>BSEG01000010.1:850000-10850000 GCA_036245055.1 Diospyros kaki
TCAGATGAGTCAAATGGCAGTTGCAATTAGTCGACTAGAGGCACAAAGTTCGAGAACATTGCCTTCTCAAACAGTGGTAAATCCAAGAGAAAATGTAAGTGCAATTGTTCTGAGAAGTGGTAAAGAGGTTGAGATTCCAGTAAAGGAAACCCCTACATCATCAAAGCAAGAGAAAGAGAAAAACATCGTTGCAGACAAGAACATTCCCAATGACAATGACATACCTAAGTGTAAGTTTTCGCCTCTTTTTTATTATAAACCAGTACCTCTTTTTCCTCAGGCTTTAGCAAAATCTAGAAAAGATGAGCAAACTAAAGATTTGTATGAGACTTTTCGTAGATGCGAGGTAAATATTCCACTTTTAGATGCTATGAAACAAGTACCTCGTTATGCTAAATTCCTGAAAGAATTGTGTACACAATTAAGAGGAAACAAAAGCTTAAAAGATATGAGAAGGTAAGAGTGGGGGAGAATGTTTCTGGAATTATTCAAAGAAAACTCCCTGCGAAGTGCAAAGATCCAGGTATGTTTACTATCCCTTGTATGATAGGTGACACTAGCTTTGAGAAGGTCATGTTAGATTTAGGAGCTTCTATTAATGTCATGCCATATTCTATATATGTTTCTTTGAAACTTGGACCTTTGAATAAAACTGGTATTGTGATTCAATTGGCTGATAAATCTAATGCCTATCCTAAGGGTGTAGTTGAGGATGTCCTTGTGCAAGTTAATGAATTGGTTTTCCCTGCTGATTTCTATGTGCTTGATATGGAGAATGATGATCAAACTACTCCTATTTTGTTAGGAAGACCATTCCTAAAGACATCCAAGACTAAGATAGATGTTCATAGTGGCATACTTACCATGGAATTTGATGGTGAAATTGTTAAGTTTAATATTTATGATGCCATGAAATTTTCTTATGATGATAATTCTATTTATTCTATTAATGTGATGGATGAAAGTGGAGAACACAGGAAGTTGCAACTATAAGAGTTAAAGGAAATTCACAATGATGCCTATGAGAGTGCAAGGATTTATAAGGAAAAGACGAAGGCTTTTCATGACAAGATGATCTCTAAGAAGGAGTTTAAAATTGGTCAAAAAGTCCTTCTATACCATTCACGGCTTCGTTTGTTTCCAGGTTTCCAAGAAGATGATGTGGCAAAATTGGACCTTGACAAACCAATTGATTTTGGTTAAAGAATGAAGCATTGAGTCGAGCCAACGACAATAAATAAAGGCGCTGCTTGGGAGGCAACCTAAGGGGAGTTCGCTCTTTTTCTTCTTATTTTCGCATTTATATTTTGGTTATTTTTTCTTTTTCTTTGCATTTCACCTTACATTGGGGACAATGTAAGTTTTAAGTGTGGGGGAAGGGATAAAATGCGTGGTTTTTCAATTAAAAAACAAATTATTTTGGTTTTTGGCTGTGTATGTCATGAGCAAGATTCAATTAAGCTTGACGAATTCATAACATGATTGAATAAGTAATCTTTCAACTTAGAATTAATTAGTCTAGTTATTTTCCTTGATGATGATAGTGACTAAATTTGGTAGACAAAAACCGGTGAGATTTTGAGCCTCTAGACTGACACATCTATATCAGTCTCACTACTTTCTTTCATGTGAGATAGTCTTCCATAGATTTGTTTCTCTAGAACTTGCCTTGATTCTCTTTGAGGTCACTTTGTCACATGCATGCAGGAACATGATTAAGGCCTTCTTTGTTATAAGCTACATTAGCCAAATAGCCTGCCTTGTAATTAATTTTTCCCTTTGTTGAACCCCTTTGAGCTTTATTGGCCTTTTTCATTTATTGTGAACCCACGTTACAAGCTTTAAACTCGAAAAATAATGTCTTTACCCAAGCTGTAGAGCATTGTTCATCATTATGATGTATATGGGTGTGCAAGAAATGAGTGTGGGGGAATTTGGATTTGTGGTATGGCTATGGCTGGTGAAATGGAACATGTTTTCATTCTCAATACGGGAGTTCTATTATTGAAGTATCTTTAAGAAAAAAGAAAAAAGGAAAAAAAATAAAAAAAAGAAAAAGAAAAAAAATAAAAAAATAAAAAAAAGAAAAAAAAAGAAAAAGAAAAGAAAAAGAAGAATGAAGGAAGTGAAGGAAGAAATATCTTTTAATGTTACAAAATATCCATATTCATAATTCCTCCTAAAATTCCAAGGAAGGGATCTGTGTAAATCTGATACGTATAAAGATGGAAGTTGTTGCAAAAGATCATTCCCTGTTGCAAACGAAAAGTGTTCCTCTTGAATGATCTCTTTTTCAATACAGGAGTTTTACATGGTTTAAATGCTTTAAAGCCAAATTGAAGAAGCCACTGAATAGAGTGATTGGTTTTACATGTCTTATATATTCGAGCTTGAGTTGATTCATTTGACTCCACTAGTTTTGATGGCTTTTGAGCTACATTCCCAAATATTTCCCACCTTGGTCCTAAACCCCGTTACAACCCTTGAAAAGTCCTTATGATTGGTGTTATGCATGTGATCCCAATGATGGAGAATGAGAAGATATGCAAGCCTATGGTAGATCATTTCCATTGGAATGAATTTGAGCGAAACACATACCCTTCAAACACATAAGAGTCGAGTGTTTATTTCCGTGAGAGTCTACGTAATTAGTTTACTCCATATTCGAGTGAAAATGTTTACTAAGTGAATTTAAGTTGTTTAAGAATGTTTGTTCATGATATGTTATGAGTTTTGAAAAGCTTAGTTGTTCTTTGTTGATGGCGTTGCAAGTTTTGTGTTTTTGAGAAATAAATTTGAGTTTTGCTCGAGGACGAGCAAAAGTTAAGTGTGGGGGAATTTGATGAGAATGTAAAATCTCATATTTTACTCCCTTAATGTTTAGTCTTTTATATTTATTTGATGTTTAAATGTACTCATTATTCTTATATTTTGATTTAGACGTAAAGGAATTTTAGCTGAAACTTGAAAGCATAAAATGGAAGAAGATCACCACACTTATTAAGTTCAATAGATTGTTTAAATATATAAGCCATCCTTATCTAACAATTTATTCAAATACTTCCTCAACTATAGAAGATAACTATCAAAAAAACTACAGCTAAGACTAATCAAATAATTCAAAAACATAGCCAAAACTTTAGGAATTTTAAATTAATCCTTATCTACTAAATTTTCTCTAACAAATCAGTTAAGAGATAGCTTTGAAAGCTATCTATTTGAACCTATTTCAGCAGCTTATCAACTGTCGAGGCATTCTTTCACAATAGACTTCATGGATGGATGAAGTCCGATCGGACTTCGTTGGATGAGAGTATATCTGCGAACTTGGCAAAAAAGAGAATCGATGGCCTAGTGGCGGGGGCGACGGTAGTGCGACAATTGACGCGAGGTGAGGTGATGAAAGGATGCATCGGATATCAACGGTGACAGAGGCGACGACAGTGTAACGGTCAGAAGGAAGCAAGGTAGCGAGGCAATGAGAGGATGTAACGGTTGTCGGTGGTGGCAAGGACGACGATGGTGCGGAGGTCAGCATGATCCTCTTAGGGAGCCTAAGAGAGGATGCAACGATGGTTGATGGTGGCAAGGCGATGATGGTGAGACAGTCGACGCAAACCAATGGCTATGGGCGGTTGCTTGAGGCGTCCATGAGAAGGGGAGAGAGAGGAGAGAGGAGACGACCATGGGAAGGGAAGGAGAAGCAATTGCATATGAGGGCATTTTTATCATTTTGGCATATTTCGATCATCCATTATGTACAAGTAGCATTTTCCATAGATTAATGCTGGCTAGGCATAAATTAAGTTCACCCAGGTGATTGATTGGTCAACCTAAAAGTAAGCGAGAACACATTTGATAGCACCTATTTGATCGGTCTGTATGTACGAGCATTGGATCACAAATGAAGATTAACTGAAAGAAATGAAGATTAACCGATGAAAAGCCAAAAAGCTTGGTTGGTTCCAATTTGGTTCAATAAATTTCTCAATAGAAAATCAATGACTTTTGTACAACGTATCCTCAGTTAAAGTATGCACGTGAGTGGTTAAGGTACTTTGACTCGTCTCTATAATAATATTCTTTAGCGATAAAAACCCTTTACAATTATGCTAAAAAAATATTGTTATATTGGTGAATCCACCCCTATTCTTTCATTAGCAAAACAAAAAAACAAAGAAAAGTAGGATGATTTTATAGAGAATATAATTGTAATATCATATTAACACAAGAATAGATGTACAAAACATGATGGTGAATCTTGATTAAGTCTATCTTTATATTTAAATTTAGACAAGCTACAGTGATTCGCGATACCATATGTAATGCCCCACTTTTCCAGGCATTTTATAACTTGAGACAATTCTGGGATAATAAATTTTTTCTTCAATACAATACTAAATCACATCATTCCTTGCATCCATCCCAAAATTTCCATCATTTTATCTCGAAAGAGAATCATCGCATACAATTATTGTGAAAGTTAGAATTGAACATGACATCTTAACATTAATCATAAATCAATTCCTACCTCATCATTCCTCAACGTTAATCATACATCATGGTTTCTCGAACTTAATCCCAATTCAAGGCTATTCATCAATGGAACATAAGTTCCTCAACATGACTAAAAACGTAACATACTTTCTCAACTAACATTAACCCTAAATAGGGTTATACATCATCATTCCTCAAAACGTTCAGAATTCGAAGTAGCAAAACTTAAATACATGGGCTACATAACGAACATTTCATTCATCATTAATTCATTATTAATTCATCATGTACTTTGCTAAGTGTCATTTCATGTCTCATTCATCCTTATTCTTGCGATAATCTCCATCTGTAACGTTTGAATATTTTAGGGACAAAACCCAAGTTAAATGATGAATCATCTAAGTAAGAGTATAAAATCATTTTCGTGCATGTATGCAAAATGCAAAATGTCCTCATCATTTTTTATTTGAGTCGACTAATGTTTTACCTTGTGTTTAGTTTTGATGATGAAAAACAATATCATGTTTTATCCCCAAGTCATGAGTCAAGTTTATGGTTTTCAACAAAAATCAATTTCAAATACTTTGTTAAAATGAAAACCAAATGAATTATATTCTTATACATGGAGATTTGAACAAACATGTATTATGATAAAATCTCCTAAAATGTTTTTCGAATTAGCTTTGAAGTCGTTGGTCAACATAGAGCTAAAATTGTTCTAAGGCAAAAGACCAACTAGAAATTCAAATGAAAGGTTTTCAATATAAATTTTTCATATTTTGAAACATGCATGAAAGGTTTTGACTTGAAATTTAATCGTATGAAAAATCCTTTAGTTCATGCATCATGTCTTGAAACTCGTTTTGATAACATTCCAATATTTTTCTAAGTCTGGAAGACTAGCACCTTATAAGGAGACATATATGAAAATGTTTTCCTTTTAGAAAACTAACTCCCAATAATTCAATAGCTAACATTTATTAGTGATAAAATGATTTTTAACGAATTTTTCAAAAAATAGAAAGTGTATATCTTAGAGGTGGTAAAATCGCAAAATCCTAAGTTCCTACTAAAACCCAAATTTTACTTTCTTATTCTTATAGATTTTGATTTTTTAGATATTTTTATTGAATCCAAATGGGGGGTACTTCGTTATTTACATTTATGTATTAAAGTAAATGGAAGGTAAAATGTAAATATCTTGTGATGTTTTGTATCAATCTAGTATGCTTCTTCATGTTATCAGTTGAGTTTTAAAATTTTTCATAAAGAATAGTCGACTATGTGATTCTGTGCTGTCAACTATGGCTTAGGATAGTCGACTATGTGATTCTGTGCTGTCGACTATGCTGTTTGTTCTGTCGACTATTCAAGCATCTATCGACTATCAAGTAAGGATAGTCGACTATGCCTTTTGATCTGTTGACTATTTTTGTTCATAAAATTCAAAAATTTCTTCATATTTCTGCATCTGTCGACTATGCAAGTGTATCTGTCGACTATTGGATATTTGTGTTATAAGATAATCGACTATTCGTAAATGTCTGTCGACTATTTCTTACTTTACATGTAAAAATAGTCAACTATGCATTTCTTCTATCAATTATTTCTTTTTGCAGAAAGGTATAACGGCTAGTTTTTCAACTCCAACGGTCACAAAAACGGCTAGTTTCTTCTTCAATCTTTATGGATGCTTATATATACAACTCATGGATGATCAAGGACAGGCAAATGGATGGAAATGAGATGATCTAAAATTTGGAAATCATTTTATTCGAGCTTACTGTTATTCTCATTTGTATTTAAAATCGTCTGTGCTTTAATTTTCTCTCTTTAAGGCTCCAATCTTCACTTGTAATTATTTACTTCAAGCCTTGTATTATTTTTGAGAGATCATTGTAACTAAGAGTTGTACTCTTAGATTCTCTATTCGATTGTTTGTATTTTTCCTAGCAGTAGCTAGAGGGCCCATTAAATTTTGAGGTTGTATTTCCTAGCTTGTGTAGCTAGAGGGCCTATGTAACACCCCACTCCAACCGAGGGGCGTTAATATATGCGGAATAAACCATCATGAATTTCGGGGAAATATTTTTTTCATAAATATGTAATAAAAGCGTCTGCTCGTGAATAATACACCAGGTAAGTTCCTAGGAAAGAGAGGTGGGTCACATGGGACACACTTAAGTACCAAATCTTTCTTTAGCCAGAACTAGCCTAGACATGCACATTCCACTACATAACACTTAAATTCATAACTTCCCCGACAATTCCAATTACCTTCTCAGCATATCAAATTTAAAAACATCAAGCTAAGACAGGTAATATCATCAATAAACAAATGCGGAAGGTAGATCGAAACCTGATATGATACATAACCAAAATCATCTTATAACATCAAAATTGTATCATCGTCTAACATCATTAAAATGAAATACATAAACTTCGAATACATATACTACGTTCCACCTACGAGTTGCTGTCAGTCCTCGGCAATTCCTTTCCCTTTCGAACAACTGCTACCACCTGGAACGCTAGAATATTCCAGGGACCAAAGTCCAACATAAGATGATGAATCATCAAAGTGAGAGTCCAAAATGTTTTCATGAATGTATGCAAGATATGAAACAACATAATATCATGACAAAAACCCGACCCAAGAGAAACCCACCAAACACTTAACCCTAACCGGGGAAAATGCAATCTCTCTAAAGGCATCACAACCACATTGACACATTGGCACAACACAGTCCTGGCTTAAGAGGAAGCAACGTCAATGCATGAACCCGGGAATCACCCCATCATCATTACGTTCCCACTCAGAAGCTTACGGAGCACACGTCAAACTTAATCCTGGCCAAATGATGATCAACACTATCCACATCCACCTTGGAAACAATACTACTGAGCAAGGCATCTGGGGTGGTGTCCACTCGCAGCCCCCTCTTTCTGGTCTGAGGTGGTGTACACTCGCAGTCCCGCCACTTGTCGACTCGCAAGGGTGGTGTCCACTCTCAGCCCCCGTCACAAGTGGGTATTTTTCCGTGGCACGTTTCCCTAGTGCTACCACTTCAAGTGCCACCTCATAAGTTGACATCCCAACCCAAAAACATGCCAATGATAATGTGAAACAACATTTCATGTACATAATTTTATCACAAAAATTCAATACACATGCATAAACCATTTCGGGATAAATCCCTATGAAACCAACCATAACAGGTACAAAACATTCACATGCAGCAAAACATTTGCATGGATTAAATCAAGTTTAAGATAGAGTCAAACTGATTTTTATGAGGGACATAAGTCAAAACCAAGTTGTATGAAAGTAGGAAAACTCACCTTTTGACAAAATTCAAAGTACCTCGAAAAGCGCACACTACCTCGATTTGCGTGCCCGACCTCATTTTTCGTGCCAACCTCAAAAGTTGCACCAACACTCAACTCTATGCCTCAAAGTACCCTAAACATCATTTAAATATCATAAATCTTATTTTTCTCATAATTTCTTTATTTTCTCCCATTTTTCTCTCTAGAAATTCCAAATAAATAGCAATCAAACTATTTTCTCCAATGTTTCTTCACAACAAATTATTATAACCTATGAACATCAAGATAAAAATACTGGACTTACCCGGATGGTGCGTTTTCACGAAAAAATAATGCACTTTGATGCTAGAATCGAGACGACAGAAGCTCCAAATCCAAAACTAATTGCACACACTTCAAGATCACGAAATTCTAGGAATTTAGGAATTTTTCTCACAATTTTCCATGCAGGGACGCACCCTCACGCACCGAAAGAAGCTGGTCCACGCGCCTGTGCGTGAAAGCCGCGCGTGTGACGCACGCGCGTCGTCTTCTCCAGCGAACTGGTTCGCCTGCAGGTGCCGGAAATTGACCTCGACCACACCACGACGAAGCCAAGGTCCAGTCGATCCTAATGGTGGTTCTTGATGCTCGAAAGGACGTCCGGAAGGGCCTCAACCGGAGGCTCGAAGCCTCGGCTAGGCGGACCGCCTAGGTTTCTAGCGAGCCTCGATTTCTCCTTCAAACCTCAACGAAAATCCCTCAAAATCTCCAGAATTGATCCTCAAGATATGGGCAACAAAAGCCCCATGCTTTGAACTCTCAATTTATTCGTTATAGCGGCCGATTTGAAGCTTTAATTTTCTAAAAATTCGGCCACTTCATGCTCCTATTTATAGGCATCTTCGACGCTACAAATGCATGAGATCGGTTAGCCATGGCCTTTAGAGCATAACCCTTCCCCGAATCGACCTAAAACGTGCCTCCTCCGACCGCCATCATCACTTGCAGGTGTCGGCCAAATGACCAAACTTTTTGGTCGGTTCTTGCTCAAAATCCGACCATATTAGAGGCTGTTGTCGGCCCAAAAGTGATCCCCAAGCATCCCTAAAGCAATCCCAACCATCCCTCGTGCATCCTCGTGCCTAAAACGGCCAGTTGGCGACCGTCCATGCGTTGGTCGGCTTCCATGGCTGCCATTTTTGAGATTTTGCAGTTTTGCCCCATAGATTTTTAAATTCTCACTTTGGACCTTTTCCACTTAACCCCTGAACTTTTCGTAATTGCCATTGGGTCCCTTGAGTTTCAATCTTTCAATTTCCTCTTTGGAATTTTCAGAAAAAACATCATTTTGAACCCCCTCGAGTAACTTTAAAAAATTACACTTAGGCCCAAATTTCCGTTTCGGCCCCAAATCTATTTGTTTCTTCCAAAACTCACTGAAGGGTTGCTCTACTCGACGAATCGAAGCTTCCCTAAGCTTCTGTTTTCATTTCGGGAGCCTCCTACTATCATTCGATTTTACAGCCTATTCTACAGCTGTATTTTTGCTGTACTGAAAACTATTTCCGATTCAAATTCTTTTGATGCCATAAATCATATCTCGAGGTACTCAACATTTTCATATTATTTTCTTTAGGCATCTCGGCTCCAGGGTACTCCCGACAGTCGATTTTGTCTGATTCTCAGGCTATTCTGATACCTATTTTCCTCAAAATTCAATTTTTCCAATAAAATACTATTTCTTAATTAATCCAACGTTCTCGGGTATTACATTCTCCCCCCCTTAGGAAATTTCGTCCTCGAAATTTTTGCTCTTAATAAATCAGATCATTAATAACAACTCCCAATTTTTGAACAAACTTAAATACCTCAATCATAAATTATCACTAATCCTTTGGCATATCATCTCACGATCCAATGGCCCACATCACTCAATAGCTTTTCTAATCGCGCTCTCCAAAGATCCTCAAAAATTTATAACTCATTCCATTTGTCTCCCAATTATTCCCGACTCAATCTTAAACCAATGTATATGACATGCTCATGAAAACATCAAAAATTTACTTCAATAAAATCGACATACCTTTATCCATCGTCGGGTAAATCTCTTGATTCTCTTTTGTTAGGCAGTAAAATCGTCCAGTGCGAGGTCCTCGTGTTTCCACAACTTTTCCCGATTGCTCTACCTTTTGCCTCTTCGGACACTCATTTGCATAATGACCGGGTTGATGGCACGAGTAACAAGTAATCCCGATTCGAGCCTTGTTTTGAGGTGCCTCATTTGCTTTGGGACAATCTATCTCTTTGTGTCCTTCCTTACCGCATGCAAAACACACGATTGCCTTTTGGTAATGTTGTGACCAACTTACAACAATGAATTTATAATGTGAGAAATACAGAATTAACTTCGGTATCCATGAATAATCAGAGAAATGATCTGAGAATCTCGTGATGATAATTCATTATCTGTGAATAGTACATCAGGAAGGTGTTGTTGAAAGAGACGTGTGCATGCCGGTTAACATTGAAAGGCCAAAGAAACGACTAGCTTTGGGTTAAAATCGACTGTCTCCAGGTTAAAACCGCCTGCCTCTTCGCTGAAGTCGAATAGTAGAAGAAACGGATGCCTCCAGGTTAAACCGACTGCCTCTTTGCTAAAGTTGAGTAGTAAAAGAAACGACTGCCTCTGGGTTAAACCGACTGCCTCTTTACTGAAGTTGAATTGTCGAAGAAACGGCTGCCTCCGGGTTTAATTGACTGCCTCCAGGTTAAACCGACTGCCTCTTTGCTAAAGTTGAGTAGTAAAAGAAACGATTGCTTCCGGGTTAAACCGACTTCCTCCAGATTAAACCGACTGCCTCCGAGAAACCGATTCGACCTACAAAACGAGCAAACATGAGAGGTGCGGAAGACCCGCACAAACTCTCCGATGCTTAAATTAGTTCCTTCTTTAGAGAGAAAATTGAACTTTTGTATTCAGAATCAACTTACTTCATTGAGCGTTGAAGCCTTGTATTTATAGGAGAGTTTGGAGGGGACAAAGTGGTCTACATCCCTGGTTTTCGGGGAGACACGTGGCAGTCATCGGGGTCTTGCGAGTTGAACAGGCCTTAGCAATGCGAATAGGCCCAGTTCGTGTGAACCGAGTGGCACTCGGTTCTTCTTGAGAACCGAGAGGCACTCGATTCTTATGAGGAACCGAGTGGTACTCGGTTTGTTCTTCCCAAGAACCGAGTGACACTCGGTTCTAAAGAACCGAGGCTATTATGATGGCGACAACTACTTCTTGCTCGGGACGACAACTATTGAATACTCCTTGAAGCTCGAAAGAGATGGCCGGGGTTTGATTCGAAAGAAACGAGTAGCACTTGGTTCTTAACAACTAATTAATACTCGATTAATTGGAACTCACCAGCACTATGCAAACCGAGTGATACTCAGTTTTTAGGGAGAACCGAGTGGTTCTTCATAAAGAACCGAGTGGTTCTCGATGGTGGCCACTTAGTGGCCATCTTTTGAACCAAGAGAGGGGGGTTGAGAGGCCCCTTAATAAAAACCGAGACCCACTCGGTTCAAAGGGAACCGAGTGGGTCTCGGTTCCTTTTAATAAGAACTGAGACTCTCGGTTCCTCCAAGGAACCGATTGGGGGCATTTGCCCCCATTAATAAAATGAGAGGGGGAGCCGAGAGGCTCCCCCAATCAGAACTGAGACGCCACTCGGTTTAACCGAGTGGGTCTCAGTTTTGGCAACCCAACGGTGGCCAAATTTCAATCGAGTGGGGGCCTTGCTCCCCAATTGCTGCTTCTTCAAATTATTTAATCAATGTGCAGTCCAATTGCATCTAATCCCATGCCTGCTACATATATATATATATATATATAATATCCAATTGTTTAATCTCTTCCTATGCTCACTTTCAATTGTTTAATAATATTCATGTTGCTTGAATTGTCTTCACGTGAAGGCCAACACATCATTTAACTGTTTAATCAATTAAATATTTCTATTGCTAAGCTTCATATGATCTTGATTTTCTGTTTGGCCGTGGATTTTCGAGGGTGGCTTGAAATTAATAGGCATATATTCCAATTAAGTTTTTTGTAGGGCATATCAATTACTCCCTACTCTTTTGTTTGAAAATTTCGAGCATAAGAGTATATTGCCCTACTGCCTGCCTTCAAATTTTTGAGATCATTTTACCCTATCATTTTCGTATTGCAGACCTTCATAGACGTCAACAACTATAAGATGATGAAATAGATGTCTCGACAAAACACTTATGAGGCTAGGGTTTCTTCCTTTACAATATAAATCCATATGTTTAATATTTGCTTGCCTTAGCATTGACTTGACTCCTCCTTGCACTCTCGGCTTCCAAAAGGGTGAGAGTTTTTCTTTTTGAAACCATAGTGATATCAGCTGTAGTTATGAGAGTAATGCATATGTCTCTGTGGTTGGAGAGAAATTCATATTTTATTCACATAGTTCGGTGTAGTCGTATGTCTGCGACTATAGAGAATTACCATACTTTATTCACGTGGTTCAGCATGACCCTATGTCCGCGATCAGAGGGAAGAATTATATTTTATTTCTCACGGTTTGGCGTAAACCTATGTCTGCATTATATTTTGTTTTCGCGGTTCAAGATGAACCTATGTCCGCAGTATATTTTGTTTTCGCGATTCAGCGTAAACCTACGTCCGCATTATCTTTTGTTTTCGCGGTTCAGCATGAACCTACATCCGCGGTATATTTTGTTTTCGCGGTTCGGTGTAAACCTACGTCCGCATTATCTTTTGTTTTCGCGGTTCAGCATGAACATACGTCCGCGGTATATTTTGTTTTCGCAGTTCGGCGTAAACCTACGTCCGCATTATCTTTTATTTTCGCGGTTCAGCATGAACCTACGTCTGTGGTATGGGACCCAATCTTGTTGATGGAATGATTATTCAAACCGCGTTGTCGGGTCGTTAGACGGGACAACGAGTCAATCGTTCAAACGGGATAATTGTACAAACCACATTGTCGGGTCGTTAGGCGGGACAATGAGCCAATTGTGTAGATGGGGAGATTATGTGAATCACATTGCCGGGCCGTTAAGCTGGACAATGGGTCAATCTTGTAGACAGAGCGATTATGCGAACCACATTGCCGGGCCTTTAGGCGGGACAATAGGTCAATCTTGTAAATGGATTGATTGTGCGAACCACAATGTCGAGCCGTTAGGCGAGACAATGGGCCAATCATGTCGTCGGGCTGTAAGCGGGACAACGAGACATTTTATGGGAAAAGGACTTTCA
The DNA here is from genome assembly GCA_036245055.1 of Diospyros kaki. NCBI lineage: Eukaryota > Viridiplantae > Streptophyta > Magnoliopsida > Ericales > Ebenaceae > Diospyros > Diospyros kaki. Next base: position 863,112 of record BSEG01000010.1, read on the forward strand.
ATCGATCTTTTCCTTTCATCTCGAGCAACAACATAGACAAATAATAGTGAGCACAGTAGTAATAATAATTCATCCACGTGAGAAAATAATATTAGTGTGGTTCAACCAAATGCGCATGTGCTCACAGTCTATCGTTGGGCTCATAAATGCAAATAATTTATATTAAAAGAAACAATGCAACTTAGAATTGGTCTTACGCAGTCTGTTTGGCAATGAGTGGAGTTCATTCATTCTTCTCCCCAAATGCGATTCTTTCGCTGATCTCCACGAATTTGTCCCACGCCCTAAGGTGTTAAGAACTTCATCAGTTGATGGTAGGAGGAGACGATAGCCTTCATGTCATTGAGTATAGGGTGGCCCAAGATCACGTCGTATGCAGCTGAGATGGCTCTGATCACCATAAAATTGGCTTGTTATCGGGAGATGAATTTTGTCTATAGTCCCTCCCTTTCTCTTGTCGTCTTCGATCATGGTTCTCGTGCCCCTCAGGCCTCTCTTCCCTTTTTTGTGGCTCCCGGTTGTCTCTCTCTTCTTTTTGTACATATCTTTACAAATGTCCTTCCCGGATAAGCATTTCAATTTGATTTTTTAGTTCCTTGCATTGATCAGTGGAGTGTCCATGAGTCCTATGATATCTACAGTATTCATCATGATCCTTTCCCATAGGATGATTAGTTCTCTTCGGGGGCTTGATAAGCCCTGATCTTTCCACTGCCGATAATATAGCAGACTGTGGCTGAGTGAGGTGGGTGTAATGATTGAATTGGGGTCTAGGTGGATCCGACTTCCGTGCCCTTTCATGTCGCTTGTTTAAGTCTTCTTCACTTTCTCGACCTTTTCTCTTTCGTTCTCCATTTTCATCTCCTCCCACTATTTTCATCACTTCAGTGTGGAGTACGTACCTGTTTGCTCTAACAAATAAATCTGCCAAAGACTTTGGGGGGGTCTAATGACAATGACTCTTGGAAAGATACTTGTCGTGCCCCTTGCATCATAGCAGAGATTGCCATTTCAAGTGGTAGGTCTCGGATCTCGATGGTGGCATTCCGAAATCTATCTACATATTGTCGAAGGGTTTCTCTGGCTCCTTGTCGAATGCTGAGAAGATGTGTTGCGTCCCTCTTTCTCCGACTACTAATTGCAAAGGCTTTAATGAATTCTGTTCTTAACTGCGCAAATGATGAAATGAAACAATCAGGTAATCCCTTGAACCAGGTCCGGGCATGCCCTGCTAAAGTTAGCGAAAATGCTCGACACATGATTTCATCTTCCCATCCATGAAGTACCATCAGCAATTCATAATTTTCTACATGATCTTCGGGGTCATTTTTGCCAGTGTAAGGGATAATTTATGGTATCTTAAATTTTTTGGGCAGTGGCTTCCCCAATATGTTTCGGGTGAATGGGGATTTCCTTTTGGGCTGTTCCTCAGTAGCCAGAATCAATTTTTTCTGTTCCAGTACTTCTTCTATCACTCTTTTCATGTCGTCTCGCATATTCTTTGCAGTGTTGTTTTTATCAGCCCTTCTATTTTTTGGCGACGAATTCCTAATGGGACTTTGTTTTCCTCTTGTGGTCTTGCTTATCACGGCTTCTGGTTGTCTTTTGTCTTTCAAGTTTTGCTTGTCACCTCTTTCTCTTTGATAGGTTGACTTACGTCCCAATGTTCGTCGTGCAGACGTGTTGGGGTCCCCTGATGGAGTTTTTAAGTAATTTTCTTGATGGGGTGAGGATCGAGAGTGTGTGTTGGACGTAGCTTCTTCATAGGAATCAATCTCTTTATCTCTTGGTTGAGTTTCCCTCTATGGCACTGTTTCGGGTATAAACCTTCTCAGTGTTGTGGGAAGTATGGTATCGGGAACCATACTTTGAAGTATCCCTGCCATGTCTCGTAGGGCTTGCATTTTTTCGATATGTTGTTGTCGCAACGCCTCATAGTCTGCCAAGGGAACAGTAGGAATAACTTGATGCAACGGTCCAGGTTGATGGTGAACTTCATGCTGATTCACCAGGTGTCGAGAACTTGCTGAGGGAGACTGGGCTCTCACTTGTTCGTGGGGGTCAAAGGGAGTTGTCTGAAGGCTCCCTTGTCGTTGAAAATTGGATGGAAGCTGGTACGCTCCCATTGGATTCAGTGAGTCTCGTGTAGGAGGGCGAATTTCAACGCCTTGAGATATATTCCGTTGATTGCCTCTAATGCTTGCCATTGATGGCGTACTTTGTTTTGACTTTTCGTTGCGTTTCCCACGGACGGCGCCAATTGTTGTGACCAACTTACAACAATGAATTTATAATGTGAGAAATACAGAATTAACTTCGGTATCCATGAATAATCAGAGAAATGATCTGAGAATCTCGTGATGATAATTCATTATCTGTGAATAGTACATCAGGAAGGTGTTGTTGAAAGAGACGTGTGCATGCCGGTTAACATTGAAAGGCCAAAGAAACGACTAGCTTTGGGTTAAAATCGACTGTCTCCAGGTTAAAACCGTCTGCCTCTTCGCTGAAGTCGAATAGTAGAAGAAACGGTTGCCTCCGGGTTAAACCGACTGCCTCTTCGCTGAAGTTGAGAAGTAGAAGAAATGACTAGTTGTGGGTTAAAACCGACTGCCTCTTCACTGATGTTGAGTAACAGAAGAAACGACTGCCTCCTTGCTGAAGTTGAATTATCGAAGAAACGGCTGCCTCCGAGTTTAACCGACTGGCTCCAGGTTAAACCGACTGCCTCTTTGCTAAAGTTGAGTAGTAAAAGAAATGACTGCCTCCGGGTTAAACCGACTGCCTCTTTGCTAAAGTTGAATTATCGAAGAAACGGCTGTCTCCGGGTTTAACCGACTGCCTCCAGGTTAAACCGACTGCCTCTTTGCTAAAGTTGAGTAGTAAAAGAAACGACTGCCTCCGGGTTAAACCGACTGCCTCCAGATTAAACCGACTGCCTCTGAGAAACCGATTCGACCTACAAAACGAGCAAACATGAGAGGTGCGGGAGACCCGCACAAACTCTCCGATGCTTAAATTAGTTCCTTCTATAGAGAGAAAATTGAGCTTTTGTATTCAGAATCAACTTACTTCATTGAGCGTTGAAGCCTTGTATTTATAGGAGAGTTTGGAGGGGACAAAGTGGTCTCCATCCCGAGTTTTCGGGGAGACATGTGGCAGTCATCGGGGTCTTGCGAGTTGAACAGGCCTTAGCAATGCAAATAGGCCCGGCTCGTGTGAACCGAGTGGCACTCGGTTCTTCTTGAGAACTGAGAGGCACTCGGTTCTTATAAGGAACCGAGTGGTACTCGGTTTGTTCCTCCCAAGAACCGAGTGACACTCGGTTCAAAAGAATCGAGGCTATTATGATGGCGGTAACTACTTCTTGCTCGGGACGACAACTGTTGAATACTCCTTGAAGCTCGAAAGAGATGGCCGGGGTTCGATTCGAAAGAAACGAGTAGCACTCGGTTCTTAACAACTAATTAATACTCGATTAATTGGAACTCACTAGCACTATGCAAACCGAGTGATACTCGATTTTTAGGGAGAATCGAGTGGCACTCTGTTCTTCATAAAGAACCGAGTGGTTCTCGATAGTGGCCACTTAGTGGCCATCTTTTGAACCAAGAGAAGGGGGCCAAGAGGCCCCTTAATAAAAATCGAGACCCACTCGGTTCAATCCTTTTAATAATAACCGAGACTCTCGGTTCCTCCAAGGAACCGATTGGGGGCATTTGCCCCCATTAATAAAATGAGAGGGGGAGCCGAGAGGCTCCCCCAATCAGAATCGAGACGCCACTCGGTTTAACCGAGTGGGTCTCGGTTTTGGCCACCCAAGGGTGGCAAAATTTCAATCGAGTGGGGGCCTTGCTCCCCAATTGCTGCTTCTTCAAATTATTTAATCAATGTGCAGTCCAATTGCGTCTAATCCCATGCCTACTACATCTATATATAATATCCAATTGTTTAATCTCTTCCTATGCTCACTTTCAATTGTTTAATAATATTCATGTTGCTTGAATTGTCTTCACGTGAAGGCTTCAACTTCAATTGCCAACACATCATTTAACTGTTTAATCAATTAAATATTTCTATTGCTAAGCTTCATATGATCTTGATTTTCTGTTTGGCCGTGGATTTTCGAGGGTGGCTTGAAATTAATAGGCATATATTCCAATTAAGTTTTTTGTAGGGCATATCAGGTAACAACTCCTCCCTGCGTGCATTTTATTGCATCGAGGACATGGTTGGCCATTCTTGAAATTTCTTATCTCGAGGTACTCAACATTTTCATATTATTTTCTTTAGGCATATCGGCTCTAAGGTACTCCCAGCAGTTGATTTTGTCTGATTCTCGGGCTATTCTGATACCTATTTTCCTCAAAATTCAATTTTTCCAATAAAATACTATTTCCTAATTAATCCAACGTTCTCGGGTATTACAGCCTACTTGTGTGAGTAGGAGGTTTTAGTGAATTGGTTTAAAATCCTTAGTGGGAGCTAAGGTACTGGATTAGGCTTGGTTTAAGCCGAACCACTATAAATCCTTTGTGTCTTTTATTCTTCTTGCTTTACATTTATCATCTCATATGTTCTATGTTTTAAATCACTAAAACCTCAATTGGGTTAAAAAAAATTTCAAGTTCTATCAAGAGTTTTAATTATACCAATTCACCCCCCTCTTGGTGTGTACCATAGCATCTCCCGTTCTAACATCGACCGCACCCAACTATTGCTTCCTATTTTTACAGCCCCCTTCCCCGGCTGAGGTGTATGGTTGCATCCTTGGTAGAGCAGCGATGTCAATCCATAATCCCAAACTCTTATGCGATGCATGATCAATAATATCATCGTGAATGTATGCACATTTCATCATCAATACATGTAAATGCAATCTACATGACATAATCACATCAAGACATAACAACATGATAAAATAATTTACATCAAATCAGGTTTTGGGTTGAACCACTTTCAAATCAGGTCTTTTCATAAAATTAAATCTAGTTTGGGAAGTATCACTTACCTCATACGCATCTCATCACATCTTGATTCTCGTGCCAGACTTCTAATGTACTCAAATCGGATCCTCAACATGCCCTGACCATCGTATTTATTCAATAATATCAATATTCTATTTCTCATAATTTCCTCATAACTTTCCTCTATTTTTTCCTATTTTTTCTCAATAAATCCAAACTAAATATTCCTCAAATATCTTCCAATTATTTCTCTATAACAATTCATAAAATAACTTTCCTAATTTACTGAAAGTTTCTAGGAAATTTTTACTTACCTTAACTTAGCCTCTCAGGCTTCCTCAAGATACGTGCCCTGACATCAAAATGCTTGCCAGACATTGATTATCGTGTGAATCCTCAATTCTCGTGCACCACTTCAATTCTTGCGCACTACCTTAATTTTCTTACACCACCTCGATTTTCGTGCTCCACCTTGATTTTCGTGCAGCACCTCGAAATGCGTGTCCGAATATTTTTTTTGGCTAAAAATCTCTGAAATATTTATAAATCTCCCTTTCCCATTTTCTTAGAATTTTCTAGAATTTTTCTATATCTTTTTCCTATTTTCTTTCTTTTCCTTTCTTTCTTTTTCTTTTTCTTTTTTTTTCTTTTCTTTTCTTCTTTTCTTTATTCTTCTTCTCCTATTCACCTTCTTCTCCACCTGACCTGTGCCTGCAACTACGACCAGCAGCTGCACGTTGCGTTGCCTGCAACTCCTGCGCACGGACACTGCCGCCTGCCGCTTCCCTCTGCCATTCGACCTCATCAGCCACCGCTGGTCGCCCCAGCTCTACCGCTGCCATGCTCGTTGTGTTTGCTGCAATGCACCGCCATGGAAGCCCTTTCTCTCTCTTCCAACACCTTTGCCCAGCCTCTGGCCTTGGTTCGGGTCGTTTTCGACCATCGCACCAGCCTCTACCGAACCGATGTGGCCACCTAGCGCTTACAGCTCCAGCGTTGCTGCTCCGCGTCGGCTATGGCCGCTACCTCGGCTTCTTGGAGCTTGCAGCTATGTGCGCCAACGACGCCATCTCCTCTTCCTTTCTATCTCTCTCAGCTTCTCTCTTCACTCGACCAAGCTCTCTAGACAGCCATGGCGGCTGCAAGGTTCATCTTCGGTCATTGCTTTCATTCCTTCAAACTCTCTCTCTATATATATAGGCGGAGCATCCCTCGACAGCCTTGGCTGCCACTCCATCTCCCTCTCGACAACTTCTCAAATCCTAGCAAAACTCTATACCCAATTCCAACATCTGCAAGCTACCCCCCACGCTTATATGCGCATGCTCATACATATATATATATATATATAATATTATATTAATATTACACATTTAACCTCTCCCACTAATCATTAATTTCACTTGAGGGTCTTATTAATTGCACTTCGAACCTCTAAGATCCAATTAAATTTCAATACAATGCTTCAAATCCACAATTAATAATTTCGAATTTACTTCATAAGGACGATTTCACTCCAGGTCTTCACCGGGCTATTGATTCATCCCAAAACCACCTTACGATTAATACTTATGAAAAACTAGAGCCTCCTAGGGTTTCGTTGACTTTTCGGAAGTCTCCTACGATAATTCAGTTTTTTAACCTAAATTATAGTTGAAATTTAATTGTACCAAAAATCGTCTTAATTTCGATTTTTTTTAATACCATAAATCATACCTCGGAACGGTCATTGAGACCATATCATTTTTCAAAGACATTTACATTCCGGGGCATTCCCTTCAGATGATTCGGTGATTTATTTTGCTATCCAACCAATTTTTCTATATCCAAACCTTGTCTAAATTACGTGGCAACATCACAAAAAATAGGATCTTACACCATATATAAGTATAATTGTAACACCCCATTTTTTTCTTACCGAGCGTGTCACTATGTTGAGGTCCAAAATATACATAAATTATTTTTTCTTTCTTTCTCGGTACATAACTTAACCTTCAGTACCGAATTCCAAACAAAACCCCCAGCAAATCATAAAAAAATGTGGAATCGATAATCGAAACTTGATATGGTACATAATCAAATCACTTTATTTATAACATAAGAATCCATACCATAGTTAACATCATATCCTCAATATTGAAATACATAAATACATGGAGATTCCATAATACTCTAACAAGGCTAATCATTAATAAAGCATCAGGTAAAACATATCCGAGTCAGCTCGTTGAATCCATCGGCCACGCCATCACGTGCCATCATATCTCAACCTGCTCTTTGCCTGAGCTGCAAGTCTAAACTAGAACGTGAAATGTTCCAGGGGCATAACCCATTAGAAGATGAAACTTCTAGTGAGGGTTCAAAACATATATATATAATGAATGCATGATGCAATAACATGAACAACATTTGCCCTTAATGTAACTTCCCAAGTCTACCAGCCCGGCACGGAATCCTAAGCAAATCCCGAACCTCTGCAGAATTAGCCTAACGTTATTCCATCATTGCCCTAAGAGAATTATGGCTACACTCTAAGGGTGACATCTCATTCCCATGCACAAATATTAATATGACAATAATATCGTGCCATGCAAATATCACGACTTTCAATGCAATATGACAAAATGAACATTGCATTCATAAATAACATGCATATAAACAAGCATAAATATAAGTTATTGTGAGAAAACCACTCACACAACCATAGTTAGGATAGGAAAACTCACCTTTTGAGATAAATTTTCATTTTCTCGAAAAGCATGCATTGTCTCAAAAGTTGCATCAATCACATCATCTCGATTACCTCAAACATAAATGTTGTTGCCAAAATATAACAATTAAAATTTGTGATGTGGGGTCCACTCGAGCTTGTTGTCGAGTGAGGTTAGGTTGCCGTAAAAGATGTCGCCTCAAGGGAGTTTGTCGCTAGGAATGCTCGCTGCAAAGATTCGCCACTAACTCTTGCCACAAGCTCTCGCCGCTAGCTCTTGCCACAAGCTTTCGCCACTAGTTTCGCCACAAGGTTTTGCCACTAGCTTCGCCACAAGGTTTTGCCACTAGTTTCGCCACAAGGTTTTGCCACAAGCTTCGCCACAAGATTTCGCCACAAAGTTTTGCCACTAACTTCGCCACAAACTTCGCCACTAGCTTCACCACAAGGTTTCGCCATAAGATTTCACCACAAGCTTCGCCACTAACTTCACCACAAGGCTTCGCCATAAGGTTTCGCCACAAGCTTTGCCACTAGCCTTCGCCACAAGGTTTCGCCACAAGCTTTGCCACTAGCTTCGCCACAAGACTTCGCCACTAACTTCGCTACAAGCTTCGCCACTAGCCTTCGCCGCTAGGTTCGCAGCAAGACTTTGTCTTCGCCGCTAGATTCGCCGGTAGGTTTGCTGCAAGGCTTTGACTTCGCCGCTAGGTTTACCGCAAGGCTTTGCGTTCGCCGCTAGGTTCGCCGCAAGGATTTGACCCTGTTGATGCTCAAAAAATGGGTTAGAGGGCTCGGGGGAATCTTCCCCCGTGAAGACCCTCCGATGCCTAAGTCAGTCTCGAAGCCCAATGACTATTCATGAAAAATAGTAAAAATATCTCAAAGTGACAAGATTTACCGAAGTTGGAAGTCCCCATTATTGTCCTGTAGCTAGGTATTTATAGGGCACGATTCTCAAGGGTGACTGGTGTTGACACATGGCGGTTGTTGAATGGATCAAAGCCAAAAAGAATGGAGAAGTTGCTTCGATGTCACCGCGAGCAGCCGGGCCTCGCGGCAGTGTGCTTTGCGGCCAACACTGCCGCAAGGCAGCAACTCGCGACTGCTGCTTCTTGCGACTGCAAGGTAGCCGCAATTCTGCCAGCTAGTAGCAATTGTTGCCGCCAACTTTCTTCAATTTTCTTTTTCTTTTTTGATTTTTTTTATCCCCTCTTTTTACATGGCACAACAATAAAAATGATATTCTATTACTAAATATCTCAATATTCTATTTATTTCCTTTTTTCCTTTATTTTTCCTTCTAAAAATCCCAATAAATACCTCGGGACCATTTCCTCAAATCTATCTTGACAACAATTCATAATAGACTATAAACTTCCAAGGAAAAATACTGGACTTACCTGGATGCTGCGTTTTCACGCAAAATGAGGCTCTTTGGTGCGAAAATCGAGACATCTAGAATCCCAAATCCCAATCTTTTTGCAAGAACCTCCATAAAAATTTTTTATAGATTTTTCCAAGATTTTTACCAATTTTTCCCAAGCCCCACGCGCCTACACGCTCCCTAACATGCTAGGGCGAGTGGCCGCTCATGAAAGACAATGTGTGCCGACCACTCGCTGGTCATCTTCCCCGGCTTTGGCACACCGGTGATCTGAGATAGCCATGCCATCTTGAAGCCCTCTCCCAGTCTATCCTCATGGCTAAGTTTGAGCCTCAAAAGAGTACGAGAAGACCTCCCATCGGGGCCTCGAACGTTCAGCCAAGGCGTCCGCCCCAAACTCCGACGACCTCTCGAATCCTCTTCAAACCTCAACCAAAATGGATGAAATTCTCCAGAAATCATCTTCAAGCCATGGGCAACAAAAGCCCTATGGTTTTGGCCTCCAATTCGTTCAGAAACATGAGCAATTTGAAGCTCCAACTTACCCATTTTCAGCTATCTCGAAACCCCTATTTATAGGCATATTCGATGCTCCAAATGAAGGACCATCCACGAGGAAACATAGCATGCAACGGAAGCGTTTTTTAAAAATAAAAACTTTCCTCGTATTGATTAGAATCTAGGAAACTTACTTTTCCTTCGGATCACCGGACGGAATGAAGCGACAGGAGGAGGAGGGGCGGCAACTTCTTCGCGTAGTGGAGACGACGGCTGTCCTGCAATCCTTCGGCTCCTTCGCATCAGATCTTGAACGCTCTCTTGATCTTCCAAGGTATGACTCAAACTCGTGGCCTCTCTTTTGGTGAAGAAGAGTAAAAACAATTAGATGAAAAAACAACTAAAGAGAGAATATATATAGGGAGAACCCTAGGGTTAAAACCCTAGTGGGCCAAACCCTAGTGGGCCAAGTCCATTTAATTAATTTTCTAATTGGGTTAGTCCAATTAATTAATTGAAAACTAATGAACTATTATTTTATTCTAGCCCAATTAATTTTGGACCATTCTGAATAAAATAATTCTCTCTCAATGTAATTCACCCAACAAGCCAAATGTATTAAATAATACATGAGTTATATCGAGCTACCCCGGGGACCAAAAGACAAATTATTCATGGCTACTAAAATGACCAAAATACCCCTGCTACCCAGTAGCTATATTTTGTCATTCTAAGTGTTCCAACTATCACCATATGGTAACACTGACCCCACGAATAATTTTGCATGTGCAATGTCTTTGACCTACTAGTGTAATGACGAAAATACCCCTCTGTGTAACACCCATCATTTAGAAAAGAATAATGTACTAACACCTCTCTAAATGATTTCTACCATCCTTAGATCACTAGTCCAATAATCCGTGACTACTCGAATGTACTTACTTATCACTGGGAGCTACTTAGAAGCACACACTCTTAAGTCACGTTCCCAGGGCCCTGAATTATTTGATTATTCTTGGACAATCACAAGGGGGTGAATCACAGAAACTATCTTGTATTAGTCTGTCTTAGCTAATTAGAAACCACACTTCCAACTCACAAGGTTATTGATCTTTGATAGACCTCACCTACAGTGAATCTAAGAATATAGCTCTAGGTTCACTAGACCACCAACTAATACTCAAGTATTAGAGTACTCGTCCACGTAGTAGCAGTGATAGACTAGCTCCATGATAATCAGTACTTTGTCATTAGCTTCTATCACAGGTCCACTCTACGCATTCCAAATGCACTTGTACAATTAGAGTAAACGGACTGTTTACTGGCTAAGGCAAGCCATCCTCCATTAGGATCTATTGCATAATGATCTTATCATGATAGAATGCCCAGTTCTATCAAAAGATCAAGAGTAATATTTTTCTTGCTTATTAAGTAACCATGATTCATGCCTAACTGTGAAGAACGACCCATCACATGAATCACTTACTTAATAGCATGGACACTTTTCCAACAATTAAATGCAAATAATATATGTGCCATAAACTGACTAAAAGAAACATTATTATCATAAATTAAATAAAACGTGTCTTTAGGGCATACATTTCCAACACCAAATGCCCGAGGCCACTCGACCCACTTGCTTTAGAGCTTCACTCGCCCCTGGATCGACCTCGAGCAAGCCTTATCCGACCAAAAAAATGAGTTGCAGGCGTGCACCACTTCGGCCAACTTTCGACTGTTTTTTCTTCAACATTCGGCCACCACGATGGCCTTTGTCAAATCTTCCTTTGCAAAAGTTTCTCCCCTGACTATTCCTCGTGCAACCTGGGGCCAAAATCGGCTATGGCCGACCAGCCATGTGCTGGTCAAATTTGCCCATGCTACCATTTTTTAGTTTTTGCACTTTTACCCCACTGATTTTGGTTTCCTCATTTTGGCCCTTTTTCACCAAACCCCTTGACTTTTCATAATTGCTTTCAAGACCCTCAAATACTAAAACATCAATTTGACTCCTGAGGATTCCAAAAAAATATTGTTTCGGCCTGCCTCTAGCAATTTCGAAAAACTACACTTAGGCCTGAATCTTCGTTTTGGCCCTAAACCTCTTTTTTTCTTCCTGAAACCATTGAAGAGTTGTTTCTTATGAAAAATCGAACCCCCTTCAGGCTTCCGTTAAGTTTCGAGAAGTCGTCTATAACAATTCGGTATTGCAGCCTAATTGGCAGCTGCATTTTTGCTGTATCGAAAAATGTTCCCGATCTTTTTTCTTTCGATACTGTAAATCGTATCTCGAGGTGCTCGTTAATGCTATGTCATTTTTCTTTGGTATCTTAGCTCCAGGGCACTCCCGACAGTCGACTCAGTTAATTTTTCGGGCTATTCAAATACCAATTTTCTCTGAAATCTCATTTCTCTAATAAATTGCTTATTCTTAATTAATCCAAATTTCTCAGGTATTACAATAATGGCATGGTGTTATAATTATGTTGGTATTGAAATAGTATTAAATCATAAAATATGCCATAAAATATGCCATGTTGTAATTTTTTCTTTGTCATTAATTAATCACAATTAAATATTTTAGAATGACTAAAATATAATGTTTCTCTCTCCCGTCCCCTTCTTTCTCCACTCCTTTCCTAGCTCAAAATCTTTGTCATTACTGACTCCTTATTTATAGCACCATCACTATCGACTATTTTCTCTCCCCTTACACTTTCTTTGGCAACTAGATCACCACTATTATCACCAATTGCTTCCATATGAAACACCTTTTTTTTTTTTTTTAAAGGTCAAACTCGGTCTAAACTCACCTAGGTTCAAATGCAAAAGATTTGATCGAACCTTTATATTTGGCTTCATGACGACAAAACATTGACAATCCTCATGATAACACTACGTCTACAATGTAAAAATTCGTATCTCTTTCTCTTTCTTTTTCTTAGCTTCGTTCTCAATGGATTTATTGTTTTTCTATTCTTTTATTTTTTAAAAAAGTTTTTCTATTTCTTATTTAATGCCAAATGGAGAGTTGTTACTATTTTTGAAACGCCAAGGTAATTTTTACAATTTTTTCAAATCTCAAGTTGTTCTTTGCAATTTATCCTTTTTCAAAAATAATTTCTCTATAAAAATCTTTTATATGAAAAGCAAAAAATAAATTAAAAAGTTTTCAAATAATAATAATAATAAAAGGAAAAGAAAAAAGAAGCTTAATAAACTGGAAGAAAATACGAAGAAGCTGGTACGAGTAACCCATGCATTCAAAACTCAGGTAAACTATAACTAAAATGTTTAAAATATCTCTACGCAACTAAAATGTTTAAAACATCTCTACACCCATACCCTAATAGTTATAGTCTTATCCTTACGGGATTAAAATCTCCAAACCAAACATACAAACCACCCCGTACAATAACAGTTGTAGGGATTTGCAATTGCAGTATATGTGTTACACCTCCATAAGTATGTGTGAACGTAAATACGAAAAAATTTCAATATTTTTTTTTCAATCTCATAAGGGCCTATCCTATGCATATATCAAACTCCCAACAAAACAAAATAACCTGCCTCTTAAAAGACCACATCATATATAACCAATCAAATTCCATAATCAACAAAGCAATGCATGGCTTCATCTTGGCTCTTTCGGATTTTCAATGCTCTCCAGTATCTCCACCACTTGTTGCATGGATGGCCTTCTTTTGGGTTCACGTTGAAGACATTTTAGACTAAGCTGACTGATTTGCCATGCAACTTTGATAGGATACTTTCCTTTCCAGCAACTGTCCATAATTGTTTCAATCTTTCTTCTAGTAGGTAAAAATGGTCGGCACCACTCAACCAGATTACGTTTACCCGCATCGCGACAAGTGTCACGTGCTTTCAAGCCTATTAGCATCTCAACCATTACAACACCAACAACATACACGTCGCTAGCCACATATAGGTGCCCTGTTTTCACAAACATTAATATATGTTGTATTATTATTGTCATGAACAGTATTTCCGTAGGCTCAGCTCAAGTGACTTTTAAGTATGATAAAACTCTTAAGAAGCTTCGTTTAAACCAATCAATCCCCCTTAAAGAAGCATCAAGCTTTAAAATTAAGGTCTAGAGCATTACCTGTGGCAATATACTCTGGGGCAGCATAACCATATGTGCCCACAACCCGTGTTGACACATGTGTTTCATCAGTAGTTTCAGGACCAAGTCTAGCCACACCAAAGTCCGCGATCTTGGCATTGTAGGACTGACAGTCAAAAACACATTAATTAGGCCAATAAGACTTCCTTTCTGCAACCATCATTTTAAGTGATATATATTTGACGATTAAATATATATTTACATAAATCATTGTATGGATTTATTACAGTTTCATCTTAAAAAAATATGATCAAGAATTTGGTATAAATGTACAAAATCACTAGAAAGGCACGTAAACACACACACACACATATATATATATATGCAATTATAATACCAATATTATTATAAAATTTAGGCATAAAAAACACAATAATATATGCAAGCTATTTATAGTTAGATTGATTTGAGAACATTAAGATTTCATCCTTGTTGTGTTCTTTCTTTCTCTCTCCAATTCTTCCTCTATTCTTCTTCTTCCCCTTTCTCTCTCAACATTCTGCACTCTCCTTGCTGTCTTACATCAAATTTTCTTGGTTAGTTTTTCAAGACATCCTAGAATTGCCATTAATTTAAAATATTAATTAAGTTTTATATAACCATTGGTCCATTACCATCAATGTCATATGGGGAAACATATGATGAAGAATTAGACCAATACAGGACCTCCTTTTTGTGACCACCATTTTAAGTGATATATATTGGACGGTTAAATATATATTTACATAAATTATTGTACAAATTTAATACACTTTACATAAATTATTGTACATATTTACATAAATTATTGTCTTAAAAAAATATGATGAAGAATTCGGTATAATGTACAAGATCGATCACTAGAACAAGATCACTAAAAAGGCTAAAAAGGCACGTAAACACACACACACATATATATATAATTATAATACCAATATTATTTTAAAATTTAGGCATAAAAAACATACACACACACATATATATATATATATGAAGGCATGACATATTATAGGCCAAGAAGGTGTTTTCACTAATCAGAGTCGCCATTTTGTTCTTGAAAGCTTTTAGTTACCTCTCCCTCCCTCCCTCCCTCTCTCTTTGTACTGAAAGGAGCATGGGGAAGGGAGAGATCAGTGACTGAAATGCACTTTTAAAGTGGCAGCGTCCACATGGCTAATGGAAATTTAAGAGAATTATGGTATTCAAACATGTAATCACTGTACATTCCGTTTGCAGATCACCGGTACCAGTTAACTGAATGCGGGAAACTTACAGCGTCAAGCAATATATTTGAGCTATTGAAATCTCTATGTATTATTTGCGGTTCTAATGAGTGCAAAAATGCCAGCCCTCGGGCTGCTCCTCTTAAGATCTTAAGCCTTATCTCCCATGAAAGTCGTTGAAAACTAAACCCGCCTGCAGAAAGCAGCCATACAATGTAAGCCAAACGAGTTTCATTATCTGCAAAAGACAAAACAAGTTTATCTCTTACCTCCAAAAAGATGTTTGTCCAAGCTGCCTTCCTGCATGAACTCATAGACAAGAAGTAGCCTTTCATTCTCATGACAATATCCCAATAACTTAACAACGTTGGGATGGGACAGACGACTTAGGAAATTGATCTCACACTGCACAGATTAGGCAAATAAGTAAGCAGAAGGCCTTAAGGAGAATATAAATGAATTAGATAAGTTGAAATAACATTGGCTATCCCAAATATGAGAGGGTAAACAGAGAGAATGATGAGTAATTCCTAAAATATACGGGTATCACAAAACAAAAGAAAGGAAAATACAATGCATCCACTTCAATTTAATATGCAAGACTAAGATGTTGACCATACAATTATCCTGTATTTCTTTTCTTTGCAGGTAAGAGCATGGTAGGATTAAGGTGTGATATGTTGCTTTTGTTTTACAAGTAAGAGCACGCACGTATGAAAGGACAAACTAAATAGGCTATAAACACTGTAAATCATCTGCAAGAAGAGGTAAGGACTCTGGTGAGAAGATTCTCTCTGGCCATGATGAAATGGAAAACAAAAAGGGTTAATTTAAGACAAAAGACATACCTCCCCAACACTTTCAAAAACTTTGCTATTCCTCTCAAGCAAGATGTGCCATATTTTGTTTTCTCAGAAAAATAAATAAATAAATAATCCTCCATCAAAGAAGCTACTTGGGCAAGCCCACCTCCGCCAGTGTAAAAGAAAATCAAAGAAGCTAGCATTATTTAATTTACACCAAAAACAAGAAAAAATATATGCTTCAAATTGCCTAAGCTATATAGCAATGAAGGTCACAGCCAAACCATGCTTACTCTTTGGTAAGGGTGCATACAGATTGAGTCAAGTTAATTACATAGCTACAAAAATTTTGGACCCAAAACCATTACACCAATTATGGAACCTACTGAGAGCCAACTTAATTCAGTTCAGTTTTGTTCCAATTTAATTAATTCAGTTTAGTTTGGTTTGGTCTTTATTTGATGGGTTAGATTTTAGTTCAGTTCTAAACAGATTTTTTTTCTTTTACTTATTTTTTTTTTTGTTCTCTACTGACAAACAAATAAATGAAATTAAAAAAAAAAACTAGTGTGAATAATATAAGATGATTTAGTGTGGGGTGACTAAACATTCAAGTCCAATTAAAAATGTAACATTCATTAGATACTCTTCAGGCAATTATTTGCACTTCATGGAACAAATCATCCAAAAATGGAGACCATTTCTTGGGTGAACGTTAGTCTTCACTTGGATTAGTTTTAAGTATGGATATTTGGCAATAGAAGACAATAATACAAAGCCATTAGGATTCTGATAAAAACTGATACCTAGCACACTACAAGTATCAATGCCTAACCAACAAAAGACACAGAATTGAAAGGACGGTAAAGATTTGCTGCCAAATTATTCAGCCATTAACTAGCATTAGTTGAAGTACCTGCCATTCTTTAAAACCTTGACGGCCGTGAGAATCCAACGCCTTGACGGCAATGACTGAACTACTACCGTTCTGTAATGGCGTCTTCTCCGCAATCCAACCCTTGTAGACTTTGCCGAAAGCCCCTTCTCCTAACAATCCATCCAATGTGAAATTTCCAGTAGCCTTCCTCAACTCTGAAAAACTGAAGGCCCTTATATTGCTGATGGTTGTTTTATCTGAATAATGAGGAGAAAAAAATCAATTGGCGTAGGTAAGGACAAAGAAGTGAGGCAACCTGAGAGAGAGAAAGAGAGAGAGAGAGAGAGACCAGTCCACCCAAAATCCACAGTTCTGGGTAAAAGTGCAGTACTGATCTTGTGGAACACCTTGTTGAGCTTTCCCTGTGCCCTCCTCTTGCTTAGGGGTATCTTCTCAGTATACTGCGCTGCAGTGGATGGGCTGGGAACTTCAGCTGAAAAGGCATCATCGTCCAGTTGAATAATCTCACCATTTTTCTTTTCCTCAGCCCCACCAAGATTGAGAACATTCTCTTTATCCTCATCAGCAGCATCAACATTGACAACGTCCTCGTTATCCTGCATCGTTGACGAACCCTTGCACCAATCATCTTGTAAGTATGCCAATGCACGCTCAAGGCTCACCACCACATCAGCCATTGTAGGGCGTCCATTTGGACGCATGTGCAGGCATTTCCTAGCAACTTCTGCAAACACATCAAGACTTTTTGATAGTATTGGTAGCTGATCCCTCAGAATGGGGTCAATAATTTCATCAAGTTTTCCATCTTTGAGGCAGCCTTGAGCCCAAAAGGATAGACTGTGTTGCTCCTCCTCGAGATTTAAATCCACTGCTGGCCTCCCACAAAGCACTTCTAAGAGCACCACGCCAAAGGCATACACATCTGATTTCTTGGTTAGTTTGCGGGTCGAGAAATAATGTGGATCAAAATAACCAAATGTGCCTTTAACAGCAGTGCTAACATGGGAAACAGAATGGCTCGTGGTGCCCATTTTACATAATCCAAAATCTGAAACCTTAGCCACCATGTCCTTGTTCAATAAAATGTTAGTGGTCTTCACGTCTCTATGTATGACACCACCCTGAATACCAGTGTGGAGGTAATCCAACCCACGGGCAGCACCAATGCAAATCTTGAGCCTTTGCTCCCACGGCATATGAATGACGTTACCATTTTCTTCAGTATTCTTTTTGTATAGATGTTTAGCAAGTGTACCCTGCTCCATATACTCATACACCAGGATCTTCTCATCATATTCGTCACAGTAGCCCAGAAGGCTAACAAGATGCTTGTGTCGAAATTTAGAAATGGTCTCAATCTCCATCCAAAATTCATTTGGGCCTTGCTTAGACATTGGTTTCATCCGCTTAATGGCAACTGTGGTTGTTCCTCCATTAATGAGTCCTTTAAAAACATTACCAAATCCACCACTTCCAATGACCAATCCATCATTAAAGTTTCTGGTTGCTGATTGGAGCTCAGCAAGTGAGAAGCGGCGACATGGCCCTTCGGAAGGTAATGATGATAGGGTGTCTTCTTGTCCAGATTTTTGACCCAAATAGGCCAATGGATAAACAGCAACATTCAATATGATGAGTAAAATTATTAGACTATTTGCAATGGTATAAATGCCATAACCAAGCACTAACTTCTGAGGCTTAGAATTATGAGATGTCAAAGCGTGTGCAATGGGAACCAAGTTCACTCCGGCAAGGTTGTTGTCAGGGTTGCTCAACTTGAACACCTCCAGCCCCTTTAGAATTGCATCAGTACTGTGTTCCATGTTCCCCTTGTCGTCGTGGCTCTTGTGAGGGCTTAGAGTTATTGTCATATCGCGCTTGCCCTCTGTCCGATCTCCTTCCATCATCACCATATAGTCTCTGTACACTGCAATGCCATTCCCACCAGCCCATTTGATAAGATCGGCATTAGCCTCAGCAATCTGATTATCAATGAATATGCTGAACTCCATTTGCCCAACTTCTTTAATCTCGTACTCAAGCTCACAGAAATGGAACCTAAGCAGGTACCTGAAACCATGATCTACAGGTAGCTTCCACGTAAAACTGATACGCTCCTTCGCTTGCACGTCCCGAGTCATTGACAAGATGTTTGGTAAACTCTCGTAGGGGCAGAGTATGTGGGTATAACTGCGTAGTAGATCCCAATTGTGGTAGTAACTGGCATGGCCCTTGATTCTAAGAAATAATTGGAGTCCTCAAACCACTCCCGGAACATGCCAGTATCCTCTATGGGTAAAATGGAGCTTCCGCCAACATTTAACCGATGCACTGTCTCAAGTGCAAAGCTTGTATCCAAGAAGATCGGGTATCTAAATTTCTTGCCAACGACTAGTACACCTGGATCATCACCCTCACGGGAATGATATAATCCAGTTGGGATCGGGACAATCTCAATCCCATTGACAAAAGCATATGCTTCCTCTGAAGATGGAGAAAACGTTAGAATTAATGGTTGACTATATTCCACATGTACGCAAAATTCTTTAGCAAATGCATCAGCGGTAAGGGCAGCACTGAAGTTGCTAAGGAGGGTATAGGGACCGGCTTTTATGGTAAAAAAGGCCTTGGACCTCTCGAAGCCAGGGTATTCAGTTGGGTAGAAATGTAGGCGGATGAATTTTTGGCCCGGAGTGACATGGAAAGTGTAGGTAAATGTGGACCGAGAAATCTGAGCGGTCATGTAGGGGACAGGATGAGGAGGAGGAATTAGGTGCTTCCCAACGGGAGAGGAGCTTACCAAATTGCGTCTGCCCCTGGATCCTTGCAAAATGATGTATCTGGAAGCAACGTCGCCTGTCCATTGCCGGCCATCTAGAGCAGTTGAGTTGCCAGAGGAGCCGCAGTTGACGGCGATGATGTCATCTGCTAGTGGTAGTGGGTAGCACAGAGCAGCAAACTCTCTGACAGCCAGCAAAATAGTTAGATGGAGGAAGAAGAGGTAAGGACCCATCATCTTGGGAGTGATCAAAGTATTTCGTTTGATCCTTTAAGAGAGGAGAGGTGGTGTATGAATTATGTCCCTCGGACTGGTCAACCCAAAAGTAAACGAGAACGCGTCCGATAGCAGCAATTTGATCGGTTTGGCATTTTGTCTAAAGAAAGGATTATACCATGCTATTGCTTGTATAAACAACTAACTATCAACTTTAGTGAAACATTCGTGAATTTTGGTGAAATTGTAAGAATGGTTGTTAACATATGAGAAAATATATACAATTAATACTCTCTGATATTTAATACCATATTATAATTTTTTTATTATCAATTAACCTTAATTAAATATTTAAGAATAACTAAAATATTCTTATATTTAGAATGTTTCTCCCCCCTCCCCTCTTTCTCTGGCTCGAAATCTCTGTCACTGGCACCTTATCCAACTCTTCTCTCTCCCCCTACCCTTTCTCTAGCAATTGGATCACAACCATTGTCACCAATTGCCTCTACATGTAACACCTCTTTTTTTATTTTTTTTTTTGAGGTAAAATTTGATCTAAACTCATTTAAATTGAAATGCAAAGGGCATGATTGAATTCTGCATTTGAGTTTATAACGAGGAGATATCGTTAACAATCCCCATAACAATAGTACATCCACAATATAAATATTTGTATCTTTTTCTTCTTTTTTTTTTCTCTTAGTTTCGACTTTAATGAATTTATTATTTTTTTATTTTTTTTAAAAGTTTTTCTATTTCTTATTCAACGCCAAATGAAGAGTTATTACTATTTTTAAAACGTCAAGGCTAATTTTTACAGTTTTTCCAAATTTGAAGAGTGTTCTTTGTAATTTACCCTTTTTCAAAAATAATTTCACTATATATGGCCTCCATGTCCTTGTTCAACAAAATGTTAGCGGTCTTCACGTCTCTATGTATGACACCACCTTGAATACCAGTGTGGAGGTAATCCAACCCACGGGCAGCACCAATGCAAATCTTGAGCCTTTGCTCCCACGGCATATGAATAACGTTACCATTTTCTTCAGTCTTTTTTTTGTATAGATGTTTAGCAAGTGTACCCTGCTCCATATACTCATACACCAGGATCTTCTCATCATATTCGTCACAGTAGCCCAGAAGGCTAACAAGATGCTTGTGTCGAAATTTAGAAATCGTCTCAATCTCTATCCAAAACTCATTTGGGCCTTGCTTAGACATTGGTTTCATCCGTTTAATGGCAACTGTGGTTGTTCCTCCATTAATGAGTCCTTTAAAAACGTTACCAAATCCACCACTTCCAATGACCAATCCATCATTAAAGTTTCTGGTTGCTGATTGGAGCTCAGCAAGTGAGAAGCGGCGACATGGCCCTTCGGAAGGTAATGATGATAGGGTGTCTTCTTGTCCAGATTTTTGACCCAAATAGGCCAATGGATAAACAGCAACATTCAATATGATGAGTAAAATTATTAGACTATTTGCAATGGTATAAATGCCATAACCAAGCACTAACTTCTGAGGCTTTGAATAATGAGATGTCAAAGCGTGTGCTATGGGAACCAAGTTCACCCCGGCAAGGTTGTTGTCAGGGTTGCTCAACTTGAACACCTCCAGCCCCTTTAGAATTGCATCAGTACTGTGTTCCTTGTTCCCCTTGTCGTCGTGGCTCTTGTGAGGGCTTAGAGTTATTGTCATATCGCGCTTGCCCTCTGTCCGGTCTCCTTCCATCATCACCATGTAGTCCCTGTACACTGCAATTCCATTTCCACCAGCCCATTTGATAAGGTCAGCATTAGCCTCAGCAATCAGATTATCAATGGATATGCTGAACTCCATTTGGCCAACTTCTTTAATATCGTACTCAAGCTCGCAGAAATGGAACCTAAGCAGGTACCTGAAACCTTGATCTACAGGTAGCTTCCATGTAAAACTGATACGCTCCTTCGCTTGCACGTCCCGAGTCATTGACCGGGATGTTTGGTAAACTCTCGTAGGGGCAGAGTATGTGGGTATAACTGCGTAGTTGATCCGAATTGTGGTAGTAACCGGCATGGCCCTTGATTCTAAGAAATAATTGGAGTCCTCAAACCACTCCCGGAACATGCCAGTATCCTCTATGGGTAAAATGGAGCTTCCGCCAACATTTAACCGATGCACTGTCTCAAGTGCAAAGCTTGTATCCAAGAAGATCGGGTATCTAAATTTGTTGCCAACAACTTGTACACCTGGATCACCACCCTCACGGGAATGATATAATCCAGTTGGGATCGGGACAATCTCTATCCCATTGACAAAAGCATGTGCTTCCTCTGAAGATGGAGAAAATGTTAGGGTTAATGGTTGACTATCTTCCACATGTACGCAAAATTCTTTAGCAAATGATGGTGAGGCCAAAACATCAGCGGTAAGGGCAGCACTGAAGTTGCGAAGGAGGGTATAGGGACCAGCTTTTACAGTAAAAAATGCCTTGGACCTCTCGAAGCCAGGGTATTGAGTTGGGTAGAAATGTAGGCGGATGAATTTTTGGCCCGGAGTGACATGGAAAGTGTAGGTGAATGTGAACCGAGAAATCTGAGCGGTCATATAGGGGACAGGAGGAGGAGGAGGAGGAGGAGGAATTAGGTGCTTTCCAACGGGAGAGGAGCTTACTAATTTGCGTCTGCCTCTGGATCCTTGCAAAATGATGTATCTGGAAGCAGCGTCGCCGGTCCATTGAGGGAGAAGATGTCATCTGCTAGTAGTAGGGGGTAGCACAGAGCAGCAAACTCGCTGACAACCAGCAAAATAGTTAGATGGAGGAAGAAGAGGTAAAGACCCATCCTTTGATCATCAAAGAGAGGAGAGGGGAGAGGGTGTATGTAATAGATTAATGGTGGCTAGGCATGAATTAAGTTCGCCCAGTTGATTGACTGGTCAACCCAAAAGTAAACGGGAACGCGTCCAGAACCATTTGATCGGGAATAACATAACCCAAAAGTACAAAACCAGTTGCCAGAGGAGCCGCAGTTGGGTTTTGTTTTAGAGTCAAAACCCAACACCTTTATAGGGAATACGAATTCCTTAGATTATGGGTGTACCAATTCCCTATTTATGCAAAAAAACAATTATAGGGAATAACATAATTCATTGACATTTCTAGATTGTGATATATGATTTTAAAAAGAATGTTACCCCAACTTAACATTTTGGGAGAAAAATTCTACAAGAACCTCATTTTTAAAGTATATTTCGAATCAATGAAAAATGATTATTTTATGCATATATAGTAGTGAAATAGAACTAAGAAAGCAAAATTACAAAGAATTACAGCTTGTTTATATATGTAGCTCTATTTTATCCATCCATTACAAACATGTTATATATTATATTATGCAACTAATGTTTTTTAAATGAAAATTATGTAATCTTGTCAATCCCTTAACAGCACTTGTCACATAAACAATTAATTATACAAGGAAATAAATTAATATCCCATGGTATGAGAATGAAGAGGATTAAGGAATTCAACAAAACAAAACGTAACCATGTTCATCTACATCTTCTCTTCTATATATCTTTTCTTAATTTTAAATCTTTTAATACGTGTATAATATCAATTGAAACCTAATTGAGAAACAATCAAAGTTTATGAGACTTAAATTTAAGATATCAAATAATATAATATATTGACTCAAAACAATATATTGTTTATTTTATTACATTTCTCGTGACAGTTACTTTCCAATTTGCTGCTTAAAGAATTTAATTAGTTAGTTAAAACTCTTTGCTTTTCAGTGACCTTCAAAGGAAAAACCTTTTATTATGCAAAAAATTTACAGACGTAGCAAAATACAATATATATTATGATAGGAAAATAAGCCTCTATCGTACAAATCTTTTCTCAGGTTTCTTTTTATGAAAAAATTGTTTGGATTTCCACTTAAGCAACATGTCATTAAGTACTTTGAGCTTTTCGGCGTCAACAAAATTCTTATTCTCGAACTCTTCCATATATCTGCCTTTTTCTCTAAGAGGGATTCGATTTTAGCATTGATCTTCTCTAATTTTTTCTTCAATTCCCAAGATCCTGTCCCTTGTACTTTTCCTTGGGCTTCTTTTTCTTCTCTCTTTTTTCCTTCTTCTCCTTTTCTTTCTTATCCTTGCTAATTTTAACTCCTCCCTGCTTCCTTTCCACTTCTCCTCCAATTTATGTTACATTTTCTTCTGTTTGAATCCCTTTCGAGTAACTTCATCAGTTGCTTCCTTACCACCATTCTTCTTTCTCTTCTTCTCTTTTTTATCCTCATATTTCTTTCTCTCTTCGTTGTCGTCTTTCCTCTTCTCCTTCTCTTGCTCTGTTTTCTTATTCAATTCCTCATTTGATTCCTCTTTGCCTTTCATCTTATTTTATTTTTCTTTCTTCTCCTCTTTCCCTTTTATTGTTTTATATTTCTCCTTCTCTTTCTTCTTCTCCTCCTTTGTGTCAGATTTTTTTTCTCTTCATCTCCATGCTTCTTTTTCTTACTTCCATCCTCTTCATGCTTTCCCTCTTTGTCCACTGAATATTTTTCCACATCTTCAGCTATTTCAATCTCTCGTGACGCTGCTTTAGCCTCACACCGACCCTCGTCCGTGTTATCCTCTATTTTATTGTATGCGCTCTCCTTGTCTTTCTTCGCCTTCTTGTTTTCTTTGTCTTTTTTCTTCATTTCCTTCTCCCTATCCTCGTTTAATCCTCCTCCTAGTTTCTGTGTTTGATCCACGTACAATACGATTTATTTAAATGAATGTTTTTCCATATTTAATCATACAATAATTCATGACAACCACTAATTATTTATTATTTTTGAAAAATTCTCATATTAGAGTCTTACTATAAAATTCAAGAATTAGAATATTATCAAATTAACAAAAAAAATTATTCTCACAATACTTGAATATAAAATCTTGAGAACAAAATTACCAAAACTCTGTTTATTTACTATTTTAAGATTCTTTTTATCGAGAGTTAATTAACCATCGCGATCTAAGTTTCAATGAGTGATTATGCCCAAATTTAAGAATATTTAAATTTATGATGTCTTATCAAATTGCTTTTGATAATTTTTTTTTTTATATCTTAAATGGTCAATTTAACATCAAATTCATTTAAATTTATCTTTTACTTAGTAAAAGAAAAAGATGGTTATCAATTTATTAAGAATAGCAACCCATGGGCCAGGTATATACACAACAGGATATAGGATATAGCCTCCCCAGGTATACACACTACATTACATTAGATTTTACTGCTTAACCACAAAGCAATGAAACATTATCTCAACCCCATCACCATCACCCATCGCCATCTTCATGCCGTGTGGCTCAATTAAATTAACTAACGTGTTTCGTAGTTGATTAATTTATTTGATTAAATTAACTAATTAAATTATTATTTTACATCATTACCTTGACTTGATTCAGAGTAAATAAAATTTTTAATTATGTCACATAAAATAGAGGATTGATCTGTCGCGTGTGTCAAACAATATAAGTGTTGCACGAGATGAGGTGCAAAGAGGGTAGGGTGAATCACATAGTAAGGGTGGCCGATGGGTAAGAGTGGGACTTGTGTCGAGCAACATATCAATTTCAACATAGAATATACATATAAAAAATAAAAAGTGTTATGTCATAAAAAAGTCACGTTAATGAAATACATCAAATTAAAATTTATTTTGATAGAAAAAAATCAAATTATTCATAACTTAAAAAAAAAAAAACTTAAATTCTAAACATCTAAATCTTTAAATTAATAACTCAAAAAACACTACTTTTTTCTATTCTCAATCACAAAATATTATAGAATTAATCTTCGTCCTTGCTCTTTGTTAACTTAAGTTTCAATGAATGATTATGCCCAAATTTAAGAAAATTTACATTTATGATGTCTTATCAAATTGCTTTTGATAATTTTTTTTATATATCTTAAATGGTCAATTTAACATCAAATTCATTTAAATTTATCTTTTACTTAGTAAAAGAAAAAGATGGTTATCAATTTATTAAGAATAGCAACCCATGGGACAGGTATACACACAACAGGATATAGGATATAGCCTCCCCAGGTATTCACACTACATTACATTAGATTTGATTGCTTAACCACAAAGCAATGAAACATTCTCAACCAGTCGACCCCATCAGCCATCGGCCATCTTGTTGCCGTATGACTCAATTAAATTAACTAACGCATTTTATATTTAAGAATTGCTATGAATATTCATCCATTATCAGTAGTTGATTAATTTATTCAAATAAATTAATCAACTAAATTGTTATGTTCAATCGTTACCTTGACTGAGTTTTTGCAATTTTTTCCAGCTCAATAAAAGTTATTATTTATGTCACGTAAAATATATACATAAAAAATATAAAGTGTTGTGTTATAAAAAAAAAATTACGTTAACTAAATACAAATTTATTTTGATGGAAAAAATATCAAATTATTTATAACTTAAAAAAAAAACCCTAAATTATAAACATCTAAATCTTTAAATCATTAACTCAGAAAAACATCATTTTTTTTTATTATCAATCACAAAATAGTACAGAACTAATATCAATTATTTCTCTTTGTTGAACTTGATTCCATTGTTTTCTTGTTTTCTTATTGATATACTGTTGTATCTAAGGTTAAAGACTTAAAACAACAAATATTAATATTTGAGATATAGAATTTTGATATTTTGCACATTAAAGACTAGTCACCATATTTTTTTAATCGTTGAAGGAACATAATAAATTAGTCAACCTATTCAAATATTGTCAAACAATCATTCATGTAGCGTGTCACTTACAGAAAAGAGTACGTTCATATATGCATTAACATTTCGTCACAATAAGAATTTAAGGTAATAATTTTTAATAATTAAAATACTAAATATTGACATTTTACACATTAGAAAATAAACGTCATATTTTTTAATTGTTGAGAGATACTACATGTATTAAACTTTTTTTATTTTAATAATATTTTACCACTTAATATATATTAACCACACTAACTTTAGAATTTAGATTTAACTTATTTAAACAATATCATGACTTTATCGTTTATCTATATACTATTTAGTAAGTTAAAGATTTATTGTGATAAAATTTTAAAATGATTTGTATAGATTTTGAGGCAAATATTTAAATCGACCAAATTCAAATTCCATTAAGTCGAGTTACTTTATGATTTCATTGATTTTTTAAGATCAAAATTCAATTTTAACTATGATTATGCACCACAACTCATTAACATTTCACCAATCTTACTCCACTGGCGTCATTTTTTTAGATTGTCGTGCAATGTATGTGAGCTCTCATCTCTTTCACTTATTAGCTAAACTTGTTAACCGTGATCCTAACTCACCATGTAAGGGACAATTTTTTAAAAAAAATTATGACAACAAAAGTAACAAATCATCCATGATTTTTTATTTTTATTTTTTCTAATACATTAATGGGAGGTCATTAATTATTTTTATTATTTAAAATCTATTTTATGAGATTAGATTTATAGTATGCAGAATGGTTTAGAATTTTTAATTAAATGGAGATAGTTAATTTTTAAAATAGGATGGGTATTTGTAATAATTTGGTAAACTGGAGCATGCAAAATGTAAATTATCTTTAATATAATTTTGTGCCAAACCTATAGACCATATACTTTCACCTTTTTTTTTTTTTTGTGATCACTTAATTTTTCTTATTTTGATTACACCCCGACATTTGTATTTTTAACTTAATTTAATATTTATACTGTAAGCACCCCCGTCCAGATATCTCCAACCACTTGGACTATCCGAACAGGAGCGCCTACAGAAGGAGAAAAGAATGAAGCACATGACAAAGACCACCCTGGCATGCATACACAAAAATAAGAACAGTGAAAACGAAGCTAAACTCATGCATGCACTACGGGTACCCCACTATCACAGCGGTCATATGATAAATAAATAAACACAGACTCTTGTGCCAAAATGCACGAGACTCGAGAAAAGACTCGACACAGTATAGAATAATAGAGTAAATCATACTCAGACATTAGAGTTGACAGGGATTGACGGGACTGCCTGTACACCATATCGACTCGGCTGCTAAAGGATGACTCTCTGGCCATGGCTCACGCTGCCACTACCTGGAATGATAGAAATTAAAGTGAGTCAAGAGACTCAACAAGCATAAGAAAGAAAAGCTAAAAGTTGAATAGATCTAATAAACTTCTCATAGAATAAAACCCCCAGGTACACACAAGCCATGAGATACTACAACACAATAATATAGCATAATAAAAACACATACTGGTCCTTAGGGCCCACATAAGACACTTGACACCCAAGTCCCATACCAACCTATCGCTGCCCTAGACGGTAGCAAATACCTCAAGCATCTTGTGCACACCATCCCGGGTCGGTACTCCAGCCACCCGTACCCCTGTCGGTACTCCCGACAGCCGAGCCATAGGCTCCCTCGGAATGGTACTCCCGTACGAGAACTATATACTACTAATAGCCATGCATTGTACATAAAAATGCAATGGCGTATTGAGCATCAACGTGATACAAGGCGCCCATACATCTAGGCATCAGGCCATGCTCCGCCCACATAATAAACCACACACAATGCATATGCCCGTGCTGGATGCAACCTAACCAGGCTAGCATATCCGTGTCCAAGCATACTCAATAAATGAATATCCCAATATGCAACCCATACCCATGTGCGTATCAAATCATGAACAACAATATAATAAATCTAAACGTGCAGTAAATCACATACTGGCAGAGCTAGTCAGCAGTGCCCGGCACCGGTCAATGGCTAGTGACAAGGAGTGTCCACCCAACGGTCCACTTCAGGGTCGTACAATAGTCTACCCAAACGTCACCAAATACCTGACTCCTGCCCTACTGCTCAATAGCTCTAACCAAATCATAAATAAACTCGAGAAACCTGTAAATAACCCCACACAACTAGAAACCTAGTCCCCAAGTTTGGTTCGGCATCATTCCGAAAGGAATGAGGATGGTACAAACCCCCGTAGGCACACAACAAATAAAACTCGAGAAGTACTGGATTTAATTTAAATTAAACAAATGAATAATAATTTAACAAACAAGGTTAGGTACCGAATTAGAGTAAGGGAGGTAATAAGATACGAGAAATCACGGGGTCTTTCACGGGAATTAAAGAACACGAAGAGAGGGTTAGGAACTTGTCTTTACACAACCATTTCTTGCCTTTTTGCACTCCCGCTGCGAAGTAAGATATTTAATAGTGATTAATAAAATCGTGACTCACATTAATTAAATCTAATCGCGTAATATAAATAATTTAACCGTCTAAAATCTCACGTGAGCGCATCGTAAATAAAATCCCAATAACCCTTACATTTATTTTAAATTAAATCATGTCAATAATATCTTTAAATCATATAATTAATATATAATAATATTAACTTAAAACATCCTACTATACAGATATCATGTACCTAACTCCACCAATATGCATATATGAGTAGGGCATTCCTTTTCTTTTCCTTGGGACCAAAAGGTGAAATCCCTCACTTTGGAGGCCCCTCCCAGACTGTCCCACGCCATGAGAGATGAGGTAAATCAGGTACACGGCAGCCATGGTCAATGGGAGACCCAGTGCTGACTGCCCATAAGGACCCCACTCCTGAGGAGAAAAAATCTCATATTGCGACTAGTCAGACTCGAAGCTGACTCCTTAAGACCATCTCTACCATCTTAAAACTAACTGTGCTACGCCCTGTGAGCTCCTTTTCTTTTCCTTTATTCTAATTTTGATTGCACTCACACACAGTGAATGCCCATATACTATGTTTACACATAAATATATATATATATATATACATAGGTATATAAATTGGCTGCCCAACACTCTGTTTACCCAAACTCTCACACAAACAAAATAATACACACTCACGTATACAAAAAAAAAAAAACTCACCCTTGCACACAGCGCACTAGTGTGTATATATATATACTTACACAATAAAGTAATACATGTAATATAACATAATCACTCAAAATTAATAAAATTAAACTTATACATAATTATTTACTCACCTAAGTAATTAATCCGTAATTAAATGTGACTTAATCCCCAGCTTCTCTCAATTTTTCTTAAGATTTCTAGCCTCTACGCGCCATTTTCTTCTTCTCCTGAGCTCTCTGTTTCGCTCCCAATTTAATCTAGATTTTTAGCTTCAATTGAAGCAATTTATGGCAGCAAAGTCGGTGGAAAAATATGGCCAATTTGGCCTTAAAAAGCGTGCAAACAATGGGCGTGAGAGAGACAGCCGTTGGGAGCGCCACGTGGCCGCGCAAGGGGCCAGTACTGGCGCCCCAAAACGGCGCCATTTTGGGCTGCCTCTGCTGCCCAAAAATTTAATTTCTTCTTCCCAGCGCCCCCGCTCCTTGGCTCGATCCCGCGCTTCACGCCAGCACAAGCGCCACGCGGCCACTGAGCTGGCTGCTTCCTTGGCCATATATACACACTTAATTAATTTTATAGTGACTTTCAACTACTTCCGAAAATTTACACTTAAACCCACAACTTCCAGAAACCTCCACATACACCCCTAACTCCTATTTCCCTTATTACACTTATATCCCAAACATTCCAGAAATGCTCCCAAATTACTTTATTTTAATCTTTTTCTAAATATTTCCCAATAAATAGTTATTTCCTCAAACTAACATACATAAACATTTCTCTTAAATCCCTAAATATCCAAATAAATTCGTATTTCTTTTAAACCTATAACTACAATAAATAATAATGATTAACTGCTTTCAAATAATTTAATTAATTACATTAAATTCCTTATTTTCCTCAAAACGGCACAAACGTTAATTTTTCCTTAATTTCTCAAATTTTTCGTAATGACCTCAACTCTAAATTAATAATTTTATTTATTTTCCAATTTTCGGGATATTACATATATTTTGATCATTTTTTGTGTGATAACTCAAATTTTTCATAATTTTAATTACACTTCTAAATTTATATTTTTTGAATCAATTTAATTTCTGTACTTTGATGTAAATAAAATATAATATATATTTTATCTTTATTTTTTTACATATTAAAATATATGAGTTAAATTAATTCAAAAATACTAATATAAGGGTGTAATCGAAATAACGAAAATTTTGAATTACTACATGAAAAAAAAATCAAAATCTAAAGATTAAATTGTTTCGAAATCAAGTTTAAGAATATAATAAAATAATAAAAAAATTAAACGATCATTCAATAAAAATATAAATTTAGCTACAGAGGAAGCCTATTCATATTTGTTTTGGAATGGAGGGAAATGCGAAAACGCGTTTGGAGTCCTGAAGGGGACAGCAATGCCAAACTAAAATTAGAGAATGTCCAGCCTGGGAACGATGGTGCTTATTTGAGGAAATCCCCAATTTCCCATTAAAATACTAATATTACGAATAACATTCTAACTTAACTGAATAATATTATTTATTTAAATTGTAAATATATTTTTAGTACAGCTTTTCAATTTTCAATAAGAAGATACCAAAATACCACTATCTTTATTTTAAATAAATAAATCATTATATTTTAAATTTTGATTAATGATTAACGTGGTTCTAAATTTAAAAAATAATTATTTTATTTAATATGCTGAGCTAGATTATCTATCATTTTTTTATTATTATCTTTTAATTTTTATTCTATTCTCTCTCTCTCTTGGTTTCTGTAATACCCTATGTCACATTGAATAAATTAAATTATGCTCATATAATTAATTTAGTCTATATGATATGTAAACAATTTATTAAATTAAGTTTATGTAATTAATTTGGTTTAAATTAAATTATATTTATATGATTAGCTTAAGTATGTTTATGCTAGAAATTATATAAGTATGTAAAAATAAATGAATATGTAATTAGGTATGTGAAATATAAATAAATATATAAATATGTAAATGAAAATAATATGATAAGTATGTAGATATAAGTATATATAAGTATATATGTATGTTGTGTTTATATGTGTATATATATATATATAAAAAGAAAGAAATCCGAAAAATCTGGATTTCTGCAAAGCAGTGCACGGCCAAGGCATGGCCGCGCCTACAACTGGATTTCAAGGGAGAGGGGGCCATTAAATGGCCGAAACGACGTCGGAATGATGTCGAGGACACGTGGCCGTCCATGATAGGACGAGTCACGTCGAATTTGGGCTATAAATAGCCCTGTTCAAGTGAAGCAAAGCATCCAAGAATATCAAGGCTTAAATCGGTCGATTGGGAGTGCATTTGAGAGATTTAGGAGCGGGGCTTTAATCCTTGCTTCGTGGGTAGCATTTCGGGTAACTTTAGGGGCCAACAGAACTGTGAAGAAGGAGGAATCGAGCTCGCCGGAGTTTTGAAGCTTCGCCGGAACTGAGGAGTATTTTGGCCGATTCAAGGTAAAATCGACCTTGTTTTTTATTAATTTTTGCACGATTGTGTTCGTAATATCAAGATCTATAGGCTAGGAGAAGAAAAATCAAGTTTCAAGATCGAATCGTCGGCCGGCGGTGAAGATGTTTACCAGAGAAGAAACCAGCACGGACGCGTGGCTACACGCGCCCGCGAGTAGGAAGACGGCGCGTGTAGCCCACGCGCTCGTCAGAAAAAAAAAAAAAAAGAAAGAAAAAGAGTAAAATTTTGAAAATTTTTATTAAATCTGAAATATTGTTTATGATTTATTGGAGAAGAAATTTTCTGGAAATGATAAATTTATTAATTATTTAAGTGGATTTTCTATTAAGGAAATAAAGAAAAAAATAGGATTTTAATTCCAAAAATTTCAAGAAAATTTCAGAGTGTTAGAAGTATTATTTAAGAGATATTAGTGAAAAGGAATTAAATAAAATGAAAGATTAGGTAATTATTATGTAATAATTACATATTTAGCTATTATGAAATAAGGAAAAAATAGGAATTTAAGTTAGAAAATTCCAGAATACTAGAAATATTACTTAAGGAATATTGGTAAAAAGAGATTAAATTTTTATGAAGCCAAGATAATTATTATGTGATTTCGAAGAGATAAAGCTTAGAAATAAAAGAAAAATGGAAGAAATTATGAAAAATAGTAAATGGTGTTCTAAAACAATAAATTTATGTTTTAGGGGTTCTTGCGAGCAAGGAGATCAAGGGATAGCCACTCGACACGTTATTCGAGACAAATTAGCTGTAAGTATGTTGCTTGAATTTAATACAGTTATAGTTGTAAATTTAAAAAATGCTTTTATCATATTGACATGCTATGATATGAAATCATCACATAGACTGCATCAATAACATGACTATGAAATGCTTACATACACAATGATACTGTTGATCACACGCATATGAGGTCGTAGGGGATACGAACTGGCACCACTGTCCTATCAAGGGTGCACCCATACACCCCGGCTTTGAACGAGGTGGCCGCTAAAATGATAGGCAGTATGAGGGGTGCAGTTGACACCTACGATGAAAGACATTGCATACACTCATGACATTGCATTTGGTATCCTTACTTAGATGGTTCATCATCTAACATGGGTTCGCCCCTAGAACATTCAACGTTGCAACCGGAACTTGCAGAGATGATTCAGAGATTGGTGAGATGTAATGACACGAGACATGTGTAGTGATACGAGACATCAAGATGCAAGTAAATGTACCATGTTATAATATGACTAGCTTAAGATTTGTGTACATTGTTTAATCGTCAGACGCTTTATGTATCAACTTGTAATGCGTGCCATGTACAGTTATTAATATATGCATTGCCATGAGCAGGTTCAATTCAGCTTCTGCTTTGTATTTATTTTCTAGCCTAGATATCTCATCTAGTACTAGATACGGTCTTAGGGAATTTTGGGAATAGTAGATTTTAAAAAAAAGATAGACCAAATTTCCTAAGGCATAACATGCCCGAGAAGGCGGGCTGTTACAGTTTCTCTCTCCAGGACCGACCTTATAAAACGAGATCAATACAAAAACGCATCTCTCTCCCTTCTCCGTTCTCTCGTCTCCCCTCTTATCTCGTTCATTGTTGCAGATTTGATTTAACATGGATGCAATACACAGAAACGTGTATAATTTTCTTCTGCATTTGATTCGGCATTTGATCTCAAGCTCCTTGAACCATGAACGACCTTCCATCGGTAAGTCTTTCTCCTCCCACCCTTCTCATTGATTTTATTCCTTTTATTATGAGTTATGACCAACGAAAGGACGATCAGGATCAAAGTAACCTGTGAAACTCGCATTTGTCTATGGCTAAATGGATGGAATACGCTCAGCTCTTAGCCGATCCACTGTTCTGTGTTTTACCTCTTCTAGAACGATTTACAATTTTTATCTTGCTGAGAAAAATAGGACGAAAATTTGAACAATCGCAAAAGTTTTTCATAATTATATTTTCCAATCACGAAATAGAACACAAATAAAAAAACAGAAGACAGTAATTTAATGTAAAAAATCCTCCAATATTGAGAAAAAAACCATGGGATAAGATCCGACCAATATATTCCACTATAACAAAGATAATTATAAAATATTCTCACACTCTATTCTCTTTCAAATGATACAAGAATATAGTGGCACTCAAAAAATACCCTTACTTCGAAGTCTTTAGCTTCCTTGCCTCTTTTCTCTAACTTGAACTTGAATGCTTAAATTTTGAATGCTCTCAAATTTTGAATGATTGAAACCTTATTAGAGGAGGTATTTATACTTGAGCCTTATCCCCCTCCCCCCAACCCCAAAAACATAAATTAGGCCATAGTTAAGTAGCTAACATTAAACACAATGTTAGGTAACTTAACATTAATTAGGATGTAAACTAACAATTCTCCCAATCTAGAGAATAACGTCGGAAACAATTAAACGGTGTCCATGTCGGCTAACTCGACACTTAGTTGCAGCTTCTCCCGAGTTACAACCATTGCCAACATGTCAGTAGGATTTTTATCAGTATGGATCTTTTCTAATATGAATTGATACTCCTCCGCTGTTAACCGTAACCAATGGTATCTTATATCAATGTGCTTTGTGCGCGAGTGATACATCGCATTTTTGCTCAAATCTAGAGCACTCTGACTGTCATAGTAAATTACACCCTTTTACAGCTCCATTCCCAATTGTTGAAGGAATCTTGTCAACTATAGCATTTCTTTTCTTGCTTCTCTCATGGCAATGTATTCCACCTTTGTTGTAGATAAGGCAACACACTTATTCAATTTAGACTGCCATGATACAGCTTCTCCAGTAAAAGTAAATAAGAATCATGAAGTAGATTTCCTACTATCCAGGTCACTTACCATATCTGTATCTGCATATCCTTTTAAAATTGGTTCAAATCCTCCAAAACGCAAGCACATTTTTGTACTACCTTTGGTATCTAAATTTCTTGCCAACACCGTGTACACCTGGATCATCATCCTCACTCATCACCCTCATGGGAATGATATAATCCAATTGGGATCGGGACAATCTCAATCCCATTGACAAAAGCATATGCTTCCTCTGAAGAAGGAGAAAATGTTAGGATTAATGGTTGACTATCTTCCACAGGTACGCAAAATTCCTTAGCAAATGATGGTAAGGCCAAAACATCAGCGGTAAAGGCAGCATTGAAGTTGCTAAAGGAGGTATAGGGACTAGCTTTTGTAGTAAAAAAGGCCTTGGACCTCTCGAAGCTAGGGTATTCAGTTGGGTAGAAATGTAGGTGGATGAATTTTTGGCCCGGAGTGACATGGAAAGGGTAGGTGAATGTGGACTAAGAAATTTGAGCGGTCATGTAGGGGACAGGATGAGAAGGAGGAGGAATTAGGTGCTTCCCAACGGGAGAAGAGCTTACCAAATTGCGTCTGCCCCTGGATCCTTGCAAAATGATGTATCTGGAAGCAACGTCGCATGTCCATTGCCGGCCATCTAGACAAATTGAGTCCATAGTCATTATAAAATCAAAGTCTTATGAATTAAAAAAGCACTAATTTACTTATGTTCATTTTCTTAATACCTAAATTAATGCGGATTCAAGAAAAAATTTTGTCATTCAAATAATCATTTTATCAAATTATTCTCCTAAAATAACGTTATTTTTTGCTTTTTTTTTTTATTCCGTTATTGATTTACACTTCACTATTCATCATCTAATATTAAAAAATAATACATAAATTTAGGGGTCTTCTCATCTAACATTGAAAAATGATTCGTAGACTTGGAAACTGAGGGGTCTCCTCATCCAAATAGAATAACAAAATAAATAGAGTAGCAATTCAAATAAAAATTAACTTAAAAT
The DNA here is from genome assembly GCA_036245055.1 of Diospyros kaki. Lineage (NCBI taxonomy): Eukaryota > Viridiplantae > Streptophyta > Magnoliopsida > Ericales > Ebenaceae > Diospyros > Diospyros kaki. The sequence goes on from BSEG01000010.1 coordinate 899,071, forward strand.
AAAATTAATAATTTTATATATCAAAAAATAAAAAAATATTTTAATTAGTAAATAATTTTGGGACCCTTATTCTTTGGGAGCTCTACGCATAAGCTTTAGTGGCCTATGCTTTGTGTAGGGGTTGATTACATATATGTGGTTATATGTATAAAACATGAGTCTAATCAAAATAAGAATACTAAGATTAATATGTGATTATATGTGACACCCCAACCCTCACTATTGGGTGCCACCATAATTCACGGTTACAATTTCGGCCTATCTCAAATGATGGTCATGTCCTACCTGTAATATCCTAGTATTTTGAGAATAATAATAATTAATTTTATATTTAAAATATTTTTTGACATCATTAGAAATTATAATTGAGAAAACTAATGGGTTTAGAGTTAGTGGGCTAATTTGAAAATGTTAAGTAAATGGGCTTAGAATTAGTAGGTTAAGTTAAAAAAAAATGTTAAGTAAATGAACTTAGAATTAGTGGGCTAAATTGAAAAAGAAAATGCTAAGTAAATGGGCTTATAATTAGTGGGCTAAGTTGAGAAATGAAAGGCTAAGTATATGAGTTTAGAGTTAGTAGGATAGGAAAGTGGGCTTAAATTTATGGACTAAATGAAAGAATAATCCATTTAAAATAAGGTTTAGTTAAAAAATAATTAAAGAAAAAATAATCAAAGATAATGGGTGAATTAATGGAGAATGTGGGAGACAAAATATGATGTGAATAAATAATCAAAGATAATGGGTGAATTAATAGAGAATGTGGAAGACAAAATATAGTGTGAATAAATAATCAAAGATAATGGGTGAATTAATGGAGAATATGGGAGACAAAATATAGTGTGGACAAATAATCAAAGATAAAGGATAAATTAATGGAGAAATGTGGGAGACAAAGTGGCGTGTGGCCAAATAATCAAAGATAATGAGTGAATTAATGGAGAAATGTGGAAGATAAAGTAGTGTATGGATAAATAATTAAAGATTATGAGTGAGATTTAGTGAAAAATTAAATAAAAAAATAATAAAATAATAAAAGATAGTGGATCACTACAATTATATTAATTTTAATTCAACCTCTATAAATAGAGAAAACTTGAAAGGTTGGAGGAGTTGAATTTGAAAGAGAAAGGTTGTAAGAAATAAGGATTTGAGAGTAAGAGAGAGATTTTGAGAAAGAGAAAGAAAAATATAGAGAAAAATACCAAAAATTTTTAGAAAAATCCTATAGGTTGGGTTTAGTAGTTCGTGCAAAGATTTGTGGCAAAAAACATTGTTGGATACGCAAAACGAGGCTTCATCACAATATAGAAGAATACCGAATCACTCCACGAGAAGGTAAGTTATCTTCAAAATTTACTTTAAAAATTTTGAAAATGTTAGAATGATATTTTAGAATTTTTAATAGTGAAATTGGAAGAGAAATACATGATTAGAATTTATTATAGATTTTTGAGGTAATCGATGCTTGAAAATCAAAGAGGAAATGAGAAATAAATAGAACATGGATTTTAAAAATTATGAGAAAATTTCTAGGGCTTGCGAATATTGTTTTAGGAATTACTGTGAAGATAAATTGAGAAAATTTTATGAGAAAGTATTTAATTCATAATCTTGAGGAAATAATAGGTGAAAATTGGAGAAATTAGAAAAATTAGAAAAAAATTAGAAATCTAATTTTCTTAAGTAATTATGATGTCATGGTACGTCAAGATTCATAATTAAGTACAATTGAAAGTTGAACGCAAATTTTGAAGCAAAATTAGTCTAGGGGCAAAATTGTCTTTTACAAGGTAAGTGGTACTATTCAACTGAATTTAGTTTATGAAAATGACTTGTAAGTGGTTCCACCAAAACCTAATTTTATATAAATATTTTCTTCATGTTGTCATGTTTTGATGTGAACATATCATGTGAATTGCATTTTTATGTATTAATGACAAAATATGCATACGAGCATGATGAGATTCACAGTCATATGTTGCATGGGTTTGGGATTAGGTATTGGCACCGTTGCTTTGTCAAGGGTGCACCCATACACCCCGATCTGGCAGAGAGATTGGAAAAATGGCGGGTAATCTTAAGGTGCAGTCGACCCAAACATGAGAGTTATGATGTTATGTGTATTGCATTCATACATATGCATTATGATGTACTCTTACTTAGATGATTCATCATTTAATGTGGGCCTTGCCCCTGGAACATTCAAACGTTCCAGATGAGGTTTCTCAGCGAAGACATAGAAGTAGGCGAAATGTAAAGATGCAAGGCATTATGAAGTTATTTTCTACATTTAGTTTCCGTATGAGGATCCTAATATGTACCAGTTATGTTATGTTTTGTTTGAAGTCATGTTGAGAAACTTATGTTTTGTTTAAAGTCATGTTGAAAAGCTTATATCATGTTACAAGTTATGTTTGGAAGACTTTTGTTATGATAATCTTGTATTATTAATTATGTTGAAACAATCATGTAATATTATTAGCGTTTGAGGTATGTTGAGATTCGATTCTAGCTTCTGCATTCAATGTTTATGTTGATTGTATTTGAGATAAATGTATGGAAATTTGAGATGGATAAGAGCAATGATATGGTTAGTCATAGTTTTTTTTAAAAAAAATATTATCTCACAATTGTCCTAAGTTATAACGCGCTCGGAGAAAATGGGGCGTTACACTGCCAACATAATGTATTAAAATAATATGCGTGCCTTGGGTGGGGTCCAGACTTCACCGTTTTTTAGCGATCAAAAACTCTGGTTTAAAATGCATAAGCAGTGAAAATTTACCCGATTCTCGAGCCCAATTAAACCCTTAAAATATAAATTCAATTTTCAATAAATAAATACCAACATGCCCACTTTAAACATTTTTCATACTCCAGGCATGACTGACTAGTAGAAGTTCCCAATGCACACAAGGTTTACTCATAGTGGGAATCTTAACTTGATCTTAATCAAATTCCATTTAAATCGAAGTCATCACCCGTAGTTAAACACAAAGCATCTATATATTACATAAGTGACACAAAAATTCAACTCGCATCCTCATCGTTTGCAATCACAGTTAACCGACGACTCTTCCACCAACATCGTCTTTCTTTTCTGAACCCCGAGCCATCTGTTGGGTTGATAAGGGTTAAGGAGTGAGTTCGGGGACTCAGTAAAGGCAATATGCAATGCAGTAAATTAATAAGCATGACGTCATAGATAAAAATGAAGTATAACATACATACAAGCCCGCACACCGCACCCTAATTTGGCTTTTGGTGGCCCCATCGATTTCATTTAGGATCCCATCTCGAGACTCACATGGTCCATTATCTATAGCCTCATGCCTAGGCACTTCCTCAATGTTTTATACAAATCATGACAAAAGCAATCTACACACAAAATATATTACCCTTACCTCACTCAATCTGAAGGAGAAATTAAAAAAATGTCCACCCAGTGTTGCCTTCTAAACTACCACATTGTGCCCAAATTCCCATTTTCAAGTCTCTGACATACTCTTCGAGCCCCAAATTAATTTTTTAAAATTTTCACCAATTTTTCTAAAATTTTTTGACTTTTTTTTCAAATTTTCTCCTTTTTTTTTTCTTTCTTCTTCTTTCTTTTTCCTTCTTCCTCCTTCTTCTTCTCTATTTCTTCATCCTCCCAACTTGCATGCATGGCTATTGTCGTCTGCGCGCCAGCCGACCTTGCCGCCGCCCGACTTGCGACGACCGGTCAGGTCGAATAAGGCTAAAGTTGGCCACACAGTTGTAGGCAGCCATGGCCGCGAGCTCATCAGGCTGGATGCGAGGTAGGGGAGGCTGCCGCGGGCAGTGCCCGCGGCGGTGGCCACAATAGTGGCTGGAAAAGCTAGGTGGCAACGATGGGTGCTGTGCCCGCATGGAGCTAGTGCGCGCGAAAGAGTTGTAGGAGCAAGGGAAGAAGAAGATGAAGGAGAGAAAAAAAAAGAAAAGAAAAGAAAGAAAAAGAAAAAGAAAAAAAGGGAAAAGAAAATAAGAAAAATTCTTGAAAAATAAGAAATGGATATTTATTAATATTTTGGAGATTTTGATCCAGAAAATAGTTCGAGCACACGTTTCGAGGATATAACACACATACCGAGAAAGCCTGAGAGGCTAAGTTAAGGTGAGTAAAATTCTCTATAAAATTTTAGAAATTTAAGAATATTATTTTATGAATTGTCATAGTGAAATATTTGAGAAATATTTAGTTTGAATTTATTGAAGAAAAATAGAAAGAAATAGATAAAAAAATGCAAGAAATTATGAAAAATAGGTTTTAATACTTATTTAATCAAATATGGTGATTAGGATCCTTTGAGACTTAAAGTTGAAATGACTTGTGTGAATTTTGAGGTTGACACGCAAATTGAGATGATGCACGAATTTCAAAGTAATGCTCAAATATCGAGGTAACTCGATAAGATTGAGATGGTAAGTGGTATTTCTCAACTGAATTTAATTTTATGAAAATACTTGGTTTGTAAGTGATACTTCTCAACTTGATTTAATTTTATGAAAATGCTTGGTTTGTAAGTGGTACTTCTCAACTGGATTTAGTTTTATTAAAATGTCTGATTTGTAAGTGGTACTTCTCAACTGGATTTAGTTTTATGAAAATGTCTGGTTTGTAAGTGGTTTAATCCAAAACCCGATTTTAAGTAAATGATTTTATCATGTTGTCATATATTGATGTGAATATATCATGTAGATTGCATTTACATGTATTGATGAAAAAATGTGCATATGTTTACAATAATATTAATTATTGATCATGCATCTCATAATTGTTTGGGATTATGGACTGGCACCGCTGCTCTATCAAGGGTGCACTAATACATCTCGGCCTGGTAAGGAGGTTGTAAAAATAGAGAGTAGCAGTTGGGTGCGATCAACTAAAACCGAAGTGATATGGAAAGAACATTTTTCATATTGTATTCATGCACAAAATATGTTTACTATACCCTTAGATGATTCATCATTTAACTTGGATTATGCACTTGGAACATTCAACATTCTAGTTGAGACTTGCAGTTTAGGCAAGGAACAAGTTGAGATATGACGACATAGGATGGGGTGTCCAATGGATTCAGCAGGTGGTTCCGGTAATTTGTCTATTCGGACATGTTTCAGGAGTTAGGAAATGACTATGTATTTGAAGTATCATTTGATTATACCTAGAGTGTTTAGATGTTATCCCGAGAATCGAGTCTCCATGTATTTATGTATTAAGGCTTTTGAACATATGATGTAATGGTATGAATTCTTATATTGTTATAAATCAAATTGATTATGTGCCATATCAAGTTTCGATTATTGCTTTAGCATTTATAATGATATGCTGTGGGGTTTCTCTTTGAAATACGATATTTGAGGTTTTAAGAAATCTATTTAAGAAAGATAATATGTATTTATATCATGGGCCCCAGCATAGTAACACTCTCTAAAAGACGAGGCGTTACATAAGACATACACTCGTTCTCTGGCATTAGCTAACACCTAACCCGAGTGTACCTATCTTCATTCCATTTAAAAGATAGAGAGTGAACAAACTCTCTAGAATTATAATTAAGATATGTTGATTCATTTACAACTTCTATTGACTTGTTAAACTTTACCTTTACATTATAAGAATTCAATGAGCTATTACATACAATACACACCTATTAGCTAGTAACATGTTATAATACCTTAATTAATTATGACATATAATACATATTATTTACTAATATTATTACTAGGAAAGAGAGATAATAAAAATAATAACCATACATATATTTATATCTTCTAATAACAAACCATAATATCCATATACATACATTATTAAATATTTATAAATTTATTATTCATATACATACAACTTCTAAAGCTTAATTAAATTATACTTTTATCTTACAATGAATATAGCTTAATTTATTAGTTCAACGTGTTCTTCTCACGAGGGAAGCCTCAGCCGTTTATACATATATATTTATGTAAGTGTGCTATAGGGCATCTGGCAGGACTAATTTATCAACAAACGAGAGATAACTGAAGTGAATTCCAATCACTTCTTAGACATGCACACAGACCCCCAAGAGGCTTCCCAGACACCAACCCAACCTTCTTTGGCAACAGTTAACCGAGAGTGTATATACAACTTGATGTATAATTATATATATATTTATATATATATCAGTCCAATTTCTCCCCAGCGACAGCATCAATCTGGATCTAAGTTTCGTATAAGTCAAATTATTCTTTTAAAAATCACCCACTATCAGCCGAGTGGGGGAACAGAGCAAAAGAAATGAGCTTGGACAGGGCCTCCAAAACAGTCACTGTATATTACCGTATATATGTATATCCACGTTATATATATCAACAGCTTGTTATACACTTAAACTCACAGCCACTATTCAATTTATCTTGGCCATTACCGAGAGCAGTAGAAAAGGGAGAACGACCGAAGAGGGAGAGAAGGAGGTCCAGCACACTCTTGGCTAACCCATCACTCACACCTATATATATATGTATATATATACACGGAAGGCTTCACGGTTTCACATTGCACAAAGTTTACTCCCTGCACGTGCACTGAATAACCACAGCGATTCAAGGAAGAGGAGAGGAGAAGAGGCTTGCAAATACTCGGCCGACCCTGCTCACACACATTTATACATATATATATATATATCTATATGCAGCGAACTACACGGTTGAACAGGGACACCCACACACTGTTAGATTGATTACGATGATTCAAGGAGAAGAGAAGGGGGAATGGAGGCTTGCCTGATTTAATTGTAGGTACCCAAACAGAGGCAGCAAATGCAACGTCCGATTCTCCCCGCTTCGCAACCCCTTCTTCCTCTACTTCTTCTTCATTTATTCCTTCTTCTCACTCTGTTCTCTCCCCTTCCACTTAAATCCCCAGCTTTACATGTCGCCACACCCCCTTAAAATCCACTACAAACCCACCGCCTCAATCGGTTGCATAAAATGGCTTAGGAACTTGGAGCAAACGGAGGTGGGCAACAAAAGCTACTGAGAATGCCTTTCAACTAATAATAATAATAGTAGTAATATTATCAATATTAATAATAATGCCTACAATAGTAATAACAGTGACACTAATAATAATAATAACAATATTAAAATAAATTTGAATCATTACAAGAAAATGTTATGCTTACATCAGGGGCTGTTGGAAACTGAAGTTCCTTTCAAAGTTCATGAACTTACTTTTGGAACTAGTCCAAAACGTTAGACAGTGGGATCTTAAGGAGTAAATACCTTGTTTTAAAGCATAGTTGTCAAAGGTGCAAGGTGCACGAAGGCACAAATTAGTGCTTGGGGCCTAAGATTGAGGTACAAGGTGAAGTGCGAGCCTTAGGCACATGAGGTGTATATTTATTCAAAATGCTTATAAATACTTATACACTATTCCTTTTAATATGTACCTATAAAGAGTTAGATAAAAACTCATAAAATCATTAATGATAAATACCAACCCTATAATAGCAATTAATATTATTGTAGAAAAATAATTAGTTTCTTCTAGCTACAAAAGATATTAGAGGGAAGAAAAAATATAGCAGAACATTGTCAAAAATAATTAGTTTCTTCTAATTTCTTTTGCAATTAGAAGAAAGAAAAAAAAAATTACAGCAGAACAAACAAAAAAATAATTAATTCCTTTTAAATTGCAAAAGAAATTAAAAGAGAGAGAGAACAATGAAAATATTTGTTTCTTAGTAATTAATTTATTCTAAATTACAACAAAAATTTGAAAAAAAAATAGACTAGAATACACGACAAAAAATTTAAAGCAAAGAATTAGAGTAGAATATATGGTAGATGACTGGCTCACACGACTAGATTTGCCTCTTTGATATATAAGAATATGCAATCAAGTCAATAAAAAATAAAATATAAGATGAAAAATAAACAAGAAATAGGATTTTAATACACTTAGAGTGTGTTTGATTGCAATGGTGGAATTTGGGTGGAAAAAAATGAATTCCAAAGAATTGAATTGCACGGAAAATGAATTTTTAAAATTAGAAGTTTAAGCTGTTTGATTAGAATAATTTTCTACCTAGAAAATAATGTTTTTTTTTTCATCTTTTGCTATTTGATTGGTAATATTTTCTATAGAATTTGATCATTTTTATTTTTCATTTCTATACATTTGTATTTATCACAAAAAATTAAAAATAACAATAAACACTCTCTATTTATTAATTTGTGATAAAAATAGAAATAAAATAAAATAAAAATAAATCCAAAAATTACAAAACCCACTCTCTCACCCCCAAACCCACTCTCTCGCCCTCTCTGTCTCTTTCCTACATCTCCGTCCAGCCACCGCCATTGCCAGGCATTTTTGAAGGTGCAGAAGATCGGCCATGTCCGACTCTACGACGCCGATGTCGAGTCATCATCAGCGTGCCCAACAACCAGATCCTCGCCATCTACTCCTCCAACCCTATCATCGCCTTCTGGCTTAGCTGCAATGTTGTCGTCGTCACTGTGAGTCTCTCTCTCTCTCTCTTTTATGGAGATGGCAATGAAGCTCAATACAGAGCTCGTCTTTGGCAATGGATGGTGACTCACAGGAAGTCGGAGATGGCAACGAAGTCCAAGTCGAGGCTCGACTTCAATGATGGATGGTGACAAAGATGAAGGGGACGAAGTTGGCTCGAATGGGAGAGGAAAACTTTAGAGAAATAGAGGTGGACAAGCAATGAATTTGGGTGCTGGTGCTGTGTCAAGGTGAGTGAAGCAGTGAGTGAATTCATTAGAAATGAAAAGCTACCCCCCTAGGAAAATCATTTCTAGTAAAAGTGAGAAATTCTCATCACGTGATCAAAAACTAGAACTTACTTTTCCTAAAAAATTTAGTTAATCAAACACCACAAAAATGAGAATTTAGATGAAAAATCATCATTTTTCATGGAAAATAGAAGCAATTAAATGCGCCCTTATATATACAAGGCATGTGCTTCATTTGCCTCGCACCTTGCATGAAGTGCTTGCCTCATGAATCTAAGTAGCATCTCAAGCATGGTGCTGTGCCTCAGTGGTGATGAGGCACATAGACCTGCACCTCTGTGTCCTTACGCCTAGGCGCGACAACTGTGCTTTAAATTAGGCAACATAGCATTAATAAGATTTTTTTTTTTTTTGCTGATATTTTGGCGTGACCTTAAACAATCTATTCATTGTCATCATCTGTTTTATTTGTTTACTTATTTGTTTAATAAGTGATGGTGGGGACATTATAAGGATCACATATTCCATAAAACTAGAATTTTTTATATAAACATACATGGAGGAAGATGAACTCATGGAAAGTTTTAGGACTAAATAACATTAGAATTGAGGGTTGGAAGTGCATAGGACATAAAACTGATTTAGCAGAATTAGAGCATCTAAGAAAATTATGGATAAATGGAGACAAAGTGTCTGAATATTTATATGTTAAAATAAGGAAAAATTCAAAGTTGTAGAAACAATATGGCTAAAGGTTATTAGCTAGACAGTAAAGTTATTAGAGAAAACATTAGGTTATAGGCTAAAACTTGAATGAAAGTTGCCTAATCAATTTGGTTGTGTGATGTCAATAATGAAATTGATGTACAGTTAGGGGTATAGGAAAAAAGAAAAAAACCCTTTCTTATAGGCTTGGATAAAATGTGTGATAGGGTACCTAGAAATTTGATATGGTAAGCTTTGAAGAAGAAAGGTGACATAAGCCCGCAAACACACAAATATATTAAAAAATAAAGCGTATTATTGAAACAAACATTGCCTTGAGGGGCCAGACTCTGTACAAGAGAATACGTAGGAAACTAGAGGATCCAACAACCTAAAACCAAGTACAAGTGAGTGAGTTAAAAATTGTACAAAAGGAGGATAGGCGAAAGGATTGTCTTCAAACAAAAACAATAATTACATATCAAACCTTAAATCTTGGAGGTGGGGTTGGTTACGTGAATTCTAGCATGCAAATTATTTCTATCTATGGTTGATTCTCCTCTCTCAGTCACAAAAAATAACTTAAATAAAATTTGACCCCCAAAGCATAAAAGAGAATTCTCCAAACTCTCAAATTCTCTCGTATTTATTTCTCTAAAGGCACCACAAATTGGATAAAGCAAAAGAAAATGGTAGAGTTCTCGAAGACCCAAACGTGCAACTCCAGCCCCAATAGCTCAAAAAAAAATTACATAGGCTGAAATAATCCATGAACACGTAGAAGTGAAAAAATAAGCACCCAGAATAAATGTACAACAGACAATAAAGGAGAAGGGATCCACTGACTCACTGCCACCCTTGCACATGTAACACTAATTAAGAATAACTTACTTTCATTTTCTTAGGTTATTGGTAGTGACAAATAGCTCCAAGTGCATTTGTCCAGACCAACCCTTTTGCTGGTCCTATTAGGATCTTAAGCCTTTTCTCCCATGGAAGTAGCTAAGAAGAAAGACCCCCTGCAAATGGCAACCATATGGTATAGTGTAAACCAAATGAATTGAATTGATCAACATAAGATAAAGATAAGTTTAGCTCTTATTGTGATTTTCCACGAACTCATAGACAAGTGGTTGCTCTTTATCCTCATAACAGTGTCCCAATAGCTTAACTATGTTAGGATGAGAAATCTTTCCTTGGATATCGATCTCAACCTGTATAGATTGAATAATAAGCAGCAAGTAGAGGACTTTTAGTGGAATATAATTGAATTAAATAAATTAGTGATGAAATGAAAAAAGAAAAAAATATAAAATATCAATAACTTCAACTTCCTGTAAAAAATTAAGATGTATGAAAGGACAAATCCTGTTGGATCCTAATGATAGCAAATATATCCCAAGAGGGGGGGTGAATTGGGATTAGGTAAGTTTTTCGATATTTTAAAAGTTTGATCAATGAAATAATGCTAGGTTTCGAAACCTGAAGGAGAGAGTTTCGAAACTAGCCTTTCTGTTTAGTATGTTTCGAAACACATGAGAGTATGTTTCGAAACTTTACTTACTGGATGACAAGTTTCGAAACTAACTGTAGTAGGTTTCGAAACTTTGTTCACTGATTTGCTGAAATTGAAACTTTTGACTTGTTTTTCAAACTAATGATCTTTGATAAAGATGATATACATAAATGAGAGTATACCAAAGATGTTTGTTTATCAAAAATATGTTTTCTAAGTATGTATACAATTAAGCTCAAGAAAACTTTGTTTTAAACCTTAATAACAAAACTTATGAAAGCATGTGCAATATGCAATAATGAAAAGCGAAAAGCTAAAGAACACTTGCACACAAGATTTATAGTGGTTCGGCACTCGCCTACTCCACTACCTTCAAGCTTACCCACGTGAAGGATTTTGCAATCCCAATCACTTTTTACTTAGTGATCACACAACAAGGGTTTTACAATGGTTCACCCAAAAACGTTACAATGTAAATTTTTACGGGCTCAACTCAAACCTAGCACCAAGTGAGTTTTAGGCTCAACTCAAACCACAATGAGTTTTAGGCTCAACTCAAACCTTTACACCAAATGAGTTTTTAGGCTAAACTCAAACCTTACAATATTCAAGATAATGAAATTTATCTTTACAACCCAAAGAGCAATAAATGCCTTACCAATGTGGTTGTACAAACCTCTTAACTTGAGGTGAGGAGAGCTGGAGGATGATGCTCGTTGTTTGCACTTGCTTCTCCTTTTTCACATCACAATGCACATCTTGGAATGGATCTTCTTGAGAGCTTCTCTAACGGATTTAGATCATTTGTGCTTGTGTGTGTGTCTTTTGTGTGTGCTCACTTGTTCTTGCTTGTTGTCTCTCTTTCAATCTCTATCTATCTCTTCTTGTCTTCAAATACCTGCTATTTATACCAAGATAAAGAAATCTGGCCGTTTATAGCCGTTAGAGACAATAAAGCAGAGTAGGTTTCGAAACATGCAAAGTAGGTTTTGAAACATCACAATTTTACACATAAGTTTTGAAACATTGAGAACAAGTTTCGAAACATACAACAAACAAGCACTTCGAGACAGCAGATAGTGGGAGACAACCTCTTCAGCCCACTATGAATAAAATATAAGCACTCACATTCAAATTTGAATTTGAATCTCTTAAGTATGGAGAGTGCATTTAAAAATGAAAGAGAAGCATTTTAATAAATACAAAGTTGCAAAACAAATGCATCTCGATTTTCAAATAATCTTCTGACAGAATGTCAGAAGTTTCGAAACATGACATGATAAGTTTCGAAACATGCCTCACTGGAGAAGAAGTTTCGAAACATGATGCATATAAGTTTCGAAACATTCCTCACTGGAACTGAGGTTTCGAAACATGATATGGAGGTTTCGAAACATAGTCCGAAACCTGTTTTGAAAACTCATGCAATGCATAGAAGTTTCGAAACAGCATATATGAAAACATTGAAAACAATTTCAAAGAGGTTTCGAAACATGCATAGAAAGTTTTGAAACATGCATAGACATATGACACAGTTTCAGAAACATTTGAAAGCACATAAACCACAGCATGTTTACATCACAGGTTATTTACATTTACATCACAGGTTATTTAAAGTAAATGTCCACATTTTAATTTATTTATATTTTACCTCCAATGTAAATAACGAAGTACCCCCTATTTGGATTCAATAAAAATACTTAGAAAATCAAAATCCAAATATATAAGAAAGTAGATTTTGGGTTTTAGTATAAATTTAAGTTTTAGCAATAAACCCACCTCCAAAATATATACTTTCTATTTAATGAAAAATTCATTAAAAATTGTTTTAGCTCTAATTAATGATAGATATCAAATTACCGGGAGTTTTTTTTCTAAAAAGAAAACTCTTTCTTATACTTCTCCTTATAAGGTGTAAATCTCCCAGACTTAGCCAAAAACAGGGTTTTCAGTTTCAGACAATGAAAACATGATATTGAAATTGATATATGTTGAAAACCACATACTTGACTTATGACTTAGGGATTAAACCAATATATGTTTTTCATCATTAAAACTATTGTACAAAAAGTACAACAAATCCTAGGTCATATATAGTGATAAATCGCCTACAAGATGTGCCACATCTTCCTCCGCTACAGAAATGTACAATCTTCCAAACCTAATGTTGCAATCTACTTGGGCAAGCCTACCCCCATGTGTGCAAAAGCATAAGAAAGTAAACATCAGAATAATCTATTGCACACAAGAATGAGAAATCCATGTAGCAAGGAAGAGAGTATATGGAATATTGATAAGCCATCCCTCTTACACATGAAGTGATAGTGGGTCACAACCTACCCATGCTACCCTTTACAAGGCACGTCCATGCCAAGTCCTTCATCCTTGTATAAAATTAAATCTATGTATTGATATGCTCGCTCTTTGGTAAGGTTTCACACAACACACAGATCAAGCAAGTCAGCTTTTGGGTTCTAAGAGTTTGGACCCAAACCCATTGAACTAATTATGGAACCGAATTGCCAGAGCCCATTCAGTTTGGTTTAGTTGAGTTTGGTCTCAATTTGATTTGTTAGATTGTACCTCGGTTCTAAACAAATGTTTTCTGTTTTATTTTCTCTTTACTAACAAATAAACAAACAAATAAGTGAAAAAAAACAGTCCAACTAGTTTGTTGATATAAGCTGATTTAGTGTAAGTAGATTAATAATATAAAAAGTATGCATATTTCTACATATACAATCATGAATAATATCAAAATTTTTCGCAAAAATAGAATTGATCTATTCTATCATTTTTAGGCCCAAAACCAAACTTAAGTTCTAATGGAATTGAGAATGCAAGTCACTGACTTGTTTACTTTCTATCAAGGTTTAGCACAAGGACAGGATTAATGAGAGGATGGATGACATATGCTTCAGTGAACCTTGTTTTGACTAGCAGGACTTCATAAGTTGAAAGACCTTGCATTTCACACTAGAATACGCTACTGTAAAGAATTTTTGAAGAGATTTCTTAAAAATTCCCCACACCTATAGAGAGTTGCCATTTTTTGGTATCCTAAGAATTAATCCTAGAATATTTAATTTCAAAGCTATTTTTTTGACTTGAAAGTTAGTCAGTGAAGCTTTAACTTAGCATTGCTCCATTTCTTTTTCTGTCCACTAAGACTATGAAAGTATAAGCTTTGGATGATGTTTTCGTTAGTTTCAAATTATCTTTTATAATATAACAACTCTAGTTAACCTCTTAGTCATACGATTTGTGGATAAAACTATATCCTAAAGACTAGGGATAACACCTATGTTACAAACCATGATTTTGGCCCGACCAATCGTATATTGACAAATTTGAACTGTCTTCTTAGTCATTTCTTTTATATTATATTGTTATTGTTATGCGAAATATACAAATGACTACGATGTAACTTTTCAAGTTGACAAGACCCACACACTTCGAGAAATTTATTGGACGAAACAGGTAAAGAAAAACTAAAGACAAGTTTTCTAGTGATACGCTCATTAGGATGGTCTAAACGGGGATGCCACCCATGACGATTTGTTTAAATGCCCAAAAAAGCACTCAATGAAGAAGCAATGATTGATGGAACTTTGTAAAGACCATTTTCAAGAAGACCCCGGAGGAGCAAAAGACCCTGAGAATTTTTTACAACACAAGAGTTATCAAAAAATTCGATGAAAATATCATTGTCCTTAGTCAAGTGCGAGACACTCATGAGATTTTTTGATATTTGAGCACACAACATATTAGATAAAAGTTAAAACAAGTGGTGTATCGTATGTTGATAAAGTAAGGAGCCAACATGAATTATAGGTAATTTCATACCATTACCAGTAGCAACTTTCTCGGGGCCAGTGTACTAGGCATGGATGGAGAGATTGTTGAGAACGGCAGTCACATGATTCGAAACACTAGAGTGAAAATACCATGAAAAGTCAGCATCTGATTCAGGTCTGGCTAACATTACTAAAATTTGAGGTGGGTTCTCCACAACATAGGCATGATCAAACCTATTATAGTATTGAAGAGTAGAATGGCCAAACTTAGTACAAAATTGGCATTGAGTTTAATGCCTAAGATTACCTTGCGGTCGGCCCGTTAAAGGACCCATATTCGGGTTAGTGAAGTGGTGTTGTTGTGTCTGATCACCATAACCACGTCCTCGATAGCCACGCCTACATCCCTCTCTACTGTTATTGTTTGCATGCGGTGAGATACGGCTCGAAGTGCTATTATGCGAACCATTGGACAATGGGTGTCCAGAATTAGAGGTAACAATATTGACTTGCATCAAGTTATTCTGAGACAACTCCAAATGCTCATCCTCTTGTAGTAACATACCTAATAAATTCTCAACAAAAATAAGGTCGTTATGGGTGATAATGGAGGTATAGAAGGCTGAGTATTCATCTCCAAGTCTCATCAAAATGTATCCAACAATATCATTCGAAGATATGGGTTGGAGATTAGCAGCTAGCATATCAACAAGGTGTTGCTTTTGCTCCACATATTCAACCAAAGATTTTGAACCCTTAGTAAGGGTTTGAAGCTGCATATGGATTTTCATCGTATGTGCCCGAGTTTGTGACTTAAATTTTTTTTTTAGGGTAAGCCAAGCTTTCCTAAATGTTTTGACATTAGTAGTATTGTCTAATAAACGATCACCTATAGTAGATCAGAGCTAGAAAAGAACCAATTTGTCTCGACGGGACCATGACATGGACAAGTCTTGTGTTGCAGAAGCACTGAACGTGGAGCTTGATGTAGCCTCCTGGGTTACAGTCGACAAGTCAAATAAGATGAATGAGTCAAGCTCGATTGCCTCCATGGCTGATTTAACAGTGACGATCTAGATGTAATTTGTCATGATTGAGCTTAATTGAGACAGATGAGAAGGATAAGCCCATATTTTGGGCGGTTGATGCAATAGCCAGAGTGGTAGTGTTTGATGAATTGGATGCCATTGTCAATTTGTTGAGCGGTCGGGCAGTGGATCAGCTTTGGATCGAAGAGGGAACTCGATTGGATATTTTAGAGCTCTAATACCATATGACAACATAAGATTTGGATGATGTTTTCATTAGTTTCAGATTATCTTTTATAATACAACTCTAGCTAACCTCCTAGTCATACGGTTTGTGGATAAAACCATATCCTAAAGACTAGGGATAATGCCTACTCATTCAAATTATTTCAAAAATACATCACATGGGTAATTACAGTTTGATATCCTAACAAAGTTTATCATTGCAAAATATTGCGTACTCATTGGTACATCATAATGTACACATCAATTTAATTGTGTTTATTATAGTCTGATGTATATTTTTGTTTTTAGTTTATTCATTATACATGTTTTATATCACTTTATTATGTATTTTTGGTAGCTTTGCTTTTCAATGCCCGTCATTTGAAATCTCTCTAGTCAAAACATTTTTTTGACAAATCTGTGACAATCACTTGTCATCTTTTTTGTATACCATACCATAGACTAAATATGTGAACCTATAAAAATAAGAAAAACAATATGTCTTCCTACAATTGTTCTCAACATGGTCATAATACATGTCCATATGATTTCATTATCTCTTTTTGAGAAGCTCTTCGTTAAATATATCAATATGAAGTTTCAAATATTTTGAGCATGAAGCAAAATTTTGATTTAGGTATATTCAGGGCCCGTAATTTTAACCTCCTTTTTATATGTTTTCTCTATTTTAACACACATTGATCACATGGAGATGTCTTCATACCACTCCATAGGTCTCTTTGAGATTCTACATCACTTCCATTGTTGACTTTGCAAGCATAAACCCAATTATTTACCAACTTTTTTTTTTCCGTCAAATCTTAATTATGTTATTGTACTCCCTACAATAGTTTCACAATGCGATACATGAGCTTAATACTCCAATAGAATGCACAACTATGAACATGTTTAGTGTTTCTGTATAGGTGTTTGGATTCTCTGAATGGATTCAGAAATCCTGAGAACAAATCAGAATATTTTCTAAGAATTAATCTCTAATTTTAAGGAGACTGTCAGGTATTAATAACTAGTTTTGTTTCCTATTTTAGTCCTAGATTTTGTGTATATATTGTAATACCCAAGAAATTCTAAAGGACTCAAGGATAATTTATCTTGGAACCAAAATTTAATTTAAGGATAAATTGAGGGTATAAGGGTAATTTATTACCGTATGATGACTGAATCGACTACAAGGAGTGTCCTAGAGCCGAGATACCAAAGAAAACTGATATGGTCGTGATGAGTATTTTGAGACATGATTTATGGCATAGAAAGAAATGAGATCGGGAACGATTTTCGGTACAACTAAAATGTAGCTATCAATTAGACTGTAATACCGAATTATTATAGACGACTTTCGGGAAGTCAATGAAAGCTTGAAGGGGCTTCGTTTTTTCATGAAGAACAACCCTTCAGAGGTTTCAGGAAGAAACAAAAGGGTTTAGAACCAAAACAAAGATTTGGGCCAAAGTGTAGTTTTTTAAAATTGCCAGAAGGAGGCCGAAACGACGTGTTCTTGAAATTTTTGGGGTCAAATGAATGTTTTAGGACTTGAGGGTCTTAATGGCAATTATGAAAAGTCGAGGGGCTTTGTAAAATGGGCTAAAGGAAGAAAGTTAAAATTTTAGGGGTCAAAGTGCAATTTTCAATAGTTAGAGATGGTGCAATCTGCCATGACCGACCAAGCTTCCTCCACCATCTCCCATCACCGAATTTGGTGGTGAAAGACTCGAGAAAAGTAGCCTAGGATGCTCTTGGGTCAAGCTTAGGCCAACATTAGCCAAGAGGATGACCAATTTTGCATGATTTTCGGTCGTTTCGTGGTCGAAATTTTAATGCGTTGAATCTGTGTTTGATGGCGTTTTTGAATCTCTATTTTGGAATAATCTCAGGGAGATTGGATTGACCAACCATAGGCATTTGGAGGCTCAAGGTTGCCTATAAATAGAGGTTTTTGAATTAGCCAAAGGAAGTGAAAAATTAAACTCTCAGATCCGAGAGTTTGGGCAAAAATTGAGAGCAACGGATAAGGGGCTTTTGTTACCCATGTCCTAAGCTTCATTTCTATGCAATTTGAGCCATTTTGGTTGAGAAATGAGTGAGATCCGAAAGATCATCGAAAAAATGAGTTTCGCTAGAAAATAGCTTGGAACAGTCTAAAAATGGCTCCATTTGTGAGATTTTTTGGTATCATCTTGTAGAGGGTGAAAAGACGAACCCATAGGTTCAAATGAAGGGTCAATCGGAGGTTGGATGAAGAAGATATGGCCATTAAACCAGAATGCATCGGAGTTGGCCAAAATCTAGAGGTTGAAGACGATCGGCATGTGCAACACACTCTCCAACTAGGCCTCGCGAGTGGGCGCGCGTGAGCTAACTTGTATGGGCGAGTGAGGGATCGTCTGAACTCCAAAAATTCTGAAAATAATTGTTAAATTCCTCAAAAATCGAGAGCTAGGTCCTATAAAAAATATTTGGATTTGAAGTTCTCAGTGTCTCGATTCTAGCACTAAAGAGCCTCATTTTGAGTGAAAACGCACCATCCGAGTAAGTCCAGTATTTTTCCTTTGAAATGCATAGTATATTATAAATTGTTGTGGAGTTAGATTTGAGAAAATAGTCTCGATGGTATTTATTGGGATTTTTAGAAAGAAAAATGGAAGAAAATGAAGAAAAAATGAAATAAATGGAGGTTTGAGATATTTAGCGATAAAATATCATTTTTATGATTAAGGTGATAGAAATGATATGATTGGTGCAACTTTTGAGAGTGGACACGAGAATTGAGGTCGGGCACGCATATCGAGGTAGTGCACGCTTTTCAAAGAAATGCAAGTTTATCTCGAAAATGTGAGTTTTCCTATCCTACATGATATTTATGAAAGATATGATTGCTTATATATGCATAATATTTACGAAAGCTATGATTCATTTTTGTCATATTACATGAAAAGTCATGATAACTGCATGGCATGACATTATTGTCACGTTAATATTTGTGCATGGGAATGGGATGTCGCCCCCAGAATGTAGCTGTAATTCCCCTAGGACAATGATAGAATAACTTTAGGCTTATCCTGCAGAGGTTCAGGATTTGTCTAGGATTCCGTGCCGGGCTGGTGGGACTAGGAAGTTACATTAAGGGCAAATATTATTCATGTTATTGTATCATGCATTCGTATATATATGTTTTGGACCCTCACTAGAAGTTTCATCTTCTAATGAGTTATACTCCTAGAACATTTTACGTTTCAGTTTAGACTTGCAGCTTAGGCAAGGAGCAGGTTGAGATGAGACGACATGTGGTGGCATGGCTGATGGATTCAGCGAGCTGACTCAGATATGTTTTAGCTGATGCTTTATTAATGATTAGTCTTGTTAGAATATTTTGGAATCTCTATATATTTATGTATTTCAATATTGAGGATATGATGTTAATGTATGGTACGAATTCTTATACTGTTATAAAGTAAAATTAATTATGTACCATATTAAGTTTTGATTTTAAACTTCTGCATTTATAATGATTACCTGTCTTACCTTATTGATTCTTATTTAGTGAGTTGAGAAGGTAAAACAAGATTGTTGGGAGATGGTTTATAAAAAAAAAAATATATTCCTGAAATTCTTAAATTATTTAACACTCAAAAAACGGGGCATTACATATATTGCTTCTTATTATTGTATATATCTAATACTAGTATATCACCCGTGCACATGACAGTTATTTTCCATGACATTGATTTTAAAATGTTTTGAGAGTATATTATTTATAATATTTAATTAAAAAAAGTATTATATAAATAATATTTTATTACTCATTGATATTAAAAAAAAAATAACAACATAGCTAATCTAAATTTTGAAACACCTTTGTGACGACCACGTTTCTAGTTAAATTGGTTGGCACTTCATCATATCACAAATCACCATCTTCATTCCCGTAAAATTTGTAACTCTAGACATTGCAACATAAAGTTGTACATGACTAAAAACTAGTTTTTTCAGATATAATCCCACGTGGAAGAGAGATTGCCCTAACTCTTATTGATAGTCATAACGTATTAGACAATTAACGAATACTGACTTTGTTGAAACTTAAAAGGCAATCTTAGATTTAACGGAGTTAAAGTTATTATTGTAATGAAAACTTATTTGTTGCATTGTGACTTGAGATAACTTTGACTTCCAAAACATGATTTCCAAGCCTTGTAATGATCAATCTAGTCCCATTACACAACCCAACAGAATGATCGATATTTCTTAATAACATAATAGGAATACCAATCTTCAACTTCAACTCATGATTAGGCACCTGAAACATTTGATACCCTTCAAAAATTCTGAGATATGGATATCAGATAATAAATCAATATTGGAATCTAATCTGCAAGTTGCATTAGAACTTAAGCTTATTCTTTGTCTAGAACTCTACCAAGGTGCTAGAATTCGAGGTGGGCTTTGGTTCATTTAGAATACTACAAAAGGAGTCTATAGGGGATCTTTAGTTTGTGATTACTAATAAAATGAAATTTGTTGCACTTATTCTATTATAAATATATATAATATACTTGATCTGTAATTTTTTCTAAATTTAGAAACATATGCCAAATTATTTTGACAAATAGATTATAAACGTTTATTTATATTATCTCAACAACAATAATAAGTAAAAGTTGCAAAAAGTTAATCTATTCTAGCAAAAATTTTCCATTTGACTTTAATTTGTTTTTTTTTTCCCATCATATTCTATAAATCATAAAGGAATTAAAAATAAGCACAATCAACAATAGAAAAATAGAGAAAAAATATTAATCCATACATGTCTAATGAATGATCCGTAATTTTTTCTAAATTTGGAAACATGTGCCCAATTATTTTGACAGATATATTATAAACATTTATTTATATTATCTCAGCAACAATGATTAAATGAAAGTTTCAAAAAGTTAATCTATTCTAGCAAAATTATTCCAGTTGAAATTTGTTTTCTTTTCTTCATATTATATAAATCATAAAGGACTTAAAAATAAGCACAATCAATAGAAGAAAACGTAGAAAAAAAAATATTAATGCATCCTTTTATGATCAAACACATTTGTAAAGGAATTAAAAAAAAAAACAGAAAATCACAACATTCCACATTCTTCTCCTGAAGAAAAAAGGGCAAAATAATTGAACAACTTTATTCCATAAAATCAAGCTGTGTTAATCACAATTTGCATTATAAAATAATTTAAAATTTACCTTCATTTTCAATTGCATCATCCCTTATAACGTCAGATTTTGCAAAATAATCATAACCTTACAGAGAAATGAAATAACTTGAGTCGATCATATATTCAACAAATAGAAATTGGACACATCTTATTAAAAAAAATATAAACCTGATCTTACACGTGATATCAGATACTTATTATTATTTAAAGTGTCATTTTATTCCTTCAAATCTCTTGATGAACGGTCATCAAAAACATCGTTGGAAGTTAGATTGGAACTTCTTGTTATGAATCCATTATCCAATCTATGCCTCCCAGAACCCAAAATATTCATTGCTATATATGGTTTATTGCCCGAATATTGTGTATGTATGTTGTAAGAAGTACCAGAATTAATGACAGTTGAAGAACTTGTTCCCAGCCTTTGCGAAACTGACAAAAAATTTAGAATTCATACCATTTGTGATATCACCTAAAGGTATTCTTGAGCAACACTTTGAACTTTTTATAAAAGATTGGCTAAGGTGAAGAACATGTGTGTTAGCTAAAGTAGATTCTGAAATCTTAAAAACTGTTAAATAGAATAACATTGATATATACACATATAAACAGAGCCAAGCCAACTATAAGGCCAGATAGACGGCTGCTGCCTAAGGCCCCTAATTGCGAAAGACCTCACTTTCAAAATTTTATAATATTTTTTATTTTTTTAATAATAAATACTTTATTAAAAATTAAATACAAAACACTAATTTAATATTCCCTTCCCATGTTCTCTATCCAATTTTGTATCATTGTTCTGCCCAATTTTACAATGTATTAATATTTCTCAATTCTTAAATCCACCCATTAAACCCACTGTTGACTTCTCTTCTTTTTTTTTTTCTCTCTCTCTCTCTCTCTCACTCACAGACTCTCATAATCCCAATTAAACTCACTTTTCTTTATTCTCTCTCGCTTTCTTTGCAATTTGGGTCATTGGCTCATTGCATCTTCTTCTTCTTCACTTCTTCAATTCCCTTCTTCTTCTCACTTCTCAGTGTCCTCCCCCCCTCTCTCTCTCTCTCTAGCGCACACGCTTGCTTACTTCAAAGTTTAGGCCTCAAACTCAGTTTTCACAAACTTACAATGCGATTTGCATCCTGACTTCATACATTCAACTTCAATCTTCAGGCTTCATTGCTTCGACAGACTGCAGACAACAACAACATTTGTGTTCAATAACTTTGATTTGTTTTACTTTTAACTTTTATTTTTTGGTGTATAACATATGTTATTTTTTAGGTTTTTGTATTCTTGTGTAGGTATTTTTTTGGTTTTAATTTGTTGATTGTTGTGTTGTGATTATTGATTAACAATTAAATTAGTTGTTTTTCTTTTATTTTTGCTACTTTTCAACCAACATGTATCTCCAATCATTTTTATTTAGCATAAATGATTTGAGATAAAATCTAATATAAATTTATAATACATTTTTCATGGGTCTAATGTAAATTTAAAAAAAAAATCATTAGGTTATTTTTAATATTTAATTAAATTACTCATCCAATTTATAAGTAATAATTGTAATGATTGAATTAATGTAGGTCTACCGATAATATTTTTTTACCCATACTATGAATTTGATGTTAAATACAAATTTAGTAAAATTAAACAATGTTTTCAATTTTTATTTTTAAAAAAATTAATAAATAAAAACAAAAAATTATATCAATTATGTAATTGATTGAAATAAAAAATTAATATATTTTGTAGTGGATTGAACTTCAACTTTTTTTTTAATTTAATGAAATGATGAAATTTTCTTGAAAAAATATGTATTATTTAATTTTTTATAAAAAAAATTAATACTTTTGAAAAAGCCTTGAATTTTTTTTTTTTTTTGCCTAGAGCCCCCAAATTGGTTGAGCTAACTCTATATATAAATATATATATATTTATATTCATTTATAAATCGAAATTGCGTATTATATTAAAAAATATTGCTTGACATTTTACTCTTTAGCATTTGCAGAAACTTAATCCGATCGATAAACAATTAAGGAAAAAACATGACGTGCATATTATAGAACATGGTGACACAATCAACAGCATGACTATCCTAAGGAACACAATATCAACAAAAAATAAAAAAGTTGTGTAAGTTTCTTACCCTCTAGCTCAATTTCATGTGCTTGATTTACCCTTCTAAAGCATATACTGTAAATATAAACACACAAACATTTTAGCATACAATACTATAATAAATACATTAAAAATAATAATATAATATTAGAAGGAAATCTTACATTCTGTTTGTGAAAAGTTGAAAGAATAAAGAATTCTTCTATTCATTTTTTTCACTGTCTAAGCATAATTATATACAAATACAATAACTTAATTCTAGCAGCTAATCATGTGATATACGAGGCAAATAATAAACTTCCTTAATTAGGAAGATTCCTACCTAAATAACTCTTTATCAATTATTATGATCAAGATTACAATCCCATAATTTGCGTTAACACTCTCCCTCAAGTGGAGCATGAATATCAAGCATGCTCAACTTGCCTATCAGCTCTTGAAACATATTTTTGCCTAACGATTTGGTGAACACGTCGGCTAGTTGTAGATAAGATGGGATGAACTTTGTTACTATATGTCCTTGAATCTTCTCTCTTACAACATGACAGTCAATTTCTATATGTTTAGTACGCTCATGATATACTGGATTAGCAACAATGTGTAAAGTAGATTAATTATCACAAAACAAATGAGCAGGTTTTAATAAGACATGAAGATCCTTGAATATATACCTAAGCCATGTAAGTTCACAAGTTGCAGTAGCCATAGACCTATATTTAGCCTCTGCAGACGATCTTGAGACAGTTTTTTGTTTTCTTGTTTTCCAAGATATTAAAGAATTTCCAAGAAATATACAGTAACCTGACGTAGATCGTCTTGTCATGGGACAGTTTGCCCAATTTGCATCACAATAAGCTCTTAATTCCAGCGAACTGTCTGTTGAAAAAAATAAACCAAGACCAAGGTTATTCTTTAAGTATTTTACAACCAGCAGTGCTGCATCCCAATGTGGTTTTCTCGGCTCATGCATGAATTGGCTTAGAATATTGACCGAGTACATGATGTCTGGCCTGGTAATAGTTAGATAAATCAACCTGCCAACAAGTCTTCTGTAGGAAGCAGGATCATGAAGTAAATCTCTTATATCAGTTGTCAACTTGAGATTTTTCTCCATGGGAAACTCACAAGGTTGAGCTCCAAGAAACCCCACATCATCCAATATTTCTAGTGTATATTTGTGCTGAGATATAGCAATGCCATTTTTTGATCTTGCAACTTCCAAGTCCAAAAAATATTTTAATGAACCAAGATCCTTGATATGAAACTGAGTGTGAAGAAAGTGCTTGAGTTCTTCAATGGCCTTAGCATTGTTCCCTATAATAATCATATCATCAACATAAAGTAGAATTATAGCTATAGTAGAGCCTTTTTTAAGTACAAAGAGAGAGTGATCAGCTTTGGATTGAATGAACCCAGCTTTCTGCACAGCTTGAGTAAATTTAAAAAACCAGTTCCTGGGTGCTTATTTAAGCCCATAGAGAGATTTGTGCAGTTGACAAACTTGATTCCCCCCCTATCGACAGAGCCCAAGAGGTGGAGTCATATACACCTCTTCAGCTAATTCACCATGTAGAAAGGCATCGTGAACATCCATCTGGAAAAGAGGCCAGTGGCGCACAGCAGCAAGAGCAATGAGGCAATGAACAATGATTTTTGCAACTAGGGCAAAAGTTTCATGATAATCAATCCCACCTTGCTGCGTGAATCCTTTAGCTACTAAACGAGCCTTGTATCGTTCAATGGACCCATCTGACTTATATTTAATTTGAAACACCCACTTGCTCCCGATGGGTCGATGACCAGAAGGTAAAGGAACTAAGGACCACGTCTTCTGTTTTTTGCAAAGCATGGAGTTCATGTGCAATGGCTTCAAGCCAATTGGGATCTTGGATGGTCTGCTCATAGGAAGTGGGTTCGACAGTACTAGAAATGGTGTTAACAAAGTGATGGTGTGTAGGCGACAATTGATGATAAGAAATAACATTGGAGAGAGGATAGCGAGTACCTTTCTTGGAAGAGTGTGACTGACACGTGGTGATAGTATAAGGCGAGGCTTGCACATTTGCGCAATGAAAATCTCGAAGCAAAATAAACAGTTGACGAACTCGAGTACTGCGTCGCAAAGAGGGATTAGAGTGATTGTCGGCTATAGGAGCTGGAAGGGGCGGGACAGAAGATGGTGATTGGATTGGCATGTCATTGGGAATGGGCTGAGCTTGTAAGGGAGAATCATAAGACGGTGGAGTGTGGACAATAGGTGGCAGAGTAAGCAAGGTGGTATCAAAATTGGGACATGTGGATTCAGGTGTGGTAGTTTTGGATGGAGGTGGAAGAGTGTTCTGGTAAGGAAATGTAAATTCATGGAAAACCACATCCCGACTAGTGAAAAATTAATGAGTTTCTATATCATATATGCGGTAAGCCTTTTGGCCAGCTGGGTACCCAACAAAAATACAACGTTTAGCTCGAGGAAGAAATTTGCCTGCAGGATGGGCAATGGTTGCATAACAAAGACATCTAAAGACTCTCAAGTGGGAGTAAGAAGGTGGATGATTATATAGTAATTCATAGGGTGTTCGGTTGTGCAAGATGGAAGATGGGAGCCGATTAATGATATAGGTAGCTGTTAAAATACTTTCTCCCCAAAAAGAAATAGGCAAGTGAGAGTGATAAAGTAAGGCTCTAGCAACATTAAGTAAATGACGATGTTTACGTTCCATTACACCATTTTGTTGTGGTGTGTGTGGACTAGAGCTTTGAAAAATAATGCCTAAGTCTGCAAAGTAAGATTTAAGAGAGGTAAATTCCAGCCCATTATCGCTTCGAACATGCTTAATTGGACAATAAAATTGCGTGTGAGCAAAGGCTAGGAATTGTTTTAACAAACCCTATGTTTCAGACTTAGACTTCATTAAAAAAAACCCACGTAAAACGCGTGTAATCATCCACAATTGTCAAAAAATAATGAGCACCTGATTTGGAAGGGGTTTTATGGGGACCCCATATATCACAATGAATGACTTCAAAAAACGTTTTGGTATGAATTGAACTAGATGGAAACTTCAATCTTGATTGTTTGGCCAGAGGGCACACATCACATACAATAGAGGAATCATGAGTAAAACTAGAAACAGTTTTGGACAAAATTTCAGAAGGAAGAATTGAGGGATGGCCCATCCTATAGTGCCAGAGAGGAGCAGACTTGACTGAAACCTGAGAAATAACAGGGGAGGTTGGCTTGAATCGGGAGGAACGCAGCAAGTAATACAAGCCTTTATGTTGTCTCCCCAGGCCAATCATCCTTTTCGAAGCTAGGTCCTACAAGACACAGAAGGAAGGAAAAAAATGAGCTGAGCATCGTAAAGAACGAGTTAATTGGCTGATAGATAGGAGATTAACATGAAATGAATGAGCACACAAAATATGATTGACATGTAAGGTTGGAGATAATTATACTGAACCAACACTTGTGATGGGAGCATTAGATTCATCAGGAAGCTGCACATGAGATAAATGTGAAGGACGAGTGGTCATGGAAAGGGAATGAGCAATGTGATTAGTAGCTCCACTGTCAAGGATCCAAGCAATAGATTTATGTGGTATAGTAAAGGAACTAGAAGGAAATTTTTTACCAATAAAATTGGCAGATATAGGAGCATTGCTTTGACAAAGCAAGGATTTGAGTTGGGACAATTCCTCGACAGTCAACATATTAGAAGAGGAACTGGAAAGAGAATTCCCATAAATAAGATTGGCTTGGGCTCCACGCCGATTTGGAGGAAGAATAGTTTTTCCATGCAGTTTATGTCCAACCGGAAACCCATTCAAATAAAAACAACGGTCCACAGTATGCGTGGTGCTGTCACAATAAGTACAGTGTAAAGGCTTGCGATTCTCCGTGTTACTATTTCCATTCCTGCCAGATCGGGTGGTCCCTGTACGATTTGTGGTTTTTACATGAAAAGCTTGGAATTGATCTGACACAATGTTTTTAGCAATGCCTCGTTGTTTTTCTTCCTCGCATAAGAGGGAATAGGCTTTCTTGACAGTAGGCAATGGATCCATTAACATGATTTGTCCACAAACACTAACATAAGAGTCATTAAGACCCATAAGAAATTGACCAAGTTTAATTCGTTCATCTGCAGCTGTAAGAGTTTTAAGACCACCACAAGTACAAGAAAAAACAAGACTGCATAGTTTTAACTCATCCCAGAGCATTTTTAATTTAGTATAATATTGAAAAATACTGTCTTGATTTTGCTTCAACTCCATGATTGAGCGTTGCAGTTGATAATGGTGAGAGAAGTCACCTTGAGAAAACTGTTCCTAAAGATCCAACCATACCTCAGCGGGTGTCTCAACATAGAGAACACTGTTGGCCAAGTCAAGACTGAGTGAATTAAGAACCCAAGATAGAACCATGTCGTTGCAACGTTGCCACAAGGCATGCCGAGGATCTGTAGGAGCTAGAATGGGGATTGTTCCTGTGATGAAGCCTAGCTTGTTTTTAGCACTGAGGCTTACCAACATGGATCGTCGCCACATGGGGTAATTCCTGCCATCCAAGACCTTTGGAACCAGAAGCATGTTTGGGTGATCAGAGGCATGAAGTAGAAGAGGGTTAGACAGATCGAGAACGATAACTGGGATGGTGGCAGAAGGAGGTGACACAGAATTGGTGGTGGATGAAGAAGATGTTGCAGGAATGGTGGTAGGGATTTGAGAGGGTGTCGTCATGGCAAAAATTATGAAAGAATAAGAAGATGAGGAAATTAGTGCTCTAATATCATGAAAAGTTTAAAGAATAAAGAATTCTTCTATTCATTTTTTTCACTATCTAAGCATCATTATATACAAATACAATAACTTAATTCTAGCAGCTAATCATGTGATATACAAGGCAAATAATAAACTTCCTTAATTAGGAAGATTCCTACCTAAATAACTCTTCATCAGTTGATGTGATCAAGATTACAATCGCATAATTTTCATTAACAGTTTGACTTGATGATCTTTGACGGTTTTCTGATATGGTCGGTGTGTTACTTCTTCTTACTCTATTTATGTTTGGCGTGGTATCCATAAGTTTTTTTTTTTTTTTTGGCTATTACTTCGACACTGCTATTCTGATAGATGAAATTTCACAACAATCACGTAATCGTGCATGGTTCTGGAAAATGTTATCTTGAATATGG
This sequence comes from Diospyros kaki, assembly GCA_036245055.1. Taxonomy (NCBI): domain Eukaryota; kingdom Viridiplantae; phylum Streptophyta; class Magnoliopsida; order Ericales; family Ebenaceae; genus Diospyros; species Diospyros kaki. The sequence continues at coordinate 927,652 of BSEG01000010.1, forward strand.
TTGACATTGGTTATTTCAAGAGTTTAACAACTCATAGAGCACCATATATTTAATGTTTAAATTAATCACAGTTATTAATCAGTGTTTTTTCTCAATTCCAAAATTGTTTCTTTATTTAATGTTGTTATAGGATAACGTGGAATTTATTTTCCCGATACTAATTAATAATCTCAGAAAAATATTGATACTGTTGATGATTCTTTATCTAATGTTGTGATGTGGATGAGATGGCCTTAGCATTTTATGACAAGTGTGATTTGGGCGATTTTAAAGGCTACTTTCAAGAGAATTGGGCTAATGATTCCAAGTCACCAGCTTTACTGGTGAGGTCTATACTTTTTCAGGTAAATCCCTCTTTTTAGGTCTCGAAATTAGTAATTTTTCTATTTTAGGAAATAATTGATTCGCCAATAACTTTCATTAAGAAGTGAATTTTATCATGTCATTCTGAGAGATTTTCCTTATTTCATGCTGATTTTTAATTCTGTAATGAAATCTCAATCTTTCCTTTTTTTGGTAAGATTTGAGATTTAGGGTTTTGGGATATTTTCCAAATTATAACCTATAAATTCTATGTTTATAGGAGGTTTTGGATCGATTGATAAATTTACAATAAAATTTCTGTTGAAATTTTTTCTTAATTCTTTTCAATTTATTCGGTATTCTTTAGAATCAATGAGTTATTGATTGAGTCCTATAATCCAGTATTTGTGAGTGAGTTAACGAATTATTAGAAGGTTTCCGCTATGTCATGTTGTTATTGTTAACCATTTTTAAGATTACTCAATGTCAATAACCCGTTGATTATTTAACGTTCTCAGGCTAGCCTACCCTTTGTCTAGAACCCTTTTGAGGCGCTAGAATCTGAGGTGGGCTTTGAATCGTATGAATTTAATTTTTTAATTATCATATCTAATTTATTAGTTCAATCGACTTTTTTATTTAATTTATCAATAAATCATATCCTTTGATAATATCACAGAAATATGTGTTTTCCTATGCTATCTTGCCTATAGATTTCCGTGTATTGATGTTGTTATTTTTTTTGAAACTGCAACTTATTTAAATCAATTATGGAGAAACTAAAAAAAATCATGGGAAATTAAATCCATTATCATAAGACAGTTGCATTATTCTCCACAGTTTTTTGTGTATTAATGTTTTTTTTTTTGAATCTATAACTTATTTAAATCCATTATGGGAATCATCAAAAAATTGTGGGGAAATTAAATCCATTATTAGAAAAATCTTGCATTATTCCCAACTGTTGTGATATTGTATTTTTTTGAAACTACAACTTATTTAAATCCATTATGGGAAACCAAAAAAACTATGGAAAATTAAATCCATTATCATAGTATGGTTGCATTATTGTTCTCTCTTGAAATTCTGGCAACTCATCAATTGGAGATGGCTCATTAAATTCTTGATAATAGATGTGTATCTGTATATAGTGAAGACATTTTGAAGGGATTATAATTAGGACAATACTACATGTATATAGAGATTTACACACAACCTTACACACACGGTAAATAACGAAAATACCCTTCTCTCAAATCACTTCCACGAAACCCTCCAGTCTTGAGAAACCCACAATCGTCCTCACCCCAGCCCACACTGCCGCTCGCACTGTTGTCGCCTCCACCCGTACCCCAGCTCATATTGTTGTCACCCCACCCTCCGACCACAACTGACAGTCGCACCTACCGTTATCCCTGCCCACCACCATCGCTGACATTTTTGGTCAATTCTCAACCGCAGATCAAACTATTTTTGCAGCCATGGATGAAGCCCGATTTGACTTCATTGCCTGATTGAACTTTATCGGGGGAGTAAGTCCCCATTAGACTTCATGGATGGATGAAGTTCTAATCGGACGAGGCGATGGCTATCGACAGTTGCTTGAGACGTCCATGTGAAGAGGAGAAAGGAAGTGGCCATGGAAAGGGAAGGAGAAGTAATTGCATATGAGGGCATTTTTGTCATTTTAGCATCTTTCGGTCATCCATTATGTATAAGTAGTATTTTTCATAGATTAATGTTGGCTAGGCATGAATTAAGTTCACCTATGTAATACCCCATGTTTGTACGAGGTTGTCACGTAATTTTAATAAGTTTAGAATATCGAAAAAATTGAATTGATAGTAGTTATAAGTACCGAATCAATTGCAGAGGATGCCCCGGAGTAAAATTGTTTAAGGAAAATGATATGGTCTTGATGAGCGTTCCGAGATAAGATTTATGGTATCGAAAGAAATTGCATCGGGAACGATTTTCAATACAACTAAAATACAACTGTCACTTAGGCTGCAAAATCGAATCGTCGTAGGGGACTCCAAAAAAATCAATGAAACCCTAGGGGGGATTTGTTTTTGCGTATGGATCAACCCTTCAGTGGTTTCGAAATGAAACGACGGCCCGGTGAGAGGCGAAATCATCATTATCGACTAACTTTGAAGTTATTAATTTTGCGTTTTCGATATTATAATACAAATTAATTTGAGGTTTAAGGGCATAATTGCAATAAGGGAATTACTCAAGTGATATTATGATTAAATTGAGGATTTAATGTGTATTTTTTTATAATTATATTACTGTAAAATATATATATTATATAAGTATATGCGTGTGCACGTGTGTGAGTGAATGACCAACTTCTGCGAAGCTTTAATGGCCGAGATTTTGGCTGCAAATTTGGAAAGATTTTGGTAGCATGAATTGAGGAAAAATCTACAAGGGACAAGAAGCAAGTGGGAAAGAGATTGGATATGATGTGTAATAATATATATATATATACGGAATGAATGGTGGCCAAGGTAGTGGGGCTATAAATTGGTAGTGAGTTTTGTTGATTGAGAGACAACAAACAAATTGAGGGAAGAAAGATTGAGAGAGAGAAGAAGATCGAGAGAAGCTAGAAGCCGAAGATGGCGGCCAAGCACTGGCTGCAATAGCTCACGACAGCCATGGCGCAAGCTTCCAGCAAGTGGAAGGCGGCTAACGATGGTGCGGTGATGGCAGTGGTGCGGCGGCGATCGGTGGGTGTCCGAGAAGGCTACCAGCGTGGGCAGAAGCAGCCGCGGAGCTTCCATGGAAGCAGCTAGGCAACTACGTGCAAGAGGCCGGTTGGCAATCGCGGTGACTGCGGCTGTGTGCGGTGGAGCAAGGGGCGACCAGTGACAACGGTGTTGGCCGTGGAGGCGGCTGGCGGTGGCAAGGCCGACAAGCGGAGGGGCTGCGGTGCTGGTTCGGGCTCTGGAAGAGGGAGAAGAAGAAGAAGAAGAAAGATGAAAAAAGAAAATGGAAGAAAAAATAGGAAAAATAGAGGAAATGTGGAAAAATTTTCTAAAAAATAGGAAATAGAGTTTTATGGTTATTCCAGAGATTTTAGATAAGAAAATGGTTCAAGCATGCGTTTCAAGATCAGAGCACATATACCGAGGAAGTCTGAGGGGCTAAATCAAGGTGAGTAAAATTTTTTAGAAAATTTTAAAAATTCAAGAATATTATTTTATGAATTTTCATAGTGATTTATTTTAAAAAATATTTAAGAAATATTTAGTTTAGATTTATTGAGGAAAAATTAGGAAGAAATAGAAAGAAAATTAAAGAAAATGCCATAAATTATGAAAAAATAGGTTTTAATGTTTATTTAAATAAATGTGGTGATTAGGATGTTTTGAGGCTTAAGTTGAAGTAATTTGTGCAAATTTTGAGGTTAGCACACAAATCGAGGCGATGCAAGAGGCAAGACACGAATATCGAGCTAGCTCGATAAGTTTGAGAAGGTAAGTGGTACTTCCCAACTGAATTTAATTTTATGGAAAATGATTGGTTGTAGATGATTTATGTTTCAAACTCCAGGGATACTTTCATCATATTGACATGCTTTGATATGTATCCATCACGTAGACTGCATACATGACATGCTATGAAATGCATATGTACACGTTGATATCATTGATCACACGCATTGTAGCCGTAAGGAGTACGAACTGGTACCGCTGCTTTACCAAGGGTGCACCCATACACCCCTACTTCGAAAGAAGTGGCCGCAAAAATGGTGAGTAGCATGAAGGGTGTAGTTGACCCTTACGATGAATAAGACATTGCATTTATACACAAAATATGTTTTCTGTACCCTTACTTAGATTATTCATCATCTAACTTGGGATTTGCTCCTGGAATATCAAACGTTTCAAATGGAGATTGTAGCAGACACGAGAATGAATTAGGCATGAAATGGTATTTAGTAGAGTGCATGAAGAATGAAACGTATGTTATGTAGCCTATAACCTATGTATTTAAGTTCTGCTACTTTGAATTCTGAACTTGTTGAGGAATGATGATGTATAACCTTATTTAGGGTTAATGTTAGATAAGAACGTATGTTTTGTATTAAGTTATGTTGAGGAATGATGATTTAATGAATAATGTTAAGATATCAAGTTCGATCATTGCTTTCACATTTAATGTGTATAATGATTCTCTTTCGAGAAAAATGATTGGAAGTTCCGAAACAGATTCGAGGTATGATGTGATTTAGGATTAGTTTGAAAGGAAAAAAATTACTTTCCTAGAATTATCCCAATTTATAACATGCCCAGGAAAGCGGGCCGTTACAACCTAGGTGATTGATTAGTCAACCCAAAAGTAAGCGAGAATGCATCTGATAGCACCCATTTGATCGGTCTGTATGTACAAGCATTGGATCACAAATGAAGATTAACCAAAAGAAATGAAGATTAACTGATGAAAAGCCAAGAAGCTTGGTTGGTTCAAATTTGGTTCAATAAATTTCTCAACAAAAAATAGAGTAACTTTTATACAAGGTATCCTCAGTTAAAGTATGCACCTGGGTGGTTAAGGTACTTTGACTCGTTGTCTCTATAATAATTATAACTCAAATAAAGTATTCTTTAATGATAAAAACCCTTTACAATTATGCTAAAAAATATTGTTATATTGGTCGATCCATCCATATTCTTTCATTACCAAAACAGAAAAATAAAGAAAAATATGATGATTTTATAGAGAATATAATTGTAATATCATATTAACACAAGAATAAATGTACAAAACATGATAGTGAATCTTGATAAACTCTTATCTTTATATTTAAATTTAGACAAACTACAATGATTCGTGATACCATATATAAGTATAATGGCATAGTGTTGTAATTATGTTGGTATTGAAATTGTAATACCCCATGTTCGTATGAGGTTGCCACGTAATTTCGATAAGTTTAGAATACCGAAAAATTGGTTTGATAGCAGTTATAAGTACCAAATTGACTACAGGGAATGTCTTGGGGTGAAATTATCTAAGAAAAATTATATGGTCTTGATGAGCGTTCCGAGAAAATATTTATGGTATTGAAAAAAATCAAATCGGGAACAATTTTTGGTACCGCTAAAATACAACTACCATTTAGGTTGCAAAATCGAATCGTCGTAGGAGACTCCAAAAAAATCAACGGAACCCTAGGGGGGCTTCGGTTTTGCGTAATGAACAACCCTTCAGTGCTTTTGAGATAAAACAATAGCTCGGTAAAGACACTGGGGCGAAATCTTCATTATCGAGTAATTTTAAAGTTATTAATTTTGCGTTTTCGGTATTGTAATGCAATTTAATTTGGTGTTTGAGGGTATAACTGCTATTAGAGAATTGCCCAAGTGATATTATGAGAAAATTGGAGTTTAAAGATGTAATATATATAATTATATATGTATATATATTTGTGTGTGTGTGCGTATCAGTGTGCGTGTGTATGGCCATGCCTTGCACATTGCATGCTCAGTAACTTAGCCATGCTCTGCAACCAGCCACGCCTCTTCAAGATTTTTGAGTGTTTCTCACGCCAAGAAGTGTGGGTAAGTCAGTGAGGAGAGGGGCGGGTTGCTTATAAATAGGCATGAAGCTTGGCCAAATAAGAAGCAACAAGGGAGATCGAGAGAGAGATATGGAGAGATCAGATGATAGAAAGCGAGAGAGCTCGTGAGAGAGAGTGATCGGTCGAGAGAGAATAGAAGATTGAGAGGGAAAAGCTAGAAGCCAAAGCTAACAGCTAATCACTGGCTGCGACAGCTCGCGACAGCCATGGTCGCGAGCTTCCAACAAGCTCGAGCAAGCGGAGGGCCGACAGCGATGGTGCGGTGATAGAAGTCGTGCGGCGGTGATTGGTGGGTGTCCGAGGAAGCTACAAATGTGGGCAGAAGCAACCATGGCAGCCGCAGAGCTTCCATTGCAGCAGCTGGGCAGCCCAACAGCAGCATGCAAACGACCATGGCAGTTCGCAAGAAGCAGGGGAGGAAGAAAAAAAAAAAGAAGAAAAGAAAGAAGAAAAAGAAAAATAAAGGGAGAGAAGAAGTGGCTGTTCGTGGGTTGCTGAAGGAGCAAAGGAAGGAGAAGATGAATAGGAAGAAGAAAGAAAAAGAAAAGAAAAGAAAAAAAAAAGAAAAAAAAGAAAGAAAAGAAAAAAAATAGGGAAAAAAATGGAAAACAATTCTCAAAAAAATCTTGAAAAAATAGGAAGTGGATATTTATTAATATTCCGGAGATTTTGAGCGAGAAATAGTTCAGGCATGCGTTTCGAGAATGTGGCACGCATATCGAGAAAGCCTGCGAGGTTAAATAAAGGTGAGTAAAATTTTTTAGAAAATTATAAAAATTCAAGAATATTATTTTATGAATTTTCATAGTGATCTATTTGAAAAAATATTTAAGAAATATTTTGTTTGGATTTATTGAGGAAAAATTAGGAAGAAATAGAAAGAAAATTTCAGAAATTATGAAAAAATATGTTTTAATATTTATTTAAATAAATATGGTGATTAGGATGCTTTGACACTTAAGTTGGAGTGACTTATGAAAATTTTGAGGTTAGCACGCAAATTGAGGTGATGCACGAATTTTGAGACAAGCGCGAATATCGAGATAGCCCGATAAACTTGAAAAGGTAAATGGTACTTCCTAATTAAATTTAATTTTATGGAAAAATGCTTGGTTTGTAAGTGATTTATGTTTAAGAAAAACCTGATCCTCATGAATGTTTTCATCATATTGACATGTTCCGATATGTATCAATCACGTAGACTATATGCATGACATGCTATGAAATGCATATGTACACGTTGATATCATTGATCACACGCATTGTGGCTGTAGGGAGTACGAACTAGCACCGTTACTTTACCAATGGTGCCCCCATACACCCCGACTTCGAAAGAGATGGCCGTAAAAATGGTAGGTAGCATAAGGGGTACAGTTGACACCTACGATGAGTAAGATATTGCATTCATGAAATAACACTTAGTAGAATGCATGATAAATGAAATGTATGCAATATAGCCCCTGTATTTAAGTTCTACTACTTTGAATTCTGGATGTTTTGAAAGCATAAGGATGTATAATCTTATTTAGGGTTAATATTAGTTGAGAACTTATGTTTTGTATTAAGTTATGTTAAGGAATGAAGATGTAAGAATTGATTTATGATCAATGTTAAGATATCAGGTTCGATCCTTACTTCCGCATTTAATTTGTATAATGATTCTCTTTCGAGAAAAAATGAATGGGAATTTTAGGACGAATGCGAGGAACGATGTGGTTTAGCATTAGTTTGAAAAAAAAAATTATTGTTCCAAAATTGTCCTAAGTTATAACGCACCCAAAGAAAGTGGGGCGTTACAAAAATAGTATCAAATCATCAAATATGCCATGTTGTAATTTTTTTTGTCATTAACTAATCACAATTAAATATCTCAGAATGACCAAAATATAATGTTTCTCTCACTCTCTGCCTTTTCTTTCTCTACTCATTTTCTAGCTCGAAATCTTTGTCACTATTGACTCCTTATTTATAGCACCATCACTATCGACTCTTTTCTCTCCCCTTACACTTTCTTTAGCAACTAGATCATCAAATTGTCACCAATTGCTTCTATATGTAATGCCTTTTTTTTTTTTTTTAGAGGTATCAAATTCGATCTAAACTCACCTAGGTTCAAATGCAAAGGGTTTGATTGAACCTTTACATTTGGGTTCATGATGATAGAATATCATTGACAATCCCCATATTAGTTGAAAACTTATGTTTTGTATTAAGTTATGTTAAGGAATGAAAATGTAAGAATTGATTTATGATCAATGTTAAAATATCAGGTTCGATCCTTACTTTCGCATTTGATGTGTATAATGATTCTCTTTCGAGAAAAAATGAATGGAAATTCTGGAACAGATACGAGAAACGATGTGGTTTAACATTAGTTTGAAAAAAAAATTATTGTCCCAGAATTGTCCTAAATTATAACGCGCCCGGGGAAAGTGGGGCATTACAGAAATAGTATCAAATCATCAAATATGCCATGCTGTAATTTTTTCTATCATTAACTAATCACAATTAAATATCTCAGAATGACCAAAATATAATGTTTCTCTCTCCCTCTTCCCTTTCTTTCTCCACTCATTTCCTAGCTTGAAATCTTTGTCACTATTGACTCCTTATTTATAGCACCATCATTATCGACTCTTTTCTCTGCCCTTACACTTTCTTTAGCAACTAGATCATCAAATTGTCACCTATGTAATGCCTTTTTTTTTTTTTTTTAGAGGTATCAAATTCAATCTAAACTCACCTAGGTTCAAATGCAAAGAGTTTGATCGAACCTTTACATTTGGGTTCATAATGACAGAATATCATTGACAATCCCCATAGTAACACTATGCCTACAATGTAAAAGTTCGTATCTGTTTCTCTTTCTCTTTCTTAGCTTCGATCTTAGAGGATTTATCGTTTTTCTATTCTTTTATTTTTTAAAAAAGTTTTTCTATTTCTTTTTTAATGCCAAATGGAGAGTTGTTACTACTTTTGAAATGCCAAGGTAATTTTTACAATTTTTCAAATCTCAAGTTGTTCTTTGCAATTTATCCTTTTTTCAAAAATAATTTCTCTATAAAAGAAATTAAAAAGTTTTTAAATAATAATAATAATAATAATAAAAGAAAAAAAAAAGAAGCTTAATAAACTGGAAGAAAGTACGAAGAAGCTGGTAGACTAACCCATGCATGCAAAACCTCAAGTAAACTATAACTAAAATGTTTAAAACATCTCTACACCCATAGCCCAATAGTTATAGTCCTACCCTTAAGGGATTAAAATCTCCAAACCAAACCTACAAACTACCCCGTACAATTAACAGTTGTAGGGATTTGCACTTGCAGTTTATGTGTTACACCTCCATAAGTATGTGTGTATGTAAATATGAGAAAATATCAATATTTTTTTTTTCAATCTCATAAGGGCCTATGCACAAAACAAAATAATCTGTCTCTTAAACGACCACATCATATATAACCAATCAAATTTCATAATTAACAAAGCAATGCATGGCTTCATCTTGGCTCTTTTGGATTTCCAATGCTCTCCAGTATCTCCACCACTTGTTGCATGGATGGCCTTCTTTTGGGTTCACGTTGAAGACATTTTAGACTAAGCTGAGCGATTTTCCATGCAGTTTTGGTAGGATACTTCCCTTTCAAGCGGCTGTCCATAATACTTTTGAAATTTCTTCTACCAATGAAATACGGTCGGATCCAGTCAGCTAAATGAATATTGCCAGGACGACTAATGTCACCTCCTCTCAAGCCTGTTAGCATCTCAGCCATTACAACACCAACAGCATACACGTCACTAGCCGCATATAGTTCCCCTGTTTTCACAAACATTAATATATATTGTATTATTATTGTCATGAATAGCATTTCCGTAAGCTCAGCTCAACTAACTTTTAAGTATGACAAAACTCTTACAAACCTTAGTTTAAACCAATCAATCTCCCCTAGAGAAGCATCAAGCTTCAAAATTAAGGTCCAGAGCATTACCTATCAAAGCATACTCTGGAGCAATATAGCCATATGTGCCCACAACCTGTGTTTCTTTAGTAGTTGCAGGACCAAGTTTTGCCAAGCCAAAATCTGTGATACTGGCATTGTAGGACTGTCAATCAAACACACATTAGGCCAATATAAGACCTCCTTTCTGCAACCATCATTTTAAGTGATATATATTGGACGGTTAAATATATATTTATATAAATTATTGTACAAATTTAATACATTTTCGTCTTAAAAAATTATGATGAAGAATTCAGTATAAATGTACAAGATCACTAGAAAGGCACGTAAACACACAAATAAACACACATATACAATTATAATACCAATATTATTTTAATGGAAATTTAAGAGAATTATGGTATTCAAACATGTAATCACTGTGCATTCCGTTTGCAGATCACCGGTACTAGTTAATTGAATGTGGGAAACTTACAGCGTCAAGCAATATATTTGAGCTCTTGAAATCTCTAAATATTATTTGCGGTTCCAATGAGTGCAAAAATGCCAACCCTCGTATTGCTCCTCTCAATATCTTAAGCCTTGTCTCCCATGGAAGTAGCTGAAAACTAGGCCCCGCTGTAGAAAGCAACCATACAATGTAAGCCAAACGAGTTTCATTATCAGCAAAAGATAAAACAAGTTCAGCTCTTACTTCCAAAAAGATGTTTGTCCAAACTGCCTTTCTGCATGAACTCATAAACAAGAAAGAGCCTTTCACTGTCATGACAATACCCCAATAACTTAATAATGTTGGGATGGGACAGACGACTTAGGATGTTGATCTCACACTGCACAGATTGGGAAAATAAGTAAGCAGAAGGCCTTAAGGAGAATATAAATGAATTAGATAAGTTGAAATAACATTGGCAATCCCAAATACGAGAGGGTAAACAGAGAGAATGATGAACAATGCCTAAAATATACAGGTATCACAAAACAAAAATAAGGAAAATACAAAGCACCCACTTCAATTTAATATGCAAAACTAAGATGGTGACCATACAATTGTCCTGTATTTCTTTTTTTTTTTTTGCAGGTAAGAGCATGGTAGGATTAAGGTGTGATATGTTGCTTTCGTTTTACAAATAAGAGCATGCATGTATGATAGGACAAAGTAAATAGGCTATACATGTAAATCATTTGCAAGAAGAGGTACGGACTCTGGTGAGAAGATTCTCTCTGGCCATGATGAAATGGAAAACAAAAAAGGTTAATTTAAGACAAAATACATGCCTCCCCAACACTTTCAAAAACTCTGTTATTCCTCTCAAGCAAGACGTGCCATATTTTTTTTCTCAGAAAAATAAATAAACAAATAATCCTCCATCAAAGAGGCTACTTGGGCAAGCCCACCTCCACGAGTGTAAAAAAAATCAAAGAAGCTAGCATTATTTAATTTATACCAAAAACAAGAAAAAATATGCTTCAAATATCCTAAGCCACATAGCAATGAAGGTCACAACCAAACCATGCTTACCCTTTGGTAAGGGTGCATGCAGATTGAGCCAAGTTAATTACACAGCTACAAAAATTTCGGACCCAAAACCATTACACTAATTATGGAACCTACTAAGCCAAGCCAACTTAATTCAGTTCAGCTTGGTTCAATTTGATTAATTCAGTTTAGTTTGGTTTGGTATTTATTTCATGGGTTAGATTTTAATTTAGTTCTAATAGATTTTTTTTCTTTTACTTTTCTTTTTTTGTTCTCTACTGACAAGCAAATAAATAAACAACAACAACAACATATTCAGTCGTTATCCCACTATGTGGGGTTGGCTACATGAATTCTAGACTTCTATGTGGATTACATCCCAACAGATAGTTTGTCTAGAATTCATATTTGGATCCGACTAGGTTTTACGCTGGCTGTCGGCTACCTAACGCAACCCTCCTCCTTTATCCGGGCTTGGGACCAACAGTGGATAATATCCCCTGGCGGAGTAATGATGAAATGAAATTTGAACACCATCTTCACATGGAGAAATTTCATGAGATGGTGGTGAATGAAGATAATTGATATAGTTGTGTTTCATAACTTAGTTGACAAGCAAATAAATGAAATAAAAAAAAAAACTAGTGTGATTAATATAAGATGATTTAGTGTGGGGTGACTAAACATTCAAGTGCAATTGAAAATGTAACATTCATTAGATGCTCTTCAGGCAATTATTTGCAGTTCATGGAACAAATCATCCAAAAATGGAGACCATTTCTTGAGTGAACGTTACTTGGATTAGTTATAAGTATGGATATTTGGCAATAGAAGACAATAATGTTGAGAAGATAAATTTGTATTAGTTATATTTAATAATCAGTATTTAGTAGTCTATATTGGTACGTGTAGTTTACTATTTATTATGTGGTGAATAACCAAGAGTCACTTTTGTAGTCTTATAAATATTATTCAGAATGAAATTACAATCGTCAGAGAGTTCTGGAAATTACAGAACTTCCTCCTTTGTTTCTTCTCTCCAACAATGTGGTATCAGAGCTACTTCAAGTTGATTCATGATGAACAAGATGTTTCCCTTCCAATTTCCAAAACTCACCAAGGAGAACTATGACAACTGGTGCATCAGAATGAAAGCTTTGTTGGGATAGCAAGATGTGTGGGAAATTGTAGAAAAGAGATGTGACCAGTCGAAGAATGAGGGAGTAATGACAGCTGTGCAAAGAGATGCTTTACAGAAGGCAAAAAAGAAAGACCAGCAAGCACTTACTCTTATCCATATGTTCTTGGATGAGAGTATGTTTGAAAAAATCTCTACTGCAACAAGTGCAAAGGATGCATGAGAGGTTCTCCAAAATTCATTTAAAGGGAAAGACAAAGTAATTAAAGTGCGTTTGCAAACTATGAGAGGTGAGTATGAAAATCTCAAGATGAAGGACTCTGAATCTATTGAAGAGTATTTTAATAGAGTTTTGACAATTGTTAATCAATTAAAGAGATATGGTGAGGTGATGGCAGGTGTTCGTGTGATTGAAAAAATTCTTCATTCCTTGATTCCAAAATTTGATTATGTTGTAACTCCTATTGAAGAGTCGAAGGATTTGGGGTCAATGACAATAGATGAACTCTTGGGTTCATTACAAGCCCATGAAGATAGATTAAAGAAAAGAGAAGAGCCTATTGCCCATGTATTACAGGCAAAACTGAATTTGAATGAAAAAGAACATATGCAGCAATAATCTGTTAGAGGACGAGGTAGAGGTCGAGAAAGAGTAAGAGGTAGAGGTCGAGGTTGGACTCGTGGAAGTCGTGGAAGAGATAGAGGAGGCAGAACTTTTCCTAACATTGAAGAACCAGATTTTCAGCAACAAAAGTCAAGAGGACGTGGCAGAGGTGGCTGGTTTTAAGGTGGCCGTGGTCAGAAATCTAATGTACAATGCTACAATTGTCAAGGATTTGGACATTTTGCTGCAGATTGTAGATTGAATTCAAGCAGAAATGAACGGGCAAATCTTGTTGAGGTTGAAGAAGATTAAGAGTCCACTTTGTTGCTGACTTAAAATGGAGATGACGAAAAGAATCAAGAGTTTTGGTATCTTGACTCAGGAGCTAGTAATCACATGACTGGTGATAAAGATTTGTTTTGTAGTCTTGATGAGTCTATTAAAAGTAGTATTTCTTTTGGTGATAAAACTAAAGTTCCAGTCATTGGCAGAGGAGATATTCTTATTAGACTAAAGAATGGAGATCACCAATTTATTTCTCATGCTTATTATGTTATAGCCTTAAAAACAAATATTTTGAGTATTGGGCAGCTTTTGGAAAAGGGGTATGAGATAGAGATGAGTAAGAGTGGGCTGGCTATCAGAGATGGAAAAGGGAGAATGATAGCAAAAGTTCCATTATCGAAAAACAAAATGTTTAAACTAAAAATCAACAGTGATAGTCCCAAGTGTTTAAAGGCTATTACAAATGATTCGTCATGGTTGTGGCATCTTAGGATGGGTCACTTAAATTTTGGAGGACTGGAGCTACTGTCCAGAAAAAAGTTGGTGCATGGTTTGCCTTTCATTAGTCATCCCAATCAAATTTGTGAAGGTTGTATGTATGGTAAGCAGACCAGGAAGAGTTTTCCGAAGGAGTCTTTCTCTCAAGCCTCGCAGCCACTTGGATTAGTGTATGCTGATACATGTGGTCCTCTCAAACCAAATTCCTATGGGAAGAACAGGTATTTTTTGTTGTTTATTGATGATTATACTCGCAAAACTTGGGTTTACTTCTTGAAAGAAAAATCTTATGCATTCGAAGTTTTTAAGAAATTCAAAGCTCAAGTTGAAAATGAAAGTGATTGTTCTGTCAAAGTCATACGAACTGATCGAGAAGAGGAGTTCACATCAAACAAGTTTAATCAATTTTGAGAAGATCTTGATGTTCGACATTTGTTGATTGTTCCAAGGCCACCCCAACAAAACAGTGTTATAGAGTGAAAAAATAGAACCATTCTTAACATGTCTTGTAGTATGCTTAAGAGCAAGAGGATGCCAAAGGAGTTTTGGGCTGAAGCATCGACGTGTGTAGTTTATTTGAATAATCGAAGTCCGACAAAGAAATTGATGCAAATGACTCCATAAGAAGCATGGAGTGGAAAGAAACCATATATTTCTCATTTGAGAGTGTTTGGTAGTATTGGTTATGTTCATGTTCCTAATGAAACAAGAAGCAAATTGGATGATAAAAGTGAGAAACTTTTATTTATTGGTTATGCAAAAAATTTGAAGGGTTATAAGCTTTATAATCCTCGAAATGGAAAAACTGTCATTAGCAGAGATGTGGAGTTTGATGAAGATGGCTCTTAGGAATGGAATGTTTCTCAAGATGAAAATTATAATTTTCTTTTTTTGTTTGATGATTTTTTTGCTACATATTAGCCTCAGGATTAGGTTGTTGCTGCTGCTACACCACAAACTCCTCCTCATACAACTCAAACAGACCAAGCAAATTTGTCACCTCAAAGCTCCTCCCAAAGGCCACCTCGCATGCGAAGCTTAGATGACATTTATGAAGCAACAGAAGAAATCAATAATTCCACTATGTTCTGTTTATTTCTTGATACAAAACCAATGACTTTTGAGGAAGCTGCCAAAGATGAAAGATGGAGATTGGTTATGGATGAAGAGATGTGTTGACACACATTTTTGTAGCACCCTGCATCGAGCGATAGGAAGGTTTGGGACAACTTACCCTGATGGGCCTACGCGAACTTCCCAGGGGGGTCACCCATCCTTGGATTACCCCAGGTCAAGCACACTTAACTTGAGAGTTCTTTGCCTACATTCAGCCCAAAAGGTATCTAGCTGGTGTTGTTTCCTTCCTTACTTATTCTCGATATATACTACCATTCTCTGGGCTCTTGGGGTATTACACACATCATGTCATCATCATGGGGCTCACAGCTGCCGGTTAGCTCTCAGCTATCGCTCTTTAACGACCAGGAGGCCCACCACACTTATGAGCCCCTCAGTGGTTGCCTTCTAGGCAACCGATATGGGATCAAGAACTGGTGCTTACAACACCACCTCCAGCCCTCCCCCCTTAAGTGTGGTAGAACTCGTGGGCGCTAACCATCTTAGGGGTGACAGAGGGTGGTTAGGGTCAGGGCCCATAGGGCCTAGGGTTTTCCCACAGACGATGCCAGATGTTGACACACATTTTTGTAGCACCCAGCATCGAGCGATAGGAAGGTCCAGGACAACTTACCCTGATAGACCTACGCGAACTTCTCAAGGGGGTCACCCATCCCTAGATTACTCCAAGTCAAGCACGCTTAACTTGGGAATTATTTGTCTATATTCAGCCCAAAAAGTATCTAGCTGGTGTTGTTTCCTTTCTTACTTATTCTCGATATATACTACCATTCTCTGAACTCTTGGGGTATTACACACATCGTGTCATCATCATGGGGTCCACAACTATGAGTTAGCTCTCAACTATCGCTCTTCAACAACTAGGAGGCCCAACGCACTTATGACCCCCTCAGTGGTTGCCCTCTGGGCAATCGATGTGGGATCGAGAATCACTGCTTACAGCAACACCTCTAGGCCTGGGGTGTTACAAAAATGTGTGTCAACATTTAGCACTATCTGTGGGAACCCTTTTGGCCAAACTATCCTCTATCACCCTTGAGACGATCCGCGCCCACGAGCGCCACCGCACTTAGGTGGAGGCTCTGGCGGTGGTGCATTAGCACCGGGTATGTCCCACCTCGGTCACCTAGAGGGCGACTGCCCAGATGGTGACTGAGAGGTTCACAAGTGCGACGGGACTCTTGGTCATCGAAAAGCGATAGCTAAGAGCTGACCCGTGGTTGTGGGCCCATGATGACACGATGTGTGTAATACCCCAAGAGCCCAGAGGAGGGTAGTATATATCGAGAATAAGGAAGGAAGAAAACAACACTAGCTGGATACCTTTTGGGTTGAATGTAGGCAAAAAAACTCCCAAGTTAAGCGTGTTTGATCTGGGAAAATCCAAGGATGGGTGACCCCGTGGGAAGTTTGCGTAGACCCATCAAGATAAGTTGTCCCGGACCTTCCTATTGCTCAATGTAGGGTGTTACAAAAATGTGTGTCAACAAGATGAAAGCCATTGAAAGGAACAAAACTTAGTAGTTGGCAACACTCCAGAGGGAAAACAACCTGTAGCAGTAAAGTGGGTTTACAAAATAAAGAAGAATGCTAAAGGAGAAGTGGAGAAATACAAAGCTCTGCTTGTCGCGAAGGGTTTCACTCAAAGGGCTGGAATTGATTATGATGAAGTCTTTGCTCCAGTGGCTCGCTTGGAAACTATTCGGCTAATTATTTCATTAGCAGCTCAACAAAATTGGAAGATTTTTCAGATGGATGTAAAATCAGCCTTGTTGAATGGAACTTTAGAAGAAGAGGTTTATGTGGAGCAACCATTGGGTTATGTTGTTGAAGGACAAGAAGACAAGGTGTTGAAATTAAAGAAAGTTTTATACGGCCTTAAACAAGCCCTAAGGGCGTGGTATGCTTGTATTGATGAATATTTCCAGAAAAATAGTTTTTCCAGGTGCCCTTATGAACATGCTTTGTATGCGAAAGAGAATAAGGATGGAGAAATTATGTATGTTTGCTTATATGTTGATGATTTTATCTTCACTGGCAGTAATCTGAGGATGTTTGAAGAATTCAAGGAAATGATCATTGAAAAATTTGAGATGACTGATTTGGGACTCATGTCTTATTATCTTGGAATTGAGGTGAAGCAAAGAGAAGAAGGGATTTTTCTTTCCCAAAAGGCTTATGCAGAAGCAATCTTGAAAGAATTCAAGAATGAGAGAATCAATTCAGTTCCTACACCTGTGGAATGTGGAGTCAAGTATTCTAAGTTTGACAGTACTAAAAAAGTAAACCCAACTCTATTTAGAAGATTGGTTGGAAGGCTACGTTTTTTAACCTTTACAAGGCCAGATATTTTGTATGGAGTTGGCGTTATTAGTCGTTATATGGAAGCTCCAACTTTGACTCACATGAAGGCAGCCAAGAGGATTCTTCGGTATGTTATAGGGACATTGGATTATGGTTTATTTTATACTGCTGCAAATGATTGCAGATTGTGTGGGTTTAGTGACAGTGATTGGGGAGGAGATGTTGATGATCGGAAAAGTACTAGTGGTTTTGTTTTCTTCATAGGCACTGCTGCATTTGCTTGGAGTTCAAAGAAACAACCAATTGTTACTCTTTCAACCTGTGAAGCTGAATATGTTGCAGCAACTTCTTGCACTTTTCATGCTGTTTGGTTGAGGAGGCTACTAAAAATTCTGAAATTTGAGCAAGACAAAGCTACTGATATTTTTGTTGATAACAAATCAGCTATTGCTTTGGGAAAGAATCCAATTTTTCATGACAGAAGCAAGCATATAGACACCAAATACCATTTCATCAGAGAGTGCATTGGGAAAAAGGAGATTCAGCTCAAGCATGTAACATCTAAAGACCAAGTTGCTGACATATTTACTAAAGCTCTAAAGGTTGAAGATTTCTGCAGGTTGAGAGTTGTTCTTGGAGTTGTTAGGTTAAATTACAAGCTTAAGAGGGGGTGTTGAGAAGATAAACTTGTATTAGTTATATTTAATAATCAGTATTTAGTAGTCTATATTGGTATGTGTAGTTTACTATTTATTATGTGGTGAATATCCAAGAGTCACTTTTGTAGTCCTATAAATATTATTCAGAATGAAATTGCAATCGTCAGAGAGTTCTGGAAATTACAGAACTTCCTCCTCTGTTTCTTCTCTCCAACAAATAATACAAAGTCATTAGGATTCTGACAAAAACTGATACCTAGCACACTACAAGTATCAATGCCTAACCAAGAAAAGACACAGAATTGAAAGAACAGTAAAGATTTGCTGACAAATTATTCAGCCATTAACTGGCGTTAGTTGAAGTACCTGCCACTCTTGAAAACCTTGAGGGCCGTTAGAATTACACTCCTTGACGGCAATGACTGAACTACTACCGTTCTGTAATGCCGTCTTCTCAGCAAGCCAACCCTTGTACACTTTGCCGAAACCCCCTTGTCCTATACATCGATCCCCCCTGAAATTTCTGGTAGCGTTCCTCAACTCTGACAAACTGAAGGTCCTTATATTGCGTAAGACCTGCCCATCGGGATATGGCTCCTTGCCAGAAGTTTTTGACATGCTTTTTCTATTCCCAGCAGAGATGGTTGTTTTATCTGAATAATGAGGAGACAAAAAATCAATTGGCGTAGGTAACGACAAAGGACTGAGGCAACCTGAAAGAGAGAGAGAGAGAGAGAGAGAGAGATCTCATAATTCAAAGCATCAACATTGACAACGTCCTCGTTACCCTGTGTTGTTGACGAATCCTTGCACCGATCATCCTGTAAGTATGCCAATGCACTCTCAAGGCTCACCACAACATCAGCCATTGTAGGGCGCCTATTTGGATGCGTGTGCAGACATTTCCAAGCAACTTCTGCAAACACCTCAAGGCTTTTTGATGGTATTGGTTCATCCCTCAAAATGGGGTCAATAATTTCATCAAGTTTTCCATCTTTGATGCTGCCTTGAGCCCAAAGGGATAGACTGTGTTGCTCCTCCTCGAGGCTTAAATCCACTGCTGGCCTCCCACAAAGCACTTCTAAGAGCACCACGCCAAAGGCATACACATCTGATTTCTTGGTTAGAATGCGAGTTGAGAAATAATGTGGATCAAAATAACCAAATGTGCCTTTAACATTTGTGCTAACATGGGAAACAGAATAGCTCGTGGTGCCCATTTTACATAATCCAAAATCTGAAACCTTAGCCACCATGTCCTTGTTCAATAAAATGTTAGTGGTCTTCACGTCTCTATGTATGACACCGCCCTGAATACCAGTGTGGAGGTAATCCAACCCACGAGCAGCACCAATGCAAATCTTGAGCCTTTGCTCCCACGACATATGACAAACGTTGCCATTTTCTACAGTATTCTTTTTGTAGAGATGTTTAGCAAGTGTACCCTGCTCCATATACTCATACACCAGGATCTTCTCATCGCATTCGTCACAGTAGCCTAGAAGGTTAACAAGATGCTTGTGTCGAAATTTAGATATCATATTAATCTCCATCCAAAACTCATTTGGGCCTTGCCTGGACTTTGGTTTCATCCGCTTAATGGCAACTGTGGTTGTCCCTCCATTAATGAGTCCCTTATAAACGTAACCAAATCCACCACTTCCAATGACCAATCCGTCGTCAAAGTTTCTGGTTGCTGACTGGAGCTCAACAAGTGAGAAGCGGCGATATGGCGCTTCGGAAGGTAATGATGATAGGGTGTCGTCTTCTTGTCCAGATTTTTGACCCAAATAGGCCAATGGATAAACAACAACATTCAATATGATGAGTAAACATATTAGAATATTTGCAAAGGTATAAATGCCATAACCAAGCACTACCTCCTGAGGCTTTGAATTATGAGATGTCGAAGCATGTGCAATGGGAACCATGTTCACCCCGGCAAGGTTGTTGTCAGGGTTGCTCAACTTGAACACCTCCAGCCCCTTTAGAATTGCATCACTACTGTATTCCATGTTCTCCTTGTTGTCGTGGCCCTTGTGGGGGCTTAGAGTTATTGTCATGTCGCGCTTGCCCTCTGTCCGATCTCCTTCCATCCTCACCATGTAGTCTCTGTACACTGCAATGCCATTTCCACCAGCCCATTTGATAAGGTCAGCATTAGCCTCAGCAATCTGATTATCAATGAATATGCTGAACTCCATTTGCCCAACTTCTTTAATCTCGTACTCAAGCTCACAGAAATGAAACCTAAGGAGGTACCCGAATCCTTGATCTACAGGTACCTTCCACGTAAAACTGATACGCTCCTTCGGTTGCATGTCCCGAGTCATTGACCGGGACGTTTGGTAAACTCTCGTAGGAGCAGAGTATGTGGGTATAACTGCGTAGTTGATCCCAATTGTGGTAGTAACTGGCATGGCCCTTGATTCTAAGAAATAATTCGAGTCCTCAAACCACTCTCGGAACATGCCAGTATCCTCAATGGGTAAAATGGAGCTTCCGCCAACGTTTAACCGATGCACTGTCTCAAGTGCATAGCTTGTATCCAAGAAGATCGGGTATCTAAATTTCTTGCCAATGACTAGTACACCTGGATCATCACCCTCACGGGAATGATATAATCCAGTTGGGATCGAGACAATCTCAATCCCATTGACAAAAGCATATGCTTCCTCTGAAGATGGAGAGAATGTTAGGATTAATGGTTGACTATCTTCCACATGTACGCAAAATTCTTTAGCAAATGATGGTAAGGCCAAAACATCAGCAGTGAGGGCAGCACTGAAGTTGGTAAGAAGGATATAGGGACCCGCTTTTACAGTAAAAAAGGCCCTGGACCTCTTGAAGCCAGGGTATTCGGTTGGGTAGAAATGTAGGCGGATGAATTTTTGGCCCGGAGTGACATGGAAAGTGTAGGTGAATGCGGACCGAGAAATCTGAGCGGTCATGTAGGGGACAGGATGAGGAGGAGGAATTAGGTGCTTTCCAACGCGAGTGGAGCTTACCAAATTGCGACTGCCTCTGGAACCTTGCAAAATGATGTATCTGGAAGCAACGTCGCCGGTCCATAGCCGGCCATCTAGAGCAGTTGAGTTGCCAGAGGAGCCGCAGTCGACGGCGATGACGTCATCTGCTAGTTGCAGCGGGTAGCACAGAGCAGCAAACTTACTGACAGCCACCAAAATAGTTAGATGGAGGAAGAAGAGGTAAAGACCCATCTTGTTGGGAATGAATCAAAGTACTTCCTTTTATGATCAAAGAGAGGAGAGGAGAGAGGGTGTCTGTAATAGATTGAGTTCCTCAAACTGGTCAACCCAAAAGTAAACGAGAACGCGTATGTTTCTTCTTGTAAGTACTTCCTTTGATCGTCAAAGCGGTGTGAGAGGGTGCATGTAATAGATTAAGTTCGCCCCACTGGTTTGGCATCATACATAATACATTATTATTAAAGGAATTCATATAATATATTACTTTGACTCAAAACAAAATATTGTTTATTTTGCGCGGCCGAGATTCGCAGGTAAGAAGATGCCATGCACCTCCTTTCGACGGCCAATCATTGGTGGCTGCATCAAAACAATGATTAGTGCTCTTTCAATAATGCTAGATAATAAATGTAATTATATTATAAATTTAATAATTATATAATTATATTATGCTCCTTCAAAAATTAGTTTAAATCTAATTTTGCTCCTTCAAAAAAATGTAATTATATTGTAAATCTAATAATTATAATAAATTAGTTTAATATATTATATTTTTAATTCAAAAGAAATGTTAAAGAAATTAATTTACCAAATATATATCCTTAAATAAAATCATTAATTAAGAATATTTATTAAAAATAGAGAAAAATGATGTGTAATAATTTATTGATATATTTTTTTAATATTATATTATTTTAAATTATTTTGTGTTATTTCATTTTTGTCCACCCTGCCTAAAATTCCTAACTCCGCCCCTATTTGTTGACAATTTTTCTACATCTTCAACTATTTGGATCTCCCCTGACGTTGCTATAGACTATAGCTTCACATCGACCCTCATTCATGCTATCCTTCGTCTTATTATATTTGTTCTCCTTATCTTTCTTCGTCTTCTTCTATTCTTTGTCTCTTTTTTTTCTTCTTTTCCTCCTCTATATCTTTGTTTGATTCTCCTTCTAACTTCTCCTTATCTTTAATCATCTTTTCTTTATCCTTCTTCTCTTTCTTATCTCTCTTCTCCACTTCGTTCTTCTCTTCTTCCTCTTCATGCTTCTTGTTCTTCTTTGCTTTCTTGTCATGTATTCCTTCCTTAACCTCATCGTGTTTCACAACTTCATTGACACCAAAATCTTTTAGCAGGAAGATAACATTTAGTTGGAAGGTAACAATAAATCTGGAAGACAGCAGTAAGACTGGAAAATAAGTCCCTCATGGACTGTCTCGGAGGTTCAAGTCTGAGTGTAAATATATTGTATTTGTATCCGAATTTACTCGATAGTGTATCAGGAGAAAAGGTCATCTACCCATGGAAATTAGTCAGGTAAAGTTCGGACACCCAAGATAATCAAAAAAATAAAAAGTAATAAATGAAGTCTTTAGATTAAAAACATTGTCATTAGTGAAACTTTTTAATTGCTAGTTAAGATGTTAGGTATATGATTTATTTAAATGAATATGTTTTCATATTTAATCATACAATAATTCTTGATGACCATTAATTATTTATTATTTTTGAGAAACTCTCATATTAAAGTGTTATTATAAAATTTATTGATAATATAGCTAGAATATTATCAAATTAATTAAAAAAATTATTCTCACAATATAAAATCTCAAGAACAAAATTACTAAAACTCTGTTCATTTATTATCTCAGAATTTTTTTTATCAATAACTAATTATCTGTTGTGATTTAAGTTTCAGTGACCACGCTCAAATTTAAGGACATTTAAATTTATGTTGTCTTGTCAAATTATTTTAGATAATATTTTTAAATGTCTTAAATGGTCAATTTAACTTATTATATATCAAATTCATTTAAATTCATCGTTAGAATGTTGTCAAATTAACAAAAAAGTGTATTCTCACAATACTTGAATATAAAATCTCAAGAACAAAATTATTAAAATTTTGTTTATTTATTATCTCAAGATTCTTTTTATTGAGAGTTAATTAGTTATCGTGATTTAAGTTTCAATGAATAACTATGTTTAAATTTAATGATATTTAAATTTATGGTGTCGTATTAAATTGTTTTTGATATTTTTTTTTAAATATCTTAAATGGTCAACTTAACTTATTATATATCAAATTCATTTAAATTTATCTTTTACTTAGTAAAAGAAAAAGATGGGTATCAATTTATTAAGAATAGCAACCCATGGGACAGGGATATACACAACAGGATATATAGGATATAGCCTCCCCAGGTATATACTCAACATTACATTTAATTGCTTAACCACAAAGCAATGAAACATTCTCAACCAGTCGACCCCATCAGCCATTGTCCATACTTGATGCCATGTGGCTCAATTAAATTAACTAACGCATTTCGTATTTAAGAATTGCTATGAATATTCATCCATTGTCAGTAGTTGATTAATTTATTTGATTAAATTAATCAATTAAATTGTTATTTTCAATCGTTATCTTGACTGAGTTTTTACAATTTTTCCCAGCTCAATAAAAGTTATTATCCATGTCACATAGAACATATACATAAAATGTATAAAGTGTTATATCATAAAAAAAAATTACGTTAACTAAATACATCATATTAAAATTTATTTTGAAGAAAAAAATATCAAATTATTTATCACTTAAAAAAAACCCCTAAATTATAAACATCAAAATCTTTCAATCATTAACTCAGAAAAATGTCACTTTTTTCTATTATCAATTACAAAATATTACAGAACTAATCTCAATTATTTCTCTTTACTGAACTTGATTCATTGTTTTCTCATTTTCTTGTTTATATCCTTTTGTGTCTAAGGTTAAAGACTTAAAACAACAAATATTAATAGTTGAGATACAGAATTTTGATATTTTGCACATTAAAGACTAGTCACCATATTTTTTAATCGTTGAAGGACCACAACAAATTAGTCAACCTATTCAAATATTGTCAAACAGTCATCCATGTAACGTGTCACTTACAGAAACAGGTATGTTCATATACGTATTAACATTTCGTTACAATAAAAATTTAAAGTAATAATTTTTAATAGTTAAAATACCAAATATTGACATTTTACACATTAGAAAATAAACGCCATATTTTTTAATTGTTGAGAGATACTACATGTATTAAACTTTTTTTATTTTAATGATATTTTACCACTTAATATATATTAACCACACTAACTTTAGAATTTAGATTTGAGTTATTTAAACAATATCAAGACTTTATCGTTTATCTATATACTCTTTAGTAAGTTAAAGATTTATTGTGATAAAATTTTAAAATGATTTGTATAGATTTTGAGGCACATATCTAAATTGACCAAATTCAAATTCCATTAAATCGAGTTACTTTGTGATTTCATTGATTTTTTAAGATCAAAATTCAATTTTAACTATGATTATGCATCAAAACTCATTAACATTGCACAAATCTTACTCCACTAACGTCATTTTTTTAGATTGTCTTGCAATGTATGTGAGCTCTCATCTCACTTATTAGCTAAACTTACTAATCCTGATCCTAACTCACCACGTAAGCAGACAATTTTTTCTTTTAAATTATGACAACAAAAGTAACAAATCATCCATGATTTTTTATTTTTATTTTTTCTAATACATTAATGGGAGGTCATTAATTATTTTTATTATTTAAAAGCTATTTTATGAGATTAGATTTATAGTATGCAGAATGGTTTGGAATTTTTAATTAAATGGAGATAGTTTAATTTTTAAAATAGGATGGATATTTGTAATAATTTGGTGAAACTGGAGGATGCAAAATGTAAATTATCTTTAATATAATTTTGCGCCAAACCTATAGACCATATACTTTCACTTTTTTCTTTTTTTTTTTTTATGACCACTTAATTTTTCTTATTTTGATTACACCCGTACATTTGTATTTTTGACTTAATTTAATATTTATACTTTGATCATTTTTTGTGTGATAACTCAAATTTTTCATAATTTCAATTATACTCCTAAACTTACATTTTTTGAATCAATTTAACTTCTATACTTTGACATAAATAAAATATAATGTATATTTTATTTTTATTTTTTTTACATATTAAAATACATGAGTTAAATTAATTCAAAAATAATAATATAAGAGTGTAATCGAAATAACAAAAATTTTGAATTATCACATGAAAAAGAAAATCAAAATCTAAGGATTAAATTGATTCGGAATCAACTTTAAGAATATAATCAAAATAATAAAAAAATTTAAATAATTATACAATAAAAATATAAGAATAAAAATATAAATTTAGCTAAAGAGGAAGCCTATTCATATTTGTTTTGGAATGGAGAGAAATGCGAAAACGCGTTTGAAGTCTTGAAGGGGACAGCAATGCCAAACTAAAATTAGAGAAAGTCCAGCCTGGAAGCGATGGTGCTTATATGGGGAAATTCCCAATTTCCCATTAAAATACTAATATTATCACTAACATTCTAACTTATCTAATATTGTTTTGCAGATTTGATCTCAAGCTCCTTCAACCATGAACGACCTTCTGTCGGTGAGTCTTTCTCCTCCCACCCTTCTCATTGATTTTATTCCACTTATTATGAGTTATGACCAACGAAAGGAGGATCAGGATCAGAGTAGCCTGCGAAACTCGCATTTGTCTGTGGCTAAATGGATGAAATACGCTCAGCAGCCTCAACTCTTAGCCGATCCACTGTTCTGTGTTCCGCTTCCTCCAGAACGATTTACAATCTTCATCTTTCGAGACATCGCTTTGGTTTGCTTAGCTCCCTAATGGAGCATTCATACCATCTGTACAATGTGGAACCAGATCCTACTTTGCTTTGCTTTTCTTTTCAATTTTTCTTTCAGTCTATTTTTCTAGTCATTCCATTATTCTGAGCAGTCTTCGATGATTCAGTTATGGAGCTTGATCCAATGCCTTGTTATATTTAATTGGATTTTTTATTGCCTAATCGAGGCACACCGTTATGTTTTATCACAATCCATTGCTATAAGTTGTTCTCATTCTAAATTTTATGACAATGTATTCTGTTTCCGCTTTTGTCGCATCCATGTTTGTTTTCTTTAAATACATTAGAAACTTATGAATTATATGTTTTTTGTAACCAATATTTATATGCATATGTATGAAAATGACGATGGTGTATTACTATTAGTCCTTAATGGTCATATATATGCAGGAACATCGATCAAATTGGGTATATAGTGTAACAGCCCGTTTTCTCGGAGCGTGTTATGCCTTAGGAAAATTGAGTCTTATATATATATAATTTTTTTTTTCATTACATTATCCCGAAATTCCCTAAGGCCTATCTAGTGTTTAATTTACACACTAGAGATACAATTTACAAAGCGGAAGCTGAATCGAACCTGCTCATGGCAATATATATATGAATAACTAGACAAGTACTTATTACAAACGTTGTTACATAACCTTCAAAAAGTAAAACAAATGTATATAATCCTTAACTATTCATATCACAACATAACATGGCACATTTCCTCGTTTCCTGACGTCTCGCGTCACCACATATCATCAATCTCGAAATCATCTCTGCAAGTCCCGACTGGAACGTTGAATGTTCCAGGGGCGAACCCAAGTTAGATGATGAACCATCTAAGTAAGGGTACGTAATGCTATGTCATGAGTGTATGCAATGTTTTTCCTCGTAGGTGTCAACTGCACCCCTCATGCTACCTACTATTTTAGCGGCCACCTCTTTCGAAGCCGGGGTGTATGGGTGCACCCTTGGTAAGGCAGCGGTGCCAGTTCGTACCCCCTACGGCCTCATATGCGTGTGATCAATGATATCAACGTGTAATCGTGCATTTCATAATCATGTATGCATTCTACGTGATAGATACATATCAGGGCATGTCAATATGATGAAAACATTTTCGAGGAAGTACCACTTACCTTCTAGAGCTCATCGGGCTACCTCGTAATCCGTGCCTTGCCTCGATTTGCGTGTCAATCTAAAAATTCGCACCAGACACCTCAACTTTGACCTCAAAGTATCCTAATCACCATAGGTATTTGAATAAATATTAAATCCTATTTTTTCATAATTTCTGGCATTTTCTTTAATATTTTTTCTATTTCTTCCTATTTTTCCTCAATAATTCTAAATTAAATATTTCTAGAAATATTTTCTCAAATATTTCACTACGAAAATTCATAAAATAATATTTTAGAATTTCTAAAATTTTTCAAAGAATTTTACTCACCTTGGCTTAGCATCTCCGATTTCCTCGATTTGCGTGCAATATTCCCGAAAAGCATGCCCGAGCCGTTTTTCTCACCAAAATCTCTGAGATATTACCGAAACATAATTTCCTATTTTTTTCGAGATTTTTTAGAATTTTTTCTAATTTTTTTTCCTATTTTCTTTTCTTTTCTTTCTTTTCTTTTTTCTTTTTTTCTTTTTCTTTTTCTTCTTTCTCTTCTTCTTCCTCCTCCTCTCCCCTGCTTCCCGCGCCTGCAACTTCTTTCCTCCTCCTTCATTTCTTCTTCTTCTTTCTTCTTTTCTTCTTTTTCTTCCTTTTCTTCTTCTTCTTCTTCTTCTTCTTCTTCACCCGCGGCTGCCATTGGCCACGGCTGGTTGCTGGTTCGGCGCGACTGCCCGCGGCCATGGCTGCCATGGCCGCACCAGCTCTCTCTCCGGCCGTCTCCCGAGTCTTCGCAGCCTCCTCCGTCCGCCGCTAGCCCCCCGCGACCCCTGATGGCCGCCTCCACTTGCTGGAAACTGGCCACGGCCGCTGCTGGCCGTGGCCGGATACTTCATTGCCGCAACAGCTTGCGGCCATGGCTGCCGCTTGCTGTTGCGGTTTGGTTCGGCCTTCCTCGAGGCTGTCTTCGGCCACCAGCAGCTTCCTCTCAATCTCTCGATCTCACAAGCGCTCTCTGTCTCTCTTTCTCGGCCATTGGCTTGCCCGAACTGGCTGCCTTCATCTTCCATTTTCTTGCTCCCTTGCTTGCTTCAATTACTCCAAATCTTCATCTATTTATAGGCTAAGGAACTTGGCCACTACTCCAGCCAACTTTGGCGTATGGGACACTCAATTTATTGCCATTTCTTCTGCAACTTGGCTGCCAAGTTTGATCGGCCATACAGCCACGTATACCCATCACATTTAATGCCACATTTAATGCTAATATTGCTTCCTTAGATTCACTGCTCTAATTCTAATTCTGCCACTCATTCTCCAATTCATTTTAATTTCAATTTAGCTCACTAGTTGCCTCCCATTTACTCAATTTGCAGCCACTGCTTCGCCCATGAATACATATATTATATATATATAACTATATAATACACTATATTATAAAGATAGTTACACATTTAATCTCAAATTTTGTTTTTATTTCACTTGAGAAATTTTTTAATTATAATTATACCCTCAAACATCGAATTAATTTGCATTTCGATACAGAAAACGCTAAATTAATAATCTTAAGGTTACTCGATAATACCGATTTTGCCCTAATGTCCTCACCGGACCGTCGTTTCATCCCGAAATCACTGAAGGGTTACTCATTACGTAAAATCAGAACCCCCCTAGGGTTCCGTTAATTTTTCGGGAGTCTCCTACGATGATTCGATTTTACATCCTAATTAGCAGCTGTATTTTAGCAGTACCGAAAACTGTTCCCGATTCGATTTCTTTTGATACCATAAATCCTATTTCGATACGCTCGTCGAGACCATATAATTTTCTTTAGATAATTTCACTCCAAGGCATTCCCTGCAGTTGATTCGGTACTTGAAATTGCTATAAAATTAATTTTTCGGTATTCTAAAGTCATCAGAATTACGTGGCAGCTTCATATGAACATGGGGTATTACATATAGTGATCGAGTAATCTTACCTACACCTGTTCTACTTTTGGCAATAACGTAGGACTCTATCAAATATCAATCAAGGAGTTCATTTATTTTTTGAATGGGATATCTCCCAGTATCTTTGCATATTAGTATACTGTGGGATGGTTTACCATGCTTTCAGGATGATTCTGATAGAAAAAATAATGGCTGAAACTTCATATCATTCTATCTGAATCCATATCCTTGAAGCAGGATACTTTGTTATCCATGTGATTCAACAGAAAGGCTCAAATTCGTTGTGTGGGTTGTTTCCTTAAGAACCATTTGATCTCTTTCAAAGTAACAAAAGCAGTATACTGAAGTCACATTATATCCATGCGAATTTCTTAAAAGGTTACCAACAAAATAAATATAAAGATATTAAATAACGCAGAATGAACACAAAAGAGAGAATTGAACTTTCCAATAGATGAAACTTAACTCTTATTAGTTTTTTTTAATGTTAGCCAGGTAACTTGTCCTTGCATACCTTTGTGACTGCGGTTGTTTGCTTTGGTTCACCAAGGCATCTGTTGAAGATTGTTGCTAAATTATAGCACATTTTTAGTCAGGAAACTCATGTAACATATGTGCACTAACAAAGTAGGTAACCAAAGAGCTAGCTACTTAATATATTTGTTTCCATAAAGCACGCCCACAAGAAAATGTTATGCTTACATCAGGGGCTGCTGGAAACTGAAGTTCCTTTCAAAGTTCATAAACTTACTTTTAAAACTAGTCCATAACGTTAGACAGTGGGATCTTAAGGAGTAAATACCCTGCTTTAAAGCATAGTTGTCAAAGGTGCAAGGTGCATGGAGGCACAAATTAGTGCTTGGGGCCTACGAGTGAGGTGCAAGGTGAAGTGCGAGCCTTAGGCATATAGGGCGCATATTTATTCGAAATGCTTATAAATACTTATGTACTATTTCTTTTAATATGTACCTCTAAGGAGTTAGATGAAAACTCATAAAATCAAAAATGACAAATACCAATCCTATAATAACAATTAATATTATTATAGAAAAACAATTAGTTTCTTCTAACTACAAAAGATATTAGAGGAAAGAAAAAATGTAGCAGAAAAAATAAAAATATAATTAGTTTCTTCTAATTTCTTTTGCAATTAGAAGAAAGAAAAAAAAATTACAGCGGAACAAACAGAAAAATAATTAGTTTCTTTTAAATTACAAAAGAAATTATAAGAGAGAGAGAAAAATGAAAATATTTGTTTCTTAGCAATTAGTTTATTCTAAATTACAACAGAAATTTGAAAAAAAAAAATTAGACTAGAATTCACGGCAAAAAAATTAAAGCAAATAATTAGAGTAGAATATGTGATAGACCTCTGGCTCACGCTGCTAGATTTGCCTCTTTAATACACAAGAATATGCAATCAAGTCAATAAAAAATAAAATATAAGATGACAAATGGACAAAAAGTAGGATTTTAATACACTTCTATATACAAGGCACTTGCTTCATTTGCCTTGCGCCTTGCATGAAGCGCTTGCCTCATGAATCTAGGTAGCATCTCAAGCATGGCGTTGTGCCTCAGTGGTGATGAGGCACCCAGAGCTGCACCTCTGTGTCCTTGCACCTAGGTGTGACAACTGTGCTTTAAAATAGGCAACATAGCATTAATAAGATTTTTTTTTTGCTGATATTTTGGCGTGACCTTAAACAGTCTGTTCATTGTCATCATCTGTTTTATTTGTTTACTTATTTATTTCATAAGTGATGGTTGCGACATTATAAGGATCACATATTCCATAAAACTAGAATTTCTGATATAAACTTACATGGACGAAGATGAACTCATGGAGAGTTTTTGGACTAAATAACATTAGAATGGACGGTTGGAAGTCCATAGGACATAAAACTGATTTGGCAGAATTAGAGCATCTAAGAAAATTATGGATAAATGGAGGCAAAGTGTCTGAATATTTATATGTTAAAATAAGGAAAAATTCAAAGTTGTAGAAACAATATGGCTAAAGGTTATTAGCCAGACAGTAAAGTTATTGGAGAAAACATTAGGTTATAGGCTAAAACTTTAATGAAAGTTGCATAATCAATTTGGTTATGTGATGTCAATGATGAAATTGATGTACAGTTAGGGGTATAGGAAAAAAGAAAAGAACCCTTTCTTATAGGCTTGGATAAAATGTGTGATAGGGCAGCCAGAAATTTGATATGGTAAGCTTTGAAGAAGAAAGGTGACATAAGCGCACACACACACACACACAAATATATTAAAAAATAAAGCGTATTATTGAAACAAACATTGCCTTGAGGGGCAGACTCTGTACAAAAGAATGAGTAGGAAACTAGATGATTCAACAATCTAGAACCTAGTACAAGTGAGTGAGTTAAAAATTGTACAAAAGGAGGATAGGCTAAAGGAATGTCTTTAAACAAAAACAATAATTACATATCAAACCTTAAATTGTTACGTGAATTCTAGCATGCAAATTATTTCTATCTATGATTGATTCTCCTCCCTCAGTCACAAAAAATAACTTAGGTAAAATTTGACCGTCAAAACATAAAAGAGAATTATCCAAACTCTCAAATGCTCTCATATTTCTTTCTCCAAAGCACCACAAATTGGATTAAGGAAAAGAAAATGGTAGAGTTCTCGAAGACCCAAACGTGCAAATCCACCCCCAATAGCTCAAAAAAATAAATTACATAGGCTGAAATAATCTATGAACACATAGAAGTGAAAAAATAAGCACCCAGAGTAAATGTACAATAGACAATAAAGGAGAAGGGATCCACTGACTCACTGCCACTCTTGCACATGTAACACTAGTTAAGAATAACTTGCTTTCATTTTCTTAGATTATTGGTAGTGAAAAATAGCTTCAAGTGCATTTGTCCAGACCAGCCCTTTTGCTGCTCCTATTAGGATCTTAAGCCTTTTCTCCCATGGAAGTAGCTGAGAAGAAAAACCCCCCCGCAAATGGCAACCATATGGTATAATGTAAGCCAAATGAATTAAATTGATCAACATAAGATATAGATAAGTTTAGCTCTTACTGTGATTTTCCACGAACTCATAAACAAGTAGTTGCTCTTTATTCTCATGACAGTATACCAATAGCTTAACTATGTTAGGATGAGAAATCTTTCATTGGATATCGATCTCACGTTGTATAGATTGAATAATAAGTAGCAAGCAAAGGACTTTTGGGAGAATATAACTGAATTAAATAAATTAGTGATGAAATAAAAAAAGAAAAAAATATAAAATATTAACAACTTCAATTTCTTGTAAAAAATTAAGATGTAGGAAAAGACAAATCCTAGGTCATATACAATGATAAATCATCTACAAGATGTGCCACATCTTCCTTCGCTACAGTACAATCTTCCAAACCTAATGTTGCAATCTACTTGGGCAAACCTACCCCCATGAGTGCAAAAGCATAAAAAAGTAAATATCAGAATAATCTATTATACACCAAGAATGAGAAATCCATGTAGCAAGGGAGAGAGTATATGGAATATTGATAAGTCATCCCTCTTACACATGAAGTGCTAGTTGGTCACAACCTACCCATGCGACTCTTTACAAGGCACGTCCATGCCAAGTCCTTCATCCTTGTAAAAGATTGAATCTATGTACTGATATGCTCGCTCTTTAGTAAGGTTGCACACAGCACACAGATCAGGCAAGTCAGCTTTTGGGTTCTAAGAGTTTGGACCCAAACCCATTGAACTAATTATGGAACCGAATTGCTTGAGCCCATTCAATTTGGTTTAGTTGAGTTTGGTCTCAATTTGATTGGTTAGATTGTACCTCGATTCTAAACAAATGTTTTATGTTTTATTTTCTCTCTACTAACAAATAAACAAACAAATAAGTGAAAAAAAAAAAAGTCCAACTAGTTTGTTGATATAAGTTGATTTAGTGTAAGTAGACTAATAATATAAAAAGTATGCATATTGCTACATATACAATCATGAATAGTATGAAAATTGTTCGCAAAAATAGAATTGATCTATTCTATCATTTTTAGGCCCAAAACCAAACTTAAGTTCTAATGGAATTGAGAACGCAAGTCACTGACTTGTTTACTTTCTATCGAGGTTTAGCAGAAGGACAGGATTAATGAGAGGATGAATGACATATGCTTCATTGAACCTTGTTTTGACTAGCAGGACTTCATAAGTTGAAAGACCTTACATTTCACACTAGAATACGCTGCTGTAAAGAATTTTCGGAGAGATCTTTTAAAAATTCCCCATACCTCTAGAGAGTTGCCATTTTTTGGTATCCTAAGAATTAATCTTAGAATATTTAATTTCAAAGTTATTTTTTTGACTTGAAAGTTAGTCAGTGAAGCTTTAACTTAGCATTGCCCCATTTCTTTTTCTGTCCACTAAGACTATGAAAGTATAAGCTTTGGATGATGTTTTCATTAGTTTTAGATTTTCTTTTATAATATAACAACTCTAGCTAACCTCCTAGTCATACGGTTTGTGGATAAAACCATATCCTAAAGACTAGGGATAACACCTATGTCACAAACTATGATTTTGGCCCGACATCAGTCGTATATTGACAAATTTGAACTGTCTTCTTAGTTATTTCCTTTATATTATATTGTTATTGTTATGCAAAATAGACAAATAACTACGATGTGACTTTTCAAGTTGACAAAACCCACACACTTCAAGAAATTTATTGGATGAAACAGGTAAAGAAAAACTAGAGACAACTTTTCTAGTGATGCGTTCATTAGGATGGTTTAAACGGGGATGTCACCCATGACGATCTGTTTTAATGCCCAAAAAAGCACTCGATGAAGAAGCAATGATTAATGGAACTTTGTAAAGGCCATTTTCAAGAAGACCCTAGAGGAGCGAAAGACCATGAGAATTTTTCACAACACAAGAGTTATCAAAAAATTCGATGGAAATATCATTGTCCTTAGTCAAGTGCGAGACATTCATGAGATTTTTGATATTTGAGGCACACAACATATTAGATAAAAGTTAAACAAGTGGTGTATCGTATGTTGATAAAGCAAGGAGCCAACATGAATTATAAGTAATTTCATACCATTACCAGCAGCAACTCTCTCAGGGCCAGTGTACTAGGCATGGATGGAGAGATTGTTGAGATCGGCATTCACATGATTCGAAACACCAGAGTGAAAATACCATGAAAAGTCAGCATGTGATTCGGGTCCGGCTAACATTACTAAAATTTGAGGTGGGTTCTCCACAACATAGGCATGATCAAACCTATTACAGTATTGAAAAGTAGAATGGTCGAACTTAGTACAAATTTGGCATTGACTTCGATGCCTAAGATTACTTTGCAGCCGGCCCGTTGAAGGACCCATATTTGGGTTGGTGAAGTGGTGTTGTTGTGTTTGATCGCCATGACCACGTCCTCGGTAGTCGTGCCCACACCCCCCTCTACTGTTATTGTTTGCATGCGACGAGATGCAGCTTGAAGTGCTATTATGCAAACCATTGGATAGTGGGTGTCCAGAATTAGAGGTAACAATATTGACTTGCATCAAGCTATTCCGAGATAACTGCAAATGCTCATCCTCTTGTAGTAACATACCTAATAAATTCTCAATGAAAATAAGGTCATTATGGGTGATAATGGAGGTATAGAAGGCCAAGTATTCATCTCCAAGTCTTAATAAAATCTATCCAACCATATCATCCAAAGATATGGGTTGGAGATTAGCAACTAGCGTATCAACAAGGTGCTGCTTTTGCTCCACATATTCAACCATAGATTTTGAACCCTAAGTAAGGGTTTGAAGCTGCATATGGATTTGCATCACATGTGCCTGGATTTGTGACTTAAAATTTTTTTTGAGGGTAAGCCAAGCTTCCCTAAACGTTTTGACATTAGTAATATTGTCTAATAAACGATCACCTATAGTAGATTGGAGCTAGAAAAGAACCAATTTGTGTCGACGGGACCATGACATGGACGAGTCTTGTGTTGCAAAAGCACTGAACGTGGAGCTTGATGAAGCCTCCTGGGTTACAGTTGGCGGGTCAAATAAGATGAACAAGTCAAGCTCGAATGCCTCCATGGTTGATTTAACAATGGCACTCTAGATGTAAAAATTGTCATGATCGAGCTTAATTGAGACAGATGAGAAGGATAAGCCCATATTTTGGGCAGTTGATGCAGTAGCCAAAGTCATAGTGTTTGATGAATTGGATGCCATTGTCAATTTGTTGAGCGGTCGGGTAGTGGATCAGCTTTGGATTGAAGAGGGAACCCGATTGGATATTTTAGAGCTCTAATACCATATGACAGCATAAGCTTTGGATGATGTTTTCATTAGTTTCAGATTATCTTTTATAATACAACTCTAGCTAACCTCCTAGTCATATGATTTGTGGATAAATTATTTTTAAAATACATCAGATGGCTAATTACAATTTGATGTCCTAACAAAGTTTATCATTGCAAAAAATTGCGTACTCATTAGTACATCATAGTGTACATATCAATTTAATTGTGTTTATTATATTCTGATGCATATTTTTGTTTTTAGTTTAGTCATTATACATGTTTTATATCACTTTAATATGTATTTTTGGTAGCTTTGCTTTTCAATGCCCGTCATTTGAAATCTCTCTAGTCAAAACATTTTGTTGACAAATATGTGAGAGTCACTTGTCATCTTTTCTGTATACCATACCATAGACTAGATATGTGAACCTATAAAAATAAGAAAAACAATGTCTTCCTACAATTGTTCTCACCATGGTCATAATACATGTCCATATGACTTCATTATCTCTTTTTGAGAAGTTCTTCGTTAAATATATCAATATGAAGTTTCTAATATTTTGAGCATGAAGCAAAATTTTGATTTAGGTATTATTCAGGGCTCATAATTTTAACCTCCCTTTTATATGCTTTCTCTATTTTAACACACATTGATCACATGGAGATGTCTTCATACCACTCCATAGATCTCTTTGAGATTCTACATCACTTCCATTGTAGACTTTGCAAGCATAAACCCAATTATTTACCAACATTTTTTGCGTCAAATCTTAATTATGCTATTGTACTCCCTACAATAGTTTCACAATGCGATGCATGAGATTAATACTCCAATAGAATGCACAACTATGAACATGTTTATTGTTTCTGTATGGGTGCTTAGATTCCCTAAATGGATTCAGAAATCCTGACAACAAATCAGAATATTTTCTAAAAATTAATCTCTGATTTTAAGGAGACTGTTAGCTATTAAAAACTAGTTTTGTTTCCCATTTTAGTCCTAAATTTTGTGTATATATTGCTTCTTATTATTGTATATATCTAATACTAGTATATCACCCGTGTGATGTACAACAGTTATTTTCCATGACAATGATTTTAAAATGTTTTGAAAATATATTATTTATAATATTTAAATAAAAAAAATATTATGTAAATAACATTTTATTACTCATTGATATTGAAAAAAAAAAATAACAACATAGCTAATCTAAATTTTAAAACTCCCCTGTGAAGACCACATTTCTGGTCGAATTGGTTGGCACTCTATCATATCACAAATTAACATCTTCAATCTGGTACGATTTGTAACTCTATACACTGTCACATAAAGTTGTACATGACTAAAAATTAGTTTTTTCATATATAATCCCACGTGGGAGAGAGATTACCCTAATTCTTATTGATAGTCATAGCATATGAGACAATTAACGGATACTGACTTCGTTGGAACTTAAAAGGCAATCTTGAATTTGACGGAGTTAAAGTCATTATTGTAATAAAAACTTAATTCCCTGCATTGTGACCTGAGATAACTTTGGCTTCCAAAACATGATTTTCAAGCCTTGTAATGACCAATTTAGTCTCATTATACAATCTAGCAGAATGATCGATATTTCTCAATAACATAACGAGAATACCAACCTTCAACTTTAGCTCATGATTAGGCACCCGAAACATTTGATAGCATTCAAAAATTTTGGAGTATGACTATTTGATAATAAATCAATATTAGAATCTGATCTACAAGTTGCATCAGAACTTAAGCTTATCCTTTGTCTAGAACCCTATCAAGGTGCTAGAATCTGAGGTGGGCTTTGGTTCCTTTAGAATGCTACAAAGGGAGTCTATAGGGAATCTTTTAGTTTGTGATTACTAATAAAATGAAATTTGTTGCACTTATTCTGTTGTGAATAAATATAATACATTTGAACTATAATTTTTTCTAAATTTGGAAACATGTGCCAAATTATTTTGACAAATAGATTATAAACGTTTATTTATATTATCTCAACAACAACGATTAAATAAAAGTTGCAAAAAGTTAATCTATTCTAGCAAAAAAATTTCATTTGACTTTAATTTGTTTTTTTTTTTTTCATCATAATCTATAAATCATAAAGGAATTAAAAATAAGCACAATCAACTTTATTCCATAAAATCAATGTGTGTTAATCACAATTTGCATTATAAAATAATTTAAAATTTACCTTTATTTTCAATTGCATCATCCCTTATAACATCAGATTTTGCAGAATAATCATAACCTTACAGAGAAATGAAATAACTTGAGTCGATCATATATTCAACAAATAGAAATTGGACACATCTTATTAAAAAAAATATAAACCTGATCTTACATGTGATATCAGATACTTATTATTATTTAAAGTGTCATTTTATTCCTTCAAATCTCTTGATGAACGGTCATCAAAAACATCGTTGGAAGTTAGATTGGAACTTCTTGTTATGAATCCATTATCCAATCTATGCCTCCCAGAACCCAAAATATTCATTGCTATATATGGTTTATTGCCCGAATATTGTGTATGTATGTTGTAAGAAGTACCCGAATTAATGACAGTTGAAGAACTTGTTCCCAGCCTTTGCGAAACTGACAAAAAATTTAGAATTCATACCATTTGTGATATCACCTAAAGGTATTCTTGAGCAACACTTTGAACTTTTTATAAAAGATTGGCTAAGGTGAAGAACATGTGTGTTAGCTAAAGTAGATTTTGAAATCTTAAAAACTGTTAAATAGAATAATATTAATATATACACATATAAACAGAGCCGAACCAACTATAAGGCCAGATAGGCGGCTGCTGCCTAAGGCCCCCAATTGTGAAAGACCTCACTTTCAAAATTTTATAATATTTTTTATTTTTTTAATAATAAATACTTTATTAAAAATTAAATACAAAACACTAATTTAATATTCCCTTCCCATGTTCTTTGTCCAATTTTGTATCGTTGTTCTGCCTAATTTTACAGTGTATTAATATTTCTCAATTCTTAAATCCACCCATTAAACCCACGGTTGATTTCTCTTTTTTTTTTTTCTCTCTCTCTCTCTCACTCACAGACTCTCGTAATCTCAATTAAACCCACTTTTCTTTATTCTCTCTCTTTCTCTTTCTCTGCAATTTAGGTCATTGGCTCATTATATGTTCTTTTTCTTCACTTCTTTAGTTCCCTTCTTCTTCTTCTCACTTCACAATACCCCCCCTCTCTCTCTCTTTAGCGCATGCGCTTCCTTACTTCAAAGTTTAGGCTTCAAACTCAGTTTTCACAAACTTACAATATGATTTGCAGCCTGGCTTCATACCTTCAACTTCAATCTTCAGACTTCGCTGCTTCGACAGATTGCAGACAACAACAATATTTGTATTCGGTAATTTTGATTTGTTTTACTTTTAACTTTTATTTTTTGGTGTATAACATATGTTATTTTTTAGGCTTTTGTATTCTTGTGTAGGTATTTTTTTGGCTTTAATTTGTTGATTGTTGTATTGTGATTA
This sequence comes from Diospyros kaki, assembly GCA_036245055.1. NCBI lineage: Eukaryota > Viridiplantae > Streptophyta > Magnoliopsida > Ericales > Ebenaceae > Diospyros > Diospyros kaki. Next base: position 966,462 of record BSEG01000010.1, read on the forward strand.
TTGATTAACAACTAATTTAGTTGTTTTTCTTTTATTTTTGTTACTTTTCAACCAACATGTATCTCCAATCATTTTTATTTAGCATAGATGATTTGAGATAAAGTCTAATATAAATTTATAATACATTTTTCATGGCTCTAATGTAAATTTAAAAAAAAAAATCATTAAGTTATTTTTAATATTTAATTAAATTACTCATCTAATTTATAAGTAATAATTGTAATGATTGAATTAATGTAGGTCTATTAATAATATTTTTTTATCCATACTATGAATTTGATGTTAAATACAAATTTAGTAAAATTAAACAATGTTTTCAATTTTTATTTTTAAAAAAATTAATAAATAAAAATAAAAAATGATATCAATTATGTAATTGATTGAAATAAAAAATTAATAAATTTTGTACTGGACTGAACTTTAACTTTTTTTTTTTAATTTAATGAAATGATGAAATTTTCTTGAAAAAATATATATTATTTATTTTTTTATAAAAAAATTAATACTTTTAAAAAAGCCTCAAAATTTTTTTTTTGCCTAGAGCCCCCAAATTGGTTGAGCTAACTCTGTATATAAATATATATATATTTATATTTATATTTATTTATAAATCGAAATTGCATATTATATTAAAAAATATTGCTTGACATTTTACTCTTTAGCATTTGCAAAGCTTAATCCGATCGATAAACAATTAAGGAAAAAAAAACATGACATGCATATTATAGAACATGGTGACACAATCAACAACATGACTATCCTAAGGAAGATAATATCAACAAAAAATAAAAAAGTTCTGTAAGTTTCTTACCCTCTACCTCAACTTCATGTGCTTGATTTACCCTTCTAAATGCATATACTGCAAATATAAACACACACAAACATTTTAGCATACAATACTATAATAAATACATTAAAAATATAATAATATAATATTAGAAGAAAATCTTACATTCTGTTTGACTTGATGATGTTCGACGTTTTTCTGATATGGTTGGTGTGCTACTTTTCTCTTTTTTAATTACGCGTCATCACTCGCACCACTCATCGAACTCACTTTTGAGTTATCACAAGAGAGGTAAATCGAGGAATATGTCCAATTGACTAGAATTTGAGATTGCGTTCACTAACACTTATCAATAATGACCCTCAGAAGAAATTATTTCTCTCAAAAATTGATCACACGCTAATAATCTTCAGCATGATTACATCTTTACCGTCTCCTCCTTTACCACTTGGCTGGGCATGAGGGCTGGTGTGCTACTTCTTTGTTTATGTTTGGCGTGGTATCCATAAGTTTTTTTTTTTTGTTTTGCTGTTACTTCAACACTCTACTAATCCGATAGATGAAATTTCACAACAATCCTGTAAAATGAGCTAAAACACCTAGTGACAAATTTATACAACAGAAACTGCGTGTATAATCATGCATAATTCTGGAAATTGTTATCTTGAATATGGTTGACATTGGTTATTTTAAGAGTTTAACAACTCATAGAGCACCATATATTTAATGTTGAAATTAATCATAGTTATTAATCAGTGTTTTTTTCTCGATTCCAAAATTGTTTCTTTATTTAATTTTGTTATAGGAAAACGTGGAATTTATTTTCCCGGTACTAATTAATAATTTTGAAAAAATATTGGTACTATTGATGATTCCTCGTCTAATGATGTTATTGTTAACCATTTTTAAGATTACTCAATGTTAACAACCCATTGATTATTTAACGTTCTCAGCCTATCCTTTGTCTAGAACCCTTTTGAGGCGCTAGAATCTAAGGTGGGTTTTGAATTGTATGAATTTAATTTTTTAATTATCAGATCTAATTTATTAGTTCAATCGACTTTTTTTATTTAATTTATCAATAAATCATATCCTTTGATAATGTAACACCCCACTTTTTTGGACGTGTTATTACTTAAGATAATTTTGAGATAATAATTTCTTTTTTTCAAACTTAAAACTAAATCATATCATTCCTCGTATTTATCCCAAAATTTTCAATCATTTTTCTTGAAAGATAATCATTATACACATCAAATGCGGAAGCAAGGATCAAACCTGGCATCTTACTTTAACATTAAATAATTTCTTACATCATCGTTCTTCAACATAACTTAATACAAAGTATAAGTTCTCCACTAACATTAACCCTAAATAAGATAATACATCATCATTAACCAAATGGTTATATATCATCATTTCTCAAAACGTTCAAAATTCAAAGTAGCAGAACTTAAATACATGAGCTACATAATATATATTTCATTCATCATGCACTCTGCTAAGTGTCATTTCATGCCTCGTTCATCTTTCTTTCTACTACCATATCTAGTACGTTTGAATATTCCAGGGATAAAGTCCAAATTAGATGATGAATCATCTAAGTAAGGAAACAATAAACATATTTCGTGCATGAATGCAGAATGCAAAATGCAAAATGTCATTTCCATATCATTTCGGTTTGAGTCGACCGCACTCAACTGCTGCTCCCTATTTTTACAGCCTCCTTACCAGGCTAAAGTGTATGGGTGCAACATTGGCAGAACAGTAGTGCCAGTCCATAATCCCAAACCCTTATGCGATGCATAATCAATAATATCATCGTGAACATATGCATATTTCATCATCAATACATGTAAATGTAATTTACATGATATATTCACATGATATATTGACAACATGATAAAATCATTTACTTAAAATTGGGTTTTAGATTGAACCACTTACAAATCAAGCATGTTCCATAAAACTAAATCTAGTTGGGAAGCACTACTTACCTTCTTAAACTTATCAGGCTACCTCGATATTCGCGTTTTGCCTCGAAATACGTGCATCATCTCGAATTGCATCTCAACCTCAAAATTCACACCAGTCACTTCAACTTTAAGCTTAAAAGCATCCTAATCACCTTATTTAATTAAATAAGTATTAAAACCTATTTTTTCATAATTTATTACATTTTCTTTATTTTTCTCTCTATTTCTTCATATTTTTTCTCAATAAATCCAAACTAAATATTTTCTCAAATATTTCACTATAAAAATTCATAAAATAATATTTCTGAATTTTTGAAAATTTTTAGAAAATTTTATTTATCTGAACTTAGCCTCTCAGGCTTCCTCGGTATGTGTGTCATATCCTCGAAATGCGTATCCAAACCATTTTTCTTGTCAAAATCTCCAGAATAATCATAAAACTTCATTTCCTATTTTTTTAGAAAATTCCAGAAATTTCTGGAATTTTCCCTATATTTTTTCTATTTTTCTTTTTTTCTTTTTTTTTCTTCTCTTTTTCTTTCCTCTTTCTTCTTCCTCCTCCTCCTTCTTCCTCCCCTGCAACGCGCACAGTGTGCCTACGTGCATGGCTGCCTCATGGCCCTCGTCGCTTGTCGACCTTGCTACTGCTTACCAACGACACTGCGCGCCTCTGCCAGCCACACCACGACTGCTTGCTAGACGCTTCGACGCACTGGCTTGCTGCGCTGCCATGGCAGCTCCTGCTCACACCTCCAGCACCTCCGCCGAGCGTCTGGCTGTTGCTTCAGGCCGCCTTCAGGACTTCCATAGAGCCTACCGATTGCCGTCACAGTGTGCGGCCATCACCGTGGCTGATGCTGGTTACTGGCGTTGCCCCTACTTCACTCGAACTTGCGGCCATGGCCGCTTGCTGCTTTGGGTCACCACTGATAGACCTCTCTCTCTCTCTTACGCACAACTCTCATTCAAACTCTCTCTTGATCTCATGCCCAGCCAAAGCTCTCTCTTGGTCATTTTGCTTGCTACCATGTCCTCTTTCTCTATACCATTCTCTTCTTCCTTCCCCATTTGCTCTCAAATCTCCATCTATTTATAGGCTCTCCACCCACCTCCTCACTGCCTTGCCCATACCTTTTTTGCGTGAAATACACTCCAATTGCAGCCATGATTTAGCAGAGGTGTGGCTTCAATCTTGCAGGGCATGGGCAGCTATCGCACACACACACACAACGCGCAACCTATGTATATATATATGTAGATTATATATCACATTAACATATATAAGAAATTACACAATTAAATTCTTATTTTGATCTTATTCACTTGGGCAACTCCGTAATTTCAATTATGCCCTCAAACACTGAATTAAATTGCATTTCGATACTAAAAATCTAAAATTAATAATTCAAGATTACTCGATAATGACGATTTTGCCTCCTCAATGTCGTCACCAGACTATCGTTTCATCTCGAAACCACTGAATGGTTGCTCATTACAAAAAATCGGAGCCCCCTCAACCTTCCGTTGACTTCCCAGAAGTCTGCTAACACGATTTGATTTTACAACCTAAATGGCAACTATATTTTAGCTATACCGAAAACCGTTCCTAATTCGATTTTTTTCAATACCATAAATCTTATCTTAGAACGCTCAACGAGACCATATCATTTTTCTTAGATAATTTCACTCTGAGACATTCCCTACAGTTAATTCGGTACTGATAACTACTTTCAAACCAATTTTTCAATATTCTAAACTTGCTTAAATTAGGTGGCAACCTCACAAAAATATGAATTCTTACCGATAATATCACAGAAATATGTGTTTTCCTATGCTATCTTGCCTATAGATTCTCGTGTATTGACGTTGTTATTATTTTTTTTTTTTGAAACTGCAACTTATTTAAATCCATTATGGAAAAACTAAAAAAAAAATCATGAGAAATTAAATCCATTATCATAAGACGGTTTCATTATTCCCCGCAGTTTTTTGTGTATTAATGTTATTTCCTTTTTAATCTACAACTTATTTAAATCCATTATGGGAAACATAAAAATACTGTGGGGAAATTAAATCCATTATTGGAAAACTCTTCCATTATTGCCTACTGTTGTGATGTTATATTTTTTTGAAACTACAACTTACTTAAATCCATTATGGGAAAGCAAATAAACTATGAAAATTAAATCCATTATCATAGTACGACTGCATTATTGTTCTCTCTTGAAATTTTGATTACTCATAAATTAGAGATGGCTCATTAAATTCTTGATAATAAATGCCTATCTGTATATAGTGAAGACATTTTGAAGGGATTATAATTAGGACAATGCTATATATACATATAGATTTACACACAACCTTACACACACGGTAAAATAACGAAAATACCCCTCTCCCAAATCACTTCCACGAAATCCTCTAGTCTTGAGAAACCCACCACCGTTATCGCTCCCACTCGCACTGTCGCTCGCACTGTCGTAGCCCCCACCCGCACCCCAGCTTGCACTGTCGCCCCCACCCTCCGACCACAACTGCGATTGCACCTACCGTCACCCTTACCCGCCACTAACATTTTTGGGCAATTCTTAGCTGCGGATCAAACAATTTTTTTAGCCATGGATGAAGCTCAATCTGACTTCATTGCCCAATTGAACTTTATCAAAGGAGTAAATCTCCATTAGACTTCATGGATGGATGAATTTTGATCGGACTTCATCAGGGGATAGTATGTCTACGAACTTGGCAAAAAAGAGAATCGATGGCTTGGTGGCAGGGGCGACGACAGTGCACTGATTGAAGCGAGGTGAGGTGATGAAATGATGCATCGGATATCGACAGTGGCGGGGGTGACAATAGTGCAACAGTCGGCACGAAGTGAGGCAGCGAGGCAACGAAAGGATGTAGAGGTTGTCGGCGATGGCGATGGCAACGACGACGATGGTGCGGTGGTCGACGTGATCCTCTCGACGAGGCTATGAGAGGATGCAACGAAGGTCAGTGGTGCCGGGGGGGATTTTGGAAGAAATCGATCGAAGGGGTTGAGGGAAAGAAATGGGCTGGGCGCGCGTAGGGTATATATAGATCCTATCCCTAGCGGTTTTAAAACCGCCGGTAAAAGGTAAACATAACCGGCGGTTTAAAAACCGCCGGTTATGGTCAACATCACCGACGATTTTAAAAAACCGTCGGAGATATATATGCTATAACCGGCGGTTTTCAAACCGCTGGTCATGTTGACCCCATCACCGGCAGTTTTATAAATTGTCGGTAATGGTAATGTTTTCCCGTCACTTAATGAAACCGCCAGGAAAACTTCGCCGGCAATAACACTTTTCCTTGTAGTGAATAGTGTGACAGTTTATGCGAGGCAACGACTATCAACAGTTGTTTGAGACGTCCATAGGAAGGGGAGAGAGATGAGAGAGAAGGCAACCATGAGAAGGAAAGGAGAAGTAATTGCATATGAGGACATTTTTGTCATTTTGATATCTTTCGATCATCCATTATGTACAAGTAGCATTTTCTATAGATTAATGCTGGCTAGGCATGAATTAAGTTCACCCAACTGATTGATTGGTTAACTAAAAAGTAAGGGAGAACGCATCTGATAGCACCCATTTGATCGGTCTATACGTACGAGCATTGGATCACAAATGATGATTAACTGAAAGAAATGAAGATTAAACGATAAAAAGCCAAGAAGCTTGTTGGTTCAAATTTGGTTTAATAAATTTATCAACAGAAAATACAATGACTTTTATATAACATATCCTCCGTTAAAGTATGCACGTGGGTGGTTAAGGTTGTCCTCTCTATAATAATTATGACTCAAATAAAGTATTCTTTAGTGATAAAAACCCTTTACAATTATGCTAAAAAATATTGTTATATTAGTCGATCCACAAGACCACGGCTATTCTTTAATTAGCAAAACAGAAAAATAAAGAAAAGTAGGATGATTTTATAGAGAATATAATTGTAATATCATATTAACACAAGAATAGATGTATAAAATATGATAATAAATCTTGATAAACTCTATCTTTATATTTAAATTTAGATAAACTACAAGGATTCGTGATACCATATATAAATATAATGGCATGATGTTGTAATTATGTTGGTATTGAAACAGTATCAAATCATCGAAGATGCTATGTTGTAATTTTTTCTTTGTCATTAATTAATCGCAATTAAATATTTTAGAATGATCAAAATATAATGTTTCTCTCTCCCCCTTTCTCTTCTTTCTCCACTATTTTCCTAACTTGAAATCTATCACTATTGACTCTTTATTTATAGCACCATCACTATCGACTCTTTTCTCTCCCCCTACACTTTCTTTGGCAACTAAATCACTACCATTATCACCAATTGTTTCTACATGTAACGCCTTTTTTGTTTTTTTTTTAGAGGTCAAATTCAATCTAAACTCACCTAGGTTCAAATGAAAAGGGTTTGATCGAACCTCTACATTTAGGTTCATAATGATAGAATATCGTTGACAATCCCTATAGCAACACTTCGTCTACAATGTAAAAGCTCGTATCTCTTTCTCTTTCTCTTTCTTTTTCTTAGTTTCAATCTCAATAGATTTATCATTTTTCTATTTTTATTTTTCTAAAAAGTTTTTCTATTTCTTATTTAATGCCAAATGGAGAGTTGTTACTATTTTTGAAATGCCAAGGTAATTTTTACAATTTTTTCAAATCTCAAGTTGTTCTTTGCAATTTATCCTTTTTCAAAAATAATTTCTCTATAAAAATCTTTTATATGAAAAGCAAAAAAGAAATTAAAAAGTTTTCAAATAATAATAATAATAATAATAAAAGAAAAAAAAACTTAATAAACTGGAAGAAAATACGAAAAAGCTTGTATGAGTAACCCATGCATGCAAAACTCAAGTAAACTATAACTAAAATGTTTAAAACATCTCTACACCCATACCCTAATTATAATATCTCGAGAGTCCAGAGAAAGTTAGTATATATTGAGGATAATGTAAAAAATGAAACAACACCACCTAGGTACTTTTTAAGCTAAATGTAGGCAAAGAACTCCGAGATTAAGTGTGCTTGAGCTGAAGCAGCTCAAGAATGGGTGGCCCCCTGAGACGTTTGCATAAACCCATCAGGATAAATTGTTCCGATTTTTCGTATCGTTCGATGCGGGATGTTACAGGTAGTATCAGAGCCGACCCCCGAGCCTCTGAGCGTGTTGGTAGGGCAAACCTCAGCGAGGAGGCTGAGTCCTGAGGGGGGGTGTGTAAGCCCCTATAGGGGGTGCGTGTAGGCACCTTAGGCGAATCCCACATCAGTCATGCAAAGGAGGAGATCTGAGACTGGTTGTAAAGTCGCATGACGAGGATGTCATGTGCTTAAGGAAGGGAGAATGTAATACTCCGAGAGTCCAGAGAAGTTCATATATATCGAGAATAGTGTAAGAAAAGAAATAACACCAATTGGATACCTTTTGGACTGAATGTTGGCAAAGAACTCCCAAGTTAAGCGTGCTTAACCTGGGGTAATCTAAGGATGGGTGACCTCCCTGAAAAATTCGCGTAAACCCATCAAAAGTAAGTTGTTCTGATCCTTCCGATCGCTCGAACAAGATATTACACTAATAGTTATAGTCCTATCCTTAAGGGATTAAAATCTCCAAACCAAACCTACAAATCACCCCGTGCAATAACAGTTGTAGGGATTTGCACTTGCAGTATATGTGTTACACCTCCATAAGTATGTGTGTACGTAAATATGAAAAAATTTCAATATTTTTTTTCAATCTCATAAGGGCCTATGCATATATCAAATTGCCACCAAAACAAAATAACTTGTCTCTTAAAAGACCACATCATATATAACCAATCAAATTCCATAATCAACAAAGCAATGCATGGCTTCATCTTGGCTCTTTTGGATTTTCAATGCTCTCGAGTATCTCCACCACTTCTTGTATGGATGGCCTTCTTTTGGGTTCAGGTTGAAAACATTTTAGACTAAGCTGAGCGATTTGCCATGCAGCTTTGGCAGGATACATCCCTTTCAAGCAACTGTCCATAATGCTTTCGAACTTTCTTTCACCAGCGAAATATGGTTGGATATAGCAAACCAGACTCGTCTCATCACGACGAGGGTCAAATGCTTTCAAACCTGTTAGCACTTCAGCCATTACAACACCAACAGCATATATGTCGCTAGCCGCAGATAGATACCCTGTTTTCACAAACATTAATATATATTGTATTATTATTGTCATGAACAGCATTTCCGTAGGCTCAGCTCAAGTGGCTTTTAAGTATGACAAAACTCTTATGAACCTTCGTTTAAACCAGTTAATCCCCCCTAGAGAAGCATCAAGCTTCAAAATTAAGGTCCAGAGCATTACCTGTGGCAACATACTCTGGAGCAGCATAGCCATATGTGCCCATAACCTGTGTTGACACGTGTGTTTCTTCAGTAGTTGCAGGACCAAGTCTTGCCAAACCAAAGTCCGCGATCCTGGCGTTGTAGGACTATCAATCAAGCACACATTAGGCTAATACAATACCTCATTTCTACAATCATCATTTTAAGTGATATATATTGGACGGTTAAATATATATTTACATAAATTATGGATTTAATAAAGTTTTGTTTTAAAAAAATATGATGAAAAATTTTGTATAAATGTACAAATCACTAGAAAGGCACGTAAACACACACACACACATAGATATATGCAATTATAATATCAATATTATTTTAAAATTTAGGCATAAAAAACACAGTAATATATTCAAGCTATTTCTAGTAAATTGATTTGAGAACATTGAGATTTCCTCCTTGCTGTGTTCTTTCTTTCCCTCTCCAATTCTTCCTTTGTTCCTCTTCTTCCCCTCTTCTCTCTCAACATTATGCACTCTCCTTGCCGTCTTACATCAAATTTTCTTGGTTAGTTTTTCAAGACATCCTAGAAGTACCATTAGTTTAAAATATTAATTAAGTTTTATATAACCATTGGTCCATTACCATCAATATCACATGGGGAAACATATGTTAATAACACATACAAGCACAAGTCCACATATATAACATAAGGCTGGTGATGACTCACTAAATTACCTTTTTCTAAAATTGATAAGATTAATGGTCACCAATGGTATTATCATAATTATGTAGTACATTTGTTATCCACTATGCATCAATAGTACATTGAATAAATCATATTTTTATTTAGCTAATTGAATGCAGGAAACTTACAACGTCAAGCAATATATTTGCACTCTTGAAATCTCTATGTATTATTGGCGGTTCGAATGAGTGCAAATATGCCAGCCCTCGTACCGCTCCTATTAAGATCTTAAGTCTTATCTCCCACGAAAGTAGCTGACAACCAGGCCGCCCTGCAGAAAGCAACCATACAGTGTAAGCCAAACGAATTTCATTAATCAGCAAAAGATAAAACAAGTTCAGCTCTTACTTTCAAAAAGATGGTTGTCCAAACAGCCTTTCTGCATGAACTTGTAGTTGTAGACAAGAAATAGCCTTTTACCCTCACAACAGAATCCCAACAACTTAATAACGTTGGGATGGGGCAGACGACTTAGGATGTTGATCTCACGCTACACAGATTAGGCAAATAAGTAAGCAAGAGGCCTTAAAGAGATTATATATGAATTAGATAAGTTGAAATAACATTGGCAATCCCAGATATGAGAGGGTAAACAGAGAGAATGATGACCATACAGTTGTCCACTTCAATTTACAGGCATCACAGAACAAAAATGAGGAAAATACAAAGTATCCACTTCAATTTAATATGCAAAACTAAGATGTTGACCATACAGTTATCTTGTATTTCTTTTTTTGCAGTTAAGAGCACGGTAGGATTAAGGTCTGATATGTTGCTTTTGTTTTACAAGTAAGAGCATGCGTGTATGAAAGGACAAACTAAATAGGCTATAAACAGTGTATATCATCTGCAAGAAGAGCTAAGGACTCTGGTGAGAAGATTCTTTCTACATAGCAATGAAGGTTCCAACCAAACCATGCTTACACTTTGGTAAGGGTACATGCAGATTGAGCCAAGTCAATTATACAGCTACAACAATTTTGGACCCAAACCCATTACACTGATTATGGAACCCACTGAGCCAAGTCAACTTAATTCAGTTTCGTTTGGTTCAAATTTGATTGATTCAGTTTCGTTATGAGTATGGATATTTGGCAGTAGAAGACAATAATACAAAGTTATTCGGATTCTGATAAAAACTGATACCTAGTACATTACAAGTATCAATGCCTAAACAACAAAAGACACAGAATTGAAAGAACGGTAAAGATTTGCTGACAAATTATTCAGCCATTAACTGGCGTTAGTTGAAGTACCTGCCACTCTTTAAAACCTTCACGGCTGTTAGAATCCCACTCCTTGACGGCAATGACTTCTTCTTTAAAACCGTTCTGTAATGACGTCTTCCCAGCAAGCCAACCCTTGGAGACTTTGCCGAAACCCCCTTGTCCTAACAATAAATCCCTACTGAAATATCTGGTAGCCTTCCTCAATTCTGAAAAACTGAAGGCCCTTATATCGCTGATGGTTGTTTTATCTGAATGATGACGAGAAAAAAATCAATTGGCGTAGGTAAGGACAAAGAAGTGAGGCAACCTGAGAGAGAGAGAGAGAGAGAGACCAGTCCATCCAAAATCCACAGCTCTGGGTAAAAGTGTAGTACTGATCTTGTGGAACACCTTGGTGAGCATTCCCTGTTCCCTCTTCTTGCTTAGGGGTATCTTCTCAGTATACTGCACTGCAGTGGATGGGCTGGGGACTTCAGCTGAAAGGGCATCATCATCCAGTTGAATAATCTCATCATTTTTCTTTTCCTCAGCCCCACCAAGATTGAGAACATTCTCTTTATCCTCATCAGCAGCATCAACATTGACAACGTCCTCATTATCCTGCGTCGTTGACGAATCCTTGCACCGATCATCTTGTAAGCATGCCAATGCACGCTCAAGGCTCACCACCACATCAGCCATTGTAGGGCGTCCATTTGGACCCATGTGCAGGCATTTCCTAGCAACTTCTGCAAACACATCAAGACTTTTTGATAGTATTGGTAGCTGATCCCTCAAAAGGGGGTCAATAATTTCATCAAGTTTTCCATCTTTGAGGCAGCCTTGAGCCCAAAAGGATAGACTGTGTTGCTCCTCCTCAAGACTTAAATCCACTGCTGGCCTCCCACAAAGTACTTCTAAGAGCACCACGCCAAAGGCATACACATCTGATTTCTTGGTTAGTTTGCGGGTCGAGAAATAATGTGGATCAAAATAACCAAATGTGCCTTTAACAGCAGTGCTAACATGGGAAACAGAATGGATTGCGGCGCCCATTTTACATAATCCAAAATCTGAAACCTTAGCCACCATGTCCTTGTTCAATAAAATGTTAGTGGTCTTCACGTCTCTATGTATGACACCGCCCTGAATACCAGTGTGGAGGTAATCCAACCCACGGGCAGCACCAATGCAAATCTTGAGCTTTTGCTCCCACGGCATATGACAAACATTACCATTATCTTTAGTATTCTTTTTGTATAGATGTTTAGCAAGTGTACCCTGGTCCATATACTCATACACCACGATCTTCTCATTGAATTCGTCACAGTAGCCCAGAAGGCTAACAAGATGCTTGTGTCGAAATTTAGAAATCATCTCAATCTCTATCAAAAACTCATTCTGGCCTTGCTTAGATTTTGGTTTCATCCGCTTAATGGCAATTGTGGTTGTTCCTCCATTAATGAGTCCTTTATAAACGTTACCAAATCCACCACTTCCAATGACCAATCCCTTGTCAAAGTTTCTGGTTGCTGATTGGAGCTCAGCAAGTGAGAAGCGGCGATATGGCCCTTCCGAAGGTAATGATGATAGGGTGTCGTCTTCTTGTCCAGATTTTTGACCCAAATAGGCCAATGGATAAACAACAGCATTCAATATGATGAGTAAACATATTAGAATATTTGCAATGGTATAAATGCCATAACCAAGCACTACCTTCTGAGGCTTTGAATTATGAGATGTCAAAGCATGTGGAATGGGAACCATGTTCACCCCGGCAAGGTTCTTGTCAGGGTTGCTCAACTTGAACACCTCCAGCCCCTTTAGAATTGCATCACTACCGTGTTCCATGTTCCCCTTGTCGTCGTGGCTTTTGTGAGGGCGTAGAGTTATTGTCATATCGCGCTTGCCCTCTGTCCGATCTCCTTCCATCCTCACCATGTAGTCTCTGTACACTGCAATGCCATTTCCACCAGCCCATTTGATAAGGTCAGCATTAGCCTCAGCAGTCTGATTATCAATGAATATGCTGAACTCCATTTGGCCAACATCTTTAATCTCATACCCAAGCTCACAGAAATGAAACCTAAGCAGGTACCTGAATCCTTGATCTACAGGTACCTTCCACGTAAAACTGATACGCTCCTTCGGTTGCATGTCCCGAGTCATTGACCGGGACGTTTGGTAAACTCTCGTAGGAGCAGAGTATGTGGGTATAACTGCGTAGTTGATCCCAATTGTGGTAATAACTGGCATGGCCCTTGATTCTAAGAAATAATTGGAGTCCTCAAACCACTCTCGGAACATGCCAGTATCCTCTATGGGTAAAATGGAGCTTCCGCCAACGTTTAACCGATGCACTGTCTCAAGTGCATAGCTTGTATCCAAGAAGATCGGGTATCTAAATTTCTTGCCAACGACTAGTACACCTGGATCATCACCCTCACGGGAATGATATAATCCAGTTGGGATCGAGACAATCTCAATCCCATTGACAAAAGCATAAGCTTCCTCCGAAGATGGAGAAAATGTTAGGATTAATGGTTGACTATCTTCCACATGTACGCAAAATTCTTTAGCAAATGATGGTAAGGCCAAAACATCAGCGGTGAGGGCAGCACTGAAGTTGTTAAGAAGGGTATAGGGACCCGCTTTTACAGTAAAAAAGGCCCTGGACCTCTTGAAGCCAGGGTATTGAGTTGGGTAGAAATGTAGGCGGATGAATTTTTGGCCCGGAGTGACATGGAAAGTGTAGGTGAATGCGGACCGAGAAATCTGAGCGGTCATGTAGGGGACAGGATGAGGAGGAGGAATTAGGTGCTTTCCAACGGGAGTGGAGCTTACCAATTTGCGTCTGCCTCTGGAACCTTGCAAAATGATGTATCTGGAAGCAACGTCGCCGGTCCATTTCCGGCCATCTAGAGCAGTTGAGTTGCCAGAGGAGCCGCAGTCGACGGCGATGATGTCATCTGCTAGTTGCAGCGGGTAGCACAGAGCAGCAAACTAGCTGACAGCCACCAAAATAGTTAGATGGAGGAAGAAGAGGTAAAGACCCATCTTGTTGGGAGTGATCAAAGTACTTCCTTTTATGATCAAAGAGAGGAGAAAGGGTTTATGTAATAGATTGAGTTCCTCAAACTGGTCAACGCAAAAGTAAACGAGAACGCGTATGGTTCTTCTTGTAAGTACTTCCTTTGATCATCAAAGCGAGGAGAGAGGGTGCACGTAATAGATTAAGTTCGCCCCACTGGTTTGGCATCATACATAATACATTATTATTAAAGGAATTCATATAATATATTACTTTGACTCAAAACAAAATATTTTTTATTTTGGGTGGCCGAGATTCGCAGGTAAGAAGATGCCATGCACCTCCATTCCACGGCCAAGATTGGTGGCTGTATCAGATTAATTAATTTCAAAGTTTTTTTTTTGACTTGAAAGTTAGTCAGTGAAACTTCCATTTCTTTTTCGGTCCACTAAGACTCTCATAGCAAAAAATAGCATGCCCCTCGGTACATCATATTGTACACATCAATACAATGGCAAAAGGCAAAAACATGCTCTTCAATTTTGGTCTTTTAGTCATTTAGTCCCTTCAAATAGACTTCTTGTGTCGACTTAACTTTTAATTTTGAAACAATCACATCTCTTAACTTCTAATTTTATAACAATACCAACATTATATGTAATTATAATACCAACATTATTTTTCAAAGTTATTTCTCTATCTCTTTCTTCTATTCCTCCTTTGAGTCAGATTTTTCGTCCTCAGCTCCATTCTTCTTTCTCTTACTTCCATCATCTTCACTCTTTCCCTCTTTGTCCGTTGACAATTCTTCTACATCTTCAACTATTTCAATCTCTCTTCACGTTGCTATAGCTTCACACCAACTCTAGTTCGTGTTATCCTCCATCTTATTGTATTTGTTCTCCTTATCTTTCTTCGTCTTCTTCTCTTCTTTGTCTTTTTTTTCTTCTTTTCTTTCTTTTTATCCTCGTTTGATCCTCCTTCTAGCTTCTCCCTGTCTTTAATCTTCTTTTCTTTATCCTTCTTCTCTTTCTTCTCCACTTTGTTCTTCTCTTCCTTATCTTTCTTCTCCACTTTGTTCTTCTCTTCTCCCTCTTCATGCCTCTTGTTCTTCTTTGCTTTCTTGTCATGCATTTCTTCCTTCACCTGTTTGTGTTTCACAACTTCATTGACACCAAAATCTTTTTCTTCTTTGCATTTTGTTGTTTCCCCTCATCCTCCTCTTTCTTGTTTTTCTCTTTTTTCACCTTTTTAACTTTGTTATCTGAATCCCAGACTTATCTTTTTTCTTCTTCTTTCTCCTCTTCCTCCTCACCCTCAGCCTCTCCACCTTCATTTTTCATTTTGTTTTCCTTCTCCTTTCCTTTCTTCTCTTTTTTCTCTTTCTCCTTGGATTTCCCAAGTTCTTCATGCCCCTGCTCCCCATACAAACCATCCTCACTCCCTTTTCCCTTCATCTTCCTCTTCGCATCTTTCTCATCCTTGTCAATCTCAGTCTTCTCTGCCTTTGATTCAAAAGCTTCTTCAGTCTTCTCTGCCTTTGATGCAGTTCTTCCTTCTCCCCCTTCTCTTCTCCCTTAACATCCAATTCAGGTTTCACTTCCATCTCTCTTTGTTGACCTTTTGGTTTGATCGAAGATAATCTAAAAACAAAGATGCAGAATATTAACTGTCAGAAAAACACAGAATCCACAAACTACAAAGGATGGCCCATTCAACATAAAAGCAGTCAAGAACTTGGTATAGATTTCAGAGGAAAGTGTTATGCACAAAACTTTACGAAAGCACAACATGATCAACTTATTACCCTTCATGCTTTCCCTCTTTGTCTGCTGACAATTCCTCCCCTACTCAACTTCTAGGGGATTTGAATCCATCTCATGTGGATACACTTCCAATATCCAATTTCTTCCCCTACGCTATGAAAGCACAAAAGTATTACCCTTCCTCTAGCATTCTATCAAGTTCCTTTCCAGGAAGGATTGACGGAAGTCCAACTTAATTAAAACTAGCTCAAAATGGATTGAAAACAAAATATGTAAAACAAAGCTGTCACTGAGATATCTGAAATTGTAACCACCGTGAGCAAATGATAAACAGAATCAACTAGCAATAATGTTCAAAGGCACATCAGAGAAATTATTCCATGACAGAGTGGATGCAGGGGAAGGCTATGGTAATATTGGAATCAATACAACGTTACAGAAGGACTATGAAGCCGGTGGTAAAGAAAACAAAGAAATGTAGAAGGCGCATTCTTGTGCTCAAATGAACAGAAAATAGAAAATTAAACAAAGCACCTGATGCAAAAGCAACATCAGGAGGGACTTAATCCTAATATTTTTCAACTCATTATCAAGAAAGGGCGATATTTCTGTGCATCCAACCATCCATCCAATCCAAGAGGACTAAGGTGTGTACAAAACAAAAATATTGACTTTGAATAATATGTTCATGCCAAGGTCTTCTCCGAAATAAAACAAAGTGAATGACATCGATTTCCCGTTAACTTAAGCAACAATCAGTTCCCTCTATGTGTTTGAATGGCAAATTGCTGAACGCAGAAATTCGATTTCCTTCTAATTTTACAACAGAAACTCGATTAAGAACAAGATGAATCAATCAAACAAGAGTTCACAGTTTACAGCACGAAAGCTATTCAATTCAATAAGATAAAAAGCAATAAACTAGCAATAAGTTCCTTAACACTGCTCCTACGTTGCGCAAAAATCAATTCTGTGTTGAAGAGAACACAAAACCCGAAACCAAAGCGTTCAATTTTCACCAACAAGTTTCGAACCCAGCCACCAGCAGATCATGATCCAGCACTTATTAACCAAATAAGCGACGAAGAAGAAACCAGATAGCCAAAATCCAGGCGAAATGAGCATACATAAACAGAATCCAAGTAGAAAAGAGAGAAGAAAAAAGTCTGCAGCAATAGCTAAAGATATAAAAATTGAGAAGGAATAGAAAGACTTGCATCGGATCGAGCTTCCCAGCTCGGGTCTGGATTCCTGGAGACGAGACTACTGATGAGAATGGGCTGATCCGACGTCGGGAGATGTTCTTATAGTACGCGGGAGATGATGGTCTCACCCGCTGAGCAACCAACGACGGTGACGTGTCGGTTCCTGACGCGTACCCCGGGAGTGCGTGTAACCGAAGAATGTTCTTCTCCTTTCTAACTTGTATTCTGCTACGAGCATAAAAATATATAATATATTATATATTCATATATTATATTACGTGTTATATTAACATAAATATATAATATATTAATAAATTATGTGTCAAAATTAACTCTTCAAGTAACATTTTTATTGTTTTCTCTTAAGAGGTCAGGAAGAATTTAGTGAAATTTTTTAATTGCTATTTAAATGTTAGGTATTCGGTATATATAAATGAGGGTGTTTGCACATTTACTCATACAAAAATTCATGTCAATCACTAATTATTTATTATTTATTATTTTTGAGAAACTCTAGTGCTAAAATTTTACTATTAAATTCATAAATAATATAATTATAATATCATCAAATTAAAAAAAAAATTATACTCACAATACTTGCACACAAAATCTCGAGAACTAACTTATCGGGAGTTAATTAGTTATTGTGACCTAAGTTTGTTAAACTCGGTTTCATCGTTTTCTCGTTCTTTTGTTTATATCATTTTTTGTGTCTTAGAATAAAGATTTAAAATAATAAATTTTAATAATTGAGATACATATTTTTGATATTTTATACATATAGGATCAAATTATTTATTTTTTAATCGTTGAGAAAGTACAATAAATCAGTCAATTTATTAAAATATCATCAAACTATTATTTATATGGCATGTTACTTATGAAAATAATCACGTTCATACATGTATTAACACTTCGTGACGAAAAGCGATGGTCCATAATGCTTTCAAACTTTCTTCTACCAACAAAATATGGTCGGATTTAGTCAGCCAAAATCTTCCCACAGCAAGCATCAACTATTCACAAGCTTATTAGCATCTCAACCATTATAACACCAACAACATACACATTGGTGGCAACAACATATACTGTATTTAATATTGTTAGCATCTCATCTCAGCCATTACAACTCTTTGTACTCTTTTATTTTGTATGTGTTTCTTTTTTAAATTTATACTGAAACAAATTTTACAAATATAATATTTTAATATGTTGAGGGTTTTGTGTGATAAAATTTTGAAGTAATTTTGTATAGACTTTGAGGCCAATATCTAAGCCGATCAAATTTAAATTCAATTGAGTCAAGTTACTTTGTCATTTCATTGATTTTTAAGATCAAAATTTAGTTTTCACTATCATTATATATTCAAACTCATTAACTAGGGCTGTCCAACCCTAAAGCGATTTATGCGGTCACATAAGCCCCAACAATTAAAAGCCCCCTCATTTTAAAAATTTATAATATATATAATACATTTTTTATTTTTCCTTTTCATTTTACAATTTTTAACTGTTACTAGTTCAATCCCTAATCCCAATTCTCATGATCCCAATGTCTCATAAAACCCATTTTTTCTTCCTAATTTACTCACACTGATATCCAAATATATAATTTTTTGTTCGCACTAACCTTTTTAGAATTTTAAGAAAAATTAATTTTGTAGTAAGTTGTTTAATTTTTTTTTATCTCTGAGATATTATATTTTAATTAAAAATTTATTGTCATTAAAAGATAATTATATTTTGTAATTAATTAAATTTTAATTTTTCTTACTTAATAAAATGATAAAATATTTGTGTAAAAATATGTATTATTTATGTTTTTATAAAAAAAAAAGTAATACTCTTGAAAAAACCTCAACAAATTTTTTTACTTAAACCCTTCAATTTCGTTGGGCCGGCTCTGTCATTAATATTGCACAAATCTTACTACTTGTTATAAGTTATTTCTGTATCACCCCCTTTATGGGCCAAGCTCAGACCAATGGACCGGCCCAATCACCCAGAACCCAAAAGATCCCAACGACCTCGATAAATGAAATTCGTACGCCGCCAAAGCTCGTAAAGCAAACACCTTGTAAACTCCTTATAAAACCACTGACGAGCTCTCGACGATCGACTAACGAGCCTAATATAAAACCCTCAGTTCGCTGAGTCATCCAGGTCGCTGGCCTAAAGCTGTCAGCTCGCAGTAAGTGGTGAAATTGCTGAGAAAGTCAATGGTAGGGCTCGTTCACTTTATCTGCAGCAGCCCATGCCCCTCGTAATGAGGATCTCACTCTCGGTTTAGCACAGGCGATAAGTGCTATTTGTCCTCCCATGACACAATTATTGTATTTTTATATGTTATCTGAATTGTAAAAGCCCCTCAGTATAAATAAGAATCACAGATATCATGGGAGGGGACAACACAAAAAAAGAATAATCAGATACTGCCATTCTGAAGGAATAATCAGAGTGCAATCGTGGAATAGGTATCGTTCTGGCCGAACCACTAAAAATCCCTGCGTTGACTCACGTTTGGATTTCTTCAGTTTTCCTTTCTTCTTCTCGGTATTTTGGATTGACTCACCGCGGCCCAAAACGAATTACGGTCGGCTGAAATTGAACGTCAACACTACTCGACTGGGGTCACCTTCTTCCATTGTTTCACGACCTATGTTTAAAATTACCTGCTGTTTAAAACTTATCATCTCTCACATTTTCTGCACACACGGCACAACAGCAATATTCACATAGCTATAGAACAATATACACATTTATACTTTGATGACCTTCATCATCAGTTTAAGCAGTGAAGTAATCATAAGGTGCAATCTAACATCAGCTAGCTGCTTACCCTCCTTACATGAACGGTTGCCATCCAGCTTTCTTCCTTCAAACATAAATAGTCATAGCCAGCTAGGCTGTAAGTAGTAGTGGATATATATATATATATATATATATGTACCATAATCCTACCCTTAAGGGATTAAAATCTCTCAACCAAATCTACAAACCACCCTCATCAATAACATTTGTGGGAATATGCACTTGCAGTATATGTGTTACACCTCCATACGTATGTGTATGTGTATGTGTATGTGTGTGTGAATATGACGAGGTTTTAAATTTTTTTCCAGTCCTAGTAGAAGGTCTATGCATATATCGAATACCAACTAGAACAAAGTAACCTATCTGTTAAAAGACTTCATCATATATAACCAATCAAATTCCATAATCAACAAAGCAATGCCCTCCAGTGTTCAGGCACCCTGTAGAATATGGCCTCGTCTTGGATTTTTTTAATCTTAAACGCTCTCCAGTATCTCCACCACTTGTTGCATGGATGGCCTTCTTTTGGGATCACGTTGAAGACATTTTAGACTAAGCTGAGCGACGTTCCATACAACTTTGGCAGGATACATCCCTTTCATTCGGCAGTCCAAAATACTTTCAAACTTTCTTCTCCCATCGAAATATGGTCGGACCCTATCAGCCAGAATCTCCCCACGGAAAACTTCATTTGCTTGCAAGCCTGTTAGCATCTCAGCCATTATAACACCAACAGCATATACATCGCTAGCCGCACGCAGTTGCCCTGTTTTCACAAACATTAATATATATTGTATTATTATATACTGTCATGAACAGTATTTCCGTAGGCTCAACTCAAGTGACTTTTAAGTGCGACAGAACTCTTATGTTCGTTTAGATCATCATTCCCCCCCTAAAGAAGCATGAAGCTTCAAAATTAAAGTCCAAAGCATTATCTGTGGCAATATACTCTGGAGCAGCATAGCCATGTGTGCCCACAACCCGTGTTGACACATGTGTTTCATCAGTAGTTGCAGGACCAAGTCTAGCCACACCAAAGTCCGAGATCTTGGCATTGTAGGACTGACAGTCAAAACACACATTAGGCCAATATAAGATCTCCTTTCTTTAACCATCATTTTAACTGATATACATTAGAAAGTTAAATATATGTTTACATAAATCATTATATGGATTTAATATAGTTTTGTCTTAAAAAATATGATGAAGAATTCAGCATAAATGTACTAGATCACTAGAAAAGCACCTACACACACATATATATATGCAATTTTAATACCAATATTATTTTAAAATTTGGCATAAAAAACACAGTAATATATGAAGCTATTTCTAGTTAGATTGATTTGAGAACATTGAGATTTCCTCCTTGCCGTGTGCTTTCTTTCCCTCTCCAGTTCTTCCTCTGTTCTTCTTCTTCTTCTTCTTCTTCCCCTTTTCTCTCTCTCAACATTCTGCACTCTCCTCGCCGTCTTTACATCAAATTATATTCATTAGTATTTCAAGACATCCTAGAAGTACCATGAGTTTAAAATATTAATTAATTTTTATATAACCATTGGTCCATTACTATCAACATCATATGGTGAAACATATGTTAATAACACGTACAAGCACACGTGCACATATATAACATAAGATTGGTGATGACTCAATAAGTTACCTTACAAGATTGAAAAAGTATAATGGTCACCAATGGTATTATCATAATTATGTAGTCCATTTGTTATCCATTATGCATCAATAGCAAATTGAATAAATCATTTTTTAATTTAGTGAGTTTCTTTTTTATGAAGTATAAGTCTAGTAAAAAGACATCAACTCGGTGTACTATTTGGTGTAACGCAAATAATTGGTGCTAGTTAACTGAATGCGGGGAACTTACAGCATCCAATATTATATTTGAGCTCTTCAAATCTCTATGTATTATTTGCGGTTCTAATGAGTGCAAAAATGCCAGCCCTCTTGCTGCTCCTCTTAAAATATTGAGCCTTATCTCCCATAGAGGTAGCTGACGATCAGGCCACCCTGCAGAAAGCAACCATACAGTGTAAGCCAAATGAATTTCATTAATCAGCAAAAGATAAAACAAGTTCAACTCTTACTTCCAAAAAGATGGTTTTCCAAATTGCCATTCTTCATGAACTCGTATACAAGAAGTAGCTTTTTATCCTCATAACAATATCCCAATAACTTAACAATGTTAGGATGGGACTGACGACTTAGGATGTTTATCTCACACTGCACAGGTTGGGCAAATAAGTAAGCAGAAGGCCTTAAAGGAGAATATAAATGAATTAGATAAGTTGAAATAACATTGGCAATCCCAAATATGAGAGGGTAAACAGAAAGATGATGAGCAATGCCTAAAATGTACAGGTATCACAAAACAAAAATAAGAAAAATACAAAGTATTCACTTCAATTTAATATGCAAAACTAAGATGTTGACCATACAGTTGTCCTGTATTTCTTTTTTTGCAGGGAAGAGCATGGTAGGATTATGGCATGATATGTTGCTTTTGTTCTAAGGCCCAACTTCTGGGCCTTATTTGAAAAGGCCCAAACTTGAAGACCCAACCCAAATGGCCATATAAAAGGCCTAGGGTTTCCAGCTCCTCCCCTTTTCTCCTTCTTCTTCTTCTCGTTTCAGCGTTCTCTCTCTCCCCATTTCTCTCATTTTCTCTTTCAATCGGTTTGCAAAATCTAGCCGTTGGATCTTGAATCCAACCGCATTATCACTGCAAAATCAATCCCGATCTACAACGAGGTAAGCCTTTTATTTTCGTTAGCTTATTTTTGGTTCAAATTTGTGAGAGGGGAAGGGGTATTCGCGTGTGGGTGTGTTTGCCGAAACTTTGAACCTAGATCTAGAAGGATCTAGCCATTGGATCTTGTTGGTTTTTGGGTATGTTAGTCAAAGGGGTTAGAGGTATTAAATGGCTGCCTCGGATCGCCAGAAAACGTCGGCTGCGATGGCCGGCGGTGACTGGCAGTGGGCGTGGTAATCTGGCCGAAAATTTAAAATTAGATCTGCGAAGATCTAGCCATTAGATTTTGATGGTTTTTGGATATGTGGGTCTATGAGGGTAAGGGAGTCAAGTGGTGGTCTTGGATCGCCGAAAAATGTGGCTGGCGACGTCAAACAACCTATTTTTAAATCTGGCCAGAAATTAAAAACCTAGAGCTACAAAAATCTAACCGTTAGATTTAGCCTATTTTTATATGCATTAACCCCATTAGCTAGGTGTTTCATATGGTGGGTTTGATCGTCAAAATCTTGGGACGGCGGTGGTCACTGGTGGCAGCCGGCGGCGACGGCAGTGTGGTTGGTTAGGCTGTTTTTATTTTTGGGGTTTTGGGACCGTTGTGGTAGCCAATGGGTCGGTCCACATATTGGGTGAATTAAGGTTTATATTTATTTAATACTCATGTGATTTGATGCTTTTTGTTAGGTAATTTTGACGCGCCCCAGCTGAGAGGCGGTTGAGGGAATCCCGCATCTACTATAACACAATGAGTGGGTGATTTGCATTATGGTGGTATTTGTTGCATTCATACCCTTTATTGTTCTAGTATTCTATGTATACTGTTCATGACTTCATTTGTGATTTGCATACGGGGGAAATTAGAATCCATATCATTGTTTTGCACATATTGATACCTGTGAGTGAATGTCTTTCTGTTAATGTGGAACGTGACCTATATGTGATATATTCATGTGGCAATGAAAATTTTAAATGATGATATAAAATGTGTGATGAATGGAGTAACAGTTAGAACCTTGTATCGCTAACCACAGTAAGAGTTAGTCGTTGGTGCACCACGTATGTGTTAGGGTGTGAGATAGTCCACCCTAGATAGGCGTGAGATAGTCCGCCGAAATGGATCTTGGTGTCGTTGAGATAGTCCGCACCAAGGAAATGATGTGTGAATTTTGGTTCTAATTGGTTTACTCCCAATGTGCATATTTATTCATTATCTCCCATTCGGTATTATATATTATTTGAACTGTCATGGCATGATGATTTGTATTCGTTGCACAGATTTTAAATTTCCTCCCATTATAATGCATGTTACCCCTCATTAAGCCAGTGTCAGGCTTACCCCCCCTCTTAATATTTCAGATTTTGCAGGTCGGCATAGATTTTGATTGTATACCATAGCCACGTTCCGGTATAGCATATACACATCATCTCACAAGGTTGTGCATGGAAAGAGTTAAGTTCTCATTGTTGCGGATTGTCAACTTGTGAATATTTTTGTAAGTACGTGCTTATTATTAGGCCTAGGCACGCTAATTTCTGTATACCTATTTTGGTAGCATTCTAGGAATGAAATAATTGTTTATGTGTTAAAGGGATATGTGTTTTGTAGGCTTGCTATCCCCTAGTGGAGCCTTCGGCTTCTTAAGGGGTAGTGTCGGTCATGGTAGTGGAGTTTGAGTCATGACATTTGTTTTACAAGAGCGAGCATGCGTGTACAAACTAAATAGGCTATATACAATGTATATCATCTGCCTGGACTCTGGTGGAAAGATTCTCTCTGGCCATGATAAAAAGGAAAAACAAAAAAGGTTAATTTAAGACAAAAGATATGCCTTCCTAACACTTTCAAAAACTATATTATTCCTCTCAAGCAAGATGTACCATATCGTTTTTCTCAGAAAAAAGAAAGAAATAAATAATCCTCCATCAAAGAAGCTGCTTGGGCAAGCATACCTCCACGAGTGTAAAAAACATCAAAGAAGCTAGCATTATTAAATTTACACAAAAAACAAGAAAAATAAGCTTCAAATGTCCCAAGCTACATAGCAATGAAGGTCACAACCAAACCATGCTTACTCTTTAGTAAGGGTGCACAAGTCAATTATACAACTACAACAATTTCGGACCCAAAACCATTACACCAATTATGGAACCTGCTGAGCCAAGCCAACTTAATTCAGTTTTGTTTGGTTTCAATTTGATTGATTCAGTTTCGTTATGAGTATGGATATTTGGCAATAGAAGACAATAATACAAAGTTATTTGGATTCTGATAAAAACTGATACCTAGTACATTACAAGTATCAATGCCTAACCAACAAAAGACACAGAATTGAAATATCGGTAAAGATTTGCTGACAAATTATTCAGCCATTAACTAGCATTAGTTGAAGTACCTGCCATTCTTTAAAACCTTGAGGTCCGTGAGAATCCAACGCCTTGACGGCAATGAATGAACTACTACCGTTCTGTAATGGCGTCTTCTCTGCAATCCAACCCTTGTAGACTTTGCCGAAAGCCCCTTGTCCTAAGAATCCATCCAATGTGAAATTGCCAGTAGCCTTCCTCAACTCTGAAAAACTGAAGGCCCTTGTATTGGGGATGCATAAGACCTGCTCACTGGGATATGGCTCACTGTCAGAAGTTGTTGACATGCTTTGTCTATTCCCAGCAGAGATGGTTGTTTTATCTGAATAATGAGGAGAAAAAAATCAATTAGCATAGGTACGGACAAAGGACTGAGGCAACCTGAGAGAGAGAGAGAGAGAGAGAGAGAGACCAGTCCAGCAGCTTCCAGTATGGTGCCAAAACGTGGTTTTGTGGCGCAATTGTCCCCTATTTTTCCTCCCAAAATCCACAGTTCTGGGTAAAAGTGCCGTACTGATCTTGTGGAACACCTTGGTGAGCTTTCCCTGTGCCCGCTTCTTGCTTAGGGGTAT
The DNA here is from genome assembly GCA_036245055.1 of Diospyros kaki. NCBI lineage: Eukaryota > Viridiplantae > Streptophyta > Magnoliopsida > Ericales > Ebenaceae > Diospyros > Diospyros kaki. Next base: position 992,074 of record BSEG01000010.1, read on the forward strand.
GTTCTCAGTATACCGCACTGCAGTGGATGGGCTGGGGACAACGTCCTCGTTAACCTGCTTTGTTGACAAATCCCTGCACCGATCATCCTGTAAGCATGCCAATGCACGCTCAAGGCTCACCACAACATCAGCCATTGTAGGGCGTCTATTTGGACGAATGTGCAGACATTTCCTAGCAACTTCTGCAAACACCTCAAGGCTTTTTAATGGAATTGGTAGTTGATCCGTCAAAATGGGATCAATAATTTCATCAAGTTTCCCATCTTTGAGGCAGCCTTGAGCCCAAAGGGTTAGACTGTGCTGCTCCTCCTCGAGGCTAAAATCCACTGCTGGCCTCCCACAAAGGACTTCTAAGAGCACCACGCCAAAGGCATACACATCTGATTTCTTGGTTAGTTTGCGGGTCAAGAAATAATGTGGATCAAAATAACCAAATGTGCCTTTAACAGTTGTGCTAACATGGGAAACAGAATGGCTTGTGGCGACCATTTTACATAATCCAAAATCTGAAACCTTAGCCACCATGTCCTTGTTCAACAAAATGTTAGGGGTCTTTATGTCTCTATGTATGACACCACCCTGAATACCAGTGTGGAGGTAATCTAACCCACGGGCAGCACCAATGCAAATCTTGAGCCTTTGCTCCCACGACATATGACAAACATTACCATTATCTTTAGTATTCTTTTTGTAGAGATGATTAGCAAGTGCACCCTGCTCCATATGCTCATACACCAGGATCTTCTCATTGCATTCATCACAGTAGCCCAGAAGGATGACAAGATGCTTGTGTCGAAATTTAGAAATCGTCTCAATCTCCTTCAGAAACTCATTTGGGCCTTGCTTAGACATTGGTTTCATCCGCTTAACGGCAACAGTGGTTGTTCCTCCATTAATGAGTCCTTTATAAACATTACCAAATCCACCACTTCCAATGATTAATCCATCATCAAAGTTTCTGGTTGCTGATTGGAGCTCAGCAAGTGAGAAGCGGCGATATGACCCTTCCGAAGGTAATGATAGGATGTCTTCTTGTCCAGATTTTTGCCCCAAATAGGCCAATGGATAAACAACAACATTCAATGCGATTAGTAAAATTATTAGACTATTTGCAATGGTATAAATGCCATAAGCAAGCACTACCTTCTGAGGCTTTGAATTATGAGATGTCAAGGCATGTGCAATGGGAACCATGTTCACCCCGGTAAGGTTCTTGTCAGGGTTGCTCAACTTGAACACCTCCAGCCCCTTTAATATTGCATCACCACTGTGTTCCATGTTCCCCATGTTATCGTGGCCCTTGTGAGGGCTTAGAGTTATTGTCATATCGCGCTTGCCCTCTGTCCGATCTCCTTCCATCATCACCATGTAGTCTCTGTACACTGCAATGCCATTTCCACCAGCCCATTTGATAAGGTCAGCATTAGCCTCAGCAATCTGATTATCAATGAATATGCTGAACTCCATTTGGCCAACATCTTTAATCTCGTACCCAAGCTCACAGAAATGGAACCTAAGTAGGTACTGGAATCCTTGATCTACAGGTACCTTCCACGTAAAACTGAAACGCTCCTTCGCTTGCATGTCAAGAGTCATTGACCGGGACGTTTGGTAGACTCTCGTAGGAGCAGAGTATGTGGGTATAACTGCGTAGTTGATCCCAATTGTGGTAGTAACTGGCATGGCCCTTGATTCTAAGAAATAATTGGAGTCCTCAAACCACTCTCGGAACATGCCAGTATCCTCTATGGGTAAAATGTTGCTTCCGCCAACATTTAACCGATGCACTGTCTCAAGTGCAACGCTTTTATCCAAGAAGATCGGGTATCTAAATTTCTTGCCAACGACTAGTACACCTGGATCATCACCCTCACGGGAATGATATAATCCAGTTGGGATCGAGACAATCTCGATCCCATTGACAAAAGCATATGCTTCCTCTGAAGATGGAGACAATGTTAGGATTAATGGTTGACTATCTTCCACATGTACGCAAAATTCTTTAGCAAATGATGGTAAGGCCAAAACATCAGCGGTGAGGGCAGCACTGAAGTTGCTAAGAAGGGTATAGGGACCGGCTTTTACAGTAAAAAAGGCCTTGGACCTCTCGAAGCCAGGGTATTGAGTTGGGTAGAAATGCAGGCGGATGAATTTTTGGCCCGGAGTGACATGGAAAGTGTAGGTGAATGTGGACCGAGAAATCTGAGCGGTCATGTAGGGGACAGGATGAGGGGGAGGAATTAGGTGCTTTCCAACGGGAGAGGAGCTTACCAATTTGCGTCTGCCTCTAGATCCTTGCAAAATGATGTATCTGGAAGCAGCATCGCCAGTCCATTGTCGGCCATCTAGAGCAGTTGAGTTGCCAGAGGAGCCGCAGTCGACGGCGAAGATGTCATCTGCTAGTTGTAGCGGGTAGCACAGAGCAGCAAACTCACTGACAGCCACCAAAATAGTTAGATGGAGGAAGAAGAGGTAAAGACCCATCTTGTTGGGAATGATCAAAGTACTTCCTTCGATCATCAAAGAGAGGAGAGAACGCGTCCGATAGCATCGAAGAGAGGTATGAATTAAGTTCCTCAGACTGGTCAACCCAAAACTTAAAGAGAACGCGTCCGATAGCACCAATTTGAACGATTTATGTACGTTAAAGAGACTGGATCATAAATGAAGAACGAACCCGGACCCATTTGATCAGTGTGGCATGATGGGCGCCACACATAATATTGTTTAATTGGTTAATAATATATTATTTTTGTCAATGATATATTATTTTTACTCAAAACAAAATATTGTTTATTTGGATAATAATATATTATTTTGGTTAATATTGTTTTGAGTCAAAATATTATTTTGACTCAAAACAAAATACTGTTCAATTTACAGGTAAAAGAATTTAATTAGCTAGTTAATACCTTCATTGGTGAAATCTGAACTCTTAAAAACTCTTTGTTTTTCAGTGACAAGAGCATCATTAATCTAGCTTACTCGCTTTCCAGAAGAAAGCCAAACCAAAAATAGATTCTTCATTCATAACCTTGAAATGAAACACAAAAAGCTTCTATAATACAACGTCGCTATTATATTATTATATATATCCCGATTCCCACCTGAGCAACAACATGCCATTCAGTACCTTTGAGCTTTTTGGCATCAAAAAAATTCTTATTCTCAAACTCTTCCATCAATCTTATGATGTCTGCCTTTTTCTCTAAGAGGGATTCAATTTTAGCATTGATCTTCTCTAATTTCTTCTTCAGTTTCCCAAGATCATGTCCCTTGTACTTCTTCTGGGGCTTCTTTTTCTTCTCCATTTTTCCTTTCTTCTCCTTTTCTTTCTTATCCTCGCTAGTTTTAACTCCTCCCTGCTTCCCTTCCACTTCTCCTCCAATTTTTGTTACATTTTTTTCTGTTTCAATCCCTTTCGAGGTAACTTCATCAGCTGCTTCCTTTCCACCATTCTTCTTTCTCTTCTTATCTTTTTTATCCTCATATTTCTTTTTCTCTTCTTTTTTGTCTTTCCTCTCCTCCTTCTCTTGCTCTGTTTTCTTGCTCAATTCCTCATCTGACTCCTCTTTGCCATTCATCTTGTTTTCTTTTTTCTTTCTTCTCCTCTTTCCTTTTTATTGTTTTATATTTCTCCTTCTCTTTCTTCTTCTCCTTCTTTGCATCAGATTTTTCCTCCTCATCTTCATGCTTCTTTTTCTTATTTCCATCATCGTCATGCTTTCCCTCTTTGTCCGTTGACAATTCTTCCACATCTTCAACAATTTCAATCCCTCGTGACGTTGCTTTAGCCTCACACCGACCCTCGTTTGTGTTATCCTTTGTCTTCTTTGTCTTTTTTTCTTCATTTCCTTCTCTTTATCCTCTTTTGATCCTCCTCGTAGCTTCTGTGTTTGATTCGCGTATTATACAATTTATTTAAATGAATGTGTTTCCATATTTAATCATACAATAATTCATGACAACCACTAATTATTTATTATTTTTAAAAAATTCTTGTATTAGAGTCTTACTATAAAATTCATGGATTAGAATATTGTCAAATTAACAAAAAAAATTATTCTCACAATCCTTGAATATAAAATCTCAAGAACAAAATTACCAAAACTTTGTTTATTTACTATCTCAAGATTTTTTTTTTATTGAGAGTTAATTAATTATCGTGAACAAAGTTTTAATAAATGATTATACTCAAATTTAAGAATATTTAAATTTATAACGTTGTATCAAATGTTTTTTGATATTTTTTTTAAATATCTTAAATGAACATTTTAACTTATTATATATCAAATTCATTTAATTTTCTCTTTTACTTAATAAAAGGAAAAGATGGGTATCAATTTATTAACAATAGCAAGCCATGGGCTAGGTATATACATAACATGATGATATAGCCTCCCCAGTTATATACTCAACATTAGATTTGATTGCTTAGCCTCCCCAAGCAATGAAACTGATAAGAAAAAATATTTCCGGGTCCATAATTACTCTAATACCTCGAGAATATAGTCATTGGTAGCAGTGACACGTGCCTACTAAGGAGCAACATCCATGACATCACCTTATTTAAGCCCAGAGATGACATGTAGCAGACACGCCTCACAACACCAATTAACTAGTTGCTAGGGATGGCAATTTTGGACACGACTCGATAACACGACACGGCACGACACGAAATTAAGAGGGTTAGGTTGGAGTTAATCGGGTTCGGGTCATAAACAGGTCAACCTGTTTATGACACGATTATTTTCGTGTCTTAGGCGGATCAACCCGTCTAACCCGTTTAGACAAGTAATGACCCGTTTAATTAAACGTGTTAACGGGTTGATCCAAACACGTTAACACGATTATATACGAAATGACACGTTTAATTAAAAGGGTTAGTGGGTTGATCTGAACACGTTAACACGATTATACACGAAATAACAAGTTTAAAACTAAATAACACGTTTAACAGGTGACATAGCACGACCTGTTTAAATTAAACGAGTTAAACAGGTTAACATGTGACATGACACGACACAATACGATACGTTTAGTTAAACGGGTTAAATGGGTTGTGTCGTGTTGCATGTTTAATAAACGTGTCGTGTTCGGGTTTAAGGAATTTGACACGATTATTAAACGGGTCGTGCTCGGGTTAGCCTGATACGTGTTATACATGTGTCTCGACAAGACACGATTACGACCTGCCAACCCGAATTGCCAGCCTTACCGGTTGCTCGACGAAGATTCTCCAAATTCCTCAAGACCAGCCATCACACCGAGAATCATGGAGATAGGAACTACCCCGAACTCTTCGGGAATGTTTATGGAATCCAAATCGGTAAGATCCCAGCTCCGTGAAGGACGGGATAGGGATCCTGGCAATTTGAAAAAGAATCCTTATCTTGGTAGGAGGATAAAAGGGGAAGGACCAGTAACGGGTAAGGGAATCGAATCTCTTCTTTCTCTAAGTTCGAAATTGCACACCATGAGCTTGTGTTAATCTGGTAATCTAACTTGAATGTCGAAGTGATCCCGGGGGAGCAAGTCCCCGACTCCATTGCAAGTACTCAGTCTGAGGCAAAAGAGGGTGATCGGCGACCGCATCATTAATTGGGGTCCATCGTGGGGCTGAGGCATTTTTCTTTTTATCTCTCCAACACGACTTACTGTGACGTTCGAGTAATCTCCCTATTTCGATGGCGACTAGAAGGCACCAGTCTCGGGCTGTCAGTTGAAACCCCGCCCTGGAGTTGAGCCAGAATAATCCTCTAAGGAGCTCGTAGGGGAGGGACCGTAGTCCAGGTGATCCTCCTCCTCAGCCTAATCAAATCACGCTTTTGGAGAATCAGGTCCAGGGCCTAACGAAATTGCTCATCAGCTTCCTGGACCATTAGCACCAGCAAGCCCATTATTCTCAAGCGGAAGGGAGGCAGGAGCCCCATCTGGAGGAAGAATCCTACCCGTGCGAGGGGGATCTGATCAACATATTTTGCACTCTTATTTAGTTGTCCAAGCTTAGCATTTAAGTATTTAATGAACATGATTGCTACTTATTTTGGGCTTAATATTGTCAATATAGGTTCACGTTACATGCAAAGCAGACATGGAGCAAAAAGAGTGATTTTGGTGCATGATGGAAGTGAAATAAAGCTTGGAGGCATGGTCGGGTATTGATTCAAAAGAAAACAAAAGAGTATCGAGAGCAAAAAGTGGAATATAATAAAACAAGAGGCCAAAGAAGAAGGCTAGCAGGCTTATAAGGGAATGCATACCGTTGTAAGACCACTATAAGATTTAGTTTCTAGAGCTCACGGTCTTACAACAGAATGCATACGCTGTAGGACCGCTTTAGGAATTGTTATCTGGAGCTCACTGGTCTACAGCAACAAGCATACCACGGTAGGATCACGGTAGCGTTCTGAACTTCAAATCAAAGCTCGATTATAGCCCGTCTCGGTCCAAATCAATGGGAAACGAGAGTTTTCACTATGCATGACTTTAATAACCCAAAAACCACTATATAAAGACTTATTCTTGAGGGTTTTGGGAGTTTTTTGGCATGGAAGAGAAGCGAACGAAAGATTGAAGACTCTTGGGTTGTATTTTTCTTTTCTTTCTCAATTCTTTACTATGGATTCCAACTCTTTTCTTTTTCTTTCAATTGCAATAATGCATTGCTAAGTGTTTATAACTAGGGTGAATGATGAAACCTCGACTTCTAATGGTTTGATTTAAAGTTATTCGGTTTGCTATTTTCTTATCCATTCGGGTTGATTGTTTGTTATGTTCATAATGTTGTTTAGATGCTTGATCATCATTGGAAGATATTTGTGATTTGTATTGCTTTCGAGAGAAATCATTTTGTGATGATCTTCGTGATTGAATACATGTTTATATGTTCGAAGGTTGAGTAGAGATAGTTAATCTCATATATATACATAAAATTGAATGACCATCGAGAGAGGCTTTTGGTTGTAATTGGATTATTGATTTTCAACCTAAGATAAGGAATAACAAGACCCGAGTAATGAATAATTGAATCATAGAAGGCCGACGGTGGATTCACAAACCCTGGTGCCTTAACTTTGAGAGTTTTTGAAACAAAGAAATTGTTTTGTTTGCATCTTTTATTAGTAAATTAGTTTTCATTACAGTTGAAGTCTTTGTTAATGTGTCTGTTAGGTTAAGGTTAAATCAATTAGAGTAAACGTCAAAAGTTAGTTATCGTGGGTACGACACTCTATTCATCACTGTATTACTTGTCACGATCCGTCCACTTGTGGGATAGAATAGGCAGAACAGGATCCTTGAGGACGTGGTCAGGAAGATGGACATAGGGAGGCCGTAGAGTCTTCTAGCATGTCGTATGCGCAACAACAACAGGAAAGGAGGTTGCGTCAATTGGAAGAGGAGATTGCAACCCTAAAACCGAAGCAAGGAGAGTCTCAAGGGACGATGGTGAATCAGCCCCTTAGTCCGAAGATCATGGTTGCCGTACCTCCTGAGCACCTTTGCATTCCGGCTATCAAGCCCTATGTAGGGATTACCGACCCAATGGATCACCTAGATCTTTTTACCTCCCATATGTGAGTGCAAGATGCATCTGATGCAATGTGGTGTAGAGTCTTCCTGGTAACATTGGAAGGGCACGTGCGTGCTTGGTACTCAAACCTAGCCCATTACTCAGTAGCCAATTTTGCGCAGCTTTGGGGTAGTTTTCTAGCTCACTTTGCTCCTCTTCGAAGGCATCGAAAGTCCACCATGGCCCTCTTTAGCCTGAAGCAAAGCCAGGACGAATCTTTGAAGGACTTTGTCTCGCGTTTCATTATGGAAGCCTTAAGCATTGAGAATTTCGACCATAGTGTCACTATGGTGGCATTCCAGAATGCTTTAAGGCCTAGTCCCTTCGCTCAGTCACTGGCCAAAACTCCCCTGCTTACGTTTACAGATATCTTAGGTCGGGCAACGAAGTATATTAATGTGGAAGAGGTTATGAAGGTGAAGAGAGCAGAGCATACCGAGAAGTAGGAAAAGAAGAAACATCCCGAAGAAAATAAGAATTAGGGTCGTAAGGAGGAGCGAAAGGAAAAGCATCGTCCTCGGTGGGAGTCAACCCGTTTTACCCCCTTGAATGCCCTAAGAGCAGAGATCTTTGCCACCATCGAGGGCAAGGATTATCTGAAGAAGCCTCAGCCGATGAGGGCACCATCTAACAAGAGGAACCGAAATAAGTACTATCATTTCCATCAAAATTATGGTCATGATACGGAAGAATGCCATCAGTTGAAGGATGAGATTTAAGAGCTCATTAATTGAGATTTCCTTAGAAATTATGTTGCCAGGGAAGCGAATTTTCGAAGGGGGAGGGAGCTTATTAATTTTAAAACAATCACGCCCCTTAACTTCTAATTTTGTAATAATACTAACATTATTATATATAATTATAATACCAACATTATTTTTCAAAGTTATTTCTCCGTCTCTTTCTTCTCCTCAAATTTTTCTTCCTCATCTCCATGTTTCTTTCTCTTACTTCCATCATCTTCATGCATTCCCTCTTTGTCTGTTGACAATTCTTCTATATCTTCAACTATTTTGATCCCCTGACATTGCTATAGCTTCGCACCGACCCTCGTCCTTATGGCTCAGTCAAATTAACTAATGCATTTCATATTTAAGAATTGCTATGAATATTCATCCATTATCAGTAGTGATTAATTTATTTGATTAAATTAATCAATTAAATCGTTATTTTCAATCGTTACCTTGATTGAGTTTTTGCAATTTTCACCGACTCAATAAAGTTGTTATCTATATTAGGTAGAGCATATATTTAAAAAATAAAAAGTATCATGTAATAAAAAAAAATTATGTTAATGAAGTATATTAGATTAAAATTTATTTTAATAAAAAAATATTAAATTATTCATAACGTAACCAAAAAAAAAAAAAAAACTTTAAATTCCAAATATCTAAATCTTTGAATCATTAACTCAGAAAAACATCACTTTTTTCTATTATCAATCACAAAATATTGCAGAACTAATCTCAATTATTTCTCTTTGTTGAACTTGATTATATTGTTTTCTCGTTTTCTTGTTTATATCCTTTTGTATCTAAGGATAAAGACATTAAACAACAAATATTAATAGTTGAGATACTGAATTTCAATATTTTGCACATTAAAGACCAATCACCATATTTTTTAATCGTTGAAAGAGCACAACAAATTAGTCAATTTATTCAAATATTGTCAAACAGTCATCCATGTAGCGTGTCATTTGCAAAAACGAATACGTTCATATACGGATTAATATTTTGTCACAATAAAAATTTAAAGTGACAATTTTTAATGCTGAGAAAGGCTGAGATAGACTTTTCTAGCATTTTCCATGTTTCCTACTAAACTATCCAGTAATTCACTGATTGCCATGCCATAAGGAAGTGATCTAGTCTTTGTTGAAAAAGAGTCTATCATCAAGTTGATCATCAATAGACATAGATTTGGCCTTCTCTTAGCCATAATACATTGAAGTAGCCACAAATCTAGTCTAGTAACAAGAGAAAAACTGCCATTCCTAGGGTAAATCATCTGACAGCAAATGAGATGAAGAATTCTAGTGTTTAAGTCCATTCTTGATGTGTTAATGATTTTAGATGTAAGGGAGTCATCTCCTATGACTTTTTTACTAGCCTGAACAAAATCTTGAGTCCAAGAGGCATAATCCTCACCTTCTAACAGAATTCCAAATCGATCGTGAATCAGTGTCAAGGTAACTTCCATTTGAAAATCCCCAAGGTTGGTCTTAAACTTTTTATCCGACTTTCTTTTATGATAGGTATTGTCAGCATTTGAATAAAAAGCCCTAACAACATCTTCATATATGTATCGATTAATTTTCAAGAAATCCCACCAACCAAAATCCTTAAACGTTTGAATGTAGGGAAAATCAATGGACTCTAGAAACGTTAAGTCCAAATATCGACCTTCAAGGACTTCTCGAGACTCAAAGTGTATGGAATACCTTTCTTGTTGTCTCTCAGAATTGAAAAGTTGAAGTTGAGGCCTCGGTTGAGATGGTAGATGGCTTGAAGAGGCGGTTTCCTTTCCCTTGCCTTTGCCTTTGTCTGAGTTCTTCATCCTTGCCATTGAGATTTTGAAAAACACACTTGAATAAGAGAGAGCAAGTGAGGTCGCGGAGTATGGCCGAGAAAGCTATCAAAGGATAAATCCGAGTGAGAGCGAAATAGGCGATTTTGAGTGAGTCGGCACTTAGAGAACATGGGCTTGGATGAAATCGCAAACAACCTAATGCATGAGGATTGAAAGAGAGAAGGGTTCGACACTTCAAGGAGAGCAAATCAGCCACACAATGACTGTTAGGGTTTATAATGAGCACCGATAATCGCATATTATTTAAATAGACAGCCCCCAATAGTCGACAAACTCGAGGGGCATAGTCGACTATTATAAAGAAAATAGGAGGAATAGTCGACAGATGCAATGTTGCTGTCGACTATGTTTAATTTAAATAAAGCACGTAGTCGACTAGAGTCTAGATGTTGTCGATAGATGAGTGATTCTGTTGACTATCCTTTGTAAATATTTGACTTTTTAGTTGACAAAGACATGAATTTTGTCGACTATACTTGATGAGGAAAAATTGATTATCATAGATGTGCCCAATCATCATTTATAAATTTTGGCCCTAATGCATTCTATCAATAGATTATTTTATTTATTTGACAGATTGAGAGCTTGGCCTTATCAAACATAAACAAAAATTCAAATACCACATACTCATGTTATAATTAATCCCAGTTCACTCCTAAAATATTCAAAATTTTCTCTTTCAAGGGGTTTTGTAAAAATATCTGTTACTTGATGATTTGTATCTATGAATTCAAGACTTATATCCCCTTTTTGAACGTGGTCTCTAATGAAGTGATGCTTTACTTCTATGTGTTTAGTTCTTGCATAAAACACTGGATTTCTTATTAAAGCTATAGCACTAGTATTGTCACATTTTATTGGGATATTTTGAAGTCTTATGCCATAGTCTTCTACTTGGTATTTCATCCATAATATTTGAACACAACAATTTCCAGTTGCTACATATTCAGCCTCAGTAGATGATAGAGCCACTGTGTTTTTGTAACGCCCCACTTTTTCAAATACCATTATGATATCAAATACAAGCTAACTTCACCTACGGGCGTAATGGAAACCCTTACCAACGGAAACATTAGATCGAACCTGCAAGCTTAACCAAAGCTAAATAAAATGGGTTTCCACTAGATTTCATTTCCAGGTACAAGAAATGTAAAAGACTCTTAACACTCTGGAAAGACACAACTTATTAATGTAGTACAACTGTAGGGCATCCATTTATTACAAACTTTGAGTACCCTAACTGCTATTCACAATATATTACTAAGGGTACATAATGAATCCAAGATCCCAAAGCTAGCGAAGCTCCACCTCCTTGCTCACGCTTTAACCTGGAACCTGTAACGCTTGATACTTCTGATAAAGCTGGGACGATGAATGCCCCAAGGGTAAGAAACACCCGAGTTAGATAATGATATCTAAGTGAATGGTAAGAAAGAAAGAAACAGCGCATGCAAGAGTAATATGAAGCTTTGCCAAGAGACATGTAGAGATAAGAACAAAATCTCCCAAGATCATAGCTCACTGCAAAAGCACGAGATCCCCTGTGATACCCCAACAAATAGCCACAAACACAAATATCGAGATGCATGTGCAATAGGCAAGATTCGCTCAAAAGCAACAAACACATGAGATATAACCTCTCGGCCCCCTTACACAGGTACGAGATATCCTCCTCACCTGTCATGTATGAACCCCTCGGCCTCCTTACACAAGCTCGAGGTAGCCCCCTTACACAGGCCCACATAGTTAGCCCCCTTACACAGGCCCCCGTGGTAGTTAACACATGACAACCCACCAACTAGCCACAACCACCAAATGAAAAGATGTATGACAAAGAAGAAGGAATATGATCACAAGCCACGCACGAAAGATGTTATGGTCAGACTCGATGCAATAAAGTAGAGAGGATATGCTCGAACCAAAGGGAACACAAGACATGAGCAACAACTCATCCACAGATGAAACCAAGAATGATTAAGAGGAAGCATGCACAAGAACCACTCACCTTCGATAGCACGGTTTACATCCCAGTTTTGAGCACTAGGGTTGTTTCTGTAGAAATCATGCATTTAAGTGAATCAAACCTTAAATATTTTTACACAGGGTTGTAGGTAATTAAAATAGGAGAAAATGGTGAAAATTTCAGGCTAAACGGAGGTCGGATGCGCCCTCACGGGCCCCCAGAATGGTGGCCACGCGCTGCCTTCTTCTCTATTTTGCAACCCAAAATTAAAACGGCCATATCTTGCTCATTTTAACTCCGATTCACCTTCTGTTTGAACCTACGGACTCCCCTTTCAGTGCTCTACGACTCTAAAGAAAGAAAAGTAGCTTACCTTCTTAGTTTGCTTTCTGTTTTGGCAGTTTTCTAGCCAGATCTCTCTTTCCTTTCTTCCTTGCTTTTTCTTTGATTTTTCTTGCACTTGCTTTCTTTCCTTTCTCCTTAGCTTCTCGTGGCCTTAACTCCTTCCCTTTATATAGCCTTTAAAGGCCTAAATCCACAAGATTATGCTTGGCCTCCAAGTTGCTCATTTTCCATTCTAGTAATCATCAAACTTTGAAATTTTTGCAATCTTCTCAAGTAAGCCTCCACTTCTTCCAAATCCACACCTTCACGTGGCCTTCAAGATAAGCCTTATCTTCTCCTTCCTTTGCAAGCCAATTCAAGTCTTACAAGTTAAGTCTCTCAAGTCAAGTCTTCCAAGTTAAGTCTCCCAAGTTAAGACTTTTAGTGTAAAACAATCATTACAACCAATCTTCCTATTCAAGCTTCTCCTTTCTTCCAATCTCATTCCTCCATTTGCCCTTTACGTGGCTTGCAAAACAACCCTTCTTATCTTCATCTTTTAGAGAACCAATAGAATTCTTCCAAATCTTTCTTACTTTGAATTTAGGGTGTAAGTAATTAATGATTTAAGACTTTTAAGATAAATCCTCCAATACAATTTCACCAACTCAAGGCTTCTCAAACAAGCCTTTATCATGACAATTATTTGAAGAAGTTATCCTTTACCAACTCAAGACTTCTCAAACAACCCTTTATCATGATAATTATTATCCTTTATTTTGCATTTAAGTCCTTAAAATGATTCCCATTTGCACTTAAATTCAAAACTTCCATTTAAAACACTTTATTGCATCATCCAACCTTTATATTAAATTTTTGGAGTATTACAATTTTGTTTCCTACTTGACCAAGATACCAAACAATTTCTTAAGAATTTACATGAACCACTTGTACTTTTTCTATCTATTTTACATCCATCATAATCTGCATTAGTGTGTGCTATTAGTTCAAAATTGTTTGATTTAGCATAAAATAGTTTTAGATTTGCAGTTCCTTTTAGATATCTTAAAATCCTTTTAACTGCTTTCAAATGTGATTCTTTTGGATTAGATTGAAACCTAGCACACAAACACACACTAAACATAATGTCAGGTCTACTGGCTGTTAAATAGAGTAAAGAACCAATCATGCTTCTATAAAGCTTGTTGTCTACAACCTTACCTAACTCATCTTTATCTAGTCTTTGAGAACTACTCATAGGTGTGGCCATAGGTTTACAATCTTGAACATCAAATCTCTTAAGAAGATCTCTTATGTATTTTTGTTGAGAAATATATATACCTTCTTCTTCTTGTTTTATTTGCAATCCTAGAAAGTACTTAAGCTCACCCATCATACTCATCTCAAATTCTCCTTGCATAAGACTTGCAAATTGATCACATAGAGACTTATTTGTAGATCCAAATATGATATCATCCACATAGATTTGAACTAATAGGATATCTTTGTCATGACTTCTTATAAATAGGGTTGTATCTATTTGGCCTCTTTTAAATCCTTTCTCTAAGAGAAATTTACTAAGTCTCTCATACCATGCCCTAGGGGCTTGTTTTAGACCATACAAAGCTTTAGACAATTTGAACACATGGTCTTCATATTTGTGATTTTCAAAGCCAAAAATTTACTAAGTCTCTCATACCATGCCCTAGGGGCTTGTTTTAGACCATACAAAGCTTTAGACAATTTGAACACATGGTCTTCATATTTGTGATTTTCAAAGCCAGGGGGTTGTTCTACATAAACTTCTCAATTAATATACCCATTTAAGGAAGCACTCTTAACATCCATTTGATATAACTTGAAGTTTTTGTAACAAGCAAATGCTAACAACATTCTTATGGCTTCTAACTTAGCAACAGGGGCATAAGTTTCATCATAGTCAATACCTTCTTCTTGGCTATAATCTTGAGCCACTAGCCTTGCTTTGTTTCTAGTTACAACTCCATTTTCATCCATCTTATTTCTAAATACCCATTTTGTGCCTATAATAGGATAATCTTTTGGTCTTGTCACTAGTTTCCAAACTCCATTTCTTTCAAATTGATTTAATTCTTCTTGCATAGCAATAATCTAATTTTCATCTTCTAAAGCTTCTTTGATATTTTTGGTTTCTACTTGAGATAGAAAGACAGCATATTGACATTCATTTCTAATGGATGATCTAGTCCTAATGCCTTTGGATGGATCTCCTATGATTTCATTTTCTTTGACATATTTCCTTTCTTTTGGAAATGTTGGTTCTTTTTCTACTTGATGCTCTTGTTCTCCTTCAAACGGATCATTCTCTTGAATATTAGATTCAATTTGCTCTATTGAAAGTTTTTCAAAAATTTGGGTTACTTCATTTTCACCATCTTCCCTAAGTTTTGGAATCTCAATGCTTATGTCATCAACTATTACTTGAATTGTTTCCTCTACTACTAAGGTTCTTTGTTGAATACCCTATAACCTTTACTTTGAGATGAATATCCTAAAAATATACCTTCATCACTTTTAGCATCAAATTTATCTAGTGATTCTTTTCCATTATTAAGGATATAACAAGTGCTACCAAAAACATGAAAATGACTTATATTTGGCTTTCTTCCTTTGAATAGTTTATAAGGAGTCATTTTTAAGATTGATCTTATTGAAACTTTATTTAGAATGTGACAAGCAGTATGAACTGCTTCTGCCGACAAATATTTAGGAAGGTTTTTATCACAAAGCATTGTTCTAGCCATTTCTTGTAAGAATCTATTTTTTCTTTCCACTACACCATTTTGTTGGGGAGTCCTAGCACAAGAGAAGTTATAATCTATTCCATTTTCTTCACAAAAATAGTTTGAAAGATTCATTTTCAAATTCTCCTCCATGATCACTTCTAATTTTTGACATACAAAAGTCTTTCTCTCTTTGAATTCTTTTACTGAATATTTCAAATGACTTAAAGGTTTCTTTTTTGGATGCAAGAAAGATAACCCATGTGAATCTAGAATAATCATCTACTATTACCAAAACATATTGTTTACCTCCTAAGCTTAGAGTTCTCATTGAACCAAACAAGTTTAAATGAAGTAGTGTAAGAGGTCTAGATGTTGATACTGCATTTATTGGTTTAAATGATACATTGATTTGCTTACCTTTCATACAAGTGCCACAAATGTGATCTTTTTCAAATTTAAGCTTAGGCAATCCATTTACAAGATCATGCTTTACTAACTTGTTTATTAGATTCATACTAGCATGCCCTAACCTATCATGCCACAACCAAGAGTTTTGAGATGAATTTGCAACTAAACAGTTTTCCATCTTAGATGATTCTAGAAATGTGAGATAGATGTTCCCTACTCTATTTCCTTGTAATTTCATTTCTTTTGTCTTAGAACATATAACTTCACAAGAGCTAGCATTAAAGCAAACTTCATAATTTAAATCACACAATTGACTAATACTGATCAAATTATGTTTAAGTCCATCAACAAGAAATACATTTTCTAATTTAATATTTTCAAAAGAAATGGAACCCTACCTATAATCTTACCTTGAGAGTTGTCACCATAGAAAACCTTACCTCTTTCCGTGAAAACAGTGTTGCTAAGAAGATCTTGATCTCCTGTCATGTGCCTTGAGTAACCACTATCAAGGAACCACTTGCTCCTTGAATCATTTGAAACCAATGCAGCCTACAAAAGAAATCACTCACGTTGTTCCCTTTGGTACCCACATCATCTTGGGTCCATTCTTGTTAGAAGATGCTACATCTTTAGGAACCCAAACTTATTTGAATTTTTGAGGGAAATTTCATATATAACATTTGTTGATTGAATGACCATTTTTACCACAGTAATGACATGTAATACCTCTTTTTGAAAACTTTGGTTTAAGTGGTTTTCTTTGAATAAACTTTTGATTTGAAGCTTTAACAAACACTGTTTTACTGGAGCTTGCTTGGAATGGATCAAATCCAATTCCTTGTTTGTCTCCAAAATTTCTTTGAGCTCCAAGAATCATTTCTAGTTTCTTTTTCCTTTCAACTAACTTTTCTAAAGATTTTTTCATGTCTTTGTTTTCTTTTGAGAGTTTTTCTTTTTCAGTA
Organism: Diospyros kaki; assembly: GCA_036245055.1. Taxonomy (NCBI): domain Eukaryota; kingdom Viridiplantae; phylum Streptophyta; class Magnoliopsida; order Ericales; family Ebenaceae; genus Diospyros; species Diospyros kaki. Next base: position 1,008,664 of record BSEG01000010.1, read on the forward strand.
CTCAGGCTGTTTCTTTCATTTTCTAACATTCCTATTTTATTTTTCAGCTCATTTACCTCGTTTTTTAGAGAACATGATTCCCTTTTTAAATCAATGTTTTTCTTGTTCATATGCTCACATTCACTTAGTAGATCATTGAATGCATCATGTAGTTCTTCAAATGTAAAATCAGAAATTGAAGTAGGATGCTGAGAAGTTACCTCATCTTCAATATTGGCCATAAAGCAAATGTTGGCAACTTCATCTTCTTGGGATTCATCACTTGATGAGAGCTCTTCTTCTCCCCATGCAGCTAGAGCCTTCTTCTTCATCTTTCTTTCCTTGCGATCCTTCTTTTTCAACTGAGGGCAGTCACTTCTAATGTGACCTAGTTTCTTACACTCAAAACATCGAAGCTCATTAGATGGGTTAGTCTCCTTTTGTTCTTTCTCTTTTCGAAAGTTTCTCCTTTGATTAAATCTACCTTTCTTCATAAATTTCCTAAATTTTCTGGCTAACAGAGAAAAATCATCTTCACTATCCTGAGAGTCTTTTTCTTCATTTTCAACTTTAAAGGCTACATTCTTATCTTTCTTTGGTTCTACATTATCACTTCGTTTCATCATGATTTCATGAGTCATTAGTGATCGTAGTAGATTATCAAATTCAAGCTTGTCTAAATCTTTTGCCTCAGTAATAGCAGTGACTTTAGGATCCCATAATCTAGGTAAACTTCTTAGAATCTTCCTAACTCTTTCACCATTAGTAAAAGTTTTTCCTATAGACTTTAAGGTTGAAACAATATCATTAAATCTGGTGTACATGTCTTTAATAGATTCATCTTCTTTCATAGTAAATAACTCATAGTCATGAACTAGAATGTTTATTTTTGTTTCTTTTACCTGGTTTGTACCCTCATGAGTTACCTCCAGTTTATCCCAAATTTCCTTTGCTGTCTTGCATGTTGATATTCGATTGAATTCCTCCGGGCATAGTGCACAGATCAATGTGTTCATTGCTTTTGCATTTGTCTCCATACTCATTCTCTCTTCAGCTGTCCATTTGTCCATCTTTTCCATGTCAACCAAGGTGACTTCTTTCTTAATAGCTTGCATAAGACTTGAGTCCTGCATAAAATAGATATTCATTCTTGCTTTCCAATAATTGTAATTAGTACCATCAAAATAAAGTGGTCGTGAAGTATTCTGTCCTTCATGATGAGAGAAGCTAGCAAAGTATGCCATTATGAGGATCTTGACCCTAGGTTGTTAGGTTGTTAGTCCTAATTGAAAACAATGGGAACCAGTGCTTTGATACAAATTGATAGAATTGAATTGATATGGCACACACCAAGAGGGGGGGTGAATTGGTAAAATTAAAATTTTCTTTTGAGAAGCAGAGACACTCTCGTATGGTGAAGAATAAAATTGAAATCTTATCAATGAATAAACAATGTCAATAAAAGAAAAAATGCAAACGTAAGCAAGAAAAGATGGAAACCAGTGAAGACACGGATTTATAGTGGTTCAACTTTCCAAGCTTAGTCCACTACCCTAGCTATCCACTAAGGATTTTAAAACCAACTTCACTATCAAACCCCCTACTCAATATGAGCAGGTCCCCTAGTCCTTGACTAGGTAATGTACAACCTCCCAATTTAATGGGCCCTCTAGCTACTGTTAGGAAAAATACAGAAATTGTGAAATAGAGATTCTAAGAGTACAACTCTTAGTTACAAACTCTCTCTTTAAATGAATGATCAAAGCTTAAAATGAATAGAACAGTAAGATATCAAAGCCTCTTAAATGAAAATACAGAGAGAAAAATTAAATGCTCGATGTAACAGTGAAAACTTGGTAGTTCAAGATATTCAATGTTTTTCAACAGCCTTTAATGCATCTTCAACCACCTATTTATAGTTGATGGTGGGTAAGTTTGAATTTTGGACCGTTGTGGGTTGTTGGACGAGCATTAAATGCACCAAAAACTAGTCGTTATAAGTTTATGTGAAACATATAGTCGACAGAGAAAATAGGTTAGTCGACTATTTTATCAAATAAAATAAGGCATAGTCGACAGACAAGAAATTATAGTCGACTATCTCTAACACAAAGTTCCCATAATTGACAGACACATAGACATAGTCAACTGATGCAAAAATATGAAGAGGATTTTGAAATTCATGAACAAATATAGTCGACAGAGTATAAAATAGTTGATAGAGACCATATATAGTCGACAAATTGAACAAGCATAGTCGACTATCCTTATGCATGGTTGACTATCCTTATAACATAGTCGACAGCATTAATCCACATAGTCGGCTATCCTTTTAAAAACATTGAAAACTTAACAAATCCTTATTTTGATTCTTTTGAAAGCAAGTTGAGATTATCAAAAAATTTATTTTGAAACAAAACATACTCAACCATACTCAATATTTCTTCCATAGATTCTCATATCTTGCTTCAAAAGATCATATATTAAAAATTTATTTTCTCATTCATATAATCCATATAGTAGAGATTGATTTTCATATAGTCATTATTAAAACCATTTTATTACCAAGAGTAAAATATCACCCATGCGACCCTTTACAAGGCACATCTATGCCAAGTCCTTCATTCTTGTATAAGATTGAATCTATGTACTGATATGCTCGCTCTTTGGTAAGGTTGCACACAACAAATAGATCAGGCAAGTTAACTTTTGGGTTCTAAGAGTTTGGACCCAAACCCATTGAACTAATTATGGAACCGAATTGCCTGAGCCCATTCAGTTTGGTTTAGTTAGTTTGGTCTCAATTTGATTTGTTAGATTGTACCTCTATTCTAAACAAATGTTTTTCTATTTTATTTTCTCTCTACTAACAAATAAACAAACAAATAAATGAAAAAAATGTCTAACTAGTTTGATTGATATAAGTTGATTTAGTGTGAGTGACTAATAATATAAAAAGTATGCATATTGCTACATATACAATCATGAATAGTATCAAAATTGTTTGCAAAAATAGAATTGATCTATTCCATCATTTTTAGGACCAAAACCAAACTTAAGTTCTAATGGAATTGAGAACCCAAGTCACTGACTTGTTTACTTTCTATAAAGGTTTATCACAAGGACAGGATTAATGAGAGGATGAATAACATATGCTTCACTAAACCTTGTTTTGACTAGTAGGACTTCATAAGTTGAAAGACCTTACAATTCACACTAGAATACACTGTTGTGAAGAAATTTCAAAGAGATCTCTTAAAAGTTCCCCACACTTCTAGAGAGTTGCCATTTTTTACTATCCTAAGAATTAATCCTAGAATATTTAATTTCAAAGTTATTTTTTTTACTTGAAAGTTAGTAAGTGAAGCTTTAACTTAGCATTGCCCCCATTTCTTTTTCTATCCACTAAGACTATGAAAGTATAAGCTTTGTATGATGTTTTCATTAGTTTTAGATTATCTTTTATAATAAACAACTCTAGCTAACCTCCTAGTCATACGGTTTGTAGATAAAATCATATCCTAAAGACTAGGGATAACACCTATGTCACAAACTATGATTTTGGCACGACACCAATCATATATTGAAAAATTTGAACTGTCTTCTTAGTCATTTCCTTTATATTATATTGTTATGTTTTATTTACTTTATGCATTTGCATTACTTTGGATATTATAGCTGTAAGAAGGAGAATATTTAGGGGGTAATCCACATGGAAAGGGGCCTGGGGAAAAAGACAAAAGTGTTGGTTATTAGGGGTGGGATTTACTACGACAACACCTATGCTAAAGGCATATATACCCTCTAGACTCAGCTTGTAATGGCATGCAAAATCATAAAGAATTATATCCTTTCTTTGCTATCATCTCTCTATTTTCTCTTCTCTTCTCTCCCTCCCTTTCTAATCTCTCTCTTACCTACTTTGTCTTCTTCTAAAAGCTTTACTAACCTCTATAATTCATATTGAATTAGAAGGCGGATTTCATTGTCACATTTGGGTTTGTGACAAACTGGTGTCAAAGCTCCAACCCTAGGCATAACAGTAAAAGTGAAGGATGGCAGACGGAATCTGTATGAGAAATTTTGAGACGCAACTGCAATAAGTTAACTCAACGATGATTGAGCTCCAGAATAGGACAGGCCAGATGGAGGTAGGAGAAGCCCATAAATGAGAGGCGATCCGGGCTATGGATAGCAAGATGAAAGATGCCTTGGAAGGGATGGGGCAGAGGCTGGAAGGTACGAAGCAAAGGTTAGATAGGTTAATGGCAAGGCTGCGAGATGACATTCAACAATTTATGGTAATGTTCACACGCCAAAACTAGATAAGGATGGATGAAAATTTTCCTCCTAGAGATAGAAATGAGCCTATATTGCATAGAAATGGGGGAGATAGGGGTTGTGCCAATGCAGAAATAGAGCTTGATCTAGAAAAGACATTGGAATGAGTGGTGGGAAACGATAGGAATGGTACGCTTAATGGGTAGCACCCAGGATTTACCATGCCTAGATGGAAATTCTTGTCTTTAAGGGGATCAATCCCCGTGGTCGATAAAGAAATGTGAGAGGGTCTTCGTATGGAACAATGTACCAATGAGGAAACGAATAACACTCGTTGCAACCTACTTTAATGAGGTTGTCGATGCCTGGTTCTAGGGGTGTGTAAGTATGCAGAACAAATTCACTTGGGATGAGTTTGTAGCCAAACTATGTGAAATATTTGGAGAAAGACATAGGGTGGACACCATTGAGGAGTTCAACAAGCTAAAACAAACTAGAAGTGTAGAAATGTACTTAAAGAGATTTTAGGATTTGAGTTCTTATATGACTCAACAAAACCCACACCTTACTAAAGCTTATTTCGTATCAAGCTTCTTGAGTGGGCTTTGTGAGGACATAAGGCCAATGGTAAAGATGATTAGGCCCCAAACAGTAGAACATGCGGCTGAAAATGCAAGGTTACAAGAAATGATTGTAGAAGCACTTATGAAGAAGCAAAGGCAACAACACAAGGAGTTAACAATGGGATCAGCCAGTAGGGGAGTCAAGTATGTTAACAGAGAAATAGGCAAGAGTGGAGGAAGTACGAAATAGGGGACAGGGTCCAGCACCGTGCCTTTTGGGGAGTAATTAAGATAGCAAAGAAGTTTGGTTGGCCTCTGTTTTAGATGTGGGGATAAGTATCATCCTGGGCATCAATGTAAGAGGCAAATTTTATTGCTATAATGAGAAGAAGAGGATAACGCTAAGGGGTTTAAAGAGGAAGTAGAAGAGAGTGGTGAATCAAAAGAAGAAAACAATAGAGAAATTTCACTGCATGCACTCAAGGGAGTGACTAACAACAAGAAAATTAAGGTAGCAGGGAGTATGAAGAATCATAACTTGCTGATACTAATAAATAGTGGAAGCACACATAGCTTCCTTGATGAAGGGACAACTATGAGGCTAAAATGATTGCTCCAGGGAACTCAAATCCTAAGTGTGATAGTAGCAAATGGTAGTACGGTATTTAGCAAATCAACATACCACGGATTTACTTGGGATATGCAAGGAGAGAAATTTGAAGTGGATTTAAGGTTACTACAATTAGGGGGATATGATTTGGTGATGGGGGTTGACTAGAAGAAAGGGGTAAGCCCCATCAATTTTGACTTCAATAGAATGGAGGTTTCCTTTGACAAATAAGGAAAGAAAATGACACTGATTGCAGAAAGGGAAATCGAATCTTGCAAAATGATCTCGGGAAAGAGACTGCACAAAATGCCCAAGCACAAATGGTGTCAATTATCCCAATTGTTCTCACTGGTGGTTGTAGGGGAAAGCTCACTTATGATAGTGGAGGAAGGGCCTAAGAAAGAGCTACAAGGGGAGGTGCATTTGACAGTCACATCTCAACCCCAAGAGCTTGAACATATATATTCTCGACACCTAATTGATGAACTGTTGGATAACTATAAGGACTTATTTGTTAAACCCAAAACCTTACCTCCAAATCGAACCTTGGATCACTCCATAAACCTGAAGCCTAATGTTGAACCCATCAACATCAAGTCCTACAAGTACTCCCCAACCTAAAAAAATTGAAATTGAAAAGATGGTGAAGGATATGTTAAACCAATCTTTCATAAGACATAGTGATGAGTGCATAATTCTATATATTTATTTCCCTTATTGTGTTGATTTATACTTAATTTTATGGTTAAGGAAATTTTAGATAGGTTAGAATAAATTGGGCTTTTACTTACAAAATTCCACCTTTTTAATATTTTGACCTTTTGGGATTCTTGCAGATTTTTGAACATGTTAGATTTCAATAACAAGAATAAGGTCTTCATAGCTTTTGTATAGGAATTCTTGGGCTTTCCAGAATGGTATGATTTGTCCAAATCTGATTTCGTTTGGGCCTCCAAACATTGCTTCAAGTTAGGGCCAAAAAGCTGGGCCAAATCCTAATTGGATTAGAATTCTGCACAAACATGGAATATTTAAAAGGCTATAACTTGATCTTCTAATTTCCAAATCGAGTGATTCAAAAGCCTAAATTCATCTAAACATTCTTACCTACAATTATTAAGAGGGATTGAAGCCCAAAACACTCGTTATTCAACACAAAACGGGCTTGTAAGTGACGGGAGTCTAGGAGCCCTAATTCCTTTGCTGATTTGGATTCTTTGTTGGGGGATATTTAAAGTCTTGATTCAAGCTCGAGAGGGAGGATGTCCAAGAAGCAAAAGAGGCAAAGAAACACATCCAAGAGGGGGAAGAAGCATCCTTTTCATATTTTTCTCTTTTTTTTGTGTTCTTTCTCTCATTATGTGTGGCTAAAGTTTTGTTTTTTGGTAGAAGGATACTTTGAAGCCATGGTGAAGAACACTGTGAGATCTTTTTGAGTTTATTTGCAATCTGGTTTGCCCTTGAATATTCATGTATCTTCTGATTTTATTATTTATGATTGTGGTTTTCCCTTGAATATTCATGTATCTTCTGATTTTATTGTTTATGATTGTGTGTTTTGATTGCATAGACGGTCGCTATTCAATTCTTGACGCATGATTAATTGCTAGTTTGAATACCAAATCTGTAATTGTTTGGTCTTTCTTGGATAAGTAGAAACTAGGGTTGATGATTATGGACAAGTTTTCATTCAATTCCTAGGGAGTACATGTGTTGAATTAAATAAACCGAACTTGTGTGTTTATTATTCAGATTTGGTCTTATTTCCACAAAGTTTAATGCTGCCATTGAATTAAATTCTAGAGAGCTTGTTCTAGGGTTGTTTGAAGGTAATGTTAATTGAAAAGCTTGTTTTAATTAACTAAGAAGTAAGGGAAACATTGAATGAACAGAGCTTGTTGTTCTTTCTAAGGCCAAGTATTCAAGGAAAATTAGTGACTTTGGTATCAATGATCAGTGTTATAACCATCGGTGGATAAATCCCTTCTACCGGAAGTGTTTCTATTGATTGCTTTAATCTTTTTACATTCTGATTTGCTTTATCAATTTAGAATAATATTATGTTTTTAATTGTTTAAATTTGAAATTTCAAAACCCCCCAGTTATTTCTTTTATTTATTTTAAGTTTTCAAATGAATAGATCCAACCAATCCCTGTGGATACGACCTTGCTCATCACTATCACAATTTATATTTTTAAGAGTAAGAATTTATTATTTGTTGGATTCGACACCCATCACATAGCCAAAGCCCTTTTGTCTCGCTAGTCCTCCTAGTTAAAAAGAAAGATGGATCTTGACATTTTTGTGTTGAATACCGTAAATTGAATGCCTTAACCATTAAAGATAAATTCCATATACCTTTAGTAGAGGACTTGATGGATGAACTACATGATACCCATTTCTTTTCAAGACTTGACCTTAGGTCCGATTACAATCAGATCAAAATGAAGCCCAAAGTTGTCCATAAAACCTCTTTTAGGATACACCATGGCCATTTTGAATTTTTGGTGATGCCATTCGGGCTCACCAATGCCCCAGCTACATTTTAGTCCCTAATAAACCAAATTTTTTAGGCTTACCTAAGGAAATTTGTCCTAGTGTTCTTTGACGACATCCTTGTATATAGCCCCATCTTGGACCAACATCTATCTCACTTTGAAAGCACCCTTGAGGTCCTTAGAGCTAACCAACTTTTCATCAAAAGGTCAAAATGTGCATTTGGACATAATCAAATGGAGTATTTGGGGCATTTAATTTCTAGGGGAGGGGGTAGCATCGACCCTAAAAAAGTGAAAGCCATGTTGGTTTGGCCCAAACCCACCACTATGAGGACCTTGAGAGGATCCCTTGGGCTAACAGGTTATTATCATCGATTTGTTAAGGGATATGGGACCATAAGTAACCCTTTAATAGAATTCTTAAAGAAGGGAAGATTAAATTAAGGGTAGGAGGCCGAGGCAGCATTTGAAAAGTTAAAGAGATTAGTGGGTAAGGTTCCAATTTTGGGGCTACCCGACTTCAACCAATCGTTTGTGGTAGAAACAGATGTTTGTGGGACTGGCATTGGGGCAGTATTGTCCCGAAAAGGAATACCCTTAGCCTTCTTAAGCCAAGCTCTAAGTGGTAGACATATGGGCCTAAGTATATATGAGAAAGAATTCTTGGCGATTTTGATGGCAGTGATGGTGTCATTATTTGGAAGGGGGGAAATTTATAATTAAGACGGATCATAAGAGTTTGAAATTCTTGTTGCAACAAAAATTGCAAACTCAACTACAAAAGAAGGGGATTGCTAAGTTAATGGGATTGGATTATTCAATACAATATCGGAAGGGTAAGGAGAATGTGGTAGCAAATGCCCTTTTAAGGTGCCATGAGGATGGAAATTTGGAAGTTATTACCATGATAGTACCGGAGTGGTGTAAGGAAGTGGTGGATAGTTATGAAGGGGATGAGCAGGTGTAAGAACTCATACAAGGAATGGTTGTGAGATCACAAGGGACTAGTGGTTATACCTTAAGAGAAAAGATGTTGCAACTGCATGGCAGGGTGGTTATTGGCAGTAAGGAGGACCTTAGGAGAAAGATATTACATTCACTGCATGAGTCTCCCTTAGGGGGACATTTAGAAGTCCAAAACACTTATTTAAGAGTGAAGCAGTTATTCCATTAGCCAAGATTGAAGACTGATGTGAGGGAATTCGTATCACCTTGCGATAATTGTAAGATGTGTAAGTATGAGAATGTTGCTTACCCCGGGTTGCTCCAACCATTACTAGTACCTAACCAATTTTGGACTAGTGTGTCCATACATTTCATTGAGGGATTACCTAAGTCAGAAGGGAAAGATAGTATGTTGGATGTGATGGATAGGTTCACTAAATTTGCACACTTTATAGGTTTGGCTCATCCCTATACAGCCTAAGAGGTGGCCAAAGCTTTCATGGACAGAATGATGGCTTTGCATGGGGTGCTAAGGGTTATTATATTAGACAAGATATTCACCAGTACCTTTTGGCAAGAATTGATTAGGTCGATTGGGATAAAACTCAACATATCGACTGCCTACCACCCCAAACAGATGGACAAACAAAAAGAGTGAACTAGAGTTTGGAAACCTATCTTAGGTGCATTTGTATCCTACACCCTAACCAATGGCACATATGGCCTACATTGGCCTAGTGGTACAATTCTACCCACCACACTACCCTAAAAATGTCTCCATTTGAAGCCAATTACGGTTACAAACCTTTGATATTACCAGCCATAGGAGGGCATGCTACAACTGCTTCAGTGGAAGAATATTTGCAGCAAAGGAGGGTGGTACTTAGACAGCTCAAACAGGAATTGAGCTCTGCCCAAAATAGAATGAAGCAATATTGCGACCTAAGGAGAAGTGACAGAGAATTGAAGGTTGGGGATAAGGTTTATTTGCGGCTAAGGTACCCCCATTTGAAGTCCATTACTCAAGGACCAGTTACTAAGTTGACTCCCTAGTATTTTTGTAATATTCGAGATTTTTCAAAATCAAATATGACGTAATGCCTCAGACAAAAGTTCATTTTCTGAGCTAGGGGCAAAGTCATAATTTTAAAAGTTCGAGTACGAGTACAATTGACTAAAAATCTTGGGAATTTGTGAGATTAAAGGATATCTTTAGGGGATTTAAGTGTAATGGACTTCAAAGTTTATTTAAACCTAACTTTGGATTCCAAAAGTTATCAAAAGTGGTTATAGATTTCAAACCCAAAATAAATTCAATTAATGGACACATGTCACCATTTGGATGGAGACACATGGGTAGAAATGATTACATGGACACATGTCACCATTTGGATGGGTAGAAATGATTACATGGACACATGTCACTATTTGGATGGAGACACATGGGTAGAAATGATTACATGGACACGTGGCACAATTTGGATGGAAAATCAAAAGTAATGATTAAACATCAATCTCGAGGGACACGTGGCGCCGTAGGATGGAAGCAATGATGAAGGCTCACATCTCGAGGGACATATGTCATAGTAGGAAGAAAGTAATGATGAAAGCTCATATCTCGAGGACACGTGGTGCTGTAGGATGAAAGCAATCATTATGGCTTAAATCTCCATAACACATGGCGAAAATCCATTCGTTGAAGGGTTTAAAATGTCATGATGAGGCTCATATCTCAAGAGCCACTTGTCAACATGGGAAGAAAGCAATGATTATGGTGCAAATCTCAAGTGCCAAGTGTCGCCATCTTAGAAAATCAAGTGTCTCAATCCTATGGATTTAAGGGCACTATATAAGAATGCTTTGGGTTGGGTTTCTTGGCCACTAAATTAAGGAGGTAAGTTGCTTATAAAAGAGAGGAAACTCTGTTGGAAAGAAGGGAAGGAAACTTTGCTTGAGTAGGAGCCGAAAGCAAGCCGTTGGAAGGCACGAGCCTGTCTCGAAATCCATACAAATAGTTACCAAATCTGCGAGGTAAGTTCTGTTTCTTTCCATAATCACGTAGAAGGTCGAAAGAGGAGTTCGTAGGTTGAAACACCACTCGAATCGGAGTTAAAATGAGAGAGTTATGCCTGTTTTAATTTTTGGGGTCGGAAGTCCGTGCGGCGCGTGTGCCACATGCGCCCAGCAGAGCTGTGCGTCCAGGCGCGTGGCAGCCCTTGTGGGCGCGTGTGTGGGCGCGTGAGAGGCTGTCTTGGCTTGAAATTTTTCATGCAATCTCCTATATTTAATGGCTACTTACCTATTTAAAAATATTTTAGGTTTAGCTACAAAAAGGTCTCGGTTTTTATAGAACAGTTCACTTGGAGCGACGTTCGGCCTTAAATTTGTGCAACCGAGAAGTGTGAAGCTAAGGTGAGTGGTTCTTGTGCATGTAACTATTCTTCCATGTCTCCTACTTCATCTTCATCACTCTTAACTTCATTTATATGTGGTTGTGGCTTGCGTTTCATGGTTTCCTTTGTTTCGATCATATCTTTTCTACTTCGTCGCATCGGGTTTGACCATGACAGCTTTCATGCGTGGCCTATGGCTTGTATATCATATTCCTTCTGCTTTGTCATATAACATGTCATGGTTGGTGGTTTACATCTCATGTTTTATTGTTTTTGAGCATATTGGCTTATTTTATACGCATCTCGATGTTTGTACCTGTGGTTGGTTGTTGGGACATCACGAGGGATCTCGTGCTCTTGCGGTGAGTTACCATGATGATTGCTGGACATCATGAGGGATCTCGTGTTCTTGCGGTGAGCCATGATCTCATGCTCTTGCGGTGAGCTATCATGATGACTGCGAGGGTGATTAGAACCCCCTGACTTGGTTACCATATGGAAAGTTTTATGTTGGCATGATCTTGGAGGATTTGTACTTATCTTTGTATATTTCTTGGAATGGCTATATATTGCTCTTGCATGCACAGTTTCCTTTGCTTGTACCACTCACTTAGATGTAACAATCTAACTCGGGTGTTTCATACCCCTGGGATATTCAACGTCCCAAGTATCTCAACATGTCAAGTACCGGAGATGAGAAAGAGAAAAAGGCTATGAGGAGGCCGAAGTTAGTTTAATTTCCTATTCTCATGTTTTATGGTTCTTATGTAATCCTTGGGTATTTTTTGAGAGTTGTATATCGCAGTTGTATAAACAGGTGTTACATAAGGCTCGAATTTACTTATTATACTGTTAAAGTTATAAGTCATGATTGCTATGTACTACGATCTTGGTAAGAGAAATTTGATGATTTTAGAAGTCATGCATTACAGTGTACTCATATTTGAGGTTTTATTATTGGAAATCCTTTTTATCTAGCTTCAGCTAGTTATTAGGTTCAATCCATCGCTTCCATTGGTAAGGATTTCCATAACGCCCTTGTGAATATTAGCTTGTAATTAGCTTCATCTTATAATTAAAGAGTGGGGCGTTACAATTTTGGTTTGTTCCCTATTATAGCTAAGGTTGGAAAGGTAGCCTACCAGTTGCAACTTCCAGAAAGATCCCGAATGCATCCCATCTTCCATGTGTCTCTCTTAAAAAGGTCATCAAGCAAGGTGCAGGTCAATCCCGAGCTACCATCATTGCCTAAAGAAAAGAAAAGAGTGGAAGAACCATAAGTAATATTGGATTAGAGGGTGACCCATAACCATGGGGTCCCTTTCATTCAGGTACTTGTCAAGTGGCAAGACAAGGATAAGGGAAGTAACACCTAGGAATATTTTCCAAGCCTTATTTAGCGGTTCCCAAGGGCAACTAGCCTCCTCAGCATTTCTTGAGGATAAGAAATGTTTCAAACGAGGGGAAATTGTCACAAACTATGACTTTAGTGCAACATCGGCCATTTGTTAACAAATTTGAACTGTCTTCTTAATCATTTCCTTTATGTTATATTGTCATGTTTTATTTACTTTATGCATTTGTATTAGTTTGGATATTACAGCTAGAAGGGGGAGGATATTTTGGGGGGTGGTCCACGTGTAAAGGGGTCTGGGGAAAAAGACAAAAGAGTTGGTTATTAGGGGTGGGATCTACTATGGAAGGACCCATGCTAGAGGCTTATATACCCTCTAGACTTAGCTTATAACGACATGCAAAATCAGAAAGAATTATGTCATTTCTCTGTTATCATCTCTCTATTTTCTCTTCTCTTCTCTCTTCCCTTTCTAATCTCTCTCTTATCGACTTCATCTTTTTCTAAAATCCCTATTGACCTCTCTAATTCGTACGAATTAGAAGGCAGATTTCATTATCATATTTGGGTTTGTGACAACCTACTCACGTGGCTAATTACAGTTTGATATCCTAACATCCCCTCGCAAACTCTACTAGGAGGTACACACAGTGAGTTTGAACTGTAGAAGCTGGAAACGACCCGAGCTAAGAGTCTTGGTGAAGATATCAACGATCTGATCAGCAGACGAAATATATCAAACGATAAGGTCACGACAATGAACTTTCTCATGAACAAAATGGTAATCCACCTGGATGTGTTTGGAATGCTAATGACACACTGGACTTTGCTTCATATAACCGGCGCTGATGTTACACATAACAATACCGGGGAGGATTAGAGAGAGATGCCAAGTTCCTGAAGCATCTGTTGGATCCAGACAACCTTAGTTGTGGCAAAAGTAAGACCACAATATTTTACCTCAGTGCTAGAACGGGAAACAACGGATTATTTTTGAGATGACCAGCTAATGAGGTTACCACCATAAAACACAGCATGAGTAGAGCAATGATCATTAGGATTACCATCCCAAACAGCATCAGAGAAAGAAGCAAGAATTGAGTGGGGGGGGCTCGACAAAGTAACAGGCCATGTGATAAAGTACCACAAAGATAGCGAAAGATTCACTTGACCGCTTTCTAATGATAAAGGATGGGGGTGATGCATGAACTGACAAAATTGATTGACTGGAAAAGATATATCGGGTCGAGTAATAGTAGCATATTGTAGTGCTCCAATAGCACTACAAAATAATGTCGGATCAGGCATGAGTTCACCTCGGTCAAGAAGCTGAGATGCAATCTTAGCAGGAGAAGGAACATGCTTGGCATTATGCATCTTGAACATGCTTGGCATTATGCATCTTGAACTTCTCTAGAAGGTCCTGAATGTGTTTGCACTGACACAGATAATAAGAGCCGAACAGTGGTAGGCTTACCAACCGGCGTTATTGACATCCAGTTGGAGCAAGGTCCAGCCATGAGTAATAGCTATAGATAATAAGAGCCGAACAGTGGTAGGCTTACCAACCGGACTAAAAGTTTGAAAAACATTGACCCTGGGCTGTTGACTGAAGCCTTGAGCAACCAGACAAGCCTTGTATCGAGCCATTGAGCCATCTGCATAGTACTTAACACGAAATAACCACTTGTTACCTACGATGTTAGTGTGCGGATGTTTAGGGACAAGACTCTAGGTTTGGTTTCGTTAAAGGGTAGAATATTCATCATGCATTGCTGCATGCCAGGTTGGATCTTTGAGAGCCTAAGCAACAGTGCGAGGAACACTAGGAGGTGATCTAGTAGTGGCATGGAGGACTCTAGGCTTAAGATTACCCATGTGAGCACGAGTCACCATTGGATGGATAGATTGAGATGCAGGACGAAAAAATGATGGAGTAATGGTGTCGACAGGTAGAGAAGATTGAGCGGTATTGAACGGTGAGCTGAGCTGATTGATGGGCTCAGCAATGAGCCAAGAGGCCGAGTCAAAAGCTAGTACAACATCTAGCCAAGTAGAGCTGGGTACGACAGAGGAAATAGGTTGGCAAGGCACACGCCCACTTCTTGCATCAGTAGGTGATGGAAAAGGATCACCCGAGACGTGTGGTGATGGAGAAGCAGTAGATGATGCATGAGTAGCGGCTTATTGTAATAGACCAAGAAAAGTGGCGAGTAGTTATGTGGTGGGAACCTGAGTAACTAAAAGGCGCAAGAGTGCTATAAAGGAATTGAGACTTATCAAATATCACATGACGTGCAATGCAAACACAAGATGAAGATGAGTGTAAACACAAGTACCCTTTATGCGTTGAGTTATACTTGATAAAAATGCATGGGGTGGAGCGAAAAGTGAGTTTAGTTGAGTTATATGGTTGAGTACAGGGATAGCATAAGCATCCAAATGTTTTCAAAAAGGAGTAAGTTGGTGGAGTATGGAAAAATGTTTGATGTGGGGAGGAGTGATTGAGAGCGGGAGTGATTGAACAATTAATGAGAGAAGTGGCAGTATGAAAAGCATACTCCCACAAAGTGAATGGTAAATTTGCATGAGAAATGAGAGATAAACCTTTATCAACGATATCCCAATTTTGCCTTTCCATAGCCCCATTTTGTTCTTGTGTATAAGGACACGACACTCGATTCTCAAGCCCAAGTTTTTGTTAGAAATTGAGACACATTGCGGTATTCACCACCCCAATCAATTTGAACAAATTTAATTAGTAATTGAAACTGAGCTTGGACCATAGCATGAAACAAGCGAAAAATGTCAAAAACTTGGGATTTGTGTTTCATAAAATAAATCCAAACAAACTTAGAGTAATCATCAAGAAAAGAAACATAGTAATAGTTGCCATTAAGAAAAGGAACAAGGGTAGGACCCCAAACATCAGAATGCACAAGCTGAAAAGGAACACTAGAACGTTCGTGCGAAATAGACAAATGACTACGATGTGACTTACCAAGTTGACAAGACCCACCCACTTTGAGAAATTTATTAGATGAAATAGATAAAGAAAAACTAGAGACAAGTTTTCTAGTGATAGGCTCATTATGATGGTCTAACTGGGCATGCCACCCATGGCGATCTGTTTTAATGCCCAAAAAAGCACTCAGTGAAGAAGCAATGATGGATGAAACTTTGAAAGGCCATTTTCAAGAAGACCCCAAAGGAGGGGAAGACCCTGAGAATTTTTCACAACACAAGAGTTATCAAATAATTCAATGAAAATATAATTGTCCTTAGTTAAGTGCGAGACACTCATGAGATTTTTTGATATTTGAGGCACAAAACATATTAGATAAAAGTTAAAACAAGTGGTGTATCGTATGTTGATGAAGTAAAGGACCCAACATGAATTATAGGTAATTTCATAACATTACCAGCAACAACTCTCTCGGGGCCGGTGTACTAGCCATGGATGGAGAGATTGTTGAGATCGGCAGTCACATGATTCAAAACACCAAAGTGAAAATACCATGAAGAGTCAACATGTGATTCGGGTCCGACTGACATTACTAAAATTTGAGGTGGGTTCTCCACAACATAGGCATGATCAAACCTAGATGTAAAAATTGTCATGATCGAGCTTAATGAAGACAAATGGGAAGGATAAACCCATATTTTGGGAGGTTGATGCAGTAGCCAGAGTGGTAGTGTTTGATAAATTGGATGCCATTATCAATTTGTTGAGAGGTCGGTTAGTGGATTAGCTTTTGATCAAAGAGGGAACCCGATTGGATATTTTAGAGCTCTAATACCATATGACAGCATAAGCTTTGGATGATGTTTTCATTAGTTTTAGATTATCTTTTATAATACAACTCTAGCTAACCTCCTAGCCATACAGTTTGTGGATAAAACCATATCCTAAAGACTAGGGATAAGACCTACTCATTCAAACTATTTAAAAAATACATCACATGGCTAATTACAGTTTAATATCCTAACAAAGTTTATCATAGCAAAAAATTGCCTACTCATTGGTACATCATAGTGTGCACATCAATTTAATTGTGTTTATTAGTCTGATGCATATTTTTGTTTTTAGTATAGTCATTATACATGTTTTATATCACTTTAATATGTATTTTTGGCAGCTTTGCTTTTCAAAGCCCATCATTTGAAATCTCTCTAGTTAAAACATTTTGTTAACAAATCTGTGACAGTCACTTGTCATCTTTTCTGTATACCATACCATAAACTAGATGTGAACATGTAAAAATAAGAAAAATAATACGTCCTCCTACAATTGTTCTTACCATGGTCATAATACATGTCCATATGACTTCATTATCTCTTTTTGAGAAGCTCTTCGTTAAATATCAATATGAAGTTTCTAATATTTTGAGCATGAAGCAAAATTTTGATTTAGGTATATTCAAGGCCCATAATTTTAACCTCCCTTTTATATGCTTTCTCTATTTTAACACACATTGATCGCATGGAGATGTCTTCATACCACTCCATAGGTCTCTTTGAGATTCTACATCACTTCCATTGATGACTTTGCAAGCATAAACCCAATTATTTACCAACATTTTTTGCATCGAATCTTAATTATGCTATTGTACTCCCTATAATAGTTTCACAATGCGATGCATGAACTTAATACTCTAATAGAATGCACAACTATGAACATGTTTAGTGTTTCTGTATTTTCTAAGAATTAATCTTTGATTTTAAGGAGACTATCAACAATTAATAACTAGTTTTGTTTCCTATTTTAGTCCTAGATTTTGTGTATATATTGCTTCTTATTATTATATATATCTAATACCAGTATATCACCCGTGCGATGCATGACAATTATTTTCCATGACAGTGATTTTAAAATGTTTTGAGTAGGGGTGTTCAGTGTTTGGTTTGGTCGGTTTTTGAACTTTTTAATACGCCAAACCGCATATGCGGTTTTTCTAGAAGATCAAACTGTGCGGTCTGATTTGGTGACAAAAATCGCACCGAACTGGTTCGGTGCAGTTTTCACAATTTGTTAAATGTTTAGTTTTCAAGGTTTGGCGCAGTTTGGCTTCACGGTGGATGCTTCTCCTCAGATCGCAAGAACCAATTATTTTCCATGATAGTGATTTTAAAAGGTTTTGAGTAGGGGTGTTCATTGTTTAGTTTGGCCGATTTTTGAACTTTTTAATACACCAAACCGCATATGCGATTTTTCTAGACGATCAAATTGTGCGGTCTGATTTGGTGACAAAAATCGCACCGAACCAGTTCGGTGCAGTTTTCACGATTTGTTAAATGTTTAGTTTTCATGATTTGGCGCAGTTTGGCTTCACGGTGGACGCTTCTCCTTGGACGATCGGACTTACCGGCGAACGGCAACGATCTCCTTAGTTGCGAGATCTAACCCACCGGCAGACGCTTCTCCTCGACTCAAACGAACGCTTTTCCTTGAACGATTAAACTTATCGGCGAGCGTCAACGCTCGAATCTGAGGAGGTCGTGCGACAATGGGCAAGATCTGGGCATCGGCTGCGGCGATCGGCGGTTAGATCAGAGGCAGTCGGATCTAGGAAAGACTAGGCCAACGGTGATGACTTGATCTGATTTGCACTCCAAGGCCACCGTCTGTGTCAATGGTGAGGGGCGTGGCTCCTCACTTGCCATCGACCGACCTCAAGCCGTAACCCCTCTCTCTCTCGCACAAAGACTTGCAACTTCTTTCCTGGTAGAGCCAAGACATCATCTCAGGGTTAGAAGATGCGATGCGACACTAGTAGAGAGAAGGCAGAGAAGAATTAGAATGGAAGGTTAAGGTTACATACTACCTTTTATATTTTATATTTTATTTATTTTATTATTACAATATTACGCGGGCGATTTGGTTTAAAATCGAACCGTGAAATCTCCGAACCGCAAACTGCGTGGTTTACAGTTTTCTTAAACCGCACCGAATCGCTCACCCAATAAAACTACACGATGCGGTAAGGTTCAGCCAGATTTCATGGTGACCCGATTTTTTTAAACACCCCTAGTTTTGAGAGTATATTAATCATAATATTTAAATAAAAAAGTATTTTATAAATAATATTTTATTACTCATTGATATTGAAAAAAAAAGTAACAACATAGTTAATCTAAATTTTGAAACACCTCTTTGAAGACCACATTTCTGGTCGAATTGGTTGGTACTCCATCATATCACAAATCAACATCTTCAATCCCGTGCGATTTGTAACTCTAGACATTGTAACGTAAAATTGTCCATGACTAAAAACTAGTTTTTTCAGATATAATTTCACGTGGGAGAGAGATTGACCCTGACTTTTATTGATAGTCATAGCGTATGAGACAATTAACGAATATTGACTTTGTTGGAACTTAAAAGGCAATCTTGGATCTGACAGAGTTAAAGTCGTTATTGTAATAAAAACTTAATTCCCTACATTGTGACCTGAGATAACGTTGGCTTCCAAAATATGATTTCTAAGCCTTGTAATGAGCAATCTAGTCCCATTACATAGCCTAGCAAAATGATCGATATTTCTCAATAACATAAAGAGAATACTAACCTTCAATTTCAGCTCATGATTAGGCACTCGGAACATTTGATACCATTCAAAAATTCTAGAAAATGAATATCTAATAATAAATCAATATTGGAATCTGACCTGCAAATTGCATCAGAACTTAAGCTTATCCTTTGTCTAAAACCCTATCGAAGTGCTAGGATCTGAGGTGGGCTTTGGTTCCTTTAGAATACTACAAAGGGAGTCTATAGGG
Organism: Diospyros kaki; assembly: GCA_036245055.1. Taxonomy (NCBI): domain Eukaryota; kingdom Viridiplantae; phylum Streptophyta; class Magnoliopsida; order Ericales; family Ebenaceae; genus Diospyros; species Diospyros kaki. The sequence goes on from BSEG01000010.1 coordinate 1,028,068, forward strand.
GATCTTTAGTTTGTGATTACTAATAAAATGAAATTTGTTGCACTTATTCTATTATAAATAAATATAATACACTTGATCTGTAATTTTTTCTAAATTTAGAAACATATGCCAAATTATTTTGACAAATAGATTATAAACGTTTATTTATATTATCTCAACAACAATGATTAAATAAAAGTTGCAAAAAGTTAATCTATTCTAGCAAAAATTTTCCATTTGACTTTAATTTTTTTTTCATCATATTCTATAGATAATAAAGAAATTAAAAATAAGCACAATCAACAATAGAAAAACAGAGAAAAGAATATTAATCCATACATGTATAATGAATGATCTGTAATTTTTTCTAAATTTGGAAACATGTGCCCAATTATTTTGATAGATAGATTACAGACGTTTATTTATATTATCTCAGCAACAATGATTAAAGGAAAGCTGCAAAAAGTTAATCTATTCTAGCAAAATTATTCCAGTTGAAATTTGTTTTCTTTTGTTCATATTATATAAATCATAAAGGACTTAAAAATAAGCACAATCAACAGAAGAAAACGTAGAAAAAAATATTAATACATCAAATTTGTAAATGAATTTAAAAAAAAAGAAAGAAAACATATATGTGATAATCGTGACTCAAAATCTTTGTTTATCTATGATAATTGTGACTCAAATCTTTGTTTATCTGTGATTGGGTTTCTTAATTTGACCAAGACTATGACTTTAAATTTGATTGTGATTATGATGTTGTCAAATCTAATTTTATTTAAGATTTATCTCATCTGGAGGAATATTCTCATGCATCATATTCTGATTAGGTATATCATTTTCTATATTTATTCATAGATAATTTTAAATCTACAAATAGGTGTCCAAGTCATATGAAATTAGATCATCAGAGTAATCACAGAGTGTGTGTCCATATCACTTTTGTATTACCATTTTTTAGTTAGTGATATTTTGTTTTTTTTGTTTGTGATTTTTCCCGATTTGAGTTTTCCATATTAAATTCTGTATTTGTGTTTGGTTGATTGGTTTGATCATAATTTGTATTTGATCCTATTTCGTAACAATACCTTTTGTTGAAAAATCACAACATTCCACTTCTTCTCCCGAAGAAAAAAGGGCAAAATAGTTGAATAACTTTATTCCATAAAATCAAGCTGTGTTAATCACAATTTGCATTATAAAATAATTTAAAATTTACCTTCATTTTCAATTGCATCATCCCTTATAAGGTCAGATTCTGCAGAATAATCACAACCTTACAAAGAAATGAAATAACTTGAGTCGATCATATATTCAACAAATAGAAATTGGACACATCTTATTAAAAAATGTAAACTTGATCTTACATGTGATATCAAATACTTACTATTATTTAAAGTGTCATTTTGTTCCTTCAAATTTCTTGATGAATGGTCATCAAAAACATCATTGGAAGTTAGATTGGAACTTCTTGTTATGAATCCATTATCCAATCTATGCCTCCCATAACCCAAAATATTCATTGCTCTATATGGTTTATTGCCCGAATATTGTGTATGTATGTTGTAAGAAGTACCAGAATTAATGACAGTTGAAGAACTTGTTCCTAGCCCTTGCGAAACTGACAAAAATTTTAGAATTCATATTAACAACTATTAAAAACTTATTTACGAATAAATATGGAATTATAAATTCCCACTACAAAGGATAATAAAGAAAATGAACATACCATTTATGATATCACCTAAAGGTATATATTCTTAAGCAAGACTTTGAACTTTTTATAAAAGAGTGGCTAGGGTGAAGAACATCTAGGTTTTAATTTTTTAATTATCATATCTAATTTATTAGTTCAATCGACTTTTTTTATTTTATTTATCAATAAATCATATCCTTTGATAATATCACATATATAAATATGTGTTTTCCGATACTATCTTGCCTATAGATTTTTGTGTATTGATGTTGTTATCTAAATGTAATGCCTTTTTTTTTTTTAGACGTTGAATTCGATCTAAACTCACCTAAGTTCAAATGCAAAGGGTTTGATCGAACCTCTACATTTGGGTTCATGACAACAGAATATTGTTGATAATCCCCATAGTAATACTACGTCTACAATGTAAAAGTTCGTATATTTTTATCTTTCTCTTTCACTTTCTTAGGTTTAATCATAGTGGATTTATCATTTTTCTATTTCTTTTATTTTTTAAAAAAAATTCTATTTCTTATTTAATGCCAAATGGAGAGTTGTTACTATTTTTGAAACGCCAAGGTAATTTTTACAATTTTTTCAAATCTCAAGTTGTTCTTTGCAATTTATCCTTTTTCAAAAATAATTTCTCTATAAAAATCTTTTATATGAAAAGAAAAAAAGAAATTAAAAAGTTTTCAAAAAATAATAATAATAATAATAATAAAAGAAAAAAAAAGTTTAATAAACTAAAAGAAAGTACGAAGAAGCCGCTACGAGTAACCCATGCATGCAAAACTCAGGTAAATTATATAACTAAAATGTTTAAAGCATCTCTACACCCATAGCCTAATAGTTATAGTCCTACCCTTAAGGGATTAAAATCTCCAAACCAAACCTACCAACCACCCCGTACAATAACAGTTGTAGGGATTTGCACTTGTAGTATGTGTTACACCTCCATAAGTGTGTGTGTCTGTAAATATGAGAAAATTTCAATATTTTTTCTTTTTTAATCTCATAAGGGCCTATGCATATATCAAACTCCCCCCAAAGCAAAATAACCTGTCTCTTAAAAAACCACATCATATATAACCAATCAAATTCCATAATCAACAAAGCAATGCATGGCTTCAGCTCGGCTGTTTTGGATTTTCAATGCCCTCCAGTATCTCCACCACTTGTTGCATGGATGGCCTTCTTTTGGGTTCACGTTGAAGACATTTTAGACTAAGCTGACTGATTTGCCATGCAACTTTGACAGGATACTTTCCTTTCCAGCAACTGTCCATAATTGTTTCGATCTTTCTTCTGATGGGTAAAAATGGTCGGCACCACTCAACCATATCACGTTTACCCGCATCACGACAAGTGTCACGTGCTTTCAAGCCTATTAGAATCTCAACCATTACAACACCAACAGCATACACGTCGCTAGCCACATATAGGTGCCCTGTTTTCACAAACATTAATATATATTGTATTATTATTGTCATGAACAACATTTCCGTAGGCGCTCAAGTGACTTTTAAGTACGACAAAATTCTTACAAAGCTTCGTTTAAACCAATCAATCCCCCCTAGAGAAGCATCAAGGTTCAAAATTAAGGTCCAGAGCATTACCTGTGGCAATATACTCTGGAGCAACATAACCACATGTGCCCACAACCTGTGTTGACACATGTGTTTCATCAGTAGTTTCAGGACCAAGTCTAGCCACACCAAAGTCCGCGATCTTGGCATTGTAGGACTGACAGTCAAAAACACATTAATTAGGCCAATAAGACTTCCTTTCTGCAACCATCATTTTAAGTGATATATATTTGACGATTAAATATATATTTACATAAATCATTGTATGGATTTATTACAGTTTCATCTTAAAAAAATATGATCAAGAATTTGGTATAAATGTACAAAATCACTAGAAAGGCACGTAAACACACACACACACACACACACACATATATATATATATGCAATTATAATACCAATATTATTATAAAATTTAGGCATAAAAAACACAATAATATATGCAAGCTATTTATAGTTAGATTGATTTGAGAACATTAAGATTTCCTCCTTCTTGTGTTCTTTCTTTCTCTCTCCAATTCTTCCTCTGTTCTTCTTCTTCCCCTCTTCTCTCTTAACATTCTGCACTCTCCTTGCTGTCTTACATCAAATTTTCTTGGTTAGTTTTTCAAGACATCCTAGAATTGCCATTAATTTAAAATATTAATTAAGTTTTATATAACCATTGGTCCATTACCATCAATGTCATATGGGGAAACATATGATGAAGAATTAGACCAATACAGGACCTCCTTTTTGTGACCACCATTTTAAGTGATATATATTGGATGGTTAAATATATATTTACATAAATTATTGTACAAATTTAATACACTTTTGTCTTAAAAAAATATGATGAAGAATTCGGTATAATGTACAAGATCGATCACTAGAACAAGATCACTAAAAAGACACGTAAACACACACACATATATATATATACAATTATAATACCAATATTATTTTAAAATTTAGGCATAAAACACACACACACACACATATATATATATATGCAGGCATGACATATTATAGGCCAAGAAGGTGTTTTCACTAATCAGAGTCGCCATTTTGTTCTTGAAAGCTTTTAGTTACCTCCCCCTCCCTCCCTCTCTCTTTGTACTGAAAGGAGCATGGGGAAGGGAGAGATTAGTGACTGAAATGCACTTTTAAAGTGGCAGCGTCCACATGGTTAATGGAAATTTAAGAGAATTATGGTATTCAAACATGTAATCACTGTGCATTCCGTTTGCAGATCACCGGTACTAGTTAACTGAATGCGGGAAACTTACGGCGTCAAGCAATATATTTGAGCTATTGAAATCTCTATGTATTATTTGCGGTTCTAATGAGTGCAAAAATGCCAGCCCTCGTGCTGCTCCTCTTAAGATCTTAAGCCTTATCTCCCACGAAAGTCGCTGAAAACTAAACCCGCCTGCAGAAAGCAGCCATACAATGTAAGCCAAACGAGTTTCATTATCTGCAAAAGACAAAACAAGTTTATCTCTTACCTCCAAAAAGATGTTTGTCCAAGCTGCCTTCCTGCATGAACTCATAGACAAGAAGTAGCCTTTCATTCTCATGACAATATCCCAATAACTTAACAACGTTGGGATGGGATAGACGACTTAGGAAATTGATCTCACACTGCACAGATTAGGCAAATAAGTAAGCAGAAGGCCTTAAGGAGAATATAAATGAATTAGATAAGTTGAAATAACATTGGCTATCCCAAATATGAGAGGGTAAACAGAGAGAATGATGAGCAATGCCTAAAATATACAGGTATCACAAAACAAAAGAAAGGAAAATACAATGCATCCACTTCAATTTAATATGCAAGACTAAGATGTTGACCATACAATTATCCTGTATTTCTTTTCTTTGCAGGTAAGAGCATGGTAGGATTAAGGTGTGATATGTTGCTTTTGTTTTACAAGTAAGAGCACGCATGTATGAAAGGACAAACTAAATAGGCTATAAACACTGTCAATCATCTGCAAGAAGAGGTAAGGACTCTGGTGAGAAGATTCTCTCTGGCCATGATGAAATGGAAAACAAAAAGGGTTAATTTAAGACAAAAGACATACATCCCCAACACTTTCAAAAACTCTGCTATTCCTCTCAAGCAAGATGTGCCATATTTTGTTTTCTCAGAAAAATAAATACATCAAAGAAGCTACTTGGGCAAGCCCACCTCCACCAGTGTAAAAAAAAATCAAAGAAGCTAGCATTATTTAATTTACACCAAAAACAAGAAAAAATATATGCTTCAAATTGCCTAAGCTATATAGCAATGAAGGTCACAGCCAAACCATGCTTACTCTTTGGTAAGGGTGCATACAGATTGAGTCAAGTTAATTACATAGCTACAAAAATTTTGGACCCAAAACCATTACACCAATTATGGAACCTACTGAGAGCCAACTTAATTCAGTTCAGTTTTGTTCCAATTTGATTAATTCAGTTTAGTTTGGTTTGGTCTTTATTTGATGGGTTAGATTTTAGTTCAGTTCTAAACAGATTTTTTTTCTTTTACTTATTTTTTTTTGTTCTCTACTGACAAACAAATAAATGAAATAAAAAAAAAAACTAGTGTGAATAATATAAGATGATTTAGTGTGGGGTGACTAAACATTCAAGTCCAATTAAAAATGTAACATTCATTACATACTCTTCAGGCAATTATTTGCACTTCATGGAACAATTCATCCAAAAATGGAGACCATTTCTTGAGTGAACGTTAGTCTTTACTTGGATTCGTTTTAAGTATGGATATTTGGCAATAGAACACAATAATACAAAGCCATTAGGATTCTGATAAAAACTGATACCTAGCACACTACAAGTATCAATGCCTAACCAACAAAAGACACGGAATTGAAAGAACGGTAAAGATTTGCTGCCAAATTATTCAGCCATTAACTAGCATTAGTTGAAGTACCTGCCATTCTTTAAAACCTTGACGGCCGTGAGAATCCAACGCCTTGACGGCAATGACTGAACTACTACCGTTCTGTAATGGCGTCTTCTCCGCAATCCAACCCTTGTAGACTTTGCCGAAAGCCCCTTCTCCTAACAATCCATCCAATGTGAAATTTCCAGTAGCCTTCCTCAACTCTGAAAAACTGAAGGCCCTTATATTGCTGATGGTTGTTTTATCTGAATAATGAGGAGAAAAAAATCAATTGGCGTAGGTAAGGACAAAGAAGTGAGGCAACCTGAGAGAGAGAAAGAGAGAGAGAGAGAGAGACCAGTCCACCCAAAATCCACAGTTCTGGGTAAAAGTGCAGTACTGATCTTGTGGAACACCTTGTTGAGCTTTCCCTGTGCCCTCCTCTTGCTTAGGGGTATCTTCTCAGTATACTGCCCTGCAGTGGATGGGCTGGGAACTTCAGCTGAAAGGGCATCATCGTCCAGTTGAATAATCTCACCATTTTTCTTTTCCTCAGCCCCACCAAGATTGAGACCATTCTCTTTATCCTCATCAGCAGCATCAACATTGACAACGTCCTCGTTATCCTGCATCGTTGACGAACCCTTGCACCGATCATCTTGTAAGTATGCCAATGCACGCTCAAGGCTCACCACCACATCAGCCATTGTAGGGCGTCCATTTGGACGCATGTGCAGGCATTTCCTAGCAACTTCTGCAAACACATCAAGACTTTTTGATAGTATTGGTAGCTGATCCCTCAAAATGGGGTCAATAATTTCATCAAGTTTTCCATCTTTGAGGCAGCCTTGAGCCCAAAAGGATAGACTGTGTTGCTCCTCCTCGAGATTTAAATCCACTGCTGGCCTCCCACAAAGCACTTCTAAGAGCACCACGCCAAAGGCATACACATCTGATTTCTTGGTTAGTTTGCGGGTCGAGAAATAATGTGGATCAAAATAACCAAATGTGCCTTTAACAACAGTGCTAACATGGGAAACAGAATGGCTCGTGGTGCCCATTTTACATAATCCAAAATCTGAAACCTTAGCCACCATGTCCTTGTTCAATAAAATGTTAGTGGTCTTCACGTCTCTATGTATGACACCACCCTGAATACCAGTGTGGAGGTAATCCAACCCACGGGCAGCACCAATGCAAATCTTGAGCCTTTGGTCCCACGGCATATGAATGACGTTACCATTTTCTTCAGTATTCTTTTTGTATAGATGTTTAGCAAGTGTACCCTGCTCCATATACTCGTACACCAGGATCTTCTCATCGCATTCATCACAGTAGCCCAGAAGGCTAACAAGATGCTTGTGTCGAAATTTAGAAATCGTCTCAATCTCCATCCAAAACTCATTTGGGCCTTGCTTAGACATTGGTTTCATCCGCTTAATGGCAACTGTGGTTGTTCCTCCATTAATGAGTCCTTTAAAAACGTTACCAAATCCACCACTTCCAATGACCAATCCATCATTAAAGTTTCTGGTTGCTGATTGGAGCTCAGCAAGTGAGAAGCGGCGACATGGCCCTTCGGAAGGTAATGATGATAGAGTGTCTTCTTGTCCAGATTTTTGACCCAAATAGGCCAATGGATAAACAGCAACATTCAATATAATGAGTAAAATTATTAGACTATTTGCAATGGTATAAATGCCATAACCAAGCACTAACTTCTGAGGCTTTGAATAATGAGATGTCAAAGCGTGTGCTATGGGAACCAAGTTCACCCCGGCAAGGTTGCTCAACTTGAACACCTCCAGCCCCTTTAGAATTGCATCAGTACTGTGTTCCATGTTCCCCTTGTCGTCGTGGCTCCTGTGAGGGCTTAGAGTTATTGTCATATCGCGCTTACCCTCTGTCCGATCTCCTTCCATCATCACCATATAGTCTCTGTACACTGCAATGCCATTTCCACCAGCCCATTTGATAAGATCAGCATTAGCCTCAGCAATCTGATTATCAATGAATATGCTGAACTCCATTTGGCCAACTTCTTTAATCTCGTACTCAAGCTCACAGAAATGGAACCTAAGCAGGTACCTGAAACCTTGATCTACAGGTAGCTTCCACGTAAAACTGATACGCTCCTTCGCTTGCACGTCCCGAGCCATTGACCGGGATGTTTGGTAAACTCTCGTAGGGGCAGAGTATGTGGGTATAACTGCGTAGTTGATCCGAATTGTGGTAGAAACCGGCATGGCCCTTGATTCTAAGAAATAATTGGAGTCCTCAAACCACTCCCGGAACATGCCAGTATCCTCTATGGGTAAAATGGAGCTTCCGCCAATATTTAACCGATGCACTGTCTCAAGTGCAAAGCTTGTATCCAAGAAGATCGGGTATCTAAATTTCTTGCCAACAACTTGTACACCTGGATCATCACCCTCACGAGAATGATATAATCCAGTTGGGATCGAGACAATCTCAATCCCATTGACAAAAGCATATGCTTCCTCTGAGGATGGAGAAAATGTTAGGGTTAATGGTTGACTATCTTCCACATGTACGCAAAATTCTTTAGCAAATGATGGTAAGGCCAAAACATCAGCGGTAAGGGCAGCACTGAAGTTGCGAAGGAGGGTATAGGGACCAGCTTTTACAGTAAAAAATGCCTTGGACCTCTCGAAGCCAGGGTATTCAGTTGGGTAGAAATGTAGGCAGATGAATTTTTGGCCCGGAGTGACGGGGAAAGTGTAGGTGAATGTGGACCGAGAAATCTGAGCGGTCATATAGGGGACAGGATGAGGAGGAGGAATTAGGTGCTTTCCAATGGGAGTGGAGCTTACCAATTTGCGTCTGCCTCTGGATCCTTGCAAAATGATGTATCTGGAAGCAACGTCGCCAGTCCATTGCCGGCCATCTAGAGCAGTTGAGTTGCCAGAGGAGCCGCAGTTGAGGGCGAAGATGTCATCTGCTAGTAGTAGGGGGTAGCACAGAGCAGCAAACTCGCTGACAACCAGCAAAATAGTTAGATGGAGGAAGAAGAGGTAAAGACCCATCCTTTGATCATCAAAGAGAGGAGAGGGGAGAGGGTGTATGTAGCTAGGCATGAATTAAGTGGGAAATTTTCAAAACTAGGACCCCGGTACTAAAATTTGTAAAAATAGGACACTTTGAAAATCTTTACAAAACTAGGACTTTTGAGAGTTGAATTGACATAAATGCCCCCGCTTTTAATAATCCCGCTGGATGATCCTCTCGTCTTCTTCCTCTCGCACGCACATCCCCAGTCGCCCGTCGACCAGAACATCTCTCTCTTCTTCGTATTCGTCATCTCTCTCGCTCGTCCTCTTTGTCCTCTGTTGTAAGCATCTAGGGTTGCTGCTTATTCGTCGGTCGTCGCCTTCAAAGCCATTGCAAGTATGTATTCGTTCTATTATCTTTGAAAATCTTCTGACCAAAGACGATTGGTTTTCAGTCTTTTACCCTCTTCGATGCGATTCTTTTAATTACCACGTAATGGGTATGCAAATGAACCGCTCTGGTTCTGTATTCTAAAGCTCGATTGAGTTAAGGCTACGCAATTAACTGGTTCAAACCGATATAGGTTCAAACCAGAAGCATACGAAAAAATGTTTTATATCGGTTCGGTCATGAAAATATATATATCGGTGTAATTTATTTTATGTGAACCGATACATAATGATGGATATAAATTATGTAAGAAATGATATATCGGTATTCTTGCATCGGTCATTTTATGTTAAACCGATATTATGAAACCGATATATACTGTCCTAACCGATATTTTTTGTACTTACAGAACCGATATGTTTGTTTCTAATTTACAGGAATGGCAGCTCATATATACCTATTATATCATGGAGGCCGGTAGGAATATAATGCTGATAGATGCGAATATAACTACTTGACCGACAAATGTTGTTGTGTAGTACGTGTGTATCCATATTGCACATTCGACCAATTGGTAAGTTCCGTATATAGAAGGTGAAATTTTAGTCCTGCTGAGAAGTCGGTTGTGCTGAAGTACAAGTTGTCTGTCTATAACCGATTTAATGGAACCGATAGTATTTTCAGTTTCAGTTTACATTATAATACAATTATTTGGAAATTTGTCATCTATAACACCTATACACGTTGCAAGTTGAACTTGATGCTAAGGACTTAGAGTAGTCCATTTAAACGTGATGGGAAGTGCAAAGGAGTGCAAAGGAGAAATGTTTTTTTCCGTTATTAACCATTTAAATATCGGTGGGAAGTGCAAAGGACAACGTCTTCAAGAGTTATCGGTTAACGGAGAGATTCTTACCAATACATTTGAACCGATAACTCTTGGAGACATTGGGGAGATCAACCGTTTGAATACCTCTTAAATATTTCAAGGTCGGTTAAATATCTGGGAGACATTTGGGAGATCAACCGTTTGAATATCTCTTAAATATTTCAAGATCGGTTAAATACCTTTGAGACATTGGGGAGATCAACCGTTTGAATACCTCTTAAATATTTCAAGGTCGATTAAATATCTGGGAGACATTGGGGAGATCAACCGTTTGAATATCTCTTAAATATTTCAAGATCGGTTAAATACCTTTGAGACATTGGGGAGATCAACCGTTTTAATATCTCTTAAATATTTCAAGATCGGTTAAATCATATGGGTTTGTCATCGATACATGTTGCCGACATCATTATATATTGTCATATGGTTACCAATTATTTCAAGTAACCGATATGTTATTACAACAATATAAATGACCTCAAATAAATTCAAATTCAGTAAAAAAATTTCCGTCGGCTAACCAAATCGGTGTATTACCTAATGGAACCGATATCATGGTAGGCACACCGATTTTATGTACACACACCATGTATCGGTTTTAATTTTATGTCAACCGAACATCATATAACGAATGATACATCGGTATACTTGTATCGGTCATAATTTGATAATTTAATGTGAACCATTTTTCTGTTTTTATTTACGGAACCCACCGTTCGGTTCCCCGACTTTTGGTATCCCTTCTTTACTAGCTCATTTATTCCACCGACTACTGCCACGCTATATATATGTATACTATATAGATTGGATTCAGAAAGCAGCCGCAGCAGCAGCATACGAGGGTCCTCCAAGAGAAGTGCAAAACAAAGGCAAACCCATTGATCCAGGTTTGCCTTTTGTTTTGTGCTTCTGTTGGAGGACCCTTTGCATTCTCAATATTGTGGATTGCACCGCTTCCTATTGCTAGTTCAATTTCCAGGTATGTTACAAATTCACTGCTTACCTTATAAAGAACCGACATAAACTGGCTCATTTCCTAACTTCCCCTGAGTGTCTTCTCCCTCTGAGACCTCGACCACATGGGTCAATTCCTTCACTACCATAACTGGTTTGTCAAACCAGTTATGGTAGTGAAGGAATTGACCCATGTGACACTTAGGGGAAGTGTCACGAAATGAGTCAGGTTATGTCGGTTCTTTTTTAATATCGGTGCAGAGACAGACATATGAAGTTGGCAACCGATACAGCAATTCCGACATATATATAACATGCTAAGTTATTTAGTTAAGCACGCTCAGATTTTCCTGCATCTTATTGGCAAGTGAAGTTGGTTGCACCGCTTCCTATTGCTAGTTCAATTTCCAGGTATGTTGCCAATTCACTACTGACCTTATAAAGAACCGACATAACCTGGCTCATTTCCTGACTTCCCCTGAGTGTCTTCTCCCTCAGAGACCTCGACCACATGGGTCAATTCCTTCAGTACCATAACTGGTTTGTCAAACCAGTTATGGTAGTGAAGGAATTGACCCATGTGGTCGAGGTCTCTGAGGGAGAAGACACTTAGGGGAAGCGTCACGAAATGAGCCAGGTTATGTCAGTTCTTTTTTAATATCGGTGCAGAGACAGACATATGAAGTTGGAAACCGATACAGCAATTCCGACATATATATAACATGCTAAGTTATTTAGTTAAGCACGCTCAGATTTTCCTGCATCCTGTTGGCAAGTGAAGTTGGGAACCTCATCTTTTATCTCGTCTGCTGATGCTGTACTAGAATCAGTTGGATAAGGATACGTCGGTTAATTGATACCGGTTTAAATTTAATGTATTACATCAAACCTCTGTCCAATGCCGATATGTTTTCGGTTATATTCGATACCTGCTCCATTGTTAGAACATGTATCAAATGATTGTAAATTCATTAGGACAATATGTATTCGGTTATGTAAATGTGAATGTTATTGTTTCCCAGTCATTTTGTCCTTTCTCTTTGTTATTTCTCTTTTGTCATTGTCGGTCTGGAACCGACATGAAAACACGATTACAACATTTGATATCGGCTAGCACATGGCAATTGTATCGAATTGAACCGACATGAAAACAAGAAGCAATTTAAACTATAATTCGGCAATTTATACTAGATTTCGGTTACGTTTATTGACTAATAAAAATAATATGGGTTTTTATCCTATCTAACATAACCGATACTAGCTCATTTAATCCACTATATCTATCAAACGTATGGGATACACAACAGTGGTGCAACCTCAAATATAACGAATGTCTTATCTCTTAAATTTACTATTAATAATGCAATGAGACCTGTTTATACTTTTGCTTACATACCAAAGGCAACACAAACCATTTTTTCCGTCATCCCGATCTCTCGATATTCGCACAGATAATGTACGAGTCGTGCTCGGCCAAGGTTCAGCGGACTTCATCTAAGATGAAGTCCGCCTAGCACACTATTATTAAAATTAAAATAAAAAAATAATTAAAATTATAATATAAAAATTAATTTAAATTATAATTATAATTATAATATAAAATATAATTAAATTGAAGTCCGCAGCAGGGACTTCAATTGAATAAAGTAAGTATAATTATAATTATAAAATATAATTAAATTGGATGAAGTTGCCCGTATTACAGCGGGCGGACTTCAAAGGTGAAGTCCGCCCGATGCAATTCGGGCGGACTTCATCAGCCCAGCAGCCCGCCTCTACTGGTCAGGCGGGCTTCATCCAATATGAAGCCCGCCTTTTCACTATGGGCGGACTTCATCATGGATTAAGTCCGCTCGATTTTTATTTGGGCGTGGATTTCAAGGTGGAGCAGCAGTTTTAACATGAGGATATTTTTGTCTTTTAATGCCTTTAGTCATCCTGCACGTCAATCAATTCGGGCAAAGTAGCATTTTCCAACATGTATGAAAGATGTCGGTTAAACCATATGGGTTAATCTTCGTTAATGTAAACCGATGCATAGTGACTGATATACATCATATAACGAATGAAATCTCGGTGTGTTAACCGATATATGAAACCGATATCTGCTTCAGTGTCCTCGTAATGCCTTTAAATTATGACCGATACAACCCTTTAGTAACTACTCCCTCAATTCCTTACACTTCCCTAGTTTGAATACGTCGTGTAATCCTCGGCCGATTCATTACCGTGATTTGCAACGGTTCGGTTGCCCGCATTTTGGTATTGTGTTATGTCGATTCTGTCACCGAGAACCGATATAACGTAACTGGAAATCGGTTTATGGCCAATATGTTTTTTCGATATCCTTTAAACAAACTAAAAGTCTTGCAACCAAACTGGAAATAACCATTATCTCATCGCCGAAAAATACTATTAATAATTCAATGAGACGTGTTTTTTTGTTTAAAATATTTCTTTTGCAGTTTCCAATGTCAGCACCGATATGACCTTTCACCCTTCCCGCGCACCACATACAGATGTTCTCGATCGCTTATGTTATATCGGTTAACCTATACAACATAACCTTATGTCAGCACCGATATCGCGGAATAGTATATGTTATGTTATACCGGTTATAACGGATATGTTTTTCCTATATCCTTTAAGCAAACCAAAAGTGGTGCTACCTCACAAATCACGAATATCTTATAGCTTAAAATTACTCTTAATAATGCAATGAGTCCTATTTTATATTGTTTATTTTTTATTTTTTGCGCTTCAAATCATTACTTTCCAGTTCCCAATGTCTGAACCGATCTGACTTTTTATCCTTTTTCACAACAATGCCCTTCCCGCCCAGCACATGTACTTTGACTTTTCCTTCCCTTTTCCATGTTGGGTTCGTTGGTTTGTTTATCCGTCTAACTGCTCTGTATTCTCGTTGCGATTCCCTCATTACTGTAATCCCAGATCCTTATTACTGAAAATAGCTCGCTCACATGCGTCGTTTGATAAGAAGACAAGCCAGAAGGCGGAGAAGAAGGCCATCCACATGAGCGAGAAGAAGACGAGAAAGAATGTTAGAACAATATTTATTTATTTTGTCATGTTTTGAACTACTCCACCGACGTATGTCGACATGGGGCTACCGTGAAATGCTGATTTGTTAAACCGACATGTTTTGTTAACATATCGTCTGTAAGACATCCGATATGTTTGTTTAATTATTATTGTTTTCTGTATTTGCTACAGATATTAGATGCTAAATTGGAGATCAAGAGATTTTTCAACGCCAGAATAACTAGACTTGATCATTTTGATGCCACTGTTGATTTAATTAGGAAGGCACTGAAGAAGAAGCTTGAACTAGAGGAACAGTTTAAGAATTCAGCTTTTGGCCACCTAGTATACGATTTGGATGGAGTAACATGGAGCAATCAATTAGTCCACAGTCTACTGTTAAGACTGTTGAAGAGAGAAGACAATGACGAGGAAGGCTCCCTGTGCTTCAGAATATGTGGGAAGGATGTAAAATTTGGCAGGGAGGAGTTTGCTCTGATAACAGGGTTGAAGTTTGGCAACAGCGAATCAACAAAGAGGAAAATCAAGTTGGTGGGAACTCCTCAACTGAAAACCAAGTTTTTCCCCGACTGTGACCCGAAAAAAGGTGTTACAGGGGCCAGGTTGAGAGAGTTATTCAGGAAAGACATTGCTAGCGGCAAGGTTAAATGTTCTGATCACGATCTTCTCTCTTTGTCATATCTCATGATCATCAATGAAATCAATTCCAAGTCTCATTTGAAGAAGGTGGATATGATATATTTTCACCTTGCCTCCCATTGGGAAGAGGCCAACAGTTTCCCTTGGGCAAACGACTCCTTTATTTCTACCACAGATAGTGCCAGAAATCGCATTTTGAATGCGTTCAATCAGAAGAGCCAGAAGAAGACATATGACATGGGAGGTTTCCCAATTACATTACAGATATATTTTTTTAATAATTGCATTGGTCACTATATATCGGCATTCATTGCGAATATATCGGTTTTATCATATCGGTATTTATCCGTTTATTTTCACCGACCTTGTTTATGTGAACTGATATGTGCAGTTTATTATATATTATCGGTGGAGCATTAGGTTAATTGGGAATTATATCGGTGTCTAGGCGAATATTTTAACCGATATTTTAACCATGTTTTTTGAACTGATTTGTAAACTTTATTATATATCGGTGGAGAATCGGATAATTGGCAATTATATTCGTTATATCATTTCGGTATACAGCCGATTAATATAACCGACATGATTTGGTTTCAATGAACCGATATGTACGACCGATATGTATAATTTAAAACATTACATCTCATATATACTTTGTTCCTTTATGCAGATTTTTATGTTTCAGGTCATGCCACATTTGGTTGACCTCCAACTTGTGGAAAGAAATCAAGAAGGCCGTCAATGTCCAAGAATAAAGAAATGGAGACTTTATGATTCAAAATTCACCCAAGACCAGATTTCGGAGTTGGGAATTTTCGATGAGAAGAATAAAGGGTATGTTACCCCTATTGTGCCAACAGAGGAGGAGATGGGTGAAGATTATTACAAGAACTCACATTGTGCTTTCGTAGAAGAAGAAGAATCAGAGGATGAAGAAGAAGAAGAAGAAAATGAAGTTGGAGGTGAAGGAAGAGGTGAAAATGTTGTGGAGATGGAGTCGTTGAACCAAGCGGGGGTTAAGCGTGAAGACCGACAGAAAAAGAGGACTGTCAAGAACTATCTTCATGGTTTAAAGATAGAAATTGGGGAAGTTAGGAGGGAATTGAGAAAAGAGTTGGGTGACATAAAGCGTATGCTTAATTTAATCTTCCATCATTTTTCAATCAAATCAACATTCACCGAGGATGTGCATGAGCTGAAGGATGGCGACGTGGAGAAGGTTAAGGATAAGGAGGGTGAGGCTGATAGGATATATGAGAACCATGACAATGTCGAGGGGGAGAGGATGGAGGATAAGGGGGAGGCGGAGAGGACAAGGATAATAAGGAGGGGGCGGTGGAGAGAATGGATGATAATCAGGGGGCGGTGGAGAGGACGGATGATAAGGATGGGGAGGTGGATATGATGGAGGATACGAAGGAGGAGGAAGTGAATAGGCTGGCGGAGACGATTGATGACGAGGCGAACAATGATGGGGAGGTGGAGGTGACAAAGGCCTCCAACTCAACAAATATGTCATTATAATTAATAGAAGCAATAACTCCTGTTAAGAAGACATTCAAAAGGAGACGCACCGAACGGGAAAAGCAAAGAAAAATAGTCATTGAATCAATAATGAAGCCCCCCGGTGACAATAAAGGAGACGGAGTACAAACATTCATATCCGCCCGAATGCAGCTGAATCCGCAAGGTCCTCCTAACGGGGATTGGCAGCGGGAGTACCAAAATTTCTTAAAAATCCAACCATTATTAGAGCTAGCTGCTGTGATATGGACAAGGCATTTTTTGAGATACTGTCCACACCAGACAGTTGGCTCCTATCTGATGTAAGTATTTCAAAGTATCATATCGGATCCGTATATCGGGTCTTACTCGGTTGCGTATGTCAGTTTTGATTTAATATTTAAAATCAAATCTGCACATGGATAGCTACGTAAACATGATATCGGTTAATATCCGATATAGATAACACACATAATATATTCTATCCTATCGGTTTTGTATATCGGGTGTTACCCGATATAGCGAACCGATATTTTTCATTTTCATGCATCATTTTCCTATTGCATTATTCTTTTAATAATTCTTATTCAAGTTTCTTTAAATCATTCCAGCACATTGATAGCTACGTATACATGATTAATAAAAGAATGAAAGCATCACGGACAACCAATGAGAGCACCAATGATAAATTATCATTGGTGCCAAGCATATTTGCTGTAAGTTCCGACAAAATTAATATATGTGTCCATTATTTTGTGGATATAACTGTGTTTAACATTATGAATACTTTTTCATTTTGGCCCCATACAGTAATCATTGCAAGGTTCGTGGTTGGCATTTCAGAAAGGCAGTTGGGAGCCTTTCGGAGAACCAGATTTACCTGTGTAAATGTTTTGGGGAGATGCACTTGCTTCCAATGGATTTTTGAACGTGGACAGCGTGCTATGCCCCGCAAATATAGATGATCAACATTGGGTTTTGATAAGGATAGAAATGCAATCCCAGATTGTTCGTGTTTACACCTCAACCAAACCTGTAGACTATGAAAATAAGTTCCAGTATATGGTATATATGATTCCTAAACTCCTATCAAGTTGCAAATACCCCATATTTAAACCCGATATTATTTTGATGGACAAGTGGAGGTTTTGTGTTGAAGAAGGTCCGCAGCAAACCGGGTTAGTATATGTTATTTTTTAAAAATTTGTAGTTAGTGTTTTGGTGTTACTCCTATTAATGGATGGTGATTTTTCTCGTGTTACAATTGACAGGGGTGGTGATTGTGGGATTTTTGTCTTCAAATGGATGGAATTCATGGCCCACGGTATCTCAATACAGGAGATGACCCAGGAACGATCTGCACATTTCAGAAAAGAAATGGCTGTGGAGCTTTATTCTTTTACAGTCGTGGATGCAAAGAATTATGCAGCCCAAAGGGCTGCCAAATTTGATAAAGAAGTTGCCCATATAGAGAAAGAGAAAGAAGTTGCCCATATAGAGAAAGAGAAAGAAGCTCCCAAACGTACCAGAAAGAGACGAAAAAAATTGTACTGAATTTGCTACTTATTTGAGGTCATTTATATTATTATTCTTGTGATAGCCGTGGTTATGGTTTAAATATTAGGCGGGCATAAACTAATATGAAGTCTGATCGGATAGCGTTAGGCAGACTTAATCTAATATGTAGTCCGCCAGGTGGATTTAAACCAAGATGAAGTCTGCTTACAGACTTCAACATTGTGTTTCTATGAACAATAAAATCAGTAACAATATTGGGTGTTTTGCCGGTTCATTTTAAATACCTATAACTAATACATTAAATTATTTGAGGTCATTTATATTATTATTCTTGTGATGCCAGTGGTAAGCAATAAATAATAGGCGGGCCTAAACTAATATCAAGTCCGATCGGATAGCGTTGGGCGAACTTAAACCAATATGTAGTTCGCCAGGTGGATTTAAACCAAGATGGAGGCTGCTTACGGACTTCAACATTCTGTTTCTATGAACAATAAAATCAGTAACAATATTGGATGTTTTGCCGGTTCATTCTAAATACCTATAAGTAATACATTAAATTATTTGAGATCATTTATATTATTATTCTTGTGATAACCGTGGTTATGGTTTAAATAATAGGCGGGCCTAAACTAATATAAAGTCTGGTCGGATAGTGTTGGGCGGACTTAAACCAATATGTAGTCCGCCAGGTGGATTTAAACCAAGATGGAGGCTGCTTACGGACTTCAACATTCTGTTTCTATGAACAATAAAATCAGTAACAATATTGGGTGTTTTGCCAGTTCATTTTAAATACCTATAACTAATACATTAAATTATTTGAGGTCATTTATATTATTATTCTTGTGATGCCAGTGGTAAGCAATAAATAATAGGCGGGCCTAAACTAATATGAAGTCCGATCGGATAGTGTTGGGCGGACTTAAACCAATATGTAGTCCGCCAGGTGGATTTAAACCAAAATGGAGGCTGCTTACGGACTTCAACATTCTGTTTCTATGAACAATAAAATCAGTAACAATATTGGATGTTTTGCCAGTTCATTCTAAATACCTATAAGTAATACATTAAATTATATGAGGTCATTTATATTATTATTCTTGTGATAGCCGTGGTTATGGTTTAAATAATAGGCGGGCCTAAACTAATATGAAGTCCGATCGGATAGCGTTGGGCGGACTTAAACCAATATGTAGTCCGCCAGGTGGATTTAAACCAAGATGGAGGCTGCTTACGGACTTCAACATTCTGTTTCTATGAACAATAAAATCAGTAACAATATTGGATGTTTTGCCGGTTCATTCTAAATACCTATAAGTAATACATTAAATTATTTGAGGTCATTTATATTATTATTTTTGTGATAGCCGTGGTTATGGTTTAAATAATAGGCGGCCCTAAACTAATATGAGGTCCGAAAGGATAGCGTTAGACGGACTTAATATAATATGTAGTCCGCCAGGTGGATTTAAACCAAGATGAAGTCTGCTTACGGACTTCAACATTCTGTTTCTATGAACAATATAATCAGTAACAATATTAGATGTTTTGCCGGTTCATTCTAAATACCTATAAGTATTACATTAAATTAAAACAATGATAATTACAACCGCTAACTAGAAAAAACGATGAAAATTACAAGAAATCACCATATAATAATACCACCTATCTAATCACAAGAAAGCGTAAGAATTCTTACCGAACATCAATTATCATCAATTACTTTACTATATCTGTATAGATAATATGCAATTTTCTTCCGAAGGGCAAGGGCATCATCATTCGTCTGATCAGTGACCCAACGATCCTCTCTGTGTCTCAAAATGTCATCAATGAATTTTATTACATAGCAGCCACAGGTGTGACTGTATGACAAAAAAAATTTTCAGTGTCAAACCATTATATGATAACAATTTCATGTATTCAATTGACTTTTGTAATATTTAATTTAAAAGTTGCAGTACCTGTCCAATTGTTGTGGAATGTTCACCTTCACCGGATCAAGACTCTCCAACTCCCATTCTTTACATGGAGGCCCAGGCGTGGAGATATGATTGTAATATTCACTGCGCCTCAGGATCGTGGGTAGGAGGTACGCGAATGGCTTCATGAACTCGAACCTGTACTTCCTACTATCTTCAGACCGTGCCAGGGAGTCGTATATGACAATTTTCATCTCCTTCAAACAAATTTTGGCAACGATCCAGTGCTTGTTCATTTGAGAAATAGGAACCAAGGCCTACATGTAACAAATGTCTTCACTAGCCTTTCCTGAGATATAATCGAGCAGCGTTGTCATTCCCACTAAGGAGGGAATTGATTGGGCTGTGGAGTTATCATTCCCGCTGAGGAGGGAATTGAACAACCCCTGAAAGACAAAGGTTTGAAATTTATCACGGGCGACATACAAATGAACAAAAAAAAACATTAAATAGCTAAATGAGATGGGCTGAGCACTCACATAAAACGATGTTGGCATCACCGCAGAGTTGGTATCATATGGAGGATGCTCAGACTCCTCATTTCTCCTCCGTCGGAGGCAACACAAAAACATGTCCGGTCCTCCTCATCTGGCTGCTGATCTGTGGGGTCAGGGAGGGTCGAGATGCGTAGCACAGCTAATAGTTCTTCCTGGTTTCTCTCAACTCGCATCAACCGAGCGTCCATGCCTAACAGAGCTTCCTGATGTCTTAGTACTTCCCTCAACCGACAATCCATATCTTCTTGATTCCTCTCAAATTGCCTCAACCGAGAGTCCATACTTTGCAACAACTGAAGTGCTTGAGTCAGCATCTTGGTCATCTACAAAATGAAAAAACAAAAAAACAAGAAAAACTAAAAATGAAAAAACACAAACAAACAATTGGTACACAATAAAACACTATGTAGCGAACATACCTCGGACTCATTATGTCCATAATGCGTACTCTCGGGCAATCTTGCCTCTGACAGCTTATAGTCACTAATAGACCCCTTATCCTTCCCCTCCACACCCTGACCGGCTTCATTTTTTGCACCATCGTCCTTGCCTGCCTCCACCTCTTCCCCACCTTCCTTGCCTGCATCCTCATCCCTGCCCACCCTCGCTGTATCAACCTCCTCCCCAACCTCTTTGCCTCCAATATCATGATCATGATCATCACCCCCTCCACCTCCATTTTTGTAGACATCAATACCAACCCAGTGCAGGGGGTGAAAGGACCTCCAATATGCCGTGTCCCTCTCTGCCTTAGTAGGCTCAAGCGTTTAGCTCAATCCTTGTGCCTACAAATGTTATAATAGGTGGTCATATATTATATATTAACAAAACAAAAACAAACGATAATAGGCTATGTTGGGTTACACACATACCTTATTAAGACATTCATCATAATTAATGTTTTTAGGCCTCTTGCTAGATAGTCACTTCATGCATCTGGGTATCATGCCTGATTGTGGCACTATTTGAGCCCATTTTCTTTGAACTCAGGGAAATGTCTCAATCAACCACCACTGTAGACAAACAAAAATGTTTTATAATAAAAAACTAAACACAGATAACAACACAATCATATACCATAAATTATCTTATGTACTTAAATAGAGTAATATGTAGCTGAGCGTACCTGAAATGCCTAGACAAATCCATAAATGTTCACTTTCTTTCCAACCTTACCACTCCACTTGTCAACCTTGGTAGCCAGACGAAGGAAATACAGACTCTGGCTATATACATACGTACCCCACGGGAATGCCTGAAATGCTTCTAAATCTTCAATCATAGTCCACATCATATCAGGCACATTTTTACGCTCATCGTGCCCCAACAATATCATGTTCACCACAGAAATGTAACCCAGCTTGAGGACATCGTCTGCATCCAGATTCTCTCTAGTTAGTACGGAATTTATGTCTTGCCCCGACACCAATTGTTGATGTGGGAATAGTCGTGTCCGTAAACTGTCATCCCCTACAGGCCTCGCTTCCAAAATTTTCTTATCTACTGGGCCAAATTGAAGTCCACTAATTAGGAGCAACTCTTGCTTGCCGTACCTATATATCTTCTTGCCGATCTCGAACCGCATTTCATCGTCACGGGCCTCAGGAAACGTCACCTCTCTAAGAAGAACTTGGTAGATCAGCTGCGATGCAGACATTTGAAGGGATAGGGGGATCTGCAAGAAATGACCGAGTGGGCCCGATAAGAATGCTTCCAACATGTTGTAACGGCCGAGAGTGAGTCGAACTGGCCCCAGTTGGTTGATCCCGCAGTGTGTAGTAGCCCGTGTTCCAGGGGGCAGTACCCTTTGATCGTGAATATAAGTATATTGACTACTCTGCGGATCCATCTGTATAATAAAAGCAAAAACAATAAACATTACAAAAAACAGAAAATGGATAATATTTTTTAGTATAACATAAATAATATTAGTATCAAAAAACTAAAATTTAAATTACTAAGAATGAAGGTGGTCGGACTGACGTAATTGACGATGAGGTCCGCCAAATACCGATATCTTCAGAAGAGTATGATGTCCGCCAATACCGGTATTTGGCGGACTTTATACGGTATAAAATCCGCTGGGCGGACTTCTCATTTTTTAGCCCAACAGTGTATTGGGCAAACTTCATATGAAATGAGGTCCGCCCTATACACGTGTGACTTAAAAAGTAAATGAAGTCCGATTGGCGGACCTCATATAATATAAAGTCCGCTTGGCGGACATCATACTATATGAGGTACGCACCACACACGGTTGGTGAACTCATATCCGATGATGTCCACCAAGCGGACTTTATTCCCATATCATATCCGCCAAGCGGACTTCATTTACAATAAAATCGCTCGACCGGGTATTGGGCGGGAACTCATCGAAGATTATGTCTGCCAAGCGGACCTGATATAGTATAAGGTCCGCCCCAAATTGGCAAACCTCATCCCTAAACCCGAAACCCTAAACCCTAAACCCTAAACCTATATGAAGTCCGCCCAATGGCCGGGCTTCATTGGGCGGACTTCATACATGATAATATCCGGCCAATGAAACCCATTCATATTCGGATCGTCTTCCATTTCCAGTTTCCGGTACAATGCAATGGCTTCATTTGTTCGGTGGGTTTAGGATACAACAATGCTCACAAATCACCAAAAATAACACAAATAAACTACATCCTTACTTGGCCGGTGGTTGCACGGTGGTAGGACGGATGTCGTTGGGCTGACTAACAGACGTCGCACGTTGGCCGGCAGCCAGCGGGTCACAAACGTCGACGGACAAAACGTGGCACTGTGGTGGGCGGGTCAAAGGTCACTGGTGAGCGGGTCTGAGACAACGAGAGAGAGAATGAGATAGAGAGAGTGTTTAAATTTGGGGATATCATGGTTTTAGTTTGTCAGGGCATTTTCGTCTAACCATCACACTATTGGGCGGACTTCAATGGCAAACTTCAATTGATTTGAAGTCCGCCTAGTATAATTAATGAAGTTGGCTAGCGGACGCGAAAAAAATTAAGTCGGCCTAAGATTGTACTGGGCGGACCTCATTGAAGATTTCTTGATATAATTTTAAGCCCGCCGAAAAGTGTCCAACGATGTTTTACTCTTTAATTTTTAAGTCCGCCGAAAAGTGTACAACGATGTTTGATATAATTTTTATTTTCTTCGTTAAGAAAATGTAGAATATATGAAATTAAAAGTTATGACAATTAACACAGAAACAACTCTTGCCAAAAGACAATCTACGCAACAAAACCATAAAAACAAAATTTGATCGCAGAAGGTCGCAAGCATAACAAAATATGATCTGGGCATTACAAAATATGAGGAGAAACCTGGGCATTACAAAAGATGAATAGGGGATAACTTAAATTTATTCACTTGTTGACGGAATCAGAGCTAGTGTCAGGGATCTTGATGACATTATCTTTGCTATCTTTCTCTTCTTGGATAGACTGCATAACTTCCATAAACACATCATACATCTTCATCAATGGAAACGTCTCAAGCAGAAATTGCCTCGCGACGTCTTCCCCAAACTCAACTATCATCCTTCTAATGAGTACCGAATTTTCATTCTTCAGTTCAACATGTTGTTCCCTGAGTTTCAAGTACATCGTCTCCAAACTTTTCGGTGATAGAAGGATTGTCCACTCACCACTCTTTTTTCTCCTCGGTGGTGTTTGTTCATCCATGGGATGAATACTTAGTTTCAGAAATAGGTTGCAGAGGAAGAGGGGTAAGTATACGTCCTACTATTGAACTGTTATTTATAGGAAGAGAGGTACAAAGCTATAGACGTTTCGTTTCCAGGAACAAGTATCCAGACGAACGGGTTAATGCATGCATGACGTTTTCCAATGATTTTATTAACAAAAAAACCACATTTAAGATAGATCAAATTTTAAAAGAAGTAAAAAAAAAAGTTAAAAAAGTAAAATTATAATATTTAAATTATATATAAATTTATAATATTTAAAAATATAAAAAATAAATTTAAATTAATTAAACTATATATAAAATAAGAATAATATAAATAATCAATTAATTATATATATAAATGATAATAATCAAATTTTCAAAATTGATTATCCATACATGACTTTACATATTCTCATTCCAATCAATTACCGCATTTAATACAGATCAAAATTTTAAGAAAACAACAAAAAAAATAAAGTTAAAAAATAAATTTATAACATTTAAGTTATATATAAAATTATAACATTTAAAATTATAAGAAAATAAATTTAAATTAATTAAACTATATAAAATAAAGATAATTTAAATAATTATTTAATTATATAAATGATAATAATCAAATTTTCAAAATTAATAATACACACATGACTTTACATATTTCTCCTAGCAATCAATTACCACATTCAAGACATCACATTTTTTAGAAAACAACAAATAAAAATAAAGTTAAAAAATAAAATTATAACATTTAAGTTAGGATTATTCTACTTTGCCCGAATTAGTTGACGTACGGGATGACTAAAAATATCAAATATCAAAAATATCATTCTATGATGAAATTCGCCGAAGTGAACTGGGCGGACTTCAACACATTTTAAGTCCGCCCAACTGATTTCATCACAGATGAAATCTGCCCATAGTATGGGCGGACTTCAACATTGTTGAAGTCCGCCCGACAATTTATCGGTAAATTTGTGCGTCAAGCTTACCTGATATTTCGACAATTTTGACCGCTGTTTTGTTATAATAATAATAATATATAGATAATAATAATATAATAATAATATAGATTGGATTACAGAATTTTAATTTTTATTTATTTT
Organism: Diospyros kaki; assembly: GCA_036245055.1. Taxonomy (NCBI): domain Eukaryota; kingdom Viridiplantae; phylum Streptophyta; class Magnoliopsida; order Ericales; family Ebenaceae; genus Diospyros; species Diospyros kaki. The sequence goes on from BSEG01000010.1 coordinate 1,053,462, forward strand.
TTGGAATGCATTCATTGTATTAGCATATTCCATTTATCACACTCCATGTTTCGAACTATGACCCTAATATGAATGAAGCAATCATGATTTATAGACATTCGCTCTTGTAAGCACATGCATTGTTTGATGTTGACTTCTGCTGTAATAGAATTTCACCCCAAAATTATCATCAGAATCATATACAATATTTTTTAATTGAACGATACATTCTACAATATACATGTTACATAACTGGGATGGTCACACCGCAGTGCTTGCTCCCACACCTTAAATCTCCGAGCGAATCTGCCTGCTGTCCCTATCTGATGGTCACACTGCAGTGCTTGTAGAGATATGATTGGAAGCCAAGATTTATCATGTTAACTGCAAACCGTATAAAACCTGGAGGAGAATTTCCACCCGGTAAGGTATGTAATGGCAATGCACGGTTCCTCTCAAGACCATTGATAACGTTAAGAGTATGTATCAACTACATACCCTTACGTGGATTGTCTGCATAAAATTTGCATAGTACAAAGTTATAACACAATTAGCTTTGCACAAAACAGTAGCAATTTCTATCTGATGTATCAACTAGCTTTGCACAAAAAAGTTTCATTGGTGAGTATTGATTTAATGACATTTTAAAACACAGTTTTGTTGGTAAAAACGTTATACCGATATGATCTGAAGCTTAATGCCATCTCCTCATTCGTTAAAGCCATTTCCTGCAGAAGGCTCCTCCTGGATCTGGCAACCGCCGCCCGCCACAACCGCCGGTGCATCCGTCGCCAGCAACCACCTCCGTCCACACATTCCCACGATCAGATTCTGCCATTACAAACGCAAAGCCATCAACATAAAAAACAATGCACCAGTTTACCGGGTCTGATTTCTTTAGGCACACACAGTGCCTCCAGATAAGTCTGGAGTGACTCCACCAAAGTCTGGTGAGGGGTTTCCGACCATCATAGGCAACCACCCGAAACCCTTATCCCCAAATACCAACATATATATCATCCATGCATGCTAAATCTGTAACTGAACTACAATATTTAGACTTACATACCTGTTATTCGGTTGCTTAGACTGAACATACGGTCGAAATTATAGGATTTCTTGATTTACAGTTGTCTACGAAGAGAAAGCGCGACAGCGGGTATGCTATAGATAAGAGGAGGGTCTTCATCCTCGGGTTACATAACCCATCAATTCGGTCAATCCGTCGACCCATCCCGAGGTAAATGAGATCATGGCACGTGATTACCTCCCTACGCATACCCGCTAGAGGAGGGTCTTCATCCTCAAGTTACATAACCCATCAATTTGGTCAATCCGTCGACCCATCCCGAGGCAAATGAGACCATGGCACGTGATTACCTCCCTACGCATTCAATCAGGTGGTGCGACAACACCTCAGTTTGGCTCGGCTGAGATCTGATGAGTACGAATATCTCTTCGTGAAATGTGCCCGTAATAAATGCTTGGGACCAACCTGCCGTCCCACAACCAAACGTACTTCATAACGTGGGGGATGTGCCCATATTAAATGCTTTGCGGACGTCTGGTATATTGTTTCAGCCACTACAGCTCTATAATATAAATAAGGGTCGTGCTACAGTGCCCGAACGGTTGACGCAAGGAATGACCGAACGGAATGAAATCCGCTCGGCAAGGTTCGGCGGACTTCATATAAGATAAAGTCCGCCAAACACACTGTTATTAAAATTAAAATTAAAAATAATTAAAATTATAATATAAAAATTAATTAAAATTAAAATTAAAATTATAATATAAAAATTAATTAAAATTAAAATTAAAATTATAATATAAAATATAATAAAAAATGAAGTCCGCTGATGCGGACTTCATTTTTGAATTAATTCCGCCCGCATAGCAGCGGGCGGATGAAAAATTAATTCCGCCCGCATAGTAGCAGGCGGACTTCATCTTATTTGAAGTCCGACCGCTGCTATGCGGGCGGATTTCATCCGCCCAGCAGCCCGCTCGCTGCTGGGCGGGCGGACTTCAACATAGTTGAAGTCCGCCAGTTCAGTTCGGGCGGGTTTTATCGATGATGAAGTCCGTCCGACTTTTATTTGGAGCAGCAGTTTCAAGGTAAGGATATTTTTGTCTTTTAATATTTTTAGTCATCCTGTACGTCAACCAATTCGGGCAAAGTAGCATTATTCTATAAATAAATGGTCACTCTCTCTTATTTGTCGAAAGGTTATAAATCGCTGTTACCGTCTCTGTCACGACTTACCCATTCCCCCGCCCTAACCTATGTTGTAAACCGAATGCAATATACGTCAGTGAACAAGTATGATATGCCCCATGACCGATCACGCTCTCTTATAGACAGCTTCGGTAAATCAAAGATTTTGAGAATTCCAACCGTTTGATCTTCCCCAACGTATTTTCACGGTCGAATCACCCGAAGAAGAGGTACGTAATACGATTTAGCATTCATGCATTATTTATTTCTGTATATACGCGGGATTGGGTATGGACGACAGTTTTACAATAGATATATGAAGATTCCACCGTTGGATGTTGCTGGTGTTGGGGTATGTTGGTATATAGCCGTTGGGACTGCATGTGCGTTGTTTATTTGTAGATAAAAACCAATATATCAGATCTGGTATACCTGTCACATTGTTTGGTATGTTAACTTGGATGGCTTTGCGTTTGTTACTGTAGGCTCGGATCGTGGGAATGTCTGGACGGAGGTGGATGCTGGCGACCGCTGGCTGCGGCAATTGTGACCGACGTCGGCCAGATCCAGGGGGAACCTTCTGCAGCAAATGGCTTGAAAGAAGGAGATGCCATCGAGCTTCAGATCATGTGCGTGTTAACGTTTTTACAAATCAAAATGTTCTTACATTTTCATTTAATCAGTTATGATGTTCATTACTGGAATTAAACACAATTTTATTTCATTGTGATTTAGGTTCTTATCTGGTATGTATATTTTACTGCTATGCATGTGTGATGTCTAATTGAAAAAATGTAATTGTGTTGTAACGTTGTAATATACAAATTTCCTGTAGACAATCCAGATTGATGATTGGCTTCAGTCATCTATCTGGAGTCACATAGCAAGCAAGCTGACTTCCAACATTACTTTAATTAGATAAACCTTGATGTAGTGAATTGCCTTGTACAAGGAGATGCCATCAAGCTTGAGATCATGCGAGGCAGGACGCCATGAATGGTGATCATCCTTCCTAGCATGATCTGGAGCTTGATGGCATCTCCTCCTTCAAGCCAATTCGCTGCATGAAGGTTTATCGGATTGAAGTTATGCGGGATGTCAACTTGATCCCACACTTTATATCTCCAAAGCGCAAGGGCGGATCGAGGGGGAATCCAAGACGAGTGTTGGAGCTTCAGGATGGGCTATGTGTGTGTATACAAATACATATATGTATATATATATATATAATATTTTGGTTGGGATTGGGGTTGGCACGGGAAGTTAATCAAAACAGAGGTAGGAGTTCAACTCGTGGGGCTCGTGGAAGTAATGATGATGAGGTGCAATACCATTTCAATAATTAATGATCCATGCTTAAGTATTTAATTTTCTGGTATTTATGTATAATTCATATTTTTTACATTGAATTTCTGATTTTTCAGATTGAAGGTTAAGGATCAAACATGATAGATTTTAGTGAGACTGTAGTTGGAACTCAAGGTAGCCAAGCAATATGAATTACTGTATATGCATTGGAAAAATATATTCTGCAAGAATATCGCTGTGTATCAGTTTTTGTTATAATAGATTAAGGACAAAGGTGTTCTGCACACTGGCGGAGCCACATATAGCCAAGGGTGGGCATTGCCTACCGTAAATTTCTCAATTTTTTCTTATTAAGGTCTCACTGACTTTGACATAGTATATATCCGAGCCTTAATTTGCTTAAATATTTCTCTTCAAACACATATATTTGCTTAAATGTAAAGTCCGCCAAGCGGACTGTGTACTATAAGAGGTCCGCAAAGTGATAAATTTCGCCAATTCCGATATTTGGCGGACCTCATCTAGTATCGAGTCCGCTTGGCGGACTTCTTACGACCGACCGGGCATTTGGCAAACCTCGTCCCATTTGAAGTCCGCCAAATACCGGTTGGGCGGACTTGATATGGGATGAGGTCCGCCCAACAGTGCGGAATATGGACGGACTTCATGGGGCTGACACATTATCTATATATAATATGTAGAATTTTTATTGATGAATTTATTCTGTTAAAATATATTAAATACGAAGTAATGATTTCGAAAAAAAAAATACAAAAAAAAAAATTACTATCCACATTGTATAACGTATCAAACTTATAATATAATATATTAAGAATAAGAATTGACATATCTTGGTTGCTTGTATAATCTATCCACATTATATTTGGGTTTGGGGTAGGAGGGATTTTTTATTTATAATATATTATATTCATAATATATAAATAAATCAAAATATTAATTTAAATAATAAAAAATACTTCAAATATTATATATCAAAGTGGCCCAATCGCTTAGAACAACAAATTAATTACTAGATCATAAGTTACATTAGCATTTCGTGATGGCATACTAGTAACAAACAACACTTTAGGGACTAATATGTCCCTAAAATGTAATTTACTATAATGTAATTTACTAAGAATAAGAATTGATATATCTTGGTTGCTTATGAATTTAAACTAAAGTATAAAGCAGATATGAGCATTTGTTAGGTTTCTATTATTTTTTTAATAGAAAACACTATGATTGAATTAAATCCTTGGTTGATTTTCATTTGGTAGAATTATTTACATTTGGTATGACTGTTTAATTGTTTTTAATTGCTCTTATATTTTGATTTCAATATATTAGTGAACATTATAAATCTTATATGTTTGTTTATAAGATTTATAATGTTACAAAGTAGGATAGTCTCCAAAACAAGAATTAAATTAAAGGTATTGATAATTAATAATTAAAATAAAACTAAGCATGGGTTTTTCAATCTTTATTATTCTTATCTTATCGTATCTTATTAATTAATTAATATATTAAAGCTGGATAGAACGTAATATAATTAATTAATATTAAAGTAATAATTAATAATTAAAGGTAGTAATAACTAATCATTAAAGTAAAACAAAGCATAGATTTTCCAATGCATGACATTTTAGTATTCCATTTGATTATAATCAATTAACTTTCATAGATAATTGTTGAAATCATATATTGTGATTATATCTCCCGTGCAGCGCATGAGTTACACTAAATCATATAGTTCAACTCAATTAAATCATAATATTATATACATTGCTATTTGGTCTATTTGAAGATTTAACTTACATTTATAACGAATAATTTATTAATAACTATATAGTAGTTTGTAAGATGTTAACCATATAAACACTATAAAAACTTTGAATAATGGATATGATTTTGATTTAAGTGTTTCGGTTGGAAGTAACTATGATTTTGATTTTATTAGTCATATAAGTAAAACTTAAACAGTATTCTTGATTTGTAATACATATTGGTTTCATAAGCACATTAATATAATGGTATTCATACTCTTGAGTGATAATATATGTTTTATTCATAGAAATGTAATTTTTTAATTTTTAAAAAATATAGAATGGGTAATTAAGATCAGTATAAATAATAACTAATGGGTAAGTGTGATTACAATTGTTGTATATTCACTACCTTGGACTACGATGACACTATTCCCGGCCCCGCTCCAATCGAAACACAACCAAAGTCTTTATAGTGGTCTGACTGATTGACGATAATGTCCGGGTTTAATTGAACATTAAAACCAGATGTCCTCTAAAGTGAACCCGGGATGCGAATGCCCCGGGTCAACGCCTTGAACCGCGACATGGTAAACTTCCGGGTATAATACATTCCGGGCGTCATACCGCGATTATACCCGTCAATAAAATATTCCAGGTTTTATCGGCATTTAAATCCCACAACCGTTTAGTACTCGACAAACTACGGGCTTTATTTCCCGAAAAATTCCTATAAGGCCCGGTAGTAAATTCAATGGGGATAATAATTTGATAAAACCCGCTGTCCGGGTTTAGTCACGCGATAAAGGTCGGATATGGTGGAGGAGTCTTCATGGTCCGACGATCACCACTCATAACCATTTTACACAGCTATGTATATACAACATAGAAATTTCAACAGAACATATATATTACGTATCAGCATAATATACATATTACATGAGAGGAAAATACATATACCGACTAGAATTAAATTTCTAAAAATACATATTAATTTTACTAATAACCTATACACTCAACTATCAACTACACTGCTATGTCTATACAAAAACATTACAAATTTCTGGCGGAGAGTAGTCATATCACCCATGGTTTGAATGCTAACCCACTGGTCCTCAGTGTGCCACAAGATGTCCATAACGTACAATCCGCAGGAGTGCCTGTAGTAGAAAAATTCAAATTCAGTAAAACATTCAATGTCAACAATATTAAATTGAATCCTAACTAAAGTACCCGTCGGGTTGCTGCGGCACCGGCACCTTCCCTGGATCAAGAATCTCCAGCTCCCATTTTTTGTAAGCAGGCGCAGCTTTGGATAGATGTTCATAATATCCACTACGCACCAGGAGAATGGGGAGGAGGCTGACCAATGGCTGCATGGCCGTCACCCTGGACTTCATGCTATCTGCTGACTTCGCAAGGGAGTCGTATACAACAACTTTCCCCTCCTTCAGGCAAATATTCGCAAGGACCCAGTGACTATTATTTATGCTGCATGGGAGCAACACCTGCATGTAATATAACATTAGATTTTGTAAGGCAGTAACTCCATAAATAAGTTGAAATAACACATACGAAGTCCACTGTCCACCACGGGCGTTCATCATCATCAGTCTGGCCTTTGACAAAATTCAGCCAACTGTCTGGGACAATCGCCTTACCAGCCACGAACCGCTTCTCGGTATATGTATTGTTCCAGTGCAATACCATAAGTACCTGGATGGAATATATGATCATGGACAAAATATATATGAAACAAAGAAGTAATATAAGATTTCTGTATAGCACTCACAAATAGTGATGACGACATCAGTGCGTAATTGGTGTTATACACACCACTACACTGCGTCTTCATTATTCGTCGGAGGTAACACATATAACTGTCGATGTGCGCCGCCTCTACCCAGTTAGGCAATTCCGCTATGACCCGAAGGTTATCGGGTATTAGATGGACAATGTACCCTGTGTCCCGCCTACAACAACAACGAATTAAGACTTACATTGCGCATATGTAAATAGAATTAGCAAGTAAAAAATGCTTAAGCCTTTTAATACTCACGCAATATCTTTATCCGACCGTATGTAATCACCGTAGCCCTCGGGGGGGGGGGGTTAGGATTATCCTCATTATCTGGGTCCAGGTGGCGATGCGATACTTCAGCTGCTATCTGCATGACAACGTCGGCAGCATCAGTGGGTGATAGGTTCTGAAGGACTTCATCACCTGTCCCCTCTACCTCCAGGTGGTGGTCCGCAACATGAGCCGCATTATCCATCACATTGACTGCCCCTCTGTCCGGCTGAGGAACAGGAACATCCTCCATTGTCCCACCCGATTTGGACTGCGGCACTGTATCCGCATAAATTGCATCGTCGGTCCTGTCCACCGCGACAGCATCCCTTAACCGCTTAATTCGGGTGGGGTCGGTGTATTGTGGCCGACGACACTGCGATTGCAACTGTATAATCACTAACCCTTACAATAAGGTGTTGCAGACTGAAATGTAATACGTATTCAAATTGAAGTTCGGGCATACTTTGACTGGTGATGTCTAGTAATCCACTTCATCGCCAACTGGAGGTGTATGTTGACCATCTGGTTCCTAATCATAACCACCATCCACGTCAGTTGGGGAATGCACAACAGGTGGGACGCGTAGATGGGTAAGCAGTGATGCTTGCCCCATTTCCACTTGCCTCAACCTCCACTCCACATGACCCAACCTCCTCTCAGTGAGCGTCATGTGTGAACTCATTAGACCGATTTCCCGATCCAAACGTGTGCTCATCTGGCTGAGTTCACCGTTCAAGGACCGCAACAGCTCCAGCGTCATATTCAGCTTATCGGTGATCTGCAAAAGGCAATGCCAACTATTAGATGTGTACATATACGATATGAACAATTTATCATATATCAAATTTACATCACATGAACAATTTTATTAGCAATATCATACATCTTCTTCGTGCTGTCCGCGGTGCGTAGTAGGAGAGAGTCCTGTCTCCGCCCTACACGTTGAAATCGTATCTGTACGAGGAGCACCATCAGCCGCATCCGCCTCCTCCTCCTCTCCCACCTGGTCGGAGCGGACCGCATCCTCCAAATTATGGTCAATCCCTCCGCCGCCTAATTTGTATGTGTTAACACCAACCCAGTACAGAGGGTTAAAGGACCTCCAGAAGTCAGTGTCCCGCTCTGCATCAGTTGGCTCGAGCGTCGCACTCGTACCCCAAACCTACGACATGATTTTATCATTTCTTCAGTTGACTAAAAATATTCAAAAAGTTACTCAATTTAATGTGAGGTTTCGAACATACATTCCTAAGGCCTTCTACGTAGTTGATTTTATGTGGCCTTCTTTTAGAGCACCACTTCCAACATCTGGGAATGGAGACTGGAATGGATAGTCTGATGGCCCACTTATTCTCCACCCATGGGAATGTTTCGATCAGCCACCACTGTATAAATCAAATAATTTCAATAATAAGCTGATAAAACAATTCAAGTCAAACAAAAAGTGTAGTTGGCATCGACAAATATTTGTCGACAGACCGATGTCACTATACTGAATTTAGTACCTGAAACGCCCAAACAAAACCGTAAATATTAACTTTCTTGCCAATCTCCCCACTCAGCTTGCCATCTGCAGTGGCCAGCCGGAGGTAATGCAGGCTCTTACTGTAGATGTACGTACCCCAAGGGAACAACTGAAATGCATGCAAGTCATCGGCCATAGTCCACAGAAAGTCCTCCACCGGTGCGCGTTCATCGTGGCCAAGCAACAAAATTGTCACAACAGCAATATAACTTAGCTTGAAGACATCATCTGCAGGAAGGTCATGTCTGGAATCAAGAACTACTTTGATGTCGCGCCAATACATCTCCTGTTGATGTGGGAAAAGTCGTGCGGGTAAACTGTCCGCCTGCATCGGCCTCGCTTCACATTGTTCTTTATCAATTACGCCAAACCGGAGTCTACTGATTAGAATGAATTCTTGCTTCCTGTACCTATATGGCACGCCCCCAAGCTCCAACCACATCTCATCCTCTCGAGCTCCCGGAAAGGTGACCTCCCTAACTAGGACTTCTCCAACCAATTGTGGTGCAGAATACTGATCGTGCAGAGGGATTTGAATAAAATGTCCCAGCGGCCCATCGGTGAATGTTTCCAAGAGGCAATAACGGCCTAATGCCTCACGAACAACTGTAAGCTGCTGCAGGCCACAGTGAGTTGTGAACCGCGTAGTCGGCGGGATTACCCGATTAGCGTGAACGTACGTAAATTTCAACATCTGGTTGACGTCCATCTGACAGGGATCGACAAAAATAAATAAAAGGAAAAACCATTATGAAATAACAGGAACGCGATATCTTTTTAAATAATGGGGTACATGAACATTTCCATTTACCGAGCCTAAAGTTGTATTTAAGCCCGTAAATGAAGGAAGGTATAGGTATTGTCCGGAGTAGCGAGGAGGCACGGCGTCAATCCCACGATGACGCCCGGTTGGCCTGAAATTACATATTAAGCCCGGGACCCACGTTCGCGGGCTGCCGAGCTTCATCGGGCTACAAGGAGGTCAACCGGCCACGAATCCATACGGTCATCATCGCCAACGGGGCTTCAAGACGACGAAGCGACGTCGGCAAGAAAGTCGGCCCGCATTCTGTCCCTCATCGATAGACATAGCCGGGTCATGATACGGATTGCGTTTAAGTCCATAGCGTAAGACAAAAATAACAGAAAAGAAGAACAAGACTAACCTCTTCACTGTGGGCGGTTAGGGTTCGGCGGTGACGTTAAACGCTAATACGGCGGCTGCTCGCTTGTTCTGGGGCGGATGTGGGGTCTAGGAAGAGATAGCGACTTGGGCTTAATGGAGACAGTCAGAGGGATCGATCGGGTGAGTGAAAGGCAAGTCGGGTTTAATTAGTACGGGTGTTTTAAATTTCAGGGGTAAAATGGAACTCGCAGGGTATAGGTAATAGTATGCAATAAAAACTAATAATCACGTATTCGTTGAATTTGGGTTTGTTTAGTTTTCGGGAGCAGGGGGATCATAGTCAACTAAGAGGTGGGGAAAATTTATTGAAAACAATAAATATACTTTTTTCCGAATGTGAAAGGGTTTGCCATTGTATATAAAGACGGTTAAAATCCAATGCATCATCGTTATTGATTACCACAACATTTATATTGGTTACTTGAAATAATTGGTTACCAGACATATCATTGGTGATTTCTTGTAATTTTCATTGTTTTTTATAGTTAGTTAGCGGTTGTAATTTTCACTGTTTAATTTATAGGTATTTAAATTATAGGTATTTAAAATGAACCGGCAAAAAATCCAATATTGTTACTGATGTTGAAGTCCGAAAGCAGACTTCATATTGGTTTAATCCACCTGACAGACTTCATATTGGTTTAAGTTCGCCAAACGCTATCCGATCGGACTTCATATTTGTTTAAGTCCGCCAATCGCTATCCGGGTCCAACACAGCGTCCGGGCGGACCCATCAACGATGAAGTTCACCAGGACGGTCCCTTATGCGTACTTCATAATTGCCAGGAAGGATGAAGTCCGCCCGAACGCTCTATTTTGCGGACTTCATAATTGCCATCAAGGATAAAGTCCGCCAGGTCGGTCCCTTATGCGGACTTCATAATTGCCATCAAGGATGAAGTCCCCCAAACGCTCTATTTTTGCGGACTTCATAATTGTCATAAAGGATGAAGTCGCCTGGTCGCTCCCTTCTGCGGACTTCATAATTGCCATCAAGGATGAAGTCCGCCCAAACGCTCTATTTTTGCGGACTTCATAATTGCCATAAAGGATGAAGTCGCCCGGACGCTCCCTTCTGCGGACTTCATAATTGCCATCAAGGATGAAGTCCGCCCGGACATTTTGGAATGCCACTACTGCAACTATTTCGTGTTTCAAATAATGCTCAAATTTACATAAATCCACCAAATTTAAATTCTTCCCAATTACACAACCCAAATGACATCATTACACAACCGTCTCAAATTACACAACCCAAATGACATAATTTGAATCAATCACCGCGGACCTTGTGGTTGTCAATCGGATTTTATCGGGGAATCAAGTCCGATCGGATATTCCTGAAACGATTTTCATGAAGTCTGAATAATCCTATATCACTTAATCGAAAAATGAAGTCTGATTCGAAATTGTTTAATTAAGGATAAAGTCCGATAGGATAAAAATCTCATCCCAAACATACATAAAGTGATATCCGTTATAATAACGTAACGGGTACCGATTGGACTAACGAGTTATTTTTTGGACAAAAAAAGGCCATTCCCGCCCGATACATGAACAGTTGTACCGTTTCATTTGCATATCTTGGCTTCAGCTTCTGTATTTATTATAATTGCGTTGTCTGACCGCCTTTTCCTCTATAGATCGTTATTCCCAAATTGGTTCACGTTCTTATTCCTCCATATTACTGATAGGATGGCTAGCTCAATCAAGAATCAGTCGAAGCCGGCCAATAACAAGAGCGCGAAGAAGACGGTTCATCAGGTTTGATTTTGGACTATTTCCTTTGTCTGATGATGTTTTGACGATATTGGCATCGAATAATTTGATATGAATACGTACCACCCAGAAAATATTTGTTATAAACCAACGTATTTATAATATCAGCAGATGTGTTAGCATTTATGTGTGGCTAGATGAAGAAGGGGTAACGGTTTATGGGCATCATGTTCGGCGAAGATATGTTAACATAATACAGGCTGATAGGTTAACATACATCGGTGGCATATATATACACCACCGAAATGGGGTAACCGATGGTTAGGGTTTAGCGTTTACTTCGTATGGATATGGGGTCACCGATATATCGCTTATACACTTGACCAGTTACTTGTTACTGATAAAGATTGTATTGTTTGTTAACTTAATATTGTTTTTTTGTTTTTTTATTTTTTGTACAGAGGTTAGATGATAACTTGGAAATCAAGGAGTTTTTCCACGCGAGGATTACTAGACTTGATCATTTTAAGGAGACTGTTGAAGGCATTAGGGCGACACTGAGGCATAAGCCTGACCTTGAGGAACAGTTTAAGGCATCTTGTTTTGGACAGCTCGTATATGGAGTAGAGGGACTAACATGGAGCATTCAGTTAGTCCACAGTCTACTGTTAAGGCTGCTGAAGATAGCAGACAAGGACGAGGAAAGCTCCTTGTGCTTCAGAATATGTGGGAAGGACGTAAAATTTGGGAGGGAGGAGTTTGCTCTGATTACGAGGTTGAAGTTTGGAAACATCCAAGCATCAAAGAGGAAAATCAATGTGGAGGGGACTCCTGCACTATTTGCCAAATTCTTCCCTGACTGTAACACAAAGAAAGGGGTTTCAGGGACCAAGTTAAGAAAGATTTATATGCGGGATATTGCTAGTGATAAAGAGCAGTGTTCGGATGAAGATCGTCTATCTATGTCATATCTGATGATTATAAATGAAATCAATTCCAAGTCCCATGCCACGAAGTTGGATATCAGATATTTTCACCTGGCCTCTAATTGGCCAGAGGTTAACAGGTTCCCCTGGGTAAACGACTCCTTCATATCTACAACAGATAGTGTCAGACGGGGCATCTTGAATGGGTTCAGACAGAATAAGGATATGAAGACATACGACACTGGAGGTTTTCCAATTACCTTACAGGTATATATCGGTGGATCATCGATATGGATAAATCGATGCGAATATGATATCGGTTATACATTACTTGATCGATATCGGTTTATCATCGTATCTATTATACCATATCGGTATCTAACTGATTATATTAACTGACATATCTTATTAGAACCGATATATGTAACCGTCTGTCTTATTCTAATTTTTGTATTATAAAGTAGTATAAGACACATTATCTAATACTTGTTTTCTTAATTTTGTATCATATGCAGATTTTTTTATTTGAGGTCATGCCACGTTTGGTTGAAATCAAAATTGTTAAAAGAATTGAATCAGACCCTCAAGCTCCAAGGATGAAGAAATGGATACTTCTACCTACAAAAATCAACCAAGAACAAATTTTGCAGGGGCGTTTATTTGATGATGGGAAAGTTATCCCCATTGTGCCAACAGAACAGGAGAGGGGGGAAGATTATTTTATTAAGGCACGTGGTGTATTGGAAGAAGAAGAAGAAGAAGAAGTAAACAAAGGTGGAGTCGGAGGGAGTGCAAATGTAATGGAGGTTGACTCAATAAACCAGGGAGGAAGGAGTGTTGAACTCAAGAAAAAAATATATATAAAGAACTATTTAGATGGTTTAATGAAGGAAATTCGGGAGGAGAGGAAGGAAGTGAGCAACAAGCTCGGTGAAGTGAGAAACGAGCTAAGGGAAGTTAAAAACGAGCTCGGTGAAGTGAGAAACGAGCTAAGAGAAGTGAAAAACGAGCTCGATGAAGTGAGAAACGAACTAAGGGAAGTGAAAAACGAGATCGGTGAAGTAAGGCACATGTTGAACCGAGATAAGGAAGAGAGCACCGACATGAAGAGTACGTTTACTTTTATCTGCCAACGATTGTCAATCAAGCCACCGGTAACTGAGGGGGAGGACGAGAGGAAAGATGTTGAAGGTGAGGAGGAGACGACGGAAGGCGATGTTGCTGAGGCTGTGGCTGTGGTTGAGAAATTGATAGATGAGACACAAACAGAGTCAATAAACCCCTCATTAGATGAAATAAAAGCAGATACTCCTATCAAGGAGACATTCCAAAGGACGGGTGTGCAGATGGGGCACAAAAGAAAAGCCATTGAATCAATTATGAATCCCCACGAGGGAAATAAGGAGGACTCGGGAGTAACATCATTCACCTCCAAACTCCCAAAGCTGAATCCCAAACCAACAGGTGCTCCAAGCGGTGTTTGGGTGGAGGACTTACATAAATTTCTCAATGATCCAAATACAACAGCAGTTATCAAAGCTTCCTGCTGTTATATGGATAAGAAATTTTTTCAGATCCTATCAAATAAAGACCAATGGCTCCGATCTGATGTAAGTCATTATCTAACTATATATGTTCTGTTGTGTATGACATCGGGTTATATCTGTTAAGAGCCTAGACTTACCTACATATATCATTTGCTGTATAGATACGTCGGTTACACTTTATCGGTTATACGTTATAATGTTGGTTTTCTATATCGATATTGAACCGATATATATAGCTGATATATATACATTGTCATGTATCGGTTTCGCATGTAAGTTACGAACCGATATTTATAACCGTGTTTGTTTATGGTATTTATTTTTAAAATCTTTGCAGCACATGGATAGCTATGTGTACATGTTGAATAAAAGAATGAAACAATCAAAGACAACCAATACAAAATTAGCATTGGTTCCAAGCACATTTAGTGTAAGTGTCGTAACAATATATATTATCTGGACTGGAATTTACTTCTCAAAATAACTAAGCATTTGTGATTTTGACCGCACATAGAAATTATTGAAGAGTGCGTGGGATCAATTGAAAGCAGGAAAGTGGGAAAACTTCACGGAGCATGATAATCCTTGCCAATATTTTTGGGGAGAGACAACAGATACAAACGGCTTCTTAAATGTTGAGGTCGTGCTATGCCCTGCAAATGTAGATGATAAACATTGGGTTTTGGTAGCGCTTGATTTCGCGCGTCAATGTGTTCATGTGTATACCTCGACCACACCAAACAACTACAAAACTAAGTTCCAGTATCTTGTACATATGGTTCCAAAGCTTCTAAAAGATTGTAAGTACGACGTCTTAACACTTGGATTCAAGTTGAAGCCTATATGGGACTTCGAGGTTCAAAAAGGTCCTCAACAAATTGGGTAAGCTTCTAAAAGATTGTTTATTTGGAGTTTTTGGATTATGATGGCTAAAAATGTTATTTGCTTACAATTGGCAGGGGTGGTGATTGTGGGATATTTGTTCTCAAATGGATGGAATTAATGGCCCACAATGTCTCAATAAAAGAGATGACCCAGGGGCATGTTGAACTTTACAGATATCATATGGCTGTGGAACTTTATGCTTTTGCAGTATCGGATGCACTGGAATTTGCAGCCGAGCTTGATAAAGAAAATGAAGAAGCTCACAAAGATCCCAAGAGAAAGGAAAACTAAACTATTGTAATGTATACATAATCTTAGTAATATTGTAATGTATATATAAATCGTACCAATATATAAGTTTAGAGGAAATGGGTGAGCTTCCTTTATAATTATATCGGTCTGATTCATCGGATATAAATCGATACCATTTGACCGAGATGTCGACTTCCTTAATCAGTTAACACACATCGGTTATTTAACCGAAATGAATACACCAATATTGTTTTCCCATAACTAATTTCTTAACATTCAAAATTATTGGATTACACCAAGTTTGGCGACCTGTAAGACATCTTACATCGGTTATGTTTCATCGGTTTGAAATCGATGCTCTTTTTCCGATATCTTCTTACTGATTTTTCATCGGCTAACACACATCGGTTAAGAAACCGATATGTATTAACCGATATCGATTCCATAAGACGGAATTAAACAAATACTACAATTGTACCTGTTAATTGTTTTTCTTATTAAAAGATTGGCCTTTTAAATGTTTAATTAGTGAATGTATGTTAAACGTTTATGACAGCAAAGTTATTGGATTAGAGCAAGTTTGGCGATTGTGACCAATTAGACAACGACTGCATTTCACCCTCCTCTTCTCATCACAGGCTGAAGGAATTCGACATATCTGACGTCTTCCACGTTTGCTTCCACAGATACATCGGTTATGTAACCGATGCTCTTTTTTTCGATATCCTCTTACTGATTTTTCATCGGCTAACACACATCGGTTAAGTAACCGATATATATTAACCGATATCGATTCCATAAGACGGAATTCAACAAATACTTCTTATTAAAAGATTGGCCTTTTAAATGTTTAATTAGTGAATGTATGTTAAATGTTTATGACAGCAAAGATATTGGATTAGAGCAAGTTTGGCGATTGTGACCAATTAGACCACAACGACTGCATTTTACCCTCCTCTTCTCTTCACCGGCTAAAGGAATTCGACAAATCTGACGTCTTCCACGTTTGCGTCTACTTGCTGGCGGTAGCAATTTAATAGACGCAATTTCCGCCGACACGGTCCAGTCGCCTTGGCTACCCACAGGCATTATCGGATCGGCATAGGCACACAGCAGAGCTTTTGTTTGGTAGTATGAGGAGCACAAACTGTATGGTTCAATATTGCGTGAACGTGCAGCAGCCAGGGCATGACCACATGGCAATTTGTCGAAATCAAACACTCTACAAGTGTAAGTTTTCGCCTTCAAGTCGACAATACCCCCAAAGTGACCATCATGAACATTGAATCTATACATATCAATCGGTTCTGGACGCCAATACTGGGATAATGCCAATCTTTTGCCTATTTCTCCCTCAGCCCAAGCTGTTATATATCCACCCATTTTACTAGCATCACCCCGTCTCTCATAAAACCATTGTTGCAGCATATTCCTGATATACTCCATCAAACATTGAATCGGCAATTTATGCGCATCCGTTAGAGCTGCATTGAGGCATTCTGCAATGTTTGTGGTCATTATATCAAACTCTTGCCATCCGAATATGCACGTGCCCAACGACTGAAACCAGCCTCTCTAAGATAGGCACCGATGGCTGGAGCATATCGCTCGAGCTCAATAAAGTATTCATTAAATTCGGATTGTCGATATGCCTTCGCAGCCTTGTAGAAAAGAGCATGCACATTTTCCTTCTTGAATTTAGCCTTAACGTTTTGGCCAATATGATATATACATGAAACGTGCAATGAGTTAGGGAACACAGTCGTGACCGCCTTATGGATGCTCTTGTGCCGGTCAGACACAAATACCAAATCAGGTATATCGTCACCAAGGGCAGAGCGCAATTTATTGAAGAACCATTACCATGAGGCATCATTCTCAGAATCTCCCACTCCCCACGCTATAGGATAAACATGATTGTTACCGTCTTTGCACGTGGCAACAAACAAACTACCAAGATACTTGCCCTTAAGGAAACAAGCGTCCACTGCAATGACAGGCCGCATCTTGCTACGAAATCTGGCAAGGCATGCACCAATGGCCATAAAATGGTACTTGAATCTGTTTCCACTGTCACTCTCGAATTCTGCAATAGTCCCGGGGTTATTCAACTTCAACATGTACAGATAAGATGGAAGCAACTGGAATGATTCCTCCGCACCCCCTTGATCATGTCCAAAGCCTTTTCCCGCGATCTCCATGCCTTTTCATAACTTATGTTGACCCCAAAGACCTTGCGAATATCGTGGACAATGTTCTTAGGCTTATAAATACGCTTAACATCCTCGAAACTGCTTTTTATATAAGAACCAATTATTCTGCTCTTTGCCTGACAATGATCGCGGCGCATTATTGAAGATGAACATGAATGAGTATTTATATATTTCCTGACTGTCTAACCAAAAGAAGTGCCAAGTGTGGCTGCCCTAAACCGCCATTTACAATCACCGTGCTTACATTTCATGTAAACTACATTCTTAGTTGACTTCACCACTTTGTATTCGTAATTATTCTTCAAAGCCAACAAACTCATCCGTTGATGCAATTCTGATTTTGAAGGAAAAATTTTGTTCATGTCAACATCTGCCACAGCCAACGATGTTCCCGCACTAACCCTTGATAATCTCGAAGATGGGAGAAAAGTAGGCTGCTGAGCACAATCCCGTGAGTGTACATTGATAATGTACAAATTTTCAGCATCATCAGCATTCAATACATCTTCAACCCCATGTCCAGCACCATCCCGATTAACATCTTCAGCATCATCCCGTTTAACATCTTCATAACCATTTCCATCCAAAGCATCATCGCAATTAACCTCGTCTTTCAACGATGTTGGACTATCGCTGCCCAAGCGTGTCAGGGGATAATTCTCTGCAACCACTTCCTTAGGTAGTGTCTGCGGTAGTAATCTGTCCACAAAATCAACACACAATGGGCTTCTAGACTCTATCCAAGAGCATTCCAATAGAAAGCACTCAACATCTGTATCATTACGTATCTCCAATGGACGTGCAGATAGAACCGAGTGCTTATACTTGTACTTCAGCACAACTGACTTCTCCGCCGTACTAACGTTGAATTTGTTGTATAGGGAACTTACGAGTTGGTCGAATGTGCAATCTGGTTCCACACGTAGTACCGTCCCACATTCTTCGGTTATGTACTTATATTCTTTCGCATCGACATCATATTGCCACTGACCTCCATACATCACAACAACAAAGACAGGTCTTCGAGCTTCCATTCCTAACATTGAAACGATTATCGGTTTTCATTCTAAATTAAAATAAATTTAAAATATATCGGTTTTCCTAACGTATATCGGTTTCTAAATGTCGATTGTAAGAGGTCATATCGGTTACTATATATCAGTTAACATAAGACCTCAACCGATAATGAAACCGATATATCATTTTCATGATGCTTCTGTGTTTAAACCTATATCGGTTAAAATATATCATGACGTAAATTGTCGATATATCAACCGATATATGTCCAAACTAGCGAAATGCATAATTTTTCACTCATAACTTTGGAAAAGAGGATAAACTATCTTGTCGAAGATTGGGAATTAACTAAATAGCTAGATCGAGAGAAGCCGATTGATGTGCGAACGCAACAATGCTTAAAGAATAACAACAATGGGCGCGAATAAGATGCTTGATGAAGAAGCAACAACACTTTGGCAAGTGAATAAAAGCAGCAACAATGGCTTTGAGAAAGACGAGCGTGAGAGATTGACGGCGATCGAGTCAGAATGTGAGTGACGGAATACAAGACCATAAGACAGGGTTCCTATAGCGGGATTATTAAAAGCGGGGGCATTTATGTCAATTCAACTCTCAAAAGTCCTAGTTTTGTAAAGATTTTCAAAGTGTCTTATTTTTGCAAATTTTAGTACCGGGGGTCCTAGTTTTGAAAATTTCCCGAATTAAGTTTGCCCAGTTGATTGACTGGCCAACCCAAAAGTAAACGGGAACGCACGCGTCCAGAACCATTTGATCGAGAATAACATAACCCAAAAGTACAAAACTTGTGTTTTTTTTTTTCCCTCAAGTTGCCATAGTTTTTGTTTTTGAGTCCATAGGCAAAAAACAATTATTGGGAATAACATAATTCATTGACATTTTGTGATATATGATTTTAAAAAGAATGTTACCCCAACACAACATTTTGTGGCGTTTTGGGAGAAAAATTCTACAAGAACCTCATTTTTAAAGTTTATTTCGGGTACATGAAAAATGATTATTTTATGCATATATAGTAGTGACATAGAACTAAGAAAGCAAAATTACAAAGAACTACAGCTTGTTTATATATGTAGCTCTATTTTATCCATCCATTACAAACATGTTATATATTATATTATGCAACTAATGTTTTTTAAATGAAAATTATGTAATCTTGTCAATCCCTTTCTAACCATGGAAGGTTAACTGCACTTGTCACATAAACAATTAATTATACAAGGAAATAAATTAATATCCCATGGTATGAGGTGAACCCACGATGAGTCCCCCACCTCATTTTTATTATTAAATATATATGTATTGTTACATATAAATAAAATTAATTAAATAATAATAATTGAAAATTTTAAATATATATGTATTATTAAATAAATAACTGAAAAATTGTTATTCAATGATTCTTATATTATTTTTCAATTGTAATAATAATTACAAATCTTAATTATAATAATAAATTTTCAACTATTAAATTATTATTATTTTCAAATAAATACTATTATTTTTAATAATAATTATTTTTTTAATAATTTAATAACTAGTTGAGTCTCGAACCCACGCTCGATTCCCTCCCTTCATTTTTTTATTATTAAATATATATGTAATAATATTACATATATAATAAATAAAATGGATTAAATAAAAATAATTGAAAAATTAAAAAATATATGTATTATCAAATAATTAAAAAATTGTTATTCAATTATTATTAAAATAATTTTTTTGATTTTTTTTTCTTTTCCTGGCCATGGGATTTTTCCAAGTTATCCAATAGTACCAAAAATAAATTATTATTTAAAAATTATACTTGTATTTTTGGGTAAATTTTATCATTATTATATCAATTTAATCCAATGTTATTAGTAGTTAGAACACTTAATCATGTATTAGTTGTGTTTTATTACCATTCCATTATTGTTTATTCTGAATTATAAATTCAATTAAGCCAAAAAATATAAAAATACATAATTTTTTATTCGATAACTTTGAAAAATCCCATGGACCAAAAACAAAAAATCAAAAAAAATCATTTTTATTAAAAAATTAGGTATTGTAGCCCCACAAAACCCGGGCCAGGCTTTGTGGCCCCATAAAGCCCGATTTCTTTTATTAAAATAGTTTTTTTGATCTATTTTTTTTCTTTTCTTAGTCATGGGATTTTTCCAAGTTATGCAATAGTCCCAAAAATAAATTACTGTTTAAAAATTATACTTATATTTTTAGATAAATTTTATAATCATTACATCAATTTAATCCAATGTTGTTAGTAGTTAGAATACTTAAACATGTATTGGTTGTGTGTGTTTTATTATCATTCCATTATTGTTTATTTTGGATTATAAATTCAATTAAGCCAAAAAATGTAAAAAGACATCATTTTTTATTGGGTAACTTTAAAAAATCCCATGGCCAAAAAAAAAAATAAAAAAATCTATTTTTATTAAAAAATCAAGTTTTGTTGCCCCACAAAGCCAGATTTCTTTTATTAAAATGGATTTTTTGATACTTTTTTTTTCTTTTCTTGGTCATGGGATTTTTCCAAGTTATCCAATAGTCCCAAAAATAAATTATTGTTTAAAATTTATACTTGTATTTTTGGGTAAATTTTATAATCATTACATCAATTTAATCCAATATTGTTAGTAGTTAGAACACTTAATCATGTATTGGTTGTGTTTTATTATCATTCCATTGTTATTTCTTGTGAATTATAAATTTAATTAAGTCAAAAAATGTAAAAATACATTATTTTTTATTGGGTAACTTTGAAAAATCCCATGGCCCAAAAAAAAAAAAAGATCAAAAAATCTATTTTTATTAAAAAATTAGGTTTCGTGGTCCCACAAAGCTCGATTTTTTTTATTAAAATGGTTATTTTGATCTTTTTTTTTTTTTTGCTTTTCTTGGCTATGGGATTTTTCCAAGTTATCAAATAGTCCCAAAAATAAATTATTGTTTAAAAATTATACTTTTGGGTAAATTTTATATCATTATATCAATTTAATCCAATGTTGTTAGTAGAGATGGCAAAATGGGTCCGGCCCAGCACCGGGCTAGGGCCAGCATTTTGCTGGCCCATTTAAGGCTGGGCCGATTTGGCCTGGCCCGCTTGGCTTGCTAATCAGCCATACAACCCCCCCTCAGCCTCGCCTCTCGCCCTCACCCTCACCCTCTGTCTTGCCCTCGCCCTCGCCCTCACCCTCGCCCTCGTCTTGTCCTCGCCCGCGCCCATCGCTCTCGCCCTCGCTCGCCCTCTGTCTCGCCCTTGCCCTCGCCCTCGCCGGCGCCCCTCGCTCTCGCCCTCGCTCGCCCTCTGTCTCGCCCTTGCCCTCGCCCTCACCCTCACCCTCGCCCTTGCCCTCGTCTCGCCCTCGCCCGCGCCCCTCTCTCTGGCCCTCGCTCGCCCTCGCCCTCGCCCTCGCCCGCGCCCCTCTCTCTCGCCCTCTGTCGCCCGCGTCCCTCGCTCTCAGTCTCGCCCCTCGCCCTCTCTCACTCACTGCCTCGCTAACGCCGCCTGCCTCTGTTGCCTAGCTAAAGCCTAAAGGTAAGTTCAAGTTTTGTGTTAATTATTTGCAGTGTGGATTCTTTTAAATTTGATCATAATTTAAAATGAATTGTTTTAATTATTTACAGTGTGGATTCTTTTGTTAGAAACTTAGAATGGATGGTGATGATCAAATTTCGAGAGGAATCCCTAGTAATGTTAATGAGGAATCCATATCACAATCATAATCAAAAAGCCTAAGATTTTAACCTCTGATGTGTGGAACCATTTTGTGAAAATTGGTGTTGGTAGTGATGGCAAACCAAGGTGTAAATGCAAGGGGTGTGGTAAAGAATATTCATGTCCATCTAAATCAGGAACCTCTCATTTAAGTCGTCATATTCCTAAATGTATGATGATTTCTAAGTATAATGATGCGGGAGATATGCTTATTGATTATGAAGGGAAGTTGAAGAGAAAAAAATTTGACCCTAAAGTAAATCGTGAACTTATTGCTCAGATGATTATTTCACATGGTGCTCCCTTTAATATGGTTGAGTGGAAGGGGTTTAGAAATTACCAAAAGTTTCTGAATGAACATTGTAAGTTCATTTGTAGAAATACTGCTAAAGCGGGTGTCTTGAGAACATATGAAATAGAGAAAGAGAAGTTAAAACAATAATTGGCCCAAATTCTTGGTAGAGTTTGTTTGACTTCTGATG
The DNA here is from genome assembly GCA_036245055.1 of Diospyros kaki. Lineage (NCBI taxonomy): Eukaryota > Viridiplantae > Streptophyta > Magnoliopsida > Ericales > Ebenaceae > Diospyros > Diospyros kaki. The sequence continues at coordinate 1,076,307 of BSEG01000010.1, forward strand.
TTTGGACTATATGCACTAATCATGGATTTATTTCTCTTACTGTTCATTATGTTGATGGCAATTGGAAGTTAAATAGTAAGATATTGTCATTTGCTCATATGAAGCCACCACATAGTGGACATGAATTATCATTGAAGGTGTTGGAATTTTTAAAGGATTGGGGATTGGAGAAAAAAAATTTCCCTCACTTTGGACAATGCCACTTCAAATGACAACATGCAAAATATATTGAAAGAACATTTAAATTTGTCGAATACTTTGTTGCTTAATAGAGAGTTCTTTCACATTAGATGTTGTGCTCATATACTGAACCTTATTGTTCAAGATGGTTTGAAGGTAGCTAGTGAGGCATTGCATAAAATAAGACACAGTGTTCATTACGTGAGGGGTTCAGAAGCTAGGATGAGACAATTTTATCAATGTATTGAGCAAGTTGGTGGAATTGATACAGGAATTGAGTTGAGACCGGATGTTGTCACTAGATGGAACTCCACCTACATAATGCTTGAGAGTGCACTCAAGTATCGTCGTGCATTTCATAGTTTAAGCTTATGTGATAAAAATTATAGGTGGTGCCCATCAAGTGATGAGTGGACAAGAGGGGAGATAATTTGTGAATTCTTGAAGCCATTTTATACTATCACTAATTTGATTTCTGGATCCTCTTACCCTACATCTAATTTGTATTTTGGGGAAATTTGGAGGATAGAGTGTCTCTTGACATCCAACTTGGAAAATGATGATGAGTTGATTGCAAGTATGAGTGCAAGGATGAAAGAAAAATTTGATAAGTATTGGAGTGATTATAGAGTGGTTCTTGCATTTGGGCCGATTCTTGATCCAACCAAGAAGTTTAACTTTTTGAGGTACACTTATTCAAAGCTCAATCCTTATAACTATGAAGAGAAGTTGGAAAGGGTGAAGACGGCTTTGTATAGGCTTTATGGTGAATATGTTAACAATGGTTTATCAAGTTCAAGTTCAATGCCTTGCTCAAATGTTAGTAGATCACAAATTTCCATTGGAGGTGAACAAGCAAAGAAGTCAAAAAATATATATGATGTAAGTCTATATTTTTTTAAAAAAGTTGTTTATATATAATTGATATAAATATTTGGTTGACTATTTTTTTGATTATTTGATAGGATTTTGAAGCATTTGATTGCCAAGTATCTAACGATGCCGAAAAATCCCAACTTGATCTTTATTTGGAAGAGCCAAGGATTCCAATATTGGGAGCATTTGATGTCTTGTCATATTGGAGAGAGCGAGCTAATAGAGGGAAAATTATTGCAAAGATGGCCTTGTGATATATTGAGTATTCCGATAACAACTGTAGCATCGGAGTCCGCTTTTAGCATTGGATCTCGTATTTTGAACAAGTATAGAAGTCGTTTGCATAATGAAACAGTTCAAGCTCTCTTGTGTACACGGAGTTGGTTGCATGGTTTTGGAGGTATTTTTTTTAAACTTTCTAATATCTGGGATTTAACATAACATTAAACATTTCTCTTATATGATAAATAATTAACATATGTAATTTTTTATTATAGATGATGATGAGGAGGAGGAGTCAAGTATTGATGATATAAGACTTTCTAAACAAGACTCAAATGTTGTTGTTGATGAAGAGGATGAAGATTAAAGGCATAATTTTTAATTATTTTTTTCTTCCTATTTGTAATTTGGCCTCCAAAAATGGCTCTTTGAGCAAGTTGTTTTTCTTTATCTGGAATTTGTATGCTCATGTAGTAGTAATTTTAATTGCTTCTCTGGTTAGATAGTTGAATGTTTTGTGATTGGATTGCTTTACCAGTTTACTGCCATATACCATTTTCTTTGATACAATATGTAACCTTGCAGCATTTTAGTTGCGATGGCTGCCATTTTCTTATTTAATTTAATTTTAATTGTTTTAAATATCTGTAAAATTATTTGTCTATTTTGTAACTTCTGATATAATACATTACAACTTTGAGAATGACAGGTGTAAGGGAATTGACCTGCAACTAAAGAAGGAAGTAGGTAAACGGAAGTGGGCCACGTAGTCAAAGTGGGCTAAATGGCCAAAATTGATATCAAACAGAAAAAAAAAAAAAAAATCTAGGCTGGCCCGCTTGGCCCGCGGGCCCGTGTAGGGCCGGGCTAGGGCCAGCAATCTACTGGCCCATTTTTAAGCGGGCCGATTTGGCCTGGCCCGACCCGTTTGCCATCTCTAGTTGTTAGTAGTTAGAACACTTAATCATGTATTGGTTGTATTTTATTATCATCCCATTGTTGTTTATTGTGAATTATAAATTTAATTAAGTCAAAAAATGTAAAAATACATCATTTTTTATTGGGTAACTTTGAAAAATCTGATGGCCCAAAAAAAAAAAAGATCAAAAAATCCATTTTTATTAAAAAATCAGGTTTTGTGGCCCAACAAAACTCGGGCCGGGTTATGTGGCCCCACGAAGCCCGATTTCTTTTTTTAAAATGGTTTTTTTTATCCTTTTTTTTTCTTTTCTGGGCCACGAGATTTTTCCAAGTTATCCAATAGTTCCAAAAATAAATTATTGTTTGAAAATTATACTTGAAAATTTCAGTAAATTTTATAATCATTACATCAATTTAATCCAATGTTTTAGTAGTTAGAACACATAATCATATATTGGTTGTGTTTTATTATCATTCCATTGTTTTTTCTTGTGAATTATAAATTTAATCAAGTCAAAAAATGTAAAAATACATTATTTTTTATTGGGTAACTTTGAAAAATCCCATAGTCCAAAAAAAAAAAATCAAAAAATCCATTTTTATTAAAAAATCTTATTTTGTGGCCCCACAAAACTCAGGCCCACAAAACCCGAGCTGGGTTTTGTGGCCCCACAAAGCTCGATTTTCATTATTAAAATTATTATTTTGACAACCATTTTAAAAATTATTTTTCCAAGTTATCCAATAGTCCCCAAAATAAATTATTATTTAAAAATTATACTTGTATTTTTGGATAAATTTTATAATCGTTATATCAATTTAATCCAATGTTGTTAGTAGTTAGAATACTTAATCATGTATTGGTTGTGTTTTATTATCATCTCATTGTTGTTTATTGTAAATTATAAATTCAATTAAGCCAAAAAATTTAAAAATATATAATTTTTTATTGGGTAACTTTGAAAAATCCCATGGCCCAAAAAATAAAAAAAAGGATCAAAAAATCCATTTTTATTAAAAAATCAGGTTTTGTGGCCCCACAAAACCCGATGACGTTGTGCAGTTTTGAAAATTTACTTTTTCATGGAAATCAATATAGATCTAGAATAATATCTATCAAAATATGTTTTATTTACAACCATAAACATACTACACAGCCTTTATAAGTAATGTGATCACAAAACAAAACAAATAGAAATGAAATCAATCCTTAGATATTCAGTTAGTGAAATTGTTTGTTAGAGAGAAAAATCTTGTTGAATGAGATTTCAATGAGGTCGCTATGATTGATGAAGATTGTTAAATGACCCTACAAGCAAAAAAATTGAATGTATAATGAATGACTGAATTTGGATGGTTTGACAATGGAGAGAAAGAGAGTAACGTGAACGTTGGAAGATGAGAGAGAAGAGAAAAACAATATGAAAGAGACAAGGGTATTTTAGTAAATGAAGATAAGGACAATGTGGCATTTCTAATTTAAAATCTCATTAAGGGTATTTTAGGCATCTCACATAATAGTGGCTATAGAGTGCAATTAGTTTGTTTGATTTGTCAATAACGTTTTTTTACTAGAAAGTGATTAAAAACAATTTTTTAAATTTCTTTTAGGTTATTTATGAATTTCTCTCCTCAAAACAATATATTGTTTATTTTGTTACATTTCTCATGTCAGTTACTTTCCAATTTGCTGCTTAAAGAATTTAATTAGTTAGTTAAAGCTCTTTGCTTTTCAGTGGCCTTCAAAGGAAAAACCTTTTATTATGCAAAAAATTTACAGACGTAGCAAAATACAATATATATTATGACAGGAAAATAAACTTCTATCATACAACTCTTTTCTCAGACTTCTTTTATGGAAAAATTGTATGGATTCCCACCTGAGCAGCAACATGTCATTAAGTACTTTTGAGCTTTTCGACATCAACAAAATTCTTATTCTCCGACTCTTCCATCAATCTTATGATATCTGCCTTTTTCTCTAAGAGGGATTCGATTTCAGCATTGATCTTCTCTAATTTCTTCTTCAGTTTCCCAAGATCCTGTCCCTTGTACTCCTCCTCGGGCTTCTTTTTCTTCTCCTTTTTTTCCTTCTTCTCCTTTTCTTTCTTATCCTTGCTAATTTTTACTCCTCCCCGCTTCCCTTCCACTTCTCCTCCAATTTCTGTTACATTTTCTTCTATTTCAATCCCTTTCGAGGTAACTTCATCAGCTGCTTCCTTTTCACCATCTTTCTTTTTCTCTTTTTTGTCATCTTTCCTCTTCTCCTTCTCTTGCTCTGTTTTCTTGCTCAATTCCTCACCTGACTCTTCTTTGCCTTTCATCTTGTTTTCTTTTTTCCTTCTTTTCTTTCTTCTTCTCTTTCCCTTTATTGTTTTATATTTCTCCTTCTCTTTCTTCTCCTCCTCTGCGTCAGATTTTTCCTCCTCATCTCCATGCTTCTTTTTCTTACTTCCATCATCTTCATGCTTTCCCTCTTTGTCCGCTGACAGTTTTTCCACATCTTCAGCTATTTCAATCTCCCGTGATGTTGCTTTAGCCTCACAACGACCCTCGTCTGTGTTATCCTCTGTCCTATTGTATGCGCTCTCCTTATCTTTCTTCTCTGTCCTATCTTCTTTGTCTTTTTTCTTCATTTCCTTCTCTCTATCCTCGTTTGATCCTCCTTCTAGCTTCTCCTTGTTTTAAATCTTTTTTTCTTTATCCTTCTTCTCTTTCTTATCCACTTTGTTTTTCTCTTCTCCCACTTCATGCTTCTTGTTCTTCTTTACTTTCTTGTCATGCATTTCTTCCTTCACCTGTTCGTGTTTCATGACTTCATTGACACCAAAATCTTTTTCTTCTTTGCATTTTGTTGTTTCCCCCTCATCCTCCTCTTTCTTATCTTTCTTGTTTTTCTCTTTCTTCACTTTTTTAACTTTGTCATCTGAATCCCCAGACTTATCTTTCTTCTTCTTCTTCTCCTCCTCTTCTATCTAATCCTCAGCCTCTCCACCTTCATTTTTCTTTTTCTTTTCCTTTTCCTTTCCTTTCTTGTCTTTTTTCTCTTTCTCCTTGGATTTCCCAAGTTCTTCATGCTCCTGCTCCCCATACAAACCATCCTCACTCTCTTTTCCCTTCATCTTCTTCTTCGCATCTTTCTCATCCTTGTCAATCTCAGTCTTCTCTGCCTTTGATTCAAAAGCTTCTTCAATCCTTCTCTCAACTTTCAGATGCAGTTCTTCCTTCTCCCCCTTCTCTTCTCCCTTAACATCCAATTCAAGTTTCCCTTCCATCTCTCTCTGTAGACCTTTTGATTTGATCGAAGATAATCTGAAAAGAAAGATGCAGAATATTAACTGTCAGAAAAACACAGAATCCACAAACTACAAAGGATGGCCCATTCAACATAAAAGCAGTCAAGAACTTGGTATAGATTTCAGAGGAAAGTTTTATGCACAAAATTGTATGAATCATGTAATGATGAGAGCCTTTGTAGATTGTGTTTCCCTTAAAGAACACATCCGTGTAACATTTAATTCAAGTATTGGGAGCATGAAGAAAGGGGATTATTTTCAGGAGTGATTTCCAGTAGACAAGTTTTGGTATCACAACCAACCAAACGACATGCTCACTCAGAAAGCTCCGAATCAGGAGGAAGATTGCAATGCAAACCGATTAAAACAAAAAAAAAACACACAGGACATAATCGAAGGGTTTACTGTAATTTACACAACATGCTCAACTTCTAGGGGATTTGAATCCATCTCACGTGGATACACTTCCAATATCCAATTTCTTCCCCTACGCTATGAATGCACAAAAGTATTACCCTTTCTCTAGCATTCTAGCAAGTTCCTTTGCAGGAAGGATTGACGGAAGTCCAACTTAATTAAAATTAGCTCAAAATGGATTGAAAACAAAATATGTAAAACAAAGCTGTCACTCAGATATCTGAAATTGTAACTACCATGAGCAAATGATAAACATAATCAACTAGCAATAATGTTCAAAGGCACATCAGAGAAATTATTCCATGACAGAGTGGATGTAGGGGAAGGCTATGGTAATATTGGAATCCATACAACATTACAGAAGGACTATGAAGCCGGTGCTAAAGAAAACAAAGAAATGTACAAGGTGCATTCTTGTGCTCAAATGAACAAAATATAGAAAATTAAACAAAGCACCTGATGCAAAAGCAAGCAACATAAGGAGGGACTTAATCCTAATATTTTCCAACTCATTATAAAAAAAAAAGGCGATATTTCTGTGCATCCAACCATCCATCCAAGAGGACTAACGTGTGTACGAAACAAAAAGATTGACTTTGAATAATATGTTCATGCCAAGGTCTTCTCCGAAATAAAACAAAGTGAATGACATCAATGTAATACCCCAAGAGTCCAGAGAAGAGTAGTATATATCGAGGATAAGTAAGGAAGGAAACAACACTAGCTGGATACATTTTGGGCTGAATGTTGGCAAAGAACTCCCAAGTTAAGCGTGCTTAACCTGGGGTAATCCAGGGATGAGTGACCCCCGTGGGAAGTTCGCGTAGGCCCATTAGGGTAAGTTGTTCCGGTCCTTCCTATCGCTCGATGCGGGATGTTACAGGTGGTATCAGAGCCGACCCTTAGTGAAGGCAGTTCGATGAGGGCAAGGAGTGGCGTCGGGGCTCGAGAGCCTGTACAAGGAGCGGCTTCTGGCAGACTTTTAGGATGGAAACCCCCAAGGGGAGAAGGTCTGGGACTAGTTGTAAGTTCAGCTCTTACTTTCAAAAAAATGGTTTTCCAAAGTGTCTTGCAACAACTCATAGACAAGAAGTAGCTTTCCATCCTCACAACAATATCCCAATAACTTAACAATGTTAGGATGGGACTGACGACTTAGGATGTTTAGCTCACACTGCACAGGTTGGGCAAATAAGTAAGCAGAAGGCCATAAGGAGAATATAAATGAATTAGATAAGTTGAAATAACATTGGCAATCCCAAATATGAGAGGGTAAACAGAAAGATGATGAGCAATGCCTAAAATGTACAGGTATCACAAAAATAAGGAAAATACAAAGTATCCACTTCAATTTAATATGCAAAAATAAGATGTTGACCATACAGTTGTCCTGTATTTCTTTTTATGCAGGTAAGAGCATGGTAGGATTATGGTGTGATAAGTTGCTTTTGTTTTACAAGAGCGAGGATGCGTGTACAAACTAAATAGGCTATATACAGTATATATCATCTGCCTGGACTCTGGTGGAAAGATTCTCTCTGGCCATGATAAAAAGGAAAAACAAAAAAGGTTAATTTAAGACAAAAGATATGTCTCCCTAACATTCTGCACTTTCCTTGCTGTCTTTACATCAAATTATATTCGTTAGTATTTCAAGACATCCTACAAGTACCATGAGTTTAAAATATTAATTAATTTTTATATAACCATTTGATGAGGATCTTCCGAAGAGTGGTGGCCGAACGCCTCTTTTCTGCCTCCTCAGAAATACCTGCAATGAATACGGGGACTTGCTCCCCCGATCGATCTCCGACGATTAAGTCAGCTCACTTGCTTATTAGGAGTCTAATCGTAATGGAAAAATCCTCCCGATTCTTACCTCGTCTCCTTCTTTTTATCCTCCCCTCTAGATCAGGATCCTGGAGAGAACTTCGGGATCTTCTTGATAAGGATTCCATAACAGCGTCCGCTCCCAAGATCTTCTGGATAGATCCTATCCCCGCGACCTTCGGCAAGGTGGTCGATCCCTAAGGACTCGGGGTTTCCTTACCGTGTGCCCCGCCACCTATCACTGCAATGCTCTTCTGCCATGTGTCCTTTAGTCCCCATCGAGATAATCATAAGCGAAGCTCTTTATTAAGCAACACGTGTTCAGCCCGCATTTGGCTGTTTGTCCGAGGTATTGGTGTAATTTGGGACCCGAGGTCCTTTTCCTCATCACTTTCCCCCCCACTCTTTGAGCTCTTCGGTTCGAAGGACTAAAAGAGTGGTAAAGCTCCCGAGGCTCTTCCTCCTGACTCCCTGTTGGTTGTCGTCTTATGCGATCCGAGGGGTTAATCGTATTTTCCCCTTGCGCGTGTCTAGAAGGCACAGGAATCGATTTGTTTCAACGACGATATCCCTTCCCCATACATTGTCCAAAACCTTTTCGTCTTTTGAGTAATGCCAGCCTGCGATAATTAATGCTCATCATTGCTCGTCCTTTGGCCTCTTTTCCCCCACAGTTTAAATAGGAACTCTCTACTCCTTCAGTCGCTTTTTCCATCCAACTTTTCTCCAGCCTTTAGCTCTGCTTGCGTCCATAAACTTTTCACCGTCTTTCCTCATTTCTTTCCTCTACTCATGGCGATCACCGGTTCTGGGAAGTTTAACTCCACCGGTGCAGAGCTCATTGAATGGGAAAAACACCCGGCCGCATCTATTCCATTCCAATGGATGAGCCAGACGGAGCGTCAACAGTTTAGAGAAAAATACCATATCCCCGAAGAGTGGGAGGTTGAGTTCAACAACCACTTGCGAGTGTGTCACCCTATCGCTGGTCGGCTTTGCGTCTACAAATGTGCTTTCGATAGGGGCTTTCGACTTCCCCCCTGAAGAAGAGTGATGTCATTACTTCAGCACCTTACCATCGCCCCTGCCCAACTATCTCCCTTTAGATGGCGATATCTGATGGGCTTTCTCCGTATCTGCCATACTGGAAAAATTGAACCAACTGGAGATCTCTTCGACTTCTTCTTTACCACCAACCGCGACCCCGAGGGTTGGATATCCATCTCCTCTCGGATCGTGAAAGATGGTCGTCTCTTTTCTTGCAAAGAGCGCCCTGGGCTCGAGATTGGTGCTTCGACCCTCATGCAATCTGGTGGGTCGAAAGATTCTGACGATTGGAAGGAGCGCTTCGTTTTCATTCGCCCTAGGCCATCCAGCTCTTCTCAGGAAGTTTGGTCCGTTTGCAACGAATGGACCCTGGATACGAAGCACAAACGCCCTAGTGTTGAGGCTATCGAAGAATCCGCCGGCCGGCTTATGAAGAACAGCCAGAACTAGGAAGAAGGGTGGCTCTCCAACCCCAACCTCACCAAGGCGGGCTTAGACGGCGAGAATTGTGAGCTCTTCTTTTTTCATCTTCTTCCTTATTCCCCCATCTTCCTCTTTTCTGCGTTTGATTTTTATCGTCTTCTCCTTCTCAGTTGAAGATCTCTGGGAGATATCATACTCCCCCACCACCGAGGGGATGATCTTGGACTTCCCAGGGAGCAAGGGTCCCTCAGCCCCTCCCAGGGACCAGAGGACGTTGGAGAGAGTGACCCCTTCCGAGCGAGCCCCGAGGAGTAGAAAAAATAAGAAAGCTCCAACATCTTTGAGATCCCGAATAACAGAGGAGGGAGATCTTCGAACCTTCCGGGAGGCTCCTAGGGACGGCGCTGGTGGAGGCTCGAAGGCCCCCTCTTCGGAGCCCACCGTCTCAAGAGCCGGAGATCCTCCAACATCCCAGCAGAAATCTTCTACCGTGCCTGCCCCCTGCCGATCCCCTCCAAAGATGACTCAGCGACCATTACTCAAGTGGTTGTTGCAGCTTGCACAAAGGAACAGGGGAAACAGACTTCGACAGGTACGAAGCCCACTGCCACGTCTCCCAGTATTCCTGTCGGTTCTATTTTTAAGCGAATATTAATGCCCTTAGCCCCATCGAGGCGCTCAGACCTGACAGGGGAGGCTTCGCTGGAAGAGGCTTCTACGTTGTCCACGAAGGAAATACTTGCACGCCTAACAAAACGCTGCAGGACAGACACTACCCCTTCGGCCACCACTCCTTCCGAGCCCCCAACCTCTGAAGCCACTACCGCTCCTTCGGCAGCTCTGGCTCTTCCCGACATTCCTCAAACGTCTAACGAACCAGACTACTATGTCGAGATCCTGAGGGTATGACCCTAATCTTTCTTCTTTTTGATTTCCTTTATACCAGTAAGCCTTAACCCCTGTTTTGTTTCTACTTCTCCAAAGCCTTGCAGGGTTCCAAGGTTCAGTATCCCGGCGGGAATCCGAACTGCGCGCCCGAATCACCTCCCTGGAATCCGAAGTCGAAAGGCTCCGAGGGCTTGAGTCCCTCTCTTCCCAGCTGTCGGACCTCGAACATCGTGTCCATATTTTGACCAAGTCCGTTGAGCTGGCGTAAGAAGACGCCCGACTCGCAAATGAAGCCAAAGCTCAAATGCTCGAGGATCTGGAGTTAGTCCAGAAAAACATGCTCGAGGCTAATCAGGCTAATTCTCGGCTTGGGGAGGAACTGGACGCCGCGCAGGGCATCAATAATCAACTTCGGGAAGACAATAATCAACTTCAAGAAGACATACGAAGGCTTACTCTGGAGCTGAAGGAGGCCAAGAAAGGACAGGTCGAAGCGCTGGAGTCTTATTCCCGGTGCAAGGAAGATCTTCGCACTACTCATGCCCAACTCCAATCTGCCCTCAAGGATGCCCAAGTGGCTTTCCAGAATGGTCGTGAAGATTTCTGAGGTTCCGAAGCTTATGCCACGGAGCTAGAAGAAGTTCTTCGGGGCGGTTTTGAGCATATGAAGAAACTTGTTAAAGAGCGCTTCCCCAACCTGGATGTAGACTCCATCCCTTTCGATGTTGCCACTGCCTTATCTTCTTTAGAGTAGTCATCTTTGTATTTAAACTTGTTGCTGTAATAGAAAAAATTTGGCGTTTTCGCCACTTTCTTTTTGTTATTTCCTCTGCATTCTATTAAGATACAGAAAAGACCATCAGGGATCGGGCTTGATCCTTCGTTTTTTCCAAACTTGTTGATATCGTGCATGTTTCATATTTTAGGGGATCATGATCCCTGTCTCCTCTTTGAAGGATTTAGCTTTGGGAGGATCACGTTTGATCCTTTGTCGTGGGTGGAAATCCGTCGAGGATCATATTTGATCCTTTGCTTCGGTCGAGGGTTCGGACCCCCCGAGGATCATATCTGATCCTTTGTTTCAATCGAGGGTTCGGACCCCCCGAGGATCATATCTGATCCTTTGTTTTTCGCTAAGGAGTTCTTGGGAATGATGAGTTCTTACGCATAGGAGGAAGAGTAGATTTATTCCTGAATTGCATATGAAAGCAACAAAGAGAATACTACTGACAAGATATGTAATAACAAATTTGGACTAACAGATCCTGTAAAAATAATAAAGAATAATTACTGATAGAATTTTCTCAAGTTCTGCACGTTCCACGTGTTTTTCACTGGTGCCCCTTCTAGGGTCTGCAGTTTGTAGGCTCTAGGGCTAAGGACTTCTGTCACTTTGTAAGGACCTTCCCAATTTGGTGTTAGCTTGTTGGCTTCTCGAGCCCCCCGAATGTCTGCTTGCCTTAATACCAAGTCTCCTCGTAGAAAATTTCGTGCCCTCACCCTTCGATTGTAGTACCTTTCTATACGTTGGTTGTAGGCAGCCTGCCGAATCTTCACCTGATCATGAAATTCATCCAAGAGATCGAGGTTGTCCCTCAGATTTTGCTCATTAGATTCAGGGCTGAAAAATTCTACTCTCAACGTAGGCACCCCGATCTCAACTGGGATCAATGCTTCCGAACCGTAGCATAGACTGAAAGGGGTTTCTCCCATGGAAACTTTCGCGCTGGTTCGGTAAGACCACAAAATGCTCGACAATTCTTCCACCCAGCTACCATTCGCCTTATCCACTCTCGTTTTTAAGCCCCGTAACAAAGTCCTATTAACGAGCTCAATTTGACCATTAGCTTGAGGATGGGCCACCGAGGTAAATTGCTGCCTAATTCCCAATTCCTGGCATCATTCCTGAACAGATCGATCAGAGAATTGAGTACCATTATCAGAGATCAGTACTCGAGGAACCCCAAAACGACAGACCACGTTCTTCCATAAAAACTGTTTTACCCGCCGGGCGGTGATAGAGGCCACTGCCTCAGCTTCGACCCATTTTGTGAAATAATCTATAGCAGCCATGATGTATCTAATTTGTCCTGCCGCCGAGGGGAAAGGTCCTAGGATGTCGATACCCCATTGAGCGAAGGGGCAAGGCGTAGCCAGATGGGCTAGCGCGACCGCCGGCACATGGACCAGGTTAGACGTTCGCTGGCATCGGTCACATGTCCTGACCAGCTGTTCTGAATCTTGTACCATTGTTGGCCAATAATACCCCTATCGTAGAGCCTTTTGACTAAGAGCCCGAGCTCCGATATGACTTCGACATATACTTTCATGTATTTCACGTAGGACATAATCTGCTTCGTGAGGTCGGATGCACTTGAGCAATGGTTGTGAAAAAGACCTTCTATACAACTCTCCCCCAATCAGCACCAAGCTTCGGGCCTTTCGCTTGACCTTCCGAGCTTCCAAATCGCCTTCGGGGAGTTTCTCCTCTCTCAAGTATAACAGCAACGGATCCATCCAACTGGGCTCGTCCTCCACACATAACTGATCAGCAACCTCTTCGATACTTTTTGCGGAAGAGACTCAATTCGAATTTCCCGAGAACTTGTAGGGAAAGAGGAAGAAGCGATTCGGGACAACAAGTCCGCCTTCGTGTTCATTGCCCGAGGGACATACTCCACTTTCACGCTTTGGAAGCGCACCATAAGCTCTCTGACCATGGTCAAATATCTCGCCATGTGGTTTTCTCGAGCTTCATACTCTCCATTCACCTGTTGTACCACCAAATTAGAGTCCGAGCTCACCTCAACACTCTGAGCTCCCAACTGTTCAGCTGATCTTAATCCAGCCAACAAGGCTTCATATTCTGCTTCGTTATTGGATGCTCGGAATTCGAAGTGTAAAGCATAAGGCCATATCTGTCCTTCAGGACTCTTAATCATCAATCCTGCTCCTCTGCCACCCGAGGTCAAGCTTCCATCTACTGCCACCATCCATGGCCTCTGATCCTCCTTCGGGCCCTCGGGAGCCCCAATTGCTTCGGTAATAAAGTCTGCCAACGACTGAGCTTTAATAGCCGGCCGCGGCCTATACTCAATGTCAAAAGCAGTGAGCTCCACCGCCCACTTCAACATCTACCCCGAAAGTTCTGGTTTACTAAGGACCTGTCGTAAAGGCTGATTAGTAAGCACAATAATCGTGTGAGCTTGAAAGTAAGGTCGGAGTTTTTTGGCCGATATTATTAAGGCGAAGGCCAATTTTTCCATAGGAAGGTACTAGACCTCGGCCCCTATCAACCGTTTGCTTGCATAATAAACAGGCCTCTAGATCTTGTCTTCTTCTCGTATCAGTACCGAGCTCACGGCCTCATTGGCTATTGCCAAATATATATATAATGGCTCTCCTAGCTTCGGCTTGGTGAGAACTGGGGGCATGGCCAGGTGCTTCTTCAGCTTTTCAAAAGCTTTCTGGCATTCAGAATTTCACTCGAAGTTGTTTGCCTTTGACAAGACCTTGTAAAAAAGAAGGCCCTTCTCCGCCAGGCGAGAGAGGAATCTATCTAGGGCGGTCATTCTGCCCGTGAGGCTCTGTACCTCCTTCACACTCCTCGGTGCGGGCATATCCATGATAGCTTTGATCTTCGCTGGATTCACTTCGATCCCTCGGTGGTGTACTATGTAGCCTAAGAATTTTCCTGCAGAAACGCCAAAAGCACATTTGACAGGATTAAGCTTTACGTGGAACTTACGAAGGGTTTTGAAGCATTCCTCCAAATCCTCCGGATGACTTCCTGCCTCTAGGCTTTTTACCAACATGTCGTCAACGTATGCCTCCATATTTCTCCCGAGCTAATGCTGAAAAAGCTTATTCACCAAACGTTGATAAGTAGCTCCTGCATTCTTCAAATCGAAAGGCATTATAGTGTAGTAGTAGGTTGCCTGGTTGGTAATGAATGCGGTCTTCTCCTGGTCCTCCGGGTGTAATGGAATTTGGTGATATCCCTGAAAAGCATCTAAGAAACTCATGAGTGAACAACCGGCCGTCCCGTCAATTAAGGCGTCGATCCTCGGGAGTGGGTAGCTATCCTTTGGGCAGGCCTTGTTAAGATCGGTGAAATCGATGCAAAGTCTCCACTTGCTCTCCCCTTTAGGGACCAACACAACATTTTCCAACCAATCTGGATAATCTACCTCCCGAATGTATCCTGCTTTTATCAATTTTGCAACCTCCTCCTCGATTGCCCGGGCTCTATCCGGGGTAAAACTTTGCTTCTTCTGTTTGACCGGCTAGAAACCCGACCGAATCCCTAGCCTGTGCGTCATGACCACTGGATCCACTCCTGGCATGTCCCGAGCACTCCATGCGAAGACGTCCGCGTATTGCCTAAGGAGTGCTACTATCTAAATCCTTAGTGGATCTTTTAATTCCACACTCACTCTTACACAACGGTCTGGGCAATCTTCTTTTAGAGGTACCTCTTCCAATTTGTCCACCGGCTCTGCTGTTTTTGGATCTTCGGGTCCTTCTAATTGGAAGCTGACCTCATTCGGGGGGTCCGCTCGGGGGCCCGGGACGTCACTTTGCAACCCTGCTTCTTTGTCTTTTGCTATGCCTATAGAGGCCATGTAACATTCGCGAGCAGAACGCAAATCTCCCCGCACTTCTCCCGTCCCCCTATCGGTGGGGAACTTCACCATCATATGATATGTGCTTGGAATGGCCTGAAGGGCATTGAGACCAGATCTGCCAAGAATCATGTTGTACGCCGAGGGTACGTTTGCCAGCAGGATGTCCAGCATAACTCTAGAAGTTCGAGAGCCTCTCCCTACCGTCAGTGGGAGCTGAATGATCCCTTCTGAATACACGGCCTCCCCATCAAATCCCACCAAAGGGACCCTTGCTGGTCTTAACTGTGCCATTTCGTATCCCATGCCAAGGAAGGCCTGCTGATATAAGATTTTCGAAGAACTCCCTGGATCTACGAGGATCCGCCGAAGCTCCCATTTTCCAAGCTCGGCTGTTATCACCAACGGATCATTCCGATTCGGGTACCCTGGGAGGTCGTTGTCGGAGAAAGAGATTGGCTCCACATTTCGTGACCTCTTGAGCCGAGTGGGGCCACCCCCCTCCTCTTTCGTAACTGGGACTTCTCCTGCTGCAAGCGTATGAAATACTGGAGGCTGAGGGTGATCGTCTCCTCCCCGGTGTAATCTCTCCCGCTGAGCTTAATCTTGATCGTCCGCGCGGTCCCTCTTGGGGGGGCTCCGCGATCGCGACCGTTGGACTTTGCTTCTCCGAGAATCGCCTGCTTTTGCCACATAACTCCTTAGGAAACCCCGATTGATGAGCTCCTGGATCTCCTCTTTTAGTTGGTGATATTCCTCCGTATCATGGCCATGATCCCGATGGAAGCGGCAATATTTGTTCCGGTTCCTTTTGTCAGATGGAGCCTTCATTGGCCGAGACTTCTTCAGATAGTCTTTACCTTCAATAGTGGCAAGGATCTCTGCCCTCGGGGCATTCAGGGGGGTATATCCACCCAACTCCCACCGAGGACGATGCTTCTCCCTTCGGTCATCCCCTTTCCTTTCCTCGGGATGCTTCTTTTTATCTTTCTTCTCCACATGTTCCGCCCTTTTAGCTTGTATGACCTCTTCGGCGTGTATGTACTTCGTAGCCTGGACCAATATGTCTGTGAACGTGATTGGGGGCTTCTTGGCTATTGACTAGGCGAAAGGACCAGGCCTTAGGGCATTCTGGAACGACACCATAGCCACGCTGTGGTCAAAATTCTCTATGCTCAAAGCCTCCATGTTGAAGCGTGAGACAAAGTCCTTCAAGGGCTCTCCCTAGTTCTGCTTCATACTTACCAAGGCCATTGTAGACCTTCGATGCCTCCGGAGAGGTGCAAAGTGCGCCAGAAAACTGCTTCGAAGCTGTGCGAAGCTCACGATAGAATGATGAGCCAAGTTTGAATACCAAGCTCGTGCATGCCCTTCCAGGGTGGCTAAGAAAACTCTACACCACATTGCGTCCGAAGCGTCCTACACCATCACATGTGAGGTAAAGAGATCAAGGTGATCCATCGGATCGGAGGTCCCGGCATAAGGCTTAATGGGCGGAATGCGGAGACGTTTCGGTGGTATAGCCGCCATGATCTCCGGGCTAAGAGGCTGAGTTATCATTGCCCCCTGCCCTTCTCCAGCTTTGGGCTTCAGGGCAGCAATCTCCTCGAGCTGCCGTAACCTTTCTTCCTGCCGCTGCTGCAGGAACGATAAGTCAGAAGATTCTACCACTTCACCCTAGCCGTCCTCTCGCCCCAGCCTCCTCGGGTTCGCCTCCCGCAAGGAGGACTCCTCCTCCCGCAGGGGTTCTTACCTTCCCTCCGTTTGGGAGTGCTGGACTTGCTGATGCTGTCGATCTAAGAAACCCGTGAGTAATTCCGTTAATCGTTGCACCTAACCTTCTAGGAGCGCTATCTGATCGGGAGGTGGCGGATGGGCCTTCTGGGCTCCGGTCCCTCCCCGCCGGACTTCTAGGTGGGTTCTGCTGACTTGGTTCTGGAATAGGGTTACCCCCTAGTGCTCGAGATTGTTGTCTTCTAGTTGCCATTCCAAGCAAAGAAAAGATTATCGAAAATCGTCACAACCTATTGCGCTGGAGAAACAGAAAAGAAGAGTGCCTCGGCCCCATGGTGGGCGCCAATTGATGAGGATCTTCCGAAGAGTGGTAGCCGAACGCCCCTTTTCTGCCTCCTCAAAAGTACTTGCAATGAATACGGGGACTTGCTCCCCCGATCGATCTCCAACGATCAAGTCAGCTCACTTGCTTATTAGGAGTCTAATCGTAATGGAAAAATCCTCCCGATTCTTACCTCGTCTCCTTCTTTTTATCCTCCCATCCAGATCAGGATCCTGGAGAGAACTTCGGGATCTTCTTGATAAGGATTCCATAACAGCGTCCGCTCCCACGATCTTCGGGATAGATCCTATGTAACACCCCGCCTTCCAGGGCATCAAATTATTATTATTATTATTATTTTTTTTTTTACATCAAACATAAACCAGCAATATATCTTCAACAACATTAATTCAATAATATTCCCATATAACAGAGGAAAGATACTTTTCTTACATAAGCGGGAGCAAGATCAGAACCTCGAAAACATAACTTATGTGGGCACATACATACTGTTCGCCCAACATAGCATCACATATAACATAAAACTCTAAACAGTACATCCGAATAGAATAGAGCATTCTAGTCCCACATGGGACCCTCAAAATTTCTACCACGATCATGCCTCGAGCACTTCCTTACCCTTCCGGCCGCTTGCCTCACCTGGAACGTGGAATATTCCAGGCACACAGTCCAATATTAGAAGATGAAATCTTCTAAGTGAGGGTTAGATAAATATGAATAAATGATGCATGATGCAATAACATGAACAACATTTTGCCCTTAGTGTAACTTCCCTGACTCGCAAGCCCGGCTAGGAATCCTAGGCAAATCCCGAACATCTACAGGATGAGCCTAACGTTATTCCCTCAACGCCCTTGGGGAATTACGGCTACACTCTGGGGGCGACATCCCTTCCCCATGCACAAATATCAATACGACAATAATATCGTTCAATGTATAAATCACGTTTTTCCCATGCAACGGTATGTGAATGAAAATGATTATAGCATAAGAAAATATCATGCTTGGAAAAGAAATCATATCATATACGGGCTATAAAGACAAAACCACTCACCTTGAACAGATATTGGGATACCTCGAAAAATGTGAAATTTGGCTCGATTTCCGTGTAAATCCTCGAAATTTGAACCAACACTCAAACTCAAGCTTTAATGCACCCTAGACATCATATTCAATCCATAAATACTAAAACCAATTTTTGTCATATTTTTCTCGCATTTTTCTTTTGATTTTTCTCAATTTTTCTTCACTAAAATCCCAAAATAAATACCTAAGTCCATTTTTTTTCAAATCTTTTTATACAGAAAATTCTAAAATAATTTTCTAAGCAATTTAAAAAATATTGCACAAAATTCTAATGCCGCACGCGCCCACACGCGCTGGCACGTGGTAGGGCGAGTGAGACTGGCGCGTGGAGCCCACGCGCCGGTCGTCTTCTCCGGCGACGGCCTTGTCGGAAAATTTCGAAAGCTATGCCATTTTAAAGACCATCAAGAGTCGATCCTAGGGGTACCTGAATGGGCTCCAAAGGAGGTCCGGAAGCCGACCAACGGGAAGCTTGAAGTCTCGGCCGACTCGTCCGCCTCGCTTCTTCGGCGAGCTTCGAAACACACTCGATCCGACTCCTTTGCTCTCCAAACTTTCCAGAAACGACCTACTGCCTCTAAGGACTAAAAGCCCTTTATCATGGACGCTCGATTCAGCCTCTAACCCTTCCAATTTCTCACTTCTATCTTCCAAAACCCTCGGCCATTGAAGGCCTATTTATAGCCGAAATCGGCCCTCGAAACGCCCATGGCCGTCTTCACCGAGGTCTCAAACCTCCCAAACCACCCTTGGGCGACCAAAAACCATCGACCAAAGCCCTCGAAAAGCCAATTACAGGTTCGGTCATGGCCGACCCTTTCGCGGTTGGATTTTTCGATTTTTCGGCCACCCCCACGCTCAATGTCGGCCAAGGTTTGCTCCCTACGCGTGCCCGACCATCTCCCTTGGACTCCTCGTGGTCGGAATTGCCTAGTCGGAGGCGCGCACGAAGCTGTCGGCCATGGCAGGTTTAAACTTTACAAAATTACAGTTTTGCCCTTCCAATTTTGAGTTATTGCACTTTAGCCCTCCTGAACTTTCTTTTATTACCATTAGGACCCTCATGTTTCAAAACTCATACTTCCTCTTTTGATGATCCCGAAAAATCATCGTTTTGACCTCCCTCCGGCCGATTCGGTAAATTTTTAAGAAATTGCACTTTGGCCTGAATTTTTGTTTCGGTCTTAAATCCTTTTGTTTCTTCTGAAAACCACTTAAGGATTATTTTATACACCAAATATGACCTTCCTCGGCATTCCGTTGACTTCCTGGAAGCCCCCTGCGATTATTCAGTTTTTCGGCCTTACTCCTAGCTGTATTTTTGTTGTACCGAAAATTGTTCCCAATCCAATTTTTTTCAATGCTAAAAATCATTTATTGACTTGCTCGTTAGCACTATCCTATTTTCCTTTGTTATCTAAGTCTCGGGACACTCCCTTCGATTGATTCGACAATTTTTTCGGGCTTTTCTAATACCGAATTTTCCCAAATTTCTATTTTTTTTCTTTAAAATAATAACCCAAAGTTCTTGGGTATTATATTCTCCCTTCCTTGAAGAAATTTCGTCCTCGAAATTTTTGTATTCTTACCTACTAAGACATCAATATCGGTCTAATCAATCTCGTAACAACAACCTTTATCTCTCAGTCGAGCATTATCATTAATACGTTTCTAAACACATCAATTGCATCTTTAACATAAGTAAGGCCTATCAGGTATATTGGGCTTTTGAACAGAATATCCCGTTGTAGCTCTCTACCGTCGGCCACATACATCAAAAATAGCCGTTAATATTACAAATACAAACGTACTATTCGAAATCATCTCTTTATTTCACAACATTTTTGATAACCTTACACAGAAAATTACAACATTTGCTACTTTCACTCTATTTCCTCGAACAACAAGGGATATTTTTCCTTAATCGTATCCTCGAGCTCCCACGTAGCTTCTTCCTCAGTGTGATTTCTCCATTGGATCTTTACTAGTGGTATGACTTTATTCCTTAAGATTTGGTCACGCCGATCTAAGATTCGCTCGGGCGACTCTGGATAAGTCAAATCGTCTCTTAATTCAATTACTTCCACCCGAATTTCTTGGGTCGGGTCTTGAATATGCCTTCGAAGCTGAGACACATGGAAGACATCATGGATGTTGGACAAGCTAATAGGAAGTTCTAGACGATAAGCCAATGGTCTAACTCGTTCTTTAACAAGATAAGGTCCAGTAAATCGAGGTCCCAATTTACCTTTCTTCTTTCCCCGAGTTGCTAAGTGTTGAGGCGATACTTTTAGGTATACATGATCTCCTACCTCAAATTCCAAATCTCGCCTCCTTTTGTCTGCATAAGACTTTTGACGACTCTGTGCGGGTCGGATTCTTTCTTGGATCTTTCGAATCTTTTCTGTAGTCTGCTGAACCAACTCTGGTCCCAATATTTTCCTCTCTCCTACCTTAGTCCGACAGATAGGTGATCGACATTTTCTTCCATATAAAGCCTCATAGGGTGCCATTCCTATACTGCTATGGTAGCTGTTGTTATAAGCGAACTCTACTAAGGGTAGATGCTCTTCCCAATTACCCTCAAAATCTAAGGCACATGACCTCAACATATCTTCTAACGTCTGAATGGTCTTTTTAGACTGTCCATCGGTCTGCGGATGATAAGCCGTACTAAGGTTCAATTGCGTCCCCATGCATTCTTGCAAGCTTCCCCAAAATCTTGAGGTAAACCTCGGGTCTCTATCGAAGACTATGCTTACTGGTGTGCTATGAAGTCTAATTATTTCACTAATATACTGCTCCACAAATTTTCGTACCCGCCTATCCATTCTTGTAAGCAAGAAGTGTGCTGACTTCGTTAGCCTATCCACGATGACCCAAATTGCATCGTTGCCTTTCTGACCCTTGGGAAACCCCGTCACAAAATCCATCATGACATGCTCCCATTTCCACTCTGGGATATCTAAGGGTTTCATAAGTCCAGCGGGTCTCTGGTGCTCGATCTTTACCCTCTGACACGTATCACATTGTGCCACCTTTCTTGCCACACTTGTCTTCATTCCCGGCCACCAATAGACCGCTCGGAGATCTCTATACATTTTTGTAACTCCTGGGTGTACTGTATAACGAGTTCTGTGAGCTTCATTCAAAATTCTCAGCCTCAAATCCTTCAAGTTTGGCACGTAAATCCTTCCCCGAAACCTCAGTATGCCATCATGCATTTCAAAATCAGATCTCTTAGGCTGGCCATGCTCGTCCACCCATAAACATAACCGTTTATCATCCACATATGCCCCTCGTATTTCGTTCATCAAATCTAGTTGAACTACCATGCCAGCGATAAGGACAGACGATTCCTTGGGCACTACACTCACCGTCAGATGGCTAAAGGCCTCCAACATTTGCCACTCACAAGCCATCATTCCGGCCATAGAGATAGGCACATTCCTACTCAGCGCATCAGCCACCACGTTGGCATGCCCTGGGTGATATCGTATGGTGCAGTCGTAGTCCTTCAGAAACTCCATCCACTGTTGCTGCCTAAGGTTCATCTCCTTTTGCGAGAACACTTACTGTAGGCTCTTGTGGTCTGTGAACACCTCAAAGATTTCACCATATAAATAATGTCTCCATAGCTTCAGAGCATATATTACGGCCGCCAATTCCAGATCATGAGTCGGGTAGTTTACTTCATGCCTTCTCAACTGTCGTGATCCATACGCGATCACTCTGTCGTGTTGCATTAATACACAACCCAGACCTATCTTAGAGGCATCCGTATATACAACGAATCCTCCGGACCCACCCGGCGTTGCTAAAACAGGTGCCATGGTTAATCTGTCTTTGAGTTCTTGGAAACTTTCCTCACACTTAGCAGTCCATTCGAACTTGACATCTTTTCGAATGAGCTTTGTCATAGACGCAGCTATCTTTGAAAATCCCTCCACAAATCTTCGATAATAGCCTGCCAATCCTAAAAAGCTTCGTACCTCAGTCACATTTGTTGGCTGCTTCCATCGCTGAACAACCTCAATTTTTGTCGGATCTACCGAGATTCCTTCCGCAGAGATTATATGTCCAAGAAACGCAACTTGAGGTAGCCATAACTCGCACTTTGAGAACTTGGCGTACAATTTATGCTTCCTGAGAGTTCCTAGCACCAACCTTAAGTGTTCTTCATGATCGTTCTCACTTGAGGAATATACCAATATATCGTCTATGAAAACAATCACAAACTGATCTAAATAGGGTCTGAACACCCTATTCATGAGATCCATAAATGCCGCTGGAGCATTCGTTAACCCAAATAGCATCACAAAATACTCAAAATAGCCATACCTTGACCGAAAAGCTATTTTCGGAATATCTTCCGGCTTAATCCTCAATTGGTAGTATCCAGACCTTAAATCAATCTTTGAAAATATTTTCGCTCCCTTTAATTGGTCAAACAACTCATCGATCCTCGGAAGCGAATACTTATTCTTTATCGTGACTTTGTTCAACTGGCGATAGTCAGTACACATCCTTAAACTCCCATCCTTCTTCTTTACGAATAGCACAGGCGCACCCCACGGCGATGTGCTTGGCCTAATGAATCCTTTATCGGTCAGTTCCTGCAGTTGACTCCTCAACTCTCTCATTTCTGCCGGAGCCATTCGATATGGAGGAATCGATATCGGTTTGGTTCCTGGCACTAGTTCAATTGAGAACTCAATCTCTCAAGGTGGTGGTGGTCCTGGTAGGTCTTCCGGAAACACATCTTCATAGTCTCGTACTATCCGTACCTCCTTGATCTTTGGTACTTCTCTTTCTTCCAAATGAGCGTAGGCTATACATCCATGAGCTCCTTGGTGTATCAACTTCTCTGTCTTACCGGCTGTAACTATGTTTCCATTTTTGGGGTCACCTTGTCCCCGAAATTTGACCCATTCCCCTTTGGGTTTCTTTATGGTCATTACCTTTCTTCGACAATCTATATTGGCATCATATCTGGACAAGAAATCCATTCCTAGGATTACGTCAAAATCGTATACCTCTAGCAAAATTAGATTGACTTGAAATTGAGCATTACTTAAACTAATTTCGCATTCTTCTATCACTTTTGAGGACCTCACACTTTTAGCCATGGGCGTCGAAATCATCATCGAAGATTCCATAGGTTTAGTCTCTACCCCCAAATTTCCAGCCAAAGCGTAAGACATAAATGAATGCGTTGACCTAGGGTCTATCAATGCATGAACAAGGGTATCCAATATGAAGAGCGTACCTTGGACGACTGTCATATTTGTCCCCACATCTTCCTTGGTGAGGTTGTAGACACGTCCCTGACGAGTCCCACGAGCCTCTTCTACCTTTTTAGCTGGCCCAACAGCTTGTCCGAGTCTTGGCCTCTTTGGACAGTTACTTGAATAGTGCCCTACTTGATTACATTGAAAACACACCACTCTTGACAGATCTTTCGTTGGAAGTATCTCTTTTCTTTTGCGGCAATCCCTACTGATATGCCCTTGCTTTCCACAGGAGTAGCAGATAGACGTTCCTGCTAAGCACTTCCTCCCTGGATGGTTCTTTTTGCACTTGAAACATGGCTTGCCGCTCTGGGGATTTTTGTTCCCCGTTTTCTGTTCTGGGTCCCTTTTTGCCTCTCCAGACCTAATCTGCTTTACCTGCAGAAAATTCCTTTCTGTCGTTAAAGCTTTACTTAAAGTTTCCTCGTATGATTCGATCGTCCAGGTGCTCAAGGCCTGCAGCAGATCCACTTTGAGTCCCGACAAGAATTTCTGTGCCTTCTACCACTCGTCGGCATCATACATCGGCACATACTTAATGAGTTGATTGAACTTGGCGTCATACTGAGCAACTGACATTTCTTCGGTTTGCTTCAAGTTTGCAAACTCCCAGCTCTTTTCTTGCCTCCAGCTAAGAGGGAAATATTTACTAGTGAAAGCTTTCTTGAATGCCTCCCAAACTGATACTGGGGTTTGCTCAGTTTCAGATCCCTACCTTAAACGGGACCTTTGCAAAGCTCGCTCCACAGTCTGCCACCATATTCTAGCTTCTTCCTCTAACATGAAAGTGGCACAGTTTAACTTATCCTCGTCGTTATACTGAAGATGTTGAAGCAATTTTTCAGTCTGCTCCAACCAGTATTCGGCCATACTGGGGTCATCATGGGATTTCCCCTTAAACACTGGTGGCCGTTGTCGTCGGTATCGTTCCAGCACGTTTTCAGTTTGTCTGACTGGTTCTTCTCTGGTTGTGTATGCCAAAAGATTCTCTATAACCCTCTCAATGCGATCCAAGCGTCCTTCAGGAATAGATGGTTCCGTTTCTGCTTCCCTCGTTCGGATGCTACTACTGTAGTGGCGATTTCCACTGCTTCTTACCTCCTCTATACCCCGATTGGGGCTCACAGGAGTCATATTCCTTTGTTGTCTTGCGGTTACCATCTGAAAGACAAGACAAAATCTCATTGCACGAGAAAAAGGAAATTTCATTTCATAACATTTTATATAACATCGACTTCGAAAAACATAAGGCATACATCCAAAATACTAGAAAGCAAGAACATAAGATTGCCCATGACTCTTTCCTATGGGCTAGCAGACCTCCAGACCCAAACATCATCGCTTATCATTTCATCCTCAGAATCGACCTCGGGTCCTTCGAGATAGTCGTATACCGTTACTCCTTCTTCTTCATCGTCCGAGCTAAGGTAGCCAGCGCCCATCATCATGGCCTCGGCTACCACCATGTCTTCCCAATTTTCCTCGGGGTCGGACATTTCTTCTTCCTCCAGATCGTCTCCCTCGTACATGTTGAGAGCATGGTCGCGGAACTGCTGGCAATAGAAGAACAATGATGCATAGTTGCCTTGGAGGTAAAGTCCTTCGGCTAGGTCTTTCCATTCTCCTTCCATATGATCTATCAGAAAATTGACTTGGGCAGTCATTAAGATTGGCCGCACGAAACTGCTTGGCGGCACATCTCTTAGAATTCCTTCGAGAAGGTCCAGACGACCAAAGACATCTAGCACAATTGGCTCGTTATCTGCCCATCGGCTGATCCAGTGGGTCACCCAGAACTGTTCGAGATAATCGTTTTCCATGCTGCCATTTAAAAATCAGTTAGCTCTTCTACTATTCACCGGGAACAGTAATCATTTAGCGTTTTGCACATGAATAGTGCACCAGGTAAGTTCCCAGGAAAGAGTGGTGGGTCACAATGGACACACTTAAGTACCAAGTCTTTCCTTAGCCAGAACTAGCCTAGACATGCACTTCCAGTACATCACACTTAAGTTCGTAATCTTTAAACTTCGATAATCAATCTCTTAATCTATAGATAAGAATTTCTAAATCTAAGTTTTCTAAGCATCGAGTTCATAGATCCCTAAAGGTCTATTCTGATTCTCCAAATAGAACTTTGTCTCTGATACCAACTGTAACACCCCGCCTTCCAGGGCATCAAATTATTATTATTATTATTATTTTTTTTTTACATCAAACATAAACCAGCAATATATCTTCAACAACATTAATTCAATAATATTCCCATATAACAGAGGAAAGATACTTTTCTTACATAAGCGAGAGCAAGATCAGAACCTCAAAAACATAACTTATGTGGGCACATACATACTGTTCGCCCAACATAGCATTACATATAACATAAAACTCTAAACAGTACATCCGAATAGAATAGAGCATTCTAGTCCCACATGGGACCCTCAAAATTTCTACCACGATCATGCCTCGACCACTTCCTTACCCTTCCGGGCGCTTGCCTCACCTGGAACGTGAAATATTCCAAGGACACAGTCCAATACTAGAAGATGAAATCTTCTAAGTGAGGGTTAGATAAATATGAATAAATTATGCATGATACAATAACATGAACAACATTTTGCCCTTAGTGTAACTTCCCTGGCTCGCAAGCCCGGCTAGGAATCCTAGGCAAATCCCGAACATCTATAGGATAAGCCTAACGTTATTCCCTCAACGCCCTTGGGGAATTACGGCTACACTCTGGGGGCGACATCCCTTCCCCATGCACAAATATCAATACGACAATAATATCGTTCAATGCATAAATCACGTTTTTCCCATGCAACGGTATGTGAATGAAAATGATTATAGCATAAGAAAATATCATGCTTGGAAAAGAAATCATATCATATACGGGCTATAAAGACAAAACCACTCACCTTGAACAGATATTGGGATACCTTGAAAAATGTGAAACTTGCCTCAATTTTCGTGTAAATCCTCGAAATTTGAACCAACACTCAAACTCAAGCTTTAATGCACCCTAGACATCATATTCAATCCATAAATACTAAAACCAATTTTTGTCATATTTTTCTCGCATTTTTCCTTTGATTTTTCTCAATTTTTTTTCACTAAAATCCCAAAATAAATACCTAAGTCCATTTTTTTTCAAATCTTTTTATACAGAAAATTCTAAAATAATTTTCTAAGCAATTTAAAAAATATTGCACAAAATTCTAATGCCGCACGCGCCCACACGCGCTGGCACGTGGTAGGGCGAGTGAGACTTGCGCGTGGAGCCCACGCGCCGGTCGTCTTCTCCAGCGACGGCCTTGTCGGAAAATTTCGAAAGCTATGCCATTTTAAAGCCCATCAAGAGTCGATCCTAGGGGTACCTAAATGGGCTCCAAAGGAGGTCCGGAAGCCGACCAACGGGAAGCTTGAAGTCTCGGCCGACTCGTCCGCCTCGCTTCTCCGGCGAGCTTCGAAACCCACTCGATCCGACTCCTTTGCTCTCCAAACTTTCCAGAAACGACCTACTGCCTCTAAGGACTAAAAGCCCTTTATCATGGACGCTCGATTCAGCCTCTAACCCTTCCAATTTCTCACTTCTATCTTCCAAAACCCTCGGCCATTGAAGGCCTATTTATAGCCGAAATCGGCCCTCGAAACGCCCATGGCCGTCTTCACCGAGGTCTCAAACCTCCCAAACCACCCTTGGGCGACCAAAAACCATCGACCAAAGCCCTCGAAAAGCCAATTACAGGTTCAGTCATGGCCGACCCTTTCGCGGTCGGATTTTTCGATTTTTCAGCCACCCCCACACTCGATGTTGGCCAAGGTTTGCTCCCTACGCATGCCCGACCATCTCCCTTGGACTCCTCATGGTCGGAATTGCCTAGTCGGAGGCGCGCACGAAGCTGTCGGCCATGGCAGGTTTCAAACTTTGCAAAATTATAGTTTTGCCCCTCCAATTTTGAGTTATTGCACTTTGGCCCTCCTGAACTTTCTTTTATTACCATTAGGACCCTCATGTTTCAAAACTCATACTTCCTCTTTTGATGATTCTGAAAAATCATCGTTTCAACCTCCCTCCGGCCGATTCGGTAAATTTTTAAGAAATTGCACTTTGGCCCGAATTTTTGTTTCGGCCTTAAATCCTTTTGTTTCTTCTGAAAACCACTTAAGGATTGTTTTATACACCAAATATGACCTTCCTCGGCATTCCGTTGACTTCTTGGAAGCCCCCTGCGATTATTCAGTTTTTCGGCCTTACTCCTAGCTGTATT
This sequence comes from Diospyros kaki, assembly GCA_036245055.1. Lineage (NCBI taxonomy): Eukaryota > Viridiplantae > Streptophyta > Magnoliopsida > Ericales > Ebenaceae > Diospyros > Diospyros kaki. The sequence goes on from BSEG01000010.1 coordinate 1,103,757, forward strand.
TTTGTTGTACCGAAACTGTTTCCAATCCAATTTCTTTCAATGCTAAAAATCATTTATTGACCTGCTCGTTAGCACTATCCTATTTTCCTTTGATATCTAAGTCTCGGGACACTCCCTTCGATTGATTCGACAATTTTTTTTCGGGCTTTTCTAATACCGAATTTTTCCAAATTTCTATTTTTTTTCTTTAAAAAAATAACCCAAAGTTCTCGGGTATTATATCCTATCCCCGCGACCTTCGGCAAGGTGGTCGATCCCTAAGGACTCAGGGTTTCCTTACCGTGTGGCTTGCCACCTATCACTGCAATGCTCTTCTGCCACATGTCCTTTAGTCCTCATCGAGATAATCATAAGCGAAGCTCTTTATTAAGAAACACGTGTTCCGCCCTCATTTGGCTGTTTGTCCGAGGTATTGGCGTAATTTGTGACCCGAGGTCCTTTTCCTCATCACCATTGGTCCATTACTATCAACATCATATGGTGAAACATATGTTAATAACACATACAAGCACACGTGCACATATATAACATAAGATTGGTGATGACTCAATAAGTTACCTTATAAGATTGAAAAAGTATAATGGTCACCAAAAACAAAATCAAATCCAAAGTCAAGGCCAAGAACAAAATCATAGATTAAGAATTGGGTCATGGAACATAGGAACATTAGCAGGCAAAGCTATGGAAGTGGTGGATGAGATGATTAGGAGAAAAATTAATATTATGTGCCTTCAAGAGACGAGATGGGTAGGGAAAAAAGTAAAAACTTTATCAGAAGTTGGATATAAAATATGGTACACAGGAACTGATCGAACGAAAAATGGAGTGGGGATTATTATGGATAAAAGCTTAATAGATGAGGTAGTGGATGCAAAAAGAATAGGGGATAGAATTATTATGGTGAAGATTAGTCTGGAAAAAATGACTATTAATATCTTTAGTACATATGCACCACAAGTGGGGTTAGGTGATGAGATAAAAGCAAAATTCTGGGAGGACCTAAAGGGACTCATACAAATGATACCAAGAGGAGAGAAAGTGATTATAGGAGGAGACTTAAATGGGCACGTGGGTAGAGACGAAAACGGATATAGAGGTACATGGAGGGTATGGATTAGGGGAAATTAATAATGAGGGTAAATCTATCCTAGATTTTGCTATGGCATATGGGCTCATTATAACCAATACGAGGTTCAAAAAACGGGACGAACACTTAATCATATATAAAAATATCACCTCAAGCACCCAAATAAATTACTTCCTCATGAGACAAGAGGATCGGTTATGTTGTAGGGATTGTAAGGTGATACCGGGAGAGTGTTTGACTACTCAACATAGACTTCTAGTACTTGACGTCCAAGTAAGAAATTGGAAGAGAAAAAATCACATAAAACAAAATCCAAGAATCAGGTGGTGGAATTTAAAAGGGGAGAAACAACTAATCTTCAAAGAAAAATTAAGGGGTAGAAGGGAATGGAATGGAGAAAGACAGACAAACCAAATGTGGAAAAAAATGGCTAATGCTCTGAGAAGCACGGCAAAGGTAGTCCTTGGAGAGACAAATGGTAGAGTCCATAACCTTAAGGAGTCTTGGTGGTGGAATGAAGATGTACAATTGAAAATTAAAAATAAGAAAACTTGCTATAAGGCGATACATCAATGCAACAATGAAGAAAATCAAAAAAATTATAAAGAAGCAAAAAGGCAGTAAAAAGAGCTGTTAGTAAAGCAAGGTCAAAAGCATATGAGAGTCTATATAAACGACTTGATACAAAAGATGGAGAAAGGGATATATATAAATTAGCTAAAGCAAGAGAAAGAAAAACACGGGATTTAAATCAAGTAAAATGCATAAAAGATGACAATCAAAATGTTTTAGTAAATAAGGGAGCGATTAAGGAGAGATGGAATGAGTATTTCACAAAATTATTCAATGATGGTGGCGACACAAGAGTTAGGTTGGGACATCTTAGTAACTCCGAAGGGAATGTGAGTTACACATTCTATCGACGCATAAGTTCAAATGAAATAAAGCAAGCATTAAAAAAGATGAAAAATCATAAGGCAGTAGGACCAGATAATATACCAATAGAAGCATGGAAATGCATGGGAGAATAGGGCATCTCCTGGCTAACGTAACTATTTAACGCGATCCTTAAATAAAAAAAAATGCCAGATGAGTGGAGGAAGAGTACTTTGGTTCCTATATATAAGAACAAAGGAGATGTTCAAAACTGTGAAAATTATAGAGGAATTAAGTTAATGAGTCATACCATGAAACTCTAGGAGAGAGTAATAGAGCAGAGGCTCAGAAAAAAAAACAAATGTGTCAGAAAATCAGTTTGATTTCATGCCTGGCAGGTTAACAATGGAAGCTATATATTTACTGAGGCGTCTAATGGAAAGGTATCGGGATCATCAGAAGGACCTACATATGGTGTTTATAGATCTAGAAAAGGCCTATGATAGGGTCCTTAGAGAAGTATTATGGAGGGTTTTAGAGAAAAAATAAGTCCAAATAGCCTATATACAAGCCCTTAAGGACGTGTATCATGGTGTAGAGACAAGGGTCAGAACATGTGGAGGGGATACTGAACCATTTACAACTACAATAGGACTGCATCAAGGTTCTGCACTAAGTCCATACTTATTTACCCTAGTAATGGATGAACTCACTAAAGATATTCAGATAGATGTGCCATGGTGTATGCTATTTGTAGACGACATAGTGTTGGTGGATGAAACAAAAGAAGGAGTGAACACTAAGCTTGAGTTGTGGAGAAACAATTTAGAATCTAAGGGATTTAAATTAAGTAGAAAAAAAACAGAATATATGGAATGTAAATTTAGAAAAAATGCAAGAGTTGATGATGTTATAATAAAATTAGAAGACCAAATCTTACAAAGAAAAGACCATTTTCGATATTTGGGATCAGTGATTCAAAAAGATGGAGAAATTCATGAGGATGTCGCACATAGAATTAAGGCAGGTTGGCTAAAATGGAGAAATGCATCGGGAGTGTTATGTGATGGTAAAATCCCATTAAAATTGAAAGGAAAATTTTATAGGACAGCTATAAGACCAGTCTTGCTGTATGGCGCAAAATGTTGGGCAGTCAAATACCAGCATGAGCAAAAGACGAGTGTAGCGGAGATGAGGATGTTAACATGGATGCGAGGACATACAAGAAAGGATAAAATTAGAAATGAAGTTATTCGCAATAAGATAAGAGTAGTGCCAATTGAGGAGAAGATGAGAGAGACTAGACTAAGATGGTTTGGTCATGTGAGAAGGAGACTAAGAGACGCTCCTGTGAGGAGAGTTGATGAAATGGAACAATTAGTCACAAAAAGAGGTAGAGGTATACCCAATAAGACTTTGGGAAAGACATTAAAGTTTGATATGAAGTATATGGATCTAAATGAAGATATGACAAAAGACAGGAATACATGGAAGTTTAGAATTCATGTAGCCGACCCCACATAGTGGGATAAAGGCTGAATATGTTGTTGTTGTTGTTGTAGTAAATTGAATAAATCATATTTTTATTTAGTGAGTTTCTTTTTTATGAAGTATAAGTCTAGTAAAAAGACATCCACTTGGTGTACTATTTGGTGTAACGCAAATAATTGGTACTAGTTAACTGAATGCGGGGAACTTACAGCATCAAACAATATATTTGAGCTCTTCAAATCTCTATGTATTATTTGCGGTTCTAATGAGTGCAAAAATGCCAGCCCTCTTGCTGCTCCTCTTAAAATATCGAGCCTCATCTCCCATAGAGGTAGCTGACAACCAGGCCACCCTGCAAAAAGCAACCATACAGTGTAAGCTAAACGAATTTCATTAATCAACAAAAGATAAAACAAGTTCAGCTTTTACTTCCAAAAAGATGGTTTTCCAAACTGCCTTGCAACAACTTATAGACAAGAAGTAACTTTTTATCCTCACAACAATATCCCAATAACTTAACAAGGTTAGGATGGGACTGACGACTTAGGATGTTTATCTCACACTGCATAGGTTGGGCAAATAAGTAAGTAGAAGGCCTTAAGAAGAATATAAATGAATTAGATAAGTTGAAATAACATTGGCAATCCCAAATATGAGAGGGTAAGCAGAAAGATGATGAGAAATGCCTAAAATGTACATGTATCACAAAAATAAGGAAAATACAAAGTATCCACTTCAATTTAATATGCAAAACTAAGATGTTGACCATACAGTTGTCCTGTATTTCTATTTTTGCAGGTAAGAGCATGGTAGGATTATGGTGTGATATGTTGCTTTTGTTTTACAAGAGCGAGCATGCGTGTACAAACTAAATAGGCTATATACAGTGTATATCATCTGCCTGGACTCTGGTGGAAAGATTTTCTCTGGCCATGATAAAAAGGAAAAACAAAAAAGGTTAATTTAAGACAAAAGATATGCCTCCCTAACACTTTCAAAAACTATATTATTCCTCTCAAGCAAGATGTACCATATCTTTTTTCTCAGAAAAAAGAAATAAATAAATAATCCTCCATCAAAGAAGCTGCTTGGGCAAGCATACCTCCACGAGTGTAAAGAACATCAAAGAAGCTAGCATTATTAAATTAACACAAAAAACAAGACAAATATGCTTCAAATGTCCCAAGCTACATAGCAATGAAGGTCACAACCAAACCATGCTTACTCTTTGGTAAGGGTGCATGCGGATTGAATGCAGATTGAGCCAAGTCAATTATACAACTACAACAATTTCGGACCCAAAACCATTACACCAATTATTGAACCTGCTGAGCCAAGCCAACTTAATTCAGTTTTGTTTGGTTTCAATTTGATTGATTCAGTTTCGTTATGAGTATGGATATTTGGCAATAGAAGACAATAATACAAAGTTATTTGGATTTTGATAAAAACTGATACCTAGTACATTACAAGTATCAATGCCTAACCAACAAAAGACACAGAATTGAAATATCGGTAAAGATTTGCTGACAAATTATTCAGCCATTAACTAGCATTAGTTGAAGTACCTGTCATTCTTTAAAACCTTGAGGACCGTGAGAATCCAACGCCTTGACGGCAATGACAGAACTGCTATCGTTCTGTAATGGCGTCTTCTCTGCAATCCAACCCTTGTAGACTTTGCCGAAAGCCCCTTGTCCTAACAATCCATCCAATGTGAAATTTCCAGTAGCCTTCCTCAACTCTGAAAAACTGAAGGCCCTTGTATTGGGGATGCATAAGACCTGCCCATCGGGATATGGCTCACTCCCAGAAGTTGTTGACATGCTTTGTCTATTCCCAGCAGAGATGGTTGTTTATCTGAATAATGAGGAGAAAAAAATCAATTAGCGTAGGTACAGACAAAGGACTGAGGCAACCTGAGAGAGAGAGAGAGAGGGGGAGAAAGAGAGAGAGAGACCAGTCCAGCAGCTTCCAGTTTGGTGCCAAAACGTGGTTTTGTGGCGCAATTGTCCCCTATTTTTCCACCCAAAATCCACAGTTCTGGGTAAAAGTGCCGTACTGATCTTGTGGAACACCTTGGTGAGCTTTCCCCGTGCCCGCTTCTTGCTTAGGGGTATGTTCTCAGTATACCGCACTGCAGTGGATGGGCTGGGGACAACGTCCTCCTTAACCTGCTTTGTTGACGAATCCTTGCACCGATCATCCTGTAAGTATGCCAATGCACGCTCAAGGCTCGCCACAACATCAGCCATTGTAGGGCGTCTATTTGGACGAATGTGCAAACATTTCCTAGCAACTTCTGGAAACACCTCAAGGCTTTTTAATGGAATTGGTAGTTGATCCGTCAAAATGGGATCAATATTTCATCAAGTTTCCCATCTTTGAGGCAGCCTTGAGCCCAAAGGGTTAGACTGTGTTGCTCCTCCTCGAGGTTTAAATCCACTGCTGGCCTCCCACAAAGGACTTCTAAGAGCACCACGCCAAAGGCATACACATCTGATTTCTTGGTTAGTCTGCGGGTCAAGAAATAATGTGGATCAAAATAACTAAATGTGCCTTTAACAGTTGTGCTAACATGGGAAACAGAATGGCTTGTGGCGCCCATTTTACATAATCCAAAATCTGAAACCTTACCACCATGTCCTTGTTCAACAAAATGTTAGGGGTCTTCACGTCTCTATGTATGACACCACCCTGAATACCAGTATGGAGGTAATTCAACCCATGGGCAGCACCAATGCAAATCTTGAGCCTTTGCTCCCACGGCATATGACAAACATCATCACTATCAACTCTTCTCTCTCCCCCTACACTTTCTTTGGTAACTAGATCACTACCATTGTCACCAATTGCTTTTACATGTAACACCTATTTTTTTTTTTTTTAAAGGTCGAATTCGATCTAAACTCACCTAGGTTCAAATGCAAAGGGTTTGATCGAACCTCAACATTTGGGTTTATGATGACAAAATATCGTTGACTATCCCCATAGCAGCACTACGTCCAGGGGCGGAGCCACCTGGGGCCGAATGGGGGCAACAGATTTTTGTTTTTAAATTTTATTTTTTACAATGATTTACTACTAAAAATAAAAAAATATATATTATATTTTTCTACTAAAAATAAAAAAAAATTAAGTATTGAAGAAATTAAGTATATAATGGCCCAAAGTAACCATCACAACATTTTTTACAATTTGCTCATATTTTTATTTTTTTGCAATGATGATGCAAATAAAACTAAATATTAAAAAAAATTATGAAGTGAAGAAAGCAAATATGGAGGAAATTTATATTAAAGAAAATAAACAAATTAACAAAGCAAATATTGAATAAATTGATGTTGCACAACTTCCTAGGGATTCCGAGTTAAGAACTACAATAATGAATTACAATGTTAATTTTCAAGATCAAATTAGAAGAGCCTACTTACAAAGAAGTTTGTATCAGCCTTAAAATCAAAGTAATTCATTCTAGCTTTGTTTAATGAATTTAGTGATTGATTGGAATATAGTATAAGAAAAAATGTCGCATTTTGCTTATACTGTTATCTTTTTAAAACAAATAGTGGGGAACATGAAGATATTAATTCTTTTATGAAAGAAGAGTTCAGTAATTTAAACAAAAAAAAAAAAAGATAAGACTTTAAGTTCATGTTGGAGATGCTAAAGTACACACAATTAAACTTGAAACAACTATGAAACCTTAATAAATCAAGAACAAAATATTGAGATAGTTTTCTTCAGATAGTTGAACAAATACTGTATGATTATCGAATTCGTCTAAATACATCAATTAATTATGTTCAACTTCTTTTACTACAAGAATTAATATTTCGTAATCATGACAAGTCTAAAGATTTAAATAATCAATTTAACTTTTTAAAATAATTACAATTTCTAGTATGAAAACCTGTAAGGAACAATTATAAAAATATATATATATTTTAATAATATCATTATTATTTTATTTTTAAAATTATATTTTTTGTATTTAAGTTCGCCCCCACTAAACCAAAATCCTAACTTTGCCCCTGATTACGTCTACAATGTAAAAGTTCATATCTTTTCTCTTTTTCTCTTAGCTTCGATCCCAGTGGATTTATCATTTTTTTATTTTTTTTTATTTTTTTTAAAAAGTTTTTCTGTTTCTTATTTAATGCCAAATGGAGAATTGTTACTATTTTTGAAACGCTAAGGATAATTTTTATAATTTTTTCAAATTTCAAGTTGTTCTTTGCAATTTATTATTTTTTTAAAATAATTTCTCTATAAAAATCTTTTATATGAAAAGCAAAAATAAAAAATAAAAAATTTTCAAATAATAATACTAATAATAAAAGAAAAAAAAAAAGCTTAATAAACAGGAAAAAAAGTACGAAGAAGCCGGTACGAGTAACCCATGCATGCAAAATTCAGGTAAACTATAACTAAAATGTTTAAAACATCTTAACACCCATAATCGAATACTTATAGTCATACCCTGAAGAGATTAAAATCTCCAAACCAAACCTACAAACCACCCCGTACAATAACACTTGTAGGGATTTGCATTTGCAATATATGTGTTACACCTCCATAAATATGTGTATGTAGATATGAGAAAAATTCAATATTTTTTCCCAATCTCACAAGGGCCTACGCATATATCAAACTCCCACCTAAACAAAATAACCTCCCTTAAAAGACCACATCATATATAACCAATCAAATTCCATAATCAACAAAGCAATGCATGGCTTCATCTTGGCTCTTTTGGATTTTCAATGCTCTCCAGTATCTCCACCACTTGTTGCATGGATGGCCTTCTTTCGGATTTACGTCGAAGACATTTTAGACTAAGCTGAGCGATTTGCCATGCAACTTTGGCAGGATACATCCCTTTCAAGTGGCTGTCCATAATGCTTTCGAACTTTCTTTCACCAGTGAAATATGGTTTGATCAGGAAAACCAGATTGCGACTCTCCTCATCACGACGAAGGTCAACTGCTTTCAAGCCTGTTAGCAACACAGCCATTACAACACCAACAGCATACACGTCGCCAGCCGCATATAGTTTCCCTATTTTCACAAACATTAATATATATTGTATTATTATTGTCGTGAACAGCATTTCCGTGGGCTCAGCTCAAGTGGCTTTTAAGTGCGACAAAACTCTTACGAAGCTTCATTTAAACCAATCAATCCCCACTAGAGAAGCATCAAGCTTTAAAATTAAGGTCCAGAGCATTACCTGTGACAAAATACTCTGGAGCAACATAGCCAAATGTACCCATAACCAGTGTTGACACATGTGTTTCTTCAGTAGTTGTAGGACCAAATCTTGCCAAACCAATGTCGACCACGATCCTGGCATTGTAGGACTATCAATCAAACACATGTTAGGCCAATATAAGACCTCCATTCTGCAACCATCATTTTAAGTGATATATATTGAACGGTTAAATATATATTTACATAATTCATTGTATGGATTTAATAAAGTTTTGTTTTAAAAAAATATGATGATGAATTCTATATAAATATACAAGATCACTAGAAAGGCACGTAAACACACACACACACACACATAGATATATGCAATTATAATACCAATATTATTTTAAAATTTAGGCATAAAAACACAGTAATACATACAAGCTATTTCTAGCTAGATTGATTTGAGAACATTGAGATTTCCTCCTTGATGTGTTCTTTCTTTCCCTCTCCAATTCTTCCTCTGTTCCTCTTCTTCCCCTCTTCTCTCTCAACATTATGCACTCTCCTTGCTGTCTTACATCAAATTTTCTTGGTTAGTTTTTCAAGACATCCTAGAAGTACCATTAGTTTAAAATATTAATTAAGTTTTATATAACCATTGGTCCATTACCATCAATATCACATGGGGAAACATATGTTAATAACACATACAAGCACACGTCCACATATATAACATAAGGCTGGTGATGACTCACTAAATTACCTTTTTCTAAAATTGATAAGATTAATGGTCACCAATGGTATTATCATAATAATGTACTACATTTGTTATCCACTATGCATCAATAGTACATTGAATAAATCGTATTTTTATTTAGCTAATTGGATGCAGGAAACTTACAGCGTCAAGCAATATACTTGAACTCTCGAAACTTCTATGTATTATTGGCGGTTCGGATGAGTGCAAATATGCCAGCCCTCATACTGCTCCTATTAAGATCTTAAGTCTTATCTCCCACGAAAGTAGCTGACAACCAGCCCCCCCTGCAGAAAGCAACCAAAAACGTAAGCCAAACGAATTTCATTAATCAGCAAAAGATAAAACAAGTTCAGCTCTTACTTCCAAAAAGATGGTTGCCCAAACTGCCTTTCTGCATGAACTCGTAGACAAGAAATAGCCTTTTACCCTCACAACAGAATCCCAACAACCTAACAACGTTGGGATGGGACAGACGACTTAGGATGTTGATCTCACGCTACACAGATTGGGCAAATAAGTAAGCAAGAGGCCTTAAAGAGATTATATATGAATTAGATAAGTTGAAATAACATTGGCAATCCCAGATATGAGAGGGTAAACAGAGAGAATGATGACCATACAGTTGTCCACTTCAATTTACAGGTATCACAGAACAAAAATGAGGAAAATACAAAGTATCCACTTCAATTTAATATGCAAAACTAAGATGTTGACCATACAGTTGTCCTGTATTTCTTTTTTTGCAGTTAAGAGCACGGTAGGATTAAGGTCTGATATGTTGCTTTTGTTTTACAAGTAAGAGCATGCGTGTATGAAAAGACAAACTAAATAGGCTATAAACAGTGTATATCATCTGCAAGAAGAGCTAAGGACTCTGGTGACAAGATTCTTTCTACATAGCAATGAAGGTTCCAACCAAACCATGCGTACACTTTGGTAAGGGTACATGCAGATTGAGCCAAGTCAATTATACAGCTACAACAATTTTGGACCCAAACCCATTACACTGATTATGGAACCCACTGAGCCAAGCCAACTTAATTCAGTTTCGTTTGGTTCAAATTTGATTGATTCAGTTTCGTTATGAGTATGGATATTTGGCAGTAGAAGACAATAATACAAAGTTATTAGGATTCTGATAAAAACTGATACCTAGTACATTACAAGTATCAATGCCTAACCAACAAAAGACACAGAATTGAAAGAACGGTAAAGATTTGCTGACAAATTATTCAGCCATTAACTGGCCTTAGTTGAAGTACCTGCCACTCTTTAAAACCTTCATGGCTGTTAGAATCCCACTCCTTGATGGCAATGACGTCTTCTTTAAAACCATTCTGTAATGACGTCTTCTCAGCAAGCCAACCCTTGTAGACTTTGCCGAAAGCCCCTTGTCCTAACAATGAATCCCCTCTGAAATTTCTGGTAGCCTTCCTCAACTCTGAAAAACTGAAGGCCCTTATATTGCTGATGGTTGTTTTATCTGAATGATGAGGAGAAAAAAATCAATTGGCATAGGTAAGGACAAAGAAGTGAGGCAACCTGAGAGAGAAAGAGAGAGAGAGAGAGAGAGAGAGAGAGACCAGTCCACCCAAAATCCACAGTTCTGGGTAAAAGTGCAGTACTGATCTTGTGGAACACCTTGGTGAGCATTCCCTGCGCCCTCTTCTTGCTTAGGGGTATCATCTCAGTATACTGCACTGCAGTGGATGGGCTGGGGACTTCAGCTGAAAGGGCATCATCATCCAGTTGAATAATCTCATCATTTTTCTTTTCCTCAGCCCCACCAAGATTGAGAACATTCTCTTTATCCTCATCAGCAGCATCAACATTGACAACGTCCTCGTTATCCTGCGTCGTTGACAAATCCTTGCACCGATCATCTTGTAAGCATGCCAATGCACGCTCAAGGCTCACCACCACATCAGCCATTGTAGGGCGTCCATTTGGACGCATGTGCAGGCATTTCCTAGCAACTTCTGCAAACACATCAAGACTTTTTGATAGTATTGGTAGCTGATCCCTCAAAATGGGGTCAATAATTTCATCAAGTTTTCCATCTTTGAGGCAGCCTTGAGCCCAAAAGGATAGACTCTGTTGCTCCTCCTCGAGACTTAAATCCACTGCTGGCCTCCCACAAAGCACTTCTAAGAGCACCACGCCAAAGGCATACACATCTGATTTCTTGGTTAGTTTGCGGGTCGAGAAATAATGTGGATCAAAATAACCAAATGTGCCTTTAACAGCAGTGCTAACATGGGAAACAGAATGGCTTGCGGCGCCCATTTTACATAATCCAAAATCTGAAACCTTAGCCACCATGTCCTTGTTCAACAAAATGTTAGGGGTCTTCACGTCTCTATGTATGACACCACCTTGAATACCAGTGTGGAGGTAATCCAATCCACGGGCAGCACCAATGCAAATCTTGAGCCTTTGCTCCCACGGCATATGACAAACATTTCCATTATCTTTAGTATTCTTTTTGTATAGATGTTTAGCAAGTGTACCCTGCTCCATATACTCATACACCAGGATCTTCTCATTGAATTCGTCACAATAGCCCAGAAGGCTAACAAGATGCTTGTGTCGAAATTTAGAAATTGCCTCAATCTCCATCCAAAACTCATTTGGGCCTTGCTTAGACTTTGGTTTCATCCGCTTAATGGCAACTGTGGTTGTTCCTCCATTAATGAATCCTTTATAAACGTTACCAAATCCACCACTTCCAATGACCAATCCGTCATCAAAGTTTCTGGTTGCTGATTGGAGGTCAGCAAGTGAGAAGCAGCGACATGGCCCTTCGGAAGGTAATGATGATTGGGTGTCTTCTTGTCCAGATTTTTGACCCAAATTGGCCAATGGATAAACAACAACATTCAATATGATGAGTAAACTCATTAGAATATTAGCAATGGTATAAATGCCATAACCAAGCGCTAACTTCTGAGGATCTGAATTATGAGATGTCAAAGCGTGTGCAATGGGAACCAAGCTCACCCCGGCAAGGTTGTTGTCAGGGTTGCTCAGCTTGAAAACCTCCAGCCCCTTTAGAATTGCATCACTACTGTGTTCCATGTTCCCCTTGTCGTCGTGGCTCTTGTGAGGGCTAAGAGTTATTGTCATATCGCGCTTGCCCTCTGTCCGATCTCCTTCCATCATCACCATGTAGTCCCTGTACACTGCAATTCCATTTCCACCAGCCCATTTGATAAGGTCAGCATTAGCCTCAGCAATCAGATTATCAATGGATATGCTGAACTCCATTTGGCCAACTTCTTTAATATCGTACTCAAGCTCGCAGAAATGGAACCTAAGCAGGTACTTGAAACCTTGATCTACAGGTAGCTTCCACGTAAAACTGATACGCTCCTTCGTTTGCACTTCCCGAGTCATTGACCGGGATGTTTGGTAAACTCTCGTAGGGGCAGAGTATGTGGGTATAACTGCGTAGTTGATCCCAATTGTGGTAGTAACTGGCATGGCCCTTGATTCTAAGAAATAATTGGAGTCCTCAAACCACTCTCGGAACATGCCAGTATCCTCTATGGGTAAAATGGAGCTTCCGCCAACATTTAACCGATGCACTGTCTCAAGTGCAAAGCTTGTATCCAAGAAGATCGGGTATCTAAATTTCTTGCCAACAACGTGTACACCTGGATCATCGCCCTCACGGGAATGATATAATCCAGTTGGGATCGGGACAATCTCAATCCCATTGACAAAAGCATATGCTTCCTCTGAAGATGGAGAAAATGTTAGGGTTAATGGTTGACTATCTTCCACATGTACGCAAAATTCTTTAGCAAATGATGGTAAGGCCAAAACATCAGCTGTAAGGGCAGCACTGAAGTTGCGAAGGAGGGCATAGGGACCGGCTTTTACAGTAAAAAAGGCCTTGGACCTCTCGAAGCCAGGGTATTCAGTTGGGTAGAAATGTAGGCGGATGAATTTTTGGCCCGGAGTGACATGGAAAGTGTAGATGAATGTGGACCGAGAAATCTGGGCGGTCATGTAGGGGACAGGATGAGTAGGAGGAATTAGGTGTGTTACAATCAAACAGAGATAGCAAAATCTCCAAACACAAACACAACGTCAAAATCCCTCAGATGAACTCACACGAAACAGATAAATAAAACATCCAGTATTGACAGTATGTAAAATAAATCAGAAACAGGAGGCGCAAGAGTTTATAGTGGTTCACCCCAAAAACTAGGGCTACATCCACTTGAGCTCTGGTGAGAAGAGCTCGCTTTCACTATAATAAGTTCAATCTGATTACAAAGACAACAGCAAAAACAACCCTGATTTCTCAAACAATAAGCCACGAAATCACTTACAGATTAGGAGCTTACCTTACACCAAAAACAAAATCAGGAAGACGCTATACAGAAGACGACTTTACACATTTACAGAAAGAGAACGAGAGAGAGCATAAACAGATGAAAAACCCTAAACAAGAGAAATGATCGACACTCTGCCCGAACCCCCCTCAATCAAAACTCGCCTTCAATGCGTGCTGATCTCGGTAATCTCGAGGCGAGTTATAGCTGGAATGGATGGCTTGGATCACCTCAGCAAAAAGAGAGAACCGATGGTCTGGATGCAATCGTGCAAAAGGCAGCAGCAGCAGACAAAACGACAAAAGGCTAAAGCATTTAACAAATGGGCTGGCCCAAGATGGCTGCCTCTTGAGGCCATCCAATGGGCGCCCAAAAGGGCAGCCCAGGTTGCCGCAAGAGGCCTCCCAAGCTTGGCTGCAATTGATGTTTCACAAATACATAACAAACTCCACCTTGAAACATCAAATAGCTAAGTAATCAGAATTGAAAATATAAGTAAAGCATGCTACAATTCTCACCTTCATAGCTCTTGATGACTAGAAAATTAGCCATCATCAATATGCAACAATTTTAAGCAATGCTTAAATTTAGTTGCAGTTAATACCTTTGTACCCATGTCTGATGGATTGTTGGCTGATGATATTTTCTGTATTCCCACAGTTCCGTTAGCTATCTGTTCTCTTACATAATGATACTTGACATCAACATGTTTGGTCCTATCATGATATACTGGATTTTTAGACAAGTGGATGGCACTTTGGCTATCCGAGAAAACCATCACTTTGCTTTGAAGCAAGTGAATTTCCTTAAGTATGCCTTGAAGCCATATGGCTTCTTTAAAGGCATCTGTTACAGCCACATATTCTGCCTCAGTGGAGGACAGAGCTACAAGTGGCTGTAACTGAGACTTCCAGCTTATACAATTTCCACCTAAGGTAAAATAGTAAGCAGTGGTGGATTTTCTGGAGTCTCTATCTCCAGCAAAATCAGAATCAACATAACCAACTAGATTTAAATTTTCAAATCTTTTCTCAAAATTTAATCCAATACATGCAGTACCATTTATATACCTAAGCAAATGTTTCAGAGCATCCCAATGAGTTTTACCTGGGTTAGACATATATCGACTGAGTAATGAAATTGAATATGCAAGGTCAGGTCTAGTACTTATCATTGAGTACATAATTGTTCCAATTACATTTGCATAGGGTACCTTTTCCATTTCAATTAATTCAGAATCAGATGTGGGGCATTGTAATTTTGATAATATAAAATGTCCAGCCAAGGGAACTATGACAGTTTTACAATTTCCCATTCCAAATTTGTGAACAGCTTTCACCAAATAATCATGCTGATGTATCTTAAGGCTATTATTGCTTCTGTTTCTTTCAATCTTCATTCCTAGAATTTTCTTAGCATGACCTAAGTCTTTCATGTCAAAAACTGAATTTAACATAGATTTTAATTCATTAATCTTTGACTTAGATTTGCTAATAAGAAGGATATCATCTACATAAAGCAGAAGATAGACAGGAATTTCTGTAAGCATGAAATAGAAGCAATTGTCATATTTACTTCTAATAAACCCGGCCCCTAGAACAAAATTATCAAATTTTTTGTACCACTGCCTTGGGGCCTGTTTTAAGCCATACAAAGATTTTTTCAGCAAACAAACATGATCAGGTTTTTCAGAAACAACATAACCATTTGGCTGAACCATGTAAATGTGTTCATCTAGGTCACCATGCAAAAAAGCAGTTTTAACATCCAGTTGTTCAAGTTCTAAGTCAAATTGAACTACTACTGCAAGCATCATGCGAATTGTCTTAAATTTTACCACAGGAGAAAATATTTCAGTGTAATCTATACCTTCCCTTTGTGTGAACCCCTTAGCTACTAATCTTGCTTTGTATCTAATAGGGTCATCAAGAGATATTCCTTCCTTTAATTTGAACAGCCATTTACATTGGATCAGTTTCTGGTTTTCTGGGCGAGGGACAAGCTCCCAAGTCCCATTTGCCATCAGAGAGGTCATCTCCTCATCCATGGCTTGTTGCCATTTTTTACTTTCTTTTGAGCTGACAGCCTCCTCATAAGAGGAAGGCTCACTGCTCCTCATCTCAACACCTGCCACTAGGGCACAAAACACCAAATCTGAGAAAGCATACCTTGCAGGGGGTCTAATAGACCTCCTGCTTCTATCTCTAGCAAGTTGATAATTTTCCAGATTATGTTGAGGTGAGTCAAATTGCTCCACCTCAATTTCTGTTTCATCATTTTGTTCCTCATGATCAGATTCATGATCAGAGGTTTGGTCTTGGTTTGATGTAGGATCTCCTTCAAATTGAAGGACTGGTATAGGTGGAGCATTCAAAGGACTGTTTTCTATAACTTGATGCTCCACCTCAATTTGGGTATCACCTAAATTGGTGAGATTATCTGTCTCATCAGTTTTAGATAATTTGCAAGGGAAGACTGATTCATTAAATATAACATCTCGGCTGATGATAATTTTAACACCCTTAGATTGCCTTTCCCATAGCCTATATCCCTTAGTTCCTTCCTGATACCCAACAAAAACACATTTAGTGGATCTAGGTTCCAATTTACCTCCTGACTGATGAGCATAAGCTTCACAGCCAAAGGTTCTTAAATAGTTGAAGTTTAATTTTCTTCCAATCCACTTTTCTTCAGGGCATTTTAAATTAAGGGCTGTAGAGGGACTTTTGTTTACTAGGTGTGTGGCTGTAGCTAAGGCTTCTCCCCAAAAGGATTTAGGCAAACCTGATGTGAATAAAAGGCACCTCACTTTTTCAAGGAGGGTTCGGTTCATTCTTTCAGCCACCCCATTTTGTTGGGGTGTGTTCCTAACAGTCTTATGCCTATTAATTCCTTGGGAGTTACAGAAATCATCAAACTCTTTGTTACAGAATTCTAAACCATTGTCTGTTCTAAGAGTTTTGATTCTCCTATCAGCTTGATTTTCTATTAGGGTCTTCCATGTTTTAAATTTTTCTAATGTTTGATCTTTTGTTTTTAATAGAAAAACCCACACCTTCCTAGTATAATCATCAATGATAGAAAGGAAATACCTGTTGCCACCATGGGTGGGGACCTGGGAGGGTCCCCACAAATCTGCATGTAAATACTCAAGGCATGCCTTCGCCAGGTGAGTTCCCTTATGGAAACTCATCCTGTGTTGCTTGCCAAGCACACATGATTCACAAAAACCGAGGGACTCAGCAGACACTGGACCAAGGTATCCTTGGTTTGACAGTGCCTGCATACCTCTCAGGCTCATATGGCCAAGTCTCAAGTGCCACTGTTCAGTCTTATCAGTGTTAACATAACATGCAGAGTTCAAGTTAACAGAGGAATGAAAACAGCCCTTTAAAACATATAAACCATTTTTCTTTAAACCAGTTAGGATTAGTTCATCTCCTTTGAAAACATTCAAAGAACCATGTTCAGCTTTGTATGAGAAACCCAATTCATCAAGTGTACCAAGTGAGATTAAATTTCTTTTAAGATCAGGGACATATCTTACATCAGTAAGGGTTCTAATTTTGTTGTCATGTAACTTAAGAGTTATGTCTCCTATACCTTGTACATTACAAGATTGGTTGTTTCCCATATACACTGTTCCCCTTTCACTATTGTTAAAATTGTGAAACCAGTTAAGATTAGGACACATATGAAAAGAACAGCCAGAGTCCATAATCCATTCATTTAAAACTGAGCTTGAGGTAACATTAAGTACCTCAGCCAAACAATTAGAACTACTAGCTGCTACTGTTACATTACCCCCTTGTTTTAGTTTTTTCAGGTAATCATAACAGTATTTCTTTATATGCCCTTCTTTCCCACAGTGGTAACATTTCCACTTTTGTTTTTGTTTTCCCTTCTTCTCTTTCTTTTTACCCTTATACCCTGACCCATTGTGTTGTTCAGTATTAACAGTATAATTTCTTTTATCTGTATTTCCTTTAACAAACAAGTTGTTGCCAGATTTCTTAGATGTACTAAGTTCTAATTCTCTAGCTTTAATACCAGATATAACAAGTTCCATATTAGGTACTATACCAGTGTAACGTAAAGCATGTTTCACTACATCATAATCATCTGGTAAAGAATTTAACAAAATCATTGCCTCACTTGTATCTCCTAAAGCCTGATCAGTACCTCTTAATAACAAAGTTAGTTTAGTAAATTCATCTATGTTTTCATCCATAGATTTAGATGTATTCATTTTAAAATTGAATAGCATGCCTTTCAAATAAACTAAATTTGGAGCAGACATTACAGAATATAAAGATTCTAATCTATTCCAAAGTTCAAGAGGTAGAGATATACCGTCAACCTTACGAATTACTGAATCACCAAGATGGAGGAAAATCAGATTGAAAGCCTCTTCTCTGATTTCATCAGTTCGAGCTAACTGATCAGGTGACCATTTCTTGTCATCTGACTCAAGTGCTATAAGTACTTTGTGATGAGAGAGAAGAACTCTCATCTTCTTTTTCCAACTACCGAAATCCCCCTTTCCATCAAATGTACCGATTTCAAATCGGGTTGTTGTCATTTTCGTAATAAACGAAAATTTCTCAAAAAGATAAAACCCTAGTTTACTGACTGAGACCTGTACAGCAAACTCACGCTGACAGGTTCTCTTCAGAAAACCCTAGAGCTCTCTTAAAAACAACACCAACACAGAAAGGAAAGGAAACCCTAGGTTTTCGGAAAAACAGAGTCGGACGAGATTTTGACCCTAAACCGTTGGATACGAAAAAACCAGAGAGCTCTGATACCACTGTTACAATCAAACAGAGATAGCAAAATCTCCAAACACAAACACAACGTCAAAATCCCTCAGATGAACTCACACGAAACAGATAAATAAAACATCCAGTATTGACAGTATGTAAAATAAATCAGAAACAGGAGGCGCAAGAGTTTATAGTGGTTCACCCCAAAAACTAGGGCTACATCCACTTGAGCTCTGGTGAGAAGAGCTCGCTTTCACTATAATAAGTTCAATCTGATTACAAAGACAACAGCAAAAACAACCCTGATTTCTCAAACAATAAGCCACGAAATCACTTACAGATTAGGAGCTTACCTTACACCAAAAACAAAATCAGGAAGACGCTATACAGAAGACGACTTTACACATTTACAGAAAGAGAACGAGAGAGAGCATAAACAGATGAAAAACCCTAAACAAGAGAAATGATCGACACTCTGCCCGAACCCCCCTCAATCAAAACTCGCCTTCAATGCGTGCTGATCTCGGTAATCTCGAGGCGAGTTATAGCTGGAATGGATGGCTTGGATCACCTCAGCAAAAAGAGAGAACCGATGGTCTGGATGCAATCGTGCAAAAGGCAGCAGCAGCAGACAAAACGACAAAAGGCTAAAGCATTTAACAAATGGGCTGGCCCAAGATGGCTGCCTCTTGAGGCCATCCAATGGGCGCCCAAAAGGGCAGCCCAGGTTGCCGCAAGAGGCCTCCCAAGCTTGGCTGCAATTGATGTTTCACAAATACATAACAAGGTGCTTTCCAACGGGAGTAGAGCTTACCAAATTGCGTCTGCCCCTGGATCCTTGCAAAATGATGTATCTGGAAGCAACGTCACCGGTCCATTGGCGGCCATCTAGAGCAGTTGAGTTGCCAGAGGAGCCGCAGTTGACGGCGATGATGTCATCCGCTAGTTGTAGTGGGGAGCACAGAGGAGCAAACTCGCTGACAGCCAGGAAAATAGTTAGATGGAGGAAGAAGAGGTAAAGACCCATCCTTTGATCATCAAAGAGAGGAGAGAGAGTGTATGCAATAGAATAGATTAATGCTGGCTAGGCATGAATTAAGTTCGCCCAGTTGATTGACTGGTCAACTCAAAAGTAAACGGGAACGCGTCCGAACCCATTTGATCGGTTTGGCATCATACATAATACATTATTTCTAAAGGAATAGATATAATAAATTATTTTGACTCAAAACAATATATTGTTTATTTTGTTAATAACATTTCTAATGTCAGCAATCCTACTATCCAATTTGCTGCTAAAAGAATTTAATTAGTTAGTTAACACCTTCATTGATGAGATCTGAACCTTGAAAAGCTCTCTGAAAAACTCTTTGTTTTTCAGTGATAGAAGCATCATTAGTCTAGCTTACTCGCTCTGTAGAAGAAAGCCAAACTAAAAACAGCTTCATTCATTCATAACCTTCATAGAAAACACCTTTTATTATGCAAAAAACTTACAGACGTAGCAAAATATATCATCTATTATGATAGGAAAATAAGCTTCTATCGTACAAGGCTTATATATCTCGATTCCCCCCCGAGCAGCAGCATGTCATTCAACATCTTTGAGCTTTTCAGCATCAACAAAATTCTTATTCTTAGACTCTTCTATCAATCTTATGACATTTGCATTTTTCTCTAAGAGGGATTCGATTTTAGCATTGATCTTCTCTAATTTCTTCTTTAGCTACTTCCTTTCCCCCATTTTTCTTTCTCTTCTTATCTTTTTTATCCTCATATTTCTTTTTCTCTTCTCTCTTCTTTCCTCTTCTCCTTCTCTTGCTCTGTTTTCTTGCTCAATTCCTCATCTGACTCCTCTTTGCCTTTCATCTTTTTATCTTTCTCCTCATCTTCTTTCTTCTCATCTTTCCCTTTTATCATTTTTGTTGGATATTGGCTTTTTCTCCCATCCCACATCGGCTGAGAAATGGGTTTGGGAGGGTCCTTTTCATTATAAAAGGCACCCTCTCCCTTTGTTATATTGCATCCCAACAAGTTTGCACTTATTGCACTTGTACCCCTCATTTGTGTGTGTATCTCTTATTACACACTTTATATTTTCTCTCTTTGATATTAGTGAAGATTTGGTGGTGTTCGAGGACGTAGGCCATATTGGTTGAAGCTCGTTAATTTTCTGGTGTTCTGTTTATTTTATATTCAATAGTTTTTTGTCGGGTATTATTTTTGATATTTTTAATTTTGAAAAAAATTGCCCGATTTTTTCAACAATTGGTATCAGAGCCCAAGGTTCTTAGTATGCTCTGTGGTTGCAGTCAAGTCTAATATTCCACATCAGAAAAGATCTTTTTTGTTGGCCAAGTTTTTCTTAGTATGCTCTGTGGTTGCAGCTGTGTCTGATCTTCCACATCATAAAAGATTTTTTTGGATTGTTCCACTTTGATAACTATTGAATATAGAAAATGGCTGAGAAGGCAAAGATGGCTGGCGAAAAGAGTTCAGAACAATCCACATCTGGAGCTTCTTCTTCATCCACATGGGCGAGGAATCTGGCGAATACAAGAATTGCAGTGGAGGTGTTTGACGGTTCGGGTCATTTCGGCATGTGGCAATGCAAGGTTCTAGATGCTCTTTTCCAGCAAGGTCTAGACATTGCTATTGAAGAAAAGAAACCAGAAGATGTTGAAGAAAAAGATTGGAAGACCATCAATCGATTGGCGTGTGGTACAATTCGATCATGCCTGTCCAGAAAGTAGAAGTATGCATTTTTGAAGAAAATTCTGCCAGTACACTGTGGAAGGCATTGGAGGAGAAATTTTTGAAGAAAAACGGTCAGAATAAGCTCTACATGAAAAAGAGATTGTTCCGCTTTACTTATGTTCCTGGTACCACGATAAATGATCATATCACTACCTTTAATAAGTTGGTAGCTGATTTGATGAATTTGGATAAAACGTTCAAAGATGAGGATTTGGCTTTGATGCTGTTGGGATCCCTTCCCGAGGAGTTTGAATTTCTTGAGACGACTCTGCTTCACGGGAAGGTTCAGGTGTCTCTTAGTAAAGTTTGTGCTGCTTTGTATAGCTATGAGTTGAGAAGGAAAGATAAAAAGGAAACAACGCATGGCGCAGCAAAAGCATTGATTGTAAGAGGCCGTTCGCAAAGCCAGAAGAAAGGAAGGAGAGGGAGATCCAGTTCGAAACCCAGACCGAACAAAGATGAGTGTGCCTTTTGTCGGGGAGAAAGGCCACTGGAAGAAAGACTGCACAAAGTTAAAAGCTAAAGGCAGATCTGACAAAGGGAAAGTTGTCTCAAATGTTGCTGAACTTAATGATGAGAGTTCAGATCTTTCACTAGTTCTTACGTCTTCAACAAGCTATTCTGGTGCTTGGCTTTTGGATTCGGGTTGTAGTTACCATATGTGTCCCAATCGGGAATGGTTCTTTGACTTTCAAGAACTTAATGGAAGAGTTGTTTACACGGCAAACGACACACCTTGTGAAACAACCGGAGTTGGCACAATCCATTTGAGAAATCATAATAGATCGACTAGAGTGAGATATGTGCCGAGTTTGACAAAGAATCTCATTTCTGTGGGAACATTGGAGTCCAAGGGATTGAAGGTAACTGCAGAAAATGGAGTTATGAAGGTGTTCTCTGGCACACTTGTAATGTTGAAAGGCATACGAAAGAAGAATAACTTGTATTACTATCAAGGTAATGCAATTATTGGGAC
The DNA here is from genome assembly GCA_036245055.1 of Diospyros kaki. Classification (NCBI taxonomy): domain Eukaryota; kingdom Viridiplantae; phylum Streptophyta; class Magnoliopsida; order Ericales; family Ebenaceae; genus Diospyros; species Diospyros kaki. Next base: position 1,126,012 of record BSEG01000010.1, read on the forward strand.
AACAACAGCAGTAGCTTCCGATGATGACAGGGATACAGAAGTAACCAAACTGTGGCATATGCGTTTGAGACATGCAGGTGAAAAATCTTTGTGAATTTTAGCTAAGCAAGGATTATTGGAAGGCGTCAAGACTTGCAAATTAGACTTTTGTGAGCACTGTGTTAAGGGGAAGCAGACGAGAGTGAAGTTTGGCACTGCAATCCATGATACCAAGGGTATTCTGGATTATGTTCACTCAGATGTGTGGAGACCATCCAAGACAGCATGTATGGGAGGTAAACACTACTATGTAACCTTTGTTGATGATTATTCCCGAAAAGTATGGGTGTATTCTTTGAAGAAAAAGGATGAAGTGTTGGGATGTTTCCTTAAATGGAAAAATATGGTGGAAACTCAGACTGGTAGAAGGATCAAACGACTCAGAACAAATAATGGTGGTGAGTATAGAAATGATCCATTTGACAAGGTCTGTCAAGATGAAGGTATTGTTCGACACTTTACAGTTAGAGATACACCACAACAGAATGGGGTGGCAGAACGCATGAACCGAACATTGTTGGAGAAAGTTCGGTATATATTGTCCAATGCTGGGTTGGGCAGACAATTTTGGGCTGAGGCTGTGACATATGCGAGTCATCTCATTAACCGATTGCCATCAACTGCTATTTGTAGAAAAACACCTTTCGAGGTATGGTCCGAAAAACCTGCTAATGATTATAATTCCTTACATGTTTTTGGTTCCATTCTATACTATCATGTTAAGGAATCCAAGTTGGATCCAAGAGCAAAGAAAGCAATGTTCATGGGGATCACTTCTGGAATAAAGGGCTATCGGCTCTAGTGTCCGGAATTGAAGAAGATAATCTTTAGTAGGGATGTTACCTTTGATGAATTGTCCATGTTGGAAAAGGTAACAAATGAAGTTGTGTAGCAGCTTGATGATGCTCCACAGCAGGTGGAGACTACTCCAAAACATGTGGAGTTTGAAAGAAGAATTGACCTAACAGTAAGTATCAAATCAGATAGAGACACTCATGCGGCAGATGAGTCGTCAGATGAAGAAGAGGTTCCGACCCAAGAACCTCTATAGCAACAAGAATCAGTAGCAACATGAAGGCCATGACGAGAGATTCGAAAACCTGCTCGTTTTGTCGACTTGGTGGCCTATGCATCTCCAATTGTAAATGATGATGTTCCTGCCACTTACAATGAAGCTGTCCAAAGTTCAGAAAATGAAAAGTGAAGGAAAACTATGAATGAAGAAATGTAGTCCCTTCAGAAGAATATAACATGGAGGCTGGCCAGCTTACCGAAGGGAAAGAATGCAATTGGATGCAAATGGGTATATGCAAAGAAAGATGGATTTCCTGATAAGAATAATGTTCGCTTCAAGGCAAGATTGGTGGCTAAAGGCTACGCTCAGAAGGAAGGTATTGATTATAATGAAGTGTTTTCTCCAGTTGTGAAACATTCCTCTATTAGAATTATGTTGGCCTTGGTAGCGCAATTGAATTTGAAACTAATTCAAATGGATGTGAAAACCGCGTTTCCACACGATGACTTGGAAGAGGAAATCTATATGACTCAGCTAGAAGGATTCAGAGTTGCTGATAAAGAAAATTGGGTTTGCAAACTAAACAAATCGTTGTACGGATTGAAGCAATCTTCGAGGCAGTGGTACAAGCGATTTGACAAGTTTATGTTGGGGCAGAGATACACAAAAAGCAAATATGATCACTGTGTGTATTTGCGCAAACTACAAGATGGATCTTTCATTTATCTTCTTTTGTATGTTGATGATATGCTGATAGCCTCCAAGAATAGTGGAGAAATTGAAAAATTGAAGGTTCAGTTGAATAAGGAGTTTGAAATGAAAGATTTAGGTGAAGCCAAGAAGATTCTCGGCATGGAGATAATCAGAGACAGGAAGAGAGGAAGGCTTTGTTTGACTCAGAGAATATATCTAAAGAAAGTACTACAACGTTTCGGCACGAATAAAAAGTCAAAACCTATGAGTACCCTATTAGCTCCTCATTTCAAACTTAGTGCATCTTTATCTCCAAAGAGTGCTGCAGAACAGGAGTATATGTCAAAGGTTCCATATGCAAAAACTGTTGGTAGCTTGATGTATGTTATGGTGTGTACAAGGCTCGATATTTCACAGGCAGTTGGAATTGTGAGCAGGTATATGCATGATCCTGGAAAGGAACATTGGCAAGCTGTGAAATGGATTTTACGGTATATTCTGAACACTGTAGATGTTGGCTTAATATTTGAGCGGGATGAAAAAGTGGGTAATTGCATAGTTGGTTATTGTGATTCCGACTATGCTGGTGATATAGATAAACGCCAATCTACGACTGGTTATGTGTTCACTTTAGCAAAGGCACCAGTCAGTTGAAAGTCTACCTTACAGTCTACAGTTGCTCTATCTACCACAGAAGCAGAGTACATGGCAGTTACAGAAGCTGTGAAGGAAGCAATTTGGCTTTATGGGTTGCTTGATGAATTGGGAATTGGTCAGAAGTATATTAAGGTACATTGTGACAGTCAGAGTGCTATTTACTTAGCAAAAAATCAAGTTTATCATGCAAGGACGAAGCACATCGACGTAAGATATCACTTTGTACGGGAAAATCTGGAAGAATGAGAGATACAGATTCAGAAGGTTCCAACCACCGAAAATCCTGCTGATATGATGACTAAGGTTGTGACAGCAATCAAGTTCCAACATTGTTTGAACTTGATTTATATCCTTAGTATTTGAAGTTGGCGCTTCATAGCGCATTTGAAGACACTACTGATGATTGATTCTTTGAAGAGATTGTTAAGGTTTTCTTTGGATGGGATTTGGGAGATTCACCAAGGTGGAGATTTGTTGGATATTGGCTTTTTCTCCCATCCCACATCGGCTGGGAAATGGGTTTGGGAGGGTCCTTTTCATTATAAAAGGCACCCTCCCCCTTTGTTATATTGCATCCCAACAAGTTTGCACTTATTACACTTGTACCTCTCATTTGTGTGTGTATCTCTTATTACACACTTTGTATTTTCTCTCTTTGATATTAGTGAAGATTTGGTGGTGTCCGAGGACGTAGACCATATTGGTCGAACCTCGTTAATTTTCTGGTGTTTTGTTTATTTTATATTCAATAATTTTTTATTGGGTATTATTTTTGATACTTTTAATTTTGGGAAAAATTGCCCGATTTTTCCAACAGTTTTATATTTCTCCGTCTCTTTCTTCTTCTCCTCCTTTGCGTCAAATTTTTCCTCCTCATCTCCATGCTTCTTTCCTTACTTCCATCATCTTCATGCTTTCCCTCTTTGTACAATGACAATTCTTCCACATCTTCCACTATTTCAATCTCCCATGACGTAGCTTTAGCCTCACACTGACCCTCATCTATGTTATCCTCCATCTTATTGTATTCGTTCTCTTTATCTTTCTTTGTCTTCTTTGTCTTTTTTCTTCTTTTCCTTCTCTTTTTCCTCGTTTGATTCTCCTTCTAGCTTCTCCTTGTCTTTAATCTTCTTTTCTTTATCCTTCTTCTCTTCTCCCCTCTTCATGCTTCTTGTTCTTCTTCGCTTTCTTATCATGCATTTCTTCCTTCACCTGTTCGTGTTTCACGACTTCATTGACACCAAAATCCCCCGACTTATCCTCTCTTCTTCTTCTCCTCTTCCTCCTCATCCTCAGCCTCTCCGTCACTTTGTTTTTCTCTTTTTCTTTTCCTTTCCCTTTCCTTTCTTGTCTTTTTTCTCTTTCTCCTTGGATTTCCCAAGTTCTTCATGCTCCTGCTCCCCATCCATACCATCCTCACTCTCTTTTCCCTTCGTCTTCTTCTTCGCATCTTTCTCATCCTTGTCAATCTCAGTCTTCTCTGCCTTTGATTCAAAAGCTTCTTCAATCCTTCTCTCAACTTTCAGATGCAGTTCTTCCTTCTCCCCCTTCTCTTCTCCCTTAACATCCAATTCAAGTTTCCCTTGCATCTCTCTCTGTAGACCTTTTGGTTTGATTGAAGATAATCTGAAAAGAAAGATGCAGAATATTAACTGTCAGAAAAACACAGAATCCACAAACCACAAAGGATGGCCCATTCAACGTAAAACCAGTCAAGAACTTGGTATAGATTTCAGAGGAAAGTTTTATGCACAAAACTTTATGAATCAGGTAATGATGGGAGCCTTTGTAGATTGAGTTGCCCTTAAAGAACATATCCGTGTAACATTTAATTCAAGTATTGGGAGCATGAAGAAAGGGGATTATTTTCAGGAGTGATTTCCAGTAGACAAGTTTTGGTATCACAACCAACCAAACGACATGCTCACTCAGAAAGCTCCGAATCACGAGGAAGATTGCAATGCAAACCGATTAAAACCAAAAAAAAAACACACAGGGCATAATCGAAGGGATTACTGTAATTTACACAACATGCTCAACTTCTAGGGGATTTGAATCCATCTCACGTGGATACACTTCCAATATCCAATTTCTTCCCCTACGCTATGAAAGCACAAAAGTATTACCCTTCCTCTAGCATTCTATCAAGTTCCTTTGCAGGAAGGATTGACGGAAGTCCAACTTAATTAAAACTAGCTCAAAATGGATTGAAAACAAAATATGTAAAACAAAGCTGTCACTGAGATATCTGAAATTGTAACCACCGTGAGCAAATGATAAACAGAATCAACTAGCAATAATGTTCAAAGGCACATCAGAGAAATTATTCCATGACAGAGTGGATGCAGGGGAAGGCTATGGTAATATTGGAATCAATACAACGTTAAAGAAGGACTATGAAGCCGGTGGTAAAGAAAACAAAGAAATGTAGAAGGCGCATTCTTGTGCTCAAATGAACAGAAAATAGAAAATTAAACAAAGCACCTGATGCAAAAGCAACATCAGGAGGGACTTAATCCTAATATTTTCCGACTCATTATCAAGAAAGGGCGATATTTCTGTGCATCCAACCATCCATCCAAGAGGACTAAGGTGTGTACAAAACAAAAATATTGACTTTGAATAATATGTTCATGCCAAGGTTTTCTCCGAAATAAAACAACGTGAATGACATCCATTTCCCTTTAACTTAAGCAACAATCAGTTCCCTCTATATGTTTTAACGGCAAATTGCTGAACGCAGAAATTCGATTTCCTTCTAATTTTTCCACAGAAACTCGATTAAGAACAAGATGAATCAATCAAACAAGAGTTCACAGTTTACAGCACGAAAGCTAATCAATTCAATAAGATAATAAGCAATAAACTAGCAATAAGTTCCTTAACACTGCTTCTACGTTGCGCAAAAATCAATTCTCTGTTGAAGAGAACACAAATCTAACAGATCGTGATCCAGCACTTATTAACCAAATAAGCGACGAAGAAGAAACCAGATAGCCAAAATCCTGGCGAAATGAGCATACATAAACAGAATCCAAGTAGAAAAGAGAGAAGAAAAAAGTCTGCAGCAATAGCTAAAGATACAAAAATTGAGAAGGAATAGAAAGACTTGCATCGGATCGAGCTTCCCAGCTCGGGTCTGGATTCTTGGAGACGACTGACGAGAATGGGTTGATCCGACGTCGGGAGATGTTCTTATAGTACGCGGGAGATGATGGTCTCACCCGCTGAGCAAGCAACGACGGTGACGCATATACCGGGAGTTTGTGTAACCGAAGAATGTTCTTCTTTCTAACTTGTGTTATGTTACCAGCAAAAAAATTAATGTTTTAAAAATTAGTCATCGATCTATTTATTAAGTCACGAGTCACATGTCCGACAAGTTAGATCGGAGTGGGTCTAGTTGTAGTCCAACTAAATGATATCATATATATATATATATATATTTTAATATATATTTAAAATACTAATATTTTATATATAATTATTATATATATTATTATAGAATTAATTAATAATTAAAAATTTAAAAGTGAGTGAGGGGATAAAAAATTTAAGGTCGACCCGATTTTCGATTCACCAGTCCAATTGGATTTTGACTGGGTTGAAAGATATTTAACTTTTTAAGTTAAACTGGATTAGATAGGCCACTAGTACTCGGTTAAAGTAATCTGACCGACTGGTCCGGTCTGATTTTTAAAACAATAATAAAAATAAATGAAGCCATTAGATTAAAAATGTTGGTATTAATACCATTTTGTGATGAATAATATTTAATCACTTAATTTTAATATTTAAAGTAATAATTATATATTAATATATTATATTACATGTTATATCAATATAAATATATAATATATTAATAAATTATACGTCAAAATTAAATATTTAAGTAACATTTTTATTGTTTTCTCTTAAGAGATCAAGAAGAATTTAGTGAAATTTTTTAATTGCTATTTAAATGTTAGGTATTCGGTATATTTAAATGAATGTGTTTGCACCTTTACTGATACAAAAATTCATGACAATCACTAATTATTTATTATTTTTGTGAAACTCCGGTGCTAAAATTTTACTATTAAATTCATAGAAAATATAATTATAATATCATTAAATTAACAAAAAAAAAAATTATGCTCACAATACTTGAATACAAAATCTCGAACTAACTTATCAAAACTTTAAACATTTACCATCTCAAGGTTCTTTTTACCAAGAGTTAATTAGCTCTCGTGATGTAAGTTTATTAAACTCTGTTTTATTATTTTCTCGTTCTCTTGTTTATATCATTTTTGTGTTTTAGCATAAAGATTTAAAATAATAAATTTTAATAATTAAGATACATAATTTTGATATTTTGTACATTAAGGATCAAATACTTTATTTTTTAATTATTAAAAAAGTACAATAAATCAGTCAACCTATTAAAATATTATCAAAGAATTATTCATATAACGTGTTACTTACGAAAATAACGGCATTCATGCGAGTATTAACACTTCGTGACGGAAAGCGGGCATCCATAATACTTTCGAACTTTCTTTTGCGAACGAAATATGGTCAGATCTAGTTAGCCAAAATCTTCCCACGGCAAGTGTCAACTACTCACAAGTTTATTAGCATCTCAGCCATTACAAAACCAACAGCATACACACTGGTGGCAACACCATAAACTGTATTTAATATTGTTAGCATCTCATCTTAGCCATTACAACTCTTTGTACTCTTCTATTTTGCATGTGTTTCGTTTTTAAATTTATACTAAAACAAATTTTACAAATCTAATATCTTAATATGTTGAAGGTTTTGTGTAATGAAATTTTGAAGTAATTTTGTATAGACTTTGAGGCCTATATCTAAGCTGACCAAACTTAAATTCAATTGAGTTGAGTTACTTTGTCATTTCATTGATTTTTAAGATCAAAATTTAGTTTTCACTACTTATATATTCAAACTCATTAATCAGGACCGACCCAACCCTAAAGCGATTTATGCGGTCGCATAAGGCCGCAATAATTAGAAGGCCCCTCATTTTAAAAATTTATAATATATATAATATATATATTTTATTTTTTAATAATAAATTTTTTTTCCATTTTTTTAATTTTTAATCGTTATTGGTCCAATCCCTAATCCCAATTCTCATCATCACAATTTCTCATAAAACCCACTTTCCTTTTCCAATTTACTCGCAGTGACATCCAAATGTATAATTTTTTACTCGTATTGACCTTTTTAGAGTTTTAAAAAAAATTAGTTTTATTTTTATTTTTTTATTATAATAAGTTATTTATTTTTTTTTATCTTTGAAATATTATATTTTAGTTAAAAATTTATTGTCATTAAAAGATTATTATATTTTGTAATTGATTAAATTTTATTATTTTTTTTACTTAATAAAATGATAAAATATTCGTGTAAAAATATGTATTATTTATTTTTTTATAAAAAAAATTAATATTCTTGAGAAAGTCTCGACAAATTTTTTTACCTAAACCCTTCAACTTCATTGGACCGGCTCTCGTTAACATTGCACAAATCTTACTACTCCACTAGGGTCACCTTCTTCCATTGTTTCACGACCAATGTTTAAAACTTCCTGCTGTTTAAAACCAATCATCTCTCACATTTTCTACAGACATGGCACAACAGCAATATCCACATAGCTATAGAACAATATACACATTTATATTTTTGAGGACCTTCATCATCAGTTTAAGCAGTGAAGTAATAATAAGGTGCAATCTAATATCAGCTAGCTGCTTACCCTCCATACATGAACGGTTGCCATCCAGCTCTCTTCCTTCAAACATAAATAGTCAATACGAAAGAATTGCGCGCATAGCCAGCTAGGCTGTAAGTAGTAGTGGATATATATATATATGTACCATAATCCTACCCTTAAGGGATTAAAATCTCTCAACCAAATCTACAAACCACCCCCTGCAATAACATTTGTGGGGATATGCACTTGCAGTATGTGTGTGTGAATATGACGAGATTTTAAAATTTTTGTTCAGTCTCAGTAGAGGGTCTATGCATATATCGAACACCGACTAGAACAAAGTAACCTATCTGTTAAAAGACTTCATCATATATAAACAATCAAATTCCATAATCAACAAAGCAATGCCCTCCAGTGCTCAGGCACCTTGTAGAATATGGCCTCATCTTGGATTTTTTGAATCTTAAACGCTCTCCAATATCTCCACCACTTGTTGCATTGATGGCCTTCTTTTGGGTTCACGTTGAAGACATTTTAGACTAAGCTGAGCGACGTTCCATACAACTTTGGCAGGATACATCCCTTTCATTCGGCCGTCCAAAATACTTTCAAACTTTCTTCTCCCATCAAAATATGGTCGGACCCGATCAGCCAGAATCTCCCCACGGAAAACTTTATTTGCTTGCAAGCCTGTTAGCATCTCAGCCATTATAACACCAATAGCATACACGTCGCTAGCCGCACGCAGTTGCCCTGTTTTTACAAACATTAATATATATATTGTATTATTACTGTCATGAACAGAATTTTCGTAGGCTCAGCTTAAGTGACATTTAAGTACGGCAAAACTCTTATAAAAGTTTGTTTAGTCCATCATTCCCCCCTATAAAAGCATCAAGCTTCAAAATTAAAGTCCAGAGCATTACCTGTGGCAATATACTCTGGAGCAGCATAGCCAGGCGTGCCCACAACCCGTGTTGACACATGTGTTTCATCAGTAGTTGCAGGACCAAGTCTAGCCACACCAAAGTCCGCGATCTTGGCATTGTAGGACTGACAGTCAAAACACACATTAGGCCAATATAAGACCTCATTTCTGTAACCATCATTTTAACTGATATACATTAGACAGTTAAATATATGTTTACATAAATCATTGTATGGATTTAATATAGTTGTCTTAAAAAATATGATGAAGAATTCGGCATAAATGTACAAGATCACTAGAAAGGCACCTACACACACACACACACATATATATATATGCAATCTCCAGTTCTTCCTCTGTTCTTCTTCTTCCCCTTTTCTCTCTCTCAACATTCTGCACTCTCCTCGCTGTCTTTACATGAAATTATATTCGTTAGTATTTCAAGACATCCTAGAAGTACCATGAGTTTAAAATATTAATTAATTTTTATATAACCATTGGTCCATTACTATCAACATCATATGGTGAAACATATGTTAATAACACGTACAAGCACACGTGCACATATATAACATAAGATTGGTGATGACTCAATAAGTTACCTTATAAGATTGAAAAAGTATAATGGTCACCAATGGTATTATCATAATTATGTAGTCCATTTGTTATCCATTATGCATCAATAGTAAATTGAATAAATCATATTTTTATTTAGTGAGTTTCTTTTTTATGAAGTATAAGTCTAGTAAAAAGACATCCACTTGGTGTACTATTTGGTGTAACCCAAATAATTGGTACTAGTTAACTGAATGCGGGGAACTTACAGCATCAAACAATATATTTGAGCTCTTCAAATCTCTATGTATTATTTGCGGTTCTAATGAGTGCAAAAATGCCAGCCCTCTTGCTGCTCCTCTTAAAATATTGAGCCTTATCTCCCATAGAGGTAGCTGACAACCAGGCCACCCTGCAGAAAGCAACCATACAGTGTAAGCCAAACGAATTTCATTAATCAGCAAAAGATAAAACAAGTTCAGCTCTTACTTCCAAAAAGATAGTTTTCCAAACTGCCATTCTGCATGAACTCATATACAAGAAGTAGCTTTTTATCCTCACAACAATATCCCAATAACTTAACAATGTTAGGATGGGACTGACGACTTAGGATGTTTATCTCACACTGCACAGGTTGGGCAAATAAGTAAGCAGAAGGCCTTAAGGAGAATATAAATGAATTAGATAAGTTGAAATAACATTGGCAATCCCAAATATGAGAGGGTAAACAGAAAGATGATGAGCAATGCCTAAAATGTACAGGTATCACAAAACAAAAATAAGGAAAATACGAAGTATCCACTTCAATTTAATATGCAAAACTAAGATGTTGACCATACAGTTGTCCTGTATTTCTTTTTTTGCAGGTAAGAGCATGGTAGGATTATGGTGTGATATGTTGCTTTTGTTTTACAAGAGCGAGCATTCGTGTACAAACTAAATAGGCTATGTACAGTGTATATCATCTGCCTGGAGTCTGGTGGAAAGATTCTCTCTGGCCATGATAAAAAGGAAAAACAAAAAAGGTTAATTTAAGACAAAAGATATGCCTCCCTAACACTTTCAAAAACTATATTATTCCTTTCAAGCAAGATGTACCATATCTTTTTTCTCAGAAAAAAGAAATAAATAAATAATCCTCCATCAAAGAAGCTGCTTGGGCAAGCATCCCTCCACGAGTGTAAAAACATCAAAGAAGCTAGCATTATTAAATTTACACAAAAAACAAGAAAAATATGCTTCAAATGTCCCAAGCTACATAGCAATGAAGGTCACAACCAAACCATGCTTACTCTTTGGTAAGGGTGCATGCGGATTGAATGCAGATTGAGCCAAGTCAATTATACAACTACAACAATTTGGGACCCAAAACCATTACACCAATTATGGAGCCTGCTGAGCCAAGCCAACTTAATTCAGTTTTGTTTGGTTTCAATTTGGTTGATTCAGTTTCGTTATGAGTATGGATATTTGGCAATAGAAGACAATAATACAAAGTTATTTCGATTCTGATAAAAACTGATACCTAGTACATTACAAGTATCAATGCCTAACCAACAAAAGACACAGAATTGAAATATCTGTAAAGATTTGCTGACAAATTATTCAGCCATTAACTAGCATTAGTTGAAGTACCTGCCATTCTTTAAAACCTTGAGGGCCGTGAGAATCTAACGCCTTGACGGCAATGAGTGAACTACTACCGTTCTGTAATGGCGTCTTCTCTGCAATCCAACCCTTGTAGACTTTGCCGAAAGCCCCTTCTCCTAACAATCCATCCAATGTGAAATTTCCAGTAGCCTTCCTCAACTCTGAAAAACTGAAGGCCCTTATATTGGGGATGCAAAAGACCTGCCCATCAGGATAAGGCTCACTGCCAGAAGTTGTTGACATGCTTTGTCTATTCCCAGCAGAGATGGTTGTTTTATCTGAATAATGAGGAGAAAAAAATCAATTGGCGTAGGTAACGACAAAGGACTGAGGCAACCTGAGAGAGAGAGAGAGAGAGAGAGACCAGTCCAGCAGCTTCCAGTATGGTGCCAAAACGTGGTTTTGTGGCACAATTGTCCCCTATTTTTCCACCCAAAATCCACAGTTCTGGGTAAAAGTGCAGTACTGATCTTGTGGAACACCTTGGTGAACTTTCCCCGTGCCCTCTTCTTGCTTAGGGGTATGTTCTCAGTATACCGCACTGCAGTGGATGGGCTGGGGACAACATCCTTGTTAACCTGCTTTGTTGACGAATCTTTGCACCGATCATCCTGTAAGTATGCCAATGCACGCTCAAGGCTCACCACAACATCAGCCATTGTAGGGCGTCTATTTGGACGAATGTGCAGACATTTCCTAGCAACTTCTGCAAACACCTCAAGGCTTTTTAATGGAACTGGTAGTTGATCCGTCAAAATGGGATCAATAATTTCATCAAGTTTCCCATCATTGAGGCAGCCTTGAGCCCAAAGGGTTAGACTGTGTTGCTCCTCCTCGAGGCTTAAATCCACTGCTGGCCTCCCACAAAGGACTTCTAAGAGCACCACGCCAAAGGAATACACATCTGATTTCTTGGTTAGTTTGCGGGTCAAGAAATAATGTGGATCAAAATAACCAAATGTGCCTTTAACAGTTGTGCTAACATGGGAAACAGAATGGCTTGTGGCGCCTATTTTACATAATCCAAAATCTGAAACCTTAGCCACCATGTCCTTGTTCAACAAAATGTTAGGGGTCTTCACGTCTCTATGTATGACACCACCCTGAATACCAGTGTGGAGGTAATCCAACCCACGGGCAGCACCAATGCAAATCTTGAGCCTTTGCTCCCACGGCATATGACAAACATTACCATTATCTTTAGTATTCTTTTTGTAGAGATGATTAGCAAGTGCACCCTGCTCCATATGCTCATACACCAGGATCTTCTCATTGCATTCATCACAATAGCCCAGAAGGATGACAAGATGCTTGTGTCGAAATTTAGAAATCGTCTCAATCTCCATCAGAAACTCATTTGGGCCTTGCTTAGACATTGGTTTCATCCGCTTAATGGCAACAGTGGTTGTTCCTCCATTAATGAGTCCTTTATAAACGTTACCAAATCCACCACTTCCAATGACCAATCCATCATCAAAGTTTCTGGTTGCTGATTGGAGCTCAGCAAGTGAGAAGCGGCGATATGACCCTTCCAAAGGTAATGATGATAGGATGTCTTCTTGTCCAGATTTTTGCCCCAAATAGGCCAATGGATAAACAACAACATTCAATGTGATGAGTAAAATTATTAGACTATTTGCAATGGTATAAATGCCATAACCAAGCACTACCTTCTGAGGCTTTGAATTATGAGATGTCAAAGCATGTGCAATGGGAACCATGTTCACCCCGGCGAGGTGCTTGTCAGGGTTGCTCAACTTGAACACCTCCAGCCCCTTTAGAATTGCATCACCACTGTGTTCCATGTTCCCCATGTTGTCGTGGCTCTTGTGAGGGCTTAGAGTTATTGTCATATCGCGCTTGCCCGCTGTCCGATCTCCTTCCATCATCACCATGTAGTCTCTGTACACTGCAATGCCATTTCCACCAGCCCATTTGATAAGGTCAGCATTAGCCTCAGCAATCTGATTATCAATGAATATGCTGAACTCCATTTGGCCAACATCTTTAATCTCGTACTCAAGCTCACAGAAATGAAACCTAAGCAGGTACCTGAATCCTTGATCTACAGGTACCTTCCACGTAAAACTGATACGCTCCTTCGGTTGCATGTCCCGAGTCATTGACCGGGACGTTTGGAAGACTCTCGTAGGAGCAGAGTATGTGGGTATAACTGTGTAGTTGATCCCAATTGTGGTAGTAACTGGCATGGCCCTTGATTCTAAGAAATAATTGGAGTCCTCGAACCACTCTCGGAACATGCCAGTATCCTCTATGGGTAAAATGTTGCTTCCGCCAACATTTAACCGATGCACTGTCTCAAGTGCAACGCTTGTATCCAAGAAGATCGGGTATCTAAATTTCTTGCCAACGACTAGTACACCTGGATCATCACCCTCACGGGAATGATATAATCCAGTTGGGATCGAGACAATCTCAATCCCATTGACAAAAGCATATGCTTCCTCTGAAGATGGAGAGAACGTTAGGATTAATGGTTGACTATCTTCGACATGTACGCAAAATTCTTTAGCAAATGATGGTAAGGCCAAAACATCAGCGGTAAGGGCAGCACTGAAGTTGCTGAGGAGGGTATAGGGACCGGCTTTTACAGTAAAAAAGGCCTTGGACCTCTCGAAGCCAGGGTATTCAGTTGGGTAGAAATGTAGGCGGATGAATTTTTGGCCCGGAGTGACATGGAAAGTGTAAGTGAATGTGGACCGAGAAATCTGAGCGGTCATGTAGGGGACAGGATGAGTAGGAGGAATTAGGTGCTTTCCAACGGGAGAGGAGCTTACCAATTTGCGTCTGCCTCTGGATCCTTGCAAAATGATGTATCTGGAAGCAACGTCGCCGGTCCATTGCCGGCCATCTAGAGCAGTTGAGTTGCCAGAGGAGCCGCAGTCGACGGCGATGATGTCATCTACTAGTTGCAGCGGGTAGCACAGACCAGCAAACTCAGTGACAGCCACCAAAATAGTTAGATGGAGGAAGAAGAGGTAAAGACCCATCTTGTTGGGAATGATCAAAGCACTTCCTTTGATCATCAAAGAGAGGAGAGAGGGTGTATGAATTAAGTTCCTCAGACTGGTCAACCCAAAAGTTAAAGAGAACGCGTCCGATAGCACCAATTTGAACGATTTATGTACGTACGTGCATTGGATCATAAATGAAGAACGAAGCCGGACCCATTTGATCGGTGTGGCATGATGGGCACCACACATAATATTGTTTAATTGGTTAATAATATATTATTTTTGTCAATTATATATTATTTTGACTCAAAACAAAATATTGTTTATTTGGATAATAATATATTATTTTGGTTAATATTGTTTTGAGTCAAAATATTATTTTGACTCAAAACAAAATACTGTCTAATTTACAGTTAAAAGAATTTAATTAGTTAGTTAATACCTTCATTGATGAGATCTGAACCCTTAAAAACTCTTTGCTTTTCAGTGACAGGAGCATCATTAGTCTAGCTTGCTCTACAGAAAAAAGCCAAACCAAAAACAGATTCTTCATTCATAACCTTCAAATGAAACACAAAAAGTTTCTATCGTACAACGCCGCTATTATATTATTATATATATCCCGATCCCCACCTGAATAGTAGCATGTCATTCGGTATCTTTGAGCTTTTCGGCATCAACAAAATTGTTATTCTCAGACTCTTCCATCAATCTTATGATGTCTGCCTTTTTCTCTAAGAGGGATTCGATTTCAGCATTGATCTTCTCTAATTTTTTCTTCAGTTTCCCAAGATCTTGTCCCTTGTACTTCTCCTCGGGCTTCTTTTTCTTCTCCCTTTTTTCCTTCTTCTCATTTTCTTTCTTATCCTTGCTAGTTTTAACTCCTCCCTGCTTCCCTTCCACTTCTCCTCCAATTTCTGTTACATTTTCTTCTGTTTCAATCCCTTTCGAGGTGACTTCATCAACTGCTTCCTTTCCACCATCCTTCTTTCTCTTCTTATCTTTTTTATCCTCGTCTTTCTTTTTCTCTTTTTTGTCGTCTTTCCTCTTCTCCTTCTCTTGCTCTGTTTTCTTGCTCAATTCCTCATCTGACTCCTCTTTGCCTTTCATCTTGTTTTCTTTTTCCTTCTTTTCTTTCTTCTCCTCTTTCCCTTTTGTTGTTTTATATTTCTCCTTCTCTTTCTTCTTCTCCTCCTCAGCGTCAGATTTTTCCTCCTCATCTCCATGCTTCTTTTTCTTACTTCCATCATCTTCATGCTTTCCCTCTTTGTCCGCTGACAATTTTTCCACATCTTCAGCTATTTCAATCTCCCGTGACGTTGCTTTAGCCTCACACCGACCCTCGTCTGTGTTATCCTCTGTCCTATTGTATGCACTCTCCTTATCTTTCTTCGCCGTCCTGTCTTCTTTGTCTTTTTTCTTCATTTCCTTCTCTCTATCCTCGTTTGATCCTCCTTCTAGCTTCTCCCTGTCTTTAATATTCTTTTCTTTATCCTTATTCTCTTTCTTATCTTTCTTCTCCACTTTGTTCTTCTCTTCTCCCTCTTCATGCTTTTCGTTCTTCTTTGCTTTCTTGTCATGCATTTCTTCCTTCACCTGTTCGTGTTTCACGACTTCATTGACACCAAAATCTGTTTCTTCTTTGCATTTTGTTGTTTCCCCCTCATCCTCCTCTTTCTTATCTTTCTTGTTTTTCTGTTTTTCCACTTTTTTAACTTTGTCATCTGAATCCCCAGACTTATCTTTCTTCTTCTTCTCCTCCTCTTCCTCATCCTCAGCCTCTCCACCTTCATTTTTCTTTTTCTTTTCCTTTTCCTTTCCTTTCTTGTCTTTTTTCTCTTTCTCCTTGGATTTCCCAAGTTCTTCATGCTCCTGCTCCCCATACAAACCATCCTCACTCTCTTTTCCCTTCATCTTCTTCTTCGCATCTTTCTCATCCTTGTCAATCTCAGTCTTCTCTGCCTTTGATTCAAAAGCTTCTTCAATTCTTCTCTCAACTTTCAGATGCAGTTCTTCCTTCTCCCCCTTCTCTTCTCCCTTAACATCCAATTCCGGTTTCACTTCCATATCTCTCTGTTGACCTTTTGGTTTGATCAAAGATAATCTGAAAAGAAAGATGCAGAATATTAACTGTCAGAAAAACACAGAATCCACAAACTACAAATGATGGCCCATTCAACATAAAAGCAGTCAAGAACTTGGTATAGATTTCAGAGGAAAGTGTTATGCACAACACTATATGAATCATGTAATGATGGGAGCCTTTGTAGATTGAGCTGCCCTTAAAGAACATATCCGTGTAACATTTAATTCAAGTATTGGGAGCACGAAGAAAGGGGGATTATTTTCAAGAGTGATTTCCAGTAGGACAAGTTTTGGTATCATGATCAACCAAACGACATGCTCACTCAGAAAGCTCTGAATCAGGAGGAAGATGGCACTGTAAACTGATTAATACCAAAAGAAACACACAGGACATAATTGAAGGGTAAATTTATAGTAATTTACACAACATGCTCAACTTCTAGGGGATTTGAATCCATCTCACGTGGATACACTTCCAATATCCAACTTCTTCCCCTACTCTAGAAAAGCACAAAAGTATTACCCTTCCTCTAGCATTCTAGCAAGTTCCTTTGCATGGTGGATTGACGGAAGTCCAACTTAATTAAAATTAGCTCAAAATGGATTGAAAACAAAATATGTAAGACAAAGCTGTCACTGAGATATCTGAAATTGTAACCACCGTGAGTAAATGATAAACAGAATCAACTAGCAAAAATGTTCAAAGGCACATCAGAGAAATTATTCCATGACAGAGTGGATGCAGGGGAAGGCTATGGTAATATTGGAATCCATAAAACGTTACAGAAGGACTATGAAGCCGGTGGTAAAGAAAACAAAGAAATGTACAAGGTACATTCTTGTGCTCAAATGAACAGAAAATAGAAAATTAAACAAAGCACCTGATGCAAAAGCAAGCAACATAAGGAGGATTAAACTTAATCCTAATATGTTCCAACTCATTATCAAAAAAGGACGATATTTCTGTGCATCCATTGAAGAGAACTAAGGTGTGTACAAAACAAAAATATTGACTTTGAATAATATGCTCGTGGCAAGGTCTTCTCCCAAATAAAACAAAGTGAATGACATCCATTTCCCGTTAACTTAAGCAACAATCAGTTCCCTCTATATGTTTGAATGGTAAATTGCTGGACGCAGAAAGCCGATTTCCTTCTAATTTTACCACAGAAACTCTATTAAGAGCAAGATGAATCAATCAAACAACTGAACAAGAGTTCACAGTTTACAGCACGAAAGCTATTCAATTCAACAAGATAATAAGCAATAAACTAGCAATAAGTTCCTTAACACTGCTTCTACGTTGCGCAAAAATCAATTCTCTGTTGAAGAGAACACAAAACCCTAAACCAAAGCGCTCAATTTTCACCAACAAGTATCGAACCCAGCCACCAACAGATCGTGATCCAACACTTACTAACCAAAGAAGCGAAGAAGAAGAAGAAACCAGATAGCCGAAATCCAGGCGAAATGAGCATACATAAACAGAATCCAAGTAGAAAAGAGAGAAGAAAAAAGTCCGCAGCAATAGCTAAAGATCAAAATCGAGAAGGAATAGAAAGACTTGCATCGGATCGAGCTTCCCAGCGCGGGTCTGGATTCTTGGAGACGACTGACAGACTGGGTTGATCCGACGTTGGGGAGATGTTCTTATAGTACGCGCGCGGGAGATGATGGTCTAAGTCTAACCCGCTGAGCAAGCAACGACAGTGACGTGTCGGTACCTGACGCGTACACTGCAAGTTATGTTTCACGATATCAGAAATGGGAAATGTAGAAACGGACGTTTTTTCAAAAAAATAGACATAAATAGGGTCTGAAATGAGAATAAGAAATATTTCTAAAATATTTCGAAAATAGAGAAATGACACCTAAGAGATGTTTTCGTGCAATATAGACTGCAGGTACGAATGTGCTTCTTGTTTCTAACTCCTATATTTCTACGAGAACAAAAATAAACTTAGCCTTAGGATTTAAAAATATTGGCATGAGTGAAACTTTTTAATTGCTATTTAAGATGTTAGGTATACGATTTATTTAAATTAATGTGTATACATATTTAATCATATAAAAATTTATAACAACCACTAATTATTTAGAGTCTTACTATTAAATTCATAAAGGACATAATTAAAATATCATCGAATTAGCAAAAAAACTTATTCTCACAATGAGTGAATGCAAAATCTCAAAAATTAATTTCTCAAAACTTTATTTATTTATTATCTCAGGATTCTTTTTACTGATAATTAATTACCTATTTTGATCTAAGTTTGTGATTATGTCTAAATTTAATGACATTTAAATTTATGACCTCGTATCAAATTGTTTTTGATAATTTTTCTTAAATATCTTAAATGATCAATTTAATTTATTATTATATATCAAATTCATTTAAAATTCTCTTTTACTTAGTAAAAGAAAAAGATGGGTATCAATTTATTAAAAATATATAGCAACCCATAGGCCAGGTATATACACAACAGGATATATAGGATGTAGCCTCTCCTGGCATATACACAACATTACATTTGATTGCTTAACCACAAAGCAACGAAAACATTATCTCAACCCCATCGGCCATCTTGATGCGTATGGCTCAATTAAATTAACTAACGCGTTTCATAGTTGATTAATTTATTTGATTAAATTAATTAATTAAATTATTATTTTAAATCGTTAACTTGATTGAGTGTAAATAAATTTTTTATTTATATCACATAGAATAAATAAATGATATATTGCCTGACGGAGGCTCCACCGAAGATAGAGAGGTGTTGCATGGGGTGAGGTGTAAGGGAAGTAGCACAACATGCACAGCAAGCGGTGTTGGGGTGGAGTGCGATTTTGTTCACCCCCTTTAACGGGGGTAAATGTCACCCTCACAGTTTCTGTGAGGATGAAAAAAACAACGGAATGACGTAAATATTTTGATGCCGTTCCGTTGTTTTTTTCACCCTCACAAAAACTGTGAGGGTGATGTTCACCCCGTTAAAGGGGGTGAACAAAATTGCACTCGTTGGGGTGGGGATAGAGCCCTTATCAAGCAACAAATCAATTCTGATATAGAATATACACATAAAAAATGAAAAATGCCATGTCATAAAAAAGTTACATTAGTGAAATATATCAGATTGAAATTTATTTTGATGGAGAGAAAATCAAATTATCCATAACATAAAAAAAGAAAAAATCTCTAAATTTCAAACATCTAAATCTTTGAATCAATAACTAAAAAAATGCTACTTTTTTCTATTATCAATCACAAAATATTACAGAATTAATCTCCACCCATTCTTTTTGTTCAACTTGGCTCCATCGCTCTCTCAATCTCTTGCTTATATGCTCTTTTGTGTTTCAGAATAAAGACTTAAAACAATAAATTTTAATAGTTGGAATACATAATTTTGATATTTTACACATTAGGGATCAAACATCATATTTTTTAATCATGGAAGGGGCACAACAAATCAATGAAATCTATTCAAATATTATCAAATGGTTATCTATGTGGAGTGTCACTTACACAAACGATACATTCATACACGCATTAAATATCAAACTTTATATTTTTTAATTGTTGTGAAGTGTTCTATGTATTAAGCTTTTTTTCTTTTAATAATATTTTATCACTTAATATTTATTAACCACACTAACTTTAGAATTTGGATTTGACTTATATAAACAATATCAAGATTTTATCATTTATCTTTATACTCTCTGTGCTCCTCTATTTTGCCCGTGTTTCTTTCTTAAATTCATACTAAAACAAATTTTACAAATCTAATATTTTAGTAAGTTAAAGATTTAGCCTGATAAAATTTTGAAATGATTTGTATAGATTTTGAGGCAAATATCTAAACGGACCCAATTCAAATCCAATTAAGTCGAGTTACTTTGTGATTTTATTGATTTTTTAAGATCAAACTCTAATTATGATTATGCACCAAAACTCATTAACATTGTACAAATCTTACTCTAGTGGTGTCATTTTTTTTCCGTTGTTTCGCATCGTATATGAACTCTAATCAGAGCAGCACAGCACAGGCACAGTACTCTTGATTTGTTACCATGGTCTGGGAATAAAAAGCCAACAAATTCCCTTATGAAGGTGCAATCCGAAGAACAAAAATATATTTATTTGCTGATGTTAAGGATAAAGGAAAGTGTGTAACTGATGCCTAACATGGGGGAAGAGAATTCATGGGAAGTCTATCAGCAAATACAATTTATGAATGCCCTGCCCTGCCCTTCGTCATCAGTTTAAACAATGAAGTAATCATAAGGTGCAATCTAATATCAGGCAGCTGCTGCTTACCCTCCTTACATGAATGGTTCCCATTCAGCTCTCTTCCTTCAAACATAAATAGTCGATGCCAAAGAATTGCGCACATATATAGCTAGGCTGTAAGTAATAGTGGATATATATATATATATATATACACCACCTCATGTTAGTTCTTTCAGATTTTTTCAAAGCTCTCCAGTGTCTCCGCTACTTGTTTCATAGATGGCCTTTTTTTGGGCTCAGGTTCAAGACATTTTAGACTAAGATTAAGGATTTGAGATGCATCTTCGGCAGGATACTTCCCTTCCAGGCGAGAGTCCACAATGCTCTCCAACTCTCTTATGCCAAATAAATATGGTCTGACCCAGTCTATCAGATCCATTTTTTCTTCGGGACGGCAGTGATCAAATTCCCGTAAGCCTGTTAGCATCTCAATTATTACGACACCAACTGCATACACGTCGGTGGCCAGAGAGAGACGCCCTGTTTTGACAACCATTAATTATACTGCATTTAATATTGTTATCATCACGGCAACATTTTGGTAGGCTCAGTTCAAGTGGTTTATGAAGTATGCAAAGTTCTATAGCTTTATTCAGATAACCATTATATTCAACCTAACAAGCCTTAAGCCTCAAAAGGTCCAGAGGGTTACCTGTGGCAATATACTCTGGGGCAAGATGATGGATATTGTACCCCACAATCCTTGTTGACACGTGTGTTTCAGTAGTTGAGGGACCAACTCTTGAAAAGCAAGAGGCCGAGATCTTGGCATTGTAGGACTGGCAAACACACATTAGGCGAATATAATTTGACAGAATTTGAGTAGAAAACACAATATTATTGTATTTCAAGAATAAATATATACAGTTTTAGAAAGTCAACAAACCACTTCCCTGAAAATAAGACACTAACTTAATCATCTAAACTAAAACTTTAAAATTAGAGATGAGAGAATAAGTCCACTAATGGATCAGCTTTGACTGCAACCTCTTACTCAAAGATAAGATAGGAAGATAAGATAGAATTAGACCCTTATCTCTTGACACTCCCCCTCAACCTATTGAATGGATTGTCTTCCATTCCTAGCTTGTTGGGAACGTATAATCTCGCACGAAGCCAAAACACTTTCTGTTAGTAGCGAACAAATCGAATCACAAGTGATAGCAACAAAAAACAAGAACAGAAAGTATAAACTTCCCTGAAAAATATAAACGAAAAGGTTACTGCTTTATTCAAGGCTCAGATCTGTTTATCGTCACCTACAGCGAACCAACGAGAAGCTCTCCCAAATCCGAAATCCAATCGGCCCAGCTCGGTACCAGCACACAGCAAGAAGATCACACAGAGATGGTTTACACAAAGACCAAACGAGATCAGCTAGGTTTCTCTTAGTTTTCACCCACCCGACCCATCGAAACCACACAGGTTTTATAGCCATCAAGAGATAAAACCGAAACCAGCAAAAAATCCGTCAAAGGAGGATAAAGGAACCAGGGTTTCGGAGAAGATAGGAATGGCGAGATAGGAGGAGAGGATAAGCTAGGGTTTGGACGGAGTCGCAAACGGCCAGAGAAGAAAATAGGTCACAAATGAGAAACGCGTATTATATACCTGGGAGGGGCTGGCCGAGCTGGGCTTCATTGTGGGCCTGAGCTGCTGGGCCAAAATTGGCCTTGCCTCCTCAAAAGCCCTTTGGGCGCCTCTCTTATTTGGTGACTTGCAAAATTGGGTTATATCCACACAACAGTGGCCCACACAAGATCATCACAGCCTTAGGAGTTTGGTATCACAAACAACATAGCTTATTAGTTATTTTTTGAAAAGCGACAATAGGAAGTCCTTTTGTGTGTAAAATCATAAGTTGATTTCTTGTTGACACAAACGGAGTACAAATCAGACCACTATCAAGTTTTTCTTTTACAAAATGTATATTAACTTCAACATCTTTGGTGCGATCATGTCGTATTGGATTGTGTGCAATATTAATGGCTAACTTATTATCAAAGTCAAGCCTCATTGGAGCCTTTCACTTGACTTCCAAATCTTCTAAAATTATTTTTGACCACAATAACTCAATTCCGAGGGCCATCAACCTAAATTCAACTTTTACACTAAACCATACTACAACACTTTGCTTTTTACTCCTCTAAACCACAATATTTCCTCCTAAAAATGTGCAATATCCAGATGTTGACCTTCTGTCAATTACTGACCCAACAGAGTTAGCATCAGTATAGGCCTCAAGAGTTAGCTCTTGTCCCCTTTTAAACAAGATTCCTTGACCTGATATACCCTTTAAGTACAGTAAAATTCTATGAATTGCTTTCGGATGTACTTCTTTAGGATATGTATAAGTTGGCTGACAACACCAACAATATATGCTATGTTTAGCCTGATATGTGATAAATACATAAGTCTCCCAATTAACCTTTAGTAGAGGCTTTTACTGGGTACCACATCTTCTAACTTATCACTAAGCTGATGATTAGATTCAATGGGAGTTTCAACAGATCTGCGCCCTAGCTTACTTGTATTTGTCAGTAGATCTTAGGATGTATTTTTGTTGAGTTATGAAAATCCCTTGCTGAGAATGTGTCGCTCCAATACCAAAAAAATACTTCAACTTGCCTAACTCCTTAATCTCAAAACTCTTTTATTAAATATTTCTTTAGACTTTCCATCCATTCCAAGTCATGCCCTATCATTATAATGTCATCCACACAGACTAACAAAATAGTTACTTTCCCAGAAATAAAATGTCTTATAAACAAAGTATGATTACCTTGACTTTGTTTGTATCCCAAATTGAGTATAACTTTGGCAAATCTTCCAAACCATGCTCTTGGAAATTGCTTCTAGCCATACAATGCCTTCTTCAGTCTGCACACAACACCTTCTCCTGTATTTGGACATAACCCTGGTGGAATTTGCATATACATCTCCTCCTCTAGGTCACCATGTAAAAAAGTATTTTTACATTAAATTGCTGCAATTTCCAATCAAAATTAGCCGTTGATGACAACAATACACTTACAGTGTTCATTTTGCAACTAGAGCAAATGTTTTAGGATAATCTATGCTATAAGTTTAAGTATAGCTCTTAGCAACTAAACTTGTTTTATACCTTTCTAATGACCCATCCAATTTATACTTAACTGTAATACCCATCTACATCCCACTAGTTTTTTTTTCCCTTTAGGCAAGCTCACCAAGTCCCATGTTTTGTCTTTTTCAAGTGCCTCCATCTCCACTTTCATAGCATTTTTCAAAATCTCATCACCTAATGCCTCGAATATAGTTTTTGGTATTGGAATGGTATTTATGTTGGTAAGTAGGGCTTTATGACTACAAGACATATTTTTTTAAGACATAAATAAGTGTGCAGAGTGCTTCGTGCATGCTCTAGTTTCTTTATGAATAGCAATGGGAACATCACTATCACTTGAATTAGATAGTTCGACAACATGTTCATCTTGATTCTCATTCAGAAAGATAGAAGAAGAAGAAGAGTGGTTACCTCAATATGGCTAGGGTCAAGACTAGGAGTAAAGTCTAATAGTTGGATAGGTGCAGGCTAACTAGTTAGTACCTTCCTTCACTACAAAAAACTGGAATTAGCGATGGAAGAAATTCGTCACAAATTCCTGAAAAATCCATTGCTAATTGCTTGTTGCATTGCTAACAATTCAGCAATAGATTTATTGTCCGATCGCTATTAGAGACAGATTTTTTTCATCTAAAAAAAAAAAGCATTTCGTCTCTAATTTGGTTTTGAAATCGGTGACAAAAATCCGTCAAATTTTACATTTAGAGACGGAATTTTTTCCATCTCTAAAGTTAGAGATGGAATTTTTCTTGTCTGTATTTCGAATAAGAGATGGAAAAAAATGTGTTACTAATTTGAAATATAAACTAAAAAATTTAGAGGCAAAAATAATTCTGTCTCTACATTAGCTATGGAGGAAAAAAAATTACTAGTTACTAGCCACCGTCCATGGGAGATTTTAACGATCGGAACCAATCATGAGAATCGTCTTGGTCTGGTAACCAATATACTCAAAAATAAAAAAGATCCAACAGTCACATCTTAGTAGATCTAAAATTAATCTTTTGGAAAAAGATCACCCATTTGTAGAAAGGCATCATTGGCCATCGTCCATGGTAGATTCCGACGATCAAAACTGATCATTGGAGTTGTCTTGGTCTGATGACCAACATACCCAAAAACAAAAACAATCCAATGGTCGAATTTTAATAGATCTATAAATTAATTTAAAAAAAATGCTACCCATTTCTGGAATGGCATCGCTGGCTACCTTCCATGGCAGATTTTAATAGGGGTGTTCAAAAAAATCAGTCCACCACGAAAATTGGCCAGACAGAACTGGTTGGGTTTTTTTTTTTTTTTTTTTGCGGTCCAAAATGGTTTGGAGGCTATACAAACCGCGCGGTTCGCGGTTCGTACAGTTGGCCGCCCAAGAAAATATAAAAAAAGAATTAAAAAAATATTATTATAAAAGCACCCTAATAGCCTTGCATAACCCTAATCGCAAATTCGCAATCGGCAGCCCCTTCCCCTACCTGTGCAACCCTAATCCCTCCGCCCAATAGCAAATCCCTCTACACCTCAACGACCCAGCCCCTATAATCGCACTCAGCACCCCACCCCAACCCCTGTCGTTGGCGCCGCACCCTTCCCCAATTCCCCCTAATCCGAATCATCCGATCGCCCCTGCTACTGCACCCTTTCATCTTCTTCTCTTCTGTTTTCTCTTTCTCCACGTCCTCAGATTATTGTCAGCAGCCCACGCCCACGGTTCCACCGTCGGTTACGGCAGATCGAGGCAGAGGAGATGACCGATGGGGAGAGAGCTAAGCTAGGGCCGAAATGGTTTGCCGATCTCACCAACGAGGACCGTTCTGTGTACCTAGCAGCGAAGACCGATTCTCCAATAGGTAGGTGTGTGTATTTTTATTAATGTCTAGTGTTTGTTTGTTTGTTGTTATTGGGTCTAAAATAGGTTGTGAGCACCTCTCAAGTCGATAGGAGATTCGACTAACAATTGACTAACTGCAACCTAAAATGGGTCTTGACCAAGCGTGGAGTAGCCTATATTAATTGTCCCTACTAGAGAGAACAACACTCATGATGATTGTTGTGGTCTGCCTGCCACATGACATGAGCATCCTTGTTTGTTTGTGTGGCCACTAGCCGCTCAGTTGGAATGAGAATTAGACTTGAAATTTGCTTAGAATTTGCTCAATTGGAATGAGGATTAGAATTTTCTTAGAATTACAAGACCCATACTATAGTCTAATTTACCTAGAATTTTTTATTTTTTTGAGAATTGATCTTTCTAAAATAGGTCTATAGTCAATGTTAATTCCAAATAATTCATTTCTAAGAAAATATCTCAATGAAAGTAGCACTAATGATTCACTTCAAATTTTTTATTGCTTCAATGCCAGATGGAAATAGATAGTAGCACCAATGATGAATCCGTTAAAAACTTCAATGAAGGCAGTGGTTCTAAACCTCCATTACCTTCTAAGTTTAAGGACGAATGTATGAAAAAGAAACCTAGGCAGCAATAGTATGTGATCATTTTACAAGAAATGAGAATGACCCTTCTAACCCTAGAGTTGTGTGCAACTATTGTGGTAAAAATTATGCAAGTGATACTAGAAAAAATAGAACAAGTACTCTTTGGAATCATGTAAACAATCAATGTACGAAGAATCCTTACAGAGTAGAAGATAAGAAGCAGAAGATTTTACGTTATCTAAAGAATAGTGACAATGAGGATGGAAGTGTTGGAGGTAGTAATCTTCTAGTTGTAGGATTTAGTCAGGCAACTTGTAGGATGGCATGTGCCAAAATGATTGTCATTGATGAATTTCCATTTAGGTTTGTGGAGCAAGAAGGTTTTAGATCATTTTGTGGTGTTGCATGCCCTAAGTTTGATCCTCCTTCACGCACTACAATTGCTAGAAATATAATTAGTCTTTACAATGATGAGAAGAAGTTGAAGTCATTTTTTATTAAGAATTCACAAAGAGTCTCCCTTACTAGTGATACATG
Source organism: Diospyros kaki (assembly GCA_036245055.1). Taxonomy (NCBI): domain Eukaryota; kingdom Viridiplantae; phylum Streptophyta; class Magnoliopsida; order Ericales; family Ebenaceae; genus Diospyros; species Diospyros kaki. The sequence continues at coordinate 1,152,707 of BSEG01000010.1, forward strand.
AACTTCCATTCAAAATGTCAACTATATGGTAATTACGGCTCATTTTATAGATTTTGAATGGAAAACGCAAAAAAAAATCTTGAACTTTTGTCAAATTCCAAATCATAAGGGCGAGACAATTGGTAAAGCAATTGAAACGTATTTGAAACAATGGGGTATTGAGAAAGTTTTCACAATCACAGTTGACAATGCTGCTTCTAACAATAGGGCTATTGGGCACATGAAGAAAAGATTGCAAATTTGGAAGAGTGTTGTGTGTGATGGGGAATTCTTACACGTGAGATATTGGGCTCATATACTTAATTTGGTAGTGGGTGAAGGCTTAAAGGAATTGGACTTCTCTATTATGGTTATACGTAACGCACTTAGTTATGTTAGAGCTTCTCCTTCAAGATTGGCAAGATTCAAAAGTTGTGTCAAGAATACTTGTAAAGAAGAGAAGGCTCTTGTGTGCTTAGATGTGCCAACAAGGTGGAACTCTACTTATTTAATGTTGGAGAATGCATTGAGATTTGTTGACACGTTTAAATTGTTGGAAGAAGAGGATTTGCTCTATTTGCAATATTTTTGTGAAGAGGATAGAAATGGGAAAAAGACCTATTGGGCCACCAAATTCTAAATACTGGGAGAATTGTGCAACATTCTGCAAGTTTTTGAAGACTTTTTATGATGCTACCCTCATGTTTAGTGCTTCTTTGAATGTTACTGCAAATAATTATTTTCATGAAATTTGTAATGTACTTGGGAGACTAAACAAATGGAGTTTATCTTACGAATCAATCTTGAAAGATATGGCTTCTAGCATGAAGATAAAATTTGATAAGTATTGGGGCAACACTGAAAAACAGAATATACTTCTTTAAGTGGTGGTTGTGCTTGATCCTAGGTAAAAGATGAAATATGTCGCATTTTGTTTATGCAAGCTTTATTCTGAAGATGATGTTAAAAACGTAATGGATTCTATTAAGAGCGCTCTAGGGAAGTTAGTGCATTTTTATGCAACAAATAACTCAAATGGAGAATCAGGAGAACATAAATAGGGTGGGACAAGTTTGGAACAAAAGATATCAGTTATGGATTCTGATGAGGATGATAATGTTAACATGTTCAAATCTGATTTTGAAAAAGAATGTATTGAAGATAATGCTTTTGAAATGAAAAATGAGCTTGAAAGATACTTAACTGAGCCTAATGAGGATATAAGAAATAATACTTTTGATATATTGAATTGGTGGAAGGTAACTTCATCAAAATACCATATCCTATCAGAGATTGCTCGAGATGTTCTTGCCATCCAAGTTTCAACAATCGCTTCTGAGTCAGCCTTTAGCACTGAAGGTAGGGTGCTTGATTGCTTTCGGAGTTCATTGAGTCCATCTATGGTAGAAACTTTGATTTGTGCCAAGATTGGTTGAGAGGGACTTCTTTACCATTGGATATGACTTCAGTATTAGAAGAGCATGCTACTTATGAATCAGTTGAATATGATAATTTTTTATTTACTCATCAAACATGTTTATTATTTTATTTGTATTAACTCTTAACATTTTATTTTTTAAACTTTATTGTTTCTCTTATTATTACAAATAAGTCCACTATGACAACAGATACTGTAAACATTGATTAGTGATGAAGTTGAAGTTAGAGGCTTGGAGCATGTGTGGTTGTATTGTGAACTTTGAACTTTTAAGTTTGTATTTTGATCAGATTGTAACTTTTCTTATTTTGAATGGTTATGTTATTGCGTGGCATGTTTTTGCCGTTTTGGATTTTAAATACTTAGTTATGATTGGTGGTTGCCAACTATAATTCATTGCTAAATAGTTGTTGAATATGTTGCCAATTGGTTATAATTGCCAACATGTTATAATTGCTAAATAGTTAAATAGGTTATAACAATGTTATGGCATGTCTTGTTTATTTTTAACAGGTTGGATGTTGTATGTTGAAATATTGAACATGTTATTTTCAAACCGCGGTAAATTGCATCAAACCAAATCGCAAATGCGATGCGGTTTGGTGCAGTTTGGCTGGTTGCTATCTGGTTTGGTCGAAAAATCACACTAGCGGTTTGGCGTGTTGAAAATGGTTCGAACCAGTCAAACCGCACCACACACACCCCTAGATTCTAACGATCGAAACCAATCATCAAAATTGCCTTGGTTCGATGACCAACATACCCAAAAATCAAAACTATCCAATGGTCAGATCTCAATAGATTTGAAATATATTTTTTTGAAAAAAAAAACTACTCATTTCTGGAAGGGCATCGCCAGCCACCGTCTATGGTAAATTCCAACGATTGGAACCGATTATCGAATCACCTTACCTTGTGAGCAACATACCCAAATCCCAAAACGATCCAATGGTCAGACAATAGATCTAGAAATTAATTTTTTGAAAAAATGCTACGCGTTTTTTGGAAAGGCATCATCAACCACCAGTCCAACAATTGGATTTCAATAGATATAAAATTAATTTTTTGAAAAAATGCTAACTGTTTCTGGAAGGGCATCGCTAGCCATCATCAATAGCAGATTCCAACAATTGAAACCAATCATCGAAATTGGCTTGGTCTGATGACTTAACATACCCAAAAATTAAAACTATCGAACGGTCAGATTTCAATAGATCAAAAAATTAATTTTTTGATCCGTTTCTGGAAGGGAATTGCTAGCCACCGTCCATGGAAGATATTGATGATCAAAATCAACCATCAGAATCACCTTGGTCCAGTGACCAACATACCCAAAAACCAAAACGATCCAATGGTTGGATCTCTCTAGATCTGAAAATTAAAATTGGAGAACTGTAAGTTACTACCTTAAATTGGAGAAACTCTGGTCGTCGGTGTTTGGGACAACATTTAGTGGCTGAAAGAGAGAAGAGACTATTGGATGAGAGGAAGAGAAGGCGAACTAACGGTCGACAGCTATCAGTCAATGAATAAGAGGAGTAGAAATAAATAGAGGGAAGCATATATATAGCAATTTAGAGATGAAAATTAGAGAGTGAAAATTCTGTCTCTAAAGTCTATCTCTATTCAAATGAGAGACGAAATTTTCTGTCTCTAATGGAAAAGAATTCAAAGATGGAAAAAAATTCTATCTCTAATTCCGAAAAAAAAATCTTAAAAGACGAAAATTTTTCCATTTCTAAAGGAAAAAACTTTCAAAGACGAAACTTTTCCATCACTAATTATGTCTTTGAGCAAGTTTTCCTTGCATCAATTCTTGTGTCTAGGATTGATCATTTGAACTACTAGACTTGGGTTGAGAAAGTGGAACATAGGGAATTGACAAGACTAGAAACTCAACTAGGAAGAAATCTATGTCTTTATCTTCGGATAATAGAGTCTTCGCCTTAAGAAAAGGTTGAGCACAATACTGATCTTGCTCAACAAATGTAAGATTAGTTGATACAAAAAATTTCTTAGTTAATGGATGAGAGCATTTATAGCCTTTTTGAGTGGATGAATAACCAACAAAGATGCATTTAAGAGCTCTAGGATCAAGCTTTCCCCTATGTTAGGAGTGTAAATATGCAAAAGCTACACACCCAAACACTCTAGGAATAAGGCCATTGGAGATGGAAAAATAGGGAAAAAATTGTGAAAGGATTTGCAATGGACTTTGAGAATTAAGATTTCTTACAAGTAACATGTTTAGGATATGTGTAGCAGTCAAACAATTTCCCTCTAGTACTGTTTTGGAACATTTTCTGAAATAGAAGGGCTCTTGTGATGGTAAAAAGATGATCATTTTTCCTTTTATCCATTCCATTTTGTTGAGGGGTGTTGACACAAGAGGATTTATGAATTATACCTCTTGCTTGAAAATAGAGAGAAAGGAATTTATTGAAATAATCTTTAGCATTGCTAGAACAAAATTTTTTAATGTCAATATTGAATTGAGTTCCACCAATATTATAGAAAATTGGAAATATGGATCTCACTTCGGATTTATTTTTCAAGAGGTAGATCCGAGTGGCATGGGCGCAATCATCAATAAAAGACACAAGCTACCAAGCCCCAGTGATGTTAGAAATAAGAGAAGAACCTTATATGTCACTATGAAAAGATGCTCTTTAATGCTTTGCAAGTTCACATATATCACAATGAAATTCCTCTCCAACTAATCATTTGAACAATAAAGGAAATATTAATCTAAGAACACAAAAAGATGAATAACAAAAATGAAAATTTTGTAACTAAATTCTTTTTGTACATGACTTGGAAGACTCAGATAGAAAATATAACAATGAAAACTTAGATGTCCTAGCTTGCCCACTAGATCCTCAAGATAGTAAAGACTATCTTTCTCACTAACACATCCAATCATCTTCCTCGTTTCCTATTCCTAAATCTCACAATAAGAAGGATGAAAAACCACATTGTAGTTAGAGTTTGCAATGTGTTTTTGGATTGAGACAAGGTTAGTAATCAACTTTGGTATAGGGTCGCAAATGAGTCGAGCTGTTTGCGAGCGGTTTGGCATACTTGTATCATTAATCGACTAAGAAGAAATATTAATCGAGTAATTCATTCCTTAGTTAAGTAACCAAAAATCTTACTCAAGTAATAATTCATGAACAAAATGTCAAATCTATGTGCTTAAGCATTTAGTTGACTAAGAAGGCATTATTAATTGAGTAACATCATACTTAAGTGAATAATTAAGTATCCTAGTTGAGTAAAAATTATCGGACAGAGTGTGAGTCTATGCATTTGAATTATTAATAAACTAAATGAAAATTGTAGTCAAGTGAAGTCATATTTTACTCAAATATCAAAAAGGGTTACTCAAGTAATTGCATATCTCAATCAAGTAATACCTAGTTTACTAGACTAATGTTACATTAAATTTCAAAAAATATAATTTTTACAGACAGTATTAAATGCACATTTCAAGTATTTTATCTACAAACAAAATTTATAAACTAACACGATATTATAAAATTTATGATAATTTTATTTAAAATCAATAATATTTCATAATAGTTTTACCAAAAATTAACTATAATTGATAATAATTATTAGAATTATTGTTAATTTTAAATAAGACTATTATGAATTATGTAATATTACATCAATATATATACAAATAATGCTACCATGAAAATATAGTAATTATTTAAAAGATATGAAAGTTGGTACACATTTCAAGTAATATGCAAAATAAAAACTTTTACATATTATAAATTGCAAAACACACCATATAAATAGTGTTCTTAGAAGGTAGAAACCCTAATGTGAATTGGGATTTGTGATTCGAATTGAACTGCAGATTGAAGAGGGAAGAAACAAAGAAGAGACCCATAGTTGCCATTCCTCATCGCTGACCCGCTGCTATTGCAAGCCTTCATCTTAGGTGAACAAGCTGCTCCCTGAGCCTACTTTACAGCCTTTTCGTCGTTCCCCCTTGCTATACGGTTGCTCGATACTAGGTGCCACCGTCAATTCACAACTCTGATTGCTCAGTGCTACCATCGATTCACAAACACAAACTACCAATTGAGTTGTCATCAATTCACAAACACAAATGGACATTTCCATGCTCACCTGCTCGTTGCCACTGTTGATTCACAACTTTGATTGCTTAGTGCCGCTGTTGATTCACAAACACAAATTGTTGGTTAAGTCGCCATTAATTCACAAACACGAATCGACGTTTCCATGCTCGCATGCTCGGTGCTATTGTTTCCGTGCAACACAAATTGATTCACAGCTTCAATTGTTCGATGTTGGTGTTGATTTAGCTTAAAAAGGTATGCTATTGCTTCGTCGATTTCTTTTTTTGGAATTTCTTGGTCTGATTCAATGATTCCTATCTACCACAACTTCATTTATTTCTTCTTCATCTATTTCTTGTCGAGCCCTACTCGAGCTCGAGTTTGGGCTTTCTAGAAGCTTGTCGAGCTCAAGCTTGAGTAACAGGCACTTGAGCTCTTGTCAAGCTTGTGCCCAAGCTTAGCTAGTCAACCTTTTGACAAGTTGAGCCTGAGCTGAGCTTAAGCTCAAGCTTAAGTTTAGAAACTAGCTCGCAAGTAGAGCCTGAGCTCAGCGAAGCTTGGCTCGGCTCAATTCGAGAATAAACTTGAAGTTCATGAGAATGAGAAGGGTTAGGACTGATAGAAGGATTTAACTCTTGTTCCTCAAGTTGCTGTTGTTGCTGGTTATAAGGAGAATTAGGTTGCTAGTTAGGAATAGATAGAAAATCCCAAACTGATATTCTTGAGAATCATTTAGAGTGTTCTCCTCTTGAATAACAGGTTTGGGATAATAAGGTTGATGTTCAAAAAAGGTGACATCCATTGAGGTAAAGAACCTCTTATGCTCGGGAGAGTAACATTTGTAACCTTTTTTATGAGAAGAGTAGCCAAGAAAGATGCATTTAATGGATTAAGGATCAAGCTTGTTCAGAAATTGGTGGTGAAGATGAACAAAGGAGGAACAACCAAAGATTTTTAGAGGAATGTGGGAAATGACCTGAGTGTGAGGAAAAGAGTTAAGGAGAACTTGACTGGAGTTTGATGTTTGAGGATTTGTGAGGTCATTCTGTTTATAAGATAGGTGGCCATAAGGATGGACTCACCCCAAAAATATTTAGAAACATGGGTGGAAAATAATAAAGATATGGCAACTTCTAATAGGTGTCTATTCTTATTCTCGATGGCTATTTCAGGCGCTAATGGATTCGTCGGAAGAAATCCTTTATATCTTGTCTCAGACGAAGAAAATGGAACTTAGGGCCGTCGCTCAACGAGAACTTATAATCGGGGGTCGAGCCCTGTCCTTTACATTATGTTAGTTGAAGAAGAGAAGCGAAAGCCACTCAAATGCTAAATTGGAGGGCCAGGTAACCATTACAGGATATAACCATCTCGGGGAAAATACCCTTTTCTAGCGAGTTTCTTCCAGTCTCCTCAGGAATTCTTCTCAGAAGTGCCAGCCGCAGAGAGGAATGCCATCAACTGGGGCGCTATTGGCCACTAACCACTTGCTCGCCGACCACTCGGGCTCTGCGTTTCAAGCGCCAGCCGTTGACTAGCCAACCAGAAAGACATTTATATTTATAAAGTATAAAGAAAGAAGCCAAAGCGATGTACCTACCGAATTCCACGACTTCGCCAATAGCTTAAGCTTAGCCGCAGGAAGATTATCAACCATTGATCGAGCTGAGCGCAACTGATGAAAGAGAAGAATTCCGTACGGGTACAAATCTTATTTGAACGAAGTGAAAAAAATGCGATCTTTGTTGTCTAATAGAACAAACACTAAGACCTTAATTGAGTCGGTCAAGATCAAATCAGTTTATCAAAGTGCTTCTTCGATTGCTCAAGACATCTCTTTTCAACCGAGAAACAAAACAAGATCATTTCGTTCCATTCTTAGTAAGAAGATACAATTCACCCAACGATTGCCTTTGGGTTCCGAACTCCATATGGGGAAGGAGCGTTGTTGTTTGCGAGGTCTCGATCATTTACATGGACCCACTTTTCATTCCATTTGTGGGAATTTGATGAGCCCCATTCTTGGAGAGAGGCCAACCGGCCCGCTGATTGCCTGTCAAAGATGGGGCTGATTGCTTGTCACTCGTCCTACTAATACTAAAGTAAGGGCTCTTTCTATTCCGAGTTGGCCTGTGCACCGAAAATTCCGTATGCTAAGACCTTGAATTCCTATCCTATTCTATTACGAAACTACTTATTCTAAGGCAAGTGACATCCATATCAAATCCTCCAGAAGCTCAACAGGAAAGTCAGAAGAAGTGCCACAGCACTATTGCTATTGATTCAAGTGCACAATCCCTTCCCGCTACTACCAGCTCGAGGTCTTTGGATGCTATTAGATGCTTGAATGTCAGATAATTTTCTTAAATGGGATAATCAGATTTGTCTCAAAGAGGCTTTCGACGGCCTTGGCCTGCTTCTCTAAGACCAGAGTCAATAGCTGCAGATTCTAATTCAATTGTGACAACAGCTCCCTAAGGGAGGCCTGCTAGAGTAGAGCCCTTCCCCTTTAAGTCAAGGTAAACTGATTCCATGCCATCTCTTTCTTACTTTAGAGCAAGGGAATAAACTTGCTAACTGCGCATTCTATCAAGTCCCACAGCTCTAAAATGTGCCTATTCCTTCTGACTTCGCCAATCGATTCGAGCACTCCCTCTCGCGCTTACAGTGCCAACCAACTTTCATGTTTGAGCTTGTTGTCATCCCTGAACAACAATCTGCTAGCGACAACAACAAGCAAGGGCAGGGCTAAAAAGCAAGAAAACAAGGAAATCACTCTCCTATCTCATAGCCTTAGCCAACCTCCTGCTCTTGAGCCACTGGAGCAAGGAACAAGCAACTGCCTTAGGAGAAGTAGCTTTAGTACTGCTTTATGAATTGCCTGAATTTCCACCCTAACAGAGAGGATTTCAGTTGTTGTTGATAAGAATACGACAAGAATTATCCAAACCCGCCACCGCTTGTTACGAGAATAGTGGAAGATCCAGGTTACTTCGTAAAGACAGAGCGGAAGATGGTCAAGGGGAATTCACTTAGGTTTGCAAAACAACTCTGGAATGCTTGCAAGGATCGAAGATGAGATAATCGAAGACTTCGAAAGAGAGGAAGGAAGACTGCTAGACCGAATAATAGATTCACCCTTTAGCTCTATTTTACGAAATTGACTAACGAAATTCAAAATGAAAGTGAAATTGGTTTATGAAGCACTTTAGCAATAGATATCATTTCTTAGTCAAATCTCTTCTTGCAGCCGATATGCAACATATAACATATAGGCTTTGAAATGGAAAGAATGTTGAGTTGGAATTCTTTTTTCTTTCTAGCACATGCTACTAGCGCGCTATACTTCATTAGTGAGACATGGTATAAGTATGGCGTTAAAGGACTTCTCTCTCTCTTTTCTTATTTGGTAGTTGGTGGCTGCCTCTTTTCACTCCCAACGCAACGTTCTCAGATGCTATTCGACCGGAAGTAGCTATAGGAGTTGCAAGAAACGAAACATCAAGTCAGTTAAGTCTTGGATCGGAGTTGCAAACTGATTGACCGGCCCGAAGAGACGAAAGAAGTCGGAGAGGCAGGAAAAGACTCGAAGGTACTCAACTAAAAAAAGCGGTAGATCAACAAAGTAATGGGTATAGATCGACACATAGGCTGCTGGCAGAGTGGGGGGCAGCAAGAAAGCTTCCTGTCAATCCAAAAATGTTAGAAATAAAGAATTAGCGTATAGAAAGAGAAAGCAACAACCTAAACGCAATCAGTGAATCTTCTTAGTCGCTCGGAGAAAGGTAGCGAAATACGAGTGCTCAATTCAAATTCGATATCTGGCCTTTTGGAGTGAATCCCGAATCCCTTGCTTGGGCATGAGAAAGTAAGACCGGGGAACAGACGTATATATAAATAGAACAGCCAGATCAGATAGCGGGAAGAAAAGAGAAGCTCCAATGGACATTAGAATAAGAATACGCGGGCTTTCCTGCTTGAGAAGAAGGGGGACTTCTAGAAGTTGTTCGAGTTATGAGAGGAATGGCGGGAAAAACCTCATTCTGTTGACTAGGACGACTTTCTAAACTCTCTTGTAGACATAATTACAAGGATCAATGGAAAAACCACTTCCGAAAGAAAGAAAGAAGACTTTTGGAATGAGTGCACGATACTGAAATGGCTCTTAGCCGACTAAAGGCTACAAGACTGCTTCTACACCTACAACCCTCGCTCTTAGAGAAAGAAAGATCTGACTGAAGTTCAGAGGATTTTCTTTGCTCCAGGTTGTGCTCTCAAGAACCAGTAAGTTGATTGAGTTTTCCCGATCAATTGGTTGTTTCCGTGGCGAAGACAGACCGACTAGCCCCCAGTGATTTTCTTACCCAACCTGGGAAGACTAGAGCTGACTCGCCCGATCAGAGGATATATGGGTTCCGATGGTAGTTCCCGTAGCTAAGAGACGAGGTCACGGTCTCAGACTTTTTTAACTATTCTAGCTTCTTCTTCTCTCCTAACCGAAAAAGAGAGCGGATCCTCGCATGCATCTTAGTATCCTCTTTTTAGCACCCTAAAAAAGGCCGAGTGGTGTAATCCTATGTTTCTCTTGTGTTCCTAAGTTCACTTCTATCAGGGGGTCTTGAACATCTGCTTTCACATCCTCCATCTTGGAGGGGGCTGACTGTAAGTCATCAAAACCAATTTCTGGCAAAGTCTTCTTCATCTCCTTCGTGAAAGTAGGGGATGAAACTCTCTGCTAGTACCTTAGTGAAATCAGGCAAGGAATAAAAAGGAATGATAGTAAATCGCTTCTACAACTAGACTCGTTCCTCGAATGTCCTGCAGTCGATGTCGCGAAGAATAGCACGAATTTTCATACTTCAATACGAGTAGGGGAGATGGGGACTTTTCCTCTCATTCTGCAATCATAAGATAAGCCCCTGTAAGTTTTGTTACATCTACTGCTATCGTCCTAAGGTGGGCCATCCTTTCAAGTAGTCCCAATCCAGCAGTCCCATGCTGTCAACCAGCTTTCTCTTTTTCCTTGTCCCCGCAGTGCGTTCAGACAAGTGACGCTAAGGTCTGTTCATTCCAACCTAACTTAGCTACTTCAATCACCTGAAGTACTTACCCCCGCGCTTTGGTATAAGGTGTAGAACAGAGAAGTTTGGTTCCGGGAATCTAGAGTTTTTCAAGGGCAGTAACCGTCACCCGATCTCAGTCGGGTAGTGCAGACGGTGCATACTGTCTTCAACTTGGTTCGCTTCGCATAGCATCCGTGATTTGGAACATCACTTACGATAATCGAGCTCAGATTCCACTTTTCGCTTTTGAGAACCGTCAAATCGAATCAGTTTCGAGTCAGAACACCTGTAAGAGAAAAAAGCCATTTTTGAGCGAGTGGGCATTTCGGTGCCTGCTCGGCTGCATGGCATTTACCCTGTTAGGGGTAGGAAAATGCAAATTTCTATTGAGTGGCACATGGTTCTGCATTGACAAGCAACAAGAAAGGAAGAAAGAAATGTTGTCTCACTTCTTTTCTATACTGATTGAAATTGCGTTGCTGTGTCAGAAGAAGGATAGCTATACTGATTCGGTATACTCTAAAGACAACCTCAGTACACTATTGAAGATCTCACAAAGATGAAATCTCAGTGAATTTCCATTGACTTTACAGATCCCATTTTTCACAGAATCGATCCCCCCTTTTACTGTACATGAATATGTGGAGCTCAGCATGTCTGGAAGCAGGGGAAAACGTTCTTTTGCTGACCTTAGCGGCCTGTATTCGATACTGGGTCATTCATAACAAACCTATAGCTTCCCTATTTACTTGCAATGCCAGCTGTTCGCCTTTAGTTAAAAGTAGAAGTATAGAGCAAACCCGCCACCGCGGGCAGACAGAGTGATGCTTGTCGTAACAAGAGGTGGTGGGTTTGTCTGGCTTGTCGACGAACCTGAAAGGAAGAAATTCACTTGTCTGGCGGGTTTGGATAATCCGTTGACCAGAACAGCGAAAGGCTACCAGGTTGTAACCTGCAAATCGAAAAGGAATTCACTTGTCTGGCGGGTCTTTTCCGCTTGTTCTGGTCTTTTTAATTAGTTTACGAGAATAGCGGAAGGCTTGTCTGGCTTGTCGACGCAGCCATTCTGTTTTGGTTCTTCTCCACATTCTTACCGGGTGATCCAGGAATTTGCCTATGATTTTTTCAACTGATACTTCGATATAGAAGGATCTCCTTATTTCTTCACCGTGGGTTCTCACATCATTTTCTTGATATAAATTATGGCATGCATCTCTGAGGAGAGTGGCGCAGCCAAACATCATCCCAGAAGCGAATCAGCTTACCATTGCCCAACCAAAGTCTAGCCCAAGTTCTGCCTGAAAGTCTCTCCATATCAAATAATACCTTTCTCAGCCCAATCACAGGATCATATGAGAACGTCGTGCAGATGCTCAGGTGCCGTAGGCTGGCTGGTAAAAGAACCAAGAAGTAGAATGCCCCTAGTGACTTCAAGCTCTGCCGTCACTGACTTTTCTCTTAGGCCGTGTGACAGTCTATCTTCCTTACATTATGCAAGGCAAAAGAACACCAGGCTTGGAATACGAATATAAAATGACTCAAAGGATTGACTTAGGGCATAGCTGTCGGTTTCCCCAGCATCTCAAGTTCTTAGGCGGGGACAGGATTCGAACCTGCAGTCTTCAAGTCATGGGCCTGATGAGTCGACCAATTCCTCTACCCCGCTTCTTCCCCTTCTCTTTCTTTCACTATTCCCACCCGGCTTTGGTTGCTTGGCCGGGATAGAACCAGCGCTCCTGGGTTCGACTCTCATAGCCCTGGTGTGAGAGTCGAACCCAATTCTTCCACGACCCCTCACAAATAACGAGAAAACATGTCTCTTATATACGAAAATTTCTGCTTTTTGAAAAGAAAGGAGCGCCGATCGATGGACTACCGTAACTGCTTGAACCGCTGCGTGGGCTTGATCGCTTCTGAGCAAAATACCCTTCGTGCCCCATTGGCAAGGAATCGTCTGTGCACATTTATTAGATAGATTCCCAAAATCGGCTTTGAACATTCTCTTTGAGGAATAGATGCTCAGAATAATGCTCTTGCGCTTGTACCTCCTTCCTAGCATAAGCTTGCTTTCATCGAAAGATAGACAACTCAAAATTCCTTTTTCATGTCCATCAGCTCCTTCTCAAGTAGGAACGGATATTTCAACAAAACCATTCACATCAGGTTATTTAACACTGACAACATCTGATAGTCTAACAACGGATATTCTAACAACACCGGGTAAGCATTCTGTTAGCTTTAAACTCTTTTTCCACTAAACCTTACTCTTATTAGCCCACTCACTCACTTTGGGGTTAAAGGTCGCTAAATCTATTGCTAAATCACTTCCTTACCCATGCCCATGTGCAAGAAGCTATTGGCCTATATGCTTAACACATGCAGAATGGACGACTCTTTGAGATTCTGTAAGTGACTGAGTGCTTTCTCAGAAGAAAGAAGGTCCCCGGCTTTCCTAAAAGTAAGTGGCACGTTCCAGGATATCCTTGTAGAAGGGAATCTGACTTGCTACCAACACCGAGATGACTGGACAACCTCTCGACCAGATCGTCCCAGCGGAGCGATTAAAAGCGTCTTTGGAGCGAATTCGAAGTAGTTAGTGCTCTAATTGAGCGAGCCGTGGATCATAAATGATGAGCGTAGCAACATTTAGTTGATCTCACACCGAACTATAAATATGTGAGTGGCGCTTTATGGAGACTTAGCCCAATGGCTACCACCAGAAGTGTGTTAAGTTAGTCACAGGGAAACCTCCAAGTTCTTTTTCACTTCCGACTCTATAAACTTGGCTTGTTTAGCGTGCCCCCCCTCTAGTTAGTGACTTCGCCCCCTTTCGAGAATCAGGAGCTACTTTAGACAAAGCCAATGCCAATCTCGCTAAAACTACAAGCCAAGGAAAGACTACCAGCTTGAGCAATTCTTGGCTAAACAAGAGAAATGGCATCTCTCCTAAGCGTTGTAAGACCGATAGCGCTTTCTAACCTGTTGGCTCGGGTTCCTTCTCTCCCTTTACTTTAAAGTGAAGACGTTAGCAAGAACAGCTGATGAAAGAAGATCGGAGTCGTGAACAGGAAAAGCGTTGACTGCTTATGCCGAAAAGACCGGATTCTCGCCATCTCAGAAGGTCAGGTCAGAGGGCAAGCAAGTTGATTTCTATTATCTTGGGTACGAAACTACGACTACGCTATGAAAAGAATCTCTCTCTTTGGCTAGCTCTTCATCTCTTTCGCTCTGAGGCCGCTAAGGTTGTAGTATCCCACGCCCTTACTAATTATTCCACATCAAGGATCGTTTCTAACTCACATTCATGAAGCAGGAAAACGACCTTTTTGACCCAACCCCGGAGAGGAGGCACTCGACTGCCGCGGTTATACAATATCTGCTGAGATGACAAACTATCTCGTTTATTTAGCGAGAGCGGAAGATGGGAAGAAAGGGTTCCAAGTGAATTGTTTAATTAAACAAATCATTTCCTTTCCTGGCTTCCTACATTCTAAACAAGCCAGACAAGCCTTTATCTTATGGCCCATAGATCATAGTGAGAACACTTTCTAAAAATAATCGAGACTTTTCCTATTCCTAGGAGAAAGAAACTGTCTTGTACCGGGCCGAGAAACTCGCTCTTTTTTCGAAAGCTTCAGAAGTGGAAGTTACATAGAGTCTGGTGGTATCGTATATAAGAAAAAGGCAGCTTTTAGAAGTGATCCACCTCACAAACTAGAAATATCACTTAAGAGAAGAAAGCTGTTAGCCTAGGAAGGTATGCCACAAGGCTATCCGAGTTCACAGGCGCCCCCATCTTTATTGAGATTGGGTTGGTGTTCAGTCAGTCAGGAAGTGAGAACTTGATTCAAAGAAGACTTTCGGTTGCAGTAACAAAGCTCTCTTTTCCTATCTCTCTTTTCCATTTCCATTCAAGAGTTCTTATGTGTTTTCACGCCCCTTTGAGACCCCGAAAAATGGACAAATTCCAAGGAGAGCGACTGATTATAAAGTATTCTCGATTCTTGAAAAGTGAAAGAAAAAACCTACGCCTTCAACAACAAAGAAAACCGAGAAAGAAAGGTTCTGGGTTACAGACAGGACAGTCGAACCTGAAAGGCCAGACATTGATTGACCTACTAACCGGGAAGACTTGGTTCCATCACACATCACAGACTAGACTGACAAGCTAAAAACCAAGCATTTATGACGCTTCGCTTGTGCAGAAAAGGAAGGAGTTCATCGAGAAAACCACTTGCTCTTTCTTTTATTCCTTGTGCTTAGGGCGGTAGTCAAGTCAAGCCAAGCCAAAAGTAGTAAAAAAAAGGATTTTGTCTGGGTTGTTCCCTCGAGACGTCTACTCAACGAAGAAGCCCACTCGCTAGATAAAGCCGATACAAAAACAGATACCGCTAGCCGTAACGTAAAGGGTGGATTCTCCTCCCTCGAGTACTGAGCTTACCGAAAGGAAGAGAGATTTTGAACTTCACTTACAGCTGGAACTCCAAGGTTGGTTTCATTGGCAGATTCACGACAAGAATTATCCATTGAAATGTCCAATTGAAGCAAACTTCGATTGAGCAATTCAAGTGACTAAGGGCAAAGAATACGACAGGTCGAAAGGGGCACAGAAAGAAGAAATGAAGAATGTTGTAGTGAAAAGATGGGTACGAAAAGGCTAGAAGGATGCTGGTGAGGGTTCGAGCCAATCCAAGCGGGGAGAGATTGACCAAAAGGAGCAGAAGGCTTTCATTAAGAAAATTCGCCCAAGCAATTGATTCGCTTTCGCAAAGATCTTTCTATCCGACAAATTAACCAGCGGTTTAGATCTTTCTATCCGTGGCGCGAAATCCATCATTGGCTAAACAATCATTTGGTTATGCCATTTTGGGCTTTGCTCTAACCGAAGCTATTGCATCGTTTGCCCCAATGATGGCCTTTTTGATCTCATCTGTATTCCGATCAAAGAAAGAAGATTTCATAAAAGCAAGAACCTCTTTTTTTCCAGTCTTAGTCAAATAGGGGCTGGGCCGCAGTTCTTAAACATAAACAGAAGAATGGCGAGAATCAAGAAAAAAGAGTCGAATTGGAAGAAGGAAGAATGTGGCCTTTTTCATTCCTTAGGGAATGAGAGGGCTAAGGGGAAAGAGTGGGTGGCCCCTTAGCGCTTTTTTAGGAGGAGTTCAGTGTAGTCGGATGGAACGGAAGCGCATATCGGAAACTAATAGGGCATCTATGGAAAGAATAAACCTTCCGCGCTGTCTAATAAGCTGCCATTTTCATATATTGTTGAAGAAAATCGACAAATTGAATGGTGTTTTTCGGGAATCAATTTGTAGTTGGTGTGAAGTGTACCCAACGAAAGGAGAATGTGTCAGAGTTCTCCCGGCGAAAAGGGAAAGGAAAAAAAAGCAAGATTCGTTCGATCGACGGAATCGATCGTACTTTCACTACTGTGGACCGGCGTTCCATACTGTTTTTATTTCTTTCATTCATAAAAACAGGCAAATTCGGTATACCAGGTGGAAATCAGAGCGGAAAGGTAGCCCTCGCCCCTTCAAATAAAATCAAAATGGTTAAAATTCTCTTATTCCAAGAGTCAAGTCAGACCTTGAATTTGATAGAGATTATGAAATCCTAATTTATTACTGTGGTACGGAAAATACCGGAAAGAGTGGACAAGTCATGAAAATCTCACCTTCCCCAAGAAATCAAGGGTTTGACTCTCTAGCCCTGTTGCTCGAAAAAATGATTCTCTCTAGACAGAAAAAATGCCTTTAGTGGCAAAATCCTTTTTTTCGGCCTGGTGTTCAGTGACTGGCCTTTTTCTTGTTGTTGTCGAGTGCATTCTCCGGTCGAAATATGGGAAAACTCCATTCAATTCTCGATGGAAACGGAGCCGACCTACTTGCCCTTTTTTTCCCACGGAGCGGTTCAAGCAGTTACTCCCATTCGAAAACAGATTGAGTATATATGATGAAGTTCGAATCAAGCAGAAAAACGGCTGCGTGCGCTAATTCCGAATCCGCTTTGTCTACGAACCAGCTTTCTGAATCTCCGGTTTCGACACTACTAGCACCTCCTGAACTCTATTTCAATTGCCAGAAAACAACCTATTTTTAGAGTTTTATACAAACACTAAGCCAAACATTTATACAGATTCCTGAAAAAATAGACTATCATAATATAATAAAGATATGACAGAAGCATCACTCTGTCTGTTGTTCGGATGTTTATTTAGGATTTCCTTTTCCTCTTCCGCTATTCTAGACTTTTTTACTTTCCTTTTCCAAACCCGCCATCGCTTGACCAGAACAGAAGAATTTCAATTCTAGTATAGCAAAGAATTCATCTTAACTCTTTATTTAAATTAGATTGGCCAAGTCTTCCTGATTAACGGGCACTGCAGGCTGAGGCCTAGCATCGGGTTCTGAGAAAGAAAAGAAAGTTCAATCATTATCTTGAAAGAAGGGAGAGTTAGGGCCGAATCCAATCAGATATCGAGAAATAAATTCAACTTAAAAAGGGCGGTAGTGGTCGTAAGACTAAACGATTGAGTCGAAAGCCTACCAGGTTCCCTCAATTTGCAAATTCTTCCTCACCTAGTGAGTTCGTATTTCATTTTCTTCTTCCTTCTGAGAAAGCACTAAGTTACTTACGGAATCTCAACTCTCTTCTCTCTCCGAATTGCACTGATTAGGCAGAGGAAAGGGATGATGCAGACGTCCCAGACCTAATGGACGAAGAAAGAACGGCCTGTCACACTATTGGAAAGGTGCATGTCCGGTTCTCGAGAAGACAAGCTATGGATTTGCGGTCGGAAAGTCGGCATGCATGAAAGTCGAAGGCATGGTCTGTTTGACATCGGGTTGGTGCGAAGGGATGTTCTTGGCCATGAGTCGGCCTGCCCCTTATTCCTACCGGATATCAAAACCAGGCAGTCTCACGATCGGGCGATCATGACAGGACTCGAGGAAGAAGCCCAGGCTAACTCCGTGCCAGCAGCTACGGTAAGACGGGGGGGCAAGTGTTCTTCGGAATGACTGGGCGTAAAGGGCACGTAGGCGGTGAATCGGGTTGAAAGTGAAAGTCGCCAAAAACTGGCGGAATGCTCTCAAAACCAATTCACTTGAGTGAGACAGAGGAGAGTGGAATTTCGTGTGTAGGGGTGAAATCCGGAGATCTACGAAGGAACGCCAAAAGCGAAGGCAACTCTCTGGGTCCCTACCGACGCTGGGGTGTGAAAGCATGGGGAGCGAACAAGATTAGATACCCTGGTAGTCCATGCCGTAAACGATGAGTGTTCGCCCTTGGTCTACGCGGATCAGGGGCCCAGCTAACACGTGAAACACTCCGCCTGGGGAGTACGATCGCAAAACCGAAACTCAAAGGAATTGACAGGGGCCTGCACAAGTGGTGGCGGGTTTGGCTAGGTTTGCAAAACAAGCGGTGGCGGGTTTGGATAGAGTAGGAGGCATTCGTCAGCGTAGGAAGGCCAACCGAGCGAAGCTCTTTCTTTTTTTTGGCCGTGCCGTGAAGTGAGATAAAAAAGGCCTCATCTCTAGAAGCCCGACGAACTTTCTTCGTTCTCAGTCAATTCCACTTTGCGCAATTCATGCGTTTCTGTTTTTATGACCAAAAATCTTTTTCCTGGTCACATTTTTCAAACTTTTCATTCAATGGTGCAAAGGCAATTTAATGCCAAAATTCACATCTTACGAACCGATGATGCCAAAGAATACTTTAACTCAATTATTGTACTTATCTTTCACATTAAGGCAACATCGGTTCCAAGTAAGACGAGTGTGATCATCAATAAAATAAATGAGCCAATGAGCCCCAATAATATTTTTGACCCTAGAAGCCCCCCACACGTCACTATGGATCGAGGAAAAATGATAGGATGGAGTGTAGATTTGGCTAGGATAATTGTTCCAAACATGCTTAGAGTATTGACAAATTTCACATTGTAACACGTGGATCTTGATTCTTAAACAAGGAAGTGAACAATTTCCTAAGATAAGTAAAGTTTGGATGCCCTAATCTATAGTGCCATAACATGATTGCACTATTATTGTTAGAATGAAATTTAGAGAGACAAACAGGGTGTTAAGTGGAGTAGCAATTGCTGGAATGAGCTTGATTATTCCTTGAAGTAGTTCCTTTAAGAATGTAGAGTCCCAAACATGCCTCAACACTGTCAATCTTCTTCCCCGAAGTTCGATCTTGAAATTCACACACATCCTTTGAGAATTTGGCAACACAATCTATGCCAGCAGTAAGTTTACTAATTGATAAAAGGCCACAGTCTAAACTAGGCACCAAAAGGACCGATTTGAGGGTAAGTCCCTTGGAAAGAGTAATAGAACCTATTCCTGCCACCTTTGCTAGCGAACCATCTACAATTTTTACCGTCCAATCTTTTTGTGGGCTATTCCCAGTCATGTGGTCAGAAAGATTAGACAACAAAAATTGCCATTCTTTTTACCAATCTTTCTGTGGGTTATTCCCAGTCATTTGCAAGTTTGATATTCCCATTCATGTGGTTAGAAGCTCCTGAATCAATAATCCACATAGTAGATAATTCTCTCTTATCAGTGAAAGCATGTGAGAAATTACCTTTGTGGGTTATTGAACCTGCTGCTACTGTAAAAGACTGAGAGATTTGTGCCTTGCCAAACATATTTTGTAGCCATTCCATATGTTCTTTATTGAATAGATTAGATGTTGAGACTCTAGTGGTCTCCTCCGTAGAGGCTAGGGTGCCTCTACTTTTCCTTTCATGAGCCAACTTCCAATCTGGTGGCTTGTTGTGGATGTCCCAGCAGGTATCCCTAGTGTGTCTTGTCTTGTGATAGCGATCACACCAAGGATGCCCCTTCTTTTGTTTGAATATTATTGGATTGCCTCCTCAAGTGAATAGGGTAGAATGCTCCAGATTCGGAGTTATAGGTTTTAGCATGATCTTCAACCTACTTTTCTCCTTACGAACCTCAGCAAATGCCTCCTTGATACTTGGTAGAGGTTTTGTACCAAGAATACTTCCTCTAACTCCATCTAGGTTTTTGTTCAAACCTATGAGAAGCTTGTTCAACCTTTTCTTCTCCACAATCTGCTTGTACTTTGCTTAATCTTTTGTACACTTCCATTGGATAATATCACATTTATCCAATTGAAGCCAATACTTGTTCAGGGAGTTGAAGAACTGCGTGACATGGGATTCACCTTGCCTTAGATCATCAAGCATGCTTTCTATTTTAAACAACTCATAGGTATTCTCAATGCACAAGTAGGCTTCCCCAGTAGCCTCCCAGATTTCTTGTGCAGTGTCATATAATAGAAAATTTTCACCTATCTCATTGGTTATAGAGTTAAAGAGCCAAGACGTTGCCATATTATTCTCAGACTTCCAAATCCAGAACTTTGGTTCTTCTTCCCCTGGTTTGCTTGTGGCTCCGATTAAGTAATCATCTTTCCCTTTGTCGCATATGAACATCATCACTGATTGTGACCACTGAAGATAATTTTGATCATTCAACTTATATCCAGTGACTATGAACATATTGTTATCAGTGGTTCCAAGGTTGTTGGTTGGTAAGGGAATGATCTCGGAGGACTGGTTGCTCTTGTTGGCCATGACATAAAATATCAAGTCTGACGATTGTAGGAAGAATGGTTCGAGAAAAAAAATGAAGTTGTGCGATAGTTAATGCCTAGGGTTTTACAAGAAAATAAAAGTTCTACTCTGATACCATGCAGAAAAATACTTAGGGAGAAGAATAATCTATCTTGTTCATTCGAGTATGGCACATATATATACATGAGTATAAGACAACTATACAGTGTAGAAGTCTATTTTAGTTTACAAGATATCTATGCTATCTAATAAATACAAATAGTTATCTCTAAATTTTAAGAGTACAATTAAATCTAAATGAGTTATCTTGAATTATCTCCCCTTCAGTGAGCTTTATCTTTCCTATACTTTCAGAACCTTATCTAGCAGCATTCCTTGATCCTTCTATCCTCCCAATTTCTTCTTATTCTCCACATCTCCTTTTAACCAGCAACAACAACAACTTTAGGAACAAGAGTTACATCCTTCTATCAGTCTTAACCCGTCTCATCCTCATGAACTTCAGGTTTATTCTCGAAGAAAGTCTAAACAAAAGGATAGTGAGGAACAAGCATGTCCCACGACTAATCAAAAGGCTAACCCGGATCCGGATCTGTTGGTAAGGGAAAAGACCACTATTAGTGAGAATTCTGACATTGCAGCTATTGAAGAGGATCTAAATTAGCCTATAGCATTGAGAAATGGAGTATGATCATTCACTCAACATCCTATTCACAACTACATATCATACAAGCATGAAACTTGGGATATAATTGATTTACCTCCTAGAAAATACCTTATGGGCTGCAAATGGGTATTTACAATAAAGTATAAGGAAGATGGGAAGATTGATAGGTTTAAGGCTAGCCTAGTGGCAAAAGGCTTCTCCCAATCTTATGGTATTGATTACCAAGAAACTTTTGCCCCAATGGAAAAACTAAATATTATCAGAGTATTGTTATCCTTAGCTGCAAACTTGGATTGGCCTCTTCACCAATTAGATGTGAAAAATGCATTCTTAAATGGAGACCTAAAAGAAGAAGTATACATGGAAATCCCTCATGGATTTGAAACTAATCTCACAAGAAACAAAGTATGCAATCTAAAGAGATCACTGTATGGACTCAAACAGTCCCCTAGAGCCTGGTTTGAGAGATTTACAAGGGCAGTCAAGAAGCATGGATACAACCAAAGCCAAGTAGACCACACCCTTATTCATCAAGCACTCCTTGGAAGGTAGAATATCTATTCTTATTATATATGTGGATGACATCATTATTACAGGAAATAATTTTCCTAAAATCAAGAGTCTCAAAGAAGTACTGGCAAGGGAGTTTGAAATCAAAGATCTAGAAAGCCTAAGATATTTCTTAGGCATGGAAGTAGCAAGGTCTAAAGAAGGAATTCTAGTTTTTCAACGGAAGTATATCCTAGATCTACTAAATGAAACAGGTATGTTCGGTTGCAAACCAGTAGACACACCCACAGAATCTATTTCAAAACTAGATATTGGCAAAGAAAGTGCTCTGGTTGACAAAGGGAGATATCAAAGATTGGGGGGGGGAGAAATTATATACAATCACATACTATTGCGGATATAGGTTTTTCTGTAATCATTGTAAGCTAATTTATGAATGATCCAAAAGAAGAACACTTGGAAGTAGTATACCGCATTCTAAGGTACCTAAAATTAACTCCAAACAGAGGGTTAATGTTCAGAAAAACAACAAACCGAGGGGTGAAAGTTTATAGTGATGCTGATTGGGTTAATTCAATTCTTGATAGAAGGTCAACCTCTGGATATTGCTCGTTTGGATGGGAAAATCTAGTTACTTGCGCAACAAAAAACAATTAGTGGTCTCTAGAAGTAGTGTGGAGGCCGAATTTAGAGCTATGGCTCAAGGATTCTATCAGGGAATATGGCAGAGAAGGTTATTACAAGAGTTACAAGTGGCTATGGAAAAATTAGTTCAGGTATTATGTGATAACCAATCGACTATCAGTATTACTAAGAATCCAGTCCACCATGACCGGACAAAACATGTAGAAATTGGCAGGCACTTCATCAAGAAAAAGTTAGAATGAGTATTCCAGTTTGTCTACACTCCCACTAACAGCCAGGTAGCAGATATCCTCACTATGGCTCTATTGAGAAGAACATTTGATGAATTAAGCAACAAGCTTAGCCTGAATAATATATTCAACCCAACTTGAGAGAGGATAGAAGGGTCAAGGAATGCTGCTAGATAAGGTTTCGAAAGTATAGGAAAGATAAAGCTTATGGAAGAGAGGAGTTAATTCAAGATAATTCATTTAGATTTAATTGTACTCTTAAATTTTAAAGATAGCCATTTTGTATTTATTAGATAGCATAGATATCTTATAAACTAAAATAGACTTCTACACTGTATAGATGTCTTATACTCATGTATATATGTGCCATACTCAAATGAACAAGATATATTATTCTTCTCCCTAAGTATTTTTTTGCACAACCCTACTTTGTACATGCAGGACATTTCTTAGTATGAGAAAATCATTTATGTAAACTTCTCCTTGGCCAACTACTGTTGTTGTCATGCCATCAACAATGATTATCTTTTTATTACTAGGACATGGTGTATATGAAATAAATTTAAGAGAGGAACAAATCACGTGGTCTGTGGCTCGTGAATCAATGATCCATACACTTGGAAGGGTCATATTTGAGGCATTTAGAGCATGAGAGAAGGAGGAAATTCCTGAAAGGATTAAGATACAAGTACTTGTTCCAGTTGGATTCTCTAGGGACCCAAGTAACTGTTTTAGCTTTGTAATTTCTTCTTTCTTAACATCAGCCAGTGATTCTTGAGAATCCTCTTCCCCAGTTTGTTATGTGTTTTCCACATATACTTGCTCTCCTATCTTCTTAGTGTTCCTAATGATCCCATGTTCTCAGCCTAAGACTTACCATGGAGCTTCCAACATTTTTCTATAGTATGTGTATGTCTAAGCTTTTTTACAATAAATACACCATAAGGAGTCTTTGTTTAACCGAGATCCATCTATTTCCTTTCTGACCTCACCTGATTGTTTTTATGAACTAGAATGCTTCATAATCACTCTTCTTATCATTCGAGTTAAACCATCTACTGTAGGAGTCTCAAGCATTACTCCCCTCCTTCCTCAACACAAATAATAGCTATTGTCTCATTTAGAGATGGTATGAACAATAGCTAGACCAAGTATTTATACCTTCACTGCATGAAACTTAATGTTTAGTCCAGCAAGAAATTAATAAATTTTATCATCCTCAACAAATCTCTTGAGAAAAGTTGCATCCTCACTACATTTCATCTGAATACATTTATGAGATTTTGGTTTTAATCTCTGGACAGTATCACAGACTTCAGAATATGTTTGCTTAACAACATCCCAAATGTCTTGAGCCATACTTAAAAACATGATCGTATCACTTATTTTCAGAAACATAGAGTTCCATAACCAAGACATTACCATAGAATTTTCTTCATCCCAGGCCTGAAATGCAAGATCCTCTTTCTTAGGCCCAGTATCAAGTAAATGACTCAACTTGCCTCTTCCTTTCAAGAATGTGCAAACCAACTAAGACCATTTCAAATAATTTTTTCCATTCAACCTATAGGTTGCTTGAATATTTTGTAGTTCCCCAGCTAGAGTTGTGACCTTGTTATCTCCGTAAATAGGTGTCGGTGCAAGTGCCTCAGAAGCACCATTGGATTCAGTTGATGTGGAGATGGTCTCTTAGTATAGATCGCTCGATCTCTCATCTGATTATGGGGTAGAATATTGTCCTTGCAAAAGTACAAATTCGTAGGACTCAACATGAAGAAGAAGAAGAATGCACAATTCCAAAAAAGAGCTTACAGCTCTGAAACCATGATAGAATTTGAGCATAAAACACAATACTATTTTTGTGAAAGAATAAGAATTAATCTTTCATATCTCAAAACTAATGAATACAATCTTACTTATAACACACACTCCTAATCCTTGAAGAATTCTAAGACTATTCAACCTCCTAACAATTCTCCTAATATATAGGAGTTGATTACTATCCTATAAATTAGAACCCTTACTAGATTATAACAATTCAAAAACATTAATGAAATAAATCAACTAATAAATCCATCTGCCAACACTCCCCCTCAAGCTGGAGAATGGATGTCCCACATTCCTAGCTTGCTTACTAGATCTTCAAATCTTTTTACTGGCAACCCTTTTGTTAATATATCAACAACTTGTTCCTCTGATGGAACATATGGTAGGTGAATGAGTCCAGCTTCCAACTTCTCTTTTATGAAGTGTTTGTCTATCTCAACATGCTTAGTCCGGTCATGTTGGACCGGATTATGTGCTATGCTGATTGCTGACTAGTTATCACACCACAACTTAATTGTGTCTTGGACTGAAATTCTTATATCATCAAGAACAATTCGTAGCCATAGAATTTCACATAGAGCAAGGGCTATAGCCCTAAATTCTTCCTCTGCACTTGATCTTGCCACAACACTTTGCTTCTTACTTCTCCAGGACACCAGATTCCCTCCTAAGAATACACAGTAGCCACTTGTAGATCTTCTATCAGTCATGGACCCTGCATAATCTGCATTTGAAAAATCTTGAATGTTCAATTTATTTCCTGTTTTGAATAGGATCCCTTTACCTGGAGTAGCCTTGAGATAACACAGGATTTTTCTAACCGCTAGCATATGCTCCTCAGTTGGATTGTGCATGAATTGACTTACCAAGCTGACAGGAAAGGCAATATCTGGTCTTGTGTGAGAGAGGTATATCAATCTTCCAACTAGTCACTGATACCTTCCTTTGTCTATAGACTTGCTAGTAGGGTTGTTCCATAGCTTGCAGTTAGGTTCAATAGGAATTTTTGCCCCTTTTCCTCCAATCAATCCTGTTTCAGCCAATAAATCAAGCACATACTTCCTTTGAGAGAGAAAAATACCTGCCTTAGAATAAGCTACTTCAATTCCCAAAAAATACTTGAGCACACCCAAGTCTTTGATTTCAAATTCCTTAGCTAGCCTTTCTTTAAGTTTTGCCTGTTCTTCTTCATCATTGTCAGTTACTATCATGTCATCCACATATACTAGAAGCACGATAACCTTTCCTCCTGTCGAGTGTTTGATGAATAAGGTATGGTCCCCCTTGCTTTGACTGTAACTAATAGTGTGCATTGCTTTAGATAACTGCTCAAACCAAGCCCTAGGGGATTATTTGAGCCCATATAAAGCTTTATTTAGCCAACATACCTTCCCACTGAGTCCCTCATGAAATCCTGATGGTAAATCCATAAACATTTCCTCTTCTAAATCTCCATGGAGAAATGCATTTTTAACATCTAGTTGTTGTAGATTCCACCCAAATGAGGCTGCCAATGACAGGAGAATACGAACTGTAGTCATCTTTGCCACTGGTGCAAACGTTTATAGGTAGTCAATCCCATATGATTGAGTGTAGCCTTTAGCTACCAGTCTTGCCTTATATCTCTCAAGTGTCCTATCGACCTTATACTTGACATTAAAAACCCATCTACACCCCCACTGGATTAACCCCCTTAGGTTTGTCCACAATATCCAACGTATGGTTCCTTTTTAAAGCCCTCATTTCCTTAAGCATAGCAAGCTTTCAATTCTGATTTTTCAGAGCCTTAGTTACTGATTTTGGAATGATAATTGAATCTAGAGATGTTAGGAAGCTTTTATGGTTTTGGGAGAGGCGATGATAGGATAGGTAATTGGCCATTGGGTGGTGCAGCTTCTAACTCTCTTCCTAAGAGCTATGGGAAGGTCGATATCATCAAGGATTTGGTCGATAGAGGCTGGAGGTATTGTCTGCATGTGATCCTGGCTTTGAATGGGAGAAGAGTTTGGAGCTTGCTGGTCTTCTAGGCTTGGTTGTTTTCGTTTATATACATAGGGAGACCCCTTGTATCTTCCTTGCAGTTGCTGACAGGCTTCTTGCTTATCAAATTTGGCCTGATCATCACCATGGTTAAGGCTGTTTGAGTGCTGAGGAGATGGACTAGTTGTAGGGTCAGGATTAGAGGCATGACTAGGTTGATCAGAGACAAAATGAGGATCAACATTAAGCTGAAGAGTGGATTGGGAAAATGGTAGAGGCAAGAAGATGTCACTCGGGTCACCATAAGAAGTCTCCCCCTGGTGACCAGCTTGGGTAGAGCCAAAGAATGGAGTAGTCTCGACAAATGTGACATCCTTAGAGACAGAGCTTTCGAGTGGGAGGATGATAGCATTTATATCCTTTTTGTATGGGGGAATACCCAAGAAAGACACACTTCACAACTCTTGGATCAAGCTTATCCCGAGAGGATTTGGAAATATGAATGAAGGAAACACACCCAAATACTCTAAGAGGAAGAGTGGTGTGGAAATTAGAGTCAGGAAAGTGAGTAGTGAGGCAAGAAAGAGGACTTTGTTGGTTTAGAACTTTGGTAGGCATGCGGTTAATAAGAAATGTGGTGGTAAGGACAGCCTCCCCCCAAAAGATTTTAGGAACGGTATGATGGTGAAGCAATGCTCGAGCTACATTAAGGAGATGTCTCATCTTCCTTTCAGCTACTCCATTTTGTTGTGGAGTATCCACACAAAAAGATTCATGGACAATCCCTTCTTGTAGGAAAAAGTGGTTCATATAAGAGTTAAAATAATCTCGAACATTGTCGGTTCGAAATTTCTTTATGGGAGTTCCAAATTGAGTCATTATCATTTTACAGAAGCTTGGTAAGACTGTTTGGATAGCTGCTTTGTCTTTTAGCAAAAAAACTCACGTCATCCAAGTACAATCATCAATAAATGAGATAAACCAATGTGCCCCAGAATAGGTAAGAATTTTGCAAGGACCCCATACATCAGAATGAATTAATGCAAATGGAATAGAATGGAGTTTATTGCTAATTGGGTAAGACACACGATGTTGTTTGGATATAACACATACATCACAATGAAAAGTACTAGGATCTAAAGAAAGAAATAAAGTAGGAAAAATAGATTTCAATAAAGAAAATAGTGGTATGATCGCACCCTTACTTGATCAAAAACCGAGTTAAGGCCAGCCAAAAATTCAACAATTCTATCCCTTTCCATGATCTTATTAAGGGTTGCAGCATCAGCACTGCACACCATCTTAATTTTTTGGTATTGATCCTATTCTAACCACAAGCCATTCATGCTATTGTAGTACTCTGTAACAGTCATCCTCCCTTGTTTAGTACTACTTATCTTGGTTTTAACTTCATATATAACTGATGCATCTTGCATTTTAGAGTAGGTTTGTTTAGCTACTTCCCAGATTTCCCTAGCAGTACTTAGAAACATATAATTCCTACTTATATCAGGTTGCATGGCATTCCATAGCCACGACATAATAAGAGAATCCTCTATATCCCATACCTGGAAATTGGGATCAGTTGGTGCCGAAGGAAGAGAAGTAAGATGGCTGAGTTTTCCTCTATCTTTGAGAAAAGTTTGAACCAGCTGCGCCCATTGGAGGTAGTTTTTACCATCCAATCGATAGGGTAGTAGCATTCCAGGAAGCTCACTTACTCCTGCCCCAAAACCGGTACCAGCATTCGAATTAACACCTGCTACATAATTTTCAGTGGCTGCTTCTCCACCGTTCTTGCTAGAATCTGAGTTTTCTGCCATTCCTTTGCTAGAGACAACTTGCAGCGATCAAGGCTGAAGATAGGGGCGGCAATGAAGGCTGAGTGGATGAGCAAAAATCAAGGCTGAAGATAGGGTTGGCTGGAGGCAACAGTTGATGCTTCAGATCTGGTGGCAGCAGAAGAGAACGACGGAGCAATCAAGGCTGAAGATGGAAACAGAGAGAGGAGAAGAAGGCGGCAGGAGACGTGACGGCACTGGGCGGCGCACGGCAGCTGATAAGCAATGATGGGAAGAGGCGGCTATGGCTGGGCGGCTGAAGGCCATACAGCGATGAAGGCCAAACAGGGTAAAAAATAAAACCCTAGACAACTGGCTCTAATACCAAGTGAAAGAATAAGAATTAATCTTTCATATCTCAAAACTAATGAATACAATCTTACTTATAACACACACTGCTAATTCTTGAAGAATACAATCTTACTTATAACACACACTCCTAATCCTTGAAGAATTCTAAAACTATTCAACCTCCTAACAATTCTCCTAATGTATAGGAGTTGATTACTCTCCTATAAATTAGGACCCCTACTAGATTATAACAACTCAAAAACATTAATGAAATAAATCAACTAATAAATCCATCTGCCAACAATTTTATTTCAAGGATAAGTGGAAATATATGCAGTTTTGGAGAGTTAACAAACCACTTTCTTAAAAATAGGACACTAACTTAACCACTAAGATAAGATAGAAAGATAGGATAGGATTACACCCTTATCTCTTGACATAATTAAGGAATTGGTATACATCATGTGGAAAAAATAACGAATGAATGACAAAAAGCATGTGAGCAAATAATTGAAAGCAATGCCCTCCACTCTTAAAGGCCACAAGAAAGAAGAAGCAAATTCCTTGTGCCAAAAACTGTATAAATCACCTCCAAACCCCTCACACTTTGCCTCAATTTAATGCTTCAAAGCTCGGCCTCATATGACAATGGAGTTGAAAGTGAGTAATGAAGAAGAGACGGTGCCCTTCACATGCCTGCTATAGGTATATATTGGTATATACATGCAATGAGCAACTAGAAGCAAAAAATGGGAAAGAGTAATGAAAGAAGAAAGGGCACACTGTTGTGATTTTTGACATACTTAGAGAACTGAGTATGAATTTTGAAGAAGGGTTGTTAATTAAGCCAAAGTTGTCCATAAGTGAAGTTGTGAAAACCATCTGGAAGATTAATATGGGGCTTCTAAACAATGAACTGTTTGTTGCAAAGAAATGAAGCAAGCAAGGAAGTAAAGAAATCAATTTAGAAGTTGAGAACATTAAGTGGGGATGTTTAGGATAACTTGAAACAAATTGAAATGTGTAATCATAATAATGAATATAAAACAAGGAGTTAAAAAATCATAGAAATTATACAACAATGAGAAGTTTTGAGTTCCCTTGCAATTTCTAGTAGATGACTAGAATGGTCCCGAGAACATAATGGATAAACTTAGTAAGTACATTCAAATAGAGTTGCCTTGGTGTGTGCTGTTAGTAAATGACATTGTCTTGGCGGATGACATAAAGAAGGCACGAATGAGCTTGAGATATGGAGGAACACGAACACTTTAGAATTTAGAAGTTTTAAGTTGAGTAGATTGAAAACCAAATATATGGAATTTAAGCTTAGTAAAAATATAAATGTGAATAATATTATAGTAAGATTAAGATCAATTGATGCATCCTAAGATAAAAAAAAAAAAGAAAAGAAAAAAGGTCAAGATATATAAGATCATAAGACTAGCTTTTTTCGTAGGGCATTGATTGACATACAGTGAAGCACCAACATGCGCAAAGCATGAACGTAATGGGGATAGAGATATTACAACCAATTAATGTGTAACCATACAAGAAAGGATAAAGTTAAAAATGAAGTTACATAACAATGTTGAAGTGGCTTCTATCGAAAATAAGATGCATGAAACATAATTAAGATGGTTTAGTCATGTGAAAGGAAAACTAATAAAGACTCCTCTAAGGAGAATGGAGGAAATGGAATAAGTCTCTAGAAAAAGCTCGAGAAAGACCAAGAAAAATGCATAGAGAGCTCTTAGGTATGATTTAAGTTTTAAGGATGTTACAAAATATATGATCGTTGATAAATATGATTGGCCAGCTTGAGTTCTTGGAAGTGACCCCGCCTAATGAGATTAAAAGTCTTAATGTGTTGTTATGGATATGAGACAAGAGGGAGAGCACTGCAAAGTAGCAGCCTTCAAATGGTTAAAGGACATTTAAGAGAAGTATGGTATTCAACAATGTAATAACTGTGCACTCCTATTGTATATCAGCTGGTACTTGTCTAGTTAAATTGAAGGCGAGAGACTTACACTATCAAGCAATATAGTTGAGCTCTTGAAATTTCTATGTATTATTTGGTTTTGTGAAGAGTGCAAAAATGCCAGCCCTTTTGCTGCTCCTATTAAGATCTTAACCCTTATCTCCCATGGAAGTAGCTGAAAAGCGGGGCCCCCTGCAGAAGGCAACCATATGGTATAGTGTAAGCCAAATGAATTGAATTGATCAATAGAAGATAAAAATAAGTTCAACTCTTACTTCCAAAAAGTTGTTTGTCCAAACGGTCATTCTCCATGAACTCATAGACAAGTAGTTGCTCTTTATCCATACGACAGTATCCCAATAGCTTAACTATGTTAGGATGAGAAATATTTCCTAGGATATCGATCTCAGGCTGTATAAATTGAATAATGAGCAGCAAGCAGAAGGCTTTTGGGGGAATGTAACTGAATTAAATAAATTGAAAAATAATGCTAAATATTTCAATTCCAAATATTAAATGCAAAAAATAGAGAATATGTGGTATTCCAAATTTACGGCTATCATAAAATAAAAAAGAAGGAAATATAAAACATCAACAACTTCAATTTCATGTAAAAAACTAAGATGTAGGACCATATAGCTGTCTTGTATTACTATTATTATCTTTTTATAAGAGAATGCATGTATGAAAGGACAAATCCTAGGCCATATACAGTGATAAATCACCTGCAAGATGTGCCACGTTTCTTTAAAAAAAAAAAGTTCCTCCACTACAGAAACTTAAAATCTTCCAAACCTAATGTTGCAATCTACTTGGGCAAGCCCACCCCCATGAGTGCTAAAGCATCAAAAAGTAAACATCATAATAATCTATTGTACACCAAGAATGAGAAATCCATGTAGCAAGAGAATATATGGCATATTGATCTCCCATCCCTCTTACACATAAAGTGCCTGTTGGTCACAACCTAACCATGCGAGCCTTTACAAGGCAAGTCCATGCCAAACCCTTCATCCTTATATAAGATTGAATCTATGTATCGATATGCTCACTCTTTGGTAAGGGTGAACACAACACACAGATCAGGCAAAGCCAGCTTTCTGGTTCTAAGAGTTTGGACCCAAACCCATTGAACTAATTATGGAACCGAATTGCCTGAGCCAATTCAATTTGGTTTAGTTGAGTTTGGTCTCAATTTGATTGGTTAGATTCTAACTCTGTTCTAAACTAATGTTTTTTCTGTTTTATTTTCTCTCCACTAACAAATAAACAAACAAATAAATGAAAAAAAAGTACAACTTGTGCGTTTGACATAAGCTGATTTTGTGTGAGTAGACTAATAATATAAAATGTATGCATATTGCCGCATATACAATCATGAATAATATCAAAATTGATTGCAAAAATAGAATTGATCTATTCTATCATTTTTAGGCCCAAAATCAAACTTAAGTTCTAATGGAATTGAGAAGGCAAGTCACTGATGTCAAATCTTAATTATGCTATTGCACTCTCTCCAATAGTTCCACAATGCAATGCATGAGCTTAATACTCCAATAGAATGCACAATTATGAACATGTTTATTGTTTCTGTATTGGTGCTTAGATTCCATGAATGGATCCGGAAATCTGGAGAACAAATCAGGATATTTTCTAAGAATCAATCTCTGATTTTAAGGAGACTGTCAGCTCTTAATAACCAGATTTGTTTCCTATTTTAGTCCTAGATTCTGTGTATATATTGTTTCCTATTATTGTATATATCTAATATTTTTTCCTTTTCTAGAAAAGAGCTTTTATGTCCTCCTAATACTACAACTAGGGTTGTATCGATCATACTTATATATAATAAGAATTCTACTATTCTTCTGAAATACTCTCTGCACAAGTATACTTGTATTATATGGTATTATTAGTCATGAAAAATCTCCATCTCCTAAAGTTGCAAGCCCTAATGAGAATTCCATTTGATCATTCTTTATTTACATCATTTTCAACACAAACTTCATCTTGGCCACCGTTAATCATTAAAAAAATAAAGAAATCTGCTTCCTGTTATTACTCCAATGGTATGTTTGTGTGGGCTATTAAATTTCGTAGTACTAGAACTACTGTGAGATTAGATGGGATTATGACCATTGTTTTTGCTAGCACAAGATTACGTGTTGGAACAATTTCAATAATGAAACAGTTTACAAGAAGTCGCATCTATTCATGAGAAGATATGACGATTGTTAAATAACTACTAGCTACTCAAGTGACTGTTCTCTAAGAGTCACAGCTCTTTGTAAAGGTGTAGTTAATTTGGTGACAATTCTAATGGTCACACCTTTTCATTAAAAGGCAACTAGTTATATTGGTGACTATTCCAACGGTTACACCTTCTCAATTAAAGTTGCCAAGGTTGGTAATTTAACTACATAAGGATAATATTGTGACTATATGAAAAAATCAAAACTTTCCAGAAAGGGTATGAGCAAAACTATAAATAGCGTTCTCATTTGGTTAAAAGAGAGAACAAAAGTTTTCCATGTATCTGAATCATCCTTAAAGCTTGTTTATTACAAAAACAAGCTTGTTTACTACAAAAACAATGTTGAAGACTTTGATAGCGTTGTTGTCATGATTACTCAGAAGTTTAAATACGTTTTGTGTAGAACACATTCAAACATAGGCTTCTGTCTGTATCCTAAAGGCTATTTTGGGATAACCAGGTAAAGACAGAATTGAAAGACTAGTTAAGATTTGTTGACAGTTTTATTCATCCCCTAACTGGTGTTACTTGAAGTACCTGGAGACAAACTTGAATGTACTCACAGGACAACCTCCTGATGGCAACGGCTGATCTACTACTGTTCAACAATGGCACTCCCTCCTTAAGCCAACCTTTGTAGACGCTTGTTCCTTCAACCCCATATCCCAAGAACATATCCAAACTGAAATTTTTGGTAGCCTTTTTCAATTCTGAAAAACTGAAGGTCCTTAAATTGGAGGTGCGTAAGCCCTGCCCATTGATACATGGCTGAGTGGCAGCAGTTCTAGATGTGCTGATCTGTTCATTCCCTGGAGTGGAATTTTTATCTAAACGATGAGCCAAGCTGAGCATCCAGGGTTTCTTCACTGCCATATTCAAACAACAAAAAAAAAGTTTTAGATAATAGCTAAATCCAATTCCAGTTACATAAACTTAAGATGTAAGAAGATAACGTGAAATATTTCTGCAGCTGAAAAGGAAACTCCTGGAAGAAAAATACAAAAACCCAGCGTATATCCTAAATAAAAAATCCATACTTCTGGCTGAACTGGGAAAATTGATCTTCGGGAACATCTTGGTGGACTTTCCCTCTGCCCCATTCTTGCTTGGGGGTATATTTTCATTATATTGCACTGAAGTCGAAGGGGTCTTGCTTAGGGGTATATTCTCGTTATATTGCACTGGAGTGGAAGGGGAGGAGATTTCAGCTAATGCATGCTCAAGGCTAACCACCACATCAGCCATTGTAGG
Organism: Diospyros kaki; assembly: GCA_036245055.1. Taxonomy (NCBI): domain Eukaryota; kingdom Viridiplantae; phylum Streptophyta; class Magnoliopsida; order Ericales; family Ebenaceae; genus Diospyros; species Diospyros kaki. The sequence goes on from BSEG01000010.1 coordinate 1,186,377, forward strand.
GCGTCCATTTGGATGCGTGTGCAGACTTTTCCTAGCAACTTCTGCAAACACCTCAAGGCTTTTTGATGGTATTGGTAGTTGATCCCTCAAAATGGGGTCAATAATTTCATCAAGTTTTCCATCTTTGATGCAGCCTTGAGCCCAAGAGGATAGACCGTGTTACTCCTCCTCGAGGCTTAAATCCACTGCTGGCCTCCCACAAAGCACTTCTAAGAGCACCACGCCAAAGGCATACACATCTGATTTCTTGGTTAGTTTGTGAGTTAAGAAATAATGTGGATCAAAATAACCAAATGTGCCTTTAACATTTGTGCTAACATGGGAAACAGAATCGCTCGTGGTGCCCATTTTACATAATCCAAAATCTGAAACCTTAGCCACCATGTCCTTGTTCAGTAAAATGTTAGTGGTCTTCACGTCTCTATGAATGACACCACCCTGAATACCAGTGTGGAGGTAATCCAACCCACGGGCAGCACCAATGCAAATCTTGAGCCTTTGCTCCCACGGCATATGACAAACGTTGCCATTTTCTTCAGTATTCTTTTTGTAGAGATGTTTAGCAAGTGTACCCTGCTCCATATACTCATACACCAGGATCTTCTCATCCCATTCGTCACAGTAGCCCAGAAGGCTAACAAGATGCTTGTGTCGAAATTTAGATATCGTATCAATTTCCATCCAAAACTCATTTGGGCCTTGCCTAGACGTTGGTTTCATCCGCTTAATGGCAACTGTGGTTGTCCCTCCATTAATGAGTCCCTTATAAACGTAACCAAATCCACCACTACCAACGACTAATCCGTCGTCAAAGTTTCTGGTTGCTGATTGGAGCTCAGCAAGTGAGAAGCGGCGATATGGCCCTTCCGAAGGTAATGATGATAGGGTGTCTTGTTGTCCAGATTTTTTACCCAAATAGGCCAATGGATAAACAACAACATTCAATGTGATGAGTAAAATTATTAGACTATTAGCAATGGTATAAATGCCATAACCAAGCACTAACTTTTGAGGCTTTGAATTATGAGATGTCGAAGCATGTGCAATGGGAACCATGTTCACCCCGGCAAGGTTGTTGTCAGGGTTGCTCAACTTGAACACCTCCAGCCCCTTTAGAATTGCATCAGCACTGTGTTCCATGTTCCCCATGTTGTCGTGGCTCTTGTGAGGGCTTAGAGTTATTGTCATATCACGTTTGCCCACTGTCCGATCTCCTTCCATCATCACCATGTAGTCTCTGTACACTGCAATTCCATTTCCACCAGCCCATTTGATAAGGTCAGCATTAGCCTCAGCAATCTGATTATCAATGAATATGCTGAACTCCATTTGGCCAACATCTTTAATGTCGTACTCAAGCTCACAGAAATGGAATCTAAGCAGGTACCTGAATCCTTGATCTACAGGTAGCTTCCACGTAAAACTGATATGCTCCTTCGCTTGCATGTCCCAAGTCATTGACCGGTATGTTTGGTAAACTCTCGTAGGAGCAGAGTATGTGGGTATAACTGCGTAGTTGATCCCAATTGTGGTGGTAACGGGCACGGCCCTTGATTCTAAGAAATAATTGGAGTCCTCAAACCACTCTCGGAACATGCTAGTATCCTCTATGGGTAAAATGGAGCTTCCGCCAACATTTAACCGATGCACTGTCTCAAGTGCAAAGCTTGTATCCAAGAAGAAAGGGTATCTAAATTTCTTGCCAACAGCGTGTACACCTGGATCATCACCCTCACGGGAATGATATAATCCAGTTGGGGTCGAGACAATCTCAATCCCATTGACAAAAGCATAGGCTTCCTCTGAAGAGGGAGAAAATGTTAGGATTACTGGTTGACTATCTTCCACATGTACGCAAAATTCTTTAGCAAATGATGGTAAGGCCAAAACATCAGCGGTAAGGGCAGCACTGAAGTTGCTGAGGAGGGTATAGGGACCGGCTTTTACAGTAAAAAAGGCCTTGGACCTCTCGAAGCCAGGGTATTCAGTTGGGTAGAAATGCAGGCGGATGAATTTTTGGCCCGGAGTGACATGGAAAGTGTAGGTGAATGTGGACCGAGAAATCTGGGCGGTCATGTAGGGGACAGGAGGAGGAGGAGGAATTAGGTGCTTTCCAACGGGAGAGGAGCTTACCAAATTGCGTCTGCCTCTGGATCCTTGCAAAATGATGTATCTGGAAGCAACGTCGCCAGCCCATTGGCGGCCATCTAGAGCAGTTGAGTTGCCAGAGGAGCCGCAGTTGACGGCGATGATGTCATCCGCTAGTAGTAGTGGGGAGCACAGAGGAGCGAACTCGCTGACAGACAGCAAAATAGTTAGATGGAGGAAGAAGAGGCAAAGATCCATCCTTTGATCATCAAAGAGAGGAAAGGAGAGAGGGTGTATGTAATAGATTAATGGTGGCTAGGCGAATTAGGTTCGCCCAGTTGATTGACTGGTGTCATACATAATCCATTATTTATAAAGGAATTCATATAATATATTATTTTGACTCAAAACTGTTGGGTTGAGACATACATACACGCACAGACAATATCTCAACCACCTCTAACACAGGAAGATAATAGCAATGATTGTCAACACAAAATAGATCGAAACAGCACACATATAAAAATAGTAAAAGAAGAGGCACGAGGTTTTTACCGTGATTCACCCTAAAATAGGGCTACGTCTACGTTGAGTTCCGGTTTAAAGGAGCTCACTGCACTATAATAATGATAATAGATATACACCCTCAACTCGTCAACTCTCAATACAAAATACAGCAAGACAAATATGTAAAATAGTGACAGTAATAGCTTACAACCATAAACGAGCCAACACACAAGATCTGTAGGACTCAAACAGCACTGAAGGTGAGGATGACAGCAGTAGATGGAAGAGATCAGGGAGCGCCAGTGTTCCGCCATGGATCGCAGCTAGGGTTTAAATAGCCAAGTGAGAGAATAGGTTCTGGAGAGAAGATCGGCAGATTTAGGGCTAAGGACGGATGCGATTGTAACAAACGAAGACCAAGCTATATATATGGGAGAGCATCGGATGGGCCACAGAGCTAACAGATCACGGAGGTTGCTGAATGGGCCAAGCCCAATTGCCATCCATCCTGTGAGGCCGCGGGAGGTTGCTAAGTGGGTCAAGCCCACTAGCCTTCCATCCAGCGGCCCTCTTTGAGTTGGGGCTTCACTATCAACAAAAACAATATATTGTTAGGATTATACTACATGTCTCGAAACTCCTACAGGGAGGGAGTTTTATAGGAAAATTTTTTAATTTATTTTTTATTTTTAATTTTTGTTTCTCAACATTAACGCACCATACCCACCCACCCTACCTAATTTCTCCCGCCTGGAAATTTCCCCCCTTCCTCCTCTCTCTCTCCCTCTCTCTCCCCGCGACCCTTTGTGATATAAATTAGATTTTAAAATTATTTTTTATTCATCAAAAGACTTGTGACATAAATTTTCCAACAAGCAACGTCCCAAATTACTATTGCCACTCCCATCCCATAGCTTATTATTGACGTCTCAATATGTGTATGAAAGAAGATTATTAAGTATTAAAATATTAATATTCGAAATCGAGACTAAATTAACTAGAAAAACCACACCCCAAAGAGGCAGTATACTTTTGAACTCTCTAAACAAGTAAGTTGCCTAAAAACCACAACCACTACCCAAGTTATTACAAAGTATCTTGCAATCCAAAAACTCAATTCACTTATCGTGAAATTTCCCACCAAAAACTAGTAGAGTAGAAACTCAAGAAATTTTAACTTTCAGTGCTTTTGTGCCATAACCATGTAAGAGATTTGTTCCAACAACAAGATGTCATTTATCAAGCAATTGAACTACTAGAATCCTCCCAACATAACATGCTAACAAAATCACTAATTTGAAGTCAATATGAATGCAATTAATTTTCATACCAGGAAGAGACGACATGTTGTACAGAAATATGAACCAAATTTCATGTCAAACAAAAGGGGCTTATAATATCCAACCACCAACTTTTTCAATAAGAAAATCTCAACACCACTTACATCCCATAATTCCTTCTTTTTTCCTGTAAATACATCCCAGAATTTCACTTGCCAAAAAATTGCTTGGGGGAAGATCTTTAAAAAATAAATACCAATGATATCCCAGTTCAAATTACTACTAAAATTAAGAGTTTACATCTTCCAAAATTAAAACTACAATTATGAAGTCTTCAATGTGACTAAAATCTCACGCTCCTGGCCCTCCTTGCAAATATTGATTAAAATATTGTACCACGTTACCTGTATATAAGGAAAAACAATTAATGACAACTTCCCATAATATTGAACCAACAACATATTTTTTAAAATAATGTAGATATACCTGAAGCATCGAATACAATATTGGGGAATAAAGCAAGCCTTAGAGGGGATGGTGATAGCTGTTGAACATATTGTACATGCCGATGCATGTAAGGTGCTCCAGATATTTGGATATTGCTTCTTGTATACTCTTGAGATTGCTCCTGCAACTTAAACATAAAAATAAATAAATAAATAAAAATTGAACAAAAGTGTGCATTTTCATTGGCTTCTACAATTCATAACTCCAGATTAATGGATTTGGTTGCAATCTAATGTTTAGGTTAAAGTATTGATAATGATTAAGAATTTACTTGGTTTGCATACCTTGGATTTCTTATAACTCTTCTCCAATGGACCTTTTTTCCACAGTTTCTTCGGAGCTCCTTTAGTTCTCGAGCATATCGGATCCAACGTGTTTGCACTTCCAACAAGTTCTGTTGATAGAGAATTAAGGGCCACTTGTACACTTGCTTGGGAATGCAAATTACTTTCATTGCCATGTATGGGTTGCGACATGGAAAGTTGAGTTGTTTTAGATTCAATCCACTCCATGATCCCACAAACTTGGTTTTCATCATTAGCTGCCAAGTTCGCTACATTAGTAAAGGCATTGCACATTTTGTCAAATCTTACTTGAGCAGGAGTGTTTATCCAACCATCGTAATTAACTGCTACTCTCGTGTGTCGTCTACTTACATCTCGCCTCCACCTCCTAAGGATATACCTCTCGGGAACTACTGTGACATCATTACGGAGCAAAACTGATATCGCATGCTTGCACATTATTCCCCTGAACTCGAATAGATGACAGATGCAAACAAATTCAGTAGTTTCTCTTTGAAATAATACTATGAACATTTTTTTCCTAACTCCCCTATCAAGCATTACATCTTCTCGTACATCATACCTTGGCACTGGACAACTCATATCAGAAGATACAACTTCACAGTAAACCTTCCTAGTAAATTCCTCTTGAAATTCCCTAAATTTTGATATTGTGTACACTTATTGAAATTGCTTTTCAATTGCATACTTAGTGACACATGGGACCATTTGCGAGAATGACTTAAAATCTGCTTGAAACTCTTTTTCAACCTTACACCTAAGTGTCCGCTCATATTGTTCAACAAATTGCTTGAGGGAAGTTTTGGAATGAACATACCCATCAAAAAATGCGTTAATACTCTCACTACATTGAGTTGTTGACATCCTTGCCCAGAAAGTAGTTTTCAAGAAGCATGGAACCCAACGATTTCTATTTTTGAATAATCCAAACAACCAATCGTTCTCATGCAAATCAAATTGATCAACCATCGCAGTCCAACCATGTTCAAATTCTTCTTGATGTTGCGAGTCATACACTACACCATGTACTGCCGAAAGTATCAATCCCTTACACAGATGACTCCCAAACTTTTCTGGTAACTTCTTTAGTATATGCCATAAACACCATCTATGCTTCGTATTAGGAAAAACAATCTCAATTGTTGCTTGCATGGCCCTATCTTGATCGGTAATCATTCCATTAGGAGCCTGACCATGCATACATTCAAGCCACGTCCTAAAAAGTCAAACAAAGGTTGTCGTATCCTCATTCGACAATAGACCGCAACCGAGTAAGGTTGACTGTCCATGGTGGTTCACACCGACAAAAGGGGCAAAAGGCATCTCAGACTTATTAGTTAAGTACGTCGTATCAAATGTTACAACATCTCCGAACTCTTTATACGCTTGCCTGTACCTATTGTCGGCCCAAAATACATTCTTCAATCGACATTCTTCATCCAAATCTATACTAAAATAAAAACCAGGACAATTGGTTTGCATTTTCGAAAAGTAAGCTTGTAATGCTGTAGCATCTCCTTCTCCAAGTCGTAGTCGCCTTACTTTTTTGATGTAATTTTGACAATCCTTTTCTATGCATGTTAACTGGTCGTATCCACAACCTTCGACGACAGCTGAGTTAAAACTTTTATGGAAAGGAATCCCAGCTAAATCATTAACTTCAAGCCTCTGTTTAATATGTGCACTAACTTTACGATTGCATCGGTAAAGCCTTGATTTGGACGGACTTATTTTATGATTGTGTTCAAGATATACTTTATTAATACACCAAACACCATTCAAATTTGTACCAGCTGTTATCTTGGCTTTACAGCCTATATGGATTGTTGGTTGGGGCTTCAATGAAGTGCTTGTGCTACCAACTCTATTAGCCCCTCGACTACATTCGAATGTCACATATCTCAAAGCGCCATCATCACCCTTCTTCGAATTTCTTTTTCTAACTGGAAAGCCTATGCTATAAGCATAACTTTAGTAAAATTCAAATAATTCATTGACATCATTAAACTTCATCCCAACTTCCGGGATAATCTGACTATCTTGTACTAAGGTTTCATCATTGTGTACATCAAGATTTTCTGTGATAAGCAATTCGTCAGGGACTTCATAACATTCATCTTCTTCATTAGGAAGTACATTTCCTGGATTAGATAATATAAAATAATTTTACAAACAATTCTTATATAGTGCATCTATGTATTAATCTGATAAACATTTCTTTGAAATTAATTGGCTATGAAAAAAAGAAAGATCATGGGATGTAAAATAACCAACATTATTACCTTTATCTGTCATGGCTATTGAGATACTGTATATTGTAAGTGATGACTTTGCTATCAACAATGCTACAATTAGTCAAACCCAATAGGATTGGCACCTAAACTTACATACATACAAAAAACGTATTAACTTTTTCCCCCCAATATGAAAATAATTACATTACATGAATTTTAACTTTTCAAATACTAAATTTACACACCCAAATAGAAAATTTTGATCAGAATTACAAGAGAATCATACCTATATTTTCTGTTTTCAAAGAAACGAATGAGTGAGGCTTTCCTTGCAATATGAAACGGGTGACCGAGACTTTCCTTACAATAAGAAATAAGAAGTTAAAAAATAAATACATCACAAGAATTAAATGTTACATCAGGTACCATATGGTTGCCACCAATTGCAAAAGGAAAATTAAGAAGCTTTTGCCTATACAAAACAAAAAGTAGGACAACCACCCTCAAATTATACACAAAAGCATGAACTTCTGCCAGCAGGAATTTATATGACTTTAGACTTGCAAATATTTGTAGTTTCCTCTGCTTAGCTAATACAAAGTAACAATCAAGCAATTTAGGAGTATAAACACAAAGTGTTGTTGGGTATGTATCAGCAAACACATAACTTCTGAACAAAAGCATACTAGTAACTTGGATTGTGCTGCTACGCAAATTTAAGTACGCACTCTGGCGAGGCAGAACCCACAAAATGAAGGCAGTAAAAGTAACTTAGATTAGTAGGGAAGAAGGCTCAAATGTAAGCAAAACAAACTTAGGGTTTTTTTTTTCTTTTTCAGATTATGAAATTTACCTCCAGCAACGATTTCAATTGCCGAACTGGAATCTGTCTTCTAAATAGTGAAGGCGAACGGCGGAAATGGGGAAGGCGATGATGATCAAAAAATCGAGGGGGTGGCGACGACAACAGAGGGGGCATTAACGGCGGGGCTAGGTCGAGAATGGGGTAGCGGGTCACAGGGGAGGGAAGGGTATCGATGACGGGTCACGGGGGAGGGAGACAGAGAAGGGAGGGGGCGACAATGGCGACATGAACGACAGAGGTGGGAGGCAAGGGGTCGTAGGGAGAGAGAGGGAGAGAGAGAGAGGAGAGGGAAGGGGGAAATTTCTAGGCGGGAGAAATTAGGGTGGGTGGGGGGCGTTAATGTCGAGAAACAAAAATTAAAAATCAAAAATAAATTAAAAAATTTTCCTATAAAACTCCCTGTAGGAGTTCCCGGATGTGTAGCATAATCCATATTGTTAATAACATTTCTCATGTCAGCAATGCTACTTTCCAATTTGCTGCTAAAAGAATTTAATTAGTTAGTTAGTACCTTCATTGATAATAACATAAAATTATGTATTTGTCCATCATAAATTTAGAAGAAAATTAAGCACATCTTCTTAGAAAAAGTGGGATGGATGTTTGCTCAACCCACGCATGAGACCTTAGAAAAATAATAAAAATATATATATAATTTTCCTAAACTTACAAACACTTCTGATTACAGCAGCCAGCATTGCTGATGCTGATGACATTTCAACATTTTGTAGCTTCAAAACCACTGGATCCAAAAGAGCTCAACTTCTCCACTACCCACAAATGCATGCTCTCTTAAAATTGAAACTGATATGAAGATGTAAGTATTTTATTTGCTTTTCAGTGGAAGGAGCATCATTAATCTAGCTAACTCGCTCTGCAGAAGAAAACCAAACCAAATATAACTTCGTTCATTCATAACCTTCACAGGAAACTCCTTCTGTTATGCAAAAAACTTAGAGACGTAACAAAATACAACATATATTATGACAGGAAAATAAGCTTCTATCGTACAACAGTATTGTATATCCCGATTCCCACCTGATAAGCAACAACATGTCTATAAGGCCCGACTTCTGGGCCTTATCCTTGAGAAGGCCTAAGGGGAGCCAAGCCCATGTGGAAAAGAGTGCCACTAGGGCTCCTTGCCATATGGGCCCCAAGCTCCCTTCTTCTTCTTTACAACGGCTGCCAGTTCATTCCTTAGAGGCGTGGATCAAGCTTTCCTTTCTCATCCCCCATTCACAATCGGCAATCTCTCTACCTTCCTTCCATGGCAGCAACTACACCGCCTCGCGGATTTATGCTTCTTCAGCAACAACTGACTCTTTCTCTCTCTCTCTCTCTCCTTTCTCTCTCTGTTGTGCGCAAATAACTGAAAGCAATCCCCTCTACTCTAGAAGTCCACAAGAAAGAAGAAGCAGATTCCTTGTGCCAAAAATCGTATAAATCAGCTCCAAACCCCTCACCCTTTGCCTCAATTTCATACTTCAAAGCTCGGCCTCACATGAGAATGGAATTGAAAGTGAGTAATGAAGAAGAGACGGTGCCATTCACATACCTGCGATAGGTATATATTGGTATATACACGCAATGAGGAACATGAAGCAAAACTTCGGAAAGAGAAATGAAAGAAGAAATGGCACACTCTTGTGATTTGTGACACACTTACAAGTCAGAGAACTGAGTATGAGTTTTGGAGAGAGGTTGTTAATTAAGCCAAAGCTGTCCACAAGTGAAGCTGTGAGAAACCATCTGGAAGATTAATATGGGGGTTCTAAACAATGAACTCTGTGTTGCACAGAAATGAAGGAAGCAAGGAAGTACAGAAATCAATTTGGCAACAGAGAACATTAAGTGGGATGTTAAAGAGAACTTGAAATAAATTGAATAAAAAATCATAATAGTGAGAAGCTTCGAGTTCCCTCTCACAATTTATAGTAAAAGACTAGAAGGGTCTCCCAAATATAATAGATAAACATTCAGACAGAATTATCTTAGTCGATATTGTTAGTAAATGATATTGTCCTAAGTGGATGACATAAAGAAGGCATGAAAACTTGAGATATGGACATTTTAGAATTTAAAAGTTTTAAGTTGAATAGATTGAAAATAAAACATATGAAATGTAAGTTTAGTAAAAATGTAAATGTGAAAAATATTATGGTGAGATTTGAAAATCAATCAATGCATCTCAGATAAAAAAGAAAAACAAAAAACAAAATAGATGGATCATAAGACCAGTTTTTATTTTTTGTAGGGTATGGATTAGCATGCAATGAAATGCCAACATGCCCAAAGCATGAACATAATGGGGATGGAAATATTATGATTAATGTATGGCCATATAAGAAAGGATAAAATTAAAAATGAAGTTACATAATAATGTTAAAGTAGCTCTTATTAAAGATAAGATGCATGAAACATAATTATGATTGTTTAATCATATAAGAGAAAAACTAATAAAAACTCTTAAAAGAAGGATGAAATTGAATAAAGTATTTTAAAAAAGTTCGAGAAAGACCAACAAAAATGCATAGAGAGCTCTTAGCTATGACATGAGTTATAAGGATGTTATAAAAGATATGATCGTTGATAAATATAATTGGTTAGCTAGAATTCTTGTAAGTGACCCCACCTAATGAGATAAAAATCCTAATTTGTTGTTATGGAAAGGAAACGAAAGAGAGAGCACTATGAAGTAACGACTTTCAAATGGTTAAGACATTTAAGAGAAGTATTGTATTCAACAATGTAATAACTGTGCAATGCTATTGTATATCAACTGGTACTCATCTAGTCAAATTGAAGGTGGGAGACTTACATTGTCAAGCAATATACCTAAACTCTTAAAATTTTTATGTGTTATTTGCTTTTGTGATCAATGCAAAAATGCCAGCCCTTTTACTGCTCCTTTTACAATATTAAATCTTTTCTCCCATGGAAGTAGCTGAGAAGAAAGACCCCCCTGCAAAAGGCAACCATATGATATAGTGTAAGCCAAATGAATTGAATTGATCAACAGAAGATAAGATAAGTTAAGCTCTTATTTCCAAAAAGATGTCTGTTCAAACTGCAATTTTCCATAATTCATAAACAAGTAGTTGCTCTTTATCCTCACGACAGTATTCCAATAGCTTTAACTATGTTAAGATGAGAAATCTTTCCTTGGATATCAATCTCACATTGTATAGATTGAATAATAAGCAGCCAACGGAAGACTTTTCTAGGAATATAACTTAATTAAATAAATTTAAAAATAATGCTAAATATTTCAATGCCAAATATGAAATGGGAAAAAGTAAAGAATATGAGGTTACAACTATGGTAAAATAAAAAAAAGAAGAAAATATAAAATATCAACAACTTTAATTTCATGTAAAAAATTAAGATGTAGGAAATGACAAATCCTAGGTCATATACAGTGATGAATCATCTGCAAGATGTGCCACATTTCATTAAAAAAAAAAAAAGACTTCCTCTACTACAGAAATGTACAATCTTCCAAACCTAATGTTGCAATCTACTTAGGCAAGCCCACCCCCATGAGTGCAAAAGCATCAAAAAGTAAACATCAAAATAATCTATTGTACACCAAAAATGAGAAATCCACGTAGCGAGAGAGAGAGTATATGGAATATTGATCAGCCATCCCTCTTACACATGGAGTGCCACTTGGTCACAACCTACCCATGTGATCCTTTACAAGGCACATCCATGCCAAGCCCTTCATCCATGTATAAGATTGAATTTATGTACCGATATGCTCACTCTTTGGTAAGGTTGCACACATTACATAGATCAGGCAAGGCAATTTCCGGATTCTAAGAGTTTGGACCCAAACCCATTGAACTAATTTTGGAATCGAATTGCTTGAGCCCATTCAGTTTGGCTTAGTTGAGTTTGGTATTAATTTGATTGGTTAGATTCTACCTCTGCTCTAAAAAAATGTTTTTTTGTTTTATTTTCTCTCTATTAACAAACAAATAAATGAAAAAAAAGTACAACTAGTTTGATTGATATAAGCTGATTTAGTGTGAGTAAACTAATAATATAAAAAGTATGCATTTTGTTACATATACAATCATGAATAGTATCAAAATTGTTTGCAAAAATAGAATTGATCTATTCTATCATTTTTAGGCCCAAAACCAAACTTAAGTTCTAATGGATTTGAGAATGCAAGTCACTAACTTGTTTACTTTCTATCGAGGTTTAGCACAAAGACCGGATTAATGAGAGGATGAATGACATATGTTTCACTGAACCTTGTTTTGACTAGTAGAACTTCATAAGTTGAAAGACTTTACATTTCACACTAGAATATATACCTGTTGTGAAGAACTTTTGGAGAGATCTCTTACAAATTCCCCACACCTCTAGAGAGGTTCCATTCTTTGGTATCCTAAGAATTAATCCCATAATATTTAATTTCAAAGTTATTTTTTTGACTTGAAAGTTAGTCGGTGAAGCTTTAACTTAACATTGCCCTGTTTCTTTTTCTCTCCACTAAGACTATGAAAGTATAACCTTTGGATCTTTAATCTATCCCTCTACCAAATCATGTCTAGGAATTGAGTAATCTTCATGCCAGCAATATGGACAGGTAAGGTGGGATTTTAATTGTGATGTGAAGTATATATATTTATATATGTACGTGTGTGCAAGGAGGCCATGCCTCTGCAACGCCAAGCCATGTCCTGCAACGTGATGGTTGGCAATGGGGCGATTTGCACGCAATAGAGGAATGGGTGAGGTAGGCGTGTGATGCTTATAAATAGGGATGAAGAATGGAAGCCGAGGGGCAAGCAATTAGAGGGAGTTACAGAGAGTTGCAGAGAAGGAGAGAGAGCAGCCGCGAGCTCACCAAGCTGGGTGCGAGGCAGCGAGCAGGGTCGCGAGCAGCGGCTGGGCACGGGACCGAGGTGCTGCGCGAGCAGCTTCCAGTAAGGCCAGAGACCGATACTTGGCCGTTGGGAGGCACCAGCAGTCGGCAAAGGCGGCGGCGGCTCATGGGCAGCGACGGGCGCAGATGCTGGTTGCATGCGCAAGATGTAGGGGAAGAAGAAAGAAGAAATGAGAGAAAGGAGAAGAGAAGAAAAGGAAGAAGAAGAAGAAGAAGAAGAAGGGAGAAGAAAAGAAAGAAAGAGAAGAGAAGAAAAGAGAAGAAGCAAGGCACTGGAGTTGCAGAAAGAAATGAGGAAGAAAATGAATAGTGAAGGAAGAAAGAAAAAAAAAGAAAAAGAAAAAAAATAGGAAAATGATGGGGAAAAATCTTAAAAAATTTCAAAAGATAGAAAACTATATTTTGGTGATATCCTGGAGATTTTGGTGAGAAAAACGGCCCGAACATGTTTTTTGAGAATACAGCACGCATACCGAGGAAATCGAGGATGCTAAGTTAAGGTGAGTAAAATTTCTTAAAAAAATTTCAAAAATTCCAGAATATTATTTTATGAATTTTCGTAGAGAAATATTTGAGAAAACATTTTTAGAAATATTTAATTTGAAATTATTAAGGAAAAATAGGAAGAAATAAAGAGAAAATTATAGAAAATGCCATAAATTATGAAAAAATAGGTTTTAATATTTATTTAAATAATTATGGTGATTAGGATGCTTTAAGGTTGAATTTGAAAAGACTCATGCAAATTTTAAGGATGACACGCAAATCGAGGCGATGTAAGAGGCAAGGTGCAGATATCGAGGTAGGTCGATAAGCTTGAGAAGGTAAGTGGTACTTCCTCGAAAATATTTTCATCATATTGACATGCCCTGATATGTATCTATCACGTAGAATGCATACATGACTATGAAATGCATAAATACACGTTAATATCATTGATCACACGCATATGAGGCCGTAGGGAGTACGAACTGGCACCGCTGCCTTACCAAGGGTGCACCCATACACCCTGACTTCGAAAGAGGTGGCTGCTAAAATGATGGGTAGCATGAGGGGTGCAGTTGACACCTATGATGAAAGACATTGCATACACACATGACATAACATTATATACCCTTACTTAGATGGTTCATCATCTAACTTGGGTTCGCCCTTGGAACATTCAACATTCCAGTCGGGACTTGCAGTGATGATACAGAGGTTGGAGATAGTGTAATGACGCAAGACGTTAAGAAACGAGGAAATGAGCCATGTTATGTTGTAATATGAATAGTTGAGAATTAAGTACATTTGTTTTATTTTCAGAAGCTTATGTAATAACTTTGTAATAAATGCTATGTTTAGTTATTCATGTATGTATTACCATGAGCAGGTTCGATTCAGCTTCCGCTTTATAAAATTGTATTTATCTCTAGTGTGTAAATTAAGCACTAGATAGGTCTTAGGGAATTTCGGGAGTAATGTAATTTAGAAAAAAAAATAAAATAAATAAAACCAAATTTTTTAAGGCATAACAGGCCCTGAGAAGGTGGGCTGTTACAATGTGGGTTGGAGATTAGCAGCTAGCAAATCAACAAGGTGTTGCTTTTGCTCCACATATTCAACCATAGATTTTGAACTCTTAGTAAGGGTTTGAACCTATATATGGATTTGCATCACATGTGCTCGGGTTTGTGACTTAAAATTTATTTTTAGGGTAAGCCAAGCTTCCCTAAACGTTTTGACATTAGTAATATTGTCTAATAAATGATCACCTATAGTAGATCGAAGCTAGAAAAGAACCAATTTGTCTCGACGGGACCATGACATGGACGAGCCTTGTGTTGCATAAGTGCTGAACGTGGAGCATGATGAAGCCTCTTGGGTTACAGTCGGCAGGTCAAATAAGATGAACAAGTTAAGCTTGAATGCCTCCATGGCTGATTTAATAGTGGCGCTCTAGATGTAAAAATTGTCATGATCGAGCTTAATTGAGACAGATGGGAAGGATAAGCCCATATTTTGGGCGGTTGATGCAGTAGCCAAAGTGGTAGTGTTTGATGAATTAGATGCCATTGTCAATTTGTTGAGCGGTTGGGTAGTGCATCAGCTTTGGATCGAAGAGGGAACCCGATTGGATATTTTAGAGCTCTAATACCATATGACAGCATAAGATTTGGATGATGTTTTCATTAGTTTCAGATTATCTTTTATAATACAACTCTAGCTAACCTCCTAGTCATACGGTTTGTGGATAAAACCATATCCTAAAGACTAGGGATAACGCCTACACATTCAAATTATTTCAAAAATACATCACATGGCTAATTACAGTTTGATATCCTAACAAAGTTTATCATTGCAAAATATTGCGTACTCATTGGTACATCATAGTGTACACATCAATTTAATTGTGTTTATTATAGTCTGATACATATTTTTGTTTTTAGTTTAGTCATTATACATGTTTTATATCACTTTAAAATGTATTTTTGGTAGCTTTGCTTTTCAATATGTATTTGAAATCTCTCTAGTCAAAACATTTTGTTAACAAATCTATGACAGTCACTTGTCCTCTTTTCTATATACCATACCATAGACTAGATATGTAAACCTATAAAAATAAAAAAAACAATATGTCTTCGTACAATTATTCTCACACCATGGTCATAATACATGTCCATATGAGTTCAATATCTCTTTTTGAGAAGCTCTTCGTTAAATATATCAATATGAAGTTTCTAACATTTTGAGCATGAAGCAAAATTTTGATTTAGGTATATTCAGGGCCCATAATTTTAACCTCCCTTTTATATGCTTTCTCTAATTTAACACACATTGATCACATGGAGGTGTCTTCATACCACTCCATAGGTCTCTTTGAGATTCTACATCACTTCCATTGTTGACTTTGCAAGCATAAACCCAATTATTTACCAACATTCTTTTGCATCAAATCTTAATTATGCTATTGTACTCCCTACAATAGTTTCACAATGCGATGCATGAGCTTAATACTCCAATAGAATGCACAACTATGAACATGTTTATTGTTTTCGTATGGGTGCTTAGATTCCCTAAATGGATTCGAAAATCCTGACAACAAATCAGAATATTTTCTAAGAATTAATCTCTGATTTTAAGGAGACTATTAGCTATTAATAACTAGTTTTGTTTCCTATTTTAGTCCTAGATTTTGTGTATATATTGCTTCTTATTATTGTATATATCTAATACTAGTATATCACCCATGCAATGCACAACAATTATTTTCCATGACAGTGATTTTAAAATATTTTGAGAGTATATTATTTAAATAAAAAAGTATTATATAAATAATATTGTATTACTCATTGATATTAAAAAAAAATTAACAACATAGTTAATTTAAATTTTGAAACACCTCTTTGAAGACCACGTTTCTAGTCGAATTGGTTGGCACTCCATCATATCACAAATCAACATCTTCAATCCTGTACGATTTGTAACTCTAGACACTATAACATAAAGTTGTCCATGACTAAAAACTAGTTTTTTGAGATATAATCTCACGTGGGAGAGAGGTTGGCCCTAACTCTTATTGATAGTCATAGCGTATGAGACAATTAACGGATATTGATTTCGTTGGAACTTAAAAGGCAATCTTAGATTTGACAGAGTTAAAAGTCATTATTGTAATGAAAACTTAATTCCTTGCATTGTGACCTGAGATAACTTTGGCTTTCAAAACATAATTTTCAAGCCTTGTAATGACTAATAGTCTCATTATACAACCCAACAGAATGATCGATATTTCTCAATAACATAACAGGAATACCAACCAACCTTCAACTTTAGCTCATGATTAGTCACCTAGAACATTTGATACTATTCAAAAAATTTTGGAGTGTGAATATATAATAATAAATCAATATTAGAATCTGACCTGCAAATTACATCAGAACTTAAGCTTATCCTTGCATTATAATCACAATTTGCATTATAAAATAATTTAAAATTTACCTTCATTTTCAATTGCATCATCCCTTATAACATCAGATTTTGCAGAATAATCATAACCTTACAGAGAAATGAAATAACTTGAGTCGATCATATATTCAACAAATAGAAATTGGATACATCTTATTAAAAAAATGTAAACCTGATCTTACACGTGATATCAGATATTTATTATTATTTAAAGTGTCATTTTATTCCTTCAAATCTTTTGATGAATGGTCATCAAAAACATCGTTGGAAGTTAGATTGGAACTTCTTGTTATGAATCCATTATCCAATCTATGCCTCTCAGAACCCAAAATATTCATTGCTATATATGGTTTATTGCCCGAATATTGTGTATGTATGTTGTAAGAAGTACCAGAATTAATGACAGTTGAAGAACTTGTTCCCAGCCTTTGCGAAACTGACAAAAAATTTAGAATTCATACCATTATTGATTAACAACTAAGTTAGTTGTTTTTCTTTTATTTTTGCTACTTTTCAACCAACATGTATCTCCAATCATTTTTATTTAGCATAGATGATTTGAGATAAAGTCTAATATAAATTTATAATACATTTTTCATGAGTCTAATGTAAATTTATAAGTAATAATTGTAATGATTGAATTAATGTAGGTCTGCAATAATATTTTTTTACCCATACTATGAATTTCATGTTAAATACAAATTTAGTAAAATTAAACAATGTTTTCAATTTTTATTTTTAAAAAAATGAATAAATAAAAATAAAAAATGATATCAATTATGTAATTGATTGAAATAAAAAATTAATAAATTTTGTACTGGATTGAACTTTAACTTTTTTTTTTAATTTAATGAAATGATGAAATTTTCTTAAAAAAATATATATTATTTATTTTTTTATAAAAAAATTAATACTTTTAAAAAAGTCTCGAAATTTTTTTTTGCCTAGAGCCCCCAAATTGGTTGAGCTAACTCTGTATATAAATATATATATTTATATTATTTATAAATCGAAATTGCATATTATATTAAAAAATATTGCTTGACATTTTACTCTTTAGCATTTGCAAAGCTTAATCCGATCGATAAACAATTAAGGAAAAAAAAACATGACATGCATATTATAGAACATGGTGACACAATCAACAACATGACTATCCTAAGGAACAGAATATCAACAAAAAATAAAAAATGTTCTGTAAGTTTCTTACCCTCTACCTCAACTTCTGGTGCTTGATTTACCATTCTAAATGCATATACTGTAAATATAAACACACAAACATTTTAGCATATAATATTAGTAGGAAATCTTACATTATGTTTGACTTGATGATCTTTGACGTTTTTCTGATATGGTCGGTGTGTTACTTCTTCTTACTTTGTTTATGTTTGATGTGGAATCGATAAGGTTTTTTTTTTTTTTTGCTATTACTTCGACACTCTTCTATTCTAATAGATGAAATTTCACGACGACAATCATGTAAAATCATGCATAGTTCTGGAAATTGTTATCTTGAATATGGCTGACATTGGTTATTTCAAGAGTTTAACAACTCATAGAGCACCATATATTAAATGTTGAAATTAATCATAGTTACTAATCAGTGTTTTTTTCTCGATTCCAAAATTGTTTCTTTATTTAATTTTGTTATAGGAAAACGTGAAATTTATTTTCCCGATACTAATTAATAATTTTGAAAAAATATTGGTACTATTGATGATTCTTCGTCTAATGATGTTATTGTTAACCATTTTTAAGATTACTCAATGTTAACAACCCATTGATTATTTAACATTCTTAGCCTATCCTTTGTTTAGAACCCTTTTGAGCCACTAGAATCTGAGGTGGGCTTTGAATCGTATGAATTTAATTTTTTAATTATCATATCTAACTTATTAGTTCAATCAACTTTTTTATTTAATTTATCAATAAATCATATCCTTTGATAATATCACAAAAATATGTGCTTTCCTATGTTATCTTGCCAATAGATTTCATTTATTGATGTTGTTATTTTTTTTGAAACTGCAATTTACACTATAAGAAGAAGAGGTATTGCCGGTGAACTTTTCCCGATAGTTTGAAGAACTGTGGGAAAAAAACCACAATCTCTGGCGGTTTACAAAACCGCCGGGGATTTAACACAATCCTAGACGATTTTGAAAACTGCCAGCTATGCATACACATCTCCGACGGTTTTTAATAAATCGTTGGTGATGTTAACATATCTCGGCGGTTGTGAAACCGCCGGTGATGTAGACCCATTCCCGACGGTTTTGAAACCGTCGAGTGTTAGAAATATGCCCCACAAGCCAATTATATTTACATGTAATTGATCGTATTTTATATTGTGACTCTTTATCTTAAATCAATTATTATTGCAAGACATTATGTTTTTATTTGTCATTAATGGTTGTCTTTATTATTTCCATACTTGACAAAGTCTATAGATCAAATAGGCTCATGGAATATGGTCGTGCATAGAGATGACGATCATGAGACATATTCCTTATAAGCCTTGATCTTAAATGTTCCTAGTCATAGAGTTATTAAGATTAAACACTAATAACTCGGATAGACTAGCACATATGATGCATGCTCAATCAGGAGAATGTCTTGTTTCATGAATATTGGTGCGTGGACACTAGTGCATATATGTGGGTGCTTATTATAAGAATAAGTACACTGAACTGACCCGCTACAGAATTCTTAATAGTAATTGTTTATTGTCGAATTGAAATTTCTGTGTTGCAATAGTGCAGATTGATCCTTAGACTTGAGACATCATGGTAGTCTTATATTTGATTGGTTATACTTTGGTTCTTTTTAGATTCTAATGGAGTCATTAACAAATTGTCACTGGGCGTAACCTTATCACATATGAAGGCTTGTGAATGTTGAAATAGGATTCATCACTTATCGATAAGATGAGAAGATGTCCTATGTATTTCGATGATTTCATGACTGAGGGAATCGTTGCCCAAGGTGAGGTGGAAATCAAAAGGTGTTTTAATTTCACCTATCAAGTCATAAATCTGGAATGGATACATGGTTATTGAATGATTAGAGTTTCGTCATAAAACCATACCCTAAATTCAATCGGAACATAGATTGATGAAATGAGTTTACTGCATGGTAATTGCAATTGAAAATGTTTGTGTTTTTTATCGTTGGCTAGGTATTCATGACATGTTTGTTAGACGTTAACCATGATATGTAGGGTTTTAGAATTAATATGATTAATTCTAAAACTATTAATTAAAGAAGCTTATGAGATGTGTTAATTAAGAAGGCCCATGAATTTAATTAAAGAGTTTAATTAATCTAATGAGTCAGGCCTTCATATAGCCCAATAGAGTTGGCTTACATCTAGTCCAATGGTGGACTTAAGGGGTCACACACTTAGGTTGAGCCCATTCCACAATTTAAAAGAGAGATTCAGCCCAATGTGATTAAGGGTCAGGCTTAAAACGTTTAGGGGCTTTCCAAGACATAATTAGGGTTTTTAAACTTTATAAAAAGGCCACTTAAGAAGATGGAAAGAAGGTGAAAAATTCGGATCTCTCATTGGAGGCGCCTAGGGTTTGCTAGCACTACTCGAGGTGTCGTGGAAAGGGTTGATCGTGTGGACCAACTTAGAGGAGTTTGCGTTTGCAACTCTACGGATCAAAGAAGGCAGAATCGAAGCTACGCGGTTGGCGGATTCCGAACACCGGGGACATGACTTATATATACCCAAAATTCCCCCCGCCTGTGCCCAAATTTTCCCCTCACCTTTCTATTCCAAAATTCCCCTCTACAAACCCTAACCTTTTCTCACTCGCGCCTTACTGTGTCTTTCTTGCTCGCTCTTGTCGTTGAGTTTCGCTCGCCCTCGCCCTCGCTCGCTCACTCTTAGTCGCTCCCACCCTTGCCCTCACTCACTCACTATTAAAGCCCCTATTCTCTCCATCAACACTGTTAAAGCCTCCACCAGCTACTTCGGTCAAGGCGACCACTGTCATTTTAGAGAGGCTCTTCCAAATCTCTATTCTCAAGTTCTACCAAAGGCGAAAAATTAGTAAATCCAAGGTTAGAGCAAGTGAGTAATTATTTTCTCTTTTCTTTTACTTAATTGAACTTTACTAATCTCATCGATTTCATACATTGATGGATTTTTTATTTTTATGATTTGAAACCCATGTGATTATACTAGTTTATTTTTATGATTTGAAACCCATGTGATTATACTAGCGGGCAATGCCTCTATTCGAGCTTTCGATTATTTATTAATCGAACACTATGTTCAGTAGTTTTTTGATTTTGCTAGTCTTCGTTAAGTGAAATGGGCTCTTGGTGTTCACTGGCTATGGAAAGTAAAACCTGCTATAGCAAACTAGATATGAACCGAACTATCTCTAAGAAACCTTCATATAAAAAATTATATAGCAGGCAAGCTGAGGCAAGCAACATTTATATAAGGACTTTCCTGGAGAAGAGAAGATTTGCTTTTGTTTTGTTGTTTTTGTTGTTGTTGTCCTGCTTCAGTTCTAGCTGCAAGTGAATGCTAAGGCCTGCTTTGGTTTTGCTTACTTTTTCTTTCTTTTTTGGTACATTAGATGAATTATTTGTTTCAACCATAGATTTTATCTGATACTGATGATAGTGTTGCATCTTAAATTTGTGAATACCCGGAAGATCAAATTCATGTCTGATCAGATACAAGTATATGGATTTTGTGTTCAGAATTGCTAAATGACATTTTGACAGAATTTTTGTACAAAAAATGACACTAAAATGATGTCATAGTGACATTTTATAATTATAAACTACTTAAGAGCGAATTTTATGTTGTAATTAAAAGGAGCTTCCTTACTTTGCAAAGGATTGGGAGAGTTATTTATATACATAACTTTACCTTTGTTTTTACAAAGATATTATTTTCAAAACTTTAACACGCAACTTTTCCATCACAAAAAAGTAATCTTACTATTACGATTCATGATCAATTAGGGGGTGTTCAAAAAAATTACTAAACTATGAAAATCGATTGCACTATGCGATTTTTTTAGAGGAACGGGTTGAGATATTTGAGGAATTTATAAACCATGTGATTTGTGATTTGATAAAAAAAAATTGGTTTTTAACATAATAACTCTACAATTAATTCCTTCCTTTAATTACTAGTAAAACACTACTACAAATAATAAAATTTAAGAAATGTTTTATGTATTTAAAAATTTAATTAAAATCGGTATTTATGTAATTGGACCTATCTATCTCCTTTAAGATTACTTATTATAGGAAATATGGTGATGAATAAAATTATATAAAATTTATGTAACTGATGAGCTGCTGCTGCTGCTGCTGCTGGAGCCAAATAGTGAATAGGATTAAAACTTAATAATAATAATAATAATATTAATATGGTATTATGAATGTGGTTGGTTTGAATTGAGGCTGTCTTTTTAAATGAGCAAGTTCATGGTTGCAGTGCATGAAAGCTTAATATTGAATTTTAAAATGAATGCAAATAATTAATTTATCCTTCTCCTTGGATACCCTACCCTACCCTACCCCTTCCTGATGAGTGGAGTGATTATGGATTAATACTCATTCATGTTGGCTAATTAACAAATTACTTTTGCTAGTCATTAAGTTGTTGGTACTGTTGGTTGATTTACACATGATGAAACAAGGAGATTGAAAGAATTCCCTAACACTCAATGAATTAGAGGTATTATCTTCGTAGTAAATTAAACTCTTTAAATTGTTATTTGAGCAAAGAGAACTTAATTAGACTTACTTGTGCTGAATATCTATAAATTATTTTATCAAATATATACAAATGATTTTATATGGAATATCTACAGGTTGGTTTGAATCTCTTTCTCTTACATTTTACCCTACAAATATTTTATATCAGATATTTATAAATTGATTTGAAACTCTCTTCCCTTACTCTTTACCCTACAATTATTTTATATTTGCACTTCTAAAATTGATTTGAATCTCTTTCTCTTGCTCTTTACTTTACAATTATTTTATATTTGCACTTCTATTGATATGTCAGTTTTAAATAAAACAGAGCAATCTATCTATCTATCTATCTATCTATCTATATATATACATATATATATATAGAGAGAGAGAGAGAATAATCCCAAACTCATTTAAAACTAATAGATGGATCCGTGGAGTGGAGCCGTGACGTGACACACTTTTCAATTGTTATAAGAGAACATGTTCATTTGTAAGCTTTAGATAGGAATGAAACTTGGGCATTTAAAATCCTAAAGAGTAAAACTGTTTAGACTATTTAGATTGGAATGAAACTTGGGCATTTAAACTTGAATAATTTATATAATTGAATCCTTATTCTTAATTTAAGTTGTTTCTCTTATTTAATTAAATCGTTATTCTTATCAGATTAATTTGATATATAAATTATTCTAATAAAGCTAAATAAGAGTTGGATTAACATATCGAACAGACTAGATTCTCGATACAAACAAGGAATTCAGGATTTCCTTCAGTTTGCCTATAGACATAAGACTCTTGGAGCTGAATCAAGTTATTTTTGTTTAATCTAAATTGATATGCTAACATATTGTTTTTTACATTCAAATCAATAATACGCAATTACACTGATGGCACCTAAGAGACAGACTCGTTGCCCAATTAGATCCATGTCACGTAGTATAGATTCACACCACAATGATTCACAATCAATTCCATCCCATCATCCAACCCCAAACCTAGTCTTGTCACGTCCCCAGCATCCTGAAGAGGACTTTATCCACTCACAATCCAACCCTCAAGACTCACATAGTTAGCAAGGTAAATACCAAAAATTTATATGAACAATGATAAATTACTATTCTTTTCTAATTCAATGTGAATTTATTGTGTTATTATGTTTTAGCAGGTACAAGCTCCACGTCATCTACGACCAAGAAAGGAAGAGGAATATCAAGACAAATTTCAAAGTAGAGAAAGGAAAAGATTCATATTGAATTTGATACTAAAGGACAACCAGTTGGGGAGATGGCAACTAAGTTGGAAACTGTTGTGCCCCGAAGTCAGCAACCGCAGGTAACTTCGGAAGACATCTTCCGAAGATACGAGCTATCTTCGGAAGATATCTTCCGAAGAGAGGTGGCATCCCCGGAAGAACCTCTTCGGAAGATATCTTCCGAAGTGCAAGCCCAGCCCCTCTTGTTTCGTGTTCCCAGCCTATAAAAGGAGAAGTCCAACACCAAAATAATAATAAAAAACATCGGTATTTTATCTCAATTTACTTACTTCCGAAGAGTATAATTTCCTTTCTAGCCATATTCCTTCCGTACTGACTTGAGCATCGGAGGGTATTCGTGGGAGAGAAACCCACAAGCCTTTTGACTATCATTTTCTTACAGGGATCTTCGGAAGACCAATTTTTAGAGCTACGAAAGACCAGTGCTTTAGACCTTGGAGAGACCAGTTGGTTTGACCTTCGGAAGACCATTTTGTGTCACCTTCGGAAGACCCATTGCTGAGAGCTTCAGAAGACCATTTTGTGTCACCTTCGGAAGACCAGTAGCTGACATCTTCGGAAGGCCACTACTTGACATCTTCGGAAGACCACTACTTGACATCTTCAGAAGACTTATATTTTTATCATCCAGTTGCATCTGAAATTCATGGGTCCCACCAATGTCGCCTACGAAAGCTCTCACTCGGCGGTTCTCCTTTTGGGGCTTTGCTCCTATCTCGGAATTTACGGCATCCACGACTCTCCCATTCTTTAGAAATTTAAATTGTTGTATTTGAGCAACAACAATTTGGCGCCGTCTATGGGAATCGAATTAAAAGCTCTTTTTTACTACAAAATGCCGAGAGGAACAAAGGCATCTGGTTTGGCCAACCCGCCTAACCTAAACCGAAGGAACACTTGTAGTCAAACAGGGGACCCTATCCAAACACTACCTAATGTGCACGGACTTATGGAAGATCATCTTGACAATGACGTGCGCTCAGGTAACATACCGATGTTGGAAGGTCGTCAGTCTGCAGGATTGGGTGGTATGGAGCATTCAGAACAAGGAGATGTGCATGCTATTGGGTTGGGGAGGCAAGTGATAAGGCAAGGGAGACAAACCCCGCCCATAATGCAAGCAAACCAAGACCAACACTCCCTGGGGCAATCCTCAATCCCGAGGAGAAGCCCTGCAGTGATCTTAATACCTCCAGAACCTTTTGGAATAGTACTACCCACTGTTTTATTATCGGATTATGAACAGTTACAGAAAAATTTCGAGGAGTTGAAAAATCAGAATAACGATCTCAAAGCAAGTAATGAGGAGAATACGAGAAAGTTGCAAGGAGTTACCGCTCTACTAACCCTGAAAAGGTGCAGGCAATAATTGACATGCAGTCCCCCACCACAGTAAAAGAGGTTCAGAGATTGAATGGCCGTCTGACAGCGTTGGGTCGTTTTCTCTCAAAGCAGGCCGAACGCAGCCTTCCTTTCTGCAAGGCTTTAAAAGGAGGTAAGAATTTCCAGTAGACTCCCGAGTGCGAGAAGGCCTTTCAAGAGTTAAAAGCATATCTCAAGGAAATCCCTCTATTGACACGACCAGAAGCTGGGGAGAGGTTGTACCTCTATCTTGGGATTGGCTATCAGGCGGTAAGTGCTGTCCTCGTCAGACAAGTTAGCCAGGTTGACACCCCGGTATTCTATGTGAGTAAAGTGTTGCAAGGAGCAGAGGTGCGATATCCCCATGCCGAGAAGGTGGCTTTAGCACTGGTAATAGCAGCAAGAAAATTGAGACCTTACTTTCAAGCACACGCCATTACAGTGTTAACAGATCAACCATTGAGACAGATTTTACAGAAGCCAGAATGTTCGGGAAGATTAACCAAATGGGCAGTGGAACTCAGTGAGTACGATATCTACTTCGAACCTAGAAAAGCGATAAAGAGGCAGGCATTGGCAGACTTCATAATGGAGTGCACTCATTTGCCAGAGACAGAAGTTCGCACAAAAACATGGATGTTGTTCATAGATGGAGCATCGAATGCCAAAGGAAGCGGGGCGGGGGTGGTACTAATCTCCCCCGAGGAAGAGGTGTTAGAATACTCTTTACGCTTCATCTTCCCCAGCTCAAACAATACAGTCGAGTACGAAGCATTGTTAGCTAGGATGAGATTGGCCGAAAAAATGGAGGTAAAGAGCTTGACCGCCCACAGCGATTCACAGTTGGTAGTGCAACAGTTCCAAGGCACTTTTGAAGTAAGGGAACAGGTTTTGGCTCGTTATCTGCAGAAAGTGAATGAGTTCTCTCATAGATTTGAGCATTTTGAACTCATCCAGATCAACAGGTCCTCCAACCAGCACGCGAACGCATTATCTAAGTTGGCCTCGGCCCGAGACACCCCGGGACGACTAATCCATATGGAGGTCCTACAACGACCAAGTACAGAAGAAGGTGATGGGGATGTCCACTACATTGATATAGTGGACGACTGGAGAACACCAATACTGAAATACCTGCTTGATGAAGAACTTCCAGCCACACCCTCAGAGGTTAAGAGATTGAAGATCTATGCGGCCCGCTTTACAATTATTGGCCAAGATTTATACAAGAAAGGGTACTCCTTGCCATTACTCAAATGCTTGGGAGCGCGGGAAGCAGAACAGGCACTGGAAGAAGTTCACGAGGGAGACTGCGGTGAGCATCTTGGCGCTAGAGCGTTGATTAGAAAAATCTTGCGGGCTGGTTTCTTTTGGCTCACCTTAAAGCAAGATGCAGCTCGAAAAGTGCGAACATGTGACAAATGCCAGAAGCACGCTCCACTGACAGTGCTGCCCCCTTCGACTCTAAGACCGATATTCCAACCAGTACCGTTTGCATAATGGGGATTGAACATTTTAGGCCCGTTTCCTATGGCGACAGCCCAAAGAAAGTTCCTATTGGTGGCCACAGATTACTTCACAAAATGGGTTAAAGCCGAACCCTTAGCTACCATAACTGAGAAACGAGTGGAAGGGATGGTGTGGAAAGATATAATCTGTCGCTTCGGTATACCCCGGATTCTTAATACAGATCACGGAACACAATTTGATTCAGAGGCTTTTAGGGCTTTCTGCCAGAGGTGGGGAATCAGCTTGAGGATGGCGTCCGTATCATATCCACAGGCCAATGGCCAGGCAGAGGCGAGCAACAAAACTATCTTGCACGGACTAAAGACCCGACTAAAGCGAGCTAAAGACAGATGGGCTGACGAGCTTCCTAGTATTCTGTGGGCTTATCGCACAACCAGTCGCGTCACTACAGGGGAAACGCCTTTCAGCTTGGTATATGGAACAGATGCCCTAATTTCGGTGGAGACAGACCTCATTTCGCCTCGAGTTATGGCTTTCAATGAGGAGGATAATCCAAACGGCCTGAGGGAAAACCTGGATACGATAGATGAGTTGAGGGAGAAAGCGGCTGTACAGTTGGCAGCATATTAGAGGAGAATTATCGGCTATTATAATGCGAAGGTCCGACCCCGAATGTTCCAAGAATGCGAATTGGTGCTCAGGAAAACAGCAATCACGAACGCTCATCGGGAGGAAGGAAAGCTCAAGCCAAACTGGGAAGGGCCCTACAGGATACAAAAGATGCTGGGACCCAACACCTGCGTGCTGCAGACATTGCAAGGCGAGATGATGGGCAAAACCTGGAACACGATGCACCTTAAAAGATACTTCACCACACAGATAATCGAGACGAGTCAGGGAGGATACGGAGCCGAGGACAGAGAGACACGTGTGCTACAAGAGGCGCTACTCGACTCCACCGAGAACCCATGTAAGACCCCGTTTCAGGATAAGGCTGCCACGTCATTTAGGTGAGAATTAAATATCGAAAACAGGCTTAATAGCAGAAATAAGCTGCCAAATCAATCGAAGGGAGTGCCCCGAGACTTAGATATCAAAGGAAAATTAGACAGTGATGACGAGCAGGTCAAGAAGTGATTTTTAGTATCGAAAGAAATTGGATCGGGAATAGTTTTCGGTACAGCGAAAATACAGCTAGGTGTAAGGCTGAAATACCGAATGATGGCAGGGGGCTTCCGGGAAGTCAACGGAATGTCAAGGAAGGTTATATATGGTGTATTAAACAACCCTTAAGTGGTTTTTGGAAGAAACAGATGGATTTAAGGCCGAAACGAAAATTCAGGCAAAAGTGCAATTTCTTAAAAATTGCCGAATCGGCTGGTGGGAGGTCGAGACGTCGATTTTTCGAGATCATAAAAAAAGGAAGTATGAGTTTTTAAGCATGAGGGACCTAGTGGTAATATCATAAATTTTAGGGGCTTCTTAGAAAGGGCCAAAATGCAATAAGTCGAAAGTTGGGGGTGAAACTGGAATTTCAGAAAGTTGGGAGAAGCCATGGCCGACCAGCAAGGTTGCCGGCCATCGGTGGGCATTTCCGACCAAGGGCATCTCGAGGGACTGGTCAGGGAAGCTCGAGGACCCAAGCCACGCCGTCAGCGAGCTCGAGGTGGCCGGAAACCGACCACAGTTTGGTCGGATTGTCGCGGCAATGCCGCGACCTGTAATCGGCCGATCGAGGCCGTTTGTCCCTGTTTTTGGGTCGCCCAAGAGGCGTTTGTGAAGCCTGAGGCATTGGGTAAGGCATCCATGTCGATTTTAAGAGTCGATTAAGGCTATAAATAGCCGAGCTTCATGCGAGGGTTCGGCTGAGGGTTTTGGAATTTTGAAGCTCAAAATCGGGGGTGTTAGCGAACGAATTGAAGCTCGAGAATAAGGGGCTTTTGAAGCCCATGAGGTGTAGAAGTTTTCTGGAGAAAATAAAGCATTTTAGTGTTGGTTTGAAGGGGTTTCGAGCCTCGCCGGAAAAATGAAGCGGGCGGTTTGGCCGAGAGTTCAAGGCCTCGATGGGAGGTCTTCCAGTGGTCCTTTGAGGATCAAACTTGTCCATGAGGATCGACTAAGAGAGGGCTTCAAGCTGGCATAGCTTTTCCATATCGCCGGCGACCGGAACGCCGGAGAAGACGACCGGCGCGTGGCATGCACGCGCTGGTCTTCACGCGAGCCCAGTCGCCCTAGCACGTGTTGGCGCGTGCGGGCGCGTGGAGCCTCCTAAAAATCTGCAAAAATCTTGGAAAAATAGAGAAAAATATTTTATGGAGGTTTGTGCAAAAAGATTGGAATTTGGGATTCTCGATGTCTTGGTTTCCGCACCAAAAAGCCTCGTTTTGCGTGAAAACGCAATATTCAGGTAAGTCCAGTATTTTTCCTTTGGAGTTTATAGCATATTATGAATTGTGGTGAAGATAAATTTGAGGAAATAGTCGCGATGCAATTATTGAGATTTTTAGAAGGAAAAAATAAAGAAAAATAAAGGAAAATAGTAAATAATGAAATATTAAGGATATTTAGTGATTAAATATTATTTTATGATTGAAGAGATCGAGGTGAGGAGGTTGATGCAACTTTTGAAAGCTGGCACAAGAATCGAGGATGGGCACGCACATCGAGGCGGTGCTCGCTTCTCGAGGAAATGCAAGTCAATGTCAAAAGGGTATGTTAAAGAGTCGAGTTGAGTACATTAGAGGCCTGGCATGAGAACCGAGATGTCATGAGAATGCGTATGAGGTAAGTAGTACCACTCAAATGGTTTTAGTTTACGAAAAATGCTTGATGTGTAAGTGGTACTTACCAAAATGCTTTTAGATTTTATGAAAATGCTTCGTATGAAAGGGGTTTACCCCAAACCTTATTTTATGAAAATAATTTATCATGTTGTCATGTCTTGATGTGATTATGTCATGTAGATTGCATTTACATGTATTGATGTTGAAATGTGCATACATTCACGATGATATTATTGATCATGCATTGCATAAAGGGCTTGGGATTATGAACTGGCACCGTTGCTCTACCAAGTGTGCACCCATACACATCGGTCCAGGAAAGGGACTGTAAAAATGGGAGCAGCAGTTGGGTACGGTTGACTCAAGTCGAAAACTACGAGGACATTTTGCATATTGCATTCATGCACGAAAATGATTTTGTACTGCTTACTTAGATGGTTCATCATCTAATCGGGCTTTGCCCCTGGAACATTCAAACGTTCTAGATGGAGATTGTAGCAGGTACGAAGATGAATGAGGCATGAAATGGCACTTAGCTAAGTGCATGATGAATGAAAGATGAGATGAATGAATGTGATGTAGCCTATGTGTTTAAGTCCTGCTACTACAAAGTCTGAACGCTTTGAAAATCCATGATGTAAGATATGATGATGAATGACGTATGAGGAATGATGATGAATAACCCCCTAGTTAGGGTTAATATTATATGAGAACGTATGTTATGTTTTAAGTCATATTGAGGATTAAGTTCGAGAAACGATGATGTAAAGATTTGATTTATGATTTATGTTAAAGTAAGATGTCAGGTTCGATTCTAGCTTCCGCATTTGAGGTATGTATATGATGTTTCTCTTTCGAGAATAAATTAATGTAGGGAAATTCTGGGACTTTTGAGGAATGATGGGATTTAGTATGAGTTTGAAAGGAAAAAAAAAATTATCGTCCTGGGATTGTCCCAAGAAATAACGCGCCCGGGAAAGTGGGGCGTTACAACCCAAGTTCTTTATGATCTTTTAATTTTCCCTTGTAATAGTCTCTCTCTAAATGAAAGAGTACCCCCATGTATTCCTGTGGAGTAGGCAAAACTATAAGCCGAACCACGTAAAATCTCGTGTTTAAAGTATTTGCATGTATGAAGCAGGATGCAGGTACTGTAACACAGCCGGGGTCTCTAACGATATTATGATGACCCGACGGAAGTCCGGCGCCTATGATCTAGGACCAACTCGAGATCATCGGATGTTCCGATGCCTATGCCCGCAGACTCACCTAGATCCCTCGATTGAGTTCGGTGCAATGTTTTTTAAGCTAGACCTAACTCCTTAGGTCGATCTGGCGCCTAGGTCTCCCGGCAAACTCAGACACCCTGAGGGAATCCCGAATTGGGCTGGTTAATGGGCCCCGGATACAGCGGGCGCAGATCAACTCCTAGAAGAGCCGGAAGATGAAGCTGCTACAAGGTAAGCTGGAAAACGCCTCCCCCGCCCGAGGCTCGAGTCGTCAAATGGCAATCTGGCGCCTATGACCTAGGACCAACTCGAGATCATCGAACGATCCGATGCCTGTGCCCGCAGACTCACCTAGATCCCACGATTGAGTTGGGGGCAATGCTTTCAAGCTAGACCCAACTCCTTAGGTCGATCTGGCGCCTAGGTCTCCCGGCAAGCTTGGACTCTTGGAAAGAATCTCGGGTTGGATCGTTGGCCAAACCCAGATCCCATATGATAGACTGAACCTCGAAAGAAGCGAGCAAAGAAGTGAAAGTCACCGCCCAGGATCATCGGATGCCCTGGCACCTATGCCTGCAGACTCACCTAGATCCCTCGATTGAGTTCGGTGCGATGTTTTCTCGCTAGACCCAACTCTTCAGGCTGATCTGGCGCCTAGGTCTCTAGACAAGATAGGATGCTCGAGGTAAGTTTGGCATGGGATCCCTAGCGTGAACCAACTATCAGGTGGCTGGCAAAGACTCCACTCAAAAACATTCGTGGTGGCCCAATGATCCCCAATTTCGATAAAGCCAGAAGCTCGATAACTGTTGCATGACTCTCGAAAATTGCATTAAGGACGGGCCTACTCCGAGTTTCCCAGGGATTCGGAGCAGTGAAGAAAATAAAAATTGAACCACCAAGGCAAATAAATTGAAATACGAGTGCAAGTCACATAGCCAACCAACAAATGAAAATAATGTGACCAAGAAATTATATATAGATGTAAACAGGACAATTACATAGACCATGTTGAAGTAATAACCAAAGCATTGCATTCTCAAAAACTTGGAGAAAAAATGATACATCCCAAGCAAGATGTCAGAAATTCTAAAAATAACATTTTGAAAGAAAATTAGTACTGTACATGATCGAACGAAGAGCATAACATAAATCAAAAAGCCTATACTAGTCCTTGGGGGGAAGGCGATCCACGGGGCCCGAGCCCTCTTCAGGAGGCAGGCTCTGGAAAGCATCAGCCGACACGTCCCTTTCTAGCTCCCTCTCAAGCATATGCGCAGTGCTAAACGAGCCAGCACCCACTTCACCCTCCTCGAGATCCAGGACGTAAGGGCTCCATGGACCCTGCAAGTTACTAAGATCATCCTCTAGTGCTCGCCTCACGCATTCATTAGGCCCGATATCGTTTGGCTCATATTTCCTCCAGTCGGGGGGCAGACTGGCGGACATGGCGTTATCGAAAGTCACGTCCGAAAAAGAGTCCCCCGGGTACCTGCTCTCCACAAAATTGCGGCAGAGGTAGAAGCCAAACTTCGAAAAGCAGCTGGCATACTTATCCTTGCGATGGAAGCAATCCTTGGAAAGACGGTACTGCCTCACTGCCTCTCTCGCCGCTTCATCAACCTCTCGCTGCCTGTCCCCACGCATCTTCTCCATCTCCAGCTGAGCATGGGCCACCCGTTCTTCAGCACTAGCTAAATCTCCCTTTAGACGGGAAACCTCACCCTGGGCCTCCTCCAAAAAAGACACCTTCTCTTCATAAGCCCGGTTGCGAGCCTCTAATGCTTTTTCCCACTTACGGGCATTGTCCTCGGCTGCCTGACGGCTTATAGAAAGATCGTGAAGTTAGGCTTCGAGTCCGGTTTTGTCCGACTCCAAGTGACGGATCCGCATATTCAGAAGCTGCTCGTCCTCTTTCCATTGGAGGGACTTTTGTGTTAAATCATAAATTTGTGCCTCTTGACGAGCCAGCCGAGCGCGATTCATCGCGTTAGTCACAACTGCACCCTGAGCACCCTGCGAGAAAGAGGCGTGTAAGGGTAAGGTAAGCAAGCGAAAAAGAAGAGAAAAACACAAAAAGGAAAGAAAACTTACTATCGCAAGATAACGTTCAAACTCGTCCATATCCTGTGGGGAATTACGAAAATACCGACCCTCGTCACGAGGAAGAATGGAAGAGTAGAGAAGTCGGGCCGCAACCCCAGGCATGTCAATTGTATCGGTATCCAAAACCCCTGGTTGCATATTAAATTGCTCCCCGCGTACCCAGTAATTATCATCCAACCTAATGGCCCCTTGTTGAGGATCAGGCAATGCAGGCAAGATAGGGGCCAGTCCTCTGGAGGTTGATCCTTTCTCCATATGCAGTGTTCGACGATCGCGCGCGTTGAGGATTGAGCACGGCTCGACGATAGAAACCTCGACCCCTATCATGAATCGCATCAACAGCGGCCTGATCAAATCGAGAGGTGACCTCACCCTCTGGACCTGTCCTGCGCCCGGTCGGCTCATGCAGAGTGTGGTGAGGAGCCCCACTCACGGCCGCAGACATGTCCATCGCAAGCGGGGAAAAAGTAGGGAGGCCCATAGGCTCTGTAGGCGAATGGAGAGCCTGAGGGTCATCGACAGGTTGGAAAGTCGCGGGGTCTACTTCCGCTTCTTGGCGATGACTTCTCTTCATCCTCTTGTGTCGAGTGCGCGGGGGAGCCAAAGTTTCTCCCACTCCCTCATCTCGTTCAATGTTGTGGGAGTTGGGAGCAGGAGTCCCATCTTGAGGATCGAGCGCAGGAGACGTTCTGACTTGTGAAGTCCTAGGAGCCGTCTGTTGGTTGGCAGATCTCATCAAATGTTGCATGGCTGCAAAAGGAAGACATAACATAGTTAGACACAACGAAATAACCTCTAAAAATAATGTTTATAGCAAAGAAAAATAGCAAGGCAGCTAAGGCGTCCCCACCCTCAGGAGAGGGTTGCTCCTAGAGAAGGGCATCTCCCTCTCTCGCCGTGACATCAGGAGTTGGGTTGACTGGAGGGTCGGAATATAAGGCCCTGGGCACCCTGCGACGAGACGATTCGCCACGCTCCAGAATCCAGCCCACCCTTATCAATCTGTCCACGGACAAGAGGTCAAGGAGATGTTTAGGGCCACCCCTAGTTATAACGCGACGGCTATCCTCGTATCTCTCTCTAAGCACAGACAGGGGTGCGCTCAGCACAGGTTTTCCTACCCTCTCTGGATTAGTACGCCATTCACGAGGAGCATTCCACACCCCGTTCGGAGGTTTAACCAAAAACCAGGCGACAAAAGAAAGAGACAGTAGAGGAAATCGACGGTAGGATCTATGTCGTTCTCGCGACAGACGACAAAAAAGCCAACTAATTGGGCCCAACCATTAGGGTGTAACTGGCCCGGAGCTAATCCGCTTAGGCGTAAAAACTTGAGGCCGAAATTATGGAGGGGGAGATGGAAACCTAAACGGAAGCTAACCTCGTGCACACTCATCCACCCCTCTTCTACATCCACCGCGCAATTCTCCTCAGGACGAGGGAGCCTAGTGAGATAGTTCCTAGGGATACGGTGATTTAGGCGGATAAGGGCCACATCGTTCTCGTCCATTTGAGAGCGTTTACCCTTTACGAAGAAGTGCTCGACCCCGTGTGAATCAACATCGTGGTGATAAATTTTCCCGCTAGCCATAGCAGATAGGGGAGCAGAGGTTGAATGAGCTGACTAAAGGACGAGTTTAAGAAAATTTTCGGAAATGAATTTGGCTTAGAAAATGGTGATCTTCGGAAGAAAGTTCATCCTCGGAAGATAATTATCTTCGGAAGGTATTTATCTTCGGAAGACTAGAAAAAAGACTGTCTGTTTCATTCTCAGAATTACGATTTCGGAAGATGTTTTTAATCTTCGGAAGTAGGGTGACTTCGGAAGATCACTACTGTTCGGAACCTTCGGAAGATGGATGACGCTGCGAAGATTTGCTTCGGATGGACAGTATCTACGGAAGGAAATTTTACCTATGACAGTAATCTCTCTTCGGAAGTGGATTTGTCTTCGGAAGGGAAAATTCTTCAGTAGAAAAACACGAGAAGGATTTCCAGAGCAGCAAGTGAAGGACGCTCGGAAGCGGTGGACCCTATTTATAGGAAATTAGCGGAAGCCGAAAAGTTGGCGAGAAATGCTTCGGAAGTGAGCTTCCCAAGAGCCCTTCGGTAGCGGCCCTCCGAAATCTGTTGCGTTTTACCTACAAAAAATACTCTTCATATTGATAAAATCAAAATAAAGAGTATGGGACAATTGTTGTGCCCCGAAGTCAGCAACCGCAGGTAACTTCGGAAGACATCTTCCGAAGATACGAGCTATCTTCGGAAGATATCTTCCGAAGAGAGGTGGCATCCCCGGAAGAACCTCTTCGGAAGATATCTTCCGAAGTGCAAGCCCAGCCCCTCTTGTTTCGTGTTCCCAGCCTATAAAAGGAGAAGTCCAACACCAAAATAATAATAAAAAACATCGGTATTTTATCTCAATTTACTTACTTCTGAAGAGTATAATTTCCTTTCTAGCCATATTCCTTCCGTACTGACTTGAGCATCGGAGGGTCTTCGTGGGAGAGAAACCCACAAGCCTTTTGACTATCATTTTCTTACAGGGATCTTCGGAAGACCAATTTTTAGAGCTACGGAAGACCAGTGCTTTAGACCTTGGAGAGACCAGTTGGTTTGACCTTCGGAAGACCATTTTGTGTCACCTTCGAAAGACCATTTTGTGTCACCTTCGGAAGACCAGTAGCTGACATCTTCGGAAGGCCACTACTTGACATCTTCGGAAGACCACTACTTGACATCTTCAGAAGACTTATATTTTTATCATCCAGTTGCATCTGAAATTCATGGGTCCCACCAATGTCGCCTACGAAAGCTCTCACTCGGCGGTTCTCCTTTTGGGGCTTTGCTCCTATCTCGGAATTTACGGCATCCACGACTCTCCCATTCTTTATAAATTTAAATTGTTGTATTTGAGCAACAACAGAAACCCAACTAGGTGTGATGGTAAGAAGTATTGCTCCTCTTACATTTACTGATTGGAGGTCACCGGGGATGGAACCATATAAGGAGCGCATCTGACAAGAGGTCTTGGTGAGTAAATAACATCTCTAATTCTTAGTTATTTGACCTTAAACTTTTATACTTTAATAAGGGTATCATTGCAGGATAACACTGATGTACCTACAATATGGAGATCAATTTGCTTGCAACATACTTCCAAGAAGTGGGGAGAGTACAAAGCCACCTTGAAGAGGCATTATGATTGCCATGAGACAGATGCGGCTCGTTTATCCAAAATACCGCCTAGGGTGGACCCAGAATAGTGGAAGCTTCTTGTGGAGTATTGGGGGTGTGACCAAGTACATGTACGTATGATTTATGTATGGTAGATATATTAGATGGATTCTCTATACCTAGTTTTAATATCATATTACAAGTAGGAACGTAGTGCGACAAATCGTGCCAATTGAGATAAACTAAAGATGGGTCACACCAGCGGTAGGCGATCACATCCTCAGGTTAGGCACCAAGTAAGAATAGAATGGATGTTAGTTATATATATTTATTGATAATTTAATTAGTAACGCCTAAACTTTAAAGATTTAATATATTTCATCTCTTATATATGTTTTTATATGACTATTGAAAGTGGAGATGAGCCAGATAGAATCAAGCTTTTTAAAAAAACGCATACCAAAAATAGCGGAGAGATAGTAGACTCTACATCTTCATATATAATCGTATGTCTTTCTAAAATTTGAAAGTTGTAAATATATTTTGTTTCTTTTACATGTGGACTTATGTAACTAACTTGTGAAATATTTCTTAAGGAACAAATAGATGAAAGGTTGTCACAAATACCTGATGATGAACAAACCCCAGATTCGCTAAAGGATTTCTTTGCACAAATACTAGGCAAAGATGGGCATGGCAGGATAAAGATGGGAGGACTTGGAACATGCCCAACTAAGGTTAAACGAAGACAACAATATCAGGTGCCCCAAGAGCAATATGACCAAATGCATGCACAAATTACTGCCGAGCTAGAAGAAAAATTTCAAGCTCAAATCCAAAGTCAAGTTCAAATGCAAGTTTGTGCAATACTTGAGGCAATGGGACATACACCACTGCCTTCAGATAATACACCATAACCGAGACATGTATGTCATTCCATTAGTGCATTTCGTGATTTAAAATTGCATGTTTACTATATATATTAACTATACTATTATGAAATATGTGACGCCCCATTCTCACTTACGGAAGCCACTCGTGAACAATTACCCGAATTGCCCACCTGTCCGGCCTTAGGTGAAGGGCAGACTATGTTTCAACACGAAACGCCCTAGGTGGGGGCTAGGATCATCCTTCCCTTCCCTCAACCCCAGGATCCACTAACAGAATTGGATTTTAACCATACCGCACTTAGCTAAAAAAGATCTCATTAAGATGCCAAATTGCCATTTACTTATTTATATTTAATTCTTCTTCCATCCAAGAATTTTACCGGGCTTCACAAATTTCACCATTTCAATCAAACCATTGATTTCTCAAAAAAAAAAAAAAATTCGAGAAAGACTCAAAAATTCTATTTTTCAAAATACGTCATTTATCACAAAAAATGGCCGAAAAATCCTTTTATTTGAAAATTTTTTTCAGGGCCCAAAATCAATTAAAAATATCCCCAAAAATCCCAATTTTTTGAAATTTTAAAAAAATTTGGCTAGCGAGGCCTGCGGCACGCCTCGGGGCCCGCGCGGGGCCCAGCTAAGCACTGGTAGCACGCACTGGCCGCGGGCCAAGCGTGCTAGGTCGTTGGCCGCGCACCCGCTCGCGCGGCCCTGCTAGCGCAGCTGCTGCTTACCCCTGTTGCTTCTGAAATTTTTCTTTTTTTTTTTTTCTCTTAGGCCTTTAAACCCACATTTTTTCAGAAAATTCCACACCTATAAATTGCATCCAAACCTCCACATTTCCAACATAAATTATATGATTTAACTTCTTGGTACTTCCCACAACACACCAAAAATGAGACTTTCATCCAACCTAGGCTTTAACATGTCATAAGCTAATATCTCATTTCAATTTAAAATCAAACACTTCAAAAAGAAAATACACTCGTAGTCTTAGGCTTTAACAAGCCATTACCAACCAAATAAATTTACATCTCATAAATCAACACAACAACATAGGCTTTCATAAGCCATAAATTTACAACAAAAATAAATAAACACCATGAGCTTCCAACCACAAATTTGTAACTTTTCTTTTTCTCTTTTGACATAAGAGCAACCTACAAGGGAAGAATAAAATCTCATGAGCCACAAAGCTCAATAAGGGTGCAATGCAAAATAAATATGAATATAACCATGTTTATGTATGCCAAATGCATGCAAATGAGGCTAGGCCCATCCATCCTCACAACCCACCAAAGTTTGGGGCATCAACCTATCAACCTCCGCAATACTAGTCCTCCATATAGCCATAGGTCCACTAGATCTCACATCACGCAAGATATAACCACTACATGCAAGTGCTACATAAAACATTTATGAACCATATTTACAATACATTGTAAAGTCATCCTCTAATAGGGCCATCCCTTACCTTTTTTTCATTCTTTGAAGCTTTAACTCTCACTAGCTTCCTTCCAACACTTCTCCTAAAAAGATTCCTTGAAACAAAATATAAAGAAACTAAGTCCCCCATCAAGACAAATAACAAGATCTTATACTACCCAAAAAAAGGAATATTTACCTTCTTGATACTCTTCTTTCCCTTCTCTCTTTTCTTATCTTTTCTTCTCCTTGGAAGGCTTCTTCCTTTCTCTTACTTTCTTTCATCTTCTCTCTTTCTTTCTTTCTTCAAGGCTCTTCAAATGGCAAAAAATTGAGAAAAAAACACTCTTTCCCCTTTTTATACTACTCTTGTTTTGAAAGTTCAATTTCAAGACTTCATCTTAGCCCTTGATTTCTATTTGATTTTTGAGAGAAAATCTCAACCACACAAGAAAGCACAATCCATGTGCTTTTGCCTTGATTAATCTCATCCATTGGATTTTATTCACTTTTCAAGAGAAGAACTCAACCTCCAATTAAAAGCACAATCCAAGTGCTTTTGAAAACTTTAATCTAAACCACTCATCTCTTAATATTTGACAATCTATGCCATTTCTTCTCTTTAAATCCCCACATTTGGATTCATTCTCTTTTCAAGAATAGATCTCATCCATTGGATTCTTGAATTTTTCATTTATTTCTCATTTACTTAAATGAGACTATTTTCATATTCATCACATTTGAGAGACATAAATAATTTCTTTTCCCCTTAAATAAATCCCACAATTTTTCAAAGCATTAATGGGTGACTAATTTCCCATTTCACTTGGATTTATTTAATTCTCTTTAATCATGCTCAACATTAAATGCTTGAAAGACTAATTAGAATTTTCTTTGCGTTTAATTTAATCTCTCCATTTAACTTGGACCACAAAATGCCATGTGTCTCTACAAGACACCAACCTTGGCTTCCAAGTTCTCATTTAATCCATCCATGTGGCATTATCGCATTTATTCACCAATTTAGGAAAAAAAATATTATTTTCTCAAACAATTGCATATTCTCCATTTTCCCTATTTTTCATAATTAAATTCCTTTATGGAATCACTCCAAACTATCAAAATACCCTTTGTGAATTATTAATCCCATATATCTCTACATAAATACAAAATTGAGATTTAATCCACTCACACACCTAACTCTATATAAGAATTATTTTCAATTTACCAAAATGCCCATCTCATAAGGCACCAATATTCTCAAGGATCTAACACATTCTCAAGGGTATTTTTAAAAGTTTCACACTTCCTTTCTTATTCTCTTAACATCGGTAACACCAAGTGTTGCAAAATATAGCTATCTTCACATGCTAGTACTTCTGCCACACATGCAAGCACACCATCACCCAAAACTGAATGTGTTGGATTATCGATGCCAGAATGTGGTCATCATTT
The DNA here is from genome assembly GCA_036245055.1 of Diospyros kaki. NCBI lineage: Eukaryota > Viridiplantae > Streptophyta > Magnoliopsida > Ericales > Ebenaceae > Diospyros > Diospyros kaki. The sequence goes on from BSEG01000010.1 coordinate 1,225,932, forward strand.
AGAGGTAATTCACTATCAAATAGTTAATATATTTCAAAATCATTACACTTGCATGTTACATCCATTGTTCAAAAAAAGACAAATTACTTTTTTTTTGGCTGAATAAGACAAATTTATTTTATATTCTATGCACATGCATCTAGCAATTTATGTTATTTGAATGCAGGTTAAAAATTCAAAATCATTTAATTTTTAAGTATTTGTTTTAAACTTAGTTTATGTCTTTTCCTAAACTAAGTTTATGTATTTAAGTATACCCTTCAAGTACAATGGGAAAATTCCCATAATGCCGTCTACAGTTCAAAGTACCTTTTACGTATCTAAGAGTAAGAGCAGTCCAATGTGAATTTTAAGTATCATTAATATATCAGCATAAATCACTAACCACATAGCCAGAGCCGGTCCTGGTTTTCAGAGGCCCGGGGTAAATTTTTTCAAATGTGTCTCTTTATACAAATTAAATAAAAAATAAAATTATTAATTAATTAATTTTATTAAAATAATAAGAATTTACAAAAGATAAGAAAAAATAATTTGAGGCTTCATTAAAACCTTATTTGAGGAAAATCTAATGAGACAAAATCCCAAATGAAGGAAAAATAGTACTTTGCATTGTAAATATTGCATTAAAAAACGAAAACAACATATTTGAGTCTACATACTTCCTCCTGAATTTCTGTAAGCATTTCTTGATTTGATCAATCTTTCTTTCATCTAGGGTTGTCAAAAAATATTCAAAAACCAGTGAACTGGACCAAACCGGACCGAACCATGCATTTTGGATTGGTTCAATGGTTAGGTTCTGGTTCTAAAAAATTAAGAACCAATATATTTAGTTTGGTTACTGGTTTTTTTTTCCAAATTATGGTTCGAACCGAATTGGAACCGATATTATATTTATATATATTACAATTTCTTTAGTATATATATATACATATGTATAAATAATATCATTTTTTAGGAAACTAGCGAGATTCATGAACTCTTTTATTTCTAACTTTTTATGCGCTATTGCTATACTAAATGGTCGATGTAATCTCATTTGATGAGATAATCTATGAATTATTTTGTTCTACTTTTACTTCAAGACTTGAAACATTAATAAAGTTATGGGTTTATTTTAATTAACAAATTTGTTTATAATTTTATATTTTAAAAAATATTTAGAAGTTAAATGTTAATTGGATATAACTGAAATCGGTCCGATGTGACGGATTGGTCATGACTTGGTTTTTATATGTAATGGTTCGGTTACGATTCTTATTTTTTCAGAACCTTTAAAAATTGTTCGGTTACTAGATTCTTATAGAGCCGGACCAATCCGAACTATTGACATCCCTACTTTTATCTTCCACAATTAATCAAAGTAAAAACAATGATCACATGTACCAACAAAATAAAAATAGCAATGAAATCTTCTTTTGACTAGGTACAGGTGACAACTTCTTTTATTAATTCTTATAGAACCGGATTAATCCTAACCATTGACACCCCTACTTTTATCATTCACAATTAATCGAAGTAAAAACAATCATCACATGTATCAACAAAATAAAAATAGCAATGAAATCTTCTTTTGACAGGGTACAAGTGACAACTTCTTTTATTAATTTTTTTTAATTTTTTATACACAAATATACATAAATTTAAAAAAAAAATTGTGCCCCTCACTTGTGGGCCCTGGGCTGTGGCCCTGGTAGCCCTGGCCCAGGGCCGTCTCTGCACATAGCCTATATCTAGTCTTCAGCGGTGCATAAGATACATGAGGTTGGCAACAATTTGAGAGTATATGAGTTGAAAAACAAGTTGACCTTTATACCATATTAACTTGACACTTGAGACATAATGAGGCAGGAGGATATTCTTTAATATAATTTTTATTTTTCTTATTCATTTAGCATATGGTTAGCATTTATATTATTATCTTGAGCAAGTAGTCATGTAAGTAGAATGTGACTTTTAAGATAGACGGATGGCAAAGCATAGAAGACTTGATCAATATTTGAGATTTATTGCCTCTATAACCCTAGTATAAATAGTCTTGAAACATTTTGTTGGCAGCCCTTTTTATTCTAATTGAACTTTTGAAGTTTTCCTAAATTCTAACTTCCATATACTTGTTCCTTCTTTGATCATAGACTGCTTTTAGCTCAATTTCTGCACACATGTAATGTTGTTTCTTCATCTCTCACTATGGCACTATGGCAGAGTGTTATCAGAGTGAAACAGACTGTAGTTGTATTTCTCAATGGTTGAACATGCTAGAGGAAGTGGAAGAGGCAATCAACCCCCAGGGAAAACAAGGGAAAACAAATTCTTACTCAAACCTGCTAGGCCACAAATTTTTCGCAGATAATACAGAACAGGCAATATTATCAGGTTCACAAACAAGAAGCACGAACCTCCAGGTGGAAATAAGAACACCCATATACAGGAAAAAAAGGATTCAAATTTATGAATTTATAGCCCAAAACTCATAATTTTTAGGAACTATCTTTTTGAAATAGACTTTAGGATTTTTTGTTCTTTTCAATATGTAGATGTGGAAGCACTTTTCCTTCGTACAGGAAAAAAAGTAATTCTTATTATTCTGTATGATATGACAGATTAGTGAATTTGTTCACTTGATGAATGGACGAATACCTCGCCACATTGTTACTAAGGCAATCATTGTATCCATTGATCCGACCAAATCTATAGGAGGAGTAGAACTAGGTAATGAGTTTGTTGAAATTAGTATTCAGAAAGTGCTGAAACCTTTATATCCATTGCCTCGTCAATTTTCTGGGATGCGTGTCTTGAGAGATGCTAATAACAGTTAAACTATGATACCGTTGAGGGTATCTGATTTAAGTGTTTTTGTATACAGTTGTTATGCAATTTTGAACATGTTTTATGCAATTTTATAGTTAATATACATACTTAAATAGATTTATTATTTTTCAATGCAGATCGAAAAAATATGATATGCAATTTTGGTTAGAGCAGCATGGTGGCGTAATCAAGGGTTATCTGATGTCACTTGGACATATTTTATTTTAGGGTCGATTTATATGTGCAAAAATGGTATTGTGTAATGAGACGAGACAAAATCAATCTTTTTAAATGATCAAATGTGTTGTACTTAAATAGATATATTATATACAATTGTTATACTTATTGTGTGTAGTGGGCTCTTTTAAAATTGTTGATGATTTTTTATTATACAGGTTTTGATTGTACATTTGATTAATGTTATACAAGTATATGGTTTTTAAAAAATCTTTGTACTGCCGGCAATTTCTGAAATCTGCCAGCAAAGTCATTAATTTGCCAGTGATTCAGTTGAACCGTTGGCAAAGGAAACCACCGGCAATATTTATTTTGCCGGCAATTTTCCTAAATCGTCAACAAATCTTTATTTTGCCGACAGTTTTCCTAAATCGTTGGAAATTTCTGACGGTTCACAAAAATCGCTGGTAATGAATATTTTTACTGGCGGTTATAAATCGCTGGTAAATTTTATTTTTCGGAAGTTTTCAACCGTCGACAAAATTTTTCGATGGAGGTATTTCTGGTGAAAATAATTACCGTTGGTAAAAATTTTACCGGTGATTTTTTTACTTTTTTCGGCGATTTTTCTACTGCCAGAAAAAATTAAATCTCTTGTAGTGTTATTTAAATCCATTATGGACAAACCAAAAAAAAAACATGAGAAATTAAATCCATTATCATAAGACGGTTGCATTATTCCCCACAATTTTTCGTGTATTAATGTTATTTTTTTTAATCTACAACTTATTTAAATCCATTATGGGAAACATAAAAAAACTGTGGGAAAATTAAATCCATTATTGGAAAACTCTTGCATTATTACCTACTGTTGTGATGTATTTTTTTGAAACTATAACTTATTTAAATCCATTATGGGAAACCAAAAAAACTATGGAAAATTAAATCCACTATCATAGTACGGCTACATTATTGTTCTCTATTGGAATTTTGATAACTGTCAATTGGAGATGGCTCATTAAATTCTTGATAATAAATGTCTATCTGCATATAATAAAGACATTTTGAAGGGATTATAATTAGGACAATGTATATGTACATAGAGATTTACACGCAACCTTACACACACGATAAAATAACAAAAATACCTTTCTCCCAAATCACTTCCATGAAACCTTTTAGTTTTGAGAAACCCACCATCATCGTCGCTCCTACCCACATTGCCGCTCGCATTGTCGCCCCTCCCCCCCTACCCGCACCCCAGCTCACACTATATTTTCCTCCACCCTCTGACCACAGTTGTCAGTCGCACCTACCGTCACCCTTACTCGCCACTGTCGCTAACATTTCTGGGCATTTCTCAGCCACGAATCAAACAATTTTTGCAGCCATGGATGAAGCCCAATTTGACTTCATTGTCCGATCGAACTTTATCGGGGGAGTAAGTCTCCATTAGACTTCATGGATGGATGAAGTCCGATTGAACTTTATCGGGGGAGAGTATGTTTGTGAACTTGGCAAGAAAAGGAGTCAAAGGCCTGGTGGCGGGGGCGACAGCAGTGCGATGATCGACGTGAGGTGAGGTGACAAAAGAATGCATCGGATATTGGTGGTGGCGGGACTGACGACAGTGCAACGATCGACGCGAAGCGAGGCAATAAGAAGATGCAGCAGCTGACGAGATGATGTAGCGGTGGCCAGTGGTGACGAGGCGATAATGGTGCGACAGTGGCATAAGGCGATGGCTATCGATGGTTGCTTGAGGAGTCCATGAGAAGGGGAGAAAGAGGAGGTGGCCTAGAAGGGAAGGGGAAACAATTGTATATGAGGGCATTTTTGTCATTTTGAGGCGCTAGAATCTAAGGTGGGCTTTGAATTGTATGAATTTAATTTTTTAATTATCATATCTAATTTATTAGTTCAATCGACTTTTTTATTTAATTTATCAATAAATCATATTCTTTGATAATGTAACACCCCATTTTCTTGGGCGTGTTATTACTTAGGACAATTTTGGGATAATAAATTTTTTCTTTCAAACTTAAAGCTAAATCATATCATTCCTCATATCTATCCCAAAATTTTTAATCATTTTTCTCGAAAGATAATCATTATACACATCAAATGCGGAAGCAATAATCAAACCTAACATTTTAACATTAGATATGTCCTTACATCATCATTCTTCAACATAACTTAATACAAAGCATAAGTTCTCAACTAACATTAACCTTAAATAAGGTTATATATCATCATTAATCAAATGGCTATATATCATCATTGCTCAAAACGTTCAGAATTCAAAGTAGCAGAACTTAAATACATGGGCTACATAATATACATTTCATTCATCATGCACTCTACTAAGTACCATTTCATGTCTCATTCATTCTCCTTTCTGCTACAATCTCCATCTGGAACGTTTGAATGTTCCAAAGGCAAATCCCAAGTTAGATGATGAATCATCTAAGTAAAGGAACAATAAACATATTTCATGCATGAATGCAAAATATAAAATGTTATTTTCATATTATTTTGGTTTGAATCGACCACACCCAACTGTTGTTCCCTATTTTTACAGCCTCCTTACCAGGTTGAGGTGTATGGGTGCACCCTTGATAGAACAGTGATGCCATTCCATAATGTCATACCCTTATGCGATGCATGATCAATAATATTATCGTAAACATATACATATTTTATCATCAATACATGTAAATGCAATCTACATGATATATTCACATCAAGGCAACACAACATGATAAAATCATTTACTTAATTGGGTTTTAGCTTGAACCACTTACAAACCAAGTATGTTCTATAAAACTAAATCTAATTGAGAAGTATCACTTACATTCTCAAGCTTATCGGGTTACCTTGATATTCGTGCTTTGCCTTAAAATACGTGCACTATCTCAATTTACGTGCCAACCTCAAAATTCACACCAGTCACTTCAACTTTAAACCTAAAAGCATCCTAATCACCATATTTAATTAAATAAATATTAAAACCTATTTTTTCATAATTTATTACATTTTCTTTATTTTTCTCTCTATTTCTTTCTATTTTTCCTCAATAAATCCAAATTAAATATTTTCTCAAATATTTCACTATAAAAATTCATAAAATAATATTTCTGAATTTCTAAAATTTTCTAGAGAATTTTACTTACCTTAACTTAGCCTCTCAAGCTTCTTCGGTATGCGTGTCACACCCTTGAAACACGTGTCCAAATCATTTTTCTCGCCAAAATCTCTGGAATAACCATAAAACTTCATTTTCTATTTTTCTAGAAAATTCCAGAAATTTCTAGAATTTTTCCTATATTTTATTTATTTTTCTTTTCTTTTCTTTTCTTTTCTTTTCTTTTTTGTTTTCTTTTTCTTTCCGCCTTCTTCCTCCCCTGTAACGCACACAGTGCGCCTGCGTGCATGGTTGCCTCACAGCCCTCACCACTTATCGGCCTCGCCACCGTGAGCCTCCTCCAGCCACACCATGACTGTTGTCATCGTGGCCTGCTTGCTAGATGCTTCGACGCACCGGCTTGCTGTATTGCCATGGTAGCCCCTGCTCACATCTCCAGCACCTCCGCCCAACCTCTAGCTGTTGCTTCAGGCCGTCTTCAAGACCTCTACTGAGCCTACCGATCATTGTCGCACTGTGCGGCCTTCACCGTGGCTGGTGCTGGTTGCTAGCGTCGCCCTTGCTTCACTCGAACTTGCGGCTATGACCGCTTGCTGCTTTGGGCTGCCACTGATCGACCTCTCTCTCTCTCTCTTGTGCACAACTCTCATCAAACTCTCTCTCGATCTCATGCCTAGTCAAAGCTCTTTCTCGGCCATTTTGCTTGCTGTCATTTCCTCATTCTTTCTACCATTCTCTTATTCCTTCCCCATTTGCTCTCAAATCTCTATCTATTTATAAGCTCTCCGCCCACCTCCTCACTGCCTTGCCCATACTTTTTTTGTGTGAAATACACTCCAATTGTAGCCATGATTTGGCAGAGGCGTGGCTTCAATCTTGCAGGGCATGGGCAGCCATCGCACACGCACACACAACACGCAACCTATGTATATATATATATATAGATTATATATCACATTAATATATATATATATAAGAAATTGCACAATTAAATTCCAATTTTGATCTTATTTCACTTGGGCAACTTCGTAATTTCAATTATACTCTCAAACATTGAATTAAATTGTATTTTGATACTAAAAATCTAAAATTAATAATTCAAGATTACTCGATAATGATGATTTCGCCCCAGTGTCTTCATTAGACTATCGTTTCATCTCGAAACTACTAAAGAGTTACTCATTACGGAAAACTGGAGCCCCCTCAAGATTCCATTGACTTCCCAGAAGTCTGCTACAACGATTCAATTTTGCAACCTAAGTGATAGCTGCATTTTATCTGTACCGAAAATCGTTCCTAATTCAATTTTTTTCAATACCATAAATCTTATCTTGGAACGCTCAATGAAACCATATCATTTTTATTAGACAATTTCACTTCAAGGCATTCCCTACAGTCGATTCAGTGCTGATAATTACTTTTAAGTCAATTTTTCGGTATTCTAAACTTACTTAAATTAGGTGACAATTTCACGAAAAAATGGGTTCTTACAGATAATATCACAAAAATATGGGTTTTCCTATGCTATCTTGCCTATAGATTTTCGTGTATTGATGTTGTTATTTTTTTTTAAAACTGCGACTTATTTAAATCCATTATGAAGAAACTAAAAAAAATCATAGGAAATTAAATCCATTATCATAAGACGGTTGCATTATTCTCCACAGTTTTTTTGTGTATTAATGTTATTTTATTTTTTTTTGAATCTAGAACTTATTTAAATCCATTATGGGAAACATAAAAATACTGTGGGAAATTAAATCCATTATTGGAAAACTCTTGCATTATTGCCTACTGTTGTGATGTTGTATTTTTTTGAAACTACAACTTATTTAAATCCATTATGGGAAAGCAAATAAACTATGAAAATTAAATCCATCATCATAGTACGACTGCATTATTGTTCTCTCTTAAAATTTTGATTACTCATAAATTAGAGATGGCTCATTAAATTCTTGATAATAAATGTCTATCTATATATAGTGAAGTCATTTTGAAGGGATTATAATTAGGATAATGCTACACGTACATAGAGATTTACACACAACCTTACACACACGGTAAAATAACGAAAATACCCCTCTCCCAAATCACTTCCACGAAACCCTCTAGTCTTGAGAAACCCACCACCGTCGTCGCCCCCACTTGCGCTGTCGTAGCCCTCACCCGCAACCTAGCTCGCACTGTCGTCCTCACCCTCTGACCACAGCTACCATTGCACCTACCGTCACCCCTACCCGCCACTAACATTTCTGGGCAATTCTTAGCTGTGGATCAAACAATTTTTGCAGCCATGGATGAAGCTTGATCTGACTTCATTGCCTGATTGAACTTTATTAGGGGAGTAAGTCTCCATTAGACTTCATGGATGGATGAAGTCTGATTGGACTTCATCGGGGGATAGTGTGTCTACGAACTTGGCAAAAAAAAAAAAAAATCGACGACTTGGTGGCGGGGCGATGACAGTGCAACGATTGACGCGAGGTGAGGTGATGAAAGGATGCATTGGATATCGACGGTGGCAGGGGTGATGACAGTGTAACAGTCGGTGCGAAGCGAAGTGGTGAGGCGACGAGAGGATGCAGCGGTTGTCGGCAATGGTGAGGGCGACGATGGTGCGGTGGTCGACGTGATCCTCTCGACGAGGCTACGAGATGATGCAGCGACGGTTAGTGGTGGCGGGGTAGCAACAGTGCAACAGTCTGCACGAGGCAATGACTATCGACAATTGCTTGAGACACCCATGGGAAAGGGAGATAGATGAGAGAAGACAACCATGGGAAGGAAATGGGAAGCAATTACATATGAGGGCATTTTTGTCATTTTAACATCTTTCGATCATCTATTATGTACAAATAGCATTTTCCATAGATTAATGCTGGCTAGGCATGAATTAAGTTCACCCAGTTGATTGATTGGTTAACCCAAAAGTAAGGGAGAACGCATCCGATAGCACCCATTTGATCGGTTTATACGTACGAGCATTGGATCACAAATGAATATTAACTAAAAGAAATGAAGATTAAATGATGAAAAGCTAAGAAGGTTTGTTGGTTCAAATTTGGTTCAATAAATTTCTCAATAGAAAATATAGTGACTTTTATACAACGTATCCTCAGTTAAAGTATGCACATGGGTGGTTAAGGTACTTTGACTTGTGCTCTCTATAATAATTATTGTAACATCCTGTATCGAGTGATAAGAAGGATCGGAATAATTTACCTTGATGAGCTTACACGAACTTCCCAATGGGGTTACCCATCCTTAGATTACCCAAGTCAAGCATGCTTAACCCTGGAGTTCTTTGCCTACATTCAGCTCAAAGGGTATCCAGCTAGTATTGTTTCCTTCCTTACTTATCCTCTATATATACTACTCTTCTCTAGGCTCTTGGGGTATTACATTCTCCCCCCCTTAAGCACATGACGTTCTCGTCATGCGACCTTATAACTGGTCTCAGACCCCTCATTGCATGGCTGATGTGGGATTTGTCTAAGGTGCCTACATGCACCCCCCCTCAGGGACTCAGTGACCTCGCCGAGGTTTGCCCCACCATCGCACTCAGAGGCTCGGGGGTCGGATCTAATACCACTTGTAACATCCTGTATCGAGCAATAAGAAGGACCGGAACAACTTACCCTAATGAGCCTACACAAACTTCTCAGGAGGGTCACCCATCCTTGGATTACCCCAGGTCAAGCATGTTTAACTTGAGAGTTCTTTATCTGCATTCAGCCAAAAAAGTATCCAGGTGGTGTTCTTTCCTTCCTTACTTATCCTCGATATTTACTACTATTCTCTGAACTCTTGGAGTATTACAATTATGACTCAAATAAAGTATTCTTTAGCGATAAAAACCCTTTACAATTATGCTAAAAAATATTGTTATATTAGTCAATCCACGGCTATTCTTTAATTAGCAAAACAGAAAAACAAAGAAAAGTAGGATGATTATATAGAGAATATAATTGTAATATCATATTAACACAAGAATAGATGTACAAAACATGATAATAAATGTTGATAAACTCTATCTTTATATTCAAATTTAGACAAACTACATTGATTCGTGATACCATATATAAATATAATGGCATGGTGTTGTAATTATGTTGGTATTGAAACAGTTCAAATATGCCATGTTGTAATTTTTTCTTTGTCATTATTTAATTGCAATTAAATATTTCAAAATGATCAAAATATAGTGTCTCTCTCCCCCTTTCTCTTCTTTCTCCATTATTTTCCTAGCTTGAAATCTGTCATTAGTGACTCTTTATTTATAGCACCATCGCTATCGACTTTTTTTTCCCCCCCTACACTTTTTTTGGCAACTAAATCACTACCATTGTCACCAATTGCTTCTACATGTAACACCGTTTCTGGTTTTTTTAGAGGCTAAATTCAATCTAAACTCACCTAGATTCAAATGCAAAATGTTTGATTGAACCTTTACATTTAAGTTCATAACGACAGAATATCGTTGACAATCCCTATAGCAACACTACATCTACAATGTAAAAGTTCGCATCTCTCTCTCTCTCTCTTAGTTTCAATCTCAGTAGATTTATCATTTTTCTATTTTTTATTTTTCTAAAATTTTTTTCTATTTCTTATTTAATGCCAAATGGAGGGTTGTTACTATTTTTGAAACGCCAAGATAAATTTTACAATTTTTTCAAATCTCAAGTTATTCTTTACAATTTATCCTTTTTCAAAAATAATTTCTCTATAAAAATCTTTTATATGAAAAGCAAAAAAGAAATTAAAAAGTTTTCAAATAATAATAAAAGATAAAAAAAAAGCTTAACAAACCGGAAGAAAGTACGAAGAAGCTGGTACGAGTAACCCATGCATGCAAAACTCAAGTAAACTATAACTAAAATGTTTAAAACATCTCTACACCCATACCCTAATAGTTATAGTCCTATCCTTAAGGGATTAAAATCTCCAACTAAACTTACAAACCACCCCATGCAATAACAGTTATAGGGATTTGCACTTGTAGTATATGTGTTACACCTCCATAAATATGTGTGTACATAAATATGAAAAAATTTTAATATTTTTTTTCAATCTCATAAGGGCCTATGCATATATCAAACTGCCACCAAAAGAAAACAACTTGTCTCTTAAAAGACCACATCGTATATAACCAATCAAATTTCATAATCAACAAAGCAATGAATGGCTTCATCTTGGCTCTTTTGGATTTTCAATGCTCTCGAGTATCTCCACCACTTCTTGTATGGATGGCCTTCTTTTGGGTTCAAGTTGAAGACATTTTAGACTAAGCTGAGCGATTTGCCATGCAGCTTTGGCAGGATACATCCCTTTCAAGTAGCTGTCCATAATGCTTTCGAACTTTCTCTCACCAGCGAAATATGGTTGGATAGAGCAAACCAGACTCCTCTCATCACAACGAGAGTCAAATAATGCTTTCAAGCCTGTTAGCACCTGAGCCATTATAACACCAACAGCATACATGTCGCTAGCCGCAGATAGATACCCTATTTTCACAAACATTAATATATATTGTATTATTATTGTCATGAATAACATTTCTGTAAGCTCAGTTCAAGTGGCTTTTAAGTATGAAAAAACTCTTATGAAGCTTCGTTTAAACCAATCAATCCCCCCTAGAGAAGCATCAAGCTTCAAAATTAAGGTCCAAAGCATTACCTGTGGCAAAATACTCTGGAGCAACATAGCCAAGTGTGCCCGTAATCTGTGTTGACACATGTGTTTCTTCAGTAGTTGTAGGACCAAGTCTTGCCAAACCAAAGTCCGCGATCCTGGCATTGTAGGGCTATCAATCAAACACACATTAGGCCAAATACAAGACCTCCTTTCTGCAACCATCATTTTAAGTGATATATATTGGGCGTTTAAATATAATTTACATAAATCATTGTATGGATTTAATAAATTTTCATTTTAAAAAAATATGATGAAGAATTCTATATAAATGTACAAGATCACTAGAAAGGTGTGTAAACACACACACACACACATAGATATATGCAATTATAATACCAATATTATTTTAAAATTTAGGCATAAAAAACACAGTAATATATACAAGCTATTTCTAGCTAGATTGATTTGAGAACATTGAGATTTCCTCCTTGTTGTGTTCTTTCTTTCCCTCTCCAATTCTTCCTCCGTTCCTCTTCTTCCCCACTTCTCTCTCAACATTCTGCACTCTCCTTGCTGTCTTACATCAAATTTTCTTGGTTAGTTTTTCAAGACATCCTAGAAGTACCATTAGTTTAAAATATTAATTAAGTTTTATATAACCATTGGTCCATTACCATCAATATCACATGGGGAAACATATGTTAATAACACATACAAGCACACGTCCACATATATAACATAAGGCTGGTGATGACTCACTAAATTACCTTTTTCTAAAATTGATAAGATTAATGGTCACCAATGGTATTATCATAATTATGTAGTACATTTGTTATCCATTATGCATCAATAGTACATTGAATAAATCATATTTTTATTTAGCTAATTGAATGCAAGAAACTTACAGCGTCAAGCAATATATTTGAACCCTTGAAATCTCTATGTATTATTGGCGGTTCGGATGAGTGCAAATATGCCAGCCCTCGTACTGCTCCTATTAAGATCTTAAGTCTTATCTCCCACGAAAGTAGCTGACAACCAGCCCCCCCTGCAGAAAGCAACCAAAAACGTAAGCCAAACGAATTTCATTAATCAGCAAAAGATAAAACAAGTTCAGCTCTTACTTCCAAAAAGATGGTTGTCCAAACTGCCTTTCTGCATGAACTCGTAGACAAGAAATAGCCTTTTACCCTCACAACAGAATCCCAATAACTTAACAACGTTGGGATGGGACAGACGACTTAGGATGTTGATCTCATGCTACACAGATTGGGCAAATAAGTAAGGAGGAGGCCTTAAAGAGATTATATATGAATTAGATAAGTTGAAATAACATTGGCAATCCCAGATATGAGAGGATAAACGGAGAGAATGATGACCATACAGTTGTCCACTTCAATTTACAGGTATCACAAAACAAAAATGAGGAAAATACAAAGTATCCACTTTAATTTAATATGCAAAACTAAGATGTTGACCATACAATTGTCTTGTATTTATTTTTTTTGCAGTTAAAGAGCACGGTAGGATTAAGGTCTGATATGTTGCTTTTGTTTTACAAATAAGAGCATGCGTGTATGAAAGGACAAACTAAATAGGATATAAACAGTGTATATCATCTGTAAGAAGAGCTAAGGACTCTGGTGAGAAGATTCTTTCTACATAGCAATGAAGGTTCCAACCAAACCATGCTTACACTTTGGTAAGGGTACATGCAGATTGAGCCAAGTCAATTATACAGCTACAACAATTTTGGACCCAAACCCATTACACCGATTATGGAACCCACTGAGCCAAGCCAACTTAATTCAATTTCGTTGGGTTCAAATTTGATTGATTCAGTTTCGTAATGAGTATGGATATTTGGCAGTAGAAGACAATAATACAAAGTTATTAGGATTCTGATAAAAACTTGTTGCTTGTGATACCAAACTCCCAAGGCTGTGATGATATTTTCATGAGGGCCACTGTTGTGTGGATATCCCAATTTGCAGGCCACCAATTTAGAGAGGCGCCCAAAGGGCCTTTGAGGAGGCAGGGCTTTTCGGCCCAGCAGCTCAGGCCCACACAAAATCGGCCCAGCTCGGCCATTCACTCCCAGGTATATAAAGCATGTGTCTCTGATCTTTGTGACCTATTTTCTCCTTGTCTGGCCGTTTGCGACTCCGTCCAAACCCTAGCTTATCTTCTCCTCCTATCTCGCCATTCTTATCCTCTCCGAAACCCTGGTTCCTTTATCCTCCTTTGACGGATTTTTTGCTGGTTTCGGTTTTATCTTTGATGGCTATAAAACCTGTGTGTTTTCGATGGGTCGAGGGTGTGGAAACTAAGAGAAACTTAGCTGATCTCGTTTGGTCTTTATGTAAACCATCTCTGTGTGATCTTCTTGCTGTGTGCTGGTACCGAGCTGGGCCGATTGGATTTCGGATTTGGGAGAGCTTCTCGTTGGTTCGCTGTAGGTGACGATAAACAGATCTGAGCCTTGAATAAAGCAATAACCTTTCGTTTGTATTTAAAGGGAAGTTTATACTTTCTGTTCTTGTTTTATATTGCTATTACTTGTGGTTAGATTTGTTCGCTACTAACAGAAAGTGTTTTGGCTTCGTGCGAGATTATAAGTTCTCAACAAAACTGATACCTAGTACATTACAAGTATCAATGCCTAACCAACAAAAGACACAGAATTGAAAGAACGGTAAAGATTTGCTGTCAAATTATTCAGCCATTAACTGGCGTTAGTTGAAGTACCTGCCACTCTTTAAAACCTCCATGGTTGTTAGAATCCCACTCCTTGACGAAAATGACGTCTTCTTTAAAACCATTCTGTAATGACGTCTTCTCAGCAAGCCAACCCTTGTAGACTTTGATGAAACCCCCTTGTCCTAACAATGAATCCCTTCTGAAATTTCTGGTAGCCTTCCTCAACTCTGAAAAACTGAAGGCCCTTATATTGCTGATGGTTGTTTTATCTGAATGATGAGGAGAAAAAAATCAATTGGCATAGGTAAGGGCAAAGAAGTGAGGCAACCTGAGAGAGAAAGAGAGAGAGAGACCAGTCCACCCAAAATCCACAGTTCTGGGTAAAAGTGCAGTACTGATCTTGTGGAACACCTTGGTGAGCATTCCCTGTGCCCTCTTCTTGCTTAGGGGTATCATCTCAGTATACTGCACTGCAGTGGATGGGCTGGGGACTTCAGCTGAAAGGGCATCATCATCCAGTTGAATAATCTCATCATTTTTCTTTTCCTCAGTCCCACCAAGATTGAGAACATTCTCTTTATCCTCATCAGCAGCATCAACATTGACAACGTCCTCGTTAACCTGCGTCGTTGACAAATCCTTGCACTGATCATCTTGTAAGCATGCCAATGCACGCTCAAGGCTCACCACCACATCAGCCATTGTAGGGCGTCCATTTGGATGCCTGTGCAGGCATTTCCTTGCAATTTCTGCAAACACATCAAGACTTTTTGATAGTATTGGTAGCTGATCCCTCAAAATGGGGTCAATAATTTCATCAAGTTTTCCATCTTTGATGCAGCCTTGAGCCCAAGAGGATAGACTGTGTTGCTCCTCCTCGAGGCTTAAATCCACTACTGGCCTCCCACAAAGCACTTCTAAGAGCACCACGCCAAAGGCATACACATCTGATTTCTTGGTTAGTTTGCGGGTCAAGAAATAATGTGGATCAAAATAACCAAATGTGCCTTTAACATTTGTGCTAACATGGGAAACAGAATGGCTTGTGGCGCCCATTTTACATAATCCAAAATCTGAAACCTT
This sequence comes from Diospyros kaki, assembly GCA_036245055.1. Taxonomy (NCBI): domain Eukaryota; kingdom Viridiplantae; phylum Streptophyta; class Magnoliopsida; order Ericales; family Ebenaceae; genus Diospyros; species Diospyros kaki. Next base: position 1,241,488 of record BSEG01000010.1, read on the forward strand.
AGCCACCATGTCCTTGTTCAACAAAATGTTCGCGGTCTTCACATCTCGATGTATGACACCACCTTGAATACCAGTGTGGAGGTAATCCAATCCACGGGCAGCACCAATGCAAATCTTGAGCCTTTGCTCCCATGGCATATGACAATCATTTCCATTATCTTTAGTATTCTTTTTGTATAGATGTTTAGCAAGTGTACCCTGCTCCATATGCTCATACACCAGGATCTTCTCATTGAATTCGTCACAGTAGCCCAGAAGGCTAACAAGATGCTTGTGTCGAAATTTAGAAATCGTCTCAATCTCCATCAAAAACTCATTTTGGCCTTGGTTAGACTTTGGTTTCATCCGCTTAATGGCGACTGTGGTTGTTCCTCCATTAATGAGTCCTTTATAAACGTTACCAAATCCACCACTTCCAATGACCAATCCGTCATCAAAGTTTCTAGTTGCTAATTGGAGCTGAGCAAGTGAGAAGCGGCAATATGGCCCTTCAGAAGGTGATGATGATAGGATGTCTTCTTGTCCAGATTTTTTACCCAAATAGGCCAATGGATAAACAACAACATTCAGTGTGATGAGTAAAATTATTAGACTATTTGCAATGGTATAAATGCCATAACCAAGCACTAACTTCTGAGGGTTTGAATTATGAGATGTCAAAACCTGTGCAATAGGAACCAAGTTCACCCCGGCAAGGTTGTTATCAGGGTTGCTCAACTTGAACACCTCCAGCCCCTTTAGAATTGCATCAGTACTGTGTTCCATGTTCCCCTTGTCGTCGTGGCTCTTGTGAGGGCTTAGAGTTATTCTCATATCACGCTTGCCCTCTGTCTGATCTCCTTCCATCATCACCATGTAGTCTCTGTACACTGCAATGCCATTTCCACCAGCCCATTTGATAAGGTCAGCATTAGCCTCAACAATCTGATTATCAATGAATATGCTGAATTCCATTTGGCCAACTTCTTTAATCTCGTACTCAAGCTCACAGAAATGGAACCTGAGCAGGTACCTGAAACCTTGATCTACAGGTAGTTTCCACGTAAAACTGATACGCTCCTTCGCTTGCACGTCCCGAGTCATTGACCGGGATGTTTGGTAAACTCTCGTAGGGGCAGAGTATGTGGGTATAACTGAGAAGTTTATCCGAATTGTGGTAGTAACCGGCATGGCCCTTGATCCTAAGAAATAATTGGAGTCCTCAAACCACTCCCGGAACAAGCGAATATCCTCTATGGGTAAAATGGAGCTTCCGCCAACATTTAACCGATGCACTGTCTCAAGTGCAAAGCTTGTATCCAAGAAGATCGGGTATCTAAATTTCTTGCCAACAACGTGTACACCTGGATCATCACCCTCACGGGAATGATATAATCCAGTTGGGATCGAGACAATCTCAATCCCATTGACAAAAGCATAGGCTTCCTCTGAAGAGGGAGAAAATGTTAGGATTAATGGTTGACTATCTTCCACATGTACGCAAAATTCTTTAGCAAATGATGGTAAGGCCAAAACATCAGCGGTAAGGGCAGCACTGAAGTTGCGAAGGAGGGTATAGGGACCAGCTTTTACAGTAAAAAATGCCTTGGAGCTCTCGAAGCCAGGGTATTCAGTTGGGTAGAAATGTAGGCGGATGAATTTTTGGCCCGGAGTGACGTGAAAGTGTAGGTGAATGTGGACCGAGAAATCTGAGCGGTCATGTAGGGGACAGGATGAGGAGGAGGAATTAGGTGCTTTCCAATGGGAGTGGAGCTTACCAATTTGCGTCTGCCTCTGGATCCTTGCAAAATGATGTACCTGGAAGCAACGTCGCCGGTCCATTGCCGGCCATCTAGAGCAGTTGAGTTGCCAGAGGAGCCGCAGTTGAGGGCGAAGATGTCATCTGCTAGTAGTAGGGGGTAGCACAGAGCAGCAAACTCGCTGACAACCAGCAAAATAGTTAGATGGAGGAAGAAGAGGTAAAGACCCATCCTTTGATCATCAAAGAGAGGAGAGGGGAGAGGGTGTATGTAATAGATTAATGGTGGCTAGGCATGAATTAAGTTCGCCCAGTTGATTGACTGGTCAACCCAAAAGTAAACGGGAACGCGTCCAGAACCATTTGATCGGGAATAACATAACCCAAAAGTACAAAACCTGTGTTTTTTTTTTTTCCCTCAAGTTGCCATAGTTTTTCTTTTTGAGTCCTTAGGCAAAAAACAATTATAGGGAATAACATAATTCATTGACATTTCTAGATTGTGATATATGATTTTAAAAAGAATGTTACCCTAACACAACATTTTGTGGCGTTTTGGGAGAAAAATTCTACGAGAACCTCATTTTTAAAGTATATTCCGGATCCATGAAAAATGATTATTTTATACATATATAGTAGTAACATAGAACTAAGAAAGCAAAATTACAAAGAACTACAGCTTGTTTATATATGTAGCTCTATTTTATCCATCCATTATAAACATGCTGTGTATTATATTATGCAACTAATGTTTTTTAAATGAAAATTATGTAATCTTGTCAATCCCTTTCTAACCATGGAAGGTTAACTGCACTTGTCACATAAAAAATTAATTATACAAGGAAATAAATTAATATCCCATGGTATGAGAATGACGAGGATTAAGGAATTCAACAAAACGAAACGTAACCATGTTCATCTACATCTTCTCTTCTATATATCTTTTCTTAATTTTAAATCTTTTAATACGTGTATAATATCAATTGAAACCTAATTGAGAAACAATCAAAGTTTATGAGTCTTAAATTTAAGATATCAAATAATATAATATATTGACTCAAAACAATATATTGTTTATTTTGTTACATTTCTCATGTCAGTTACTTTCCAATTTGCTGCTTAAAGAATTAATTAATTAGTTAAAGCTCTTTGCTTTTCAGTGACCTTCAAAGGAAAAACCTTTTATTATGCAAAAAATTTTACACACGTAGCAAAATACAATATATATTATGACAGGAAAATAAGCTTCTTTTTATGAAAAAATTGTATGGATTCCCACCTGAGCAGCAACATGTCATTATGTCATTAAGTACTTTTGAGCTTTTCGACAATTCTTATTCTTGGACTCTTCCATCAATCTTATGATATCTGCCTTTTTCTCTAAGAGGGATTCGATTTCAGCATTGATCTTTTCTAATTTCTTCTTCAGTTTCCCAAGATCCTGTCCCTTGTACTTCTCCTCGGGCTTCTTTTTCTTCTCCCTTTTTTCCTTCTTCTCCTTTTCTTTCTTATTCTTGCTAATTTTAACTCCTCCCTGCTTCCCTTCCACTTCTCCTCCAATTTCTGTTACATTTTCTTCTGTTTCAGTCCCTTTCAAGGTAACTTCATCAGCTGCTTCCTTTCCACCATCTTTCTTTTTCTCTTTTTTGTCATCTTTCCTCTTCTTCTTCTCTTGCTCTGTTTTCTTGCTCAATTCCTCATCTGACTCCTCTTTGCCTTTCATCTTGTTTTCTTTTTCCTTTTTTTCTTTCTTCTCCTCTTTCCCTTTATTGTTTTATATTTCTCCTTCTCTTTCTTCTTCTTCTTCTCTACGTCAGACTTTTCCTCCTCATCTCCATGCTTCTTTTTCTTACTTCCATCATCTTCATGCTTTCCCTCTTTGTCTGCTGACAATTTTTCCACATCTTCAGCTATTTCAATCTCCCGTGACGTTGCTTTAGCCTCACAGCAACCCTCGTCTGTGTTATCCTCTGTCCTATTGTATGCGCTCTCCTTATCTTTCTTCGATGTCCTGTCTTCTTTGTCTTTTTTCTTCATTTCCTTCTCTCTATCCTCGTTTGATCCTCCTTCTAGCTTCTCCTTGTTTTTAATCTTCTTTTCTTTATCCTTCTTCTCTTTCTTATCCACTTTGTTCTTCTCTTCTCCCACTTCATGCTTCTTGTTCTTCTTTACTTTCTTGTCATGCATTTCTTCCTTCACCTGTTCGTGTTTCCCGACTTCATTGACACCAAAATCTTTTTCTTCTTTGCATTTTGTTGTTTCACCCTCATCCTCCTCTTTCTTATCTTTCTTGTTTTTCTCTTTTTTCACTTTTTTAACTTTGTCATCCGAATCCCCAGACTTATCTTTCATCTTCTTCTTCTCCTCATCTTCCTCCTTATCCTCAGCCTCTCCACCTTCATTTTTCTTTTCCTTTTCCTTTTCCTTTCCCTTCTTGTCTTTTTTCTCTTTCTCCTTGGATTTCCCAAGTTCTTCATGCTCCTGCTCCCCATACAAACCATCCTCACTCTCTTTTCCCTTCATCTTCTTCTTCGCATCTTTCTCATCCTTGTCAATCTCAGTCTTCTCAGCCTTCGATTCAAAAGCTTCTTCAATCCTTCGTTCAACTTTCAGATGCAGTTCTTCCTTCTCCCCCTTCCCTTCTCCCTTAAAATCCAATTCAAGTTTCCCTTCCATCTCTCTCTGTAGACCTTTTGGTTTGATCGAAGATAATCTGAAAAGAAAGATGCAGAATATTAACTGTCAGAAAAACACAGAATCCACAAACTACAAAGGATGGCCCATTCAACATAAAAGCAGTCAAGAACTTGGTATAGATTTCAGAGGAAAGTTTTATGCACAAAACTTTATGAACCATGTAATGATGGGAGCCTTTGTAGATTGAGTTGCCCTTAAAGAACATATCCCTGTAACATTTAATTCAAGTATTGGGAGCATGAAGAAAGGGGATTATTTTCAGGAGTGATTTCCAGTAGACAAATTTTGGTATCACAACCAACCAAACGACATGCTCACTCAGAAAGCTCCGAATCAGGAGGAAGACTGCAATGCAAACTGATTAAAACCAAAAAAAACACACAGGACATAATCGAAGGGTTTACTGTAATTTACACAACATGCTCAACTTCTAGGGGATTTGAATCCATCTCACGTGGATACACTTCCAATATCCAATTTCTTCCCCTACGCTATGAAAGCACAAAAGTATTACCCTTCTTCTAGCATTCTAGCAAGTTCCTTTGCAGGAAGGATTGACGGAAGTCCCAACTTAATTAAAATTAGCTCAAAATGGATTGAAAACAAAATATGTAAAACAAAGCTGTCGCTGAGATATCTGAAATTGTAACCACCGTGAGCAAATGATAAACAGAATCAACTAGCAATAATGTTCAAAGGCACATCAGAGATATTATTCCATGACAGAGTGGATGCAGGGGAAGGCTATGGTAATATTGGAATCCATACAACGTTACAGAAGGACTATGAAGCCGGTGGTAAAGAAAACAAAGAATGTAAAAGGCGCATTCTTGTGCTCAAATGAACAGAAAATAGAAAATTAAACAAAGCACCTGATGCAAAAAGCAACATCAGGAGGGACTTAATCCTAATATTTTCCAACTCATTATCAAGAAAGGGCGATATTTCTGTGCATCCAACCATCCATCCAATCCAAGAGGACTAAGGTGTGTACAAAACAAAATATTGACTTTGAATAATATGTTCATGCCAAGGTCTTCTCCGAAATAAAACAAAGTGAATGACATCCATTTCCCGTTAACTTAAGCAACAATCAGTTCCCTCTATATGTTTTAACGGCAAATTGCTGAACGCAGAAATTCGATTTCCTTCTAATTTTTCCACAGAAACTCGATTAAGAACAAGATGAATCAATCAAACAAGAGTTCACAGTTTACAGCAAGAAAGCTAATCAATTCAATAAGATAATAAGCAATAAACTAGCAATAAGTTCCTTAAACACTGCTTCTACCCCGGGAGTGCGTGTAACCGAAGAATGTTCTTCTTCTTTCTAACTTGTATTCTGCTGCGAGCATAAAAATATATAATATATTAATAAATTATGTGTCAAAATTAACTATTCAAGTAACATTTTTATTGTTTTCTCGTAAGAGGTTAGGAAGAATTTAGTGAAAATTTTTAATTGCTATTTAAATGTTAGGTATTCGGTATATTTAAATGAGTGTGTTTGCACATTTACTCATACAAAAATTCATGACAATCACTAATTATTTATTATTTTTGAAAAACTCTCGTGCAAAAGTTTTACTATTAAATTTATAAATAATATAATTATAATATCATCAAATTAACAAAAAAAATTTTACTCACAATACTTGCAGCACACAAAATCTTGAGAACTAATTTACTGGGAGTTAATTAGTTATCGTGACCTAAGGTTGTTAAACTCGGTTTCATCGTTTTCTCATTTTTTTGTTTATATCATTTTTTGTGTCTTAGAATAAAGATTTAAAACAATAAATTTTAATAATTAAGATACATATTTTTTATATTTTATACATACATAATCAAATTTTTTATTTTTTAATCTTTCAGAAAGCACAATAAATCAATCAATTTATTAAAATATCATCAAACTATTATTTATATGACATGTTACTTATGAAAATAATCACGTTCATACATGTATTAACACTTCGTGATGAAAAGCGAGGGTCCATAATGCTTTCAAACTTTCTTCTATCAACAAAATATGGTCGGATTTAGTCAGCCAAAATCTTCCCACAGCAAGCATCAACTATTCACAAGCCTATTAGCATCTCAACCATTATAACACCAACAACATACACATTGGTGGCAACAACATATACTGTATTTAATATTGTTAGTATCTCATCTCAACCATTACAACTCTTTGTACTCTTTTATTTTGTATGTGTTTCTTTTTTAAATTTATACTGAAACAAATTTTACAAATATAATATTTTAATATGTTGAGGGTTTTGTGTGATAAAATTTTGAAGTAATTTTGTATAGACTTTGAGGCCAATATCTAAGCCGACCAAATTTAAATTCAATTGAGTCAAGTTACTTTGTCATTTCATTGATTTTTAAGATCAAAATTTAGTTTTCACTATGATTATATATTCAAACTCATTAACTAGAGCTGGTCCAACCCTAAAGCGATTTATGCGGCCACATAAGCCCCAACAATTAAAAGTCCCCTCATTTTAAAAATTTATAATATATATAATATATTTTTTATTTTTTATTTTCATTTTACAATTTTTAACTGTTACTAGTCCAATCCCTAATCCCAATTCTCATGATCCCAATGTCTCATAAAACCCATTTTCTCTTCCTAATTTACTCACACTGATATCTAAATATATAATTTTTTGTTCGCACTAACCTTTTTAGAATTTTAAGAAAAATTAATTTTGTAATAAGTTGTTTAATTTTTTTTTATCTCTGAGATATTATATTTTAATTAAAAATTTATTGTCATTAAAAGATAATTATATTTTGTAATTAATTAAATTTTAATTTTTCTTACTTAATAAAATGATAAAATATTTGTGTAAAAATATGTATTATTTATGTTTTTATAAAAAAAAAAGTAATACTCTTGAAAAAACCTCAACAAATTTTTTTACTTAAACCCTTCAATTTCGTTGGGCCGGCTCTGTCATTAATATTGCACAAATCTTACTACTTGTTATAAGTTATTTCTGTATCACCCCCTTTATGGGCCAAGCTCAGACCAATGGACCGGCCCAATCACCCAGAACCCAAAAGATCCCAACGACCTCGATAAATGAAATCCGTACGCCGCCAAAGCTCGTAAAGCAAACACCTTGCAAACTCCTTATAAAACCACTGACGAGCTCTCGACGATCGACTAACGAGCCTACTATAAAACCCTCAGTTCGCTGAGTCATCCAGGTCGCTGGCCTAAAGCTGTCAGCTCGCAGTAAGTGGTGAAATTGCTGAGAAAGTCAATGGTAGGGCTCGTTCACTTTATCTGCAGCAGCCCATGCCCCTCGTAATGAGGATCTCACTCTCGGTTTAGCACAGGCGATAAGTGCTATTTGTCCTCCCATGACACAATTATTGTATTTTTATATGTTATCTGAATTGTAAAAGCCCCTCAGTATAAATAAGAATCACAGATATCATGGGAGGGGACAACACAAAAAAAGAATAATCAGATACTGCCATTCTGAAGGAATAATCAGAGAGCAATCGTGGAATAGGTATCGTTCTGGCCGAACTACTAAAAATCCCTGCGTTGACTCACGTTTGGATTTCTTCAATTTTCCTTTCTTCTTCTCGGTATTTTGGATTGACTCACCGCGGCCCAAAACGAATTACGATCGGCTGAAATTGAACGTCAACACTACTCGACTGGGGTCACCTTCTTCCATTGTTTCACGACCTATGTTTAAAATTACCTGCTGTTTAAAACTTATCATCTCTCACATTTTCTGCACACACGGCACAACAGCAATATTCACATAGCTATAGAACAATATACACATTTATACTTTGATGACCTTCATCATCAGTTTAAGCAGTGAAGTAATCATAAGGTGCAATCTAACATCAGCTAGCTGCTTACCCTCCTTACATGAACGGTTGCCATCCAGCTTTCTTCCTTCAAACATAAATAGTCATAGCCAGCTAGGCTGTAAGTAGTAGTGGATATATATATATATATATGTACCATAATCCTACCCTTAAGGGATTAAAATCTCTCAACCAAATCTACAAACCACCCTCATCAATAACATTTGTGGGAATATGCACTTGCAGTATATGTGTTACACCTCCATACGTATGTGTATGTGTATGTGTGTGTGAATATGACGAGGTTTTAAATTTTTTTCCAGTCCTAGTAGAAGGTCTATGCATATATCGAATACCAACTAGAACAAAGTAACCTATCTGTTAAAAGACTTCATCATATATAACCAATCAAATTCCATAATCAACAAAGCAATGCCCTCCAGTGTTCAGGCACCCTGTAGAATATGGCCTCGTCTTGGATTTTTTGAATCTTAAACGCTCTCCAGTATCTCCACCACTTGTTGCATGGATGGCCTTCTTTTGGGATCACGTTGAAGACATTTTAGACTAAGCTGAGCGACGTTCCATACAACTTTGGCAGGATACATCCCTTTCATTCGGCAGTCCAAAATACTTTCAAACTTTCTTCTCCCATCGAAATATGGTCGGACCCGATCAGCCAGAATCTCCCCACGGAAAACTTCATTTGCTTGCAAGCCTGTTAGCATCTCAGCCATTATAACACCAACAGCATATACATCGCTAGCCGCACGCAGTTGCCCTGTTTTCACAAACATTAATATATATTGTATTATTATATACTGTCATGAACAGTATTTCCGTAGGCTCAACTCAAGTGACTTTTAGGTGCGACAGAACTCTTATGTTCGTTTAGACCATCATTCCCCCCCTAAAGAAGCATGAAGCTTCAAAATTAAAGTCCAAAGCATTACCTGTGGCAATATACTCTGGAGCAGCATAGCCATGTGTGCCCACAACCCGTGTTGACACATGTGTTTCATCAGTAGTTGCAGGACCAAGTCTAGCCACACCAAAGTCCGAGATCTTGGCATTGTAGGACTGACAGTCAAAACACACATTAGGCCAATATAAGATCTCCTTTCTTTAACCATCATTTTAACTGATATACATTAGACAGTTAAATATATGTTTACATAAATCATTATATGGATTTAATATAGTTTTGTCTTAAAAAATATGATGAAGAATTCGGCATAAATGTACTAGATCACTAGAAAAGCACCTACACACATATATATATATATATGCAATTTTAATACCAATATTATTTTAAAATTTGGCATAAAAAACACAGTAATATATGAAGCTATTTCTAGTTAGATTGATTTGAGAACATTGAGATTTCCTCCTTGCCGTGTGCTTTCTTTCCCTCTCCAGTTCTTCCTCTGTTCTTCTTCTTCTTCTTCCCCTTTTCTCTCTCTCAACATTCTGCACTCTCCTCGCCGTCTTTACATCAAATTATATTCATTAGTATTTCAAGACATCCTAGAAGTACCATGAGTTTAAAATATTAATTAATTTTTATATAACCATTGGTCCATTACTATCAACATCATATGGTGAAACATATGTTAATAACACGTACAAGCACACGTGCACATATATAACATAAGATTGGTGATGACTCAATAAGTTACCTTACAAGATTGAAAAAGTATAATGGTCACCAATGATATTATCATAATTATGTAGTCCATTTGTTATCCATTATGCATCAATAGCAAATTGAATAAATCATTTTTTAATTTAGTGAGTTTCTTTTTTATGAAGTATAAGTCTAGTAAAAAGACATCAACTCGGTGTACTATTTGGTGTAACGCAAATAATTGGTACTAGTTAACTGAATGCGGGGAACTTACAGCATCCAATATTATATTTGAGCTCTTCAAATCTCTATGTATTATTTGCGGTTCTAATGAGTGCAAAAATGCCAGCCCTCTTGCTGCTCCTCTTAAAATATTGAGCCTTATCTCCCATAGAGGTAGCTGACAATCAGGCCACCCTGCAGAAAGCAACCATACAGTGTAAGCCAAATGAATTTCATTAATCAGCAAAAGATAAAACAAGTTCAACTCTTACTTCCAAAAAGATGGTTTTCCAAATTGCCATTCTTCATGAACTCGTATACAAGAAGTAGCTTTTTATCCTCATAACAATATCCCAATAACTTAACAATGTTAGGATGGGACTGACGACTTAGGATGTTTATCTCACACTGCACAAGTTGGGCAAATAAGTAAGCAGAAGGCCTTAAAGGAGAATATAAATGAATTAGATAAGTTGAAATAACATTGGCAATCCCAAATATGAGAGGGTAAACAGAAAGATGATGAGCAATGCCTAAAATGTACAGGTATCACAAAACAAAAATAAGGAAAATACAAAGTATTCACTTCAATTTAATATGCAAAACTAAGATGTTGACCATACAGTTGTCCTGTATTTCTTTTTTTGCAGGGAAGAGCATGGTAGGATTATGGCGTGATATGTTGCTTTTGTTCTGAGGCCCAACTTCTGGGCCTTATTTGAAAAGGCCCAAACTTGAAGACCCAACCCAAATGACCATATAAAAGGCCTAGGGTTTCCAGCTCCTCCCCTTTTCTCCTTCTTCTTCTTCTCGTTTCAGCATTCTCTCTCTCTCCCTTTCTCTCATTTTCTCTTTCAATCGGTTTGCAAAATCTAGCCGTTGGATCTTGAATCCAACCGCATTATCACTGGGAAATCAACCCCGATCTACAACGAGGTAAGCCTTTTATTCTCGTTAACTTATTTTTGGTTCAGATTTGTGAGAGGGGAAGGGGTATTCGCGTGTGGGTGTGTTTGCTGAAACTTTGAACCTAGATCTAGAAGGATCTAGCCATTGGATCTTGTTGGTTTTTGGGTATGTTAGTCAAAGGGGTTAGAGGTATTAAATGGCTACCTCGGATCGCCGGAAAACGTCGGCTGCAACGGCCGGTGGCGACTGGCAGTGGGCGTGGTAATCTGGCCGAAAATTTAAAATTAGATCTGCCAAGATCTAGCCATTAGATTTTGATGGTTTTTGGATATGTGGGTTTATGAGGGTAAGGGAGTCGAGTGGTGGTCTTAGATTGCCGAAAAATGTGGCCGGCGACGTCAAACAACCTATTTTTAAATCTGGCCAGAAATCTAACCGTTAGATTTAGCCTATTTTTATATGCATTAACCCCATTAGCTAGGTGTTTCATATGGTGGGTTTGATCGTCAAAATCTTGGGATGGCGGTGGTCACTGGTGGCAGCCGGCGGCGATGACAGTGTGGTTGGTTAGGCTGTTTTTATTTTTGGAGTTTTGGGACCGTTGTGGCAGCCAATGGGTTGGTCCACATATTGGGTGAATTAAGGTTTATATTTATTTAATACTCATGTGATTTGATGCTTTTTGTTAGGTAATTTTGACGCGCCCCAGCTGAGAGGCGGTTGAGGGAATCTCGCATCTACTATAACACAGTGAGTGAGTGATTTGCATTATGGTGGTATTTGTTGCATTCATACCCTTTATTGTTCTAGTATTCTATGTATACTGTTCATGACTTCATTTGTGATTTGCATACGAGGGAAATTAGAATCCATATCATTGTTTTGCACATATTGATACCTGTGAGTGAATGTCTTTCTGTTAATGTGGAACGTGACCTATATGTGATATATTCATGTGGCAATGAAAATTTTAAATGATGATATAAAATGTGTGATGAATAGAGTAACAGTTAGAACCCTGTATCGCTAACCACAGTAAGAGTTAGTCGTTGGTGCACCACGTATGTATTAGGGTGTGAGATAGTCCACCCTGGATAGGCGTGAGATAGTCCGCCATCCATGTTTATATCCGGCGTGAGATAGTCTGCCGAAATGGATCTTGGTGTCGTTGAGATAGTCCGCACCAAGGAAATGATGTGTGAATTTTGGTTCTAATTGGTTTACTCCCAATGTGCATATTTATTCATCATCTCCCATTCGGTATTATATATTATTTGAACTATCATGGCATGATGATTTGTATTCGTTGCACAGATTTTAAATTTCCTCCCATTATAATGCATGTTACCCCTCATTAAGCCAGTGTTAGGCTTACCCCCCCCTTAATATTTCAGATTTTGTAGGTCGGCATAGATTTTGATTGTATACCATAGCCACGTTCTGGTATAGCATATACACATCATCTCACAAGGTTGTGCATGGAAAGAGTTAAGTTCTCATTGTTGCAGATTGTCAACTTGTGAATATTTTTGTAAGTACGTGCTTATTATTAGGCCTAGGCACCCTAATTTCTGTATACCTATTTTGGTAGCATTCTAGGAATGAAATAATTGTTTATGTGTTAAAGGGATATGTGTTTTGCAGGCTTGCTATCCCCTAGTGGAGCCTTCGGCTTCTTAAGAGGTAGTGTCGGTCATGGTAGTGGAGTTTGGGTCGTGACATTTGTTTTACAAGAGCGAGCATGCGTGTACAAACTAAATAGGCTATATACAATGTATATCATCTGCCTGGACTCTGGTGGAAAGATTCTCTCTGGCCATGATAAAAAGGAAAAACAAAAAAGGTTAATTTAAGACAAAAGATATGCCTTCCTAACACTTTCAAAAACTATATTATTTCTCTCAAGCAAGATGTACCATATGTTTTTCTCAGAAAAAAGAAAGAAATAAATAATCCTCCATCAAAGAAGCTGCTTGGGCAAGCATACCTCCACGAGTGTAAAAAACATCAAAGAAGCTAGCATTATTAAATTTACACAAAAAACAAGAAAAATAAGCTTCAAATGTCCCAAGCTACATAGCAATGAAGGTCACAACCAAACCATGCTTACTTTTTGGTAAGGGTGCACAAGTCAATTATACAACTACAACAATTTCGGACCCAAAACCATTACACCAATTATGGAACCTGCTGAGCCAAGCCAACTTAATTCAGTTTTGTTTGGTTTCAATTTGATTGATTCAGTTTCGTTATGAGTATGGATATTTGGCAATAGAAGACAATAATACAAAGTTATTTGGATTCTGATAAAAAATGATACCTAGTACATTACAAGTATCAATGCCTAACCAACAAAAGACACAAAATTGAAATATCGGAAAAGATTTGCTGACAAATTATTCAACCATTAACTAGCATTAGTTGAAGTACCTGCCATTCTTTAAAACCTTGAGGGCCGTGAGAATCCAACGCCTTGACGGCAATGAATGAACTACTACCGTTCTGTAATGGCGTCTTCTCTGCAATCCAACCCTTGTAGACTTTGCCGAAAGCCCCTTGTCCTAAGAATCCATCCAATGTGAAATTGCCAGTAGCCTTCCTCAACTCTGAAAAACTGAAGGCCCTTGTATTGGGGATGCATAAGACCTGCTCATCGGGATATGGCTCACTGTCAGAAGTTGTTGACATGCTTTGTCTATTCCCAGCAGAGATGGTTGTTTTATCTGAATAATGAGGAGAAAAAAATCAATTAGCATAGGTACGGACAAAGGACTGAGGCAACCTGAGACAGAGAGAGAGAGAGAGAGAGAGAGAGAGAAAGAGAGAAAGAGAGAGAGAGAGACCAGTCCAGCAGCTTCCAGTATGGTGCCAAAACGTGGTTTTGTGGCGCAATTGTCCCCTATTTTTCCTCCCAAAATCCACAGTTCTGGGTAAAAGTGCCGTACTGATCTTGTGGAACACCTTGGTGAGCTTTCCCTGTGCCCGCTTCTTGCTTAGGGGTATGTTCTCAGTATACCGCACTGCAGTGGATGGGCTGGGGACAACGTCCTCGTTAACCTGCTTTGTTGACGAATCCCTGCACCGATCATCCTGTAAGCATGCCAATGCACGCTCAAGGCTCACCACAACATCAGCCATTGTAGGGCGTCTATTTGGACGAATGTGCAGACATTTCCTAGCAACTTCTGCAAACACCTCAAGGCTTTTTAATGGAATTGGTAGTTGATCCGTCAAAATGGGATCAATAATTTCATCAAGTTTCCCATCTTTGAGGCAGCCTTGAGCCCAAAGGGTTAGACTGTGCTGCTCCTCCTCGAGGCTTAAATCCACTGCTGGCCTCCCACAAAGGACTTCTAAGAGCACCACGCCAAAGGCATACACATCTGATTTCTTGGTTAGTTTGCGGGTCAAGAAATAATGTGGATCAAAATAACCAAATGTGCCTTTAACAGTTGTGCTAACATGGGAAACAGAATGGCTTGTGGCGACCATTTTACATAATCCAAAATCTGAAACCTTAGCCACCATGTCCTTGTTCAACAAAATGTTAGGGGTCTTTATGTCTCTATGTATGACACCACCCTGAATACCAGTGTGGAGGTAATCTAACCCACGGGCAGCACCAATGCAAATCTTGAGCCTTTGCTCCCACGGCATATGACAAACATTACCATTATCTTTAGTATTCTTTTTGTAGAGATGATTAGCAAGTGCACCCTGCTCCATATGCTCATACACCAGGATCTTCTCATTGCATTCATCACAGTAGCCCAGAAGGATGACAAGATGCTTGTGTCGAAATTTAGAAATCGTCTCAATCTCCTTCAGAAACTCATTTGGGCCTTGCTTAGACATTGGTTTCATCCGCTTAACGGCAACAGTGGTTGTTCCTCCATTAATGAGTCCTTTATAAACATTACCAAATCCACCACTTCCAATGATTAATCCATCATCAAAGTTTCTGGTTGCTGATTGGAGCTCAGCAAGTGAGAAGCGCCGATATGACCCTTCCGAAGGTAATGATAGGATGTCTTCTTGTCCAGATTTTTGCCCCAAATAGGCCAATGGATAAACAACAACATTCAATGTGATGAGTAAAATTATTAGACTATTTGCAATGGTATAAATGCCATAAGCAAGCACTACCTTCTGAGGCTTTGAATTATGAGATGTCAAAGCATGTGCAATGGGAACCATGTTCACCCCGGTAAGGTTCTTGTCAGGGTTGCTCAACTTGAACACCTCCAGCCCCTTTAGAATTGCATCACTACTGTGTTCCATGTTCCCCATGTTATCGTGGCCCTTGTGAGGGCTTAGAGTTATTGTCATATCGCGCTTGCCCTCTGTCCGATCTCCTTCCATCATCACCATGTAGTCTCTGTACACTGCAATGCCATTTCCACCAGCCCATTTGATAAGGTCAGCATTAGCCTCAGCAATCTGATTATCAATGAATATGCTGAACTCCATTTGGCCAACATCTTTAATCTCGTACCCAAGCTCACAGAAATGAAACCTAAGTAGGTACCGGAATCCTTGATCTACAGGTACCTTCCACGTAAAACTGAAACGCTCCTTCGCTTGCATGTCAAGAGTCATTGACCGGGACGTTTGGTAGACTCTCGTAGGAGCAGAGTATGTGGGTATAACTGCGTAGTTGATCCCAATTGTGGTAGTAACTGGCATGGCCCTTGATTCTAACAAATAATTGGAGTCCTCAAACCACTCTCGGAATCCTCTATGGGTAAAATGTTGCTTCCGCCAACATTTAACCGATGCACTGTCTCAAGTGCAACGCTTTTATCCAAGAAGATCGGGTATCTAAATTTCTTGCCAACGACTAGTACACCTGGATCATCACCCTCACGGGAATGATATAATCCAGTTGGGATCGAGACAATCTCAATCCCATTGACAAAAGCATATGCTTCCTCTGAAGATGGAGAGAATGTTAGGATTAATGGTTGACTATCTTCCACATGTACGTAAAATTCTTTAGCAAATGATGGTAAGGCCAAAACATCAGCGGTGAGGGCAGCACTGAAGTTGCTAAGAAGGGTATAGGGACCGGCTTTTACAGTAAAAAAGGCCTTGGACCTCTCGAAGCCAGGGTATTGAGTTGGGTAGAAATGTAGGCGGATGAATTTTTGGCCCGGAGTGACATGGAAAGTGTAGGTGAATGTGGACCGAGAAATCTGAGCGGTCATGTAGGGGACAGGATGAGGAGGAGGAATAAGGTGCTTCCTAACGGGAGAGGAGCTTACCAATTTGCGTCTGCCACTGGATCCTTGCAAAATGACGTATCTGGAAGCAACGTCGCCGGTCCATTGCCGGCCATCTAGAGCAGTTGAGATGCCAGAGGAGCCGCAGTTGAGGGCGAAGATGTCATCTGCTAGTTGTAGGGGGTAGCAAAGAGCAGCGAACTCACTGACAGCCAGCAAAATAGTTAGATAGAGGAAGAAGAGGTAAAGACCCATCCTTTGATCATCAAAGAGAGGAGAGAGGGTGTATGTAATAGTTAGATTAATGTTGTCTAGGCATGAATTAAGTTCGCCCAGTTGACTGACTGGTCAACTCAAAAGTAAACGGGAACGCGTCCGGACCCGTTTGATCGGTTTGGCATCATACATAATCCATTATTTATAAAGGACTTCATATAATATATTATTGACTCAAAACAATATATTGTTAATAACATTTCTCATGTCAGCAATCAATTCAATAAGATAATAAGCAATAAACCAGCAATAAGTCGATTTCCTTATTAACCAAATACATAATACATTATTTCCCTATATATGTTTGAATGGTAAATTGCTGCAGGCAGAAAGCTAATCAATTCAAAAAGATAATAAGCAATAAACTAGCAATAAGTTCCTTTATACTGCTTCTACGTTGCGCAAAAATCAATTCTCTGTTGAAGAGAACACAAAACCCTAAACCAATGCGCTCAATTTTCACCAACAAGTACCGAACCCAGCCACCAACAGATCGTGATCCAACACTTGTTAACCAAATAAGCGAAGAAGAAGAAACCAGATAGCCAAAATTCAGGCGAAATGAGCATACATAAACAGAATCCAAGTATAAAAGAGAGAAGAAAAAAGTCTGCAGCAATAGCTAAAGATCAAATTTGAGAAGGAATAGAAAGACTTGAATCGGATCGAGCTTCCCAGCTAGGGTCTGGATTCTTGGAGACGACCCGTCGAGTATGGGTTGATCCGACGTCGGGAGACGCTCTTATAGTACGCGGGAGATGATGGTCTCACCCGCTGAGCAAGAAACCGAAGAATGTGCTTCCTCTTTCTAACTTCTACTACGAGCATAAAAATAAACGAAGCCATAAATTAAAAACGTTCGTATTAATACCATTTTGTGGGATTTGTTTTTCCCTAGAATAATATTTGATCGCTTAATTTTAATATTTAGAGTGATAATTATATATTAATATATTATATTATGTGTTATATTAATATTGATATATCCTACAAATATCAAAAAATAGACATGATAACAAAGTATTTGGTTTAATTCTTTCATTGTATTTTTGCTTCTGCTATTTCATTTCTAGTATTGTTGTTAGCATTGCTGTTTTGAATGGTATGCCATTTTGAACAATGGTATTTTAGTAATTTTGATGTATTAGTTTTAGGGATAGATTATTTAAAATGCTGAGATCCATTTTAATAAAGTGATCAGTGAGGCTATTTACATTTTGTCTCTCTCTCCTCTGTTTCAATATGGTATCAGAGAGCTTTCAAAACCCTAGGCTCGCGCTTTCGTCTCCATCGATCACGGTTCTTTCTCCGATGATTTTCGATTCCAACAAGCTCAACGAGTCTTAAGTACATTCCTTTCTCTTCGATCGTCCATACTTGTTCTTTTCTTGTTGTGAATCTCCATTGTTCAGAGTTTTCCTCTTTTCGATCTTTTGATCGGAGATCCACAAATCGATCTCTTTCTGTGGCGGCTTCCTGCTCGCTATTTCATTTCTTTCTCTTCGATCGTCCATACTTGTTCTATGGCGAATATGTTTCCAGAAATATCTTCTCCGTCAATGAGCCACTCATCTGCCATTGACGATGTCTCGAACCCCTACTATTTGCACCACTCCGATAATCCTGGACTATTGCTGGTGTCGCAACCTTTGGCGGGAGATAACTATTCGTCCTGGAGTCGTGCCATGGTCATCGCACTCTCGGTAAAGAACAAATTAGGGTTTGTAAATGGCTTGATTTCTCGGCCATCAGGTGATGATCCGCTTTTCAGTTCTTGGATACAGAACAATAACATAGTGATTTCATGGATATTGAACTCTGTCTCTAAAGAAATCTCGGTAAGTATTATTTTTTCTGATTCTGCTTATAACATATGGAATGATTTAAAAGAAAGATATCAACAAGCTAATGGTCCTCGAATCTTCCAACTTAGGAAAGAATTGATGAACCTGCAACAAGGACAGCTATCAATAAGTGCCTCTTTTACCAAATTAAAAATCATTTGGGATGAACTTAGCAGCTATAGGCCAACTTGTTCTTGTGGAAAATGTACATGTGGTGGTTTGAAGTGTTTAGCTTAATACTATCATGCCGAGTATGTCATGTCTTTTCTTATGGGTTTAAATGATACTTATTCCCAAGTTAGAGGACAATTATTGTTGATGGAACCTATTCCACCTATCAATAAGGTTTTTGCCTTGATTACACAAGAGGAGAACCAAAGAAACATACACAATGTATTTGTTAATTCTGATCCTGTTACACTATTGGTCAAGAATGACACATATAAGTCTAGTTAGGGTAAAAATCAGAAAAGGGAGAAGTCCTTTTGTACTCATTGCGGGTTTACTGGACACACCATAGATAAGTGCTACAAACTCCATGGATATCCTCCCGGTTATAAACCTAGACAACAGGGAAATAATTCTGGTCACATGACTGTTAATAATCAGAATAAAAATCCTGTTGTGAGCCAGGTATCAGGATCCATCTCTAGCTCCTCTCAAACTCAAGAAGTAGAAGAATTTATGCAATCCCTGAGTCCACTGCAATATCAGAATCTTTTGAGCATGTTGAGTTCTCACCTCTCAGTTGTCAAGCAAGAAAATGCAGTGTCTACTCCTCCTGATGCCCCTTCTTCTTCTGGTCAGGCATCAGGTATCTGTTTTTCTATTAATATCAGTTCATTGCTTAGTAATCCTAACCAGTGGGTGTTGGATTCTGGAGCCACAAGTCATGTGTGTTCTAATTTTGCATCTTTTGTTGAGTTGAAGCCTATTCGGGATGCTTATGTTACTTTACCTGACCACACACAGATTTTAGTTCAATACACAGGCAGTGTTAAACTTACTCCACATATAGTGTTGGACAATGTTCTATATGTGCCTCATTTTAAGTTTAACCTCATTTCAGTGAGTGCGTTAGTAAGACAAAATTCTGTGAGTCTCAATTTTACCTCTCATTCCTGTACAATACAGGATACACACACTTTGAAGATGATTGGCAAGGCTGAATTGATTGCTGGATTATACGTTTTGGATGTTGTTTCTAGTATAGTAGATTTTGGGGTTCCTGTGGCCATAGTAGCTCATGTTAGTAAGGCTACTTGGCATAACAGGCTAGGGCATCTCTCTTTCAAGAGATTGGATTCAATAAAGCCTCAACTTCAATTCCATACTACTGATCATGATTTTTGTTCTGTTTGTCCCTTAGTTAAACAAAGGAGGTTGTCTTTTATATCTCATAATCATCTATCACATAATGCTTTTGATTTGATTCATTGTGACACTTGGGGTCCCTATCATGTGCCTACCTATGCTGGATATAAGTATTTCTTGACCTTAGTTGATGATTGCACGAGATACACTTGGGTTTTCCTTATGAGAAATAAATCAGAAGCTAAGGACATTATCCCTAAGTTTTTCTCTCTGGTTGAGACTCAATTCAATAAGGGGATTAAAAGGTTTAGGTCAGATAATGCTCCTGAACTTAAATTTGCTGATTATTTTGCCTCTAAAGGAGTTATTCACCAGTTTTCATGTGTTGAGAGGCCTAAACAAAACTCAGTGGTTGAAAGGAAACATCAGCATCTCTTAAATGTGACACGAGCACTTCTTTTTCAATCTAGGGTTCCTATTCAGTTTTGGGGTGATTGTATCCTCACTGCCACTTACCTGATAAATAGAACTCATTCTCATCTCTTGCATTCCAAAACACCTTACCAACTATTATATCAGTCCCCAGTTGATTATACCCCTCTTCGAGTGTTTGGTAGCCTTTGTTTTGCCTCTACATTGTCCTCTCATAGATCAAAATTTCATCATAGGGCTGCTGCCTGCATTTTTCTTGGTTATCCTCCAAATATTAAAGGCTACAAACTTTACGATCTTCACACCAAATCCATTTTCATTTCCCGGGATGTGCAATTTCATGAGCACATTTTCCCTTTTCATTCTGTCACTCTTCCTGATGAAGTAGTTGACCCATTCCCTGATTTGGTGCTTCCAATCCCAGCCACTGACTTGCCTTCTTCTCATGCTTCATTGCCGGTTGTTCCTTCAGATTTTTCTATAATTGATCCTCTTCCCTCTTCTTTGCCTAATCCTATTGATAGTCTGATTTCTTTACCTAATTCTGCCACTTCAGTTCGCAGATCTACTAGGGTGATTAGACCTCCTACATACCTTCAGGATTTTCATTGCAGCCTTCTTTCTCACAAGACACCTCCTTCAACCAACAGTCCTTATCCCTTCTCTCAATACCTCTCTTATTCAAAATTTTCTCCAGCCCATAGCTCATTTCTATTTCAAGTGTCAGTTGATTTTGAGCCTCAATTCTATCATCAAGCTGTTCCCCATGCCCATTGGAGAGATGCCATGAAAGCTGAGTTAGATGCTATGCATCTTAACCACACTTGGACAGTCACTTCTTTGCCTCCTCACAAGCATGCCATTGGGTGTAAATGGGTTTACAAAATAAAATACAAGTCTGATGGGTCTATAGAGAGGCATAAGGCTCGCTTGGTTGCAAAAGGATATACCCAACAAGAAGGCTTGGATTTTTTGGACACTTTTTCTCCTGTAGCGAAACTGGTTACTGTGAAAATTCTGCTGGTTCTTGCGGCTATAAATAGGTGGTCTCTTATGCAATTAGATGTGAATAACGCTTTTCTTAATGGGGATCTTTTTGAAGAAATGTATATGGAATTGCCTCTTGGATATAGGCCTCCAATCCCGGTTGGTTCCACAAGGGAGAAATTAGTTTGCCGGTTACATAAATCAATTTATGGTTTAAAACAGGCTTCAAGGCAGTGGTTTTCAAAATTTTCTAATGCCCTCCTTCAATTTAGTTTTGTCCAGTCCAAATCTGATTATTCATTGTTTACTAAGGGCACAGGATCTTCTTTTGTGGCTCTTTTGGTGTATGTGGATGATATCATCCTCACAGGCCCCAACCTTACAGCTATAAATGATCTTAAGTTGTTTCTCCACAGCCAATTCAAACTTAAGGACCTTGGAAAATTGCGATATTTTCTTGGTTTAGAGATTGCTCACTCTGAAAAAGGTATATTCTTTTCTCAGCGACATTATACGTTACAATTGTTGGAAGATTCTGGTCTCTTGGCTAGTAAGCCTGTTTCTCTACCTATGATACCCAATCTGAAACTTAGTGCTTCTGATAGTACTTTGCTTGAGGATTCTTCTCTTTATCGAAGATTGGTAGGCAGGTTGTTATATCTTACTATTTCCCGGCCGAATATCACTTTTGTAGTTCACAAACTCAGTTAGTTTGTGTCCAGTCCTCAGCAGTCCCATCTTGATTCTGTTTATCACTTGCTGCAATACCTTAAGGCATCTCCTAGCCAAGGTTTATTTTTTCCAGCAACATCATCTATGCAGCTTAGAGCTTTCTCAGATGCTGACTGGGCTTCTTGTTTAGATACCCGGCGTTCAATCACGGGTTATTGCGTATTTCTTGGTGATTGTTTGGTATCTTGGCGCTCTAAAAAGCAAACTACTGTATCTCGTTCCTCAGCTGAAGCTGAGTATCGTGCCTTGGCTGCCACTACTAGTGAACTCACTTGGATTACCCAGCTCTTGTTAGATTTTCAAGTTTCTGTTTCTGCACTTGCTATTCTATTTTGTGATAATCAAGCTGCTGTCCATATTGCTACTAACCCGATTTTCCATGAACGCACCAAGCATATAGAGCTTGATTGCCATTTTTGTTCGTGACAAGGTCTTAGCTAGTCAGATCAAGCTTCTTCCTATTCGGTCTAACCATCAACTGGTAGATATGTTTACCAAAGCTTTGCCTCGTCCCCAGCTTTTTTCATTACTGTCCAAGATGGCCATTCTCAATCCTCATGGTCCATCTTGAGGGGGCATAACAGAGTATTTGGTTTAATTCTTTCATTGTATTTTTGCTTCTGCTATTTCATTTCTAGTATTGTTGTTAGCATTGCTGTTTTGAACGGTATGCCATTTTAAACAATGGTATTTTGGTAATTTTGATGTATTAATTTTAGGGATAGATTATTTAAAATGTTGAGATCCATTTTAATAAAGTGATCAGTGAGGCTATTTACATTTTGTCTCTCTCTCCTCTGTTTCGATACTTGAGTTGAATTTATGAGTATGGCAAATACACCCAACAAAATAGCCTAAAAAAGCAATTTCAAAGAACAAATGAAGGCCGAGGGGCCCCACTTGATTACAATTGAGAGCCTCTTGATTTTTAACCTAGATCCTCTTGGTTCTCTCCAATCAGTCTCTCTATTTTTAACCTAGAGCCTCTCGATTCTCTCCAATCTGATTTAGGTATCGAAGGGCCCACGTGGGGAGTCCCTCGCATGGCTTTATGACCATTGTTGTGCTCGCATACAAAGTCACAGGCTACTTGTCCTCAGCTCTGGAAGACCAACCTACTGAAAACTCTTTCGGGACCCCCTTTTGTTATCTCCACGAAGGTCTTTCAGGCCATCCGATCCCAAAGGCCCCTCATCCGGGTTCGTCCAGATTCAACTCTCTTGGACTCTAGTTCCAACTCGATTTTTACCCGGTTAGTCTCACCAATAGCACACATAGACATCAAGATCACATTTCCTACATTATAAATCTATTATTGCAGTTTGACAACAACAATTTACGTCGTCTGTAAGAAACGTCCAAAAATTCAAATCGTTGTCAATGGAAAGTACGGTCCCTGGTACAAAACCTAACAAGGGTTGAAATTCAAATCGTTGTTAAAAGCAATTGACGGACTCTCTCTTAGGGTGTTGAAATTCATCCTCCTTTGCGAGACTCGCAAAACCTAACAGGGGTGCATTAGCTTCCACCTGACTCTCGATAACAAATGAGTCTTCAGTCAACTCCCTTTTGATCCCTAGTAGCAAATGGGGACCCATCCACCTCCTCTAGGTTTTCAACACCCAGTAAATCAGCATGAACTCCACAATTAGTCTGGCTCTTCACAACAAGCTCCTTCTAATGTCTCCTAGGTAGATTATGAAGCATTGCGACAGCAACATATCAAAGGAATGCAGACCTTACAAGACATGGCAGTAATACTCCAAAGTACGGTCCTTGGTACAACATTGCTTGCAACACTAAGAAGATTTATACCCGAAACTACACCACCAAGGAAAACTCAGCAAAGGGATAAGGAAATTGATTCTTATCAAGAAACCACTCTCTACTCCCATTCTCGATCCTTCCCCCGTCAAAGAAATTTTTCAAAACCCCTATCGCGGGACCCTAACGCCTCACCACTTTGAAATCGAGGGCATAAGCCAAACTATCAAAAAGAAAGAGATGGTAAGCGAAACCCGAAAGGAGAAAAACAAGAAGAAACTGTGGCAAGTATGCCCATAAGAAGAAGACAAAGTCTCACTAGGAATTCCAACCAAAAAGGTCTTTAGACAATTGTGTTGAGAGTGTGTTGGAGAAATTTTATTTTGTGTTTAAATCTGTGATTTTTTTTTTTTATTTTGGGTTGTATGGGCCGTTAAGCGAAAGAAAACGTTAACTGAAGGATGTTGTAATCTTTATTTTGGATTGTTGTTAGTAAGTAAATTGGGGTTGTAACCATATTATGTTATATCTGTATCAATTTTGTGGGGACCTCTTTTTGGATTGATATGCTAGTGGGATATTCGGAAATGAGCCCTTACAGGACAAATCCGAGGAGATCAACGAAAGGCACGCACTTGTTATGTGTCATCCACAAAAGGGAAGAAGAATGAAAAAACCCTACTCATTGCCGAGCAAACGGTGTAAGACTAATCCCAAGTTATATTGTTTCTTTTTCATATGTGGACATAGGCATATTTGGTTGAGCCATATAAAAAATGCATGCCACTCGCGCAAATGCATTATTATTATTATTATTATTGTGTCCATTATTATCTGTCTATCTCATTTCTCAAGATAAAAGGAAAGGTTAATTGAAAGTCAATTTCCCATAAAAGGTCATGTTGCCCCACACATAGCCCGACAACAAGGGAAACATTGAAGGCATGTTGTCCCGCTTATAGCCTGGTAAACCAGTAAACAAGATTGGCTAGTTGTCCCGCCTAATAGCCCGACAACGTGGTTCGAATAATCGCTTCGTCAATATGGTTAGACCATTGCCCAGCACATACCCTGGCAACGAGGGAAAAATTGAAGGCCTGTTATCTCGCTTACAACACGATAAACAAAATTGATCCATTGTCTCGCCTAACGGCTCACCAACGTGATTTGAACAATCGCTTCATCAGCATGGTTAGATCGTTGCCCCACACATAGCCTAGCAACAAAGGAAAAATTAAAGGTCCATTGATCTGCTTATAGTCTAGCAACGTGATAAACAAAATTGGCCAGTTGTCCTACCTAACAGCCCAGCAACGTGGTTCGAACAATCACTTCGTCAGCGTGGTTAGACCAATGTCCCGCTTACAACCCGGCAACACGATAAACAAAATTGGCCAGTTGTCCTGCCTAACAACCTAGCAATGTGGTTTTAACAATTGCTCCATTAGCATGGTTAGATTGTAGCCCCACGCATGGCTCGACAACGAGGAAAATAACGAGATCACTGTCTCACTAATAGCCTAATAATAAAGTAAAATTAAGAGTCCTGTTACCCTGCTCGTAGCCCAACAGCGAGGAGAAAACTAATTACGGACGTAGGGTTAGGCCAAACTATTAAGAGAAAAAAAAATATGATTATTCTCTATGAGCACGGATGCATGATTACACCGAATCGCGAAAACAAAATATGGTTATTTTCTATGAGCACGAACTTAGGGATTACGCTGAATTGCGAAAACAAAATATTGGTATTCTCCCTAAGCGCAGGTGTAGGGTTACACCCAACCACGAAAATAAAATATGTTTATTTTCTTTAAGTGCAGACGTAGGGTTACACCAAACCACGAAAACAAAAGATGGTTATTCTATATGAATGCGAATGTAAGGGTTACGCCGAACCGTAAAAACAAAATATTGATATTCTTTCTAATTACGGACATAGGCGTTATGCCCACAATTTCAGCAAGCATATATACATGAAATTGGGGAGCCATGACATTATAACAAAGAAGGTCCATTGTCCTGCCCTAACAGCCTGGCAACGTGGTTAGTGCAATCAATCAGTCAACGTGATTGGCTTGTTGTCCTGCCTATGGCCCAGTAACGAAATGAAAAATTAAAACTTGTTATCCCGTCGATTTATAAATGTACGAGAGAATAGAAAAGTACAGAAGAACGTGCATGGTTACAGAAAATCGAAAAATGCGATACCAAATAAGCCAAAAATTGTGATAAATGGATGAAAGGAATTCGCAAAATTTGTAGGGCAAAATACTTTTTTGCCCAAGGCACCTGGCCAAATGAGCAATTGATATAACCTACAAATATCAGAAAACATACATGGGTCGGATTTATGAATATGGCCCAAAGAAGCAATTTGAGAAAAACAAGAGAGGATAACAACAAGTGAAGGTCGTAGGGCCCCCACTTGATTACAATCGAGAGCCTCTTGGCTTTTAACCTAGAGCCTCTCAATTCGCTCAAACCAGCCTCTCTATTTTTAACCTAGAGCCTCTTGATTCTCTCCAACCAGTCTTTCAGTTTTTAACCTTGAGCCTCTCAATTCTTAGTGTCCCAAGTGGCATTCATCGAGACGAATATGTTATGGAATATGCTAAGAATATGCCATTAGGGAAATCCATGATGGTTGCCATGTGTCCCCCTCTCTCTCCTCTATAAATAGGAGGCTTGCCTTCTCACTTGGGCATGCTCATTCCCATGCTGAGACTCTATTTTGCTCTCAAGCATCCAAGGGCAGTCGATTCTCAAGGGTCAGTCAGTTCTTCAGGATCAGTCGGTTCTCAAGCGCCAATCGATTCTTCAGGGCCAATTGGTTCTCGGGGGTTAGTCAATTCTTCTAGGTCAGTCGGTTCTTCAAGTTCAGTCGGTTATTTCAAGGTAAATCAATTATTTCAGAGCATTCAGTTATTTCAAGCCACCCATTCATCAGCAAATAGCCGTTCATCATCACTAACAAATCATCATCTCTTAAGACCTCCTGACTATCCTTGCATAAGGACATCAAGATTACTATTCTCACATTACAAATTTATTGTTGTAACTTGGTAACAACATATATAATTTACAAACCCTTTTGGGGCATGAACATAAGCATCTGAACATATGTTGATAATATCATACATATTATTTGGAACATGCATTGGACATATTTCTCAAACCCTTGTTTGACTTAGGCATCGAAGGGCCCACGTAGGGGAGTCTCTCGCATGGCTTTCTGACCATTGTTGTGCTTGCAGGCAAAGTCACAGGCTACTTATACCTGGCTCCAGAAGACCAACCTACCAAAGACTCTTTTGGGACCCCCTTTTGTTAGCTCCACGAAGGTCTTTCAGGCCATCCGATCCCGAAAGCCCCTCATTCAGGTTCGTCCAGATTTAGCTTTCTTGGACTCCAGTTCCAACTCGATCCTTACCAAGTTAGTCTTGCCAGTAGCACACATAGACGTCAAGATCACATTTCCTACGTTATAAATCTATTATTATAGTTTGACAACAACAAATATAAATATATAATATATTAATAAAAAATATCATATCATATTATGTGTCAAAATTAAATGTTGAACTAACATTTTTATTGTTTTCTTTTAGAGGTCGGGAAGACTTTAGTGAAATTTTTTAATTACTATTTAAATGTTAGGTAGTCGATGTATTTAAATGAATGTGTTTGCATATTTAATCGTCCAAAATTTCATAGCAACCACTAATTATTTATTATTTTTGAGAAACTCCAATCCTAAGGTTAAATTCATAGACAATATAGATAGAATATCATCAAGTTAACAAAAAATTTATTCTCAAGAACCAAATTTAAATATCTTAAATGGTCAATTTAACTTATTATATGTCAAATTCACTTAAATTTCTCTTTTACTTAGTAAAAAAAAAAGATTGATATTAATCAATCAATTAATTAATTAAATCATTCGTTGTCAATAGTTGATTAATTTAATTGATTCAATTAATTAATTAAATTATTATTTTAATTTTTTATCTTGATTGAGAGTAAACAAAGTTGATATCTAGCTACGTCACGTAGAATATGCACGTAGAAAATAAAAAGTGTCATGTCATAATAAAAGTCACATTAGCGAAATACATTACATTAAAATTTATCTTGATAGAAAAAAAACCAAATTACTCATAACTTATAAAATAAACTCTAAATCCCAAACATTACTTTTTTTTTTATTCTCAATTCCTCACTCTCTTGTGTTTATATCTTCTTTTGTGTCTTAAGATAGACTTAAATAATAATTTTTAATAATTAAAATACAAAATTTTGATATTTTGCACTGTAAAGGCCAAACATTATGTTTTTTAACCGTTGAATGAGCACAACAAACTAGTCAACCAATTCAAATGCTACCAAACGATCATTTATGTTGCGTGTCACTTACGGAAACAAGTATGTTCATACACACACTAACGTTCCATCAAAGTAAAGACTTAAAATAATAATTTTTAATAATTGAAATGTTAAATCTTAACGATTTACATATCAGAGATTGAACGTCATATTTTTTAATTATTGAAAAGGTATTGTATGTATTAAGTTTTTTTTTTAATAATATTTTATCACTTAATATATATTAAATGCGCTAACTTTAGAATTTAGATTCGACCAATATAAACAATATCAAGATATCGATTATCTATATACTCTTTGTGCTCTTCTATTTTGTTTCTTTTTAAAATTTATAATAAAACAAATTTTACAAATCTAATATTTTAGTATGTTAAAGGTTTTGTGTAATAAAATTTTGAAATGATTTATATAGATTTTGAGGCCAATATCTAAGCGGACCAAATTCGAATTCAATTGAGTCGAGTTATTTTGTGATTTCATTGATTTTTTAAGATCAAAATTCAGTTTTGACAATAACCATGCACCAAAACTCATTTAACATTCACAAATCTTCCTCCACTAGAGTCAACTTCTTCCATTGTTTCGCAACCTATGTGAGCGCTCGCCAGAGAAGCACATAAACTTAGCCAATCATCTGATGTCGATCATATGCCGATACAAAATAACTTACCCCTTCACAAGAATGCTTGTTGCTGAAAGCCATGCAGACAATCTTATTTTATCATCTTTTCCCATTAGGATTTGGACTCACCACAGAACCCACCAACGCACACTAGAAGTACTCCATGGAGGATTCTAAAGTCAACACTACTTGCTGTTTAAAACATATTTTATCATGTCTCACGTTTTCGACACACACAGCACAACAGCAATATTCACATGGCTAGACAAGAATATACACATTTATACTTTCAAAGTTGCATTGTCCCTCAAAGTTGTATTGTCCCAATGCTCTGTAGACCTTCATTCCTTACATATGCCGCATGTTCTATTTAGAGTAGCACTCTTCATTTGTTATATCATGGTCTGGGAATAAAAAGCCAACAAATTCCCTTATGAAGCGACAATCAGAAGAAGAAAAATATATTTATTTGCTGATGTTAAGGATAAGGAAAAGTGTGTAACTGAGGCTCAACATGGGGCAGAGAATTCATGGGAAGTCTATTAGTAAATACAATTTATGAATGCCCTGCTCTTCATCATCAGTTTAAGCAATGAAGTAATCTCAATTTCTAGTAGAACATAATCGATAAACTTAATAAGTACATTAAGAGAGATTTGTCTTGATGCGTGTAGTTAGTAAATAACATGTCTTGGTGAATGATAGAAAAAAGGCATAAGAGCTCAAGATATGGAGAAACATTTTAAAATTTAAAAATTTTAAGTTGAGTAAATTGAAAATCAAATATATGAAATGTAAGTTTAGTAAAAATATAAATGTGAATAATAATATAGTGAGACTTGAAGATCAATCAATGCATTCTATAAGATAATAAAAAAAAACACACAAGAAGTCAAGATATATAGGATCATAAGACTAACTTTTTTTTGTAGGGCATGAATTGGCATGTAATGAAGCACCAACATGCACAAAGCATGAACGTAATGGGGATGGGGATATTTGGACCAATGTGTGGCCATACAAAAAAATATAAAATTAAAAATGAAGTTACATAATAATGTTGAAGTATCCTATTGAAGATAAGATGCATGGAACATAATTATGATGGTTTAATCAAATGTGAGAGGAAAACCAATAAAGACTTAGAGGAGAGTGGATGGAATAGAATAAGTATTTAGAAAGAGCCCTTGAAAGACCAACAAAAACACATAGAGAGCTCATAGGTATGATATAAGTTATAAGAATGTTACAAAATATATGATTATTGATAAATATGATTGACCAGCTAGAATTCTTGTAAGTGACCTCACCTGATTAGACTAAAAGTCTTAGTATGTTGTTATGGAAAGGAGATGAGAGGGAGAACACTGTAAAGTAGCAGCCTTCAAATGGTTAAAAGACATTTAAGAGAAGTATGGTGTTCAACCATGTAATAATTGTGCACTCCTATTGTATATCAGCTGGTACTCATCTAGTTAAATTAAAGGCAAGAGATTTATATTTTCAAGCAATATAGCTAAGCTCTTGAAATTTCTATGTATTATTTGCTTTTGTGATGAGTGCAAAAATGCCAACCCTTTTGCTGCTCCTATTAAGATCTTAAGCCTTTTCTCTCATGGAAGTAGTTGACAAGAAAGGCCAGCAAAAGAAGGCAACCATATGGTATAGTGTAAGCCAAGTGGATGGAGTTGATCAATAGAATATAAAGATAAGTTCAACTCTTACTTCTAAAAAGATATTTGTCCAAACTACGATTCTCCATGAACTCATAGACAAGTAGTTGCTCTTTATCCTCACGAGAGTACCTCAATAGCTTAACTATGTTAGAATGAGAAATCTTTCCTAGGATATTAGTTTCATGCTATATAGCTTAAATAATGAGCAACAAGCAAAAGGCTTTTGGGGGAATATAATTGAATTAAATAAATTGGAAATTAATGCTAAATATTTCAATCTCAAATAAAAGAGGAATTTTAAAATATCAACAACTTCAATTTCATATAAAAAAACTAAGGCCCTGTTCTCTTTGTCGTTTTCGTGCCATTTTCTGTTTTCAATTTTTCAAAATACTCAAAACGTGTTCTCTTTGTTATTTTCAAAAACGCATTTTCGAAAACAAGTAAAAATTTTGTAAAGAAAATCCAAAACAAGAAAAACTCGTTTTGGCTGTTTTCAGCCAAAACACAGGTAAAAGATGAAAACACGAAAAACAACATTTCTTCTCATGCAGTGGCAGACGCTCCCCCCCTCCCAAGCCTCAGCCTCCATTCTCGAATCTCTTCTTTCTCTCATCTCTTCTGTCTCTCTCTCTTTAACCTCTGCCAAACACTGCGCCCACCATCTCCGCTGCAACCAGAGCTACCGTCGACCTCGTGCGCCATCTCCGTCGCTGCCAGAGCCGTCGTCGACCTCGCCTGCCACCACCGAAAACTGCCATCGACCCACCCCTCTCCCCCCAAATTTGACAAACCCCATCCATTCTCTCTCTCTCCTCTCTTTTCTCCAAAACACCCAAAAATCACAAACCCAAAAATAGAGCACCGTCTCTGCCACCGCCGTCGACCGCATCAGCCACTGCCACCGCGACCACCACCGTCGACCGCGACCACCACCGTCGACCGCGCCCGCCACCAATCGTCTCCCGCCCACCGTCGCTCCCCTTGCATCTCACATCCACCATCATCGCCAAGACCCAATCCATTATGTGTTCTTTGTTTTGAATTCTTTTTTTATTTGATTTTTTTTTTGTTTTGATTTATTTGAATACGAATATGTAATATGATATGTAATATAATTTTTTTATTAATTTTTTTAATAATTTATAATTTATTAATAATTGTTTTATAATTTATTTTAAATTAAATTTATTGAATAAAATATTATAAAATGATGTTTTTCAAAATTTCAAAGCAAACGCGTTTTCTAGTTTTTTGTTTTAAGAAACAGTTTTTCAAAATGACAAAAAGAACACGTTTTCAAAAATCTCAAAACGGACACTCAAAACACAAAATTAAAAATGAATTCAAACTCAAAATTAAAAACTGAAACACGAAGAGAACACCACCTAAGATGTAGAACCATATAATTGACCTGTAATTATTTTTATTATCTTTTTGTAAGAGAATGTATATATGAAAGAACAAATCCTAGGCCATGTACAGTGATAAATCATCTAACAAGATGTGCCACATTTCATTAAAAAAAAAGGCTAAATAGACTAATATATTCTGAATTTAAGGTCAATTTTTAATTTTATCCAAGTGATAAATCATCTACAAGATGTGCCACATTTCATTAAAAAAAAAAAGCTAAATAGACTAATATATTCTGAATTTAAGGTCAATTTTTAATTTTATCCAATTTTAACATTTGCTTCACTTTGGTCATGGAATTTTCACTTTTATTTTAATTTTATCCTCTATCTAACAAGCATATGTCCCATCTTACATGGCAGCTGATGTGTCCAATAATAGACACACTAGCGAAATGACGCCATTTTTGGAGTCATATCATGGAAATTAAATACAAAATTTATATATTATTGAAAAATAAAAATTAAACATAAAATTAAAACAAAACCAAAATTTTAGTATTTTTTTATACATATTATTTCATGTTAAGAGTAAATAAAAAATATAAATTTAAAAATAAATTCCACAAAATATATTAATTTGAAGTTAGAGAATAAAAAAAAACATTTTCAATTTCAAATTGCCCTCCATACATAATGTTTTAAGCCCATCTCTTTTTTTTTTTAATTTCCGCCCCTTTCCTCCATATTCTCTCTCCGAGAAAGTAGGGTTTCAAAATCTCATAAGCACGAAGAAGAACTGGAATGGAAATTGAATGATCTAAGTTGCGAATAGATCTTAGAATTTGATATGAATAGAAGAATTCAAAATTTCTGGACTCATCTATCACTTTAAAACCCTCGCGTAAAAGCCACATTCTCCCTATCAACATCGTTGGAATCATGAACTTCTTGGATCCATCGATGACACTCATTGCCGCTACTGGTGGTGACACTGTCAAGCTCTTCAACGTCTCCTTTAAGCCTAGCGATCCTTGCACACTAAGCAACACTCATTCGACCGGTTGAATCTTCGGCCATGGCATCGTCCGTGACCAGTTGAATCGTTCAACCTTGTGTCGTTAGCCATGGTGAGAAAGATGGAGTGGCCAACAGTGATTAGATGAAGAGAAAGGTAGAAGGAGGTGGCTAATGGAGATGAATAAGGAAGGCAGCGGTGGTGCATGGATGATGAAATAAACCCTAGGTGATTTTGGGGAGGAAGGTGGGTCAAGTCATTAAGTTGTTGGGTTGACCCATTGGGTCGGATTTGGACCGATTTAACCCAATTCATTTATAGGTTAATGAGCGAATGTAGATCAGCAGATCCATGATATGACCCCAAAATGACGTCGTTTTGCTAACGTGTCCATTATTAGACACGTTAACACACCACATCAACTGCCACGTAAGATGGGACACACACTTGTTGGATCGAGGATAAAATTAAAACAAAAGTGAAAATTCGATAATTAAATTGAAGCAAATGTCAAAACTAAATAAAATTGAAAATTGACTTAAATTCAAGATATATTAGTCTATTTAGCTAAAAAAATAAAAGACTTCATCTACTATAGAAATGTACAATCTTCCAAACCTAATGTTGCAATCTACTTGGGCAAGCCCACCACCATGAGTGCAAAAGCATCAAAAAGTAAACATCACAATAATCTATTATACACCAAGAATAAGAAATCCATGCCGCAAGAGAGAGAGAGTATATGGAATATTGATCAGCCATCCCTCTTACACATGAAGTGCCAGTTGGTCACAACCTAACTATGTCACCCTTTAAAAGGCACGTCCATGCCAAACCCTTCATCATTGTATAAGATTGAATCTATGTATTGATATGCTCACTCTTTGGTAAGGTTGCACACAACACATGGATCAGGCAAGCGCTTTCTGGTTCTAAAAGTTTGGATCCAAACCCATTGAACTAATTATGGAACCAAATTGCCTGAGCCCATTTAGTTTGGTTTAGTTGAGTTTGGTCTCAATTTGATTGGTTAAATTTTACTTCTGTTCTAGTCAAATGTTTTTTTGTTTTATTTTCTCTCTAATAACAAATAAATGAAAAAAAATACAATTAGTTTGATTGATATAAGCTAATTTAGTGAGTAGACTAATAATATAAAAAGTATGCATATTGCTACATATACCATCATGAAGAGTATCAAAATTGTTTGCAAAAATAAAATTGATCTATTGTATCATTTTTAGACCCGAAACCAAACTTAAGGTCTAATGGAATTGAGAAGGCAAGTCACTGAATTGTTTACTTTCTATCAAGGTTTAGCATAAGGACAAGATTAATGAAAGGACAATGAGATATGCTTCACTAAACCTAGCTCTGACTACCAGAACTTCATAAGCTAAAAGATCTTACATTTCACACTAGAGGACTTCTGGAGAGATCTCTTAAAAAGTTCTCGCACCTCTAGAGAGTTGCCTTTCTTTGCTTGTATTCTAAGAATTAATTCCAGAATATTTAATTTCAAAGTTATTTTTTTGACTTGAAAGTTAGTCAGTGAAGCTTTAACTTAGCATTGTCCCATTTCTTTTCCTGTCCACTAATACTATCATAGCAAAAAATAGCATGCTTCTGGGTACATCATAGTGCTGTACACATACTATAGTCTAATGAATATTTGTGTTTTTAGTATAGTCATTATATATGTTTTATATCACTTTAATATGTATTTTTGGCAGCTTCGCTTTTCAAAGCCCTTCATTTGAAATCTCTCCAGTCAAAACATTTTTTTGACAAATCTGTGAAAATCACCTGTCATCTTTTCTATATACCATACTATAGACTAAATGTGAACCTATAAAAATAAGAAAAACAAAAGGTCCTCCCACAATTGTTCTTACCATGTTCATATGACTTCAGTATCTTTTTTTGAGAAGCTCTTCCTTAAATATACCAATATGAAGTTTCTAATATTTTGAGCATGAAGCAAAATTTTGATTGAAGTATATTCGGGGGCCCATAATTTCAAACCTCCCTTTTATATGCTTTCTCTATTTTAATACAGATCACATGGAGATGTCTCCATACAACTCCATAGGTCTCTTTGAGATGCAACATCACTTCCATTGTTGACTTTGCAAGCATAAATCTAATTATTTACCAACATTTTTTTGCGTCAAATCTTAATTATGCTATTGCACTCTCTACAATAGTTTCACAATGTGATGCATGAGCTTATCTGTTAAAAACCCTCATCATGTATAAGCCATCAAATTCCATAATCAACAAAGCAATGCCCTCCAGTGTCCATGCACCTAGTAGAATATGGCCTCATCTTGGCTCTTTTGGATCTTCAGCGCTCTCTAGTATCTCCACCACTTGTTGCATTGATGGCCTTCTTTTGGGTTCAGGTTGAAGACATTTTAGACTAAGCTGAGCGATTTGCCATGCAACTTTGGCAGGATATTTCCCTTCCAACTGGCCGTCCATAATGCTTTCCAACTTTCTTCTACCAACGAAATATGGTTGGATCCAGTCAGTTAGAATCTGCCCACGGCAAACATCAAATGCTGGCAAGCCTGTTAGCATCTCAGCCATTACAACACCAACAGCATACACGTCGCTAGCCACATACAGTTGCCCTGTTTTCATCACAAACATTAATATATATTGTATTATTACTGTCATGAACAGCATTTCCGTAGGCTCAGCTCTGGCTTTTAAGTATGGCAAAACTCTTATAAAGCTTCGTTTAGACCATCATTCGCCACAGAGAAGCATTAAGCTTCAAAATTAAGGTCCAGAGCATTACCTGTTAAAGCATACTCTGGAGCAATGTAGCCAAATGTGCCCATAAGATGTGTTACTTCAGTAGTTGCAGGACCAAGTCTTGCCAAGCCAAAATCTGTGATCCTGGCATTGTAGGACTGTCAATCAAACACACATTAGGCCAATACAAGACCTCTTTTCTGCAACCATCATTTTAAGTGACATATATTGGACGGTTAAATATATATTTACATAAATTATTATACAATTTAATACACTTTCGTCTTAAAAAAATATGATAAAGAATTCGGTATAAATGTACAAGATCACTAGAAAGGCACGTAAACACACACACATATATATACAATTATAATACCAATATTATTTTAAAATTTAGGCATAAAAAACACACACACATATATATGCAGGCATGACATATTATAGGCCAAGAAGGTGTTTTCACTAATCAGAGCCGCCATTTTGTTCTTGAAAGCTTTTAGTTACCTCTCCCTCCCTTCCTCTTTCTTTGTACTGAAAGGAGCATGGGGAAGGGAGAGATTAGTGACTAAAATGCACTTTTAAAGTGGCAACCTCCAAATGATTAATGGAAATTTAAGAGAATTATGGTATTCAAACATGTAATCAATGTGCATTCCATTTGCAGATCACCGGTACTAGTTAACTGAATGCGGGAAACTTACAGCGTCAAGCAATATATGTGAGCACTTGAAATCTCCATGTATTATTTGCGGTTCTAATGAGTGCAAAAATGCCAGCCCTCGTATTGCTCCTCTTAAGATCTTAAGCCTTGTCTCCCACGAAAGTAGCTGACAACCAGGCCTCCCTGCAGAAAGCAACCATACAATGTAAGCCAAACTAGTTTCATTATCAGCAAAAGATAAAACAAGTTCAGCTCTTACTTCCAAAAAGATGTTTGTCCAAACTTCCATTCCGCATGAACTCGTATACAACAAGTAGCCTTTTACTCTCACAACAGTATCCCAATAACTTAACAACGTTGGGATGGGACAGAAAACTTAGGAAGTTTATCTCACACTGCACAGATTGGGCAAATAAGTAAGTAGAAGGCCTTAAGGAGAATATAAATGAATTAGATAAGTTGAAATAACATTGGCAATCCCAAATATGAGAGGGTAAACAGAGAGAATGATGAGCAATGCCTAAAATATACAGTTATCACAAAACAAAAGAAAAGAAAATACAAAGCATCCACTTCAATTTAATATGCAAAACTAAGATGTTGACCATACAATTGTCCTGTATTTCTTTTTTTTGCAGGTAAGAGCATGGTAGGATTAAGCTGTGATATGTTGCTTTTGTTTTACAAGTAAGAGCATGCATGTATGAAAGGACAAACTAAATAGGCTATTGATGAGGAAAAGAACCTCGGGTCCCAAAATTACGCCAACGCACAGGACAAACAGCCAAGATGCTAAGGGGACACGTGTTGCTCTTATGCAGAATTAGGCATATGACTATTTCCTTGAGGACTAAAAGAATGCGTGGCAGAAGATCATCGCCATGATAGGTGGCGGAGCACGCGGTGGAGAAAGCCCGAGATCCTCGGGCTCGATTACTTTGCCGAGGGCTGCGGAGATAGGGTCTATCCCGAAGATCTCGGAAGATGACACCACTATAGAATCCTTATCAGGAAAAACCCGAAGATCCCGGGGAGATCCTGATCTAGAGGAAGGGATAAAAGGAAGCACCCGAGGTAAGTAAAGTTTCTTCTGGTTCATTACGAGATAGGGCTAGAGAGTAAAGGGGAACTGACTTGACCATCGAAGATCGACCGGGGGAGAAAGTCCCCGTCTCCATTGTAGGTACCCCGAAGGAGGCAGAAAAGGAGCATTCGGTCACCTCTTCTCGAATCTTATCATCAGCTATAAACAGTGTATATCATCTGCAAGAAGAGGTAAGGACTCTGGTGAGAAGATTCTCTCCAGCAATGATGAAATGGAAAACAAAAAAGGTTAATTTAAGACAAAAGATATGCCTCCCCAACACTTTCAAAAACTCTGTTATTCCTCTCAAGCAAGATGTGCCATATTTTTTTTCTCAGAAAAAATAAATAAATAAATAATCCTCCATCAAAGAAGCTACTTGGGCAAGCCCACCTCCACGAGTGTAAAAAAAAATCGACGAAGCTAGCATTATTTAATTTACACAAGAAACAGAAAAAATATGCTTCAAATATCCTAAGCTACATAGCAATGAAGGTCACAGCCAAACCATGCTTACTCTTTGGTAAGGGTGCATGCAGATTGAGCCAAGTTAATTATACAGCTACAAAAATTTTGGATCCAAAACCATTACACCAATTATGGAACCTACTGATCCAAGCCAATTTAATTCAGTTTCGTTTGGTTCAAATTGATTAATTCAGTTTAGTTTGGTTTGGTTTTTATTTGATGGGTTAGATTTTAGCTCAGTTCTAAACAGAATTTCTTTTTACTTATTTTTCTTTTGTTCTCTACTGACAAACAAATAAATGGAGACCATTTCTTGATTAAAAGTTATTCTTCACTTGGATTAGTTATAGGTATGGATATTTGGCAATAGAAGACAATAATATAAAGTTATTAGGATTCTGATAAAAACTGATACCTAGTACATTACAAGTATCAATGCCTAACCAACAAAAGACACAGAATTGAAAGAACCGTAAAGATTTGTTGACAAATTATTCAGCCATTAACTGGCGTTAGTTGAAGTACCTGCCATTCTTTAAAACATTGATGGCTGTTAGAATCCCACTCCTTCACGGCAATGACTAAACTACTACCGTTCTGTAGTGACGTCTTCTCAGCAAGCCAACCCTTGTAGACTCTGCCGAAACCCCCAGGTCCTAACAATAGATCCCTTCTGAAATTTCTGGTAGCCTTCCTCAACTCTGAAAAACTGAAGGTCCTTATATTGCGGATGGTTGTTTTATCTGAATAACGAGGAGAAAAAAATCAATTGGCGTAGGTAAGGACAGAGGAGTGAGGCAACCTGAGAGAGAGAGAGAGAGAGAGAGAGAGACCAGTCCACCCAAAATCCACAGTTCTGGGTAAAAGTGCAGTACTGATCTTGTGGAACACCTTGGTGAACTTTCCCTGTGCCCTCTTCTTGCTTAGGGGTATCTTCTCAGTATACTGCACTGGAGTGGATGGGTTGGGGACTTCAGCTAGAAGGGCATCATCATCCGGTTGAATAATCTCATCATTTTTCTTTTCCTCAGCCCCACAAAGATTGAGAACATTCTCTTTATCCTCATCAGCAGCATCAACATTGACAACGTCTTCGTTATCCCGCGTCGTTGACGAATCCTTGCACTGATCATCTTGTAAGTATGCCAATGCACGCTCAAGGCTTACCACCACATCAGCCATTGTAGGGCGTCCATTTGGACGCATGTGCAGGCATTTCCTAGCAACTTCTGCAAACACATCAAGACTTTTTGATAGTATTGGTAGCTGATCCCTCAAAATGGGGTCAATAATTGCATCAAGTTTTCCATCTTTGATGCAGCCTTGAGCCCAAAAGGATAGACTGTGCTGCTCCTCCTCGAGACTTAAATCCACTGCTGGCCTCCCACAAAGCACTTCTAAGAGCACCACGCCAAAGGCATACACATCTGATTTCTTGGTTAGATTGCGGGTCGAGAAATAATGTGGATCAAAATAACCAAATGTGCCTTTAACAGCTGTGCTAACATGGGAAACAGAATTGCTTGTGGTGCCCATTTTACATAACCCAAAATCTGAAACCTTAGCCACCATGTCCTTGTTCAACAAAATGTTAGGGGTCTTCACGTCTCTATGTATGACACCACCCTGAATACCAGTGTGGAGGTAATCCAACCCACGGGCAGCACCAATGCAAATCTTGAGCCTTTGGTCCCACGGCATATGACAAACGTTACCATTTTCTTCAGTATTCTTTCTGTATAGATGTTTAGCAAGTGTACCCTGCTCCATATACTCGTACACCAGGATCTTCTCATCGCATTCATCACAGTAGCCCAGAAGGCTAACAAGATGCTTGTGTCGAAATTTAGAAATCGTCTCAATCTCCATCCAAAACTCATTTGGGCCTTGCTTAGACTTTGGTTTCATCCGCTTAATGGCAACTGTGGTTGTTCCTCCATTAATGAGTCCTTTATAAACGTTACCAAATCCACCACTTCCAATGACCAATCCGTCATCAAAGTTTCTGGTTGCTGATTGGAGCTCAGCAAGTGAGAAGGGGCGATATGGCCCTTCCGAAGGTAATGACGATAGGGTGTCTTCTTGTCCAGATTTTTTACCCAAATAGGCCAATGGATAAACAACAACATTCAATATGATGAGTAAACTTATTAGACTATTTGCAATGGTATAAATGCCATAACCAAGCACTACCTTCTGAGGCTTTGAATTATGAGATGTCAAAGCATGTGTAATGGGAACCATGTTCACCCCGGCAAGGTTGTTGTCAGGGTTGCTCAACTTGAACACCTCTAGCCCCTTTAGAATTGCATCACTACTGTGTTCCATGTTCCCCTTTTCATCGTGGCTCTTGTGAGGGCTTAGAGTTATTGTCATATCGCGCTTGCCCTCTGCCCGATCTCCTTCCATCATCACCATGTAGTCTCTATACACTGCAATGCCATTTCCACCAGCCCATTTGATAAGGTCAGCATTAGCCTCAGCAATCTGATTATCAATGAATATGCTGAAGTCCATTTGGCCAACTTCTTTAATCTCGTACTCAAGCTCACAGAAATGGAACCTAAGCAGGTACCTGAAACCTTGATCTACAGGTAGCTTCCACGTAAAACTGATACGCTCCTTCGCTTGCACGTCCCGAGTCATTGACCGGGATGTTTGGTAAACTCTCGTAGGGGCAGAGTATGTGGGTATAACTGCGTAGTTGATCCGAATTGTGGTAGTAACCGGCATGGCCCTTGATTCTAAGAAATAATTGGAGTCCTCAAACCACTCCCGGAGCATGCCAGTATCCTCTATGGGTAAAATGGAGCTTCCGCCAACATTTAATCGATGCACTGTCTCAAGTGCAAAGCTTGTATCCAAGAAGATCGGGTTCGGGTATCTAAATTTCTTTCCAACAACGTGTACACCTGGATCATCACCCTCACGGGAATGATATAATCCAGTTGGGATCGGGACAATCTCAATCCCATTGATAAAAGCATATGTTTCCTCTGAAGATGGAGAAAATGTTAGGATTAATGGTTGACTATCTTCCACATGCACGCAAAATTCTTTAGCAAATGATGGTAAGGCCAAAACATCAGCGGTAAGGGCAGCACTGAAGTTGCGAAGGAGGGTATAGGGACCAGCTTTTACAGTAAAAAATGCCTTGGACCTCTCGAAGCCAGGGTATTCAGTTGGGTAGAAATGTAGGCGGATGAATTTTTGGCCCGGAGTGACATGGAAAGTGTAGGTGAATGTGGACCGAGAAATCTGAGCGGTCATGTAGGGGACAGGATGAGGAGGAGGAATTAGGTGCTTTCCAATGGGAGTGGAGCTTACCAATTCGCGTCTGCCTCTGGATCCTTGCAAAATGATGTATCTGGAAGCAACGTCGCCGGTCCATTGCCGGCCATCTAGAGCAGTTGAGTTGCCAGAGGAGCCGCAGTTGAGGGAGAAGATGTCATCTGCTAGTAGTAGTGGGTAGCACAGAGCAGCAAACTCGCTGACAGCCAGCAAAATAGTTAGATGGAGGAAGAAGAGGTAAAGACCCATCCTTTGATCATCAAAGAGAGGAGAGGGTGTATGTAATAGGTTAATGCTGGCTAGGCATGAATTAAGTTCGCCCAGTTGACTGACTTGTCAACCCAAAAGTAAACGGAACGCGTCATATTAACTCAAAACAATATATTGTTTATTTTGTTAATAACATTTCTCATGTCAGTTACTTTCCAAATTGCTGCTAAAAGAATTTAATTATGCAAACCAAACCAA
Source organism: Diospyros kaki (assembly GCA_036245055.1). NCBI lineage: Eukaryota > Viridiplantae > Streptophyta > Magnoliopsida > Ericales > Ebenaceae > Diospyros > Diospyros kaki. The sequence goes on from BSEG01000010.1 coordinate 1,282,896, forward strand.
AAACAGATTCTTCATTCATAACCTTCAAAGGAAAAACCTTTTATTATGCAAAAAATTTACAGACGTAGCAAAAAACAACATATATTATGATCGGAAAATAAGCTTCTATCGTACAACGCCATTGTATATCCCAATTCCCACCTAAGCAGCAGCACGTCATTCAGTACTTTTGACCATTTCGGCATCAACAAAATTCTTATTCTCGGACTCTTCCATCAATCTTATGATGTCTGCCTTTTTCTCTAAGAGGGATTTGATTTCAGTATTGATCTTCTCTAATTTCTTCTTCAGCTTCCCAAGATCCTGTCCCTTGTACTTCTCCTCGGGCTTCTTTTTCTTCTCCTTTTTTTCCTTCTTCTCCTTTTCTTTCTTATCCTTGCTAGTTTTAACTCCTCCCTGCTTCCCTTCCACTTCTCCTCCAATTTCTGTTACATTTTCTTCTGTTTCAATCCCTTTCGAGGTAACTTCATCAGATGCTTCCTTTCCGCCATCCTTCTTTCTCTTCTTATCTTTTTTATCCTCATCTTTCTTTTTCTCTTCTTTATCTTCTTTCCTCTTCTCCTTCTCTTGTTCTGTTTTCTTGTTCAATTCCTCATCTGACTCCTCTTTGCCTTTCATCTTGTTTTCTTTTTCCTTCTTTTCTTTCTTCTCCTCTTTCCCTTTTATTGTTTTATATTTCTCCTTCTCTTTCTTCTTCTCCTCCTTTGCGTCAGATTTTTCCTCCTCACCTCCATGCTTCTTTTTCTTACTTCCATCATCTTCATGCTTTCCCTCTTTGTCCGCTGACAATTTTTCCACATCTTCAGCTATTTCAATCTCCCGTGACGTTGCTTTAGCCTCACACCGACCCTCGTCTGTGTTATCAAAAAAGGACGATATTTCTGTGCATCCAACCATCCATCCAAGAGGACTAAGGCGTGCAAACAAAAATATTGACTTTGAATAATATGTTCATGCCAAGGCCTTCTCCGAAATAAAACAAAGTGAATGACATCCATTTCCCGTTAACTCAAGCAACAATCAATTCCCTCTATATGTTTGAATGGTAAATTGCTGGACGCAGAAACTCGATTAAAAACAAGATAAATCAATCAAACAAGATTTCACAGTTTACAGCACGAAAGCTAATCGATTCAATAAGATAATAAGCAATAAACTAGCAATAAGTTCCTTAACACTGTTTCTACGTTGCGCAAAAATCAATTCTCGGTTGAAGAGAACACAAAACCCTAAACCAAAGCGCTCAATTTTCACCAACAAGTATCGAACCCAGCCACCAATAGATCGTGATCCAACACTTATTAACCAAAGAAGCGAAGAAGAAGAAGAAGAAACCAGATAGCCGAAATCCAGGCGAAATGAGCATACATAAACAGAATCCAAGTAGAAAAGAGAGAAGAAAAAAGTCCGCAGCAATAGCTAAAGATCAAAATCGAGAAGGAATAGAAAGACTTGCATCGGATCGAGCTTCCCAGCGCGGGTCTGGATCCCTCTTGGAGACGACTGACGAGAATGGGTTGATCCGACAATGGGGAGATGTTCTTATAGTACGCGGGAGATGATGGTCTCACCCGCTGAGCAAGCAACGACGGTGACGTGTCGGTTCCTGACGCGTATACTGCGAGCACGTGTAACCGAAGAATGTGCTTCTTGTTTCTAACTCCTATACTTCTAAGAGAACAAAAATAAACAAAGCCTTTAGATTAGAAACATTGGCATTAGTGAAACTTCCTCCCCAGGTATATACTCAACATTAGATTTGATTGCTTAACCACAAAGCAATGAAACATTATCTCAACCCCATCAGCAATCAGCCATCGGCCATCGTCCATCTTCATGCCCACAAAGCAATTAAATTAACTAACGCATTTCATATTTAAGAATTGCTATGAATATTAATTCATTGTCAGTAGTTGATTAATTTATTTGATTAAATTAATCAATTAAATTGTTATTTCCAATCGTTATCTTGACTGAGTTTGTACAATTTTCACCAACTCAGTAAAGTTGTTATCTATATTAGGTAGAGCATATACTTAGAAAATAAAAAGTATTATGTAATAAAAAAATTATGTTAATCAGATTAAAATTTATTTTGATAGCGAAAATATCAAATTATCCATAAATTTAAAAAAAAATCTTAAATTCTAAACCTTAAATATTTGAATCATTAACTCAAAAAAAGTTACTTTTTTCTATTATCAACCGTAAAATATTATAGAACTAATTTTAATTATTTCGCTTTGTTGAACTCAGTTTCATTATTTTTTCATTTTCTTGTTTATATCATTTTTTGTATCTAAGGATAAGGACTTAAAACAACAAATATTAATAGTTGAGACACCAAAAGTTTGATATTTTGTATATTAAGGATCAAACACTATATTTTTAATCATTAAGAGAACACAACTAATCAGTCAACCTATTTAAATATTATCAAATAGTCATCCATTTAGCGTATCACTTACAAAATTAGGTACGTTCATATACACATTAACATTTCGTCACAGTAACGATTTAAAATAACAATTTTTAATAGTTGACATATTAAATATTAACGTTTTACACATTAAAAAATAAACATCATATTTTTTAATTATTGAGAGATGCTATATGTATTAAGCCTTCTTTATTTTAATAATATTTTATTACTTAATATATATTAATCGTGCTAATTTTAGAATTTGAATTTGACTTATAAACCATATTATTTGTATTTCTTGGACAATAGAAAGGGCCACACACACATGCCAAAATGATGAAAATACCCCTCTATTCTCTGCAAATTTACTTCCCTTACCCAACGACCCATGGTCGTCTCTAGCAATTGTCTGATGTCGCCAACCCCTCGTCACTTTAGCCTCATTGCCTCTCCCGCGTTGATTGTCGCTAAGGATATAGTGGTGGTCTCATGTGAAAGGCAAGGCGAATGCAATAAGGGGATGGCAGTTGTAATACCCCAAATCAAAATAAGTAATATACCGAAATATCTCATATTTCGTGATATTATAAGAGTCAAATTTAAGGGTCTAGACTACACTTTAAGCATTTTAAACAACCGAATTGACTGCAGATAATGCCCTGGAATGTAAATGCCTAAGGAAATGGATATGGGATTGACGAGTGTTCTGAGACGTGAATTATGCCATCGAAATAAATCGGATCAGAAATTATTTTTGACGTAGCTAAAATACAACTATGATTTTGCCTGAAAACTTGAATTATCGTAAGAGACTTCTGAAAAGTCAACGGAACCCTAAAAGAGTTCCGATTTTTTGTAAAGATCAACCTTAAAGTGATATTGAGATGAAACAATAGCTCGGTAAGGACACTTGGGCAAAATCGTCTTTATTGAGTAAGCCTTGAGTTAGTAATTTTGAATTTTCAGTTTCGTAATGCGAATTAATTTAATGTTTGAGAATGTAATTGTAATTATAGAATTTCTTAAGCAAAATAAAGATGAAAATGGGGTTTGTAATTTTCTTATTATTATAATATATATATATATATGTATGTATGGGCGTGATTGTGTGTGTGTGGGATGGCTACCATATCTCTACAACTTTAGGTCGCCTCTGCATCTTCATGACCGAGATTTTGTGCCAGATTTGGAAGGAAATTGTCAGGAAAAAATCTGTAAGATCTTAGGGTAGTTGGGGTAAAAGATGGGAGATGGATTTGATGTTTAATATATACAAATACAAATCATGGGGTGCAATGGCTGCTTATAAATTGACAGAGAAGCATGGGAGAGAGAGAGGGAAGAAATGAAAAGAGATTTGAGAGAGAGAGAGAGAGAACTGGATGTGGGGTGGCGATAGGAGGCCATCTTGGCTGGTGTCGGTAGCCGGAGTTGGCCGCAACAGCAAGTGACCATGGCAACGAAGCTGTAGTACCAACCGCTGGGTAGCATAGCGATGGCTCGATGGCGGAGTAGGGGAAGTTGGCTGCGATGGTTCGCAATGGTAGGGCGGCGATCAACTAGGTCAACGTAAGTCGGCAAGCGCAGAGGTGGTAGGCGGAGCAACGGTTGGGCGCGCGACCATGGCTGTTCACGCGCAGGTTGGAGAAGCAAGGGAGGAAGGGGAAAGAGAAGAAAAAAAAAAAGAAAAATAAAAAGAAGGAAAGTAGGAAAAAATATGAATTTTTTTTTGAAAATTCTATGAATTAATTTGGGGATAGATGAGCATGCTCAGAGTTAATAAATTATCTAGACACGCATTTCGAGGTCATGACATGCATACCGAGGAAGGCTGAGAGGCTAAGGTAAGGTGAGTAAATTTTTTTAGAAAATTAGAAAAGTTATTTTATGAATTGTTATAAAGAAATATTTAAGAAATATTTAGTTTGGATTTATTGAGCAAAAATAGGGAGAAATAGAGGAAAAGTATGAAAAAATTATGAAAAATAAAATATTAATATACTTGAAAAAATATGATAACCACAGTACATTGAGATTTCGAATTAAATTCATTAAAAGGCTAGCACAAGAATCAATATATTCTAAGATATGTTTGAGGTAAATGGTTCAACCCAAAATTCAATTTCATGCAAATGTTTTGTTATCATATTGTCATGTCTTGGTATATTATGCATCACGTAGAATGGATTTATATTTTCTGATGATAAAATATGCATATACGCATAATGAGATTTTCAGTCATACGTCGCATGGGTTTTGGATTAGAGACTAGCGCCGTTGCTTTGCCAATGGTGCAGCTATACACCTCGGTCTGACAAGGAGACTGTAAAAATGGCGAGCAAAAGTTGGGTGTGATCAAGTCAAACATAGAGTAATGATGATATATACATTACATATATACATGTGCATTACATGCATATATGTGCATTAAATGATGTATCCTTACTTAGATCAGAGCCGGCCCAAGTATAAGGCAAAATAGGCGGCTGCCTAGGGCCCCAATTTTTGATAGGCCCTAATTTAAAAATTTTATAATTTATATATATTTATATTTTTAATAATAAATATTTTATTAAAAATAATTAAATATAAAACACTAAATCTATAAAAAAAATCTTACTGTTCCAGTTCACTTCCCTTCCCCTCTCCCTCTCTCTCTCACAGAGACTCTCTGCCCAATTTTTGTACCGTTGTTTTTACACTTCCCAATTCCCAATTTCCCATAATTCCACCATTAAACCCATTTTCACTTCTCCATCTTCTCTCACTTCCCTTTCTTTCTCTCTTGCGCGCTTCAGATTCAGCAGAAACAACACATATTTGTAGAATTAAAATTTATTCTTTATTAGTGAATTTTATCTTTTTAATACTATGAGTTTAATGTTTCGTTTTGTTTCTTTCTATAGGAAAATTAGGAATTTATAATTTTTTGCTCGACTTGTATCAATTTTCTTAGAGTTTCAAGAAAAAATAGTTTTGTTCTTTCTTTATTTATTGTAATAGGTTGTTTGGTTTTTTCTTTTTGATCTATGAGACATTATATTTTAATTAAAAATTCATTGTCGATAAGAGATTATCGTATTTTATAATTGATTGAATTTTAATTTTTTTTAATTTACTGAAATTTTCTCATAAGAAGGTTTATGATTTATTTTTTTTTACAAAAAATTAATACTCTCCAAAAAGGCCTCGACAATTTTTTTTGCCTAAGGCCCCTAATGCGTTGAGCCGGCTCTGACTTAGATGATTCAGTATCTAACGTAGACTTTACTTCTTGAATATTTAAACATTACAGATGGAGATTATAGCAGAAACGAATATAAAAAATGAATGAAATAACACTTACCAAAGTGCATGATATATTGATTGTATGTTATGCAGCCTATGTATTTAAGTTCTGTTACTTTGAATTCTGAACGTTTTGAAGAACGATGATATATAACCTTATTGTTGGTTAATGTTAAAATTAAGGTTTGATTCTAACTTTCGTATTTGATATTTATGATGATTCTTGTTTGACATAGATGAATGGAGATTTTGGAATAAATATGAGGAATGATATGGTTTAACTATAGTTTTGAATAGAAAAAAATTATTATCCTATAATTGTCATAAGTTATAACATGGCTGAGAAAGTGGGGTGTTACAGTAGTACCGAGCGAATACTGAAAGCGACTATGGAAAAGGGAAAGAGAAGAAAGAGTAGGCAACCATAGCGTTGCTGGGTGAAAGGAGAGAGAGGAAGAACAAGAAAGGGATTTGTAATTTTGCAAAGTGAGCAAGAATATATTTGTCATTTTAGCTACATTGTGTAGCCCAATGTATGGTTCAAAAAATACCAATAACATTTTCCTTTAACTTATATAAACAATATCAACACTTTATTATTTATCTATATACTCTATAGTAAGTTAAAGATTTCTTGTGATAAAATTTTGAAATGATTTATATAGCTTTTGAGTCAAATATCTAAATCGACCAAATTTAAATTCAATTAAGTTGAGTTACTTTGCGATTTCATTGATTTTTTAAGATTAAAATTCAGTTTTGACTCTGATTATGTACCAAAACTCATTAACATTGCACAAATCTGACTCCACTGCATTATTTTCTTTCATTGCTTTGCAATGTATATAAACTCTCGTCTCTATCACTTATTATTTAAGCTTGATAATCGAGATCTTAACTCGCTACATAAGCATAAAAAAGTTTTCAAATTATGACAATAGAAGTAACAAACCATCCACGATTTTTTTTAATTTTTCAATAAATTAATCGAGCGTCATTAATTATTTTTATTTTGTAAAAATTATTTTATGAGATTAGATTTATAGTATGCATAATGGTTTAGAATTTTTAATTAAATGGAGATAGTTTGATTTTTAAAATAGGATGGGTATTTGTAATAATTTGGTGAATCGTTTAGAATTTTTAATTAAATGGAGATAGTTTAATTTTTAAAATAGGATGGGTATTTGTAATAATTTGGTGAAACTGAGCCTGCAAAATGTAAATTATCCTTAATATAATTTGGCGCCAAAGTTATATTTTTACTCATATATTTTCACTTTTTTTGCTTGTCACTTATTTTTTTATTTATTTTGATTACTTTTTTATATTTATATTTTTGAGTTCATTTAACTATTATATTTTAATATTCTTTTCATATGATAATTTAAATTTTTTATAATTTCAATTATATTCATAAACTTATATTTTTGAGTTAATTTAACTTATGTATTTTAACGTGAACAAAGTCTAATATACATTTTGTCATTTTATTTTTTTTATATAAAAATTAAATTAACTGAAAAATATATATCTAGAGATATAATCGAAATAATGAAAAATTTGAATTGTTATATAAAAAAATTAAAATATAAAAATTAAATTAATTTAAAATTAAATTTAAAAATATAATTAAAATAATATAAAATTTAAATAACTATATAATAAAAATATACAAATATAAAAATAAAAATATAGGTTTAGCCCGTAATTTTGTAAGGCCAAGCCTATTCATATTTGTTTTGGAATGGAGGGAATGCGAAAACGCGTTTGAAGACTCGAAGGGGACAGCAGTGCCAAACTAAAATTAGAGAAAGTCCAACCTGGAAGCGGCAGTGCTTATTTGGGGAAATCCTCAATCTCCCATTAAAATATTGATATTACCAGTAACACCCCCAACCCAAAATACCAGTCTTTATTTTAAATAAATCATTATATTTTAATTTTTGATTAATGATGAACGTGGTTCTAAATTTAAAAAAATAAAGATTTCATTTAATATGCTGAGCTGGATTATCTATCACTTTTTTTTTTAATTTTTAATATGCTGAGCTGGATTATCTATCACTTTATTATTTTTTTAATTTTTATTATACTCTCTCTCTCTCTCGCCCTCGGTTTCTCTCTCCACGACCGACCATATAAAAACCAGGTCGATGCAGAAACTCCTGTCTCTCTCTCTTTTCTCTCCGATCTCGTTCATTGTTGCAGATTTGATTTAACACGGATACAATACACAGAAACGTGTGTCATTTTCTTCTGCATTTGATTCGGCGATTGATCTCAAGCTCCTTCAACCATGAACGACCTTCTGTCGGTGAGTCTTTCTCCTCCCACCCTTCTCATTGATTTTATTCCTCTTGTTATGAGTTATGACCAACGAAAGGAGGATCAGGATCAAAGTAGCCTGCGAAACTCGCATTTGGTTGTGGCTAAATGGCTGAAATACGCTCAGCTCTGAGCGGATCCACTGTTCTGTGTTCTGCCTCCTCCAGAACGATTTACAATCTTGATCTTTCGAGACTTAGCTTAGATTTGCCTGGTTTCCTAATGGAGCATTCATAGCATCTGTACAATGTGGAACCAGATCCCGCTTTGCTTTCCTTTTCTTTTCAATTTTTCTTTCAGTCTATTTTTCTAGTCATTCCATTATTCTGAGCAGTCTTCGATGATTCAGTTTTGGAGCTTGATTCAATGCCTTGTTATATTTAATTGGATTTTTTATTGCCTAATCGAGGCACACCGTTATGTTTTATCACAATCCATTGCTATAAGTTGTTCTCATTCTAAATTTTGTGACAATGTATTCTGTTTCCGCCTTTGCCGCATCCATGTTTGCTTTCTTTAAATACATTAGAAACTTATGAATTATATCTTTTTTGTAACCCACATTTATATGCATATGTATGAAGATGAGGATGGTGTATTACTATTAGTCCTTAATGGTCATATATATGCTGGAACATCGATCAAATTGGGTATATAGTGATCGAGTAATCTTAGCTACACCTGTTCTACTTTTGGTAATAACGTAGGACTCTATCAATCAAGGAGTTCATTTATTTTTTGAATGGGATATCTCTCAGCATCTTTGCATAGTATACTGTGGGATGGTTTACCATGCTTTCAGGATGATTCTGATAGAAAAAATAATGGCTGAAACTTCAAATCATTCTATCTGAATCCATATCCTTGCAGCAGGATACTTTGTTATCCATGTGATTCAGCAGAAAGGCTCAAATTTGTTGTGTTGGTTGTTTCCTTAAGAACCATTTGATCTGTTTTGAATAGTTTGTCAGAAGAAGTAAAAAACTTTCAAAGTAACAAAAGCAGTATACTAGAGGTCACATTATATCCATGTGAATTTCTTGAAAGGTTACCAACAAAATAAATATAAAGATATTAAAAAACGCAGAATGAACACAAAAGAGAGAATTGAACTTTCCAACAGATGAAACTTAACTCTTATTAGTTTTTTTAATGTTAGCTAGGTAACTTGTCCTTGCATACCTTTGTGACTGCGGTTGTTTGTTTTGGTTCACCAAGGCATCTGTTGAAGATTCTTGCTAAATTATAGCACATTTTTAGTCAGGAAACTGTAACATGTGCACTAACAAAGTAGGTAACCAAAAAGCTAGCTACTTAATATATTTGTTTCCATAAAGCACGCCCACAAGAAAATGTTATGCTTCCATCAGAGGCTGCTGGAAACTGAAGTTCCTTTCAAAGTTCTTGAACTTACTTTTAGAACTAGTCCAAAACACTAGACAGTGGGATCTTAAGGAGTAAATGCCCTGCTTTAAAGCATAGTTGTCAAAGGCGCAAGGTGCACTGAGGCACAGATTAGTGCTTGGGGCCTAGGATTGAGGTGCAAGGTGAAGTGTGAGCCTTAGGCACATGGGGCGCATATTTATTCGAAATGTTTATAAATACTTATACGCTATTCCTTCCAATATGTACCTATAAGGAATTAGATGAAAACTCATAAAATCATAAATGACAAATAACCAACCCTATAATAGCAACTAATATTATTGCAGAAAAACAATTAGTTTCTTCCAACTGCGAAAGATATTAGAGGAAAGAAAAAATATAGCAGAACACTGCAAAAAACAATTAGTTAGAAGAAAGAAAAAAAAAATTATTGCAGAACAAACAAAAAAAATAGTTACAGAAAAATAATTAGTTTCTTTTAAATTGAAAAAGAAATTAGAAGAGAGAGAGAGAGAGAACAAAAAAATTAGTAGAGTACACAATGAAAACATTTATTTCTTAGCAATTAGTTTACTCTAAATTGCAATAGAAATTTGAAGAAAAAAAATTAGACTAGAATACACGGCAAAAAATTTGAAGCAAAGAATTAGAGTAGAATATCTGCCCGACCTCTGGCTCACACTGCTAGATTTGCCTCTTTGATATACAAGAATATGCAATCAAGTCAATAAGAAATAAGATCTAAGATGACAAATGGACAAGAAATAGGGTTTTAATACACTTGTATATACAAGGCATGTGCTTCATTCACCTTATGCCTTGCATGAAGCGCTTGCCTCATGAATCTAGGCAGCATCTCAAGCATGGCGCTGTGCCTCAGTGGTGATGAGGCACATAGAGATGCACCTCCGTGTCCTTGTGCCTAGGCGTGACAGCTGTGCTTGTGCCTAGCACTAATAAGATTTTTTTTGGCTGATGTTTTGGCGTGACCTTAAACAGTCTATTCATTGTCATCATCTGTTTTATTTGTTTACTTATTTGTTTAATAAGTGATGGTGGCGAGATTATAAGGATCACATATTCCATAAAACTAGAATTTCTGATATAAACTCTTACATGGAGGAAGATGAACTCATGGAGAGTTTTAGGACTAAATAACATTACAATTGAGGGTTGGAAGTGCATAGGACATAAAACTGATTTCGCAAAATTAGAGCATCTAAGAAAATTATGGATAAATGGAGACAAAGTGTCTGAATATTTATATGTTAAAATAAGGAAAAATTCAAAGTTGTAGAAACAATATGGCTAAAGGTTATTAGCCAGACAGTAAAGTTATTGGAGAAAACATTAGGTTATAGGCTAAAACTTAAATGAAAGTTGCACAATCAATTTGGTGTGTGATGTCAATAATGAAATTGATGTACAGTTAGGGGTACAGGAAAAAAGGAAAAAACCCCTTTCTTATAGGCTTGGATAAAATGTGTGATAGGGCACCTAGAAATTTGATATGGTAAGCTTTGAAGAAGAAAGGTGACATAAGTGCGCACACACACAAATATATTAAAAAATAAAGAGTATTATTGAAACAAACATTTCCCTGAGGGGCTAGACTCTGTACAAAAGAATGAGTAGGAAACTAGAGGTTCCAACAACCTAGAACCTAGTACAAGTGAGTGAGTTAAAAATTGTACAAAAGGAGGATAGGTGAAAGGAATGTCTTCAAACAAAAACAATAATTACACATCAAACCTTAAATCTAGTAGGTGGGGTTAGTTACGTGAATTCTAGCATGCAAATTATTTCTATCTATGGTTGATTCTCCTCCCTCAGTCACAAAAAATAACTTAGATAAAATTTGACCCTCAAAGCATAAAAGAGAATTCTCCAAACTCTCAAATGCTCTCATATTTCTTTCTCCAAAGGCACCACAAATTGGATAAAGGAAAGGAAAATGGTGGAGTTCTCAAAGACCCAAACATGCAATTCCACCCCCAATAGCTCAAAAAAATAAATTACATAGGCTGACATAATCCATGAACATATAGAAGTGAAAAAATAAGCACCCAGAGTAAATGTACAACAGACGATAAAGGAGAAGGGATCCACTGACTCACTGCCACTCTTGCACACGTAACACTAGTTAAGAATAACTTGCTTTCATTTTCTTAGATTATTGGTAGTGAAAAATAGCTCCAAGTGCATTTGTCCAGACCAAGAACTAGAAGGCAACTTTGGAGGGAGTACTTGACTTCTACACTGCTTACTGAGGAAAGCCAAAGATTCCTTTCTCACAAAGGGCATTATACAAGTAACAAATACTGAATCTCTCCTTTTGTGAAGGGCATCAAACCCATTTATCCACCCCTACCTAGTTGTAAGTTAAGCCTGGAGCAGATGGAGGATTATTATTGGAAGGGCTAGTGATCTCCCAAGCTGGCAGTTTCCCTATTGTTGTTAATTTATATCAATGATTTACTTTAGTTCCTTATCTCTTTGTACTAGTTATGGATAATTTACTAGGCATGTACAAAACAAAGTATCATGGAATATGTTATTTGGTAATGAAATTATTTGCTGGATGAAAAAATTAAGGATAAATAAGGGCATCCCCCAGTGCATGAGGCTCCTAGCTTTGCAAGGTTTGGTAGAGGATTGCTTTTATAAGGGTAAATACAAAAGGTAATCAAGGTTTTCTAGGTCATATGACCAAATAAAAATTAAAAAAGTACATGTAATTGCTAAGTTAAAATGTTAGGGATATATCTAAAATCATGAGGGTTTAAGATAAGTATGATTTCAACCCAATATGTGGCATGCAACTTTAGGGAAAACCAAAATAGTAATCAAGGCCAGACAAAGACCCAAGACTGAGTAATTCTGGTAACAAGATCTATTATGCATAAAGATGGCAAGAGTGGTATCAACACAAATCTTAACGTCAAGACATGATGAACTAAATGGAAGAATGCTTCAATTGACTCAGGATTGATGAAGTTTGGGGAATGCTTCAGGTAATCTGTGTGATTGACGTGTACCATGAGACTAAAAATGTTGTAAGTTTAAGACCAACCGTGCTTTGGGGCCCAGAATCTTTGGCAATTGAGACGAGGATGATAAAGTGGATGTATGGAATAATTAGGAGAGATAGGACTAGCAATGAACAAATTTGTCATGCACAACAAAGACTATTAGATACTCAATTAGAAGTCACATCAGTATCGAAAATAATACTAGGAGAACAAGAGACCAAAATTAACTTGGATTAATAAAGAAAAAGATATATTGTGGTTTACTCAAACTGTGGCCTTTAATAGGGTGGAGCAGAATAAAGGATCCATGTAGGATGTAGTGTAACATGCCAAATATTTTGGGAAAGTTTTAGTTGCCTTAATTATGATTCAACTATGAACATGTATTATTTGGTGTATGCTTGAAGCTTCCGAGGAGTATTACTGAATCTATATCATGGGTTTCCATTTTTGCAGGGTTCATTTGAGGTTCCTCGGAGCCAAGCTACAGGTGGAGATATTGAAATGGGAACACACCGACCAATGAATTCAGGAGAGTTGGGCTTGGATAACTTCTTTAAGAAGGTAGCTAGAACTTATCCTGGGTTGCCTAATTAAGAAGAATAATGTTTGTCATTGACATTTCTGCTGTTCTTGGTTTCCTTAAGTTTCTTTTGGTTAAATACATGAAAATGTTGAAAGCATCTATTGTCCAATAAAATCACATTTTGCCCCCCCTTTTCTTTCTAGATTCAAGACATTGAGAAACAATATGACAAGCTGAATAAGATACTCAGAATGCTCCAGGTATGGAATTGTCAATTCTCCATATTTTTTTTCTTTGTTTATATTGTGTAAGTTAGTTTGTTCATTCAAAACAAAATATTGTTGTTCCAATATACATCCAAAGTGCTAGCTTCAAGATGTACCAGGTGCATAAGGTGTGCTTTTCTTGGGGATTACAAATTGCCAGTGCTATTATTGATGATGCACGTATTGTAACCCTTCCTGATCTCTCATTGTATGCACCAAACTGTACTTGATTGGAATTAGAATCTTCTCATCCATTTAGCTTCACAAATTATCTTGTTCGTTGTAATTGTAATTAACTGGAAGCTAGTGTAACATTACGTTACTCTTTATACATGAAAGTAGGAAAAAAAACAGACAAAAGCCTATACAGGAAAGGAAAACATTATGCTTGTGCCATGATCCTAGCCTTTCATGATTAGTTTGCTAATGCAAAGGAAATCAGGAATGCATGAGTGTATTCATAATTTGTCTGTTACAGAAAATGCTGTCAAATGGGTGGGTATTATTAGAAAGACCAAATTTAGAAATCTGGTGTTTGGAAGTACAGGCATTTGATGCTACAGGATGCAGACATCGCCTGTGCCTTGGAGATGATGGCAGACAGGCCTCGTGCTGATAATTGGGAAACACACTTTACAGCCTCGCAGAGTTCACTTCTCTCTTCAATGTGCTTTTCAATTAGCTCTTTGAAGGACTTAAGCTTCCTTTGCTTATTGGTATGCATACTTCTTTTGAAGTCTTCATGTCATGGTTCTTCTTTGAAGAATGAGCCATCCTTGTCTCACTTGGAGAAAGGATCTGCTGTCTTTTCTTTGTTTTCTTCCCCTAAAGGAAAAAAAGTGTGGGGAAGAAGGCAGTCTTGCTTAGTTCTGGTAAAATTGTATTTATAAAACTAATTGTTTTAGTTGGATGCTTAATAACTTCTGCATGGTTGACTTGCACTTGGTGAAGAAGCAAATGGAACTGCTCCTAGATTTGAATTTTATCATGCTCTATTGTCAATAAATTGTCATGTTGGTTCTGCTAAACAATTGCTGTTCAATCTCTAGTTGTGTGGAATTATTTTATCAGTTGTTTTGTCCTGTTTACTATTTGGAAGTGAATACTTCTGAGCCATTTTTTGTTGAATATTATCCATGTCAAAAGCTGTTAATAAGGATTGCGATTGATCCATTTTTTGTACCTTGTATGATGTTAAGTTGGATGGGTCGTCACATCCTACAAGGCCTTTTTACTTATGATTCTTTATGTTCTGTTTCTACTTGAGTTGGAATACCGAATGTCTTCAGTGACTGCTGTCTGCTTTTAATGTTCCCCCCCTACTCCAGCCTGCAGGATGAATTAAACTTTTTTGAGTGTTTGGAGGAGAAAGAAAATAATCTTCCTGCTTCATTATTGTATATAAAGGCTGTAGATAGAGACCATTTCCAAATTATACTTTATAATGCACATACCTACCTTCCATAATGAAACAACTGTTCTTGTACTAACCTCATAATACACAGTTTCATCTGTGATAGCTTACTTTCCAAATTATGGCTTACCTCATATTAGTGGTAATGAGAACCATAACTGCACATTTTTTAATAGATGCATCTGCAACCTGGAATACTGGATAAATTATGATTTGTATTTTCTTGTATAACTTTGTTAAATCATTTTTACAGGATGCCCACGAGGAATCAAAAGCTGTAACAAAGGCTAATGCCATGAAAGGTAATCTGCTTCCTGTTGCATATTTATTGTTACTATTATGCCAGCACCTTCCCACCCTTATCACCTGGAATATCATTACTGCTCTTCTCAAATTCTCCAAACTCACAAGCCTCCTAAAGGCCTCTATCCCTCCTTACATCAGCCTATGCAAATTTGACTCCTAGTCTCAACTCTCAAAAGAAAACCCCCACATCTAGAATAAACTTCTTACTTTTCTTCAGCTCCCACACAGATTCCTCTATCTCTCTCTCTCTCTCTCCAAAAAAAAAAAAAAAGAAAAAGAAAAAGAAAAAGAAAGGAAAGTTGGATCCTATTGTAGCCAAAGGGACACCTGTTTGAAGGTCAGAACCTATTAGAAGTCCAAACCACTTTGTTGGCATTCAGAGATTTCAAGGTGGCATGGGTTTCCTAAAATCAGTTTAGGAAATCTTGCCTAAACCGGTCTTAGGAAACCTTCCTAAGTGTACAACTGCTCTTCTTTCCTATTATATAGTTCCCTATTGTGTATAGATCTATAGTTTCCTATTGTATAGATTAATTGCTTTCCTTTTTATGTAAATCCCTCTTCTATAAAAGAAGAGCTCGTGTAATTGGATGAAGTAGAGAAGAAAAGAGTTTTTCTTCCATTCTTTACACACTTTGGTGATAAGGATTGCAGTTAGACCTCGAAATGTGAGTTTGACTTGACCCATAGGGTGGATGTGGAAATGCATTACACGAATATGGGACAAGGCTTGAAAGTATTGTTGAGGGAAAAATAATAAGATAATAGATGAAGTAAGCTCTTTATCTACAAGTTTAAGCATTTAATGAGACGTTAACAATTCAACAAGATATTAGAGTAAATAAAGATCCTGAGCTCAAGTCTCATAGCTAACTCAATATTTAAGTAGTTGTATTTGTTTGGATCAGTTATACAGTATAGCCTGACCACCCATGTGAGGGGCGTGTTGAGAGTAAAAAACAAATATAAAAGATAAAGTTAACCCGAGATCTATAAATTTAAGCTTCATGATTCGAGTATATTGTTAAAATTTAAAATTTTTGAACTGTAAATGATATATCTTCAATTTTTTGAAATTTAAAATTTTTAATTAAATCAATCCTCATGATTTCAGCAATCAAGCAGAGAATGGAGAAAGATGCTGACGAAGCTGGAAAAATTGCTCGTTCTATAAAATTAAAGATTGAGGAGATTGACAAAGAAGTACATATATTGTTTCTTGTTATTCTGATTCTTTGCAGTACTTATTGATGATTGACTGTTCTTTTACTGCTAAATTTTGGTCCAGAATATGGCTAACAGGCAGAAGCCTGGTTTTGGAAAAGGATCAGCTGTAGACCGATCAAGAACAACAACGACAGTGTAACTTTATTTTCTTGAATCTTATACAGCTCATGATTACCATTTACCAATACTTCATACAATTAGTTTATCTAAAGATTGTGAAGTCTTTGTAATCTTTTTGTAAGCATTTTTGACATGTGTACTTGTTTCATAATGCTTTAGTCATTGACACTATAGACTAGTTTCAACATTTGTTGATTCATGAATTCAATGTAATTTCAATTCATAAATGGTTTTGTTTTGATTCCAGTGCCTTGAAGAAGAAGTTTAAAGACAAAATGTCGGAATTTCAGGTGAACTAGACATAGTATGTGATTACTTTTGTTTTTCATCTTCTCTTTGCTTATATTAAATACAGTCCTTCAAAATCTTGACAGACTCTAAGGGAAAGCATCCATGAAGAGTACAAAGAGGTTGTTGAGAGGCGAGTTTATACAGGTTTTAAAACTTTACTCATGAGGCACACATGTGATACTTCTTTTGATGGACCAAATTTCTAATGATGTCCAGCTAATCATTTAAGTTTCCTTCTTGTCATGACTGTCAGTAACGGGTACCAGAGCCGATGAAGAGGTGGAAGTTTCTTTTTGTTCCTTGTATTGCAGTTGACACTTATCTCCACAAGCACATCTTTAATTATTTAAAACTTTTCAGACCATTGATCGGTTAATAGAGACTGGGGATAGCGAACAGATTTTCCAAAAAGCTATTAGGGAACAAGGACGAGGCCAGGTTCTACCTCTTCTGTTCTTTATTTTTCCTCCTGTTGTTGCTTGTTTCTTTTTTCCTTCGCCTTTTCATTTTTCCAACTATCTAAGTTGTGAAACAAGCTTGGAAAATTGATGTTGTCTAACATTTAGAAGAATCTATGAGATGACAAAGGTATTATTTGTTAAAGATAAAAATGAGAATCAATTAGTTGAGATTGTTGAGAGTAAAAATAATAATATAAAAGGTAAAGTTAACTCTTGATCTAACAACATTAGCTTTTATATTAGATGGTGATTAACAATTTAACATGGTATCAGAGTAGATAAAAGTCTTGAATTCAAACCTCACCTCTCACCCAAAACTTAAATTGTTACACATGCTTGAACCAGTTTTGCAGTGAAACTTGGCCATACATGAGGAGCGTGTTGAGAGTAAAAATAATAATATAAAAGATAAAATTGTCTCTTTATATAACTGTGTAAGCTTTTAGATGAAATGGTAGTTAACAATTAAGATAGATGATATGGGCACATGCTACAAACAACCAATAGATGCAGCAATTAGGAAAAGCAATAATATGAATATTGATGGTAGCAGGGATGCAGGGGACAAAAAGGCCCCATTGAGTTGAGATCTAACATCAGAAGATGGCTCTTCACGGATATGGAAAATATCTTGTTTTTTCTTCCTCATTTTCTTTTTGATTGATTCCCAACAGTTGCCCCTGTTAGAAACATTCAGAACCACTGGACCACATAGCAAGCTTTGCACTCAAAAGGCTAAATACTAAGGTGGCCATACCTTACTTTTTATGTTATTTTATTGTCTTTGCAGATAATGGACACCCTAGCAGAAATTCAAGAACGTCATGATGCAGTTAGAGAAGTGGAGAGGAAGCTTCTTGACTTGCAACAGGTATCATCTCCCTTTCAAATGATTTGTGGTTATGGAGATATCATATTACATTTGGTGAAAATATTTAAACTTGGCTTGTAAATCTTAGGGCCTATCTGGTAGGTATTTCATTTTCAGTTTTCATTTTCATTATTTTGAAGATAAAAACAGAAAATGGCTTGTTTTTGGTATTCAAAAATCATTGTGTTTTTAAAAAAATGAAAATAATTTTCATTCAATATTCATTTTTTTTCCTACCACCCTCTCATTGCTGGCTACTGGAGCTGTCGGAAAGTTGCTAGTTAGCTGCTCAATAACCTCCTCTGACAGCTGCCGAAACACCGGTGGCCCCCAGGGGCCTTATGAATTGCTGATGTGACACCCATGGTGTGGTTGTTGGGAACCTTTGGTGACTCCAACCTCCTATGTTAGAAATGGTTAAAGGAGGGAAATAAAAAACTGAAAAGAAACCATAATTATCAAACATGTTAAGTTTTCATTTTTTTAAAATGAAAATGAACTCAAAAAAAAAAAAAAAATGAAGAAAATAGAAAAGTGAAAGCTTTGGGTAAATTCTACCTCCTTCATTTTACTCCTGTTGTTTAGTTTTTTTTCTTCTCTTTTTTAAATTTTTTTTGTTTGTGGTGGTGTCTGTGTGGGTGGGTTGGGGGGGGGGGGGGCAGCTGTTCTTTATTGCATCAGAATCCTAACAGGCCATATTAGGTGGTCGGTCATGTGGTGGCTCATGGTGTGCTTGCATGAGCTCATTGAGTAGCTATTTAGCTGAATACAAGCATAGTTTCTTATTCATGTCAACCCCACTTGGCCAACCAAATGACCTATGACAGTCTAGTTGAAGAAACTTGACTTGCAGATCCAAGTGCTCACTGAAGTCAATCAGCATCAGAAGGCGGCTTGGCAAGACAATCATTGGCCTAAAAAGTTTAAATGGTTTCAGAAGTTATATTGAAAGCTGTCCGACTCAGCTCTTCCTATTGCACTGCCTAAAATAGGCTGAGCCATGGACCTAACGTATCCAACAGAGGGGCATCATATGACAGCTAGAAATTCAAGTGTTGCACTATAGGGGAATGGACTAAAGTTTCATAGTGGGAATTTATCTTGCACTACATATTTTGTCTGGGTCATGACTTGGCTAGAACTGCTCCGTAACTTGTGCATAAAGTGATGTAGGGTCAATGCTCTGCTGTTCTTGATGTTATTGCCTTATTCTAATTTCATAAGACTATATCTTCTTTCAAAAAACATGTGCATAAAGTGATGTATCAACGAGTACTAGTATGTATTATCAGCACTGGATTTAGTTGCATCATGTGTGGCTAACTGCCTGGTGCAACAACTTATTGACCAATCCATAATGAATTTGCAGACTACTGGGAGTGTGGGATGCATTGAATCATGTGATATTTCAAATACTCAATGGCCAGTCTACATTTGGAATTCAATTTCATCCATATGAATTTTAACTATTGGGACCAAATTCATGCTTTTCTCTTTTAGGCAAATAATTGTCATGGAATTTAGATTTTGGGCGGTCTAACAATAACAACATATCAAGCCTTAGCCCCTCTTGGCTGCCACATGGATTCTAGCTCGCCAATCATCCCTATCATTTGCCATATTTTTTGTAAGGCCATTATTCTTGTTAGACAGCAACTCAGGGTTTAACATTTCTTGATTTTATTCATGCAGATATTTATGGATATGGCAGTGTTGGTTGATGCACAAGGGGACATGCTTGACAACATAGAATCACAGGTAATTAGAGACTAGCATAAGTGTTTCATCATATTAGCAGAATTTTTTTGTTTCAACCTGTACTTTACTGTCCCTGCCCTCGAATCTTTTAGGTTTCAAGTGCAGTTGACCACGTCCAGTCTGGGAATACAGCTCTCCAGAAGGCAAAGAAGTTGCAAAGAAACTCTAGAAAATGGATGTGTTTTGCCATTCTCATCCTTCTTATCATTGTGGTAATCATTGTGGTGGGTGTTCTCAAGCCATGGAGCAGCAAGAATGGTGCCTAAATGCTTCACCATCTTTCTTAATGTATAAATATAAGTACTGATTGAATTGTTGTTGATCAATTAGTTAATATATTGTTCCATCTCTTTAGTAGTAGTGTCATTTTGTATTTGGAGAGTACATGTCATTCTACTTGACAAAAAGTAGGCATGTATAATTTCCCTGTAGATGTAATAAAGGAGATTTCTTGTGAACCATTCGTGTTCTTGTTCCATGCAGAGTGTCTCACAAATTCTCCATTTCATGTAACACGATTAAGCAAGTATATATGCTCTCGATTGAAGGACAAATTGGAAGTGCCATCTGAAGGTCTTGTATTGCTTTGCCAGGCACCCATTAATGTTGCAACCTGCATTTACTAGTTAGGCAACCGTATTGGACACTCAGAATTTTTTGACATTTTTATTAACACTATGTATCAATGCATTGCACGATATAATTTAATGAGGCATCTAAATAACATTTTCATTGTCCTTGATTGATTGTGTTGAGTTGTTTTATTTCTATTCTCAACTACGATTTGGAATATCAACAAAGTCCAAAATTGTATCTTAGCTATACACGTGAAAAAAAAAAAAATTACTAATGAAGAAACCTATACAAATTGAATATTGAAGACTCTGAAAGATCATTAAAAGGTAGGAACCCTGACATAGCTTCTTCTGAGCCATAACTCATAGATGACCATGTGAAAAGCATCAAACTCAACCGGGGAAGGGGAAGCGTGCCACTGGAAGTGAGTCCTGGCCTTGAGCACATTACTCTGCAACCTGGAGTATTCTTCGGGGCCAATCCCTTGAAGGATTTCCTTCAGCCGTGGAATGTCGGCGGTGGCAACCACCACCGAGAAGCTCTGCCAGTTCAATATGTCGGCAAATGGGAGATCATAATGGTCGGCCAACACCACGGGGACGCAGCCGTAGTAGAGCGCGTCCCCGATCCGGGCCGTGTTCACCTCGAAGCCTTTCACGTGCAGGCAGAACTTGCTCCTCAGCAGCTCCGTCGAGTACGGCGTTTTCAGCCGCCCGGAGTGCGCGAAGATCTCTTCGTCGTTCCTCCATACTTGAACCAGCTCTTTGCGTACCGGACAGTTGATGGCTCCCGCAAAGAAGGCAAGCCTCTTCCTGATCAACGCAAGAAAGAAAGAACGAACGAACGAATGAATGAACAAGCAGTCTCCAGGTTTTAGGATTTAACTGAGTACGTACGTACGTACCTTTGTGATGCTTGAACCAGTTGTGGGTAATCTCCTTGCCGCGGCCAGATCTGTGGCAAGGAGACATCTTTGTGGGGAACGTAGCCATACACAAAGTAGTTGGAAGAGCAGACGACCTGAACGGCATTGGCCTTGACTTGGGCTGCCTTGTCCATGGCTATCTTCCCGATGGAATGGCAAGCAACATAGAAATGGTCGGCCCCGCCGGAGCGGTTCCAGTAAGGGTAGTGGTGAGTAATGTTGTGCATGTAATCTCTCACGAAGTTCTGGATGCCCCCCACTCCGATTCTCTTGTCGTTGCGCATGCTGGCTATGGAGAATGGCAGGAAGAAGAAGTCGGCTTTGGACGGATCCTTGGTGATGAAATGGCTCTTGAACAGAGCCTTCTTGAAGTAGCTTTCGCTGGCGTAGTTACCCCCTGGTTCGCCGGCCATTGGCAGCAGCACGTTTGCGAAGGGGTCGTTTTGCCTGTGGGGATAAACATATATCTTGAAGCTCCGGTTCATTGCCTTGTAGTTCTCCAGAAACACAGCTCTGTCGTGGAACACCTCATTCTCCTCCTCCCCCTCGTAATTTCCATGGTTTCCTATTGAACCAAGTAAAAGAATAATTTCTACAGCAATTCCAAGAAGAAGACACACCAAGCCCACAATGAAATACAAAGAGAACGTAAGAAAGAAAGAAAGAAGCTTAATTGCAACTGAAATCGAGGAAAATAGAACCGAAACTGAACCGATTAACGTGGTTAAAAATTGTGTAACTGGGTAATAGTTTGATTTGAGAAAAAATTGAATACTATTTTAATAGATATGATTTGATTATGGTTTTCACTAAATTCAAATTAAAAGGTGAATTGAATGCATGAGTAATCGAACCAAACCGAATCAAATACACACATATATAATATATATTTATTTATTTATTTAATATATTATATATACACATAATATATATATATATTGACTAATGCATTTTTTTACAAGTATTTTAATTAATACATTACAAATATATAAAATATTTAACATTTATAAAGTAATTAACAAATAAAAATAAAACTTAATCTTAAATTATTTTATTTTTATCAATCAAATAATTATATCTAAGAAATTTGAAGTTAATTTGTAATTTTATGTAAGAAGAATGTAATTTTATTGAAGTTTGTATTTGTTTGTTGTCGAGTTATCAAATTATTTTATGAATGCTATTTATAAGAATTTGTCTTTATTTGTTGGTATAGATCAAATTATAAAAACTATGATTAAAAGCGAAACTGAATCGAAATCGAACAGTTTGATTATGATTTTTAATTTTTAAAACTAATGAATAATAGTTTAGTTTTGGTTTTGATTTTAATAATTTAAATTTGATTCAATTATGATTTTGAGAAAAATCAAAACAAAAGTGAATCATTGGCAACCCTATGGCCAACCCAATAAAGTCGTGAATCAAGTGGGCACAAAATGATGGTTTTGTCCCGGTCGAGTGTCGACTGGCCCAGCTGACGGGCTAAATCGCCCCCAAAAAGCGAACCCAGTTAATCTCACCATTGCTTAACAGGGAACTTTGTTTAATTCTTGAGTCTTGACTTAACGACTTCTTAAAAAGAGGAGGAAAATAAGTAGCCCTTATTGCCATTTTCTCAAAAAGAAAAAAGAAAAATTAAAAGGGCTTTCTCCAGGACGAGATATATACATGCATGAGAAACTGGAGCACGACTCTTTCCCAAAACGAGACTATTACCACCTACTCTTCTAACCCCTAGAATACGAAAATTCACTGGTTTATAAATATATATATATATATATATATTATCATCACCATCATCATGATCATGATCATAAACAAAGATTCAAGCATTTGACTTGACTAATTAATGTACAGAGAGGAAAAAGAGGGAACGTAATGGAAAAAAAGAAATCAAGAAATAATGTTTGCTTACCTTTGACCAGATTATAGTTTTATCCATTTGAAGATACAACTCAGATAAACTAGCAATTCTATCCGACACCACTCATGCACATCACATATATACCAGTCATCATTCAATAGATTAAAGATGGAACATAATTAGTCACGGTTTACATATATATAAATATATACACACAACAAGAAGAATGATTAAGCCGCATAAAAAAACTGATGACGATCGAATTCGTACCGAAAGGGCCCAATATTGGAACTGGTTTTGACGATTGATCATTTGGGGAAGCTTGACTTGGATTCACCAGGGGATCAGGGGCTTCACGAACTTCCAGCTGGGAAAGGTTGGAGACTTGGTATTCGAGAACCGCACTGGGTTTGGGAAGTGAAATTCGGACGATTGGTTTTTTGGGAGAATCATTAACTGGCGGCTTTACGTGATGAAGACGGTTACTGTGTAAAGGAACCAGCAGTCTCGAGGTTGAAGAGATGTAGTAGAAGATGAAAAGAGAGGTAAGGAAAGCTAAGATGGTGGGCACGAAGAAGAGCAGCCCTCTCAATGAATCCGACGGCCGTGTACGGCAGATGAAATTTACGATGAACACTGAAGCTGCCATAAGAGAGAGAGAGAGAGAGACAGAGAGATGTTAAGCTGGTTATATATAACACGAGAGATGTTAAGTTGGTTATATATATATATATATATATATGAATTACTGAATCTGCTTTAAGTAGTCTTTGAGACTGCATAGCAGGTCAGCTTTTTACAAGCAGTCAGTCATATATGACAGGCAAAGGAGAGGACATCTTTGAAGCAGCCTCATATGAAGAATATGGTAAATTGTTGAAGTTTCCTGCAGGTTTTGAATAATCCAGATTAATTAATATATTATATAATTTAATCCACGGCCACAAGCTAGCTAGCTCATGGCACATTATATATGTATATGTGTGTCCGTATGTGTCCATTGCAGAGAGCACGGAGATGGACATTTTCAAGAAATTCTACAATTCAATATAAAATTTGCAGTTTAGGCCTGAATATAAGACATATGTATCTTTCGTGTACAGCAAGTTGAAAACAACATTAATGAGATATATATATATATATATATAGAGAGAGAGAGAGAGAGAATTTAACTATATATGTATATGTATATATATAATATTTTTCCAATTGGTTGTAGTCAGAACATGCTAAATACTTTCCAAAGTTGATTCTCTCTCTCAATAATTGAAAGAGAAGCCCTGCCCCTGTTTGATGGAAAATAATTAAATGGCAGGGCCCTAAAGTGTATTATACTGTCAATGTTTGAATCTTGCAAACTCGGAGAAGTAACATCTATATATAGTATATCCATGAAAACAGACACATGTAGATTCATAGTTAGTTCAAATGATTCTTATCTTTCAAGGCTTTATTTTTTACACAGGTCAAAGTTTTAATGGTTAAGTGAATTTCTCAACAAAATCATTTTTTTCAAAATTCTCAAAAGTTTAGAGTTAGATATCTTGAATATATAAAAATTGCTTTAGCAATAGTGGAGCAAGTAAGTCACGTATTATATTTTGATAAACAAAACAAATGATATATTATAACTAATAAGACACCTAATTATTTTGTCATAAGAGATATATTAAAAAAAATAGAATACTAAATCTTTTTCATCATTAATTATTTCTCTAAAACATATCAGTATTAGCAATCATCTAGTATGTGTGCATATAAATAAAAAAAATATAAATGAATAAACGTATCAAAGATTCATTAATTTTCTTTTCCCGATATATATTATAGTTATATATTTTAGTTGGTTTTCTTGTCCTGTTTTAAAGAAAACTATATATACATATATAGTTGAGGAATGAAGTAAGAAAAATGTTTGAGAGCCAGACAACCTTACCGACAGGCTTACAGAAAGAGGGTAAAAAGATAAAATTGCCCCCTCCTCTCCTCTCCCTACTCTACTATCTCCTCTCGCCTCCCATGGCCTCCACCTTATCGCTGGCCTCGCCTCACTGCCATGTCGCTATCGCCTCATCGATTCTCGTCTTGCCGACCATCATTGCAACTTGAAGATGCAGCGATGATCCACGAGGTGACGGTAACATAGCAGTGAGGCGAGGCCAACGATGAGACAATGACCATGGGAGAGGAGAGGACAAAGAAGGGCAGTGGACCACTTTGCAAATTTGCAAAGTAGGTGGGAGCAATTTAGTCTTTTTGCTTTCATTCTATAAGCCTCTTTGTCATCATCTCTGACTCTATAGAAGAACCCATAAAGTAATTATAAATATATATATATATATATATATTTGAAAATCCAAACAAACTTGGTATTAAGTTATCTTTTTGACCTTCCTATTATCTCCTCCTCCTTGGATTAATTAATTGTTGGATCCATTAGTAGGACTGGTATTTGTCATATCAAATGAATAAACTTAATTAATTTTTCTAACTGGGTTATGCAAAATTTGTAAATGGAACTATATAATCTTATCAATGAATTATTATTATTATTACAGGGCACCAGCTAGAATGTGAATGTCCCATATGGAACTGATTTTTTTAAGCTTTTATCTCTTTAGCACTCAATAACCTTTTTGGCTTTTGTAAATTCCTCATAGCACTTTATATATTAACTTTTGAGCTTCTGTGATTTTTGAACCTTATAATTTATTATATCTGTCAATTCATCACAATTCACAATAAATAAAGTAATCTTCATTCCTAGTTTAGTCAATAGACGATGCAAAGAACATGCCAAAAATACATATAATAATTGAATGAAAAATTGATATATATATATATATGTGTGTGTGTGTGTGGATGGTGACATGCATGACTTTTTAACTTTTACAACCCCCAGGGGAGAATATACCCAGCTTTCTAGAAGCAAATATGCATCTATATCTATTTATGTGTATATATATGTCCAAAGAGGATAATGCTAGACGGACCTACGGGTTGAATGCTCACCTGCCATTCACAACCTCTGATTGTGAAGTGAATGGCGGGCGGCAGCCCAGCAGTCCCAATCATTACTCAAAAGGAAACGAATAAATAATCTGTCAAGGATATGAAGCGTTCAACAATATTAAATGAACATGGGCAATGGGGAGAACAATAAATGACATTATCATAGCAGTAAATTGTAAGGAATGAAGACACCAACCATATTATTTGCATTCAAAACAAAAAAAAAGAGTTAATTAGATGACATAAGCATCTTGACTAAGATAAAGAGCAAAAATAAACAATAAGTTAATGAAGTTCAAATACATATTTTGCTCCTATATTGTCACTTATTTTTTTTATTTTTTTTTATAATCATTTAAATTTTTTATTATTTCAATTGTACTTCTAAATTAAATATTTTTGAATTCATTACATATATCAGTTAAAATGTGCAACACATATTAGTTAAAATAATCAAATAACCCCTCACGCAACCACTATCTCTATCACAACTTCTTCTTTCAATAGCCAGACAAGTACAAGTCGACAATTATAGTAAAAGATGCAAAGGTGAAAGCATCAATGAAGGTGGAAGGCAAAAAACATAAAGGCATTGGTGGTGGTGGCAAAAGACAAATAGGCAAAGACGTCAATGATGGCAGAAGACAAAGAAGCGAAGGCAACAGTGCTGGCAAAAGGCCATTGATGGCCTCTGCAACCACTATCTCTATCACAACTTTTTCTTTCAATGGCCAACAATGAGACAAGTACAAGTCGACAATTATAGTAAAAGGTGCAAAGGTGAAAGCATGAGTGATGGTGGAAGGCAAAAAACATAAAGGCATTGGTGGTGGTGGCAAAAGGCAAATAGGCAAAGGCGTCAATGATGGCAGAAGACAAAGAAGCGAAGGCAACAGTGCTGGCAAAAGACCATTGATGGCCTCTGCACTTTCCACCACTATTGATGCCTTTGCCTCTTTACCTTATGCCTTCCTAACTACGACCTCTATGCCTTCCACGATAGCTGTGTGTGTCCACCAACCTCATTGCCAACTATTGAAAGAAGAAGCTATAATGGAGATGATGGTCGCACAAGGGATTATTTGTTTATTTTAGCACGAGTATGTTGCACAATCTAACTAAAGTGTATAATTGATTCAATAATGTATAGTTTAGAAATATTACTGAAATAACAAAAGATTCAAGTGATCACAAAAAGAAAAAAACATAAAAATACAAAAACAATACTATATATTTGGCCGTTAATGAAAGTAGATAGGACCACGTGTTGATAGGCTCTTGAAAACTCAAGACTCGATCTCTGGCTAATACATAAGTTTTGGTGATGCGTGGAGTGGATATCTCGGTTGTTTATCTTGCAAGGTAGATTTTCAATTTCAAGTAATTCTTGGAGAGCAAAAGACGTTCATATATGGCATTTCTTCCAACTGTCACCTTATAATTTCAAACTTGTTCCGTTGAGAGAGCGGTTATTTTTTCCTCCTAAGAATCAAAGTCCTTTGCTACATACACATGTATTAGGTCCCAGATTGGGCACTCAGATTAATTTCATTTCCGATGTACAACATACATCAGAAGAGGATACCATCATCACCAGGATCTGCTCATCTGCTTTGCTTAGTTAACCCACTGAACAACGATGCTGAGAAAGATTTCATGATGATAATGATGAACTTAAACAGCAAGAAATTCCCACAAAAATTTGAACTAATGGAGGTCAGGTTCCATCTAGTCGTAGTTCCACCACCCACTAATGCTAATGGTACACCAAGATTAAGTGAAAGAAATTGAGTCCTCGGTTCCAGCAGAGGCATTAAGCCCTGAAAACAGGATTATTACAGCTGTCCATGTAAATCTAATTATCATCCCAAAAGAAAAGCAGTGTCACTCAGATGAAAATTTTCAACAAAGCATTGCACTAGTTCTGCTGCTGTTTCTACCTACAAGAGAAGATGGTCTCAATATCAGTTGTGCATGATACATGTTTCTTGGCTAAGAGATGAGAAAAAATTGAATTCAATTACCTATGCAAAATCACGAAAATTAAGATCGCTTTATACAAGAGATAACCCTTTTATATATGAGACTATTTATAAAGAAACGTAGCTAGCTAGTTAGATTTACAGAAAAAACAAACAATAAAAAACCTTAGCTAGTTAGAGGTTATCATAATTAATTCAGTTATCTAAGAAGTAAAAAAAGCAAAAAAGAAAAGGAATACGCCATACGTTTGCATCCAAAGAGATTGAGTTCCACTAATTCTTGATAAGAAATCCTCCATGTATACAATTGTTTGATTCCCAGATACGATTATAATTAGATTTATGATTAAGCAGATCTAAGAACGTATGGAATTTGACATTTATTTGTAATGCAGAAGAAAGAAAAATAAAAAATCACAGGAATTGCTTACATATAAAAATGAGTTTGATATTACCAGGTATGAAAATGAGAGCAAAAACAAGAAAAGAGTAGTCATGATATGCAGACTGATTATTTTATCATCAACTGATCATTGACAAACAATAATATGACCACATTATTAAAGCAGGATGTGAAAATAAGATGTACTTCAACAACATGGTGTCGCTGCAGTATATGGCATTGTATTAGAAAAGAATTTTTCAAACCACCACATGACCAATTCTGATTGGTGGTATGAACACAACTATTTTATACAATTGAGTCATGTTGGAATGAGAACGCATTACCTCCTTAAACTTGTAAACTCATGAGGTAATAGCCATTCCCGCTCAGTCTTCATACCTATCCCTTTGTTCCACATTATACTCATCGTCGTTGTTGTCGTCGTCGTCATCCTCGTCCTCATCCTCATCAGCGTCTATGTCTTCATAAAAGCTGCTATTAAACTTCATTAGGTCACCCTTTTCATCATCTTCATTCAGAAAGTCCAGCCCATATTTGATATTGCGGTGTTTAACCAAAAGCCAACGCAGCAACCGGTCTTCCTTGTTCAGGTAATGCAGCTCATTATTGAAACTGGGCGGTGTCATCATTGTCATTTGCATCAGTTGGCCCTATGTCACAAAATCATATAAACAAATATGAACAACTGTGACAAACCGGCTTAAAAATACATGACAGAATTGCAAAATTTAATCATAAAAGAAAATAAAGGTTTACACTGACAGTTCTTAATTAAAGCAAACAAAGGAAATAGCCTCCCCTCCCCACCCTACTTCCAGACAAGGGCTAGGTACCATAGTTTTCTCCATAGGCTTCTAACAATTCATTACTCCTTCCCAAACTTTCTTGTGTCAAACCATTTCACGAACCATACAAATACAACAACATTCTTGAAAAATCCACCTAAAATCATCATTTAAATTCTAACTAGGCAAGAAAATAATAAAGACCAAAGTCCAAGTCCTCGTCCACTACTCCATTCCTGGAGAATTACAACCCCACTATACCAATTGCCCCTATTCTAACCCAATCTACCAAATGGGAACCCCACAAACTCCTAATGAAGTAAAGACTGAGCTCCTCTACCTAAGTTCCCTAGAGATAGACTGCCACAGCTTTCTTCCCATTAATTAAACCTTTAAGTATCTTCCCTTCGTTAGGATCATTAAGACATCATAGACTCCAAGATACAACCCTTAACATAGAAACCAAAGATCTAGCCTGGCCAACACTTTGGCTGGGCCCATCCCCTTTCCCATAATTTGCACTACTCAGGAACATCCTTACCTTCCTCTCTTGATACAAACTTCCCTGGGTAACCCTTTTCCTATGACCACTAGAGTACTGACCTTTTCCCATTCTCTCTATCATAGCAGAAAGGTGAAGCTTCCTGTTAACCACTTTGTAATAACAAATCCATGACTTTGCTAAACCTCTTACTACTGCTCCCATGAACCTAATCCAAAGCCCGACTCCACCCTGGCTAGCCTACCAATTGCTGCAGGCTTCAAAAGAGACCTCCCATTCCAATTGCTATGCAAGTCACAAACAAATCATTCCCCAGATCAATTTCTTTTAAATTGGAACTGGAACCAAGAGCCACCCACCATAACCTAGAACTCTTCTTCTCCAACCACTAAAGCCCACAGACTACATTGCTGCAAACAACAAGAACCAGCCACTGACAACTAACACCATCCTCTGAGGTACCAGCTAGATTCCCCAGAGCATCAATCCTAAAAATTAAAACTTCCCCCCGCCCCAAATAACCTGTAAGCAGATTGGGATTCAAAGATCCAATGGCTGCACAGCTTGACTTCAGTTGGGCCACAGGAAAAAGTTTTCTGCAGTCCATTCCCCAGGCAGTCCTATAAGTTTTCTGGACATCCCTCTGGGTGGCTTGACAAGTCAACACAACCACTCACCTGCAGTGAACCAGGTGCAGCTGGATTTCTGAGCAGAAATAGTGGCTGACTGCTTGTCCTTACAACAGGCCAAGGCAGTGGGTGGGACCAATTCTTGGGCTTTCCAAGTTGGGCTAGCTGGCTTAGCCCACCCAGTCACTTGTCTCAGTGAACACACAGGGTTTACCCAAAATGCTAACTGAAAGATAGCAGCCCCAGAGATCACAGCCACAAAACCTCTCTGAGTTTCCAAGTCAGCTCCCAAAACATAAGAAAAAAAAAAAAAATGAGACTCCCAGACTGCAGCACTTTTTAGTAAAGAAATTAGATAGCTCCAATCCAAAAGCTAGTCTCCCAACTCCACTGCTTGCACTTTTTAGTAAAGAAATTGATATCTGAGGCCCTTCAGCCCAAAATCCCTAATTCAGGAACTAAGAGTCCACCTGGCTCATTGCCTGGCCCACTATCATTACATCATTCATGTCAACTTATACAGCCTGAGAAGCTGCTGATACTTGGCTAACCAAGTTTTAAAAATGCCAGCCTCTAATTCTCAATTTTTAAAATAACTAAAGTTTTTACTTTATTTTGTAATTTTGAAACTAATTTCACATGTAAGAAAAATATTCATTAAAGTTGAAATCACAGTTTTCCATTCCTTTTTGAATCTGAAAACTTTTAAGTTCTCTCCCTTATATATCAATCATTTCTTTTGGTAGTTTTATGTAAACAATTAAAAGGATGAGACTTTCACCATCCAAACTAATTTGGCAATTTCCAGTAAAAGCATTTTGATGCCAATTGCTCTAAATAAAGATAATCATTGCCATCAGCTGCAAAGAAGAAGTAAAAGATATTCTCAAGAATTTCAATAGCTATTCCAAAATGCAGCAGGTCAATGAATCAACATACATAGGTAAACTGCATAAAGTCTTTCTTAAAGAAAAGAAAAATGAAATCCTTACTGAGTGAGTGCATACCAAACCAGACTCAATATAGGTAATACAGAACCCCATTAATAGAGGCTCAACAAGTAAGCAGGCAGAACAAGTTCCTTCCTAGTCAAACCCATATACGAATAAAAAGTAGAATAGACAAGTAGATTTACCTGATAGTATCTGCCATCAAGCTTTTTAATGCCATAACCCAGTTGAACAGTTCCGAATGATTTAACATCAGTGAGGATGCCATTTCTTCTGTAGATATGCTTCCCAATCCGAGCAACCAAATCCATCAGGAGTTCCTTCTTTACATGGGGTTTCAGCAAAAGCATACAATCATATAGAGGCATTTTTTACTCTCTTCTCTGCCTCGGTTGAAAAAACTCTGTTTGCTGCTTCAATATAATGTTTCATCATGTGAATAACATAATACATTATTTTCCCTTTTAAACATCTCATAAAATTCAGTATATGTCCAACAAGCTCACAAAATGATATCAACCCTGCAGATCTTAGAATTAGAAGATAAGGGCCATCTGGAGTTGAATATACTATAGACATGATTGGATCAATCACCTTCTTTCACAACCATTAACAGATCAATTTCTTTAGTTACAATTATTAAGTTCCTTTCAAGTTTTAATTGCTCTAGAAGACCAGGACCTATGTTTCATCATGAAGCCTTATGAGAACTTATCACTCAATTCTCAAATTCAAATAGTATGGGAAAAGAAAATTTTTTACTCCTACAAATTGCATAAAAACATAAGGATACATGAAAACATGTTCAAGAAACTCTCATGATATTAATATTACCTATATTTATATAAACATTAATTCCAGCCACCTCTGAAATCTAGATCTTTTGGAAGGGAAAGGTTGGATTCGTTTCCTTGCCCCAATGCCTAAAACCCTAATACTTGATTTTCAAGGCAAGTCACACCAGTAGAAATGTTGGGCCACTATGTATAAATTAAATCTCACAATAAACATTTGTATACCTAAAAACTTCTGATTGAAAGAATTTTAAGCATTTCAACATAAACAAACATAATCCTAACTACTCATCTCCAAAATAAATATTTACACCATTTGGTATTTCTAGGAGGTCATAATAGTGAATGCTGAGCTTTAAAGTTCACACCAGCATTTGTACTAATATCTTGAAATGAAAAATTAGATAATGAGCTCATAACCCAGTACAAGCTAATCCTTGCAATTAATAGAATGAGCTGGAACATAAGAAATTCTTTTCTAGTAATAATATGAACACTTCCATTTCAAAAGATTTTACAAAAGCATGCCATTTGTTTCAAACTTTGTCAGGTAATGGTGCAACAAGAAAGATCAAATTTTCATAAACAACTTTCTTAATAATTCATAAAATCTCAGGAAAAACAACAAAATCTCCTTTATCAATCTCAAATGTTTTCTTTTTGGGATATCGTATTATCTCACAATGACACCCGAGTCTTGTCATTAAGTCAATCTGGTTATGATGATCATACAACTGCAACAACCATAGTCTCTAACCATTATAAATTAGGCACTGTTTGATTGTCCACAATTTCTATGGAAAATGACTATTTTCCACTCAAATTCCAAGTTTTGATGTGTTTGATTACCTAAATTTTCCATGGAAAATGATTTCCATCTTTTGGTCACGTGATGGCCAATTCCCGCTTTTGCTGGAAAATGAATTCTTAGGGGGGAAGGAGATCAAATTTTCCAGGCAATTGAAAGTAGGCGGCCAGCAGGGGGGCGACGGGCAGAGAGAGAGAGAGAGAGACTCACTGAAGCGGTGGGGGTCAACGGTGGTGGCGACGGCGGATCAACCGGCGGTGGCGGGATCGACGGAGGGCTGGAGCGGCGGCGTTGGGAGGCGACAGCGGTGCAGCGGCGTTGGCGGTGGGGTCGACGGCGGTGCGGCACCGTTGGCGGTGAGGGTCGACAGCGGTGGCGGGAGGGAGAGAGAGAGAGTGAGAGAGATGGTGAGAGACAGAGACGGCAGTGCGCTGGCGTGCCGGGAGGGGGAGAGAGAGAAAGTGAGAGAGTGTGAGAGAGTAGGTTTGGGGTTGAGAGATTGAATATTTATATACAAAATAATTACTATTAAACATCAAAAATTAAAAATAATTGTGCTTTTTAATTGTGCTGTAACTGATTTTTATGTTAGAGAATAATTAATAAATACAAATATATAGAAATAAAAAATAAAAAATTACGTATAAATTAATAAATTTAAAAAATAATTTTTTTTGTTTTTATAATTTCATTTCTTTGAAAAAATAATTTAATTAACTTATTATTTTGATTTCTCTATACAGAATTCAATATTTTTCAAGTGCTATTTTTTATGAAAAATAATATCTATTAAACATAAAATACTAAAAAAATATCAAATTTTATAAAAAATATTACTAATCAAATACGAAAAAATAAAAAATAATATTATTTTTTAAGTAAAAATTTATATCAATCAAATAACTAAAACTTTCAGTTTCTTAAAATTTATTTATATTTTCTATAATTTAATTTCATAAAATTTATTTTGGAATTATTTTCTTTCCAATCAAATTGTATAGTAATCAAACGCAGTCATTTCCAAATTGCCAGAGTCAACCCAGCTGTACTGCACTGGATAGATTGAATTTATTTGTTAAGTGTTTTCCAGTGCATCAGCTAAAACAGTATCATATAGCCTCTTAACTGCTGTTCATAAACTAGAGGGAGGGATACAGATTTCCAGATTCATAAACTTCATATCATCACATAATCAAGGCATAGGCATATCCCCTCCCCTCTTCATCGTCTACTATGGTCCATTGCCTTCTATGCTTATACCAATGTGTAAAATATACAATTCTCAGCCTCGGTTTAAAACACTTCCCAATGCCCATCTTCAGTCTTAACAACTTCTGGTAAAATGATGCCTATCTATCAGCATTTAATAAAATGAAACCTGTATTCAATTAAGCATCACAGTGTTGAAAACAGAGCACGACGATCATACATACAAGGGAATAATTTTGTAGAGTAGAGACCATATGTATAGCGACACAAAAACACTCACCTACCGGATGCTTAGCAGGGAAGAGAGGGATGGGAAAAGAAAAGAAAAGAAAGGAGGAGGAGGATGGCGCCGGCGGTTGCCATGTTCGGCCATAACCACTGCTGAAACGCAAAGAGGAGGAAGAATAGAAGGGAATAAAAATAAAAGAAAAAACGGAAGGAGAGCGTTGCCTCCGATCGACGCCTCAGCTCTGCTCTGAATCGACCGCTCTTTCTCCTTTGCCCGCTCCTTCTATTGCTCTTTCGTGCCCTGAGCCAGAGTCTCATGGGCCGGGCCGGGCCCTTTTAAGGCTGAGCCCAGGTGGGCTAAAGTCCACCATAATGGTCCATTCAATTGGGTTATTCTTAGCCTTTTGGGACGAAGCCTCCCCTAATAGTAATCGAGGTATGAAGAGAATTGCAACATGAATGTTCTTTTTCCTTATTTCCGGATAACCATAACCAATTATGTGTATGATCTTCAATTATCTGTTAATTTTTTGCTTCGATTCCAATGTGTTTTTTCTTAAAAAAAAAATAAAAATCTGATCTTCGTGGTTTTTTTTTATTTGGTTTCATTACTCTTTTTCTGTTCTGCCATATCTTTAATTAGTCAGCATTGCATTGTGCAAAGCACTAAGACTATGAGTGATCAATTCATAATTTGATTTATTTCCTATTCACCATCATCAATCATAACTCATTTTATTAATATATTAATAACATTTTTTTATACTTATATGTTTTGAAAAAAAATAAAATAAATGAACATATTAATGAAAAACCTATTAAAAAATCTCACAAATAAATACACTTAAATATGTAACAATGAACATGATGAGAAAATCATGTGTATGCATATAGAATGAGGTAACAATTTCATGTTAATTTAGTAAAATGATTAGAAAGAAAAGAGACCCACATCTCTCCATTTTATCAAAAAAAATCTTAATATAAATAATAACTAAAAGTTGCAGAAAAAAATTTCAAAATATATAAAAAATAATTTTAGTGATTATATACCCATTACAACGGGCACAGAGAGAGAGAGAGAGAGAGAGAGAGAGAGAGAGAGAGAACAACGCCGCAACTTCCTGATCATTTAATGTGGGAGAGGGAGCAAAATACGAAATTTGAATCCAAAAGAGTTACAGAACTTCTTCAGGTGTACAACCAAATCTGCTGGCAGATAAATCAAACAGGAAGAAGCACTACTACTATAAAATGTGTTCCAATTACAAAGCAGAATATAACTTCTTCTACACAAGCAAGAATGCTTAACAAACAACACTTTTACAGCCCCATCCATCATCCCCTATAAACAACACATTCATTCAACCAATAAAGCATGGATGGACAGCAGCAGGGAGAAAGGGGCAGGCGACGAGGAAGAAAAAGAATGTAGACTATACCCAGTTTACTTACTACATCATCATCTAGGACTAGGTCGGGCAACAAAAATCTATCTATCTATATATCTATATATATATATATGTATCTGTGCGCGCGCCCTGGAGCAGCCACACAGTTCACATCCGGCAACCAATACCACCTATGTATAGCAAGAGCTTTTCATGGATTACGGGAAAAACGAGGGTGGTGGCAACGCTCTACGGTTTGTACCCAATAAGACAACCACAATACATATGGGAGAACACCTCCCTTGCATTACCCACCTCAAGGAAAGAATCATAGCCTACAAAACCTAGGGCAAAACTCTCCAAAAGCCACCCCCATATATTATTATTCCTTTTTTTTTTTTAACTTTTTCCCAGCTGCCTTTAATCATTTAAATTTCTTCACAGTGCCTATTGTGGCAACAGAAGGAAGCAGAATTGATCTACGGCACTTCTCTAGTTGTATATTTTAACTGGCTTCTCAAATGTGAAACGATTCTGCAATTATTTCAACAAGATAATGAGGAAAAAAGTCAGAAGATTGCCAGGCGGCCAACTGGAGTGCATATATATCACATGGGGCGCAAAGAAACACACCTGGCTTATTGCGTATGACCTTTTTGGAGCAGTGTCAGAGTGCTCCAACCCAAGGTATTGCTCCCAAGCACCATAAATATCTCGTCTCTAGACAAAATAAAATTCAATTAAAATTCATCAAGCAAAAGAAGCACGGAGAATCAAAAGTAATATAGGTCTTGCTGTCAGTTAATAGGGATGCATAAATTTTTTGAACTAATCTCTTTTGTACTTGAAATGGAAGACAAATTGAAAATGCTCAGCCTATAGACAAGCCTATAGAAGTGAAAACAAAAAAAAGTTTAGATTTCCCACCTGGAAACGGTTAAACACAATGTCCGAGTCTTGCAAGTACTCTGGGCGACCCATTGACATAAAAGCAAACTTCCACTAATCACAATACCCCAAAAAGGATAAGTAAATAATAGGTTTTTTTATTTTGAAAAAAAGAAGAAACAAAAGAACAAAACTAAACCTCAAGATCATTCATCCAACAAAAATATAGTAAACATAATACAGTTTACCGTAGAATTATATTGAATACCTTAGTGAACTCCTCATCTGGAACCTGCAATTTCTTTTGAATCCGCACTTTAACATCAGCTAAAGTTTCACCTTCATGAATGACCAAGAAGAACGGTTCCCCAAAATTCTGGACTTGCTGTAATTAGAAGAAGAAAAATAAGAAGATCCAATTAAATTATTTTTACCTGATTTTTTTTTCATACAGTTATGTTGGTTCATTAAATATTACATAACAAGGCAAAAAAAAAAAAACGCATGTTTAAATATTTAAATGGTCGTATACCATTTGGTTTTGTCCAGTCTCCTTAGTGAAATGGTAAACGTGAATCAGGCGATCAAGGGGACCGAGGTTCTTTTCTTCTTCAGGAACCTGAGACAGAAAGATTAGGTTATTTTCTTTTATCATGAACACTGAAAGTAAATATTAATTGCACAATACCAAAGCTTGAAAAGGAAAAACAACACAAAAGTAAGACAATACCAATTGTTGGTTCCCCAGCATGAGATGCTAGGAGGGGCCAACTGAATATAAATCCAGCGTTTGGCATTACTTGAATAAAGTAATTGCCCTTAGTTTAAAGCCCACATTGCCACACCCAATATTTTTTCCACTGCAACAAGTAATGGGTCCCCCAAGTCTTAACACCAACAGGCTATTAAATCAAATCAAAATTACCAACGTGCCATAGACTAAGAAGAAACTCTTTTAACATTTTCTTCGCAATCATTAAACAATGGTGACAATAATGATATCATCCAACAATTTCCTGTTCTATATCCTATCCCAATCCACACAACATTTTACATTAGCACGTATAATTCCTGCATTATGAGGAAAACTTATTTCTTTAATAAAGATGGTATTGTTAGTACACATTGCTTTTGTGTATCATTTTCATAATTGTGCTTACAGATCAATCCACACAAGATATGCAAGACAACACATGCATATTCCTATAGGCTGTAACATTAAGGAAAAGTTGCTATATCTACATTCTATAAGTACAAATTGACCACTCTCCATGTAATACAGTCATATAAGTAAGCCAGACATTATATTTATACATCAAATGAAGTTTTGAAACAGGAGGCAGGATCAGAACTTACCTCTTCTGCTCTAAGTGTCCAATATTGGTCATTTATATTCTCAATTTTTTCATTCAATGGAAAGATCTGCAAGAATAAGAAAGCAAAATTATAGCTCATATTAAAAGGAACACATTGTATGCATTGATTACAATAAAATTTACAAATTTAACCACAAGTTATTATGATGCAACCACATAAAGCCATACAGGTTTTATCAAAATAACTATTCCCACATATAGACCCAGATTTTGTTTTTGTTCATTTATTGCTTTTTTCCTTTCTTTTTTGTGCATCCAGCTTCATTTCCATTTCTTTTTCTTTTATTTGGGGAGGGAGAAGTAAGTTGTGTCCACAAGCTGCCAGGTCAAATAGTTCACCACAGTCTAGAAAAATGAAACTAGAAAGAAGTATCAACAATATGAATACCTCAAAGGGTCTGAAATTAGATCATTACCTTATACATCTTGTGATAGAAAACTTCAACCATTCTTAGTTCTGCATTCGCATGGGATAGATCAACCTGTTCCAAAACATGCCATGCATGAATAAATTTTTACCCAAGGGAGACAAAAGATTGCTCTTGTGGCTAAGGTTATGCTCAAATATTTAAATCCAAGAAATTCTTAAAACTATTGCGCTACACAAGCCCTCAGGCCCTAGCATCCAATGGAGGACAGACATTGCAGAAGTAGTGCCAAACAACACTAAGGCAAAGCACATTCTTTTCTATGGAAGCCTGAAAAGAGAAGTGGCGCTAATCTATCTCTCAAATTGAAATGACAAAACGTTTGAGATGCTGGTATCAATTAAAAGAGGAAACATGAGACAAGTCTAATTTAACAGATCTGGTGTTGGAAATCTAATTTACATAGTTTCTGAGTATCTATTTATGACAAAGAGCATTCTTCAGCAAAGTATGCTTCTAGTACAGATGCATTAAATGATTGGAAAATGCACTTTTCAGAAAAATAGAAAGGAAACTCCAAACTAACTGGAAAAGAAGAACATGGAAAATTCTGCAGAAGTTTGCAGATTCTCTACAGAGATCTAGAGCAAATGTAGAAGAGTGCTACTAAAATTATTAAGAGTATCCAACTATATTGACTTCAGAGGGAGACTGTTGGCTGCACCAGTAAGGTTGTTCCTTTATGACCTCACAGGTATGATTTGTGAAAACAGCTTCTTTGGACAAAAACAAGATGAAGGCTGTATACCAATACAACCCTTCTCCAGTCCTAGCAATGTGAGCAGCCTCATGCACTAGGGGTGCCCTTTATCCAGCTAGATTGATTTCAGAATTCTCAACAAGAAAAAGACAAATTTCTTGGAAGCCTCCTAGGTGAATATCATTAAATAAAAAATTTGGAAGTCAAATTAGAACTCAAACTAAGACGTTTACTCTATATTAAAAAAAGGCCAACATTTTAAACATCCAAAACGGCGTTTTCAGTTTTTTTCTTTCCAATCCATTTCGTTTTGTAAGGGCCAATCCTGGTACAATGTTATGGTTGCTCTTTGGTTACTGGGATGTCCCGGATTCAAGTTCTAAAACAACTTCTATGCAAAAAAGCTAAGGGCAGGCTACAGATAACCATGACCCACCCCTGACCCTCCCAAAGTGGGGAGTCTCATACCAGGCATGCCCATTACATTTTTTTATCTGTATCATACACCTTACAATGCCCAACTCTTCCACCACGTTCATTTTTTCAATCATTTTCCTTTTTTGATTCTTGGTAGCTGGCAAGGCAAGAGTTCAGAGTTGTGGAAAACTATTTTAGCAAATCAACGGTAAGATGTGTACAAAACAACCCTCCCCAACCCTAGCAAAGCAAGGCTCTTCATGCACTTGAGACAACACCCTTCCATCTTCATTTCTTCTTTTTCTCACTCCCTTGATCAAGACATGTCTAGGGTTTTTCCCTTTCTTTACACTCCAACCTGTCTCAGTTCTTTGCGGAAAACCATGTTTGGGTTCACCAGAGAACCTAGACCAACATTGTAGCATAGAACAAAAAAGCCTTAATTTTTACAACAAACGCATTTTCCCATGAAATATATATATATATATATATATCAAACATTATCCATTTTTGTTTTCTTAAAAGGACTGCAAACTGAATTTAAAAAAGAAAAAAAAAAAAGGCAACTAAAAATTGAAAACAAAAAACTGTCAAATTCAAATGGCAACTTACAACATCACAAGCCTTAATTCCACTAGGTGGCTTGGCTACATGAATTCTAGCTTTCCCAGCATCTCTAGCCATGTTGTGTTCTATTTTTTTGCTCGGTTACCCATAATGTACTCTAGTTAATTGAAATTGTCACTTACCATATTGTATTTCAGGGAACATTTAAACTACTAACTAATTTCACCAGTTACTAGAATTACTGGCTTAAAGCTATATAAAGCATTTAATGAAACTATCGTAATGGGTGTAGATTCACCATATACCTAGCCATTATATGCTAACGTGCTGCTTGAAAATGCTATCAGCTTTTTCTTTTTTCGTTACTAGTGGTGGTTTTCATTCCATTCGTGATGTGTCCATTTCAATTAGAAAAATTGAAAATTGAACCTGTCAGTTTGATTTTTCTGTTCATTGTTGAAAGAATATCAAAACTAAAATTGAAAATGTCTGAGTTTGTGTTTTTGTTCAATTTTTAATATAGCTATATTATTGATATAAGGCAATAAAAATTAATAATTTTATTATGTTAATATTTATATAGACAGAGAGACAGGAAATGGAATGAATTCAACACGGAAAGAGCTTTTGGCCATTTCTATATTTGCCATTTTTTTTTGACATAGGTTGTCGTTTTCTTAAACCTCAAACACAAAATCAAACATGGTTTTCAGTTTTCATTTTGAAATTTTGGAAAAGACGAGCGTAGCGGAGATGAGAATGCTAAGATGGATGTGCGGCCATACAAAAAAAGATAAAATTAGAAATAAGTTTATTCGTAATAAGGTAGAAGTAGAGCCAATTGAGGAGAAGATGAAAGAGACTAGACTAAGATGGTTTGATCATATGAGAAGGAGACCAAGAGACGCTCCTGTGAGGAGAGTTGATGAAATGGAACAATTAGTTAAAAAAAGAGGTAAGAGACAGAAAATCTAAGAAGACTTTGGGAGAGACATTAAAATTTGATATGAAGTGTATGGGCCTAAATGAAGAAATGACAAAAGACAGAAATACATGGAAGTCTAGAATTCATGTAGCCGACCCCACATAGTGGGATAAAGGCTGGATATGTTGTTGTTGTTGTTGAACCAGAGTTTGGAAAACTAACCAAATTAAACAGGCCCTAAATTATCTTCCTTCATTGATTTGGTTTTGTTTGTTACTCATTTTAATTTTTCTAGCTAATCATTTACAATCAAAGAACAATGAATACAATATAGCAATAGACATAGATACAGACCACAAAGCATAGCAACTTGAGAAAAATGATAAGATTATATAACAAA
Organism: Diospyros kaki; assembly: GCA_036245055.1. Classification (NCBI taxonomy): domain Eukaryota; kingdom Viridiplantae; phylum Streptophyta; class Magnoliopsida; order Ericales; family Ebenaceae; genus Diospyros; species Diospyros kaki. Next base: position 1,324,357 of record BSEG01000010.1, read on the forward strand.
AAGATTATATTTTTATATGTTTCTATCAGTTATGCATTGACCATAACAAATACACTTAAGTGAACATAAAGAATTGATAAAAAGACTAACAATAACAAGCCTTAATCCCACTAGATGGGGTTATCAACATGATTTCTAGACCTCCAACTACCTCCATTCATGAGGATATTCTTTGTAAGACCATTATATTCTATGTCAAAATATGGGTTTCCCACCAAGTTTTGTTTGGTCTTCCACTTTCTTTTTTTTTTTTTTTTCCATCCACTCACCTCACATGTCTGACTAAAGGTCTTCTTCTCACATGTTCAAACGACCTTAACCATATATCAAACATCCTACCTTCAATAATCACCATTCTAATCTTATTATGCATTATCTCATTTCTTATTTTATCTTTTCTTCTATGACACATCCACCATAACCTCCTAATCTCAAGTATGTCAAGTGGTGGCCTACCCAGAGCTACTGCAGCCCCTATCTATCCCCGACCAAGCTTGGTCGAGTGTGCCTATGGACTTCGTGAAAGGACTGCCCAGGTCAGAAGGTAAGGATAGTATTCTCGCAGTGGTGAATCAGCTGACCAAATTTGCCCATTTCATAGGGTTAACTCACCCCCCACACAGCCCAGGAGGTGGTATGGGCATTCTTGGACCAGGTGGTTAAGTTACATGGGACTCCTAAGTCCATAGTTTCTGATAGAGATAGGATCTTCACCAGATTGATGTGCCAAGAGCTGATGAGGTCTCTCGGAACAAAACTGAGCATGTCCATAGCCTATCACCCTCGGTCTAATGGGCAAACCAAGAGGGTGAACCAAAGCCTCGAAACTTAGTCCATTTGCCTCTTACAACCTAAGGAGTGGCACAAATGGTTGTCTCTGGCCCAATGGTGGTATAATACTAACCACCATTCCTCAATTAAAATGTCCCCATTTGAAGCCTTGTTTGGGTACAAACCACCTGTTCAGCCTGCAATGGGGGGAGGATCCAATGTGGCCACAATAGAAGATTATTTGTCGCAGAAGAGGATAGTGACACAACATTTGAAGCGGGAGTTAGCTTCAGCCCAAAATCGAATGAAACAGTTTGTTGACTAAAGAAGAAGTGAGAGAGAGTTTGAAGAAGGGGATGAGGTGTATTTGAGGCTGAGGTATCCTCACCTTAAGTCTATCACTCAAGAGAAAGTAACCAAGCTCAGTCTAAAGTATTATGGGCCATTTCCCACAGAAGCTAAGGTAGGGAAGGTGGCATTAAGCTTGCAACTACCTGCAGGGTCACAAATTCACCATGTGTTTCATGTACTGCTCCTAAAGAGGTCAGTTGGGGCACAACCAGCAAGTTCTGCATTGCCTACTCTTCCTAAAGAGGCTAGCCAGACAGTGGAACCTAAAGCTATGTTGGTGGAGAGAAGGATAGTGTACAGGCATGGGGCCCCTCTTATTCAAGTCTTGGTTAAATGGCAGGGCAACTCATCTGATGACAACACTTGGGAGTATCTCCCAGATCTCCTCAAGCAATTGCCAAAAAATGCCAGCCTCCTTAGCATTTCTTGAGGACAAGAAATTAGTTAGTTGAGGGGGGAAATATCACAAGAAGGGGCCCATTACCATAGCTCATTTTATTTTTATTTACTTTTTTTACTGCTGTAATTACTAATGTAGAGGTTAGTTATTGCCATGAGAGGATGTAGGACCCACCTTGGCAGGAGAATCTTCTCCCAAACGCCTTGTATACATTCTCCCAATCCTTGGGATGAATTTTGGCTAACGAGAATATCAGAATTCTGCATCATCACCCTCTCTTCTTTTTGTTCTCCCTCATTCTTTCTCTCTTTTCTCTCTTCTCTCTTATTTCTCTCTGTTTTCTGCTCTCTGTTCGGGTGTTTGATCCTTCTAATTCTCATCAGATTGGAATGAAGAGAATTGTCAGGCTTAGGCCGTGACATAGTTCAACTATAATTGCAAAAGCCTTAGTATCTCCTTAACAAGCCTGACACATGTTTCCTTTTAATAATACATTTCTCAATCACTGGTATATAAGCAAATCCAAACTCCTTTCTTCCCATCGCATTCCACAAGACCTCTCTGAAGAGACCATCATAAGAGTTTTCCAAATTTATAAATATCATATGCATATCTTTTAAAACTTCGTAACAATTTAAAAACCCTAGTTACATCTGATATTGATATCAGTAACACTAAAATATAATTATTCCCAACTAAAATCTTTCAAGTAAACCCAGACAACAAATTATTTGACATTGGTTAGGCACCATAGTCAATCCACTCTGTTTGCAGTAAATGCTTGGAGGGGTCGGCCATAGGAATTCTAGCTCTCCAATCATCTTGTTTTTAAAGTCACTCTTAAGGAAATATATGCAAACTTAATATTCTTTTTTTTTTCTTTTTTTGCTCGGTGTCAAGTTAATACAAATACCATTATGCTTGAAACTGAAATCCAAAAATACGTCTAAAAAATTTTGCCTTGAAGAACATTCAAACTTCCTAACCATTTCCCAGGCATTCATGTAAAATGACAATTTCCTGTTAGTTATTTTCTTTTTCTTTTTCTCTTTTTTTTTACTTAAGAGTTCCAATTGAGTGACATTTTCTTTATCACTTTAAACGTTTTTCTATAGTTTTTAACTTTTATATAGATTTCCAGTAAACTTTTAAAAGATTCTCTTCTATCCTGCAAGAGATTTTTAACATGATTCCAACATATTTCTTATTTGATAGTTGTTGTTCCTCCACTTCTATTTTTCCTCTATTTTTTGGGCCAAGAGAGAAAGCCAAAACGTTTTTCTCACTTTTTCCTCCATATGCTTACCAGCTACATTTCCTATACCAGTGACTATATTTTCTACGAATTTCCAGATTGTAATGCACCCATATGGGTTGTTAGCAAAAATAGGAGGTTACTTTTTTCTTGAGTTCATTAAGCACATCCCCCACAGTGCTCTGCCTGGGTAATCTGATATTGTGTATCACCACCTGAAAAAAGTTCAAACAAGATGAGGACAGAACTAAAGAACTAGTTTATTTGGAAAATGACTGAAGTTGTGCAAAAAACAGTTGGTGGAATAGAGGGTCTTAGATAGGAACCTCATCCTTTGTTGCATGATGGAAGACAACTTTTAGTGTCTTTAGACATTGCAATTCTGGCAGAGGGATATCCAGTACTTCATAGTATAAAATATCAGAAGTCTGTCATAAAGGAAATCGAGACATGTTCAGGCTCCAATGGTACAGAAGTTTTCAGACTTAAGCTCATCAAATGCTACATTACCTGATTGTAGTGGACTAGCATTTCTAACAAACGCTCGGCAGCTCGATATTTAATTGGGTGGGGCTTTGGTTGCTGAGAGTAGCAGTTATGAGGAGTAAGCCTTATTTTTGATGGATCATTCACACCAAGTCGATAGGCCACTCTCTCAACAACATCATCATAAGTGTGTAACTTTGACCTTATAATTTAAAGGAACATGGTCAGAGACAGGTGACCGGCGGCAGGGGAAAGCAACAATCAGCAGTAAAAACATTCCCTGCCCCTCATCTGAATAATGAGTATTGAGAGAGAGAGAGAGAGAGAGAGAGAGCACTTACAATTCAAGGCAGAAATCATCCTCCTTAGGTCTCTCCAGGGATCGAAAATGAACTATCTGTAATGGAGTAATCCATAGACAAAATCAGCTATGATTAATACCATGAATCAACACATATCCACCATGACCATTGAGGGCACCATCGCATAAAATCAGATCAAAGTACAAAGTTACAATTGCCAAAAACAACTTCTTCCCTTTTTCAAATATCTCCATCTATCCTGTCAAGTCCACTTAAAGCTTATTTTAACCGAAAAGTTGATCAGCAAACTTGATGTCAGGGAAAACCAAAACTTAAGTATGGGTATAAAACAGGAAGTTCTATACCATTGAACAAATGGCTAACTTTTGTGCTTCACTTTCATTGAACCGAGACATTGCTTGAGGGGCTTGGCTACAGCTAGACATTGCCCCAAGTGGGAACAAGAGAAAGGCATACTGCTCTGGGTGAAAATAGAAACAGGCATACTATTCTCTTTGTGCTCCTTTGGCAGTAGCTGATCCTTTCTTGAGGAAGGGTCATTGTTGAGAGTAAAATAATGGTAAATTGCATACACACCCTTGTGGTTTGACCCATTTGCAAAGACACCCTCTATACTTTAAAATTGCCCTAGAAGCCCCTGTCCTTTCAAGTCCTCTATCAATTTTAGAAGTTAACACTGTCAATTACAAATTAAAACGATGTAGTTTTATCTCGAATAATAATTCAAATTCAAAAATAAATTCAACTAAAATAACAAAAAAATAAAATATTAAAAAAAGGGGTCGCTGGTGGAGATAGGTGGTAACTTGCAAAGAACACACAGCCCACTGTCCTAGGTCAATCAGCGACAATGGGATCACACAATCAACAATGGCTGTGTTTGAGTGAGCGAGCAAGCAAGTGAGAGAGAGAGAAGTAGATGATGATGACGATGACAACGGCAGAACTTTGCACAATCAACAATGGCAGCTTCTTCTTTTCCTCCTCCCTCCCTCCCCGTTTGTTGCAAAGCACCCACCATCCCAGGTGGGTTTTCCCTAAGCTGACCTAGGACGGTGGGTTCTCCACAACCCATCGTTGTCTTTGCATGTGACCCCTTTTTTAAAAATTCTATTAATTTAGTTGAATTTATTTTTATTTTTAAATTTTAATTATTATTCCAAGGCAAAACTAAATCATTTTAATTTGTAGTGGATGGTGTTAGCTCCTGAAATTGATTTTTTTTTTTTTTGGGGGGGGGGGGGGGTTTGCAAAGAATTGAAAGCACAAGGGCTTCCGGGGCTAATTTTGATCTATAGGGGGGGTGCCCTCGCAAACAAATCAAACCACAAGGGGTGTGTATATAATTTCCCCTAAAAATAATGGAATAAAAGATAAAGTTAACCCACTATCTACTAGTTTAAACTTTTAGATGAGATGGTGGTTAACAATTCAACATAGACCTTCACATTCTGGTCTTAATCAGCATCTGTTGTTTTTAATCAAGCATCTAGAGTTAAGAGGCCAAGAGCTCCATCTATTTTGGTTAAAGCAATTGCTTTCAAAATATACACCTTAAACTTGCAAGGTTGACCCAGTTGGAAAACTAAAACACCACCCTCAACCAATTCATGCGCCATAGAAAACCCTCTTCATCCGCCACTAACACCCACTAAGATTAGCCATCCCTCCTTACCTTTGTATTGATTTTGTTGTTTGCTACCAATGTCTATTGCTATTAGAATCGAAACTTCAAAGAGGACTTTCACTGAGCTGGTCTTAGGAACGAGTTTAAGTACATCTTATTGATTGGGAGAGTCTGCCTGCCAGTGGCAAAAAAGGATTTAGGCATGAGACAGATGAACTTTTCCAAAGCCCTTCTTGGTAGGTGGCCTTGGAGGCTAGCTACTCGGATGATGATCTTTGAAAGAGACTATCGGTGGGGAATATGGCATTTTGAGGGGTGGTGGTCAATAGGGAGGATCAGGGATCCTTATGGGTATGTCATTAGTCCATATTATGACTGTAATTAAATGCATTAGGTATTGATTGGAAACAAGGTTAAAAATGGATATTTGGCTACATTATCTGTGCAAGGTGAACATTTTTAGGTTTGCTAGAATAAATGTTTTTGTTAGCGAGGATTGCAATTTATCCTTTGACGGCATTAAAGAATTTACATGAATAGGAAAGTAAATGGGTCCCCAATGGTCCCAAATAACCACATTTAAAGTTACAATAAGTATAACAATGAGGATATAGGTACAAGGCTTATTTGAAAACTTAATAAATCATGTAATTGGGGTTAATTGGGGCCCCATTTACATCCCTACACAAGAATGGAAATTGACTCCTGACAACCTTCCTGGGTACACTTCAGGACCAAGATTTTATAGTGCAAGGAGAGGACAAATGAGACTGGTGATTTTCAAAAGAGAAGTCCTACTGAATTTGTACATATTACAGTGACTTGTCACGACCTAGAAGGGTTAAGGCTTGATATGTTGTGGTTGTCGACTTCTTGTACAGTGTGCTTTGTGATCATAGAAGATGATTGGAGGTCAAAAGCACCTCCTAGGGTCACCCACTTCACTTGGCCTACAATGCATGATGCCAAATATAGTAACAGATTTTTGGGCTTCTCGGACAAGGGTCAACTCCCTTTTTTTGGTCCATTTTCTTTTGTGCAGTTTCTGAATGAGTTATCCAAGCTTATATGGAGAATTTTAATTTTTGAGCTTGTATAGTGTCCACCCCTTAGCCATGTTTTCGGATTAATATAGTAACTTTATTTATGGGAAAAATCTTGTAAGGGGAACAACTAACAAGGCTCAAATTCAAATCTCTTTACCCAAATTGGGAAGGTCTCATATGTGCCAAAGAAAATTATCACACTTGGATAGACAATTGAGCATCTCCCATTATGAGATTGAGTTTAATTGAGTGCAAAATGGTTTAATAACCTGCAGTATCATGAAGAGAAAGATGCAACAGCCACAGACCCTTGAGGTATACTTTACATGTTGCCATCTGAATTAAATTCATGTTATGTAATTCCCCAAGACAGGTTCTCATCACTTTGATAAAAAGATCTTGCAGGATATCCATCCTCATACTTTTTCGTTCTCTACCATCACATCACATTTACATCCATTACTTATAAATAAAATGATCAATGAAATGAGTTTTGTCTGAGCCTAACATGTGGAAGGAACACAGGTTTACTGCTCAACTATTCCCAATAGCCAAAAGAAATGGGTCTTTAGTATCTTTACACCCAACTTTACTCTTTAAGTGTCTATAAAGTCCCAAAACTGACTTAAAGTGGAATTACAGTTTGCTGGAGAGCAAACCCTCTGAAAGGGAGAAAGGTCTTTCAATTTATACAAAAGACTCTTCCTAACAATTACAGGTTCCTTTATTGGCACTCCCCTCATGACCAACATCATCATATGATTCATATCATCAACCGCACCTCATCCTTACAAAGTTAGGGTCATAATGTCAATTGACTTCAAAAAGTCATATGATAATACAAATCCATGCAAAAGAGCAATTCCACTCATGATCCACAAAGAGCAAGAATTGCCAAAAGCCAAAACATTTTCCAACATTCCCCTCTTAAAACTCAGTACCTTATCTAGAAGTAGCACACAGTTGTAACAGAAACAAGTGAAAGTCTCAAGAAAACACGACCTGGCGATTATGCACATATTCCAAAAATGAAGGCACATCAGGATATCTGCACTGTTCTTCACTTTCATGTGAAGAGGATTTCTGAAAGCAAATAATATCCCCATCTTCAATCTGTAAATAGAAGTGAGAACAAAGTGTAACATTGCCCTCATTTGACAAAAAACAAGTGTTCCATGTAAATGACCAAAATACCTGGCTAAATCTAAATGTGGCCCTTTTATCAATGCGCTCACACATGACATTAGGTTCAAATTTTATTTCCTGAACAAATTACAAGATCAATTAACAACTGAGAAGCAAAAAAACAAGTCTCATTAAGATTAAGAAAGCTGAAGAAATACTGATCACCTCACAGTTCAAATATTCATTAAGCACAAACCTCATAAAGTTCAATTTCTTCCTCTGGACTAAATCCAGCCATTTCATTGAGTTTTGTTAAAATTTCATGTGGTTTACCAGAACTTTTCACAAAAAACCTACCAACAAACCTGAAAACATAAAATCAATTCAGATGTCAAACAGCATACGTTACAAGGCAAGAAGTAAAAATAGGAGGGTCAAAAGGTTAGAAATTACCTAAGTTGTTCTTTCTGAGGATCATAAAGCTTGAAGAAAAGAAGAATATCTTCTTTAGTTTTGTCAGGTAGAGGAATAGGATTTCGATCCTGATATGGTAAATGGAGGACTATTAGTAGAAATGCAGAAAGATTGGAGTCAATAAAGACACTTAATCATGCCGCTAATGGATCTTAGAATACACCAGCAAAACCAAAAAAAGAATATTACCACGCCAATCTCTACTTCCAAGAACAACTTCAGTTCCGCATTATGTGTCTTATTAGAAACCTCCCTCAGCTGCCCAACCTTCATTTTAAAATCACAATAGCTTGTTATTAGGTTCCATAATGGGTATGAAAGCTTTATATGCAATACTTGACACTTTATTTAGCATGCAAGATAGCAGAACACAGCCTAATCATAACTCATAGCAGAAATACTGAAGAATAAGAATTAGGAACATCATCAGGTACAGCACAAGGCAGCCAATCAAGCAAAAGAGTTGACACCCCCAACCCCCATTTAAACTTCCAAATCTATAGCTATCTTGACTTCCAACTAGTCTCGGCAAAATAACAATCATATCACTAGGTGGGGTCAACCACATGGATTCTACATCTCCCAACCATTTCTATCAATGGCCATATACAGTATCAGCAAAATGGATGTTTAGCAAAATTCTCAAAATCTTGAGAACTTCTACAAACAGCTCTATCACAAAGCATATGACACTATAGTAAAACGTAAACATGAGATAGGCATAGAGATCATTTTCAGGGACCTACTGAAAAAGTACCGAGGAATATTCCAAACATGTGCCATGATAAAAAATTGCCACACAAATAAGAAGTAAGAGTTAAGAGGCAATTACAGATTGTGCTTCCTCATGTGGGGTCAATGGCCTATTTGGCCGGTACGTATGGTTCTGCCTCTTTGCCCAAATCCAAAAACGCTGAAATTGCACAGGTATTCCAAATTCTTTGGCAACCTCCTCCTGAAAATTAGAAGATATAACAGTAATACAGGGAGCCTGTAGAACCGAATTACCTCGCACATAAATAGAGGACAAAATATAGAAAATACAATGGAAGTAAAAGAAAGAATGAAATATACTCTTCATTAGAACAAGTTGACTACACCACTCTTAATTGGCAAACATGAAGGTTAGATAAATGGAAAAACAAAATGAAGCAGCATAAGCTAAAAGAGCATCATGTAATTAGAAGCTACATCACCAGCCTAAAGCAGTGGATTTTCAGTAGGTAAACACAATTAGCAAAAGCAGAAACAGGAGTTAAAAGAATTCAGATTCTATTAATGAACTGATAGTAGACTAAACAGATTTTGGAGAGAAATCACATCTATTAATGCATGTTGTCAATTTGATGTGTGATCTAGCAGGCTGCAGGTCAGCTCTTCAAAATTTAAAATTCCAACATGACAGGGCACCTCATTCATTCCAAGTTTGACTGGCTACAACCATGAAAAACCAAATACAAGGGCCCACAACCAGACACATAAAGAAAAATAGGTTCAAATTGAAGTGACAAACAGTCTAGCTACAGATATTAGAAGGTCAAATATATGCATGGATCAAGCACCTGCCTCAAAATCTAATGAAAAAATGACTATGGAAGTTTTGTTGTAATAATTCTTTTAGAAAAGACTAAATTTGTTTAAATGGCCAACTGTTAAGATTCAGAAAGTTGTTTCCTCAAATCTTTGATGCCACAATTGTCTTTGCCTTGAAGTGAGATCTGGTGATCAAGGAGAATTTTTAAGAGTACTTTTTTTAGGGCGTACGGGACATCAACTCTGGTGGCAATGCTCACTAGCATAATCTGTGAATTAAGTTTTTAATGGACTGTCTGGTATGTGTAAGAAGAATGGCAAAAACACAGATCACATCCCTATTCATCGCCATGTTGCATGAAAGATTTGGGGGCTATATTTTTCAATTTTTGATGTTGACGAACATCCTGCCATATCAGCGAACTTTATCCAAGATGAAAGAAACAAGAGGCCTGGACTCTGAGGTATGCTTGTCATCGGTGACGAACCAAAGTTCCTTCCAAGATGCAGAGTTTTCTACTTTTCAGGAGTCTTCCTTCTACTCGTTTCTGCCAGTTGATGGATGCTTCCCTCTATTGGCCATCTTCCCTTGACATTTTGAGAGCTATTTGGATCGTTGCAGATATCTAGTTTTGTTTGGGTGCACTAGTCCTTTGGCATCAATCATGTTACAGGGAGTTGGCCCTTATTCAAATAACTTTTCTTCTTATTTTAATAAGGACCCAGCAAAGGCAAGACCAGCATGGAATTAACCAGTCCTCACTTATGGAAGAATGAAATTTTACTAGGTCAGAAACAATGAGAATAAAAAAAAATGATAAGTACCTTGAAAAGGTTAAATGGCATCTGCTTCTGTATACGAAAACTGCGAACCCTTTCGTGATCCACAAGATCAAAATAAATGTCTTTTCCAATCTGCTGCATAAGGTCCTCATCACGAGCAACCTAAAACATCAATGACCAATCAAGTGATATAAATCGCACCAGAGATTTAAAAAATTGCAACACCACTGCTCAAGGGAAAAAATGTAAACCTTGATAATAGTATAAAGGTGAGCCTGAGCCTTGTATCTTCTTTTGTCCTCTTTCTCTTCTTGTTCTTTCTTCAATCTTATCTGGAATAAGATTCTTATATAAGTCAGATCTGAACCCTTACATATGCAAATAAATATCCACACCAAACAATATTCTTGAAATTTATTTTAGTTTAAAAGGCACAGTTCATACCCTGAGATGCTCAGCAATGTCCTTTTCATCCACATTACATATTATCTTCTCCTTGTCACTTTCACGTATGTACACAAGCATGTAAGCATTTGAGTATTTCGTAAATTTAAATGGAGTGTTATTGAAACGGGGATTTGTCTGCGGCAACTGTTCAGAAAAGCAGCAGAAAGGAAACACATGACTTCATAACCACAACCAAGACACAAGAAGATAAGAGCACCAGATATAAAAGCCAGCAAATGCTTACCTCTTCCTCACCACCATACTGCTCCTCCAATGCTCTCTTCATGTCTTCTTTCGTTACCCGTTCATCATCAAATTTGAACCTAAAATAGGAGAAAACATAAAAAAAATAATTATAATAGACCTACAAAGTAGAATTAATTAAGTAAATAAAAAAATTAACCAAGGAAGACACAGTTGCCTGAGCATGACCTTTCCAAGAACAATTAATGAAGACAAGAACACCATGAACATTTATTAACTGTTCACTGTAGGAGATTACCCATGGTAAGGGTAAGGGGCTTGGCCAGCAAGAATAGAAAGTTTCTTTAAGTATCATATATGCAAGCTAGAAATACATTATACATGATGCGCCCCGCCCCGCCCCCCAAAAAAAATAAATAAATAAATAAAATAAAAAACATAACCAATGTTCAAAAAGTCGGCCTCCTAGGCGGCTCTGGCCACCGTGAATACATGCAAATCAACACCCCTAAGTGCCAGGCCTGATTAATCAGGCCCAGGAGGCGCCTAGTCGCCTGGGTCACCCAAACGTGTGTTTGGATTTCCCCTGTTCGATATTTTCCCTTTCCTTTTTATATCCTCTCGTAAGTGGCCGTGGTTTGGGTTTGTCTCTCGTGGACTCTGTCGCTTTCTCTCTCTCATTGCCGCCAATCGTCTCTTCGATTTTCAGATTACAGATCCGAGGCCTATCTCCTTGACGGTTCTTACTCTTCTTCCTTCGGTACATATCATCATCTTCTGGGTTTGCAGCTCTTCTTCCTCCGATACGTATCGCTAGTTTGATGATGACTACTTGAGAAGCTTCGATTTTCAACTCTTTCATCATTTGTTTAGCTTCTTTCATCAAGAAGCTTCGATTTTCAGCTCTTTCTGGGTTTAAAGCTTCTTTCATCATTTTTGCAACTCTTCTCAAGAAGCGTCAATTTTCAGCTCTTGCCCTAGAAATTTGTGTTTTGATAGGATTCTAGGGTTTGCAACTAGTTTATAGTGAGATGTCGAAGCATCCGGCGGAGTATTGGTTTTTCTTACTTGTTGATTGTGAATATTGCACCAAATTACATCAAAATGTTAAAAAAAACAACAGTTTTCCTAGGACCCGCCTAAGTGGTCTAGGCGCTAGGCCCCAGTCTGGCGCTCGACTAGCGCCTAACTTGTTGTAGAACATTGAACATAATAATTCATACACTAAATTTACCATCATTCAATAATCAACACGTAGACATTGCATTAAAAAAAAAAAAGCTTTCCGTTGCATACTTCAAGGTTGTGCCCAGCATGCAATCCAATAATTTTTAGATCACTCAAAACTTTAGACAACTTTTTGTTATTAGAAAGTTTGTGTTAAAAAAAACATCATAGCCTTGAAACTACACAAATAATAACGTCTAGGGTTATAATCATCAAAAGGAAGAAAGCCATAAAAATAATATGAGGATTCCTATCTTCTTCATAAGGTCATGATCGATTAGCCAACACCCAATTACTGATCCATCACATTTAGGTTTTTCTTCTTGCTTAAAGCTTATTTTCTATTAACATACAAACTGCTTGTGTTATTCTAGTGTCAACCCAATCCCACATTAGTAGTCTACAGGGAGGTTTTGGGTATAAAAGTTGATCCCATGAACCTATGTCACCTTCAGCTAGCACTTTAGGGTGAGGACCTGTAACAATATTTAATATGAAAGAAAATATTTTCTGATTACTATAACAAAATTTTAGATTTTATTTTTAAGAGAAACTTTTTGGTGGCATACTCAAAATCAAATGGGTAATTTTTTCCCCAACTATGGATCCCATACAATCCACCATAAACAAAAAAATACATATCCACAATTGCCAGCAGAATACTACTTGTCCCATGCCTGCTTGAACAGCCTCAGTTAATCCTTATTTCTTGCATAAAAATTGATACAATCTTTATAAAGCTCCTCATCAGAGGGAAACTCAATAGGATTCAAAGTGTTTGTGCCATCATGGATACATTATTTCAAATGGATCTTTTCTTTTTTCCACTGTTGATAGATAACAAGATCTATGAAAAAGATTATCTAAGGAACCAACCCTCTACAGGAAGAAACTAAATCTAGTTAGGACCAGAGATCATCTAAAATCTTTGCAAAAGTCTCAACAGATAAGACAAGAATAGCTGTAAGAATAGCTGTAAAGACCCATAAATATTTTTAAAAATTTGCAAAAGTATTATTGAACCAAATGCTCAGATAAGAGACGAGATCAGGACCAACCACAAAAGGGTCAAACCCAAGAAGACGCCCAACAAATAGAATCCATCACCCAGAGACCCAAAGCCCATAGGGAAGTCTGCTTGGGTCAGAAAGCCTGGTAGAATTTTTATCAACCCTCCAGAAAGCCAAACCCACTAAAGCATAGACCTAAGGTCCATTGGAGTTCCTACAGAAACCTAGAACATGCCATGCCTTCAAAGAGGCTGCAGCACCCATAGTTGTAAAATTTTTACGATACCAGTTGAATTATGGTACTCATGCACGTGAACAAATTCCAGCATACCATTGGTTCCGAATTCAAATAATGGATGCTGACTTGAAAGTTGAAAAAATAGGCGCCTGTGTCCTGATATTGTAGTGATGCAGGCTGCCTGCATCCCCAGTGTAGCAGTGACGCAGCTAGCCTGCATCATCCCTTTTATTATATATTATCATTTTTGTAATGTGCTATATTTTATGGTAAAAATTGTGAAAGATAAAAATAATTATTGTTTTATATATATATGTGTTTTTTTGCTAGGTTTCTTATGCTATATTTTGATGTTGAAGATAGAAATTGAATTTTTCCTTTTATCCATCTTTTTCATACAACTTAATTTTTTTTTATTTTATATTTACATGTGTTATGTAATCAGTTGTATAAATTAAGGTTATGTATAATCTTAATTTGAGTACACTATTATATTGTTTAAATTATTTTTTCATGATATATTTTTGACAATAGTGTGAAATTTTAATATTGTTCACATTTTTAAAATATATATTATTTATTTATCATAACAATATATTTGAAATGATAGCCAGTACTTTCCAGCATCATACAATACCAATGACAAATCCGGTACTTTCTCCAACATGGTATTGACAACCATGGTGGCACCAGACCAAAAAAGAGAAGGTGAAGTGCAGCATCATACTGAAAAGGGAAGGGGGGTGATTGTGAGGACAAAGGAAGGAGAAATAAGGAGAGAAGTAGCTGCAAACCAAAAACCAGAAAAGAAGGTGCTAGGCAGAGACCAAAAGAGAGAAATTGAAGGAGATGGAAGACACTGGAAGGCCAAAACAAAGACCAAAGAGGAGAAGGAAAAAGAAAAGAAATTAGAAGTAACAAAAAGGGCAGAATAAATTCACTTCTAGTCAAAACTAAACATCTTGCCACATGTGAGCCAAAAAAAACCCCTGTGATGTCAACCAAGGATTGCCTCCCAGGTGTTGGTTCGTCCATGAACCCCCTTCCACTTCCCCCTCTTCTCTTTCAAAACCCAAAGGCAGCTGAACTACTCCTAGAAGCGAAAGTCCTGAAAAGTGGTCCACACCCAACACAAAAATAAGATACCCAACTCAAAATTAGACCTGACCAACACAATCAGGCTATGACCTTGAACTCAAGATCCCAACCTAGTTTTTTTTTTTTTTTTTTAACAAAAGGGGATACCTATCACTTTTCTATTCCAAAATCCAAAATACTTCAACCCAAGCCATTTAATTCTATTTTAGGCCTAACCTTAGCAATGTTATCGCAATATCAACTATGCGATAGAATACGACCATATCAATTAGTTTCATTTACCACCATCTAATGAAACATTTTAATATGAAAATGGTGTTGGAACATTATCCCATCATTCCCTCACTAGAGGGTTGTGTCAAGAAGGAAAACTGGCATAAAATTTTTCCACATTGTTCTTTTGCATGGATTTGTATTGTCAATATGAAGTCAATTGATATTATAAATGTCATGCCACTAATCCTAATTGATTCAAGACAAAAAGCAGTTGATAATGATGATGAAGTTAAGGAGGGACACTAGTAACATTTGAATCCAACAGACATTGAGTGAGGTTACCTTTCTAAGTTACAATTTCTTAAAATTATTCCCATCCATGATTGTTATGATGATTTTTGGTCATTTGGGTTTGCCAAGAAATAAACATTAACAAGGGTGGTCAAGGTAATCCCCAAATGTTGAGGGATATTTTTTGTTTAAATTTTACCGTGGAGATGGGCAATGTTTTTACCCAAGAAGAGATGAAGAAGAAGAAGAGTAAGAGGAGAAACCTCCATAACCATTATGAATAGGGGTGTACATGGGCTGGGCTGGTTTGGGTTTAGGACCTGTGGTTCAACCCAAACCCAACCCAATAAATTTTTTATGTAGCTTAACCCAAAGCAAAGATTTGCAACCCAACAAATCTGAACCATAAAAAACTAGATTGGGTGGGGCTGATTTCTAGAGCTGGCCATCTTGTAAAGCCCTCTTTAATTATTGCTTATAATATAATTATCAAGTTGTGTAGAAGCGAAAGAAAGATTGCCTATAATTTAATTTTACTAAATAACTATATTATGGATAATTAAAGGGGGAAAAGTTCATAATATATTATAAAAGAGAGCAAACCGTTCAACTTCTATTAAATAATTTATTAGTTATAATAAATATATGGTTGGATTGGGTTAGTTTCTGTTAAAATATTTATTCGTCTTGACCGAACCCAAACCAAAGTTTTTCAAAAAAATCCAAACCAGCCCAACCAGAATTAAATTAAAAACCAAACCAACCCAACAGTTTAGGTTGGGTTGCTCAGGTTGTTTGGGTTGATTAGGGTTTTGAACAGCCCTAATTATGAAGAGGTAAGTGAATACTTAGCTGTTATTTAACCCAAAAAAAGTTAATTTCACTATTTTCTAAATATAAGCAATTACCTTAGTCGATATTTATCTTTCGTGCATCAAGATAAAATCTTGATTCACTGTTGACTATACTGTACCAAAAGTAGCAATTCCATATAATTGGGTTGAAAGAATATGACAAAAGTAACAGTGAGTAGAAATGTGTGCAAACATTGTATCCATAATTAAAACATAGACCCTATAATTTCTTAATGATGTTTGCAGAAGAAGAAACTCACAATCAATATTAAAAAAATAATCTAGTAGACATCCCTTTCTCCAAATTTTCTACTTTGATTTGAAGTACAACCCTAAACAAAAAACATACTTTTTAAAATATTATATGCAATGATATATATTTGGTGTATCATGCCCATATCCAACTTCTAGATATAAATCCCTGATACCTAATGTAGGGGGCATAAGGAGGTCCAACACCTAAAGACACGCATATCTGATAGGGATAAATTCCATGTAACACAGAAATAAATGATTCGCAGTTAATGACACCAACAGATGATCCAGGATATATATGTGCACTGAGAGCTCACAATCACTAAAAGATTAACAATAGAGGTGGTTTTACAAGCTTTTACATTTAAATAACAAAATCGTGCAATGAGAGTTTTGCAGATACAAGGAAAAAGAGTGCCACCTATAGCCAGTTAATCAAGTTTATTCTTCTATCTGAACGGTGTTTATAAATTGCCATAAGTGTGAGGAAGAGTTCAATCCAGTAACATACTAGAATAGTGGAATGCTTAAATCAAAACTAATAGATAAAAGCATGTTTAAGTGAAGAAGAAAGAAAGTTTAGCACCAAGGACAGATGCCTTGCTTCTTATTGTTCCCTTCAAGAATCAGAAGTGGCATCCTAAGAGCAAGCAGCAAAAGAACATAGATATAAAGCTCAACAGGTAACATTTTGGAAGGAATGTGGAAATTTACTTAAGACATCTTCAAGCATCCCATGAGAAAAGCAAATTAGCATTAAACAAACCCAACAAGGCATACAAGCCCCTAAATTCTCCATGCACAAATTGAGTGAAGTTAGGTATCCTGTTTGTATCATGATAGAGTATGTAGGTTTCTACTGGAAAATATCCAGTAACCAACCAAGATGCTTCAATTATATCAAAAGCATCAGCAAGTGGGCTCAATTTAACCTAAAGAGAGAACTCTCAAGAATGTCCATTTCCCATCAGAGCAACTTACAGAGAAAAATTTGTTAGTAAGACTAATACTCATTCCCTATTCCTGGTTGTGACCTATTTTCCAACAAGTAGGAATTAAAGGAGTACCATAAATAAATAAATAAAGAGAAAAAAAAAAAAAACTATCAACTTCCCATTCTCAAGGGGGTGTTGCTATTTTTTTCACCATGACCCCGTTATTAGAAGGATCATTTCAAAACTTAATTGTTACCTGAAAGCTAGGCCAAGTTAGCATAGAAGTACCATTTGACCCAGAGCTGGGAACACTAATTTCTTCTCCTGAACTGCCCAACAAAGTTTACCATAAAAGAATTTTAGCACCCGCTAAGGTACATATTCAAAGTGCTGTAGTTTTTTTTTTTTTTTTTTAAGGACTTCAGATAAAATATAACATTAAATGACAAATTAGATCATGCAGAGGAAGAAGTAAAAGAAGAACAATTTCCAGCAACCAAAAAGAAGCAGGTTATGCGCAATACAGGAGCAAATGATACGCACGCACGCAGTTCCATGGGCATAAGAAGCATACCACTGGTCAGATAGGGTTGGCCTGATGAAAGCATAGTAGTGTCCACCATGCACCCCACCACTATGAACCAAAACACTACAAAGAGAAAAAAAAGAAAGGAAGCAAAGACAATAAGCAGATGCCTTCAAATCTCAGAGATGGATAATACAATCAAATTCATTTTTCAATAAGTAAAATAGAAATTGATAGATTGGATAAAATAGCAATTTTGAATAAGTCATAATGAAAGGTTCAATAAAGATATCCAGCATCTACAGTGAAGATAAGAAGTCGGACAGACAGTAAAGTAAAAACTTTCATATAAATATTCATAAGCTTTTGATTTTGCTTCACTAACTGCCTTCTATATTAAATTATTTCACTAATATGACAATACATATAAGCATACCAATAAAAAAACACAAAATTCATATTTATTATTTGTAAGTCTTAAAAAAACATAAACCTCATATTTATTATTTGTAAGTCTTTTCCAATTAAATTAATGCTAATCAGTAGTTTAAGAGTTTTTTTGTAAAGTTTCAGTAACCAAACATAAAATATGAATGTGAATATGAAAATATATATATATATATATAGAAAGAGAGAGAGAGAGAATTATACAGAACACCTTTCTGTGGCTTGAAGGAGCCAATTTTTTAATTAACATGCTAGGCATAGGCCCAATACAAAACGTGCTCGGTTTTTTACTTTTCTTTTATCCAGTATGGCACGCAATGGCCAGTACAATACAGAATTAGAACCATGGGTTGGACAGCACAAAGCACCAAAGCTGAGCTGGGCCAAAAAGTAATGTGAAATCTAGCTGGATTCAGTTAAGTTTAACATGCTCGAAGTGAAAGCAAGAGTAAACAACACATGAATTTTTACCAATTACAATTAATAATAACACAGCTTGGAGCAGTTCATGTCCACCTCCCTATTACAATTTTTGAAAGTTAACCTTGCATCAGTGTTGTGCAATGCATTGTTTTTTGTGTATCATGGATTAACAATAAGGCACACTAAGGATCCCAAAAAAGATGTCCTGAAATATTGAAGCGTGGGAAAGAATGGCGGTCCACACAACATACCCTCAAGCCAAAAGGCATAAAAGATATATCAAAAGTTTTGATACTTAAAAGTCTGAAACTTTGTATCATATATTTCACAGGGAAAGGACAGAGAGAAACCTTACCTATGGAGCGTATAAAGATTGCGGACACTCCTATCAGCTTCAGGTGATAAATATTTACCATCCTCTCTATCAAGGTCAAGTTGAAGAGGGAATTCATAGCGGTCATTTATCTGCAAAGTGAATATATGAACAAATGAAAAAGGGAATATCAACAATAATAAACATTCTCAATCACATGGAACAAAAGTCATCACAACATCACTTGGTTCAATCCAAGAGAAAGTTAATCAAAGGTAAACATAAGATATTGTACTATAAATTGAAAACAATTAAATGGTGTTTTCAGCAGTGTTTTAAAATGTGTTAAGCGCTAGTCGGGTGCCAGAGTGGGGGCTAACGCCTAGGACGCCTAGGCGGACTGTTTTCTTTTTTTTTTTTTTAGTTTTTAATGTAATTTCATATTATTTTCAGATAAATCAAAATTAAAAAGATAAATAAAACTTATATATATATAAACAATATATTTATGTTTATATATAGATGGATATGCAAATTAAAAAAGAAAGAAGAACAAGAACAAGAACAAGAAGAAGAGGAAAGAAATCAGCAGACGGATATAGCAACAAGATAATAATTTTTATATTTATTCAATGACTTTCATGAACATAAGAACAAAACCCATAAAAATAAATAACTTTCATGAACATAAAACAAAAACCAATAAAAATATTGAAAATGTACCACCATTTCAACATGAATACACAATGCAATATATAATATTAGTGATATATGAAAATATTAAATAAAATACCACTAATTCAACTTAAAGATACCATTACAACCATAATAACAATAATATGAACAACATTCAACATATAAAAAAATTAACTATTTTTCTCAAAGTTGTAATTAGGGTTACTTTTGTGCTTTTCATTCTTTACCCCAAAAATTATTATACTTGTAGATTTTAACCAAAAAGAGTTTTAATAACCATATTATAAACTTTTTGAATATCCTTAGCATACCCAACCCATTAACACACTTGTCATCATGTATCTTAGGAACATTTAAAACTGAAAGAAATAATAAAAATTTAGGACACGCCATTTTGTAATGTGCAGCATGGATCCTAGTGTGTTCATGGAGTATCCATGTCAAACATGAGAATGCCAGCCAAAATGAAATGTCTATACTTCCTAGAAGAAATTTAATGCACTAGTTTATGAAATGAAAGTACAGTAAAAGAAAAGCAAGAGAATGAGTGTCATTAATTATGTCCATGCTCTTTGACTATTTTTCTCTCCTTCGATACAAACTTAGTCTTTTTGCTCTCTAACATTTTATTTGAATAAGATAAGTACATAGAAATTTGTTAGATATTCCTAACAGGTGTCCAATGATTCATTTTTTCATATAGCTCTAATAAATTTCCGTTAGTTTCTATACATTTCTATGGAAATATTGAAAATTCATTTTTCTACTATTGTTTCATGTCATCTCCCAAAAAACAGGAACATTTCAGCTGTTTTGATGAAAAAGAAAAAATATTTTGGGCATTGCCTGTATATTCTAACATTCCAAAATTAAAACATTACCAAATTCTGATAGTATGATAGGAAAAACCTACTAACACATAAAACAAAATCACCATCTTAATATCCCAGTATTGAACTAAAATATGCAGGTGAGATGAACCCTTTTGATGTTATGGAACAATTGGAAAACAGTATATCAGACCATCTCGTGGCAACATAGGCAGTTGATTTTGTTTGCCCCAGGGCTCACTAAGCACCTCTAGGATTCCATGGCATCTTCTTGAATGTTTGATTCCAACAAAGGCCTCAGGTTAAGTAGAATTCATTTTCCATTTGTATCCCTCTCCACGTGTAGTATTGTTGTCAAAAGTGTGCCTAGGCTGCTCAAGGCTCAGCTGAGGGCACTTCACTCTATGAGGCACACACCTAGGCTCCAAGGCACGTGCCTCACCCTGAGGAACAAGGGGCACACCTTTTGCGCCAAGCCAAAAGTTTTTTGTTTTTATTTTTTTGATGGATTAATTAAAATCTAACTAATAAAAGTAGATTTTTTTAAAAAAAAATTGAGAAAACAGCAAAAACACCCTATTAGCTATCTAATAAATGTACACCTTGCATCCAAAAGGCTTGCGCATACACCTTGCACCTTGCACCTAGGCTCCAAGCACTCTTGTGCCTTGGTGCACCTTGAGTCTTTGACAATACACACATGTCAAATTTTATGAATATTACAGTAACTATTAGTCATTAGAGCCAAACCAAATGCAACCAATTTCACCAAGCATGTGAATAATGTCTGACAGTGTAATATTTTAACAACAATATACAATGCGCACCTCAATCAAGTTAACAAAATGTCAAATCAGAACTCCATTCACTGACCTTCACCATTGTATCCCGCATGAAGTCATATTCAAACCTCTTTAGTTGAAGCTGGAGAACTGGAGGGAAGTCAATGAATAAAACACCCTTCTTAGCATCCTGAAATTATTTAAAGAGAAAAGCACCTCACAACCCACATGCATGAAGGGAAAAAATAGAAGAGCCGAAACTGATGGCTAGTACAACTAACCGGGATGTGCAAAAAGACACACAAAGTTACATGGCACTCACCATGTCAGATGGCACTCATAAACCATGTGTTCTACAATGGTGCCTCTAGAAGCATTTATTATGTAGTGCAACTCAAAGCACAGTCTTAAAGTGATCCACTTTTCAGTATCACGAGAGTGCCTTAAAAAAGTATAAAATGGCTTATTGCCTGCTCAAGGCACCCTTGATTTATATAGTTACAGCTCATAAGCATTCCTGCTTAACTGGTGTCAAATGTAATGCAATAGTTGATTTTTGGGTTAACCTAAGGATGCCTGGTTCACTCAAATTGAACTAGATGTTTCCCCACTGATTTCACCTGGAAAACAATATTTGTAACACAATTGGTATAGGTTTTTAAATTGACTCAAACCCAATATGATGCAAGCTTGTTGCACGATCTGTTCTACAGAAAATAAATGCATTTAAGTCAGCAAAAGATTTCTTCATGTGGCAGAAACTAAATAGGAAGCATTAGTAACCAAAAATTGAATCAGTTAAACAGCCGTGTTGACAAATTCTTGAAGAATGATCCTTTTCTCTTTATTTTTTTCTTTTTCTGGTTTCAGTTTTAGCCAGTGACCAAACTGCTAAATGCAGGCTTCAATTTAAATGGGCAATCATTTCAACTGCAAAGGCAGAAAGTTGAAAGACCTCAACAAAAATTCCCCTATTGTGAAGCTAAACAGGCTAGATACCATCTACAGCTGGCAATCAGATTGACAATTCAACATCCTTAACCTATGTCCTCCAAAAAGCCTCCTAATGTTCCTCTGGCCTACACAATCTTCCTTCGAAAGGCCTCTGGACCTAACCCCTTCCCCCACCAAAGACACACGAATAGCCAACCACGGACCCATCTCAGATAGACAAACCAGAACCTCACAGATCTTATTACCCCTCCACATCTTCTTACCATGATGAAGAATGGAGATACTACCAAAAAAGTAAGCTGGCTTCAAATATCTTCCACCAACTCATGAGATAACTCTAATACAAGGAGGGTCTCTCTTGTCCTCCATCTAGATAACTGATCAAACTGTTGAGAGTAAAAATAATAATATAAAAGATAAAGTTAACCCTCTATCTACCAACTTAAGTTTTAAATCAGATAGTGGTTACCAATTTAACATTGTTTTAGAACAGGCAAAGGTCCTGAATTCAAACATCATCGCTGACCCAAAATCTAAATTGTTGCATGTGTTTGGACCAGTTATCCAGTGAAGCCTGGTCACACCTGAAAGGGCGAGTTAAGAGTAAAAATAATAATATAATCTATCTACCAGCTTAACCTTTTAGATCAAATGATGGTTAATAATTCAACTCCAACTATGCAAAAGGTAAAAGGGCATAGAATTTTAACTTGACAGTAATACCAATGTATTTAATTACAATATTACTTGCAAAAAATTAAAATTAACCTTAGATAATCCAAATTAATTCATTAGACAACAATGTCTTAAAAAATTAAACATCAAAACTAGCCCACGGCACAACAAACATAAGAAATCATTCGAAGTGATATAACAACTACATAAATGAAATGAAACCATACATAATAAGGTTGAAGTGGCGCCTATTGAAAATAAAATGTGGAACTCAAAGTTAAAATGGATTGAACATGTGAGAAGAAGATCAATAGAGGCACCTATGAGACAAGTGGATGAAGTGCAGAAATTTGTAATAGAAGAGGGAAAGGAAGATCAAAGAAAACTTGGTGAGAAACCATTAAGACTCTACATAGCATATAATGGCCCTACTAAGGAGATGACCATGAATAGAGATGGTCAAAGGCCAAGAATTCATAAAGCCAACCCTGTAGTAGGATTAAGGCTTGTGATTGTTATTGTTGTTATAACTACAAAACACCACTGTCATACACACTACCCACATAAGTCCACCGCCTACCCCTACCATCACTCCCAACGAATCTCTTTAGAAAGAACATCCTTCCTCTCATGGTAGCCTACTCCAGTCCCCTTACAAAACTTTCATTATACACTTCACATGTTTCTAGTGATTCACATGGTATCATCAAATGATACAAGTCTTGGATAAGAATCTACAACACACTAGAACACCCTTGTTGATGATCCTTTACTCTGACAGCATCTAGGGTTCCTCAAACAATCTCACACCGAGTAAACCCTTAACCCTTCCCCCTCTTACTAAGACTACAAAATGTTCTTGTGAATTATGGCCAATACTAGGTATATAAGCAGTGATTTCAAATCTAGAGGTTAATCGTACTCTAGCAACTTTAGGTAAGGCAGAGTTTGGTTTTTTGGGGGGTGATAGTGGAAAAGTTGACAAATAAGTCACCCTTACTGCTACTTGTACATGAGATCCTCTTCAAGTTTAAATTTGTTCATTTGGAAAAATGCTCCACCACCATCATCCTCCATCACCGAAACTAAAAACAAAAACATCTCTCTGCACTCTTGCGAGTATTCTTCTCCACACTACCATTACCTGGTATGGTAATTTCCCTACCACTAACTTTTCATCCACCTATATCTCCTTACCACAGCCCCACCCTACCTCTCTCTCTCATATATATCTAACAAGAAATATATGCAAATCGTCTGAATATAAGATGCTTCAAAGAAATCTGAAGTTGATTAAAGGTGGCAAATGAACCAGTCTGAATGGTTGATTTGACTTTGTTTCTTGGAAGTTCTAGCTTGCAATGGTCAGGTCAGCTTGGTCAGTCAATGGGCTTCTTGATTGCCTTTGGTTGGTGATGGGACTACCCAGCACTGGAATAAGTGGCAGTTGGACAGCCACATTGGATTTAAGTGGTGGAGGACATGTTTGGATTAGAGTGGGTGGGGCTCAGCTCAGGTAGTATATTCCCCTTATGCCGTGGTAGTTAGCCCTTTCATCTTTCATTATAACTTGGACCAGTTAGAAAGATGTTGAATCTATTTTTATTCTTATTCCCCTTCCCTTGTTCTTCTTTTATTGAAAGAGGGGAACATAAGCAGGACCGCCACCCAATTGATTTTCCTGTCACAACCCAATCCCTGTATTTCTTCTAGGATAAATGTTACATGTTCCGAACCAACTAGAAAGAGATTCTAAATGAGAAAGAATTCGGTTGGACACAGATATGAACCCACAAAGTACTAACTGGATTTGACAAAGAAAGAAAAACCTCAAGTACGTAATATTAAGGTTCACCTATTTTGAAGAACCATACATTCTTTAGTTCCTCCAACAAAAGACTTGAATTGGTACCCTTTATTATCATAAACGTGGCAACAAATTCATTGGTCCAAACCAATTCAGGACTTGATGATATTGCATGTATCCTACGAGCAAATCAGAATACAGAACATTGAAGTTCTTAGATTTGTTTGAGATCCTCAAACGATCAGAATGAGATGTAGATATTCTGACTGTAGTTAAAGTCATATCATAACCTTTTTAGTCAATGAAATCATAAACATTATCTCTATCAGAAAGTGCAAACAGCTACTTCTTTCTGTAATAACTGGGACATACAGCAACAAACCTGCAACCCATGTTCTTCAGCATGATATTTGTTATCCCCTTCAAGTCGTTCAACTTCAACATACTTGTCAAAAGAAGCATAGACGTCCCGACAACCTTTGACATCAAGCTGAAGGTCTGCCAATTAAAATCCAGATCAGTCCCAATTGCTAAATTTGGTAGTGAGAATACCATCCAAAATCTGAACTTCGCTAAAAATAAAATACCATAAAATGATTCTTTTCTTGTAGACTTTAAGTCCACATTGATGCATTCAATATAATTCATATTGTGCCCTTCAAATAATTGTTGTATTGTCCCTTCCACAACGGTTCCCTGGGACAGCATAAGAACATTCAGAGTAGGCATAACTGTGTAGATAACCAAATAAGCTAAAATACAACAACAAATACAAAGTTAAAAGAGAAGCTATAAAATAGTTTACCAAAAAAAGAAATGAAATTATAATATCACATACCTTCATCTTATCTTCAAGCTTTTCACACAAAACTCTATTGAGTTCCTGAACATCATGCTGCATGAAAGAATCATATGTGTCCCACCCAAATGATCTGGTTAATTCTTTTGTAGAAACACTAGTGTCATTGTATTGGAGCTTATAAAATAAACTCTGTAGAGCCAAAGGAATGCTTCCTGATGGCATATCATTCTCTGTAGTCGGCATGTGGTACACAGCCTGATAAACGCAGCCAATATTATATGCTTGCTTATGCACAACTCAGCTAGACAAACCATGAATATGAATAGGAGAAAAAACATTTAGACAAAAAGAGAGAAACTTGATCCACCTTTCTGAAGTAGGGAATATGATACAGAGTTTGAAGAAGAGAGTTCATATAACAAGTTGCTCCCTGATTTTTTAGACCAACATAACCGGTTTCCTTCTTTGAGTCATACGTCCAGTAATCAATGACCCTACGAACTGCAACATCAGCTTCAACAACACATGTATCATTCACAAGAAACCCTCTAGTGGGATCATAAAGTTCACTTAAAGGCATGAACGAAGTGAATCCCCAATCACTCTCCCTTGCATTGAACTGGTGTTGTGTCTCTAGAAAATTCAAACAAGATAATTAGTATTTCATCCATATCTAATATTGATAAAAGACCAAATGTGCTTTGATGAATTGAAAAGAAACTCATTCTGCAGTTGAAATGGAAAGCTACTTAACCCACATAAAATAGTATAGAGAACTCCTTAAGCAACAGAAATGGAACTACCTCAGTTTTGCTATTTTCCTAGTCAGCTAAAGCAACCTATTATCTTCGCATTCTATAAGCTTCCACCATCCCAGTCAGTTTCTTAGTCTGATGAATTATGTGGACCAAAACAATGCAAAGTTTCTATTGCTGCCAGAAAAATAGTTGGGTCAACTCAAGATTACAGCATGAAAACCTTTCTCCCCTATCTCCTACTTGACCCCACCCCACCCCCCCCCCACCCCCCCCAAAAAAAACACTTGAGAGGTGCATGTCAGCAGCAAGTATTCCTAATCTCATTCCTATTCACGGAACAAGATATGATTGGTGTATTTATTTATGGAATGTATCTTTCAGATTTAGATTGATTGATTGATGTTTATTTCTATAAGTTGTTGTATCCTAAAGGTTGTATAGGTTTCCTAATCTAGGTTTAGAATCTTTCTTAAAATGTTTTTAGCAACTTCCTATTCTATAAAGGAAGCTGGTGTATAAATCAAAGAAACCTCCAGCAAGGTAAATAAGATTGAAGAGAAGGATTTTGGAGTCCTTCCTTTCGTGACATGGTATCAAAGCCTTAGGATCGCCATTCCAGTTTCCTTGAGACGATCATAGCCTGTTTTTTCAACCTTCCTTCAATCCTCTTCTTTTCCCAGAACTCCTTGACATCATGACTTCTACTCATGATCCTATACCCGACTCCAATGATTCCAGCCGTATGACTGAAGTCCCATTCGTTGGAACACACAATGGTAGTACAGGGGGAGAATTACAAAATCTTCAAGTAGCCTACCAGTTGAATGGTAAAAACTATTTAAAGTGCTCACAATTGATTCGCACCTTTCTTAAAGGAAAGGGGAAACTCAGCTACCTGTTGGGAACAAACCCTCAAGAGGAGGACCCAGCATTTGGAGCATAGGATGAAGAAGACTCCTTGGTGATGTCCTGACTCTAGAGCTCAATGATTCCAGATATCAGAGCCACAGTCATGTTCTTAATGACTGCCAAGGATATTTGGGATGCAATAGGTCTCACCTACTCTAAAGTCCGTGATGCTGCCCAAATCTATGAAATAAGAGCTAAGGTGGTGGCAACCAAGCAAGGAATAAGGACCATTACCGAGTATGCAAACCTGCTGCAAACATTATGGTAAGAACTGGATCATTACCAGTGCTCGAAGATGAAGTGCAGTGAGGATGCAGCACTGCACAAGTAATTTGTTGAAAAAGAAAGGACATACAACTTTCTAGGAGGCCTCAACATCGAATTTGATGCGATAAGAGTACAAATCCTTGGTAAGGAGGATTTGCCTTCCTTGAATGAAGTAATTTCTTTGATTATAGCAGAGGAAGGAAGAAGGGGTGTCAGGCTAGAAACCCCTTCTAAAGAAAGCTCTGCCTTAGTTTCCCTGAAGGCTCATAATAGAGGGACTAGAGAAGAAAGGAAACCTATGGACAAGGATTCCTTGTGGTACACTTTCTACAAAAAACCTAGGCACACCATAGAAAAATGTTGGAAGCTACATAGGAAACCACCTAAGGAAGGACTAATGAGGAGTAGGGATAGGTATATATGGCAAATTGCCAAACATCTGAACTAAGAAATCCAGAACAAGAAGAAGTCCTAGACCTCAATAAGTCAGAGATTGAACAGCTAAGGAGTTTTTTGGGATCCCTCGACAAGAAGACTGACAAGGGTATGGGTACCTACTCTCTTGCCATCACTGGTAATTCTTCCTCTTCCTATTCTCTACAAAGTTCAGAAATTATGCACCAAAAATCCTAGGTTCTAGATTTTGGTGCCTCGGACCATATAACATCTTTTCCACACCTGTTTGTCTCCTATTGTCCATCTCCTAGTTCAAGAAAAATTACAATGGCAGATGGTTCTCTCACCACTATCGCTGGTCAAGGGGATATGTTTCTTAATAAATATCACTTTGAAAAATGTTCTTCATATCCCTATGTTGTTTACTAACCTCATATCCATCCAGAAACTCATTAACGACACTAATTGCAGTGTGTTTTTTCACTCAAATGTCTGTGAGATACAGGAGCAGGGCAAGAAGAGGATGATTAGGCTTGCTAGGGTTAGAGAAGGACGCTACTATCTTGAGGAACCAGGGGAGCAGGACAAACAAAGGATTCATCCTCAGGTGTCATGCCTAGCTTAGTCCAATTCAGATTAGTTATGGTTGCACCATTATAGACTCGGTCATCCCTCTTCCCATACTCTTAAGCTGATGTTTCCTGATTTAACTAGGGATATAGACATTAAAAATTTTCATCGTGTTGTGTGGGAGTTTGCAAAACATATAAGGGTGTGTTTTTCCTTATCAAATAAAAGATTTGATTCTCCCTTCTCTCTCATCCATAGTGATATTTGGGGTCCATCAAATGTTCCCAACATTTCAGGGGCAAGATGGTTTGTCATATTTGTAAATGATTGTACTAGGGTTGTTTGGTTATATTTGCTGAAAACAAAGTCAGAAGTGAGTCAAATATTTCTGATATTCTATAACATGATAAAGAATCAGTTTGGGATGGAGATAAAACGGTTTCAATCTGACAATGCTAAAGATTTCTTTAATCAATCCCTTTCAACAAAAAGGTGTCATACATGAATCCTCTTGCCCCTACACTCCTCAACAGAATGGAGTGGCAGAGAGAAAAAATGGACATCTATTGGCTGTAACTAGAGCTCTTCTCTTCCATCATAGTGTCCCTAAACACTATTGGGGGGAAGTAGCTCTCACAACCACTTCTCTCATCAACAGACTTGCATCAAAAACTCTAGCATCTCGTAGTCCAATCCAACTGTTAAGCTAGTTACTTTCTTGATTTTCACATGACTAGTCATTGGCAGCCTAGGATTTTCGGGTGCATAGCCTATGTCCATATTCAAAAAGTTAACAAAGGGAAATTAGATCCTCGTGCCCTAAAATGTGTGTTCATCAGGTATTCTCCAACTCAAAAGGGGTATAGGTGTCATCATCCTCCTACAAAAAAATCCTTTGTGCCTACAGATGTGACAGTTGTTGAGAATGAGACCTACTTTAAACAATACACTACCCAAGAACAGAATATACATCTATCCAGTGAGGAGTATCCTCTCATTCTCTCAACCTAAGACATGTTATCATCCCCTCAATCATTTGGTGATCTAAAGGACCCTGTAGGCCTGTCATCAAGGGAAAATTCCCCCGATACTCTAAACCGCTATAGGTATATTCAAGGAGGCAAAGACTGGAACCTAGCCCTATGCAAGCCTCCGCATCCACTACTAGTTCTAATCCAATTACAAACAAGAGAGACACTAACAATTGAATCGATTTTCCAGAGCCATCTCCAGGTAATTCCATCACTAATTCCTCAAAATCCTCTAATAATCCTATGAGGTCTATTAAATCCATTTCTACAAAAGATACATCTAAGAGTGATCTTGACTAGCCTATTGCTCTTAGGAAAGGGACTAGAACCTACACTAAACATCCCCTACACCTGTTTCTCTCATATTCTAAGCTCTCATCTGCTCACAAGGCCTTTCTTACCAGCCTTCATACCATTCCCATTCCAGAAAATTTTTCTGAAGCCATAGGGAATAAGCATTGGAAGGATGCCATGGAAGCCAAGATGGCTGCCCTTTAACAAGAATTAGACATGAGATTTGGTGCCATTGCCTAAGGGAAAGCATCCCGTGGGGTGTAAATAGGTGTATACTGTTAAATATAAATTTGATGGGTCCTTAGATTGATACTAGGCAAGATTGGTAACCAAGGGATACACACAGGTATATGGAGTGGATTACTTAAGACACCTTTGCTCTAGTAGTTAAGATAAACATAGTGAGAGTGATTCTCTCCTTGGCAGCTAACCTAGACTGGCCTTTACATCAATTTGATGTAAAGAATGCGTTTTTGCATGGGAATCTCGAGGAGGAAGTATACATGGACACGCCACCAGGGTATTATGCAACTACAAAGGAAACTGTAGTGTGCAAACTAAAGAAGCCCTATATGGCTTAAAACAATCACCCAGGGCTTGGTTTGGCAGGATTACAAGTGTGCTACTTAATATGGCGTACCGGCAAAGCCAAGGAGATCACACCCTTTTCATCCATCACTCGACCACAGGGAGAGTGACAGTGCTGATTGTTTACGTGGATGACATAGTGGTCACCGAAAACAATAAGGAAGGAATGGATAAGCTAAGAGAATGTTTGATGAAAGAATTTGAGATTAAAGACTTGGGAAGGCTGAAATACTTTCTGAGAATAGAAGTGGCTCATTCAAAAGAAGGTATTTTTACCTCCCAACAGAAGTATGTAGTGGATCTCCTAAGTGAAACAGAGCTGCTAGGTTGCAAAGCAGCGGAAACTCCCATTGATCCGAACCACAAGCTAGGAGAGGCAATGAAGGATGATATGATTGACAAAGAAGCTTACCAAAGGCTAGTTGGAAAGTTGATATACTTGGCTCATACTCGGTCAGACATAGCCTATGTGGTAGGAATCGTCAGCCAATTCATGCATAACCTAAGGGAACCTCGTCTCAAGGCTGTCAATAGGATTCTACACTATTTGAAGGGAACACCTTTCCCATTTTGTTCAAGAAAAGTGAGGTTATGCTACTAGAAGCCTACACAGATGCTGACTATGCAGGATCAGTGGTGGATAATAGATTAACATCTGGATATTGTACCTTATTAAGGGGTAACCTGGTCACATGGAGAAGCAAGAAACAAAATGTGGTTGTCCGGTCAAGTGCAGAGGCTGAGTTTCGATCCATGGCCCTAGGTATGTGTGAGTTATTGTGGTTAAAGATATTATTGGAGGATCTCAAAATCGAATGGACAAAACCTATGAGACTTTGATGCGATAACAAGTCAGCAATCAGTATCGCACATAATGCAGTCCAACATGATAGAACAAAACATGTTAAAGTGGATAGGCATTTTATAAAAGATAAGTTAGATAGTGGGATGATTTGTACTCTCTATATCTCTTCGGGGGATTAGCTAGCAGACATGCTAACCACGGGGCTTCCAGCAGCTATGTTCAAAAGGATGACAGGCAAGATTGTGATGCAAGATATCCACTACCAATCTTGAGGGGGAGTGTCAGCAGCAAAGATTCCTAATCTTGTTCTTATTCACAGAACAAGACATGGAACAAGATATGATTGGTGTATTTATTTATGGAATGTATCTTTCAGATTTAGATTGATTGATTGATGTTTATTTCTATAAGTTGTTGTATCCTAAAGGTTGTATAGGTTTCCTAATCTAGGTTTAGAACCTTTCTTAAAATGTTTTTAGCAACTTCCTATTCTATAAAGGAAGCTGGTGTATAAACCAAAGAAACCTCCGGCAAGGTAAATAAGATTGAAGAGAAGGATTTTGGAGTCCTTTCATGACAGTGCACATGGAAGACAAACCCAATTGACACTATTTAGAGCTATTGATTTGCTAACTTTATCAAGAATTAGTGAACGCCTGATCTTTATCCTGTTTGTTTTCACTAATTCTTATACTTGAATAAATTACTGAATATAAGCAGGAATACTGGATGGATCCCACCATTGAGAAAAGAATCCTTTCATTCTTTCCTTACTATTTTCGCCCTCATTATTTTATTATTTGGTTGTTGCCAGTCTTTTCCCAATCTGAGGTCATGTGAAATTTGACTTTAAGCTTCCAGCAAAAGGGGATAAGTGAACGAGCAAGTGGAAAACACACTTCTAGATAGGGAACCGTAATATGGTAAGAATATAGCGCCAAAAGAGAGGGGGTGGAAATGGCCTGGGTTTGGAGTCTTTGGACTGGGTACCCCTTCCTCGGAACCACATTCCTGTCACTGCATCCCCTTTTTCCTCCTCATCCCCAGCAGACAATGTATTTGACCCCATTACCCAATCAACTTATATATTTAAAGTATTTCTAAAAAATAATTTATCCTTAAAAAGTAATGTGTTTTAACCATTTTTCTAACCATATAAATGCCCCATATCTCGTATCAATAATTTAATACTAAAATTTAAAAAATGAAAAATATAAAAAACACATCAACAAATAAAGTAATTTTGAAGCCTAAAAATTAAACATAAAAAACATAAAAATAAAGCACAAATTTGGCCAAAAATGAATAACATTAAAAAAATATTTTCTAGATAAAAAATTCTACATCTAGATAAAATTATTACATATATAATAAAATAAAAATTATTTAAAATTATGTGCTGACTGAGGACATGTTTAAGTTGTACCTGTCCCCAACCCATCCCTGGCAGGGGATATTCTTCCATTTGTACCCATGGGTAGAGTTGTCAACCAAGACTGGCCACGTCTAGATAAAGGCCTTGGGCCCACCACCCAGTCCAAATAGGTGTTGTGCTTGGCACAGCCTATGGGTTGGCCTGGCACAGCCCAGCCCCCCCCCCCCCCTCTCCCCCTGCCCTTTTACCTTGCTACTTTTATTCAGCAAATGCTGCAATTATGTGTAGCAGGATGTTAAAACTTAAAATAAATTTTAAAGATAGAAAATAGAAAATGGTCAGGAGGCAGGCTGCACTAGCACTGCTTGTCCCAGGACCTATCAAACAGGCAGATCCACCATCGGAGAACTTTTTATGTTCAAACTTGCCCCATCTATGACGGGTTTGGCAAGTACCTATCGTTATCTCTTTACGATAAATAACAAACTCACAAGAATAGATATCACTAAATTCTCTAGGAGAAGAACATAGGCTAACATGAACAAATATCTATTAGATCCTTTTGGTAGAGTTACCCATTCAAAGGGAAATGTTAGGACTTGTGAGGATGAAAAAGGGAACATGGAAGTAGCCAACTATGGAACCAAGGTAGGGCCTTGAATAACATATTCTTCTATAGGTGCAACATCAAAAAGTGTTTACCATTTTGGCTCATTCAGAAAAGACATTCTTGCATTCTCAACTTGGCTAATACATTCTTGATGGAATAGAAAAATCACTTGCCCATGCATACTTTTTAAGGACACTGCTTTCAAATACATCATATATTACACCCTCAATCAATGTAACTTTGAGGGAACAATCCAAAACCTCTTTATTAGCTAATTTTTTCTTGCAACAATTCCCTCAAAAATTTCTTGGAGGGAGGCAAGTCTAAATTTTCATGACTGAAGGCAATCATTCTTATTTTCCTTTTTAATGGCTTAGGAAGGATTCTTCTCTACTACCAAAGTCATTTTGAGTTTTGTTATTGGTCTATCTCAGTAGGCAACAGGTTTTGGTTCAATGTATAGGATTGACCCCTTTTTGGTGGTTCTTGCTCTCAGTGGGTCGCTTTTAGTTGGCTTTTATTTTGATCTTTTTTTTTAATTTTGGACAAAATAACAACCAAAACTTTTAGCATAAAGACAAAAAAAGAAGGTAAATAGCTCAAACTTCTCAAGAACCAAATGATTCACACATGTATGGTTCGCCAACACAATTAGCTCTCATGTTAACCAGATTTAGAAACGTTCCTTTGCACACGCAATGCAAAAGAAACTACACATCACAAAAAGTGCACAAAGTTACCTACTGCAAAACAAGTGGTCTTAAATTCGTTCAACATGGTCAAAATTTCAGCACAAGAAGGTAGGAAAACAACACATTCTTCTGTATAAGGATTTCGCCTTTCTTGGCTGCTTAGTTTTGATATATTGGCTTATTTATCAATGAAAAAAGGGAAGACAGTGTGTTCTTTATAACAATCACTTGTGACAATAGTAATAACAGTATTTTTGTTACCCAAAAATACTGAATTTCTACAAATCATAAGGATAATGTATGCATTGCAAAGGGTCATATGCATAGCACAGGGTCATATGCATAGAATAACATACGGATTGTCATTATTAACTCCATTTGGGGTGTGTGTCCTTTTTCTTTTTTTTTTCTTTTTTGGCAGGTATGGCCTTGTGGGTGGAGGGGGAGATCAATCACAAATCCACTTAGTTACATTGTAAATGAAGTCAAAAATGGTATGCTAATGACATAAAAGAGGAGACAAATCAAAAGAGAATCTACCTTTTCGTATTGTAAGCTTGGTATGAACGTGATTAACCACAGACAAGCTGAACTGAGCATATCTACTCCACCCATATGGCAAAGTTGCAGAATCTGCCACGTCCAAATACATTGACAAGTAGTCAACGTTGTTTCCCTTTGGAAAAATAAGCACCCGCCTGTCAAAACCAATACCAATCAATCATCTGAAACTTATTCGGAGTGTGTTGTTAGGATTGCATAGGAAATTCAAATCAAGCGAAAGACATCTACCATTTATAACCTCCAACTATAAAAACCTCTGAATAGTGCTTCCTGGTGTTCAACCTGGAAAAATTCTCAATTGTCCATGTAAACCTGGATGTTTGAGGCTCATCATTTGGTTGGTTCTCCAAGGTACTAGCAGTTTCCGGTTGCGCTATTACTAACAAATCACAAACGAGCATGGCAAAACCAAATCAGAAAATCACTAAAAAACCCACTGACAAACTAAAATCCCAACGTGAGACCAATTTCACTGTAATCGCAAGGAATGAGACCAATTCAAGAGCATGAGCTGAGATGCAAACTCAGGAACATCAAAAATACACTTGTAGAGTGGTTCGAAGCATACTCTCCATGGGCTGAGAACCCTCCAAAGGCTGAGGACCTTGAACAAGTTCCGTATTTGGCACGAGCATCTCCTCGTCCTCTTGCTACAACAGCACATGCCCAGTATGAGATGCAGAATCCAACAAACCCTAAACCTAAAACTCAACCCAAAACCCTATCTAAATTCACAACATTTAAGACCTCGAAATCCAAAACTATGGTTAAGTCAAAACATCTCCAAGAGAATCAACACGAAGGACGATCACATATCCATCACAACATTAAAACGAAACAAAATAAAAAAAAATCAAAATTCAGAATATCTTGATAGAGAGGGAGCCGGAGACGAACATCCAACGGCGGAGGATTCATCATAGTCATCGCCGGCTGGATTTGGCTCGTCGATCGGCCAATGGAAGGACAGGCTGGAGGCAGATGGATGGAAGGATGGAGAGAGAGAGCGCAGTGGTGTCGACCACAGTACCGGGGGCCTCGACAAGGAGAAGTTTGTGTTGTGTTTCGATGGGGATATAATCGGAATTTCGGAGGAAGGCGAGGGCAAGCGGTGGCAAGAAGTGAGAAGAGCTATGCCGGTGAAAGGAATGGCCTGTTACGGAGAGACACCTCAGCGTCCAAGTGCAAGCAATGAAGGAAGGAAGGAAAGCACGTAACTAAACACGTGACGTGACGTGGCGGCTGATTGGCGTTTACTATCCTTCGCCTCCACGGCTCTCTTTGCACTTACGCGGGGCCCGACCCGACTCACCGACGTCGGTATCCGGTACATTGTTGATGAAACGGAGCGGCGGTCCATGAGACTGCTCCTGGACCTGCACCCCTGATGCAAATCACGCCACTCTACTTAGAAATGGTTTTTCTTTTCTCAGTTAATTAATATATAAAAAAAATTAAAAAAAATGGAGCAAATATCATATTTTAGTGCCTTATATAAGATTTACAAATTTAAATGGATAAAATATTTAGATATGACGCATGTATAGACAACTCAAATATTATTTATTAATTTAAATTATTTTATAGTAATTTATTTAATCTAAACATTAATCTTTTGGTGCATAATTCATCTTTACAGTCTTTAATTTTTTTTCTAAAAGTGGAGGTTAAGACCCAAAAATAAATAAAAAGTGGCGTGATTATGTTTAACCACAAACATAAACTTATTTTCATTCAACTCTATTTAAGTTATAATAATATAGTAAACATAAAAAATAATAAAATAACTGTTTCATTATTTGTTACATCAAACACGAGTTATTTCAATATATTCATGAATAATCCCCCTTACCTAATAAGACTGCAAATTTATTAAATGTATTAAAATGTCAAATTTATAATAAATCTTAAATTTACTATAATGATTAACCCAAAAAAGAACATCAAACACGCAAATAAACAATCATCAAAAATAGTAAACCAACTGGTTGGAGTGCGGGTATCCCATTATTATTATAAACATAATAATAAAGATGAGAACAGGCTTTGTATGGGCTTGCAGATTGAGTTAATCAGCACGAGCTTGTTCTACTGAGTAAGACAATAAAACAGCCTTAATTGATCCCTCTACACAAGATGCATCTTATGGCCAATTGCATTTTTGTCTTTAATCTAAAGCACCCTATAAAAAATTAACCCATCAACGGTCTCAACAACTAAACGATTCAAGCGTAACAGCAGCAGCACGTAAGATCTCCCCTTGGCCCCTGCAACAACATAAAATTGCAGCACAGCCTATTAGATCTCACTGATTTGCACCAACCATTTATTCTTCTTTTAGCACAATTTATTTCATGCAAGAGTGGCTTTAAGCAACATAATATCTAATGTTTTACATGCTCGTTTATCAATTGATATTGACAAACCACGTATTCTGCCAAGATAGACCTAATTGGCATTGGCGTTGTATCCTTATTGTAGGACGCCAATATAGATGGAGTTATCTTTGCTGGGACTGCACCTCACCACTGTAAATGAAAGCCGCCTAAATTGCTCTTGACTGAGAATAAGGTACCTCTGATACTAATGCATGGCCCCAACCCAACTCAAATTTTTATTTTTATTTTTTAATTGCATTGCTAAGAAACAAGAGCAGCAGCTTCAATGATCAGCTGCTAAGAGCAACAATTGGAATGCAAGCATGGTATCTAAAGCGATTCACTTTTTTAAAGAAGGAAAAGCCACAAAAAATTTGCTGGCAATGCATTTTCTAATAGAAATAGACAATTAAATTAATGCTATAAGAATTTGGTGAAGATGCAAA
Source organism: Diospyros kaki (assembly GCA_036245055.1). Lineage (NCBI taxonomy): Eukaryota > Viridiplantae > Streptophyta > Magnoliopsida > Ericales > Ebenaceae > Diospyros > Diospyros kaki. The sequence continues at coordinate 1,361,244 of BSEG01000010.1, forward strand.
CCTAGTCCTAATGAAGCAAGTTCATCTTGGTGGAAGAGGTTGCCTCCCTCTTCTTGCCCCTTTTGACTGAGGATTGAGTTCACCTTCTCAACAGCTGCAAGCAGATCCTGCAAAATGACGCTGGAAAAGCTACACAAATCTACGGAGAAATTTTCCATAGTCCCAAAGTCTATCCAATAAACATGTGATGGCAGGGTTGCTAGTGATAAATTAAAAAGAAAAATAACAAACAGAAAATGATGTATGCGGGAGAGCATCAATTATAAACTTCGATAAGAAGAGTTGGAAACTGAAAAGAAAAGCATGTGATAAAAGCCACAAGCCAAATTATCAAACCAGTACAACATTTTACAAACATACCACGCCTTAACCCCACTAAGTGGGATCAACCATATCAATTATAAATCACCAATTATATCTAGACTAATCTTTTCTTGAAATGACTTAATCTTCAAATCTCACCAGAAGAACATCCACACTTTTATTTTTACTAAATTTATATTCAATATATTTGATTTCTGAGCTACTCAACTTGCAGTTTTTGAATTCTAAAATCTCCCTCCACAGCTCAACCTCAGTACGCACGTATCCTTTTCTCTCAATCACAAATACAATGTCATCTAAAAATAACATATACCAAGGCACCTGTAATACCCAGGAATGATTTGAGGTCATAAATAATATTTGATGAAGGGTACAAGTGGAATTATCAAAAGAATAAGGCTTTAGGACACACTGTTGCAGTCTTAAAAGACCGAAGTGGCTCGAGGGAGTACCCCGGACCCTAGACGAGTAAGGAAAATTGTATAATATCGACGGGTGATTTAAATTATGATTTTTAGTGGTGAAAGAGATTGGATCGGGAACAGTTTTCTGTACAGCTGTCAACCAGGCTGAGAAAACTGAATCAACGTAGGAGACGTCCAGAAGGTCAGCGAAGTGCGTCATGGACTAGTATTTAACGTGTAGAACAACCCTTAAGCAATTTCGGGTTGAATTAAATGGATTTAAGGTCAAATTGATCAGGCGGACCTAAGTATAATTTTCTAAATTTGCCCGAGGGAGGTCAAAACGATAGTTTTTCAAGAATTTCAATGATAAAATGAATAATACAAAGTTTGAGGGCCTTCGTGGTATGGTTGAATTCATCAGGGGTATCATGGAAAGAGAGGAAATGTCGTTAGAAGAAAGCAAGGGGCCAAAGTGCAATTTAACAAAAATGCACAGTGTGAACGCGCAAGAAGAAAACCGGCCGCCGCCTTCATCGCAAGTGGCCGTCGTTTTCAGGCGATTGGACGGCCGAGGGAGGTTCGGGAGAGGTCGTATACGGCGGTGGGTTGCTTGTAGGCCAAGTTGTGGCCGGTGATTGGCCGGATTTTGGGTATAAAAAGGGGCCAAGGGTTTCGAATTTTTGGGCGTGAAATCGACCTTGTTTTCGAATGTTTTTGGGAAAGTGATTAAGGGGTTTATGATCCTTGCAACAAGGAGAAGAAAATGGGAGTGTTTTGAAGTATTTTGGAGTAGTGTAGAGGCCGATCGAAGCTCGACCGAGAATGGGTGGCGGACCGCCTTCCGCCGCCTGCAACCGGCCGTTTGGGCCATTTTTCGGTGGCCTTTCGGCCTCAAAATGGTTCCACCGGGATCAACTTCTCAAGGGCTTGAAGGGGGTGCCCTCAGATCTTCCATCGGAGATGTCGTCGGTGGCCGGAAAAATGAAGAAGATGGTGGCGCGTGGCTGCACGCGCTAGCTCCCACGCGCAGCCACGCGCTGAGCGCGTGTGGGCGCGTGAACAGGGGTAAAATCGATATTTTTCTTCCAGTATTTTTATTAATTTATTTTATGATTTATTGTGTGGAAATATTTTGAAAAATAGTTGAAGAAATAATTATTTTGGAATTATCGAGGAGAAAATTGGGAGAAAATAGAGAAAATTATGAAAATTTGAGGAAAAATGGATTTTAATGCTTCCTTAATTAAATATGGTGTTTAGGAAGTATTGTGACTCGAGGTTGAGTATAAGTTCAAGTGTTTGGAATTTGACACGCAAATTGAGGCATTGCACGAGGATCGAGGCAATCTGAATACATTCGAGGTGAGTGGTTTGTCTCCAGTTTTATCCTTAGCTTGAAAATATGTTGGAATGTGTGATGTGGGTTCAAACGGGTGGTGTTGCCCTTCCGAATCTAGGTTACACGCAAATAGGACCAGTTCTAGTGAGCGGTTTTTACCCTCCGAAACTTGGGTTGTTCTGCAAAAGCATTTTACTTATGTATTGTGGCATCATTTGCATATTGATCATGTAGTATATAGCATCAACTGTTTTACTTATAAAAGAGTTAGTGCATAGCGTGTGATTTTCATATCATCGGGGTATCGATATTCGTGTCGACGTTTTCTATGTGGGACGGGATGGGGTCTACTTGAGAATGGGACAAGGTTAATCCTAGTGATCGGGTGACACGGTAGGGCACTCGGGGCTTGTGCTGGTGATCGGGTGACACGGTAGGGCATCCGGGGCCAGTGATCGAGTGACACGGTAGGGCACTCGAGGATTAAGTATGTCGCGGCAAGGTCAACCCCAACGGTGTGTGGAATGGTGCTTTCCACGGGAGGTTGAGTATGTCAGGGAGATTTCTCAAGTTAGACGTGTCTTGCATATTTTCGTTTATCTGAGTATGCCATGCTCGTGTGTCTCTCATGCATTGTATAAACTGTTTTATGCCGTCACTTAGATGTTTATCATCTAACCTGGGCTACGCCCCTGGAACGTTTAATGTTCCAGCCAGGAACTGCTGCGAGGGCAAGGATGTGGCCGATTGAGGGCCAATGGTGCTTAGTTTGTTAAGTCGTTGTAACGTTTGGAGGCTTTAATATGCATTTCAGGTTGTAAATGAACAGCTGTATAATAGCGATTTTATCATTTGATTTGTATTACGCATTTTGCTATGGAAATACAATGTAAGAACTATAGTGTTTTGGTATTATTGTATCCGCTGCGTTGTATTAAGACTCGTTTAGTTTAAGATTACTGATCTTGATAGTTAAACGGGCAAGACTGGGGTTCGCGGGGTTTTGTATCTGCATGTGAAGATTGTTCTTGAAGTACCGCGCGTGTTGAACTTGAAGAGAAAAAAAAAGAAATCCCGGGAATACCCTTATAGTGACACGTCTGGCGAGACGGGGTGTTACAGCACCTCTTTGTGAATGTATTTAGTGAGTTCATTCATTACTAGAACAAAGAAATAGCTTTGTGTACATCCTTGATGTAATTCAATTGTAACTGAAAAAGTCTCAATATCACCTCCATAAATTCTAATATCTGTCTTTGTTCATGATGCATTTTCTCATATCATGTATATAAGCAATTCAGACTCCATTCTTCTCTGAAACCTTCCATAAGACTCCTTTGAGAACTGATGTTTATATGGACCAAGGTGCAATAAATTAGACCCAAAGGGAAATGCTAAGGAAAGCCCAAAGGGAGACCTTAAGGGAAAAAGACTTTGGGCAAAGGGATCCACCCAATGAATACGCATCGGCCCAATCACAAAGCCCACAAAAAGACAAGCCCAAAACCTAAATGTAAAGCATAAGGGACAAAATAAAGGAGAGAGCCACAAAGGTGACCCTCTTAGGAGAAGGGTCTCAAGGAGACCCTCCTCGCAGACTACTCACGAAAGAAATGTCTAGGTGACCTGGCAAGGTCTCTCAAAAACATCCCCGCAAGACATCAACCAAACACTAAAAATGCATCCAAACAGAGGGAGCCTAAGTCACAGTTCATTTTTATGTGTTTTCACTGTGTGATGATAGATTGAATTTGCATTTAGCAGCTGACTTGGTAACCGTGTGTGCAATGTGGGTTGTTGTCCCACACTACCAACAAAAAGTTTTTCTTGTATGAGTGCCCTTAATTAGCTATGGTCTCATATACTTTTGTTTACATTAGTGAATCACGGAACCAAATCTTCCTGCCTCTTCTGTAGAAGTGTTAGTTTTGCTTTAGTTTTTTTCACTAACATTCTTCAAGTGGCATGTCTTCTGCTAGTTTTGCCCCCAGATCCATTTCAGTACCTGAACTATTATTTCATTTGAGAAACTCTCAAACTGTGGTTCAGAAATGAACCTTGGTTTTTCTTTAGGCAGGACACTTTAGTTTTGGGTGGTAATCTATCTATGGTAGATCAGTTTGGGTTCTTTGTTGAATGGTAGTGAACCAATCCTTATGAATTCCCCTACTGCTCCATTGCCAAAACTTTCACCATTCCTGCTGCTGGTATAAACCTTCCCTCCTGCCTACCTCCTCCACCAAAGTCAATGTGACCATTTCTTCTTTTCCATGGATTTTTACTCAGAATTGTTGGTTGACGTTTAATCTTGGGATCTTAAGACAGTAATTTATCAATCAATATATTACCGATGTCAGATTGCATCTTGATATTTTACCTGCCAGCCATCTTTACCCATAGTGCCTCCATTTTAGACTTAGACTTCAACTTTTGGTTAAATGTAATATATTGTTGTTCTAAAATGATTTTCTTCTTAATAATAAAGAGGAAGTTAATTTCTAGAATGAATTGGATGTTGGATGAATGATTCACAAAGTAAATCTTATTCTTGCTAATCTAACGTTCACAGATCTCCCACTCTGTTATGGATTCCTTGACTAGCTTTGATGCCCTAAACAAATGCTAAAACTCATTAATATTTTCATCACAAAAACATTTTCTGTAAGTCATTTTAGGCAGAGTAAATCAGGTAGCAGTCAGTCCACAAACAACACAATCAATTATGAAGCACTATTGGGAGCAAGATAAAAAAAAAATAAGACAATTCACACCAAATTCTGCAAAGCACTTGTTTTGCGCCACTTGGATTTCAGAAAACAATTTTTTTGAAAAATATATTCACGTGCATACCAAACACCCAAAAATAAGATAAAATATATTTTACGTCCAAATAAACGGAGCCTTAAAAGCACCATCAGTTTGGCTCCACACTGCTAACATCGGCTGCACTAAGAGATTGTTATTGCTTTTCTTTTCTTTTTTCTTTTTGAGTTCATGTCAATTTCTATAATAAGCGGTGTTCTCTAAAACCAATAGAACTTGTATGGTTAAAAATTCAAATCTCGTGTTCTAGTTCGAATTCTTCCAAACCAGCCAAAGTGTTGAGGCCTAAAATAAGCACTATATTTGGGTCAGAATGGCCCAACTTAACTAGCACCACAAGTCCTTGGAAAGAATACATTCTTACATAATCTTTTGTGAACTAAGACACATCCGATGTGCAGACTATGTAAACAAAGAATAATTTCTCAGCCAAAAGTAGTAGAAACCTTTGTTGGTAATCTTTTACAGAATCTTCATACTAAACCAGATTTTAAGATTGAGAAATCATAATCAGTGCAATTCAACATTACTTGCTTGTTCAATTACATATAGAAGTCAGGAAAATTAAATCTTTGACGCCCCAAGCATTTGACTCTCTATGACAAACTTTTGTGAACTGCATTTTTTGTAAGTATTCAAAAAGCTATTCTATGCTCAATCAAATTACTGACACCTTTTTTCACTTACAAAGCAGTAGGACCAACAACATTTGTCCACTTGAATTACTTGCACCTAACAGTGAGAAGTGGCACTGAGAATGGATCATCTATCTTTGACATTGAAACTTCTGGATGGTTACTCCTAATGCCCCAAGAAGCTTCTGCCTTCCCACAAAGGGGTTCGGAATGTACCTTTCATTTCTAAAACTAGCTACCAAATAAAATTTATCACATATAAGCTTTGGCAGACAAGGCAAAGCGTGCTTTTCCATAAAAACTTTCAATGTATGTGGATGGTCGATTTTCCACCAACAATCAGGGGGTGTTAGCATCTTTGTAGATCCCAAAAGTTATTCAATATTAAAGTTCATCATTCTAAATAATCTTTGAACTCTTCCAGAGCCCTGATCAAACTCTAATCTGCATGCTTGAGCTGTCTTCCAATTCCAATTTAGTACAAAATCATAGTTCTCAAAATGTGGTATTTTGATATCCGCAAGATATAAGAAAGTAGCAACTCTGATTAAGAAGGCCTACAAAAATACAGAAGATATAATTCAAATGCGGACATATTCTAGCGTGTCATGGACTTAGAGTTCCCAATATCAGAACATAAACCAGCAGAAATACTGCCTTTGACACTTTCACTAGATGCCATATCCATGTAGGACACTTGTACATGCACAATACTTACAGACTGCTTCTAGACGCGTGCTGCATCACAATGACTTTAATTTATAGATTAACGTAACAAATATTTGCAATTGGTTATTGATATGTTGAGTTTTAAGCTATGAAATGCATGATTTAAATTAAATGGTAGCATCTTGCATTTTCTTCTTTATCTTTGAATAAGAAACAAATGCCACAAATAGAAGTACAGAAATTTCTTTTCCTGATGTGTCATGTCCACCAATTTCCACAAACAATTTTTTTGGCAAGTCCATAGTATTCTGACTCCATCCACATCAAATGTCCATATGTATGCTTCTTAGCATACAACACATCATTATTGAAATTCAGGCTTTCATAATGACATTTTAAATGGATTAGTATTTTGGATAGATCACTCACATCTTAAGCTCATCAAATGCCCCACAAGTTGGAATGTTAATATAAATTACGCTAATTAATTTCCATATGAATTAAAGCAGGAAGCTGTGTGGAGAACAGCTATATCACAGGAGACAAAAAGGAAAACTTCTTACCTCCCATGTTGCTAAGGTTTTCATGTATGAAGGAAGACTTTCGTAATCATCCTTTGTTAAATTTATTATACAATGGGGTGCTCCAACAGATGTCTGCTCATCCTCCACATCACCTAGTGTAATGGCAAATACCAAACAAGTTACAATTAGATTCTGGCATCTGGTTTGCAACGGACATGTTAAATAGGGCAGTTAAGGCAACTTGAACAACTGATACCCAACCAGATTGTACCTCCATTTGCTTCAAACAACTGTGAGCCAGGTCCATACTGTTTCTTCATCTCATTTTCTTTTCTCTTATGGAGGCTAGATATTAGAAACAAAAACAAGATGAGATGAAACAACTGAGAAGCCAATAAAGATTTAAAGAATATCTAAGAACTTACTTCATTGGCTCTGGTAAAGATACATCAGAGTTATAAATCTCACTATTAGCTGCCCAAGAACATTGAAACACAAATACAAACAGACGTATTAAATAGGGAGAAATGTCAAAGACAGGATTATTCTCTTACAGGTTTCAAATAGTAAGAGGTGAAGGCTCAGTTAGACATGCTCAGTGGAAAAGCAAATGCACCATTTGAGCAAAGCCATCAAAAAAAATTACTAGCTACCAGTGTAATAGATGAGGTAGGATGTTTTAAAATGATGCATTAATGCGTCCAATTTTTCATTATAACTTGGAAAATGGTTAGTATCAGTTCATTCATGATGACAGAATCCTGCGCTACATGATGTGTAAACTGAAACTCAACCTTTCAATTTCCATTAACATTCCAAATCCAGTTTGAAAAAGAAATGTTCTCAAATTAATAGGCAAGGCATCAGTTCCTGACCTTCAGATGCTATAGTGGCAAGACAGACATCCGAAAGTCCAAGATCCTTCAAGCTCAATGAGTCCTCCAATCTAACAAACTTTAGGAAGAACAAAAGTCAGCGTGTCATCAATATAACCATGTTGTGGTTAGCCCAGAACAAATACCCAATCTAGACATCTCTTGCCGTTCATGAAAACATAGTAACTACCACCTACATGAACAAGGGAACATCTAGGCTAAACAAATAGACAGAATGCTTATTGATCTTCTCAAAATAACTTCCACTTGGAGTCAATTTTCTTTACAGCGCCAAAGAAAAATTGAAAAAGAACATCAAATAATTTCCTGCTACCATGCAAACAGAAATGTTAAAGACATTCAAATAATTTTACTCTCTACATTTTTCCTAGATTTTCTCTTGGGCCAATGACTAAAGCAAGAAAAGGATACAATGCGTCTGCACCAGCCGTCTTCAACTCTGACTCAATTGGGGCAGATGGATCTTCAGAGGTCTCATCTTCCTCATCCATTTCAGGTTCTATAGACCAAGAAGGAACAGAAAATAAACGCCAATGCCGAAACCAAATTGAACATAGAGTTTAGGAGGCAGATTGTACCGGATACAAAGCCAACCCTGCTAAAACAGTCCTCGAGCTCCGAAAGATCAGCCTGGTTCTTCTTGTAGAGCTCGCTGCAGTGACCCAACAGCTCCTCAAACGACACTGTCCCGAAAGACATGGACTCGAGAAAATTGAGGTCGGTGGTGGTGGACGCCACCCCGCGGTTCAGGCATTGCACAAAGGTCGAAGAAGCAGAATCTGAAAGATAAAACAATGAAAGCAAAATACAGAGAGAAGTCGAAAAAGAAAAGTAAATAAGCTTGCTCCATGGAAGAACAAAGGGAAATGAATACTGAAAGGAACAAAGTGAAATTCTCGTGAGAGTATACCGAGAGGAATAGGGCGGCGTTCCACCGATTGCTTGAGAGCGTCACTGCTGTTCTGGAGGTGGTTGCAGAACAGAGCCAGTGTTTTGCATAATCCGCCGATTACGGAATCGTCCATTTCCAGATCGCTCTCTCCCCCTCTGCTCTATCCTCTTCCTCGGTGACTCTCGCTTTTGAATTTATGTGAAGGCCTCCAGGGGAGTCCGATTTGAAAATCCCGCGAATACATAGGCTTATGTAACTATTAATAGCAGGAAAAGTGAAAAGGCGTCTGTAGCTCAGTGGATAGAGCGTCTGTTTCCTAAGCAGAAAGTCGTAGGTTCGATCGACCCCTACCTGACGCGTCAGTTTTTTGCTAATTGCAACTCTATCTTTTTGCCTCATCAGTTTCTACAAAAATGTTGGGAAAAAAACAAGTTTGGCTCCTAATTTTTTTATTTTGCTCAATTTAGCCCCTCAACTTTTGGATTTTAATCAATTCTAAGGGTGAATTTGAGCCAAAAACTAGAGTTTGAGAGATAAATTGAACCAAAAACTATTATTTTAGGGACAAAATGATCTATTTTGCAAAGTTTAAGGCTAAATTTGAGTCCAAAAAAGTCCGAATAATTAATTTGATCAAAATTGAGCGATTAATTTGGTTTTTTAAAATATTATTGTCTAGAAAACTAAATCGATAAATAAAATTTTTGGACTTTGGTCAATTTCAAAAATGCATTTGAGCAACCAAAAAAAAAAAACTATAGTTTGAGAGGTAAATTGAATCAAAACTTATCATTTTAAGGGGAAAATAAACTATTTTGAAAAGTTTAAGAGTATATTTGAGGCCAAAAATATTCAAAGCTAATCCAAAATTCAAAAAATTGAGAGACTAATTTGGTCTTTTTTTGTCAAAATATTATTATTACTGCAATAATTTTATAAATAAAATGATATTTTGTTTTATTACAATTGAGCACAATGTTTGCATAATCATTTTCTAAAAAATAAATATATGGGAGAAACAATTTCTACTTTTTTTGTTTATGCACTTTCTAATTTTTTGTGGAAAATTACCAATCTTTGTGGTCAATGTTAGTAGAACACCATCAACCAACATTTGAATTGACTCTTAACAAAAAAAATAATAATAATTATTTAATGGCCAATGAGCAATCAAAATAATATATAATAGTTTACACTATCACTATCTATCAACCAACATTTGAATTGACTCTAATAAAAAATAATAATAATAATTATTCAATGACCAATAAGCGAGCAAAAGAATATATAATAGTTTACACTATCACTATCTTCTGCACAAAATAAGGCCCTTGTTACATTGCATCTCCACATCACGAGATAGAAATGTTGATTTTGTTGAGTCTATTATACATCAAATCAAGAAATAAGAATAAAAAATTTCAACATGTTAATAAACAAAAATTGTCTCATAAACAACTTCATCCCTTGAATATAGTGTAGTCTTCATAATTACATCATGCATGTCTCTTTCGAGCTTTTTTCATAAAATGCATAACAACACTACTCAATTTTTTGTTAGGCATATACTATATGCTTGTTTGAAATTATCTTTGAGTTTAAACAAAGTCAAAAATTGTAAGAAAACGAAGAGTTATGTGTAACTTTTCTAGTTATGTGTAAGTTTTCTCTCTCAATCGTTGTACACATAAACAAGCTAAGATCATTTAAACTTGTGATAAAAATAATTTTTTTCTCTTTTTTTTTTTGGTATTTTCATCTTGAATTGTTGATGAAGGACCTTGAACTATTTCTATGTCTTTATATTGGATGGTGCTTCCAATTGAGTGGCCAACAACCTTCACTCTTGCTCTCTTCAATTGGGAGTTTGTGTTTCATTTGTGTGGCTCCATTCAAACATAGTACTACCTTATCTTCTTGTACCTTAAAACTTATACCATTTTATAGTAGTGACGTAATTATATAGTCATCATTTCATAACAATAATATAAATTCACTTAGTATAATTTTATACAGATAAAAATTATTAATTCTCTTAATCATCATAATACTTAAATAATTAGTTATTCAATCTCAAATATCTTCAATATCTTTTTATTTTCCAATAATATTTTTGATACATATTGATGGAGAAGTGTTCTTAAAAGAAACACGTATCCTAAAATATTCAAATTTAGGGCAAGCCAAAAATATGTAAGAGACTCTAGATCTAAGTCAAGATTTGATCAAAGCATCTTAAATTCAGGTAAGAGACTCGATCCAAATTCATGAATCTTTCCCAATCCAGACTTAAATCTTTTTTTGTCCAAATCAACCCAAGAGCCAAAATTTAATTGTCCACATGATACAATCAAGATATTTCTATTGCCTAATAATGTGTCTATGAAGACATAAATTTTAAAAGATAAGTACGTCATTGATTACATATTATTACTTTGCTTCACCTTTAATATTGAAATTGACTTGATTGTTAGAAAATATATTGGGGGAGATTAAGCTTTGTTTTTACAAATCAAACAAGTTTTGGATAAACTTAGAGTCGAGGACAACTACAAGATACACTCAATTATGGATGGTCTTGTTGGTGACCTAATCTGATCATCTTTATATATGCTTAAAAACAAGTACATAACAACTAAAAAATTAATTCTTTTCAACAACCTCTAAATCATAATAAATAAGATCAATTTTATAATCAAGATTCATTATTAATTAAAATTAGCTTAAAAAATAAAAAGAAAACTATAATTATATATATAAGATTTATTTTACATAGCTTGGACTGCTGTTTTGTCATAATCTCTTTGTCACTATAGTGCTTATATATATATATATAGATATTATATTATGTTCTATTGCCCTTAATTCTGGGTCAATGGTTGAACACAACTTAGGCCGGTCACGACACGTGGCTCCCATTCTATTGCCCTTAATTTGAGTTTAGGATAAGAGTAAACTATAAACACACTGTAGTTTAACTTATTTTAAGAACACTTCCTATAATTTAAAATTGACTCAAAGAAACTCGTGTTCATTTCTTTGCACCCACATCCCCTCCATCCAAATTAAGAGTTAACACCCTTAGATTATACTAAATCGAAGTTAAATTTAAATAAAATCAAAATTAAAGTAAAAAATAAACGTCACTCAAACAAAAAAAAAAAAGAAAAAGATGAAAAAAACTCCTTCGAAGAAGTAAAAGATAAAAAAGATTTGACTCCATTTGGATTTGTTCCAAATAATATGACAAATTAATAGGGCTTATTCCATTGATTTGGGTTTCTTCCAAATCATTCAAAGATCTAGAATGAACTTAGATTGATTTGATCATCTTTATTATTATTTTTTTTTTATTATGTTTCTTTATTTCTTTATGTCAACTCAAGAGAATTAATTGTTGATGACTTAAGAATGATAATTAGTTGGTTAAAAACAACTGGCAACTATATTTATTTATTTTTTAAATTTAAATTTAATTATAATTTATTATAATTTAATTAATTAATATTATTTGACATAAAACTATATCATTAATTGTCTAATAATAGATGGTGTTGGCTTTTAATTTAGACAAATAAGATATGAGCACAAATGGCCCATCTTCTAAGCCCAAAAGATTCGGCAGGAGAGGGGGGAGAGAAAAACACAAAGAGAGAAGAAGAAGATGATGATGAACTCTTCTTCAATCTTCATTATTGTGTTGATTAGTTTATTATGTTGCACCGATTTAAAGAGAAGTAAAATCTAAGTTTATTTTAAGTTATTTTATACTTCAAATGACTTAAAATTTAAGTTAGTCATTTCGGATCAAGAAAACAAACTTAAATCGGTCTAAAATGATTTGAGTTCTAGATCAACCTGGAAGGATTCATTTTCTAGATATGAAATCTTAGAACTAGAAAGAACAAATTAACCCAAATGCTTGGTAGTCAATGGATTGGGTTTCTTCTTCTTCTTCTCTTATTCCTCTCTTTGCATCAACTTTAGAAAATCGTTGTTGGTGTCTGGTGCTAGAACATATCGACTGCTCTTTTTATTTTTCTTGCTTTGTAGTTTTATATTATTTAAATTTAATTTTAAATAAAGTTATATGAGATTTGTGCTATTAAGAATGTAATTAATTCACTTTAAATGTGATGTGCCCCACACCTAAGCTTATATACATAGATTATGTCTCTTCCCCCGCCCCCCCCCCCTCTCTCTCTCTCTCTCTATCTCACCCCTGTCCTCGCCGCCTATTTATACCCTCCTCCGGCTTCTTTGTTTCGCCACCTCCGATCAATTAATTGAACCAGAGAGAGAGAGAGAGAGAGAGAGAGCGAACCAGCTATTATGGGTTCTCTTCCTCATGTCGTAGAGGACTGCCAAGGCATCCTGCAAGTGTACAACGACGGCTCCATCGTCCGCTCCGACGACATAGCCTTCAACATTCCGGTCCACGACGACGGCTCCGTCGTCTGGAAAGACTGCCTCTACGACAAACCCAACAACCTTTATCTCCGCCTCTACAAACCAGCTGTGGCGGTTAATTCCTCCCCGCGCCCCCTCCCCGTCGTCTTCTTCATCCACGGCGGCGGCTTCTGCGTCGGCTCCCGCACGTGGCCCAACTGCCACAACTGCTGCCTTCGTCTCTGCTCCGGCCTCCACGCCCTGGTCCTAGCCCCCGACTACCGCCTGGCGCCGGAGCACAGGCTACCAGCCGCAATTCTAGACTCTCTCAACGCCTACAAGTGGCTCCAGGCTCAAGCAGCTAGCGTTGGCTCTGGCGCCACGAGAGAGATTCATGAGCCGTGGCTGCGTAATGGCGGCGTTGATTTTGAGCGGGTTTTCATAGTGGGAGATTCCTCCGGCGGGAACATCGCCCACCACATGGCGGTGGAGCTCGGGTCGGGCTCAACCGATATGGGGCCGGTGCGTGTTCGAGGCCATGTGTTAATGGCTCCGTTCTTCGGTGGGACTGCGAGAACAAGATCAGAGGCCGAGGGTCCACCCGAACAACTCTTGAACCTGGACATCCTCGACAGGTACCTACACCTATATAGCTATCTACGTAACAATACATATCCAGCCGTTATCTCACTATGTGGGGTTGACTACATGAATTCTAGACTTCTATGTGGGTTACATCCCAACAGATAGTTTGTTTAGAATTCATATTTGGATCCGACTAAGTTTTATGCTGGCTGTCGGCTACCTAACGCAACCCTCCTCCTTTATCCGGGTTTGGGATCGACAGTGGATAATATCCCCTGGCGGAGTAATGATGAAATGAAGTTTGAACACCATCTTTACATGGAAAAATTTCATGAGATGGTGGTGAATGAAGATAATTGATATAATTGTGTTCCATAACTTAGTTGACATGGTGAAACCAACAAGTACAATATGGAAACACAACACAGCTATCCACATAACAATATTCCAATTAATTACCCATTCATAATTAATCATCTCTTAATCACAAATTAAGGATCATGCATGCATCCTTGTCGTCATATATATACATATATTCAGCGTGCGACCTGTACGAACCAGCCAGCACCGCAAATAGTGAAGATGATGATGGCAAGTCGACGTTTTGTCTGTCTCTGTTGCTTTGGCTGCGACCTGCGATTGATGAGAGAATGCACTACTTATGGAGGAGGTATCTAGCTAGCTAGCTCCTCCTCATCAAACACTTGCACAGCGACACCTGCTACTACTCCCATTGGTCTTGCATTTGCATTTTAGACCACCCATAACAAATTAACACAACCCTTTTCTTCAATAATTAATTAGAAAAAAAATTCCCCAAGCTCCAGCTGGTGATTATAAAGAGATATATAGAGATAATCGATGCATCTAGCTAGTCAACTCTTAATCCATTAGGCGTGCCTGTGCCTGTGCCTGTGCTTGTGCTTGTACGTGAGCGTGACAGGTACCCAGCATAGCCTACACAAGCCTTAATTTGTGCGTTTCCCTCGTAACTAAATCATATTATATAAATCATCAAATCCACTTTTACAAGATTTTGTAGGCCCAAAATCACCATCCAGTATTATTATAATTATTGACATCAATTATATGTTTTGATTTCATTCAAGGTTTTGGAGGCTGTCACTACCAGTGGGGGAGACTGCCGACCACCCATTCGCTAACCCATTCGGGCCGCTCAGCCTGCAACTGGAACCGCTAGCGTTCGGCCCAATTCTGGTAACTAATTTCTTTATTATCTCTTGAATTTAAGTTAGTTGGTGGATCATATATAGGGTGTCGATTTACAGGTGATGGTCGGAGGCAGCGAGCTGTTGAAAGACCGGGTCCATGACTACGCAGCCAGGTTACAGAAGCTGGGGAAGACGGTAGACTACGTGGAACTGGAAGGGCAGCAACATGGGTTCTTCACCAATGAACCCTTCTCCCCAGTGGCCAACACTGTCCTGCAGCTCCTCCGAAATTTCATGGCTGCCAACTCCAATTAGTATTCAATACTACGTACTTGCGTACGTACTGTTTAATAATTTGGTGGTTTGCTTTCCATTCCATATATATGTATACTACTTTAGTAACTGAGGATAATGTTCCTCGATCCCAAAATGTATACTAGCTAGCTAGCTATCCACTGGAATGTCGAATGTCGAATGTCGAATGTTAAATGTATACTAAACGAATTGCCTAATATTTGTTTAGTTTCATGTTTTCATTGATCTTAATTATCTTTGCTGTAACTTATCATTCTCTAATCGGTTGGTTGTTTGGATGGCAGCTATATAAGGACTGGTTTATGAATATATATTTATATATATATATATATATATAATTAATCACTTTTTAATTAAATGATGATGATCATTACGAGGGATACTTAATTACCATTTCAAAGAATGAAAAGTGGTGGCTTTTAGTGCCGCCGGGGAGGAAAATGGCAGCTTCCTCTCATAATTGATTGTGTGAATGTGCATGCATTAAGACACTTTAAGCTAGCTATCTAGCTTAAAGTGTCTAGCTAGATAAATGATGGGTTTGGATTCTCTAAGACAGAATTCAAAAATTATATATTAATAACTACCATTCAAAGTCAAACAAAATGTCATTAGTGACTTGAATTTAAGATGAAAAACTATTACGAATCACGGATGTTATAATGTAACGCTAAACTACAACTCTAATAATCTTAATATTAATAATTAAGTTGATAGCATATAAGTCTATATGATAAAATTAAATAGACACGACAAAGTAGCAAACAAATAAGACGTCGCCCTCAAAAAATGGGATCACCTTTTTGCATATAGTGGGGGGTGGGGGGTAGAGGCCGAGTAGTGGTGCATGCACCAATGCTCATGCTCAAGCTCATGATCATGCATGCATGCTACATAATTAATACATGGACCTAATTAACAATAATATAATACAACTAATAATAATTAAATGGGTCATGTTATTTGTACAGAAAAATTTGTACAGAATATTTACAGAAGCAATAAAATACCCATTTTACCCTTGTAATAAATGAGCTAAATGACCCAAATGCCCAACTCTCTCCCCTTCTCTCTCTCTCTCTCTCGCTCTTCCTCTCACACCATCGTCCCCGGCAGCGAGGTAGCGGCAAGTGGCGGTTGTCATGGCAGCGGCGAGGCGAGGCGCAGCGAGACAAGGCGACAAGGCAGCCGAGGCGCCGCGATGAGACGGCAGAGGCGACAGGGCGAGGCAACAGAGGCGACAGGACGAGGCGGCGAAGCTTGCAGCGACGAGGCGACGAGGTGGTGGTGCAACAAGGCGAGGCGAGGGCGAGGCGAGACAGAGGCGAAGTTACAGCGGCAAGGGAAGAGGGAGAAGAAGAAGGGGATGAACAGATCAAAATATCGCGAAATATCGTGATATTTTGATGTTGATATATCACGATATATCGCGATATATCATTTCTATAAAATTTTTGTATAAAATTTTCTATACAAATAGTATTTTCTTAATCAAATTATAATTTGATGATGATGATGAATGCTTCTTCGTACCCCCAACCCACCACCTATTCCCTCCCCCCCTCACATCCTTATCATTTTATTATTATTATGGAGACTTGCACTGAATTTCAAGCATTCATTCATATCCTGGGACCTTTGGGAACGGCGACCACTGACCAGTGACCAGTGACCACTCCACATAGCTGTCCAGTACCCTTTCCCCATCGCCTCCTTTATTTCAATGTAATGCCTGCATCTGTCACCATCCAACCCCTCCTCCTTACACATTCAATTTTCACACGTTTTTTAATATATGACACAAAATATAAAATATCACTATAAATATTAAAATTAATTAAATATTTAAAGAAAATATTTAAAAGAATAATAAATAATTAATTAGTTAATCAATCAATTAATTAGGGAGACAAAACATTAATTCATTAATTAAGCTATTGAGGTGAAGGCAAGAGAGGAGGTACGTACGTGGTGGCCTTGCTGTCCACACTTCACAGTACTCTTAATAAGGGGAGGGCATATGAGCTATGAGAGTCACATAATTAATTAATTAATTGATTGATTAATTAAGCTGCTGTCATTTTTGTCAACTTTTTGGAAGAAATCATTATCTTAAACCAGTGATTGATTACGGGTAATCCACTTTTACAACTTGTGGTTGGCAATCCATCCATATATGAGCCCCATCACCATCACCACTAATTCATTTGAATTTGAGTCAAATCTCTATTTTTTGTCTTTTATATATATATTTATTATTATTATTATTTTAATTATACTTTTAAATCTCTATTTTCGAATTAATTTAACTTTTATATTTTAATTTTTTTTTGTGATAACTAAAATCTTTCATTGTTTCGATTATATCCTTATATTTATATTTTCAAATTAATTTAAATCATATACTTTGATGTGAAAAAAAATAGAGAAATTAATTAATTAAACTTTTTTTTATATATATCAAAGTACAAAAGTTAAATTAAATAAAAAATACAAATAAATTGGTATAATCATAACAATGAAAAATTCATATGATTGCCACACAGGGTCGGACCTTTCATGAGGCCTGTGAGGCCAGTGTCTCAGGGTCCATGAAAAATTGACTATTTGAGGAGCCATAAATTGGAAATCTCCCTTTTTGTAAGGGCTCATTGCCTAGCCCAGCCATCTCCACCTACTCTTTCCCCTTCCTTTCTATAGAGCTTCACCCTTGCCTTTCTCTTTCTCTTGCTTTTGCTGATTCGCTTACTGTCCTACCTCTCTCACTTCGTCACTCCCTTAGTTGCCCTTGCTGCTCTGTCGCTCGCTGCCTCTTTCTCCTCTCGCTACTCAATCGCCCTTTGCCCTCTCGCTGCTCTGCTCGATCGCTCACCCTCGACGACTCGTCTCGCCCTCGTGGTTGGTGCTCGATGGCTCGCTCTCATCGACTCACCTTCATGGCCGATTTGGGGGTTCATTTTTACATTTACCTTTAAGGCCTCAAAATCTCATATACGACACTGTTGCCACATGATAAAAAAGTCAAATACATATATTAAATTAACTCGAAAATAAAAGTATAATAATATAATGAAAACAATGAAAAATTTGTATGGCAAAAATATGAATTTGACCATTCGTGTATAAATATAGGTGAAAATGTTGTTTCAACGCTTCAAATTAATATTTAGTATGATATTTTTATATAAATGTATTATATTATATGTCTGATTACTGGAGAAATATCGTACCCAATCAAATGTGACTTTTAAATATCTAAATAACATTTTGGAAAAAATAATTAATAATGCGGACCAGCTGCTGCAACTTGTGATTCCACTACAATAGTTAGTGGGGGGCTTTGGCTTTGGCTGATCCGAAATTCTAAACTAATATCATTCATTCCACACATCACACATGCATGCCAATATCCCCATCCTTATCCAATTATATATGCTTATATTAACTTACACCTAAGCTGCTGCTTAATTATTGCTTAAGCATGGGATTTGTAGTGGCTTCAGTCTCCATCCATCACTCTCATCACACACCCCCCCCATCCCCCATCAAATTAATCAAGTCCTCCGTCTTCATTCATTAATTAAACACCTACAACTATATGTACACGCAATCAAATATTGTTTAAACATTTAAATTTGACACACTCTCCATTAATCTTTTATGTTGATTGGTAAAAATATCAGACTTAAATATCTAAATAATATTATATATATAATAATAATAAGTTGGTTTATTAATAAATCTTATATATCACCATTCTCTCATACTTTCTTAATCATATATTAAGAGTGTTATTATAAGTGTTAAATTTAAATATTTAAATAATATTCCTATATATATTTTTTTACTATTTTTTAAGCTTTGGGTACGTCTATATTAGGTTTAGCAATGTAACAGAGTTGGGTGATGTTTGGAAAAAAAATTCATAGCCATTATACTTATATTTTCATATTTTTTTATATAGTTACTTAAACTTTTTACTTTTTAAATTACACCCCTAAATTTGTATTTTTGAATTAATTTAACTCTTGTACTTTATTCTTTTTGTTTTTTTTGTCTCAAGTCAAACTTTTCATTGTTTCGATTATACTTCTAGATTTACATTTTCGAGTCAATTTAACCCATATACTTTGATATGAACAAAGCGTGATATGCATTTTGTCGTTTCACTTTATTTATTTATTTTTTTTACAGATAAAAATATAGAGATTAAATTGACTCAAAAATACAAGTTCAAATGTGTAGTTAAAATAATAAAAAGTTTAATAGGTTGCCAAAGAAAAAATAATTAAAGTATAAGAGTTAAATTGACTCGAAAATCAAATTAAGGGTTGTAATTGAAATAATGAAAAATTTGAATAGTCATAAAAAAAAATGAAAGTATAAGAAGCAAAAATATGAATTTTTGATATTTAATTTTAATATTTACGTAATTATAAATATTTTTTAAATAGTTAAAATTATCGATTTATATAATATTACCTATATATATATATATAGAGAGTATGGGAGGACCAATATTTTTAAACATCAAAGAGGTAGGTGGAGAATCTAGTGCAAAGATTAGGCTTTTCTTTTAGCAAATACTTTTAAATGCTAATTAGCTTTTAGAGTCTACTTAATTTTAATAATTAATAATTATAGACTAATAAAACACTGACACGTCACCTAAATTCTGCAATCCAATCCTTGATTCATAATTAAATATTCAAAGGTATATATATATATATATAATAAAGTTGGGTACATATATATATATATATAGATCATGTCTCATCTTCACATATAAAATTAAAAGCATCCATTACCTAAATTAAATGTAAAATGTGCCATCTTTTCTAAGTGCTCACTTTGGAACAAATATATATAAAAAAAAAAATAAAACAAAGTGAAATCACCACCAACTTAATTAGCATATTGGAAAGGGAGTGTTGTAGCTCTTTATTTGTTCTTATTAAGTAATTTTACCCATATTATAAGCTAATCATTGTTGAGTTGCTAACTCAACCAACTAATTATGAAGTTGAGACTTACTTACTCTATATATAGTATATAATTAAGTATGACTCATGTCATGTTAAAAGATAAGCTCTATATATAGTATATAAGTATGACTTGTGTCATGTTAAAAGATAAGGGTATTTTTTTTTAATTTAAAAAATAATAATTAAGAAGTTCTCCCTTGATATCTATGATATATACAATTCTATCAATATCATAATTAATTAATTAGGCATCCATTGAAGTGTCAATCTCAAAATATCCCAAATAATTTACTTATCTTGTTGTCATTTGAACATAAAAATAAATTTATCAAGCAGATACATTGTCGTCAAATTACTTAAACTTTGCAAGAAATAAAATGATTAGAAGACAAATTTATTTATATAGAAACATGGAGTTTTTCAAAATTCTCTAGTATTAAGATTCTTCTAAATAATGTTTATCTGTAATGTTTTGAGATTTATGATTCTTATGAATAATATCTATACTTTTAGAGACTTTCGGATATGAAAATGATCATATGTCTGCATTTTATTTGAGATATCGATAAAAGGAATTTTTTTTTAATTCAAATAATTATTTTAGATTTTTGAAATTTTTTGAGTGTTTTTTACCTCACATCACTTGGGGTAGTGATTGTAGGTGATGAAGTGTGTTAAAAAGTAAAAAAACATATGACCAACTATAACTGCGAAATCTTAGAATCCATGGGAATGTGAAATCTTATATATATATTGCTTATTGTTGGCCTCTGCTGCAGGCCAAGAGCTCTTTACCAGCAGCCAGCAGCCAGCAGCCAGCAGCCAGCAGCCAGCAAGCGCCCAATTCATTCAGATGGGTTCTCTTCCCTCTCCACAACTGGTAGAAGATTTCCTCGGCGTCCTCAAACTCTACAGCGACGGCTCCATTTACCGCTCCACCGACCTCGACGTCCACCCCAAGATTCCGCTCCACGACGATGCCTCCGCCGTCGTCTGGACAGACTGTCTCTTTCACCCCGACCACAACCTCCGCCTCCGCCTCTACAGACCAACGTCCCCACCACCCGCCGGCCAGAAGCTGCCCATCCTCTTCTACATTCACGCCGGCGGCTTCTGTTTCGGCTCCCGCACCTATCCCAAGTCCCATAACTGTTGCCTCCGGCTGTCTTCGGCGCTGCAGGCCGTGGTGGTGTCGCCGGACCACCGCTTGGCGCCGGAGCACAGGCTTCCGGCGGCCCTTGACGATGTTTATGACTCTCTCAAGTGGCTGCAAGAGCAAGCAGCTCAGGCTTCGGGTGATGATGATGATGATGAAACAACGTTGTCTAGAGGTTGTGGTGGTGGTGCCGAGTGGTTGCGGGAGATGGGGGACTTGGAACGGGTTTTCGTGATGGGAGACTCGTCCGGGGGGAACTTGGCGCACCATCTGGCGGTGCGCCTTGGACCGGGGTCCGCCGAGTTGGCACCGGTCCGAGTACGAGGATATGTCCTGCTGTCGCCCTTTTTCGGAGGGACAGTTAAGACCACTTCCGAGGAACAGCGGCCGTGCGAATCCTTTTGGAACCTGGACATGTATGACAGGTACACACATCATCTTCTTTTAGGAAATAATACTTTTGACACTTTTGGTGCTTTAAATTATTAATTTGTTGTGGCATATGTTAAGAGAGAGTCATGAATGATAAATTCACAAATCATGAATTATATATAAACACCAGAATGTTTCAAGTTTCAACTCTTGGTTGGGGGCGGGGTGATGTAGTTGTAGTCCCAGAATCACAAACTAATAATGTTTGAATCGGGAGAGTGGTTGTTGGGGTCCTGGGGACATGTCCTTCCTTTGATTGTACCATTCAAGATCTACAAGGATCCTTTCGTACCCAGACATCTTTGGCTCTGTTCTATGCTAGTTCCATAGAAACATCATACAAAATACTGAAAGTAGCTTGCTTACCCAGCTTCTGCCTTCTTCTGACTGGTGTCAGCAGCTTTTTGTACGAGTGATACAACGTGAAAAGATTCAAATTCATAATCTTGTACTTATACTTAGTTAAACAGTAAATGTCCTTCATTTTGTTTGGTTGGTTGGGATATTAATTTATTGTAGAATTTTGTTGGTGCAGGCTCTGGAGGTTATCGTTGCCGGCGGGAGCAACAAAAGACCACCCGTTGGCGAACCCATTTCAGTCGACGACGGAGATAAAAGGCGCCGCCCTGGACCCCATGCTGGTGGTGGCGGGGGGCGGCGAGATTCTGAGAGACAGAGCGGAGGAGTACGCGAGCAGGCTTCGTGAGAATGGGAAGAATGTGGTGTACGTTGAGTTCCAAGCACAGCAACACGGCTTCTTCACTGCTGACTGCTTCTCCCCAGAGGCCAACTCCCTCATCCAAACTATCCAACACTTCATCTCCCTATACTCAGCCCCCTCATCTATTAGATCCATTCCACCATAAGAATAACAGGACGTAATGATATTATCTGATCCCTGAGATGGATTCTGACAATCAAGTTGGTAGTCCGTGTTTGAAAAATGAGCAATAAGGTAGAATGAAGGGAAGATTATGCATATGTGGATCCGTTTACTTCCTTGAGAGATTAGTATTTAGGGCTAATTAATAAGCTAGTTTATCCTTCAACTTATGATCATTTTATAATTTCATCTTATTTTGACAATTACTTTAATTTAATTCTCATACTTTAAGATTATTGTCAAGTTTATCATCGATCAACTTAGCGTGTGATTTAATTGACGTATTGATTTATCCAATAATTCGCATATTAACATAACAATGTTATTTTGCTTTATGATTTGTAGTAAGAATAATATAAAATGACGTCATTTTACTAATGTGTCAATTGAAGATAAAATTGATATCAATTTTAAAATATGAGGAGAAAGTTGAATTTATTTTTATAACATAATAAATTAAAAAATAACTCAAAATTTAGGATAAATAACTTATTACTCCCTCCCCTTTTTTTTACTTTTACCTAAACATCATAAAAAATACAAAATACTTTTATCAATCAATTTGAATCATTGTGCAAATGCAAACACTAAACTAAGAGCAAGATAAACAAATCAATAATAAATAATTGACTTGCTTAGATTAGATTTCAAATGTTTATTACTAGAAAGGGTAAACATCAACCCATGCCTATTGGCACTGAAAGCTGCTTGACTCCTTTGTCTTGTCAAGGCAAGGTGGATACATAGTAATGGACCACCTAAAACATTCCTTCACCACAACCCCCTTTTCTTTTAGGCAATTAAGGCTAAAGTCCCAAGTCTCATAAAGCAACTCTTCATAATAGGTGTACTAATCTCATCACATGTTTTCAATTCTCTAACATGAAATCTTTAAAGTTAAAATATAATAATAATAATAATAATAATAATTAAATTTAATTGATATTAATTAACAAGCACATATTATTAGTTAGAATACAATTATCAAAAGACAATAATGTTTAAAAATAATTTATAACTTGTATGTGCACCACAAAGGATAAAAGTTTCTTTTTTTTTCAAATAAAAGTATTTTATGATTTTTTATGATGTTTGGATGAAAGTAAAATAAAAAACATGGGGCTAATAAGCTAATTTATCTTTAACTTTAATACATTTTTCAATTTTATCTTATTTTAAGAATTAAAATATATGTGTCATAGAGATTAAGCTCGGTAGCGAAGCAAGCTAAACAGTTATTTAAAATATGAGAATCAAATTGAATTAATTCTTAAAATAAGATAAAATATATGTGTCATAAAGATTAAGCTCAGCAGCGAAACAAGTTAAACAGTTATTTAAAATATGAGAATCAAATTGAATTAATTCTTAAAATAAGATAAAATATATGTGTCACTGCTGAGCTTAATCTCTATGACACATATATTTTATCTTATTTTAAGAATTAATTCAATTTGATTCTCATATTTTAAATAACTGTTTAGCTTGCTTCGCTACCGAGCTTAATCTCTATGACACATATATTTTATCTTATTTTAAGAATTAATTCAATTTGATTCTCATATTTTAAATAATTGTTTAACTTGTTTCGCTGCTGAGCTTAATCTCTATGACACATATATTTTATCTTATTTTAAGAATTAATTCAATTTGATTGTCATATTTTAAATAACTGTTTAGCTTGCTTCGCTACCGATCTTAATCTCTATGACACATATAGTTAGGTGTATAGAATGGTTCATTTGTCGTAATGTAAGTGTATATTATTGAGTTTGGGAAAAAAGAGTGAGATTCATGAAGTTTTTATATATTATAATATAATGGCGGGCAAAGCTAGGACCGACCCCCCCCATCACACGTTCTCTTCTTGTTAAGGGTCCTTGGGTATTTTGGGATTTGTATTACAAAAACATGTAAATCGATCACGCTTCATAGTTTATATCGTCACTCTTGACTTTCGATGCCAACAAGTAACGTTTATTCTCTCTCTAATTTGATTATAAATTAGATGAGAGCACACTGACACATGATCGTATGAAAAAATTGGTTAGATGTCTTAACTTAAGTCAATTTATATTTATTTTTTAAGTCAATTTAATCTTTATATTTTAATAATTATATTTACAAAGTCAATTTATTCAAAAATACAATTTAATGGTGCAATTAAAATAATAAAAAATTTAAAATAGATTTGATCAAACTTATTTCATAATCCATTCACCAAACTTATTTGATCAAACTTATTTCATACGCCTTTTATAATAATAAGCTTGTGGCCTTTTATTGAAATAGAAGCCGTTCCAAAGTCTTGCAGATTAGCTATAAATTGCCAATAATAAACTCACGTACACACGCACATATATATAACAGATTCCTCATTTTGGCAACGTTGTGCCCAAAGTCCCTTTTGTCTTTCCCTTTCTCCACCGATTCCCTCTCCAACTCCAACGTTTCGCTGCGTCTGCCCACCTTGGCGACCGCCAAACCACCCTCTCCTTCTTTAATCCCAAGCTTTTTCTCCCTCTTGTTCAATTCTTCACCGCCATGGCAGTTGCCAAACCGACAGCTTCGCTTTTCCTGCAAGTCGACCACGGCTGCGCGAAACCAGGAACCAGAACGATCGGGAGGTCTCTTCCGGTGATCAGTAGAGACCAAGAGGCGGTGTTTGCTAAGGTGCTCCGGCGGTAACGGGAAGGCGATGATTTCGCCGGTGGAAGAAGAGAATGCGAGGTTCGTGGCGATGATGAGGGAAGCTCATCCCTACTTCCGGGTTCACCAAGGCTCCACCTTCGTTGTGATACTGTCGCTGGAAATCGTTGCCAGCTCTTACTTGGACTCCGTCCTCGAGGTATCCATCCATCAACAAATTAACCTCTAGCTAGCAACGATTATGACATAATTAACGGCTCCTTTTCTCGATTCAAATTTGAAAACCAGAAAGATTTGCGTAAATTAATGATCCAATACCCACAAAAAAGTTCCAGTCTTTTCCAACCATGCAAACTCGATGCTATCTCTCACCTTCTTAGCTTCAAAGCATCTTCCTTTTGTCTTTTCGTTAATCAACTTGGAACACAGCACAGCAATAAGCTTTGTAATTAATTAATTAATTCTATGCTATGCTATGAGAGAAGTTAAAAGAGGGGTCACACACATAATGCAATAATTAGCTGGGAAAGTTTGATCTTTGCTTGGTTGTTCTAAAGGAGTGGCATCCGACTGGATTATCACTCCAAGATCCTTCTCTTATCGCCATTAGTTTCGGATCCTCTCTACCCATTTCTCCATTTAATAATTAATCATATTTTATTCGGATCCCATCCCATCCCATCATTCTCGGATTCATCAATCATATCATAGTTTGATTTAATTTGGGAAGGGGATTAATTAAGATTTAATTACATTTGTTTGGTATAATCCCATTATTCTTTGCAAAATTAAACAAATATCGCAAAATTTTCATATATCTGAAGTCTTACTTATCATAATAACAATAATAATACATATCATATGATTTGATCAATATTAAGTACATATGTTTCTCGTAATTTATGTTTGATTTTTTAAATTTTTGTGATGTATTTTCTTTAAATAACCCATCTATTATACAAAATAAAATATTTTTGTGTTAAAATAAATAAATAATAGCAACTTGAAATAACCTAAACCAGGCCCTTATGGTTAAATTTGCCTTATAATTTGTGTTATTTAGAATCTCTATATTTTATGTTACTTATGCAATTTGCCTAATTTTTGTATTTATTAGTACAATACAACAAATAAAATACAAAAAGTCTATATACAAATAACAATTTTATTTTTTATTTAAACGTGCAGACTAGTTTGATTTTTGATATATGACTAAGATTAATCTGGCCCACACCCGGTTGGGTCAGGCCCAACATCGTATACGGATACGGGAGCCCAATGAGAGCACCGGATTGACCAGCCTGAAATAGCGAAGGGGAACCATTCCCAATCTGAAATAGCGAAGCCCTAATTGACCATTTTATAGGGGGAACCTGTTGGTTTCCGGCTTATCGGAAAACCAAGCGATGACAACGATCAGCCTGCGGAAGGGGAACGCCCGGCTGCCGCCGGAGGTGAACAGGGTGCTGTACGTGAGGAATCTTCCGTTCAATATCACCAGCGAGGAGATGTACGATATCTTCGGCAAGTATGGCGCGATCCGCCAGATCCGAATCGGCACCAACAAGGACACCAGGGGCACCGCCTTCGTCGTCTACGAGGACATCTACGACGCCAAGACCGCCGTCGACCACCTCTCCGGCTTCAACGTTGCCAATCGCTACCTCATCGTGCTCTACTACCAGCAGGCCAAGATGAGCAAGAAGTTCGATCACAAGAAGAAGGAAGATGAGATCACGAGGTTGCAGGAGAAGTACGGCGTCTCCACCAAAGACAAGTAAAAGATCAACATCACCAAGGCCATTGTAATTGGAGGATGAACCACTTATGTCATTAATCCCCTTCTACACTTCTGTATTGTTAGTTAAATAGTTGTTTAATTGCTTTGCGTGAAACCTGTTAAATTTTTTGGATTATGATTTTTTTTTTCTTGGGGTTGATTGGTTTTTCTATTGTCTGTTTTTTCCTTCCAACGTAGTTCAAGAATTAGGGCACCCTGAATGCATTTTATTCAGTGAATCTGTCGATACATGTGTAATTCGTGCACTGGATATCTCTGTCCTTCGTGGCTTGGTGAATTTGTTCTGGTTCCTGGGATTCATGTACAAATTAGCAAGCTTTGTTAAATATTTGTGATCGTTGATTTGTGTGAAACCCTTCAAAAGTTAAGATCATGGTTTTTTTCTTCTTGGGTTTATTGACTTTTTTGATGGACGTTGTTCCTTCCAATGGCTTTTAAGTTCCAAGAATTACAGAGGCATCAAAACATTATATTCAATGAATCTCTGGACGCAATCAAATTTGTTCTGGTTCCATGGACCCATGTACAGATTGACAAGCTGTTGGCTGAGAGAGGTGAGTCGAACCTGTTTCTCTTCCTCTGGATTATGTTTTTTCTTTGCTTGCTATCTGTCTTTGATGTTTATTAATTGAGTATCACACAGACAGAAAGTTGATTTCAGTACCGTGATAAAATATCTGTAACCTGAGAATGACATATATCTCTGGAACATTTTTATAAATGGTTTCTTTAACAGTTCAGTATAGCAGACCAAACTGTTATAAAAATATACTGTTTTGCCCGTTCCTTTAAGTTCAATAATTGACTCACTTGTCTGGATGTCTTATCCAGCTAGAGTAGTCATTCAAATCCTGCAGAATCTTGCAAATAACTTGATTAGGGCTACTCCAAGTTGCTTGGCAATCAAGCTTATTTTCTTAGTCAAGTCAATTTTGCTGTTGATTTCTTGGGCCCTGCTTGATTTTGTTGTGAACTTTAATTTTTTATTTTTGTTTCCATAACTTAGGGAAAATGGAAAATGCTATTTGGTAATTTTGTGCTTGACGGAGAGCAAGCCTTGATCACAAATTTGAGCTCTAAAAACATCTATTTGTAAAGGAAGGGTAAGGCTGCACCTCCATACAGAAACAACCTTATCCCAACCCCTCATGAAGTGGAAATCTTTGTGTATTTTAGATGTTGTAAAATAGCCACCGCTTTGTGTCTTCTTATTCTTCTTCTTCTTCTTCCGTCTTCATTGCAAGCAAGGGTTAGACCAGTCATCAGCAGTGAAGAGGAAGAGGATGTGATGAAGAAGAAGATTGGCCTGCAATCCCTTGGGTTCAGGATATTTTTGCTAATATAAAAGGATATGCACAAACATTTTTTCAAATAATATTTTTTTATATAAAGGATAACTGAAAATGAACACATAAAAACTAGAAATAAACTAAGCAAATCTATAGAAACTATTTGCTAATCTCGCCAATGTGAAGCTTGCCCCATCTATGGGCAGGTCCAATAATTCTTACACTCAATGAACTCCAACACGAAATTGGAGAAACCTCCACACCCTACTCTTTACGAAGTGAACCTAATCAACATCCAGAGGCCCCTCCCAGACACCATCTATAATTACACCTAGCTTGCTCTGTAAACAACTCTACCTAGATACCCCTTTAGTTTGCTACTGATTTTTTAACCATCTGAACCTGTGATGTAGTTGAATCATAAATTGTTGGAGTTTGATATTGAGAGATTCTGGTTTTTGGCCGCTACTTGAACCAATGATTTTAATCATTATGCATTTTTTTGGTTAAAGGAGTCTTGAGTCTAAATATGAGTTTATATACTTAAAGACCACTCCACTGTGAGGAAGATGGGGCATTGGTTGACCTGTAAGGGCCGTCCATAATATGTGCAACATCTTTCACTATGTTTCACCAGGTAAGCATGTCCAGCTGTAGAAGTTGCTGTAACTTTATAGCATGTGCTTCATATCATGGAGGCGCTAATTGTTTTTTCTATATAATATCAAAATACACATAATATGATATTTAAATCAATTATATTGAAGCATGGGACTTGTGTGTCCTATCATATTTTAATTTTTGTATTGAGTTAAGTGAGTCAGAACCTGGGCCTTGAGGCTGTTATTCTGAATAGCAAAAATATCTCGTTGAAAGAGTAGAATGGTAAATGTTTTTATACATTGCAATTATCAACTTCTGAGTAGTATTTGGAATGCCTATTTCTCTCCACAGTGATCTGTATGAAGGGACAAGGATGGCTAGAGCAGTAGATATTCCTGGAATAAAACAAATTATACAGCCTTTGGAAGAATCTGGTGCATTGGTTAGGAGAACCGAGGAAGAGGTTGACGCTTATGCTTCTTTATGCTTGATAAATTAAAATTTTTTTAATTGCTGGAGATCCTAGTGGTTGGAGTTGTGTCTTGTGAACTTATTTGTCTTTTCACTTGTTCTTAGCTGCTTAAAGCACTGGATTCATTCATTGTCGTGGAGAGAGAGGGTCAAATTATTGCATGTGCTGTTCTATTTCCTTTCTTCAAAGAAAAATGCGGAGAAGTTGCTGCTATTGCTGTGTCTCCTGAATGTCAAATTATTTCATGTGCTGCTCTATTTCCTTTCTTCAAAGAAAAATGCAGAGAAGTTGCTGCTATTGCTGTGTCTCCTGAATGCCGTGGCCAAGGACAGGGAGACAAACTTCTTGGTAAGCTGGTTATATGTCTATGATTAGTGTTGATTCTGCTCTTCTGTTGACGAAATACTTAAGTCATGCATTGTCTATGTGTTGGATGTTGGATGCATCCTAAGCTTCTTGAGATCATCTCCTTCTCTAAAACCAAGTGCATGTGGTTCTTGCAGATTACATAGAGAGGAAGGCACAATCCCTTGGGCTTGAAATGCTTTTCCTGCTTACAACTCGGACTGCAGATTGGTATGCCTTTTGACTCCTACCATATATTAATTTCATGCATGCTATTTATGTCGGTATATGATTATCTAAACTAGACTTGATGATTAGTGATGGTTTTGTCCTTAAGAGTAACATATATTTTTTGTTCTTAAAAGTTCCTACTTCCTTTTATTTCAGATTTATGGCTGCATTTATCTATGCTATTGTTGCCACCAGCACCTTAAACTAATGATATGAGAAAATGTAAAAACATTTTGATTGCATATTTACAGTTTGTCCTTGCTTGAGGTAGAGCATCCGAAGGTAGCTTAGAAAATAATAACGTGCATCCAGTTGTTATTTTCGCATGAATTGTACCAGTAGGCTTATTTTTCAATTGTCAGAATCATTGTTTAACCCTTCTGCTTCAAGTATAACATGGATTGGAGGATAATTCCATTGTCATCTTGCAGTGTGCTACAGTTAATCATCTTTAAAAAAAATATGGTCTCTGCATTCTGTTATTACTACTAAGGAATGCGTTGGTAATTTTTTTCTTTTTAGTTTTAGAATGAGCTATCACATATGTATATATAATGGGTAATGACATTGGTTAAGCTTTAGTAAATGCACCTTGTATCTATATAAGGTGCATTTATTAAAGCTTAACCATGCGCAAGGGCAAGTTACCCATATAAATTAGTATCCCTGTCTGACTGGATCGTTCTGCCTGACAGGTTTGTGAGGCGTGGTTTCTCAGAATGTTCTATAGAAACCATACCGGAGGAGAAGAGAAAGAAGATCAATACGTCCCGTGGTTCCAAGTATTATATGAAAAAACTACAGCCGGACAGGAGCGGCATAACCATTGATCGATACAACTCCATTAACAGATGAGTTAAACTCATCCAAGAAATAATTATTTAGCTTGCTTCGCTGCCAAGCTTAATATCTATGACACATATATTTAGGTGTATAGAATGGTTCATTTGTCATCATGTAAGTGTATATTATTGCAGAGCCCAAGGTGGGTTTGGGAGAAAAGAGTGAGATTCATGGAGCTTTTATATATAATAATATAAGGGCGGGCAAAGCTAGGACACCCCCCCCCCCCCCAACGTTTTCTTCTTGTTAAGGGTCTCTGGCTATTTTGGGACTTGTGTTACAGGAACATGTAAGTCGATCATGCTTAATCGTTCATATTGTTACTCTTGGCTTCCGATGCCAACAAGTAACGTTTATTCTCTCTCTAATTTGGTTACAAAGTAGATGAGGGCATGTCGAGTTACTGCTTAGCACATGATCGCATTATTTCAGATTGGACGAAACAATGTCACTTTGGTAAATTGATTATGAAATAACGAATTGCTAATTGACCATTTTATCATACGCCAGATCCGAATTGGCACCAAGAAGGAAACCAGGGCCATCGCCTTCGTCTTCTTGAGGACATCTATGATGCCAAGACCGTCGTCGACCACCTCTCTGCCTTCAACGTCGCCAATCGCTACTTCATCGTGCTCTACTGCCAGCAGGCCAAGATGAGCAAGAAGTTCGACCACAAGGAGGAAGATGAGATCACGAGGTTGCAGGAGAAGTACGGCGTCTCCATCAAAGACAGGTAAAAGATCACCATCACCAAGGCCATTGTAATTGGAGGATGAACTAGTTGAGTTCTTTCTGGCTATGTAGGGTATTTTTTCTCTGTTATGTGTTGGATCACTGGCTAGTCGTGGATAGGCTTCGATGAACAAGGAAAAACAAAACAAAGGAAAACTGAATTAACCGACTTCGATTGTGTGTGAATTCAGTTTGGATTATATCTCTTATGGAATCTACGGCATTCCTTGCTCATTTATTTATATGTTTTACTTTAAAAGAATTGAACACTGGCCAAAATTATTACACCATGTAAACCATGATTGTGAATGATAACAGAAACAGAAACCCCCATGTTCCATCATTGTTCCTCAGCTAATTCATCCAGACTGACTTATGATTGGAGATAATATTCACACAATTTCATTATGCGATGCACTCTTTACAAGTTGATAAGCTGTGGATGAACAACTAGACTCAAATGAAGGGAAAGAAAATGCCATCTCTGGTTCTGTCTTGCTTCCAGGATTTCAAAATTTCTTTTGCAGAGGGTATGCTGGATTCTTCATCAGTAGTCCCGCCAGGATCACCTGCTCTTATTTCAAGTTCTACCTCCTCATTGTCCAAGCTTATGGCCCGGAGTTCAGCATCAGAGTCATCAGCAAATTCATCAGATGCCATCTCAAGAGCTAAATCATCCCCAAGATTGGGAAATAGCTTAGCCTTCCCATCGCCATTGCAGTTATGATTTGAGAACCCTAGCTCTGGATCAGCATCAACCACTCTGTCAACTATGTTTCCATTATCAGCAGCCAAAGATGATTGGTCAAGTGATGGACAGTCTGTAGTTGGATCCCCTCTCTGATCGTCAGGTCTACAATGAGATAACAGTGATCTCGACAAATTAGACACAGTGGCTTCCATGGGTAAATCACAACTACTGAGAGTTTCCAACAGGTATCTTAAACTATCCTGACTGATTCTATCCCTGTTTCTCTCAAGCAGGTCTGTCCATTGCTGTTCGCTCACTTGAAATGGAGCATAAGCCATGGACTTGATTATGTTCACTACTCTTTCATAATCATGTCGAATTACTGCTTGACACATCAATTCAGTAAAGAAAGATGGATGAGGTATTTCACCAGCTTCCAACATGGTATCAAATGTATGTTCCAGCAAATGCCACTGCATCAGGAAAAATTTGATTAGAAGTTTTAACCTAGCTCTGCCATGAGAAATTGACCAATAGCTCCTAACAGTCCACCCAAAAGTACACAAAAGAGAAACAGAAAGGTCAGCCTATAGTTTACCTTCCCACCTATGGACGCTTCAACAAGTAGCAATGCATGTTTACTTTGATCAAGCAGATAACCATAGAGAACCATCTCCCTGTACACATACTCAAAGTACTCCCACTGGAAAGCACGAGCAGAAGCCTCTAGCATTGTGCTATAGGTGTACGCATCAGGGATAAGAGAATAACCATAGCCATCCGGGCTAGAGGTAGAATCAGATTGAGTTATTTTGGCCTCTTCAAATAACTCTTTGGCTTTCGAAAACATATCATTCCTCCCATAAACTTTGAGCATGATGTTTACAATGCCAACGTCAAGCACACAATGGTCTTTAGCGCATTGAAAGATAGATATGCAATCTTGAATGTGCCCAGCATCCATGGAAGACTTTATCATCCCAGTGAAGGCAACCTCCAAAGGTTTTGTATGTGGAAGTTTTTTCAGCTTTTCAACCTGCATGCATATTTTTTTAGAAAGAATTGAGTCTTCGACATGCACCATGTATATTCAACTCTCAGGATTGATAGACTTCATGACTATAACCAACTACCATTGATTTCTTTTATAATATAATCTTATTTCATTTCATGATCAAAATTCTAAATAGAATCCAAAAAGTTACTTCTAATGACTACAACATAATGAAGCGAAATTTTTTTTCTACAATATTCATAATAAAGATGCATCTCAAGCGTGTTCATTCATGGACCATTACTAAGCATCTGTTGCATGAGTGCATTCGAATTTGACATGCTATGGTGGCGGCATATGAAATCAAATTAAACATAATCAGATACTACCAAGTGTCCACATATGTACCCAAATTTTATATTTTGAGACTCGATGGTGTAAAAGAATACATAAAAAACTTCTAAGTTTCTAATCTAAGTATTGAGAAAGAAAGCTCCATGAACATCAAAATAAGTAGCAAGTAAAAACAAGTTTCCCTTAGCCAAAAAAAAAAAGCTTCCGAGCACAATCATGTGGATGAGCTTGCCTGCTGGAAATCTTCAAAGTTCCCCCCCAAAGTCCAGATCATTCACAGGTTTATACAGAAAAAAGGCATTACAAAAAATGTCTTTCCTGATTATAAGCTCACCTTTCCCTGGGTTCAACTTAAATAGCCAGTAAACAGATGATGCAGAGAAAAAACTTCCTGAAGGGTAGAGTGCTTTCATTACAATGAATGTTTTTTACCAAATCTTTTGCAACCCATCTTTTGTTGTGTTTCTATATTGTACTTGTTGGTTTCACCATGTCAACTAAGTTATGGAACACAACTATATCAATTATCTTCATTCACCACGATCTCATGAAATTTCTCCATGTGAAGATGGTGTTCAAACTTCATTTTATCATTACTCCGCCAGGAGATATTATCCACTGTCGGTCCCAAGCCCGGATAAAGGAGGAGGGTTGCGTTAGGTAGCCGACAGCCAGCGTAAAACCTAGTCGGATCTAAATATGAATTCTAGACAAACTATCTGTTGGGATGTAACCCACATAGAAGTCTAGAATTCATGTAGCCAACCCCACATAGTGGGATAACGGCTGGATATGTTGTTGTTGTTGTTGGATTATATTTTACAACAAACATTGCACTTTGCAGCTGTCCATTCAATTATGAATTTTCCTACATTGATTAGTTGAACTCAGCCATGAAGAATTGATCACTTGTGAAATACTGGTATGTTACAACCTTTTGTTAGAACTCAGCCATGAATCAACACTATACTTCAAGTACTTCTTAGGATTACTAAAGACATGTCTGATGAATGAATGATCCACTCTCTTCACACATGCAAGAGTTCTCTACCAAAAGGGTAAACTGAGCTGAGGTGCAAATCAGAGCAAAACCTAAGGGGTGTACATAAGAGTAGGTGTTGCTGGAAAAATGTGTGGAATGCATATGGGATCAAGGAGAAGTATTTAAAAAACACTTCATCTGTCTAGCTGATCCCAAGTTTCTGAAACTTGGGACGCAGGATTCTGCTGAGTTTAGTAGACTCCTAGCAAACCACCTTCAGGATAGGTTCCATGAGAGAGAGAGAGAGAGAGGATCCACAAAATCTAATTAGTAATAAAAGCAGAGGAATATAGCTGTAACACATCCCAGAAATTTAAAAGCTGTGATGATGTACCCACGGACAAGGAAAAACTGACCTCCATCAGAGCTTCTTGCCACCTGCCATTGCTACAAAGGCAGCAAGCTAGCTCATAATATACACAGGCTGTCCCAATAACTCCTCTTTGTTCCATATCCCTTACTGCTTGAACAGCTTCCTCAGCTTTATCTTGCTCCCAAAAGGTTCTAACAAGAACTGGAGAGTTATAAAAAACAGGTTTGTAAGCCACCAAATTTTAGTGCCCTTAACAGTAAAATGGAAGGACCAATGCTACCTTTGTATGTAAGGGCTTTTGGAGCTTCCCCACTTCTTCTCATTTTGCCAAAGAACTCATGGACAAGGTCATACTTTCCAGAATGCAACATTACCTTCCAACAAGCACCTCCCGTCAGACTTGATGACAAATATAATTTGACGATAAATGCTTATTTAAGGAAACATATAAACACTCACCAAAGTTTTTAACAGTCAACTGAAAACATAAACAAGCTGTGGACAAATTAAGAAGAAAGGAACACAACAGACTCACAAGAAAACCTATACCTTTGCCAGAGAAATGGCATGAACCTCAAATTCTGCAAAAGTATAGTATATGTTTATATGGGTGGGTGTCCGTGTCAATAACGATAAGTAAAAAACACAAAGAAAAATTATTGCTTAATTTCAATTTTACTAGCATATCCATAAAATATGCATATGTAATGCATATAACACCTGTAATGTGTCTCACTCCATATTTCTGGACAATTTTGAGTTGCTAAAGCTAATTATGTCTGTACATGCGTATTTAGAAAAATAACCATGAATACAGCAATTATGTGATAATCAACTCCAAGATCCCATAACTACCTCCATTGCCAGTCCATATGTCGCTCCATTAGGTTTTAGACCATTCTTTCTCAATTGCTCAAACACCCAAGATACACCCTTCCACTGATGGGATGGAACACAAGCATTCAGTACCTAGACGCCAATTCAGAACAAATCAAGCAGTTATCCCTATAAATTAAAGCAGTAACACTTACTTGGCAGTAAGCAAATCAACTTTCTCTTACAGCATTAAACACAACAAGATCAGGCTGAAGAGCAGGGTCCCAGTTCTTGCGGAGCATATTTTTTATTCTTTTTGTAGGTTTTTCCCTCATGCATTCAACAATGTTCAGCAGTTTTTTCAGAAGACCAGCTCGACCAAGCGTAACAGCAATACTGTGGTATGCAGCCATATCAGGATATGTTTGGCAATCTTCCTAAAAAGTTAGGAGTTAGATCCCATCAATATCTATAAAACTTTAAAGATAAACCTAAACGAATTAAGTATATTTAAGTAATTTTCTCTCCTTTCCAATAAGAATTAGTACATGAAGTTTTTGAACATTACACGCATCAAATCAAAGATTTGAAGGGCTTCATGAGTCCTCCTTGCTTTCCCAAGAACCGCCAGGAGTTTTGTGAATACAAACCTACAATACAATAAACAAACAAATACTCATATATGAGTCTTCTAATTGAAATGTGCACAGGTTAATATTACCTAACTGACTTCAGATTGTTTGACAAACCAAAATCACTAACACAAGTCTTGGTATAACATATATAAGTAAAAGATAATGGAAGCATTGTTTCATTCACATCAAACACGCATAAGATAAACACCAAACATGTCTGATAGTTTTGAACACTTCAAGAATCAGAAAGCACTTTGCAGAAGAGAAAAACTCAGAAGATAATTTTATCAATCAAACACTGTATTTATAACCATTAATCCCTTCTCTGTACTTCTCTATTTTAATATCTCTAAAGCCTAAACCTTACCATTTGTTCATAAATATGCATTTGGCATGAATCTTAAGGGCTTTTTGTCCACAATTTTTTTTTTTTCACATGGAATGTGGTAAGGTAAAATATTAAGCATACTAAATGAGAATTATTATTTCTATTAACTTGGTTTGTCATGTTGAGTCCGTATAACATTTGTCTTATGCAGATATCCATGCTTCTCAATTCAACACGACTAATCTTTATACGGGCAAGCTATCTCCCATTATTCAAACTTTTGAGCACTAAACAAATCTAACCATGTGTAGAAAATAAAAATAGAACCCACTTCGTATTGGATCCCCTCAACTATTCCATTTCATGATAATGATCTGAAAATGTTAGCAGCCCACAATAATAATCTGAAAAGATCATTTAAGATTTTATTTTTGCCATGTTAGAACAGGTGCCTAGGTACAAAACCTCAGACCTTCCAATAAACAGAATCCAGACTAGCATATCCAAATTGTGGCATTTAAGATGAGCTTTATTTGATTGACCAGATAACCCGTAAGCATAAATGGGAACATAATCAACCTTATCAAGCATAAATCAAACAAAATGCCAACAATTTCTCACCTGCTCTTGTAATGCCTGTGTTCCTTTTGGCTGTACACCCATTGCACAACAGATAATGCGTGCCTCCACTTCCCTTTATCACCAAGCCCTTCAACAAGCTTAAGCAACTGACCTTCAGTGAACTGTAGCCCTGACTGCTTCATCATCCTAGAAAACTTCCAGTCCTTCACATTAAGCTCCGTGCAGCTCAGCCTAACATACAGATATATGAATTTAAGCCATACTTCCTACAAACCTTTATCACATGATTCTCAAAATCTCTAATACCGTTGTCACCACCTATAAAATTTATTATTTTGACAAGAACACAACTTTTTCCAATGTTTTTCTACATAGATTTACAGCTTGAACATGACAGGTGTCATGATTTCGTATTAGTGGACAGATTAATTGAGGAACTTTCCGTATCTCAGTTGGGAAACAATGATTTAACGAAACATGAAAATACATGTATAGAACTGTGTTATTTTATTGGAAAACAGACCCAAAAAAAGAAAGGTCAGAATACAAACTTATCAACAAGAAACCGAATTGTCTCGGGCTCGCTACGGGAGCGCTTCGCCGGAGCCCAATTCCGCTTCTCTTCCTCCAACCAGCCTTCCTCCATCTCAACATCGTCGTCCAAGAGCCACCGGAACTTGTCGCGGTCAGTCTCCAGAATATCACTCAGCTCTCTCAGGTGCTCGGACTTGATC
This sequence comes from Diospyros kaki, assembly GCA_036245055.1. Classification (NCBI taxonomy): domain Eukaryota; kingdom Viridiplantae; phylum Streptophyta; class Magnoliopsida; order Ericales; family Ebenaceae; genus Diospyros; species Diospyros kaki. Next base: position 1,399,127 of record BSEG01000010.1, read on the forward strand.
CTGTCGCCACCGCCGCCGGCGTACTCCTCCCTGGCGAGCTCTCGCAATCGAACTCTCTCCAACCCCTCGCAAGGCTTCCCGACGAGGCGAATTTCAGATTTGGGAGCGACGAATTTCTTGAAGGATTTGTACTCCGCCTTTATGGCTTGGAAATCGGCTTCTTCGCCGAGGGATTGGGGTTGGGGGGGATAGGATAGGGCACGCTTGGATTTGCGAAGGACTTTCTGGATGTGTTTCTTGCGGAGGGTGTGGATGATTTTGGGGGTTGGATTGACGCCTCTCTGGATAATGCTCCGCTTGATCTTGCCGGCGTTTGGTTCGGCGGCAGCCGGAGCGGGAAGGCGAGGAGATCCGGTTGAAGCTTCCATGGCATTGAGACTCACACTGCGACTCAGGAGCGGGAAGGAGGAGGTGAGTCACTTGTGGGCTGTGGCTGACTGGCTGAGAATAGGATTATTCGATTTTTATTTTTCACAATTTTTTTTTAATAAAAATTTAAAAATATTAGGTTACGTTCTCTTTGTTGTTTTCAAGTTATTTTTAATTTTTAATTTTTTAAAATAATAAAAACACATTCTCTTTATTTTTGAAAATATACTTTTAAAAGAAAAAAAAAATTATAAAAAAACCTCAAAATAACAAAAAATTGTTTTGAGTGTTTTCATCCAAAACAAACTCTAAATTCAAAACACATTTATTTATATATTTATTCATATTTTACTATTGTAATAGAAAAAAAATTACAAAATTCATTAACTTTAAAATGTATATATATTTTTAATAATATATTAACATTAAATATTTTTAATTTACTGAATAATTAATTATTTTGTATAAAAAATTATTAAAAAATTATTTTCAAAATTTCAAAGAGAACTCGTTTTCTAATTTTCTGTTTTGAGAAATAGTTTTTCAAAATGACAAAGAGAATGTGTTTTCAATTTTCTAAAAACAGACTACCAAAACAGAAAACTAAAAATGAATTCAAAATTCAAAATTGAAAATTGAAAAGTAAAGAGAACACAGCCTTATGTTTTAGACCTTTTGGCATCAATTTAAAATTTTATTTTAAGTAAATTTATTATAATAAAACAAATTTCTATTATTCTTTAAATGAAAATTCTTTGCTATAATTAATTATTATGAAAGATAATTTTAAAGCTTTATATTTCTTCTAGAATTTAGCTTATTTTGTATAATAATAATAATAATAATTATTATTATTATTATTATTATTATTATAAATTCTAATTCCACAAAATAGATTGGATTATATAAATTATAACTCTAATAAATTAATTCATCGCTCCTTGAATTTAAAATCAAACATAAAACAAAATCATTTCAAGAGATATTCCCGATAGCAACATCTCCAGCCACTTACATCTAATCGGTCAGGGCTTCCTTAGTCAGGGCTCCCGACTTGTCGATCTTGTTACCCAACACCAGCAAGGGAATTCCGCTCAGTGATGGTTACCCTAGCAGATCATGGAGTTCGCTTCTTGAAATGCTAATATTATCATGATCGACAGCATCAACAACATAACTGCAGGAGAGGAATTTCAAAGAATAGCCTTAGGTGACATAGCCTTGTGCAGGGGGTTAGAGAGAGAGAGAGTCTCGCTGGGAGGGGGAGCGATTTTCTTGCGATTTTCGATTTCCTTCTCGCGGTTGCCTCACTGTGTGATTTTCTGCTCGTGTATTCATGAATTGTTCGGTGATTCTCATTCTAGAGTCTTAGATGTTCATTGTTTGACTTCTGTGTAAGATGCGGATTGGCTGTGCTTAAATTTTATCAGGGTCAGCGTCGGCTTCCTCGAAGCAGGTTTAAAATATTTCATATTTCCGAAGTTCCCGCCTGTCTTTTTTTGAATTTTCAGCGTCATCTGGGCTACAGAACCCATGTAGCAGATTGCGATTCTCCTCAGTGGTGGTCCCCAACCTCCATTCTTGGTGCTTCTCTGTTCTTTCTGTGATTTCGGTGCTAGGGGCCCCAAGCTATGTCGGACCAGTGGGGATCTGAGGTCGTCTAGGTGGCCGACATTTATTTCGGTCATCCTCCATGGCCAATAAAGATATTCCACCCATGAGTTTGACAGACCCAGCTGTCGGAGCTGGAGTTAATGGAGAGACTTTGTCATCAAGTATTTCAACGAAGTCAGATGGTGACGAACTAGAATCATCCTCCAAGTCGTGCACCTTGGGCGATGAAGACACTGTTTCGGTCAACCATGTGGAAGGGCCCAATAAGTCTATTCCGTTTGACCCCAAAGCTTCAACCCCATGGGTGGGTCTATTTAAGAATTCCAAAAAGTAGCAAGTTCATGGTTTTGCTCTGCCAAAGTTTGAAAACATTAGCGGGATGCTTGTAGTAGATCCGTTAGAGTTGGATAATGTTGAGAGGGCCCTGGGCCATTGTTTAGTGGGTTATTTCACTGGGAAATTCCCAGGGAAACAAGCTCTATTTAAGCTCTGCAACTCATGGGAGATCCCATATCAATATTTCCCTCATTCAAGCAGATGGCTTATTTTCAAATTCGGGGACGTCGAGTCAAGAGACCAGGTGCTTAGGGGAGGGCCATACTTTGCTTATGGGCGACCTTTGTTTCTAAAGGTTATGCCCACATGCTTTGAATTTGATGAGACACTGGATCTTCATTTGCCGCTATGGGTTAGATTTCTAGGCCTGCCTATTGATTTCTAGAACCCAACTTTGTTGGGTAGGATTGCATCCAGATTGGGTGTGCCTATTGCGAGCGACAGGAACACTGTAACCAAAGAGAGGCTCTCTTTTGCTAGAGCTCTAGTGGAGGTTGACGTCTCTAAAGACCTAGTCCGTGAGGTCACTTTCATGATGCCATGCGGTAAGCTTCGCCACCAGCATATAGTCAACGAGTATGAGCCCTAGTTCTATAAGCTTTGTATGGCTTTTGGCCATTCCCGTCAGGGTTGCAAGGCCAATAAACAAAAATCAATCCCGACTGAGGGGCCTGTTCCGGTCCCTAAGGAGGTTCCTGTGGTGGGCAATGAGATCCCAAATCCTGTTTGTCCGTAGCAAGAGGATTCTCCATTGAAGGAGCAGGAACAAGCTTCTATTGAAGTCAGTGTTGAAGCCATAGAGCTTTCTCCGAATAAGGGACAACCTGATGCCAAGAAGAAGAAGAAATCTACCAAATCTAAGGCCTCCAAGCAGGATAAATCTGATCTTTCCCAAAGTCGGTCCGGAGACAAGGCATCGGTTGAGGTTGCCGTGGTTCCCTCAAAGTTGAGTCTCCAGGCTCCTAGCGCAAATTAAGATAATTCTCATAAGGATGGGTCCCATCAGGAGGAGATTATTCCTCAAGCTTCTTTTTCTGCTGTTGTTCCTTAGTCAGCCCCTCAGGTGGAGCAGGCCACTATGGATTCGGACCAAAGTGACCCTGGGGGCCCTTTCACAACGGTGACCCAAAGGAAGAGAGGTAGCAAGCAAATGCTGTTGCAAAAGCTGTTGCAAGAGGATCATCCCATTGCGTCAGATATGCCAGAAGAGTAGAGTTCTTTTCCCGTAGATGGCAAAATGCCAGTGGGTCTTTCTGCAAAGATTAAGGTTGCTAGCCTGAAGAAAATTACTAAGAAGGGTCCAGCCCTTCGTAAGGCCTCATGATCTGTGCCAGTTGGAACATTAGAGGCTTCAATATGCCTCTAAAGCATAAAGGGGTCAGGAACCTCATGATTCGTAATAACATCGCTGTTATGGGCATCTTAGAGTGTAAATTGAACGTTGGGAAGTTTCAAAGAATCATGGACACCAAGTTTCAAGGGTTGTTTGAGTTGAATAATTTCCACACCCATCAAGCTGGTCGTATTCTGATTCTGTGGGACGCCTCGAAAGTGGCTCTTGAGCCTATTGAGATTTCTCCTCAAGTAATCCACTGCAAAGCTGTTTGTAAGGTATCTTTAATTTCCTTCTCTGTTAGCTTTGTGTATGCTCTGCATTCTATCATGGGCAGGTGGCCTTTGTGGGCCAATCTTATTGATTTTGGGGCTCGATGTTCCTCCCCTTGGATGGTCTTGGGCGATTTTAATAATGCCTTAAGAATCGGTGATAGGCACAATGGCTCCGAGATTTCCCCCTATGAAACTAGGGATTTTGAAGATTGTTGTTTTTCCTCCGGGCTTCCGGACTTGCAGTCAATAGGGTGTTACTACACTTGGACCAATAATTCTATGTGGAGCAAGCTTGACAGAGCCATGATTAATAATCACTGGACGTTGGCGAGTCTTTTTGGCTGTGTAAATTTTCTGCCTTCGGGTTTCTTATCTGATAATTCCCTGTGCTTAGTCTCTCTTTTCTAGCCGCCTAGGCCTCCCAGCAGGCCTTTCTGTTTCTTTAATATGTGGTAGAGCCACTCTAATTTCCAGGCTCTGGTCAGCCATTCATGGTCGCATCAGATCTTTGGATCCAAGCAGTATGCTCTTTATATGAAGCTTCACAGTCTTAAAACTCCTTTAAAACAACTCAATTCCTCTCATTTCAGCCACATTTCTGCTCGAGCTGATAAGGCGTCTAGTGACCTTAAAGCTGCCCAGCTGGATTTGCATGATGATCCTTCTAATCTTGAGCTTCAATGTAAAGTTGCTGATTTGAGGAAATCTGCCAATTGGCTTAAAGAGGCCGAGAGACAGTTCCTTGGGCAGCTTGCTAAATCCAATTTTATCAAGAGCAGCGACAGATGTTCCAAATTTTTTCATGCCCTCGTTAAGAGAAATGCTAAGCGAAATTTTATTGCTTCTATAACCAGGGAGGATGGTTCTATCACCTCTTCCCAGCAGCAGGTGGCTGATGAGTTTCTGATTTTCTACAAAAATCTTCTTGGTGTTTCCAGCATTTGCCAGCCTTTAGATTGCAGCGTCATTGATTCTGGGCAGAGAGTTTCCTTTGATTAGGCGACTGCCCTTTCTAGACCCATTTCTAAAGAGGAAATTAAGGCTGCTCTTTTTGGCATTGGAGATAATAAATCTCATAGTCCTGATGGGTTTACTTCTAATTTTTTCAAGAAAGCGTGGCCTACTGTTGGTGATCTTTTCTCTGAGGCTGTCTTGGAATTTTTCAATTCCAGCTCCCTCCTTGATTAGTGGTTAATTTTGTAAAATTTTTGTTATAATTATAACCCTCATTTTGATTTTAAATTGGTTTAATTGAATAATTATGTGTAATATATATCTATATATAATATATAATATATTATAATAAATATGTAAATATAATACATATATATACTCAATGAAATGCATGCATGGATTATCTATATAATATATAAGTTTATAATATACCATATAGTATATCATATAAATATATATATATATATATAATATATAATTTATTACTAATATTTAATTACTTATTTGTAGGCATGAAGAATGTGGGCTTGGAGACCCATGAAGAATCAAAGCCCAAAAAGAATTCAAGCCCATGAAGAAAAAAAAAGAATTCAAGTCCATGAAGAATTCAAGCCCATGAAGAAAAAAAGAATTCAAGCCCATGGAGAATTAAAGTCCATGAAAAAATTAAAGTCCATGAAGAATTAAGACCCAACTTGAGCATCCCATGAAAGATATCATTTGAAGAAGGCCCAAGGATTATTTTTAATCCTAATGAAGATTAAAAATCAATTTATAGAAATCTATTTTTATTTTTTATGTGAGTGCTTTATTAAGTGTGTCTTTTAGCTAAAATCCATTTAATTATTAGTTGTGTATTATAGCTAAAATCCATTTAACTTTATGAGTGCTTTATTAGGTATGTATTTTAGCTAAAATCCATTTAACTTTAATTATGTATTATAGCTAAAATCCATTTAACTTTAAGTGTGTGAGTGCCCATTAGATATAATTATGTCTAGTTGAATAATTGAAAATTATGTGGTTTGTATTGCATCTTGTGGCCTATAAATAGGTTACTTGATTGCATTTGTAAGAGTGATTATTATTCTTGAATAAAAGTTTAGTTGTTTCCTTAGAATTCTCTCTTTGAGAATTGTTCTTGTTCTTTCTCCTTTTCTTTATTATTTTCTCTTGTGATCTTACTTCATTTCTTTTTTCTTTTAAATTCTTATGTCATTTATTGTTACTTTATTAATCACCGCCTAAATGGCCGGTTAATTTATGTCTTTAAATTTCTGCAATTTTAATTCTTGTCATTTAAATATTCACCGCCTAAATAGCCGGTTAGTTTATGCTTTTAAATTCCTGCAATTTTAATTCTTGTCTTTTAAATATTCACCGCCTAAATGGCCGGTTAGTTTATACTATTTTAATTCCTGTCATTTAAATTCTGTCATTTAAATTACGCCATTTAAATTCCTGTTAATTAATTTATAAATAAAGATGAGTAGCTAAACCCAATCTTGGGTTAAGGCAAGGACAGTGTCCAACGCCAATGATTCCCAAAGAAAGCTACATTTTAAATGAGTGATATTAATTTAAATTTCAATATGAGTGTGTATTTTAAATTAAGAAATCACTAGGTTTGGATTGGAGCGTAAGCCTAACTTAGAGCTTTCATACCACGTATGAGAGTTACTAGAACTGGAAACGCTATCATACCCAAACCCGGATGATTAATTTAGTTGTTTTGTATATTAATTGTAATTGGATTTATGGTAGTTGTTTAAACTAGAATCTCACATATCATGTATGGGGATTGCTTAAACTAGAACTATCATCATCTCTAATTGCATTTAATAACAAACCCTCATATTTGAAATTAAATTAATATTGCTAAACTCTTCTGTTAAAAATTGGGAATCAACGGGTTGGTGCTGAAATTGTCTTAACTCAAGTGTCGTCCAATTTCATAATCTCACATTCAGTGTTTATTTAATTTTTGTCTTACTTTATTTCCTAGCACCTGTTATTTGAAAATCCATAAAAAAATTCCTGTTTCCAATTCATCCAAATGTGTGTGTGTGTTTGTGACATTCTTTTTATTTTGCCATAAATAAATCTCTCAGTGGACGACCTGGACTCATCCAGAAAATATAAATTTAAATTTGGACTACAACTGCACTCGTACACTGACGAGTATAAACCTCTCACCAATATATAAAAAATATATATAAAATTTTTATTGTGTTTTGTTTTGTGTTTTAATTGCAGGGTGAGAGTGCAGTCAAATTTTGGCGCCGTTGCCGGGGAGATTGAGGCAAAAACAAAAAGAAAAAAAATATATAAGAATAAACATCTCCTGATAAATTCGGTAACTCTGTTTCTCTTTTATTTTATTTTTTTGTTTGTGCATGGTGTATGATACTTAGGTCAGGTAGGATTTTACAATATCAGTCACTCATGTCTCAACACAACGAGAACTTGCCACTTGCACCTAATATGTCTGTACATGGTAGTGACCACGGTAACCTTGATCCCACTGATCAGGAAGTGATTAGACCTCTTAGGGATTACCTTCATCCTCCTAGACAGACAACTCCATCATGCATCATCCTTCCCATCAACCATCATAGGTTCAACTTCAAACCTGGCACAATCCAATTGTTGCCAACTTTTCATGGCATGGATTCTGAAAATCCATATACTCATATGAAAGAATTTGAGGAAGTATGTAGCACTTGCATGGACCATACAACAAATGAGGATGTCATAAGATTAAAACTCTTTCCATTCTCACTGAAAGATAAGGCAAAAATGTGGTTAGGCACTCTCTCACCTAGATCTATAGGAACTTGGAGAGAAATGCAAGCAACTTTCTTAAAAAAATACTTCCCTGCCAACAGAACTGTTACTCTTCAAAGACAAATCATGAACTTTGCTTGTAAATCAAATGAGAATTTTGCTCAAGCGTGGGAAAGGTTTAAAGACCTTCTTCACACTTGTCCGCACCATGCTTTTGAGCAATGGAGAGTGGTCAGTTTTTTTTATGATTCACTCACTCCCCAATTGAAAATGATAGTTTCTACAATGTGCAATGGAGAATTCTATGAGAAGACTCCAGAAGAAGCTTTTGACTTCTTTGACACATTGGCTGAGAATACAAGGAATTGGGAAGTTGGTCCAACATCTGCTCTTGATCTAAGAGAAAATCCACAACCTAGAGGAAGATACCAACTGAGTGAAAGTGATGATTTAAATGCAAGACTAACTGCTTTAACAAAGAAAGTTGAAAACATGGAACCCAAAAAGGTGCAATCCGTTAATCAAATGGAAGTAAAGTGTGTTGTGTGTGATGCAATAGATCATTCAACTGAAGAATGTCCTACCCTACCTGCTTTCAAGGAGGTATTGTATGGGCAGACTAATAACAATCATTCACACAACTTTGAGGGGAGACAAAATCAAAATCAAAGTGGAGCCTATTATGGGAACAATCAGAACTACAATTCATACCATCCCAATAATAGAAATCACCCCAATTTTTCTTGGAGAAATGATTCTGGAAATCATTCTCAACCTCCTTTCCATACACAACAACACATCTTCCAACAAAATCAAGGTTCCTCATCCAACACCTATCAGCCACCTCATAGGAGACCTTTAGAGGACACTCTGCATCAATTCATCCAAAGCCAAACAGGAATCAATAATCAAGTTGCCAAAACTCAAGAGCAAACAAACAGAGCCATAAAAGACATTAGGAGTCAGTTGAGCAAGTTAACACAAACATTGAGTATGAGAGAACCCGGAAGGTTTCCATCCCAAACTAATCCTAACCCAATTAGGCAAACCAACCAGGTAGAAACTTCAAATAGTGAAACCAACACTCATGAACAAGTGCAAGTAGTGACTGCCTTAAGAAGTGGGAGAATGATAGAAAAACCAATTGATCCTAGGACAAACCAAGCTGTTGTTGAAGAGGAAGAACAAAAAGATCATGAATTCATCGTGGAGAAAAATCAAAAAAATGAGAAAAATGAAAAAAATGAAAAAAATGAGAAAAATGAAAAAAATGAAAAACAAAAAGAAGATGGGAAAGAAATTCAATACAAGCCCAAACCACCTTTTCCACAAAGGTTGAATCATTTGAAAAAAGAGCAACAAAATGCAGATATATATGAAGTGTTTAAGCAAGTGAGAATCAACATCCCGCTGTTGGATGCCATCAAACAAACACCTTCATATGCAAAATTTTTGAAAGATCTGTGCACTGTCAAAAGAAAAACAAATGTGCATGAAAAGGCATTCCTGACCGAACAAGTTAGTGCCATTCTCCAATTGAAAACTCCTCCCAAATACAAAGACCCAGGTTGTCCAACCATTACATGCATCATAGGAAGTCAAAAGGTTGATCGTGCACTCTTGGATTTAGGAGCTAGTGTCAATTTGTTGCCATACAGTGTATATCAACAATTGGGATTAGGTGAGCTCAAACCCACTAGAGTGACCCTTCAGCTGGCTGATCGATCAATCAAAGTTCCACGAGGAATTGTGGAGGATGTTCTGGTACAAATCGATAAGTTCTACTTTCCAGTGGACTTCATCGTTTTGGACACTCAGCCGCATCAAGGGCCTCAACCTCCTGTGCCAGTCATCTTAGGTCGACCATTCCTTGCCACATCAAATGCCATCATCAACTGTAGGAATGGTGTGTTAAAGCTATCTTTTGGGAACATGACTGTAGAAATGAATATCTTCAGGGTAGCCAAACATCAAGACACTGAGAGTGAAGTGGAGGAGGTAGACTTGATCGAAACACTGACCAATGATTATTTTGAAGAGTTCATGAGAAGACCAAAAGAAGGAAATCAAGATTTTGAGGAAATAAGAGAAGTGGAAGTCATAAGCAAAGAAAGTGAGAAACCTACATGGATGCCTGTTTTAGATCCATTAAGGAACTTGGACAGTAAGCTCACGGCTTCTGATAGTCATCAGTCCACGCCTGAGAGAAAGCCATTGCCCAGTGATTTGAAGTATGTCTTTCTAGGAGAAGGAGAAGCATTCCCAGTGGTGATCTCTTCTAGTTTGACACCTCAGCAAGAACAACAACTGATAGAAGTTCTAAAAGCACACAAGAAGTCATTAGGATGGACCATTTCAGATTTGCAAGGTATTAGCCCTTTGATCTGTACTCACAAGATATTTTTGGAAGAAGGAGCAAAACCAGTTAGGCAAATGCAAAGGAGATTAAATCCCAACATGAAAGAAGTTGTCAGAAAAGAAGTGCTTAAGCTATTGGATGCTGGAATAATTTACCCAATCTCTGATTCTAAGTGGGTAAGTCCAACACAGGTAGTACCAAAAAAGTCTGGAGTCACTGTTGTAAAAAATGAGAATAATGAACTGATTCCCACGCGCATTCAGACAGGATGGCGTATGTGCATTGACTATAGAAAACTCAATTCTGTGACAAGGAAAGATCATTTTCCTTTACCTTTCTTGGATCAAGTTCTGGAAAGAATAGCAGGCCAAGCCTACTATTGTTTCTTAGATGGGTACTCAGGGTACAATCAGATAGAAATTGCACTAGAAGATCAAGAGAAGACTACTTTCACATGTCCATTTGGGACATTTGCATACAGGCGCATGCCATTTGGGTTATGCAATGCTCCAGCCACCTTTCAAAGGTGTATGATGAGCATCTTTAGTGAAATGGTTGAGCAAATTGTTGAAGTATTCATGGATGACTTTTCTGTGTATGGAAGTAACTTTGAGGCATGTTTGGAGAATCTGAAAAAGGTTTTAACAAGATGTGAAGAAACAAATCTGATACTCAACTGGGAAAAGTGTCACTTCATGGTGAAACAGGGCATAGTCTTGGGGCACATTGTTTCATCCAGGGGGATGGAGGTAGATAGGTCAAAAATTGAAACCATTCAAAAACTCCCCACTCCTAGGAATGTGAAAGACATCAGAAGTTTTTTAGGACATGCAGGGTTCTATAGGAGATTCATTGCTTCCTTTAGCACCATAACAAGGCCCTTGTGCCATTTGTTGTCTCAAGATGTTCCGTTTGAATTGAATCTTGCTTGTCAAAATGCTTTTGATAAATTGAAAGATGCACTCATTTCAGCACCTATCATTCAGTCCCCTGATTGGTCCCTCCCATTTGAACTTATGTGCGATGCTAGTGATTACGCAGTAGGAGCTGTGTTAGGGCAAAGGAAGGATAAGAAACCTCATGTAATATACTATGCTAGCAAAACTCTTAATGAGGCACAAAAGAATTACACCACTACAGAGAAAGAGTTACTAGCAGTTGTCTTTGCCCTGGAAAAGTTCCGATCTTACCTCGTAGGGTCACTAGTGATCATTTTTACTGATCATGCTGCTCTGAAGTATTTGTTCACAAAGCAAGATGCAAAACCCCGTCTCCTCCGATGGATTTTACTCTTACAAGAGTTCAACATTGAAATCAGAGACAAGAAGGGAGTAGAGAATGTGGTGGCTGATCATTTGTCAAGGATTCCGGGTCAAGATCTCACACAATTTGATGAACCAATCCATGACAATTTCCCTGATGAGCAACTGTTTGAAGTGAATGTTATTCATGCATCATCTGTTGTCCCTTGGTATGCCGACATTGCGAACTACCTGGCAACTGGTCTGATCCCAGACCATTGGAGTAAGCTAGATAGGCATAAATTCTTCAGAAAAGTCAGAACCTTCTTTTGGGATGAACCCTACCTCTTCAAGTATTGTCCTGACCAAATCATTCGTAGATGCATACCTGATCATGAGCAACAAAGTGTTATTAATTTTTGTCATACTCTTGCATGTGGAGGCCATTTTTCTGTAAAAAAAACAGTTGCAAAAATTTTTCAAAGTGGATTTTATTGGCCAACATTGTTCAAGGATGTGTACAAATTCTGTTCAAGTTGTGATCGATGTCAAAGGTTAGGAAGTCTGTCAAGGAGAAACATGATGCCATTACATCCGATCCAAGTGTTAGAAGTTTTTGACTGTTGGGGTATGGATTTTATGGGCCCATTTGTCAATTCATTTGGTCATGAATACATCTTACTTGCTGTCGACTATGTGTCCAAATGGGTCGAAGCGATCCCGGCTAGAACAAATGACCATAAGACTGTAGTGAAATTTTTGAAAGAAAACATATTCAGTCGATTTGGGATGCCACGAGCAATCATCAGTGATGGGGGTTCCCATTTTTGTAATAAAGTTGTGGCAGGACTAATGAAGAAATATGGTGTACTGCACAAGGTTGCAACACCATACCATCCCCAAACCAATGGTCAAGCCGAGTTAGCCAATAGGGAGATTAAGGGCATATTGGAAAAGACTGTTGCTACTAATCGTAAGGATTGGTCCTTAAGATTAGTGGACGCTCTTTGGGCGTACAGGACAGCTTACAAAACAATTTTAGGAATGTCTCCCTATAGGCTCGTATACGGTAAATCTTGTCATCTGCCGGTGGAAATTGAGCATAAAGCATATTGGGCAATTCAAAAGATCAACAAGAGTCTAACTGAAGCAGGCTTATCTAGGAAGCTCCAATTGAATGAACTCGAGGAAATTCGGAATGAGGCATTTGAAAATGCAAGATTGGCCAAGGTTCACATGAAAGAGTTGCATGATCGGCATATCATTCGAAAAAGCTTTCAGGTAGGGCAACAGGTACTCTTGTATGATTCTAGATTGCATCTATTCCCAGGAAAATTGAAGTCTCGATGGGTCGGCCCCTTTGTAATCAAGACTATTTCAAAATATGGGGCATTTGAGATACAAAATCTGGAGTCAGGACAACTTCTTACGGTCAATGGTCATAGGTTGAAGCCATATCAGGGTTTTGTTAAGGAAAATGAAGAATTTGTGGATTTGGGTGAACCACCATCATCTGATGAGTAAGGGGAGTTTCGTGTCGTCTGGGAATCTGACGTTAAAAGACCACCTTTCCATTTAGGTTAAATGGATGTCTCTGGATTTGGGACATTAAAAAAAAAAAAAAAAGTATATTAAATATATATATATATACATAAATATATATATTGTTTCTTTTCTGCATTACTTAATTAATTTTGACTCAAATAGTGTTTCTTTGTGTGCAGTCTAAACAAAATTTTTGCATACGAGTTTATACATTGAAGACCGCCAGGTATCCATATCTTCTATCTTTTTATTGCTAATTGAGGACAATGTGCAATTCAAGTTGGGGGGTAAGGTGTACTTAGGAATTGATCCATTGTGCAAATAATTTTGTTTGACTCGATAATATTGACTTGTGTGGTATACATACTTTTATTGAACCCCTTTTAAAAAAAATTAATTTAAAAAAAAAAAAAAAAAACAACAACAAAATTAAAAAAAAAAAGAGTTAAAAAAATAAAAAAAAATTTTCAAAATAGGGAGACAGAATTGACGTTGGGGTAGCCACTTTTCTTGAGCAGTGTAATCACACTGCCCTATAAAGAAAGAGACACACTGCCAAATGTTGAAAAATGAGACGCTAGACGACGCCAAGCGTGTCAGCGCAATTATGGCAGGTCTCGAGCCGAGTGTGGAATAGTGATGCCCATTGCTCTATAAGAGACTCCATATCTGTATGAGGCAAGCCACCCTTCTTGAGCTTAATCATCTCTCCTTTGTGTTATTCTCCGATCAGGTACTCTCATCCCTTTTGTAAAGTTTATAGTTCTTTATTTATTTATTTATTTATTTTTCTTATTAGAGTTTTCTTTAAAAAAAAAAAAAATGGATCTTCAGCTTTCAAAAATTCGCAAGTACTATCCATCTCTCCCAATGAATGATTTGAAAAAAATTTATACTGGTAGGTGTGTAAGACTTGGGACATTGATGCGTAATAACATCCCTGAAGATGTTCGTTGGCTGATCGAAGCAAAAGTTCGATTAGCTGGCGAAACTTCACCTAGTTTTAAGCACTTTCCAGGTTTGGGGAAGAGTAGTTTTGCGAAAAAACGAAGAGCAAAAAGAGTGAATGGTTGTTATAAATGTGCTCGTTGGACCTGTAACACACGATGCAAATCTGTGGGGTTTACATCCGTAAATCGAGAAGATAAAATTAGTTTCATAAAGGATGGACTGAGTAAGGAGTCTTTGGATGATATCCGATTGACTCTTGAGACGCATCCATGTGGAATAGTGCAAAGAGAACTTCTTGCTTTATGGGACCAGTTCATAAGTGACAACCAACGCTACAGTCTTGGGAATCTGACTAAAAACGACCCTGTTTGCCAATCTATAAGAAAATTGGATGGGAAGCCTATCCCCACTTCATAGAAAGTGTTTAAGCCGTTTCTGGACGTAAAACCAGAGGAAGATGTGAGCCACAATCACAACTATTTGTACATACGCATGATTTTTGTTTGTATTTATTTCTTGTTAAATTGTTGTATAGCTACTTTTGATTGCCAAACCTTTTTCCAGGGCATACAAAGAAACATAAATGGAAGGTCAGTCAGTTCGTCGAATCAAGACCATATGTGTACTATGTGGCTCTCAACTTGGGAGCGATAGTTGTTACGCACTTGCAGCAAGCGAACTTGGCCTAAAATTAGGAGAGAGAAAAATTAATTTGGTATATGGAGGGGGAAGTCGTGGATTGAATGGTTGTGTTTCACAAGCTGCACATCTTGGAAAATCATATGTGGTAGGTGTAATGCCAATCCCTTGGGCTGAACCACATATTTCCGGGATTACACGCGGTCAACTTATAGAAACGAATTCTATGTCTGAGCGCATGGCTTGTAAGATGTATCAGTCAGACGCCTTCATTGCTTTACCAGGAGGTTTTGGTACACTTGAAGAAATCTTCTGTATAATCTCTTGGGCCAAGAGCGATCTACATACCAAACCCATTGGACTTTTAAATGTTAACCATTTTTTCGATGGGTTGCTCTCATTTCTTGATCAGGCTGTAGATCAAAAGTTCATTTCTCTTTCAGCAAGAAATATTCTCATTTCTGCATCTACCATTGAGGAGCTGTTAGAGAAATTACACACTTATGTTCCACAGCACGATCCTTATGAGCCTCGGATAGACTGGTCTAAGGCAATCAGAAACAAACGTCAAAAAGGTCCGATTAATTTAGATTTATCACTGTGAGGAGTGCTCTTTGTTAAGATGGCTGAGTAAGGAGTACTTTTTGTACTCTTGAGACGCATCTAATTATTGTACAACTTGCAGGATTTTTCTTGGTTGTGTTCCTAAAAAAAAAAAAAAAAAAGACTATGAAATGTTGTTAGGTAAGTCTATGATAAGATGGCCGAGTAAGGAGTACTTTTAGTACTCTTGAGACGCATCTAGTTATTGTACAACTTGCATGAAATTTCTTTTCTTGTGCTCTTAAAAAAAAAAAAAAAAAAAAAAAAAACTGTGGAATATTGTTAAGCAAGTCTATGATAAGATGGCTGAGTAAGGAGTACTCTTTGTACTCTTGAGACGCATTTTGTTTATCTTATGACTTGCATGAAATTTTTATTTTGGTGAGAAAATATATAATTATATGGTATGCTCATTTGTTTGTTTGAGTTTTAACAGTTCACAGTAAATCAATGGACTTGTGGAGTTACAGGTATTCCTAACAACCCTATTTTATTACTGCAATTCAGGTTGAGGGGTGTAAGGTCTAGTTATGAATTATCTGGTTCATGATTAACTATGAATTTGCTATTGTATGCTTGTAGTTTTGTGTGAATTGATTATCTTTATCTACTTTTATTAAAAAAATAATAATAAAAAAACAAAAAAAAAAAAAGAATTGTGTGTTTTAAATGCTATTCCTAAAGCTTTGGAGTTATGCACTAATAGCTGATTAAGTTTGCAATACGGAACATGAATGCATTGATTTCTTATTTGAAAACGTATATGCATTAAAACAAGTAATTTGCATTCATCGGGTATTCAAAATTTAAAATTGGTTATTGGTCATAAAGTCAAAGGTAACAGTAATTAGATAATTAATACATTGTATGATCCCTCAATAGAAGTGGAGACTATTACCCAAGTAAGTGTTTGAGCCTAATAACCGTTAATTCTGAGTGAAATAACACTTATTCTAAATATGCTTTATTGTTTATCTCATCTTTTCAATGGCTTCAAAACATCAATTTGCTTTGAATGTCTAGTATGATAGCTGATGAATTTGACTGGTTTCAAATTCTGAATTAGATGACTGAGTAGCATTGTTTTGAAGCATGATAAGGGGATCAATTTCTTTCATTTTGGGCCAATTAACCTTTTCTTTCTTTACATTAACCTCCCTTGCTATCCCATTGAGCCAATTGTAGTACAACTTATTTCATTACCCTCGTTTAACCCATAACCATATGAATTTTGTCCAACCTGGTGTGTTTTTGAGAATTAGTCTGTCTAGCTATTTTCATATTTAAAAAAAAAAAGAAAAAAAAAGAAAAAAAAAAGAAAAAAAAAGAAAAAAAAAAGAAAAAAAAGTGAAAAAGAAAAAAAAAAGAATTATCTTAGCTATTCAACACAAGTGTTTCAAAAAAAAAAAAATGTCCAGTTTGATATTAGTGTTAAAAAAAAAAAAAAAAACAAAAAAAAACAAAAAAAAAACAAAAACAAAAATTCCCAACACACCATTTGCACACTTTACCCTTTTATTTGACAATTAGTATTAACCTCATAGCCCCATTACAACCTGGTCTGGTCTCTCTTGCTACTATAAATCATGTGATCTCAGAATTCGAGTTTGGAGTAAGGAATCATGTTTAAATTCAAAAGTTACTCATCTAGAGCATTATTCCAGTCATGAAGCTATGTCATTTTCCCTGTTCTTTCATGAAAATACATTCCTTCTATTTGGGAAGACACCAAGTTTTGAACTTGTTCTACATTTACTCTTATAATGGTGCACCCTCTTGTGTGTATACCTGAGGAATCCTTTTATTGGAGGGAAAATTCATAGTAAGGTTTGAAGTCAAAACTTTGAGGGAGTAATTCTATGTGTTGATTATCCTAATTGTCATTCCTGAGATTGTATGACCATTAACCAAAAATCTGATTTAGAATGCTAAATTACTTATTCGATTTTATGCAATTCGGTTTCGAATTTGAAATTTTTACATTCATACAGTTATTGCGAATAAAGATTGGCAAGTGTATAGTCTGATTGCTAAGGGACTAGCAATGTTTAAGTTGGGGGGTATGATTAGTGGTTAATTTTGTAAAATTTTTGTTATAATTATAACCCTCATTTTGATTTTAAATTGGTTTAATTGAATAATTATGTGTAATATATATCTATATATAATATATAATATATTATAATAAATATGTAAATATAATACATATATATACTCAATGAAATGCATGCATGGATTATCTATATAATATATAAGTTTATAATATACCATATAGTATATCATATAAATATATATATATATAATATATAATTTATTACTAATATTTAATTACTTATTTGTAGGCATGAAGAATGTGGGCTTGGAGACCCATGAAGAATCAAAGCCCAAAAAGAATTCAAGCCCATGAAGAAAAAAAAAGAATTCAAGTCCATGAAGAATTCAAGCCCATGAAGAAAAAAAGAATTCAAGCCCATGGAGAATTAAAGTCCATGAAAAAATTAAAGTCCATGAAGAATTAAGACCCAACTTGAGCATCCCATGAAAGATATCATTTGAAGAAGGCCCAAGGATTATTTTTAATCCTAATGAAGATTAAAAATCAATTTATAGAAATCTATTTTTATTTTTTATGTGAGTGCTTTATTAAGTGTGTCTTTTAGCTAAAATCCATTTAATTATTAGTTGTGTATTATAGCTAAAATCCATTTAACTTTATGAGTGCTTTATTAGGTATGTATTTTAGCTAAAATCCATTTAACTTTAATTATGTATTATAGCTAAAATCCATTTAACTTTAAGTGTGTGAGTGCCCATTAGATATAATTATGTCTAGTTGAATAATTGAAAATTATGTGGTTTGTATTGCATCTTGTGGCCTATAAATAGGTTACTTGATTGCATTTGTAAGAGTGATTATTATTCTTGAATAAAAGTTTAGTTGTTTCCTTAGAATTCTCTCTTTGAGAATTGTTCTTGTTCTTTCTCCTTTTCTTTATTATTTTCTCTTGTGATCTTACTTCATTTCTTTTTTCTTTTAAATTCTTATGTCATTTATTGTTACTTTATTAATCACCGCCTAAATGGCCGGTTAATTTATGTCTTTAAATTTCTGCAATTTTAATTCTTGTCATTTAAATATTCACCGCCTAAATGGCCGGTTAGTTTATGCTTTTAAATTCCTGCAATTTTAATTCTTGTCTTTTAAATATTCACCGCCTAAATGGCCGGTTAGTTTATACTATTTTAATTCCTGTCATTTAAATTCTGTCATTTAAATTACGCCATTTAAATTCCTGTTAATTAATTTACAAATAAAGATGAGTAGCTAAACCCAATCTTGGGTTAAGGCAAGGACAGTGTCCAACGCCAATGATTCCCAAAGAAAGCTACACTTTAAATGAGTGATATTAATTTAAATTTCAATATGAGTGTGTATTTTAAATTAAGAAATCACTAGGTTTGGATTGGAGCGTAAGCCTAACTTAGAGCTTTCATACCACGTATGAGAGTTACTAGAACTGGAAACGCTATCATACCCAAACCCGGATGATTAATTTAGTTGTTTTGTATATTAATTGTAATTGGATTTATGGTAGTTGCTTAAACTAGAATCTCACATATCATGTATGGGGATTGCTTAAACTAGAACTATCATCATCTCTAATTGCATTTAATAACAAACCCTCATATTTGAAATTAAATTAATATTGCTAAACTCTTCTGCTAAAAATTGGGAATCAACGGGTTGGTGCTGAAATTGTCTTAACTCAAGTGTCGTCCAATTTCATAATCTCACATTCAGTGTTTATTTAATTTTTGTCTTACTTTATTTCCTAGCACCTGTTATTTGAAAATCCATAAAAAAATTCCTGTTTCCAATTCATCCAAATGTGTGTGTGTGTTTGTGACATTCTTTTTATTTTGCCATAAATAAATCTCTCAGTGGACGACCTGGACTCATCCAGAAAATATAAATTTAAATTTGGACTACAACTGCACTCGTACACTGACGAGTATAAACCTCTCACCAATATATAAAAAATATATATAAAATTTTTATTGTGTTTTGTTTTGTGTTTTAATTGCAGGGTGAGAGTGCAGTCACTCCTCAAGCAAATCAATCACACAGCCATTGTCTTTCTTCCTAAGTCCTCTCATTCTCCTTCAGTGGGAGACTTTAGGCCCATAGCCTGTTGTAACGTTACTTACAAGGTCATCTCAAAGATTCTGGCAGCGAGATTGGCCCCCATTATGGACTCCAGCATTGATCATGCTCAAACTGCTTTTATTGAAGGTAAAAGCTTGGTTGAGAACATCCATCTCACCCAAGAAATTCTCAGAAAGTATAACAGAAAGCGGACTTCTCCCCGCTACATGATCAAAGTCAACCTTCGTAAGGCTTTTGATTCTATCAACTGGGGCTTTCTCGAGGCTTCTCTGATTGGCTTGGGGTTCCCCCAGCAGTTTGTTTCGTGGGTCATGCAATGCGTCATAACTCTTTCTTACTCTCTTATTATAAATGGAAGCTTGTAAGGGTTTTTCAAAGGCAAGAAGGGGCTCCGTCAAGGTGACCCTTTGTCCCCTCTCTTATTTGTGATATGTCTTGATTATCTTTCCAGGGCTATCAATGTTGCAACCAGCAATTCTGATTTTAATTTTCACCCAAAAATGTGGAGGTCAAAGGATCACTCATCTAGCTTTTGCAGACGACCTGTTGCTCATGGCGAGAGGGGACCCAATCTCTATTAAAATTCTCATGGACTGCCTTAATGGCTTTGGAGCTGTTTCTGTCCTCTCGGCCAATGCTCTTAAATCTTGCCTTTACACTGCCGACATTGTGGGTTTGAATTTAGAGGATATTCAAAGCCTTACGGGTTTTCCCAGTGGGTCCATGCCTTTCAGATATCTCAGAATTCCTCTTGCTACTGAAAAGCTGAAAGTCTCCCATTACGCCCTTTTTGTGGACAAAGTGGCTGCCTATATCAAGGCGTGGTCCCCTGTCACCCTGTCTTACGCTGGCAGGGCTGAATTAATTTGTGCGGTGCTTCAGGGAGTTGAATGGTTTTGGCTCTCCATCCTTCCCATTCCATCTGCTGTTATAGACCGCATTGTCCGCTTATGCCGATTGTTCCTTTGGAACTCCAAGCATCCGCTTGTTTCATGGAATGAAGTCTACTTGCCTAAGGCAGAAGGGGGCCTCGGTTTCAAGGGCATCAAGGTCTGGAACCTTGCCTTTCTTGCCAAAACTCTTTGGGATATCCATCAGAAAAATGATTCCCTTTGGGTCCAATAGGTCTCCCACAAATACCTTAAGGGGCAATCGGTTTTGGCCTGGGCCGGCAGAAGGGATGACTCCCCTCTCCTCAAGAAGCTTTGCTGGATCAGGGACAATATTTTATTGGAGGCTAGGTCAATTAATTCCACCATTTCTCGGATTTCTTTGTGGGCCAACAGTAGGCGATTTTCTATCTTGGCAGCTTATAACCATTTTTGGGATAAGGGTCCTTTGAGGATCTGGGCATCTAATGTGTGGCACCCGAGTGTTGTTCCTAAGCATGCTTTCGCCCTTTGACTTGTTGCCAAATCAAGGCTGCTTACGAGGGACAGGTTACTCTATCTTGATATTGATAGAAGCTGCATTCTTTATGGGGCTGTTGTGGAGACCAACAACCATATTTTCTTCCAATGCCCTTTCAGCTCATCTGTTTGGGGCATTATCCGTGAATGGTTGGGCATACCGAGGCTCATGAGCACTATTTTTAGTGCTTTAAAATGGTTGAAGAAGGAAGCTCGAGGATCGTCATGGCAAGCCAAAGTCAAGAGGATTGCTCTTGCATGCACCGTTTACTATCTTTGGAACACCAGGAACAGAAAGATTTTTGAAGACCATAGGCCTTGTATTGACACTGTCATTCGTAGGATCAAAACACAAGTATATAGAGTTACTTTTTCTTTGTATCTTCATGTTTTGATTCATTTTGAGGTCCTCTCTTTGGGTCAATGATTGTATTCATGGGTATGTCCAGTGTACTTGTACAGTTCTTTTGATCTATATACATTTACCTTTCGATCAAAAAAAGAAAGAAGAGTTGTGATTTACTAGTTATGCAAGTAAATATACCAAAAAGTTAATTCAACTCCACAAACTAGATGGTCAACTTTTAGTACAACTAGAGAAAATTAAGTACTTCTGGTAATCTTGCACTCAATAGTCAATATAATAGGGTCAACAGCTCGATGACAGAATTCTTGAAGTACCTTATGGATGGGAAATATACAAGCAGCAAAAAGTTGCACTATGAGCAACCCTAAATCATTCTCTGGAACCTCATTGCCTTCCTATTCTTGATGCTAGCTAGCACTTTGTCCATCAGATTACTACCTTTGCCTTGTATGACGCCCTATTCTTTTCTAATGGTTATATAGAAAGAAGCCCCATCTGAATAAGACTTGAAGATAGGATAAAACCTACGGAGACTTATGCCCGATGTAATTTTAAGTGCCCACTGCCAACAAAATTCCATTCTCAATCAAAAAGTTAGCCAACTTCAAAGGTGATAGCCGATCGAGTCACAACACCCCACCCCCAAAAAAGAAAAAAGAAAAGAGAAGAGAAGAGGAAAGAAAGGCTTGAGACAACTTTCAATGTGGCCATTCATTTTCCTCATTTTCTATCCTATATCTTCACCCCGCCTGCCACCCTACAACTCACACACAATCAGACAAAGCCATTACCAGTCACCATTACATTAATTCTAGCTTGTCGTACATCTTGGTCCATGGCCATATTTCTTGTAAGGTTTTTACAACTTTAATGAAATAGGAGTCACTCCAACCTTATTATAAATAAATTTATATTTAATTATATATTTTTTCTTATATGGTCACACATCCATCTTAATATCTTTATTTATATTACGCTCATATTTTGCATATATTTGTGCTTTATTACCCAACATTGCATATCATAAAATAAAACCAATCATACAATTGCCCAATAAAATTTTCTTTTTAACTTTAAAAAATTTTACTATCTAGTATGCATTTTTTCATTTTAACCATCTTTAGATTTTAAAGTGTTAATCTAAAGTGTCATATGCAAATAGTATACATAAAGACACCTTTGTCTGGATGTGGATGCATTTGGTGAGTTCATCCATTTTTAGGGTAAAGACATAAAGGCTCAATGCGGACCTTTAATGTAATCCAATTATAATTGGAAAAGTTTCAATGTCTCCTCCACATGCTTTGACACATGTTTTTACTCCATGATGATGTCTTTATAACATATATATAAGTAATTTGAACTCATTTCTTCTCTAAGACCCTTTGTAAGACATGTGAATTTTTCATATTTTTTTCTAAATCCATAAACACCATAAGTGAATCCTTTTGCTATCTCTATATCTTTTCATTAAGTGCCTTAATAAGTATGTAGCTTCCATTATTGACCTATCAAGCATGGAACCAAATTAGTCTTCAAACACCTTGGTTTCTCTTCTTGATCTTTGCTCAAAAAACTCTCCCAAAGTTTCATAATGTTATTCATTAGCTTGATTTCTCTATAATGAATTAAAAAGAAAGGAAAAATAATAGATTAAACCAGAACCAGATTCTAAAAATCACAAGATTTTAAAAGAAACCCATCCAATTCAAAGTTTTATAGGCCAGGAAATCCCTAAAAAAAAATTGACAACAATTACAATTTTTTTCCATTTTAAGCATTGATCATTTTGATAGAAATCAATTGTAAATTACATGGCCTTAGAGGTGAATATTGAACATTAGACCACCTCAAATCTATCTGCTAAATTTCAAGTCATTCCAAACACATTCAGCCAATGACAGTTTTACTCCCAAGCTAGTTCAACCTCGGTTGCCCTTGCTTCAATCTCACTATTCTCAGAATTTTGCTATGTATCCTACACATACAGATCAAAATTCAGTCACTTGCAATTGATCTTGCTCTAAAGGAAGTCACTTGGTTGCAAGGATAAACACCCCCCCCCCCACCACAAAAAAAAAAAAAAAGAAATCAGGAGTTGGATGGACCATTCAATAAATGCGAAGTGAGCTTCCTTGTCAATGGTTAAGTTTCCGACCGACTCTCTCTTCCAGTTAATCTTACAATTATGTTTCCTTATTCAACCAAGTAAGCTTCATTTGTCTGTCTCTTCCAATTTGTCTTCCAGTTATGTCAAAAATGAGATACCATTTTCCTTGCCACTAAATAATCCAACCTAATCCTTGCAAAGCTTTATGTCAGGCTTGTTTCATATTTCCACTTATATCACTTTTTGAAGTTAATCCCCCACTTCTCTAGCTATCCATCTTATCTTTCATAACTAGAATGTGGACGCAATTTTTAACATTTACAAACTTCCACATTTAATCTTTCAACAACTTGAAGGCCACACTTCCACTCAAAGTCTATAACATATGAGGATTCAAAGTTTAAACCTAGAGACATGGATGTTATTCTTTCATTAGCTAACTACTTTCACAAAGGATTTTTAGTTTCCATTGCCTTAAAATGTGGGACCACCAAAGAATAAACCTAGCAATTTAAAATGGCATAGCTCAGCATTACATCCCAGAAATTAAAAAAAGCCACAGGTTAGACAAACCAAAAGTATTTAAAAAAACCATGAGCTTGAACATTAAAACAATATCTAGCCTAATTATCATAAAATCTCAATCAAGTAGATTGCTTCCTTCCATGTCAGCAATCGCATCCACACTGCCCCTGTGCTAGCCTCCTGAGACGGACCAATCATAGGGTTCAGACTCTTTTTGCAATTAAGCTCGAATCAAGAAATGGTAAGCAGGAGGAGATGCTTGAACCATCCCATCAACTTGGCTAAGAAAATTCTTCCAATTAACTGTGTGATCGAACGTGACCATATCAATTATCTTCATTCACAGTTATCTAGTGAAACTTTTTCATGTGAAGATGATGTTGGAAGCTTATCTCATCATTCCCATGCTAGAGGTTTACATCAAGAAGGGCATCCATGGTAAAATTTTGCTATACTATTCTTTTGCATGAATTTGTATTGTTAATGTAACTTTTAGAAGTCAACTAACATTACAAATGTCATGCCACCAACCCTAACTTGGTTAGGATAAGGAGCGGTAAATGATAATAGTGATGAAGTGTTGCAGCCAACACTTGCAGCATCTCTTTGGCTCAGGTGACGACAATCTCTCAGCAAGAGCTCAACTATTGCCAACACCCTGCAAGGTACACTCACGGCACCTCTTTGCCCCCCCGCCAATATAAATTCTATCAAAATGCTATGCTACTGCCAACTCACCCTGAAAACCTCTTGTAATGAGGGCATTCACTTCACTCCGCCATGTGCCTCCATCCTCCAAGCCTCTGCCATGCGCAGTCAGCATGAGCTCTACAATCTCGAACTATGTGATGGCGCTGACAATCTCCATTGAGGAAAATTTTAGGACTCTTTTTGAATGGGGGCCTCTAAGGACCTGTGAATTGTCAGTTAGAGCTAAGGATTTCATCAATATACATACCTCTCCTTCCTAGCCAACCTTTTCCACATAGCGGGGTTAAGGCTTGGCATGTTGTGCATGCCTCTCCTCCCTCATTAGCGCTCACTTGCCTAGTTATAATAGAGGGATTTCCAGACTACCAAAAATGCATGGTTCATCTAGCACCCCTCGTGATGGATCATCTCCGTAAGTTCTCTAAAGTAGCTGATCAGGTCAAGAGATAAATGACGTCACTACCTCCATTATCACCACTGATTGCAATATCAACTATGGATGGCATGGCCCACCAATAAAGTAACTGCCCTAGTTTCACCTCAATAAATAGTGGTCTTCATGCAAAAATAGTTGATTTTAGATCCTCCTTTAACCTCTAGCAAGCTTAGAGGTCCTATGGGAAGTGAAGCCAGGCACTAAGATGGCAAATAACTGCTGAAGATGCAAAGGAAGACAACTAATGTGATCAAGCAAGTAATAGCAGAGAGAGATTATCTAAGCTAGCTCAAGGAAAAATGAGAATCTAAAGTCTATTATCCGTGGGCGATAACATTAGTTTTCTTCCTTTTTTCATTCCTACCGGTTTGTAAACTCAATGCCCACCGTATCTTCCCATGGGACCTCTGTAGAGTCCACAATAACATTCGAATCCTAATAATAATTGTACACAAAGTGGGTCATCCTTGCCAATATGGCATAGGATGAAACACCTGGGATTTTCAACCTACAAAATTACAAATAACAAGCCAGAAAGAATTGAAGAAGAAAAAAATGGATGAAATGAATGAGAAAAAAAAAACAAAAAGAAATATCAAACTAAACAGTTTGTCATCAACCAAGTGGATCAAGTAAGGCACTAGAGGCGGTAGGAGGTTCAGCTTGATCTGATAAACAAAAACATCATTGAAGTAATAAGTCTAAGAAAAAAGCTAAAATTAGCTTGAGAACACAAGACAAGATCAATAGCCAGCGCATGATGCCATCAATGCAGGCCAGTTGGCTACCCTCACGGTAGCTAATGGATGAAATGAATGAGAAAAAAAAAACAAAAAGAAATATCAAACTAAACAGTTTGTCATCAACCAAGTGGATCAAGTAAGGCACTAGAGGCGGTAGGAGGTTCAGCTTGATCTGATAAACAAAAACATCATTGAAGTAATAAGTCTAAGAAAAAAGCTAAAATTAGCTTGAGAACACAAGACAAGATCAATAGCCAGCGCATGATGCCATCAATGCAGGCCAGTTGGCTACCCTCACGGTAGCTAGATGTATAGAGTAAGTTGTAGCATGTAAGTGGTAGCATAATAAGAAGTTGTTAGCAAAGTTGATACAGTTAGATCAGTTAGAAGGCTGTGAAATAACAGTAGGAGCCAAGGGCGTTAAGCGGGTGAAGGTAGTTGTAATGAGGATGGGCCTATATCAAGGATTTTCCCTCTCAATGAGAATTATCGATGAATTTGTTGATGAAATTCCAGCTCATCTCCCCCTCAATTTCTCTCTAATCTCTTTCTCCCTCAATTCTCTCCCTCTCGTTCTCTCTTTCTCTCTTAGAATCAAACCCCGATTCTCCTCATCAAGGAGAATTCCCTGAAATCCTGACAATTGGTATCAAAGCTCGAGACTTGGACCAAGGCGAATTCGTTGAAGGCAATGTCGGACGACACCCGGTTGAAGCAAATGGAGCTTCAAATCCAGCAAGTTAGTACAGCGGTGGTGGATATCCAAGGAAAGATGGCCGCAGTCGACGAGGTGGTCGAACGGAGAATTGAGCAGGCCTTGGATCACAAGCTTGGCCAAGTAATGGCGAGCGTGAAGGCGGAGGTTGCCGGCTAAATGCAGGAAGTAAAAGATCAGGTCTTCGGCCAAATTCAGGGGGTCCAGGACCGAGTTGACGATCAATTTCAGGAGATGAAGGATCAGATTCAAAGCTTCATGCTTTATGTTCGTGGGGCAACAGCCGGTGAAAGTTATCGGCCGAATTCCCTCCCAGTGAGCGTTCGGAGCCGGTTCTGTCAGGGCCGGGTATGGGTCCAGGGATCGCGGACATGGCCAAATTGGAGGCGGAAACAATAATTGGTCGCAATTTGTATAAGATTTTTGTACAAGAATTGGAGATTGAAACTTGACGGATATTGTGGAGGAATTTAACAAATTAAAATAAGTCGAATTAGTGTAACAATACAAAAAAGGATTCGAAGAAGTCAAATCGATTATGCTGAGATTGCTTCTATAACTTTTAAGTGTGATCTTTAGTAGTACTTGATTTGTAATTCTCAAATTATTTAGAACTGATAAAGAAAAAGTTAAGACATGTGACCCATTCAAATAAGAATGTCGAACTGGTTTGATATTAATTGATCTTTAATATTTTTTTTAAATATGAAATTTTAAAAATATGCATATATATATATATATGTGGAATAAGATTGAATTTCTTGTGTTTATTAAATATACAGATATTTTTATTTATAGAGGATAATTTTAATATATTTTATAATTAAATTTTATATATCTATTAAAAATAAATTAAATATTTTATTTGAGAGAATTTAAAGAATTATAGGTGTGCGGGTTGGACCGTGTCCACGCGGACCGATTCACTTGATTTTAATAATATTTTAATATTAGTAATAAATTAATTATGCCCCGTGGTCTCCGTCAAAATTTTAAATATTATAATTCATGATATTTAATATAATATAAGAATATTTTTGGAAATATTTAAATATATTTTTAATGAGAATTTTTTTACTAATATTTTAAAAAAATAATAAAAACAAGTACTGCACCAAATATAGTGTAAGTTAAAGTAATACTTTAAAATTTTAAATAAAATAAATACTATTTAAATAATTAAATTTAATATATATGATTATATTTTATTTTATATTAATGTCTTATATTAATATAAAATATTAAATTTATATTATTTTAAAATAGGAAAAGTCTATTTTGACCCCCGGACAGCGTTCACGGAATAGTCCCGCTCTCAAACGACATAGCACGAAAGACGACGGAAGAACACAAAAATAAGGGTTTCTTTCAGCTCTCTGTCTCTCTCTGCGTTGCTCGCGCGCGCGCCTCTGTATTTTCCCTTCCTTTCTCCCGCTTTTCTCGATCGCCAAACAGAAGAAAACAGAAGGGAAGAGGAGGAGGGGGGGGGGGGGGGGGGGGGAGGAGCTGCTTGCTTTGTCTTCCGCGTTCCTAAATCTTCCGCCCATGTTGCCTTTCCCGGCAACCTTTTTAAGCCCTCCTGGAGTTTCCGTTTGCCTTTTGCTTCCTTCTTGCCATTTCACGGTAATTGAATTAGCTCCCGCCCCCCTCCCCTTCTCTCTGTTCCTACATATATATATATATATATATTTGCTTCAATTGTTTTGGAATTGTGATGTTTTTGTACTTTTCTTGATTCTTGTAGGCCGTTTCTTTGTTTGATTTGTTGATCTGGGAGGATTGATGGATTGGTGGGACTGAGGGAGGGGAAATTACATCTGGGTGGTGCAGCTATGCATATAAGAGAGGGGATTCGAGAGCGCGTGCATATTAATTTGTTTCCATTCTTCATGTTTTCTTTTGTTTGATTGCATTGAGTCTGGCGTTGGTTTTGATTGCTTACGGCCATTATGGATTCTGATACTTCGACGAGTTTGGTCAAATGTTGTGATTGTGGATGCAGTTGTTCTTCAACCATGAATCAGTCCCTTCAAGGGAATTGGTATCGGTCCGTGAAGAGGAAATTTGACGAGCTTGAGGAAGGAATTAATAGATTAGTTATTCCTGGGTTGGATTTTCCACACGTTGCTCGAGTTGAAACTGAGAATGAACGTGATGCGTTGCGAGAGATGGTCAGCAGCCAGCAACAATCCATACAGGATCTATCCCTGGAATTGGAGGAGGAGAGGAATGCCGCCTCCTCAGCTGCAAATGAGGCCATGTCAATGATTTTGAGGTTGCAGAGGGAGAAGGCTGAGATTCAGATGGAGGCCCGTCAATTTAAGCGTTTTGCTGAGGAAAAGATGGCCCATGACCAACGGGAGCTCTCGGCTATAGAGGATTTGTTGTATAAGAGAGAGCAGGCTATTCAATCTCTCTATTGTGAGGTTCAGGCTTATAAGCATAGGATGCTTAGCTTCGGGCTTTCGGAGTTGGAGATTGTTGATGAGGTCCGTGCCATGACCCACGATAATGGTGTGGCTGTAAACCTTGATTCCCATCTTGTATTTCCACCCTATAATTATCCTCCTCTCAAGTGCAATTTGAATGAAAACCAAGGCCATATCGAAGTAGACAATGATGTGGCCGATGTTGAGAAATATGCATTTGGTGAGACCCCCCTTTCTCGGGATCATTTAAAGGATTTGGAATACAGAATCAACCAATTGGAGAGAACTCCTAGACAAATTCCACCAGATGGCGGGGACTTTTCTGGTGCAAAGAATGTGTTTGAAAAAGTTATAGTTGGCCAGTCTCCTCGTCTGTCTCCACATTTTCAGAAAGTCTCCACTGAGAATTCAAATTCTTTCTTTGCAACCGCAAAAGAAATGGGCCCGTATTTTGCCATTGAATCACCAAGGTTAGGTGACAGTTTCCAAAAGATGGAATGCTCACAGACAGAAGACGACTCAAAGTTGAGAAAGGTGGATAATGCATCAGAAGCAGCAGATGACCTTAGTGACAGAGTATACACAATTGATTCTGTTCACCAGGGAACACATAATGGTTTCTCAGAAAGTAAGCCTACTGTTGGAGCATTTGAAGATTACATAGCTACTCCAACGGAGTCATTCAACCAGGCAGATGCAGGAGATCCTGAGATCACGAAATTATACATGAGGGTTCAGGCACTTGAGGCTGATAGAGAATCAATGAGGCAGGCAATCATCTCCATGAGGACCGACAAAGCTCAACTTGTTTTGTTGAAGGAGATAGCTCAAAATTTGAGTAAAGAAATGTCACCAGCAAAAAGAATGCCTTTGAAGAAACAATCTCTCTATGGGAACTTTTCCTTCATTTCAGTGTTTAAGGTATGTTGTAGGATCATGGTGTGGACCAATTCATGATGCAGAATTCTAGACCAACTTTGCATGGTACATATGGGTATCCTGATATTTTGTACATACAGTTTTCTTTTCAGATATTTGCTCTTGTCTAGGATCAAAAGCTCCTTCTCATTCAGTATCTCTGTAATAGGGTTCACTGACTGTTGACCATTTCATTCCTGCCCGTTCCTTTTCTTTTCTTTTTTTTCCCCTTGCACGTCATTTGAGCCATAGCTACACACAAGCAAGTCCTTACTAGAATCTGGTCAGAATTTAAAATATCAGAGGCTGGATTGTTTATAGGTTTAGTCCCTAGCTTTACAAACATACAGGTAACCATTAATGCATTTTCATTGGACCTAGTTAGATTCTTGATTTCTGGTTGTATTTACTATATATCTCAGAAATCTTTGGTTACAATGTTCTTAAAGATCCTAAGCTGCATATGCACTTTCCAATTATATTAATTCCATCTGCTCTGCCAGTGTTTTTTTCCAGATATGTTCACCATGTTTTTGCTTAACATTTTGTCGCTTCTTCTTGGTTTTAATCAGTGGATCGTATCGTTTGTCTTCTGGAGAAGGAAAGCACGACGTAGCAAGTGAGTGGATAATTAATTGGCATTGCTTTTCATTTACATCCTTTCAGATGACTGTTACTATTTCTTTCTTGTTGTGCATTGTCATAGAGTTGTCAATTTTTTTTAACAAATTTTGATGGTTCATTGCCCAAAGGCTGGGCTAGATATTCCTGATGGATTATTTGCTGTTGTTTTTAGGAAAATATACTTTCCCAAGGATTAGCTTTTGAATTTCTCTTATATTGATGAAGTGCTAACTTGGTTACTCCAGAATGTATGATAATTTGTTATGTGAAATTGTTTGGAAGCTAATACAACAGATGCCTTAAAAGACGAGACACTGCAGGGAGAGAACTGGGAATAATCGTAGAAATAATGAAAATTCAACTTAACTGGGAAAAACACATTAGGAGAATTGAATCACTTCCCGTTGGAATTTGCTTTGCTATTTTGATTCTTTAAGTAGACCTGGAGAAGCACCTTTCTGCATTTTAACATGATTAATTTAGTTCATGAAAAAATGTCATAATGGTGTCTTTGGTACTTACAAGATAGTTATGAGCCTAACTTTGCTAACTATTTGGTTATGAGGAAAGTGGTGTGTTTGGAACGTGGTGTAGTTCTTGGTCCTAATTTTTAGTATTACTGTCAGGTACATCTTCGGGATGTCAGCCAACAATCCTGGCTTGTTATTGCTTCTAGATAAGGGTCCTCGAGTTGGGCAATGGAGATGTCTTTCACGTGTGTAAGTATGAAACATACACGTCCTTTTATGAAGCCAGTGTTACATTACCACCAACTGCATCCCAATCACGCTACCACTTTTTGGGTTTTGCTTTTCCCGTTCTTGATTCCTTGTTGCTATAGACTTGGATATGCGTTCTTGAGGTGCATGTTCTTCCAATTCTTTTTTATAGGATTGAATGTTTGCTGGTTGATGACTAAAACATTTGACACTGTAGAAGCAAGCAGCATTGTATTTGCATGCTTGCAAGTTCTGCTAGAATGTCTCCTTTTGACACGTCCTGTCTGTATATTACTGGTTCATGCATGATTCTCCATTAAATAGGTTGTGCATTTTTTTCTTCTTGTGGAAGCATTTAAATTCTTATCTCTAATTGATGTAGGTTTAATTACGGGATTCTGTTTATCTCAGGTTAAACTGGTGGTTTCATTTTTTTTTTTTAATTATTTGGACTGCCATATTGGAGATATTATTGCCCGACTAAGCCCTCTAAAGCTTTAAGTTTTGATGATTTTCATGAGATAAATGTCCAGTTCTATCTTAATCATAATGGAAATGTCAAATTTTCAATTCATCGTTTGTATGAGTACAATTGTCTCCGCTTGCCCTATACGTTGCTCAGCCATAAAAGCAAATGATAAATGGGGGTTTCATTACAAGTTATTTTTGTTTTTATACATAGGAAGGGGTTTAAACCTTTTTAGAAAAGCAATTATGGTCTAAAATCAAACTTGTGCCTTACCAAACATTAAAAAAAAAAAAAGTATGCTTTTAAAGAACAGCAATCCTAAACATGGGGTTAGACGTGCATAACATAAAAGCAAGTGCTGTTTGCCAAGTATTACAGCTAGCATTGAGTTGTCCGGTTGATGGGCACATGTTCTATTGGACACATGCATTGTACAAGAGTGCAACTCGAACCTCCTTTGGCATTATTATAACACATACAGTTGTGCTCATATACCAGCTATCTGATTGTCTTACAAAGAGGTTCCTCCTGATTTTGAACCCTTGATCAATTATGGTCAAATATTTTGGTGAAACATTTATTTCACTAGAATGAGACATCTTAGCAATCAAAATACGTCAATGTTAGCACAAAGGTGGATGGTATCAATCCACCAAAACGTGCTCAAACATTTACAACGGAACAGAAAGATGGGGAATCGGCCCGTAACTATTTCTAGCACTATCTTTTCAATTAATAAACTATGTTTTCAGCAAGCATTCTCAAAACATTTAAATGACACTAAATCAGGCTCAAGTAAACAGAAAAGTTGATGAAGTGAAACGACGAGCTCAGCTTACTGCTTGACCAACTGCGAATTGAATGTCAACATATTCAAACAGGTGTGGCAGAAGCTGTAATAGAACCATCACAGTACTTCAACCCATTCAGAAAAGCAGAAGAGAGGCGTGGACATAAAATGGTGTTTGGAATGCCAAACGAGGTGCTGCCTTCTTGCAAACTTTCGCCTTCAGTTGAATAAGTAGAAAAGTTCTGGCAAATGGTTTTAAGGCCAACATTCAAGCCACTCGAATTGGATTCGGTAACAAAACTGCAGATCACCCATACACTGAATAAGCGCCAGACTAAATAAAAACAGTAGCTAGCAACAAGCTACAAAATAATAATGCTCAAAGTCATACTGCGTGATAAGTTACATTCTTCCGCTCACTGCCTTATCTGCTAGCCACTACCATCTTTCAGATATTCTAAACTTCGTTTTCTTATCCTTTTTCCTTTTCATGATAAATCACTCGTGTTACGAAGTCATACTTTCTGCTGGCCACTACCATATTTCATGGTCAACCAACAGATAAATATAAGTATGACTATAATTAAATTCGATATTAAAGAAACATCTGAACAGAGCCAAGTATTTGCTGATACAGCATATCAGCCACTCAAAAGAGTACATTCAGCTATTGACTTATTTGTCTTAAGAATCATGTTAGAACATAAAGAATACGAATTTGTTAACCAGTAAATGTTCCAGTATTAAACAAAATCTATCATCTACATAGTCCAAAAGGCAGAAGTGCGCATTTTACAGTGTTAAGAGTAGCATACCTCACGTCAAAGCTCATTCCTTCAGAGCCTATGGCTTCACAGACACTAGAAATTACCCATGGCGGAAGATAAGCATCCCTGATTTCAATGCTATAGCAGAAACCAGCAGATGAAACTTTATTTAATTCTTCATTCATGTTGGACTCCTTTAGAAGAAAAGAAATGTTATCAGCCCTCCTCACCTCCTTGCATCTAACCTACAAAAGAAGTGGAGCCAATATCTGTTAGTCCATGAAGAAATCTGTTCAAAGCAATTCCACTTCAGAGTATACAAATAGAAAGGTTGCATAAGTACTTTTACCAACACGTTTTACGCATTTATACCTCAGGAGAAGAAAGGGCACCATTCTGAAATGGAACTGGTGAATATAAAACAGGAACATCAACTCCAGTCATTGATGTTAAGAAAAATCTGGAAAAATGGTAACCAAAACAAAAAAAGACGAAAATGTTAGTACCCATGAGGATAATTAGGTTGATATTTTTTCCACCAAAAGAAATGCGAATGTTGAACTCAAGCTCTACAGCTCTCAGTTGAAAGCATATTGAAGACATGGATTTTTTTTCAGATATGTTTATAAGATGCCAACCTATAGTTTAATAAAAAATCATATAACCCATGTACATTCTCATTTCCTATGAATGCAAGACAAGACTGCGAGCTATTATCCACATCAGAGATGGTACTGAGTCGTCGAATCTGCATTAAACAACAAAGAACACGGAACAACAATTAGTAATGAATGACCATAAAAAAACTTAAAATACAGCATGGTAAGAAAAGACCATTATGACACCGAAAATTATTACCCCCCCACCCCCCCCCCCCCCAAAAAAAAAAAATATATATATATATATATATTAGAGCTAGTTGGTTAATTTGTCAGGTCTCTGTCAAACATGAGGCATCCAAATGTGTTGAAATGCAAGCTAACACCACATAAGCTACACAAAACTTCAGGCCCATAATTTACATTCTACCAAACTGATCATTGTTTCAAATAAGAGAAAAATAAAGAACAGTGGAACAGAAGCCCATTCAAAAGACCTCATGCTTCCAGCCAAGGCAACAGCTGTATCACATAGAACACCTGGATATGATAGCAGCAGACTTGTATGAACTACTATTAGAATATAGGGCTCCTCTAGTACAATTATTCCTTAAGGAATAGGAATCATAGTCTATTTGCTTCAAATTAATGTGGATAAAAACAAATCATGGCCAATTTTTTGTTGATTTTTTCCTTTCTTATGAAGCCTTTAAAGAAATAAGTACAAAAAGAAGTATTGGAATACATTGGCTACTAAGTTCATTGTTTTTGGAACTTGGGTAGCAATTTAAAACAGGTAAAATAAAAGCACTTCTCAGTACTCATGCCAAGGAAGTGAATTGATGTATTTAGTTGAACTAAGGTATAAGCATAGAATTTATACCTGGCCCAGATTATGTTTCTCCATCTCTGAGAGCTCAACGAGATCTTCTGCATTAATTGTCTCAACTTGAGAATGGCAAAGTGGCATTGAGAAATGAATATCCTAATCAACATAACTAACCCATCAGAAAACAAATAAATTATAACACATATATATAAATCTTAAATGCATGCACCAAGGAAAATGCAATTTAAATGAAAGGAAGGGAGCCATGAACAATTACTTTTCATCCCAAAAAGCTCATAAAACGAAAGTGATTCACAGAAAATATCCCAAAGTGAATATCTAGTATTACAGTTGGAACTTTAAACCTTTACTTGCCTGAAACTAAAAAAGTTCAACATGTCCTGAAGTAAATCCTATATACATAAAATGCAGAGTACCAATTTTGTAATATAACCTTTAGCAGAGAAAAAAGTTACATGTCAACTATCTATTTCAGTTTCCAAGCACAATAAGTATAACTAGCTTTAACACCATTTCAACCAACCTAGACTCACTGGTACACAACAGTTGCTTTATGAATATATCCTATCACCAGGCTAAAACGAGTGCAATTTTGTTCACCCCCTTTAACGGGGGTGAACATGACCCCCAGTACTTTGGGGGTCAAAATTAATAGAGGGGGACAGTGATTTGCTGTTTGGCTGTCCCCCTCTCAGTTAATTTTGACCCCCAAAGTACTGGGGATCATGTTCACCCCCGTTAAAGAGGGTGAACAAAATTGCACTCGGCTAAAACACCCATGATCCTACTAACCTCCCATCCTTAGGAAAATTTCTCCCTATTAAACCTTTGTAATTAATTCGCTTCTTAGTTATACTTCAATGACACCATTAATCCTCAGTCATTAAGGCCTAAATTGGGGGTATTTAAAGTGGATCATTACAATTCATGAGAATGGCCCATCCTCCTTTAAAAGGAAATATTGATTCTAAGCAGAATACTAGATACGTGACGTTGAGAAGGTTTTTGGTTGCTTAGACTATACCTTTGAAGATAAGGTATCACATGCTGCCTTCCTCCTCAAGGGTTTGGCAAAGTAGTGGCGGAGGATGACCCAACACCACAATCAAGATCAGGATTCAGAGACAAATGATGACTTGGGCAGAAGTTGTGGGGCTATTCAACTAGAGGTACTACCACACTGCAATCCAGCAACAAAAAACGACTAGAGTTTGTAACTTTGGAGCAAGGGAACTTGTGAATGGCTGAGTATGAGGCCAAGTTCAGAAAACTCTTTTCATTAGGCCACAAAATCCTTGACTTGTAGGACCAAATAATATATCTAATATCAGCCCAAAATACTACCAATGTGGGACTTGATTTTGACACAAAAACTGAGTCAATTGCTAAGAACTTCAAAACTATTTTACATCCAGTATTTTCTTACTAAATTATAAGAAATTTCTAAGCATGAAAACTTCCATAACCATTTACTGACATGCCAATGCATGACAGAAAAGTATTGCATGAACAAGCAAATAGAAGCTGTGATAGTAGAATCAAGGAACAGCCATCTAGATTATACAATGTCCCTGGTAAGTATTAGGCAACAAAATTTTACTAACAACCAAAGTTAAGTTCCTTTGCCAGCAGTAAATCGAGGATAATCAAAAAGAAACTCCGATGTAGAACTTGGATCACACGACTAGTTGTCACTCAAGAACAGGCATCTGCCAAGAAGATTAAGAAGTACATCTTACCTGCTCCCTTAGCAAAGACCTTAGACTTCTTGTGGACTGAGATACATATGCATTGCATGCACACTTACTTCCTTTTGTACGATCACCAGCAATAAACATTACAACAAACTGTGCTGTGCAGACTAGCAAAATCCAAGAACAAGAGCAAATTAGTATAAAATATTTATTTTCAACAAGTAAATAAAAGTTATGTTATCCACAGAAGAGAGTATAAAACAAAAAAGACTAAAATAAGGATCCACAGATGAAGGCTATTTTCCTTCTTGCACATCCATAATGACCACAATAAATGCAGCAATTTGTAACCAGGTTGTTTATCAAAATATTTATGATGCACTAGAATGCCTTGATGGAAAACTAGTACCAGCCTATCAGGTAAAATAAACAGTCACGGCCTGTCACCAAATTTTAATGTAAATAGATCCTTCTCTAACCAATTTCAGCTTGTTGAATTCCATACTTTCCATTGCCAGTAAATGGAGGAAGCATTCCCAACAACAGTAAGTTTTTTTTTATTGTACTTCTAAATAGCAATTACTATAAGTATTTATCTAACTAAATAAAAAGCAAGTCATAGAGACTGTAGTATAACTAATTCAACCCCAACACAAATATCTTTTTTCTCAGTGAATTGTATCTTCTTCATATGCATCACAAATGCCATCCTGTTGATTATTCAAGGACCAAAGATGAGAGAAACTAAACAAACAAGAATATGAAAGCTACATTCAACTTATGAAAAAACAAAAGGGAAATATATATTTAACAATTCTGATATTTTAATTGACTGTCACTGAGCATGGAGTATTAGGTAATAGTAAAATTTTTGGGAACAAAAATCCAGCAACTATTATTTCTTCCTAGAATTTGTTATATATGCTTCTTAAATCATTTTGTTATTGATGCATAAGAACAACTTCATACATTTTTCACTTTAACAATTGCTGCCTTTATGACAAACAGATGTCCTAACAACAGATAGTAACAATTGTTGTAGATAAGCCAATTCCTGAAGCAACCACAGTAGCTACACATACTGATAGTCAGGCCACATTTCGCAAGTAGCATCTATACCATTTTTCATTCATTCTTATTCATCTAGTGATCTTCAAGATACTTTCTGCTGCTGGTCATATCCCCAAACTCTCATTTTCTTGTCCATGTGATCATCTCTGTCATTTGAATTTACAAGTATGTTTATTAAAAAAGATTCTTGAGTGGTCTCTAACAGTCTCCTCATGCTTAGTTTAGCAGATTTAACGACATCATGATACAGCTTGGTCTTTCAAGGTGTATTGTCGATTATTTTATCTTCTATAGTCATTCAACAGGTGGTACAATTATGACTAGTAACAAATATTCATGATATTGTGATTACATGCAATTATACCAAGGGTCTAACTAAGCTGAAATTGTTTCTACGTTGTCAATTTCACACTAGAAATCTACGACCCTTGGATTATTATACTGACTTGGTGTTGCTCCATTTCTTTTTCAGCATAAGTATGTTCTTTGATTTATTCTCTAAGCTAAGAATGCTCCAGCTTAAGGACTTTTATCAGATGTTTATGTAATTAATTGTATTAGTTTAGTTACAGTATCCTTTTATACCATAATTGTTTGTACAGTATTCCACCATTACATGTCAAGTTTAATTTCTTTCAACAACTCAAAACCTGTGACCAGAACTTAACTGTTACTACCAAGGATCACCATAAGAAATTGACACAGACTTATGGAAAAAAAATATAGTTTTGTATGATATATGTTTTGTATGATATATGTTTGTAACATCCCTATCATGTTGTCATGCATATATGTGTTTGTGTCACCATATCCACACAAGCTGAAAACGAGCTTACTTGAAAATGCAAAAATAAAAAATGGAAGACCCACGAAAACAAGTTGATTATAAGTCTCTAGTTTAAGGCCACTGGCAATTATGGTTGCCAGGACAGCCAACATCAAAGAGGCTCTTGTGAGTTAGAAGGGACTTGAAAAAGGAGAGAAGCAAGTACAATGTACTTGACTTCATTTCCTTCAACTGGAAAATGCACAAATATTTATCTTCAGATTCACCTACGGCAATGACCTCTTAATTGAGGACATAACCATATGTTATTCGCCAAGCACTTGGTAATGCTTCAGAACTGTCAAACGACCTTTTGTGTAATAATCCCCAATACTGCACTTACCCATTTCCCATATTCCTTAGTTATATTTCCACTAATATGCCATAAGTCAACTCCCAGAAGTCATGTCACAACCAAAAATGCAATTGCAGTTAAGTTTAGTCTACCACCTTTTTCACGGTCATTGTGATTCTATTTTTGCCTAGACTGTGGCCTATCTTTGTTATTAATAAAATGTATTTGTTAAGAGTAAAGTTAATGACATAATAAAATTTTTGTAGAAATGACATAATAAAGTTAACCCTCTATCTACCAACTTAAACCTTTAGATCAGATAGTGCTTAATAATTTAACATGATATTAGAATAGGCTAGGGTCTTGAGTTCAAACCTCACCACTAACCCTAAACCACAAGCCCACATTTGGACTAATTATAAAATGAAGTCTAGCCACACATGAGGGAACATGTTGAGAGTAAGGTTGTGTCTAGGATAGGTTTAGTAATGGAATGGAATGGAAAGGATTATAAACGGATGGAATGGAAATGAAGGAAATGGAATGGAAGATTATTTCTCTTTGTTTGGGAGAGGATAGGATGACAAGTAATGGAATTGGATGGAAAAAATGGATAGATGAGCCTATTTCCATCCATTCTACTCCAATTTGGAAAGGACAAAAAATGCTCCTTTGAAGGATATTGGAAGGAAAAGGTTTCCAACCAATCTCTTTCCATTCCATTATCAATTATTCTCCCAAACAAAGAAAATATGTTTCCATCCAATTCCATTATTTTCCATACTCTCAAACACACCCTAAAATTAATAATGTAAAAGATATAGTTAACCCTATCTACCAGCTTAAGCAGTTAGATCAAAGAATGATTAATAATTCAACAATGTTGGCTTCAAATTCTTCAGACAGTCTTTTTAACATATGGCATTTTTTATTCTTAACATGATTAGCATGTTCTCTAAGTAATGGTCAAGATAAGCTCCACTTAGCTTTTTCAAAAGTCCATTTTTGGGATCATTGACATATGCATGAAGATAATGAAAATTCACATCAAGGCATGCCTTTATAATGCCTTCATGGTTCTAACTAATCTTATATCGTTCACCTAACTTTAGCTAAGCTATGAAAAAATTCAACAGAAAACGTATACTCCTGGAAACATGATAATTGGTTAGTTAAAAAAACATGATAATTAGCCCTCAATTGTTATCAAATTACAAAATATTTTTGTTACCCTAGAGCACTTAAGTCAACTTTTGAAATCTCATTAATTTACTTTTTAACATATATTTGTTGAAATTTTTGCAAAAGCATAGATACATGCAATATCAATTTACTAAGTTAAAGTCGGCGGCACAACATTTACAATATCAATTTACTTCTAAAGTCACATTGACAATACAAATCCATCAAAAAAAGAAAAAACACAATGTGGCATAACTTTACACCTGACGACCTTCCTAACGCAACCATCTAGAGAGAGAATGATGAGATAAAGTTCTAACACCATCTTCATATGGAAATATTTCTTGGAAACATGTAATTACCATAAAAAATGTTGCACATGCTCTTCCTGAACATGTAGTAGAGACTTCGAAACGCATCTTCCCATGCTAGTTGGCGTTTGATTAAAAAGTCCATTTGGACTGAACAAAGAAGAAAAATATTAATGATTCAAATAAACAAAGGCAACAAAAATTGATACTGCAAAAAAGATATAGTAATGGCTGCAAACCTCCTTCTGCTGCAGATAGGGTCAATGCTGATATAACAGAAGGAGGTAGAGAAGACTGTGGGTACACCCATGAACTTAAAGCTCTTGGCATATGAGTAGTAGATGTGTGTTCAGCTGAGCAGCTTATCTTTTGACTACCCTGAGAGGCAATAGCAAACTGGGGTACACCATTACAAGCACCACTAGTAATTAACCTATGAAACCTACCATCAGAAAATAATACTGATCAGCTACAAGCAAGCGTCTAAGAACAAAACTTAATTAAGTTAATTTATAATGGGATAAGACACCAAACTAATGAGAGACTGAGGAAGACATAATACAGCCATGTACATTGAGGTCATAGAAGATGCAGCAGCCACTAAAAGCATACATGAACTGATACATGGTAATTTTTAACTGAATCACTTAGAATACTGGACAGAGATTTTAGTAATCAATGAAAAAGACAGTGGTTGACATAATTACTAATTAAAAGAGAATCAAGAGACAGAAGAAACAAGGGGAGAAATATCTTCAATCGTGAACAGTCAGAGAAATAAAGATGGACATCAATTATAATATAATTTGACCAGAGGGATCAATCTTGGATCAGATCATGCATCTACCTTTTTCTCCAAGTTTTCACTGATACATACCTTTCAAAGTGTGGCCACATGGCCAAATTTAAGCACTAACCTTCCACAAATACTTATACAATCCACATAAAAATAGATGTTCTGGAGTTTACACCATACTGAGTGTACAAGACAACATGATCTTCAGCTATGCAAAGTCACCACATCACGTGAATTTTTAAGTAATGGAGATCCAACTCTCCTACTTCACAAGATCTATGTGTCATTTGGGGGCAATCAAGCATTCCTTCTATGCTTCCAACTTTCAGTCCTGCACATTATCACTACAATTTTGGCTTTTAACAAGTTGCCTGATTTCCTTATCTGTTCTCCTAGTTAAGATTGCATCAGAGAATGTTATCTTGGGCCTTGCTGTCTACCCTTCAGTCATAAGGAAAATATTATGCAGAATAGTATAATCCCGAAAACAATAAAACCAGCAAGTTGGACATGGAGAAAAACATTAACTGTTAAACCTTGTTCTTGCATGCGTATTCTTCACTGACCAAGTTTAACTATTTATGACTGTTGAGAGTAAAATAATAGTATAAAACATAAAGTTAACTCTCTATCTAACAACTTAAACTTTTAAATCAGATAATGGTTAACAATTCAACAATGATTATTTAATTTACTTATTCGTGTGTAAATTAAGCTTATGGTGGGTAATATTGCCAATTTTACCATTGTCTGTAGGCAGCAATAGTATAAGCAAACAACAATAAAGTGCATAATCTCACCAATTTACAGACGAAGAAGACATCACCCGCATTGTTGTTTTCAATGTAAAATCTAGGGGAGCCTTTTGGCCAGGAATATAAAATTCAAAGCACAAACTTTCTGATGTAAATTCACTTCTTTTAGAAGAATCAGAAGCTAAACCGGACAAGAGAGTAGGTTCATGAGCAACCAGTCCTTTCAGAACCTTATCCTGTCAGGAAGAAACAAATATCAGCTCAGGTTCATAGAGAAATGTTTCAATAAGTACATTGCAAAAGAATATTACTAGCAAGGAAGTACCATATCAACAGTTTCCAGGCCAGACAGCTTTTCTCCACCTGATGACAGGTCAGTAACTGTACGAAACGTATTCTCACCACATTTTTCAGTAGCCTGCAATTTACTGTTTCTGGTAACTGCACTTGAAGCAATAGAATCCTGCAGACTGCCATGAGACAAAGCAAGAAATCAAAATGATGGAAAAGAGTCTGTTGATTATAAACAAAGCAAAACATTCTACAAAGAATACCATGAAATCTTTGGCTGACTTTTGACAGCTGAATCTGGAGGAACAGAGCAACTCTTTAGGCTGCTTGCGTGCTCCATGGGGCTGTTTTCCTCCTGTCCAGAAAATTTTAAAATAAAGTGTGGAAACAAAGTGAGCACTGTGAGAATTTAGGCATGCCATATTAGGCACAGCCCAATATTACAATTTAAAAGAAAATTTACCGACCTTTGCATTTTCTTTCCCAGAAAGCATCCTAAACCTGATGCTGTTTTTTCTGACAGGGTACACTTCGTCCATTCGGACATCAACGTACCTTGGGTTCTTCAATCCATCCGGTTTCTTAAGCCCACAAATAATCCTAGTGGTGTTCCTATGGGAAAAAGAATGTCAAGTGATATGGTCCAGAAAATAACCACAAGAAGCAATAGCCAATGGGTCAAGACTCACTTCTGAGTACCAAATCCAGAAGGTCGAGAGTCATCAACTAGCTCCATTACAGTCTTTCGCTTCAACTGTTCTCCCTGTCATTC
The DNA here is from genome assembly GCA_036245055.1 of Diospyros kaki. Lineage (NCBI taxonomy): Eukaryota > Viridiplantae > Streptophyta > Magnoliopsida > Ericales > Ebenaceae > Diospyros > Diospyros kaki. The sequence goes on from BSEG01000010.1 coordinate 1,441,475, forward strand.
AAACGCAATTCCATTGAAAATTCTCTTTGTTAAAATTTGGACTGCAGTACATACAGAGCCTGGTTGTATTTGGAAGCTCAAAATTATAGATATCTCACCACTTTAAACATGGAGAAAATTTGAATTCAAGCCTGATGAAACGGAATTGAATCTAAAAGGAAAAGATGCAAATTAGATAACTCCTTACCCTCAACTCCGAAGGAGTCTTCCTCTTAACTGCGGTACCAATATGGAGTGGGTCGGAAGAAACAGGGCCCTGAGTGGCAACATTTGCCATGTTTTACAACAAAACGTACTCTCCAAATCAAATCTGTCAGCAAGAATGGAGTAAAAACATCTGAGCCATATATACAGATAGGTTATAAGCTCAGATACGCCGTTACAAGAGGAGATCTTAGATAGGGATTAGCAAAACAATCTACAAGATCAATTTGAGAAATCAAGCATCGGATTGGGAAAAACAGAAAAATAATAGCTCAAATTGACCGCGAGAAAACAGGAACAGGAAGACGTACCTGTGTAGTAAAATTATGCTCCGAAATTGAAAGAAAGAAAAACCCTAGAAAGTGGCAGTCGACCAAATCTCCACGCTCGAGTATTTGATTGCCCTAAATGAGGAATTTAGGGAAAATCAGTATCTGTGGGAGAGAGAACGGGAGAGATGGAATGGAGGATGTTAGCGAGATCGGGAAACTGCTACGATATGAAGAAAAGCAACAAAGCAAGAGGGAGCGTTTGTTTGAAATCTTTTCAGTTTCCCTCCTCCTGTCTGACGCCGTTAGCGACCGCCGTCGTTTCGATCACTGGGTGGGAATGAGAATGGAAGCCACGCGAAAAGACTGAAATATCCCTGATCTAATTATTACGTAATATATATATATTGTCATTTAAGGACATGGGATAATTGTTACAAAAACTTGATTTTTATGTAAAAAGTTTACTAGGTCCCATAAGCATTGCAAATATCATCAAAAAGGGTTGAAAGTATATATTTATTCTTGAATTTTTATGTTTTTTTTGGGTAAAATCTTTTTTTTTAGATTTTAAATGTATAATTGAATCATGTAAATCAATAACCTAAACATTTGGCCAGTAGATGATACACATGTGCAGTGACATGATAGTTCTTTAACGTTTTCTCAGCTCTTCTCTCTTTTTTTGACGTCTCCTTAGCTCCTTATCTTTTTTTGATAGCGTTTCCTCAGTTCTCTCGCTTTCTTCAACTACATCTCCACTCTTTCTCTTTCTCTCTCTAGCATCTTCTCAATTTCTTTTATTTTTTATTGTGCCTCATCTCTTTCTCTAGTGTCTCCTTAGCTCTTTTTCTCTATCTAACGGAGCTACAAAGCTCTTCCCCAAGCAAATAGAATATCTAAGAGTAAAGTTGGAGAATCTAAAAAAGAAAAAGAATGAGATAAGGCCAAAGCTAGAGTTGCTCGGACTCTACATACGTGCATTAATGTAATACCCGAAGTTTTTAGGCATTGTTGTTCAATAAATAAAACATTTTCTTTAAAGTCGAAAGTTTCAGTAAGCACATGTGTAATTCTCGAGTAATTTTCAAGGAACAAATGAAGGATTTCTGAAAGATCATGGAGACTAATGCAAGAGATTATCATCTTAAGGGATTTTGAAACGTTCAAGCAATTTTAGGGTTCAGGTGTTATAAGGGCAAATAACTTTTGGGTTAAGGAATCATTTGTGAGAATCTTGAAATATCTAGTAACTAGGTACTTAAGAAAATCAAATGGTGCTAACTAATTGTTAAAAGTGCAATGATGAGCAATGATTAAATTTAATAACCCATATGGAAGCACACATCTCAAGGGGACACTTATCATATGAGCTTGCAAAGGCACAATCCTAAAGGACAAATGACGCAATCCTGCGAAACTCATGATAAGCTCTCTTATCCAATCGACAGTGGCGCGCCCAAATTTGCCTGGGTTATCTATAAATATTAGGCCTTTAGATGGATTATTTTTTCTATTAGACAAGAGGGTAAGGAGGTGAATTTGAGAGAAGAAGCTCTACCTAAAAATGAGGTAAAAAATGCTTTGTCAAAAAAGTCAGGCTATTACCGTAAAAGGCACCAAACAGTATCAAAATAGCGAGGTAAATCAATTTTCTTTCCGTAGTCTGGTAGAGGATTGAATAAGGGTTGTGTTGGTTTGAACAAGGGTCAAAACGGAGTCCAGACGAGGGAGAACGGGCTAAAAAATAACAAGCGGGTAAAATTACCCCGAGGAGGGAGATGACGCGTGTAGCCCACATGCCACTGCCTGCTATGCTTACAGGCTCGTGGGAGGCCTTCCCCCGACGTGTGCGGGCTCGTGTGGGGTCCCTCTGCCCCACGATTTTTCAGTCTTGATATTTAATTTTATTCCTAAGACCCTATGTAAAAATATTCTAAATTTGAGGTACGGAAACATGTGATTTTTGCAGAAAACTATTCTCAAACCTTGTGAATAGTGTCCAGCCGCATCCAAAATAGCAAGGTGAGTGTTTCTTGCATCCTTTTGCTACATACCAAACATTTGTCTTCATACGAGTAAAGGTGATTACTTGCATAGTATGGCTTTCTTTTAAATCAAATATTTTCTTCTCTTTTTGTCATGCATCACTTGGCGCATGTGACTAGATGAAGTCAGGGTCTCATGTAGACTGGTGAAAAATCATGAAGATGTGAGAACATGATGGATCAGCGGGGTGATTGCAACACCTCGGCGTTTCTTCCACACGGGAGATTTCACGTCATTTTGCATAACTCATTTACATGCATGATTTTTTTATTTGATGCACCCACTTAGATAAAATTGTCTAATCCGGTGTTTCATATCTCTGGAACATTCAACTTTCCAGGTGGGTTAGTCATGACAGGTCCCCCAGAATCGAGCCAAAGAAAATGGAATGAAGTAATAATTGGATAGCTAGTTTCTGTATGTTTTGGTTGTAAAAGCACTACATTATAGTTTTAAGTATGTTTTTAATTATTGTAAAAATGGAGTCTAAATGATCCCTAGTTCCCCATTTTATATCAAGATATGTTAGATTGTATTTGTGCTAAAGCATATAGTGGGAGCCTTAATTGTTTAACTTATGATTTTAAAAACTTTCAGGTTCGATCATTTACTTCCGTTGGCAAAGCCTTCCATAAACGTCTCAAAGATTATCATATGGTTGTTAGAATCATCATGCATCACTGCGTGTGCTTTGGGGAAAAGAAAAACGGGGCGTTACATGCATGGTTGATTGTGAATAATCATCTTCTTTCTCGTCCTCAAAATCAAGTGATGGTGAATAGAGAAAGGGAGTTGAGAAGACACAACCAGATAGAGAGAGACTAGAAAATGTTGATAAATCTAAGGTGACACAACCTGAGAAAGGGAAAGAGAGATAGACGCTAAAGACGATGTAGTCGGAGAGAGAGTGAAAGTTGAGGAGACATCGTCTGATAAATATAAGAAACTGTAAAGATGTCGAGAAGAGAATGAGAGAAGAAGGAAGTTAAGAAGACGTCGAAAAACTGTCACATAGTGCGAGTGCGTATCATTTGTTGTCTAGGTGTTTAAATGAGTGATTCAACACGATTTAGAAGCACATTTGAAATCCTATAAAGTTAAAAATTTAATAAAAAGAAAAAAAAAAGTTTAGAGCAAAAATATGCTACGGGTCAAAAAAAAAAAAAAAAAAAGAGGGTGATCCCATCATTGCCATTGCTATTGAAGGCTTAACAGTTGGTCGTTAGTCATGATCTTCGGGTTTCCTTTGGGTTGGGCAATGATACAAGGGCGAAGGAGACATGACACAGTTACACGCCAGTAGTCTTAAGGAAGCAATAATTATAATTGTTTTCCTTCCCTCAATCTATTTAACTTGTCCGAGAGGTATTTAAAAAAAATTGGAGAGAAAAGGATTTTGAAAGGTAATTAGTTCATACTGCCTGCCGCCACGTAATAAGTTATAAATTTAGTGAGAGATTAAGATTGAGATTAAGATACTTGCGTACTAAGTTAACATACATACACCTAATAAATAAAGCGTCACATCATCACATCACATCGTCTCAATGTATACAAGTCATAATAAACAGATGGTCAAAGTTTATCTAAAGACTTGATTTGTGTATATGTACACAGATAATATATATACATATGAAGCGTCACGCTTCCTCTTGCGTAATTTATTAATTGAGATCGATGTTTGTGTGGCGAATCATGTATATAAGCTGCCGATCGAGTAGCTATAGCTAGCCAGCCATCAAGGTACGTATAATAACTAAGGAGCTTGGAGGAACGGAAGATACGGCGGCCATGGATGGTGAAAAGAGCAAGATCCTGATATTCGGAGCGACTGGTTATCTGGGCCAGTACATGGTCAAAGCAAGCGTTTCCATGGGCCACCCCACTTTTGCCTATGTCCGCCCCACCAACCCCAGCTCCGACCCTTCCAAACTCCTCTTGCACCGCCACTTCCAGTCCATCGGCGTTACCATTTTCCAAGTACGCACACGGTCCATTAATGATCCCGCTCTAAGTTTAATTAAGACTTCTCGAATTAGTTTGTTTGTTTTTTTTTCTGATTACCGCCAACTTTGACGTACGTGCGTGTGGAAGGGAGAGCTAGAGGAGGAGGAGAAGCTTGTTTGGGTGCTCCGGCAGATCGACGTCGTGATCTCGACACTGGCAGTGCCTCAACATCTCCATCAGCTCAAACTTATCACTGCAATGAAGCGCGCCGGCAACATTAAGGTGCATGACATACGTATATATGTATATATATGGTTAATTAATTAGTTTCGGATTTGATCAGTTTGAACGATGATGATTATTATTATTATTATTGTATTGGGCAGAGGTTCGTTCCCTCAGAATTTGGGAGCGACGTTGACAGGGTGAGAGGGCTGCCACCTTTCCAAGCTCTGCTCGACAACAAGAAGAAAGTAAGGAGGGCAACGGAGGCAGCTGGATTATCATACACCTATGTGTCGGCCAACTCGTTTTCAGCCTATTTTATAGATTTCTTGCTCCACCCCCATGACAAGAGCGATCAAGCAGTTACCATCTATGGAAGTGGTGAAGCCAAGGGTAAGTACTTCTCTGTCTTTCCATATTAAATTTGGTTCATAAATCGACAAGCTAGCTTTAAGTTCTTTAATTTCCTTGACTCTGTCATTGATGTGGATGCTTATTCAACTCACCACACATATACACTTGACATATATAGCCGTGCTAAACTACGAAGAAGATGTGGCAGCGTACACAGTGAAAGCGTGCACAGATGAAAGAACGGCCAACCGGGTCATTTACTGTCGGCCGCCGGGCAACGTTGTCTCCCAGTTGGATCTGCTTTCGTCCTGGGAGCACAAGACCGGGCGGAGTTTCACAAAAGGCCACCTCCCCGAGCAAGATATCATCGACCTCTCTCGAAGTACGTGCTGTATTTAGCTAGAGCTAGCTTAAAGTATAGGGTTTAATAAGTTTGAAAATAATGAAAATAACTCCGACTTGTAGCTCTGCCGGCGCCGGAAAACATAAAGATGGCCATACTGTACAGCATATTTGTTGAAGGAGCAGAGACGAGTTTCGAACTGGGAGAGGAGGAGCTGGAGGCGTCGAGGCTCTATCCAGACTACGACTACACTTCAGTAGATAAGCTCCTCGACATTTGTTTGCTGAGTCCGCCCAAACCAAAATTGTCCACATTTACTTGATCCATATCATCGGCCGGTCATAATAACTATAAAAACAAATTATATTTTATAATATATATATATATATATATATATATTACAAAATGTTAAATTTGTTACTATCTTTTAAAGGGTGACTTGTGGTATTAGTGTTGACAATAGGACGAGATTAATTAGTCTATTTCATTCAGTATTTTTTTTTCTTTGTAAATAAGTATTGTATAAAAAAAATTAGCATAAAAACGTTTACAAAAATAAATCAAGGTATGACCCAATACACATCAAAAGCAAGAAACTAATACTATGCTCAGAATTCCAACAAATGAAGTGGGATCTAAAAAAAAATAAAAAATGCATCTCGACCAAAATGTAATCAAACCTATTCAAACATTTACACTGATCAACTCACTTATTCATCAAGAGCAGCAAAAGGTCTTCAAATCATATCTCGTGATAACAAACTCCAGGATCAAGCACTTGATGATTGAATGCCATGAGAAATCCAACCACAACAATAATATGTACACAGATAAAAATTTGGACTAAAGGACTATACCAGTTTTGATCTTCAAAGTTTACTGTGGTGCAACCAATCCTAGGATGCTCACTGGCACAAACACCCAGGGCCATCTCCATCAATTCATAACTCACTCAAAGGTTGTCTATTGTTTTACTATGAAGACGTACATGAGTTCTATCCACTTCAAGTTATTAATCAGAATGACATGCCTAACCAAGGAAAGCTAGTTGGCAGGACGCCAGCCATATAAGATAAGTGGAGACAATGTCACTCGTCACGACAATATGTACACAAGTAAAAGCTATGATCAAATGTATGTACCAACTTTGGTCACCAAAGCTCACTGTGGTGCAACTAATCTTGGGATACTCCCTAACACAAACACTCAAATCTAACTTGGTCAAATCATAACCTACCCAAGGGCCATCTATCTTTTGACCGTAGACTCCAAGTTACTAAGTAGATAAATTCACCTAAACAAGGTAGACTGGTCAGTTGAAAGCCGCTAGAAATATCACAAAGCACAACTCTAAAAAAATGGGGAAAAGAGAATGGTAACCAATAGTGGCCACATGACACACTATACCTGATGAGCCAAATCAAATATTCTTGCTAAACCAATATAATTGGACCAGGGTCGGCTTAAGAATATATGTGCCCCTAAGAATTATTTTGGTATCCCTTTAATAATATAAATAAATATTACAAATTATTTAAAATTTACATTTTTTAATTTTTAAGATGCAAAATCACTAATTAAATTTTTGCATTCAAATTTAGCAAAACAAAATATTTTTCAATTGACAATATAACCAAATTACTTAGTCTTTTTTGTGATGTGGTTGAAAATAAATAAGATTCTATTAATTTTAATTTTGAAAAACTTCTTTCTGCTGAAACTTCAGTAACATGGATGGTTAATAGTATTCTATAAGTTATCCACGCATTTAGAAAAGAATTTTATTTTTTCATAAAATTTAGTATCGCAAGTGGTGTTTTTATTTTCATAATTATAATTTCTTTTAAATTCGTTAATTCTGAAAATAAATTTAAATCATCAATATTAGAGAGCATGTCATATTTTAGAATAGTATTTTTTGCCTAACATTAGAAAATGAGTTATGGGCTTGGAGAGTTGGGAGGTCTTCTCATCTAAATAAAATAACAAAATAAACAGAATATGAATTCAAACAAAAACCATCATGAAATACAATTTCAAATGATATGAGACCTCGTTCTTTTAGGGTTTCTCTTTTTTGAAGATCTTTATTAGCCTATATCTTAAGTTGACCCTTGAATCTAACTATTGTTAATTATTGTGAGTATACAATACAATTGCAACAAATAGTCTATTTAATAATAATTTAAATTTTTATTCATGGGACCGAGTGGAGGGGCTCCGCAAAGGAAGGCATCCCAATAATTTAATTTTTTATAAGCCAATCAAAACTCTACATCATTTGTGACTTAGTAAGATTTTCTTTAATCAACAAAGTTGAGTCAATATTTTTAGTGCGATTTTGTTCACCCTTTTTAATGGGGGTGAACGTAACCCTCGTTAGTTGAGGGTTAAAATTGCTTTTGAATGTTTGCTCTGTTAGTCAAACTGCAACCCAATATTTTGAATACTCATTCCCCATTTTCTCTCTCTCTCTCTCTCTCTTCTTTATACAACCCAATTTTTGTTTACTCGTCCACCCAACAACTTCTATCTTCCTTATTCATTCTCTCTATTTCTCCATCTCATCTCTTCCATCTCTGGCGTGCGTCTCCACTTGCTCGGGCCTACATCCCTTCTATCTCCGACCTCCCCTCTAGCAACAATTGTTTCCTCCTTAGCATGCAACCGCCATTTGTCGCTTCCTGTCTCACGTGCAATCGCTATCGCCGTCAATCATTTCTTGCCACGCCTGTAATCTCCATCGCCATTAGTTGCCACTTCCTGCCTTGCATTCGACTATCGTCACCGTCGTTTCCTCCCCATCCTACGACCGTCGTCATTGTCTACCATAGTCGTCGTCGCAGTAAAAGGTCTTCAAATCATATCTCGTGATAACAAACTCCAAGATCAAGCACTTTAGGATTGAATGCCATGAGAAATCCAACCACAACAATAATATGTACACAGATAAAAACTTGGACCAGAGGAATGTACCAGCTTTGATCTTAAGTTTATTGTGGTGCAACCAACCTTAGGATTCTGATTGGCACAAACACCCAGGGCCATCTCCATCAATTCATAACTCACTCAAAGGTTGTCTACTGTTTTACTATGAAGACGTACAGAAGTTCTATCCACTTCAAGTTATTAATCAGAATGCCATGCCTAAACAAGGAAAGGTAGTTGGCAGGACGCCAACCATATAAGATAAGTGAAGACAAAGTCACTCATCATGACAATATGTACACAAGGAAAAGCTATGATCAAATGTGTGTACCAACTTTGGTCACCAAAGCTCACTGTGGTGCAACTAATATTGGGTTACTCCTGACACAAACACTCAAATCCAACTTGGTCAAATCATAATCTACTCAAGGGCCATCTACCTTTTGATTGTAGACTTCAAGTTACTAAGAGCAGCTTTAATGGAGCACCAATTGCAGCGCGAACTACAATTTGGCGCAGAAAGTGTCTCTAATAAATACATTAAAATGGTGTTGGGCATAACTTTTAAAACTCAAATTTGGTATTGAGTGAATAGTGTAACACCAAATTTGGTGTTATACTATTTATCAACACCAAATTTTCTTTTTTATCTTATTTTCAATTTTATCCCTCTTTGTATAATTTTAAAATAACTTATTCCCTTTATATCCTTTATTACTTTTACTATATTTATATATTTTGATTAATAATTAATAATATAAATTAGATTATTATAAAAAATATATACCAATGAAAATATTTTATTAAGATCTATAAAATGAGTATAATATTGAATATATTTTAAAATATTTAATATATTTTACAAATATCATGTTAATATAAAATGAAATATTTTTGTTTATGTATATGAATTTTTGTATTTTAATAATTACTTAATAGAAAGAAAATATTCTTAATGCAAAAAATCAATAATATAATGAAAAGCAATAATTTTTTCATTAACTTAAATTAAAAATACATGATGAAAATAGAAAAAAAGCTTAAAATAATTTTTAATTTTTGCATGACTATAATTTTTAATTTTTTTATAAAATATGACTAATTATTTTAATTATATTATACTATTAATATTTATTAAATACTTATTTATAGATTATTCTTTAAAAATTCTTTTTTATACTAATTTGGTGTCAAACATTAGAGACAACACCAAAATGGTGTTAAAAAATTTGGTATAATCTACTGTTGGACACCAAATTGGCGTTCAATTTAGTGTCCAACATTGAAGATGCTCTAAGTAAATAAACTCACCTAATTGAAAGTCGTCAGAAATGTCACAAAGCACAACCTTAGAAGAATGGGAAAAAGAGAATGGTGACCAATAATGGCCACGACACACTATACTTGATGAGCAAAATCAAATATTCTTGCTAAACCAATATAATTGGACCAGGATCGGCTCATGAATATATGTGTCCCTAAGTAAAAATTATTTTGGTATCCCTTTAATAATATAAATAAATATTACAAATGATTTAAAATTTACTTTTCTTAATTTTTGAGATGCAAAATCACTAATTAAATTTTTGCATTCAAATTTAGAAAAAAAATATATTGTTCAATTGATAATATAACCAAATTACTTAATATTTTTTGTGATGTGGTTGAAAGTAAATAAGATTTTATTAATTTTAATTTTGAAAACCTTATTTCGGCTGAAACTTCAGTAATATGGATGGTTAATAGTATTCTATAAGTCATCCACGCATTTAGAAAAGAATTTTCTTTTTTCATAAATTTAGTATCGCAAGTGGTGTTTTTATTTTCATGGTTAGAATTTCTTTTAAATTCATTAATTCTGAAAATAAATTTAAATCATCAATATTAGAAAGCATGTCATGTTTTAGAATATTATTTATTGCCTAACATTAAAAAATGAGTTATGGGCTTGGAGAGTTGGGAGGTCTTCTCATCTAAATGAAATAACAAAATAAACAGAATATGAATTCAAACAAAAACTATCGTGAAATATAATTTCAAATGATATGAAACCTCATTCTTTTAGGGTTTCTCTTTTTTGAAGATCTTTATTAGCCTATACCTTAAGCCGACCCTTGAATCTAACTATTGTTAATTATTGTGAGTATACAATACAATTGCAACAAACATTCTATTTAATAATAATTTAAATTTTTATTCTTGGGACTGAGCAGAGAGGCCCCGCAAAGGAAGGCATCCCAATAATTTAAATTTTTATAAGCCAATCAAAACTCTACATCATTTGTGGCTTAGTAAGATTTTCTTTAATCAACAAAATTAAGTCAATATTCTTAGTGCGATTTTGTTCATCCCCTTTAATGGGGTTGAACGTAACCCTCGTTAATTGAGGGTTAAAATTGCTTTTGAACGTTTGCTCCGTTAGTCAAACTGCAACCCAATATTTTGAATACTTATTCCCTATTTTTTTTTCTCTCTTTCTCTCTTTGTCTCTCTCATTTATACAACCCAATTTTTTGTTTACTCGCCCACTCAACAACTTCTATGTTCCTTTTTCATCTCTTTCTTTCTCCATCGCATTTCTTCCATCTTTAGCATGCGTCTCCACCAGCTCGGGCGTGCATCCCCTCTATCTCTGACCTCTCCTTCAGCAATGATCACTTCCTCCCTAGCATGCAACCGCTGTCTGTCGCTTCCTGCCTCACATGCAATTGTTGTCGCCATTAGTTGTTTCCTACCTCGCCCGTGACCTCCGTCGCCGTTAATTGCCATTTCATGCCGTGCATTTGACTGTTGTCATTGTCGTTTCCTCCCCATCCTACGACCGTCGTCGTCGTCGTCTACCATAGATGTCGCCGATTCTTGTCTTACTGTCACCATCGTCACCTCTTCCTGCCTCGGCTGTTACATTTCCATAGCTAAGCAACCCTGATTTTCACATATTTGCTTCTTCGTTACTGCTTTAGTTGCTTAACCAAGTTCGATCTTCACACGGCTCTTGTTTGTTACAGTATGTGCAAATTAAAAATTACATCTGTAAGAGGCTATAACTGTTTTGTTGTGGTTAGGATTTCATTTTTTTCTTTTTAGAAACTAACTCACACACAGAGTGTTATCATGTTGTAGTGTTGCTAAGAGAGCTTCGAACAGTAATGTGGGTGTTGCTTTGGAGGCTTGTCTATGTTGTGGTTGTGGCAGAAGAGGGAATGAAAGCTTGATGGGTTTGGCTGGCATGTTGTTGTCTGCCTAATTTTATCCCGCAAGTGGACGGATCGTGACAAGTAATACAGTGATGAATAGAGTGTCGTACCCACGAGGACTAACTTTTGACGTTTACTCTAACTGATTTAACCTTAACCTAACACACACATTAACAAAGAATTCAACTATAATGAAAACTAATTTATGAATAAAAGATGCAAACAAAATAATTCTTTTGATTTAAAACTCACAAGACTAAGACACCAGGGTTTGTGAATCCACCGTCGGCCTTCTATAATTCAATTATTCGTTACTCGAGTCTTGCTATTTCTTATCTTAGGTTGAAAATCGATGATCCAATCACAACCAAAAGCCTCTCTCGATGGTCATTCAGTTCTATGAATATATATGAGATTAACTATCTCTAGTCAACCTTTGAACATATAAACATACATTCAATCACGGAGATCATCACAAAATGATTTCGTAGGGCATAACGGTATCTCTACCTATTATAGGACCCTATGTTGTTTGCTACCATGTCTAATCCATTTTTAATTTCTCGAAAGCAATACAATCACAAATATGTTCCAATGGTGATCAAGCATCAAAACAACATTATGAACATAACAAACAATCAACCCGAATGGATAAGAAAATAGCAAACCGAATAACTTTAAATCAAACCATTAGAAGTTGAGGTTTCATCATTCACCCTAATTATAAAAACTTAGCTATGCATGCTCTCAGTCAAAAGAAAAGGAAAAGAGTTGGAATCCATAGCAAAGAATTAAGAAAGAAAAGAAAAGAAAAGAAAAATACAACCCAAGAGTAGTCTTTAATCTTCCGTCCGCTTCTCTTCTCCCCAAAAGACTCCCCAAAATCTTCCAAGAATAAGTTTTTATATAGTCCTCTTTAGGTTATCAAAGTCCTATACCTTGAATGAGTCTATTTCTATTTTATTTGGATTGAAACGGGCTTAAAACGGCCTTTTCACGAAGCTTTGATCCCTATCGCGGTATGCTTGTTGTTGTAGACCCGTGAGTTCCAGAAAATAATTCCTAAAGCGGTCCTACAGCGGTATGCATACCGCTGTAAGACCGTGAGCTCCAGAAACTAAGCCTTATAGCGGTCCTACAGCGGTATACATACCGCTATAAGCTCGCTAGCCTTCTTCTTTGACCTCTTGCTTTGTCATCTTCAACTTTTTGCTCTCGATACTCTTTTGCTTCCTTTTAATTCGAAATCCGACCATGCCTCCAAGCTTCATTTCACTCCCATCGTGCACCAAAATCACTCTTTTTGCTCTATGTCTGCTTTAACACATGCTCCACATCTACATAACCATATATAGAACCAAATCAAGTAGAAATCATGCTCATTGAATATATAAATGCTAAATTTATAGACTAAAATAAGTGTATAAAAGAAACTTATCAGTTGTAGATTGCAAGATTGTTGGCGCTGCCGCTACTCACTAGAAGATTGGAGTTGTATATCTCTACTACTTTCCTGCTATAGAGGGTGGGGTTTCCTATTTTCTCCTGGTTACGTAAGGTTGTCGTTGCATTTGAAGGCTTCAGTTATCTGCTATGGGGAAGGATGGTTTGGATTGTTTTGAGGTTTATGATTGCTATTCGATCCGTGATAGTTCTCAACATAATACCAAATTCTAAGGTGTCAAAAGGCACAACAGAATTCTAGCAAAAGATGGACGTAAACATAATACCAAATTCTTCAACCTCCATATTCTAAGAAAAGACGGACACAAATAGAATTTTATAATACCAAGTTCAACATAAACAATAAAACTACGTAGGGATACACGATAACAACTAAACAATAACAATGTCATTAACATTTCTTGAAATTATTGCTGTAATCAAATGGGCAATTTGGTCACAATAACAAATTTTCATCACTGGTGATACACTTCTAGTGTTTGCATTGCTACCTATTGATTGAGACATTAAATTGTGGTATGACTGTGAACATGCCATTTGTTTGCATAGTCAGAATAATATCATTTTAACATAATGATAAAGTAATTACAAATGTATGACATATAACAAATGTTTGGTGTTGATGTTGTGTTATGGTTATTATATTATGCTATGAAAGTAGTGTTAATAAAAGTAGCATTTGGTAACTAAAGTATTAATGTGCTTATTAATACTAAAAACACATAACAAATATTTGGTTAACATTTTTTTATTGTCTTACAGACATGCAAAATGACAAAAATGGAAATTAGTATTCATTAAGCGTTAAAATAATTATCTTAAACTAAGGTTGTATTTGCTATGACATAAAATATTTTTAAGTTAAATAGTCTTTAAGGAAAAATATTGTATCAAATTCAAAAAATAATATGCCTATTTCTTTAATAATTTATTTCACATCAATAAATAAATAAAATTACGTATTATGATACTACTTGTTTCTAATATCATAATTTTAATAATTGCTCATGGCTTATGCAAAATTATTAGAATAAACGATCTAATAATAATATATTTACATAGCAAACAAACAAAATAACTACAAACAAAATTACTGGCATTACTCTTTAACACTTGATTGGAAATGAAGATGCATAGCAAACAAAATAACTGGAAATGCAGATGCATAGCCAAAAAAAAAAAAAAAACTGCAAATGCAGATGCATAGAGCCCAAAACTGCCCAAAAATAATTTCTATTCCAAACATACATACACCTAAGTGGAAATGCATATGTATTGCAAAAGAAATAAAAATAAAAGAAATGCAAACGAAACCACCATCTACTCATTTTAGCCGCCATTCTTTCTTATTGTATGTAGTTTTTAAAAGTTTAATTAAGCGTCCAAATTGAGATAAACATACATTTAAGTTAGCTTCTTGTTATCCATTATTTCATTAGACATCTAATATTTCTTCTCAAAATTTAATATATCCTCAGTGTGGGTATCAATTAATTTTACAACATGATAACACTTTGTATGCGAGTTAGTTTTTTTTTTAAAAAAAAATTAAATCCTAACTACAAGAAAATAACCGTCACCTCTTATAGACATATATAGCTTTTAATTTGCACATATTGTAACGAACAAGAACAATGTGGAGATCGAACCTAGTTAAGGAAGCAGAGTAGTAATGAAGAAACAAATATTTGAAAACTGAGGTTGCTTAGCTATGGAAATGTAACAGCCAAGGCAAGAAAATGTGGTGATGGAGAGGCAGGAAGACGGCGATGATGGCCGTAGGATGGGGAGGAAGCAACAATGACGACAGTCGAACACGAGGCAGGAAGAGGCGACGGCTGCACCTGACGCAGGAAATGACAGATGACAGTCGCAGTCTAGGGAGGAAACCATCGTTGCTAGAGAAGAGGCCATGGGTGAAGGGGATGCACGTGCGAAGCTGGTGGAGACCCACGTTGGAGGTGAATGAGACGTAGTGAAGAGAGAGAGAGAGAGAGAGAGAGATAATGAATGAGAAAGATATAAGCTCTTGGTGGGCAAGTAAACAAAACATTGGGCTGCGTAAAGGGGAGAAAGAGAGTGTGTGGGGAATGAGTATTCAAAATATTGGGATGCAATTTGACTAACGGGACAAATGTTCAAGAACAATTTTAAGCAATTTTATCCCTCAACTAACGAGGGTTACGCTTACCCCCGTTAAAAGGGGTGAACAAAATCGCACTCCAATACTCTTACAGGTCTTGGAAAACTTACAGAATTGAGTATGGATAGATTAGATAGTGCCTTTACACATTTAATATATAGTATGTGACTTTCTAAGTTCACTACTTGCTAGCAATCAGATAACATCGAAATCCTTTTCGGTATCGGTTAATAAGGAGCCATCACCGGAACTTCTCAAAATCCTAACGACGTTCTGAGAGTTCCTGAATAGAGCCTACCAGCTATTCAGGATAATATAGGTGGCAGCGAAGTTTTACTTCAAGTGAACCTATTACAGTTGACGATTACCGTGTGTTATAATCCTTCAATCACCTAACGTTTCAATTGAGCGAGAGTCATAAAGTGACAAACTCACAAACTCGATAATTATGTGTCTGATCTCATTAATGTGATTAGATGACACATTGGGAAACATTTTTCCTGACTTTGAATCTGCCCTAACCATAGACTGTCTTATCACATCAATAGTAGATCATATAAGATATTAACTCCATCAAATACCGACGAGGGCTACAGATCTTATTTTCAACACCTGTCTCCATACATTAGTAATACAAAACCACATAGATGAACGTTCTCACCTCCTCATTGGATGATTTGGCTCATTAGCAAATCTCGCACATCAATACACAAAACAATCGTGCTGGTTCAAGTCTAAGGATCAACACATCATTGCAATCTAATGATATAACCATTATCCACCGTGTCATGTGGTCAATTATTGGCGTAATATTCGGTTGATCGTTTCCCAACGACCACCCACAGGTTTACTAGTGACATCTTATGTTATATGGCACGTGGCACACCATCCTCCCCTTAGTATCCTCATACCGAACGAGGTAATAACCCCTGTGCTAGTCCATATTCGATTAATCAGGGTCCTTATCCAAAGAATCTAAGGATTATAAATAATTTAAGATATTCTATTACCAGAGAATACTGTCGCACAGTCTTAATACCTTGAGAATAAGATTCTCACACAGAAGATCTAGGGACTCATTCATAAAATTGATTGGAGAAAATATGAATGAAGAAAACCTTGTCTGTTATAGATTTATACAAAAAAACACAATCAATGCATTAAAACAAACCAGTTAGATGTCATCCAAATCTAGCATTAGGGCACGAAACACGAACACAGATAATCTATTTTCCTCAAGTCATCAACAATTAGTCCTCTTGAACAGACATAGAGAAAGCAAAAAACATAAGAAAAAAAAAAAGAATATAATGAAGATGATCGAATCAATCTAAGTTCATTCTAGATCTTTGAATGATTTGGAAGAAACCCAAATCGATGGAACAAACCCTACCAAATCATCAAATTATTTGGAACGAACCCAAATGGATTCAATCTTTTTTATCTTTTTCTTCTTCTGTTTTTAAGGATTTTTTTTCATCTTCTTCTATTTCATTTCCTCTATTTTTACAGGTGACCTCTATTTTTGATTTTGATTTTATTTAAATTTAATTTTAATTTAGTATAATCTAAATAAAGGATGTTATCTCTTAATTTGGATGGAGGGGATGCGGGTGCAAATATAAATGAACATGAGTTTCTAGTGCCAATTTTAAATTATAGCAAGTGTTCTTAAAATAATTAGTTAAACTATAATCTGTATATAGTTTACCCTTATCCTAAAGTCAAATTAAGGGCAATAGAATGGGAGCCACGTGTTGTGACCGGCCTACGTTGTGTGCAACCATTGACCTCAAAATTAAGTGCAATAAAACATAATATATATAAGCACTATGGTGTCCAAAGAGATTATGACAAAGCAAGTAGTCCAAGCTAGGTAATATGAATCTTATACATATAATTATAGTTTACTTTTTTTTAAGCTAATTTTAATTAATAATGAATCTTGATTGTAAAGTTGATCTTATTTATTATGACTTAAAGGTTATAGATTCAAGTAAAAAAAAAATAATTTTTTGGTTGTTATGTATTTGTTTTTAAGTAGTCCATTCATAATTGAATGCATCTTGTAATTGTTCTCAACTCTAAGCTTATTCAAAATTTATTTGATTTGTAAAAATAGAGTTTAGTCTCCCCCAATATATCCTTTAACGATCAAGCCAATTTCAATACTAAAGGTGAAGAAAAGTAATAATATGTAATCAATGACTTACTTGCTTTTTAAAATTTATGTCTTCGTAGGTATACTATGAGGCAATAGAAGCATTTTGATTATATCATGTGGACAATTACATTTTAGCCCTTGGGCTGATTTGGACAAATACAAATTTAAGTCTAGATCAAGGTGGATTGGGAAATTTGAATCGAGTCTCTCTTACCTAAATTTAGGGTGCTTGGATCAAATCTTGACTTAGATTTGGAGTCTCTTGCATCTCTTTGGCTTAGCCTAAATCTAAATGTTTTAGGACATATGTTTCTTCTGAGAATACTTTTCCATTAATATGTATGAAGAACATTATGAGAAAATAAAATGATATCGAAGACATTTCAGATCGAATAACGAATTATTTAAGTATTATGATGATTAAGAGAATTTATAATTTTTATCTGTATAAAACTATAATAAGTGAAATTATATTATTGTTATGAAATGGTGAACGTATAATTACATTATTACTATAAAATGGTATAAGTTTTAAGGTACAAGAAGATAAGACAATATTAAATTTGACTGGAGCCACACAAATGAAACACAAACTCTCAGTTGAAGAGAGTAGTAGTGAATGTTGCGGCCACTCAATTGGAAGCACTATCCAATGTAAAGACATGAAAATAGTTTAAGGTACTTCATCAGCAATTCAAGATGAAAATACCACAAAAAAAAAAAAGATAAATTTTTTTTTTTATCACAAGTTTAATTGATCGACTCGTTTATGTGTATGACGATTAAGAGAGAAAAATTACACATAACTCTCTGTTCTCTTATAATTTTTGACTTTGTTTAAACTTGAAAACAATTTCAAACAAGCATATAGTGTATGTCTAATGAAAAATCGAGTAGTGGTGTTATGCATTTTGTGAAAAAGCTCCAAAAGAGACATGCATGATGTAGTTATGAAGACTACACTATATTTAAGGGATGAAGTTATTTATGAGGCAAATTTTGTTTATTAACATATTAAAATTTTTGATTCTTATTTCTTGACTTGAAATATAATGAACTTGATAAAATCAACATTTCTATCTTGCGATATAGAGATAAAAGGTAACAAGGGCCTTATTTTGTGCAGAAGACAATGATAATGTACACTATTATATATTATTTTGCTCGCTCATTGATCATTGAATATATATATATATATATTTTGTTACACTCAATTCAATTGTTGGTCGACGGTGTTCCATTAACATTGACTACAAAGATTGGTGATTTTTCACAAAAAAATTAGAAAATGTGTAAACAAAAAAAGTAGAAATTGTTTTTCCTATATTCAAAGTGATATTTATTTTTTAGAAAATGATTATGCAAATATTGTGCTCAAATATTGCAATAAAACAAAATATCATTTTATTTATAAAATTATTACAATAATAATAATATTTTGAGAAAAAAAGACCACATTACTTTCTCAATTTTTCGATTTTTGGACAGATTAGCTTTGAATTTTTTTGGCCTCAAATTCACCCCACAACTTTTCAAAATAGTTTATTTTCCCCCTAAAATGATAGGTTTTGATTCAATTTACCTCTCAAACTAGTTTTTTTTTTTTTGCTCAAATGCATTTTTGAAATTGATCAAAGTCCAAAAATTTTATTTATCAATTTAGTTTTCTAAACAATAATATTTTAAAAAAACCAAATTAATCTCTCAATTTTGATCGAATTAGTTATTCGAACTTTTTTGGACTCAAATTAACTCTAAACTTTTCAAAATAGATCATTTTGTCCCTAAAATAATAGTTTTGGCTCAAATTCACTCTTAAAATTGACCAAAATCCAAAAGTTGAGGGGCTAAATTGAGCAAAATAAAAAATTTAGGAGCCAAACTTGTTTTTTTCCTAACATGTTTGTAGAAACTGTAAAAGGCAAAAAAAATAGAGTAGCAA
Source organism: Diospyros kaki (assembly GCA_036245055.1). Lineage (NCBI taxonomy): Eukaryota > Viridiplantae > Streptophyta > Magnoliopsida > Ericales > Ebenaceae > Diospyros > Diospyros kaki. Next base: position 1,460,704 of record BSEG01000010.1, read on the forward strand.
TTAGCAAAAACACAACGCGTCAGGTAGGGGTCGAACCTACGACCTTCTGCTTAGGAAACAGACGCTCTATCCACTGAGCTACAGACGCCTTCACGCCCTCTTCTGCTATTAAAAGTTACATAATCCGATCTATTCGTGAATGTTCAAATCCGACCCCTTTGAAGAGCCTTAATCGGCGGATTATGCAAAGCACTGGCTCTGTTCTGCAGCCACCTCCAGAACAGCAGTGACGCTCTCAAGCAATCGGTGGAACGCCGCCCTATTCCTCTCGGTATAATCTCTCGAGAATTTCACTTTGTTCCTTTCAGTATTCACTTCCCTTTGTTCTTCCATGGAGCAAGCTTATTTACTTTTCTTTTTCGACTTCTCTTTGTATTTTTCTTTCATCGTTTTATCTTTCAGATTCTGCTTCTTCGACCTTTGTGCAATGCCTGAACCGCCGGGTGGCGTCCACCACCACCGACCTCAATTTACTTGAGTCCATGTCTTTCGGGACAGTGTCGTTTGAGGAGCTGTTGGGTCACTGCAGCGAGCTCTACAAGAAGAACCAGGCTGATCTTTCGGAGCTCGGGGGCTGTTTCAGCAGGGTTGGCTTTGTATCCGGTACAATCTGCCTCCTAAACCCTATGTTCAATTTGGTTTCGGCATTGGCGTTTATTTTCTGTTCCTTTTTGGTCTATAGAACCTGAAATGGATGAGGAAGATGAGACCTCGGAAGATCCATCTGCCCAATTGAGTCAAGAGTTGAAGACGGCTGGTGCAGACGCATTGTATCCTTTTCTTGCTTTAGTCATTGGCCCAAGAGAAAATCTATGAAAAATGTAGAGAGTAAAATTATTTGAGTGTCCTTAACATTTCTGTTTGCATGGTAGCAGGAAATTATTTGATGTTCTTTTTCAACTTTTCTTTAGCGCTGTAAAGAAAATTGACTCCAAGTGGAAGTTATTTTGAGAAGATCAATAAGCATTCTATCTATTTGTTTAGCCTAGATGTTCCCTTGTTCCTGTAGGTGGTAGTTACTATGTTTTTATGAACGGCAAGAGACGTCTAGATTGGGTATTTGTTCTGGGCTAACCACAACATGGTTATATTGATGACATGCTGACTTTTGTTCTTCCTAAAGTTTGTTAGATTGGAGGACTCATTGAGCTTGAAGGATCTTGGACTTTCAGATGTCTGTCTTGCCACTATAGCATCTGAAGGTCAGGAACTGATGCCTTGCCTATTAATTTGAGAACATTTCTTTTTCAAACTGGGTTTGGAATGTTAATGGAAATTGAAAGGTTGAGTTTCAGTTTACACATCATTTAGTACAGGATTCTGTCATCATGAATGAACTGATACAAACCATTTTCCTAGTTATAATGAAAAATTGGACGCATTAATGCGTCATTTTAAAACATCTTACCCCATCTATTACACTGGTAGCTGGTATTTTTTTTTTTTTTTGATGGCTTTGCTCGAATGGTGCTTTTGCTTTTCCACTGAGCATGCCTAACTCAGCCTTCACCTCTTACTATTGGAAACCCGTAAGAGAATAATCCTGTCTTTGACATTTCTCCCTATTTAATACGTCTGTTTGTATTTGTGCTTCAATGTTCTTGGGCAGCTAATAGTGAGATTTATAACTCTGATGTATCTTTACCGGAGCGAATGAAGTAAGTTCTTAGATATTCTTTAAATCTTTATGGGCTACTCAGTTGTTTCATCTCATCTTTTTTTTGTTTCTAATATCTAGCCTGCATAAGAGAAAAGAAAATGAGATGAAGAAACAGTATGGACCTGGCTCACAGTTGTTTGAAGCAAATGGAGGTACAATCTGGTCGGGTATCAGTTGTTCAAGTGGCCTTACTTGCTCTATTTAACATGTCCGTTGCAAACCAGATGCCAGAATCTAATTGTAACTTGTTTGGTATTTGCCATTACACTAGGTGATGTAGAGGATGACCAGAAATCTGTTGGAGCACCCCATTGTATAATAAATTTATCAAAGGATGATTACGGAAGTCTTCTAAATGTTTGGAGGAATTCTCTTACTAATCAGTTTTAATTAGCCTGCTTATTTGTTAGACTTCTAAAATAAAGATATTTAGCATTATATCTTTTCACTACAAATGTCCCATCTCCTTGCTTCTTGGCAGCATAAATGCTCCATGGACAACCACTTATACACACCCATTCCACATATTTTTTACATGACATCTTCCAATCAATATTAAATCCTTTACAAATTTCATATTATTGGATACATTCCCCTTGGTTTGTAGAATCCTAATTTATACAATTTCCTATACCCTTTCTCCTTACACTTTGCTATAATATCTTGATAAGACATTTCAGTGCAATTTTTCCACCCCCCAATAAATATGTACCACCTACATACGTACACCATGGACCATAAGTGAATTTCCCACCAACCCATATTTCAACAGGGCAATTGTTAACCAAAAAAAAAATATATTAAACCCTAATTTAATTCAATTTTGCTTAAAGAAAATACCATAAATTATTGAGCATCATAATTTCAATAACCCCCTAATGCATATCAATGAAACCCTAATTTTCCCTAAATACTGTGACCATAATCCTCAATCAATGAAACTTTGAGGCATAATGATGAAAACATACAAGAGCATTTTAATTTAACCGTAACTTAACCAATAAACCCTAATCAGCGTTTCCCTAACTTTAAAACTTTAATGCATATCATTGAAATCATACAATAGCACTACTATTTCAACAGATATTGGAAGATGTTTTCAAAGTCATGACTATAAAGGAATTAAAGAAAAAAAATAAGAAATTCATACCAAGGCATGTCGTGAAGAAATTAATGTTGTAAAGAAAGTAAAGAACTTTATGTCATACCAAGGAAGGAACATTTACCCTTTTTCTTTGCTGGGAGCATGAAAGCTGCTTCCTTTACGACTCTATTTACTTATTGTGTTGTTTGGGAGCTCTACAAATATATTTTAAAACGTTGATTTCTTCCTCCGTCTCATCTTCTTCGTCCCCAACATCTTTGTCCTTTGATTGCTTCCTCTTTGACGTCATTCTCGGCTTTTGATTCCTTTTCGTGTCCTCCCCCCTTCGCCTTTCTCTTAAAGTAACCTCTTCCTGATCTTGAAATAAGGTTTAGGGTTTCAACTTCAAATTTGATTTTTAATGGTCCATATAGATTAAAAGTATGTGTTAAAAGATGACAAGTTCGATCGAACTCACGAAAAAGCTCGATTGAACAAAATAAAAAAGGACAAGAAGTCCGATCTGACGAAATTAAAAAGAAAAATGAGGGGAAGTCTGATTGGATGAAAGGAAAAAAAAAATGACAAGCTCGATTGGACTCTTGTTCAAACTTATGCTTTGTCTTCTTTCTTCACCGTGTTAAGAAATATGTTGTCTACGAACTCTGCAAATCTATTTCAAAATCATCGATTTCTTTCTCCACCTCGTGTTCTTCCTCCCCGACATCTTTGTTCTTTGATTGCTTCGTCTTTGACGTCATTCTCGACCTCCAATTACTCTTTGTGTCGTCTTCTTCTTATTTTCCCCATTTGCTTCGACTCTTCCCGATCTAAACCCTAAACCCATATAAAATTTAACTCTGCCTCATGTTCTTCGTCCCCGACGTTTTGTTTTTTACGTCATCCTAGGCCTCTGATTGTTCTTTGTGTCGTTCTCTTCCCATTTTCCATTTTCGCTTCGACTCTTCTTAATCTAAAACTAGGGTTTCAATTTTTGATTCCATATGGGTTTAATTGCACATATGGTTTTTATTTTATTTTTATTTTTCTTTTTTTTTTTGAGTCAGCGTGAATCCTATTTAAAATTGCCACGTGGTGTGCCACTTGTGCAAAGGCACACGCTCGGAGATTCGATTTAGCACGTGGGCTAAAATTGCAACTAATTTAAAAAATTGGGCCCTTCTTGCTAAAATTGAAACCATTGGATAAAATCACAAAAATACGAAAACGTTTGATTTTTTTGTGCTAATTGCCCTTTATTATATGTTAACTTGAGCATGAAAGATTATATTGAGAGAATCTAACCCTGCCTTTTCATATAGGTACTCAATTTAAGACAAAATTGTGATGATCGATCTCTAATCCAATATTAAAAATACATGAATAAAAAAAAATAACTCATAAATCAAACAAAATATAAATCTATTTACGGGCTAAAAGGAAAAAGCCCAAAAATAGAAGTACGTCCAGGAGATTTTTCCAACAAAATTATTCTTAAGAGACTCTCTCGAAGACGTCTTTCGAGTACAACTGGGAGACATTTTTGAATGCCTCTTCCAAATCCAAGAATCTATCAAACCCATCCTTGATGTCTTTGTTTGAAAATCCAAAATAAACGATCCAAAAAACGTGGATTCTTCTTTACTTGTCAAATTTGACCTTTATAAATAAGAGGTGATTCCCTATTAACATAAGACTAAAACTCTATTTAAACTACAATTTTTTTATTTTCTTCTACTTTTTTGCGAGGACTAATTTAACCATCGAAGAGTTCGCACGAAAGACACCTCATGCCCTTAATTGCTTTCTCATTTTCAAGTCTTCTAAAAACTAAAAACTTGATACTAATACTCCCCCACAATTATAAATTTATTATTGTATTTAAATACCAGCATAAACAATGCAACAAGAGCCAAAAAAAGGTGAATAGACCTCTTGGAATGCGGTTAGAAATCGAACCTTGAGTCATTATCTCAAGCATGGTTACAAGTGATTTTATGGTGCGGAGAGAAAATATTAGCTCGGTAAGGTGAGGCGATGATGCAACTTAACGCAATGAAGAAGTAGGTAACAAATTGAAATTTTTTTTTTTTTTTAAAAGTCTAGCTTTAGTATATTCTATATCACTATCATTAGTTAATTATTGCTTGCCTCGGAAGAACGCCATATATGTTTGCTTGATAGGGGTCGCTTTGGAAGCATTGACGGCACGGGGTAAAGAAAGCATCACGGTCGCGCCTATTTTTTTTTGTTATTTTATATAATGATCTCGAAATATAATTTAATAATATAAAACTATTATTTAAATACTTTGATATATTATATTTTATATCATATTAATACAAATATATATACATTAATACAAGATTGTCATTAAAAATGTTATAATTAATTATTTAAAAATTAAATATAAATAAATTTGATAAAATAATTTTACATAATGTATATAAATTCATAATAATTCTTTTCAAATTTATAACAGTCTTATTTAAAATTATAATAAATTTACTCGCTACTATAAACTATTATAAATTAAATTTATTTTGAATATAATATTTCTCTTTATATATCTTCAATAATTAATTATCACAGTGTCCATAAGTACTGAATGCTATTTAGATACTTGAGTTTGATAAAATACATAATCAAAACATTGAAGATGAGAGTACATATATAATTGGTTCCATTCCATATATATATACCACCTGATTAAGAATCTTACATGATTTGCAACTATCTGCGTGCATGTCCAAGCTACAACTCAACACTGATTCGGCTTCTCACGGCCGGCCTCCCATGGCGGAAGACGCAGAAGAAGAAGAAGAGAGCGCGGCGTGGGTTGGCCCTTGATGAGTAGTTTTCCCAGTTAGACGCTGAACGAGGCCCATAAATTCCTCAGGGCTGACATGGATAACCCTGGGCGACCTCAGATACACAATCACTGGCGCATGGCGGCTTCTTTTGACAGGTTGCTTGGTAGAATTAGCAGAGCTCTTGTTCACCATGAGAGCCGGTGGCCTCGGCCCACAAATCAAGCCGCGCTCAACATTATCAAACGAACTACTACTTCTACTACAAGGCATTATTGTAGTTAACTTAAGAATTAAACTCTCTGCTCTTTCTCACACAATATATATATATATAGTAGTGATCAGCTTCAATGTCGATGTATGTATTTGTATATATGGTGACGTAGAGAAGAAGATTAATAGTATATATTAATAAAAAAGAAAAGGCCAAACTAATATATGCATTTAATATTGCATTGCTGGGTCTGCTTTGAATTGGTCTACTGAATCTGAAGCTTCTTTTAATCTGTTGCATGAGTGTATGTATATATAAGTGACTCTAGTTAGATTGCCGGCTGGGGTTGGTCAATTATGGATGAATTAATTAATTATATATATATATATATATATATATTTAATTAACTAACTTGGTCTGGAATCTGGATCTGGTGGAACAATCCAAAGAATGAGTCTAAGAGTCAGCCGAGACCCATGTCAACAATTGTATGCGTCCTCTTGTATGTTGTGGGAAGGAACCAAATTTGGTAAAAAAAGAAAAAACTCAAAAACGGCAGCGGGATGTCCCTTAAATTTGTGATATGGATCATACATATAAGGTTATAGAAAGGATTACACATGTCAAAATAACGAAAATATTTTTTTTATTTTTATAAATTTATTTTTTCTTATTCAATGACTCATGAGTGTCTCTTCTCTCCTCTCTCTCCTTTTCTATAGCCGTCTCTAACAATCTTCTATCAATGCCATCCTGTCGCCTCACTTCTCATGCGTCGACCACTATTATAGGTAATTGCTGGAAGCAGTCATGGAAAGAGGAGAGAGAAGAGAGATGAGATGGCCATGAAGTGGCTTGATGAGGGGAGAGAGAGGAAGAATATGAGGGATTTAAGTAATTTTGCGAACTGAGCCAGAATATTTTTTTCATTTGACTTTTTTGTTTATAAGTGAAGGGGTAATCCAAAGAATATAAGTAACATTTTTCTTTTAAGAAAAGGATTTGATCAAATATTAATCATTCATATTTATGACAACTATACCTCAATGGGTTAAAAAGATTCAAATTAAAGCATTGTTCTGCAGCAACCTTTCAACTAGCTGCTTACTCTATTAAGCAGTTCTTAAACCAGCCAATTAAATATTATCCAAGTCAATCCCCCTTGTCTTAATTATTTTGGGTCTAGAGTTAAAACTAAATCGACCCAAATTAACACCAGTAGAGTAGACCACCGTAGTTGTGCCTAGTCGCTGTTTATTGGGCTATAGAAAGAATCAACCATGATCGTCAGTGTTAGTTTCATAGCTGCTTGTGTAGTACAGACATTAATAATAAGGGTGAGGTGAAAGGAGTTACCCTAACACAACAGTTAGATCGAAATCATATTTATTCCTGGTCCTGGGCGGCTGACCTGACTCTTTCTTCTTGGATAGTGACGGGCTACCAACTGTTGGATCTTTCGTGACTTCCTCTCATTTCTCTTTCTGATTTGCAACATCAAACTCATTTATGACTCTCCATAGTCTGTTTGTTTTGGATCTAACGAGCAATTTGTGTCTGAGTCGACTTAAAAGATGGGCACTGTTGGGCTTAGAATTCTTGACCGTTGCTAGGCTTGACTCATTGATAAAGCTTGGAACTAGTCTGCACAATTTCGTGTAAAGCACAACTTGTATATATGGGTAGCTAACATTTTGATTAAATTAAAATAAATTAAATTGAATCTATTAAAATTACCGATTTAATTTGGTTCAAGTTATAAGTTAGTTTAGTTCTATTTTCTTTTTTAATTTTTGTATTGAAAAAAATCGAACTGATCAAAATATCAAAAACAACATTGTTTTTGCACTTTGTTATTTTGATTTTTTAGTTTTTATTTTTATTTTTTTGATCGATTCAATTTTTTGATTTTTTGTTTTGTTTTTAAATTTGTTCAATATATTCAATTTAGACAATTCAATCGATTCAGCAATCGAACCAACCGAATAATCACACTTAACAACATGTGGTAGTTCAATCTATCCGACACCTTTAACAAAACCATTGCAAGTAAAATTTAGTTATTTTTGCTCAATTATTTATAATTTTATTTAACATGTAAAATTAATTTAGAAAAAGTGTATTTATATTAACTTAACATGTCAAGTGTCAAATAATAATAATATTTGTAAGACTCATATTACACATAAGTAAAAAAAATAAAAAATAAAAATAATTTATTGTACATAATTTGTTTATTTTTTTTCTTTTTACAGGTTATATTTTTTCTTTTTTTTTTAACTTATATGTACATGTGACTTCTAAAAATATTATTATTATATAATAGATTACATACCAAATCAGTATAAACACACTCCTTTTAAATTTATGAATAAAATTGTCCCAAATTTAGTCAATTTTGACTTAATTGTCAAAATTAAAATGATTTTATATAACATTAAGGATTGGATTATTTTCATGATTAACCCTTATACTATATACAAATACTATGTTTTAGTCTTATGATTAATCCTAACAATAAAGTGTTTTCCTAAAATACTTATTTTGTAACTTGTTTAAAAAATAAAAATTAATGACGTTAACAAGAGTTGAACTTTCGACATCTAAATAGTAATTAATTAATTTATCAAATAATTTTACCACTACACCTTACTTAGATAATAAAAATTAATGACTTGGACAAGATTTGAATTGAGTCATGCTAGATGTACGCCCATTTTGTACATCTTGAGCTACACAAGGGAATATTATGATCAAAATATCCTGCGCTTCACATGGGCCTCACACCCTTCTATGCGTCTCATGAAGGCTTTTTTGTCATTGGTACACTTTTATGTAGCCTAAAGAGTACACAAAGGTGTACCAATAGCATTTTTCATTTGAATTTATGAACTCCAAATAGTAACTAACTTTTCAAATAATTTTATATTTATACCAAAACTAGTTTCGTTTAAAATTTTTCTTAAAAAAGTTATAAAAATAAATTGTAACCATTAAATGTCTCTCAATGAATTTTCATTTGAGTACATGTTTAATAAACTTCAAACCATACATGTCATGCAAACCTATAATGTACAAAAATGCTTCGAGGGTGCTGTTTTCGAAATATTTTCTGTACTAAAAAGTAAAGAAATATAAAAAAATATATTTTTGAGTCTTTTCTACAATTTAAAAAATTTTCAAAAAAAAAAATATTAGAAAAGTGTTTATGCTCACAAGGATATTAGTGACAGAAAAAATTTCATCTTTAACCAGATTATGTTTGATTATTTTTTAAAAAAAATTATTATTTATTTTTAATTAATAAATCATAATTCATGAACTATAATTATTATGTTTATATTTGTTTGAATGCATTATAAAATTTATATATTTTTTAAATTAAATAATTATTTTTATATTAAAAATTATATTTACAAAAATATCTCTACATTTTTTTATTTATACGTTTTCATTATTTTCATATTTTAATTTTTTTTTAAATATTATTTTTTTATTTTTATTTCATAATGTATATGTTTTTCGTTTCAATTTCTGTGCAGCCCAAGTGTAAACCAACCAAATGTTAACAAACTTATACTACAAAGAGGCTCCCAGGGGCATGGTCAAGTGGTAAAAGGGTAGACTGAAAGCTTGTCTGGAGGTTTTTAATGTGGATTCGATTCCTGGGGGAAGCAGAATGCTTCTTTCTGGGAGAGAACCTTATGAGTGATATTAGTGATGTTAAGGCCTATTACCCTGATCATTTTGACACATTCCTCGATTTACCTTCTCAATGTAACTCTAGGGCAAGGTGGTTGAAGACGTTAGTAATAGGGCATAATCCAAAAAAACTTATACTACAAAGAGATTTTATCTTTGATAATAACTAGTGTGCGGGATATACCTAATTAGCTACCTTACTTTGGGGGACCCAAAAATGAATGTCACAAATTTTGGGGCAAAGTGTAATTTACATCATTTACCTCCAGCCCCCCGGAAACGGTGGGACGTAATATGTATCTTCTTCGTCCCTTTTGCATGCATGCATGCAACAATAGTAAATCATATGATAAAAGAAGTGATTAATGATTATATGTTTGATCTTCTAAGCAATCATCGTCAATGTCTAGGAGACAAAATTCTCCAGTTTTTTCCTGTGTTTTCACAATCTCGGAATGGAAATTAATGGCGTCGCCACCCTTTCCATTAAATTTGACTGAGACCACCACCAAAACCACGGACCCAATCCAGACCACCTGATATCGTCAATTCGTTGCACTTCTTCGCAATTCTCATTCTTCTTGTACACCCTTCTCGTACGTTTCTTTGCGTGTTCGATTACCGGATTCTGATTCTTCGTCATTCCCGGGTTGCTGTTTTTCGAATTTAGGGTTTGTATTGTGTCAAAAACCAATGGGTTTTGCTTAATTTAGACGATTGGTAATTATTGTTGTTGGATTTTCTGGAGGCGTTGCGAATTCTTGTGGCGTGTTTAGTCCCAGAGTTGCATTCGTATTCGTTCGTTCCTTTTGTTTTTGTTTTTCTCTTTCTTCACCCCCTTCGGATTTACTCGAAACAGAACCTCATTGTTCAACAAGACTGTATATTTTGTGGATTTGATTTGGTTCCGCAGATCAATGGAGACGAGTTTGGGCTACAATGAGGCTATGTTGGGATGATTTTCTCAGGCCAACTGAATCTGATTAGGGAGGTTACGTGAATGGGATCTATAAAGCTTGATTCGAATATTAGGGTTTTCTTTTTCCAGATTGGTATTTGATGGGGAACACATGCATTGGACCCAATTTGGGCAAAAATGGGTTCTTACAATCTGTTTCAGCGGCCGTGTGGAAGACCCGGCAACCCGACAACACTCTTCCTTCAGCTTCTACAGATTCAGAAGCCAACAAAAGCAACGATGAGGGGAAAACGGATACCGTGGCTGATTCAGCTTCTGTCTCCTCTAATGGAGGAGGGCCAGAGCACCCGTTTAATGTCCAAAGTAAGGCACCGGAGCCGGTTAAAATGGCCGGAGAGGAGCCAAAAAGTGTTGACAACACCAAGTCTATCAAGAGGGAGACAACCATAGCTAGAGGGGACCAAAATAAGAATGCACAAGCTGGAAAAAAGAACAATGACGGTCACTTTAAGCGGATGTCAAGTGTGGGACTTCGAGTTGACTCAGTGTTGCAGAGGAAAACTGATAATTTGAAGGAGATTTATAGCGTGGGGAAGAAGCTTGGACAAGGGCAATTTGGGACTACATTTCTTTGTGTGGAGAAGGCAACTGGGAAGGAGTTTGCTTGCAAATCCATTGCGAAGAGGAAGTTGACAACCGAAGAGGATGTGGAGGATGTCAGAAGGGAGATTCATATAATGCACCACTTGGCAGGTCACCCTAATGTGATATCAATAGTTGGTGCTTATGAGGACGCTGTCGCAGTTCATGTTATTATGGAGCTTTGTGCAGGCGGAGAGCTTTTCGATAGGATTATACAGAGGGGACATTATACAGAGAGAAAGGCAGCTGAGCTTGCCAGGATAATAGTTGGCGTTGTTGAAACATGCCATTCATTAGGGGTGATGCACCGGGACTTGAAGCCTGAAAATTTTCTCTTTGTTAACCAGCAAGAGGAGTCGCTACTTAAAACGATTGACTTCGGGCTCTCAGTGTTCTTCAGGCCAGGTAGCGTTTCCAAAGCTTACTCCTCCTCCTGGATTCAGGTGATCTTGTCCGAATGACATCAATCTCCTTTGCATAATGGAACATTAAGAGATTTGATACATGTTTTTGTAAAGCTAGTAGCTAATTAAAAATAGAATGGAAGAAAAGAGAGTTGGAGAAAATTGGAGCAAATGCAGGTAATTGAAGCTCTAACAAACCTTAGCTGATCATGGTACACGTTAGAACCCAAATTAACTTGTCAAGCAGAGAAAGAAGAAAAAGGCCTAGCTGGCATCCAGCAAATTCTAGGTCTTGATCAGGGATTTCAAGAATGACATTTAATGCTTTGTTTTAAACTTTGAGAAAGTTATTACTTATGCATTTTTCCGTTTTAGTGCTTCATTTTAAACTTCGGCAAAGTTACTACTTATACATCTTGTGGGTTCAATTAAACCATCAACTTGAATGACCAAAATCTGGATTTAATATTTGAATTACAGAGTCAACCTCTTCTTTGATTCTTAAAGTCCTGAATGTAAAAAATGAATGTGTTTGCCTCAATCCGGTTCAGTACATTATAAAGTATTAATAAGGAGGGAATTTCCTTTGTCAGATAAAAAATCCTGAAAGCCAGGATGCCACAGCTGGTCAATGTAATAAAGACACTAGCGGCAAGTAATGTGTAGGCACCTATGTGGAACCAATCATAACATTTTTATGCATAAAATATGTGCCTTATTCATATTCATATGGTAAGATTATCTATACACACTTGTTACATGCATGTCCAATAAGTCAAAATACATACCTTAGATGCTGTCCTAAACGTTGAGCATCTGAGGGAAATTCATAAATCTAGAAGAGTATATGGGCAAACAATTTGAGAAAGGGATCATTCTATTTGAAGCACTTTCTATGGATAAACTAATGGGAAGAAAGGTCGACTGGGATGATTTGATTATGATTCCAAATGTTTTCCCTTCTCTATTTGAACCCTGTATGCATATATGAATTGCTTTTGCGGATTGCATTTTTACTTTTCTCATTCCTGCCATTTTTCCTTTTTCTTTCTTCTCGGTCTCTGCTTTTGGTCAATGAATTTCACTGTTGGCAGATCCTTTAATGGTATTGATAAGAATTTGCCAGCAAAATAAAAACAGAGTGTGGTTGATAAGACACAGAAATTTACAAGGAGAATAGGAAGAAGAAAAAGTCACACTTGTACACTACAGTGAGCCTGTAGTTCCACATGAAATTGAGTTCTTACTGCCTATGCGTCACCTTATTCCTTATTTTAGGAAATCATTTACGCTTTTTTATGACTGATGATTGAAAAATTATATATTCTTGGCCTGTGTTTAATGCGACAGTAACTGACCTTGATGCACTCTGATTTTGATGGTGTAGTAACTTTGTTTGGTGATGACCACCGAAGTTGCATTTAACTGAAGATGGTATTTTTGGATTGAATCTTGCTGTAAGCATCAGGAAGCAATATTACTTTGTACACTGAAAGTCCTAACATTAATATTTGTTGTCGGCTGCTTGCCTGTGTAAAACATAAAAAAAGGTTAATGCCTGATCAGTGTTTGCAAAATAGCGATCATAAAGCACTCACAACAATTTCCATTAAGATAATGTTCAAAGTGCTCTGAAAAGAAGGTTAACTGTTTTTAATCAGAGTAGTATTTGACTACTTGACTTGCTCCAATTCCAAAATTTTTATGTGATTTTCCCAGAGTTTCTTCATGTTTGTTTATTTCCTGTTAAGCTTTTGCATGTGTGGCGTATCATATCATCAACAATCCTAGTAGTCTGATTTGTTCCCCTTGTGTGTGTACTCATGCTTGCAATAAAGGTCTGGTTGATGATATCAAAATTTCTGCCTTCTTTTTTTAGTTTTATTTTAAGAGTCCTCTCATCTCACAAGAGCTAATATTTTTGCATTCAGGCGAAACCTTCTCTGATGTGGTTGGAAGCCCTTATTATGTGGCGCCTGAAGTTTTACGGAAGAACTATGGTCAAGAATGTGATGTATGGAGTGCCGGGGTTATCATTTATATTTTATTGAGTGGAGTCCCACCTTTTTGGGATGGTGAGAACTCCACAGTTTCACTTTCCTTAGTTTGTATCCAACTTATGGTTGTAAGAGGATTAGAATCACATCTAATGTTACTGGTGTGCAATTTGTACCAGAAACGGAGCAAGGAATATTTGAGCAGGTTTTAACAGGTGAACTTGACTTTGTATCAGAACCATGGCCTAGTATATCAGATGGTGCAAAAGATCTTGTCAGAAGAATGCTTGTGAGAGATCCCAAAAAGCGACTCACAGCCCATGAAGTTCTCTGTAAGTTACATTTTTCTATAAATAATGTTATCTCTAGCAATGGGTTAGAGGCAGGTCTGTTTTTCTACTGCATTTGTTTCTCTTTTTCTCTATACATATGTACCCGTCCTTTATAGACCCTGTTATTTTGAATAGCAAATGTGGTGATGCACAATAGTAACATGTTATTGAATCCTGAAAAAATCCTGTGAGGCCTCTAGACTCTAGATAGTTTGATAACAGGATATCTTTTTTGCTTGATTGACATGAATCTACCATGAATGCTACTTCTTTTAAGATGTTTAAGAAGCAAACTATGAGACTCTCTCTGCTCATAACGTAATATATATGAGACTAGTCTCCTGAGTTAATAAGCTGTTTCCAATTGCTTAAACATGATTCAATTACAAACGGAGTGAAATATTACTTGACTTGGGCATGCTTTTGGGCCTCCCTTTAACCTGAAGACTTCGTTTAATGTTCTCCTTATTATTCTAAGACTTCCTCTTGATGAAGCAAGTGCATCATCAAGCTTCAGATTTGGAATCTTTCAGGAGGAAATTTAAAGTCTCCTCTCCTTGGGGCCTAATTGGGGTTCTGTCTCTTGGTGCCAGAGAATAGAGAATTGTAACCAAAGAATAGAGGATTATTACAGGCATTTCCCTCTGCTCAAGGGACTTTGATCCCTGACCAGTTTGAGAGAGAATAGGCCACTGAGTGTGTCTCAGCCATAGGAACCACTGCTCAAACATGCATCCTTTCCATGTAAAAGGCATACTCCCTATACCTTTAGCTCAGCAGGCTCTCCTCCTCATTCTTTTTGGATTCAACTAAAACCCGTGGAGCATCATCTTGGGATCTAGGTTGGAGACAGGGCATAGGAACTCTGTCTAGGGCCAGCCTTCTAACTGAAGGGGCTCAGCTCTCTCCGTTCTCCGCCATTTCCTTGAGCGGATCACCTCAACCACCTTGGCACTTGGAGTCTGTCATTGAGCAGAGCACCTTTACCGTCTTTGCACTTAGGAACTGTGGTCCGCCCACCTCAGAAAGTCCGCTTATAAATGTTGTAGATAACCCTCTATATTGTGGTGTGAACCGTCTGCGTCTCCCCATTTTTTCTGAGTACGTGAACATACTCTCTTGTGGCTGGGAAACCTTAAAAATAGTGTCCTGCCATGCGAGAGAAGTGATCACTCATTTAGTTCTTTCATCAAGCTCTACAGTCCCCCACTAGTTCCTTCTCGACTGTCTTAGTTCTCTCCCTTTTTGTCTTCAGCAGTCCTGTCCCATTTCAATGCTAGCATCGCCTAAGGAGGGCCACAAACTCATTTGCACCAATCCATCTGTGTTTATTTTATTAGATTCTCTAGAAGTATGCACAACGAAAACTGATAGTGTTAGAAAATATATGAAAGGATACACAGGGACTTAACCATGAAGACAACCATTGAGAGTAGCAACCCGAATAAATGAATGATGTTAACTGTGAGATCAAGAGAAGGAAATGATCTAGAAAAGACATGGTTGCTACCTCAAATGGCATCACAATAATTCTGCCTGATCTGCAGTTAAATTGTTTATGACTGGTTTTTAATGCATGAGACAGTGACTTATACAACAAAAATTATAGCCTTAATCCCACAAGGTGGGCTCAGCTACATTAACTTGCTAAATTTCTGTGGTGATTTTTTAATGTTTTTATGTTTCATCCTTTGGGAGAAACAATATTATGTTCCTAAAAGGTCGGGAACTTTCAAGGTTTGATTACCAGAGCATCATTTTTATTCTTTTTCTGGAAATGCAATTTGTAACCTGAACTTCTGTTCTATAGAATGAGTACATAAGACCATATTTTCTTCCCCCTTTTCAGATGTGTCTGTTGAACTAATGGTTGTATTCTTTTGCAGGCCACCCTTGGGTTCAGGTTGGTGGTGTAGCTCCTGATAAACCTCTTGATTCTGCTGTTCTATCTCGTCTGAAGCAATTCTCTGCGATGAACAAACTCAAGAAGATAGCCATCAGAGTAAGAACTTCTCATCCTTTATAGTGCTATACAAGAATGCCAAAGGCCTGCCATTTGCCAAAATATTTACATTTAAAATTTCTTTTCTAATGTTGTTCATTAATCCTAATACAGTTAAACTTTAATAGCTCTCTAGCACTTTGATGGAGCAATTGGTTACCATAATTTGAAAAAGCTTCACTTTAATGATTAAGAGGGTGTTTAGCTTAACTTAATTTTTGGTCAAAGAGACCTTATTAGCTCCTCAACAGCTTAATATTTTTTCTTACCCATTTGGCAAAGTTAAGTAAGATGATAACTCTGTAACTTATCAAAAAAGTCATGGTGTCCACCTAGAATTTAAGGGTCTGTTTAGTTGTAGAAAACATTTTTTAATTTTTCAACTCCAATTTTACAGCTAAATAGGCACTAGCATTTTATTTTTCAAAAACCAATAACATTGATTTCCTGAAAATTTAGGATGTTTTCCAATTCATATTACGAAGTTGAAAAATTAGAAAATTGAATCAATTGAAAAATTGATTCAATAGAAAATTAGAGTTGAAAAATTAGAAATATTTTCTACAGATAAATAGGACCTAAAAGCTTGCACATGCTTGACTTATGATTGAATTTGGCTCAAATGAGAGTACACACTATATTGATAATAAATATTTGATATATATCTAGTTTTAACTGTAAAACTTCTTGAGCAGTGTGTACTAACAAAAATCCTATCTCAAAATTGAAAGCTCTACATGTATTTGCATAGTTAAGCTACACAGAACCTCATGCATAAGAACATCTTGAATGTTTCACTCATGGTTCTAAGTCTAGTTTAACTTACCATGATTGCATCTCAATTTGTAACTTCCGAATTGTTAATCTTTCCTCCCTCTTCCCTCCCCCCCACCCAAAACACACCCCAAAGAAAGAGCAGTCGGGGAGAGATATTTTGGTTGTTTGTATGCTAAGTACATTCATTTTACATTAACATTTTTCTTATATATATATATATATATATATATTTATCTATGTTCATTCTTTATAGGTCATTGCGGATAGTCTGTCCGAAGAGGAAATTGCCGGACTGAAAGAAATGTTTAATATGATAGACACAGATAATAGTGGACAAATCACACTTGAGGAGCTGAAAAGGGGTTTGGAAAGAGTGGGGGCAAATCTCAAGGAATCAGAAATCAATGGGTTAATGCAAGCAGTAAGTGCAATTACATTTTACATTTTACATTTTATCTATTATATAAGCTTTAACTGTCAAACTGATCTTTCTGGTCTTAGAATGAATTTACTCAATCTTTACTGGTTGAGTTTACATTAGTGTGAGATTCAGCTGCCGAAACTTGATTAGGCTACTGGCTTCTGAATTGAGCCTAGGTGTTATACTAATGAGACCAGAACTTATCGTTTGGTTATAAAATGGAAAATGGTTAATACCTGCCTCTGGTGTCAGAGTTCATATGCACTTTTGACTTTTAGTGTTCATAAGTTTGATGTATTTTAGACGCATTGACTCTCAAAGCATACTCAAGCCTCTTTCAGCATCAAGTTCATGTTGTAATAGTATATTCCCATGAACAAACCCATATTTTAACTCATTAATTGAAAGTAACTGTCCAATATAATGAAAGAGTATCTTGATGGAGCTTGTTGACACGGATTTCATCAATTGAATTGGAAGTTAGTCCGTTATTTTTATTCCAAACTTTTTTTCAGTTATTTCATGATTAAAATAATTTCTTAAAAGATGAAAAACATACTATTTCCGAAGAAAAAGTCTGTGGCAAATGAGAATGGACCATAGAAGGAGAGGCTAACCAAATGTGAAGTGAAATATACAGCTATTTCAGAATACGACAAAAATGAGTCTAGGAGACTAAAAAATATTTTGGTAAAACTAGAAAAGCAAGTCATGCCACACAAAAATAGATTCAGATATCTCGAATCAATCATCTAAAAAAAGATGGAGAGATTGGCAAAAGAGGAGAGAAAAACTAAGAAAAACATAGTGAGAGACACTTAGGAATGATATTCGTATAAGAGCCTTACAAAAATAAGACTATAGATAGAAATGACTAGAATACATGTAACCGACCTCACATAATGGGATAAAAGTTTGGAATGTTGTTGTTGTTCTATATAGCAAACAACTCTCCTTATCTGGAAGTAATTAGTTGGTTTTGTTGGAGGTTGATACTTTTTAGGCCCCTTCACATTCAGGTGTATATAAACTGTTAATCTTGTAGCTAACCATTGACAATTGTGGAGTTAAAACAGTTGTAACATTTCTACACTGGCCAGTTTAGCTTAAATTCCTTGCAGGCTCTTGATATAACTCCCTAAAGATTTTAGTCAAATTGCTAATTTTTCTTTGTTGAATGAATTCGCCTGGCCAAATGTAGTTGGATCTGTTCAACAAGCTGTTCTCACTGGCTGCTTGTGATGTCTGATCTTCATCACTCACATTATTTTGACGCTTCTGTTGTTGACATTGCAGGCGGATATTGACAATAGCGGTACCATTGACTATAGCGAGTTCATAGCTGCAATGCTTCATTTAAACAAAGTGCACAAGGAGGATCATTTGTATGCAGCTTTCTCCTATTTTGACAAGGATGGAAGTGGCTATATCACTAAAGATGAGCTCCAACAGGCCTGTGAGCAGTTTGGTTTGGCAGATGCTCACTTGGAAGAGATTATCCGTGAAGCCGATCAGGATAATGTAAATGGCTTCCCAATCCAGCACCTTCCTTTTTCTCTTCGTTTTACTGTTCTTCTTCTGTAATGTGTGTAACAAATTTGTTGTGCTCTTCTCAGGATGGCCGGATTGATTACAATGAATTTGTAGCCATGATGCAAGACACCGGTTTTGGGATGAAGGGTTCGCAGAGCAGCATAGGCATCGGGTTTCGGGAAGAAGCCTTAAAACATGGTTAATTCTTGATCACCCTGGTATGGCTATATCAACAGGCGAACTAGTTGTCTAATTCTGTGTCCAAGCGGAGATGCATACCTACCTCTGTAAAGATCAGTTGGGCTTTCAGGGATCAACATTCATTGCTCTCTTCCTTTCTCGGTTTATGCATTTTGTATTATTTTCATCAGTTTTAAGTTGGTTATCTGCATTAGATCAGATCAGCTCAGCTTTTTATCCTGGATAATAAGACTGTTCATAATACTCTTTACCTCCCCATATATAGCTGATATTTGTACTTGAGCTTCATGTATCCATCATGCCTGTCTTAGGAACAGCTGATTCCAAAGTGTTATGATGATGTGGTGTTAAGTAAAAGTGTCAAAAGTTAAATGTCCAAGTAACATTTCCGTGTTCCGTTGAAGAAATTGGCTACTTAAAAGTTATTTCGGACAGAAGGGCATGGACATGATATATGTCATTTGCTGTTGTGACAGTGAGAACTATTCAAATTTGGAGCCAGTGAGAACTATTCAAAGTTGGAACCAACCGGAAACTTCTTCTTCTTCTTCTTCGTTGAAGGTTCTAAACACACAGCAAAGATGTGCTGTAATCATGTAATGGATAAGCCCATTTCATAAATATATATAAAGAAGACCCAACCAATTCACATGACCCTAAACCTAACACACAAATGCTTTTTCTTATCACTTTAAGGTAAACACCCATAAGCACCAGACCTTTTCTTCTCAACCCATCTCTCATTTTCAGGCCCTTTTCTGAGGCAGAGAGTCAGCAAGCAGAAATAATAATAATAATAAAAGGAGATATTTGTCATTTCCAGCTTTGTCTCATATGTGGAATAGAAAGAAACAGCGCAGTAAAAGGACAGGCTATTGGATTGGGATTGGGATTGTGTTGGATGAAGGCTCTGCACCGCCTTTTACTTGTCATTATTTAGGCTATTAGAACGTGGCTAAGGGGGTTGCCCCTCCCCAACTAATTATAAGATATCTTTTAGCAGACAGAGATCTGAAGGGTCAACGTGGCTAAGTGACAAGCGGCTGCAAGATTCGGGGGTCCACGTGGCAGTACCGTTGCCGTGACTTATGGTACAGCAAGTGAGGCGATTTTCTGGCCCTACACGTGGTGAGTTATGGCCATGCCTTTACCGCCAGTTTCACGCCACGTGACGCCGTCCCTGTCACGTGCCTGTCTCCTTCTCCTCCGGTGGGCAGTGGGCGCCGCTCCGTCCAATTTCTTCTCTCTCTCTCTCTCTCTCTCTCTCTCTCTCTCTCTCTCTCTCTCTCTCTCTCTATATATATATATATATATTATTTTGAATTGTGGGATAATTTCTAGTGGAACTTTAAATTCCACGTGAATGTAAAATGGGATACTTAGGACAATTGGAATTTTTTTTTTACAAAAATGCTACTTAGCCACTTACACTTTGAGATGATTTTAATATATTATATTTATTTATATAAATATATTATGTATCATATTAATATAAATGTATACTTGTATATGGATGCATCTATGAATAATAATTAAGGGATAATAAGTACATATTATTTTTAACAATAATACATATATATTATATCTTATTTTCACTATTTAAAAATTTTAATTAGTTAATTAAATATTTTAAAATACAATTTTTTTTATCTTTAATCAATTAAATTGTTTAAAAGATAAAAATAAGATGTAATAAATGCATACTATTTAACAATAATATACACTTATTATCCCTTAACATTATCCTAAAGACAATAATTAGTACTACCCTCAATTTATTCTAGTTAATAATGGTATTTGGGATCAATCATCACTATTCTTCTTTCTTGGGAGCACACATAAGAAAGGGTGGGGTTTTTTCTCCAAGTATAGAACTTAAGGCTTGAGTTAGAATAATAAATAAATAATAAATGTATACAAATAGTATGAGTCTTTGTTTTTATGCAAGTGCTGCAAGTCGAAATGCACCGAGTTACCTCTGAGATTCTCATACTCAATCACCTTGAGTCCGAGATAAGTATGATGTTGGGTTTAATTTTTTTGAAGATGAAGTGAGTTGAAATATTCGAAATTATTTTCAATATTCTTGTATTTGGTTATCTCGAGTTAGAAAAAATGGACTTAGACCTAACGAAAAATTTATCAAACTGAATGAAAGCGAACTTATTAAATTAAGTAGAGATAATTCTATATGAGATTTTTAATCACAAATATCTCGAATTATGAGTCTAATTTTTTAAGATTTTAGATTTAGGAATTAGATTTTTATAAATTTATTATTTTTTAAATTTAAGTTAAATAAGAGAACATGTGTCGTTTGACTTCTATTACCAATTGAGAAGAATACATGACATGATGAGATTAGTTGATGTTTAAAAATAGCTTAATATTTTCAATTCTTTAGGTATACCTACAACCAATAACAAAATCTGAAGAGATTCAATATACATCACCAAAGAACAAAAAGTTCATTTGAATAACAGCACCAATTTTTCACATGATAAATTAGTCAAAATATTCAGACAATTACATAATCAATAGTAATCTCACAAAAGAAAATCAATAACATAAGTAGTTAGCACTAAGATAAGATTTTTACAAATAAAATACATACATCCAGCCAATTATAACCATCATATATATCTCAGTTGAAGTTAATCTAATGGCTAGCTAGCTAGCAGCAACTGAAGAACTGATGACATGGGAAAGTGACGATGGCATGACATATGTATGTACATCATATATCTATCTATCTACCTATAATATTATAATATCTATCTATTTATATATTATAATAGATAGATATTATAATAAATAGATATAGATGTAGATATATATATGGCTGAAAAGGACTGAGGGAAGGAAGAAGAAGCTACACTCCAATATATATAAAAGGATATATATACATGTAGTTGAAAAGGACTGAGGGAAGAAGAAGGAACACTCCAATATAAAAGGCAAAATTTGTGCACATGATAAAGAGCAAAATTCCAAGCTTTTGGGTGCCCTCTTGGAGAGGTAATGCAGGGTGGAAGCAAAGCCTCATATTATTAGACATGCATGGCCCTGCTGTCCTAATGTGGACTCATGGCTTGTGTCGAATACATACAGCTATATATCTCCTATAATAAGGAATTGTATATATATATATAGATATAGATATAGATGTAACCCATGCCACCATTAATGCTGAAGAAAGCTTCCTGATGGACTCCATCGAACAAGTCTTGAATTGTCCGAACACGTGTACGTCCTGATGTTGGATTGATCGTATCCATCGTCGCATGGGATTCCTGTCTTGTTACTGTCACAATTTTATGGGAATGGGACTAATTATTTGTAGGGCTTGTGTGTAGATTTGTAAATTTATCAGAAGATGGGGGGGTGGCTTTGTAAATTTGAAGTTTCCCTTTCCCTCTTCTTAATTGCTTCTTTATAAGAGGCACGGACGCAGCAGCAGCATGGATCTATGCAAACCTATTTGCAGATAGTTAAAGCTTGTGCCTTTCAGTTTTTCCCTCTCCACTCATCTCAACTTTCTTTCTTCATCTTCACCCCAGTTCCATTTTCCCCGAAAATAATTAAAGGTACGTGTCTCCCTAATGGTACTGTTATATATGTGTGTATTTATACAAGTGTACATGTGTGTGATTGAACCTCTGCTCAGCTCTCTCTACTTCAAGAATGTCCGCATATATTGCATGTGTACAGACAGCAAGCAATATCGCCATTTTCTTTTTCTTGATTTTCATTTCTTTGTTTCTTTCCAGCATTGTGGTTTCTGTAAAACCCATATAGAAACACTGCAAACTGTTGAAATGTCAACGGCTCGCTTGTATTGTTTCATCTATATATATATACATATATATCATATGTGCATATATATATATATATATGATTTCTTTTTCGCGAGGCGAAGCATGAAACTCTAGACAGGTTTAAGCATGAAATCCTTATCACTTATATATGTATACATATAGATTTTGATTAAGATATATATATATATATATTATCAATTTGTTTGATAAATATTGCATGGCTGCTATGTAGAAGATGGAAACAGCAAACTCGAGTACGGGAATATTTAGGACCACGTCAGATCAGTTGGCGGAGACGGCAATGGTGGCGGGAATGAAGTCGTCGGCATCAAGCGAGGCGATGGGAGGGGCTGAGACCGCCGTAACCCTATCGAAGAGAGCCAGCAAGAGGCTGACGGCGGCCTCGCCGGGGAGAGCCAGCAGCAGCAACAGCAAGAACACGCACATTAGGAAATCAAGAAGTGCCCAATTGAAGCTGGAGCTCGACGACGTGAGCAGCGGAGCCGCCCTGAGCCGGGCCTCCAGTGCCAGCCTGGGACTCTCCTTCTCCTTCACCGGCTTCACTATGCCGCCGGAAGACATGGCTGATTCAAGGCCATTCAGTGATGACGACATTCGTAAGTCTTCTCTGTTCTTCTGAGAGTACGTATTAATCATTTCAAAAAGTTCATTTCTTGGATTCAAATGTGCCCCTATATATATATATATATATATAGATCCTAGTATTAGTGAGATTAATGATTCAAATAAATGAAAATTTATTTAATTACAAAGCTCAACCTCTCCTTAGTCCACATGAAATCATGAGGTGGTGATTAATTGGAAACTTATTTTCTTACTTAATCGAAATAACAAACTTGTTTGTACCATAAGAGTAAATTTGTGTATAAAAGTGATCTTCTAATAATGTTATATATGGATCTATGTAAATCTTTTAAATCCAACAAGAACATATATATCTTCTCATATTGAGTGGGTAAAACCAGTATCCAAAGATACTTATATATGCTTTGAAATGTTCTATTTAAAGTTAATTGGGTTTAACGTACTGTGATATGTATTGAAATACAGAATAAAAAACAATGAGATGAAAGTATAGTAAATAACTTAGCCAAAAAAAGAAGAAGAAGCAGTGTTATAGCTTTATAATAACTCCTGTTAACAGTAATATCAATAAATGATAAAAGCTAATGAAAATTAAAATGAACTGTCAATAGATTTAGGTGAGCACAAGCCAGATAAATACAAGACAAAGGAAATGGAGAGAGAGAGAGAGAGAGAGAGAGAAGATGAAAATTAGCAAAGATCAGAAGCCAAGTGAAGCCATAACTGAGTAGAAAACTAAATAAAGAATAAAGGGGAAATCCAGAGATTTGCATATCAAAGCCTAGTTGGTATAAAATTTTAATCTCTTGAAAATGATGGGGATAAAATGGGGTCCATGGTAGTTGTAAAATTCACTTGCCAAATCACTTAAGGTGGTGTTCTCTTTGTGTTTTAATTTTGTATTTTGAATTTTGAATTCATTTTGAGTTTTGTGTTTTGAATTTGTTTTGAAATTTTTGAAAACGCATTCTTTTTGTCATTCTGAAAAACTATTTCTCAAAACAGAAAACTAGAAAATGCGTTTGATTTGAAATTTTAAAAACGGTTTCTTTTTTGTTATTATGATATTTTATTTAATGAATTTAATTTAAAATAAATTATAAACATTTATTAGTAAATTATAAATTTAATTCAAATATTTTAAATTATAAAATAAAATTTAAATAAAATTAAAAAAATTAACAATCTTAAAAATATCATTAAAAAAATTAATACAAACAAAACATATCACATATTCAATTTAATATTTAAATAAAATAAAATAAATAACAAAAAATAAAAAAAAAACAAATAGGAGAAGTGCGCAACCCATCTTCTTTCTTCTTCCATCTAGGGTTATGCATAACCCATCTTTCAACTTCTTCCTTTGTCTTCGCTGTCTCTTCCTTTCACCGTCGGCCGCCTCTATTTCTCCTCGTCATCTTCGTCGATCGCCCCATCTCCTTCCTCACCCATCATCGCGACGGTCGACGTTCTCATCATCATTGATCGCCCCATTTCTTTCCTCAACCAGTCGGTCATGGCAGTCAATGGAGGGCGAGGATGAGTCGACAACAATGGTGATAGGTGAGGAGGAGTCGGTGATAGTGGTGGCGGGCGAGGAGGAGTCGATGACAGTGGTGGAGGATGAAGAAGGAGATAGAAGAGAAGAGAGAAAAGACAGAGACAGCGTCGCTTTGCGAGTGCGAGAATGGGTTTGAGAGTCAAGAAAGGTGAGGGGGGTGTTTCCGTGTTTTGGGATTGTTTTCTGTTTTCATTGAAAATACTCAAAACAACATTTTGTTGTTATGTGTTTTCTTTATAAAAATTTTATTTGTTTTTGAAAATATGTTTTTAAAAATAACAAAAAGAACACATTTTTAGTATTTTAAAAAATTAAAAACAGAAAATAATCCGAAAACGTCAAAGTGAACATTCCCTTAATTTTTCAAAAGCCTTGTCTTCATCTTCTGCACAATTTTTCTTCTATCTGGTCCCCAACCCACCATGACTGCCGCCAAAGATTGTTCAAATTATCAGTACAACTTTGCTTAGGCCCATTTTTTTCTTTTTTCCAAATTAACCAGTTAATGTACTAGCTAGATGGTCCTTCCTTCCTGTTGATTTTTTAGCCCAATTGAGTAAATTACACTTGCCATCCTTGAGGTATCACTAAATTACAGCATATACCCCTCCATCTTTGATAAACAGATAGTTGAGAAGTCTGTTTTTAGTATATAAAATGTTAAAAGAGGTACCATGTAACATAAATCTAATGGCAAAAAATAATTTGATACAACTTTTGAACAGTATAAGTAGTCAGAGTAATTTGTTGAACGTGAAAGAACGTTAGAGGTAAACAAAATTACAAGTCTGTTTGATGTGAACATACTGTGTGTGTGTATGATTCTAACAGCTGAGGACCTTGAAGCTGGGACACGTAAGATGAAGATTCAAGCAGAACCAACCATGCCGATATATCTCAAGGTAAAGACAAAGTTCTCAATAAGCCAAGCAGAATTTTTACGTTAATTCTATGTGTAGAGGGCATATATACATATATATATATATATGTATACCGAGGTGACAACCCCCCTATTTCACAGGTATAAAGCAAAGTGGATTAATTTTCATACTATCTACTTGGGCAGGAAATGATGGAGATTTATCTAGCGATCAACGCAACCCATTGAACATGGCTACCTTGTCAGGTTCAGGTCTTGTACAGAGTCTTATTTGTCTGACACATTTATGTACAAGATCCATCGATCCATCTCCTTTTGCCTACAAAAACAACGCAATTTTATCACCAAATATGGAACACTAAAACCTGCATAACAAAAATGTGATGCCTGTAACTTGTTCTTTCTATATTCTTTTCTTTTTTGTTTTGTCTGAGCAAAAAGGGCAAATAAAGGAGGCGACAAGAGCTATAACAACTCTACTTAGGTATGACTATAACAGTAAAGTACCCACAGCAGCTAGAAAGAAAGGAGGGAAGACCTCCTAATTAGCCCGACCCGAGCCTCCCGGCCTCTAACACAGACACGTGCCGAAGCACCGGGCCCCCCTTCACTCTCAGGTGGGCCCTGGATCATATATAGTTTCACATATATGCTACTGACGTATGCTGCTTCTGTTCTGTTCATTGGATTCAGTCCTGAGTCAGTTTCTTCACGCATTGAACAAACAAAAGGAAGATCATGGACAGTTCTATTATAAAGCAGAACCGTGCTACTTTCTCCTAATTATATGTCGATTGTGATGCCAATATGGTGAATAGAGAGACTCATATTTCTTGTCCTATATGTGCAGTTCGCAGAAGTGACGTATAAAGTGATTCACAAAGGAGTGACATCAACCTCAGAGAAGAATATCCTAAATGGGATTTCTGGTTGTGTGAATCCCGGTGAAGTTTTGGCACTGATGGGACCCTCAGGAAGCGGAAAGACTACACTCCTAAGCCTGCTTGGTGGCAGGTTGAGAAAGCCAACCCCGGGTGGTTCGATCACTTATAATGACCAGCCATATTCAAAGTATCTCAAGAGCAGGTAAGGGTTTATATATGTTAACAGAAAAGAAATGCACCTTTTTTATGTGAGTCTGGTATTAGTTGGCCTCTGTATAAAGAAAGAGTAGTACGTGCAAACTTTTGTAAGCATTTGCTCCTATGAATACACAACAATCATCACAGTTACAGCATCAGCAGATAAAGGAAATATATCAAGTTATTTGGAGAGAAATTTTCATGAGCCAGAAAGTATTGTTGATCATAATAGCAATTTAGACTGATCTTACAGTTAGCTCTCAAAATTCCAAGAACAACTTTGGCTTCAAGCATACAATACCACAACAGTGAGTCAGTGACAGCAATATGAAAAGACATGCATTAGAATAACATGAAACATATGGCAGGATAGGATTCGTGACTCAAGAGGACGTGCTATTTCCTCATCTCACAGTGAAGGAAACGTTAACTTATGCAGCTCTTCTACGGCTTCCAAAGGCATTGACAAAACAGGAAAAGGAAAAAAGAGCCACAGATGTAATCTATGAGCTGGGATTGGAGAGGTAAGTTCTCATTCCTCCGCCATGCTCAAGTCCTGTATTTATTTGTTAGAACAAGTAATCAATAGGATGAGTTCATCAAGGGGTAAAGCAATAGATAATTAATTGTACTTGATTCTTTGAGTAAATCAGTGAGAAATATCATGTGCTCAGGTGCCAAGACACTATGATTGGCGGCTCCTTTGTTCACGGAATTTCAGGGGGAGAGAGGAAGCGTGTCTGTATTGGCAATGAGATCATAATCAACCCTTCTCTTTTGTTTCTTGATGAGCCAACCTCCAGCCTGGATTCTACTACTGCTCTGAGGACTGTTGAAATCTTACAACATATAGCTGAGGTATGTTCCAGTTCAATTCCACAGACTCAAGTTCACATAATAAGATGACAGCAATAGAAACAATAGCAGTCAAAATCAGACCTATATATCTTCATCCCAACTAGTCAGGTTTTTCCCTCTCCCAGTCTGTTCAATCTGGGCATGGCTTCAAATGACATGTAAGGACATAATTCTTATGCACTTGACTTGAGTCCTTTCAGACTTCCTCTGATTCTCATGGAGTCTTATTTTTGGCAAGATCAGTCCCTATACATAACAATATTATGATCTCTGTTCTCTCACAATGTCCTCCATTGCTGTTATTCCTAGCTTCTCATGAATGCTTCATTTCTTACATTTTCGTGTATAATCATTCATCAATGAGAACACTCTTTGCTGAGGAGTTGTCTCAATCAGTGAACAAGTTAGAATCCTAAAGCATAGCCCAACAGTTATCCAAGAAATCCTTTTCTTTTTTCCCTTTAAGGATACATACAACAACATATCCAGCCGTTATCCCACTATGTGGGGTTGGCTACATGAATTCTAAACTTCTATGTGGGTTACATCCCAACAGATAGTTTGTCTAGAATTCATATTTGGATCCGACTAGGTTTTACGCTGGCTGTCGGCTACCTAACGCAACCCTCCTCCTTTATCCGGGCTTGGGACCAGCAGTGGATAATATCCCCTGGCGGAGTAATGATGAAATGAAATTTGAACACCATCTTCACATGGAGAAATTTCATGAGATGGTGGTGAATGAGGATAATTGATATAGTTGTGTTCCATAACTTAGTTGACATGGTGAAACCAACAAGTACAATATGAAAACACAACATTTTCCCTTTAAGGATAAGAAGTCAAAAATCACACCACTGGAAGCAGTGCTGCACTTTAAGAGTCCTGCTCTTGTTGTTTCAGAACATCTTTAATCATATTCTCCATCAAAAGTTCATCTCCTAGAAAACAAATGGTATTGTATCTGCATAGGAAGAACCAGGGACTGAAACTAGAACATAAGTAGAAAGGACAAATGGGTTTCTTAACTGAAACAAGTCGGAATCTTATAAATCCAATATTTCAGCTCTGAAAGTCTTCTGCCTTAGCACTCTTTCCTGCAGCGAGTCAGTGACATTCATGTTTTCGCATGTCAATGACATTCATGTTGTCTTAAGACCACTTGCTCAAAATACACATTTTAGACTCAGTGTAATACCATCATTCTTAAATGATGTCTCTCTCACCTTTCAAGAAAGTAATAACAATATTATGATTTTGCATTTTAATGGGAGTGGAGAGTTTTGGGGATAGCAGATGATGGTAGATATGCAAGAACAATAAAGTGCAAGATAGATATAAAACATTTCCCATTACAGACTTTTTCCAATCTAATGGCAGGCTGGGAAAACAGTGATCACCACCATCCACCAGCCATCCAGCAGACTATTCCACAAATTTGATAAGTTAATCCTTCTGGGAAAAGGGAGCTTGCTTTACTTTGGGAAGGCATCAGAAGCAATGGTTTACTTCTCATCCATAGGATGCTCCCCGTCAATTTCCATGAATCCAGCAGAGTTCCTGCTAGACCTTGCAAATGGGAACATAAATGATGTCTCCATGCCCTCAGAATTGGAGGACAAGGTGCAAAACTCAGGCACAGAGGGCAGGAAAGGAAAGGCCTCTCCTGCAGTTATATATGAGGTAAAGTAACAAAGTTTTGAATTAATTTTAATAATTTCAATAATAGAATCAATAACTAATTGCAAATTCTGCTGCAACTGCTAAAAAAACTGTACTATGAGCATTAACATTTTCATTTCAAACAGTATCTTGTGGAGGCTTATGAGACACGAGTTGCAGACAATGAGAAAAAGAAACTCATGATTCCTCTACCAATTGATGAAGAACTGAAGGCAAAAATGTATACTTCAAGGAAAGAATGGGGAGTGAGCTGGTGGGAACAGTTCTCAATCTTATTCAGGAGAGGACTCAAAGAACGGCGTCATGACTATTTTAGCTGGTTGAGAATTACACAGGTTCTCGCAACTGCTGTCATTTTGGGGTTACTATGGTGGCAGTCAGATGGTGACAGCCCCAAAGAATTGCAAGATCAGGTATGGAGCTACTGCCTTGTCAAATTTTCGGAATTCTAACCAGCTTACCCTCCTTAACTAACTACAGAAGCTTATGAAAGATGCTCCAAAATGGAAGAAGGTATATCCTTTTAGCAACCAACAACCTCTACACAAAAACAAAGATCAAGTAGTCAGTAACTTATTGCCTTCTGACTCATTGATCGCCCATAAAGCATAACTTGATAAGTGCATAAAATTCTGTGATCTCCTTTCTGGGCAAGAATATGGTGTTGAACCATAATTACAACAACAACAACATATCCAGCCGTTATCCCACTATGTGGGGTTGGCTATATGAATTCTAGACTTCTATGTGGGTTACATCCCAACAGATAGTTTGTCTAGAATTCATATTTGGATCCGACTAGGTTTTACGCTGGCTGTCGGCTACCTAACGCAACCCTCCTCCTTTATCCGGGTTTGGGACCGACAGTGGATAATATCCCCTGGCGGAGTAATGATGAAATGAAGTTTGAACACCATCTTCACATGGAGAAATTTCATGAGATGGTGGTGAATGAAGATAATTGATATAGTTGTGTTCCATAACTTAGTTGACATGGTGAAACCAACAAGTACAATATGGAAACACAACAAAGGTGTTGAACCATAATTGGCTGAGAAAATTAGGTAAAAAGAATTCCCAACAATTTATGAAAGAAGTAAAAGTAAATCTATGAAGCAAAATAGGACCTGAAGGTTGCACCACAAATTTTTAAGAGTATAGACAGCTAAATTCAATCAATTTCCCGCAGTAATCCGTGTGTGAGAAATGTCATTTAAAGAATAACAAGGTTGCTGCATTTTACCTAACCAAAAAAAAAGGAAAAGAATAACAAGGATCCACAGAATCTTCTGTAAAAGAAAGTCGTGGTGGTTTCACATAGTTCCATGATAAAAGAATCCTAATTTAGATTATCACATGAATTCTAGTTCAGGTCTTGACCTAGAGGCTAGAATGACATATGTATTGTGAAATTGCAGGCAGGCTTGCTTTTTTTCATTGCTGTCTTCTGGGGTTTTTTCCCAGTCTTCACAGCAATATTCACTTTTCCTCAAGAAAGGGCCATGCTGAACAAGGAACTTGCAGCCAACATGTACAGACTAAGTGCATATTTTGTGGCTAGGACTACCAGCGACCTACCACTGGACCTTTTGCTACCAGTTCTTTTCCTTCTTGTTGTCTATTTCATGGCAGGTTTGAGAAGCAGTCCTGGTCCGTTTTTCTTAAGCATGCTAACAGTGTTCCTCTGCATTGTTGCAGCTCAGGTATGTCTCTTTATTTATCTTGTCAACAAAATAAAACTTATGAGATAAAATAAATTAGTTGAAACATTGTCTAATGCATCCATAAGATCAGTCAACCACTAGAGGGGAATTAGTTTGTTGGGAGCATCTTACACTTAATAACAGAAAAGATTTTATTACACCTAATGTTAAGAAAATCAACAAGATGTCACTTATACAAATTCATTACAATCTGGGTGCAATGGCAGGGACTTGGACTAGCAATTGGGGCTTTACTAATGGATCTGAAGAGGGCAACAACATTGGCCTCTGTAACAGTAATGACCTTCATGTTGGCTGGTGGATACTTCGTGAAGGTACAGGTTCAATTTGCTTGCAAAGTCAGATTATCTTTAATTCTCTGACAGATATTATATTAAATAAAGAAAAGGCAGCTATGCTAGCATCAAACTGTAAGTTATGGAAAGCTTCTTTCAGCTAAATACTAAAAGGTATGTAAGTTACTAATGCAAGGTTTATTATTTCTGCAGACAGTTCCAGTATTCATATCATGGCTCCGCTATCTGTCTTTCAACTATCATACATATAAGCTTCTTCTGAAGGTGCAGTATGAACACATCACTCACTCA
Organism: Diospyros kaki; assembly: GCA_036245055.1. Classification (NCBI taxonomy): domain Eukaryota; kingdom Viridiplantae; phylum Streptophyta; class Magnoliopsida; order Ericales; family Ebenaceae; genus Diospyros; species Diospyros kaki. The sequence continues at coordinate 1,492,204 of BSEG01000010.1, forward strand.
ATCAATGGTATAAAAATAGACAGTGGTGTAAAGGAAGTCAGTGCGCTGCTATTAATGGTCATTGGTTATCGTCTCCTGGCATACCTATCACTGCGAAGAATGAACCTCCGCTAAGGAGCTTAGAAGAGTGACATTTTTTGGGCAAAGAAAAAGATGATAAAATTATTAGCTAGCTCAAATATCAGTCTACCACTCAAAAGTGCTATTTTTGAAGACTTAAGGTGCACAAGGTCAGAAACTGGCAACTAGCCAAAGCCACTGATTGAGACAACTTTATCAAGAGCTATGACATAGCAACATATAGCATCAATATTACATATTATCATAGACTTTTATGGGATGTAACTATGCAAAGTTTCCTATATGGATGGTTTTTACATGAACTTCAAGCTTATCATAGAGGTAGGTCCCTCATCATTAGCATGATTACTTGTCATATGTCTACTTATTCCAAGTGGTGACGCTAAAAACTCATTTGAAACATGAAAGTAGACATGGTGCATGAATTTCTAAACAGTTGTTGGAAATCTCAGGATTTTCCATCTAAATCTCAGTGTTAAAATAGATGGTCATTATATCTGATAATGTAGATGGCTGGAGGTCTAGAATTCTAGTGGTCATCCCCCATCTAATGGGATTAAGGCTTTTGATTGCTGTGGTATATTTGATAGTCTTAGTGGCTTTAGATAGTAATAGCAGAAGAGTGCTACCATAATTACTGTTCTTGGTAAGCCTTTTTTCCTTAAAGTGGACTTAGATTTTTTTTTCTTCCTCCCAATTTTGCTTTAGATAGCTTTAGTCGGTTGAATTTCTGAATAAAACCTCCTAGAAGATGTGGGATCTACATTTTAGGACTAAATTCAAAGTTAAGTCAATGATTCTTAGAACTTTTGCATCAATTCTGTAGAGATCACCACTGTGCAATCTTCTTCTGAATGGCAGACCACTTGCAATAAACCAAGTTTCTTATCAAATATCATAATTGAGAATCCAACACTTGTCCCTATATACAGCATGAGTTGTGAATGAAAGTCAAAGCTGAGATTTTAATTACCAAAATCAACAAACTGCTCGTAAAAGAAAGAACAAAAATAAAATTTTAAAATTTGCTTTACAGATCAACCAGCCAGTACAAGAGAGATATAAAGGACACATCTTCATGCCTCAACTTACAGGAGAATGTTGGAATTCGGATGCTTTCTACCAATTGAAAAGGATTATGCTAGTGTCCTTAACCAACCAAGTAGTCTAAGAAGAGCAGCATCCAATATAGGAGAATTCTTCTCAAGTCCTGAGAAAAAAGAGGATAAATGAAAATTCTTGTGTCAAATGAAAAGAAAATATTTAAAGTTCAAGCAAATAAAAGTTATGGGGATTCAACTAATTATCACAATCGCACTTTGAGGGAGAAGTCTACTTAAACAGTTGGAACCATAACTCAGGCTTACTTGGAAAAGTTTTGCTCATTAAGCACCATTGGACTACAATTTTGCAAATAGAAGGTTCACCAATTACAGGGAAAGCATAGGCAGAAATCAAATTTTCTGGTTCAAGAATAACTAATTCGCATAAGAAAATCAAACTGTGTTTTGAGCCAGCCTTGAGCCTTCTGCATGCGCCACCCTAGCCAAAAAGGGAAAGATTAAAAAAAAGAAATCTAAAACTTAGATTGCTTACCAAGATCAGCAGCTACTCTATGTGCACACATTACTCCAGAGAAAGCTACAGCAATGACACCTTGTCCTGGAAAGCAACTATCTCCCACACAATATAGGCCATCCATAGCCTGCAAGTTTCATAAAAATATTTAAATAAAAAAAAAAACTGGAGATGCAACTAAAAGCATCTTTTTTTTAAACCATCCATTTGAATTTGTTATTCAACTCACAGTGGTGTTGAATGGCATCCCAAGTAAGCCCTTCGGAGTCTGGCGTGGCATTGGACCATAGGTACCATTAACACGAGCTAGGTACCTCCTGTGTGTCTTGGGTGTCCCCACCTGGCATAAGAACAGTAATTGAAGTTTAAATAAATGGAAAGCCTAAGAGAATGCTGAACAGTTGAGCAAAGTATGAAGCCAGTGACGGGTTACACCAGTAGCAACTACAAGAACATCAAAATTCTGCTTTTCTCAATAAGCTAACAGGCAGTACTAAAGAAGACCTTGACATGATCGCAACAACAATGGTGGCCCCCCACAGGGGGTGGAGCAAAAGAAATTTAAAATTCCTGAGGAAAAAATTTTGTGCACATGAAACTATTTATGCTTGCATAAAGGCAAAAACCAATTGGCTGAAGCTATTCTTAAGTTCTGCCATCAAAAGGTTTGAAGTTGAGTAGGTTGAAAACTGAATATGTGGAATGTAGTAACTAACTTCAGTAAAAATATAAGTGTGGATGATGTCAATGTGAGATTAGGAGTTCAAATTATCCCCAAAAAAGGTCCATTTAGATATCTTAAATCAATTGTCCAAAAAGAAGGGGAGATTATGAAGAAGTGGCTCCAACATTTTACACAATTGTAAAATCCTTTTAAAGCTAAACGGGCAGTTCTACAGGATACTATAAGACTACCTTTGTTTGTGGCTTAGAATATTGGACTCTTAAGAACCAACATATGCAAAAATGAATGTAACTAAGGTGAAGATGTTAAGGTAGATGTGCAACCATGCAAGAAAAGATAAAATAGAAAATGAGATTATATATAATAAAGTTGGAGTGGCACCTATATAAGATGCAAGAGCTGTGATTAAGATGGCTTGGAACATGTTATGTGCCATTCTTTCTTATTATTACTTTATTATTTTATAGTTGTTGAATAAGTCTTATTAATCTTGTTTCAGTTGTGCTAGTACTATGAGAAGAACTGTTCTTCTCCTATTTGGTTGGGTAGGTGGTTTTGTAATTGTTTTTCCTATTTGTTGGTGTTCATTGTGGCAGACAAGGCTATTTAAAAAGCAGCGTTCTAAAACGCGGCCTAGGCGGCCGCCTAGGCATTAGGCAGACCCTTGTCGCCCCGAATACATGCAAGTCGGCATCCTAGGCGCCAGGCCCAATTAATCGGGTCTAGGCGGCGCCTAGGCGGCCCAAGCGGTGTCTAGACGGCCAAAACACAAAACAACGCCTTGACACTGTTTATATATATATATATAAATTTCTCTGTCAACCAGTCCATCTGATCTGTTTATATATAATATATACATATATATAAGTTTCATTTGTCTTTAACTTTGATTTATCTAAAAATAACATGAAATTACATAAAAAATTTAAAAAAACAAAAAAAAAATAACAGTCTGCCTAGGCGCTAGAACCCAGTCTAGTGCTCGACTAACGCCTAGCGCATTTTAGAACACTATTAAAAAGCTAAGTTAGTTCTTGAAGGGGAAATGTTATCAATTTCAAACACCCAGTATTGTTGAGAGGTCAAGGGTTCCTCAATAAATCTTAAACAACTTCTATTTCCCTACTTATCATCATAGGTAAAAAAGGAAGTACTCAGTTCATACCAAAGTGGTATCAGAGCACAAGCATGGATTCCAAAGTGGAGAAATTGGAAGCAGATGTCAACTCTCTCACCCTCGATCAATAACAAATTCTTAACAAGTTGAATGAACTTTCTGTCCAGTTCAACACTAGAGCTAGTTCACAACCCACAAATGCCCAACCTGATCTGGAAGGTGAGAACTCACAGGCTCTGCTCCAGAATCCGATTCGGCAAATGGGTAGCACCAGTGGAACATCACAACAGGGATCGCACTATGCACCCCGATTTCTCAAACTTGATTTTCCGTAATTCAAGGGAGAAGAAGATACTACGAGTTGGTTTTGTAGAGTGAATCAGTTTTTTGAATTCAATCACACCCCGGAAGAAGATCGAGTGGCTTTGGCATCCTTTCATTTGGAAGGAGACGCTCAATTATGGTATCAACTACTCAAATAGGAGAAGGGGTTACTAACATGGAAAGAGTTCCAGGATGGATTAGATCTTCGGTTTGGTGTTACTAAATTTCAAGATTTTTTTGGAGACTTGATCAAGTTGCAGTAGGTTGGTTCAATTTGAGATTATCATACTCAGTTCGAGAAATTGTTAGCTAAAGTGGGGTATCTTCCTCCGAACCGCCAAGTAAGTTGTTTCATCAGCGGCTTGAAAGAGTCTGAGTTTGGGGTGGAATTGACCAAGTCGCTGGAGATAATTCAAGAAGCGGCAAGTTCGGTGACTCCGGAACAATTAATTCCATCAAAGTCAAAAGCTTGCGACCTTTGGATGGTGATTGGGTGAGTGAAGGCATGGCGTAGAAGTAGGTCCGGGCAATCTTGAATTCCTTGGTGCAATTCTTGGCGATGATTCCAACAAATTCTGACTTCTAACCACTGGTCGACGATTGGGTAAGAAGTGGATGCAGGCTTGGGGTGACCTTGAATCCGCAACGCAGAATGGAAGGCTGTGACTACGAAGATTTTCGGTCGGAATTGAAAGACGAAGCTAGTGTTGGAGATGACGACTCGGATTTTAAGTCGGAGCAGAGCGGGTGACAAGGGAAGCCGACGTTCTTGGCAGCTGGCGAGGTGGATCAGGTACATGAGTTCGACGGAAGCAACACAGCCAGACCAAGGGTACGAGGCCAGTACGGAAGTCCGATGAGGGATTTTGGTTGCAATTGAATTCCAACACTCTTGGGGGTTAGTGCGTCCGACAGTTTTGGGTCGAAATTGGAGTAGGAGTCTGATAGGAATTGTAAGGCGAATTCTGATTGTGAGTCAGGCGATCAGTGAAGGTTCAAGATTTAGTCTTGATTGAATTTCAAGACCGATGCTTCTTATCTGAGAAGTTTGGCCATTTCTGAAGCAAATTCCGACTTGGGTCTGAATTGAACGCGAAATTGGAACAAAAATTTCCATAGGTGGGACTAAATTCAAGCCAACAGTGGCGGGCGGAATCCCGCGGTGTTGGGCTTCTTGAATTTGTACCGATTGGAAATTGAAGGACAGTGGTCGGTGATTGGGTGGTCGGTGTTGGGTTTCTTGAATCAGTAGTGATCGGAAATTGAAGGCGAATTCAAGCGATCAAGGACTAGAGCAGGAGCAAATCCAGATTGCGACCAATTCCATTGCGAACAATTGGCCGACTTGGGAGGCGAGCAACGACTCTCGGTCAAGTCCAAAAATCTTGAAGCCGCAAAGAACCACACGCTGAGTAGGAGGTAATCTCTGGGAAGTGAAGCAGGAGGTACTCTTGCAGCCTGGAATTTCATTAATTCTCAGTTCAAATTTGGGATTCAAGAAGCAATTTTGTTAAAAGATTTAGATTTCGACTGATTCCGGCAGATTCCAATTGAGGCAGAATTAGTTGGCAGAACCTGAAGCCACTAAAGAGGCAGATTAGGGTTACCGGAACCAATTCCGGTTGCCAAGGGGATCCTTAAAAGCTAATCGAGAAGCTGTAACAGGGGTGAATTCTCAAGAATTGAACCTATCAAGATGGCTAAAGAACTTCTTGAAAGTGCTTAGCCATTTGGGAAAACATTTGAGGAAACATGTGATGCAATGAGGGAAGCAATCAAGGACGTCGACAAAAAGTTGGACGACCTTTTGATTTTAGTTTCACTTAAATTTTAGGTTAGTATTCCGATTGAATGTTTTTCTAAGGAATATTTTGCTTCCTTCAACCAGATCAGAGGTAAGAATTACATAGAGGAGCTTAACAAGCTGAAGCAAGAGGGATCAGTTTTGGAGTATTTGGTCAGATTTGAGAAATTGAAAGAAGTTGTGCTCAAATTCCATTCAACTTTAACCGAGTCTTATTTTGTGTCAAAATTCATTAATGGTCTTGATGATGTTCTAAGGCTTAGTGTGAAAATGTTTTGCCCTACTACGGTGGAACAAGCGGCGGAGAAGGCGAGATTGCACGAAATGGCACTGAAAGCCATCTATAGAAAGCACAGGCTGCCACCAAAAAATTATTGTAAGAGCAGCTTCGCAAGTTCGTAATGGACCACATGTCTCTACGGGAGTTTGGACGGAACAATCAGGGCTAGACAACTTTACAATAGCTCTAAGGATGCTGATACAGAAGCTGTTGAGGGTGGACAGGCAACTGATGAGGACTTGGACCAAAGAGAAAAAAAACTGGAGGCTGAGGGCAAGAATGGGTTTGAGGAAGCAGATTCTAAGAGTATTGTTGCTTTGCATTTGGTTGTGGAAAAAGCTGAGAAGACACAGGTCAAGGGAATTCTAGCCGAAGAAACTAACCTTGTCATTTTGAGCAATTTTTATCCCAAGCCGTATGACAGTATTGCCGTCATTTCACCTGGTGTGGACCAGATTCGGATGATGAAGGAAGAAAAGGTTGTTGCTATTTGGTTAAAGAGTCTTGACATTGAAGAAGGGACTCTTAACATGTTGATCCTTGGAATTTACATTTTATTTTGGCAACAAGAACAAAAGCAACAGAACGCAAGAGAAGATGGGACAAAGCTGAGGAGAACAAAGGAAGTAAGGAAAAAGAGGAGAAGAATAAATCTGATTGTTAAGACTAGAATTGGATGAAGAACAGGGATTAGCAGCTGTCAATTCTTGGAGACAAGAATTGTTTGAAGGGGTGGGGATTGTCACGACCCTAGGAGGTAGTATTGTAATTGGGAGGGTATTAACCTTGTAAACCGTTAGGGTCTAACTAAAGGAGTTGGTTGGTTAATAGGCGAGAATGGGTTGATTGTATGACAGCTTGTTGTTAGGCTACTTGTTAGGCTGTTAAGTAGTTAGAAGAGTTGTTGTTAAATTCGCTAGAGGTTCTATATAAAGGAACCTACAGCATTGTGGAGGGACATTGGTTGAATGAATAATCAATTCCTCTTTTTTCTCTCTCTCTCGTTCTCTCTTTTTCCCTTAATTTGTTTTGTCTCTCCCTCTAATTCTGTTCTTCTTCTTCTAAATTCCTATTCAAACCCTAGGACACCCCAGGGTCTTGACACCTTGTCAACAACCATCGGTTTAGCTCGATTGTATGAAGCTCGCAATACATCACAACACTAACCAACGATAATAGTAGACTTGAGAAAAAATTCTTTTCCTCAACAGGAGGAAAAAAACAGCAACACCACTCTCCCAATCCAACGATTATCACCAACAGAACTGCAGGAACAACGTGTGAAAGGCTTGTGTTACAATTTCGAAAAATTTGTTCCAGGTCATCGATGTAAGAAGTTGTTCTTGATTGAACTCTGTGAAGCAGAAGGAGATGGCGATGTGGTTATGGAAGAAGAAGACACAGATCAGACATCCTTTAAGGACATGCTGGAAATTTCCTTGCATGTTATTTCAAGATCATGAGCACTAGAGACAATAAGAGTCAGAGGCACCATCGGACGCATATCCAACATTGTTTTGGTTGATTCGGGAAGCACTCATAACTTCATCAGTGAAGTTCTAGCAAATAAGGTGGGCTTACAACCAGTACAAGGAGGACAGTTTGAAGTAATGGTGGCATTAGGTGAACGTTTATCTAGTCAAGGGAAGTGCAAGAGTGTAAAGTTGCTCCTACAAGGAGTTCCTGTGTCTGCTGATTTGTATTTACTGCCTTTGGAAGGATATGATATTGTTTTGGGCACGCAATGGTTACAAACACTTGGTCCAATCTTGTGGGACTTTGCAAAATTACACATGAAGTTCAAAGTAGCAAAGGCAAAGGTGATTTTACAAGAAAAGTCATGTCCGGCAGATCAAATAGTTGGGGAATTAAAATTCATCAAAGAGGCACGAAACGGGTATAAAGGTATGTTGTTCCAATTATTTTCTCCGAACAGTTCAAAGCCTTCACAAGAAGAACAGTATCAATCTTCTCACTTGCAACAAGTCCTGGAAAAATTCCAAGATGTCTTTGAAGAACCAAACAACCTACCACCCTCTCGCACCCATGATCACAAGGTTCCATTAATACCGAGAAGTGGACTAGTCTGTGTTAAGCCATATCAATATCCATATTATCAAAAGACGGAGATTGAATGACTTGTAGCAGGGATGCTTTCTACAGGAGTGATTCGGCCAAGTAACAGTCCTTATTCCTCTCCTGTCATTTTAGTTAAAAAACATGATGGTTCCTGGTGAATGTGTGTTGACTACCATGCTCTTAATAAGATCACGATCAAGAACAAGTTTTCGATTCCTGTTATTGATGAGCTATTGGATGAGTTAAATGGGGCAAAAATATTTTCGAAGCTTGATTTGCGAAGCAGGTACCATCGAATCTAGGTAGTTCCAGAGGATACTGCTAAGATAGTTTTTCGTACGCATCATGGGCACTACGAATTTTTGGTGATGCCGTTCGGTCTCTCCAATGCACCCTCAACTTTCCAAGCCTTAATAAACGAGGTATACCAAGAATATTTGTGTAAATTTATTTTAGTATTTTTTGACGATATTCTTGTTTATAGTTGGTCTTGGAAAGAACACCTTCACCATTTGGAACTAGCCTTAACTGTATTAAAAAGTCATCAGTTGTTTGTCAAGAGAGAAAAGTGTCAGTTTGGGCAGCGACAAATCCACTACCTTGGCCATATCATTTCCGATAAAGGGGTTGCACCGTGGATCAAGACAAGATCGCCGCTATGGTAAATTGGCCTAAACCTGCCAGCCCAAAAGCATTGAGAGGGTTCCTTGGGTTGATAGGTTACTATTGCAAGTTCATCCAAAACTACGGAAAGATCGCAGGGCCACTGACTTAGATGCTAAAAAAAGACTCATTTCTATGGTCGCCTACAACAGATACTACCTTCTAGAATCTAAAATCAGCAATAACGAAAGCTCCTGTATTAGCTCTACCCAATTTTGCTCAAAAATTTATTGTCGAATGTGATGTCAGCGATTCGAAGGTGGGAGTTGTATTGATGCGAGACCGGCCAATAGCTTTTTACAATCAAGCGTTGCAAGGAAAAAATTTATTGTTGTCAACATACGAGAAAGAAATTCTGGCATTAGTCTTGGTTGTACAACGGTGGCATCCCTATTTACTCGGGTGACAGTTCGTAGTGAGAACAGACCACCAAAGTTTGAAGTATGTGGGAGCCCAAAACATCACCACTTTAGCCCAACAAAGATGGTCATGTAAATTGATGGGGTTTGATTTCGTCATCGAATACAAGAAGGGACCTGAAAATATTGTTGTTGATGCTTTTTCTCAAAGAGAAGACGATGCAAGGGAGGCAAAACTATTAGGCGAGTTAGCAGCAATCTCTCAACCAATGTCAAATAGGGTAGTTGCAATCAAAGAAGAAATTAACTCTAACACAAATTTGCAAGACTTGGTTCAACAAATCCAAGGAGATGAAGGCATGGGACCATGGAAGCTTGTTAATGGAATGATTTTTTTTAAAGAAAGAGTTTTCCTAGCTGCAGATTCACCATTAATCCCTAATATAATTGAGCAGTTTCATAACAGCTCTCATGAAGGGTATCATAAAACCCTCCAGTGGATTCAGGCCAACTTTTATTGGACGGGAATGCGAAAAAAAATCAAGGAGTTTATACCTATATGCGACATTTGCCAACGCCACAAGTCCGAACAACTTGCTCCTACAGGGCTTCTGCAACCACTGCCAATTTTGAATCAGGTATGGGCGGATATATCGATGGATTTCATCGATGGTTTACCGATATCTAAAGGCAAAACTACAATTTTTGTCGTGGTTGATAGACTAACCAAGTACGCACATTTTATTCCATTGTCTCATTTATATACTGGCAATACTGTTGTCAGTGTTGCTGAGATTTTTTTTGAGAATATATTTAAATTGCATGGGATGCCGAGATCAATTGTTTGTGATCGAGATCCCACCTTCACAAGCATCTTTTGGTCAGAGTCATTCAAAAGGAATGGTACAACGTTTAATTATAGCTCTGCCTACCATCTGCAAACTGATGGCCAAAGCAAGGTGGTGAATCATACCCTTGAGATGTATCTAAGGTGTTTTTCGAGTTCGTGACCCAAAGAATGGTGTAATTGGTTAGCTTGGGCAGAGTATTGTTACAATACCAGCTGGCATTCCTCTATCAAAACGACTCCCTTTGAACTTGTTTATTGCAGGGCTCTGCCTACATTGTTGAGTTACATTCCAGGTGCTACTGTTGTTGAGTCCATGGACCATCAACTACAAATTAGAGATCAAGTTCTTAAAGACTTGAGAGTCACACTTTAGGAGTCGCAGTCTCGTATGAAGAAGATTTATGACCAACATCATACGGAACGAGAATTTGAAGTGGGAGAATGGGTTTATCTGAAACTCCAGCCTTATCGACAGACATCAGTGACAATAAGAAAAGCTGCCAAGCTAGCTCCAAAATATTATGGACCCTTCATGATTCTAAAGAAAATAGGAGCAGTTTCTTATAAGTTGGAATTGCCAACAGAGTCTAAAATTCATTCTGTGTTCCATGTTTCTCTTTTAAAGAAAAAAGTTAGCTCCAGGCATCCAATTCAAGGTGAACTTCCAGCGGTTGTAATAGATACAGGAACCATTTTCCCCATACCACAGGCAATTCTCGATCAACGTCAACGAAAATATGAAGATGAAATTCTCATTCATTGGAAGGGACTTTCACCTGCAAAAGCGACTTGGGAAAATCTTGTTGCTATGCAATAGCAATTTCCTAACCATAGCCTTGAGGACAAGGCTAATTTTTAAGGGGAAGGGAGTTGCTATGTGCCTTTCTTTCTTATTATTACTTTCTTATTTTCTAGTTGTTGAATAAGTCTTATTAATCTTGTTTCAGTTGCGCTAGTATTACAAGAAGAACTGTTCTTCTCCTATTTGGTTGGGTAGGTGGTTTTGTAACTGTTTTTCCTATTTATTGGTGTTGTGGCAGACAAGGCTATTTAAAAAGCCAAGTCAGTTCTTGAAAGGGATACGTTATCAATTTTCTTCAAACACCCAGTATTGTTGAGAGGTCAAGGGTTCCTCAGTAAACCTTAAACAACTTCTATTTCCCTACTTATCATCATAGATAAAAAAGGAAGTACTCAACTCATACCAAAACATGTGAGAGGATGAATGATAAACCAAATAAAACTTGGTGGGAAAACACCAAACATGACATAAAGTTATAATGACTTTACAGATGATATGATAATAGATAGACATGGTTGGATGTCTAGAATTCAAGTAGCCAACCCCGCTTGCTTGTTGGGAGTAAGGCTTGAGATTGTTGTTATTGTTCTACAAATGTCTCCTAGGGTTTTTTTGGTAACTCTCACTTATTTATAGTGTTTAGGTTTTATTTATAGTCTTTTTAATGTTTTAATATTAATAGGATCAATTTTTGTTTAGTTTCCTAATAGGAAAAGGATTATCGAAGGAATAGGATTATTAGGGCTCTATATAAATACCATTGTAATCTCTCTTTTTCAGGAGTGAATAGAAAAATTACTGCAGTTTTCCACAAGCATGTTATGATTTCATTGAATTGTGTGATGCCTATGGAACCCTGGGAGTGATGCCTTGAAGATATTTCTCTCTTTTCCCTAATCTTTCAATTTCAGCTTCTTATTTTCATAACTCTACTTCCAGCCTTGCTGCTATCAGCCCCAAATTTCATCTTTTGAGCCATATTTTATCTCTAAATTGCCTACCAACCCATTACATATCTAAGTCCTAGTCTTTTCAATAATTTTCCCTAGCCTACTACCCTATATAAGCCTCTAATCAGTCGATATCCTCAGAATACCAGATATGTCCTACGCCACCGTTGTTTTCTTTTTCTTTCTCTATTATTATTATTTTTGCATTATCAAAAATATTGCCCAAGTTCTAAATAGCATGTCAGTGCCTCGGCCCATTATCTCAGAAAAGATGGCAAATGATCACATAAACCATTTATATGGTCCCACCCAAAGAAAGGCTCCTGATGTCACATTCAAATCACTGCTTCAATTAAAGTCTTTAGCGATTCCCATGTACATTTATAGCAGCAGCTTCAGTAAGGTCTTTAATAGTCTCTATGTGCAGCTTTGCAGGGAAGTATAAACAGTATTTCAAAGCATAGAGTTGACCAACTGAGAGCCAAAAAAAGTATTGGAAGTGGTTTTCAGGGAGTTTGCCGTGCTATTACCTCCTTAAAAACAATAGAAGATTTAAGGCCTGGAAATAGTTTCTTCTCCAATCTGCTAATGACTTTATCAGCCACAACCTCTTTCTTAGCCTCGTAGTCTACTGGAGAAAGCCCCTGGGATGGAAAACTACATTATTATCTATTTAACAAAATATTATGATATTATATTCCAACTAAGAATTCAAAAGGTGACACCAATAAACAAAAACAGAAGTAGTATCAAATACTAAACTAAATTCACCTCCCAGTCTTCTATTGAAGAAGTTGTAAATATGTGAAGAATATGGCGACCTTCTGGAGCCAGGGATGAATCAAGAACTGTTGGAATGCTCAAAAATATACTTCCATATGGCTTCTCCAAATTTGTCCAGTCATCCTCAATAATTAGAAACAACAGTTAAGTCATCATTCATCATCAAAATCTTCAGGAATTAATGAGCAAATGAATTTTCTGATTAATCAAGTACCTCAAGAACAAAATGATGACAATCTGTATCTGGTGGCAAAACCTCAGCTTTAACCCCCATGTGAATAGAAAGAAAAGAGGGAGCCTTGACATACAGTTTTTGGAAATTTTTTTCTTCTTCTGGAAGATCTTCTACATTTAGAAGCTTGCCTGTGATAGAAAAATGCAATTCAATCAGGTCTCCACTAGAAGAATTCCTCTCTTCTTCTTTGTGGTTTTTCTATTTTTCTATGTCGGGGCTTGTTTACAATGATCATGGCCTACACATAATGAGCAGTATCTCCATCCCTGTCCATACTCCCAATCACATATGCAGGCAACACTTGATATCAGGAAAGTAAGATTTTTTAACAGGCCTCAAATCATTTTTTTTTTTTTTAACAGCTGCATACAAAAACAACTCTGTCTTGACCCTCACAAAGCAGGCTGCCTCATACACCAAGCATGCCCTCTAGCATAGTAAGGTCATTAGTCAAATTCATCATAATGTTTTGGAAAAGTATTGAGAAGACTAACCAAAAGTATCCCATCTAGTAGCATTTGATACTATTGTTTTGGCAAAAAACTGTCTTCCATCTGACAGTCTCACTCCTACCTACAATTGCAAGCTCAAAAAACATGAGGAAAAAAATCTTTTTTTTTCACATGGACAATACAACAACATACAACAACATATCCAGCCGTTATCCCACTATGTGGGGTTGGCTACATGAATTCTAGACTTCTATGTGGGTTACATCCCAACAGATAGTTTGTCTAGAATTCATATTTGGATCCGACTAGGTTTTACGCTGGCTGTCGGCTACCTAACGCAACCCTCCTCCTTTATCCGGGCTTGGGACCGACAGTGGATAATATCCCCTGGCGGAGTAATGATGAAATGAAGTTTGAACACCATCTTCACATAGAGAAATTTCATGAGATGGTGGTGAATGAGGATAATTGATATAGTTGTGTTCCATAACTTAGTTGACATGGTGAAACCAATAAGTACAATATGGAAACACAACAATTCACATGGACAATAACCAATACATAAAATTTGACATCACTTTGTTAGCAGAATAAACTCACAGCCTTTCCATGATCAACTATGATACTTGTCACATTTGCCCTGTATAATATTTCACTGCCTTGATCAACCAAGCCTTTTGCCAAGGATTTGGCAATTCCACCAACCCCACCCACAGGGTAGTTAATTCCTCCAAAATGCCTGTCACAGAGAACCTAAGGGAAGGAATGTATCAGGGAATTAGAGAAGAATGAAGAAAGGAGCCCCTTAAAGCTATTGATAGATTACCATGCCTGCATTGATCATCGGTGTCTGCAAAGCATTGACTGTACTCACTATGAAACACTGCAAACACCAAGATAAATTTCTTCTAGTTAGATTAACTGGAGATAACTTGGATCCAACACTTACGAATGAAGAAATCTACAACCTGATAAAAGAAATAATATCAACCCACCTCTGCATCTATAAAAGACAACAATTCAGGATCCTTTATGAATTTTCGAGCTATGTCTCCAGCATTTTGGGGCAAATAGTAGGCTGAAGAGGACAATAACAGCACATAAGATGTCTAAAGCCAGGGTGATCCATGAAACTTGGACACTTCAAGAAAAAACCAGAAGGACAAAAGGCAAATAGAAAGCACTATGAACATCAATTAGTACTAAAAGTATTTATCTATAATCATTCACATAGATGACTTACCAGAAGGGCATCAGGATGAACAAACTATGTAAAGAAGATAGATCAAAAACTAATATCAGGCAATTGGCTCTCCAATCAGATTTTCCTGACCAGAAGATGTGACAAAATAGAAGGTAGAACTTTTGTTTCCATATAATAACCTTTAAATGTCTTCATGTAACTGAACTGTGAAAAAATGGTAACACGACTATCTTCTACCTGTAATGTCCCCCAAATCAGGAAACCTTGACAAAATAGAAAACTTCTTTTCTATTCAAAATTTTTCTCTGAAATCTTGGTTCATTCTGCAGAGTATACCTTTAAATGAAAACAAAATTTTTGCATAATACATATGAATGTAATTTGATTAGTTGTTCCTCATTTCAAGCTTCTCCTCATGCTGTATAAATATAAAATGTATACAAAAAGAAACACAAGTAAAATTGCCAGTGGAGAATACTATGGAAAAATATAGCTTACTTTCTCATTGAACTGGAAGATACATACATACACATAGGATGTCTACCTAACTATGGAAACAAATCTCCTAATTGAGTAATCTTCTATTTACAGTAACATAGATATGATCATAATATCCTAATTATAGTTTTTAAATTTACAGAATATTGACCAATCACACAAATAATCAAAGTCTTGATTCACAACACTCCCTCTCAAACTGGTGAATAGACATTGTCCATTCTCAGCTCCCTCTCAAACTGGTGAATAGACATTGTCCATTCTCATCTTGGTTGTAAGCTTGTGAAAGACCTGATTATTGAGTCCCTTAGTTAGAATATCAGCTAACTGTGATTCACTTGATATATAAGGTGTGCAGATAAAATCACTTCCCAATTTCTTTTTAATAAAATATCGATCCACTTAATATATAAGAAGGGTTGTGTTAGGTAGCCGATAGCCAACGTAAAACCTAGTCGGATCCAAAACATGAACTCTAGACAAATTATGAAAAACCATTGGGGCGTAACCCTTCATAACGACGCGCTACACTATCCGCGTGTAGTGTTAAGTGAGCTAGAGCCACTACATCGTCGCCCGGATGTAGTGACAAATGAGCAAGGGTCCCAACATTTGTTTGGACAAATGTGGGTAAAGAAGCTAGTCCAAAACCAAAATAAAAATAAAAAGAAAAATCAAATTCAAAGTTAAGGTCAAAACCAAAATCATAGAATAAGGATTTGGTCATGGAACATAAGAACATTAACAGGCAATTCTATGGAAGTGGTAAATGTGATGATTAGAAGAAAGATTAATATTATGTGCCTTCAAGAGACGAGATGGGTAGGGAAAAAAGCAAAAACTTTATCAGAAACTGGATATAAAATATGGTACACAGAAAATGATCGAGCGAAAAATGGAGTGGGGATTATTATGGATAAAAGCTTAGTAGATGAGGTAGTGGATGTAAAGAGAATAGGGGATAGGATTATTATGATGAAGGTTGGTCTAGGAAGAATGACTATGAATATCTTTAGTACATATGCACCACAAGCGAGGTTAGGTGAAAAGATAAAAGCAAAATTCTGGGAGAACCTAGAGGGACTCATACAAATGATACCAAGAGGAGAAAAAGTGATTATAGGAGGTGACTTAAATGGTCACATGGGTAGAGACGAAAACGACTATAGAGAGATACATGGAGGGTATGGATTCGGGGAAATTAATAATGAGGGTAACTATATTTTAGATTTTGCTATGGCATATGGGCTCATCATAACCAATACTAGGTTAAAAAAACGGGATGAACATTTAATCACATATAAAAATGTCGCATCAAGCACCCAAATAGATTACTTCCTCATGAGACAAGAGGATCGGTTATGTTGTAGGGATTGTAAGGTGATACCGGGGGAGTGTTTGACTACTAAATATAGACTTTTGGTACTTGACGTCCAAGTAAAAAATTGGAAGAGAAAAAAATCACATAAAACAAAATCCAAGAATTAGGTGGTGGGATTTAAAAGGGGAGAAACAACTAATCTTCAAAGAAAAATTAAGGGGTAAAAGGGAATGGAATGGAGAAGGCCAGACAAACCAAATGTGGAGGGAAATGGCTTCTGCCCTGAGAAGCACGGCAAAGGTAGTCCTTGGAGAGACAAATGGTAGAGCTCTAAACCTTAAGGAGTCTTGATGGTAGAATGAAGAGGTACAATTGAAAATTAGAAATAAGAAAACTTGCTATAAGGCTATATATTAGTGCAACAATAAAGAAAACCTAAAAAATTATAAAGAACCAAAAAAGGAAGCAAAAAGAGCTGTTAGTGAAGCAAGGTCAAAAGCATATGAGAATTTATATAAACGACTTGATACAAAAGATGGAGAAAGGGGTATATATAAATTAGCTAAAGCAAGAGAAAGAAAACCAAGGGATCTAAACCAAGTGAAATGCATAAAAGATGAAAACCAAAATGTATTAGTGAATGAAGGAGCGATTAAGGAGAGATGGAAGGAGTATTTGACAAAATTATTCAATGATGGTGAGGACACAAGAGTTAGGTTGGGACATCTTAGTAATTCCGAAGGGAACGTGAGCTATACATTTTATCAATGCATAAGTTCAAATGAAATAAGTCAAGCATTAAAAAGAATGAAAAATCATAAGGCGGTAGGACTGAATAATATACCAATAGAAGCATGGAAATATATGGGAGAAGAGGGCATCTCTTGTCTAACAAAATTATTTAACGCGATCCTTAAATCAAAAAAGATGCCAGATGAGTGAAGAAAGAGTACGTTGGTTCCTATATACAAGAACAAAAGAGATGTTCAAAACTGTAAAAATTACAGAAGAATTAAGTTAATGAGTCATACCATAAAACTTTGGGAGAGAGTAATAGAGCAGAGGTTTAGAAAAGAAACCGATGTCTCAGAAAATCAGTTTGGTTTCATGCCTGGTAGGTAAACAATGGAAACTATATACCTACTGAAATGCCTAATGGAAAGGTATTGGGATTAACAGAAGGACATGCATATGGTGTTTATAGATCTAGAAAAGGCCTATGATAGGATCCATAGAGAAGTATTATGGAGGGTTTTAGAGAAGAAAGGAGTCTGGATAACCTATATACAAGCCCTTAAGGACATGTATCACGGTGCAGAGACAAGGGTTAGAACATGCAGAAGGGATACTGAACCATTTAAAATTAAAATAATGGGACTGCATCAAGGTTCTGCACTAAGTCCATACTTATTTGCTTTAGTAATGGATGAACTCACTAAACACATTCAGACAGAGGTGTCATGGTGTATGCTATTTGCAGATGACATAATGTTGGTGGATGAAGCAAAAGAAGGAGTGAACACTAAGCTTGAGTTGTGGAGAAACAATTTAGAATCTAAGGGATTTAAATTAAGTAGAAGGAAAACATAATATATGGAATGTAAATTTAGTAAGAATGCAAGAGTGGATGATGTTATAATAAAATTGGAAGATCAAATCTTACAAAGAAAAGACCATTTTCGATATTTGGGATCAATGATTCAAAAAGATGGAGAAATTCACAAGGATGTCACGCATAGAATTAAGGCAGGTTGGCTAAAATGGAGAAATGCATTAGGGGTGTTATGTGATGGTAAAATCCCATTAAAATTGAAAGGAAAATTCTATAGGACAGCTATAAGACCAGTCTTGTTATATAGTTCAGAATGTTGAGCAGTCAAATACCAACATGAACAAAAAACGAGCGTAGCTAAGATGAGGATGCTAAGATGGATATGCGGCCATACAAGAAAAGAAAAAATTAGAAATAAGATTATTCGTAATAAGGTAGAAGTAGTGTCAATCGAGGAGAAAATGAGAGAGACTAGACTAAGATGGTTTGGTCATGTGAGAAGGAGACCAAGAGATGCTCCTATGAGAAGAGTTGATGAAATGGAACAATCAGTCAAAAAAAGAGGTAGAGACAGACCTAATAAGACTTTGGGAGAGACATTAAAGTTTGACATGAAGTGTATAGGCTTAAATGAAGATATGACAAAAGACAGAAATACATGGAAGTCTAGAATTCATGTAGCCGACCCCACATAGTGGGATAAAGGCTAGATATGTTGTTGTTGTTGTTGTTGTTGTTGTATCAATCCACCTTAATGTGTTTTGTCCAGTCATACTGCACAAGATTGTGAACAATACCGATAGCCGACTTATTGTCACAATAGAGCTTTATAGGACCATCCCACTTGAGTCTTAGATCTTTCAGAATAAACTTTAACCATAACAATTCACATATCCCCTGTGCCATTGCCCGGAATTTTGATTTTGCACTTGATCTTGCCACGACAAATTGCTTCTTGCTTCTCCAAGTAACCAAGTTTCCACCCAAGAAAGTACAATATCCCGTGATAGATCTTCTATCAATTACTAAGCTTACATAAACTACATCAATGTAGGCCTTTAGAGTGAGTTTGTCCCCCTTTTTTAACAGAATCCCCTTTCCTATAGTACCTTTGAGGTAATGTAAGATTTTGTAGACTACTTGCAAGTGAAGTTCCTTGGGTTCATGCATGAATTGACTCACTATACTAACTGCATAGGCTATATCTAGCCGTGTGTGAGATAGGTAAATTAGCATTCTGACCAACCTCTAATATGCCTCTTTGTTTGTGTCTCTATCTCCCTTAGCTTCACCAAGTTTGTGATTAGGGTCAATTGAAATGCTAGATGGTTTGCAAGCCATCTTCCCTATGTCTCACAAAAGATCAAGGGCATACTTGTGTTGGGATATAAATATCCCATGTCTGGACCGTGCCACTTCAATACCTAGGATATACTTTAAATTCCCTAATTCCTTGATCTCAAACTCCTCAGCCAAATATCTGCCCAAGTTATGCCTCTCATTTTCAGCATTTCCTGTCACTATAATGTCATCAACATAAATAATAAGAGCTATGACAAAACCTGAACCTGAGTGTTTTATGAATAGAGTGTGGTCCCCTTGGCTCGGTTTGTAACCCATGGACTGCATTACTTTGGAAAATCTCTCAAACCAAACTCTAGGCAATTGTTTTAGGCCATATAGTGCCTTCTTGAGTCTACAAACCTTACTCCTAGGTTTGTTTTTGTTGAACCCTGGGGGTATGTCCATATAAATTTCTTCCTCAAGATCTTCATGCAAGAAAACATTCTTCACGTCAAACTATAGTAAAGGCCAACCAAAGTTAGCTGCTAGGGATAAAAGAATTCTCGCCATGTTCATTTTGGCTATTAGGGCAAAGGTTTCTTGGTAGTTTATTCCATATGTTTGGATGTCACCTTTAGCTACCAACCTAACCTTGTATCTTTTAAGTGTCCCATCTGCTTTATAATTGATTGTGAAGATTCATTTGCAACCGTCAGGTTTCTTCCCTTTTGGTAAATCCACAATCTCCCATGTATTATTCTTCTCTAGAGCCTGCATTTCAACATTCACGGCATTCCTCTAATTTTCATAGTTTAAAGCCTCTAATAATGTGGTAGGAATGGATGATGTATGTATGTTTGTAAGAAGCTTCTATGAGATGGATAATATCTTTTAAAGGATACAAAGTGAGAGAGTGGATATAAGGGATATTTTGTGCACTCTCTAATTCATTTCCTTAGTGTTATAGGAAGATCAATATCAGCCATGGAATCAACATTAGAAGGTGAGTCAATAGATGTTACCTCATTTCCAGACATTGGAACTAATGATAGGTGCAGCCTTGGTTTGGGTTTTAGATTATTTCTTCTTGAGTAAATATGAGGAAAACGTTTGTCAGTGGTGGTCTCTCCCCCTGCAATTTGGAGAATAGGTTGGAGGGAGGATTTAGGTTTATGAGTTGTGGGGTAGAGTCAAATGCAGGTGGGGTAGAGTCAAATGCAGGTTTGGGCAATAGGTTAGGAGGAAGAGTTTCAAATGCAGGTTGTTTAAGTAGAGGTTTAGGAGCTGGAGCTGACAGAAAGTTAGAAAGGAACAACTCATCCTTATCTTCCACACTTGAGGTCTCCTTCTGAAGAGAAGGGTGAGTAAAATAGGGTTCAGACTCAACAAAGGTAACATCTGCAGAAACCAAAATTTTTTTAGTCGAAGGACTATAGGATTTGTACCCTTTCTGTGTAGAATAATAGCCCACAAAGACACTTAAAAGCTCTAGGATCCAACTTCCTCCGATGAGGGTTGTGAACATGAACAAATGAAACACACCCGAATAATTTAGGACTAAGTTGATTTGTGGTAGGAAAAGCAAAATAGAAGTGGGATAAAACAGCCATTGGAGTCTAAAAATGCAACACTCGAGAGGGTAATCAATTTATGACATGAGTGGCTGTGAGGACAGCCACTCAAATTGTTTAGGCACATTTTTGTGAAACAACAATGCCTTAGTAGTATCTAGGAGATGGTTGTTCTTTCGTTTTGCAATTCCATTCTGTTGAGGGGTAGAAACACATGAGGATTCATGAATAACTCCCATTGAAGGAAATAGTTGGAAAGGGTTTGGTTGAAATAATCTCTTGCATTGTCTGACCAAAACCGTTTGATTTGTTCCCCAAATTGATTGTGGATCATAGAAAATAAATTGGGAAGAATATCACTCATAGCAGACTTAGATTTAAGAAGAAAGACTCATGTAACCCTTGTGCAATCATCAATGAATGAAACAAACCAACATGCCCCAGAAACATTTGGAATAATTGATGGACCCCAGATATCACTATGAATCAATTCAAAAGAAGTATGACATCTATTATTACTATCAGAAAAAACAGCAAATTTATATTTGGCAAACTCACAAACATCACAATGAAACTGTCTAATATCAAGGTTTTTAAACAAAGAAGGAAACAGAATTTTAAGAGTGGAAAAAGCAGGATGTCCCAACTTGTAATGATGCAGCAAAATAATGTCCTTGGGGAGTATATGTGGTTCTGAAAGGCATGTTAAGGGCTGATTCCACTTGCCAACGGGTACTTTCTCATATTTCTCAAGATAGTATAAGCCATCTCGTTCCTTAGCAAGTCCAATCATCAGTCTCGACTCCTTGTCCTGAAACAAACAGCAAGAAGGAAGGAAAATCACTTCGCAATTAGCATCATAGGATAGTTTGGATACGAAGAGTAGGTTGGTGAACAGTTTAGGCACGTGAAGGACATTTTTGAAGGTCAAGGAAAGATTGATTTTAATCTCTCCTATTTTTAGCTACTGTGATGAAAGAACCATTAGCTATAGCAATTTTTCGATTGCTAGAACATGGTGAGTATGAGAGAAAAAACCGGGAGGAATGAGTCATATGGTATGTGGTTTCGGAGTCAATAATCCATGAGTCCTTAAATGAAAGGCATTTAAAGCATGTGAAATTGGAGGTTTACCTAATTGTAGCAATGAGCAGGTACCTGAAGAGGATGGTGTGTCAAGAGTACTTAAAAAGTACTGCAGACTTTCAATCTCCTCCTTGATGAATTCTTTTGGTTCATGGGACTATTTTTCCCCTTGTGGGGTTGCCATATTGACTTGTCCCTGGCTCCTATGTTACTGTTGTCCACCTCTATTTTCCCATTCTTTCCTCGGCGACTTTCCATGTAGCTTCCAACACATCTCTCTAGTATGTTGTGGTTTCTTACAGAAAGTACACCGCATATTCTCACGGTTGTTATTACCCATGGATTTGAGACCTGTTTTTCCATTCTCTCCAAGCAATTGGTTCTTCTTAAACCCACAACTTCCTCCTCTATTTGCTACCATTGCTGAGGCCTTAACTGGTTTTGGGTCCAACATGACACCCCTCCTACTTGAAATCACTTCATTAAGTGAAGGTAAGTTATCTTTGCCTAGGATTTGAACCCTCACCCGATCATACTCCACGTAGAGGCCTGCAAGAAAATCGTAGGTGCGATCTTTGTCTATAAAAGCTTTCAAGGTGGCTGCATCATCACTGTTCTTCATCTCAATTACCCGGTAGTGATCCATCTCTTGCCAGAGTCCTTTTAGGAAATTGGCATACTTTATGACAATTCTATTTTCTTGCTTTGTTGTCACTATTTTGGTCTTCAACTCGTAGATCTGGGCTGCATCCTTCACCTTCGAGTAGGTTTGTTGGATAGACTCCCAAACCTCCTTTGTTGTTGATAAAAACATGCAAGTGTCAATGATTTCGAGTGCCATGGAACTCCACAACCATGCAATGATCATGGAATCTTCTTCATAGTTCATCCCATGTCGCATAGGATGGATCTTCCTTCTTTGGACCGGTTCCTATAATATGGCTAATCTTCCCATTCCCTTTCAAAATGCTTCGAATCAACTAAGACCATTTAAGATAATTTCTTCCATCCGACCGATAATTTCTTCCATCCAATCGATAGGCAGCATTGATTTGCTATAGTTCTCCCAACGGCTGAAGCAGCATGGGTGTTGGTGTTTCCCTTGTGTCATGGGAACTAACTTCATCAGTGGTGGATGACATCTTTGGTTAATTGGAAGGGGGAAAGAATGGGAAATAAATTACTATCGCAACAATGAAGGCTGCTAGTGATGGTTGTAGTAGCAGGTAGCAGGTAAGGATGGGTAACAATGAAGGCTACTGGTGGTAGGTTGTCGGTAGCAACAGAAGGGCAGTCAGCGATGAAGGCTCTAAAAAAGAGTCCTAGGGTTTCTTAGGCTCTGATACCATGTGGAAAAATATAGTTTATTTTCTCATTGAACTGGAAGATTCATATATATACATAGGATGTTTACCTAACTATGGAAACAAATATCCTAATTGAGTAATTTTCTATTTACAAATTATAGTAACATAGATATGATCATATCCTAATTACAGCTTTTAAATCTACTGAATATTGACCAATTACACAAATAATCAAAGCCTTGATTCATGACAAATACTCCTGAGTTCTTAAAGGTCTTCCAACTAGGACCTAAAAACCCCGATCAAATCAACAAACATGAGAATGATCACAGACGACTAGTACTGCACAATCAAAAAGAAAACAACATAAACCTGATGACTCTGCATACTTATCACTGCACATTGGAAGCAAAATAACACAGGTCTAATCCTTAGATTAGTGATTGTTCTTTTCGTGTTTATACATGATAGGGTGATGAGGAGGATTAACAAACCCCTGAAAATTTTTCAGACTCCATACAGAAATGGATTTTTTTCCCCAACAAAGTTCCCAGACTTTTTAGAGCACCCAACTAATCCCCAATCACCTGCAGTCACTCATCCCACATGGGACTGGCACCATGGGAGATGACTCAAAATTCGAACTTCCATTTTACACCATATAAAAAGGCTAAAAGTATGTAAGCCTGTCTTTTAATATGTACATGCATTGTACTTCCTAATATAACATTTTTATTCATAATTAAACAAAGTGTAAAATCAAGATTAAAGTGACTACCAAGTGTCAAGCATTCAAGAGGTTTCTTGAAAAACTGTCCAAATAGGTAGATCGGCTCCTCCAGTGATTTCAATTCCAATGAGTTCAAGGCATTGAAGATCTGCAAAATATGGATGTAAATAGCATAAGTTTGAATCACAAATGGAGGTGAAGACACTCAGAGGATGCTGCAGTCACCTCATCTTAAACAGACCTTCCAACATTCACTATAGAACTTCAGAATCCCTTGCTTTTCATGGGGAAATTTGCTGATGAGTTCTGTGGTGAATTCATTGTATTCTTTGTGTACTTGGACAGAAAGATTACCGGGCAAATGAAAATGGACGGTGGTTGGATCAGGTATAACCTGCATCTTACACCCAACTGCTGCCAATGCTTGAGTTATCAAATTTAGATTGCCCTGCCAAGATTTCAAGCACAAATTACCAGTAAAGATTTATGAAACGAAGGGCCCAAGAGAGGCTGGCAACAAAGGTTAATATGAAACAATATGGCCTTTTAAACATGCCATGTCCTCATGCAAAAAAAGATTAAATTATTTTCTGAAATCTCTTACATGATAGTTGGATATTGATTGAAAGATTAATTACTCATATATTATCAAAGCATAGAGCTTTTATCTGCAATTTGTTTCTAAGTAAATGACGAATTGGCAAGCTCCAGCATAACCTCGTTGGCAAATCTATCTATGTTGGATTAGTTGATCTATTGTACTTAAGCAGGACCTGTTTGGTGCTAAATTGCTAATGATTAACAGGATTTACTTAAAAAGAAAATTTATGGTGAACTTCAAATACAGTTACATCTCTGAGAACTGATGACAACACACCTTCAAAGTAAGATGTGAACTTCTCTAACAAGCTTATTCACTTCATATCATGATAACTTTGGTTTGAGGAAGAAAATATGAAAGGTTTTCTAACAAATCTTTTTCAAGAAAATATATTCATTAAACTTGGTTCATATGTTGCTACTCTTACTCTGTACTTCTACTTCCTGATATCTCCCCCTATCTTCATAACATCTTCACCAAGTGTTGGTCTTTTTTTTTTTAAGTAACACAAAAGCATTAGTATTTGTCGAGATTAAAGGTGTGTATTATTCAACCATAGAGACATCTTGATCACATCCAGAAAGCTGACTCCTGCAATACTCCTTTCTACGCCCCCCCCCCCCCCAAAACCAGCAGCAGCAGCAGAAGAAATAGAATAAAAAGGGAAATACATATGCAATCTTGTGTAGGACCCCATATGAGGCCTCTGCCTCAAATACCATCATAATCAAGCTTCGATACCAAACTGTTGGGGCTGATCCCAAAATTTTCCTCAATTAAAATTCTGCTAATACACTTGTGAAGGCCCCTCCCTTGGTTACCCTTCATTTATCAATTGGCTTCCAGAAAGACGGGATATTTTGTTATTTGTTCATATAATTCCTTGATACCATCAACTCCCCGCACCCCATATTTTATCATCTTAATTGGACCCGATGCAGATGCAATCCTCATGTATAATGTTCATAGATCCTGAACTATCCTGCGCAACAGACATTTGGTGTAAATACCAACACTTGTACAAAATATCCAGAACATTGCAGATTGTGCACAGACAATAGCACCTCCATAGTTTCTCCTAGAATCAAGCATTCGACAATTCTATGTCGGGGTCATTTAGTTCAGGACAAGTACCTGTCTGCTGACCGCTGAATTGGACCCAAAGGCTACTTTTCATGTAGATTTAATAGTGTTTGTTTACACTGAGTTATCACCATTTTTCAAGATTGATTCAGCTTTTACTCACCCAGGGTTGCATCTGGTTTTGATTTCTCAACATGCTACCACTTTTTATTCTTTAAAATCACATACAATGATTTGAATTTACTTCTGGGTGCATTATTGACATGTAAGATGCATTATGAGAGACAATAAAGACGATGGGTATTAAGCTGACCTTGTCACTGAAGCCAAACATCACAGACGATCCAACATCAAACGTATAACCATCTCTTTGGTAAAAACCAGAACTCCCGCCAGGAATTACATACTTCTCAAGCACTAAAACCCTAGCTCCCTTCACAGCCAGCTGCGTCGCTGCAACCAACCCCCCAATTCCTGAACCTATCACAATTGCATCATAGTACCCATTCCAGTCCACTCCAGCACTTGCATCACTCTCCAATTCTCTATCAACTCTCAAAACTGACTTCGCATTGACAATTAATCTCGCTTTCCTCTGACTGAAAAACTCTCGGTTGTTCAGTTGATCAAAACTCAAAAAACTCTGCTTCTGGTTTCTGAGCCTGAAACCGCCCAATTCTACGGTTTTGTTCCCGCCAAAACACCAAGAACTGTAAAGCCCTAGTTTCACGGCACCCATTTTGGGACGCTTAGCAAGCAGGGTCTCAAGAGAATTGAAAGACAGAAATATGTTGTGCTCTATGGCTTTGTGTGGTCTTCTTGACAGCTGAGAATTGTGAAGCCCTAGCTCCGGAAAATTCAAGGGTTTTCGGGCACCAACAAAGAGATTTTCGGGTCCTTGATTTCTGTGGCCGAAGAGCTGAGGAGCGAGACAAAACTGGGAGATGGAGCTTGATTGGGAGAGAACCATTTGTGCCTTTTCTGTGGGGGCAGAAGAGAGTGGACCGGCACGATTCTACTTCGTGATTCCTCGAGAAAATGAGACAAACGCATTTAAAATTACAAGAACGGGAAGAAGAATCTTTCACGGTTCGAATTCTATTGGGATTGGGCGGCCATTTTTGTATTCTTCCATCTCTGTTCTCCCCTCCACTTGCCAAGATGCTTGATGATAATCTGAATCACCGTGTCACCATGATGCACGGATACGTTTTGGGTTTCCTTTCGGCGTTCCTAAAATGTTTTTATTTTTTAAATATATTAAAAAAAATTTAATCTAATTTTATAATTTTAAACATTTTTTATAACCATTCTATAATATCAAAGAAATATAAAAAATATGCTTCTAATTTAAAAAAATATTTTCATCCCCATATAAAAAAAAAATTCGCCTTTAACTTAAAATTCTTAATTTTTTTTAGAATTTATTTTTAAAATCTATTTAAATAAATTATAGAATTTATGTTTATTTTTATATTGAATAACTAATTTTTATAATTTTCTATATTAAAATTATATTTATAAAAAATATTTTTTTATTTACGCATTTTTATTTCTTCCTTTTTAAAAAAATAACGTTTTCCATATTCACTTCATATTGTACCTATTTTCCATTTTTGTATAACATAAATATGATTTTTAACACAAAAACTGCTTGATATAATAATCATGTTTACTGTTTATAAATATGCTTTGTAGTTTTTTGTTCATGATCGAGTTCAATTATTAGTTCATAAACAAATTCGATAATTTTTTGTTCATGAACAAACTTGATAAGAAGCTTTAAATTTGCCTATATTAGTTTAAACAAATTAGTGAGTTGAGCTGAATATGAATAAATATTTATGAATTAAATTTAAATATTTGTTTATATAGTTTGACTCATAAAAGAATCAAACTTAAATATTTTTAATAATAAAACAAGATAAATTCAAACAAAACCATACTTAGCTTTAACTTAGTTTATTTACTCTCATTCGTCTTTCAATTAATGTGATTAAGTTTTTACTCAAAAATACATAAAATTTACCAACTCATGTTATAACGAGGGAAAGAGAGTGGTCAAAATATAATGTAACTAAAGCTTTGTTTGATATGACTTATGATTTTTTTTAAAATTTAATTTATATAAAATCGTTAAGGTGTTTGATTTATTACCGTAAAAATCTAATAAAAAGTGTTGCAAAAGCCTACAAAAATGATTGATTTTTCATTAAATTTAAAAATTATGCCAAATATTCTTTGTAGTTGCTAACAATAGAAGCTAACTCGTAATTGAATTGACTGAATTGTTCAAATTAAATAAATTAAATATTTTTTAAAAATAATTATTCAAACTAAAAAAATCGAAAATAACAAAATGCAAATAGATATAAGAAATTAGGGGTTAGCAAAATTTTAATTAAACTGAAATAACTAAACCAAATCTACAAATTTTGATAAAAAAATAATATTATTTTTTATATTTCAATCGATTTGATTATTTTAATTTTTTTAATAAGAAGATTGGGTCAAATCAAAAAAATTAAATTTGAAAATTGAAACGAATCGGTCTATAAATTAAACTGAATCAAACCAAATTGCTAATTTGATCTGGTTTAATTTAATTATTTTAGTTTTACCGAAATTTCACTCAAAATACTATTAGTGGATTCATTTAAATATTTATTTTTTTATATATAATTTCCCTAATTTCAACTGGTAACACACGATCATGTGCTCCATCCCAGAATATGCTGTTTTGCATTCCTTTGTTCGTTACTAGTGGGGCCCAGCCCCATCACCCGACAAGGGATAAGAATAAACGGTTAATATACCAGTGTTCGGTGCTGCACACGTGTTAAAAAATTAAATAAAAATATATTAAATAAAATGTTAAATATAATAATTTGTATTCAATAAAAATTTATGAAAAATACTATTGGTACACCTTTATGTACACCTTGGACTACATAAAGGTGTACCAATGACTAAAATACCCTCATGAGGCGTATAGAGACGCGTGAAGCCCATGTGAGACGCAGGGTATTTTAGTCATAATACCCCCTTATATAGTCTAAGATGTACAAAATGGGTGTACATCTAGCATGACTCAAAATTTATCGAGTGTCATCTCATAGTTGCAATCATTATTTTTAAAATAGGACCAGACTAATCGGTCCAATTGCATTTTTTATTCGTGACTTTAAAAAATAAAAAATATTTATCGTTTTTACATTTACGATTTTTCTAAGAGTCGAAACTTATTTGCTGAATTCTCTAATTTATCTCTTCTATTAAATCATGAGATTAAACAACAGGAGTACTCATGATGATAAGTTAATAAAAAAATATATTTTTTATACATATTGAGACGATTTAATTGATTTGATTTAAAATTTTAAACAATTATTAAAATTAAAATATGGTCAATTTATAGTTTGTAATTAAAATATGCTAAGAAATTTATTTTTTAATTATAATATTATAATTCAAATTTATGATTATTATTTATAAAAAATATAAAATAGTTCCAAATCACTCTCCTTTCCAATTTAATATTCGATTCAATTTGAAGACATTACTTACCATTTACTTTTTAATTTGTTTTAGGTAAAATTTTAAGCAAAATATTTATCAATTTTAAATGAAATTAAATTTGATGAATTTTTAAATTATTATGTAAAATGAAATTAATAAAAAATAAATAAATTTTAATAATTTATCTACGTCACGAAATTGGTGATAGACATGATTTTCTCTCTCTTATTTGTATATAAATAACTTATTGTCATAAAATCTTATTTAGCCAAGTCTATAATTTGAATCATTTAATTTTTTTATTATTTTTATTACACATTTAAACTTAATTTTTGAATCAATTTAATTTTTATATATTAATATTTTTTGTATAATAATTTAAATTTTTTATTATTTTGATTATATCATTAGACTTATATTATTAAATTAATTTAATTCATATATTTTTATATATAAAAAATAAAATAAAATAATAAAATATATGTCACACTATGTTTATGTCAAAATATAAATGTTAAATTGAATAAAAAATATAAATTTAGAGATATAATTAAAATAATAAAAAATTTAAATTATCACATAAAAAAATATTAAAGTATGTGAATTAAATTAATTTAAAAATATAATTAAAATAATAAAAAGTTTAAATGGTTATAAAAAAAACGTATAAAAATATATGAAAAAAATACAGATTTAACTGATTTTATTTAAATTAATGTCACATAAAATATAATATATTAATACTAAAGTACCTATCTATATTTCATCACTTCACGAGATGAGTGTATTTATTGGGATTTGGGATTTTTCATTTCGAAGCTCTCTCTTCACATTCACAAAAGTAGCACCAAAGTGTTTGGATCATATTATTCGCCACTCCATCACCCAATCTCGGGGACTGGAAACCACGAAACCATTCTATCTTCCAGTTGCGTACTTCAGGTATTGTTCATTTGCTTGCCTAACTTCAATTTGGCTGTCTATTTGCCCCTGGATTACCGTTTGATCTTGTTCAACGATTCGGTAATTTCTATAATCTGTTTGATTCCCTTTTGGAATTGGATGCAGTTGCTCATGATTGTTCAGAATCAAGAAATTGTCAGCACTCTTGATTTTCGCATTTCATTGTTAATTATGCATTGATTCTAGGATTGAATTAATGGGTTTCGGGAAACTTGTAGTTCGTTCTGTTGGACCTATTTGATTGTTCTCTATTGGTTTCATTTTTATGAGAATTAGATGCATTTCAAGCTCAATAGCCATATTGCCCTATTGGAAATTATGGATTTTATTTCCCGATGTTTGCCTATTTAAATTGAGCTTTTCGAGAGATCAATTAGAAAACATGGATTGGGATTTGGGAATTCCTCTTTTACATGTGAATGAGTGGGTCATAAGTAACAAAGGTATTGGTAGAGGTGAAGATGGTTCGATAAGCAACTGAATCAGTGGGTAAGTGTTTGTGGAGGGTTGGTTGGTGCCTTTTACTGTTGCATATTTTCATAGATGATCCGCATGACAAACTCATTATTCATAACTGCATGCTCAAAGCTCAATGTTTCTGAACTTTCATAATCCTTCCTTTTCCTGGTAATTCATTCTTTAACAGGCGTAAACCGACATTAGAATTATGGATCGGCTTAAAGGATCTGCAAGGCTCATGATAGTTTCAGATCTCGACCATACAATGGTTTGAATTTTTGTTTTTCTCTGTGTTTCTCAGTTCAATTCATTTTTCTATCCTTCTTTGATTCATTGGTTAAGTTGATTTACAGGTTGACCATCATGATTCCGAGAACCTGTCTCTGCTTAGGTTCAATGCATTGTGGGAAGCATATTATCGTTGTGATTCTCTGCTTGTATTCTCAACTGGAAGGTCCCCTACACTTTACAAGCAGCTAAGGAAGGAGAAGCCAATGCTAACCCCAGATATAACCATAATGTCTGTGGGAACTGAGATAACATATGGCAATTCAATGGTGCCTGATGAAGGTTGGGTTGAATTCTTAAACCAGAAATGGGATAGGACCATAGTTATGGAGGAAACCAGCAAATTTTCTGAACTTACTCTCCAGGTAGGATTTTTGAATTTAAGATTTGGGATTGATGATCACCCTGCAGCATACTCTAGTTAACTTTATAGTGTGTTAGCTCCCGTGTTGGAAATTAATTGAAATCAATCAAATGGAACTCCTTGAAAAAATTATTTGTATAGTTGAAGGTTTTTGGTAATGTAGGCAGAAACAGAGCAACGGCCACACAAGGTCAGCTTCTATGTTCAGAAAGAAAAGGCTCAGGAAGTAATGAAAGCTCTGTCTGCCCAGTTGGAAAAACGAGGGGTAGGTTGACATTTTCTGCCTTTTCCTGTTGTTGCTCAACTATCATTTAGATTGTTTTTTAATTTCGCAAAAGATAAAAAGGTGTATGCTGTTATTATAGTTTTTTCACATTTGGGATATTATTTTCCTCTTCTTCTCATTTTCAGCTTTTGCTTTTCTTTTTTCTTGTCAGTTGGATGTTAAAATAATTTACAGTGGAGGGATGGATTTGGATATATTGCCACAAGGTGCTGGCAAAGGCCAAGCCCTTGCTTATTTGCACAAAAAATTCAAGACAGAGGGGAAGTTACCCAAAAACACTCTTGTTTGTGGTGATTCTGGCAATGATGCTGAATTATTCAGCATTCCAGAAGTATATGGTGTAATGGTTAGTGCATCAAGCAGTTCTTCACCATAATCTTGTTTCATCATTGTCACGGTGGGAACCTGTTAGTTTATGTTTCTAATTAGTACACTTTAAACAATTCTTATTTACAGGTAAGTAATGCCCAGGAAGAATTGTTGCAGTGGCATGCTGAAAATGCCAAGGATAACCCTAAAGTAATCCATGCAACTGAGAGGTGTGCAGCAGGCATCATACAAGCCATCGGACATTTTAACCTTGGCGCAAACACATCTCCAAGAGATGTTTCACACTCCTTGAACTCTGTTTCTGAAAACAGTGGACCTGGACATGAAATAGTAAAATTCTTCTTGTTTCTTGAGAGATGGAGGCGTGGAGAAATGGAATTTTCGGAGGCCTATTTGTCCAGTCTGAAAGCACACAGCGTATGTTTGTTCCTTTATTGACTTCTGCCTGTATTTATTCCTAGAGCAGCAGTGTGCTTGATGTTTAACATTGAGATTAAATACCATTCACATGCATTGATAGTCTTGTATTTCTGAAGATGTTGGAATTAAAAACAAACGAAAATTGCTGTCTATCATTTTAACATGGATGGTTTCCAGAAAAAAGATAAACTAGCCTCTGCTGCTTCATTATTTGAAATACATTTTTCTGCTGATTTGTTTGTATAATTGAAATACTTCTGAAGATCTGCAAATATGTTCTGTTTTCTTGTTTCTACCTATTATCTGTTAAGTACTTGGATCTCATGTGCCCAAGCACATGCAGTTTTATTATCTGTCCAAGTACATGTGTAGATCTGCTTGTACATATCTCCTATCCATGTATGCCTATCATAGACTATAGTTATATAATGACCCCGTGCTATAATTTTGTTGCACAAATAAATTTACTGAGATTCTGCTTAGATGATTACATAAGTTGTGAAGAAGCGGACAACCTCATGCTTCTTTATAATTTTTTGTTGCATTTGACTTTAGAGATCAAGACTTATTCTGTACATCTTTCTTGAACTTTTCTGGATATAAGTTCACATGCAGATGTTTAAGAAGTTCAATCAGTAATGAGTGTAAAATGGTATTGGTTCTATAGCTATCAGATTATTATATAACAAAGTAAGCATTGAGTTTTATATGTTGCAAGGAATGAAGCTTTGTGTGTCTATGCATATGAATCACTGTTTTTGTACACTTCAAAAATTTTGAAATTGGCGAGGATGCAGTTTTAAGTTGCTTGGCAGGCTGGCACTTCTAGTCTGGCTCAAGGGAAGGTTAAATGCTTCACTTGAGCATGTCTTTCTTTCTGTAGTACTTCCCTTGTTCACTTTTTGGCATACTTTATTTCTGTTTTCTGCTGCCCCCTAATTTGTATTTTTTTAACTTGGCTTTCATGTGTGTTCTATTTTCTATTTGCAGCTGCCATCCTTTGTGTTTGTTCATCCATCTGGCATTGAGCAATCTATTTCTGACTTCACAAATGCATGGAGAAGGTCCTATGGGGATAAACAAGGGAAGGAATATCGAGTATGGGTTGATCAGGCTTTTCCTACAGAGATTGGCCCAGACATATGGCTACTGAAGTTCACTAAGTGGGAGTTATCAGGTGAGTTACACGCACCTACCAAGTTGCACTTTTCTTTCACTTATGCGCATCCATGTAGTCTATTTCATTTTTAATATGCTAAAAGTAACGAAAGAAGTATGGTTCTGGCAAAATTCATAAGAGTTTTTTTTTTTGTGGTGAGAAGTGTTAACATCATTAAAACTTGAATAGACTTCACGTTCTGTTTTTCTTTTACCTTACAAATTGCTTCTACTATTTTAATTTTTCACTAAGAGTAGCTCCACCTGGGAACAAAGTCACTATAATCAAGAATTGTTTTGTTCACTAAACTTGAAAGCTAAAAACCTTGCATGAATTTGTGAGATTTACTGCTATTTTGATTTGGCTGTCAGTTCCCTTCACCATAGATTGTGAATGCCTTACATGGACACACGAACTCATATAGCATAGCTACAGTAGACTGCTGCATAATTGGGAGTCTTTATGCACGTTGGTGCAAAAGCTTTGGACATAATCTCATATGAGAAACATTGAAACATCTGTGTATGCCTGCACATTGTGTAAAAGACTTGTACTGAACTACATCAATCTTTGTTTTCTTTTCCTCCTATTTTTTCTTTGGTTTGGTTCTGAAACTTGTGCTTTAAGCACTAATAACCTAGTGAAAACTGAAGAGGCAAATGACCTTCTGACTTCCTGTTATAGCCCCTGGGAATGTAGCCAACAAGCATCAAGATATCCAGCATCCCGCTTCAGCTTCCTGCGCATGGACTGAAGAGTCAAAGAGGTTGAAGCAAATAGTGAGCCCTGATACAGATGCAACAAATTGCACATTACTGAACATAATAGGGTAACACATATGCAAACGGACTTGAATAGAGCTTCTAGAACCTATGCTTTGGCATCTGTGTGTATAGAAAGTAGAAGAAGATGATAATGATGAACGAATGGAAGAAAGAGAACAAACCAAAAAAAAAAAAGGTATTGTATATCAATAAATTTAACATATTTAAAGTATCTTACACCACAAATTAATCTTTTAGCATATTAGAGTATCTTATATCAGAAACTTTAGCATTAAGTTGGGCTGCAGATGGATAAACTTGCAATACATTCAAAGGTTTGCTATGGTGCTGTTCTGTTTGTCCTCATCAGAGTTCTTGTTGAACTAAATTTGTCAACATTAGAATTCCAGATTTATGCATTAAATTTAGCAATGGGTTAGATAGGAGTAGTGTGAAATAATCTGTATTGTCTCTGTACCAAAGGAAAAAAAAAGACAAGAGAGAGAGAGAGAGAGAGAGAGAGAGAGAGAGAAATACGCAATTTTTAAGTTATATAAACTAAAAATGAAAATTAAGGGCTTTGTAGAAAACATTTTTTAATTTTTCAACTCCAATTTTCTGTTAAACAGTTGATTTAGTTGTCAAATTGGAGTTTAAAGCTAAAAAATGTTTTCTACAACTGAACGCCCCCCTAAAGTTTTCAAGAAATTAGCTGGCAAAGTTCCCAAAATCATGCAACTTCATTTTCAAACTAGGATATTTTCAAGACTGTCACACTAGTCTTTAGACTTCTTGGCATGGCTTCCTCCTGAAAAGTCACTGTTCTATTGACATTAGAATGCAATGGCAAAAGAAATGATGACAGGAAGTCACTTAAAGTTATTGGGCCACTTGTGACCGGAAGTAATGCAATGGTTTGAGAAATTATTTGATCCAAGTTGAAGGTACCATCTGGGCAAGGGGAAGTCTCTGTTTAAAGCTATGGGATTTATACAATGTCTTAAACTTAGATACTATCCATGACTTTGCTTGTCGCGGATGTGATAAGAATGACTCATCCGGACAACACAGAGTAGAACCGAGCTTGATTATGCACAATGTGTGTCAACAAACAATGCAATTGAAATTTTTGGGATCTTGAAATATTAATAAATAAATCCTTTCTAGGTTAGCAGGGCCAATTTTCTTTTCTACCATGGATTATATGTACAACCATTATATTAAGCTAAGCCAGAAATATAAAGAATACCTGTGTCATATATTGAAATGGGTAGTTGCTTTCCTCAATATTTTTGCCATTTCAGCAAACAGGTTGAATTTGGATTGTTTCAGTGTTTTCTAGTTGAGGAAATATAAACCGTGTACCTTTTTACCATAATTATCCTGGTGATATTATCATGTTTTTAGGCATACTTCTCTTGGATGTAAACGAGCGGTGTATGAGTATCTTTTCTGCTTTAATTAAAACAAAAAAAGAATTTAAAAAAAAAAAGGAAAAGCAATCCATCCCACTGTCATTTTCTGACGAACTTGGCGACTCTTGTAGGTCAAGAACGACACGGTAGCATAGCCACAGCTTTACTGAGTTCAAAGGTAAATTTTTTTGAGATGGTTGTGGTGAAGCTTTGTATATGTGGTTTCTGCTGCTTAATCTTATCATTGGTATGTTCCAATTTGTTGGTTCAGGATCATAGTCCTTCGGAAGGGTTTTCATGGGTGCACCTGCATCAGACCGGGTTAGATGAAGCCGGAGCAAGCCATTATTGTGCCGACTGGGTCTGTTAGATCTCGAGCATCATCAGGCTGTAGCGCGGAATAATGCCATCAGTTTTCGTCATAACCATTCTCTCTTTACAGTTGACATACACACTGTATCACAAACTCAGTTTTAAGATGATTTGATTTGTCACAACATACCTATGATAATGGGGCGGATCCATGGCAAGCTCCCCGCTAGTGCTGGCTCTCTCATTGGGTTTGCTTATACACTGGTTTTACTTCCAGCCTATACAGGATCATGAGTTCCATCATCTAACAGTTCTGAATGGATTAAATAAGACCCTTTGCCGTCGCCTTATGGTCCATACTTCTTGGGAGCACATATTGATCTTGCTGTGAAATCTTTTTACATGAAAATTATTTACTAAGTTGTATGGAAATAAAAACAAAAAAACAGATACGGTATAAAATAGAAATAAGAAAATGATATTTTTTAAAAACGTAAGAAATATAAATACGGAAAAGGAATATGATATAAAATGGAAATATGGAAAATTGTGTAAATAAAAAAATATAAGGATTTTTTTATAAATATAATTTTTAATATAGAAAATTATAAAAAAATATTTATTTAATTTAAAAATAAATATAAATTTTGTAATGTATTTAAATAAATTTTTAAAAAATTAAAAATTTTGATTTAGAAATGAAAAAAATTGTATCTCTAACCTAGTTAGTATTTTCTTGGACATAAAATATTTTTTAATATTAAAAAATAGTCTTAAAATATTTTTAAAATTTTAAAAATATTTTTTTGACATTTTAAAAATTGAAACGTTTTAGAAATATCAAAATGGCGCCCCCAAAACATTAAAAAAGATATTTTTTATATTATAATATAAAGTTGAAAAATTAGAAAGTTGAGTATGTAATTTTTAAATGAGTGATTATTTTATTTAATAAAAATTAATATTAAAATTAAAAAAAATATATTGTTTACTAGTGAACAACTCCTTTAATTTTTACTTCACTTATATTAAGTTTTTTTATTTTAGAACTTGGCTTATAAATAAATCAAAAACTGAGAAGAGAAGAACAATTTAAAACGAGAAAGGGCCCAACCGGGTTCGAACCGGTGACCTCTTGATCTGCAGTCAAATGCTCTACCACTGAGCTATGGACCCCCCATGCCCTTGCATGTTAATTTATAAGTAATATATTCGTTTACTTTACAAATTTTTTATTCCGCCAAACAGAATAAAAAATTCCTCAACGTGTAGGATAGATCCAATGAACCATGTCAGATCTCTGCCCTTCTCTCTTCTCTGTCTATGGCGCTTCGCATCCTGTACGGACTCGTCTTCCTCTCGCTCTCCTGCGTTTGCTTCAAACTCCTCCACCTCGTCCTTAGCCCCGTCTTCTATTTCACCTCCTAACCTGACCTGACCGTTCCTGTTTTCCGGCCGCCGCGCGCTCGCAAAGGCTGTTTGATCTTGAACGGGAGCCTGATGATGCTCTGCGCGTTGAGCCCGTTGGTTGAATCAAGAGGAAATTAATTAGTTCGCCTGGAACGCTCTACTGTAAATCTTCATCTCTCTTCTGATGCAGTTCCCTTCCTTGCTTGTGTTCTTAATTATTGGATCTGCCATTTCTCGATGCACATTCTTCCTATTTTTGCTTGATAGATTAAAAGTTAAATTAATTTGGATTGTAGATTCATTTGAGTTTTAACTTTTATCCCGAAAGATGATATGATTCTTGTTGAAATAGGATCATGATTCTTGTTGATGCTTGTTACTCGTTGATTGTTTTCATAGTTTTGGTTTTGCATGCCACGCCAATGGTGCCTGGGACTCTACTCCTTATTCATCTAGCCTTCCTCCTCTTTACGTGCAGGTATGTTCAAGGCCTAGCAAAGGGATCCTCTGTGAC
Source organism: Diospyros kaki (assembly GCA_036245055.1). Classification (NCBI taxonomy): domain Eukaryota; kingdom Viridiplantae; phylum Streptophyta; class Magnoliopsida; order Ericales; family Ebenaceae; genus Diospyros; species Diospyros kaki. The sequence continues at coordinate 1,529,686 of BSEG01000010.1, forward strand.
CATGAAATTCCTTTTGAGAGTGAAGCTTTTATCCTCCAAAATAACTAGTATTCCAAAAGAAACTAGTGTAAGCACTGAAATAATATTATATAGGCCAGACCTTCAACAAGTGAATATGATCTTTGACAAATTCATCTTCCATGATAGTGGGTCAAATCCTTGGCGTTACTTGATCTATGATTCTTGGGTGCAAAAGATGAAATCTCTTACCTTAAGGGTCTTCTACACATTGTTCTATATACGTGAAAAGGATTAATCACGGTACACAACGACCTTTAAAGTAGGAAACACAGTGCATAATATCCACAAGAAGTCACCCCCACAAGAGGATGAAACTTTTACACTACGACTGTTATAAATCAAATCTACATTCTTAGATACAATTTTTTACCCTATAAATCATTCGTGCTACGTTCGGGGGGTAAATAGTATGTAAGGAAGTATCCAGAACGCAAATAGTATCTCCGAGCAATAGAGGGAGAAGCTTGACAAGTGACATCTTCTGATAGATGAAATGAGCATTGTGCGATGAACTCTTTAAGAAAGAAAATTGTAAAAATATCTCCATAAACATATCTCATATGTCTGTATCATAAATTATAAAAATATCTTCATATTGGGGACAAAATAGTTACTTCATATCACATATTACTATTTCTCATTTTAGCGATGTATTAATTGATGACAAATATATAGAAAGGATATATGGTGATGATAAATATATTATATCTTATAAAATTCTATTAAAAATTAATTATTATTCTTATATTTACCTATATCAATTAGTCATTAACCAAAGACTATGGTGGAAAAGCATGGTGTATATATATATATATATTATTGTTTTAACATAATGCTAAGAGAGACGAATTTTGATGATCAAGTTAGTATTCAGTATTTAAAAGAGCAAGTAATAAAATAATAAATAAATTTAAAAGTGTATTTTGGGCCATCTAAGAATTCTTTTGCATATATATAGTTCAATTTTTAATAGATGAACAAGATTCTCGACGAAATTATTATATCATAATATTAGACGAAATTCTGATGAACCTAGGATATATAGATCGAGTGGAGAAAAATTTAAAATGTGAGTAATTTTTTTATATAGTAGAAAATATGATATTTGACATTGAATAATTAGTCAAACACGTATCATATTGTAATTGATCTCTTACAAGAAAAATGTGTTATTATCTTCATAAAGATGATACCCTTATCACTTAGTCTCCATTTGTCAAGCTCAACTTTTAACTCATGCGAGACAAGTGGTGGAATCATTCTCACCTGAGACCAAGTGCTGGAGTGATTGGAATATATTTAAAATTCTCCATCCCATCCAATGTTATGTATTAACAATAATATATACTATATTTTTTTTTAGAGTTACCCCAGTTATTAATAAGAAGGGGTAGAGAGATTAGATTTTCAGGTTCGAATTTATTTTTTATATAGTTATTGTAAATTAGACTTAAATTTATCTCTTTTGTTGAAATCGTGAGACCGAACAACGGATGTTCTGCAAGAAAGGGTATTCTAATTATATATATTATATTGTATAATTAATTTAAAAATATATAATTTGAAGGTATAATTAAAAAAATTAAAATTAATATACGGAAAAAAGTTTAAAGTGCATGGAATAATATTTTAATGTTGTCACTTCCCACTGTCGCCAACATTTATTATCGGTTTCATGTACCATGGCATATAACATCTCCCCCCCCCCCCCAAATGTCTCTCTCTCTAGCTCTGTGATCAGTCCGTTACAATTCATTCTCCATCACTGATCTTCCACTGTTCGAAGAAACAACGGGAAACCGAGAGAATCGGAGAGAGCAGTCAAAACAAACCCTTAATTTTGCTGCTTCTTTGATTTCTTTTCTTGTATATTAATTGCTAATTGCTGTTGCTTCAATATCTCCCTCCTGAATTTGATCACCTGGCCGGTCTTGCATCTCTCCGACGGCCGGCGACTCATTCAGCGCCACCCTCCACCGCCTCCCCATGCGACCCTTTTTCTTCTAGCACTCGGGAAAATTCCCGTGTGCCTGAAGAGACTGTCAAATATCAAATCCGATCCAAGAAACCGGAACGTTTGATTGATTCGATGCGTTGATCGAACGGAGCACGTGCGTTTCGGATTCCAAGGGTCCAGGAAAGGATTGTGATACTCCGTCATCAGCACCATGGCGAGGCAGATCCTTCTCCGTCACCGATCGTCGCTCAACCGGATGCAGCCGCTGCTGTCTCCGCGCGCCGGCTCCGGAAGATGTGGCGGCCGGATGGGGGAGGTGGCGGGGGGGACGGCGGCGGAATGCGCCGCCGTGTGCTGCTGCTGCCCGTGCGGGCTGGTCAACCTGCTCGTCCTGACGGTGTACAGGCTGCCGGCGGGGCTCTGCCGGAGAGCCTTGCAGCGGAAGCGGCAACGACAGCTGATGAAGAGGGGACACACGTTGCCTCCGCGGCGGCGGTGCGAGTGCGGCTGCGACGACACGGAGCTGCAGATCCACCCGGTCGCCGGCGGGTGCTGCAGCATGTCCCCATCGGCGGAAATGGCGGTGAAGGCCCTCCAAATGGACCAAGACGTGATTCGGTTGGAGAAGGAAATGTGGGATCAGTTCTACGGCACCGGTTTCTGGAGAAGCCCGTCTCAGAGGAACGACATTTATTAACCTAAATTAAGCTAATTAACCAAATCACTAATACCCATTTCAAGAACTAATTACATATTATATCTATCCATCTTAATCTATCTTTCTATCTTCTTCTTGTTTGTCTGGTTCTGTGCTTGATTTGAGATGATTTAAGTGGTACTGTTAGTGGGCTTAATTCGCCCTGTAATTTGGACTTAATGGAGTTGTTTCTGTACCCCCAGCAGAGGTGTAATTTTGCAATATTGTGTGTTAATTTCTCTTAATCCTTCTATATCCACACAAACAATAATATTGTAACTTAGACAATAGGGAAGAGAAAGAGACTTCCCTGATAGAATTCTCCCCGAAAGATTTTTTCACAATCGATTCTTAGGTACTTTTGAGAGACTTTTTTGAGGGCCTTTTTTGAGTGTTCTGAGAGTTTTTCTCAAGTTTAAGAATATGTTGGCTCGTCTCCGATATTTTTATTTGAAAACTTATAATAGATGATCTCGAAAGATATGGATATTTTTTAACTTGTCAACTTCAATCTCTATAAATAAAGAATTATTTTTTTTATAAAAGTTTTATTAAAATATTACTCAAACTATATTTCTTTTGATCTTATATACTCTTCTACAGAAATTAAATTAAGCATCAGAAAACTCACGCATGAGACATCCCACGCCTTTGACTGTCTTTTGCTTTAGAGGTCTCTTGGAGATTAGAACTTGAAAACAAACACTCTTCTACGGTTACAAATTTATTGTTATACATTCACAATAGTAATTATAAATATCAAAATGATTGTTAAAATAAAATTTAGTTAGAGTTTTTATATAATTACATTTTTTTCTCTTAAATTATTAAATGGCACTGCTTAAGTTTGGTAGTTTTATTTTTAATTGATGTACAATTATTTAAGATTAATTGAAATATTATAATTATTTTTTTGGCATGTAAATTTATTTTTCAGGCAAAAAAATGTCAAAATAGGTTCTAAATAAAAATAAAACTACAAGGGGTTAAGTGTCTTAAACATTGAAGTGATTTAATGGATTGTAATTAATTATTTAAAAACTAAAAACAAAATGCTATAAGGTTATCCAAGATATATAGTCATAATTTGACAGGGGGTTATTAAATCATCTACTAACTAATACCAAGGCAACAAGTGGGCCAATAAATGAAAGACACATGAACCAATTCTTAAGACTTCGTGGAGAAAGATACCGAGGGTGTGTTTGATTGCATTATTTATAATTTAATTCTATATAATATTACCTAAAAAATAAAAATCATCACACCCCCTTAGAAAATGAATTCCATAGAAATAAGTTTTAAATATTTATATCATACATATTTTTCTATAAAAAAGTTAAGAGTGTTTGATTGTTTTCTATAGAAAATATGTAATTATTATAATATTTTATATGAAAATAATCAAACACTCTTAACTTTTCTATGAAAAAATGTGTATAATATAAGTATTTAAAGTTTCTTTTCATGAAATTCATTTTCTGAGAGAATGGGGTGATTTTTGTTTTCTAAGCAAATATTACCTATAATTAAATTATAAGTAATGCAATTAAATTCTAGAGTGTGTTTGATTGGAATTATTTTTCATAAAACATGTCATATCGAGGGAAAATTTTTCATACTTGTATGTTAGATTGCTTAACATTTTTCATAGAAAATTTTCATGGTACAACACATTGAAGTATGTTTTACACATTTTTTCATAGAAAATTGGAACTAGGAGAGGTGGGAATTGTTTTTCGTGAAATTAATTTTTTTTTCATTTTTTTCCAATCAAACACACTTAAAAAACATTTGAATGATCATATGTAATCATATCTTTCTTTGAGTGACATGGGTTGGGACCATTCACAAACCATACCTCATAGTCATATTCTAAGTAAAAGTCTTAATAAAAATTACACTTAAATAATTTTTGATTGGGCTATATGTGCCCTTATTTCCTCAATGTTAATTTTACTTATTTTCTTCAATTTACACATTAATTTAATCATAGAAGTTTATCTTGGAAGACAAAAATCTCATACTCATAAAAAGTGAATAGATGGTGCACTATGTCGTAGCTACCTTATAATAAAAGTCGACTTAAGGGAAATGCTATTAAGACTTTGATCTAAGGTTCCAAAAAAATGAGCCCAAAAAAGTTTTCAAAACTAGCTCTACTTGCTATTTATTTTTTTTTATTTTAATTGATAATTGAAAAAAAAGAAATAATTATAAAAAATTAAAATAAAATAATTTTTTTATTACTTTTTAAAAAGCCCCTAAATTAATAATCACTTAGACCTCAACTCCTTGAACCCATCTTGCTTACAACATCATAGTTAAAAATGATTGATGAGTTAATAATTGTACAAGAGAGATTATCTAATTAAAAAACTTAATAAGTTATTGATATAACACTAAAAGGTTTCATTAACTCATGTTTTTAGATCACTCTTTATTGTAATCTCAAGTCTATTCATATTCAAATTGTAAACCTAAATGCATTATTATTAAAGCTCTTTATGCATTCTTCAATTTAATTTACTTTTATGAACACCTCTCAATTATAAACATAAATAATGGTCTTACGATCCTCATGTTTAACATTAAAATAGTATTTGTCAATTAAGATATGGGATAAAAAATATTATATATGAAAAGTATTATAGATGTTTATTTTTTTAATCTATTTGTTAAACTTATCTAGTTATCCTTATAAAAAAAGTTACGTGACTTCTTATTTTGATTTTTTAATATATGTTTATTTATTTATCTCAAGATAATTATATCTTAGTTCTTATAGATAAAAAAAAAATAACGTTTATATCTTCTAGTGTATTTTAAAAAATTTAACAAATAGTTTGATAAAAATATTGGAATACTTCATAATCTTGTTTTGATTATTTCATATTTTGGTTCGGAAAACATTATACTCTTATCTTGATATTTTTTTATCTTACTCATTTTAATAAACGTTACGTAAACATAAATAATAAAACATATTTAATTTTAAATTACTAATGATAAATTATAATTTATTTAATAAACTTTAACGGGTATTTAGACTCATTAACAAAATTCATAAAATTAATTAGACTGTTGATTATATGTTATTTTTAATATTTAAATTATTATATTAATTAATTAAAATAAAATAAATATAATGGGGAGTGGGGCCCACACTAATGCCCTGTGCCATAATTGGGAGCTTTCTAGGATTCTAAATTATAAATAAATAAAATAAAATAAAATAAAATAAAAATAAAAATAAAAATAAAAATAGAATTTGATAAAAATAAATAAAGCAAAAGGCCAATCAGCGGACGGACGAGTCTTCTTCATTCAACCCCCCCCCCCCTCGCCCCCTCCCTCTCTAAGTTCTAGGGTTTCTCCGCCCGTCCCCCTGAACTGAATCAAATTCCATGCAGCTCTAGCGTTCCCTTTTCTGTCGAGAAGGGAAATTCGATTGCTTGGTCTTGAATTCATGGGCGGCGGCGTCTCCGATTCTTGACAGCTCTCGCGCAGTTTGCAATGGAGGTATGATTAAGGGTTTTTTGCGTTTTACATGTTACTCTTTGGCTTCGAATTGATCATCCGTTGATGTTTTGGTTTTCCTTCGTATATATGTGGAATTCCTTCCCACCGTGAGAATTCCCTTCCGCTGATTGCGTTGGCTTGCATTACGGGTTTTTCGTTGTCTCAAGGGGGTCAGGGTATTCTCTCGTATGATTTTTTTTTTTAATTTATCGGGGAAGTGATTGCTTGCGTTGTTTGAAATTCGTTTCTTGTTGTTGCCATTCTTCTTGATGCTGCTGTTGTTTAGGTTTTTCTTTTCCTTATCCTCATTGGATGCGCCATGCGTTTGTCCTAGGAGTATCCGGGGTAGTGATATTTCCCTGGTGATTATTGGGACAAATTTGAATAACTTTGCAGGAAGTTAGAAAGAAATGGAGGCGAACTCGTGGAAACTTTTTCCCCCCTTCCTTTCCCTCATCCCTCTCAGTATTTATTTCTAAAATAAGCTTTTAAATTTTCTTCCTTTTATTAATTATTGTCGATTGTGAAATTTGAAGTGCGGCCACTTATAAGTTGGACTCTCTTTCTTCTTTTATCCAAAAATGGTTTTCCTCTATCCTTCCTTAAAATTCCGTGAACAGGCCAAGTCCTTGTCTGTTTTGATATCAAAATTATGTTTTTGTTGTCTTTGCAAGGTGCCGGTGATGGATGAGGTCAAGAAGACTGAAGATCATTTGACTTCGGCTGCAGCTTTTGTGGAGGGGGGAGTCCAAGAAGCCTGTGATGATGCGTGTAGCATCTGTTTGGAGGCCTTCTGCGACAGTGACCCTTCAACTGTGAACCACTTTATTCTCCCGTGTTGTAATTTTGAGGAGATGCCTTAATGTGAATACTGACCAATTCTTGCCTTCCAGGTAACTAGTTGCAAGCATGAGTTCCACCTTCAGTGCATTCTTGAATGGTACGACCTCACTTGTTTCTGTTGTCAGTATCTTATTAGTTTTTGCTTTTGTTAATTTTTGATTTCTTGGACTGCAACTGATTCATAGGGCTTTCTCTTTCCCTCAAGTTGTTTCGTGTCGTGCCTTCTATCTTGCTACATTCACGAGGGTCAGGGATGCTTGTTTTTGTAAATGGTGTTATCTTTGCTCTGTAAAGAAGCTATTTCAAAACTTGAACCCATGACCTTCTAGTCAGAAAGGAGCAACTTTATTGTTGCAATCAACGCTTTCCTTCCTTAATGTTTGCTGTATAATCATCAATATTCTGGGCATTGTTCCTAAATGCATGGCCTTAATTAATATTCTGGCTATTATTCCTTATTGCTCATTGCTAACCATATTACTTTTTTCGTTTATTTTTGTGTCTGGAAACTCTAGTAACTGAGTATTCATAGTAATGAAGCCATGTTGCGTCATTGGGGCTATGTTTCTTTTGTCTGAGGGGGCAGAACTAGAACCTTTTGTTAGGGAAATGGAAGCTAGATCCATAAAAAGATAATTGTCCATAATTGTACTTCTTCCTAGATTGCAGAAGTTTCCTCTTTGATATTGGACATGTTAAGAAATTGGAACTTGTACAAAAGTAAATGAATAAGACAAAGTAAATTTAATTGTGCAAAACAATATTTTTAGAAACAGTATTTTCTGGAAGTAGTTAACAATTGATTCAATAATTTGGTGAAACATATCTTAGAGTTTAAGTTTAAGAATATATGTAATCACTATAAAATCACAAAGGCAACAACTGAACTACTGATGTTGACAGTTATCTTTGGGATAAGAGGGAAAATTATTTGAATGATAACTTGGAGAGAAGGACAAGATTGGACTAGGGATGGAAATTTGTACCTACCTAAACCCGCTGGTCGAAGAAGGGGTTCTCCTTTCAATTTGGGTTTGGGTTTGGGAAAACCCGAAGTTCAAGCAGGGGAGGGGAATGTAGCGCCCTGCACCGGATCCGGATCCAAACTTGAACCCATTGTATTATATGCATCATTTACTCGTTTCAGTTCATAAGTAAATTGTTAAGTTTGTAAAGTATCAAAGTACATTCAAAATTTTATTTTTATTTTTGCAATCTTAAAATATATATATTTTAAGTCCAATCACATGTTTGGGTAAGGTTTGGGATGGGTTCGGGTGAGTTTGGGGCCTATTCAATTTGGTTTGTGGAGGTGATTTGGGAAATGGGTTCCCCGTGGGGATGGGACTGGGTTTGACACTCCCTGCCCCAACCCTCCCCATTGCCATTCCTAGATTGGACGGTGTATTTGGAGATTTTTATGGCTTAAATTTTGAGAGTTCTATTTTTTTCTTTTTAAATATCAAACTGAATAAGGACATTTTTCGTTACTCCTTTCCATATTTTGTTAACGCCTGACTAACAGTGAAAGCTTTTATTGTTTTTAGTTTATTTATATAATTATTTGAAATCGTTGAAGGGGTAAAAAGGCCAACTTAGAACAGCAGCAAGGCCTCTTATGCATATACAACAGAAAAATTCCAAAGGGATAAAAATAAGTAACCAAAGATAAATGAATAATGTCAGCACCATGTGGTTGAAGCTATACATGTTGTACATAACTTTTTCGGGAAAAGTAACAATATTATGGCCCCTCACTGCCATATTAGACATAATGGAGCTGTCTATACTGAGATGATGGTGAATCCTCGAAGATGCAATAAGCTGGCTTATTGGGCGGGCATTCCCACTCAACCTCGATCACCAGGATGATCACGCTCCATGCTGTACTAGCAATTGGGGCAATGCACACTTTCCACTGCTTTACAGATGTGACGTCTCCAGCCAACACTTCGTTGTTAATATAAGTTGTCAGTTGTCAAGGCAGTCCATCTTGTAACCAACTAAGCAAGGGAAGCCTCCTTTTGGAGGATGCTATGTGTGCTAGATCTCGGGGTGGGGAAAAAACTTGGGGGAAGGACATAATAGAGAACACTATATTCTTGACTCCTTGATTGAACGATGTCCACAGACTCTGCCTAAACATGATTAAGATGACGGTCCCAAAAGTATAGCTCAGCAGGTTTCAACTCATTCTTGTACCATCTTGCTGAATTGGGGAAAAATGAGATGCCATTGACATCTTGGAAAAATCTTAGAACCTGGAAAAGCCTCTGGCAATATCTGGACAATCTGTTGGCACCAGAATTTGACACCATTGCCGCCTTTAAGTGAAAGTGTAAAATACACCTTGAACTCTCAAAATGCTCTTCGATAAACCTACACCATAAGGTCATTCTAGCCGTTTTATCTAAACTTAATCCAGTCTGTATTAACCTATAACCCCTTCTTCAAGAAACATTTCCTCTCAAATACAAATCTTTGTGGCCGCTTCAAAGAAGAATTAATATTTAGTGATAATTTCTAGAAACCAAATGTAATGGATAGAGAACGCAAGTCCTGTTTCTTTGTGATGTTGCATCGTTCACATTTTTTAGTTCTTTGTGTGAATGGTCTATTCCCGATAACTTGCACATACTTGTGAAAGCAGCTTTGATATCTATTCTTAGATGTTCTGTGACTGATGGAGCTTTTGGCCTATCTGGCTGTAAGCATTTTCATGCTGTGATTATTATAAAACATGGTTAATCTTAATGGCTTTTGTTCTTAGTAATTATTTATGCTTTTCTTCTACTCTTGGAGTTGCTTTCATGCTGTTTCCCTGGAGGGATGTAGAAGGTTATATAGAATTTGTCTAAGATGAGTAAATATATCAATAAAAAATAGAGACAAGAGAACTCTGCAACAGAGAACAAAATGGTAATGATATTAGCTGTTATTAAATATAGCTGTTTATATATTCAATCATAAACCATTATTCATTTTTCACCCAACACCAGTCGGCATTGGGAGTCACATGATCTAATATGTGTGAGGGTATGCTTGATTAGCATGCCATTGGAACTTTGAATTTAATGTAAATGATGATAAGGATAAACGAACTTGAAATCTAATGTTCTTCTGCTCCACTTCCTCCTGATAGGTGCCAGCGAAGCTCAAATTGTCCTATGTGTTGGCAGCCCATTAGCCTGAAGGATCCCTCCAGGTTTATTCTGGCTTCTGTGTCTCCTAAATATTCACCATTACTGTCAATTGTGTATCCTTGGTTTTACTCATACAATATTCAATTTTTAATGGAGGCAGTCAAGAATTGCTTGAGGCCGTGGAACAGGAGAGGAGCTTTAGGTTGAATCCTTCAAGAAATTCCACTATATTCCATCATCACACCTTGGGGAATTTTGAGTTGCAGCATGTCTGTTATCTTTTTATACTAAGTGGAGTCACTGTTCTGTAGTTTGGTTGGATGAGAAACCTTAATGACCTTACAGTTCTACATCACTGTTTTTGCATTTCTCTTGCAATGCAGTTACCAGTTGGTGCTAGTGACTCGGAGCTTGAAGAGCGTATTATCCAGCATTTGGCAGCTGCTGCTGCAATGGGAAGGACCCACCACATTGCTCGCAGGGAAGGGCAAAGGAGTCGGTCATCTGTTCATGGTCGTCCACAGTTTATGGTGTTCTCCACTCATCCTAATGCACCTCCTGCTGGTCATGTTTCTGCCTCATTATCTGCTGTTGGAGGGGAATCTGAACCGGCTGCAATTAATGTAGCAAGCCCATCTCGTCCACTTGTTGGTGAGGATGAACCCCAACGTCATGGGCCACAATATCTGTCTGCTCAAGGCAGTCAGATTTCTTCTTCATCATCTGGATCTACTATCATGCCAACCAATCGACAAGGAATCTCCCTTAATAATCGGTAAGTAATGATGATTGTCCAAATTTTGGGCTGACTACTACCATGTTGTTATTTTTAGTATTATTGCTTTTGGTGCCAATCAATTTTTTGGATCTGTTATTTCCCTGCAGTCAATCTTTTCTGCCTAATCAAGATAGGGCTGGACCTTCAGATTTCCAGTCATTGTCAGAGTCGTTGAAATCTCGATTTAATGCGATGTCAATGAGGTAAAAGTCATGTAAAAGAATACCTGTTTGATTGCTCCCTGATTGTTGGGCATGCGATTTGAACTTTTTTGCGTAGTTTGAACTCAATTATCTGTTTCTATTTAAGATACAAAGAATCAATTTCGAAGAGTACAAGAGGATGGAGAGAGAGGCTGTTTTCTCGGAACACTTCCATGGCAGATCTTGGTTCTGAAGTTAGGAGAGAAGTGAATGCTGGAATTGCTAGTGTGTCTCGTATGATGGAACGTCTCGAAACCAGAGAAAATAGTAGAGGTGACTCTGCTTCAGGCTCACATAATTTAGTGGATCCATTGGTTGCAGAGCAACACAACCAGGATAATGTGGAGACTCATGCTGAGACCTCTCTGAATGACAGCAATGCTGCAGCTACAGCTCCTAGTTCAGTTTCAACTTAAGTTATTTGACTATGTTTAAGCAATTTGCATCTGCCCTCAGCATTTCATCTTTGAAGGTTAGTCTTATACTGATTTATATGAATGCTTCTGGTAACTATATATGTTAGAATAGTGATTTGAAGTGCCCCTGCAACCCGTTTCACAGTCCCTTGGTTTCTCTTTGTTTCTTTCTTATTTTCTACCATGTAGTTTTTTGGTGCATCATGCTGTCTAGAGATGGCAATGAATTGCGTTTCGGATAGATTTTGCTAGTCTTTACCCTTTTTAACTGGGAGTATTATTCCAGTCATGTTCATAACTTCCGTGATGGATGTCTACTTGTAAATTCTTGTGAACTTCTTTTTGGATGTCGGCTGTATCCATGAAGCTTAAACTCAAATGTTCTTGGTCAGGTTGTTGACCCCTTGGTCTCCAGATATACATGCTGAGGATAAAGATGCTTTTGCATTCTAGGCTGAGGTGGTGGTGCCGCTGCTGGGAAGAATGAAAAGCTTCTGGTAAGAAGAGGAAGCAGTGAGAGAGAGAGAGAGAGCTTCCCCTTTCTTAAGTAGTAGTTATGAATCTGTAAATGTTATGGGTAATATAAATGGAGATTTATAACATCTAATATATGGGATATATAAATATGGTTCAGATACATACTTGATATATGAACACCAAAACTGTTTCTGTTTTCTTAATGACTAGCTCTTCTGCTCTTTGGGTAATTGATGGTGGATATGAGAATTTTGAATATCTCGGCGAGATCTTAGATATGTTATGAGGGGGTAATGATAGAAGAACTTAAGAAGAAGTATGGGATTTGTTGTAGTTAAAAGGGCAGAAATCTCAGGAATATGGAAATCCGGTGTGGTCCTTAAGAGTTGTTAGTCCAAGAGAAATAGGTGGCCGCCCCCATCACGGTTGACGACCGACGGTAATGGGGAGACCACGTGGCCACCAACTCTCACGGCCCTTATCATCCATCTCGACTGGCTCTAATTTAGTATTATAAAGTTAAATAATTACATAAAATATATGAATATATAATTATTTAAGAATAAATTTATCTTATCATCCTCAAAATCATGACATTGATGCTTAGTTTGGTTTTGTGTTTTTTTTTTTTTTTTAATTTTAAGTTATGTAGTGTTTAAGTTGTTAATAGTGTTTAAGTTAGGTAGTGTTTAATTTGATAATATGTTTAATGAAATGTATTTTTACCTTATTAGTTAATAGTTATGTGTTTAGTTTGAAATAACCGATAAGTTATTAGAATATGATAAAAAGACAAAAAAATAGATATGTTATTGAATAATATAAAAAAATATAAGAAATATTTATTTTTAATAAAATTAATTATAAATTAATGTTATATGAATGTATATATATGTTAAAATTAATTAAAAATATATTAATACAATATATATGTATATATATATGTTAAAATTATTGTTATATATATACAAAGACAGTGACAAGGAGATTGACCGAAGAGACGACGGCGATGGGGTGGGAAGATGGCGGACGATGGAGGTGACGGGCGATGGTCGAAAAATTTGGAGGCGATGGAAGACGGTGGGGGTGACAGCGTTGGCCGAAAAAGCTGGTGGCGACAGTGGTGGGTAGGAGGCAGAGGGTTAAAGAAGAAGGAAAATGGCTAGAAATTGTTTAAAAGATTGAGGGTAAAATGGTCATTTATTTGGTCAACCTAACTTATTTAGTAACAAATTTTTTTTTTTTAAATTGGTGGGTGATAGTTTTTGTAAAAAGTTAATGCATGAACGTTTAAACGCTCTTTGTTAAAACCAATTACTTATAATAAATAAGTTGATTAGTTTAAACCTACTACACAAGCTTATAAGTGGTCAAATTGCCCAGCAAAATGAGCCGTGAGTGAAAGGACTTAGGGTGTATTTGATAGCATGAAAAATGCATAGAAAATGTCTCATCTAAGGAATTGAATTCTATCTTGGGTGTTTGATACACTACATTTTTTATGGAATTGAATTCTATGGTACAACCATTAAAGTTTATTTTTTACTCTTTTTCATGGAAAATTCTATCTAAGGGGGAGATGATTTTTGTTTTTCATGCAAGTTGAAAAACATTTTCATTTCCACCTAAATGCTATCAAACACACCCTTAATTCTATTAGCGTTGGAATAAAAAGATGGGAAAAAGACTATAATGTTATTTATTTATAATCCAAACAAAAATTTATTAGTAATAAATAATATAATTTATTTTAACCAGTTTTTGGTCTTGACCAATCCAGCTGATTGAAGTAGAAAGGTGGGCTAAGCACGGACTGAAATTTGAATGCCTTTAAACTCAAAGAACACTTACAATAAAATTTGTTTGATAAAAAAAATTAATTAGTTCGTTATCGAGAAAAATAAAGACTTAATATGTTGTTATTTCGCTGACTTATTTGCAGTAGCAAGTTAAAATCGAAGTTTAAAACAAAAAAAAAGGCAAGAGCTTTCACCTGAAAACCATGCTTTAAGGTCTCTTCTGCTGCTGCTCAGTCTATTTGTTTGCACTCAAAACTACCCTTTGAAAGCATCTCTCTCACCTACTTTGCTTTGATATCCTTTTAAGTGACTTAAACAACCTAAAAAAAGAAAAAGAAATTCTCACATGGATCACATCACTTGTTCATTTTCCCATCACTTTCTTTTTCCGGAAAATATTATTTTCCCAAAGTCTCTTTGCATGGCAATTGATATTTGATGATCATCAGAAAGCAAAAACATGTTAGGTTGATGGGTTCTTTCAGCCATCCCTATTTGACCCATTGTCTAAGGTTGCAGGTATGCCAGGGCAGTGGATTTAGGTAAAAGACAAAGACTGCATCCTCTGGGAATGAGTAAGGTAAAAGTAAATGAAACACCACTATTATAATCTTACCCAAATCTTAAGAGATAAAGTTAATGAATTTTACTATTGAATTTCAATCTCATAGCGATTGAAACATATTTGAAAAAATTATTGTTATCCTAATCTAGCCCATCAAATCATCTATCGACCCATAATTAATAGGGCAAAAAATTTTAAAGATAATCTTAAATATCTTCACTCGTCTAAATTTTGATGATCGATTCTAATCATTATTAATTAATTATGTCAAGTCTAATTTAATGAGTAGACTAAGTAAGAGAATAAATATTGGATACAAATGCCCATGGAAGTCAGTCTAAACTTATTCCAATTGTATAATAATCCATATTTCACAGCCCCAAAAGTCTCTATCAAAACCCATTACTTTCATTATATATATATATATATCAGCTCAATTAGGGTTCCTCTTTATTAAACCCCTTTTGGATTCTTTCATTACATTAGTTAAAAGCTTGTCTTTGTTAATGAATTGTCCTTCCTTAACCATTACAATCACACAAATTGTATATAAACTCTTAAAGCAAAGTACCACTAATTTGTGTACTTTTTGCGGATCCTTTGCTCCAAAAAGAAAGCAAAAACAATCAAAATAAAAGAAGATAAAATGTGTTATTTAATAAACAACAAATACTTCAATATTGCCCCATCAGCATGTGCAAAATATTTTGAGTATCGAAATTTAAATCAATGTGATGATTTAAAAAATAAATTTATTGTTAGAAGTCAATATTTAGTTAAAAAATAATAATAAAATTAAAAAATAAGTACTATATGAATTATATCGAATATTTAATTTTGAGTATGTAAAAATTATGTGCATATTTAAATTTATTCGAGATGTGCATTAGAAGAAAGATTACTCGTTCTTAAATATTAGTGGACACCTAAGATAAAAAAACAAAAAAACCTCAATGTTAATGTTATTTATACGAATTGAAATTAAAAAACGATATTACTCTGACAAGGGATATTATCCATTGTCGGTCCCAATCCTGGATAAAGGAGGAGAGTTGCGTTAGGTAGCCGACAGTCAGCGTAAAACCTAGTCGGATCCAAATATGAATTCTAAATAAATTATCTGTTGGGATGTAACCCACATAGAAATTTAGAATTTATGTAGCTAATTTCATATAATGGGATAACGACTGGATATGTTGTTTTTGTTGTTTTGAAATTAAAAGACGAGAATTATATGCTGTTGAGTTGGTGACTTTAGGAAGGGCCATTTTGTGAGCGTCTGTCAATTCACGTGCTTTTATTTATGAAGGTCACGCGCTGGAAAGGGAGCGCGTGGGCGGCATTGAAATTAGGGCAATTATTTTAGGGAACAATGACAGCTTGCCTTCACGCTGACCCACCTCCTCCTTCCTCTTCGGCTCCGCTCGCCAGCTCCTCAGCCGACACTCGCTTGTGGCTTCTTTCACTGATCAATTAAGGAGCCAGACCAGACCATGCAATGCACCGACACGAGGCTGAAGGGGAAGCCAGCCGAGCCGAGCCGATACGAGCCAAGCCGAACGACACACTTGCAGCTGTCGGCGTCGGCGGTCCCCATCTCCAGCCTGGCTTGGGCGCAACTACTTCTCCGCTTGCTTGCCGCTTCATAATTAAGAGTTAACCATGATTAACAAGTTCTTAACACTGCCACGTGTCAATTAGCTTACTTAATCAGCCATAAGAAGCACTAATTAGTTCCGGGTAAATCATACTAAAGGTCACTAAATTTTGGTGTCTTTTTTATTTTGGTCACTAAACTTTAATTCCTTACAAAGTGATCACAAAACTTTAAAATATTTTGTAATGTGGTCACTAAAATGATTTTTTAATGGTTCTTAGTCAAAATTATTGACGTGGCACTGACGTGACGATGATGTGGCCATTGCCACGTCAGCAATTTTGATAAAAAATTGTTCAAAAATAATTTTAGTGATCATATTACAAAATATTTTAAAGTTTTGTGATCACTTTACAAGGAATTGAAGTTTAGTGATCAAATTAAAAAAGAGACTAAAATTTTGTGACCTTTAGTGTAATTTACCCAATTAGTTCCCGTATCAACTTTCCTTTTACCTTTTTATCAATTTCCTCCACACTTTCTCTGCTACCAAACACCTTTCTCTCTCCTATTTTTATTGGTAAGCGCCAGCGCCAGAGCCAGTGCCACCGCCACGGCTACCACCACCACCGGCAGCGCTATTAAAGCCCGAAAGTCTTCTAGAGAGAGAGAGAAGGAAAGCAAAAGTAAACTCACATTCCCACTTTCTCTTCTTGGCGAGGCCGGCGCCATGGATTCTCAGATCTGTGGCCTCCTCTTATCCACGCTCCTCCTCCTCCTGGGTTCGTTTGCATTGCCGTCCAACGCCGCCGCGGCCCAAATCAACTCCAACTCCGTCCTCGTCGCCCTCCTCGACTCCCATTACACCGAGCTGGCCGAGCTCGTCGAGAAGGCCCTGCTCCTCCCCACCCTCGAAGCGGCCGTCAACGCCCACAACGTCACCATTTTCGCCCCGAAGAACGAAGCTCTGGAGCGCGACCTCGACCCCGAGTTCAAGCGCTTCCTGCTCGAGCCTCGCAATCTCAAATCTCTCCAGACCCTTCTTCTCTTCCATGTCATTCCCACTCGGATTGAGTCCCGCCAGCTACCGAGTTCACCCGCTGAGTCGACTCGCCAGAAGACTCTCGCCAACGACCACGTCGATCTGGCCGATCTCGCTACCGTCATTCGCCCTGACGACGTCGTCCGCCCTGACGGCGTCATTCATGGCATCCGGCGGCTTTTGATTCCCAGATCGGTGCAGGAGGATTTCAACCTGCGGCGGAGTCTCCGCTCTATCTCCGCTGTTCTGCCGGAGGGCGCGCCGGAGGTGGATCCCCGGACTCACCGTCTCAAAAAGCCGGCGGCTCCGGGTCCCGCTGGCGCTCCTCCGGTTCTGCCCATTTACGACGCGATGGCTCCGGGGCCGTCCTTGGCTCCGGCGCCGGCTCCCGGACCCGGAGGCCCTCGCGGCCACTTCGACGGCGAGAGCCAGGTTGTTAGCATAGTCCGAGAATATTGTTCCAGTAAATGCATTTGGATTTTTTTTTTTTCTCTTATTTAGCTTCTTCTTTCATCCTTTCCGACTCAGGTCAAGGACTTCATTCAAACGCTTCTTCACTACGGCGGGTACAATGAATTGGCCGACATTCTGGTGAACCTGACGTCGCTGGCGACGGAGATGGGCCGGTTGGTCTCGGAAGGCTACGTTCTCACGGTTCTCGCGCCCAACGACGAAGCCATGGCCAAACTCACCACCGACCAGCTCAGCGAGCCGGGCGCGCCGGAGCAGATCGTGTACTACCACCTGATACCGGAGTACCAGACGGAGGAGAGTATGTACAATGCCGTGCGGCGGTTCGGGAAGGTCCGGTACGACACGCTACGTTTGCCGCACAAGGTTGTGGCCGAAGAGGCCGATGGGTCGGTCAAGTTCGGGTCAGGCGATGGGTCTGCGTATTTGTTCGATCCTGATATCTACACGGATGGAAGAATTTCGGTGCAGGGCATTGATGGGGTTCTGTTCCCGCCGGAGGAGAAAGCCACGCCGGTGGCCAAATCTACGCCGGCGGCTAAGATTGTTTCCAAGCCAAGGAGAGGTATAGTTAATCAACCACTGCCCCGATTGTCTTGTCTGTTCTTCAGATTTTTCTTTTTTGTGCTCTCGATCAATACCCTACACTGAATAAACTCACGCCCAGTAGGTAAACGCTCATAAATTTTTATTTGGGCTCACCCGAGTGTAAACTTCGGTGACAGAGGAGGCGATAATGGCCTCTTTACCAATCCTAGGGTCTCAGGTTGTTCAGATCTCGATCTCATTGTTTCAAACCATGGGCTACCATCGTCATTGGTTCTGATTTTGTTAGTGGGGTGACATTCTGTTGTCTGATTTCTCATCTCCGGCGAGAATTGGCCTTAGAGAAAGGTATTTTCCGGCGAGAAAATACGTTAAAGGTTTTGTATAGGAGAGAGTGATGTGGTTGTGGTGGTGGGTGGGTCAGATGGAATTATGGACGACCCGCTTTAGTCAGCTTCACCGATCAATTCTTTGGGTAAAGTTAAAGCACAAGAGCGAGCAGATTTTGGAAACTTTAGCGATTCTCACGATCTCAGAAATTTCAGTCACGGTTACGGCCACGGCCGTGGCGGTGGCCATCCCAAATGTACAGTTGGATTACTAAAAATGGAGGTCGTTGTCTGTGTGAAAGAGTAGAAGAGAAATGTTAACCGGGGTGTTGTCTGTCGTGACATTAAAGAGAGAAGAACCCAACGCTGCCACGCGCGGTTGGACTATTAAGCTCCTCAGAGGGGGGGGTCCATGGTTGGCTTTTACTATTGAAGCTCATAAGGTCTTGAAATCGACATGTCCAGCTTAACACAGCTGAGAGAGAGGCTCACAAGTCAGCTGTGATCTACATCGCCTTTGCTGGCTCAAACCCATTATTTTCTTGGTTTTTGATCGGTCCATCACATGGATCTGATTTTTGACTATCAGATAGCATCGATGATATCAAAGCTTACTTCCACCACAGAATCAAGGAGTTTCAAGATATTTATTTAGCTTCTGGTCAGGAGGCCTTCATCTGACTACGTGGGTTCGATTACATTAATTCTTAAGAATATATAGAGAAAGGAAATACCAAAACCAAAACCAAAACCAAAACCAAAATTGCTTCCCACTTTGCCATTCTTTCCTTCCTGGTTTTGAGATGATTCACAGGTACTAATTCTGGTCGCATTCTGTGTTGTGTGGAACAGGGGAATTGATGGAAGTAGCTTGCAGAATGCTGGGAGCTTTCGGACAGGGTTCCCATTTCAGTAGCTGCCAATGAACTTCATTATCATTTTTTTTTTCTCTTTTTCCATTTTGTTTTGGAGAAACCCTGAAAACAAAAACAAAAATGAAGAAGCATCAAGGACTAGCATGAGAAAAAAAGGTATGCTTTCTGGGTCATCACATCTGATCAAAATGGTCACTCAATTACACTTGTGTTTGATGTGTTAGAACTTCTAAGCAGAAACAGATGCCTGCCTGTTTTGTTGCAGATGTAGGCCATGGCAAATGGAGAAGAAGGGGGTCCCTGCTTGCTCCAAGCATTCATTTCCTCGCAGGTCATAAACCCACAGAGAGAGAGAAACCTTTTCTTTTCTTTTCCTTTCCTTTCCTTTCTGATTTGTTATTTTGTTAACAGTACTGTAATTACATATATTTTTTTTTTCTGGGTTTGGTGTATTTATCTGTTCCACCGACACTGTATGCACAAAAACAAATAATGTCTTAAGAATACTTGATCTGAATCACAAGTGGGTACTTTCCTTCCATCCAAACATACTTTTCTTTTGCTATCCTTCCTTCTATGGTCCTCTCTCCTCCTCGCGATGCATTTACTATTATTCAAGCGGTGGAAAATGACATGGCAGCTGTAGTAGTTGTTGCATGATTTCATGTATTTTTCTGATTAATATTTACGCCTACCAATGACTTGGTAGGCGGGTAAGACATCACTGTCAGGTTTTGGTAAAGGTGTCGCCTTTTTAAGGGGGATGATTTGATGATGGTAGTTAAAAAGGTTTAGTTCCATTGAAACTTTTGTTAAAAATGTTTATTTTATTTTATTTATTTTATTTTTATTAAAATATTAATTTTTTTATATTTTTTAATATATTTGTTAAATTTATTGTCATTCTTAAAAAAAAATTTACGTGACTTTTATTTAATATTTTTTAAATATATTTATTTCTCTTATTTCTAGATAAGTATATTTTGGATTTTATAAATAATAAAAAAATAATACAATTTTTTTAATATATTTTAAAAAATATTATAAATAATTTGATAAAAAATTAAAATATTTTTAAATTTTATTTTAATTATTTTATATCTTAATTCAGAAAAATTATGATCTTATGAAAAAAATTGAGAGTCATCATATTTAATGAGTTCGTCCCAAGATTTGCTTGGGGATGGTAGCTCTAATCTAGTCGTCATTGAAATTTGCAGTAGATAGCCTAAGATTGGCTGAATATGGTGAGTTGGTCCTCACATTTATCTTAGTTTGTCAACTTGCAAGTTCTCTAGAACCTCAATTCACTAGATGTACACATATTTTTATAATAATGCGTACATGATGAAAGAACCTTATAATAATAAAGTTAAAAGGCATACCGCGTGCCGTCACCTTTCACCATTTAATTATCACCTTTCACCATTTAATTATTGAGCTCCCATTAATTTAGACAAAAACCTATTAATCCTCTTAATTTTTAATTTTGAATCTTATAGACACTTGAGTCAATGCGTGTATTACACACACGATTAAGGTGTGTGCAACACATCATCTCGTTCTTCCTTCTTCCTCCTTCCTAGACTTTCTTGTTTTTGGCAACCTCTCATTCGTTGCCTCTCTCTCGCTCTCGCTGTAGGTGGTCGCTAGCAGCATGGGAGGCATTGACTTAAGTTGGGGAGCCATCAATAGCAACGACAAGGCATGGGCAGGCAAATTTGGGCCGGCGACATGGGAGGTTGGTCGAGGGCAGATCTGGGTGATGGTATTGATTGGGGTTGGGGGAGGGCGCATGAGAGGTCAATTGTAGGTAGATTTGGGCGATGGGCATCGATTGGGGCCGGCGGACTAGTGATGGCGTCAATTGGGGTCAGGGGCCGGGGATAACGTCGATTAGGCTGAGCAGGTAACGGCATGGGCGGTGTCGTCTTCTTCCTCAATTGTTTGCAACGGTGGTCCGCTGCATCGTCTACCTCCAACCGACTGTCGACTTGTTTCTTTTTTATAGCAGCCAATGACTCTTCTTCTCATTGGCCTAATCAATATCGGGCTCACATTAGACCGCGTGTGTAACTCACGCATAATACTTGTTACACTAAGATTTGTAATTGTTACAAAATTTATAGTTGAAGCATGTAATATATTCAAAATTAAAAATTGAAAAGACTAATGGTTTTTTGTTTAAGTTAAGAAGGCAAAATAGTTAAATAATGAAAGGTGATGGGCTGGCTATGCCTTTACTCTATAATAGATAAGTAAACAGTCCAAAATGTCTTCATGCATGCATGCATGCATGATTAGTCAAAAAGATTGAAAACAACAAAGGAAAGGCATCAATAATGAGAAGTCACAGTCTGCTTTCTTTAATATTAATTATTTCTTTTTTTAATAATTTATTATTAATGAGAAAGAAATGAAAATGTTTTTTAAACACCAAAACTCGACGCCTTGAATAATATTTTTACATTAAATTTTTATATTTTGTATTGTATTAATATTAATATATAAAATATCAAATTTAAATATCTAAATAATATTTTTAACGAGAAAAAGCTCGTTTCTTTGTACCTGAGCAAATTTTTTCTTCTTTCTATATTTTTTATATATATTATTTAGTGCATTAGTAACCCCATAAAAACAAATGCTACATTCATGAATAATTCTCATAATCTTTATAAATTGACACGACACATATAAAATTAATTTTAAGTAAATTTTTTATGAATTTTATTAAATTATAAACATTTATCAAATTTATTTATGTATATAATATTTAAAAAATAAATAAACACACATGTGAACCATTTCATTTTATTGATCTTGGGTAGCATTAAAACACCTAGTTGTATCCCTACAAAAAAACAATGAATTGAATCAATATAATATATATATATATATATATATCAAAATTTCTGTGTTTTCAAACTCACCTGTCAAGATTATAAATACAGTAAAAAATGGTCAAAATTGAAGAAGTGGAGGTGAAAGAAGCCATATTTTTTCTTTTTGTTGATCACAAAACTAAAAGCACTAATCCGCAACAATTTATTGCCCTTAGCTTCCCTTGTGCCTTAAACCATAAGCCCTAAAATCATTCCATATATATCATCAAAATATAAAAGAAGATAAATCTACTAGAGACTTTAAAAGAATGGCACACCCCATGTTACATATATATATATATATATATATATATATGATATGAAATGGATACTTTTCACCATAGCCTTATAGTTCTTCCCAACAGTTATGAAAATTGAGCAAAGAAAGGACATCATCATCATCATCATCTTACCCTCTACATACAGAATTACCAATTTATAACTTAGAAAAAAATTAACATACAACCACACCTATTCACAAAACAATGCAACTTAGAATGATTTTAAGGAGGAACCTATAAATACAGTCTCCTAGAGTTGAGATGCAAACTTAACCTCCAATGGCAACTTCACCAGGCTGGATCCATCTATTGGTCGGAAACACTCATCTCTGGACCATTTTCTTGAGCCGGATTGCTTCCCGGATCCATGTCTGCCTTTCCAACTTCACCCAGATTCAGAGATTTCTCGTCGCTTTCTTCCTCGAATTCTCCTGCAGTACTGGCTTTCTGGGCTTGAGTTTCTGGTTCAGTGACTTTCTTCTCCAGCTTTGCTGCCTTTCTTTCGGTTTTAGTGGTCAAGGATTCTTGAGATTGAAGCTTAGATTGGGACTTGTTGGCTGGGTTCTTTGAAGCAGCAACTCCTTTGTCAGACTTTGCCTCGATACCTCTAGGTGACTTGCCCTGCTCTTGATTCACCTTTTGGCTAAGACACGCCCCGCTGCCTTCTGAGGAGTTGCTTGCTGCAACTAGGGAGCTCTTCTGCCTTCCTAGCTTTGGAGATTTTGGACGTGTTGTTGGTATCTACATCATCAACATGCCTAATGTAACTATACAGCTGATAAACAAGGACCGGGCCCAAATGAAAAATAGAACAAGAAAAGATGACAACTTAGGCTGACCGGTTGATATGTTTAACAAAAGAGACATCTATTTTCATACAGCATAGGTGATTCCCCATATCACAGATCTACCTGTTTAAGCTTCTCAAGTCAAATACTTCTACAGCCATATTACAAGAGGCAAGAACAATGAGAGTAAGGATGGTGTTTATCTTGAGCTATGTTATGTGGATTTGGCTATGGATACTGGTGCCGGCCAGTATGTGCCTAAGAAGCTTGCTGCTCGTCCATCTCTCGTGCACAATAACACTAGGAAAATTTTGTACTTCTTAAACAATAGAGAATTTTCAAGATAAAAGAAGAGATTGAAAATGTCAATTAGCATTTAATTTTATGTATAGATTAGGATTTTCATTGCTGATTCACAGAAACCTTTCCACTTCAACATATCATTGAGTATATGCTAAACCAAGGATGTTGGATACAATACGCTTTAGAACAAGAGGTCAACTTCCTATGGTCTCACCCAGAGGAAGATTTGATGCTTCCTTCCAGTGGCAATATATGACTGAGCACGATACTTTATGTAATGGTAATCAGCTAGGGAATTGGCAAACTTGGAACTTGTGTTGATCCAAGTGGGTGGACAGCACCATCCTTATGGAGGTTAAGGTTGGTTTGTACTGCAGCATGTATAGGCTGCAAACAACTGTTTATCCCAGTCAAGTTAAAATAGTTGGTTTGTCTTAACATACTGCTTAGACTAGTTAACCAGGACATCAAGCAATATGATCTATATAGAAACTCTGGGATAATGTTAGAACAGTCAAGCATCCAAGAAATAATCAGACTTCTGAGTTTAACACCTCAGAAAAAATGCAAACACCAAGCTGGTTCCGTCTCCAATTCTCACGAAAAAGCACGGGTCTTTTGTTTTTTAAAGACAATCACTCACATACCATGGAGATGGGATGAGAGGTCATTCCAACAATGGACATCATCGAGATTGCAATATAAACATTTACATGTATATAAGAAAGGGAATCCCCAGCATACAAGAACATAATAGTCCCTATGTTATTCCAGAAAATCTTTGATGTAGTAGCAAATTATCTCAGATAATCACGAGAAAGCCCCAGTATTTATGACCCCCCAATAACCCAGAAACTTGAGAAATGTCCACACTTCAGACATTGCAAGGATGCAGCTCAAATCACATCATTCACACATGGCCAGATGTGCTTAACAACATTTTTCATTTGACCACTGACATGTTCAAATAACATTCCTATGCACACGAAATCATTTCCATGGAACTGAATTTACAATGCCAAAGGCCTCAGACCATTTAATTTGTATCCAAGATGAGCATGTTTAAAAGTAGCAAAAGAAACCTAAGGTGGTAATCTGTTGCTCAAGTTTTATCATCTAGGAAAGGACGGCAGAAAAGGATTCCCTATATGATGCAACAAGAATGTACAAACTTGATACTATAGTCTATATTATCAGTCTGCATATCAAATTCAATTAAAAAAAAAATTAAATGATGAGGAGACAAGAAAACAAGAGAATGGACAGTTAAGTTCGAGAAATTACTATGTAACATGTTAAGTGGTAGAAGTAAACTTATGCCATGACTTATAGAGGGTCAAATTGTGCTATGTTCTTATGGTGTGAAAAATAACAGAGTTTACCTTCTTCAGTTCAACTTTTGGAGGGGGTTCCTTATAAAAACTGGGCATTGGTGTAGCTTTAAACGTCAGGCTCTTCCTCAATTGCTTTATTTCTGCCTCTTGATTTTCCTGCATTAGGTAACGAAGAATAAAAGGAAGTGAATAACCAGAACAGAGCCATAATGAAAATAGCAAAATGGAGAATTACAAGAAAAAATATAACAAAGTACTTCTGTGTGTGTACGTGTTTACAAACCTTTGATTTTGCTTGCAAGGTGCTCCTTTCCATTTCCTTCGCATGTATCTTCTCCTCTAGCTTTGAAAAGAACTGGTGAACAAAGAGTGATATTTACAAATGGGTTGAATTCATAAAAATCCAATAAAAAGGTGATAAAAGAATGAGAGGTTCATTCTCCACCTCTCTTCTCTTTTCAGCTCGTTCCTCCAACCTGAAGGAAAATCCAGAGCTACTGCTCCTCCGCTGCCCACGAGGAGTAGCATTTCTGATAATCGCTCCAGAATACAATGAAAATGTCAACACAAAGACAACCAGGAAAGAGTGATCCCTATGAAAATACTAAAACAAGAAGATTAAGTCTAAGATAAGAATTGTACGATGAAGTAGTAGAGTGGGCATCATCATCCTCTTTGATTGCTGATGCTGTTTTAGTAGATATTGGATGTTCATCAACTGCACTGCATTCAGATACAATTTTTGTAACCATACACCACTTAATAGATACAAATAGAAGTGCCTTCTGATTATTTGTAGGAAGTAGTATGACTCACAAAGGGACTTCTGTTGGAGGGCCCTTCATTGCCCCATTCACAGGACCAGACTTTCCAGACTAATAAAACAAATATGGATTAAAGCCACATGAAGAAGGCCAATGTAGAAACGAACAATAGAGGGAAAAGACTAGCAATGCAGTACCTGAGATCGCTTAAAGCTTGGCAGGGATGCTAAAGTAGTTCGATGACTAGATGTCCCACTAACATTTTCCTTTGAGCTCAATCCAGTAGAAGCTCGCCTATTAGCCTGCGTCAAGCGGGATGCTGAAGTGACAGACCCATTAGAAATGGGGACCTCAGATTTCTTCCCGCTTGCTCTGAAATTTTTGACATCAGATTTCACTGAATGTGCATCAACACTCTTCTTCAGAACATCAGAATGAAGTCCTCTTGATGGGAAAGATAGACTCTGAGACAGACTCCGCCTAGTGTTGCAAGCAAGTGGAGCTGGCCCCTTTGGACCAGGCCAGTCCCTGGCCACTTTGTTGCTCTTTAGTCTAGCGCCATTTGGTCCTTTCGGGGGATTAGAGGTTTTACTCTCTGGAACAACAATAGATGCCTCAACCACCACTCCTGATGAGTTAAGACCTTCTTCGGCCTTCATTATGTTTTCAGAAATCCCATTCACATTGGGAACATTCTCATTATCATCATCAATACGGTGCTTCTCTTCCTTTCGCTCGATGGCTGAACCTTCTTCGTGAGTTTTCCCAATGAAAACCCTCTCATCCTTCATCAAAACCCCAGTCTCGGATTCCATCGCCAAACTTTAAAAACAGGAAAAATGGAAAAATCACAGGAAATTGCAGTTAGCACATCACCTTTCATACTCAATAAATAACAGAACCCAAGCCCAAACATTCTTACATCTAACAGCTTTTACGGTTATGAAGCTTTCCTCAATTACCAACAATCCATCTCGAAATGTTTAATTTTAATCTCTTTGAGGAAAAAACATAGGAAAAGATCATAAAACCAGATGGCATATTTGTGCCTTCAAGACCCAAATACCTACAAATTTAATACTCAGAACTGTAACATTCTTTCAGTTTCTCATAAATTCTTGGCAACCAAACGGAGCATTAATGACAGAATCAGCCACAACCACTCCACTAAATTAAACCTAAAAACCATAAACAACACCATAGGAAAAGGATCCAACCAAATTCAGGGCCAAAACGAAGCAAAGATGACTAAGCCCATTGAAAACTTCCTGAAAACAACGGAAAACAGAGAGATCCAACACAGTTCAGCACCAAAAACCAAGAAAAGATGGCCACTTTACCCAACACTTGAAGAAAACATCAGAAGAGCAGAGAGTAAAGAGATCCATCACAATTCAGCACCAACCAAGAACAGATTACCAGTCTAGTGAAGATAACAAACTCTAGACCAAGACCCCGAACAAAAATTGAAAGAAACATAGGGAGAACTCCATGAAAATCGAAGAAATACCTGGTTTAGAGTTGTGGGTGTGGATTGTTGTCGGAATTGAGCAAATTCCTGCTTCTGATAGGCGATGATTATGTATATATATCTGGAATTCCAAGTGAAAATGGAAGGAAGGTGGTTCCACAGTGAGAGTTAAAATAGAGAAAGACGAGCAGTTCAAAGAAGTGATTGGTGATATCTGCCCAAATGACTATAATGCCACCAACCCACTATTCATGCACAGAGAGGTCGCACGGCATCAGAGACAGGGGTAAAATGGGAAAATTGTCCACTTTCCATCTAGCGCAACCGTGCACGCTGCCTCTCACTGTCTTTAGGAATATAAAGAAAATTGCAATATCCACGTGGATATTTAATTTAATTATAAGAATTATCTTTTACGTTTTAAAAATAATAATAATTTTTATTATTAAATTAAAAAAATAAAATAATTTGTTAATAAGGGTATTTTGATCATTTTCTATTGTTTAATTGGAATTAGCTAATGAAAGAGAAAATTATAATATAGAATTAAATTTAATCAGCACTTGTTATATTTTCATAAATATTAATAATAGTTTTTACAATTATTTTAAATTTTAGTGTGTAATTTTTTTAAAAAATAAAAGTAAATCATATTGGGTATTTTGAGATTTTATTAAATTAC
Organism: Diospyros kaki; assembly: GCA_036245055.1. Classification (NCBI taxonomy): domain Eukaryota; kingdom Viridiplantae; phylum Streptophyta; class Magnoliopsida; order Ericales; family Ebenaceae; genus Diospyros; species Diospyros kaki. Next base: position 1,557,475 of record BSEG01000010.1, read on the forward strand.
AACGAATAGATTTTATATTTTAAAAATTACATTAATTATTAACAAATTCCTATAATTTTACAAAACTTACGTTAAATTATAATTTTAACAGTTAGTCTAACATAATTTTTTAAAAATAAAGATAACTAATGTAATTTTTAGAAAGCAATAGGTAGTTGTTATATTTATATTAAACCCATATTGACAAATTCATCATTACCACTTTGTAGGATTGAATTAACAAAATATTGTTGAAATTGCAATTGATTATAAAACTAAACTTGAATATTTGATTATTTGCACAAAAATTCATTGACTTTGAATGTTCACAATCTTTATAAAAATTGGTTCATCTTATTGTTTAGAATATTATTTCAAAAAATTTGTCGGGTTCATAAGTCTAGTAAGATGGTAACTGATGTGGTAACTTGTAATCGGTTTAAACAAATATTGAATGTTAAAATCTATTAAAAATTTACTAAACCCCAATAAGATACTTTTTTTTTCTCATTTTATTCTCTAAAATATTTTTTAAATATTTATTTTTGACATTCTACGCTAATGCCTTGTATATTTACATTAATTTAATGTATAATATATAAGGTAACAACGACCATTACTTGTTATCAAGCAATCGTTATCATATTGGTACATTACTTATTATCAAGCAATCGTTATTGTATTGGTACCAATATTGCCCAAAATCGTTATCTTAATGATAAGAAAGGGGATATTGAAGAGAAAACTAATGATTGAAATAAAATTCGTAACAAAATAGCGATATTGGGAGACACGGCTATAGTGCAAAAATAATAAGGGTATGGAAACAGTTGGCAAAGGCTTTCAATGGGCTTAGAGAAACAAGAACAGAATGTCATCCCTATCCAACATGTAATGTTATATGTTCAATTCCATCTTAAAATTGCTCTAACCTCCCTTTACTTTTCATTATTCACACTGTCCATTATTTCGATATTTATACATATTCGATATTTAAATTTCAATTCAAATTGAGTGACCTAACTTCCATCGTTAGCCCTAATAATAAGAAAATATGATTTTCGATCCGATTGATCCAAAGTTGAGAACCCTTCAAAGATTATTACACATTAAATATAGAAATAATTAATTATTTGTCTTAATTTATATGAAAAAGGCTGGGTGTTGATTAAATAAAACTCCAGTTTAGAGCTTAATCAATGAGATTTGACAAGTTAACTAGAGATGTGCATCTAAATAATGGCAATTTAATGTTCATAATATGGGTGGTGGCCTAGGGCTGTTGAATGGATACACAGAGCTCATTTGCTTAGTTTTCATAATAGTTGCCCCTTAACCACTACTATTTGATGGACCCACTTGCACTATGTTTATCTCAATCTCACATCATTAATTAATCCTTTATTTAATTAAATTTTACTAGTTTTCAACCCATTAAGGCTCAAAAATATTATTTGAATATTTAAATTTAAGACTTTTATTAATATTTTACATTAATATCTCGTATACTTTATGATAACATGTTAAACGTTTACATATATTTGTACCAACGAAGTGATCCGTGTTATACACATACTAGGAAATGCCCGTGCCTAAAGGCACGGCATAAATAATATCAAATATATCAAATATATAATAAAAAATAAATTTATTGTATAACATTGAATTTATACTAAACTAAATTTTATTGTATCAAATTTATTGTATAATGTATAATAAAAAATATTTTTTTTAAAATTATTGTATAACGTTATATAATAAAAAATAAAAAAGTTGAATTAAAAAAAACTAAAAAACAAAACTAAATTAATAATGTAACACATAAGCAACCTAAATTAAATTAACACTAAATTAAATTAAATTAAATTAAATTAACACTAAATTAACACTAAACTAATATTGTAAGATTGACCTTACATAAGAAATTAATATTCACATAAACTAAACTAAATTAGTTTACACATATATAAAAGAAATAAAAAAAATTATGTTAAAGTTTATTATGTGGCATTTAATAATTACGACTTACATTTTAGTTTTTTAGGCAAAGTTTTAAACAAAATGTCTCCAGACATGATTATTTGATAAATTAGTTCATATTTAGAGGTAATTTAAATCACCTTATTAATAAAGTTTAAGATAATATAAATATTTATTATGATTTAATTTAGGGGTGAACAAAATGTCAATTTAATTAAAATAACTAATTTGAACCCATCAAAATTAAACTAAATGACGTCGTTTTTTAATTTTTTTGGTCTATTCATTTTTTTAAATTTTTTAATTTTTTTAATTTTTCTATTTATTTGGTTAATTTAGTTTGATTTTTGACACGAATTTCGTTATTTCAATTTCAATATTTTGCTAATCGAATCAATCAAATGATCATCCCTAATCCTAAGGTGAGAATTAATAGTAATTTTTAGTTATTACTTAATTGGATATTAATGTAATAATATTCTTTATATAAAAATTTGTATTATTTTGATGTTAATAATAATAATAAAAGATGAAATGAAAGAGACAAAATAATTGATGGATGATTGAAGGGAGAGCGAAGACAGGAGGATGCACTGTTGGAGAACGTGGGAGGCTGAACGGCGGAACGAAACCGAGCCGACGTGGCACGACAGCGACATGATGGGGCCCCACTTTCCCACGACTTTTTCTCCGAAAACGTCCGACAGCATTCCTCGTGAGCTGTCATAACGTGCGGCCGCCGACTCATCATCTCTTTCGTCCAACCAATCTGGGCCCTCCATTCCGGTGCCATTTAGGATGCATTTCCTCTCTCCATTTTCCAACATGGCTAGTATAATGTTTGATTGATTAATTAATGATAAATATATGGTACGTTGAATTATTTAATAAATTAATAAAAATATTTTTAATATTAGGATAATAATTAATATTATTCTAATTTTATTTTTTTTGTAACGTAAAAAATTCAAGGGTCTCTTGATTATAAATAACTTTCGTTTTGAACTTATCCTATATTATTTAAAATTTACTGTTTATTTACTTCACCGTGATCTGAATAGAGACAGATTCGAATCTATAATTTTGCGATATTTCAAGTTCTTAAATGTGTGTGATGGACCATCTATATTATCCGGAGATTATCCTAATTTTAATTAAAGCTCACTCGAATTTCACTTTTGTTAAAAGAAATTATAAATACAAGTAAATTTATGTTGATATGATTGATTTATCTACAGAGCCCCACAAATAAACTACATAACATTATGATTTGTATATGGGGAATGGGAATTAATTTATATATTACAAACACAGGGCCACTATAATTAGGATGATTTTGCATTGACTAGCTATCTAAACAAATTATGTTGTCAAAACGATATATTCCATGCCACCAAACAGAGCCTCAAACTCAATAAAAGAAGGGTATTAAAAATTCATATCTTAGACAAACTACCTACTGCCTTTGGGGTCTCCAACTCTTTAAATATACCAAAATCTTTGACATTTTGTCCTGTCTCCCCCTACATTAGAGTGCTGGGCCCACCCCAATAAAATTGGATCCCAAAAACTACCAATTACAACAATAACAATAACCATAACGTTTCAAGCCGTTACTGTACCATGTTGGAGATTAAAATGGGCTATAGTTTTGGCTTGATACCACACAAGTAATGAACTTTACAAGGACATCAATCTACAACACCAAAACAGAGGGGCAAACACAATGGTCTGTTGCTCCACAGACTGTTAGTACCAAAAAGGACAGTTGGTGTACAGCTTAATCAGCAGAAGCTAATGATCCAAAATAAATTAAACCTATTCCAGATGCATCCAATGATGCCAGATCATGGCAAAAAACGCCCCCCACCCCAGCACCAGAGAGAAGAGAGAAAGAAAATAATTGAATCGTTTGTCAGCAAACAGGTAGTACCTCCCTATATCGACTGCTCAAGCTATTTGGCAGACGATGCTTCCCAGGATCAGCATTTCCATTTTGCATCATGGCCACAAACTCGCTGTAATCTATGCGGCCATCCTGAAACGTCAAAGTTGGTCAGCAGTTAAGCACAAAGACATGGGAAAAGAAACCAAATGTACAACATTTCAACTCTCCTATGACAGCCACAAGCGCAGGCAAGATTCACTTCCTGAATTGAGGAACTAGACAGGTTCATGATGTAATGCATCCACAAGTTGTATTTGTTTATTTATTTTTGAATTTAATTGAGATATTATATGGAAAATGGAAGGAAAATACAGCCTACCAGCTAATGGTCAATTTGGTAAGCAAGAAAATTTAAATGTCTGCCATCTAACTGGTTAAACATAACTTCAACAGATTATTTGAAGTCCCTGTACAGATTCTCAATCCACCAAGCCGGTATATATGGACAAGGTCATGCTTGGCTGAAACATTTTTCTTTCTCCTTGCAAGTCACTAGATTATCAGAGTTTGATTTATACTATGCACCATACTGATTTACCATTGATATGGAGAATTTTGACAGGGAACAAAGATTTGATCGTTGGAATCCTTACTTTGTTTTCATCAACTTCTTGCATCATTTCTTCCAAGCGAGCATCCTCTATTCCAAACTCCTCACAAGCTTGTTGAATTTCATCTTGCGTTATATAACCACTCCCATCTTTGTCAAAATATGAGAAAGCAGCAAAGAGACGATCTTCCCTCTCAATTTTGTTAAGATGCAATGTGGCAGCTATAAACTCTCCATAATCGATAGTGCCATTATTATCAACATCTGCCTGAAATTTCAGGAAAAAGCATTGGAGTGGGAAAAAAGAAACAGTTTAAAAGGAAAGGGGAAAAAACATACAAGTGAGAGGAAGCATTAGAGTCAACCCCTGAATTTATGAAAGATATGGTTATAAATATATAAAACAACAACGGTACAAAAAAGCTTAATCCTGCAAGGTAGGTTCAGGTACCATGGATTCTGGATATGTTCATATATATGGATACGGCAGGTTCATGATGAACAAACAAATTGTGATATTTGAAAATTATTTCTCCATAAAGATGTTATCTCCCGAGGTGGAATTTAGTTCTATCATTCAGACATAGCTAAAATATTATTGGGGTAGGGCAAATAGTGGCATAACAAACAGAGTTACATGATGGAGTAATGGCTCAAGCTGTGTGTAATGCATATAAACACAGTGAAGTGAAGTAGAAAGATTACTGAATTTATCGAAAAGGCCAAACATGATAAGCTTCCAAAATCTGAACTATCTCTTGCCACATGTCATGTCAACGTATGTTTCAACAGTGCAAAGCCCTCAAAATGAGATTTACTGAATGTGATAGTTACACATTATGCGTGGCATCGACATTTCTCTGATTGAAATGGAAAGAAGTTTAGCCATTCAAAGAAGCATCGTTCTTCTTTTCCATAGAGATATGTAATAAGTAAATGATGGAGAATGTTGGAAGCAACCTCTAAAGAATCTTAAGAAATGTCTTCAAATTCATTCCAAGGCCAAGCATTGATTTTGGATGCTTTTCATGAAGAAGATCGTTTGTAGAAGATTTGTAAGACTTAATTTTAATGAGTTTCCTGAAGTCTTTTTGGTAACTCTAGTTATGTTAGATTTTTATTTTTTTTATTTTTTTGCTTAAGTGTCAAGGTTTTATTTATAGTTTTTTTTATCTTATTATTTAGTTTCCTAATAGGAAAAGGAAAGGTTTCCATTTTGTTTAGTGTCCTATACGAATCCTAATCCTAGTAAGAATAGAGTTACTAGAACTCTACAAATATTATTGTAATCTCCTTTTTTTCATTAGTGAGTGATTGAATGAATCTTGAGTTTTCTCTAAGCGTGATGCTTTCTTTGAATTTTGCAATGCAATTCTAATCGTAGGTATGATGTCTATGGAACTTGAGATGCAATGCCTAGAAAATCTCTCTTTCCTAATCTTTCAATTTCATCTTCTTATTTTCATAACTCTATTTCCAGCCATATTCTCTGCCTCAAAGTCATCTTTTGAGCCATATTTTACTTCTAAATTGCCCCCAACCCGTTGCATATCAAAACCCTAGCCTTTTCTACAACTCTCCTTCATGTTCTAACCCTCATAATCCCCCGATCAGTCAAAATTAGTAGGATTCCAGATCTGTCCTACATTAGTAAAGGTTTCTTGATCTGATCAGTTACAGGAAAATTTAAGATCTGATTCTGTGGTGATACTTACAGCACGCATTAGATCATAGATCTCAGACTCCTTAAGATTGGTACCATATTTTTTTAGTCCAGCCTTGAGTTCATCAAATGTAATTTGACCACTGTCGTCTGCATCAAGCATTTGGAACATTTCTTTTAATCCAGCTATTTCTTCTTCAGATAAACACCCTGCAATGACCTACAGAGATAAAGAACACGGCATCAAAGATCACAAGAAAAGTATTTGAAAGAGTGCATAATCATATTTGCACGTTAATGTTTGAAATTAAATGCATATTATTTTCTGAATTCAATATTTTTATCCAGACACGTCCAAATGTTATAATCTGTATAGTTAAAACAATAGATACTCCAGTTGGCATGACTCCCGCTACCACAGCCAAAACTTACTCGAAATGCCATTTTCTTCAGCTTGTTCATGGCAGAAAACTGTGTCAAGCGAGTTAAGACTGCAGGGTCAAGAGGCTTGTCAGGAGCCACTCCCTCATCCTGAACCCAAGGATGGCCTACAAACAAAACCAAAAGATTCATTAATGCCTAAAGACATTCTGATATTAATCCCCAGTGCCTGTAATAGAGCAAACTTTTTCAGTTGTAAAGAAGGGGAAGAACTAGTGACTGGCTTTCCTCCAAGTTTTTCAAGAAAAAAGTCTCTTTCATATTTTCTAAAAATGATTTCATTCTCAAGAAATAGAAAACTCAAAACAAGAATATTTTGGTATAGATTAAATAACCAATTGAAGCTCAGAAAAGGTGTCCAGAAACACAAAGCAAGCCTATGTTGCAACAAACATTTGACAGCCTACTATCTAATCTAAAGCTATATATAGGTGTGTAAAACATTTGCCATGAGGGTGCGATTGTCAAGGAAAACAAAGATCAAATCGTTTCCCAACACGGCTTGCATTGAACATAGCTACTTCTAGTCATAGCTTTACCGAATAAATGTTTTCAGATAAACCGAATACAGAGTTGAAAAACAGAACATAATGGCTCACATAGGACTTCATGTGCTGTTAGCCGCTTTTGGGGATCTCTAACAAGAATTTTCCTGATTAAATCTTTTGCACTTTCAGAGATACTAGGCCATGGGTCAGATGAGAAATCAAGATCAGCACGCAAAATCTCGTCAAATATACCCTGCTGAGTTTCTGTATCAAAATGGAAAACATATACAGAAAGAACTGCAATGAGTATAGTTGGTTACAATTATCAGGACCGAAGAAAAAGGACAAAAGAAAGCAACATAATGCTACAACCAGAAAGAAAAATAAAGATAAAACACTGGATTCATTGGTCATGTGTCCCCACTAAACCTTACCAGCCCAAAATGGAGGATCCCCGCTTAAGAGGATGTAAATTATCACGCCAGCACTCCAAACATCTGCTTTTGGACCATACTGCTTGTTCAGAACTTCAGGTGCAATATAGTATGAGCTCCCAACAACCTCAGTGTAAATTTCCCCTGTAATTTAAAGTTGTTAACGAACTTGATGGAAAGAGCCAAACATGTAGCACTAAGAGAACAAATGAAATAGAATGTCAAGCACACCCTACCAAGATGAGAATGATTGAAAAAATGAGAGAAAAGCTTCCTCTCAAATGATAGATGCTTTTGTTTTTGAGTTTGCAGTAACCCACTTCTATCATGGACATAAAAGATCAACTTAGTAGTCCCATGAAGCAAATATATAAACTTCACAAGATCGTATAAAAGACCTTCTAAGTTATGAGCAAGGCTCTCATCTGTCTCCTTGCTGATAAGTCATACCAGTACAATAGTAGTTAGATCTTGACAAGTAGCATAGCCTTCCCCCCATCATCATCATCATTAACTACACCTTATCCTGACTAAGTTAGGGTTGGTGGCATGGTATTCATAATGTAAATTGACTTCTAAAATTTGACAACACAAATCTATGTAAAATAACAATGTGGCAAAATTTTACGTTGGATGATGTTTCTAATGCAACCCTCTAGCAAGGGAAAAATGAGAGAGTTTTAACACCATCTTCATATGGAAACTTTTCATGAGATGCTAATGAATGAAGATAATTGATATGATCTTCTTCCATCGTTTTTTCAAAAATTGAGAGAGTCATTTCCAAACCATGTTTTTAATTTAGAGTTGCTCTTCCTTATAAACCACCTCCATTTTTGCCAGATTTTTGTTCTACTACAGAGATGTAAGGAGGAATAAATTTTAATATAGGAAGGCCTCTACCATCAGATTTTTGTTTTAATAATTTACCAAATTTGTATATTATTAAGGGATTAGCCAAGAATCACAAATGCCATTCTGTCTCCATTTATCTAGATGGATAATCCACATATTGAAAAAAAAATAAAATAAAATAGAGCCAGACAGGTGAAGAGAAGAATCCTTCTAGAGCATTTGTTATTGAATTGTCTACTTGGGACTGGATAAGATTATTTTAACACTCTTACAGAACCAGTATGGTTAAGTAATATACAATATAGCAATGACACAACAATGTCCGTGCATGCTCCCCGATTGAGTATTTTCAGCTGCTATTGACAAAAAGATAAGATACCATTTGATGTGAGGAGAGAATAGTTTAATCATCTACACTAATGGCAAGTGACTGCAACAGCAAAGTGATAGGGTAAGCTCAAAGAAAACAAAATAAGATTGGAAGAACAGCAAAGTTATGTTTCCCGCATCACAAAGGATGCATAACTGCAATAAAAGGTTGGACAGATGCAAACACAGAGACCGCATCACAAAGGATGCATAACTGCAATAAAAGATTGGACATAGGAAAACACAGAGAGAGAGAGAGAGAGAGATTTTTCGTGTAGGGAGCAAGGGAAGACAAGATAGCTTGTGACTGACAGAATGGAATAAGCCCAAGTATGTAACAGGAACATATGGGATTCATCCAGCCAACACATATAACTTGAACAACGAACTCTTAGTTTGATTTTTTTTTCTCCTCCCACTATGAGCTAACTACATAGAAGTGCTACCAATGATAAGCCAAGCTCTTATCGTGTTCCACTTGGTTCTGTTTTCCTCTTTGATATCATGATTTTACATTATCATATAGATGAGATGATTGGTGAGTTAGAATCCATGCAGCCGACCACACCTAGTGGGGTTTAGACTTGGTGTATTGTTGTACAGGTGCAGTTCTATGTTCCAGTACTTAAAAATGTATTTCCTTGAACCCCCTCACCTTGCAATGATGGGATTGTATACTTACAGATTTGAAGTCCAGGGAAACTAGGTTATACATAAATTATGTAGCTTATCCATCACTAAGCAATAAACTGTAAGTTCAGATAGATATCTAAATCACATACTGCATTGGGCAAGCTAAGTAAGCAGAAAGTAATTTATTTTCCAAACGTCTTAGGCACATAAAGTCACATAATTGGTGTGCCTTGCACCAATAACCAAATTCTTCAAGCATTGATTTTAATATTATTTGATTATATAGATACCTACTCTACCATGCAAACCTCATAAATTCATTTCATCATCGTTCTTGAAAGAAGTCCTAGTAGCGAGTTTCATGAGGCTTCCAGAGTCCCCCTAGATTCATTTCTTTCCAGAATTATCTAGAAATAATAATCCATAGATAATTTTCCCAATCCTCATCATAAAATGTTCTGGCTCCACAAGCAAATGTCTGATCCCCTATGAGGAGGATTGTTTACCTTGACCACCAAGGAGAAGCCATGAAGTTACAACCACAAAATAAACAACCTCCTCAATAATCACCATCAACGAATCAAAGGTTGACCCTTATCATGCAAAGAGCCTTGAGATAGAATTTTATTCACATTCAGACTCACTCCATAACTGGGGTACTTCTTGCACTACTAGAAATGGATGAAATAAATTATCAAAAGAAGAAAGAAGAAGGCAGATGCAAAAACAGAAATGAACCAAAAACACAGAGGACAACTGCAAAAACCATGGAGCTAAAAGAGGAAAGAGAAGTTAAATAGAAGGAAAGAGGGAAAAAACAAAGGAACACATCAAAAGTGAATGTTTTTACGAACAACAGGGACCTTCATGGGGATTTCCCTTGTAAAGACAGAATTAAATATCAACCTTTGTACCACCAATGAGAACCATAAAGAAAAGGCTTAAAGGGATGAAAAAGAGAGAGAGAGAGGAAAAAAAAGAGTATTGTACAATAAGTAGTTGATAACCATTTCTTAGCATGATTGCCTGTTTTGACATCAAATATTTAATATGTAACATCATTAAGAAAATATCAGAGCGCTTTCATGATGGTTCATAGTATGATAAATTCATAAACATATGGAGATGCTAAAGTTATCCAAAGCATTTGAACTTACCTTGCGCAAATTCAAAATAAGAGAAGCCATGTAGAATTTCTTCAGAACAGGCCCTTTATATGCTTAATGCTTGTTTGCTATAATTAATAGATTCGTTTACTACTAACTGAAAATTGTAACATAAAATTCAAACAGATGACCTGTAATTTCAGGTTAATGGATGTATACCCACCCGTCTCAGCATATAATGCCTTGAATTGCTAAGGTCAACACTGACTTGCTACATTATAGATTCTAATGTCAAGAGGTGATTAACTATTAAGATTACTAAATAAATTAAATTTGGAACACACCTGGCCTGAAGAAAGCTGATAATCCAAAATCTATCATCTTGAGTGCTGAATCCTCTTGCTCATCAACAAAAAGAAAATTTTCAGGCTTAAGGTCCTTATGCATTACTCCCAGCGAATGGCAGGTTTCTATTACCCTAACAATAGTCTTAGTGAGTTCAGCTGCCTTCCTCTCTGTGTAATGCCCTATCTTGACAATCCTATCAAACAGCTCACCCCCCTTACACAGTTCCATCACGACATGAACTGCCATGGCATCCTCATAAGCCCCTTTGATTGAGATGACATTGGGGTGGCCTGACAAATGATGCATTATCTCAATTTCCCTCCTCACATCATCCACGTCATCCTCAGTCAGCAACTTCCTTTTCACTATGGATTTGCAAGCATATTCCTTTTCTGTTCCTTTCTCAACGCAAATAAATGTAGTTCCAAACTGCCCCTGGCCAACTTTTGGCCCTAAATTGTAATACTCCCTGAGATTACCAGTTTTGGTTCTCAACACAGACTCTGCCATCAGCCCCGCGCATGACATCCTCTTGACATTGTGCGCCTTTCTTTGTCTCATTGCTTGTCCCGGTTTGTGCTCTTCCTTTAGTTTCTTCCCCACCTCTGGTCTAGCTGGTTGTGCTAGTACGGTTACTTCCTTCCCATTCGTCATTTGTTCCGGTCCTGTGGGTTGTGCTGGTATAGCATCTTCCTTCCCTTTCATCACTGGTTCCGGTCTTACTGTTTCTGCTGACTTTGTTTCTTCTTTAACGATCTCCTCTAATTCTGGGGGGTTGGTTTCAACAGGATGAAGATCATCTCGCTTTTTATCTCCTGAAGACGCTTCAATATTTTTTATCTCCTGTTTATTATAGGGAACGAAAAGTTTTGATCCAATGCAGTTATTTCCCATCTAATAAGTCAGTGGTCTCAAGTCTCACTATGGAATTCCTCTCTCAGTCATGATCAATTCCAACTCCAAACAAGCCAAAGCCAATGGGTACTTCACAATTAGGAAAAATACCTAGTAATCGCACAACTCATTCCATCTAAAAAACCCTATTGAACATGGCAATCACACACACACACACATACGTATATATATATATATAGAGAGAGAGAGAGAGAGGGGGGGGGGGAGAGGCTGAACCTTTTGAAAGCCCCATTACACCGACAATTTGTTAATGGCAACTATTTTTTCAGAATCGTTGGGTCTTCAACGGAGACTAACGTAAACCAAATGAAACCCAATAGACAGACTGGGTTATATTGTGAAATTCCACATCCAATTTGATCTCATAAAGACACAAAGTCAGAATATTCTTGGAGAAGAACAACAAACGGTTCGCATTTGCGCGCACCATTTCGGTTGCCAGGTTTCTCTCTCTCTCTAGAAAGAACGAAGCTTTTTGTTGGTCGTTGGACTAGGGTTTTGATTTCCTCATCAGGGTTCGTCTTTCCTTGTCCGCCAATCTCGAAGTTCGATCGAGAGAGAGAGAGAAGAAGGAAAGGAAAAGTGACAGGTTTTTCTGTTGAAAATTTCAAGCTTTTTGCGTAAAAGTAGACCGTGATCACAACGACGACGTTTTAAAAAATGAAAATTTCGCATGGTGACGCTTTGAAATTTCAATTATTTTTATGTTTCAACAACTTTTGTTATATTTCAAGCAATCTAAATAAAAAAACAACATAAAAATAAAATAAAATATAAATATCATTATTGAAGTACTGAACTTCATCTTTTGCATATATGCATAATAAGAATATTATTTTTAAAAAAATTACGATAATACTTTTTTTAATATATGTCTTGAGATATTTAAATTTAAATATAAATCTAATCTTATTCAAATAAAAAACTCGACCTACTTAATTAGATTTGTGCTGATGTAAGACTGAATCTTACGTGATTTATTATATATTAATTACTTGATTTTACATTAAATATTAAAATTAATTTTAACATTAAAGAATATACTAAGAAATTAACTTTGTATGCACTCGAAGTCAGCAGAAACAGTTAGCTTAGGACAAATGATTAATTTGAAATTATCATTAATTATGTGTCAATATTTAAATTTTTATTATAAAAAATAAAAATAAATAAATTAAACATAAAAAATATCACGGTACTATGGCCAGTCTAAAGAAAGGCACTTTGGCGCGGTGGGAGAGCCGACTCCCATGAGAACCAAACCACCAATTGTTCGACAGGAATGAGGTATTTGTTCATTCTGCGATCCTTAAATTCAGCTTCCGCCAAGAATCTTCTTCCCTTTCATGTATCTAAGTTCCAACCTTTTCGATTTTCGGCTGCCCAAACCCACACGAAAAACCAGATAGAAAACAAAAGTTTTGCTTCGCTTTTTAGTGAAATAGCTGAGATTTTAGGCACTGAGAGCCTTAATTCAGATAAAACTTCCTCTGGGTTTCCAGTATCAGGAGAAAAGCAAAAGCCTCTGGAAAATGGTGAGACAAGGGTAGAAAATGCATATTGTGGACGAGGTGTTTGTGGAAATGCCGCGGTTGCTGCAGACCAGGGAAAGGAAAATGTACCGGCTTTGGGAAGTACCCAGTTTGAAAATTTGGTTGATCGTGATGTTAGTCCAGTGGTTAATGGGATTACAGAGATAATCCGGGGAGAAAATGTTGTTGTTCCTATGGAGGAGCAATTGGAAAATTTAGGTTTTGAGTTTGATTCGGAAGTTGTCGAGAAAGTGTTGAAGAGGTGCTTTAAAGTCCCACATTTAGCTCTAAGGTTCTACAATTGGGTGAAGACCAAAAATGGTTTTTGTCACACAGTTGAAACTTATAATACCATGATTTACCTTGCTGGAGAAGCAAAGGAGTTTGGCCTGGTTGAAGAGTTGGAGGAGGAGATGGAAAAGAATTTATGTCACAAGGATTGTAAGACATGGACCATTCTTATTTTGCATTATGGAAAGGAAAAATTGATCGGAAAAGCGTTGTTGTATTTTGAGAAGATGAGGAAAACTGGTTTGGAGCCTGACATGGTGGTGTACAAACTGATCTTGCGTTTGCTTTGTAATGCTGGAAAAGCTGACATTGCCTTGGAGTTCTACAAGGAGATGGTTCATAAGGACATGGATCTCAGTATGAGTTTGTATAAGTTGCTATTGAAGTGTTTAGCACGGTCTGGAGACATAGCTTCAGCTCACCTGGTCGCACAAGACATGATACAAAAATTTGATGGTCGCGAACATCAGGCTTACGCATGCTTGCTAAAGAGTTTTTGCATTTCAGGGAGAATTAGAGAAGCACTGGAATTGATTTGTGATATGAAACACAAAAATATATCCCTTGACACTGAACATTTCGAGACCTTGGTGCAGGGACTTTCCAGGTCTGACAGGCTTGCAGATGCTTTGGAACTTGTTGATATAATAAAGAAAAAAAATAACGTTGATGGGAAGATTTATGGAATCATTATTGATGGTTATTTGAGAAAAAATGATTTATCTAGGGCACTTGATCTGTTTCAAAGCATTAAAGATTCTGGACATATACCCACAACATCCACCTATACCGAGTTGATTCAACATCTCTTTCGGTTAAATGAGTTTCAAAAAGCCTCTCAGATATATTATGAAATGCTGGAAAAAGGAGTCAAGTTAGATGGTGTGGCAGTGACTGCAATAGTGGCAGGTCTTATTCGCCAAAAATGTATATCTGAGGCATGGGAAGTGCTCAAGGGTACGGAGGCAAAAGGAATCAGGGTAACTTGCAAATCTTATGGTGTATTAATCAAAGAGCTCTGTAAAGTTTCACGGACCGATGAGATCATCAAGGTTCTGAATAAAATGCATGCTTCTAAAATAAGTATTGGAGATAATATTTTCTATTGGGTTAGATCTTATTTGGAGAAGAAGGGAGAAATAGAGGAGGTAGATACAGTAATGAAGATGCAGCGAGCTTCCAAACTTTACCCTCCAGAAGGAAAAACATGTAATAGTGGTATCTCCGGTAACCGGGAATTAAGTACGAAGTTAGACTCCAATCTAGTAGGGCAACAGAGGGCAAATTCTCACTTGGTTAAGTCATTTTCCAATTCTTATAATGATAATGATCTGCAAGAAATTTGTCACATTCTGTCATCCTCGGTAGATTGGCACTTGATACAGGAGGCTCTGGAAAACTGCACTGTAAAGTTCACTCCTGAGCTTGTTCTGCAAATTTTGGATAATTGCCCTATGTATGGTCATGTTTCATTACATTTCTTCTCGTGGGTATCCAAGCAAGATGGTTATAGACACACTACAGAAACTTACGACGCGGCCATCAAAATCTCGGGTCAGGGTAAGGATTTTGGACACATGAGAAGCCTCTTTTTTGAAATGAAAAGAAAAGGTTGTACAATAACATCAGATACATGGACAATCATAATAATGCAATATGGTCGTGCAGGTCTTACAGAAATTGCTCTCAAAAACTTCAGGGAGATGAAAGCCTCTGGTTGTAAACCAAATGGCAGTACGTACAAGTATTTGATTATATCTCTTTGTGGCACGAAAGGTAGAAAGGTAAATGAAGCCATCGCGATTTTCCAGGAGATGGTTTCTCTGGGATTTATTCCTGATAAAGAATTAATTGAAATTTATCTTGTGTGTTTATGTGGGGTTGGGAATTTGTTGGATGCAAAAAGGTGTGTCGAGTCCTTAAGTAAAGTTGGTTTCTCCGTTCCACTAACCTATTCCTTATATGTTAGAGCTCTTTGTCGAGTGGGGAGATTGGAAGAAGCTTTACAGTTGGTTGATGGAGTCAGTGTGGAGCAAAATGCCTTGGCTAAGTATACTTATGGTAGCCTTATTCATGGGCTGCTACAGGGGGGGCGTTTGGAAGAGGCATTGGCTAAGGTGGAATCAATGAAGCAGCTTGGCATCAATCCAACGGTCCATGTGTATACATCCCTTATGATTCATTTCTTTAAGGAGAAGCAAATAGGAAAAGCTTTTGAAGTTTTTGAGAAAATGAAAGAAGAGGGTTGCAAACCTACCATTGTCACTTACTCAGCCTTGATACGTGGGTATGCTAATTCAGGAGAGCTTGCTGATGCTTGGAATATCTTTCATCATATGAAACTGAATGGACCATGCCCTGATTTTAAAACGTATTCTATGTTCATCACTTGTCTCTGTAGAGTAGGCAAGTCTGAAGAAGCTTTGCAACTGATATCTGAAATGTTGGACTATGGTATAATTCCAAGTACCGTTAATTTCAGAACGGTCTTTTATGGGCTGAATCGAGAAGGCAAACAGAACTTAGCTGACACTGTGTTAAGGAAAAAGTGGGATCTCACAAAAAGAAGGAAGTTCTCAACATGAATTATGTCCAAATACCAACTGACATTTACTTTGCTTCTCCCTCTTTAACATCATATGTATAAGTTTGTCTTTGTTTGATTCTGGCTTTCCTCCCTTGAATTATAGTTGATGACTCGACGCTTGCTGGAAACCATTAGGTTTTCTACTAGAGGATACCTAGTTAAGATGCTTTTGCATTTCTGTTGTAAACATTGGAGGAAATGTCACACGAAAAAACCTTCATCACGCATGCAGCTGAGTCCTCTCTAAAACATGCTATTAATGCCAGTTTCCACAATATATGACAGATTAGCTTGCAATATTAATGCCAATTTCAGTTCCTTCAAGAATTTCTTTAACTTTTGATATATATATATATATGTATATATATATATATATATTTTCTAATAGCTGTGGCTTGATTGAAAATTTGCAAGAGAGAGCATTTATCCAGGGTCCGAAGAACATGTAGGTAGGAAAAGCATTGCAAGGTCAGAAGAATTGCATTATGGAAAAAACTGAGGTCTCTTTTGTCCCTTGCCATTTTTTAAGCCTTTACAAGAGTTTACAACTGTGGGAAGCCATCAAATTCTTTCCTAGTTCTTTTAAGACATCAATGACCCAGAAAACAAATGAAAGCAACTGAACTTCGGCTTTTTATGCTTCCCTGTCTTCGTGCCATCTTTGCAGATAGCATTTGCATCAACATTTTCCAGCTTATCATCAAATCCAATTCCACCCACAATCGTTCTTTCGGTTGTTGCGTGAGTAGAGTAATAAGAAGCAATCTGTTGATGAGTCTCACTTGCATGTAACAGATTTTCTTCGGGTGATGCAGGTGCTATCTTGTTATGGTATGTCTCTCTTGAGCAAGAATTTGACCCCATGCGCCTGAAACAAGCTTGCACCCAGAATATTAATATTAAATCACGATCTGGTTGTTACCTCTGTCCACGCCACATGAAGTTCGGTTGTGCTACAAAAAGTATACATGGGTTCATGAAATGAGGTAGCAAATTCAGGTTCCCTTCCTAATGCAAATGTAAGCATTTTCCATCTGTAGGGTACAAATGATCCACAATTTATGAGATCTCACAAATTGAGGGATGACGTGTCCATAATTTCTAGATTTGCTTTTTTATATTTTAGTTTAGATAATGAAAGAATTAGTGGGTTATTTTATATATAAGATGTTGCAAGTTGATTAGGTAAGTGTGAGTGAAGATATCATTATAGTTTCAAATTGTTTGATTATAAAGTCATGCTAAATGTACACCCATTTTGTACATCTTGGGTTACACAAGGGAGTATTATGACCAAAATACCCTACGCCTCACATGAGCCTCATGCGCTTCTATGCGCCTCATGAGGGTTTTTTTGTCATTGATACACCTTTATGTAACCCAAGGAGTACACAAAGGTGTACCAATAGCATTTTCCTTGATTATATGGTATCAAAGCCACCCGCAACCATTGTTGATTTGCCATTTTTCTAACAGACAAGTCTACCACTGCTGTCAAAATGCCAGGAACAGAGAAGACGAAGCATCGTCTCCAGAAGTTCTAGCGTCCATCTTCATCATTTCGACATCCGTCAACCTTCGCCCTCTGTTGTTATCGTTGCCTGGCCCAGCGTTGCCATCATCGACCTCACGCAGCCACCGTTGATCGCTGGCCTCGCCGCCTTTGTTTGCAACTTTTGTGATTGCCGAACATCACCACCATTGATCAGGCTTCCGTGGCCACTCTGTCCATCGTCGTCACCGACCTCTAATTGGCCAACCCCCGGAACCCAGCCATCGTTGCAGCTACCACGCATTGCCCTTCAGATCTATTCGCTAAGAATGTTTTTGCTTCGATCTCCCTCTCAAGTGCTTCAATAGTGATGTCGTCACCACCGTTGGACTCATCTCTCTCAACCCATCCAGTTCCCGATGGTTTCGTCTTTGTCGGTCGTCGCTAACAATCGTTGTCGTTGCTCTAGCAAACTTCTGCTGCTTCCATCCCAGTCCTCTTCTTCGTTTGTTTGTGGTAGTCTATCAAACCATCGACCTCATATCAGAACCTCAATAGTCTCAAATCTGGTTCGCAGTAACACATTGATTTCAGGTCAGCTAACCATCGTCGCCGACTTGAATTCCAATAACCACCATTACTAATAAAATAACCACCTCCACTTCATCCACAGCGGAATCAACCAGTATCCCAATTGTCTCCAATTCCTAATTATCTTTAGTCCTCGGTCATTTTGAAAACCCCTTAATACAAATCATCTCTCATAAATTGAATGAGAGCAATTTTAGAGAGTGGTATCAATCAGTATTACTTGTGATCAAGAGAAGAGGAAAGATGGGATATTTATCAAAAGCAGCAGCAACACCTCCATTAGATTTTGTCGCCTATAATGTATGGGAAGCAAAAAACTCAATTGTGATGATATGGTTGATAAACTCGATGGAGCAAATGATTGGGCGTCTATACCTGTTCTTCCAAACAACAAAAGAAGTGTGGGATGCAGTATAAGAAATGTACTCAGACCATGAGGATATATCACAAAGTTTTGAGGTTCGCTCTAAGATTCAAAACACTCAACAAGGTACATTATCTGTCACCGAGTATTTTAATACGCTATCAAAACCGTGAACAACAAATTGATATGTTTCACAATATTGAATGAAAGTGTACTGATGATAGAGTCCTATAAAATAAGATGGTAGAAAAAGATCGAACATTTGATTTCTTATGAGGGCTAAATCAAGAATTTAATAACGTTCGAGAACATATACTTGGCACAAAGCCTTTACCTAACCTAAAAGAGGTGCTTGCAGAAGTTTGGCGAGAAGAAACAAGGAGGAAAGTGATGTCCTCTCTAGTACAGAGCTCGTCCACTGAAATAGCAGTCCAGGGATATGCTTTAGCAATAAAACGAAATGAAGGATACAATCTAAAAGGAACTCTTAGAAAGGACAAACGGATGTGGTGCGAGCATTATAATAAGCCCAACCATATCAAAAACATGTGTTGGGATATTCATGGTAAGCCCCTAGATTGGAAGCCACGAAACCAAAGGAGAAAAAATGCTTATGTGGCTGAGATTATAACCGGTGCGACCTCTCAACCATTTATAGCAGAGCAGATGAAAATTCTTCGAAAACTGATGACTTCCTCATCAGTAACAAATGCCTCCAAAACTGTCACATCAACTTCTACTAGCTCTGTAGCGCTTATATCACATAAAGGTATTATTTCCTTATTGTCATGTAAAAGCTCACGTGATATTTGAATAGTGGACACAGGTACTTCTGACCATATGACAAACTCCACTACAGAATTCAATAACTATCAACCATGTAAGAAAAATGTTGGTATTACTGTAGTAGATAGGTTTATGTGCACAACAACAGGGAGATGAGATATGGAACTCAATGGGTTGAAGTTGAATTTAGTTCTTCATGTTCCAAATCTGTAGTGCAATTTACTTTCAGTGAATAAATTAACTAAGGATTTGAACTGTTCAGTAACGTTTTTCCTATTGTAAATTTTATGATTTGTCATTAAAGAGGGCGATTGGGAATACTAAGGAGCGAAATGGTCTCTATTACTTGTCAAGTGTTAGTTCTCTTTCAAGACCGAAGTTACCGACTATTTTTTCCTTATTCTCTAATTCCAATGTTTTGTTGTGGCATCATAGATTAGGTCACCCCAGTTTCTCTTACCTAAAACGTTTGTACTCTCATTTGTTCATTCTAATAAAGATCCTTATCATTCTAGTGTGATCATTGTAATCTTGCCAAACAAACCTGTGTATTTTATCCACCTCACACATACAAATATTCTACTCCATTCCATTTAATTCATAATGATGTGTGGGGACTATCACGAGTGTTAAATTTAACAGGGGAACGATGGTTTGTTACCTTTATTGATGACCATACCCGGGTATGTTGGGTTTACTTAATGAGAGAAAAATCCGAAATGACTACAATTTTTAAACAATTTCACAAGCTTGTCACAAATGTTTTCCAGTCATCTATCCATATTCTTCGAACGTATAATGGTAAGAGTATTTCTCCCATAAACTGAATGAATATCTCCAAAAATATGGAATACTTTAATCAAAGTTCATGTGCATATACTCCTTAACAAAATAAGGTTGCTGAGAGAAAAAATTGTCATCTACTGGAAGTTGCTCGATCCATCATGTTTGTTAGTCATGTTCCACACTGATGAAGCCATTCTTATATCAACATTTCTTATCAATCGTGTTCCCTCCAAAGTCCTTTAATATAGAACACCCCTCAATGCATTGTTATTTGTCTTTCCTTCCTCTCGGATTTATACTTCTCTTGAACCTTGTTTGTTTGGGTGTGTAATATTTGTCCATAATATTCAATCCAACCAAGGCAAGTTTGATTCTAAAGCTCTCAAATGCGTCTTTCTTGGTTACTTCACCACACAAAAGGGTTATATATAGTCAAGACAACAAGCAATACTCATTGTATATGTAAATGATATGGTGATAGCAGGTGATGATGAAATGGAGATTGAAAATTTCAAAAAGAGACTTCAAGCTAAATTCATGGTAAAAGATCTTGGGGAACTTAAGATACTTTCTTGAAATGGAGATTTCAAGAAGTCATAAAGGGATCTTCATTTCACAAAAAAAGTACACACTTGACTTACTTAAAGAGAGAGAAAAAATTGAGTGTAAACCTTCTAGTATGCCCTTGAAACATAACTGGAAGCACAAGGTGTTAGCTAGTAATCCTCCAGTAAACAAAGAGAGCTATCAGCATTTGGTAGGAAAACTCATCTACCTATCACTCACAAGACTAGATATTGCCTTTAGTGTAAGTGTGGCAAGCCAGTTTATGCATGCTCCCACAAAAAGGCACATGGAGGCAGCAAACCAAATCCTGAGGTATTTAAAAGGAAGTCCTAGCAAAGGGTTATTATTTAAAAAGACTAGAGTCAGGGATATTGTTTGTTTTTCAGATGCAAACTGGGTAGAAGCTGTTGATGATAGCAAGTCAACAACACAGTATTGCATAAAAGTTTGGGGTAATCTATTGACATGGAAAAGCAAAAAACAGTCAGTGGTTGCTCGAATCAATGCAGAAGCAAAGAATAGAGCCATAGCTCAAGGAACGTGTGAACTCATTTGGATACAAAGATTGATGACAGACTTAAACATACCAATAACAAGTCCTATGAAGTTGTTTAGTGACAGCAAATCAACTATTAGTGTAGTCCATAATCCAGTTCAATATAATCGAATGAAACATGTGAGGATTGATAGAGACTTCATCAAAACAAAGATTAAGAATAGGACTATCGCCTTGCCTTACACTCCTACCAACTCTTAGGAAACTGATGTTCTAACCAAAGTACTCTAGAAATCAAGTTTCAATATCTATATTTACAAGTTATAAATGACTAACATCTATTGATATCTATTTTCCAACTTGAGGGGGAGTGTAAGTAATAGGGACAAAAGATCCACTTCTTTGTGGGATCTCACAAATTAAGTGATCATGTGTCCATAATTTATGAGTTTGCTTTTCTATCTTTTAGTTTGAATAATGGGAGGATTAGTGGGTTGTTTTGTATATAAAATGTTGTAGGTTGATTAGGTGTGTGTGTGAAGATATCATTGTAGTTTCAAATTGTCTGATTATACCATCGATTAAATGTCTTAGATGAAACAACTTCCAGATATTCATAGCCATATTGTTATTGAAAATGCAATGTGGTTTATTGAAAATGGTCTCTGAGTTTCCAGATCTAATTTAAGGTTGACTTAGAGAAATGGAAATGTACGTCAGTAAATGGGGGGAAAAGAATTGAATGCTTGCGTATTGGGACAGACTATATGGAGAAGATAACCAGTCCCTCAAGATGACATCAACAATCGAGCAAACTAAGCAAGCAGAGTACTATCAACAAAACTGTAAATGCTGTCATTACTAGATCCAGGAGGCCTCCAGGTTTTCCAGATGTGAAAAGAAGAAAATACTTGATAATATAAGTGCAATAAACATAGAAGGCAGAGCTGTTCAACAAAACTACCTGGAGCAATGACTGCTGGAACTGTTCCTAGGCTCATGCAAGGCTCTCTCCACTGTTTCATTTTTCAACGCATCGACACAAGCCTGATCACTTGCACATATTTGACCATTTCCTAAAGACCTCAGCTCTTTTTCTTTATTCTTTCCCAAATCAAATGATCCTTTGTGAGTGAATTCAGGAGAACGTGTTTGAGGACCCAATCTGTATTCCCGACAGATGGAAATGACTTTGTCTAATGTTTCTAGAGCTTGTTTCACCTGAGGGCTGACACCAATTATTTTATTATTGACACATGGCTTTTCTTCAATTTGAGTGGTTGTTGGGTTACTGATTTGCTTACCACCCTCCTCCAAGTGTCCACTTTGTTCAATATCTTCTTCTGCAATCTCCTCAATCTCAATAATGGCTTTGTGATCTTCAACTACCGCATCCTCTGAAAAAGTTTCAGTTGCATGGTGATCATCTTCCACTACCGCATCCTCTGGAAAAGTTTCAGTTGCATGGTGATCACTGAGAACCTCCAGAACATGTTCTTCATGAAAAGTCTCGACATCATTCTTGGTGTCTCCTAGTTCTAGAGCTCTCTTCTGTTTATTATCAGAATAAAGAATTTCCCTTATTCGATTATATAGCTGGTCCTTCAGGGCCTTCCCAAAGTCTTCATCACCTCTAGACACAGAAGCAACTTCCTGTTACAGAGTCCAGAAAAAAAGTATAAATGAAAAAGCAGAGTAGCCAAAAGATGCATATCTAGATTTTATTAAGAGAACTGAGACTATATTACAGGTAAATATTAAACAATATTTTCTCTCCTTTGTTTCATGTTTTTGGGTTCCATTAGTCAGGAACTCGACAAGCACCCACATCCCATTATGAGCTGTCTGCATAGTTTGTGACAAAGAAATAACGAACTGAAGGATCGGTGAGGTCATATGTAAAGAGTACAAATATGTTTGTGCCATCAAATTCACACTCTAGCTAATAGTTTTAAACAACTATTCTAGGCAAAAACATTACTGTTAAAAAGGAATGGAGAGAGAAAACAAAAGACTAAAGTATAACCTTTTTATAGAGCCTGAAACCACTGCCAATGAGCTGCCTTGAGATAAAATTAATGAATGATGGAGGAACGAAATCCAGCTTCATATCAAGATTTGTTATTGTCCTGCAATATTAGGAAGGATGAAGGTCTATATCATGGGGAGTGGGAGGCTGTCCCAGCAGGCACATTAAGAATGAAGGATGAAGGAAAATGATAAAAAAATGATAAAGGCACTACCAGACAAACTGAATATATATAAAATACTTACTCACAGGGGCGCCCAATGAAGCATATTTAAGTAATATCAACTGTTCCATTTCAGTTTCCTTTGTAAACTTCATTATTTTTATTATTACTTTTTTTTATGACTAAGAAAACTTCAGTTTGCTTCCATGTGGTAGTTGATAACACAAGCGATTAAGGTCACACTACTAGTATAACCCATGTAACCAGAGAACACAATACCTTAGGAAACATCAACAAAAGAGGCAGCACCACATCCTTTTGTTTCCTTGGCTTTAGTTCTGAGTCATAAAAGATACATCCAACATCCTTTTTTTGATAAGTTGCTTTTGATGCCCTTGTTTTTCTGTCTACAAAGTGTATTGATGATATCTAGCTAGGACCACAATGGATTTTGAATGGCTTTGATGTCCTTCGGGCATATCTCACTTGGAAATGTTTTTACAACCCAAAAAATATCTCCTATCTGATATGAGATTTCAGCAAACTCACCTAAAGTAGCTTCTGTCTGCAGTCACTTTCTGCAATGCAAACCCTCCCACCACATCAATCCTCACTACATCTTGTGCATCAGGTATTCCATCTTTGGAGAACCCATGAGTACTTCTGTCAATGCTCTCTAAGTCAGATATCTGAAAGTATACATGGTAATGCTCTTTAGGTTAATCATCTAGATGTTTCGTGATTTTCCAAAACAAAGTAAATTAGCTGAACATGTGGTTCATGAAAGTTTAAGTGACTACCGAGTTCAGAAGCACAACAATAAGATCATCTTGAAAGTATTCAAACTCAAAGAAGTGCACAACAACCTCTCTTGCTGATAATGGCCATGGAACCTTCATCCTTTCTTCCAAAAAGTTAGCAAGATATCCAAAAATGAAACATAGAAGGCCTACATAACTTGATATAAGAAAAATAGTGTAAAAGTTGAGGCATACCTCACTAAAGATATCTGTTCGCCAATTCGAACCTTCTGCAGACAATCAGAAGATATAATTTTGAATGTTGGTATGTTAGTCTGTGGCCACCTGGTAGGAAAAAAAGTATCTGTATAAAATACTACGTTTCATTGTTGTGGTATCAAGAAAAATCTAAGCATACAGCACTTACACAATCCTAATTATTGCTGTATTTTCTTCCTGTGATGGCTTGGCTGTTGTAACAGTAACACCATGGCAATTAATGATGGCAGAGTATACGTGTGCAGGTCTAAATCCATGAAGGAAATATATATAAACATATGTTCTTAATCCCCCTTATGTTCTGGGCCTTTTATCCAAAAAGGAAAAATACAAGTCATGTTTCTATGTTGTACAAGTTGGTTTCACAATATTAATTATGCGACGGAATATGACCATATCATTTATATTTATTCACTGTCATCTCATGAAACTTTTCCATATAAAGATGGTGTTGAAACTTCATCTCATCATTCCCTCACTAGAGAGTTGCATTAGTAAGGGCATCTGGCCTAAAATTTTGCACATTGTTCTTTTGCATGAATTTGTATTGTTAATGTGACTTTTAAAAGTCAGTTGATATTGTGAATGCCGTGCCACTAACTCTAACTTGGTTATGATAAGGTGAAATTGATGATGATGGCCCATCACAAATGACTCCCTCCTATTCTCATCAGCTCAGGCACCTTCGACCTTCTAGCAACACATTACATTTATTAGAGTATATGTATATCAAATATGGCATGTTTATGTACAACTTTTAATTTGTTGTGTATAGTGCATGCATGAGCAAGTCTATTGGCCGAACTAAAAAGAGTAATATTGAGAGATTTGCTACTGACCATGTATCCTGTGACTGAGAACTAAAAAGATCAATAACCTTAAAACTACAATATGTATACAACAACAACAACATATCCAGCCGTTATCCCACTATGTGGGGTTGGCTATATGAATTCTAGACTTCTATGTGGGTTACATCCCAACAGATAGTTGTTTCAACTACAATATGTATATTTCAACTAAATTTTTGGACAGAAGAAATTGCAGCAAAAGAGAAAAAAAATAATAATCAGAAACATTACTAACATATATTTGCATTAGTTGTTTCAGATCCATGGGTCTAAAACAAAAACAATAATATGTAAGAAAAAGTAGGAAAGGGCTGTCATATGAAAGTTCATTTCTAATAGATTTCTTTGATAATAGTCTCAGTTTTCATAACCGAGCAACTAATTAGTATAGTAGCCATTTTCAACTCCTTTTAGCAGCATAATGATCCCATCAAGCAAGTACAGAAATGCATTAAATTCCTGAACCCTAAAGGCAAAGACCCCTAGCAGTACAATACTGCCAACTCTAAGAAGGTGAGAGAGGACCCAGTAGGGACACTATGCATGTCCCTTCACTGTGTTACTTCAGGCAAAAGACAAAGTGAAAGGAAGCTAGTTCACTATCCATACTACCAGATAATGAGCGCATAGTATTAGCATTCAATGCACATTACTGAATAACCTCAGTTTGCTTAAGTGGCAATCATGTTCAATCGGCAGTATTTGATATCAGTCAACCATGGAGGCAGGCATGTAAGACCTGAAAATCTCATCCTATCAACATCTACACCTTCATTTTTGTACAAGTCCATTAACAGACAGTTAACTGCATAATGAAATTTGCAGTACCTTGCCAGTACCCAACATGTTCATTTGCAGTACCTTGGCAGTACACAACATGTTGTCCTTAGACACTTAAATGGCAGTTGTAACTATATTATGATTCAAATCGATAGCATAGACATTACAGAAACAGCTCTCACCATTTGTTGTAGAGGGTGGATTCCCATGAGATGCATAAACCTGCAAGAAGAATCAAAATGAAACTTGGAGGCTCATTACATGATCATTAAAAACCTCATTTTCAATTCGACTTACAAACATCTAGAGGACCATCTACATAGCCTTCAACAAGTAACGTATGGAAGGGAGTTCCTTGTGGTCCTTGTCGATACATCACACGGTAATCTTCAGTATCCTGCTTTAACTGTCAAAAGAAGTAAGATGGCTTCAACAACTTTTAGTGTCAAAATATTTGTGGGATCATGTGTATATAAACATACAGAAAGAATTCAATGTCAAATGTCCATGAAGGTGGCCTGCAACACATGGTCTGATGGACCAATGACTCCAATCATAGAACAGAAATCAAGATCAGCAATATGATGAGTTCTCTTGTTGGCTGGCCATGTTTATTTTGCTCTATAAGGAAAGTCATGAGAGAGAAAAAAAAGGTAAGTATGCAGGGAACTCATAAGATTAATCAGACAGAAAGCATACTTTCCAACCACTGCGAGGCGTCTCTCTACTTTTGGATACTTCATAATCATTTGCTGAAGCACTTTTCAACATTTGGAGAAAATTGAACACATCTTTAGTTCTCCTCTCTACTATGTTCTCGAGATATTCTGAAAAGACACACTAACAACTACCAGATTCCATATTACATAGAAACAGATGAATCAAAGGAACATGCGAATTGAAGCTAGGAATAATTAACCTTCAATTTCACAATGTGTTGACTGTAGAATTTGGTTTTTCACAAGAACCTTAAGTCCTTCCTCATTCTCGAGATCATAAGATGTCAATGTTTTGTCCAGCCTTCCCCGGTACTGAGAGATGTTACTTTTCCTCTCCATCAGTACATTTCCAAGCAAACAAGAAAGCCCCCTTTTTCAATTGTAAAATCTATGCCACCTACTACAAAAGAATTTCATGTTATCCCAAATTAAAAAATAATTTGACATAATGTAATTACAAATATGAAGTACTTTCACTAGTCAATTCTAAATGGAAGGATATGCATACAAATGGAAATAAAATACGCATAACAACAAAGCTGTTTCGAGAGGGAACTACGTGCTTGTACAAAACAAAAGGGTCAAAATTGGAAGCATGTGTAAAGAAGAAGGCCCCAACAGTTTAGCAATTAGTAAAGCTGCAGCAATTTGTGATGGGAATAGTAGCTGTTTGATCCCCTGAACCTGAGAAAGGAAATGTGCAGCTCATAATGTCATTTTTATGGCAAGTACTTTTCATATTTAGTACTAGCGGTGTCAGATAGGAGAAACAGGCATATAGTAAGGACCTTCAAATCATAGACATAGCACTTCCAACATAATCAACATGGACCTTAGAATGAAGATTGTGTTTTTATTTTTTTTATTTTTTACTGCACATGCTCTCAAATAATGGATTACAGTCCTTCGGTTTCCATCTCTTTTAGAGCATGTAACAAGATTAAAGTCTCCCCCGGCAAGGACCATGCCATCAAACAATTGGAATTACTTTCCCAGAAAAAGCATCCCCGCGTAATTCCCTTCAGTCTCTGAGAACAAAAAATCAACAAATTTGAAACATAGAAAGATTGAAGCCCATAAAAGTGGGGGAAAATTGCAAAGACCATCACAAGTACGAATGAAACAAATTCACAAACATCAAAGGAGCTGTCCCACTACTTGTTATGTAGCATCAATAACCAAACCATTGACTCGAAGCATATCAATCTTCAAATGCAAGAAAAAGAGAAAACAGAACAGATGGTGCAACTCAAAACTACCCAAAGATTGGAATTCATGACAGTAAATAAACCAAAGCGATGATAGAAATACATCAATCCTCACGTGCAAGAGAAAAAAAAAAAAAAAAGAAGAGGAAACACAATAGATGGTACAGCCCACGTAAAAGTACCCCCTTCAGGATTAACCAATTGGTTTATTGGACATCATGGGCTTAAAACCCACCATGACTAAAAAAAGTAGATCAATTCACCAAAAAAAATAAAAAAATAAATCCTCTTTCAAGACCACCCAGTTGGTTTGTTGAACTCCCGAACAAGACCCATGATTGGAATTAGTGAACTTAAACCAAAGAAAATATCAAAAAGTACAGTAAACAGTAAACAGAACAGACGGTACCAACTCACACAAAAGCTTCCCCTTTCAAGAAATACTGGGTTGGCTTCTGGGGCTCCGAAGCGTCTGACCTAGAGTTAGACTGGGCGAAACTCTCAGAATCCAATTGCAGATCTCAGAAGAGAGGAAAACCGAGCTGATACGAGGCCACCTTGACACGTGGGTCTTCGTTGAACGTAACGAATATGAAGAAGACACGCAGCAGAATCAAGCAGTTCGTCATGGCTTTCCCAAAACGATAATAGAATATGGGGATTGGGTTGAATATTCAAGAAACAACGCATACATGGGCAAGGCCTTAGGTAAGTAGTTGGAATTGGAAATCATTGAATTCTTGTGGTTGAGCAGATGAGCAAATTCAAGACTTAGGACAATGGGGCCATGTCAATTAGGTAGGTAGGTACCTGCCGCAGCTCTAGCGTCCAGCATGGGCAAAGACAAATGACACAATGCTAGACTTTAGGGGTGACGGAGACTTCTGGTCAACTGAACTAGTCGAATCAAATGAATAAATTTGATGGGTCCGATTTAATTTTTTTATCGGCAGTGATTTGATTCAGTTTTTTTTTTTATAAATTATTGATTATTTAATTTGATTCCATTATTAACTTCTGGTTTGATTATTTTTTTTAAAAAATTTGATTATTCAATTAAATTTTTTTAGTATTATTAATCAAAAAATTGTTTTCGAACAACTCAAGCTTTTTTTATTAGGTTCGATTTGATTTTTTTTTGTAAGAATTTCAATTCAATTATAATGATTTAAAATTCGGTTAATTTAGGTTCGATTATTTCGGATAATTTAGAAAATTCGGTTTAATTATATGTCTCGATTCAATTATAACTGATTGCACACTCCTACTAAACTTCGAACAATTATATAGATCATTCTAGTGGATAAAATGACGTTATTACTAAAATTTAAAAGAATATTCTTAAGTTTAAATATGATCTTACAGAGAACAGTATTATAATAAATTAATTAATTTGTTCAATCTAACCTTGTAAGTGGTAGAATTATTTTGTTTCTAATTACTCAAATACAATAATAAATTTATTGATTAAAAATATTATCGTTAAGTTATTTAAAATCTATAAAAAAAAAAAAACAATCACAGGGTGTAAATGTAACATTTAGTTTATAAAATTTTGTTATTATATTTGTTTGCATATATAACATTTCTTGTCGTAAAAAAATATTTTATTGATAATATTTATCTACTTTTTTTTAATATTATCACTCATCAATACACGAATAATATTTCAAGTGTCAAAATTATGTGTTTAAAAAAGATCTTCTAACTCATATAATCCATTAAATTTTGATTAATTTATTAAATATTAAAATTAAGTAATAAAATACTAATACTAGATAGCCTATCGTGGGGACGAATGACTTGACTGAATTAATTAGATTAAATAGACCGAATCTTTTCTAGAAATCCAATGAACCGGTTGAATAGCTGTTTAAATTAAAAAAATAAAAAATAACAACGTGCTAAAAGTAATTGTGTGTGAGTAAAATTTATTTTAAACTAAAATAATTAAATCGAATTGATCAATTTTGATAAAAAATAACATTATTTTTTACATTCAATCGCGGTTCAATTATTTTGATTTTTTTAATAAAGAGAATAAACTGAATTAAAATAATTGAAAAACTTGAATTTGGAAACTGAATTGAATTGGTTTACAAATTGAACTGAAAAGAAATCATCAATTTCGATCGATTCGATTTAGTTATTTTAATTTAACTAAAATTTTGCTCACTTCGAATTTGGTTTTTTTTATTTTATTTTTATGCCTTAGTTTTTTATTTATTTGTTTTTATTTTTTTATTAGAAAATAAAATAAACTTTATGCTTGATAATGTTATTGTTCTTCAAAATTTTCTATATTCAAATATATAATTTGTAAAATTTAGAAAATATAAATTATAGAATATTATATATTTTTAGAAAAATATATTCGAATACACATTATATTAAAATATGATAAAAATATAAGTTATAATTTGTAAATCTATTATACAATTTATAAAATACATTTTTACATATATACTTTCATAATTGAAAATATATATTTTAATTAGTTATACTATTAATTATATTTTAACTCAATTAAATTAAAATATTATTTAAAATTAAAATTAGACAATTCAATATTAATTTTATATATTTTTAATTTAAATGTTGTAATTTTTTTTGTCCTTAACGGGTTGTGTTAAGGGAGTTGGCCGGGTCTTCTAAGGGTGACCGCGGCCAGAGCAGCCGCCGGCGACGTCGAAAGAAGGAGGACTCACCTGGGTTTCCGTTAGCCGGTAAGTTCCTGTTTTCTTTCTTCTTTCTTTCCGGCGACGCGCACCTCTCTCTCACTCCCTTTTTCTCCATCTTCTTTTATATTTTACACGCGCACGTGCACACAACTCACTGGTTCTATGCATTCTCCGGTGATCATTCACCGTTCTAATACTCCTACTGTTTGTTAGTCGCACAGTGCGGCCGCGGACGTCTTTTTTTTCAGCCGTCGGCAGTCTCTGCCGTTGCAGAGACGTGCATGTGGAGCTATGGTCTTCTGCGGTGCAGCCCTAGGGTTGCAGAAGCCCTAATGGGCTTGCCCTCTTGGTCTGACCGATGGACTGAGCCCTTTGTCATTCGTTGGGTCAGTTTCTGTGATTGGGTATGGGTATTTGGGTTGATTTGGCTTCCATTTTTGTTACTATATTGAATTTGGGAAAGAAAATAAGTTTCTCCAATTTTCATTATTGTGGAGGTTACAATTTCAAGTGCTTTTTTTCTTTCTGGTCGCATTTGATGTGTTGGTGTTATTTTTAATTTCTATAATTGATGTGTTTTTGTTGCTTGTCAACAGGAACACAAGGTGATATGGGATTTGCTGCTTTGTTTTTCTTTTTTTTTTTTTTTTTTGTAACGTGAGAAATTCGGGAGATTTCTCGATCACAATCATTTTTGCCCCAAACTTATCTTAATCTCTTTAAAAGTAGGTAAATGAATAGATTTTTCGTGAATTGGGGATTGGCCTCTCAAATAGACATGTGCAATCTTGCACGATAGCAGATTCTAAGCCACAACCTCGCGGTATTCCAAACTCTTAAATGCATGTGGTGGAGCAAGTGTATTACATTGCGTCTAGAGATGTGTCTAGGTCACAACAAATGCTATACTACTCATAATCTTCTCCAATAAAATGAACCATATGTGTGATCTAAAAACTTCAAGCTCACTAAAGTCACTTGACGCAATTTGGGAAAATTCTGAAGTTTGGTGTATGGTATCATTCAGATTATGGCATGGTTGATGGATCCATGTCTGATGGCATGCATCCTTTGTGCATTTTAGGGAAGTCCATGTAACATGGTGCAATTTTATCTACCTCAACACACTTAAATAGATCTCTAGGTGACACAAGTTTTTCCAAATGGGCCATTAGCGTACCATCACCCATGCCTATACTTTGTAACTTCAAGCTGATCAAAGTAATTGCAACTGGATATTAAGGTAACATCAGGAATACCTAAAAACCATTTTTGAGCAAAATATGTTTTGAGACATCTCAATCTCTGATCAACCTGAAACTCAATAGGGTTAGTATGGAATGCAGGTTGGGAAAAATATGAGTCTTACATAGAGATGAGAAATGGACTGACACAGCCAACTCGCCTTATAACTCAACTTGATCCAACCCGTCTCATAGCTGGACTCGGCCCAACCCTTTACTATAGCAGACGGGCCGGGTCGGCCCGCCCAGCAAAATGAGGGTCGTGTTGGGCCAACGATATGTGACTCATGGCCCTACTTGGCCTGGCCCACCAAAATAGCCCGTGGGCCGGCCCACAAACTAGCCCACTCACATGGCTCAATCCGATCCATCAAAAAATAAAAAAAAATTTAAAAAATTATATTTGTAATTAATAATTATAAACATATTTTAAACATTATAATTTAAAATTATGTTTGCTGTAAACATAATTTTATTGTAATGTTTATTATAATGTTTGCAAAATTATGTTTATTGTAAACATAAGTTTACAATAAACATAATTTTGCAAACATAAATATTATAAGTAAACATATAAACATATTTTAAAAAATATTAGTTACATTTAAAAAATATTTAAAAAAATTAAAAATAAATAGCTCATGGGCCGGTCCAGATAGCCAGGTCCACGGCCCGGCCCGGCCCATTTTGGCCCATTTATTAAGGGCCACAAGGTTGTGCCGGGCCCCAATGTCCATTTCCCTAGCCTGACTCATCTCCCTCGCGGTCCAAATTCGGCCTGGCCCACCAATTTGGTGGGCCAGGCGGGATGCGGGCCGCCCCACCCAGTCCGTCCATTTTCCATCTCTAAGTCTTTCCAAATTGATGGGTGGGTCAAGTGGGATGTGGGCCGACCCAGCCCGATTTGCCCATTTCCCATCTCTAAGTCTTACACTAAGGGAGTTACTATCATGTATAAATATGTACATTTATGAACCAAGTATGCAAGGAGACCTGATTGATCAACCTAGAGAAAGCAACGTAGAATATAGAAAATAATTGCCATCCACATCTTAACTAATATTTTGGTACAAATAAAATAGAGACAGATGACTTAGAGGTGTGACTCACCTATATGTCTCTGTGTAATTGATGGTATCTAGCAAGTGGTCAGATTTACCAGCTGGTTGGAGATCTATCCAGGCATCCATGTCAACCAAAAACTTTTGACCTAGCTTCCTTTCTTTCGGCTTCACCCCATGGAACCCCTGAAACTTTAGTCCTCTCAATACAAGTTTGTTCCCCTGTATTGCCTCTGCACATTCCATTATTGTTGTGTAGAGTGATCAGTTTTTTACCAGTGAACTCCTAGCACTACACAACTGTCGGCTATCTGGACTGAGCCTAAGGTGCTTTAAGTATGCAAAACCTTTTCCTAATTCTTCTATATTGTTTAAAGGCTCTTCCGAACTCCCTCTCAACAATGAACTCTGAACTAAAACACCTACATAAAGATTAAAGGACATCCTAAGTGCATGGACTCCTTTCTTTTCAAAGGTTGAGGAAGAATTGTATTGTATGAAGCCTTACCTTTGCCTTTCTTATAAAGAGACTATTTTTACAACTCAAACACAGTCACCTGTAAATTACAAAGGAGTAACTTTACTATTATAATCAAGACTTGCCTTAAAACTAATAAACGTCACCTGTTAATTACAAGAGAGTCATTTTACTATTGTTATCAAAACTTGACTTAAAACCAATAGACTTGCACAAAGGCAACACAAAAAGTATGATGTATGGGAAGACAGAAAGGGTTACGTAATAATTAGAGAGTTGAGAAAAATAAAATAACAGAAAATTTGCACCAGCTGTTACGAACAACAATGTCTGGGCACTGGCAGTCCCACGAGTCAATCAAGAACACCTGTTAAGATAAAAAAAAAATCTGTATTTATGTGCATAAATAAATGCAAAAGTTGTGATCATTAAATACGGTTTGATTTGCGGGAGGAAGAGTATCCTTCCTGCCACAATTGAAGTGTACCCTTCTGTATCAGCGACTTCATCAACAGTACAAATACAGAAGTAAATTCATAAAACGCCACTTCTCTTCTCCCTCGTGAATTGTCGTGCCCCCATTCACTGCCTTCTCATAACTCGTTGAACACCACAGATTCCAAGGCATCCATTCACAAACCGATGAAGACATACACAACATATTCACATAATGAGGAAAACTGGGAACTTAGTCGAGCCGCTTGCGAGCGATGCCATGACTGCTTTTTCGCCGGGAAGCCACAACGCCGGAACCGGAAAACCCCTCTTTATTTGGCCGCCGGAAATTGTGGGTTCCAATTAAAGCTCTATCTTCTTCCCGACTCTTGCCAAGCATAGCAACAAGAATGGATCCCATTTCAAGTCGTATCAAGCAGTCGTCTGATTGGGTCCGGATCACCCCATCAAAGAATAATTTATTGCTTCCTGCAGTTCAAAGGATTACTTTGGCTGATTAGCTCCACTTTAAATTTGATTTTGAGTTTTATTCCCCTCTTTATCAAATATTTTAAATCTTAAATAACAAAATTTGTTTTAGAAATTTAATTGTGAAAATCAAAGTACCCTTTTAGCCGGCAAATTTACCCAAAAATTTTGTAACCAATTAATATGATGATCCTTAAATGCCAAATTAACTAACATAAGATGAGTCATTGAGTAAAAATTATAAATATTTTTCTGATTGAGTTTGGGTTTAGATCCAATTTTTAAGACTTAATTACTATGGATGGAATTCTAAATCCATGTCCTCGAGTTTAAACTGTCAGTTAAATGCATCACATCAATGCCTAATCTCTATTTTTGGCCCAATTTTTGAATACAACAATAGGCATATTCAAGTATACCACGAAATGCTTCAAAAAAAGGGAGTCTTGTTTCCTAAGTAGACCTCCATGTATGGCAGTGATCAAGACCCTTTCAACATGTTCTAAAAATACATGTTCTCATAATTAATTTAAAAAGAAATGCAATTTTAGAGTACAAAAAGGAGGTCCAGATCTAAATCTGATGGTCTAACCGAGACCCCACCTAATGTTAATCGGCTCTAAAAAAATTATAACCAGAACTAAACTAGGTTTGGACAAAAGCTTCAATCAAACTAACACAATTACATTAGTTCAATCTAATTATTGGATTTACACAGACCATGAACATCTTCCTTGCTTCATTAGAACTAAACTAGTCTTAAGACTAAGAGCAAGGTATCAGTCCTTTTAACAATGTCTCACTTGAGAATAATTTCACAAGATTAGTATTAGTATTGAGCAATAAAGCCAAAATATGGTACAGAAGAGGCCATGCACAGCAACATGAGGCTTACAAAACTCTGACTCACTGCAGATATATTGGGATACTTGGTCGGCGTAGCAGATGCTATGAGCCGAGCCAGACTCCGGCAGATTCTGAGGTGCTCCCTCAAAGGCTTCTCTCACTATGCTGTTGATCAATCAAGTACTGGATGAGCACTCATAAGAAGAATCATAAAAATAAAATAAAAAAGAAAACTGAATAATGCAAACACAAGCTTCGCTAGGTTCCCTTTTACTTCTTTCATGACATCTGACAATCCATTTAGACCCCCAAAAAACAACAAACAAACAAAAACAAAAAAACAAAGAAGGAGAACTAACTAAAAAAAGAGTCATAGTTTCACTCCAAGGGTAAGCCAAAGTGATTCTCATAGCAAAAGATTGATCAACAGGAATAGCAATAATCATAAAAGCAGGTCTGCAATCAAGCAGGGATTCTACCAACGAATATTCAATGTACACATGCAAGCATAGCTGGATGCCAGAAGTACACACTGATTGCGGCTGTTTGAGAAACAAGTTCACAGGTTTAAGCATGGACATTATAAGCCATTTGAAGCAATTTGGGGATCAATTTAGTTGTATGGTAGCATTCAAATTATCAGTATGCTTGATGGATCTATGTCTGATGACATGTATCCATCGTGCATTTAGAGAAATCCATGTAACGTGGTGCAATCTTCTACACTGTAACACACTTAATAAATAATAAGGCAAGTTCTTCCAAGTGTGCCATTACGGTACCATCATCCATGCCTATAATAGCTGATCTCAAAGTAATTGCAACGGGGTATTAAGGTAACATTAGGAATAAATAAAAAATATTTTTTGAGCAAAATATGATTCAGACATCTCAATCTCTGATACACCTGAAACTCTTTAGAGTCTCACAAGGGGAGTTACTATCGTGTATAAATATGTACATTTATGAAAAATGATGCAAGGAGACCTGATTGATCAACCTAGAGAAAGCAATGTAAAATTTTGAAATAATTGTCACCCATATCTTAATTATATATTTCGGTCTCAAATAAAACAGAGAATAATGATTCAGAGGTGTTACTCACCAACATATCTCTGTATAACTGATGGTACCCGGCAAGTGGTTAAATTTACCAGCTGGTGGGAGATCCATCCACGCATCCACATCAACCAAAAGCTTCTGACCTAGCTTACTTTCTTCCAGCTTCACCCCATGAAACATCAGTCCTCTGTTGCCTCTGCATATTCCATTATTATTGAGTAGAGTGATCAGTTTTTACCGATGAACTCCTAGCACTACAAACTTTAAGATAGACATGGAACTAAATGTGTGTATGTACAAATATACACATTCATAAACAAAGATCCAATGCTTAAATGCATTCCATCAAGTAGAATGTGAAACAAGAAACAATGGTATGGAGTAAAACACACGGCAAAAATACAGCAGTCAGTTCAATATGGAAAATGGCAGTCCATTTCTCTTTTGAATTAATCTTGAAAGACAAGTGGCAATCCTTTTCTAAGATGACCAAAAGAAAAGGTAGAACGGACTGAAAGGAGAGGAAAATTTTTCTTCCACAACTACAAAAGGCATTATAATTTTCGCCCAAAGATCTACCCAGTAGCTTTCTGGAGAGTGCTCACGAAACAGAACCCAAAGCAAAGACCTGGCAATAATTGCCAGATAGAGAAACAATGAAGCACAAAAAAATTAAAATAATCTCCAATAACAAATTGCAAGTGGGCAGAATCCTTCCCTAAATCTTCCATAAGGTTTAGACAATCCCTTTCCACAATGAACATTGAAACCAATAAAATTTCTTTTTTGTTTATGAAAAAAAAAAAAAACTGACACTGGCTGGGAAATAGAATTGCAAACATGGGAAGACATGAAGACCACATAATCATAAGAAACTTGAGACAAAGAAAATAATGGAAAACTTGCACTGATCGTTACTAACAATGTCTGGGCACTGGCAGTTCCACAAGTCAATCAAGAAACTTGTAAATTCTCTGTGTGTGTATAAATAAATAAAAAATTGAGGGTAATAATTACCCTTTGTAGGAAGAAGAGTTTACTGTAATTGAACTATACCTTCTGACAGTACAAATTTAAAACATTTTGTGAATTTATATCAATGAAATCCACTTCACGAAGAAAAAAAGAATAAAAAGGGATTGTTTCACATGGGGATAAATTTGCACATGTTTAAAATATAAAAACATGTAATCAGTACCTTTTTTCGTGCTTCTCTTGGTTTTCTCTACAATTTGTTCTACAACAGACTTCTTTCTTTTTGATGGTAGACATCCCTCTATTTGTGCCTTCTAAGGGGATAATAGCTTTCCAATTGAAGCATTTTGTTCACCATCAACTTTTAATATAGATACTAAAGCCATTTGGTCAGGATTGATCTATTCACACATTGATATCACCCATAAGCTTGTCTATCATTTCATCCACACTTTTCATCAAAAATACATACTTCTCACTAGATTGTGCTCCAATCTCTGCAGCCTTGTGAAAATGGGAGCATAATGTATTATACCGTAGTTTTTGCTCGTTGTTCCCAAAGTCATCATAACAATTCTCAATCAAAGTGTATCGACGTTTAACGTCTTTTCTCCAACGCATTAAAATGCACTGAGGGGGAACTTCCGCCACATTTTTCTCAAGTAGCACTTTAGCCACATGTCGACAAAGAATACCTTTAAACTCAAACAAGTGACAAGAGCATTTAAGTTCATGCTCAATCTCATTAACAAAAACATTATAAATAACTTGTCTTTTTGGTTTTCCATCTTTCCCTCTTAAAATATCTGTCACTTGAAACTTAGAAATTGGTCCATCATCCTCTAAATGCACTAAATTACAAAACAACATGCTCCTTAACTCATCCTGAAACAATTTGAAGGTGTCATTTGTATAAGCTTCTTGAAACTGTTTTTCAAAATGACAACCAGTTATCAGGGGGATACTAGAATGGAAAGAAGCAAAATCCGCCTTTGTTTCTTTTTCAACCTTGCTTTTCAAAGCATTATCATATTGCTCCACAAATTGCTTCAAAGATGTTTTAGGACCCACATAGCCATCAAAAAAAGCATTTATGCCTTCACTCCGCTGAGTTGTGGACATTCCAGCCCAAAATGTACTTTTAACATATACAGGAACCCACAGCTGTCTATCTGTAAACAAAGAATTCAACCATTCATTTTTATCAAGATTATGTTCTTCAATCATTCTAGACCAACTCTCTTCAAATTCAGTAACTTCTATTGACTCATAGACGACACTCTTCAAAGTTCTCTTGATTGCTTTATATTGAGGCAAGCCTCCAAGCTTCTCTGGGAGTTTTCTCATAATATGCCAAAGACAAAGTCGATGTTGTGAACATGGAAATACTCTTTCAATTGCCACTTGTATAGCCTTACATTGATCTGTAACTATAGCATTTGGATAACGACCACCCATGCATTCTAACCATGATGAAAACAACCAAATATATGTCTCAGTATCCTCATTTGACAACAAACCACATCCAAATAACATCGTCTGTCCATGATGATTAATACCAACAAAGAGAGTGAGTGGCAAGTCATATTTGTTTGTTAGATACGTAGTATCAAGTGATATAACATCAGCAAAAGATTCATATGCTGCTCTAGATCTTGCATCTGCCCAGAACACATTTCTTAACCGACCTTCTCCATCCATATCAATGAGATAGAAAAAATTACAATTTCTTTTTTGCATGCGACAAAAGTAATTACGAAGTGCCTCAGCATCCCCAGTCCCAAGCCTGATTTTTCCTGCCTTAGCAATATAATTTCTGCAATCCCTTCCAGTGACTGGCAAATTTTCATAACCCCCAGCTTCAACAATGAAATGAGAATTCTTACATAATGGAACTTCAGTTTGTTCATTTTCTTCGCGTTTTCTTTTTACAGACAAATCCTTATTCTTGTTACGCTTGAAGAAACGAGACTTCCCAGGACTAAGTTGATGGTTATGGTCCAAGTAAACACGAGTGATGGTGAATTTTCGCTCACTACTCACAGATACATTAATCTTGGCCTTGCAAGCAGTTTTCATAGATGGTCTTGGATTGTAACTATTCTTTGCCTTGCTTACATACTTGCCAACTTTAGCACATGCAAGAGAATAGTATTTTAACTGTCCATCATCTCCATTCTTAGTACTTCTCTTAGTTAAACCAAATCCTTTTTGTAGAGCATACCTATTGTAAAATTCAAAAACTTCCTTCTCAGAATTAAAAACCATACCAGCAACCGGAGTTAACACATTAACATCTGAAACTTCTTCAACCTCTTGAAGGCCATCATCTGTATTTTTCTCAATCACAGAAGAACTACCTTCCATTCTCTACAAAGCCAATACCAAAGCAGAATAAGATTTAAAAAATAAATAAAATTGGAAAACTAACAAACTGAAAAACCAGCTCATGCAGTGTTGGAAAATAACCAGAACAACTAGTTATGATAGTATGCAAGGTTAATCAATACAAAATAATATATAAACAGGAAAATTTACCTGCAAAAATACTCTCTCTCACACACACACAAGTGCGCAGGCGCACACATAAATTAGAATGGTTAGTTTGGTCTAAACTTGGTTGGTTTTATTTGCCTTCCTCTTGTTGGTCAAGCACCTAAATTTCAAGGTCCAATCAGAGTTCAGAACAGATATTTCAACAAAGGGTAGTTTTACTCAACAGTCAGTGGTAAAAGATATGCATACACATACATACATACATACATATCCAGCCGTTATCCCACTATGTGGGGTTGGCTATATGAATTCTAGACTTCTATGTAGGTTACATCCCAACAGATAGTTTGTCTAGAATTCATATTTAGATCCGACTAGGTTTTACGCTGGCTGTCGGCTACCTAACGCAACCCTCCTCCTTTATCCGGGCTTGGGACCGACAGTGGATAATATCCCCTGGCGGAGTAAAATACAAAGGTTCATTTAACTTGGACATAAATTATGTAAGATTGTGATCTTTATTTCTTCCTAAAGCTTAAAAGAAGAATTCGAGAGTACTAGAAGCCATTCTGAATTTATCCAAAAAAAAAAAGAAAAAAGAGAGCAGCAGATTCTGAAAATGGACAGAAGCTAGAAGACATTTTTGACGCAGAAAATTTACCAAACTTTAGCGACATGCCAAGAAGAAGAAGCAATCTAGATTACTCTTCACTTAATTTTATAATCACATCTAGTAGACTTTTCACTTAGTTTGATAATCACATCTAGTAAACAGGCCACTTTCACATCCAGCACAGCCAAACAAAAATAAAATCAAACTTCAGGTTGAGAAAACTACTAATAAACACCACATTCAATCGGATATCTTCAGAGACGCTAACAAAAAACCTACAAAACAGGCAAACCGAATCTCTGTGCCAATATTAGTGAGATCAAGTTACACCGACATGGACAATACCAACATAGGCATATATAAACTTGCACCCACAAGGGAACAAAACATACACAGATGCATGTGTGTGTTATAAACGGAGAAACCGAATCTCTGTGCCAATATTAGTGAGATCAAGTTAAGCCGACATGCACACGCTAACACAGGAGGCATCCATAAACTTGCACACGCATGGGAACATAACATTCACAGATGCATACGGGCACTACGTAGGCAGCCCCCCAGCAAAAACAAAGCAACACGTGGGATCAGTACCCAATAGAACCATATTCGACATCAAAACCCTATTTCTTTTTGGTGGGAAAAGAAAAACACTAAAAGTTTTTTCAGATAGTGGATCGATCATTTATGAACTCAAGAATCGCGTCCGAGTCATAGTTCGAACCCTAGCAGATCAAAAATCGAGTAGGAAACAGATTCACAGATCAATCAATCGAGACTAGTCGAAATACGAAGGTAGAGACAGCGACTGCCGTACCTGTGAGAAGTGAAAAGCAAGGAGAAGGAGGAGGAAAATATCTGAGAGACGATGAGACCAGACCAGATGGCCGATAGCGGTGCCCCCGTCCTTTAGATTGTTGGAGAATGAAATTTTTGCCGACACTGCCGACTAGGGTGTGCCGAGGGCTTAAATACCATTCACCCCCTGCTTTCCTTCCTCCAATTTATACATATATATATATATATATTGCTAAATCTATATTTTTGACCTTTTAACTTTCACATTTTTTTTAAGTGTGATTATTTAAATTTTTTTTATCTCAATTACATCTTTAACTTTAATTTTTAAATTAATTTAACTCTTATAATTTAAATTTTTTTATGTAACAATTTAAACTTTTATTAATTTAATTACATAATTAAATTTATATTTTTAAATTAATTTTATTTTTATATATACAAAAATAAAATAACAAAATACGCATACATCAAATTATATAAATTAAATTAATTTAAAAATATAAATCTAAAATCTAAAAATATAATCAAAACAATAAAAAATTTATGTTACCACACAAAAAAAATCAAAATATATGAATTAAATTAACTAAAAAAATATAAGTGTAAAAAGATAATCAAACAAAAAAATTATAATAACCACATGAAGAAAAATACATAAGCAAAAAATATAAATTTAACCTATATATTTTTTTTAAATATTGCTATTTTGCCCTATTTTGGCGGGAAGTGCTACAAAAAAATATTATAAACAATAAATCTACACAGTTAAATTCATAATAATTTTATTTAAAATTAATAATAATTCATAATAATATATTTAAGATTAATTTTAAAAAGATTTATGGTAAATTTACACGTCAATTTGTGAGTATTATTTATTAAAATTATTTATGAATATAACATTTTTAATCCTTAAATGTATAATACTAACCATTAGTTAAGCAATAATAGATACATATTATTTTTAGATAATGTACATCTTGTTCTTAACATTCAAATAACTTCATTAATTATTTTAAGTAATTCAAAATACAATATATCCATCATTGAAAAACATACATTATACAAAATAAATACGCATTAAATATTGCTTAACCATTACAATGATTAGCATACTCAAAAGAGTTTTTAGATATTTCAAATTTGAATAAGTAACCTTATTTAGAGTTTAGATTTTTCAACAAGAACAAAAAGAGAATTAAGTAAATAAAACTCCTATTCGGGTAACTTGTTTACCTCCAACCCTTTGTTTTTCTTCCACAAATGATGATCCCTAATTCCATAAGCATGAGATAAAGCTACTCATGCAGTGATGAAGATACAGGAATAAAAGACTAGATGGACTTTAACCCCTCCTATGAATGGAAATAGGGTACTTGAGGGCTCTATACAAAATACACTTCATTATGCTCCCAAAAAACAGATCTCATGTATGTACACCCACTTACAAATATTCACTAAGAACCCAAGGAGAGAATTCTAAGAGAAGTTTATGGACAATATAAAGCTTTCTATATTTGGTTTCAGGAGGGGTAAAAGCTTCTTTGTAAGAATTTTGTCATACCTGCCATGGCCCTTATTAGCAGGTATGCATTAGTGCATGCCCCAAAACTTCAACTGCATCCACTCTCGGGTTTCCCTGTATTTAGAACCCGATGGCCAAAAAATGGTGGAAATGAGAAATGAGCAAGTTCAAAAAGTGACAGTAAGTTTCTCTTCCGGGCCGGGCTGGGCCGCCTTTGCAAAGTAATTACTATGTATGTTGGCCAGCTCATTTTACACATCTGTAATTCTCTTGTAAAAGAGAACATAGGCAGCTGATGTTTTTATCTCATTTTCACTAACACGTGATACATGACTGTCATCGAACTCGTACCATCGACCATGCCCATGCTGCAGAAAACAAGCAGAGTTAGGCCAATCATGATTGAAAATTTTCTAGAACTAAGAATGAAACAAAAATTTTTAACTCACAGAAGCATACTCATACCATGTGCTAGAGCATGCTGCAATTTTCTATTGATACATAAAACAGGCAATTAAAATACAAGTAGCCCATAGCTTACTACGTTCCTTCCAAGCCCCTACCCACCAACTTCTTACTCCTGTCAATATGGGAAAATTTTGAAGGGAAAATTACAAAACTTACCTAAGGTTTACTATGATATTCACTTTCCATTAAATTTACTAATAACTTCACAGAAATGTACCTAGCCCGTTTTTAACCTAATAGGCAGATATCTACCTAAGAACTAGATCTTCATTGAGGAAAACTCTACAAAAATAATCAATACACTTCCCATGGATTGAGAAAAGTGCTTGTAAAGCTGAAAAGTGAAGAATCAATTAAGCAGTTTTAAGTATCAACAAAGTAAACTACAGGGGACGGATTTAGACACCTAAAACCCTCAAATAATTTTTTTTAACTTATACCTTTGCCAACACTTTTCTCTACTTTTGGAAAGTGTGTTTGACCATTTTTGTAGAATCTTGGTCTACAAAAATATAAACTTAGGTAGGCCTTTGTTAGGTTAAAAAAGGTTTAGGTAGGTTTCTGTTTAGTTAATGGAAAGTAAATATTATGATGAACCTCAAGTAGAAGTAGGTTTCAGTTATCCCAAACTTGGATTGCTTAGCAACATAGTATAGGTACTAGAAACTGTCAACAACAATGGAGCCAGTCCAGAAAAAAGAAAATGTATTTCAGTGTTTCATATTGAATCTAACACCGCCAAGGAAAATGGCCATACAAAATCTTCCAATACCGTTCATAGTTACAATTCTTGTTGGTAAGTTGCATAATGGTAACTAGGGGGGTGTTCAACTCGATAAAAACTCGTTTGAGTTCGTTCGTTAAAATAAACGAGACAAGCTTGAGCCTAACTTTGAAGCTTGATTTATAAATAAGTTGAGTTTGAACTCAATAAAATTCGGTTCATTAGCTCGCGAGTTGGCTCGAATAGAGGCTCATGAGCTAGATCGATTATAGAGGCTCGTGAGCTATC
Source organism: Diospyros kaki (assembly GCA_036245055.1). Taxonomy (NCBI): domain Eukaryota; kingdom Viridiplantae; phylum Streptophyta; class Magnoliopsida; order Ericales; family Ebenaceae; genus Diospyros; species Diospyros kaki. The sequence continues at coordinate 1,601,631 of BSEG01000010.1, forward strand.
TTGAATTGAGGTTCGCGAGCTAACTCGCTTACAGGCTCATGAGCACCTTGTTAGTCGATATTAATAAAAATTATTAATGTTTATGTTTTTATATATAGGATAACATCACTGAAATTCTTCTGCCACATGAAACAAAACAAGGTATGTGACTCTTGAAAGCTTTTGATATGTTGGTATTTTGTAAGTTGATATATGTGATTTGATATATAATTATGATTACTGATTAATATTACAATTTCAAATTACAGGTTGATATTTGAAGTAGCTAATTTGAAGTTGAATTGAAAATATATTTGTTGTGTTGTAATTTTGATTATATTTGTACTTTGAAAATAACTAAATAAGTAATTTGATTATCTTTTTGTACGGTAAATGATATTATACTTATTATAAAATTATTAGGTTGAGTTCATTTAAGTATATTTGTTGATTATCAGATTGATATTTGTTTTTATTGTAGATCAGTTTATTAGATTTTTTTAAATAAAACTTTGATATATTTCAACCCGAACTCGAGCCTGAGCCTAAGCTCAGGTTGGGGCTCGCTTGAGCTCGGCTCGTTAATCAAATTAATGAGCCAAGCCCGAGCCGAACTTGAATCGAGCTCGAACTCAGGCTATGCTAATCAAGCTCAAGCTCAAGCCAAGCTTCTAGGCTCGACTCAAACTTGAGCTCGAGCTTGAGCCTGTGATAAAATTTGTTGAGCTGAGCCGAGCTAAGCAAAGCTCGGCTCGGCTCATTTGCACCCCTAATGGTAACTCATCAAGGGGATGCCATGCAGGTGCAGGAAGGATCAAAACAAGAAGGAACCAGAAGGCTATGTGATACTTGCAAAAACAACAAAAACACCATCTTAAAGTGACCTAGGCCTTATGCCCTTGCCATAAAGCCAAATACACAGAGTACATGGAAAGCTGCACTTCAATGCAGAAAAAGGGCGTTAAATACCTAAAGGAACATGGCCTAAAATGTTAACAAAATTAAGCAAAAAGGATAATTAATGACATCAATAAACAAGGATAAAACATTCATGCCCTTCCCTTTTTCCCACCCTCCCACCCCACCAACTTCACAAAAGCCTCTGTGGTCACTCCATGTAAGACACAAAAGATCCAAAAGCCATGGAGATAATATTACTACTCTTTCTTAAGAGAAATATATATTAGCAGTCCTGTCCTCTAAATGCACAGGTATACAATAACTTGTAAAAGTGTAATCATAGAAATAATCTGCACTGTGAAAAAGTTAAAGAACAGAAAGAAACTCATATAACACATCCAGGAGTCTGAAATAACTTTCAGCAACATTTCTTACGATAGTGGATCTCAATTACAGAAAATATTGCATTGATAAATGATACCCACTAACCAATTGATTGCACAATCATGTTTTGGATTTCATTCAAATTTTGTCTCTATAAATTAATGGCACATGCAATGCTTTTGCCAACATGATACTTGCATCTGCTCAAGTTTAAGAATTCACCATCCCAAGTAAATTCCAGACCCAAGTTCCAAAAACTACTACCCAAATACAAAGCTGCTGCAACTATGGTTCATTCCCAACAGAAATGCCGATCCCAAGGAGGAATACTTCAAATAATTAGACAGTATTATCGTTACCAGAAGCCCCTAGTTAGCCTGGAGGGAAAAAAAATCAGGTTTTTGATGTCCTGATAAATGAATATTGCAGTGTGCAATTAGTCAATTTAGGTCTGAAGGAACATTATCATTGATTATTATCTGAGAAGATGCATGAGCAAAATTATAAAAACACGTCATGTTGATTCTGAAAGGACAATACCAGAATAATAAACTTATTCAGATTCACAACACCACCTAAACTAAGTACTTCCAAAAGCAAATGCAGTATTAACCTTTCAAATAAAAGCAACACTTACTTGGACAAATGCAGTGTAGTGACCCCCACCCATGCCACCATAGTGATTACAAACTGCATACAACATGTAACCATGGGACACCTGGATGTTCTTATTAGCAATGTAATCAGAGTGACGAAGATCCTCAACTGGGAAGTCGACAAAAGTTTCAAGCTTGTTCTTGAAGAAACGGCTGTATGAAAACCTCTTTAGATGTATAATGAGAATCTCTGGTAGTCTCCAGAGGTCTAACTTTTTGCTGGCCTGTCGATGCTTCTTGCAATTAGGGCAGTACCTAAAAAAATAAAAGAGGATGATAGCATCTAGCATTAGGTGGGCCTACCAACAAGTGAAACTAGTATACATGCATGTAAAGAATCAATTAAACTGACAAAAGCAATAATATTTATGCCACTTTCCCCCTTTAATTGTCACATAGAAGTGAGGCAAACAGAATTGTGTAGCACACCAAATTTTCCTGTTACACTACCAAATCACCCTTTCATACCCTAGATACTAAGGGAAGAAGACTGTCAACATTAATAGATATGCAAATATGATATCTAGAACAATCTAACTATTAGGCTATATACTTACCACATGTCTTCAGGTCCTAGAGGCTCTTCCTTCAGAAAGGCTTCAAGGCATTTATAAAGTGTAACAAATTCCTGAGGGTGCTTTTGTAGTAACCCAGACTTGCAAATTTGTGGCAAAGTGCTCAGAAGACAGGTATCATATACTTTACTCATTTTCTCTGGCCAACAAACAAGCACACGTACAATCCTGCTTAATGTTGAGAGTTTCGGTACTGGCTCGTTCATCTGTATCTTAGGACCTTTCAATGATCCCTTCTCGTCAGTCAAGTAAAACTGGAAATCAGCACCCAATTCTGAGTCATCATCCAATCCAGTCCCTGAGTTTGCATCTCTATCCAATAATCCGGAGCTAGCAATATCCTCCATCTCAATATCTTCATCAGCACTGTGTTGACCATTGTCATCATTCAAAGAATCTTCCACCGCCATTAAGAATGGATTCAATAATTTTAGAAACTCTTTACGTATGTTTGATCCCCTAGAGAGATCAGACATCCTCGCCACAAGGGGAGTGCCAAACATTTTTGAAGAAGTTGCACGCATGTAATGCCTAACCAATAAAATGAGGGTAATAATCAAAATAATATATACCAAACTTCTGAAAATAGGTATAAAATTTTTTTAGCATTGACCAAGGATCTAAACAAAAAAAAAAAAACACACCCACAAGATTATACACACATAAAATGCGTAGCTTTTATGGCCAAAGTCTACTCAAAATTAAGAATTGCTTATCTTCAATGCCCATTATATGAGCAAATAACTTGAGCACAATATGGGGATAGCAGTACTATTGTTTAATGAATATCCCATTACAAAATTGCTAATGACTACTTAACTTCTGTCTTATATAAATTTCAATTGGGACTAATGCTGGTCCAATCAGCTTTGAGGGTTTACTTGCCCTTCAATGGAGTCATACTATTGACAAAGAAAAAGATTCAACAAAAGGGTGTCCCCATTGCACGAGGCACCGCACTTTGCAAGGGTTGGGGAGAGATCAATTTTGCATAAAGTCCAAAACTTAAACTCATGACATTCCAGTAACAATTCACAAATGAGCAACCTTACTGTTACTACCAAAGCTTGCTGTCACCAAAATGAATAAAAGAACTGAATCTACAAGACAGTACACAATCCAGGAAAATTCTTGCAAACAATTAACCAGAGTAAGGGGAATAAAGGATGAAAAAAATTACGGGGAACCCATGACGGATAAAAGAAAACATTTTGAGTTCTGTTATCAAGACTAAACATGACAAGCTGAGACCCCTATTGAAATCACTTTCAAATCAATGGGTCAAAGGGATAACTTGAAAAACTAACCCTTCCATGTATTCATTCATGAATACAACTAAAGGAGATGTCTCACTGCCTTTTGGCAATCTGTAAGCAACAAGACAATCATCATCCCGGATAAGCTCTATTGTATCTGAGGGCTTGTCCAGAAAATGAAGAATTCGGTTGTTGAATATCTGCAAAGTACACCAAAAGCTCAAATGTCAATATGGTAGTATTACAAGCACAATCATGTAAAAATCAAATAACATCTAAATATACAGGTATCTCTAGCCAATTCTGCATCAAACATTTATAAAACTAAGATAAGGACATCCAACAGACAGGTTAGGGCAAAGAGACCAATGAACAAGATAAATAGGTACCAATTATATAATTTTAGATCACCCCTTTATTACATTTTATCATTGATTTCCATAAAGAAATACAACAATGCTAGTCTTAATCCCACCAGGTTGGTCAGCCAACAAATTCTAGACCTCTAGCCATTGCTAGCAATAGATATTACATATTTTTGGCAGTAAAAATCCTTTCATGAAGCTTGTTGCACATTACAACTATATGAGTGCCACACTTCACCTATTATGGTGCCTGAAGAAGAAGCTTCAGATTAAGGCTCAAATGCAATATCTTTCCTAAGGAACGCTATGTAACACACCATACCACCATGCAACATGTCAAATTTTGATTATCCACTGAAGATAACATAACTTGTCAAATGTTCATGACCAGTTTCAGGTCCTTGAAGTCCCATATGTCACAACATCATCAAGCAATTGCCAATGATTGAAACTGAAAAAATTGTCAGACCTTGATGAAAGTTGTGTATTGTGTTGATATAGAGAAAAGGCAAGCACTTACAGTAAGTTAGGTAAACTTACAGCACCACATGGCCAGAAAACATACCTCAGCTACCAACAGTGTCTCATCCTCGCTCAAAGAACACATGGTGCTCATCGCTTGCACAAGATCCTTACATCTCCCATACTTTGGTACATTTACAGCAACAGGACATGGTAAAGTAGTACCATCAGTGCTCAAGACTGTCAAAGTCATTGAACGCATTGTTGTTGAAGGCAGAGGTAATGAAAGATACATGAATGGATCAAATGTAATGGACAACTTCTTGCAAACTGGACAAACCAATGTTGATCGGTATTGCCCCTATCACAAAAAGGAAAAGAGAATGCACTCAGTTGAAAAAAACAAGCAATGTTATGACATATAATACTGAAACTTCAAGTTCAAAGCACAGTAAACTCAACCAAATATTGCTTTAATCATAAATTTAAAAGGGTGCCATTTCTACAGTGTGGATACAGTTGAGAGATGCAATGAGATAAAACAACAACATATCCAGCCGTTATCCCACTATGTGGGGTTGGCTACATGAATTCTAGACTTCTATGTGGATTACATCCCAATAGATAGTTTGTCTAGAATTCATATTTGGATCCGACTAGGTTTTACGCTAGCTGTCGGCTACCTAACGCAACCCTCCTCCTTTATCCGGGCTTGGGACCGATAGTAGATAATATCCACTGGCGGAGTAATGATGAAATAAAGTTTGAACACCATCTTCACATGGAGAAATTTCATGAGATGGTGGTGAATGAGGATAATTGATATAGTTGTGTTCCATAACTTAGTTGACATGGTGAAACCAACAAGTACAATATGGAAACACAAATACTACTTCAACGTCATACTATAGAACAATAGGGAATTTTAAAACTTGGATATCCTCTTTTTATACATGGTTTGCTCCTTATTGGGGATTTTTCTAATGATGCATACTTATCAAAAGGGTGCCTCCAATGCACAAGGCTCCCTAGTTTCCAATGGTTGTTTTTTCATGCAACCTTATCTTTCTTCTAGCCAAGAGGCTATTTCCATAACTCGAACCCATAACCTTCCAATCCAAGGGAGCAACCATACCATTGCTGCCGAGGCTCACCCTAATGCATGATAAAACACCATATCAAGCCTTAATCCCACTGTGGGGTTGGCTAACCCTGATGTACACTTACCCCAAATAAAAAATGATGGGTCATTTTCAAGTACAATGAATATACTTATTAACAACAATCCCAAGCCTTAATCCCACAAGGTGGGGTTGGCCGCATGAATTTTTATACCTCCATATGTCTCAATCCATGACCATATCCAATTACTATACATATTCAAAACAAAATCTACAACTTGGATACATTAGAGAACCAATTCTAGTTGGTAGTAGCAAACTTTCAAGTACATACTACTACAGAGAACTCACTTGACAAAGATCAACTATGATTGAGTTGTTCCGAGCTAGATGATTTTGCCAGTATTCTTCTGCCACTTCATCATCATGACGACCTTCTGCATCCTTAGCTTCTATATAGGGCTTGCATTTCACACGGTTAAGATCTTCATGGAGTCCATCCAACAAAAAAGCCAGAAACTCCTACATTAAAAACAACAAATTATGAGTACTGTGTTAACAAATTACGAAGAGTATTTTGTCTCAAAATATGAAAACAATAACAATTGCTCTGCTCCCAGAAGCAAGGAAACTTCACTAACTTGGGAGTCATGCTGGTTATAGCCACTGAATTGAGGTGCAAAAGCAGAAAGTTTCAATTTGAACACACTTGGAGAAACTGGAGCTGCTCCTGGAGCCCATAGCTTCCTCAGTAAATCACCAAATTGTAAAGCAAGTTCACCCTAGTCAAAAGATGCACCTTGATAAATTCAGAGAGAGAGAGAGAGAGAGATTTTCTCTAAGCAAGTGAATAGCACACATATAAGAAGCCCACTACAGGAGTTTAGCATGGCAAACAGGGAGAAACGCTACAAAACCCTTATTAAAAGCAGGCAAAATTCTTGCAGAATTCCAATTATACGTACTTTCATGCCCAAGGGATTCTCTGAATTTATATCCTTTCTGTAGTCTCCCAGAAAATAATCAACAAGCTCTGGAGTGTGCACCAAGCACTGAATGGCACTATTCATGAAACAAGTATTACCAAGATTGTATAACCCTGTCAAGCCCAGGTTACAACCTTCTCTGTACCTACTACCAGGGGCACTGTTAACTCTAAAATATGAGTTAACATGGTCAATATTCCCATTCATCTTAAGCGGACCATTGTGAAGGAAATTTCCAACCATAGATTGTTTTGCTGCCATAGCATGTTTCCTTCCTTCTCCGGTACTCATCAAATGCGAGGATCCATAGACTTGCAACTCCAGATGCATCTGCACAAAGTACGCAAATGTTGAACAAAATCAAATAAATAGTTTAAAAATAAGGCTTAAAAATGAAGAATGAGAGAAACCGATGCATGAGGTTCCCCGCTTTGAGCTTGGCGCTGGGATTGCATCTATGTGCAGCCTTTCCCTTATTTTTTTTTTTTAAATGAGGATATATCCGCAACTCAAATCCGTGACCTTCTGGTCACAGGGAGCAACCTCACTGTGCTCCCAAGGCTCACCCTCCGTGAAAATGAAGAATGAAAAATACAAAAGTAACTCCTACAATTTGCAATTGTAAACTGCCAAATTATATATTTTTTGGTTCCTTTGGTAATGAATTCTAAAACTATTCTGGATGCAATGTAATCAAACCCTAAATACCAGATTCCAAGATTGCCCATCAAACAAAATTCTAAATGCCAATCCTACAAACTGCTATTTTCCAAAAAATCCAAAATACTTGTACTTCATCTGGAGTCAAGATCAATGACCTTCAAGGTTCAGTTTTTCAACAACTTAAAGCAAGTTATAAACAAGTTATGCCTGTCAGATCAACACCAAAGGGTAATTTGGCTTTTTAACTTTACTCAAGATGCCTACAAGTGTTCCAATAAATACAAATTTTTCATTTTAACGGCCAAAAGATAGTTATTTGTCAATTAACTTCTGGCAGACATAATGTATCAAAGGCAGTCTATTTAATTATAGAAACATGCAGGGTACTCTTTATTCTTTCACAATATCTCAGGGGTGTACCATGTAATTTACTCTAAAAAAACACGCACACAGTGTAGGAACCAAATAGTAGAGCTCATCAGGAAGCCAACCATGCAGAACAATGGTAAAAGTTTGATAAAGCTGTCATCTAGCATTCACATAGATTGGTTCTTGGCTTTTAGCCAACCACTAAAAAGTTTCCAAATTCAGCACAACCCTGAGACAAAATTATCAGTATAGATTTTCAGGGTTAAAAAAATATATATATATCTACATATACTCATGAATGTATACTGTTAGCATCTCCTTAGATGCTTTTTAATTTTTACTTAAATTTTCTTGCCTATCAAAAGAAAAGAATATTTAGTTTACTTGGAAATAAAAGAATAGGCATATATACAGAGTCTCATTTTCCTTGTATCCTCATGTTTTGATTCATTTTGAGGCCCTCACTTTGGGTCATTGATTGTTTTCCTTTCATTTCTTTGTCTGGGTATGCCCAGTGTTCTTGTACAGTTTCTTTGTTCTCAATACATTTACCTTTCTACCAAAAAAAAGAATAGGCATAAAGAAGATTGGTAAATCAAATAAAATTAAGCAAACGCCCAATCGGACTCATTTCTTCATTTTGACAGGGAAAAAAAATAAAATAAGCATTAAACTCAACTCAGCACCATCGTTAGTGGAAACTTAAGGCATAAGCTCAGGTAACCAAGATTGCTGTCTCTGAGAAGTCCTGGAGTAAAAACTCTGGGGACACCCTCAGCTCATGAAGGGAGAAACAATCTTATATCTTATTTTTAAATCCAACATGTTGAGAAATTCATCACATCAGATATGGCTCACATAGATAATACCACTCCAACATACAAAGCAGTACAACTTATAAGTAAGAATACCACAAGTGTGGTTTTTTTTAAGCTACCAACATTTGAACAAGTAGCCACAGATATAGTCCCAAGTCTACCAACCCCAGCATACAGGTATGGACAAAGCTGCAATTTGATCAACTGTAACTTCTGTAAAAGATCCATCATAAAATATTCGGCGACCAAAGTCAGCCTCCATGTTCCAACCCCCACTATGGTGACAGAAAATCAGGGCGCTAGGATGGTAAAGAATAAGCCTTTCTCAACATTATTTGCACTCAGCTTCTCATCCTTAGTACCTTACCAGCCTGAGCAACAAAGTTGCAGACCTTTGTATTCAAGCTACAGTATCTTATATTGACTTCAACTCCAAAACAGGCACATAAATAAAAACATGGCCAACATGTGAAAGAAGGAACTATTGATACATAACCAAAAGAACAACACAAGAATAGACTAAAAAAATCTCAAATTAATTCTCCAATTTAATGTCAAAATTCACAGGCTACTTTCAGTTACAGCCTAATCACCATACACTAGTAGCTAAAATTCTACTCTACCTAGGATTCCATAATCCCACTCTAATTAGAATTCTAATGGAACCTACTAACTAAAGGAAACAACATGTGAAAGAAGGAACTATAGATACATAACCCAAAAGGACAATGCCGACAGGGGCAGTGATCTCTCTCTCTCTCTCTGATCCCAACAATGGGGCGCAGTCCTGAACCCTTCATGCCAGTGATGGCAACCAACAAAAAACCTGTTTTTTTTATTTAAGAACATTGTTTATATAAAATATAAAACCAAATAATATAATTTAAAAACAATTTTAACTAAAAAGTATCTTTTATAAAATATATTCTTATATATTTAGTTTATTATATATTCAAATATTTATATTTATATATTTTTTAAAACATATTTTCCATAATTAGAAAATATGTTTAGAGAGAGATAGGAGAGAGTTATAAAATAGCAGAGGCAAAATGGTCAATTTACCCTATTTTTTTTAGCAGCATGGAATGTCACTATCATTTTTACAATGTGGGGAAGCACCAGCTGTAATTAGGTTAAACCTCAAGGGTGCCCAATGTAATTTACTATGGGATTTTTATATTTTGAATTTTAACAACACATAAAAATAAAAGTGTGCATGATATCATTATTAAACCTAGAAATCAAGTTACCACCAAAGAACAATTTTGATATTTTGGATCAATTGTTCAAAAAAGAGGGGAGATTATGAAGGATATTACTCATAAAATCAAGGTGGAATGGTTTAAGAGAAGAAGCATATCTAGGAGAATTTTACCAAATGACTATATGTCCATCTTCATTTATGTCTCAAAATGTTAGGTAGTTAAGTATCAACATGTGCAAAATATGAGATTAGCTTAATACGGGAATGTTATGATCAATGTGCAGCCATACAAAAATAGATAAAATGAGAAACAAGAACAATGTAATAAGGATGGAGCAATGTTTATTGAAGATAAGATGAGAGAGTCATAATTAAGATGATTTGGACATAAGAAAGAAGATCGGCAAAAAAACTTGTTAAGGCAAGAGCAGGAACTTTGTAGTAAAAGAAGACCAAAGAAAACTTGGTGGGAAGCCTTTAGACACTATACAAGATACAATAGTCATACTGAGGATACAATCATGGATGGAGATAGCTGGAGATCTAGAATTGTATGATGACCACACTGACTTGGGATTAAGATGTGTGATTGTTGGTGTATTGAATTTTAACATATTTTATGATAAAGTTTAAGTAATATTGATTAGATGAGATTATTTTTGAAAGAATTTTAGTTATTTAAGAGTTTTAAACAATATATGACAGGCGGATGCAAACTAATAACTTGATCTAAAGATTGAATGAAATTGATTTTTGGATAACTCAGCCTCTTTCTTCTCTGTTCTGTCTCTTCCTTTGAACCCTCAGTTTCTTTCATTCCGTTTCTTCTTTCCCCCTTCTTTTCCTCCTTTTCCTTAGTTCCTTCTCTTCTCTTCTTCTTGATCCTGCATCAAAGGCCTTTGAAGGAGAGTACAGTGCTCTGTACTTTTTTTTTTCTTTTTCTATGGTTGAAGGAGTATTCTTGCTGTTCACTTCCTAGTTTCACTACTAAGACATAATTTGTAGCTAGGATTTTGGTGGTCCAGGTCTGCCCCCTCTCAGCACCTCTTTTTGTTAATATACATAAAGTTAAAATGCACAAGTTCAAGCAGAAGATGTTTCACATATCGAATACATTAACTAATTACCTCTTCGTTTTGTTGGTTTGAATCGTCAGATAACTTGATTCTGTCATGTATGAAAAGCTGGGTTGTCTGCCCTGAGAAATCCCAGATGGTCAACTGTCAAACAATGAAGTCAGTTGTTAATCTAGCCAAAATAATAACCCAATTTTAATTACATCAATTGTTAATTACTTATCTCACCTGCCCTGTTTCAACATTAAAAATATCAAAAGCTCTACGGAAATCTGCAATTTCATTATCCTGGAGAACTCACAAAAGAAGAAAGAAACATTATCGCACAGTCAGAAATAATTCCATTCTCATATTTACAATGCAGGTGCTCCATCAACTGAACATAGTTACAAGTATGACAAAAAAAAACAATGAAGCATTGCTTAATTTAGTTCCAACACTACTTGCTGGGGGTGATAACTGCAACTTGTGTTCAGAAAAACTTGGAAGAAATCAAAACTGAAAAGCTTGCAGCATAAAACAAGCACAAAAATAAGTTTGCAAATTATTTAATAGCAACAGGTTGTCATGAGACCAAACAAGCAGCTAGAAAACAAAGCACCTCTGTAAACACCACTATTAATACTTTACTGGTGAGGACAAACAACCCATTGTACAATTTTATAAACATTAACCCTGCCTTATGTTGATCTCTTAGGTAACTAAATTTCCTTCTACTACAGTTCTAGAGGCTTGAAACTAAGAGCTGTGCTACATGACTCATCTGTCCTCACCATTGACCTAGAGATTCCCAGAAAATCTTTAGATACCAAGATCCTTGTTCACTTAAAATCTAAAAACTCCTTTATCTTAAAAATTAACAATTTATCCCATGTTTAATTTACCGGGCTTTTCCAATCTCCTTCAGCTCCCTAACCAGTACCTCACACTTGGGCACTCATAAACCATTATAAAACAAAACCAAACATCAGCTTTGAACATAAAATTCATTAGCTTTTTGACATTTGTCACATAGCTTCCTCCCTTGACATATTGTATAAAGCTATTCATAGAGCCTTTCCTACTCTGATATATTCTATTTATTAGTATTTTGAATGGGAGAGAGTTAAGCAAAGGGCTATAAATTATAAACAAAACAAGAAAAGTGAGCTGTTGAGATACTATTTTGTTTTTTGTCCAAACAAATGGAGTTTCATTATTTGAAGAAAGAAATGCATTTTTATTACAAACCATTCTATAACTCAATAACACAATTCATTTAGCAAAACTAAATCACAATTGAACAAGTTATCACGAGACCTTTTGACGAATCTTTACAACCAATGAATTTGTTTCCCTGCAAACAGAAAGACTTATTTGTAAAGGGAACAGATCCCACATGTTATCTTCAGCCGCTAAAAGCCCTTCTATTTCCTTTGCATCATTATGCCTGCCATGGAGACAAAAATTATTAGTTACATAATAATGAATCCTGAAGGCGAGATATATAATGTTGGAAATATCACAATTTACTCAAAAGGATAATTCGAGTAACAGTTGGATTTCTCTCCTAATCTTATGGCTGAAAAATAGGAGATAAAAGGATAAAGTGATAAGGTGATTTGGAGATTAGAAAACTCCAAAAATAAAGGGATAAAGGCAGCAGATAATTCCAGATATCTCAGTAGTTTTTTAAATTCTTCTTGTTGTATTTTATCTTCTAAACATTCAAATATGTTCCTAGAATATAGGAGAAAACCTAGGTGTTGTATATAAATACCCCATACTACCCAAGAATAGATCAAGCAAGCAATATACAATTCTTTCAGCTTGTTTCATCTTTTTCTACATATAATGAACATTGAAGGGCATTCCCAGTGCACAAGGCTCAGCGCTTTGCCAGGGTCAGAGGATTAAGTATTGCTTTGCAAAGAGGTAGTTTCCACAATTTGAACCCATGATTCTCCCATCACAAAGGAGACAAGCAGATATAAGGAAACTCAAATGCCAATCAACATACACCGGAAGGAAATAGTACTGCTAGAATTTTTATATGCAAGCTACTGAACAAGAAATGGCACGTTAGTGGCACCACCTTGGTGGCTTTCACTGATATATAACATACTAGTTATTCCCAAAAAAATGGCATCTTTACAAGAATAATTTTGATATATTGTTGTTGTTTTGCCTGAGTTTGGTATGCTGGAAGCTAAGAAGAAATCAGAGAAGTTCATAATGGTGATCGAGTGGCAGTAGTGTGCAGGATATTTCTGTAAATATATGTATTTACTAGGGGTAGAATAGACTATGTAAAGTCGGTTATGTCCCTAGGATAATCCACCTCATAGTCTATAAATATGAGGGCAGGGGATCAGCTGTGCAACATCATTCATTCATTCTATAACTCTTATACGAGTATGGTGAAAAGAGAGAGAGCTGTGAGAAGGATAGTTCTTGGATTCTTTGAGAGGATCGTACTCGGGTTGTATGAGAGGGAGAGGGATTCCATTGTACTGATTTCTATTCATTCTTAGTGGACTGTTCTCTCGCTGGAGGTTGTTGGATGCAGTGCCATTTCCATGGCATGAACCAGGGTAAAAATCGGTGTGCAGTAATTGTGGTTTGATCTTCTTTACTTGTTTCAATTCTGTATTTATTTTACTTTCTGATTCATGCATGTATTGTGGGTGTTTCGATGAGATTTTGAGTGAACTATTGAGTATCAATAGTACTCAATTTCAACATATATAAAACCAATTTTTAAAGAAGAGAAGGCACATATCAGAAAAAATAGACACTATATAAAAACTCATTAAAGCAGAAAGCACAACAACCACTCAAGCAACACCAGACACAAGTCTAATATTTGTCTGGGTCAATCTGCAAATGTGTCTTTTGTTAAAGATGCTGATGTTTCCTTTCAACCATTGAGTTTTGTTCGGGTCTCTCAACACATGAAAACTGGTGTATAACTCCTTTAGAAGCAAAATAGTCAGCAAGTTTAAGTTCAGGAGCATTGTTTGACCTAAACTTCTTAATGACCATATTGAATTGAGTCTCAACCAAAGAAAAGAACTCAGGGATAATGTCCTTAGCCTCTGATTTATTTCTCATAAGGAAAACCCAAGTGTATCTCGTGCAATCATCGACCAAAGTTAGAAAATACTTATGTCCAGCATAAGAAGGAACATGAAAAGGAACCCAAGTGTCACAATGAATAAGATCAAAAACACCCTTTGATAGATGATTATGAGAGATAAAAGACAATCTCCTTTGTCTAGCCAGGGGACAAACAGAACATAAATCATGACCATTATTACTGAATTGAGGTTGAGATTTTATTGAATCCAGTCTTTTGAAAGAAAGATGCCCTAGTCTCTTATGCCAAGCAGTCTTACTAACATTAGCTACTATGGCTACAGGAAAACTCCCAAAATCAATTACACCAGAAACAGCATCCAAGACATAATCCTTCAATCAACTCAGCCTTGCCAATCACCTTCAAAGTGTGTGTAGCCTGTATTATATAGGCATGAGAAGTAAAATTGAGACTCATGGAATTTTACCTTACTAATGCACTCGCTAAAATGAGGTTGAACTTAAAATGAGGCACATATAGGACATTGTTCAACACTATAATGTGAGGCAATCTTAACACGGCCCATATATTGAACTAAAATCCGTGTGTGATCTGGTAAGAGTAACATAAGTATCCAAAATAGGCTTCAACTCAACAAAAGATGCATGATTGAAACACACATGGCTTGTGGCTCCGGAGTCCAACACCCAATGATTAGGATTACTAAGCAATGAACTAATATTAACAGAAAGACAGGTACCTAATGCCTAATCAGAAGAAGAGGCGTTAGGAGGACAGGATTTAGCATTGACCTGCTTAGCAACCGAGAGGTGAGAGCTCAACATGCTCAATAAACTCTGGTATTGTAGTGGGCTCAATGATTGCATAAATCCTTCTACTTCCTGAGTTTGAGAATAGCTAGAGACTGATCCCAACACCTGACTCACAATAGGATTTTTAGAGTGATTATGAGTAGCCATTTGACGAAAATTATTGCTCCTTTGTCTAGGATTATACCTAGGAGGATATCCATGGAGTTTGTAGCACTTATCTACGGTATGCCCACTAAAACCACAATGAGTGCATATAGGCCTCTCCCTCTCCTGAGTTTTTTTTACCCTAATTAAGCCTATGTGTGTCATTTTTGACAAAGAGTGTAACAAGATCTGAACTACCAACTGTATTATGTATATGCCTCTGGTTCTCCTCGTGTAACCAGGGCAAAAACTTTATTGATTGGTGGGATGGGATCCATCATCAACAATTGTCCTCTAACTTGAGAATAAGTGCCATTTAGACTCATGAGAAAGGACATAACATACTCAAGTGTGATAATATTCTGCTAGAGATTTCGAACCACATGTACATTTTCCACATGAATAAGTTGGCCTATAGTTGCTGAGTTCGTCCCAAATGACCTTTAATTTGGTAAAATAGGCACTTATTGATAACTATCCTTGTTGTAAGTTCATCAACTCACTTCTAAGTTGAAAAATTCAAGGACCATTAGCTTGTTGATATCTTTTCTTAAGGTCAATTCATATATCATAAGCAGATTCAAAAAATATAACACTTGCCGAGATTTCTTTAGAGACAGAATTCAATATCCATGAAATCACGATATTATTGTTCTTGATCCAATAATTGAGAAGCGGATCATCACCTGATGGCCAAGAAATCAAGTCATTTATAGACCCTAGTTTGTTCTTTACCGAGAGTGCAATGAGCATGGCACAATTCCAAGACACGTAGTTGTCTCCCGTCAGAGGTTGCGACACCAGCAACAAGCTAGTGTTGTCGAAGTGGTGCAGACAATAGGGGCTCAAGACATCATCAATGGCGGAATTACTCATTGACGAAGAAGAAATCTCTAGAAACATAGTCGCCATAGAATGAGTATGGACGATCAATTGAAAGAAAAGAAAAAGAAATTGATAGCAAGAGATCGCAAGAGTCACAATTGCCGGAGGAAGATTGATTCATAGATCTTCGATCAAAAGAGATCGCGGTCACAAAATAAACAGAACTCCAAATAACGGAGATTCACGACACCAAAACTATGATACACAACGTCGATCGAAGAGAGGAAGCATACCTAGGGCTCGTCGGAGATCAACAAAGAAGGAAACACGAGCCTAGGGTTTCGAATGCTTTGATACCATATTGGAAGAGAAGACAAACACGAGAGAAATTTAATGCCTCATCGATCCACTTTATTCTGAGATCTCGGCTTTAAATAGTAGCCCTAAACTAATACAATGTTATTACAAAAATGCCATTGCTTAGCAACAACGACTAAAATAACAACAAACAAAATACAAGTAAGCAAAAATACAATGATTTAAAAACAACAAATACTCTGTTAAAGTATCCTCATATATCTTTTACACCCGTGTCTTAAGCTTATTGGCAATTGTGTCAACTAAATACATCTTGCAAACACGCGTTTATGGATATAATTAATCAATTATATAAGATAGCTAATCAAGGCCTGCCATGAATAATAATCCCAGCAAACTTTTTCTTTTTAAAATTAATATTAAAAAATAAGATCATTTTTCCTCATCCTTTTCTGATAAGCAAAAACTTTATTAGAGAGCATCAGAGGGTCATTGCTTTCAGAGCCCTCTCGATAATTCAAAAAATTCTTCACGATTAAGAAAAAAAAAATCAATGCATGTGATTTACAAAATATGGTTCAACTGCAAAGTAGGTTCCTTTCATCGTCAAAAATACAATGAATCTTCTCCCTCAAGTGCATCCCCCTTCAATGCGTGGAGACCACCTTCATCCTGTATTGCCTTCTTCCAATGCTAAGACCATTGCAACACTGCATTAGCTCAACTTACTTCCTTGAACCTCCCACCAAAAACAGCCAACACAAGAGCATAACCATTTCTTGCCACCAACAATGGATTACAAGATGATCCACTGATTCTCTTCTTCAATCATAGACACAATCATTTAAGCATTTTTTCAAGGATCATATTATAACCTATATTGTCTTCCTTCCCCAGCATCCACATGATAAAGTAAAAAGAACAAGACATCCAATTATCAATCTCAGCACAGTGCACCTGAAAGACACATCCAAGAAACCCTACCTCACTTTAACAACATATGGTCAGCATTGCATCGATTTTTCCAGCACATTACACCTGAAAGACTCACCGATCCAAGAAACCTTACCTCACCTTAGCAACATATGGTCAGCACTGCATTAATTAGTTTGCGCCAAAAACAAGATTTATAAATTTTAGTATTTTGGCGTAATATAGGGTTTGGGTCTAGCAGGTGTATGTGCAAGTGTTGACAGAAAAAATTCTCCTAATTATGTCTCCTCCAAGGGTTAAAGGTCACATACACCTGCTAGAGATTCTGTCTCCTAAAGTCGGACTATGATTAGAAGTCACCCCTCTCTTCAGGTTCTTTTTCCTTGGGATAAATTCAGTATCTCGGGGAGTAAACAAATGCGCATAAAATATAATGAAAACTATCATGACTTCAGATCCTAGCCATTGTTATTTGTTAATCAACGGCACCTAAAGAAAGTTATCATCAATTATGAATATCCAGAAGCAATAACATTAAACTTCAACATGTACACCTCCAACTGCCTTGCATGAGGAAAAGCCTCAGCTAAATCCACTTCACTTGGCCCAAGCTATAACTTTCTGTTCAAATCCAATTGGCGGAAGTTGATTTGGAAACAAGCTAAAGACAAGCTGGTTTAGATTAATCCTGGTAAGCCCACAGATCTGAAGCTCAGTGTAGCAGTTACTTGGGTTAACTCGTTAAGCACCTAGTCTGGAAATGGCGTTGTAGCCTAGTGCTTGGTTCTTGCAATGAACAGCCACAAGTTGAGCCATCTTGGATGGTAAGCTGTTAACAGGAGAAGACGGAGCCATGGGATGCCTACCGCATTCTTGGCAAGTAAACTAATAAAACTAATCCTCTTAGTCTTTTTTGTTTTCGTTGATGGATGTTTATTCAACGTTGGTCATCATAAGGGTCTGTTCTCTGACAGGAAAATGATTTCATAAATCTCAACAGGAATGAAATATACATAAGCACGCAAAATAGAGTCATCCAGTTCAAATCCCTTACCACTTAAGAGCTCGCAAGAACATCCACTGTGCAAGCAACGCATAAGCACCTTCTTCCTCACAAGAGTGGTTTAGGGAATCATCTTTTCTCCTCATACTGAGAGCAATTTCGGACCCATGACCCCCAATCCCCGTCGGGCCCGAAGCAGCACCATAAGATTTCACCGCATAAGAAACGCCCTCGACGTCTGCGGTGCCCCGAAACAGCGCCTCTTTCGCCTCACTCCACCACCTGAAATCCAATGCACAGAAATCCAGGCATGCTTCGCCTCAGCAAACAACCAAAAAAAAAAAAAAAAAAGAACGGACGCAGTTTCCGGTACAAGGCGGGGATCATCAGATACCGCTACCTGAAGGGAACGAAGTAAAGCTTCTCGTCATCGCCGCCACCGCCGCCGCCGAGGTCAGCGGGGGCCGTCTGCCCGGCGGCATCGCGGTCGAATAAGCCATCGCCGTCGTTAGAGGAGAAGAGGAAGGAGTCCATGGAGATGAAATCTAGGGTTTTAGAAAGGAGTCTCTTGAGGAATGGAGAGAGCAGAAAGGAAAGGAAGTTGGCGAATTTGGAAATAGAGAAGCGGACGGAGTGGGTGAGCCGAGTTGTTGATTGCGATGAAGACGATGATGATGGCGGCGAGCAATCCTGATTAGGAGGAGGCCGATTGGTCATAGAGAGGAAAGTACCAGAGGGAGAGAGAGAGAGTGGCAGCCGGATGGACCATGCGGCTCTTGTCCTCGACACTGGAACGAGAACCGTCGCTTCGGGCTTGTGCCAAGAGCTACGCGCGTGCCAAATTCACGCGCCAAGAGCTGCGAGTGAGCTTCCCGTCGGACGCCATGTCTAGACGCTTCTCGTTTCTCCCTCTCCTTGGACTCGAGAGTCGAAATTCGGTTCGTTCTTCTGTTCGCATTTTTTTTTATTAATTTTTAAATTTAATAAACTTGATTAAAAATTAATAAAAATATAATATGCAATGTAATATATATTATTAAAGTTTAAATTTTTATAAAAATATTTTTTTGAATGATATATACATTTATACATTTTTTAAAAATTTTATATTAAAAATTTAAAAATATAAATACTCAAATCAATTAAAAACTCGTCTAGACAAATTCCAATCCAAATTAGTCTAAAATTTTTAAGAATTTTAAGACCGATCTCAATTAAATAAATACCTACACAAAAGTGTTTATTAACTAAGCAATTAGAGGTTACGGTTTTGCATACTAAGGGCACATAAAATATCTTTTTATCTTTAATTTTTGTCATGAAAAATATTTATTAATTAATAAATATTTTTTTTAACTTGAATGTCAATGTCTCATGGTTGGGCATGGTTTGTCCATGATTTGCATTGACCTAATTCACATAGGACAATCGCATTTTCAAGTCAAATCATATTCACTACTCATCTTAACTAAGCATATTGTTTAAAAAAATGATACCGTCCCATTGTTATAATGACATGCCACTGACGCCAAATAACTACTTTGTTGGTACCATAAGATTCACATAGTTGGTTAGTTATAGTTTGTAATAGTTGACGTGTATTTTCTTAAAATGGATAAAGTGTGTTGAGGTCGGTTGTATTTTTCTTTTAAACGAATATTGTGATATTACCAAGTGAAGAGTTATCTCTTTTTAGGTAAAAATAATTTTTCTCGTGTCTTTACATGTTGTATTGGGTAAATTCATTTGCATTATTCTATTTAAAAAATGTCAAATGTATAAATTCACCTTCACATTTATTTTCTTTTATTGTGGTACTATCAAATTTACTTAGGGTGTGTTTGATTACAAAGGTGGAATTTGGATGAAAAGAAAATGAATTCTAGGAAATTAAATTACTTAGAATTAAATTCTAGGGAAAATATCAATTCAAAGCGTTTGATTACCTTAATTTTCTACCTAGAAATTACTTAAAAATAAATAAAATATATTATACAAAATATTCAAAAAATCAAATATATATACACAAATATACATACACGCATCTTCAGGAGGTTGAAGGAGCTACTGTTGCTTCCTTCAACCAAATTCATTCTGTCATTCATTCACAAATATACATACACAAATATTCATTCTGTCGTTCATCCAAGATTAGTTGAAGAAAAGCATCTGAAACATTCACAAATATACCAAATTCATGCTGCTGCCTCCTAGGTTAATGGAAGTTCTCAGCATTTGAAACATTCAACTATATGTTTCCTCGAATATCTTCATTCATTTTCCCAGCAACCAAACATAGAGGGAAACGAAAAGCATCCATGCGACCCTCGAATACAATAAACAATAAAGTCAATCGGAATCGAAATTGGTTCCCGTAAATAACAAACAAGAAAAATCAGAGGTAGAGAAGATTGGTACAAAGATAGACGAACCCTCTATGTACTTTACCAGATTGCCGGCACTGACGATGTAGAAGCCATTCACGACGTCAATAAGGATGACACTGGTCTTGAAGTTACCCGTGAGAACCAGAGATGCGCCCTGCTCCACCGGAAGCTCCACCTTCAACAGATCGATTATCCGGAACGACGCCATATTCTTTTTTTCTTCTTCTTCTTGATCTTCCCCTTGTTGCCATCGTCGTTTTCCTCTCAGCCGCTGCCTCTATTTCGATCGCCTTTTCTCTCGCTCGCCCTCTCGTTCGGCTATTCTTCTTCTCCTCTACCTGTATCAGATTGCTCCATTTCCTTGCCTGGAAAATCTATTCCAGCCTCCCCCATGGGAAAATGAATTCCAATAAAAGTGAG
The DNA here is from genome assembly GCA_036245055.1 of Diospyros kaki. Classification (NCBI taxonomy): domain Eukaryota; kingdom Viridiplantae; phylum Streptophyta; class Magnoliopsida; order Ericales; family Ebenaceae; genus Diospyros; species Diospyros kaki. Next base: position 1,622,369 of record BSEG01000010.1, read on the forward strand.
AAAAGAGGGTCACGTGAGTCAAAGTGAGAAAATATTTTCTATGGAAAAATTGGTTAATCAAACACTACAAAAGCTAGAATTTGGGTAGAAATTAACCATTTTCCATAGAAAAAGTGTGCAATCAAACACACCCTTAGTTCCAATTGCACCCCTGAACTAGCTTATGTGGCGTAAATTCATCCCTTGACTTTTGCCTTTTTTATTGGATAACTCTCGATTTTGCTTGGGCCAAATTGCACCCATTAACATGCTAATTTCATATTATATGAATGCTTGACTAATGTGACTCACAATATGTGATGTGTACTTACTTGATAGAGAGTGATGAGTTATTAGTGTTAATAATATGTATTTTATTTGTATTAAAAAACTCAAAATCAAAATAAGAGATAAATCCAATTTCTCTATTTCCTTTTCTTTCTTCATTAAATAAAGTCTTTTTGTAACACCAAAACCAAAAGAATCAAGTAAATCCCCCCACTCAATTCCCAATCCAATCACTAGATTCCCATTGTCATTATCAAAAGACAAAACAAGAGTAGAAATAATATTATTTGATTGAGTTAGGTTAAGAAACTTCAAAATCAAAACGAAAATAGTATTAAAAGTTTGAATTATGTTCCTATTAACATAAATAATAGATTGTATTGTTGATCAAAATCTCAAGGCAATAGACCTCAAGTTATTAGAAATGAGAGAATATCAATTACACCTCTAAAATTGGTCAAGTGTTTATATGGTATGAAATTCATTAGTTCAGAAGAATAATTATGACTAATTAAAGTTGAGGGTTGTCCCATGGGCATAGTTAATGGTCAGGGAAAGTATAGATAAAGGTTTTTTGCCCTCTGATGTACGGTGTGTCAGTATTTGAATCTTGACTGCTATAATTTTTTAATTTACATCTTCTATTGGAATCGTGAGATCAAGTAGTAGAGATGTCTAAGATGAAACGCCATAAAAAAAATAAAAATTAAGGGTATCATAATAAAAAAGAACAAATTGAAAGCTAGGAGGCGAATTTTAGCTATATTGACTGGTTGAAGGGTATAATTAGAACTAGAAAATTATAACAAAAAATATAAAAATTGATGTGTGAATTTATGCATTTGACCGTTAAAACGGAAAGTGAGGGGCGAATTCACCAAGTGGACGTATCTAAGCGTACCCATCCATTTCTCACCATTTGTTCAGGCCTCAGCTATAGCTCGTATCTCATTCACCTTGCACAGGTCGCTCCAAATGCGACCCGCCATGCTATCCTCTGCTCTTCCTCTACCACTCTCCACCCCCTCCATCCCCCACACTCACCATCTTAACCAATCTTCCTTCTCACCGACATCACCCTCTCAAATTCAGCAATTGTGTTACGAAGACTACTCTAATCTCCACAACTCGCTCGACCCACCGAACCAGCCCCGAACCATTCGGTACCGCCTCAGCCAATTGTGCCGGGACGGCCAGCCCCACCTTGCCCGCCAACTGTTCGACGCAATTCCGCAGCCAAAAACAGTCATTTGGAACACAATCATAATCGGGTTTGTCTGCAATGGCTTGCCCCACGAAGCCCTGTTGTTCTATTCCCGCATGAGGTCAAACCCAGATACAGAATGCGATTTCTACACTTACTCTGCCGTTCTCAAAGCTTGTGCCGAGACCCGGCAGCTTAAGATAGGTAAAGCTGTGCATTGCCACGTGCTACGTTCTCATTTATCTCCCAGTAGAATTGTCGGCAATTCGCTCTTGAACATGTACTCCACATGTTTGAGCTCAATAGACAATGAAATGGGTTTGGATTATTGGGAAAATGATTTAGTGAGTAGAGTGTTCGATACAATGCGTAAACGAGATGTAATTGCTTGGAATACAATGATTTCCTGGTACGTGAGAACGAAAAGATTTATAGAAGCATTTAGGCATTTTTGGTTGATGATGAAAATGGGAATACGATTGACGGCCGTGACTTTTGTCAATGTCTTCCCTGCTGTTTCAGCTATGGGTAACATTAGGAGGGCGAATGTGCTGTATGGTTTGCTTCTTAAATTGGGAAGTGAATTTGCTAACGATCAGTTTGCATTGAGTTCGGCAATTTTTATGTATGCCGAGCTTGGTTGTCTTGAATTTGCTAGGAAGATCTTTGACCACAGTTCTGATAGAAATACAGAGGTGTGGAATACTATGATTGGTGGATATGTTCAGAACAATAGTCCAGTTGAAGCACTTCCTGTTTTTCTTGAAGCTCTAGAGTCAGAAGACACTGTTCTTGATGATGTGACTTTTCTGTCAGCTTTAACTGCAGCTTCACAGTTACAATGCTTAGATTTTGCTCAACAGCTCCATGCATATTTAATTAAGAATTCATCAGTGTCACGTGTGATCATACTAAATGCAATAGTTGCCCTGTATTCTAGGTGCAATTTGGTAGAGATGTCCTTCAAAGTTTTTAGTAGAATGAGCGAAAGAGATACTGTTTCTTGGAATACCATGGTTTCAGCGTTTGTGCAGAATGGGTTTAATGATGAAGGGCTGATGCTTGTACATGAGATGAAGAAGCAAGGTTTCAAGGTTGATTCTGCAACTGTAACTGCCCTGCTTTCAGCGGCATCAAATATCAGGAACCAGGAAATTGGAAAACAAACCCATGGTTACATTATTAGGAACAAAATTCAATCTGAAGGAATGGAAAGTTATCTTATAGACATGTATGCTAAATGTGGTCTGATTGAAGCTGCTCAAAGACTATTTGGAAATTACTGCATGCATGGTAGAGATCAGGCCACATGGAATGCCATGATTTCTGGGAATACACAAAACGGACTAATTGAGCAGGCTTTCAACATCTTTAGGCGGATGCTCAAACAGAATGTAACACCTAATGCCGTAACCTTAGCATCGATTCTCCCTGCCTGCCATCCAGTGGGAAGTATGGCTATAGGCAAGCAACTGCATGGCTTTGCCATTCGCAACTGGTTACGCCAGAATGTCTTCGTTAGCTCTGCTCTGGTAGACATGTACTCGAAATCAGGTGCAATAGCTTATGCAGAAAACGTGTTTTGCACGTCCCCTGAGAAAAATTCAGTTACATACACCAACATGATATTGGGCTATGGTCTACATGGGATTGGTGAAAAAGCTGTATCCCTCTTCCACTCAATGAAAGAATCTGGTATTAAACCCGATGCTGTTACCTTTGTTGCTGTCTTGTCTGCTTGCAGTTATGCTGGCTTGGTTGATGAAGGCCTTCGAATATTTGAGTCAATGGAGAAAGAACATGGGATTGGGCCCTCACTTGAGCACTACTGTTGTATTGCAGACATGTTGGGGAGAGTTGGGAGGGTGGTTGAGGCTTATGAATTTGCTAAAGAATTGGATGAAGAGGATAACATGGGAATTTGGGGATCCCTTCTTGCAGCCTGCAGAATTCATGGAGAATTTGAATTGGGAAAAGTTATTGCCAATAAGTTGCTTCAGATGGACAGGGGAAAGAGCATGACAGGTTATCATGTTTTGCTGTCAAATATATATGCAGAGGAAGGGAACTGGGAGCATGTTAACAGACTGAGAAAAGGGATGCGAGAGAAGGGCTTGACAAAGGATATTGGCTGCAGTTGGATTGATATTGCTGGTCATGTAAACTGTTTTGTGTGTAGAGATCAAAATCATCCTCAATGCAATGAAATTTATGAAACATTGGAAGACTTGGCTGTGAAGATGAAAGATGCTGGTTATAGGCCTTCTTTTGATTACAACATAGGCTGGAGTTCTGACATTGAGGAATAAATAACAGTTGATTTTTTGTTCAGATGGCTTGTGGATATACAATTGAGAGACTAATCAGACCATGTCATGAAGACTTGGCTGAGTGGTGCTTCGGCTGTGTGATCTGATATAAACTGGATTATTTGATGACAGGATGAAGGCTTGGCTGAGTGGTGCTTGCTTTAATTGTTTGTCCAACATGATATTTATTGCCTTACTGAAAGCCTATATATCTGGTTTTGGAGAGAAAAAAAATAAAAGGAGTCTGTAGAGCTCACTTCTGTTGGTTTCTGGGATTGAACTTCTGGCCCACATTGGTATTAGTTGCCAATGGATGCTATGTAATACCGTACATAGAGAAACAATTATGCTTCATTGATGTGAATGTCCTTTTATTAAATTTGGAGCAATGGGTTGTGAGCTAATCTGAACTCTCTTGAAGCACCTGAGTCAAACTCAAAGAAGTGTATTCCCATCTTGTCAGGTCAGTGCACAAAGCCTCTGTTCTCATTCAGCTTGTAGGTTCCATTCTTTTTAAGTGATCTGTTAATAGAAAATGTCTTCAGGCTACATTTTGTTTTCATGCATCTCCCCCCCCCCCCCTTCTTTCTCTCTCATATTTGCTTCTTAGTGTCTATGCAAATGTCATATAAGTAAAAATCTGAGGTCAACAAAACACAAACACAAGAGCTTTGAGAACTGCATTCTTTTACATGTCAGTTTATATTCAAGTCTTTACATGACCAATTAGGAAACATATAAAAGAAATTCTAAGATATTCTAAATATTCAAGATGATAAACTAAGAAATATTCCAATAATCTTGAGATATTCTAAGATTATGTTAACATCCCCCCTCAAACTCAAGAGGATGGAAGATCTACCAACTTGAGTTTGCAAACTCCTGAAAGCGCCCAGGTGAACAAGCCTTAGTGAAAATGTTAGTAGTTTGGTTTTTGAGAATTTTGTAGCAACAAGTTGAATAGCACCAGGAACAATGTGCTGGTCTGCTCATAAAAAACATAATTATGGAAATTTGAATGGCACTTCTATTATCATAGTGTTAGAAGATTGTGGAGCACCCATTTAACCACCATAACCAAGGAAGCTTATACGCAATATTAGGAATTGCATGACACTTGGCTTAACTACTGGATTACGAAGTAACTGATTGCTTCTTATTATGTAATGAGATGAGGGAATCACTAAAGAAAAAGCAATAACCAATGGACCAATGATAGAGTGTCTATCAGTAGGATTGTCAGCTAAATTGCCATCTAATTCTAAGTAAACTATGAGGACAAGAGACTAGTGAGTAGAAAAATGAAGACCATGAAATAAGGTTGCCTTTGACATAGTGAAGAATACGCAAGACTGCAGCAAAATGAGTAGACCTAGAAGCAGACAAATTGACTAACAACATGATCTGCATAAAGCTATGTTAGCTGGGTAAGTGTGAGATAAAATGAGATTTCCCATTAACTAAGGATAAAGATTAGGATCATCAAGAGGCATACCATCCATTGGAGTGAATTTTACATTAGTCTCAATTGGAGTGGAAACAACTTTTACTGCTAGTAAAACCAGAATGGGACAAAAGGTCTGTAGCACATTTAGCTTGAGAAAGATAGTAACCTGAACACTCTGACTAAACCTCTAAGCCAAGAAAATAAAATAAAGAGCCTAGAATTTTCATCCCCAACCGTTGATGAAGTGAGTGTTGCAAGTCTGCAATACCTTGAGCATCACTGCTAGTGATAACTATATCATCAACATAAAGCAAAAGAAAGATTTGACTTTAGGGTGAACAAATTGAGCATGGTCATGGGGGCAAGATTGAAAACCAAGTTTATTGCAAGATTGAAAACCAAGTTTATTGACAATGGAGCTAAATTTAAATTATGAGGCTCATGGCATTTGCTTGAGACCATATAATGCACATCGAGTACTACACACCTTATGTTGTGGATGAGAATATCCAGGTGGACCTTATGTTGTGGCCACTGGGGAAAATGTTTTTCCATAATCAATCCCATACTCCTAAATGAACCATTTGGCAACAAGTCACCCCTTATACCATTCTACTGAACCATTTGACTGGGTCTTAATTTTGTTGGCCCATCAACAACCAATGATAGATTTTTCAGGAGGCAAATTAACCAAGTCGCAAGTACAAAGTCTTTTCCAAAGCCCACAATTCTTCCACTGCAGCTTGCTGCCAAAGAGAATTAGTACTAGCTACAAGTGTGATGTCTGTATAAAGGGACAATTGCAAAATAATAGTGGCAATCTTGAAAATGAAAAGGTGGATTATGAACTATTGTGGAGCAGAGGAAAGGAGAAGACATAGAAGGAACAATAGAGGAAGAATGTTCCTCAGGTTGTGATGCAGAAGCTTGGGGTGTAAGAACTTCAGGAGGAGATACATCTAGAGAAGCTATCAGATGATCACTGATGAAGCTTGTACCTAAAGTATAAGAGAATTCAATTAAAGAGGTAAAGATGGAGTTAGCTTGAAATAAATCAATATCAAGATTAGTGAAGAATGAAGGATGAGAAGAATTTAACCTGTGAAGGTTGAAAATTTCTGAGAACGTTTTATGTTCTCAAAAAAGAACATGATGAAACAGCCAAAGACGTTTGATACCCTTTATGTTCAAGTTTTGTGCGTTCATAGTAGGAGAAAAACAAAACAAATGCATCCAAGGACACAGAATATTATAAATAGAGCCATGCAAGCATAGTATGGAGAAACATTATCAGTAGCAGGAGAAGGAACATGATTGATAGTATAGACAACAGTGAGAGCAGCTTCTTTGCAGAATCTGTCAGGACAAGCATTAGAGATAAGCAAAGCACAAATAATGTTGAGAATCTTTTGGCGTTTATGTTCAGCGTGTCCATTTTACTGAGGGTCCTGGGCAAGGACATTGAATGAATATACCTTGTTTAGCACAAGATTGAAGAAAGGCAGTCTTCCTATCTTTCTTGGCATTATCTGCACAATGAACTTTAAATGTTTTGGAAAATAGAGCTTGATCCATGACAACAAAGTCTGAATAGATTTGAGACAATTCATAATGAGTTTTGATACGATAAAGCCAAGTATAATGAGTATAATTATCAACAAAAATCACAAAATATTTAAATCCGTACATGGTATGAATAGGTGGAGGTATTATAATGCACTAAATCAAAGGGTTGAAGAAAAAGAGAATTACTATTATGCAAGGGTAAAGCATGATTCTTAACAGATTGACATGAAGTGCAATCAAAATGTTCACTTTTAACAAAAGCTTGAACATCACGAGAAAGCAAAGGGATGTATTGAAGTTAAAGAGACATGACCAAGACATGAATGCCATAAGGTATAAGAGGCCATGACTGCACACTGAACAAGGTACTTGGAGGGAATATTTAGTGAAACAAGCTCAGACAGGCTACCAACCCAACAACTAGTTCCAAATATTTGTCATCTCTGAAAATCCTGCGCTTACAACTATAATAAGAAAAGTGAATATCAAGTCCAAGTTCACACAACTGTCCAACAAATATGAGGTTTAGGGTGAGTTTTGAAACATTGAAACATATCATGCAACAATGATGTATTAGTGTCAATTTTAAAGATTTTCATTTGAGAATTATCAGCAGTATGAACAATGGGACTAGAAGAACCAGATTAAGAGGATTCATAGTGAGAATAGCAATTGTATGATGAGAAGCAGAGGTGGAAGAATCGTCTCTAAAATAATGACTTGTAGCAACCAAACATATATCAGAACTGAACAGCAAAGAAGAAGGTCAAGAAGCTGCCATACCAACAGAGTTTCCTTTGTCGGGACAGGGAGAAGTCGAACTTTTAGCACACAGAAGAATCTGTTTGCCCACATCACCTTCAACTTCGAGCAACAGAGATGCCAACCAGACAAACGAGCACACAGGAGTTGTGCTCACGGGATGAAACCAAACAGTGACATACGACACCTCCACCAATGGAGACTTGACGTCAACCAACAAGAGGGAGGAGGGCTTCATTGCGACTGAAGTCGACCGGCAGGAGGGATAAGGTCGTCATTCTGATGTAGGTAAGATCTTCCAACTGGTGGATTAACCTGATTTTTTAATCGGGGAGGATTCAATCAAATAGAAAATGGATGACTCAGATTGTTTATTTTGGGAATTGGACGGCCAAGATGGTTCTGGTACCAAGTTAAAATCCGATGTCAATAGAACACAAACACAAGAACATTGTGTGGAAAGGAACCGTATTCTATTTCATGTCAATTAAGGACTGTATACACAGGGTTTATATACAAGTCTTTGCATGACCAATCAGGAAGATACGTACAAGAATATTCTAAGATATTATAATTAGTTGATATATTATTTATTCCAATAATCTTGAGATATTCTAAGATTATGTATAAACATCTTATAAGTCTTTGTAAAATGTTCACTGGCCCTTCTTGAAGAGAATGGTTTTTTGCATAGGTACTAGCTAGATCTTGATACCCCCCGCCCCCACCCTCTCTCTTAAACCTCCGGTGAAATTTTCCAAAGGTGGCTTTAAGTAAAAGATTTATACAATTTAGGATCAGGGTAGTAGCTTTTTTTTGTCTCTTGACCTAACTGCAGGCAATTGAACCCGTTGGCTCAGTGGCTAAGTAGGACAAATGATTGCCGGCAACACAGTCAAAAGAGAACAACTCCTATAGTTTTGTTCCGTTGTGGTAGAAACCCTTGATTTTGTGAGACAAACTGATGCTGCACCTGCTTTCGTGTCCGGGCTGGGTCCATGACAGTAACCAATTATATAGTGTTTTTCCCTCTGGGCTGGGTCCATGACAGTCCACTAACAGAATTTTTTTTTCTCAGCTTATGATAAGAATAAGGGTTCTGCTCTTTTGGATGCTGAAACTTCTAAATTCTAATACTTTGTTATCTGTGTGCCAGTTGCTTGTTCGTACAATTTCAAATTGCAATTAAATAAAGCAGGCATCAAGATCGAGGAAGAGTTAGCCGTTTGTTAGATTTCTTGATGGCAAAGATACAGCTGATATTATACAACTGGGTATACATGTGAAATTATACTTCAATTGTCAGTTATGTTTAAGATATAGCCATGGGGCCATTGTGTTGATATATCTTTGATTTGGTCAACTTCAGAGTGTCAAACATGCTAAGATATGCATCCATGGGCTTGCACGAGTAAACAGCTAACAGGATAGATATGGTTTGACAAAGGCCCAATATATTGTGGATACATGTGTACAGAAGGTTCAAAAGGCTCAATAAAATGATCAGAAGCACTTCAATTTTTGTTTTGAAAAATGATAAGAATCCTCTATAATCCATTCTGTTTCAAGAGTATGCTTAATCCGGTTTGTCTTACATATATTTTGACATGATGATGGAAAATATGACTTGTAAGTTAGAATTTATGTAACTGATTTTATATAAAATCAAAATTAAGTCTTCAATATATTTTTTGTATGGTGACAATTTATGCCCTAAATATGGAATTTGTTCTTCTGGGTATGATTAAATCTTTGATTGGTTAAAGAAATGATTTTGGTACAGTTGTAATGCCATAGTGGAGATCGCACATGGCAATTGTCTGTAAAATTTCAACCTTTAACACTGCCAAAAAGAAAATTGTCACCAAATGGGAAAGCACCACTTGTAGGATTCCTCCATTATCTGCCCCACAAATACAAAAAGACCAAATGAATATGTGGCCATGAGCATGTTACATCTCTCTCTCTCTCTCTCTCTCTCACTGTCTGTATATATATATATATATATATATTTGCTCAATCCACCCACTCATGGCCTGTAATCATGGCTTCCATTTTTGAAGTCAAAACCCCAACCCCATTATGTCTACTTCGTCCCCAAGCACTACCTTTCTCTCACAGTTCAATCACACTCACACCCACATCAAATGTGAACCATATGAAACAGAGAGGAAACAGAGAGGAAAGCACAAGAAAGAAACAGTAGTTGGATTCATTGGTTCTTTAGAGCAGCTTGATTTTCTTTTGTGGAATTCTTTTGCTCACTTGTATGGTCTTTTCACAAACTTGGGGCCGCTTGTATTTTACTTTTCGTTTTCAGTCTATTGTTTTAATTGTGAATTTGTGATTGGTTACTTGTTTTTGTCCAAAAATTAAAAATAAACATTGAAAATTGAAGGCAAAAGGTTAAAGACTTTATCAAATGGTTGTTCTCTTTTGTAAATTTTGAAAAAAGGAAGTCAATGGCAGTCAACTCTTCCTAGAGGATTCATGCTTATCCGGGCGTGGGATTTGACCCAATTTCTAAGTGGAGTGGGATCGGGTTTTGATTCCCTTTCACTTTCATCCTATTTTCTAACCCAACTAAGAATTAGAGAAAAGGGAAGAATCTTAAGCCCTTTTAGATATGATTCCCAAAATTATTTATGGGTTTAATGAAACAAACTGACATGCAATTGCTAAAATAGTTTCATAAGCTCAACTTTAAAAACAAAACCTAGCTTTAAGAAACAATAAAAATATAATTTTATTGGTTTTAAAAGTCACTTTATAAAAGATAAATACATCTCTTAGAGATCAAAATAATATAGTCTAATTGTTGGGTAATATGTGTTTTTTTTGACAATACGTCACGTATTATCATATCTCTTTATATAACTAATATAAACATAGACTTTAGAGTTGAATAAGAAGTATGAACGAGACACCAATCAAGACCATACCCCCAAGTTACATTACACGAAATAGTTAAGTGAAAATTATGTTCTGATCATTTTATATGAAACTATATAAATAATTTTGAAGATAAAGAAATCTAAGACTTTAATCTATTTACTATCACCGTCTTATACTTGTTCTCTAAAATTTGAACACTATCTTGACAAAAGTTCCATGCCTGCATAAGTTACAAGGCATCTACTAATCATTCACTAACAACAAACCCATTTCCTAACCAACTTCCATGATTTTCATCATTAGAAAAAGAAAAAAAAAATGCTGAATATGAACAAATAGGATTTTGGCCTATTTCAAGGTAGAATATATCTTTAATTAATTTTATTTGTTTGAATTCATGAGTCAACATTAATTGTTAGTGACTTTGTTTCTCATTTTAATGTGGTTTTTTGTTTTTTTTTTTAGCATCTCTCAAACAGGCAGCTAGCTAGAGCTATGGTATATATCCTTTCCTCCCTTTACTTCATTTTCTTTCTTGTATAAACTTGATATATATGACACCAAGAAAGGTAATTAAAAGTCTTAAGTTATTTTCTAGGGTTTGTTAGAATTTTCTTCAAATGGGCTATTATTAATTAAAATTTTTGGTTGTAAAAACTAAATTGATTTCACCGATAAAACCCACTTAAAATGATCTAATAGATTTTTAGGCCTAAATCTATCTCAATATTTAATTATTCATGATATATGAAAATGGTGTAAAAAATTTATAAATTATTGAACCACTCAATGATAGAACAATTAAAAAATTCTAAAATTAGATCATGCTCTCTCATTTAGGACATGGTTTTCTATTAGTTTATCCCGTTGAGAATTACAATACAAATATTGAAAAGAGAGCGAAAACACTTAGTCAGAATACGATAATTTTTTAACGCTAACTCGATTTGTCAGTACCCACCTGTAATTTGACTAAAGATAGATTCAAATGGCTATAGATCATAATATTTCTATTACCTCTTTTAATTATGTGGTTCATTTTTAATATTATATAATAGATTATATCTGATAAATTCGTATAATATATAGTGATTTTTCTTATAAGAGTCAAGATTCAAATATTTCTAAACGAGTTCACACATAAATTATTATACGCTTATTTATGAGTTATTATGTATATCTTATAAATCTATCAATTATACACAAAAAATAACGTTACACATTTTAATTTATATACACATATATATATAATTAGAAAAACCTAGTTTCATTAATACTTCTAGGTCTAGTTGTGTGGGTGTGTTGTGACATTTTATAACTTTCCGAGGTACTAGGACTTTGGTTAGTTGATCCCTAATTAGTGTCTTTTTTTATCTTGGGAAAGAGATTGCTCAAAGAGGGGGCATATTTTTATTATTATTATTTTTATTTCTCAAAACACTTTTGGTTCTTTACAGCTTGTGTGAACATTAAGACATCGTAAATGGAGTTGGCATCTTAATCTTGTCCTAGGCATTGCGGGTCAAGTGGGGGCTCCATAATCAATATGTGGATCCAATACCTACCTTTCCTAATTACCACTCTACCCTTTTCCATTGTTTTAATTTATAGTTTGTATACACATTTATATATATATATATAATATAGAAAATACATAAAAGTAGCAATTAACAGTAACTGTCGTCTATATTTTTTTCTTTTTTAGAAATTTTGAATTTTATTCTAAGTCGCTTTTTCTTTTACTTTATCGGAAAATTCTCGTCAAATTTTTTATTAAAAATTCTTTTATTTTATATATTTGCTACATGATAATTTTTCGACAAAATTGATTGAAATTTTTGAAGAGTGACTAAATTGTAACGAAATTAAATATTTAAAAATTATTATAAGACAAATTAAAGTACAAGAACTATTTCATTACAAGAACTTTTTATTTTATGCCTAGATAAATTTTTTCAATTACAATCTATCATTTAACTTAATCATATATAATAGGCATATGCACGAGATGCAAATAGTGATTTTTTTAGGGATCGATGAGAAATTATATTTGTTATTATTGGAGTGTATATTAAATATATATGTAATAACACACAAATTTGGCACATCAAATAATTTAAAATACAAACCTTTATGTGAGATATCACTCTAGAGAAATTTATAAAGAGATTCAATCCATCTAGCCTTAACAATCTCTTTCATTCAATTAACTAGGAGATGTGTTCATTTGAAACTAACAAGCAATGAAATGATAATTAGTAAACCACATATGATAGAGTAGGAGGGTGGTTAGTTTGCTTTGTAGGACAGGGACCTCTTTAAGTCCTCTCCTTAATTACACTTTTGGACCAATCCACAATGTTGAACAATTTCACACTTTGGACCCCTCCTTTCTCCTATCTCAAAAGTGAAAAAGACAAATATGTTTATTGTTATTTATCAGATAATTAATTTAATTAATGATTTGAATTAAAATATAATTGATATTGATGGGAGGGTGGTTAGTTTGCTTTGATTTTTTAATGATTTAATAATGATTTGAATCGTGACGAGTTAATTATGAAGTGACATGTTATCTTTTTATTAAGGGTGTCATATCTCACTTTCTTTCCTTATTTCGTTGAAGAAATTACTTACTCCTCAAATACTCCTCTATCCAATCTAAGGATCAAGCCCAAGCTAATCATTATTGAGGATTTCGCTCGAGATTCATGGAAGACAAATTTTGCTAAGGATCCCGTTCATTGGTTAAGACGTCATACCATATAAAAGGTATGAACTAATTACTTTTGAATTTAATCATTATTCTACTACTCGTTCTCTTAACATTGAGTCATGAGTTAATCGTTGGAACCCATTATGAAAGACAAATGCCTCGCTCGTATAAGATTCTAACATTTGGTGTTCTAGGGTCCTACTCCTAGCAACGTCAGATATAGTTGGTAGTTATTTGGTGTTTGAAACTTTTTTTGATTTCTCAATAAGACTTATAGCACTATTTGAAGTTAAATCACATAATGGAAGCATCAAATCTAATATCATTTGTTATACAGTAGACTCTTAGTAGACTATTAATACGAGATTAAGTCAAATATAGTTGCTAGTTATTTGGTGTTTGAATTTTTTTTTGATTTCACAATAAGACTTATAGCACTATTTGAAGTTAAATCACATAATGGAAGCATCAAGTCTAATATCATTTGTTATACAATAGACTCTTAGTAGACTATTAATACGAGATTAAGTCAGATATAATTGCTAGTTATTTGGTGTTTGAATTTTTTTTTTGATTTCTCAAAAAGACCTATAGCACTATTTGAAGTTAAATCACATAATGGAAGCATCAATTCTAATATCATTTGTTATACAATAGACTCTTAACAGACTATTAATACGAGATTAAGTCATAATATACGTTGTATATTTAGTTATTAATTGCTTTTATTGTTAACCCACTAAATCTTTAAAAACACTAATATATTTTTAGTTATGCTTTGGGAGATGATTTTTTGCACTTTCACCACCCATAAATCCATAAGTCATGTGCAAAACTGATCCCAAAATTATATGGAGGCAGGCTTTATTAGTGGACCACTCTTATTTGTTATCCAACTCAACAATCAACTTTCCTCTCCGATTGGTTCAGTCACCAATTTTCAAAGATGACCCATCATGCATCATTAATAAGAATAGCATTTTCCTTTACTATTAGAAGTATGTGGCAATGCCCCATATGGACAAGACTAAGTGGGAGATTATTTATATTAAGATATATCTCACTTTAAGTATAAGAAATCTCATTCTAGAAATTTCTTTGGATAAATTTTTTATCTATTGTATAAGATCGAGACTCTATGATAATTTAAATTATGAGAATCAGTTACTATTCTAGTAACATCATGAGTTAATAATATTTGTTTATTGTGAAAAATACAAGCACCATCCTAAAGCATAAAAGCATATACATGGTCATATTATTAACATTTATGATTATATAGTAGTTTTGGATCCCTAGGGATGGGAACTACTCTTCCTTCATTGTCAAAGATTTGGGTGCAAAATGAAGCTCCATTTTACATGTTCCTATATTGTGTGGACCATATATTAACTACATAGATGCTTCAGTTTACTTTTAGTAAAATGGATAATTTTGAATTTTAAGAATTTTTTATATTCATTTATCAATGAAAAGTCTTCTTATTTCATGGGCTTTTAAAGGAGATCTAATTGCTACCACCACCCCTCTTTTTCTCCGTCACTAACACCGTTGTCACTAACATGCTTTTTCATTACCTTATATAGCCAAAAATCACTATGATCTTCTGTAACATCTTACATCAAGTGATAAGAATGATCGGAACAACTTATTTTGATGGATCTATGTGAACTTCTTAGGAGTCATCTATTCTTAAGCGTTCTCAGCTCAAGCACGTTTAATTCGGAAGTTCTTTACCTACATTCAGTCCAAAAAGTATCTAATTGATGTTGTTTAATTCCTTACTTATTCTCAATATATACTACACTTCTCTGAACTTTTGAGATATTACACATTTCACCTCTTCCTTAACAAATATAACAAAAAATATTTTTTTAACATATATCGATAATTATATGATTTTTGGAATTAGGTATTATTCTAGAAAAAATCAAAATAATTTAATTAGATACTGGTCTTCTAGTATTTTTAATAACCCTAATTCCACTCTAATTTTCTAAATTAAACTTCAATTTAGTAGTGGGTTATTAATGCCTTCAATGGTGAGGCAGTTGTCAATAATAATTTAAGATGTAATTATCAGTGGCACTATCTAAAGTCTCAACAAATGAATCATCAACCCACCACTCAGCCTCTTAGTCTGTGGCTACTAATTTTTCCACAAAACATTGTCCCTTCAAGCTGTTTTATTTCATCTCTTTGATTACTTTTTTCACAAGTCACTTTCATCATATAAATATCTTTTGATTTAATTCTCTAGCTAGAAAAAAGAAAAAAAAAAAACACTTGTTGGAAGTGGATGCTATAGTTACTTTTTAAAAGTAACTAATCCTTCATCCCCATATGTTTTCATTTATAAGAAATAGAAAGGTGACACGTTTTCTCTTATTTAATAAGAGATAAGTTAATAAAATTTAATTCTCGAACCATAACTTCAAAGAATTTGGAATTTATATCAATTTGGCCTAATAAATTTATCGTCTACCCAAGATAACTTAGCCTATAAACCTTATAGATAATTTTAATTTGGCAAATTCACTGCTAGTTAAAGATAACCAACCTTGAGAACCTTGGAAATAATTTCGATTTGATGGGTTCGGGGGTAGCGTGAGATAACTGGACCTAAGATTGTGGATATAATTTCGCAGTATGACAAATTCTTTAGGCGTAGCATAGATAAATTATCGTGCATGTTCGAGAATTTAGATTACCTCAAGATCATGGGATCGAATATGTCTTCTTACGGTTGTTGATAATTTATTTCTATTTGAAGGGTTAGGCCTCGAGCTTCGATTTACAATTCATCTATCTGTCTACTTAGGTCAAAGGCATATCGAGCTGTAAATTTAAAAGAGAGTGAGACTGTCTTAGCCAAAAATTGCGTTGATTAAGAACCCCTCAAGTTTTCTATACTGAAAAACAAAAAAAAAATAATATGACAAATTCACATCCAACCTATAATAATTGAATAGGAAAATCTTAAAAATAATTTTGAATATTCTAGCTCCCTTCACCTTTATAAAAGGAAAGGGCCTATAGATAAACTATCTAACTCATAAGTATTTACACTATACCTTTGTCATTGATTCTTATCTAACTCTTAAGTATTTACTATACCTTTGTCTTTCATTCTTAGCTTTAACGTCAAAGATTATATTAAAAGAATTAATCTTATTTTTTCTTGCGAACCTGATATGGAGACAAACCTTAATACTTTATCCCAACCATAATCTTCCAACTTCACAACAAACCTACTTTCCTTTAATTGCTTAATTTGTAGTTATGCAATAAATTCATAATTGTCCAATCTGATTGGCCTAATCAGGAAGATGAAGACAGGATGTTTCAGCAGACACAAAATAAATAATATACATCCATAGAGACACTTTGCCCAACATGAAAACACATAATTATTACATTCATGCTCAATTTTTAGGGTTCCTCATGACATAATTTCACAGAAACAAATTGATGTTGGCACCTTAATTATAAAGGCATTGTCATACATTACCTTACATTTAACATAAAATTAATTTGACATCAATTATACCATCGCACCCAAATTTAGGTTGAATCTATATTTTGAATGTTGTATTTTTTTAATTATTTCAATTATATGTCTTAACTTAATTTTTAAATCAATTTAACTTACATACTTTAATTTTTTTTTGTGATAATCCAAACTTTTCTTTATTTTGATTATACCCCTGTATTTGTATTTTCGATCATACTCTATTTATATTAAAGTACAAGAATTAAATTGATTCGAAATATAAATTTAACAGTATAATTGAAATAATAAAAAGTTCAGATTTTTATATAAGAAAATTATTAAAATATATGAGTTAAATTAAGTTACAAATATAGGTTCAGAAATATAATTAAAATAATAAAAAATTTAAATAATTATATGAAAAAAATATAAAAATATAAAAATAAAAATATAAATTTGACGCAAACTTCAACTTTATATAAATATTGTATGGAAAAGGTAGAATATTAAATTTGTCAAATGTAATTTTTAACTTATATGTACATAAGACATGACAAACCACTAGCATATATATATATATATATTGTAATTTTCTTGGTGATGAAGGCCCACTGCTGGCATTGCCTTTTTGTTGTGTGGCTGTTGTATTCATTGATGATCTTCTAGATAAATATTTGCCTGTAAAGGTGTAACCTTTCATTTTAAGGGTCTCTCATATATTATTCTGTATATGTGAGAAGAGTTAATTATGGTATACGGTGGCACATCAGGTAGGAGGCACAATATATAGTGCCTACAAGGAGTCATCCCTATATGAGGGTGAAATTCTCACAGTGCGGCTGTCATGACTCGAACCTGCATCTTTATCTATAATCTGCTACCTGACTGTCATCCGTGCTACGCCCGTGGGAGCTCTTCTAGGTAAATACTCCTCTGGATTTTAGAGGTGCACATGCTTAGAATTACATGTTATTTGGACACTCAATTATCATTTTTTGATAATATTTATAATTAAAAATATTATTTAGAGTAATACTTAGGGTAATATTCTTATATTGATGTATTATAATATAATACACTAATATAAAAATATCATATTAAACATTACTCTTAAATAAGTATGTGCAAACAATTGATTTGCTTATCGAATTGACCGAAATTTATTTATTGATTAAATTAAACCACAAAGCAAAATTGAAATGAATAGACCAATTAATTTTAAAAACTAAATTAATCGATAATCGAAAAAATCGAAGCGAATTGATTAAGTTAAAAAAATTAAAGAAAACAAATATAATAGATAGAAAACATACAAAATAAAAAAAATAATATCATTTTATAAATATTAAAATAATATTATTTTAACATTTGATTAATTTAGTTAATTATGTTATTCTAGCCGAAGAACTGAATTGAAAATTAAAAATTAAACTTTTGAAAAAAATTAACAAGATCGAACTAATATTAAAAAAAAAACGAATCAAATTGACAAATTCAATCGACTCAATTCCATTAATTTGCATAAATCAAACTTGTAACTCCCCCTCCTAGTCTTAAATGTTAAAATGGTGTTAATATTTTAGTGTTCCTCTCAATGACTTGGAATTTGAAAGGGACTTTGTGTCCTCTCAATATCATTTTCCACATATATTATTATTATTCTTTGTGGGTGGTCCTCTCAATGGCTGACTGACTTGGAATTTGAAAGGGATATCTGTTTCATAATTATTATATATATATATATATGTGTGGTATTGATTGCAGTTTTGTCACATTTGGCATCCTCTTCTTTTTATCTCTTCTACTATATTTATGTTTTTGATGTTATCTATGACACCACCATTGCATACAGATACAGCCCAGAGGGCTCTCCCTCCCATGACTGTACCCAACCAATGGAGTTCTAAGCGAGATAAATTTAAATATTAAGTAAAGCATATCATGACTCAAGCATACTATATTTTTAAAATATTTAAATTCTCCTGTCACTCTCACTTGAATTATCATCTTCCTAATAATTAATTCATTATTTTTTTCACCTACCCATTGTTTTAAAATTTTATATTTTATAATATATATATAAAATTTTAATTTTTTAAATAAAATTACTTAATTTATATATATATTGATGACCTATTCTCCTTATATTAATATTAATTACGTTGTTAATGAGTTGAGTCATTCATGAATAGTTTGACAAAAAATTATTTATTAAAATAAATAAGTTAAGTTTGATTCTAAATTTAAATTTTAATTTATAAATGAATTGAAATTAAATTTAATAAATCTTAATTCGTTAAAACTCGTAAACATATTTGATTAGAGATTCATAAATATTAATATACTAGATTAAGAGTTTATAAATATATTTAATTAGAAGTTTATGAATAATTTATAAATAAATTTATTTATAAATATATTAATATATTTATTTATAATTTTATAAATATATTATTTAATATATATATATATATTTATATTGGCAAGGCGACTTTATATTATAGAAGTCTTCCATGCACTTTTTTGACCAAAACTAGTGATGGAGAAAGTTTCACTTAAATTTGACTTTTTCTGTGATTCCAGATGAACTTATAATTAATATTATTATCAGCATCAATCAGGGTAGGTACAAGCAAAAATAAATTCACACCATGGTGGTTGGGTAATGGACTCCATTCAAATTTATTAAAAGTATATTTTTTCCCAACAACTCGAGGGTTGTCGATTAACTCGTAACTTTTGATCAGAATTATCTCGATTTTTCTAAAATTCATAGCTCGACACGCCTTTAATGTGAGTAAAAAGATAAGTCAGTTACAGTCTAAAACTTGATACCTTACTCACAGAATAGATATAGATTATCAACAGTCATATAGAAATAAACTCGATCTCACAACCTTATAATAACTCAAACTTTTCAACATGTGTAATGGACTATAATTTTTAATTTTTTTTATTTTTTTCTTATACAAACATAATTTTCTTTTCAAAAATCTAATTTAAGGACGAATTTTCTATGAATTTGTTATACATATTTGGATTTTTAAATAAGTTATAATTTAATTGTGCGTCCCCTCTTGTCTATGCATAAAATTATATTTAAAAATTAATAAAAATTATGTAATTCTTAAAATTAATATGGTGACGATAAACTTGATCTAACTCGACACATAAAAATTACGAAACAAAGTAACTTTTAGATATATTTTTTTTATTCTGCAATGGAGAATATGAAAGGGTTCTTTTAAGTTGCTTTCATTTATGAGTACGTGGCTTCTTCCCATTGGCCATATACCATTAGCGACCTTTATATTTATTATGGAACCTTTTCATTTCCTTATCTGTAATTGTCACTAAACAGTAGCTATATTTTCGGTGACCGCCGCTATAACTTATTGCCTAATTGTGTCTTTCCCTTTCATCTGTTTTTTTTCCTCTTCTAATTAGAGGTGTTTAGTTTGAATATCCGGTGACTGATTCTAAATGTTTTTTAAACCGATTCTTGGTCTTGAATTGGACTTAGACCGAATCAGACCAAAAGTCAATTGACATAAAAATGTGCACTAAGAATCGAACTAATTTCAATAAATTCAGACCAAAATTTAAACCCCCATATATATTGGTCAAATGAAAAGTCTACTAAAACAAAATATAAGACTAATTAATCTTCGCTATATCAAGCTCAAATTTACTTGATTAATTGGGTTTATTTCTAGATGAAGTCGTCATTTTCAAAATTTTAAATTATTATCCATACAATTTTTTGGTATTAATTGTAAGAGTTGAAATTCATCACTTTAGCTCACGGATAAAAGATAAACATAATGTCTTTATCATAGTCCTTTAATTTCAAATGAGTGATGTAAAAGATTCACCTAAAAGCACACATAACCATCCATGCATAAATCGTTTCTAGAATATTCTATATATCTATTATTTAAATATATATTAGAGAGATAATTCGTGTTACACACATAAAAAAAAAAAACTTTAATAAAAGTTTATTGTGTGGTGTTTAATTGTTACAATTTATTTCTTTAGTCAAAATTTTAAATAAGATAATCTTAGCGTCGTAGTACTGAAGTTATTTAAAAAAATAATTATTATTTAGAGTTTACGAATAATTTACTTTTATTTAAAGTGTTTGAAAAAAAATACTTTATCGACATAACTTGACAACCCCGAAAGAAGATATTTTATTGTTATATAATAGTATAGATATGAGTACAATTATGGATCAAAATGCAATTTGATGAATGGTGGGGGGATATTTTATCTTCCAAGTTGGAACAAACACCAGACAAATCATTAAAATTCTCCCAAATTCAGTGGCTCCAAAGCCACAATTGTGAAATTGCCAACCTGTAAAGCCATTTAATTACCTGCCCCTTGAATAAAGGGTACCCCTTTCTTGTGTGCTTCCCAAAAGATCACAAGGTCTTGCTTGTCCAAAAGTCTACGATTCCAACCCACCCTTTTAAGCAAAAAACCATATGCCCTTGGCATCACTGCACATGCATGCATGCATAATCACTTCCTACATGAGAAAAATACATTTCTTGCCTCATACATACATATATAAATTTTGATCATCTCAAGCATTGACTTGTGGTTAGCCATGAAAATTATATTATTTATGAGGAACATGAGATAATTTTTTAAATTGAGATAAGGTCAAGATAATTGTAAGAAATTATGACTTTTTGTTTAGGTTGTGGAGAGTTATGGTATTTTCAGCTCTCGATGACTTATTTTCGATCCTATATTATGTGGGGTGTAATTAATATTTTTTAGATTTAATAAAAATCTAATTTGACATAGATGAAGTCCCAATAATTTGATTATGAATATAAGAAGGGAAAAAGGTAAGAGACCCTATTAAGGTAGGTGTCCCTATAAATAGACCATTATTTAGTAGAGTTAAATATAAAGTATCTCACGACTTGATAATTAGAATTATCAGAGAGTGATTAACAAGTTATCTAAAGTTGTGATGATAAAGATGATTTACGATTTTGTATGTATTTTTCATCGATTGATTGGATTTTCTTATTATAATAAAACGATATATAAGTCTATCAAAATTGAATCACGTTAAAATTTTTTATTATTTAATTTATAATTTAATCTTATTTAAGATATTTTTTATTGATATAAAAATATATAATATTTGATTACATTCATTATGATAAATACAAAAATATATAGTATTTAACCATTATTTTATTTGCATAGGGTTGAAATTAATTGTGAATGATTCCATTAAGAATTTTGTCAATGGTTTCATAGGAGTTTGACATTTTGAGCTAGTTGTGGATATGAGTACCAAGTCACACTTATTTGATATTTGTGATAATATTCTATATTGATGGTTAGATATTTATTGATAATTATTTTATCAATAAATAATCATCGATACATATCGTTACTATAAATATTAAATTTGAGTCTTCATATAATATTTGCATTTTGTTAAATCCCACCATTCTTTATAGAGAGAATGCCTAATTTTGTCAAACCATTGCATCTTTATGATTTGGAAAGAAAGATCGACAAAGCAAACTCAAAGTCAAACTCAAATTAAGATGCAAAGCAAAATATCATGGCTTCTCAATTCACTAGTTTTTGACTTTTATAATACAAGATATTTAGATTTTTAATTTTACTAAACCCTTATTCGAGATTTAGTAAATGTTGAAATAAGAAATCATTTAAAACTCAACCCTTTATATCTTTCATCTTGTTAATGATGCCATATTTGTTAATATTCTATACGACTTTGCTTTGCTAATATAATTGACAGTTATATTGATCGAATGAGAGGTTCAATTCTATCATGTAAGATTAATGTTGTCCGTACATAAAAAAATAATTGATGTGCGTAACAAGACACATCATACTTGATTACATGTTGAGTGGCGATTTTTTCGAGCGATATATTTGTTCTTTGTCAATAATCGCTATAACATAAATTTGAATAAAAAAATAAAATTCTAAATTTTAATTTTTACTTAATTTAAATTTAGTAAAAAATAAATCATAAACTCAAATATATTCATTCAATTCTAGAGGGGGTGTATATATATATAGTAGATACATATATATGTATATGTGTATATATCGCTATCCAGTTAACCAGGGAGCCGAGTCTCCTTAACCGTAGCGGCCCCAACCAAAATTTTCTCGCTCACTTTCCGTCGAACCAAACAACATTTGAAGCCCCTACACAACAACCTTTCTCTCTCTCTGAAATTTTCTCGGCACAGCTAATAAATAACGGCATATTCCTCACAAACTCTCTCTCTCTCTATCTCTCTCTCTCCACTTTGAGTCATTGACTGTTCCACAGGAGAAAGAAAATCCAATTCCTGAAAAAGATGTTCTTTCTTCTCTATATTTTCCCCGTTGGTAACCACAACTCAACTCCCATTTAATTTTTCTATCACCCCAACCGTTTTTGTTTGGTTCGCTGAGGATTATCCAAGATCCGCCGCACCGTCCCATCTTTCCCTTTCTCAGCAGTAATTTTATGCAGATCTTCTCTCCCTTTCCCTAGAAACCGCCCCGTACACTGTTGTCGTTGAGAAATGGTGGTGAAGATGATGAGGTGGCGGCCTTGGCCCCCTTTGGTTTCGAAGAAGTACGAGGTAAAGCTGGCTGTGCGCCGGCTCGAGGGCTATGTTCCGGCGTCGGCGGATTCGGCGCCCCGATTGGCGGTGGAGATCCGGTGGAAGGGGCCGAAGATTGCGCTGGGTGCGTTTCGCCGGACGGTGAAGAGGAATTTCACCAAGGACGCCGGGGTGAACGAAAATGGCGTCGTCGAGTGGGACGAGGAAGAGTTTCAGAGTGCTTGCACTCTCTCCGGTCACAAAGACAATGTTTTCCACTTCTGGGAGATCGCTTTCACTGTCTTCAATGTAAGTCTTTTTCGTTTGTGTTTTTCTAGGTCTTGTGTTCTCATGTGCAAAATTTAGGGTTTTTTTCTTTCTTGGTCTAATTTTTGCATATTTTCGTGGCCTTGCCTCAAGAACTTCTTGGGGGTTACTAATTTGCTGGTCTCTGTATGGGTACACTTGAAAAGGAATTCTTGTGCGTTTATTTGGAGAGAGAGTGAGAGAATCGAGAGTTTTTTGTATCTAAAGAGATGAAGAGAACTAGAAACCTGATAAGATCTTGAATTGATTGATGCTTGTAACGAGGTTGAGGAATGTTTCCCTTTTCATGGATGAAATGCCTTTGTATTTTCCGACAATATCCGAGGAGAAATAGAAGGGTGGGAGTATCATGTATGAATGTGAGCAAATAGATAAGTAATATAGAAATACTTGGGCTGTTAGGAGGACTATTGCTCAAGTGCTCTTGGAGATACACTCTGCCCTTGTGTCATGGATGTTCCCTCGGCGGGTTTAACGGGGAGAGGAGTCCCTGATGCTACCTCCAAGGCTTAGCGGGGGTTTCATTCAGCATGCTTGGATGGCCCAACCAATGAACTGTCCCTAAGAGGGGTCAGCTGGTGCGGGCACAGTCTGTGTTATAAATCCCTTGGCAGACCATTAGTGTCCTTTGCGCGTATAGGGTTTCCCCTTTCTCAATTAGCCAAAAAAAAAAAAAAAAGCTGATGGAGATTTTGCTTTATTATCTGTTATGCATTGATTTCTGCAAAGATCTGATTGGACTGATTAAAACTGTCAGTATGCGACTTCCTAATTTTTAATTTAGTTGATTGGAGGTTACGTTTGACTAGTTTTCTGGTTTCTATGGAGTGGTTGCAACATAAGACATATTTCTGCAGGCAGCTTGTTACGCGACAATGTCTTGGTGTTGTTTGTTATAGAGCCCTATGTTGGAATTTTGATCATATAGTTGCCAGTTTTGTGGCTTGTGATTTTCAATTGTTTAGCCTTCTCCTTGTATATTACCTGGGAGTGATTACGTCACTGCGTATGTCTTGTATTGGAGATTTGTGCTTTCTGGATAGAAATAATTATCTCCACGGTGTTTTGTCTGCATTGAAATTTGGATGGATACTTTAGCTCGAATATATATTGTCCAACGATAACTTTGAGGCCTTTTCTTTGTATTTAATGGTGATTACAATGGGGATGTCATGAATATTCTTATATGTGTACAGGGCTTGAACCAAGGGCCGAAAATTAAGGTGCCAGTTGTTGGAACAGCGTCATTGAACCTTGCTGAGTTTGCTTCTAAAGCTGAGGAAAAAGACTTTGAACTTAACATCCCTCTGATCTCATGCAGTGCAGCTGAACCTCATCCCTCACTTTGTGTATGTCCTGGTTTAGTTTCAAGTCTAATGGATTTTGCTGCATTTCCTTTTTGATTTTTTAATATGATGGAGCAGCAGAATAATGTATTATTTCTCCCTTTGGTTTTTACCTTAAATCGTTTGTTGTACTGCAGCTATCCCTTAGTTTATTGGAGCTGAGGACTGGTCAAGAATCTGCAGATTCTATTCCGAGATCAATAGTTCCTGCTGCATCACCTCTCCATGCACAGTCAGGAGACCCGCTACCAACAGAGAAAGACGAACTTTCTGCACTAAAGGCTGGTTTACAAAAGGTGAAAATTTTTACAGATTATGTCTCAGCTAGAAGAGCCAAAAAGGCTTGCCGTGAGGAAGAGGGCAGTGAGGGAAGATGCTCTGCAAGGAGCGAAGACAGTGATTACACCTACACCTTTGACTCAGACTCACTTGATGAGCTTGAGATGCGAGAATCAGATGAGGGCAAGGAGGATTCTAGCGTGAGAAAATCATTTAGTTATGGTACATTGGCATATGCAAACTGTGCCGGTGGATCATTTTACTCCAATACGAGGATCTATGGTGAGGATGAAGATTGGATCTACTACAGCAATCGCAAGTCAGATGTGGGTTGCTCACAAATGGAGGATTTAACTTCCTCCATCTCTGTTGACCCATCTTTATTCCAGACTTCAAAGCGTAGTATCTTGCCCTGGAGGAAGAGAAAGCTAAGCTTCAGATCTCCCAAGGTCAAAGGGGAGCCACTACTAAAGAAGGCCTATGGAGAGGAAGGTGGGGATGACATTGACTATGATCGTCGGCAGCTAAGCTCTGATGAATCTCTATCTTTTGGGGTAAGAATTATTTTCTTTCCTGTCCTAAGTCTAGTGTATAATTATGGTTAATATTTCTTTGAATTAAGTTCTTGAACTGAAACCTCTCTGTTTATCAGTAGTTGTAGTCAAATGCTCTGTCATGGTCATTCTACATTCTGTGCGCTTACTATCGAGTGTACATCTACAAAAAGAAAAATAAAATAGCAACAACCTTAGATTCTGCATATCTTTAGCAAGTGACATAACCATTGAATGTTGCAGCCGTACAGTTAAAGATAGTCCTGTCTTTGTACTTTCTAGTAGACTGCTTATTTTCCCTTTGGGGAGACTGCTTTCCATTTAACTGAGTTTCATTTTGCTTAGAAACTCAGCTGTCTTGTAGAATATAATGTTCTTATTGTTGTTTCAGATTCTATATTTTGTGATCCTTCTCTGAAATGATCTTAGAAGATATTAATTAAATGTCCTTAAATTCTATTTCCTTCCAACATAGCCATGTAAAGTGCTTGCAAAAATAATGGGCTTCCATTTTTGCAGTGGCTTAAGACAGATGAAGACTCAAGCGCAAATAGATCATCAATATCTGAATTTGGGGATGACAATTTTGCCATTGGCAGTTGGGAACAGAAAGAAGTAACAAGTCGTGATGGGCATATGAAGCTTCAAACCCAGGTCTTCTTTGCTTCTATTGATCAGCGGAGTGAAAGGGCAGCTGGTGAGAGTGCTTGTACAGCCCTTGTAGCTGTGATTGCTGATTGGTTTCAGAACAACCGAGATCTTATGCCGATTAAGTCTCAGTTTGACAGCCTGATCAGAGAAGGTTCATTGGAATGGAGAAACCTTTGTGATAATGAGACCTACAAGGTTCGGTTTCCTGACAAGCATTTTGATCTGGAAACAGTCCTGCAAGCCACAATACGCCCTCTTTCAGTAGTTCCTGGGAAGTCCTTTATTGGGTTTTTCCATCCAGATGGTATGGAGGAGGGGAGATTTGACTTCTTGCATGGCGCCATGTCCTTTGACAACATATGGGATGAGATTAGCCGCACCGGATCTGAATGCCCCAGCAATGGTGATCCCCAAGTTTACATTGTCAGTTGGAATGATCACTTTTTCATCCTCAAGGTTGAGCCAGAAGCTTACTACATCATTGACACATTGGGGGAAAGGCTCTACGAGGGATGTAACCAGGCCTACATCTTGAAATTTGACAGGGATTCAACAATTTACAGGCTGCCTAGTGCAGAAAAACCTGGTGGCAATCAGCAGAGTGTTGCTGCTTCGGCAGAACCCAAGAACCAACCGGCTCAACAACAGATTAACCTCAAGGAGGGTGTTGTTGAAGGTGACGCCCTAGCCAAGACCGAGTTAATGAAGACTGATGAGCATGAGGAGGTTCTGTGCCAGGGAAAGGAGTCTTGCAAGGAGTATATAAAGTGCTTCTTGGCTGCAATCCCAATAAGGGAATTGCAGGCAGATATTAAGAAAGGTCTGATGGCTACCACACCACTTCATCAACGGTTACAGATCGAGTTTCATTACACCCAGCTACAACCACCACAAGCCGAACTTCCGCTTATAGAGGCAAGCAGCCAAGAAGTTGCCACCACAAGTAGCTGAAGTTGCCATATCACTGGTTGTTGCTTAGAAAGGCTTGCTATGTATTTTGGGATGTATGTTTGTCTAACATGTTTTTATTTTCTTTAATGACGGGTCAAATGGGCTAAAAATAGAAAAGCCCGTTTCAGCTTTTTGAATGGTTTGCGAGAGGAGAGTTGTATTTTCCCCCATTACTGGCTTGAAAGTGAACCAATCTCCCCTACTCTATGCTGCCTGTCTTGGTGCTCCCTTAACTTCGTTTGATAAAGTCTGTACATGACTATAGTTTCTGTTTTGTTAATTGGATAAACTCTTTTTAACTTGATATTCCTCTCTCCTTTTCTTGCATTCCTCCAAATAGTCTCCTGTTTTGTGGTGCTTCATAATATTTATTTTGTTGTGACCTGACCTGTTTGACAGGTATGGGATCTGAATTGGCTGGTGCTCTGGATTTCTTTTTCCATTGTTTAGCTTGTGACTTAATATTCCTTCCCAATGCGATTGTAGTTTGCTTGTAGGTGTAAAGATGTCCTTTTTGAATTTGGTCATGCAGGTAATCAAAAGATTCCTCACGTTATTTAAAGACATTTTAGCCATGTCACACTTTTTGTAGATTCCCTTTCATGGCCTGTTCTACCTGCTTGAAGCCACCATCTTGTCACCCTAGTAACCTAATTTTTGTGCCGTGATGTGTAGGGCGCTAGCCCCTTGCAGTGCTCATTCAAGATATTATTCCTTTCTCTGTTCTGTTAAATTCTTCCCCATTACTAGAGGAAGGCAGAATATTTGTTTTCCTGGCTTACCAATATTTTAATATTGAATCAACACGCCATGTTAATCTCACCAGATGCGGTTTGCTATGCATGTTTTAGCTTGCCAACATTTCAAATCTTTGGTCAAAACACTTACATGATATTGTATTGTTGCAGTTGAAACTCCCTTGTATGCTAAACTGTATCTATATCCTACATGCATGTCAGCAACCTGACATTTCAGATTTACAAGTTGGTAAAACTTGATGCTGTTCATTCCGGGAGATTTAAGATCAAATCCTGAATTTATTTGGGATGAGTGTGGAATGGCAAGGGAAAGCTGCCCAGTTCTGAAACCTGTCAATATCGATAAATATCAAACATCAAGTAAGTCATTCCAATTTCTTTGATCCACAATTTAATTTTTCTTGAAAGTATTCTCCAGCTCCCCTGGCCACTTAGACAAATTTTCGAACCCAAGTAACTCCTAGTAATGTCTGGTTCCACTTTCTAGTAACTTTGTTGTATTCATTCATCAGACCTACGTACCATAACTCATTGCAATGTGCAATGAGTTAATAGGGTTTTGGAGAACTTATTTCCGAAACTTGCACTTTTTGCACCAAACCATGTACTGAGAAATGAATTTACAAACCACTTGTGTTCCATAAAAAACTAGCCCATTGGTTCGTTACTAGTACTTTGCTGAAAAGACAGAGGTCTTGTTCTGCCAAAACCTTCTCTTGTCCTCTCTCGTTTGGTGATAGGAGGACCTCTCTACCCACTCAATCCTAAGAGGGTGTTTGGCTTACCCTATTTTAAGAGGATTTTAAGGCTTTCTACTTAAAATTTATATAAAATTTTAAAGTTATTTAGTATTTAAATTAATAACGTATTTAGATAAATGTGTTTAAGTTATCATTTATATAATTATGTATTTGATTTGAAAAAACTGATAAGCTATCAAAACTTAACAGAAAGACTAAAACGGACACATTGTTGAATAATATAAATAAAATTTATAAAAATATTAATTTTTAATAAAAGTAAATTATAAATTGATATGATTAAAATTTTACCATTAGATGTTGATAAATTATATACAATTATTAAAAAATATATATGTTTCATAAAAATATTAAATATATATATATACACACACACATTAATACATACATACATACATACATAGAGAGAGAAGGGCGAGAGATGGCGACGGCGACAAATGGCAATGGAGGCGGCGGACGAAGATGGAGGAGGTGGCAATGGAGGCGACGACAATGGGGATAAGGCTAGAGGCAACGACCATTGTGGAGGAGATGGAGGCGGCGATGAGAAGGAGATGAGGGAGGCAGAGAGAGTTTTGTAATATTTTATGATAGTTAAAAATATGATAGTTGTTGGAGGATAAAATTATAAGATACTTGATCAACTTAAAAAATTATGAATAGCATTTTGAGAAAAGCTTGGGAGGGGGGGGGCGCTTTTCTAAAATGCTATCTTTAATTTTTAACAAACGTGTAATTAAATAAGGTATATAACATTTAAACTTCGCTAACAGCTTATAAGCGGTCAAACCGCTGCCCCGAACACCCTCTAAGTGTGTGAGATCACAGTTGGATTAATATAAAGCTACAGATTTTTCCAACTAGGTTTTTGCAAATAAAATTACTGAGTTTATTCTCGTCTGAATAATATTTTGGTTTGGTCCAATTTAGACCACTGAATAATGGGAATGGAAAAGTTTGGGCCAACAGTAGGAAAAAGTTTGGGCCAACAATCTTTCCTACTTTGGATCCTTAAGTTGGTCTTGTATGTTGATTTTATAGGAGGCCTGATATAATTCTAAGGCTACTGGACCTGGTCTCCTCATGCTCTTAAAAGAAGATAGATATTTCAAGACAGCCATCCAAAAGCCTATGTCAAAGCGTCTCTGACTTTTCGCTATAAATATAACAAAAATACTTCAAATATTTTGAGCTAATGCAATTGCAGTTCTGTGTTCATGTCCTGAGCGTCAGTTTCAGATCTCCAAGCTTACATCTGTCAAGTGAATTAGCATGCTATTCCACTAGTCTTGGTAGCAATAAGGTTGCTTCTCCGTGACTTGGAGTCACACGTTCGAATAATGAAAACCACCTTTTTGCCAAAAAAAGCAAGGGAAGGCTGCTTATTGAAAGCAGGTTCATGGTACCTTTCCCATTGGGATTACTTACACTGTGGGGTGTATGTTCTTAAACTTTGCAGATGAGAGGGTGGAAGAAGATGGAAACATGCATCAACTTTGATTTTCAGCATTGGGCTTTTGTCTTTTAAGTTGGTTATCACTCATCAGTGGCATACCTAGGCCCTGTGATCAATGCATATAGACAAACTTTAATCCACTGTTTCAAACATTGCATATTCTAGTTGAGCTTTTGCCATCGACTGTCATGTGATGTTGATGATTGTTGGGGTCTACTTTGAAGTCTATTACAAGTTTATGAATGGATTGCGGGGTCAATGTTACTGGGGGCCGCCTTTTTTAATTTAGTTATTTCACTGAACCCATATCTAGTCTTCACATGTGGGGAATATGGAATGTGGAATGAATTGATACTTGAATAGATACAGATTGATATTAATAAAATAATTGTATAGAGAACTTTGTCCAATGACATGATTTATTTGGGATTATACCCTTTTTATGTTATTGGGTTAATCGGTAGATGTACTTAATAATATACGAGAGTGGATTTAGAAATTTATATAAAAAGAAGTTGAAATTTTTTTTAAAGATGTAAAACTGTACATCACAGATTTAGGGATGTGTTGTAATTTTTTTTGAACTAATTTATTATTAAAAATTATTTTTTTATATTACCCAAGATAGCTCACGTGTAATCCGCCTCTAATAATATACACTCAAAAGTGGTGAACTAGTAGTTTATAGGTTTTCATTGATAGGCGTTTGGTGTTTGATCTGATGATATGTTAACAATTATCTAATAACGTAAGTTATTTCTTTTATCTGAATATAAATAGAAAAAATAATTTAACTTTTATTTGAGTTTGAGACAAGATGTAAATAGAAAAAATAACCCAACGGAAAATAACTTTAGTAGGCAATTGAGTAGTTGAAAATGTTGCACTAAAACCTCATTATACGAAAACCCCAAAGTTAGAACAGCTATTTGAAGAAGATGCATATTCATGCTGGCATAGAATATATTCAAATGGTTAACAAAAGAAAAGAAATACAAGCACGGGCTTACACTTTCAATTATATGAATAGTACTATCTCAACCAGTAGCTTGGGACCTAAAATACTTGCAATGGAACTCAGCAAGCTGCTAGAAGCAGCTTTTTCTTTTTTACTCTGATCACTGAGGTTAAAGTCAATTCTGGTACAAAAAGGATTCAGTCACTACAGTTGCTTTTTATCAAGAGAGAGTTCCCATTGATTTAAAGAGAAAAAGAAGAAAAAGTTGCTTTTGCCCCCTTGTGACTGCATTATAGCCCCTTGGCACACCTTGTCTCCCTGAGTTTAGCTCTGATCCAGTGCAACAAGATCCATCATTCTTGGCTAGCCAATCAGATATGCCATGCCATGTCACATAAGAAATCAACGTTTCAAACTTCCTTCATCTTTTGCATAATGCTTAGGCATGTGAAGCATACGAGTTCTACTATCAAGAAGCTCTGGAACAACATCCTAGCCATTTCATCCAAATATAGAGATTACCCTTATTCTCTTGGGTAAGAAAGGGACATCAACGGTTAATTGAGGGACTTGGAGCAGCCGGCCAACCCTCTGGGTTTTGCAGGCAACGCCCGCCCACATAGACCTCTCATAGGGATGACTTGTTGGGCCATTTGCGTGCGCTGGGTGAAACCCTATTAGGAGCCTTCTTAGTAGCATTATATAGACCACCTGCTAGCATAAAGACTCAAACTTGAGACCTTTTCTCAAGGTCATCAACGCCATTGCTACTTGGGCTACCACTCTGGTGGTTCGAGATTATTCCTTTGCTAAGTTGCTGGGCTGGTAAAATTCTGTCCATGGTGAAATTACCATCAACCCCATTTGAGTGGTTTTGTGGTTAGTTGTGATTGGATATTGAGCTAGTGGACACCAGAGGAAGAGATGCAGAGTAGTACAGCCTATCCTTCAGTCTGTCCAGCAATCATTCAAAACTTAAAAAAGCAAGCAGCAACAGCTTACCAGTTTTCCACTTTCAAGCAATTTGAATGAAAAGGATGAAAAATCTCTATCAGCCCTATCTTCTCCACCTTCCTTCACTAGAATCACTGCCCATTCTCAGCCAGCACTTATCTTGCTTTTCTTCAGTCCCTTAAATGGGTATCAGGATCAAGCCATTCTGCTGGAGATAATGTAAACCATGAAGGGCATGAAGGGAAGATTCCTCAAGAAAATAAGATCCTTTTCAACATTATCTGCTCTCAAGCAAGGCTTAGTTTTCCAGGTAAACCCCTCAAACCAAAGCTTCCCCACCTCAGCTCTTGACAATGATCAAGCAGATGAAAATGGCTATCCCAAAGAGCTTTTTCCTGGAAGTATCAGTGTACTCAAAGTGGTGAATCAAGTCAAAGATGAAGCAATTGATTCAGCTCTCCATGGCTGTAACAGGGAAACCAAAGACCATCCACAGATCCCGATTACATTAGAGTTTGGAAGCACTAATGCTCGTACTGTTCCATTGCCCTCTGTACAATTATTTGAAGAACCAGAATCCTGCCACTCTCAGCCTAACCAATTACTGAACACTGAGTTACAGAGTCCAGAGCAAGGAAATGACTACTTTGAGGAATTCTTTGATCCAGAACCACTAGTTCCATTTGAGCCAATGGGCATGGAACATGAAAGTGTCAATGAAGATGAGGAGGAAAATGAAGAATCTTCGCCACTCTTAGACTTTGAGGAGAAGTGTCCACCAGGAGGGAGCCAGGCAGTCATTCTGTACACAACAAGCTTGAGAGGGATCAGGAAAACATTCGAGGACTGCAGCAGCATTCGGTTCCTGTTGGAGAGTTTTCATGTGGTTTTCTATGAGAGGGATGTGTCGATGCACTTGGAGTTCCGGGAGGAGCTATGGAAGATCTTGGGCGGCCGAGTAGTCCCCCCGAGGCTTTTCATCAAAGGGAGAGACATTGGAGGAGCGGATGAGGTGGTTGGATTGCATGAGCAGGGGAGGCTGAGGAAGCTCTTCCATGGAATCCCACAGAGGCCATCCAATAATCCCTGCAGCGGGTGTGGCGGTATGCGCTTTGTCGTCTGTCTCAGCTGCCATGGTAGTTGTAAAGTGATTCCACAAGATCTAGCCAATGAATTCCCCATTAGGTGTTCAGAGTGTAATGAAAATGGATTGACTGAGTGCCCAATTTGCTGTTGAAACATCTAACCTTTTCTCTACAAATAATGTCTTGTTCTTTTAATGTATGATCATCATCATCATCATCATCGTCATCATCAATCACCTTTCCCTTCTCCAGTTCCAGTATTGACAACTTCACCACTTTAAGGTACTCAAATTGGTTCTGGTTGTATATTAGATGGTATAGATCAAATTGGTGCTTAGAATTTGATGGTCTTGTAATCTTGTAAATGTATCAGCTGCAGAATCCTTCTACAAGTAATTAGAGGAACTAGCGGATTAGCCTGATATATTAGCATGTTGAAATGTAATCTTGGAGATCTGAAACTGGCTAGCTCTATAGCAAAAATCTACTAGTGATGAATCTAGAAGCTCCAATTTGAGAAACCAGTACTATGAAGCACGGACATATATACGGGGACACAGGACACAAGACACTGGGCACGACATTTTTAATAAAAAATAAGACGAGATATGATCAGAATATATTAATTTTTATATTTTTTCTTGGCACAATAAACTATCAAAATTATATCTAAAACTCATAAATATGCATCCAAACAAATAACTTTAATCTAACTAACAAACCAACTCATAAGTCATTATTCATTTCGCATTTAGACATCAAAAGGTCCGAAACAAGTATTTAAGATTCAAAGAAAATAAAGACTAGAGTTAGAAATAAATAAACGCAAATTGAAGAGGATGCAAACGTGTCAAAATCCAATTGATGTTCAAAGACGAAGAGGATACAAGCATGAAGAGTGTGAAAACCGAAGAGTGTGCCATGAAAATGTGGAATAGTGAAGAGCCATGCAATTACCAAATGCCTAGTTGAGAAATTGAAGAGTTCTTAAAAAAACTTTAGTTTTGATGTCTTCAAAGTGTTCACAGAGGGGGCATGTGTATCCCCTCTCGTGCCTTCTTAAAAAAAATGTTTGACAAGTCAAAGTGAGCGTGTTTGACACATATAAGTAGGGTACCATAATATTCAACACGCCAATAATACTGGTATGATAACTCTTAAGAAATGTTTGTACTTCTTAAATAAACACAAAAAACTGTAACTACATGTACAAAAAAATAAGTTCTCTTAGTGAATTCACACAGGGTATTAACTCGAACAATATAAAATATTTTGAGTTGTCTATAGCACAAAGTCAGATATTTTGGCATAGGTTTTGGGATTGACTATAAGGATTTTTCACAAGAAGCTAGTTGGTCGCCTTGAAATATGCCCAAACCCCCCTATTTCATTAATTGATGGTATAAACCTAATATTCTCATCCAAATACAAGAGAATCCCGCTTTGAGAGGGTCGATATTGAATCTTTTTACAAGCACCCCTATCCTTACTTTGCAAAATGAGTGCTACTGTTACCTTTCAACGACAAAGAGTAACCTTGCCAAGGCTCACCAATGATCGTCTAAGTCTAAATTAGACTAAACCAAAAATATTACTAAACTGAGAATGAACTCAATTTTGTATTTGCAAAAACCCAGTTGGCAAAATCAAATCCCACTGTATTGATTAATTCCAGATAATGTGTCAGCTTCAATTTAGAGGATGTTCATTCTAACCTTAAGATACTGCTAAATTGGTGGGTTGAGAGGCTTCCAATCAAGCTGTCTTTTCCCACACTTAGGTTGAGTGGGTCAGTTACCAAAAGAGAGGACAAGAAGGTTTTGGCAGAAAAAAGGCCTTGTATTTTGACTCTTTCTTTTCACTAGCCCACTGGGGGCCCGGGGGGGCTAGGTCTTTTATGGAACGGAAATGGTTTATAAATTCATTTCTGAATACTAGTTTGGTACCCAAATGCTAGCCTCTGGAATTAGTTATGGAGGTAGGTCTAATGAGTGAATACAACAGAGTTACTAGAAAGTGGACCCAGGCATCATTAACAGTTACCTAGGTTTGAAAATTCATGTCAAAGTGGCCAGTGGGGCTGGGGAGTACTTTCAAGAAAAATATAATTTATGGATCCAAGAGATTGGAATAGCTTTTTGATGTGTGGAGTCTGTCACATATTGACAGCTTACAGAAATGGGGACGGACTTCTCCTCGCCATTCAATCCCCATCCCCAAATAAATGCAGGATTTGGTCTTAAATCTCCTAGAATTAACAATCATCAAGTTTTATCAGCCTGTAAATCTCATATTTCTGTCTGCAAAAGCCAGAGATATTTGGGGTTTGGCCAAAGAATAAAATGTTAGCGAACCATATCCTACATAACCGAACCCATCTAGTAAGATTAAAATTTTGTGGGTCATTCTTGTTAAAGTGGGGAAGAACTTAAAAGAACAGAGAAATTAAGGATATTCTGAATGTGCACTGAAAGCAACATAAAAATTAGGTTTTCCTTTAGCTTCCTTCGATGACAAGAGGGTGGTTTCAGCCAGAAGAACAGCCCATAAAGGGAATCCACAAAATGGTGAATTGGCAAAAATTGTTCTTGCTATGGCATCAAGAATCTTTTCATTGACAGGATGACCTAATTTAAAAAAGACATCTTCACACACCAAGCAGGTAGCTCATACCATATCGGGCAGAAAACAGTTGTTGAATATCTGTCAAATTTCAAGGTGCAGGCCTGGTTACATCCTTCACTCTCCCAGTGCAGATGGCTCATCTAATGAGTTGTCCCAAAGGGCAACTCCAATGTTAGATATCAAATCCAACATAAATTTGGTGTTCAAGAGTGGTTTACATTAAAATTTTTAACACTAAATTAATATTGTCTCCAATGTATAATATCAAATTGGTGTAAAAGAGAATTTTTAAAGAATATTCTATAAATAAATATTTAATAAATATTAATTAATTTATTTAACTTAGTATAATATAATTAAAAATAATTAGTCACATTTTATAAAAAAATTAAAAATTACTCATAATTTTTTAAATTTTTTTTCAAAATATGTTATTCTAATTAATTTTTTTACTAAATTTTTAATAAATTATTTTCACCTAACTTTAATCAAACTAATTGTTTATCCGCCTAATTATTTATCCATCTCATTTTATTTTTAAGTCATGTTGTTGTTTTTATTTTAAGCTTTTTTTCTATTTTCATCATGTATTTTTAATTTAAGTTAATGGAAATATTATTGTTTTTTATTATATTATTGAATTTTTGCATTAAGAATATTTTCTTTCTATTAAGTAATTATTAAA
This sequence comes from Diospyros kaki, assembly GCA_036245055.1. Taxonomy (NCBI): domain Eukaryota; kingdom Viridiplantae; phylum Streptophyta; class Magnoliopsida; order Ericales; family Ebenaceae; genus Diospyros; species Diospyros kaki. The sequence goes on from BSEG01000010.1 coordinate 1,659,026, forward strand.
ATATGAATTTATTTTAAAATATATTCAATATTATACTCATTTTATAGATCTTAATAAAATATTTCCATCGATATATATTTTTTATAATAATTTAATTTATATTTCTAATTATTAATCAAAATATACAAATATAATAAAAGTGATAAAGAATATAAAGAAAATAAGTTGTTTTGAAGTTATACAAAGAGGGGCAAAATTAAAAATAAAAAAAAAAAATTGATATTGATGAATAGTATAACACCATAATACCAAATTGGTGTTATACTATTTACTCAACACTAAATTTGATGGTTGAAAATTGTGCCCAACACCATTTTATTGTATTAATTAGAGAGTTTCCTGTGTCAAATTGAAGTTAACGCTGAAAATATCACATTTCTTAGAGTTGCTCTAATATGAGTCCACAAGTGTCGGCAATTACGAACCCAGAGGGGCAGTGGGGCTCGTTGGTGTCCCTTTTCTTAACCACCCCCCCCCCCCCCCCCCCAAAAAAAAAAAGAAGAAGAAAGAAGCAATCATAATATTTGGATGAAATGACTAGATGTCTTGCTCTTGGTGGTAGAACTAGTATGCTTCATATGCCTAAGCATTATGAAAAGGATAAAGAAAGTATGAAATGTTCAGTTCTTATGCGACATGCTTGGCATGATCCGATTGGTTAGCCTAGCCAAGAATGATGGATATTGATGCACTGGTTCAGAGCTAAACACAGGGAGAGTGCACCAAGGAGCTATAATGCAGCCACTAGGGGGGCAAAAGCAACTTTTTCTTCTTTTTTCTCTTTAAATCATCAATGGGCTCTCTCTCTCTCTGGGTATAAAGCAGCTGTAGTGACTGAATCCTTTGTGTACCAGGAACTGACTTCAACCTCACTGATCAGAGAGTAAAAAGGAAAAAGCTGTTTCTAGCAGCTTTGCTGAATTCCGTCGCAAGTTTTTTTGGGTCCTAAGCTAATGGTTGAGATGGTTCTACTCAGACTCCTATGCTTGAATTTCTTTTCATTTGTGAAGCATTGGAATATCTTCTCTTCTGTTCAAACTGTTGGGTCATTGTGCATATATATATATATATATATTCTTTTGGGTTAAGTTACTGGGTCTTTGTAGAATGAATTTTGAGACACATTTTGGAGTAGTTGCTGTTACTAGCATTAAAATAACCAAAAAAAAACCAATGGTTTGCATATTCAGGTATTTATATCACCAGACGGTGGGATAGCAATTGTATCATTATTCCATCCAATGACATAACTTCCCACCCTCTCGAACACACAAGGGCACAAAGGAGCATAGTTTCAGTTATTGCCGCATTCCATATCCATCACATGTAAATAGTGTTATTTATCAGAGGTTGAAATAACTACATGTCAACATTGACCAGCAATCCAATCACAAGTTATGTCCAGAAACGCATAAAAACGATTTCAACTTGTAATAGTCTTCAAAGTAAGCCTCACCAACCGTCAGCATCACATGACATGACACCGGCAAAGCTCAAATAGATGCAATGTCTGAAACAGTACATAACAGGTTGTCTATGTACATTGATCATAGGGTTTTCATGCGCGGTTTAAAACCAACTTCAGGGGACTTAAGAATCAGCTATAACCTCATCCGATGCTACAAACCCAATGCTAAAATCAAAGGTGATGCAGGTCAGCTGTTGCTTGCTTTCATCCTCCATCTTCATTTGAAGTGTGTAAGAGCCCTGCATACCCCAGACAATATGTAAGCTCAACGGGGAAATGTAGCCATGAATATGCCTCAGCAGAGTATCAATAAAATTAAGAGAGTACAATTGTTATCCTTCCCAAGGAGGCTGCTTCTCTAAAACGAGCTACCCTTTTGCTAGGATTAAACAGAGGTTAAAAACTGAGCAGAAAAGAAACAGAGGTTGTAGAGGTACTTGTCTCCAGAACCGCGATTCAATTACATTCCACTCCATTCTAGTATTTATAGCAATACCATATCCTAGACTCTTGGTAGGTATCATCAATCTCCTCCTATGTCGCAGGGGGCTGTTGGCCAGTTCACATCATTGCCAAAGGATGACCAATTAAGTGAAGCAAAATACAGACCATTTTGATGGTTACTTTTCTCGCTATGGTTTGCTCCAAAACATTTATTTCCCATTAAGATAAAAACTATACGATTCAATTCTTCGTACTTCACAAGGACAATAGGTCAAGTTGGAATCTGAGGGGCTGCTAAGTCTATGCAGGGAGGCTGTGGAAGTTTCTAGTGATAACAGAATTCTGGCACCACTAATCTCAACAATATGCAAGGCAAATAGAACCCTTGTGAAGTTGCAAGTAGTTAGCTTTTAGTGGCACATAAACAAGAGGGATTACCAACTGAAAATTTCATGCAATAGGAAACATGATAATGCATTGCATTAAAAGTTGGATTTATAGCCTGAGACACAAAAAAGAAAAGGTTACGAATTGAGGACTTCCACATGATATAGGAAGCCTTTGTCTTTGAACTGTACAACCACAAATGGGAACTGAGAATTGGACATCACGTCCTATACATAAACCACATAAGCAGTATGTTAAAGCACAATAAAGTCAAACAATTAAGGGAAACGTGAATTACCGGCGGAGTGAAGAAAGGCAACGATTGAGAGTGAGAAATTACAAAATCACCAGCGGCAACAGGGCAAGATGTCTTCCCGCATAGGTCATGGATCTGACTGTAAACATTGATTCCAAAGTACAGCACATCAATCTGTACTTTTCCTCCAACGATCACTTCATCTAGATGGTAAACAACAAAAAAACTTGCAGGTATCAGAAGGAGAAAGCCCAGAGAAAGTTTGCTTAGTAGGGTGCGGTTTTCAAGTAAATTCACTCATTCATGAGGAACATCAGTACCACTCCAAAAGATGTGAAGCTTCACAATCATTATCAGCTAACAGAAGTAGATCCAAAACTCTAAATAAACGCATGAAGTAACAAACGTACAAGCATTGATGACAATAGAGGTTGTTGGCAATTTATTTTCAAGTGGCTAAATAAAGATGTATCCTGTAAACTACATATATAACTTCAGTTTTGGTGAGAGGTAAAAACATTGATCTAAGCCAAAGGTCACAAAGGATTTTCAAATCAATTACTGAAATTAAAATGTGTGAGCAATTCTAAAGGCAAGAGAGATCCCATCAATACAGCAATTAGAGAGCTACTAACACGAAATAAAACACAACAAAAAATTACAGCTATTCACAAGTCGCCATCGTGGATCCCCTCATAATGGGATTTGCAGAGAAAGGCGGCCATGCAGGTGAACCACAGGTATTCACAAGTCTTCCCATGGATCCTGTTGCCACCATGGGTTTTGTTTTGGGGAGAATAGGTATATGGGCAGTCTGTTTTTAGGGATGTCCTCTTGAGATCCAGTGGGTGTTGCTTGAGTACAATTTGATGCATCCAACTGTTGATCATGCCTTTTGAATCAAAAACAATTGGTTTGGGGGCTTATTTTCCAAACTAATTATCCAAAACAATATCGGTAATATGTACTAATTGAAAATGTTCTGACTCTGGGGAGAAGATGAAGATTTTTTTTTTGTATTGGATGGGTTCGGTTACTTTGGTAGCATCATCCTTGTTGAATTTGGTTTGTTCCCACATTTGGGAGCTTCTCTCATGGCAGAAGATCATCCACTATGGCTGATACCTTGCACCAACGATGTCAGAGTTGTTGACGAGTGAAGACCTCAATGCTCTGCCGTTGGCAGTGGGAGGTTGTCAGCAGCAACGGATTGATTTTGGTGCATGGGCGAATAGCTATTTAGCCGTTAAAGTCTACCTATACCTTATTCAAAATTTACTACACCAAACATGGGATGGTATTACCTAAAGCTCATACAGTTATACCTCCTTATACCAAACATGAGTAATATTTAATCCCATCACCATTTACCTCATCACTGAGTTAGATACCAAGTGCCCCTGTAAAGGAGTCTTGGCTTACAAGTTTAAGTCCAAGCCAAGGGGAGTCCCTAAAAATCCCATGTTGAACTAGCATGAGAGCACTCAAATGTGAGATTGAGGGTGCCACCTTATCAAAATTTTGTCAAAGTACGGATTTATACTCAACTTTCCCATACTAGCACCTCATACTCGAGGAGGATAAATATTAGGAAATGCATTTAATGGAATGGCAAGCTCAATGTATTGTCAATATTATGGTATATGGAAAAGAATAGATGTTTGACAAAATACCAAAATTTTCTAATATATGGTACTTAGGGAAGGATTAGACAATGAACGGACTGTGGAACGGGAATTATAATGGATAAGACTTTAAAAGATAGGTAGTGGATGTGAAGAGAATAAGAAATAGGATTATTGCAGCTAAAGTTGTTAATGGGAGAAAACATTATGAACATTGTTAGTACATATGCACTGGAACTTGGGTTAGGAGATGAGATAAAGGGAAATTTTAGGAAAGATTTAGTGGGGTTTGGTACAAGAGATACCTAGAAAAGAGGAGATTACTATAGGAGGCGATTTAAATACCAACATACTTGGTCTTCAAATAAGTCCCACCACAACATCAGTGTAATTTCTTGATTGTCTGAATTTATGTAACATAAAGGATAAGCAGTCTGTAGCACAAATAAGCAATTTTTTTATATATAATGGAATCACTCCCCTCCTTGTGGTAGGCTTATGATTGTTGCTGTTGTGGTAACAAAACCAATTTGGAAACTCAAGAAATGGAATTTTGACTCACAAATTTTAAGCAATACTTGAGTTTCAAACAGAAAAAAAAATTAAGGAATTAAATATTCTGACTCATATATGTTTGTGAAATAGATTGACAACTTGACATATGGTTGGAAGTTGTGAAAAACACTAAAAATATTATGTAATCAGTTTTCTTTTTAAAATCATATATTTTAGCATTATTTTAATGGACTACGTGTTTTAATCATAACTTTTCCAGCAAGACAGATTTTACGTATTCCTATTTTTGATACTTTAATTTTTCACTAAACTTCTTCCATGACAAAGGAGTATTTAATTCTATGTTATTTATTTTGTAGTGTAACATCTAAAAGTTAAAGTCAATTTGTTTTAGTTGTATATTAGTTTTTTCATTCGCTCAAGATGTTAACGATAATACGGCCCTATTTACTTCATTTTCTTTCAGTTCCAAATATAATTAGAATGCAATTCCTATTTTGATGTTTTCTTCCAAACAAAATAATTGAAATTCCAATTTTGTTGGAATTAATAGAATTATGTAACATTGAAATTCTATAAGAATTACTTGCAAACAAGCTGTCAATATGTAACGTGTTTATAATAGGAGGCATTCCAGAATATTGAGCATTCTTTGGCCTTTTGGAATGAACCATTCTCTTTTTTCTTTTCTTTTCTTTTTTTTTTGTGGAGTAGAGAAAAACGTGCTTTTATATTTCATTCCTTTCTTCAGTTTTTGGATGACTAGATTTTTCTAGCAATTTATGTAATGAACACATCTTGCATAGTATGACACCATATCAAACAAAATCTAACCACAAAATACCTTCATTTGCATACCCTATGCACCCCCCTCCCCCCCCAAAAAAAGAAATAATAATAATTCCAAAAAGTAATGATCAAATCTTCCTTTCAGCTTACCACAAACCTAAGTTATCAAATACTATTAGAATTGAAAAGAATATGCATACTATTTATACACACAAGCACACACAAAAGTCATGGAGAATATAAAATCCCCCTACCCCAACTAACAGATTGATATAGAGAGGGAAGAGTCTCAACTGTTCCAATATCTTTTTTCCTCACATATCTAAGTAACCCTAGAACGAATAAAGAATATAAGCAATGGTAGCTGGAAGGCATTCTTCTTGTTGCTATTGTTATTTTTAATCCCCAACAAATGTGATGCAGAAAGGAAGGGTTATTCTTCAGCTAAATCATCATAAGGCAGCAAATTGTATGCCTAAAGTTACTCAGCACTACTTCTCTTTCTGTTCTTGTATTCTCATGTCCATATGCTTTTCTAAGATATAAAACAGTCAAAAACTGCAGCATGCGTATGAATGTATTGTCATCCATTAGAAAAATAATTGGATGATGAGTAATATGCAAGAAGGGATTTGGCTAGTCTGTGCAAATAAAGCCGTTAGGCCTACAATTCCTGAGAAACTGAAATCACAAAATTAAAGAGCAGTTCTAGGGTCCACCGTCCACCTGTAGATGCTGAGATGCTAAAAGTGGTCCGCCTGCCTCTGGATATAGGATAAGGGGATATCTCAACTCCACTGACATTAACAGCATACTTAGTTTCCTTATCTGCATATAATTCAAACAGCTAAATATCAGTTGCATTATCAATTTGACATGACAAAAGAGAAATGCAGCAAACCTGTTTTCTTCCATCTTCCTCCCCACCAAAAGCCAAAAATAAATAAATAAAAGATATCGTAAAAATATTAAAAAAAATACTAATTGATACTGTACCGTTTTAACCCAATTACAAGTATTTAATTTTCTCTAACTTCCTATGTGACTGTAACTGAAATAAGCCAAAAGAGATGAATCAACTTAGGGGGTGTTTGGCTTACTGGTTTGACCGCTTATAAGCTGTATCAACAGCTTATAAGATATTAAACAAAAGCTGGTGAGGTGTTTGGGTGCACCTCACCAGTGTTTAAGGTACCTAACTTAAACGCTACTACCACAGTGTTTTGCAAAAGCTGGGGGGGGGGGGGAGGTCTTGCAAAACGCTGCTAATTTATAAGCTATGTTGACCGATTATTTTATCATTTTACCCACATCCTTTCTGCTAATTTCCAATCATGCCCTTCTTCTTCAACCTCTGACTCTTGCCGCCTGTTGCCCAGCTCTTCTGGCCACCACCATCGGCGATCGCCATCGCCCCCACCGGCCGCTTCCCGTCGGCCATTGCCCCCATTGGCAACATCGGTCGCTGCCCCATCATCTCCTCCACTGGCTATCGCCACCATCTACTTCAACTTCTCTTCCGTCGCAGGCTGTTCATCACCCCATCCGCCGCTGCCCATCACCGTCCCCACCCTCATCTCCTCCGTCTGTGCTTCTCCTCTCTGCTGCCATTGTTTGTTTGTGTGTATGTATGTGTGTGTGTATATAAAACAGCAATAAACATATATATATATATATACATATAACATATTGTATATATATATGTTATATGTATATATATAACACATAATAATACATATTGTTATTATATATAACATATCTAATACATATAATAATATTGTATTAATATATTTTTAATAATTATGTATAATTTATCAACATCTAATGGTAAAATTTTACATCATTACCACCATATCTATTTTGGTCTTTTTGTTAAGTTTTGATAGCTTATTAGCTCTTTCAAATCAAACATATAACTATTAATTGATAGCTTAAAAGCATATTTATCCAAACACATTATTAGCTTAAACGCTACTCAACTTTTAAGTTTTATACAACTTAAAAGCTAAATAACTTAAAAGCTATGGAAAAAAAAAATGTAAGCCAAACACCCCCTTACAGTGATGAAAATAGCAAGCTTTTCTAGTCGGTTAAAATCCAAATTCTACTAATCGTTTAGCAGAACCAGCCGTCTCTAAAATCCATCGTTACTTTGTTGAACTTCTGTTTCTTTGTATTCAAACTAAGTGTGAGTTGAATTTCTCTCAGTTTCCCACTTTCTTTTACAGCAAAAGAAAAAAAGAAATCAGAAAACAATCAATCGGGATTGACAAAACTAACAAATTCCCAAACACCAGAAAAATTTCGTAATAGACTAAAGGGTCACACGTGATCTTAAAACCTCGAGCACCGATCCAACCAATCCAAAAAAATAATACCACGATATTTGCAGATTCAGAAACCTAACACCGATGGCACAATCAAATACGACAGGAAATCAAACAAAATCAGGAAGAATAACCGGCCGTGAATCTAAGAATTTCACCAATATTGTGCGGAAACACTGTGAATCACAGTAGAAAGGTGAGATCCGCTCACCGCAGTACTGAACCTTGCCGGCCTGAGCCTGAGTAGGAAGCAGGCACACCGACAGAAGAACGAAGGAAACTAGAAGCCTCAAGTCAAACATCGCCACCGCCATCGCTTCTCCAATCTGTAGCAAGCGAGAAATCTGTATCAGATTGAAGAAATATGCTCTTGCATTAACGTATGAGAGAGAGAGAGAGACAGTTGAATTGGCACTGAGTAAAGACTGGTAGGTGTAGCCAGCAATGCAAGGGGAAGATATATCGTTTTGCCCTTCCATCACGACGTCGTTCCAGCTTTATCTGGAATAAAATGCCTTGCTTGCTACGCCGAGGGCATCTGGACTCTTCGGTGAAAGCCCTCTCTACATACGTATTTTGATTTTTTTTAATAATAAAAATCAATACTAAATTATATTGAGTAAATTACTCTACTCACAATTAAATTTCTTAATATATCAAAAATGCCCTCCTTAAAAAATCAGACGTTTTGAGTTTTTTAATTCAAAAATTCCACCATTTTTTTTTGTATCTCTCTTTCTATCAATTTTTTTTTTCTCCATCATTTTTTTACCGCATTAATAACGACAGAATTTCTCTATCTCTCTCATTTTTCTTTCAAAGTGTAAGAATTTAATTTTTTGGCAAAACTGAAATAGTTCGACGATAAATAACTCAAATAAGTTATTTAAATCTAAATAACCTAATACAAGTTACTTTGTTTATCTTTCAATATCATTTTTTAGTGAAATTGTAACTCAATCATTAGCCTCTACTATTGAAAGCTAACAATTGCCTTGTGTTATTGGAATACCCACTCCTACTAAGTGTTCGTCATATGGATTTGGTGAGTTTACCGTCGAAACTGATGATTGACTTTGCTTTAATTGTAACTAGATTTGTAATGCTCAAGTTCGCTTTAGTTGTGGTTCTCCCAATCTGCTTGAGGACGATTGATATTACTCAATAGTGGTTGGATCTAATGGCAATTGTTGGAAGGATGACTGAATTTCAAGGGGTTCATTAGGACTAGAGATAGAGGTTATAATTAGTTGATGTCATTGAAAATCAACTGAATTTGGTAAACTTCACCAATGGTGTTCGTGATTACGTAATTTGGTTTTGTTCATAAGACATTGTCATAAGGATGACAGAGTTACTTGACTTTACTAAGATTGATGAAGTGTCTTGTATTGATGGACGATGAAAACGGGTTTTCAATTCTTAAATAAGAGAAAGAAAGAGAATGGTGTTGAAAGGTAAATATAATAATGGAAGAGATGAAAGTGGAAGAGAATTTATTTCATAAATGCATTTCAGAACTTTAAAAATAAACACCAATTTTATTGTTCCCATTTCAAAATTTTGAAATGGAATGAAATTCTGAAAATGTATGCTTTCAAATAAGTCGTTTTGTTAGATGGAAATATTTTGAATGAAAAATGAAAGAGTATGAGAATGGGAATGAAAACCAAATAGAATCACTATTACATTCTATTATTATATTTGGTATGCCGTTATTTTAATGAAATGAAATAATAAAAATAATTAATTAACAAAAATACATTTTTATATTATAAAAATAAAAAATATTATAAAAATATATTTAATTATAAAAAATCATATAATTATTGAATATATATTAAAAATTGTTTTTCCTTTTTTAGCTAAAAATTTTAAATAAAATTTAAATAAAGATAATTTTTTATTTAATTGTCAATTAAAACTCATTAAATTAAGCAAAATAGGAATTCACCTTTTGCTTTTCTAGTTTTGGCTAGTGACGACTCCAGTGTACAACTCCTTGAAGCATGCCGCAGTTGTACGCCGCGCTGCTGATAGGATGTGGTTCTCTGGAAACTGAATAACAAATTGGAATGCGTGGAAGCTGCTGTTCGTTTTCCCGAGCGTTTTCTCGCCTCCCAAACAGACAAACGGAAACGGAAGATCGTTGAGATGGACGAAGTTGTGGTGGCCGTGGAGAAGGCGAAGAAGGATTGGGACGAGGCGTGCGGAAGAATCAAAGAGACGATCAAGTCGATCGAAGAGTACGGTAAATCCACGGGAACGTCCACTGTTGAGCAGAAGAATTCTCTTCCCAGATTGAATGGGATCGCACAAGACGACCTCGCTATACTCAAGGCGTTGCAGTTCAATCTCGATCTTCTCGCCCCTCAGCTACCCACGGACGATGAAATTCAGGCCGCCCAGTCCTTGCTTGGATCCTGGAAAACCCAAATCCAAACGTACGCACCCTCTCTCTTTCTCTCTCTCTCTCTCTATATATATATGTGTGTCTAGGCATCAATTGTTTATGTGAGTTGTTAGAGTAGTTCTGACATCATTTGTCAAGGTGAGATTATGCACAATCATGTACAGAAATCAATAGAAAGAGAAAACAGAAATTAAGATGTGGTTCAGCCTCAATGTCCACTTTCGATCGCTCCACTCAATGTAGTTTTTGTAACATACAAAAACTGCATTACATTGAGTGGATTATCCAATTGTCATGAGATCGTGGATGTAGGCATGATTGAGGTTGAAACACCATATATTCTTCTCCTGACATCTTTATGTGATTGTGCGAGATTTGCTCCTAACAAGTGATGTCAGCTACCTGACAAGTTGTTAAAGTAAATGTTCTTAGAAAAAGGAGGGGATATTTGGCCGTATTTTCCGGAGTGGAATTAAGGAAGTTCAAGATTTTACATGGGATCGGTTAACTGAAGATCTGGGATGAACTTATTGTTTCTCCTTTTCCTTCATTTTCTGGACTGCCAAATGAGTTAAATAGTTAATGTACGTCTCGGAATAGGAGTGCTCTTTCTTTTCCCTTATTGTTGTAATCTGTTTATTCAGTTTGCGGGTGAGTTTGAGAAATGCTAATTTGCAAGCGAAGGCTAACATGAGGAAATCAGCTCAGGAAGAGGTAATCAACTAGCTTTGTCAAATGTTTACTGGTTTAGTGCGTTTAACCTATAATCAATTGCAATTAAGTTGATCTTATGAAGTTGGTAGCTGATTATTTAACTTTATCAGTAATATACGTTTTCTCCTTTTTGGTGGTAGTTATGGTTTAATTTGAAGCAATACGTGCATATGTATTTATGCCCGAGTACTTGAGATTCACTGAAATTCTGCCTCTATGTGATGCATGTTTTAGAAAATTTTTATGGTGCAGTGTGGGTTGATATTATGGTTATATTAATTGCAGAGAGAACGTCTTTTGGGAGGAGGAGAAGAGTCCACAATTCGTCGGCGCAATTTACAGTATGTACTGTTGTGTTGGCTTTAACAAATGTATTTCATTTTACTCATTTATAAATGTCTCGAATCACATTGTCATAGCATGGTAGTTGTAGAAGTGAATGACCAACTCCTTTATCAACATGGATGGGACATGTATTTTTATCTATCTTCTTGTTGATAAGTGCATTGTGGAGAATGTTGATTGCTAGTTGCTGATTAGGACAAAAGCTGGAATGACACAAGCTGCAGAAAGCATCACTGAAAGCCTTCGGAGAACTCGTCAACTGATGGTTCAGGTTATCATCAGTGCTTCTCTCTCTCTCTCTCTCTCTATATATATATATATATAACACATGAAAGTTGGATGGCTTTATTAGATTTATTCTTGGACATCCAACTGTTTTAATTATTAGTTACTGCTGTTATCTCTTGTAGGAGGTTGAAAGAAGTGCAAGCACACTTGCGACTGTTGGTATGATTTTTTTTACTTCTTGTGTTCTGATTCAGAAGCCACCTAAATCTGCCGTAACATGTAAAATGCCAATGCTTATGCTGGATTTGTTTTGGTGGTCTTCTCTTGCACTTTTAAGGATTACTTTATAGCACCCACCTGCAAGTTTTTTGTATGCAAATAATGTTTTTGGAGGGAAAACACTTAGATATTTCAAGAATCATAAAAATTGTGGTACCAGTACCACAACCAGAAGAAGTGGGGAAGGCTTTTAATTTGCCCTGCAATGAATCTGATCAGTATGAAGTGATGGAATAAATGGCCAATTGTTCGTAACTAATTGTGCTGGTTTGTTCATTATTCTTTGGGCCAATTGCCCAGCTTTTCCCAACTGTGTTATGAATTATCATGGTTAAACAGAATTGCAAGCTTGAATCCATGGAGCCTGTCCCATTTACTGGGATTAAGGCTTGGTGTGTGTGTTTTTCTATTTTTGGGAATTTAGCTGATCCCACTCTTTCGTAACATGTAGCCAAAAGGAAGATGCCAATATGAGAAAGAATCTCACTTCATACAAGACTAGCATGATTGCTCCACATCACTGAAATTAATTATTATAGAAATACATGTACATGCCTGAATCATCAATGTTCGTCTCCATGGATCTTGTAAATATCCAGATGGTCATAGTTCCTGATCATGTAAATTCTTGTTTCATGTCAGTTGAAACCAATTATACTAACTGTTCAATATGTTCCTGAGATTGCTAACTTGCTGTAATTGAATGAAGAAGAGCAATTAGCAGGGTGTTGAGCACCTTTTATGAAATCAGGTCTTGATTGCCGTCAATATTTCCTCTCCAACTACCCCTGGACATCCTGCCACCCAGCTTAAAAAAGGATGTTGGGGTTGTTCAAAAAATTGTATAAAGAAAAAACTGCTTCATATAGTTTCTTATTGTTTTTAACCATATTCATTGGTGCCTTTTTTTGTATAAACTCAACTATGTCAGAGATACCAATAACATAACTTCCATTAGGTCAAATTTGGAGAGGATCTGATTGCCAGGGGCCTGAATTACTGCCCTAATCAAATAAGTTCTACAGGACAAATTTCCCCTTTTGTCGTTTGAGCTCAATTTTGCAGGTAAAAAACTCGAGGGCTTCCAAAGCCCATTTCTGACTGAGCTGGATCAGTTTAGTTTGATTGAGCTGTCCCTGCTAGATAGGGTCTGAATTAAGCCTAAATCCTTAGCCTGCCACTTTTTGGTCATTGACTTGATGATTGCTTTTGGCTAAATTCATGGAGTACTTGAGTCTTAGCATTCAGCTTCTAGCCATGTATGTAATCTGGTCCTTCAAATTTACCTATCATCAACTAAGGGAAACCATTTTTGCTTTGTAAAATTATATATTGACATGTGAGCTACATGTTTGGTAAATAGGTTCATCATGTCGGTTAAATCATATGCTTAATTACTTGATTTATCATTTTCTTTTTGTTTAGGTTTGTCATATGTGAGTCCTATAGCATCAGTTCTGATAGATGATCGCTCCTTGAAGTGTGAGGGAGTGATACTTTGTCAGAAAACTAGTAGTTGCCAAGTTAAAAATTTTAGCCTTCTCCTCTGCATTTCTTTGAGATAGAGGAGAAAGAGATTTTTGGTTTATTTAGATATGTCGGTGGTAACTTTCTAGGAGTGGAGTGGGGTCGGGCTTTAATGGGTATTAGAAGTTTTGAGTTTAAAGATAAAGTCTTGTCATTGATAACCGAAAAGTAACATTTGTAACAAAGTAATAAATTTGGAGCTTCATTTTGCATTCTCTTTCTTATTTGAAAAGAAAAGAGAAATATGCCCTCCACAATTATAGTACACTGGTAAATTACTTAAAATTTCACATAAAATATCGGGGTTTGAATCAATGCAATGACTTGAAAAGTAAAATTGTTATTGAAAAATAGTAATTTAGTTGGAAGGTAAGTCCTATATGGACTGTCCCGAATGTCTAATTTTAAGTATATATAAACTGTGATCATATTCGAATTTATCTGAATGGTGCATCAAGAGAGAATGTCATCTGCCTCTAAAGATTAGTAAAAAATTCGAACACTCTAGGTGAATTAAAAGGAAAAAAAAAGAAAAATTTTATCCAAATGTGTTATGTTAGATGATTACAGTCTTGTTCTCTTAGAATTATTATTCTTGTGCGGTCCCTCGCTACTCGTGTTCTTTATTTGGATAGAGGAGATAAATCACAGATAAAAATTTTACCTCACTGCGTAGGATAAGAAATTAAATTCATGACTTATTGGTGCAAATTCATAATTATTGTGACTTAACCACTTAAATTGTTACATATCAATTTCGTCACGTGATTTTGTATTAAATTTTCGACAATAATTCACTGCCATCATTAATGGCCCACCCTTTAATTAATGGCATTTGCGTACTAAACATATACTAAATTTCATCCTAAACATGACTGAAATCTCACGCCAACAAGTTAATTTTGAGTGGATATATATATATATAATAGCAGTGTATATTTTAAAGATTGTGGCTTTGCCATGTGAAACGTCACTTCACTTGCAGTACTTTTTTTGTCTTTTTTCTTTGTAGTATGAATCCAAGTAGTTTTAGATGGAAATGGCCTTGTAATGTGTTCTAACTCTGTTTTGATTTTAATTTTGGGTTCTGCTCGTGGATTTAAATGGAAATTCAGATTGGATCTCCTGATTTTGGTGATTTTATTTTAGCTTTTGACTTAATCTTAATATTTATACTTAATAATTAGCTAGTATCTTACGTAATAATACCTCAGTTGTAATATTAATTATCGGTCCCAAGAACTAAGATTACGGAAAAAGTGGAATCTATCCGCTTTTATTTAATTAAATTAAATTTAATGGACTATGTGTTTTAATCATAACTTTTCCAGCAAGATAGATTTTATGTATTCCTATTTTTGATACTTTAATTTTTCACTAAACTTCTTCCATGACAAAGGAGTATTTAATTCTATGTTATTTATTTTGTAGTGTAACATCTGAAAGTTAAAGTCAATTTGTTTTAGTTGTATATTAGTTTTTTCATTTGCTCAAGATGTTAACGATAATACGGCCCTATTTACTTCATTTTCTTTCAGTTCCAAATATAATTAGAATGCAATTCCTATTTTGATGTTTTCTTCCAAACAAAATAATTGAAATTCCAATTTTGTTGGAATTAATAGAATTATGTAACATTGCAATTCTATAAGAATTGCTTGCAAACAAGCTGTCAATATGTAACGTGTTTATAATGGGAGGCATTCCAGAATATTGAGCATTCTTTGGCCTTTTGGAATGAACCATTCTCTTTTTTCTCTTTCTGTTTTTTTTTTTTTTTTTTGTGGAGTAGAGAAGAACGAGCTTTTATATTTCATTCCTTTCTTCAGTTTTTGGATGACTAGATTTTTCTAGCAATTTATGTAATGAACACATCTTGCATAGTATGACACCATATCAAACAAAATCTAACCATAAAATACCTTCATTTGCATACCCTATGCACCCCCCTCCCCCCCCAAAAAAAGAAATAATAATAATTCCAAAAAGTAATGATCAAATCTTCCTTTCAGCTTACCACAAACCTAAGATATCAAATACTATTAGAATTGAAAAGAATATGCATACTATTTATACACACAAGCACACACAAAAGTCATGGAGAATATAAAAGCCCCCTACCCCAACTAATAGATTGATATAGAGAGGGAAAAGTCTCAACTGTTCCAATATCTTTTTTCCTCACATATCTAAGTAACCCTAGAACGAATGAAGAATATAAGCAATGGTAGCTGGAAGGCATTCTTCTTGTTGCTATTGTTATTTTTAATCCCCAACAAATGTGATGCAGAAAGGAAGGGTTATTCTTCAGCTAAATCATCATAAGGCAGCAAATTGTATGCCTAAAGTTACTCAGCACTACTTCTCTTTCTGTTCTTGTATTCTCATGTCCATATGCTTTTCTAAGATATAAAACAGTCAAAAACTGCAGCATGCGTATGAATGTATTGTCATCCATTAGAAAAATAATTGGATGATGAGTAATATGCAAGAAGGAATTTGGCTAGTCTGTGCAAATAAAGCCGTTAGGCCTACAATTCCTGAGAAACTGAAATCACAAAATTAAAGAGCAGTTCTAGGGTCCACCGTCCACCTGTAGATGCTGAGATGCTAAAAGTGGTCCGCCTGCCTCTGGATATAGGATAAGGGGATATCTCAACTCCACTGACATTAACAGCATACTTAGTTTCCTTATCTGCATATAATTCAAACAGCTAAATATCAGTTGCATTATCAATTTGACATGACAAAAGAGAAATGCAGCAAACCTGTTTTCTTTCATCTTCCTCCCCACCAAAAGCAAAAAATAAATAAATAAAAGATATCGTAAAAATATTAAAAAAAATACTAATTGATACTGTACCGTTTTAACCCAATTACAAGTATTTAATTTTCTCTAACTTCCTATGTGACTGTAACTGAAATAAGCCAAAAGAGACGAATCAGCTTAGGGGGTGTTTGGCCTACTGGTTTGACTGCTTATAAGCTGTATCAACAGCTTATAAGATATTAAACAAAAGCTGGTGAGGTGTTTGGGTGCACCTCACCAGTGTTTAAGGTACCTAACTTAAACGCTACTACCACAGTGTTTTGCAAAAGCTGGTGGGGGGAAGGTCTTGCAAAACGCTGCTAATTTATAAGCTATGTTGACCGATTATTTTACCATTTTACCCCATCCTTTTTGCTAATTTCCAATCATGCCCTTCTTCTTCAACCTCTGCCTCTTGCCGCCTGTTGCCCAGCTCTTCTGGCCACCACCGTCGGCGATTGCCATCGCCCCCACCGGCCACTTCCCGTCAGCCATTGCCCCCATCGGCAACATCAGTCGCTGCCCCATCATCTCCTCCGTCGGCTATCGCCACCATCTACTTCAACTTCTCCTCCGTCGCAGGCTGTTCATCGCCCCATCCGCCGCTGCCCATCGCCATCCCCACCCTCATCTACTCCATCTGTGCTTCTCCTCTCTGCTGCCATTGTTTGTTTGTGTGTATGTATGTGTGTGTATATAAAACAGCAATAAACATATATATACATATAACATATTGTATATATATATGTTATATGTATATATATAACACATAATAATACATATTGTTATTATATATAACATATATAATACATATAATAATATTGTATTAATATATTTTTAATAATTATATATAATTTATCAACATCTAATGGTAAAATTTTACATCATTAACACCATATCTATTTTGGTCTTTTTGTTAAGTTTTGATAGCTAATTAGCTCTTTCAAATCAAACATATAACAATTAATTGATAGCTTAAAAGTATATTTATCCAAACACATTATTAGCTTAAACGCTGCCCAACTTTTAAGTTTTATACAACTTAAAAGCTAAATAACTTAAAAGCTACGGAAAAAAAAGTGTAAGCCAAACACCCCCTTACAGTGATGAAAATAGCAAGCTTTTCTAGTCGGTTAAAATCCAAATTCTACTAATCGTTTAGCAGAACCAGCCGTCTCTAAAATCCATCGTTACTTTGTTGAACTTCTGTTTCTTTGTATTCAAACTAAGTGTGAGTTGAATTTCTCTCAGTTTCCCACTTTCTTTAACAGCAAAAGAAAAAAAGAAATCAGAAAACAATCAATCGGGATTGACAAAACTAACAATTTCCCAAACACCAGAAAAATTTCGTAATAGACTAAAGGGTCACACGTGATCTTAAAACCTCGAGCACCGATCCAACCAATCCAAAAAAATAATACCACGATATTTGCAGATTCAGAAACCTAACACCGATGGCACAATCAAATACGACAGGAAATCAAACAAAATCGGGAAGAATAACCGGCCGTGAATCTAAGAATTTCACCAATGTTGTGCGGAAACACTGTGAATCACAGTAGAAAAGTGAGATCCGCTCACCGCAGTACTGAACCTTGCCGGCCTGAGCCTGAGTAGGAAGCAGGCACACCGACAGAAGAACGAAGGAAACTAGAAGCCTCAAGTCAAACATCGCCACCGCCATCGCTTCTCCAATCTGTAGCAAGCGAGAAATCTGTATCAGATTGAAGAAATATGCTCTTGCATTAACGTATGAGAGAGAGAGAGAGAGAGAGAGAGACAGTTGAATTGGCACCGAGTAAGACTGGTAGGTGTAGCCAGCAATGCAAGGGGAAGATATATCGTTTTGCCCTTCCATCACGACGTCGTTCCAGCTTTATCTGGAATAAAATGCCTTGCTTCCTACGCCAAGGGTATCCGGACTCTTCTGTGAAAGCCCTCTCTACATACGTATTTTGATTTTTTTAATAATAAAAATCAATACTAAACTATATTGAGTAAATTACTCTACTCACAATTAAATTTCTTAATATATCAAAAATGCCCTCCTTAAAAAATCAGACGTTTTGAGTTTTTTAATTCAAAAATTCCTCCATTTTTTTTTGTATCTCTCTTTCTATCAATTTTTTTTTCTCCATCATTTTTTTACCGCATTATTAACGACAGAATTTCTCTATCTCTCTCATTTTTTTTTTCAAAGTGTAAGAATTTAATTTTTTTTGACAAAACTGAAATAGTTCGACCATAAATAACTCAAATAAGTTATTTAAATCTAAATCACCTAATACAAGTTATTTTGTTTATCTTTTAATATCATTTTTTAGTGAAATTGTAACTCAATCATTAGGTTCTACTATTGAAAGCTAACAATTGCCTTGTGTTATTGGAATACCCACTCCTACTAAGTGTTCGTCATATGGATTTGATGAGTTTACCGTCGAAATTGATGATTGACTTTGCTTTAATTGTAACTAGATTTGTAATGCTCAAGTTCGCTTTAATTGTCGTTCTCCAAATCTGCTTGAGGACAATTGATATTACTCAATAATGGTTGGATCTAATGGCACTTGTTGGAATGATGACTGGATTTCAAGGGGTTCATTGGGACTAGAGGTAGAGGTTATAATTAATTGATGTCATTGAAAATCAACCGAATTTGGTAAACTTCACCAACGGTGGTCGTGATTGCATAATTTGGTTTTGTTCACAAGACATTGTCGTAAGGATGACAGGGCTACTTGACTTTATTAAGATTGATGTAGTGTCATACATTGATCGACGATGAAAATGGGTTTCGAATTCTTAAATAAGAGAAAGTAAGAGAATAGTGTTGAAAGGTAAATAAAATAATGGAATGGATGAAAGTTGAAGAGAATTTATTTCATAAATGTATTTCAAAATTTTAAAAATAAACACCAATTTTATTGTTCCCATTTCAAAATTTTGGAATGGAATGAAATTTTGAAAATGTATGCTTTCAAATAAGTCGTTTTGTTAGATGGAAATATTTTGAATGAAAAATGAAAGAGTATGAGAATGGGAATGAAAACCAAATAGAATCACTATTACATTTTATTATTATATTTGGTATGCCATTATTTTAATGAAATGAAATAATAAAAATAATTAATTAACAAAAATAAATTTTTATATTATAAAATAAAAAATATTACAAAAATATATTTAATTATAAAAAATCATATAATTATTGAATATATATTAAAAATTGTTTTTCCTTTTTTAGCTAAAAATTTTAAATAAATTTAAATAAAGATAAATTTGTATTTAATTGTCAATTAAAACTCATTAAATTAAGCAAAGTAGGAATTCACCTTTTGTTTTTCTAGTTTTGGCTTGTGACGACTCCAGTGTACAACTCCTTGAAGCATGCCAGAGTTGTACGCCGCGCCGCGCTGCTGATAGGATGTGGTTCTCTGGAAACTGAAAAACAAATTGGAATGCGTGGAAGCTGCTGTTCGTTTTCCCGAGCGTTTTCTCGCCTCCCAGACAAACAAACGGAAACGGAAGATCGTTGAGATGGACGAAGTTGTGGTGGCCGTGGAGAAGGCGAAGAAGGATTGGGACGAGGCGTGGGGAAGAATCAAAGAGACGATCAAGTCGATCGAAGAGTACGGTAAATCCACGGGAACGCCCACTGTTGAGCAGAAGAATTCGCTTCCCAGATTGAATGGGATCGCACAAGACGACCTCGCTACACTCAAGGCGTTGCAGTTCAATCTCGATCTTCTCGCCCCTCAGCTACCCACGGACGATGAAATTCAGGCCGCCCAGTCCTTGCTCGGATCCTGGAAAACCCAAATCCAAACGTACGCACCCTCTCTCTCTCTCTCTCTCTCTCTCTCTCTCTCTATATATATATATATATATATCTAGGCATCAATTGTTTATGTGAGTTGTTAGAGTAGTTCTGACATCATTTGTCAAGATGAGATCATGCACAATCATATACAGAAATCAATAGAAAGAGAAAACAGAAATTAAGATGTGGTTCAGCCTCAATGTCCACTTTCGATCGCTCCACTCAATGTAGTTTTTGTAACATACATATATTGAGTGGATTATCATGACAATTGGATAATCCACTCAAAAACTACATACATTGAGTGGATTATCCAATTGTCATGAGATCGTGGATGTAGGCATGATTGAGGTTGAAAAACCATATATTTTTCTCCTGACATCTTTATGTGATTGTGCGAGATTTGATCCTTACAAGTGATATCAGTTACCTGACAAGTTGTTAAGTAAATGTTTTTAGAAAAAGGAAGGGATATTTGGCCGTATTTTCCGGAATGGAATTAGAGGAAGTTCAAGATTTTACATGGGATCGGTTAACTGAAGATCTGGGATGAACTTATTGTTTCTCCTTTTCCTGCATTTTCTGGACTGCCAAATGAGTTAAATAGTTAATGTACGTCTCGGAATAGGAGTGATATTTCTTTTTCCTTATTGTTGTAATCTCTTTATTCAGTTTGCGGGTGAGTTTGAGAAATGCTAATTTGCAAGCAAAGGCTAACATGAGGAAATCAGCTCAGGAAGAGGTAATCAACTAGCTTTGTCAAATGTTTACTGGTTTAGTGCGTTTAACGTATAATCAATTGCAATTAAGTTGATCTTATCAAGTTGGTAGCTGATTATTTAACTTTATCAGTAATATACGTTTTCTCCTTTTTGGTGGTAGTTATGGTTTAATTTGAAGCAATACGTGCATATGTATTTATGCCCAAGTACTTGAGATTCACTGAAATTTTGCCTCTATGTGATGCATGTTTTAGAAAATTTTTATGGTGCAGTGTGGGTTGATAATATGGTTGTATTAATTGCAGAGAGAACGTCTTTTGGGAGGAGGAGAAGAGTCCACAATTCGTCGGCGCAATTTACAGTATGTACTGCTGTGTTGGCTTTAGCAAATGTATTTCATTTTACTCATTTATAAATGTCTCGAATCACAATGTCATAGCATGGTAGTTGTAGAAGTGAATGACCAACTCCTTTATCAACATGGATGGGACATCTGTATTTTTATCTTTCTTCTTGTTGATAAGTGAATTGTGGAGAATGTTGCTTGCTAATTGCTGATTAGGACAAAAGCTGGAATGACACAAGCTGCAGAAAGCATCACCGAAAGCCTTCGGAGAACTCGTCAACTGATGGTTCAGGTTATCATCAGTGCTTCTCTCTCTCTCTCTCTCTCTCTCTGTATATATATATATATATATAGATAACACATGAAAGTTGGATAGCTTTATTAGATTTATTTTTGGACATCCAACTGTTTTAATTATTAGTTACTGCTGTTATCTCTTGTAGGAGGTTGAAAGAAGTGCAAGCACACTTGCGACTGTTGGTATGATTTTTTTTACTTCTTGTGTTCTGATTTAGAAGCCACATAAATCTGCCGTAACATGTAAAAATGCCAATGCTTCTGCTGGATTTGTTTTGGTGGTCTTCTCTTGCACTTTTAAGGGTTACTTTATAGCACCCACCTGCAAGTTTTTTGTATGCAAATGATGTTTTTGGAGGGAAAACAGTTAGATATTTCAGGAATCATAAAAATTGTGGTACCAGTACCACAACCAGAAGAAGTGGGGAAGGGTTTTAATTTGCCCTGCAATGAATCTGATCAGTATGAAGTGATCGAATAAATGGCCAATTGTTCGTAACTAATTGTGCTGGTTTGTTCATTATTCTTTGGGCCAATTGCCCAGCTTTTCCCGACTGTGTTATGAATTGTCATGGTTAAAGAGAATTGCAACCTTGAATCCATGGAGCCTCATTTACTGGGATTAAGGCTCGTGTGTGTGTTTTTCTTTTTTTGGGAATTAAGCTGATCCCACTCTTTCGTAACATGTAGCCAAAAGGAAGATGCCAATATGGGAAAGAATCTCACTTCATACAAGACTAGCATGATTGCTCCACATCATTGAAATTAATTATTATGGAAATACATGTACATGCCTGAATGTCTAAATTACCTCTGCTCAATGCAATATCATTTGCATCTACCAATGTAAACCTGAAACATCTGGGTTCCTGTTCAGTTTGACATCAATGTTCCTCTCCATGGCTCTTGTAAATATCTGGATGGTCATAGTTCCTGATCATGTAAATTCTTGTTTCATGTCAGGTGAAACCAATTATACTAACTGTTCAATATGTTCCTGAGATTGTTAACTTGCTATAATTTAATGAAGCAGAGCAATTAGCATGGTGTTGAGCACCTTTTATGAAATCAGGTGTTGATCGCAATCAATATTTCCTCTCCAACTACCCCTGGACATCCCCCCTCCCAGCTTAAAAAAGGATGTTGGGGCTGTTCAAAAAATTGTATAAAGAAAAAACTGCTTCATATAGTTTCTTATTGTTTTTAACCATATTCATTGGTGCCTTTTTTTGTATAAACTCAACTATGTCAGGGATACCAATAACATAACTTCCTTTAGGTCAAATTTGGAGAGGGTCTGATTGCCAGGGGCCTGAATTACTGCCCTAATCAAATAAGTTCTACCGGACAAATTTTCCCCTTTTGTCGTTTGAGCTCAATTTCAAACCGCTCAATTTTGCAGGCAAAAAACTCAGGGGCTTCCAAAGCCCATTTCTGACTGAGCTGGATCAGTTTAGTTTGATTGAGCTGTCCCTGCTAGATAGGGTCTGAATTAAGCCTAAATCCTTAGCCTGCCACTTTTTGGTCATTGACTTGATGATTGCTTTTAGCTAAATTCAGGGAATACTTGAGTCTCGGCATTCAGCTTCTAGCCATGTATGTAATCTGGTCCTTCAAATTTTACCTATCATCAACTAAGGGAAACCATTTTTGCTTTGTAAAATTATATATTGACATGTGAGCTATATGCTTCGTAAATAGGTTCATCATGTCGGTTAAATCATATGCTTAATTACTTGATTTATCATTTTCTTTTTGTTTAGGTTTGTCATATGTGAGTCCTATAGCATCAGTTCTGATAGATGATCGCTCCTTAAAGTGTGAGGGAGTGATACTTTGTCAGAAAACTAGTAGTTGCAAAGTTAAAAATTTTAGCCTTCTCCTCTGCATTTCTTTGAGAAGTGGGTACTAGACGACTCTAGATGACAATTTACGCGTGAATACTGCAGAGGAATCAACCGGAGTACTGAGGAAGGCTGAAAGTGAATACAAGGGACACCGCTCGTTGCTCATGCGAACCAGAAACCTACTCTCAAACATGCAACGCCAGGATGTCCTCGACAGGTATGGAGTAGAAAGAAGCATCACAACCCTCTCTCTCTTTCCCGCTCCTCTTCCTCATAATGATTCACGATCTCTACAAGGCAAGTTTCAAGCTGAGCTTTTACTGGGCAGGTTGATACTTGCCGTTGGATTTCTGTTGTTCTCCTGTGTGGTTCTTTATGTTGTTTCGAAGCGCATGGGGATACTCAAGTTACAGAGGAAAGTTACCGCCGCTCTGAAGGCTGGCATGGCTGGACAAGCAGCAAACGTTGTTGAACTAAGACGTGATAGAGATGGCGTGAACCTCGTTCGACGCCGCGACGACGCTGCTCCCGAGGTGGTTGTACCGCTTGAGCATAGGATTCGCGATGAGCTCTGAAGTTACTGACGATCTCTCAAATAGGCCAGGGTAAGTCACCGGAGTATTCCATACTTGATATGTTTCTTGTGGTCTTTATGTCTGTTTAATCTTGGAGTAGAAATGCATCTTGGTGGTTAGTTATTGATTAGAAGAGTTCTCCAAATAAAGCAGTCATTGGACTTGGTCTCTTCTTGCCAACCAGGAAAAAGATGACAAATCTTCAACTGAAAGCCAACTGATGATAGTGATGCAGGAAACTATGGTGTAACCAACGATTGAATGAATATGTGTTAAATATGTCTTTGACTTTTAGGGTGCGTTTTGATTGCGAGCATAGAATTTATATGGAAAGAAAATATTTTCTAGGTAATTGAATTACTTAGAATTAAATTTCAGGAAAAATGTCAATTGAAGGTGTTTGATTAGTTTAATTTTTTACCTAGAAATTGTTGTATTTTTCTACTTTTTGGTGTTTGATAACTATTATTTTTCATAGAAATAGACATTTTTTCAATTTTTGTTGTTTGATAGCCATTATTTTCCATGAAAATTGGTACTTTTTCCAAGGAAATTGTACCATTTTTTAGAGAAATTTTTTTAAAAATACACAAATTAATAATCAAATACACAAAATAATAAACACATATATACATAATCAATAATCAACACAAATTAATAATTAAATACCTAAAATAATAAAATACAGGCATATTCACAAAATAATAAATAAAAAATTCACAAAATATTCAAAAAATAATAAATCAGATACGTATACATAAAATAATTAAATATACAAAATAATAAATAAATTTTTTTTAAAAAATAATCAAATACACAAAATAATTGTACATATATTAATAAATTATACATAATTATTTTATTATTACAGCTTCATATATTATACACAATTATTTTAATTTTTTATCAAAAGTTTTTTTAATATTTTTATATTTTTTTTGGATACCCCACCACCAACCCCCTCTCCCGGCCACCACGTGCAACACCAAAACCCAAGAAACCCTTTAATGACTTACCCCTACGGCCTTGCCCCCTTCTCCCCACGGTTTGCTGCCTATTCATCTTTTTCTCTCTCTCTCTCTTTCTCATCCTCTTCTCCAAGCAGCAGCCATCGCCATCTCTATCTCTTACCTTCTCTCACACTCTCTCTCTCCCCCTCTTGCCACTGCTGTTGACCCTTACCGCCAATGTTGTTGCACCATCATCGGCCCCCAACGCCGCCACTCCAACCCTCTATTCCTTCCTCCGTCGTCGATCTCGCCACTGTTGGTCGATTCGTCATTACCATCGTTGCTCGATCTGCCAAAGTTCAGTGAGTCTTCTCTTTCTCTCTCTCATTCCCTGCCATTAAACCGGTCTAGAACTCAAAATCAAAGCTTGTCTTTGACGAAGATGGCGATGAACAAGGGGAAGGCACGGAGCCGAATGGGAGAGAAGAAACCTGGGATGGAAGACGTCGAGCAAGCGCGGGCTCCTAATTGCTGAGAAAATTTGATCTACACCCCTCCGCTGGAATTCATTTTCTTTCAAAAGCTGGAAAAGATGGTCACGTGATCAAAAGTTAGAACTTTAATTACCTGAAAAATATGTACAATCAAACATGTTAAAAGTTGGAATTTAGATGAAAATTGATCATTTTCCATGGAAATTAAGGGCAATCAAACAAGCCCTAATAGTATTCTAACATCTGCTAAGGTAATTAACATCACTGTCATAACCCATGTTCGGTTTGTTTGGCATGACGAATATCATGGAATGCTCTTTCCACTGCAACCAATCATTTATGCCAAGTTCTTCGAGATTATAAATTAGCACCCTTGAGTGAGATTTTGAGAAGATTTGCTCCTTGGTGAGCACAATGCAATGAAAGTTCTAAGATGCATTAAGGGGAAGTTATTGTTGATTGTCGACCTTTATGCCTATGGTAGAATAAGAGGTTGTTTGGCTCAGCGGTTTGACTGTGTATAAGCCATTTGTGCAGCTGATCTGCTATGATGCGTTTGATAATTAACTATTTGGCTTAGCATTTCAACTTATACGCTATCTACTGAAATGCTGTTATAGCAGCGTTTAGCAAAAGATGGTACCCTCCAGCTTTGCTAGAAAACGCTGCATCGTTGACCAACAAAAATACCAAAATATCCTACATACCAATCTCTCTTCTCCATCATCTTCTCCGAAGCTGTGCTCTGCCATTACCCCCGCTGCTACCGTCGCCCCTCCTCCATACCGCCATCGCCATCATCGTTGTGCAGATGGGCCGCCGCAAGCAGCTCGTGTTGGTGGGTTGTGCCATCGCCTCATCTCATTCCAGTCTCGATCGCGCCATCGTCTCGTTTGGTTCCAGCCTCGATCGAGCCATCGCCTCAGTTGGTGGGTCACGCCATCGCCATCGCCTTATCTGGTTCCAGCCATCGCCATCGCCTCATGAGGCGCCGCCTTCAACTTCGATCACCTCACCTAGAACCGTTAAAATCTAGGTGAATCTAGTTTTCAATGTAAGCTAAAGAGAAAACCTTGGTGTAGTAGTCCCCTAAAACCCGTTGTAATTTAGGTGTGTATCTAGTTTCTAAGGTGAGCTAGTGTGAAAACCTTGGTGATTGATTTAGTGGAACCCCAAGGGTGGTTGAGACCTTGGGATAGTGGACTAGGTGTATGTGGAGACACCGAACCACTATAAATTATCTTGTGCTTCATTTACTTATTCTTGCTATATTGTGGTTTATAGTTTTTAAATCTCAAACTCACATATACATAGTTACAAAAATTTAATCTGTTTATAATTAAATAACAAGAACTTTAATTAATAGAAAATTACTAAAAATTTTAATCACTCAATTCACTCCTCTCTTGAGTGGCCATACTCTAAGAGACTCACATTGTTTTGGCTTCATGATTTTTATTTGTTTTGAAAATAGGGCAATTATCATTTTAGACCGGGTAAAAATCAAACCCCCCCTTTCTCCCCGAGATTTTAGGAAAGTTCAAAAACATCCCTGTGTTATTGAAAACTCACAAAAACACCCCTGAGGTTTTAAGAAAGGAGATTGCTTTTAGATATGTTTTCTAGTTTTAATTATTTATGTCTCAAAAGTTTATATTTGAATTTTCAAATCTTGATTTCTCATACAAAAAGTAAATTTATTTTGAATTAAAGGTAAAACATGTTTTCTCATTATTTGAGAAACTCTAAACATTTTTTGAATTTCAAACTTCATATTAACCTTTTATTTAATGGCTAGTATGTTTGGAAGATGTATATATATATATATATATAGGGTAACTATGGAGACTCAAGATAAAACAAACTTAGTAGAGCATTCAAACAAGAGTGAGAATGTTCAAAGTGCTAGAAATGTGCTGGCTAAGAGAATTTTCAACCGTTGGTGACTTATTTGCAATTGTCTCTAGTTGTAAGTTTGATATTTTTACTCACTTATTGTGTGAGGGGATTATATTTGTTAGTAGTATGCTAATGGTTCTTGATTAAACAAGTGATTGTATATTAGCTTTAGTTCTAATTAAAAATTAGTGTTGATTCTCCCTAGTAGAATCTCAAGTTAAGTCTTGAGAGAGAGGATTGGGCTCTTTAGAACCGAACCTCTATAAATTTCCCTTATTCCTTGTGGTTGTGTGATTTTATTGTTATTAATGTCAGTGCAATTACCACATATTAAGATAATAAATTTAAGAGTTTTTAAAAAAATTAAAATTATTAATTAATTTTTAAAAACCCAATTCATCCCTTCTTGGGTATTTTTCTAGGCAATATATAAATATATACAAACTAAAAACATATTACAAATTATTTATCTAGACCAAATTAAACCTGTTTTATTACTTTTAAAAATTTTGGCTTGTAATATGTTGTAACTTTTAAGAATACAGTATGGGTTGCTATTTTTAAAAAATTATTTTGTAATTTTATTTTATTTTTAAATTATAAAATGAAAATTAAATTATAAATTACAATATTATAAATTTATTTTTAATAAAAATATATATTTATATATTCATCACAATACAATTATACTTCTTCTCTTTATCATTCATACAAAACATAAAATTTTATGTATTTTATAATTATTTTATTTATGAATAATTATGTATATTTTTATGTTATTATACTACATCATATGCAGTCCATTAGACTTATATTTGAATTAATGTTTGAATGATACATAACTATGATATATGAAAATGTCTTAGGGTGTCGTTTCATTATTTTCAACATATTTTTTGAAAAGTCAAAAAAGCTAAAAAAAAAAAATGTTTTTGGTCATTTCTATAATTTTAAAAATATTTCAAAATTATTTTTATAATTCTGAAAATATTAAAATTAGACATTAATATATACTTAATAATCTACCAAATTATTTTGAGTTGACCCTTCCAAAGTCTATTATTAATGAAACCTTAATACTATCCAAGCAGCTGGCCAGATTGATAAAACGCAATGAACTTACAATTCTTCTTAGCCTTCCTAATAATTGACAATCCATTTGTTTATTCATTTTTCCTTATCCACTACTTATAAAACAAATAGGACAATTTTTAGGACTTTTAAAGTAAATTTTTAAATTGAAATTGAAATTTAAATTTTCATGACTAAGAGTGATTATCATTTTTCATTTTTCCTTATCCATTAAGAGTGTATAGTAAATTTTTACCATTATACCTTACAAAATTGAAATTGAATGGAAGTAAAATTATTTTATAAGGGCATAATTTAAATTAATTAACTAATTTTTAAAATTTAAACACTTCACACCGGCGTCCTTTAATTTTTTTTACCACATGTGCTTTTACCTCAGCTGGGATTATTGGTGTTGCAGAAAAAAATAATGTCGTTTGTGGTTCCACCTTGGGTTCTTTGGCTGCAAGCTGCTTACAGTTTGTGGACCTTTCTGAGGAATGCTAAGTTCTTCCGCATTCCATTCATCTCCATCAGCATGTTGTGGCATGGCTATGAGCGCACTTGGTTTAGACGCAGAAAGTATCTGCTGCTGGACGGTATGAGTAGAGAGACAGGTGGGGATTGGCAAGATTATGACAGTGAAGAAGAGAAAAAGTCCCACTCTTTCTCCATTGATAACAATTATGACATGAGGTTTAAGATGAACAAGAAGGATTACAGATTTTGTGACTCTTTCGAAACAGGAAAACCCCTCAAGTTCCTTCATTTTGCAAAGCATTACCAACTGGTGACTCAGGACATTGTTCTGATGGGCAAGTACCATCTAGTTAAAGCTGTGAAACCAGAAGCCATGTTGAAGTATATTCTTACTGGAGGAACCATGAAGACCTGTGAGGAGTACTGTATTGTTGACCACACCAGCTCTGAGCTGTTGAATGACAACTTCATGAGAATTCTGTCAATTTTTCCATTGGTATTGCAGGCTAAAGGGTTTGATCAGCTGTCCACATTGGCAAGTGCCATTTTTGTTATGGTGGACATTTTCTCATACTATTTCAATTTTGTTTGGCAATTTTTAAAGTCTATTACTTTCAAATACATGAAGCTCCTGTTGGCAAGGCTCGATGTCAGGCACAGAGTGTTCATTCATGAGCTTCTGAACACAGGTAGCGACTCTTTCATGTTCTGTGATGATTCCGTGAAGAAATCATACTATAAAAACGTGGATAAGTTTATGGTTGTGAGGGGGTGTGAGATTCCTCTGGAAGCTACAACTGCTCCACTGTCAGAGGACGGTGATTTGCCTGACCACCAAGAAATCAAAATGAATCTAAATAATTTCATCGTGGAGACTGAAATAGTTTCTGAAGGGTATTATGATATCACCATAACAGACAACAACCATTACAGGGAGAAACGACAATTCTTATCAAAGAAGATGACAAGGAAAATCATAAACTATTTGATGTATTGTGTTGAGAGTGGAAACTACCCTTTTCGCGACCTTAAGGGGAGCTCAGTCCATGTGGTAAACCCAATTAAGGCAATGATTGACGGGGTCTTTGAATGGGTTTTAATTGTTCAGTTAAAACAATCCGTCCGGTTGTTTTTCTCCGACTCTTCTATTTCAATGGTAATTCCGTCTGAAAGAAACCCCTTCATTTCCTCAAAATAATCAAAGGCACTCAAGATTACAGCAACATTTACTCCAGATTTGAGGTGGGTTGTTCTTCAATTCCCTTTTCTTTTTCTTTACATTATCAAATGTGTGCCCAAGTATTATGTTGTTTCAAGATTGATGTGTGTTTGTACCAAATCATTTTTACATATGAAGTTCTTTCACCCAAGTGTTTGTACTAAATCTTTTTTATATATAGAGTTCATTCACCCGCATTACTCATTTGGTAAGACAGATTTTTATCGTACCTTGTGATAGAGTGAATATGTTCATTATTTTACCAATTATTATAAGAGTGAAATTGACATAAGATTAAAAGTTAAGGGAGTACATGTTATGAACATAATTGCTAACTTTTTACTCCCATATGGACACCCGGTGCGGTGTGGTTTGTTTTATTTTTCCAATAGGATATTTTAATTTATGAGAATGGGTATTTGTGGGGTTTTGTGTGTATTTTAAAACCCCAAGTTACATGGGTATTTTAATCTCAATCAGTAATTATTATATATATATGTATGCATACATATGTATGTGTGTTTGGTGGGATTTTTCTTATTGAAGGACAGAAAAAAAAAAAAAAAAAAAACAATTGTCAAACCCATCAACTGCATCTTCCAGTGAAGATGCCGACATACCCAAGAAATTCGGGTAGCCAAAGCTGAAAATTTAGCCAATTTGAATCCAAACTATCAGAACCCAGGTTGAAATCAGCCTTCTTACATTAAAATTTTGGTCAGATGATCCCTTACGCAGCCTCACTACACTGAAAATTTCTTCTCTTTGTCAGGCCGTGTTAAAATCCAGCCACTGTGGGTTGAAATTCAGGCCGAAGTGAGCTATTCAAGGAGAAAATTTTTCCCTACCTTGCTTGTATATGTATTAAGGAAGTGGGTGAAATTCTGTAGAACAGTTCGAAGATTTAGGGGAAAGTTATAGATTTATGGCTTGCTGGGTTCTTTATCCAATTGAGTAGAATATACATACAGACCAGGGGCCTTCTTCCTCAATCTAGCCGTAGAGAGAGAGAGAGAGAGAGAGAGAGAGAGAGGGAGGGAAGGAAGGGCCAATCCAGCCGCAACCCAGCAGCGCCCAAGCTCAACCATTCTGCCGACCGCCGCCGCCCGTCGCCGCTGCGGGTGCCCAGCCGCCGACGCCTCCGGCTGGTTTCCTGGAGCAGAGCTGGGCGCTCCACAGCACAAAGTCGTCATATATATATATATTGGTATTTAAAATTAGGCAGGGGAGGAGATATAATTTTTAAGTAAATTATGTTAGGTTATTTGAATGGGAAAAATATGGTAAAAAGGAAAAATTTATTTAAATACGAAGTTGAAAAAAAATATATATATTGAATTAAAAAAGAATGGAAAATTTAATGCAGGGTGATAGATTATTATAATTTATAATCTATCTTCTGCGGGTGTCCGTATGCAAACTTTCTGCATATGAAATAGAACAATTAATTCTATATTCTTCCTAGCTCATTTCATGTCTAGCCCACATATTTTTCATTTTTGTCCTGGTAGATAATATTTTCCTTATAGTTTAGGCTTACCTAAATGTACAGAACTTAAGAGATATCTATATAATTCGATCAATTACGTAAAATCTATGATAAAAATAGAACAGGAGAAAATATGCAGAAAAACCAATTCTTTTTTATTCTATTTAGATTTGAGTCCGTCTTTAAAATTTGACCCCGCTCGAATAATTTGGGAAAAAACCCTAATGTGATTTTTTTTTTTAGAGTGTATCGTGAATATTTGGAGTCTGAAAAATCTAAGACTTTGTATTGTTTTTATTTGTTTGTAGTGAAAATATTTGTCTTTTCTTTGTTGGGCTTGGGTTTATAGGAATTTAGCATTCATTCATGCTTCTTCTATTATATTCATATATATAGCTTGTTATGGCCCATACAAAATATGAGAGCGCAAAATTTGTGACACCGAGTTTCATTCTACACTATTACGTAAATACATATTCAAAAAATATTTTCTTAAATAGTATTTGTTAATTAAGATATAGATCGAAAAAAATAAGATATGAAAAGTCTTTTAGATGAAAATATTTTTTATTGTGTTTGTTAAATTCATCTGACGATATTTAAAAAAGAAGTCAGGCTTCTTATTTAAGTTTTTTTAGATAAATTTATCTTAGTTCTTATAGATAAAAAAAAATAATGCATGTGTCTTTTTATGCATTTTAAAAAATTTAGCAAATAATTTAATAAAAGTTTTAAAATACTTTTAAGTATTATTTTGATCATTTGAATCTTATGGTGATACAATTTTATCTTACTTATTTTAATAAATATTAATTTAATAAATATCTAAAAAAATTACAAAAGACATGTCTCTTAGTTTACATTTGGATTAGAGCTGGCTCAACGAAGTTGGGGGCTCTAGGCGAAAAATTTGTTGAGGCATTCGAGTATTAATTTTTAAAAATATAATAATAATAATAAATTTTTTTATACAAACATTTCATTATTTTATTAAAAAAGAAAAAAATAAAATTCAATTAATTACAAAATATAATAATTAACGATAATAAATTTTCAACTAAAATATAATGTCTCAAAGATAAAAAAAAGAAAGTCAAACAATTTACTACAATAAATAAAGAAAAACAAAAATATTTTTTTTAAAATTCTAAGAAGGTGAGTGTGAACAAAATATTATACATTCATGATTTTTTTATTGAAGGAAATAAAATAAAATATTAAACTGATAGTATTAAAAAGATAAAATTCACCAATAACGAGCAACTTTAGGTGAGCAACGGTTAAAAATTGAAAAATGGTGAAAGGAAGTTAAGAAAATTTATAATGTTTTGTATTTAAATTTTTAATAAAATATTTATTATTAAAAAGTAAAAAATATATATTACAAATATATAAAATAGTTACATGGGTATTTTAAGCTCAATCAGTAACTTTTATATAATATATATATATATATATATATGTATACATATGTATGTGTGTTCGGTGGGATTTTTCTTATTGAAGGAAAGAAAAAAAAAAAAACAATTGTCAAACCCGGCAACTGCATCTTTCAGTGAAGATGCCCATATAGGGTAAATCACATTAAATTTCACAGAACTTTATCCTCTTTTTCAATTTGATCACTAAATTTTAATTCATTATAAAGTGATCATAAAATTTGAAATATTTTACAATATGATCACTAAAGTGATTTTTGAACAATTTCTAATCAAAATTGCTGACGTGACAATAGCTACATCATCACTACATCAACGCCACATTATCGCCACGTCAGTAATTTTGGATAAGACTTATCAAAAAATTACTTTAGTGATCATATTGTAAAATATTTTAAAATTTTGTGATCACTTTACAAAGAATTAAAGTTTAGTGATCGAACTAAAAAAGATACCAAAATTTTGTGACATTTGGTGTGATTTACCTGCTGACATACCCAAGAAATTCGTGTAGCCAAAGCTGAAAATTTAGCCAATTTGAATCCAAACTATCAGAACCCAGGTTGAAATCAGCCTTCTTACATTAAAATTTTGGTCAGATGATCCCTTACGCAGCCTCACTACACTGAAAATTTCTTCTCTTTGTCAGGCCGTGTTAAATCCAGCCACTGTGGGTTGAAATTTAGGCCGAAGTGAGCTATTCAAGGTGAAAATTTTTCCCTACCTTTCTTGTATATGTATTAACGAAGTGGGTGAAATTCTGTAGAACAGTTCGAAGATTTAGGGGAAAGTTATAGATTTATGGGTTGCTGGGTTCTTTATCCAATTGAGTAGAATATACATACAGACCAGGGGTCTTCTTCCCCAATCCAGCCGTAGAGAGAGAGAGAGAGGGAGGGAAGGGCCAATCCAGCCGCAACCCAGCAGCGCCCAAGCCCAACCATTCTGTCGACCGCTGCGGGTGCCCAGCCGCCGCCGACGCCTCCGGCTGGTTTCCTCGAGCAGAGCTGTGCTCTCCACAGCACAAAGTCGTCATATATATATATATATTGGTATTTAAAATTAGGCAGGGGAGGAGATATAATTTTTAAGTAAATTATGTTAGGTTATTTGAAAGGGAAACATATGGTAAAAAGGAAAAATTTATTTAAATACGAAGTTGAAAAAAAATATATATATTTAGTTAAAGAAGAATGAAAAATTTAATGCAAGGTGATAGATTATTATAATTTGTAATCTATCTTCTACTGATGTCCCGTATGCAAACTTTCTACATATGAAATGAAATAGAACAATTAGTTTCCTAGTCTTCCTAACTCATTTCATGTGTGGGCCGCATATTTTTCATTTTTGTCTTGGTAGATAATATTTTTTCTATACTTCAGCTTTACCCAAATGTGCAGAACTTAAGAGATATCTATAATTCGATCGATTGCGTAAAATCTGTGGTAAAAATGGAACAAGAGAAAATATGCAGAAAAACCAATTCTTTTTTATTCTATTTAGATTTGAGTCCGTCTTCAGAATTTGACCCCGCTCGGATAATTTGGGGAAAAACCCTAATATGATTTTTTTTAGAGTGTATCGAGAATATTTTGAGTCTGAAAAATCTAAGACTTTGTATTGTTTTTATTTGTTTGTAGTGAAAATATTTGTCTTTTCTTTGTTGGGCTTGGGTTTATAGGAATTTAACATTCATTCATGCTTCTTCTATTATATTCATATATATAGCTTGTTATGGCACATACAAAATATGAGAGCGCAAAATTTGTGACACCTAGTTTCATTCTACACTATTACGTAAATACATATTCAAAAAATATTTTCTTAGATAGTATTTATTAATTAAGATATAGATTGAAAAAAATAATATATAAAAAATATTTTAGATAAAAACGTTTTTTATTGTGTTTGTTAAATTTATCTGACGATATTTAAAAAAGAAGTCAGGCTTCTTATTTGAGTTTTTTTAGATAAATTTATCTTTTTTTTTTCAGATAAATTTATCTTAGTTCTTACAGATAAAAAAAAAAATAAATAATGCATGTGTCTTTTTGTGCATTTTAAAAAATTTAACAAATAATTTAATAAAAGTTTTAAAATACTTTTAAATCTTATTTTGATCATTTGAATATTATGGTGATACAATTTTATCTTACTTATTTTAATAAATATCTAAAAAAATTACAAAAGACATGTCTCTTAGTTTACATATGGATCAAAGCCGACCCAACGAAGTTGGGGGCTCTAGGTGAAAAATTTGTTGAGGCATTCGAGTATTAATTTTTAAAAAAATAATAATAATAAATTTGTTTATACAAATATTTCATTATTTTATTAAAAAAGAAAAAAATTAAAATTTAATTAATTACAAAATATAATAATTAACGACAATAAATTTTCAAGTAAAATATAATGTCTTAGAGATAAAAAAAAAGTCAAATAATTTACTACAATAAATAAAGAAAAACAAAAATAATTTTTTTTGAAACTCTAAGAAGGTGAGTGTGAACAAAATATTATACATTCATGATTTTCTTATTGAAGGAAATAAAATAAAATATTAAACTGATAGTATTAAAAAGATAAAATTCACCAATAATGAGCAACTTTAAGTGAGCAGCGGTTAAAAATTAAAAAATGGTGAAAGGAAGTTAAGAAAATTTATAATGTTTTGCATTTAAATTTTTAATAAAATATTTATTATTAAAAAATAAAAAATATATATATTACAAATTTTTAAAATTTGGAGTCTTCCAATTATGAGAGCTTTATGTCATGACATATATGACTTTATAGTTGAGTCGACCCTAGTTTGGATATAATCATTTGACTATTTTATTTATCATTTGAAAATGAAATATCAAATCCATTATTTAGATACGTTATTATTATTAGAAGCATTTAAATTTTGGACCTAAGAAATTAAATGATTTGATATACAAAAGTATTAAAAGGGTGTTTATTGGAATAACATAATTTAAAATGTAAATATTTCAAATTCATCTATTCAAATGCAATCTTAGTTTATATGGCAATAGAATTTCAATCTAGATATAGACTTTGACCAAATCTTATGAGATCTTTCAGGGAATTTATAATTAATGCTTTAGTTAGCAGATGAATATAATCAATAAATATTCAAAAATATTTTCAATTGCATTTATATTTCAAATCATGATGTTAGAATATGTTTTAATATTTCTTTGCTAAAGAGTTGTTTAATTAAGACATTCCGTATAAAATTTTATAAATATTTGAATTTTTAATTTAACTTTTAATTGTCGATTTTTTTGATGATAGGTGAGAAGCAAGAAATTGTCATGGATATAAATGATTGACGAACTTGAATTCGATCATAAAAATTCTTGTTTCGTGTCAATTGAAACCCTCATTAAGAGATTTTTAGTAATTTCAAAGCTCCTCGTGCATAAAGTGTAATAAACTTATTTTATTTTTAGGTAAAATAAATTTATTACACTTTATTTTTAGCATCTAAATAATTTAATTAATTGATAATAAATTTATTGTGATTTGAAATATTTAATTAATCCATTAGATTGTTTAGATGCTAAAAATAAGATGTAATAAATATATTTTATCTTTAAGTAAAATGCACTGATTGCGCCTTAATAAATTTAAAATTTAAGTTTTATGTATTATTATTACCTAAAATGTCTTTAGTATAATTAAAATTAAAAAATATATAAACATAAGAAAGATCCAAATTTCACATCAAAAATGAAAGTTTTATGCAGTAAAATATCTAATATACTCTCATATTAACTTTAACAATCATAATTATTAAAATCAATACAAGAATAAATCAATAGATAAATATATACACAGTTTATATATATAGACACACAATTTATACATAATTATTATGGTTGTAAATAAGTCGAATTGTTTGTAAGAGATTCAGTGTTTGTCTCGATAAAAGTTCATTCAAATTTATTTGCTAAGATAAATGAGTTGAGTTTGAGTTTAATTTTGAATCTTGATTTATAAACGAGATATCTTTAAACTCAATAAAACTTAGTTCGTTAAATTTCACGAATAATTAGATGCTCGTAAAAATTAATAGACTTGATTAGAGATTCATAAACATATTTGATTAGAAGTTTACGAATAATTCGTGAACAATCTTGTTTATAAATACATTAATATATTTTTTTAATATAAAACTATCAAATGTTAAATTATTATAATTATATATTTAAATTAAATATGTTTAAACTTTAATAAGTTTTAGATGAGTCAAACCCAAGCCTAAAAACTGATTTGTGGAGAGTTTAATGAAATTAGTTCGATTACAATCCTAGCTTTGATAAAAATTTAGAGAATCAGATTTCATAAGCATTAACTTTGAGTCCATCTGTGGTCGTGCCGGAGTGGTTATCGGGCATGACTAGAAATCATGTGGGCTCTGCCCGCGCAGGTTCGAATCCTGCCGACCACGTGTCTTTTTTGTTTTTAATATCAAATTTCATCCTTTTGGATGAACGTAACAAATATATGATTCTAATTATTTTCTTTATTTTTGTTGTTAAATATTATCTGAATTTTACAATTTAAAGAGTGAACTTAGTTTTACATATATTCCATTTGTCGTTGTTTATTTATTTTATTAGACGGTCCGTTGCGTTAAAATAAATGTAACTAACTTCTAAAACAATTAAGTTATTAAAGAGATTGTCCATGTTATGTCGTATTCTGTTTATTGATTAAGCGGAGTTAATGTACATCTTTTTTATTAATTCGTTTTAAAAGAATTTGTTAGTTAAGCGAGATATTTTGTCGCGTTATATTCTCGTAGAATAAATTTGTCGTATTCAAGTTTTAGGTGTTTGACATTCATGATGTTGTGTTATGTCATATCCATAGCTTGATGACCAAACCTATATTTTTATTCTTATCCTTTCAAATTTTTTTCGTGTGACCACTTAAACTTTTTTGTTATTTCCATTATATCACTTGATATGTATTTTTCAATCAATTTACCTTTAAACCCTTAAATTGTGCTATTTTTCGAATATGTGTACGCATAAATTGTGCTATTTTTTTTCTCGTTCCTTTACCCTTAAACCCTACTTAAACATAACAAAATACTACCCAAATCTCATAAAACACATCGCTTAAACTCAAGATATTTAATTCCCCATTCAGCCTTACTCTCATTGGTTGCTTGCTATTGCTATTGTTGTAATTAAATTGACCTATATTTAGAATTTATTATTTGATTCACATTTCATCTATTTAATGATTCAACCATTCCATATCATCTAATAAAAAACATATGCCATATGGTTCTGTGTTTACCAAAATACATAAAACTTGCAAACAAAATAGCATTTAAGGAAAATTCAGGAGGTTGATTCGAAACCCTGGATCAAGTGCCACCGGCAAATCATTGTCCTCCTTGTTTCCAACCCCACTTATGCCAGCAACATTCTCAGACGGCGGCGGCAGCGGCGGCTGCCAATTAAGGCTCGTTGTTTCCACCACTTGGACCAGCAAGGCTTTCGAGCTCGTGACCAAATGTCTCCATAAACCATTCATTGTCCATTAGCATCTGTTGTATGGACTGTGGAAGAGGCGGCAATGAGAACTGCTGAGGCAGTAGTGTTGGAGCTTGTTGGAGCGATGCGTCGTCTGCCTCCTTATACCCCACAAGCTCCAACTTTTCATCCATCAACAAAACTAAATTATCCAACCCCTCTGCTGTAAATGGATCAAGATTTGATGTACCTTCACAGATTCGATTCAGCATCTCTTGAGCTTCTTCCCCATTATTTTTCTTTCTACCTCTATTAATTTTGTCAACTTCTTTTATAGCAATCAGAAAGAGGTACCTTTCTTGGTTCTCCATTTTTTGGGTTTGTTCAGTGGGTGGCAACATCTCAAACCTGTCAAACAGTAGTTTGACGGCTTCTTCTGAAGGCCAAACCGTCCGTAGGGCATAATCTTGGCTAGTGAGAACAAAGCCAACTTCTGCATCACACAAAGAGGATAACTCCTTAGCTTTCTTGGAGAGACCATCTTTCCTTCTTTTTAAGGCAGCCTTTCTCGCAGAGTTATTCACTATCCATGCAAGCTTTACTTCCTTCATAACCATTTTGTTTTTCTAGGTAAAAAGGAGCAAGATGGAGACAATAGAACAAGTTCTAGAGTGAACTCTAAGCCAATTGTGTGCAGACAGAGCGTGTCAATAGTGCTATTTATACTGCTTTTAAAGGATGTTAAGTGTAGATTTTAATGACAGAATTCCAAATTATATATTTGGTTGAGTGCATTAATTACCTGTGGCAAAGAATTCCAAAGTTATCTAATTGGTTGAGCAGATAGTGTGATCCAAAATTCCAAAGTTATTTAGTTGATTGAGCGAATAGTGTGGTTTAGAATTCCAAAGTTATCTAGTTGGTGAAGGCATTAATTATCAGAATCCTCCTTTATTGACCTCTAGATGCTAACAATCTCCATAATATTTGGTAATCTCTGTAAGATTTTGTTAAATTATAATTTTCATTGAAATGTTATTACCATACGAGGAAATGTTATGGAAAATATTTTGTAATTTAAAACATTTGCATTTCAAACTTATACACCCTTAATGTAACTTTTGTTTTTAGAAAGTAAAAATTATGTTAAGAAGATTTAAACTCATGACATCAAAATATAATTAATTTATAATTTCGCATTTATCATTAAATAAAATCTTATTTCATTTAAAATTTTGACTAAAAAAGTAAAAATTATATTATAACTATCAAACGTACTTAGTAAATTTTTATTTTAATTTTTTTTTATTTTTTTAATAAGCACGTTAGTAGCACATGTCACTCCTATACTAATATACCTAAAAAAAAAGTATAGATATGTCTTTGATCATTTCATTTGTTATTTGAAATTTAAAATTCTAATTTAGACGCCTTTTTGTTAGGATCATTCTAAAACGAATGTTCGTTAAAATGATTAAATTTTAAATGTAAATATTTTAAATTATAATTTTTAAATAAAATTATTTGAAAATTTTGTATTTAGGCGTAACTTTTCCTTATATGGTAATAAAATTTTAATGGAGATTATAATTTGACCAAATATTACAGAGACAAAATGTGAAGGTCAACAAGGAGAGCTATTTTTTATCAATAATTATGATTCTTGTAATATGATATTTGCATTGAATGTTCTACTTTATATGGTAATAGCATTTCAATGGAGGTTATTTATTGACCAAATATTACGAATATTGACGAAATCTTAAGGCCAATAAAGGGAGCAAAATTTGATTGAGGATTGTGATAATTGTAATATGATATTTGCAAGTGCTAGATAGGTAATCTCCATAATATTTTGTCACATTATAATCATCATTGGAATGTTATTATCATATAAGAAAATGTTTCAAAAAATATTTTGTAATTTAAAAGAAGAAAACACGGTTTCTTCAAGAAATCTAAAGAGTTATCCTCTTTGTGTGCAAGTTGGCTTTGTTCTCATTAGCCAAGATGAGGCCTTATACCAATGCCTTTTGAAGGAGTCATCAAACTAATGTTTGACTAGTTTTAGTCTCGTATTAATTTTAATGATGTTTTAATTATGATTATTATTTATATAAAAGTTTAATAAAAGAGTATTAAAATATTTATTTTAAAGTCAAATATCAAAATTATTGACTGAGTGATATTACCTATCGACTGATTATTGTAATATCTTCTTAATAAAGATTTTTATAGTTAAATCTGTCGACTAGCGTTTACAAATTGTCAACTAGATTTTTATAGTTAAAATTTGTCGATCGTCCATTTTGCATGCTGATTGCGTGCTGTTGACAACTAGATCATTTCCAACCGAGAGTTTTTAGAATTGTCGATTAGTTTATATAATTTGTCAATTGACTCGCTTAATATTTTAAAATTCAGTTGATCGATTATTTAAATTAGTGGATTTATTTTGTTATAGAAATTTTAATAACTAATTGTATTTGATCTCTACATGTCAACTTTCTAGAACTTTTTGTCTCTAAAGGTTATATCTTCAAGAAATAATGACATAGTCTATAAATAGAAGAAGATAAGGTTAAAAGAGGGAGCTTGGCAATTGGGTTTTCAATTTTCACATTATACATTCTCAAATGTTCTTAGTGTTTTATCTTTCACTCTCATTTTCAGTCAAGACTATTTCTCTCATTGTAAATTATTTTTAAAAATCTTGTATTAGTTTGTTATCTTAAAGAGCGATGTGCTTGTGAGAGTGATTGTTCTTATTATTTTTATTGTATTCTAAACTTTTTAACGATTGTGCTAGAATAACTAGAAATGTTTGCTAGTTAGTGTAAAAAGTTGTGGTTTGTAATCTAAAATATTTATCGAGAATTTCAAAATCTTTAATGGGATACTACTTGCTAGAGTAATGGATGTAGGCGGGGTATAATAGCAAGCATTAATTAATACAATAATATCTCAAAAGGGTATTAACTATTTAAATTTCATCGTTGTAGAATTAATATAAAATTAAAAATAATAAATAATAAATTTTATAGTTGTTATAAAATTAATACACTAGTTAAATTTTATCTTTTAATTTCATTTGTAGAACACCGTTATAATTAGTTAAATTGTATTGGATCACTTAAATTGTATGGAAATGAAAACGGAAACAGAAAACAGTTACGATATAAAATGAAAAGGAGAAAATATATTTTTTTTTTAAAAGTAAGAAATGCATAAATAAAAGAATATACGAGTCTTTTTATAAATATAATTTTAGTATAAAAAATTATAAAAAAATAATTATTTAATATAAAAATAAATCTCATTAGAGACATAAATTTTTTTCATCTTTAATCTCTTTGTGAATGAAAATATGTTTTCTAGATTTTCTTAATATTATGAAACGAAGTTGATACGTTTTTGAAATTGCAAAAATGACCAAGAAATATTTTTTTAATTTTATATTTTTGGTGTTTTGACCATTTTGAAAATGCTGAAACAACATCTCCAAGATGTATCAGTGCATCATAGTGGGTCACGGATGAAGAAATTTATTTTGTATACTCTTAGTCTTCAAAGTCCTTAATTGGAATTTCATTAAGATATTTA
Organism: Diospyros kaki; assembly: GCA_036245055.1. Lineage (NCBI taxonomy): Eukaryota > Viridiplantae > Streptophyta > Magnoliopsida > Ericales > Ebenaceae > Diospyros > Diospyros kaki. Next base: position 1,700,905 of record BSEG01000010.1, read on the forward strand.
AAATATTAACAGGTAAGTAGAACAACCGTGGTCGTGCCGGAGTGGTTATCGGGCATGACTAGAAATCATGTGGGCTCTGCCCGCGCAGGTTCGAATCCTGCCGACCACGTGTGTTTTTAATATCAAATTTCATCCTTTTGGATGAACATGACTTATGATTCTAACTATTTTCTTTATTTTTTTTTGTTAAATATTATCTGAATTTTACAATTTAACGAGTGAACTCAGTTTTACATTTGTCGTCGTTTATTTATTTTATTTTATTAGACAATTTGTTGGGTTAAAATAAATGTAACTAACTTTTAAAATAATTGAGTTATTAAAGAAGTTATCCATGTTATGTCGTATTATATGTTTGATTAAACGGAGTTAATGTACATCTTGTTTTATTAATTCATTCTAAAAGAATTTGTTAGTTAAATGAGTTATTTTGTCATGTTAAATTCTCATAGAATAAATTTGTCGTGTTCGAGTTTAAGTATTTGACATTTATGATGTTATGTTATGTATTTATACCTTAATATGACTCAAGTACAGACAATACCTGACCTGATAGTATAAATTTTATCATCGTTAATTTCGTTATACACTATTGTATAAATTTCAAAAAAATAACAAATTGTCGCTAGAGTGTGCAACGATATATGTCATCGATCATTTTATTTGTTATTTGAAATTTCAAATTCTTTATTGAATATATTATTGTTGGAGTCATTTAGATTTGAATTCAAACATATGGTGGATTTAGACCCACAAAATCAAATGAGTGAAGACATAAGAAGGGCATTCATTAAAATGACTTGAGTTTGAAATGTAAATATTTTAGATTACAAAATATTTCTAGTAACATTTCCTTATACGACAATAACATTCCAACGATAATCATTATTTGACAAAATATTACAGAGATTACAAAATATGACGAAACATTTTCAAGGGTTCTCATTTTATCAAATTTTAAGGATGTTGCCAAAATGTAGAGGGCAATAAAAGGGAGTGAAATTTGATGGAGAGAATTTTGATAATTAATGCTCTCACCAACTAGATAACTTTGGAATTCTAAACCACGCCATTTGCTCAACCAACTCGACGACTTTGGAATTCTCCATCACACCATGATCATGTGCATGTTTTAATTTGGAATTCCCTCATTAAACTCTACAACAAACACCCTAAAGCAGTATAAATAGCACTGCAGGACTTGCTTTTTTTTGCAACACAATTGGCTCAAAGTTCTCTCCTGAAACTCCTTCTATTGTCTCACAATTCTCTCTCAATATTCCTTTTCCTTTTTACCCAGAAACAAAAATGCCGAGAAAGAAGTTAGAGCTTGCATGGATAGTGAATGACTCTGCGAGAAAGGCTGCCTTAAAGAGAAGAAAAGAAGGTTTCTCCAAGAAAGCTAAGGAGTTATCCTCTTTGTGTGATGCAGAAGTTGGCTTTGTTCCCGAAGTTGGCTTTTTTTTGCTCCCGAAGTTGGCTTTGTTCTCACCAGCCAAGATGAGGCCCAACGGACCGTTTGGCCTTCTGAGGAAACTGTCAAACCAATGTTTGACAGATTACTGATGATGATGTCACCGACTCAACAAACACAAAAAATGGAGAACCATGAAAGCTACCTCTTTGACGTTGCCATTAAAGAAGTTGACACAATTAATAGAGGTAGAAAGAAAAATAACGCGGAAGAAGCTCAAGAGATGTTGAATCGGATCTTTGAAGGTACATCAAATCTTGATCCGTATACAGTAGAGGGGTTGGATAATCTAGTTTTGTTGATGGATGAGAAGTTGAAGCTTGTGGGGCACAAGGAGGTACATGCGTCGCCTCAACAAGCTCCAACACTGCCCCAACAGTTCCCGATGCCGCCTTTTCCACAGTCCATACAGCAAATGTTGATGGACAATCAGTGGTTTATGGAGACATTTGGTCACCAGCTCGAAAGCATTAATGCTGGTCCAAGTGGTGGAGATAACGAGTCTCAACTGCCGCCGCCGTCACCTGAGAATGTTGTTGGCACAAGTGGAAGTGGGGTTGGAAACAACGAAGACAATGATTTGCCACCTGATCATCCAGTGTTTCCTCCTCCTAAATTTCCTTAAATGCTGTTTTGTTTACAAATTTTAGTATGTATTTCAGTAAACATAGAACAAAAATGCCCAAGTTTTTTTTATAATATATAATATGAAATGGTTGAATCATTAAATGGATGATATGTGAATCGTATAACAAATTCTAAATATAGGTCAATTTACAGTAGTAGCAAGTAATGTACCTAAGGTCACAACTTTGGGAGGGTAAGACTCAAATGGGAATTAAAAATATTGAGATGGTCGTCTTTGTGCAGCTTTCAATGTTTGTGTTTTTGATTATGTCAGGAGAGGTAGTCGTAGGTTGAGCATTTGACTCTTATGTAAGGCGAAAATTAAACTCGCAACTCACTTGATTGATACTAACATATTGCTTATCCAATAACTCAATGCTGTGTTTTGAAAGCAAAATTTACTAAAAATCTTGAATTCAATGTGACGTGTTATGTGAGGTTTGGGTAGTATTCTGTTATGTTTAAATAGAGTTTAAAGGTGAAGAATGTGGAAAAATATAGCACAAACTCTGCACATGCACATACACAATATATATATATATATATAATGTACAGAGAGAGAGAGAGAGTGAGAGATTAATTTACATTAACAGGATGAGTATCATGGTTTAAATGGGATAATTATCAATACTTATAATATCCTTGGAAGTGTGGTCTGTGCTATATATGTGCAAATAAAAAATAGATATTTTAAATAAAGATTTATCAGGTAACAATTAGTAATTATTATCTAGTTTTTATATTTTTTCTAAAGAAAAATTTTAAATAAAGGTTAAAGTTAGTAAAATAGTGAAATTAAATATTTTATACTTGTAAGGTCATGAGATCAAATTTTTGTTTTTAAATAAAAATATAAAAGGTATTTTAAGAATGTACTTTATTGACATTGTTTCGTAACACCAAAATGCCTTCAATATTTATTGTTAAACAAAATCTTACTTTTTAAAATTTTGTTTAAAAAAATAAAAATTATATTATATCAAGTGTATCCAATGAATTTAATTTTAATTTTTTTATTTTTTAATATGCACGTTCATAGCACATACAGGCCACTCTTCTAAGTAATATTTGAAATATTATGGAGATTACCAAAATATGAAAGTCAACAAGGGAGCTATTTTTTTTATCAATGATTGTGATTATTATAATAGATATTTATAAGTGTTAGGTAGGTTGACTTCCATTGAATGTTTTACCTAATATGGTGATAGCATTTCCACGAAGTTTATAATTTAACCAAATATTATGGAGATTGTCAAAATTTGAAGATCAATAAAGGTAGTTATTTTTTTATCAATGATTGTGATTCTTGTAATATGGTATTTGCAAGTGCTCAATAGGTGCACTTGCTTTAAATGTGCCGCATTATTCACATGTTATAGGTAATTAATGCGCTCAACCAAATAGATAATTTGGGATTGTTATTAAAATTGTTATATTGAATATAGGTAATTAGTGCGCTCAACCTAAGTCCTTATGTTGTCTTACAATTCTCTCTTAAATGTTGAATAAGCCTTCAAGATCAATTCTAGTGATATAAAAGGAATTTGATCTTGTAATTTTTTAAATATTATTTAAATAATAATTTTATATTTTTATTTAAATTATAATATAATTTAAATTAAACATACATCTATTAATATAATAAGGAGAGGATATCATTTTTAAGTGTTAAGAATATGAGTAATGGTTAATTCACGGTTCCTTATACTATATATTAACAAATTCCTAGTCATAGATTTTTTGATCTGGATAGTAGTAACTTGCAAAATCTAACACATCGTCTTTTTTCTTATTCAGTGAAATACTGAAAGATAATGTTGATAAGTTTCATGTAATTCTATATGAGATATAGAATGAATATGAGTGGGTGCTCGTTATAAGAATAATGAGTTTATTAAATGAGATTGTTAACATTGAATTAATCATATAGGTTCTTCTTCACTGGTCAATGATTTAATGTTAGGTGCGAATGTGTAACTAGTCATTAGATCTAAGATGACATAGATATCTATGTATTAGTGGATTAGAATATCAACAGTACTATATAGTTGTTCTAATTAAGAACGATTATAAGTATCTATGTGCCTAATTTAGTAGTGTATGAGGTACGTGTACATCAAATATGAAATTTATCATCTTGAAGTTTGCGATGAGGATATCCTATATGGTCTAATAATCACTTGACGATAAATTATTAGTCGAGATAATATGACGATAGAATGCGTGTTCCATATGTTGTGTCATATTAGTCAATATTGATTTTAAATTTGGTCATATAACGAAATTAAGAGATTTGACATGTTATCCATAATCTCGTATCTTGTTGGAATATAGGATGATAAAAAGACCATATTGCATGGTGTCACAGTAAAGAGTTCCTTATACTCGCTTCACATTAGATTGGTTAATCATGATATATTTGCTAGATATTACTCACGATTTATGAGAATTAATAATTAATTATTCTAGTTGTCAATTTAATTATAAAGACAAAAAATTCCACCCAATAAGAAATCACTTTTAAAGAGAATAAGGATAAATTAGTAATTTTGTTAATTACTAATTTTGGCACATTTATTTATTAGATAAATAAGAATAATTAAATAATTATATTATGAATAGAATTATTTAATTATTAATAATTGAATCGGGCTTTATGTTAGCACATTAAGTCTGGCCCAATAACGCTTAAGGTTTCTATATGGTGTTATATAAATAAGACCACAAACCCTAAATCAATGAGTGCGAATTTAGAATTCAGTCAAAAAAATTTAAAAATTTTATGTTTCTTCTCTCGATACGCTCTTGGATCAAAAGTGATTTCGAGTAAAACGACTCAACATCCTATACATGGAGAATTTAATGACGAGTGACCTAAGATAAAAATTTAGATTTCGTAAACATCTATTCTTCTATTTGCTTATATCCTGATTTTCTAACATTAAACTTGTCCTTCACACCTAAAAAAATAAGAAAAAAGAAAGTATAGCTTTCTTGAATAGTGAATCAAAAAATAGGAAAAAAGAAAGTATAGCTTTCTTGAATAGTGAATGATTCTTTAAGAAAGATTGCCTTAAAAAGAAGAAAGGATGGTCTTTTCAAGAAAGCTAAGTATATTAGGAAAGGTGGATATAATAAAAAAATGGGAACAAATTCTGAGTGAAATTACCAAATATAGATATAAGATATGTATCTAAATATTACAAAACATTTCAAGTCCATTTTAAATGATCTACTAACACTTGCCTTAGATATAATGAATACAACCTCTGTAAGATTTTAAAATAAAAAATTTGTCACAATTCCTTACAAAAAAATTTATGTGAAAAATTTAAATTAAAAAAAAAATCTTGGGCAAAGAGAAAGGATATTACAATAATAAAATTGATATCATAATTTCAGAGTATTTAATATCTAATTGTAGACATAAAACTCATCATAGATATATATAAAATATTAACTATATATATCTATGTTCTGATGATCATAAGATGAGTTTTTTTTTTCCTGTAAATGAAAATTTTGATTCCACAGAAATAGAATTAACACAGAATAAACTGGGGGAAGCCCCCAAGCAAACATCAAAACAACAATACATCTAAACACAACAAAAGGAATTACTACAGGCAAACCAAAAATCACAAGGCAAACAGACTAACAAACTACTATCCCGCAGACTCAACTTACTTCTTAAGAATAATTCTACATGGCCATGGTAATTAAGTGCTGCTCTATCTCTAATCCTGCAATTTGACGTATTCGAGGTAAAAAAAGCCAGCCAGGGTTACATGAAGTGCTTGCCAAAAGCCCCTAATTATGCTTAATTATATCCACCATTATTGATTGATTTCTGACCTCCATAAACTATAATTATAATTATGTGGGTATATAAGAATGTCAATGCTATTATTAATTATATTCCACTTGCTTGTTGGCTCCTCCATCACAGAAAAGAATCTGATATTGTTTAGCGGTAGAGAAGATTCTCTATAAGTTTAATTAATTAAATAACCACCATACAAACATATATATCGTGTAACAGCACAAGATCTAATCACCACTAGTTGAGAAAGACAAAGGTTGGGATGCAAATTCAATCCACTTACGAATGCTTAGTGGCAGTCCTTGTTGATCCACCCTTTAGGACTTTATAGTTATATAATTCCCCCAAAGTAAGACATATATTATATATAGAGTACTGTGTACTAATTAATATGACAAAAAGCTAAACAGACACCCCTTGAAAGCTCATCAAAAATTGATTGATCAAGGCTTTCCAGAGAGTTAAGCAAGCAACAACAACAACAACAACAACATATCCAGCCTTTATCCCACTATGTGGGGTCGGCTACATGAATTCTAGACTTCCATGTATTTCTATCGTTTGTCATATCTTCATTTAGATCCATATACTTCATATCAAACTTTAATGCCTCTCCCAAAGTCTTTTTGGGTCTACCTCTACCTCTTTTTGTGACTAATTGTTCCATTTCATCAACTCTCCTCACAGGAGCGTCTCTTAGTCTCCTTCTCACATGACCAAACCATCTTAGTCTAGTCTCTCTCATCTTCTCCTCGATTGGCACTACTCCTACCTTATTACGAATAACTTCATTTCTAATTTTATCCTTTCTTGTATGTCCACACATCCATCTTAACATCCTCATCTCCGCTACACTCGTCTTTTGCTCATGCTGGTATTTGACTGCCCAACATTCTGAGCCATACAGCAAGACTGGTCTTATAGCTCTCCTATAAAATTTTCCTTTCAATTTTAATGGGATTTTACCATCACATAACACTCCCGATGCATTTCTCCATTTTAGCCAACCTGCCTTAATTCTATGTGCGACATCCTCGTGAATTTCTCCATCTTTTTGAATCACTGATCCCAGATATCGAAAATGGTCTTTTCTTTGTAAGATTTGGTCTTCTAATTTTATTATAACATCATCAACTCTTGCATTTTTACTAAATTTGCATTCCATATATTCTGTTTTCTTTCTACTTAATTTAAATCCCTTAGATTCTAAATTGTTTCTCCACAACTCAAGCTTAGTGTTCACTCCTTCTTTTGTTTCATCCACCAACACTATGTCGTCTGCAAATAGCATACACCATGGCACATCTGTCTGAATATCTTTAGTGAGTTCATCCATTACTAAGGCAAATAAGTATGGACTTAGGGCAGAACCTTGATGCAGTCCTATTGTAGTTGTAAATGGTTCAGTATCCCCTCCGCATGTTCTGACCCTTGTCTCTACACCCTGATACATGTCCTTAAGGGCTTGTATATAGGCTATTTTGACTCCTTTCTTCTCTAAAACCCTCCATAATACTTCTCTAGGGACCCTATCATAGGCCTTTTCTAGATCTATAAACACCATATGTAGGTCCTTCTGATGATCCCGATACCTTTCCATTAGACGCCTCAGTAAATATATAGCTTCCATTGTTGACCTGCCAGGTATGAAACCAAACTGATTTTCTGACACATTTGTTTCTTTTCTAAGTCTCTGCTCTATTACTCTCTCCCAGAGTTTCATGGTATGACTCATTAACTTAATTCCTCTATAATTTTCACAGTTTTGAACATCTCCTTTGTTCTTGTATATAGGAACCAAAGTACTCTTACTCCACTCATCTGGCATCTTTTTTGATTTAAGGATCGCGTTAAATAGTTGCGTTAGCCAGGAGATGCCCTCTTCTCCCATGCATTTCCATGCTTCTATTGGTATATTATCTGGTCCCACTGCCTTATGATTTTTCATCTTTTTTAAAGCTTGTCTTATTTCATTTGAACTTATGCGTCGATAGAATGTGTAACTCACATTCCTTTCGGAGTTACTAAGATGTCCCAACCTAACTCTTGTGTCACCACCATCATTGAATAATTTTGTGAAATACTCCTTCCATCTCTCCTTAATCGCTCCCTCATTTACTAAAATATTTTGATTGTCATCTTTTATGCATTTCACTTGATTTAAATCTCGTGTTTTTCTTTCTCTTGCTTTAGCTAATTTATATATATCCCTTTCTCCATCTTTTGTATCAAGTCGTTTATATAGATTCTCATATGCTTTTGACCTTGCTTCACTAACAGCTCTTTTTGCTACCTTTTTTGCTTCTTTATAATTTTTTTGATTTTCTTCATTGTTGCATTGATATACTGCCTTATAGCAAGTTTTCTTATTTTTAATTTTCAATTGTACATCTTCATTCCACCACCAAGACTCCTTAAGGTTAGGGGCTCTACCATTTGTCTCTCCAAGGACTACCTTTGCCGTACTTCTCAGAGCATTAGCCATTTCTTTCCACATTTGGTTTGTCTGTCTTTCTCCATTCCATTCCCTTCTACCCTTTAATTTTTCTTTGAAGATTAGTTGTTTCTCCCCTTTTAAATTCCACCACCTGATTCTTGGATTTTGTTTTATGTGATTTTTCCTCTTCCAATTTCTTACTTGGATGTCAAGTACTAGAAGTCTATGTTGAGTAGTCAAACACTCTCCCGGTATTACCTTACAATCCTTACAACATAATCGATCCTCTTGTCTCATGAGGAAGTAATCTATTTGGGTGCTTGAGGTGATATTTTTATATGTGATTAAGTGTTCGTCCCGTTTTTTGAACCTCGTATTGGTTATAATGAGCCCATATGCCATAGCAAAATCTAGGATAGATTTACCCTCATTATTAATTTCCCCAAATCCATACCCTCCATGTACCTCTCTATATCCATTTCCGTCTCTACCCACGTGCCCATTTAAGTCACCTCCTATAATCACTTTCTCTCCCCTTGGTATCATTCGTATGAGTCCCTCTAGATCCTCCCAGAATTTTGCTTTTATCTCATCACCTAACCCCACTTGTGGTGCATATGTACTAAAGATATTCATAGTTATTCTTCCTAGACTAATCTTCACCATAATAATCCTATCTCCTATTCTCTTTACATCCACTACCTCATCTATTAAGCTTTTATCCATAATAATCCCCACTCCATTTTTCGCTCGATCAGTTCCTGTGTACCATAGTTTATATCCAGCTTCTGATAAAGTTTTTGCTTTTTTCCCTACCCATCTCGTCTCTTGAAGGCACATAATATTAATTTTTCTCCTAATCATCACATCCACCACTTCCATAGCTTTGCCTGTTAATGTTCCTATGTTCCATGACCCAATCCTTAATCTATGATTTTGTTTTTGTCCTTGACTTTGGATTTGATTTTGTTTTTGGCCTTGACTTTGAATTTGCTTTTGTTTTTGATTTTGATTTTGGTTCTGATTTTGATTTTGGTTTTGATTTTGATTTTGATTTTGGACTAACTTCTTTACCCACATCCGTCCAAGCAAATGCGGGAACCCTTGCTCATTTATCACTACATCCGGGCGCCGATGCAGCGGCCCTAGCTCACTTGTCACTACACGGGGGCAGTGTAGCGCGTCGCTATGAAGGGTTACGCCCACGCCCAAACGATTTTTCATAATTTGTCTAGAGTTCATGTTTTGGATCCGACTAAGTTTTACGTTGGCTGTCGGCTACCTAACACAACCCTCCTCCTTTATCCGGGCTTGGGACCGGCAGTGGATAACATCCCCAGGCGGAGTTCCAGAGAGTTAAGCAAGCAAATTTAAGAAATGGTTTTTGATATATGCAAGGTCAATAAATTCAACTGTAAGAATCACATCAACTTTAGCTTGATCTCTTTAATTAAACAACACAGTTTCTTGTTTCCTTGTATATATTTTTGTGCCAACAAAACAAGGTAGATCTGTGCATCCAGGCACTAGAACACTTTCCCCTTTAATTAGTACACAAAATTGGGGGGGGGGGGGGAGGGGGGGGGGATGAGAGATATGATATTGCAGAAAGAAGACAACAAATTAACATTGAGTTGAGCTCATTGATGACGCGAATGACCTGCTGAATCGATCTCTAGCTCCTTCTGATCCCTTTCTGCCCTCAAAATTGCTTTAACCCATCCACATGAGTCCAAGGGTATTGTTTGCTAGCTATAAAAATGCACAAAAAGTTGGCTCTACCTGATGTGGAATGCAAATCCAGCAGCAACAAAACCAGATGCCTTTCTTTCTTCCCTTTTCGCGAGAGAATTCCACTTGGAACCATCTCATGCACACCATGTCAGTCGCTGCCTAGCTCGATCAGACGCGTAGAAGGCGTCGCTCTCCAACATAGTGGGGGATACTTTCAACTTTCCCCGGGATTCAACACCAGCAGCTAGTTAATAGTTACTGATCAGAGATGGCATAAAGAGGCAAAGTACGTAGTAGAAGAAGGGGACAATTAAAATTAAAAAGTATGAGTGAGGAGAGGTGCTGGACCACCTGAGTTTGCTTAATCAAGTGGAGGCTGCTGCCTGTATATGTGTTAAACCGTCCCCACGGCTAGCCAGTACAACCATACTGTTTTGCTAATTAACAAAGAAGAGAAAAGGCCACTTTAACTTGGAAGATTGTTAAAAGACTTTTAAGGCAAGTTTGGGAAACTTGCGAAGCAATGCCAATGAGCTTTGACGTTAGCTAGCTAGGCAGGGCATGCAGGGTGGCATATAAATATATATATATATATATATATTTATATATATGCTTAAATAATAGTAAGATATATACTAACTTCAAATATCGCAAAGTTGGCCCCATACGATCCTTTTGATACCCTTTTTTTTTTTTTATACAATTTGATAATGTTGTTATTAAGATATAATAATAAATTCATTTATATAGTAGAATATTTCAAGTTTAATTTTAAGAGATTTGCAAAGAAATAAACCAGTTAGGGGCACGAATGAAGTCACCTGTAGGCATTCTGATACTTAAATCAGTATCTGAATGAAAGTGTAGAATGCAAAGAAGTAATAGTATTAGAGGGATAAGAGATTGACAGATAGAGGGAGAGCCACAATTCTCGACGAACATTTTTCAGGCTTTTCTCAAGATTTGCAGGCAAGGATACATATTGGAAGATTGCAAGAGACTCCAAATAGTAGTGGTTGAGTGACATGAATTCTTGAGAGGGCCTCTCGAAAACCTCAAGAAAGACTCTTGAATAAAGTCTTGAGATGGACTCTTGAAGGACTCGAGAAAGGCACTCGAGTGAGGTCATTTAGTTGTCTCTTGGTTTCAGTCATTCGATCTTGGTTACTCTGATGATATCTCTTGAGTCTCTTGCTTATTCGATGACTTTCGATACCTATTGTAAATTTCTTCTTTCAATCGGTTTTTGAACCCCTCTCTTCGACTTTGGACTCATTTTCTTAGATACAACAGGTATAATTTTGTAGTTACATACATATATACTTTCGTAAATTATATGTATTATTCAATTAGTACTATGGTATAATTTATTAATCTTTTGTTCAAAACCTAGTTGATAAATAATTTTAAGTAAAATTTCTGCACTTTCATGTTGACCAGCAACTGTATATGATATATATCCAGAAGCTAAGTAATTAAGAAGCAGCTATTCATACAGTGGCTGGCGGTTAGCTAGTAAGCCAGAGAATGAATTTTTTGAAGAGAAACCTTAAACCCTAAGTTGGGTCGATCTAGATTAACAAGATTAATGATGTGATGGAGGAGCTTCCACAATAATTATCAACCTTTAATTAATTTAGTGACCAAATGAAAGCTCTGTGAATTGACTTTCTTTGTATAACTATAACCAAAAACAAAACCAAAACCAAAAGCAAAAACCTAGGATAGGAAGGTTGTACTTGTACCCACCACTCTCTTAATCTCCTCAAAATTCCCATGGTGCCAGAATATACCCAAAAACAAACAAAAAAAAAAGGTTTGATGTGTACTTTGACACAAAGCATCACAGTCTAAGAGCTGATACTAACTAGGTGGGAGCCAATGCATCTCAAATGCTTTATGCTTATCGTTTCACATTATATATAGCACAAATGCATAAATAGACACCTAAGCTTTCACCTTCTTCTTTTTTTTTTTTATCGTATCACTTTTAATTTTACTCGGTTTCATTTTCATATCTAAACTAGCCATTTTTACGCCAGCAAAGCTATCATAACTTGTCTGAACCCGGCCGAAATAGCCGGCCTCTGCCAGCTGTCAGCTAGAGTCTCCGCCGTTCAGCCACCGTCAAAGCCGCTCCCTGTCCAGGACGAGCTGCTTTCATTCGCTACTATTTATCGCAGACAAAGTTATCACCCACCAGCTGAAGAGCTCCGGAATCCAGGTCCAGTCCGGCTTGTCCGACGCTGATCGTTCGAGCTAGCCGGAGCAGAGTTCGGATTCGCGCGCATTCCCTCCTGATCTCAGGGTCGTACTCTCTGCCGGCTTGCATGTCGGGACAGGGTTGCCCGACTAGCAGTCTTTCGGCTCCACCTCCATGCTTCCATAGAGCTGCCAATCGCTGCCATCTCATTCCAATTGCTGTGAATGAAAGCAGCTCGTTAATTTCGAACAGGAAGCAGTGTCGACGGTGGCTGAACGGCGGTGGCTCTGGCTGACAGCTCGCCGGGGCCAGCTACGTGGATGGACCGGGGTCAAATTGGTCATTCTCCTCTATGCTCGTGAGCAACAAACACCGTGAGCAAAATTGTCTGAGAGTTATTATGGTGTGAAAATAACTAGTTTAGGTGTGTAAATGAAACTGAGTAAAGTTAAGGAGTAAAATTAAGGGTATCACAGTAAACGAAAGTGAAAGTTAGGTTGTCTATTTATGCATTTGGCCATTACATATATATATATATATATGTATGTATGTATGTATTTGGATCGGATAATTAGGAGAAAAGTCAATAATAATGAAGTAAACCTAATTATCATGACATTAGATGCCACTAAGCCTTGAGTTAATCCAGAGAATACCCAGCTTTCCCCTGCATGAAATTATGGAGAATAGTATGCTCCACTTGAGCCTTTTGTTACAGCCATTCTTTTGCTTTTTTCACTTTTAGAAGCCTAGTTTTTCTTCTTCTTCTTCTTCTTCTTCTTCTTCTTTTTTTTCTTTATCATCATCATAGAAAAGCAGTAACTTTAAGTTAACAGGGAAATTATCAGCCCTGATAAATTGCATTAGGGAACAGAGAAACATCAAAGCTAGGGAATAATTAGAAAAATATCTGAGGCAGTATGTATTAACTATCAGTTGCATGATATGGATTATTAGCTGGCGCATTACGGGGCATGTTCATTACTTTTGATTGTTAAGTTCTTAATTAATCTTTTCTGTGTCACATGACAACTACATGGGATAATCAAGAAACCTTAAGACATGACAACAATGACGACGACTACGTACAACAAAGGCGATAAATAGAAGACTTATCGAGCAACCAACATTATATTCGATAACGATGAGTTACAAGACTCTCTACATATGATGTGTTGACTATATAAAAAGGCAAATAATGCTTCAGCTTCTTAGAAAATTAAGTAAAACACCGTCCAAATCTTTGTTCTTAGCTAACATTTGAGGTGATTATAAACAGTTCTGGCTAGGAGCCGTGGCTGGAGGCATCCACATTTTGCAGAAAATTCCAATAGCTAGCTAGCAGTTGACATCTCTGGAGGATTATTAATTAAACATAATTTGACAAGGTCATTAACAGTTAAGTTCGACTGCAAATTAAAAAGACAACTATAATCATCCATATAGGCTGGTTTAAAAATTCCCATGGTGAGCCCATCAATGCAGCATATGTAGATTAAATAGGCACTTAAACATGCTGATTATATATGTATATATGTAATGCAAGCTCATGTGACAACTGAAGCCATAAGCAAAGAAAGAATTAATTAATTCAAATTAACCCACTGGTACCAAGAAAAAGAAAATTTATCCTAATAGCCATAAGCATAGAAGGAATCAACCATGGACCACAATGTGAAATTCGAGCAGTTTGGAATATGCAGTCAATGATGGTTGGGAGATCTGTGACGAGAAGAAAGAACGGACCACATCAAAGGACCTAGCAGTTTGGAAGATGGCTTGGACTCGTGTAGTTCACTTCGTTTTAGCACTTATATATATAGTCATATTCTTGTATTACCATCAAGAAGTACCTAGACGGACTCCACCAAAAATTTATTTGCCAAAAAAAAAAAAAAAAGAATGTTAGGGTTTTCAAAACTTAATAATACACATTTCTTAAAGATATCACAGATGTTCAATGTTTATAAAAAACAAAGAAAAACGTTTTTCTAGCTACGTTTGATCGACTGCATGACTAAACAGACGCTGAAAAATGTTAAGAAGATCAATTCATGAATAAAAGATGATTCATTTATGGGCTTTCATTTACTAAAATAGTGCCTCAATCTTTTTTGCTCATTTTGGAATGGAAATGTCATGGAGAAATATGGTGCCTGAAATTAAACTTTATATACATTCTGTCTCACTGAAAATGTTGCGGTGCCCTTTTTGATGGAGTGTTGAAAGACGGCCATTTCTGGGCCCTCATGAATGGTACGGAAAGAAAGAATCTTGGGACACCGTGTCCTCAATTCCTTGGACTAATTAGGAAATCCACTACTTGTTTTACGATCTGGAAACAGTTACCGTTATACTATGAATAGTAGGCAGTTAAGAGGTTGGCATTTGTTTGGCCATTTCACTCACTAAACAGTAGTACCATTGGGACAACCATTTCTCCGGTGGTTGGGAAATGAACAGAAGCAGGATGATTTGTGGCCTCAAGGTTCGACTGCAATTTAATAAACAAGGAAAGAAAGGAAGGAAAAAGGTTGTACACAGAGAGAGAGAGAGGGGGGGGGGGGGGAAGGAAAAAGGTTGTACAGAGAGAGAGAGAGATTAATATATATTTTGCACACAAAACAAGGAGTCGCATGAAAGTTATATTTGATTGGGCAGTGCCGTGTAGTTCCATTACACTTGTTCGCGTCCTTTTGCAACCCCCCTCCCCCCTCTCTCTTTCTCTGTCTCTCTCTCTCTCCTCCCTGCTTGAAATTGTACCGACATGGCTCCAGCCAAATGGGGTTTGTTTCTTTGAGGTTTTCAAGCTTCTTGGGCAGCTGGGTATGTCTGTTTGTACTCGCTACTTCTCTACGCAATTCAGGATTCTCTCTCTCTCTCTCTCTCTCTCTATGGTTTGATCTCGGGAAAATCTCTACTCTATCGGAGGTTTTAATTTCAACTGTTTCAATGTTGGTTTGTTGTTTTTGCAACTATCTGGGTGATCTTTATGTTTCTTTCTTTCTTTGGAGGTTTCATCTTGTATTTGCAGTGAGTTGGTGTGGGTATTTCTTCATTTTAACTACAGTTAAAGCCCTCATCTCCGTGTAAGGAAATTCAATAATCCCAAATCATCCCAATTTGTATCATGTTAATCTGCTCCCCTGGATCAAATTACGGTTTTCATGAATTTTTTAGACTAAATTTGTGGGATAACTTAGTTTTTGGTGATCTTTGGTGAAGATCACCTGATAGGGTGTTATTCCTTTTTAAATCAATTTTGGAGAAAAATACAAAGTTTTACGAACTTAAATTGCAGGGGCTAGGCTCAATAATCCATAAACCAGAATCTAATTCGGAGGAAATCAATGGCCATGCACACTGCATATCTTAAAGAATATGAAGGGATTGTCCAAAATCCCATTGGTCAGTTATCATCTGCTGCAGCACCTTGGTGGAGTGGGCTCAGATCTCAATCGTCGCATTCTGAATCGTTTGGTCAATTTAGGTCTTCATCTGTGGGACGCCCTTCCAATGGAAGCCAACACACTGCCACTAACCAAGCTGAAAATGGTAGTGAAAAGGGGCTGGAGAAGGGAAATCCAACTCCATTCACCATCTTTCCAGGTAATTTTGTTCACTTTTGCAGCATTGATGCTCATAATTTACATTTTCAGAATGGAAAGATTGAATTAGTCATAGGGAAGCAAGTAGCAGCATGGTCTAACAAATTTTCAATGAATATAAATTGCTTCCAAGTTTCTCATATGTCCAATACTGCTATCTCCAAGTCAAATTTTGCTGCTATTGCCAGTGTGCAGTTACACACACGCGCGCACAAAGAGAGCGTCTCCACTGCACGAGACTCTCTGCTTTCCTGTAGATATTCTTTCTGTGCACTACTTAACGAATCAGATCAAATCAACCATTCTTGGATGCATTACTGAGAAAAATTCAGTTTGGTCCAGAGGAGTACTTCTAGTACATTCACATTCCACAATATATTAAATTCACAGCTGAAAATGCCAACATATGTAACGTTACAGTCTTGATTACAGCAGAATCTTACTTGCCCGCATCACCTTGGTGTAGTTGCTGTCTGCATGAAGATATACCAATACTCTATTTATTCAGAGATCTGTTGCATTTACTTCATACCGAAAGTTGATAGAATGTAAACTTTTGTAGGTATTAGCCTTTTGCCAAACTTATATGGTCATGGAAGATAAAGATATTATTTATTCTACCTACCTCACCTATGTGTAGGAAAGGTAGAAAATAAGCAGTTGTGACGGTCATCAGAGCAACTTATCAAGTGATGAAATATGAATCGATTATAATTTTGAGTCCAATGCAGTGGTCCAAACGCGTCAGCCAACTGGGTAAAATACCCACTTTACAACCGTGTCAGAAAATAATATCAATTGTCAACCCACTGTGAGATTGACAACAACACGACCAAGCCTTAATCTCACTATGTGGGGTTGGCATGCTAATGCTAATTTAAAATATCAATTGTCAGGCCACACATAGTGGGAATGTCAAAATATGTAATAAAGATTTTGTTAAACAAGGAAGGATAGCATCTTCTAATCTTATCGGCAGTTCTTGAGAAAATTATTGGTTTAGTGGAGACATTTATACCTTTCTAGTGATAGACATCTTGCTTAAGATCACTTGCATTTATGAAGATGAGTTTATCAGAAAATTGGAAATCAGGAAACGGGAAGTTGCAAGCAGACCTAGTTTGTTAATTCAAGGGATCCATAGAGTGGGATTCTTAAGACCCAAGGGCCTGTAGCAGTAGAAAGGAAACTTGGAAGTCGGTGACATTCTGAAAATTCCTTGTGTGGAGTGGTATAGAGTATGGGCATGGCTTTTTGAGTGGTCCGGGCGCCTTCTACAAGTTGCTGCTAAGGTTTAGCATGCTGGATTAAGCTGATTTTTTTCTTAGCCATGTCTTCTTGCAGGTATCATGTTGGAATTTCTAATAGCCTAAGATTGATATACAACAACAACAATAACATATCTAGTCTTTATCCCACTATGTGGGGTTGGTTACATGAATTCTAAACTTCTATGTAGTAGTAGCTTAAGATTGAACCGGTTTCGGTTCTATCCAATTAACATTTAGTTTCTAAATATTTTCGCAAAATATGAAATTACAAACAAATTTTTTAATTAAAATGAACCTATAACTTCATTAATGCTTCAAGTCTTGAAATAAAGTAGAACAAAATAATTCATAAACTATCTCATCAAATGAGATTATATCGATCATTTAGTATAGCAATAGCGCATAAAAGTCTAGAAATAAAAGAGTTCATGAATCTCGCTAGTTTTCTAAGAAATGATACTATTTATGCATATGTATATATATATATCCAAAAAATTATAATATATATATAAGTATAATATCGGTTCCGGTTCGGTTCGAACCATGATTTGAAAAAACAAAACAGTAATTAAACCAAATATATCGGTTCTTAATTTTTTAGAACCAGAACCTAACCATTGAACCATATAATCAATCCAAAAGGCACGGTTCGGTCCGATTTGGTCTAGTTCACCAATTTTCGAATATTTTTTGACACCCCTAGATGAAAGGAAGATTGATCAAATCAAGAAATGCTTACAGAGATTCAGGAGGAAGCATGTAGACTCAAATATATAGTTTTCATTTTTTAATACAATGTTTACAATGCAGGGTACCCTTTTTCCTTCATTTGAGGTTTTGTTCCACTGGGTTTTCCCCAAACAAGGTTTTAATGAGGTCTCAAATTATTTTTCCTTATCTTTTGTAAATTCTTATAATTTTAAGAAAATTAATTAGTTAATAAGTTTTTTTTTTATTTAATTTATACGAAGGGGCACACTTGAAAAAATTTGCCCTGGACCTTAAAAAACCCAGGACTGGCTCTGAAGTCAGTTAAGTAGTGGGTTCGCATCTGTTACGGGTACTTCCCGCTCTACTCCTTGTGGGCTAGGCCTAGCCCAGCAGTCCGACCCTATTATTTGAAGCCCAATAGGCGCCGAACTCAGCTCGTTGAAGCGAGCTCATACATAGCCAGAGCCCAAGCTCAAATCATAGGAAGAAGCGAGTTCCCAGAATGTCCCTTAGTTCGCCAGTATATCCAAGCGAATTACGAACTTCACTCCGAACGAACTCCCGGCCAGTCTTATAGATTCGTCAATTTAGTTTATCAGGTCGTGCAATGAGAAGGTTACATGTTAGGGAAAATAAGCGAGCTGGGTTGTTCAGGCCCAGCCTGACCCCAATCTCTCGGCCCATCCAACTGGCCCATGACAGTCCCATCCAGCCCCTTTATAACAACATCATTGCAGCCGCGCCTGGGTTTTCGCGCGTTCACCTTAGATCTCATCCTCATTAATGACAGGTCCTCTCGTCATTAATAATGGATCCAATCCACATTAATGAAGGTTCCATCGGCACCTTTCTGCTGCATGGACATCCTTCGCCAGCACTAGATATTCTGTCCCATCTCGTGTAGCAGAAGTACTGCACATGCAAGGGGACACCTCTTCCTATATATCAGCCAGCTCTTTTCAGAGCCAGGTATGTTTTTTTTTTGAACTGGACCAGTTTACTAATCACCGGCACCCTTACTTACTCGTTTATTAACTTGAGCTTCAGAGAACCTTGTAGGGACAAGGCGGCTCAGAAAATCGAACCAAATATCTCATCCTCACCTTTTCGGACCTACGACATCACTGCGGGCTAACGAATCACGCTCGACCAATTCTGAACGTCGACATTTTGGCACTAGAATGAGGGCCTCGCTTTGGTGAAATATCAATGCTAAAAACCAGAAACACGAGAGGTTCTGGAGCAACTACCAACCGACCGACCTGTGAACCATACCAACCGTCTGCCGGAAATTCCGCAAGCTAGGGGAGTTGTGGCGTCCACCTCCATACCTCCTCTTGCTGAAGCTATCTACGGAGTCCCCGCGCGGTGCCCCTACTCGCCCATGACTCCTACCACTGCTGCAGAAGTGACACAGATCTGGCAGTAACATCAAGAAACTTTGGAGAACACTGTCATACAGCTCTCTAATGCAGTTAAGGCGCTAGCGCAAGTACAAGCCCAGACAGCACAGGCGCTGGCTACTGCTTCCCGACCTCCGAGTGGAAGACCCCCTCCAAAAGGGAAAGAGGTCCGAAGGGACACACGATGAGTTAGGTCGGTCCACTCCTCCTACCTACGCTCTCAGGAGGCGGAAGAGCGGCGGTGGTACGATGAGGAGCCGAGGGTGCACCTTGCCGAACAGAGGACCGATGCGAGCCCTCATAGAAGTCGCTACGAAGATGTCCATGGAGGAAGTCACCGACTTGAGAATCCACGACATAGGGATTCCTTGGTTGGGGTCAGCAGTAGTCACGCCGCCCACCGCCACTCCCCGGATCATGAGAATAGGGCGCGACCTCCCCCGAGAGACCGCCATCACTCAGAGCTAGCCGCACGAGAAAAGTAACTCCCTATCGAGCGATCAGCGAACCAAGACCCTATAGTAGGGGAACTACTGTTGAGAATTCAGCAGCTGGAGGCTAGACATGGGGCGCACGATCGGAGGGAAAGCTGCGAAGAAAGGATGCCATTCTCCAAGGAAATTGAGTTGGAGCCCCTCCCTCGCAGATTTAAGGTCCCCATCATCCCTCAGTACAATGGGGATAGTGATCCTTATGACCACTTGGACGCTTTCAACGTCCAAATGGACCTGCAAACTTCCAGTTCATTAGCCAAATGCCGAGCTTTCCCTACGACCCTAGGAGACATACCCCAGGCATGGCTAAGAAGGCTCCACCACTGCAGCATTTGCAGCTGGAAAGAATGCCAGAACAAATTCGTGGCCCAGTATAGGTCGCTTCGAAGGCAACTCGCCCCAACATGCCACCTCGCTACAGTTTTCCAACGATCTAGTGAATCTTTGAAGGATTACATAGCAAGGTTCAGATGCGAGGTAAGCAATGTAGAAAACCCATCCGACGAAAGTATTCTGACCGCAATCTCCGCTGGGCTTCGCAAAGACGGGAAGCTCTACGAAAGCATTTACAAGTCCCCAGTAAGAGACCTCGACGAGTTTTATGAGCGAGCTACAAAGGAGGTAGGAAGCTTTCGGCCTAAAAAAAGCCAAGCAACCAGAAAAATGGGGGGGGAGCATACCAACCATAGCAAGAAGAGGGGTGACGAAGACCCTTGCAAGGAAGGTCAAGGGTGAGGCCCCGATGATCAGACTGCCAAGAAGGCAAGATATGGACAGGGAGCTGAACGGCTGGCACGCCAAGGTCGGTATGAAAGTTATAGTGTCTTATCTGACTCCCAAGACAGGATCTTCGCCGCAGAGCGTAACAAGGAAGACTTTGGGAAGCCCAACCCTCTAAAGACTCCTGACAAATACAGAACCAAGAGCAAATTCTGTGCTTATCACAATGAGGTGGGGCACACTACATCTGAATGTTGGGCACTGAAAGACGCAATCGAAGAACTAATCAGGAGAGGTCGACTACGTGATTATGTGGTGTGCCCTAGGGATCAACAGTCCAAGCAGCCAGTCCAACAAAGTCCTCACCGAGCTCCCGAGCTGAACCAAGCACCCACGGTGAAAACCATATTTACTATTCATGGAAGGCCTCATATCGCCGGGACTTCTAACAGGTCTCACAAACGGTACGTTCGGGAAGCTGGCCACCTTCTACTCATCAGGGATAGCGGCCAAGGAGGACCTTCCAAAAAGGCCAAAATAGCTCCAGCTGATGTCTCATTCACCAAAGATGATTCAAGAGACGTGCACTGGCCGCACAATGACGCCCTCGTGATCCGGGCTCGGATCGGCAACATGGAAGTACGGAGAATCATGGTAGACACGGGTAGCTCGGTGAACGTCATGTACAGGGGATGTTTCGATCAGATGGGGCTGGGACCGGACTAGCTGATATCTTCCCCAGAACTGTTGTATGGGTTCACTGGCGATGAGGTAATTCCAAAAGGACGTATAAGGCTCCCGTTGACGATCGGAGAATCAGACCTCCAGGCCACAGCAATGGCAGACTTCCTCATCATCGATGGTCCGTCTGCTTATAACGTCATCATAGGGGGGCTTGCCATGAATGACCTTGACTTAGTTGTCTCAACCAGGGCTTTGGCTATTAAATTTTCAACCCCAAAAGGGACCGGTTGCGTGAAAGGCGAGCAGCAGTCGGCAAGACGCTGTTATGAGGAAGCACTGAAAATAGGGTTCAAAGCAAAAAAGGTAAATATGGTTTCTGGAGGCGAGGCTCAAACTACCAGTAGCCGAGAAGTCAGCCACGATCTCGACCCACGCGACGTTGATTGCGACCGAGCCACCAGCCCGGCGGATGAGCTGGAAGATGTCATAGTTAGTTGCCCTGATGATGAAAGGCATCTCCAGGTGGGCAAAGGTCTCTCCCTCGAGCTAAAGGCCTAACTGACCGAATTCTTCAAAGCAAATATGGATGTGTTCGCATGGAACCACGAGGATATGGTGGGAATAGACCCGAGGATAATGCAGCATCGGCTCAATGTCAACCCCAACTATAAATCGGTATGCCAGAAGAGGAGGCCAATGACAACTGAGCGATACGCAGCCTTAAAAGAAGAAGTAGACAAGCTCTTAGCCAACGGGTTTATCAGGGAGGCCCAATACCTGACTTGGGTGGCGAACTCGGTCCTCGTGAAGAAAAAGAATGGGAAATGAAGGACTTGCGTTGACTTCATGGACCTAAACAAGGCTTGCCCAAAAGACAGTTTTCCCCTGCCAAGAATTGACCAGCTCGTAGATGCAACTGCTGGCCACCAGCTTCTAAGTTTCATGGACGCCTATTCAGGGTACAATCAGATCCCTATGAACCTCGACGAGGAAGAACACACCTCCTTCGTGACGGATTGCGAATTGTACTGCTACAAGGTAATGCCCTTCGGACTAAGGAATGCAGGGGCGACGTACCAACGGTTAGTTAACATGATGTTCGGAGATCTGATCGGAAAAACCATGGAGGTATATGTTGATGACATGCTGGTAAAATCCAAACAAAACATTGACCATGTTAGCAACCTAGCGAAAGCATTCTAGGTTCTGAGGAAGTACCAGATGAAGTTAAATCCACTCCAATGTTCATTCGATGTGGCTTCTGGGAAGTTCTTGGGGTTCATGGTAAATGAAAGGAGGATTGAGGCCAACCCCGAGAAGATCCGAGCTCTACTGGACATGCAATCGCCCACCAAGACTAAGGACGTACAAAGCCTTAATTGGCAGATAGCCCCCCTCAGCAGGTTCGTTTCCAAGTCATCAGATAAATCTATCCCTTTCTTCAATGTTTTGAAGCAAGCAAAAAGCTTCATATGGACAAAAGAGTGCGAGCGTGCTTTCCAGCAGTTGAAAGAGTATATGGGGCAAGCTCCTCTCATGTCAAAGCCAAGGGAGGGGGAGGAATTGATTTTTTACCTAGGAGTATCTGAATACAGTTAGCGCCATGCTGGTGCGAGAAGAAGACCGAGCACAATACCCAGTCTACTATGTAAGCCACAAACTCCTCGATGCCGAAACAAGGTATTCCCCCATGGAGAAGCTCGCCTTCTCCCTGGTGGTTGCATCCAAAAAGCTGCGCTCTTATTTCCAAGCTCATCAGATTGGCGTGCTGACCAAACATCCACTAAAACAAATCTTACAAAAGCCTGACTCATCTGGCTGCCTGCTCAAGTGGGCTATTGAGCTCACCCAGTTCAACATAGAGTATAAGCCAAGAACGGCCATAAAGGGACAAGTACTGGCAGACTTCGTCGCATAATTCACAGGACCAGTGGAAGAGTCCGCCCCCTCGATCTCTCCAACCTGGGAATTGTTCGTTGATGGTTCTTCCAGTGGGCATGGGTTCGAAGCGGGCGTACTCTTAATAAGCCCAGAAGGACACAAGATCCCTTACGCACTAAGGTTCGGATTCAAGACGACCAACAATGAAGCGGAGTACGAAGCACTCCTAGCTGGCCTGCGCTTAGTAAAAGAAGTCAAGGCAGAACGGTTGAAAATTTTTAGTGACTCCCAGCTTGTGGTTTGTCAGGTATAAGGGGAATATCAGGCAAAGGGCTCGAAGATGGCCGCATACCTCCTGAAAGTCCAAGAGTTGTTTCATCTCTTCAAGGAGTGTGAAGTGAATCAAGTCCCTCGAGGCCAGAACTCTCACGCCGATGCCCTAGCGTGTCTGGCCTCAGTTGGAGATGCTGACTCATTGGGGGTCATCTCCATAAAGTTCCTAGCAACACCAAGCACGGAAGGGAAAACCGAGACTTTGACAATTAAGTTAAGGTCAGGTTCGTGGATGAAGCCGATCGTTGACTACTTACAAGGAGGGAAGTTGCCGAGTGACAAGCTAGAGGCACGACGTACTAGAGCTCGCGCGGCCAAATATTGTATTTGCGATGATATGTTGTACAAGCGAGAGTTCTCAGCCCCATTACTCAGATGCATTGACGAGCCTGACTGCCAAGTGGTTCTCACTGAAATCCATGCCAGCCACTGTGGCAATCACGCTGGGGGAGTATCCTTGGCTCAAAAGGCATTTCGCCAGGGTTTTTACTGGCCCACCATGAAGCGAGACGTTACAGATCTGGTAAGGAAATGCGACGCATGCCAAAGGTTTGCCAAAGTGCCACGAGTTCCCCCTGCCTATCTACAA
The DNA here is from genome assembly GCA_036245055.1 of Diospyros kaki. Lineage (NCBI taxonomy): Eukaryota > Viridiplantae > Streptophyta > Magnoliopsida > Ericales > Ebenaceae > Diospyros > Diospyros kaki. The sequence continues at coordinate 1,724,900 of BSEG01000010.1, forward strand.
CAAATGAGCAGCCCTTGGCCTTTCGCCATGTGGGGGATTGACCTAATTGGGCCGCTTCTAACAGCTCGCGATGGGTGTAAATATGCTATTGTGGCCGTAGATTACTTCACCAAGTGGGTAGAGGCGAAGGAGCTCGCACAGATATCCGCCGCAAAGGTAGAAAATTTCGTATGGAACAACATCATCTGCAGGTTCGGAGTCCCTCAACAAATAGTTACCGACAATGGAACTCAGTTTACCAGCGAGCAGTTCGTCCAATTTTATGAGTCACTAGGAATTAGGAAAAACTTCACAGCCATGGACCACCCACAAGCTAACGGTCAGGTTGAAGCCGTCAACAAAATAATCAAGCAGATATTGAAAACCAGGTTAGAAGCCAGAAAAGGAGCCTGTGTAGACGAACTACAAACTGTGCTCTGGGCCTACCGAACTACTACTCGCACGACCACGGGTGAAACCCCCTTTTCTATGGTATATGGGTCTGAGGCAATGATCCCTATGGAAAATGAAGTAACAAGTCAACGAAGAGCCACTTTCGACCCAGAGAGCAATGACCAACTACAGGCTGCAAATCTCAATCTGCTTGAAGAAGCAAGAGAAACAGCTCGCTTAAGAGTCACGACTTACCAACAATGCGTGGCGAGATATTATAATCGGAGAGTTCGAGTCCGACATTACAATGCAAGTGACCTCGTGCTACGCCTTATCCTCCCCAGAGCCCGTAAAAGCAGCGAGGGGACATTAGACCCGAATTGGGAGGTCCCTACACTGTGAAGGAAAACCTCGGCAACGGAGCATATCATTTGGCCGACATGAACGGAGCATCCCTCCCACAAGCATGGAATGCAGAGCATCTGAGACAATATTTCTGATAAGCAAACATTCTTCTTTTCTTTTGTTTCCGTGTATTTTTACTCATCAGCTGACACCTTGCCTTTATTGATATCACTTCATTAAAACGAATACGCCTTGCCTCTATGAGGAAGGGTTGGAGTGGAAACCTAAGACCGAATTCTAAGTGTTGGGGGCTGGTGGCAATGAACCCTGCAAGAGGGAAAGCTGCGTGATCACCCGGTGAAGGGGCCATCAGGCGAGTGCCGCAGGGGAGGCGGTAGGTGGAAGCGTACGATGACAGCTCGCCAACCGTCAGTCTGGAAGGGTAACGCTTGAAAACCTCTCGAGCTGCACGCTCCTCAGAAGCTCGCTGGGCTACTGAGGGAACTGTACACTGGGGGACAACCTCAGCGACCTCCGAATCTAACGAAGCCACGTCTCGAGCAGTTCATGGCAGCATCATTTCCTTGTGCTCCGAAGAGCTAGAGGTATTGTCGTCCTCTACCTTGTGGTTGCGGCACTTTTGACCTGATGTAACCATCTACAAAAAAAAAAAAAAAAAAAAAAAAAGGAGAAGAGTTAAAATCGCTGGGAACGGACCAGTCCTCGCGAACCAAGGATCCTAAGGGGTCTCCTACCTATCAGGTCGCGCGCTTTGCAACAGGGTATGACTCAGGACAGGGGTGGCTAGGTCTATGAACATATTGGGCCTGTCGAAACAGGCAGAAGTTAGCCCTAAAAAGGACACGGCCATCGCCAAGAGGCAAGGCGTGGAGACAGAATTGACCAAAAGAAAAAGAACAGAAATGAAAAGCACCGGAAGAATACGGGAAACTTACTGTTCGCAAGTATTTGCTGCAAAAATCAAGGCAGAACACCGGCGAGAAAGCGACGACGAAGGACCGAAAGTTTCAGAACCGTCAGCAATGGAGTCTTGGGTGCAGAAAGATGAAGAAAGTTACGGAAACCAAAGGGTATTTTCAAAATGACGCGGAAAAGAGGGAGAAGAGAGCTTCCTCTCCGCTTTTTATAGTTTAAGACACCCCACCGTCAGATGAAGAAACCGACGAGCTGCCCTATATCTAACGATGGCACGCGAGAGTTTTGGAATCCCCGGACATAATGATTAAACGGTTATGGGAAACGTCCGCATTGAATGTGCCGCAAACAGGACACGCCACATGAAACGGCGTGATGTGAAGCGATTGGGCGGAAAGCCGAAAGGTTTATCAACTCCTAGAAGGGCTGGCACATGTCAAACTCCCAGTTTGAAGATCGCACTGTGAGGTGGGGGGCTTAATGTTACGGGTACTTCCCGCTCTACTCCTTGTGGGCTGAGCCTAGCCCAGCAGTCCGGCCCTATTATGTGAAGCCCAACAGGCGCTGAACTCAGCTCGTTGAATCAAGCTCATACATAGCCAAAGTCCAAGCTCAGATCACAAGAAGAAGCGAGTTCCCAGAATGTCCCTTAGTTCGCCAGTATATCCAAGCGAGTTACGAACTTCACTCCGAACGAGCTCCCGGCCAATCTTGCAGATTCGTCGGTTTAGCTGATCTGTCAGGGAAAATAAGCGAGCTGGGTTGTTCAAGCCCAACCTGACCCCAATCTCTTGGCCCATCCAACTGACCCATGACAGGCCCATCCAGGCCCTTTATAACAACATCATTGCAGCCGCGCCTGGGTTTTCGCGTGTTCACCTTAGATCCCATCCTCATTAATGACAGGTCCCCTCATCATTAATAACGGATCTCATCCACATTAATGAAGGTTCCATCAGCACCTTTCTACTGCATGGACATCCTTCGCCGGCACTAGATATTCTGTCCCATCTCCTGCAGTAGAAGTACTGCACATGCAGGGGGACACCTCTTCTTATATATCAACCAGCTCTTTTAAGAGCCAAGTATGTTTTTTTTGGACTGGACTAGTTTACTAATCACCGGCACCTTTACTTACTCGTTCATTGACTTGAGCTTCGGAGTACCTTGCAAGGACGGACCGGCGGCTCAGAAAATCGAACCAAATATCTCATCCTCACCTTTTTAGACCTACGACATCACTACGGGCCAACGAATCACGGTCGACCAATTCTCACAGACGGCGCCAAATGTTGACACACATTTTTGTAACACCCCGGATCAAGCGATAGGAAGGTCCGGGACAACTTACCCTGATGGGCCTACGCGAACTTCTCAGGGAGGTCACTCATTCTTGGATTACCCCAGGTCTAACACGCTTAATTTGAGAGTTCTTTGCCTACATTCAGTCCAAAAGGTATCTAGCTGGTGTTATTTCCTTCCTTACTTATCTTCGATATATACTACCCTTCTCTGGGTTCTTGGGGTGTTACACACATCGTGTCATCATCATGAGACCCACACCTGCGGGGGAGATGGTGTGAATGCACCGGGTATGTCCCACATCAGTTGCCCAGAAGGCAACCATTGAGGGGCTTGTAAGTGCGATGGGCCTCCTGGTCGTCGAAAGACGATAGCTGAGAGCTGACCCACAGCTATGGACCCCATGATGATGACACGATGTGTGTAACACCGCAAGAGCCCAGAGAAGGGTAATATATATCGAAGATAAGTAAGGAAGAAAACAACACCAACTGGATACCTTTTGAGCTGAATGTAGGCAAAAAACTCTCAAGTTAAGCGTGCTGGACCTGGGGTAATCTAAGGATGGGTGACCCCCTTGAGAAGTTCACGTAAGCCCATTAGGGTAAATTGTCCCGGACCTTCCTATCGCTCGATCCGGGGTGTTACAAAAATGTTTGTCAACAGCATCCATCACAATATCTTGCCAATACAACCTTCTATTTAATACAGGAATCAAATGACCTCATTCAAGCAGGACTTGATCTTGAATTGAACAGGAAATCTGGAAAACCAAGGTTGACAGGAATTCATAATTCTCTGTGCTACTTGAGCTGGCTCTTCTGGGTTTGTTCCTTGGCTTGAAATATGCTCTGCTTGTGCCCCATTTTAGAGCTTTTTCCGCAAACTACTCTCGTACGCACTTTTTGCATCCAAAACCAAGTTCTGTCAAGTAGCTTAGTCTTTTCTTCATCTGAACCCTATAGAACTCAGTTCTTTTCAACTTTCATTACTTGTTCCAAGTTTAGGAAAATGAATTGTTAAATAAAAGTAATATGTTGTAAGAGAAACTTGCCATCACACTAAGTACTAAAAGACTGTTGATGCTAAACTAGTAAACCATTTATGCTTGTTTGTTTATTAAGGTGAAGCCAAAGGCATGCTAAGCTACTAAACATTTCTGTCCTCAAATTCATACTTGTCATGTGCTTCAATTCTGTTAAGGATGCTTAACTTTATGCCAAAGTTATATTTCTCAACTTTGTAGGCACTGTTGGTTACTTCATTTCTTGAAACAACCCACACCTATAGTAATTCTTATGCTTGTGCTTGTTGGGTCTTGTTTGAATACTGTAGCCTACCCCAAGTAGTTGAGGAAGTCTTAGTTCAAATTGAGTGTGTAGATCATGTTGTAAAGCTTAGAATAAGTTTCTGAGAGCTGCTACAGAAATTGTGTCACTCTTTTCTAACTTTCCTCAACCATCCAAGTAGTCTCTCATTCAGGTGATTGCAAAACTTCAGGGAACATGCCTGTGCAGTTAGCCACACCGGGATATCGAAGCCATTTTGAGCTAGGATTTGGTCAACCTGTGGTAATATCTTTAAGCCGGATTCATTTGTGTGTGTGTGTGTATCTTTCTAGTTAACCGGTGCTTACAATTTCTTGGTCTCTGGCACTGATACAGATCTGCACAAAGTATCCTTACGGAGATCAGTATTATGGTGTACTCTCAACTTATGGACCTCAGATTACGGTTTGTCTTCCTTCTGATGTTCTTTCTCAGCCCATAAACTATATATTTCAACCTTTCCTGTCTATCTAAATTAAGCAGTTCTATTGAATAAATCTGTACTTATTTATTTTATTTTATTTTTTTTCTTGGACTTGTATATTTGCTTGTTATATCCTATTTTAGAAATGACTAGCAACTATTATTTTAAATTTGTGAATTTTTTTTTTGGTCGCTCGAGTCATTCATGTAGATTGAATCTAGACTGTTAATCTTTTGTCAAGGATGCATTATGAACTCTCAAAATTAAAAAATAGGATCATAAGTGATATGCTCCTTCACAAAATTGCAAGAAATTTATTAAAAGAATAAGATAAGGAGAACTTCATTATTGGTGTGCAATTAGCACCAGAACAAATAAATCAAAGGAAAATGAACCGGTGTTGTAGGATTTCTCCAAATGACTTCAGCCTTATGTCTTAAATCTTACCCTGTATAATGGAAAGGCAAATAATCTTGTTCTTGAAACAAAACTAGTCACGAACAGTCAATAGATACTAAGTTAAGAACATCAAAATGGAAATCCCAAAGAAGAAACAAATGGATATATGATGTAATAAATCTTCCAAAGGAGATCATGCAATATAAGAATGTCTAGCAATGCAAACTTTTCTAGACTTTAGTGGTTGGTGATTAGTATGAGAATAAACATTAAAAGATCTTAAACTCAATTTTGGCAGGTGATTGTTTCTTGAATTATTGGACATTACCAGAATCGACCTTAACTGGAATACCTTCAGGTTTGGTTCAACCAACAGTGGTATAGCATCACGGAATGCAAACTGCATTGGTGACAAAAGGCTTGATAATGGAGAAAATTGCATTCCGTATTGAAGATGCTAGACTGTGATTGTGTGATGTAAAAGAGGAAAGAAACCCGGAGAGGGGGAATTTTTTTTTTATATTTAACAAAATAAGAAAATGTTAAGCAAAGGGAATGGGACAGAGTTTTGTCCTGAACAGTGAACTTTCTTACATTTATGATATTTGTCTGTTATCTGGGCTTGGAAATAGCTAAAAAGGGCATCCCCAATACATGAGGCTCTCCACTTTGTGAGGGTCGAGAGAGGGTCATTTTTGTTTGCATCCTTACCATTGCTTCAAAAAGAGGTTGTTTTCACATTTGAGACCTGCGACCTTCCTGTCGCAAAGGCTCGGAAATAGCTGATTGAAAAGAAATCCTAAGCAGAAAGAAATCTGGACTAACAATGACTTTTATAGTTGGGACTGTGGCCAGAATAACTAGCTTCTGTTGTTATATTCTCAGATCTGATACTGCAAGGCTTGTGATAGTTGTTGTTATCTAATATTTGCAAGGCAAGGAACTTGGTTACTGTGCTTCAAACTACGTTGTTTGGTGTCTGATCTTTGCTTACTAATGTTCACGACAATAAAGTTGGAACAATTACAAATTCACAAAATTTATCCTTCATATCATTTAGGGTCGGATTATGCTGCCGTCAGATCTGACCACCAATGATGGACCAGTGTATGTAAATGCCAAGCAGTATCATGGAATACTCAGGCGTCGGCTATCACGTGCAAAGGCAGAATCAGAAAATAAAGTTCCAAGAATTCACCGTAAGGTATAAACTCTTAGATCCTTAAACAAAAATCTATATTGCTCTCCATTCTGCTGGAAAATGAAAAAGTTTTATGATTTGGAATCTGGTAATTAACCATTTCCCTTTCCAATTCTTACAATGAGGAGAACATTTCATTTTGCCTCGCTTCCTTTGTTGATTGTGTTGACGAGCTGTATAAGCATGTTCGCTCCTAGTATTTTGTTCCTTTTTTCTTCCTAGATTATTCCATTTTCTTTTTGCTTGTATAAGTTTCATCCTTTTCTATGATAGTTTCCTGTTAGTGACATCAAAGAATATGTACAAATCTTAAGATCACGATTGCATCGCAGGCATAAGTGATTCTTACAGTGCAATTCTAATGAAGAATTGCCATTGAAGTAAAAACTGATGCTCTGCTCGTGCCATCTAACTATTGACTTTCTGTTGCTAATCAAAAGGCCAATATATCAATTTCTTCGTATAAGATCTAATTTAATCATTGATGGGACTAGGGGCTCGTCGTCATTTTATGCTTTCATTCAATTTTATTACATTGGCCTACCTTTCATAAGTTCTCTCAAAAGCTTTTTGAAAATGGAGGATTAAGAACAGACACACTTTTACTTTGGACCATTACTAAAACTAATGCTTTAATCCAAAATTTTGATTCTTGCAAATTTTTTTTTTTAATTCTTCTCTTTGAACAAGCTTCCTGTTTCTTCTTTCTTTCCTGATAAATGCTTTCCTGTTCGCCTTATGGTTGGACATAATGCATGTTCTGGTTTATTCCACAGCCGTATCTGCACCTGTCGCGTCATCTCCATGCGATGCGCCGCCCAAGAGGCATTGGTGGCCGCTTCCTCAACACAAAGATTTCAGACGGTGATAAATGTGGAACTGAGACCGAGAAGATTGGGAATGGACAAATCTCCCAACCCACTGAATCTCAGATTTCTGAAGTTGTGCAATCCGATAGCGGAAATTTGAACTCACCAAAGGAAGCCAACGGCAGATCTAACTTCTCCGGGTCAGAGGTAACTAGCATATTCTCCAGGGGAGATCTTGACCGCTTTGAACTGAATCATTTCCGGTCATCAGTCTTCGCATTCTCTGACATTATCAATACTGAGCACGGCATGGCCACACCAGCAACTGGATTGCAGCAGCGGATGGCTGCTGCAACCTCAAAGTTTGACAGCAAGGGGGCAGATGGGCTTGGTGCTAAAACCTTGGCATCAGCCCCACCCTTTCTGTGACCAAATGGAGCACGCTACTGTTGCATCTTCTGTTGTGGGTGGATACCACAGCAGATTTGCTTCAGGGCGCTGTTCCACCACTCCATTTGGTTGCTAGGCAATTCATTCTTGGCTTATCTGCATTGCGGTTGTCTTTGCTATTCCTTGGCAGTCCTCCCAGTCTTGGTTTGGCTAAAGATGCTATAAGCCTCAATGCAGCAAAAACTTGGATTACTCCTTAAATGGGCTTGTTCCCATATATCCTAATAGACCTTGAATCTATGGTTTCATGTTTGTGATCTTCAAGTTGTTGAACATGATGTTGTGAAGTCAGTATTATGAGTCTGCATTTCAAACTCCTTGGCCAATGTAATGTATTATAAAACTTGTGACTTGGGATGTATCAGTAGTTTGTGGTTGTTAAATAACATGATGCTTATGTTATGAGAGTTCCAGTGTTGGTGCAAAATAACTCCACCCAAACATGCCCCAATTCTCTTGATGTTGCTAATGAGGCCTAATGGGGGTATTGTAGTGTCTTGAGTAGCACTTAAGTAAGATTAGTCTGAAACTAACTCCTTGGGTAGCGAAGGTAGTCCTCTATACAGGATTCAAGTATTGGGTATGCGAAGGTTGTGTGTTCAAATCCTAGGCAATGTGGTTGTGTGTCAGTCGTTGTTAATCGAGGGGTCAGGATACAAGTTCTGACTTAGACTTACCTGGCCCAACCCACTTGCTCGTGTGGATCTAGTTCACAATTTATAGGGAAAATGTGACAATCCTCGCCAAAGATGTTGTGTGCTAGAGCTTTCTCAATTTTCATATTATAAAAAAAAATTAGTGTAAAATTGGGCTATCGAGTTTAATTTAACAGTGAGACAAGAGGTTAAACCATTTTCTTCTATATATAGATACTCTTTAAAATTTAAACTTATTCTTTTAATTAGTAAAAAAAGTATTAACTTTAAAATTTATGGTCATGATAATTAATCTTAATTTTTAATAATAATCATCTTTTTTAATTCTTAGCACCATAAATAGCACTTGGTGTAGTAATGGAGGAAAATCGTCGTGAATAGCACTTGGTACAGGAATGGGAGAAGATTAGTGTGAAATTAAATCGTTCAGTTTAAATAGAGGTCAAATCTATTTTTTCTATATTCAGATGTTCTATAAAATTTAAATTTATCCTTTATTTCATAAAAAATAATAATTTAAAATTTCATTATTAATATAATAATTAATCTTAATTCTTATTAACAGTAGTTATCTTTCTTATTCGTTAATTTATAATTAAGTTATAGTTTGAAACAAATTATGTTTATTCGAGTAATAAATTGTAACACATATGAAACTATTTTGGTCATATTAAAATTGATCAACACGTTCTTATTGTTTGATTAATTAAAAATTTCATTCATCACTAGATATTTAAATTTTAATAAAGAAAAAATTAATAGTTACTTGTCATTGAGCCTATAACTAATCATAGTTAGTAATTATATTATCACAACAACAATCATAAGTTTTAATTTGATTAAATATATTACACCAGCACAAAATGTAAATGAATAATAATAAAAATATTTTTTTCTACAAATAAAATATCAAAATGGTGCATATGCTTGACAAAATTTTGAAGGGTATTTATGTTAGCCTAGGTTGTCTCTTAGGTCCCTATTTATTTTTTCGCTAATAGAAAACAAATAAGAATAAAAAGAATTTTTACTTCTAAAATAAAAAATAGGATAGCATGTGACAACAATAAAATAAATTGAAGAAAAGTATATTTATGCCCCTAAATTTTTGCTTTCTTTCCCATGGAATCTTAAATTTTTTTGTGATTCTAAATATGCTCATGAGTTGTCCAAAATTACTTATTTAAACACGTAGCTAGCAAGTAATACGCACGTGCATTGACGTGGTAGTTTTCCAGTGCCTCCTTAACTCTTTCTCTCTTTCTTTCGGACATCTTTTCTCTCTTCAATATCTCTTCAACTCTTTTTCTCTTTCTCCAATAACATCTCCTCAACTCCTTCTCTCTTTGGTATCTCTTTAACTCTATCTCTGTCTATGATCATGTTTTCTCTCTCTAGCATCTCCTATCGATAATGTCACGTCAATGACCTGTCTAACCCAACTAGCTTATGTAACCCAACCAGATGAGACATAGTAGGCATCGAAAAGAAAAGAGACGTAACTAGAGAAAAAAATAAAGTTGAGAAAATATTAAAAAATTATCATGTCAGTACGCATGTATATCACTTGTTGATCAGGTATTTAAATGAATAATTTTATATAGTTCAGTGATACATTTAGAATCACACAATAAAATTCAAAAATATAAATATACTTTTGACATAAGTTTAATGGGTACATTTGAAAACACGAAAAATTTAAGGACATAAAAATATTTTTGACCAAATAAATTCATTTGAAAATGTTATATGAATATTTAAATTGGTACTTGTAATAATATTTTATATTGATATCTTATATTATAATATGTAATGTTAATATAAATATATAAAAAATATTACTACAAAATATTAATAAAAATATTAAATTTAATGTAAAATAATATTTTTTTATAAAAAAAATATTATAATTATGCAGTAATCAAAGGTTTCAACAAAAGGTCAGCCTTATCTCTTGATATCTGCTGTTTATACTTTGTCTGTTTTTCGCTGTTTCTCTAGCACTGCAGCTTCCTCTTCACCATGAGCGTGTCCATGGCTACTACTACTTCTTCTTCATCATATTCACTGCCTCTCTGCAACAAACTGCCTCATCTTGCCTCTGAATACTCTCTCACCACCACCACCCACTTCACGATCACATCCAAAACAAAACCCATTCAGCCCCTCAAGCTCAAGCCCCAATTCCGCCATGCCCCACCTTTATCTCCCCTCTTCCGCCCCCTCCTCTTCTTGCCCTTTGCTGCTTCGGAAAAATTTAACACCGAACTTGCAGAAACAGAATCGGAATCAGAGACGGACCAAGAAGAAGAAGAAGAGGAAGAAGAAGAAGAAGAAGATGTTGATGATGATGATGAGCAGACTCAGAAACTATCGGCTGAAGCAGGTAGGCTCTATGTGGGCAATTTACCGTATTCCATGACTTCTTCCCAATTGTCCGAAATCTTTGGTGAGGCTGGCCGTGTGGTTTCCGTGGAGGTCTGTTCTTGAGCTTTTCTGGGTTTTTGCTCCATTTTCTTAGTAACTGTAGAATTGAGGTCAATTGGGCTGTGTTCCAGATTGTTTATGATCGAGTCACAGACAGGAGCCGTGGTTTTGCATTTGTGACAATGGGTAGTGTTGAGGAAGCAAAAGAGGCGATCAGGATGTTTGATGGATCTGTAAGTGCCATTTTATTTGCATCAGTCTATTGGTTCACTAATATATATATATATATATACATATAATGTGTTTCTATGATGATTATTCCTGAGTATTCTATCCGTAGTGCAAGCGCAACAAGCACAAGCACTTGAATTTCTGCCAGATATGATCTGAAACTATTATATTTCTTGAAGCAATTTTAGGTAGTTAACTTAGTGAAATGATGAATGTGGGAAGGCAATCAATAGATGAGAGCTTTATATTTGGCCAAACACATTTAATTATTTAAATATTAGCTGTGAGGTTTGAATTCGGGACATTTACTTGCAATGATACCATGTTGAATTCTTAACCATCGTTTCATTTAAAACTACTAAGTAGAGTGTTAACTTTATCTTTTATATTATTATTTTTGCTCTAAAAAATTACATTATTCATCAACTATATAAATAAATAATCCCTACGAACCATAAGTTGGTATGTAGTGAAAGTCCAAAGAAAAAGTGAATTGCAAATTGGGAATTGTACAAGCTCTAGTGTAAGTGAGAAGATAAATTTGACATTGAGATATTTCATTGACCTTGAGTTTTGTAACATTAGGAACTTTTGATGTTGAAGTATGTTTCGATTTTAGATTTGAGCCTGTTATCAGAATTTAAACCAACCTAGATAATTTAAGAGAAAACCCAAATGTGATTTTTTCCTGGGAAGCTATGATGGTAACGAAAGCCCAAGCCCGAAGCCCACCACTGCTCCAGTAGGGGGTGTGTGGGGCTTCTCCTCCTGGTATGAGAAGCCCTAGAAGGCAGTTTGTTCCAGTTCTAGATGTTTTACTGCTTTTCTGACAGTTTTTTTGGTGATAGAGAGTGGGTAATTAGGTGTATTGGGGATTTCTTGGTTTGAGAGATCTGAACAATTGCTTCAATTTCTTCATAGTGAAGCTGTTTGCCTTTCCTGTGGACATAAATCACACACTGTGATCGAACCACATATATCCTGTGTTTAGTTCTTCTTGCTCTATTTCGCATTGTTTTTCACAACATTTGATATGCTTGCGAATTGTCTACCAAATGAAAATGCAGCATATTGAATCCTAGGTGCTGCTCCAAACTCCTACACCCGCCCATAAAATTACCAGTTTTTACTAATATCCACAAAGCATGTCCAAGAAGAAGTGCATTGGTGTGTGTTATTTGCAAACGACATTATCTTGGTAAATGATACAAAAGAAAGGCATGAATGTGATATAGGCTCTGCCTCCAGAAGGTAACACTGAAGCAAGGAAAGGAAGGAAATATAGGAGAGAAGGGGGAGTTGAGATTAGGAAACTTCTATTATTCATCTCCCAGCCATCAACTACTCAATGGCTTTAAATATTCAAGTCAAAGGATAACGCATGCTGTAAAATAGCAATGATAAAACATAGTGGAACACAAAAATAGCAACTGAATCAATGAAATAGGACCATGTAGGTCCACGCACGACTGATGTGGTTTATTCCGCATTCTTCACAGCTTGACCTAGTCTTGAGCTCTGACTGCTCTGACTTAGTCAAGTGAATGCAGCTGTATCAGAATGATAAGCTTAAATAATGGATAAACACCTTAACATCCAAAGATTTAAATTAACTAGGTCAAAAACAGAGTATGTAGAATGTAAGTTCAACAAAAATAGAATTGTGGATGATGTTATTGTGAGACTTGGATATCAAGTTATCCCAAAAAATATCATTTCAATATCTTAGATCAATGATTAAAAATGAATAGGACATTACAGAAGATATTGCTTATAGAATAAGGCAACCACATTTAGCATTTTATGCAGTTGTAAACCCCTTTAAACCTTTCCAGCAAGTTTTATTGGACTGCTGTAGAACTAAGAGATTGGATAAAATTAAGGGGTTTCCCCGGTTGAAGGACTGCCATCATGCACATTCTAAAATATCAATATTTGAATCTAGAAGTATCTGGATTCAATTCATACAGGATCTGATTCCAACAGCATGCAGCAGTATCTTGCAATTGTCAGGTGCTTTTTTCTCCCCTATTCTTTCAAATGTCCATGTATTCATGAAAGTTCCAAACTTAAAATTATTGAACCTTAATTCCATTTGGTGGGGTCGGCTATATGAATTCAAGATCTCTAGTCAACTCTTTTCATAACCATATACCTGGTAATGCTGATATACCCAAGAATGTAAAAGCAATACTCTATGAAATACTCTGTTAAATTAGGTAGGATATATATATATATATATATTTCAAATTGGCTTCTTCATTTCTGTGATGCTTGGTCAGAATATTGGACTTGAAACTAGTTTTACTTAGGTAATAGTATTCCCTTGGAAGTCTAAAGAAAGTCTATGCAATTTCAAGTCCATGACTTAGCATTATCATCTTAAAGTATGGCATTTGATGATTATTGGTAATGGTGGCAGCTGGTTGGAGGCCGAACTGTGAAGGTTAACTTCCCAGAAGTCCCAAGAGGAGGTGAAAGGGAAGTTATGGGGCCAAAAATACGAAGCAGCTACCAAGGCTTTATAGACAGCCCTCACAAAATATATGCAGGAAACCTTGCCTGGAGTCTCACTTCCCAGGGGCTTAGAGAAGCTTTTGCGGACCAACCAGGTCTATTAAGTGCCAAGGTCATTTACGACCGGGACTCTGGAAGATCTCGAGGTTTTGGATTCATCACGTTTTCATCTGCTGAGGAAGTCGAATCTGCTCTCAGGGCCATGAATGGAGTGGTAAGACTTGCTTGTGAAACTGTAATGTAAACCTGATTGTAGCCGTCTGTTGATTGTTTTGTGTTTTGTTGATATCTATCTACCCCTATGTGCGACTAGGAGGTGGAAGGTCGACCTTTGCGATTGAATATGGCCGAGGAAAGGGCTCCTTCCACACCAGCACAAGCAAGCAACCCAGAAAGCAGTTATGACAGCACGGAGATGGTTTCTAGCATTGGCAACTAACAGGGGAGTGTTCTGGAGGTTTTTGACAGATTATAGAGTTGTGAAGATGCAGGTCAAATTGGTGCTCCATAACATTGAGCTTCCACTTCTTTCTGATCTGCTTTGTATCAAATCTTTTGTTGTTCATCCTCTGGTTCTTTTCGGTTGGTGTAGTTTGAGGAACAGAAGTTTATTAACCAGATGACAGTATCAATTGTAGCTGCTTAGTGTACCAACCATTCTGGATTGTGTGAGGATTTAGTTGGAACTCCAATTTCAAAGATACTTTGTTGAGGTGCTAATGTCGGAATGTTAGAAACTACAGATGGTTAAGGATTCTTTTGACATCTATTCTTCAAGTGGCTAACAGTTAGCACAAATTCTGTGTGTGTGTGTGTGTGTGTGATAGTGAGAGAGAGAGTTACAAACAAGCTGTGGCAACCTAAGCCATGGTTTCAAGCTTGGCCTCTTCTTGTCAGCGATGAAGCAGGAACAAAGCTGAATTTTTGGGGAAAAAAGACAAGAAAGAACAATGTTCAAGAAGATATCCAAGTACATGCAACTCTTGCAGAATTTTGCACTCAAAAAATTCAATTTTGATACAATGTATTGAGTTTAGAAGAACAAAGCTACAAGTCATTGAGGAGACACTGGAAGATAGCCCATAAATGAAAAGAAGCCTCCAGCATGGCAACATGAATGCGTTCAGTTTGTGTCATGAGTACCAGCAAGAAGAGCATCTGCAGCAGAGTCCAAATCCTGAGGGAAGAAAACCCTGCAAGACATCATATCATCCAGAAACATTATGAATGAATCTGAACACACAACAGAATAAGAGACAAACACTGCTGCAATGAATAGGAGGTAGATATAATGAAGATGCTGTCGTTTTCTGACAAATTAAAAGTATGTTTATGTGTTATTCAATTTAATTAATGTATTTATTTGTTGGTGACAAGAATCACGCATTGCCAAAATAAGAGTATCAATAATCAAATATTAGCAGTTTAGAACCTGCTGAATTGCTTCTGTTGAATTGGTTTCAAATGAACACAGGAGGACTTGAAATACTAAAAATGTAGTACCTGCAAGTGTTGTGATACAAAGTCTTGCTCAGTTGACCAATGTCAACTATACCTTTACAGCCAGCAACGACCTCAAGTACTTGTCTGGAGATGAAGATAACTCGGTTTAGTAAAAACAGAACTTGGCATAGAGGCAACCAAAATTTTAAATTTCATCTAAAGATTCTGACCAACACAACCTTGCATTCAGCCGGGACAAAATCTCAAACATGGAAATCATATGAAAAAAATGCTAAACGTGAACATCTTCATTTTAAACATTAGAAGATCGTGATGATGGACACTCCATGAATTTAGAAATTGTTGCAACAAGAAGGTCATCTCAATAAGAATCAAACAAATGCCTCAAGCTGGTCACTTCCAAAAAAATGAAAAGCATTGCACTGTAACAGATCCCAAAAGTTATACTCAGTCCCAGTGTAGTATTTTTATATGCAAATTAGAAGGTTTTTTGTGTCAACAAACTGACCTTAACGATTATGTAACAAAATCATTAGCAAAATCAAAAACGGAATAAGAACTGGCTGGCGGAAAATTTCAGCCACTTACCCTTTGTCCCCATGGAGTTGCGGAGTATTTAGAAAAGGATCTATCAAGCGCAACATAACGAAATGCAAGTGAAGATTCCATGTTTGGAAAAAAAAAAAAAAAAACGGATAGACAGTTTACAAGTGGAAGCTTCTTGAAGCAGATTTAAATGTGTTTTACATTTCTGCAATACTACGTTATTGTCTTGTTAACAAAAAATTATATACTGTACGAATCAGTAAAAAAAGTCAAGGCTCTGAAGATTATACCCCCATAAAGTAAAATAAACAATATACGTCCGAACTACGAAAAAGGAAAAGATAAAAGAACTGCAAATTTTAAACAACATGAGATTAGTTTATCAATCAAGTTCAATACATAACGAGCATCACTAACACAACCATAAGATAAAGCAGATGTAGACTTTAAAAATCCAACTGTGAAGGGTTCACCCAACATTTAGAGACAGGTAGTGCTGAAACAGAAGATGAGGAATGCAAAAAAATTCCACTTACCGAACTAAACAAGGTTCATTCCGCCCTTTAACAATGCATTCTTGATCATACTTTTCTTTCTTCTTAGAAGGCCATGAAGATTTAACGAAATTAACTCCAGCATGAGTGTTCTTGATTTCACAATATGGAGAATCTGTCTCAATCATCATTCCCTCAACGGGAATGCCCTTAACAACTTCAAGATTTTCAGCAGTCTTCAGAGAGCAACCATTTACACCTGCATATTGCTCAAAAGCAGATGAAAATGAAAAAGAAATTCTCAAAACACATGGATATCTCAAGAACATAGGAAAAGAAAATATTCCAAAAGCATCTTAGTTCAAAGGTACACCACTATAACTGAGAACGGCTAAAAATCAAAGGTAGAAACGGGGTGTATTTACCAATGAGAAGGTTACTGAATGAGAGAAGCTTGTCACGATCTTCTACACTACCAGTGAATGAATGGGCAACCCCAGCCATGAACCTGTTCAACAAAACAGATAATTGACCCAGTTGCTCCACGCCAACAGCACACAAACATGTCATGCAAAAAAGCTGCATAGTTTTTTTCTCGTGGAGTTTTCCTTCACAAATTAATTCACCGGGCAGAAAACAAAATAGTGGGAAAAGTAAGTCACAGAACATAACTTAAGCAATTACTAACATTCTACAACTTGTGCATTATTATCTTCAGAAAGACCTCAAAATATTATCTTTATTAATTTCAACTTATACGTCAATGAAATTCTCAATAAAGAAAACCATAAATCTTCAAGGAAACCCATTTTTAATTTATCTCCTCATGAATCCCATTTTATCTCCTAACTAGTACATTTTCCTGACTTGTATTCTGTACAATCTTTCTCTACATGGTATTTAATGCCTAATTACTGGAACAGATCCAATGTGAATTTTAAATTGCTCATATTCCAGCGTGCTTGCTTCAGCAGATAGTGTTCAGGGTTGCCTTTGGCCGAGTAACCATGAAGGAAAGTCCAGTTTTAGTTGTCAATGTCAGCAAGATTTCTTCTTGTTTCTATTTCCTCTTGTTCCTTGTTTCTATTTCAATGTCAGCAAGCATCACAGTGTCACTTGCACCAAATTGGTGCCCCCCCACCCCCTCCCACTAACTCTAGGGCGCTGAGGAAATTACATTAAGAAGACTCAAGGCTTTGATCCTTCCACAAGGAATGCAGACCACTTCCAAAAGTTGCCGGTTTGTTTATTATTATTATTATTTTCAAATTTGATCTACACCAATATAAGCTCAAAATCCCGAGGAAAGATAAACCCAGATGGTCATCACTCAGCAGATATCATCAAAGGCTTCAAGGGCCAAGAGAACAATATAATCACAAAAGGTCAATTGAGACGTTTCCTTTGTACAAGAGCAAATTGCTATCTGGTGACTGAAGGATTTTGATGAATTGTTTGAAAAACAGACTTGGCCTTTGATTTATGGGTTCCAAAAGCTCACCTATCTTTATTACGCTCAAGAATGTCACAGAAATCTCCAGCTGCTGCTCGCATATGCAGAAACATTGGCAGCTTCAAGAGATGTGCTAATTCAAACTGCTTCTCAAAGTACCTAGTTAAAAGCATGAATGTAAGAAGGGAATGCAGGACCATACAGATGAACAAAAGAAATTGAAATCAAGAAGTTAAAAAGAAACAAGAAAAAGGAAATATAACTACTACATTTCAACTAAGGCATTTCTCTTTTACATACTTCTTTTGAATATCAGGCGGGCAAAAGTGAAGCCTGTCATAGTCCAATCCACTCACCAATGGCGACAACCTTGCACAAAATAATGGAGAACAGAGTTAACAAAAACCTGATAAAAATAATCATATAAAAAAGCCGCTTAATACAATTGGGTTAGACCTTTAACAACAATACAACAAATATAAAGCCTTAATCCCACTGTATTACACTTGTAACACAGTTCCAAAATCTAGCAACATTATTTTCAAATCCACATGCCATATGAACCTTGAAATTCATTTGTAGCCTATTATTATATAAAAGAATAAAATGTAATCTGAAAGCAAGTTTAATTCAAGAAATGCACGTAGAATCCTAAGGTCAAATCCCAAAACTAAAAATCATATTGCGAGATCAATCAATAGTTCTTTTAAATCATTCTCAAATAAATTAATGACACAAAAGATTTGACATATAAACTCATTTTTGTCAATAATTTATGGATTATACATCTATTACACCAAGAATATAAACGAACTTGATTATTGCAATTGCTAAGGCCTTCACACAAAAAGAGAAGCCAATTGCATTATTTTAACTACAGTAGTAAGAAGAGACAATATAAAAGTGTGGAAACTATAAAAATTACTCGGAGTGGATTGCCCGATACTAGCACTTCCACAAGCATTTCAAAGTTCTAGAAGTGTTGGAGGACATAATATTTCCAAGTAATTTGAATCAATAATGCAGTAAGAAAGAGAATATACCGGAAGCATTCACATCACACAGAACCTCTTTAGTTAAGTTCATTCAACTATCACAAAGAAGAAAAGTATTAATTGAAAATCACTGCAAGTCAAAGCTGCAAAAATTTCATAAATCATTCCAGAAAGAACTAGATCAGAAATGCTGTTTGTTGTCCTATAATTAAGAAAATTTAAGTGTACCTTTCCTTTCTCTACTCCGTCTTTAGCCAATGACATAAGTTCCTGAAAGTGCTTGTTTGGATCCCCACTCTCATCAAATTCCTGAATAGACCATGATTACAAGAGATACAGATGCATTTCATTAATATAAAATTACAGAGCAAATATAAATGTTCGATTGACAAGAACTCACCGTGCATCTTGTTGGGTGCACACCAACGGTACAGAAAAGTCTTGCTGCCATCAATAAGAAACTGCCATAATTAGCCAACCCAATTATCAGAGAAAAGAAACCCAATTAGCCGAGAATAAGATTGTAAAGCTATCCGTTCAGGTTTGGAAAAATGCATTCTCTAGAATAACCATCTGTTTCTGCAATAGCAAGAGCCTCCTTTGATTCCTGAAGCGACCCACCAGTGACCTGCAAATAAACCAGGAGCAAATCAATAATGCTCACGTCTATGGTGCAATCTGTCTCAGATGAACAAAAGGCTCAAAAAATCCAACCAAAAGATCAATAATAATTCTTCATTCTTCCAATAGGAAACTAGCAAAACAAAAAGCCTTCCCATCCCATGTTCCTGCGCCCAGTTCCTTTCCAGAGAGACAACCACCTCCCTGCCCTCCTTGTCGATGAGCATAATTGCACAGAGCCAAGTATTTTAATCAATCGCAAATAGCTCATCAAATTCTAACATTTTAAGACTCTTTACTTTTCCTGAATTATCTTTTTTGCTATTTTTCTTATAGTTCGCCAGCGACTAAACACTTAACAGGAGAAGTATTCGACTCAGTTTCTCGTTGAAACAAGGCTTGTATTGCATAAAGATAGAAGGGTCAGTCATGAAATTTGAGCTGAAGGTGTAAAAGCGACAATCAAAGAAGACTCACGATGATTCGATCAACACCGACACTCCAAGCCCTTCCCAATACAGCTGGAATATCCGCTACGTGGCATTGCTTGCCATTGTAAATACCTTTGAACATGTTATCTGCACTTGGATTTGGATTTGCAAAACCGAGAAAAAAACAAGAAGAAGACGATAAACAATACAATTTCAGAAATCATGACATGGGAAACATTCACGCCCGTAAAGTGTTCGACGAATTGCCTGACCTGTGAAGTTCACAGCTATGTCTGCTCAAATACAGAAAGGGAACAATTCTTAGTATGGTTTTAATAGAAGTGTTCAAAGTGACAAAAGCGAACGTAACTTGCCTATCATTCTCACTGTCGCCATGACCAACAAACGAGAGAGGTAGATCGAAGAGGATGCCAAGCTCCGCTAGCCTCTGTGTCAGTTCTTCGCTATATATGACAATGAATCCCACAACCGTGTCCACCAATTGGGCTTGGTAAGACGTTAGCCCTCTCTTAGAGAATACTACAGTTTCAAAGAGTTCAATACTCTTAGGGAAGGTTCCTGAAAATGTTAAATTGAAAATCTATATATTTTGATATAATTTTTAAGTAATTTTTTTATAAAAAAAATTTCATGGGGATTTGAAATCCAAATTTTTCATGGATTTGGGAATGTTTTTAACAAAAAAAAAAAAAACTAAAACATTCTTTATCTTTTTATAACCCCATACAAATATATTATATATAAAAATATATATTATAATATATTTATATTATTTATTATAAAATATTATATATATTAAAGTAAATATTTATACAAACATATATATTATGGATATATATTATATATATACACGCATATATATACATAATGTATAAAAACTTGATATTTTTTTGATTTTCTAAAGATGTTATGGGTCTTAATATTTTATATAATAGAAGGAATTTATTATTTTTAAATAAAAAGCCAAATAAGGGTAATTTTGAAAAAAGAATATGAATTTTTAAAAATGTTATATTTAAATCAAATATAAGATTGTAAGATTTTTAGAAAAAAATACTCAGCATTCCTGAAAATGTTTAAGTCTAACCAAATATAGACTTGCATAAATTCTAGGAATCAAAGAATTTAAAAACTTATCATGTATCAAATGCCCCCTTAATAGTTTGAAATGTTCTTTTAGGGTTCTTATAGGATTCTTTATAATTATTAATTAATTTATAAAAAGAGTAACTAAGTTAATGACATCAACAAAAATTTTATAAGAAACTTGCTCAATCTCTCAAATAATTACTTAATAATAAGTTAAATTAATTTTAAAAATAAGTTTATACAATACATTGTCGGCACTTATCCATCTTATTGATCTCTTGACATTGCGTTTTACCCTTTACTTAGTTGAAAGAGAAAAAAAATTAAAAGATAAGATAGATATATCAACTGCCCTTGTTTTTTCTTTCTTTTATTTTTAAATTTTTAAAATAAAAACTACTGAAAATTCTATTCACAGCGAGGTTTTACTCTTTGCAGTCATTCCCCACCAAAATTTTTCATCATTTTTTAAAAATCCTATTTTACCCTTCTATCACCCCACCATATCATCTTCTTTCTCTTTTTACTCTATATAGTCACTTTATCTCTCTCTCTCTCATTATATCAATTTCTTCTCTCTCACACCCATCTCTCCATCTCTCTCCTAATGAGCGCACACACACAAATATGTATATATATATACAAACACACACACAGAAATAATTTATTATAATAAAATAAAATTAAAAAATATAAATAAATAATTATTTTTAAATATCTATATTTTAAATAATTATAAATTAACTAATTATAAATTTTTTAACTAATTTTAAATTTTAAATTATCGTGAGTTAAATTTTTGATACCCAAAAAAAATTAAAATTAGTTAATTTATCTTATTAAATTACTTAAAGATACATATACTTAAAATTAGTTATTCAAGCAACTAATTTAATAAGGTAAATATCTTTAAAAATTAGTTAAATTTATTTAAAGTTATATGTATCATTTTAAAAATAATTTATTAAATAAATTCAACAAATTTATTTTTAAAAAGAATTAACTAATTTAATTTATTTAAAGATAGATGTATCTTTTTAAAAGAATTAACTAATTTATTTATAAAATAAATTCAACTAATAAGATATATGTATCTTTTTAAAAATTAATTAATTAATTAATTATTTTATTTTATTTTATTATAATAAAAAAATAATTAAAATTAAAAAAAAAAATCCCCAAAAGCAAACTTTCGAGAAACAGTACTTTCAGGAACCCATTATTTCTCGAAAGTTAGCTTTTGGAGAATTTTTTTTTTATTATTATAATAAAATAAAATAAGTTTTTATTATAAAATAAGTTTATTAATTTATAAAATAAAATAAATTAAATTAAATTAAAATAAAATAAGGTTTTAAAAAAATAATTAATTTTTTATTATAATTAGTTTTTTTTATTATATGTATCTTTTTAAAAATAATTTATTAAATAAATTCAAATAATTTATTTTTAAAAAAATTAACTAATTTAATTTATTTGAAGATGGATGTATCTTTTTAAAATAATTAACTAATTTATTTATTAAATAAATTCAACTAATAAGATATATGTATCTTTTTAAAAAGAATTTATTTATTTATATTTTTTTATTTTATTTTATTATAATAAAAAATTAATAAAAAAAATTTGGGATCCCCGAAGCCAACTTTTGGGGAATCCAGCGTTCCCCGAAATCTGGCTTTCGGGGAACTAAGCGATCCCGAAAGTTGGAACCCAACCCAAAAGCCAGCTTTCAAGGAATGCTGGGTTCCTCGAAATCCAGCTTTCGGGGAACGTCGAAGAACGCTGAGTTCCCCGAAAGCCAAATTTCGATTAAGATCCCAGAATTTTTTTTTATTTTCATTAATTTTTTTATTATAATAAAATAAAAAAATATAAATAAATAAATTATTTTTAAAAAGATACATATATCTTATTAGTTGAATTTATTTAATAAATAAATTATTTAATTCTTTTAAAAAGATACATCCATCTTTAAATAAATTAAATTAGTTAATTTTTTTAAAAAATAAATTATTTGAATTTATTTAAAAAATTATTTTTAAAAAGATACATATAATAAAAACTTATTATAATAAAAAATTAATTATTTTTTTAAAACCTTATTTTAATTTATTTTAATTTATTTTATAAATTAATAAACTTATTTTATAATAAAAACTTATTTTATTTTATTATAATAAAAAAAATTTCCCGAAAAGTCAACTTTCGGGGAACAGTGGGTTCCCCGAAAGCTGGCTTTCGGGGAACCCACTGTTTCCTGAAAGTTGGCTTTTGGAGAAGGCTCTTTTTTTTTCTTTTTTTTTAATTTTAATTTTAATTATTTTTTTATTATAATAAAATAAATAAATAAATAAATAATTTTTAAAAAGATACATATATCTTTAAATAAATTTAACTAATTTTTAAAGATATATATCTTATTAAATTAGTTGATTGAATAACTAATTTTAAGTATATGTATCTTTTAAGTAATTTAATAAGATAAATTAACTAATTTTAAATTTTGTTGAGTATCAACAATTTAACTCACGATGATTTAAAATTTAAAATTAGTTAAAAAATTTATAATTATTTAAAATATAGATATTTAAAAATAATTTATTTATTTATATTTTTTTAATTTTATTTTATTATAATAAATTATTTTTGTGTGTGTGTTTGTATATATATATATATATACATATTTGTGTATGTGTGCTCATTAGGAGAGAGAGATGGAGAGATGGATGTGACAGAGAAAGAAATTAGAATAATGAGAAAAAGAGATGGAGTGACGATACAGAGTAAAAAGAGAAGGAAGATGATATGGTGAGGTGATAGAAAGGCAAAATAGAATTTTTAAAAAATGATGAAAAATTTTGGCGAGAAATGACTGCGAAGAGTAAAACCCTCGCTGTGAATAGATTTTCCCTAACTAGTTTGGCTCAACCATCCTGGTTGAGTTCTTATTCTTTAGGCCGAACTCATTTTTTGGCCTTTATACTTTTATATTTTTTTCGTATGATTATTCAAACTTTTTATTATTTCGATTACACTTTTATACCTGTACTTTTGAGTCAATTTAACCCCTATACTTTAAGCTTCTTTTTACGTGACAACCCAAACTTTTCATTATGTTTTTTCAAGTCAATTTAATCCAAATACTTTTAATGTATTAAAAAGAAATGGAGTTAAAAGTTATACAGGAACAAAAAAAAAAAAAGTTATATAACAAGATCAAAAGGTGGCCATGAATTGAGACCATTGAAAAGATGGAACTAAAGTTGACCTACCTAATAAGATTAAGGCTTACAATTGTCATTATAATTCCATTCAAAAATTTCAGACTTCTATTTGGTATTGTATTCCTTGAAGGGGTGGTTATTTTGATGCAAACTTTGCAATTCAGCTCACTCTTTTCCATATGCGATGCTTACTTCATTATAATTGTAAGACATCACTTCTTTCTTCTTTTGATGTGTTGTTCTCCATCAACATGTCATACATAACATGTAGCAATTTCATTGATATAATGAAGTTAGAATTAGCTTTCCCAAGCCAGATATAGCAGTGAATGTGCCCATCCAGAGATTGATCAGTATGATTTGTGAAAAAATGATGCAACTATGTGATGAGCTTGAATGAACTAAATCAAATATTTGGTCAAATGAATGGTTGAGGTCTTTGTCCCACTTGTAGCATGTCAAGACATTAATTAGCCATGTCTCCAATTTCATTATATGCTATAATAGCACATCCATTATTCCATTATATGTTATAGCATAACCAATAAGGGCGAGCTTTGACAACAATGATAAAATTATTCATTTTTTATTAAAAAATCACGGGATTGAGTTGGGAAAACAGCATCTTTACACCCATGCATGGACCCAAGATGGGGAGAATGCTGCATACAAATGTCCCTCCCTTGACCCTTCTAAGAGGGAGTTTTGTGCACTAAGACATCCTTTTTTCTAGCAAAACCACCATGAAGGGATGTCATCATATGCTTTATCTCTTACATTGATCATCCAAGAATTTAAAACGAATCGTGATCACAATGGCAGCAGCTACCAGTAAGCATCTACAAGTTTAAATCATCTGCCAGTCATTAAAGTAAAATGGACCTCTCAGAGTTCTTCTCTTTTACCCTTTCTACTTACTCATCTATAATTCCTACCATATTAGTAGGCATACTGTAAGAATGCAATTTACAGAATAAGAGGGTTAAAAAATACTACAAACAAGATACATCATCTCACTTTGTGTAGGACAAGCTATACCTGGTACAGGGTTAAGATGCCTGCAGCACTGTAAGATAATATGGGTGCCCCTGGCATGTACCCGAAGATGGCAGTGTTCCAGCAGCTTGACCACTTGAGCGCAAAAGATTCCAATGTAGAGCATAGTTTGATAGATCATATGTCCCAGGAGAGAAGACAGAAATCTGAAGAGGAATTTCAGTTGTGGACATTGGCTCAAGTTTGATCTGGGTTGAACTAGTCCCTGACCAAATGAATAGGGAAACACACTCCCCAGAAAGCGACCTACTAACTCGGGGTCCAACAATGTCAGATGAAACTTTAACATCATTTGACAGAGATACATCATGCCACCCGGATTCATTTCCAGGAGATGAAGGTGTACGGCTACTAGAGGCAGAATCAATGGTGTCAATGCGAATTGATGCAACTGCATCTGAGGAATTGTGGATAGTCATACTTAGCTTTATCTCACAGAAATCGGCAAGGAAGTTATGGTGTATGGTCCTGGGGCCTTCCATTATCCACCATATTGGGCTTGTGCTTGCCATACTGCAAACATAGATGAAACCAATTTAAAATAATGGAAAAAGAAAAAGGAAAAAAATTACTCAACACCGGAAGAAATAATCAACATGGGAGACATTATCTTCAGTATTCAGAAGAAGCAAAAAACGAAAGAAGGGGAAAAAATTAGATTATTTTGAATCCAATTGTTCGAAGTAAAAATCTAATAAACAAGTCCTTTTTTTTTTCCTCGATGCTTGCCTGCAATGACATGCATGATGAGAAAAGAGACCGACAGAATTGGCTTGATCAGGGTCGCCTTCACTCTGCAGCCGAGAGATCAATATGAAGTCAACTGTATTTGGATTTTCCTGATCCAAGCACAAGAAGTTAAACGCATTAATAAGGCAATGCATCTAGCATCCTATTAAGTTATGCAATGTGAAGCACTTAAATGAGCACCTGATGGGCATGCATGATATGGAAGTGCAGACACAAATTTCTAAAATTCAGGTCGAGGACACAAAGAGATGAAAGAACTTGAATTTTCATATTATGCGTTCACCTCTGAAGAATATTTTGGGACACAGTCATTGTTTTATTTTAGTACTCAATAAGTTTACAGAGCTCTTACCTCTTTGCTCTAGAGTACTAGACGAATGAACTTACTAAATGTTGAAGATAATCTTGGAAAAGATAAAGCCTAGATTATATCTTGAAGATTTGAATCTAAAGGCCAGATAAGAAGATAGAAGATAAATCCTTTTATATCCTAAAACTTAGGTCTTTTATTACAACAACATATCCAGCCGTTATCCCACTATGTGGGGTTGGCTACATGAATTCTAGACTTTTATGTGGGTTACATCCCAACAGATAGTTTGTCTAGAATTCATATTTGGATCCGACTAGGTTTTACGCTGGCTGTCGGCTACCTAACGCAACCCTCCTCCTTTATCCGGGCTTGGGACCGGCAGTGGATAATATCCCCTGGCGGAGTAATGATGAAATGAAGTTTGAACACCATCTTCACATGGAGAAATTTCATGAGATGGTGGTGAATGAGGATAATTGATATAGTTGTGTTTCATAACTTAGTTGTGAAACAAAACTTAGTTGTGTTTTATAGTTGTGTTTCAAAACTTAGGTCTTTTATTATCTAAATAAATTGTTATTAATTTGTATTTTGAATTTCCTATTTTTTAGCTAGAAGATATGTTGTATTGCTGTATTTAACACAGCCGTATACCCCAGAACAATTAGAGTTGTTTTGTGCTTTGGATCTCTTCTACAATCAGTTTTTTATTCTCTAAATTCTTCATGGTATCAGAGCCTAGGTTTGTGTAAATTACCATACCTTCCATAGCACATTAACTCTCCTCAATATGGCCGATTTTTCAACCACCAGTGCAACCTCCAATACCGCGCCTTCCGCAGCACGATCAGTTCTTCCATCATACCCTTCGCCTATCTCAGTAGACCATCATACCCTTCAAATCACACAGCATAAGCTCACCGGAACCAATTATCGAGAATGGTCTCAGTCGGTTATGTTGGTGATGAAAGGGAAAGGCAAGATGGGTTATCTCACCGGTGGAACAACCCAACCAGATGCTGATACACCGGAGTATAATACCTGGGATGCTGAAAACTCCATAGTGATGACTTGGATCATCAATTCTATGGAGCCGAAAATAGGGAGAACCTACCTATTCTATAAGACAGCCAAGGAGGTGTGGGATGCTGTTCAAAGTCTATATTCTGATATGGAAAATACAGCACAATGTTTTGAGGTAAGATCGGCCTTAAGAACCACCCGCCAAGGTAACAACTCGGTCACTGATTACTACAATATTCTATCTGAACTATGGCAAGAGATGGACTTATATTATGATATAAACTGGGAGTGTACAAAAGATGGAGTGAAGTATGCTAAGATGGTCGAAAAGGAGCGGGTGTTTGATTTCTTGCAGGGACTGAACTCTGATTTAGATGAAGTCAGAGGACGACTCCTAGGGATAAAACCCTTTCCCTCCATCAAGGAGGCCTTTGCCGAAGTAAGGAGGGAAGAAAGTAGAAAAAAGGTGATGATGCACACAGCAACGGAAGTTAACAATCAGGGTGTATCAACACTTGCAGTCTCCAAACAAAGAACAACAGCACCTCGAGGAGATCCTACAAGAGATAAATCTTGGTGTGATCATTGCAAGAAACCAAACCACACCAAAGAAAACTGCTGGAAGTTACATGGAAGGCCAGCTAATTGGAAGGGAAGAAACCAGAATCAGAAAAAACCACAACTAGCCTATGCAGCAGATACAGAAGAAGGTACAAGTATCACCCTAACTCCTAACCAGTTGGAAATCCTGCAACAAGTTTTAAATCAAACAAGGGTTACAAAACCCACTGATTCTGAGGAAGTATCGAATCCTACAGCCTCCCATGTAAAACAAGGTATAGTTTATGATTGTTATCTTTCTAAGCTGATTAATAAGAATGATTGGATTGTTGACACGGGAGCTTCCGATCATATGACCGGATCTCTTTGTGGTATGATGGATTACAAACGTTGTGAGAAGAATATAAGGGTAACTATGGCAGATGGTGCAATATCACATGTTGAAGGTGAAGGTTCGGTATATCTAGATGGTTTATTGCTGAAATCTGTTCTCTATGTGCCTTCATTAAAATGCAATTTGCTGTCTATCAGCAAAGCTACCAGAGATATGCATTGTAAAGTGACGTTTTCTCCTACCCATTGTGTTTCAGGACCTCATTTCGGGGAGGATGATTGGCAATGCTAAGGAGAGAGAAGGCCTTTACTATGTGCAAGGATCAGCTGCAGCTCCTGTTTTTCCTCCTAGGTTACAGAATTCTTTTGTTTCCTCTACTGTTTCAGATTCTAACATCTACTTATGGCATAAAAGATTAGGTCATCCGAACTTTCGATATTTAAAGATTTTGTACCCTCATTTATTCAGCAATAATATGAGTGATTCATTTGATTGTGAAGAGTGCATTCTTGCTAAACAAACTAAATCTTCTCATCCTATTCATGCATATCAACCAACTAAACCTTTTTACATTATCCATAGTGATGTGTGGGGGCCAACTAGGTTACCAAATCTAACCAATACTCGTTGGTTTGTTACTTTCATAGATGACCATACTAGGGTGTGTTGGGTATTTTTGATGAAGGAAAAATCAGAAGTCTTCAAACTGTTCAAGAACTTTCATCAAATGGTTCTCAACAATTTTCAAACATCCATTCATATCCTTCGTTCGGTTAATGGAAAAGAGTACTTCTCCTCTGAATTCGAGACATACTTGAGAGACAATGGCATTATTCATCAAAGCACATGTCCTTATAATCCCCAACAAAATGGAATTGCCGAGAGGAAAAATCGACATTTGCTAGAAACTGCTCGCACATTGATGTTCTCTAGTTCTGTGCCTACTTCTTTTTGGGGAGAGGCCGTTCTTACAGCAGCCTATCTCATTAATAGGCTTCCTACTAAAATCCTCAATTTCAAAACCCCATTAAACACTCTCATTACATCATATCCTCTCCTAACCCGAATGCTGAATTCTTTATCACCTAAAATCTTTGGATGTACAGCCTTCGTTCACAATTATCACTCAAAATTGCATCCTAAGTCCTTGAAGTGTGTGTTTGTTGGCTACTCACCCACCCAACCAGGATACAAGTGTTATTGTCCTAACACTAAAAGGTTTTTTGTATCATGTGATGTCTCTTTTCTCGAGAATCAGTCTTATTATCCTACCACTAACCTGCAGGGGGAGATGACTAGTGGTGCAGTTTTTGGTAGAGACAATTGTTGGGATGTTAGTATTTTGCCTGAAACAGCTGTTCTTTCTCCTTCTATTCCCATTCCAAATACTGTATCTTATTCAGGGGGAGAACAGCAGAAATCTGTTGCAGAACAAACAGGAAAAACTGCAACCAATTATGATCCTAAATCAAAGCTGCCACTCAAGGTATATTCAAGAAGAAAGGATCTCGAACCAAGGCAAGACCAATCATCATCCCTGGAACAAGGTCCAACACATGGAGAGGGAGCAAGAAATGAATCAGCAGTTCAAATTGAAGACTGCAACAGAACACAGAATGCTGAATCAGAAACAAGAAATTCGGAGGCTGAATCAGTTGATCTGGATGTTCCAATCGCTTGGAGAAAAGGGGTAAGATCATGTGCTAAATACCCCATTGCTAATCATTTGGTGTATTCTCGGCTTTCCCCAGGTTTCAGGGCATTTACTATAAAGATGGATGAGGTATATATACCAAAAAACATTGGTGAAGCTCTACAAAATCCTGATTGGAAAAAGGCTGTAATGGAAGAAATGGATGCCCTAATAAAAAATGGCACGTGAGAACTGGTTGAACTACCTGAGAACAAGAAAGCGGTAGGAAGTAAATGGGTTTTCACAACAAAACATAGAGCTGATGGGAGCATTGAACGATACAAAGCAAGGTTGGTGGCTCAAGGATTCACACAAACCCAAGGTATAGATTATGAAGAGACCTTTGCACCTGTTGCAAAGCTAAATTCTATACGTGTGTTATTATCAATTGCAGCCAACTTAGATTGGGAACTACACCAACTTGATATAAAGAATGCGTTTCTGAATGGAAAGCTAGAAGAAGAGATATATATGAGAATTCCTCCCGGATTTGAAGAAAAAGGGAAGGTTTGCAGATTAATCAAATCTCTATATGGGCTAAAACAATCTCCTAGGGCTTGGTTCAAGCGATTTAGTACCACATTACATCAGTTGGGGTATCAACAAGGGCAGTCTGATCATACCCTGTTTACTAAACATGCTGCTAATGGTCTAAAAACAATTTTAATTGTCTATGTGGATGACATTATCATTACAGGTAATGATCACCAGGAGATCCAAACTTTAAAAGAACAATTACAGCAGACTTTTGAAGTAAAAGACCTTGGGCAGATGAGATACTTTCTCGGGATGGAAGTAGCAAGGAGCAAGGAGGGAATTCTCATATCCCAAAGAAAATATACCCTAGACCTACTCAAAGAAACAGGCAAGCTGGGCTGCAAACCAGCTAGTACCCCATTAGAACCCAATTGGAAGGCAAATACAGATGGAACAGGAAAAGAAGTAAATAAGGAGAGGTATCAAAGATTAGTGGGGAGGCTAATATACTTATCTCTTACCAGACCAGACATTTCATACGCGGTAAGTAAAGTAAGTCAATTCATGCATTCACCTCATGAGAAACATCTTAATGCAGTTTATCATATCCTAAGATATCTGAAAGGAACTCCTGGCAAGGGTATTTTATTAAAAAAATACGAAGACCGAGGAATTCAAGGGTTTGTAGATGCTGATTGGGCAGGGTCAGTTGAAGATAGTAAATCAACCTCTGGTTATTGCACAAAGCTGTGGGGAAATATTGTCACATGGAGAAGCAAAAAACAGAGTGTGGTAGCAAGAAGTAGTGCTGAAGCAGAGTACAGGGCTATAGCTCAAGGAATCTGTGAAATAATATGGCTGAAAAAATTTATGAATGATTTGAAGATG
This sequence comes from Diospyros kaki, assembly GCA_036245055.1. Lineage (NCBI taxonomy): Eukaryota > Viridiplantae > Streptophyta > Magnoliopsida > Ericales > Ebenaceae > Diospyros > Diospyros kaki. Next base: position 1,755,733 of record BSEG01000010.1, read on the forward strand.
ACTAATACTGATCCTACAAGATTATACTGTGATAGTAAGTCTGCTATCAGTATAGTAAACAATCCAGTTCAACATGACCAGATGAAACATGTGAGAATTGATAGACACTTCATCAAGCAAGAGATTGAAGATGGTGGAATAAAACTAATGTACATTCCTACTGGCCTACAAGAAGCTGACATCTTTACAAAAGCAATGAACAAACAAGGCTTTGAAGTAATAAGAGGCAAGCTGGGAATGAAGGATATATATGCTCCAGCTTGAGGGGGAGTGTTGAAGATAATCTTGGAAAAGATAAAGCCTAGATTATATCTTGAAGATTTGAATCTAAAGGCCAGATAAGAAGATAGAAGATAAATCCTTTTATATCCTAAAACTTAGGTCTTTTATTATCTAAATAAATTGTTATTAATTTGTATTTTGAATTTCCTATTTTTTAGCTAGAAGATATGTTGTATTGCTGTATTTAACACAGCCGTATACCCCAGAACAATTAGAGTTGTTTTGTGCTTTGGATCTCTTCTACAATCAGTTTTTTATTCTCTAAATTCTTCACTAAACATATCCAAGAATAGGTGCACTGGAGTATGTTAATTATTTATAGAATAACATTATTTTGATAGATGACACAAAAGAAAAAGTGAATACTTAAGACCTGAAGGCTTCATGTGAGTATGTCAAAAATCAAATATATGGAATTTAAGTTTAGAATAGATTTGTGGATGATCTAGTGATAAGACTTCAAGATCAATAGTGTGTGTGTGCGCGCGCGTGCGTGCGAGCGAGCATGCATGTGTGTGTGTGTGTGAGAGAGAGATTATCATAGATTTCACTTGCAGAATCAAGGCAGTCAGAAGTGCTTTCAACATTTTATGCAATTGTTAAATCCCTTCAAAGCTAAAAGCAAAGTTTTATTAGATAATTGTAATACCAACTTTCTTATATGGTGCAGAATGTTGGGGAGTTTTAAGTATCAACATATGAAAAATACAAATGTAAGTAGAATTAAAAAGAGACCAACAAAAAATTAGTGGAAAACTCTTAGGAGCAATGTGGGATTTAATGGCTTTACAAAAATATAGCCATGGATAGAAATATTTAGTGAGCTAAAATTCATGCAACTAACCCACCTAGTGGGATTAAGGCTTATAACCTTTGTTTGGGAGACGGGTGGGGTGGGCAACGGAATGGTAATGAAGGAGACCAAATGGGTAAGGGAAGTAATATAAAGTTTGTAACCCTCTTACTATTTGGAAAGTATGAAACATAAATGAGCATACTATAACTTAAATTTATTGGATGGAGAATGGAATGGGACAAAATGGTAACGAAATCAATACACAAAAATTGTTATAGATTTTCAAATCATTAAAATAATATATATATATTAAAGAAATAATACATGTGAATCAAATACACAAAAACTGTCACAAATATACGTGCAAACCCATTAATTAACAATCATTCTCTAAGAGCAACATTAAATTAATGTAAAAGTAATTACAAGATTGTTTTAGATTAAGGATAATGTTGGGGTTTTACAAAAATAATAAGGGTAATATAATAAAATAATAAGAATATTTAAAATTGCTTTTCCTTTTGGGGTTTTACAAAAATAATAAGGGTAATAAAATAAAATAATATGAATATTTAAAATTGCTTTTCCTTCCCCCTCCTTACACCCCAAATCAGGGTGTAAGGGAAATAGGGGTACAGGAAGGTATCATGTAACACCCCCCCCCCCCAAAAACAATTTCATTATGAAACTCTCTCAAACAATGAAAAGAGTCTCCCTTACCCTCCCGTCCCTTCCCCCCCCCCCCCAATCCAAACAAGGGGTTAGTGTTGTCATAGCCAAGCAAGTATTCTAGCCAAACGTTAGTCACTGTATTGCAAAGCCCAAAAAGACAGATTAATGGTATGCTTTTGGTTGAAATATGAATTATAAGCATATTTCGTCAATTCTTCATGAAGAGATTGTAATATAACTTTGGATCCTTCCTTTTTTTTTTACATGAGTGGTACCCCTCCTCACCTTACAAAAATTATGCATCTTTTCTTCTGAAAAGCATGTGACGGTCCTGGCAGATGATAAAAGATGACAGAATTTAGAAAAGAAAATAGAAAAAGGAAGATTAGTGTCCAGGTGGTTTCAGCCTATCATTGGTAGGGGAGAGGCAGTGTCATTTGATTCACTTTCTTTTATTTTCAAAAATTATATTTATCTCATCTTGGCATTCCCTTTACCGCTCCAAACATGTTCCCAATCTTGACACTTGTCCTCTATGTGCCTGAAGTTGACCTGTCTGAAATTTTAAAAGAAGATAGAAATTTGAGGCCTGTATGATATGTTTTGGAGGGAGTTAAATAAATGTCATTCATCAAACTAGGAAACATTTGCCAGCTGTCAGAGTATATCTGTGCTTCCTAATTAAGTGGTCTAGTCATCAAGACATGCAAGCAAAATATGAACTTAAGATATAAAAAGAATAAATGCAAAAACAGATTATTGACCTAGCTTTTCAGTACGATGTCGTGAAACAAGATTCATACAACAGATTCAAGGGGCTATGACCAGCTGATGATAATGACGGTACAGGGAAATTATTTCATATACTTATCAAGCCCATACGATATTGGAAGAAAGTATCCAACCTGACCAGCTGTTCCTTGGTGTGCTCTTTCATGATAGTGGAAATCAAGTAAGGGTGACCTATTTATATCAAACAGTGGCTCATTTCTGCTATGGCTCAATCTTACATCATATCCTTCAGAAGGGGCCACAGAGACCTCATCCTTAACAATCACAGAGTTCCTGCGATTCTGAGCAAAATGGTAACTTATTAACAGCTACAAGTATCTTAGAAAAGATAATCAATGTAAGTATGAAAATACAGAGTAAGAAGCTTAGAGAAACTCATCCATACAGAGTAAGAAGCCTAGAGAAACTCATCCAAGTAGAAAATTGATTTGAGGATTGGAAGGGGGAATTAGGCAGTGGTATCATTGTGGGCATTGTGCAGGTGCAAACTAGTGAAAAATACAAGTGCAGTATGGCACTTCACTAGACCGCATTCCAGAAAGAGACCTTTGTCAACAAGTATAAAGTAAAACCAAGTTGCAATTCAGAGCAAAAGGTAACTTATAAATACAAGTATCTTAGAAGAGATGACCAACGAAAGTATGACAATACAAAATAAGAATCTTAGAAAAACTTACCCAAGTAGAAAATTGATTGAAGATAATACTAAAACAGGGACAAACTTAGAAAGGTGGAGCTAGACAGTGGTCCCATTGCGAGCGTTGTGCATGTGCAAACTAGTGAAAAACACAAAGTGCAGCATGGCACTTCACTAGACCACATCCCCGAAAGAGACCTTTGCAAGCATGTAGAAAGTAAAACAAAGGTGCTAAACTGAATGGATAGTTGGCATTGGCATTAAGGTAAGAGAGAACAATAAAATGATTGTTCAAGATGGAAGCCTAGAAAAACTAGTGAAGCAACATAAAAGTTGAGTTTCTTATACCAACCTTGAGCTTAAAAAAACAAGACTGTGCTTGACCGGCAAATAGAAGTTCAGAAGGAAAGATGGAATCAATGGGTTGAAGCAATGAAATCTCCCACTCATTTCCAACAGAAGACAATTGATGAACCTGGAAACCCCTTGAACTTGTCCTGTTGATAACATCCATGCATACAAGGAACTCTTGTAATTTTGAAGGACAAGCACTGATTCGAAATGACACATCCAGTGATGGTAGCACCTACAAAAGATAGGATAATTTGGACGGACTGAGTAAGCAGATACCATTATGTGGATAGATGATATAATTTGAAGTCCAACACAATTAGAAGGCAGTGATAGCAACAAACAGTCTGTAGAAGCAATTGAAAGTCACACAAGCAAATCAATCAATAAAGACTACGAGCAATACCACCAGAACTTTTATTTTTGTTTGCATGGTTTCCAAAACAAAACAAAACAAAAAAGACATGTCTGAGACACTTTTATTTTCATATACTTTTCAATGTTGTTTTTAAACAGGTTTCATAATCTGTTAAAAAAATCATAATGAACAGAAAAAGAAAAAAAATAAACTTATCAAAAGAAAAATAATTTAACTAATCCAGTGTGTTTTCACACACACAAAAAGAAAAAAAAAAACTCTCATAACCAGACTGGTCGCTAGACAAGTTAGGAATCAGTTTTTGTCTCTTTCCTCTTTCCTCTTTCCTTTTTTTTCCTTTTTAGATTTTGAGGGGAGTAAGCATCAGTTCCATATTGTACTTGTTGGTTTCACCATGTCAACTAAGTTATGGAACACAACTATATCAATTATCTTCATTCACCATCTCATGAAATTTCTCCATGTGAAAATAGTGTTCAAACTTCATTTCATCATTACTCCGCCAGGGGATATTATCCACTGCCGGTCTCAAGCCCGGATAAAGGAGGAGGGTTACGTTAGGTAGCCGACAGCCAGCGTAAAACCTAGTCGGATCCAAATATGAATTCTAGACAAACTATCTGTTGGGATGTAACCCACATAGAAGTCTAGAATTCATGTAGCCAACCCCACATAGTGGGATAACGGCTGGATATATTGTTTTGTTGTTGTTTTTAAGCATCAGTTCTCATCTGACCTCTCTGTTAAAACAAAAAAAAGTACATGGCACAAAACTTAATTTCTCTATCCAATCAGACCAAAGGTAAATGACAAAGTTCATTAAAAGGATTTCTTTATCTATTCATTTATTTGTTCAAACATTAGAATTCATAGTTCCATCTAATCATTAATATCCACAAGAGCGGAACTTGGCTTTTCTTTACCAAGAGAATACCTCCAAATTATAATGCATGCGCAAAACGCGATATCTCATAATGGTTGATGCATCTTCCATCTCATAATATACGGTTATGTACAAGGAAACATTTCCATGAGTAGCAGCCCAAAGCCAAAGAGGCCAACAGAAAGGAGCTTCCCCATGAATTAGCACATCCTGACAAACAGAATAAGGGATCTTAAGACAGAGAAATTAAAGAAGAAGAAGAATGGCGATGAAGACTTGCCCCATATCAAAGCTAAAGTGCAACAAAGAGTCCTCAGGACAAAATTAATTGAACTGACCTCTGGAAACAGAAACACTGTATCTGAAATATTATTGGTTTTAGCCTGCGCATCAACATGTGCAGAATTTGTCTTCTTTTCTAGGCAAGCAGGAAATTCCATATCCATAACTTCCTTGTTGCCTATGCTCAGAAACCTTGGATGATGGATATTCAGCTTCATATTCTGCAAAAAGATATCATCACTATCAAAATTAAAAAGAAAATGATCTCACCAATTCTAATATCATTGGAGGTCCATTGAAAGACTACATTCTCTCATATAATGCATACCAGACAGTATGCTCGTTGGAAGAGTTACATTAGTGAAGTCGCTTTCAAATGCTGCTATACCGCTGAATGATAAAATGTGGAGATATGCAACTAACTTGTGCTTGTGTATATGCAATAATGTATAAGGGAATAACCATTAGTCTGTTACGGACAGTCTAGCCCAGTCTACTTGTGCAGGCCAACTTGATTCAAGGATAGACAGCAGTGCAGATGGAATCGGCAATTTTATGCTAAATGTTTGTGAGTCAAAATGCATCAGGGAACCTATATTCGAGACACTTGAATAATAAAATACCTTCACAGAAATTTCTGATGGATTCCTCAGGACCAAATCAAGATGGCGCAAATCTCCTGCATAAACTGTTTTAGGAAGGTGACGAATGAAGCCCTCAAGTTTGGGCAGAGTCTGGACAAAGCAGAAGTTGTACCAATTAGAAGACATAACAAAAAGAAAAGATTACTCCAGCAAAGGTAATGGAAAAACCATAAAGCTCCAGCTGCATGCGGAAGTGTAAAGTATAAAAGAGGGAAAAGAAGGTACCTTAATCACAATAAACTCTAGGTTATCAGTTGTTGACCGTTTATTTTTTCTTCTTTTCTTTGTAATTTTCTTCTTGGCCAAGTCGGAATCAAAGTTATAAAAGCCGCCTATTAAACCTGACAATTTCCATCTCACACCAACTATTTTCAATGTGCCTTCTAATCTGGGAGTTACAGTTAATTGTGCCTGAAAATAGAAAGGAAAGAAATTTATAGAATTTGCAAAGATAATTAACACCATATGTAGCTGAATATTCTGATAGGTCAACCTCCACAGAAAAATTTATAGGTGTAATATATAAATACATCATCTTACTCTGGAAACTGTGAAACCTATTCGCCCAATACCAACAACTACCATAGATTACACCAGAGTGAAGTTCTTTTGTAATTTTGCCTCCTATTAGTTCAGCTATCTTGCAATATATGTCAGATATAATAACAACACTCTAGAATTCAAAATAGACCCTAAGCTCTCAGATGGTTCAGTGGTGATGGCCATAACTGGCAAAGACTGAATCAGAAAACTATTTGTACCAAATCCAGTTTAACATAAATAATTTTCAGGAAAAAGGATAAAATGAATAATTAACAAATCACCAACTAGAAAACAATCAATAACAACAACATATCAAGCCTTAATACCACTAGGTGGTGTCAGCTACATAAATGCTAGCTCATTGATCATTTCAACCTACGGTCATAACTTTTGTGATGCCCCTATATCAACCTAAGAGTCTCCCACCAAGTTTTTCTTGGTCTTCCTCCACCTCTTTTGCTAAAGACTTGTTCTATTCCATCCAATCTCCTAAAAGAGTCTCTATTGGTCTTCTTCTCACATGACCAAACCATCTTGATCATGTCCCACACATGTTATCAATAAGAGCCATTATCATCTTGATCAATAAGAGCCATTACTACGAATAACCTTATTTCTACCTACCAGAAAACAAACAATCAAATAGAAAAGGTCAGTGCATAACAAAAGCTTACCAAATCTGTTTCACCTCCTCCCAATGAAATGTCAACTTCAGACACTGAAAATGAAGGCATTTCTGAGCTACAGTCCCTGTGAGCATTATTGTCTTACGAATCATAAGCTCCATGGAATTCAAATCAAGAGAAAGTGCAGAAATGATTACCAAATAGAAAGAAATTTGAGGGAGAAATTGGTAAAAATCTATACACGTACCCACTACTGGCCATGTTTCTGAATTGATCATCATTCCTATTCCTGGTTAAGTTATTTGTATCTGCAGCATTGAGATAACAATTACCCCATTTGGTTAAGAAAAATCTCAACATATTAAAACAAAAGAAATAAACAAGGAAAGAAAGAAAGAAAATTGAACAGAAATGGATACAGTAACTAGTAACTTTACCAGCTTCAGTTTCATCTGATCTTGCAGAATGCTCGCATATTAAGGAAACAATAGAGATGGAAATAGGGATTTGAAGAGGATTCTTGAATCCAATTTCTACTTTAATTTCCTCTGCAAGTGGATGAAGTACACCTTTCCTCATTATCTCATTTTTATAGGATTTTATTCATCAAAAAGAAACAAATTAGTAAGAGGTTTTGCTGGATTGAATCCCAGGATCCTCTAGTGCGTAAGTTGATAATGAAGCACAGCATACTAGAATTAACCCTTGAGCTAGCAAGCATTACTACCTTTCCTCATTATCTCATTGATAATGATCCATGTGCACTACCAGAAAATTTTTTCCATTTGATAGATATCCAATGATTATAATTTTTAAGCCAGCTTTACAACCAACAGTGAGTACGACGAAAAAGATTGAACTAGTTTTCTACCTTTCCAGTGATTCACTCACTGCACCCAATTTGACGGTGTTAAAACATAAACTTTAGCCCATATGTTATCATAGAATTATGCAGAAGGATTAACTGTTCAGCCACAAAGGTTACAAAATCAGTTAACATCCTTTTCATGCTTCAAAGGATGCTACCAATGCTCACAACTTGAACCAATACCAACATAAAAAACATAGGAGTAGCCAAATTAAGCAGAGAATAAAATAGACATTTTATATACACATTTAGGATTAAAAACTCCGCCCACGGATCGTTATTTACAGCCAATCCCAAGCCTAGACAAAGGAGGGGGGCTGCGTTAGGTAGCCTACATGCAACATAAACTCATCAAATCAAACAACAAAAACTCTAAACAAATAAGCAAATAGTTAGGGCATAACCCTCTTTGAGATGCCTACATTGTCCAAGTGTAGTGAAAAATCAGCTAGGGCCATTGCAATTTGCATCGACGCCTAAATATAGTGTTAAATCTACAAGGGCTCTCCCATTTGCATAGACAGGTGCAAGTAAAGACATAGTTTAGGATCGTTGAATATCAGGACTTTGATAGAAAAATCTATTGAAGTTTTGGATGTGATGATTAAGAGAAAAATTAACATTATGTGCCTGCAAGAGACAAGACAAGTTGGAGAAAAGGCTAAAATGTTGACAGTATCTAAATATTAACTTTGGGACTAATGGAAGAATTGGGTGAAGGAGTCAGGATTATCGTGGATAAGATTTTAAAGGATCAAATAGTGGATGTCAAGAGAATAGGAAATTGGATTATTGCAGCTAAAGTTGTTCTAGGAGAAGAGACTATGAATATTATATGTAAAAAAGCACCATAACTTGGGTTAGGAGAGCAGATAAAAATATAATTTTGGGAAGATCTAGAGAGATTGGTACAAGAAATAACCCTGTAGAAGAGAATATGTACAAGGAGATTATGGATTTGGAGAAAGACATAATGAGGATAAAGGCTATTTTGGATTTTGCTATGCCATATGAGCTGATCATAACCAACACTAAGTTTAATAGAAAGGATGAACACTTGAGCATATATAAAAGATGGCTTGTCAACTACCAAAATAAACTATAACCTTATCAGACATGGAGACAGCTTATGTTGTAAGGATTGTAAAATTATACTGGGAGAATGCCTGGCCACTCATAGACATATGGTTCTTGACATCCATGTTAAAAACTGGAGGAGAAAAAATTATGCAAAGCAAGGCCTAAAAAACATGTAAGATCTAGAAAGTTAAAACAAGCTATTTTCAAGGAAAATAGTATGTGACAGAAGAGATCGGATGGTAGAAGGAGATACTAATCAAATGTGAATTGGAAATGGTTAATGCTATTTGATACAGAAAAAATGGTTCTAGAAGAGTCAAAAGGGAAAAATCCTAAATCAAAAAGAGTATTGGCGGTGTGATCAAGAAAAAATCAAAAGCTAAGAGAGCTTGCTAAAAGAGTGTACATAAATGTTGAAATAAAGAAAAGCTAAGCAAGTATATTTTGGCCAAAAACAAAAGCAAAGAAGGCAATTAATGAATCAAAGTCAAAAAGTATTAAAATGTATACTAACAACTTGGTAAGAAGATGGAGAAAGATATATATAAATATATATATAAACTGGACAAGGCAAGAGAAAGAAAAACAAGGGAATTGAGCCAAGGAAATACATAAAAATAAAAACAATTAGGGAAATTTCTTCATCCAAACCCACCCCAAATGGACCGAGTTTGACAAGCACCCATTGCCATCCCTAAGAAAAACATATGTAGACTATGAGTGTAATGGAGATAGGGGGGTTACCATGGATGGCCACACAAGAAAAAATAAAATTAGAAGAGATTATTCATAATAAGGTTAGAATGGCTCTTACTAACGATAAGATGTGTGAGACACGATTAAAATGGTTTGGTCATTATATACTGCTTCTGGTGTATGTCAGCCCCCTTTTATCCTCATCCTTCATACATAGGACAGTAAGCTTCATTGGGGGCCTACTATAGAGAGTTTCATAAATGAACATATCCCAATTGGTAAAGGAAAGAGAAAATATTGAAGGGGGAAAACAAAGAAATGAAGGCATCCTTTCATGAAGCATACACAAAGATTTCACCAATTTATCCAAGATTAATGTCTAGTGACCATGAAATGGTTACCAGACAACTACAGAGAACTTATAATTTTGACGCAAACTCCCAGCCCCCACTCCATCCCTAGGCGCAAAAAAGAAATTTTTACTTCATTATTGTAAGAGAAGGTTCATGAAGTATCAATCAAAGGGGAAAAGAAGGATGATCAAATAAAATCACAAATCCAATGATCTTGGTATGCAACTGACTGGATTATCATCACTTTCATACCTCCTGCCACACAAATATTTGGCTCATATTTTTGGGATATGAGTTTTGGTTGTGAGTCCAGCCAGTTACTCCTGGTGGTAGATGCGGATGGTATGACATCCTCCTCCAAAGCTTGCCAAATACTTTCTTTAACACTAACCTGGAATTTTAAAAGCGCAGTAAAAAAGCCAAGGATCAAAACATGTTAATGAGGTCTAGAAAGAGTAGAGGTGGAAGGTAGAATTACTAACAGACAAACAATATTCCCACAGGAAAAAAGAAAGACAAAATGATACACCACAATCACAAGCCTTAATCACACTAGGTGGGGTCAGTACAAAATGAAAATGGAAAAGAAAAGGAAAGGCAAATAAGAAATTAAGGGAAAAGAAGTTAACAATTTAGTACTCTTAACAGAAAATGTTCAAAACCAAAAAGACCATAAATCAGGAATCAGGTGAGGAACCAAGAACCAAGACTTTTTCCTCAATCAAAATGGGCAGCCAGTGTATAAGACCCCAAACATCGTGTGGTTTTAGAGGCTTATATGTATGAAGTCTTGCTCCTTGAAGAGGCTGATGCATTCATTTGAACACCTAATTCCTAGAGGCAATGAAGCAATCTTTACCTCCTCTCCCATGCCACCCTTTATAAGTTTTTCTTTAACCAATCTAATTAGATTATAGGCTGTAAATTTGCAACCCTACAAAAATTCAAAACAATACAATCTGACCAATTATGCATGAACATTGTAAAACATATTGGAGCCTTTTTTGGTTATTGTTGGTGGTTATTGTAGGTCATACAATATAAGTTGAGTGAACAAAATCAGATGAGGAACCAATACTCAATGCTGATGGAAATAAATAAAACAATAAGAAGGTAATGCTGTAAAATTTTAAAAATAATAACAAATTGGAAATAAAAGCAAAAACATTTTTTCTTTTTGATAAATAAAGATATATACAGCACAAAAACACCTTAAGGGAGCAAATCATATACGGAGGAGAGAAAGGGAACCAAAAGTTCACTCTACCCACAAACAAGGCCTATAAGATCATCAATAAACTGCATGTGGGAAACAAAACAAAATGTTATTAACCAAGACAGGAACTTTTGAGGTAAGAAGAGGATAAAGTATTTACTCACAGCTTCAGATGATGCATAAGTTCGATGGTCTTCAAAAACAACCTTGAGCGAAGGGATATCAATGACAGGCAACTGAAGATTCAACACCTCAAATGTTTTCCCCATTTTCTATGTTATGCAAACAAAAACGAGGTTAAAGAGAGTAACCATTCAGATCAATTAATTTGATCAATGAAATAACATATGTTAAACATGACAATTTGATGACTAACCATCTAATTCACTAGAGCTCACAATCATCAGTGTGCTGTGAATAACACAGGCTTAACAAAAAATTGAAAATGGGGAAGAAACAAATTGGTGGTTATGCATTGAGTCCTTTTTTTCTTGTCAGAATCACAGAATTGTCTATCCAAACAATGTAAACGGAACAGTCACAAATCCAAAACAAAAAAACTAAAAATCCTTCTTAAGAATAAATTAAAACAATAAAAAAGAAATGGAATGGTCATTTTCTTGGGTACCAGAAACAATTTTAAGATGCCACAATCGATTGTCACAGGCAGGATCCAAGGAAATTCAGAAGATTTTGCATTTTGACTATCAGACAAGTTGTCTTGGAAAGCCTCTAAATTTCTAAGTTTTACCATGGGTAAACAAAAATAAACTAAAGTCAAATCAGAACACTTAGAAAATATAAGTTAAGAAAAGACCGTGCAGGGATCTCAAGGGACAGAGCAAAAAACAACATGTCATGTGAGGTAGGCTAGTCAAAGGACAGAGCAAAACTAGAAATAATTAATTATGATTTCTAGGAGCAAAGGCAGACTTAAAGATTCATAACCACCGTCCACTTGATCTTTCAGCTAATATTGAAAGTTGTGACAACCCTAGGGTTTGGTTAGGGTTTAAGAAGGAATTTGGTGAGAATATGGGAAAGAGAAAGCAGAAAGGGAGGGGAAGGCAGAACTGAAATAGAGAGAATTGAGGGAGAAGAGAGGAAGAACTGACGGAAAGAGAGGAGAATTAAGAGAGAAAACTGAATTCAATTCATTCATCAACATATCCCCCATCCTCCTACAAGTAGCCTTTTATAGGCATCAGCTCAACTAACTGAAAGTATATTCTAGAAACAGCTCCCATGTGCACTTCAACAGAATTAATAGCACCTCTTAACAAACAATTGTAACTAAGTACAATATTGCCTCTCTAAGTCCCCTTGGGTCGTGACAAAAGTATCCAGTAGCTTTCATTTTTCTCCCATAATTGTGAAGTCCTAGAATATTGGGCTGACAGGAGAAGTCAAAAAAACAACAAATGGTGTAATTTGCAAAATTCTGTACAAATCTGGAGCTAGCAAGGCAAGAAAGACTCAAGTGGATCGGAGAAACAATTGCCCCAAAGCCATTGAAGTATATCAAGCATAATTGTTATAATTTAAGATGCTTGCCTATGTAGAATGTGAGAAAATAATTATGAGAGAAAAACCTAAAAGATTAGCTTCTATTAACTTATTATTTATAATAGGCATAATGGGCCTTAAACACTTACGAGCTTAATCTATGGACTTAATCTAATTACAAATAAAACACACACATACAATAATTACAATATATATAATTATACTAATAATTCTAACACTCTCCCTCAAGGTGGAGTATAGATATCATATGCACCAAACTTGTTACAAATATATTCCACTCGAGGACCCTTTAAAGACTTGGTGAAAACATCTGCAAATTGATTATTGGAGTTAACAAACTCTGTAACAATAACACCTTCAACCAACTTTTCTTTAATATAGTGATAATCGATTTCAATATGTTTAGTCCGCTCATGGAACACTGGATTGGAAGCAATGTGTAAGGCAACTTGATTAACACAAACAAACTTCATAGGGGACACTTCACAAAACTTGAATTCCTGCAGGAGTTGTTTAAGCTAGATGAGGTCACAAGTTGCATTAGCCATAGCCCGATACTCTGCCTCTGCACTAGATCTAGCTATTACATTTTGTTTCTTACTTTTTCAAAAAACTAAACTTTCTCCCACAAGAACACAATACCCAGAGGTTGACCGACGATCAAAAGGAGATCTTGCCTAATCTGCATCTGCATAATAACAAATATATGTGTATCCTTTATCCTCATAGAGTAGCCATTTACCTTACGCTCTTTTGATATATTTCAGAATCCGAATAACAGCATCCCAGTGAGAATCACATAGAGAACTGAGAAACTGACTAACTACACTTACAACAAAAGCAAAGTCGGGACGAGTGACTGTGAAATAGTTCAACTTGCCTATCAGTCTCCTATACCTTCCAGGATCTAAATAAAGCTCCCCCTGTCCCAGTAAGAGTTGGACATTCAGATCCATTAGGGTGTCAACTGGTTTGCAGTTTACCATACCAGTTTCTTCTAAGATATCAAGGGCATATTTCCTCTAAGAAATTGAGATACCATCTCTTGACTGAGCAACTTCAATACCCAAGAAATACCAAAGTCGGCCTAGGTCTTTGGTCTGAAAGTACTGATGTAGATGTTCGTTCAACTTCAGTATTCTAACCTGATCACTCCATGTGATAACAATGTCATCTACATAAACAATAAGGTAGATACATAAGGAAGAAGAATAGTGATAGAAAACTGAATGATCAGCTTCCCTTCGAGTGAGACCAAGGCTTGAACCACAGAGTTGAACCTACCAAACAATGCCCGTGGAGATTGTTTCAGACCATAGAGAGACTTCTTGTGTTTGCAGACTACATTGGACTCCCCCTAAGCAACAAAACCAGGCGGTTGCTCCATATATACCTTTTCCTGCAAATCACCATGAAGAAAGGCATTTTTAATATCGAACTGATAAAGTGGCCAATGACGTGTGGCAGCAAGAGAGAGAAAGAGGCGAACAGAGGCCATTTTCGCAACAAGAGAAAAGGTATCACTACAATACAACTCATAGATCTGTGTAAAGCCATTGGCAACCAAGCGGGCCTTAAGAAGTTCGATAGTAACTCACGCCTGACGCCAATCATTAGCCCCATACCCTGGTCCTAAACACAAACAGAGGTAGGAATAAAGATAATAGGACAATTAAGGGTTTTGGTGAGTTGGCTAACTGAAATCAAATTAAAAGGACTATCAGGAACATATAAAACAAAATTTAATGAGAAATACGAGGTGAGTGTGATTTGGCCAATACCTTTAACCGCAGTTTTGGTACCATCAACCAGGGTAACAGTAGGCAAAGTATCAGAATAGGTAAGTGAGGAGAAAAGAAGTTCATTACCACATATATGGTCAATGGCGTCAGAATCTATAATCCAAGAACCAATAAATGACCCTTGAGCAACACAAGCAACGGGATTACCAGGAAGAGACTGCTGGGTGGCCTGGAACTTTAGGAATGCATCATACTCAGCTGCAGACATAGGTACCAATTGTGAACTTGGTGGAGATTGAGCAGGACTATGATCGCTTTGAAATACATAAGTTGCACTGGTAGATGATGCAAGTGAAGCAGCTAGCCGACCATGTTTCTTCCAACATTTGTCCTCAAGATGACCCAATTTCTTACAAAAGGTACACTGTAGACTTGAGCAACTATTATTGCGTCATCTATTTCCTCCTACAGTGGAAGCCTGAGACACAAGAGCTAAAGATTCAGCTGGAGGAACAATATGAGAAAAAGAGGACATACCATGCGCACCTGTCATATTCAACAACCTTTTAAAAGAGTTCTTCATGGTAGGGCTTGCAGAGTTTGATGTCTGATGGCATCAAACTCTAGTTTCAGGTCAAAGAGAGCAATAACCATAAAAAACTTCTCTCGTTAAGCAATTTGTTCAGTGCGAGTCATAGTAAGAGGAAGAAGAACATCAAATCCTTACATGAGAGCCCGAACTTGCCCCAGATAAGATTCCATGAACGACTCCTACTTCAGATTCTTGATATTAGAGACCAAAATGAACAAACATTAGATGTTGTTTGTATAACACTCTTCAGCTTCCTTCCACACATCAACACAATTTTCAAAGGGGCGAAAGAGCTACATGATGGACGGATCAATAGACTTCCATAGGAGACTACATAACTGGGCATCAACTTGTTCCCATCTAGCTCGATTAGCTTCTAGCACACTTTCAGCCTTTATAGTAAGATGATCCGTTTAGCCTTACCCTTTGAACCACATTTTGACAAAAGTTGCCCACGAGAGATAATTGGCCAACCCTATCAACTTGACAGTGGTAATATTGGTTGTCCTATGATTGGAGACAATAAAGGATTATGAGGCAGCAGGAGCAACAAATGCCAGAGCAAGAATAGCACCGACATAAACCGTGTCACTGAGATCAAACATGGCGAAAACTTCAACACCAAAAATAGCTTAAGGGGTCATTGAAGATCAGATCGGGAGAAGCTGGAGAGAACTGACTGGCAAACGTGCTAACGCGTGGACGTGGAGGCAACAAGTGGTGACGGCGGGTGGGTGGTCCGGCGACGACGAGTCTTCGGCGGTCGGCTGATCTGATGGCAGCAAACCCTAGGGTGGTGGTGGTGTTAGCAAGTGGTGGTCGGACAATGGGGTTCTGGTATGGGCAATGGCAATGATGGCTAGGGTTTGACGGTCGCTGGAAAGAGATACATAAAGACGGCTAGGGTTTTTCTCATCGGTGGCTCTGATACCATGTGAGAAAATCATTATGAGAGAAAAACTTAAGAGATTAGTTTCTCTTAACTTTTTATTTATAATAGGCATAATGGGTCTTGAACGTCTACGACCTTAACCTATAGGCTTAATCTAATTACAAATAAAACACACACATATAATAATTACAATATATACAATTATACTAATAATTCTAACATAGAAAATAAAAAATTGACAAAAGCGGATTGGAAGAAACATGCAAAGTTCAATCAACAAAATAGATCAATACTTCAAGGCCAAGCTAATGTTTCAACCTCCTCTTAGACAAAACCTTCTGATTTTCTTCTTTGGAATGGTACCACGCTATGAGTTAATACCTGGATGATTTGGAAAAAGTCCCTTAGAAATAACTCCTGCGTTGTCTTGGATTGATGACCACAGGCCAGCACTTCCAGTATATGTTTAATAGCAACATCAAATAACCCAAGAAATGCATACCACCTGAGTACAAGATTAGTTATACTTCAAAAACTACAATTGAAAATATGATCTCACACAAACTACTTGCAGGTCTTTTAAACTTACTTTCCAATATGGAAATGAACATGGTCCCTGATATGATTCCATTTAGTTCCTTTAAATACACTTAAGGCACCCCTATATGTGCGAATTGAATGCTTCATCTGATGACAAACAAAGAAGAAACAATAAAAAAAAAATTAAAGCATTTATGCACAACAGAAATATATTCATGATTCTTGATCTCTACGGAAAGCACAAACACAACACTTAGGGTGATGCACAGGCACTAAACACTCCATACTCCATTGACGCAGACATGCAGTGGACATGTGTCAAACGTGCTGTCCAGATATCAGGTTTTTTTTTTTTTTTTGTCAGACACAAACATATTCAAAATTTGGATACACAGATAACATGCTTAGAAAAAAAAATTTCAGGGGTTATTATGCAAAATATTCAGAGACAAGGACCTGAGTAGAATACTTAAAAATTGGTGTTTCATGCAATTTTGTCAATTGTTCATAGCCCTAGACAGTGCAGATGTAGCCAGCTAGCCAACAAACATATAGAAGAAGAAACAAAGAAGAAACAAAAGAACTTAACGAGTGAAAAACTTGATTGCCACATTTTTTCTACCTTTTTTTCTGTGTCTTTGTTATAGCAACTTTTTCTCTTCTGCCACTGCAGTTCTTTTTCTTCTCTGCCCCTTTTTTCCCCTTTTTTATTATTTCTTCTTCTGATACACGGCTTTCTCTGCCTCATTTTTTCACCCTTCTTTTTGTTGTATTAATTATGGTTGCTGACTTGATGGATTGTAGTGCAATTTTAGTTCTCGGTTTACACTATACCTTTATGAATTGTTTTGTAAAGTAATATATTGACTTAGTTTTATCATTTTTTTATGGCATGTAATTGTTATGTGAATGGTATGTTCAACATTTGAAGTATGACAATTATGGCTTCTTAATTTGATGTGACATAAAATCTATTCCATATATGTGTATAATAAGCATGTTAAACATGTTCCAAGAATACTACACCTGCCATTTTTTAAAAACAAGGTTCTGTGTCATGACATATTCATATTAAGTGTCCATTTTTATGCTTCACAGTTCATGATACAAGTACCTGGTCACACTTTTTATACAAATCACCAGAGAGAACGAGATGGAAGCCGTATTTGCGAAGCATGGGTGGTCTTGCAAACAAGTAGCAGTAAGATGCTTGCTCCAGCATCACAGCCGAATGTAGGGGTTCCTAAAAGAACTCAGAAAATTCAGGACCCGAGCACAAATATTGTTATCAGGTGTTGCTATCAAAAACTTGGCATTACCTCACCAGAAATACGGAAGTAAACAGTGGCAGCCTCCTTAAATTGATCTCTTGTCTTCAACATTTCTGCCCACCATAGACCACACCTCGTAGCATTTCGCTGACCAGATAACCCCATTTTCTGAACATCAAGAGATTATGTAACTCAATGAACTTATAATACATCACCTTCAATTAAAAACCAAGAATGCGCTGTTCTCAACTTTGAAACAGGTATAAAAAGATGGTGCATCATCGCATCTCTAGAGGTGGTTAATACTTTAGTTGTATTAATGCAGCCCCTTCCAAGGATAGGGATGGCAATGAGTAGGGGACCCCTCTATCCATCCCCGTACCCACATCTCTATTTTTGTCCCTGTTCCTATACTTATACCCTCAAGGTATTTTGTTTAACCCCCCCCCCCCCATCCCCATACCCATACAATATATGGGTATCCATTCCCAATGGATACCCACATACCCGATCTATTTATTCTAACAAATTCAAATTCACAGTTTAAATAACTTCACAACAATTTGATAACAAAGGAATCTGACATTAATGCAAGCAAAATGCTAAAGAGTAATAACTGCAAAATTTTAGATTGTTCCAATACATTAAGTAATAAAAAGTACCACCTTGGTTAGGTGGCAAGGTGAGAGGCAAGAGAGACCATAAGTAGGTTAAGTTTCAAGTTTGTAAGAATATCTCTAATTCTTTTATTTTTTAATCTATGAATTATAATATATAATTAGATAAATTAATATATATATATATATAACACTATATCAGGGTAGGGTGGTAGGGGACTCTATCCCCTCCACCTTACTCATACCCAACAGGGATTTTAAGTATCTTACTCTTACCCTCCCCATGGGTTTTTTTTTGATACCCAAACCCCATTAAGGTAGGGTTCTGGCAAGTACACACAGGGTAGGATACCCATTGCCATCCCTACCCAAGGACATAAAACTGTTATAAAGAAAAATTGCTAGTGGACATAAGAAATAGCCTTGTAAACATGCCCACTAGCCAAGTGATTACCACCTATCAATTGCCAAATTTTGTTCCTAGAGAAATTGCAAACAAGTTACACTTTTCTAAAAGACCTATGATTCAATACTCACACAAGATAAGCAGGAATAGTTTGCGCCTAATTTGATCTTGACAGAAGAAAAAGACCCATCCCCCCTGAGAAAAAGATATAATAATAAAAACAAAAGAAATAAGGTGAAAAAATGTTGGCTCAAGGAAGCAAATGCTTGTAGTGAAGATGTAGGAAAGAAAATTTAAAAATGAAATATTTCAAAACTACTTTATTAATAGAAATAGTTAAAACCATATGATAACCAAAGGTTTGTTCTACTAACTAAATTAAATTGTATTCCGGGTTCTTTTGACTTTTTTTAAATCCATTATGATGATTCGGTTTTTCAGCCTGAATTTTAGCTGCACCAAAAACTGTTTCCGATTTAATTTGTTTTTATATCATAATAATCGTCTAGAAATTTTAATTCATATCATATAAATTTTTTTAGATATCTGGGCTACAGAGCATTCCTTGGAATCGATTCGAATAATCAATTTGTTTCTTTTATAACACAATTTAATATTAAAGCCATATGCAACAAATAACCAATACACATGTTTTTTCTCTTGTTCTTCCTAGAAGGATGGCAAAGGGAAGTAAGAATCTAAAATTATCGTAGACTACAGCAGTTGTAAAGGATGACAAATAGGCATCATCAGAAAAACCAAGTAGAAAGACTGAGGTATAAATTTTGTGGTTGCATACTATTGAAGCCCAGCTACATTAACCAATACAAAACAAGTGGTGAAACAGTCCAACAATACAACAACATGCCAAGCCTTTATCCCACTAGTAGGGTGGCTACATGAATTCTAACATTCAATTGATTTCTATATATGGCAGTATCTTCTGCAAAACCCATCTAGTTAATATCAAACCTAAGTGTCCCCCACAAAGTTTTCCTTGGTCTTCCTCTACCTCTTCTATTAAATACTTGTTCCATTTCATCCATTCTCCTCACATATCCAGTGAAAATTTATAAAAATAATTTCCACATAAATAACAATTACCCTACATGAACTTCTTACTGTTTTCTTTGTTCATATTTTTAATAATGGAACTGTTTTCTTATATTCTTCATGCACTACTAGTATTAATCCTAAAGCAACAATCTAAAACAGTACATTGTACATTTCAGGAGGCTATCAGAATCCATGTCATAATGCTTTTATTCAGGAATAGCTCTTGTAAAATTTTACCCATTTTAAAATCAATGTACTTTTAATATGAAACCACTATTGTTTCTTCTTTTATGGGATAGTTTAGAATCAACCAAACAAGGGTGAGATTTCAGAGCTTTTGAGGGTGTGAACGCTCAAGTTTTTTTGCCAAGGGAACCATTCTCATTTCCTTGATTCTGTGGGGCAAGGAAGATTTCATTAACTTTTTGGAGTCTTTTTTTTTTTTTTTTGCAAGTTCCTTTTTAATTCTCCTGTTAAGGGCTTGCCCCCTTTTGGCACGTCTTCAATATACTCTTGCTTATCAACAAAAGATAGATCTGAAGATTAGTTCAACTCTATAAAAGAAACAAAACCACTACTTTTTATTTTAATTAAGCAGTGGCTCACATCCCATCAAAACTCATCCAATTCGGCTATCAGAAAGATCCCACACTTGTTTTCTTTTCTTGCCTGCTCTTGCTTGCTGGCTGCCGCTCTCTAAGAATGCACTGGTCCTAAACACATTTTGCAAATAGCGAGACCATCTCAAACATACAAAGAATTTGACTACAAATACTTTGAGTTGGTTCTTCATTTGGGAGGCCAAGTAGAAACTGTAATGTTCTTATAAACCTGAGAAACCATTCAGGACCAAAAGTTAGATCTTCTACAGAGAAAGCCAAGCTCTTTTGCCTTAATATTTCATTCACTTGGTCTTCAACCTTTCAATAGGTTAGTTTAGCATTGTCTCAGACAGGTACTTTCTTTCCAAACCAACTTCGGCAACAAAAGCAATCAAAAACAGCCATTTTGTTAACCTGCCTTCTCAGTATGGAGCTTTTCTTTTACATATTCATCCTGTGTTGGATAATTTGATCCAGAGAAACCAGCCTCAACATTCCCAGCTTATCCCTTCTAGATCCCCAAGCTCTGAAATACTTCTCTCAGATTGACTACTTGCTTTCTTCTAAGGGTGGGGGTGAGGAGGGGGATGCAAGCAGGTGTATGCATGCACCACTCCTCAGAAGATATCCAAATTACCATTATCCTCATCTTAAAGAAACATTTTTCATGTGGAATGGGTGGATGATATAAAAATTTTGAATCATCTAAATTACTACATGATTTTTTATTAGAAAAAATATACCACATGTAGCATATGAAAGCAGGAAATATCTGTCCTTGAAAAAATCTAACAGTTTAAAAAACCTTTATTATATACAAAATCACAATTAAAGAAACCAAAAACAATATATACCTAATGCATAAATTCTAAACCTAATGCAACATTCACAGAACCGAGAGACAAAAGTCACAAACCACAGAAGCATATGGTGGAAGTTCTAAACATTAGGCACCATGTGAACAAACTTGTAGCATGAAATTTCATTCAAATAGAAAAAAGAATCATCTCCTCTATGAAGCAAGAGCCCTCCTCTATGAAGCAAGAGCCCTATGAAGAAAAAGAAAGAAACTGAAAATGAGATTTGCTGACAATGATTCTTGACATTAGAAATGGAAAATCGGTTGAGTATTTTTGAAGACTGTGAAAACTGATTCTGTTAGGGATATAACTAACGTTGACAGCCATACAAATACAAGTGAACAAGTCCTAACTTAACTAAAATGGAAGTACACTTAATAGAACTGCAACGAATATTCATTTGTACAGGTCAAATAGAACTACTTCTCTCTACACTCTGGCCTCTTATGACCAATTCTCCAAGATACCTTGTGATGGACAATAACATAATCGATGACCATCCCAACTCCCTCTCTCTCTCTACAAAATCACTACATAACAGCTCCATCTTCTATAATTGGCATACCTTCATATTTAAAAGCAAACATATGTTTACTTTGAATAATTTCTATGATCCCAGGAAAACCCCACAAAAATGCCACCAAACGCTTTTTTTTTTTTTTTTTTTTTTTTTTGGGGGGGGGGGGGGGGAGAGAGAGAGATTTAAAAGCAAATATATAGTTACTTTGAATTATTTCTAGGATCGTGGGAAAACCCCACAAAAATGCCTCAAAAAAGGGGATGGGGGGTACACCACCTTAGAGATAAAAGAAATAAAATATAGCAATGCATAATATAATAACCAGCAACTTACTATTTTCTTTCTGCTTAAAAAAAAAAGAAAAAAAAAGGTGCAAGTAAGATTCATTGACAGACGTAGTGTCATTTGAAAGTCAAAGCATTGAAAACTGAATTGCACACAGTTCTATCTAGAAAGATATATGCATACTAAATAGGTGTTAAATGCGTTCTCCATGCAGTACTCAGCATCCTTTCTCAACTGATCCAACATGAAGTATGTTAGTCCCATCATTTCCTGCACCATAAGTAAACAAAAGTTTCAGACTGAAAAGTACTTAGACATTCATCCCCTATTAAACTTAGGAAAGGACAAGAGTTTATAAAATATAATGTAAAATCTCTCTTATTAAACAAAGATCAATCAGTGAAAATGTTCAACTTTTAAAAAAAAATTGGGATTATGTAATTCTGACCTTAGATGCAATGTAACTGGAATATAAGCATGATTTCTAGCAAATTTTCAGTACGTTTCTGGACAATGCAAGCACTGATCATCTACTGCATGCCTTTGTCCTCATTCTACTAATAATACAAATGAATATAAGTGGTGTTGTTCACATAAGAAAAAACACTCTATGAGATGTTCAAGCTCTCCAAATAGCCTGTAAAGGAAAGTTTTTCACCCCTCCATTGCTTAGCACCTCATAAAAGGATCAAACAGTAGAAGCCCCCCCCCCCCCCCCCCAAAAAAAAAAAAAAAAAAACCCAGTGATACTCCTCCTGCCTGATAATGAGTTGGTCATAAAATGAATCCAAAATAACAGATGTGGAGTCAATTTCCAAACCTTGGATATTACGCCTAGATAAAGACAACTAAATGATGCCCCCTGGGTCAGAGAAAAATAGACCCTTTCTTCGATATTCCTATCTACATCAAGGAGATCTGGAAAACTTTGGACAGGAGTCTGCACTTGCACCAACTACTAGGTCAAAAATTGTATGGTAGACTCTTCCCCGATCTTAACATAAATATGACCATAAGAAACTGTTGGACGAGATTAGAAGATTTAAAGTTAAAAAGGGAGTATGAAAGATGGATAGAGGCCAAGAATAAAGGACGAATACACGGTTGAAGTTTAGATCAGATAGATAATTCTAAAGTTTTGTTCACTTTTGAAGTTTGATTAATTCCTATTTTCTAGGAGATAAATCTTCCTAGTTTCTAGGGGATAAATAACCTAATTTTTCTCCTACTTTATAGGAGAAAAAGTAGGATGTAATCTGTATATATTTCTCCCCTTGGATTCAATAAAATGATTCAAGCTTTCAAGAGTTTTAAGCTTGTTTCATGGAATCAAAGCCTTGGTTGAAGTATTGGTTGTTTACAAGATCATGGCCGAAACTCAACAAAACCCAACCCTAACCGAAGCCTCAGCCACAAGCTCTCCGAGCACCCTTCCTCCTCCTCCTTCTCCACTAAATTTTTCCACAAATCCTATTGATAATCATCCTCTACAAATTACTCAACACAAGTTGAATGGGAGTAATTTTAGAGAACAGTTTTATTCGGTGATGTTGGTAATTAAAGAAAAAGGCAAAGCAGGATACTTGACTGGTTCCATCCCCACTCCACCAACCACTGCAGCCACTTATGGCACTTGGGAGGTGGAAAACTCAACTATCATGGCATGGCTAATATATTCTATGGAGCCAAGGATCAGCAAAACATACCTATTCTACAAGACAGCAAAGGAGATATAGGATTCAGTCCAAGAGATGTACTCAGATTTAGAAAATTCCTCTCAATGTTTTGAAATCAGGTCAACCATTAGAACAACCAAACAAGGTAATCTCACTGTTATAGAATATTTTAACATTTTGGTTGAGTTATGGCATGAAATGGACCTATTCTACACTGTCAATTGGGAATCTCTAGCTGATAGTACCAAATACAAAAAGATGGTAGAAAAATAGCATATTTTTTATTTTCTACATGCCCTTAACCCTGATTTGGATGAAGTTCGTGGAAGAATTTTGGGTACAAAGTCCTTACCATCACTTAGAGAAGCGTTTGCAGAAGTATGGAGAGAAGAAGGCAAACGAAAGGTAATGCTTCATCAACTAAATGATCATATCCTAAACCATCAAAATTCGGCTCTTGCTACTGTCAAACAAGAGGAGACCAAGGAAAGAAAAAACAGTGGTGTGACCATTGTAAAAGACCCTACCACACAAAGGAGATGTGCTAGAAGATTTATGGCAAACCAGCTAATTGGAAGCCACGAAACAAGAGGGAAATCCATAGTTGTTAAAGGTGCGCCTAGGCGCAAGGTGCCTTAAGGCGCCAGTTTGGCACCTCGCCTAGGCCGAGGTGAGGCGATTTCAATGAGGCCCTCGTCTTGCAAGGTGAGGCGCCGAGGTGAGAGGCGCGCCTCATGAAACCCGCACCTGCATGCTCTCTTCCTCTCCTCTCCAGCCTCCCCTCTTCTAAGTTCCAGCATATATACATTACAACATATTTACATTTCTTTAATTTAAGTAAATGTCCACATTTTCTTTTATTTATATTTTACCTTCCATTTACTTTAATACATAAATGTAAATAAGAAAGTACCCCCTATTTGTATTCAATAAAAATATCTAAAAAATCAAAATCCATAACAATAAAAAAATAGAATTTTGGTTTTAGTACAAACTCGAGATTTAGCGATTTTACCACCCCCAAAATACATACCTACTATTTCTTGAAAAATTTATTAAAAATCATTTTAACAACAATGAATATTAGCTATCAAAATACCGAGAGATAGTTTTTCAAAATGAAAACATTTTCTTATATATCTCCTTATAATGCGCTAATCTTCCAGACTTAGAAAAATAGCATTTTTCAAAATGAAAACATTTCTTGGTTGTAGACTTGTAGTGTTTATTAATTGTGGAGAGTACTAAACCTTGTCCAAAATGCCCTCCATCAGTAAAACAAGAGATTGGAGAGTACATGCAAAAGAATAAGAATAACAGGGATGAGCAAAATATGGCACCGTTAGATGATAATTTTCAATTTGGTGAAGGGTGTGATGATGATGATGATTAAAACTTCTTTATTGATTGTGGACTTGTAGTGTTTATATGTTTGTTTAGAACTTTGCATAATGATTGATATTTGTTTGAGTTTGATACTTTAAGTTTGAACTTTGATGATGTTTCTAGTTTAGAATTTGCATGATGAATGAATCAACTTTGATGTTGTTAGTTTAGAATTTGAAGATAATGAATCATTAATGATATGCATGTGTTATTATTGATAATTTGATAGTTTTTTATAATTTTACAAAATTTTGAGTTTTTGTCCTAAAAGTTGTGCCTCGCTTCGCAAAGGCGCGCCTCGCCTCGTGCACCTCGCGCCTCAGACTCTAGGACCCTTTGCGCCTCGCGCCTTTCAAAACTATGGGGAAATCCCAAGATCAGCCTATGTTGCTGAGGTCTCTACTAAAATCGAGAATAGCACAAATCTAAACCTATCAGAAGAGCAGATCCAAGCCTTATACAAGTTGCTAAATCAAGGTATAACTCCATCAAGTTCTCCTAATCCTCAGTCCACAGCATCCATAGCCTGGCAAGGTAATTCTCACTACTCCCTAATTTCAAAAAGGCTTCCTGAGAATGTGTGGATATCCTAAGAATGTGTGGATTGTGGATACAGGTGCATCAGATCATATGTCAAGTTCTGCAAATTTAATGACCAAATATACACCTTGTAGCACCTCTATTGATATCTCTATGGATGATGGCACAACCTCCCCTGCCTTGAAACTTGGAATAGTGTGTGTTTCAAAACTAAAGCTAAAATATGTCCTACATGTGTCAGGATTACAATGCAATTTACTATCAATCAGTAGAGTAACCAAAGATATGAACTGCAGTGTAACATTTTCCCATCCTACTATTTGTTTCAGGACCAAGCATCGAGGAGGAGGATTGGTTGTGCTAAGGCTAGGGATGGCCTTTACTATATGGCAAGGGATATTCCAAATTCTTCTACAATAAGGTTGTTCTAAATGTAACAACAATGCCAAGGTCTTGTTATGGCATAAACGTTTAGGACACCCTAGTTTTCCTTATCTAAAATCTTTGTATCCTCAAATTTTCATCAATAAAGAACAAGTTTTTTCATGTGAGCAATGTACTCTTGCAAAACAGCCTCAATCTCACCACTTTGTTTAGTCCTATAAGCCCTCTAAACCATTTCATTTGATCCATAGTGATATTTGGGGTCCTTCTAAATATCCTAATACCAATGGTTCTAGATGGTTTATAACATTCATTGATGATCATACTAGAGCTTGTTGGGTGTATCTTATGAAGGAAAAATCAAAAGCTAGCAATTACTAACTATTTGTCCAAACATGGTATTTTTCATCAAAGCTCATGTCCATACACACCCCAACAAAATTATGTAGCTAAAAGGAAAAATAGACACCTCCTAGAGGTGGCTAGAGCTATGATGTTTACTACCAATGTTCCTAATTTCTATTGGGGGAAAACTATTCTTACAACTACCTATTTGATCAATCGTCTCCCATCTAAAACCTTGCAATTTCAAACTCCACTCAATACCCTTTGTGATATATATCCAAATGCTTCCTTTCTGTCTTCAATTGATCCTAAGGTATTTGGGTGCATTGTGTACATTCACAACAATAATTTCTCTCGGACCAAATTAGACCCCAAAGCTCTCAAGTGTATCTTTGTTGGGTATTCTCCTTCCCAAAAAGGATACAAGTGTTATTGTCCTACCAACCGAAAATTCTTTGTCCACCGATGTCACCTTCTATGAAGATCTTCCATTTTATCAATCCATAGCTTCTCGAGAGGTAACTAATGGTCCCAATTGGGTTCGTCTCATTTCTCCTCCCCCTCTTGACCCTACACTGCTAGTATGTTCTCAAGGGGGAGAATCCTCAACATTAACTCCTGACAACACACTGGCAAAACCTATCCCTTCTAACTCTTCTGATCCGCATGCTCTTAATTCTTCTTCTCCCTTTCCTATTACCTTTAAGCCTGAAATTACAGTTCCTATCCCTCATTATCCTCCAAATTCAACAGCCAACAGCCCTCTGCTCGTCTATTCCAGACGACCTAAAGGCCATCAGGAACCTCAGCATAGTCAGCCATCACTTCCAGAGATTGGTCCATCAAAGGATAACATTGTTGTTCATAGCACTAACAGCAATACCACAAGGGGAGACAGCACTGGCAGCAATACTGCAATGGGAAATTATTTGGATTGGGTTGTGCCTAAAGCTCTACAAAAAAGGATAAGATCATGTGTTAAGTACCCTATTTCTAACCATTTGACTTATACAAAATTGTCTCCTCAGTTTAGAGGGTTTGTTGCAAAAATTGATAGCATTAAAATTCCCAAAAACATTCAAGGTGCTATGAATGATCCCAAGTGGAAGGCTGTTGTTATGAAAGAAATAACTACCTTAGTTAGAAATGATACTTGGGATATTGTGAAATTGTCTCCAAACAAGAAGGTAGTAGGATGTAAGTGGGTATTTACTATAAAACACAATGCAGATGGGAGTGATGAAAGATATAAGGCTAGAATGGTTGCCCAAGGGTTTACAAAAACCTATGAGATCGACTATGAGGAGACTTTTGCTCATGTTGCTAAGTTTAATTTCATCCGAGTATTACTCTCTATTACTGTTAATTTAGAGTGGCCCCTCTTCCAATTTGACATTAAAAATGTCTTCCTTAATGGTGATTTGGATGAGGAAATATATATGAAGATCCCCCCAGGGTTTGAACATGAAGTTGGCAATGGAAATGTTTGTAAACTTAAAAGGTCTCTATATAGTTTAAAGCAGTCACTGAGGCCTTGGTTCAAGAAATTCAGCATGACCCTAAACCAATTAGGGTATAAACAAGGACAAACAGACCATACTTTATTAGGAGCACTTTAGACACCTCAATCAATGCTTACAAATGCCAATCTCTCACACTTTTCACTTGAAATCAACCCAATCAACATAAACAAGAAATTGAATTTGAAAGAACAAAATTAAAAGAATGAAAAACACAGAAAGAAACAACCAAACCAATCAAGAAGACAAGCAATATATCCTGGTTTAGGTCGCGGAAATGACCCTACATCTAGCCACCAAAACGAGAGCAATTCCACTAGAAACCAACTTCGAACAATACAAGATATCCCTCTCTTCTTCCCTCTCTTTCACACAAATTCACGGCTCACAGAGATTACAAATGACTTTCTCTCTCACAAGCCTTTTTTCTCTTCTTACAGCAATATCACTCGTATACAGAAAGGATAGATTCGATAGAATGATCAATTGTATCCGACTGCCTCACACTAAGCCTTTTATTTATAGAGGGTTGGAGGCGGTAATTACAAGGCTTTATATTTTACCTACACAAAGATTAAAAAACCCCTTATAATAAAATGCCTAAGCTAGCCTCTTCCTAACTTAAAATATTCAGTCGCTTCCATTCACTCGAGGGATCTCTTGTTCTTTTAAACTTTCTAGATAGATTTCTCAATGCAAAACCCAACAATACTAATTGTCTATGATGATGATGATATTATTGCGCCAAGGGATAATATGCAGGAAATTGAAAACTTGAAGAAGCAATTGAGGGTTGAATTTGAAGTCAAAGACCTAGGAATCATGAGATACTTCCTAGGAATGGAGGTGGCTCAGAGCAAAGAAAGCCTATTCATCTCACAAAGGAAATATACACTTGATCTACTGAAACATACAGAAACGTTGGCATCCAGACTTGCTGGAACTCCCTTAGACAAAGGCTAGAAGTCTAGAGAATAAGATGATGATACCCCAGTAGAAAAAGGAAAGGTACTAAAGATTGGTTGGGAGGTTGATTTATTTATCACTTATCAGGCTAGACATATCCTATGCAGTAAGTGTAATTAGTCAGTATATGCATTCTCCTACTCAAAGGCATATGAATGCTGGGTTTCATGTTCTAAGATATCTCAAAGGGACACCTAGAAAAGGATTAATATTCTAGAAAACTGAGGAAATGGGAATTGAAGGCTTTGTTGATGCAGATTGGGTAGGGTCTAGTGAGGACAGCCGGTCAACTTCTGGTTATTGCACCAAGTTATGGGAAAATATGGTTACATGAAGAAGCAAGAAGCAATCAGTGGTTGCTCACAGCAATGCTGAAACAGAATTCCGAGCCATAGCTCAAGGAATCTGTGAGGTGATTTGGTTAGAGAGGCTAATGGAAGACTTAATGATACCTTTATCTCAACCAACAAAGGTATACAATGATGGCAAATCAGCAATCAACATTGTGAAAAATCCGATTCAGCATGATCGTATGAAACATGTGAGAATAGATCGAAGTTTCATAAAGAGGGAGATTGAGGAAGGAGGGATTACCTTATCCTATATTCCCACCACTGATCAAACAATTGATGTGCTCACAAAAGTTGTGGCAAGACTAGGGTTTGAGGCATTAATTGGCAAGTTGGGAATGACTTGTATCTATTCTCCAGCTTGAGGGAGAGTGTTGGACAAGATTAGAAGATTCAAAGTTAAAAAGAGAGTATGATAGATGGATAGAGGCTGAGAATAAAGGAAGATTGCACGATTGAAGTTTAGATCAGATAGATAATTCTAAAGTTAAGTTTTGTTCAATTTTGAAGTTTGATTTATTCTTATTTTCTAGGAGAAAAATCTTCCTAGTTTCTAGGGGATAAATAGCCTAATTTTTGTCCTATTTTATAGGAGAAAAAGTAGGATGTAATCTGTATATATTTCTCTCCTCGGATTCAATAAAATGATTCAAGCTTCAAGAGTTTTAAGCTTGTTTCAGAAACATGACTCAGATGAAATACCCTCCGCTCTCTAATGTCAGAAAGTGGCCTAGAATATCCCTTAATCCAATCCCCAAGAAAAACTGGATGCATGGTTTCCATTGAATTAGAGGAGTTAAATAAATAGCTCTATAAACTTAGAGACAAAGAGACTACCAGCTACAACCAATAGCAATATAAATGACGTTTTAATACTACCAAGCACAAAATAATTTAATGAACTTCGCAAATGCTCTATAGTTTGAAAACATGAAGTTTGAATATAGAATAAAACAAAAATAAAAGGAGCAAGGCATAGAGCAGAGGATGGATAAAATTTTGATAATATTGAGAAAGATCTTATATTATAGCTTCAATGGTTCCAAAACATGAAGAAAACAATTTCTCCTAAAAAAGGAAAAACTGACAGCTTTGTCAAAGTCCTAGCAAATGACATTACAAGAACAAACAGAAACAGGTTCAGCACAAATACAAGGTACCAAAGCTACCTGTACACCAGCATAACGTTTCCAAGCTTTGTCAAGTTTGTAATCCGTGGACAGTAGTCGGTAATTGGACAAAGCAAGATCATAATCTCGCAACATGAAGGCATAATCACCTAAAACTCTTATTTGAGATTCAATGGAGCTAAATGTATACCTTCAATAGAGATTATAAAAACTAAATTAGAATAAGAAAAAGGGACAAGCAATGTATAAATGAACAGCCATGAAGCAGCAAAAACTATATAGACAGTCATAGAAACATAAATAAGAACTTTTTGGTTTGATGGGTCAAAACATACATAGAACCATTTAGGCTATCTGGTATATCTTCTTTCCCCTTTCTCCACCACAAGTTCTTTATTTGATTTCTAAAACCTCGCCTTGTTGCAGAAACCTAAGCAAATACAAGTTTAAAATGAGAGGAAACAAGAAAAGTACAAAAAGAGGTAAAAACAATCTACTTGAGAAGTAAACGTGATTTTAGTATTTGAAATCCAAAAACCTGAAAATAGGATACCTGCTGATTGAGGTCGCGAATTTTTTTCTCCATGTGAGGAATGATGTGCTTAGATGACAGATCTTGCATGACATTTCGTAACTGTTACATGAAAAATTGATAACTTGGTCGTAATTTTCAAGTATAAACAACACAATAAATATGCAGTCCTCACAAAGCTTTCAGCACATCAAGCAAAAGAAAAGTGAACAAAGAACCTCATTCATATCATCAATGCTAAGGAAGCAACCAAGAGGTTGACCAGGTGAAGATTCATTTTTCTGTCATAGAACATGAGTATACATGTTACCTATTTCATCCACTTATCCAAATTATTAATTTGAACATCAAAGATGGAACTTGGAAGCGAAAAGAAACAAATTTAAAAAATGAAGCTTCAGCTTACATAAAGAGCCCATGGATTTTCCTCATGTTGTATTAACCCATCTTCAGAAGAGTTTATGCACAGCAATCCACAATCATAGGTTCCAAATGTACTCCTCATCTCCAATAATATTTTGGTCGCTCTAGAAAGAAATGAAAACAAAACTAATCTCATTATTAAGTAGCACATGCTTAATAGGGAAAAAAATCCAAAAGGGAAGCAAAATTATCTAGGACCACATATAGCAACTGTTTCCTCTGGTGCTTTCTGTCTGTTTGCAATAAGATGAAGAGTAAGCTTACTTATCACTTGAACTCAAAAATCACTAAAAACAAAAGTTTACAGGAAATTTATATTCAGAAAATGTCATGCTCTTGCATAACTTCAGTATAATGAATAGATCAAACAGAAGAAACAGACAAGGGTGTTGATTTACTAAATTTTTATAAAACAAAAGAAGCATTGTTTGCTACCAGGTATGTAAGAGGGAAAAAGGCAAATCCAGTTACAAGGCATGAAGACTTAGGTTGTCCCTTTAATGAGAAACACAACTTATCATTACACGTAGCGTAATGTGAATTTAATGCACTTAACTACATGGGTTAAAATCTTTTAATCTAATTGAGTTTGTTGAATCAACAAACCCATCCTACTTTCACAATTCTATTTTCTTCATGCAACAATTATAACTAAATAAGCTTTAGTAAACAATATCATTTACAAAAGAAAATGTGGTGCAGAGAGGGACAACTATCAATACTTAACAGTAACTAATACACCTCTCTGTTTAACTTCAGAAATTTATCAATTGTTTCTTTAAGTTTTTAGAGGTAAGTTCTAGTATTATTAGTCTACAATACTACCACAAAAACATATCAAATCTGAATCACACTAGGTGAGATTGGCTATATGAATTTTAGCTCTCCAATCCTTATTATCTATGGCCATATCTTCTTTAAGTCCCTTATAATTTTTGGGAATTTGTAAGACAAAAATCTCAGATGAAAATGAAAGTAAAACTTCCATTTACAAAACCCAGTAAGCACTCAATGAAAAATATCAAAACCCATTACTTAAAACTAAGACCTATTTTAGTCATTTTAAATATATAAGAGATAAATCATTATGCACTATCACTCGTGAAAACATAGAGCACTTCCAACTTTAAGCACTAACTGTGTGTGTTATAAAACAAGCTATGGCAAAATCACTATTACAATTTAGAGGTTTGCAGATGAGCCTAATTTTTTATAAAGAAAAGTAGTTGAGTCAAAGTTTGGATCTCTTTGGGGCATTGATCCATGGGTCAAATAAGTACATCCAAGGTGTGGGGTAACTAATGGAAAGGCATAATGAGAGTTTGGATCTCTTTTATGGGCATCATGAGGGTTTGTTGTTGTTGTTGTTGTGTAGTTCTAGTCCATTGAGGGCATTGTTCCTTGGTTTCTCAAGTAGCTAGTCATAAACTAGCTACTGGAAAAGGGGTTTTTCAATTTGTTTCTTTTTCTTTTCTTTTTCTTTCCCCCTAGCTACTTGTAACACCACATACCTTCATGAATAGTAGGAGACCTGGTAATGGGTTGTAGATGGCCAGATAGCAATATTTGATGCTCTAGAGGGGTAAAAGGGTAAGCTGGTACTATATAAGTGCAAAATGAAGGATGCATAAATGGTTAATGTCCAAAACTGTTGACTATGAGAAGGAACTGTTGATAGCACAAAAGCTCTCAAAAGAATAAGTAAATTGCCAATGGTTGTTTTGAAACTATCAACAGTCATGCTTAGGTAGACCTGACATCAATTTGAGTAAAACTTCCAAATGCCACTGGACAATTTCGACATTATACAGGAAAAGAGGAAAGAACCAAGAACATTCATGCCAACTACTGATGGATCTCAATGAATTGTCGGCAGCTAGGGAATACCATAGAAAACCATCTAAAGGTACCAAGAAAGAACCTACAGGCTGTCAACTAACTATCAGCAATTGTCTACAGACAGCTATAATTGTGAACAATGGGGTTAAACTTTCAGCTGTTGAGGTAAAATTTCTTAACATGTAGCTGATCAAGTGCTAAACAAGTAAATGGGGCAAAAACGCACATTCATAGAAGCGAATCATCAGGAAATTTGCACATCATGCCTAGTAAAATGGAAAATTGTATGCATAGGTTCCATAATCTCTTACAGCTTCTCATAGAAAGATTACAAGAGTGGACCTTGTGGGAGGGGTCCAACGCTACTTTTCTAAAGATAAGCCTTGGTAATAGCATTAAGGTTGCTCCATTGTGACTGCAAGGTAATGGGTTTAAGTTATGGGAACAACCTTGTTATAAAGCAAGGGAATGTTGCATACAAAAACAACCATCCCACAAGTCTTGCTAAGGGGAAAGCCCCATGCATTATGGATACCCTTCCCTAGTTATTTTCCGCCAGCTTTTAGTAGTGGTTTTGTTCCCCTTTTTCAAGCGTAATCTACTTGATTGGGAGTTGAACTCCACTATAGTTTTCTTTGAGTATCTTCCTTCTCATTTAAGATTATGGCAGAGGACAACAAATGGAAATTTGTCAAATCAAGAGTCTTTGATCAATTAGTGCTTCATTACAAGATGCCTTGTGATATCTGAAGTTCCTTTTTCTCTTTCTTCAAAGTAAAATAGCTAATGCTAACTTTTTTTTTGCTTGATAGAAGAAGACAGCTAATGCTAGCTTTGGTTATCCGATCCAAAGTGAGAATGAAAATGTTTTCTCTAGGCAAAAAAAAGAGCATTTGAGATTTTCAAAGGCTCTTCTATTTCGTTTTTTCCAAACATACCACATAATACAAAAAAGAGAGTCAAAAACCAAAACTTTTGGGATTCAGCTTGGGGTATTAGGGTCAAGAATTTTTGGTTTTCGATTCCCTTCGTTGTATATGTGGCATGTCTGCAAAAAAACGAAAAAGAAGAGCCCTTGAAAATCTTGATAGATATTTTTTTTTCCTTTTTTTTTTCTAGAGAAAACATTCTTGTGCCCACTTTGTTTTGGATAACTGGATGAGAGGAGTTTTCTTTTATGTATCAAGTCATTTGTTAGGTTGCTTTTTTATGAAAAGCAAATTTTTAACATAAATGTACTTTTAAAAAACAATTGGAAAAAAGGCACAATGCCCAACAACATGGGCATGTACTTTAATATAAATGTACTGATTTTTATTATAAATGTACTCTAGAAGAACAATTGGAAAGAAATGCATGATGCCCATCAAAGTGTAGCTTTCTTTAGCCTTGAGCCTTATGCCAACTTGATAGGGATCAAGGAATGAAGCTATTGCCCCCAAGGCATAGGTCGAGCAGTCGGGCAAGCAATATGCCGGTATTAATCCGATGGATCGTGAGTTCGATCATCACCCTGTGATTTACCTCCTCTGGCGTAATCGAGGGCACGAGCACTAGGGGCCGCATAAGGGCGGTCATCCCAAGGAATGAAGCTATTTTGGAGAGAAAGAAGAACAAAAAGAATTTTAAATAAACTAGGAATAGATTTATTTTATCAAAAAAGGAATAAGATTAGATTTTCTATTTTATTTTTGGATAATCCAAATCCTATTTGTTAAATTTCTTAGTTAGATTATGTTTTCTTTGTATAAATAGAAGAACAATCAAGAGAAATGTCAACAAGGAAGCATTTAATCTCATCCTTATTCTCGGACAAGATTGGATCAACTGTGATTGGATTTGATTGACAGTAATTGATTGTTAGTGATTGATATTGGTTTCCTAAACCAATAATCTATTTTCCAGAAGATAGATTGTTGTATATTTGTTGTATCCTAAGTTTCCTAATCAATTTTGGAAACTTCCCTATTCCTGTTTTATTTATGTTTCTTAGAAACTTCCTAATATGGTAGGAAGTCTTGTATATATTTTTATCTAACCTTTCAAGGGAAAATAAGATTGATAACCATTCTTCACATCTTTCTTGACATGGTATCAAAGCCTTAAGATTATGGGCATTGTTTTTCGATTTCTTCATAGCCTTCATCAATTCTTTTTGAGACTGTATGTCTAATACTTCAAACCCGATACTAGACTCAGTTGATTCTAACAATACAATGGAAATACCGTTTGCTGGAACCAAT
Organism: Diospyros kaki; assembly: GCA_036245055.1. Lineage (NCBI taxonomy): Eukaryota > Viridiplantae > Streptophyta > Magnoliopsida > Ericales > Ebenaceae > Diospyros > Diospyros kaki. The sequence continues at coordinate 1,791,077 of BSEG01000010.1, forward strand.
TGTGGAGGATCAGATGAGAGAGTTACAAAATCTTCAAGTAGCTTACCAGTTGAATGGTAAGAATTACTTGAAGTGGTCCCAACTAATCCGGACGTTCCGAAAGGGAAAAGGGAGGTTAAGCCACTTATTAGGAACGGGTCCTCAGGAGGGAGATCCAGCGTTTGTAGCATGGGATGAGAAGGATTCCTTGGTAATGTCCTGGTAATGGAACTCCATGGTTCCAGAAATTAGTGATACGGTAATGTTCTTGACAACAACCAAGGACATGTGGGAGGCAATCAAGCTTACCTACTCCAAAGTTCATGATGCAGCACAAATCTACAAGATAAGGACCAAAGTGGCAGGCACAAAACAAGGTTCAAGGACCATTATAGAATATGTTAATCTGTTGCAAACCCTATGGCAGGAGTTAGATCATTACCAATGCTTGAAGATGAAGTGCAGTGAGTTTGTTGCCCTACATAAAAGATTTGTGGAGAAGGAAAGAACGTATGACTTCCTAATTGGCCTCAATATCGACTTTGATGCGGTAAGGGTACAAATCCTCGGTATGGAGGATTTACCTTCTTTGAATGAGGTTATTTCCATAGTGCATGCAAAAGAGAGTAGAAGGGGAGTTATGTTAGAAACTTCTCCAATGGAAAGCTCCGCTTTGGTGTCCATGAAAGCACAAAATTAGAGCAAAGGTCCTAGAGAAGAGAAGAAAGTCGTGGACAGAGACTCTTTATGGTGTACCTACTGCAAGAAGCCTAGGCACACCATAGAGAAATGCTAGAAGTTTCATGGAAAGCCACCCAAGGGAGGACCATCAAGAAGCCAAAGGCAAGGTCAGGTGTACATAGCCAGCAGCCATTAGGTCCCTGAACAGAAGGATTCAAAACAAGGAGAGGCACTAAAACTAAACAGGGTTGAGATCGAAAGGTTGAGGAATTTCTTGGGATCACTCGACAAGAAGGCTGAGAAAGGTACTTGTTGTCTTGCTCACTCAGGTACTTCTTTCCCTTCTTTTTCCCTACACACTTCAGAAATAGTTCACCAAAACTCTTGGATCCTGGACTCTAAAGCCTCTAATCACACAACTCCTTTTTCCCAATTGTTCATTACCTATAGCCCTTGTTTTAGCTACAAAAAGATCACCATGGTAGATGGCTCTTTGACCATTGTCGCTAGCCAAGGAGATGTTCTCCTTAATGAACATCTCACCCTAAAGAATGTCCTTCATGTCCCTAAATTATTTACCAACCTCATCTCTATTCAAAAAGTGGTTTTGGACACTAATTGCAGTGTTGTTTTTCATTCAAATCTGTGTGAGATACAGGAACAGGGCATGAAAAGGATGATTGAGCTTGCTAGGGCCAGGGCTGGACTTTACTACCTTGAGGAGCCGGTGTGCAGGAAAAAAGGGAGAAATTTCCTTCCGGCATGGCTCAGTCTAATGAAGACCAATTGTGACTACACCATTACCGGCTTGGCCATCCTTCCTTCCAAACTCTTAGGGTGATGTTTTCAGATTTATCTAAAGGTCTAGGTACTAAGAATTTTCATTGTTCTGTATGTGAGTTTGTTAAACACAAGAGGGTGTCTTTTCCTCCATCTAATAAAAAATCTGCTCTACCTTTATCCTTAATCCACAACGATGTTTGGGGTCCATCAAGTGTTCCCAATATTTCTGGAGCACAATGATTTATTATTTTTGTGGATGATTGCACAAGGGTGGCATGGTTATATTTGTTAAAAACAAAATCTGAGGTAGGCAAAATATTTTCTATACTCTACAGCATGGTTAAGAATCAATTTGGGGTAGAAATAAAAAGATTTAGGTCTAATAATGCCAAGGATTTATTCAATCAAAACCTATATGTTTTCTTTCAACAAAAAGGCATTATACACAAGTCTTCCTTCCCTTATACTCCTCAACAGAATGGAGTGGCCGAAATAAAGAATGGCCATCTCCTAGCTGTAATAAGAGCTCTTTTATTCCACCATAATGTTCCCAAACATTATTAGGGAGAATCAGCTCTAACAACCACTTTTTTAATTAACAGATTATCCTTACAAACTCTTGAATCCCATAGTCCAATTCAAGTGTTAACCAAACACTTTCCCAATGTCCACATGTCCAGCCACTGGAAACCCAAGATATTCAGGTGTGTGTCCTATGTTCATGTCCGAACTGTTAATAGAGGAAAATTGGATCCTCGGGCCCTAAAGGGCATATTTATTTGATATTCCCCTACTCAAAAAGGTTATCGTTGCTATCATCCACCCTCCAAGAAATTATTTGCGTCAGCTTATGTAACTTTTGCAGAAACTGGTCCTTACTTTAGCCATTCCAATTCTCAAGAACAAATTCTAGCTACAGTTAAGGATTAGTCCTTTATTTTTACCGACCCTAAGTTATCTTCCTTCACAATTCCCTCTACTACTTTGAAGGACTCACTGGGCAAAGGAATCTTCACCAGAAACTCCTCAACCACTGTAGGTGTACTCAAGAAGAAAAAGGCTAGACCCTGCACCTATGTAAGCCCCTAACCCTGCTCCAAACAGCACTAACAGTTTAGATAATCCTACGGATAAATCACCAGGTAATTCCTTTGATTATTTTTTAATACCTGATGATGAGCCTATTGAACCTACTGAACCTATAATTGAGACAAACACCTCTAATAGTGATCTTAATTGGCCTATTGCATTTAGAAAGGGTACTAGAACCTGCATCAAACATCCCTTACACTTGTTCTTATCTTACTCTAAGCTATCATCCCCACACAAAGCTTTTCCTACCAATCTTCATATCATTCCTATCCCAAAAATTTTTTCTTAGGTAGTAGGAAATAAGAATTGGAAGAATGCTATGAAAGCTAAGATGGCAGTCCTAGAAAAAAATCAAACATGGGAGCTTGTGCAGTTACCTAAAGGGAATCATCCAAAAGGCTGCAAATGGGTGTATACGGTGAAATATAAGTCTGATGGGTCCTTGGATAGATACAAAGCCAACTTAGTGGCTAAGGGGTATACACAAGTATACGGGGTAGACTACCTAGATACCGTTGCATCGGTTGCAAAGCTAAACACAGTCAAGGCTCTCCTATCTCTGGCAGCTAATCTAGGTTGGCCACTATAGCAATATGATGTCAAAAATGCATTTCTACATGGGGAATTGGAAAAGAAAGTTTACATGGAAGTACCACCGGGTTATAGTCCAACAACCGAGGAAAATATAGTGTGAAAAATGAAAAAGGCCCTTTATGGGCTGAAACAGTCCCCAAGGGCATGGTTTGGTCGGTTTACAAATGTAATGCTTGGCATGGGATATAAGCAAAGCCAAGGGGATCACACTCTTTTTATTCGACACTCAGCCACATGGGGAGTCACCATTCTCATAATATATGTGGATGACAGTGTGGTCACTGGCAGTGATAAAGAAGGCATGAGCAAGTTAAAGGAGTGTTTGCTAAGTGAATTTGAAATTAAAGATTCGAGGAGGTTGAAATACTTTCTGGGCATCGAAGTGGCACATTCAAAAAATAGAGTATTTATTTCTCAGCAAAAGTATATAGTAGATCTCCTAACCAAGACTAGAATGCTTGGTTGCAAGGCAGTGGACACACCCATTGAACCAAATCACAAGTTGAGGGAAGCTCTAGAAGGCAACATAGTTGATAAAGAATCCTATCAAAGGTTGGTTGGGAAGTTAATCTATGTAGCTCATACTCGACCAAACATTGCCTATGCAGTGGGAGATGTCAGTCAATTCATGCACAACCCCAAGGAGGTTCACCTAAGAACAGTGTATAGTGTCACGAACCTAGGGTTCGTGATGGGTTAGAAGAGGAATTGGGGAAGAATAAAGAAGAATTGAAGGGGAAGATTGCAGAGAATTTGGGAGAGAAGGAATGGGATAGTGCTAAACGAGAGAGAGAGAAAGAGAGAGAGAGAGAGAGAGAGAGAGAAAGTAGAGATTCAATTATCAATTCAATTTCAGCATACCTCCCCTCCATTTACATCAGCCTTATATAGGCATATTTGTCCCCTAACAACCTTGCACATGCAGCCATGTGCACCTAACTAATTGCTAGAATATCCCTAACAAACTATTTATGAGCCTATTACAATATTACCCCTTTTATTATATCTCTACCCAATATTATCCTTCTACTACTCTAGGGACATGACAATTTCTCCGCCTTGAAACATGTCTTGTCCCCAAGACATGCCAAACTTTCGCAGCTTCCAATATGCTTCCTTTTTCCTTTTCTTCCATAGCTTTGCTGGAGAAATTTTGAAGCTATCTTTCACTGCCAATGGAAGGATCTCAGGTGACTTTTGCTCTCCATGCATGGTATGAGTCTTCCCACTGCTAGTAGCACCATAAGCAAACATTATACCATCAATTCCTTGCATGGCACCACTTACAACCTGCTGGGCTGCTTCATCAATTCCGGTCTTCATTCCTCCCTTCAACAAGGGTGACAAAAATTCTAATTGGCCAGCTGTCGTAACAACGAACATAATGGAATGAGACTTGTTCTTCCCAGCCAAACTCTCGACATTTTTCTCCTCCCAATCAGCAACATCTTTTCCCTTTTGTTGGCTGCAATTCTCCTCTATTTGGACTTCTTTTTCAGCAATATCAAATGATCCCTCTGCATTGGCTGCCCTATCAATTTGTTCATTACAAGTTCCCTTCGAAGGATGTAATCCATCACCGATATCATCTCCAAAATTGGCAGCAATATGGTGGCATTGTTTAGGATCAGCAAGTCTTCCTTCTGCTGGGGCTGTCTCCTTCTTATCGTTTGATAAAAATCCCTCCATGTTATCTAATCCTTCAACCTTCAATTGTTGTTGCTCCTCAACCTCTTCCATAAAATGATCAATGCTCCTTGCTTCCTTGTTTGCTCTTTCTTTCAGCTTCTCCTCCTGCTGTTTCATTCCAAGGAATTCCTCCTTGTTAAAGCTTCCATGATAATTATCAAAATATTCCACCGAAAAATTGTAATGATACTTCTTAGATAGTATCATTGCAAACTCTTGCAACTTCTCGCGAAACATTCGAACGAATTCCTTGCACTCTTCATCAAACCCACTGCTGGTTCCTTTGTCCAATTGGCTGACTCCCTTCTTCTGTTCCTTGTTGCTGCCAACTGAAATTGCAGCCTCCTTTGGCTGCCATTGAAGCTCCAGTACAGCTGAAAATGAAGCATTATTTTGCTGCAATTTAGGGCCCATCTGCTCCATGCATGCACTGCTACCAATAGCCTTATGATTAGGTCGTCCCCCTGAAAATGTAGCACCCTTCTGCTGCAACTGAGACCCCATTTCAACTGACAATGAAGAATTTTTCTGCTGCAATTGAGGCTCCCATGGTCTCCTACATGCACTGCTCCCCTTAGCTGAATTTTCACAGTCGGCATACTTTGAAGACCAAGGAGCTATATACATACTGCTCTTCTTCAAACAAATTATCCCAAAATTCAAAGCCAAAATTAACCTTTGTTTACCTTACTAGCAGCCTAGGATTTGACTGGAATTACCACCTAAAATTACTGCTTCGTTAATGAAGTCGGATCAGAATAACCGCAAAAGAGCGCTGGAATTCACAGTCAAGAATCACCCATCCAAATTCGCCTTCCACAATCCACTCCCAGCTGCTCCAACTTTGCTGGAATCAGATACCGAAATTGATGGGCTTCTTAGCCGAGATCCAAGACCTATTCCGCCACCTTCAGAGCCATCCAGAACTGGTCGGAGGACTTGCCTAACCTACTTCACCTCCCAATGACAAACAAGGATTGCCAAACTTCCGCCGAACCGGCTTTGATCACCCTCGAAGCCAATCAGTCAGTGCCACTGTGGGTTCTCTATCGCTGAATCACTCTTGGGAGCCGCCGAGAATCACCGGCTCTAAATCTTCAACCAAGATTGCTTAATCTTGGACAATTGTGATTGCTTTGGGTCTACCTGCATCGCCTCGGACTTGGTCCACTTCACGCTTGTCACTTCAGACCAGCTTTGTCCTCAATTCCGACCCAAAATCGTCGGAAATTTGATTGAATGTTAAACGCAACTAACACCCAAGAGTGCTGGAATTCAATTGCAACCAAAAACCCGTCGTCTTAGCTATCAACAGAGAAACAACCTCTAGATATTGCTGCTATCTATTTCGACAGCCGAAATTCCAGCTTCGAAGCTACCACCTGCTTCCCCTCTCAAGATTTGAACAGGAGGACCCAAATTCAATCGCCTTCCAATTCACAATCGCCTGGAAAATAGCTTGCTGACCCACACTGCCCAACCTCAGAAAATAGCCGCAAACAACCTGCTCTTCCGCTTCACATTAGTCGCCCAGAACAAGCGATCGCCTCACCTTCTGGATCGACTACAGCAGTTCGGAAAACAGCAGCAATCCACCTTGCCACTCCACCTTCAAAGTCGCGACAACCAGGATTGATTTGTTGCCTCTTCCACATGCACGTCTTTCTTCTCGCTCAAAGTAAATTCAAGATCGCTGGTGTAATCACTACCCAATCACCGTCCACAAGCTCCAATCGTGAATCCTCCTAGTTTGCTCGTCTTCAATTCTGGACAAGATTAGAGTCTTACCCGCGAGCCGTCAGCCTCTTGCACTGATCGCTCTCCACACCAGATTATAGCGGATTAAAGATTGCCCAAGCTCTGTGTGCGTTTGCTGAGATTCAACGACTACCCCCAAACTCACTTCCACTTCGCGCCTTCTTTTCTCGCCCGAATTAGCGCCTTTGTCTCACCCAACCGTCTTCGACGGACTCACGCTCACCTTGGACGGTCGCAACCCACAACCAATCGCGGTTCGCGCTCGCCTCACCCAAATCGCCTTCAAAGCCTTCTCAATCTGGGCTCGATTAAATCACAGCAGGAGGAGTCGGATTTTCCTACCTTCAACTTGAGTTGAAACCACAGCCATGCAGCTACCGCCCAATCACCGACCAGCACCATCGTCCTTGCTGTCGCTGGCCAGAATCGGCTATGCTCACGATGGCTACAGATTCAACAATCTCCTCCGATCGGCCCCTTCTCCTCGTTAATTTTGTATTGTTTTCGAAATCGCCTCCTGCGACTTGTTCCTTTCAGCCACCGATTGCCGGTCAGCTTCAACACCTAACCTAAATCAGTAACGAAACTGCCGAGGAACATGCTCTGGTCAAGATCACCTTCCAACCCAAGTGAGCAGCACACCGCCAAGCCCAGTCGGATTCGCCTTCAAATGAGAGTCGCAACAGAAACACAACCAGGATGATACCAATCAATTCCACCGAGAATCGACTATCAAAATTACATGAACCATAGCCAAAGAACGACGGCTCTGATACCAATTGTCACGAACCTAGGGTTCATGATGGGTTAGAAGAGGAATTGGGGAAGAATAAAGAAGAATTGAAGGGGAAGATTGCAGAGAATTTGGGAGAGAAGGAATGGGATAGTGCTAAACGAGAGAGAGAGAAAGAGAGAGAGAGAGAGAGAGAGAGTAGAGATTCAATTATCAATTCAATTTCAGCATACCTCCCCTCCATTTACATCAGCCTTATATAGGCATATTTGTCCCCTAACAACCTTGCACATGCAGCCATGTGCACCTAACTAATTGCTAGAATATCTCTAACAAACTATTTATGAGCCTATTACAATATTACCCCTTTTATTATATCTCTACCCAATATTATCCTTCTACTACTCTAGGGACATGACATATAGGATCCTGCACAATCCCAAGGATCCTGCATTACTTAAAGGGGACACCCGTGAAGGGTATTTTTTTCAAAAAAGGAGAGGCCATGTCACTTAAAGCCTACATGGATGCTAACTATGCAGGATCTTTTGTGGAGAGGAGGTCCACATCGGGCTTTTGTACTTTTTTAGGAGGAAATTTAGTGACATGGATGAGCAAAAAGCAAAGTGTAGTGGCTCAATCTAGTGCAAAGGCCGAATTTAAGTCTATGGCACTAGGAATGTGTGAGTTATTGTGGCTGAAAATATTGTTGGAAGATCTCAAGATTGAGTGGACAACACCTGTGAGGCTTTATTGTGATAATAAATCAGCAATCAGCATTGCTCATAATCCAATTCAACATAACAGAACAAAGCATGTTAAAATAGATAGGTATTTCATTAAGGAAAAATTGGACAGTGGCCTAATTTGTACCCCATATATCTTCACGAGTGACCAATTGGCAGATGGGTTGACTAAAGGACTACCTACAGCTGGTTTCCACAGATTAATGAGCAAGATTGGGATATATGATATCCACTCCTAATCTTGAGGGGGAGTGTCAACAAGGAAGCAACTAATCTCACCCTTATTCTCGGACAAGATTGGACCGATAGTGATTGGGTTTGATTAACAGTGTGTGATTGACAGTAATTGATTGTTGATGATTGATAATGGTTTCCTAAACCAAGAATATATTTTCTAGAAGATAGATTGATGTATATTTGTTATATCCTAAGTTTCCTAATTAGTTTTGGAAACTTCCCTATTTCTGTTTCTTAAAACCTTCCCAATATGGTAGGAAGTCTTGTATATATTTTTATCTAACCCTTCAGGGGAAAAAAAGATTAATAGCCATTCTTCACGTCTTTCTTGACAAGAAATATTCACAATTTGGATTGATATCGAATAAAAGTATTTAGCTTTCTTCTTCTCCCTCAATATCTCAGCTTTAGCCATTAAATCCATTGAAAGCGTTATGAACCATCATTCTCTAATAAACTTATCAAACACCCCTTTGCTAACTAACAAGAAAGCCAGCTAGAGTTTGCTCCATTTTTTTATCTTGGAAGTTCACTAGTTCAAAACATTTGGGATAGACAATGCCCAAATTTTATTTCCTCTCCCTTTATTCTCATTTTTTCTCTCTATTTATTGAAGAAAGTTGGCCCTCACATTCTTCAAACCTCTAAAATATTTCACTTCCATGTTAGTACTCTCAATAAATCCTATGCCTAAAAAAATAAAAATAAAAGGCCTTGATAACTTGAAGTGGAAGGGAAAATCTATTAATCATCATTTTTTCTCATGCACGCAAATTTATATACACAATTTAAAAGGCATAGGTCATAAACATTTATCAAACCATTCGAACAAGATAATGGATGCTCCTTTTTTTGACAAGGAACCCCTCTAAGATAGGACATCATTGGAACCACCTTACAAAGTAAGTTCCCAATATTGGCAACTATGAACCACAAGTTCAAGGTGAATTAGGTGAGATCTAAACCCAAGACCTCCAAGACAGGATTGTTCCCCATTCCCAAATGATGCAGTCACTAATATTCAAGACCCAGCCCAAGGTCGACCCGACTCGACCCAAACCAAAACAGTAACCACCAGAAACAGTAGCGCTATAGTAGAACTCCATAAGTTTTTAGGATTTTTTCTTCTATTCTATTTCATATCTTTTAGGAGTAGAAGGGAGAAACAATTAATATTCAAAGAAAAACTAAGGGGTAGAAGGGAATGGAATGGAGAAGGATAGGCAAACCAAATATGAATGGAAATGGCAACTGCCCTGAGAAGCACAACAAAGGTAGTCCTTGGAGAGACAAATGGTAGAGCCCCAAATCTTAAGAAGTTTTTGTAGTGAAATGAAGAGGTACAATTGAAAATTAGAAAGAAGAAAACTTGCTATAAGGTTGTATATCAGTGCAGCAATGAAGAAAACCTAAAAAATTATAAAGAAGCAAAAAAGGCAACAAAAAGAGCTGCTAGTGAAGCAAGATCAAAAATATATGAGAATCTATATAAACAACTTAATACAAAAGATGGAGAAAGGGATATATATAAATTAGCTAAAGCAAGAGAAAGGAAAACAAGGGATCTAAACCAAGTGAAATGCATAAAAGATGAAAACTAAAATGTATTAGTGAATAAGGGAGCAGTTAAGGAGAGATGGAATGAGTATTTCACAAAATTATTCAATGATTATGGGGACACAAGAGTTAGATTGGGACATTTTAGTAACTCCGAAGGGAACGTGAGCTATACATTTTATTGACGCATAAGTTCAAAAGAAATAAGGCAAGCATTAAAAAAGATGAAAAATCATAAGGCGGTAGGACCAGATAATATACCAATAGAAGCATAGAAATGCATGAGAGAAGAGGGCATCTCCTGGCTAACGAAATTATTTAACGCGATACTTAAATTAAAAAAGATGTCAAATGAGTGGAGGAAGAGTACTTTGGTTCTTATATACAAGAACAAATGAGATGTTCAAAACTGTGAAAATTACAGAAAAATTAAGTTAATGAGTCATACCATGAAACTCTGGAAGAGAGTAATAGAGCAAAGGCTCAGAAAAGAAACAGACGTCTCGGAATATCAGTTTGGTTTCATGCTTTGTAGGTCAACAATGGAAGCTATATACCTACTAAAGCGCCTAATGGAAAGGTATCGGGATCATCAGAAGGACCTGCATATGGTGTTTATAAATCTAGAAAAGGCCTATGATAGGGTTCCTAGAGAAGTATTATAGAGAGTTTTAGAGAAGAAAAGAGTCTAAATAGCCTATATACAAGCCCTTAATGACATGTATCACGGTGCAGAGACAAGGGTCAAAACATATGAAGGGGATACTGAACCGTTTTAAATTACAATGAGACTGCATTAAGATTCTGCACTAAGCCCATACTTATTTGTTTTAGTAATGGATGAACTCACTAAACACATTCAGACAGATGTGCCATGGTGTATGCTATTTGCAAATGACATAGTGTTGGTGGATGAAGCAAAAGAAGGAGTGAACACTAAGCTTGAGTTGTGGAGAAACATTTAAAATCAAAGGGATTTAAATTAAGTAGAAGGAAAATAGAATATATGGAATGTAAATTTAGTAAGAATGCATGAGTGGAGGATGTTATAATAAAATTGGAAGACCAAATCATACAAAGAAAATACCATTTTCGATATTTGGGATCAGTGATTCAAAAAGATGGAGAAATTCGCAAGGATGTCACGCATAGAATTAAGGCAGGTTGGCTAAAATGAAGAAATGCATCAGGGGTGTTATATGATGGTAAAATCTCATTAAAAGTGAAAGGAAAATTATATAGGACAGCTAAAAGATCAATTTTTGTTGTATGGCTCAAAAATGTTGAGCGGTCAAATACCAGCATGAGCAAAAGACAAGCGTGGTGGAGATGACGATGCTAAGATGGATGTGCGGTCATACAAGAAAAGATAAAATTAGAAATGAATCAACTACTTATGTAACTTCGTCATTTCCACGATATCAACCTCAAAACAAGATATGAATCCCCATCTAGTTGAGTTGAACCTAGCCTTGCCGGGTAGAATCCACACCATTGATTGGTTTAATTCCCTCAGGAGACTCAAGCAGCTAGCTAAGACCTCCCCACCTACCTCTTCAATCAATCTGCCTATTTCATTCAATTATTGCCAACTTTTTCCTAGTGGGCCTACCCAGGGATGTTTGATAATCCCCCGCACGGGACTGAAGGGAAGACTAATGACATTGGATTCAAACTGCTAATGGGAGAACGCTAACTATATGCTTAGGAATAGTGCCAATCGAAGAGAAGATGAGAGAGACTAGACTAAGATGATTTGGTCATGTGAGAGGAAGACCAAGAGATACTCCTGTGAAGAGAGTTGATGACATGGAACAATTAATCAAAAAAAGAGATAGAGGCAGACGCAAGAAGACTTTGGGAGAAACATTAAAATTTGATATGAAGTGTATAAGTCTAAATGAAGATATGACAAAAGACAGAAATACATGAAAGTCTAAAATTCATGTAGCTGACCCCACATAATGGGATAAACGCTGGATATGTTGTTGTTTTTACTTTATATGTTTTAGGATTTTAATTTTATTTCATATTTGATTAGGGTTTTATTTTTATTAAGATTCTAGTTGGACTTTGTTTACAAATATTAGATGGATTTGAATTAGCCAAACACTATAAATATGCCTAGAACTTAAAGTTTGTAATCAATTTTTCTCAATACAAATTTTGACAACCTATTTGGGTTTTCTTAGCAAAACAGTCTTGTTTTTGCATCTTCTTGAAAGCCAAGCTTTGGCCATTGAAGTTTGTTCTTTCGAGGGTTTATTTTGATGTGTTTTTTTCACACACGCGCTATACGCTGCGTCAAGTGGTATCAGAGAGGTTAACCAACCAATCAGATAGCCAATCTTAAAAGTAATAGTAGCAACCAGCCTCGTGACGGTGATTGGGGGCTGCTTGTAGTTTGGAGAGAAATCGAATAACAATGGGAAATAACTCGTACAATGCAACAACAATTGGAGAGAATCCACATTCCACATTCCACAACCAATTAGGTGTTTTACAACAAGTTAATGATAACCAAAACTGGACTAATGGCGTGAATCAAACCGACTACATTAAGCCAGGAAGACCAGCCATTAATCCTATCCTCGTTAATCCTAGAAAACCAATGATGGATGATAGTGATGATGAGGATGATCTTGGCCATATGATAGACAACCCTAGTAGTAGAGGGGTTAGGAGGAATGCGCAGCAACACAACTATTAGGGAAACGATGAGTATAAACTAAAGAATGGCTTTTCGGTGAGCTTGGAGCTTGATCTCAAACATTATATTATCCCAGCAATCTCAACATTTGCAAACTCATGTTTGGTTTATGCTACTAACATGACAGAAATTCCAAGATTGTTGACTCATACTAGGGTATTTTCCAGTCCCGATGGCTCAGGTATTGCTTCGCAATCCAAGGATGGTGGTGTTTCTTCTTATTAGCTTGTGATTGTAAAGAAGACAGAGGCCATGGTAGCAAATCCTTCTACAGTTTATTCAGGCTCTGGCATGGTTGAATCGAAGGCAATAGGAACATATTCACCCTTGCAATTGCAAAAGCAAGAGCAAGATGGTCACAGGGGTCTCTTTGTGAATAGGGGTGTTGGATCTCCCAGACTAGTTAACTTGGGTAGTGCAATTACTTTCGGTATTAATTTGAAATTAGATTCCAAAACTAAGAATGTTGTAACAGTAACAGTTGCTGGTATAGCTGATCAAGTGCTTGGACCAAAGGAGGATTTAAGCATCAATATTTTAAGTGATAGAGAGACTGCTGGTAGTCATGGAATAAGCCTATATTCGAAACAATTGCAAAATAATGCTTCTCCAAGCAAGAAAAATCTACGGATGAATTCGGAAGCTGTTGAAGAGTCAAAAACAAGAAAGCTGATGAGAGGAGAAAAACTTATGATAAGATCTACTAGATTAGAGAAGCGCTCAAGATGGAAGGTTCAACGTCCTCAATCTAACAGTAATAATACAGTAGAGGCAAAGGACAATAAACATGGCGATGGTTGGACCCATGCCAACAAAGATAGGGTTAAGAGGGGGAGGAATATCTTTGTTTATTTTCCCTCAGCAAAAAAGTTCAAGGGTTCTGAACCAGGGACTGTTCCAATTGTTCATATTGTGAGTGGCCTCCACGATACTATGTAGCCTTTGATCCTTATAATGAGTCAGGGTTTAGGTATTTCCAAACATTCAATGTGGCTAATCTCTCTTTGTAATTGCCGAAGGTGAAGTTGTCGTACCCGGATCAAAATTCGAGGTCAATTTTTTTCTCAAGTGGAGGTGAATGATGCAGTCACTAATATTCAAGAGTCAGTCCAAGGCTGACCCATCCCAAACCGGAATAGTAATCGGTTGGAACAATAGCGCTACAATAGAACTCCATAAGTTTTTAGGATTTTAGATTTTTTAGGATTTTTTCTTCTATTCTACTTCATATGTTTTAGGATTTTAATTCTATTTCATATTTGATTAGGATTTTATTTTTATTAGAATTCTAGTTGGATTTTATTTACAAATATTAAATGGATTTAGATTAGACAAACACTATAAGTATGCCTAGAACCTAAAGGTTGTAATCAGTTTTTCTTAATACAAATTTCAACAACCTATTTGGATTTTCTTAGCAAAACAATTTTGTTTTTGCGCCTTCTTAAAAGCCAAGATTTGGCCATTGAAGTTTGTTCTTTCAAGGGTTTATTTTGGTGTATTTTTTTCACACATACGCTACACTCTGCATCACCAAACTTCAACTATTAATTTATATGCTACCATACAAATGTTTTCTTTCATATGAGTATATTAAAGCATCTAACTCGCATTGTACCATCATGGCACCCAAAAGTGTTAATCTCTAAATATTATGCAATAAAAAATGAAATAATAGCAATATTAGACCCGTTTTGGACCTTAAAGTGCATTCAATAATTATTGGCGCAATGTAACTTAATTTTATCTTCAGACATTATTGAAAATAAAATGGATAAAACTAAGGGCTAGCTCATATCTCCATTCTGATTTTGAGACAAGACCATTGGAGGCTTGGAGAACATTACCTTACACTACAGAATTTCAACAACAGTACTCGTGCTGCAATACTTGTTTGGCAAAACTGAATTTTTTAGTGATTAGAGTATGAAAAAGGCTAAAACATGGAAGTTATTCAATTTCCAGGATCCTTAGGGCTTCCAAGAGCACCATCTGCAGCCTGTGAAATTAAATCTTTCCTCACTCCCATGCATGGTATACCACTCAAGTTATGCTATTCTAAGAGAAAAAAGAACCGCACTGATATCATTGTGCTTTCCTCCATATAATTGTATCAAATAAAAGAAAATTTAACAGACAATAACATGAGCTCCAGCTTAATAATTCATGTCCCGTCTTTAATTGTTACAGTTACAATGGTCTTGTTGCAATAGAGTAAGTTTGTTATCTATAAAAACTAAGAACTAGATATATTCAGTTATTAACCATGATTTCATTTCCCTTTTAATTTTTGTCATACTTAGGTATCAAATGCATCACAATTAACATAAATAATTGTTGTCTATGACTTTTGTAATGTATGTCTACTTCTTTCACATTCTGATATAATAACATAATAAAAAAGGAGTGAGCCAATGTACTTTTCTGTAGTGTCATCTTGGTTATCATGCAGTAAGAGATAATACTTCAGAATCTTTGGATCCATTGCACCATCATTAAGAAGTGAGGGCAACTGGTCGGTGTTGAAAAGGTCAACAAATTTACTGAGAGGCTCCTCATCCTTCGAAGAAACAACCAAAAGACCTGCAAGTTAGATTAGAACAAAAATCAAGTAATATTCCAAAAAGGCAAAATATCATAACCTAAACAGCATAATCAACAAAAAAATGCCATGACTACCAAACTTGAGATGCGGGGGGGGGCGCAAGGGAGGGGGGTGTTTGAATATGAATGGGAAGAAAACTTGATAAAGCTTACATGCCACGGGATGGTCAAAAGCTTCATGATCTGAAAAAGAAACAGTGTGTACGAGCTCTTTGTTGAAGTATGGTAACCATGTGGGTAAGAGCTCAGATTGAGAGGCTGCACCACCAAGAGATATCATAGCAACTTCAAATATACTTTTATATAGCAGTCATTCTGAGATTGCAATTAAAAACTAACAGAAACTAAACCAAAACTGTCCATGAACAGGCCCAGGACCACTATTACAGAACATAATGATAGAAGGATGCAACAGTAGTAAATTTAAACCTAAGAAAGCTACCAATCCAAAAAAAAAAAGGACTAAGAAAGCTAACAACAAATATTTCTGCACATTCATATAGCCTCTGACATCATTAACTAACTTCAAATTGTTACAATAAGATTGCAAAGACATACAACTTACTGGCAAGTATAGTTTCAATTTGTGGTGGGTCTGAACTTAAGTTTGAAAAACCTTTCTCCCCTGCATGGGTAATAGCCTCCTTCAACCGCTCCTTGGCAACCTAGTCAAGTAGAAAACCTTCATCGATAAATATCAAGCTGAGAAAACCCAGCGCTAACAGATTCAAACAATCATATATGAGTTAAACAATTGTGCTCAAATCACTGTTGTTAGAATCTTACGATTCACGATTTGAATCGTACGATTCAACTCGATTCATATAGAAATTGAGTCGAATCTATAGGGTGAATCTAAAATCCCTTATAATTGTACGATTCACGATTCGAATCATACGATTCGACTCAATTCATATAGAAATCGAGTCGAATTTATAGGGTGAATTGAAAATCCTTTAGAATCAACTATAAATCGAACGAATCGACCGTGAATCGCATGAATAGCACGATTCGTCCGATTCATCCAATTCGTGCGACTTCGTTTGCATGTGTGCTTTAATCAAATATTCATTCGATTTGACTATCTTTGAAAACAAAGAAGATGATGAAAATGATGAAGATAATGATGCTCTTGAACTTGAAGATGAAGATGATTGATAACTAGTGAAGATTATGGACAATGGAGTTTATTAGTAATCTTATAGTTGTAGGTTTTTTTTTTTTTTTCTAACTTGTTATTTTGAAAGTGGTTTGGTTTGGTGCAATTTGAATTTAAAGGCAACATGAATATACTTTTGTCTTTTGGTATAATTTTAAACTTAACAAATATATTTAGAAGTTTATTTATCTATTTATATTTAAAAGAATTGGTCATGGTGGGCACATTATTTATTTTCTATGAATATATATTATTTATAGTTGAAATTGATAATGTTTACCGAATCTTACGATTCAATTCGATTCTCGATTCACGATTCATAAAATAAGAATTTCGATTCTCGATTCGAATCTCGATTTAACAACTATGGCTCAAATATTTGCATCCACTTTAAAGCAAAACAGATTTTTGTAGATAACAAGATTCAATCTAGCCTCGTCACCATAGCAGTGCAATCTAAGCTCACTGGAATCTCCAAGGACCCTTTATTTATGCTGCAAGCTCCTCGTTGCCTACTCCTCAATTTAAGAAATCATATAACTGAACTGGGTTGTTACCAGTTAGTATTCCTGACATTACTTCAAAAAGAAGAAAATGCAGGTGCACCCTTTTCACGTTTTGTAGGGAATATATTAAGCCTCCCTTCCTCTCCTCTTGATGTACAGTAAATATCAAAATATGCATAAATGTAACTGGTCTTCATGTTGTTCAGGCTTCCAGAATAACAAACACTAAAACAACTAACACAGTTAACTACATTATCCTCGCTTCAGTGCAACATTTGTTTCTTCAGCTCCTAAATGTTGAAAAATGTAATTACTCAAACTTTCCATAAGTTCAATTTCCCACGGACATCCGAATTGGAACATCAAAATTTAGCAATTAATCACCTCCACGTCGGGCTGCCGAATGTCAGACGCGTAGAATAACCGTAGCGTGAACCTCTGAATCCTATGCGTTTGATCGCTTGCTGTCCGTACGGGAACTGTGACGAATCCGAATTCAAAAAAATAAATATTACGCATTGGATAGACAAAGAAACGCCCATCAAAAAACACCATTTGTTACCGTCAATGTTATTGAATGCGCAAAAAGGGCTGAGCATTTCGATCAAGCTGAGGCCGTTCTTCCGACAAGCCTCTTCGGCGAGGTTTGTCCGGAGCACCATCACAACCGGCGTGATCTCGTCGAGTAACATTCGACCGAGCGGGGAGCCATCCGGATTCGCCATCTGGATCCTGGATTGCCCTGGCGGCAGGCACCGGCGACACTAACTCGTAGGCCTTGGCACTCGCCGGGTCAACTCGGTGTGAGAATCCCTTCAGAGCTCTGGCTAGGTGAACGGCGAACGAGCGAGCGCCTATATACGCGTTCTCGCAGATCTTGGGTGGAGAGAGGAGAGCGATCCAGAGCTCGGCTGGGAGGTATTGCTCTCTATTACTGGTTCCATGGCGGAAATGACCGAGATCGACCATTATGGACTGACGGCCCTTCATCACGTGGGCTTCAGGCCCAGGCCCGTTAACGAATGATGCTACTACTCATGAGGGGATACCATCACTCGTGTGTGTCTTCTTATTAAAAAAAAATTAAAGAAATAAAATATAGTTATCGGACTCTTAATATTATTTTTCGTTAATATTATCCATGTACCATTATATTAAAGCGATAAAATCTATATTTTTATCTATATATTTTTACGTTTTTTCCTATAATTATTCAAATCTTTTATTATTTGGATTATACTTATAAACCTGATATTTGAATAAATTTAATTCATGTACTTTAATATTTTCGTTAAATTTTTTGTATATCACATTATGTTCATGTCAAAGTGTAAATATTAAATTGAGTCAAAAATTAGATCAAACAATATAATTGAAATAATCAAAAGTTTGAGTTATCACGCAAAAAAAAAGTCAAAATATATAAATTAAATTTATTTAAAAATATATATCTAATGGTATAATCAAAATAAATAAATGTTTAAATGGCCATGAGAAAAAAAAATTGAAAGTCCATGAGCAAAAATATAGGTTCAACTTATTTAAATTGTAAGGTATGCATAAATCCGAACGTTACTTTAACACTTTATTTTAATATTTAGAACAATATTTATATATTAATATATTATATTAATACAAAATGTTATTTTAAATATCAATATTAAGTATTTAAAGAGCATTTCATAAATTACGCTCGTGTCTTATTCCCTATTTCTCCTTGTTATCTTATTTTCGTTTTCTTATTATCTTCTCTCGTGTTACAAAAAATTATAAAAAAAATAAAAAATTGTGGGGCCACCACCACCGATGACGCAAGCAAACCTTGTTCTACCATGCTTGGTCTTTATTTTTTTATTTTTTTTACTAAATAAATATAATGCAAAGGCAGAGACAAATAAATTGATGCATAGATATAAAATAACCAATTATTATTGAGTTAACTAATTTAAAGAAAACATTATTTGTTTTGGTTGGATTTAGTTATGGTATAACTTGGTTGCGGGTGCATCGCAATGTTCGTTGTGAGTAAAACAAAAGAGAAATAAAAAGATTGACAGAGATAAGTGAAATACCCTAACGTTGTTATTGTTATTATCATAATAAATATATTGATAAATCATAAAAGTAAGATTGAAATAAATAGATAGATGAGATACAATGATAAATGTCAATGACATATTTGATATTTTATAAAATCTAACGAGGGTTTATTAATGATAATGATTAAATTGATATGACTTTTGAACTCTACAATGTTTTTCGAATATCTCAAAATAAATTAAATGTCTTTGGAATTTAGTCTTGTGTTTATGGTATTATTGTGCATTGTATCGTGAGTAATATGTAAAGTTTTTTATAAAATTGCACATTTATAAATGCCTTGCCTTCGTAAATTTTTAAATATGGATGAAATGAAGTATTGGTCTTGAACTTGACTCAACTTTCAAGTATGATAAAATTGTAAATAAATGAACTTAATTTTTTGCTATTCAGTTAATTCCAATATTAACTATATTAATAAAAAATCTATCTTTTGTCGAGCTTTGTCTTAAATTTGCAATTACATATTATATCAAACACTACAATTTAACAACCAAATTAATTATTAACTTATGGGCTAATCACTTCAATAAATAACGTTCAAAAACTAAATTAGAGTACTAAACAACAACAACGAAAGAGTAAAAGTTTATAGTTGGACTAGGATCAATACGAGATGCATTTTCATAAAAAAAAAAACGTATATAATAATTACAATCATGCTATAAAAGAAGTGGATTTCATCATGTAATACTCGATAGATCTTAAAATACATTAAATTAAATAACATTGTACTACAATAAGAACAAACTTTTTCCAACAATATTAGTTGAAATATATGGTAATAAAAACAAAGCTAAAGATACAAATTTAAATTACAAAATAGTCACATATCAACAAAATTAAAGAGTCTTTAAATTCTTACACTGTTTGGTTTGGTTTATAATTGACCATACATTGTCAACTTATTAATTTTAACCAAATGTTCAGTCTAATTTGATTTGGGAATGGTCAAAATTTGAAAACAAGTTGAAAATTATTAGTGATGAATAATAACACAATATATATATATATTTTAAAATATATTAAACTAATAAAAATTTAGATTGCGTACTCTTTACTGTTTTTAAGTTATTTATAGTTTTCAATTTTCTAAAATAATGAAAACGCATTATCTTTACTGTTTTTAAAAATACATTTTTGAAAATAAAAAAAAAATTATAAAAAAAACTCAAAACAACAAAATTTGTTTTGAGTGTTTTCATTCAAAACATAATCTAAACTTAAAAATATATTTATTTATTCATATTTTATTATTGTAATGAGAAAAAATATTATAAAATTTATTTGTTTTAAAATATATATATTTTTTAATAATATATTAACATTAAATATTTATAATTTACTGAATAATCAAATTTATTGAATAAAATATCATTAAAGATTATTTTTAAAATTTCAAAGATAATGCGTTTTCTAATTTTCTGTATTAAGAAATAGTTTTTAAAAATGATAAAGAAAACGCGTTTTTAATTTTCTAAAAATAGACTACCAAAGCAAAAAATTGAAAATGAATTAAAAACTGAAAAATAGAAAGAACGCAGCCGGTTAGGACTTAATCTTTATTGGTTTGATATTTGGTTCGAGATTCTACGAATTTTAGGTTATGGTCCAAGGCTAAATTGGGTCGATATTTGGTACAAAATTATTACGAACTTCGATTTTAGGGTGTACTTTGTAGTATTTAGTTGGAAAATAAAATATTTTGTAACTTTCATAGAAAACAAAAATCACCCATTCTCTAGATGAAATTTGTCATAGAAAATAGGCCAAATCATGTTTTAAAGGGTTGTACCATATAATTAAATTCCATAAAAAATAAGGATGTGTTTGATAGTATTTAATTGAAAAGGAAAATATTTTTTAACTTACATGGAAAACAAAAACCATATCCCCTACATGGAATTTTCCATAAAAAATAGGCAAAAACATGTTTTAATGGTTATAATATGGAATTCAATTCCATGGAAAATATAGCATGCATTCTCTTTACTGTTTTCAACTCATTTTTAGTTTTCGATTTTCTAAAATAATGAAAACGTGTTTTTTTAGTGTTTTCAAAAATGTATTTTTGAAAATAAAAAAAAATGTAAATAAAACTCAAGACAACAAAAAGTTGTTTTAACTGTTTTCATTCAAAACAAACTCTAAACTCAAAACACATTTATTTATTCATGTGTTATTATTATAATGGAAAAAATATTATAAAATTCATTGACTTTAAAATGTATATATTTTTTAGTAATATATTAATATTAAATATTTATAATTTACTGAATAATCAAATTTATTGAATAAAATATCATTAAAAAATTATTTTCAAAATTTTAAAAATAATGCATTTTCTAATTTTCTATTTTGAAAAATAATTTTTCAAAATAACAAAGTGAATGCATTTTCAATTTTTTAAAAACAGATTACCAAAACAAAAAATTAAAAATAAATTCAAAAATCAAAATTAAAAATTAAAAAGTAAAGAGAACGCAGCCGTAGCGTGTCAAACATTAAACATGAAATTCAATTATTTTGATGTGACATTTTTCATGTTTTTTTTATGCTATTAAACACACCCTAAATGTGTCAAACAAAAAAGATGAAATTTAATTCATTAGATGTGACATTTTTCATTAAATTTTTATACTATCAAACACACTCTTACTCTAAAGTCAATCTAATATTATAGTTGACCTTCAAATTTCGATCCCAATCTGAACCAATCCAAAATAAAACTAATTCCACACTATACTCAAATTGACAAGTAATGCTATTAATTTTTAGTAGAGATAAAAAACGGTGATGTGACAATCTATATGGAGTATATGTGCTGGACAAACTATATAATCTATATATATGTGTATCAATAGATACAGTTCATATAAATTGTCATATCACTGCTATTTATTTTTGTTAAAAATTGAATAACATTATTTCAAATTGATAGATGGCACTAGAGCTATAAAAAAAGAAAAATAATATTGGTATATTATTATGTACATATTAAGTTACATAATGATGTTAAAATATCTAAAATGTCCATTAGTCAAGTCAGCGAGTAAGACGATGAGGTGCATGATTAAAATATTATTCATCTAAGTTGGTGAGAGCGATAAAATGAGATAATAAAGTATAGAGGATATTTTTATTATTTATGATGTATTATGTAGTTTAAAGTGCACATATACCTATAACACGGTGCATAAAAAAAAACAAAAAAAAGGGAGCACACTTTCGGGTTAGATTCGAAGTTCGAACCACCTGTCCACGGCATGCTATAAAGCATAAACCCCAGCGAGGGGGGCGCGATGTCTCTTCGCTTGCTGGGCGCTCCAGCCACAAAGCACGCCGCCTTCGCCGCCAGCTATAGGTATTGTCTTCTCTCTCGGATCCGCACTATTATGTCTCATCGCCCCAACTTCCAAGGAGGCCGTCGCGGCGGAGGTCCGGCTGGCGGTCGCGGCCGCCGTGGACGTGGCGGCGGCGGCGGCCGCGGAGGAGGAGGAGGAGGAGGAGGACGCGGCGAGCAGCGGTGGTGGGACCCCGCCTGGCGCGCCGAGCGCCTGAGACAACAAGCAGCCGAGGTACCATTTCCATACAAGCGACCGCAGTGATAATAGTGCTGTCAGTTGTAGGTTTTCGGTTACGAGTACGAATTGCAATTGCTTGTGTATCTGTTTGTGTTACCCTGAAAATGATGGTCGTGGTTTGTAGATGGAGGCCCTGGATGAGAACGAGTGGTGGGGCAAGATGGAACAGATGAAGAGAGGCGGAGAGCAGGAGATGGTATTCAAGCGTAATTATAGTCGGGCGGACCAGCAGATTTTGTCTGATATGGCTTATGAATTGGGGCTTTACTTGTAAGTTTACGGGGACGATCATATTTCTTTTTTGTTCAATACAGAATTTTCGTGTTTCAAAACCACATTACTCTTAGCCGTTACTTTCTAAATTGCAAGGTGGTGATCATCTGTTGTCCAGTCCGTAATTTGTTTACTTAAGTACATGTGTCTATACTGTCATACCGTTTTCTTTCTTCCGTCTTGATGTAGAATTTTTGTTATTGAACAGAGGTGGAAGCAAAGAGCAAACCAATGTCACCAAAATCCTAATTAGAAGATTGTATTTGGTGTTAGGAATTCTAAATTATTTTCGGGAAAAGGGATTAGGGGCTAGGTTTCTTACCATAGCAGCTGATGAAAAGTCACCAAATGTTTGTTTGCTGCATGATTCTGTGTGTAGTGGTTTGCTTTCATCTGCATCAGTGCTTAAGTTCTCACTAATTTTTGGTCCTATCTTGAGATATTGATTTATTATGGTAACTGCAAGTAAAATTTCCTTATGAAGTTTGTTTTAACATTAATGGAAGAAAGCCATGCATATAACAAAGGGAAGACACTTGTTTTGAGTAAAGTTCCATTGGCAAATTACCGTGCGGATCTTGATGATGTTCATGGATCCACCCAGAAAGAGGTACAAATATTTTGTTGGCACAACTTGTTCCAGGATTCATTGTTGCAATTTTTCCCCCCTTTGTTTTGCTTTCCATTTCCATCTATTTTGCAGATACGAATGACCACAGATATTGAGAGAAGAGTTGGGAGTTTATTGAATAGCTCAAAAGGGGCAGTGTCAGCAGACAATTTTCCAAGTGCATCCTCTCAAGGGTCTAAACAAGTAGTGCATGGTGTAGATATTACAAAGACCGAGTCTTTATTTGAAACTGATATTGACAAGGAGAGGCTTAATCTTGAACTTAAAGAAAGACAAGAGAAAATGAAGGTACATAAAACTTAGACCGAGTCCCCAACATGGCTGTCACTTAAACTGCAAACCTTTTTTGATTTGATTAATGCAGGTACTTTAAGAGTACTCTTAAGTCTGCTATTACTTGCAGGCACGTGATAATGTAAAGGCAATGCTGTCATTCAGAGAAAAGCTGCCTGCATTCAAAGTTAAATTTGAGTTTTTAAAAGCTGTTGCTGAAAATCAGGTTGAATTTCCAAGGATTGCCTGCATTTATCAACAAAATTATATTCTTCATTTGTTGAGACTCAATCCTGTCAACCTGCTATCAAGTTTTTACCTAATGCTCCCTAGATTTTTTAAAAATATTTTATAGCTCCATCTGATAAACTTCAAATTTGAATTACTGAGTAGCAAATCATTTGTATTCAGTCAGGGGGGAAAATGAAGACCAAGTGACGATCAACATGAATTGCCTACTACACCATCTTGTATGTAGTCATAACATATTGGCGAATAAACTAATATATGATTGATCCCATAATGATCATTGAAAACCCCCCTCAATATTTGAACACAAACAGTTTGTAGCATTTGTAGATACTAGATACTCAGCCTAATGTTGACTATACGTCTGTGGCATAATTAGATGCTCATAAAACTGTGGTTGCAATCAACACAAATATTTTCTAAAACTGTAGATTTATTTTATTTAACAAGTCAAAGCAACAAACCATAAGATTTTTGAATTCATATCTTTCCAGCAAGAAGACAAAACAGCAAGGCAACAGGCCAACCTGGTGTGTCAGTGTAAGGTGTTTGGAGCGATGGCATGGTTTTTTCCATTATCAGCAAGTAACATCTAGTCATATGTTATGTTTAGTGTATTCATGACCTCATGTTAATATTATTCATAAGCAAATGATAAAAATTCTTCCTGTATGTGATCTGGGCATGGCAGAATGAGTTGTTTTACTATATTACTGCTGTAGACTGTATTTTCCTGAATTGGACATTTGCGTTTTACTAGTATTAACAAGTGAAAAGTTATGCTTCGGAATGGTTCATGCTAGGTTGCATCCGGGTTTGTTTAACTTTGCTCTTTTTATGCCTTTTTCTTGTTCTAGTTACCAGTTAATAGATCTTGCAACTGCTTTTTGATCAGCTCCACTACAGTCATAATATAGTGATTTTTGCATTGTGGCTGTGGGCTTTCATTTTAGTCCAATGGACAGGATTAAAGCTTAAAAGTGGGGGAAAAAATCTCTTTAATTTCTTTTTGGTAACCAAGCCAATAGCCTATTGGTCTGAAGAAAAGGTTTCTGTTTTAGTTGGTGTATTTTATGGGAATACTAGATTTTTATAAAGCGTTGTGAAGATCAAGCTCCCACTTAACTTGATTTCTACATTAAAATAATGTTTTGATTTCCTCCATTTAGCGTAAGGTAGGAGGAGGTGCCATGCTTCCATGTTGTACAAGTTGACTTCATAATATCAACCATGTGATGAAAAATGAGCATATCAATTATCTTCAGTCACCACCATATATGAAACATTTTCTTATGAAGATGGTGTTGGAACTTTATCTCATCATTCCCTCGCTAGAGGATTGCGTTAGGAAGTGCATTTGGTATAAAAATTTGCCACATTGTTCTTTTCCACGAGTTTGTAAAGTCAATGCTATTTTTAGAAGTCAATTGACATTATGAATGTCTTGCCACTAAGTTAGGATAAGGTGTAATTAATGATGATGATGATAATGATAATGATAATGATGATGATGATGAGTGTGAGTTGAGGGGAGGCTTTTGATGGTATTGAAGAGCTTATATTTAAATTTAAGATTATGATATATCTCTTTTTCATTTTTGGTTTCTGATGTATTTGATCCATCTACAAGCCATTTTCTTAAAAGTTGATTGGTCATATTGAAGAAAAATGGTAAATGGAGGTGAAAGAGCTAGGGGTGTGCAATCGGTTTTAACCGAACCGAACCGCCCAAAAATTGTGAATCGAACCGAACCGAACCAAATGCAATAACCGAACCAAACCGACCGACCAACCCCAACACACCGATCTAACCGAAACCGATCTAACCGAACCCTAAACCATGCTAACCGAACCGAAACTGAAAACCGAACTGGAAACAAACTAAGAGACCGGCTTTGCTATTGCTGCCGACCACCTAGTCGGCCGACGATTCTGATGATCGGAACCGATCATCGGATTCCCCCAACCACGGTGACCCAAATACCCAAAAACTAAAAGCATCTAACGGTTGGATTTTAGTAGATCTAGGTTTCAAAATTTCAATGTAAAAGAGAAATAGAGTGCAAACTTACCGAAAACCATCGGCGCAATCTTCGTCTTCGTCTCCGGCCTTCGTCTTCTTCTTCGGCATCAACGACGGATGGTGGAGGGAGAGAGAACAGATGAAGAGCTTCCGTACAAAAAGCCTTCGGCCAGTGCCTATCCACGAAGCTTCGAAGAGCCTTCGTCTTCCCCTTCGCCTTCGCCTTCGCCTTCGTCTTCGTATTCGCCATCACCAGATCTGTGAACTCGAAATCGAATCGAGATGAAATGCCGAGATGCGAGAGAGAGATAGAGAAAGAGAAGAACGAAGAACAGAGAAATGAAATGTCCCGCCCGCGTGCGTGACTCGTGAGGGGGGGGAGTTCGGTTTGCGAGAGGGGGGGTTGTGGCCGGTTCGGTTCAAGTGAGTGAGACTATGTTTTTCAAGTTCGGTTCGGTTCGGTTTTTTTGGTATTTTTATCAAAATAACCGAACCGAATCGAATAACCGATTTTTAAACAAAAATATAACCGAACCAAACTATTATTTTTGAAAAACCGAACCGAATCGACCGAACTTTTCGGTTCGGTTAGTTCGGTTTAACCGAACTTTTGCACACCCCTAGAAAGAGCTATAAAGCTAAAATTTGTCTCTCAACTAGTCCCCGACTTTTATTTAGATAGTCACCTTCTCGCAAATTGGAAATAAATTTGACTGCTAAAATGACCCCAAACTCAAACAATGCCCCTCCATACCCCAATGCTAGAGAACAACCCACAACTAGCTATATGTAAACCAATCGCCCCAAGATCGACTATATTTTATAAACCATGGCTCTTCTCCAAGGGCTGTTAGTACTGAAGGGACCCTTAAAGCCACTTGCTTATAAAGCTTATTAAAGGGGTGAAACTTCCTAATGCTTAAACCATCTCTATGAAAATATGATTACAAACTTAGTTCCAATTCACCGAGTTGCACTTAAACTTGTAATCATTTTCACTACAAGGAAAATGCCTTTCTTTTCTAATCTATTAATAACCCTATTCTATTGATAACTGAGATAGGGTTCACCAAGATGGGCATTATAAAGGGTAGAATACTAGACTTATGTCATGACCCCAAGGATAGTTTAGTAAATATAATAGTAGGAGTTGGCATGCAATATACAATAATTGTAATTTCTTTTCCTTTTTTCTATTATAGGGCTTTGTCCTATTCTATAGGCAATTAGGCTACTTGTAATATTGCACATGGGAGCATGTGGAAGGCTGTTAGGCTATATATAAGCCACAATTGAGGTTGGAAGTATTATGCTTGAATTAATTGAATGAATATTCTCATTTCTCTCTCTACAATTCTCTCCCAATCTCCCTCTCATTTCTTCTACACTCTCCCTCACTTCTCTCTACATTCTTTCCCCCATTTCTGTCCATTTTTCCTCTCCAATGTTCTGTTCTTGATTCTATTCCATCAGATCATTCTGGTTGTCAATCCACTCCTAGGCTAAACCCTAGGTACATGACAACTTAGTATTAGACCCAATCATTCTCTGGAAGTTATAAGTAAGGTGGTTGATTTTTTATCGGCTGTAATTCCTATTGTCGATGCATAGCAGAGCCGACGACGACCTCTGTTAATCCCAACAGAGTCGACGGTCTGGGTAGACGGACAGAGGTGGGTTGGCATTGACTGACGAGCACACTGAAGGCAACGCGAACAAACGGTCGTTCACGAGAGGCGGCAGTCTATCGAAGGTGAAGCAGACAATTCGGAGGGTTGCGATTGTTTGAGGCGAGCGTGAGTTTGTCAAAGGTGAAGCGGACGACCCAGAAGGTTGCGATTGTCCAAGGCGAGCGTGAGTCCATTGGAGGCGAAGCGACCGGCCCAGGGAGTTGCGACTAGACCAGAAGACCATTCCGACCCAGACCGATAAACTTCCTACAAGTGCGGTTGTGGTGTTGCAGTTTGATTGGGAATTCCGATCAAAGTTCTGTGTGGTGTTGCTGCTTTGATCGAAAGGCATTGTGTGTGCTACGGTTTTGGTTGCCTTTTGACCCGTGTTGGTGATTTTGGAATCCGAAGTGATCGCTATTTTGTAGTGGGTGTCACAATTTGAACTAGCAGTGAGTTTGGTGATTTTGGAATCGGAAGTGATTGCAAATCAAAGTGGCATAGTAGATTCGGCGGATTCCATGTGAGAAGTGGATTCTTCCAACTTATCCAGCTTGTTAATTGTTGGTGCTTGAGGTTTTGAGCAAAGGGGACAAGAGGTTGATTTAGGTTTGAAATTTGGTTAACTTTGTTTGAAGTAGGGAGGCGAAGTTGAGCGGGTGTTCTTCGGTTATGGAATTGCAATTGAGGTGAGTAAAGGAACTGTTACAACGGGCGAAACAAAAAAATGTACAGAACTCCTACTCCTTGGTTTTTGCAGTGTTCTATTGGTGAGAAGTCAACCATGGGGAGAAGTTCATGCATGAGACAAATGGAGTCTCAAGGGCAGCAAAAGAAGGTTGCATTTTCAGCTGGGAACAACAGGAAACATGAGGAATTTGACTAGAAGCCTCAGGCATGGGAAAAGAAGTTGGGCAAAGGGATCTGCCAATTGGATAAGGAAACAAGAGGTGTGGTGCATGATACGAGCAAGGAATTCAGCCATATGTTACATGAGCAATTGCAAGAGTTTGCAATGATACTAACTAAGAAGTATCATTACAGCTTTCTCACTGAATTCTTTGATGATTATTGCGGAAATTCTAACTAAGAGGAGTCCCTTAAAATGGGGCAGCCTAAGGAGAGGTTTGGAGATCGAGGCTTGTCTAATGTGGTGGAAGAGTTCAACAAAATCAGGCAGGTAGGGTCAGTGATGGAGTACCAATTGAGGTTTGAAGAGTTGATGGCGTTGATGCTCGATCATAACCCCTATTTGATAGAGGCCTATTTCGTTTCAAGCTTCATAATTGGCTTGAACAAAGAGTTGAGGCTAATGGTGACGGTGCTTCAGGCCAAGACTTTCAAGCATGCTGTTGATAGTGCCAGGCTCTATGAATTAACGTGGGAAGTGTTGAGGTTTGCCTAGAGTTTTCTGATTGGAAGATCAGTGGAGCGTTGATGGCTTTCGGTTCGAAGCTAATAGACAGTTAGGGTTTTTTAAGCCAAAGTGTAATTAATGTAATCTTTGGGGTTCTAACTGTAATATCCCATATTTGATTAGTTATATGGGGGGTTCCGCCTCCTCTATAAATAAGAGGGCAATGCGACAGTGTAGGATCATCTTATCTCTTGTCAAGTTCTCGGTTACTATTGTGAGTACTTTTGTTCTAGAGAAAGTGAGGCTTGTGTATTGAGTTCTTGGGCTTTCTTGGAGTGAATAAGGGTTGTACTTGAGCGATAGGATTGAGAGAGGGCTTGGGTTTTGTACTGATCAATTTCTTCTCAAATAAAAACTGCTTGATTGGGGTGTTGGATTGCTGGATGTAGAGCCAATTAAATTGGCTTGAACCAGGATAAATCTGTTGTGTCTCCTTTATGGTTTGATCTTTTCAATTCTGTTAATTTTCTTTCTGTTGTTCATTTTCTTTTCTTATATTTACACTGCATCCGTGAGTGTTGGAGAGGGTTTTCTCTCCTAAGGGTATAATTTAAGAGTCCTAAGGTTAACAGGAAGCACTAAAGAAGAAACAAAGAGATAGAGATACTGATGGAACAACATGGGATCAAGCAAATCCGACTAAAGGACCAGCCATCGGTGCGGATGATGGTGTTGGAGCCTTTCCTTAGATTTTGCACTTATCGAAATCTAAGGAATAATTAAATTTGGAACAAAATATCGATCCATTAGATAAGCTGAATATAAAACGGGTTGGAGTTGAGAATTACAATGCCTGTAACATCTATCCTAGGCGGGGTTAAGATTGTGAAGGTTCACATGCAGTTGGAGAAGGTCTGATTGAACAATTAGGACTTGAACAATCTTATATTGGCTCTATGTAAACTGATCCTAAGGCTGATGAACTTGGACCAACATTAAGGAAGAAGCTGGAGGTTGAGAAAAGGCACTCTTTCGATGGGATTTTGGTTCCGAAACAGGCTGAGCCGTCCTTGACTTGGGTTAAAATAGGCAACAAGAAGGTGAAGATAGCACTAGCTAGAGGAAAGATAAGGGGGATAGTTGAAGAAGCTGGAGGTTTTGTCGAAAGAAACAATACTCTCGCTACTGTGTTGGTTTTTACTCCTACTGGAAAATTTAGGTTGCTGTCTATTGCAGGGTGGGATGAACCAATGGCTGATTGTGTTCTTAAGGTGGAGACCAATCTTGATTGGACAGCTATTGTAGAAGGTGAGTGTATTGAACTTGAACTCTATCTGGTTGCTCCTATTGAAGTTCTAGGCCAAATTACCACTGGGATTGATCTCGTATATTTAAGAACGAGGAAGAAGAAGAGGCCTAAAAGGAAAAAGAAAGAAAGAAAGATAAATCAGATAGAGAAGAAGGGAATTGGATGAAGTAATGGCTACTTGTTGCAAGTTCTTGGGGACAAGAACACTCTTAAGGAGGGGGAAATTGTCATGACCCAAGGAACAATAAAAGGGCATCATTGTAATAGGGTTGCAATTGTTTGTTAGGAAAATTTTCTCTTTTTGTCTTTTCCCTTTTTGTCTTGTAGCTTAGGTGGTTAGAGAGCCTTGTCTTGTAGCTAAGTGAGGCTATATATATATTGCCTCAGCTGTAGGAAGAGGGCATGCTGAAAATGAATTGAATACTTTGTTTTTCTCTAATATTTCTCCCACTCTCTCTCTCTCGGTGATCTCCTCCCTTATCTTCTTGCTGTACTCTCCCTCCCAACTGATCTCTTCCCCAAATTCTTCTCTTATTATTCTCGATCTTCCTTTCATACCCTAGCTCATCTCCAAGGTTTATGACAAATTGGTATCAGAGCTCACGGTTCTCTGCTGTGATTTTGACGAAAGTGGTTAGTTCGATTACTGTAAAATTAGCCACTGGAAGCAAGTTTCGATGGTGATTATCGGCTGTTGATAGGCAATTGTTTCCAATTCGATTCGGAGGATATTAAGATTGGTAGTGACTGAGAGAGAGCAAAGCAGTTCTTGCCAACTGCATCAATTAATCCTAAGCAATTTGAAATTGAAAAATAGAGCAGTGTCAGGAGGTGACGGCCAGAACTTGGGCAATTCTTGTCTAATCTTGAGGGCGAAGCTAGCCAAGGGAGTTCCGACAGTGGCTCCAAGAAGATTGCAGCGGAGCCAAGGTTCTTCGGTCACATCGATGATTGGGTGATTCGATTCCTGGTGATATTAAGGCGTGATTCTAAAGCAAGAATAGCGGTGGTGTTAAGGGCCGATTAAGTCTGGCACATGGTGGAGTAAGGCAATTTGGAGTCAGAATTGAAGGACGAAGCAGCTTTGGGCGTGTGACTCCTAACTGCTGTTAATTTGCGATTCTAGCGATGAGCGACTTCAAGTGACGACTAGGCTTATGGACGCGATTAGTTCTAGGCTTTCGATTCCTCTTACTGCAACTAAATTTTGTGGAGCCTCGACCAAATTACAAGAGGCGAAATTCTAAGATTGCAAGACCGATTGGGTGGCAGGAGGTGGACGAGCAAATTCTGGCGCAGATTGAGAAGGCTTAAGTCGACTTGGCTAGGCGGTGTTTCTGACGATTCAAGTGATCTAGTGGCAGATTCGACGGAATTCGAAATTCCAGCAAGTGACCATCGGCTGCTAATTTCAGAGGATGTACAGAGCTCCTGCTTATTGGCCTTCGGTTTGTCCTGCTTGTGAGATTTCTGCCATGACGAACAGTGCATGCATGAGACCATGGGAGCCTCAATTGTAGCACAAGATTTCAACCATGACAGGCAGTGCACATATGAGACCAATGGAGTCTTAATTGCAGCAAAAGGATGCTGCATTTCCAATGGGTTATCCTGCTCGTGAGACCAGGGGAAGCAGTGCGCACATGATACGATTAGAACCTCAATTGCAGGAAAAGAATGCTGCATTTTCATCCAACAAAAATCATGAGGAGTTTGGGCCGAATCAGGAGGCACGTGAATAGTTATTAGACCCTTGGGTTAGCAAAACGTGCGAGGAATTTGGCTGTATGATACGAGAGTAGTTGCAAGAGTTTGCAAGGATATTGACCAAGAAGTATCACTACAGCTTTCCCACTGAATTCTCTGAGAAACCAAGAAGAAACATTTCAGATGACCAGCCATAAAGTTCTCACTAGAAGATGATTGATTCAAACAAGCAATCATCAGGATTGAATTATTGTAACAGAGGATTCTTGGAGAAGGAAGCTGTGGAGAGCGAGTTTCTAAAATATTCCGGTGAGCAAAAAGAAGGAGGTGTTGTTGAAGTGGAGGAGAAAAATGTTGAGAGTGAGCTTCGGGAATATTTCGAGGAACAAAAAGAAGATATGGCTGAATTATCAACAGGGGCAGATGGTTTGTTTGTTGGGAAACCTCCATATGAGGACATTAAGGGGTTTGGATTTCTTGGTATTTGAGCAGTCGAAATTGACAATTTTGAGTGGTCATGTTGAAAGGAAGACGATTAATGAGCTACATTCACATCTTTGAGTAGAAATTAAGTCAACTAATGATGCATCCAAGATTGAATCCATCTTTCCTTTGCCTCTTTCAAATTTCTTTTAGGTGAAGGACTTGCTTAGGGACAAGCACCTTCTGTAGCTTCGGTCTGCTATTCCATTAAGCACTCACAAATTGGTGTCAGCTTTTCGAAGCGGACAATGACTCTCGATCAAACAGTAGAATAGGAATGAAAGAAATAGAAAGAAGAGAAAAGGATAATGCAGAGAGAGAGAGAGAGAGAGAGAGAGAGAGAGATTCTTTGATATTTCATATATATCTGTGGGAGAGAATTCAACACTATATATAGTTGGATTCCTAACCTCCCATGTGCTGTAACTGCCCACATGCATGAAAATGTACCTACTGCTAATGCAACAACTAATTAAGTACAACCCTGACAGCTAGCTACTACCATACTGCTCTATTTTACCCCTTAACTATCGTTAATTACAACAACTCCCCTATAACAGGTTAATACATGACAATACCCCCCCCCCCAATCAAAATTTTTCTTGTCCTTAAGAAATACTAAGAAGGATTGCCACTCGTGGAAATTGATTGAGTAGATCTGAGAGATATTCCCAGGTATTATTATCTGAGTGTAGACCCGACCAATTGACTAATACTTGAGTAATGGGGCTCCATGCTTTTAGAGCACTCTTTTATCCAAAATGGCCTGAGGTTCTTTAGGCTGGTCCTCACCTTGTATAGAATTAGGCAGGGTGGGGCTGGCTTGTTGTTCAGACACTGATTTCTTGAGAAGCGAAACATGAATGTTGGGTGAATGTTAGAATTTTCTGGAAGCTATAGTTTGTAGGCCACACTACCCACCCTGGCAGTGATGAGGAATGGACCATAGTATTTGGGTTGTAACTTTGAAATAGGTCCCAAAGATAGGGATTTCAGATGCCTTGGATGTAACTTCAAGTATACTCTTTCCCCTTCTTGGAAATGCCTGTCACTTCTCTTTCTATCCACGAATTGTTTCATTCGGTTCTTGGAATTTGCCAACTTGGTCTTGATCACTTGTAGAGTCTGTTACCTTTGCTGGAGGTAGGTATCTAGGGCTGCCACTGAAGATGTCTCTCCAACCGCCAGAAGTAGTGGTGGTTTGTAACCATAAAGTGCTTCAAAAGGAGACATTTTGATGGCATTATGGTGGCTGGAATTGTACCACCATTGAGCAGTGGCCAGCCACTTATGCCAAGATTTTGGTTGTAGGAAGCATATACACCTCAAGTACATTTCTAGGCTTTGGTTTACCCTTTTCGTTAGCCTATCCAATTCAGGATGATAGGCGGTTGACATGTTCAACTTGACCCCAATAATCTCATTAACTCCTTCCAAAGCAGGCTAGTAAAAATCTTATCCCTATCCAATACTATAGCTTCGGGCACTCCATGCAAAGCTACTACCTGATCCCTGAAGATCTTAGCAATTTCTCTGGCGGTATAAGGATGAGACAACCCAACAAAGTGGTTGTATTTGGTGAATCGATCCACTATTATCATAATACAATCCTTCCTTTCTGACCTTGGAAGTCCTTTAATGAAGTCCATGGAGATGTTCTCACAAGGCCCCCCTGGAATGTTTAATGGTTGCAATAATCCCGGATAGGCCACATTTTCTGTTTTGCACCTTTTGCAAGTGTCACACCCCATCACAAACTCCATAACATCCTTCTTTAATCCCAACCATTGAAAGAGTTGTCTCATTTTGTGATAAGTATTGACAATTCCTGAATGTCCTCCCATAGGTGAATTGTGCAAGGTGTCAATTCCCTTGTGTTTGAGCCTTTTGTCATTTCCCAAAACCATTCTTCCTTAATACCTGATGATGCCATTTACCAAAGTATACTTTGGTTTAGTCGTTGAGTTGACCACTAACTGCTGCAACAATTCTTTAGTTGCCCCGTCTGCTTCATAGCTTGCACTAACTTCTTGGCACCAATCTGGAATCACCACAGTTAAAACATCTGCTTGGCCCCCCTTCAAAATAACTTGACAAGGCATTGGCTGCCTTGTTTTCCTTCCCTTTTCTATATTGAATAGAATAGTCTAGCCCCATTAGTTTTGTCATACCCTTTTGTTGCAAGTGAGTATTTAGCCGCTGTTGTAATAAAAATTTTAGACTTTCATGGTCTGTTTTGATCACAAATATACCTCCTTCCAAGTAGTGGCGCCATTTATCCACAACCATCAATACAACCAACAATTCCTTCTCATGTATACTTAATGCTAGGTGCTTAGGTGCCAAGGCTTGGCTCAGGACAGCTAGGGGTTTTCCCTCTTGAACCAAAACAACCTCGATTCCACTAGCACACACATCCGTTTCAAGTATGAAGGGCTTGCTAAAATCCAGCAAGCCTAACGTTGGAACATTGTTGATAGCTTGTTTAAGGTCGACAAACACCTTCTCTGCCTCCTGACTCCAATGGAACCCATCCTTCTTCGATAATTCGGTCAAGGGTTGGCTGATAATTCCATAGTTTTTGACAAACTAGCGGTAGTGGCCAGTTAGCCCTGGAAATCCCCTAAGCCCCCTTGCACTGGTGAGTCTTGGCCAGTCTAACATGGCTGCCACTTTGCTAGGATTCATGCTCACCCCTGTTTTAGATATGATGTGGCCCAAGTATTCCACTTGTTCTTGAGCAAAGACACATTTTGATTCTTTAATATACAATTGATTGAACCTAAGGACCTCAAATGTGACTTTTAGGTGGTAGATGTGCTGATCAAAGGAAGGGTTGTAGATTAGAATATCATCGAAGAACACTAAAATGAATTTGCGAGGGTAGGGTTCAAAGATTTGGTCATCAAGGATTGGAAAGTAGCTGGTGCATTAGTCAAACCAAAATGCATTACAAGAAATTCATAATGCCCTTGATGAGTCTTGAAGGCCGTTTTGTGAATATCTTTGGGTTTCATCTGAATTTGATGATAACTCGACCTAAGATCTAGTTTGGTAAAAACAATGGCATACTTAAGTTCATCAAGTAAGTCTTCTACTATAGGTATTGGAAACTTGTCTTTGATGGTTATGGAGTTTAGTTGTCGGTAATCAACACAATCTCCATGAACCATCTTTCTTTTTAACAAGCAAAACGGGTGAAGCAAAAGGACTGTTGTTGGGCTGGATTATAGATTTGCTTAACATATATTTGATAAGTAGCTCAATCTTAGGTTTCTGTTTAAGGGAGTATCGATATGATCTTAGGTTCACAGGCTCGACTTGAGGTTTCAGGCTAATCGAATGATCAAGAGCTTTTTTGGGTGGCAGGGAGTGGGGTTCAGCAAAGGGGTCCTTATACTCAATCAAAAGTAGATTAAGAGAGTCTAGTTCTTGTACCTTTCTTTGGTTGGATGTTGATAGGCCCCTAGTTTACTTGACTTATCAAAGAAGGTCCAAGAGGGAGGGGGCAAGGGCAAGGGTGTAAATTGGATGGCTGGCATAACAGCCAGCCATGTGCGTAGGGGTAGAGAAGGGAAATCGTTGGGTTGTTACACAACCCAACAAGTGCGTAACATATTTTTGTTGAGGAGGAGGGAGGGAAGAATATGTAGAGGGAGAAGAAGTTGGGGGAGGGGGAGATTTTCATTCTTGTATTGAGTCTTGGGAGAGTTAAGGGCCTCTCGAAGGCCCTGAATTGTTCTTGTTTTCTTGCTGAAAATTATTGAAAGCTATTGATATTTGATTGCTGTTGAATTTCTATCTGGTATCTTATCAGATGTCTTACTGCTGACCACCACGCATATCTCTCCTTCTTGTTTAGTGGTTTCTTCAAAAATTTCCACTGCATGGAGGGAGAAGAGTTTAGCCACCTTTGGAAATCTACCCTTGAACATTCTTTGCAGTTGTTTACCTGAGATGACCTTACACACTCCCACCTCCGGATTGCCCGTTAGGACCTTTTTGCTGTCATCCTTTTTGAAAGTCACCTCCATTTTATTGAAATCAAAGTTGATTGGACTAACTCCCTTCATTCAATCCACCCCCAACACTACATCACAACCCCCTAACTTGAGCAATCTCAGATCTATTGAAAAATTTTCCCCATTCATCTCCCAACAAAAGCCCTTACAAGACGACTGACTCATCAGCTTGTTGCCATTGGCAACCGATACTGATAGGGGATGGGAAAGACTTACCTCTCACCCTAGCCTTCTTGCCACAACTTCATCCAAGAAGCTGTGAGTACTCCCACCATCTATGAGAACCATGATCGGCTGATTGTTTACTCTTCCTTCCACCTTGATAACCTTACTATTGTTCACCCTCTTTAAGGCATGTAAAGAGATCTTCCCTTGATCCTCCCTCTCATTTTTTGATAGTTCTTCTCCTTCTTCAGTATCCTCGTCTTCTCCTTCCAACAACAACAGTTGCCTCTTACACTTGTGACCCACGAAGTACCTATCCCCACATTCGTAGCATAAGCCAGCTACACGCCTTTGCTCCATCAGCTTACCTCTAGTGGCAGGAACAAGATTGGTGGAAGGTAAGGCCAGGACGCTTCTACTATGGGTCCCCCCCTTTTCTCGGTGTCAACCTATTTACTGCTTGTCACCCTCCTGTTATCACCCCTCTTGTTTGATTCCTCTGTTTTTTTTATCATTGCCTCAATAATCATTTCCTATAACCTTGCACTTTCCACGACCTGTTTCACTATATGGGGCCTCAGATAGCTAAGGGTTGTGCACCATCATCATCAATCTCAGCTCCTCAAATTTCTACTGATAGGCCTGAACCGTTCCTTTTTGTTTGAGTTTATTAAACTCTTAGATTATATCCCTCATGCTTTTATCTCCGAACCTCACACAAAGGTCCTCTACAAACACACTCTAAGGGCTTCCCTCCTTAGTCGCGAGCCATGCCTGATGCCAAGCATCTCCCATATCATTCAAGTAAGTAGAAGCCAAGGTGATCTTTTGTTGTTTCGGAATTTGATATAGGGAGAAGACTAGCTCACATCTTCGCGTCGACCACCTCGGATTCTCCCCTTCAAACAATGGAATCTTGAGCCTCAGCATGGGGTAATTCGGGTTGTATCGATTAACCGGAGTTCCCTGTCTCCTTTCTCTTACATTCTCCCCCATAGTGTTCGTATCGAACTCAAACTTCGACGTTCCTATCAGTCGCAGTTCTACTGCCACTCCAGGAAAATGGGCTCCATTCTTTCTCTCAGGGGAAACTCGGGAGATAGCCTTATTAGATGTTGATTGGTGAACATTCGCGCAATCAACTGCATTTGCTCCATCATCTGTTCTCGTAACAGAGTGCTCTGCTCGCGACTCTCCACCCTTCAACGTTCCATTGCTTGGTCAATCCGGGAATCTACTTCAGCTCCAATAGAGATTTTGAGCGTTCCACTTGATTCTGCATCTCTGTTATTGCCGTCGTCACCTGTTGTAGTTGAGACTCTATTTGTTTCATTCTCATTCCGTCGGCCATGGTTATAATTCTTGTAAGTATCGCTTGATGCCCAAGAGCGTGCTTTGATACCAAGCTTGTCAGCTTTTCGAAGCGGACAACGACTCTCGATCAAACAGTAGAATAGGAATGAAAGAAACAGAAAGAAGAGAGAAGGATAATGCAGAGAGAGAGAGAGAGAGAGAGAGAAGAGATCAAAAGATTCTATGATATTTCATATATATCCGTGGGAGAGAATTCAACACTATATATAGCTGGATTCCTAACCTCCCATGTGCTGTAACCGCTCACATGCATTAGAATGTACCTGCTGCTAATGCAACAACTAATTAAGTACAACCCTGACAGCTAGCTACTACCATACTGCTCTATTTTACCCTTCACTATCGTTAATTACAGCAACTCCCCTATAGCAGGTTAATACATGACAGTTGGAACCTGAAGTCATTGAGGTCGATCAGGTTGCTTCTATTGAAGTTCTAAGCCAAATTATGTCTGGAATGGATCTTGGAAACCTAAGAACAAAGAAGAAGAGGCCTAGGAGGAGAAGAAAGAAAAGAGGAATGAAATAGATAGAGAAGGCTGAAATTGAGTGAAGAGTCATGGCTACTTGCCCCAAGTTCTTGGGGACAAGAACTCTCTTGAGGAGGGGGTAATTGTTATGATCTTAGGGATAGTTTAGTAAATATAATAGTAGGAGTTGGCATGTAATATACAATAATTGTAATTTCTTTTCATTTTTTCTGTTATAGGGCTTTATTCTATTCTATAGGCAGTTAGGCTAGTTGTTATATTGCACATGAGAGCATGTGGAAGGCTGTTAGACTATATATAAGCCATAGCTAAGCCATAGCTGAGGTTGGAAGGATTATGCTTGAATTAATTGAATGAATATTCTCATTTCTCTCTCTACAATTCACTCCCAATCTCCCTCTCGTTTCTTCTACACTCTCCCTCACTTCTCTCTACGTTCTTTCCCCCATTTCTATCCATTTTTCCTCTCCAATGTTCTGTTCTTGATTCTATTCCATCAGATCCTTTTGATTGTCAATCCACTCCTAGGCTAAACCCTAGGTAGATGACAACTTAGTACTTTCAATCAAACATAACCTCCCCCTTTTGGAATGTGTTGCATCTTCAATGGGGCTAACCTCTTTTTATATTTCTCCATTGCCTCATTTCACACTACTTTAGACTTGAACTTAGAACCTAGAGGGAGTGTAGTCGGAAGTGACCAAATTTGCAGCCAATAATGTTGGATAGAGGCATAGAGCTTCATTGTTAGCTCTTGAGTC
Source organism: Diospyros kaki (assembly GCA_036245055.1). NCBI lineage: Eukaryota > Viridiplantae > Streptophyta > Magnoliopsida > Ericales > Ebenaceae > Diospyros > Diospyros kaki. Next base: position 1,830,376 of record BSEG01000010.1, read on the forward strand.
TTAATGTCATGGAAGATTAGCTCACTTTAGCTAAATTATGTTATGCTCAGACATGATTCTAGACAAAACAAAACCCCTCTCAAAAAACATATAATTCTCTAATCTCATCTTCCAACAAAGAATAGTTTGATCTGTGAAGAAAAGGCAAGCCACAAAAATAGGTTCCGTCCATGAATAAAGCCCTTGATCAACCTTGAAATCTCTAGTTTCTTAAACATAGGACTAAGAATTTCAGCAGCAAAATAAACAAAATTTGGAAAATGGGATTCCCTTGGTGAAGGATTATAGAGTAATCAATAGGACTATTGAGACCCCATTAGCCAGAATAGAGAACCTGACCTTGGAAATCCAAAGAGGAATCCTCTCTCTCATCTTGCGACCAGACCCCATCCCATCAATGAAGTAATTAAAAAAGGCCCAACAAACATGGTCATTGGCTTTCTCCATATCAAGCTTACAAATAACTACTGGGAGTTTACTGGCTTGTTGTGAATCAACCCCCTCCTTTGGAGCTAAGGTTGAGTCAAGAGTTGGGTGCCCACCAAAAAGGCATTCTGAGATTTTGATACCATGGCGCCAATATCCTTCTTTAATCTGGTAGCCAAAATTTTAGCTAGTATCTTATGGATGCTTCTCAGTTCCCACAAGGCTAATGGATCTAAAATCTTTTAGCTCTATTCTCTGCCTTTTTCCACTGTAGGAGCAATAAAAGAAAATTTAGATTTTTCTCAAACCTTAAAATGTTATAAAATTCTCCAAAACTTTCTGTTACATCCTATCAACCACTGCCAACTACACAGGAAAAAACCATCCTAAATACACTTTGCCCTCGACAACTATTGAGTGCTAAAATAATGTCCTCTTCCTAGAATAGGCTTCCAAGCCTCTCCATTTATTCCTCTGAAATGTAGTTAAACTCAAACCCTGACAAGACAGGCCTATAATACTCCTGTATAGGTTTTATTGTTGGCTCTTTAATTTGCGTGTGTGGTGCCTTCTTGTTACCCTTTAATGTGGTGATCTTTACTTATTAAAAAATTGCAATGTAAAAAAGTTAATAAGTTGGTTAAGTTGTTTACTTAATTGATTTAATGTTTCAGTTTTGCGACTCCTAATTTCTTTCTTGAATTGCATGACATTCGTCCTAATATTATTGTTTGATCAACTAATCATCAAGTTCATTGTATTTTCAGTGTTTTCACTTGTAATATTGCTCATTATTGTTAATGCTTTTAACCGAATTTCTACTTGTTCTCATTGGTTTTGTTTCACAAAGCAGGTATTAGTCGTTTCTGGAGAGACGGGCTGTGGTAAAACCACACAGCTTCCTCAATTTATTCTCGAGGAGGAGATATCTTCCCTACGTGGTGGCAATTGCAACATAATGTGCACTCAACCTCGTCGTATATCTGCTATATCTGTTGCAGCTCGAATATCCTCTGAAAGGGGTGAAAATCTAGGTGAAAGTGTTGGTTACCAGATCCGCCTGGAATCACAACGCACAGCTCAAACACGGTTACTATTTTGCACTACCGGAGTATTGCTTCGGCAGCTGGTAATGTGATGTTACTCATTCATGTTTTCTTTCTTTCATAAGCTCCTAGCATTCATAGGATTACAACAACAACAACAACATATCCAGCCTTTATCCCACTATGTGGGGTCGGCTACATGAATTCTAGACTTCCATGTATTTCTATCGTTTGTCATATTTTCATTTAGATCCATATACTTCATATCGAACTTTAATGTCTCTCCCAAAGTCTTCTTGGGTCTACCTCTACCTCTTTTTGTGACTAATTGTTCCATTTCATCAACTCTCCTCACAGGAACGTCTCTTAGTCTCCTTCTCACATGACCAAACCATCTTAGTCTAATCTCTCTCATCTTCTCCTCGATTGGCACTACTCCTACCTTATTACGAATAACTTCATTTCTAATTTTATCCTTTCTTGTATGTCCGCACATCCATCTTAACATCCTCATCTTCGCTACACTCGTCTTTTGCTCATGCTGGTATTTAACTGCCCAACATTCTGAGCCATACAGCAAAACTGGTCTTATAGCTCTCCTATAAAATTTTTCTTTCAATTTTAATGGGATTTTACCATCACATAACACTCCCGATGCATTTCTCCATTTTAGCCAACCTGCCTTAATTCTATGTGCGACATCCTCGTGAATTTCTCCATCTTTTTGAATCACTGATCCCAAATATCGAAAATGGTCTTTTCTTTGTAAGATTTGGTCTTCTAATTTTATTATAACATCATCCACTCTTGCATTTTTACTAAATTTGCATTCCATATATTCTGTTTTCTTTCTACTTAATTTAAATCCCTTAGATTCTAAATTGTTTCTCCACAACTCAAGCTTAGTGTTCACTCCTTCTTTTGTTTCATCCACCAACACTATGTCGTCTGCAAATAGCATACACCATGGCACATCTGTCTGAATATCTTTAGTGAGTTCATCCATTACTAAGGCAAATAAGTATGGACTTAGTGCAGAACCTTGATGCAGTCCTATTGTAGTTGTAAATGGTTCAGTATCCCCTCCGCATGTTCTGACCCTTGTCTCTACACCATGATACATGTCCTTAAGGGCTTGTATATAGGCTATTTTGACTCCTTTCTTCTCTAAAACCCTCCATAATACTTCTCTAGGGACCCTATCATAGGCCTTTTCTAGATCTATAAACACCATATGTAGGTCATTCTGATGATCCCGATACCTTTCCATTAGGCGCCTTAATAAATATATAGCTTCCATTGTTGACCTGCCAGGCATGAAACCAAACTGATTTTCTGACACATTTGTTTCTTTTCTAAGTCTCTGCTCTATTACTCTCTCCCAGAGTTTCATGGTATGACTCATTAACTTAATTCCTCTATAATTTTCACAATTTTGAACATCTCCTTTGTTCTTGTATATAGGAACCAAAGTACTCTTCCTCCACTCATCTGGCATCTTTTTTGATTTAAGGATCGCGTTAAATAGTTGCGTTAGCCAGGAGATGCCCTCTTCTCCCATGCATTTCCATGCTTCTATTGGTATATTATCTGGTCCCACTGCCTTATGATTTTTCATCTTTTTTAAAGCTTGCCTTATTTCATTTGAACTTATGCGTCGATAGAATGTATAGTTCACATTCCCTTCGGAGTTACTAAGATGTCCCAACCTAACTCTTGTGTCACCACCATCATTGAATAATTTTGTGAAATACTCCTTCCATCTCTCCTTAATTGCTCCCTCATTTACTAAAACATTTTGATTGTCATCTTTTATGCATTTCACTTGATTTAAATCTCGTGTTTTTCTTTCTCTTGATTTAGCTAATTTATATATATCCCTTTCTCCATCTTTTGTATCAAGTCGTTTATATAGATTCTCATATGCTTTTGACCTTGCTTCACTAACAGCTCTTTTTGCTGCCTTTTTTGCTTCTTTATAATTTTTTTGATTTTCTTCATTGTTGCATTGATAATCCTAGCATTCATAGGATTATGTTACATAATTTTGAAGCAGTTTAAAACATTAATGGCTTCCTCACTTCTTTGGGGCAATAATTTTTTACTAGTGAATTATCACAGTTGTCATCTATGGAAGCTTATAAGTTCTCCTTGTGTTCGTGAAATGCACCCTGACTTATTTTTTCTTTTTCCCTGTCCTTGCAGGTTCAAGACCCAAATTTAAATGGAGTAAGCCATTTGCTAGTGGATGAAATTCATGAAAGAGGCATAAATGAGGATTTCCTCTTAATAATTTTGCGTGACCTCCTCCCCCGTCGTCCAGATCTTCGACTTATTCTAATGAGTGCCACCATTAATGCTGATTTATTCTCCAAATACTTTGACAATGCCCCAACTATTCATATCCCGGTATTGCCTTTTGGTTCTTCATTGGTGTGACATGTTTTTTAGAATGTTCAGTGATTTTTTTTAATGATTGATAATGTTCCTATGACATTGTGGCAGGGGCTGACTTTCCCAGTGTCGGAGTTGTTTCTAGAAGATGTGCTGGAGAAAACTCAATATAGAATCAAATCTGAATCTGACAACTTCCGAGGGAGTTCAAGGCAGAGGAAGAGAGAACAAGAGTCTAAGAAAGATCCTTTAACTGAATTGTTTGAGGTAGGATTTTTTTTATTTAACATATTACTTAAAAAATGTTAACTATAATCTATCTTTCTTGCATATAACCATCCTAGTATTTAACTGGTTACAAGTAATGATGCTAACTTCAATGCCATTACCAATATTGGAGATTTTGTTTTATCTTTTTCAAAAGTAGAGATAACAAAAACAACAAGAACAACATATCAAACCTTAATCTCACTAGGTGGGGTTGGCTACATGAATTCTAGCTTGTTAGCCATTTCTATCATTGGCCATGTTTTCTATAAGACCCTTATAACTTGTATCATATCTAATTTATGAAAAACGATTTTTTTTGCCTCAAATTCTAGTAGATTGCTAATAAATAGTTGAGGTTCTTTTGTTGATTCCTAACATCCTATTTCTTACTATCTTTAGTCTTCTTATGTGTTCATGAGTGGTATAGAGCTGCTTAAGCTGTAGCGTTGGGATAAAACAAGCTTGGGAAAGTTATGACAATCACAAAACATTTGAAATGAGCTTAAACACACCATCATGTGAGCATAAGAAGCCTGGGGAAGCTAAAAGGGAAATTTTAAAAAACAACTATAGGACTTAAACAACTACTTAGCAAAGAGGTAGATAAACAACTTTAAGAGGGTTTTGTCATGTGAGAATTTCTAATAAAGATTCCTATGAGGAGAGTGGATGGAATGTAACAACTATCTAACAAAGTGGTAGTGAAAGATCAAAAAAATATTTGGTGTGAGACTAGGCATGATATGAGTTAGAAGGGTCTAATAGAAGATAATGTGTGAAAACCGAATAAATTCTTCATTGCTTCGTATGTATACATACAAGTCCTCTTATATAGATGAGGATTATAAAACATTGGAAAGATTACTAAGACTAAACAATAGGAAAGATTTGACTATACACAAATAGGAAGTTCCCTAAACACTGTAGGAAAGTTCCCTAAACACCAATTTAGAAATCTCCAAAAAACAAAAGATATGATTAGCTTCTAAACTAAGGACACTGGACACTTTGAGTAACAACTCTCTTTAAGGTGCTAGCCAAAGTTTCCTTTTTTCTTCCATCAAGAACCAAGGCTTCCCTCAAGACTTCCCATCAACCATTCCCAGCTTACATACCAACTCTTCAAACTGTTTAGTGGGTAGCCCCTTTGTCAAAAGATCAACTAGCTATTTTTATGAGGGACCACAGGGAACACAAATTAGGCTAGCTCCCAACTTCTCCTTTTTGAAGTGTCTGTCTATCTCCATATGCTTGGTTCTATTGTCTTGTACGGGGTTATGTGTAATACTTATGGCTAACTTATTATCACAACACATCTTGATCGGTCCACTGCTAGCAATCTTTAGGTCTTCCAAAATAATTCTTAGCCACAACAATTCACATAGCCCTTGAACCATGGGCCATGAATTTGACCTCAACACTAAATCTAGACACTATACTCTGCTTCTTACTTGTCCATGACACTAAATTCTCCCCTAGAAACACACAATAACCAGTTGTGGAGCGTCTATCAGTTAAAACCCTTGCATAATATGCATTCGTATACCCTGTAATATCCAATTCATTTCCTAGTTTGAACAAAATCCCTTTGCCAGGTGTGGTTTTCAAATAACATAGGATCCTCCTTACAGCATGCATATGTTCTTCTGTTGGACTATGCATGAATTGACTCACCAAGATAACAACAAATGCAATATCCGGTCTAGTATGTGACAAATAGATCAGTCTTCCCGTCAATCTTTGACATCTTCCTTTGTCCACCGGCTGACAATTAGAATTTTCTCCCAACTTGATTTTGGATTCTATTGGAGTACCTGCTCCTTTACCTCCTAGCAACCTTGTTTCCTTTAACAAATCCAATATATACTTCCTTTGTGCCAGAAAAATCCCTTCTTTAGAATAGGCCACCTCTATTCCTAGAAAATACTTCAGTACTCCAAGGTCTTTGATCTCAAATGTTCTAGGAAGACTCTCTTTAAGCTGTTTTTTCTCTTCAAAGTCATTCCCAGTCACAATAATGTCATCTATGTGAACCAACCAACAAAGTTGTCATCCTTCCCTCCATTAAATGTTTAATGAAGAGAGTATGATCTCCTCTGCTTTGATGATATCCCATCTATTTCATATCCTTAGAGAACCTGTCAAATCATGCCCTCGGTGACTGTTTAAGCTCATGGAGTGCCTTCTTTAGTTTACATACATTTCCTGAAATTCCTTTGTGAAATCCTGGTGGTGGCTCCATAAATACTTCTTCTTCAAAGTCTCCATGCAAAAAAGCATTTTTGACATCAAATTGTTGCAACTTTGTCATCCATAATGTGCTACTAGGGCTAAAAGGATTATTACTGTTGTCATCTTTGCCACGGGCGCAAAGATCTCTAGGTAATCAATGCCATAGGTTTGGGTGTACTCTTTAGCAACTAACTGAGCCTTATACCTCTCTAAAGTACCATCTGCATTTTTCTTTAGATTAAAGACCTACCTGCTGCCCCACAAGTCTGATTCCCTTTGGTTCAGGCACCATGTCCCAAGTCTGATTCTTTTCTAAGGCTCTCATCTCCTCATGCATTGCTTGCATCCAATTCTGATCCTTTAAAGCCTCAACAACTCTCTTAGGAATAACAATGGTATCCAGAGAGATCAAGAAACTTCTATGTTTTGGGGACAAACAATGATAAGAGAAATAGTTGGCTAATGGATGTTGTGTACAACTCTTAATTCCTTTTCTAATAGCAATAGGTAGATCTAAGTCATTAGGGACAGGATTAGAAGAGGAACTAGAGGGATAAGTGATTTCAAAACTTGAACTTGGAGTGGATGTTGGTCCAAGAGGAGGATTTGGAATAGGCTGTGTTCTTCTCTTGAAGACATAAGGGGAACCTTTAAACCTGATCGGGGATGACAACATTGGCAGTGGTTGTGCTTCCTGTGGTTTTGGTTTGTCCTGTTCACCAAAAGGGGAAGTAGATGAGTCATGGATTTCTGGGTGTAACTTAAAAAGCAAATCTAAGGTAGGAAGACCACCACTTTGGTCACCACTAGTAACATTCTCCCCCTGGTGACTAGGATTAGAGGACCCAAAGAATGATTGAGCTTCAACAAATGTAACATCTTTGGATGCATATAATTTTCTAGTAAGAGGATGATAACATTTGTAGCCTTTTTGAGCAGGGGAATAACCAATAAAGATGCACTTAAGTGCTCGGAGATCAAGCTTATCTTTGTGATGCTTAGAAATATGAACAAAAGACACACAACCAAAGACTCTTAAAGGAAGGCAGGTATGAAGACCAGCATCCAAGAAATAAGGGGATAAACATTGGAATGGACTTTGATGATTTAGGAGCTTAGAAGGAACTTGATTAATCAAATATGCAACAGTTAAGATTGTTTCTCCCCAAAAAAGTTTAGGAACAGAATGATGAAGGAGAAGAGCCCTAGTAACATTAAGTAAATGTCGCATTTTCCTTTCGGCCACCCTATTTTGTTGAGGAGTATCCACACATGATGACTCATGGATAATCCTTTCTTGCTAGAAAAATTGATGTAATAGTGATTAAAATAATCTCTTGCATTATTAGTACGAAATCTTTTAACGTGGGATGCGAATTGGGTAGAAATCATCTTACAAAATATAGGCAAAATAGTGTTAATAACATTCTTATCCTTTAAGAGATATACCCAAGTCATCCTTGTATAATCATCAATGAAAGATATGAACCATTTGGCCTTAGAACAATTAGGGATCTTATATGGCCTCCAAACATTCGAATGTATCAATGAAAATGTAATAGAAGACAATTTATTACTTATAGGATAAGAAACTCTGATGCTTAGAAAAATCACACACATCACAATGGAGATTAGTGATGCTTAAACCCCTAAATGAAGTAGGAAACATAGATTGCATCAAACTAAAAGGAGGATGTCCTAAACGATAATGCTGAAGCTAAATCTCGGTCACAAGAGTAGGCTATGATGGACATGCAAGAATAAGTTGATCCCCTTTAGTGAAAACACTGTTTTTCTTCTAGTAGTACAATCCATTCCATTCTTCAGCAACACCAATTATCTTCCTTGTGTCTAGTGCTTGAAACTCACATTTATTAGGAGAAAAAATAACTTGACAATTAAGTTATTTGGTGAGCTGATGAACAAAAATTAAATTGTTAGAAATATTAGGAACATGAAGGACCTGTTGAATAGGTAATGAGGAATTGAGAGTAACATTACCTTGACCGGTTATAGGAGTTGTATTACCATTGGCTACTGTTGTTTTCTTGGAAATACTCATTAGTTTATAGGATTCAGACACATTTAGATCATAGGTCATTGGTCAGTTGCTCTTAAGTCTAGGATTGATAAATCATTCGTAATAGTATGTGGGGTAGTAAGAGATTCAGAATGAAAACAAGTACCTGCTTGTGCTAGTGAGCAGGTGCCATCTTGAATGGCTTTCAAAAAGCTTTTTAGCTTATTGATTTCATCAGCATTCAGTTGGCTTAAGTCAGAAGTTGTACCTTCTCAGTAATGGTTTCCTCCTTCTTGTTTACATTATAAGGCTGTGCTTGGTTTCTGGACTGTAGTTTCTAAAACCTCCCATCTTATTCAGAACAACCTCTTTTCCATGTAACTTAAAACAAGTTTCCCTGGTATGTTTAGGTTTTTTTGCAAAATGAACCCCACAAACTCTCCTGATTTTGTGGTCTAGAATGTGGATCATTCCTTCCCTGTTGAGATTTGAACTGAGAGCCATCCATCTTGTTAATTACCATTGCATATCCCTTAGGATTAGTCTCATTGAACATGGTTGTTCTTCTATATTCCTCACTACAAATTATAGAAAACAGTTCATTAAGTAATGGAAGTTTTTCTCTTCCAAGAACCTACACTCTCACTTGATCATACTCAGCATTAAGTCTAGCCAAAAACTCAACAACTCTATCCCGCTCAAATATAGAAGTAAGGATGGCTGCATCTTCACTACACACCATCTTAATATCTTGATAGTGATCTAATTCAAGCCAATATCCATTCATCTTATTATAATACTCAGTGACTATCAAAGATCCCTGCCTTGTACTATTTATCCTTGTTTTTGTGCTAAAGATTACAGAAGCATCTTACACCTTAGAATAAGTATGTTTTACAGTGTCCCAAATCTCTTTAGCAAAAGATTCACATATAATTCTTGTTTATCTCAGGCTGCATTGAACTCCAAAGTTAAGACATGATCATTGAATCCTCAATATCCCGTGCAAGAAAACCTAGATCTGTGATCTTGGGGATTGGCTTGGTTAAATGAGCTATCTTACCCATAGTTGTTGAATTGAGTATCAAATCCTTATTTTATGAATCGTGAATCAAGAATCAAATCAACTCGACTCATAAGATTCAGTACATATTCTCAATTTTAACTGTAAATAATATATATCCATAGAAAATAAATAAATATGATGGATCATGTGACCAATGGGAAAAATGCTTGTCTACAAGGCAAGAAATGTGTCCACCATGATCAATTCTTTTAAATATAAATAGATAAATAATACTTCTAAATATATTTGTTAACTTTAAAATTATACTAAAAATATATTCATGTTGCCTTTAAATTCAAATTGCACCAACCAACCCACTTTCAAAATAACAATCTAGGGAAAAAAAAAAAAAACTACAACTATTAGGCTACTAATAAACACCATTGTCCATAACCTTCACTAGTTATCAATATCTTTAAGTTCAAGAGCAGCATCATCATCATCTTCATCATTTTCATCATCTTCAAACATAGCCAAATCCACTTGTTCTCCATCCTCTACATCTTCCTCACCATCAATCATTTCTAAATTCAATTCTTCTTCCACTTTGTCTTCAACAACTTTTCCTTTTTCTTTTCTATGTAGCTTCAAGTTCCTTGGCCCTATATTATATAACATATTAGAATTCAACTCAAACTTACACAATCCCAACTCAATCTCTCTTTCCCCCCCTGTTTGAGAGAATGGGTTTTTATGGATATTTTAAGTGTGTTAATTTTTTTGCTTGCGATTCTTCCGATTCGTGCAATTCATGCGATTTAGTGTCGATTCTTGCGATTCTATGTTGATTCTTCTACAATTTCGATTCACCATATAGAGTCGACTTGTTTCCTATATAAATCGAGTCGACTCGTGCGATTCGAATTATGAATCATATGATTCTAATAACAGTGATCTTACCTCGTCCTTTCAAAAACGTTTGCACAAGTTGAGACCACTGTAGATAGTTTTTACCATCGAGACGGTAGGAATGATGTATTCTCGACAATTCGCTGGATGAAGTGTTTCCCATAGGTGGATCAAACGGAACACCATCTCCTTTTGTCACTGGAGTAGTGGTTTTCAAAATTTTTGACATGGTAGAGGAGATACATGGTTGATAAACTAGAATCAAACCAAAAACAATATTGCAGCAATGAAGGCACACAGTTGTTTAACCGGATTAAGAAGATAATGAAGGTAGATCACTATGGCTTTGATACCATGTGAAAATTGAATAAATTCTTTACTGCTTCGTATGCACACATACCAGTCCTCTTATAGAGATGAGGATTGTACAACATAGGAAAGATTCAACTATGTACAAATAGGAAGTTTCCTAAACACTATAGGAAAGTTTCCTAAAAACCAATTCAGAAATCTCCAAAAAACCAAAGGTATGATTAGCTTCTAAATTAAAGACACTTTGACTAACAACTCTCTTTGAGGTGCTAGCCAAAGTTTCCTTATTTCTTCCTTCGGGAACCAACATAATGCCGTAGACAAAAATGACTAGTGAGTTAGAATAAATGTGGTCAACCCCACATGGTGGGATTAAGGCTTGTATGTTGTTTTCTTTTGCTCCCCAATCCTCCCATTGACCACGTCCTAAATTGTTAGACTTCAGCAACAAGTAGATTGGGTTGGGAGGACTTGGCAGCAACTCCATTGGCAGTAAGGAGACGCATGGAAAGGAAAAGCAAAACTACAAAAAAACCAAAAAGCAAAATTGAGAACTGATCAAAGTTATCAAATAACTAAGTTTTAACTTTTTAAATGAAAATGAACACAAATTCAAAAGCAAAATTAAAAACAGAAAACTGGAAGCTTTATTTGATGTCCCCTTAATTAATCCCTTGACGTAGGATGATCATTCTTTTTGGATACATATTTTTCATGTGGGATGTTCAAAATCTTTTTTGTAGAGAGAAAATCACCAGCAGCTAATTTTTATATTTTTTATGCCTCCTGTACAACTGTTCACATTGTCATATATTACTCCATACTGTCTTATCTACCATATTTAGCTCTGGAAGACCAAAAATCTGGTCTATCCTCATTTGATATTCTGGCTAACTGATGAAGATCATATAAACAAATATTTTAGGAAACAATATTTTAGGTGTAAAAGAAAAAATTAATAGTGTTTTATTAGTTTCTTTATTTATTTTGTTTCCTAGTTTCTTTTAATTTCTTTTTTCTTCCTATAATCCTAATTGGATTGGGATTATCTTTATAACCTTAGTTAGATTATATCAAGGAATCCTAATTAGAATAGGTTTTTATCTATTAGTTGTCTATAAATAATCCTTTAGTGATGTATTGAAGAACATACTTTTATGAATGATATTGAATATTGATATTGATTTTGAGTAATTGGGATTGCTCTTGTTCTTTGGATTGGGTTCTGCATCACTTACCTTCTAAACTTCCCCAGCTGTTACTTTCTTTGTAAGACTGAAATGTGGTTGCCGTTGCAGATTCTACTTATAGTCCCTTCTAACCTTGTGTTGCTGTTTCTTCTTTTGCTCTCCTTTCTTGATGTCTGTGATTTTTTTTTGGAGGTGGGGGGTTTAGTGTTTACTTTCTGATAAAATAACAAGTAAATAGAAGCACAAGTTATTTCACCAAGCACAAAAAAAAAAAAAAAAACACACACACACACAAACTGTCCTTTGGGTTTTTTTTTTTTTTTTTTTTTGGGGGGGGGGGGGGTGTAAACACTTGTTCTCATGTTGATATGTTTTTATACTAATAACTGTGAATGCTGATGAATTTCAGTCTCCTCCTGGCGAATATTATAGCTATCAAAGAATTCAAGTAGAGATGTGATATTGGAATGTAGAAGCATGCCAAATTCTCCTAAATAGTCTTAGTTTATTTCTTTATTCTAGAGAACGATTTATTTCTAGTACTTCATCTGCAATATTTGCTGGTATGAAGTATATAGTTGGCGCTCCTATACTTGCACATGATTGAACTTCTTTATTTTCCAGGGAATATAGTTGAACTTCATGCTTTGGTTTGTTTCTTTGTCTTCCCCAATTATGGTAATCTTTTATCTCAAGTACTTATCTAAAGCTGTCTCTGTAGGATGTTGATATTGATTCTCAGTACAAAAGCTACAGCACGATTACAAGGCAATCTCTCGAAGCTTGGTCTGGCGCACAACTTGATCTAGGTCTTGTATGTGTCTCCATGATTCTTTCCATCATTTTTATGTTGGCTTGGAGTTCTCTTGGTACCCATATTATATGATTCTCAACCAGCATTTTGACCACTGGGCTACAATGTTATTCAACTTTTTGACACCAAGCTTATACAACTATAATAAATGAAGTCAGTGAAAGATTTAAACTAGTGTGAGAAATCTTATGATTTTCATTTACTTACTGACTCATATTTTTGTCTCTACCTTTTTGGGTTGCATGAATTACAGGCACTGTAATATGCCAGTCTAGCAGCAATAGTTTGAAAAGTTAGGCTTGCAGATAACACTATAGCAGTGACCAAACTTGAGAACCCATTTCTTCTTTTAATTTATTTTTTCTTCTGAAAAGTGAATGAAACCCATATTGGTTAACCTGACATTTCCTATGAAGTAATGCTTTGCCTGAATGATATTCTATATCTTGTAGGTGGAATCAGCAATTGAGTATATCTGTCGTCATGAAGGTGATGGAGCCATTCTTGTATTTCTCACTGGTTGGGATGACATTTCTAAGCTTCTTGACAAAGTCAAAGTGAACAGTTTTCTTAGAGATCCCAGCAAGTTTCTTGTCCTTCCTCTTCATGGTTCAATGCCTACCATAAATCAACGTGAAATATTTGATCGCCCACCGTCAAATGTGAGGTAGCCGTGTCTCCTGTTTAGGTTTATGGTCTGTGCCAGTTTCATAGTCCAAGTGCTTCTTTGATCTTTATAAATGAATTCATTTATTTTTATATTTCGTTCTTTGCTTATGTATCTTCTTCACTCAAGTTTTTGCTGATTAGCCTTGTACTCAATCTTTCAGCAATTCTCCTACTTTTGAGTGATTCATAATGCCATACAGATAGAACTATCCAAGCCAAATTGTGGCATTTATTAACTGTTTAGAACTCGTATCTCCTTGGTTCATATTTAGATCTGTATTTGCTCATTCATTTTTAGCCCTGCAGTTGGTATGAACTTAGATCCTGGTGAATCCTAAATGTAATCAGCTGTTTGCTGGTCGTAGGTCGTTGGTTACTTTAATTCCAACATCTGGCCTTACTCTCTACTTGTTGCAATGTGTATTAATGGAATGTAATATGTGGATTTGGTATAATAAGTGATTGTTAGTACCCTAGGTCTTTCTGAGAATTGTACGGATCTTAACCTCATTTTTACTAAGAATTGAAACTATAAATAAATTGAGCAGATTACCATTATGAGATATTTCTACATGAGGAAAGCATGATAATAACTAACTGGCAAAGTTCATATCTTCACAAAAAAAAGAAAAAAGAAAAACTTCAGATTTTGAAATCAACATAACCCTAATTCCCCTTAAATAAAATAATATATATATTCAAAAATTTAAAAATTGATATGTGTTTGTTAAAGGCATATGGATTGAAGGTGTACTTAAAAACCTATCCCCTATCAAAAGAAAGAAGAAGAAAAGAAAAACAATGAAAAATAGAGCTACAAAAGGTTTTTATTTCTGAAAATAACACATGCCCATATGATAGGGTAATAAACCTACTGTTCTATTAGTAATTAGTTGTCTGACCTATTAACATCTGATTGGATCATCTAGTTTTGAAATTGACCCATAACAGATGCCTATGCAAACATAGTGATAAATTAGTTCCAAAGATTTTGGTATCTGAAAGTAGGTCCTAAATTTTTAGAAGTTCAGAATCTTAGACCCTGCATAAAGTTTTTCCAAATACATACTTCAGAGCTTGAAATTTATTTGCCAATGTTGCAAGTAGGGAGGGGATGATCATTTCTTTATTAGTAGACTTTCAGGTCATTTCTTCATGCAAGGTTCACCCCTAACGGTAGTTATCTTTTATTTGCTTATATTTGTACTTGGCAAAAAAGGTGGGGGAGAGGGAGGAGTGATTATAGGCCATCCGTCCTGTCTGGATTACCCAAAAGGGGAAAGATCATTTTTGTTTAGGCTCTGTGTTCAGTTATTATGTCCTTGACTTTCAAGACCATGTTTTACTCACCAAAGAAAGGAAGCTGTTTTTGAGTCTGCCCATTGGAATTTTATGAAATGTAGTGATTCATTTTTCTTTCCCCCATAAAGATCTCTGAAAACTCCAACAATATTCTTGTGTAAGCTATTTCCTTTTCTGAAAATTCTTGTACAAACCTTTTCATTTACTTAAGTTGTGGAACACTGACCATACTGCTATGACTATGGTATTCTATCTTCTACAAATTCTTCCACAGAAATTATTTTCATATTCAACCAAATCAATTAACTATTTTATATTTTCTTTTGAGGACCTATTCACTATCCTTTAAACCAGAATAATTTCTTGTTTAATTTCATGAAGTATTCCATGATTTTACTTTTTGTCATGACGACCAGGAAATAACCACAAATGTCTTTGCCAACAGTAATCCCGTTTGAAAGAGAATGGTGCATTTGGTGCCTCATATTTGAAGGCCATTGTACTTCCACCAACAGTTGCTTCCATTTCCATTATATATTAAGCAGATGACATCAGTTTCATGTTAACACCTACTAATTTTGCAATTATTGTTTGATATATTGTTGTATGCGTTTACTATTTATTTCTTATGAATTTTAGCAAGCATAGACTGCTTGAATGCTGACATGAGATTCTGTTTTCCGGGGCTGATCTTTAAGGTTAATGCCAACTGAACATTTAACACCATCCTCAAATGTTATATATAATCTTGTAATCTTTTGGTGTATTGTTCTATGTTTTTCTATTTCTATTATAGTACTGTCAGCAGATTGTTTCGATCATCTGAAAGCTTTAGAATTTTTTTGCAATTTAGTTCACTTTTATATTTTGCAGAAAGATTGTGCTAGCAACAAATATTGCTGAGAGCAGTATAACCATCGATGATGTTGTATACGTAATAGACTGTGGAAAGGCAAAGGAGACTAGTTATGACGCACTAAATAAGCTGGCTTGTCTGCTGCCATCATGGATATCAAAGGCCTCTGCACATCAGGTTTGTTACCACTGTCAAGGTTGAACACTATTATGCACATGTAACTAAGTTTCAGAGAGTTATTGCTTACGAGTTTGGGTTTCTTTTTTTTTTTCCTCTCTTCTCCTTGTTATGGCGAAATGATTATAGAGGCGTGGTCGTGCCGGGCGTGTGCAACCTGGAGTTTGTTATAGATTGTATCCAAAGTTGATCCATGATGCAATGCCCCAGTATCAACTGCCAGAAATTCTTCGAATGCCTCTCCAAGAGCTATGCTTGCATATTAAAAGTTTGCAGTTTGGAGCTATTGGATCATTCCTTGCAAAGGCTCTTCAGCCTCCTGATCCTCTCTCTGTTCATAATGCAATTGAGCTTCTAAAAACAATTGGGGCTTTAGATGATGGGGAAGAGCTCACTCCACTTGGTGTGTAAACTATGAATGCACTCTTTTTAACAGTTTCCCAAGTCCGAAATCTTCTCCAAGCTCAATTAGTTTTTCTTGACAGGACGCCACCTATGTACGCTACCTTTGGACCCAAATATTGGGAAGATGCTTCTCATGGGTTCAATCTTTCAATGCCTTAATCCTGCACTGACAATTGCTTCTGCCCTGGCACACCGGAACCCGTTTGTCCTTCCAATTGACAGGAAAGAGGAAGCTGATGATGCTAAGAGATCATTTGCTGGTGATTCTTGCAGGTTAGATTATCTTCTAAAGGACATACTGCTGCTCCTTTGATAGCATTCTAATTTTTTTTCAAGAGCTGGGATTAAAGTTGGGGATATAAAAAAATGTCTCATGCAGTGATCACATTGCACTTCTCAAAGCTTTTGAGGGATGGAAGGATGCAAAACGTTATGGCAAGGAAAAAGCCTTCTGTTGGGAAAATTTCCTTTCTTCAGTGACATTGCAAATGATGGATGATATGAGACTCCAGTTTCTGGATCTACTGACAAGCATTGGCTTTGTTGATAAATCCAGAGGCGCTAATGTAAGCTGTTGATCGAACTCTCATTAAAGTTTGGTAGTATGGCCGGCATAGTTGTACTAAATAATAACAGCTGCTGCCTCTCTGAAGTGCTTAAACAGCCAAATTTTTATAATAAAAGTGGATGCTCAATCCAGGAATGATTACTAAAACTTCTTGTTGCCCATTTTAATAGACTTGTATGCATGTTTGCAGGCTTATAACCAATATAGTAATGATTTGGAGATGGTATGTGCAATCCTCTGTGCTGGACTTTACCCCAACGTTGTGCAGTGTAAAAGAAGAGGAAAGCGGACGGCATTCTATACCAAAGAAGTTGGAAAAGTCGACATTCATCCTGCGTCTGTGAATGCAGGAGTTCATCTTTTCCCCCTCCCTTACATGGTCTATAGCGAAAAGGTGAAGACGAGCAGCATATACATCAGAGATTCCACAAACATATCGGACTATGCTCTACTAATGTTCGGTGGTAATCTCATTCCTAGCAAAACCGGTGAAGGTATTGAAATGCTTGGCGGGTACCTTCATTTCTCTGCTTCAAAGAATGTGTTGGAGTTGATACGGGTAATGTCCTATGGCGGTTTCTCTCTCCTTGGTCCATTCTCTCATCATTGCATGTGCAGTCAGTTTCTTTATTTCTTAACATTCTTACCAGCCTTGTAATTGACCAAGAGTTGAACTGTAAATGCAACTTTGCAGAAATTGCGAGGGGAACTCGACAAGCTCTTAAACAGAAAGATCGAGGAACCGGGGTTCGACATATCTGCCGAGGGAAAGGGAGTAGTTGCTGCCGTGGTTGAGCTACTTCATGCTCATAATGCGGGGCATTGACATGTCTACTTCTGGAGGGCTCTGTTTCAGGAATGACAGCCCCGGGATATTTTCTTAATCATATGGTAGTTCCTGCCAGTCTTGGCCATCTTCTGTAATAAGTATAGCTTTTGTTGAGAAATGTAACATTGGTGGAATAACAGGGTTTTCCTTGGAAACACTGTTGTGCAACTGTCTTAATCTCTCTTGTTGTACCTCACTCGGATGCTCCTATCCTATTCTAATCCAATCTAATCAATTTAATTAGATTTGTACTGAATAGAAAGAGTGCATTTTGTGCAAACTCTTATCAGCAGGGAGAAGATCTGGAGCTCAAAGAGGTGAGTTATGAGGTGAATCTTGTGTGAGTAATTTGTTTTTTGTTTTTGTGTCCTGGTGGAAGTTAGACCAAAGAATTAGGTAGGGCCAGGGCCGGCTCAAGCGCATGGGGGCCTAGGCGATATTAATTTTGTGGCCCTTTAAATTTTTTTTTTTTTTTACTTTTTGAGATATAAAATTACTAATTAATTTTTTATATTCTAATTTAAAAAGTAAATCTTTTTTAATTAATAATATAGTTAAATTACCTAATCTTTCTTGTGACATCGTTAAGTGTAAATAAGATTTTATTGATTTTAGTTTTGAATTTTTTTTTTCTGAAGTTACAATAATAGAAATGGTTAATAATATTTTATAAGTTATTTGAAAAATAATTTATCTTTTTTGTAAAATTTAGTATGGCAAGTGGTGATTTAATTTCTATAGTTATAATTTTTTTTTAAACTTTTAATTGTGAAAGTAAAGTTAAATCATCAATATTAAATAGCATATAATGTTTTAAAAAAAATTAAGATTTAAACAATTTAATTTCAAAGTATCATCATCTAACAATTTTAACTTTTTTACATTATAAAGAAAATTAAAATTATCTTCATAAATTTTAAATTGTTCAAATTTATTTTAAAGAGAGGAAATAACATGATCAATTAAATATGTAAAATAATTAATTCTAAAAGATTTTTCACTAGATAATTTCATCTCCTCATTTTTATTCTCGTCAAATTGTTTATTTCTTCTTATTAGATGTTTTTCACGAAATTTTGGTTTTATATTCATTTGCTCTGCAATCTCTTTAACAAAAATCATAAAATATTTAAAGTCAGTTTCTCTGTAATTTTTAAAAAAATAAATAAGACATTTCAAGTGATCTATTGCAATAACAATGTTCATATCTTTATTTTGTAAATATTTATTAATTGTATTAACAGCAAACAACACATCGTACCAAATAATCATGCATAACAAAAATTCAAAATTCTCAATATCATGTGTTGCTAAATAAATAACTTCATTTTTTGTTTTAGGATCCTCAGTAGTTTTTGCTAATTGATATAAAACATCTCTTATTTGTGGAGTTTTAAATTTTATTGGTTTAACACTTTTAATAGGATTTTCCCAACATGTTCGTAATAATGGTTTAAGTGTCAAATACAAAACATGATCTTGTAAATTTTTTCATCTTTTTGTAGAAGAAGAAAATATTGTGTATATGCATTGTGTGATTTCAAAAAATGTTATAGTATCAGCACATGAATCAATCATACCACAAAGAACTAAATTAAGACTGTGACAATCACATAGTATATAAAATACTCTGAAATTTATATCTAATGATTTTTTTTGCACACTTTGCTGTTTATCTTTCATATTATATCCATTATCAAATCCTTGCACTCTTACATTATTTATATAAAGTTTAAGATTTTTTATTTTATTTGTGATTACATTCAAGATACCTTGACCAAATCTATCATCCACTTTTAAAAAATCTATAAAATACTCTTCTATTTTTATTGGACTTGTTAAAATATCTACACATCCTAATATAAAAGACATTTGTTCTTTATGACTCTGACATGGGGTACAATCAAGTATAATTGAAAAATATTTTAATTTTTTTAATAATGATATTTCTTATTTATAATACTAAACTATTTATCAACTCATTTTGTATATTATGAGCAAGATAATGACTATGAATTTCTCCATTTTTGTATGCGTCTAAGGTATTCTTGCACTATTAGATCAAATTCAACAATCATTTCAATTAAACTAAAAAAAATTCATTATTATCTTGATAAATCTTCTCATTTGTATCATGAAATGCCAAATTATTTTTTGAAATTTTGTTACAATAGCAATAATTCTTATTGGTACATTATTCCAATGTTCTTTCCCTTTATTTATTTTCTCTTGTAAATGTTGATCAATTATTTTATTTTTAACCAATCTCATTTTAGCATCAATCTAAGTGTTCATATTTATAACATGTTTATTACTTGTTTCGTGATTTTTAATTTTAATACTAAGATCTTTCCAATCTCCACACCTCTCATTTGTTAATTGACCTGTATTTGATTTCAAACTAAATAATTTACAACAATAACAAAATATTTTATCTAATTCTTTTGAATATACTAGCCATTTTTTATCATATTTTTCTCTATTTGGTAAATTTCGAATGTAATGAATTGTAAAAAAGTTTCTAGATTTTTTGTCTTGACAAATCTAAAACATGTCTAATTGGACAATTCTCAACTAATAAATCAATTAATCTTGAGTCTACATTTTTTCATTGTGTCGGATCATAAATATTTTTAATAGTTGTTTCATTTTTATTCTTGTCGATTAAAACATTTTTTTCTAAAATTTTATCATATTCTTCACTTTTTTTAGGTGAATTTAAACTATTATCCTAAAAAATTTATTCACAATTTTCATCTAATTTTTCATTTAAATCTTTATTTGATTTTTCTAACATTTGTTGTTTAGTATTAATAACAAATCTATCAAGTGCACCTTTTTGGAATTGAATTAATTATTCCATTTTTCTTTTTTTCTTATGTTTTTTAAATCCATAATCATATTTTCTACCAAACATTTTTATTCAAATAATAATTAATTTAAACCCTTTAATATTATTTTTCTAAAATAAAAATAATTTTTAAAAAATGCAATGAGGTAGGAAGGGCAACAACTGATTATACTATTTTAAATGCACTTTGTGATGAAATAGTAATAAAACTTGGTATTATTACTTAAAAAAAATCAAAATATACATTATTAAAAACTAATCATAATATTTAAATAAAAAAATAAAAAAAATACAAAAATAAAATCAATTACCGTGTTGCCAAATTGCCAATATTTTGCAGGCTATAGTCAAATATCATTTGTAAAAAATAAGAGAAATCGAGTAGAGAGAGAGAGATGGAGAAATAGAAGTGTGGGTGAGAGGTTAAATTGAAGCTCACTCAATCCTTTTTATACTCTCAGTCTTTACTCTATGGGATGACAATTCCGTTTAAATTTCAACCATTTAATTTATTGTTGTTACTCAAATCCCATCTTATATCTCACAAGTGATGGCTAAGCAGCCTAAACTTAAAATTGAAAGCTAGCTATGTTAGTCAGCAGCCGTGATCGCCCACACACCTCTTTCTCTTTCTCATGTCACATGTCAGTCAAAAGTCAAAATGTCACATATTTATTGTCATGACATCTGCACCTAACCCAATTTTATTGTTGTCGTGGCAAGTAAGGAAAGGGAAGGGAAGAGAAGAGAAAGGGCTAGCATCCGATGCCCAGCATCGACAAGGGTAGCAACCTAGCAGAGCGCGGTTGGCATTGCATAGTCTCTCTTTTTCTCATGTTGTTGTTGATGACTTGGCATCTCCTTGTCTAGCCATCTCCTCCCGACTTTTCTTGCTTTTGGTCATGGCAATTATCAGGCACCCTCACCTCTTTCTGGGCAGGGTCGGTGCACTTGCCTTCTCTGCATACTTTTTTAGGGCCGCCGATTGTTCTGCCGACGACGACCTCTGTAACTTTTTACTATTTTGGGCCCCCTTTTTAGGAGGCCCTAGGCATAGGTCTCACTGATCTATGCCTTAAGATGACCTTGATAGGGGCTTGCATAAAAAAAAAAAAATCAATTCAACCAGACCCACACTTGTTGAATTGCGATTTTTTTGATTTAGGTGATCAGTGCTAGTTTAGGGTTTAGAAAAAAGTTGAGTATGAGCGAGCGGTCAATTTTAATTTTAGAGTTCAACAAATTGATATATATAATTAAATGTTTATTTTTAATTGAACTTCAAAATATCTCTCCTAGATAATAGCATAGTAATATACATGTTAATTATGTTTCTATTAATGAAGGGTTTAGAAACTTTGAATTAATATTATATTTGCTCAAATTTGTATATGAGGTGTACAAAATTTGTAATTTTTAGAGTTTTTTGTAATTTTATATTATACAAGAATTAAATGATTAATGATGGTAATACTTAAGTCTAATATAATATGTTATATAGACTATATTTAGTGTAACTAGATCATGTGATTTCTATTGTATTTCTAGTTTTAATGATTATAATTTAGTAAAAAAAGATAAAGAGTTAGGAAATATGTTTATATAATTATTTTAAGGGAAAGTTGCTAAAATAAAATAATTTTTGTATGTTTAATAAAATTGAGATTATTATTATTATTATTTATATTTACACTATTATATAAATAAAAATGATATTTTAGTATTACTAATTAATTTTTAAAATATGCTTA
This sequence comes from Diospyros kaki, assembly GCA_036245055.1. NCBI lineage: Eukaryota > Viridiplantae > Streptophyta > Magnoliopsida > Ericales > Ebenaceae > Diospyros > Diospyros kaki. Next base: position 1,852,403 of record BSEG01000010.1, read on the forward strand.
ATATTTTATTTAACAAAATAAAAATAAAATTAATGACCAAAATTTGACATTATGATATTTTAAATATAAAATATTTAATTTTATAATTTTACTAACTCTATTTTTTATTCAAATTTAAATTTAAATAATATTAGGTGCTAAATCACAATTATTAATTACCATTTAATAATTTTTTATTTAGGCATATGATAAAGTATAAAAAGGTTCACTGGTTTGTGCAAAAGACGAACCTATAATCAAATTATTTTCAACAGAACCGCCATTAGAGGCATCAGAGGAAGAAGGGAGAGAGAGGAGCAGTCCTTCACGAATCGTTGCCGGAGGAGGAAGAAGTACTTCATCACTGTGCTGGTGCCGTTTGCAGGTCCTGGGATATGCTATTGCTGGGTTAGGGCTATTCACGTTCTATGCAACTGTTGCTCCGACTCTGTAAAACCCTAGGTCTACACTCTTCTCATACCCCAATCGGCAGAGATTCGAAGAAGAAACAAGTTCCATGGGTCGTCCCGAGCCCTGCGTGCTCTTCTCTCAGACGTTCGTGCATTCCCAGCTCGACGAGTACGTCGACGAGGTACCCCTGCCCCTCTTTTTGCTCTTCTTGTTCTTCTCTACTTTTGTTTTTTCGTTCATGGGCTTGGCATTCAATTCGGGGTGCTTGACTTACTTTTGGCTCGCTGTTTGGTCCGACGGGTAAAAGGAGCGAAGCACACGAAATGGAAAATTAGCAATGGGATTGGGTCTTGGGTACTGGACTGCCAAGGATACTTACTTAATCGGGTTGATTTGGTTTCTTAATATGTGTATTTTTCAACATTGCTTAACGACCTGTGAATTTTCTAGTAGTAAGGTAAAATTCATGTTATCCATTACATAAAATTCATGTTATTCATTACGTATTTTTCAGTGTAACATGTTAGTAGCTATTATGTACAAGTCTTTCTTAATTGTCCGAGGGATGTCAGCTGAGTGGATGGTGTTTCATGACATATAGCATTAAAAAAATAATGCATCCGTGGAAGTGAAGTTCCCATTGATTAAAGATATTTTGATTAGCGTTGTTTAAAATAATTTAGCCATTTGCTATGTAGATTATTAATTTGAGCAAGATCATGTTTCAATAGAGCCAATTAAAGGAAAGAATCACATAATTGACCCTAGTTAATGGGTTGGGGTGGTGGAATGTAGGGAATGGAGAATAATGGAAAAATCATTTATCAAATTATTTTGGGTGGGTTGACTGCTAGTGGACTATTGGGCTCCTTGGGAGCTGATGAGTGCCAAGACATTAGGAGATTATTGGAGAACGAAAAGAAGAGAGCTTAGGGGATAATGTAACTTTGAGTAGGCATTGGATCCTTATATGTATATTTATGTAGGTAAGATAGAGGGAGAGGTGCCTTTCCGTTTTTATACTTTATTTTTCTGGTTTCTCCTATAGAATATACTGTTAACAGGGTATTTGCCACTAACTAGGTTTTTCTTTTACTTATTTATTTTTTTCTTTCCAGGTTATATTTGCTGAACCTGTTGTCATCGCTGCTTGTGAATTCCTTGAACAGAATGCTTCTTCTACTTCTCCTGTGGTGACACTGATGGGGTATGCTGCTAGAAATATGAATTTTTATATTTTTCAATACATATTTGGGTCACTTTACAGCCAGCTGAGTATCTTTCAGTTAGAAAGATACTACCACATTAAAGTATTGAAGAGGGAGAGTTAAGGGTCCCAAAGTTGACCCCTTACCTTTTTTTTTCCTTCTGTCTTTACATTTTTTTGACTTTTGTCTCACTTTTCATGTAAAGATAAGAAACATAGCCAGCAACAATTATAATGGTTCATGTTAGAGGCGTAGTTGTTGATTTAACCATGATCATTACTGCTTTTCTCTTTCTTGGCAGCATTTAGACTTGAAAAATGTACAGTTGATAGTTGGTATATTATGTTGTTTTTGTTGAGCATGTACCATTTAAGACGATCTCCTCTGTTATGTTGTTTTTGTCATGTTCTGCCTCTACCTTCATGGATATTGGATGCATTTTTCTTATTGTTCTTATTTTCTTTTTTTTTTCCCCTTTGTTTTCTTTCTTTATTGTTTTATTTACTGCCTTCTGTTCATCTTTTGCATTTTGTGTCTGGCTAGATGCATTAGCTTCTATACCTGGAATTGAGTCTAACTTGCAAACTGCAGCTATTCTCTTTCCAGAAAACTTCTTCTTCTTTTCTTTTATTTTCTTTTATTTTTTTTTTGAAAGTGCCTTTAAAGTAGTTAATCATTCCTTACTAAGACAAAGTAACCTATAGGCTTTATTATGAGGGGCTGATGCTTGGGACTTCCAATTAAATTTCTTATTTAGTTACTTCCTTTTGTTGGGAATATAATCTATTGAGTGCACACAGCAGCGGTTTCTTCCTTTCTGTACTTAGTTTGAACACTTCGCATTAGTACATTATTGAATGTGTCAAAACCCTCCACAAAATAACATAATCTCTATTGCACTGAGGACAGCTGGACGGGTGATTTTTTAATGATTTTCCTTTTCTGCTAAGTACAACAACAACATATCCAGCCGTTATCCCACTATGTGGGGTTGGCTACATGAATTCTAGACTTCTATGTGGGTTACATCCCAACAGATGGTTTGTCTAGAATTCATATTTGGATCCGACTAGGTTTTACGCTGGCTGTCGGCTACCTAACGCAACCCTCCTCCTTAAAATTTTTTCCTGTAAATTAAGTGATCTATAAAGTTGCAAAACCATATCTGCAATTATGATATGATACTCATTGCTTGATTGACCCACTTCTACTTAAAATTGTTGCAATATTGCACAAGAGAAAAAGATTGACCCGTGATCCATGATTTGATAAATTGCCAGTTTATGATGTGCAGAATGGAGAAAGATATTTTCCTTTTATGTCTTGACTAGCAATGTTGGTATTTGAGGTCATAAAGATCCATTTTGGACTGCTTTATTTGACACTTCAAGAAAGAATTTAGATCTTCAGTTCCAATGTCATTATTCACAGCTTTTAATTAATGCTATCAAACTTAGTATGTGGCCACAGCTTAGTGGGACCTTTACTTGCTTACTGCCATGTTACATTAATCTCCTTTTTTTCAACCTTCAAATTGTGGCAGTATTTTCAATATGAATTCTGTGGTTTGTCTGGTTTTTTGGGTATTTGGTTGTCTGACATCTTCTTGACCACTATGGTATTCTTGGTTGTGTTGGCTAATCAAGTTTAATCTATGTCACATCTGCAATATAGGACCTGCTCATATATATGTGTGCATACTTGATTTGGAAATTATGAGAACATCTTGAACCCATGGATAAGCTATGTCTCACACTATTCCTTTAAACTCTTGCATGCATGCTGTGCTTGTTATACCTTCTCATGGATATCTCTCTTCTTTTTTTTTTTTTCCTTTTTTTTTTGGTAAATGCCTCTGTTGAGTATCAGCTGAGTTAACTCATAGGGAACCAGGTTTTTATGGCAAAACCATTCCTGTGTTATGTCAGATACCAGCTTGTACTGTATAACTCTGTTCTTCTTATTTAAGATATAGGACTCACTTCTTGACTGAATAAATAAGTGTTAAGAGTTTTTTTTCTTGTTCTCTGGCTTTAAAGTTGATAATGGTGCAAGGATTTGGTTCTGGCTGAATTAGTGGGGTGGCCCTATTCCTTTTATGCCTTTCTCTGTGGACCTCTTTTGCTAGGCTAGGAATAGGTAGGTTGCTGTCAGCAAGTGTTTTCAGGCATCCTCTTTGGGTATTGCCTGGTGGTCTCCTTCCAGGAGAAATTTTTTTTAGTGTCTGGAACCTGGGTGTGACAGCTTTACAGTATTCTTGATTATTATGCTTAGACCGGTAAGATTGAGGAGTGTTGGAAATCTGTGTACAGATCTTACAGAATAAGAGCCTCTAGGGTTGTTTTGTTTGATTGCTGGTGCCTGTGGAGCTATTGTAATGGGTATTCTAGAATGGTGTGGTATTTTTTTCGCTCCTTTTTTGTACCTTGTTGCAGTGGATCATGCAGGTATCAGTATTTGATTTCTGGTTTGATTGGGAGACAGACTTTCCTTTCATTAAGCAGTGTCAGTTTTTCATATTCTTTAGTTTTGGCGTTATATGGAACTTGTTGAGGGAGAGGAGAAGTAGCACCTCTGATGGCATGGAGCTCGCATGCATTTCCTTATGATTGGTCTACTTTCCCACTTTTTTCTTATTGGGTTTAGCCTATTGTTCTGTTTCTCTGTCTGGTTATTATTTTATTTTTTTGGATGAGCTGTTTTAACTTAGTACCTCTTTTTTTTTTGTTAGCACTTCAGTTTCTGCAGGTTTTGCCATCTCTATGGTGTCTCTCTTTGATATTGTCAGTGCCGGAGGGACTGACAAGGACAATAGCAGAATTCCGGGAAGGAATTCTGTGATTATCGGAGAGAGAGAGAGAGAGAGAGAGAGAGAGAGAGAGAGAGAGAGAGAGAGAGAGGAAATCAGAATATTCTCATTGATTGCCTTGGAGCGTGGCTCTCTTACATATATATAGGCGGTTTAAGGGTTCCTTCTAGAAGGTACCCCTGCCATAGCACAACCTGTAACAGCTTAGGTACTCCCAATTTAGCATAGAGAAATTCTATTTGCAGCCACCCATTTTACTCTCCACAGCCACCTTTCAATATATCTAAAATACCCTCATTTGAAAACCTGTTTTTACCCCTCACTATTGTAGCTACTTTCTCCCTCAATGAACTGCCCGCTAGCTATGCGTGACCGCCCATTCACATTGGAAACGATGCGGCGAAGAACGCAGCGAAAACAAAAAACGGATGAAATTATAGGAGTACAAGAACACATACACAAATGCACACATATATATCTATACACACATATATACATACACAGTCACACAGACACACTATATACACATATACACACATCCCCGCATACACAGACATATATACACACACACACACACACACATACACACACACACACATAGACACTGGATGTCGGGGAAGCGGCCATGGCGATGGCCATACCTGCCAGCGGTGACCTTCTTCATGGTCCCCCGAACCCTAGGGTTTGAGGCGCCTTGAAGGGCAGTCATCGCGACTGCCTTTCATTCTCGCTATTGTGTCTGCTTGCATGCTCAGTTTCCGGCCACGACTATGCCGATGCCCTCCGGAAGAGCATTCTCTTCTTCGAAGGCCAGAGATCTATGTGTGTGTATGTGTGTGTATATATATGTGTGTGTGTGTATTTGCCGTGATGGTGGCGGCCACTGCTGATTTTGTAGAGGCGGCCCACACCCATACCCACACAGCTGGTTGATAAACACCGGTCGACGATTCGAGTTGTTGGGGTTTGAGGTGATTGTATGCGGATGTCTGTGGTTGTGTGTGATGATAATAGAAGAGGGTATTTTTGGAAAATATTGGCTGCAAAGAGTTATTAACGTGGCTGCAAAGAGTAAATGGGGGAAAGTAAATTTCTACTAGCTGTGAGGAGCAAAAACGTTGGTTGCAAATAGAATTTCCTTTTAGCATAACAGAATTAGGGAATGGACCAATCTACCCCTAGGAACATGACAATACCCCTCCCCTTAAAAACATTTCTTATTCACAAGAAATTACAATAGCCTGGTTACTTGGGAAAATTGCCTGAGTAGCTTTGGTAGATATTCCCATGTGGTGTGATCTGGGTGGTGGTTGGTCCATTGCACTAGCACCTGTGTCAAGGGCAGGGAGTTGCGATAGATGACCCTTTTTGTCTAACACTTAAGGGTTTTGTCTTGAAGGTAGGCAGGTCTGAGTTGACTGGATCATGGGGCTCCACTGATTTATTGAGTAGTGACACGTGGAAGACTGGATGGATTCCAACTCCTGCTAGCCATTGCAACCTATAAGCAACCTTCCCCACCTTGGCTAGCACTTGGAATGGCCCGAAATATTTAGGGCTTAGTTTAGATGGGGAATTCCCAACGAATAGCTGTTGCTGGAATTTTCTCACCTTTAGGTACACCATATCCCCTTCCTCAAAACTCCTTTAACTCCTTTTCTGATCTATCATTTGTTTCATCCTATTCTGTGCCATTGTCAACTCCTTTCTTATCACCTGTAGGGCCTTTTGCCTCTGCCTTAAATGTTGGTCTACTGCTAGCTCCACATTTGAATAGTGCATCACTACTGGTATTAATGGGGGTTTGTAGCCGAAGAGTGCCTCAAATGGGGATCTTTTGAGGGAACTATGGTAGTTGTAATTGTAGCACCACTGAGCAAGTGGTAGCCATTGGTTCTAACTTTTAGGTTTTGAGAAGCATACGCACCTTAGATAGGCCTCCAAGCATTGATTTACTCGCTCGATTTGTCTATCTGTTTCAGGGTGGTAGGCGATGGATATGTGCAAACTGACCCCCAACTGTTTGAACAATTCCTTTCAAAAAATACTGGTGAACACCTTGTCCCTATCTGAAGTGGACATTGGTATTCCATGCACTTTCACCACCGAGTCCAACAACAACCTAGCCACATTAGGGGCTGTAAAAGGGTGGGCTAGGCTAAGGAAATAATTGAACTTAGTCAGTCTATCCATGACTACCATGATAGTGCTCTTCCTTTCAGACCTTAGGAGTCCCTCCACAAAATCCATGGAGATTTGTGTCATGACCCAAGGATCCATAGAAGGGCAATATGGTAATAGGTTGATAATAGTTATTAGAAGATATTTTAGATAGTTTAGCATTAGGTTAGAAGCACATGGGTGTTGTTATGCAGTTAATTAGGAGCAAATATGCCTATATAAGGCTATGTAAGCGGATGGGATTTTCATGCTTGAATTGAATGAAAGAAACTTTAATTCTCTCTCTAAGATTTCTCTTCAATCTCCCTCACATTTCTCCCCCCACCCCCCCTTTCTCTCAATATCTCTCCCTTTTTCTACTGATTTCTCCCTTCTTACAATTTTGATTTCTCTCCTAATTCCTATCACAATCCTAGCTAATCCTAGGAATGTGACAAATTGGTATCAAAGCATCGTTCCTCGACTGTGATTCCATCGATTCTAGTGGTGAATTCTGTTCAGTCACGTATTGGAGGCAGATTCGAGCCATTAGGATCCTAACGATCGTGATCGAATAGGTGAATTGTAGTGACCTACCACGATTGGCTGGGAATTGTGGATTGTCGATCCGCAACAGGTAGTGCAATCAGAGCCAATCCATTCAAGAGGCGGGGCTGGAGGTGCTTCCTAGCAGCAACTCTGACCACCAATTCAACAGAAATTATCAAGTGGCGTGTGAAGGTGAAGCAGATTCCAACACTCTTGGGTGTTAGTTGCATTTAACATCCCAACAAATTTTCGAGGATTTTGGGTTGGAATTGAGGGCGAAGCTGGTTAAAAGTGATAGGCGTGAAGTGGACCAAGTCCGAGGCGATGCGGGCAGACCCAAGGCGATCACAATTGTCCAAGATTAAGCAATCTTGGTTGAAGATTTAGAGTCGGTGATTCTAGGCGGCTCCCAGGAGCGATTCAGCGACAGAGAACCCATGGTTGCACTGGCTGATTGGCTTCGATGGTGATCAAACCCGGTTTGGTGAAACTTCGGCGATCCTGGTTCGTCGCTTGAAGGCGATTTTAAGAACCAACAACTTCCAGTGAAGACGTGAAGGAGAAGTAGGAGGATTGGCTCGTGACCAAGACTCCGATAATCTTGACTAGACTTGAAGACGAGCAAGTTAGGAGGATTTGTGAACTGGAGCAGACGACAGGTGCAAGAATTCCATCCAAGTTGCCAACACTGATAGGTGAATTGGTTGCGGAACGGAACGGATTGCAGGAATCAATTCGGGACATAACAAAGAGTGGATTGAATAATGGAGTCAATCCATTCTAGTGGTGTGATTGGAGTCAATCCATTCGGGAGACTATGCTAGGGGCGACTTGGCCAATTGATTTCGATAGTCAGTGTTCGGACCTCCATAGGCGTAACAGGAGGCGACTCTCGGTTGGGATTCTAACACTCCTTAGACGGTGATTGGGTGAGTGATTTTTTCTGGGCTGATGTGAGGTGATTGTCGCCTGGGAATTTTGGGCACTCTTGTTTGAGTCTTGAAGAGGAAGACGACCATTGATTCTTGGGGTTAGATTCCGATGCATGAAGGTGATTGACGGCGGATAGGCATTTGCTTCCAATCTGATTTTGAGGGTTATTGCTGGCCAACTCTTTGCAGATTTAATAGAGCCATTGTTGCTCGAAGTGGAAGGGTGAAGTGGATTCGACGGATTCCGTGTGGGAAGTGGATTCTTCCAACTTAGCCAGCTCGTTGATTGTTGGCGCTTGAGGCTGTGAATAAAGGGAACAAGAGGTTGATTTAGGCTTTGAAATTTGGTTAACTTTGTTTGAAGTAGGGAGGCGAAGTAGAGTAGGTGTTCTTCGGTTATTGAATTGCATTTGAGGCGAGTATAGGAATTGCTATAATAGGCAAAACAAAAGCATGTACTGAACTCCCATTCCTTGGCCATCGAAGTATGTTGTTGGTGAAAAGTCGGCCATGGTGGGTAGTGCATATATGAGACTATTTTGGTCTCAATTGCAGCAGAAGAATGCTGTATTTTCAGTGAGAAATTTTGCTTGTGAATCCATGGGAAGCAGTGGAAGCATGAGGCAATTGGAGCCACTTCCTTAAAATGGAGCAGCCAATGCAAGAGTTAATACACTTGAATGTGCTGAATGAGGGCTGGTAGGAAAGAAATGAAGGGTCAATGCAGGGATTTATAGAAGAAGCAAGGCCTCTTGCATTGCTTCATACGAGTCCCTTCCGCCATGTTTTCTGGCCGACGATCATTGGCTCTGATACCAATTATTAGTGCCGAAGGTATAAAGGGAGGGAGGGAGAATAGAGAGAGAGAGAGAGAGAGGGGGGGGGGAAATCAAAATATTCTCATTGATTGCCTTTTGGGAGTGTGTGGCTCGTACATATATAGGTGGTTAGGGGCCTTCTAGAAGGTATCTCCCTGCCCAACAACCTGTAACGGTTTTAGTACTCCTACTTAGCATAATGGAAATTGCAAGAAATTTAAAGTAATAGATAATTCTACCCTAGAAGCGTGACATTGCAACTCTCATATCCAATCTGAATTAAGTAAGCAGAATGTTCCTTAGAGAGACATTCAGCTGGAATACTAACCTGAAATTTATATGAAAGTAGGATAAAAAAAATCCTCCAACTGTCTACTAAGGTCCTTGATTCCTTTTCTAGTGCCCTAAGTACTCCACCTTTCCTTTTGCAAAGGTACATTTAGGCTTCTTTACAAACAACTGGTTAGATACGAGGACTTGGAAGGTGGTTTTGAGATGGCTCAAGTTTTGGTCTATGGTAGGGCTATACACTAAGATGTCATCAAAGAAAACTAAGATGAATTTTTTGAGGTAGGGACAAAAAATATGGCTCATTAGTGCTTGGAAGGTAGCAGGTGCATTAGTTAGGCCAAAAGGCATAACTAGGAACTCATACAATCCTTGATGGGTGCGAAATGCTGTTTTGGGTATGTCTGGACAACTCATCCGAATTTGGTGGTAACCAGATTTGAGATCAAGCTTTGAGAAGATAGTTGCTCCAGCTAGTTCATCTAACAGGTTATCTATAATTGGGATGGGGAATTTATTTTTAATGGTGTGGGAATTTAGTTGTCTATAGTCAACACAGAATCTCCAGCTTCTATCTTTCTTCTTAACAAGAAGAATAGGAGATGCAAAGGGGCTTTGGCTAGGTTGTATTATATTTTTGGAGAGCATGTCCTTAACTAGGCGTTCAATCTTTGCCTTTTGAAAAGGAGAGTATCGGTATGAGCGGACGTTTATGGGTTCTGTGTTAGGCTTAAGGTGGATAGTGTGCTCTAGGAAGCAATTAGGAGGCAGGGATGACGGTCCCAAGAATAATTCCTCAAATTCAACCAATAAAGAGTGTAAAGTGTCATTAGGGGTTACCTCACTTGGGGAACATGTGAGGGCTTCCAACTTGAACCATTGGTGGTCTTTTGCCCCAGCCGTTCCATCCTCCGTGTACTCATCTACTTCAATGGCGTACATTGAATGTAGTTGAGCTATGGCTCCCTCTTCTTGCTCAAATAATCTCTTCAAGCGGTTCCTTGAGATGGCCCTGCATTCCCCTCCTCCCACACACCCTGTCAATGTCAACGTCCTTCCTCCCTTTTCAAAAGTCACCTCTAGGGTGTTGAAATCAAATATTAGAGGACTCATTGTCCTCATCCAATCAACTCCTACCACAATTTGACGCCCCCCTAGTTGCAGGATCCTTAGGTTTGCTGAGAACTCATACCCCTACATTCTCCATGTAAACCCTTGACACTTATACCGATTGATCATCTTGTTGCCGTTGGCAACTGTTATTGAAAGGGGAATAATGGTTTGCAGCACGCATAAAAGTTCCTTGGCTGTATTCTCATCCAAGAAACTGTGTGCTCCCACTATCAATGAGCACGATTAGCTTATTCTTCCCTATAACCCCTTTAATTTTGATTACCTTCTTCGAAGGGTGGCCTTCCAAGGCATGAAGGGAAATCTGTCCACCCTCCTCCCCTTTTCTGCATTACCTCCTACTTCCGTCTCCTTTGCTTCCTCCTCCGCTTCTTCTTCTTCCTCGTCTTCTTATCCTTCCATTTGCGTCAATTGCTTCTGACATTGATGTCCGGGAACGTACTTCTCTCCACACTTGAAGCACAATCCTATATGCCTTTTTTGGTCCAGTGTGAGGGATCTCATTGGGGCAGCATGGATGGGTGCTTGGGGTGAGTAGCTTCCCTTGTTCATCTGGGAGCTGCTACCCTTATATCCTCCCCCCCTCGCCTCGCCCCGCCCCCTGACGGATCCTTTTGAGGAGATCTTATGCTTCCTCACGAAGGCTTCAAGGGATAGCTCGTGTAAACGGGCCTTCTCTGTTGCCTGCCTCACCATGGTGGGTTGTAACATCTTCACCATCGGTCGGAGCTCATCGTTCAGCCCACTAAGGAAGCTAGATGCAAAGTAGTGCTCATCTAATGTTCGATGAACATGACTGAGTATGGTCTTCAACTCCTCGAATCGGGCATGATATTCTTCCACTGTTCCTTCCTGCTTTAACTTGTTGAATTGCTCCGCTACATCTATCAAACTACTCCCTCCAAAACGAGCAAAAAACTCCTCTATGAATTCTGGCCATCTCCACTCATTCCTCCTTCCACTCCAATTCTGACCCCCCACTTCTACAGTTTCCAACCTTGTCAACTTGTTCATGGCTTTGTCTCAACCCGGCTTCTATGACATCCAATTGCGATTCCATCTACTTCATATGGGTGCCTTCCACCATATTTTCCGGTCGGTGATCATCGGCTCTGATACCAATTGCCAGTGTTGGAGGGACTAACAAGGACAATAGCAAAATTCTGTGATTACTGGAGAAAGAGAAGGGGGAGAGAGAGAGAGAGAGAGAGAGAGAGAGAGAGAGAGGAAATCAGAATATTCTCATTGATTGCCTTGGAGCGTGGCTCTCTTACATATATATATATATAGGTGGTTAAGGGGTCTTTCTAGAAGGTACCCTTGCTGTGGCACAGCCTGTAACAGCTTAGGTACTCCCAATTTAGCATAACAGAATTAGGGAATGGACCAATCTACCCCTAGGAACGTGACAGATATATGCATTTTTTTGGGTTAGGGAAATAGTTTTTAATATATGCATTTTATTTGTAAAAAAGAATGCCTGGCTGCACCATTCTTTTGACCTCTCTTAACTTTTATAGTATTACATGGTTTTGATAATATTTGTCTCTCAGATTGCTGAATCCATTCAGAAATTGAGGATCGCCTGTTCCCAGTACCCCTCTTTCCATGTCCAAAGGGGAGAAAGGGCACAGTGTCACTTGCGGTGAACTAGCAAAAAAAGATTTAACTATAATGATATCCCTCAGTGTCTATCAGAGATGCTGAATGCTGGAATCTTATGTTTGAGTCCTGACTTTGTTTTTGCATAACCAAATTGCAGGGCCACCTGTTCATGGTTATTGTTTCTATTTTCCTTTTAAAGTTATTGTTGTCGTTATTAGCTTTTGTGCTTTATCTTGTGGATTCTTTTTCTTGTGCAGGGCAACTTCACCTCCATCATTTGCTTTGGAGGTTTTTGTTCAGTGTGAAGGGGAAACTAGGTTTAGGCGGCTCTGTCAGCCTTTTCTGTATTCTCATTCTTCATCAAATGTGCTTGAAGTTGAGGTATATGCTCCAATACGTTGCTGCTTCACTTGTATTTGACAATATGTCTAGTAGTAAGGATTCAGCACTTGTTTTTGCTTTTTCTGTTTGTGTGCAGGCATTCTCTTATCGATTAATTTTATTATTACATTATTATTATCTATTTACCAGAATTTTGAGTAAGATGATTATTAGCACATATACTTGTTTGGTTAAAGGAAGATACCTTATGCATTCTTATTTCAGTAGTATAAAGCAACAACAGTCACAAACATTAATCCTACTAGGTGGAGTTAGCTTCATGAATACTCTCTCTCCTATCATCCTATACACGGCCATATCCTTCTTATTTTAGTAATATCTGTGTGTGTGTGCACGAGTGTGAAAATGCAAGGTTTTTCTCTTCTTCTCAACAAATATGATGTGTTTTTGTTATCACTTTGATGGTAATATAAATCACAGTGTAAAAATATCTTCATGCTTGTTCCATGTTTGATGTACCTTTTGTACAAATAAGAGTCCTCTTTGTTTCATGATTTTTTCTTCATATAGATATAGGATCTAGGGGACAATTACTAGGCCACAACTTTGTTGAACGTGAACAAAGTTTTTGAGTGATTTGGGATAGAAATGATGCTAAGCTTAAGTAACTAATCTGCCAGTCCTGGGTGGTGGATGCATTCTGTATTATGAATCAGAAGATGGAAGTCAAAATTGCCAGGAAACACGGTTCAATTATTGGAATCTGTTAATCCAACTCAGCTACCAGTTTCATAATAATTGTGACTTCAGCAAATCTGGATGATACCAGTCTGTGTGATTGCCTTTATGTATTCTTGGGATTGGGGTGGCTCAGTTATTAGGTCTGGAATGCTGTTTTCTTAGGTGTGATGTAGTTTTTGTGGCTAGAACATAATGGTAAAGCTTTTCTTTTTTTCTGCTCCTGTGTAACTGATAATATATTAAGAAGCATGCCAAGGAGGTGGTGAACCCTTCACAGGGAAACACCAACAGACTACCTACAAGCACAATCATAAACAAAACTGGAAAAGAATGTAGGAAGAGCAAACAAATCCTTGCTCAGTCACTAAAACAAGGAGACAAAGATGCTTTCCCTTTAGATGAACCAACTGAATCTCAACACCTCTATTAGCTCTCAAATATTTTTATTTATCTGATAAAATACACAACATTTTTATCAAAAAATTATTCAGTTTTTGTTTGCAAAATTTTGAAAAACAATATCATTATCAATTGTAATGATTAGTTTCCATTTTTTTGACAAAAAATTAAAATGAACACAAAACAAATAAAAATGAACATAAATAAATAAATAATGAGCACTAAAAATAAACACATGAAAAATGGTAGCAAAATCAAACAGGTCCGCCCTAAGCAGTCTCCTGTTTGGGTATACTGAAGTCTAAACCTGCAAAAACCAAGTAGCAAAGCAGGCATTGCCCACTGCTTGCCAATTAAAGAGTAAAAAATGCTCCAAATGTCTCAGTTCCCTAATCACTATACAATATAATAACAAATGATCTACCAACTCCCTCTTTGTTTTTCACAGAGAACACCAATCAATTACCACTAGACCTTGCTTGCTCAGATTATGTGAGGTGAAAATGGAGCCAAGAGAAGCTGTCCAAACAAGGGAAGACACCCTAGGGGGAGGCTATATTTGTCCAGAAAGCTTCCAAACAAAGGCTAACCTTTGTCACAAGCCTCTGAATATAAAGAACAAATAGAAAAGGCTGCATCACAATTGGCACACCCATCTGTCCTTTACCTGCCTCACTCTAGAATGGTTGTGCAACAAGTCACACAGGTCTATCCAGGGGCCCAACTTGTATCCAAAAGGTTGAAAATTATATTGAGCGTTCTTTGGTTGTGTTGAATGGAACTATCATTGTCTCTGGTTTTTCATGAATGAGGAAGATAGTACCTTTGCTTTCCTTCTTTTGTTCATTTTCCAGATGTGTCTGTTATTTGCCTCTGGAGATGTTGGATTTTCTTTTTTGATAGGACGATGGTTCTTGAGGTTCTTCTCTACTGTTTTTTGTAGGGGTTATGCAGCTTAAGGCGTTGATCTTTTGTATTTAATTTTTCTCATCAGAAGAAAAAACCTAATCTACCACTCTTGGGGGTGGATGGGCTTTGTGCTGTAACTTCATGAATGAAGCTCTAAGTTGTGTGTGGGCAGTTCAGTTATTTTCCTTTGCTAACTCATGTATACGAGGCAACTAACAATATCATCCTGGCTGTCTTTTTCAATTCAATGATGATTGACCTTTTCCAGTCATTATTTTTACTTGTGTCTTCTCTTATTTTTGATCCAGACATTGATGTTATGTATGCATATTTTATGTTATTTGTTCTATATTTAATATCTATTCATTTCTTAGACCTGTAGCCAAGACTGTAAGAAAAGTTCATGATAATTACAGTGTTCTGAATATTTTACTGGATTAGGAAGCATTTAATTTTATATGTGCATTGCAAGATAAGATATAAAATTCTGAACTTAATTATTTGAAAAAGAACTAAAAAAAGAAAATATGAATCCTGCATTAAAGAAAAAACAAAAAGAAATTTGAAACACAAAGAAGAATAAGATATAAGAGTCTGCAGAGTAAGCTACTTGAATGATATATCTGTTCAATAGCTTGTTAGGTTGATATTTTCAGTCGTATTTTGCAATTATTTTTCACTAATCTTTGCTACATCATCTAATTTTATGGTGCCAGTTCCTTTCCCTTTCTTGTGGCTATATCTTTCATTGAGAAATCTGCGTGTTTTTGAAGTTTATTGAAAGTAATACACACTTTTTGCAGGCTGTTGTAACTAATCATTTGGTTGTAAGAGGCAGCTACCGCAGCCTTAGCTTAGTCATATACGGGAACACAGCAGAAGATCTGGGGCAATTCAACATAGAAGTTGATTTAGATAGCTCCTTAACTGGCACTGTTTTTTCTATTGAGGGAAAGCTTGAAGACTTACCACCCGCACTGCATCCAACTAATCTGACAATTGAGGACTTGATATCTGCCCCTAAAGCGTTATCACTAGAAGTTGGTGTATCAGATATTTCCTTTGAGATTAAGCAGTTATTAGGGTTGGCATTTAAAATTTTACAGTTGCCAAACCTTGGAGATGCAATCAATAAAGTTGTTAGTTCTGTTGTTTCAGTGGCTTCTTCTTGTGCCACTCATAGTTATTCCCCAGCATTCTGTCAGAAACAATCTTTGTTGGAAAGA
This sequence comes from Diospyros kaki, assembly GCA_036245055.1. Taxonomy (NCBI): domain Eukaryota; kingdom Viridiplantae; phylum Streptophyta; class Magnoliopsida; order Ericales; family Ebenaceae; genus Diospyros; species Diospyros kaki. The sequence goes on from BSEG01000010.1 coordinate 1,867,910, forward strand.
TCTAGAACTTGTGAAGGACAGCTTCCTTATGTTACTACCGAGGCTAGAAAGCTGCTTGTGGACATTTACAACAGCCTTCAACATCAATCAGGGGACCCTTCAGCTGAATCCTTGTCAGACAGCCCGTTGCTTGAATCTGAGGATGATTTGATGAATCCCAAGCAGTTGATGGATTTTCTAACTAAATACTTCCCTTTTGATAGGACTTCTGGAGATCCTACAGATCCTCAACTTCCAAAGGTGATTTTAATTCTCTCTTCTTTATTGTTATTTAAGTAGAAGTTAGCCAATTGGGCATATCTTAAGTGATTTTAGCAAGCGTTCTCTGTCCATCTGCCTGTTTTCTCTTTGTGTGCATATGTATTCTTGAATGGATGTGCCACTGATTTTGGATTTTGCTTCTCAGGACAAGAGCGTCATTCTGTGGTTAAGTGCTGCTCTTTTATTTTGCTCTGGGAGGGAGAGCTGCTTTCACTTTGTTAATAGTGGTGGCATGGAGCAGCTTGAATATATCTTATGTCGCAACATGCGTAATTCTCGTGCCATTACATTAATGTTACTTGGAGTCGTGGAGCAGGCTACTAGACATTCAATTGGTTGTGAAGGATTCCTTGGTTGGTGGCCTCGTGAAGATGAAAGTGTACCATCTAGTACCTCTGAAGGTTATAATCAATTATTGAAGTTGTTATTGCAGAGACAATCTCATGATATTGCCTTGCTTGCAACTCATATACTCCATCGTCTGCGTTTCTATGAAGTTGCTTCCAGATACGAGGTATAAGGTTATGGTAATTGTGTCTTGACCATCCTGGCCTTTTGTATGATTCTTGTTATGCTGACTTATTTGTCATTCTTGTTTTGGAAGTCTGCAGTGTTATCTGTTCTTGAAAGTATTTCGGCTGATGGAAATGTTAGTAGTTTCACTTTAGGCAAGCTTAATAGTGCCAAATCCCATCTCAAAACTCTTATGGTTAGTTGAAAGCTTTTTATTCTGTCTATTTATTTTATGACAGGCTAGTACTTATTTTTAGTTAAATCTGTCATGTCTACTGTTTTTTTTTGACTTTTGTTGATGCAGAAATTGATAAATTCACGTGGTCCAATTGAAGATCCTTCCCAACTTGCTCGTGCAAGCAGGTCCTTGCTTCTTGGCGAAACAGAAGGAGTGTTGTCATACAAAGCAACTAATAGCTTGATTACTTCATCAAATTGTTGGTTTTCTAATTGGGATATTGACTCACACCTGCTTTCTCTTCTCAAGGTATGCTTTTATATCTCTTCTTTTATTAAAGAGGCTAAAAATGGGATGTTGGCTCATGTTTGCTCTCTTCTCAAACCATAACGTAACAGTTACTATTCCTATTGTTTCTTTTGCATCTCTTTGTTTTTGTAATAATTGTGGTGTTTTTATTTATGATGATGTACTTTAATTTAGATCATGCATGCTCACTGGGTAAGTCAATGTGTTGAATTTTTCTTTATTTCTATTATCCCCTTTCCTGTTAATTCGCCAATCATATGTTTTTTTTTTTCCTTCTAATTGGAAATACACCACTGTTTTCTTGAGCTATACGATCATTTTGTTTCAAGCATAGTTACAGGGTTCTGTGATCCAGATCATGTGTTCTGAATATCTGTTCTTTTGCATCCCTGGATCCCAGAATGGGGATCCCAAGCAGTTCTGTTAAAATGATTTAAAACTAGGGAAGAAACTTAAATCCAGAATAATTTTTCAAAGAAATTTAGAGAAAAGGAAAGCTTGCCTACCTCAGTTTCTTGTATATTCTATTGCATTTTGAATTATTCAAACCTGACTTCGTTTGCATAGTATTCTTCGTTTGTATAGTATTCTTCCTTGCACAAGTTAGACAAGAACATATTAAAGAATTCAAATCAAAACAAAATTAATCAACTTCTATAATAGCAAAGAATCAATCTAACTAATTTTGATCTGAGCACAACTATAAAGTATATCAAGACCTGAAATAACAAGCCAATTAAGCCTATGCCCTGTGTACCACTTAATTAGCATGCTAATGTATCCCATACCTATTCCTAATTCCTTTCCCACAATGGGAATTTACCACATTCTTGGTAACTACGGTTTCAAGCAAACATGAGGAAAATTCACTTTTATGGGAGAAGTCAATATATGTTTTAGAATTCTCTCTGTAGATATCTCTGAGTTCCAGGTCCTGCAAAATAGCTGGAATGATGAGGCTAAAGATGAGTATTTCAGTAGACCATTAGGCTGTCCATTTTGCTAGACTTGTAACCTCTCGTTGTCTATCTACAAATCTCTAATGAAGGGCTATTTGATGCCATAAGCCTGTAAATGTATAACAGTGTCATGTGATAGATGCTATCTTTCCACTTGTAAACTTTGCTCTCCACAGTTATTGAGTTCATATGGCATTTTTTTCTTTTTCTTTTTTTTTGTTGGGAGTTTGGTTATTGCTGGTCTTAAGCTTGTCATGGTTCTGTTATCCCACATCTTATGTGTACTTGTGATTCATGTTTCACATGTTGTGATCATGGTGGATATGTACTTTTGGATAAGCAAATGGTAATAGGGGGGAAGCATATGCAATGCTTTCTTAATTTTTGTTTTTGGGAGTTACGTTACTCAAAAGACTTCTGGTGTGCCATTTGGAAGAGATAAGTTAGTCAACCTTGCCTTACCTGATTGATGGTAATCGTTAAGCTTTGGCGCTGGATGTACAAGTCATTACTTTTTCATTAACCCATTGATTAGAATGCCCTTGAGTAATGGCTCAAAATTTACCAGCAAGTCAGTATTTTAGTCTTGACGGTTAACAGCGAGAAGCCGAAAACCACTAAAAGCCTTAATCACACTGCATGGGGTGAGCTATATGATATCTACTTTTCCAACAATCTCTGTTTATTGTCAATCTTTGTAAGACTGTTTTGTCTCATGTCATCATGTCATGTATAAGGGCTTTCCACCAAGGTCCCCTGCTGTCTTTCTTTGTTTCTTTTGTTGCAAACTTCTGTCATTCTATTCACTTGCCTTTAAAATGAGTGTTTATTGGTTTTCTTTTCCCATATTCAAATTATCTTAGTCGCATCTCATGCATCTTATTTTCTATAGGCACATTTTTGACCTCATTGTGTACAATCCCGTTCTAACTTTGATTGCACATCCATTGTGTAAAAAAGGGGGGGGGGGAGGGAGGTATGATTGCACATCCATTGTAATATCCTTGTCTCATGCATCTGAAAATCATTTAGTATTTTCTGCGCTTCAACCGGAATCATCTCTCCTTCATTAATGGTCACCATAAGCCCTTTAACCACCACTAGATAGATGCAGTCAGAGTGTTTTGCAGAATCCACTATATCTCGCTCACTGCTCGTAAGAGTAAGGAAATTTTTTGACCCTGTTTGTTCGCATTACCGGTCTGTTTGAGAGGAGCCATGGCGATCTTGTGATTGCCCCAGATAAATCTCACCACATTATCGCATCTCCTGAAAGTAGAGTCAACATCAAACTGCCAAGGATGACCCAAAAGAATATGGCAAGCATCCATATCAATGACATCACATATCACTTCATCCCTGTAACGTCTGCCAATGGAGAGTGTTACCTTACAAGTCTCAGTAACCTGAATAGAAGGTCCCTTCTTCACCCAACCAAGGGAATATGGACTGGGATGGTACTCAGTTGGTAGTTGTGACAGACTTACCAACTTCTTGGATACAAAATTTTCACAGCTTCCATTATCCACAATCACCTCGCACACTTTATTCTTGATAGAACAAAGTGACCAGAGCGACCAGAATATGTTGTCTCTGTCCCTTTTCTTTTGGTGATAAGAGAACTCGCTGCAACACCAAATTCAACCTCTCTAGTACTTCCTCAACAGCAAATTCGGCTCCCTCATATTCACCTTCATTTGCCACCTCTTTTTCCACCTCTATAAGTTCCTCACGTCCCATCAAATTAGCTTGTCTTCGTTCTGGGAAGTTGTTGGAGCGGTGCCAAGATTTTTGGCATCTGTAGCAGATATTTACTATAGGTCTGACATACAGGTTATCCCTTTGAAGTGGAGCTTGGCCTTGCCCTCTGTTAGGAATCCTGTTGCTGCCTCCTTTTGTATTGGCCTTATTTTGGGAATTGGATGAACTAACAACAACTTTTCTTTTGTTAACAACGCTGGTTGATGATTGTTCTATAGGGGGAACAACCCTTTGATAGTTAGGGGTTGGACTGTCAGCTCTAATCATCTTAGCCTTCGGCGCTGTGTTAATGGCTTCCTACAAAGTCCAAATATTTTGCAACCCAATTTTATCCTGTATAGCGATTTTTAGTCCATTAATATACTTGGCTACTTTTTGATTTTCAGATTGGTTAGATTGTTATGCTCGACCAGCCTCATGAATTCATTGATGTAGTCCGACACTGACCGATTGCCTTGCGTGCATCCCAAATACATGCGATACAAAATCTGCTCATAGTTAGCAGGTGAAAATCGGTCAATCAAAAGTTGTTTCATCTTCCTCTAGGTTTGAACTTTGCTCTTTCTTTGTCTCTGGCGAGTTTTCTGCAATTGATCCCACCGTACTGCTGCTGTTGATTTCAAACGGAAAGCCATCATCGTAACGACTTTCTCCTTTGGAACCTCCATGATCTCCACAAACCGCTCCACTTCCATCATCCAATCTAAGAACTTTTCAATCCTCAAGTTTCCCGAGAAAGGAGGGATATCCGCCTTAATCCTATAAGAAGGCATTTTGATTTTGATGGTTGTGGTATGTGGGCAGATCCTCGAAATCTTCTCCGGAATCTGACACGTTGTCATCTCCTGCATGCCTCCTGTTAATCCCTCGCTGCCCCTTAACATGGGTGCCCATCTCGAGATGGTTTCTTTAGTTACATTGTGGACGGTTATCATCGGGGGCTTGAGAAGGGTTATCAACGTTTTTTCCGACGACCTACAACAATAATTGATGAATCTCTCCGAGTTGTGGACAGATTGTTAATTCACTAGTTTTGGGCATCAAGTTCGGCCCTCAGGTAGCAATTTCATTGCCCATGGTAGATTCAATGGAAAAGGATAGTAATCAACGATACAGAGACGGAGACACCATTCTCTGATAACACTTGACACAGCTAGAAGTAAAGGTTTCAAGAAAAAAAAACCTTAAGGAAACAAAGAGAACTGGATTCCACCAGTAACTAATTAGGGTAAACTCATAAGTTTATTGAAAAGAAAAGTTGTCTTTCAAACAAGAGAAAAGTGTTTAAATACTTCCTAGCATCAACAATCCTAAACGTAATTGAAAAAACCCTACAACATAAAAGACTAAAATAGACATCAACTGTAATTATATAATTAAATCAATTAAAACAAAAACTAATGGAATCTAATGACGGTTTTGCCCCTCATGGTCGTGCCTCCCTTTCTCATCCCTAGGGTTTTGCTTATTTTGGTCCAATTCTTCTTTTATTTGTTTCATTAGTCGTCCTACTTCAAATTAAGAAGAACGTTCAGAGAGAGAGAAGAACGGAAAGAGGCATGAGAGAGAGAAGGATTGAGTAGGAAACAGAGGATTCTGGAAAATATTTCTTTGATGCTTTTCTATTAGGCTGGATTAACTTTATATATTAATCCGAGCAGCAGTTAAGTTGGCGCTAACAAGGCTAACAACAACAACATATCCAGCCTCTATCCCACTGTGGGGTCGGCTATATGAATTCTAGACTTTCATGTATTTCTGTCTTTTGTCATATCTTCATTTAGGTCCATATACTTCATATCAAATTTTATTGTCTCTCCCAAAGTCTTCTTGGGTCTGCCTTTACCTCTTTTTTGGACTAATTGTCCCATTTCATCAACTCTCCTCACAGGAGCGTCTCTTAGTCTCCTTCTCACATGATCAAATCATTTTAGTCTAGTCTCTCTCATCTTCTTCTCGATTGACACTACTCCTACCTTATTACGAATAATTTCATTTCTAATTTTATCTTTTCTTGTATGGCCGCACATCCATCTTAACATTCTCATCTTTGCTACGCTTGTCTTTTGCTCATGCTGGTATTTGACTGCCTAACATTCTGAACCATACAACAAGACTGGTCTTATAGCTGTCCTATAGAATTTTCCTTTAAGTTTTAATGGGATTTTACCATCACATAACACCCCTGATACATTTCTCCATTTTAGCCAACCTGCCTTAATTCTATGTGTGACATCCTCGTGCATTTCTCCATATTTTTGAATCACTGATCCCAAATATCGAAAATGGTCTTTTCGTTGTAAGATTTAGTCTTCTAATTTTTTTATAATATCCTCCACTCTTGCATTCTTACTAAATTTACATTCCATATATTCTGTTTTCTTTCTACTTAATTTAAATCCCTTGGATTCTAAATTGTTTCTCCACAACTCAAAGCTTAGTGTTCACTCATTCTTTTTTTTCATCCACCAACACTATGTCATCTGTAAATAGCATACACCATGACACCTTTGTTTGAATATCTTTAGTGAGTTCATCCATTATTAAAGGAAATAAGTATGGATTTAGTGCAGAAGCTTGATGTAGTCCTATTGTAATTTTACACGCTTCAGTATCCCCTCTACATGTTCTGACCCTTGTCTCTACACCGTGATATATGTCTTTAAGGTCTTGTATATAGTCTATTTGGACTCATTTCTTTTCTAAAACCCTCCATAATACTTTTCTAGGGATCCTATTATAGGCATTTTCTAGATCTATAAACACCATATGCAGGTCCTTCTGATGATCCCGATACCTTTTCATTAGGCGTCTCAGTAGGTATATAGCTTCCATTGTTGACCTACCATGTATGAAACCAAACTGATTTTCGAGACCTCTGTTTCTTTTTTGAGCCTCTACTCTATTACTCTCTCCCAGAGTTTCATGGTATGGCTCTTTAACTTAATTCCTCTGTAATTTTCACAGTTTTGAGCATTTCATTTGTTCTCGTATATAGGAACCAAAGTACTCTTCCTCCACTTATCTAGCATCTTTTTTGATTTAAGGATCGCGTTAAATAATTTCGTTAGCTAAGAGATGCTCTCTTTTGCCATGCATTTCCATGCTTCTATTGGTATATTATTCGGTCCCACCGCCTTATGATTTTTCATCTTTTTTAATGCTTGCCTTATTTCATTTGAATTTATGCGTCGATAAAATGTATAGCTCACGTTCCCTTCAGAGTTACTAAGATGTCCCAACCTAACTCTTGTGTCGCCACCATCATTGAATAATTTTGTGAAATACTCCTTCCATCTCTCCTTAATCGCTCCCTTATTCACTAATACATTTTGGTTTTCATCTTTTATGCATTTCACTTGATTTAGATCCTTTGTTTTTCTTTCTCTTGCTTTAGCTAATTTATATATATTCCTTTCTCCATCTTTTGTATCAAGTCGTTTATATAGATTTTCATATGCTTTTGACCTTGCTTCACTAATAGCTTTTTTTGCTTCCTTTTTTGCTTCTTTATAATTTTTTAGATTTTCTTCATTGTTGCACTGATATATAGCCTTATAGTAAGTTTTCTTATTTTTAATTTTCAATTGTACCTCTTCATTCCACCACCAAGACTCCTTAAGGTTAGGGGCTTTACCATTTGTCTCTCTAAGGACTACCTTTGTCGTGCTTCTCAGGGGATTAGTCATTTCTCTCGACATTTGATTTGTCTGTCCTTCTCCTTTTCATTCCCTTCTACCCCTTAATTTTTCTTTGAAGATTAGTTTTTTTTTCCCTTTTAAATCCCACCACCTTATTCTTTGATTTTGTTTGATGTGATTTTTTCTCTTCCAATTTTTTACTTGGACGTTAAATACTAAAAGTCTATGTTGAGTAGTCAAACACTGTCTCGGTATCACTTTACAATCCCTACAACAAAACCGATCCTCTTGTCTCTTGAGGAAGTAATCTATTTGGGTGCTTGATGTGACATTTTTATATGTGATTAAGTGTTTCTCCCGTTTTTTGAACCTAGTATTGGTTATGATGAGCCCATATGCCATAGCAAAATCTAAAATAGACTTGCCCTCATTATTAATTTTCCCGAATCCATACCCTCCATGTACATCTCTATAGCCGTTTTCGTCTCTACCCACATGACCATTTAAGTCACCTCTTATAATCACTCTCTCTCCTCTTGGTATCATTTGTATGAGTCTCTCTAGGTTCTTCCAGAATTTTGCTCTAATCTTCTCACCTAACCCCGCTTGTGGTGTATATGTACTAATGATATTCATAGTTATTCTTCCTAGACTAACTTTCACCATAATAATCCTATCCCCTATTTTCTTTAGGTGCAAACAATTAGTTACGTGACAAATTGCCCCCTGTTAAAATTTTTTGTCCTTAAGAAATGCAAGGACCTCCTATAAGAGTACACTCCACAACTTCCGAATCTTAGCCTTTTCTGTTTCTTCTCTTCCACAACTTGTATGGAGAAATCTTGAAGAAATTCTATAATTTCTTTCCAAAATTTTTTTTATATGCTCCCATCTCCACAATGCCACTGAGAGTTACCTTCTTTCCTTTCTTCTCGAAAGTAACCTCCAATTTATTGAAGTCAAATATGATTGGACTGAATATTCTCATCCAACCCACTCCTAATACAATATCACATTCTCCTAATTTTAATAGTCGCAAGTTAGTGATAAATCCTGCCCTTGTATTTCCCAACTAGAATCCGACACACTTGTCTTCGTTGTATATTTTATTGCCATTTGCCACGGTAATTGATAAAGGAAAAATATTCTTCAACTTAACACAAGTCATTGGCAGTGCTTTCATTAAGAAAACTGTGTGTACTATCGTTGTTAATCAATATCATCAACTTCTTACCTTTTGCTTGATCCTCCACTTTTATGATTTTATTAGAGGGATACCTTTTTAAAGCTTGCAATGAAATCCCTCCTTCAATCTCATAGCGGCTTCTATTTCTTCTATTAACTCTTTTTCTTCATCTCTACCTTCCAAATGCAATACCTGTCTTTTACAATTATGTCCAGGAGAATTTTTTTCTTCACATTTATAACAAAGTCCCAACTGCCTCCTTTGTTCTATACTAGCAGCTTTTGTCATATTAGGTTGATACGAAGATGATGGATCTTGGGGAAGTTATTGTAAGAATTTTCCTTATTGGTTGCAGAATTGAAATTCCTGGTAACTGATGAAATCTGTGCCTCACTTGTCTCAGTTTCTTTATACGTAATTATGTTCTTTATTATCAAAGCTTCTACTATAAGCTTTTGCAATCTAGAACTTTTTGCGGCTTGTTTCACTATCTTTGTCTGTAGCATATTCATTATCGGTCTTAATTCTTCACTCAAGCCAGTGATGAAGCTTGAGACAAAGTAGGCCTCGGTTAAGTGAGGATTAAGATTCAACATCAAGGATTTCAACTTCTTGAACTTAATTTGGTAGGCCTGAACCAAATTTTCTTGCCTCAGCTTGTTAAATTCCTCTACCACATCCATGATGTTCCTGTCACACAATCTCTCGCATAATTCTTCCACAAATTCTGTCCATTGACAGTTCTCTCTTAATCGGATCCAACCTTGGAACCAGCATCAACAACATCGTTAAGATAAATAGAAGCCAGTGACTTTCTGCTGATCCAATATGTTATATAGAGTAAACATTTTCTCACATCGCCTCATCCACCACCTAGGATTTTGACAATCGAACAAAGGAATCTCCAACTTAGGTATTGGAAAGTAAGGCTAATTCGTGACAACCCGTACTTCCTGCCTTCTCTCAACCACATTCTCACCAACTACCGCTGGTTCTACCTCAAATTCAGAGGCTCTAGTGGCTCTATGGATCACTCCATTCCTTGTAGGAGTGGATCCGATCTCTCTTTCGGAGGAAATTTTGGAGGAAGACTTACTTGAGGTAACTTTGAGAACATCAGCATAAAGCCATCTAATCTCCTCACTAATCCGTCCATAGAGGTCTCCAACTTCCGATCCATTGTCTCAAACTTCTGATCTAGTGAAAGAATCGCCTCATGATTTCTGCTAGATCTAGTTTCCAGAGAATCGACTCTAGCCTGCAGATCTGAGATAGTCACATTCACTTGTTGCAATTGAGACTCGTACTGCTTCATTCTTGTACAATCAGCCATGCCAGAATTGTAATAACAGATGGAATCGAAGGCCTAAGAAGTGCTCCGATACCAAATTGTCAGATCTTGGGATCTGACAAGGTGAATTCTTAGCCAATTGGCGAGAACTAGGGCAGAAAGTAGTAGGGAGAAATTGAGAAGAAAGTTTAGACACAGAGAACAGAAAGAGGCGTGAGAGAGAGAAGGATCGAGAGAGAGAAGGATTGAGCAGGAAACAGAGGATTCTGGAAAATATTTCTTCGATGCTTTTCTATTAGGCTGGATTAGCTTTATATACTAATCCAAGCAGCAGTTAAGTTGGCCCCAACAAGGCTGCCAGTTCAAATTCAAAGTACAACTCTGAGCAACTGCATATAACTGCTACTACTAATGCTGTTTAGGTACATGACAGTGATCTGGGAAATAAATCTTAAAATCTCCCAAGCTCAACTGAATAGAAAGCTTATGCAGGAGTTTGTACTGGAATTACAACTCTAAATTAGGAAATTAAAATAAAATGAGTAATTGGACTTGAGTCAAATAAGGACCCCCTGGACCAAACCCTAGAATCACACGTGACAACTCTAGAAATAACCCAAATACCTCTAATAGTAACCTGATAATAAAATATTTAAAAACCTACTGAGCAGCTACTTGTGAAATCATCAAATTTAATGCGTAAGTTTATCATGAACACCACATATTAGGATGATTAAACAAAGTTCATTATTTGCTCCTCTGATTTCCATGCTTGGTTTCTTGCTTGGCTTTCATGAAGGCAACAGCCCATGCTTCCTGTTTTATCCTCTAGTTGTTTATTCATGTTGTTTGATTTATGTACCTGTGCAACTAACTCCACATATACATGTTATCAGGAAAGGGGCTTCTTCCCTTTGTCAGCTGCACTGTTATCATCTTCTGTTTTGCGAGCTCAAACCGGACATGCCATTGACACATTTGTGGATATTGCATCACATCTTGAGGCCATAACTCTTTCGCTTCTTTTCTGTCGTTCAGGTTGTGTGAGAACTAAGAAGTTTGTAATTTGTTTTCATGGTTGCTGGCCTCTCTCTGTCTCTCACAGAGCATTTTGCAATTCTTTTGATTCTTTTCTCTCAGGATTAATCTTCCTTCTACTTCATCCAGAACTCTCTGCCACTATAATTCTGGCTTTAAAGGGTGCAGATTGTCAGAAGAAGGAAGAGCCTATTCAACTTCATTATGCGTCTGTCCTGATATCCAAGGGTTTCTTTTGTCATCTGGAGGAAATTGGAATGATTGTTGAAACACATTTGAGGGTGGTTCGTTCTGTTTGTCATGCTAATATTACCTTTCCTGTTTTGCTTTTTTGCCTCACTTCCCCCTTCCCTTCTTCTCGTTTGAGTTCTATTTTTGTATGTAGCAAGTTGTATGGATTTTGTCATGTTTGCTTGCAGGTCAATGCCATTGATTGTCTACTTGCATCAGATCCACATGCTGAAGAAATTTTATGGGTGTTATGGGAGCTTTGTGTTATTTCTAGGTGAAGCTCTGAATTCTTTCCCTACTATTTCTCCACTGTAGCATGAAAACTTTAGGAATCCTTTTATGATAATCTTAAGATGATTTGCAGGACTCATTGTGGGCGCCAGGCTTTGTTGGCTCTAGGGCATTTTCCAGAGGTATTATCAAATTTATTATGCTAAATGGTGTGACTTTCAAATACTTTTCCATATTTGCAATTTTTTGGTGACATGCAATGTAAAGAAGGAAAAATATGGATGATAATTATATCTTTATATTGTTATTATCCTCCGATTATGATGTCTCCACACTGTCATTGCTATTTCATTAATTATCTAGCGTGTGTAGAGTTCTTGTTTGAATCTTTTCCTGTGTTCCTTTTGTAGGCTATTTCAATTTTGATAGCAGCATTACATTCTGCCAAGGAATTGGATTCAGTTACCTCAAATAGCGGTAGTCCAGTAGTTTCATTTTCAATTTTAATATTAATTGTCCAGTTGTCTTTGATTTGCATCTTAGCTGTTTGGAATTCTTGATTTTGCAGGACATCCACCACTAAATCTGGCAGTATTTCACTCAGCTGCTGAGATTTTTGAAGTCATTGTTACTGATCTTACTGCATCTTCCCTGGGTTCTTGGATTGGAAATGCTCCAGAGCTTCACAAGGCTTTGCATTCCTGTTCACCGGGGTCCAATAGAAAGGATGCTCCTACACGGCTTTTGGAGTGGATAGATGCTTGTATAGTTTATCATAGAAAAGGAGCAATTGGTCTTTTACAGTATGTGGCTGTGTTGGCTTCTGGAGGAGATGCACATATTGCTTCTACAAGCATTCTGTCATCAGATACAATAGATGCTGAGAATATTGTTGGAGATTCTTCCACAAGTTCTGATGCTAATGTTGTTGAGAATCTGCTTGGAAAACCCATTTCTGAAAATAGCTATCGTGCCACTGTTCTTCGTGACTCTTCTGTTGCTCAGCTGACAACTGCATTTCGAATTTTGGCATTCATTTCAGAGAATTCGGTATGATTTCAATTTTTCTTCACCTCTAGTGATGTAAATGACTCATTAGCTGGCTAAATGTTATCCCATTTTTGAAGGCTGTTGCTGCTGCTTTGTATGATGAAGGTGCTGTAGTGGTTATCCATGCTGTTCTGATTAACTGTACACTCATGCTTGAGAGATCCTCCAACAACTATGGTCAGTACAGTATATCACTGATGTTGAATTATTGGCCTTATGGGTAATGCTTATGCAGGGACTTCAATGCTTTTTTCATCTTGAAATAACTTATTTTGACATTACTACTATTTGAAAGTGTAACGCTAGTTTTGAACCACTCCTGGTTGGTTTTGTAGTTGTAAGATGTGCTTCACAACACTTATTCTTCTGATTTATCTTGTAAAGGTCTATGTCTAGATGGTTGTGAACAAATGCACAAGAACAAAAACAATCCCAACCCTTAATCTCGCTCGTTGGTGTCGATTACATGAATTCTAGATCTGCATCTGTATCTATCTATGACCATATCCTCTATGAGGCCATTATAATCCTATATCATGTCTAAGAGGGTGTTTGGCGTAGCTTATATTTTGGTCAAATGGGGCTTATAAACTCTTCAAGAGCTTAATTTTTTTTTTTTTTTTCAAACTGAGGCAAATCATGAAGAGCTTGTAAGCTCTTCAACAGCTTGGTTGGTAAGTTGGTTATCTTGTAGCTTATAAGCTACCTCAGAATAAGCTGGTGCTGAACAAGTAAATGTTCAAGTTACCTTCATTAAACTAGGATCTTTATCCAAACACTTTAACAACTTATTAGCACATAAGCTCTTAGAGCTTATAACCTTTTTTTGAAGAGCTTGTAAGCTCGTATGATTTAAGCCAAGCCAAAGGGCTCTAAGTGTTTCTATTAAGCTCTCTTTCGCCTTCCACTCTCTCTTTGGCTATAATTTCTCCCATGTCATCCACTTATCTCATAGGAGCTTCTATCGTTTTTTTCCCTCATATGTCAAAACCATCTTAATTCCAAGCTGGAAAAAAAAAAAAAAAAACTTAGAGACTTAATCACGACACCCACATCTTAATTTTTTATGGGTGCCACTTTGCAACTTTAGTGTCTGACATCGTTTCTTATTTTGTATTTTCTTCTATGGCAATTTATCTACGTAGCATTTTTATCTCAACTACACTCATATTTTGTACATGTTGGCACTTTAATTTCCAAAATTTTGAGCCATACAACAAAGATGGTTTTATAGCTGTCCAATAAACTTTTCTTTTAGCCTTGAGAATTTTATGATTGCATAAAATGCTAGATGCACTTTTCTCTTTAGCCATCCTACTTTGATCCCGTGAAACATCCTCCATAATCCCCTGCCTTCCCCCTTTGAACAATTGATCCAAGATATCAAAATTGATCATTTTTTGAAATAACTTGATCCCTGAGTTTCTAAGTTTTATGTAAACATAATGAAAATTCTCAAAAATATAACACTATCAAAATTAATAAGCCATAATTTCATACTTAATGGCAAACATTATGTTGAGAATCCTATATCGCCTCCACAAGGGAGACTTGGGCTATATATAAGGAGGAGGATTCCTCCACCTATTAAGCTGATTTTTCAAGTTGGAGTTCTACCTCTAACTTCTCACATGGTATCAGGGCTAACCCTTGGCTGTCGTGGTCATGGACCAGTACCCTGCCCGATCACCTGAGCATGTATCAGTTACTGGTGAAGTTTTGGCGTGGGGGAGAGTGTTAAGAATCCCACATCGCCTCCACAAGGGAAACCTGGGCTATATATAAGGAGGAGGATCTCTCCACCTATTAAGTTAGGTTTTCAGGTTTGAGTTCTACCTTTGACTTCTCACATGATATTAGAGCTAACCTTTGGCTGTCGTGGTCATAGACTAGTACCATGCCTGATCACCTGGGCATGTATCAGTTACTGGAGAAGGTTTGGCGTGGGGGGGAGTGTTGAGAATCCCACATCGCCTCCACAAGGGAGACTTGAGCTATATATAAGGAGGAGGATCCCTCCACTTATTAAGTTGGCTTTTTAGGTTGGAGTTCTACCTCTTACTTCTCACACATTCCATTCACATAACAGTCACATGCTGTACAAAAAATGATAAGTTTAATCCAATATAAAAGAATTCATAGACATAAAATAATAAAAAAAAATTGTCCCTTGTGCACTAGGATCCTTGCTTTACCAGGGTTAGGGAAATGTCATATTTATATGCAGCCTTCTATTTATTTTTTTGCCAAGAGGTTGTCTCCATAAGAACTTTGATCTCCTGGTCACAAAGGAGCAACCTTACCATTGATACTAAGGCTCATCCTCCATAAAGACATAAAATAAACCAAGAATAAAAGTGTCATCTCAATTATCAAGTCATCAATCATCGTCTAATTCAAAATCCTTGAAAAAACACTCAAACAAAAAAGTAACATATCACTAATGCTCAATTAGACCCAACTTCCATCTCTTCATACACCTAACACATGCTTAATTTTATGTTATTTTTATTGAATAAACAAAATTCATTATGACTAATTCAGATGCACTATATGAGCTTGTTCTTTTATTTGTTTTACTGAACAGATTATCTTGTTGATGAGGGCACTGAAAGCAATTCAACTTCTGATTTACTGATGGAACGCAATCGTGAGCAGAGCCTAGTTGACCTTCTGATTCCTTCTCTGGTGTTGTTGATTACACTCTTGCAAAGATTGCAGGTGTGCTCTAGTTTGAATTGCCTATTGTTAATTACTTCAAGAATGCCCTCTGTCTGGGCTCTTTCAACTTAATTATATGCATGCCATATGTTATAAGGGAGAGGGAGAAAGAGGCTCTCTGTTGATTTGCGTATATTGAAATTTAATTCATCTTCAATATGTTAATTTTCACAAAATGCAAGACTAAGACACAATTAGCGGTTGATTCACAAAAAATTCTAAGTGTTGGAGAATGGATAGGAAATGTCTCACTTTTCATCAGCCAAAAGATGTTTAGGTTGTTGTACTTGCATCATGACTTACAATGGAGCCTCAATGCTACCAGAAACTCTAAGCATGTCTAAAACTAAATTACAGCAGTTACCAAACAACAACAAACAACATATCCAGCCGTTATCCCGCTATGTGGGGTTGGCTACATGAATTCTAGACTTCTATGTGGGTTACATCCCAATAAATAGTTTGTCTAGAATTTATATTTGGATCCGATTAGGTTTTATGCTGGTTGTCGGTTACCTAACGCAACCCTCCTCCTTTCTTCGGGCTTGGAATCGACAATGGATAATATTTCCTAGCGGAGTAATGATGAAATGAAGTTTCAACACCATTTTCATATGGAGAAATTTCATGAGATGGTGGTGAATGAAGATAATTGATATAGTTGTGTTCCATCACTTAGTTGACATGGTGAAACCAACAACTAAGATCAGTGTAGATATTTCAGAATGCAAAATTACAATGTTCTACTCATTTTAGGTATTTCACAATGTAAAAGATCAGTGTTCTCTTTAAGAGCTAGAGGTAGAAGATCTACAAGAAACTGTAAATTATAAATCTGGAGGTAGAAGATGCCTCTTCATTTATATATTTCTTACATACACAAAAAGAAAAAAGAACACATGCAGAAGATGACAGAGTTCATTTATTTATTTTTTTGCTACTAGGTACCATTGATCTGTATAATTGACATCATTGACGCCTTTATGTTTCCTATCCTTTCAAAAGAGTGTAAAAATTTTCATTATTTGGCGAGATCACTTGGATTCCAGTGTATGATCTGGCTGCATTTGGGTGTTTCTTCTTTCATAGCCCTGAAGTGCACCTGGCTCCAAAACAAATGATTTACTAGTGTATTCTGTGCTAGTTTTAGAGACTGCAAAACTTATCTCTTTTTTTGTTTGATCATGGAGTAATCTCAAATGTGTTTTCATAAAAGTAGTTGAAAGAAATGTTTTCTGGGTCTAAATCAGCAGGCACAATTTCTTTTGACCATGACATTGACTTTGTTTGAAAGTCTATCCACTTGTTTTCGAGGCTGTCTTTGCACTATTACAGCATGAGGCCACAATGATAGGAAAGAGACTTGCTAGTTACGTGACAGGAAAGAGGCTAGTTATAAAATGCTAACCTCCCCATCCAATAGTGTCCTGTAACCTCTCAGCATCACCATCTGTAACTCAATTGTCATGGTCCATTCCTAATGCCCAATGCTTGCAATCTCCACCACCAACTCCCACTCCACCATCCACAAACACCCCCATTGCCATTGCCTAAATAATGCTTCTGCCATTCTGCCACTATACCTCTTCCCTGCTGTTGCTATGCCAATCACCCAACTTCCACCACAACCCCACCCCCTTCTCTTAAACAGTTGTTGCCCAACCCAAAACTGGTATCACACCACCATGTCTCCTGGGGACGCTCCCCTCCCCCCCCCCCCCCCCCCCCCCAAACCAAACACACACACCAAAAAAAAAAAAAAAAAACCAAAAAAAATAAAGAAAAAAAAAAACCCACATGCAAACAAAACCCAGAAGAAACCTGAGTCCACACCATAGTGCTGCCAATAAGCAATGATCAAGCAGACACACTGACTGTTTGCCACTTGTGCGGCATGGAAGGACCCCCGCTCTTTTCTCTCCACTGCAGTTTGCCTATTTCAAATTATGGTACTATGACTGTTATAAAGATGGTTGCCGTTAAATCATCTCATTGTGGGATTGAATATTTCACTGTCATGTTTAGGAAGCCAAAGAGCAGCACCGGAATACAAAACTGATGAAAGCCCTTCTACAATTGCATCGGGAAATGAGGTAAGATGAGATGTTTTCTTTTTGGTTTCATATGGCATGCCAATATTTTGTGAAATAAAATTAAGTACATTTCTTGCTGCAGCCCCAGGTTAGCTGCCTGTGCAGCAGAGTTATCGTCTCCTTATCCTGGTTCTGCACTTGGTTTTGAAGCTGTGTGCCATCTTCTTGTTTCGACACTTTCTTGTTGGCCTGTGTATGGCTGGACTCCTGGCCTTTTCAGCTTTCTTGTTGACAGTCTTCATGCTACTTCGTTGCTGGCTTTGGGTCCAAAGGAAGCATGCAGTTTGCTTTGCCTTCTGGTATTGGGATGTGTTGTTTTCAATTCTCTAAGGACCTAACATTTAAATATGTATTGTCTGATATCAGCATTTATTTTGTTTGTAATTTACATGTAATGTGAAATGTGACTTTTTGTTTCCAATTATTTTTGTTAATGCAAGAATGATCTATTTCCTGAAGAAGGTTTCTGGCTTTGGAAGAATGGAATGCCCATGTTGAGTGCTCTTAGAACATTGGCTATTGGGACATTATTAGGGCCTCATAAGGAGAAACAGATTAGCTGGTACTTGCAACCTGAACATGGTGAGAAACTATTGAGCCAATTCACACCACAAGTTGACAAAATTGCACAGATTATTCTACACTGTGCTGTCAGTGTAAGTGATTCTCCCTCAATATGTTTACTCTTAGCTCACCGCTCCCTTTTTTCCTGGTTGCATTCTCATTATCCATCGCTAAGGCAGAGTAAATTCTTATGTTTGTTTTTTTGGCTTGCGGGGCTGGGTGGGAAGGGGGTTTCAAGTATGCCATTTATGTATGATCAATGCTTTTAATCCCAGCAGATGAAATTCTAATATGCTGATTGTTTCTCTTGAGGCATTTTCTTTGATTGAATTCACTACGTTTGGAACAGGGAATTTTGTACATAAAGGAAAATGAAAAGAAAATAATCGAACTTTTGTACATGCACTTCAGATGATTCACTCTCACTTTTTGGACCCTTCCCTCAGCAGTTGCATTTTTTCTACCCTTTGTTGTCATTCCAAGGATGCACATCTCTTTGCTTTTTTGTTTTATAACAAGAAGAAGTCAAGAACAATCTGAAGCCTTAATCTCTCTATTCTTTTTCATGTTTTTTTTTTTCCCTCGAGTTCGAGACACTAGGTTGGATACTTAAGTTTCTGGTCAGTCTGCATCAAACTTCAGGAATGGTCCTGGTTTTAAATCACAAGAAGCTTTAATGCAGTTCCTTCTCTCAGCCTAATTTTAGCTTCATGTGTTGCTGAAATTACAAGCAATAGGATTCAGCATCTAAGATCATGTTGCTATTAATGTTAAATCTATTGTGTTTATTTTGCATGAAAATATGTGTTTGAATGTCAAATGCATCCTGCAGAACACTGATGTTTACCCCTATATTAATGACAATTTTACATCATGGTACTGATGCTCCTTGAATGGCCGACTTGGCAGTAAGACTGAAGAAGTCTTGACAAGAAATCCTATTTAGAAGATAACAGTTTTAAACTTACCTTGCTTGTATGTCATGATAATTTGATTTTTGTTGAGCAGACGCTGGTAGTCCTACAAGATATGCTGCGAGTGTTTGTGATCCGTATTGCATGCTTGAATGCTCATCTTGCTTGCATACTTCTACGCCCCATAATTTTGTTTATTGGTGATCGGATTTCTGAATCATCTTCATTATCGGACACAGATGCATACAAGGTAATAGCTGTTCTATCCATCACAATTTCTTCATTACGGGGAATTTTCTGCTTTTTTTTTCCTGTTGTTCTTACTTCTATTACACTTTTCAGGTTTACAGATTGCTTGATTTTCTTGCAATTCTATCGGAGCATCCACGTGCCAAGGTTTTTTCCCCCTCTCATTGAATATTATCCATCTTAAAATTTTCTTTATTTGGGAATCAGTTAATGGACAGAAGTTCTAATTTTCTAGTGCTTTTTGTTTTCAGCCACTGTTATTTAAGGAGGGTGCTGTTAAGATGCTTATTAAAGTGCTTGAGAAGTGTATTTCTGTTGCTGATACTGATGGGAAGCAATTCTCTGACAACTGTCTTATTTCTAACTGTGGGTTTCCTCAACTAACTTGGTGTGTCCCTGCATTCAAATGCTTTTCGCTGATCTGTGATTCTCAGACATCCATGCAATATGTTGGAATGCAGGACAGGTGAGTTTGTTTTTATTACAAATTGTTATGCTTTCTTCATTTCTTTTTCTTTTTTTATTTTTTTCTCCTTTCCACCTTTTCTTTACCAAGTATAAAATATATTTGACAAAAAGGCTACAATAGATTCTGCCCATCTGCATAGGGAACAAAAGGGAGACTGCATCCACACTCTAAAGTCAAAAGTATTGCAGTGTGTTTTCTTAGTTTCTTTTTCTTTTTTATTTTTGGATGCATAATTGCTAAAGGGAGCAATGTCCATAGGGAGGAGGAAAAGGAAAAAGAAAGAATCAAACCATAGAACTGATTATCTACAAAAAAACCTCATCTGTAAACAAGGCAAAAAAGGATGGACGAAAGTAGGATCTGTCTTTTGACCATAAAAATAGGGAAGAGGAGTGTTCCCTTAAGAAATGGATTTTGGCTCTAAAAAGCTCTTTTAATACTCTCTTCTATGGTTGATATGCTTTTATATTTATTTGGTGGTTTTTTAGGCATGATGCTGAAAACTTGACGGCTGGAGATTGTTCCCAGATTTTGTCCTATCTCCTTAAGCTAGGCAAGGTAAATTCGTTCTTCATTTAGTTGTGGGTATCACGTTTGAGAGGGTGTTCTATTTGTTTATTGATTTTATCATTCTGATGAAGATCTATCTATGATGATCTGTTTATTCAAGCTAATAGGCTTCCAATGTGCTTTCTATTTAATTTCACTTGTTAATTTTCTTGGTATGACCTATTTTCCACCCTTATTTACAGAACATTTCTTCTATTTGTTTGTGCCATCATTAAAAGTAGTATAAGACACCAACAGGGAAGTCATTAAAAGGTCTTGTTCATTCAAATTATTCAGATTTCTGTGAAGTCATAATAATTTTGCAATCACTTTCAACATAATTAGGCAATTGGAGCTTTGCTCTTGAATCAATGGAAGGTAGAGGCTAAGAAGCACAGATAAACTCACATAATGGGGATATGACAAGATATAAAAACATAGACATGGTAATTTGGAAGAGTCGGGTTACTGGCTGTTTTTGCGTTAATTGCTACTTCATCGATCTTATTGATTAGTGTACCTGTTATATTTGCTTCTCTTGATGGTTGGCCAAGTAACAAAAATATTATATTTTCCTGTACACCCTTTTGGATTGGATTAGTGTTATGGTTGAGACTCGTAGACCTCAAATTCATAAAATTTATAAACGTAGGACCACTAAGCCCAAAACTGAATAGGCTTATTCCTATTCCAGTTTTGATTAAGGTTTAGAGTTATTCTTGTTCCTATTTTATGAGTTTTTCATTACTACTAGGAGTCCTTGTATTGTAGGGGACGTCAAATTCATTGCTAGCTGTGTCCTAGTTGGAGTCTTCTAGGGATTGCTTATAAATATTCTCTTGTAAGTGAATGAAGGGAATCAGAATAATAAATAACCTTTTCCACATTCTTTGTGTGCAAGAGATCGAAGGGTTCTCTTTAATGAGCCCTAGCTTCAACATGGGTTGGCAAGGATAGAAGTCTTTGAAGGGATTAGCTGCAGATTTAGCTAATCATCAGTGGACTCAATCTGAATTTCATCTGGCATTGATGAGGAAGATGATGAGAATTATAATGCCAATGATGAAGATGGCTTTCTTAATTTGGACTAAATCATTGGATTAAATGATCCCCTTTGTTCTCTTTTAGCATGATTTTGTCTCTTGACAGTATTATCTAGTAATTTAGTGCCATGTACCCATAGTTATTAAAGGCGCGCGCCTAGGCGCAAGGCGCCAGTTTGGCGCCTCGCCTGGGCTGAGGCGAGGCGGTTTCAGCAAGGCCCTCGCCTTGCAAGGTGAGGCGCTGAGGCGAGAGGCGCACCTCATGAAACCCGTGCCTGCATCCTCTCTTCCTCTCTTCTCCAGCCTTCCCTCTTCTCAGTTCCAGCATGTATACATCACAACTTATTTGCCTTTAAGTAAATGTCCACATTTTCTTTTATTTATATTTTACCTTCCATTTACTTTAATACATAAATGTAAATAAGAAAGTACCCCTCATTTGAATTCAATAAAAATATCTAAAAAATCAAAATCCATAACAATAAGAAAATAGAATTTTGGTTTTAGTACAAATTCAGGATTTAACGATTTTACCACCCTCAAAGTACATACCTACTATTTCTTAAAAAATTCATTAAAAATCATTTTAACAACAATGAATATTAGCTATCAAAATACCGGGAGATAGTTTTTTAAAATGAAAACATTTTCTTATATGTCTCCTTATAATGCGCTAATCTTCCAGACTTAGAAAAATGCACTAATCTTCCAGACCTAGAAAAATAGCATTTTTCAAAATGAAAACATTTTCTTGATTGTGAACTTGTAGTGTTTATTGATTGTGGAGAATACTAAAGCTATTCCAAAATGTCCTCCATCAATAAAACAAGAGATTGGAGAGTACATGCAAAAGAAGAAAAATAATAGGGATGAGCAAAATATGGCACCGGAAGATGATGATTTTCAATTTGGTGAAGGCTATGATGATGATGATGATTAAAACTTCTTTATTGATTGTGGACTTGTAGTGTTTTTATGTTTGTTTAGAACTTTGCACGATGATTGGTACTTGTTTGAGTTTGAGACTTTAAGTTTGAACTTTGATGATGTTTTTAGTTTAGAAATTCAATGATGAATGAATCAACTTTGATGTTGTTAGTTTAGAATTTGAAGATAATGAAACATTAATGATATGCATGTGTTATTATTGATAATTCGATAGTTTTTTATGATTTTACAAGATTTTGAGTTTTTTTTTTCTAAAAGGTGCGCCTCGCTTAGCAAAGGCGCGCCTCGCGTCTCAGGCTCCAAGACCCTTTGCACCTCGCGCCTTTCAGAACTATGCATGTACCTAGGGTTTGCCTAGGGTTTTAATATGAAATTGGAAGAAATCGAGGGGGAATCAGACTGAAAGGGAGGGAAATACAACAAGAACTGGGGGAGGATTACAGAGAAATCAGAGATCAGGAGAGAATTCAGAGGGAAATTGAGAGATAATTGATGAGAGGGAAATGACTGAATTCAATTATCATTCAAAACATGTCGTACCAACAGATTTCGGTAGCTTTATATAGCTACTCTACAGAAAATAACAAACTAACAGAAAAATGCAACCAAAGGAAAATACAAGTAAAATGTAAAATAGGCTAATTACTATTTTAGTAGTAAACCCTTGGGTCCTGACATTTAGTTGTAGTTATTATATTATCTCTTTATTTCTTCTAATATTTGTGCTTTGTTTTGATTGAAGGTGTGCTTGCGCTTTATGCTTAAGTGCTAGAAAGCCTTTGCACTTAGGTGTGCTTAGAGCCTTTAAAAACACTGATTTTGATTTGCAAGGTTCATAAACAAATTGGAAAATCCAAATTGAGTAGAAGAAAAGTATTCTACCTGCTAATATTTTCTTAGATATTGGGTAGTGGTTGCATGTTTCAAGCAATTGGCATATCCCTATGAATGAACTTTGTCTGTTCTCCAGTTGTCTGAAGAATCTGTAGTTCTTATTAAATTAAAAAAGAAAACATGACATAAGGAGTGCTCGATGAGTGTCAGTCTAGGACATGTTCCAATCCATGTTTCTTCAGTATAGGTATCAATTGAGTTTGTTGACATTGTACTCTTTAACAAAACAAACCATCCTACATGTTGCAATTAGTTAGCTTTAAATGCTACTGCTGCAAACTATTCTCTGTACTAGCAGTGGATGACTTATCCATGAACTGTATTGCTGCTTCTTTTGGTAGCTAAGAATTTTGTGCCTTACAGCTCTGCCATTTCAAGAGTGTCTGGTCTGTGCTGATTTATATTTGCTCTCTTGCAGCCTCAGTATCCATATGAAGACATTTGTTGTTTACTGTATTTTATTTTCTTCTTCTTGAGTTGTAAGTGCTTGGGTCTTTGGGACCATCTTGTTTATTTATTTATGAGTCACAATATTCAGGAACCTGAAATGTGTCTTACTTCTTCTGCTTGTGACTTGTCATTCGGAGTAGCCTTGTGTGGATTTCTTGTCAGGCATGCACTTTAATTTATCCTAGTGTGGAAGTACATTTCTGATGAGCATCTGCCACCGTCAGATTCCCATCATTGGAAGTTCTAAAATTTTTATTTTGTCGTTAAATAGTTCCCTTCCTATGTCTATTGGGGTTTTAATATGGGAAGGCATTATTTATTTATATTTATTATTTTGCAAGTTTGCTCCTACTTTTTCTATGTATAATTGATTTTTTATCCAAGAAGGAAAACTTTTAGGCATTTTTGCTTTCTTTCTCTGGTTGGTAGTGAATGCTATGAGTTATGTTTGGTTGGTGAATTCTGTTTCTTTGCACAGTGCTGTGTGATTATTAATATCCTCTTTTCTGCAGGTCCTACCGGTTGGGAGAGAATTACATGCTTGTTTATCTACTTTTAAGGAATTCTGTTCTTCCAGTGAGGGGCAAACTGCTTTGCTATCTATTTTCATGCATGCCCAATCTTCTAGAACTGAGGAATATGATTCTGATGGTAGACATGAAACCGATGGAAATCTATTCAATGCACTCGAATGGAGGAAATCACCCCCTCTACTATGTTGCTGGATAACATTATTAAGATCTCTGGACTCAAAAGATGTCATCCCTGATTTTGCTATTGAAGCTGTTGGAGCATTGTCTTCTGGTGCACTGCAGTTCTGCATTGATAGGAAAAGGTAGTTTTCTTTTTAAATCACCGTCACTCCATTTAGCCTTTCCTTTCCTTTTCCCATTTTTGTACTTCTGATGTTCAGTTTTCTATTAACTAGGTTATGCTACACACAGTCATAGTTTCTTTTAACTAGGTTATGCTACACACAGTCAATACTTAATAAGAAAGGCCAGTATAAAAGTACTAGTGTACATTTAGACCATTCGATTGTGTGTTTTGTTCTATGAAAAACCATCAAGTCTCTGTTTTCATATTTTACCACATCTAGTACTCGTGAATTGGGGAAGATAGAAGGACAAGTAGATTATGTTTCTGGTGCTTTTTTTATTTTATTTTATTTTAATTTAACTAACAGGGTGTGACCAAAGTTTAATTGTGATTTAATTATTTAATAAATTTGAGATCCATCTTAGATGGGCTCTTCTAAGTAAGAATATACAGGTGTTCATTTTGTGCAGGTGTTCAACTATGCATTAAACTATGTATTATGAATGAAATGCTCTAAGATGCATTTTGCATTTGGTTAAGAGGGGAGAAAAAGGAGAAATATAAATACCTTAAGAAAATGGCACCTTGCTGTGTCGTCTTGTTTTCAGATATAAGAATTACACAGATTTTGACACTTTAGGCGCATCAACTTATGACCTGATTTCCATGGCCAAGCACTTGTAGACAACAAACAGAATGGCATTTACACTAAAATCATCAACTGCCCCTACTTAGAAGAGACCGGAAGAAAACAGAGGTGGAATTACCCAGATTTGCTCTTTCAGCCAGATTTTGGAGAAACATAATTATGCATATCAAAATGAAGTAGAATGCATTTGAAGCTAAAAAGAATTGTCCGTATTGGACCAAGTGTTGTTTGTTGGTCACTCACATCATGAAAAATTGCAAATCACTTGGGGAACATGAGGATTCATTGCTTAGGTAGACATGGATGAAACATATCTATATTTGGAATAATAATTAAGACCTGATTATAACATGAAAATAAAGCAGATAAGGTATAAATATACTATTCCTGCATCCTTAGACATGCTATTTTTTTAGAGAAAACTGAAGCTTTCAATTTCCAATTGAATAAAATTTGTTGAAACTGATATTAGGGCATCTTGTTTACATTATTTCTCTGTATAAAATATGGCCTTGTTATTTTTTTTTTCCATCTTTTGACATACTTTTTTGGTATAAGAAAATATAGAGATTTTTGTGATGAATGTAAAAATATTTATTTTTATGTTTTTCTAGTAGGAAGTTTTTTATTTACATCACAAACAAACGAATGTATTTATCAATAAATGCATTTGTCTTGCATTGTGTTTAATTATTAGCGGTGCAGTATACTGTTCTTTTCAGGTCCAGTGTGTAAACTCTTGTTTCTTGGATTGGAAATCTATGTTGTGTTGACATTTATTTTAGAATTCTTACAGAATGCTTTACAGATATTTGAAGAAAATATGTAGGAGGCTTTATTTTTCTACATAAGACACATATTCGTATTGCTGGCAGATAGGTATGTATTTGTGAATTGTATGTACCTGGTAGTTTGTACTTAAGAATTAAATTGTTGGGATCTTATGCTCTTTAAGATCTTGAATATTGTGACAATAAAAAGTTTGTTTCTAAGTTTACAGACATATACAGTTTAGATCTTATTTATGTTAAACATGGTGACAATAAATTCACCTTGGAGTGATCAACTTGACCATTTGCCCTAGGAACTTCCATACTTGGCAGTACTGGTCCTCTTTGATAAACTCTTCCAACCATTACCTGGAAGGATGATGATTTCCCCACAGACCACTTGACTTGCAAAGAATGATACTTCTTAGTGCATTCACCCTAAAATACAAACCCGCAAATACTACTTAAAAGGGTTTATGTAAAGATCCCAAATTTCTAGGTACCAAAACTGCCCCCAATAAGAGTCAAATAACCTCGTCCATTTGTATTCCTCAAGAATTCAGGTTGAAGCTTCTCAAAAGTTTTAATGCCAAGGCTAAAATATTGAAAAGTGATCTGCTGTGAAAAGGCTAGACATAGATTCTTATTGAAATTGGGGCTAGCTTTTGGATAAACATTGTCTTTCTAAGATGCTAATTTATGATAAAATATCTACACCACATGGTCCAAACTGCCTAAGCTTTTAAAACAAGGTGCCTTTGTGGGAAGCTGATTCTATGCCTCAACATAGCTGGAAGGCCCAATGGACCTTCTGGTCCATTGGGATAAGTTCAATTGACAAGCTTGCAGGTAAACCCTTTGAAGGTAAGAGGATGCATTTAAGAAACCTCAATCTCTGCCACCTCATAAAATGTCATAGTGAAGAGTAAACGAGATACTATGACAGAAACACCTTCCTGTTGCTTGCTTTGGAACGAGTGAGAAATAGTTAACAACTTTTTGTTCAGTCTTTTTCTTTTTTCATTACATGTACTTATCAAGAAAATATGTTACATCATGTAAATCTCAAAATTTTGATACTGTTAGGCTTTTATCCATTTAGATATATTAGGTTTATTTTTCCAGACATTTCCGTGCATTTTCCAATTATCTGTTTTACTTCTGAAACATTTTTGACCCTTCTTGTTTCCATGCTAATCAAAAGCAACACATAGGAATGGGCTTTTGATCCTTGCATTTACCAGGCTAACTCTTATGTTTTGCTGTTCTCTTTTTCAGTTTGAACTTGGACAGGGTTGTTGCACTGAAATTTTTATTTGGGCTTCCTTATGGTACTGGTGGAACTGATGATTTCCCCGAGGATAACATTAAATATATAGAGGATTTGACGGCCTCTCTGGGCTCCAAGATAGGTGATGATAAATATCCAGCTATTTCTGATATGGACTCAACTCTGTATCAGGTACAGCTGATTCATGTAATTTGCTTCCTCCCCCTCACCCCAATATGTGTGTGTGTTTGTGCGCATGCGTAAAGTACAGTAAAAAAATTGTTTTTAGGTCACTCTGACATGAAGTTCAAGAAATGGAATGTGTTAGGTTTGTAAGACATAACTTGTGCACCTCAGCGGAAATCTAGATATGACAGTAATTTGTCTTTATAATAAATGGGTTTATGGGATCAGATAATTATACAATGGACAAGCTTTTGATTTATTTTATGAATTTTTATCATTTGAATAAATACATGTGCGAGCACTGAATCAAATACTTTTAGTGAACTACTACCCCCTGGTGTGTGGGGCACAAAAACGCAAGGGGAAATAAAAAACAGAAGCTCTATCTAGTTGTTATTCAGTTGTAGTTAAACGTTGTTACTTCCATGCTTTCTGTGTAATGGTGGTCCTCTGAATTGTAATGCAAGTACATCCTGTATAATTATGAGCATTCCGATACTTAAAACACTAAAATATGAGTGTTTATGGTTACTTGGTTGTCTCCAAAGTGCTATGTTTGGATACTCATCTGGATTATCATTTATGTATAGGTTGAGAAGTCTGCAAAATTATTACTCTCGTTGTTGCAAAATCCTCCTGGCTCAGTAAAAGCAGATGACATTATTTCTAGTGCTTGTCCTTCTACATCAAGCACTTTTCCAATTTCTTTTAAGATGCATAAGATAGCTGATGGAAGTGCTGGAAAGGTTGAGGATTACAACTTAGGTGGACTTGCGGAGAAATATCTCTGGGACTGTCCTGAAAATTTGCGTGACAGGCTGTCACAGAATGCCCTTCCATTGAAGCGGAAAATGCCCCCTGTGGAGGGTGCAAATAGGCGTCCAAGAGGTGACAATGCTCCCGCTGAGACTGCTGCCCAAACTGTATTCTCTCGTGGATCTGGTGGCTCTGCTGCTCCTTCTGGCCCTGTACGAAGGGATACCTTCAGGCAGCGCAAGCCTAACACCAGTAGGCCCCCTTCTATGCATGTGGATGATTATGTTGCTAGAGAAAGAAATGTCGATAGTAGTGGAAATTCTAATGTGATTGCAGTACCCCGAGTGGGATCTAGCAGTGGGAGACCTCCATCTATCCATGTGGATGAATTTATGGCTAGACAAAGGGAGCGCCAAAATCATCCTGTAGGAATTGCAGTTGGTGGTGATGTGGCACAAGTGAAAAATACACCCACAAGTGACACCGATGCAGATAAAGGTAATAAATCCAGGCAATTGAAACCAGATCTTGATGATGATCTTCAAGGGATAGATATAGTCTTTGATGGCGAGGAGTCAGAATCTGATGATAAATTGCCCTTTCCCCAGCCAGATGATAATCTTTCACAACCTCCATCTGTTGCACTAGAGCAAAATTCACCTCATTCAATAGTTGAAGAGACAGAGAGTGATGTAAATGAAAGTAGTCAGTTTTCTCACTTGGCTAATGTGGGTGAAAACACTCACAGTGAGTTTTCTTCAAGGATGTCAGTTTCACGTCCTGAGATTCCGTTGCATCGGGAGCCAAGTGTTTCTTCAGATAGAAAATATCTTGAGCAGTCTGATGATTCGAAGAATGCTCCAATTAAGACCTGTTGTGGGTTTGATTCTGATGTCGTGGCCAGTAGTTCTGGCTATTCTGCTGCAGCTTTTGGTAAAACTTCTGCACCATCTGTAAAATTACCAATTGACTCTAGGATACCTCCACACTTGCATTCGAAGAAAGGTCTTCAGCAAACTGGTAATGTACCATTAGCTACTGGTTCCCATGGATTGTATGATCAGAAATTTCAACCACCTTTGCCTCCAATGCCGCCGCCACCAACAATCTCACGTGTACCATCTCAACCCCTGGATCCTGTACCCAGCCAGTCATCTCCCTTTATGAACTCTATGGCAGACGTGCAGGGACCATCACCATCGGTATTTCATGTAAGTGAATGCCTTCTGTTCAAAATTCTTCTGCATGCTGTCTCCAGCTAATTTGTCTGCACATTCAGCATCACTGATCTCCTCTTCTTTCAGGTCCAGACAGACTATCTATCTGCATTGAGCAACAATTCTGCTTCTCTGGTATCTTCCAGTCTTATGCCAGATTCCAAGTATGGTCGAACTTCAATCTCTTCAGCTGGTGGATTTTCCAGGCCTCCCCCACCACTCCCTCCTACACCGCCGCCTTATCTGTCCTCCATGACATCTTTGAAATCTTCAACATCACAATCGTCTGGTTACAGTCAAACTGGTATGGGAACTATTGAGCTTCTTCAGACCTCTACTGCGCCTTTAAATGACCCTCGTTTGGGCAACATTTCTGCATCAGGGGCCATACTAACTTCTTATCCACCACCTCCACTAATGCCACCCTTGCTTTTCAGTAGGCCAACTTCAATACCCTTGAATATTTATGGAAGTAGCCCAACACCACATCAGGGGGAAAACACTGCTAGTATCTCACAGAATCTTCCTGTACCTTTACCTTCCATTCAATCTATACAATCTATTGCTCAGTTGCAGCCATTGCAACCACCACAAATTCTTCGTCCTCAACCGCCTCAGCATGTCAGACCACCTATCCCTGCTTCACCACAATCAGAGCAAGGTGTGTCTTTGATGCAGAGCCCTGTTCAGATGCAATTGCAGATGCTGCAACAACCTCAAGTTTCTCCTCTTCATGTATTTTATCAGCAACCACAACATGAAGGCTTTCCACATTCACAGCAGCAGCGTCAGCAAGTTGAACATAGTCAAGTGCAAATTCAACAACAGGAAGGTGATGGTGCATCCCAGCAGCCAGATTCTGGAATGTCATTACAGGATTACTTTAGTTCTCCGGAGGCTATTCAGGTATTTGGAAAACTGCCACCAGAATTTTTGGGATGCTTTCAAGTTAATGTTTTGTTGTTCTGGTGATTAGCCTTTTATTCTTCATTGCAGTCTCTCTTGAGTGACCGGGATAAACTTTGCCAGCTTTTAGAGCAGCACCCAAAATTAATGCAGATGCTTCAGGTTCATTACTATTAAGCATCTCCCCCCCCCCCCCCCCTTCTCTCTCTCTCTATATATATATATATATATGTGTGTGTGTGTGTGTGTGTGTGTGTGTTCCCCCCTCTCATGCATATGATTTGTATAGCTCCACCTAACCAACATCACTTTACTTCACTTAGTTTTTTCCTCTACAGTTTTGTGCCATAAGTGTGGGGTTTAAACCTGAGCTCCCTGAAAAAATTGTATAATTGTCTCTCTGTGAATATTGCGTCTGATATGTGCAAATCTACCTGTTCCTACTTAGCAGGTGGTTCATAAAAGGGGTGAGTTCGATGTGCTACTTGTTTTAGTTGACTGGAAGAAGCGAATTGGCTCTTCCTTTCTTACCCTACCCCCAACCCCAAAAGGAGGGGGTGGCATTAGAAGCCAAACCAGCATGCTACATTCACCCTTGTTGTGCTGGATCATTTTTTGATTCCTCTTTATTGCCTCATCTGGTGTCCTAAATCTTACTGTTCTTCCTAGTTTCCTTCCTATGAAGTTAGATGCAAATTTTCCCTCTGTACATGAAAAGTAATTTCCTTGAAGTTTGAATCCCTTCAGAACCATTGGGCTTCTTCGCCACTATACTTGTGACCAAGACTTACTCATTTCTTGTGGTTTATCAGGAACGGTTGGGCCAACTGTAACTACTTTATGTTGACCCGACACTGTATCCTTGGCTTGATCAGCCTACTCGAGCCTTCGCAGATAAAGCTATGGCCAAGATTTGTTCGATTCTCGCTGATTCTTATAACAGGTTGTGTCAACCACAGCTCTGCTTGATGGAACTCGTGGAGCCTGGTCAGATCACTTCACATTTGGAGTCAACCAAATGGTGGGTGGTGTCGACCATAGCCACTTGTTTCAGTATTGGTGTTACGTTTTTAATGATTGGTCCGGCATTGGTGAATGCTGGGGAGGGCACCATGTAATGTACACTAAGATTTTGTTAGTATGGCTGTATATTTTCCCATGGAATTGTAAGTAAATTGTTACACGTGCATCGAGGGCTGATTGGTTCCTTAAACTTTGTTGTGTTATTTTGATTAACTGGCAATTCTTGAACTACCATACAGTATTCAGTGGCTTATTTCAGAAGCAAGAAAGGAATAGAAAATTTGAAGGATCCCATGATCCAAGAAGCTTGCATTCCAAAGGGACATTCCATCTTACGTTGAGTTTGCTGCTTCTAATCTTCTATTTGTAATTTATTTTAATAACATAGATAGCTATGTGTGAATTTAGTGGGTTCATTAATTAACCTAATAAAGTGACACTTATGTTTCACTTTTCGATTGCTGGAGACCTACACTGCTGGCTTAGTAGGGAGGTGGTCGACTCTATGCTCTGCATCGGTGGTTGCCTCATTGGTGCTCGTCTTTAGGCGTTGAATTTTTTGTTGTTTTGCTCATCATCACCTAACCTTGACAATTTTGTATTCTTGGGTTTAAAAATTTATTTTCCCTTCAATATTTAGGTTTATTTTCGTTGTTTGCTAGTTTTTGTCTCTATGTTTTTTTATGAGGCCCAAGACATGCTCGGTAATCGGTAGACGTTTTGCGGTCCTAGTTTAATGCAATTGTTATTTATAGAAAAGAATATTAAATTTATTAAATTCTAATTGACTTTGAATAACCTAATTACAAATTCTAATATATATATATATACACACATTTGAGATTTGTAGGATTTCGAGTGTTCCCCACCGCCTATTCCCTCCCCCTCTCATCATATGCATATCCCACTTCACAAGGTGATGATTCTCCTCCATGCAACGCATGGAAACCCTAAAGATTGGACACTAAACAATCTCATGAACTTAAATAATTAACCCATTTTGGAATGTCATTTTTTGTTGAGTTTCTCGCTTAATTTCACGATTTCAATAAGAAAGATAAATCTGAATTTGATCTATAGTGACTATATAAGGAGTGGATTCAAATCTAAAAATATAAGACGTTTACCACTCTCTCCCGATCACTGAGCCAATTTTAGGGGACATTAATCCATTTTCACTCTTAACATGCCTGCCAATGGAAGCAATCTAATTGGCCCAATCGAGGCCTTTGCCCCCCTTCACCACCCCTCCTCCCACCAATCCCTGCCACCACGTGCGACACCCTCTATCAGCCTAAGGGCCAGTTGCCTCCGGCCGCCGGACCATCGTCCTTAACTGATACGTACCTGCGGGTGCACAAACATTTGCGCATGCATACATGCGCCTCCAATATAACCCTAATCACTTCAGCAATTTTCTCTCACTGATCTCATCCATTCATCCATCCATCCAATCCTCTCCTCCAAAGGTGGTGATGGAGAGAGGGTGGAAGCCTAACGTCGAGAGATCTCCGAATTGCCCTCGTTGTGGCTCATGCAACACCAAGTTCTGTTATTACAACAATTACAGCTTGACACAGCCTAGGTACTTCTGCAAAGGTTGCAGAAGATACTGGACCAAAGGTGGCTCCCTCCGAAACGTCCCCGTTGGGGGCAGCTGCCGCAAAAGCAGACGAGGCAAGTTCATTCGTATATCCACCGATCATCGCCATCAGAACCATCAAACTCATCATGCCTCCAGCTCCAAGGGTTTTTCTTATGAATCCAGCATCTCGTCTTCGAGCATCGACCTTGCGCAAGTTTATGCCAACTTCTTGAATCAACCATCTAAGCATGCAGCTCATGATGAAACACAGACGATTGATCAACTTCCAGAGCTGCCAGGCGAAGTTGACCGGAGTATGCATCTAGATCGTTACGGTGTTCATTCACAGCCGGAAAATGGGCTTTTTGGAGCTTTGGAAACTCAGAACGGGCTTGTTGGTGGGAGGTATTTCTGCGGACTCGATTCGATTCAGAAGCAAGAAGAAAGGAGTATTCGTGATCAGTTTACCGGCGATCGGATGATGATGACCGGTAATTGTGAGTTGCCGCCGTTACCCGGAGAAGAGCTGGTGGCGCCGTCGGCTATAGGGTGGCCGAGTCCTGGGCTGATGCTCTCTCAAGTACAGTGGACTGTGAATTACCCTCAACTGGGTGCATGGGATTGGGCCAGCTGATCAACCCCAGAATAATTCAGACCTTAATTACTGGTAATAAGAGCTCGTTTGATTTACCCAGTAATGGAACCCTTTCCAGGGATCAAAGAAGAAGAATTTCAGGTCTTCATTATGTTATTGTTCAATTTAATACAGCTATACATAAATATATATATATATATATGAATAATGGTAAGAGTCATGATTTCAGGTCTTCATTATGATACGTAAAATATATATATATATATATACATATCCAAGAATTAGGTTACGCATTTATTACATCACTAGTATATTTTTCAGGGATGACGACTAATTTATATGTATTAGAGGATATATTGAGAGACCAGACCTATCCTTTTTTTTTTGCAGGAAGAGTCATTTTAGACAAATTTGAACTCGAGAATTATTAAGATTACCTCGCAAAATCAAGGACTCAAAAAAAACATGACTATATCATGAATTGGATGATGATCAACACTAAAAAACCTCACCACCTTAGTTAATTACCAGTTTTCTTGGGTAGATTAATATATGTTTGATCAATTAATTTAATCCTCATATTTATTTTGATAATTAATTATTAGGTAATGCTAACCATTGTTACTCCGAATGCATTTATAGCATATTATTTTCAAAATCTAAATAATTTTATAAACAACTAACAAATGTATTATATTTTAAATTAATTAATTAATTAATAATATTATTTAAATTTTAAAAATAAAACATAAATAATAAAAAAACAAAACAATTGGAGGCAAAAGCTGCTCATTAAAAGGCGTCAAATTGCGAGTGCTCTATCGCTTGAAGCTTCATTTAAACAGTTGGAAATTGGGACTGTCCCATTCAAGCATTGAGTAAGCCATGTTGCCTGCTTGGGGATTTGGAAGGATAATTAATAATTAAGCAATTGGAGGCATAAATATATATATATATATATATATAAATAAAAAAAATGTTCAGTTTCACATAATAAGTTTTGTATTATTTCTCCAACCTTAAAGTTTAAACTCTAAATCATAAAGTTAATAAATTTCTCGAATCCTTCAATAGTTCTTTTTTTAAAATTTTATTAATTAATAATTTCTAACTTTTAATATTTAGTATTTAAAATGTTCGGCTCGACCAAATAAATTTCTTGAATTTATTTAAGATTTAATAATTTTTTTAAATTTTAATATAATATTTGAAATTTATATTTAGGTAGGTTACTGGATTTGAAGGTATATATAATTAATTAATTAATTAAACAGCTGCATTAAACTTTGTGCATCGCGTGATCCCAGAAGGACTGCATGCCCATGATCCAAGAAACCATGCTACCTCAATCATCTTAGGGTCAAAAGACATTTAGAATAATATTAATTAGAGTAGTGCTAAAGATAATAATTAAGTAATAATAAAATATATATATATATATATTATTTTTAAATATAGTGTACTTATTGTATTTTATTTTTAGTAATTAAAGAATTTTATTAGTTGATTTAAGTTATTATACAATACACTTATTATCAACTAATAAATTTTTTTAATTATTATAAATAATATATAATAAATATATTTTGTTTAAAAATAAGAATATTTGTTACTACTTAATCATTACCCTATTAATTAATTGCTCAAATTATTCAACTCAAATCTTTGAACAACAAAATCTTCCAAGTCAAAACGGTATAATATCACACAAAAATATTATATGAACACTTAAATTTAATATTTGTGATAATATTTTATATTAATATATTATATTTTGTATCATATATCATGAAATATCGATCCCATAACCCTATTTTTCTATGTGTGTTTTATATAACTCCATGCTAAATAAGCCAATTATCTATGATGATTAGGGATTTTTAGTATTACATAGTGTTATATTATACAATAATTATTGTCTAATATTATATTCTTTGTATTGTGTTGATAACGGAGTGTGATGTTGAAATTATTAATATTAAAAATAAATAATAAATATTGAGTCTTATTATAATTTATTTTATTTTATTTGGGGTAAAAAATGAGGTTTGAATAAAATATTAATTAACCTACTTTTAGAGAAGCATTTGTTGTTTTAATACAAAATTATATTTATAGTTGAAAATGAGTCAAGCCAACTCGCGAGACATTCATAATTCAACTCGTTAACTAACTAAATAAGCTAAGTTCATGACCTAAATGAGTTGAACATAAGATAAAAAATGTTAAACAATATATTAATACTATTATTATTATATTATATCTTAATAGTAAAATACAAGAAAATGCTTTGAGAAGGAGGAAAGGAGCTAGAAACGTGAGAACAAGAGAGAAAGAATTCTTCTTCTTTTTTGGTGTTTTAAACAATGAAGCAAAAGAGGGTATATATATAAAATAATTATAAATCAACATATATGTTAATATTTTAGTGCTTTGTTTGTAATTTTATACATTATACTTTATAACATATATAGCCGTAGGTTTGCATGTACTTTACAATTTTTTATTTGTCAAGGTTTTGAAAGAGTAAAAATAATTTAAGGTATTACTTTGTATAAGAAATTCTATTGAAATCTTATGTATTACCATTTTAGCAAAATATAAAAAATATTTTTATTACATTATTAATTTTTTTCAAAAAAATTCAAAAATAATCGAACACACATGGCCCAAGAGGCCCATTTCCAAAAAGGCCTACAAGGCCGAAAAAGTCTTATAAGCAAAAAGACTTGAGGGATTCTCTCAAGTAAAGGGTAATTAAAAAATCATCTCGATGGACCCATAAAGAAGATCTCGAGAGACTCTCAGGTAGTTTCTCATGAGGCATTCTCCTAAGAAATATTTAACTCAAATCGTTGTTGTCGTCGAGATCTTCTCCTTAAAAATCAAAATAAACAATTTTGAGATTATAGGAGACATTGCCACCTTTCATTTGCTGCCTCTATAAATAGGAGGTGACTTCTTTCGAGGTGGAAAATGCTAGATTTAATTTTTTGCATTTTTTTATGATTTTTGATAGTTTTAACTTAAGTATTAGAGGGTTTGCATAAAAAATACCCTATGCCATTTGACAATTTTTTTTTTTTTTTATAAAAACTCAACAACTCAAAGATGATTTCCTGACGTCTAAATTTATTGTTGTATCCAAACAATAATAGTTATAGTTTGGTTCCTCTTTTAATTTCTCACCAAATTTTATTAATGAAAACTAACACGATATATATTAATACAAACTTCAAAATCACTTAATTGTCATATTTGTGTTAATTTTAATATTAAGTTATTTTTGAGTTTATATTAATGTGTATTACGTCAATTTTTGTTAACAATTTAATGAAAATTAAAAGAGAAATTAAATTATAATAAAAATTAGAGTTTAGTGGTTATGATACAAGAATTAAAGTATAAAGACAAATTTGTTGTGAATCGTAAAATTCAAAAACTAATAATGTAATTAATTTGCTCTAGATTGTTATTCCTATTATCATGATCTTTTATAAAGTCTTATGGCTTAAGCTTTATATGCCTTGAGGCAATCTCTTTTGCAATAGTCGTCTCTTAGCTTTATATATATTATTACAACTGTGACTTGTGCTATACACGTCTAAATAAATATCTATTAGGTGATAATTGGTGATTGTGGTCTACTTTTATATTTTTTTAAATAAAGTTTAAAATTAGTAAAGTGATAAAAAAATTAAATAATTTAATTTGCCAGGTGGTGGGATCAAATATTGGTGATTAATTTTTGTCTTTATTTTTTTAAACAAAAAATATAAAGAATATTTTGAAAATTCAAATTATCGACATGATTTTATAATATATCAAAATATCCTTCTAAGATTTTTTTGTATTAATTTTATTTTTAATGATTTTTAATTTCAAAAAGTGGGTATCCTATTTAGTTGTCCGTAGAAGTATTTAAATTTTGGTTTGAATTGAAAAACTTGGTTCGATCTAAATAAGTTTGATTCAATCTTCTCTGTTCAAAAAATTTGAAAATTTAATTTTCAATTCCATTGATTCGAATCCAATCTCGGTTTTAGGTCAAGGCCAAATACATTACTGTATATATATATATATATGTAGCATTATTATTGTGTTGTTATATCAAGACAAAATTGTGTTGTATTATAGCACTAAATACTGTTATAAATATAATAGTATTTTGTAATATCCCACGAGGATAAGTAAGGAAGGAAACAACACTAATTGAATATTTTTTGGACTGAATGTAATCAAGGAACTCTCGATTTAAGTATGTTCAAGTTGAGGAAACTCAAGAATAGGTAATCTCTTGGAAAGTTTGTGTAGATCGATTAGGATAAGTTGTTATGGTCTTTCTTATCACTCGATGCGAGATATTATATATTTAATCGACGTAAATATATATATCCAAATCACTCCTAATTGTCTGAACCCATACGTACGTGGGAGTCTCAATCCATGGTTTTAGTGCTTTCCTTCTCTAAGCTACTTTAATTAAAGTTCCCAATCAATGACTTAATTTGGTCATCACTAGAGCGCAATATCTATGGTTTGTAATTAGTTATATGAACATCATTTACACACTTCATTATTGAATCTCTCCTAATTATTAAGTTACTGAAATTGAACTTTCGTTCTTCCACCAACATGCATGATTTCTTAATTAATTAATTTGTGAAAAGCGACGCAGCTGAATTAATTAATTAATATATAATTATGGGTGGTTAAGGAATTAATGATTGATTAATGGGCCGGGTGAGTACTAGTCTTTGGTCCTAAAAGGAAGAAAAACCAACCATTAAAAATAACGCATGATCGAAATTTGGAAGAGCAATGGACTGCTACTTCATGATCTTTTATAATTAGGATGATATATATATATATATATATGGCGATTAAATTAATCAATGGTAGAGGCCCCTGGTTGCTTAATTATTAATCCTGGCTAATTAATTAATATTCTTAATTCAAACGTTGGACTCTAGCTAGTCAGCCTTCTAGGTCCTTAATTACTAGTTACATGTTTACAACAACTAATTAGACTATATATTTTTTTTGTTTGTTTGTATGTGTTCTAGAAGGTAATTGGAATATGTATTAATATTTTGGTAATTGGAATATGCATATGGACAAGCTTTATATATATATATATATATGATAACAAGATATTTTTTTTAAAGGACTCTGATATTTGATTTGAAAATAATAGAGGATAAAAATAAAAAATTTCTCATTTTGACTCTCATGCTCCATTGAAGAAATTAGACCAAATATCATTATATTGTTCTTCTTAAATCTTTTTGTATATATAGAATCAAATTCTTATAGTGGTGGCAAATATCAATATTTTTTTTTATGATGGTTGGAATTGATTATCAATACCAGTCTCGATGGGAGAATCTTCAAGAATGGGTGAGACGGATATAAGCATGCAGTGAATATTTATGAGTTAGATGGTTTATTTGCGAGATCATACTATTTGTACAGAAAACCTTTTATAGGTGGGTTTAAGATAACTTAAAAAAACTATTTTGCCCATTTTTCTCTTATCTCAGTGATCATTTTACCCTTTTCTCTCATCTCTCTCCTCCTCTTATCTCCTTTCCACCCCTTCAACACCACATGCCACTAGTCGCTGCCTTGCACTCGCCGTCCGCCGCTGCCTCGACTCTTGCTTGGCTGACTGCCTACCGTTGCCTCACCTCTCGCTTGGATGACCGCTCGCCATTGCCTGGCCTCTCGCCTGGCCGACTGCCGCCGCGAGAGGCTACGTAGCCAGGCAAGGATGCAACAGGCAGTGAGTGGTAGCGGTCGATCAAGTGAGAGGCGAGGCGTCGACTAGGCGAGGCAGCATCGAGCGTTGAGTGGCTAGTGCGAGGCAACGACGGCGATGAGGGAGAGGCAACGGTAGGGGACGACAAAATAAAGGCTGTGAGAAACAGTGTTGAAAGGGAAATGGGAGAAAGAGATGCGATTGTTGGAGGGGGAGAGAAAAGAGAGAAGAGAAGAGAATATCATAAATTTATCGTGATAAGTTCTCAATTTATCTAGAGAACATCATTTTGTAAGTCTATCGTAAAAAGACTTCTATACAAATAGCATTATCCTTATTTGTGAGGGCCTTGACTTCTATATAAATGAAAGAAGGAGGGACATCCAGATTTATCTCCAAGATGAAGTGTTTTAGGTTAGTGACAATGTATCAGATCAAATTGAAATAAACCCCAAGTTTTACTTATGGTCAAATTCTTTGAATTAATTATGATCTTGGAGTTGAATTTTGTTAATTTATTTCTTGGATCTAAGTTAAATAAAAAAAAAAAAAATTCATCATCTTTCTATTACTTATCAACAAACAATATACAATTTGTTACTTTTCAATAGCATAATAATTCATGAGTGTTTTTATTTTTAATATTCCTAATTAGTCTCAAACTCAAAATCAAGAACCTTCAAGAACATATAGATTTTGAAAATGACTGGCATGAGGTACAATTAATTGGTTAATAACTTCTAACATCTTTAATTTGTAATACCGCTGACTATATATATATGCTGCTTTGCTTCAACAATTTTACTTCAAAAATTAATCAGACAACACTACTAATTTGTTGTTCCCTGGGTTAATCCTAATGTTCCAATGCTAAACCAAGCACACTATTATGTACACAAATACAAACCTCTCTATATATCTCCCTCTCAAGATGGATAAGAAGAGCGCAAGCTGAGTGATAGACATGGAGAGTCCTTCCAAACCCTAGCATGCAGCTTCAGGATCTCCCTGGCGTTCTCCTTGGCCTTGTTGCCAGCATCCAGCTGAAGCACCAGGCACAGCTTCGCCACCACGCCCAGCTGCAGCATCTCCTCAACGACGCTGGGACTCGCCGAGAACCTGGAAACCGAAAGCAGAATCCTCATCGCCATCTCACTCCCCACCCTCGAAACCCTAAGTATCTTCTTGGATACCACCGCCAACCCCGCCCCGTGCTTCAACAGCTCCGCTCTCCCTTCCGCGCACTGGCAGAGCAGATCCAACACCACCAGGATCATCTCGCTGATCCTCTTCTCCGGCGAATCGACGAGGAGATCCACGAGAACCGGCACCGCGCCGGCCTCCACTGCTTTAGCCTTGTTCCGGGCCCAGGGAATGGCGTTGATCAGGAGCTGAAGAGAGGCTTTTGAGGCCTTGGACGATATCTGATCGTGCAGGAGCTGGGTTATCTCGATGAAGAACTCCGGTTTCAGGTTTGTTAATAGCGGGTATTCAGCGACTTCGAGGATCGATTTCATCAAGAAGACTGCGTAGGCGCGGGACTCGTAGTCTCCTTTTTGCATTAAGCACAATAAGGAGTCGGTGAATCCGCTATTGGAGAGAGACTTGAGGCTGGCTTCGGACGGCCGGAGATTGTAGAGAACTCTCAGGGCCTCGTTGCCGGGACTTGTGAATTCGAAGGCATCGTCGCATGGTACTTCTTCTAGGGCTGAAGCATTGGTTTCGAAGCTGACAAGTGAAGCTAGGAAGTCGACTGCACCGGCGGATTCTATGCACCTTTTGTTGGCCTCGCTTGCAGAGCCAATGGATTTGAGCTCTCGGAGGCAATTCATCTGTTTCTGTGGCGATTTTGCGCTGTTGAGAAGCTTCAAAATCTGGGCTTTATTGACCGGAGGC
This sequence comes from Diospyros kaki, assembly GCA_036245055.1. Classification (NCBI taxonomy): domain Eukaryota; kingdom Viridiplantae; phylum Streptophyta; class Magnoliopsida; order Ericales; family Ebenaceae; genus Diospyros; species Diospyros kaki. The sequence goes on from BSEG01000010.1 coordinate 1,908,886, forward strand.
TTCGGCGTCGGGAACCTTTCGATGCCGCGGGAGGCGTTCAGGGTGCACCAAGACTGGATCAGCCGGCGGAGAGTGTGGTTTGGGGTCAAATCTTCTGGGTCCGAAAGAACTTGTTTGGTGACCGGGCAAGTCTTGTTTTTCCCGGAAAATATCCACCTTTCTATTGATTCCCTCTCGTACGTGATTCCGGTGGGGACGGTGACCGGATCTTTCATCATCTCTAGAGAGATGGGGCAGAGGAAAAACGGAGGAACTTCGATTTCGTCCATTCGAAGCGATCAAGAAGATGAAGACTCGATCGAAACCTCAAAGCAAATATAAATATATGTGTGAAGATGGATTCAAGAACCAAAGGGATGGATCATATATATATATGTGGAGTAGTTGTTTGTCTGGATAGGAGTTGATGATAGGCTTGGAGAAGCAAAGGGTTGGGTTATATACATGAGGCTGTGGAGATAAATTCAAAGTCAAAACACGAGAAGGGGCCGGGTGGTGTTTGGGAGGAGAGAAAGGGGATTTTTTGTGAACGCATTTGAAGGGGCTCTCGGATGTCAACTTTGCTGGGTCTGGTCATAATTGGATGTGCGTTTCGGCAATTAAATCTATATGTAAATTGCCACCTCCTTTGACTTCCTCTCTCTAGGAAGAGGGAAACTCCAGATGTTTCTCTCTCTAACTCGTGCTCTTATTAATGGCGGCCAGTCATCGCATGCATAAACCTGATACCAATTTTGCCACCGACAGAGCATCGTGGAAGAATCCTCCGAGTCTTCTTGGGCTGCTGACTGTCACTAACACACGCACAGCACACACACACACAACACACACTAAACTTCATCTAAGAGGAGAGGACAGAATTTTTGTCTAAGTTAGATACAGCGGATAAAATTTGGGGACTTTGGTGTTTAGATTTATTTGGGTGTTTATATTTCTACTATGTATTGATGGATTATATATTTATATTGATATGATATGTAATATAATATATCAATATATGAGTATCGCTTTAAATATGACAATCAAATTTTCGTGTATTTTATAGTTAGATTTAACATTTAATATTTACTAAAGTAATTAAAATTTGAAACGTGACCTAAGTTTGAAAACCCAACTGAATTCCCTAATCATGATATGGGTGGGATGAACATTAACTCTAGCTTTCTACAATTCAACTCCAAAAATGAAAAATAAGATAAATAATAAGATAAATTTATTATTATGGAAAAATAATAAATACTAGTAAACTATCTGCAGATTCTGCATTTTTATTACACAATGGAGAGCATTATCGTCCTGCCTAATCATCAATCCTGATCATCTATACAACAAAACTATAATTGTAAGTTTTTTTTAAAATATAAATTTCACTAAGCACGCTTGAAATTTAATAAAAGTAGATTTTTTATATTTAAGAAACGACAAAAGCCTCAAAATTTTATAACTTCTAGTTACATTTTCTCATTAATTGGTGTTAGTTCAAATTGTTGTTGTCAAAATACAACAATTAGAATATTTAATTAATGCGAGAACGTGGAGTTTTGCCTGCCACTAGTCTTTGGAAGTACACAGGTGCTTCGAGAGGAGGTGAAGGCTTCGGGACGAAGGGTCTTCTGGGAGGAAACAAAGGCTCCGAGAGAAAGGTCGTTCCAGGAAAAAGTAGAGGCTCTGGAAAGAAAGGTCATCCAAAAGGAAGGATAGGCTTTGGGAGGAAATAAGGGCTCTAAGAGGAAAGGTCATCTAGGAGAAAAGAGAAGCTCTGGGAAGACAAGTGTTCCGAGAAGAAAGAAAAGCTCTAAGAAGACTGGTGCTTTGGGAGGGAAGCTCGCTCTGGGAGAAGTTTGGTTCGCTCTGGGTGGATTGAAATTAATCACATATACAAGTTAGAAGACACGAGGATTCCTTACCCGCTTAGGTCCTTCAATGCTTAACTCAGTACCGACTAGTAGAAAAATTAAGTCATTTCGAGTGGAATGTGTGTGAAATGGGTAATGCAAGTGAGGAATGATACTTCATATGAATGAAATCAATTTACCTTAAGTGGAAAAAAATCCTTTTCTTTATCAAGAAATGGGGTATTTATAGGTGCAAGTCTTGAGAATCTCGTACTAGCTAGCAATGTGTCCCGTCACGAGAGTGATAGTTGTTAGATAGGCATGAGAGGCATTCTTTAGGATGATTTATGTAGCCTAGAGAATCTTCTGGGTAAAGGTGAGCCTGATCATAGCTAATTGCCTAATGAGCAAGGTTGAATCCGCACGTTGATTTCCTCATGAATGAATGGCATAATTTACCTCAGTTTTACTCCAGGTGGGGTTTATCCAGAGCATGGCTCTACCCGAGTGAATGCTTTCTCTTTTTCTTGCTTCACTTAGGTAAGTCCACCTGTTCAGCCGGGTGGACGCTTCAGGTGGAAATTAGTTTTGTTTGGATGCTTCGAGTGGAAAATGTTTCCACCTGAAAGGAATGGTATAACACAAAGATGTTAAAAATTTTCATATGATGAAAATGCTCTCACATTTTCTCTCTACTAAGAAATAGCCAAAATTTGGCTATATGTTTGCCTCTATCGCTTTGGTTTACACTGGTTTAGTCATTACTGAAATAGAGAAAAATATGAAGAGGTCGACAAATTGTTAGATCTTGACTAGTTGGTTGGATAGATGAAGAGCATAAAGAGAAGAAGAGCGATAATACAAATGTATTTTTGTCATATTAACAATCTTAATGATGATGGGGAAGTGTAGATAGAGTTATAAAGTTAAAGGAAGTTAATGTCATTTCTAAAATGTTAAGGGTATTTTTGTCTTTTTGCCAAATCTCAATGCTATTGTAATTTACCATTTCTTATTTTTGTAAATTGACCATACTCTTCTTGAACTTTGTCTTTTAATCCAAACATTTTCTGAACTTCAAAATTCACCCAATCAGTTTCTAAACTTTCTAAAATTAATAATGATACCCCTTAAAAGGGCTAAAGTTGAGGGAATGTCTTAACTAATTTTAGAAAGCTCAAAAACTGATTGGAGTAAATTTTATAAGTCATGAGACTAGAGTTATGCCATTATCCATGTTGAGTGCAATCTTGGATCGAGGGCCTACAAGTATCCTAATTGCATGACTATGTATACTTGTTCAGTTATCAATCCCATAATGTATGAATTTGTCAAATACCCACCAAATATGCCATCTAATAGGGTAGACATTGTCCTCAATTTAAGAGGTAAACATTGACCAAGCATTAAGTCACTAGATTATAATTCCATCCATCCATTGTTGAAATGGAATAATGTAATAGGATTTGAACATCCATTACTTTTTTATTTTTTGTTTTTCTAACTGCTAGAAAGGAAAAGTTCAATTATTGTTCAAGGGATATCGTGTTTGCTATCATATCTTACTTAACTCATTGTTTTAACTTAGAAATGGTGTGTAATATGGGTTGGAGGTGGGAAGTGTCATCCATAACCCCAAATCCAAAATCTCAAACTCATCTCTGCAAGTCTTAGGGTGATCGTTGTTGTGTTGTTCTCCCTGATTTTTTGGTGATCCAGGATTTGCCCTGAACTTGGTTTGTAGTATTTTTTGACAAGTTTTGTTCTATATATTTCTTATTTATAGAAAAAAAAAAGTTTTAAGCCAAACCCAAACTTGATTCGAGAGGGAAAAATCAACTCCAACCCTGTCTCTACAAGGTTTGAAGGTCTTATGGGGAATCAGTTTCTCAAATCATACTAAATTAACCCTAAACTTATCCTCAACTTTATTCAAACAAGTGATTAATTAAAATAATATTAAAATATAAATAACTTATAACATCTAATTAATATATCTATAATTAAGCACTATAAGAAAATAGCCGATGTAAGATGAGTTTTGAAACAAATTAATAAAATTCATCTCAAAATCCTTCTCAAATCGAAAATCTGTCTCAGAATCGACTATTTTCTTGTAGTGAAGATTAAAACATCCAAAAAATAATATTGTAAAATTAAAATTTAATCAAAATAACGTTTTTAATGTATTTTTTCTTGATTTTTAATGTATATTGATCATTTAAAAACTTGATAATTTATTTATAAAATAAATATAGATAATAATATGAAATGCTAATATATAAATAATGTGTATAAAAATTTAATCAAATTGTCATTCCTAATATAACTTTATTTAACATTTGCAAAGTTTGATAACATTTAAGCTCTTCATCCCATTTAATCTAAAATTACCATAACATGAAATCACATCAAAATTTAATAAAAAGGCAAGTGAGAGTGAGAGGCATTGACCATCATCCATCGTTGCTTCACAAAAGGCTGTCTCTAGGTTAAAAACCATTGACATAGAAGTTAAATGTACTCGTGGATGAGGCGGTAAGTTGTGTTCAAACAATTGACCATGGGGCATGCTGATAAGGATGGATGTGTTCAGAGCCACACATTTTACTTATAAGATAATGAAAATGTTTTCTGGATGTGGGGTTTTCATTTTGTAAAATGTTATTTTATGATAATTTATTTAAAAAATTTAATTCAAAATAAATTATAAATTTAATTTAAAGAATTTCAAATATAATACAAGCTATATAATTTAATCATATATAATATATTAAAATTACAAAGTACATTCTAAGTCATTTTTAATTTCACTCAACTATTAATTTCATAATAAATTTATTTTTACCTATAAATTAAAATTTGATATTAATTTTGAGATTTAAATTATTCACAACATAAATATTTAAAAAATATATAAAACATAAAATAACAAAAACTATATTAATTGGGCGTGGAGGCGTGGAAGGAAGAAATGGCAGAGGGCGGTGGCGGGCGACTGGATTTGGGCATGGTAGGCGGTGGCGATGGCTTGGGCGTGGAGGGTAGTGGCGAGCGAGAGCAATGGCAGTGGTGGTGGCAGATCTGGGTGTGGAAGGCAATGGCTAGCGGTGGCTGTGGTAGATCTGGGCTTGGAGGGCAGTGACAGGCGAGGGCGATGGTGATGGTGGTGGTGGTGGCGGTGGTCGATCTTGGCATAGAAGGCAGTGGTGGTGGAGGATCTGGGCTTGGAGGGGCTATGACGGGCGAGGGAGATGGCAGTGGCGGGCAGATTTGGGTGTGGAAATGATGGTCGTGGTGAGCGATTGCAATGATGGCGATGGCATGGATGATGGAGGCGATCGAGCTTGAACAGAAAAGAAGAGAAAGAGAAGGGAGAAGAGAGGTTGAAGAAAAGAGATGAAAACGGTGGCTGTTTTTCTTGTTTTGGATGGAGACTGGTTCTGGCTGAAAATAGCCAAAACGTGTTTTTGACATTTTGAATTTTCTGTATAAATTTTTTGTGTGTTTTGCAAAACGCGTTTTTAAAAATGAGTAAGTAAACGCGTTTTGAATGTTTTGAAAAATTGAAAATGAAAAACGAGCTGAAAATGCCAAAGAGAACAGCCTCTAAACTTTCTAAAATTAATAATGATACCCCTTAAAAGGGCTAAAGTTCGGAATGTCTCAACTAATTTAGAAATCTCAAAAACTGATTGGAGTAAATTTTAAAAGTCATGAGACTAGAGTTATGCCATTATCCATGTTGAGTGCAATCTTGGATCGAGGGCCTACAAGTATCCTTGCATGACTATGTATACTTGTTTAGTTATCAATCCCATAATGTATGAATTTGTCAAATACCCACCAAATATGCCATCTAATAGGGTAGACATTGTCCTCAATTTAAGCGGTGAACATTGACCAAGCATTAAGTCACAAGATAATTCCATCCATCCATTGTTGAAATGGAATAATGTAATAGGATTTGAACATCCATTACTTTTTTATTTTTTGTTTTTCTAACTGCTAGAAAGGAAAAGTTCAATTATTGTTCAAGGGATGTCGTGTTTGCTATCATTATCTTACTTAACTCATTGTTTAGCCTATGAAGTAATGCACAATTAACTTAGAAATGGTGTGTAATATGGGTTGGAGGTGGGAAGTGTCATCCATAACCCCAAACCCAAAATTCCAAACTCATTTATGCAAGTTTTAGGGTGATTATTGTTGTGTCGTTTTTCTTGATTTTTTTGTAGTTCAGGGTTTGCCCTAATCTTAGTTTGCAGCATTTTTTGGTGTGTTTTGTTCTATATATTTCTTATTTAAAGAATTTTTTTTTAAGTCAAATCCAAACTTGATTCGAGGGAAAAAGATCAACTCCAACCCCATCTCTATAGGGTTTGGAGGTCTCATGGGGAATCAGTTTCTCAAATTATACTAAATTGACCCTAAACTTGCCCTCAACTTTATTCAAACAAGTGATTAATCAAAATAGTATTAAAATACAAATAACTTATAACATTTAATTAATATATCTATAATTAAGCACTATAAGAAAACAGTCGATGTAAGATGGATTTTGAAACAAATTAATAAAATCCATCTCAAAATCCTTCTCAAATCGAAAATCTGTTTCAGAATTGATTATTTTCTTGTAGTGAAGATTAAAACATCCAAAAAATAATATTGTAAAATTAAAATTTAATCAAAATAACGTTTTTAATGTATTTTTTCTTGATTTTTAATGTATATTGATCATTTAAAAACTTGATAATTTATTTATAAAATAAATATAAATAATAATATGAAATGCTAATATATAAATAATGTGTATAAAAATTTAATCAAATTGTCATTCCTAATATAACTTTATTTAACATTTGCAAAGTTTGATAACATTTAAGCTCTTCATCCCATTTAATCTAAAATTACCATAACATGAAATCACATTAAAATTTAATAAAAAGGCAAGTAAGAGTGAGAGGCATTGACCATCATCCATTGTTGCTTCACAAAATCTAGCTTAAAAACCATTGACATAGAAGTTAAATGTACTTGTGGATGAGGAGGTAAGTTGTGTTCAAACAATTGACCATGGGCATGCTGATAAGGATGGATGTGTTTAGAACCACACATTTTACTTATAATATAATGAAAAAGGGCATGTAGATAAGGGGTTTGGGGTTTAGAGATTAAAGTTTACTACAGTAGCCATTGACATAGAAGCTAACGTATTTGTGGATGAGGAGGTAGGTTGTGTTCAAACAATTGACCATGGGGCATGCTGATAAGGATGGACGTGTTCAGAGCCACACATTTTACTTATAAGATAATGAAAATGTTATCTGGATGTGGGGTTTTGATATTTTGTATAATGCTTAGCATTAATGTGCTCAGAACCACACATTTGTGTAACACTTAGAATTGCTGCATGGTTAACAATAAATCACCTCCAAAAGGTATTAAAGTCGCAGATGGAACTGACAATTTCTGAATATTTTCTTTTGGAACAGCTCGATGTATTTTGAGAGGAAGAGATGGATAAGAGAATCAATTTTGTTACATTGACATAGATTCACCCATTTATATGATGTGCAAAAGTAAGATATATGTCGCTACATTTGAAAGTTGTACTTTTTTGCTTTTAAGTATAAGGGTAGAACTATTTGTAAATAGGGCCTATCTCTTTATAAAAGAGAGCATAGATAGTCATTTTTCTTAATTTTAAATAAAAAAAAGTGTGGCCAAATTCATATTTTTTCTTTGAACTGTACATGAAAAATCTATCACCCTGAATTTTAAATTTGAACTATTGAATACTTAGCGTTTATAATTTAAACTTATTTATTACCTAATTTGGTGTAAAATAATACGTTAATTACACACAAAGTGAGTTGAAAAAAAAGAAAAAAGAAGAAAGGAAGAACTAAAGAAGAATTGATTGAATTGATCATTCTTTCTGCATTTCTCTTCGCCTTTGGCCGTCGTGTCTGCTCCTATTGACCCGAATGAAAATTGAGTCTTTAGTTGGCTGTTGTCGTCTTGACCAATCTTGATAGTTACATGCGAGGTGAGTTAAAAAGGAAAAAAAAAAGAAAGTAAGAACAAAAGAAGAATTAATCGAATCGGTCTTTTTTTCTGCATTTCCGTTCACTTTTGATTATTATCTTTGCTCCCGTATCTCGTTTCTCGTTAACCCAAATGAAAGAATAGACTCTCTCGTCAGCTATCGCTTATTTAACCAATCTCAACCCTTCCTTTTTGTTCCAATCGGCAACCCGTGAGTCATGACTAACCTACCTTTCTCGTTTTGACTAGTGACTTTCAATTAACTTATCTTTCTCATTCCTTTTTACCTTAACAGGCGATCTATAAGTAGCAACCAACCCATTCTTCCTCTTCTTCTTTGCGTTGCAACCCTCGATTGACCCACGCTTCCCCACTCTAACTAATGAATCACAATTTATTTATTGGTGAGTTTCTAATTTGACAGTTGTTAATCATGGTGTTTTATTATTTTATTTTTATGTGATTAATGATAATTCTATTATAAATTTAATATTAATTAAATAATTAATAGATATAAATTATAAAATTAAATATTTAATATATTAAATTTAAAGTTTAAAAAATAATATTCATGTCATGTAAAATTCAAAAAGAAAAAGTAGGATTTGGAAAAAAAAAAGAAAAAGAAGTTATCTCCCATGAAAAATACGGGTCTGACAGCTTGTGGCTATGAGTGATTATAAGCAGCCCACTTCATTTTGGAAAATTCTAGAAAGATTGACGGGTTTACCGACGACCTTATCGAAAGGGGGCAAAAAGACGATTTTGCCCCCACGTCTGTTCTTTCCTTCCCTTCCCATGGATTTTGTAATACCCCGGGAGCCCAGAGAAGTTAGGATATATCGAGGATAGTGTAAGAAAGGAAACAACACCAGCTGGATACCTTTTGGGTTGAATGTTGGCAAAGAACTCCCAAGTTAAGCGTGCTTGACCTGGGGCAATCCTGGGATGGGTGACCCCCCTGGGAAGTTCGTGTAGGCCCATCAGGGTAAGTTGTTCCGGTTCTTCCTATCGCTCGAGCGGGATGTTACAGGTGGTATCAGAGTCGACCCTTGGTGAAGGCGGTCCGATGAGGGCGGGGAGCGGCGCCGGGGCTCGAGGGCTTGTACAAGGAGCGGCTTCTGGCAGGCTTCTAGGATGGCAGCCCCCAAGGGGAAAAGGTCTGGGACCAGTTGTAAGGTCGCATGACGAGGACGTCATGTGTTCAAGGGGGGGAGAATGTAATACCCCGGGAGCCCAGAGAAGTTAGGATATATCGAGGATAGTGTAAGAAAGGAAACAACACCAGCTGGATACCTTTTGGGCTGAATGTTGGCAAAGAATTCCCAAGTTAAGCGTGCTTGACTTGGGGCAATCCTGGGATGGGTGACCCCCCTGGGAAGTTCGTGTAGGCCCATCAGGGTAAGTTGTTCCGGTTCTTCCTATCGCTCGAGCGGGATGTTATAGATTTGCCCCGCCCTTGCTTCTTTTCTCTCCTTCCCATAGCTGCTGCCCTAGCCTCGCCTCTCAGCTGTGTCTCTGTCGCCTCGTTTCCCTCGCTTCGCCTCGTTTCGCTATCATCACCATCTCGCCTCACCTGATCGTCGCTGCATCTTCAGCGACGATCAGCGATGCATGGCGAAGCGAAGATGGCAACGAGGCGACGGAGACAAGGCGAGGCGAGGGCGGCGAGGTGACAGAGGCGCAACAACAAGGTGAGGCGAGGGTGACAATGAGACTAGGGCAGTGACCATGGAAGGGAGAGGAGAGAAGTAAGGGTAAGGACAGTAGCCCACTTTATAAATTTATAAAATAGATGGAAACAATTTTATCTTTTTACTCCTTATTTATAAATTTTTTTGTGATCTTCTCTAATTCTATAGTGGAACTTATTTATTTTTTATTGTTCTTGCCACGTATATAAAGCTTAATTTACAAATTGCGGTGCGTTCATTGACCTTTGACCTATACATATATATATGTCACATCGGATCATTTAATGAAAGGTTGAAAAGAAAACAAATTGCAATGTGTGTGTTCATTGACCTTTGAGCTCTATATATATATATCACATCGGATCATTTAATGAAAGGTTGAAAAGAAAAACAAATTAATAATGCATGGTGACCAGTCTACCATTGTAGGCCATGGGATAGGGAGGTGCCTATCATCCTATTGAAGGGCTTTAATACGCTGTTGGCGTTTGGGTAGCGGTAGGGGTGCGGGGCCCAGTCTTTTTTTGAGTTTTTTTGTTCCTCGCAAGGATTAAATTGCTTGTGTTAGGAAGCATAATATTTCACTCTTATTAAAAGAGAGTAATTATTATTTTCAGAGACATAATTTAGTAATTTTGACGATCATTTTTGGACTTTATTCTGTCATAATTAAAGTATTACTTTAAAATTAAAATTAAGAACTACCATATTTCTTTATTAATCTCATTTATCATATTTTGAGGTCAATAGATGAGGGCGTTCGTGATGATATGATAAAAAAAAAGAAAAGAGTGGTTGTTACATTTTACACAATTGAATAATTTTTAATTATTTTTATTAATTCATGTATATTAATAATTAATTAATCATCTTATATTTCTATATTTATCTATAATATAAATATACATTAATTACTATTATATATATTTTTTTAAACTGCTAAGTTATAATTTAGATGGTTTCTAGTATACAGTAGTTTTTTTATGATTTGAAAGATTGTTAAACTATTATAATGGTTTGATTTGAAAAACACATTCCAAATCAACCATTGTCAATCCTAATTGTATCTATAAAGTTTTAAACTAAGGCATACCATGAGTTTCATAAGGAGAGATAAAAAAAAATTAAATAACTAATAAAAATATATAATCCGCCTAACATTAAGAGAATATATATAACCGTCAGGGAAAATCTTCACCGTCACATTTTGAATTCATTTAGACTAAAAAAAAAAAAAAACTTCTTTAAAGATCACAATTTTAAGCATATTCATATCTCAAAATACCATTTTACAAGAGTGTTGACATTTATAATATCAATCCCTAATTACTAAGCAATCTAAACTAACGAAATAAACAACGGATACAGGAATAAGCCATCAATTCATGAATTTTCTTAAAAATTATGTCGGATTTGATTGTCTAAAGTTAACAATCGTGCTATCATATTTTAGTAATATAAAACTCTATAAATAAAATATTTTAAATTTTTAAATGTATTTTTAAATAAAAAAATTAATTATGTTAATAAGATTTAAACTTATGACCTTAAAACAATAACTGATTTTCTAAATAATTTTATCACTATACCGATACTAATTTTTATTTAAAAAATTAAAAAGTAAATTATTATCGTCAAATATTTATCTACTTTTATAAATATAGAATAATTTTTATATAAAAATATATTTGTACGTAGACAAAATGTAACTAAACTTTTTTTTTTTTTTATAAAGGAAATGTAAGTAAACTCGATCTAGATAACCTTTATACAATAATTTGTATTTATTAAGTTGGACCAATGACAATTTTTCTCACCTTATTAAAAAAAGTAAATTACATTAATTATATTGGATGTTTACTCCTTTTGTTCGACCTCCCTAGTAACGAGGGGATTGGCATTACTAATGCTATCTTTTACATCAAACGATGGCTTAAGTTATGAGTATACTTCTAACACTCTAAGCTACTAGTTTGTTGAGTAACCTGAGATTGTTAGCATTATTAATAATGTTTAGGGAAGTGTTTTTTAAGTCGATCGGAAATGTGGTTGATCAGTGCAATTATTCAAATATTTCCTCACCCTCCTATGTGTAGGTGTACAGTTTTATTTTTGTTCATTATATTCTTAATTTAAGGTCAAACTTATATTTTTATCTTTGTGTTTTTATTTTTTCTTGATGTGGCACTTGAACATTTTGTTATTTCAATTACATCATTAGATCTATATTTTCGAGTCAATTTAATCTTTATATTTTGATATTTTTTTTTTGTTAAATACATATTTTAGTCTTTGTACTTAAATGTTTTCTTCATTTAAACACTTAAACTTTTTGTTGTTTCAAAGGCATATTTAAACTTTGCAATTTTAAATTAATTGCACCCCTGAATTTTTGTTATTTTAATTGCACCATTAAATTATGTAATTTCGAGTCAATTATATATCTCAATAAATTTATCGAGAACAATGAATTCAGTGGTGTAATTGAAACAACAAAAAGTTTATGGGTGTTTTTGAAATAACAAAAAGTTCAAGTGTCTAAATAAAAAAAAATATGTAGATATAAGAGTTAAAATATGTATTTTTTTTTTCATGACAACTTAAACTTTTTATTATTACAATTATATTCCTAAACCTTATTTTTAAATCAATTTTAACTCTTGCACTTTAACGTGAATAGAGTGTGAAGTGAACTTTGATATCTCATTTTATTTTTTTATACATAAATATATAAGAATTAAATTAACTAAAAAATGCATCTGTAAAGGTATAATTAAAATAACGAAAATTTTGAGTTATTATATGAAAAATATGTCAAAATATAGAAATTAAATTGATTTGAAAATCACGTTCAGTAATATAATTGAAATAATTAAAAATTTAGATAACTATATAAAAAAGACGTAAAAATATAGGAAAAAAATGAATTTAGGCTTAATTTAATGATAACTAATAAAAGTGTTTAATGTTAAAAATAAAATATATTAAATATAACATTCTTTTTTATTGGCAACCAAACAATTTATAAATTAATAGTAACTTTTTCGATCTAATCGACTAAAGGCCTTTGGCAGAAAGAAATGTCAAAGCTGGGAGGCGGCCGCCAATTAATCGATCAGGGTGACATGCATTGAAACATACAGGGAGAACGATGGAGACAAGTCAAAGAATAGTGAGTGATGCCCCAACTTGATAAAATATTTAAAATTTTATATAAAATATTGAGATTTGAATTAGGGTGTTGATTTAAAAAATAAATTTATTATTAAAATATAATATTTAGTTAGAAGATAGTAATAAGGTTAGAAGACAAGTTTTATATAAATTGTATTGAATGCCTAACTCTGAATGTATATAAACTGTATCCACATTTAAATTTATCTGATAGTATATTAGGGGAGAAGGTCATTTATCCTCGAGATTAGTCGGACGAAGTTTGGATACCTCAAAAAAAAAAAAATAATGATTGACATCAAAATGGATCAATTAGTTGTTGGGAGTAAGGGTATTCAAATTTTAGCATGCACTAATGGAAATTCAGTTTAGTCTTTGATATATAATTTTAATTTAATTAGTTTAGCCTGGTTAGTGAGCGATTTCTAAATGGATTGATTAGTTCTTGTGGGTAAGGGTGTTCAAATTTTAGTGTGGATTGATAGAAATTTAGTTTAGTCTTCGAAGCACAATTTTATTTTAATCAATTTTTTGTCTGATTAATGAGTAATATCTAAATGAATCGATTAGTTGCTGCAAGTAAGGGTGTTCAAATTTCAGTATTGCTTGATAGAAATTCAATTTAGTCTTCGATGCACAATTTTACTTTAATCAGCTTTTGGTCTGATTTAGTTTTGGATCGGTTCAAGATCGAAAATTAGTTGAAAATAAATAATATTATTTATTACTAATAAATAATAATATATTATTAAAGTATAAACTAGTTATTCTTGTTTACATTTTTTTATGAAATTTTTTTATTTAAATGATATATATATATATATATATGAATATATTTTAAAGATGCTATATTAAAATATAAGAAAAATATTCTTAAAAGTTCTAATCCCAATCTTGATTTAATCCCATTTAGATGGAATGAACACTCCTACTTGTAGGCATTTAGTAATTAGTAATTAATAATTGATATTAGAATACATATAAATAAAACTTCTTATAATGGAAAGTTCTAGATTTCGATCAATTAATCTCTTATAGATTCATACATACGGAATCTTAATTCAAGTCAAAATTAAATATTAAAATAACGATTACGACTCTAAAAAGTAACCTAACCTAATATTTCGGCCAAGTGAATCTTAATTCAAGGCAAAATTTAGTATTAAAATATTGTGGGGTGTAATATAGCTGTGTGTACTTTTCTTCGTATTCAATTAATTGTATTTTTTATAAAGTCAGAGTAGCCAGGGAAGACTAAATATTTGATGTACGGTGCGGGTAGTTGACAACCATGCAATACAGCTAGCTAAGCAACAACTTGCAAGAGAAAAAATTATACACGATGGGTTGTCGGAGTGAGCGGATTAGATTGCATGAAGAATACAAAATGATTACTCTCAAGGCATGGTAAGTGGTAAATTTCTTAATTTTTTTTTAAAAGTGACGAGGGATCAATCCTTAATGAAGGTAAAAATATTTTATTTGATGAGAATTGATTGCCTGTCCACTTGAGAATGTATAAATTTGCAACCGTATTCGATTTATCCAAAAACCAAATCAAAAGGGAAGGTCAGTCTCTTCCAGGACTAAGCGGGCGAAACCAAAATACCTGGGTCATAAAAAAAATAAAAAACGAATATGATATGAAATAAAAAAGAATATGTTCCTTCCTGACAAAATGGAGTGATTAGAGACGAGATCAAAATGGTAGGGAGTGGGCTTTGGCGACGGGTCCGTCCAGGAGGCAGCTGACACCTGCAAGCACTCCGACGTTCAAGTGAGTAAGACAATAAAAAAATGACGGTGTAACAGTAGGTCAGAGGGCATAACGTACCTTGACTCTGAAAATAGTTGGTTGATATAGGAGGAGGAGATGTCTTTCTGCATGCATGCATTGTGCGTTTGCAGGTGATGGGACTGAGTATCCGGCGTTGGTGAAGGTGGTGTTGACGGGACCATCATTAATGTGGATGAGATCTGTCATTAATGAGGATGAGATCTGAGGTGGGCACGCGGATACCCAATAAAGGTTGTGATGATGTTGTTGCAATCTGGCACAGGGCCAGTATAGGGCTAAGATCGGGTCATGAGGGATGGGCCGAGATTGGGCCATGAGGGATGGGCCAGATTTAGCCGAGAGATGAGCTGAGATTGGGCCATGAGATGGGTCGGATTGGGCCTAGAGGAATGGGTCGAGATCGGGCCATGAGGGATGAGCCAGATTGGGCCTCGATGAACCAAGATCGGGCCAGATTCGGCCTAGAGGGATGGGCCAGATTCGGCCCGGACGGTCCACAGCCCCTCAAGTCGGATGCTCGAGAAGTGAGCGTTCGAGCTAGAAAAGAGAAATTTGGGCAATTTGTTGTATACGCTAGTTTTAGAGAGTTAGATTGTTATTAGGGCCCGGTCGAGATGAATGACCGAGTTGACTCATGGTCTCGTTTGAACATATGCTGGTTCCGAAGGTATCTGAAGTCGGCTTGGTCTCTATGGTAAAGTAATTTTCTTCGTGTGTTGATCCGTAATGCGTGTGGTTTCGAGATTCAAGGTGTTATGCCCAGGAGAGCTCGAGGTGACATCTGGGTGTGGTGGCCGACTAATTTATCTTAGATATGCACAAGTAGAGTTTAAGTTGCTATTGGGACGTACTCGGGGCATAGCCGAGCTCGTGCTTGGTTTTTGCTACCCAAACTCGGAAAGTAGAGAAGAAGATCGAGTTACCCTTGTCAAGGACTGAATATGCTTTTTGGAGTAGTGCTCTGATTATGGTCGGCCTCTTAATCCTCGTAAGATTGGGACCAGATTTGGTGGCGGGGGAAGTCCCCCCGTGTAATACCCGGGAATGATTTAAGGCTATAGATGGTATTTGATAAAGGATATAAGTGGAATTATCGAAATAATAAGGCTATAGGGTACACTAAAGCAGCTTTGGACTACCGAATTAGTCGGAAGGAGTACCACAGACCCTAGATAACCAAGGAAAATGGTATAGTATCGACGAGTGATTCGAATTATAATTTTTAGTAATGAAAGAAATTGGATCGGGAACAGTTTTCGGTACAGCTAAAATGCAACTGTAAATTAGGCTCAGAAACCGAATTGTTATAGAGGACTTCTGAGAAGTCAACGGAAGTCTAAGGGGGCTCTGGTTTTTCATAAGGAACAACCCTTCATTAGTTTCGGGATGAAACAATAGCCCGGTGAGGACACTGGGGCGGAATCGTCTTTATCAAGTACTATTGGATTATTAATTTTACATTTTCGGTATTGAAATGCAAATTAAATCGATGTTTAAGGGTATAGTTGCAATAAGGGAATTGCCTAAGTGAAATTAAGATTGAAGTTAGGGGGTTAATGTGTAATTTCTTTATATTAATAGTGTAATATATATATATATATAGATATACATATATAACGCATGTACGTGTGTGCGTGTGGCTGGTTTCTGGGAAGTTTCGGAGAAGCTTCATGGCCGAAATTCCTTGGAGTAGTGGCCAAGTGTGGATGCAAGAGTGGTGCCCAAGGCACTTAAGTCGGTGGGTAGCCTATAAATAGAAGAAAAATGAAAGAGAGAAGGAAGAAAATAGAAATGGAAATGAAGAATGAAAGTTGGCCGAGAGTTGCAGTGAGGGAGAGAGTGGCCGAGAGAATCAAGCGAGCAAATGGTGGTCGGATGGCTTGAAAGCGGTGCCCGGAGGCAGCCCAAAACCGCAGCAGTAGCAACGGGCAGCCATAGCCGCGAGCTCCCAAGGTGGCAGGCCGCCATGGCCAACGCAAGCAGCAAGCTGGGCGGATTGGGAGTAGTCGCGAGGAGGTTGGTGGCGGCCTTGGCAGTAACCGACGAGGCCAATGGCAACGAGCGGAGGCCCTGGAGGCGGCCAACGATGTCGGTGGTGGCGCCTAAAGATGGCTATCGTAGCCATGGCAGCCGCTGTCATGCGAGCTGGATGCGCGATCATGGCGGGAGACGAGCAGCAGCGACAAGAAGGAGCTGGTCGGCGTTTGTGAGGTCGGTGGAGATTGAGGAGGTGGCCGGCATGGTCGGAAGTAGCTGTTGGCACGCGGGTAGCGGTGGCTAGTTCGCTCGCGGGAAGAATAGAGAAGAAGAAGCAGGGGAGAAGAAAGAAAGAAGAAGAAGAAAAGAAAATAAAAGAAAGAAAAGAAAGGAAAAAAAAGAAAATAGAGAAAACAAAAAGAAAAATAGGAAAAAAATTGAAGGAAATTTCTGAAAAAATTCTGGAAAATTCTAGGAATTTATTTAAGGCTAATGGAGTATGCCAAAGTTAGGAAATTATTTAAACGCGCATTTCAAGGCTTAACACGCATTACGAGGCAAAAATTGGCTTTTACCGAATTCAGGTTAGTGGTTTGATTCTAGCTTTATCTTATCTTGAAAATGTGTTGGAAGGTGTGTAGTGGGTTCAGGTGGTCGGTTTACCCTCCCGAACCTAGGTTAAACACAATTAGACTAGTTTTAGTGAGCGGTTATACTCTCCAGAATTTGGGTTGTTTTGCAAAGGCGTTTTATTTATGTATATATGACATCATTTTCATATTGATCATGTAGTATATTGCATCAACTGTTTTTACTTACAAAAGAGTCGGTGCATGGTGTGTGATTTTCATATCATCGGGGTATTGATATTCGTGTCGGTGTTGTGTCCGTGTGGGACGGGATGAGGTCTACTTGAGATTGGGACAATGTTAATCCAGGTGAACGGGTGTTGCAGTGGGGCACTCGAGGGATTAATGTTAATCCAGGTGAACGGGTGTCACGGTGGTGCACTCAAGGGATTAATGTTAATCCAGGTGAACGGGTGTCACGGTGGTGCACTCGAGGGATTAATATTAAACCAGGTGAACGGGTGTCACAGTAGGGCACTTGAGGGATTAAGTATGTCACGGCAAGCTCAACCCCAGCAGTGTGTGGAATGGTGTTTTCCACAGGAGGTTGAGTATGCCAGGGTGATTTCTCAAGTTAGACGTGTCTTGCATGTTGTCGTTTAGTATGCCATGCTCGTGTGTCTTTCATGCATTGTATAAATTGTTTCATGCCTTGCTTTACTGATCTAGTTTCGCTATGTGCATGCTAGGGTGCGGGGCTTTGCTGCTTGTTCTTGTTGCTTGACTACTGCTCCCGGAGGTTCTGTTTCCCTTATCGTTCTTGCTGAGCTTGGGGCCCCAAGCCTTGAGGCTATCATGGTAGCACTGCCGAGCCTCCTTCTGGTCTGCGTGAACGGCCCTGACTTTGGTATCTGATACTGGGAATTTCATGTCCAAATGAGGAGTGGATACTATCGTGCCCAAGGTGTTGAGATGGGGGTGATCGAGGAGTGCGTTGTACGATGTCTGGCAGTCGATAACTAGATACCGGATGCTGATTGTTTTGACGAGGGGGTTGTCCCAAATGAAGTCAACAATTCGATGTAACCCTTGATGCATACCTGTTCTCTAGAAAAGCATATCAGGTTCCCGTGGAATGGTCTCAGTTCTTTTTTGGGGATACCCATTTTCCTTAGGGTTGACAAGTATAACAGGTTGGCCAAGCTACCTTGATCTATAAGAACTTTCTTTACAAAGAAGTTTGTGGCGACAAACGAGATTAACATAGGATCATCTAGGTTTTTATCAACGCCTTCGAAGTCCTCGTCGATAAAGGAGATTGCGGGATGTCGGGCCATCCTCTTCGACTTTCTCTCGATGCTATCTATCAACATTACTACCCAGATGTGTCGTTTCCTTGCCAAGCTTGATTCTCCCCCACCTGCAAAACCTCCAAAGATGGTGTTGATGACCCCAGCTATTAGATTCCTTGGGGTTGGTCTGACATTTTGCCTGTTGTCTATTTGAGGCTGTCTTTGAGGGTTGTGGCTCCTTCGCCTGTTCGGGTTGCCTTGTGGGGATTGCCTTTGGTCCGTTCTGTAAACATATTAGCGGAGGTAGCCTTCCCTGACCAGGCGCTCTATCTTGTCATTTAGGGTAGCACATTCTTCAGTTGTGTGGTCGAACATACGATGGTAATCGCACCGCTTGCTGGTGTCGGTATTGCCACGAAGAGGTTGTTGCTCGCCGATATCCGGGAGGGGGATGATCTTGGTGTTGTCTACTTCCCGAAAAATCCAATCCCTACTGGTTGTGAGGGGGGTATATGCGTTATAGTGCAACTAAGGTAGTTCGGGGGTTCGGGGTGGTTCTCTCTGCCCTTTGTTATGATCTCGATTTTCTTGTTTTCGGTAGGAGTCCCTCCCGGGGTTGTGCTGATGCTCGGTGGAAGGTCCCGGCCAAGGGACCAGTTGTGGTCGTACTTGTAGCTCGACTTTGTTGCGTCAGGTGGCTGACACCTTCTCCATGGTTATGTATCCCGCCGCATGTCGAGAGGTCGTCTAGGACATCGAGAGGCTTTCGAGCCAATGAGTCGGCGAACGAACCTACTCTCAGCCTCGTCATGATAACATGTAAGGAGACTACTGGGTTGAGGTCCTTGATCTGATGGGACTCCAGAAAGAACCTGTTCATGAACGCTTGAAGTGGCTCGTGCCCGCCTTGCTTCAAATTGATGAGACTGGCTGATGTCTTATGATGAGCTTGGCTGGTGGAGAAATGAGTGAAGAAGTGAGTAGCTAGCTCGGGGAAGTCGTGGATGGAGTTTGGCTTCAAGAACGAGAACCATAACATGGCCGACTTTCTCAGCGTGCTAGGAAAGGACTGGCACATGATCGGGTCCAAGCTTCAACTTAGTAGCATGGTGGCGCTGAATATGGTGAGATGGTCCTGAGGGTCGGTGGTTCAGTCATTAAGCTCCAAAGTGGTGGGAAGACAGAAGCCCTCGGGTAAAGGGACGACCATGATGAACTCTGAGAAAGGATGACCTGAAGAATATAGGGATGCAGAAGGTCGGGGAGTAGAGGTGTGGGTGGCGGCTACCTTATGCGTCGTAGTCGGATCATTTGCTGGGTTGGTCACGCTGTTGGTTTCGGGTTAGCTCGATGACTTGGGTTTGGAGCTGTTGGATAGTCTAGAGGAGGACCTCCATGATAGTCGGGCTTCACAAGAGTTGGTCAGTGTTGTTTGGCTCCTAAGCAAAGGCACTTCTGGTTCGCACTATGATAAGGTGATGTGATTGGTTTGAAAGGCTCTAGTAAGATTATGGGGTATGTAAGTTTTACTGAGCTCCATAGTAGTTGCCAAATGTTCCTTCCTGACCAAAGGGAGCGGTCGAAGACGGGATCGCAATGGTAGGGAGCAGGCTCCAGTAACGGGTTCATCCGAGAGGCGGTTGACACTTGCATGCACTTTGACGCTTGAGTGAGTAAGAGAGTAAAGAAATGACGGTATATTAGTAGGTCAAAGGGAAAAATATACCTTGGCTTTGAAGAAAGCTGGTTGATATAAGAGGAAGATGAGACATCCTCCTACATGTATACGTCATGCGTTTGTAGGTGATGAAACTGAGTATCCGGCGCCGGTGGAGATTTTCAGGAAGTAGCGTAGTGTTAACGAGACTCTCATTAATGAGGATGAGATCTGGGATGGGAGTACGAATAACCAGCAAAGACTGCAATGATGTTGCTGCAAACTAGTGCAGGACCAGAATGGGGCCGAGATTGGGCCATGAGGGATGGGCCGAGATTGGGCCATGAGATGGGTTGGATTGGGCCTAGAGGGATGAGCCAGATTGGGCTGAGAGATGAGACAAGATTGGGCCATGAGATGGGCCAGATTGGCCTTAGAGGGATGGGTTAGATTGGACCTGGACAGTCCAGAATAATATATTTTTTAAAAAATGTAAAAAATAAAAATACGAAAAAGAAAATGTAAATGAATAGAAAAAATATAATGATTGTTTTATAAATATAATTTTTAAATAAAAATTATAAAAAATAATTATTCAATGAAATATAAATATAAATTCTATCATCTATTCAAATAAATATATATATAAATTACTTCTATATCTAAAGTGATCGCTGAGCAATAAAGAAGGAATTGCTTTCGTTCTTACGTGATTGTGGAATAAAAATATATTTTTAATATCAAGAAATAATTTTAAAATATTTTTATAATTACAAAATGGGTTTGGAAACATTTTTTTTATTATAATTCAATCCTTTTTTTTTTTTAATTTCCCAATCATATTTAATTTAGAAGAGTGGGTTCCTACTTAATGTTGTGGGGACCTTTTGTAGCAATTGCCCCAACTCTCCTTCAAAAGGCAATACCTTTTGCGATTTTTTTAATTTCTTTTTAAATGCTAAGCAATGCCCTCTCGCACGTTTATTAAGGGTAAATCGGCATGATATGCGCTATGAATATTTAATTATTATGAATTTAGAGTAGACATCTACCTAACAATACTGTCACTGACACTGACACTGACGCTCGACAAAGGCTAAGTACATTGAATGGAATTTGTAACACTTTTTTTTTTAATGAGATCCTCTCACTACCTAACCATTAAAATATTTAAAGTATGAAAAATACTATTTGTATTCTTTAATCTACACCATAAGGTACACAATCTACTTAAAATAATAAAAATATTCTTTATCTAAATTGATAAGGTGTCGTAAGGTGAGATGATGAGACATGAAAGGTACTTTAATAATTTACGCGTGTATATCTCAAATTGTAATTTTTGATGTAGAAGTAGTATGATCCTTAAATTATTAGATTTAGCTTTCATCGCTTTTGATTTAACTATTCAAATTCTATATATATCAAATGGTGGGGTCTTAATATTAATATTAATTCAATGATCTTAAATTAATGTCTTATCAAAGTAATTAATTAACAAAAAGAGGTAAAGCCACGTTGTAAACATGGTATAAAACTTTGAATACAGACATATTGACTCTAATCGTTTACCCAAAAGCAAATGCACTTACTTGATAAAGACCCGCAAATTGGATGACAAATTACAAGTGAACTTTGCCAATGGTTTGTCCAACGAGACATAATATATCAAAATCAACCAAACTAACTTCCATCTATTTAAATTTACTAGGAAAATCAAAATCATAGTGTGTTATGAGAAATTTTATCATAAGTAGGAGTTGAAAAATGGAAAAATCCTAATAATGAAATTATTATCGATAAATAATTCGTTTAAAATTATAAGTTTTGAGTGATTATATAGGGGATAAACAAGTCGAGTTTAGCTTTACCAAGCTTAACTCTTTTACTTCTAAAAGCATTTTAATATTGACCAGTTTATGAATCGAGTTTTATAAAAAATATTCAAATTTAGTTCGTAAATAATTTTTTATATTCGGGCTAGGCTTATTTAAGATAAACGAGTGTTATTCGGGCTTATCTAAGGTAAACGTGTCTCATTTAAGGTAAAAATTGTATTATGCAATATTGTGTATTAGAATCCCTACAACATTTTGTTTGTATTAGAAAATTATAAGTTTTAACTATTTTTAAAAATTTCAAAATAGTGAGCCAAGCTGACTAGTTTGAGTGGCATGTCCCCCAACCCTCAGGCCCAACCCAAATGGGTGGTGTTGGGTCAAAACAATCATATGGTTTTGCCCTTAAATGTAATTGGTAATTGTGGAAGACCATATAAAATCCAAATACCGAGTGCGTTTGATCTTAAAATTTGATCACTGCTCCCCTTCTAGATACGTTAGGCTCATTGCTGACTGAAGGCATAGGCCACTAAAATTTATATCTAAAATTCAAAAAAAGAGACTTCAAAATTATTAATTCTGATAGCTAATTATTTATTTTTTTAATTTTTTGAAATATAAAATCACTAATTCTATTTTATGATGGTTTTTTGTTTGAATTCATGTTCTGTTTATTTTTTTTGTTTCATTTGGACAAAAAAGTTGTCCAACTCTTCAAGTTTACAGATCATTTTTTAATATTAAATAATGAATAGTGAGGTGTCATTGTGTCATTTAGATGAAGAGATTTTCTAACTCTTCAAATCTACAAATCATTTTTTAATATTAGACAATGAATCGTGAAGTGTCATTTAGATGAGAAAGCTCCCCAACTCTCTAAATTCATGAATTATTCTCTAATGTTAATTAGGCAATGGATAATGAGAAGTAAACCAATAATGCAAAAAAAAAAAAAAAAAAAAGCAAGAAGTGACATTATTTTAGGAGGATAATTTGATAAAACGATTCTTTGGATTGAAAACTTTATTTGAGGAATCCGTATTGATCTAGGTATTAAAGAAAAAAAAATAAAATTGTAAAAGTAAATTTATGACTTTTTAATTTGCAAGACTTGATTGTGATTCTCTATATTTTTTATTTATTTAACTCTTTTGTTTTCAGATTTTTTCCTCTTGTCTATACTGTCAATTGAAAAAGATTTAATTTCTAAAGTTAAATAGAAAATTTTAATTAGTGATTTTACATCTCTAAGTAAATTTTGAATATTTATTCATATTATTTAAAAATTATCAAAATAACTTTTATCTAGCATCACAAATATTTTTAAGCTTACTCTCGAACCGCTTGAATAACCATCCTTGTAGTCTAACCCACTTTTTTTTCATTCAACCCAATTGAATAGAAATCCAATCCATACTAATTCTCGTTTGGAAGCAAAACAAAAGGTGTTGGGCTTTAAGAAAATGAAGATTGAAATGAAAACATTGGATAAGCCAATAGCAAGGACCTTAGAATTGGGCCTAACATTGGGTCAGTTTCATGCTCAAATTGAAATGATCCAATTAAACCTTACCCAAATTTGAACCAACTTTCATCAACATTCAGTTGGCTTAAGTCAGAAATTGTACCTTCTCAGTAATGGTTTCCTCCTCCTTGTTTACATTATAAGGCTGTGCTTGGTTTATGGACTGTAGTTTCTAAAACCTCCCATCTTATTCAGAACAACCTCTTTTCCATGTAACTTAAAACAACTTTCCCTGGTATGTTTAGGTTTTTTTGCAAAATGAACACCACAAACTCTCCCGATTTTGTGGCCTACAATGTGGATCATTCCTTCCCGAGACTTGAACCGAGAGCCATCCATCTTGTTAGTTACCATTGTAGATCCCTCAGGATTAGTCTCATTGAACCACCGTTCTTCTATATTCCTCATTACAAATTATAGAAAACACTTTATTAAGTGATGAAAGTTTTTCTCTTCCAAGGACCTACACTCTCACTTGATTATACTCAGCATTAAGTCTAATAAAAAACTCAACAACTCTATCCCGCTCAAATATAGAAGTAAGGATGGCTGCATTTTCACTACACACCATCTTAGTATCTTGATAGTAATCTAATCTAAGTCAATATCCTTTCATCTTATTATAATACTCAGTGACTGTCAAAGATCTCTGCCTTGTACTACTTATCCTTGTTTTTGTGCCAAAGATTACAGAAGCATCTTACACCTTAGAATAAGTATGCTTTACAGTGTCCCAAATCTCTTTAGTAGAAGATTCACATATAATTCTTGTTTATCTCAGGCTGCATTGTACTCCAAGGCCAAGACATGATCATTGAATCCTCAATATCCCGTGCAAGAAAACCTGGATTTGAGATCTTGGGGATTGGCTTGATTAAATGAGCTATCTTACCCATAGTTGTTGAATTGAGAATCAAAATCCTTATTTTATGAATCGTGAATTGAGAATTGAATCAACTCGACTCATAAGATTCGGTACATATTCTCAATTTTAACTATAAATAATATATATCCATAAAAAATAAATAAAATATATTAAAATATAATATATTTTAATAAATATGATGGATCATGTGGCCAATGGGAAAAACGCTTGTCTACAAGGCAAGAAATGTGTCCACCATGATCAATTCTTTTAAATATAAATAGATAAATAATACTTTTAAATATATTTGTTAAAATTATACCAAAAGTATATTCATGTTGTCTTTAAATTCAAATTGCACCAAACCAACCCACTTTCAAAATAACAAGCTAGAAAAAAAAAAAAAAAAAACTACAACTATTAGGCTACTAATAAACTCCATTATCCATAATCTTCACTAGTTATCAATCATCTTCAAGTTCAAGAGCATCATCATCATCATCTTCATCATTTTCATCATCTTCTTTGTCTTCAAACATAGCCAAATCCACTTGTTCTCCATCCTCTACATCTTCCTCGCCATCAATCATTTCTAAATTCAATTCTTCTTCCACTTTGTCTTCAACAACTTTTCCTTTTTCTTTTATATGTAGCTTCAAGTTCCTTGGCCCTATATTATATAACATATTAGAATTCAACTCAAACTTACACAATCTCAACTCAATCTCTCTTTTTTTTTTCTTTGTTTGAGAGAATGGGTTTTTATGGATATTTTAGGTGTCTTAATTTTTTTGCTTGCGATTCTTCCAATTCGTGCAATTCATGCGATTTAGTGTCGATTCTTGCGATTCTATGTTGATTCTTCTACAATTAGAATTCACCATATAGAGTTGACTTGTTTCCTATATGAATCAAGTCGACTCGTACGATTCGAATTGTGAATCGTATGATTCTAATAACAGTGATCTTACCTCGTCCTTTCAAAAACATTTGCACAAGTTGAGACCACTGTAAATAGTTTTTACCATCGAGACGATAGGAATGATGTATTCCCAGCAATTCGCTGGATGAAGTGTTTCCCATAGGTGGATCAAATGGAACACCATCTCCTTTTGTCACTGGAGTAATGGTTTTCAAAATTTTTGACATCGTAAAGGAGATAAATGGTTGATAAACTAGAATCAAACCAAAAACAATATTGCGACAATGAAGGCACACAGTCGTTTGACCGGATTAAGAAGATAATGAAGGTAGATCACTATGGCTTTGATACCATGTGAAAATTGAATAAATTCTTCACTGCTTCGTATGCACGCATACAAGTCCTCTTATAGAGATGAGGATTATACAACATGGGAAAGATTCGACTATGTACAAATAGGAAGTTTCCTAAACATTGTAGGAAAGTTTCCTAAAAACCAATTTAGAAATCTCCAAAAAACCAAAGATATGATTAGCTTCTAAATTAAACACACTTTGACTAACAACTCTCTTTGCGGTGCTAGCCAAAGTTTCTTTATTTCTTCCTTCGGGAACCAACATAATGCCGTAGACAAAAATGACTAGTGAGTTAGAATAAATGTGGTCAACCCCACATGGTGGGATTAAGGCTTGTATGTTGTTTTCTTTTGCTCCCCAATCCTTCCATTGCCGACGTCCTACATTGTTAGACTTCAGCAACAAGTAGATTGGGTTGGGAGGATTTGGCAGCAACTCCATTGGGGCAGTAAGGAGATGCATGGAAAGGAAAAGCAAAATTACAAAAAAACCGAAAAGCAAAATTGAGAACTGATCAAAGTTATCAAATAACTAAGTTTTAACTTTTTAAATGAAAATGAGCACAAAAATTGAAAACCAAAATTAAAAACAGAAAACTGGAAGCTTTATTAGATGCCCCCTTAATTAATCTCTTGACGTAGGATTATCATTCTTTTTGGATACATATTTTTCATGTGAGATGTTCAAATCTTTTTTGTAGAGAGAAAATCACCAGCAGCTAATTTTTATGTTTTTTATTCCTCCTGTACAACTGTTCACATTGTCATATATTACTCCATACTGTCTTATCTATCATATTTAGCTCTGGAAGACCAAAAATCTGGTCTATCCTCATTTGATATTCTGGCTAACTGATGAAGATCATAGAAACAAATATTTTAGGAAACAATATTTTAGGTGTAAAAGAAAAAATTAATAGTGTTTTATTAGTTTCTTTATTTTATTTTGTTTACTTGTTTCTTTTAATTTCCTTTTTCTTCCTATAATCCTAATTGGATTGGGATTATCTTTATAACCTTAGTTAGATTATATCAAGGAATCCTAGTTAGAAAAGGTTTTTATCTATTAGTTGTCTATAAATAATCCTTTAGTGATGTATTGAAGAACATACTTTTATGAATGATATTGAATATTGATATTGATTTTGAGTAATTGGGATTGCTCTTGTTCTTTGGTTTGGGTTCTACATCACTAACCTTCTAAACTTCCCCAGCTGTTACTTTCTTTGTAAGACTGAGATGTGGTTGCCGTTCCAGATTCTATTTATAGTCCCTTCTAACCTTGTGTTGCTGTTTCTTCTTTTGCTCTTCTTTCTTGATGTCTGTGATTTTTTTTGGAGGTGGGGGGTTTAGTGTTTACTTTCTGATAAAATAACAAGTAAATAGGAGCACAAGTTATTTCACCAAGCACAAAATAAGAAAAAAAAAACACAAACTGTCCTTTGGGTTTTTGTTTTGTTTTTTTTTTTTTGGGGGGGGGGGGGGGGGGTTGTAAACACTTGTTCTCATGTTGATATTTTTTATACTGATAACTGTGAATGCTGATGAATTTCAGTCTTCTCCTGGCGAATATTATAGCTATCAAAGAATTCAAGTAGAGATGTGATATTGGAATGTAGAAGCATGCCAAATTCTCCTCAATAGTCTCAGTTTATTTCTTTATTCTAGAGAATGATTTATTTCTAGTACTTCATCTGCAATATTTGTTGGTATGAAGTATATAGTTGGCGCTCCTATACCTGCACATGATTGAACTTCTTTATTTTCCAGGGAATATAGTTGAACTTCATGCTTTGGTTTGTTTCTTTGTCTTCCCCAATTATGGTAATCTTTTATCTCAAGTACTTATCCAAAGCTGTCTCTGTAGGATGTTGATATTGATTCTCAGTACAAAAGCTACAGCATGATTACAAGGCAATCTCTCGAAGCTTGGTCTGGCGCACAACTTGATCTAGGTCTTGTATGTGTCTCCATGATTCTTTCCATCATTTTTATGTTGGCTTGGAGTTCTCTTGGTACCCATATTATATGATTGTCAACCAGCATTTTGACCACTGGGCTACAATGTTATTCAACTTTTAGACACCAAGCTTATACAACTATAATAAATGAAGTCAGTGAAAGATTTAAACTAGTGTGAGAAATCTTATGATTTTCATTTACTTACTGAGTCATATTTTTGTCTCTACCTTTTTGGGTTGCATGAATTACAGGCACTGTAATATGCCAGTCCAGCAGCAATAGTTTGAAAAGTTAGGCTTGCAGATAACACTATAGCAGTGACCAAACTTGAGAATCCATTTTTTCTTTTAATTTTTTTTTTTCTTCTGAAAAGTGAATGAAACCCATATTGGTTAACCTGACATTTCCTATGAAGTAATGCTTTACCTGAATGATATTCTATATCTTGTAGGTGGAATCAGCAATTGAGTATATCTGTCGTCATGAAGGTGATGGAGCCATTCTTGTATTTCTCACTGGTTGGGATGACATTTCTAAGCTTCTTGACAAAGTCAAAGTGAACAGTTTTCTTAGAGATCCCAGCAAGTTTCTTGTCCTTCCTCTTCATGGTTCAATGCCTACCATAAATCAACGTGAAATATTTGATCGCCCACCATCTAATGTGAGGTAGCCATGTCTCCTGTTTAGGTTTATGGTCTGTGCCAGTTTCATAGTCCAAGTGCTTCTTTGATCTTTATAAATGAATTCATTTATTTTTATATTTCGTTCTTTGCTTATGTATCTTCTTCACTCAAGTTTTTGCTGATTAGCCTTGTACTCAATCTTTCAGTGATTCTCCTACTTTTGAGTGATTCATAATGCCATACAGATAGAACTATCCAAGCCAAATTGTGGCAATTATTAACTGTTTAGAACTCGTATCTCCTTGGTTCATATGTAGATCTGTATTTGCTCATTCATTTTTAGCCCTGCAGTTTGGTATGAACTTAGATCCTGGTGAATCCTAAATGTAATCAGCTGTTTGCTGGTCATAGGTCGTTGGTTACTTTAATTCCAACATCTGGCCTTACTCTCTACTTGTTGCAATGTGTATTAATGGAATGTAATATGTGGATTTGGTATAATAAGTGATTGATAGTACCCTAGGTCTTTCTGAGAATTGGACGGATCTTAACCTCATTTTTACTAAGAATTGAAACTATAAATAAATTGAGCAGATTACCATTATGAGATATTTCTACATGAGGAAAGCATGAAAATAACTAAGTGGCAAAGTTCATATCTTCACAAAAAAAAAAAAAAAAAAACCTCAGATTTTGAAAGCAACATAAGCCTAATTCCCCTTAAATAAAATAATATATATATTCAAAAATTTAAAAATTGAGATGTGTTTGTTAAAGGCTTATGGATTGAAGGTGTACTTAAAAACCTATCCCCTCTCAAAAGAAAGAAGAAGAAAAGAAAAACAATGAAAAATAGGGCTACAAAAGGCTTTTATTTCTGAAAATAACACATGCCCATATGATAGGGTAATAAACATACCGTTCTATTAGTAATTAGTTGTCTGACCTATTAACATCTGATTGGATCATCTAGTTTTGAAATTGACTCTTAACAGATGCCCATGCAAACATAGTGATAAATTAGTTCCAAAGATTTTGGTATCTGAAAGTAGGTCCTAAATTTTTAGAAGTTTAGAATCTTAGACCCTGCATAAAGTTTTTCCAAATACATACTTCAGAACTTGAAATTTATTTGCCAATGTTGCAAGTAGGGAGGGGGTGATCATTTCTTTATTAGTAGACTTTCAGGTGATTTCTTCCTGCAAGGTTCACCCCTAATGGTAGTTATCTTTTATTTGCTTATATTTGTACTTGGCAAAAAAGGTGGGGGAGAAGGAGAAGTGATTATAGGCCATCCGTCCTGTCTGGATTACCCAAAAGGGGAAAGATCATTTTTGTTTAGGCTCTGTGTTCAGTTATTATATCCTTTGACTTTCAAGACCATGTTTTATTCACCAAAGAAAGGAAGCTGTTTTTGAGTCTGCCCATTGGAATTTTATGAAATGTAGTGATTCATTTTTCTTTCCCCCACAAAGATCTCTGAAAACTCCAACAATATTCTTGTGTAAGCTATTTCCTTTTCTGAAAATTCTTGTACGAACCTTTTCATTTACTTGAGTTGTGGAACACTGACCATACTGCTATGACTATGGTATTATATCTTCTACAAATTCTTCCACAGAAATTATTTTCATATTCAACCAAATCAATTTACTATTTTATATTTTCTTTTGAGGACCTATTCACTATCCTTTAAACCAGAATAATTTCTTGTTTAATTTCATGAAGTATTCCATGATTTTACTTTTTGTCATGACAACCAGGAAATAATCACAAATGCCTTTGCCAACAGTAATCCCGTTTGAAAGAGAATGGTGTATTTGGTGCCTCATATTTGAAGGCCATTGTACTTCCACCAACAGTTGCTTCCATTTCCATTATATATTAAGTAGATGACATCAGTTTCATGTTAACACCTAGTAATTTTGCAATTATTGTTTGATATATTGTTGTATGCGTTTGCTATTTATTTCTTATGAGTTTTAGGAAGCATAGACTGCTTGAATGCTGACATGAGATTCTGTTTTCCGGGGCTGATCTTTAAGGTTAATGCCAACTGAACATTTAACACCATCCTCAAATGTTATATATAATCTTGTAATCTTTTGGTGTATTGTTCTATGTTTTTCTATTTCTATTATAGTACTGTCAGCAGATTGTTTCGATTATCTGAAAGCTTTAGAAATTTTTTGCAATTTAGTTCACTTTTATATTTTGCAGAAAGATTGTGCTAGCAACAAATATTGCTGAGAGCAGTATAACCATTGATGATGTTGTATACGTAATAGACTGTGGAAAGGCAAAGGAGACTAGTTATGATGCACTAAATAAGCTGGCTTGTCTGCTGCCATCATGGATATCAAAGGCCTCTGCACATCAGGTTTGTTACCACTGTCAAGGTTGAACACTATCATGCACATGTAACTAAGTTTCAGAGAGTTATTGCTTATGAGTTTGGGTTTGTTCTTTTTTTTTTTTTCTCTCTTCTCCTTGTTATGGCAAAATGGTTATAGAGGCATGGTCGTGCCGGGCGTGTGCAACCTGGAGTTTGTTATAGATTGTATCCAAAGTTGATCCATGATGCAATGCCCCAGTATCAACTGCCAGAAATTCTTAGAATGCCTCTCCAAGAACTATGCTTGCATATTAAAAGTTTGCAGTTTGGAGCTATTGGATCATTCCTTGCAAAGGCTCTTCAGCCTCCTGATCCTCTCTCTGTTCAGAATGCAATTGAGCTTCTAAAAACAATTGGGGCTTTAGATGATGGGGAAGAGCTCACTCCACTTGGTGTGTAAACTATGAATGCACTCTTTTTAACAGTTTCCCAAGTCCGAAATCTCTCCAAGCTCAATTAGTTTTTCTTGACAGGACGCCACCTATGTACGCTACCTTTGGACCCAAATATTGGGAAGATGCTTCTCATGGGTTCAATCTTTCAATGCCTTAATCCTGCACTGACAATTGCTTCTGCCCTGGCACACCGGAACCCGTTTGTCCTTCCAATTGACAGGAAAGAGGAAGCTGATGATGCTAAGAGATCATTTGCGGGTGATTCTTGCAGGTTAGATTATCTTCTAAAGGACATACTGCTGCTCCTTTGATAGCATTCTAATTTTTTTTCAAGAGCTGGGATTAAAGTTGGGGATATAAAAAAATGTCTCATGCAGTGATCACATTGCACTTCT
Source organism: Diospyros kaki (assembly GCA_036245055.1). NCBI lineage: Eukaryota > Viridiplantae > Streptophyta > Magnoliopsida > Ericales > Ebenaceae > Diospyros > Diospyros kaki. Next base: position 1,940,211 of record BSEG01000010.1, read on the forward strand.
CAAAGCTTTTGAGGGATGGAAGGATGCAAAACGTTATGGCAAGGAAAAAGCCTTCTGTTGGGAAAATTTCCTTTCTTCAGTGACATTGCAAATGATGGATGATATGAGACTCCAGTTTCTGGATCTACTGACAAGCATTGGCTTTGTTGATAAATCCAGAGGCGCTAATGTAAGCTGTTGATCGAACTCGCATTTAAGTTTGGTAGTATGGCCGGCATAGTTGCAATGTTCTAAAAGGCGCTAGGCGCTAGTCGGGCGCCCGACTGGGGCCTAGCGCCTAGGGGGCCTAGGCGGGGCCTAGGCGGCGACTTGAAAAATAGTGTTTTTTTTTTAATTTTTTGATGCAATTTGATATCAAGTGAAATAATGCAACATAAATAAAAAATACAACAATAATGGAATGACAAGTGAAATAATCAAATAATTCAAATTAAGACAATAAAATAACAAAATAATTTATGTTTTACAATATAATAAAAACAGAAATATATCCAATAATAAAAACATCAATATACTTTCAAATTTTTTGGAAATATTATAGGATATATATAATTAATAATAAAAAGTAAATATAAATCTAATAATTACATATAAATAGAAAAGAAAAATGAAATAAAATAAAAAATTAAAAACATAAAAGCGAAATCGCACAACAGGCGCAGCAAACGCAAAACAGAGAGAGAGAGAGAGAGAGAGAGAGAAGGGTTACGAGTGGGCTGGACGGAGATGGAGCTTGCCGCGGCGGAGATGGAGCTCGACGGCGAGGACGAGGGCGGAGGCGACGATGCTGAGGCAACGAGGAAGCGGAGGACGCGACGGAGAAAAGGCCGGTGACGATGAAGCTTGGCGGCGAGGATGGAGCTGGACGCAGCGACGGCGGTGAGCTACTGGCGGGCCGATGAAGCTTGGCGGCGTTGAGGTGAGAAGAGAGTGAAGAGGGCGAGACACTAACAGCAACAGGTTTGATTTTTGATTTAGCAAAAAAGCCCTAAAAATTGATGTTTAAACCGAGAAAAACCCCTAGGCGCTCTGGCCGACTAGGCGCCGCCTGGGCGCCTAGGCGCCCAAGCCGGCCGATTACTCGGGCCGGCGCCTAGGAGGCCCGACTAGGGCAATTTCGGGGCGGTCGCTGGCCGCCTAGCGCCTGGGCGGCGCCTAGGCGGGCGCCTAGCCCGATTTTTAGAACACTGCATAGTTGTACTAAATAATAACAGCTGCTGCCTCTCTGAAGTGCTTAAACAGCCAAATTTTTATAGTAAAAGTGGATGCTCAATCCAGGAATGATTACTAAAACTTCTTGTTGCCCATTTTAATAGACTTGTATGCATGTTTGCAGGCTTATAACCAATATAGTAATGATTTGGAGATGGTATGTGCAATCCTCTGTGCTGGACTTTACCCCAACGTTGTGCAGTGTAAAAGAAGAGGAAAGCGGACGGCATTCTATACCAAAGAAGTTGGAAAAGTCGACATTCATCCTGCTTCTGTGAATGCAGGAGTTCATCTTTTCCCCCTCCCTTACATGGTCTATAGTGAAAAGGTGAAGACGAGCAGCATATACATCAGAGATTCCACAAACATATCGGACTATGCTCTACTAATGTTCGGTGGTAATCTCATTCCTAGCAAAACCGGTGAAGGTATTGAAATGCTTGGCGGGTACCTTCATTTCTCTGCTTCAAAGAATGTGTTGGAGTTGATACGGGTAATGTCCTATGGCGGTTTCTCTCTCCTTGGTCCATTCTCTCATCATTGCATGTGCAGTCAGTTTCTTTATTTCTTAACATTCTTACCAGCCTTGTAATTGACCAAGATTTGAACTGTGAATGCAACTTTGCAGAAATTGCGAGGGGAACTCGACAAGCTCTTAAACAGAAAGATCGAGGAACCAGGGTTCGACATATCTGTTGAGGGAAAGGGAGTAGTTGCTGCCGTGGTTGAGCTACTCCATGCTCATAATGGGGGGCATTGACATATCTACTTCTGGAGGGCTCTGTTTCAGGAATGACAGCCCCGGGATATTTTCTTAATCATATGGTAGTTCCTGCCAGTCTTGGCCATCTTCTGTAATAAGTATAGCTTTTGTTGAGAAATGTAACATTGGTGGAATCACAGGGTTTTCCTTGGAAACACTGTTGTGCAACTTTTTTAATCTCTCTTCTTGTACCTCACTCGGATGCTCCTATCCTATTCTAATCCAATCTATTCAATTTAATTAGATTTGTACTGAATAGAAAGAGTGCATTTTGTGCAAACTCTTATCAGCAGGGAGAAGATCTGGAGCTCCAAGAGGTGAATTATGAGGTAAATCTTGTGTGAGTAATTTGTTTTTGTTTTGTTTTTTTGTTTTTTGTTTTTTGTTTTTGTGTCCTGGTGGAAGTTAGACCAAAGAATTAGGTAGGGCCAGGGCCGGCTCAAGCGTATGGGGGCCTAGGCGATATTAATTTTGTGGCCCTTTAAAAAATAATATATATATGTATTTTTTTATTTTTTGAGATTTAAAATTAGTAATTAAAATTTTATATTCTAATTTAAAAAGTAAATATTTTTAATTAATAATCTAGTTAAATTACCTAATCTATCTTGTGACATAGTTAACTGTAAATAAGATTTTATTGATTTTAGTTTTGAAATTTTTCTTTTTGTTGAAGTTACAATAATAGAAATGATTAATAATATTTTATAAGTTATTTGAAAAATAATTTATCCTTTTTATAAAATTTAGTATTGCAAGTGTTGAATTAATTTCTATAGTTACAATTTTATTTTTTTTAACTTTTAATTCTGAAAATAAAGTGAAATCATCAATATTAAATAGCATATAATGTTTTAAAAAAAATTAAGATTTAAACAATTTAACTTCAAAGTATCATCATCTAACAATTTTAACTTTTTTACATTATAAAGAAAATTAAAATTATTTTCATAAATTTTAAATTGTTCAAATTTATTTTAAAGAGAGGAAATAACATGATCAATTAAATATGTAAAATAATTAATTCTAAAAGATTTTTTGCTAGATAATTTCATCTTCTCATTTTTATTCTCGTCAAATTGTTTATTTCTTCTTATTAGATGTTTTTCACGAAATTTTGATTCTATATTCATTTGCTCTGTAATTTCTTTAACAAAAATCATAAAATATTTAAAGTCAATTTCTCTATAATTTTTTTTTAAAAAAATAAGACATTTCAATTGATCTATTACAATAACAATGTTCATATCTTTATTTTGTAAATATTTATTAATTGTATTAACAGCAAACAACATATCGTACCAAATAATCATGCATAACAAAAATTCAAAATTCTCAATATCATGTGTTGCTAAATAAATAACTTCATTTTTTGTTTTAGGATCTTCAGTAGTTTTTGCTAATTGATATAAAATATCTCCTATTTGTGGAGTCTGAAATTTTATTGGTTTAACACTTTTAATAGGACTTTCCCAACATGTTTGTAATAATGGTTTAAGTGTCAAATATAAAACATGATCTTGTAAATTTTTTCATCTTTTTGTAGAAGAAGAAAATATTGTGTATATGCGTTGTGTGATTTCAAAAAATGCCATAGTATCAACACATGAATCAATCATACCACAAAGAACTAAATTAAGACTGTGACAATCACATAGTATATAAAATGCTCTAAAATTTATATCTAATGATTTTTTTTGCACACTTTGTTGTTTATCTTTCATATTATATCCATTATCAAATCCTTGTACTCTTACATTATTTATATAAAGTTTAAGATTTTTTATTTTATTTGTGAATACATTAAAGATACCTTGACCAAATCTATCATCCACTTTTAAAAAATCTATAAAATACTCTTCTATTTTTATTGGACTTGTTAAAATATCTACACATCCTAATATAAAAGACATTTGTTCTTTATGACTTTGACATGGGGTACAATAAAATATAATTGAAAAATATTTTGATTTTTTTAATAATGATATTTCTTATTTATAATACTAAAATATTTATCAACTCATTTTGTATATTATGAGCAAGATAATGAATATGAATTTCTCCATTTTTGTATGCGTCTAAGGTGTTCTTGCACTATTAGATCAAATTCAGCAATCATTTCAATTAAACTAAAAAAAAAATCATTATTATCTTGATAAATCTTCTCATTTGTATCATGAAATGCCAAATTATTTTTTGAAATTTTTTTACAATAGCAATAATTCTTATTGGTACATTATTCCAATGTTCTTTCCCTTTATTTATTTTCTCTTGTAAATGTTGATCAATTATTTTATTTTTAACCAATCTCATTTCAGCATCAATCTAAGTGTTCATATTTATAACATGTTTATTACTTGTTTCGTGATTTTTAATTTTAATACTAAGATTTTTTCAATCTCCACACCCCTCATTTGTTAATTGACCTGTATTTGATTTCAAACTAAATAATTTATAACAATAACAAAATATTTTATCTAATTCTTTTGAATATACTAGCCATTTTTTATCATATTTTTCTCTCTTTGGTAAATTTTGAATGTAATGAATTGTAAAAAGGTTTCTAGATTTTTTATCTCTTGACAAATCTAAAACATGTCTAATTGGACATTTCTCAACTAATAAATCAATTAATCTTGAGTCTAAATTTTTTCATTGTGTCGGATCATAAATATTTTTAATAGTTGTTTCATTTTTATTCTTGTTGATTAAAATATTTTTTTCTAAAATTTTATCATATTCTTCACTTTTTTTTGGTGAATTTAAACTATTATCCTAAAAAATTTATTCACAATTTTCATCTAATTTGTCATTTAAATCTTTATTTGATTTTTCTAACATTTGGTGTTTAGTATTAATAACAAATCTATCAAGTACACCTTTTTGGAATTGAATTAATTATTCCATTTTTCTTTTTTTCTTACGTTTTTTAAATCCATAATCATATTTTCTACCAAACATTTTTATTCAAATAATAATTAATTTAAACCCTTTAATATTATTTTTCTAAAATAAAAATAATTTTTAAAAAATGCAATGAGGTAGGAAGGGCAACAACTGATTATACTATTTTAAATGCACTTTGTGATGAAATAGTAATAAAACTTGGTATTATTACGTAAAAAAAATCAAAATATACACTATTAAAAACTAATCATAATATTTAAATAAAAAATACAAAAATAAAATCAATTACCGGGTTGCCAAATTGCCAATATTTTGCAGGCTATAGTCAAATATCATTTGCGAAAAATAAGAGAAATCGAGTAGAGAGAGAGAGAGATGGAGAAATAGAAGTGTGGGTGAGAGGTTAAATTGAAGCTCACTCAATCCCTTTTATACTCTCAGTCTTTACTCTACGGGATGACAATCCTGTTTAAATTTCAACCATTTAATTTATTGTTGTTACTCAAATCCCATCTCATATCTCATAAGTGATGGCTAAGCAGCCTAAACTTAAAACTGAAAGCTAGCTATGTCAGTCAGCAGTCGTGATCGCCCACACACCTCTTTTTCTTTCTCATGTCACATGTCAGTCAAAAGTCAAAATGTCACACATATTTATTGTCACAACATCTGCACCTCACCCAATTTTATTGTTCTCGCGGCAAGTAAGGGAAGGGAAGGGAAGAGAAAGGGCTAGCATCCGGCGCCCAGCATCGACAGTGGTAGCAGCCTAGCAGAGCGTGGTTGGCGTTGCATAGTCTCTCTTTTTCTTATGTTGTTGTTGATGACTTGGCATCTCCGTGTCTAGCCATCTCCTCCCGACTTTTCTTATTTTTGGTCTTGGCAATTATCAGGCACCCTCACCTCCTTCTGGGCAGGGTCGGTGCCCTTGCCTACTTTTTTAGGGCCGCTGATTGTTCTGCCGGGGACGGCCTCTGCAACTTTTTGCTATTTTGGGCCCCTTTTTTAGGAGGCCCTAGGCATAGGTCTTAAGATGACCTTGATAGGGGCTTGCATAAAAAAAAAAATCAATTCAACCAGACCCACACTTGTTGAATTGCGATTTTTTTGATTTAGGTGATCAGTACTAGTTTAGGGTTTAGAAAAAAGTTGAGTATGAGTGAGTTGTCAGGTTTAATTTTAGAGTTCAACAAATCGATATATATAATTAAATGTTTATTTTTAATTGAACTTCAAAATATCTCTCCTAGATAATAGCATAGTAATATACATGTTAATTATGTTTCTATTAATAAGGGTTTAGAAACTTTGAATTAATATTATATTTGCTCAAATTTGTATATGAGGTGTACAAAATTTGTAATTTTTAGAGATTTGTGTAATTTTATATTATACAAGAATGAAATGATTAATGATGGTAATACTTAAGTCTAATATAATATGTTATGTAGACTATATTTAGTGTAATTAGATCATGTGATTTCTATTGTATTTCTAGTTTTAATGATTATAATTTAGTACAAAAAGATAAAGAGTTAGGAAATATGTTTATATAATTATTTTAAGGGAAAGTTGCTAAAATAAAATAATTTTGTATGTTTAATAAAATTGAGATTATTATTATTATTATTATTTATATTTACACTATTATATAAATAAAAATGATATTTTAGTGTTACTAATTAATTTTTAAAATATGCTTAATATTTTATTTAACAAATTAAAAATAAAATTAATGACCAAAATTTGACATTGTGATATTTTAAATATAAAATATTTAATTTTGTAATTTTACTAACTCTATTTTTTATTTAAATTTAAATTTAAATAATATTAGGTGCTAAATCACAATTATTAATTACCATTTAATAATTTTTTATTTAGGCATATGATAAAGTATAAAAGGGTTCACTGGTTTGTGCAAAAGACGAACCTATAATCAAATTATTTTCAACAGAACCGCCATTAGAGGCATCAGAGGAAGAAGGGAGAGAGAGGAGCATTCCTTCACGAATCGTTGCCGGAGGAGGAAGAAGTACTTCATCACTGTGCTGGTGCCGTTTGCAGGTCCCGGGATATGCTATTGCTGGGTTAGGGCTATTCACGTTCTATGCAACTGTTGCTCCCACTCTGTAAAACCCTAGGTCTACACTTTTCTCATACCCCAATCGGCAGAGATTCGAAGAAGAAACAAGTTCCATGGGTCGTCCCGAGCCCTGCGTGCTCTTCTCTCAGACGTTCGTGCATTCCCAGCTCGACGAGTACGTCGACGAGGTACCCCTGCCCCTCTTTTTGCTCTTCTTGTTCTTCTCTACTTTTGTTTTTTCGTTCATGGGCTTGGCATTCAATTCGGGGTGCTTGACTTACTTTTGGCTCGCTGTTTGGTCCGACGGGTAAAAGGAGCGAAGCACACGAAATGGAAAATTAGCAATGGGATTGGGTCTTGGGTACTGGACTGCCAAGGATACTTACTTAATCGGGTTGATTTAGTTTCTTAATATGTGTATTTTTCAACATTGCTTAACGACCTGTGAATTTTCTAGTAGTAAGATAAAATTCATGTTATCCATTACGTAAAATTCATGTTATCCATTACGTATTTTTCAGTGTAACATGTTAGTAGCTATTACGTACAAGTCTTTCTTAATTGTCCGAGGGATGTCAAGCTGAGTGGATGGTGTTTCATGACATATAGCATTAAAAAAATAATGCATCCGTGGAAGTGAAGTTCCCATTGATTAAAGATATTTTGATTAGAGTTGTTTAAAATAATTTAGCCATTTGCTATGTAGCTTATTAATTTGAGCAAGATCATGTTTCAATAGAGCCAATTAGAGGAAAGAATCACATAATTGACCCTAGTTAATGGGTTGGGGTGGTGGAATGTAGGGAATGGAGAATAATGGACAAATCATTTATCAAATTATTTTGGGTGGGTTGACTGCTAGTGGACTATTGGGCTCCTTGGGAGCTGATGAGTGCTAAGACATTAGGAGATTATTGGAGAACGAAAAGAAGAGAGCTTAGGGGATAATGTAACTTTGAGTAGGCATTGGATCCTTATATGTATATTTATGTAGGTAAGATAGAGGGAGAGGTGCCTTTCCGTTTTTATACTTTATTTTTCTGGTTTCTCCTATAGAATATACTGTTAACAGGGTATTTGCCACTAACTAGGTTTTTCTTTTACTTATTTATTTTTTTCTTTCCAGGTTATATTTGCTGAACCTGTTGTCATCGCTGCTTGTGAATTCCTTGAACAGAATGCTTCTTCTACTTCTCCTGTGGTGACACTGATGGGGTATGCTGCTAGAAATATGAATTTTTATATTTTTCAATACATATTTGGGTCACTTTACAGCCAGCTGAGTATCTTTCAGTTAGAAAGATACTACCACATTAAAGTATTGAAGAGGGAGAGTTAAGGGTCCCAAAGTTGACCCCTCACCTTTTTTTTTCCTTGTGTCATTACATTTTTTTGACTTTTGTCTCACTTTTCATGTAAAGATAAGAAACATAGCCAGCAACAATTATAATGGTTCATGTTAGAGGTGTAGTTGTTGATTTGACCATGATCATTACTGCTTTTCTCTTTCTTGGCTGCATTTAGACTTGAAAAATGTACTGTTGATAGTTGGTATATTATGTTGTTTTTGTTGAGCATGTACCATTTAAGATGATCTCCTCTGTTATGTTGTTTTTGTCTTGTACTGCCTCTACCTTCATGGATATTGGATGCATTTTTCTTATTGTTCTTATTTTCTTTTTTTTTTTTCCCTTTGTTTTCTTTCTTTATTGTTTTATTTACTGCCTTCTGTTCATCTTTTGCATTTTGTGTCTGGCTAGATGCATTAGCTTCTATACCTGGAATTGAGTCTAACTTGCAAACTGCAGCTATTCACTTTCCAGAAAACTTCTTCTTCTTTTCTTTTATTTTTTTTTTGAAAGTGCCTTTAAAGTAGTTAATCATTCCTTACTAAGACAAAGTAACCAATAGGCTTTATTATGAGGGGCTGATACTTGGGACTTCCAATTAAATTTCTTATTTAGTTACTTCCTTTTGTTGGGAATATAATCTATTGAGTGCACACAGCAGCGGTTTCTCCCTTTCTGTACTTAGTTTGAACACTTCGCATTAGTACATTATTGAATGTGTCAAAACCCTCCTCAAAATAACATAATCTCTATTGCACTAAGGACAGCTGGACGGGTGATTTTTGTAATGATTTTCCTTTTCTGCTAAGTGATCTATAAAATTTTTTCCTGTAAATTAAGTGATCTATAAAGTTGCAAAACCATATCTGCAATTATGATATGATACTCATTGCTTGATTGACCCACTTCTACTTAAAATTGTTGCAATATTGCACAAGAGAAATAGATTGACCCGTGATCCATGATTTGATAAATTGCCAGTTTATGATGTGCAGAATGGAGAAAGATATTTTTCTTTTATGTCTTGACTAGCAATGTTGGTATTTGAGGTCATAAAGATCCATTTTGGACTGCTTTATTTGACACTTCAAGAAAGAATTTAGATCTTCAGTTCCAATGTCATTATTCACAGCTTTTAATTAATGCTATCAAACTTAGTATGTGGCCACAGCTTAGTGGGACTTTACTTGCTTACTGCCATGTTACATTAATCTCCTTTTTTTCAACCTTCAAATTGTGGCAGTATTTTCAATATGAATTCTGTGGTTTGTCTGGTTTTTTGGGTATTTGGTTGTCTGACATCTTCTTGACCACTATGGTATTCTTGGTTGTGTTGGCTAATCAAGTTTAATCTATGTCACATCTGCAATATAGGACCTGCTGATATATATGTGTGCATACTTGATTTGGAAATTATGAGAACATCTTGAACCCATGGATAAGCTATGTCTCACACTATTCCTTTAAACTCTGCATGCATGCTGTGCTTGTTATACCTTCTCATGGATATCTCTCTTCTTTTTTTTTTTTTTCCTTTTTTTTTTGGGTAAATGCCTCTGTTGAGTATCAGCTGAGTTAACTCATAGGGAACCAGGTTTTTATGGCATTTCCATTCCTGTGTTATGTCAGATACCAGCTTGTACTGTATAACTCTGTTCTTCTTATTTAAGATATAGGACTCACTCCTTGACTGAATAAATAAGTGTTAAGAGTTTTTTTTCTTGTTTTCTGGCTTTAAAGTTGATAATGGTGCAAGGATTTGGTTCTGGCTGAATTAGTGGGGTGGCCCTATTCCTTTTATGCCTTTCTCTGTGGACCTCTTTTGCTAGGCTAGGAATAGGTAGGTTGCTGTCAGCAAGTGTTTTCTGGCATCCTCTTTGGGTATTGGCTGGTGGTCTCCTTCCAGGAGAAATTTTTTTAAGTGTCTGGAACCTGGGTGTGACAGCTTTACAGTATTCTTGATTATTATGCTTAGACTGGTAAGATTGAGGAGTGTTGGAAATCTGTGTACAGATCTTACAGAATAAGAGCCTCTAGGGTTGTTTTGTTTGATTGCTGGTGCCTGTGGAGCTATTGTAATGGGTATTCTAGAATGGTGTGGTATTTTTTCCGCTCCTTTTTTGTACCTTGTTGCAGTGGATCATGCAGGTATCAGTATTTGATTTCTGGTTTGATTGGGAGACAGACTTTCCTTTCATTAAGCAGTGTCAGTTTTTCATATTCTTTAGTTTTGGTGTTATATGGAACTTGTTGAGGGAGAGGAAAAGTAGCACCTCTAATGGAATGGAGCTTGCATGCATTTCCTTATGAATGGTCTACTTTCCCACTTTTTTTCTTATTGGGTTTAGCCTATTGTTCTGTTTCTCTATCCATAGTTCTGAAAGGCGCAAGGCGCAGCGAGGCGTAAAAGGTCCTGGAGCCCGAGGCGCGAGGCGAGGCGCGCCTTTGTGAAGCGAGGCGCACTTTTTAGGAAAAAAACTCAAAATCTTGTAAAATCATAAAAAACTATCAAATTATCAATAATAACACATGCATATCATTAATGATTCATTATCTTCAAATTCTAAACTAACAACATCAAAGTTGATTCATTCATCATGCAATTTCTAAACTAGAAACATCATCAAAGTTCAAACTTAAAGTCTCAAACTCAAACAAGTACCAATCATCATACAAAGTCCTAAACAAACATATAAACACTACAAGTCCACAATCAATAAAGAAGTTTTAATCATCATCATACCCTTCACCAAATTGAAAATCATATCTTTCGATGCCATATTTTGCTCATCCCTGTTATTTTTCTTCTTTTGCATGTACTCTCCAATCTCTTATTTTACTGATGGAGGACATTTTGGACAAGTTTTAGTACTCTCCACAATCAATAAACACTATAAGTCCACAATCAAGAAAATGTTTTCATTTTGAAAAATGCTATTTTTCTAAGTCTGGAAGATTAACGCATTTTTTCTAAGTCTGGAAGATTAGCGCATTATAAGGAGACATATAAGAAAATGTTTTCATTTTGAAAAACTATCTCCCGGTATTTTGATAGCTAATATTCATTGTTGTTAAAATGATTTTTAATGAATTTTTCAAGAAATAGTAGGTATGTATTTTGGGGGTGGTAAAATCGCTAAATCCTGAGTTTGTACTAAAACCAAAATTCTATTTTCTTATTGTTATGGATTTTAATTTTTTAGATATTTTTATTGAATCCAAATGAGGGGTACTTTTTTATTTTCATTTATGTATTAAAGTAAATGGAAGGTAAAATATAAATAAAAGAAAATGTGGACATTTACTTAAACTAAAGAAATGTAAATAAGTTGTATGTTGTAATGTATACATGCTGGAACCAAGAAGAGGGGAGGAATTGAGCTGCCCAAGTTTTAAATTAAAAGCAGTTTCATGAGGCGCGCCTCTCGCCTCTGCGCCTCACATTGCAAGGCGTGAGCCTCATTGAAATCGCCTCGCCTCGACCCAGGCGAGGTGCAGAATTGGCGCCAAGGCGCCTAGGCACGCCTTTAACAACTATGTCTCTATCTGGTTATTATTTTATTTTTTTGGATGAGCTGTTTTAACTTAGTACCTCTTTTTTTTTCCTTTGTTAGCACTTCAATTTCTGCAGGTTTTGCCATCTCTATGGTGTCTCTCTTTGATATTGTCAGTGCCGGAGGGACTGATAAGGACAATAGCAGAATTCCGGGAAGGAATTCTGTGATTATCGGAGAGAGAGAGAGAGAGAGAGGAAATCAGAATATTCTCACTGATTGCCTTGGAGCGTGGCTCTCTTACATATATATAGGCGGTTTAAGGGTTCCTTCTAGAAGGTATCCTTACCATAGCACAACCTGTAACGACTTAGGTACTCCCAATTTAGCATAGAGAAATTCTATTTGCAGCCACCCATTTTACTCTCCACAGCCACCTTTCAATATATCTATAATACCCTCATTTGAAAACCTATTTTTACCCCTCACTATTGTAGCTACTTTCTCCCTCAATGAACTGCCCGCTAGCCATGCGCGACCGCCCATTCACATCGGAAACGATGCGGCGAAGAACGCCATATATGATGCAGCGGAAACAAAAAACGGATGAAAATACAGGAGTACAAGAACGCATACACAAACACACATGTATATATCTATACACACATAAATACATACATAGTCACACAGACACACATATACACACATCCCCGCATACACATACATATACACACACACACACTAGATGCCGGGGAAGTGGCCATGGCGACGGCCATACCTGCTGGCAGTGACCTCCTTCATGGCCCCCCGAACCCTAGGGTTTGGGGCGCCTTGAAGGGCAGTCATTGCGACTGCCTTTCATTCTCGCTACTGTGTCTGCTTGCATGCTCAGTTTCTGGCCACGACTATGCCAATGCCCTCTGGAAGAGCATTCTCTTCTTCGAAGGCCAGAGATCTGTGTATATATATATGTGTGTATGTGTGTGTATATATATATGTGTGTGTGTATTTGCGTGTGTATATATATGTGTGTGTGTATTTGCCGTGGTGGTGGCGGCCGCTGCTGATTTTGTAGAGGCAGCCCACACCCATACCCACACAGCTGGTTGATAAACACCGGTCGACGATTCGAGTTGTTGGGGTTTGAGGTGACTGTATGCGGATGGCTGTGGTTGTGTGCGATGATAATAGAAGAGGGTATTTTTGGAAAATATTGGTTGCAATGAGTAAATGGGGGAAAGTAAATTTCTACTAGTTGTGAGGAGCAAAAACGTTGGCTGCAAATAGAATTTCTTTTTAGCATAATAGAATTAGGGAATGGACCAATCTACCCCTAGGAACGTGACAATACCCCTCCCCTTAAAAACATTTCTTGTTCGCTAGAAATTACAATAGCCTGGTTACTTGGGAAAATTGCCTGAGTAGCTTTGGTAGATATTCCCATGTGGTGTGATCTGGGTGGCGGTTGGTCCATTGCACTAGCACTTGTGTTAAGGGTAGGGAGTTGTGATAGATGACCCTTTTTGTCTAACACTGCTAAGGGTTTTGTCTTGAAGGTAGGCAGGTCTGAGCTGACTGGATCATGGGGCTCCACTGATTTATTGAGTAGTGACACGTGGAAGACTGGATGGATTCCAACTCCTGCTAGCCATTGCAGCCTATAAGCAACCTTCCCCACCTTGGCTAGCACTTGGAATGACCCGAAATATTTAGGGCTTAGTTTAGACGGGGAATTCCCAATGAATAGCTGTTGCTAGAATTTTCTCACCTTTAGGTACACCATATCCCCTTCCTCAAAACTCCTTTAACTCCTTTTTTGATCTGCCATCTGTTTCATCCTATTCTGTGCCACTGTCAACTCCTTTCTTATCACCTGTAGGGCCTTTTGCCTCTGCCTTAAATGTTGGTCTACTGCTAGCTCCACATTTGAATAGTGCATCACTACTGGTATTAATGGGGGTTTGTAGCCGAAGAGTGCCTCAAAGGGAGATCTTTTGAGGGAACTATGGTAGTTGGAATTGTAGCACCACTGAGCAAGTGGTAGCCATTGGTTCCAACTTTTAGGTTTTAAGAAGCCTATGCACCTTAGATAGGCCTCCAAGCATTGGTTCACTCGCTTGGTTTGTCCATCTGTTTTAGGGTGGTAGGCGATGGACATGTGCAAACTAACCCCCAACTGTTTGAACAATTCCTTCCAAAAAATACTAGTGAACACCTTGTCCCTATCTGAAGTGGACACTGGTATTCCATGCACTTTCACCACTGAGTCCTACAACAACCTAGCCACATTAGGGGCTGTAAAAGGGTGGGCTAGGCTAAGGAAATAACTGAACTTAGTCAGTCTATCCATGACTACCATGATAGTGCTCTTCCCTTCAGACCTTGGGAGTCCCTCCACAAAATCCATGGAGATTTGTGTCATGACCCAAGGATTGATAGAAGGGCAATATGGTAATAGGTTGATAATAGTTGTTAGAAGATATTTTAGATAGTTTAGCATTTGGTTAGAAACACATGGGTGCTGTTATGCAGTTAGTTAGGAGCAAATATGCTTATATAAGGCTATGTAAGCGGATGGGATTTTCATGCTTGAATTGAATGAAAGAAACTCTAATTCTCTCTCTAAGATTTCTCTCCAATCTCCCTCACATTTCTCCCCCCCCCCCTTCTCTCAATATCTCTCCGAGCTCTTTCTACTGATTTCTCCCTTCTTACAATTTTGATTTCTCTCCTAATTCCTATCACAATCCTAGCTAACCCTAGGAATGTGACAAATTGGTATCAAAACATTGTTCCTCAGCTGTGATTCCATCGATTCTAGTAGTGAATTCTGTTCAATCACGTATTGGAGGCAGATCCGAGCCATTAGGATCCTAACGATTGTGATTGAATAGGTGAATTGTAGTGACCCACCACGATTGGCTGGGAATTGTGGATTGTCGATCTGCAACAGGTAGTGCAATCGGAGCCAATCCATTCAACAGGCGGGGCTAGAGGTGCTTCCTAGCAGCAACTCTGACCACCAATTCAACAAAAATTATCAAGTGGTGTGTGAAGGTGAAGCAAATTCCAACACTCTTGGGTGTTAGTTGCATTTAACATCCCAACAAATTTTCGAGGATTTTGGGTTGGAATTGAGGGTGAAGCTGGTTAGAAGTGATAGGCGTGAAGTGGACCAAGTCCGAGGTGATGCAGGCAGACCCAAGGCGATCACAAACGTCCAAGATTAAGCAATCTTGGTTGAAGATTCAGAGTCGGTGATTCTAGGCGGCTCCCAGGAGCGATTCAGCGGCAGAGAACCCATGGTTGCACTGGTCGATTGGCTTCGATGGTGATCAAACCCGGTTTGGCGAAACTTCGGCGATCTTGGTTTGTCGCTTAAAGGCGATTTTAAGAAGCAACAACTTCCAGTGAAGACGTGAAGGAGAAATAGGAGGATTGGCTCGCGACCAAGACTCCGATAATCTTGACCAGACTTGAAGATGAGCAAGCCAGGAGGATTTGCGAACTGGAGCGGACGACGGGTGCAAGAATTCCATCCAAGTTGCCGACACTGATGGGTGAATTGGTTGCGGAACGAAACGGATTGCAGGAAGCAATTCGAGACATAACAAAGAGTGGATTGAATAATGTTGTTGATCCATTCTAGTGGTGTGATTGGAGTCAATCCATTCGGGAGACTGTGCTAGGGGCGACTTGGCCAATTGATTTCGATAGTCAGTGTTTGGATCTCCGCAGGCGTAACAGGAGGCGACTCTCGGTTGGGATTCTAACACTCCTCAGACGATGATTGGGTGAGCGATTTTTTCTGGGCTGATGTGAGCTGATTGTCGCCTGGGAATTTTGGGCACTCTTGTTCGAGTCTTGAAGAGGAAGACGACCATTGATTCTCGGGGTTAGATTCTGATGCATGAAGGTGATTGACGGTGGATAGGCATTTGCTTCCAATCTGATTTTGAGGGTTATTCTTGGCCAACTCTCTACAGATTTAATAGAGCCATTGTTGCTCGAAGTGGAAGGGTGAAGTGGATTCGACAGATTTCGTGTGGGAAGTAGATTCTTCCAACTTAGCCAGCTCGTTGATTGTTGGCGCTTGAGGCTGTGAATAAAGGGAACAAGAGGTTGATTTAGGCTTTGAAATTTGGTTAACTTTGTTTGTACTAGGGAGGCGAAGTAGAGTAGGTGTTCTTCAGTTATTGAATTGCATTTGAGGCGAGTATAGGAATTGCTATAACAGGTAAAACAAAAGCATGTACTGAACTCCCATTCCTTGGCCATCGAAGTATGCTGTTGGTGAAAAGTCGGCCATGGTGGGCAGTGCATATATGAGACTATTGGAGTCTCAATTGCAGTAGAAGAATGCTGCATTTTTAGTGAGAAATTTTGCTTGTGAATCCATGGGAAGCAGTGGAAGCATGAGGCAATTGGAGCCTCAATGGTAGCAGAAGAAGGCTGCAATTTCAGCTGACAACAACAAGAATCAGGAGCAGTTTATTCAGAAGAATCAGGCTTGGGAAAGGTTGGATAATGTGTCTAGCCGAATTGACAAGGGAGCAAGCAGTGGGATGCATGAAACATGCGAGAAATTCGGTCGTATGTTCCGCGAGAAGCTGCAGGAGTTTGTGATGATACTAACTAAGAAGTATCATTGCAATTTCTCGGTGGAATATTTCGATGATTATCATGGAAGTTTTAACAAAGAGGACTTTCTTAAAATGGAGCAGCTAATGCAAGAGTTAATACACTTGAATGTGCTGAATGAGGGTTGGTAGAAAAGAAATGAAGGGTCAATGCAGGGATTTATAGAAGAAGCAAGGCCCCTTGCATTGCTTCATACGAGTCCCTTCCGCCATGTTTTCTGGCTGACGATCATTGGCTCTGATACCAATTGTTTGTGCCGAAGGTATAAAGGGAGGGAGGGAGAATCGAGAGAGAGAGAGAGAGAGAGGGGGGGGGGAAATCAAAATATTCTCATTGATTGCCTTTTGGGAGTGTGTGGCTCGTACATATATAGGTGGTTAGGGGCCTTCTAGAAGGTATCCCCCTGCCCAACAACCTATAACGGTCCTAGTACTCCTACTTAGCATAATGGAAATTACAAGAAATTTAAAGTAATAGACAATTCTACCCTAGGAGCGTGACATTGCAACCCTCATATCCAATCTGAATTAAGTAAGTAGAATATTCCTTAGAGAGACATTCAACTGGAATACTAACCTGAAATTTATATGAAAGTAGGATAAAAAAAGTCATCCAACTGTCTACTGAGGTCCTTGATTCCTTTTTTAGTGCCCTAAGTACTCCACCTTTCCTTTTGCAAAGGTACATTTAGATTTCTTTACAAACAACTGGTTAGATATGAGGACTTGGAAGGTGGTTTTGAGGTGGCTCAAGTTTTGGTCCATGGTAGGGCTATACACTAAGATGTCATCAAAGAAAACTAAGATGAATTTTTTGAGGTAGGGACAAAAAATATGGCTCATCAGTGCTTGGAAGGTAGCAGGTGCATTAGTTAGGCCAAAAGGCATAACTAGGAACTCATACAATCCTTGATGGGTGCAAAATGCTGTTTTGGGTATGTCTGGACAACTCATCCGAATCTGGTGGTAACCAGATTTGAGATCAAGCTTTGAGAAGATAGTTGCTCCAGCTAGTTCATCTAACAGGTTATCTATAATTGGGATGGGGAATTTATTTTTAATGGTGTGGGAATTTAGTTGTCTATAGTCAACACAGAATCTCCAGCTTCCATCTTTCTTCTTAACAAGAAGAATAGGAGATGCGAAAGGGCTTTGGCTAGGTTGTATTATATTTTTGGAGAGCATGTCCTTAACTAGGCGTTCAATCTTTGCCTTTTGAAAAGGAGAGTATCGGTACGAGCGGACGTTTATGGGCTCTGTGTTAGGCTTAAGGTGGATAGTGTGCTCTAGGAAGCAATTAGGAGGCAGGGATGACGGTCCCAAGAATAATTCCTCAAATTCAACCAATAAAGAGTGTAAAGTGTCATTAGGGGTTACCTCGCTTGGGGAACATGTGAGGGCTTCCAACTTGAACCATTGGTGGTCTTTTGGCCTAGCCGTTCCATCCTCCGTGTACTCATCTACTTCAATGGCGTACATTGAATGTAGTTGAGCTATGGCTCCCTCTTTCTGCTCAAATAATCTCTTCAAGTGGTTCCCTGAGATGGCCCTGCATTCCCCTCCTCCCACACACCTTGTCAGTGTCAACGTCCTTCCTCCCTTTTCAAAAGTCATCTCTAGGGTGTTGAAATCAAATATTAGAGGACTCATTGTCCTCATCCAATCAACTCCTACCACAATTTGATGCCCCCCTAGCTGCAGGATCCTTAGGTCTGTTGAGAACTCATACCCCTACATTTTCCATGTAAACCCTTGACACTTATACCGATTGATCATCTTGTTGCCATTGGCAACTATTATTGAAAGGGGAATAGTGGTCTGCAGCACGCATAAAAGTTCCTTGGCTGCATTCTCATCCAAGAAACTGTGTGCTCCTACTATCAATGAGCACGATTAGCTTATTCTTCCCTACAACCCCTTTAATTTTGATTACCTTCTTCGAAGGGTGGCCTTCCAAGGCATGAAGGGAAATCTGTCCACCCTCCTCCCCTTTTCTGCATTACCTCCTACTTCCATCTCCTTTGCTTCCTCCTCCGCTTCTTCTTCTTCTTCCTCGTCTTCTTGTCCTTCCATTTGCGTCAATTGCTCCTGACATTGATGTCCGGGAACGTACTTCTCTCCACACTTGAAGCACAATCCTATATGCCTTTTTTGGTCCAATGTGAGGGATCTCATTGGGGCAGCATGGATGGGTGCTTGGGGTGAGTAGCTTCCCTTGTTCATCTGGGAGCTGCTACCCTTATATCCCCCCCCCCCCCCGACGGATCCTTTTGAGGAGATCTTATGCTTCCTCACAAAGGCTTCAAGGGATAGCTCGTGTAAACGAGGCTTCTCTGTTGCCTGCCTCACTGTGGTGGGTTGTAACATCTTCACCATTGGTCGAAGCTCATCGTTTAGCCCACTAAGGAAGCTAGATACAAAGTAGTGCTCATCTAATGTTCGATGAACATGACTGAGTATGGTCTTCAACTCCTCGAATCGGGCATGATATTCTTCCACCGTTCCTTCCTGCTTTAACTTGTTGAATTGCTCCACTACATCTGTCAAACTACTCCCTCCAAAACGAGCAAAAAACTCCTCTATGAATTCTGGCCATCTCCACTCATTCTTCCATCCACTCCAATTTTGACCCCCACTTCTACGGTTTCCAACCTTGTCAACTTGTTCATGGCTTTGTCTCAACCCGGTTTCTATGACGTCCAATCGCGATTCCATCTACTTCATATGAGTGCCTTCCACCATATTTTCCGGTCGGTGATCATCGGCTCTGATACCAATTGTTAGTGTTGGAGGGACTAACAAGGACAATAGCAAAATTCTGTGAAGGAATTATGTGATTACTGGAGAAAGAGAAGGGGGAGAGAGAGAGAGAGGATAACAGAAAGGAGAGAGAAAGGAAATCAGAATATTCTCATTGATTGCCTTGGAGCGTGGCTCTCTTACATATATATAGGTGGTTAAAGGGTCTTTCTAGAAGGTACCCTTGCTGTGGCACAGCCTGTAACAGCTTAGGTACTCCCAATTTAGCACAACAGAATTAGGGAATGGACCAATCTACCCCTAGGAACGTGACAGATATATGCATTTTTTTGGGTTAGGGAAATAGTTTTTAATATATGCATTTTATTTGTAAAAAAGAATGCCTGGCTGCACCATTCTTTTGACCTCTCTTAACTTTTATAGTATTACATGGTTTTGATAATATTTGTCTATCAGATTGCTGAATCCATTCAGAAATTGAGGATCGCCTGTTCCCAGTACCCCTCTTTCCATGTCCAAAGGGGAGAAAGGGCACAGTGTCACTTGCGGTGAACTAGCAAAAAAAGATTTAACTATAATGATATCCCTCAGTGTCTATCAGAGATGCTGAATGCTGGAATCTTATGTTTGAGTCCTGACTTTGTTTTTGCATAACCAAATTGCAGGACCACCTGTTCATGGTTATTGTTTCTATTTTCCTTTTAAAGTTATTGTTGTCGTTATTAGCTTTTGTGCTTTATCTTGTGGATTCTTTTTCTTGTGCAGGGCAACTTCACCTCCATCATTTGCTTTGGAGGTTTTTGTTCAGTGTGAAGGGGAAACTAGGTTTAGACGGCTCTGTCAGCCTTTTCTGTATTCTCATTCTTCATCAAATGTGCTTGAAGTTGAGGTATATGCTCCAATACATTGCTGCTTCACTTGTATTTGACAATATGTCTAGTAGTAAGGATTCAGCACTTGTTTTTGCTTTTTCTGTTTGTGTGCAGGCATTCTCTTATCGATTACTTTTATTATTACATTATTATTATCTATTTACCATAATTTTGAGTAAGATGATTATTAGCACATATACTTGTTTGGTTAAAGGAAGATACCTTATGCATTCTTATTTCAGTAGTATAAAGCAACAACAGTCACAAACATTAATCCTACTAGGTGGAGTTAGCTTCATGAATACTCTCTCTCCTATCATCCTATACACGGCCATATCCTTCTTATTTTAGTAATATCTGTGTGTGTGTGCACGAGTGTGAAAATGCAAGGTTTTTCTCTTCTTCTCAACAAATATGACGTGTTTTTGTTATCACTTTGATGGTAATATAAATCACAGTGTAAAAATATCTTCATGCTTGTTCCATGTTTGATGTACCTTTTGTACAAATAAGAGTCCTCTTTGTTTCATGATTTTTTCTTCATATAGATATAGGATCTAGGGGACAATTACTAGGCCACAACTTTGTTGAACGTGAACAAAGTTTTTGAGTGATTTGGGATATAAATGATGCTAAGCTTAAGTAACTAATCTGCCAGTCCTGGGTGGTGGATGCACTCTGTATTATGAATCAGAAGATGAAAGTCAAAATTGCCAGGAAACATGGTTCAATTATTGGAATCTGTTAATCCAACTCAGCTACCAGTTTCATAATAATTGTGACTTCAGCAAATCTGGATGATACCAGTCTGTGTGATTGCCTTTATGTATTCTTGGGATTGGGGTGGCTCAGTTATTAGGTCTGGAATGCTGTTTTCTTAGGTGTGATGTAGTTTTTGTGGCTAGAACATAATGGTAAAGCTTTTCTTTTTTTTCTGCTTCTGTGTAACTGATAATATATTAAGAAGCATGCCAAGGAGGTGGTGAACCCTTCACAGGGAAACACCAACAGACTACCTACAAGCACAATCGTAAACAAAGCTGGAAAAGAATGTAGGAAGAGCAAACAAATCCTTGCTCAGTCACTAAAACAATGAGACAAAGATGCTTTCCCTTTAGATGAACCAACTGAATCTCAACACCTCTATTAGCTCTCAAATATTTTTATTTATCTGATAAAATACACAACATTTTTATCAAAAAATTATTCAGTTTTTGTTTGCAAAATTTTGAAAAACAATATCATTATCAATTGTAATGATTAGTTTCCATTTTTTTGACAAAAAATTAAAATGAACATAAATAAATAAATAACGAGCACTAAAAATAAACACATAAAAAATGGTAGCAAAATCAAACAGGTCCGCCCTAAGCAGTCTCCTGTTTGGGTATACTGAAGTCTAAACCTGCAAAAACCAAGTAGCAAAGCAGGCATTGCCCACTGCTTGCCAATTAAAGAGTAAAAAATGCTCCAAATGTCTCAGTTCCCTAATCACTATACAATATAATAACAAATGATCTACCAACTCCCTCTTTGTTTTTCACAGAGAACACCAATCAATTACCACTAGACCTTGCTTCCTCAGATTATGTGAGGAGAAAATGGAGCCAAGAGAAGCTGTCCAAACAAGGGAAGACACCGTAGGGGGAGGCTATATTTGTCCAGAAAGCTTCCAAACAAAGGCTAACCTTTGTCACAAGCTTCTGAATATAAAGAACAAATAGAAAAGGCTGCATCACAATTGGCACACCCATCTATCCTTTACCTGCCTCACTCTAGATTGGTTGTGCAACAAGTCACACAGGTCTATCCAGGGGCCCAACTTGTATCCAAAAGGTTGAAAATTATATTGAGCGTTCTTTGGTTGTGTTGAATGGAACTATCATTTTCTCTGGTTTTTCGTGAATGAGGAAGATAGTACCTTTGCTTTCCTTCTTTTGTTCATTTTCCAGATGTGTCTGTTATTTGCCTCTGGAGATGTTGGATTTTCTTTTTTGATAGGACGATGGTTCTTGAGGTTCTTCTCTACTGTTTTTTGTAGGGGTTATGCAGCTTAAGGCGTTGATCTTTTGTATTTAATTTTTCTCATCAGAAGAAAAAACCTTATCTACCACTCTTGGGGGTGGATGGGCTTTGTGCTGTAACTTCATGAATGAAGCTCTAAGTTGTGTGTGGGCAGTTCAGTTATTTTCCTTTGCTAACTCATGTATACGAGGCAACTAACAATATCATCCTGGCTGTCTTTTTCAATTCAATGATGATTGACCTTTTCCAGTCATTATTTTTACTTGTGTCTTCTTTTATTTTTGATCCAGACATTGATGTTATGTATGCATATTTTATGTTATTTGTTCTATATTTAATATCTATTCATTTCTTAGACCTGTAGCCAAGACTGTAAGAAAAGTTCATGATAATTACAGTGTTCTGAATATTTTACTGGATTAGGAAGCATTTAATTTTATATGTGCATTGCAAGATAAGATATAAAATTCTGAACTTAATTATTTGAAAAAGAACAAAAAAAAGAAAATATGAATCCTGCATTAAAAAAAAAACAAAAAGAAATTTGAAACACAAAGAAGAATAAGATATAAGAGTCTGCAGAGTAAGCTACTTGAATGATATATCTGTTCAATAGCTTGTTAGGTTGATATTTTCAGTCGTATTTTGCAATTATTTTTCGCTAATCTTTGCTACATCATCTAATTTTATGGTGCCAGTTCCTTTCCCTTTCTTGTGGCTATATCTTTCATTGAGAAATCTGCGACCTGTTTTTGAAGTTTATTGAAAGTAATACACACTTTTTGCAGGCTGTTGTAACTAATCATTTGGTTGTAAGAGGCAGCTACCGCAGCCTTAGCTTAGTCATATACGGGAACACAGCAGAAGACCTGGGGCAATTCAACATAGAAGTTGATTTAGATAGCTCCTTAACTGGCACTGTTTTTTCTATTGAGGGAAAGCTTGAAGACTTACCACCTGCACTGCATCCAACTAATCTGACAATTGAGGACTTGATATCTGCCCCTAAAGCATTATCACTAGAAGTTGGTG
The DNA here is from genome assembly GCA_036245055.1 of Diospyros kaki. Classification (NCBI taxonomy): domain Eukaryota; kingdom Viridiplantae; phylum Streptophyta; class Magnoliopsida; order Ericales; family Ebenaceae; genus Diospyros; species Diospyros kaki. The sequence continues at coordinate 1,963,351 of BSEG01000010.1, forward strand.
TATCAGATATTTCCTTTGAGATTAAGCAGTTATTAGGGTTGGCATTTAAAATTTTACAGTTGCCAAACCTTGGAGATGCAATCAATAAAGTTGTTAGTTCTGTTGTTTCAGTGGCTTCTTCTTGTGCCACTCATAGTTATTCCCCAGCATTCTGTCAGAAACAATCTTTGTTGGAAAGATCTAGAACTTGTGAAGGACAGCTTCCTTATGTTACTACCGAGGCTAGAAAGCTGCTTGTGGACATTTACAACAGCCTTCAACATCAATCAGGACACCCTTCAGCTGAATCCTTGTCAGACAGCCCGTTTCTTGAATCTGAGGATGATTTGATGAATCCCAAGCAGTTGATGGATTTTCTAACTAAATACTTCCCTTTTGATAGGACTTCTGGAGATCCTACAGATCCTCAACTTCCAAAGGTGATTTTAATTCTCTCTTCTTTATTGTTATTTAAGTAGAAGTTAGCCAATTGGGCATATCTTAAGTGATTTTAGCAAGCGTTCTCTGTCCATCTGCCTGTTTTCTCTTTGTGTGCATATGTATTCTTGAATGGATGTGCCACTGATTTTGGATTTGCTTCTCAGGACAAGAGCGTCATTCTGTGGTTAAGTGCTGCTCTTTTATTTTGCTCTGGGAGGGAGAGCTGCTTTCACTTTGTTAATAGTGGTGGCATGGAGCAGCTTGAACATATCTTATGTCGCAACATGCGTAATTCTCGTGCCATTACATTAATGTTACTTGGAGTCGTGGAGCAGGCTACTAGACATTCAATTGGTTGTGAAGGATTCCTTGGTTGGTGGCCTCGTGAAGATGAAAGTGTTCCATCTAGTACCTCTGAAGGTTATAATCAATTATTGAAGTTGTTATTGCAGAGACAATCTCATGATATTGCCTTGCTTGCAACTCATATACTCCATCGTCTGCGTTTCTATGAAGTTGCTTCCAGATACGAGGTATAAGCTTATGGTAATTGTGTCTTGACCATCCTGGCCTTTTGTATGATTCTTGTTATGCTGACTTATTTGTCATTCTTGTTTTGGAAGTCTGCAGTGTTATCTGTTCTTGAAAGTATTTCGGCTGATGGAAATGTTAGTAGTTTCACTTTAGGCAACCTTACTAGTGCCAAATCCCATCTCAAAACTCTTATGGTTAGTTGAAAGCTTTTTATTCTGTCTATTTATTTTACGACAGGCTAGTACTTATTTTTAGTTAAATCTGTCATGTCTACTGTTTTTTTTTGACGTTTGTTGATGCAGAAATTGATAAATTCACGTGGTCCAATTGAAGATCCTTCCCAACTTGCTCGTGCAAGCCGGTCCTTGCTTCTTGGCGAAACAGAAGGAGTGTTGTCATACAAAGCAACTAATAGCTTGATTACTTCATCAAATTGTTGGTTTTCTAATTGGGATATTGACTCACACCTGCTTTCTCTTCTCAAGGTATGCTTTTATATCTCTTCTTTTATTAAAGAGGCTAAAAATGGGATGTTGGCTCATGTTTGCTCTCTTCTCAAACCATAACGTAACAGTTACTATTCCTATTGTTTCTTTTGCATCTCTTTGTTTTTGTAATAATTGTGGTGTTTTTATTTATGATGATGTACTTTAATTTAGATCATGCATGCTCACTGGGTAAGTCAATGTGTTGAATTTATCCCCTTTCCTGTTAATTCGCCAATCATATGTTTTTTTTTTTTCCTTCTAATTGGAAATACACCACTGTTTTCTTGAGCTATACGATCATTTTGTTTCAAGCATAGTTACAGGGTTCTGTGATCCAGATCATGTGTTCTGAATAGCTGTTCTTTTGCATCCCTGGATCCCAGAATGGGGATCCCAAGCAGTTCTGTTAAAATGATTTAAAACTTGGGAAGAAACTTAAATCCAGAATAATTTTTCAAAGAAATTTAGAGAAAAAGAAAGCTTGCCTACCTCACTTTCTTGTATATTCTATTGCATTTTGAATTATATTCAAACCTGACTTCGTTTGCATAGTATTCTTCCTTGCACAAGTTAGACAAGAACATATTAAAGAATTCAAATCCAAACAAAATTAATCAACTTCTATAATAGCAAAGAATCAATCTAACTAATTTTGATCTGAGCACAACTATAAAGTATATCAAGACCTGAAATAACAAGCCAATTAAGCCTATGCCCTGTGTACCACTTAATTAGCATGCTAATGTATCCCATACCTATTCCTCATTCCTTTCCCACAATGAGAATTTACCACATTCTTGGTAACTATGGTTTCAAGCAAACATGAGGAAAATTCACTTTTATGGGAGAAGTCAATATATGTTTTAGAATTCTCTCTGTAGATGTCTCTGAGTTCCAGGTCCTGCAAAATAGCTGGAATGGTGAGGCTAAAGATGAGTATTTCAGTAGACCATTGGGCTGTCCATTTTGCTAGACTTGTAACCTCTCGTTGTCTATCTACAAATCTCTAATGAAGGGCTATTTGATGCCATAAGCCTGTAAATGTATAACAGTGTCATGTGATAGATGCTATCTTTCCACTTGTAAACTGTGCTCTCCACAGTTATCGAGTTCATATGGCATTTTTTTCTTTCTTTCTTTTTTTTTTTTGTTGGGAGTTTGGTTATTGCTGGTCTTAAGCTTGTCATGGTTCTGTTATCCCACATCTTATGTGTACTTGTGATTCATGTTTCACATGTTGTGATCATGGTGGATATGTACTTTTGGATAAGCAAATGGTAATAGGGGCGAAGCATATGCAATGCTTTCTTAATTTTTGTTTTTGGGAGCTACGTTACTCAAAAGACTTCTGGTGTGCCATTTGGAAGAGATAAGTTAGTCAACCTTGCCTTACCTGATTGATGGTAATCGTTAAGCTTTAGCGCTGGATGTACAAGTCATTACTTTCATTAACCCATTGATTAGAATGCCCATGAGAAATGGCTCAAAATTTACCAGCAAGTCAGTATTTTAGTCTTGACGGTTAACAGCGAGAAGCCAAAAACCACTAAAAGCCTTAATCCCACTGCATGGGGTGAGCTATATGGTATCTACTTTTCCAACAATCTCTGTTTATTGTCAATCTTTGTAAGACTGTTATGTCTCATGTCATCATGTCATGTATAAGGGCTTTCCACCAAGGTCCCCTGCTGTCTTTCTTTGTTTCTTTTGTTGCAAACTTCTGTCATTCTATTCACTTGCCTTAAAAATGAGTGTTTATTGGTTTTCTTTTCCCATATTCAAATTATTTTAGTCGCATCTCATGCATCTTATTTTCTATAGGCACATTTTTGACCTCATTGTGTACAATCCCGTTCTAACTTTGACACCCCCCCCCCTTTTTTTTTTTTGGGGGGGGGGGAGGTATGATTGCACATCCATTGTAAGATCCTTATTTCATGCATCTGAAAATTATTTAGTATTTTCTGCGCTTCAACCAGAATCATCTCTCCTTCATTAATGGTCACCATGAGCCCTTTAACCACCACTAGATAGATGCAGTCAGAGTGTTTTGCAGAATCCACTATATCTCGCTCGCTGCTCTTAAAAGTAAGGAAGTTTTCTGACCCTGTTTGTTCGCATTACCGGTCTGTTTGAGAGGATCCGTGGCGATCTTGTGATTGCCCTAGATAAATCTCACCACATTATCGCATCCCCTGAAAGTAGAGTCAATGTCAAACTGCCAAGGATGACCCAAAAGAATATGACAAGCATCCATATCAATGACATCACATATCACTTCATCCCTGTAACGTCTGCCAATGGAGAGTGGTACCTTACAAGTCTCAGTAACCTGAATAGAAGGTCCCCTCTTCACCCAACCAACGGAATATGAACTGGGATGGTACTCAGTTGGTAGTTGTGACAGACTTACCAACTTCTTGGATACAAAATTCTCACAGCTTCCATTATCCACAATCACCTCGCACACTTTATTCTTGATAGAACAAAGCGACCAAAATATGTTGTCTTTGTCCCTCTTCTTTTGGTGATAAGAGAACTCGCTGCAACACCAAATTCAGCCTCTCTAGTACTTCCTCAACAGCAAATTCGGCTCCCTCATATTCACCTTCATCTGCCACCTCTTTTTCCACCTCTATAAGTTCCTCACATCCCATCAAATTAGCTTGTGTTCGTTCTGGGAAGTTGTTGGAGCGGTGCCCAGATTTTTGGCATCTGTAGCAGATATTTACTATAGGTCTGACATACGGGTTATCCTTTTGAAGTGGAGCTTGGCCTTGCCCTCTGTTAGGAATCCTGTTGCTGCCTCCTTTTGTATTGGCCTTATTTTGGGAATTGGATGAACTGGCAACAACTTTTCTTTTGTCAACAACGCTAGTCGATGATTGTTGTATAGGGGGAACAACCCTTCGATAGTTGGGGGTTGGACTGTCAGCTCTAATCATCTCAGCCTTCGGCGCTGTGTTAATGGCTTCCTACAAAGTCCAAATATTTTGCAACCCAATTTTATCCTGTAAAGCGATTTTTAGTCCATTAATATACCTGGCTACTTTTTGATTTTCAGATTTGGTTAGATTGTTATGCTCGGCTAGTCTCATGAATTCATTGATGTAGTCCGACATTGACCGATTGGCTTGCGTGCATCCCAAATACATGCGATACAAAATCTGCTCATAGTTAGCAGGTAAAAATCGGTCCATCAAAAGCTGTTTCATCTTCCTCTAGGTTTGAACTCTGCTCTTTCTTTGTCTCTGGTGAGTTTTCTGCAACTGATCCCACTGTACTGCTGCTGTTGATTTCAAACGGAAAGCCACCATCTTAACGACTTTCTCCTTTGGAACCTCCATGATCTCCACAAACCGCTCCACTTCCATCATCCAATCTAAGAACTCTTCAATCCTCAAGTTTCCCGAGAAAGGAGGGATATCTGCCTTAATCCTATAAGAAGGCATTTCGATTTTGATGGTTGTGGTATGTGAGCAGATCCTCGAAATCTTCTCCAGAATCTGACATGTTGTCATCTACTGCATGCCTCCTGTTAATCCCTCGCTGCCCCTTAACATGGGTGCCCATCTCGAGATGGTTTCTTCAGTTACATTGTGGACGGTTACCATCGAGGGCTCGAGGAGGGTTATCAACGTTGTTTCCGACGACCTACAACAATAATTGATGAATCTCTCCGAGTTGTGGACAGATTGTCAATTCGCTAGTTTTGGGCATCAAGTTCGGCCCTCAGGAAGCAATTTCATTGCCCATGGTAGATTCAATGGACAAGGATAGTAATCAACGATACAGACATGGAGACACTGTTCTCTGATAACACTTGACGCAACTAGAAGTAAAGGTTTCAAGAAAAGAAACCTTAAGGAAACAAAGAGAACTGGATTCCACCAACAACTAGTTAGGGTAAACTCATAAGTTTATTGAAAAGAAAAGCTGTCTTTCAAACAAGAGAAAAGTGTTGAAATACTTCCTAGCATCAACAATCCTAAACGTAATTGAAAAAACCCTACAACATAAAAGACTAAAATAGACATCAACTGTAATTATAAAATTAAATCAATTAAAACAAAAACTAATGGAATCTAATGACGATTTTGCCCCTCATGGTCGTGCCTCCCTTTCTCATCCCTAGGGTTTTGCTTCTTTTAGTCCAATTCTTCTTTTATTTGTTTCGTTAGTTGTCTTACTTCAAATTGAGAAGAACGTTCAGAAAGAGAGAAGAACAGAAAGAGGCATGAGAGAGAGAAGGATTGAGTAGGAAATAGAGGATTTTGGAAAATATTTCTTTGATGCTTTTCTATTAGGCTGGATTAGCTTTATATATTAATCCAAGCAGCAGTTAAGTTGGCGCTAACAAGGCTAACAACAACAACATATCCAGCCTCTATCCCACTGTGGGGTCGGCTATATGAATTCTAGACTTCCATGTATTTCTGTCTTTTTTCATATCTTCATTTAGGTCCATATACTTCATATCAAATTTTATTATCTCTCCCAAAGTCTTCTTGGGTCTGCCTTTACCTCTTTTTTTGACTAATTGTTCCATTTCATCAATTCTCCTCACAGAAGCGTCTCTTGGTCTCCTTCTCATATGACCAAACCATCTTATTCTAGTCTCTCTCATCTTCTTCTCGATTGGCACTACTCCTACCTTATTACGAATAATTTCATTTCTAATTTTATCTTTTCTTGTATGGCTGCACATCCATCTTAACATCCTCATCTTCGCTACGTTCGTCTTTTGCTCATGCTGGTATAGACTGCCTAACATTCTGAACCATACAACAGGACTGGTCTTATAGCTGTCCTATAGAATTTTCTTTTTAGTTTTAATGGGATTTTACCATCACATAACACCCCCGATACATTTCTCCATTTTAGCTAACCTGCCTTAATTCTATGTGTGACATCCTCATGAATTTCTTCATATTTTTGAATCACTGATCCCAAATATCGAAAATGGTCTTTTCTTTCTAAGATTTGGTCTTCTAATTTTATTATAACATCCTCCACTCTTGCATTCTTATTAAATTTACATTCCATATATTCTGTTTTCTTTCTACTTAATTTAAATTCCTTAGATTCTAAATTGTTTCTCCACAACTCAAAGCTTAGTGTTCACTCATTCTTTTGTTTCATCCACCAACACTATGTCATTTGTAAATAGCATACACCATGACACCTTTGTCTGAATATGTTTAGTGAGTTCATCCATTACTAAAGCAAATAAGTATGGATTTAGTGCAGAACCTTGATGTAGTCCTATTGTAATTTTAAACACTTCAATATCCCCTCTGCATGTTCTGACCCTTGTCTCTGCACCATGATACATGTCTTTAAGGTCTTGTATATAGGCTATTTGGACTTATTTCTTCTTTAAAACCCTCCATAATACTTCTCTAGGGACCCTATCATAGGCCTTTTCTAGATCTATAAAAACCATATGCAAGTCCTTCTGATGATCCCGATACCTTTCCATTAGGCGCCTCAGTAGGTATATAGCTTCCATTATTGACCTTCTAGGCATGAAACCAAACTGATTTTCCGAGACTTCTGTTTCTTTTCTGAGCCTCTACTCTATTACTCTCTCCCAGAGTTTCATGGTATGGTTCTTTAACTTAATTCCTTTGTAATTTTCACAGTTATGAACATTTCCTTTGTTCTTGTATATAGGAACCAAAGTACTCTTCCTCCACTCATCTAGCATATTTTTTGATTTAATGATCGCATTAAATAATTTTGTTAGCCAAGAGATGCCTTCTTCTGCCATGCATTTCCATGCTTCTATTGGTATATTATCTGGTCCCACCGCCTTATGATTTTTCATTTTTTTTAATGCTTGCCTTATTTCATTTGAACTTATGTGTCGATAAAATGTATAGCTCACGTTCCCTTCGGAGTTACTAAGATGTCACAACCTAACTCTTGTGTCGCTACCATTATTGAATAATTTTGTGAAATACTCTTTCCATCTCTTCTTAATTACTCCCTCATTCACTAATACATTTTGATTTTCATCTTTTATGCATTTTAGTTGATTTAGATCCTTTGTTTTTCTTTCTCTTGCTTTAGCTAATTTATATATATCCATTTCTCCATCTTTTGTATCAAGTCGTTTATATAGATTCTCATATGCTTTTGACCTTACTTCACTAACAGCTCTTTTTGTTTCATTTTTTGCTTCTTTATAATTTTTTAGATTTTCTTCATTGTTGCACTGATATATAGTCTTATAGCAACTTTTCTTATTTTTAATTTTCAATTGTACCTCTTCATTCCACCACCAAGACTCCCTAAGGTTAGGGGCTTTACCATTTGTCTCTCCAAAGACTACATTTGTCGTGCTTCTCAGGACATTGGCCATTTCTCACCACATTTGGTTTGTCTGTCCTTCTCCATTCCATTCCCTTCTACCCCTTAATTTTTCTTTGAAGATTAGTTATTTTTTCCCTTTTAAATCCCACCACCTGGTTCTTAGATTTTGTTTGATGTGATTTTTTCTCTTCCAATTTCTTACTTGGACGTCAAGTACTAAAAGTCTATGTTGAGTAGTCAAACACTATCTCGGTATCACTTTACAATCCCTACAACATAACCGATCCTCTTGTCTCTTGAGGAAGTAATTTATTTGAGTGCTTGATGTGATAGTTTTATATGTGATTAAGTGTTCGTCCCATTTTTTGAACCTAGTATTAGTTATGATGAGCCCATATGCCATAGCAAAATCTAGAATAGACTTGACCTCATTATTAATTTTCCCGAATCCATACCCTCTATGTACGTCTCTATAGCCGTTTTCGTCTCTACCGACGTGACCATTTAAGTCACCTTTTATAATCACTTTCTCTCCTCTTAGTATCATTTGTATGAGTCTCTCTAGATCCTTTCAGAATTTTGCTTTTATCTCCTCACCTAACCCCGCTTGTGGTGCATATGTACTAAAGATATTCATAGTCATTCTTCCTAGACTAACCTTCACCATAATAATCCTATCTCCTATTCTCTTTAGGTGCAAACAATTAGTTACGTGACAAATTGCCCCCCGTTAAAATTTCTTGTCCTCAAGAAATGCAAGTACCTCCTATAAGAGTACACTCCACAACTTCCGAATCTTAGCCTTTTCTGTTTCTTCTCTTCCACAGCTTGTATGGAGAAATCTTGAAGAAATTCTGTAATTTCTTTCCAGAAATTTGTTTACATGCTCCCATCTCCACAATGCCATTGAGAGTTACCTTCTTTCCTTCCTTCTCGAAAGTAAACTCCAATTTATTGAAGTCAAATATGATTGGACTGAATATTTTCATCCAACCCACTCCTAATACAATATCACATTCTCCTAATTTTAATAGTCGCAAGTTAGTGATAAATCCTGCCCTTGTATTTCCCAACTAGAATTGACACACTTGTCTTCGTTGTATATTTTATTGCCATTTGCCACGGTAACCGATAAAGGGAAAGTATTCTTCAACTTAACACAAGTCATTGGCAGTGCTTTCATTAAGAAAACTATGTGTACTATCGTTGTTAATCAATATCATCAACTTCTTACTTTTTGCTTGATCCTCCACTTTTATGATTTTATTAGAGAGATACCTTTTTAAAGCATGCAATGAAATCCCTCCTTCAATCTCATTAGCGGCTTCTATTTCTTCTATTAACTCTTTTTCTTCATCTCTACCTTCCAAATGCAATACCTATCTTTTACAGTTATGTCTAGGAGAATATTTTTCTTCACATTTATAACAACGTCCCAACTGCCTCCTTTGTTCTATACTAGTAGCTTTTGTCATATTAGCTTGATACGAAGATGATGGATCTTGGGGAAGTTATTGTAAAAATTTTCCTTATTGGTTGTAGAATTGAAATTCCTGGTAACTGATGAAATCTGTGCCTCACCTGTCTCAGTTTCTTTATACGTAATTATGTTCTTTATTATCAAAGCTTCTACTATAAGCTTTTGCAATCTAGAACTTTTTGCGGCCTGTTTCACTATCCTATCCCTGTCTGTAGCATATTCATTGTCGATCTTAATTCTTCACTCAAGCCAGTGATGAAGCTTGAGACAAAGTAGGCCTCGGTTAAGTGAGGATGAAGATTCAACATCAAGGATTTCAACTTCTTGAACTTAATTTGGTAGGCCTGAACCAAATTTTCTTGCCTCAGCTTGTTAAATTCCTCTACCACATCCATGATGTTCCTGTCACACAATCTCTCGCATAATTCTTCCACAAATTCTGTCCACTGACAGTTCTCTCTTAACCGGATCCAACTTTGGAACCAAGCATCAACAACATCGTTAAGATAAATAGAAGCCAGTGACTTTCTGCTGATCCAATATGTTATATAGAGTAAATGTTTTCTCACATTGCCTCATCCACCACCTAGGATTTTGACAATCGAATAGAGGAATCTCCAACTTAGGTATTGGAAAGTAAGGCTAATTCGTGACAACCTGTACTTCCTGCCTTCTCTCAACCACATTCTCACCAACTACTACTGGTTCTACCTCAAATTCAGAGGCTCTAGCGGCTCTATGGATCACTCCATTCCTTGCTAGGAGTGGATCCGATCTCTCTTTTGGAGGAAATTTTGGAGGAAGACTTACTTGAGGTAACTTTGAGAACATCAGCATAAAGCCATCTAATCTCCTCGCTAATCCGTCCATAGAGGTCTCCAACTTCCGATCCATTTTCTCAAACTTCCGATCTAGTGAAAGAATCACCTCATGATTTCTGCTAGATCTAGTTTCCAGAGAATCGACTCTAGCCTGCAGATCTGAGATAGTCACATTCACTTGTTGCAATTGAGACTCGTACTGCTTCATTCTTGTACAATCAGCCATGCCAGAATTGTAATCACAGATGGAATTGAAGGCCTAAGAAGTGCTCCGATACCAAATTGTCAGATCTTGGGATCTGACAAGGTGAATTCTTAGCCAATTGGTGAGAACTAGGGCAGAAAGTAGGGAGAAATTGAGAAGAAAGTTCAGACACAGAGAACAGAAAGAGGCGTGAGAGAGAGAAGGATCGAGAGAGAGAAGGATTGAGCAGGAAACAGAGGATTCTGGAAAATATTTCTTCGATGCTTTTCTATTAGGCTGGATTAGCTTTATATACTAATCCAAGCAGCAGTTAAGTTGGCCCCAACAAGGCTGCCAGTTCAAATTCAAAGTACAACTCTGAGCAACTGCATATAACTGCTACTACTAATGCTGTTTAGGTACATGACAGTGATCTGGGAAATAAATCTTAAAATCTCCCAAGCTCAACTGAATAGAAAGCTTATGCAGGATTTTGTACTGGAATTACAACTCTAAATTAGGAAATTAAAATAAACTGAGTAATTGGACTTGAGTCAAATAAGGACCCCCTGGACCAAACCCTAGAATCACACGTGACAACTCTAGAAATAACCCAAATACCTCTAATAGTGACCTGATAATAAAATATTAAAAAACCTACTGAGCAGCTACTTGTGAAATCATCAAATTTAATACGTAAGTTTATCATGAACACCACATATTAGGGTGATTAAACAAAGTTCATTATTTGCTCCTCTGATTTCCATGCTTGGTTTCTTGCTTGGCTTTCATGAAGGCAACAGCCCATGCTTCTTGTTTTATCCTCTAGTTGTTTATTCATGTTGTTTGATTTTGTACCTGTGCAACTAACTCCACATATATGTGTTATCAGGAAAGGGGCTTCTTCCCTTTGTCAGCTGCACTGTTATCATCTTCTGTTTTGCGAGCTCAAACCGGACATGCCATTGACACATTTGTGGATATTGCATCACATCTTGAGGCCATAACTCTTTCGCTTCTTTTCTGTCGTTCAGGTTGTGTGAGAACTAAGAAGTTTGTAATTTGTTTTCATGGTTGCAGGCCTCTCTCTGTCTCTCACAGAGCATTTTGTAATTCTTTTGATTCTTTTCTCTCAGGATTAATCTTCCTTCTACTTCATCCTGAACTCTCTGCTACTATAATTCTGGCTTTAAAGGGTGCAGATTGTCAGAAGAAGGAAGAGCCTATTCAACTTCATTATGCGTCTGTCCTGATATCCAAGGGTTTCTTTTGTCATCTGGAGGAAATTGGAATGATTGTTGAAACACATTTGAGGGTGGTTCGTTCCGTTTGTCATGCTAATATTACCTTTCCTGTTTTGCTTTTTTGCCTCACTTCCCCCTTCCCTTCTTCTTGTTTGAGTTCTATTTTTGTATGTAGCAAGTTGTATGGATTTTGTCATGTTTGCTTGCAGGTCAATGCCATTGATTGTCTACTTGCATCAGATCCACATGCTGAAGAAATTTTATGGGTGTTATGGGAGCTTTGTGTTATTTCTAGGTGAAGCTCTGAATTCTTTCCCTACTATTTCTCCACTGTAGCATGAAAACTTTAGGAATCCTTTTATGATAATCTTAAGATGAATTGCAGGACTCATTGTGGGCGCCAGGCTTTGTTGGCTCTAGGGCATTTTCCAGAGGTATTATCAAATTTATTATGCTAAATGGTGTGACTTTCAAATACTTTTCCATATTTGCAATTTTATGGTGACATGCAATGTAAAGAAGCAAAAATATGGATGATAATTATATCTTTATATTGTTATTATCCTCCCATTATGATGTCTCCACACTGTCATTGCTATTTCATTAATTATCTAGCGTGTGTAGAGTTCTTGTTTGAATCTTTTCCTGTGTTCCTTTTGTAGGCTATTTCAATTTTGATAGCAGCATTACATTCTGCCAAGGAATTGGATTCAGTTACCTCAAATAGCGGTAGTCCAGTAGTTTCATTTTCAATTTTAATATTAATTGTCCAGTTGTCTTTGATTTGCATCTTAGCTGTTTGGAAATCTTGATTTTGCAGGACATCCACCACTAAATCTGGCAGTATTTCACTCAGCTGCTGAGATTTTTGAAGTCATTGTTACTGATCTTACTGCATCTTCCCTGGGTTCTTGGATTGGAAATGCTCCAGAACTTCACAAGGCTTTGCATTCCTGTTCACCGGGGTCCAATAGAAAGGATGCTCCTACACGGCTTTTGGAGTGGATAGATGCTTGTATAGTTTACCATAGAAAAGGAGCAATTGGTCTTTTACAGTATGTGGCTGTGTTGGCTTCTGGAGGAGATGCACATATTGCTTCTACAAGCATTCTGTCATCAGATACAATAGATGCTGAGAATATTGTTGGAGATTCTTCCACAAGTTCTGATGCTAATGTTGTTGAGAATCTGCTTGGAAAACCCATTTCTGAAAATAGCTATCGTGCCACTGTTCTTCGTGACTCTTCTGTTGCTCAGCTTACAACTGCATTTCGAATTTTGGCATTCATTTCAGAGAATTCGGTATGATTTCAATTTTTCTTCACCTCTAGTGATGTAAATGAATCATTAGCTGGCTAAATGTTATCCCATTTTTGAAGGCTGTTGCTGCTGCTTTGTATGATGAAGGTGCTGTAGTGGTTATCCATGCTGTTCTGATTAACTGTACACTCATGCTTGAGAGATCCTCCAACAACTATGGTCAGTACAGTATATCACTGATGTTGAATTATTGGCCTTATGGGTAATGCTTATGCAGGGACTTCAATGCTTTTTTCATCTTGAAATAACTTCTTTTGACATTACTACTATTTGAAAGTGTAACGCTAGTTTTGAACCACTCCTGGTTGGTTTTGTAGTTGTAAGATGTGCTTCACAACACTTATTCTTCTGATTTATCTTGTAAAGGTCTATGTCTAGATGGTTGTGAACAAATGCACAAGAACAAAAACAATCCCAACCCTTAATCCCACTAGCTGGTGTCGATTACATGAATTCTAGATCTGCATTTGTATCTAACTATGACCATATCCTCTATGAGGCCATTATAATCCTATATCATGTCTAAGAGGGTGTTTGGCATAGCTTATATTTTGGTCAAATGGGGCTTATAAACTCTTCAAGAGCTTAATTTTTTTTTTTTTTTTTCAAACTGAGGCAAATCATGAAGAGCTTATAAGCTCTTCAACAGCTTGGTTGGTAAGTTGGTTATCTTGTAGCTTATAAGCTACCTCAGAATAAGCTGGTGCTGAACAAGTAAATGTTCAAGTTACCTTCATTAAACTATGCTCTTTATCCAAACACTTTATAACAACTTATTAGCACATAAGCTCTTAGAGCTTATAACCTTTTTTTGAAGAGCTTGTAAGCTCGTATGATTTAGGCCAAGCCAAAGGGCTCTAAGTGTTTCCATTAAGCTCTCTTTCGCCTTCCACTGTCTCTTTGGCTATAAATTCTCCCATGTCATCCACTTATCTCATAGGAGCTTCTATCGTTTTTTTCCCTCATATGTCAAAACCATCTTAATTCCAAGCTGGAAAAAAAAAAAAAAAAAGAAACTTAGACACTTAATCATGACACCATCTTAATTTTTTATGGGTGCCACTTTGCAACTTTAGTGTCTGACATCGTTTCTTATTTTGTATTTTCTTCTATGACAATTTATCTACGTAGCATTTTTATCTCAACTACACTCATATTTTACACATGTTGGCACTTTAATTCCCAAAATTTTGAGCCATATAACAAAGATGGTCTTATAGCTGTCCAATAAACTTTTCTTTTAGCCTTAAGAATTTTATGATTGCATAAAATGCTAGATGCACTTTTCTCTTTAGCCATCCTGCTTTGATCCCGTGAAACATCCTCCATAATCCCCTGCCTTCCCCCTTTGAACAATTGATCCAAGATATCAAAATTGATCATTTTTTGGAATAACTTGATCCCTGAGTTTCTAAGTTTTATGTAAACATAATGAAAATTCTCAAAAATGTAACACTATCAAAATTAATAAGCCATAATTTCATACTTAATGGCAAACATTCTATTGAGAATCCCACATCGCCTCCACAAGAGAGATCTGAGCTATATATAAGGAGGAGGATCCCTCCACCTATTAAGCTAGCTTTTCAGGTTGAAGTTCTATCTCTAACTTCTCACATGGTATCAGAGCTAACTCTTGGCCGTCGTGGTCATGGACCAGTACCCTGCCCGATCACCTGGGCATGTATCAGTTACTGGTGAAGTTTCGGCGTAGGGGGGAGTGTTGAGAATCCTACATCGCCTCCACAAGGGAGACCTGGGCTATATATAAGGAGGAGGATCCCTCCACCTGTTAAGTTAGTTTTTCAGGTTTGAGTTCTACCTTTGACTTCTCACATGATATCAGAGCTAACCCTTGACTGTCATGGTCATGGACCAGTATCCTGCCCGATCACCTGGGCATGTATCAGTTACTGGAGAAGTTTCGGCGTGGGGGGGAGTGTTGAGAATCCCACATCGCCTCCACAAGGGAGACCTAGGCTATATATAAGGAGGATGATCCCTCCACTTATTAAACTGGCTTTTTAGGTTGGAGTTCTACAACTTCTCACACATTCTATTCACATAACAGTCACATGCTGTACAAAAAATGATAAGTTTAATCCAATATAAAAGAATTCATAGAGACATAAAATAATAAAAAAAAATTGTCCCTTGTGCACTAGGATCCTTGCTTTACCAGGGCTAGGGAAATGTCATATTTATATGCAGTCTTCTATTTATTTTTTTGCAAAGAGGTTGTCTCCATAAGAACTTTGATCTCCTGGTCACAAAGGAGCAACCTTACCATTGATACTAAGGCTCATCCTCCATAAAGACATAAAATAAACCAAGAATAAAAGTGTCATCTCAATTATCAAGTCATCAATCATCGTCTAATTCAAAATCCCTGAAAAAACACTCAAATAAAAAAGTAACATATCACTAATGCTCAATTAGACCCAACTTCCATCTCTTCATACACCTAACACATGCTTAATTTTATGTTATTTTTATTGAATAAACAAAATTCATTATGACTAATTCAGATGCACTTTATGAGCTTGTTTTTTATTTGTTTTACTGAACAGATTATCTTGTTGATGAGGGCACTGAAAGCAATTCAACTTCTGATTTACTGATGGAACGCAATCGTGAGCAGAGCCTAGTTGACCTTCTGATTCCTTCTCTGGTGTTGTTGATTACACTCTTGCAAAGATTGCAGGTGTGCTCTAGTTTGAATTGCCTATTGTTAATTACTTCAAGAATGCCCTCTGTTTGGGCTCTTTCAACTTAATTATATGCATGCCATATGTTATAAGGGAGAGGGAGAAAGAGGCTCTCTGTTGATTTGCGTATATTGAAATTTAATTCATCTTCAATATGTTAATTTTCACAAAATGCAAGACTAAGACACAATTAGCGGTTGATTCACAAAAAATTCTAAGTGTTGGAGGATGGATAGGAAATGTCTCACTTTTCATCAACCAAAAGATGTTTAGGTTGTTGTACTTGCATCATGACTTACAATGGAGCCTCAATGCTACCAGAAACTCTAAGCATGTCTAAAACTAAATTACAGCAGTTACCAGAAATGGAAAATTTTGAACTGTAAACATACAGGTCCCCTACTCACTGTAGATATTTCAGAATGCAAAATTACAATGTTCTACTCATTTTAGGTATTTCACAATGTAAAAGATCAGTGTTCTCTTTAAGAGCTAGAGGTAGAAGATTTACAAGAAACTGTAAATTATAAATCTGGAGGTAGAAGATGCCTCTTCATTTATATATTTCTTACATACACAAAAAGAAAAAAGAACACATGCAGAAGATAACAGAGTTCATTTATTTATTTTTTTGCTACTAGGTACCATTGATCTGTATAATTGACATCATTGACGCCTTTATGTTTCCTATCCTTTCAAAAGAGTGTTAAAATTTTCATTATTTGGCGAGATCACTTGGATTCCAGTGTATGATCTGGCTGCATTTGGGTGTTTCTTCTTTCATACGCCCTGAAGTGCACCTGGCTCCAAAACAAATGATTTACTTGTGTATTCTGTGCTAGTTTTAGAGACTGCAAAACTTATCTCTTTTTTTGTTTGATCATGGAGTAATCTCAAATGTGTTTTCATAAAAGTAGTTGAAAGAAATGTTTTCTGGGTCTAAGTCAGCAGGCACAATTTCTTTTGACCATTACATTGACTTTGTTTGAAAGTCTATCCACTTGTTTTCGAGGCTGTCTTTACACTATTACAGCATGAGGCCACAATGATAGGAAAGAGACTTGCTAGTTTCGTGACAGGAAAGAGGCTAGTTATAAAATGCTAACCTCCCCATCCAATAGTGTCCTTTAACCTCTCAGCATCACCATCTGTAACTCAATTGTCATGGTCCATTCCTAATGCCCAATGCTTGCAATCTCCACCACCAACTCCCACTCCACCATCCACAACACCCCCATTGCCATTGCCCAAATAATGCTTCTGCCATTCTGCTACTATACCTCTTCCCTGCTGTTGCTATGCCAATCACCCAACTTCCACCACAACCCCACCCCCTTCTCTTAAACAGTTGTTGCCCAACCCAAAACTGCTATCACACCACCATGTCTCCTGGGGACGCTCTTCCCCCCCCCCCGCCAACCAAACACACACACACACCCAAAAAAATAAAGAAAAAAAGAAAACCACATGCAAACAAAACCCAGAAGAAACCCGAGTCCACACCATAGTGCTGCCAATAAGCAATGATCAAGCAGACACACTGACTGTTTGCCACTTGTGCGGCATGGAAGGACCCCCGCTCTTTTCTCTCCACTGCAGTTTGCCTATTTCAAATTATGGTACTATGACTGTTACAAAGATTGTTGCTGTTAAATCATCTCAGTGTGGGATTGAATATTTCACTGTCATGTTTAGGAAGCCAAAGAGCAGCACCGGAATACAAAACTGATGAAAGCCCTTCTACAATTGCATCGGGAAATGAGGTAAGATGAGATGTTTTCTTTTTGGTTTCATATGGCATGACAATATTTTGTGAAATAAAATTAAGTACATTTCTTGCTGCAGCCCCAGGTTAGCTGCCTGTGCAGCAGAGTTATCGTCTCCTTATCCTGGTTCTGCACTTGGTTTTGAAGCTGTGTGCCATCTTCTTGTTTCAACACTTTCTTGTTGGCCTGTGTATGGCTGGACTCCTGGCCTTTTCAGCTTTCTTGTTGACAGTCTTCATGCTACTTCGTTGCTGGCTTTGGGTCCAAAGGAAGCATGCAGTTTGCTTTGCCTTCTGGTATTGGGATGTGTTGTTTTCAATTCTCTAAGGACCTAACATTCAAATATGTATTGTCTGATATCAGCATTTATTTTGTTTGTAATTTACATGTAATGTGAAATGTGACTTTTTGTTTCCAATTATTTTTGTTAATGCAAGAATGATCTATTTCCTGAAGAAGGTTTCTGGCTTTGGAAGAATGGAATGCCCATGTTGAGTGCTCTTAGAACATTGGCTATTGGGACATTATTAGGGCCTCATAAGGAGAAACAGATTAGCTGGTACTTGCAACCTGAACATGGTGAGAAACTATTGAGCCAATTCACACCACAAGTTGACAAAATTGCACAGATTATTCTACACTGTGCTGTCAGTGTAAGTGATTCTCCCTCAATATGTTTACTCTTAGCTCACCGCTCCCTTTTTTCCTGGTTGCATTCTCATTATCCATTGCTAAGGCAGAGTAAATTCTTATGTTTGTTTTTTTGGCTTGCGGGGCTGGGTGGGAAGGGGGTTTCAAGTATGCCATTTATGTATGATCAATGCTTTTATCCCCAGCAGATGAAATTCTAATATGCTGATTGTTTCTCTTGAGGCATTTTCTTTGATTGAATTCACTATGTTTGGAACAGGGAATTTTGTACATAAAGGAAAATGAAAAGAAAATAATCTAACTTTTGTACATGCACTTCAGATGATTCACTCTCACTTTTTGGACCCTTCCCTCAGCAGTTACGTTTTTTCTACCCTTTGTTGTCATTCCAAGGATGCACATCTCTTTGCTTTTTTGTTTTATAACAAGAAGAAGTCAAGAACAATCTGAAGCCTTAATCTCTCTATTCTTTTTCATGTTTTTTTTTTCCCTCGAGTTCGAGACACTAGGTTGGATACTTAAGTTTCTGGTCAGTCTGCATCAAACTTCAGGAATGATCCTGGTTTTAAATCACAAGAAGCTTTAATGCAGTTCCTTCTCTCAGCCTAATTTTAGCTTTATGTGTTGCTGAAATTACAAGCAATAGGATTCAGCATCTAAGATCATGTTGCTATTAATGTTAAATCTATTGTGTTTATTTTGCATGAAAATATGTGTTTGAATGTCAAATGCATCCTGCAGAACACTCATGTTTACCCCTATATTAATGACAATTTTACATCATGGTACTGATGCTCCTTGAATGGCCGACTTGGCAGTAAGACTGAAGAAGTCTTGACAAGAAATCCTATTCAGAAGATAACAGTTTTAAACTTACCTTGCTTGTATGTCATGATAATTTGATTTTTGTTGAGCAGACGCTGGTAGTCCTACAAGATATGCTGCGAGTGTTTGTGATCCGTATTGCATGCTTGAATGCTCATCTTGCTTGCATACTTCTACGCCCCATAATTTTGTTTATTGGTGATCGGATTTCTGAATCATCTTCATTATCGGACACAGATGCATACAAGGTAATAGCTGTTCTATCCATCACAATTTCTTCATTACGGGGAATTTTCCGCTTTTTTTTTCTGTTGTTCTTACTTCTATTACACTTTTCAGGTTTACAGATTGCTTGATTTTCTTGCTACTCTATCGGAGCATCCACGTGCCAAGGTTTTTTCCCCCTCTCATTGAATATTATCCATCTTAAAATTTTCTTTATTCGGGAATCAGTTAATGGACAGAAGTTCTAATTTTCTAGTGCTTTTTGTTTTCAGCCACTGTTATTTAAGGAGGGTGCTGTTAAGATGCTTATTAAAGTGCTTGAGAAGTGTATTTCTGTTGCTGATACTGATGGGAAGCAATTCTCTGACAACCGTCTTATTTCTAACTGTGGGTTTCCTCAACTAACTTGGTGTGTCCCTGCATTCAAATGCTTTTCGCTGATCTGTGATTCTCAGACATCCATGCAATATGTTGGAATGCAGGACAGGTGAGTTTGTTTTTATTACAAATTGTTATGCTTTCTTCATTTCTTTTTCTTTTTTATTTTTTTCTCCTTTCCACCTTTTCTTTACCAAGTATAAAATATATTTGACAAAAAGGCTACAATAGATTCTGCCCATCTGCATAGGGAACAAAGGGAGACTGCATCCACACTCTAAAATCAAAAGTATTGCAGTGTGTTTTCTTAGTTTCTTTTTCTTTTTTATTTTTGGATGCATAATTGCTAAAGGGAGCAATGTCCATAGGGAGGAGGAAAAGGAAAAAGAAAGAATCAAACCATAGAACTGATTATCTACAAAAAAAACTCATCTGTAAACAAGGCAAAAAAGGATGGACAAAAGTAGGATCTGTCTTTTGACCATAAAAATAGGGAAGAGGAGTGTTCCCTTAAGAAATGGATTTTGGCTCTAAAAAGCTCTTTTAATACTCTCTTCTATGGTTGATATGCTTTTATATTTATTTGGTGGTTTTTTAGGCATGATTCTGAAAACTTGACGGCTGGAGATTGTTCCCAGATTTTGTCCTATCTCCTTAAGCTAGGCAAGGTAAATTCGTTCTTCATTTAGTTGTGGGTATCACGTTTGAGAGGGTGTTCTATTTGTTTATTGATTTTATCATTCTGATGAAGATCTATCTATGATGATCTGTTTATTCAAGCTAATAGGCTTCCAATGTGCTTTCTATTTAATTTCACTTGTTAATTTTCTTGGCATGACCTATTTTCCACCCTTATTTACAGAACATTTCTTCTATTTGTTTGTGCCATCATTAAAAGTAGTATAACACACCAACAGGGAAGTCATTAAAAGGTCTTGTTCATCCAAATTATTCAGATTTCTGTGAAGTCGTAATAATTTTGCAATCACTTTCAACATAATTAGGCAGTTGGAGCTTTGCTCTTGAATCAATGGAAGGTAGAGGCTAAGAAGCACAGATAAACTCACATAATGGGGATATGACAAGATATAAAAACATGGACATGGTAATTTGGAAGAGTCGGGTTACTGGCTGTTTTTGCGTTAATTGCTACTTCATTGATCTTATTGATTACTGTACCTGTTATATTTGCTTCTCCTGATGGTTGGCCAAGTGACAAAAATATTATATTTTCCTGTACATCCTTTTGGATTGGATTAGTGTTATGGTTGAGACTCGTAGACCTCAAATTCATAAAATTTATAAACGTAGGACCACTAAGCCCAAAACTGAATAGGCTTATTCCTATTCCAGTTTTGATTAAGGTTTAGAGTTATTCTTGTTCCTATTTTATGAGTTTTTCATTACTACTAGGAGTCCTTGTATTGTAGGGGACGTCAAATTCATTGCTAGCTGTGTCCTAGTTGGAGTCTTCTAGGGATTGCTTATAAATATTCTCTTATAAGTGAATGAAGGGAATCAGAATAATAAATAACTTTTCCGCATTCTTTGTGTGCAAGAGATCGAAGGGTTCTCTTTAATGAGCCCTAGCTTCAACATGGGTTGGCAAGGACAGAAGTCTTTGAAGGGATTGGCTGCAGATTTAGCTAATCATCAGTGGACTCAATCTGAATTTCATCTGGCACTGATGAGGAAGATGATGAGAATTATAATGCCAATGATGAAGATGGCTTTCTTAATTTGGACTAAATCATTGGATTAAATGATCCCCTTTGTTCTCTTTTAGCATGATTTTGTCTCTTGACAGTATTATCTAGTAATTTAGTGCCATGTACCTAGGGTTTTCCTAGGGTTTTAATAGGAAATTGGAAGAAATTGAGGGGGAATCAGACTGAAAGGGAGGGAAATACAAGAAGAACTGGGGGAGGATTACAGAGAAATCAGAGATCAGGAGAGAATTCAGAGGGAAATTGAGAGATAATTGATGAGAGGGAAATGGCTGAATTCAATTATCATTCAAAACATGTCCTACCAACAGATTTCGGTAGCTCTACAGAAAATAACAAACTAACAGAAAAATACAACCAAAGGAAAATACAAGTAAAATGTAAAATAGGCTAATTACTATTTTAGTAGTAAACCCTTGGGTCCTGACATTTAGTTGTAGTTATTATATTATCTCTTTATTTCTTCTAATATTTGTGCTTTGTTTTGATTGAAGGTGTGCTTGCACTTTATGCTTAAGTGCTAGAAAGCCTATGCACTTAGGTGTTCTTAGAGCCTTTAAAAACACTGATTTTGATTTGCAAGGTTCATAAACAAATTGGAAAATCCAAATTGAGTAGAAGAAAAGTATTCTATCTGCTAATATTTTCTTAGATATTGGGTAGTGGTTGCATGTTTCAAGCAATTGGCATATTCCTATGAATGAACTTTGTCTATTCTCCAGTTGTCTGAAGAATCTGTAGTTCTTATTAAATTAAAAAAGAAAACATGACATAAGGAGTGCTTGATGAGTGTCAGTCTAGGACATGTTCCAATCCATGTTTCTTCAGTATAGGTATCAATTGAGTTTGTTGACATTGCACTCTTTAACAGAACAAACCATCCTACATGCTGCAATTAGTTAGCTTTAAATGCTACTGCTGCTAACTATTCTCTGTACTAGCAGTGGATGACTTATCCATGAACTGTATTGCTGCTTCTTTTGGTAGCTAAGAATTTTGTGCCTTACAGCTCTGCCATTTCAAGAGTGTCTGGTCTGTGCTGATTTATATTTGCTCTCTTGCAGCCTCAGTATCCATATGAAGACATTTGTTGTTTACTGTATTTTATTTTCTTCTTCTTGAGTTGTAAGTGCTTGGGTCTTTGGGACCATCTTGTTTATTTATTTATGAGTCACAATATTCAGGAACCTGAAATGTGTCTTACTTCTTCTGCTTGTGACTTGTCATTCGGAGTAGCCATGTGTGGATTTCTTGTCAGGCATGCACTTTAATTTATCCAAATGTGGAAGTACATTTCTGATGCGCATCTGCCACCATCAGATTCCCATCATTGGAAGTTCTAAAATTTTTATTTTGTCGTTAAATAGTTCCCTTCCTATGTCTATTGGGGTTTTAATATGGGAAGGCATTATTTATTTATATTTATTATTTTGCAAGTTTGCTTCTACTTTTTCTATGTATAATTGATTTTTTATCCAAGAAGGAAAACTTTTAGGCATTTTTGCTTTCTTTCTCTGGTTGGTAGTGAATGCTATGAGTTATGTTTGGTTGGTGAATTCTGTTTCTTTGCACAGTGCTGTGTGATTATTAATATCCTCTTTTCTGCAGGTCCTACCGGTTGGGAGAGAATTACATGCTTGTTTATCTACTTTTAAGGAATTCTGTTCTTCCAGTGAGGGGCAAACTGCTTTGCTATCTATTTTCATGCTTGCCCAATCTTCTAGAACTGAGGAATATGATTCTGATGGTGGACATGAAACCGATGGAAATCTATTCAATGCACTCGAATGGAGGAAATCACCCCCTCTACTATGTTGCTGGATAACATTATTAAGATCTCTGGACTCAAAAGATGTCATCCCTGATTTTGCTATTGAAGCTGTTGGAGCATTGTCTTCTGGTGCACTGCAGTTCTGCATTGATAGGAAAAGGTAGTTTTCTTTTTAAATCACCGTCACTCCATTTAGCCTTTCCTTTCCTTTCCTTTTCCCATTTTTGTACTTCTGATGTTCAGTTTTCTATTAACTAGGTTATGCTACACACAGTCATAGTTTCTTTTAACTAGGTTATGCTACACACAGTCAATACTTAATAAGAAAGGCCAGTATAAAAGTACTAGTGTACATTTAGACCATTCGATTGTGTGTTTTGTTCTATGAAAACCATCAAGTCTCTGTTTTCATATTTTACCACATCTAGTACTCGTGAATTGGGGAAGATAGAAGGACAAGTAGATTATGTTTCTGGTGCTTTTTTTATTTTATTTTATTTTAATTTAACTAACAGGGTGTGACTTGTGATTTAATTATTTAATAAATTTGAGATCCATCTTACATGGGCTCTTCTAAGTAAGAATATACAGGTGTTCATTTTGTGCAGTTGTTCAACTATGCATAAACTATGTATTATGAATGAAATGCTCTAAGATGCATTTTGCATTTGGTTAAGAGGGGAGAAAAAGGAGAAATATAAATACCTTAAGAAAATGGCACCTTGCTGTGTCGTCTTGTTTTCAGATATAAGAATTACACAGATTTTGACACTTTAGGCGCATCAACTTATGACCTGATTTCCATGGCCAAGTACTTGTAGACAACAAACAGAATGGCATTTACACTAAAATCATCAACTGCCCCTACTTAGAAGAGACCGGAAGAAAACAGAGGTGGAATTACCCACATTTGCTCTTTCAGCCAGATTTTGGAGAAACATAATTATGCATATCAAAATGAAGTAGAATGCATTTGAAGCTAAAAAGAATTGTCCGTATTGGACCAAGTGTTGTTTGTTGGTCACTCACATCATGCAAAATTGCAAATCACTTGGGGAACATGAGGATTCATTGCTTAGGTAGACATGGATGAAACATATCTATATTTGGAATAATAATTAAGACCTGATTACAACATGAAAATAAAGCAGATAAGGTATAAATATACTATTCCTGCATCCTTAGACATGCTGTTTTTTTAGAGAAAACTGAAGCTTTCAATTTCCAATTGAATAAAATTTGTTGAAACTGATATTAGGGCATCTTGTTTACATTATTTCTCTGTATAAAATATGGCCTTGTTATTTTTTTTCCATCTTTTGACATACTTTTTTGGTATAAGAAAATATAGAGATTTTTGTGATGAATGTAAAAATATTTATTTTTATGTTTTTCTAGTAGGAAATTTTTTTATTTACATCACAAACAAAACGAATGTATTTATCAATAAATGCATTTGTCTTGCATTGTGTTTAATTATTAGCGGTGCAGTATACTGTTCTTTTCAGGTCCAGTGTGTAAACTCTTGTTTCTTGGATTGGAAATCTATGTTGTGTTGACATTTATTTTAGAATTCTTACAGAATGCTTTACAGATATTTGAAGAAAATATGTAGGAGGCTTTATTTTTTTACATAAGACACATATTAGTATTGCTGGCAGATAGGTATGTATTTGTGAATTGTATGTACCTGGTAGTTTGTACTTAAGAATTAAATTGTTGGGATCTTATGCTCTTTAAGATCTTGAATATTGTGACAATAAAAAGTTTGTTTCTAAGTTTTCAGACATATACAGTTTAGATCTTATTTATGTTAAACATGGTGACAATAAATTCACCTTGGAGTGCTCAACTTGACCACTCGCCCTAGGAACTTCCATACTTGGCAGTGCTGGTCCTCTTTGATAAACTCTTCCAACCATTACCTGGAAGGATGATGATTTCCCCGCAGACCACTTGACTTACAAAGAATGATACTTCTTAGTGCATTCACCCTAAATTACAAACCCGCAAATACTACTTAAAAGGGTTTATGTAAAGATCCCAAATTTCTAGGTACCAAAACTGCCCCCAATAAGAGTCAAATAACCTCGTCCATTTGTATTCCTCAAGAATTCAGGTTGAAGCTTCTCAAAAGTTTTAATGCCAGGGCTAAAATATTGAAAAGTGATCTGCTGTGAGAAGGCTAGACATAGATTCTTAATGAAATTGGGGCTAGCTTTTGGATAAACATTGCCTTTCTAAGATGCTAATTTATGATAAAATATCTACACCACATGATCCAAACTGCCTAAGCTTTTAAAGCAAGGTGCCTGGGTGGGAAGCTGATTCTATGCCTCAACATAGCTGGAAGGCCCAATGGACCTTCTGGTCCATTGGGATAAGTTCAATTGACAAGCTTGCAGGTAAACCCTTTGAAGGTAAGAGGATGCATTTACGAAACCTCAATCTCTGCCACCTCATAAAATGTCACGGTGAAGAGTAAACGTGATACTATGACAGAAACACCTTCCTGTTGCTTGCTTCGGAATGAGTGAGAAATAGTTAACAACTTTTTGTTCACAATCTTTTTCTTTTTCCATTACATGTACTTATCAAAAAAATATGTTACACCATGTAAATCTCAAAATTTTGATACTGTTAGGCTTTTATCCATTTAGATAGATTAGGTTTATTTTTCCAGACATTTCTGTGCATTTTCCAATTATCTGTTTTACTTCTGAAACATTTTTGACCCTTCTTGTTTACATGCTAATCAAAAGCAACACATAGGAATGGGCTTTTGATCCTTGCATTTACCAGGCTAACTCTTATGTTTTGCTGTTCTCTTTTTCAGTTTGAACTTGGACAGGGTTGTTGCACTGAAATTTTTATTTGGGCTTCCTTATGGTACTGGTGGAACTGATGATTTCCCTGAGGATAACATTAAATATATTGAGGATTTGACGGCCTCTCTGGGCTCCAAGTTAGATGATGATAAATATCCAGCTATTTCTGATATGGACTCAACTCTGTATCAGGTACAGTTGATTCATGTAATTTGCTTCCTCCCCCTCACCCCAATATGTGTGTGTGTATGCGCACATAAGTAAAGTACAGTAAAAAAAAATTGTTTTTAGGTCACTCTGGCATGAAGTTCAAGAAATGGAACGTGTTAGGTTTGTAAGACATAACTTGTGCACCTCAGTGGAAATCTAGATATGACAGTAATTTGTCTTTATAATAAATGGGTTTACAGGATCAGATAATTATACAATGGACAAGCTTTTGATTTATTTTATGAATTTTTATCATTTGAATAAATACATGTGGGAGCACTGAATCAAATACTTTTAGTGAACTACTACCCCCTGGCGTGTGGGGCACAAAAACGCAAGCGGAAATAAAAAACAGAAGCTCTATCTAGTTGTTATTCAGTTGTAGTTAAACGTTGTTACTTCCATGCTTTCTGTGTAATGGTGGTCCTCTGAATTGTAATGCAAGTACATCCTGTATAATTATGAACATTCTGATACTTAAAACACTAAAATATGAGTGTTTATGGTAACTTGGTTGTCTCCAAAGTGCTATGTTTGGATACTCATCTGGATTATCATTTATGTATAGGTTGAGAAGTCTGCAAAATTATTACTCTCGTTGTTGCAAAATCCTCCTGGCTCAGTAAAAGCAGATGACATTATTTCTAGTGCTTGTCCTTCTACATCAAGCACTTTTCCAATTTCTTTTAAGATGCATAAGATAGCTGATGGAAGTGCTGGAAAGGTTGAGGATTACAACTTAGGTGGACTTGCGGAGAAATATCTCTGGGACTGTCCTGAAAATTTGCGTGACAGGCTGTCACAGAATGCCCTTCCATTGAAACGGAAAATGCCCCCTGTGGAGGGTGCAAATAGGCGTCCAAGAGGTGACAATGCTCCCGCTGAGACTGCTGCCCAAACTGTATTCTCTCGTGGATCTGGTGGCTCTGCAGCTCCTTCTGGCCCTGTACGAAGGGATACCTTCAGGCAGCGCAAGCCTAACACCAGTAGGCCCCCTTCTATGCATGTGGATGATTATGTTGCTAGAGAAAGAAATGTCGATAGTAGTGGAAATTCTAATGTGATTGCAGTACCCCGAGTGGGATCTAGCAGTGGGAGACCTCCATCTATCCATGTGGATGAATTTATGGCTAGACAAAGGGAGCGCCAAAATCATCCTGTAGGAATTGCAGTTGGTGGTGATGTGGCACAAGTGAAAAATACACCCACAAGTGACATCGATACAGATAAAGGTAATAAATCCAGGCAATTAAAACCAGATCTTGATGATGATCTTCAAGGGATAGATATAGTCTTTGATGGCGAGGAGTCAGAATCTGATGATAAATTGCCCTTTCCCCAGCCAGATGATAATCTTTCACAACCTCCATCTGTTGCACTAGAGCAAAATTCACCTCATTCAATAGTTGAAGAGACAGAGAGTGATGTAAATGAAAGTAGTCAGTTTTCTCACTTGGCTAATGTGGGTGAAAACACTCAGAGTGAGTTTTCTTCAAGGATGTCAGTTTCACGTCCTGAGATTCCGTTGCATCGGGAGCCAAGTGTTTCTTCTGATAGAAAATATCTTGAGCAGTCTGATGATTCGAAGAATGCTCCAATTAAGACCTGTTGTGGGTTTGATTCTGACGTCGTGGCCGGTAGTTCTGGCTATTCTGCTGCAGCTTTTGGTAAAACTTCTGCACCATCTGTAAAATTACCAATTGACTGTAGGATACCTCCACACTTGCATTCGAAGAAAGGTCTTCAGCAAACTGGTAATGTACCATTAGCTACTGGTTCCCAGGGATTGTATGATCAGAAATTTCAACCACCTTTGCCTCCAATGCGGCCGCCACCAACAATCTCACGTGTACCATCTCAACCCCTGGATCCTGTACCCAGTCAGTCATCTCCCTTTATGAACTCTATGGCAGACGTGCAGGGACCATCACCATCGGTATTTCATGTAAGTGAATGCCTTCTGTTCAAAATTCTTCTGCATGCTGTCTCCAGCTAATTTGTCTGCACATTCAGCATCACTGATGTGCTGAATTCACCCACATAGAAGTCTAGAATTCATGTAGCCAACCCCACATAGTGGGATAACGGCTGGATATGTTATTCAGCATCACTGATCTCCTCTTCTTTCAGGTCCAGACAGACTATCTATCTGCATTGAGCAACAATTCTGCTTCTCTGGTATCTTCCAGTCTTATGCCAGATTCCAAGTATGGTCGAACTTCGATCTCTTCAGCTGGTGGATTTTCCAGGCCTCCCCCACCACTCCCTCCTACACCGCCGCCTTATCTGTCCTCCATGACATCTTTGAAATCTTCAACATCACAATCGTCTGGTTACAGTCAAACTGGTATGGGAACTAGTGAGCTTCTTCAGACCTCTACTGTGCCTTTAAATGACCCTCGTTTGGGCAACATTTCTGCATCAGGGGCCATACTAACTTCTTATCCACCACCTCCACTAATGCCACCCTTGCTTTTCAGTAGGCCAACTTCAATACCCTTGAATATTTATGGAAGTAGCCCAACACCACATCAGGGGGAAAACACTGCTAGTATCTCACAGAATCTTCCTGTACCTTTACCTTCCATTCAATCCATACAATCTATTGCTCAATTGCAGCCATTGCAACCACCACAAATTCTTCGTCCTTCTCAACCGCCTCAGCATGTAAGACCACCTATCCCTGCTTCACCACAATCGGAGCAAGGTGTGTCTTTGATGCAGAGCCCTGTTCAGATGCAATTGCAGCCATTGCAGATGCTGCAACAACCTCAAGTTTCTCCTCTTCATGTATTTTATCAGCAACCACAACATGAAGGCTTTCCACATTCACAGCAGCAGCGTCAGCAAGTTGAACATAGTCAAGTGCAAATTCAACAACAGGGAGGTGATGGTGCATCCCAGCAGCCAGATTCTGGAATGTCATTACAGGATTACTTTAGTTCTCCGGAGGCTATTCACGTATTTGGAAAACTGCCACCAGAATTTTTGGAATGCTTTCAAGTTAATGTTTTGTTGTTCTGGTGATTAGCCTTTTATTCTTCATTGCAGTCTCTCTTGAGTGACCGGGATAAACTTTGCCAGCTTTTAGAGCAGCACCCAAAATTAATGCAGATGCTTCAGGTTCATTACTATTAAGCATCTCTCCCCCCCCCCCCCTCTCTCTCTCTCTCTATATATATATGTGTGTGTGTGTGTGTGTGTGTGTTCCCCCCTCTAATGCATATGATTTGTATAGCTCCACCTAACCAACATCACTTCACTTCACTTAATTTTTTCCTCTACAGTTTTGTGCCATAAGTGTGGGGTTTAAACCTGAGCTCCCTGAAAAAATTGTATAATTGTCTCTCTGTGAATATTGCGTCTGATACGTGCAAATCTATCTGTTCCTACTTAGCAGGTGGTTCATAAAAGGGGTGAGTTCGATGTGCTACTTGTTTTAGTTGACTGGAAGAAGCGAATTGGCTCTTCCTTTCTTACCCTACCCCCAACCCCAAAAGGAGGGGGTGGCATTAGAAGCCAAACCAGCATGCTACATTCACCCTTGTTGTGCTGGATCATTTTTTGATTCCTCTTTATTGCCTCATCTGGTGTCCTAAATCTTACTGTTCTTCCTAGTTTCCTTCCTATGAAGTTAGATGCAAATTTTCCCTCTGTACATGAAAAGTAATTTCCTTGAAGTTTCAATGCCTTCAGAACCATTGGGCTTCTTCGCCACTATACTTGTGACCAAGACTTACTCATTTCTTGTGGTTTATCAGGAACGGTTGGGCCAACTGTAACTACTTTATGTTGACCCGACGCTGTATCCTTGGCTTGATCAGCCTACTCGAGCCTTCGCAGATAAAGCTATGGCCAAGATTTGTTCGATTCTCGCTGATTCTTATAACAGGTTGTGTCAACCACAGCTCTGCTTGATGGAACTCGTGGAGCCTGTTCAGATCACTTCACATTTGGAGTCAACCAAATGGTGGGTGGTGTCGACCATAGCCACTTGTTTCAGTATTGGTGTGTTACGTTTTTAATGATTGGTCCGGCATTGGTGAATGCTGGGGAAGGCACCATGTAATGTACACTAAGATTTTGTTAGTATGGCTGTATATTTTCCCGTGGAATTGTAAGTAAATTGTTACACGTGCATCGAGGGCTGATTGGTTCCTCAAACTTTGTTGTGTTATTTTGATTAACTGGCAATTCTTGAACTACCATGCAGTATTCGGTGGCTTATTTCAGAAGCAAGAAAGGAATAGAAAATTTGAAGGATCCCATGATCCAAGAAGCTTGCATTCCAAAGGGACATTCCATCTTACGTTGAGTTTGCTGCTTCTAATCTTCTGTTTGTAATTTATTTTAATAACATAGATAGCTATGTGTGAATTCAGTGGGTTAATTAATTAACCTAATAAAGTGACACTTATGTTTCACTTTTCGATTGCTTGAGACCTACACTGCTGGCTTAGTAGGGAGGTGGTCGACTGTATGCTCTGCATCGGTGGTTGCCTCATTGGTGCTCGTCTTTGGGCGGTTGAATTTTTTGTTGTTTTGCTCATCATCAGCTAACCTTGACAATTTTGTATTCTTGGGTTTAAAAATTTATTTTACCTTAAATATTTAGGTTTATTCTCGTTGTTTGCTAGTTCTTGTCTCTATGTTTTTTTAAGAGGCCCAGGACATGCTCGGTTATCGGTAGACGTTTTGCGGTCCTAGTTTAATGCAATTGTTATTTATAGAAAAGAATATTAAATTTATTAAATTCTAATTGACTTTGAATAACCTAATTACAAATTCTAATATATATATATATATATATGCACACATTTGAGATTTGTAGGATTTCGAGTGTTCCCCACCGCCTATTCCCTCCCCCTCTCATCATATGCATATCCCACTTCACAAGGTGATGATTCTCCTGCATGCAACGCATGGAAACCCTAAAGATTGGACACTAAGCAATCTCATGAACTTAAATAATTAACCCATTTTGGGATGCTCTTTTTTGTTGGATTTCTGTCGCTTAGTTTCACGATTTCAATAAGGAAGATAAATCTGAATTTGATTTATAATGACTGAATAAAAAGTGGATTCGAATTTAAAAATATAATTCGTCCTCTACTTTCAGTTGGTCACTGGGGCAATTTAGAGGATTTTCACTCTTAACATGCCTGCCAATGGAAGCAATCTAATTGGCCCAATCGAGGCCTTTGCCCCCCCTAGCCACCCCTCCTCCCACCAATCCCTGCCACCACGTGCGACACCCTCTATCAGCCTAAGGGCTAGTTGCCTCCGGCCGCCGGACCATCGTCCTTAACTGACACGTACCTGCGGGTGCACAAACATTTGCGCATGCATAGATGCGCCTCCAATATAACCCTAATCACTTCAGCAATTTTCTCTCACTGATCTCATCCATTCATTCATCCATCCATCCAATCCTCTCCTCCAAAGGTGGTGATGGAGAGAGGGTGGAAGCCTAACGTCGAGAGATCTCCGAATTGCCCTCGTTGTGGCTCATGCAACACCAAGTTCTGTTATTACAACAATTACAGCTTGACGCAGCCTAGGTACTTCTGCAAAGGTTGCAGAAGATACTGGACCAAAGGTGGCTCCCTCCGAAACGTCCCCGTTGGGGGCAGCTGCCGCAAAAGCAGACGAGGAAAGTTCATTCGTATATCCACCGATCATCGCCATCAGAACCATCAAACTCATCACGCCTGCAGCTCCAAGGGTTTTTCTTATGAATCCGGCATCTCGTCTTCGAGCATCGACCTTGCGCAAGTTTATGCCAACTTCTTGAATCAACCATCTAAGCATGCAGCTCATGATGAAACACAGACGATTGATCAACTTCCAGAGCTGCCAGGCGAAGTTGACCGGAGTATGCATCTAGATCGTTACAGTGTTCATTCACAGCCGGAAAATGGGCTTTTTGGAGCTTTGGAAACTCAAAACGGGCTTGTTGGTGGGAGGTATTTCTGCGGACTCGATTCGATTCAGAAGCAAGAAGAAAGGAGTATCAGTGATCAGTTTACAGGCGATCGAATGATGATGACCGGTAATTGTGAGTTGCCGCCGTTACCCGGAGAAGAGCTGGTGGCGCCGCCGGCTATAGGGTGGCCGAGTCCTGGGCTGATGCTCTCTCAAGTACAGTGGACTGTGAATTACCCTCAACTGGGTGCATGGGATTGGGCCAGCTGATCATCCCCAGAATAATTCAGACCTTAATTACTGGTAATAAGAGCTCGTTTGATTTACCCAGTAATGGAACCCTTTCCAGGGATCAAAGAAGAAGAATTTCAGGTCTTCATTATGTTATTGTTCAATTTAATACAGCTATACATAAATATATATATATATATATATATATGAATAATGGTAGGAGTCATGACTGATGACGGTGCCATGAGTTATGTGATGCCTCTTATTGGATGAGGTTAAGGAGATTATGTGTCACTGTTTCCTTTATCTAGCACTTCCTCTCATGAGAATGCGACACCTTCATCAGCCATAACTCCTAACATATACATGTATATGTGTAAAGATTATATTTTGATAGATTGGGGAAAGTTCTGATCAATGTAATAAAAAAAAAAAACATGCTTATGAACTTCAAATAATTAATGAAATGTCAGTCCTCTTTTCACCCTTTAATTTGTGAAGCTTTAAACTAGAATTAAATGTGAAGAAACTATATAAATATAAATGTGTGTGTATATATATACAGGGCCGGCCCAAGGCATAGGCCACTGAGGCCTATGCCTAGGGCCCCCCAAAAATTTGGGGCCCCAAACAACCCCCCCTCCCAACAGCCACCGCCCAGCAGCACAACCCCGGCCCCAGCACAATCCCCTCCTCCCAACACACAGAAAATTTGGGGCCCTCAAAATAATCTCTCCTCCCCCCTCCCCAGGAATTTGGGGCCCCCCAAAAAAATCCCCCCCCCCACCCACACACACACAGAATTTGGGGTCTCCAAAAAAAATACTCCCCCACCCACACTATTTTCGCCTAGGGCCCCACTGGGCCTTGGACCGGCCCTTTATATATATATATATATATATTGACACGAGAAAGTTTGAAAAACCTTGTTATGTCAGTTCTAGGATGCTCAGATAGAGCCACCACGTAAATCATGGGGCTCTTGGATGCAGGCCACTCAAGTCACTAGATTTTGGAGACATCTCGACCACCTGGTGACCAACCTAGCTAGCACTACACCTTGGGCCAAATTCCATCCTACTCTCGAGTCCGGCTCCTTGCGCAACTATGCCAGGCCTAACACAATAGCCTCGACAACCCAAAAGACCCATCGTGCATGGTAACATGGTCCATGCACTTGTAACATTCAAGTCTTACATTTAAAAGCACAAAAATCTACACCATTATTACGGGATAGGGGGATGTGTGCACCCATGGCACAAGCAGACATAAGACAACCCTAGGGAAAGGACAGAAGTTTAAAAAAATGAAAGAAGATAACAACGCTCGAGAGATTCATTTTCTCTTCAAAAAACTCATTCTCTTTTATTATACTAATTTGAGTGTCGAAGGACTTTTACAGGAACACCTTTGGTAACCTTGTTGCAAAAGGTGACTTCCCTCACCCTGGGGGCCCCCCACGAACTGCCCCACGCCACGTGAGGGGGGTAAATCAGGAATCCAGCTGGCAGGTGACGGGGAGGAACAGTGCCAGCCGCCCACAAGGACCCCTGAGGAGCAGGAAATCCCACACTGCGGCTTGCCCGACTCGATCCTTGCTCCTTGTTGCAAATCTGCCCGCTCCTTACCAACTGAGCTATGCCCTGGGGGCAACACCTTTGGTAACCTTAACTCTATTTTGCATGCATCGTTCTTTTTTCAGACACAACAAAGACGGTTCGGTTCTAGTGTTGAACTTAGAAATGACTATTGACATGTGATAAGATTTTGAAATTTTCATTGATTTTGACAATCTAGGTACTAATTAATTTTTTTTTTATTTAAGAACAAAAGTAAAGGCTGAAAACCTGAGGAAAAGATATTTTCATCATTATTCAGCCAAAAAAAAAAAAAAATTGCTTTCATATAAACCTGGTTTATTTAATTCTAGTTATAGCTAGGCACAGTTGAACCACCTGTGATACAATATTGTCTCACCACATATAGGTCATAGGGTGCCATAATCTAGCTACTAATTATTTTCACTTGTTTTTCTATTATTAGAACCCGTAATTTTTATTCAATTATTGAGTGTGTGTTAAATAAAATCATTTATACATACAATAACTTTCAAATAATACCCAATACAAAAATATACAAAAATTTGTATGTTGAAGTCGTAGCTAATTGTGAATTTGAAGCTATTTGATTTATAGATGAAATAATTATAACTTATATGATGTAAATAGTTTAAATTTAACTTGATCAGACTTAAGTTAATTAATAGAACTTGAGGGGTTAAGTCTACTCGAAAATCTAATGTAAGACTACTTAAGCAAGTGCCAAGTGTCAAGTCCAAGCTCGTAACTAGCCTGCCAGTCTATCTAAAAAATCAAATTTGATCATTCATGTGGCATCATCCTGATCCATACTGACCTTTTAAGTTGTCTATGTAAAGGCGTGATATATATATCTTCAAGAACTAGGTTACGCATTTATTACATCACTAGTACATTTTTTGAGGATGATGACTAATTTATTTGCATTAAAAAATTTATTGAGAGACTAGACCCACTCCTTTTTTTTTGCAAGAAGAGTCATTTTAAACAAATTTGAGCTTGAGGATTATTAGGATTCTCTCGCGGAATCAAGGACTCAAAAAAGACACGACTATATCATGAATTGGATGATGATCAACACTAAAAAACCTCACCACTTTAGTTAATTACCAGTTTTCTTGGGTAGATTAATATATGTTTGATCAATTAATTTAATTCTCATATTTATTTTGATAATTAATTATTAGGTAATGCTAACCATTGTTACTCTGAATGCATTTATAGCATATTATTTTCAAAATCTAAATAATTTTATAAACAACTAACAAATGTATTATATTTTAAATTAATTAATTAATTAATTAATAATATTATTTAAATTTTAAAAATAAAACATAAATAATAAAAAAAACAAAACAATTGGAGGCAAAAGCTGCTCATTAAAAGGCGTCAGATTGCGAGTGCTCTATCGCTTGAAGCTTTATTTAAACAGTTGGAAATTGGGACTGTCCCATTCAAGCATTGAGTAAGCCATGTTGCCTGCTTGGGGATTTGGAAGGATAATTAATAATTAAGCAATTGGAGGCATAAATATATATATATATATAAATAAAAAAAATGTTCAGTTATACATATAAATTTTGTATTATTTCTTGAACCTTAAGGTTTAAACTCTAAATCATAAAATTAATAATTTTTTTGAATCCTTCAATATTTTTTTTAAAATTTTATTAATTAATAATTTATAATTTTTAATTTGTAGTATTTAAAATGTTCGGCTTGACATAATAAATTTCTTGAACTTATTTAAGATTTAATAATTTTTTTAAATTTTAATAATTAGCAACTTTTAATATAATATTTGAAATTTATATTTAGGTGGGTTACTGGATTTGAAGGTATATATATATATAATTAATTAATTAAACAGCTGCATTAAACTTTGTGCATCGTGTGATCCCAGAAGGACTGCATGCCCATGATCCAAGACACCATGCTACCTCAATCATCTTAGGGTCAAAAGATATTTAGAATACTATTAATTATAGTAGTGCTAAAGATAATAATTAAGTAACAATAAAATATATATATATTATTTTTAAATATAGTGTACTTATTATATTTTTTTTTAGTAATTAAAGAATTTTATTAGTTGATTAAGTTATTATACAATACACTTATTATCAACTAATAAATTTTTTTAATTATTATAAATAATATATAATAAATATATTTTGTTTAAAAATAAGAATATTTGTTACTACTTAATCATTACCCTATTAATTAATTGCTCAAATTATTCAACTCAAATTTTTGAACAACAAAAATCTTCCAAGTCAAAACGATATAATTATATCACACAAAAATATTATATGAACACTTAAATTTAATATTTGTGATAATATATTTTATATTAATATATTATATTTTGTATCGTATATCATGAAATATCGATCCCATAACCCTATTTTTCTATGTGTATTTTATATAACTCCATGCTAAATAAGCCAATTATGTATGATGATTAGGGATTTTTAGTATTACATAGTGTTATATTGTACAATAATTATTGTCTAATATTATATTCTTTGTATTGTGTTGATAACGGAGTGTGATGTTGAAATTATTAATATTAAAAATAAATAATAAATATTGAGTCTTATTATAATTTATTTTATTTTTTTGGGGTAAAAAATGAGGTTTGAATAAAATATTAATTAACCTACTTTTAGAGAAGCATTTGTTGTTTTAATACAAAATTATATTTATAGTTGAAAATGAGTCAAGCCAACTCGCTAGACATTCATAATTCAACTCGTTAACTAACTAAATAAGCTAAGTTCATGACCTAAATGAGTTGAACATAAGTTTAAAAATGTTAAACAATATATTAATACTATTATTATTATATTATATCTTAATAGTAAAATACAAGAAAAAGCTTTGAGAAAGAGGAAAGGAGCTAGAAACGTGAGAACAAGAGAGAAAGAATTCTTCTTCTTTTTTGGTGTTTTAAACAGTGAAGTAAAAGAGGGTATATATATATAAAATAATTATAAATCAGCATATATGTTAATATTTTAGTGCTTTGTTTGTAATTTTATACATTATACTTTATAACATATATAGCCGTAGGTTTGCATGTACTTTACAATTTTTTATTTGTCAAGGTTTTGAAAGAGTAAAAATAATTTAAGGTATTACTTTGTATAAGAAATTCTATTGAAATCTTATGTATTATCATTTTAGCCAAATATAAAAAAATATTTTTATTACATTATTAATTTTTTTTAAAAAAATTCAAAAATAATCGAACACACATGGCCCAAGAGGCCCATTTCCAAAAAGGCCTACAAGGCCAAAAAAGTCTTATAAGCAAAAAGACTTGAGGGATTCTCTGAAGTAAAGGGTAATTAAAAAATCATCTCGATGGACCCATAAAGAAGATCTCGAGAGACTCTCAGGTAGTTTCTCATGAGGCATTCTCCTAAGAAATATTTAACTCAAATCGTTGTTGTCGTTGAGGTCTTCTCCCTAAAAATCAAAATAAACAATTTTGAGATTATAGGAGACATTGCCACCTTTCACTTGCTGCCTATATGATGAGGGGATATTTTACTATAGATAAAATTACTATACTATCTTCGGAGACTACCAATATGGTGTTGCCACGTGCTTATCTCAAGAAGCGTCACGTGTCATCCGAATCTTCATCCTTCATCTCATATTTGATTTTGAACGAGGTTGACTTGGTCAACCGAGATTCTCTCCAACGTCCGATTCAGAGGTTATCTTATTTCTTCGGAATATACTCTACGTCATCTTTAAATAGAGGTCGACTTCTACAGGTACGGATCATCTGACTATTGGTTCAATTTTCATTTTGGGCATATTTCTTCTACTGACTTGAGCGTCGGAGTTCTCCCGAGGGATTACAGCCCCGCCCTTGCAAGTACTTGGCTCGAGACAGACCTCGATGATCTGTCCAGTATCATCACTATATAAATAGGAGGTGACTTTTCCTCTCGAGGTATGTGAAAAATGCTAGACAAAACTTCTTGCATTCTCTTATGATTTTTGACAGCTCTAACTTAAGTATTAGAGGTTTTGCATGAGAAATATTCTACACCATTTGACAAACTTTTTTTTTTTTAGAAACTCGATGACTCAAAGATGATTTCCTCACATCTAAATTTATTGTTGTATCCAAATAACAACGGTTACAATTTGGTTTCTTTTTAATTTCTCGCCAAAATCTATTAATGAAAACTAACATAATATATATTAATACAAACTTCAAAATCAGTTAATTGTCAACTTCGCGTTAATTTTAATATTAAGTTATTTTTGAGTTCATATTAATGTGTATTACGTCAATTTTTGGTAATAGTTTAATGAAAAATTAAAAGAGAAATTGAATTATAATAAAAATTAGAGTTTAGTGGTTATGATGGCAAGAAGTAAAGTATAATGACAAATTTGTTGTGAATCGTAAAATTCAAAAACTAATAATGTAATTTGCTCTAGAATATTGTTATTATTATTATCATGATCTTTTATAAAGTCTTATGGCTTAAGCTTTATATGCCTTGAGGCAACCTCTTTTGCAATAGTCGTCTCTTAGCTTTATATATATTATTACAACTGTGACTTGTGCTATACACGTCTAAATAAATATCTATTAGGTGATAATTGGTGATTGTCGTCTATTTTTATATATTTTTAAATAAAGGTTAAAATTAATAAAGTGATAAAATTAAATAATTTAATTTGCAAGGTTGTGGGATCAAATATTGGTGATTAAATTTTGTCTTTATTTTTTTAAACAAAAAATGTAAAGAATATTTTGAAAATTCAATTTATCGACATGATTTTATAATATATCAAAATATCCTTCTAAGATTTTTTTTTGTATTAATTTTTATTTTTAATGATTTTTAATTTCAAAAAGTGGGTATCCTTTTTAGTTGTCTATAGAAGTATTTAAATTTTGATTCAAATTGAAAAACTTGGTTCCATCTAAGACTGAATAAGTTTGATTCAATCTTCTCCGTTCAAAAAATTTGAAAATTCAATTTTCAATTCAATCCAATCCAATCCAATCCAATCTCGATTTTAGGTCAAGACCAAATACATTACTCTCTCTCTCTCTCTATATATATATATGTAGCATTATTATTGTATTATTATATCAAAAGGAAATTGTGTTGTATTATAGCACTAAATATTGCTATAAATATAATAATATTTTGTAATACCTCAAGAACTCAGAGAAAAGTAATATATATCGAGAATAAGTAAGAAAAGAAACAACATCAGTTAGATACCTTTTAAGCTGAATGTAGTCAAGGAACTCCCAGCTTAAGCATGCTTGAATTGAAGAAACTCAAGTATGGGTGACCCCCTAAGAAGTTTGTGTATCCCTAATAACGTAAGTTGTTCTAATCTTTTCTATCACTCAAAATGAGATATTACATATTTAGTCGACGTAAATATATATATCCAAACCTCTCCTAATTGTCTGATCCTATATATACGTACGTGGGAGTCTCAATCCATGGTTTTAGTGCTTTCCTTGTCTAAGCTACTTTAATTAAAGTTCCCAATCAATGACTTAATTTGGTCATCACTAGAGCGCAATATCTATGGTTTGTAATTAGTTATATGAACATCATTTACAGACTTCATTATTGAATCTCTCCTAATTAAGATATTGAAATTGAACTTTCGTTCTTCCACCAGCATGCATGATTTCTTAATTAATTAATTTGTGAAAAGCGAAGCAGCTGAATTAATTAATTAATATATAATTATGGGTGGTTAAGGAATTAATGATTGATTAATGGGCTGGGTGAGCACTAGTCTCTGGTCCTAAAAGGAAGAAAAACCAACCATAAAAAATAACGCATGATCGAAATTTGAAAGAGCAATGGACCGCTACTTCACGATCTTTTATAATTAACATAATATATATGGAGATTAAATTAATCAATGGTAGAGGCCCCTGGTTGCTTAATTATTAATCCTGGCTAATTAATTAATATTCTTAATTCAAACGTTGGACTCTAGCTAGTCAGCCTTCTAGGTCCTTAATTACTAGTTACATGTTTAGAACAACTAATTAGACTATATATTTTGTTTGTTTGTTTGTATGTGTTCTAGAAGGTAATTGGAATATGTATTAATATTTTGGTAATTGGAATATGTATATGGACAAGCTTTATATATATATATATATATATATATATATGATAACAAGATATTTTTTTAAAGGACTCTGATATTTGATTTGAAAATAATAGAGGATAAAAATAAAAATTTTCTCATTTTGACTCTCATGCTCCATCGAAGAAATTAGACCAAATATCATTATATTGTTCTTCTTAAATCTTTTTGTATATATAGAATCAAATTCTTATAGCGGTGGCAAATATCAATGTTTTTTTTATGATGGTTGGAATTGATTATCAATAGCAGTCTCGATGGGAGAATCTTAAAGAAAGGGTGAGACGAATATAAGCATGCACTGAGTATTTATGAGTTAGATGGTTTATTTGCGAGATCATACTATTTGTACAGAAAACCTTTTATAGGTGGGTTTACAGATAACTTAAAAAGATTATTTTGCCCATTTTTCTCTTATCTCAATGACCATTTTACCTATTTCTCTCATCTTTCTCCCCCTCCCCTCCTCTCTTCTCTTTCTCTCCTCTCCACCCCTTCAACACCGCACGCCACCAGTCGCTGTCTCGCACTCGCCGTTCACCGCTACCTCGCCTCTTGCCTAGCTGATCGCCTACCGTTGCCTCACCTCTCTCTTGGATGACCGCTCGCCGTTGCTTGGCCTCTCACCTGGCCGACTGCCGCTGCGAGAGGATAGGTAGCTAGGAAAGGATGCAACGGGTAGTGAGCGGTAGCGGTCGATCAGGCAATAGGCGAGGGGTCGGCCAGGCGAGGCAGCATCGGGCGTCAAGTGGCTAGTGTGAGGCAATGACAACGATTAGGGCGAGGCAGTGGCGGGTGGCAAGGCAGAGGCAACGACAAGATAAAGGTGTGAGAGGCAGTGCTGAAGGGGAAATAGGAGAAAGAGATGCAATTGCTGGAGGGGGAGAGAGAGGAGATGAGAGAAAAGAAAAGAAGAGAAGAGAATATCGCGAATTTATTATGATAAGTTCTCAATTTATCGAGATAACATCATTTTGTAAGCCCATTATAAAAGGGCTTTTGTATAAATAGCATTATCCTTATTTGTGAGGGCCTTGACTTCTATATAAATGAAAGAAGTAGGGACATTCCGATTTATCTCCAAGATGAAATGTTTTAGGTTAGTGACGAATGTATCAAATCAAATTGAAATAAACCCCAAGTTTTACTTATGGTCAAATTCTTCGAATTAATTATGACCTTGGAGTTGAATTTTGTTAATTTATTTCTTGGATCTAAGTTAAATAAAAAAAAAGAAAATCATCATCTTTCTATTACTTATCAACAAACAATATACAATTTGTTACTCTTCAATAGCATAATAATTCCTGAGTGTTTTTATTCTTAATATTCCCAAGTCTTAAACTCAAAATCAAGAACCTTCAAGAACACATAGATTTTGAAAATGACTGGCATGAGGTACAATTAATTGGTTAATAACTTCTAACCTCTTTAATTTGTAATACCGCTGACTATATATATATGCTGCTTTGCTTCAACAATTTTACTTCAAAAATTAATCAGGCAACACTATTAATTTGTTGTTCCCTGGGTTAATCCTAATGTTCCAATGCTAAACCAAGCACACTATTATGTACACAAATACAAACCTCTCTATATATCTCCCTCTCAAGATGGATAAGAAGAGCGCAAGCTGAGTGATAGACATGGAGAGTCCTTCCAAACCCTAGCATGCAGCTTCAGGATCTCCCTGGCGTTCTCCTTGGCCTTGTTGCCAGCATCCAGCTGAAGCACCAGGCACAGCTTCGCCACCACGCCCAGCTGCAGCATCTCCTCAACGACGCTGGGACTCGCCGAGAACCTGGAAACCGAAAGCAGAATCCTCATCGCCATCTCACTCCCGACCCTCGAAACCCTAAGTATCTTCTTGGATACCACCGCCAACCCCGCCCCGTGCTTCAACAGCTCCGCTCTCCCTTCCGCGCACTGGCAGAGCAGATCCAACACCACCAGGATCATCTCGCTGATCCTCTTCTCCGGCGAATCGACGAGGAGATCCACGAGAACCGGCACCGCGCCGGCCTCCACTGCTTTAGCCTTGTTCCGGGCCCAGGGAATGGCGTTGATCAGGAGCTGAAGAGAAGCTTTTGAGGCCTTGGACGATATCTGATCGTGCAGGAGCTGGGTTATCTCGATGAAGAACTCCGGTTTCAGGTTTGTTAATAGCGGGTATTCAGCGACTTCGAGGATCGATTTCATCAAGAAGACTGCGTAGGCGCGGGACTCGTAGTCTCCTCTTTGCATTACGCGCAATAAGGAGTCGGTGAATCCGCTATTGGAGAGAGACTTGAGGCTGGCTTCGGACGGCCGGAGATTGTAGAGAACTCTCAGGGCCTCGTTGCCGAGACTTGTGAATTCAAAGGCATCGTCGCATGGTACTTCTTCTAGGGCTGAAGCATTGGTTTCGAAGCTGACAAGTGAAGCTAGGAAGTCGACTGCACCGGCGGATTCTATGCACCTTTTGTTGGCCTCGCTTGCGGAGCCAATGGATTTGAGCTCTCGGAGGCAATTCATCTGTTTCTGTGGCGATTTTGCGCTGTTGAGAAGCTTCAAAATCTGGGCTTTATTGACCGGAGGCTTCGGCGTCGGGAACCTTTCGATGCCGCGGGAGGCGTTCAGGGTGCACCAAGACTGGATCAGCCGGCGGAGAGTGTGGTTTGGGGTCAAATCTTCTGGGTCCGAAAGAACTTGTTTGGTGACCGGGCAAGTCTTGTTTTTCCCGGAAAATATCCACCTTTCTATTGATTCCCTCTCGTACGTGATTCCGGTGGGGACGGTGACCGGATCTTTCATCATCTCTAGAGAGATGGGGCAGAGGAAAAACGGAGGAACTTCTATTTCGTCCATTCGAAGCGATCAAGAAGATGAAGACTCGATCGAAACCTCAAAGCAAATATAAATATATGTGTGAAGATGGATTCAAGAACCAAAGGGATGGATCATATATATATATGTGGAGTAGTTGTTTGTCTGGATAGGAGTTGATGATAGGCTTGGAGAAGCAAAGGGTTGGGTTATATACATGGGGCTGTGGAGATAAATTCAAAGTCAAAACACGAGAAGGGGCCGGGTGGTGTTTGGGAGGAGAGAAAGGGGATTTTTTGTGAACGCATTTGAAGGGGCTCTCGGATGTCAACTTTGCTGGGTCTGGTCATAATTGGATGTGCGTTTCGGCAATTAAATCTATATGTAAATTGCCACCTCCTTTGACTTCCTCTCTCTAGGAAGAGGGAAACTCCAGATGTTTCTCTCTCTAACTCGTGCTCTTATTAATGGCGGCCAGTCATCGCATGCATAAACCTGATACCAATTTTGCCACCGACAGAGCATCGTGGAAGAATCGTCCGAGTCTTATTGGGCTGCTGACTGTCACTAACACACGCACAGCACACACCCACAACACACACTAAACTTCATCTAAGAGGAGAGGACAGAATTTTTGTCTAAGTTAGATACAGCGGATAAAATTTGGGGACTTTGGTGTTTAGATTTATTTGGGTGTGAATATTTCTACCATGTATTGATGGATTGTATATTTATATTGATATGATATGTAATATAATATATATCAACATATGAGTATCGCTTTAAATATGACAATCAAATTTTCGTGTATTTTATAGTTAGATTTGACATTTAATATTTACTAAAGTAATTAAAATTTGAAACGTGACCTAAGTTTGAAAACCCAACTGAATTCCCTAATCATGATATGGGTGGGATGAACATTAACTCTCGCTTTCTACAATTCAACTCCAAAAATGAAAAATAATAAGATAAATTTATTATTATGGAAAAATAATAAATACTAGTAAACTATCTGCAGATTCTGCATTTTTATTACACAATGGAGAGCATTATCGTCCTGCCTAATCATCAATCCTGATCATCTTTACAACAAAACT
The DNA here is from genome assembly GCA_036245055.1 of Diospyros kaki. Classification (NCBI taxonomy): domain Eukaryota; kingdom Viridiplantae; phylum Streptophyta; class Magnoliopsida; order Ericales; family Ebenaceae; genus Diospyros; species Diospyros kaki. The sequence continues at coordinate 2,007,073 of BSEG01000010.1, forward strand.
ATAATTGCAAGTTTTTTTAAAATATAAATTTCACTAAGCACACTTGAAATTTAATAAAAGTAGATTTTTTATATTTAAGAAATGACAAAGGCCTCAAAATTTTATAACTTCTAGTTACATTTTCTCATTAATTGGTGTCGGTTCAAATTGTTGTTGTCAAAATACAACAATTAGAATATGTAATTAATGCGAGAACGTGGAGTTTTGCTTGCCACCAGTCTTTGGAAGTACACAGGTGCTTCGAGAGGAGGTGAAGGCTTTGGGACGAAGGGTCTTCCGGGAGGAAACAAAAGCTTTGAGAGAAAGGTCGTTCTGGAAAAAGTAGAGGCTCTGGAAAGAAGGGTCATCCGAGAGGAAGGATAGGCTTTGGGAGGAAATAGGGACTCTAGGAGGAAGGGTCATCCGAGAGGAAGGATAGGCTTTGGGAGGAAATAGGGGCTCTAGGAGGAAGGGTCATCTGGGAGAAAGGAGAAGCTCTAGGAAGACGAGCGTTCCGAGAGGAAAGAAAAGCTCTAGGAAGACTGGTGCTTTGGGAAGGAAGCTCGCTCTGAGAGAAGTTTGGTTTTCTCTGGGTGGATTGAAATCACATATACAAGTTAGAAGACACGAGAATTCCTTACCTGCCTAGGTCTTTCAATGCTTAAGTTAGTACCGAGTAGTAGAAAAATTAAGTCATTTCGGGTGGAATGTGTGTGAAATGGGTAATGCAAGTGAGGAATGATACTTCATATGAATGAAATCAATTTACCTTAAGTGGAAAAAAATCCTTTTCTTTGTCAAGAAATGGGGTATTTATAGGCACGAGTCTTGAGAATCTAGTACTAGCTAGCAATGTGTCGTGTCACGAGGGTGATAGTTGTTAGATAGGCATGAGAGGCATTCCCTTGGATGATTTACGTAGCTTAGAGAATCTTTTGGGTGAAGGTGAGCCTCACGGCTAATTGCCTAATGAGCAAGGTTGAATCCGCACGTTGATTTCCTCCCGAAAGAATGGCATAATTTACCTTAGTTTTACTCTAGGTAGAGTTTATTCAGAGCATGGCTCTACCTAAGTAAATGCTTTCCCTTTTTCTTGCTTCACCTAGGTAAATCCATTCGTTTGGCGGGGTGGATGCTCCGGGTGGAAATTAGTTCCGTCTGGATGCTTTGAGTGGAAAATATTTCCACCCGAAAAGAATGGCATAACACAAAGATGTTAAAATTTTTCATATGATGAAAATGCTCTCACATTTTCTCTCTATTGAGAAATAGCCAAAATTTGGCTATATGTTTGCCTATATCACTTCGGTTTACACTGGTTTAGTCATTGCTGAAACAGAGAAAAATATGAAGAGATCAACAAATTGTTAGATCTTGACTAGTTGGTTGGATAGATGAAGAGCATAAAGAGAAGAAGAGAGATAATACAAATGTATTTTTGTCATATTAACAATCTTAATGATGATGGGGAAGTATAGATAGAGTTATAAAGTTAAAGTTAGTTAATGCCATTTCCAAAATGTTTAAGGGTATTTTTGTCTTTTTGCCAAACCTCAATGCTATTGTAATTTACCCTTTCTTATTTTTGTAAATTGACCATACTCTTCTTGAACTTTGTCTTTTAATCCAAATATTTTCCGAACTTCAAAATTTACCCAATCAGATTCTAAACTTTCTAAAATTAATAATGATACCCCTTAAAAGGGCTAAAGTTGAGGGAATGTCTTAACTAATTTTAGAAAGCTCAAAAACTGATTGGACCAAATTTTAAAATTCATGAGACTTTTTTGTATCGACTTTTTTGTATCGATAGAGTTGTGCCATTATCCATGTTGAGTGCAATCTTGGATCGAGGGCCTACAAGTATCCATGCATGACTATGTATACTTGTTCAGTTATCAATCCCATAATGTATGAATTTGTCAAAAACCCACCAAATATGCCATCTAATAGGGTAGACATTGTCCTCAATTTAAGAGGTAAACATTGACCAAGCATTAAGTCACAAGATAATTCCATCCATCCATATTGTTGAAATGGAATAATGTAATAGGATTTGAACATCCATTACTTTTTTATGTTTAGTTTTTCTAACTGCTAGAAAGGAAAAGTTCAATTTTTGTTCAAGAGATGTCGTGTTTGCTATCATATCTTACTTAACTCATTGTTTAACCTATGAAGTAATATGGGTTGGAGGTGGGAAGTGTCATCCATAACCCCAAACCCAAAATCTCAGACTCATCTTTGCAAGTTTTAGGGTGATCGTTGTTGTGTTGTTTTCCCTGAATTTTTGGTGGTCCTAGGTTTGACTTGACCTTGGTTTGTAGTCTTTTTTGATGAGTTTTGTTCTATATATTTCTTATTTATAGAAAAAATTTTTTTAAACCAAACCCAAACTTGATTCGAGAGGAAAAAATCAACTCCAACCCCGTCTCTTCAGGGTTTGGAGGTCTTATGGGAAATCAATTTCTCAAATCATACTAAATTAATCCTAAACGTGTCCTAAACTTTATTCAAACAAGTGATTAATCAAAATAATATTAAAATATAAATAACTTATAACATCTGATTAAGATATCCACAAGAAAACAGTTGATGTAAGACGAATTTTGAAATAAATTAATAAAATTCATCTCAAAATCTTTCCCAAATTGAAAATTTGTCTTAGAATCAACTATGTTCTTGTAGTGAAGATTAAAACATTCAAAAAAAATATTGTAAAATTAAAATTTAATCAAAATAACATTTTTAATGTTTTTTTTCTTGATTTTTAATGTATATTGATCATTTAAAAACTTGATAATTTATTTATAAGTTGAAATATAAATAATAATATGAAATGCTAATATATAAATAATGTGTATATATAAAAATTTAATCAAATTGTCATTCCTAATATAACTTTATTTAACATTTGCAAAGTTTGATAACATTTAAGCTCTTCACCCCATTTAATCTAAAATTACCATAACATGAAATCACATTAAAATTTAATAAAAAGGCAAGTAAGAGTGAGAGGCATTGACCATCATCCATTGTTGCTTCACAAAATCTAGCTTAAAAACCATTGACATAGAAGTTAAATGTACTTGTGGATGAGGAGGTAAGTTGTGTTCAAACAATTGACCATGGGCATGCTGATAAGGATGGATGTGTTTAGAACCACACATTTTACTTATAATATAATGAAAAAGGGTATATAGATAAGGGGTTTGGGGTTTAGAGATTAAAGTTTACTACAGTAGCCATTGACATAGAAGCTAACGTATTTGTGGATGAGGAGGTAGGTTGTGTTCAAACAATTGACCATGGGGCATGCTGATAAGGATGGATGTGTTCAAAGCCACACATTTTACTTATAAGATAATGAAAATGTTATCTGGATGTGGGGTTTTGATATTTTGTATAATGCTTAGCATTAATGTGCTCAGAACCACACATTTGTGTAATACTTAGAATTGTTGCATGGTTAACAATAAATCACCTCCAAAAGTTATTAAAATCGGAGAAATTTGCAACTGACAATTTCTGAATATTTTCTTTTGGAACAGCTCGATGTACTTTGAGAGGAAGAGATGGATAAGTGAATCAATTTTGTTACATTGACATAGATTCACCCATTTATATAATGTGCAAAAGTAAGATATATGTCGCTACATTAGAAAGTTGTACTTTTTTGCTTTTAAGTATAAGGGTAGAACTATTTGTAAATAGGTCCTGTCTCTTTATAAAAAAGCGCATAGGTAGTCATTTTTCTTAATTTTAAATAAAAAAAAGTATGGCCAAATTCATATTTTTTCTTTAAACTTTACATGAAAAATCTATCACTCTTGAATTTTAAATTTGAACCATTGAATACTTAGCATTTATAATTTACACTTATTTATTACCTAATCTAGTGTAAAATAATACGTTAATTACACACGAAATGAGTTGAAAAAAGAAAAAAAATAAAAAAAAAGAAGAACAAAAGAAGAATTGATTGAATTGATCCTTCGTTCTATATTTCTCTTCCCCTTTGGTCGTCGTGTTTGCTCCTATTGACCCGAATGAAAACTGAGTCTTTAGTTGGTCGTCGTCGTCTTGACCGATCTTGATAGTTACATGCAAGGTGAGTTAAAAAGAAAAAAAAAAAGAAAGTAAGAACAAAAGAAGAATTAATCAAACCAGTCTTTTTTTCTGCATTTCCATTCAGTTTTGATTATTGTCTTTGCTCCCGTATCTCGTTTCTCGTTAACCCAAATGAAAGAATAGACTCTCTTGTCAGTTGTCGCTTACTTAACCAATCTCAACCCTTCTTTTTTGTTCCAATCGGCAACCCATGAGTAATGACTAATCCACAATTCCTGTTTTGATTAGTGACTTTCAATTGACTTATCTTTCTCATTCCTTTTTACCTTAACTAGCGATCTATAAGTAGCAACCAACCCATTCTTCCTCTTCTTCTTTGTGTTGCAACCCTTGATTGACCCACGCTTCCCCACTCTAACTAGTGAATCACAATCTATTTATTAGTGAGTTTTTAATTTGATAGTCGTTAATCATGGTGTTTTATTATTTTATTTTTATGTGATTAATGATACGTCTATTATAAATTTAATATTAATTAAATAATTAATAGATATAAATTATAAAATTAAATATTTAATATATTAAATTTAAAGTTTAAAAAATAATATTCATGTCATGTAAAATTCAGAAAGAAAAAGTAGGATTTGAAAAAAAAAAAAAAGAAGAAGTTATCTCCCATGAAAAATACGGGACTAACAGCTTGTGGCTATGAGTGATTATAAGCAGCCCACTTCATTTTGGAAAATTCTAGGAAGTCCGATGGGCTTACTGACGACCTTATCGAAAGGGGGCAAAAAGACGATTTTGCCCCCACGTCTGCTGTTTCTTTCCCTTCCCATGGATTTGCCCTGCCCTTACTTCTTTTCTCTCCTTCCCATAGCTGCTGCCCTAGCCTTGCCGTCGCCCTAGCCTCGCCACTCCGCTGTGTCTTTGTCGCCTCGTTGCCCTTGCTTCGCCTCGCCTCCGTCGTCTCGCTGTCATCATCGTCTCACCTCACCTGATCGTTGCTGCATCTTTAGCGACGATCGGCGAGGCGTGACAAAGCGGCGATGGCAACGAGGCGACAGAGACAAGGCGATGCGAGGGCAGCGAGGCGACAGAGGCACAGCAACAAGGCGAGGTGAGGGCGACGATGAGACTAGGGCACTGACCATGGAAGGGAGAGGAGAGAAACAAAGGCAAGAACAGTAGCCCACTTTACAAATTTACAAAATAAATGAGAATAATTTTATCTTTTTATCCTTTATTTGTAAATCTTTTTGTGATCTTTTTTAACTCTGTAGTAGAGCTCATTTATTTTTTGTTGTTCTTGCCGCGTATATAAAGCTTAATTTACAAATTGCGGTGTGTTCGTTGACCTTTGACCTATACATATATATATGTCACATCGGATCATTTAATGAAAGGTTGAAAAGAAAACAAATTGCAATGTGTGTGTTCATTGACCTTTGAGCTCTCTCTCTCTCTCTATATATATATATCACATCGGATCATTTAATGAAAGGTTGAAAAGAAAAACAAATTAATAATGCATGGTGACCAGTCTACCATTGTAGGCCATGGGATAGGGAGGTGCCTATCATCCTATTGAAGGGCTTTAATACGCTGTTGGCGTTTGGGTAGCGGTAGGGGTGCGGGGCCCAGTCTTTTTTTGAGTTTTTTTGTTCCTCGCAAGGATTAAATTGCTTGTGTTAGGAAGCATAATATTTCACTCTTATTAAAAGAGAGTAATTATTATTTTCAGAGACATAATTTAGTAATCTTGACGATCATTTTTGGACTTTATTCTGTCATAATTAAAGTATTACTTTAAAATTAAAATTAAGAACTACCATATTTCTTTATTAATCTCATTTATCATATTTTGAGGTCAATAAATGAGGGCGTTCGTGATGAGATGATAAAAAAAAAGAAAAGAGTGGTTGTTACATTTTACACAATTGAATAATTTTTAATTATTTTTATTAATTCATGTATATTAATAATTAATTAATCATCTTATATTTCTATATTTATCTATAATATAAATATACATTAATTACTATTATATATATTTTTTTAAACTGCTAAGTTATAATTTAGATGGTTTCTAGTATACAGTAGTTTTTTTATGATTTGAAAGATTGTTAAACTATTATAATGGTTTGATTTGAAAAACACATTCCAAATCAACCATTGTCAATCCTAATTGTATCTATAAAGTTTTAAACTAAGGCATACCATGAGTTTCATAAGGAGAGATCAAAAAAAATTAAATAACTAATAAAAATATATAATCCGCCTAACATTAAGAGAATATATATAACCGTCAGGGAAAATCTTCACCGTCACATTTTGAATTCATTTAGACTAAAAAAAAAAAAAACTTCTTTAAAGATCACAATTTTAAGCATATTCATATCTCAAAATACCATTTTACAAGAGTGTTGACATTTATAATATCAATCCCTAATTACTAAGCAATCTAAACTAACGAAATAAACAACGGATACAGGAATAAGCCATCAATTCATGAATTTTCTTAAAAATTATGTCGGATTTGATTGTCTAAAGTTAACAATCGTGCTATCATATTTTAGTAATATAAAACTCTATAAATAAAATATTTTAAATTTTTAAATGTATTTTTAAATAAAAAAATTAATTATGTTAATAAGATTTAAACTTATGACCTTAAAACAATAACTGATTTTCTAAATAATTTTATCACTATACCGATACTAATTTTTATTTAAAAAATTAAAAAGTAAATTATTATCGTCAAATATTTATCTACTTTTATAAATATAGAATAATTTTTATATAAAAATATATTTGTATGTAGACAAAATGTAACTAAACTTTTTTTTTTTTTTTATAAAGGAAATGTAAGTAAACTCGATCTAGATAACCTTTATACAATAATTTGTATTTATTAAGTTGGACCAATGACAATTTTTCTCACCTTATTAAAAAAAGTAAATTACATTAATTATATTGGATGTTTACTCCTTTTGTTCGACCTCCCTAGTAACGAGGGGATTGGCATTACTAATGCTATCTTTTACATCAAACGATGGCTTAAGTTATGAGTATACTTCTAACACTCTAAGTTACTAGTTTGTTGAGTAACCTGAGATTGTTAGCATTATTAATAATGTTTAGGGAAGTGTTTTTTAAGTCGATCGGAAATGTGGTTGATCAGTGCAATTATTCAAATATTTCCTCACCCTCCTATGTGTAGGTGTACAGTTTTATTTTTGTTCATTATATTCTTAATTTAAGGTCAAACTTATATTTTTATCTTTGTGTTTTTATTTTTTTTTGATGTGGCACTTGAACATTTTGTTATTTCAATTACATCATTAGATCTATATTTTCGAGTCAATTTAATCTTTATATTTTGATATTTTTTTTTTGTTAAATACATATTTTAGTCTTTGTACTTAAATGTTTTCTTCATTTAAACACTTAAACTTTTTGTTGTTTCAAAGGCATATTTAAACTTTGCAATTTTAAATTAATTGCACCCCTGAATTTTTGTTATTTTAATTGCACCATTAAATTATGTAATTTCGAGTCAATTATATATCTCAATAAATTTATCGAGAACAATGAATTCAGTGGTGTAATTGAAACAACAAAAAGTTTATGGGTGTTTTTGAAATAACAAAAAGTTCAAGTGTCTAAATAAAAAAAAATATGTAGATATAAGAGTTAAAATATGTATTTTTTTTTTCATGACAACTTAAACTTTTTATTATTACAATTATATTCCTAAACCTTATTTTTAAATCAATTTTAACTCTTGCACTTTAACGTGAATAGAGTGTGAAGTGAACTTTGATATCTCATTTTATTTTTTTATACATAAATATATAAGAATTAAATTAACTAAAAAATGCATCTGTAAAGGTATAATTAAAATAACGAAAATTTTGAGTTATTATATGAAAAATATGTCAAAATATAGAAATTAAATTGATTTGAAAATCACGTTCAGTAATATAATTGAAATAATTAAAAATTTAGATAACTATATAAAAAAGACGTAAAAATATAGGAAAAAAATGAATTTAGGCTTAATTTAATGATAACTAATAAAAGTGTTTAATGTTAAAAATAAAATATATTAAATATAACATTCTTTTTTATTGGCAACCAAACAATTTATAAATTAATAGTAACTTTTTCGATCTAATCGACTAAAGGCCTTTGGCAGAAAGAAATGTCAAAGCTGGGAGGCGGCCGCCAATTAATCGATCAGGGTGACATGCATTGAAACATACAGGGAGAACGATGGAGACAAGTCAAAGAATAGTGAGTGATGCCCCAACTTGATAAAATATTTAAAATTTTATATAAAATATTGAGATTTGAATTAGGGTGTTGATTTAAAAAATAAATTTATTATTAAAATATAATATTTAGTTAGAAGATAGTAATAAGGTTAGAAGACAAGTTTTATATAAATTGTATTGAATGCCTAACTCTGAATGTATATAAACTGTATCCACATTTAAATTTATCTGATAGTATATTAGGGGAGAAGGTCATTTATCCTCGAGATTAGTCGGACGAAGTTTGGATACCTCAAAAAAAAAAAAATAATGATTGACATCAAAATGGATCAATTAGTTGTTGGGAGTAAGGGTATTCAAATTTTAGCATGCACTAATGGAAATTCAGTTTAGTCTTTGATATATAATTTTAATTTAATTAGTTTAGCCTGGTTAGTGAGCGATTTCTAAATGGATTGATTAGTTGTTGTGGGTAAGGGTGTTCAAATTTTAGTGTGGATTGATAGAAATTTAGTTTAGTCTTCGAAGCACAATTTTATTTTAATCAATTTTTTGTCTGATTAATGAGTAATATCTAAATGAATCGATTAGTTGCTGCAAGTAAGGGTGTTCAAATTTCAGTATTGCTTGATAGAAATTCAATTTAGTCTTCGATGCACAATTTTACTTTAATCAGCTTTTGGTCTGATTTAGTTTTGGATCGGTTCAAGATCGAAAATTAGTTGAAAATAAATAATATTATTTATTACTAATAAATAATAATATATTATTAAAGTATAAACTAGTTATTCTTGTTTACATTTTTTTATGAAATTTTTTTATTTAAATGATATATATATATATATATATATATATGAATATATTTTAAAGATGCTATATTAAAATATAAGAAAAATATTCTTAAAAGTTCTAATCCCAATCTTGATTTAATCCCATTTAGATGGAATGAACACTCCTACTTGTAGGCATTTAGTAATTAGTAATTAATAATTGATATTAGAATACATATAAATAAAACTTCTTATAATGGAAAGTTCTAGATTTCGATCAATTAATCTCGTATAGATTCATACATACGGAATCTTAATTCAAGTCAAAATTAAATATTAAAATAACGATTACGACTCTAAAAAGTAACCTAACCTAATATTTCGGCCAAGTGAATCTTAATTCAAGGCAAAATTTAGTATTAAAATATTGCGAGGTGTAATATAGCTGTGTGTACTTTTCTTCGTATTCAATTAATTGTATTTTTTAAAAAGTCAGAGTAGCCAGGGAAGACTAAATATTTGATGTACGGTGCGGGTAGTTGACAACCATGCAATACAGCTAGCTAAGCAACAACTTGCAAGAGAAAAAATTATACACGATGGGTTATCGGAGTGAGCGGATTAGATTGCATGAAGAATACAAAATGAATGTCTCAAGCGCAAGTGATAAAGTACTCATCTCAAACATAGATCCTAGATCGAATGGTTGGATAAATGATATATCAAATTTTTATTAGTAGACAATAAATTTGATTATTGTTTGATAAAATCTCACACCTACGATTTACTTTCTCTATCAAAATTGAGGACACGAGTGATGAGAGCTGTGTAAGGACGGTTATCCCAAGTGATAAAGTTTTCAAGTCTTTTTGGTAATGGCAAGTGATCAACTCTTAATAGAGGTAAAAATGTCTTATTTGATGGAAACTGACTGTGTGTCTGTTTATGAGTATATAAGCTTACGATCACATTTGATTTATTCGGAAGCTAAATCATAGAGAAGATTGATGTAACATCCTGCATTAAGTGATAGGAATGACCAAAACAACTTACTCTTGATGGGTCTACGCGAACTTCTCAAGGGTCACCCATCCTTAAGCTTTCTCAGCTTAAGCATGCTTAATCCGGGAGTTCTTTACCTACATTCAGCTCAAAAAGTATTCAAGTGGTGTTGTTTTCTTTCTTAGTTATCTTCGATATATATTACTCTTTTCTAGACTCTTGAGGTATTATATTCTCCCTCCTTAAGCACATGACACTCTCATCATGTGACCTTATAACTAGTTTCAAATCTTCTCTCTTTTGGAGACTGCCATCCTAAATGTTTGTTAGAAACCGCTCTTTGTACAGGCCCTCGAGCATCGATGCCACTCTCCACCCTCATTGGACTGTTTTTACCAAGAGTCGGCTCTGATACCACTTGTAACATCCTGCATTGAGTGATAGGAAGGATTGAAACAACTTACCCTGATGAGCCTATGAGAACTTTCTAGGGGTCACCCATTCTTGAGTTTTTCCAGGTTAAACACTCTTAACCCATGAGTTCTTTGCCTACATTCAGCCTAAAAGATATCAAGTTGGTATTGTTTTCTTCCTTATTTATTCTCGATATATACTACCCTTCTCTGAATTTTTGGGGTATTATAATGGGCATAAGCGAACTTTTCAGTGGTCACCCATCATTAAGCTTCTCCAGTTTAAACACACTTAACTCGGGAGTTTTTTAGTTACATTCAACCAAAAAAATATTCAATTGGTGTTATTTCATTTCTTATTCATCCTCAATATATACTACCATTTTCTAGGCTCTTGGAGTATTACAGTTGATTTTCTTCAGAATTAGAGAGGTGAAGCCATGACACTTGGGTCATCAAAAAAAAAAAAAAATAGAAAACGGATATGACATGAAATAAAAAAGAATAATATATTTAAAAAAAAGTAAAAAGTGAAAATAAGAAAAAAAAATGTATGGATAGAAAAAATATAATGGTTGTTTTATAAATATAATTTTTAAATAAAAAATTATAAAAAATAATTATTTGATTAAATATAAATATAAATTCTATCATCTATTCAAGTAAATATATATATAAATTGCTTCTATATCTAAAGTTGTTGCTGAGTGGTAAAAGTGATTGCAGAATAAAAATACATTTTTAATATTGTGAAATAATTTTAATATATTTTTATAATTACAAAAAGGGTTTGGAAGTATTTTTAATTTTTATTATAATTCAATCTTTTTTTTAATCCCCCAATCATATTTAATTTAGAAGAGTGGGTTCCTACTTAATGTTGTGGGGACCTTTTGTAGCAATTGCCCCAACTCTCCTTCAAAAGGCAATACCTTTTGCGATTTTTTTAATTTCTTTTTAAATGCTAAGCAATGCCCTCTCGCACGTTTATTAAGGGTAAATTGGCATGATCTGTTCTATGAATATTTAATTATTATGAATTTAGAGTAGACATCTACCTAACAATACTGTCACTGACACTGACGCTCGACAAAGGCTAAGTACATTGAATGGAATTTGTAACACTTTTTTTTTAATGAGATCCTCTCACTATCTAACCATTAAAATATTTAAAGTATGAAAAATACTATTTGTATTCTTTAACCTACACCTTAAGTTACACAATCTACTTAAAATAATAAAAATATTCTTCACCCAAATTGATAAGGCGTCGTAAGGTGAGATGGTGAGGCGTGAAAAGTATTTTAGTCATTTACATGCGTATATCTCAAATTGTAATTCTTGATGTAAAAGTAATATGATCCTTAAATTATTGGGTTCAACTTTCATCACTTTTGATTTGACTATTCAAATTCTATATCTATCAAATGGAAGGGCCTTAATATTAATATTAATTCAATAACCTTAAATTAATGTCTTATCAAAGGTAATTAATTAACAAAAGGACCTAAAGTCACGTTGTAAACATGGTATAAAACTTTGAATAAAGACATATTGACTCTAATCGTTTACCCAAAAGCAAATGCACTTACTTGATAAAGACCCGCAAATTGGATGACAAATTACAAGTGAACTTTGCCAATGGTTTGTCCAACGAGACATAATATCAAAACCAAACTAACTTCCATCTATTTAAATTTACTAGGAAAATCAAAATCATAGTGTGTTATGAGAAATTTTATCATAGGTAGGAGTTGAAAAATGAAAAAATCCTGATAATGGAATTATTATCGATAAATAATTCGTTTAAAATTATAAGTTTTGAGTGATTATATAGGGGATAAACAAGTCGAGTTTAGCTTTACCAAGTTTGACTCTTTTACTTCTAAAAGTATTTTAAGATTGAGCAGTTTATAAATTGAGTTTTATAAAAAATATTCAAACTAAGTTCGTAAATAATTTTTTATATTAAGGCTCGGCTTATTTAAGGTAAACGAGTGTTATTTGGGCTTATCTAAGGTAAAAGTGTTTCATTTAAGGTAAAATTTGTATTATGCAATATTGTGTATTAGAATCCATACAACATTTTGTTTGTATTAGAAAATTATATGTTTTAACTATTTTTAAAAATTTCAAAATAGTGAGCCAAGCTGACTAGTTTGAGTGGCATATCCCCCAACCCTCAGGCCCAACCCAAATGGGTGGTGTTGGGTCAAAACAATCATATGGTTTTGCCCTACGCTCACAACTTAGTTGTTAGTTGAGCCATGCCAACCAACCATGCCCAACACAATCCAAATACCCTTAAATGTAATTGGTATTGTGGAAGACCATATAAAATCCAAATACCGAGTGCGTTTGATCTTAAAATTTGATCACTGCTCCCCTTCTAGATACGTTAGGCTCATTGCCCGTTCAAGGCATAGGCCACTGAGATTTATGTCTAAAATCTGCAAAAAACGACTTTAAAATTATTAATTTTGATACCTAATTATTTATTTTTTTTATTTTTTGAAATATAAAATTACTAATTCTATTTTATGATAATTTTTTTTGTTTGAATTTATGCTCTGTTTATTTTTTTGTTTCATTTGGACAAAAAGACTCCCTAACTCCCCAAGTTTACAAATTATTTTTCAATGTTAAGCAATGACTAATGAGATATCATTGTGTCATTTAGACGAGAAGGCTTTCTAACTCCTCAAGTCTACAGATCATTTTTCAATATTAGACAATGAATAGTGAGATGTCATTTAGACGAGAAAGCTCCCCAACTTTCTAAATTTATGGATCATTCTCTAATTTTAATTAGGTAATGGATAATGAGAAGTAAACCAGTAATGCAAAAAAAAAAAAAAAAAATCACAAGAAGTGACATTATTTTAGGAGGATAATTTGATAAAACGATTCTTTGGATTGAAAACTTTATCTGAGGAATCCGCATTGATCTGGGCATTAAAGAAAAAAATAAAATTGTAAAAGTAAATATATGACTTTTTAATTTACAAGACTTGACTGTGACTCTTCATATTTTTTACATATTTAACTCTTATATTTTCAAATTTTTTTCTCTTATCTATACTGTCAATTGAAAAAGATTTAATTTCTAAAGTTGAATAGAAAATTTTAATTAGTGATTTTACATATCAGAAAACAAGTAAATTTTAAATAATTTTTAATATTTATTTATATTATTAAAGAATTATCAAAATAATTTTTATCTAGCGTCACAAATATTTTTAAGCTTGCTCTCAAACCGTTTGAATAGCCATCCTTGTAGTCTAGCCCACTTTTTTTTCATTCAACCCAATTGAATAGAAATCCAATCCATACTAATTCTCGTTTGGAAGCAAAACAAAACGTGTTGGGCTTTAAGAAAATGAAGATAGAAATGAAAACATTGGATAAGCCAATAGGACCTTAGAATTGGGCCTTACAGTGGGTCAGTTTCATGCTCAAATTGAAATGATCCAATTAAACCTTACCCAAATTTGAACCAACTTTAGAACCAAATGTGTGTGTGTGTCTATACAATTACATCTTAGTTTTTAGGTTTTTTTTAAGTAAAATGAACGAATTCAAGTGCAGGTGTTTCTCGATTTATTGTAATCGATAGAGGTTATGAGTTTAAATTTGTTGGCAACTCAGTATAACTATTTTTCGTTTTTTTAAACACAATAAATAAAGGATATTTTAAAAATTCAATTTATTGATAAAGTTTTATAATGTTAAAATTATAGTTTGCTTATCAAATAGATAGTCAATAGTATAGACACTAAACCATGGTAGATATATGGTAAATTCTCTTTTAAACTATATAGTATATATATATGCCCCAACTAGTAGGATATATATATTCAATTGATCGATGGGGGTAATGTGATTATTGTTTGAGATAATATGATCACTGAGACATGCTCTTGGATACAATATAGACTGCAGTGACTTAGGATATAAAATTGCATTGTTACATATCAACATTTATATATACTAACTCTTTGGGTTTCTTTATAGAGATATGATGTTGTTTGGAATTGGGATCCATATCTTCACTTGCTAGCTCTCCAATTACGGGGCTTTTGTTCCTTTGGGGGAGTTCTGATAATCAAGTTAGTAGTGTTCGAATCTAAGAGAACAAGCATGAGAAGAGAGTAGTAAGCAGGCTAAGGTCTTGAGCCCCTCTTTTACTTTTAGAATTATTGGACTCATATAGCATGTCTTGAATGGCCTAAGCATGATTTTAACTAACTTATTTCCTGTGACCCCGGAGCATGGCTTCGATTGATATCTAGCCTATATCTCTCAGTCCATTTCAGATCCCATGCCACTGGTAATAGCTAGAGAGAAATTAAGGTGTGATGACACATAATTACTTAATAAAAGTGATACGTGTCAACATGTTGCTTGATCCTTGGGAAGTATTAATTTATCCTCCTTCAAGATACTTCGATTTATCTCCATCTTTAGGGGTAGGTTCATCATTCATGGGCATTGTTTGGAAAACTTACTAAAATATTCTTCCAAGGCAAATTCATTTTTTCTTCCACGTTTATTATTTAGATATTCAATTATGATATTTTTAGTGTAACGTAAAATACAACACATCAATATACAAACGTCATTAAAAAAAAAATTACATCTTTTGAGTGTTGAAATCGCACTTCCTCAAAAATAGTATTAGCTAGCCAGGGTAGTTGCTCAAGGTGGTAATCTCCATGCAAGGAGAAGCCTTCCACACTTGAGAGTGAGCCCTAAGGATCTCCAGTGCTTTGTCTTTCAGATACGAGTCACAGTTAAGCTGAAGCACCATGCAGAGCTTCGCCACTGCCCCAACGCTCACCATCTGCTCAAGCACCATGGGTGTCCCGGAGAACTTGCATATCAGCGACAGAATCAACACAGCCCGGTCGTTGGCTGTCGGAGAAACGTTCAGGAGCCTCTTGGCGATGACAGCGACAGCGGCGGCGTGACTCAGGAGCTGTGCTCTCCCGTCAGCGGAATAACACAGATGAAACAGTATTCCCAATATGAGCTCGGAGGTTCTTTTCTCCGGCGATCCCAGTTCCAGCTCAATGAGCTCAAAAATGGCCTCGTTTTCCACCATTATCAGTCTGTTTCGTCCCCATGGACAAGCTTCTAACATAATATGCAAGGCTGCATTTACCCCTTCTTGGGATATACCTGTTAAAATAAAAAAAAAATAAAAAAATGACACAAGAATGTTAGAACTAAGTGTCAATCTTGAGTAAGTTAGCCAAAACAGTACCATCTTGAGAGGCTACTCAAGGATACGAATTACTTGTACTCTTAAGAATTCTCAACTAGCTAGATAAAAGAAAACAACGAACAGCTTGTAATTATAAATATTCTTAAAACTTCTTTTTATTACCTCTAAATTAAATAGGGGGTTTATATATAGGGTCATGCTATTTGTACAGAAAATTTTGTACAGAATTCTTACAGAAGCAATAAAATATCCATTTTACCCTTACAATAAATGACCTAAATGACCCAAATACCCAATATCATATCTCTCCCATTTTCTCTCTCTCTCTCTCTCTCCCTCTCACACCATCAGCCTCGGCGGCAAGCGGAGGTTCTTCACGCCAATGCCAGGGGGGTAGCCGGCATCAGTCTTCGATTTATCCGTGGGTTGTGAAGCGTACAAAAATCCGTAAGCTCCGACAATGGCGCCGGCCTTTCCAGCCGCGGCTAATATCCCGTGGCAGGTTGATCTCAGCCTCGCAAGGAAAATCTCCGCCGGCATGACGAATGTGGTGGCGTTGGGCCCAAAGTTTGCGAAGAAGAAGGTGAAGAAGAAGGTGAGGCATTCATGGAGGCAGCACTTGGGATCCCCCCAATTGTAGTGAAGATATCTTTCTGGAATAGGTTTTGGCTATAGAAGACGATGTCCATTAAGAACCAAGTAGTGGTGGTTCTGGGGCGAGGCAGCAGAGGCGACGAGGTGAGGCGGCGGAGGTTGCAGCGGCGAGGCAAGGCGGTGGTGCGGCGAGGCGAGGCGAGGCGGTGGCGCGGCGAGGCGAGGCGGCGGCGAGAGCAGGCGGAGGGGAAGTTGCAGCGACAAGGGAAGGGGGGAGAAGAAGAAAGGGATGAACAGATCAAAATATCGCGAAATATCGCGATATTTTGATGTCAATATATCACGATATATCGCGATATATCGTTTCTGTATGTTTTCTGTAAAAATTTTTCTGTACAAATAGCATTTTTCTTATATATATAACACAAACAAGAGAAGCAAGACTTCTAATTTTCTAAAGTGCGACAAAAGAACACTTAAAATATGATACTTAAAAAAAGAATATATTTGTAGCTTGAAAATATGGTAATAGATTAAATGAAACGTGTACTCATTATTCTTTGAATTAGACGACGTACGTTCTCAGAATGCACAAGCTTGATTACTCGAATCCAATAAAAAAAAGGGGAAAATTCTCAGATTATTATAATGCTCTATGATGGGTTGAATTGAGAGCAATTTAATAAACAATCATATTAATTAATACTCTATATATGATGGGTTGAACTGATGAGCAAATTGTTAAATTAAACATTTTGCTCAACAGATTCACCTTTCGGGGCACACCAAATAGAGTAGAAACCATTTTTTTAAAGTAAATCATTAATATTAACTCACGTTACCTTCTCTCAAAGCACGTATAATCCTTTGGAAGAACTCGGGTTTTAGCCGCCCTAACACCTCATCAGAGCTAGCCTTTCTGATGATCTTCTTCAGTACTGAAATCGCATGGCTTTTCACGGTTAGATGATTGTTGATCTCTAGCCCTAAAACCCAAATCAACGAGTCAATCATCTGATCCTTATTTCCGTCGAGAAGAAGCTTCGTTTCCATCGACTCAGTTCGAAGAAGATACAGAGTGCTCAGTGCTTCTTCCAGCCCCATGGTTTCTCCGCTTCTGTAACAAGCTACAACGAACCCTGCGATGGCCTGGATCACTCCGGCTTCCGCCATGCAAATCCTGTTCCTTTCGTGTTCGAACGCTAACACTTCCAGTTTCCTCAACGATTTTACCCTAAATTCTTGAACCTGAATCCCTCTAATGAGGCTTAGAACATTGGGTTTATTGAGAGGAGGCTTCGGCGTCGGGATTCTGTCTAGGCCTTTCGTTGAACACCATGCCTGAATCAGCCGCCGGAGCGTGTGGTTGGGCGTTAAGTATGAGTCCCTCGGTAATGGCTGCTGCGTCACCGGACAAGTGGTGTTGTTGGCTTGGAAGAGCCAATGCTCGATGCTTTCCCGATCGTAGGTGATCCCAGTTATGGCGGTTACTGGGTCTCTCATGATTTGCAGAGAGATGGGGCAGATGAAGAACTGAGGAACTTCTGTTTCATCCATGGAGAACGAACTGAAGGCAACAAGTATAATTGATCGATATTCTTAGCAAATATATTGATAATATTGTTGAACACACACACACACACACACACAGAGATATATATATATATATATATATGTGTGGAGAATGAAAGAGTGAAGAGACGAACTGGAAGATGGAGATTTATGGGGAATCGTATGGTGTGGAAGGGAAGAAGATTGAGAGTGGTAAGAGAAAGCGGCTGATGATTTATGGAGACCATGATGAGATCTGAGAACGGTCTCCATGGCTTACCAGTCAGCAGTTCTCACAGGGGCGTTCGGTGGTCAAACAAAAGGTTCAATATGGTCAAATCACCTACACCTCAATTCCACTGTTATATATATATATATATATATGTATGTATAGATTAAAGATTTGATGAAACAAGGGCAGGACCAGATTAGTCCAATTTACATTAGCGTCGGGCTAAGAATATTTGTAGCTAGATGAGAGTCACTTCCCTTAAATAATATAAATAAATATTAAAAATTATTTAATTTTTATTTTACTTGTTTTTGAGATTTAAAATTACTATTTAAACTTTTATATTTAAGTTCAAAAAATAAATTTTTTTAATTGATAATATAAATAAGAGAAAAAAATCTAAAAATGTAAGAGTTAAATAAACAAAAAAATATGGAGAATTCATAGTCAAGTCAAAATTTTTGCCATTCAAATAATTATTTTATCAATTTGTCCTTCTAAAATAACGTCACTTTTTTTTTCTATTACGTTGTTGGTTTACACCTCACTATTCATCACCTAACATTGAAAAATAATATGAGAACTTGGCGAGTTTAGAGTTTTCTCATCTAAATGACATCTTATTATTCACTGCTTAACATTGAAAATTAATTCATAAACTTGGGGATTGAGGAGTCTTCTCGTCCAAATAGAATAACAAAATAAACAAAGTATAAATTCAAATAAAAATTAATATGAAATAAAATTAATAATTTTATATCCTAAAAAATAAAAAATATATATTTTTTAATTAATAAGTAATTTTGAGATCTTTATTTTTTTGAGAGCCCTACATAGATTTTAGTAGCTTATGCCTTCAGTCAGGATTGATTACATATATATGGTTAAATATATAAAATATAAGTGTAATAAGATAAGAATATCAAGATGAGTTTGTGATTATATATATATATATTTATATATTAAAAAGGATACAATTAACAAGATTATAATGGCTCCGATATTTAAGCTTATATTTCAATTGGGGGTACAAAAGGGACGGGAGGGGAAGAGACTTTTCTTACTTTTATTATCTTAGTTTTGTTAATTTTGTACTTGTTTGTTTATTTTAAGAGTGAAAGGGCATAATAATAATTTTATTTTTTTTTTCAATTTTCTATCCAAACAAATTAAAGTTATGTTTGGAACTTTACATTACTTCTTTTACTTTTATTTTGTCTCATTATATATCTACCATTCCATTCTTTATATTATCTCTTTCCCAAGCAAAGGGTAAATGTAAGATGTTAAGATATAATTAAAATAATTTAATCTTTTAAAAAGAAATTGATGATGATTTTTGGGACCGATCATCACGTGCCACTTCTGCGACTGGACCTCAGGTATAGTACCTTGGACTTGGTGATATCGAACATTGAGTATAGAACCTGCAAGACAATAGAGGGCTGGGACTAAGATCCCCTGGGATAGACTCTGACGCTCAAATTAGTAGAGTAAATGTAAGTAGAAATAAATGTGAGAGCTGTAGAGGTTGGTCATACCTGATAAGAACCCTTGTCTTTTATAGGCGGATCGGTTATGGGGTACTCGAAATAAAATCCAAGCTGAGCGGACACGACTCCCGAGGATCTCGGTCAAGTCGAAACAAGTCTTATGGCTTGACCCGGATTTTTCGGGCTCCACTCCGGATTGTTGACTTGCCACGTGTCAATCTCTCAGCTCATCCACGTGGCGAGTGAGACTATTAGCGCGTAGGGTTATTCTGGTAATTTTAGGTGGTGCCATATCAAAAATCAATCGTGATTAGTTTATGTGGGAGAAATAGATAAATAAATATTTAGAAGAATAAATTTAAATTTAATTAGGGGAGAGTAAAATTTCGGTTTACTCGAACTAATCAAACCAAATTGACCGAACTTGTTGGTTTAGTTTAGTCTTTTTTTTTTTTTGCATCGGTTCAGTTCAGTTAATCTTTCTCAAAAGTTTTATTTTTGGTTTTCAATTCAGTTTTTTAGTTAGAACAATTGAACTGATCAAATTTTAAAATAATATTGTTTTGATATTGATAAAATAACGTCATTTTTTTCAATTTTGTGTATTTTCTATCAGTTACTTCTGTTTTCTTTAATTTTTTTTTTACGTTTCTTTAGTTTAATTGGTTAGGTTCGGTTTATATGATTTGGGGTTTAATTTTTTTGATTATCGGTTAGTTCAATTTTTTGGGTCAATCGGTTAGTTTGATTTTGTTTTGCTCTCTAATTGAATTTAATCGATTAGTGAATTTTGGCCGATTCGGTTTGCACACCCCTAAATTTTATATTACAAAAACTTGATAAAAAAAATTGTTTTTGGTGATTAAATTAAGAAACAATTGCATGATTATAACAAATAATTAAACCAATTTAATTATAACAAGTCATTGATCCTATGCAAGTTAATACAATGTTAATAAGAGATTAATTAACTCATACATTAATCAAGATGTAGGTCAATTTTCAGCATTTATAATTGGTGGGTCACTATATAGAACACTGATAACTGGCATTGTTAATTAGCCAGATCACTCAGTCTTGTATTTGAAGACAACTATTTAATATTACGTGGGAGTCGCAATCCATGACTTTCATATAAAGTGAATTCTAGCTAGGTTTCAAATCTATTATTTACCTAAAAATGAAATGGGAAAAAGACAAATAACAAAGACAGCTAATTAAGGGCTCTTTTTGACTTCAATTTGCCCAAATTGAATACGAACGCATTAAGGGTCATTTGGAGTGATTTTGGGTAGAACTTACATTTAAACTATAATTATTTTTGAGAAGGTTGCCCATGAAAGGTTTTGAGTATAGTTACAATCGATCATCAAAATCTGTATTGATGTTGGCACCAGTAAGAAGAAGTGCAACTGGGTTCTTTAATTTAATTTTCGATATTCAAGTCAGTAAAGCGACACCAATAAATAGTATATAGTAAGTAAAGATGAATCAGATTCAGATATCTTTACTCATGAGAGTTCTTACTCTTTATATAAGTTTAAAGAGGTGGATTCTTAGTATTATTTTTGAGATTTTGAACTTTACAATTATGGATTAATGGGGATTTGTCGAACCTGTCTTGGATTCTCCAAAATTTATATTCAAGAGTTGAATCCATTGACTTTGCTCTTAGATGTGGGCTGAATCCATTGAGTTGAATCCATTGAATATAAGAACAGATGCTGATTTTCTGCTAATTGTCAATAAAAACACTTGACGATATAGAATTCATATGGCTTTTCAAGAATAGTTTAGCAACTCTTTCACGTTTATAATAGAGCATTTAACATAATAATATTAAAAATTATAATTTTTTGTAAAAATTTGAAAATTCTTTTTAAAATGTTATAAGAAATTCAAAAGTGGGCGTAGGATGGCAACATATTTAAGAGTGAGTCAAGAGCAAGCCGTGAGGGGCATGGTGTTTGGATAAACATTAGGGAAAGCACGAGAATTATGGGTGCGTGATGCATGCTTTCAATTATCCATCAGAATTTAATGTTTCCACCCAATCAAGTCAAAAAAACCAGTCAACTCTGCTATATATGACGACTCTCTCTCTCTCTCTCTCTCTCTCACACACACACACACAATAATTGGGCCCCTTTTCCAATCTAGAAGAAAAAGATAAACTAAAGTCTAAAAGTTAACAGGGTAGTTGTGTGATAGCGAGGAAGAAAAGATAAAAAAGAGAATATTTAGGGGGTGCTTACTTGATTTGGATCATAAGTCAATACAATTCATTCATATCGCTATTTAAGGCTAGTGAAAGAGGGTTTCAAAGTTGAATTCATGTGAGTAAAATTTGGTGCTTCCAATAGTAAGTTGCTAAAGATCGATATTTGGTCAATTTTATTAACATGTCTAGTGTGTTGATTCTAAATAACCTTTGTACTTAAAAAAATTTATGCTATCTTGAACACGTCTAGTGCTTGTTATTTTTAATAGTGAGTTTTTTATACTTTTTTACTAAGTGCACAAGCATCGACTTAAAAAAAAATGCAAATTGAACTCGCAATTGTCATAGTAAGTTGAAATGCAAATTGAACTCGCAATTGTCATAGTAAGTTGAAGATATCTATTTTTTTTTCCAAATGTATGGAGGCTGCAGAGAAGTTGTAGAGGCCCCTAACTAGGGACCCACAACAAGATGACATAAATGTTAAAATCTATTAAAATATTACACATCTTTCTTGATATTAACAACAGAAATCATACTCATACATTCTTGCTCATAGACAAATACAATAGTGTCCACATGCTCACATAAATAAGAGTAACTCAATATTACACACCACATCAGGGTCCATAAACCCACCATATCCCCTCAAGGATACAACCTAAAACATAAACAAACTTAACTTAATATTACACACCACAAAACACCCCCAAGGACCTTTGATTGAGATGGCTCTATACACACTGCTACTCTATGGATTTTGATTCACTTGGCTCGCCTTCTACTTTAGTCTTACCCTTACCTGGAATGATGCAAGCAAATATGAGCCACAAGGTCCAGCAAGTATAATTGGAAGAAAGCGAGCATAAGAGTCATAGGTATCAAGAAGCAAAAGAGACATAAATGCTATTTAAGGTACTTTCACATGATAAAATGATGATACGTGCATCCATGCTTATATGCAATATTTTTTAGAACTATAAACATGGAACTGAAGTTCAAAACTTTGGGACTGAAGTCCATAACGTAAACTTGGGACCAAAGTCCATAGCATAAACTTGGGATCGAAGTCCAACTTTGAGCTCAACACTTTCTCTGCGGATATATCCTGCGGACTTGTCCGCTGCGCGCATCATAAGGTCTTTACACATTTTTTTTTAAAAAAACTATTTTCATGCACATGCTTCATGCATCCTCATAACATGCATATTTGTAATAACTTTTCATATATACATGCAATTAACGAAGCAATATGCACAATGGGGCAGCATTCATGCAAGACAACATCAAACCCTTGCATGTTTACAATAAAGTATCATTTTCAAGGAAAGATAGGGTGATACAAACCCTATTTGAGATTCAATAGGTATAAATGTAAATCATGAAATAATTTAAAAGGGAAGTAACTTGTAAAATAGGAAAACAATTTAAAATTTAAAACACAAGAGAATGGAATTTGCAAATTAAAAACATGAACTTGAGAAGAGGGAGAAACTAAACGTGCAATTTAATAAGGAATTGAGATCTTGCCTCTTAAACAAAGAAGAAAAAGAATTTGCAAAAACTAAGAAGAGAACTTGTCTTAGATATTCTTTTTTAACCTCTACTAGGAATCAAAGTTGTTTACGATACAACACAAACTCCCATGGGCAAAATTTCCCTTAATTTCCTCAAAATTCTCCCAAACTTTCCCCCAAAATCCCCTCATTTCACTCAAAGACAGCCTATTTATAAGCCAACGGGTAGGGGAGGTGTAAAGCAACATTGGGGAAAAATTCTATTTTTTTTTTTGGGACAAAAATGCATGCTGGACGCGTGGTTGTAGGAGGCAGCCATGTGGGCGCGCAACAGGGCAGCACAGAGCCCTGCGTGGCGTGTATGCGGCCCACGTGGCCGAGCGCGCCTGGCCACGTTGTGGCCTGCGTGGCGCGCGCGCGTGCACCTGGGCCTAGGCTGCTTGGAATTTTTTTTTTCAAAACACTATAAATAATTATTTTCTCTAAAATTTTCACATATTCAATAATATCCTCAAATAATTATTTTTAATCCCAAAAGCATACCAAATTTAATATTTTTCATTAATCTCCATAAAACCTCACATAACTCGATAAATTACCCTAAAACCCATAAATTAATTATTTTACTTAAATCCTTAAATCACTTCAAATGCTGAAATTTAAAATTATCAATTATCTCAAATTTCGAGATGTTACAGAAGCAAACAAAATTTGGGTTATAAACTTATTATTAACAATAGCAAGTTCTGTTTGAATCTGAAATCTTTCTTTCCACACATGAAATGGTGATATAAATGATTTTATGTAATATATATGTCTAAAACTTTCTTCCCATCTCAATGTATTCCCACCAGTCTTTATCCTTTTTGCCTTCTAAAGTTTCATAAATTAAGATTCAATGTTTTACATGCAAGCATGGATTTCTTTTTTACAAAGGGAAGTATAAATTCTGATAAGGTATCCGATAGTTTGACTTATGTTTATAAAAATTAGAGGGGCCATTTGTGTTATGAACGTATAAAAAAAATAAAAACTTTTAAATAAAAGTTCATTAGCTAGTGTCTATCAGTTATAATTTATTTTTTTAATTTTTAAGATAAAATTTAAACAAAATAAGTTTTTGTTATGGGTATTTCCTGTACCACTTTTTATGGGCTAGACTCGACCCAGCAGGTCGATCCAATAGGCCCAAGATCGAGCTTGTCAAAACAAGGTCACACATCACTGAAACTTGAGCTCAAATCGCGGAACCGAGCAAGCTTTCCACGATACTTCCAGCTCACTGGCCAAACCAAGCGAGCTCTCAGCAATACTTTCAGCTCGCTAGCCTAACCGTTTAGCTCGCATAACAACAAGACCACGGAACAACCAGAGATAAGGACTCATATACTTTATCTGAGGCAAACCAAACACTTGGTAATACGGAGCTCATTCCCGATTTTAGGGAATTAATAAGGACAATTTGTTCCTCATGTCATTATCCTTCAATTTCATGGATTTTATGTAATTGTAAACACCCATCGCTATAAATAGGGGTCAAAAACCATTGTACAGAGGGAACAACAAGAATGATATATTGCTACTCTACCGAAATATCCAGAGAACAGTTGTGGAATAGGTATCGTTCTGGCAAAACTACGTAAAAACTTTCCATGTACGTTCTATTTTGTTTCTCCTCTTTGCATTTTTGTTTATTTTCTCATTGTGGGCCTACAAATCACAGTCGACTAATTCTGAACGTCGACAATTTTGAACAATGGTAAAATTGTTTGAAAAATTATTTTTTAATTTAAACGAAATTGTTCCATGATGATGAATCGTTTTCTTCTCTTTAATGGAGGAGGATATGAATGCTCCATCTTCATGAGAGTTGGATATTTTGGTTGAAGAAGGAAGACTAGTTGAAATAGGGATGAATGCTGACAATGTTAGTACCACTGGTCATGGGGGGAGGGGGAAAATGTTATGGAATAGCTCAAGTGTTGGAGGTAATCTTGTGAAGTCTAAATCCCAACAAAAGAGGGAGGAATAAGAAGCATGCAATGGAGAAAGTGAATCACATAGCTAAAAGTTTAAATCATATGTTAAAGCAAGACGCTAAGGTCGAAGTGGGCCGTGTGGGAGACATGGAAGCATGCGACCGCAAGGGGCTAAAAGACTCACAACTCACTGAATGAGTTTAAATAATTGAATAAGGTGAGTGCATGGTATGTAGAATGATTAAATGACCGACTTGTAACTCACCAAATGAGTTTAAATAACTGAATAAGGTGAGTGTACGACATCCTACATGACTGAAAGACCGAATCAGGGGGATGCTACATGATCGAGTGGGTAAGGGTCTAAGTGACCAAATGAGTGGGCACGAGACGTGATCGAATGAGTAAGCATGAGGCATGGCAAAAGCGGATCTAGGTACTAATTTGGGGGAGGCTAGCCCCTAGATCCATAAGTCATTTCAACCCTTCTCTCCTCTAAATGGTCCAGATTCATAAGGCAAATTTGGGGAAGGGCTGAGGCTAACACAAGTGGCAACCCGTGCTTGCCCCTCCCTAGATCAGCCCCATGATAATCGAATAGGTATGGCATGTGTGATGATCGAATAGGTAGGGGTCTAAGTGACTGAGTGGTTGTATATTACAAGTGATCGAGTGACTTAAGGCCATGGGCATGCGGCCATACTGTGACTCGAGTAAGTGTGTGCAAGGTCACCGTGTGACACAACCAAGAGTCTCTCGGCCACGTAGACCGATGGCCATGCCAAGTAGCTGTGTGAGAGCAGTAATGATTGAGAGACTCATGCCTAGGTTGTGTGGGCACCTCTTGATTGAAGGAGTTAGCCATGTGACCATGCATCAACACCATGTGGCAACCTCATGCAAGTAAACCACGCACAAGACCAAGACATGACCGAGTAACCCCTTGGGACTAGACCTGACCCCGAGTTCTCGGGGTCAGGTCTAAGAAAGAAGTCTAGAAAACCTAGTAAATATATCGAGGATAGTAAAAAAGGAAACAACGCTAGCTGGATACCTTTTAGGATGAATATGGATAAAGAACTCTTGGGTTAAGCGTGCTTGAATTATGATAGCTTAAGGATGGGTGACCCCTAGGAAGATCGTGTATGTAACGCCCCGCTTTTCTGAGCGTTAAATAACTTAGGAATTTTGGGAATATTTTTTTTTTTTTTTATAAACCATCTCCCGACAATCCCGTTTTACCTTCTCAACTCACTAAATAAGAATCAATAAGCTAAGACCGGTAATCATCATAAATGCGGAAGCTTAAAATCGAAACCTGATATGGTACATAATCAATTTCACTTTATAACCGTATAAGAATTCATACCATACATTAACATCATATCCTCAATATTGAAATACATAAATACATGGAGATTCCATATGTTCTAACAAGACTAATAATCAATAAAGCATCAGCCAAAACATATCCGAGTCAGCTTACTGAATCCATCAGCTATGCCATCACGTGCCGTCTCATCTCAACCTGATCCTTGCCTGAGCTGCAAGTCTAAACTGGAACGTTGAATGTTCCAGGGGCATAACCCATTAGAAGATGAATCTTCTAGTAAGGGTTTAAAAACATGATACATGAATACATGATGCAATAACATAAACAATCATGTGCCCTAGTGTAACTTCCCTGGCCTACCAGCCTGGCACGGAACCCTAGGCAGAATCTCGAACCTCTGCAGGATAATCCTAACGTTGTTCCATCATTGCCCTTGGGAATTACGGCTACACTCTTAGGGCGACATCCCCATCCCATGCATGAGTATCAATATGCCAATAATATCGTACTATGCAAGAATAACTTATTTCCATGCAATATGAAATGATCATAACTTCAATAAATATCATGCATAATGAAGCAAACGTTTCATATATAGGTTCTCGGGATAAAACCACTTACCTTTAGACGTAAACTCAAATTTTCTCGAAAAACGCGTATAACCTCGTTTTGCGTGCCAACCTTGAAAATAACATAAATCATCAAGATCCATGGACAAATCACTTCCTGGCCAATCATTTCCAAGTAAAATCAATAATCTAATTTTTTTCATACTTTTTCCTTATTTTCTCTATTTTTTCTCTATTTTTCATAGTCATAATTTCTTCCAAAATTCAAAATAAATACCTAATCAGGTAATTTATTTAATTTTTCTTCATGAAAATTCCTAAAATAACATTTCTAATCTCTATGAGTTTTCTGAGAATTTTCCAAAATCTCTTCCTATTTTTCTCTAATTAAGTTTCCTTTCAAAAATTCAAAATAATTATTTCATCATAACATTTCTCAAATAAAATTTTATAAAACTGAACTATTCCTTTTTCTTGTATTTCTGGATATTTTTCCAGAATTTTCTCTCTTTTATTTCTATTTTTACTCTATTTTTCTTTATTTTAGCATTTAAATAATATTAAAAATTATCTCCGGTCATCTTCTCCGGCGCCGGCACACCGGAAAATTAAACTGACTATACCAAAAGATAGCTTACCTTGAGTTGATCATTCTGTCCAAATTTGAGCTTGAAAGAACACTTGGAAGACCTCCCTCCGAGCAAAATTCAGTTCGGTTCCGGCGAGATCCGATTTTTCCGGCGAAACTCCGATCACCCCTCAAATGAACTCCAAAATTTCTCAAACTTTCCAGAAATGATCCTCAGCTCATGGGCAACAAAAGCCCTATGGTTTGGTGCCTCAATTTGTTCAAAAGTGAGGTCGATTTGAAACTCAAATCTTGCAAAACTCTAAGCCACCATATCCTCTATTTATAGGCGATTTTGGCCCCATAAATGACGGATCTCGCTTCAATCAAGGCCTCTGATGTCCCCTATTGCCCTTAACAAGTCCAAAATCCACCGAAAGAGCTCCATTTTCGCGATCTAAATGGCCAAACTTTCGGCCACTTTTTCTTCAATTTCTAGCAATTCCATTGCTTGTTGTCGGTCAAGCCCTTTACAAAAGATGCTCCTTGAGCAACCCTCGTGCCATCCCTGTGGCCAATTTCGGTGATTTGATGGGTTGGTCGGCCATGGTTGCTTGGAGATTTTAAAATTGCACTTTGGCCCCTCAAACTTTGGTTTTCTCACTTTGGCCCATTTCACCAAGCTCTTTAACTTTTGATAATTTCTCTCAAGACCCTAAAGTCCTAAAACATCAATTTGACCCCTGAGGATTCTGAAAAAATATCGTTTCGGCCTCTCTTGAGTAATTTCAAAAAACTGCATTTAGGCCCGAATCTCCGTTTTGGCCCTAAACCTCTTCGTTTCTTCCTGAAACCACTGAAGGGTTGTTCCTTATGAAAAATTAAAGCCCCCTCAAGTTTCTGTTGACTTCTCGGAAGTCATCTATGACGATTCGGTATTGCAGCCTAATTAGTAGCTGTATTTTAGCTGTACCGAAAACTATTCCCGATCCAATTTATTTCGATGCTATAAATCATATCTTGGGGTGCTCGTTAATGCTACATCATTTTCCTTTGTCATTTCGGCTCTAGGGTACTCCCGGCAGTCGATTTAGTCAATTTTTCGGACTATTCAGATACCAATTTTCTCTGAAACCCCATTTCTCTAATAAATTACTTTTTTTAATTAACCCAAATTTCTCGGGTATTACATTCACCCCTCCTTAAAAGAAATTTCGTCCTCGAAATTTTCATCAGACCGTTAAGGTAACTAAGACATCACATAGCTCATTACCTAAATATCTCAGATCAAACATCTATTTGATCCTTGACAAGCCACCTCGGTTTGCATTCCTTATACGTCTAATGCTTATAAGCATACCATGTCATTCACATAATTTCCTGCTGTTGCTCCTTTCAGACGACAACACACCTTCCAATCATTTTAGGCACGCACATTTTATCCCGAAACTTTTGAGATTGCATTCTCGTATTTCAAAAATCATAAACCTTGGCTAATCACAATCATTAATTATAGACAATAACACTTATTAATCACACATGCTTTTCGTATCTCGTTTACCAAATCCAGCTAAACAACTAGGCTAGCCATAAAGATAGAAGATCCCTTCGGCACTACCATCATAGTTGGCAGGCCAACAAGCCTCCAACTTCATCTGCCACTCACGACTATCCACCAGGTCCTGCGTCGGCACCTGACGGCCACGCCCTGGGTGATACGAAGTAGTGCAGTCGTAGTTCTTAAGGAACTCCATCCACTGTCGCTACCTTTCATTTAGCTCTTTTTGTGAGAACCCGTACCTCAGGCTCCTCGTGGTTTGTGAGCACATCAATTGTCCTATCATTTTGGTAGTGTTTTCATAACCTTAAGAGTACATGTCCTAGCTGTCAGCTCTAAGTCATATATCGGGTAGTTCTCTTGGTGCCTTGGTGTAATCCACACGTAATCATTAGGTCATGTTGCATTAATACGCAACCCAATCCTTTGAGCTATCACAAATTCTCACTGCACCTGGCAGATTTTTTTATTAGACCTTTCTCATGAGTCCTATTGTAGACATAATTATTCCAGAGTGTTCTATCACTGCCTTTTTGACAACAGCTTGCCGAAATTTCTTATTTCAAAACATCATAGCATTCTATTTCGAAACATGATTCCTAAAATTTCCATTTTGAATCCTACGTTGTTCCATGATTCTAAACATAGGGTCGGGACTATAAATACCCGAAAAGCCTCGAATTCAACTTCCGCGCGTCCGGATCATTTTTTTCTTTTTACTAGAATCTCTGGAATAATAAAACACGTTTTTCCCATAAAGAAATTTATTTTTCTTCTCTTTTTTTTTTCTTTTCTTTTCTTCTTTTCCTCTTTCTTCTTCATTCTTCCTCCTTCCTCTGCAACTCACTGACTCTGCGCGCGAACAACCACCGGCCGCGCACAGCCCAGCCGCCATCGGCCTTCGCCGCGTCTGCCTCTAGCCGATGTAATCGGCCCCGCGCTTGCACCACCGGCCGACACCCCGTCAGCCTCGATCTCCGGTGCACAGCGTCCCCAGCCGCTGCAATCGCAGCTCCTCCTCGCCATCATCGCCGGCCCAATCGGCCCTCGTATCGGCCAGATCCGGTACGCCACCGCCGCTGCCAGCCCTCTCGTGCAACCACCAGCCATCGCCCGGCCTCTCTCGGCTGCCTCGGCGCCATCGCCGTCCTTGCTGCTGTCGTTGCTGCCAGATCCGGGTCAATCCGACCCGACCCGACCCGTCTCGATCCGGCCCGGCCTGACCCGACCCGTCTTAATCCACTTCAGGTTTGACCCATCCCTGTTTCAACCCATTAGATCTGACCCATATATGTTCCAACCCATATCTGATTTATTTAGATTTAGCCAGATCCAGATCTATCATGCGAGCCCAGTCTCGATGTGGGGCCTGCCTAGTCTTACGTAGAGGATGCAGTCCAGAATGCATCTTTGCCCCTTACTTCCGTCGTGAGGATGGTACTACTCGTTTTGCCGCCATCCGTGATGTTTTTGGCGTCAGAAATTTCATCAACTTCCTAGTTCCGCTTCCGGTAAACGACCGATTTTGGGCTGCCGATACATTCTATATTGAAGCTCAGGCTCGGCTTCAGGATCCTGTCTATGGATGTGTATCTCAGATTCTTACACTTCAGCAGCAGGTTAGTGATTTACAAGCTTATCGAGCTTATTTGCAAGATTCACTGTTCGCATATTATGCCTCACATCCCCAATCTGCTTCTCAACCTGATCAATACCCAAGTTGGAATTCCGATCTTCCTATCATTCCTGAGGACGTCCCTCTTCCCAGTTTCTCAGAGGCTACTCTTCCACCTTACCCTGGTGAAGCCAGCAGTAGCCAGATGCCACCCCCAGATGACATTGATGAGCTGGGACCTGTCGTGTTGGGCAACCGTCGTCGTTACTGAGCATTAGCATCATCATCAGTTTCATGGTTTCTTTTTCTTTTGAGTGATTGTACGGCTTGATTTCCTGTAATCCTTTGAACTATGGAATGAATATTATGCTTTGATACTTTAACGTTTCATTCTTTTGTCTTAGCCTCGATTGTATTTTGATCATAAAATACCTCAGTCTCTTGCAACTGTTTAATAATTCATCAATTCGAGCTAAAAATATCGGCTCTTAATTATCACCTGAAAATTCACGTCCTTAATCAAGTTACACATAGCTAAGCATCCAAGCTATCATTGGCAATTTCATCATTAAGAAATAGTCCAATTAATTCTTCCAAGAATATACTCTGATATTTTCTATTTTTCATACGGCTTTTCACTAACCACAAGTATCTACACCTCATATCAATAGGCTCCTTATTTTCATAATTCGCTGGCATCATTTTAATTATTGTCCAACTATATATCTCTGAATTTGCCTACCAGGGTTACCTAGACTAACTGTCTAGCCACATGAGAGTTTCAAAATCTCGAATTTCTTAATCTGCAGCTTCCCCTACTGCGACCTGTTATTTTGGCACATCCGCCATAACTTGATTCTCTCAATCACATCGAAAATTTACACTATCTTCAAGATGACAATCCATAGCCATGCTACCAGCTAGAGCAGGTAGGTACTTACATTACTCATGGTACTCCCATCCTTGCTGGATTTCTTTCTGAAGCTCTAAAGTTCCATCACGAATCCCTAAATCCTCAATCAGTTCTTTCAAGAAGTTCCTCAAGAATCTCAAACTGATTTATCCTCGAAAATCCTGAATCATATCGCAATATCCGGTTCTAGTTATCTCTCATGGATTCAATTTCCTTGCAATCATGGCTCCCAATCCACTATTCATCATGGTGCTTTCAAGTTCATCTTGTCGGGTTGACCACCGACAATTTTTACCTGATTTCACAGATCCATTTAGCACACTGAATCGTAGTTATAACCTCTGTTGACTAGGTCTTTTCATCATTCTTTTAGGGTCGATACGACCTATCAATCAACTATTTCCTTTTCGATACTCAAACTTTACTTTAAACTGAGATTGTCTTCTCACAACTCACCATTATGGTTTTTGGACTATCCATGCTCCACTACCTGAAATCTTATCAAGAATCCACCGATTCTCGCATTTCGTTCTTCATATCCAGCTGACTATCGGCACACGACCATTAAATTAGTTCTTCCTAGGCACTACACTTACTGCCAGCCAGTATACAAGCTGTCATCATCACCCCTATCATATAGTAGGCTTACTCCTACATCATACGTCAACCCTCAAATGGGTACACCCTGGGTGAAAATCGCACGGTCTTATCGTAGTCCTTCAAGAACTATCATTCATTGTCACTACCACGAGTCTAACCTTTTTTGTAAAAACATTCATTCTAGGCCCTCATCACAGTCGATGATTTCCTTACCTCATAAGTAACACTTAAACAACTCACGAGTATTCATCTATCATATCCATACGTTGAGTATATTTTCCTTGCAACCTAATTCTTTCTTTAAGGCAATTACAAGACAACCATCTAATGATCTCACTTGGCATTTGCCGAACTAGACACTGAGGTTAAATTTCCCCTCGAGCCTCATTATCCTCGTCTCATTACCAATTCAAGAAATGACCATAACCTAGATACAATGTAAATAGGACACATAGTTCGCATTCAAGACATTACATGCTTTTTATTCCTTAGATCGTGTCTCCTTAGTACAATCCATCTTACCTTAGGTCGATTCCCTAGGCTCTCAGCCTTGATCGACAAACTAGTGGTACGCCTTGTATCCTAATTCATTGGAATTTGAACTCCACACAAGGTACAGACCCTACTGGTTTGTCCCAGATCTTCAGCATCTGATCGTCACCCAGACAGTCTGCTATAATGCTTTGGTCGACGGGTCTCCCGTACCTTACCATAAGCCATCTATCAGCCCTCTGCTCGTGGGTCCCTAGATCCAGATCTGTCACTGCGAACACCGAACCAGTAGTATCGTTACGCTGTTAGGGTTTCTTCATCTCGTCTCTCCGAGTCTCATCGGTTGCACCATTGTCTCCTCATCAATGGACGCAACTCACACGCCATTACTTGGCCATTTTCAGCCTCTTGTTTGATCCAATCCGTTGGATCCCCTTATCTTATTTTCGAGATACTAAATTACCCTCGAAAATTCTTGTTCTTCGATCTTTAACTCGACAGCTAAGCCGTGACACATTGAACTAATCATCACTAATTCGATCATCCTCCAATAACCGTAGTTTTCCTTATCTTTCATTATAAGGATTTCGACAATTGACCTCAAATCGTCAGTCCCTAAATCTCTCGGATCCATAATCACGGTTATCGAGTCAACCTTACACCCGAATCATTTCATTAAATCCTTATTCCAATAACTAGATCATTTTTCCAGTACTAGCTTCTATTAGGCATTCTACTATTCACCGAGAATAGTAGTCGTCTACTGAAATAGTGTCTGTCGTGAAGAGTACACCAGGTAAGTTCCCAGGAAAGAGAGGTGGGTCACAATGGACACACTTAAGTACCAAATCTTTCCTTAGCCAGAACTTGCCTAGACATGCACTTCCATTACAACACACTTATCCAGTAACCGTCAACACCCAAATCCTACGGTGGCTTTGCTTATCTAGCCACATGCGACCTTTTTCTTATATTCACTCATACTAGAGTCACTCAAGGCTCAGACATTTCCTATGTCTTTAGCAATTATGCTCTGATACCAACTGTAACGCCCCGCTTTTCTGAGCGTTAAATAACTTAGGAATTTTGGGAATATTTTTTTTTTTTTTTTATAAACCATCTCCCGACAATCCCGTTTTACCTTCTCAACTCACTAAATAAGAATCAATAAGCTAAGACCGGTAATCATCATAAATGCGGAAGCTTAAAATCGAAACCTGATATGGTACATAATCAATTTCACTTTATAACCGTATAAGAATTCATACCATACATTAACATCATATCCTCAATATTGAAATACATAAATACATGGAGATTCCATATGTTCTAACAAGACTAATAATCAATAAAGCATCAGCCAAAACATATCCGAGTCAGCTTACTGAATCCATCAGCTATGCCATCACGTGCCGTCTCATCTCAACCTGATCCTTGCCTGAGCTGCAAGTCTAAACTGGAACGTTGAATGTTCCAGGGGCATAACCCATTAGAAGATGAATCTTCTAGTAAGGGTTTAAAAACATGATACATGAATACATGATGCAATAACATAAACAATCATGTGCCCTAGTGTAACTTCCCTGGCCTACCAGCCTGGCACGGAACCCTAGGCAGAATCTCGAACCTCTGCAGGATAATCCTAACGTTGTTCCATCATTGCCCTTGGGAATTACGGCTACACTCTTAGGGCGACATCCCCATCCCATGCATGAGTATCAATATGCCAATAATATCGTACTATGCAAGAATAACTTATTTCCATGCAATATGAAATGATCATAACTTCAATAAATATCATGCATAATGAAGCAAACGTTTCATATATAGGTTCTCGGGATAAAACCACTTACCTTTAGACGTAAACTCAAATTTTCTCGAAAAACGCGTATAACCTCGTTTTGCGTGCCAACCTTGAAAATAACATAAATCATCAAGATCCATGGACAAATCACTTCCTGGCCAATCATTTCCAAGTAAAATCAATAATCTAATTTTTTTCATACTTTTTCCTTATTTTCTCTATTTTTTCTCTATTTTTCATAGTCATAATTTCTTCCAAAATTCAAAATAAATACCTAATCAGGTAATTTATTTAATTTTTCTTCATGAAAATTCCTAAAATAACATTTCTAATCTCTATGAGTTTTCTGAGAATTTTCCAAAATCTCTTCCTATTTTTCTCTAATTAAGTTTCCTTTCAAAAATTCAAAATAATTATTTCATCATAACATTTCTCAAATAAAATTTTATAAAACTGAACTATTCCTTTTTCTTGTATTTCTGGATATTTTTCCAGAATTTTCTCTCTTTTATTTCTATTTTTACTCTATTTTTCTTTATTTCAGTATTTAAATAATATTAAAAATTATCTCCGGTCATCTTCTCCGGCGCCGGCACACCGGAAAATTAAACTGACTATACCAAAAGATAGCTTACCTTGAGTTGATCATTCTGTCCAAATTTGAGCTTGAAAGAACACTTGGAAGACCTCCCTCCGAGCAAAATTCAGTTCGGTTCCGGCGAGATCCGATTTTTCCGGCGAAACTCCGATCACCCCTCAAATGAACTCCAAAATTTCTCAAACTTTCCAGAAATGATCCTCAGCTCATGGGCAACAAAAGCCCTATGGTTTGGTGCCTCAATTTGTTCAAAAGTGAGGTCGATTTGAAACTCAAATCTTGCAAAACTCTAAGCCACCATATCCTCTATTTATAGGCGATTTTGGCCCCATAAATGACGGATCTCGCTTCAATCAAGGCCTCTGATGTC
Organism: Diospyros kaki; assembly: GCA_036245055.1. Lineage (NCBI taxonomy): Eukaryota > Viridiplantae > Streptophyta > Magnoliopsida > Ericales > Ebenaceae > Diospyros > Diospyros kaki. The sequence continues at coordinate 2,042,822 of BSEG01000010.1, forward strand.
CCCTATTGCCCTTAACAAGTCCAAAATCCACCGAAAGAGCTCCATTTTCGCGATCTAAATGGCCAAACTTTCGGCCACTTTTTCTTCAATTTCTAGCAATTCCATTGCTTGTTGTCGGTCAAGCCCTTTACAAAAGATGCTCCTTGAGCAACCCTCGTGCCATCCCTGTGGCCAATTTCGGTGATTTGATGGGTTGGTCGGCCATGGTTGCTTGGAGATTTTAAAATTGCACTTTGGCCCCTCAAACTTTGGTTTTCTCACTTTGGCCCATTTCACCAAGCTCTTTAACTTTTGATAATTTCTCTCAAGACCCTAAAGTCCTAAAACATCAATTTGACCCCTGAGGATTCTGAAAAAATATCGTTTCGGCCTCTCTTGAGTAATTTCAAAAAACTGCATTTAGGCCCGAATCTCCGTTTTGGCCCTAAACCTCTTCGTTTCTTCCTGAAACCACTGAAGGGTTGTTCCTTATGAAAAATTAAAGCCCCCTCAAGTTTCTGTTGACTTCTCGGAAGTCATCTATGACGATTCGGTATTGCAGCCTAATTAGTAGCTGTATTTTAGCTGTACCGAAAACTATTCCCGATCCAATTTATTTCGATGCTATAAATCATATCTTGGGGTGCTCGTTAATGCTACATCATTTTCCTTTGTCATTTCGGCTCTAGGGTACTCCCGGCAGTCGATTTAGTCAATTTTTCGGACTATTCAGATACCAATTTTCTCTGAAACCCCATTTCTCTAATAAATTACTTTTTTTAATTAACCCAAATTTCTCGGGTATTACATTCACCCCTCCTTAAAAGAAATTTCGTCCTCGAAATTTTCATCAGACCGTTAAGGTAACTAAGACATCACATAGCTCATTACCTAAATATCTCAGATCAAACATCTATTTGATCCTTGACAAGCCACCTCGGTTTGCATTCCTTATACGTCTAATGCTTATAAGCATACCATGTCATTCACATAATTTCCTGCTGTTGCTCCTTTCAGACGACAACACACCTTCCAATCATTTTAGGCACGCACATTTTATCCCGAAACTTTTGAGATTGCATTCTCGTATTTCAAAAATCATAAACCTTGGCTAATCACAATCATTAATTATAGACAATAACACTTATTAATCACACATGCTTTTCGTATCTCGTTTACCAAATCCAGCTAAACAACTAGGCTAGCCATAAAGATAGAAGATCCCTTCGGCACTACCATCATAGTTGGCAGGCCAACAAGCCTCCAACTTCATCTGCCACTCACGACTATCCACCAGGTCCTGCGTCGGCACCTGACGGCCACGCCCTGGGTGATACGAAGTAGTGCAGTCGTAGTTCTTAAGGAACTCCATCCACTGTCGCTACCTTTCATTTAGCTCTTTTTGTGAGAACCCGTACCTCAGGCTCCTCGTGGTTTGTGAGCACATCAATTGTCCTATCATTTTGGTAGTGTTTTCATAACCTTAAGAGTACATGTCCTAGCTGTCAGCTCTAAGTCATATATCGGGTAGTTCTCTTGGTGCCTTGGTGTAATCCACACGTAATCATTAGGTCATGTTGCATTAATACGCAACCCAATCCTTTGAGCTATCACAAATTCTCACTGCACCTGGCAGATTTTTTTATTAGACCTTTCTCATGAGTCCTATTGTAGACATAATTATTCCAGAGTGTTCTATCACTGCCTTTTTGACAACAGCTTGCCGAAATTTCTTATTTCAAAACATCATAGCATTCTATTTCGAAACATGATTCCTAAAATTTCCATTTTGAATCCTACGTTGTTCCATGATTCTAAACATAGGGTCGGGACTATAAATACCCGAAAAGCCTCGAATTCAACTTCCGCGCGTCCGGATCATTTTTTTCTTTTTACTAGAATCTCTGGAATAATAAAACACGTTTTTCCCATAAAGAAATTTATTTTTCTTCTCTTTTTTTTTTCTTTTCTTTTCTTCTTTTCCTCTTTCTTCTTCATTCTTCCTCCTTCCTCTGCAACTCACTGACTCTGCGCGCGAACAACCACCGGCCGCGCACAGCCCAGCCGCCATCGGCCTTCGCCGCGTCTGCCTCTAGCCGATGTAATCGGCCCCGCGCTTGCACCACCGGCCGACACCCCGTCAGCCTCGATCTCCGGTGCACAGCGTCCCCAGCCGCTGCAATCGCAGCTCCTCCTCGCCATCATCGCCGGCCCAATCGGCCCTCGTATCGGCCAGATCCGGTACGCCACCGCCGCTGCCAGCCCTCTCGTGCAACCACCAGCCATCGCCCGGCCTCTCTCGGCTGCCTCGGCGCCATCGCCGTCCTTGCTGCTGTCGTTGCTGCCAGATCCGGGTCAATCCGACCCGACCCGACCCGTCTCGATCCGGCCCGGCCTGACCCGACCCGTCTTAATCCACTTCAGGTTTGACCCATCCCTGTTTCAACCCATTAGATCTGACCCATATATGTTCCAACCCATATCTGATTTATTTAGATTTAGCCAGATCCAGATCTATCATGCGAGCCCAGTCTCGATGTGGGGCCTGCCTAGTCTTACGTAGAGGATGCAGTCCAGAATGCATCTTTGCCCCTTACTTCCGTCGTGAGGATGGTACTACTCGTTTTGCCGCCATCCGTGATGTTTTTGGCGTCAGAAATTTCATCAACTTCCTAGTTCCGCTTCCGGTAAACGACCGATTTTGGGCTGCCGATACATTCTATATTGAAGCTCAGGCTCGGCTTCAGGATCCTGTCTATGGATGTGTATCTCAGATTCTTACACTTCAGCAGCAGGTTAGTGATTTACAAGCTTATCGAGCTTATTTGCAAGATTCACTGTTCGCATATTATGCCTCACATCCCCAACCTGCTTCTCAACCTGATCAATACCCAAGTTGGAATTCCGATCTTCCTATCATTCCTGAGGACGTCCCTCTTCCCAGTTTCTCAGAGGCTACTCTTCCACCTTACCCTGGTGAAGCCAGCAGTAGCCAGATGCCACCCCCAGATGACATTGATGAGCTGGGACCTGTCGTGTTGGGCAACCGTCGTCGTTACTGAGCATTAGCATCATCATCAGTTTCATGGTTTCTTTTTCTTTTGAGTGATTGTACGGCTTGATTTCCTGTAATCCTTTGAACTATGGAATGAATATTATGCTTTGATACTTTAACGTTTCATTCTTTTGTCTTAGCCTCGATTGTATTTTGATCATAAAATACCTCAGTCTCTTGCAACTGTTTAATAATTCATCAATTCGAGCTAAAAATATCGGCTCTTAATTATCACCTGAAAATTCACGTCCTTAATCAAGTTACACATAGCTAAGCATCCAAGCTATCATTGGCAATTTCATCATTAAGAAATAGTCCAATTAATTCTTCCAAGAATATACTCTGATATTTTCTATTTTTCATACGGCTTTTCACTAACCACAAGTATCTACACCTCATATCAATAGGCTCCTTATTTTCATAATTCGCTGGCATCATTTTAATTATTGTCCAACTATATATCTCTGAATTTGCCTACCAGGGTTACCTAGACTAACTGTCTAGCCACATGAGAGTTTCAAAATCTCGAATTTCTTAATCTGCAGCTTCCCCTACTGCGACCTGTTATTTTGGCACATCCGCCATAACTTGATTCTCTCAATCACATCGAAAATTTACACTATCTTCAAGATGACAATCCATAGCCATGCTACCAGCTAGAGCAGGTAGGTACTTACATTACTCATGGTACTCCCATCCTTGCTGGATTTCTTTCTGAAGCTCTAAAGTTCCATCACGAATCCCTAAATCCTCAATCAGTTCTTTCAAGAAGTTCCTCAAGAATCTCAAACTGATTTATCCTCGAAAATCCTGAATCATATCGCAATATCCGGTTCTAGTTATCTCTCATGGATTCAATTTCCTTGCAATCATGGCTCCCAATCCACTATTCATCATGGTGCTTTCAAGTTCATCTTGTCGGGTTGACCACCGACAATTTTTACCTGATTTCACAGATCCATTTAGCACACTGAATCGTAGTTATAACCTCTGTTGACTAGGTCTTTTCATCATTCTTTTAGGGTCGATACGACCTATCAATCAACTATTTCCTTTTCGATACTCAAACTTTACTTTAAACTGAGATTGTCTTCTCACAACTCACCATTATGGTTTTTGGACTATCCATGCTCCACTACCTGAAATCTTATCAAGAATCCACCGATTCTCGCATTTCGTTCTTCATATCCAGCTGACTATCGGCACACGACCATTAAATTAGTTCTTCCTAGGCACTACACTTACTGCCAGCCAGTATACAAGCTGTCATCATCACCCCTATCATATAGTAGGCTTACTCCTACATCATACGTCAACCCTCAAATGGGTACACCCTGGGTGAAAATCGCACGGTCTTATCGTAGTCCTTCAAGAACTATCATTCATTGTCACTACCACGAGTCTAACCTTTTTTGTAAAAACATTCATTCTAGGCCCTCATCACAGTCGATGATTTCCTTACCTCATAAGTAACACTTAAACAACTCACGAGTATTCATCTATCATATCCATACGTTGAGTATATTTTCCTTGCAACCTAATTCTTTCTTTAAGGCAATTACAAGACAACCATCTAATGATCTCACTTGGCATTTGCCGAACTAGACACTGAGGTTAAATTTCCCCTCGAGCCTCATTATCCTCGTCTCATTACCAATTCAAGAAATGACCATAACCTAGATACAATGTAAATAGGACACATAGTTCGCATTCAAGACATTACATGCTTTTTATTCCTTAGATCGTGTCTCCTTAGTACAATCCATCTTACCTTAGGTCGATTCCCTAGGCTCTCAGCCTTGATCGACAAACTAGTGGTACGCCTTGTATCCTAATTCATTGGAATTTGAACTCCACACAAGGTACAGACCCTACTGGTTTGTCCCAGATCTTCAGCATCTGATCGTCACCCAGACAGTCTGCTATAATGCTTTGGTCGACGGGTCTCCCGTACCTTACCATAAGCCATCTATCAGCCCTCTGCTCGTGGGTCCCTAGATCCAGATCTGTCACTGCGAACACCGAACCAGTAGTATCGTTACGCTGTTAGGGTTTCTTCATCTCGTCTCTCCGAGTCTCATCGGTTGCACCATTGTCTCCTCATCAATGGACGCAACTCACACGCCATTACTTGGCCATTTTCAGCCTCTTGTTTGATCCAATCCGTTGGATCCCCTTATCTTATTTTCGAGATACTAAATTACCCTCGAAAATTCTTGTTCTTCGATCTTTAACTCGACAGCTAAGCCGTGACACATTGAACTAATCATCACTAATTCGATCATCCTCCAATAACCGTAGTTTTCCTTATCTTTCATTATAAGGATTTCGACAATTGACCTCAAATCGTCAGTCCCTAAATCTCTCGGATCCATAATCACGGTTATCGAGTCAACCTTACACCCGAATCATTTCATTAAATCCTTATTCCAATAACTAGATCATTTTTCCAGTACTAGCTTCTATTAGGCATTCTACTATTCACCGAGAATAGTAGTCGTCTACTGAAATAGTGTCTGTCGTGAAGAGTACACCAGGTAAGTTCCCAGGAAAGAGAGGTGGGTCACAATGGACACACTTAAGTACCAAATCTTTCCTTAGCCAGAACTTGCCTAGACATGCACTTCCATTACAACACACTTATCCAGTAACCGTCAACACCCAAATCCTACGGTGGCTTTGCTTATCTAGCCACATGCGACCTTTTTCTTATATTCACTCATACTAGAGTCACTCAAGGCTCAGACATTTCCTATGTCTTTAGCAATTATGCTCTGATACCAACTGTAACGCCCCGCTTTTCTGAGCGTTAAATAACTTAGGAATTTTGGGAATATTTTTTTTTTTTTTTTATAAACCATCTCCCGACAATCCCGTTTTACCTTCTCAACTCACTAAATAAGAATCAATAAGCTAAGACCGGTAATCATCATAAATGCGGAAGCTTAAAATCGAAACCTGATATGGTACATAATCAATTTCACTTTATAACCGTATAAGAATTCATACCATACATTAACATCATATCCTCAATATTGAAATACATAAATACATGGAGATTCCATATGTTCTAACAAGACTAATAATCAATAAAGCATCAGCCAAAACATATCCGAGTCAGCTTACTGAATCCATCAGCTATGCCATCACGTGCCGTCTCATCTCAACCTGATCCTTGCCTGAGCTGCAAGTCTAAACTGGAACGTTGAATGTTCCAGGGGCATAACCCATTAGAAGATGAATCTTCTAGTAAGGGTTTAAAAACATGATACATGAATACATGATGCAATAACATAAACAATCATGTGCCCTAGTGTAACTTCCCTGGCCTACCAGCCTGGCACGGAACCCTAGGCAGAATCTCGAACCTCTGCAGGATAATCCTAACGTTGTTCCATCATTGCCCTTGGGAATTACGGCTACACTCTTAGGGCGACATCCCCATCCCATGCATGAGTATCAATATGCCAATAATATCGTACTATGCAAGAATAACTTATTTCCATGCAATATGAAATGATCATAACTTCAATAAATATCATGCATAATGAAGCAAACGTTTCATATATAGGTTCTCGGGATAAAACCACTTACCTTTAGACGTAAACTCAAATTTTCTCGAAAAACGCGTATAACCTCGTTTTGCGTGCCAACCTTGAAAATAACATAAATCATCAAGATCCATGGACAAATCACTTCCTGGCCAATCATTTCCAAGTAAAATCAATAATCTAATTTTTTTCATACTTTTTCCTTATTTTCTCTATTTTTTCTCTATTTTTCATAGTCATAATTTCTTCCAAAATTCAAAATAAATACCTAATCAGGTAATTTATTTAATTTTTCTTCATGAAAATTCCTAAAATAACATTTCTAATCTCTATGAGTTTTCTGAGAATTTTCCAAAATCTCTTCCTATTTTTCTCTAATTAAGTTTCCTTTCAAAAATTCAAAATAATTATTTCATCATAACATTTCTCAAATAAAATTTTATAAAACTGAACTATTCCTTTTTCTTGTATTTCTGGATATTTTTTCAGAATTTTCTCTCTTTTATTTCTATTTTTACTCTATTTTTCTTTATTTCAGCATTTAAATAATATTAAAAATTATCTCCGGTCATCTTCTCCGGCGCCGGCACACCGGAAAATTAAACTGACTATACCAAAAGATAGCTTACCTTGAGTTGATCATTCTGTCCAAATTTGAGCTTGAAAGAACACTTGGAAGACCTCCCTCCGAGCAAAATTCAGTTCGGTTCCGGCGAGATCCGATTTTTCCGGCGAAACTCCGATCACCCCTCAAATGAACTCCAAAATTTCTCAAACTTTCCAGAAATGATCCTCAGCTCATGGGCAACAAAAGCCCTATGGTTTGGTGCCTCAATTTGTTCAAAAGTGAGGTCGATTTGAAACTCAAATCTTGCAAAACTCTAAGCCACCATATCCTCTATTTATAGGCGATTTTGGCCCCATAAATGACGGATCTCGCTTCAATCAAGGCCTCTGATGTCCCCTATTGCCCTTAACAAGTCCAAAATCCACCGAAAGAGCTCCATTTTCGCGATCTAAATGGCCAAACTTTCGGCCACTTTTTCTTCAATTTCTAGCAATTCCATTGCTTGTTGTCGGTCAAGCCCTTTACAAAAGATGCTCCTTGAGCAACCCTCGTGCCATCCCTGTGGCCAATTTCGGTGATTTGATGGGTTGGTCGGCCATGGTTGCTTGGAGATTTTAAAATTGCACTTTGGCCCCTCAAACTTTGGTTTTCTCACTTTGGCCCATTTCACCAAGCTCTTTAACTTTTGATAATTTCTCTCAAGACCCTAAAGTCCTAAAACATCAATTTGACCCCTGAAGATTCTGAAAAAATATCGTTTCGGCCTCTCTTGAGTAATTTCAAAAAACTGCATTTAGGCCCGAATCTCCGTTTTGGCCCTAAACCTCTTCGTTTCTTCCTGAAACCACTGAAGGGTTGTTCCTTATGAAAAATTAAAGCCCCCTCAAGTTTCTGTTGACTTCTCGGAAGTCATCTATGACGATTCGGTATTGCAGCCTAATTAGTAGCTGTATTTTAGCTGTACCGAAAACTATTCCCGATCCAATTTATTTCGATGCTATAAATCATATCTTGGGGTGCTCGTTAATGCTACATCATTTTCCTTTGTCATTTCGGCTCTAGGGTACTCCCGGCAGTCGATTTAGTCAATTTTTCGGACTATTCAGATACCAATTTTCTCTGAAACCCCATTTCTCTAATAAATTACTTTTTTTAATTAACCCAAATTTCTCGGGTATTACAGTGTAGGCCCATCAGGGTAAGTTGATCTGGTTCTTCCTATTGGTTGATGCGGGATTTTACAAGTGGTATCAAACCCGACCCTTGAAGAAGACAGTTTGATGAGGGCGACGAGTGGTGCCTGGACGCAGGGCCTGAACAAGGAGCAATTCTTACTAGGCTTCTAGAATGGCAGCCCCCAAGGAGGAGAAGAAATGAGACCAGTTGTATGGTCACATGACGAGGATGTCATGTGCTCAAGGGCGGAAAATGTAATACCCCGAAAACCCAAGATTAGGTTTAAGAAGGGACTCTAGAGAAGCTAGTATATATATCAAGGATAGTAAAGAAGGAAACAATATATACTAGCTGAATACCATTTGGACTGAATACGGATAAAGAACTCATTGGTTAAGTGTGCTTCAGATAGGGTAGCTTAAGGATGAGTGACCCCTAGAAAATTCGCGTAGGCCTATCAGTGTAAGTTGATATGATACTTCATATCGCTCGATGCGGGATGTTACAAGGGTTGCAATCTTTACTCGACAAACCTAAGCTCAAGCATTTCACATTCTCAGATATTGACTTAAGCATCGAAGGGTCCATTCAGAACACTCACATGTGCCCTTAATCGACTTCTTTCTCAATAGGTCATTTGTCATGAGGAAGGTCATTCATTATCTCAAAATTTATTCATCACCCTAAGAGTTACTCGATTTAGAAGACTTACTCACATTTCCTTGGATCAAATGCATCTCATTCTCCCACATTAAAAAATTTATTATTTTACTTCAACAATAATAATTTTATATATCTATGTTAATATAATATATAATATAAAATAGGGAGGGATTCAAAATTAGCTTGGGTCAAATAAACAAAATCGTTTTTATCCCTTTTGTTGGTCCCTTAAGTATGGCCACTTAATAAGGGGGGTGAATTGAGTATTTAAATTTTTTCTCCCTTTTAATAAATATTCTTGATTAATAATTATTTAATAATATATATTTGATAAATATAATAAATTATATTTGAGATTAATAATTAATGCAAGACACAAAAATATAACAAGAATAAATAATATGAGGTACAACACAATTTATAGTTGTTTGGTATTTTCACAGCCACCCAATCCACTTTCCCAATGTCTAACCACCCTTGGAGTTTCACTAAATCAAAATCACAAAGGTTTCCACACTAGCTTGCCTTGGAAACTAGATACACACCTACATTATAATGAGTTCTAGGTAACCACTGCACTAAGGTTTTCTTCCTAACTTACCTTGAAAATTAAATTCACCTAGATTTTAATGGATCTAGAAAACCTATATAATGGTAATTTAAATGTTACAAATAATTTGTACACAGTTGAACACAAATAAGTAAATAAAAATAAATTATACAAGGTAATAATATTTAAATAAATAAATAAATTTGTAACCTCAAATGGAGAAATACGGATTTGTCGTAGAAGACTTGAAGAATTTTTCTCCTCTTGCCTTGTGGCTCTTCGATAGATGTGCAATAATGCTTCGGGAGTCTCGAATTGCTTGGATGGTTTGCTTGAGACCGTTTAAGAGCTTTCGAGTGCTTTAGATATGCAATGGAAACACTTGGATACTCAAAAAATGAGTTTAAGGGATATTTATAGCAATTTTTGACATTTTTCCAATGGTAAAAATTCTGATCATTATAGCAAGAAAATTTAGTATAACTTAAAATTAATATGTGTAATCAAATAACCAAAAGGGCTTATAAATCAACTTGCAAGAAAAAGTTTGGGACTTATTAAAGGTATAGGGATCAAGACATGGGGCATGCATCCAGTTTGTTAATTTTTTTTTATTATACAATATGTTATAAAAATATTTTATAAATTAATTTAAAATATATTAAAAAATATTTTTTTATAAAAAATGATATTTTTGATAATACATATGCTATAAAAGGATATTTAATAAATTAATCTTTAAAAGATATTAAAAAATATTTTTAATAGAAAATAATATTTTTAGTAATACATATACTATAAAAAATATTTTAAAAATTAATCTAAAAAATATATAAAAAATATTTTTAATATAAAATAATATTTTTTGGTAATACATATAGTATGAAAAAATATTTTATAAATTAATCAAAAATAATTCTATACTATATTAAATAAAAATACTCTTTTTGTTAATTATAAAAAATACTATAATTTGTATATTAAAAATTCTCTTTTTATTAATCATCAAAAGTTAATTAATATGAGAAAGTTGGCTCAACACCTTTCATAGAAAAAAACATTTTTGACTATTCAAACAAATTAATTAAACTCTATAGTCACTTTTATATAAGATATCAAAAATACCCATGAGATTTTGAAATAGAAAGCCTGAATTACCCTTAGCCTCATTTACCAAAATACGCTTGTCTCTTTCATATAATATTTTCTCTCTCTCATCTTCCAAATTCACGTTACTCTCTTTTTCTTCATTGTCAAACTATCCAAACTCAGTCATTATTCATACATTCAATTTTTTTGCTTGTGGGTCATTCAACCTTCTTAATCAATCGCAGCGACCTCATTGAACTCTCATTCAACAAGTTTTTTTTCTCTTCGACAAACAATTTCACTCAATCTCAAGCTATCGATTTGATTTCTATTTATTTAATTTTTAAAATAATTTTTGTGTTCACATTTCTTATTAAGGCTATGTAAAATGATTGTGGTTGTGAGCAGAACATATTTTAGTAGATATCAATTCAAATCTGTATTAATTTGCGTAAATTTTTTTTTTTCGAAACTGCACATTGTTATCGAGTTTTGTGGGCCACAAAACCTGCCCAACTAAAGTCGAATCGAGTATGGTTGCCCAATGGACAAAAACAAAAACAGAAAAAAAAAATCGAGTTTAGTGGGCAACAAAACTTGATGATCGGTTTTTGTTGCCTACTAAACTATTTTAATTTTTTTTATTTTTATTTTTTCTATAAATTAGTGGCTTCCATTAATATTAAAATAATTTATTTTTATTATTCTTAGCTTAATTGAATGTATAAATCACGATAAACAACAATATCTTTGACTTGGTGTGTGTGGTCAATGTCAACACAATTAATGCATGATCAAGTGTTCTAACTACTAATAACACTAAAATGATGTAATGATAATAACAATAAATTTATCCAAAAATAAAAGTGTAATTTTTAAACAATGATCTCTTTTTGGTACTATTGGGTAACTTGAAAAAAGTCAATGGACAAAAAAAAAATTAAAATAGAGTTTAGTGGGCAACGAAACTCGGTGACTAGGTTTGGTTGCCCACAAAACCTGATTTTAATTTTAATTTTTTATTTTTTCTATAAATTAATGAGTTTCATTAGCACTAAAATGATGTCTTTTGATGTAATGATAATAATAATAAATTTATCCAAAAATAAAAGTGTAATTTTAAAACAATAATATCTTTTTTGGTGTTATTAGTAGTTAGAACATTTGATTATGCATTGGTTGTGTTGATATTGGGCACACATATTAAGTCAAAGATATTGTTGTTTGTTGCAATTTATATATTTAATTAACCTAAGAATCATAAAAAGAAATCATTTTACTGCTAATGGAACTCATTAAATTATAGAAAAATAAAAAAATATTAAAATTGGGTTTGGTGGGCAACAAAACCTGATTATTGGGTTTTGCTGCCCACAAAACCTGATTTTATTATTTTTTATTTTTTCTATGAATTAATGGGTTTCATTAGCACTAAAATGATGTATTTTGATGTAATAATAATAATAATAAATTTATCCAAAAATAAAAGTATAATTTTTAAACAATAATATATTTTTGGTGTTGTTAGTAGTTAGAACACTTGATCATGCATTAGTTGTGTTGATATTGACCATACACACTAAGTCAAAGATATTGTTGTTTGTTTTGATTTATATATTCAATTAACTTGAGAAAAGTAAAAAGACATCATTTTAGTACTAATGAAACTCACTAATTTATATAAAAAAATAAAAAAAAATTAAAAAATAAAATTAGCTTTAATGGGCAACAAAACCCAGTGATCGGGTCCGGGTTTGGTTGCCCACAAAACTCGATCATAGGATTTTGTTGCCCACAAAATTTGATTTAATTTCTTTTATTTTTCTATAAATTAATATGTTTCATTAGCACTAAAATGATGTCTTTTTATAATTCTCAGATTAATTAAATGTATAAATCACAACAAACAACAATATCTATGACTTGGTATGTGTGGTCAATATCAATACCACCAATGCATGAGCAAGTGTTCTAACTACTAACAACACAAAGATGTATTAATAATAATAATAAATTTATCCAAAAATAAAAGTATAATTTTTAAATAATAATCTCTTTTTGGGACTATCATGTAACTTGTAAAAACCAATGGACAAAAAATAAAAAATTAAAATCAGGTTTAGCCGGTAACAAAACCCAATGACCTGGTTCGGTTGCCCATCAAACCTGATGACCGGGTTTTATTGCCCACTAAACACGATTTTAATTTTTCTTATAAATTAATGAGTTTCATTAATACTAAAATTATGTCTTTTGATGTAATGATAATAATAATAAATTTATCTAAAAATAAAAGTATAATTTTTAAACAATAATCTTTTTTTAGACTATCAGGTAACTTGAAAAAAAAAACAATGGACAAAAAAAAAAAGCCTAAAATTTAAAATCAAGTTTAATAGGTAACAAAACCCAGTTTTAAATTTTTTTATAAATTAATGGATTGCATTAGAACTAAAATGATGTCTTTTGATATAATAATAATAATAATAATAATAATAATAATAATAATAATAATAAATTTATCCAAAAATAAAAGTATAATTTTTAAATAGTAATCTCTTTTTGGAACTATCGCGTAATTTGAAAAAAAATTAATAGACAAAAAAATCTTAAAATTTAAAATTGGATTTAGTAGGCAACAAAAACTGATCACTGGGTTTGGTTATTTTTTTAATTTTTTTCTATAAATTAATGAGTTCTATTAATACTGAAATGATGTTTTTTTTATATAATGATAATAATAATAAATTTATTCAAAAATAAAAATTTAATTTTTAAACAATAATCTCTTTTTGGAACTATCACATAACTTGAAAAAAATTAATGAGCAAAAAAAAAAAAACCTAAAATTTAAAATTGGGTCACCGGGTTTGGTGGGTTGGGGTTTGGATTTAGTGTGTTTTAATTTGTGAAGGCTATTTTGGTCTTTTAATATTTTTATTTTTTATTTTAAACTTTTAAATAAAGAGTGAATATGATAGATTAGATAGTGGGATCATAAGTGGTAAAGTGAGTATAGCATGCAATTAATTTGTTTGGAAATGATAAAAATGATTTTTTTCAAAAAAAAGGGTTAGAAACGAATTTTTTATTTGATAGTTTGTGTAATTTTCATTATAAAATATTATCATAAATATTAAAATTAAATACCTAAATAAGATTTTGTCCACAAACACTTAGCCGTCGAAGTGGAGGGCGGGAGACAACATCCCATTCCAAGTCAGTCATGTCAAATTCTTATCCGTATTAGTTGGGCTGCTTTCTTTGTGCCATTAATCCAGTCCTGTACTTGAATTTTGTCAGCTTTTGCGGAAAGATATTATTTTATAGTAAAAAAATAAAAATGTGGAGGAAAAATGCCTAAGTAAAAAAATAGAGATTTTTTAAAAATATAATTTTTAATACAAAAATTATAAAAATAATTATTTAATTAAACATAAACATATGATCCATCCATTCAAATAAATATAAACATAGATTACTTCTTTCTCTAACGTGATTGTCGTGGCAGCAGAAACAGAATTACATTCTTCGTGGGATAAAAATGTATTTTCAAATAGGAAACGCATTTTTAATATTTTTTTAATATTGTGAAACGATTTAGAAATATTTTCAAAATTATAAAAACAACCTAAAAATATTTTTTTAATATTTTTTGACATATCAAGATAGAAAACGTTTCAAAAAAGTTAAAACAACACCATTTCGGCGTTTCCATGCATCAGAGGTATTTTGAACGATAACATGGTATTTCATATAACCTAAAGAGTGATATATAATAGAAATAAGAATGCATATCTCTTTATATTATATAATATATTTTTCATATCATATAAGATAGTAATATCCTAGATACTAAACCATTTTTTATTAGGTGATTGTTAACATATGATTTAGATGCGATAAGGTATCACAATTTATTATTTTTTTTAATTTTGTTAAATATATAAAAAGTGCTATTACTTTGAGTTTTTATAATTTAAATTATTTTTTATATTAATTTAAAAATTACTTAATACTAAAATTAACATAAACCTCAATGTTAAGTGGTTTTGAGGTTTAAACTAATATATACCACGTCAGTTTTTGTTAGTAGAATTTGACAATAAATCACATGAGGGACTGATTTGTAATAAAAATTAAAATTTAGTGGCGTAGTAACAAAAATGAAAATACAGTGACCGGCTTATTACAAAATACAAAGTTTAAGGACTAAAATGTAATTTACCCTAAAAGATATTCATCTCCTTCAACTTTAAGTACAAATTGCATTAGGCCTTTAATTAAATTTAACCCGAAAAAAACAAAATCAAAATCAGCCCAACTCAATAAATTCTAGCCCAAAACTTGCCAACCCAATGGAGAGGCCCAAAGCGGGAAGGCTCAGACTGTGGGCCAGCCCAAGCCTAATAGCCCAAACTATTAGGCTAATCGGGTATTATTCAACACTTAAGCCCGACACATGTGACTACAAAATTCTTATTATTAATTAATTGCAGAAAATTATTTTTTTGTCAAATTATAAATTTATTTTTTATATATTGTTATTTATTACAAGGCCCAATATTTACTAGACCATGAGTTTACTTTAAACTTTTATCATTTCAAGAGATAAAGGAAAGGAATCGCTTATTTTAATCTCCTAAAAATGTAATTTTATATTGAGTTTTTTTAAAGAAAAAACAAATTTTTTATGTCTACTTTAATTAAATGTTTCACAAATATATATTTTTAAAAAGTTGATGGGCTTTATTTTGGTTTTTACAAGGAATTGGTCGCTACTGTTCTTTGAATGTATATTGGATAAATCCTAAATTTGTGTAATCGTTGACAAATCACGTATATTAGGCACCCAACCAAGAGGTTTTATCCCTTATATTACTGCCGAGAGTATCCCACCAGTCCACTTAGCCAAACCTTAGACATGATGGTAGACATGGCCAAAATTGAATCGGACCGACGGTTCGAACCGGAACCGGACCGGCTGGAATCGGAACCGGAATCGGAACCGACCGAATCGAAATCGGAACCGGAACCGGACCGAACCGGCAAAATTCGATCCGATTCCGGTTCGAGGTTCCGCGGAACCGCCGAGGGGTGCTGCACTGCAGCAACCCCCTTTCCCCCCGCAACGGTCCAATTTTGGAACGTTGCAATGCATTGCAACGGTCCAAAATTGGACCGTTGGCTGCTGCCAACGGGCAGCAGCCTAATTTTATTTATTTATTTATTTTTTCTAATCCTATGATTCCTATCTAATCATTGTATTACATTTTTGTTGTAATTATTTTTTAATGAAATTAAGTCTAATTCTATTTTTTATTTTTTATTTTTCACATTTGTAAAAATTAATTACTTGTATTACATACTTGTTTAGTTGTTTTAATTATTTTTAATGAAATTATTACTTATATTTCTTCAATTTTTAGTAGTGTTTTTTATTAAAAATATGGTTGAGAATATCTATATTTACAATTACATTTAACAATTAAAAATCGAAACCAAACCGAACCGAACAACGGAACAAGGACCAAAATTGAATACAACAATATTTAAAAAAAATTAAAAAAATTCGGTTTGAACCGGAACTGGAACCGGAACCGTTAACCGAACCGACTCAAACCATTGACCGAACCGGTCCAAACCGTTGACCGAACCGGCACGAACCGGAATCGGAACCGAACCATCCCAAACCGCCCTTGGGCGGTTCGGTTCAGGTTCAAAGATTTCTTGAACCGGAATCGGCGATTCATGAACCGTGGCCATGTCTACATGATGGGTTGTGGAAATTGAACAAATTAATCAGATCACTTTACAAATAGTAAATTTGTTTTTATTCTTTTTTTTTATGAAAAAATGTTTTAAATTTATCCAAAAAAATGTTTTGCCTCCTATAACCACTTTACCAATTCTGATGTCATCACTTAATATTTAAATCCAACACTTTATATAAATATTCAAAATGAAAATAAAAATACTAAAAGACCAAAATAACCTTAACTATTTGAAAGGTCAAACACAAAAATTACAAAAATGTCCCCCTATCAGGCTTAGTTGGACCTATCGAGCTTTGTTGGGAAACGAAGCCCGATGGTGATTCCCATCGGGATTTGTTGCCCAATAAGCCCGATGACAACAAAGCCCGATAGGCAATTTCTTGTCAATTTTTTAATTTTACATATACTTTTTTTGTAATGGGTTTTTTTTCCTAATTTTTCAATAATTTGAAAAAATTAAATCACTAATTTGGAATTATATTTCCAAATTTTATTTTATAAAATATATTAACTTCTACTTGGTCCAATGTAAACACTTGATAGATAGAAGGAACACTTAATCATCCATCTATTCCACTTAATTCTAATGTAATGTGTAAAGTTGTTTGAGGTGTATTTTCTGTTTAATTAACTCGAAGAATGTGAGAAGAGATCATTTTAGTGTAATTAAACTCAAAAAATAATTGAAAAAAATTAAAAAATTAGCAAAAAATATCCTATCGGATTTCGTGGCCCATGAAGATAGCCTATAAGGAACACTTAATCATCCATACATTTCACTTAATTCTAATGTGATGTATAAAGTTGTTTGAGGAGTATTTTCTATTTAATTAATCCGAAGAACGTAAGAAGATATATTTTAGTAGTAAATGAACTTAAAAAATAATTAAAAAAATGAAAAATTGACAAGAAATAGCCTATCGAGTTTCGTGGCCCATGAAAATAGCCTATCGGGCTTTGTAGGGCCACGAACCCAGATAGGCAATTTTTTGCCAATTTTATAATTTTTTTTTTAGTAATAGGATTTTTCTTAATTTCCCAATAGTTTGAAAAAAAATTAAATCACTGATTTGAAATTATATTTCTAAATTTTATTTTATAAAATATACTAACATCTATTTGGTCCAATATAAACACTTGATAGATAGAAGAAACACTAAATTATCTATCCATTCCACTTAATTCCAATATGATGTGTAGAATTGTTTGAGGAGCATTTTCTGTTTAATTAACCCAAAGAATGTAAGAAGATATTATTTTAGTGGTAATTAAATGCAAAAAACACACATATATATATTTACATTTCCAAAAAAAATGTATATATATTTTTTCATAACAAACCCCATTTTGTCTTTTGGCTCTATTTACATTTCCTTATCCTATAGCCTAAGCCCATTGAAAAGCCCATGCATACTAGGCCCATGAAACTATTTAACCTATTACTTCCTTTGGACTACAAACCCTTGGTCCAAGCCCACTTCATTAAAGGCCCATAAGATTAATTTAAATCATCCACTTTCCATTTGGGCTCCACATACTTAGTCCAAGCCTTCTTTTTTTAACACAACTAATACCTTAAATAGTACATACACAATAATTTATTTTTTTTTTTCAAAAAACGTAAGAAGATATTATTGGTTTCTATCCTTTTTTTTTTTTTGTGAAAAAATGTTTTAAACTTATCCAAAAAAATGATTTGCCTCCTATAACCACTTTACCAATTGTGATCTCATCACTTAATATTTAAATCCAACACTTTATATAAATATTCAAAATGAAAATAAAAATAGTAAAAGACCAAAATAACCTTGACCATTTGAAAGGTCAAACACAAAAATTACAAAAATGTCCCCCTATCAAGCTTAGTTGGACCTATCGAGCTTTGTTGGGAAACGAAGCCCGATAGGTAATTTCTTGTCAATTTTTTAATTTTACATATATTTTTTTTGTAATGAGTTTTTTTCCTAATTTTTCAATAATTTGAAAAAATTAAATCACTGATTTGGAATTACACTTCCAAATTTTATTTTAAAAAATATATTAACATCTACTTGGTCCAATGTAAACACTTGATAGATAGAAGGAACACTTAATCATCCATCCATTCCACTTAATTCTAATGTAATGTGTAAAGTTGTTTGAGATGCATTTTCTGTTTAATTAACTCGAAGAACATGAGAAGAGATCATTTTAGTGGTAATTAAATCTAAAAAATAATTGAAAAAATTAAAAAAAAATCAAAAAATTAGCAAAAAATATCCTATCGGATTTCGTGGCCCATGAAGATAGCCTATAGGGTTTTGTGGCCCATGAAGAAAGATTATCGGGCTTTGTAGGGCCATGAAGCCCGATAGACAATTTTTTGTTAATTTTTTAATTTTATATATATTTTTTTGTAATAAGGTTTTTTCCTAGTTTTCCAATAGTTTGAAAAATTAAATCACTGATTTGTAATTACACTTCTAATTAATTTTATTTTATAAAATATACTAACTTCTACTTGGTCCAATGTAAATACTTGATAGATAAAAGGAAAACTTAATCATTCATCCATTCCACTTAATTCTAATGTGATGTGTAGAGTTGTTTGAGGTGTATTTTCTATTTAATTAAATTGAAAAACGTAAGAAGATATCATTTTAGTGGTAATTGAACCCAAAAAAAAATTTAAAAAATAAAAAAATTGACAAGAAATAGTCTATCAGGTTTGGTGACACATAAAGATAGCCTATTGGTCTTTGTAGGGCCTCAAACCCTAATAGGCAATTTCTTGCCAATTTTTCAATTTTATAATTTTTTTTTTGTAATCGAATTTTTTTCCTAGTTTCCTAATAGTTTAAAAAAATTAAATCACTGATTTAGAATTATACTTCCGAATTTTATTTTATAAAATATACTAACATTTACTTGGTCCAATGTAAACACTTGATAGATAGAAGGAACACTTAATCATCCATACATTCCACTTAATTCTAATGTGATGTATAGAGTTGTTTGAAGAGCATTTTCTATTTAATTAATCCGAAGAACGTAAAAAGATATATTTAAGTGGTAATTGAACTTAAAAAATAATTAAAAAAACTAAAAAAAATCAAAAATTGGCAAGAAATAGCATATCGAGTTTCGTGGCCCATGAAAATAGCTTATCGGGCTTTGTAGGGCCATGAACCCAGATAAGCAATTTCTTGCCAATTTTATAATTTTTTTTTTCGTAATAGGATTTTTCTTAATTTCCCAATAGTTTGAAAAAAATTAAATCACTGATTTGGAATTATACTTCCAAATTTTATTTTATAAAATATACTAACATCTATTTGGTCTAATATAAACACTTGATAGATAGAAGGAACACTTAATTATCCATCAATTCCACTTAATTCCAATATGATGTGTAGAATTGTTTGAGGAGCATTTTTTGTTTAATTAACCTGAAGAACGTAAGAAGATATTATTTTAGTGGTAATTAAATCTAAAAAATAATTGAAAAAATAAAAAAAATTAGCAAGAAATAGCCTATCAGGTTTCGTGGCCCATAAAGATACTTTATCTGTCTTTGTAGGGCCACAAACCTAAATAGGCAATTTCTTGTCAATTTTTCAATTTTATAATTTTTTTTTTGGTAATAGTTTTTTTTCCTAGTTTCCCAAAAAAATTAAATAGTTGATTTGGAATTATACTTCCAAATTTTATTTTATAAAATATACTGACATCTAGTTGGTCCAATATAAACACTTGATAAATAGAAGAAACACTTAATCATCCATTAATTCCACTTAATTCCAATGTGATGTGTAGAATTGTTTGAGGAACATTTTCTGTTTAATTAACCCGAAGAATGTAAGAAGATATTATTTTAGTAGTAATTAATCCAAAAAATAATTGAAAAATTTTAAAAAAATAAAAAAAATTGGCAAGAAATAGCCTATTGGGTTTCGTGGCCCATAAAGATAGCCTATCGGTCTTTGTAGGGCCATGAAGCCCGATAGACAATTTTTTGCCAACTTTTTAATTTTACAATTTTTTTTTTTGTAATGGGTTTTTTTCCTATTTTCCCAATAGTTTAAAAAAATTAAATCACCGATTTGGAATTACACTTCCAAATTTTATTTTATAAAATATACTAAAAAATAAAGATAGCATATCTTTTGAAAATATTTCTAGTGAGACACCAAAGAGTGATTTGAATTGACAAATTGCCCTTAAGAATAGAGTTTGACTATATTGTAATTATTTTAAAAATCTTTGAAATTATTATTATTATTATTATTATTATTATTATTATCTATGAAATTAAAAATTAAAATAAAAAACTGATAATTTCAAAATAGGTACTTATCCCTTAAAATCTAGTATTAATGTATTCGTTCTGTAAAATCTTATTTCACCCACAAGGTTGGATTCCATAAAATCTTAAATTGTTTCCAATAGAAGAGATAATTTTAGTGGTAATTGAACTAACAAATTGATTGAAAAAAAAAATAAAAAAATACAAGTCTTCTAAGACAATTCAATTGGTGTATTATTCGTCCATAAACTGCAAATTTTAATGAAACATGATTATTTTATAATTAATTTACATTTTTACTTCATCATAAAGTTATTAATTTAATTTAATTATCAAAAAAAATTATAATATAATATTCTCAATTCATAACATCATCTAGTATGAACATTTTTAGTTTTTGAGCATTTACTCTGTTCTTGGAGGATGATTGTCAGTGAAAAAGAAAAAAAAAATCAAATATCATAACATCATCTTTATCATTGTTAGTTAAAATTTTAGAAAATTTTGGCAAAATCTCCCTTGTTTTCAGCCCATTGAGTAGAAGTCGCATTCCTATTGGCCATCATACACGTCTTATTACTCTCGGTATACTTATCATCATTTCATTCCTCGTTTCACATAATTACCAATGACACTTTATCAATTGCTACAAGATTCAAAACAATAAGTTAAGTTATTTAACCTGGATATGTTAAAGTCTCCAATTCTAACTATTAGTAAGTATAAAAGACTTTATTTCATTTTCTTCTTCTAAAAAAATAATTTGTACAACTTAAATACATGATTTTTTTACTTACAAAATAACAATTTTATTATTAATATAATCTTCTCTAATTATAACTAAAAAAAAGTTTAAGAAAAAATTTTAAAACTTTTATAAAAACATTAGAGAATTTTAACATAACACATTAGTTACATTTAATTTAATTATTTTATCACATTTTGGCACACATGAGAGTTTTGCCTGAGGTTTTCTCATCAGGTTTAGTTGGTGGAAAGTCCTATCGAGGTTCGTTGCCAACCCATTGGGTCTCGTGGATCAAGAGGGCGATAGGAAACCTATCGGGCTTAGTTGGGCCTATTAGGTTTTGTTGGGAAAGCCTATTTTACTTTGTTGGGAAATTAAGCCTGAGCCTATCGGCTGGGCTTTGTTGGAAAACAAAGCCCGATGGAACTTCCATAACTTTGTTGCAATGAAACCCGATGACGGTGTGCCACTTTTGAGAAGGTGTGCCTTTTCTGAATTTTTTTTCACACAAATCTCGAATGAATATCTACTAAAAATGTTTTATTCACAACTACAATTATTCTACACAACTTTAATAAACAATGTTAACACAAAAAATACTTTTGAAAAATAAAACAAATATAAATCAAAATCAATACCTTGAATACTGTTGGAGAGTGAAATTTCTCGTGAATGTGACTTCAATGAGGTAGCTACTATGATTGATGAAGAAGTAAAATGATCCAACAAGCAAAAGATTAAATGTAGGAAGAATAGGTAAGTTTGATGGTTTTGATAATGGAGAGACGAAAGTAAGAGCGTGAATATTAGAAGAGAAAAGAGAGGGGAAAGATCAGTGAAAGAGACAATGATATTTTGGTTAATGAGGCTAAAGGCAATGTGGACTTTCTATTTTAAAATCTCATTAAGGATATTTTAGGTATCTTACATAAAAGTAGCTATATAGTGTAATTAGTTTATTTGATTGAACAAAAATATATATATTTTTTTTTTCTATGAAGTGATTAAAAACAAGCTCTGTTATATTTATTTAGGTTAGTTATGAATTCATCCCTGATTCATTCTTTAGTGGGCATGATATTATTTAATTTACATATATAAGACCCATCACATTGTAAGAATTAAATGAGGGTCATTTTTATGTGGAACATGTGTGAGCAGAAGATCTACAAAATTGATGATTAGTGTAAGTATTAATCGAAATTAGAAAATTAAAAATATACAAAGTATAGAAGGAACTCTCTAGCAATCATGATAGAGTCATTCACAGCTCAAATATGGACAACTGAATCACCACTTCGACAATATCGAGAATAAAACTACCAAACCTCAACAAAGCCCAATCCCAAATCTATTCAGTCGCCTCAATAAGAACCGAAACATCTATACCAAGTAGAGTCCACATGTACAAGAACATGAATCACGAAGATAAATGGGTCGAATAACACCTTATCTCAACCACACCGAGAGAGGTTGAAATTCTCTACACGGAGTAGAGACCACAAAGGAACGAGAAGGCTAAGCTCCATCTTTTACAATGGATCGGCCAAACCGAATATATAGAGAAGACGAAGAGCTGTACAAAGTGGCAAGGAGATGTCGGACGAAACAATAAAGAGGAGGGCTTGCCGACAACAATTAAGGAGAAGGTGTAGGATGGGTTTGGCGTTGACAAGAGAGAGTGTGTGTGTGAAAGAGTCTCCAAAGACCCATATATATATATATATATATATATGGGCAACTAGGGTAAAGAGATGTGGGGGGCTGGGCATCTTATTTCTTGAGTAAATGGGTTTAGGCCTATTTCTCATCTAAAGAAATGATTAATGGGCTTATGACCCAATTTCTATTTTTGAGCTGCTAATAAGTGGTGATATGAATTTGGGTTATATTTTAATTAAGAGTGGAAACCTATGAAGATTAGACTCACCCAAAAAATTATCATCACCTTGGGCTTATAAGGGAACACAAAACCAACAACATTAAAGATTAGAACCGAATGCTAATGCTTTGGCCTGACAACAAAATAGAGGCTTTGAAATATAAACATCTAAGGTTCAAATACGTACTATTAGATGCAAATTTGTCTTTATTTAGTTATCTAACCCCTTGGGATTGTCCAAGTTTGGTGTTTTTTTTTGCGATTTAAGAATTATTTGGTTCAGATTCGAAGCATTTTCAGCTGGATTATTAGGGTAAATAATCCATGGGGACATGTTGAATTAACTCTACTCAGTCTACAAGAAAGCCCCCAAATCATCCTTAGATTTCTGTACCCATTTCGATCTTTCCATTACAACAATCCATCTATTGATTTGCAGAAAGAAAAAGCAAATTACAGACCTCAAGCTCTCTCTCTCTATATATAGAAATTCAAATGGTTCACTGCATAAGTATAAACCCTAAATTAAACTAGGTAAATGATCATGATCTGCATAATCTACACTACCATGCAATATCTTTAACTCCATGAACTCCCACTGTTATCTCTTTCCCTCTCTCTTTCTATGGGTGCTCTTCAATGTCAGCTCTTTATTAGGCCACAAAATCATGCAGCAACTGCGCTGCAAACCTCTTCCGGTTCTGAAGATTCATGGCCTCGTATAAACTAGCAGAATGAGAGGAAGATGGAACAGCATTTATGCTTCCAAACTGATCGTTTGATTCATCCATTTCTACTCTTCTCTGGTTGGCCAGGAAAGCTTGGTGAGTGCCGGAGATGGAGAGGCTTTCGCAGTGCTGGAGGCCGAGAGTTAGAGATACGCCGTTGCCGGAATAAGTAGCCGGGAACTGCTCGGCAATAGGGTACCCGCCAAACCCGCTATTGAAGCTCATCGCTAGCTGCTCATCGTCTTCTTCCCCGGGCTTCACGTTCATGTGCATCGCCATTGACGGGGACTGCAGAATCGCAGTCCTGCTCTGTTTCCTGGGACTCCCTTCCGTATCTGGTGCCCTGATGAGAGAGAAACCCGACTGGTTTGGAATGGTTATTCCAGTGGGAGAGGTTGAAGATGGCGAAACTGAGATTTCTGGGGGTGGGTTTTGGTTTGTATCGTCGTCGTTTTCCTTGAAACCCCTCTTTCTTGCAGCCAAGTCGTCAGGGTTTTCACCTTTGCTTCTTCTTTCCTCTGATCCATTTTGTTCCTGTTCCTTCACTTCCTCCAAGTACATTTCTTCCACCATTGGCTTCCAAAGCCGAACCCGGGCGTTTATGAACCAGTTAGACACCTGTCATCGGACACCAGTTTTGACGTGAGAATCGTAGACCTGGTCAGGTAATCAGTGATCTGATACCACTTGATAGGTAATCAAAATTGGTACCTTAGGAACCTAGCTAGATAGGACAATTAATAATGGGTACCTGGCTCCTCGTCAAGCCTGTTTGTTTTGCAAGCATGATCTTGTCGGTGTCCTTCGGATATCTGTGTTCATATGCAAAAATTTATTTGTTTTAGAACAAGTAACTGTGTTTTAAAAGCAAAGCTACTGCTTCTAATACAAAGCAGTTGTGCTTACGGGTGGAGGAAGTGCTCGAATAACCAAGCGCGAAGAACAGAAACAGCTCGCTCGGGCAGTCCTCTCTGGGGCCTCCAGGCATTGGGTTGGATCATTCCCAAGTGCTGGAGGGCTCCCTGTTGTCTAAGTTGATGATGGATGAATTTGAGCCTCGAGCTCTCGGCCTTGCCTCCTCTGGAGCCATCTTCTTCTTCACCTAAGCTCTTGCTCGTCGCGCGAATTTGCTCGACCAGCGTGTCCTTGAGGCACCGGAACTGTCTTGAGATGGTTTGAAGCGCCAGGGTTGTGTATGGTTTTGCAGACCCAATTCCAGCCACTTGCTCGAACCAACAAATGACCATCTGCATTTGGTGATGGTACTGTCTGTACCTTCGTTCCACCTTCCATTCCCATATTTTAAATTATAAATCTGATTCAAGTTCAAAGAAAGAAACAGAAAAGAAGAGACAAAGAAAGCAATCCAGTTTGTCGCTTTCGTGAAAGAAAAGAAAGAACATTGTGAAACTGATGATATAAAAATTACTTCTTTTTAAGTAACCAAGATCTGAACTTGATGATATCCAACCGAATCGATAAAGACCCAACTCATTTTCGAAACGGGAAAGCTATTTGGAGACTAATTAGTTTGATATAACAACTTACCAATCCTTTATCCCGCTGTATAAAATAGGCTACATGAACTAATGTTCCTCATGTACGTAATTAGATTCATACCTCGTCTAGCATGTTGACAAGTCTGGTCTTCTTGGTCTGAATCTCCTGCCTCTCCGCTGTCGTCAGTTCGCCGCGCCTTGCGGCGCTGGTCGCACCGCCACTTGCTCCTTCTCCGGCCACCGTCATAGACACCGGCGATTCCCCGGTCCTCTTGGGCGGCCAGTTCTTGATTGCCTTTCCGACGTTAACAACTTCACCAAGAAGCTCCTGCGCCGCCTTTAAGTACTTAGGACTCAACACCCCGCTCTGCAGTACTCCATTAAAACCATTAGAGACCCCAGACGCCGACGACGGTGACCCACCGGGGACACGCAAGTCGTCCCCGGAAGTCGGCGATATCATCGGCCCTGTCCAGTGAGTGGTGGTCTGTTGGGGCGACAGGCTCAAGGACAGCCCTTTTGGAGGGCGCGTGAAATCACGCGCGGCCGTGGTGTCGATTGAACTATATATGTTGTAGTGGCTGCGCGGAGCGAAGCCGCCGTGGAGGGCTGAGATGTCTTGTTGGTGGTGGACAGCTGTGGCGGAGTGAAGAGGGAATCCAACGAGCTGTTGAGTCTGGCCTGGCGGCGCGTGGGAGACGGTTGGTTGATTGGGAGAGTTTCCGGCGGAGTTGAGGAAGACAAAGTTCGTTGGCGGCGGTTGCTGTGCGTCAGAGTATCCAACAAAACCTCGATTCATCAGAACTAGTGTCTGTAACCCATCTCCTTGGATTTCTGAATTCCCATGAAAGTAAGTCGCCATCGGACAGATATATATAATATATATATCACTGAAAGGTCACTGCGTCTAGCAATTCAATGCACGCCTGAAGGGTAATGGTATCATTAACGGCAAAAACTGAATCCGTCCGCCATATACAACCATTTGCATCTATGTACATATATACGTGTTCTTGACATATATGGAAAAAGTGTTCAAATTAACCCGTTTGGCTGCAAAGAAAACTGTAAAAATATTGGGAATTCTTTTGTAACTGTGAAAATCTTTCTTGGATAAATCCTGGAAAAACCATATATAAACCCAATTATGAACAACCCGGACACTGATGATAATTTGTTCAAAAACCAAGGAGAGCCCATATGTTTGTGTCTTGGCTTGTTCATAGACAATTTAAGTACAGTAGAGAAGAAAAGGAGAAGACAACGGATATATGTATATATGTGTGTGCATATTATAAGATATATGTGACTAGCTTACCTTAAAAATGAAGGAAATCTATGGATCCACGTGCTCCAATATCATCATCTGCAAATGGGGATTTGAGTTTTTTTAAGTCACAGGCAGCACATCAGAGAGAGAGAGAGAGAGAGAGAGAGCATGGCCATGCAGTTATGGCTAAAATAGATGAAGAGAGAGAGAGAGAGAGAGAGAGAGTTAGAATATTAAAACAAAAAGATCACATGCCTATATATATCTAGGAGTTCATCTGTGTGTGATGTATCTACGAACCTAATTTCATATCTCTGCAACTCTTGCACTTGAAGCTGAGAGAGAGAGAGAGAGAGAGAGAGAGAGAGAGAGGACTAAAAAGTCACAGAAAAGATAGCCATCTTTACTCACTCCTTTATCCACACAGTACCAAGCTGTTTTCTTTTTCTTAAAAAACAGTGAAAAAGAATTAATGACAAGTGATATTCAAGTAAGTAATGACATGTTCTTGCAGCTGCCTGCTCTCTCTCTCTCTCTCTCTCTCTCTCTATCTATCTATCTCTCATAGGGCGCTTTTGTGTGGAGTACCTGCGAATAGATCAAAACAAGGGAACTTCAGTGATTTGACCTTCCCTTCCAAATCATTTGATGCAGCCCGGCTCCTTTCTTCGATGAGCTACAATGAACTTGTCAGACTGATCAGAAAGAGATCGATGCCATGGCCACCATGTATGTCAATTTAAAATTCGAACACTGTGCTTTCTAAATGTGCAAGAAGATACAATCCAAACAACAGCAAAACGTTTTTTGTTCTCTCTATGGAACCCAGTAATTATTATCATTAATATTGAAAGATAATAAAGGAGGAGGAAGATGATGAACAATAATACGTTTGGAAGGGGTCCCTACTTGCACTTATAAATATCTTCCTTGCCTTGCTTTCTTTGGTTTTACTTTCTTTTTTTTCTTTTCTTTTATACTTTTTTTTGTGGTTGAATGAACGAGTTTGAAGATAAAGCAATTCAAATGCCAAGGCACACGGGGCCAACCACCATGGCACCTACTTTAATGCTCTAAAAGGTAGTATCAATATCACATTATCTATCATCCATATTCATTTACCCCAAATTCACAAGTAGATAAATGCATGATTAATGATGGCGGTTCATTTCAACAACTATTGATTTTTCTTGTTTTGGAAAAATAACTGTTGATTTTTTTATAGATTTACCATATAAGGTAAATTTATTGTTTATCAACGCACTCATGTATATGTTAGGGTTAAAGTGTTCTGAGAAGATGATTATTAGTGTGTCATTGATTTGATTAGACCAATATTTAATAGGTGAAGCGATGGGTTCGAACAAGTTCATTCTGGACAAAGATATCTCTTGGAATTTAAGAGTAACCCCCTCTTAGAGGAAAAAAAAAAAATTGATATCCAACTTATATTATTGATTAATAAAATATTTCAAAATACATCATATCTAATATCAACCAATAAGAGCGTTTCATAGTTAAAAATAAGATGTAATAAATACATATTATTTAAAAATTAAATATATTTATTATATATATATATACATATTATCATTGTCTATCTATCAAGTGAAAGCAAGAATTCCCCATTACACTTCAATTGATGCATTAATTCTTTTTGATTCTGCAGTCACACTCCAAAAGATCAGCCGTCAAATTGAACCAAAAAGAAACTCCAAATAGATATAATAATTACTTAATTAATTCCTTTTCCATCTTTTTCTTTTCTTTACTTTTGATCTCTATCACAATTCACTAAGGTTATTTTCTCATCAACAGTGACACTATAACAAGAGGTTGATACAAACCCCAAGCTGATATTAATGGTTTACTTTTCCAACTAATCATCCATGTTCACATATTATTACCTAATAATATGGTGGTTAGGTGATATTTAACATGTAGGTATGCAACTGGCTGTTGTGATGATCAGTGGTTAGTCTCTCAAATCAGTATCAATGCCCCTTCATTTTCTTTATTATCATTGACAGTTCCTAAGACCCTTTCATCAAACTTCAATACATTAACCACAACAGCTTCCTCATCAACCACATTATTAATGCAGCTTTTGGGGGCGAGCAGTTCATGTACAAATTTTATGATAATTGATAATTGTGTAAATTTATTCCATTGTGCATGGAACATATGCACATGGATTGAAAGGCCAAAGGCCAGTACGTAGAATATACATTGATTGGAAGGGCTACACTCACACAGACAAAGGTATCGAGGTAAATGAGAAGGTCATGGGATCAAATCGAACTGTAAACAAGAGAAACAGAAATGGCATCAAATGTCGAAAACTAAGAGGCTCGGGTGAGCATGTAGGAATGAAAATTCTAC
Source organism: Diospyros kaki (assembly GCA_036245055.1). Lineage (NCBI taxonomy): Eukaryota > Viridiplantae > Streptophyta > Magnoliopsida > Ericales > Ebenaceae > Diospyros > Diospyros kaki. The sequence continues at coordinate 2,072,024 of BSEG01000010.1, forward strand.
TGTAGACAAAGAGGCTTTTGAGAATCTTAAAATGCCCAATAAAGTGGACATCCCGGAGGACCACTCCAATGATATAAAAGGACATACTGAGTAGTTTGAAAGGTTCACTTAGGGCCTGTTTGGCTTAGGCTTTTATTTTGGAGCTTTTAAACTGGGTAGTGTTTAAACTGTTTAATTATAAGGTTTAAATTGGGTAGCATTTAAACTGATAACGTGCTTGGATAAATATATTTTTAAGCTATCAGTTAATTGTTATGTGTTTGGTTTAAAAGATTTGATAAGCTATTATAACTTGATAAAAATATGAAAATAGACATGTTATTGAATGATGTAAATTTCTCTCATTAGATGTTGATAAATTATATATAATTATTAAAAATATATTAATATTATATAATATATATAACAATAATATATATTATGTTGTGTTATATATATATGTTTATTGTTGTTATATATATATATATATACACACACACATATATAATCACAAACAATGGCAATGGGGAAGAGAAGCACAGGCGGAGGAGATGAGGGTGGGGATGGCGACGGGCAACGACTAATGGAGAGACGAGAAGTTGAAGTAGATGGGGCAATAGTTGACAAAGAAGACTACGAGAGCAATGGCCGATGGGGGCGATAGCCAATAGTGGCAGGCAAAAGAGCTGGGATGATAGGTGGCGAGAGTCAAAGGTTTTTAAAGGAAGGGCATGGCTAGAAATTAGCAAAAATAAGGGTAAAATGGTAAAATGATCGGTTAACACAACTTATAAATTAGCAGCGTTTTGCAAAAGCTCTCCCCTAACAATTTTTGCAAAACACTGTAGTAGTAGTGTTTAAGCTATCTAGCTTAAACACTAGTGAGCTGCACCCAAACAACTCACCAACTTTTCTTATCAACTTATAAACTATCAAACCGCTTTGCCAAACAGGTTGTTACTGGGATTACTCCTCGAATTTTAGTTTAATTAAGATTATTACTATCTTACTTGATAAGATTAATCTAACAGAATAAAAGTCTCTAAGACAATTCTTACCGGATGTTGATTTTAATTAAGCAATTAGATATGTTTGGTAATGAAGATAATTGTGATTTGGAGCCTATAATTAAATAGGCGACCATAGTTTAATGATAGATTGACCACTCCTAATATTCTATAAAGCAATATATCCAAATTATTGTAATTGCATGTCACATATATTCCAAAGTTTAATTAAAAATATGACTCCCGGTGTGTGATGCAATCAATAATATGAAATCACGAGCTTAGTTTATTTTGACTAGTGGGTTATTGTCTTGTGGTGGGATTGTAAATGTTGATTGTTAGGCCAATTCAATGTGTTAATTTTTTAGGTGTTATTATTTTTCTCCTTTAATTTTTATTTTTGTTATTGATTTGCATGATTTGATCTAAACACGAGTCAAAAAAAGACTCAAACAATTAATGCCAAAAAAAGAGAGAGAAAAGAAACACGATTTGTTGCGAGTATCAACCCACTCCACCATGCACAATTCTTGTTTTCTACATGTAAAGCATACGTGAAGAGTTCAAATAACGAAGTAAAATTTGTAAACTTAGCATATCAAGTGTTATTTAACCTTAATTAGTACATTCTTATACAAAAATGTCCTCCTTGGAGTTACGTATATCAAAACAAATATATATATATATATGCATCATGTTAAAATACTCTAAATTCTAAAATATATCAATACTCTGAATGTTCCCTTTAATGGTGTATTATATTGTGTTTTCTTAATTTGTTGGTTTCAATCTTGTAATCATGGTGATGTTGTTAGGAAGTGGACCTCAAACACCAAGCATTAGACTCCTATAAGAGTAGGGTTTATGTCCCCTAAAATAGACTCCTTTGATCAAATTAGTGCTCAGTATATGAGAGAACATGCAACAAATTAATGTGTAAGTTTTCGGTGCGTGTTCATATCTAGCTTCTAAGAATTGTAATATTTATATAACCTGACTTATAATGGACAATTAATTTGGCTGACTAACCCCGTGGATCTTGAATTGAGTAAAGGAATATTCATAATTCGAATATATTTAATGAAATGAAAAAAACATGATACGTGACACTTTCTTATAAGATAAACACGTATTATATTATAGTTACTTCTTATCACGAAGAAGGAGAGATAATAAGACCCTCAATCACATGGACTCTTTGCTTTTTTGTGCCTAAATCTTCCATTCGAATTCCCCTGACTTTCACTTTCTTTTCTTGAGAGATGACAAGAAAAGAAGGGATTGAAAGGGAAAAGAATCTCTTTGGTTCAAACAAACTTGTATATAATACATGCATCTATTTTCGATGAAAGAGAAAAAGATGAAAAAAAAAAAACAAGTATATGTGCCAAAGGTTTGAAACAATCTAAAGGGCTCCCGTATTCTATACAATACACCATTTCGATTGTATAAAACAACATTCGTATTGTATAGTATATCAGTTTCCTTGCTTCTATGTTGGTTTTCAAAGATTTAGAAACAATAATTGAAAAAATGAAAACATGAGTCAAAAAATTAAGTAGCAAAATGTGGAAAATCTAAAAATGTTTTAATACTCATATATTTCATAAAATGAGATAATCAATTATATTTGTTTTGCTAAGATTTAACATTAAATTTATTTGACTAGGAACGTTGTCGTGTCTGACCACCTAAGTCTGCAAGGAAAAAAATAATATGACAACAATTTAAGTTTATAATGCTATCAATTTATAAAAGTTTATCCGTTTATTTGACTCATTTTAAAATTCAATAAACAGTTAAGAAATATGACATCTACAAATAAGTTTGGTAAATAATTCTCACAAATTGGGGTGACACACAAATTTATAATAATTTTACCCAAATTCATAATACTCCTTTTGATCAAATTATTATAAATTTATGTGTATCATATTAGTGTGACAATTATTTGTCATATTTGTTTATGGGTATATTTTCTTAAACAATTTAACCCCAAAATTAAAATATAATAATAAATTTAAAACTTACCCAAAAAAAAAAAAAAATCCCTGAAATAGGTAGAAGTCTAGTGGTTTCTCAATAGTCATGGACAAGTTACAATGTTAATGAATAATTTAATGCAGAGATAATGCGTGTAAATTAAGTGGCCGCAAGTTTTCTCATTTGGCCGCTGTCGGCTAAAAAGTTATCCTTCAGTTTCAAAGGCATCCGTTCGTTCGCTCAAGTGTCATTAATTAATAATTAAGTAGAATGATTAATAATTAACGAGAGAGAGGGGGTTGCTTTCACAGGCGGACCCATCTCGGCCATGCTTATCCACTTAATATGACGTCTAGATATAATTAAATATTTAATCATTTTGGACCCCTCCTTACACTTCTTCCTCTTAAATTACCATCACTTTGGCCTCATTTTGTTAAACTCCTTAATACATAAATGTCATAATTAAAAATAGGATAACTAAATATTCAAATAATTCGAATTATTTGTGTTTTTTCAGATTTTAAAATTAATGTGTCACAAATAAAAATGTACTAAAAATTAAAAAATAAAAAGAAGCTAAAAGTCTAAAATAATTTTTGAGGTAAAAAGAGAAGCCGAAATTATCTTTGGGAGATTGGAAAAACTGGGAGACTCTGGAGGCTGTTTTCGGATACTGTAACAAACTTTGAGAGCCTATTATACAGCGTCGGAGTACTTGTCATACAAATTTTCCCTATTTTGGGCGATCTTAAATAAAGTGTAAATGTAATAATTTAATATCTAAAAATCTATCCGAGAGTAGTTTCATGAAATGTATAGACATTATTTATAAGAATGTTAATTTTAGTAAATCTTAAAATATCAGAGATACTTATCACAAAATCTTATGTTTCTCTATAAACAAGTAAGCCTTCGTTATAAAAAAAGATATGTCTTTTATACTGATTTCATTACTATATTCAACTCTTCAACAAAGTTTAGTGTCTAATTTAAGTATTGGAGTGTTTGTATAAAGACTGTCATGAGCCATTTGATCGTTCTCTTTTTTGCAAAGTTTAAGCGGTTTAATTATAATATTTTTAATAAATAAATTTATTATTATATTTGAGAGAAAACAAAAATAATGTTTGAACACTTAAATTAACCTTTATAATAATATTTTATATTGATATCTTATATCTTTATATTAATATAATATATAATATAAAAAATTAATATCGCTACAAATATTAAACTTTAGGGTCGAAATAAAATTTGTGTTCCCATTTAAGTTGTTGGGTACCTTAATTTCTTTTATCTTTGCCGTCCATAAGCTGGTTTACAGAAGCAACAATTATTGGGGGGACTTTGTTCAATTTCTCAAACAATCCGAACCCCACCAACGGCCTTTTATCAGACCAAACTCGCTCACTCCACAACAATAATTATTCCTTCTCCCTTGCTAACGGTCATGTGTGGCTATCATGTGTGTTCGTATATATATATACATATATTATAAAAATATTCCTTTTCTAAAAACTCTATAAACACGACGTGTGTTTTAAAATATTTAGAGCGACACATACCTTAAAATATTTAAATTTAGGTCAAGATAAATGGGTATTTGAGATAGATCTAAATCTCCACTTGTTAAGATCGTTTTATTGGTCGGAATTCAATCTTTTCCATATTATGATCATGACTCTTTAATATTATCTCATAATATATATGTCTATATAAATGTATAAATTCTAAAAGATAAATAGATTATTTATTAGATATAGTAGCTCTATTCAATCTCTTTAAGAGTAAATTGATTATATGATCTTTAGGGTACAAATTAAGTAGTTAAACCACGATAGATTAAAATTCGTATTAATAGATCGTAAGTTCGATTTCATATCTTATACAGTAAAATAAAATTTTTATCGATAATTTATCTTTTTTATTAAAATTAAGAATAAAAACGACAAAAAATCACGCAACCACAATAATGGTAGATTTTGGGCAAACATGCACTCGAGTTTGGACAAAGTCAATGGTAATCAACTCAATTATCTAATCGAGCTATTTGAGATGTAAAAAATTCTCCTTTTCAACTTAGCTTATTTTCTAACAATTTATAAAATAAAAAAAAGTAAAAGGAACACTAACCAAATTCACAATCTCAAATTCATAATGATGATATGTTCAGACACCCCTACTGTTAAAGGACAATTGTTTAAAACAAAAAGTTTTGATTGGTTGTTGCGTGTGGCATGATAGGAGCATCTACTGTTGGGGAAAACGAAAAGTCACGCCGAACAATGGAGTATGGCGTAGCTGTTCTTGTTTTTCCCGGAGTGGACATTTATTTAGTGAAAAAAAATAAAGTAGGATAAGTTAATTTAATTTTTTTATTTGTTAAAATATTATAATTAAATTAATTTAAAAATAAGAATATAATTAAAATAATAAAAATTTAAATAATTATAAAAAATAAAAATATAGTGTAAAAAATATAAATATGACCAATATTTATTTATACCTAACCACTGGGATGCATTGCCCTACTTATTTGTGTTAACAATATCAATATTTATTTTGGGTAATGGTTAATGTAACGCCCCACTTTTCTCCAAGCGGGCGTTAATTCGAGATTTTGAGAAAATTTAATTCAAACACCACATTAATCCCTCGATAGCCATCAAAATCGTTTTTCCGACAATCTCGATCGTATAGCATTTAATAACTAAGACAGACATCATCAATCATATCAGCGGAAGCAAGATCGGAACCTTAAATGTACATATAACTGACAATTTCTCTTACAATAACTGAATCGATGTTTTACATGAAAATATATTACATAATCTTTGTACATTGCAATCATAGACAGAACCTACGAAACCAAACGTAACTGTTACATCCTGATGGCATTCTTCTCTTGACGTCACTGCTTTCACCTGGAACGTTTGAATATTCCAGGGACATCGTCCAAATTAGATGCTGAATCATCTAAGTGAGAGTTCGAAAACATTTTCATGAATGTATGCAGAATCATGTACACAAAATCTATAAATCTCAACATGCACCAGCCTAAGAGAATCCCAACGCATTTAACCCTAACCGAGGAAAACGCAATCTCTCTATAGGCGACACGACCAAATCGACCCATTGACAAACCGATCCTGCTTAAGAGGGACAACCTCGACACATGAACCCAGGAATCACCCCACTGTCATTGTCAGGCTTTACGCTCCCACTCAAGCATTCCAAAACACAACCCTAGCCCCAAGAGTGTCTCGTCAGCACTATCCCCGGAATCGACGTCACCTCGGCATTAATGCTACTGCTCAAAGGATCCTGGGGTGGTGTCCACTCGCAGCCCCGCCACTTGAGCCAACAACCGGGGTGGTGTCCACTCGCAGCCCCGCCACTTGGGTCCCGTAGGGTGAAGTCCGTCTCAGCCCCGTCCCAAGTGGTCACCAAGCATTAATTCAGGTACGCATCCCGAGTGCTATCACTCTGGGCTTCGTCACAGGTCAACAACCCACATACCGCATGAACGACACAAAACAAGCCAATGGTCGAAAAATCATAACATGCATCACTTAAAATCATAACATGCGTCACTTAAATTCAACACTTAAAATCAATGTTTAATGCACGTGTAAACAATCATTTGGTCAATTCATCACAAGAATCCAAAGGCAACAAAGTTTGGGCGAACACTCACCTTTAGACGAATTCCAATTGTCAAGCGCGGTTAGCCTCGATTTGCACACCTGCCTCGATCTGCGTGTCTGGCCTTAATTTGCGTGCCTAGCCTCGATTCTTGCGCCTGACGCTCTTGCACTTCACCTCGAGCCTCAACGATACCTTAGTCATTACATTTGTTCAAAATCACATCAATATCTTTTTTTTTCTAATTTTCCATAATTTCTTCCTATTTTCTTTATATTTCTCCTAAAAAAAATTTCAATAAATACCTACTCAAGATTTTTCCTTGATTTCTCTTCACAATAATTCATAAATAATTAATTCCTATCTCCCAAAATTTTCTAAGGATTTTCCAATACCTTTTCCTATTTTTCATAAGCCTTTTTCACTTTGAAAATTGCAAAATGACCATTTTCTCCAACAATTTTCCAAATTTTCTTGCACCATAATTAATAAAATAATTTTCCAAAATTAATAAAAAAAATTCGAAAATACCTGATGTCTCACGCGCCCTCACGCGCGGCGCGTGGATGATGTGGCTTGAACTGGCACGTGCCAGTCACGCGCCAGTCGTCTTCAACCTTAGGCCGGTCGTCGGTCGGTGCTCTGATGACCTTGATTCGGGTGCCGTTCGAAAGCCTACTCGAAGTCGATCCCGATGCCACAAAAATCAGGCCGAAAGGCCACCGGAAAGTCGATTAAAAGTCGACTTACAGGTCGGCGGCGACGGTCCGCCTCCAACCCCTCGGCCGAACTCGAAACCCCCTCAAAACCTCACCAAAATGCTTCAAACCGGTGCCAAAATGATCCTTGGCTTCAAGAGATCAAAAGCCCTCTATTAAAGCTCCAAAAATCGATCGAAAATGAGCTCGATTTGGTGCTTCTTCCTCGGCCGAACCCTCGGCTATTTATAGCCCAAAAACGACCCCACATGGCCGATTTTCCGGCCATTTCTTTCCCCTCACGCCACCAGGACACCCTAGGCCACCCCCTTGACAAGACTTGACGGCCAAATGGTCGGATTTTTCGGCCAAATCGTGCGGCCAGACTACCATGTGCGATCCAACTTTCTGAAAATTGCAGTTAGGCCCCTGAAATTTTCTTTTTGCATTTTGGCCCTTTTTCTCCAACCCCTGATCTTTCTAACACTATCACCATGACCCTCCAGGTTAGTATTTCTCATTTCACCCTTGAAAATTTCGAAAAATTGCCGTTTAGACCTCCCTCGGGCATTTTTAAAAAATTACACTTTGGCCCGACTTATTTATTTGACCTCAAATCCACTCGATTCAACTCGAAACCACTTAAGGGTTGTTCTACACATCGAATACTATTCCTTGACACCCTCCATTGACTTTTTGGATGTCGTTTATAGCAGTTCGATAATACGGCCTATTCGGCAGCTGTATTTTTGCTGTACCGAAAACTGTTCCCGATCTTCTTCATTTTACCCCTAAAAATCATAATTTTAACTGCTCGTCGATACTATACCATTTTCTCGGGCAATCTAGGGTCCGAGGTACTCCCGCTGGCTAATTTGGTCGTCCAAAACTAGGTTAGTGTGCCCTAAAGTCTCATTTTTTCCAAATTTCTAATTTTGCCCTTTACCAAATATCATTTTATCCTCAAAAATTTTTCTCGGGTGTTACAGTTAAGGTAGGGTTGGCAATTTTAGACAATATCTAATTACAAGATACGATACGATAAAGAATTAAGCGGGTTAGGATTGGAGTTAATCAGGTTCAGGTCATAAACGAGTCAATCTGTCTATGACATGATTATTTTCGTGTCTTAGGCAGATCAACTCGTCTAACTCATTTAGACACATAATGACTCTTTTAATTAAATGTGTTAACGGGTTGACCCGAATATGTTAACATCATTATATATGAAATGATACGTTTAATTAAAAGGGTTAGTGGGTTGATCTGAACACGTTAACACGATTATACACAAAATAACACGTTTAAAATTAAATAACACGTTTAATAGGTGACACAGCACGACTCATTTAAATTAAACGGATTAAACAAGTTGACAGGTGACACGATACGAAACATTTAGTTAAACGGGTTAAACGGGTCGTGTCGTGTTACACGTTTAATAAACGTGTCGTATTTAGGTTTAAGGAATTTGCCATAATTATTATACGGATCGTGTTTGGGTTAATTTGTTACGTGTTATACGCGTGTTTCAATACGATACGATTACGATCTGTCAATTCGTATTGCCATTCCTAGATTAAGGGATGTACCTTCACATAATAAAATAAAGATTGAATATGTTGTTGTTTGTTATTGGTTAAGGGATGTATCTTGTCTTCGCGTTAATAATTTTCTAAACATATATAATTGGTCGACTATTTTATAAAATAATCCATAGTTTGTTTGAGATTTTAAAAACAAAGTTGGCAGTTTTTCTAAAGTGTTAAAGGCAGTTGACATTTTTTCCGAATTCGTCAATAACAGGTTGATGGCATCAATTGAAGGCCAATAATTTAAGATTCAAGCAATATGTATTGAAGTTTTTTTAAAAATATTCATCATCAAAATATTATTAAAATCAAGTTAATATAATAAATGTATCGTAATTTAAATATTTAATTAATTAATAAAATTATTTAAAAAATAAAATAAATATATTTTATATAATGAACAACAATTTTTTATGCCATATGAATATCATAATAATATCTATCCTTTGGAATTTGTCGTTTGTTGGGTTTAGGCGGCGGCATTGGTCCCCGGGTTCAACAACTCGTACACGCGTCGATCTGAGAGCTTGCCAGGCTTAGATTCCCCACGCACGTGGGTCCTACGTGTCCAATCAAAACGACCAATGGTGGAGGTCCACGTGTCGGAAGACAAGAAAGGATGCAAGCAGCGTCTCCGGGCAAGCTGCCCGGTGTCCTTTTTATTTAATTTGGGGCAGAGACGTGGCTGTCTCTCCATTCATTTCATTCATCAATCCCCCTTCGTCTAATCTTCGTCGGAACGACGCCCTATTGCAAGTTGTGCCACGAGAGGACAAGTAGTGGGTGCAAACAATTTAATCAAGCTATTTAATGCGACCAACAAAATAAGCCCAAACTGATGGTAATTTAAGAAGAAGGAGCCCGAGGAGGAGTCCTGAGATACCTTTCTCGGAGTTTCTCTTGGGTTTTAGGAGCATGGTCTTTAGAGATCCTCCATTTGCCTTCAATATCTTTGCTTGAGAATTCGAAATAAAGATCCCAAAAGTCGTGAGTATTTTTTTATATGTAAAGTTCAGTCTAAATTGACTGGTCCGATGGAGAGATTATCAAAATTCTACAAAGATTACACTTCTGTTATTTATTTCTTTATTGAGATTGTACTCAAAACGACCACCACGTGTCGTTTCAAGGAATGGACCTTGAGAGTGAAAATTTTGGACTTGGCTATGTCAAATCTCAAGAATATAATATACATGACAACAGAGTGACAAAATTAAGATTCCTTGGAGTAGATTTTGATGTTCAAGTAAGTAGAATAAATGCAAGTAGTAGAAAATGTAAGAGTTTGAGACTTATTGTACCTGGTGAGGACCCCTACTTTTTATAAGTGAGTCTGTTAGAGAGTACCTGAGATAAAGCCCGAAATGGGCGAGCATGGCTCTCAAGGACCTTTGTTAAGTTGAAACGAGTCTCGTGATCTAGTCCGAATTTTTCGAACTCTACTCCGAATTTCTCTGCAAATGTTGCCACGTGTCCTTTAACTAGTCGTACATAATTGTTCTACACTTCGCATTGTGGACTTGTCATGTGTTAGTATCTTGGGTGATTTACATAGCGAGCGAGACTACTAGCGCGTAGAGAGTATTTTAGTAATTTAGATAATGTCGCATCACTTTTCCTCCACCCCTTGAGTCGAACTGAGAATCATGTTGGGTCAAAAAGTAACCAATTTTTGAAATCATTTGAGTGTAGACTTCGCCTGAAGTGTGAATGGGTATGTTAAACGTGAATCTTATACTAAAAAGAAGTTATTTATTACATTGAAATTATAGAAGATGTTTGATTGAAAAGTTTAGGTTTCTCTATATAAGCCCAAGGCCTCACCATTCAATTATTAGTTCACTTAGCAGCCAAGCTCCAATGTTTTAGATTACTTTTTTCCTCCTTTCTCTCTCTCTTTTTTTTTTTTTACTTCTTCATTTTCTTCTTCTTTTTTATTTTTTTTTAAGCCTTTTCACGGCCGAGGTCGGCCACGGCCAAGCGCCGCGCTCGGCCTTTGCTGAGGCATGACCAAGGTCCGCCCGGCCGAGCTCGACCGCTGGCCAAGCTCGGCCATTGTCTTGCAAAAGAGTATTAAAAGAATTATCTTGTTTTTATTTTTTATTTAGTTTTACACAATAATCAAAGAAGATTAATATATGATCTGCACCAGTTAATTTTCACTCAAATCACCCATTAATTAAATTACACTCTCATTTTTAGTTCCTAATTAATTTAGAAATTGTATTTTTGATTTAAATTAAATGGATATTATAATAAAAAAAAAAATCTGACTTCTAAATAAAATGTCTTACATTAACTGTGTCCAAACTTATATTTTTAAGTTTATACTTTAACAGCTTTTCGTGTGACTATTCAAATTTTTTATTGTTTCAATTATATCATTAGATCTGTATTTTCGATTCAATTTAATTCTTGTATTTTGATCTATTTTTCATCTGACAACCCAAACTTTTCATTATTTTGATTATACCTCTATACCTGTGAGCAAGAGTATGATGTGTACTTTATTATCTTATTTTTTTTACACATAAAAAATATATAAATTAAATTGATTCAAAAATATAAATTTAGGAATGTAATTGATACAACAAACAATTTAAGTTTTCACACAAAAAAAAAAAAATAAAAGCATAGAGACTAAATTGATTTGAAAATTTGGTTTAGAGATGTAATCGAATAAATGAAAAATTTGAATGACCATAAAAAAAAAAAAAGGTGAAAGTAGAAGAGGAAAAATATGAAATTTCCCTTAACTTCATTGTAATAGTTGGAAGGTTTAATTGGAAAAATTATAAGGTTGGTGTTCACATTAACAATGGAAGAAAAAGAAAAGGATTTGGTGCTAATCATACAAGTAGTAGTAGGTAGAGTGTTCATTCAATCTACATGAACCGAATTGGTCCTAAATTACACCAAACCAAGATCCAGTTTGCATAATTTTACAAATGAAAGATTAGATTGATTGAAAGAGAATCCCTATACTTTAGTCTAATTCATTTTTTTTTTAATTTTAAATATTTGATTTTTTCAATTTTAATTTTTAGTCTAAGATCGAGTGTGAACTAGACCGGATTTAGTATCAATATTTCATTTTTTCAATCTAAAATTTAGGCAGAGATTTTTAATTTAAACCAAAAGTTCAAACACTCCTTTGTAAAGTCACTTTAAAAGAAAAATAAAAAGGTCTTATCAATGTCCTCATGTCAAACACCCTTTATAAGATTCAATTATTAAGAGCGTAATTTAAATTCTAAATTTTAAGTCCTAAACTTTAAACTTTTTGTTAGGTCTTTTTTGTTTTAAAAAATGTACTAGCAAATTTTTCTCGAGCAATTAATTTGGCCATGTAGAATGAGTGTTTAAATTTTAGTTTAAATCAAAAAATTAGATCAGATTAGGTTGAAAAACTTGATTTGATTTAAGATCAAATAAGTTTAGTCATGTCTTTGGTTTAAAAAAATTTTAAAATTGGTCTCTTGTCTGGTCTTAATTTGAATTATATATATGTATGTGTATTCATAATTATAATTTAAAAAATAATTAAATTACCATTATCTTTTCAAATCTTTTAGCATCCTTTAGGTTTTAATTTTTGGCTACTTAGATTACACCCCTAACTTATGTATTTTTGAGTAATTTAATATTTATATTTTAATTTTTTTATGACAATTTGAACTTTCATTGTTTCGATTATACTTCTGAATCATGCATTTTTAAATCAATTGCACACTATAAAAATAAAATTAAAATAATAAAAATGCTATTAGACCATGTATTGATAAAGTGTGTAGTTGACTCAAAAATGCATGATTTAAGGGTATAATCGAAACAACGAAAATTTGGATTACTGTACAAAAAAAAGTTAAAGTTCAAAATAATGATAAATTTAAGGGTGTAATCGAAAAAAAGTCAATGATATTTTTAAGTTTAACGAAAGTTTAAGGGTATAATCGAAATAATAATAAATTTGAATGACAAAAGAAGAAAAAAAAAACCCTTAAAAGTTCAAAAATTAAATTATGAGTTTGAACTTAAAAATGTCATTACTAAACCCTCAAATTACATTTCCTTTTCATAAAGACACTGAGGCAGCGTGGCCCTGCATGCAGGTTATTGTGTCAGGCTGCTTGACATTCCCATCCTAATGCTTAGGGCCCTGGTGGTGTCCTACATGCCCTTTCCAAGGGACCAAAGTTTGAATAATGTTCACTACATCAATTGGGTTATTCTCAAAATTTTGATGCTCGTACTCATTTACTTAAAATTTTGACTGTTTTAAAATTGAATTCAAAGAAAGCTCGAATTTATTTGTTAATATAGCGAGTTAAATTTGGCTTGAAATAAGCTCGAGCTTAGCTTATTTCAATTGCATTGTAACTTTAATAGTTTTCTTAAATGAGATTGTAAAAGTATCTTTAATAAATATTTAATTTTTAAAGATGCATAGGCCTACAAACAATTTTGTTAAATAAAAATATTTTTACAAACACGTCTATTTATTTAACTAAATAAATGTGTACTTAAAATGAGTTTAAACCGAGCAACCTAGTTCATTTGCAATCCTAAAATTCTACATATATATGTGAGTTCAAGTTCTAGGATTAAAAAAAAAATCATTTTTTGCCCTTTTGTCTAGGGAAAAAAAATTGGTGATATGCCTAAAAATTGAAGACCAGTAGCTCTAGAGGGGATGCTGGTTTGGGCTGCATAATGATGGATTTTCAGTTAGTTTGGTGCCATTGAAGTCCAGCCCAATAAGCTTTCCTTCAGGCCCATCACAGTTGAATATTTTCAACTCCTCCAAAACCAGCCCAATATAATAAAATAATGGTATTTTATTATAAAGAAAAGTTTAAATATTCATATCTTTTTACTTCTTTAAATAATGGAAATTTGTTTGCTTAATTTATGGTGCATTTTTTAATTTGAATTAAAAAATGAATATTTCTTTTTTTTTTTTGAATAAATCTATAAAACTATTATTTGAAACAATGAAAATTTCTAACTCAAACATGATTTAATTCAAAAATATTTTTGTTGTTTATAGGGGTGAGCATTTGGTCAGTCTGGCTACCAAATTGATTGAAATGTTAAAATTAAATAGATTAAAATTGTGTAAAAAATCGAATAGAACCAATTGAACAAACTAGATAAAAAGTAAACAAACTGAAAACCGAATAAATTTGAAAAAATCGAATCAACTAAAAAAACAAAAAACTAACAAAACAAACTGAATAAAATAAAAAAATCCAAAAAAAAGAAAAAAAGAAAAAATGAAAAAAATAAAAAATTTCAGTTGATTCGATTATTTTGATTTTTTCAATACAAAAATTAAATCAAATCTAAACAGTTGGAATTAAGAAATCTAATAACCAAATCGAACTGACCCTTAAATAAAATGAAACTAAACCAACAATTTTGATTGATTTAGTTTGATTATTTCAATTAAATCGAATATTTATACACCCTAGCTAGTTGTGTGTCTCATTTGGAAGATCCATGTTTAGAAAATATAAAAAAAAGAAGTAAAAACAACCAAATTACACTATGAAAACAAGAGTTATAAACGACAAAAAACTAACGACGAGATTAATTTTGGAGGTTAATATAGTATTTTTAACGACTAAATATAAATTCTGTCGTTATAAGATAAATTTTAACGACAGCCTAAATAAGTCATTGTTAATAAACCGCGCGCTTTCCCATTGTTATTGAATAAAATTTTTAATTTTAATAATGAAATAATAAAAAAAATTATTAAGATTTAATTACTACTTGTATAAGCAATTCCAATATAATTATATTTTTCTATAACTGCACAAATATTAATTATTAAACTATTATAATTAGGCATTAATTTTATTGATAATAAAATATATTGAAAAATTATGAACATATTAAAAATAATACAATATATTAAACTAATTTATTACAATTATTAGATTTATTTATGATTTAATTTAATTTTTAAATAATTATTAATTTGATGTAATAATTTAAATTATTTGATTAGTTATCATAATCTTAAATTATTTTATTTTTATCAATCAAACAATTATTAATATTATTTTAATAAATTATTTTAATTTTCATTAATTAATAATTAAATATTTAAAAAAAATAAAAAACCCAAAATGTTGGCGGAAGCTGGCCCGCCTTTTCCCCTCCAATTCCCAAATCAGAATTCCCCCAATCCCTAAATTCGCAAATCACAGAAAGACCTCTATACTCAGCCGCCTCCCTCCACCACCTCAACATGGCCACCGCCTCCTCGCCATCACTAAATCTCCCTCTCACAACGACTCATTCATCCACCTTCCTCCTCCCTCGATTCTTGCTAACAACGGACACCCCCGGACCTACGCCCTCGTTTTGCTCAACCAATGCCTCCCTCGATTCACTCCTCTACTCTGGAAGTACAGTACGTCATTCTTCTCTTTTGCTTCATTCGATTTTTTCTTGTTCGTGATATTTGGTTGTTTGATGTCGCCGTCTCATTGTTCTTGTTGCTGTTGTCGGTGTAGAGCAGCATATTTTCGTGTTTGCGCCGATGGTGGGGCCAATCACGTCTATGATGAACTCTCCCAGCTTTTTCCTCATGAGGACGTCGTTGATGTTTGAAACAGGTTATTTTCTTGTTCTGGATGTTTTTGTATATTTTGTGTGATATTTCTATACTTGTATATTACCGATTTAGGTTAGTTATATAACTATATATGCCCATTATATGCATCTTTACATTTTGATATTTTATTACTTAATTTCTTTCTTCTTTTCTTACAATTATCAAAATATGACGACAAAGACAATAATTATTGTTAAGTAATTTTTGACCTCTTTGATATCTTGGTATTAATATTTAATAGTTGCTTCTCTCTCTAAATGCCCTAGGAGTTTGAAGCCTCTTGTTGTCGTGGCTTCTTGACTGCTCTTTGGAGTCTCTACCTTGAACTTGTCTCAATGCATGAGGCAGCTTTGCACTATTTGTTCATTTTTGTTTGTCCTTAAAAAAAAAAAAAAACCATTGTCAAGTAAATAAAGTATGCACATGTTTGTTATGAATGACTTAATACTGACTATTATCATTGTTGTTGAATCTCTCTATCTCTATTTACCAATTTGTTCTGAAAATGGTAATGTCTTGAATAAGCAGAAGAAGGACAACTTCATGTTTGGCCATTTATATATTTATTTACAATTTATTAGCCAGACAACTTTTGGGCCTTGGTTGTTATATAAAAACTGAAGTTAATAATAATGTAGTTGATTTCTTTAATATTCTTGTTATATTAACAGTTAAATATCTAATTGTGATCTAGAAGTCCCATTTTACTCTTTTTAGTCAACGATAGCTTTAAATTTATATTCTTTACCTTTTTCTCTTAATTTTCTTTTGGTTTAATAATTTCAACTTTTGTCTAGAATTCATGGTGTTTGATCCAAAAAGCTTTTAATAGTTCAAGTAATAAGTTGGCTTAAACTTTTGTTTACTTGCTTTTAAAGTTTAGTTTTTTAAAACTTCATACAAGTTTAAAGTCTAACTCTAATAATGAGAAGCTAAATTTTGTTATGAATAACCAACTCTATTTCTTAAGGCTTCGCTAAATGATATTATTGTTATATTATTTAGGTGAAGTACAAGATTTTGTCATTCTTTTACGAGATAATGGCACGTAGTGAGGAGTGGATGAATCTTGTCAATGATTGGTTTAATGAAGCTTATCAAATAAGGGTACAAAAGTTTCTAGATTATGCTTTGAAGAAGTTGGGGTGCCAAAAATAAGATTCGGTGCCCATGCATGAAATGTTGCAACACTAATTTTGGAACTCATGAGTCTGTTAGGGCGCACATCTAATGATACATGGAATATTGAAGGGTATACATTTTGGTATCATCACGGTGAAATGAGCAATGGGCCTCAAACTAAGTCCGAGGATGAAGAAAATGAGATCTTACAAGATGATACTAGCGCTCAAGATGATAGTGATGATGAGATCCAACAATTCATAAATGACTTGTATCCTCAATTTAAAGGATTAGACGAAAATAGTGGAGATGTTGAATTTTTAGGTGTTAGATATGAGCCCTAAAGACCAGTTCTAGTGACACAAAGGGGCTCGATCTTGTAATTCTTTAAATATTATTTAAATGGCAAGTTTATGTTTTATTTAAATTGCAATATGGTTTAAATTATAAAACATATATCCATTAGTATAATAAGAAGTGGATACCATTCTTAAGTGTTAAGAATACGAGTTACGGATAATCCACAATTTGTTATACTATAAACATGTTCCTGGCCATAGAATTCCTATCATGGATGATAGCAACTCGTAAAGGCCAGCACATTGTCTTCCTCCTTGTTTCAGTATGAGATACTGAAAGATAAGGTTGGTGAGTCTCGTGCCATTCTGTATGAGCTATAGAAGGAAGATAAGTGGGTGCTCGTTACAAGAACGAGTTCACTGAACGGGACTGTTAACATTAAATCACATGGGTTATTTCTCACGGGTCAATGATTTAATGTTAGCTGCGATTTTACAACTAGTCCTTAGACCTGAGATGACATGGATATCTGTGTATTGGTGGATTAGGATATCAGTGATATTATGTGGTTGTTCTAATCAAGGATAATCATACGTATCTATGTGCCTGATTCAGTGATACATGAGGTATGTGTGCATTAGACATGGAATCTATCACCTTGAGATTTATGAGGAAGATATCCTATGCGATCCAGTAATCACTTGACGATAAATCCTTGGCCGAGGTAATATGATGATGGAATTTGTTCCATACGGGTTGTGTCATAATTTGTCAAGATTGATTTTGGATTTGGTCATATGACAAGATTAAGAGATTCGACCTACTGACCATGATCTCATATCTTGTCGGGATATAGGATGATAGAAGGACCGTATTGTATGGTAACGTAGTAAAAGGTTCACAATACCCGCTTCACAATAAATTGGGTAATCATGATATATTGCTAGATGTCACTCATGATTTACGAGAATTAATTGTTGATTATTCTTGTTGCCAATTTATTTGTGGACCCAGAAAGTCCCACCCAAAAGAAATTACTTTCAAAGAGAAAATAAATAAATTAGTAATTTTATAATTACTAATTATAGTGCATTTATTTATTGGATAAATAAGAATAATTAAATAATTATATTATGAATGTAATTATTTAATCATAGATTGAGTTGGGCCTTTTGCTAGTACATTAGGCTTGGCCCAATGGCACTATTGGATTCAAATAAACTCTATTGGATTGGGCTTGGCCCAAGTGCATTAAATGGAATGGGCTTGAGAAGCCCAACCCATTTAATGAAGAATAGTTTTTTAATTAGAACTATAAATAGCTCCAAACTCTTATTTTCTCTCATAAGTGTCTTCTTGATTCACTTGAATGTTGAGAGAATTTGGAGAAGTGTTCTTGAATCCAAGAGGTAAGTTGGAAATTTTTGTGAAAAATTTCTTCTACTTATCTTCTCTCTTTGATATTCTTGAATAGAAGTGATTTCGGGTGGACCGACTCGGCATCCTACACTTGGAGGATTATACGGCGGGAAATCTAACGGTGAAATAAGATTTCATCAAAGAGGTATTTTTCGTTTATGCCTTCGTTTTTATTAAACCATAATTTCTGAAAAACGGGATACCTCCAAATTAAATTTAATTTCCGCTGCGCATATGATAAGATCTATGTAACTCAACAGTGGTATCAGAGCCATCGTTTTTCAGTTTTATGGTTTTATTCATGTGATTATTGGACATAGAATTGGTATTTTGAAAAATAAAACAATTTTGGATGAGATCCGAAGAAGAGTTGCATGCCGGCAGCGTTCTAAAACTGATTTAACACTGTTGGACAGTGCTGGAATCAGATTTAGTACAGCTGAAAGTGTCGGAATTTGTTCCGGGGCGGACGGGCATTGCCAGGTGCATCCCGGGGGCCAGCCAGCACGCTGGGTGCGTGCTGGGCGCGCTGGGCGCGCATGGGCGCGCCCAGACGCGCGCGCTGGCCGCGCATGGGCGCGCCCAGCCGCGCGCCCATGCGCGCAAGGCGCGGGCTAGGCCCGCGCCTGCTGGCCCGCGCGCGGGCAGGTGCGCGGGCAGGGCCCGCGCACCAGCGCCGCGCGCTGGTGGGTGCGCGGGCCCCGCCCGCGCACCAGCGCGCGCAGTGCGCGCACAGTGCGCGCACTATGCGCGCGCAGTGGGGGGGGCTCCCCCTGTCGGCCAACGGCCAATTGTTTTTTTTTTTTTTAAATTTTATTTTATTTTAATAAAAATAAAATAAAATAAAATAAATAATAATAATAGTTATTATTATTTGTTTTATTTATTTATTTATTTGTTTTATTTAAAATAATAAAAATAATAATAAATAAAATAAATAATAATAATCGTTATTATTATTTCATTTATTTATTTGTTTTATTATTTAAAATAAAAATAAAATAAATAATAATAATTGTTATTATTATTTGTTTTATTTATTTGTTTTATTTAAAATAATAATAATAATGAATAAAATAAATAATAATAATTGTTATTATTATTTTATTTATTTATTTATTTTATTATTTAAAAATACCAATGTATAATTAGTTGTACAATTGTCCAATAATCATATGATTGCTTATAATATGCTTTTAATTGTTAATAGCATGTTGTGGATGCCTTGTTGCATATCGGTATTGGTCATGGACTTAGGACACTACATGGATGATGTATGTGTGATGTGGATGTATGGATTATTTTATTTAACGGCCTGCGTGCCGGAGGTAGCCGTCTTTTTCATGACGGTTGTAAAATAATTATTTATTGCTTTTAATTTTATTGTAAAAGTAGTTTATAGTAAATTGTAAAAGCAATGGATTCACACCAATTGAGGCACGGCTTGGAGTGAAGTCGTTGATGGCAAAATAATCAAGGAAATGAAGACCCTATGTGAAAGGGTTATGCTTGTAATAGTTATAGGCGTTTCCTTATTTATACACCCACGAATGCACCGCACAATTCCAATGGCTGGAATTGCGCTTAGAATGCATGATTGAGTCCATGACCATATCGACTAATTTTATGCAATGTTTATTTACATAGTTGATGTATGTTAAAACGTTGCATGTGAAAAAGTGAGACCAATTAATTAAAAAATCTCCCATATTTATAAAATTAAATTGTAACCGGTTGGACCTTAAGAGTTAAGACAATCTAATCGGGGCTCTCCATCACGGTAGAAATTGGGGCTTTTTTAATTCGTGTGTTGATCGGCTATGGATACATAGGGGTTGCACATTGATTAAAATACTTTAATTTCTATTTAAAACATTTGATGAGATGGGGATGCACAAATATCGTGACCCAAGAAACTATTATGTGAGGCAATCGATATTCAACTGTGCAGACTTGTCAGCGTGATGGTATGATTTAACTATGTTCAATTGCCAAGAAACTATTATGTGAGGTACATTGGACTGGGAGCCGAAAAAAAAAATATTTGGGCCGTACATAAGATGTACTGGACAAGCGTTGTCCACTTATTGAATTTATTATTCCAAGAATCTATTATGTGAGGAGTAATAAAATTAATAAGAATCTAAATACCCACTAGAATTCATGCCAATGTGAATTTGCTTTTTCCTTTAAATGGGAGTAAGGAATTTGAAAAACTCAGTGGGAGATACTGTTTGATTTAAAGACCAAAATCAGATAGTTAAGAAAACAAGATATCTAATAATCTACTTATTTTCTGCAGATACATCAAATGGCTTCACTAAATGCACTTTCTAAATTTGTTGACGCAAACCGGCTAACTGGACCAAATTTCAACGACTGGCTTCTAAATTTGAAATTGATTACAAACTTGGAAAAAATCACATATATCTTGGAAACGCCTATCCCTGAGCCAACTGCTGAACATATTACTCAGGAGGAACAAGATACACTCAATAAGTGGCAAGATGATGATCTTGTTGCTAAGAGTTACATCTTGCTTACTATGAGTCAAGAGTTACAGCGGCAGCATAATAAGATACCAAATGCGTATTCGATTATTGCTCGTTTACAAGAGTTGTATGGTGAGCGAAGTCGAAGTGCTAGATATGAGATATCTAAATCAATCTTTCGAGCAAAGATGTCTGCTGGAGGATCAGTTGGAGACCATGTTCTCAAAATGATCTCCTGGATGGATAAACTGAATGAATTAGATGCTCCAATGCATCAATATCTTCAAATAGATGCAATTCTTCAGTCTTTGCCAGATTCGTATGGGGTTTTATTTCAAACTTCTATATGAACAAGATTGAGTGTACCCCGGCGGAACTTATGAATATGCTAATAACGGCCCAGGGTACCATGAAAACAGGCACTGTGATGGCTGTGTCCTCTACTAGTAAGACTAGAAAGGGGAAAGGTAAAAAGAAGGCCACCCAAGCAACTAAAGTGATTGAAAAGAAGAAGGGAAAACCTGTTGCCAAAGGAAAATGTTTCCATTGTGGCAAAGAGGGACATTGGAAAAGGAACTGTAAAGATTACCTTAGTTCCTTGAAGAAGGAAGCGACAGGTATGATGATAGTTCATGAGTATTTTTCCATTGCTTACTCTTCTACTTTATGGATTCTAGATTCTGGAGCGACAACTCATGTTTGTGCATCTATACAGGATCTGGAACAAAGTAGAAGACTTGCAGATGATGAGATTGTGCTAAAGGTAGCAAATGGGGCAAGAGTTGCAGCCACAGCTATCGGCACTGTATCTTTAATTTTATCACATGAACATAGTTTAGTTTTAAACAATTGTTTATGTGTACCTGGAGCTTTTAAGAACATTATTTCTATTCCTGTATTGGTGAAAGAAAATTATGAATTTTCTTTTAAGAATAATGTTTGTGAAATTTATTTTAGAAATAAATTGATTGCTACTGGTAATTTTGTCAATGGTCTTTACATTTTGAATGTGACTGTTGATAATAGTGAGCATCTGCATGTATCAAATAATAATAAGAGACCACGTGATAACCCAAATTCTAAAATTCTGTGGCATTACAGATTGGGTCATATAGGGGATGACAGAATCACTAAGTTGGAGAAAGATGGGCTTTTGGGTCCATTAGGTTCTGAACCATATCCAACTTGTGAATCTTGTATCCTTGGAAAGATGACCAAATTGCCTTTTACTGGGCAAGGTATAAGGGTCACAGAATTATTAGGACTTATACATTCGGATGTGTGTGGGCCTATTAATGTAATAGCCCGAGGAGGTTATCAATACTTCATAACTTTTACAGATGATATGTCTAGATATGGATATGTTTATCTCATGAGACATAAATCTGAATCTTTTGAAATGTACAAAGATTTTAAAGCTGAAGTAGAAAATCAAACTGGTAAAAAGATAAAGGCCTTACGATCAGATCGTGGAGGCGAGTATCTTAGTAACGAGTTTGAAGATTTTCTTAAGGTCTCAGGTATTATTTCACAACGGACCCCACCAGGAACGCCTCAACTGAATGGAGTTTCAGAAAGGAGGAATCGGACTTTATTAGATATGGTCCGAAGTATGTTAAGTTGTACAGACTTACCTTTGTTTCTATGGGGACACGCCCTTCTTACTGCAATATATATCTTAAACAGAGTTTCTTCCAAGTCAGTTCCTACAACACCACATGAGATATGGTTTGATAGGAAGCCCAGTCTTAAACATGTTAAGATTTGGGGATGTACAGCTTTTGTGAAAAAGCTTAAATCAGAGAAACTTGAGACACGATCTTTAAAGGGTAGTTTCGTGGGTTATCCTAAAGATACCTTAGGATATGAGTTCTATATTCCTGAACTGCAACAAGTAGTTGTAAGCAGGAATGCCATTTTTCTTGAAAAAGAGTTTATTCAAGAAAGAGGCAATGAAAGGAAAATAGAACTTGGTGAAGGGTTCACCGAGCCTGAAACTATGCCACGAGATGTCCAAGTACCAATTGAGGAGCCAGGGTCGAGTGTTGCACCTCCCATTAGAAGAAGTGAGAGGATACCCCATCAACCTGAGAGATATGGTTTTCTAAATGAACAAGAGTTGTTCCTTGTAGGAGACAATGATCACTCGGATGATCCTACCACTTATCAAGAGGCGATATCGGATATCGACTCGAAAAGATGGCTAGAAGCCATGAAATCTGAAATGGATTCCATGTATGAGAACCAAGTCTGGACTCTTGTAGATCCACCAAAAGGTATAGTACCTATTGGATGTAAATGGGTCTTCAAGAAGAAGATAGGTTCAGATGGAAAGGTAGAGACCTATAAAGCAAGACTTGTGGCAAAAGGTTATCGACAAAGACAAGGGATTGACTATGAAGAAACCTTTTCTCCAGTCGTCATGCTTAAATCCATCAGAATTTTACTAGCCATTGCTGCTCATTATGACTATGAGATTTGGCAAATGGATGTGAAAACAGCCTTCTTAAATGGTTATATAGATCAGGAAATCTATATGGAACAACCTGAAGGTTTCACACCTAAAGTTAACGCAGGGAAGGTATGCAAGCTTAAGAGATCCATTTATGGTCTTAAGCAAGCATCCAGAAGTTGGAACATTCGTTTTGATGATGAAGTCAAATCGTTTGGTTTCATTCAAAACGTTGATGAACCCTGTGTTTATAAAAAGGCTAGTGGGAGTGCAATAGCATTTTTGGTCTTATATGTAGATGATATCTTACTCATTGGGAATGATGTAGGGTTGTTGTCAAAAATTAAGGTCTGGTTGTCAAGTAAGTTCTCCATGAAAGATTTGGGAGAAGCAGCCTATATTCTCGGTATACGGATCTATAGAGATAGAACCAAGAGATTGATAGGACTCTCCCAAAATAAGTACATAGAAAGAGTGTTGAAGAGGTTCAACATGGAAGATTCCAAAAGAGGACTGTTGCCCTTTAGACATGGAATCCACCTCTCTCGTGATATGTGCCCCAAGACACAAGAAGAGAGAGAACGCATGTCTAGGATTCCTTATGCTTCAGCAATAGGAAGCCTAATGTATGCAATGCTATGTACTAGGCCTGATATTGCTCATGCTGTAAGTGTTACAAGCAGATATCAGTCTAATCCAGGTGAGCAACATTGGATTGCCGTTAAGAATATCCTTAAATATTTGAAAAGAACTAAGGATTTGATCCTTACTTATGGTGAAGGAGAACTGAAAGTGGAGGGTTACACAGATTCTGATTTTCAATCAGATGTTGATGATAGAAAGTCTATCTCTGGATATGTGTTTACCTGCAACGGAGGAGTATTCAGTTGGAAGAGTTCCAAACAGGATACGACTGCCGATTCTACAACAGAAGCCGAGTATATTGCAGCATCGGATGCTGCAAAGGAAGCAGTCTGGGTCAAAAAGTTTGTGACAGAACTTGGAGTGGTTCCTTCTATAAAGTCTGCCGTCCCCTTGTTTTGCGACAACAATGGAGCCATAGCGCAAGCTAAGGAACCGAGGTCTCACCAGAAGTCCAAACATATTGAAAGACGCTTCCATCTCATTAGAGAGATCATTGGTAGAGGAGATGTCAATGTGCAGAGAATAGATACATTAGAGAATGCAGCAGATCCACTGACTAAGGCCATGAACCAGAAGCAACTAGATTTTCATCTAGATAGGTGGGGTATGAGATACCACACTGAATGGTCTTAGTGCTAGTGGGAGATTGTTAGATATGAGCCCTAAAGACCAGTTCTAGTGACACAAAGGGGCTCGATCTTGTAATTCTTTAAATATTATTTAAATGGCAAGTTTATGTTTTATTTAAATTGCAATATGGTTTAAATTATAAAACATATATCCATTAGTATAATAAGAAGTGGATACCATTCTTAAGTGTTAAGAATACGAGTTACGGATAATCCACAATTTGTTATACTATAAACATGTTCCTGGCCATAGAATTCCTATCATGGATGATAGCAACTCGTAAAGGCCAGCACATTGTCTTCCTCCTTGTTTCAGTATGAGATACTGAAAGATAAGGTTGGTGAGTCTCGTGCCATTCTGTATGAGCTATAGAAGGAAGATAAGTGGGTGCTCGTTACAAGAACGAGTTCACTGAACGGGACTGTTAACATTAAATCACATGGGTTATTTCTCACGGGTCAATGATTTAATGTTAGCTGCGATTTTACAACTAGTCCTTAGACCTGAGATGACATGGATATCTGTGTATTGGTGGATTAGGATATCAGTGATATTATGTGGTTGTTCTAATCAAGGATAATCATACGTATCTATGTGCCTGATTCAGTGATACATGAGGTATGTGTGCATTAGACATGGAATCTATCACCTTGAGATTTATGAGGAAGATATCCTATGCGATCCAGTAATCACTTGACGATAAATCCTTGGCCGAGGTAATATGATGATGGAATTTGTTCCATACGGGTTGTGTCATAATTTGTCAAGATTGATTTTGGATTTGGTCATATGACAAGATTAAGAGATTCGACCTACTGACCATGATCTCATATCTTGTCGGGATATAGGATGATAGAAGGACCGTATTGTATGGTAACGTAGTAAAAGGTTCACAATACCCGCTTCACAATAAATTGGGTAATCATGATATATTGCTAGATGTCACTCATGATTTACGAGAATTAATTGTTGATTATTCTTGTTGCCAATTTATTTGTGGACCCAGAAAGTCCCACCCAAAAGAAATTACTTTCAAAGAGAAAATAAATAAATTAGTAATTTTATAATTACTAATTATAGTGCATTTATTTATTGGATAAATAAGAATAATTAAATAATTATATTATGAATGTAATTATTTAATCATAGATTGAGTTGGGCCTTTTGCTAGTACATTAGGCTTGGCCCAATGGCACTATTGGATTCAAATAAACTCTATTGGATTGGGCTTGGCCCAAGTGCATTAAATGGAATGGGCTTGAGAAGCCCAACCCATTTAATGAAGAATAGTTTTTTAATTAGAACTATAAATAGCTCCAAACTCTTATTTTCTCTCATAAGTGTCTTCTTGATTCACTTGAATGTTGAGAGAATTTGGAGAAGTGTTCTTGAATCCAAGAGGTAAGTTGGAAATTTTTGTGAAAAATTTCTTCTACTTATCTTCTCTCTTTGATATTCTTGAATAGAAGTGATTTCGGGTGGACCGACTCGGCATCCTACACTTGGAGGATTATACGGCGGGAAATCTAACGGTGAAATAAGATTTCATCAAAGAGGTATTTTTCGTTTATGCCTTCGTTTTTATTAAACCATAATTTCTGAAAAACGGGATACCTCCAAATTAAATTTAATTTCCGCTGCGCATATGATAAGATCTATGTAACTCAACATTAGGTACCCAAAATTTTCTTGAAATAAAACCGAATGATGGAGCCAAATAGTTCTACAAGTTGATAGATGACCTTGAGCAACCAATATATCCTGGTTCACTAGTTTCAAGATTATCTGCAATTCTTAAATTGTTGCATATAAAGAGTCTTGGTCGCTGGACTAATAAGTTATTCACTATGTTGTTGTAATTGTTGAAACAACTCTTTCCTAAAGGGTCTTCCTTCCTAGACTCGTATAATAATACGAAAAAGGTATTGCATAATATTGGTTTGTCTTATAAAAAAAATGACTTGTGTGAACGATTGCATGTTGTATTGAAAGATAGACAATGGATGTGACTGTTGCAAGGTATGCGGTGCTTCTCATGGAAGAAAGAATATTGTAGTGGAGAATTTAAGATGAAAACAAATAGCAAGAAAATACCAATAAAAACTCTACGTTACTTTCCATTAAAGCCACGACTTCAGAGGTTGTTTATGTTTTCCAAGACATCCTATTCTATGAGATAGCATTTTGATAAAAGAGTAGATGATGGAGTGATAAGACACCCAGTCAATTCAATGGTGTTATATTTGTGACTCAAAATTGATTGGGTCAAGTATATAATAAATTTGATTGGGAAAACGAAAGATAGAACTGTCACTTTTGCATACATGATTTGTTCACACTTTTACGAACAAACATATTTGAGAATCGAGAGAGAGTAGAAGCAAGAATGGAAGCAAGAACGAAGAAAGAACCCTAGATCGGAGAACGGGAAAGAAGAACTCGACAATCGGTAAGGTAAATAACGCAAGGTAAATCCATTCTCTCTTTTGTATGTGTGAATCACATGTTTACTTGTTTGGTTGGGAGAGAGATTGGTGAGATTGAGTGTTGGGATTTCTCGAGTGTATTTGGAGCGATGTACTTTATTTGTTGTTGTGTTTGTATCGTTTAAATTTTTTTGATCAATGTATTGTTCTTGAGTTACTGTGAGATCTTGCAAAAGGTTCTTGTATATCTCATTGTAATTGTTTCTGTAAATCTCTTGTACATACATATTCTAGTGGATTGGCTAGGGGCTAAACCCCTACTGTGAGTAGGATCTTTTGATCTGAACACGTGTATGTTATGTTCTTCGTTTTCTGTTTCGTTGTGTACATGGTGTTGCATTCATATTTGTTTTTATTCGAATATTCGATTTAGATCTTGGTATTACCGAATTTGGTTGTGTGTTTTTCGTTCATAGATTTCTTAACAAGTGGTATTAGAGCCACTTGAGGGCGAACCTGATTCATCAGCGATCAGATCCAAGAACTCGAAGTCAGACAACAATTGGAAGAATGAAAAACTGCTACACTTAGGGAATCAAAGGTTGCGATCTCTTCCAATTTTGGTAAGTACGATCGTATCTTTTTTTGTTTTCCCTTTGCCCTAATTATTTTCTGTTCGACAATATATATTGTATTGATTTTTTGATTTTGTGTTGTTCTTGAACTTAAGTTAGGCTTACAACGAGCATGTTTATTTTTCCCTAATCCTCACTATGTTCTTGAGTTTTTTAAAATTGAAATCAAGATAGGTTTGGAGAGATAGCCATTATTCCTTAGTGTTTGGTTTGGATTATCTCTCTCTCATCTATTTATTGTTGCTATTGTTTTTTGTTGCTGTTGTTTCAGTTTACTGTCATTTCTATTTACTTCTTATTGTAAGTGTAAATCACTTGTTTGTGTCAGAAAGATTAGTTAGGTTGATTGCATGTTATTGCTAAGTTTACTTGGAGTGTTGCAATCTGATCCCTATACAGTTCTTGTGGCTGTGTTACTTCCATTGTTGATTTTGTCTTTGCTGAATGTCTTTTCATATTTCTATTCGATTACCTTGTTATGTCCTGCTTTGTCTGTGCCCTTTGTATGTTGTTCATCTTGTGTCATTCTTGTTCCATTTTTCCGTTTTAGATTCTGTATTGATGGTTATTTTGGCTTTAGTTTCTGTGTTGCTGTTGGTTTTTTGTTTTCTTTTCAAGAACATAACCAAAGATGGCACCTATGAAAATGGAACTTGAAAAATTTGATGGCCATGGGGACTTCCATATGTGGAAGAAGAAGATGAAGGCTGTGTTGGTTCAACATCGGTGTGCTTAGGCCTTGACAGAACATAAGGAAGGTAAGAAAGGAAAGGAGACACTGGGGGCAATGATTGATCAAGAGAGGCAAGACATGGACGAGTTGGCATTCAGCCTCCTCATACTTAATCTCTTCGGTAATGTCTTAAGGAATGTAAATGTTGAGGAAATCGCTGCAAAGGTATGGAGTAAATTAGAGTCTTTGTATATGGTTAAGTCTTTGTCTAATAAGATTTATCTAAAAGAAAAGCTCTTTAGTTTAAGATGGACCTTTCAAAAAGCTTGGAAGAAAATTTTGATGATTTCAAAGTTATAAGAAATCTTATTCTAGAAGTAAGATCGAGTCTAGATCTTAGTCTAAGGGTAAAAAGAATTCAAAATCGGTGACATGTTAGTTTTGTAAGAAAGAAGGTCATCTTAGGAGAAATTGTCCTTCGAGGCAGAATGAGTATAGACATGAAAATGCATATCTCTCAAATGGATATGAGAGTGGAGAAGGGTTAACCAAATTTAGGAGTCTTGGCATGATAAATTGGGGCGCATAGGCTTGAGAGTGCTATAAGAGTTAAACGAGTTAGGCTTGTGGATTCAAAATAGATTGGCAATCTAGAGTTTTGCGAATCCTATGTTATGAGTAAATCTCATGTATGCTTATGTTATGGGTGAATCTCATATGTTTTAGTTTGCTTACTCTGTCTATAGGGTTTCTTCCCATGTTCCCTATTTTTTCTTTCTAGGGCTTAATGTGTTTCTTTTCTTTGTTGGTGGATATTTTGGAAAGATTTAGGTATTCTTCCTTAGGCAAAAAAGTGAATCTTTTGAGAAGTTTAAGGAGTGAAAAATCTTAGTTGAATATCAAATAGGAAAGAGGATTAAGTTTGAAAAACTAATAGTCAGCCTAGAAATAAATGTGTTTAATCTCATAGGGTTAGTCAAACTTAAACAAACTAATGATGTTTAGTTTAAGCTGGAAATGAGTAAGTCTTAAGGTGGAACCTTAGGAAATACCATGCTTTGGGGATAGCCCTAGCGTTAGCCCTGATATGCCTTGATCATAATAGGTTTGATAGAGTTAGATGATTTTGTTGTCTTTAGTGGAGTCCATAGCTAAACTCTGCCTAGGTCATAAGTTTGAGCAATGCAATTAATTTTTTGCTCAAATGTGCTCCTGACGTAACTGGGAGAGTTGCAGGGTCTTTAGTCAAATCCATTCTTGAGTCAAGGTAGAATTTGTTATATTTGTGACTCAAAATTGATTGGGTTAAGTATATAATAAATTTGATTGGGAGAAAGGAAGATAGAACCATCACTTTTGCACACCTGATTTGTTCGCACACTGTTACGCACAAACAGATCTGAGAATCAAGAGAGAGTAGAAGCAAGAATGAAGAAAGAACCCTAGATTAGAGAACGGGAAAGAAGAACTTGATGATCAATGAGCTAAATAACCCAAGGTAAATCCATTCTCTCTTTTGTATGTGTCAATCACATGTTTACTTACTTGGTTGGGAGAGAGATTTGTGAGATTGTTGTTAGGATTGCTCGAGTGTTTTTGGACCACTGTACTCTGTTTGTTGCGTTTGTATCGTTTAAGTTTTTCTTATCGATGTATTGTTCTTGAGTTACCGTGAGATCTTGCGAAAGGTTCTTGTATCTCTCATTGTAATCGTTTCTGTAAATCTTTTGTATATACATATTCTAATAGATTGACTAGGGGTGAAACCCCTACCGTGAGTAGGATCTTTTGATCCAAACACATATATGTTGTGTTCCTCATTTTTTGTTTCATTGTGTGTATGGTGTTGCATTCATATTCGTTTTTGTTTGAATATTTGATTTGGATATTGGTACTGTCGAATCTAATTGTGTGTGTTTAGTTCACAAATTTCTTAAAGTCCATCCAAATTTTGCTTTAGAACCTCGTAATGTTAGACTTGGTCTTGCTAGTGATGGCTTTCAACCTTTTTTCTAATTCAAGAACACCGTTTAGTATATGGTCAATAATGCTTATTCCATATAATGTGGAGCCTTGGGTTTGCATGAAGCCGTCTAATTTCCTTTTATCAATTCTTATCCCAGGACTAGATGGATTAAGGGATGCAATTGATACTTATCTCTAACCTTTGATAGATGAATTAAATGAGTTGTGGGAATTGGGTGTCAAAACCTTTGATATGTCAACACGTCAAAATTTTATGATGCATGTAGCTTCGATATGGACGATCAATAACTTCACTGCTTATGAGATTTTATCTGGATGGAGTACAAAAGGAAAATTGACATGTCTTTGTTGTAACAAGAATACATTTTCGACCAAGCTTACTAATGGTGGGAAACAATGTTATATGGGTCATCGACATTATTTGTCTATGAATCACAAATGGAGGAATAATAGGGTTTCATTTGATGGTATAAAGAAAAGAGAGGTAACTCCACACTTACTTTCTGGTCAAGATGTTTTGAAACAAATGCAAAACCTTGAAGGGATTACTTTAACTAAATCTCGTCACTTCAAGACCAAGATAAATCATGAAATTATGGGAGATAATTGGAACAAAAAGAGTATTTTCTTCAAGCTTCCATATTGGAGTACAATTTTGTTACAGCATAATTTGGATGCAATGCACATTGAGAAGAATATATGTGATAACATCCTTGGAACTATCATGAATGCTAAGGGAAGGACTAAAGACAACTTAAAGTCTCGACTTGACTTAAAATCAATGGGCATATGACCAGAGCTACACCCAATTGTACAAGGGGATAAAGTTTTGTTACCACCTGCAAGTTATGTTTTGTCTTCAAAGGAAAATGATGCATTCCTTTTATTTTTGAAAAAATTAAGGGTTCCTGATGGATTTTCATCCAACATATCTCAATGTGTTAACCTTAAAAACCATAAAATTATCAGTTTGAAGAGGAGTAATTGTCATGTTCTTATTCAGCACATACTTCCTATTGCATTATGTGGCATTGTTCCTAATGATGTATGCGAGGCACTCATTGAATTATCTTTGTTTTTCAAGATATTGAGTGGTAAGGCATTAAAGGTGAAAGAAATAGAGCAAATTGAATATCAAATTTTTGTCACTCTTTGCAAGTTGGAGATGATCTTTCTTCCATTTTTTTTTTTAATGTAATGGAGCACTTGCCAATACATTTGGAAAATGAGGTTAAGGTCGGTGGGCTCGTATAATATCGATGGATGTACCCCATGGAGAGATATTTATACAATTTGAAATCGTTTGTTTGTAACAAAACGCACCCGAAAGGCTCTATTATTGAAGGATACATTGCCAGTGAGTGCATAATGCTTTGTTCAAGGTACTTGCATAGCATGGAGACAAAGTCTAATCAGCTTGATGGAAATTACGAGGTGATGTGCACGATGGAGGTTCACTTGTGTTCAACCAATGTGGGAGACCTTTGGGAGTTGGAATTACCCGTGATCTAGAAAACAATGAGTGGAATGAAGCACATATATATATATATATATATTCTAAGGAATTGTAGCAAAGTTCATCCATTTATTGAGTAAGATCTAACTTTAATTTTAATTACACTTGCTTTTGATTTTGTTATACTAGATACAAATAATTATTTCACATCTACAGGGAGTATTCTAGATTTCAATCAGCCATAGCCTTACAACTATCCGAACAAGAGTGGAATATAAATTTTATTAAATGGTTTAAGTTCAGGGTAAGTGTATCATGATTCTTTTTATCCTTTATTTTAGTATATGTGAATTCATGAAAAATTATTGATTTGTAGGTTGCAAGATTGCACGGTGAAGATCGAAGCAGCATAGATGAGGGCATGTTGTCATTTTCTTGTGGGCCATTAAAAAATGTGACATTTTACAATGGTTACATTGTCGATGGGTATAGGTTTCATGTGGAAGATTATGATAAAAAATTAGCAACATAAAATAGTGGAGTAGATATACTTGGTGATGTTAGAAATGGGATGTATGAAATAGACTACTATGGCATTTTGACCAAAGTAATTGAGTTACAATATTTTCATAACAATAGAGTAGTACTATTTTGATGCAAATGGTTTGATGTTTATGACACAGAGAAAGACATAAGGTCGATAAACATGGATTCATATCCATTAACCCATGTCGGTTTTTGAAATCTAATGATCACTTTGTATTAGCCGGTCAAGCATCCCAAGTATTTTACATGGATGACAATTACATCAAACGATGGCATGTAGTTACAAAAAACACAGTCTCGTGATTCATATGATTTCCCATTCCAAAAGGATGATGACATTGATGATGCTAATCAAACATTTGAAATCAATCCTCAAAATGCATCAATCCCACCCAAATTTCAAGCTTCTAGATATAGGTGATCATGTGCATTGGACAAGGGAAGACATGGACCCAATGGTCGTTGACACAACTATTAATTTAAAGAAAAAAAAGGAAATAAACTAAGGTTATGAATTTTAACTCTTTTTGCATTTACTTTTATATATGTGCATGCATGTTTTATATTGTGCATACCAAGTTTTATTGTGTATGCATGTTTATTTTGGTATATGTTACTAATTTATTTTGGTTGTGGTATGTAGTAATATGAAAGAAACAAAAGACAAGAAAGGCTCAAAGACTGGTAAACATGTCTTCATACCTCCAGACACTTTACTTACTTAGAGGAAGGGGAAGGGGTTTGTCAACTTCAAGGTCAACATATTCTTTTGATCAAAAGTCCCGATTAAAGAGAAAAATGAAAAATGAGCTAGTAAAAGTTCACAACGTTTTGCTTCTGAGGCAATAAATGGGTTGGTGTTGGGGAACCAATGTTTGTATTACCATATGATTTTTAGCCCTTGAATTTGTTCAATTAATAGCATTTTCTTATGATCTAAGCAAAGAGTTTTGTGATAGGTAAAATGATGTTACACAACTTGGTTTTCTACTTTGGGAACGACAAACTAAAATTAGAATTAGAAGTTGACCTAGACAAGTATACTTACATGGACATGCTCAAAACATCTAGATATATATATTGTTGGGATGAACATCATGTATGGGGATAAGATGCGGGTTACATGTGATGCTGATTTGTTTCAAATATTTCAAGAAAGTCATAAAGAAAAGAACATTCATATCTTTGTGTAAGAGGATAATTCAACAAGCCCAGTTCCCTTCAAGTTACCAAAACATGTTGAAGGACCAGGTTTGGAGATATTATTATTTTTTAGTTGAATGATTTTAGATCTTTTAAAATATTATTAGGTCCTTAATTTTTTTTTTTACTTCACATAAAAAGAAACAGGAAATCAAGATCATGATGATTAAATCTGTATTGGACGCACAAGTTTGAAATTGCTCTCTTCTTAAGTATTTAATTTTATTTCTTAATTGAATGATTATAGGCCATTTAAGATATTTATTTGAAATCCATTAGGTTTTCCATTTTGTTTTTTGTTGTTCACAGGGAAAGAAATGAAAGATCATGGTCATGATGATTCAGTCCGTATTGGATGCACAGGTTTGAAATTGGTTTCTTATGAAGTTTTAAAATTATTTTTTAATTGAATGATTATAGGTCTACTAAGTTTTTATTTTTTATTTTTTATTGCTTCACAGAGAAAGAAATAGAAAATCTAAGTCATGATGGTTCAGTCTATATTAGGCGCATTGGTTTGATATTATTTTCGTATTAAGTTTTTAATGTTATTCTTAATTGAATGATTCTATATTTCCTAAGATATTTATTTTGAACTTAATAAGTTAAGTTTTGTTATTTGTTGCTTCATAGGAAAAGAAAGACAAAATCAGTCAAATGATAATTCCCAATGTCTTGCAGACAATCTACTAATTGATGAAACTGCACCACAGTGTAATGAAGTCAAACCACATCCACATCAATCACCAAGAAAAAAGAAAGCCCAAGTGGAAAATGATGGTATTTATTTATCATAATTTGAGTATTTATACACATTAATACATAATTATATACGTAACTTAAACAAATTTATGTTAGACAAAGAGAAAAGAGTTCGAGGGATGAACAAGAACAAAAGAGTTGCAACTCTAAAAAATAATGACCAATTAGATGTAACTTTCTATAAAAATCGAGCCGTTGGACCTAATCACGAGGCTTTTTCAAGACACTTGGGACAGATTGTTTGTGATTTTAATATTTTCCCTATTAGAGTTCATAATTGGAAGGAAATTGGAGAACAAGAGAAGAGCCACATATGGGCTGCAATTAAGGTAAATAAAAACTAGTTGATATATATACTTTCTGTAATGATCCGTTAGTGGGTCTAGGAGTTATTAATATTTATTTATGTGCATTGGAAATTTTGCCCTATTAAATTAAATGTGAGAAATATTTTTATGTGGCAAAATATATCTAAGTAAATTATGTGTTTAATTTAATGGATTGGGTTGCCCATTTGGGTTTAAGCCCATATACTAGTGGATTGTGTTTTAAGTAAATGGAAATGATTTTGATTGGGCTTAGTCATGTGTAGAGTGTGTATTAATTAATGAGTTAGGCTAATTAAAATGAGTGGGTTGATGGGTTAGGCTTGAGTCCAATTGCAAAATTGTGTTTTAAATTAAATGAAAATGTGAAATGGCAAAAATGAGCATGCTTTATGAATAAAGGTGAGGGAAAAAAGGGGATTTGTATAATTGGTTTGATAAAGAAAATGAAAAAGAAATAAGAAAATGCAAAATGACCATAAGAGACATGAGAATATTTTGTGTTATGTGTGTGAGTCGAGGGCAGAATGGTAATTTCGAAAGAGGGTGGTTGGCAGCCCACTCATCCCATTTTTCTCCCCATGCTTCCTTGTCTCTTCCTTATTCTTATTCTCCTGATGGTGGCTCCTCCTCCATCTTTTTCATTTTCTTCTTCTTGTTGTTGATGGGGACTTCAAGGATGCAGTTGGAGGAGGCTTCTTCTTCTTCTTCGTCTCTTCGGTTTAAGCATCATCAAGGCAAGTTCTACTTGCACTTGAATTTTACTTTGTGCAAGTTTCTTTTTTCTCTTTTGTTTCACTTGATGCAAGATTTTGTCTCCATTGTGTTGAAATCATTTTCGATAAAAGGGTTTCTCTTCATTGATTGTAAATGTTGTATATTTATCGATATTAATTTCTTAACTTGTGGGTTTTACATTTGAGATGATTTTGGGTCTCTTTGAAAGTCTTCATGGGGTATATTTCATCTCATATTTCATTTATGGAATGACAATTGTGAGTTAGGAAGCTAGAATAAGAGTTTTTGGGTGGTTTGTGCTCATTTTGTGCATTTCGAGTTGCGTAGAGTCAACTTTTTATGATAATATGAAGGATCACCATGAAGATGTACTTTGTCACATTTGTTCCTTATGGAATAATTAGAGGTCCTCTTTGAATAGTAAATTTATCAAGCCATACAATAGTATACAAGACATTCTAAAAAAAAAGCCAAAGGAGATTCAAGATCAAGAAGATTGGGAATGGCATGTCAAAAACCATTTTCAAGCTTCATCCTTCAAAGTAAACAATCTCAATTTTTTTTTGTAATTCTACTTCTAGTTTTTTAAGGAGTAGCATTTTTATCTCATTGATATACTTTATGTTGTTATTAAATTCTCTAAATAGGAAAAAAGTGAAAGAAATTCAAAAAATAAAGAGAACCTACGCATGGCCCATAGGACTAGAAGCAAGCCAATGTGAGAAATTGCATACCAAATAGAACTATAACATATACCTTCAACAAATTTCCTTTATACAAATCAATAGTTCTGTTAAATAGTAGTTACTCTAAACTTTTAATTTATTTAGGGAGGCAAAATTGGTCATGAACCCAATTTAGCAGATATGTGGTTTGCAACTAGAAATAAAGGTGAGAAGTTGGTGGAGTTGAAAGAATAAGAAACATATGTAAGTTAAATAGTTAATGACGCTTGCTTTAATTTCCTTGTTCAATTTTTCTCATCCAAGTATATTTAATGTGTATTAAATTATACCATGAACATGTTTTGTAGGATCAATTAGTTCAAATTATCTAATCGAATCTAGAAATGTCTTATCTTGAAATCAATGAGACTTGTTTTGGCCCCTAATTGAAAAATCATGTTCTTTTGTATGGTGGTAGGGTGAGACCTAAAGAACTAAACCCACGACTTCAAGCAAGAATGAATTGAAAAAAAAGAATAGGAGGCTTAAAGACTAAGTGGAAGCTCTAGAAGTTGCATTTAAGGAATTCATGCAATCTAGGAGTCAAGATCAGCTTTCTACATCTCAACCTACTTAGGTAATATATATTTCTTTATTACATCCAGCTTCATGGCTTCTTTTGGACCCAATTTGGTGAATATTAATATTAGCTATAGTTTCTTGGTCATAGACAATAGTTTATTGAAGAGAAATGTTGTGAAATTCTAGCAAGCGCCATTGGATTTGCAATGAACACTAGTCAAGAGAACATGGGAGAGAAAGAAGTAAGGGAGAAGGTTATTCTTGAGATAGAGAGCACATAAGGAGAAAATTGGCTGCTAAATAAGAAAAGAAATGCAATAAGTACACATGTTAATTATGATAGTTTATTTTTTGTTAAATATTCATGACATTATGCAATGGTTTTATTGTGGACCAATTCTTGGGAAATTTGTACAGCAACATCATTTTACATAAACCTTCAACAAGATATTAACATGAAAGTTATCGATATATATATTGTTCCAAATTTGACAAAGTTATTTGTATAACAAAGGACTTATGAAGACAGTGGGAATGTTGTAGATTTTGTTTTTTTACAAATTATATTACAATAATTGTTATCCTTGTAAGTGTAATTTTTTTTTACTTAGAAGCTTATGAGTATTTAAGACTTGTGCAGATAGCATCAGTTACAAAATTTAGAGTGTGTTTATCAAATTTTGTTGTGTTTTGGTACATTTTAGTGGTTGTATGTTATGTAGCTTGTGTGTAGAAATCATCAGTTACAAAATTTAGAGTGTGTTTATCAAATTTTGTTGTGTTTTGGTGCATTTTAGTGGTTGTATGTTATGTAACTTGTGATGGAGACGTTTTGTGCTTTGTTGATTCTACTTCTAATCTTTTATAAAGAAAACATGAACATATTTTTTACTCTAATTTCATGTTTTATTTTTTTTTGTAAGTCAATGAGACAACAGAACTCTAAAGGAAGCAATTTCTGTCTTGGATTACATGAACAATTCCATGACTATAATTTCAATCAACTCCTTGACTATAATGTTTTGGGGTACATTTTTGTATAGTATATATGATTGTCAAAGTGTTTGTTTTAGTTGAACATCTTTTTTGGTGTAGTTTGTTGACAATTAACACTTACATAGAAACTACTTTTGGTGTGTAAATGCTAATGGATAATGATGTTTTTTATTTTGGTTGAACATATATTACTTTGAAGTTAGTTGAATGAGAGGTTTAATTTTATGAGTTTTATTCCAATTTGATATGGATAATGATATATAGATTTAATGGTTTACATCAAAACAGGATGTATTGATGACTGATCGCCATTTTTACACTATTAACAATGAGAAATACTGTCGTTATTGATTTATATTTTGGTAACTAAATAACATTTTTTAACAACAAGAATCATACAGTCGCTAATTGTTCGCACTATTAATGATAGGAAATACTATCATTATTATTTTGTATTTTGGTAGCTAAAAAGTTATTTTGAAGACAAGAATCATATGGTCGTTAATTATTCACATTATTAATGACAAAAAATATTGTTGTTATTGAGTTATAATTCGGTCGCTGATAATTATTTTTATCGGCATAAATCATACAATCGCTAATACAATTAATGACAGGTTTATCATTCGTGTCATTAAATACTTTTATCTACGGAGACAATAACGACAAGAAAATTCCAGTCATTACAACTTTTTAACGATAGGAAATCAACTTTCAAATATTGATTTTTTTATTGTTAAAACTCATTTTTCTTGTTATGTTAATAGTAAAATATAAAAAATTAAAATTGTTGCTGATGTCTTTTACTTTTCAATTTCACTTAATATTTAACAATTACAATTGATTTGTTCTACATTAGAGATATCAAACAAGTTGACTTAGTCCGACTCAGATCAACCTACAGCTTAAAACGAGCCAAGCCAATCTAGCAGCCACGAGTATATATTGAAGTGCCAATTTTTTTGTTTTATTTTGTTAGTTTTAAACTATTATATATCCTGTAACTTTAAAATACTTTTCACTTTAAAATTTAAAATAAACACGATCTTTATATCTCAATCAATTTGTTTTTTAGCTACAAAATGGTTAAAAACTAGTCATCCTCTAACTGACAAAAGAATTGCTATCACAATTACCATTATACATGCCATCAGTTGTTCTTCAAGTGATCATGCTTGCTATCACAATTACCATTATACATCCCATCAGTTGTTCTTCAAGTGATCATGCTTTCCCGACCAGTGGGGTGCAACCCTCAAATGACATCACTAGTGATATCATTAGCCACCATCAACCTTCTTTCATTATCTTACTACTCCCCGTCAAACGTATCACTAGCTACTCCATTAAGTCAAAAAGTCATGTTTGTCCTCAAGGTATAAATCGAGCGGTTAAACAAAATTTGTATTGATGGGTCGTAAGTTCGATTTTCGCTCTACGCAGCGAGACAAAGCTGTCACACCTGCGAGTTACCTCTTCTACTAAAATCGATGACAAGAGTGATAGAAGCCGCACAAGGACGATGATCCCCAAAAGTCACATATTCATTTTAGATTACAAGTTTGCTAATAAAAGTTATAAGCATTAGAAATAACAATAGGGTGGGCAAGGAGTGTCATCTCTGACCTCAAACTGAACTCCCAAACTCTTCCTTAAACTTGAACTCTAAATTAAAGTCTAATTTATGAGGGAAAATCAACTCCAACCTATCTTCTTAATGCAATTTTATTTTCTTATAGCATACTCCAAACTATGATGATATTGCTATTACAATAGTGATATTACTGTAATAATTATAGGGTATTGAGTATCTATTTATAAATCTATTATTTATATATAAATGCATACAAAAAAAAAAAATTTAAACACATTCATATATATATTCTAATCAAAAGATGAGTTACGAAAAAGATAAATCTTAATGAGTCGCAAAGATAATCTTCAATTGTAAATTTATTTAAATCACAGTTAAATTTAAATTTCGGATCAAAATTATCAAAACACAGGGTTTGCTTATGGTTTTCGTAGCTGATATTTTTAGCTAACTAAACTGATAGGTTTTGCTTTCAAAACATGATTCAAACCACAAGCCACTTCAATTATGAAAATCTGTTGTTTTATGCTCTTAAGAACAAAGTTACTGATGACATATATATTAGTAGCAACAAAAGCAAAGACGAATATGACGTTTCAAGAGAATGCTTGCCCCCAAATATTTTCACTACAGAAATAGATAGTCGCAGTGATATGTAGTAGCATCAATACATGATGGTGGGAGGTGGATAGGAAAAAGAAAGGTACAAGCATCTTGACACCAATATATCTTATCAAATTGTCTCTAAGTCTGGTAAAAGACAAAGAAGTTGGTGTTCCTCAATGGACGATGTACCACCATGTAAGGAAATGTTGAAGTACAAAAGTTGTTTGGCATATATAAGAGAATAGTTCTCAACAAAATGCCTATTATCGTGTGATCGTATCGTATTTGTATGCAGCTCTCCTTGACTTCTCGACATCAACCCAATGTCGAGAGAAATACGTGAAAGACGAATTAGTGGGTTTCTTTTTTGGGGTGATTTTAGGCCATTCAATGGGCTCCCTGTTTAAGTATGTGGACGGCTACAGTGTACTTTTGACGAAAAGAAATCAAAGTCACATAAGGGGCCATGTATCAGAGTCGATATGTATATAATTATAGGAACAAATCTTCTGCTTGGCTTTCACTTTGATTTGCTGCTGCCGCTGCAAAGTCGTCGCACTAGTTATCAGTCCATCCATTAAACCAAGCAAGTGGCTTTCTAATGTTTGTGGCATATTTGGCAAAAGGTGGAGAGTGGATGAAGCATGGAGGCAAAGGGAATTTCCTACATTCATGTAAATTCAAGACAAATAGTTGAGATTTAATTTCTTCATTATATATATATATATATATATATTGGAATTTAAAACGAAATACTTTTTAAATGTAGATCTTCATTTCTCGCTTCACTGATTGTTGGCTGCGATTATCGCTGAAAAGAAACTGATATCTACTACCCAAGCGACGTCGTCAGGACTTGAGAGAAAATTAAACTCACTTTTGTTTTTGTCATCCTTGTATAAAATATAGCACTGTTTACATACTTTTATAAGGGATTTTTCATCTATTGCTATATTTCTAAATTAGATTATAAGTCAGTTTGACTTTCATATCGAAACTAATATAATCAGACAAAAATCATGTGCCCACATCTATAATAATTCAAATTAAATCAAAATTATTACTATAGTTTTAATTCAATTAAATCTCAAAATAAAACACTTATTCCTTGTATAAATCCTTATGAACTAGACCAACAAAACAAGAACAAAAGGGAATTGACAATGAGAGAGCGCGTGAAAATGCAATAAGTGAACTATTTCCATCTTTTCATGCACATGTATGGCAAAGATATATGGGGAACAAAGAATTTAGTTTGCCAAATATTATTCTTCGTTAGGTCAGAAGATAAAAATGAAGAAGCAATACGATCAAGTCAGATCCCATTATCAGAAATTGGTGACTAGGCTTACTGTATCTAGTGATTAAAAAATTTGTAAATATAGTAAGTTGGAACAATGTGACACACATTATCTAGACAAAGAATCGCAATGCAAAAGTTAAGAATGAAAAAGGACTAATAAATTAAATCAAGAAAAGAAACCATGAGGATTAATAGATTAATTTATAAAAGACAATGTCTTTGTTTCCTCAGAAAAAATTAAAAAAATGCATGTGTTTTTATTTTATTTTTTTAAATTTTAGTAGCACCATACATTAAATTTATATTTCGGACATTACTTTGAGCAGGGAGAATTTTAGCTTATATGAAATTACCAAGATACCCCTTTTTTAGTTTTCTAAAGATGACATGTGTTCCAAAGTATTCAGAGTGGGGTCTAGGTCGGCTTAAATAACTAGTTTCATTCAGATTTAGATATGAATTATCGCTTGTTCAAATTGACCTTAGACTAAAATTTAACTATTCATGTGAGACGATTGTGACTCTCTTCTATGTCATAATAGACCTATATAAACAAACAAATTCACTCGAATTTTAGTAGCAGTTTTTTTTTTGTCATTTTGTGGTAATTTTCAAAATCGTTGCAGATACAATTATTGCGAAGTATTTAGCAACGGTTTTCAACAACTGCTGAAATAACCACCGCAAAATTATATTTTTTGTAACGATTTAAAAACTTCCACGAAATAATAGATTTTGTAGTGGTTGGTAACATTTAGCGGTGGTTTTAGAACCATCACTAAAATCCACTATTTTTGACGCGCGTGCATGGCTTTCGGTCGAGCACCCACATAGGCAGGTCATGTCAAAATTTTATTCCAGCTACTGTCTTCCCCAGTTTTGATCCCAGGACCTCCTGTACGGTCGCGAAGCCAACCAATCTGCAAAGCCTCATTGTTATATACTTGTGCATATTAATTATATATTAATCCAATCACTATTTTCTAAAATTATATTTTATATTTTTTAATATAAATTAAAAAAGTAATTAATTGATTAAATTAAAAATATATTTTTTAAAAGAATAACGGAATAAATTAAAAATAAATTAATTAAATTAATTGATTAAAAATAAAAATAAGAGTTAACATATTTTTTTTATAAATTATCAAAATTTTATATCTTTTTAATATAAATATTAGATTATTTTCTAAAATTTTATGACGGTTCTTCAAAATCAAAGGTTAATTTAATTTAATTTTTTAATTATTAAATTATTTTTTAAATTTTGCAAAAATTTTTGAAAAATTATAGTAAATTTTTTTAATTATTAAATTATTTTTTTACGACAATTTTTGAAAAATTGCAGAAAAATTTAATTTTTTAATGATTAAATTAATAAATTTTGTGAGGATTCTTAAAATGTTAATTTAATTTAATTTTTTAGTTATTAAATTATTTTCTAAATTTCACTCTAGTTTTTAAAAATTATGCAAAATTTAATTTTTTAATGATTAAATTAATAAATTTTGCGTTGGCTCTTAATCTTAACAAATGTTAATTTTATTTTATTTTTTAATTATTAAATTATTTTATAAATTTAACAGCGATTTCTAATTATTAAAACTTAAAAATTTTAAATTTTGGGTCAATTTTTTATAACCACTGCAAAATATCAATTTTTTTTTTTTTTTTGTAGTGCTCTACGTTTGGAATCAAAACTGAGTTAATTATCAAAAGATATGTTAAGAGACTGAGACTTGAAATTAATTTTAAACAAACTCAAAATTAAAAACAACTGTAAAACATACTCAACTTTAAATTGTTCTAATAATGATAAGCTCCAACTATAACCAAGTTTATAGTTTGCAATCTACATATAGTTAGGGGCAGATTTAAGAGCTGAGAGAAAGTTAGCCCTCAGATTTATAGATCATTTCAGTCATTCTCTCCCTAAATGAGCCATATCTTTAAGGCAAATACGGGGAGAGTTAAATCTAGGGGAGGGCTGCAGTCCCCTCGCCGCCGCGGGTAATCTGCCCCTGCATATAATTAACAAGCGAAATGCCTGCAGGTGCTGGAACCATCCACAAGCTGCAGGGAGAGTTCAGCCATTCTCTCCCTAAATGAGCCATATCTTTAAGGCAAAATCGGGGAGAGTTAAATCTAGGGGAGGGCTGCAGTCCCCTCCCCGCCGCGGGTAATCCGCCCCTGCATATAATTAACAAGCGAAATTCCTGCAGGTGCTGGAACCATCCACAAGCTGCAGATGAATGCATAACATTAATTATAATAAACAGATGATATCATCTTCTAATAAGAGTCTTTATTTTAATACTAGCACGTATATACTGAATATGAAAATATTATTTCGATGCTTAACATTTGTGATGATATTTTATATTATATATTATATTAATATAAATATATAAAATAGTGTTAATGAAAAATATCAAATTTAAATGTCTAAATGACATTTTTATATTTAATATTAAAAGAACCATTAGAATATATACTTATATATAAGACCCTAATATATTTTGGGTCAAATACCAGACTTTTAATTTAATCAAAAGTGAAAAACGATGTGTTTTGAAGGACCCCATCTCTATTTTTAGATAGGCACTTAGACTTTCAATCGCAAATACCAAATAAACCTATAAAAATTTATATGTGCGGATGTCTCAAACAAGTAAGAACTTTTGTATGAGAGGAGGTCATGATTATAAAATTAATAAATAATATCGAATTAATCAAAGAAAAATAACTAGCCCCTCTATTTGATTAGTTTTCTTCTTCTTTTTTTGAACTCTTTGATTTTGATTAATTTCCCCCTATTTTTTGTGTTTCTTTGCTGAACTCACAAATGAACTTTTCAAAATAATTCAATATCGAATTAATTTTTTTTATTAGTATTCAATTATCAAATATTATTTTCTTTTGTCAACTATCAAATATCACTTCTGTCAACATTGCAACTTTACAATCCAACAGATAAGGCCCTGATTTAAGAGCAAGAAGACAACTTTTTGACTCAACCAAGCACATAACAATAACAAAAAAATTGTAAAAATGACAACAAAACAACGCGGAAGCACAGCTTGCATTTACAGTAAAAGCCCATTTCGAAGTGTACAGGAAGAGAATGTCGAATTGAACTTCTCCACATCTCTCTCTCTCTCTCTCTCTCTTTACGTTTACAGGGCAATTAATGGAGGAAGAAGGTGGGGCATTAAGGACTTCTTGCTCTCCGTACTTATTTCAGCATTGTACTTATCAAAAACTCCGTACAGATACATTACAAGTAGCAGAAGCCATTTCTCACACATCATGTCGTCACAGTGGTGAACTTTAATTAATTGCTGGCCAGTTTTACATGTATTGCGAGCATTTAAGAGGGGAATTAATTAAGATTTCCGTAATCCCCAACAGAATGAAATCAAACCAGCTAGATCCAGACTGATGGTTCATTCTTGGGTCCTTGAAGGGTAGCTAGCTACCTACCTACCTTGAATGCCGATTAATGAGACAGTGAGTCAGCCGACCGATGAGTTTAAAGGCTTTTTGTGGAGGAAGAGTGGATTACAGTGCATATGTTCGACTTTACAGTGTCCACTTAGCTAGGCATCGCCATTTTTAGGCTTTAAAACTTGGACTTCCCCTAGTGTCAGAAAAGAGAGAGAGGAATGGAAAAGGGTGATGGGCAATATTAATTCTGATGGGTAACAAACTGCCCCTAATTAAAAAAGCTGTTCTATGTGGGAGCCTTAAATATCAACAGTTGATGGTGCTGCGGCAAAATTACTCATTTTAAATATGGTTCAGCCCAAATTAATCAGATGGGCAGTCACACTACCCACTTT
Source organism: Diospyros kaki (assembly GCA_036245055.1). Lineage (NCBI taxonomy): Eukaryota > Viridiplantae > Streptophyta > Magnoliopsida > Ericales > Ebenaceae > Diospyros > Diospyros kaki. The sequence continues at coordinate 2,116,958 of BSEG01000010.1, forward strand.
GTCAAATTCCTTTTCATTGTGTTAAAGAAAATCTTTGTCTTTCCTACCAACACATGCACTTATCAATATTAAATTTCTAAGTTCAGCTGCCCTTTTACTGCTTATAAATTTCGGCAGCTGATCCAGCTCTCCCCAGATTCATTTTGCTCAATAACCCCCTCCCCCCCCCCCTCTCTCTCTCTCTCTCTGTTCTTTGGCCATGGAGATTGAATCAAAAACCCAAGAGAAAACCGGGTTGATCAACCGGGTGAGTGGGTTGATGAAGGGCAAGGTGTTAGAGGTAGCCAAGAAGGCAAAGAAGACTGGCCAAGATGATCCGAGGAGAATTATTCACTCTCTCAAAGTAGGATTGGCTCTCACATTGGTGTCCTCCTTTTACTACTTGAGGCCATTGTATGATGGTTTCGGGCAATCGGGCATGTGGGCTGTCCTGACCGTGGTGGTTATTTTTGAGTTCACAGTTGGTAAGCAATCATATATAACCGGAATTAATATTTATGGTTTGGAATCCCCCCCCCCCCCCTTCTTTTTTTTCTTTTTAATGTCATCGATGAATCCTTCTCTTTGTCTCTTCCAGGGGCAACCCTCTCGAAGGGGATGAACAGAGGCTTTGCAACATTACTTGCCGGTGCTCTAGGCGTTGGAGCCCAACAAATAGCTTGCCTCCTTGGCAACAAAGGACATCCCATTGTTCTTGGGCTCTTAGTCTTCCTTCTAGGTACCCACAAAAACGCTTGATTATTGCTCTTCGATTCCTTATAAAATACACTCAGAAATTAAAAAGATCATTTTGAGTTCCAACTCTCGTTCATATTATATGTCTATCTTTATTGTACAAGTTTATCACTCATACAAGTCTCTCTATAAATAGCTGCCACAGTTACATGAATGGTTCCAACGTAATTTATTAATATTCATTGCTTCGAGATCCTTGCTCATGTATCAATCAAATTTGTGCAGCTGCGGCATCTACATTTACTAGATTCTTTCCAAATATCAAGGCAAGGTATGATTATGGAGTCCTGATATTCATCCTGACATTCAGTTTGGTGGCGATTTCGGGTTATCGGGCCGATGAGATCTTAGTGCTTTCCCACCAACGATTATCGACCATTCTGATCGGCGGTGCAATATGCCTCGTCATATCCATATTCCTTGTCCCGGTTTGGGCTGGCGAAGAGCTTCACAATCTGGTTGCTGCCAACTTAGAGAAGCTTGGAAGCTTCCTAGAAGGTAATTGAACTTAGTTTGCATTGCACAACACCCAAAAAGAAAGTATTTTGCCACTTGCTTTGCTTTTTGTCGGCTATACCACTTCTACATATGAGCACTAAGAGGCAAAAGTTAATTTCTAATCGACTAAAGAATTTATATACTTTTTCAGGATTTGGAAACGAATGCTTTAAAGATTCTCGGGATACTGGAGATAGCAGTATTGTTGCTGCCAGGGAAGAAAAGTCATTCCTTCAAGTTTATAAAGGTGTTCTCAACACAAAAGCCACTGAGGATTCCTTGGTGAGTAACTAGCCGCCTAGTTTTGGAGCCACTTCTCTTTCGACATTTTGACTTGTTTTTTAATTTGCTTGAAAGTTCCAACTTTTGCTGCCCATTTCGTTTTCTTTTGTTTTCCTTTTGATTTTCTTTCTGGGTTTTTTCAGATCAATTCATTCTCATCTCATTAAATCTGTAACTTTCAGGCAAACTTCGCCTGGTGGGAACCAGGCCATGGAAGGTTCAAATTCCGTCATCCATGGAAGCAGTACTTGAAGATTGCAGCCCTTTCTCGCAAATGTGCTTGCCATTTTGAAGCTCTCTGCGCTTACATAAATTCTGATATTCAGGTATATATGTGTGTATATATATATATATATATATAAATAACAGTGAACAATGTCAATGCCTGCAATTTTTAAGTCACTTTTCATGAGAAATAGTATTCATGTTTTTTTTCCATACATTTGATTACTTAAAAGCAACTTTATTCAGTCACATCCTTACTAACTTACATGGTGTGTGTGTGTGTTTCTTCTAGGAACCAACAAACTTCTATAGAAAAATTCAACAACCATGCATGAAAATGAGCTTAGAGTCCAGCAAGGCCCTAAAAGAACTAGCCTCATCAATCAAAACGATGACACACCCATCTGCAGCCGATGTTCACATGGAGAACTCCAAAACAGCAGCCGATGAGCTTAAGGCTGCAATAGAAGCTGCCTCGAGAGAGACAGAGACCTTTAACCTTTTGGATATTATTCCGGATGTTGCTGCTGCTTCAGTTCTTGCAGATATCATCAAATGGATCGACAAAATCGGCGAGTCGGTCCATGAGCTTTCGCACCAAGCACATTTCAAGAAACTGGAAGATCAGTCCACTGTGTCACCGGAGAAACCACATCTACTTCACCGGGGAACTGTAAAGCCGGTTAACGACGTCGATGGTGATGGTGATAGAGACCATGTCATTATTGCAGTACATGAAACATCTCTGGAATCACCTGAGAATATTGGGAATCCTCAAGAGCCCAGCAGTAAATATTAGCTACTAACTTATAAGTGCCATAATGGAATGAGAATAAGGAAAGGGAAACAAGAATTCTTTTTTTTTGGTTTCTGTTTCACTTTCGTGAATCGAAAGTTCCTTGGGGCTGCATTACAATCAAAAAGCATATATATTGTTCTTATTGCGTATTCGAATATAAATTTGCCTCTTTAAACCCATAATAATTAAGGTTTCAATTCTAATTAGAGGCTTTAAAGCAAAAGAACACTAAAATTCTAGAAATATATAACGAGAGTGAGACGTGAGATTGATCCCTTGATGAAATTATTTCGTTTTCTTCGGATAAATTCAAATTTTACAAATAATTTAGTTATTGTAAATACTCAGTAGTGTTCAAGTAATTAACTATTATATTGAAATTAATGTAAAGTAAAATGGTACAATAAAAAATGGATAAATTATAATAATCACCTTTAAGATTTAACGTAACTGCAAAAACATCCCTCACATTTATGTTGATAAGCAAATGAACAAAATGACAATTTTTTCCTTCATTATTTCTCTTCTTTCCCTATCTCTCTCTCTCTCTCCTCTGAATTTAGAAAAAAAATAAAATAAACAATCAATTAAGAGATCGGAGAAGGCATCAAACCTACAATAGTTTATGTTTGTCTAGGCTTGATGGTTGGGTTGCAAAGAGAAGAAGAAAAAGAAAAATAATATTTTGGCAATGACTATTAAGAGATCGGAGAAGGCACAGTAGAGATCGTTAGAAAAGAGTAAGAATAACAATTTTTTTTATAGGGGTACTCAGGGGCGAAGTTAGAAATTTTAGACAGTGGACAGAAATTAAATAGTATAAAAAATTTTAAATAATATAATATTAAAAAATATATTATTTTAATTTTCATATATCTTATTTTTAATTTTCAACAAATACTGAAAAATGCATTGACAGCTGCTACTAGCCACCATGGTTGGTGATTTTCCGCGATCAGAGACAACCACTCGACACCCTTATTCCCATCAACCATCATATCCAAAATCAGTAAAATCTATTAGTCAAATTTCGTAGATTTAAATATGAGGGTATTTTGGTCATTTAAAAATATTTAACTAGATTAACTAATTAAGGAGAAATATTACAACACAAAACATTAAATGTCAAAGATATTTATTGTATTTTCGCAAATATTAAAAATAATTTTTACAATTACCTTAAACCTGAATATAATTCTTCCTTGAAATAAATTTAAAGTTGAATCTAAAATAAAAAATTTGGGTAAGATTCAATTTCTTTTTCAGTGGTCTGTTGTTTATAATTACATGTATTGGAACGGGAAGAAAAAGTGGGCAAGCAAGATGAGGTTGTTTGTTTGTGCGTGCGTGCGTGCGTACTACAAAGCTGACTTCTGAGCAGGTAATTTTCTTATGTTAATTAATAAATTAATTAGTCACAAACATCTAATCTCAGCCATATTAATAATAATAATAATTAAAAATATATATCATGGCTTCATTAAGAGGTCAACATTAAGCCCACTTTCAAAAACATGGCAAATATAATACTAATAAAGCTTTGAATTATGTGCTTGCTCCTTGAAGCACACAGAGAGAATAAATCTGCCCAAGTGCAAAACCAAATACTATACACACATATATGTTGCATTAGTTTCATTAATTTATTTTAGGGTTAAACATTAAGAGATGAAGAGAGCCGTGCCGTGCAATTTCTTTTTTTCTTTTTTTTCTTTTTTTCTTTTAGTGAAGAGAAGTCAAAAGGATCAATTTATTGCTTTTTGAGTAACAAAAATCAAAAGGGAATTCATAGAGTTGGGGATGGTAGATAGATCAAAGTGGGATTGAAGCTTCATAGGAAGGAGGAGGCTCAAACCTAAAGTTAGAAATAATCAATTACAATTGAATAAAGCTAACATCTCAATGTTTTTTGGTTTTGGGGGGAATGGGATCTAAATGGAATATTATTCATTATATTTTTATTATCGTATTTAGAATGATCAAATAATGAAAATGATCTTTTCATTCTATATATTTTACGTTTTGTATGCAAGAATTTTGATGGAAAGAAATAGAGAAAAATAATTAGACGAAAAAAATAGAAAAATATCTTACTTTTATTTTTATCAGGCGTGAAAAAAATAATATTATTAACAAAACTTACAAAAAAAGTTCGCCAAATTATTGAATCTAGCTAGCTTACAAAATATATATATATATATATACTTATGTATTATATTATACATATGATATATAAAATGAGGGCAGAAGTGTAAAATACATTCCCATTTTATGGAATGAATGTGCATTTCATCCAATTTGTGAAGGAAGCCCCATTCCCACCATATTCTACTCCTAGTGCCAACCAAAAATGTTTTATAAATATTCTCGTTTTAATTGCATCAAGCCTGTGTAACATCCCACATTGAATAATATGAAGGATCAGAACAACTTATCCTGATGGGTCTACGCAAACTTTTTAAGAGGTCACCCATCCTTAATTTTCTTCAACTTAAGCACGCTTATCCCTGAAGTTTTTTGTCTACATTTAACGCAAAAAATATTCAGCTAATATTATTTCTTTCCTTATTTATTCTCGATATATACTACAATTCTTTGAATTCTTGGACTATTACAGCCTAATTCCAACAAACCAAATGTAACCTTAAATGACTGATCTAGATCCTTCACATGGTCAAGTTTGTTTAGTTAGACAAATTCATTCAAATGAATCAACTATAGGATCCAGGGATTTAGTTTTCAAGCCTATGTGAACTCAAGTTAATTTGTGATCCTTCTTTTGGTTTGGTTCCATGTCAAGTGGTTGAGTCTTGCTTTCTAGTTATAGAGCTTTTTTTTTTTTTTTGTTGAATAATACTTTATAAAGATCTTTTTGTGTTGATAAGTTTTTTTTTTGGTTACAGTTGTTGACTTTGGTGTCTTCTTTGACTATTCGCATTTAATTCTGGGGAAAGAGGTTTGCTATATTTCTTAGACTGCGGCCGTTTTTGAGTCATCTATTTACCCTTCATTAGGCCATAGGCCTATAGCCCTTTAGAGTCTTTTGAGGATCTTTTTGTGTTTGGTAAGACTCTTAATTCATTACAGGCGTTTTTTTCTTGATTACCTTTTTCCTACCTCTATCTAAAGTCTAAACTCTAAATCCCGATCTCATTAAATTTTGTAATTTTCTAGTTTTGATTCTGACCCAATCCCTTGGATTCTTCAATTTTCTTTATTAGTCTTTGATTTTACAGGTGTGAGCTTTCCTACTCTGGTGTTTCTTGTTGCATGTTTTTTAGCTCTAATTTCATGTTTAGTGTAAAAGATTTGTATCAACCATATAATATAAGATTAAAGCTTTAAGGTTATCTCAACATTTTTGTCCAATTTAATTAAGTTTATTATTATTTCTTAAAATCTTAAAAATTTTATGAAAATTCTATTTGAAGACAAAGTTTTAACACGTCATGTGGCACTCAAGATTAGTGGTAGGCTTGTCAAGAGCCTGAATTGATCTAGGTCAAATTTGACCTGATCCAAACGCTTTAGAACCAGTTTAATTAAGTTAAGATTTAAACCAGATACATTTGATCTATATCTTATTTTTAAGGTGACTAAATCCAAACTTATAACACCCAGAAAGTTTGGATTGTCTCAAGAATGGTTAATTTGAGAAAAGTATAAGTTTCATGAAAGATTAGATAGTATCTAAGAAACTCGAAAAATTAACCAAATCGACTATATGGTATACTTTAGGGTTTAGATACCTACGAAAAAAAGTATCGGGTTGACGAATATTTTGAGAAATAATTTTTAATATCAATAAAAATTGAATCATATGTATCTCGATCCTTCTTTTATATATATAATCAATAAATTTTTGAGATTCCTTTCATCTCCATCTCACTTTCTCTATCGTCTTTACTCCTCAATCTTAATTTGTCGGGATTTCTCTTATCAATTTCGCTCACCAAACTCATTATTGAAAATTTGTTGAAGCCTCAATGACACAATTGATGACCTTATTGACGAAGATGTAATCTATTGGGGGCACAAAACGAACTATTCTTTCGCCATTTACTGAAGCCTTAAGTTGTTAGTATCGACATTAATGATGGCTTAACTGATGATGGCGTCCCTCTTGTACGCCCCCCCTCCCCCTTTCCCCATGTTTGCCAAACTCGATAATCGGTCCCTAGGGGTTCAAATCTTTAACCCCAACATCGATTGCTAAGGTTTCAAATGGTGTTCAAATTGAACCCTAGCCATGACCACCGCTGGTGGTCGCAGGCATGGGCATCGTCGGCCACCACTGGTATTTTTCTTTTTTAATTTTTTGAAAATCTTTCTCTTTTTTATTTTCTTAAAATATTTCTATTTTTGGTGTCTAAATATTTCTTTTATACTTTTTGAGAATATTTGTTTTAATTTTCTAAAAATATTTCTTCTTTATTTTCTATAAATATTTCTGGTTTGATTTTCTAAAATTTTTTCTCTTTATTTATTTTCTTAGATTAAAGGAAAGAGAGAGATAAATGTTGGATAATTTTTTTCATAAAAAATGTTCAATTTAAATCAAATCTAGATTAATGAGATTCAGTCTAAATACAAATTTATTTGAAGTGGTTACACTTACCATACATGGTGATGATACTAAATATCACAAAGAATGTGTCCAAATAGCATTTCTAAAAAGGCCAAATTCGTATTTTTGCTCACATTTTTTCGTGTGGCCATCCAAACTCCTCTTTATTTTAATTATACATTTAAATTTAATTTTTAAATTAATTTAACTCTTATATTTTGATTTTTTTTTGTGTGAAAACTCAAACTTTTTATTATTTCAATTACACCCTTAAATCTGTATTTTTGATTCAATTTAATCCATGTGCTTTGACATTTTTTTCGCCTGACAACCCAAAAATGCAAGTTTATGGATGTAATCGAAATAACGAAAAAGTTAAAGTGATTATAAAACAAATATAAATATATAAATATAAATTTGGCATTTCTAAAATTTTACGATTTACTTCCCTACAATAAAAGCTTAATATTCCTTATAATAATTAATCACTTTTCATCCAACTATTTGGATATTTGGTTCAATTTGATTGGAGCATGACGTAGAACAGTTCAAACCCTAGTTTTCAAAGTGATTAATTAGATTAATTAGATCGATGATTACTTAAAGACAGCATCTATTTGAAATCTTTGGCATGATTAAAGAACAGATTAAAACTCATTCCGTACATCTTCTTCTTTGTCCTTCCTCCAGAAACCGAACCTTTTGTGTTTGTGCTCCTAAATATTCAACTCTAATAAATTCTAAGTGGTAGCAGGAGGTATTGCTGTCCACAAGATCCAACAAGTGCCTACACTAGCTACTAGGAATTATTAATAAATAAAAACTAATTAAGTGCCTACACTAACATTAGCTAGCTAGAGTTAAATAAAATTAATAGATACCAACATGCAACCCAATTTTTATTTCAAAAATGTTACCTGGGTATTCAATTATAATATTTTTAATGATATTTATATATTAATATAACGTAAAATATAATATATTAATAATTAAGTATTGTAAAAATGTCACACCTCATCGTTTGAATAGCATTTTGGGTTTTGATTACACCATGTGAATGAGAAGATTATCTGTGTGGACGAGGGTTCTCTCCCTGCCCTAACACATGAAGTAATTATAGATTGTAGTTAAAAAGTTGCTGCTGCTGATAACCTTTTTGTTACTATATTTTGTCCTACTTTTTGTCTTTTGATACAAAATTAAAAATAGAAAAAAAAATATTATTAGAGTGATAGTTCAAAGGATACAAGAGTTGACGTCTTCAGAATAAAGTCTTTTTATTCAACTCGCTTTGTTTTGACCTTAAAACCTAATTGATCGTAAATTATATGACATCTCAAATTTAAGAATAACTAATTTAATCAGTGAAGTATGGAAACGACAATGGCTCAGAGATGTCGTTTCAACATTTTTGAAACGGAAACGTTTCTTATTTCAGAATTGTTTATACCTATTTTTTTTTTAAAATATTTATTTTTTTATTTTCATTTTATATTAAAAATGTTTTTCATTTTTGTTTTCGTGTAACTTAAGATCTAATAATGCTACTATTAAAACTTAGCAAATAGTACTACTATTAGTCTCTTGAACGGCTACTAGCTATGAGCTAATAATCTTAACCAAACTGAGATAATGCAATCTGATTCGGACCCAAATTTACACATTCCTAAATATAATATGATTAGTTAATTTGAGGTTGCTTTAGGTTTCATGGTCAATCTTATAATAAAAGGGTGGGGTAGGCATAAAGTCAGGAGAACATTTAGTGATTCCATAATGCTAAGTTGATGCTTTATAGCTACTATGATCACTGTGTTCTTTTTATTATTAATTTCCATTATATGTACCCGATAAGAGAGTGCTCATATTAAAACCATTAGGTGTTTAGTGGGCAGTATTCATCATCTATATTACGTCAATGTTCAATGAATTCCATGGCCTTTTGGTAATACAACTTGTATATAGTGATCTGTATTGTTGTATTTACCACAGCTATTCTTATGAGTCATATTCTTATATTTATAACAATAATACAGTAATACATGTTGTATTGCTATAAATTATAGCACATTAAAGTTATATATACAAATTTAATATAATCCGATCGAACTAAATTTATTTAGTTGTAGATCGTGTACAATTGGTAACTATAAGAATTTGTGGCATCAACCTCCAATGTACGAAAGTGTTATTTAAATATTTAAATTTAATATTTTAGCTAATATTTTATATCAAATTTTTGTACATTTATATTGATATAACATGTTGTAATTTGTCTTCCAAAAGAAGGCCTCCCGAAGAAGGTACATCTCTTGGGACAAAAAGTTCTCTTAGAGAACCAACAAGCACATCCTCTTGGAGAATGACACGAAGTTCTCTCGGAGAGGCACATCTTACACGTTACAAATCACCAGATTGAACCATCCTTCCAGGAAAGAATAAGGGAGAACCTTCTTCTAGACAACGTAACCTACTTGAAACAAGCTCTCTTTCCTCTAGGAGACTATTGCTCTGGGGGAATTTCTCATCGAGGTCCTTTCCAAACATAACCCCAAGACAAGATCATGTATGGCCAAGATAATATCACATTTTCAATTGGAACAAAATCGCATCCTCGTGCTTGTGTGCCACCTATCTCTATCGTAGATTTCAGGGTATAAATACCCATCAACCCTTCATGTTCTGGGGGCTTTTTTCGACCTTCAACCTTTCACATACCTTCACAACTCTAGGTTTCCCATAAAAATCTCCTTCTCCTAAGCAACTCATTGCATGCTTCTGCACAATTTTGTCTGCATATAGACTTCACCACAACAATTGTTGACTTAAGTATTAGAGGGCTCGTGTGAGAGAAATTCTCACGTACCTTCTGATTGCTTTCTGTCTTGCAGAACTTTTTCTTGAGTCATCTTCTCCCAAATAGTTGGCTTTAATTTCTTGAACAACGGATCGAACCTCTGTCAACATTCTCCTAGATGATTTTGTTCTTTGCCAGGTTCTGCCGACTTCATGGACTTTTTTGGACAAATAAATTTTTATTATTGTATTTAGATAACAATATAATATAAAATAAAAAATATTAATATAAAATGTTATAATAAGTGTTAAATTTAAATATTTAAATAATATTTTTGATTGCAGTAATGGGTTACGGGAAAAAATATCTCAAAAAAGCAATAATAAATTGAAGTGAAGACGACCGAAAGCACCTCTGACGGCTTTGTTTTCCTCTCTTTCTTGTTCTGTGCCTGTTTTTTTATTTTTATTTTTGTCTGTGTTCTTTCTTTAATTTACTTTATTTTTTGTAGTATTTAATTCTTTAAAATTATAATAATAATGTAAAACGAATGTTAAATGGTGACTGAAACACATAGTTGAAAATATAAAATAATTTTTAAATATAGAATTATATTGGCATGATATAAAGACATCACGCATAATATCACTATAAATATCAAACTTAATGTCTAAATGACATTTTCGATCATATATAATTTACTTTTTACTGGCATAAATAACAGCTGTACATCTAGAGTTTAGACACTTAAATTTAATATTATAATAATACTTTATATTAATATTTTATATTATATATCGTGTCAATATAAGTATATAAAATATTAATACAAAATCTTAATAAAAGTATCTAATAGCATTTGTAAGCTGCAACAAAAGTGAAGAGCTTTTAGAGATTCATGAACTACTAGTGGTGTAATTTGTCAGCATCGAGAGATCCGAGGAGGTGCATTATATCAGCAAGATCTGAATTGGATCTGTAATAAACATTATATATAATGCATCAAGTGTAACGCTTTTAATGTTTAGAACAGTATATATAACATATATATTTATTATATATACATTCTTCTAATTGTAGAGAGATTGGTTGAGATTATGTGGGGCACGTGTATTTGAGCATCCCTTTAGAACTGATAATCTATAGTTCTGTCCATAAAACTTGCTTCTTTAAGGTACGAAGAACAAGCAGAGCAGAACAAATTAATTAATGGGTATACAGAGGTTATTGGCTTCAAATTAACAACTTAATTAGAAGATTCTGTACCATATGTATATATATATATATATATATATATCCTTCAAGGTATCTTTCCACCCTTTTCTTGGATCTATAATCATCCACATTAAAATACTCTCTAAGTTGGTATCTGTCGCAATTTTGAGTTCTTTGGTGTAAGTTTGGGTCTTGTTGGTCGTATGTAAAAAAAAAAAATTTAATTAGATTCTTGTCAAAACACTCCTGTCATAATGCATGGTGGGTCTATGGAAGTCGACGCTTTACGTGGTTAATGCAGTGCTCCACTTATCATGTTATGTGATGAGGTTTATATAGACATTGTGTGCCATTTGTGGTTGATGTGGAGCTCGCCTACCATTTGATGGAACTTTGTTTAAGTCAAATGAAAGGAGTTTGCATGGATCCGTAAAAATTTGTCTAAGTTGGTCTTTGTTGCTATTTTGAATTATTTGGTGTAAATTTGGGTCTCATGACTGTACGTAAAAAAGTATTTTTTTAATTGAATTCTTGTCAAAACACTTCCACCACGATGCATGGTGAGGTCTTATGGACCTACACATTGATGAAGTGCTCCACCGACCATGCGATGTAGTGAGATCTATACAGACACTATGCATTTTTTGTGACCGTTATGGGACTCCACCTATTACGTGATGAAATTTTAACTTATGTAAACGAGACAATTTATATGAATCCATAAAAATTAACGGGTCAAAAATCTAAATACCCATGTTAAAAAAATAATTACAATTTGAGTCTATGATATCAATTCTTTTTTTAAGCTAAAGTCCAGCACATATATTTAATATTCAAAAACCAATCTTTACCTAAAATGAAAAGGAAAACATGAAAGAAAGAAGCCATTAGGAAAGTGAGGACATGTAGGACAGATTCAGTGTACTGGAATATGCCCTTCAACTGTCTGCTACATTTCTTAAACTTCAAGGGCCATTAACATATGCATGGTGGGTTATGCTTTTAGCTATCCTTCTGAATTTCTTCTGCACCATCATCATCATCATCTTAGGTTTTTTTTCTGTAGCTGATCAGAACAAAACCTGTACTTCATGTTCTTCCCACCATTGATGATGTCTGATGAACTCTTGTGGCCTCTGAAGGGCCATGTCATGATGAATGGGCCATTACAATGGCAATCACATGCTCATTACCCTTTTTTGTGCCATCATGGACTCTTTACTCACCACACACAAACACACACAAGACACATCTACTTGTATATTCACATCTACCTATATGTTCATTTATATATTGTAAAAAGAAGATACATTACATACACACACACACACACATATATATATATAAATTAAGTCACATATACCTTATAATTTCACTAGAATTAAGCTTGTAAAGAGAAAGGAGAATATATACTGATCAAGTGTAAAAATATCAAATTCCCACCCTTTCTTATATGCTTACTTTTTAAATCGGTTACAATAATATATTAATATGTTATATTGTGACACATTAATACACAAATATTTTATCAAAAATTACAATAACAGCTCTCTGATCTCAAAGCATCACCTGATTAATGGAGCGAAACCAGAGGTTAGTTTGTTGGAATTTGAAATACCACAAGAGATATTTAAATACTAACCCAGTTTTGACTTCTAATTATGATTTTAAATTAGACGCTGAGTTTGAAATTTGAAAAAAAATAAATAAATAAATAATATATATATATAGGGTTAGTGCAATGTCCACCGTCAATTATACCTTTTGTGCCACTTAATTACCTAAACTAATAAATAATATACATGCACCACCTATGGAATCCAATGGATAATTTGGTACAAAACCATTACGGAGAATTTGAATTTTTAATGTAAAGTACGAGGTTTCTTTAATGTAAAGTGTTTATTGTTTGTTTACCAAATTCATGGTTTTTTTTTTTTTGAAATTAATTTTTTTGCAATAATTTGAACTTATAGTTTGAGTTTAGGCCATTAATTGATTTTATGTCATGGAAAAAAAATTTATAAAGCTGATATGTTGCTCGCGTGACACGGGCTAGTAGGTGGGCCCCACCACCCTCTCATGGGCCCATGTCTCCTCTCCTAACTTGTTCGCGTTAGGTTTGACAAATTTATATATTAAAAAATTATATTTTTATTTGGATCTATATACAATATATATATATATGTATATATTTTTTTAAATTTTAATTAGCATCGAATCAAACTGAGTAAAACTGGCCCAACCATTAGTACAAAATTTTTTCAATTTTTTGGCCCCGGTCTAGTTTGAACCAATTAGATAATCTTAATTGAGCTCTCTACTATTAGTGGTTGGCATTTCCCTAGCTCTTCTTCCATAATGATAAATAGAGCCAAAAAAAAAAAAGAAAGGAAAGGGCTTACCAATGGTAGAGTTAAATGGAAGAGCAACCGAACAACATAAATAACCCACGACAATGACAAAGTTTGGTCAGAGAATAGACCTCAGCGAAGCTCACATCAGAGAAAAAAAATAGTGCAGGCGGAATTTTGCAAAGAATGTGAACCTCTGGGGGTGACATTTCCCCTTCCTAAAAAAACCCTATTACTGCAGTTTTACCCTGCAACTTGTTATAATTACACGTGTGGCTGCTAGTTTTGTTAAAATTGTGCTATTACCTGTAATTTATCATTTACTAGGCTTGTGACAGCCAGTTTGCTTGAATTGCACTTAGCCCCTAAAATTTATTGAAGTATGGGCATGAATCTTTATAAATGTTCAATTAAAACCCAATTTAATGTCACTTATAAAGCATGCTTACATGGTCACATCATCATCTTACCTTTGAATTTGAAATAAATTTGGGATAGTATATTATTTATTAATAAGTGATCAGGGTTAATTATCTAGAACTATTTGCATCTGTCTTATTAACGAGAACAAGTTTTTGAAGCTTATTACAATAAATTATTCCTCTATTTTTCTTTTCTATTAGGATAATTGTTTACATTCAAGTTAATTATTTTTTTAATATTTCTTTCAATAATTAACCATAACCAAATAAAAATCAAAACTCTAGTACATATTATTTGAATATACCTAGGTTATCAAATAATTTGGAAATAAAACCCATCGATCCTAATTGTGGTAATATAATAAGAGGACCAGATAATAACGATAACTAAATAAAATAGAATGGAACAAAATTATCATGTATTGAAATGTAAAATTTAATTTAAAAAACACCTTAATGTGAAAGGAAAAATCACATGATTGACTCTAACAAAATGCAAAATCAGTCTTTATTTTCTTCAATTACTCCAATAAACTAAAAAAATAAGGGCAATATTAAAGTGTAATAAGTGCATATTTTTTTCCAAACAAGGTACCTTGTTTTGTCTTTAGCATTCAAACAATCTAATTAGTTTAATGATAAATGCATCATATTTTAAGATATTTAACTAACCAAGTTGCTTGTTTAAATGCTGAAAAAACTTATAATTGATGAGGATTTTGGAGTCAATCACCACCCAATTTGAACAATGGTTGTGCTTTCCACTAGTCTTCTCGATTTTGAAGTATTCTTAGTAATCTTGAGTCTGAGTTTGTCTGGACTTGCTCTATCTACAAAATAAGAGAGGGTTTGCACTCCCGATGTGAGTTAGATATTGATCCTAGGATGAGTTTTTCCAGCTAGCAATGTAACGTAAGCTTGAGCCCAAGCTAATTTCCTTAGACAGGGCTTGCTACCCTTAAAGGATCTTATGTCAAGCTTTAAGCCCACTAAGGCTAGGTCTGACTTCTCAAACCTTGACTCATGCGCATTTATGAGGTCTTTAACTTAATTTAGACATTGGGTTGTGTCCTTTTGAGTTGGGATGTCCCATTCTCTGATGCATAGAAACTGTTTAGAGATATCGTTTTAGCATTTCCAAGACGTTTCTATTATAATTGTATAGCAACCCAAGAGGAAGGTGTATTGGCTTATTTTAAAAATTCAATTAAATTTGAAATCCTTTTTGTTGGAAAATAAAATTTTGATGCAAATAAATGAGATTTTAGAAAAATAAGCAAGTGATAATATTAACAAGATAAATGAAGTAAAAGTAAATACAAATAAGTAGGCACAAGGATTTATAATAGTTCAGCTTAACTAAGTCTAATCCACTTCCTTATCTCCTCAAAAAAGATTTTTCAAGCAATCCACTAAAAATCTCCTATCACAACCGATATGCCCTCTAGCATAATCCGCTAGGAATTACAAACCTCCTACTATAACAAGGAGGCTCTCTAGTAATAAGGTCGGAAATATAAGAAATTACACAAAAAAATAAATTCTAAAAGATAAATCTCTTAGATACAAAATCTCTCAAAATAATTACAAAACTTGAAAGCAATTTAATACACTATAAATGTAAAGCCTTTGTGAGAGAGAAATAAATAAAAAGATTAGCAATGAAATATAAATTTATGACCTCAATGGAGAAATTCGAAATAGACTTGAAATTGATGAGTGGACGATGAAACTTCGAGAGCCTTGAAATGCTTGAAAATTCCCTTGAGAATGTTTGAGAGCTTGTAGATGCTTTAGATATACACAATGGACACCTTGCTACTCTTCCAAATGAATTTGGGGATATTTATAGGTGTTTGGAGATACTATTCCAATGATCAAATTTTACAATGCTCAAAAACATTGTTCATAATGATCAAAATACTGTTCACAGGGGTACTGTTTATGGTTATTGTTCATAACGGTAATTTTTTATTAAATAAAATTGTTATGCATTTTAATATTAGTTAAAAAATAATTTTAGTGAAAATAATATCTTTCGAAATGCATACACTATTTAAAAAATATTTTATAAAATAATCTAAAATAATTCGATATTACAATTTGTATATTTATTTAAAATATTATTTTAATTATAAAAAATTAATTACTAATTAAATAGAGGAAGTTGGCTCAACATTTTGGCAATAGATTTGCTTAACAAAATTAATTTTTATTTTGGTATTTAATAATATATATATAAAAAAAAGTAAATTTAAACACTAACTACTAATAAAATAATTTCATCATCAAAATACAATTATTTTTTATTATCAAAACTATATCAAAAGTAAAACATCAATATCTTCCTTTTTTATGATAACAAAACTACTATGAAACACACACCCAAAGATCTCCTCTTTTTTGTCATAAATCAAAAAGGATAAACTTGAAAGAATTTATCACAAGACAAGGTGGGAAATTTGGCAAAACAACAATTTTGGATAAGATAATTTTAATACTCCCCCTTAATAAAAGAATTATGCTCTCCTTTTCAAAAATACTAATAGCATATATAATAAATTATTTTTTCAAAAAAAATAGATTTATGTACCATTGAACCTGGATGCCCAAACTCTCAAATATGCAGTCTTGCTCTTAAACATACAATCTTGCTTTCATACATAAAGTCTCACTACATGAAATCTCTCATTACATTAAAGATGCAAACAATATAATCCATGAAAAAAATTTACCAAGCATAATCTTGTTGTCCTTTTGTTTTCTTGGCTTTTAAAAAAAATATAATAAAAAATTCCTCAAAGAAACGAATTCTTGCAATTAGTCGCATTCAAGCATACAAATATCACATCAAGATACAATCATTCCTAGTTCACTTCTAAAATATTTAAATTTGTTCTTATCTAGGGGTTTTGTGAATATGTCTGTTATTTGGTCATTTGTATCTACAAATTTAAATTTTATATCTCTTTTTTGTACATGATCCCTAATGAAATAGTGTTTAACCTCAATGTGTTTTGTACGTACATGAAATACTAAATTTTTTGTTAAAGCTATTACCCTTGTGTTGTCACATTTTATTGGAGTATTTTGAAGTTTCATGCCATAATCTTTTAGCTGATGTTTCATCTATAGAATTTAAGCATAACAACTTTCAGCTACTACATATTCAGTCTCAGTGAAAGATAGTGTAATATTTTACTTTATACTAGACCATGACACTAGAGAATTTCCTAAAAATTGACACAAGCCACTTGTGCTATTTTTTTTTTTTTATCTATCTTGCATCCATCATAGTTAGCATCGGTATAAGCTTCAGGATTAAATTTATTTGATTTTGGATAGAATAATTCTAAATTTGTTGATCCTTTTAGATATCTAAAAATTCTTTTAACGATCTTTAGATGGAATTCTTTAGAATTGGATTGAAATCTAGCACATAGGCAAACACTAAATATAATATCCAATCTACTAACTGTCAAATATAATAATGATCTAATCATACTTCTATATAACTTGTTATCCATTGCTTGGCCTTTCTTATCCTTGTCTAGGTATGATGAACTACTCGTAGAAATGATTATCAGTTTGCTTTCTTGAATATTGAATTTCTTAAGATCTTTTATGTATTTCTATTGAGATGTTTAAATTCCCTCATCTTCTTGCCTAATTTGTAAACCTAGAAAATATTTCAATTATCTCATCATACTCATTTCGAATTCCCCTTGCATTAGATTTACAAAATCATCACATAGGGATTTATTTGTAGATTCAAAAATAATATCATCCACATAAATTTGAACTAATAAAATATCTTTGTTATGAGAATTAATAGACAATGTTGTATCTATTTGTTCTCTTTTAAATCCTTGTTTTAAAAAAAAATTGTTAAACCTCTCATACCATGCTCTAAATGCTTGTTTTAAACCATATAGTACATTTATAAGTTTGAACACATGATCCTCATGTTGAGGATTCTCAAAACTAGAAGATTGTTTCACATATACCTCCTTATTTATGTATCCATTTAAAAACACTCTTAACATTCATTTGATATAGCTTAAAATTTGTGTGGCATACAAATGCCAACAACATTCTTATGGCTTCTAGTCTTACTACGGGAGCATAGGTTTCATCATAATCTATACTTTCTTCTTGACTATATTCTTGAGCCACTAATCTAACTTTGTTTTTAATAATAACTCCATTTTCATCTATTTTTTTTCTAAACACCCATTTGGTTCCTATGGTTGGGTGATGTAATATCCCAGATTTTTCAAGAGGGCTCAAGAGTAATTTTAACGTGGGTCATAGGTGAAATTATCAAAAGAGTTGGGACTTAAGTATAATTTCTTACAATTATA
Source organism: Diospyros kaki (assembly GCA_036245055.1). Taxonomy (NCBI): domain Eukaryota; kingdom Viridiplantae; phylum Streptophyta; class Magnoliopsida; order Ericales; family Ebenaceae; genus Diospyros; species Diospyros kaki. Next base: position 2,135,216 of record BSEG01000010.1, read on the forward strand.
AGTGCCGAATCAACTGAAGGGAATGCCTCGGAGCATAATTATCTAATCAAAATGATATGGTCTCTATGAGTGTCCCGAGATAGGATTTATGGTGTTAAAAGAAATGGGAATCGAGAATTTTTTCAGTACAGCTAAAATACAACTATAATTCAGCTGAAAAATCGAATTATCATAGGGGACTCCCGAAAAATAAACAGAACCCTGAGGAGGCTCCGTTTTTTCATAAAAATCAACCCTGGAGTAATTTTAGGACGAATCAAAGATTCGAGGATGGCGCAAGGACGAAATTGTCCTTATTAAGTAAGTTTAAAATTATTAATTTTGAATTTTTGGCATTGTATGTAAATTAATTAGATGTTAGAAGGAGTATTGACAATTTAAGAAATTCCCAAAAGTAAATAAAGATGTAATATAGGGATTTAATATATATTTTCTGGTAATTATATTAGTGTAATAGATATAAATATATATAAGAGTTTAATGAATGGCAGACAATAAAGGATGATTTTCACGCGTGAGGGGCCAAATTTGGTATAATTAAAGGACAATCAATTAAAGCATTAGGATAAGAGATTGGGTTAAGGATAATGATAAGGATGAGAGATTGGTTGCAATTATTTGATTAAGTGATGTAAAATATGTGTGTTTGTGTGTGAATTGTGGGGGCCTGGCAGAGAGAAATGGCCAAATTGGCCATGGCAGGGAGCTTGTGAGATCATGGGCGAGCAAATGCAAGAATAGAGAGAGAAAGAGATCGAGAGAGAGAGTGAGAAAACAAGAGGAAGAGATCAAGAAATAGAGAGTGGGCAGCAGCCATGGCCACGAGCAGCAAGCTCGATTGGCCATGGCAGCCTTCGCAACAGCCAGCGGCCATGGCTGGCCACGGTGGAAGCTGGGCAGGGTGTGGCGGCTGGAGCGAGTAGGGGCAGCCTTTAGCAACAGGTCACGGGGAGCTGGGCAGCAATAGCGGAGGTCAGTCGAGGCAGCTCAGTGGCACGAAGAGGTGTCTGGAGGCAAAGGTGAGCTTTGATGCTCGGCCATGGCTGTCCCGCGAGCTCGCGGTAATGAGCAGGTTGCACAGGGGAGGCCGCATGTGGAGGCGACGTGAGTGGCAGTCGTGGGAGGCTGGGGAAGACGACCGCGATGGCCGGCGGAAGTGAGGGCAGTGTGCGATGGCTAGGCCGTGTGCGCGTGGAGCTGTGCGTGGCTGTGTAAAGAAGAAGAATCAAATGAGAGAAGAAGAAAAAGAAGAAGAAAAAGGAAGAAAAGAAAAAAAAAAAGAAAAGAGAAGAAAAAGCAAGGCTGGTCATGCGCAGGAGCAGGGGAGGAAAGAAGAAGAAAGAGAAAGAAGAAAAGAAAAAAAAAGACAGAAAAAAAGAGAAAAAGAAAAAGAAAAGAAGAAAATAAAAGAAAAATAGGAAAAAATGGAGAAAAATCCTGAAAAGATTTCTAAAAATTCCAAAAGTTAATTTGGGACTTGAGGAGCATGCTCGAGGTCAAGAAATTTTTTCGAGTACACATTTCGTGATTTGGGCATGCATATCAAGGAAGCCCGAAAGGCTAAATCTAGGTGAGTAAAATTTTTTTAAAAAAAAAAATTCAAAAATTTAGAAATATTATTTTATAAATTTTTATAGTGAAATATTTTAGAAGATATTTGAGAAATATTTAGTTTGGATTTATTGAGAAAAAAATAGAAATAAATAGAGAGAAAAATAAAGAAAATACAGGAAATTATGGAAAATAGATTTTAATTCTTATTTAAATAAATATGATGATTAGGGTGCATTGAGGGTTAAGTTAAAGTGACTTGTGCAAATTTTAAGATTGACACGCAAATCGATGTGATGCACGTATTTCGAGACAAGCGCGTGAGTATCGAGGTAGCCCAATAAGTTTGAGAAGGTAAGTGGTTCTTTTCAACTGAATTTAGTTTTATGATCTTATCATGTTGTCATGCCTTATTGTGAGTATGTCACGTAGATTACATTTACATGTTTGAATTATGAAATATGCATATGAGCATGATAAGATTCACGGTCATACATTGCATGAGTTTGGGATTAGGTATTAGCTCTGTTACTTTGCCAAGGCCATACACCTCTGTCTGGCAGGGAGACTAGTGAAATGGCGGGTAATCTTAAGGTGCAGTCGACCTAAACATAAGAGTTATGATGTTATGTGCATTGCACACATATGATTATTAAATATTTTGTTCCCTTACTTAGATGATTCATCATCTAACTTGGGCTTTGCCCCTGGAATATTCAAACGTTCCAGATAAAGATAGTAGCAGAAACGAGGATGAATGAAGCATGTAATGGCACTTAACAAAGTGCATGATGAGTTGTATGATCAGTTGAACGTATGTTATGTTGCTCATATATTTAAGTTTTGCTACTTCGAATTCTGAACGTTTGAGAAATGATGATGTAGAACCCTATTTAGAGTTAATGTTAGTTGAGAACTTATATTATGTATTAAGTCATGTTGGGAAATTTATGTTCCTGTGATGTAAGAACTGATTTATGATTAATGTTATGATGTTAGGTTCGATTCTAGCTTCTGCATTTAATGTTTATGATGATTCTCCTTGGAGATAAATGTATGGAAATTTTAGGATGGTTAAGAGCAATGATATGGTTTAGTTTTAGTAGTATTTGAAAAAAAAAATTATCATCCCAGAATTGTCTTGAGTTTTAACGCGCTCGGAAAACGGGGCGTTACAGGTGATCTTTAGGTTTTGAACCAATTATCACACTTCATTTCTTTCAAATTGATTTAATTCCTCTTGCATGACAATAATCCAATTCTCATCATTCAAGGCTTCCTTAATGTTTTTAGACTCTACTTAAAATATAAAGGTAGCATATTAACATTCATTTCTAATAGATGCTCTAGTCCTAATTCCTTTAGAAGAATCTCTAATAATTTCATTATTTTCTATATTTTTTTCCTCTTAGAAATGATACATTTTCTTCATGAGATACATTTTCTATATTTGGAATGTTATCATTTAATGAATGTGTTTTATGATTTAATGATAATTTTTCAAAGTTTTGATTTAATTCATTTTTACAATCTTCTTGAATTTTGGAAATGCCACTATTTGTATCATCAACTATTACTTGAATAAACTCTTCTATAGCTAATCTTTTTATTAAACACTCTATATGCTTTACTTTGGGTTGAATAATCTAAAAAAATTCCTTCATTATTCTTAGAATCAACTTTACCTAAATCAACATCTCCTACCAAAGATGTGAAAATATAAAATATTTTATCTTCTTTCTTTATATAATTCATATGGGGTTTTCTTTAGAATGTGTCTTATAGAAATTCTATTTAATTAAAATATAACATGCGATATTTACGCCTTCTGTCCAAGGGTTTTTAGGAAGATTTTTGTCACGTAACATGGTCCTAACCATCTCTTGTAATAACCTATTCTTCTTCTCAACTACCCCATTTTGTTGAGGTGCTCTAGTACAAGAAAAATTATGTTTAATGTTATTATCTTCACAAAAGAGTTTGAATTGTTCATTTTCAAATTCTCCCCTATTATCACTTCCAATTTTTGAAATACATATACCTTTATCTTTGTGTACTCTTTTACAAAATATTTTACATTGTCTAAACGTTTCACTTTTAGAAGTAAGAAATATTAATTACTCAAGTAAATCTAGAATAGTCATCTACAATGACAACAACATAATGTTTTCCTCCTAGACTTTGGGTTCTCATAGGTCCAAAAAGATCTAAATGAAGTAAGATTCAAGGCCTAGAGGTTGAAACTTCATTTGTAGGTTTGAAAAATATATTTATTTGTTTACCTTTCATACATGCCTCACAAATGTGATCTTTTTTATATTTTAGCTTAGGCAATCCTTTAACAAGATTATGTTTGGATAGTTTGTTAACGACATTCATGCTTGCATAGCCTAGTCTATTATGTCGTAACCTAGTATTTTGAGAAATGGTTGATACTAGCCATTTTTCTATACTAGATAAGGATAAGTCTAAGTAAAAGATATACACATTTTCTATTCTATTTCCAATTATTTTTATTTCATTTGTTTTGAGACAAAATACTTCACATGATTTAGCATTAAAGCATACTCTATGTCCCTTGTCACATAATTAACTTATACTAATCAAATTATGTTTAAGAGTTTCTACCAAGACAACATTCTCTAACACAAAATTTGGGAAACAATTGAGCCAATACTAAGAACCTTACCTTTTGAGTTGTCATCATAGATGACATTACCTCATTGCTTGTACGTAGGTGGTGATGTTGAAGATTTGCTCATCCCCGATCATGTATTTGGAGCATCCGCTATCAAGAAACCACTTGCGATCCTCACAACATTAGCAATAAGAGCAACTTGTTACAAAAAATAGTCAAGTTGTTCTCTTTGGTACCCAAACCTCTTTGGGTCCATTATGTTAATAGAGAGCTCTTCCTTGGGAATCCAAACTTGCTTAAATTTACATGGGTAGTTCCTTATAAAATATTTATTAATTGAATGCCCAAGTCTAGCACAATAATGACATGTAGTCCTATTTTTTGAAAGTTTTGGTTTATGAAATGATTTCTTTGAAATAGGTTTTTTATAAGATGTTTTTACATAATTAGTTTTATTTTTCCTAATTTGCAATGGATCAAAACCTAAACCTTGTCTTTTTCCAAAATTTCCTTGAGCACCCAAAATAATTTCTAATTTCTTTTTACCTTTAACAAGTTTTTCTAAAAATTCCTTTAAATCCAAATTTTGTTTAGAAAGATTTTATTTTTCATCAATCAATACACTTTTCTCATTAATCCAAGATTCTTTTTCTTCTTTTAATAGATTTAATTCTTCCTCTAGAGATTTTAATTTCTTCTTTAGAATATTATTTTTTTGAACTAACTTTTTCGAATTCAATCACGACATCATTAAATGCATCATGTAATTTATCAAGAGTAAAATTTGTAATTGAAGGAATAGAGTGGGAAGGTACCCTTTCTTCTATTTTGGCCATGAGACATAGGTTGGTCACTTCTACATGTTGGAATTCATCACTTGAGAATAAATCATTCTCACTTCATGCGGCTATTGCTTTCTTCTTTATTTTTCTTTCATTCTTCAACAAAGGAAATTTGGTCCTTATATGACCTGACTTTTTGCACTCATAATATCGAACTTAGTTAGTATTAATTTCTTCTTGTTCTTTATTTTTCTTAAAGTTCCTTCTTTTATTAAATCACTTTTCATAAACTTACTAAATCTCCTAGTAAGCATAGTAAAATCGTCAACTTTACTATCTTGAGAATCTTGATCTTCTTTTTCTACTTTAAATGCTACATTTTTGTTTTTCTTTGACTCATCTATATCATTTCTTTTCATCATAATTTCATGAGTCATTAATGATCCTAATAAATTATCAAAGGATAAAGTATCTAGGTCTTTGACTTCGGCTATAGCTGTAACTTTAGGATCCCAAACCCTAGGTAGACTTCTCAATATTTTTCGTACTTTCTCACCATTTGTATAAATTTTTCCTAGAAACTCTAAGGTAGTGACTATATCATTAAACTTAGTGTGCATTTCTTTTATAGATTCATTTTCTCTTATGGAAAATAATTCATAATTATGAACAAGTAAATTAATTTTTGTTTCTTTTACCTTATTGGTACCTTCATATGTTACCTTTAGTTTGTTTCATATTTCCTTTATAGTTTTCCAGGTTGATACACGATTGAATTCTTCAGGGCAGAGAGCACAAAATAGGATGTTCATTGCTTTTGCATTGATCTCCATATTCCTTCTTTCCTCTATTGTTCAAGTGTCTATTTTCTACTTATCGGGCAGTTTAGTTTCCTTCTTGATAGTTTGCATAATGCTAGAATCTTGCATGAGAAAACACAACATTTTTATCTTCCAATAGTTATAGTTAGTACTATCAAAGTAAGGTGGACGAGTAGTGCTTTGACCCTCGGGTTAAGATGAGCTAGTAAAGTATGCCATGAATGGATCTTTTACCCTAGATTGTTAGATCTTAAAAAAAATTGGGTATTTGGCTCTGATACCAATTGTTATAATTGTATAACAATGGCACCACAAACCCAAGAGATGAGTGAATTGGGTTAGTTTAAAATTTTAATTGAACTTAAAATCCTCTTTGTTGGAAAATAAAATTTGTATGCAAATAAATGAGATTTTAGAAAAATAAGCAAGTGATAAAGTTAACAAGATAAATGAAGTAAAAGTAAATGCAAAAAAGTTGACACAATGATTTATAGTGGTTCGACTTAATCAAACCTAATCCAGTACCTTATCTCCTCACTAAGAATTTTTTAACAATCCACTAAAACCTCATATCACAACCGATAGCCCTTTTAACATAACCCGCTAGGAATTACAAACCTTATACTATAACAAGTAGGCCCTTTAGCAACAAGATAGGAAATATAAGAAATTATACAAAAAATAAATTCTAAGAGATGAATATCTTAGATACAAAATCTCTCAAAATAATTACAAGACTTGAAAGCAATTTAATACTCTATAAATGTAAAGCCTTTGTGAGAGAGAAATAAATAAAATGATTAAGTATAATATTCAAGGCAATGAAATAGAAATTTGTGACCTTAATGGACAAATTCTAAATAGACTTGAAATGTTTTTCTCTTTTTGTCTTGTGGCTCTTTAATGAGTGGACGATAAAGCTTCGAAAGCCTTGAAATGCTTTGAAAATTCACTTCAGAGTGTTTGGGAACTTGTAGATGCTTTAGATATGCACAATGTACACCTTGCTACTCTTCTAAATAAATTTGGGGATATTTATAAGTGTTTGGAGATACTATTCCAACGATCAAATTTTACAACAGTCAAAAACACTATTCACATAACTGTTCATGGTTACTGTTCACGATTTGTAACGACCCATTGGTGGGTCTAGACATCGAGTGGTATTTTCTTTCGAGCATTAGAATTTTTGGTCCTTATTGAATTAAGTGTTAGAAATATTATGTGTTGGTAATGGGGTAAATTAATGAAGATAATATTTTGTGTGGAAAAGTGTCAAAGTTGTGGACTAAATGGGTTTGGGCTTTATTTGAAATAGGCCATTTGTAAGTAATTAAATTTTAAATGTAAATGAATTGAGTTGAGCCCAAATTTCAAGAAAAGTCCATTGGGCCTTAGTTGGATTGGGCTATATATTTGGACTTGGGCTTGGGCTATGGGCATAGAGAATGGTATCTCAATTAAAAAAGGAAAAAATTATGAAAATGAAAAAATGACCTAAAGAGCAAGAGATATTTGAATTATGTGTGTGTTATGTGAGGGACAAATTAGGGAAACCAAATGAAGGGTTGGATTGGAAAGTTGGGAGACAACTCCTCCCCTATTTCCTCCTTTTCTTCTTTCTTGTTTTCTTGCTCCCTTCTCTCTCTCTTGATTGCCTTCTTTTCCTCCTCATTCTTTCTTCTTCCTCCTCCATTATTAACCTTCATTGGAGCTTCAAGAAAAGGAATTTTCAAAAGCTTCATCAAGTTCCTCTTTGGGTTTCATCTCCTAAGGCAAGTTCTTATTGCATCTCTCTTGTTATGCAAAATTACCTCTCTTTATTTTGATGTACAATTTCTTGTTTAATTCCCCTCAATTTGAGCAGATCTTGCTTCTCCACGGCAAAAACCACCATTTTTTATTTTTAAAATGAGTTTTTCTTTTATTACAAATATTTTGTAAAAAAAACAAAATCTTCAAAATTAATGGATCTTGTTTTTGATCTTCATTTGGGGCTTGATTTACACCAAAATCCTTCAAATAATAACATATTTTTGGTTAGATTAGAGCAAAACAATTATTTGTTGGGTTGTTTTGCATTATTCCCATATGTCTATTTTTAGCTTTGGCAGCTTGCGTATGCTCTATTATTTTGAGCATAACTTTTAGTAGAAATGTTCAATTTGTGATCCGTTTATTGTGTTGTAATCTAGACATCTTAAGCTTCATTTTAGACACAAGAATAAAATTTTTTGATTAATATTTGATCCCATGATAGCCCTATAAATCCCTGCTAAGATCTAGAAAATTTACTATTTTTGAGTAATCTGACCTTGCTTTAGTTTTTAGGATATAACTTTCTGTGGTTATATCCGATTCAAGATCCGTTTATTTTTGTGTAAACTAGAATCGATAAGATTATTTTTTGTAATTTTTTGTTGCATTTGGAGCCTACAGCAGCCTTGTTAATTCTTGCCCAGAATATGAAAATTTTCTGCTCTATTTTCAGATAATCTGTTTTTGCTTCGATTTTTGGGGTATAATGCTCTTTGATTATATCTGATTTGTGATCCATTTGTTTTTATGTAAACTAGACATCATAGGATTCAATTTGATATAAGATTTGAAATTTTTGGTTATGATTTGGACCCATAACAAATTTATTGAATTTTATCTAGAATTCTGAAATTTTTCTATTATAAATTTTGCCTTGTTTCGGTCATTGTGGGATATTTTCTTGTGGTTATTTCCAATTCTGGATCTAGTTGTTGTTTCAAAAATTATAGATTTGAGGCTTCGATTTGATATATGATTCATGATATTTGACTAAAAAATGAGCCCAAAATAGGCCTTTGAAGTTAGACTTCAAAATCTGAAAATTTTCTAAAATTTTACCTAATTAAATCATTTTATGTTGGCTATTCTTTCTATAATCGAGGTGATGTTTACCATTGATCATTATTCTTAAATACTTGAAGTATTTTATTCAAAAGCCTCGATAGGGTTTTGTATCACCCTATATTTCTTAAGGAATGACACATTTATTGATTAAGGTCTAGAGACTTGCAAGATTTAGTGTTTCTTGCATGTAAAAATTTTGTTTTCTTGCGATTGTTGTTGGGGTAAAAATATACCATAAATATTGGTTAGACATTTCTATAAGTATGAGTAAATAAATGTATTAAGATTTATCATGTGATCATGAGATAGTGCATACTTTAATTTATGTAATTGTGCATGATAAGCATGATTTGAGATTTTTTTTAATCATTAAAGATTGATATGAAATTGGAATACGCATATGTGCTGCATGATTATACTGATTTGCGCACCTATTATTTTGCGCAGCGGCTATGTCCGTGGGTGAGAAAATGATATCTTATGAGCACTTAACGTGGGTGAAGTGGCCATCAACCCGATAGGCGAGGCTCAAATTTTTATTGCTTGTTGATGTATTTTCGTGATGCATATATATTCATGTATGGATATATTGGTCGTGAGAGCCTTGGAAATTATGTCGAAAATTTCTTACTATTGGTGCATGTGCATGAGTATGAAAATGACTACATGATATGTATAATAATCATAGCACAAGAAATTGACGTAAATGGAAAATTTATGAGTTGTGTTATACTGATATCTTCTCATAGAGTTATTTACTCTATCTCTACTTTTCATGCCTTTGATTCTATATCTCCATGCTTTATGAATATATTTACTGAGCCTTATGACTCACCTTGTTTACTCTCGTGTCATTCCAGGTAAATATAAAACAGTGGTTAAGGGCGAGCCTAGTGGGGCTAAAGCCTAGGGTTAAAGGTGTACAGATGTAACGCCCCGCTTTTCCCGAGCGTTAAATGACTTAAAAATTTTGAGAATATTTTTTTTTAATATAAATCATTTCCCGGCAATCCCATTCTACCTTCCCAGCATACTAAACAAGAATCAATAAGTTAAGACAGGTAATCATCACAAATGCAGAAGCTTAAAATCGAAACCTAATATGGTACATAACTGAATTCACTTAATCATAACATAAGAATCTGTACCATCATATCATCAAATACTTAAATACATGGAGACTTATCATCACAAGATAACAATTGAGCACTTTAGATATAATCTGATGATTCCTTAAAAATACGTTAAATCGTACAACTATACATAATTATCAATATAGTATAATCTTCTAAACATTACTACAAACATATCATGAATCCTCACGAGCATATATCGGAACATCTTACTAAACCCATCGATCACATCATCAATCATCCCCTTGTCATAGCTGCAAATCCTAACTGAAATGTTTGAATGTTCTAGGGGCATAACCCAATTAGAAGATGAATCTTCTAGTGAGGGCTTAGAAACATGATATATGAATACATGATACAATAACATAAACAATCATATGCCCTAGTGTAACTTTCATGGCCCAGCAGCTCGGCACAGAATCCTAGGCAAAATCTCGACCTACTTTCAGGATAATCCTAACGTTGTTCTATCATTTGTCCTTAAAAAATTATAGCTACACTATCAGAGTGACATCTCAATCCTATACATGAGTATCAATATGTCAATACAATCGTGCCATACAAAAATCACGACTTTCCATGTAATATGACAAAATGATCATAACTTCAATAAATACCATGCATAATGAAGCAAACATGTCATATATAGGTTCTCAGGATAAAATCACTTACCTTTAGACGCAAATTCAAATTTTCTCGAAAAGCATGCATCGCCTCGATTTGTGTGCCAACCTCGAAAATAACGTAAATCGTCAAGATCCATGTCCAAATCACTTCCTGACCAGTCATTTCCAAGGAAAATCAATAATTTAATTTTTTTCAGACTTTTTCTTATTTTTTCTCTATTTTTCATAGTCATAAATTTTTTCAAAATTAAAAATAAATACCTAATCAAGTAATTTCTTAAATTTTTATTCATTAAAATTCTTAAAATAACATTTCAAATCTCCAGAAATTTTCTGGGAAGTTTTGAAAGCCTCTTCCTATTTTTTTTCTAATTAAGTTTCCTTTCAAAAAATAAAAATAATTAGTTTCTCATGAAATTTCTCAAATAAAAATTCATAAAAGTAAACTATTCATTTTTCTTATATTTTTGGATATTTTTTCAGAATTTTATCCCTCTTATCTCTATTTTTACTCTATTTTCCTTTATTTTTAGCATTTAAAAATAATAAAAATTACCTGCGGTCATCTTCTCTGGCGCCAGCACACTCTAAAATCAAACGGCCTATACCAAAAGATAGTCTATCTTGATTCGATGACTCCAACCAAATTTGAGTTTTAAACAACATACCGAAAATTCGTCCTCCGGGTAAAAATCAGTTCGTCTCCGACGAGATTTAATTTTTTCGGCGAAACTCCAATCAACCCTCAAATGAATTCCAAAATTCCTCTAACTTTCCAGAAATGACCTCACCTCATGGGCAACAAAATCACTATGGTTTGGTGCCCTAATTTGTTAAAAAATTAGGTCAATTTGAAGGTTAAATCTTGCAAAACCCTCGGCCACTATATCCTCTATTTATAGCCAAATTCGAATCCCAAAACGACAGATATCAAGCAACCCAAGGCCTCTGATGTCTCCTTTTGCCATATATCCATCCAAAACCCACCGAAATAGCCCTCAAAAACTTAATTAAAGTGGCCAATTTTTTGGCTACTTTCGGCTAAAATTTGGTCATTCCGGTCCATGCCAAGGCTGATTGTTAGCCTAGGCTTGACCCAAGAGCATCCTAGACTACTTTTCTCTAATTTTTTGTCACTGAATCCGGTGATGGGAGGCGGTGGAGAAAGCTTGATCGGCCATAGCAGATTGCTCTTTGTGCAATTTTGTAAAATTGTACTTTGACCCCAACTTCTTTCCATTTTACACTTTTGATCCTTTCCTTGAAGCCCCTAAGCTTCTCAATAGTGCTATCATGACCTACAAGTTCTATAATTTCCATTGCAAGATTTCGTAAAAACGTTATTTCTACCTCTCTCCGGCAAAATTAAGAAATTGCACTTAGGCCTGAATTTTCATTTTGGCCGTAAACCTTTTTTTTCTTCCTAAAACTACTGAAGGGTTGTTCTAGACACTAAATATGAACCTCCTTGGGGTTTCGTTCACCTCTCAAATGTCTCTTGAGATAATTCAATTTTTCAACCAGAATCATAGTTGTATTTTAACTGTACCAAAAATCGTTCCTAATCCAATTTCTTTCGATACCATAAATCATGCCTCGAAATACTCGTCAATGTCATATCATTTTTCCTTAGATATTTCGGTTCCAGGACACTCCCTCCAGTCGATTCGATCAATTTTTTAGGGTATTTAGATACCAATCTTCCCCAAAATTTTATTTTTTAATAAAATATTTATTCTCAAATAATCTCAATTTCTTGAGTATTACAACAAAGACCTTCCAAACTAGATGGTCCATGTTAGTGTTTGTGATGAGGGCATGTGTGAGGAAATTTTATGTTGTAAAATTTGTTAATGCCTTTGTATTTCATTTTGTGTAGGCTATGGTCCAAGATGTTGTAAACATTTATGTTAGCTTTCGCTGAATTTATCTAAGAATAGTAGTATGATGTTATATGTTATTGTTCTATATCAACCTTGTGATGATCTCTTTTCGGTTATTCTATGCTAGCGAGACTATCTGGGAATGGGCTACTACAAATAACTATTCATAACGGTCATTTTTTTTAATAAAATACAAAATAAAGTCCCCATAATGCGACTTTAGAAAATAAGTGACATGTAGTGTGACGCTATAATAATAATTTTGTCCACTTAATTAGAGTTAAATATAATTAAAATTTAATAAATATCCTTAAATATAATATTATATATCTCTAAATCATTGAGCATGTGTCTCTACTAATAATAATTTATCATTAAAACAACAATTATTAACACAAACAAATAACACATAAGTATATATATAGGGCAATGATCTGTCGCCCGCGTGTTGCTTGATGCGAGCATGCAAGGGAGAAAGGCCCACGCTTCCCTCTGATTTTATTCCTATTGGGTAAGCCTTATATTGTCCAATACAAGTAACATAACAAATCATTATACATATATATAAATATATTTAGTTTACTATCATTTTTAGTGATAATTTTATTATTAAAAATATATATTAAATAATTTATATTGTCGTTGTCAAGATATAGTAATAATTCTTTTTGTGTGGAAGAGTGTCTCAAGTATAGTATCCATGAGACTCGTAATGAAGAAATTAGTTAAAAGTGCGAATGAGCTCACTTGCGAACCATTCGATACTTAAGTTAATCTCGTGGTCGAAGTGAAATTATAGATGTAAGATCATTCTTATCGTATAGCCATTTTATGCAAAATATAAATGTAATTAAGATGAAGATTTTATGATAGATAAATGCATCACACCCTCCCTTGTTCGTACGGTATAAAAAAGTGCAGGGTAATTAAAGGGCAATGTTAAGGAACATAAATGTATCTTGTTTTTTGATTATGTTCATTACATATTATTTTTAATTTTTTAACACTTTTATTAATTAGTAATATATTGTATTTTAATAAAAACGCTTTATCTAAAAATAAGATACATTTATATTTCTTTAAGGTTACCCATAATTAAAAAATTATTCTAGAATTTAGAAGATCATTGTATGAACATTCCCCCAACACAATCTGAAAAGTAAGATAAAATCACAAATTCATACATAGGGTCGCAAATGAGTCAAGTCGTCGTGAGTTGCTCGATGTTTGATTCAACAAAATCTCATTGAAGTTCGTTCGTTAAGATAAACAAACCGATCTTAAACCTAACTTTAAAGCTCAATTTGTAAACGAGTTAAGTTTGATCTTAGTAAACCTCGATTCGTTAAAACTCGCAAACATGTTTCATTTGAAGTTTGTAAATACTAATAACCTCGATTAGAGCCTTGTAAACATGCTTAATTAGAAGTTCGCAAATACCTTATGAATAAACTCGTTCATAAATACATTAATATATTTATTTATAATTTTATAAATATATTATTTAACATAAAGTTATCAAACTTTAAATTATCATAATAACATAATTAAATTGAATATGTTTAAAATTATTATATATATTAATTTAATTATTTAACATAATATAATATATGTACATATAAAAAATAAAATAAAAAATTAGGTTTAAACAAAATAACAGGTTATATTGAAACCGATCTCAAGCCTAGAAACTAACTCAGAGTGAAGTTCAAGTTAACTTGATTGGATTACAACTCTACTTATACACAAAAATTTTACATTGTTGTACAATATTCCAACATTCACGAACAAAGGCAAAATCACTATATCCAGTGGAATGGTTGAATACACTCGACTTAATCTCAGCGGCATATATTTCCTTAGATCGTTATATCTTGCTCTCTTTATCACTCATACCATTACAAAAAATTCATACTTTAGTGACAGATTTAGTGACAGAATTTTTCCTTTGCTAATTAGAGACGAAAATTCTGTTGCCAAATTTTAGCGACAGATGTCAAACGGAATATTCCATCGCCAAATTTTTTAATTTTTCTTAAATTTAGCGACGAAATATTCTGTCGCTAAATAATTAAAATTTTTTGCATTATTTATTTATTTTATTTTATTTTTTAGCGATGGAGGTCATCCAGTCACTAAATTTTGTTTTTTATTTATTTTTTTTATTTTTTAGTGACAGGACATTTTTATTTATTTTATATTTATTTTTTAGTGAAGAGGTGATCCTGTCACTAAATTTTATATTTTTATTTTTTTTATTTTTTATTTTTTAGCGACGAGATTTGTATTTTTATTTATTTTATTTTTATTTTTTAGCGACGAAATTGTCTAGTCACTAAATTTTGTATTTTTTATTTATTTTATTTTTATTTTTCAGCGATGAGTGTAACCCCATCACTAAATTTTGTATTTTGCTAATTTTTATTTTTATTTAATTAAATTAATATTATTTAGCGATGGAATATTCCGTCGCTAGATAATAAAAAAATTAAATAAATAATTAAAAAAATTAAATTAAATTAAATATATAATTAAAAAATTAAACTAATAATTAAACACTTTATTAACTGTACTAATCCGTCGTTAAAAAAGAAAAAATAAATTAAAAAATTAAAATTTATTAATTATATATTAAGAAAATTAAATAAATATTAAAATTTATTTGCGACGGGAGTATCCGTTGCTAAATAATTAAAAAAATTAAATAAAAATTAAAATTCTTTTGTATTAAATGCATAATTTATGTATTTTATTTACAAACCAAAATATGTAAATTGATATAATATTATAAAATTTATAACAACAAATATGTATTAAACTAATTTTTAATCAAATAAAATTTAAATATTTAAGAGTTTAATTAATTACAACATTTAAGTGGTACATTAGTTGAGTTAAAATTTACAAAATTTATTTTTTTAAGTTTTAATTTATGAATTTAAAAGATTCAAAATTTAAAATAAAATTAAAACAGCTAACAGCTAAATGTAGCATATAATTAATATGTGCAGAGTATATATTAAGGAGACTTGTAGCTCGGACGATCACGTGCGCATGCATGCACACAAAGAACCTGGGTTCGAAACTGAAGAGGGAAGAAAGGAGTGCGCTTGGATTAATTTCCCAGCGATACACGTGACGGCTTAAGAGGGAGCCATTTGGCACATAGTAGCCTCGCCACCTGGCGGCCACAAGGCAGGGGCGCGCACGCTTCAGCCCGACGTGCCATAATTATTTTATTTTTTTAAAATAAAAGTCAGCCACGAAAATGATTCTATCGCTAATTCTAATTTATTTTAATTTTTTTAATGTGTATTAGCGACAGAAAATTTTTTCCGTCACTATTCAACGGCAGAAATTTCCATCGTTGATTTGTACCGTCCCATTTTTAGCGACGGAAAACTGTTCGTCACTAAATTTTAGCGACAAATATTTTCGTCATTAAATACCATTTTTCTTATAGTGTACACAACCCTTCAATTCTACCCAATTTATAGATTAGAATTGGGGTAGGATTTCCAGATTTGTAACTGGACACACCACGGCAAATACAAATACTCCCGTGGCCAGACATATCTTCTTGACAAAATCTTCCCGCCAATTTTGTCAGTTGACTTTGTGTTAATATGTAACTTGTCAAGAAGTCAAATATTGGGGCTTCCCCATGTGGAGGCCGAGTTTGAAGGACACTTAAACATCACCTGTTGATGTCTCTGATTATTAATTTCAAATTATAGAAATGTTATTCTGAGCGACAATTGTGTATTAATTTATTATACTGTGTATCATTCATTGATACAGAATATCACCCAAAATATTAAAATTAAGTGTAAAAATAGCATTTCTGTTTAAATTAATATGGTTCAGCCGAAATTAATCAGATGGGCAGTCACACTATATATACCCACTTTGTCAAATTCCTTTTCATTGTGTTAAAGAAAATCTGTCTTTCCTACCAACACATGCACTTATCAATATTAAATTTCTAAGTTCAGTTTTCCTTTTACGGCTTATAAATTTCTGCTGCTGATCCAGCTTTCCTCCCTAGGTTCATTTTTCTCTATACCTTCTCTCTCTCTCTCTCTGAGCTCTTTGTCAATGGAGATTGAATCAAAAACCCAAGAGAAAACCGGGTTCATCAACCGGGTGAGTGGGTTGATGAAAGGCAAGGTGTTAAGAAGACTAGACAAGATGACCCGAGGAGAATTATTCACTCTCTCAAAGTGGGATTGGCTCTCACATTTGTGTCCATCTTTTACTGCTTGAGGCCATTATATGATGGCTTCGGGCAATCCGGCATGTGGGCTGTCCTGACCGTGGTGGTTGGTTTTGAGTTCATAGTTGGTAACTAATCATATATACCCAGAATATTATAATATTTATGGTTTGGAATCCCCCTTTATTTTTTTTTCTTTTTAATGTCATTTATGAATCCTTCTCTTTGTCTCTTCTAGGAGCCACCCTCTGAGAGGCTTTGCAACATTACTTGCCGGTGCTCTAGGCGTTGGAGCCCAACAAAATTAGCTTGCCTCCTTGGACACAAAGGACAACCCATTGTTCTTGAGCTCTTTGTCTTCCTTCTAGGTACCCACAAAAGAAGAAAAAAAACCTTTAGAAATAGAGCTAAAACTTGCTTCAACAAGGCAACAGAAATAGAGTAGCTCCAGGCTAAAAGAGACGAACTCATCACATTAGACCTCTGCAAAGCAGACTTAACTAACGAAATAGCAAATGAATTCCAAAAGGGATCATTGTGAGGATTCCCAACTCTTACATGCTTATTCTCTCTATGAAGAACTCTACACGACAGTTACATATATAATTGATTCAAAACAAGACCTTGTATATTCATTGTCTCGAGTCTCGTATTTCTTCTAAGCAGGGCCGGACCTCTCATTAGGCCCATGAGGCGGTTGCCTCAGGGCTCATGAATATTTAACTATTTGGGGGCCCATAAATTAAGAAATAATTAATGTACCCACCCCATCATCACATATAATATACTTTGTACTGGCATAAATTGTAGTGGCTGGCTGCTGCAATCCCAGAGTTTAGTTTAATTAGGTCCAAATTACGTTACAAAGCTGAGCTGTCATCACCTAATAATAATGCTTAATTATAAAACTAATTAAGCTGCAGCCCGTGTGAAGGAATTCAGAGCTTGGAGATTCATCAACTACTGGCATGGTATGCTGAAATTTGTCAGCATCCAGAGATCCCAGGAGGTCTTTCGCCTTTTATAGATACCTGTAATAAGATTAATAAATAAATAAAACTGAAGTAATATATATAGTTCTGTCCATAAAATTTGCTTCTTCAAGGTACAAAAGACAAGCAGAGCAGAACAAATTAATTTAATGGGTATTCACAGGTTAATGGCTTCAAATTAACAACTTAATTAGAAGATTCTGTACCATATGTGTGTGTGTGTGTGTGTATCCTTCAAGGTTTCTTTCCACCCATTTCTTGGATCTATATGATCATGCACGTTCAAATACTGCAATTTATTTTTTGGGTTGTCTGAGATATCTTTATCACAATTTTGGGTCTCATTAGTAGTATGCAAAAAGTATTTTCTAACTGAATTTTTATCGGACTCCTGTCATGATGTATGGTGGGATTTATGTGAGCCTATTCATTGATGCAGTACTCTACCCATTATGTTATGGAGCTTTGTTAACTCATACGAATGACGCGATTTACATGGACCTATAAAATTTAGTGAGGCCGAAAATGTAGATATCCCACATTAAAAGGAATTAGAATTTGAGCCTGCGATATTATTTCTTTTTTAAGCTAAAGTCCAGCGCATATATGCAATATTCAAAAACCAATATTTACTTAAAATGAAAAGGAAAACATGAAAGAAAGAAGCCATTAGGAAAGTGAGGACATGTTGGACAGAGTCAGTACTGGAATATGCCCTTCAACTGTCTGCTACATTCCTTAAACTTGAAGGGCCATTAGCATATGCATGGTGGGTTATGCTTTTAGCTATCCTTTTGAATTACTTCTGCATCATCATCATCATAATCTTAGGCTTTTTTCCTGTAGCTGATCAGAACAAAACAAGTAATTCATGTTCTTCCCACTATTGCTGATGTGGATGAACTCTTGTGGCCTCTGAAGGGCCATGTCATGATGAATGGGCCATTAAAATGGCAATCACATGCTCATCACCCTTTTTTGGGCCATCATGGGCTCCTTACTCTATCGCCATATACTAATTAAGATTTATTTATTTACATCTACTTATGTGTATATATATCGATCTATATATATGGTAAAATGGTTATATCTATATATATATATATATATATCTTATAGGGCTCACGCGAACCACAAGCTTAAAGCAAATATCATCATATGGTGTCTCTTATTGTGCTTTCTTTTAATTTACATCCTTACTAGACTGTAGTAGTTGTTATGTGCATGAGATGATGCCAGTTAATACATGAACCACTTAAACTAGATAGAGAAGAGGGGAACTACCATCAACATGTCAATAATTTTCCAACCTATCTAGACAAATTACTCCTAAAACATGTTAAGCTAGAAGCCCCTAACTTTGATGGCCACCTCAATCCTCATGAAACAGGTTAATGACATGGAACTTTTCATTGAGTGGTACAATTTCTCAAAAGATTGAGAGGTTAGATTTGCCATCCCAAATTGACTGAAGGTAATGGACTTTATTGGAAGTGTCAAAGCCCTCTTAGCAAAATGGGATCAACCTCAAGTCATGGACTGGGAAGAAATAAAGTGGCCACTCAAAGGAAAGCATCTTCCCCCATCTCATAAGAGTAACTTATTAGACCAATGGAGCAATCTTAGACAGGGCAATAGGCCTGGGCAAGAATGTGGCCCAATTTGATGAATTTAAGATGAGGAGGCAATGTTATTGAGTATGAGTCTATTATAACCTTAAGTAGGTTTAAACCTTAACAATAATCTTAGGAGACAAGTAGACTTAATAGGTTTGTAGACTCTTGACAATGCTTGTACTTTGGTCCAAAAGTAGGAGCTAGTATCTAAACCTCAATACAGGCGATGTTGAAACAACCGGTCATCCTCAAGTTAGGTTCCTCCTCCAAACTACAAAATATATTCTAGGTCACATCCGGAAACGTACCTCCTACAAAAGAGAGTAAGGCCCAACAAGTTCAGTGCTTCAGATGTAATGATTTGGTCACTTCTACCAACTGCCCAACAAGGTCCTCTATCATTGAGGATATTGAAGAAGTGAATGATGAGGAGCATTTAGAGGAACAAATCTATGGACAGATTTGGTACTCTAGATGACAACTTTGATGATAATGTCTTAAATTGCATTAAAGTCAAATCTTTTTTCGTGGCCCCAAAAAAATGTCAAATCCTTTCAACCAAGCTCATCTAAATCCCGCCTCAACAACCCCTATGTAAGTGTTGTTCGAGATATTCTCACTCAACCTAATCAATCTCATACAACATTCTTCACATCAATATTAAGATCTTGTAAAGCCATAATAGATCCTGGTAGTTGCATTAATATAAACTACTCATCTAACATAGTAACTCATCTGGGGTTAGAATTGGTCCCTTGTCTTATCCCTCACAATGTTTCATGGGTAGACACATATTCCGTAGTTGTGACATGATGTTATTTACAGAAAAAAAAAAAGACATCATGTTGTTTAGAGTGATTATGTGTGATGCCATTCCCTTATATAAATGTGGGCAGTGTGCAATATTATCTTGAAAAGATCATAGATGTTTAGATTGGGATGTAACAATCTTCGATCACTCCAACTCATGTTCTTTTTATCTTTAAGTGCAAGAAAACTCACCTTAATCGTTTGCAAGGTATGGGGAAATGGAATACAAAATCGCTTGCAAGGTATCGGCCCAAAAGAATTCAAGCGTGAGATTGATGAACAATTCTTTACACTTGTTGGAGTGCTTAAGGGAGTCCTTAAGTAAGAACAAGAAAGAGTGTTAGAAGAAGCCTGTTATGTACTAAGGGATTTTCAAGATGTCCTCAAGCTTTTCCCAAAACTTCTTCTCCAGAGGGCAAACCTTCCTATATTACATTATAGGATGAATTCGCATAAGCATGCTGAGATACAAACAGCCAGTGGATCAACACCTTGGTAAGTTTGTCATTGAGAATTATAACAGCACAAAATTATAACATGTGTGCTGTCCCAACCCTTTTAACTGCTAAAAATGGAATTTGGAGAACGAAAGTTGATAACAAGGAATCAATAAAATCACAGCAAAGTAATATTTTCCTATTCCCATTTCAGATATGATAGTAGGTGCCACCATTTTCTCCAAGTTGAACTTGAAGTGATTACCTCAAATCAAAATTTGCCCAAGGATAGAAGACTCCCTTAGAATGAAAGATGACCTTTATGAATGCTACTCATGCCATTTGTACTATCTAATCCACTCAATAACTTCATGCAAATAATGATCCAATCACTTAAATTAGGGTCGTCAAATGGGTTATGTTCCCCGTCTCTCTAAGTAGGTTGGGCAAAATCAGGCCCAACAAGGTTGGGCTAGTGGCCTGGCCTAGGAAAAAGCCTGGCTCAACTCGGGCCCCTGGCTTGCCAATTTAATAAATGTAATTTTAAAAATAAATAAAAAAGTTATAATATTTTATATTGCAACTTTAATTTTAAATTTTGTATATATAATTTAATAAATCTACTACTTTAAAAGTTATAGATTATAAAAAAGATGTCACAACACAATAACAATAAAAAGTACATAAACATTATCCATATGTTATACAATCTCAATGTGTCAAGGTTCAAATCAAATATTAAAATAAAAAAATATTTGTTATAATTTTTAAATATTTATACAAATTAAAATAATTTTAAGTGTAATTGAAATTGGATCATCAAAAAAAGAAATTACTTCCAAGTGGAATTTTCATACTTTTAACTACTAATTTGTAAGTGGAATTTGTATTTTTAAAAATATTTTTATATCATTTTCATTAATTAAAAAATATTATTTTTAAAAATAATTTAAAATAATTTCAAAATTGGGCTGGCTATTGAGCTTTTGCTAGGCTTAACCTTTCAAGCTGATGACCTTGAGCCCAATGGGCCGGCCCAACTCGGCTCACCCTAGGTGACCTCATGAGACAAGCCAGGGCTTCTTATGAGCCCAGGCCAGCATAGCCCTAACTTAACATATTTATATGATGGTTCTAGTTGTTTACTTTGACTACATACTCATAAGAAGACTAATGCACAACATTTGAACACATCTTATTCAAGCCTGTTCAATGTTCAAGGAAAAAAAAAAGCCTTTTTGACACTCTCAAAAAGTGTCTTGTTCTTTACGAATAAGATTGTCTTCCTAGGATTCATTGTCACCTCAAGGGAATTGCTAATCCTAGAAGCTCCAAGCCATTGTAGATTGGCCTATTTCAAAGCCTATCCAAGACATTAGGAGTTTTCATGAATTATATACCTTCGTTTATTAATAGGTCCAACACCATCAAGGCCCCATCATGGAATGCACAAAAGTGGAGAATTCAATTGGATGGAAAGAGTAGTTGCAAAGGCATTTAAAATCATAAAATAGAAAATAAAACCCTGGTAATGTGACTTCTAAATTTCTCTAAAATGAGATTGACTCTAATGTATCTATTTGTTCAATTGTAGCTCAATTTTACAAACTGATTTTAAATATCCAGGTCAGATAATAATTATATTGTCCAATACTAATGTGACAACAAATCATTGAAAGAACATGAACCCAAATTAATCTCACCCCTCAATGATTTGTTACCACATTAATGTAGAGCAACATAATTATTATCCGCAAATAATAGTTTAAAGCTTGTATATTTATATCTTTTGTCAATTCCCTACCTTAATTTCAATATTAGTCACACAAAAAAAACTGGCATAACTAAAATTTCTAAAATAATTAGAATTATGTAATTGTGAAATCCCTTTAGTTGAAAGGAAAATTTTATCAAATAGATAAGACCATTTTATTGGATAGCTCAAAATATTGTGCAATAAAATATGGATGTAACTGAAATGAAAATTTTACGATCAATAGATGCCCATACAAGAAAAAGGACAAAATTAGATATATAAGATTATACATCATAAGGTTGATGTGTCACCTATTATATTAAACTGCGTGTGATAGATATATCCAATTTATAACAAATCCAAACCAAGCCAAGGAATAAACATACAAAGCACAAGACCACAAATCAGAAGATTCCAATTATGCCCTGTAGCTGTATTTAAATGTGAGGTATTCAACTACTAGGATTACATGTTGGTATTCATCAGACAAGCAGCATCTACCTCAAAGAATAAATATTCAAGGATTCAGAGACATTCAACATCCATTACAATATATAAAGTATCTGAACTAATACTTGCAACACCTTCAGAAAAGAAAAGAGGGAGAAAAGGATAGCATTCATGTCCAATAGTATAGTATACAAACAATCCTTTTCCCCTTGTTCCCCTGAAGAACCTTGATCTGTAGCCACAAAGCCACCTGCAGAAGATGGACTTCCGTCCCACAAAACAAGGAGAAAGAAAATCCACATATCATCCAACCATCAACTCAAAAATAAAATTTTAAAAATCTTCTTTTATCATTTAAAAGGGTGGCTTAATAACTTATATATATGAATTTGTTGCCTCAGGTTTTATCAATTACATGAATGTCAGAAGTTGCACCACATGCAAAAAAACAGTTAACTCTATCAAGCAAAAAGAGAATAAAAATAGTTAATTCCCTGTCTTGTTCCCTGTCTTGTTTTGTTTTCTTTTCCTGACAAGTAAACAAATATATAGAACAACTGCCTTAAGGGGGGAAACCCACACCCCCCCCACAAAAAACCCACACACAAAAAGGGTAGGAAACCTCAGGTTCCCAATATATACAAAGCAGGATTAAAAAAAAAACTGTATATCAGAATACGTGCAACAAGGAGCATCCTTTACTCCCTCAACCAAAAGCAAAGAGTAGAGATCATGACAAATTAAACAGAGAATGAAACTCTCAAGAGCACATCTATTTCTTTTACAACAAATACACCGTGGCACACAAAAATATGAGTCAACTATCCTAATCCCAGGCTAGTGATTTTTATTTGTCGGATATATAAAATTTTAGCATACATCACCCCAGTACAATGACAATGAAGAAATGAAAAGAACAGAATACAGAACAGAAGTGTTTTTTTGAGCCCTTTTAAGCACAATAATCTCTGAAGATGAATTCTTATGTTCGAACTCCTGCAACCGCGTCTTCAACACCAGTATTGGTTCCCAATCCCTAAACTGACCTTCCTCGCCTTCGCCTTCCCCTTTCCATTCCCACCTAAAGTTCATTGTCCTACCCCTCCAGAAGCTCTCCCTCGCATCATAATCAACCACATCATCCCTGTCCCTAAACCGCTCTGATACCATAAGGAATTTGGAGAATAATGAATTTCTCTACATTCCTTTGATTGAGACCTATAATTATATTGAAGTAGGAACTTCCAAATACAACTTAGGAAACTACTAAATACAGTTTGGAAAATTACTAAATACAAATTAGGAAACTATACAGATTAGGAGACTGCCAACAAAGATTTATTAATTTCTTATGATCAGAAAATCAGGGTTGCTTAGTTGTGTTTCCATATTGTACTTATTGGTTTCACCATGTCAACTAAGTTATGGAACACAACTATATCAATTATCTTCATTCACCACCATCTCATGAAATTTCTCCATGTGAAGATGGTGTTCAAACTTCATTTCATCATTACTCCGCCAGTGGATATTATCCACTGCCGGTCCCAAGCCCGGATAAAGGAGGAGGGTTGCGTTAGGTAGACGACAGCCAGCGTAAAACTTAGTCGGATCTAAATATGAATTCTAGACAAACTATCTGTTGGGATGTAACCCACATAGAAGTCTAGAATTCATGTAGCCAACCCCACATAGTGGGATAATGGCTGGATATGTTGTTGTATGTTGTAGAAAATCAGGGTTGCTGAATTAGGAAACAAATAAGAAAGTTGGGATTCTACAACATGCACTTATCAATTTTAAATTTCTAAGTTCAGTTCCCCTTTTACTGCTTATAAATTTCGGCTGCTGATCCAGCTCTCCCCAGATTCATTTTACTCAATAACACCCCCCCCCTCTCTCTCTACTCTTTGGCCATGGAGATTGAATAAAAAACCCAAGAGAAAACCGGGTTGATCAACCGCGTGGATGGGTTGATCAGTTGATCAAGGGCAAGGTGAGGTAGCCAAGGAGGCAAAGAAGATTAGCCAAGATGACCCGAGGAGAATTATTCACTCTCTCAAAGTAGGATTGGTCTCACATTTGTGTCCTTCTTTTACTACTTGAGGCCATTGTATGATGCTTTGGGAAAATCTGGCATGTCAGCTATCCTGACTCTGGTGGTTGTTTTTGAGTTCACAGTTGGTAAGTAATCATATATATCCAAAATTAATATTTATGGTTTAGAGTCCCCCCCCCCCTTTTTTTCCTTTTTAATGTCATTGATGAATCCTTCTCTTTGTCTCTTCCAGGGGCCACCCTCTCCAAGAGCATGAACAGAGGCTTTGCAACATTACTTGCCGTGCTCTAGGCGTTGGAGCCCAACAATTAGCTTGCCTCCTTGGACACAAAGGGCATCCCAATGTTCTTGGGCTCATTGTCTTCCTTCTAGGTACCCACAAAAACGCTTGATTATTGCTCTTCAATTCCTTATATCAAGGCAATGTATGACTATGGAGTCCTGATATTCACTTTGGTAGCTGTTTCGGGTTATCAGGCCGACGAGATCTTAGTGCTTGCCCACCAATGATTGTCGACCATTTTGGTTGGCTGTGCAATACGCATAATTATATCCATATTCCTTGGCCCTGTTTGGGTTGGTGAAGAGCTCCGCAATCTGGTTGCTGCCAACTTAGTGAAGCTTGGAAGCTTCCTAGAAGGTAATTGAACTTCCAGTTTGCATTGCACAACACACAAAAAGAAAGAATTTAGCAACTTGCTTTGCTTTTTGTCGACTATACCACTTCTACATATATATGAGCACCAAAAGGCAAAAGTTAATTGCTAATTGACAAAAGAATCTATATATACATTTCCAGGATTTGGAAACTAATGCTTTAAAGATTCTAGGGATATTGGAGATAGCGGTATTGTTGCTGCCAGGGAAGAAAAGCCATTTCTGCAAGTTTATAAAGGTGTTCTCAACACAAAAGCCATTGAGGATTTCTTGGTGAGTGAGAAATGGCTTTTCTTCCCTGGCAACAACTATACTGCTATCTCCAATATCCCTAGAATCTTTAAAGCATTCGTTTCCAAATCTGGGAAATGTATATATAGATTCTTTTGTCTATTAGCAATTAACTTTTTCCTTTTGGTGCTCATATATATGTAGAAGTGGTATAGCTGACAAAAAGAAAAGCAAGTGGCTAAATTCTTTCTTTTTGTGTGTCGTGCAATGCAAACTTGAAGTTCAATTACCTGCTAGGAAGCTTCCAAGCTTCTCTAAGTTGGCAGCAACCAGAATGTGGAGCTCTTTGCCAGCCCAAACAGGGTCAAGGATTATGGATATGATTATGCATATTGCACCGCCACCAGAATGGTTGACAATAGTTAGTGGGCAAGTACTAAGATCTCGTTGGCCCGATAACCCAAAACTGCCACCAAAGTGATTGTCAGGATGAATATCAGGACTCCATAGTCATACCTTGCCTTGATATAAGGAATCAAAGAGCAATAATCAAGAGTTTTTGTGGGCACCTATAAGGAAGGCAAAGAGCCCAAGAACAATGGGTCGTCCTTTCTGTCCAAGGAGGCAAGCTAATTGTTGGGCTCCAACACCTAGAGCACAATGTTGCAAAGCCTCTGTTCATTCTCTAGGAGAGGGTGGCCCTTGGAAGAGACAAAGAGAAGGATTCATCAATGACATTAAAATGGGGACAAAAAATGGGGGGGACTCCAAACCATAAATATTAATTCCGGGTATATATGATTAACTCAAAAACAACCACCATGGTCACGACAGCCGACATGCCAGATTTCCCCAAAGCATCATACAATGGCCTCAAGTAGTAAAAGGATGACACAAATGTGAGAGCCAATCCTACTTTGAGAGAGTGAATAATTCTCCTGGGGTCATCTTGGCCAATCTTCTTTGCCTCCTTGGCTATCTCTAACACCTTGCCTTTGATCAACCCGGTTTTCTCTTGGGATTTTGATTCAATCTCCATGGCCAAAGAGCAGAAAAAGAATCTGGGGAGAGCTGGATCAGCAGCCGAAATTTATAAGCAGTAAAAGAGGAACTGGACGTAGAAATTTAATATTGATAAGTGCATGTTGTTGAATCCCAGCTTTCTTATTTGTTTCCTAATTCAGCAACCCTGATTTTCCGATCATATGAAATTAATGAATCTTTTTTGGCAGTCTCCTAAGTTGTATTTGGAAGTTCCTACTTCTACATAATTGTAGTTCTCAATCAAAGGAATGTAGAGAAATTCATTATTCTCCAAATTCTTGATGGTATCCGAGCGGTTTAGGGACAGGGACTGAGGGTTAGGAAGGTGAACTTTAGGTGGGAATGGAAGGGGGAAAGCGAAGGCGAGGAAGGTCAGTTTAGGGATTGGGAACCAATCCGGGTGTTGAAGACGAGGTTGAGGGAGTTCGAACAGAAGAATTCATCTTCAGAGATTTTCGAGAATTTCAAGAATAGTGAAATTTCAAGAACAGAAGAATTCATCTTAATAAAGGTAGTTTTTATTTTTAAAACTACCCAATTAAGGGGAGGAAGATGGCCACAGAGAGCCGCAACCTGCATGCAAGTTTCATCAAGAATGACTAGAGTTGATGCAACTGCAACGAGAGGGCCCAAGGGACCAACAGGAGAGGAGCAATATTGAATGGCAGCTACATGATCCTGGCCTCTCTTTTGGAGATCAATGACAGGGTTAGTTGCCAGGAAATGGGCGTTGTCTTGGATCACAGGGTCACGACGGAGGACGGAACAAGCACAGCCAAATCCACACCCAGCCATAACCAACAGATGGAACCGAAGATTAAGCCGCCGCCGCCGCAACAACAACAAAAAAAAAAAAACACCCATTATACAATATATAGCATAGGAGATCAAAGAAGGGGAAAACTGACCGTGGAAGAGAGAACGAAGAAGTATAAATATGAGAAATAGGGAACCCATCGGAGCAGTGGAGACGAGGGATGAGAGAGTCCTAGAGAACTCACTGGCTGACGGCGAGCTCGATCGGACTCCGGCAGCATCGATGAGAGTGGAGCCCAAGGCCGCGAAAATCGTATTAATTTTTTAGGCCATCATGGACTCTTTACACTCTCACCCTATACTTATATATATTTATATTAGATGGTTTATACATTTACTAGTTTTTATTAAATGATAAATGAAAAAATAATTATAATATGAGAATAGTTAAGTGTCTCAAAAGACAAGACACAAAAATTAAACCTCATAAAGGAAGGTTAAAAACTAAGATTTATTTGGAATGGGAAAGGTGAGGGCAAATTTGATTGTAACTAACTCATAAATTTTCTAAGTTTGGTTTGTTATTAAATCCATTGATATCTCCCGAATTCTGATGTCCCTAAACTTAACAGTTCTCTTGAAAGTATAATTTCAAATAAAAATATTATTTAGATACTTAATTTTAATATTTGAAGTGACATTCTTTTGTATTATATTATGTGTTTTATATTAAATATATTAATACAAAATATCCCTGCAAATATCAAATTTAGTTTTAAATGAACTTGATGGCGCCAAGTTGACTGAGTTTAGAATTGGAAAATATATATTTTGGGTTAATTCAAAGTCCACCTTCAACTATACCTTTATGCCACTTGATTACCTAAACTAATAAATAATACACTTACACCACCTGTAGAATCCAATGGATAATTTGGTATAAAACCATTAATGGAGAATTTGAATTTTAAAACTTGCCTCTTACAACACATCTAGCATGGAAGATAATCCTCTTATTTATAATCAGTTTCAAATTTAGATGTAGTAATAATCCACAATTTATGTAAATCATTAAATTATACATAAAAAATAATCTTCTAAAAAATATGACTAAAATTGTAAGAATCATATGGCCAACTCGACTTCTAAACACAATGAAATAAACACCAAGTTAAAATAACATAGCCCTTTTAAAGTTCGATTTTAGTAAATAAGCATCTAAAAAATCCTTAAATTTGCTAGCTATAATCTTAAAAGTTCAATAGACTTTTCTTTTTTGATCGTGAGACCTCATTGAAATCATGGATGCCTAAAGAACACAAACAATAGGTATGGGTCGTTCTAACAAAAAAAAGAACAAGAAAAAATAAGTGTGTAAATCTTTTCTTGTGAAACACATAAAGAATATGGGACAAGGTACAAGTTTGAAAGTGTTATAAGAGCACAACAAAGAATTAAGATCTGAATCTCAACTTCTTGAATTGCAAAGCCCACTCAAGCCCTCAGTTGACCACTTCCCATCAGTTTGTGTGTGAACTATCAAGTTACTAGACAACACACACATGACACAGCAAAGCCCATATAGAGGAGATTGATTTATTACATTGCCTCTTACCAAGTTGTAACATTTATGCATTCAAGACAAGGACATTGTAAAATCTTGCATTTATCACTAAAGAACATTAAAAATGACCTTGAATATCCACAAACAAACAAGCAAACATGAGAAGATCCTGCATATCTATAGCATCGATTATACACACATAACTATTGCCAATATACACATGCAAACGAACCATCCTATCATCCATAAATAGGGTTTACTACCTAAGGAGTCAAGAGTTGTAGGACTTTACAATATTGCTTGCCATAGTCACATGTCTCAGGTGTAAGTGTTGTTTGAGATATTCTCACTTAACTTAAGTAATTTCAAATAGCATTCTTCACATGAATATTAAGATCATTGGCAAATCTTATAAAATCATAACAGATATTGGTAGTTACATTAATGTAAACTCTTCCTTTACCACAGTGACTCACCTTGGGTTAGAATTGGTTCCTTGTCTTATCCCTTGCAATGTTTCATGGGTAGACACATATTCCATAGTTGTGACATGATATCATTTACAACGATTAGATGTGATGTCATTCCGCTATATAAATACGGGCAATGCGTAATATTATCTTGAAAAAATCATGGATGTTTAGATTAGGATATAACAATATTCAATCACTCCAACTCATGTTCTTTTTATCTTTAAGTGCAAGAAAATTCACCTTAATCCCTTACCACTTTGACTTGTTACTATGAACAAAGTCTAGGAAAATGATGTACAGAACCGATTGCAAGGTATTGGCTCAAAAGAATTCAAGTGTGAGATTGATGAACAATTATTTGCACTTGTTGGAGTGACTAAGAGAGTCCCTAAGGCATGTTAGGTACTAGGGAAATTTCAAGATGTATTCCTCAAGATTCTCCCAAAACAACTTCTCCCTTTGCAAGATATTCAACATTCTGTTGACCTTGTTTCAAGAGGGCAAGCCATCCTACCTTATTACATTATAGGATGAATTCACATGAGCATGTTGAGATACGAACGGCCAGTGAATCCAACACCTTGTTTGTGAGAATTCTACATTGTGTGTGTTGTCTTAACATTTTTAATTGCTAAAAATAAGATTTGAGAAGGTATGTCGATAGCAAGAGATCAACAAAATCACAATAAAATAATATTTTCTTGTTCCCATTTTCGATTTTAGATATGATGGTAGGTGCTACAATTTTCTCCAAGTTCAAGTTAAAGTTGAAGTGGTTACCATCAAATAAAAATCTGGCTAGGGATAGAAAACTGCCTTTAGAATGAAAGATGGCCTTTAAATAAAGGTAGGTTGGGCAGAGCCAGGCCCAACAAGGCCCAAGAAAAGCTTGGCTCAACAAGGGCCCTGGCTTGCCAAGCCAGCTTAATAAAGGTGGTTTTAAAAATAAATAATAAAAGTTATAATCTTTTCTATTGCAACTTTGATTTTAAATTTTTTATATATAATTTTATAAGTCTGCTATTTTAAAAATTATAGATTATAAAAAAATGTCTTAACACAATAACAATAAAAAGTAGATAAACATTATCCATGTGATGAGTTATACAATTGGAAAATTCTATTCATAGGTCGTATTTTTGCTCTTCACATGCCATACTCCTTAAAATTCTACAATAATTTTAAAATTTCTATTTTACCCCTCCCACACCTCTCAGCCCACAACCCATCTTCTCCTCCAACCACCATTGACCGCTAACCTCCACCTCACCTCTCTATTTCTCTCTCGCACACACACACACAAACACATACATATATATATATACATGCACATGTAATCGTCATGGCCGATCCACACACACTCTCTCTATGCAAAGGCATACACACACACGAAAAACATGACAGCAATCGAGGAACCCAGGGTTCCTCGACTACCCGCAGTCGGGGAAGACATTTTTTAATTTTTTTATTTTGTTTTATTATAAAAAAATAAAATTAAAAAATAATACAAATAAATAAATTTTAAATATCTACATTTTAAGTAATTATAATTTAACTAATTTTAAATTTTAAATCATCGTAATTAAGTGTTGAATTTTTTATACTTAAAAATATTTAAAATTAACTAATTTATCTTATCGAATTAGGTAATGATACATATATTTAAAAAGAATTTATTTTAAATGATGATAGGATTTTTAGATATGTGTATCTTTAAGTAATTCAATAACATAAATTAACTAATTTTAAATTTTTTTAAGTATTAAAAATTTAACACTTAATTACGATGATTTAAATTTAAAATTAGTTGAATTATAATTACTTAAAATGAAGATATTTAAAATTTATTTATTTGTATTATTTTTTAATTTTATTTTATTATAATAAAACAAAATAAAAAAAATAAAAAAACATCTTCCCTGACTGCTCCGACTGCCAGTAGTCGGGGAACCCATTGTTCCCCGACTCGGGCCAATCAGGGAACCCTGGGTTTCTCGACTACTGCTATAGCCGCGACCATATTTTTCGTGTGTGTATGTGGGGGTTGGTCATGGCAGCCGCATGTGTGTGTGTGTGTGTATATATATATATATATGTATGTGTTTGTGTGTGTATGTGTGTGTGCGGGAGAGAAAAAGGCGAGGCGAAGGATGATGATCAGGGGTGGTCGAAGGAGAAAGTGGGTTGTGGTCTGTGAGAGGGGAAAAATAGAAATTTTAAAATTATTATGAAATTTGACAGGATGTGAGCTCTGAAGAACAAAAATATGGGCTGTTAATAGAATTTCCCCATACAATTTTAATGTGTCAAATTTTAAATCAAATATTAAAATGACAAAATATTTGTTAAGACTTTTAAATATTTATACAAATAAAAATAATTTTAAAAGTGTAATTGAAATTGGATCATCAAAAACTACTTCCAAGTGGAAGTTTCAAACTTTAACTACTAACTAACTTGTAAGTGGAATTTGTAATTTTAAAAAATATTTTTATATAATTTTTATTAAATAAAAAAATATCATTTTTTAAAGTAATTTTAAAACGATTTCAAAATTGGGTTGTTTTCATGAATTCCATATATATATTACCTTCTATCATTCTTTTTTTTTTAATATCATTTTAAAGCAATGCCAAATTCTTGAACGAATTAACTCTGTCCCGCATCAGCTGGAGGGGTAGGAAGGTGAGCAAAGCTAATTCATTCAAGAATTTGCCAACGTCTTTCGACTGCGAATCCGATAACTTCCTGAATTCGGCCTCCAAGTCGACGTTTTCGGTGCCGGCCGTCAAGTCGTCTTCGCCGGCAGAAATCGACTTGGTGAAGTGATCACAGCCGAAGTTTTTCAAGAACAGAAGAATTTCAAACCATGGGATTGGGTTGCAACTGTACAAATAAATACATCACACCACATCTTACTTTAGAGAAATCTGTAAGTCACATTACCTGGGCGGCTTCATTTTCTCTTTTATGATTTTGAACGCCTTTGCGACTCTTTCCATCCAATTGAATTGAATTCTCTATTGTTAGTGCTTTCGGTGATGGGACCTTCCTTCATGGTGTTGAACCTTTTAATAAACCGATGATACACGGTAGAGAA
The DNA here is from genome assembly GCA_036245055.1 of Diospyros kaki. Classification (NCBI taxonomy): domain Eukaryota; kingdom Viridiplantae; phylum Streptophyta; class Magnoliopsida; order Ericales; family Ebenaceae; genus Diospyros; species Diospyros kaki. The sequence continues at coordinate 2,167,694 of BSEG01000010.1, forward strand.
CCTTGAGGAGCACATCTTGAAATTCTCGTAGTGCCTAACATGTGTTTTCTACCTCTCCTTGTTCTTCTTCCTTAGGGACTCCCTTAACACTCTAACAAGTGCAAAAAATTGTTCATCAATCTCACTCTTGAATTCTTTTGGACTGATACCAAAAAGAAAAACTAAATTTAGAACAATAGAGTTCTGAGAGGAAAACACGTATAATAATGCAAAGAATCAAGTGTTCGTTGAAAATTATAAAGCTTGGAGAACCTAAGCGACGTGTAGTGGACACAGATAAAGTCGATGTAATTGTAACTCTTGACCTGTTAAGTCGGTTATATTGTATCGTTCATACATATAATACTCTATTTTAAAAAAATATATATATTTATAATTTAAATAACTTTATAATAATTTTATAATAAAATAATCTGACTAAAAAATAATAGTTTAGATGGTTTGAATGTATTAATTAATAAAAAATGACAAATTTGTTTGTTTATGACAAAATAAGAGGCGGGTGAGGTCATAACTATATTAACTTTAAAATTTGTGGTGATACGTGTGACTTGGGACTTTTTCAAATTTATAAATTATGATATATAATTGATAAATTTTTACATATACATATAATTATATAAAATATATTATGAATAGGGACGATGTCTTTACCATCCTATCTGTACATAGTTAATCTTTTAAATATTTTATTTATATTTTTTTTATAAATACTTTTTAATATCCAAACTCAATTTATTAAAATAAAATTTTATCGACTATTCACAAAATAAAATATCCACTAGCATCTTAGACATAGCAGAAGAACAGCATAGCCCCATATATTAGAGAGAGAGAGAGAGAGAGAGAGAGAGAGAGAGAGAGAGAGGATGCGTAGATATCAGATGCCACTCAAAGTGCGTAAGAGTGGTTATATTGGTTCTCTTATGAGTCTTAACTGGAGAAAAGAGTGTTCAAAACTTTTACAGATTATATAATCAGGACCCCTTTGCACGACTCTCTCTCTCTTTACTGTATTTGGTGCGTGCCAATTTTAGCCTGTCTCATTATTTACTATCAAAAGACTAATTTATTTTTAACAATAGTAACATTGTTCGAATTTTAACTGAACTTGAAAAATTCTTAAAATAAGATATCTAAATTTTCTTTACTAATTTGAATTTTTTTATTTTTCATAATTTTTTTCCTAAATCATCTCAATCTCTTATTTTAACACAATACTTTTTCATTTTTTTTAATAAAAACAAAACTAGAGATTTCATAAAAATTTAGAAATAAAAAAACCCACAATAAAACACCACCTTATCTTTCTAATTATTTTATTTTATTTAATAATATCCTTATTTAATAACAACAAGAAGAACAAGAAGCAAGTGTGAATCTTTCCCTGTGAAACACACAAAGAATTGGGAACAAGGAACAAAAACTGTTACAAGAACAAAGCAAAGAATTAACAACTGAATCTCAACTTCATGAAAGGCAGAGCCCACTCAAGGTCTTAGCTGACCATTTCCCTTCAGTTTGTGCGTGGACTATCAAATTACTAGACAACACACACATGACACAGCAAAAAGCCCAGAGAGAGGAGACTGATTTCTTACGTCACCTCTTACCAAGTTGCAATATTTCTGCATTCAAGACAAGGACACTATAAAATCTTGAATTTATCACTAAAGAACGTCAAGAAGGACCTTGAAGATCCACAAACAAGCAAGCAAACATGATAAGATCCTACATATCTATAGCATCGATTATACACAAAGTAACTATTGCCGATATACACATGCGAACGAACCCACCTACCATAGATAAATAGGGTTTACTACCTGAGGCGGCAAGAGTTGCAGGTCTTTACAATGCTGCTTGTCATAGTCGCGTGTCCCGGGAATAGCCCCCGTGCACAGCCTAAGGAACTCATTCCCAGTAAGGCAATAGTGGGCAAATGCCAACCCTCCATCAACCATGTTCGTCAAGTTTGGCGTGGACAATGATTTTCTGATGATTTTTCCACTAGCTTGAGCAGATTGAGAATCGCCTTTTTCGTCATTCAACATTCTGTCAAGCTCGGAGTACTCTATAAATCTCTGGGTGGCCGCTTCCCATGAAAGGTTGTATCTTTGTTCGGGAGTAAGAGGCTGGGGTTCATTGGCCATCGCTTCTTTCACCTTCACAACAAAATCTTCTGGAGTCTTGTAAGTCAAACAGTTGGGGAATGACCTGAAGAACTCGTTCGATGGATGATCTGCACAAACAACAAACTTCCCCATTGCCAGGGCCTCGGCTGTGGCTGTGCAGAGCACATCGCTAACACTGGGATTTATGAAGACTTTGTACCTACAAGAAAACAAAAAAAATCATCAAGAAAAGGCAAATTACTGATCGGCAAAGCATTTGCAATATCAAAAACTGTTGGAGAAACCAAATTTAAATAGAAGATGAGATGATAAAGATAATTTGAGATAAGAAAGATGAGAAGATAGAGAAGAAGATAAGATAAAGAGATAAAAGTGGTTACAAAAACTACCACTTGAGTTTTAAAATATCTGTTCATAGCATATTTGAATTTGTATTTTATCTAATCTCTGAATTTTAGGAGTAATCCATAGCCTAGCTCATGTACAAATAGACTTATAAACTCAATGCATATAATATACACAATTACAATAGCTAGGTTGAATGGAAACGGATACGGAAACGTTTTCGAAACGGAAATGAGAAAACAACATTTTTTTTTAAAAAGTAAAAAACGAAAACATAGGATAAAGTGTAAATCAAAAAAAAAAATATAGGGGTTTTTATAAATATAATTATTAATATAAAAAATTATAAAAAATAACTCAAACATAATACAACAACAACAACAACATATCCAGCCGTTATCCCACTATGTGGGGTTGGCTACATGAATTCTAGACTTCTATGTGGGTTACATCCCAACAGATAGTTTGTCTAGAATTCATATTTGGATCCGACTAGGTTTTACGCTGGCTGTCGGCTACCTAACGCAACCCTGCTCCTTTATCCGGGCTTGGGACCGGCAGTGGATAATATCCCCTGGCGGAGTAATGATGAAATGAAGATAAACATAAACAATAGACATAAGTTCCATAATAATTAATAGTCAATATTTTTTTTATAAAAAAAATGAGAAACACCAGTTAATGATATTATTACTGTAATTAATTTGAAAGTAAACCAAGAATGAACACATCCTAGTGTTAGCATTAGGACAGTAAGCAAGCTAAATTTAGTAATTAAAAATAAAATATGTAATGGATATTATTTAACATATATACATATACATATACATACATATCATCATATTCCTCTTCTTTTTCAAAAAGTCTATACATACATATACATACATATCAAATATTATATCATTTATCATTTAAGTGGGTCTCTATCCCCAAGAAACCTTGTTTCTCTCTCTCCCCTTCCCTTGATCACTTGTTCATCTTCTTCTCTAGCAAGAGCATCTCGCCGCTATCTCGCCTCTCACTATCGGCCACCACTACATCCTCCCTCTCCGTTACCTCTCGCCACCGCTGCGCACCCTTCCTTTTGTGGCCGCTACCTCCCCTCTCATTGCTGACCCTCTAGCCATCGCCTCATCTCTCACCACTACCCCAACTCTCATTGCCTCGCCTATCACCGTCAATCGACGATGCATCCTCATTCTCTGTTGCCTCTCGCCGCCGCTGCACACCCCTCCCTCTATTGTTCTATCCTCCTTTGCTATCTCTCGTCGTCGGAAACACATTTTCGACCATTTTATGTAATTTGGGAAACAGCCCCAAAACGTTTTGCAAATTATAAAAACGAACCGAAAAACATTTTAGGCCATTTTTTCCGCTTTCGAAACAAGAAACGGTTCAAAAACATCGAAACGGTGTCTCTAAGTCATTTATGTGCTTTGGAGTATAGCAATATAATTCTATTTTACATGGTATCAGGGCATCATCCTAGGGTACCTTCGGCCTTCATTGTCATCCATTTTTTCCAACTGGTCTCTGCTTTTGATTCTTGCGCAGCTTTCATCGACTAAATGGTCAATCACAACTCTTGGTTTCCTCACTACCATTGACTTCAACTTCTAGAATGGCCATCGTCGATTGCCCCCCCACCACTGCCATCGTTTGAATCTCGGCCTTCATCGCCTTTGCAACATCCGTCTCAACCGTGCCTTCATCGTCGGCGCAACTGCTGCCTTTGTTGTCACCAATCGTCAAGTCTTCATCCTCCACCATCGCCAACCTACCTTCGGCTGCCATTCCCCTGCACTAGTCGCACCATCGCCAGCTTCCTCTCTCTCTTCGATCGCCTTTTCAAACATCGACCAAGGGCCTTCCTTGTTGCTTGTTATACGTCAATACAGCCGCCATCGCCGATTGGGTTTCCCCCACTACAGAAAGCTTCAAGTTTTCAATCAACCTAGATCTTACCCAAATCTGGTTTAACCCATTGGCCCACTCCAAACTCGTTTCAAATCTGCTAGCCCAATTTCAGACATGTCTTTTGCCTAGATCTGGCCCAAATATGACCCGACCCATTGGTCCACTGCAAATCCGATAGCCTAGATTCATATATGTTGTTTGCCCAGATTTACTACCCAAATCTGATGTCTTCAGTCTCTGAAACCAACAACCCTAGCCTTTCCTCGATTAATCCCAACACCAGCATGATGACTGTTGTCAGTCACAACACGATAGCGAGCGACTTCCAAAATCTTAACCCATCATACCAATGGGACGAGGAGGAGTCGACAATTATGTCACGATTATGGAACTCGATGCAACTTGAAATTAGCCACAACTGCATGTTTTTATCCACTGCCTAGGAGGTATGGGAAACTATTCGGAAGATGCAAGAAGTAACACCTAGATGTTTGAAATCAAAACCAAAATCGCATCCACGAAACAGGCAAGTTTTTCTATGACTGACTATTACAATAATCTAAATGGCTTATGAATAGAACTTTATCACTATCAAAATCTGAAGATGAAAAACAGCGAGGATTCCCAAATCTTAAAGAGTTCAATGAACGAAATCAAGTGTTTTGAGTTCTTAGTATATCTAAATCCCAAATTTAATCCTGTTTGAGTTCAAATCCTTGGAAGAGGAAAGTTGCCACCATTAGGGGAAGTCTTCTCTTTCGTTTAGGCCAAGGAAAGCAGGCACCGAGTTATGCTTGAATCTCAGCAAACTGAAGAGTCTGCCATGGTATCAAGGAAGCCTAACGGAGGAAGGACAACCATGGGGAGTCAGACTGACTGCCTTAAGCCCTCCAATAAGAATTGTTTTTGGTGCACATTTTGTAAGAAGTCAAGACACTAGAGAAAATTGTTTCAAGCTTCATGGAAAGGCTCAGGTTCTAAGTCAGACGGGTGATTCAAGGGACAAGCAAAACAGTCAACAAACATTGCCAAAATGGCATATCAGTCTCAAGATCTCAAGATGCTTCTGCTAGCAGTGATGAACTTGGTGGACTAATTAAGGAGGAAATTGAAAAGTTGAGAGGTTTCATCCAATCTCTTTCTGGCTCTAGTTGTGCATGCTCTCTAACCTCCTCTGATAAATGTCTTTTTCTTTGTTCCTTTAATGCCACATCCTTCTTCATGGATTCTTGACTCAAGTGCAACTAATCACATGACACTGTGTCCCATGTTTTTTACAACCTACAAACCCCTTCTGACCCACAGAGGGATTGTTGTTGCAAATGGCTCTCATATTCCTATTGTTGGTCAAGGCAACATCAATCTCATTGCCCATCTCCCATTAACTAATGTTCTTCATGTTCCCAAGCTGTCTACCAACCTTTTGTCATAAGCCAACTTACCAAGTATTTGAACTCCAATGTTACCTTTTTTAACATAGATTGTATTTTTCAGGACAAGATTTCAAGGACGACGGTTGGACTTGCTAAGGTTAAGGACAAACTTTACCATCTTAAGGCAACGACTACTTTGAATGGATCAAGGCACCAGTTAGCTCTCTCATCACAATGTCAACCCTCTCCTACTATTTCCAAGATCTTGTTACAGCACTATCTGTTTGGCCATCCTCCTTTTAGTCTCTTAAAAACTATGTTTCCTATCTTATTTCACAATGTATCTATTGACAATCTTCATTGTGAAGTCTATGAACTTGCCAAATAACACAGAACTTCTTTTCCCTTGGTAAATAAAAAAGTTGTTTCTCATTTTCTATTAATTCATAGTGATGTAAGGGGTCCTTCACGGGTTTGTAATTGCGGGCTCAATGGTTTGTTTCCTTTATTAATAATTGTACTCGGATCACTTAGGTTCACCTCATGCATGACAAATCTGACGTTGCCACTATTCTTCCAAATTTTTGTTGCATGATCAAAACCAATTCAGGGTGTGTATAAAACGATTTTGCTTGAATAATGCCGAGGACTACTTTAACCATTGTTTAAACAACTTCTTTCTTAAAGAAGGCATTCTTCACAAGTCTTCTTGTGTCAATACCTCTCAACAAAACGGGGTGTGACTAAGAGGAAAAATGGTCACCGCTTAAATGTTACTCGGTCTTTGTTATTTCAATCTTGTGTACCTAAACAATTCTAGGGGGAAGCTGTGCTCATTGCCACTCATCTGTTAATCGTGTCCACTCTTGCTCGATAATAAAAGTCCTATTTGGCTTCTAATGCATCACTTCCCATCTATCTCCTTTATCTCCCAAAGTTTTCGGGTGCACGATCTATGTTCACCTTCATCCACATAGCCGTGACAAGCTTGACCTAGGGCTCTCAAGTGCATATTCCTCGAGTACTCAAAACACTCAGAGTATAAATGCTATCATCCATCTACTCGTAAATTCTTTATCTCCAGGGATGTTACCTTTCATGATACTTGTCCTTTTTTCTTCTCTTCCCCACCTCATCTTCAGGGGGAGCACTCGAGTGAAGATGAGAATCTTACTCTTAACACCTGTTTATCTCTTCCTTTATCCTCTCAACCACCAAGCCAGCCTTCTCTTTCAACTGGTTCCCTTCCATTCCCACCTTCTACAATTCCATCACACACTAATCGTGACAAGCACATGGCCAAATTGCAACAACCAGGCTTGAATCCAAGAGAACCTCTAGTCTACTCAAGTAGGAAGGAAACTAATCCTAGACCCACACAAGTTTAAGATTCCTGCCTAGATAAAGGTAAATACTGCTAACCCTTTTCCAACCCCTCTAGAAGAATTTGAGAATCTGAGTCTCGTGACCTTGATCTACCCACTGGATTAAGAAAGGCACCCGAGAATGCACCAAATGTTCTATCTACCCCATATCCTAGTTTGTATCTGACCATAGATTATCCTCACAATATCAAGATCCGTTCATGAGGCATTAAAGGATAAGAAGTGGACACTTGCTACGAAAGAGGAAATGAAAGCACTTGAAAAGAACAAAACTTAGGAGTTTATATCTAGGCCAAAGGATAGGAAACCAGTGGGATCTAAACAGGTGTTTATAGTAAAAGACAAATCTGATGAGACACTTGAAAGATACAAAGCAAGATTTGTGGCAAAAGGATACACACAAACCTATGGCATCGACTGTCAAGAAATGCTTTCTCCAATAGCCAAAACGAATACAGTTAGAATACTTATTTCTCTTGCTACTTGTTTTAATTGGCCATTGTTACAATTTGACATTAAAAATGCCTTCTTACATGGTGATTTAGAAGTAGTAGTTTACATGGAGCCTCCACCTAGGTTTGAAGGATTATTTGGCGGTAACAAGGGATGTCGGTTGAAAAAGGCCTTGTATGGGCTAAAACAGTCTCTGAGGGCATGGTTTGGAAGATTTACAAAAGTAATGAGGGAATTAAAATATAAACAAAATCAAGAAGATCATACTCTATTCATCAAGCACAATGGAGAAGGTAAGATCATAGCCCTATTGGTTTATGCTGATGATATTATTATTACATGAAATGATGTTACTGAAAAACTAGCTCTAAGAGAACATCTAACAGGAGAATTTAAAATTAAAGACCTCGATAAGCTAAGGTATTTTCTTGGAGTTGAAGTAACTTATTCAAAAACTAGCATATTCCTATCCCAAAGGAAGTATATTTTGGACTTGCTAAAGGAAACAAGGAAACTTAATAGCAAGGCAGCAAGCTCTCCCATTGATCCAGAATAGGGTCCAAAAATGAAGGTGGCACAATTAATGAAGACAAATACCAAAGGTTAGTTGGTAAGATAATATATCTATCTCATACCAAGCCTGATATTGCTTACTCCGTTGGAATAGTCAACCAATTTATGCATGACCCAAGGGAAGAACATCTATAGGTTGTCAATCACATCCTGCATTACTTAAAGGCAAGTCTGGGAAAGGAATCATGTTTTAGAACAACGATGGTATGACTAAAAGCTTATTTTGATGCTGACTAAGCAGGGTCACCTATGGATAGATAATCCACATCTGGTTACTATACGTTTCTAGGAGGAAACTTGGTCACATGGAGGAGTAAAAAGCAAAATTTAGTTCCAAGATTAAGTGCCAAGGAAGAATCCAGAGCTATGGCTCATGGAGTATGCAAACTTCTATGGATGAGGATTATCCTAAATGACCTCAAGATCAAACTAGAAGGAGCAATGAAATTATACTATGCTAACAAGTCTGCTATTAGTATTGCTCACAATCTAGTTTAGCATGATCGTACCAAACATATAAAGGTCGATAGACATTTTATCAAGCAAAAACTGAACAATGGCATAATCACTACTCCTTATATGCCAACAGAAAATCAATTAGCTGACAAGATTTCAGGAGATCGCATGCAAGCTAGGAATGGTCAACATTTATTCGCTAGCTTGAAAGGGAGTGTTGGAGAAACCAAGTTTGAATAAGAGATGAGATGATAAAGATTACTTGAGATAAGAAAGATGATAAAACAAGCCAATCAATTCATCAATCAAGCTTCAAAGGTTCCTTACCCGTGAAGAGAATCATCAGCATGGTCTCTGCCTTTCATGAAGTTGAGATTCAGATCCAACTTCTTAGCTGTGCTCTGAACTTCATGAGCATCCTCTCCATTTCCAAATACATCCAGTTTGAAGCCATGAAGGTCGCTCTTGTGCTTTGCCAATAAATCTATCAGCTCCTTGTATCCTTTTGCCCAGACCATCTTCCCCAAGAAATATGCTCCTTTTGTGAAGGCTTGCTGTCCACGCTCCCTTTCTTCGGCAACTTTTTCACCAATTTTCAAAAATTTTGGGTTCACGCCATGAACATTGCAAACAACAGACTTGGGTAAGTCCTGGGTAGCAGCAGAAAGGCGGAGGACCTAGACAGACAATTTATCAAATCAGTTTGAGAAATGTAAAATTTTCAGCCTTTACACTGAACCCACTACTCGGCATATCTTAAAACAAACAGCACTGCAACATGATTAAATTGGCAGAATGACAGGATCATGACAATACCAACAGTTTCAACCTGTACCTTGTGGCAGTATGCTCTAGTAACCCAATTGTTTATGTGTTTCACAAAGAAAGCTTGAATAGCCCCATTCTTCTCCCTCTTGATGTATTCCAAGTAATTTGTGTGAACTATACCAACAACATGGTTAAATTTGTCAGTCCAACGTTTACCATGATGGTACCAGTTAAGATGTTCTGGTTCTTCCAGGATAGCAATGTCAGCATCCTTTGATGAAATGAACTGCGATGTATCTCCAGCAGGTATTATACTTCGTCTTGCTTTTGAGAACTTAAAAAAAAAAAAAAAAAAGACAACACATCAGATATAGTGAATAACAACAGTCATGAAATTGTAATATCTCTAGCAAAATTACCTTTCCTGGATAGAATGAAATTTTGAAATCAGCCCTAAAACCCACCCTCTCCTCAAGCCATTTTCGTATATAAAGCTCCTGTTCTTCTGGCGAATTAAAAGTGACATTGTTTGGATATACTAGTTCTTGGTCTGACTGACAAAGCCATGGAACAAGCAGTGTGACATTTTGTTTGGCAGATCTAGACAAATAAGCAGCTCGAAACAGTGGATTCACAGCTGTTCCTGTCATCCATGGAAGACTTGCAGTTGTGACAATAGCAACATGCCTTTTCCTTTCTGATAAGTCATGGTTTGAGGAATAATTCCAGAAGCCCCCCTCATAGTGATGCCCCGTACTTTGGAGGACACTGGCTATCCTTAAATCCAGTTCATCATTAATATCTCCCTCAAGAATGGAGGCTTCTCCTGCAGGAATGGAACGCAATAGGAGTTGACGTTTGCGTTTGCTACACAAGCTTTCCACTATCCTGTCTGATATATCTGGCATCAAGGCAAGAAAAGTTAGAACTTCATTGTATAGGTGGTCCCAAATCCCCAAAAAAGAACAAATATAACGAGCAAAAGTTATGAGAGTAAATAAAAATGTAAGAAACCAGTAGCATCTTGTATTACCAATCTGCTCTCTCCTTCCAACATGATGTAATAGGACATATTACTTGCCTTGATTTTTTTTTTTTTTTTACTTGTTTTAATTCTGATTAAGAACTTAAATTTCATCTTTTTTTTATTTTTAGAAATATTTGATTATATTTCAGCTTTATTTTTAGTTTGATTTTTCAGGAAATGATTTTATCTTTTAACCCATAAATAGATAAGATGGTTGCAACCCAAGGGTGATTAATATTGGAATTAGAATTGAGATTTCTCCTCTGCTGAATTCTTTCCTTCCCTACTTCTCCTTCTTTTTCCCCAATTCTCTTTTCTTTATGAATTTGATTTATCTTGAGGCTATAAATAGGTACAATTTAATGTAATCAAAGGTGCATGATTTTGGAATTCTAATTGCCAAATTCCTTCCCTCTCTACTCCTTCCTCAATTCTTCTCTTCCTCCAAATTTTTGCATTGGGTCCCACTAGTTTACAAAAATCCTATTTCTTGCTTCTCCTTTTATTCTTCTTCTTTTACTCAAACCAGTATACCTACTAAGTGCAATGGAGTCAAACCTGAGAATCTTCTGGCTAGAAACAAACTCAAATACTACAATGTGTTCAAGATACACAAGCTCAAGTTGCAACCTTGACCACTACAGTTAGTCACTTGAAATGAGCTATCCCTTCATCTGAAGTTGATGAAAGTGATGCATCCATAATAGCAACCACCATAATAAGAGAGAAGGCAAGGTACCTCATAGAGGTCAAAATAGGCCAAGGGGTCTAGATAGACAATAGGGGAACTACCATCAACATGTTATTTTGCCAATCTTGCAAGGTATGAGTTATACCTAAAACATGTTACACTAGAAGTCCCTACCTTTGATGACCGCTTTGATCCTCGAGTTTTCACCCAATTAGTTAATGACATGAACCACTTAAACTGGATACAAAGAGGGGAACTACCATCAACATGTCAATAATTTTCCAACCTATCAAGACAAATTACTCCTAAAACGTGTTAAGCCAGAAGCCCATACGTTTGATGGCCATCTCAATCCTTACGAAAAAGGTTAATGACATGGACCTTTTCATTGAGCGGTATAATTTCTCAAAAGATTGAGAGGTTAGATTTGCCATCCCAAATTGACTGAAGGTATTAGACTTTATTGGAAGTGTCAAAGCCCTCTTAGAAAAATGGAATCAACCTCAAGTCATGGATTGGGAAGAAATAAAGGGACCACTCAAAGGAAAGCATCTTCCCCCATCTCATAAGAGTAACTTATTAGACCAATGGAGCAATCTTAGACAGGGCAATAGGCCTCGGAGAGAATATGTGGCCCAATTTGACGAATTTAAGATGAGGAAACATACCTCCTACAAAATATATTCTAGGTCCACATCTGGAAACATACCTCCTACAAAAGAGAGTAAGGCCCAACAAGCTCAATACTTCAGATGTAATGATTTGGTCACGTCTACCAACTGTCCAACAAGGTTCTCCATCATTTAGGATATTGAATAAGTGAATGATGAGGAGCATTTATGGGAACAAATCTATGGACAAATTTGGTACTCTAAATGACAACTTTGATGACAATGTCTTAAATTGCAGTAAAGTCAAATCTTTTTTCCTAGCCCCAAAAAAAAGTCAAATCCTTTCAGCCAAGCTCATTTAAATCTAGCCTCAACAATGTCATGAACCTAGGGTTCATGACAATTGGTATCAGAGCATCGTTCCTCGGCGATTTTTGTTACTGATTAAGGCTAGATGGATATCAACGGTTGCCGTCCGAAACATTGGATCATTGAAATTAGAAGTGATTTCCAGCGAAAGGAGGTCTAGTGCGCAGACGAGAACACGAGGTTGAAGCGACTCTTGGAGCAATCCCTTAGCCGTCAGTTTCTTCTTCCAGTGCAACTCTGACTATTCCGATTAACTATTGATTCGCAACAGAGAAACAACCAGTAAATTCCCGGTTGAATCTCGCAATCGATTCCAATAGGCGAGGGGGTGAGTGTCAACTCGGATCTGAAGGAGAGCCGCGACGGACACCAATCTACTATAGGTGTCGAAGCTGACCAACGATCGGTGGCGGAAAGGAACCAGTTGCAGAAGGCGATTCCAGAAACAACACCGAATTGATGGGGCGACGGAGTCGAACCATTTCAGTAATGCGATCGGAGCCTTGCGATCGTAATTGGATCCCGAGGACTTGTCGATCAAGGCGAACTCAAGGAGGGCGGTGGTCCTCCAGCCTGTGGTCGGTGATTGGGTGAGAAGGAGGAGTCAGCGGGAGGCGATTGTGAATCCGTAGCAATCGTGAGCAGAGCCTTACCACCCTCGGCCAGTCATTACGATTGGTGTGGGAGTCCGTCGAAGGCAGTGACACAGACGACCAAGAGGTTCACGAGTGAGTCAGATGAGGAAGTAGGAGACGCGACCGTTGTCAATTGCGGTCGGTGGTTAGGCAGAGCAGGTTTGGCGACTCCAGTGACCTGGAAGGCGGTTGACGTTTGGAGGTAAAGTAATCTCCAATATTGTTTTGCGAAGGTGGTCCAGTGCCGGAATTGACGATGTTCGGAAGGCGGAATTCGTCGATGATCTAATCAGGTGAAGTCCGATCGGTCCTAGACTCTCGCTTCTGACGTATCTCCAAGCAAGGAGAACCAAGGTCTAGAGATTGCTGATCAACTTACGGTCGGAATCGAAAGGAGTCACAAAGCGAGGTTATCTTCATGGCTGTAAGGGACCAATGATCAGAATTCCAGTCTAACTTTTGGAGGCAAGTAGGCCGGTGTTTCCGACAGTGATTCCAGCAAGTATTAGGTATTATTGTGGAAAGCAAGACAGGATATTCGGTAGCCTTAGGTGACTCTAGAAGGCTGATCAAGTTGCTGTAATTGTGCGACTTCTCCCACTTCTCCAATAAACCTGACCTTGAAGCGTAACAATGGCTGTAATTTGCCACTTAGTGGATCAATTTTAGAGGTGACTGGGTGAGGCAATTAACAGAAGGGAAGTGTGGGGAATTATGATGGAAAGAGCTACGATTTCTTGGCCTATTTCTTTTCCAGCCAGTGAGATTTCAACTAGGAGGAGTAGTGAACAAAGGAGATCAGTGGAGCCTCAATTGCAGCCGAAGGATGCTGCATTTTCAATGGAATGTCCTGCTCATGAAGCCTTGGGAAGTGGCGCACGAAGGAGTCTAATGGAGTCTCAATTGCAGCAAGAGAAAGTTTCCTTTTCAGCTGGAATGGAGCCTCAATGGCAGCCAAAGGAGGCTGCATTTTCAGTTAGCAGCCAATTGGACAAAGGAACAAGAAGTATGGTACATGAATCAAGCCAAGAATTCGGCCAAATGATACGTGAAAAGTTGCAAGAGTTTGCAATGATACTATCTAAGGAGTATCATTACAATTTTCCCACCGAATACTTTGAGGATTATCATGGGAGTTTTAACAAAGAAGATTTTCTTAAAATGAAGCAACCGAAGGAGAAAGCAAGAAGTCGAGGAGCGGATTCACTACCTAACTCCAAGATGGAGTGGAAGAAGTGTACAGATTCCAGCAGAATTATCAAGGAAGAATGCACCATTGGTGATGATATTGGTGGTGAATGGAATTATCCAAAGGGAATCTGTGATGAAGAGATTAATAGGGCAGCAAAGGCAAAGGAACAATCTGAAATAGTTGAAAGAGAAGTTCATTTAGAGGGAAATTCCAGCAAACACAAGGAGGGAGGGGCTGTTGATGTGGAGGAGAAAGATGTTGAGAGTGAACTTCAACAAAATTCCAATGAATGGGACGAAGATGTGGCAGAATTTTAGACAAGGGCAGTTGGTTTAATTGCTGAGGAATCTCTTGAATCCCTTGAGGAAATTGAGGCACAAACTATTGGAAAACCTTCCCCGAATGGCGATGACTCACTGTTGGGGGTGACTGATGGGGTTGACTATGTGCCCCAAACTAAAGAATTGGATTTTTTTGGCAGTATTGGAGAATTGGACTTGGAAAAAGATAGCTTCCTTTATTGTCATTTTGGAGGATCTATTAATTTGGTTTATGGAGAACATCCTCATGGGGAACAACCATCTCAAACTCTATTCATAAGAAACATAGACAACAATGTTGACGGCTCTAAGCTTCGATCTGCTATTCAAGCACTCAGATTTGAATTTGAAGCCATTGAGGACAATTTGGCTGCCACTATTGAAGTGCTGGTCCAAGTTGTGCTGATAACGATTCTTGGAATCTTAAGAACAAAGAAGAAGAAGCCTAGAAGGAGAAAGAGGGAAAAAGAGATTGAATATAAAGTGAAGGTGGGAGTGGGATGAAGAAAGAACAGCTCAATGATAATAAGTTTCTTGGGGACAAGAAACATTTTAAGGCGGAGGGAATTGTCATGTACCTAGGAGTATAGGAGGGTCAATGATGTAATAGGAATATAATAAAGGGGGTAATCTTGTAATAGGTTTATAATAATTGTTAGGATATATTGTTAGCAAGTGGTTAAGCTGTTAGAAGGCAATGATGCCTATATAAGGCTGCTGTTAGGAGTTTGTTGGCATGTTGGAATTGATAATTGAAATCTGATTCTCTCTTTACATTTCTCTATTCTGCTCTCCCTCATTTTCTCTCTAATTTCTCCCCCATTCTTCTTCAATTTCCTTCTAATACATTCTGCCCTTGGCTTTAATTCAATCGGATCTTCCGATTTTCCATTTCATCCGTCATGAACCCTAGGTTCATGACAAACAACCCGTGTAAGTGTTGTTCAAGATATTCTCACTCAACCTAAGCAATCTCAAACAGCATTCTTCACATTAATATTAAGATCACTGGAAAATCTTGTAAAGTCATAATAGATACTGGTCGTTGCATTAATGTAAACTCCTCCTCTACCACAGTAACTCACCTTGGGTTAGAGTTGGTTCCTTGTCTTATCCCTTGCAATGTTTCATGGATAGACACATATTCCATAGTTGTGACATGATGTTGTTTAGTGTGATTAGGTGTGATGTCATTTCCCTATAAACACGGGCAGTGTGCAATATTATCTTGAAAAGATCATGGATGTTTAGCTTGGGATGTAATAATCTTCGATCACTCCAACTCATGTTCTTTTTACCTTTTAAGTGCAAGAAAATTCACCTTAATCCCTTACCACTCTAACCTGCTACTATGAACAAAGTCTGGGGAAATGGTGTACAGAACTGCTTGCAATGTATCGGCCCAAAAGAATTCAAGAGTGAGATTGATGAACAATTCTTTGCACTTGTTGGAGTACTTAAGGGAGTCCCTAAGGAAGAACAACAAGGAGTGCTAGAAGAAGCACGTAGGTACTAAGGGAATTTCAAGACGTGTTCCTCAAGGTTCCCCCAAAACTTCTTCTCCCTTTGCATGATATTCAACATTCTATTGACTTTGTCCCAAGTGCAAGCCTTCCTACCTTACTACATTATAGGGTGCCTACCTTACTACATTATAGGATGAATTCACGTGAGCATGCTGAAATACGAACAGCAAGTGGATCAACATCTTGGTAAGTTTGTCTGTGAGAATTATGACCTATGTGCTGTCCCAACCCTTTTAACTGCTAAAAATAGGACTTGGAGAACGTATGTTCATAGCAAGGAATCAACAAAATCACAATAAAATAACATTTTCCTGTTCCCATTTTAGATATGATGGTAGGTGGCACAATTTTCTCCAAGTTGAACTTGAAGTGATTATTGTCGTGAATCAAGACTATAAATCGAGGAAAGTATATTTGTCATAAATCAAGAAAATAAGATTTGTCATAAATCAAGGAAGAAAGATTTGTCACAAATCAAGAAAAGTATCTTTGCCACAAATCAAGGAAAGAAGATTTGTCAATTAGCATGTGATTAGATGTAATTAGCTATTATGTAAGCCTTAATTGTAACCTTAATTATTGCACAGCTTACTATAAATTTCAATAGAATGATATTAGACCTAATATAGAGTTATACTCCTAAAAAGGGTTTTTTTTCTCTTTTCTATCTTGTTCAACATTGTGTTTTCTCTCTTTTCCACATAGTATCAGAGCCTAAGAAACCCTAGGACTCTTCTTTCTAAGCCTTCATCGCTGACTACTCTTCTGCTACTACTAATAGCCATCACGAGTAGTCTTCATTACTGCAATAGTACATTATTTCTCATTCTTTCCTTGGCCCTTCCCATTAACGGGAGATATCAGCCACCACTAATGAAGCTAGTTCCCACGATACAAGGGAAACACCAGCACCCATGATGTCTCTTGCAACCAATCAATGCTGCCTATCAGTTGGATGGAAGGAATTATCTTAAATGGTCTTAGTTGATTCAAACCATTTTGAAAGGAAAAGGGAAGATTAACCATATTATAGGAACCGGACCAAAGAAAGGAGATCCAGCCTATGTAGCACGGGATGAAAAAGATTCCATGATCATTGCATGGTTGTGGAGTTCCATGGCTCCCGAAATTAGTGATACCTGCATGTTTTTGTCAACAGCAAAGGAGGTTTGGGAGTCTATCCAAAGGGAGTCGACCCAACAAACCTACTCGAAAGTGAAGGATGCAACCTAGATCTACGAGTTGAAGACCAAAATAGCTCCAGCAAAACAAGATAACAGAAATGTCACCAAGTATGACCATTTCGTAATGGGACTATGGCAAGAAATGGATCACTCCATGGTAATTGAGATGAAGAACAATGATGATGCAGCCATCTTGAAAGCTTTTATAGGCAAACATCGCATCTATGATTCTCTTGCAAGCCTAAATGTGGAGTATGATCAGGTGAGAGTTCAAATCCTAAGCAAGGATGACTTACCTTCACTTAATGAAGTGATTTCAATTATTATAGCTAAGGAAAGAAAGAGGGGTGTCGTGTTGGACCCCAAATCTAGTTGAGGCCTCAGCAATGGTCACAAAAGGAGGAGAAAATCGTGAGTTTAAGAAGAACCAGCTACCAGGAGAAAATGGAAAAATAAGTCTCAAATCCATGGGCAATGACAACCATGAGAATATGTGGAGTACTTCCTGCAAGAAACTATGGCACACTAGAGAGATGTGCAGGAAGCTACATGGAAAGCCACCAAACAAGGAATAGGGAAATAAAGGTGGGCAACATCAGCATAAAAGCCAAGGGAAAGTTAATATGGCAACTCCACAAGAGGAAAAACAATCCCATGAATCAAAAAAATTCAACGAGGAGGAAATTGAAAGGATGCGGTACTTTTTAAGTACCCTTGAGGCACCACCCTCTTCAAGTACATGCTCACTACAACAATCAGGTAAAATCTTGATTTCACATGTTTTAAATGCCTTTGATACATCCCTTGAATGACTCATGGATTATTGACTCTAAAACCACAGACCATATGACTCCTTCCTAATTTTTTCTCTCATACTCACCCTGTTCTAGCAATCGAAAAATTGCTATAGCTAATGGTTCATTGATCACAGTAACGAGAATAGGAGAGATTAAAATTAGCCCTTCCTTGACCCTAAAAAATGTCCTTCATGTGCCTAAACTGTCCACCAACCTAATCTCCGTATCCAAGCTATCCTATGACACTAATTGCAGAGATCTTCCATCTTACTGTTAGTTTCAAGACAAGGACTCAACATTGATGATTAGACATGCTCAGGAACGGGATGGCTTATACTATCTTGAAAAATCTAAAAAATTACCTGTTGGTAGGTGAAAGCAACCCTTTAACATGTCTTTCAGAACCACATATACCCCATAAGGAAACTATTTGGATGCATCATCACAGGCTGGGACATCCTACTTTTTCTACTCTTAAAATCATGTTCCCTTCGTTGTTTCAAAACCTTGATATTAGAGAGTTTCATTGTGATGTCTATGAGTTTGTTAAACATAGACATGTTATTTTTCCAACTAGTAATAACAGATGTCTTACTCCTTTTGAATTGATTCATAGTGATATCTGGGTCCATCAACCATTCCAAATGTTTCTGGGGCACGATGGTTTGCTTTGTTCATTTATGATTGCACAAGGGTTACATGGGTCTTTCTTCTTAAATTAAATCTGATGTGAGTGATATTCTTCCCAATTTTTTTTTCTATGATCCACAATCAATTTGGGAGACAAATCAAACGGTTTCAATTAGACAATGCAAGGGATTATTTCAACCAAACCCTTTCCCACTATTTTCTTCAACAGGGAGTTATTCATGAATCCTCATGTGTTTCTATCCCTCAACAAAATGGGATTACAGAACGAAAGAACAGTCATCTCCTAGATACTACTAAAGCATTGTTGTTTCACAAAAATGTACCTAAACAATTTTGGGGAGAAACTGTCCTCACAGCCATTCATGTCATAAACCAATTACCCTCTCGAGTGTTACATTTTCAAACTCTAATGGCAGTCTTATCCCACTTCTATCCTGCTCTTCCTATCACAAATCAACTTAGTCCTACGATATTTGGGTGTGTTTCATTTGTTCATGTTCACAACCCTCACCGAGAGAAGTTGGATCCTAGAGCTCTTAAGTGTGTCTTTGTGGGCTATTCTTTTACACAAAAGGGTACAAATGTTATCATCCTCCGACTAAAAAAATTTTGGTTTCTGTGGATGTTACCTTTGTTAAAACTGAACCCCATTTTACTCACATTTCTCTTCAAAGAGAGAGACCTCAAGTGTGGAAGATAAGGATGAGCTACTCCTTCCTAACTTTCTGCAACCAACTCTAGCTCCTAAACCTCTACTTGAACAACCTGCATTTAAACCTTCCCTTGACCTACTGCCTGAACTTGCATTTGACCCTACCTCACAAGTCCATGAACCTAAATCCTCCCTCCAACCTGTTCTCCAAACTGTCGGGGAGGAGACCGCCACTGACAAATGGTTTCTCTAGATTTACTCAAGAAGAAATAATCCAGAACCCGAACCAAGGTTGCACCTATCATTAGTTCCAATGTATGGAAATAAGGTAATATCTATTGACTCATATTCTAATGTTGATTCAAAGATTAATATTGACCTTTCTATAGCACTAAGGGAAGGAATTAGAGTGTGCACAAAACATCCCTTATATCCACTCTCACACTTTATATCCTTTAAAAGATGCTCTCCATCTCATAGAAACTTTATTACAAATATACACAGCATCCATTCCTACCACATTATCAGAGGCTTTAAATTGTGAAAATTGGAAGAATGTTATGAATGTTGAAATGCAGGCTCTTGAGAGGAATAATACATGGGAAATTCCAGATTTACCAAAAGAAAAGAAACCTGTTGGATGCAAATGGATCTTCACAATCAAGTATAAAGCAGATAGGACACTTGAAAGATACAATGCTAGGTTGGTAGCTAAGGGTTATACCCAAACATATGGAATAGATTACTAAGAAACCTTTTCCTCTGTAGCCAAAATGAACACGGTGAGAATTCTCTTATCCCTAATAGTTAACTTTGATTGGCCTTTGTTACAGTTTGATGTGAAGAATGTTTTCTTGCACAGAGACCTTGAGGAGGAAATTTATATGGACATACCTCCAAGATTCAACAAAAACAGACCTGGGACTAAGGTTTGTAGACTCATGAAAGCACTATATGGCCTAAAACAATCACTTAGAACTTGGTTCGAGAGATTTTCCAAAGTAATGTTGGCCATGGGTTACAAACCAAGCCAAGGGGACCACATTCTATTCATAAAACACTCAGATTCAGATTTTGTCACAGCTCTTGACAGGAAATGATGAAAATGAGAGGAAAAACTTGGGTAGATGTTTGGCTGAGGAGTTTGAGATCAAGGAACTAGGGAATTTAAAATATTTTCTAGGTATTGAAGTGACACAATCCAGGCATGGAATATTCATATCTCAACACAAGTATGTTCTTAACCTTTTGAGGACAAGGAAAATGGCTTGCAAACCAACCAGCATCCCGATTGATCCTAATCACAAACTGGGAGAAGCACAGGGAGACAAGGATATTGACAAATAAGTCTATCAAAGATTAGTTGGCAGGTTGATTTATCTATCTCACACAAGACCGAACATAGCCTATGCAGTGAAAATAGTAAGGCAGTTTATGCACAAACCCAAAGAGCTTCACCTGCAAACAGTCTTATAGAATTCTGCACGACCTCAAAGGAACCCTAGGAAAGGGAATTTTGCTCAAAAAAGAGGCTAAACTTACCCTAAAGGCTTATACCGATGTAGATTATGCAAGTTCAATGGTTGATAGGAGGTCTACCACAGGGTATTGCACTTTCTTGGGAAGAAATCTAGTTATTTGAAGGAGTAAAAAGCAGACTGTTGTGGCCAAGTTGAGTGCAAAATTGGAATTTCGAGCAATGGCACAAGGTACATGTGAGTTGCTATGGTTAAAAATTATTGTTGAAGACTTGGGATTCAAGTGTGACAGCCCTATAAAACTCTATTGTGATAATAATTCTACTATTAGCATTGCACACAGTCCTATACAACATGACCAAACAAAACACATTGAGGTTGACCAACATTTTATTAAAGAGAAACTAGATAGAGAGCTTATTTGTACTCCTTATATACCAAGTGAATCCCAATTAGAGGGACTCCCTAGTCCTATCTTCCATAAGATTATAACCAAATTGGGAATGGACAATGTCTATTCACCAGCTTGAGAGAGAGTGTCGTAAATCAAGACCATAAATCAAGGAAAGTATATTTGCCATAAATCAAGGAAAGAAGATTTGCTATAAATCAAGGAAAGTATATTTGCCATAAATCAAGGAAAGAAGATTTGCCATAAATCAAGGAAGAAAGATTTGCCATAAATCAAGGGAAGTATCTTTGTCATAAATCAAGGTAAGAAGATTTGTCATAAATCAAGGAAAGAAGATTTGTCAATTAGCATGTGATTAAATGTAATTAGCTATTATTTAAGCCTTAATTTTAAGCTTAATTATTGTACAGCTTACTATAAATTTCAATGGAAGGATACTAGAGCTAATATAGAGTTCTACTCCTAAAAATGATTTTCTCTCTTTTCTATCTTGTTCAACATTGTTTTTTTTCCTCTTTTCCACGAATATCATCAAATCAAAATCTGCCTAGGGATAGAAGACTGCCTTTATGAATGCTAGTCATGCCATTTGTACTATCCAATGCACTCAATAACTCCTGGCAAACAATGATCCAAGCACTTAAGCTAGGGTCCTCAAACAGGTCAGGAAGCCCATCTCTCTAGGTAGGTTGGGCAGAGCCAAGCCCAACAAGGTTGGGCTAGTGGCCTGGCCCAGGAAAAAGCCTCGCTCAACTCAGGCCCCTCTGGCCAGCTTAATAAATGTAGCTTTAAAAATAAAAATAAAAAGTTATAATCTTTTATATTGCAACTTTGATTTTAAATTTTTTATATATAATTTAATAAGTCTACTACTTTAAAAATTATAGATTATAAAAAAACGTAACAACACAATAACAATAAAAAGTACATAAACATTACCATATGATCAGTTATACAATTTTAATGTGTCAAGTTTCAAATCAACTACTAAAATGACAAAATAACAAATTTTGTCATAACTTTTAAATATTAATACAAATTAAAATAATTTTAAAAGTGTAATTGGAATTGGATTATCAAAAACTATAAAGAGAAAACTACTTCCAAGTGGAATTTTCAAACTTTTTAACTACTAACTTGTAAGTGGAATTTGTATTTTTAAAAATATTTTTATATCATTTTCATTAAATAAAAAAATATCATTTTTTAAAGTAATTTAAAACGATTTCAAAATCAAGCTGGCTCAATGAGCTTTTGCTAGGCTCAGTCGTTCAAGCTCACGATCTGTGAACCCAATGGGCCGGCCTGACTCAGCTCACCCTATGTGAGCTCATGAGACAAGCCAGAGTTTCTTATGGGCCTAGGCCAGCTCAGCCCTAACTTAAGCTATTTATAGGATGGTTCTAGTTGTTTACTTTGACTACATACTCATTTATAACAAGACCAGTGCACAACATTTGGAACATCTTACTCAAGTATGTTCAATGCTTAGGAAAAAGAGCCTTTCTGCCACTCTCACAAAGTGTCAGCTCTTTACAGATAAGGTTGTCTTCCTAGGATTCATTGTCTCCTCGAGGGTAATTGCTAATCTTAGAAGCTCCAAGCCATTATAGATTGGCCTATTTCAAAGCCTATCCAAGACATTACGAGTTTTCATGAATTATATACCTTCTATCATCAGTTTATTAAAAGGTCCAACATCATCATGGCCCCATCATGGAATGCACGAAAAATGGAGAATTCAATTGGATAGAAAGCGTTGCAAAGGCATTCAAAATCATAAAATAGGAAATGAAGCCCTGGTGGTGATGTGACTTTCAAAATTCTCTAAAGTGAGATGGAGCGTGATGTTTCTATTTGTTCAGTTGCAGCCCAATTCCATGGTATAGTTCTGTTGCTTTGATGGCTGACATATGTAGGGGTATAGCCCCCCTATCTTTGTATTTTCCGTCAGTCCCCAGCCTTAATTTCAATATTAGCCCCAAAAAAAGAAAAATCCTACATAACTGAAATTATAAAACCTCTAAAATAATTAGAATTATGCAACTGTGAAATCCCTTTAGCTAAAAGGAAAATTTTATCAAACAACGATAAGACCATTTTTATTAGATAGCTCAAAATATTGGGCAATTAAGTATCAACTCATGCAAAATATGGATGTAACTGAAATGAAGATTTTATGATCAATAGATAGCCATACAAGAAAAAGGACAAAATTAGATATAAGATTATACATCATAAGGTTGATGTGGCACCTATTAAAGATCAGATGCACAAAACGAGATTAAGATGTTCTTGACATGTGATTGGATATGGAAAAAGACCAATAGAAGCACCTGATAGGCAAGTAGATTGAAAGAAAGAATTCGTGACAAAAAAAATGAAGAAAGACTAAAGAAAATTAATGGAAAATACTCAACATGATATATGATATAATGGCCTTGCCCCAAAAAAAAAGACCATAAATGGAAATGGGTGAAAAGTTAGAACTGCTTAGCTGAACACACCTAAGGAGATTTAAGTCTTGTGACTAATGTTGTTGCCTAGAATAATCAGAACTCTTGATGTTCATCATAGGCCACCTATGATTGCTGAGCAAATGTTTGGTAACATGCTAAATATGAGATTACATAGATTCTCACTAGAAATATGATTGAAATACATGCTACAGGATAGTACAATTACAACAAAAAAAAGAATAATATATACATGTATCTAATACATAGATTCAATGACAGTTGTTCAATTGAGGTATAGCTTTGGTCTAAAACAAGAGCACCACAAAAGCAAAAACAAAACCCAAAAGCATTACTTACCTCTACTAATGCCAAGATGATCCAAGAATGGTCCAGATTGCCTGACTAAATATGCTAAAAGTTCTGGTACATCGAATGGCGGGACTTGCTAGAGTAGACATCAAAAGAGAAAAAGAGAAGAAAAGAATCAATGTAGTGAGTGTCACATTATATTAAATTGTGTGATAAATATATCCAATTTATAACAAATCTAAACCAAGCCAAGGAATAAACACAGCACAACACCAGAAATCAGATTCCAATTATGCCCTATAATTGTACTTAAATGTGAGAGTATTCATCTACTAGGATTACATGTTGGTATGCAATGCATGTCAACAAGTACGCAGAGACATGTCAATGTCCATCAGACAACAAGCTACCTCAAAGAATATATATTCAAGGATTCAGAGTCCATTACAAATATAAGGTATCTGAGCAAATATTTGCAACACCTTCAGAAAAGAGAGAGAGAGAGAGAAAGGGATAGCACTCATGTCGAATAGAAACAACACATTCTGACAATCTTTTTCCCCCTGCCCCACTGAAGAAGGGGGCACAGAAGAACCTTGATCTGTAGCCACAAGGCCTCCTGCAGAAGATGCACTGCCATCCCACAAAACAAGGAGAATATCCACATATCATCCAACCATCAACTCAAAAACAAAATTTTTAAAATCTTCTTTTATCATTTAAAAGGGCTACTTAATAACTTATATATGAATTTGTTGCGTCAGGTTTATCACATGAATGTCAGAAGTTGCACTGCATGCAAAGAAACACAGTTAATTCTATCAAGCAAAAAGAAAATAAAAATAGTTAATTCCTTGTCTTGTTTTGTTTTCTCTTCCTGACAAGTATATGGAACAACCGCCTTAGGGGGGGAAACCTCAGGTTTCCAATATATACAATGCAGGATCAAAAAAACTGTACATCAGAATACATGCAACAAGGAGCATCCTCCCTCAACCAAAAGCGAAGACTAGAGATCATGACAATTTAAACAGAAAATGAAACTCTCAAGAGCACATCTATTTCTTTTACAACAAATACACCGTGGCACACAAAATATGAGTCAGCTATCCTAATCCCAGGCTAGTGATTTTTATTTGTTGGATATATAAAATTTTAGCATACATCACCCATTACAATGACAACAAAGAAATGAAAAGAACAGAATAGAGAACAGAAGTATTTTTTTGAGCCCTTTAAAGCACAATATGTTGTGAGAATGTACAAAAAGGATGCAAAAGCGAAACTGACTTTTGAACCATAATACTTCAGTTATTGATAGCTGAGAGACCTACTCCCTGAACAATGCTTACAAAACTATTATGATATTGTAATAACTCTAAAAGGAAAGAATTAAAAATATATATAAATAGATTCAATTCTTACTGTAGAGAGTAATAGTTCTATTTGTCCATTACAAATGAATATTAACTAATGAGTATGAGGACAAGTTAAACGAGGTTGAATGCTATGAAATTTGAGATATGGCAAGGCGGCTTGAAATTCCCCTCATTGTCAGATTGTAGAGCCTTTATTGTAGATTGATACTGTACTTTGGCAAATTTGTGGAAGGCAATGAAAGTAGAAAGAGTATCAAACTTTAGTTTCAATGGATATAGCCATGTATACCTGGTATAAGCATCTACAAAGATGATACACATCCTTCAGTTGATACATTAGGAACTGGACCGCAGGGATCTGAATAAACTAATTCTAAAGGTTTCTTGGCTGTAATTTCACAGAGGAAGCTGATGCAGTTTGCCAAGTTTGCATGATTCACAAAAAGAAAGAGAAGAATTGGAACAAGGAATATGAATTTTATTCAAGACCATTTTCAATACAGAAAAGAAGGATGTCCCAATTTGGCATGCCACTGATCACACACAGTTCTATTTGTTACTGTGTTTTTATTCAGATAAGAAGAATGACAAGATGGGGACTGCAAAGTTGACATTTTAGACTTGGTAGATTTACAGTGTTTAGACAAACGAGACAAAGAAGCTGAAGCAAAAACAGAACTGGATGCGAGTGCCAATTGATAAAGTCCATCTTTAAGTAGCCCTCAAGAGTAGTACAATCCTTTGTCCTTGTCCTTAAATCACACGGGAATCAGAATAAAATTGTCACGACCCTAGGGGTGAATCAGTAAATGGTCGTTAATATCTACTTGTATGTGCCGTTAGTTTCTAACTAGATGGGGGTTAAGTGGTTAGGGAATTAGCTTACTATTTTGGCTGTTATGTTAGTTAGTTGTTATATTGTTAGAATACTGTTATGGTTGCTAGAGGCTCTATAAGAGACCTACAGCAGTATGAGGAAGGATCATTGGAGAATAATACAAAAGTCTCTCTCATTTTTCTCTCTCTCTCATTCTCTCTTTCATTCCCCCTCATTCTCTCTCTCCCTCCCTCATTCTATCTGTTTTCCTACATTCATTTCTTTCTAGGAATTCAATCGGAATTCCCTCAATTGTCCAGCCAATAATCTGAGGGCTTGGCAAAAATTCAGCCATCACATTATTGTCTTTTGTGAGCTGAGTCGTGATGTGAGGAACATAAAGCACATTAGATGAGGAAAGAACAGAAACAGGTTTTGTTTGAGTATAAAGTTGACTAAGACCAATATTTGAAATGGATAGTTTCTTACAATTGCCAACCGCAGCTTTGTCAAGGCCTTGATAAGGAGAGTGAAGAGTCAGGCTACGAAGAATGGAGGTAATCTGGTTTGTTGCTCCAGAGTCAACAAACCAAGAAGGATCACTGCAAGTTGCTGAAGAAGTAAATTGATTATCCAAAGAATTGTTATAATGAGAACCTTGAATAGAACCAGTCTCACTTACAAATACTTCACTAGGATTACTAGGAGCTACAAGATAAGCTCTTGAATCAGACTAAGACAATCCCCCTCTGCCAAATTTTGACTAGGAAAACATTGAAAATTTTTGTCAAACCTATGGTAACATTTTCCAGCAAAATGACCTGGTCTCCCACACAATTGACAATATATTTTTCTAGTGTTAGATCTGCCTCAACCTCTACCCCCTTCGTTAGAAAAACCTCCTCTACTGGTAATAAGACCACTGCCATTCTTTGACCAGTGAGATGCAACATTTGCATGCATTGGAGTTATACCTTCAAAATTTAGGGCTGACTATGAAAAAGAATTCTTAAGAGATAACATGTCTTCATACATCAACAATAAGAATTGAACCTTCTCTAGGTTAATATCATCCATTTGATAGATAATTAGACTAAGAAGCCAATGAAAGATCCTCATCATTGATTGGTTCACCAATTGTAACAAGAGCATGTCCTATTTTTTAAACTTCAAGATATAGTCATTCAAAGATAGAGAACCTTTCTTGCTAGATCTTAATTGTTGTTTTAACTGAAAAGGTTTGACAATAGTTTTCCAAGAATATAAATTCTCAAGAACATACCATAACTCTGCTGAGGATTCACAATTAATCACCTGAGCTAGAACTTCTTTGTCAATTGTAAAGAAAAGTCATCCTAGGAGTAACTGATCTGATCTGATTTGAGCCAGGCTAGATATTCTTCATTTACTTTCTGTGCGTTAGGATCACCAGAATCTGGATCCGGTAAATATTTGACTGGAGATTTTTCTAATTTGTTGATGAAGGAGATCAAATTGAAAGCCCTAATTGTCGCCAAGATTTGAGCTTTCCAAAATAGATAGTTATTACTATCTAGTTTGATAGGACTGTGACTGAAAGCTTGCTATGGAGAAGAAAAAGAGCAGGAATGACTTTGAGAAGAAGAATGTGATTTGTTCTTGATTTCCAGCTATTGACGCGGGGATGTTGGCTCTGATACCATGAAGCAAGAGCTTCTATGAAGAAAAAGAAAGAGACTGAAAAGAGAATTGAAACTAAGATTTGCCGAAAATGATTCTTGACATTAGAAATAGAAAATCAGTTAGTATTTATAGAGTGAACTCAACCGATTCTGTTAAGGATACAACTGACCTTGACAGATGTACAAAAAAAAGTGAACAAGTCCTAACTAATAAACTTAATTAAACTATAACTACACTTAATAGAACTGCTGTTAATATTCCTTTGTACTAGACAAATAGAACTACTTACGACCTTGGTCTTCTTCTAGTGCCCATAGAAAGCAATAAAAGTTAAAGACTCTTAACAGTGTAAAGAAATTAACAGAACAATGGAATAAGGGGAGGCGATAGATTCAACACCAACCTTTGATTCAGTTGGCTCCTTGCAGATTGCTTTCTGCAAAAACAAATAAAGTTTAATAATTAATGAGTTGAACGTATAATTGTATCAGTTGATAAACGCCTCAGTGCACCGATGTCAATGAAACAATTTTACTATCAATCAAACACTTTATTTTCAAGTTTTTGGACAGAAAAATTCTACTTTAAGCCCAAAGCCAACTATTATCCTCACAGAAAACAGAGCCCCAACGCTAGAAAAACTTTTCCAACGACAAATTCAAAACTAGAGAAAAAAAGAAGGGAAGTAAAAATCTTAGTTCAAAGAATCAGCATATAATTATTTAACTACCATTCAGAAACAAACTTCAACATTATACAGAAAAGATCCAGAGCGATAACCCTCTTAAAAGCAATAAAAAAAATAGCATACCAAGCTCGACTTCACTTTTTCCACAAACTCACTATTCTTGAAATTCTCGAAAATCTCCGAAGATGAATTCTTCCGTTCGAACTCCCGCAACCGTGTCTTCAACACCCGGATTGGTTCCCAATCCCTAAACTGACCTTCCTCGCCTTCGCCTTCCCCTTTCGATTCCCACCTAAAGTTCGTAAACCCCACCTTCCTACCCCTCCAGAAGCTCTCCCTCGCGTCATAATCAACCACATCGTCCCTGTCCTCCACCTCCGACACAATGGCGTTCTTAATTTCCGACAAGTCGATCCGAATTCTAGGTCTAGGGCTCCATTTCTGCAGGACCTTGCGGCTGAACTCCGGCGACGAGTAAACCCTGCGAAACTCCGACAACTTCGGCTGCAACCGCTTCACGAAGTCGATTTCCCCCGGTGGAGACGACCTGATGGCCGGCACCGAGAACTTCGACTTGGAGGCCGAATTCAAGAAGTTCTCGAGTTCACGGTCGAAAGACGATGCCAAATTCTTGAACGAATTGGCTCTGTCCCGCATCAGCTGGAGATCCGCGTCCGCCGAGTTCCTCACTTCTCTCCAACCTTTCGATATTAACGACAACGCCTTCTCCGCCGTCACCGGCGGCACCGTCGGTGCCCGAGCCTCTGGCGGCTTCAGATTGATCATCGACGCTTCCGCCGCCAAATCAGGCTTTGCGTAATCGAGGTTTCAGAGAGGACGAAGACGAAGAGAGCTCCGATATCTCTCGAGTGCGCTTCTTCTTGCTCTGAGAGAGAGAGAGAGAGAGAGAGAGAGAGGTTTAGGCTGAGAATTTAACGGCCAAAGATTTTTGCTTCTATGCGCAACATTGTACCGTGGGCATCCGCTTTATAAATATTTTTTATGGGGTGGCCGGAGACCCGTGCTATGACACGTGGGACGAGTTGGGTTGAGGAGGGGTAAATCACACTAAAGATCACAAAATTTTGGCTTTTTTTTCAATTTGATCACTAAACTTCAATTCTTTGCAAAGTGATCACAAAACTTTAAAATATTTTGCAATATAGTCACTAAAGTGATTTTTGAACAATTTCTGGTTAAAATTGCTGACGTGGCGATAATATGGCGCTGACGTGGCCAAAATTGCTGACGTGGCGATGATGTGGCCATGCCACGTCAGCAATTTTGACCAGAAATTGTTCAAAAATCATTTTAGTGACCACATGACAAAACATTTTAAAGTTTTGTTATCAGTTTGCAAAGAATTAAAATTTAGTGATCAAACTGAAAAAGACACCAAAATTTTGTGATCTTTGGTGTGATTTACCCGTTGAGGAGGGATTTGGGCCGTTGGCTTGGACCAGGTGGATGGTGAGTTGGCGGGCTGTGATTAGGCGGAGGGTGGACTCTTCTGGAAGCGGATGAAGATGCTGGAGTTTGCGAGAAGGGGGTCTGTTTGCGCGTGCCACTGTGCTTATGCTGCTGGGCGGGCGTACGGGTCAGTACTTGCAATCACCCCTTTTAAATATTGATCAAAATATTAATCAGAAAATGACAGAACTAATCCCATTCCTTTCTTTTTATTGCATTCCATTCCGTTACTCTCTCACTTTTATTTATATTTTCTTTTATATCTAAAGTTAAAGATTTAAAATAATTATTTTTAATAATTAAAATATAAAAATTTTATATTATTTTTGATCCGAAGTGATATTTTTTAATTATTAAATAAGTATAATAAATTAATTATTCTATTCAAATACTATAAATTAATCATCTACATAATATGTCACTTACGGGCGCTTTCATACGTGTGTTAACGTTTCATAATATAATAAAGAATTAAAATAATTAACCTCAGTTGGGTCATTAACCTCAGTGGCATTACTAACCTCAGTTGGGTGGGACACTAACCTCAGTTGAGTCATTCAAAACAGTGGCCACCACCCTCCCTATCTGGATGGTTGCCTTATATTATGGGCCCCTAATAATACCGTACGTACCCTACATGTCAAGGGACACATGTCCCGTGAATTAAGGATTCTAACAACTTCCAAGGTCAAGCGACCAATGGTTACATGCATGTCCACCTGTTAGGCTATATATTTTAGGAGTGTAATATATATATATATATGTTTTGAGAGGTGGTGGTGTTGAAGGGGGATAACATGATATGGGCAGCTAGCCAGCGGCTAGCAATTGGCCAAACAAGCGCCATGCATGCATGGTCCACTTCCATTATTGAAGTTATTTCAATGCCCAAATATATATTTTAGTATATGTATTTATATGTTTTTTTATTTAAATATTTTATTTTTTATTATTTTAATTACATTAATAAATTATATAATTTTGATTTAATTGTATATCTCAATAAATTTATTGAGAATAATAAATTAAGTATAAATTAATAATATAATTAAAATAATAAAAAATTTAAAGGTATAATTAACTCAAAAATTACATAATTTAAGAATATAATTAAAATAACAAACAATTCAAGTATCTAAATAAAAAATATATATAAATACAAAAACTAAAATATGTATTTTACCCCATTTTATTCCATCACTACAAACTAATTAAGTCCCTGAAATGTTATTTAAATATTTAAATTTAATATTTTATGGAGATATTTTGTATTAATATTTTAGATTATGTATCATATTAATATAAATATATATGATATCGATTCAATCATACAAATATTAATAAATATATCAAATTTGAGTTTCTAATAACATTCATAATTATACTACATGGATATATTAAGTCTTAATCAACCCAAATAATGCATTTACATGTACATGCACATCCCACTCATGTCGTATTAGCTAGTATAAAATAGGTGGTTAACTGCTTGCGCAGCTCAAGTAATGCTGAGGAGAGAAAAACTTTAAATTGAATTAAAGGCTTGTTTGATAACATTTAGTTAGAAAGAAAAATATTTTTTAATTTACATAAAAAATAAAAATTATCTCCCCTTAAATGAAATTTTTCATGAAAAAAAACAAAAAATATGCTTTAATGATTGTACTATATAATTAAATTTTATGAAAAATATAGTGTGTCAAACACTATAAATAGAATTTATTTTCTTAAATGTGACATTTTTTATATATTTTTTATGCTATTAAACACACCCTAAATTCTAATTAAAGACTATTTATTTGGCTCACAACCATCCTTAAGTGGAGTCTTACTTGTAGGGTCAATATACATGAATTAATAAAGAATTTATTGAAGGATAAGGTGTGTAATTGGTAAGCTCGATTACACTTAACGAAATTCGATTAAACTGAATTGATGAGTAAAATTGAATTGAATCAACTAATTAACTTGAAAATTAAATGAACTGATAATTAAAAAATCAAATCCAAACTGTAGAAACTGAATCGAATCAATTAAACTGAATAAATGCAACAAAAAAAAATGAAGAAAACGACATCGTTTTATAAATATCAAAATAATATCATTTTAAAATTCAATCAGTTTGGTTAATTTGTTTTTTTCAATCAAAAAATCAAACCGAAAACTAAATTTTTGAAAAAAATTAACTAAACCTAACCAATACAAGAAAAAAATTAAACCGAAATGACAAGTTCGACCAGTTTGATTTGATTAGTTCAAGTAAACTAAATTTTTTCTCTTCCCTATTGGACAATGATAGGTATATTTAAGTTACTAAAAAAATTATTTGTAATTCTTTATGCACATGCAAGCATACATATATATACACATATATATATATATGGACAGTGAAATTGTGAACCCACTATTATTATTATTATTATTATTATTATTATTATTATTATTATTTTATTTGTTAACTCAGATTATGAGCTTTAATAGACTAATTTTAAGAGAGAACGGTCTTCCTTCCTGATTCGCCGTCTAAGATAATTTAGATGCGGTCAAAATTTGTACACACTTGAAGTGAATTTTCAAGAAACGAGTTCCTTTCTTATATACCTCACATTCACGTTGTGCGAACGGAATCTCGAAAGGGCAATAAAATGCACTATAACTTTACTTTCACAAGAGTGACTTACCTTCCAATAATAATGTTACATTTTAAGATGACACAAAAATTCAAGCTTTCAATATTTTTGTAATTCTTTTTGTGCTTTATTGCAGTGCGATGCGCTTGGGGGCTGTGGGGCTATGAACCCACCATTGTTGTCCCTATGCATAGAGTCAGTTCTGGGTTTTTGAGATCTGGGGCAAATTTTTTTAAGTGTGCCCTTTTATACAAATTAAATAAAAATAAATAAAAATTATAAGCTAATTAATTTTATTAAAATTATAAGAATTTGTAAAAGATAAGGAAGAATAATTTGGGGTTTCATTAAAACTTTGTTTGGGAAAAACCCAATGGGACAAAATCTCAAACGAAGAAAAAAGAGTACCCTACATTGCAAATATTACATTAAAAAACGAAAACTACATATTTTAGTCTACATGCTTCCTTCCAAATCTTCGTAATCATTTCTTTATTTGATCAATTTTTCTTTCATTTAGGGTTGTCAAAAAATATTCAAAAATCGATGAACCGGATTAAATCGAATCGAATCGTGCCTTTTGGATTGGTTCAATGGTTAGGTTCTGATTCTAAAAAATTAAGAACCAATATATTTGGTTTGATTACTGTTTTTTTTTTTTTCAAATCATGGTTCGAACTGAATCGGAACCGATATTATACTTATATATATTATAATTTTGTGAGTATATATATATATATATATACATATGCATAAATAGTATCACTTCTTAGGAAACTAACAAGATTCATGAATTCTTTTATTTCTAGGCTTTTATGTGCTATTGGTATATTAAATGGTCGATATAATCTCATTTAATGAGATAGTCTTTGAATTATTTTGTTCTACTTTTACTTCAAGACTTGAAGTATTAATGAAGTTATGGGTTTATTTTAATTAATAAATTTGTTTGTAATTTCATATTTTACGAAAATGTTTAGAAACTAAATGTTAATTAGATAGAACTGAAATCGAACTGAAACTAGTTTGGTATGACGGATTGGTCATGGTTTGGTTTTATATATGTAATTGTTCGATTACGATTCTTATTTTTTCAAAACTATTAAAAATGGTTCAGTTACTGAATTTTTATAGAACCAGACCAATTCGAACTATTGACACCCCTACTTTTATTTTCCATAATTAATTGAAACAAAAACAATCATCACATGTATGAACAAAATAAAAATAGCAAAGAAATCTTCTTTTAACAGGGTACAAGCGGCAAAATCTTTTGTTATTTTTTTTTAATTTTTTATACACACTATATATATATATATATAAGTTTAATAAAAATGGGCCCTCCTCGGTTGTGGGCCTGGGCTGTAGCCCTGGCCCAGGGCCGGCGCTGCCTATGCATGGTGTCACCATGAAGGTCACTCTCAGTCTCAGCTGCTTGCTTATGGGTGTCCCATCCCATACATCTCTGCAAATAAACACCCATTTGGGAGAGATATGGTAATATATATAAGAAATATGATATCACCCTAATATATAATATAATAATGGCGTAATAGCACAATTATAATGAATGGGCTTAAGCTGTTGGGCCTGTGGGGAGAAGTTTGATATGGGCTTAAGCTGAAAGCCCATTCATCAGCCGTTGGGCTTATGCCCTTTGCAGTCACTGAACATCAAAGAATAATTAAATTATAATTTAAAATTTTTATTAAGTAACTTCATTGACTTAAAACTTCATATATATATATATATCTGTCTAAAATTGACATATTAAATGAGTCGATAATACCTCATTTTATCGCTCTTAGTCACTTCATCTTTCTTTTGAACACATAAATATAGGGGTTAGTAATATTTTAATTAAATTAAAATAATTAAATCGAATCAGACAAAATTATTAGTCTGGTTTGATTTAAGTGATAGATCGATTTGATTCAATTTTTAATCTTGACAATTTCGATCATTTCGTTCAAGTTCAATCTTGGTATTAAATAAAAAAATTAAAATAATTAAACTGATCAAAATATTAAAAATACATTTTTTGCATTTTATTATTTTAATTTTTTTTATTCTTTCGAATTTTCGATCAGTTTAATTTTTTTGACTTTTATATTATTTTAATTTATTCAGTTTAAGAATATATTTAATCGGCCATATTGACTTTTAACACATATTCAATTAATTCTCACCATTTCTCTTCCTCTCTCTTTGAAAAGCTAAGTGGTTGTCACTCATTAACAATTATTAATTGTTTTAATCAAAAGAGCAACAAGTGAAATAAAAGTAAAATAATTACTTTATCTCTTTATTTAATTTATTTTAATGAATTAGAAAAAGTAAAATATAAAAATTATTATAAATAAAAATAATTTTTATTATATTTATTAAATTTATCTAATAACTCACTGTAAAAAAATTATGTAACTTTTTATTTGAAATTATTCAAATAAATTTATCTAGAATTTTACAAATAACAAAAAATAACTCATACGTCTGTCAATATATTTTAAAAAATTTAATAAACAATCTAATAAAAAAATTATAATGCTATTTAGTATTATCTTAACTATTTTATATTTTAATATAAAAAATATTATAATTTTATTTCAATATGCTCATTTTACCGAAGGCTAGATAAATAAATCTCACCTATGTTCTAAACACGAGCACCCGCCAAAAAAAGCTACGTGATGGCGAAGCTTCCTTCAACACTACTGCTCCTTCACGGCGAAGAATCGAGGGTGGTGGAGGAGGTTATATCCGTTACTTTCCAGCGAATCGATCCAGGCCCTTTTCTTCTGTCGCCCCACTTCCAGAAGCTCTAATAGCAATTCTTGTTCTCTCGACGCGAAATCCCTTCTTTGTTCGATCACTAACGCCGAAAGAGAGAGATGGGGCTGTTTTCTAACAGGTATGTATGTACGCATCTGTGTACGCCTTTGATTACAAAGCAAGAAAGCAATCCCCTATCGGATTTGGTGTTTGTAACTTTGTTCTTAAAATGGTTTGTTGATTCGAATGTTTTTGATGTATTCGGACTTCGATGGACGAAAACGAATGCAGAGTGGACAAGAAGAGCCTCAAACCCGGAGATCACATCTACTCCTGGAGGACCGCCTATATCTACGCCCATCATGGTCACTTCTCTCTGTTTCTCTTGATTTGCTTCTCTTCTGTGGTTCAATGTCTTGATATTTGTATTGTTATTGTTTGTGACATTTCTGATCATTTGGGAATAAATTTTGTGTCGTTGACATCAAAGTGAAATGCAGTGATCAAAGAGGCTTGCTGGAGCTCTCGGTTCTCTTTCTGTGTTGCTTTAATTTGCAGGAGAGCCCTTGAGTCTCCATGCATCATTGTGGCATTTGTTAAAAAATATGCATCTTTGCAATTGACAATTCAAATCCTCGATCGGTGCTACCATGTTTGTTATAAATTATGATCGTTACCCACGTGAAATCCTGTGATCTTGGACGTCTAGGATAGAATGCATAAGAAGAGTGCAATAGGGTTTAATTGTTTTAAATGCTTGGCTTGTTGTTACCAATCAGGGCGCACATTCACATAATTAAAGAAAAAAGAGTCTTGGACCCTTGCAATCCCATTGAATGTGAGCTTGAGGCAGCATAATTCTACTGATTTCATGATTGTTTGTGTCATTTGATGAGGAGAAACTTGTGGGTTCTTGCCCTTGGTATTCCTAGATCGACTAATTTTTTTATCTCCATGGTCACTCTGGATGTATGAACTTTGAATAATCTCTTCCAAAAGATTGAGGGTTGATTTCTTTGTCATCTCAAGGGGTGTGCGTGTGTGCTGTATTCATTGTTTACCTATTTTTTGTCCTTACAGGCATCTATGTTGGAGATGATAAAGTCATCCATTTTACAAGACGGGGCCAGGAAGCAGGAACAGGAACTGTGCTTGATGGCCTTGTGTGGAGCTCGTTACCAGCCCCAGCTCTAGTACGCTGCTCCACCTGTAGCCCACCGGAAAAGGGTCATCATGGGGTTGTGTCCTCATGCCTGAACTGTTTCCTCGCCGGAGGTGTTCTCTACCGTTACGAGTATGCTGTCTCACGCGCTCTCTTTCTCGCGAGTGTGCGTGGTGGAACTTGCACTCTTGCTGCTTCAGATCCAGTTGACATTGTGGTCCATCGTGCAAACCACCTCCTTAACAATGGCTTTAGGCGCTATGACACATTCAAGAACAACTGTGAAGACTTTGCCATCTACTGCAAGACAGGGTTACTTGTTCTGGATGAAAGAACAATGGGGCAGAGTGGGCAAGCTGATTCATTGGTGAGTGGGCTGAATGCACTTGTTTCGTCTGTTCGATTAAAGCTTTTCACCACCACCGATGTCTCTACGATGGGGGCTACAGCATTCAAAGTCTACTGTGAAAGCCGGATTGCTGCCGACATTGGGATGAGAAGCGATGTGGCTAGGGTCTCTGTCGAGGACTTGACAACAAGGCTAGAAAACAACAGGTGCACTACAGATTAGTATTGGCCTGTTTTCTTCTATGAATTAGCCTACGCATGAGTTCTAAAATTGACATATTAAAAGATTCGATAATACCTCTTTTATGGCTTTTACTTAATTTTTCTTTTAGCATTGTGCTATTTGTATAGAAGGTTATTTACAAAATGGTTTACAGGGCCAATTAAATGATCATTTTGCCCTTGTGGGCATAGCTCCTGTAGCTTACCAAGCTCGACTTCACTTTTTCCACAAACTCACTATTCTTGAAATTCTCGAAAATCTCCGAAGATGAATTCTTCCGTTCGAACTCCCGCAACCGTGTCTTCAACACCCGGATTGGTTCCCAATCCCTAAACTGACCTTCCTCGCCTTCGCCTTCCCCTTTCCATTCCCACCTAAAGTTCGTAAACCCCACCTTCCTACCCCTCCAGAAGCTCTCCCTCGCGTCATAATCAACCACATCGTCCCTGTCCTCCACCTCCGACACAATGGCGTTCTTAATTGCCGACAAGTCGATCCGAATTCTAGGTCTAGGGCTCCATTTCTGCAGGACCTTGCGGCTGAACTCCGGCGACGAGTAAACCCTGCGAAACTCCGACAACTTCGGCTGCAACCGCTTCACGAAGTCGATTTCCCCCGGTGGAGACGACCTGATGGCCGGCACCGAGAACTTCGACTTGGAGGCCGAATTCAAGAAGTTCTCGAGCTCACGGTCGAAAGACGATGCCAAATTCTTGAACGAATTGGCTCTGTCCCGCATCAGCTGGAGATCCGCGTCCGCCGAGTTCCTCACTTCTCTCCAACCTTTCGATATTAACGACAACGCCTTCTCCGCCGTCACCGGCGGCACCGTCGGTGCCCGAGCCTCTGGCGGCTTCAGATTGATCATCGACGCTTCCGCCGCCAAATCAGGCTTTGCGTAATCGAGGTTTCAGAGAGGACGAAGACGAAGAGAGCTCCGATATCTCTCGAGTCCGCTTCTTCTCGCTCTGAGAGAGAGAGACAGAGAGAGAGAAAATCGGAGAAGTTTACGCTGAGAATTTAACGGCCAAAGATTTTTGCTCCTATGCGCAACATTGTATCGTGGGCATCGGCTTTATAAATATGTTTTTATGGGGTGGCTGGAGACCCGTGCTATGACACGTGGGACGAGTTGAGTTGAGGGGGGATTCGGGCCGTTGGCTTGGACCAGGTGGATGGTGAGTTGGCGGGCTGTGATTAGGCGGAGGGTGGACTCTTCTGGAAGCGGATGAAGATGCTGGAGTTTGCGAGAAGGGGGTCTGTTTGCGCGTGCCACTGTGCTTAAGCTGCTGGGCGGGCGTACGGGTCAGTACTTGCAATCATTCCTTTTAAATTTTGATCAAAATATTAATCAGAAAATGACAGAACTAATCCCATTCCTTTCTTTTTATTGCATTCCATTCCATTACTCTCTCACTTTTATTTATATTTTCTTTTATAATCTCAAGTTAAAGATTTAAAATAATTATTTTTAATAATTAAATTACAAAATTTTTATATTATTTTACATTAATGATCCGAAGTGATATTTTTTAATTATTAAATAAGTACAACAAATTAATTATTCTATTCAAATACTATAAATTAATCATCTACATAATATGTCACTTACGGGCGCTTTCATACGTGTGTTAACGTTTCATAATATAATATGTCACTTACGGGCGCTTTCATACGTGTGTTAACGTTTCATAATATAATAAAGAATTAAAATAATTAACCTCAGTTGGGTCATTAACCTCAGTGGCATTACTAACCTCAGTTGGGTGGGACACTAACCTCAGTTGAGTCATTCAAAACAGTGGCCACCACCCTCCCTATCTGGATGGTTGCCTTATATTATGGGCCCCTAATAATACCGTACGTACCCTACATGTCAAGGGACACATGTCCCGTGAATTAAGGATTCTAACAACTTCCAAGGTCAAGCGACCAATGGTTACATGCATGTCCACCTGTTAGGCTATATATTTTAGGAGTGTAATATATATATATATATGTTTTGAGAGGTGGTGGTGTTGAAGGGGGATAACATGATATGGGCAGCTAGCCAGCGGCTAGCAATTGGCCAAACAAGCGCCATGCATGCATGGTCCACTTCCATTATTGAAGTTATTTCAATGCCCAAATATATATTTTAGTATATGTATTTATATGTTTTTTTATTTAAATATTTTATTTTTTATTATTTTAATTACATTAATAAATTATATAATTTTGATTTAATTGTATATCTCAATAAATTTATTGAGAATAATAAATTAAGTATAAATTAATAATATAATTAAAATAATAAAAAATTTAAAGGTATAATTAACTCAAAAATTACATAATTTAAGAATATAATTAAAATAACAAACAATTCAAGTATCTAAATAAAAAATATATATAAATACAAAAACTAAAATATGTATTTTACCCCATTTTATTCCATCACTACAAATTAATTAAGTCCCTGAAATGTTATTTAAATATTTAAATTTAATATTTTATGGAGATATTTTGTATTAATATTTTAGATTTGTATCATATTAATATAAATATATATGATATCGATACAATCATACAAATATTAATAAATATATCAAATTTGAGTATCTAATAACATTCATAATTATACTACATGGATATATTAAGTCTTAATCAACCCAAATAATACATTTACATGTACATGCACATCCCACTCATGTCGTATTAGCTAGTATAAAATAGGTGGTTAACTGCTTGCGCAGCTCAAGTAATGCTGAGGAGAGAAAAACCTTAAATTGAATTAAAGACTTGTTTGACAACATTTAGTTAGAAAGAAAAATATTTTTTAATTTAAATAAAAAATAAAAATCATCTTCCCTTAAATAAAATTTTTCATGAAAAAAAGCAAAAAATATGCTTTTATAGTTGTACTATATAATTGAATTTTATGAAAAAAAAATATGCTTTTATAGTTGTACTATATAATTGAATTTTATGAAAAGTATAGTGTGTCAAACACTACAAATGAAATTTAATTTCTTAGATGTGACATTTTTTTTATGTATTTTTCATGCTATTAAACATACCGTAGGTTCTAATTAAATACTATTTATTTGGCTTACAACCATCTTTAAGTGGAGTCTTACGTATAGGGTCAATATACATGAATTAATAAAGAATTTATTGAAGGATAAGGTGTGTAATTAGTAAGTTCGATTACACTTAAAGAAATTTGATTAAACTGAATCGATGAGAAAAATTGAATTGAATCAATCGATTAATTCAAAAAATTAAACTAACTGATAATTAAAAAAAATAAAATCTAAACTGTAGAAATCGAATCGAATCGATTAAATCAAATAAATGCAAAAAAAAAATGAAGAAAACGACATCGTTTTATAAATATCAAAATAATATTATTTTAAAATTCAATTAGTTCGGTTAATTTAGTTTTTCCAACTAAAAAATCAAACCGAAAACTGAATTTTTGAGAAAAATTAACCAAATCGAACCGATACAAGAAAAAAATTAAACCGAAATGACAAGTTCGACCAATTCAATTTGATTAGCTCAAGTAAACTAAACTTTTTCTCTCCATTTTTGGACGATGAGAGGTACATTTAACTTACTGAAAAACTTATTTGTAATTCTTTATGCACATGCAAACATACATATACACACACATATATATATATATGGACTAGTAAAATTGTGAACCCACCATTATTGTTATTATTAATTTTTCGATAACTCAAATTATGAGATTTACCAGACTAAGTTTGAGAGAGAACGACATTCCTCCTTGAATCGCCATTTAGGATAATTCAGATATGTTCAAAATCAATACGCTTGAAGTGGATTTTCAAGAAGCGGCTTCCTTCCTTATAAACCTCACATTCACGTCATGCAGACGAGATCCCCAAAAAGGCGATAAGATACACCATAAATCTACTTCCACAAGAGTGACTTACCTTCCAATAATAATGTTGCATTCTAAGATGACACAAAAAATTCAAGCTTTCAATACTTTGGTAATCCTTTTTGTGCTTTATTGCAGCGCGATGCGCTTGGGGGCTGTGGGGCTGTGAACCCACCATTGTTGTCCAAATGCATGGTGTCACCATGAGGGTCACTCTCAGTCTCAGCTGCTTGCTTATGGGTGTCCCATTCCATACATCTCTGCAAATAAACACCCATTTGGGAGAGATATGGTAATATATAAGAAATATGATATTACCCTAATATATAATATAATAATGGCGTAATAGCACAATTATAACTAATGGGCTTAAGCTGTTGGGCCTGTGGAGAGAAGTTTGATGTGGGCTTAAGCTGAAAGCCCATTCATCGGCCTTTGGGCTTATGCCCTTTGCAGTCACTGAACATCAAAGAATAATTAAATTATAATTTAAAATTTTTATTAAGTAACTTCATTGACTTAAAACTTCAAATATATATATATATATATATCTGTCTAAAATTGACATATTA
This sequence comes from Diospyros kaki, assembly GCA_036245055.1. Taxonomy (NCBI): domain Eukaryota; kingdom Viridiplantae; phylum Streptophyta; class Magnoliopsida; order Ericales; family Ebenaceae; genus Diospyros; species Diospyros kaki. The sequence continues at coordinate 2,209,024 of BSEG01000010.1, forward strand.
AATGAGTCGATAATACATCATTTTATTGCTCTTAGTCACTTAATCTTTCTTTTGAACACATAAATATAGGGGTTAGTAATATTTTAATTAAATTAAAATAATTAAATCGAATTAGACAAAATTATTAGTCTGGTTTGATTTAAATGATAGGTCGATTTGATTCAATTTTTAATCTTGACAATTTCGATCATTTCATTCAAGTTCAATCTTGGTATTAAATAAAAAAAATTAAAATAATTAAACTGATCAAAATATTAAAAATACATTTTTTGCATTTTATTATTTTACTTTTTTTTATTCTTTCGATCAGTTCAATTTTTTTGACTTTTATATTATTTTAATTTATTCAGTTTAAGAATCTATTTAATCGGCCATATTGACTTTTAACACAGATTCAATTAATTCTCACCATTTCTCTTCCTCTCTCTTTGAAAAGCTAAGTGGTTGTCACTCATTAACAATTATTAATTGTTTTAATCAAAAGAGCAACAAGTGAAATAAAAGTAAAATAATTACTTTATCTCTTTATTTAATTTATTTTAATGAATTAGAAAAAGTAAAATATAAAAATTATTATAAATAAAAATATTTTTTACTATATTTGTTAAATTTATCTAATAATTTACTGTAAAAAAATTACATAACTTTTTATTTAAGATTAGTCAGCTAAATTTATTTCTTTTTCATACAGATAAATTTATTTAGAACTTTATAAATAATAAAAAATAACTCATACATCTCTCAATATATTTTAAAAAATTTAATAAACAATCTAATAAAAAAATTATAATGCTATTTAGTATTATCTTAACTATTTTATATTTTAATATAAAAAATATTATAATTTTATTTTAATATGCTCATTTTACCCAAGGCTAGATAAATAAATCTCACCTATCTTTTAAACACGAGCACCCGCCAAAAGAAGCTACGTAATGGCGAAGCTTCCTTCAACACTACTGCTCCTTAACGGCGAAGGATCGAGGGCGGTGGAGGAGGTTATATCCGTTACTTTCCAGCCAATCGATCCAGGCCCTTTTCTTCTGTCGCCCCACTTCCAGACGCTCTAATAGCAATTCTTCTTCTCTCGACGCGAAATCCCTTCTTTGTTCGATCACTAACGCCGAAAGAGAGAGATCATGGGGCTGTTTTCTAACAGGTATGTATGTACGCATCTGTGTACGCCTTTGATTACAAAGTAAGAAAGCAATCCCCTATCGGATTTGGTGTTTGTAACTTTGTTCTTAAAATGGTTCGTTGATTCGAATGTTTTTTATGTATTCGGACTTCGATGGACGAAAACGAATGCAGAGTGGACAAGAAGAGCCTCAAACCCGGAGATCACATCTACTCCTGGAGGACCGCCTATATCTACGCCCATCATGGTCACTTCTCTCCGTTTCTCTTAATTTGCTTCTCTTCTCTGGTTCAATGTCTTGATATTTGTATTGTTATTGTTTGTGACATTTCTGATTATTTGGGAATAAATTTTGTGTCGTTGACATCAAAGTGAAATGCAGTGATCAAAGAGGCTTGCTGGAGCTCTCGGTTCTCTTTCTGTGTTGCTTTTGCAGGAGAGCCCTTGAGTCTCCATGCATCATTGTGGCATTTGTTAAAAAATATGCATCTTTGCAATTGACAATTCAAATCCTCGATCGGTGCTACCATGTTTGTTATAAATTATGATCGTTACCCACGTGAAATCCTGTGATCTTGGACGTCTTGGATAGAATGCATAAGAGTGCAATAGGGTTTAATTGTTTTAAATGCTTGGCTTGTTGTTACCAATCAGGGCGCACATTCACATAATTAAAGAAAAAAGAGTCTTGGACCCTTGCAATCCCATTGAATGTGAGCTTGAGGCAGCATAATTCTACTGATTTCATGATTGTTTGTGTCATTTGATGAGGAGAAACTTGTGGGTTCTTGCCCTTGGTATTCCTAGACTAATTTTTTTATCTCCATGGTCACTCTGGATGTATGAACTTTGAATGATCTGTTCCAAAAGATTGAGGGTTGATTTCTTTGTCATCTCAAGGGGTGTGCGTGTGTGCTGTATTCATTGTTTACCTATTTTTTGTCCTTACAGGCATCTATGTTGGAGATGATAAAGTCATCCATTTTACAAGACGGGGCCAGGAAGCAGGAACAGGAACTGTGCTTGATCGCCTTGTGTGGAGCTCGTTACCAGCCCCAGCTCTAGTACGCTGCTCCACCTGTAGCCCACCGGAAAAGGGTCATCATGGGGTTGTGTCCTCATGCCTGAACTGTTTCCTCGCCGGAGGTGTTCTCTACCGTTACGAGTATGCTGTCTCACGCGCTCTCTTTCTCGCGAGTGTGCGTGGTGGAACTTGCACTCTTGCTGCTTCAGATCCAGTTGACATTGTGGTCCATCGTGCAAACCACCTCCTTAACAATGGCTTTAGGCGCTATGACACATTCAAGAACAACTGTGAAGACTTTGCCATCTACTGCAAGACAGGGTTACTTGTTCTGGATGAAAGAACAATGGGGCAGAGTGGGCAAGCTGATTCATTGGTGAGTGGGCTGAATGCACTGGTTTCGTCTGTTCGATTAAAGCATTCCACCACCACCGATGTCTCTACGATGGGGGCTACAGCATTCAAAGTCTACTGTGAAAGCCGGATTGCTGCCGACATTGGGATGAGAAGCGATGTGGCTAGGGTCTCTGTCGAGGACTTGACAAAAAGGCTAGAAAACAACAGGTGCACTACAGATTAGTATTGGCCTGTTTTCTTCTAAGAATTAGCCTACGCATGAGTCCTAAAATTGACATATTAAAAGATTCGATAATACCTCTTTTATAGCTTTTACTTAATTTTTCTTTTAGCATTGTGCTATTTGTATAGAAGGTTGTTTACAGAATGGTTTACGGGGGCAATTAAATGACCATTTTGCCCTTGTGATAAATGACTCAAACTCAAAAGACCCTAAACCATCTCTCTCTCTCCCGTCCCCCCTCCCTTTGTCTCTCTTTCGCTCTCTCTCTCTCTCTCTCTCTCTCTCTCTCTCTCTCTCAGACACCATCGGCCCCAACCCTTCGGCCACCCGCTTGTCCTTTTCTGAACAATGTCGCCCCATTTACTGGCCACCCTTTGATGGCCATCGTCTGGCGCTTTCTCTCTCATTCTAATGACACCATCGGCCCCACCTGCCTTTCTATCTCCTGACACCATCGACCCCATCACAGTCTCTCTCTCTGTTTTGCTCTCACGACCATCGCCCCTACCCTCCAACCATCCCTTTAATACGACCGACTCTCTATGTCGCTTTCCCTCTCGCAAACACCATCGCCCCCACCCACCTCTCATTTTCACGACACCATCAACCCCACCCGCCTCTCCCTGTCCGAACACCGTTGCCCCAGCCGTCAGCCACCATCTGTCTCTATCTCTCTCTCACTTTGATAACACCGTCGGCCCCACCCGTCTCTCCATCTCCTAACATTGTCGGCCCCACCACCTTCTCGCTCTCTCTTTCTCGCTAGTTCTCATGACTATCGACCTGAACATCCGATCAAGCCTCTGACAACCATCGTCTCTCTCTCTCTCTCGCTCTCAGGATTGTTGCCTTCACTGGTCAACCATGCCTCTCACAACCACCGTCTCTTTCTCTCTTTTTTTTCTCTCTTTCTCTCTCACGACCTTCGACCCCACCCGCTGCCCAGAAACCCACAAATCCCCAAATCCCCAAAACAAAACCCACAACCCCATAACCGACAGTCGTGCCCAATGTCTCGCCCACCTGCCGCCCATTGCATCCACCACTACTGGCCAACGCTCATAATATATAGTACTTTGAGTTTATATATTTGCTTATGTCTTCATAGAATAACATTCTTCTATGGTGATATTTCTTAGTTTTGAGTCCATTTATTACACAAAAAAAGATACAATGGTTTTGGATTAAAGTCGTCGTTGATCTTGGTCCTCCAATATAAATGGATTTTGAAAATAGTTTTGTTGTCTTACCAGATAAAATCATGCTTATAATTGAATAATAGGTGTTGAAAGGCGATGTCCAAACATGAATTTGTATCTTGGGCTGTTGGGTTTTATTATTGACGACCAATTTTTCTATGTTAGGAAAAACATTGTAGTATGCTGCAGAGACAATAATTTGTCAAAGTTGGTTGCTCAAGTACATCACTACCTCCTTTAATAGTAATAGATATAGTAATTGTTGGCATTTGCGATCGATAGGAAATTTGTAACACTCTCTTTCTATAGAAACCTTGTTATTATGAATCTTTTTTTCCTTGTGTTGTTAATTGGAGTGTAATTTCTAATTCACAGTATTATAATGACGAGACGAAATGCAAGAGTATGTCATAGCTGTAGACAGCGAGGACACTACTTTGCGGCATGTCCAACAAAGCGACCATGCCCATCGTGTAAACAAGGCATTTTAAAATGTTTCAAGGTGAAAAAAGAGTCCATAAACAAAGGAAGGTTGTTCAATATTTGCAGTATTAAGTGTGGATTTTGGAAGTGGGTCGAAGAAGGTGAATCAAGTGGCAGTGCTTCGGCTAAGTCTACGACCAATTTTCTCGTAAAAGAGTTATCTGGTATGTTTCAGACTCTAGCTCAAATATATGAAGAGGATGACGTGAAGATTTCAGTGAATAAAACAGTGCGCAAGGGAAAAGGAAGTGTGAACGACCATGGTAAAGGAAAGGGACTGGCATGATTGTGGTTGACACTTGAGAAATATATTTATTTATGCGTATATAGTGGTAATTGAGTAAAACTGTATGTTATGAGAACTCTAATTGAATATGTGTTTGTAGTGGTAAAATTAAAACAAGTATTTATGGAGATATTTCATATATTTCATAAATTGAATGTCATGAAAATAAGTTTGTAATGGTAATTTGATGATTATTTCATCATATTTATTTTACCTGCAATGTGAAGAAGTTAGAAGTTAGGTAAATGGAAGTCCCTTTGGATACCAAAGATTGAGCGCCCAATCAATATATTTTTGCTTCATGCAAAGTTTGTGGACCAAAAGGTGCTATGCAGCACAAAACTTGAAGAAAAGCACGAGAAATTACATGTTTTATTTATTATTTATTTGTAATTGTAAAGAAATAGATATGAAATTGTTCTTACATTTTTATATAACTGTTCTTAAAATATAATATTTTTTTTATTCTAGGGGTATTTTTATCACTTCTTAAATTATTCTACTACCAACATCACTAAAAAAAACTAGCTTTTTTAAGCATTTACCAAACACTTCTCCATAGCTTGTTCCAAACTACCTATTTTCTTACTGCTTTCTCAGTTAGCATTTTAATGAATAAAAGAATACATTGCCAATATGACCCTTAAAAGAACACTTTTTACTCTATAGTTATTGGCTGGACATATAAAAGTATTAGAATATCAAGGAAATCTGTGAATTATTAATGTTGGTTAGGTTTGTTGTATGACTCTAACTTTACCTCATTTAGATCTTGTTGGACCTATGAGAATCCAAAATTTAGATGGAAAACATTATATCTTTGTCATTATAGATGACTATTCTAGATTCAATTGAAAATGTTTCTTGCTTCAAAAAGGTCAAATGTTTAGACAATTTGAAATCTTTTGATAAAGGCATATATATATATATATTTTAAAAAATTAGAAGCAATCATGGGGAGAATTTTAAAATGAACAATTCAAACACTATTGTGAGAAAAATGGTATTGATCATAATTTTTTAGTGTTAGAAGAAAATGAGGTAGTTGAAAAGAAAAGTAAATCTTTACAAGAAATGGTTAGAACTATGCTATATATGTTGAATAGGATTTCTATAAAGCCTATCCTAAAGAAAACTTCTATGAGTTATATAGAGAAAGGAAACTAAATATTTTATATTTTCATGTTTTTGGTATTGCATGCTTTATTCTTAACAATGGTAAAAACTCTTTAAGAAAAATTTGATATTAAGAGTGAGGAAATAATTTTCTTAGAATATTTACTCAAAGTAAATCATATAAAGTATTTAAAAAACTCTACTGTAGAAGAATCTTTTCTAGCTATAATTGATGATGTGAGTGTTCAAGTTCCAATAATACCTAATGAAGATTGTGATTTAATGTTAATATGCTTAAATGTTTAATGAAGAAAACATAGTCAATGAAGAGAAAGATCAATCATTTTCAAAAAGAAAAATATGTAGAGAAATTATATTATTGGAGATCCTTCCAAATGTATTAGGATAAGAGCATCCATTGGAAATGAATGACAATTTGCAATCTTCTTACCTCAAATAGAAACATCATAAACAAAAACTTCTATTTCAAAACCTCCTTGTCTATATTTTAAAACTTGTCTCTCTATATTTCAAATCTAGGTTTATCACTTACAAAAAGAGATTGTCTTTACACGATTGATATCTCATCGTGCCATTTCAATAACTCACATTAGGATATAAACGGCATACTTCTAGGATCACTTCAACAAGCAGATTTGCACCCTTTCGATAAACCAGTCTACTTATCACAATTATAACAATTTCATCACGGCTAAGTCGTTCTGGAGCGGGTTTAAACACAGCTCTGTCCATGGCATTTGGTATTACAAAAACCTTTTCTGGCGGCAGCCCTGACCTCAGAACTGTGTTTTCCTTACTTGTATGAGAAACACAAATGGCCCAAGAAACATCTGCTAGAGTAAACTGCAATACTTTGTTCATGTGAATGCTGCCCGCATCAGCAAAACCATAAAGTGAATGATCGGTAAATACAACTTTGTATACCACCGTCCGTGCATGCATCAAAACTTCATGACAAAGAGTTGAGAAAGCCTGATGCCCATGCACCAATGATTCTTTTCCCGTTTGAGAAATTCGTAAGAATGTTGTTTCTTCAAACATATATCCAACATTACTAGCCCATGCATGGCATACTAAGAGGTCCTTGACATGCTTATTTTAATTTGTTAACATTGATTACCATTGATCTGTAGCTATCTAGGCAATTCTATGAAACTATATCTTATGTATTTGATCTTGAACTATGTAGATATCATCAATAATAATATTCTCTATCACGTCATTCATAATATTCACGTATGCTGTCTATAATTTTATCAAAATAAAAAAAAAAATCTACACACACCCAACCATGGCTGCAGCTGCCATGGGTTGCCATTTTTCCCCCTTCTCACTCTTTCCTTGTTCTAGACCGTTTTTGCCTTTGCACTCGTCGTCGATTCAGCCATTACCGGTTGTCTCGGAATGGCTAGGGGTCTGGGACCCTAATCCCAGCGGTCGGGGAACGGTTGAGGGTCGGGGACCAAGGTTCTGGGGTTCCCCAACCCCTAACAACCGACGGCCATGGCGGCCAGTCGCTCGACCGCTAGGTTCTTGGTCCCAACTATGGCTCGAGGAACCTAGCCTTCCCATGCTGTTGTCGGGGAGCCCAATTGTGGAGACGTTGTTATTGTTATTTTTTTAAAATATGGGCAATAGACATGGATATTATGAGTGACGTGGCAACATGACGAGACAAAGTTAACGTCTCAGTTAACGTCAGTTAAGTCAGGGACTAAAAGTGTATAAAATTATTTTGTCCAGTGATGAATACTGAGTATGATTTAGTTGATATCCTTAAACTCATTTTTTTTATTAGTCTAGGGACTAAAAAATGCATTAAGCCGTGGTGACGTAGCAGTACTGAGGAGTGACGTGTCAGTGACGTGTCAGTGACGTGGCAGCGTGACGAGGCAAAGTTAACGTCTCAGTTAATGTCGCTTAAGCCAGAGACTAAAAATGTATAAAATTATTTTGTCTAGACATGAATAATGATTATAATTTAATTGATATCCTTAAAGTTATTTTTTTAATTAGTCTAAGGAATAAAATATGTATTAAGCCTATTATTAATTAGCCATTTATATAGCGTGTTATTTACAAATATCTTCATATTTATATTAATATTTTATTATATAATAAAGATTTAAAATAATAATTTTTAATAATTAAAATAACAAATATTCTTAAACATGCATGTCCACAGGCTATATATTTTAGGAGTTGTAATATATATATATATATAGAGAGGTGGTGGCGTTGGCGGAATCACATGATATTGGCAGCTAGTTAGCGGCTGGCAACTGGCGAAACAATCACCATGCATTAGGGGTGATTCGGCTGGTCTTAAAGTCATTTTTAATATATCAAATTATATATGTAATTTTTTTATTATTTTAAACCATGTGGTCTAATTTGATCAAGGTAAATCACACCAAATCACACTATATTTTACGGTATGGTTTAGTGTCATTTTCACAATTTGACCAAAACATGTCATAAGTATTCAAACACCAAGCATAACTAATAAAAGTCATAAATTCAAAGTAAAATAAGTTACAATCCAATCAAAATATAAATTTAAAAGTTCAAAATTCACTACACAACCACATATCCGTAACATAAAAATAACACAAGAATTCACAACATAATTCATGGACAAGCAAGTATGCTATGACTTTAAATTCATCACTAATCAGGGTTTACAATATCTATTATTATAGTGGAGTTATTTGCAATATTAAGGGAAACAATAAAATTAGAAAATTAAAATGTTAGGGTTTTATTTTTTTAATTTTTATATATTGTGGTGCCGTGCAAATAGTTCGATTAAAAATTATTATTTTTTATCAAACCGCAAACCACACAATTTATAAATTTCTCAAACCGTTCTCTCAAAAAAATCGTGAGATGCAGTATGGTACATTCTGTTTTTACAATTTAACGATTTTTCTGAACACCTCTTACCATGCATGCATGGCATGTAGTCCATTTCCATTATTGAATCCTTTTCATTGGCCAAATGCATTTTTCATTTAAATACTTAAAATTTTTATTGTTTCAATTATGATTAAATACTTCGACAAATTTATTGAGAATAATAAATTAAGTATAGTCCATAGATATAATTAAAATAATAACAAATTTAAGTGTCTAAATAAAAAAAATGGTTGCAAATTCAAATAATTTGAGTATTCAAATAATATTTATAATTGTACCGCATGAATATATTAAGTCTTAATCAACTCAAATAATACATATACATATACATGCACATGTCACTCATGTCATATTAGCTAGTATAAAATAGGTAGTTAATCACATGACATGAGTGTCTCAAATAAGTCCTAATTAAACGCTATTTCTTAGCCTTACGATCAACGTCCTTTAGATAGAATTTTACCCAATTTATGTGTACGGATCGATATACATGGATTTATAAAGGACTTATTGGATATATATATATATATATATATATATATATATATATATATATATGGACTGGTAAAATTGTGAACCCACCATTGTTGTCCTTATGCATGGTGTCACTCTGAGTCTCAGCTGCTTGCTTATGGGTGTGTCCCATCCCCATTCATCTCTCCAAATAAACACCCATTTTGGAGAGATACGGTAATATATATGAAATATGATATTACCTTAATATAATATAATGGCATGATAGCACTAATGAATATATCTTGTTCAATTTCAGAGTGCAAAGTTGTTGGGCCTGTGGGGAAGAAGTTTGATATGGGCTTAATCTGAAAGCCCATTCATCGGCCTTTGGGCTTATGCCCTTTGCAGTCACTGAACATCAAAGAATAATTAAATTATAATTTAAAATTTTTATTAAGAAACTTTATTATATATTCGTCTAAAATTGACATATTAAAAGAGTCCATGATACCTCTTTCTACTGGTCTGTCTTAATTTTTCTTTTAAACACAAAAATATAGGGGTCGACAATATTTTTGTTTAATTGAAATAATTGAATAAAATCAATCGAAATTGTTGGTTCGGTTTAATTGAATTTGTTCATCAATTCGATTTGATTTCTAATTTTTCTTGTTTTGTTCCATTTAAGAATCTATTTAATCGGTACAGTTCAATTTTTTTTATGTAACTTAAATCTATGATCCAAACACCTCAATTCATTGGTGATGAACCTTGGCACATTTGAATTTATCCTCTCACTCCCTCCTACAATAAACTCAAGCACATGAGTTCATAAGTTCATTATTTCTTTTTCTCTCTTTTTGAAAAGCTAATTGATTGTCGTTGATCCATGACAAAAGATAAAAAAGTGATGAGAGAAAAAAAGAAAAAAAGTAAAGTTGTTATTTTATCTCTTTATTTAATTTAAAAGTGAAATATGATAAATATTCTACATAGAATTATTTTTTATTATATTTATTAAATTTATTTGACAACTCACTTAAAAGAAATCATTTAACTTTTGTTGATGTTGGGAATTAGTCGATCGTGATTCGTTTACCCGCACTGAGAAAGTAAACACGATTTCAATGAAAAAGTAAGGAAGAGAAAGTGCTTAAAGAAGTTTTTTTTATATAGTTTGTCTTGAACGATACTCAATCCATGACTGTCTTCCTGATTATTTTGGTAGAGTAACAGTATATTATTATTTGTCCACATACAATAGTTTTTGACCTTTATTTATAGTAATGGGTATTTACAATTTGAATAAAATCTAAAATGGAAGAATAATATTATTAAGATAATATTTCTTTATCAGTTTCACATAATTATAAACGGATTCGGCATTAGTAGGAATCTGATTTGTCTTAGATTTGGAAGGTTAACTTTTTCTCTAACCATTTCCGATAAATTCGTTATCTCTTCGTAATGCGAGGTACATATCTTGACATCGTGTCTCACAACTTAAGACATTCTGTGATTTGAATCCAATCAAAGCAACCTTGTCCTGAAGTCCTCAACCTAGATTTTGAAGAATTGGGCTGATCTAGTGGACCGTTCCCATCCCATGTTGTACAACCTAGAAAATACCCATAACAACTTTTAATTTAAAATTATTCAAATAAATTTAACTATCTTTTATTCAAATAAATTTATTGATAACTTTATATATGAAAAAAATGACTCATATCTCTCATTACTTTCTAAAAAATTTAATAAATAATTTAATAAAAATATTAAAATACTTTACAACCTTATCTTAATTATTTAATATTTTACTTAAAAAATATTATAATTTTATCATATTATAATTTTATCTTCCTCGTTTTATAACAAATGATAGTTCAATAAATCTCAAAATATGTTGTAAAGACAAACACCCGCCGAAAGACGCTGCGTGATGGCGAAGCTTCCTCCAAAACACGTCTGCTCCTTAACGGCGAAGGATAGAACCAGTCCCTTTTCTTCTGCTCTGTCGCCCCACTTCCAGACGCTCGCAATAGCAATTCTTCTTCTCTCAACGCGAAAACCCTTCTTTGGTCGATCACTCGCGCAGAAAAAGAGAGAAATGGGGCTGATTTCCAACAGGTATGTACGTATGCATCCCGCAATGCCTTTGATTACAAAGCAAGAAAGAAATCCCCGGTTGGACTTGGTGTTTGTAGCTTTGTTCTTCAAATGGTTTGCTGATTCGAATGTTTTTGAAGTATTCGGACTCCGATGGACGAAAACGAATGGGAAAATCAAATAAATGGAAGCAGAGTGGACGAGAAGAGCCTCAAACCCGGAGATCACATCTACTCCTGGAGGACCGCCTATATCTACGCCCATCATGGTCACTTCTTTCCGTTTCTCTTGATTTGCTTCTCTTCTCTGGTTCAATGTCTTGAACTTTGTATTGTTATTGTTTGTGACATTTCTGATTATTTGGGAATAAATTTTGTGTCGTTGACATCAAAGTGAAATGCAGTGATCAAAGAGGCTTGCTGGAGCTCTCGGTTCTCTTTCTGTGTTGCTTTTGCAGGAGAGCCCTTGAGTCTCCATGCATCATTTCGGCATTTGTTAAAAAATGTGCATCTTTGCAATTGAAAATTCAAATCCTCGGTGCTACCATGTTTGTAATAAATTATCATCGTTACCCACATGAAATCCTGTGATCTTGGACGTCTTGGATAGAATGCATAAGAAGAGTGCAATAGGGTTTAATTGTTTTAAATGCTTGCCTTCTTGTTAGCAATCAGAGCGCACATTCACATAGTTAAATAAAAAAGAATCTTGGACCCTTGCAATCCCATTGACTGTGAGCTTGAGGCAGCATATATAATTCTACTGATTTCATGATTGTTTGTGTCATTTGATGGGGAGCAACTTGTGGGTTCTTGCCCTTGGTATTCCTAGACTAATTTTTTTATCTCCATGGTCACTCTGGATGTATGAACTTTGAATGATCTGTTCCAAAAGATTGAGGGTTGATTTCTTTGTCATCTCAAGGGGTGTGCGTGTGTGCTGTATTCATTGTTTACCTATTTTTTGTCCTTACAGGCATCTATGTTGGAGATGATAAGTCATCCATTTTACAAGACGGGGCCAGGAAGCAGGAACAGGAACTGTGCTTGATGGCCTTGTGTGGAGCTCGTTACCAGCCCCAGCTCTAGTACGCTGCTCCACCTGTAGCCCACCGGAAAAGGGTCATCATGGGGTTGTGTCCTCATGCCTGAACTGTTTCCTCGCCGGAGGTGTTCTCTACCGTTACGAGTATGCTGTCTCACGCGCTCTCTTTCTCGCGAGTGTGCGTGGTGGAACTTGCACTCTTGCTGCTTCAGATCCAGTTGACATTGTGGTCCATCGTGCAAACCACCTCCTTAACAATGGCTTTAGGCGCTATGACACATTCAAGAACAACTGTGAAGACTTTGCCATCTACTGCAAGACAGGGTTACTTATTCTGGATGAAAGAACAATGGGGCAGAGTGGGCAAGCTGATTCATTGGTGAGTGGGCTGAATGCACTTGTTTCGTGTATTCAATTAAAGCTTTTCACCACCACCGATGACTCTACGATGGGGGCTACAGCATTCAAAGTCTACTGTGAAAGCCGGATTGCTGCCGACATTGGGATGAGAAGCGATGTGGCTAGGGTCTCTGTCGAGGACTTGACAACAAGGCTGGAAAACAACAGGTGCACTACATATTAGTATTGGCCTGTTTTCTTTTATGAATTAGCCTACGCATGAGTTCTAAAATTGACATATTAAAAGATTCGATAATACATCTTTTATAGCTTTTACTTAATTTTTCTTTTAGCATTGTGCTATTTGTATAGAAGGTTGTTTACAGAATGGTTTACGGGGGCAATTAAATGACCATTTTACGCTTGTGATAAATGACTCAAACCCAAAAGACCCTAAACCGTCTCTCTCTCTCTCTCCCTCCCCCCCCTTTGTCTCTCTCTCTCTCGCTCTCCCTCTCGCAGACACCATCGGCCCCAACCCTTCGGCCACCCGCTTGTCCTTTTCTGAACAATGTTGCCCCATCTACCGACCACCCCTTTGATGGCCACCATCTGGCACTCTCTCTCTCATTCTAACGACACCATCGACCCCACCTACCTTTCTATCTCCTGACACCATCGACCCCATCACAGTCTCTCTCTCTGTTTTGCTCTCATGACCATCGCCCCTACCCTCCAACCATCCCTTTAATACGACCGACTCTTTATGTCACTTCCCCTCTCGCAAACACCATCGCCCCCATCCACCTCTCATTTTAACAACACCGTCAAGCCCACCCGTCTCTCCTTGTCCGAACACCGTCGCCCCAGCCGTCGACCACCTTTCTCATGGCCACCATCTGTCTCTATCTCTCTCTCACTTTGATAACATCGTCGGCCCCACCCGTCTCTCCATCTCCCAACACTGTCGGCCCCACCACCGTCTCGCTCTCTCTTTCTCGCTCGTTCTCATGACTATCGGCCTCACCATCCGATCATGCCTCTGACAACCATCGTCTCTCTCTCTCTCTCTCTCTCTCTTGCACTGAGGATTGTTGCCTTCACTGGTCAACCATGCCTCTCACAACCACCGTCTCTTTCTCTCTTTTTTTTCTCTCTTTCTCTCTCACGACCTTCGCCCCCACCCGCTGCCCAGAAACCCACAAATCCCCAAAGAAAAACCCACAACCCCATCACCGACAGTCGTGCCCAATGTCTCGCCCACCTGCCGCGCATTGCATCCACCACTGCTGGCCAACGCTCATAGTATATAGTACTTTGAGTTTATATATTTGTCTATGTCTTCATAGAATAACATTCTTCTATGGTGATATTTCTCAGTTTTGAGTCCATTTATTGCACAAAAAAAGATACAATGGTTTTGGATTAAAGTCGTCGTTGATCTTGGTCCTCCAATATAAATGGATTTTGAAAATAGTTTTGCTGTCATACCAGATAAAATCGTGCTTATAGTTGAATAATAGGTGTTGAAAGGCGATGTCCAAATATGAACTTGTATCTTGGGCCATTGGGTTTTATTATTGACGATTAATTTTTCTATGTTAGGAAAAGCATTGTAGTATGCTGCAGAGGCAATAATTTGTCAAAGTTGGTTGCTCAAGTACATCACTACCTCCTTTAATAGTAATAGATATAGTAATAGTTGGCATTTGCGATCGATAGGGAATTTGTAACACTCTCTTTCTATAGAAACCTTGTTATTATGAATCTTTTTTTCCTTGTGTTGTTAATTGGAGTGTAATTTCTAATTCACAGTGTTATAATGACGAGACGAAATGCAAGAGTATGTCATAACTGTAGACAGCGAGGGCACTACTTTGCGGCATGTCCAACAAAGCGACCATGCCCATCGTGTAAACAAGGCATTGTAAAATGTTTCAAGGTGAAAAAAGAGTCCATAAACAAAGGAAGGTTGTTCAATATTTGCAGTATTAAGTGTGGATTTTGGAAGTGGGTCGAAGAAGGTGAATCAAGTGGCAGTGCTTCAGCTAAGTCTACGACCAATTTTCTCATAAAAGAATTATCTGGTATGTTTCAGACTCTAGCTCAAATATATGAAGAGGATGACGTGAAGATTTCAGTGAATAAAACAGTGTGCAAGGGAAAAGGAGGTGTGAACGACTATGATAAAGGAAAGAGACTGGCATGAATGTGGTTGACACTCGAGAAATATATTTATATATGCATATATAGTGGTAATTGAGTAAAACTGTATGTTATGAGGACGCTAATTGAATATGTGTGTGTGGTACAAGTATTTATGGAGATATTTCATATATTTCATAAATTAAATGTCATGAAAATAAGTTTGTAATGGTAATTTGATGATTGTTTCATAATTTTTTATTTTACCTGCAATGTGAAGAAGTTAGAAGTTAGGTAAATGGAAGTCCATTTGGATACCAAAGATTGAGCGGCCAATCAATATATTTTTGCTTCATGCAAAGTTTGTGGACCAAAAGGTGCTATGCATCACAAAACTTGAAGAAAAGCACGAGAAATTACATGTTTTATTTATTATTTATTTGTAATTGTAAATAAATAGATATGGTATTGTTCTTACAATTTTATATAACTATTCTTAAAATATAATATTTGTTTTATTCTAGGGGTATTTTTATCACTTCTTAAATTATTCTACTACCAACATGACTAAAAAAAACTAGTTTTTTTAAGCATTTACGAAACACTCCTCCATAGCTTGTTCCAAACTATCTATTTTCTTACTGCTTTCTCAGTTAGCATTTTAATGAATAAAAGAATACATTGCCAATATGACCCTTAAAAGAACACTTTTTACTCTATAGTTATTGGCTGGACATATAAAAGTATTAGAATATCAAGGAAATCTATGAATTATTAATGTTGGCTAGGTTTGTTGTAGGACTCTAACTTTACCTCATTTAGATCTTGTTGGACCTATGAGAATCCAAAATTTAGATGGAAAACATTATATTTTTGTCATTATAGATGACTATTCTAGATTCAATTGAAAATGTTTCTTGCTTCAAAAAGGTCAAATGTTTAGACAATTTGAAATCTTTTGATAATGGTATATATATATATTTTAAAAAATTAGAAGCAATCATGGGGAGAATTTTGAAATGAACAATTCAAGCACTATTGTAAAAAAAATGGTATTGATCATAATTTTCTAGTGTTAGAAAAAAATGAGGTAGTTGAAAAGAAAAATAGATCTTTATAAGAAATGGTTAGAATTATGCTATATGACAAATCCTTTGGTTTAAGCCATTAACACTTTATGCTATATATGTTGAATAGGATTTGTATAAAGCCTATCCTAAAGAAAACCCCTATGAGTTATATAGAGAAAGGAAACTAAATATTTTATATTTTTATGTTTTTGGTATTGCATGCTTTATTCTTAACAATGGTAAAAACTCTTTAAGAAAAATTTGATGTTAAGAGTGAGGAAATAATTTTTTTAGAATATTTTACTCATAGTAAATCATATAAAGTATTTAAAAAACTCTACTGTAGAAGAATATTTTCTAACTATAGTTGATGATATGAGTGTTGAAGTTCCAATACCTAATGAAGATTGTGATTTAATGTTAATATGCTTAAATGTTTAATGAAGAAAATATAGTCAATGAAGAGAAAGATCAATCATTTTCAAAAAGAAAAATATGTAGAGAAATGATATTATTGGAGATCCTTCCAAAGGTATTAGGACAAGAGCATCTATTGGAAATGAATGACAATTTGCAATCTTCTTACCTCAAATAGAAACATCATAAACAAAAACTTCTATTCCAAAATCTTCTTGTCTATATTTCAAAACTTGTCTCTCTGCATTTCAAATCTAGTTTTATCACTTATAAAAAGAGATTGTCTTTACACGATTGATACCTCATCGTGCCATTTCAATAACTCACATTAGGATATAAACGGTATACTTTTGAGATCACTTCAACAAGCAGATCTGCACCTTTTCGATAAACCAGTCTACTTATCACAACTATAACAATTTCATCACGGCTAAGTCGTTATGGAGCAGGTTTGAACACAGCTCTGTCCATGGCATTTGGTATTACAAAAACCTTTTCTGGCGGCAGCCCTGACCTCAGAACTGTGTTTTCCTTACTTGTTTGAGAAACACAAATAGCCCGAGTAACATCTGCTATAGTAAACTGCAATACTTTGTTCATGTGAATATTGCCCGCATCAGCAAAACCATAAAGTGAATGATCGGTAAATACAACTTTGTATCCCATCGTCCGTGCATGCATCAAAACTTCATGACTAAGAGTTGAGAAAGCCTGATGCCCATGCACCAATGATTCTTTTCCCGTTTGAGAAATTCGTAAGAATGTTGTTTCTTCAAACATATATCCAACATTACTAGCCCATGCACGGCATACTAACAGGTCCTTGACATGCTTATTTTTATTTGTTAACATCGATTACCATTGATCTGCAGCTACCTAGGCAATTCTATGAAACTATATCTTATGTATTTGATCTTGAACAATGTAGATATCATTAATAATAATATTCACTATCACGTTACTCATAATATTCACGTATGTTGTCCATATTTTTATCAAAATAAAAAAAAAAAACATCTACACACACCCAGCCATGGTTGCAGCTGCCATGGGGAGCCATTTTTCCTCCTTCTCACTCTTTCCTCGTTCTAGACCGTTCTTGCCTTTGCACCCGTCGTCGATTCAGCCATTTCCAATCGTCTCGAAATGGCTAGGGGTCGGGGACCCTAAACCCAGCGGTCGGGGAATGATTGGGGGTCGGGGACCAAGGTTCTGGGGTTCCCCGACCCCTAACAATCGACGGCCATGGCGACTAGTCGCCCGACCGCTAGGTTCTTGGTCCTAGCTATGGCTGGGGCGAGGAACCTAGCCTTCCCATGCCGTGGTCAGGGAGCCCAATTGTGGAGACGTTGTTGTTGTTATTTTTTTTAAATATGGACAATAGACGTGGATATTATGAGTGACGTGGTAGTGACGTGGCAACGTGACGAGACAAAGTTAACGTCTCAGTTAACGTAAGTTAAGCCAGGGATTAAAAATGTATAAAATTATTTTGTCCAGTGATGAATAGTGAGTATGATTTAGTTGATATCCTTAAACTCATTTTTTTTATTAGTCTAGGGACTAAAAAATGCATTAAGCCGTAGTGATGTGGCAGTACTGAGAAGTGACGTGTCAGTGACGTGGTAGTGTGACGAGGCAAAGTTAACGTCTCAGTTAATGTCGGTTAAGCCAGAGACTAAAAATGTATAAAATTATTTCGTCCAGGTATGAATAGTGAGTATAATTTAGTTGATATCCTTAAATCTATTTTTTTAATTAGTCCAAGGAGTAAAATATGTATTAAGCCTATTATTAATTAGTCATTTATATAGAGTATTATTTACAAATATCTTCATACACATATTAATATTTTATGGAAAATGCTATTCGGCCCATCGAAGTGCCCACCGAAGATGGGATTACTATTTTGCCTAGAAAGTAAATTACAGAATTGACCCCGTTAAGTTTAGCGAGATCTGGCTCCCTCACCGATGGCTCAGTGCGTCACTATCTTCTCTCTCTCTCTCTCTCTTTCGTTTGCTCCCTCTCGTTCTCTCCATTCGAACTTGCCTATCGCTCAAGCTCAATCTCACTATCTTCTCTTTTCTCTCTCTCTCTCTCTCTCTCTCTCTCTCACTCACTCGTTCGACCTTCCGTATCGCTCAACCTGGTTTCGGCCATTGTGCGACCCTTCTTCTCGGATCGAAAATCAAGGTCGTTGGCTCTCGCCCATGCGACTTCAAATCCGGCCATTGCACGTCTCCATTGGCTTCGATCTGTAAGCAGGTAAGTCTTTTACACATTGATCTTCATGTTTTTCAGACACATCCATCATATATACGTATATGTGCATTTTTAGGGTTTGGCCGGGTCTTTATGCTTAGATCTAGGAAGATTGGGCCGTTGGATCTTGATTGTTTTTGGGTATGTTGGTCGATGGGTCTTTGGGTGTTGGGTGGTTGCCTACGATCACCGGAAACCACCGGCTACCGTGGTCGGTGGCGACTGGCAGTTCGTATTTTTGGCCACAAAAATCCAGCCGTTAAATCTGGCAACGATTGTTGCTAGTTTAGGATGTTTTTGGGCTAGCCCATGAACCAACAAGGGGCTCGGTCTGGCCCAGTTGTGGCTGACGTTGGTTAGGTCCAAAAACCCAATCTGTTGGTGGAGTTTTTGTTGCTCTCGTTTCTGTTTATATATTCATGCACCATATTATGCTTCTAATAGATTATTGACTGGTTCTAATAGATTATTGACTTTCTATAATTTTTTAAATTTTATTGTAGACAATCAATTCTAATTTAGGAGACGAAGGAAAGCGATATTCCCAATGAGTAACATAGGTATGTATGATTTTATCCTAAATATGGCCGAGCTTCCTTGTATAACTAGATTGATGAGCTAACATATTTGTATCTGTAAATGGTAACTTTATCACATGGAATTAGATAAAGACATTATAATTATTCAAATGTGGTGCGGCCTTATTTAGGTAACATTGTATAAAACAAGAAAAACAAAATGTTTGTGTTTGTAGCTTGTTTTGATATAGTAAATCATATGTTTATGCAAATTATATATAGGTAAGATTGTATTATCTTATGTTTGTACCTTGTTTTGATATAGTAGATAATAGTTTGCTCCCAGAATCAGTTGAAGATAATGAAGAAAATTGCCAAGATAATGAGGAAAATTGCCAAGATAATTGCCAAGATAATGAGGGTCCATCAAACAATAAAGAAGCAAGATAACATAATGATCTTGTCCCTGAAGTTGGAATGAAGTTCAATGATGAGAATGAAATTTTTGAATTTTACAAGAGATACGCTTACCATGTTGGTTTTCCAATAAAAAAAAGGAATTCGAAAAAGGGTGAGAATGGGATGTTAATATATGTGGTCTATGCATGTAGCCGAGAAGGTAAAAGAACTAGTCAAGCTAGCACCTCTCTCAAGCCTAAAACAACTATTCGAGTAGGGTGTAAAGCTAAGATCACAGCCATATTAGTTGTTTTAGGAACTTGGCGAATAAGCACGGTCCACCTTGAGCATAACCATGAAATAAGTCCAAGCAAATCTAGGTTGTATAAATGCAATAGACAGTTGAACGAAAATGTGAAGCGACAGCTTCAAGTTAATGATATAGCTGGAATTTTGCTACAGAAAAGTTATAACTCAGCTGTTGTTGAGGCTGGTGGGTATGAGAACCTTACGTTTATGGAAAAGGATTGTAGAAATTACATTGATAAGGTGAGGAAGTTAAGACTTGGGGAAGGAGATGCTGCTTCGATTCAAGTGTATTTTTCGAAAATGCAAGCCCTTTGTCTGGGTTTCTATTTTAGTATCGACTTGGATGAAGATTCTCGATTGAGGAACATATTCTGGGCAGATAATAGGTGTAGACAAGCGTAGGCGATGTTGTGACATTCGACACCACGTACCTGACCAATAGGTACGACATGCCATTTGCTCCCTTTGTTGGTGTAAATCACCATGGGCAATCGACATTTTTTGGATGTGGTTTACTTTCCAACGAGGACACTAGGACTTTTGTGTGGTTGTTTAGGACATGGCTTTAATGCATGGAGGATCAAGCTCCCACTGGAATAATCATTGACCAGGATAGGGCTATGCAAAACGCAATTGAGATAGTTTTCCCTAACACGAAGCACAGGTGGTGTTTGTGGCATATACTAAAAAATAGTCTTGAAGTATTCGAGCAAGGATGGAGTTCAATGATTGAGAAATATGCACTGCACGACAACGATTGGTTGTCTGGACTGTATACACAAAGAGCTCGTTGGGTGCCATGTTTCTTGAAAACTAGTTTTTGGGCAGGGATGTCAACAACCCAACGGAGTGAGAGCATGAATGCATTTTTCGATGGTTATGTACACTCAAAAACTTCATTGAAGCAATTTGTTGAGCAATATGAGCGGGCAATGAGGGCTAAAGTTGAAAAGGAGTTTCAGGCCGACATTAAGTCATTTACTCAGATGGTGCCATGCGCATCAAGGTATCCCATGGAGAAACAATTTCAAGAAGTGTACACAATCACAAAATTCAAAGAGTTTCAGGATGAGTTCATAGGAAAGATGTATTGTGAGGTTGTGTTTATCGAAGAGGGATTGTTGGGTACGAGGTACGAGGTGCAGGAAGATATCATATTTGATGAAAGATTCAAGGAGAAAAAATTTTCAGTTGTTATTGACAAAGAGAAAGGCGATTTGGTTTTTACCTGTCACATGTTTGAGTTCAGGGGAATAATTTGCAGACATATTGTCACAGTATTGATTCGAAGTGGTATCAGATCACTTCATGACAAGTATATCTTAAGGCGATGGAGGAAAGATGTCAGTAGATCCTACACGAGAGTGAAGATCAATTACAATGGTTGGATTAGTACGCCTAGCCAGTTAAGATATGATAAGTTGTGAAGTGTCTTTGCGAAAGTTGCAGACTTGGTTGCAGATGACGAAGATCATACCAAGGCAGCTATGGAGTGGATGGAATCTCAATTGACTGTATTGAGCATATCTAAAACGAAGTCAAGTTGTGGTAGCAATATACATGTTAAAGACAGTGTGCAAGAACAAGTTCCTGATCCTGGACAGGCTGCTATAGCTTCAAGCGGGCAAATTTTTGATCCAAAATGCTCGCAGACAAAGGGAGCCCCTAGGAAGCTTCGTAAGAAGGGTTCATTGGAACTGAGTTCCAAGAAAGCGAAGAAGGGCCCAATGGAAACAAGTTTCAAGAAGGCGAAGGTATGCTTTAATATATTTTTTATTTACTTGATAATGTAGTGCTCGAATTCTCAATTGTAATGAATGACTCTTCCTTTCATTCGATGTCCAGGTGGGATCCTCAAAAGTAAACCAAGGCAATGCCCCCATGCAAAACATTGTTGAAGACGGTCAAGCATTCAGTGAAGGTTTTACACAAGAATCACAGTATCATGCTATGACATCGATCTCGCACTCACAATTAATGGTAAGTACTTGGATGAGATTAGGGTAATAATTTAAGTTGTCATTTTTTAAATTCCAGTGCTTTCTTTTTATTTTGCAGGCATCTTTTGATACAGTTCGGCCCTTCATGCCAATGTACATGCCCCATCCACGGCTCGATGACAACCCACCAGATGTTTGAGGCATTCATTCCAAGTTATACTCACCAGCCTCCAGGTTAAGATCCATGATTTCGTTGTTTGTTCTTGTATCTTGTAATGATTTACCTTGTATGTAGTCTTGTCTCAATATTTTGCCAAAATTGCATCCTTTGACGATTCTCATTAATTAGTCATTGGGCTTTATTTTTATCAAGAAGTTTCTAATGGTTTTTAGTGCATCCCCTTGTAAACTGCCTATTCTCTGTATTGCAGAAGAAAAAATGTTGTGAAATTTCTAGGAGATAGAATGGATGATAAAATGTTGTGAAATTTGATCAGTTTACTCATCCACTCTGCTTCACCAAGGAAGATACTAGTATGTTTTCTTTGACATTCTCCTCTTGTTGTTAATAATCTATTCATTTGGCTTTTTTGCACAATTGTAGATTTTCTTGTGGGTGTGATGGACTACACAATGTCAAAGATGTGAAGATGTACTCTAAATGGTCGAAGATGGCTGCTTAATCATCAGCATCTGGATGCAATAAACACTTGCTGGAAGCTTAAAGTTGGCATGTTTATGCAGATCTATGACTTACCTTGTATTAATAGTGCTACCTGTTGTCATATTAACAATATGGAGAATGTATTAATAGTGCTACCTGTTGTCATATATATATAGACTATGCAGAGACTTTTCCTTTGGTTTTTAGTTTTTTATGCAGAGACTATGCAGAGACTTTTCCTTGTATTAATAGTTCTTTTCTTCACATTCCCGGAGTTAGTTGGTGCTCTGATTTTCATTCTTCTTTGTTAGATTAGTCATTTTTCTTGGAAGATATCTTTTATATTTTGCAAAAATAATAGTGATAAGTTACTTTCTTATTGAGGTTAGACAAAATTTAAGGGATTTTGCGCTGAGATAAGCATCAATGCTTCAAATGGAACTCGTCTTTTAGATGCATCTTCATCTTCCATGGCGGCAAGCAAAGAGATGGAAACAATCTCAAAGTCATAAACAACGGAGGAGACTCCTTATTAAAGGAGCTGAAGAAAGAGGTGTAACAGATGATTGAACTGCAAACGAAGCTGGAAACTACCAGCACAATTGGGATTAGTCACAGCAAAGTTTGATGCATTGGAAAAGGGGCCTTTTAAGTTTGTGCAATCCTTGTTTGAATGGATTCGAAAGCTACGATGACATGTATTGCCATTTCATTGCTGTCTTCTTCTTTGATTTTGATTCAAATCAGAAGAACCCAACAACTGCTATGATGGCATAACAAGCTAAGTAGCTGCTGGTAGGCTCATCAATTAGATCACGATTAGAATTAATGTTGACACAGCTGTTTGTCAAGACGGTTGCCACGACAATGATGTGATATGGGAACATCTTTACAATATGACTCATTTTGAACCATCAAGAGTTTGAACCATCAAAATATCGAATTATCGATCAAGAAAGGCATTTGGGCTACTCAAGTCATGAATGAACCCATTCTAGAAGAAGCCTTTCATGTAAGATCCCTCCTAGTTTAATGTCATAAACAACTTTCTCAATCCTGATTCTTTTACGGAGAAGCCTATGCTTGTATTGCAGAATTCCAGTAAAGTAATTCTAATATTTAGTGTCAACATGAGCGGTTTCTTCCAAAGGTATGCCCAAATGATGTCTTCTGTTGGGTGGAGACGAGATAATGTTTGGACTCAAGGAAGTGGGGGAAAAAATCCTTGGGGCCGCAGTTTTAGGGTCAAATGGCTTCGATTATATGACTTGCCTTTCCAAAAGACCCTGCATCTCAAGAATCCTTGGAATGATTATAAACCTGTCAAGATTAGCAGAGACTGCCAAGTAGCATTTCTAGTTACTTTCTGTTCTACATTGTACAGACTTGTGCTCTGACCTGGCTCACTTGATCATAGAAGCTCTCTCTTGATTATGAGCAATAAAAAGAAAAGCCCCTGAACGTTAGAATTTTCATGAGCCAAATTCACTATCGTAAGCAAGAAAAATAAAAGCACTATAATTTCAAGCATTCAATGATGGCATCTAGATTACTCGATTAGTTGGGGTAATACATAATTACATCAAAGCTAAGTACCTAAATTTACTTCCTTCATTTTTCATCACCCATAAACTAAGCAAAAAACATAACAATCCTAACACTATCATACCCCTAACAAACCTATTATACTCTTGAAGTTTTCTTTTCAATTTTATATTCTCTTCTATAATACATTTACGTTCTTTCTGAAACTTTAGTAACTTTTCTTTTTTTCTTAATTTTTTTTTTCAAAAACCTTGACTTGTTCTTGTAAAACTCTTTCCTTATCCAACAAGACTCCGCATAATGCTTTCTCACGGGCTGTGCGTTCATCATCAGTCCACTGAAACCATTTGCAATCATCATCCTGTCAATCAAAGTATTCAACAATTACTATAATTCATATTAACGATTTATACATTTATAAGAGAATAAATTACCTTCCAAAATCGACACCTCAAGAATTTTCTTCTAGGATTACGTTTAGTCCATGACGTGTAGGACGAAACAGATACACCGTGATTACACACAATCGTCTGATGTGAACTAGAGGAGTTAATTGAGGCTTCACTCATTTCAAAATTAAAAGTCATGTATCCTGAAATAACTAAATTCCCAATGATTTCCTATATCCAGAAATTCTTTTTATTTGTTTTACATAGTATAGGAAAACACAAGTTGATGAAGGAAATCCAAACAATCAAATTCCCATAATCTTCAAACCATAAAATACATCAAATAGATTGGAAACCTATGATTCACCAAACTGTATAAAGCAACCAAAATTCATAACTAAATTGGAAACTTCTTAAAAATGGAAGATGGTCTTCTTAATTAAGATTAGGGAAAAACCTTGAAGTTCCAAATTCAACATTAAACAATATGAGGGTTCAACCAGCTAGACGGAAGAGTCTCCATTTGTAAAAATTCTTCAAAAATTGAAAATGCAACCCCTAATTTTCGTTAAATCATTAACAATTCCATTCATTCCTCACCCAATAACCCAAGAGACATTGCAAGAGAATAAATAACATAGTTACACTAAATTAGAAAGAGGAGAGAGAGCAATAGCAGAGTCACACTATACAAAGGAACAAAATCAGATTTACATACTCAAATCACATACACTACAAGCCGCAGGAAAATGCTATATATCGTCTACAAGCCGATAAAGACATTATTCATATTACAATACAAATCATAGGAAACTTTTATAGCGCCATATTAACAACTAACAAGCTGTCATTTTTGCCAGTCACCACCGGCCATCGTGGCCGGTGGTTTCCGGCAATCATGGGCAACCGCTCGACACGCAAAGGCCCATCAACGAACATACCCAAAAACAATCAAGAGCCAATGGCCCAATCTCCCTAGATCTAATATTAAAGTCCCGGCCAAACCCCAAAAAAACGCATATACGTATATATGATGGATGAGTGCTGAAAATAAAGACTAAAATGTGTAAAAGACTTACCTGCTTGTAGATCGACGACAATGGAGGCGTGCGACGACCAGAGATGAAGTCGCACGGGCGAGAGCCGACGACCTTGAGGTTCGATCCGAGAAGAAGGGTCGCACAACGGCTAGAACAAACTTGTGCGATAGGGAAGGTCGAACGAGACAGAGAGAGAGAGAGAGAGAGAGAGAGGGGAGAAGGGAGCAAGAGATTGAGCGAACTGGTAGGTCGAACAGGAGCTAGGGTCGAACGGGACAGGGAGGGGGGAGGGTCGTTCCGAGTGGTCGAGAGGGAGAGGCCCGAAAAATTGAAAATATTTGGACTTTTGGGCGGGACTTCATATCGCAAAAGGTCGCAACGTTTTAGCCTGGAGATATCGCGAGATCTCGCGATATCTCTTCGGTGGGCACTTCGATGGGCCGAATAGCATTACTCATATTTTATTATATAATAAATATTTAAAATAATAATTTTAATAATTAAAATAACAAATATTCTTAAACATGCATGTCCACCTGTTAGGCTATATATTTTAGGAGTTGTAATATATATATATATTCAGAGGTGGTGGTGTTGGCGGAATCACATGATATTGGCAGCTAGTTAGCGGCTGGTAATTGGCGAAACAATCACCATGCATTAGGGGTGATTTGGCTGGTCTTAAAGTCATTTTTAATATATCAAATTATATATGTAATTTTTTTATTATTTTAAATCATGCGGTCTAACTTGATCAACGTAAATCGCATCAAATCACACTATATTTTGCGGTATGGTTCAGTGTCATTTTCACAATTTGCCCAAAACATGTCATAAGCATTCAAACACCAAGCATAACTAATTAAAGTCATAGAGTTCAAAGTAAAATAAGTTACAATTCAATCAAAATACAAATTTAAAAGTTCAAAATTCACTACACAACCACATGTCTGTAACATAAAAATAACACAAGAATCCACAACATAATTCATGGACAAGCAAATATGCTAGCTATAACTTTAAATTCATCACTAATCAGGGTTTACAATATCTATTGTTATAGTGGAGTTATTTGAAATATTAAGGGAAATAATAAAGTTAGAAAATTAAAATGTTAGGGTTTTATTTTTTTAATTTTTATATATTGCAGTGCGGTGCAAGTAGTTCAATTAAAAATTATTATTTTTTATCAAACTGCAAACCACACAATTTATAAATTTCTCAAACCGTTCTCTCAAAAAAAACCGTGAGGTGCAGTATGGTGCATTTTATTTTTACAATTTAACGATTTTTTTGAACACCTCTTACCATGCATGCATGGCATGGAGTCCATTTCCATTATTGAATCCTTTTCATTGGCCAAATGCATTTTTCATTTAAATACTTAAAATTTTTATTGTTTCAATTATGATTAAATACATCGACAAATTTATTGAGAATAATAAATTAAGTATAGTCGATAGATATAATTAAAATAATAACAAATTTAAGTGCCTAAATAAAAAAAATGGGTGCAAATTCAAATAATTTGAGTATTCAAATAACATTTATAATTGTACCGCATGAATATATTAAGTCTTAATCAACTCAAATAATACATATACATATACATGCACATGCCACTCATGTCATATTAGCTAGTATAAAATAGGTAGTTAACCACATGACATGAGTAGCTCAAATAAGTTCTAATTAAACGCTATTTCTTAGTCTCACGATCAACGTCCTTCAGGTAGAGTTTTACCCAATTTATGTGTACGGATCGATATACATGGATTTATAAAAGACTTATTGGATATATATATATATATATATGGACTGGTAAAATTGTGAATCCACTATTGTTGTCCGAATAATGCTACTTTTTCTGAATTACTTAATGTACAAGATAACTAAAGATATTAAAAGACAAAAATATCCTCACCTTAAAACTGTTGCTCCAAATAAAAGTCAGGCAGACTTCATCATCGATGAAGCCCGCCCGAAGTGAACTAGTGGAATTCAACTATGTTGAAGTCCGCCCGCCCAGCAATGAGCGGGCTACTGGGCGGATGAAAACCGCCCACATAGCAGTGGGCAGACTTAATTCAAAATGAAGTCCGCTGCTGCCGACCTTATTTTGATTATATTTTATATTATAATTTTAATTTCAATTTAAGTTAATTGTTATATTATAATTTTAATTATTTTTTTATTTTAATTTTAATAACAGTGTGTTTGACGAATTTTATCTTAGATGAAATCTACCAAAACTTGACCGATCAGATTTTATTCCGTTCGATCATTCCATGCGTTAACAGTTCAGACACTGTAGCATGATCCTTGATGTCCTTATGCATGGTGTCACCATGAAGGTCACTCTCAGTCGCAGCTGCTTGCTTTTGGGTGCTTATGGGTGTGTCCCATCCCATCCATCTCTGCAAATAAACACCCATTTTGGAGAGATACGGTAATATATATGAAATATGATATTACCTTAATATAATATAATGGCATGATAGCACAATTATAATGAATATATCCTGTTCAATTTCAGAGTGTAACCTTGTTGGGCCTAAGGGGAGAAGTTTGATATGGGCTTAAGCTGAAAGCCCATTCATCGGCCTTTGGGCTTATGCCCTTTGCAGTCATTGAACATCAAAGAATAATTAAATTATTATAATTTAAAATTTTTATTAAGAAACTTTATTATATATTCGTCTAAAATTGACATATTAAAAGAGTCCATGATACCTCTTTCTGATGGTCTTACTTAATTTTTCTTTTAAACACATAAATATAGGGGTCGAAAATATTTTTGTTTAATTGAAATAATTGAATAGAATCAATTAAAATTGTTAGTTCGGTTTAATTGAACTTGTTCATCAATTTGATTTGATTTCTAATTTTTCTTGTTTTGTTTCGTTTAAGAATCTATTTAATCAGTACAGTTCAATTTTTTTACGTAAGTTAAATCTATGATCCAAACACCTCAATTCATTAGTGATCAACCTTGACACGTTTGAATTTATCCTCTTACTCCCTCCTACAATAAACTCAAGCACATGACTTCATAAGTTCATTCTTTCTTTTTCTCTCTTTTTGAAAAGCTAACTGGCTGTCGTTGATCCATGACAAATGATAAAAAAGTGATCAGAGAAAAAGAGAAAAAAAAGTAAAGTTGTTATTTTATCTCTTTATTTAATTTAAAAGTGAAATATGATAAATATTCCACATAGAATTATTTTTTATTATATTTATTAAATTTATCTGACAACTCACTTAAAAGAAATCATTTGACTTTTGTCGACGTTTGGAATTAGTCGATCGTGATTCGTTTACCCGCACTGAGAAAGTAAACATGATTTCAATGAAAAAGTAAGGAAGAGAAAGTGCTTAAAGAAGTTTTTTTATGTAGTTTGTCTTGAACGATGCTTAGTTCACGACTGTCTTCCTGATTATTTTTGTAGAGTAACAGTATATTATTATTCGTCCATATACAATGGTTTTCGACCTTTATTTATAGTCATGGGTATTTACAATTTGAATAAAATCTAAAATGGAAGAATAATATTATGAAGATAAAATTTCTTTATCAGTTTCACATAATTAGAAACGGATTCGGCATTAGTAGGAATTTGATTTGTCTTAGATTTGGAAGGTTAACTTTTTCTCTAACCATTTTCGATAAATTTGTTGTCTCCTCGTAATGCGAGGTACATATCTTGACATCGTGTTTCACAACTTAAGACATTCTGTGATTTAAACCCAATCGAAGCAACCTTGCCCTAAAGTCCTCAACCTAGATTTTGAAGAATTAGGCTGATCTAGTGGACCGTTCCCATCCCATGTAGTACAACCTAGAAAATACCCATAACAACTTTTTATTTAAAATTATTCAAATAAATTTAACTATCTTTTATTCAAATAAATTTATTGATAACTTTATATATGAAAAAAATGACTCATATCTCTCATTACATTCTAAAAAATTTAATAAATAATTTAATAAAAATATTAAAATACTTTACAACCTTATCTTAATTATTTAATATTTTACTTAAAAAATATTATAATTTTATCTTAATATAATTTTATTTTCCTCGTTTTATAACAAATGATAGTTCAATAAATCTCAAATATGTTGTAAAGACAAACACCCGCCGAAAGACGCTGCGTGATGGCGAAGTTTCCTCCAAAACACGTCTGCTCCTTAACGGCGAAGGATAAAACCAGTCCCTTTTCTTCTGCTCTGTCGCCCCACTTCCAGACGCTTGCAATAGCAATTCTTCTTCTCTCGACGCGAAAACCCTTCTTTGGTCGATATCTCGAGGAGAAAAAGAGCGAAATGGGGCTGATTTCAAACAGGTATGTACGTATGCATCCCGCAATGCCTTTCATTACAAAGCAAGAAAGAAATCCCCGGTTGGACTTGGTGTTTGTAGCTTTGTTCTTCAAATGGTTTGCTGATTCGAATGTTTTTGATGTATTCGGACTTCGATGGACGAAAACGAATGGGAAAATCAAATAAATGGAAGCAGAGTGGACGAGAAGAGCCTAAAACCCGGAGATCACATCTACTCCTGGAGGACCGCCTATATCTACGCTCATCATGGTCACTTCTTTCCGTTTCTCTTGATTTGCTTCTCTTCTCTGGTTCAATGTCTTGATATTTGTATTGTTATTGTTTGTGACATTTCTGATTATTTGGGAATAAATTTTGTGTCGTTGACATCAAAGTGAAATGCAGTGATCAAAGAGGCTTGCTGGATCTCTCAGTTCTCTTTCTGTGTTGCTTTTGTAGGAGAGCCCTTGAGTCTCCATGCATCATTGCGGCATTTGTTAAAAAATATGCATCTTTGCAATTGAAAATTCAAATCCTCGGTGCTACCATGTTTGTAATAAATTATCATCGTTACCCACATGAAATCCTGTGATCTTGGACGTCTAGGATAGAATGCATAAGAAGAGTGCAATAGGGTTTAATTGTTTTAAATGCTTGCCTTCTTGTTAGCAATCAGAGCGCACATTCACATAGTTAAATAAAAAAGAATCTTGGACCCTTGCAATCCCATTGACTGTGAGCTTGAGGCAGCATATATAATTCTACTGATTTCATGATTGTTTGTGTCATTTGATGGGGAGCAACTTGTGGGTTCTTGCCCTTGGTATTCCTAGACTAATTTTTTTATCTCCATGGTCACTCTGGATGTATGAACTTTGAATGATCTGTTCCAAAAGATTGAGGGTTGATTTCTTTGTCATCTCAAGGGGTGTGCGTGTGTGCTGTATTCATTGTTTACCTATTTTTTGTCCTTACAGGCATCTATGTTGGAGATGATAAAGTCATCCATTTTACAAGACGGGGCCAGGAAGCAGGAACAGGAACTGTGGTTGATCGCCTTGTGTGGAGCTCGTTACCAGCCCAAGCTCTAGTACGCTGCTCCACCTGTAGCCCACCGGAAAAGGGTCATCATGGGGTTGTGTCCTCATGCCTGAACTGTTTCCTCGCCGGAGGTGTTCTCTACCGTTACGAGTATGCTGTCTCACGCGCTCTCTTTCTCGCGAGTGTGCGTGGTGGAACTTGCACTCTTGCTGCTTCAGATCCAGTTGACATTGTGGTCCATCGTGCAAACCACCTCCTTAACAATGGCTTTAGGCGCTATGACACATTCAAGAACAACTGTGAAGACTTTGCCATCTACTGCAAGACAGGGTTACTTGTTCTGGATGAAAGAACAATGGGGCAGAGTGGGCAAGCTGATTCATTGGTGAGTGGGCTGAATGCACTTGTTTCGTCTGTTCGATTAAAGCATTCCACCACCACCGATGTCTCTACGATGGGGGCTACAGCATTCAAAGTCTACTGTGAAAGCCGGATTGCTGCCGACATTGGGATGAGAAGCGATGTGGCTAGGGTCTCTGTCGAGGACTTGACAACAAGGCTGGAAAACAACAGGTGCACTACAGATTAGTATTGGCCTGTTTTCTTCAATGCATTAGCCTACGCATGAGTCCTAAAATTGACATATTAAAAGATTCGATAATACCTCTTTTATATCTTTTACTTAATTTTTCTTTTAGCATTGTGCTATTTGTATAGAAGGTTGTTTACAGAATGGTTTACGGGGGCAATTAAATGACCATTTTGCCCTTGTGATAAATGACTCAAACTCAAAAGACCCTAAACCATCTCTCTCTCTCCCGTCCCCCCCTCCCTTTGTCTCTCTTTCGCTCTCTCTCTCTCTCTCAGACACCATCGGCCCCAACCCTTCGGCCACCCGCTTGTCCTTTTTTGAACAATGTCGCCCCATTTACTGGCCACCCTTTGATGGCCATCGTCTGGTGCTCTCTCTCTCATTCTAATGACACCATCAACCCCACTTGCCTTTCTATCTCCTGACACCATCGACCCATCACAGTCTCTCTCTCTGTTTTGCTCTCACGACCATCGCCCCTACCCTCCAACCATCCCTTTAATACGACCGACTCTCTATGTCGCTTTCCCTCTCGCAAACACCATCGCCCCCACCCACCTCTCATTTTCACGACACCATCAACCCCACCCGCCTCTCCCTGTCAGAACACCGTCGCCCCAGCCGTCAGCCACCATCTGTCTTTATCTCTCTCTCACTTTGATAACACCGTCGGCCCCACCCGTCTCTCCATCTCCCAACATTGTCGGCCCCACCACCTTCTCGCTCTCTCTTTCTCGCTAGTTCTCATGACTATTGACCTGAACATCCGATCAAGCCTCTGACAACCATCGTCTCTCTCTCTCTCGCTCTCAGGATTGTTGCCTTCACTGGTCAACCATGCCTCTCACAACCACCGTCTCTTTCTCTTTTTTTCTCTCTTTCTCTCTCACGACCTTCGACCCCACCCGCTGCCCAGAAACCCACAAATCCCCAAATCCCCAAAACAAAACCCACAACCCCATAACCGACAGTCGTGCCCAATGTCTCGCCCACCTGCCGCCCATTGCATCCACTACTACTGGCCAACGCTCATAGTATATAGTACTTTGAGTTTATATATTTGCTTATGTCTTCATAGAATAACATTCTTCTATGGTGATATTTCTTAGTTTTGAGTTCATTTTTTGCACAAAAAAAGATACAATGGTTTTGGATTAAAGTCGTCGTTGATCTTGGTCCTCCAATATAAATGGATTTTGAAAATAGTTTTGTTGTCTTACCAGATAAAATCATGCTTATAATTGAATAATAGGTGTTGAAAGGCGATGTCCAAACATGAATTTGTATCTTGGGCTGTTGGGTTTTATTATTGACGACCAATTTTTCTATGTTAGGAAAAACATTGTAGTATGCTGCAGAGACAATAATTTGTCAAAGTTGGTTGCTCAAGTACATCACTACCTCCTTTAATAGTAATAGATATAGTAATAGTTGGCATTTGCGATCGATAGGAAATTTGTAACACTCTCTTTCTATAGAAACCTTGTTATTATGAATCTTTTTTTCCTTGTGTTGTTAATTGGAGTGTAATTTCTAATTCACAGTATTATAATGACGAGACGAAATGCAAGAGTATGTCATAGCTGTAGACAGCGAGGGCACTACTTTGCGGCATGTCCAACAAAGCGACCATGCCCATCGTGTAAACAAGGCATTGTAAAATGTTTCAAGGTGAAAAAAGAGTCCATAAACAAAGGAAGGCTGTTCAATATTTGCAGTATTAAGTGTGGATTTTGGAAGTGGGTCGAAGAAGGTGAATCAAGTGGCAGTGCTTCGGCTAAGTCTACGACCAATTTTCTCGTAAAAGAGTTATCTGGTATGTTTCAGACTATAGCTCAAATATATGAAGAAAATGACGTGAAGATTTCAGTGAATAAAACAGTGCGTAAGGGAAAAGGAAGTGTGAACGACCATGGTAAAAGAAAGGGATTGGCATGATTGTGGTTGACACTTGAGAAATATATTTATATATGCGTATATAGTGGTAATTGAGTAAAACTGTATGTTATGAGAACTCTAATTGAATATGTGTTTGTAGTGGTAAAATTAAAACAAGTATTTATGGAGATATTTCATATATTTCATAAATTGAATGCCATGAAAATAAGTTTGTAATGGTAATTTGATGATTATTTCATAATGTTTTATTTTACCTGCAATGTGAAGAAGTTAGAAGTTAGGTAAATGGAAGTCCCTTTGGATACCAAAGATTGAGCGCCCAATCAATATATTTTTGCTTCATGCAAAGTTTGTGGACCAAAAGGTGCTATGCAGCACAAAACTTGAAGAAAAGCACGAGAAATTACATGTTTTATTTATTATTTATTTGTAATTGTAAAGAAATAGATATGAAATTGTTCTTACATTTTTATATAACTGTTCTTAAAATATAATATTTTTTTTATTCTAGGGGTATTTTTATCACTTCTTAAATTATTCTACTACCAACATCACTAAAAAAAACTAGCTTTTTCAAGCATTTACCAAACACTTCTCCATAGCTTATTCCAAACTACCTATTTTCTTACTGTTTTCTCAGTTAGCATTTTAATGAATAAAAGAATACATTGCCAATATGACCCTTAAAAGAACACTTTTTACTCTATAGTTATTGGTTGGACATATAAAAGTATTAGAATATCAAGGAAATCTGTGAATTATTAATGTTGGTTAGGTTTGTTGTAGGACTCTAACTTTACCTCATTTAGATCTTGTTGGACCTATGAGAATCCAAAATTTAGATGGAAAACATTATATTTTTGTCATTATAGATGACTATTCTAGATTCAATTGAAAATGTTTCTTGCTTCAAAAAGGTCAAATGTTTAGACAATTTGAAATCTTTTGATAAAGGCATATATATATATATATATATATTTTAAAAAATTAGAAGCAATCATGGGGAGAATTTTAAAATGAACAATTTAAACACTATTGTGAGAAAAATGGTATTGATCATAATTTTTTAGTGTTAGAAGAAAATGAGGTAGTTGAAAAGAAAAGTAGATCCTTACAAGAAATGGTTAGAACTATACTATATATGTTGAATAGGATTTCTATAAAGCTTATCCTAAAGAAAACCCCTATGAGTTATATAGAGAAAGGAAACTAAATATTTTATATTTTCATGTTTTTGGTATTGCATGCTTTATTCTTAACAATGGTAAAAACTCTTTAAGAAAAATTTGATATTAAGAGTGAGGAAATAATTTTCTTAGAATATTTACTCAAAGTAAATCATATAAAGTATTTAAAAAACTCTACTGTAGAAGAATCTTTTCTAGCTATAGTTGATGATGTGAGTGTTCAAGTTCCAATAATACCTAATGAAGATTGTGATTTAATATTAATATGCTTAAATGTTTAATGAAGAAAACATAGTCAATGAAGAGAAAGATCAATCATTTTCAACAAGAAAAATATGTAGAGAAATTATATTATTGGAGATCCTTCCAAATGTATTAGGATAAGAGCATCTATTGGAAATGAATGACAATTTGCAATCTTCTTACCTCAAATAGAAACATCATAAACAAAAACTTCTATTTCAAAACCTCCTTGTCTATATTTTAAAACTTGTCTCTCTACATTTCAAATCTAGGTTTATCACTTACAAAAAGAGATTGTCTTTACACGATTGATATCTCATCGTGCCATTTCAATAACTCACATTAGGATATAAAGGGCATACTTCTGGGATCACTTCAACAAGCAGATCTGCATCCTTTCGATAAACCAGTCTACTTATCACAATTACAACAATTTCATCACGGCTAAGTCGTTCTGGAGCGGGTTTAAACACAGCTCTGTCCATGGCATTTGGTATTACAAAAACCTTTTCTAGCGGCAGCCCTGACCTCAAAACTGTGTTTTCCTTACTTGTATGAGAAACACAAATGGCCCGAGAAACATCTGCTAAAGTAAACTGCAATACTTTGTTCATGTGAATGCTTCCCGCATCAACAAAACCATAAAGTGAATGATCGGAAAATACAACTTTGTATCCCATCGTCCGTGCATGCATCAAAACTTCATGACAAAGAGTTGAGAAAGCCTGATACCCATGCACCAATGATTCTTTTCCCGTTTGAGAAATTCGTAAGAATGTTGTTTCTTCAAACATATATCCAACATTACTAGCCCATGCATGGCATACTGAGAGGTCCTTGACATGCTTATTTTAATGTGTTAACATTGATTACCATTGATCTGTAGCTACCTAGGCAATTCTATGAAACTATATCTTATGTATTTGATCTTGAACTATGTAGATATCATCAATAATAATATTCTCTATCACGTCATTCATAATATTCACGTATGCTGTCTATAATTTTATCAAAATAAAAAAAAACATCTACACACACCCAACCATGGCTGCAGCTGCCATGGGTTGCCATTTTTCTCCCTTCTCACTCTTTCCTTGTTCTAGACCGTTTTTGCCTTTGCACTCGTCGTCGATTCAGCCATTACCGGTTGTCTCGGAATGGCTAGGGGTCTGGGACCCTAATCCCAGCGGTCGGGGAACGGTTGGGGGTCGGAGACCAAGGTTCTGGGGTTCCCCAACCCCTAACAACCGACGGCCATGGCGGCCAGTCGCTCGACCACTAGGTTCTTGGTCCCAACTATGGCTCGAGGAACCTAGCCTTCCCATGCTGTTGTCGGGGAGCCCAATTGTGGAGACGTTGTTATTGTTATTTTTTTAAAATATGGGCAATAGACATGGATATTATGAGTGACGTGGCAACATGACGAGACAAAGTTAACGTCTCAGTTAACGTCAGTTAAGTCAGGGACTAAAAGTGTATAAAATTATTTTGTCTAGTGATGAATACTGAGTATGATTTAGTTGATATCCTTAAACTCATTTTTTTTATTAGTCTAGGGACTAAAAAATGCATTAAGCCGTGGTGACGTAGCAGTACTGAGGAGTGACGTGTCAGTGACGTGACAGCATGACGAGGCAAAGTTAACGTCTCAGTTAATGTTGCTTAAGCCAGAGACTAAAAATGTATAAAATTATTTTGTCTAGACATGAATAATGATTATAATTTAATTGATATCCTTAAAGCTATTTTTTTAAGTAGTCTAAGGAATAAAATATGTATTAAGCCTATTATTAATTAGCCATTTATATAGCGTGTTATTTACAAATATCTTCATATTTATATTAATATTTTATTATATAATAAAGATTTAAAATAATAATTTTTAATAATTAAAATAACAAATATTCTTAAACATGCATGTCCACAGGGTATATATTTTAGGAGTTGTAATATATATATATATATATAGAGAGAGAGGTGGTGGCGTTGGCGGAATCACATGATATTGGCAGCTAGTTAGCGGCTGGCAACTGGCGAAACAATCACCATGCATTAGCGGTGATTCGGCTGGTCTTAAAGTCATTTTTAATATATCAAATTATATATGTAACTTTTTTATTATTTTAAACCATGTGATCTAATTTGATCAAGGTAAATCACACCAAATCACACTATATTTTACGGTATGGTTTAGTGTCATTTTCACAATTTGACCAAAACATGTCATAAGTATTCAAACACCAAGCATAACTAATAAAAGTCATAAATTCAAAGTAAAATAAGTTACAATCCAATCAAAATATAAATTTAAAAGTTCAAAATTCACTACACAACCACATATCCGTAACATAAAAATAACACAAGAATTCACAACATAATTCATGGACAAGCAAGTATGCTATGACTTTAAATTCATCACTAATCAGGGTTTACAATATCTATTATTATAGTGGAGTTATTTGCAATATTAAGGGAAACAATAAAATTAGAAAATTAAAATGTTAGGGTTTTATTTTTTTAATTTTTATATATTGTGGTGCCGTGCAAATAGTTCGATTAAAAATTATTATTTTTTATCAAACCGTAAACCACACAATTTATAAATTTCTCAAACCATTCTCTCAAAAAAACCGTGAGATGCAGTACGGTACATTCTATTTTTACAATTTAACGATTTTTTTGAACACCTCTTACCATGCATGCATGGCATGTAGTCCATTTCCATTATTGAATCCTTTTCATTGGCCAAATGCATTTTTCATTTAAATACTTAAAATTTTTATTGTTTCAATTATGATTAAATACATCAACAAATTTATTGAGAATAATAAATTAAGTATAGTCCATAGATATAATTAAAATAATAACAAATTTAAGTGTCTAAATAAAAAAAATGGGTGCAAATTCAAATAATTTGAGTATTTAAATAACATTTATAATTGTACCGCATGAATATATTAAGTCTTAATCAACTCAAATAATACATATACATATACATATACATATACATGCACATGCCACTAATGTCATATTAGCTAGTATAAAATAGGTAGTTAACCACATGACATGAGTAGCTCAAATAAGTTCTAATTAAACGCTAATTCTTAGTCTCACGATCAACGTCCTTTAGGTAGAGTTTTACCCAATTTGTGTACGGATCGATATACATGGATTTATAAAGGACTTATTTGATATATATATATATATATGGACTGGTAAAATTGTGAACCACCATTGTTGTCCTTATGCATGGTGTCACCATGAAGGTCACTCTCAGTCTCAGCTGCTTGCTTATGGGTGTGTCCCATCCCATTCATCTCTGTAAATAAACACCCATTTTGGAGAGATACGGTAATATATATGAAATATGATATTACCTTAACATAATATAATGGCATGATGATAGCACAATTATAATGAATATATCTTGTTCAATTTCAGAGTGTAACCTCCTTGTCTATATTTCAAAACTTGTCCCTCTACATTTCAAATCTAAGTTTATCACTTACAAAAAGAGATTGTCTTTACACGATTGATACCTCATCATGCCATTTCAATAACTCACATTAGGATATAAACGACATACTTCTGGGATCACTTCAACAAGCAGATTTGCACCATTTCGATAAACCAGTCTACTTATCACAACTATAACAATTTCATCACGGCTAAGTCATTTTGGAGCAGGTTTAGACACAACTCTGTCCATGGCATTT
The DNA here is from genome assembly GCA_036245055.1 of Diospyros kaki. Classification (NCBI taxonomy): domain Eukaryota; kingdom Viridiplantae; phylum Streptophyta; class Magnoliopsida; order Ericales; family Ebenaceae; genus Diospyros; species Diospyros kaki. The sequence goes on from BSEG01000010.1 coordinate 2,247,438, forward strand.
GGTATTACAAAAACCTTTTCTAGCGGCAGCCCTGACCTCAAAACTGTGTTTTCCTTACTTGTATGAGAAACACAAATGGCCCGAGTAACATCTGCTAGAGTAAACTGCAATACTTTGTTCATGTGAATGCTGCCCGCATCAGCAAAACAATAAAGTGAATGATCGGTAAATACAACTTTGTATCCCATCGTCCGTGCATGCATCAAAACTTCATGACAAAGAGTTGAGAAAGCCTGATGCCCATGCACCAATGATTCTTTTCCCGTTTGAGAAATTCGTAAGAATGTTGTTTCTTCAAACATATATCCAGCATTACTAGCCCATGCATGGCATACTAACAGGTCCTTGACATGTTTATTTTAATTTGTTAACATCTATTACCATTGACCTGCAACTACCTAGGCAATTCTATGAAACTATATCTTATGTATTTGATCTTGAACGGTGTAGATATCATTAATAATAATATTCACTATCACGTCACTCATAATATTCACGTATGCTGTCCATATTTTTATCAAAATAATAAAAAAAACATCTACACACACCCAGCCATGGCTGCAGCTACCATGGGTAGCCATTTTCCCCCCTTCTCACTCTTTCCTCATTCTAGACCGTTTTTGCCTTTACACCCGTCGTCGATTCAGCCATTGCCGATCGTCTCAGAATGGCTAGGGGTCGGGGACCCTAAACCCAGCGGTCGGGGACCAAGGTTCTAGGGTTCCCCGACCCCTAACAACCGACGGCCATGGCGGCCTGTCGCCTGACCGCCAAGTTCTTGGTTGCGGCTATGGCTGGGTCGAGGAACCTAGCCTTCCCATGCCGTGGTCGGGGAGCCCAACTATGGAGACGTTGTTGTTCTTATTTTTTTTAAATATGGACAATAGACGTGGATATTATAAGTGACGTGGTAGTGACGTGGCAACGTGACGAGATAAAGTTAACGTCTCAGTTAACGTCAGTTAAGCCAGGGACTAAAAGTGTATAAAATTATTTTGTCCAGTAATGAATAGTGAGTATTATTTAGTTGATATCCTTAAACTCATTTTTTTTACTAGTCTAGAGACTAAAAAATGCATTAAGCCGTGATAACGTGACAGTACTAAAGAGTAACGTGTCAGTGACGTAACAATGTGACGAGGCAAAGTTAACTTCTCAATTAATGTCGGTTAAGCCAGAAACTAAAAATGTATAAAATTATTTTGTTCAGGCATGAATAGTGAGTATAATTTAATTGATATCCTTAAAACTATTTTTTTAATTAGTCCAAAGAGTAAAATATGTATTAAGCCTATTATTAATTAGTCATTTATATAGCATGTTATTTACAAATGTCTTCATACAGATATTAATATTTTATTATATAATAAAAATTTAAAATAATAATTTTTAATCATTAAAATAGAAAATATTCTTAAACATGCATGTCCACCTGTTAGGCTATATATTTTAGGAGTTGTAATATATATATATATATATATATTGAGAGGTGGTGGCGTTGGCGGAATCACATGATATTGGCAGCTAGTTAGCGGCTGGCAATTGGCGAAACAATCACCATGCATTAGGGGTGATTTGGCTGGTCTTAAAGTCATTTTTAATATATCAAATTATATATGTAATTTTTTATTATTTTAAATCATGCGGTCTAATTTGATCAACGTAAATCACACCAAATCACACTATATTTTGCGGTACGATTCACTATCATTTTCACAATTTACCCAAAACATGTCATAAGCATTCAAACACCATGCAGAACTAATTAAAGTCATAGAGTTCAAAGTAAAATAAGTTACAATCTAGTCAAAATACAAATTTAAAAGTTTAAAATTCACTACACAATCACATGTCCATAATATAAAAATAACACAAGAATTCACAACATAATTTATGGACAAGCAAGTATGCTATAACTTTAAATTCATCACTAATCAGGGTTTACAATATCTATTGTTATAGTAGAGTTATTTGCAATATTAAGGGAAACAATAAAGTTAGAAAATTAAAATGTTAGGGTTTTATTTTTTTAATTTTTATATATTGCAGTGCAGTGCAAGTAGTTCGATTAAAAATTATTATTTTTTATCAAACTGCAAACCACACAATTTATAAATTTCTGAAACCGTTCTCTCAAAAAAACTGTGAGATGCGGTACATTCTGTTTTTACAATTTAACGATTTTTTTGAACACCTCTTACCATGCATGCACGGCATGTAGTCCATTTCCATTATTGAATCCTTTTCATTGGCCAAATGCATTTTTCATTTAAATACTTAAAATTTTTATTGTTTCAATTGTGATTAAATACATCGACAAATTTATTGAGAATGATAAATTAAGTATTGTCCATAGATATAATTAAAATAATAACAAATTTAAGTGTCTAAATAAAAAGAAATAGGTGCAAATTATTTGTACGGAACGATATACATGGATTAATAAAGGACTTATTGGATATATATATATATATATATATATATATACATGGACTGGTAAAATTGTGAACCCACCATTGTTGTCCTTATGCATGGTATCACCATGAAGGTCACTCTCAGTCTCAACTGCTTGCTTATGGGTGTGTCCCATCCCATACAGCTCTGCAAATAAACACCCATTTTGGAGAGATACGGTAATATATATGAAATATGATATTACCTTAACATAATATAATGGCATGATAGCACAATTATAATGAATATATCTTGTTCAATTTCAGAATGCAAAGTTGTTGGGCCTGTGGGGAAGAAGTTTGATATGGGCTTAATCTGAAAGCCCATTCATCGGCCTTTGGGCTTTTGCCCTTTGCAGTCCCTGAACATCAAAGAATAATTAAATTATAATTTAAAATTTTTATTAAGAAACTTTATTATATATTCGTCTAAAATTGACATATTAAAAGAGTCCATGATACCTCTTTCTACTGGTCTGTCTTAATTTTTCTTTCAAACACAAAAATATAGGGGTCGACTATTTTTTTGTTTAATTGAAATAATTGAATAGAATCAATCGAAATTGTTGGTTCGGTTTAATTGAATTTGTTCATCAATTCGATTTGATTTCTAATTTTTCTTGTTTTGTTCCGTTTACGAATCTATTTAATTAGTACAGTTCAATTTTTTTTACGTAAGTTAAATCTATGATCCAAACACCTCAATTCATTGGTGAAGAATTGAGCTGATCTAGTGGACCGTTCCCATCCCATGTAGTACAACCTACGAAATACCCATAACAATTTTTTATTTAAAATTATTCAAATAAATTTAACTATCTTTTATTCAAATAAATTTATTGATAACTTTATATATGAAAAAAATGACTCATTATCTCTCATTACATTCTAAAAAATTTAATAAATAATTTAACAAAAATATTAAAATACTTTACAACCTTACCTTAATTATTTAATATTTTACTTAAAAAATATTATAATTTTATCTTCCTCGTTTGATAACAAATGATAGTTCAATAAATCTCAAATATGTTGTAAAGACAAACATCCGCCGAAAGACGCTGCGTGATGGCGAAGCTTCCTCCAAAACACGTCTGCTCCTTAACGGCGAAGGATAGAACCAGTCCCTTTTCTTCTGCTCTGTCGCCCCACTTCCAGACGCTCGTAATAGCAATTCTTCTTCTCTGGACGCGAAAACCCTTCTTTGGTCGATCACTCGCGCAGAAAAAGAGAGAAATGGGGCTGATTTCCAACAGGTATGTACGTATGCATCCCGCAATGCCTTTGATTACAAAGCAAGAAAGAAATCCCCGGTTGGACTTGGTGTTTGTAGCTTTGTTCTTCAAATGGTTTGCTGATTCGAATGTTTTTGATGTATTCGGACTTCGATGGACGAAAACGAATGGGAAAATCAAATAAATGGAAGCAGAGTGGACGAGAAGAGCCTCAAACCCGGAGATCACATCTACTCCTGGAGGACCGCCTATATCTACGCCCATCATGGTCACTTCTTTCCGTTTCTCTTGATTTGCTTCTCTTCTCTGGTTCAATCTCTTGATCTTTGTATTGTTATTGTTTGTGACATTTCTGATTATTTGGGAATAAATTTTGTGTCGTTGACATCAAAGTGAAATGCAGTGATCAAAGAGGCTTGCTGGATCTCTCCGTTCTCTTTCTGTGTTGCTTTTGCAGGAGAGCCCTTGAGTCTCCATGCATCATTGCGGCATTTGTTAAAAAATGTGCATCTTTGCAATTGAAAATTCAAATCCTCGGTGCTACCATGTTTGTAATAAATTATCATCGTTACCCACGTGAAATCCTGTAATCTTGGACGTCTAGGATAGAATGCATAAGAAGAGTGCAATAGGGTTTAATTGTTTTAAATTCTTGCCTTCTTGTTAGCAATCAGAGCCCACATTCACATAGTTAAATAAAAAAGAATCTTGGACCCTTGCAATCCCATTGACTGTGAGCTTGAGGCAGCATAATTCTACTGATTTCATGATTGTTTGTGTCATTTGATGGGGAGCAACTTGTGGGTTCTTGCCCTTGGTATTGCTAGACTAATTTTTTTATCTCCATGGTCACTCTGGATGTATGAACTTTGAATGATCTGTTCCAAAAGATTGAGGGTTGATTTCTTTGTCATCTCAAGGGGTGTGCGTGTGTGCTGTATTCATTGTTTACCTATTTTTTGTCCTTACAGGCATCTATGTTGGAGATGATAAAGTCATCCATTTTACAAGACGGGGCCAGGAAGCAGGAACAGGAACTGTGCTTGATGGCCTTGTGTGGAGCTCGTTACCAGCCCCAGCTCTAGTACGCTGCTCCACCTGTAGCCCACCGGAAAAGGGTCATCATGGGGTTGTGTCCTCATGCCTGAACTGTTTCCTCGCCGGAGATGTTCTCTACCGTTACGAGTATGCTGTCTCACGCGCTCTCTTTCTCGCGAGTGTGCGTGGTGGAACTTGCACTCTTGCTGCTTCAGATCCAGTTGACATTGTGGTCCATCGTGCAAACCACCTCCTTAACAATGGCTTTAGGCGCTATGACACATTCAAGAACAACTGTGAAGACTTTGCCATCTACTGCAAGACAGGGTTACTTGTTCTGGATGAAAGAACAATGGGGCAGAGTGGGCAAGCTGATTCATTGGTGAGTGGGCTGAATGCACTTGTTTCGTCTGTTCGATTAAAGCATTCCACCACCACCGATGTCTCTACGATGGGGGCTACAGCATTCAAAGTCTACTGTGAAAGCCGGATTGCTGCCGACATTGGGATGAGAAGCGATGTGGCTAGGGTCTCTGTCGAGGACTTGACAACAAGGCTGGAAAACAACAGGTGCACTACAGATTAGTATTGGCCTGTTTTCTTCAATGCATTAGCCTACGCATGAGTCCTAAAATTGACATATTAAAAGATTCGATAATACCTCTTTTATATCTTTTACTTAATTTTTCTTTTAGCATTGTGCTATTTGTATAGAAGGTTGTTTACAGAATGGTTTACGGGGGCAATTAAATGACCATTTTGCCCTTGTGATAAATGACTCAAACTCAAAAGACCCTAAACCATCTCTCTCCCCCCCTGTCGGTCTCTCTCTCGGTCTCGCTCTCGCTCTCCCTCTCGCAGACACCATCGGCCCCAACCCTTCAGCCACCCGCTTGTCCTTTTCTGAACAACGTCGCCCCATCTACCGGCCACTCCTCTGATGGCCACTGTTTGGCGCTCTCTCTCTCATTCTAACGATACCATCGGCCCCACCTGCCTTTCTATCTCCTGACACCATTGGCCCCATCACCGTCTCTCTCTCTCTTTTGCTTTCACGACCATCACCCCTACCTTCCAACCACCCCTCTAATACGACCGACTCTCTATGTCGCTTTCCCTCTCGCAAACACCGTTGCCCCCATCCACCTCTCATTTTCACGACACCGTCAACCCCACCCGCCTCTCCCTGTCCGAACACCGTTGCCCTAGCCGTCAGCCACCCTTCTCACAGCCACCATCTGTCTCTATCTCTTTCGCACTTTGATAACACCGTTGGCCCCACCCATCTCCCAACACTGTCAGCCCCACCACCGTCTCGCTCTCTCTTTCTCGCTCGTTCTCATGACTATTAGCCTCACCATCCGATCATGCCTCTGACGACCATCGTCTCTCTCTCTCTCTCTCTCTTGCTCTGAGGACTGTTGCCCTCACTGGTCAGCCATGCCTCTCACAACCACCGTCTCTTTATTTCTTTCTCTCTCTCTCTCTCTCTCTCTCTCACGACCGTCGCCCTCACCTGCTGCCCAGAAACCCACAAATCCCCAAAACGAAACCCACAACTCCCATCACTGACAGTCGTGCCCAATGTCTCACCCACCTGTCGCCCATTGCATCCGCCACCGCTGGCCAACGCTCATAGTATGTAGTACTTTGAGTTTATATATTTGCCTATGTCTTCACAGAATAACATTCTTCTATAGTGATATTTCTCAGTTTTGAGTCCATTTACTGCACAAAAAAAGATATAATGGTTTTGGATTATAGTCGTCGTTGATCTTGGTCCTCCAATATAAATGGATTTTGAAAATAGTTTTGCTGTCATACCAGATAAAATCATGCTTATAGTTGAATAATAGGTTTTGAAAGGCGATTTCCAAACATGAATTTGTATCTTGGGCAGTTGGGTTTTATTATTGACGACCAATTTTTCTATGTTAGGAGAAGCATTGTAGTATGCTGCAAAGGCAATAATTTGTCAAAGTTGGTTGCTCAAGTACATCACTACCTCCTTTAATAGTAATAGATATAGTAATAGTTGGCATTTGAGATCGATAGGAAATTTGTAACACTCTCTTTCTATAGAAACCTTGTTATTATGAATCTTTTTTTCCTTGTGTTGTTAATTGGAGTGCAATTTCTAATTCACAGTATTATAATGACGAGGCGAAATGCAAGAGTATGTCATAGCTGTAGACGGCGGGGGCACTACTTTGCGGCATGTCCAACAAAGCGACCATGCCCATCGTGTAAACAAGGCATTGTAAAATGTTTCGAGATGAAAAAGGGGTCCATAAACAAAGGAAGGTTGTTCAATATTTGCAGTATTAAGTGTGGATTTTGGAAGTGGGTCGAAGAAGGTGAATCAAGTGGCAGTGCTTCGGCTAAGTCTACGACCAATTTTCTCGTAAAAGAGTTATCTTGCATGTTTCAGACTCTAGCTCAAATATATGAAGATGATGACATGAAGATTTCAGTGAATGAAACAATGCGCAAGGGAAAAGGAAGTGTGAACGACCATGATAAAGGAAAGGGGCTGGCATGATTGTGGTTGACACTTGAGAAATATATTTATATATGCGTATATAATGGTAATTGAGTAAAACTGTATGTTATGAGAACTCTAATTGGATATGTGTTTGTAATGGTAAAATTAAAACAAGTATTTATGGAGATATTTCATATATTTCATAAACTGAATGTCATGAAAATATGTTTGTTGTGGTAATTTGATGATTATTTCATAATTTTTTATTTTACCTGCAACTTGAAGAAGTTACTAAATGGAAGTCCCTTTGGATACCAAAGATTGAGCGGCCAATCAATATATTTTTGCTTCATGCAAAGTTTGTGGACCAAAAGGTGCTATGCAGCACAAAACTTGAAGAAAAGCACGAGAAATTACATGTTTTATTTATTATTTATTTGTAATTGTAAAGAAATAAATATGATATTGTTCTTACATTTTTATATAACTGTTCTTAAAATATAATATTTTTTTTATTCTAGGGGTATTTTTATCACTTCTTAAATTATTCTACTACCAACATGACTAAAATAAACTAGTTTTTTTAAGCATTTACCAAACACTCCTCCATAGCTTGTTCCAAACTACCTATTTTCCTACTGCTTTCTCAGTTAGCATTTTAATGAATAAAAGAATACATTGCCAATATGACCCTTAAAAGAACACTTTTTACTCTATAGTTATTGGTTGGACATATAAAAGTATTAGAATATCAAGGAAATCTGTGAATTATTAATGTTGGTTAGGTTTGTTGTAGGACTCTAACTTTACCTCATTTAGATCTTGTTAAACCTATGAGAATTCAAAATTTAGATGGAAAATATTATATTTTTGTCATTATAGATGACTATTCTAAATTCAATTGAAAATGTTTCTTGCTTCAAAAAGGTCAAATGTTTATACAATTTAAAATCTTTTGATAAAGGTATATATATATATGTTGTACGTATTTCCCGTATGGGCCAAACTCAATCTGGTGGGTCAGCCCAATCGCCCGAAACCAAGAAGGCCCGAACGACCTCGCTAAGGAAAGTCCAGTCACTACCGAAATCCAGAACTTGTAAAGCGAGCGTCTGGCGAACTCCCGATGAGCCACCAACGAGCCCCTAGCAATCGACTAACAAGCTCTCAGAAGTATCCTTCAGATCGCTGGACCACCTAGGTCGCTAGTCTAAAACCATTTAACTCGCATAAGTGGTAAAGTTGCTGGAAAATCAGAGGTAGGGATCATTTATTACAACAGCCCATGCTCCTCGAGATGGAGATCCCGCTTACGATTTTGTATAGATGATAAGGACTGTTTGTCCCCCATTATATCATCTTTTTTATTTCTATATGTTATCCGGATTGTAAAGCCCCCTCGATTATAAGTAGGGGGCAGAGGAAGCATAAAAGACAAGAGGAATAATAAAAAATCGCCATTCTGAAGGAATAACTAGAGTGCGGGCATGGAGTAGGCATCATTCTGGCCGAATCACGTGAAAATCGTTAAGTGTTCTTCACTAGGACCTAAAAAACTTCTTTCTTTTTTCCCTCTCCTTACCGTGACTCATAATTATTCATTGCGGCCCAAAATGAATCACACTCGACTGAAATTGAACGTCGACATTTTGGCGCTAGAGGAAGGGGCTGTTCTGATCAATAGCCATGGCAAGAGGAAGGAATACTCGAAGTTCCGAGGCAGCGGTCGACCCTCCAGAAAATCACCGCGACAGACCGCGAGATTTTCCACTAAACGGAGGACCCGTTGCTCCGACAGCAGACAACCCTTTACCACCACCCGCCGGAGATGCTACTGGAATACCACCGCAGATTCCTGTTCAAGCCGCGAGCCAAATCACTGGGACTGGAACGATCCGGGACTGGCAACAACATCAGGAGGCATTAGAAAATACAGTGATGCAGCTCGTCGATGCGGTCAGAATTCTGGCCCAAGCCTAAGTACGAGGCACCCATGACCCACCGGCTTCACCTCAAAGGATCCGCCAACCGCGGGAAAAACGATCTCCGCCTGAAGAAGAAGATATTGGAGACAACTACCTGTTCCCAAATCACTGCTCCCCGGATCGAGAAAGGAGCAGGCGGTAGCAGGCCCAACAATCGGTGGGCCCGAACTCAACTGTAGAGGAATTATATCAGAGAGTCCGGCAGCTGGAGGAAAGACAAGGGGTCCGCAGCCAGAGTAATGGCCGTGGGGATAGGACACCGTTCACCAGAGAGGTTGAACTTGAGCCCCTTTCCCGAAGATTCAAAGTCCCAAGCATGCCACAGTACAATGAGGACAACGATCCCTATGATTACCAGGATGCATATAACGTACAAATGGACTTACAGACAACCAGCTCGCTGGTTAAATGCCGCGCCTTCTGGGCAGTCTTGGGTGATATTCCCCGAGCTTGGTTCAGAAACCTTCCGCCTCGCAGCATCAGCAGTTGGGAGGAATGTCAACAGAGATTTGTCAACCAATATAGGGCCCTAAGAAGGCAGCTCGCGCCACCGTGCCACCTCGCCACCGTATTCCAAAAAGCGAATGAGCCCTTGAGGGATTATATTGCTAGATTCAGGCGTGAGGTGAGCAATGTCGAGGACCCTCCAACGAAAGCATCCTGACGGCGATCTCCGCCGGCCTTCGAAAAGATGGCAAGCTCTATGAGAGCATCTACAGGACCCCGGTCAAGGACCTGGGGGAGTTTTACGAACGAGCCTCCAAGGAGGTCCGATGGGAAGACGTCTTCGGGTCAAAGAAGCCCATAAGACCAAAAGAAGAAGCGAGGGGCTCCAACCAGAATAAGAGAAGGAACAACGGAGACACCGGAAGGGAAGTTCGAGGGGATCGCTCAAGTAGTGAAATGTTCAAACCGGCTCACAAGGTAGAGCGAGATGAATGACCTCCGAGGCCGCAACGCTTCGATAGTTATTGTGTCCTATCTAACTCTCAAGATAGGATCTTCGCCATGGAAAGAAACAAGGAGGAGTTCGGGAAGCCCAACCCGTCGAGAACTCCCAACAAATTCCGAAACAAAGAGAAGTTCTACGCATACCACAACGAGGCGGGTCACACCACCTCTGAATGCTGGGCCCTGAGGGACTCCATTGAAAATCTGATAAGAAGAGGTCGCTTGAAAGACTACATAGTGCGACCAACCAATCAACCGAGCCAGCAACCGGCATAGCAGCCACCCCCCTCTGATGATGAACACTTGCCAACCGTGTGAACTATCTACACGATTCATGGTGGACCTCACCTCGCGGGATCCTCCCACAAGTCCCACGACAAGTACGTACGTGAAGCTAACCATGTCCTGGTGGCGAGGTCGGGCGAACAGTTAGTTCCTGCGAAACAATTCAGGGGTGGCCCAGCCCCGGAGAACATGGTTTTCTCAAAAGGAGAAGCCAGAGACGTTCATTGGTCGCACAATGATGCACTCGTTATACGGGCCCAGATCGGTAATTCTGAAGTACGAAGGATAATGATAGACACGGGAAGCTCGGTGAATGTAATGTATAGAGCGTGCTTCGACCAGATGGGTCTCGAACCAGAACAGTTGAGCTTGTCCCCCGAACCGCTCTATGGGTTCACGGGGGACGCAGTGATTCATGTCGAACGGATCAGCCTTCCTTTCACCATCGGGAATGCAAAGCGCTAGGCCACCGTTTTGGCAGATTTCCTAATTATAGACTGCCCCTCAGCATACAACGTCGTGCTCGAAAGACCAACAATGAACGACCTCGATCTAGTCACTTCAACCAGATCGCTTATGGTGAAATTTCCGACCCCCAACGGGGTAGGAAGTGTACGGGGCGAACAGCATCTCGCTAGACGCTGTTATGAAGACGTCCTGAAAATGGGAGCAAAAGAAAATAAAGTGACCATCATCGCAAAAGACGACCCGCGACCAGCCAGCTAATGGGAGACTAGTCACGATCTGGATCCCCGCAAGGTCGACTGCGACAAACCCACCGGTCTCATGGAATAGCTCGAAGATATCTCAGTCAGTGAGGTGGACGGAGAAAGGCACCTCAAGCTAGGAAATAATTTAACCCCTGAGGTAAAAGAACAACTTACAAATTTCTTTAAAGCTAACCTTGACGTATTTGCATGGAACCATGAGGATATGGTGGGAATCGCCCCAGAAGTCATGTCGCACAGGCTTAACGTAGATCCGAGCTACAGGCCAGTGCGCCGGAAAAGGAGACCAATGACACCGGAGCATTATGCTACCCTTAAAGAAGAAGTGGACAAACTCTTGGCAAACAATTTCATTAAGGAGGCCCACTACCTGGCCTGGGTGGCCAACCTGGTCCTGGTAAAAAAGAAAAATGGGAAGTAGAGGACCTACGTCAACTTCACCGACCTGAACAAGGCTTGTCCTAAGGACAACTTCCCTCTCCCTAGAATTGATCAACTCGTGGATGCAATGGCTGGTCACCAGCTTCTTAGTTTCATGGATGCTTATTCAGGCTACAACCAGATCCCCATGAACCCCACTGACCAAGAGCACACCTCGTTCATTACCGACCGGGGGCTTTACTGTTATAAGGTCATACATTTTGGATTGAAGAATGCTAGTGCAACCTACCAAAGGCTGGTCAATATGATGTTCAAAGCGCTGATTGGAAGAACCATGGAGGTATACGTTGATGACATGTTGATAAAATCCGAGCAAGTAACAGACCACGTTTTTGATCTGGGAGAAATGTTTGGAATCCTCAGGAGCTATCAGATGAAGCTTAACCCACTCAAGTGCGCCTTTGGGGTAGCCTCTGGAAAATTCCTTGAGTTCATGGTAAACAACAGAGGCATCGAAACCAACTTGGATAAAATAAAGGCTTTGCTCGATATGAGATCGCTTGTAAGAAAGAAGGAGGTACAAAGCCTCAATGGGAAGGTCGCAGCCTTGAGCCGCTTCATTTCAAAAGTGACCGATAAGTGTGCCCCGTTCTTCGAGCTGCTAAAAAAAGAGAAGGACTTCAGATGGACAGAAGAATGCGAGTTCGCGTTCCAGCAACTGAAAGAATACATGGGACGACCCCCACTGCTCGCCAAACCAAAGGAAGGAGAGAAGCTGATCTTATACTTGGGAGTATCCCAACAAGCTCTCAGTGCGGCTCTCGTCTGGGGGGAAGAGGGGGTGCAGCACCCCATTTATTACGTCTCCAAAAGCTTGATTGACGCAGAAACAAGGTACTCACCAATCGAAAAATTAGCTTACTGCCTAATAATGGCATCAAGAAAGCTGCGACCTTATTTTCAAGCTCATGAGATCGAAGTCATGACCAAATACCTGCTGAAGCAAATCTTGCAAAAGCTAGATACCTCGGGTCGCTTACTAAAATGGTCTATCGAGCTCGCTTAGTTTGACATAGAATACAAACCAAGAATAGTGATAAAGGGTCAAGCGTTGGCAGACTTCATCGCCGAGTTCACTGGGCCGATCGACGAGGATATAGAGAACTTAAAAGGACCGTCCCGGGAGCTATACGTTGATAGGTCATCAAGCGAACAAGGAGCGGGAGCCGGGGTTATGCTAATAAGTCCCGAAGGTCACAAAATCTTCTGCGCCCTGAGGTTTGGTTTTTCAGCCACCAATAATGAATCTGAGTATGAAGCCTTATTAGCTGGACTCCGCCTGGCAAAGGAAATACGAGCCGAATCCTTGGAGATTTCAGTGACTCCCAGCTGGTTGTCAACCAAGTACGAGGAGAATACCAGGCAAGAGATACAAAAATGCTTGCATATTTGTAAAAGGTACGCGAGCTCCTTGTCGTTTTTGAAAAATATGAAATACACCAAATCCCCCGTTCTCAGAACTCCCATGCGGACGTGTTAGCTCGCCTAGCAACTGCCCGGGATGCAAAATTCTCAGGAGACATACCCATGGATTTTTTAGCTACCCCGAGTACAGAACAACGAGCTGAAACAATGGCGATCACCGTATCCCAAAACTCGTGGATGATCCCTGTCCTGGAGTATTTACAAGATGGAAAACTACCTGAAGACAAGTTGGAAGCACGTTGTCTGTGAGCTCAAGCAGCCCGGTATTGCATCTATGATGATAGACTATACATGAGGGGGTTCTCAGCCCCGCTCCTAAGGTGCATTGACGACACCGACTGCCAGACTGTGCTAGAAGAAATTCATGCAGGTTACTGCGGTAATCATGTAAGGGCACTTTCGCTGGCACAAAAGGCCCTCCAACAAGGGTTTTATTGGCCCACCATAAAGCAAGACGTCGTAGAGATAGTCAAGAAATGCGAAAAGTGCCAAAGGTTCACCAAGGTTCCGCGAGCTCCGCCAGCTTATCTGTAGCAGATGAATAGCCCGTGGCCATTTGCCATTTGGGGCATGAACTTAATTGGGCCACTTCCAACGGCTCGCAGGGGGTGCAAGTACGCCATAGTAGCAGTTGACTACTTCACCAAATGGGCAGAGGCAAAAGAGCTCGCGCAAATCACCAGCGCGAAGGCGCAAACGTTTACATGGGATAACATAATCTGCAGGTTCGGGGTGCCGTGACAAATAATAACGGACAACGGAACCCAATTCACCAGCGAACAGTTCATCCAATTCTGCGAAACGATGGGGATCCAAAAAAGTTTTACTCCGTTGATCACCCCTAGGCCAATGGGCAGGTTGAAGCTGTCGACAAAATAATCAAGCAGACCCTGAAAACAAAGCTTAAAGCCAGAAAAGGGGCTTGGGTGGACGAACTACAAACAATGTTATGGGCCTATCGAACAACAGCTCAGAGCAGCACTGGAGAAACCCTGTTCTCAATGGCGTATAGGTCAGAAGCTATGGTCCCCGCCGAGAATGAAGTGGCCAGCCACCGAAGGGCCACCTTCAGCTCAGATGGCAATGATGAGCTTCTAGCAGCTAACTTGGACCTGCTCGAGGAATCAAGAGATGTGGCTCGCATAAGGGTCATCGTTTATCAGTAGAGGGTGGCACGATACTACAACAGGAAGGTCCGAGTCCGACGTTACAATGTCGGGGACCCAGTATTACGTCTGGTACTCCCAGGAGCGCGAACGACAAGCGATGGCACCCTAGGCCCTAACTGGGAAGGTCCATTTTTCATCAAGGAAAATCTGAGTAACGGAGCATATCACCTGGCAAACTTGGACGGCTTCCCTCTCCCACGAGCTTAAAACGCGGAACATCTTCGTTCTTACTTCAAATAAGTAATTGTTCTTGCCTATGCTTCGTCTTTTTATTACAAATAACTTTCGTGATTCTGGTTAGAATTCATTGCACTTTATTCTTATTGGTATTCGATTGAATATCCCTGAAACAAGGGATTGAAAAGCCATGGTTTGCGAGCTGGGGCCCAAACAACCTAGCCACTGTGTTACGATTTACGGCCTAACTGAGCATTCACCTTAGCCCCCACCCTCAGATCGTGGTCTGAAACCAGGAACCATTCATCTTGACTTAATGTCATGGTTTGGAACTTTCTGAGCAACCACTTCCGCAAGTGACTCCGAGCTTGGGTTCGCTAGCCGAGGTCCTTTCATCTTAACCTAAAGCTATGGTCTGTGGCCTATTTGGGTGTTCCCTCTCAGTTAAATCAAAACTTGTAGAAGCCACGATGTGTTAGCTGAGGTCGTAACGCGACCTACCTGGACGCATATCTTGGTTCAGCAAGTCAACGAAATAACAAGCCATCGAATGTTAGCTGGGATCATCCTATGACCTGCCTGAGCATATAACTTGGCGATACAAGTTGAGTTTTCGCTAATTGGGAGTCCTTTTATCTTGGCACAAAGCCTTGGACTGCGATCTACGTAAGAATTTACTCCTGATTTGTTAAAATTGTCAAGTACCTCAATATGCTAGTTGGGGTGATGATACAATCTCATATCTAAGCGAATTCTTCATGTTTAAACGAGTCAACTGAGATCCATCTCAATTTGCATAAATAAGATTATTCGCGACCTATTGGATACGCGTCCTGACCGTTTATCACGAGCTGCTCAGCCATTATGCGTTAGCCGAGACAACAAGGCAATCTGCCTTTGCATACACCTCGAAGAGATCCTTGTTATTTTATCAAAACATGCTGAAGAGGGGTTTCCTTGAAAATTGCCTAAGTATAAGTGTTCGCGTTGATTATTACAACTATCATCAACGAGCTAGTTCGAGCTTATGTTCATTCTCAAATTATGATTATGAAGACTTCCTCTGAGACGATTTTTAAGATAAGGTATCAACTCTTTCCAAGATATATCATGAAGAGTGGTTTAAATTATTATTACCAATACTTCGTTAAAGATTAAATTAACTTGAGGTCACGAAGAAATCTGAAGCGACGTGCACAAAATATGGAAAACGCCCATTTTATTTGATGAAACTGGTATTACAAAATAATAATAATAATAAAAATAAAAAATGAAAGAGTCCTAGCTTGGAGGGGCGGTTGCTTCTGAAGGATTGACCTCGACAAGCAGGGATGCGGTAGACGAAGTCGGCTGGAATCCGACAGCCCGGCAGGACAAATTGAAGGCTGTGCCTCGGTATTTCCACCGATCTGAACGTCAGCAATCCCCGATGACTCGATCTCAGTAGTTGGCATCAATGAATCGAGCGGGGTGGCAGCTACGGCGTCCTCAGCAGCCTTGGCCACGTACTGTTTCACCTCCTCGACTGCTTCCACACCAAAGAATGAGAAGTCCATCTCGGGATGGTTTAGACACAAAGTATACAGGAACGCCGAGCAAGTGTCGGACTTGACCTCTTGGCGTGCCAAGTCCATCTGAGCTTCCACTTCCCCCATAATATCATTGATGGCCTTATTCGCGATCTCCTCACACCTAGCAGCTCGTTCATCAGCTTGTTTTTGCTCCGCCTCGACCAATTTCAGCTTGTCCAAGGTGTCCTTTAGACGATCTTTGACTTTATTAAGCTCGTCAGTGAGCTTCGAATTGGCAGACTCCCACCGACTCCTCGCGTTGCCAAGCTCCTTGTCAAGCTCTTTATTCTTCCAGAATGCCTCCTTCAAGCGCGCTCCCGAACTCTCAATCTCCTTTTGGGAAGCAAGGAGCTCGGTTCGCTGGGCCTCTTTCTCCTCCTCGAGCTTCATTATTTCAGCTTCGTAGGCAGCCTTTGCTGCTTGAAGCGGCCCTTCAACATCTTGCCGACACTTTTTGGCCTTTATGGCAGCAAAAGAAGTCTGCAAACTACAAAGTATTAAAAGCGAAAAAGGAAGAGAAGAAAATAAATAAAGACTTGAGGAGAAGAAGCTCGGGCGTACCAGGAAGCTATGGCGGGCGATGTAGTTATCAAGCACCTCCTCCCTCACCTCGTCCTTATCCAAGGACTTGGCAGCCGTGCTCACAATTTCAGACATCTCGTCCATAAGGGCGTGGAAGAAGACCGACCCAGGCATCGGCTCCTGTGCAGGCTCTCGACCTGCTCCTTCTTCGGAAGCTCTGGCCCTCTTCTCCCTGCCGGCCTCCCGCTGCTGCTCCGGTCCTCTCTTCAGCCTAGCAGCGGGGGGGTTGGGGGCCTCCCTCGTGACCTCCTTTCCCCGAGCTCAGGTTGAGCCCTGATTATGGATAGACGGACCTCTTTGTTCTTGTCGCTGTTGAGGTCTTTGTTGCTGGAGTTGATGGGCAGGCTGTTGTTGTTGGCGGCGCAGCAGAGGTTGTGACATCTCCGACCTCCCCTCCTTAGAAAATGAAGCGATAGCCGGAGTAGCACCGGGCCTAGGCCCTGGCCTCTTTCGCTCGATAAGGTCAAGGTTCACCATGTCCTCGCCTTGGCTACTCGATGCGAGCGTTTGGAAGGAAGACGGAAGGATCTTCGCACCAAGAACCCCAATGTGGTTCCCCTTGATAACCCTAACGTCAAGAGGAAGGCGAGCTCAAGGTTTCTGAGCAGCTCGTCGGTAATCTCTAACTCTTCCGAGCCTGAACCCGTAGCAACGAGCTTGTCCAGAACCTCAATCCACTCAGTGGATAAGTGTGGCGTCCTGCCCGTAAGATCTGCATAAACAAAGAGAAATGTTAAAAGCGTCAGGCAAAAAAAAAAAAAAAAAAAAAAAACCTAGGCCAGCTTACATCCCCTTTACCTGGAGCAAGCACGAAGCTAGTATTCCTGAGCAACGAAAGAGAAGGGAAAGTAACAAAGAACCAACTGGATTTATAGTCACTCACGTTGGACTTGCCCTTTGCCTTACCTTGAGAAAGGACGGACTTGTACTGTGAAGGACGAGCTACCAAGTAGTACAGCCCGTCCTTGGCATTTTTGAAAGAAAAAAGAAACCTAACTAATTTTGGCGAGGGGGGAGGAAGGCCATTTGACAAAAGAAGGACGGCTAACGAGGTAAGTTAGGCATATGAATTTGGGGTCAGTTGAAAAGGTGCAAGTTTGAGATCGTTTAAAAGGTCCAAAAGGTAGGAAGGGATTGGGAACCTAAAGCCAGATTCGAGGTGCTGGGGGCTAATGGCTATATAGCCGGACGGAGGGTAGGCCGTGTGAGAAGTTGGAGCGGGGACATATACTTGATAGCTCTCTGGAAGGCGAAACTCCCGAGTACAGGACCCCACCTCCGGGAACTTGGCCTTAGAGGGAAATCTCCTAAAGACCTCGCGCCCCTCTCTCTGGTCAGTGACTTGATCCTCGACGTCCAGTTCGACACCAGAAGAAGTCGCGCTAACGATCTCTCTAGACCGCGAGCTCGCACCCTCAAAATCTTGACCCACCATGATAAGACAATCTTCAGAGTTCAAAGTGTCGTTTTCTCTTACGATATAGTTGCAGCGCTTTTGATCTGAATTTCTGCAGTGTTGGTCGGACATCTACAAAGAAAAATAAAGAATAGTCAGGTCACAGATCGCGGACCAGATCTCAAGAATTCAAAAAAAACCCTAAACACACCCCCTAAAATCTTTCAGGTCGAGCGCTTTGCAATAGGATGCTGCCTAAAGCGGAGGGGCTGCAGCTACAAGCCTGGTATTCCAAGGGAAGCTAATCCTAAGGTCATTGTGCCCAAAGGCCCAACAAACGCCGAACCAAATTGTGCCATCTCCCCATGAATGAAGACGACATCAATTGGCAAAATAGTCGATGGCCAACCAGGCAACGGAAGATCCCTCACCAAGGAAAGAAAAGGAGAAAAAAAAAGTCATAGCAAACTTACCAAACACTGGAGCCGGACGAAGAGCTATCGGCGTCTGAGAACGACAACAATGAGAGCCTCAAGAGAAGAAGGAGAATGTAATACCCGGTATTAAATAATAAGAGAATTTTTGAGGATATGGGTCAAAACGATATTTAGCAAAGTTTCGGGCCAAAATGCAATATTCGAAACTTAAACGAAAGACGAATGACCAAGTTAAGATAAGTCAATTGAGGAAAAATGGCACAATTGGACGATATTTGATAAAAATCAGGGATTTCAAAGGTTTGAAGTCAAAAACACGCAATTAGGAGAGTTCGGGCAAAAGTGCAGTTTTCGTAAAAAATCAGTGGGAGGTTGAATCAACGAGTTTTTCAAAAATTCCAAAAGGAAATGGAAAATATAGAACTTGAGGGTCATTGTGGTATATTTAGAAAGATCAGGGACTCAAAGGAAAGGGCTAAAATGTCAAATTAAGAAAATAGGGGTGAAAGTGCAATTTTGGAAAAATTGCACAATGGGAACGCGACTGCCGCACATGGCCACCGGCAGCCGCCTCTGGAGGCGTCGGGAAGCTCGCCTAAGGGTGCTAGGTTGCTCGCCAGGTGATGATGAAGCTCCAGGGGGTGGCCATTGGCCGAGCACGGCGGCGACGTGACCGGAAATGATGGCGGAAGATTTTTCCGATTTGGCCGAATCTTTCGAGGGATCTAGAGCTTGATTTGTTGTTTTTCGATTGGTTTAGAGGCTAGATTTGGGCTAAAGGGATGAGGACGAGCAAGATAGGGTGAGGAATCGGGTGAAAATCGACTATAAAAGGGGTATTCGGCCGAGGGTTCAAAAACAAAATCATTCAAAAATTCTCGTGTTTTTGCTTGAATCGAGCTTGAGGGATAAGGGGCTTTTGTTCTTGGTGTTCTAAGGATCATTTCTGGAGCATTTGAGATCGTTTGGTGTAGAAATAGAGGGGTTTTTGAAGTTAGCCGGAAAATCGAGTTGGCCGACGTTGCGACCTGCAACTCGCCTTTAAACCTACCTCCGGCCACTTTTTCCGACAATCAAGGGCACCATTGAGGTCGCCTTGAAGAGATCTTCAAGGCCCCATAGTTGTTTTGGCCAAAGGAAGTTGCCGGAACCAGAGAAGAAGGTCGGAGAAGACGACTGGTGGCGGCGAGTGGCAGCCACTCGCAGGACCCTAGGGTGGCGCGTGAGGTATGCTTTTGCTTCGTTTTTAATTTCAGATTTTAGGTAAAATTATTTTAGGAATTTTAGTGGAAAAATATTTTGTGAAAATTGATGATAGGTAGTTTTTATTAATTTTCGAAGGTAGAAATGTTTGAAAATTAAATAAAAATAGAGAAAATTATGGAAAAATAGAATGATGATTCCAAAGGTATTAAATGGTGAAATAGGAGTCAATTGGGTCATTGGAAGAGGAATTACACAGTTTTCGAGGTGTGGCATGTTTTTCGAGACAAAATCCAGACTTTTCCAAATTGAGGTGAGTGGTTTGATTCTAGCTCTACCTTGTCTTTAAAGTGTTTTAAAATGCATTTGGTGAGTTCTAGTGAGCTATTATACCCTCCTAGACTTAGCCTATTTTACAAGTTTTATGCTTATGGTTGTGGTGTCGGCATTCGCTACATTGCATAAACTGATTTACTTTAAAATGTTAGTGCATGGCGTGTGAAATTTTATATCATTTAAAGTCTAGTTTCATTACGTCATTGGGTTCATATGGGGCGATCGGGGTCTTCTTGAGAATGGGACACGGTTAGTCCTGGCGACCGGGTGACACGGTAGGGCATCCGGGGCCGATACTGGTGATCGGGTGACACGGTAGGGCATCCGGGACTGGTAACCGAGTGACACGGTAGGGCACCCGAGGATTAAGTTTGTCAGGGAAATTCTCAAGTTTGACGTGTCATACATGTTGTCGATTAGTATGCCATGCTCATATATCATTCATGCATTACATAAACTATTTCATGCCTTCACTTAGATGTTTATTCATCTAACCTGGGTTATGCCCCTGGAACATTCAACGTTCTAGTTAGGGACAGCTGCGAAGTCAAGGACGAGGCCGGAGAGCCAATGGTGTTTATGTGATAGACATTGTATCATTTGGTAGCATAGTAATTTATTTTGCTATATGTATGAACATTTGTATGATGGTGTTGTAAACTTTTAGTGTTGATGTTATATGTATGTTGGTAGGAAACAATTTGTGTAACACGTGGTAGACCACGTCATTTTGATTAATTAAGTATTCCGCTGTGTTTATATTGTCTCGTTCGGTTGAGATTATGTTATTATTAACTAAGCGAGTAAGACTAGAACTCTCGGGGTTTTCATCTGCATGTGAAGATTGTGCTCACAAGCGTCGCGAGTATCAGACTTGGTGAAAATGAAAAAAAAAAAAAAAGAAACCCCGGGAATTTCCTTATAGTAACACGCCTGTATAGGGCGGGGTGTTACAATTGGTATCAAAGCCCTAGGTTAAAACCCTAGGATGGTTAGGCTAGGTTATTGAACTTAGCACAGTTAGACTTGTTAACTTAGAATAGGGATAAAGATTTTAGGTAACATATGAAAACTTTAGGAAACACTTGTTTGAGGTTTTTGAGAAAATTTTTGTGTGATGTTAGTAGAAAGTGGTGGACCAAGTACTGCTGTCACACTGGGCAAATAGGATCGAAGCTCGAGGAAACCCACAAAATGAGGATATGAATGTATTTCTGCTTGCAATGGAAGAAATCATAGATGATGTGCCCCCCAGCTACCGACAGTTGGTAGATTTATCAGAGTTTCAGATTGGTTTCCTTATTGATTAGTTTGAGGGAGAATGGAAAACTTTTGCGCAGTGGTTGTGGCAAGACTGGGAAGATGACACTCTACGTGAATTTTGCGCAAGAATGAGGAACGAGCATTAAGATCTACTTGGGGACGTCATGGATGAGGAAGAACAAGCAGAGATTGCTGCAAACCTCGCAAATGAGGTCATAGATATTAGCTCTGATGAGGAATCAGATGAGGAGACTCAGGAAGTTCAAGATGACGACGAAGGACCCCCGGTGGCGTCCGACAGTGATGGGGACCACAAAGAGTCCTGGATCTGGAGGCCAAAGAACTACTGAGCAAGGCCGAAGAAGTGACTGAAGAAAGAAGGGATATGTAGATATAAAATATAATAAAATGTTATGTCTATTTCTTTTTCAGTAGTATTAAGTTGTTCTGTTTATGGGATAATATAAAGAAATAAAATTGTCCCTTTGTATAGAAACAATCTTGTCTTGTGCATAATTCATTTCTGTGATTCACTTCAGATGGTGAATACACGAAGACTTCGAAATGCAGCTCATGCTGAAAGTGGGAGAAGAGAAGAAAATAATCCTGAAGATATGGGTGATCACAGGAATCACTCAGGAGGAAATCAAAGATATGTCGAAGAATCAAGCTCCAGTGAAGACCGGTTTGAGCAAATGGAGCGATTTTTAGAAAATATGCTGACATACGTGAGTCGAGAGGAGCCTACTCGGTACACGACCACGGCTTTGGAGCGATACCGACATTTGAGACCCCCTGTGTTCAAAGGAAGGACTGGCGATGATCCTAGCGCAGCCGAGTACTGGCTAGAGCAGACCGAGAAACTACTTCAACATCTCCAATGTAGTGAAGAGGAAAAGGTGAGGTGTGCAACCTACACGCTGGAGGAAGAAGCAGGCTGGTGGTGGCAGTCTACCGAGCATTCATTAATAAGGTCTCAACAGGAGCGTGAAGCTGAGAACGAGGATGCACCAATGTATACTTGGGCGGGATTCAAGGAAGAGTTTAACGCTAAGTACTTTTCTAAGAGTTGGAAGGAAGAAAGAATCTGGGAATTTATGAGGCTCAAGCAGACGGTTGAGATGTCTGTGAGCCAATACGACAATCGGTTCATTCAACTGATTAAATACGTGCCCATGTACGAGACTGACGAGAGTCAAAAGGCACAAAAGTTTGTTTCAGGACTACAAGAACATCTCCAACAAGTTTTAAGTGGATGGGACATTGAGACTTACAAAGAAGCGTTGCACCGAGCTTTGACCATTGAAAGAAATCTGACACGAGCCAAGATCATCAAGACAGAGGAAGGAAGTAAGAGTGGTAAATCAGGCAGTACGATGACTCAGCCAAGGGATGATGGGAAGTGCCCTCGATGTAAGAAGAAACACTTTGGAAAAAGATGTGTTATCAAATGTTACGGATGCGGCGAAGAAGGCCATATCGGAAGAAACTGCCCAAAGAACAAAGCAACGCCCCAGGTTGGATATCAGGGAAAAGTGGTGTGTTTCAACTGTGGTCAACCAGGGCATATCTCGCGCGATTGCTCAAAAAGGCAGAAGATGGAACCACTGAGTGGAAGTACACAAAATGTTCGTCCAGGTCGAGTGTACAATCTGACTTGTGAGGACGCTGAGGCCGATCCTGCAGTTATTAAAGGTACACTATTCTTTTCGAATATTCCAGTTCATGCTTTAATAGATCCAGGTGCTACGCATTCATTTGTGTTGCATGCATCAGTAGAAGGTTTAAAGTTAGAACCTAGGGAATTGGGTTATCAAATGGTAATAGCCACTCATATGGGTTCAACTCTAAGAACTGTGGTAGGGTGCCGCGAGTGTATTTTTAGTATGGGATCAGAAAATTTCAAAATTGATTTAGTGGTGTTAGACATTCAAGATTTCGACATAATTATCGGAATGGATTTTCTATCACTTCATGAGGCTAAAATAGATTGTAAGAGTAAGACCGTAAGCATACCCAAGCTTAATGGAGAGTGGACTGTGTTCCAGGGTCAAAGTAGTAAGATTAAGAGAGAAAATGGCATGACTTTGCATACGCTGCAGTCAGCCAAACCCGAATCAGGAAAGAAAAGTCTTGAATTGGAGTCAATGAGGGTCGTGAATGAGTATCCTGAGGTGTTTCCCGAGGAATTACCAGGATTACCTCCTCTAAGAGAAATCGAATTTTCGATAGATCTTGTACCAAGTACACAGCCAATATCCATACCTCCGTATAAGATGGCCCCTGCTGAGATGAAGGAATTGAAGGAGCAATTACAAGACTTAACCGACAAAGGATTTATCAGACCAAGTGTGTCGCCCTGGGGAGCTCTGATATTGTTCGTGAAAAAGAAAGATGGTACCTTATGTATGTGTACTGACTACCGACAGTTAAACAAGGTAACCATAAAGAATAAGTACCCTTTGCCTAGGATTGAGGAATTGTTTGACCAACTTCAAGGAGCTAGAGTATTTTCTAAGATAGATCTTCGGTCAGGGTACTATCAAATGAAGATCAAACCGAAAGATGTACCCAAGACTGCATTTCGGTCACGGTATGGTCACTACGAGTATCTAGTGATGCCATTTGGATTGACCAATGCACTTGCTGCATTTATGGATTTAATGAACCGAACTTTTAGGCCTTACTTGGACAAGTTCGTGATAGTGTTCATAGATGACATTTTGGTATACTCTACAAGTGAGATTGATCATGAAGAACATTTAAGGATAGTCTTGCAGACTTTAAAGGACCATAAGTTGTACGCAAAATTCTCGAAGTGTGAATTTTGGCTTACTCAAGTGGCATTTCTTGGACATATAATTTCTGCAGAAGGTATAGCCATCGATCCAGCAAAGATAGAAGCAGTTCAAAAGTGGCAAGCACCTAAGACCATTGGGGAAATCTGAAGTTTTCTTGGACTAGCAGGGTATTACAGAAGATTTGTAGAAGGATTTTCAAAAATATCTACTCCACTTACTCGATTGACGCAGAAAGAAGTTAAGTTTGAATGGAATGATAAATGTGAGCAAAGTTTTCAAGAACTTAAGACGCGGTTAACTACGGCACCAATTTTAGCAATGCCGACTGAGTTAGGAAAGTTTGTGGTGTATAGTGATGCTTCTGGGATAGGGTTGGGGTGTGTCTTAATGCAAGATGAGAAAGTAGTTGCTTACGGATCTCGGCAATTGAAGAGACATGAGCAAAACTACCTAACTCACGACTTGGAATTAGCAGCCATAATTTATGCTTTGAAGTTGTGGAGGCATTATCTTTATGGAGTACAATTTGAGATTTTTACGGACCATAAAAGTTTGAAGTACATATTTTCTCATAAGGAATTAAACATCAGACAAAGAAGATGGATGGAGTACTTAAAAGATTACGATTGTACCATTTCCTATCATCCAGGGAAGGCTAACATAGTTGCAGACGCTCTTAGCCGAAGAAGCTCCGAGATTGTGGCTAACATGATGATCGAGGAATTTAGCCACCTGACAGTAGGTGTTAAGCCTAAACCAATCACGGGATATTTGGAAAATCTGACAATTCAACCTGATGTGGTAAACCAAATCAGATCATCTCTTCAAACAAACACAAGAAGAAGTCAGTGGATAGACGAGAACAATCAAGTTAAGGCACCAGAATTTAGTTACCGTGATGGTATACTTCGATTTCAGGGAAGAACCTACGTGCCAAGGGATCAAGATCTAAGACAAGTTATCTTGGGAGAAGCTCATTGGGCAAGATACACAGTACATCCAGGATCCACAAAAATGTATAGGGATCTTAGGGAAATTTATTGGTGGCCAGGAATGAAAAAGGACGTGGCACGGTACGTGGCACAATGCGATACCTGTCAACGTATCAAAATTGAGCATCAGCGTCCGGGAGGAAAATTACAACCATTGGACATTCCCGAGTGGAAATGGGATCACGTCACTATGGATTTTGTGACCAATTTACCTCGAAGTCCCAAAGGAAACGATGCTATTTGGGTAATCGTGGATCGACTAACCAAGTCGGCACATTTCTTGCCTATTAAGATAGGGTAACCGACTCATGCTCTGGCTCAGCTGTACATTGAGGAAATAGTACGATTACATGGAATACCTGCAAGTATAGTGTCAGATCGAGACCCACGATTTACATCAAGATTTTGGGAAAGTTTCCACAAGTGTATGGGAACACAGTTGAAGCTTAGTACAGCTTATCACCCTCAAACTGACGGACAATCCGAGCGGACAATTCAAACGCTCGAGGACATGTTGAGGGCATGCATTTTGGAATTATCAGGAAGTTGGGAGAAATATCTACCGTTGGTAGAATTTGCCTACAACAACGGGCACCACAACAGCATTGGAATGGCCCCTTACAAGGCATTATATAGACGAAGATGCAGAACACCGCTCTATTGGGTAGAAACTGGAGAAGTAGGATTGATAGGGCCCGAGATTGTACAAACTACTACTGAGAAGATCAAGCAAATACAAGAGAAAATGAGAACGAGTCAAAGTCGTCAGAAATCATATGCTGATCAACGAAGGCGAAACCTGGAATTTTTGGTCGGTGACAAGGTATACTTGAAAGTCTCTCCATTTAAATCCGTGATTCGAGGAAAAAGGAAAGGGAAATTAAGCCTAAGATACATAGGACCCTATGAAATTTTGGAGAAAATTGGACTAGTGGCTTACAGATTAGCTTTGCCTGTGGCATTATCAAACATCCACAACGTGTTTCATGTGTCTCAACTACGGAAACATGAGCCAGACCCTATGCAGATACTTCGGAATGAGACCATTGAGATACGAAATGATCTAACATACCCTGAGGAACCAGTTCTAATCCTAGATCAAAGGGATCAAGTTTTAAGAAACAAGGTTATTCCTTTGGTAAAGGTACTCTGGGGCAATCATGACGAAGAAGAGGTAACTTGGGAACGCGAAGAAGATATGAAGATTTCTTATCCGCATTTATTTTGATATTGTAAGTTAGTAATTTCGAGGACGAAATTTCTTTTTATAGGGGGAGGATGTAATACCCGGTATTAAATAATAAGAGAATTTTTGAGGATATGGGTCAAAACGATATTTAGCAAAGTTTCGGGCCAAAATGCAATATTCGAAACTTAAACGAAAGACGAATGACCAAGTTAAGATAAGCCAATTGAGGAAAAATGGCACAATTGGACGATATTTGATAAAAATAAGGGATTTCAAAGGTTTGAAGTCAAAAACACGCAATTAGGAGAGTTCGGGCAAAAGTGCAGTTTTCGTAAAATATCAGTGGGAGGTCGAATCAACGAGTTTTTCAAAAATTCCAAAAGGAAATGGAAAATATAGAACTTGAGGGTCATTGTGGTATATTTAGAAAGATCAGGGACTCAAAGGAAAGGGCCAAAATGTCAAATTAAGAAAATAGGGGTGAAAGTGCAATTTTGGAAAAATTGCACAATAGGAACGCGACCGCCGCACATGGCCGCCGGCAGCCGCCTCTGGAGGCGTCGGGAAGCTCGCCTAAGGGTGCTAGGTTGCTCGCCAGGTGATGATGAAGCTCTAGGGGGTGGCCATTAGCCGAGCACGGCGGCGACGTGACCGAAAATGATGGCGGAAGATTTTTCCGATTTGGCCGAATCTTTCGAGGGATCTAGAGCTTGATTTGTTGTTTTTCGATTGGTTTAGAGGCTAGATTTGGGCTAAAGGGATGAGGACGAGCAAGATAGGGTGAGGAATCGAGTGAAAATAGACTATAAAAGGGGGTATTCGGCCGAGGGTTCAAAAACAAAATCGTTCAAAAATTCTCGTGTTTTTGCTTGAATCGAGCTTGAGGGATAAGGGGCTTTTGTTCTTGGTGTTCTAAGGATCATTTCTGGAGCATTTGAGATCGTTTGGTGTAGAAATAGAGGGGTTTTTGAAGTTGGCCAGAAAATCGAGTTGGCCGACGCTGCGACCTGCAACTCGCCTTTAAACCTACCTCCGGCCACTTTTTCCGACAATCAAGGGCACCATTGAGGTCGCCTTGAAGAGATCTTCAAGGCCCCATAGTTGTTTTAGCCAAAGGAAGTCGCCGGAACTGGAGAAGAAGGCCGGAGAAGATGACTAGTGGCGGCGCGTGGCAGCCACTCGCAGGACCCTAGGGTGGCGCGTGAGGGCGCGTGAGGTATGCTTTTGCTTCGTTTTTAATTTCAGATTTTAGGTAAAATTATTTTAGGAATTTTAGTGGAAAAATATTTTGTGAAAATTGATGATAGGTATTTTTTATTAATTTTCGAAGGTAGAAATGTTTGAAAATTAAATAAAAATAGAGAAAATTATGGGAAAATAGAATGATGATTCAAAGGTATTAAATGGTGAAATAGGAGTCAATTGGGTCATTGGAAGAGGAATTACACAGTTTTCGAGGTATGACACGTTTTTCGAGACAAAATCCAGACTTTTCCAAATTGAGGTGAGTGGTTTGATTCTAGCTCTACCTTGTCTTTAAAGTGTTTTAAAATGCATTTGGTGAGTTCTAGTGAGCTATTATACCCTCCTAGACTTAGCCTATTTTACAAGTTTTATGCTTATGGTCGTGGTGTCGGCATTCGCTACATTGCATAAACTGATTTACTTTAAAATGTTAGTACATGGCGTGTGAAATTTTATATCATTTAAAGTCTAGTTTCATTACGTCATTGGGTTCATATGGGGCGGTCGGGGTCTTCTTGAGAATGGGACACGGTTAGTCCTGGCGACCGGGTGACACGGTAGGGCATCCGGGGCCGGTACTGGTGATCGGGTGACACGGTAGGGCATCTGGGACTGGTAACCGAGTGACACGGTAGGGCACCCGGGGATTAAGTTTGTCAGGAAAATTCTCAAGTTTGACGTGTCATACATGTTGTCGATTAGTATGCCATGCTCATATATCATTCATGCATTACATAAACTATTTCATGCCTTCACTTAGATGTTTATTCATCTAACCTGGGTTATGCCCCTAGAACATTCAACGTTCTAGTTAGGGACAGCTGCGAAGTCAAGGACGAGGCCGGAGAGCCAATGGTGTTTATGTGATAGACATTGTATCATTTGGTAGCATAGTAATCTATTTTGCTATATGTATGAACGTTTGTATGATGGTGTTGTAAACTTTTAGTATTGATGTTATATGTATGTTGGTAGGAAACAATTTGTGTAACACGTGGTAGACCACGTCATTTTGATTAATTAAGTATTCCGCTGTGTTTATATTGTCTCGTTCGGTTGAGATTATGTTATTATTAACTAAGCGAGTAAGACTGGAACTCTCGGGGTTTTCATCTGCATGTGAAGATTGTGCTCACGAGCGTCGCGAGTATCAAACTTGGTGAAAATGAAAAAAAAAAAGAAACCCCGGGAATTTCCTTATAGTAACACGCCTGTATAGGGCGGGGTGTTACAGAGAAAGCAGGAAAGCGGAAGCTGGAGAAGATTTCAAAAATGGCATGAAAGAAGGAAAGAGTAGACACCCCCTACCGTTTATATCGATGGACCGATCGACCCAACCGTCGGATCAAAGTGCGACTTACCGCATGCTTCGCATCCAGCGGCCGCACGACGGCTTTGTCATGCACCGTAATGGGGGAACATGCGCATTAAATGAGCTACAGACAAGGCGTGCTGCGTGGAACGACGAGACTTTGAGTGATTGGGCGGAAGTCGGAAGGATGGAAAAACAGCTGGCACGTGTCAGTTCCCAACACGAAGGTCGCACCGCAAACTAGGGGGCTTATGTTGTACGTATTTCCCGTATGGGCCAAACTCAATCTGGTGGGCCGGCCCAATCTCCCGAAACCAAGAAAGCCCGAACGACCTCGCTAAGGAAAGTCCAGCCACTACCGAAATTCGGAACTCGTAAAGCGAGCATCTAGCGAACTCCTGATGAGCCACCAACGAGCCCCCAGCAATCGACTAACGAGCTCCCAGAAGTATCCTTCAGATAACTAGACCACCCAGGTCGCTAGTCTAAAATCAATCAGCTCGCATAAGTGGTAAAGCTGCCGGGAAATCAGAGGTAGGGACCATTTACTGCAACAGCCCATGCTCCTCGAGATGGAGATCCCACTTACGATTTTGTACAGATGATAAGGACTGTTTGTCCCCCATTATATCATCTTTTTTATTTCTATATGTTATCCGGATTGTAAAGCCCCCTCGATTATAAGTAGGGGGCAGAGGAAGCATAAAAGACAAGAGGAATAATCAGAAACTGTCATTTTGAAGGAATAACTAGAGTGCGGGCGTGGAGTAGGCATCATTCTGGCCGAACCACGTGAAAATCGTTAAGTGTTCTTCACTAGGACCTAAAAAACTTCTTTCTTTTTCCCTCTCCTTACCGTGACTCACAAATATTCATTGCGGTCCAAAACGAATCACACTCGACTGAAATTGAACGTCGACAATATATTTTAAAAAATTAGAAGCAATCATGGGGAGAATTTTGAAATAAACAATTCAAGCACTATTGTGAGAAAAATGATATTGATCATAATTTTCTAGTGTTAGAAGAAAATGAGGTAGTTGAAAAGAAAAATAGATCTTTACAAGAAATGGTTAGAATTATGCTATATGACAAATCATTTGGCTTAAGCCATTAACACTTTATGCTATATATGTTGAATAGGATTTCTATAAAGCCTATCCTAAAGAAAACCCGTATGAGTTATATAGAGAAAGGAAACTAAATATTTTATATTTTCATGTTTTTGGTATTGCATGCTTTATTCTTAACAATGGTAAAAACTCTTTAAGAAAAATTTGATGTTAAGAGTGAGGAAATAATTTTTTTAGAATATTTTACTCAAAGTAAATCATATAAAGTATTTAAAAAACTCTACTGTAGAAGAATCTTTTCTAACTATAGTTGATGATATGAGTGTTGAAGTTCCAATACCTAATGAAGATTATGATTTAATGTTAATATGCTTAAATTTTTAATGAAGAAAACATATGTAGAGGAATGATATTATTGGAGATCCTTCTAAAGGTATTAGGACAAGAGCATCCATTGGAAATGAATGACAATTTGCAATCTTCTTACCTCAAATAGAAACATCATAAACAAAAACTTTTATTTCAAAACCTCCTTGTCTATATTTTAAAACTTATCTCTCTGCATTTCAAATCTAGGTTTATCACTTACAAAAAGAGATTGTCTTTACACAATTGATACCTCATCGTACCATTTCAATAACTCACATTAGGATATAAACGACATACTTCTGGGATCACTTCAACAAGCAGATCTACACCCTTTCAATAAACTAGTTTACTTATCACAACTATAACAATTTCATCACGACTAAGTCGTTCTGGAGCAGGTTTGAACACAGCTCTGTCCATGGCATTTGGTATTACAAAAACCTTTTCTGGCGGCAGCCTTGACCTTAGAACTGTGTTTTCCTTACTTGTATGAGAAACACAAATGGCTCGAGTAACATCTGTTAGAGTAAACTGCAATACTTTGTTCATGTGAATGCTGCCCGCATCAGCAAAACCATAAAGTGAATGATCGGTAAATACAACTTTGTATCCCATCGTCCGTGCATGCATCAAAACTTCATGACAAAGAGTTGAGAAAGCTTGATGCCCATGCACCAATGATTCTTTTCCTGTTTGAGAAATTTGTAAGAATGTTGTTTCTTCAAACATATATCCAACATTACTAGCCCATGCATGGCATACTAACAGGCCCTTGACATGCTTATTTTAATTTGTTAACATCGATTACCATTGATCTGCAGCTACCTAGGCAATTCTATGAAACTATATCTTGTGTATTTGATCTTGAATGATGTAGATATCATTAATAATAATATTCACTATCACGTCACTCATAATATTCACGTATGCTGTCCATATTTTTATCAAAATAAAAAAAAAACATCTACACACACCCAGCCATGGCTGCAGCTGCAATGGGGAGCCATTTTTCCCCCTTCTCACTCTTTTCTCGTTCTAGACTGTTCTTGCCTTTGCACCTGTCGTCAATTCAGC
The DNA here is from genome assembly GCA_036245055.1 of Diospyros kaki. Taxonomy (NCBI): domain Eukaryota; kingdom Viridiplantae; phylum Streptophyta; class Magnoliopsida; order Ericales; family Ebenaceae; genus Diospyros; species Diospyros kaki. The sequence goes on from BSEG01000010.1 coordinate 2,278,653, forward strand.
CATTGCCGGTTGTCTCGGAATGGCTGGGGGTCGGGGAACGGTTGGGGGTTGGAGACCAAGGTTTTGGGGTTCCCCGACCCCTAACAACCGACGGCCATGGCGGCTAGTCGCCCAACTGCTAGGTTCTTGGTCCCAGCTATGGCTGGATCGAGGAACCTAGCCTTCCCATGCCGTGGTCGGGGAGCCCAACTGTGAAGACGTTGTTGTTGTTATTTTTTTTTAAAAATGGACAATAGACGTGGATATTATGAGTGACGTGGCAACGTGACGAGACAAAGTTAACGTCAGTTAAGGCAGGGACTAAAAGTGTATAAAATTATTTTGTCCAGTGATGAATAGTGAGTATGATTTAGTTGATATCCTTAAACCTATTTTTTTTATTAGTCTCGAGACTAAAAAATGCATTAAGCCGTGGTGACGTGACAGTACTGAGGAGTGACGTGTCAGTGATGTGGCAGCGTGACGAGGCAAAGTTAACGTGTCAATTAATGTCAGTTAAGTCAGAGACTAAAAATATATAAAATTATTTTGTCCAGACATGAATAGTGAGTATAATTTAATTAATATCCTTAAAACTATTTTTTTCATTAGTCCAATGAGTAAAATATGTATTAAGCCTATTATTAATTAGTCATTTATATAGCGTGTTATTTACAAATATCTTCATACACATTAATATTTTATTATATAATAAAGATTTAAAATAATAATTTTTAATAATTAAAATAACAAATATTCTTAAACATGCATGTCCACCTGTTAGGCTATATATTTTAGGAGTTGTAATATATATATATATATATATATTGAGAGGTGGTGGCGTTGGCGGAATCACATGATATTGGCAGCTAGTTAGCGGCTGGCAATTGGCGGAACAATCACCATGCATTAGGGGTGATTTGGCTGGTCTTAAAGTCATTTTTAATACATCAAATTATATATGTATTTTTTTTATTATTTTAAATCATGCGATCTAATTTGATCAATGTAAATCACACCAAATCACACTATATTTTACGGTATGATTCAGTGTCATTTTCACAATTTGACCAAAAAATGTCATAAGTATTCAAACACCAAGCATAACTAATAAAAGTCATAGAGTTCAAAGTAAAATAATTTACAATCTAATTAAAATACAAATTTAAAAGTTCAAAATTCACTACATAACCACATGTCCGTAACATAAAAATAATACAAGAATTCATAACATAATTTATGGACAAGCAAGTATGCTATAACTTTAAATTCATCACTAATCAGAGTTTACAATATCTATTTTTATAGTGGAGTTATTTGCAATATTAAGGGAAACAATAAAGTTAAAAAATTAAAATGTTAGGGTTTTATTTTTTTAATTTTTATATATTGTGGTGCCGTGCAAGTAGTTCGATTAAAAATTATTATTTTTTATCAAACCGCAAACCACACAATTTATAAATTTCTCAAACTGTTCTCTCAAAAAAATCGTGAGGTGCAGTGCGGTACATTCTGTTTTTACAATTTAACGATTTTTTTGAACACCTCTTACCATGCATGCATGGCATGTAGTCCATTTCCATTATTGAATCCTTTTCATTGGCCAAATGCATTTTTCATTTAAATACTTAAATTTTTATTGTTTCAATTATGATTAAATACATCGACAAATTTATTGAGAATAATAAATTAAGTATAGTCCATAGATATAATTAAAATAATAACAAATTTAAGTGTCAAAATAAAAAAAAATTGGCGCAAATTAAAATAATTTGAGTATTCAAAAAACATTTATAATTGTACCGCATGAATATATTAAGTCTTAATCAAATCAAATAATACATATACATATACATGCGCATGCCACTCATGTCATATTAGCTAGTATAAAATAGGTAGTTAGCCACATGACATGAGTAGCTCAAATAAGTTCTAATTAAACGCTATTTCTTAGTCTCACGATTAACGTCCTTTAGGTAGAGTTTTACCCAATTTATGTGTACGGATCGATATACATGGATTTATAAAGGACTTATTGGATATATATATATATATATATGGACTGGTAAAATTGTGAACCCACCATTGTTGTCCTTATGCATGGTGTCACCACGAAGAGATACGGTAATATATATGAAGTATGATACTACCTTAACATAATATAATGGCATGATAGCACAATTATAATGAATCTTGTTCAATTTCAGAGTGCAAAGTTGTTGGGCCTGTGGAGAAGAAGTTTGATATGGGCTTAATCTGAAAGCCCATTCATCGGCCGTTGGGCTTATGCCCTTAGCAGTCACTGAACATCAAAGAATAATTAAATTATAATTTAAAATTTTTATTAAGAAACTTTATTATATATCCGTCTAAAATTGACATATTAAAAGAGTCCATGATACCTCTTTCTACTGGTCTGTCTTAATTTTTCTTTTAAACACAAAAATATAGGGGTCGACAATATTTTTGTTTAATTGAAATAATTGAATAGAATCAATCGAAATTATTGGTTCGGTTTAATTGAACTTGTTCATCAATTCGATTTGATTTCTAATTTTTTTTGTTTTGTTCTGTTTAAGAATTTATTTAATCAGTACAGTTCAATTTTTTTACGTAAGTTAAATCTATGATCCAAACACCTCAATTCATTGGTGATGAACCTTGATACGTTTGAATTTATCCTCTCACTCCCTCCTACAATAAACTCAAGCACATGAGTTCATAAGTTCATTCTTTCTTTTTCTCTCTTTTTGAAAAGCTAACTGGCTGTCATTGATCCATGAAAAAAGATAAAAAAGTGATGAGAGAAAAAAAGAAAAAAAGTAAAGTAATTATTTTATCTCTTTATTTAATTTAAAAGTGAAATATGATAAATATTTTACATAAAATTATTTTTTATTATATTTATTAAATTTATCTGACAACTCACTTCAAAGAAATCACTCGACTTTTATCGACGTTGGGAATTAGTCGCTCGTGATTCGTTTACCCACACTGAGAAAGTAAACACGATTTCAATGAAAAAGTAAGGAAGAGTAAGTGCTTAAAGAAGTTTTTTTATGTAGTTGCCTTGAACGGTGCTCAGTACACAACTGTTTCCCTAGTTATTTTGGTAGAGTAACAATATATTATTATTCGTCCACATACAATGATTTTCGACCTTTATTTATAGTAATGGGTATTTACAATTTGAATAAAATCTAAAATGGAAGAATAATATCATGAAGATAATATTTCTTTATCAGTTTCACATAATTAGAAACATATTTGGCATTAGTAGAAATCTGATTTGTCTTAGATTTGGAAGGTTTACTTTTTCTCTAACCGTTTTCGATAAATTCGTTATCTCTTCGTGATGCGAGCTAAATATCTTGATAGCGTGTCTCACAACTTAAGACATTCTGTGATTTGAACCCCGTCGAAGCAACCTTGCCCTGATGTCCTCAACCCAAATTTTGAAGAATTGGGCTGATCTAGTGGACCGTTCCCATCCCATATAATACAACCTAGAAAATACTCATAATAACTTTTTATTTAAAATTATTCAAATAAATTTAACTATCTTTTATTTAAATAAATTTATTGATAACTTTATATATAAAAAAAATGACTCTATCTCTCGTTACATTCTAAAAAATTTAATAGATAATTTAATAAAAATATTAAAATACTTCACAACCTTCTCTTAATTATTTAATATTTTACTTAAAAAATATTATAATTTTATCTTCCTCGTTTGATAACAAATGATAGTTCAATAAATCTCAAATATGTTGTAAAGACAAACACCCGCCGAAAGACGCTGCGTGATGGCGAAGCTTCCTCCAACACGTCTGCTCCTTAACGGCGAAGGATAGAACCAGTCCCTTTTCTTCTGCTCTGTCGCCCCACTTCCAGACGCTCGTAATAGCAATTCTTCTTCTCTCGACGCGAAAACCCTTCTTTGGTCTATCACTCGCGCAGAAAAAGAGAGAAATGGGGCTGATTTCCAACAGGTATGTGCGTATGCATCCCGCAATGCCTTTGATTACAAAGCAAGAAAGAAATCCCCGGTTGGACTTGGTGTATGTAGCTTTGTTCCTCAAATGGTTTGCTGATTCGAATGTTTTTGATGTATTCGGACTTCGATGGACGAAAACGAATGGGAAAATCAAATAAATGGAAGCAGAGTGGACGAGAAGAGCCTCAAACCCGGAGATCACATCTACTCCTGGAGGACCGCCTATATCTACGCCCATCATGGTCACTTCTTTCCGTTTCTCTTGATTTGCTTCTCTTCTCTGGTTCAATCTCTTGATCTTTGTATTGTTATTGTTTGTGACATTTCTGATTATTTGGGAATAAATTTTGTGTCGTTGACATCAAAGTGAAATGCAGTGATCAAAGAGGCTTGCTGGATCTCTCAGTTCTCTTCTGTGTTGCTTTTGCAGGAGAGCCCTTCAGTCTCCATGCATCATTGCGGCATTTGTTAAAAAATGTGCATCTTTGCAATTGAAAATTCAAATCCTCGGTGCTACCATGTTTGTAATAAATTATCATCGTTACCCACATGAAATCCTGTAATCTTGGACGTCTAGGATAGAATGCATAAGAAGAGTGCAATAGGGTTTAATTGTTTTAAATGCTTGCCTTCTTGTTAGCAATCAGAGCGCACATTCACATAGTTAAATAAAAAAGAATCTTGGACCCTTGCAATCCCATTGACTGTGAGCTTGAGGCAGCATAATTCTACTGATTTCATGATTGTTTGTGTCATTTGATGAGGAGCAACTTGTGGGTTCTTGCCCTTGGTATTCCTAGACTAATTTTTTTATCTCCATGGTCACTCTGGATGTATGAACTTTGAATGATCTGTTCCAAAAGATTGAGCGTTGATTTCTTTGTCATCTCAAGGGGTGTGCGTGTGTGCTGTATTCATTGTTTACCTATTTTTTGTCCTTACAGGCATCTATGTTGGAGATGATAAAGTCATCCATTTTACAAGACGGGGCCAGGAAGCAGGAACAGGAACTGTGCTTGATCGCCTTGTGTGGAGCTCGTTACCAGCCCCAGCTCTAGTACGCTGCTCCACCTGTAGCCCACCGGAAAAGGGTCATCATGGGGTTGTGTCCTCATGCCTGAACTGTTTCCTCGCCGGAGATGTTCTCTACCGTTACGAGTATGCTGTCTCACGCGCTCTCTTTCTCGCGAGTGTGCGTGGTGGAACTTGCACTCTTGCTGCTTCAGATCCAGTTGACATTGTGGTCCATCGTGCAAACCACCTGCTTAACAATGGCTTTAGGCGCTATGACACATTCAAGAACAACTGTGAAGACTTTGCCATCTACTGCAAGACAGGGTTACTTGTTCTGGATGAAAGAACAATGGGGCAGAGTGGGCAAGCTGATTCATTGGTGAGTGGGCTGAATGCACTTGTTTCGTCTGTTCGATTAAAGCATTCCACCACCACCGATGTCTCTACGATGGGGGCTACAGCATTCAAAGTCTACTGTGAAAGCCGGATTGCTGCCGACATTGGGATGAGAAGCGATGTGGCTAGGGTCTCTGTCGAGGACTTGACAACAAGGCTAGAAAACAACAGGTGCACTACAGATTAGTATTGGCCTGTTTTCTTCTATGAATTAGCCTACGCATGAGTTCTAAAATTGACATATTAAAAGATTCGATAATACCTCTTTTATAGCTTTTACTTAATTTTTCTTTTAGCATTGTGCTATTTGTATAGAAGGTTGTTTACAGAATGGTTTACAGGGGCAATTAAATGACCATTTTGCCCTTGTGATAAATGACTCAAACCCAAAAGACCCTAAACCATCTCTTTCTCTCCCCCCCCCTTTGTCTCTCTCTCGCTCTCCTTCTCGCAGACACCATCGGCCCCAACCTTTTGGCCACCCACTTGTCCTTTTCTGAACAACATCGCCCCATCTACCAGCCACCCCTTTGATGGCCACCGTCTGGCGCTCTCTCTCTCATTTTAATGACACCATCGGCCCACCTGCCTTTCTATCTTCGACACCATCGGCCCCATCATCGTCTCTCTCTCTCTTTTGCTCTCACGACCATCGCCCCTACCTTCCAACCACCCATCTAATACGACCGACTCTCTATGTCGCTTTCCCCCCCGCAAACACCATCGCCCCCATCCACCTCTCATTTTCACGACACCGTCAACCCCACCCGCCTCTCCATGTCCGAAACGTCGCCCCAGCCGTCAACCACCCTTCTCACGACCACCATCTGTCTCTATCTCTCTCTCTCACTTTGACAACACCGTCGGCCCCACCCGTCTCTCCATATCCCAACATTGTCGGCCCCACCACCTTCTCGCACTCTCTTTCTCGCTTGTTCTCATGACTATTGGCCTCACCATTCGATCATGGCTCTAACAACCTTCGTCTCTCTCTCTTTCTCTCTGAAGACTGTTGCCCTCACTGGTCAGCCATGCCTCTCACAACTACCATCTCTTTCTCTCTTTTTTTTCTCTCTCTCTCTCACGATCGTCGCCCCTACCCGCTGCCCAGAAACCCACAAATTCCCAAATCCCCAAAACAAAACCCACAACCCCCATCATCGACAGTCGTGCCCAACGTCTTGCCCACCTGTCGCCCATTGCATCCGCCAACGCTCATAGTATGTAGTACTTTGAGTTTTTATATTTGCCTATGTCTTCACAGAATAGCATTCTTCTATGGTGATATTTCTCCATTTTGAGTCCATTTACTGCACAAAAAAAGATACAATGGTTTTGGATTAAAGTCGTCGTTGATCTTGGTCCTTTAATATAAATGGATTTTGAAAATAGTTTTGCTGTCATACCAGATAAAATCATGCTTATAGTTAAATAATAGGTGTTGAAAGGCGATGTCCAAACATGAATTTGTATCTTGGGCCGTTGGGTTTTATTATTGACGACCAATTTTTCTATGTTAGGAGAAGCATTATAATATGCTGCAGAGGCAATAATTTGTCAAAGTTGGTTGCTCAAGTACATCACTACCTCCTTTAATAGTAATAGATATAGTAATAGTTGGCATTTGCAATTGATAGGAAATTTGTAACACTCTCTTTCTATAAAAACCTTGTTATTATGAATCTTTTTTTTTCTTGTGTTGTTAATTGGAGTGCAATTTCTAATTCACAGTATTATAATGACGAGACGAAATGCAAGAGTATGTCACAGCTGTAGACGGCGGGGGCACTACTTTGCGGCATGTCCAACAAAGCGACCATGCCCATCGTGTAAACAAAGCATTGTAAAATGTTTCAAGGTGAAAAAGGAGTCCATAAACAAAGGAAGGTTGTTCAATATTTGCAGTATTAAGTGTGGATTTTGGAAGTGGGTCGAAGAAGGTGAATCAAGTGGTAGTGCTTCGGCTAAGTCTACGACCAATTTTCCCGTAAAAGAGTTATCTTGCATGTTTCAGACTTTAGCTCAAATATATGAAAATGACGTGAAGATTTCAATGAATGAAACAGTGTGCAAGGGAAAAGGAAGTGTGAAGGACCATGATAAAGGAAAGGGACTGGCATGATTGTGCTTGACACTTGAGAAATATATTTATATATGCGTATATAGTGGTGATTGAGTAAAACTGTATGTTATGAGAAATCTAATTGGATATGTGTTTGTAGTGGTAAAATTAAAACAAGTATTTATGGAGATATTTCATATATTTCATAAATTGAATGTCGTGAAAATAAGTTTGTAATGGTAATTTGATGATTATTTCATAATTTTTTATTTTACCTGCAATGTGAAGAAGTTAGGTAAATGGAAGTCCCTTTGGATACCAAAGATTGAGCGGCCAATCAATATATTTTTGCTTCATGCAAAGTTTGTGGACCAAAAGGTGCTATGCAGCACAAAACTTGAAGAAAAGCACGAGAAATTACCTGTTTTATTTATTATTTATTTGTAATTGTAAAGAAATAGATATGATATTGTTCTTACATTTTTATATAACTGTTCTTAAAATATAATATTTGTTTTATTCTAGGGGTATTTTTATCACTTCTTAAATTATTCTACTACCAACATGACTAAAAAAAACTAGTTTTTTTAAGCATTTACCAAACACTCATCCATAGCTTGTTCCAAACTACCTATTTTCTTTCTGCTTTCTAAGTTAGCATTTTAACGAGGAAAAGAATACATTGCCAAAATGACCCTTAAAAGAACACTTTTTACTCTATAGTTATTGGTTGGACATATAAAAGTATTAGAATATCAACTAAATCTGTGAATAATTAATGTTGGTTAGGTTTGCTCTAGGTCTCTAACTTTACTTCATTTAGATCTTGTTGGACCTATGAGAATTCAAAATTTAGATAAAAAACATTATACTTTTGTCATTATAGATGACTATTCTAGATTCAATTTTGAAATGAACAATTCAAGTATTATTGTGAGAAAAATGGCATTGATCATAATTTTCTAACAGTAGAAGAAAATGAGGTAGTTGAAAAGAAAAATAGATCTTTACAAGAAATGTCTAGAATTTTGCTGTATGACAAAAATTATTTGGTTTAAGCCATTAACACCTCATGCTATATGTTGAATAGGATTTCTATAAAACCTATCTTAAAGAAAACCCCTATGAGTTATATCGAAAAAAGAAATCAAATATTTCATATTTTCATATTTTTGGTAGTGCATGCGTTATCCTTAACAATGGTAAAAACTTTTTAAGAAAAATTTGATGAAAAGAGTGAGGAAAGAATTTTTTTTAAAATATTCTACTCAAAGTAAATCATATAAAGTATTTAAAGAACTCTACTGTAAAAGAATCTTTTCTAGCTATAGTTGATGATGTGAGTGTTCAAGTTCCAATAATACCTAATGAAGATTGTGATTTAATGTTAATATGCTTAAATGTTTAATGAAGAAAACATAGTCCATGAAGAGAAAGAATAATCATTTTCAAAAAGAAAAATATGTAGAGAAATGATATTATTGGAGATCCTTTCAAAGGTATTAGGATAAGAGCATCCATTGGAAATGAATGATAATTTACAACCTTCTTATCTCAAATAGAAACATCAAAAACAAAAACTTCTACTTCAAAATCTCTTTGTCTATATTTCAAAACTTGTCTCTCTGCATTTCAAATCTAGATTTATCATTTACAAAAAGAGATTGTATTTATACAGTTGATACCTCATTGTGCCATTTCAAGATCTTGAGGTTTAACAAAGTCGTAGCCTTCACCGATGACATCATTTCATTTGAAAAAGATTTTTTTTAAGGGGAAGAATCTTTAATTTTCCAAATTCACCCCCTTCTTATGAAAAGATCATAATGAAACTTATGCTCCCTTATCAAATGTCTTTTAAAAAAAAGAATTAAGAGATGTCAAGTAGACATATATTGTTTATTAGAACCCATGACAAGAATATTTTAAGAGTCCAAATTTAGGGACATCATTTTTTTTTTTTTGGTTCAACAAATATATAAATCCCTATGTAATCAACTTGCCAATCTAATGCAAAGGGTTTATCTTCACATTTGTGAAAAATGTGTAATTAATTGAGTATGCTTAATAATTGTGTATGATATACAAATTTTTTTATCTTTTGAATATACATGTATATAGAAATTTTGTGATTTATGATCTAAATTGTCAAAAGCCAAGCTAGTTTTTGCATTTTGGCTATAATAGACATGCATGTATGCTTATTGAACTACTTGGTATTTACTCGTGTATTGCTCGAGTAAAAAATTATTTTAATATATGCCTTGTCTTTAAAAATTAAAGGATCATCTTCCTTATTGTAGATCTCTATATGTAATGATCTTATATTACAATCTTAAGTTTCGGATATGTTACCTATGGCTTGATCTCTTATAAAGGCATTAAATATATGATTGAATATCATGTTTTTGAGTCTATCAATTAGTATCAATTGGTATCATTGTTTGATGAATAATACTTACCCTTCAATATAGGGAAATGGAGTATATGTTATGACTTTCGAATAATGATCTTTACATCTTAAGTAACATGACTCATTCATATCATATTAAGGAGGAGTTTTTATCTAAAGAAAATGAATATTTTACTCTTGTGGTTTGGTTACACTGTTCCTTATATGATAAATGAATATGAATTAAATCCAATGTTTTGACATTTTAGACCAATTAAAATATGAGTGAATTAATTGGAATGATATCTTTTTGGTCTTATATGATCATGAGTATGGGATATGGTATCAAAATTTTTGAACTATTTGGAGATTATTATGCCTTCTTATGTGAATGCCTTATGAATATGACTCATATATAGATTGTGCACTTATTACATAACTTATCAATTTTGATTTCTTTATGATGTTGATTATATTATCTTGAGGGGGAGTTAGTGCTAAAGAAACTTAATGTAAGTATCTCTCAAACTCATTTTTTTTTTAAACTGTTGGTTTAAGGACGAGTGTTTCTCTTTTATTAATTCTTTGGAATAATGTACATTATATGTTTATATCATCAATAATTTATTTAAGGAGAAGTTTTTGAAGTTCATATTGTTTGTAATCTAAAAATCATTTTAAAACTCATTCTATTTATGGGGAAGTATTTAGTTTTTATTTTTGAAAACAAATCCTTTTGATTTATGACAAAAAGGGGAGAGATATATGTTGAAATTGACTTTAAGTTTTGTCATCATAAAAAAGGGAAATATTGATATTTTACTCTTATGTTCAGTTTTGATGATGAAAAACAAAATTGATTTATCCCCTAAGTTGTTTGTCAAGAATATGGTTTTCAAATAAAAATCAATTTCAAATGAGTTATTAAAGCAAAATGAATTATGATATTCTATTTAAACATATTTGATGGAGATTTGCAAAAATAATTATATTTTGGAAAATCATTTATTGAAAATCAATTGTTGAAATTTTGATGAGGGAGAGATATATTTTAATGATGAAGTTATTTTGTTAACTTGGTGTTTCAAATTAATAAATTAAGCATAATAATAATTTTATCAATTGAATGTCAAAAATCTTGTTATGAATTTATTGATGACCTTTGAGATATTATGTTTTTATTTAATTAAAATTATTGAATGAAAAATAAATCCAATATCCAAATATGTTGTGATAAATTTTTAATAGTATTTGGAATATTATATTTTTAAAGAATTAAATATATGTTTTAGTAATCTAATCTTATGAAAAAAATTTCTATGGCATTTGGAACATCATATCTTTATTTGATTAAAAATGTTATAATAAAATTATTTTTCAAAGAGCTTAAACATAAATTAAATATCAAAAACAATTAAAATAAAAATAAAAAAAGGATTTTCAAGTGGCAGTCAAAGGAATCGAACCTATGCTAGGGGAGATTTAAGTTCACTCCATCTTAGTGTTTCCTTATTTGCTTAGGCACACAAACTAATATATTAAGAAAATCATACATGTTATTACAAAAGAAATTTAATTCTAGAATGCTGCTGCCAAGACTCGTTCTCGCCCAAAACTTCTATCCAAGCACTTGTGCATATGCGCGCTGCTATCACTCCCAGATATTCCTTTGTGTTTCTGTGCGTGCAAACATATATTTATAAATAATGTAATTTTTCTGCTTTCTTTATGCTCTTCATTCTGTCGACTAAATACTTTCAAATTGTAGACTATATGCTTGATTTAGCCGATTATCCCCTTGCATCTATCAACCATATTCTTCATTTTTTGACTATTAGAGTATAAAAACTTAAATATGTGGATGATCTCTTTTAATCTGCCGACTATGTTTTGATCTGTCGAATATTCTAATGGTTTTATCGACAATATGATCTAATCTGTCAACTATTAGTATGTATTTTAGAAGTAATTTTCTTCATAGTTTTTATTTGTCAATTATGAGTATTGTTCTATCGACAGTTTGTGTCTCTGACAATCTCCAATGGATAGTTTCTCATTCTCTAATGACTTAAAAATGACTAGTTTCGAGTAAAACTTTTGAGAAACCTATAAATAAAAATCAAGGAGATCAAGAAAAAACTAATGGATAGAAATGAAATGATCTAAGCTTACATCTTATACATGTTTGTATTTATTGTGACTGTACTTCATTTTTTTCTCTCTTCAAAAATTTGATTTTAATTTGTATTAATTCATTCAAATCTTGTTCGTATTTTGAGAGATAACTAAGAGATTTATTTCTTAAATTCTCTTTTTATTGTGCACTTCTTATATTTCTTAGATTTGGTAGCTAGAGGACCTACTTGTCTAAGTAAGATGTTTATATTTTTCCTAACTCGTTGTTAGAGAGGCTATCCGGAGTGATAAAAGGACTTCTAGTGAATTGTTTGTAAAATCTTTAGTGTGGATTAAGGTAGTGGATTAGGTTTGGGTTAAACCAAACCACTATAAATCCTTTATATCTTCTCTTACTTATTCGGTTTGTTTATCATTGTTAACATTTCATTATCCTCACTTACATTAAATTTTTATTTTCCATCAAAAGGATTTCAAGTTTCAAATAAATTTTTAATTTATCCAATTCACCCTCTCTTGAGTGTGTGCCATAACATTTCAAATCTAATACTAAAGAAAATCCTATGATTTTGGTTTATTTGCCTTATGTACATGCACTGCTTAGTTGATTTTTTTTAGGATGTTTTAGTTGATATCTTTTGTTCAATGACAATCGAACGGTAAGTTTTTCATGGCAAATGAAACGTTAATTTTACACTATATTTAGAACCTTACTAATGAAGAAAAGAAAAACTTAGTATTATGGCTGACTTGAGATCAGATTCTCTTGCCTTGCTGAAAGTTGTCCACTGCTAGTATGTATATGTTTGTGCCTCTATATCTATACAATATATATATATAGAGTCAGTCCTGGGGTTTTTAAGACCCAAGGCAAATTTTATCAAATGTGTCCTTTTATATAAATTAAATAAAAAAATAAAAATTATTAATTAATTAATTTTATTAAAATTATAAAAATTTACAAAAGATAAGAAATAATACTTTGGGGCTTCATTAAAACCTTATTTGGGAAAAATTTAATCGGACAAAACCTCAAATGAAGGAAAAAGAATACCCCGTATTATAAACATTGCATTAAAAAACAAAAACTACATATTAGAGTCTACATGCCTCCTCCTGAATCTCCATAAACATTTCTTGATTTGATAAATCTTCCTTTCATTCTCCACAATTAAACGAAGCAAAAAAAATCATCAAATGTACCTACAAAATAAAAATAGCAATGAAATCTCAACCACAAAATATCATTTAAAATGTCTTCTTGTTGCACTTTTATATGCAAAATCATCAATTATACTATCATATTTAATGTTTTCTAACATATCATTTTCAATGCATAATATCGCTAATCCATTTAATCTATCTTGAGTCATGGTGGTCCACAAGTAAGATTTTAATAATTTTAATTTAGAAAAATTTCTTTCAGCAGATGCCACAGTTACAGGTATAGTCAGTAATACCCTATAAGCAACCATTACATTAGAAAACATATCCACACTCTTTACAAACTCAAGAATTTTAATGGATGTCCATGGTTTATCTGTTTCATATGCTTCTTTTGGTAACATCACTTGCAACACTTGTAATTCTAAAAATAAGTCTCTTGCATCAACTTAGAAACATCACCATGTTTTAAAGCATTTTCAAGATTCACACAAAAGCTTTTCAATTCATCATCATGAAACGAAGTCAACTTTACAGCATCAAATAAGAACCCAAAAATAGATTCAAAACAATGCAATTGTTCAAACCTACTCTTCAATTCACCAAGAGCAATATCCACTATAACAAGAAAATAATTAGTTCTAAATGATTCTTCAACTGATTGTTGTTCCCTATCACTATTGAAAACCTCATCAAAATGTCTTTTTCTACAAACTTGACGTTTTTTGGGAAATACAAGCTCAATTCCCATATCAAGGGAAATTTCTTTAGCATCAATCATAGCAGAAATAAACCCATTTATTCTATAGTTTTCAAAAAATAAAACAAGTCCTTCTATTTGTCTTACAGCAGCATCAAGACGCATGTCTTCAGATTGTAATTTTTTACTAACTAAGTTAATCTTATGTAAAATGTCATGCCAAATAACCAAATTTAATATAAATTCAAAACTTGAAAGCTCTCATGATGCTAAAATTTGAGCATCCTTACTCAATTTGGCATCTTCACTAATTTCTGTTAATTTAAATAAAGCTTCTCTGATTTGAGAAACTTGAGATTTTATTGCTTTGACACTTTCAATGTGACTTTCCCAACATGTAGTTGACAATGATTTCAAAGTCAAACCATCTATGTAATCAAGTAACACATTCCATCGCTTTGTTGAATTAGAGAATACCGTATATGTGCATTGACACGTTCCAAAAAAAGATTTTGCTTTAACACATGAATTGGCCATATTACAAACTATTAAGTTGAGACAATGAGAACCACATGGCCTGTAAAATGCTCTAGGATTTATATCAAGTAATCTTTTTTGTACACCTAAATTTTTTCCTTTCATATTAGAGCCATTGTCATAACCTTGTCCCCTCACATCATCAATATTAAGTGTAAGGGACTCAATTACATTTTGCAATTCATTAAAAATTCCTAATCCAGATATATCTTCCACATTTAAAAACTCTAGAAAGTACTCTTCTATATTTATTGGAGTACTTGAAACATCGACACACCTCAATATTAAAGTCATTTGTTCTTTGTGACTTGCATCAAGAGTACAATCAAGAATGACTGAAAAATATTTAGCCGTTTTTATTTTTTCAATGATTGCATGTTTAACATTTGATGCTAAAATAACTATCAACTCATTTTGAATTTTATGACTAAGATAATGATAATGAATCTTTTTATCTTGAATGAGTCGAAAATGGTGTTGCATTATTGGATCAAACTCTGCAATCATTTCAAGTATGCCTAAAAAGTTATGTAACGCCCCGTTTTCCCAGGCGCGTTATTTCTTGGGACAATCCCGGGACGATAATTTTTTTTTCTTTCAAACTCATACTAAATCGCGTCATTCATCGCATCCGTCCCAGAATTTCCCTGCATTAATTTATTCTCTAAAGAGAGACATCATCACATACATACCTCAATTGCGGAAGCTAGAATCGAACCTGCCATCTTTCCTTAACATAAATCATAATCAATTCTTTACATCACCGTTTCTCAAACTTAATCCTCAATACAAGACTTAAAACATAATATACGTCTCAATTAACATTAACTCATAACATGCGTTCTCACTAACATGAACCCTAAATGGGTTATACATCGCCATCATCAACCATAAGGTTACATCATCGTTCCTCATACGTCAATCATCAATCATACCTTACATCATGAACTTCCAAATCGTTCAGATTTCAAAGTAGCAGGACTTAAACTCATGGGCTACATCACATTCATTCATCTCATCATTCATTCATCATGCACTTAGCTAAGTGCCATTTCATGCCTCATTCATCTTCGTACCTGCTACAGTCTCCATCTGGAACGTTTGAATGTTCTAGGGGCAAAGCCCGATTAGATGATGAACCATCTAAGTAAGCAGTACAAAAATCATTTTTTCGTGCATGAATGCAATATGCAAAATGTCATCATCGTTTTCGACTTGAGTCAACCGCACCCAACTGCTGCTCCCCATTTTTACAGTCCCTTTCCTGGACCGATGTGTATGAGTGCACACTTGGTAGAGCAGCGGTGCCAGTTCATAATCCCAAACCCTTTATGCAATGCATGATCAATAATAATATCGTGAATGTATGCACATTTCAACATCAATACATGTAAATGCAGTCTATATGACATAATCACATCAAGAGATGACAACATGATAGAATCATTTTCATTAAATCAGGTTTTGGGTTAAACCCCTTTCATACGAAGCATTTTCATAAAATCTAAAAGTATTTTGGTAAGTACCACTTACCTCATACGTATTCTCATATCATCTCGATTCACGTGCCAGGCCTCTAATGTACTCAACTCGAATCCTCAACATACCCTGGCCATCATATTCATTTAATAACATCAATATCTAATTTTCCTAATTTCTTCAATAATTTCTTAAACATAATTTTTCTCAATAAATAATTCCTAAATAACTAATTTCTCAAACATTTCCTCGAATATTAATAAATCATGGTACCTAAAATAATAATCCTAATTTACTGAAATTTCTAAGAAATTCTGTTTACCTTAACTTAGTCTCCCGGGCTGTCTCGGTATGCATGCCCTAACCTCGAAAGGCGTGTCTAACCTCGATTGTAGCGCACATCCTCGATTCTCGCTCACTACCTTGATTCTTGCACATTACCTTACTTCCCGTGTATTTATCTCGATTTTTGTGCGACATCTTAATTTTCGCGTGTCGTCTCAATTTTCGTACACCGTCTCGAAATGCGTGCCCGAATTATTTTTTTTACCAAAATCTCCGAAATATTAATACACATCATCCCCTATTTTTTCAGTACTTTTCGGGAGCTTCTTCACATTTTTCCCTTATTTTCTTCCTTTTCTTATTTTTCTTTTTCTTTTCTATTTTTCTTTTTCTTCCCTCCTATTCTCTCATCTTCTTCGCCTTCTCTGTTCTTCCAGCAACTCACGAACCAGCACTCCTCTTCATTATTTTTTTCTTCTTCTTTCTTCTTTTCTTTTCTTCTTCTTTCTTCTTCTTCTTCTTCTTCTTCTTCTTCTTCTTCTTCTTCTTTTATTTCTTTCTTCTTCCTCATTTCTCCATCTTCTTCCCGCACCCTGCTCCTCATCGCGAACCAGCTGCATGCTGCGAGCTTGCTGGTTCTTCCTCACCCGCACACCGCGCACATGGCAGCACCGCTCCAGCTCGGCCGGCCCTCCTTCGCGCGCCCGCCTCGCTTCCACCGCGCGCACGCACCGCCTTCGCCCGCGGCCACCACATGCTGCAACTTCATTGGCAGCCATGGCAGCCCCCTGCTTGCCTTCGAGCTTCTCGGCCATGGCCGCTTGCGGCTCCAATGGCCACCAGCGATGCTCCCTCGCCTTCCCTCTCTCTCGATCTTTCTTCCCCGATCACTCTCTCGCTCTCTGATTTCGGCCATGCTCGGCCACTACTCCACCATGGCCGAATTCGGCCATCCCCTCAACTCTTCCATTTCTTCTTCTTTTTATAGCCCAAGAGCTTGGGCGCCCCTCTTCGCTCTCCCGACATTCCTCTCAACTTCTCTGCAATTCTCTCAACCCAAAGCTCACGCTTGAAGACCACCAAACATGCTGCAGAAAATTGCCTCCCCCATGCGCAGAGACAACCCTTTGGTGCTTGCCCCTGCTTCACACGCGCATAACACACTATACATATATATATATATATATTATACTAATTTAATTATAGAAAATACACATTTAATCCCTTATTTAATCTTAATTACACTTGAGAATACCTTAAATTGCAATTAGACCCTCTATCGACCAATTAATTTGCATTACGATGCTTTAAATCCAAATTAATAATCTCGAATTTTCTTAATAAGGACGATTTCGCCCTCGGGTCCTCACGGGGTCCTTGATTCGTCCTGAAATCGCCTAAGGGTTGATCGTTATGAAAAACCGGAGCCTCCCTAAGGTCCCGTTGAATTTTTGGACAACCCCTATGACAATTCGGTATTTCAGCCTGATCTGAAGTTGTATTTTAGCTGTACCGAAAATCGTCTCAATTCTAATTTCTTTTACTTCCATAAATCTTATCTCGGAACGCTCATCGAGATTATACCATTTTTCATAGTCAATTACACTCCGGGGCACTCCCTCCAGTCGATTCGGTGATTTATTTTGCTATTAAGCCTATTTTTCAGTATTCAAACATTGCTTAAATGACGTGGCAATCTTACGCCGGAACGGAGTATTACAAGTTACCATTACCATCTTCATAAATTTTTTCATTTGTTCCACGAAAAGCTAAATTATGTATAGCAAGACATTTCACAACAGCAATGATTCTGACAATAACATTTTTTCAGTGTAGTGTATCTTTCTTGATTAACTCTTATAATTCTGTATCAATTGTTTGATTTGTTTTCAATCTGATTTGCAATTCAATACAAGACCTTAAGTTAGTGAGGTGTTCAATACTACTTTCAGTTGTTTAAGCTTCTCACCAAGATGTTTCCAATCTCTAGTTCCTTCATTAGTTAACTGACTTCTAGAATTCATTGTTTTAAACAACTTACAACAGAAACAAAACACTTTATCCAACTCCTTTGAATACACTAGCAATTTTCGATCCTTAGTTTCCCCATTTGGTAACATACGAAGATAATAATTTGAAGAAAAATGTCTATTGTGTTTGTCCATGGGGAATTTGAAATTAGTTTCTCTTATGGGACCTTTTTCTACAAGTAAATCTCTCATTTTTGCATCAAGATTATCCCAAACTCGTGGATCATAAATATTCAAATCAAATCTTGTTTTGGGACATTTATTTTCATGGCAAGATTCATCAATATTTTCATTTTCCTCAAGAAAAGGTTCATCAATATTTTTATTTTCATCTTGATCACCAATTTCTTCATTCCCTTCATTCTCATTTTCTACTAATTCTTCCAATTGAATTGGTTGTTCACATTCATTTGGTAAATCTTCATCTAAATTTTCAAGTGAAGTATTGATTTGTTTAACAAAATATTTATTCAAAGATCCTCTTAAACTTTGAGCAATTTCTTCTTCTTTTTTCTTTCTTTGTCTCTTGAGATTTCCAGAAAGTTGTTTCTTAGGAAACATTTTTTAGTTTTTATAATAAACACAACATAATAAAAAAAATAAAACTAACTAACAAAGAACAATAAAACTTGGATTTTGAGCATATTTTCTTCTACTTGAAACTTCCTGATATGCCCAACAAATATCGACAAGTAAATGCGGATTAAATGCTAGAGGAAAAGGAAAAATTAAAAGCAAAATTTGGAGAAGCAAGTGAAGACGAGACCCACCCGATTTTAGTGGTGAAAACTGAGTGAGTTTCGGTTCCTTTGAACCGAGTGAGTCCAACTCGGTTCTTAACCTTGTGTTATCTCAAATTTCGAGCGAAATGTACCCAGAATATGTCATCCGAGAAGCTCCAAATGGTTGCCACACATCCCCTTGAGAAGCCCGGGATGATTGCCACGTGTCCCTCACTCCCTCCTCTATAAATAGGAGGCTTGCCTCTTCATTGAGGAGGGATTCATTGGTGGAGAGAGAATGAGTCTATTTTGCTCTCAAGCATTTTAAGGGCATTCGGTTCTTAGGAGGCACTCGGTTCTTTGGGCAATCGGTTATTGCTATAGTATCAGTTCTTGGGCACTCGATTCTTTTGAGCAATCAGTTATTGCTACAGTGTCGATTCTCAAGGGCAATTGATTCTTGAGCACTCGGTTCTCAAGGGCAATCGGTCCCAGAGCTGGTGCTGCCTATGCATGGTGTCACCATGAAGGTCACTCTCAGTCTCAGCTGCTTGCTTATGGGTGTCCCATCCCATACATCTCTGCAAATAAACACCCATTTGGGAGAGATATGGTAATATATAAGAAATATGATATTACCCTAATATATAATATAATAATGGCGTAATAGCACAATTATAATGAATGGGCTTAAGCTGTTGGGCCTGTGGGGAGAAGTTTGATATGGGCTTAAGCTGAAAGCCCATTCATCAGCCGTTGCGCTTATGCCCTTTGCAGTCACTGAACATCAAAGAATAATTAAATTATAATTTAAAATTTTTATTAAGTAACTTCATTGACTTAAAACTTCATATATATATATATATATCTGTCTAAAATTGACATATTAAATGAGTCGATAATACCTCATTTTATTGCTCTTAGTCACTTCATCTTTCTTTTGAACACATAAATATAGGGGTTAGTAATATTTTAATTAAATTAAAATAATTAAATCAAATCAGACAAAATTATCAGTCCGGTTTGATTTAAGTTATAGGTCAATTTGATCCAATTTTTAATTTTGACAATTTCCATCATTTCGTTCAAGTTCAATCTTGGTATTAAATAAAAAAAATTAAAATAATTAAACTGATCAAAATATTAAAAATACAAAATTTTGTATTTTATTATTTTAATTTTTTTTATTCCTTCGATCAATTCAATTTTTTTGACTTTTATATTATTTTAATTTTATTTTATTTTATTCAGTTTAAGAATCTATTTAATCGGCCATATTGACTTTTAACACAGATTCAATTAATTCTCACCATTTCTCTTCCTCTCTCTTTGAAAAGCTAAGTGGTTGTCACTCATTAACAATTATTAATTGTTTTAATCAAAAGAGCAACAAGTGAAATAAAAGTAAAATAATTATTTTATATCTTTATTTAATTTATTTTAATGAATTAGAAAAAATAAAATATAAAAATTATTACAAATAAAAATATTTTTTATTATATTTATTAAATTTATCTAATAACTCACTGTAAAAAAATCATATAACTTTTTATTTGAAATTATTCAAATAGATTTATTTTTCTTCCACGTAGATAAATTTATCTAGAATTTTACAAATAACAAAAAATAACTCATACGTCTCCCAATATATTTTAAAAAATTTAATAAACAATCTAATAAAAAAATTATAATGCTATTTAGTATTATCTTAACTATTTTATATTTTTATATAAAAAATATTATAATTTTATTTTAATATGCTCATTTTACCGGAGGCTAGATAAATAAATCTCACCTATGTTCTAAACACGAGCACCCGCCAAAAGAAGCTACGTGATGGCGAAGCTTCCTTCAACACTACTGCTCCTTAACGGCGAAGGATCGAGGGTGGTGGAGGAGGTTATATCCGTTACTTTCCAGCGAATCGATCCAGGCCCTTTTCTTCTGTCGCCCCACTTCCAGACGCTCTAATAGCAATTCTTCTTCTCTCGACGCGAAATCCCTTCTTTGTTCGATCAGTAACGCCGAAAGAGAGAGATGGGGCTGTTTTCCAACAGGTATGTATGTATGCATCTGTGTACGCCTTTGATTACAAAGTAAGAAAGCAATCCCCTATCGGATTTCGTGTTTGTAACTTTGTTCTTAAAATGGTTTGTTGATTCGAATGTTTTTGATGTATTCGGACTTCGATGGACGAAAACGAATGCAGAGTGGACAAGAAGAGCCTCAAACCCGGAGATCACATCTACTCCTGGAGGACCGCCTATGTCTACGCCCATCATGGTCACTTCTCTCCGTTTCTCTTAATTTGCTTCTATTCTCTGGTTCAATGTCTTGATATTTGTATTGTTATTGTTTGTGACATTTCTGATTATTTGGGAATAAATTTTGTGTCGTTGACATCAAAGTGAAATGCAGTGATCAAAGAGGCTTGCCGGAGCTCTCGCTTCTCTTTCTGTGTTGCTTTTGCAGGAGAGCCCTTGAGTCTCCATGCATCATTGTGGCATTTGTTAAAAAATATGCATCTTTGCAATTGACAATTCAAATCCTCGATCGGTGCTACCATGTTTGTTATAAATTATGATCGTTACCCACGTGAAATCCTGTGATCTTGGACGTCTAGGATAGAATGCAAAAGAAGAGTGCAATAGGGTTTAATTGTTTTAAATGCTTGGCTTGTTGTTACCAATCAGGGCGCACATTCACATAATTAAAGAAAAAAGAGTCTTGGACCCTTGCAATCCCATTGAATGTGAGCTTGAGGCAGCATAATTCTACTGATTTCATGATTGTTTGTGTCATTTGATGAGGAGAAACTTGTGGGTTCTTGCCCTTGGTATTCGTAGACTAATTTTTTTTATCTCCATGGTCACTCTGGATGTATGAACTTTGAACGATCTGTTCCAAAAGATTGAGGGTTGATTTCTTTGTCATCTCAAGGGGTGTGCGTGTGTGCTGTATTCATTGTTTACCTATTTTTTGTCCTTACAGGCATCTATGTTGGAGATGATAAAGTCATCCATTTTACAAGACGGGGCCAGGAAGCAGGAACAGGAACTGTGCTTGATGGCCTTGTGTGGAGCTCGTTACCAGCCCCAGCTCTAGTACGCTGCTCCACCTGTAGCCCACCGGAAAAGGGTCATCATGGGGTTGTGTCCTCATGCCTGAACTGTTTCCTCGCCGGAGATGTTCTCTACCGTTACGAGTATGCTGTCTCACGCGCTCTCTTTCTCGCGAGTGTGCGTGGTGGAACTTGCACTCTTGCTGCTTCAGATCCAGTTCACATTGTGGTCCATCGTGCAAACCACCTCCTTAACAATGGCTTTAGGCGCTATGACACATTCAAGAACAACTGTGAAGACTTTGCCATCTACTGCAAGACAGGGTTACTTGTTCTGGATGAAAGAACAATGGGGCAGAGTGGGCAAGCTGATTCATTGGTGAGTGGGCTGAATGCACTTGTTTCGTCTGTTCGATTAAAGCTTTTCACCACCACCGATGTCTCTACGATGGGGGCTACAGCATTCAAAGTCTACTGTGAAAGCCGGATTGCTGCCGACATTGGGATGAGAAGCGATGTGGCTAGGGTCTCTGTCGAGGACTTGACAACAAGGCTAGAAAACAACAGGTGCACTACAGATTAGTATTGGCCTGTTTTCTTCTATGAATTAGCCTACGCATCAGTTCTAAAATTGACATATTAAAAGATTCGATAATACCTCTTTTATAGCTTTTACTTAATTTTTCTTTTAGCATTGTGCTATTTGTATAGAAGGTTGTTTACAGAATGGTTTACGGGGGCAATTAAATGACCATTTTGCCCTTGTGATAAATGACTCAAACCCAAAAGACCCTAAACCATCTCTTGTCCTTTTCTGAACAATGTCGCCCCATCTACCGGCCACCCCTTTGATGGCCACCGTTTGGCGCTCTCTCTCTCATTCTAACGACACCATCGGCCCCACCTGCCTTTCTATCTCCTGACACCATCAGCCCCATCACCGTCTCTCTCTTTCTTTTGCTCTCACGACCATCGCCCCTACCCTCCAACCACCCATCTAATACGACTGACTCTCTATGTCGCTTTCCCTCTCGCAAACACCATCGCCACCATCCACCTCTCATTTTCACGACATCGTCAACTCCACCCGCCTCTCCATGTCCGGACTGTCGCCCCAGCTGTCAACCACCCTTCTCACGGCTACCATCTGTCTCTATCTCTCTCTCACTTTGGTAACACTATCGGCCCCACCCGTCTCTCCATCTCCCAACACTGTCGGCCCCACCACCGTCTCGCTCTCTCTTTCTCGCTCGTTCTCATGACTATCGGCCTCACCATCCGATCATGCCTCTGATGACCATCGTCTCTCTCTCTCTCTCTCTTTCTCTCTCTCTCTCTTTCTTTTTCGTTCTGAGGACTGTTGCCCTTACTGGTCAGCCATGCCTCTCACAACCACCGTCTCTCTCTCTCTCACGACCGTTGCCTCTACCCGCTGCCCAGAAACCCACAAATCCCCAAATCCCCAAAAGAAAACCCACTACCCTCATCATCGACAGTCGTGCCCAACATCTCGCCCACCTGCCCCCCATTGCATCCGCCACCGCTGGCCAACGCTCATAGTATGTAGTGTACTTTGAGTTTATATATTTTCCTATGACTTCACAGAATAACATTCTTCTATAGTGATATTTCTCAGTTTTGAGTCCATTTACTGCACAAAAAAAGATACAATGGTTTTGGATTAAAGTCGTCGTTGATCTTGGTCCTCCAATATAAATGGATTTTGAAAATAATTTTGATGTCATACTATATAAAATCATGCTTATAATTGAATAATAGGTGTTGAAAGGCGATGTCCAAACATGAATTTGTATCTTGGGCCGTTGGGTTTTATTATTGACGACCAATTTTTTTATGTTACGAGAAGCATTGTAGTATGCTGCAGAGGCAATAATTTGTCAAAGTTGGTTGCTCAAGTACATCACTACCTCCTTTAATAGTAATAAATATAGTAATAGTTGGCATTTGCGATCGATAGGAAATTTGTAACACTTTCTTTCTATAGAAACCTTGTTATTATGAATCTTTTTTTCCTTGTGTTGTTAATTGGAGTGCAATTTCTAATTCACAGTATTATAATGACGAGACGAAATACAAGAGTATGTCATAGCTGTAGACGGCGGGGGCACTACTTTGCGGCATGTCCAACAAAGCGACCATGCCCATCGTGTAAACAAGGCATTGTAAAATGTTTCAAGGTGAAAAAAGAGTCCATAAACAAAGGAAGGTTGTTCAATATTTGCAGTATTAAGTGTGGATTTTGGAAGTGGGTCGAAGAAGGTGAATCAAGTGGCAGTGCTTCGGCTAAGTCTACGACTAATTTTCCCGTAAAAGAGTTATTTGGTATGTTTCAGACTCTAGCTCAAATATATGAAGAGGATGACGTGAAGATTTCAGTGAATAAAATAGTGCGCATGGGAGAAGGAAGTGTGAACGACCATGGTAAAGGAAAGGGACTGACATGATTGTGGTTGACACTTGAGAAATATATTTATATATGTGTATATAGTAGTAATTGAGTAAAACTGTATGTTATGAGAACTCTAATTGGATATGTGTTTGTAGTGGTAAAATTAAAACAAGTACTTATGGAGATATTTCATATATTTCATAAATTGAATGTCAAGAAAATAAGTTTGTTGTGGTAATTTGATGATTATTTCATAATTTTTTATTTTATTTGCAATGTGAAGAAGTTTGGTAAATGGAAGTCCCTTTGGATATCAAAGATTGAGCGGCCAATAAATATATTTTTGCTTCATGCAAAGTTTGTGGACCAAAAGGTGCTATGCAGCACAAAACTTGAAGAGAAGCACGAGAAATTACATGTTTTATTTATTATTTATTTGTAATTCTAAAGAAATAGATATGATATTGTTCTTACATTTTTATATAACTGTTCTTAAAATATAATATTTGTTTTATTCTAGGGGTATTTTTATCACTTCTTAAATTATTCTACTACCAACATGACTAAAAAAAACTAGTTTTTTTAAGCATTTACCAAACACTCCTCCATAGCTTGTTCCAAACTACCTATTTTCTTACTGCTTTCTCAGTTAGCATTTTAATGAATAAAAGAATACATTGCCAATATGACCCTTAAAAGAACACTTTTTACTCTATAGTTATTGGCTGGACATATAAAAGTATTAGAATATCAAGGAAATCTGTGAATTATTAATGTTGGTTAGGTTTGTTGTAGGACTCTAACTTTACCTCATTTAGATCTTGTTGGACTTATGAGAATCCAAAATTTAGATGAAAAACATTATATTTTTGTTATTATAGATGACTATTCTAGATTCAATTGAAAATGTTTCTTGCTTCAAAAAGGTCAAATGTTTAAACAATTTGAAATCTTTTGATAAAAGGTATATATATATATATATATTTTAAAAAATTAGAAGCAATCATGGGGAGAATTTTGAAATAAACAATTCAAGCACTATTGTGAAAAAAATGGTATTGATCATAATTTTCTAGTGTTAGAAGAAAATGAAGTAGTTGAAAAGAAAAATAGATCTTTACAAGAAATGGTTAGAATTATGCTATATGACAAATCATTTGGTTTAAGCCATTAACACTTTATGCTGTATATTTTGAATAAGATTTCTATAAAGCCTATCCTAAAGAAAACCCTTGTGAGTTATATAGAGAAAGGAAACTAAATATTTTATATTTTCATGTTTTTGGTATTGCATGCTTTATTCTTAACAATGGTAAAAAACTCTTTAAGAAAAAATTGATGTTAAGAGTGAGGAAATAATTTTCTTAGAATATTTTACTCAAAGTAAATCATATAAAGTATTTAAAAAACTCTACTGTAGAAGAATCTTTTCTAGCTATAGTTGATTATGTGAGTGTTCAAGTTCCAATAATACCTAATGAAGATTGTGATTTAATGTTAATATGCTTAAATGTTTAATGAAGAAAACATAGTCAATGAAGAGAAAGATCAATCATTTTCAAAAAAAAAAAAAAATGTAGAGAAATTATATTATTGGAGATCCTTCCAAAGGTATTTGGAAAAGAGTATCCATTGGAAATGAACGACAATTTGCAATCTTCTTACCTCAAATAGAAACATCATAAACAAAAGCTTCTATTTCAAAACCTCATTGTCTATATTTTAAAACTTGTCTCTCTGCATTTCAAATCTAGGTTTATCACTTACAAAAAGAGATTATCTTTACACGATTGATACCTCATCGTGCCATTTCAATAACTCACATTAGGATATAAACGACATACTTCTGGGATCACTTCAACGAGCAGATCTGCACCCTTTCGATAAACCAGTTTACTTATCACAACTATAACAATTTCATCACGGTTAAGTCGTTCTGGAGCAGGTTTGAACACAACTCTATCCATGGCATTTGGTATTACAAAAACCTTTTCTGGCCGCAGCCCTGACCTCAGAACTGTGTTTTCCTTACTTGTATGAGAAACACAAATGGCCCGAGTAACATTTGCTAAAGTAAAGTACAATACTTTGTTCATGTGAATGCTGCCCGCATCAGCAAAACCATAAAGTGAATGATCGGTAAATACAACTTTGTATCCCATCGTCCGTGCATGCATCAAAACTTCATGACAAAGAGTTGAGAAAGCCTGATGCCCATGCACCAATGATTCTTTTCCCTTTTGAGAAATTCGTAAGAATGTTGTTTCTTCAAACATATATCCAACATTACTAGCCCATGCATGGCACACTAACAGATCCTTGACATGCTTATTTTAATTTGTTAACATCGATTACCATTGATCTGTAGCTACCTAGGCAATTCTATGAAACTATATCTTATGTATTTGATCTTGAACGATGTAGATATCATTAATAATAATATTCACTATCACGTCATTCATAATATTCACGTTTGCTGTCTATATTTTTATCAAAATAAAAAAAAAATATCTACACACACCCAGCCATGGCTGCAGTTGCCATGGGGAGCCATTTTTCCCCCTTCTCACTCTTTCCTTGTTCTAGACTGTTTTTGCCTTTCCACCCATCGTCGATTCAGCCATTGTCGGTCGTCTCAGAATGGTTGGGGGTCGGGGACCATAAACCCAACGATCGGGGAACGGTTGGGGGTCGGGGACCAAGGTTCTGGGGTTCCCCGACCCCTAACAACCGACGGCCATGGCGGCCAGTCACTCGACCGCTAGGTTCTTGGTCCCAACTATGGCTGGGTCGAGGAACCTAGCATTCTCGTGCCGTGGTCGGGGAGCCCAATTGTGGAGACGTTGTTGTTATTTTTTTTAAATATGGACAATAGACGTGGATATTATGAGTGACGTGGTAGTGACATGATAACGTGACGAGACAAAGTTAACGTCTCAGTTAACGTCAGTTAAGTCAGGAACTAAAAGTGTATAAAATTATTTTGTCTAGTAATGAATAATGAGTACGATTTAGTTGATATCCTTAAACTCATTTTTTTTATTAGTCTAGGGACTAAAAAATACATTAAGTCGTGGTAACGTGGTAGTACTAAGGAGTGACGTGTCAGTGACGTGGCAACGTGACGAGACAAAGTTAACGTCTCAGTTAATGTCGGTTAAGCCAGAGACTAAAAATATATAAAATTATTTTGTCTAGACATGAATAATGAGTATAATTTAATTGATATCCTTAAAACTATTTTTTTAATTAGTCCAAGGAGTAAAATATGTATTAAGCCTATTATTAATTAGTCATTTATATAGCGTGTTATTTACAAATATCTTCATATACATATTAATATTTTATTATATAATAAAGATTTAAACTAATAATTTTTAATAATTAAAATAACAAATATTCTTAAACATGCATGTCCACCTGTTAGGCTTTATATTTTAGGAGTTGTAATATATTGAGAGGTGGTGGCGTTGGCGGAATCACATGATATTGGCAGCTAGTTAGCAGCTGGCAATTGGCGAAACAATCACCATGCATTAGGGGTGATTTGGCTGGTCTTAAAGTCATTTTTAATATATCAAATTATATATGTAATCTTTTTATTATTTTAAATCATGCGGTCTAATTTGATCAACGTAAATCACACCAAATCACACTATATTTTACGATATGGTTCAGTGTCATTTTCACAATTTGACCAAAACATGTCATAAGTATTCAAACACCAAGTATAACTAATAAAAGTCATAGAGTTCGAAGTAAAATAAGTTACAATTGAATCAAAATACAAATTTAAAAGTTTAAAATTCACTACACAACCACATGTCCGTAACATAAAAATAATACAAGAATTCACAACATAATTCATGGACAAGCAAGTATGCTATAACATTAAATTCATCACTAATCAGGGTTTATAATATCTATTGTTATAGTGGAGTTATTTGCAATATTAAGGGAAACAATAAAGTTAGAAAATTAAAATGTTAGGGTTTTATTTTTTTAATTTTTATATTTTGTGGTGTGCTGCAAGTAGTTCGATTAAAAATTATTATTTTTTATCAAACCGCAAACCACACAATTTATAAATTTCTCAAATCGTTCTCTCAAAAAAACCGTGAGGTGCAGTACGGTGCATTCTGTTTTTACAATTTAACAATTTTTTTGAACACCTCTTACCATGCATGCATGGCATGTAGTCCATTTCCATTATTGAATCCTTTTCATTGGCCAAATGCATTTTTCATTTAAATACTTAAAATTTTTATTGTTTCAATTATGATTAAATACATCGACAAATTTATTGAGAATAATAAATTAAGTATAGTCCATAAATATAATTAAAGTAATAACAAATTTAAGTGTCTAAATAAAAAAAATGGGTGTAAATTCAAATAATTTGAGTATTCAAATAACATTTATAATTGTACTGCATGATTCAGAGCCGCCCCAACAAAGTTGGGGGCCTTAGGCAAGAAGGTTTGTTTAGGCCTTTCAGTATTAATTTTGTTTTATGAAAAAATAAATAATACATTTTTTTACATAAATATTTCATCATTTTATTAAATAAAAAAAGTTAAAATTCAATCAACTACAAAATATAATAATCTCTTAACAATAATAAATTTTCAACTAAAGTATAATGTCTCAGAAAAAAAAAAATTCAAACAACTTACGATGATAAACAAAAAAAAACAACACTAATTTTTTTTGAAAGTCTAAGAAGATCAGTGCGAGCAAAAAATTATACATTCATGATTCTTTTATAAAGAAAAACAAAACATAACATTAAACTGATAGTTTTAAAAGATAAAATTCACCAACAATAACTTTTTATTCTACAAATATGTGTCGGACTATGTTCATCTTTATATAAAATTAATTTTTCTTGCATTTTGAGATGCAAAATTGTTGATTAAATTTTTATAATTAAGTTTATCTAATAAATCATGAGTTTTATGGGGAACACCACAACAACGGTTAAAAAATGAAAAATGATGAAGGAAGTTAAAATTTTTTTAAATGTTTTATATTTAATTTTTAATAAAATATTAATTATTAAAAAAATAAAAAAAATATATAAATATTATAAATTTCTAAAATTTGGGGCCTTCTAATTTGGGAGGCCTAATGCCATGGCATAAATGTCTTCAAGGTAGGGCCAGCCCATGAATATATTAAGTCTTAATCAACTCAAATAGTACATATACATATACATATACATATACATGCACATGCCACTCATGTCATATTAGTTAGTATAAAATAGGTAGTTAACCACGTGACATGAGTAGCTCAAATAAGTTCTAATTAAACGCTATTTCTTAGTCTCACGATCAATGTCCTTTAGGTAGAGTTTTACCCAATTTATGTGTACGGATCGATATACATGGATTTATAAAGGACTTATTGGATATATATATATATATATATATATATATATATATGGACTGGTAAAATTGTGAACCCACCATTGTTGTCCTTATGCATGGTGTCACCATGAAGGTCACTCTCAGTCTCAGCTGCTTGCTTATGGGTGTGTCCCATCCCCATTCATCTCTGCAAATAAACACCCATTTTGGAGAGATACGGTAATATATATGAAATATGATATTACCTTAACATAATATAATGGCATGATAGCACAATTATAATGAATATATCTTGTTCAATTTTAGAGTGCAAAGTTGTTGGGCCTGTGGGGAAGAAGTTTGATATGGGCTTAATCTGAAAGCCCATTCATCGGCCTTTGGGCTCATGCCCTTTGCAGTCACTGAACATCAAAGAATAATTAAATTATAATTTAAAATCTTTATTAAGAAACTTTATTATATATTCGTCTAAAATTGACATATTAAAAGAGTCCATGATACCTCTTTCTACTGGTCTGTCTTAATTTTTCATTTAAACACAAAAATATAGGGGTCGATAATATTTTTGTTTAATTGAAATAATTGAATCAAATCAATCGAAATTGTTGGTTCAGTTTAATTGAACTTGTTTATCAATTTGATTCGATTTTTAATTTTTCTTGTTTTGTTTCGTTTAAGAATCTATTTAATCGGTACAGTTCAATTTTTTTACTTAAATTAAATCTATGATCAAAACACCTCAATTCATTGGTGATGAACCTTGACACGTTTGAATTTATCCTCACTCCCTCCTACAATAAACTCAAGCACATGAGTTCATAAGTTCATTCTTTCTTTTTCTCTCTTTTTGAAAAGCTAACTGGTTGTCGTTGATCCATGACAAAAGATAAAAAAGTGATGAGAGAAAAAAAGAAAAAAAGTAAAGTTGTTATTTTATCTCTTTATTTAATTTAAAAGTGAAATATGATAAATATTCTACATAAAATTATTTTTTATTATATTTATTAAATTTATCTGACAACTCACTTAAAAGAAATCACTTGACTTTTGTCGACGTTAAGAATTAGTCGATCGTGATTCGTTTACTTGCACTGAGAAAGTAACCACGATTTCAATAAAAAAGTAAGGAAGAGTAAGTGCTTAAAGAAGTTTTTTTTATGTAATTTGCCCTGAATCGTGCTCAGTCCACGACTTTCTCCCTAGTTATTTTAGTAGAGTAACAGTATATTATTATTCGTCCACATACAATGATTTTTGACTTTTATTTATAGTAATGGGTATTTACAATTTGAATAAAATCTAAAATGGAAGAATAATATTATGAAGATAATATTTCTTTATCAGTTTCACATAATTAGAAATGGATTTGGCATTAGTAAGAATCTGATTTGTCTTAGATTTGGAAAGTTAACTTTTTCTCTAACCGTTTCCGATAAATTGGTTATCTCTTCATGATGCGAACTAAATATCTTGACAGCGTGCTTCACAACTTAAGACATTCTGTGATTTAAACCCAATCGAAGCAACCTTACCCTGATATCCTCAATCCAGATTTTGAAGAATTGGGCCGATCTAGTGTACCGTTCCCATCTAGTATAGTACAGCCTAGAAAATACCCGTGACAACTTTTTATTTAAAATTATTCAAATAAATTTAACTATCTTTTATTCAAATAAATTTATTGATAACTTTATATATAAAAAAAATGACTCATATCTCTCATTACATTCTAAAAAATTTAATAAATAATTTAATAAAAATATTAAAATACTTTACAACCTTGTCTTAATTATTTAATATTTTACTTAAAAAATATTATAATTTTATCT
Organism: Diospyros kaki; assembly: GCA_036245055.1. Lineage (NCBI taxonomy): Eukaryota > Viridiplantae > Streptophyta > Magnoliopsida > Ericales > Ebenaceae > Diospyros > Diospyros kaki. The sequence goes on from BSEG01000010.1 coordinate 2,310,221, forward strand.
TCCTCGTTTGATAACAAATGATAGTTCAATAAATCTCAAATATGTTGTAAAGACAAACACCCGCCGAAAGACGCTGCGTGATGGCGAAGCTTCCTCCAACACGTCTGCTCCTTAACGGCGAAGGATAGAACCAGTCCCTTTTCTTCTGCTCTGTCGCCCCACTTCCAGACGCTCGTAATAGCAATTCTTCTTCTCTCGACGCGAAAACCCTTCTTTGGTCGATCACTCGCGCAGAAAAAGAGAGAAATGGGGCTGATTTCCAACAGGTATGTGCGTATGCATCCCGCAATGCCTTTGATTACAAAGCAAGAAAGAAATCCCCGGTTGGACTTGGTGTATGTAGCTTTGTTCTTCAAATGGTTTGCTGATTCGAATGTTTTTGATGTATTCGGACTTCGATGGACGAAAACGAATGGGGAAATCAAATAAATGGAAGTAGAGTGGACGAGAAGAGCCTCAAACCCGGAGATCACATCTACTCCTGGAGGACCGCCTATATCTACGCCCATCATGGTCACTTCTTTCCGTTTCTCTTGATTTGCTTCTCTTCTCTGGTTCAATCTCTTGATCTTTGTATTGTTATTGTTTGTGACATTTCTGATTATTTGGGAATAAATTTTGTGTCGTTGACATCAAAGTGAAATGCAGTGATCAAAGAGGCTTGCTGGATCTCTCAGTTCTCTTTCTGTGTTGCTTTTGCAGGAGAGCCCTTGAGTCTCCATGCATCATTGCGGCATTTGTTAAAAAATGTGCATCTTTGCAATTGAAAATTCAAATCCTCGGTGCTACCATGTTTGCAATAAATTATCATCGTTACCCACATGAAATCCTGTAATCTTGGACGTCTAGGATAGAATGCATAAGAAGAGTGTAATAGGGTTTAATTGTTTTAAATGCTTGCCTTCTTCTTAGCAATCAGAGCGCACATTCACATAGTTAAATAAAAAAGAATCTTGGACCCTTGCAATCCCATTGACTGTGAGCTTGAGGCAGCATATATAATTCTACTGATTTCATGATTGTTTGTGTCATTTGATGAGGAGCAACTTGTGGGTTCTTGCCCTTGGTATTCCTAGACTAATTTTTTTATCTCCATGGTCACTCTGGATGTATGAACTTTGAATGATCTGTTCCAAAAGATTGAGGGTTGATTTCTTTGTCATCTCAAGGGGTGTGCGTGTGTGCTGTATTCATTGTTTACCTATTTTTTGTCCCTACAGGCATCTATGTTGGAGATGATAAAGTCATCCATTTTACAAGACGGGGCCAGGAAGCAGGAACAGGAACTGTGCTTGATGGCCTTGTGTGGAGCTCGTTACCAGCCCCAGCTCTAGCACGCTGCTCCACCTGTAGCCCACCGGAAAAGGGTCATCATGGGGTTGTGTCCTCATGCCTGAACTGTTTCCTCGCCGGAGATGTTCTCTACCGTTACGAGTATGCTGTCTCACGCGCTCTCTTTCTCGCGAGTGTGCGTGGTGGAACTTGCACTCTTGCTGCTTCAGATCCAGTTGACATTGTGGTCCATCGTGCAAACCACCTCCTTAACAATGGCTTTAGGCGCTATGACACATTCAAGAACAACTGCGAAGACTTTGCCATCTACTGCAAGACAGGGTTACTTGTTCTGGATGAAAGAACAATGGGGCAGAGTGGGCAAGCTGATTCATTGGTGAGTGGGCTGAATGCACTTGTTTCGTCTGTTCGATTAAAGCTTTTCACCACCACCGATGTCTCTACGATGGGGGCTACAGCATTCAAAGTCTACTGTGAAAGCCGGATTGCTGCCGACATTGGGATGAGAAGCGATGTGGCTAGGGTCTCTGTCGAGGACTTGACAACAAGGCTAGAAAACAACAGGTGCACTACAGATTAGTATTGGCCTGTTTTCTTACATGCATTAGCCTACGCATGAGTCCTAAAATTGACATATTAAAAGATTCGATAATACCTCTTTTATAGCTTTTACTTAATTTTTCTTTTAGCATTGTGCTATTTGTATAGAAGGTTGTTTACAGAATGGTTTACGGGGGCAATTAAATGACCATTTTGCCCTTGTGATAAATGACTCAAACTCAAAAGACCCTAAACCATCTCTCTCCCCCCCTGTCGGTCTCTCTCTCGCTCTCGCTCTCGCTCTCGCTCTCGCAGACACCATCGGCCCAAACCCTTCAGCCACCCGCTTGTCCTTTTCTGAACAACGTCGCCCCATCTACCGGCCACTCCTCTGATGGCCACTGTTTGGCGCTCTCTCTCTCATTCTAACGATACCATCGGCCCCACTTGCCTTTCTATCTCCTGACACCATTGGCCCCATCACCGTCTCTCTCTCTCTTTTGCTTTCACGACCATCACCCCTACCTTCCAACCACCCCTCTAATACGACCGACTCTCTATGTCACTTTCCCTCTCGCAAACACCATCGCCCCCATTAGAGGTGTCAAAAGGGCCGGGCGGCCAGCGGGCCGCCCGGCCCCCATTGGGGGGCCGGGCTGGGCCAAAGAAATTAGGCCCACGGCCCGGCCCGGCCCGGCTCGTTTAAAGGCCCAGCCCGGCCCGGCCCGTGGCCCTTATGGGCCGGGCCCATGAGGCCCTTATGGGCCAGTAAGGCCCTTATTCATTTTTTTTAAATTTTGTTATTCTTTAGTAATTATTGATATTGGATATTAAAACATTTAATTTCACAATATATATAAATAATAACCATCAATTTATTTAAAATTTTTAAGTTAAATTTTTTATATATTTAAATTATAAATAAACATTCTTCTTTTTATATGTACATTATTTTTCATATTAATTCACAAAAAAATTTATAAGGAATATAGAATTTTGAAATATAAAATGATGAAATAATATTTAAGAATTAAGATAGAAAATATTTTAAAAAGAAAAAAACTAATTTTTATGTATGTATTATTTTGATATTTATATATGTATATATTATATGTATTATTTTTAAAAAATTATTTTAAAAGAAGGAAAAAAAGGGTCGGGCCCACCAGGCCCGGCCCGCTAGGCCCTATGGGCTAAGGGCCCGGCCCGGCCCTCCAGCCCACGGGCTGGCCCGGCCCAGCCCGGCCCGGCCCCTTTGTAGCGGGGTCGTGGGCCGGGCCAGGCCCTATCAATGGCAAAAGGGCCCGGGCCCGGCCCGGCCCTTTTAGTAAAAGGGCCGGCCCGGCCCGTTTAAAAAGCCCGTGGGCCGACTCGGGCCGGACCGGGCCGGGCCGGGCCGGGCCCGCCCTTTTGACACCTCTAGCCCCCATCCACCTCCCATTTTCACGACACCGTCAACCCCACCCGTCTCTCCTTGTCCGAACACCGTCGCCCTAGCCGTCAGCCACCCTTCTCACAGCCACCATCTGTCTCTATCTCTTTCTCACTTTGATAACACCGTTGGCCCTACCCGTCTCTCCATCTCCCAACACTGTCGGCCCCACCACCGTCTCGCTCTCTCTTTCTCGCTCGTTCTCATGACTATCAGCCTCACCATCCGATCATGCCTCTGAGGACCATCGTCTCTCTCTCTCTCTCTCTTGCTCTGAGGACTGTTGCCCTCACTGGTCAGCCATGCCTCTCACAACCACCGTCTCTTTATTTCTTTTTCTCTCTCTCTCTCACGACCGTCGCCCTCACCCGCTGCCCAGAAACCCACAAATCCCCAAAACAAAACCCACAACCCCCATCACCGACAATCGTGCCCAATGTCTCACCCACCTGTCGCCCATTGCATCCGCCACCGCTGGCCAACGCTCATAGTATGTAGTACTTTGAGTTTATATATTTGCCTATGTCTTCACAGAATAACATTCTTCTATAGTGATATTTCTCAGTTTTGAGTCCATTTACTGCACAAAAAAAGATACAATGGTTTTGGATTATAGTCGTCGTTGATCTTGGTCCTCCAATATAAATGGATTTTGAAAATAGTTTTGTTGTCATACCAGATAAAATCATGCTTATAGTTGAATAATAGGTGTTGAAAGGCGATTTCCAAACATGAATTTGTATCTTGGGCCGTTGGGTTTTATTATTGACGACCAATTTTTCTATGTTAGGAGAAGCATTGTAGTATGCTGCAAAGGCAATAATTTGTCAAAGTTGGTTGCTCAAGTACATCACTACCTCCTTTAATAGTAATAGATATAGTAATAGTTGGCATTTGAGATCGATAGGAAATTTGTAACACTCTCTTTCTATAGAAACCTTGTTATTATGAATCTTTTTTTCCTTGTGTTGTTAATTGGAGTGCAATTTCTAATTCACAGTATTATAATGACGAGGCGAAATGCAAGAGTATGTCATAGCTGTAGACGGCGGGGGCACTACTTTGCGGCATGTCCAACAAAGCGACCATGCCCATCGTGTAAACAAGGCATTGTAAAATGTTTCGAGATGAAAAAGGGGTCCATAAACAAAGGAAGGTTGTTCAATATTTGCAGTATTAAGTGTGGATTTTGGAAGTGGGTCGAAGAAGGTGAATCAAGTGGCAGTGCTTCGGCTAAGTCTACGACCAATTTTCTCGTAAAAGAGTTATCTTGCATGTTTCAGACTCTAGCTCAAATATACGAAGATGATGACGTGAAGATTTCAATGAATGAAACAATGCGCAAGAGAAAAGAAAGTGTGAACGACCATGATAAAGGAAAGGGGCTGACATGATTGTGGTTGACACTTGATAAATATATTTATATATGCGTATATAATGGTAATTGAGTAAAACTGTATGTTATGAGAACTCTAATTGGATATGTGTTTGTAGTGGTAAAATTAAAACAAGTATTTATGAAGATATTTCATATATTTCATAAACTGAATGTCATGAAAATATGTTTGTTGTGGTAATTTGATGATTATTTCATAATTTTTTATTTTACCTGCAACTTGAAGAAGTTACTAAATGGAAGTCCCTTTGGATACCAAAGATTGAGCGGCCAATCAATATATTTTTGCTTCATGCAAAGTTTGTGGACCAAAAGGTGCTATGCAGCACAAAACTTGAAGAAAAGCACGAGAAATTACATGTTTTATTTATTATTTATTTGTAATTGTAAAGAAATAAATATGATATTGTTCTTATATTTTTATATAACTGTTCTTAAAGTATAATATTTTTTTTTATTCTAGGGGTATTTTTATCACTTCTTAAATTATTCTACTACCAACATGACTAAAAAACACTAGTTTTTTTAAGCATTTACCAAACACTCCTCCATAGCTTGTTCCAAACTACCTATTTTCCTACTGCTTTCTCAGTTAGCATTTTAATGAATAAAAGAATACATTGCCAATATGACCATTAAAAGAACACTTTTTACTCTATAGTTATTGGCTGGACATATAAAAGTATTAGAATATCAAGGAAATCTGTGAATTATTAATGTTGGTTAGGTTTGTTGTAGGACTCTAACTTTACCTCATTTAGATCTTGTTAAACCTATGAGAATTCAAAATTTAGATGAAAAATATTATATTTTTGTCATTATAGATGACTATTCTAAATTCATTTGAAAATGTTTCTTGCTTCAAAAAGGTCAAATGTTTAGACAATTTAAAATCTTTTGATAAAGGTATATATATATATATATGTTGTACGTATTTCTCGTATGGGCCAAACTCAATCTGGTGGGCCGGCCCAATCGCCCGAAACCAAGAAGGCCCGAACGACCTCGCTAAGGAAAGTCCAGCCACTACCGAAATCCAGAACTTGTAAAGCGAGCGTCTGGCGAACTCCCGATGAGCCACCAACGAGCCCCTAGCAATCGACTAACAAGCTCTCAGAAGTATCCTTCAGATCGCTGGACCACCCAGGTCGCTAGTCCAAAACCAATGAACTCGCATAAGTGGTAAAGCTGCCGGGAAATCAGAGGTAGGGACCATTTACTGCAACAGCCCATGCTCCTCGAGATGGAGATCTCACTTACGATTTTGTATAGATGATAAGGACTGTTTGTCCCCCATTATATCATCTTTTTTATTTCTATATGTTATCCGGATTGTAAAACCCCCTCGATTATAAGTAGGGGGCAGAGGAAGCATAAAAGACAAGAGGAATAATCAAAAACCGCCATTCTGAAGGAATAACTAGGGTGCGGGCATGGAGTAGGCATCATTCTGGCCGAACCACGTGAAAATCGTTAAGTGTTCTTCACTAGGACCTAAAAAACTTCTTTCTTTTATCCCTCTCCTTACCGTGACTCATAATTATTCATTACGGCCCAAAATGAATCACACTCGACTGAAATTGAACGTCGACATTTTGGTGCTAGAGGAAGGGGCTGCTCTGATCAATAGTCATGGCAAGAGGAAGGAATACTCGAAGTTTCGAGACAGCGGTCGACCCTCCAGAAAATCACCGCGACAGACCGCGAGATTTTCCACTAAACGGAGGGCCCATTGCTTCGACAACAGACAGCCCTTTACCACCACCCGCCGGAGATGCTACTGGAATACCACCGCAGATTCCTGTTCAAGCCGCGAGCCAAATCGCTGGGATCGGAACGATTCGGGACTGGTAGCAACATCAGGAGGCATTAGAAAATACAGTGATGCAGCTCGCCGATGCGGTCAGAATTCTGGCCCAAGCCTAAGTACGAGGCACCCATAACCCACCGGCTTCGCCTCAAAGGATCCGCCAACCGCGGGAAAAACGATCTCCGCCTGAAGAAGAAGATATTGGAGACAACTACCTGTTCCCAAATCACTGCTCCCCGGATCGGGAAAGGAGCAAGCAGTAGCAGGCCCAACAATCGGTGGGCCCGAACTCAACTGTGGAGGAATTATATCAGAGAGTTCAGCAGCTGGAGGAAAGACAAGGGGTCCGCAGCCAGAGTAATGGCCATGGGGATAGGACACCGTTCACCAGAGAGGTTGATCTTGAGCCCCTTTCCCGAAGATTCAAAGTCCTAAGCATGCCACAGTACAATGGGGACAGCGATCCATATGATTACCTAGATACATATAACGTACAAATGGACTTACAGACAACCAGCTCGCTGGTTAAATGCCGCGCCTTCAGGGCAGTCTTGGGTGATATTCCCCGAGCTTGGTTCAGAAACCTTCCGCCTCGCAGCATCAGCAGTTGGGAGGAATGTCAACAGAGATTTGTCAACCAATACAGGGCCCTAAGAAGGCAGCTCACGCCACCGTGCCACCTCACCACCGTATTCTAAAAAGTGAACGAGCCCTTGAGGGATTATATTGCTAGATTCAGGCGTGAGGTGAGCAATGTCGAGGACCCTCCGACGAAAGCATCTTGACGGCGATCTCCGCCGGCCTTCGAAAAGATGGCAAGCTCTATGAGAGCATCTACAGGACCCCGATCAAGGACCTGGGGGAGTTTTACGAACGAGCCTCCAAGGAGGTCCGATGGGAAGACGCCTTCGGGTCAAAGAAGCCCATAGGACCAAAAGAAGAAGCGGGGGGCTCCAACCAAAATAAGAGAAGGAACAACGGAGACACCGGAAGGGAAGTTCGAGGGGATCGCTCAAGTAGTGAAATGTTCAAACCAGCTCACAAGGCAGAGCGGGATGAACGACCTCCGAGGCCGCAACGCTTCGATAGTTATTGTGTTCTATTTGACTCTCAAGATAGGATCTCCGCCATGGAAAGAAACAAGGAGGAGTTCGGGAAGCCCAACCCGTCAAGAACTCCCAACAAATTCCGAAACAAAGAGAAGTTCTACGCATACCACAACGAGGCGGGTCACACCACCTCTGAATGATGGGCCCTGAGGGACTCCATTGAAAATCTGATAAGAAGAGATCGCTTGAAAGACTACATAGTGCGACCAACCAATCAACTGAGCCAGCAACCGGCATAGCAGCCACCCCCCTTTGATGATGAACGCTTGCCAACCGTGTGAACTATCTACACGATTCATGGTGGACCTCACCTCGCGGGATCCTCCCACAAGTCCCACGACAAGTACGTACGTGAAGCTAACCATGTCCTGGTGGCGAGGTCGGGCGAACAGTCAGTTCCTGCGAAACAATTCAAGGGTGGCCCAGCCCCGGAGAACATGGTTTTCTCAAAAGGAGAAGCCAGAGACGTTCATTGGTCGCACAACGATGCACTCGTTATACGGGTCCAGATCGGTAATTCCGAAGTACGAAGGATAATGATAGACACGGGAAGCTCGGTGAATGTAATGTATAGAGCGTGCTTCGACCAGATGGGTCTCGAACCATAAAAGTTGAGCTCGTCCCCCGAACCGCTCTATGGGTTCACGGGGGACGCAGTGATTCATGTCGAACGGATCAGTCTTCCTTTCACCATCGGGAATGCAAAGCGCCAGGCCACCGTTTTGGCAGATTTCCTAATTATAGACTGCCCCTCAGCATATAACGTCGTGCTCGAAAGACCAGCAATGAACGACCTCGATCTAGTCACTTCAACCAGATCGCTTATGGTGAAATTCCCGACCCCCAACGGGGTAGGAAGTGTACGGGGCGAACAGCATCTCGCTAGACGCTGTTATGAAGACGTTCTGAAAATGGGAGCAAAAGGAAATAAAGTGAACATCATCGCAAAAGACGACCCGCGACCAGCCAGCCAATGGGAGACTAGTCACGATCTGGATCCCCGCGAGGTCGACTGCGACAAACCCACCGGTCTCATGGAATAGCTCGAAGATATCTCAGTCAGTGAGGTGGACGGAGAAAGGCACCTCAAGCTAGGAAAGAATTTAGCCCCTGAGGTAAAAGAACAACTTACAAATTTCTTTAAAGCTAACCTTGACGTATTTGTATGGAACCATAAGGATATGGTGGGAATCGCCCCAGAAGTCATGTCGCACAGGCTTAACGTAGATCTGAGCTACAGGCCAATGCGCCAGAAGAGGAGACCAATGACACCAGAGCATTATGCTGCCCTTAAAGAAGAAGTGGACAAACTCTTGGCAAATAATTTCATCAAGGAGGCTCACTACCCGGCCTGGGTGGCCAACCCGGTCCTGGTAAAAAAGAAAAATGGGAAGTGGAGGACCTACGTCAACTTCACCGACCTGAACAAGGCTTGTCCTAAGGACAGCTTCCCTCTCCCTAGAATTGATCAGCTCGTGGATGCAATGGCTGGTCACCAGCTTCTTAGTTTCATGGATGCTTATTCAGGCTACAACCAGATCCCCATGAACTCCACTGACCAAGAGCACACCTCGTTCATTATCGACCGGGGACTTTACTGTTATAAGGTCATACATTTTGGATTGAAGAATGCTAGTGCAACCTACCAAAGGCTGGTCAATATGATGTTCAAAGCGCTGATTGGAGGAACCATGGAGGTATACGTTGATGACATGTTGATAAAATCCGAGCAAGTAACAGACCACGTTTCCGATCTGGGAGAAATGTTTGGAATCCTCAAGAGCTATCAGATGAAGCTTAACCCACTCAAGTGCGCCTTTGGGGTAGCCTCTGGAAAATTCCTTGAGTTCATGGTAAACAACAGAGGCATCGAAACCAACTCGGATAAAATAAAGGCTTTGCTCGATATGAGATCGCCTGTAAGAAAGAAGGAGGTACAAAGCCTCAATGGGAAAGTCGCGGCCTTGAGCCGCTTCATTTCAAAAGTGACCGATAAGTGTGCCCCGTTCTTCGAGCTGCTAAAAAAAGAGAAGGACTTCAGATGGACAGAAGAATGCGAGTTCGCGTTCCAGCAACTGAAAGAATACATGGGACGACCCCCACTGCTCGCCAAACCAAAGGAAGGAGAGAAGCTGACCTTATACTTGGGAGTATCCCAACAAGCTCTCAGTGCGGCTCTCTTCCGGGGGGAAGAGGGGGTGCAGCACCCATTTATTACGTCTCCAAAAGCTTGATTGACGCAGAAACAAGGTACTCACCAATCGAAAAATTAGCTTACTGCCTAATAATGGCATCAAGAAAGCTGCGACCTTATTTTCAAGCACATGAGATCGAAGTCATGACCAAATACCTGCTGAAGCAAATCTTACAAAAGCTAGATACCTCGGGTCGCTTACTAAAATGGTCTATCGATCTCGCTTAGTTTGACATAGAATACAAACCAAGAACAGTGATAAAGGGTCAAGCGTTGGCAGACTTCATCGCCGAGTTCACTGGGCCGATCGACGAGGATATAGAGAACTTAAAAGGACCATCCCGGGAGCTATACGTTGATGGGTCATCAAGCGAACAAGGAGCAGGAGCCGGGGTTATGCTAATAAGTCCCGAAGGTCACAAAATCTTCTGCGCCCTGAGGTTCAGTTTTTCAGCCACCAATAATGAATCTGAGTATGAAGCCTTATTAGCCGGACTCCGTCTGGAAAAGGAAATACGAGCCGAATCCTTGGAGATTTTCAGTGACTCCCAGCTGGTTGTCAACCAAGTACGAGGAGAATACCAGGCAAGAGATACAAAAATGCTTGCATATTTGCAAAAGGTACGCGAGCTCCTTGCCGTTTTTGAAAAATATGAAATACACCAAATCCCCCGCTCTCAGAACTCCCATGCGGACATGTTAGCTCGCCTAGCAACTGCCCGGGATGCAAAATTCTTAGGAGACATACCCATGGATTTTTTAGCTACCCCGAGTACAGAACAACGAGCTGAAACAATGGCGATCACCGTATCCCAAAATTCGTGGATGATCCCTGTCCTGGAGTATTTACAAGATGCAAACTACCTGAAGACAAGTTAGAAGCACGTTGTCTGCGAGCTTAAGCAGCCCGATATTGCATCTATGATGATAGACTATACAGGAGGGGGTTCTCAGCCCCGCTCCTAAGGTGCATTGACGACACCGACTGCCAGACTGTGCTAGAAGAAATTCATGCAGGTTACTGCGGTAATCATGCAAGGGCACTTTCGCTGGCACAAAAGGCCCTCCAACAAGGGTTTTATTGGCCCACCATAAAGCAAGACGTCGTAGAGACAGTCAAGAAATGCGAAAAGTGCCAAAGGTTCACCAAGGTTCCGCGAGCTCCGCCAGCTTATCTGTAGCAAATGAATAGCCCGTGGCCATTTGCCATTTGGGGCATGGACTTAATCGGGCCACTTTCAACGGCTCGCAGGGGGTGCAAGTACGCTATAGTAGCAGTTGACTACTTCACCAAATGGGCAGAGGCAAAAGAGCTCGCGCAAATCACCAGCGCGAAGGCGCAAGCGTTTACATGGGATAACATAATCTGCAGGTTCGGGGTGCCGTGACAAATAATAACGGACAACGGGACCCAATTCACCAGCGAGCAGTTCATCCAATTCTGCGAAACGATGGGGATCCAAAAAAGTTTTACTGCCGTTGATCACCCCTAGGCCAATGGGCAGGTTGAAGCTGTCGACAAAATAATCAAGCAGACCCTGAAAACAAAGCTTAAAGCCAGAAAAGGGGCTTGGGTGGACGAACTACAAACAATGTTATGGGCCTATCGAACAACAGCTCAGAGCAGCACTGGAGAAACCCTGTTCTCAATGGCGTATAGGTCAGAAGCTATGGTCCCCGTCGAGAATGAAGTGGCCAGCCACCGAAGGGCCACCTTCAGCTCAAATGGCAATGATGAGCTTCTAGCAGCTAACTTGGACCTGCTCAAGGAATCAAGAGATGTGGCTCGCATAAGGGTCGTCGTTTATCAGTAGAGGGTGGCACGATACTACAACAGGAAGGTCCGAGTCCGACGTTACAATGTCGGGGACCCAGTATTACGTCTGGTACTCCCAGGAGCACGAATGACAAGCGATGGCACCCTAGGCCCTAACTGGGAAGGTTCATTTTTCATCAAGGAAAATCTGAGTAACGGAGCATATCACCTGGCAAACTTGGACGGCTTCCCTCTCCCACGAGCTTAGAACGCGGAACATCTTCGTCCTTACTTCAAATAAGTAATTGTTCTTGCCTATGCTTCGTCTTTTTATTACAAATAACTTTCGTGATTCTGGTTAGAATTCATTGCACTTTATTCTTATTGGTATTCGATTGAATATCCCTGAAACAAGGGATTGAAAAGCCATGGTTTGCGAGTTGGGGCCCAAACAACCTAGCCACTGTGTTACGATTTATGGCCTAACTGAGCATTCACCTTGGCCCCCACCCTCAGATCGTGGTCTGAAACCAGGAACCATTCATCTTGACTTAATGTCATGGTTTGAAACTTTCTGAGCAACCACTTCCGCAAGTGACTCCGAGCTTGGGTTCGCTAGCCGAGGTCCTTTCATCTTAACCTAAAGCTATGGTCTATGGCCTATCTGGGTGTTCCCTCTCGGTTCAATCGAAACTTGTAGAAGCCACGATGTGTTAGCTGAGGTCGTAACGCGACCTACCTGGACGCATATCTTGGTTCAGCAAGTCAACGAAATAACAAGCCATCGAATGTTAGCTGGGGTCATCCTATGACCTGCCTGAGCATATAACTTGGCGATACAAGTTGAGTTTTCGCTAATCGGGAGTCCTTTTATCTTGGCACAAAGCCTTGGACTGCGATCTACCTAAGAATTTACTCTTGATTTGTTAAAATTGTCAAGTACCTCAATATGCCAGTTGGGGTGATGATACAATCTCATATCTAAGAGAATTCTTCATGTTCAAACGAGTCAACTGAGATCCATCTCAATTTGCATAAATAAGATTATTCGCGACCTATTGGATATGCGTCCTGACCGTTTATCACGAGCTGCTCAGCCATTATGCGTTAGCCGAGACAACAAGGCAATCTGCCTTTGCATACACCTCGAAAAGGTCCTCGTTATTTTATCAAAACATGCTGAAGAGGGGTTTCCTTGAAAATTGCCTAAGTGTTCGCGTTGATTATTACAACTATCATCAACGAGCTAGTTCGAGCTTATGTTCATTCTCAAATTATGATTATGAAGACTTCCTCTGAGACGATTTTTAAGATAAGGTATCAACTCTTTCCGAGATATATCATGAAGAGTGGTTTAAATTATTATTACCAATACTTCGTTAAAGATTAAATTAACTTGAGCTCACGAAGAAATCTGAAACGACGTGCACAAAATATGGAAAACGCCCATTTTATTTGATGAAACTGGTATTACAAAAAAAAAATAATAATAATAAAAATAAAAAATGAAAGAGTCCTAGCTTGGAGGGGCGGTTGCTTCTGAAGGATTGACCTCGACAAGCAGGGATGCGGTAGACGAAGTCGGCTGGAATCCGACAGCCCGACAGGACAAATTGAAGGCTGTGCCTCGGTATTTCCACCGATCTGAACGTCAACAGTCCCCGATAACTCGATCTCAGTAGTTGGCATCAATGAATCGAGCGGGGTGGCAGCTACGGCGTCCTCAGCAACCTTGGCCGCGTACTGTTTCACCTCCTCGACTACTTTCACACCAAAGAAGGAGAAGTCCATCTCGGGATGGTTCAGCCACAAAGTATACAGGAACGCCGAGCAATTGTCGGACTTAACCTCTTGGTGTGGCAAGTCCATCTGAGCTTCCACTTCCCCCATAATATCATCGATGGCCTTATTCGCGATCTCCTCACACCGGGCAGCTCGTTCATCAGCTTGTTTTTGCTCTGCCTCGACCAATTTCAGCTTGTCCAGGGTGTCCTTTAGACGCTCTTTGACTTTATTAAGCTCGTCAGTGAGCTTTGAATTGGCAGACTCCTATCGACTCCTTGCGTTGCCAAGCTCCTTGTCAAGCTCTTTATTCTTCCGGATTGCCTCCTTCAGGCGCGCTCCCGAACTCTCAATCTCCTTTTGGGCAGCAAGGAGCTCGGTTTACTGGGCCTCTTTCTCCCTCTCGAGCTTCATTATTTCAGCTTCGTAGGCGGCCTTTGCTGCTTGAAGCCGCCCTTCAACATCTTGCCGACACTTTTTGGCCTTCATGGCAGCAAAAGAAGTCTGCAAAATACAAAGTATTAAAAGCGAAAAAGGAAGAGAAGAAAATAAATAAAGACCTGAGGAGAAGAAGCTCGGGCGTACTAGGAAGCTATGGCGGGCGATGTAGTTATCAAGCATCTCCCCCCTCACCTTGTCCTTATCCAAGGACTTGGCAGCCATGCTCACAATTTCAGACATCTCGTCCATAAGGGCGTGGAAGAAGACCGACCCAGGCATCGGCTCTTGTGCGGGCTCTCGACCTGCTCCTTCTTCGGAAGCTCTGGCCCTCTTCTCCTTGCCGGCCTCCCGCTGCTGCTCCGGTCCTCTCTTCGGCCTAGCAGCGGGGGGGTTGGGGGCCTCCCTCGTGACCTCCTTTCCCCGAGCTCAGGTTGAGCCCTGATTATGGACAGACGGAGCTCTTTGTTCTTGTCGCTGTTGAGGTCTTTGTTGCTGGAGTTGATGGGCAGGCTGTTGTTGTTGGGGGCGCAACAGAGGTTGCGACATCTCCGACCTCCCCTCCTTAGAAAACGAAGCGATAGCCGGAGTAGCACCGGGCCTAGCCCCTGGCCTCTTTCGCTCGACAAGGTCAAGGTTCACCATGTCCTCGCCTTGGCTGCTCGATGCGAGCGCTTGGAAGGCAAACGGAAGGATCTTCGCACCAAGAACCCCAATGTGGTTCCCCTTGATAACCCTAACGTCAAGAGGGAGGCGAGCTCAAGGTTTCTGAGCAGCTCGTCGGTAATCTCTAACTCTTCGAGCCCGAACCCGTAGCAACGAGCTTGTCCAAAACCTCAATCGCCTCAGCGGATAAGTGTGGCGTCCTGCCCGTAAGATCTGCATAAACAAAGAGAAATGTTAAAAGCGTCAGGCAAAAAAAAAAAAAAAAAAACCTAGGCCAGCTTACGTCCCCTTTACCTGGAGCAAGCACGAAGCTAGTATTCTTGAGCAACGAAAGAGAAGGGCAAGTAACAAAGAACCGATTGGATTTATAGTCACCCACGTTGGACTTGCCCTTTGCCCTACCTTGAGGAAGGACGGACTTGTACTGTGAATGACGAGCTGCCAAGTAGTACAGCCCGTCCTTGGCATTTTTGAAAGAAAAAATAAACCTAACTAGTTTTGGCGAGGGGGGAGGAAGGCCATTTGACAGAAGAAGGACGGCTAACGAGGTAAGTTAGGCATATGAATTTGGGGTTAGTTGAAAAGGTGCAAGTTTGAGATCGTTTAAAATGTCCAAAAGGTAGGAAGGGATTGGGAACCTAAAGCCAGACTCGAGGTACTGGGGGCTAATGGCTATATAGCCGGACAGAGGGTAGGCCGTGTGAGAAGTTGGAGCGGGGACATATACTTGATAGCTCGCTGGAAGGCGAAACTCCCGAGTACAGGACCCCACCTCTGGGAACTTGGCCTTAGAGGAAAATCTCCTAAAGAGCTCGTGCCCCTATCTCTGGTCAGTGACCTGATCCTCGACGTCCAGTTCGACACCAGAAGAAACCGCGCTAACGATCTCTCTAGACCGCGAGCTCGCACCCTCAAAATCTTGACCCTCCATGATAAGACAATCTTCAGAGTTCAAAGTGTCGTTTTCTCCTACGATATAGTTGCAGCGCTTTTGATCTAAATTTTCGCGGTGTTGGTCGGACATCTACAAAGAAAAAGAAAGAATAGTCAGGTCGCAAATCGCGGACCAGACCTCAAGAATTCAAAAAAAACCCTAAACACACCCCCTAAAATCTTTCAAGTCGAGCGCTTTGCAATAGGATGCTGCCTAAAGCGGAGGGGCTGCAGCTGCAAGCCTGGTATTCCAAGGGAAGCTAATCCTAAGGTCATTGTGCCCAAAGGCCCAACAAACACCGAACCAAATTGTGTCGTCTCCCCATGAATGAAGACGACATCGATCGGCAAAATAGTCGATGGCCAACCAGGCAACAGAAGATCCCTCACCAAGGAAAGAAAAGGAGAAAAAAAAAGTCATAGCAGACTTACCAAACACTGGAGCCGGACGAAGAGCTATCGGCGTCTGAGAACGACAGCAATGAGAGCCTCAAGAGAAGAAGGAGAAAGTAGGAAAGCGAAAGCTGGAGAAGATTTCAAAAATGGCATGAAAGAAGGAAATAATAGACACCCCCTACCATTTATATCGATGGACCGATCGACCCAACCGTCGGATCAAAGTGCGACTTACCGCATGCTTCGCATCCAGCGGCCGCACGACGGCTCATGAGTCCCACAGGCATAATCATGCACCGTAATGGGGGAACGTGCGCATTAAATGAGCTACAGATAAGGCGTGCTGCGTGGAACGACGAGACTTTGAGTGATTGGGCAGAAGTCAGAAGGATGGAAAAACAGCTGGCACGTGTCAGTTCCCAACACGAAGGTCGCACCGCAAACTAGGGGGCTTATGCTGTACGTATTTCTCGTATGGGCCAAACTCAATCTGGTGGGTCGGCCCAATCGCCCAAAACCAAGAAAGCCCGAACGACCTCGCTAAGGAAAGTCCAGCCACTACCGAAATTCGGAACTCGTAAAGCGAGCATCTAGCGAACTCCCGATGAGCCACCAACGAGCCCCCAACAATCGACTAACGAGCTCCCAGAAGTATCCTTCAGATAGCTGGACCACCCAGGTCGCTAGTCTAAAATCAATCAGCTCGCATAAGTGGTAAAGCTGCCGGGAAATCAGAGGTAGGGACCATTTACTGCAACAACCCATGCTCCTCGAGATGGAGATCCCACTTACGATTTTGTACAGATGATAAGGACTGTTTGTCCCCCATTATATCATCTTTTTTATTTTTATATGTTATCCGGATTGTAAAGCCCCCTCGATTATAAGTAGGGGGCAGAGGAAGCATAAAAGACAAGAGGAATAATCAGAAACTGCCATTCTGAAGGAATAACCAAAGTGCGGGCGTGGAGTAGGCATCATTCTGGCTGAACCACGTAAAAATCGTTAAGTGTTCTTCACTAGGACCTAAAAAACTTCTTTCTTTTTTCCCTCTCCTTACCGTGACTCATAATTATTCATTGCGGTCCAAAACGAATCACACTCGACTGAAATTGAACGTCGACAATATATTTTAAAAAATTAGAAGCAATCATGTGGAGAATTTTGAAATGAACAATTCAAGCACTATTGTGAGAAAAATGATATTGATCATAATTTTCTAGTGTTAGAAGAAAATGAGGTAGTTGAAAAGAAAAATAGATCTTTACAAGAAATGGTTAGAATTATGCTATATGACAAATCATTTGGTTTAAGCCATTAACACTTTATGCTATATATGTTGAATAGGATTTCTATAAAGCCTATCCTAAAGAAAACCCGTATGAGTTATATAGAGAAAGGAAACTAAATATTTTATATTTTCATGTTTTTGGTATTGCATGCTTTATTCTTAACAATGGTAAAAACTCTTTAAGAAAAATTTGATGTTAAGAGTGAGGAAATAATTTTTTTAGAATATTTTACTCAGAGTAAATCATATAAAGTATTTAAAAAACTCTACTATAGAAGAATCTTTTCTAACTATAGTTGATGATATGAGTGTTGAAGTTCCAATACCTAATGAAGATTGTGATTTAATGTTAATATGCTTAAATTTTTAAAGAAGAAAACATATGTAGAGGAATGATATTATTGGAGATCCTTCTAAAGGTATTAGGACAAGAGCATCAATTGGAAATGAATGACAATTTGCAATGTTCTTACCTCAAATAGAAACATCATAAACAAAAACTTCTATTTCAAAACCTCATTGTCTATATTTTAAAACTTATCTCTCTGCATTTCAAATCTAGGTTTATCACTTACAAAAAGAGATTGCCTTTACACAATTGATACCTCATCGTACCATTTCAATAACTCACATTAGGATATAAACGGCATACTTCTGGGATCACTTCAACAAGCAGATCTGCACCCTTTCAATAAACTAGTTTACTTATCACAACTATAACAATTTCATCACGGCTAAGTCGTTTTGGAGCAGGTTTGAACACAGCTCTGTCCATGGCATTTGGTATTACAAAAACCTTTTCTGGCGGCAGCCTTGACCTCAGAACTGTGTTTTCCTTACTTGTATGAGAAACACAAATGGCCCGAGTAACATCTGTTAGAGTAAACTGCAATACTTTGTTCATGTGAATGCTGCTCGCATCAGCAAAACCATAAAGTGAATGATCGGTAAATACAACTTTGTATCCCATCGTCCGTGCATGCATCAAAACTTCATGACAAAGAGTTGAGAAAGCCTGATGCCCATGCACCAATGATTCTTTTCCCGTTTGAGAAATTTGTAAGAATGTTGTTTCTTCAAACATATATCCAACATTACTAGCCCATGCATGGCATACTAACAGGCCCTTGACATGCTTATTTTAATTTGTTAACATCGATTACCATTGATCTGCAGCTACCTAGGCAATTCTATGAAACTATATCTTATGTATTTGATCTTGAATGATGTAGATATCATTAATAATAATATTCACTATCACGTCACTCATAATATTCACGTATGCTGTCCATATTTTTATCAAAATAAAAAAAAAAATCTACACACACCCAGCCATGGCTGCAGCTGCAATGGGGAGCCATTTTTCCCCCTTCTCACTCTTTTCTCGTTCTAGACTGTTCTTGCCTTTGCACCTGTCGTCGATTCAGCCATTGCCGATTGTCTCGGAATGGCTGGGGGTCGGGGACCAAGGTTCTGGGGTTCCCCGACCCCTAACAACCGACGGCTAGTCACCCAACTGCTAGGTTCTTGGTCCCAGCTATGGCTGGATCTAGGAACCTAGCCTTCCCATGCCGTGGTTGGGGAGCCCAACTGTGAAGACGTTGTTGTTGTTATTTTTTTTAAAAATGGACAATAGACGTGGATATTATGAGTGACGTGGCAACGTGACGAGACAAAGTTAACGTCAGTTAAGGCAGGGACTAAAAGTGTATAAAATTATTTTATCCAGTGATGAATAGTGAGTATGATTTAGTTGATATCCTTAAACCTATTTTTTCTATTAGTCTAGAGACTAAAAAATGCATTAAGCCGTGGTGACGTGACAGTACTGAGGAGTGATGTGTCAGTGATGTGGCAGCGTGACGAGGCAAAGTTAACGTCTCAGTTAATGTCAGTTAAGTCAGAGACTAAAAATGTATAAAATTATTTTGTCCAGACATGAATAGTGAGTATAATTTAATTGATATCCTTAAAACTATTTTTTCATTAGTCCAATGAGTAAAATATATATTAAGCCTATTATTAATTAGTCATTTATATAGCGTGTTATTTACAAATGTCTTCATACAGATATTAATATTTTATTATATAATAAAGATTTAAAATAATAATTTTTAATAATTAAAATAACAAATATTCTTAAACATGCTTGTCCACTTGTTAGGCTATATATTTTAGGAGTTGTAATATATATATATATATATATATTGAGAGGTGGTGGCGTTGGCGGAATCACATGATATTGGCAGCTAGTTAGCGGCTGGCAATTGGCGAAACAATCACCATGCATTAGGTGTGATTTGGCTGGTCTTAAAGTCATTTTTAATATATCAAATTATATATGTAATTTTTTTATTATTTTAAATCATGCAGTCTAATTTGATCAACGTAAATCACACCAAGTCACACTATATTTTACGGTATGGTTCAGTGTCATTTTCACAATTTACCCAAAACATGTCATAAGTATTCAAACACCAAGCATAACTAATAAAAGTCATAGAGTTCAAAGTAAAATAAGTTACAATCTAATCAAAATATAAATTTAAAAGTTCAAAATTCACTACACAACCACATGTCCGTAACATAAAAATAATACAAGAATTCACAACATAATTCATGGACAAGCAAGTATGCTATAACTTTAAATTCATCACTAATCAGGGTTTATAATATCTATTGTTATAGTGGAGTTATTTGCAATATTAAGGGAAACAATAAAGTTAGAAAATTAAAATGTTAGGGTTTTATTTTTTTAATTTTTATATTTTGTGGTGTGCTGCAAGTAGTTCGATTAAAAATTATTATTTTTTATCAAACCGCAAACCACACAATTTATAAATTTCTCAAATCGTTCTCTCAAAAAAACCGTGAGGTGCAGTACGATGCATTCTATTTTTACAATTTAACAATTTTTTTGAACACCTCTTACCATGCATGCATGGCATGTAGTCCATTTCCATTATTGAATCCTTTTCATTGGCCAAATGCATTTTTCATTTAAATACTTAAAATTTTTATTGTTTCAATTATGATTAAATACATCGACAAATTTATTGAGAATAATAAATTAAGTATAGTCCATAAATATAATTAAAGTAATAACAAATTTAAGTGTCTAAATAAAAAAAATGGGTGTAAATTCAAATAATTTGAGTATTCAAATAACATTTATAATTGTACTGCATGATTCAGAGCCGCCCCAACAAAGTTGGGGGCCTTAGGCAAGAAGGTTTGTTTAGGCCTTTCAATATTAATTTTGTTTTATGAAAAAATAAATAATACATTTTTTTACATAAATATTTCATCATTTTATTAAATAAAAAAAGTTAAAATTCAATCAACTACAAAATATAATAATCTCTTAACAATAATAAATTTTCAACTAAAGTATAATGTCTCAGAAAAAAAAATTCAAACAACTTACGATGATAAACAAAAAAAAACAACACTAATTTTTTTTGAAAGTCTAAGAAGATCAGTGCGAGCAAAAAATTATACATTCATGATTCTTTTATAAAGAAAAACAAAACATAACATTAAACTGATAGTATTAAAGGATAAAATTCACCAACAATAACTTTTCATTCTACAAATATGTGTTGGACTATGTTCATCTTTATATAAAATTAAATTTTCTTGCATTTTGAGATGCAAAATTGTTGATTAAATTTTCATAATTAAGTTTATCTAATAAATCATGAGTTTTATGGGGAACACCACAACAACGGTTAAAAAATGAAAAAAGATGAAGGAAGCTAAAAAAATTTTAAATGTTTTATATTTAATTTTTAATAAAATATTAATTATTAAAAAAATAAAAAATATATATAAATATTATAAATTTCTAAAATTTGGGGCCTTCTAATTTGGGAGGCTAATGCCATGGCATAAATGGTTTCAAGGTAGGGCCAGCCCATGAATATATTAAGTCTTAATCAACTCAAATAATACATATACATATATATATATATACATATACATGCACATGCCACTCATGTCATATTAGCTAGTATAAAATAGGTAGTTAACCACATGACATGAGTAACTCAAATCAATTCTAATTAAACGCTATTTCCTAGTCTCACGATCAACGTCCTTTAAGTAGAGTTTTACCCAATTTATGTGTACGGATCGATATACATGGATTTATAAAGGACTTATTAGATATATATATATATATATATATGGACTGGTAAAATTGTGAACCCACCATTGTTGTCCTTATGCATGGTGTCACCATGAAGGTCACTCTCAGTCTCAGCTGCTTGCTTATGGGTGTGTCCCATCCCCATTCATCTCTGCAAATAAACACCCATTTTGGAGAGACACCGTAATATATATGAAATATGATACTACCTTAATATAATATAATGGCATGATAGCACAATTATAATGAATATATCTTGTTCAATTTCAGAGTGCAAAGTTGTTGGGCCTGTGGGGAAGAAGTTTGATATGGGCTTAATCTGAAAGCCCATTCATCGGCCTTTGGGCTCATGCCCTTTGCAGTCACTGAACATCAAAGAATAATTAAATTATAATTTAAAATCTTTATTAAGAAACTTTATTATATATTTGTCTAAAATTTACATATTAAAAGAGTCCATGATACCTCTTTCTACTGGTCTGTCTTTATTTTTCTTTTAAACACAAAAATATAGGGGTCAACAATATTTTTGTTTAATTGAAATAATTGAATAGAATCAATCGAAATTGTTGGTTCAATTTAATTGAACTTGTTTATCAATTCGATTCGATTTTTAATTTTTTTTGTTTTGTTCCATTTAAGAATCTATTTAATCGGTACATTTTAATTTTTTTTTACGTAAGTTCAATCTATGATCCAAACACTTCAATTCATTGGTGATGAACCTTGACACGCTTGAATTTATCCTCACTCCCTCCTACAATAAACTCAAGCACATGAGTTCATAAGTTCATTGTTTCTTTTTCTCTCTTTTTCAAAAGCTAATTGGCTGTCGTTGATCCATGACAAAAGATAAAAAAGTGATGAGTGAAAAAAAGAAAAAAAGTAAAGTTGTTATTTTATCTCTTTATTTAATTTAAAAGTGAAATATGATAAATATTCTACATAAAATTATTTTTTATTATATTTATTAAATTTATCAGACAACTCACTTAAAAGAAATCACTTGACTTTTTTGACGTTAGGAATTAGTCGATCGTTATTCGTTTACCCGCACTGAGAAAGTAAACATGATTTCAATGAAAAAGTAAGGAAGAGTAAGTGTTTAAATAAGTTTTTTTATATAGTTTGCCCTGAACGATGCTCAGTCCACGACTGTCTCCCTGATTATTTTGGTTGAGTAACAGTATATTATTATTTGTCCACATACAATGGTTTTTGACATTTATTTATAGTAATGGGTATTTACAATTTGAATAAAATCTAAAATGGAAGAATAATATCATGATGATAATATTTCTTTATTAGTTTCACATAATTAGAAACGGATTCGGCATTAGTAGGAATCTGATTTGTCTTAGATTTGGAAGATTAATTTTTTCTCTAACCGTTTTCGATAAATTTGTTATCTCTTCGTGATGCAAGCTAAATATCTTGACAGTGTGTCTCACAACTTAAGATATTCTGTGATTTGAACCCAGCCGAAGAAACCTTACCCTGATGTCCTCAACCCATATTTTGAAGAAATGGGCTGATCTAGTGGACCGTTCTCATCCCATATAATACAACCTAGAAAATACCCATAACAACTTTTTATTTAAAATTATTCAAATAAATTTAACTATCTTTTATTCAAATAAATTTATTGATAACTTTATATATAAAAAAATGACTCATATCTCTCATTACATTCTAAAAACTTTAATAAATAATTTAATAAAAATATTAAAATACTTTACAACCTTATCTTAATTATTTAATATTTTACTTAAAAAATATTATAATTTTATCTTCCTCGTTTGATAACAAATGATAGTTCAATAAATCTCAAATATGTTGTAAAGACAAACACCCGCCGAAAGACGCTGCGTGATGGCAAAGCTTCCTCCAACACGTCTGCTCCTTAACGGCGAAGGATAGAACCAGTCCCTTTTCTTCTGCTCTGTCGCCCCACTTCTAGACGCTCGTAATAGCAATTCTTCTTCTCTGGACGCGAAAACCCTTCTTTGGTCGATCACTCGCGCAGAAAAAGAGAGAAATGGGGCTGATTTCCAACAGGTATGTACGTATGCATCCCGCAATGCCTTTGATTACAAAGCAAGAAAGAAATCCCCGGTTGGACTTGGTGTTTGTAGCTTTGTTCTTCAAATGGTTTGCTGATTCGAATGTTTTTGATGTATTCGGACTTCGATGGACGAAAACGAATGGGAAAATCAAATAAATGGAAGCAGAGTGGACGAGAAGAGCCTCAAACCCGGAGATCACATCTACTCCTGGAGGACCGCCTATATCTACGCCCATCATGGTCACTTCTTTCCGTTTCTCTTGATTTGCTTCTCTTCTCTGGTTCAATCTCTTGATCTTTGTATTGTTATTGTTTGTGACATTTCTGATTATTTGGGAATAAATTTTGTGTCGTTGACATCAAAGTGAAATGCAGTGATCAAAGAGGCTTGCTGGATCTCTCAGTTCTCTTTCTGTGTTACTTTTGCAGGAGAGCCCTTCAGTCTCCATGCATCATTGCGGCATTTGTTAAAAAATGTGCATCTTTGCAATTGAAAATTCAAGTCCTCGGTGCTACCATGTTTGAAATAAATTATCATCGTTACCCACATGAAATCCTGTGATCTTGGACGTCTAGGATAGAATGCATAAGAAGAGTGCAATAGGGTTTAATTGTTTTAAATGCTTGCCTTCTTGTTAGCAATCAGAGCGCACATTCACATAGTTAAATAAAAAAGAATCTTGGACCCTTGCAATCCCATTGACTGTGAGCTTGAGGCAGCATATATAATTCTACTGATTTCATGATTGTTTGTGTCATTTGATGGGGAGCAACTTGTGGGTTCTTGCCCTTGGTATTCCTAGACTAATTTTTTTTATCTCCATGGTCACTCTGGATGTATGAACTTTGAATGATCTGTTCCAAAGATTGAGGGTTGATTTCTTTGTCATCTCAAGGGGTGTGCGTGTGTGCTGTATTCATTGTTTACCTATTTTTTGTCCTTACAGGCATCTATGTTGGAGATGATAAAGTCATCCATTTTACAAGACGGGGCCAGGAAGCAGGAACAGGAACTGTGCTTGATGGCCTTGTGTGGAGCTCGTTACCAGCCCCAGCTCTAGTACGCTGCTCCACCTGTAGCCCACCGGAAAAGGGTCATCATGGGGTTGTGTCCTCATGCCTGAACTGTTTCCTCGCCGGAGGTGTTCTCTACCGTTACGAGTATGCTGTCTCACGCGCTCTCTTTCTCGCGAGTGTGCGTGGTGGAACTTGCACTCTTGCTGCTTCAGATCCAGTTGACATTGTGGTCCATCGTGCAAACCACCTCCTTAACAATGGCTTTAGGCGCTATGACACATTCAAGAACAACTGTGAAGACTTTGCCATCTACTGCAAGACAGGGTTACTTGTTCTGGATGAAAGAACAATGGGGCAGAGTGGGCAAGCTGATTCATTGGTGAGTGGGCTGAATGCACTTGTTTCGTCTGTTCAATTAAAGCTTTTCACCACCACCGATGTCTCTACGATGGGGGCTACAGCATTCAAAGTCTACTGTGAAAGCCGGATTGCTGCCGACATTGGGATGAGAAGCGATGTGGCTAGGGTCTCTGTCGAGGACTTGACAACAAGGCTAGAAAACAACAGGTGCACTGCAGATTAGTATTGGCCTGTTTTCTTCAATGAATTAGACTACGCATGAGTTCTAAAATTGACATATTAAAAGATTCGATAATACCTCTTTTATAGCATTTACTTAATTTTTCTTTTAGCATTGTGCGATTTGTATAGAAGGTTGTTTACAGAATGGTTTACAGGGGCAATTAAATGACCATTTTGCCCTTGTGATAAATGACTCAAACCCAAAAGACCCTAAACCATCTCTCTTTCTCTCCTCCCCCCCCTTTGTCTCTCTCTTGCTCTCTCTCTCTCTCAGACACCATCGGCCCCAACCCTTCGGCCACCCGCTTGTCCTTTTCTGAACAATGTCGCCCCATCTACTGGCCACCCCTCTGATGGCCACCGTCTGGCGCTCTCTCTCTCATTCTAACGACACCATCAGCCCCACCTGCCTTTCTATCTCGACACCATCGACCCCATCACAGTCTCTGTCTCTGTTTTGCTCTCACGACCATCGCCCCTACCCTCCAACCATCCCTTTAATACGACCGACTCTCTATGTCGCTTTCCCTCTCGCAAACACCATCGCCCCCATCCACCTCTCATTTTCACGACACTGTCAACCCCACCCACCTCTCTCTGTTTGAACATCGTCGCCCCAGTCGTCGGCCACCTTTCTCATGGCCACCATCTGTCTCTATCTCTCTCTCACTTTGATAACACCATCGGCCCCACCCGTCTCTCTATCTCCCAACACTGTCGGCCCCACCACCGTCTCGCTCTCTTTTTCTCGCTCGTTCTCATGACTATCGGCCTCACCATCCGATCATGCCTCTGACAACCATCTCTCTCTCTCTCTCTCTCGCTCTGAGGATTGTTTCCTTCACTGGTCAGCCATGCCTCTCACAACCACCGTCTATTTCTCTCTTTTTTTCTATCTTTCTCTCTCACGACCTTCGCCCCCACCCGCTGCCCAGAAACCCACAAATCCCCAAATTCCCAAAACAAAACCCTCAACCCCATCACCGACAGTCGTGCCCAATGTCTCGCCCACCTGCCGCCCATTGCATCCACCACTGCTGGCCAACGCTCATAGTATATAGTACTTTGAGTTTATATATTTGCTTATGTCTTCATAGAATAGCATTCTTCTATGGTGATATTTCTCAGTTTTGAGTCCATTTATTGCACAAAAAAAGATACAATGGTTTTGGATTAAAGTCGTCGTTGTTCTTGGTCCTCCAATATAAATGGATTTTGAAAATAGTTTTGCTGTCATACCAGATAAAATCATGCTTATAGTTGAATAATAGGTGTTGAAAGGCGATGTCCAAACATGAATTTTTATCTTGGGCCGTTGGGTTTTATTATTGACGACCAATTTTTCTATGTTAGGAAAAGCATTGTAGTATGCTGCAGAGGCAATAATTTGTCAAAGTTGGTTGCTCAAGTACATCACTACCTCCTTTAATAGTAATAGATATAGTAATAGTTGGCATTTGCGATCGATAGGAAATTTATAACATTTTTTTTCTATAGAAACCTTGTTATTATGAATCTTTTTTTCCTTGTGTTGTTAATTGGAGTGCAATTTCTAATTCACAGTATTATAATGACGAGACGAAATGCAAGAGTATGTCACAGTTGTAGACAGCGAGGGCACTACTTTACAGCATGTCCAACAAAGCGACCATGCCCATCGTGTAAACAAGGCATTGTAAAATGTTTCAAGGTGAAAAAAGAGTCCATAAACAAAGGAAGGTTGTTCAATATTTGCAGTATTAAGTGTGGATTTTGGAAGTGGGTCGATGAAGGTGAATCAAGTGGCAGTGCTTCGGCTAAGTCTACGACCAATTTTCCCATAGAAGAGTTATTTGGTATATTTCAGACTCTAGTTCAAATATATGAAGAGGATGACATGAAGATTTTAGTGAATAAAACAATGCGCAAGGGAAAAGAAAGTGTGAACAACCATGGTAAAGGAAAGGGACTAGCATGATTGTGGTTGACACTTGAGAAATATATTTTTATATGCGTATATAGTGGTAATTGAGTAAAATTGTATGTTATGAGAACTCTAATTGGATATGTGTTTTAGTGATAAATTTAAAACAAATATTTATGGAGATATTTCATATATTTCATAAACTCAATGTCATGAAAGTAAGTTTGTTGTGATAATTTGATGATTATTTCATAATTTTTTATTTTACCTACAATGTGAAGAAGTTAGAAGTTAGGTAAATGGAAGTCCCTTTGGATACTAAAGATTGAGCGGCCAATCAATATATTTTTGCTTCATGCAAAGTTTGTGGACCAAAAGGTGCTATGCAGCACAAAACTTGAAGAAAAACACGAGAAATTACATGTTTTATTTATTATTTATTTGTAGTTGTAAAGAAATAGATATGATATTGTTCTTATATTTTTATATAACTGTTCTTAAAATATAATATTTTTTTTTATTCTAGGGGTATTTTTCTCACTTCTTAAATTATTCTACTACCAGCATGACTAAAAAAAACTAGTTTTTTTAAGCATTTACCAAACACTCCTCCATAGCTTGTTCCAAACTACCTATTTTCTTACTGCTTTCTCAGTTAGCATTTTAATGAATAAAAGAATACATTGCCAATATGACCCTTAAAAGAACACTTTTTTACTCTATAGTTATTGGCTGGACATATAAAAGTATTAGAATATCAAGGAAATCTGTGAATTATTAATGTTGGTTAGGTTTGTTGTAGGACTCTTTAACTTTACCTCGTTTAGATCTTGTTAGACCTATGAGAATCCAAAATTTAGATGGAAAACATTATATTTTTGTTATTATAGATGACTATTCTAGATTCAATTGAAAATGTTTCTTGCTTCAAAAAGGTCAAATGTTTAGACAATTTAAAATCTTTTGATAAAGGTATATATATATATATATATATTTTAAAAAATTAGAAGCAATCACCGAGAAAATTTTGAAATGAACAATTCAAGCACTATTGTGAGAAAACTGGTATTGATCATAATTTTCTAGTGTTAGAAGAAAATGAGGTAGTTGAAAAGAAAAATAGATCTTTACAAGAAATGGTTAGAATTATGCTATATGACAAATCATTTGGTTTAAGCCATTAACACTTTATGCTATATATGTTGAATAAGATTTCTATAAAGCCTATCCTAAAGAAAACCCCTATGAGTTATATAGAGAAAGAAAACTAAATATTTTATATTTTCATGTTTTTGGTATTGCATGCTTTATTCTTAACAATGGTAAAAACTTTTTAAGAAAAATTTGATGTTAAGAGTGAGGAAATAATTTTAATATTTTACTCAAAGTAAATCATATAAAGTATTTAAAAAACTCTACTGTAGAAGAATCTTTTCTAGCTATATTTGATGATGTGAGTGTTCAAGTTCCAATAATACCTAATGAAGATTGTGATTTAATGTTAATATGCTTAAATGTTTAATGAAGAAAACATAGTCAATGAAGAGAAAGATCAATTATTTTCAAAAAGAAAAATATGTAGAGAAATTATATTATTGGAGATCCTTCCAAAGGTATTAGGACAAGAGCATCCATTGGAAATGAATGACAATTTACAATCTTCTTACCTCAAATAGAAACATCATAAATAAAAACTTCTATTTCAAAACCTCATTGTCTATATTTCAAAACTTGTCTCTCTATATTTCAAATCTAAGTTTATCACTTACAAAAAGAGATTGTCTTTACACGATTAATACCTCATCGTGCCATTTCAATAACTCACATTAGGATATAAACGGCATACTTCTGGGATCACTTCAACAAGCAGATCTGCACCCTTTCGATAAACCAGTCTACTTATCACAACTATAACAATTTCATCACGACTAAGTCGTTCTGGAACAGGTTTGAACACAGCTCTGTCCATGGCATTTGGTATTATAAAAACCTTTTCTGGCGGCAGCCTTGACCTCAAAACTGTGTTTTCCTTACTTGTATGAGAAACACAAATGGCCCGAGTAACATCTGCTAGAGTAAACTGCAATACTTTGTTCATGTGAATGCTGCCCGCATCAGCAAAACCATAAAGTGAATGATCGGTAAATACAACTTTGTATCCCATCGTCCGTGCATGCATCAAAACATCATGACAAAGAGTTGAGAAAGCCTAATGCCCATGCACCAATGATTCTTTTCCCGTTTGAGAAATTCGTAAGAATGTTGTTTCTTCAAACATATATCCGACATTACTAGCCCATGCATGGCATACTAACAGGTCTTTGACATGCTTATTTTAATTTGTTAACATCGATTACCATTGATCTGCAGGTACCTAGGCAATTCTATGAAACTATATCTTATGTATTTGTTCTTGAACGATGTAGATATCATTAATAATAATATTCACTATCACGTCACTCATAATATTCAGGTATGCTCTCCATATTTTTATCAAAATAAAAAAAAAAACATCTACACACACCCAGCCATGGTTGCAGCTGCAGTGGGGAGCCATTTTTCCCCCTTCTCACTCTTTCCTCGTTCTAGATCGTTTTTGCCTTTGCACCCGTCGTCGATTCAGCCATTGCCGGTCATCTCGGAATGGCTGGGTCGAGGAACCTAACCTTCCCATGCTGTGGTCGGGGAGCCCAACTGTGGAGACGTTGTTGTTATTTTTTAAAAAAGTGGACAATAGACGTGGATATTATGAGTGACGTGATAATGACGTGGCAACATGACGAGACAAAGTTAACGTCTCAGTTAACATCAGTTAAGCCAGGGACTAAAAGTGTATAAAATTATTTTGTCTAGTGATGAATAGTGAGTATGATTTAGTTGATATCCTTAAACCCATTTTTTTTATTAGTCTAGGGACTAAAAAATGCATTAAGCCGTGGTGACGTAACAGTACTGAGGAGTGACGTGGCAGCGTGACGAGGTAAAGTTAACGTCTCAGTTAATGTCGATTAAGCCAGAGACTAAAAATGTATAAAATTATTTTGTCCAGACATGAATAGTGAGTATAATTTAATTGATATCCTTAAAGTTATTTTTTTAATTAGTCCAAGGAGTAAAATATGTATTAAGCCTATTTTTAATTAGTCATGTATATAGTGTGTTATTTACAAATATCTCCATACACATATTAATATTTTATTATATAATAAAGATTTAAAATAATAATTTTTAATAATTAAATTAACAAATATTCTTAAACATGCATGTCCACCTGTTAGGCTATATATTTTAGGAGTTGTAATATATATATATATATATATTGAGAGGTGGTGGCGTTGGCGAAATCACATGATATTGGCATCTAGTTAGCGGCTGGCAATTGGCAAAACAATCACCATGCATTAGGGGTGTTTGGGGTGATTTGGCTGGTCTGAAGTCATTTTTAATATATCAAATTATATATGTAATTTTTTTATTATTTTAAATCATGCGGTCTAATTTGATCAACCTAAATCACACCAAATCACACTATTTTTTGTGATATGGTTCAGTGTCATTTTCACAAATTGACCAAAACATGTCATAAGTATTCAAACACCAAGCATAACTAATAAAAGTCATAGAGTTCAAAGTAAAATAAGTTACAATCTAATCAAAATACAAATTTAAAAGTTCAAAATTTACTACACAACCACATGTCCGTAACATAAAAATAACACAAGAATTCACAACATAATTCATGGACAAGCAAGTATGCTATAACTTTAAATTCATCACTAATCAGGGTTTACAATATCTATTGTTATAGTGGAGTTATTTGGAATATTAAGGGAAACAATAAAGTTAGAAAATTAAAATATTAGGGTTTTATTTTTTTAATTTTTATATATTGTGGTGCCGTGCAAATAGTTGGATTAAAAATTATTATTTTTTATCAAACTGCAAACCACACAATTTATAAATTTCTCAAACCGTTCTCTCAAAAAAACCGTGAGATGCAGTACGGTACATTCTGTTTTTACAATTTAACGATTTTTTTGAACACCTCTTACCATGCATGCATGGCATATAGTCCATTTCCATTATTAAATCATTTTCATTGGCCAAATGCATTTTTCATTTAAATACTTAAAATTTTTATTGTTTCAATTATGATTAAATACATCGACAAATTTATTGAGAATAATAAATTAAGTACAGTCCATAGATATAATTAAAATAATAACAAATTTAAGTGTCTAAATAAAAAAAATGGGTGCAAATTCAAATAATTTGAGTATTCAAATAATATTTATAATTGTACCGCATGAATATATTAAGTCTTAATCATCAACTCAAATAATACATATACATATACATGTACATGCCACTCAAGTCATATTAGCTAGTATAAAATAGGTAGTTAACCACATGACATGAGTAGCTCAAATAAGTTCTAATTAAACGCTATTTCTTAGTCTCACGATCAACGTCCTTTAGGTAGAATTTTACCCAATTTATGTGTACGGATCGATATACATGGATTTATAAAGGACTTATTGGATATATATATATATATATATGGACTGGTAAAATTGTGAACCCACCATTGTTGTCCTTATGCATGGTGTCACCATGAAGGTCACTCTCAGTCTCAGCTGCTTGCTTATGGGTGTGTCCCATCCCATTCATCTCTGCAAATAAACACCCATTTTGGAGAGATACGGTAATATATATGAAATATGATATTACCTTAACATAATATAATGGCATGATAGCACAATTATAATGAATATATCTTGTTCAATTTCAGAGTGCAAAGTTGTTGGGCCTGTGGGGAAGAAGTTTGATATGGGCTTAATCTGAAAGCCCATTCATCGGCCCTTGGGCTTATGCCCTTTGCAGTCACTGAACATCAAAGAATAATTAAATTATAATTTAAAATTTTTATTAAGAAACTTTATTATATATTCGTCTAAAATTGACATATTAAAAGAGTCCATGACAGCTCTTTCTACTGGTCTGTCTTAATTTTTCTTTAAAACACAAAAATAAAGGGGTCGACAATATTTTTGTTTAATTGAAATAATTGAATAGAATCAATCGAAATTGTTGGTTCGATTTAATTGAACTTGTTCATCAATTCGATTTGATTTCTAATTTTTCTTGTTTTATTCCGTCTAAGAATCTATTTAATCAGTACAGTTCAATTTTTTTACGTAAGTTAAATCTATGATTCAAACACCTCACTTCATTGGTGATCAACCTTGACACGTTTGAAGTTATCCTCTCACTCCCTCTTACAATAAACTCAAGCACATGAGTTCACAAGTTCATTATTTCTTTTTCTCTCTTTTTGAAAAGCTAACTGACTGTTGTTGATCCATGACAAAAGATAAAAAAGTGATGAGAGAAAAAAAGAAAAAAAATAAAGTTGTTATTTTATCTCTTTATTTAATTTAAAAGTGAAATATGATAAATATTCGACATAGAATTATTTTTATTATATTTATTAAATTTATCTGACAACTCACTTAAAAGAAATTATTTGACTTTTGTCGACGTTGGGAATTAGTCGATCATGATTCGTTTACCCGCACTGAGAAAATAAACACGATTTCTATGAAAAAAATAAGAAAGTATAAGTGCTTAAAGAAGTTTTTTTTATGTAGTTTGCCCTGAACGGTGCTCAGTCCACGACTCTCCCTAGTTATTTTGATAGAGTAACAGTATATTATTATTCGTCCACATACAATGATTTTCAACCTTTATTTATAATAATGGGTATTTACAATTTGAATAAAATCTAAAATAGAAGAATAATATTATGAAGATAATATTTCTTTATCAATTTCAAATAATTAGAAACGGATTCAGGATTAATTGGAATTTGATTTGTCTTAGATTTAGAAGGTTAACTTTTTCTCTAACCATTTTCGATAAATTCGTTATCTCTTCGTAATGCGAGGTACATATCTTGACATCGTGTCCCACAACTTAAGACATTCTGTGATTTGAACCCTATCGAAGCAACCTTGCCCTGAAGTCCTCAACCTAGATTTTGAAGAATTGGGCTGATCTAGTGGATCGTTCCCATCCCATGTAGTACAACCTAGAAAATACCCATAACAACTTTTAATTTAAAATTATTCAAATAAATTTATTGATAACTTTATATATGAAAAAAATGACTCATATCTCTCATTACATTCTAAAAAATTTAATAAATAATTTAATAAAAATATTAAAATACTTTACAACCTTATCTTAATTATTTAATATTTTACTTAAAAAATATTATAATTTTATCTTAATATAATTTTATCTTCCTCGTTTTATAACAAATGATAGTTCAATAAATCTCAAATATGTTGCAAAGACAAACACCCGCCGAAAGACGATGGCGAAGCTTCCTCCAAAACACGTCTGCTCCTTAACGGCGAAGGATAGAACCAGTCCCTTTTCTTCTGCTCTGTCGCCCCACTTCCAGACGCTCGCAATAGCAATTCTTCTTCTCTCGACGCGAAAACCCTTCTTTGGTCGATCACTCGCGCAGAAAAAGAGAGAAATGGGGCTGATTTCCAACAGGTATGTACGTATGCATCCCGCAATGCCTTTGATTACAAAGCAAGAAAGAAATCCCCGGTTGGACTTGGTGTTTGTAGCTTTGTTCTTCAAATGGTTTGCTGATTCGAATGTTTTTGATGTATTCGGACTTCGATGGACGAAAACAAATGGGAAAATCAAATAAATGGAAGCAGAGTGGACGAGAAGAGCCTCAAACCCGGAGATCACATCTACTCCTGGAGGACCGCCCATATCTACGCCCATCATGGTCACTTCTTTCCGTTTCTCTTGATTTGCTTCTCTTCTCTGGTTATATCTCTTGAACTTTGTATTGTTATTGTTTGTGACATTTCCGATTATTTGGGAATAAATTTTGTGTCGTTGACATCAAAGTGAAATGCAGTGATCAAAGAGGCTTGCTGGATCTCTCAGTTCTCTTTCTGTGTTGCTTTTGCAGGAGAGCCCTTGAGTCTCCATGCATCATTGCGACATTTGTTAAAAAATGTGCATCTTTGCAATTGAAAATTCAAATCCTCGGTGCTACCATGTTTGTAATAAATTATCATCGTTACCCACATGAAATCCTGTGATCTTGGACGTCTAGGATAGAATGCATAAGAAGAGTGCAATAGGGTTTAATTGTTTTAAATGCTTGCCTTCTTGTTAGCAATCAGAGCGCACATTCACATAGTTAAATAAAAAAGAATCTTGGACCCTTGCAATCCCATTGACTGTGAGCTTGAGGCAGCATATATAATTCTACTGATTTCATGATTGTTTGTGTCATTTGATGGGGAGCAACTTGTGGGTTCTTGCCCTTGGTATTCCTAGACTAATTTTTTTATCTCCATGGTCACTCTGGATGTATGAACTTTGAATGATCTGTTCCAAAAGATTGAGGGTTGATTTCTTTGTCATCTCAAGGGGTGTGCGTGTGTGCTGTATTCATTGTTTACCTATTTTTTGTCCTTACAGGCATCTATGTTGGAGATGATAAAGTCATCCATTTTACAAGACGGGGCCAGGAAGCAGGAACAGGAACTGTGCTTGATGGCCTTGTGTGGAGCTCGTTACCAGCCCCAGCTCTAGTACGCTGCTCCACCTGTAGCCCACCGGAAAAGGGTCATCATGGGGTTGTGTCCTCATGCCTGAACTGTTTCCTCGCCGGAGGTGTTCTCTACCGTTACGAGTATGCTGTCTCACGCGCTCTCTTTCTCGCGAGTGTGCGTGGTGGAACTTGCACTCTTGCTGCTTCAGATCCAGTTGACATTGTGCTCCATCGTGCAAACCACCTCCTTAACAATGGCTTTAGGCGCTATGACACATTCAAGAACAACTGCGAAGACTTTGCCATCTACTGCAAGACAGGGTTACTTGTTCTGGATGAAAGAACAATGGGGCAGAGTGGGCAAGCTGATTCATTGGTGAGTGGGCTGAATGCACTTGTTTCGTCTGTTCGATTAAAGCTTTTCACCACCACCGATGTCTCTACGATGGGGGCTACAGCATTCAAAGTCTACTGTGAAAGCCGGATTGCTGCCGACATTGGGATGAGAAGCGATGTGGCTAGGGTCTCTGTCGAGGACTTGACAACAAGGCTAGAAAACAACAGGTGCACTACAGATTAGTATTGGCCTGTTTTCTTTTATGAATTAGCCTACGCATGAGTTCTAAAATTGGCATATTAAAAGATTCGATAATGCCTCTTTTATAGCTTTTACTTAATTTTTCTTTTAGCATTGTGCTATTTGTATAGAAGGTTATTTACAGAATTGTTTATAGGGGCAATTAAATGATCATTTTGCTCTTGTGATAAATGACTCAAACGCAAAAGACCCTAAACCATCTCTCTCTCTCCCCCTCCCCCCCTTTGTCTCTCTCTCTCTCGCTCTTCCTCTCGCAGACACCATCGGCCCCAATCCTTTGGCCACTCGCTTGTCCTTTTCTGAACAACATCGCCCCATCTACTGGTCACTCCTCTGATGGCCACCGTCTGGCGCTCTCTCTCTCATTTTAACAACGCCATTGGCCCACCTGCCTTTCTATCTCCTAACACCATCGGCCCCATCACCGTCTCTCTCTCTCTCTTTTGCTCTCACGACCATCGCCCCTACCCTCCAACCAACCCTCTAATACGACCGACTATCTATGTCGCTTTCCCTCTCGCAAACACCATCGCCCCCATCCACCTCTCATTTTCACGACACCGTCAACCCCACCCGCCTCTCCTTGTCCGAACCGTCGCCCCAGCTGTCAACCACCCTTCTCATGGCCACCATATGTCTCTATCTCTCTCTCACTTTGATAACACTGTCAGCCTCTCCCGTCTCTCCATCTCCCAACACTATCGGCCCCACCACCATCTCGCTCTCTCTTTCTCGCTAGTTCTCATGACTATCGGCATCACCATCCGATCATGCCTCTGAAGACCATCGTCTCTCTCTCTTTCTCTCTCTCTCTTTCACTTTTTTGTTCTGAGGACTGTTGCCCTCAATGGTCAGCCATGCCTCTCACAACCACCGTCTCTTTCTTTCTTTCTTTCTCTCTCTTTGTCTCACGACCGTTGCCCCCACCCGCTGCCCAGAAACCCACAAATCCCCAAATCCCCAAAACAAAACCCCCAACACCCATCACTGATAGTCGTGCCCAACGTCTCGCCCATCTGCTGCCCATTGCATCCGCCATCGCTGGCCAACGCTCATACTATGTAGTACTTTGAGTTTATATATTTGCCTATCACTTCACAGAATAACATTCTTCTATAGTGATATTTCTCAATTTTGAGTCCATTTACTGCACAAAAAAAGATACAATGGTTTTGTATTAAAGTCGTCGTTGATCTTGGTCCTCCAATATAAATGGATTTTGAAAATAGTTTTGCTGTCATACCAGATAAAATCATGCTTATAATTCAATAATAGGTGTTGAAAGGCGATATCCAAACATGAATTTGTATCTTGGGCCGTTGGGTTTTATTATTGACGACCAATTTTTCTATGTTAGGAGAAGCATTGTAGTATGTTGCAGAGGCAATAATTTGTCAAAGTTGGTTGCTCAAGTACATCACTACCTCCTTTAATAGTAATAGATATACTAATAGTTGGCATTTGTGATCGATAGGAAATTTGTAACACTCTCTTTCTATAGAAACCTTGTTATTATGAATCTTTTTTCCTTGTGTTGTTAATTGGAGTGCAATTTCTAATTCACAGTATTATAATGACGAGACGAAATGCAAGAGTATGTCATAGCTGTAGACAGCGAGGGCACTACTTTGCAGCATGTCCAACAAAGCGACCATGCCCATCGTGTAAACAAGGCATTGTAAAATGTTTGAAGGTGAAAAAAGAGTCTATAAACAAAGGAAGGTTGTTCAATATTTGCAATATTAAATGTGAATTTTGGAAGTGGGTCGAAGAAGGTGAATCAAGTGGCAGTGCTTCGGCTAAGTCTATGACCAATTTTCTCATAGAAGAGTTATTTGGTATATTTCAGACTCTAGCTCAAATATATGAAAAGGATGACGTGAAGATTTCAGTGAATAAAACAGTGCGCAAGGGAAAAGGAAGTGTGAACGACCATGGTAAAGGAAAGGGACTGATATGATTGTAGTTGACACTTGAAAAATATATTTATATATGCGTATAAAGTGGTAATTGAGTAAAACTGTATGTTATGAGAACTCTAATTGAATATGTATTTGTAGTGGTAAAATTAAAATAAGTATTTATGGAGATATTTCATATATTTCATAAATTGAATGTCATGAAAATAAGTTGGTAATGGTAATTTGATGATTATTACTTAATTTTTTATTTTACCTGCAATGTGAAGAAGTTAGAAGTTAGGTAAATGGAAGTCCCTTTGGATACCAAAGATTGGGCGGCCAATCAATATATTTTTGCTTCATGCAAAGTTTGTGGACCAAAAGTGCTATGCAGCACAAAACTTGAAGAAAAACACGAGAAATTACATGTTTTATTTATTATTTATTTGTAATTGTAAAGAAATAGATATGATATTGTTCTTACATTTTTATATAACTGTTCTTAAAATATAATATTTGTTTTATTCTATGGGTATTTTTATCACTTCTTAAATTATTCTACTACCAACATGACTAAAACTAACTAGTTTTTCTAAGCATTTACCAAACACTTCTCCATAGCTTGTTCCAAACTACCTTTTTTCTTACTGCTTTCTCAGTTAGCATTTTAATGAATAAAAGAATATATTGCCAATATGACCCTTAAAAGAACACTTTTACTATAGTTATTGGCTGGACATATAAAAGTATTAGAATATCAAGGAAATCTGTGAATTATTAATGTTGGTTAGGTTTGTTGTAGGACTCTAACTTTACCTCATTTAAATCTTGTTGGACCTATGAGAATCCAAAATTTAGATGGAAAACATTATATTTTTGTCATTATAGATGAGTATTCTAGATTCAATTGAAAATGTTTCTTGCTTCAAAAAGGTCAAATGTTTAGACAATTTGAAATCTTTTGATAAAGGTATATATATATATATATTTTAAAAAATTAGAAGCAATCATGGGGAGAATTTTGAAATAAACAATTCAAGCACTATTGTAAGAAAAATGGTATTGATCATAATTTTCTAGTGTTAGAAGAAAATGAAGTAGTTGGAAAGAAAAATAGATCTTTATAAGAAATGGTTAGAATTATGCCATATGACAAATCATTTGGTTTAAGTCATTAACACTTTATGCTATATATGTTGAATAGGATTTCTATAAAGCCTATCCTAAAGAAAACCCTTATGAGTTATATAGAGAAAGGAAACTAAATATTTTATATTTTCATGTTTTTAGTATTGTATGCTTTATTCTTAACAATGGTAAAAACTCTTTAAGAAAAATTTGATGTTAAGAGTGAGGAAATAATTTTCTTAGAATATTTTACTCAAAGTAAATTATATAAAGTATTTAAAAAACTCTACAGTAGAAGAATCTTTTCTAGCTATAGTTGATGATGTGAGTGTTCAAGTTCCAATAATACCTAATGAAGATTGTGATTTAATGTTAATATGCTTAAATGTTTAATGAAGAAAACATAGTCAATGAAGAGAAAGATCAATCATTTTCAAAAAGAAAAATATGTAGAAAAATGATATTATTGAAGATCCTTCCAAAGATATTAGAACAAGAGCATCAATTGAAAATGAATGACAATTTGCAATCTTCTTACCTCAAATAGAAACATCATAAACAAAAACTTCTATTTCAAAATCTTCTTGTCTATATTTCAAAACTTGTCTCTCTGCATTTCAAATCTAGGTTTATCAGTTACAAAAAGAGATTGTCTATATACGATTGATACCTCATCGTGCCATTTCAATAACTCACATTAGGATATAAACGGCATACTTCTGGGATCACTTCAACAAGCAGATCTGCACCCTTTCGATAAACCAGTCTACTTATCACAACTATAACAATTTCATCACGGCTAAGTCATTCTGGAGCAGGTTTGAACACAGCTCTGTCCATGGCATTTGGTATTACAAAAACCTTTTCTGGCGGCAGCCCTGACCTCAGAAGTGTGTTTTCCTTACTTGTATGAGAAACACAAATGGCCCGAGTAACATCTGCTAGAGTAAACTGCAATACTTTGTTCATGTGAATGCTGCCCGCATCAGTAAAACCATAAAGTGAATGATCGGTAAATACAACTTTGTATCCCATCGTCCGTGCATGCATCAAAACTTCATGACAAAGAGTTGAGAAAGCCTGGTGCCCATGCACCAATGATTCTTTTCCCGTTTGAGAAATTCGTAAGAATGTTGTTTCTTCAAACATATATCCAACGTTACTAGCCCATGCATGGCATACTAACAGGTCCTTGACATGCTTATTTTAATTTGTTAACATCGATTACCATTGATCTGTAGCTACCTAAGCAATTCTATGAAACTATATCTTATGTATTTGATCTTGAACGATGTAGATATCATTAATAATAATATTCACTATCACGTCACTCATAATATTCACGTATGCTGTCCATATTTTTATCAAAATAAAAAAAAAAACATCTACACACACCCAGCCATGGCTACAGCTGCCATGGGGAGCCATTTTCCCCCCTTCTCACTATTTCCTCGTTCTAGACCGTTCTTGCCTTTGCACCCGTCGTCGATTCAGCCATTGCCGATTGTCTCGGAATGACTGGGGGTCGGGGACCCTAAACTCCGCGGTCGGGGTACGATTGGGGGTCGAGGACCAAGGTTCTGAGGTTCTCCGACCCCTAACAATCGACGGCCATGGCGGCCAGTCGCCCGACCGCTAGGATCTTGGTCCCAGTTATGGTTGGGTCAAGGAACCTAGCCTTCTCATGCCGTGGTCGGGGAGCCCAATTGTGGAGACGTTGTTGTTGTTATTTTTTTTAAATATGGACAATAGACGTGGATATTATGAGTGACGTGGCAACGTGACGAGACAAACTTAACGTCTCAGTTAATGTCAGTTAAGCCAGGAATTAAAAGTGTATAAAATTATTTTTTCCAATGATGAATAATGAGTATGATTTAGTTGATATCCTTAAACCCATTTTTTTTATTAGTCTAGGAACTAAAAAATGAATTAAGCTGTGGTGACGTGGTAGTACTGAGGAGTGATGTGGCAGAGTGACGAGCCAAAGTTAACGTCTCAGTTAATGTCAGTTAAGCCAGAGACTAAAAATATATAAAATTATTTTGTCCAGGCATAAATAGTGAGTATAATTTAATTGATATTCTTAAAACTATTTTTTTAATTAGTCCAAGGAGTAAAATATGTATTAAGCCTATTATTAATTAGTCATTTATATAGTGTGTTATTTACAAATATCTTCATACACATATTAATATTTTATTATATAATAAAAATTTAAAATAATAATTTTTAATAATTAAAATAACAAATATTCTTAAACATGCATGTCCACCTGTTAGGCTATATATTTTAGGAGTTGTAATATGTATATATTGAGAGGTGGTAGCGTTGGCGGAATCACATGACATTGGCAGCTGGTTAGCGGCTGGCAATTGGCGAAACAATCACCATGCATTAGGGGTGATTTGGCTGGTCTTAAAGTCATTTTTAATATATCAAATTATATATGTAATTTTTTTATTATTTTAAATCATGCGGTCTAATTTGATCAATGTAAATCACACCAAATCACACTATATTTTGCGGTATGGTTCAGTGTCATTTTCACAATTTGACCAAAACATGTCATAAGTATTCAAACACCAAGCATAACTAATAAAAATCATAGAGTTTAAAATAAAATAAGTTACAATCCAATCAAAATACAAATTTAAAAGTTCAAAATTCACTACACAACCACATGTCCCTAACATAAAAATAACATAAGAATTCATAACATAATTCATGGACAAGCAAGTATGCTATAACTTTAAATTCATCACTAATCAAGGTTTACAATATCTATTGTTATAGTAGAATTGTTTTCAATATTAATGGAAACAATAAAGTTAGAAAATTAAAATGTTAGGGTTTTATTTTTTTAATTTTATATGTTGCAGTGCGGTGTAAGTAGTTTGATTAAAAATTATTATTTTTTTATCAAACTGCAAACCACACAATTTATAAATTTCTCAAACCGTTCTCTCAAAAAAATCGTGAGGTGCAGAACGTGCATTCTGTTTTTACAATTTAACGATTTTTTTGAACACCTCTTACCATGCATGCATGGAATTTAGTCCATTTCCATTATTGAATCCTTTTCATTGGCCAAATGCATTTTTCATTTAAATACTTAAAATTTTTATTGTTTCAATTATGATTAAATACATCGACAAATTTATTGAGAATAATAAATTAAGTATAGTCTATAGATATAATTAAAATAATAACAAATTTAAGTGTCTAAATAAAAAAAAAATGGATGCAAATTCAAATAATTTGAGTATTCAAATAACATTTATAATTGTACCGCATGAATATATTAAGTCTTAATCAACTCAAATAATACATATACATATACATATACATATATTTGCACATGCCACTCATGTCATATTAGCTAGTATAAAATAGGTAGTTAACACATGACATGAGTAGGTCAAATAAGTTCTAATTAAACGCTATTTCTTAGTCTAACGATCAACGTCCTTTAGGTAGAGTTTTACCCAATTTATGTGTACGGATCGATATACATGGATTTATAAAGGACTTATTGGATATATGTATATATATATATATGGACTGGTAAAATTGTGAACCCACCATTGTTGTCCTTATGCATGGTGTCACCATGAAGGTCACTCTGAGTCTCAGCTGCTTGCTTATGGGTGTGTCCCATCCCATTCATCTCTGCAAATAAACACCCATTTTGGAGAGATACGGTAATATATATGAAATATGATATTACCTTAACATAATATAATGGCATGATAGCTAGGGTTGATAATGGTTCAGTTTGGTTTTGGGTTTTGCCAAAACAATAACCAAACCAAAGTTAAATTACTAAAACTAAAACCAAACCATTACCCATTTGGTTTTAAAAATTTAAAACCATAACCAAACCATTCGGTTTCGGTTTAACCATGGTTTTTTTAGTTTAATCCATATCAACAAACAAAAACAAATAGCATTCATAAAATTTTTTGATAATTTCACAACAAACAAAGATAAATTCTAATAAAGTTATCTTATTCTTGCATAAAGTTACAAAACTTATTGGATATAAAATCACATTTCTAAACCTACAATTGT
This sequence comes from Diospyros kaki, assembly GCA_036245055.1. Taxonomy (NCBI): domain Eukaryota; kingdom Viridiplantae; phylum Streptophyta; class Magnoliopsida; order Ericales; family Ebenaceae; genus Diospyros; species Diospyros kaki. The sequence goes on from BSEG01000010.1 coordinate 2,352,269, forward strand.
TAAGATCAATAAATTAATATTTGCATAATTAAATTGTAATTTAAGCTAAAAAATATTAGCTACGAAAGTTAATACCTTCATCAAGAACATTAATATATTCTTCGTAAATTGATGCATATCCATCTGAAATGAATGAGGCAACTCCATCTAACAAAATTATAAATATAAAAAATAAATTAATATAAAGAGAGATGAGGCAGAGAGCGAGAGGCAGCGAGGGTGAGAGAGATCGAGGGCGAGTGAGAGCAAGAGAGGCCTAGCCCTAGCGAGAGCAAGAGAGATCTAGCGAGGGCGAGTGAGAGCAAGAGAGATGAAGAGAGCGAGGGCGATTGGCGAGCTCGCGCGGAAGAGCAAGAGAAAGGAGGTAGAAAGAGTGAGAGAGATCAAGGGTAAGCGAGAGCAGGGGCCGAGCCCTAGCGAGAGCAAGAGAGATCTAGCGAGGGTGAGCGAGAGCAAGAGAGATCCGACGAGGGTGAGCGAGAGCAAGAGAGATACAGAGAGCAAGGGCAAGGGCGCGCGGACTAGTGAGAGGCAGCGAGGGTGAGAGAGAGAGAGAGAGAGAGAGAGAGAGCGAGGTCGAGAGAGGAAGGAGACACTACAAGGAAAATGACTTTTTGTGGCCACTTTTAGTGACGACCAGAAGACATTCATCACAAATACAACTATTAGTGGCAGCCAAAGAATGCGTGTCACTGAAAAGTCCTATTTAGTGGCAGCCGAAAAAATTGGCCACTAAAAATCTCTTTATTTGTGACGATCACCATTTATGGCCACTAAAAGTTGTATAATTGTGACAACCAACCATGTTAGCCACTAAAAGTGTGGGATTCGCATGCTTATTTGTGAAGGCCGACACTGGTGGCCACTAAAAGTAGGTTATTTGTGACAGCCAAGTATGACGGCCACTAAAAGCTTGAAAGGTTGGCTTCAAACTAGCTTATTTGTGAGGGGCTGACATTCAGTGGTCATTAAAAGACGATTAGTTGTGACGGTCACTAGTGGCCGCTATTAAAAGTGCTCCAACAAAGCATTATTTGTGATGGTCGTCACTGGCGGCCACTAAAAGTAGTGGGCTCCTTATGCTTATTTGTGAGGGCCAGAGTTGTCACTAAAAGATTACTATTTGTGACAGCCACAAGTGGCAGCCACTAAAGGTGAATTATTTGTGACGGCCACTAAAAGCTTAAGAGGTTGTCCAGCTCAACCTAACTTATTTGTGAGGGGCTGACATTGGATGGCCATTAAAAGACAATTAGTTGTGACAACTACTAGTGGCCGTCACTAAAAGTAGGGGGACTCCTTATGCTTATTTGTGAGGGCCGGAGTTACCACTAAAAGATGACTAGTGGTGACAACTAGATGTAGCGGCCACAAAAGGTGAATTATTTGTGACAAACAAACCTGGCGGCCACTAAAAACTTGAGAGGTTGGACAGTTGTTAAAAAATGATTAGTTGTGACGGCCATTAGTGGTCGCCACTAAAAGTGCTCCAACAAAGCATTATTTGTGACGGTCGTCACTGGCGACCACTAAAAGTAGTGGGCTCCTTATGCTTATTTGTGAGGGCCGAAGTTAGTGGCCACTAAAAGATGATTATTTGTAAAAGTCACTAGTGGCAACCACAAAAGATGAATTATTTGTGACAGCCAAACTTGGCGGCCACTAAAAGTTTAAGAAGTGGTTTTACTAGTTTATCTGTGAGGCTTGGTTTGCAACTAAAAGCAAATTATTTGTGACGATCAAAGCCAGCGACCACTAAAAGCTTCTATCTAACTTTAATTGTAATATATACTTATTTGTAGCGGTTAAATCTGGCAATCACTAAAAGTGAATTATTAATTAAAAAAATATAAAAATATTTTAATATAAAATGTGATATAAAATATAAAATATAATTAATAATTAATAAAAAATATTTTCATTCTTAATAACATTTTTCTTCCAATATACTTTATAATTAATAATTAATAATATACTTATTCTTAAAAAATATATTTTATATTCTTAAAATATAAATATAATTAATAATTAAAACAAAGTATGTTTTTATTTCAATATTCTTAAAAAGTATATTTATTATATTTAAAACATATTGGTATAAAAAATATACTGGTATTTTTTATATTTATTGTTCTAATAAATATAATATAATATTATATTTTATTAAAACAAAGTATGCTAATATATTCTATTTCAAGTTATATTTTTATCATTAATAATATTTTTTCCCTTCATCTCCCTCCCTCATCTCTCTCCCGCCTCCTTCATTTCCCTCCATCTCCCTCCCTCCCTCCCTCTCTCATCTTTCTCGCCCCATCGCCTCTTCCGTCGCCTGACTGCGTTGCCCTCTCCCTCTCCCTCTTCTTCTCCTTCTCCGTCTCCGGCTTCGGCTCCGTCATAGCTTCGGCTTTGGCTCCGTCCTTTTCCGTCTCCGGCTTCAGCTCCAGCGCAGTTCCCTCAACTAACACTGCGGCGTCTCCATCTCTATCGTGGCCTCCAGCTCCAGCAGGTATCTCTCTGATTTTGTTGCAGTAGAGAACATATTTTGTTTTTTGTGCTTAGTTTTACTCCTTATCCATGGATTTATCTATGATTTTATGCTTTATCATATCAGTTCTTCATTGCAAAAGGGGTTTCTGTTTCGCCCACATGCCTATTGGATTAATCTAAACCTAAATCCCTTTCACTCTCCAATCAATCATCACTTGTCGCCTGTTGGATTAATACTATTTTTCTGATTACATTACTTCAGTGCATTTAAAAAAATTAGAATGATTACCTTAGTTTGGCAATTTGCTTATTCCACTTCCACGAGTAAGACTTTTCATTCAAGCTTTTAATTATTTTATTTGTATTCATGTGTACAATTAATACTGAAAAAGAATACATAGAAAATATCTTAATTGGTCAATTTGTATTCTGCCCTGTTTTTAGTGTTAACTATTTAAGTATCAAGCAATGGATCAAATTATAGAAACAATATCTTTCTCTGCTCTACAATGCTTTTGGCTGGCTTGTCTTTCAAATGAGAATGAAAATATGGCTGCATTGTTGAATTTATTTTCATCATATATCGCAAAAATGGTCAGTTGAAGTAGCACAGAGACAGGTCACTGACTGAGTCCAACGGAGGGGAGGGAACATTTTGATTCGCGGCAAGGTAAAGTGTTTTGTGTACTTCCACTATGCTTTAAAACCACAAGCAGTATGCCATGGATGATGGATGTTGACTAATTATGAATTCATCTGTTTATAGTTCCACGAATAATCCAATATTGTCATATATTCTATGGTAAAGTTGTAATTTGAATGCCCTCACTCAGGAATTTCAAGTTATTGAAAATTTCCCTAGTGCCAGGGACGTGACTGAAGAAACAGCCTTGGCTGTTTGGAGTTCAAAATTGCAGAAGTTTTGGAATTCCTCTCCTTATTATCTTAAGGATGAAGGGCCAAAGAGTAAGCACTCAATAGTTTAAAATTTATATATGTCCATATTCATAAGGAAAAAAACAGAAATAGATACATGACAATTCTTTGCTTTAGGAATGTTGGCATTGCTTGGTGGGTTTAATTGCAAGTTCAATTTATATTTTGTTGTCTGCCTTATATCGTTTTTAAAACATTTGTTTATTGATAGTTCATGAATGGTTAGTTGCATAAATATGTTTTTGATTTCAATATCAAGATCTTATTTGCATTCCTAAATTGTGGCCACAGAAGAGGAAAGGATAGATATAGAAAGGTTCTTTGACAGGGGGAAGCAAGGGACTGAACGAAAGCATAAACTTTCTGACTTTGTAAAGTGTAGTATTGAATACGTTCCTGCAGAACTAGCTCAAGGTTTGTAGTAACCCCTTTGAATCATCCTAGTTGAAGTAAATATCAATACATATTGCATATAAGTTCTTCTGCTTTTCAATGTCTTTTAACATTGCTGGATGATGTCTCGTGTTAATAAATGAAATTCAAATTCAAAACCAGAGCGATATGGTCGAAGGAAAGTGAGATGGAATCAAGTGTCTGGTCTGCAAAAGATTCCAATGCTTTGCATTCATTTCTCTTACACCTGTCTTGGGTTTGTAACAGTTTTTCTGGAACCAAGCCTATATTCTTGCTGAAAATCTGCCTATTATTGATAAATTTTACTATTTTGGAACCTGGCACATTTGTTTAATTTTACTGTTTTGGGTTTGTAATAGTTTTGCTGGAATTTGTTTAATAGTTTGGCTGTTATTATTTTATCTTTTAGTATACTATTCGTTGTAAGGTGGATTCACAATAAATTTTGCCCATTCTTGTTCTTTTATTTCTGACATTGCCGAGCCTGTCCATTCTTATCGTGGTTTTAAGCATATGAACATGTCTTTATGCTAGCTGAGGTATGCAGTTTGCTGATATTTCATTAAACCTTCTCTGCCGACTGTCTCACTGGCACCATAGAATGTTTTACATGGAGGACGGACAAACATAACCATTTAAATTATATTGATCCTTTACAAAACTCTGAGTGGCATTCAGAAACTGCTATGCCACAATTACTTTGGGGGAAAATCTTGTGTTGTAAAGTCATTAAAGTGTTAGGTCGAAGAATAGTAATTTTCCACCTTTTGGCTCATATAACCATTCAAGGAGCTACTATTACTCATAATATTCAGTAAAATGTAATACTAGTTTATGGTTGTTTGTGTAATTGATGCATATTACTAGGATCTGGTTTCGATTCATCTAAAGGATGGTTGATTCAAGAGTCAGTAATCTTTGCATGTGAGGTTGGCTTAATCATTCTGGATGACATTTAGATTATTCAATTTTTTGTGGCATTTTCAATATCTTCTTGTGCTACCCCAATTTTTAGCTTAAGCTTCCAACTCCATAAAACCCCAAACTTACAGAGGTTTTACTTGGAGTTACAGTCTCTTCTCTGTATATGGTGAAGTTTGTACATTATATTTTTCCGATTTCCTATGGAACTGTTGATCAATGATCCATTTATTTAGGAAATTATTCCATTTTAATAATGCTACTGATTATTATTTCAAAACTGATTAATATATTTATGTGACAGACCTACAGAAATTAGATGTTTTTGAGAAGTTCGAAGAGAAGTATCAGGTTACTGATCTAATTCAATTGCGCCCTTATGCTTCTTTTAAAGATCATGTCAACTGCATAATTCCAAGAATCTTGTGATTTATTTGTTGTTTACTTTTTATATTTCTTGACTTTGTCCTGGATTTCATCATTTTGCAATATTTTGCTGTTTATTTCAAATAACTAGGGCCAAGGCAAGAAAGGTGGAAAGGAAAAGCAAAAAGGTGAAAATGAGGAAGAAGATGATGACAAAATTGAAGAGAAGGATGAGGAATTCAATGACGATGGCGATTTTAATCAGGTTTGTAGGAATAAGTTCATTCTTTTCTCTTTTCTTTTTTTCTAGTAAGATAACTTTGTTGCTAAATATGAATACCTTGGATTTAGCTTTACTTTTAGTCAAGTTGCTACTTATAACACCTACACTTGTTATATCTGAAGGCATGTTATTGCTGTATCTGTGGAATTGTTTCCTTGAATTCGCGTTCAAAAACTCACACATAGATAGAAAAATTTGGTGTCCTTGTGTGCAATGCAAGAATACATATTTTTTTGGTCAATACGATGTCAAGTTTCATCTAGTTAGGTATGGAATAGTTAAGAATTACGTTAATTGGTACTACCACGGGAAAGGTGGAAAGGGCTTTTGCAAACCATAAATATAAGTTGAAGGATGACTATTATGATGCATATGACAATGATGACGATCGAATTAAGTTTGCTCTAACAATAGTCGACCAAGGACAATGGAGACAATTTGTCACTTGGTTGAGCTCACATGAGTTTCAGGTATTCTATACCCTTTATTTTTTTTTATACACAAGTTATTTTAATTTTTTAAAACATGATTATTGTATTTGGTCTTACATATAGGTTTCTTGTGCTCGTAATAAGTCTAATTGGTCAAAGCAAACAATGACTAAAACTACAAGCACTAGAAGTTTTGCTCGAGTTAGAGCTGAACGAGTATAATTTAAATCATTTATACATCTTTCTCAATAACAATTTTTTTTTTTTTTTGTTGATTAACTTGTTTATTTAATACAGCCTGAAATATTAGGACACGAACCATCTGCATGGGAAATGTTCAAGGTGACACACAAGAAAAAAGATGGGTCAATGGTTGATTCCACATCAAAAGAAAAAAGACGAGTCAATGGTTGAAAGAGAAAAATGAAGCGTTGTCGACAGAATTAGACCCAGTCAAAGAAAGACAATCAATTTTTGAAGCTTTTATGGAAGATGTTTGGGCATGAAGGATTAGAAATAACAATTGACTAAACTTAATTGTTTAATGTCTTTTTTTTATGTAAAGTGCTAGATGTTTTTTTTTATGACAATGTGATTGTAAATTGCTAGATTGTTTTTTTTTTTTACAATGTAAATGTAAAGTGCTAGTTAATTATTAATTGATTAGAGTAGTTTTCTGAAGTTTCTTGATGATTAGAATGATGTTTATTTTGGATACAATGTATTAAATTAATAAGATTTAAAATATAGAAAAACAAGTAGTGGGTTGTGGAAAAATTTTATAAAAATCACTTTTTGTGGCGGCCAACAAAAAGTGGTCACTACAAATGTCTTTTTTTGTGGCAGCCATGACTCTCACTAAACATATCTGTCAAACACTTTTTGTGGCAACCAATATAATGCGGTCACTAAAAAACATTCATTTTGTGGCGGCCAACACTATCACTAAAATCTTACTATTTGTGACAACTAGCAAAGTCGTCACAAAAAATTCATTACTTGTGACAACAGTGGCTGCCATTGAAAAGTAATTATTTGTGATGGCCATGACTGTCACAAAAAATGACATTAGTGTCGGAGGACTGCGGTTGTCACTAAAAATTTTTTTGTGACCATCACATCCGACCGCCACTAAACGGTATTTTTAGTGACGGCCAGCCAATAATCACCACTAATACTATTTGTGACAGACTTTTTAGTGATAGCTTGTGACGACCAATTTAGTGGCCACTAAAACTTTTAGTGACGAGGTTTTATGCTTTTAGTGACGGTCTTAGCCTCCACTAAAAATCTTGTTTCTTGTAGTGAGAAGAGAAGGGGAGAAGGGTTTGCAAGCAAGGCAATTGGGCTCGGGTAGGCTAGGCTCAAGTGGGCGTGGTTGTATATAATATATATTATATATACATATTATATTATATATATTTGATTCGGTTCGGTTACCCATAATTCGATTCGATTTCGATTTGGGTTTTGATTTGGTTTTAGTGAAAACCATAACCAAACCATACCTATTGAAACAATGTTCGATTTTTTCCCGAATCAAACCATTATCCAGTCAAACAGTTTTTAACTGTGTTGATTGATTCGGTTTCGATTCGATTCCCCACAATTTCGATTACAATTGCCATCCCTAATGATAGCACAATTATAATGAATATATCTTGTTCAATTTCAGAGTGCAAAGTTGTTGGGCCTGTGGGGAAGAGGTTTGATATGGGCTTAATCTGAAAGCCCATTCATCGGCCTTTGGGCTTATGCCCTTTGCAGTCACTGAACATCAAAGAATAATTAAATTATAATTTAAAATTTTTATTAAGAAACTTTATTATATATTCGTCTAAAATTGACATATTAAAAGAGTCCATGATACCTCTTTCTACTGGTCTGTCTTAATTTTTCTTTTAAACACAAAAATATATGCGTCAGACAATACTTTTGTTTAATTGAAATAATTGAATAGAATCAATCGAAATTGTTGGTTCGATTTAATTGAACTTGTTCGTTGATTCGGTTCGATTTTAAAATTTGATAATTTCAGTTATTTCAATTTGGTTCAATCTCTGTATTACAAAAAATTAAAATAATTAAACCAACTAAAATATGAAAAATTATGTCATTTTTGCACTTGGCTATTTCAGTTTTTCATTTTTTTAAATTTTTTTTATCAGTTCAATTTTTTTATTCTTTATTTTTTTTAATTTTTCTTGTTTTGTTCCGTTTAAGAATCTATTTAATTGGTACAGTTCAATTTTTTTTACGTAAGTTAAATCTATGATCCAAACACCTCATTTCATTGGTGATGAACCTTGACACGTTTGAATTTTTCCTCACTCCCTCCTACAATAAACTCAAGCACATGAGTTCATAAGTTCATTCTTTCTTTTTCTCTCTTTTTGAAAAGCTAATTGGCTGTCGTTGTTCCATGACAAAAGATAAAAAAGTGATGAGAGAATGAAAGAAAAAAAGTAAACTTGTTATTTTATCTTTTTATTTAATTTAAAAGTGAAATATGATAAATATTCTACATAAAATTATTTTTTATTATATTTATTAAATTTATCTGACAACTCACTTAAAAGAAATCATTTGACTTTTGTCAACGTTGGGAATTAGTCGATCGTGATTCGTTTACCTGCACTGAGAAAGTAAACACAATTTCAATGAAAAAGTAAGGAAGAGAAAGTGCTTAAAGAAGTTTTTTTATGTAGTTTGTCTTGAACGAAATTCAATCCACGACTATTTTCTTGATTATTTTGGTAGAGTAACAGTATATTATTATTCGTCCACATACAATGGTTTTCGACCTTTATTTATAGTAATGGGTATTTACAATTTAAATAAAATCTAAAATAGAAGAATAATATTATAAAGATAATATTTCTTTACCAGTTTCACATAATTAGAAACGGATTCGACATTAGTAGGAATCTGATTTGTCTTAGATTTGGAAGGTTAACTTTTTCTCTAACCATTTCCGATAAATTCGTTATCTCTTCGTAATGCGAGGTACATATCTTGACATCATGTCTCATAACTTAAGACATTCTGTGATTTGAACCCAATCGAAGCAACCTTGCCCTCATGTAGTTCAACCTAGAAAATATCCATAACAACTTTTTATTTAAAATTATTCAAATAAATTTAACTATCTTTTATTCAAATAAATTTATTGATAACTTTATATATGAAAAAAATGACTCATATCTCTCATTACATTCTAAAAAATTTAATAAATAATTTAATAAAAATATTAAAATATTTTACAACCTTATCTTAATTATTTAATATTTTACTTAAAAAATATTATAATTTTATCTTCCTCGTTTTATAACAAATGATAGTTCAATAAATCTCAAATATGTTGTAAAGACAAACACCCGCCGAAAGACGCTGCGTGATGGCGAAGCTTCCTCCAAAACACGTCTGCTCCTTAACGGCGAAGGATAGAACCAGTCCCTTTTCTTCTGCTCTGTCGCCCCACTTCCAGACGCTCGCAATAGCAATTCTTCTTCTCTCGACGCGAAAACCCTTCTTTGGTCGATCACTCGCGCAGAAAAAGAGAGAAATGGGGCTGATTTCCAACAGGTATGTACGTATGCATCCCGCAATGCCTTTGATTACAAAGCAAGAAAGAAATCCCCGGTTGGACTTGGTGTTTGTAGCTTTGTTCTTCAAATGGTTTGCTGATTCGAATGTTTTTGATGTATTCGGACTTCGATGGACGAAAACAAATGGGAAAATCAAATAAATGGAAGCAGAGTGGACGAGAAGAGCCTCAAACCCGGAGATCACATCTACTCCTGGAGGACCGCCCATATCTACGCCCATCATGGTCACTTCTTTCCGTTTCTCTTGATTTGCTTCTCTTCTCTGGTTATATCTCTTGAACTTTGTATTGTTATTGTTTGTGACATTTCCGATTATTTGGGAATAAATTTTGTGTCGTTGACATCAAAGTGAAATGCAGTGATCAAAGAGGCTTGCTGGATCTCTCAGTTCTCTTTCTGTGTTGCTTTTGCAGGAGAGCCCTTGAGTCTCCATGCATCATTGCGACATTTGTTAAAAAATGTGCATCTTTGCAATTGAAAATTCAAATCCTCGGTGCTACCATGTTTGTAATAAATTATCATCGTTACCCACATGAAATCCTGTGATCTTGGACGTCTAGGATAGAATGCATAAGAAGAGTGCAATAGGGTTTAATTGTTTTAAATGCTTGCCTTCTTGTTAGCAATCAGAGCGCACATTCACATAGTTAAATAAAAAAGAATCTTGGACCCTTGCAATCCCATTGACTGTGAGCTTGAGGCAGCATATATAATTCTACTGATTTCATGATTGTTTGTGTCATTTGATGGGGAGCAACTTGTGGGTTCTTGCCCTTGGTATTCCTAGACTAATTTTTTTATCTCCATGGTCACTCTGGATGTATGAACTTTGAATGATCTGTTCCAAAAGATTGAGGGTTGATTTCTTTGTCATCTCAAGGGGTGTGCGTGTGTGCTGTATTCATTGTTTACCTATTTTTTGTCCTTACAGGCATCTATGTTGGAGATGATAAAGTCATCCATTTTACAAGACGGGGCCAGGAAGCAGGAACAGGAACTGTGCTTGATGGCCTTGTGTGGAGCTCGTTACCAGCCCCAGCTCTAGTACGCTGCTCCACCTGTAGCCCACCGGAAAAGGGTCATCATGGGGTTGTGTCCTCATGCCTGAACTGTTTCCTCGCCGGAGGTGTTCTCTACCGTTACGAGTATGCTGTCTCACGCGCTCTCTTTCTCGCGAGTGTGCGTGGTGGAACTTGCACTCTTGCTGCTTCAGATCCAGTTGACATTGTGGTCCATCGTGCAAACCACCTCCTTAACAATGGCTTTAGGCGCTATGACACATTCAAGAACAACTGCGAAGACTTTGCCATCTACTGCAAGACAGGGTTACTTGTTCTGGATGAAAGAACAATGGGGCAGAGTGGGCAAGCTGATTCATTGGTGAGTGGGCTGAATGCACTTGTTTCGTCTGTTCGATTAAAGCTTTTCACCACCACCGATGTCTCTACGATGGGGGCTACAGCATTCAAAGTCTACTGTGAAAGCCGGATTGCTGCCGACATTGGGATGAGAAGCGATGTGGCTAGGGTCTCTGTCGAGGACTTGACAACAAGGCTAGAAAACAACAGGTGCACTACAGATTAGTATTGGCCTGTTTTCTTTTATGAATTAGCCTACGCATGAGTTCTAAAATTGACATATTAAAAGATTCGATAATACCTCCTTTATAGCTTTTACTTAATTTTTCTTTTAGCATTGTGCTATTTGTATAGAAGGTTATTTACAGAATGGTTTACAGGGGCAATTAAAAGATCATTTTGCCATTGTGATAAATGACTCAAACCCAAAAGACCCTAAACCATCTCTCTCTCTCCCCCTCCCCCCTTTGTCTCTCTCTCGCTCTTCCTCTCGCAGACACCATCGGCCCCAACCCTTTGGCCACCCGCTTGTCCTTTTCTGTACAACATCGCCCCATCTACCGACCACCCCTTTGATGGCCACCGTCTGGCGCTCTCTCTCTCATTTTAACGACACCATCGGCCCACTTGCCTTTCTATCTCCTGACACCATCGGCCCCATCACCGTCTCTCTCTCTCTTTTGCTCTCACGACCATTGCCCCTACCCTCCAACCACCCCTCTAATACGACCGACTATCTATGTCACTTTCCCTCTCGCAAACACCATCGCCCCCATCCACCTCTCATTTTCACGACACCGTCAACCCCACCCACCTCTCCCTGTCCGAACCGTCGCCCCAGCTGTCAACCACCCTTCTCATGGCCACCATCTGTCTCTATCTCTCTCTCACTTTGATAACACCGTCAGCCTCTCCCGTCTCTCCATCTCCCAACACTCTCGGCCCCACCACCACCTCGCTCTCTCTTTCTCGCTCGTTCTCATGACTATCGGCCTCATCATCCGATCATGCCTCTGAAGACCATCGTCTCTCTCTCTCTCTCTCTCTCTCTCTCTCTCTCTCTTTCTCTTTTTTGTTTTGAGGACTGTTGCCCTCACTGGTCAGCCATGCCTCTCACAACCACCGTCTCTTTCTCTCTCTCTCTCTCTCACGACCGTTGCCCCCACCCGCTGCCCAGAAACCCCCAAATCCCCAAAACAAAACCCCCAACCCCCATCACTGACAGTCGTGCCCAACATCTCGCCCATTGCATCCGCCATCGCTGGCCAACGCTCATAGTATGTAGTACTTTGAGTTTATATATTTGCCTATGACTTCACAAAATAACATTCTTCTATAGTGGTATTTCTCAGTTTTGAGTCCATTTACTGCACAAAAAAAGATACAATGATTTTGGATTAAAGTCGTCGTTGATCTTGGTCCTCCAATATAAATGGATTTTGAAAATAGTTTTGTTGTCATACCAGATAAAATCATGCTTATAATTGAATAATAGGTGTTGAAAGGCGATGTCCAAACATGAATTTGTATCTTGGGCCGTTGGGTTTTATTATTGACGACCAATTTTTCTATGTTAGGAGAAGCATTGTAGTATGCTGCAGAGGCAATAATTTGTCAAAGTTGGTTGCTCAAGTACATCACTACCTCCTTTAATAGTAATAGATATACTAATAGTTGGCATTTGTGATCGATAGGAAATTTGTAACACTCTCTTTCTATAGAAACCTTGTTATTATGAATCTTTTTTCCTTGTGTTGTTAATTGGAGTGCAATTTCTAATTCGCAGTATTATAATGACGAGACGAAATGCAAGAGTATGTCATAGCTGTAGACAGCGAGGGCACTACTTTGCAGCATGTCCAACAAAGCAACCATGCCCATCGTGTAAACAAGGCATTGTAAAATGTTTCAAGGTAAAAAAAGAGTCCATAAACAAAGGAAGGTTGTTCAATATTTGCAGTATTAAGTGTGGATTTTGGAAGTGGGTCGAAGAAGGTGAATCAAGTGGCAGTGCTTCGGCTAAGTCTACGACTAATTTTCTCGTAAAAGAGTTATCTGGTATGTTTCAGACTCTAGCTCAAATATATGAAGAGGATGACGTGAAGATTTCAGTGAATAAAACAGTGCGCAAGGGAAAAGGAAGTATGAACGACCATGGTAAAGGAAAGGGACTGGCATGATTGTGGTTGACCCTTGAGAAATATATTTATATATGCGTATATAGTGGTAATTGAGTAAAACTGTATGTTATGAGAACTCTAATTGAATATGTGTTTGTAGTGGTAAAATTAAAACAAGTATTTATAGAGATATTTCATATATTTCATAAATTGAATGTCATGAAAATAAGTTTGTAATGGTAATTTGATGATTATTTCATAATTTTTTATTTTACCTGCAATGTGAAGAAGTTAGAAGTTAGGTAAATGGAAATCCCTTTGGATACAAAGATTGAGTGGCCAATCAATATATTTTTGCTTCATGCAAAGTTTGTGTACCAAAAGGTGCTATGCAGCACAAAACTTGAAGAAAAGCGCGAGAAATTACATGTTTTATTTATTATTTATTTGTAATTGTAAAGAAATAGATATGAAATTGTTCTTACATTTTTATATTACTGTTCTTAAAATATAATATTTGTTTTATTCTAGGGGTATTTTTAACACTTCTTAAATTATTCTACTACCAACATGACTAAAAAAACTAGTTTTTTAAAGCATTTACCAAACACTCATCCATAGCTTGTTCCAAACTACCTATTTTCTTTCTGCTTTCTAAGTTAGCATTTTAATGAGGAAAATAATACATTGCCAAAATGACCCTTAAAAGAACACTTTTTACTCTATAGTTATTGGCTGGACATATAAAAGTATTAGAATATCAACGAAATCTGTAAATTATTAATGTTGGTCAGGTTTGCTCTAGGTCTCTAACTTTACTTCATTTAGATCTTGTTGGACTTATGAGAATTCAAAATTTAGATAAAAAACATTATACTTTTGTCATTATAGATGACTATTCTAGATTCAATTTTGAAATGAACAATTCAAGTATTATTGTGAGAAAAATGGCATTGATCATAATTTTCTAGCGCTAGAAGAAAATGAAGTAGTTGAAAAGAAAAATAGATCTTTACAAGAAATGTCTAGAATTATGCTATATGACAAAAATTATTTGGTTTAAGCCATTAACACCTCATGCTATATGTTGAATAAGATTTCTATAAATCCTATCTTAAAGAAAACCCCTATGAGTTATACAGAGAAAGGAAAGAAAATATTTATGTCGGGCTTTATCCTCGCAAAACCCACAAGAAACCAAAACATTAGGGCAAAGAAAATCGCACAAAACAGTAAGCAATAATGTAGAAAAACAAAAGCTGAAATCAAAGAACAATAAAACTCCCTGTTTGTTCGACAATGAAGAAGAAGAAGATGGATTTTCAAGGCTCAGCATTGATCGGTCCATCACCCACAAATGGCAACTCAGAATCGGTTCCAAGCACAACCCAAGAACCCTTAGATCAACACCCAAATCTGCCTCTATCGAAAACCCCAATCGAGAATGATACACCCACACAAGGATGCGAAACAACCTCACTAAAGGAACACTCTTCTCACTCTCGGCTCTATCTTTCTTCTCCAATTTTCTGCACTTTTTCACTCTTCTCGTATACTCGATAGATATAGATAACCCTCGAAGAACAGATAGCAGGCCATCAAGATAAGGATCAGCCTCCTAGGTATCCAGAAGAGATGAGAAGGGGATGAGGGATAAGGAATAATCGAACCTGGAGCTTCAAACGGCTAGCGACCAAGTCGCAGCTCTTCCATCAGATCAGTTAGGGCAAGATAAGATAGAGTATGGGCTGAATCAGGGCTTTTAGATAGGAGGCAAGTAATGGGCTTGAATCAGTGGGCTTGGTCCATGTTTTGAGCAGCTGGGCTAAGCCCAGCCCAGCTTTCCTCCAAAAAACAAGACAAGTGTACTTGGGCCATCTTCTTGTCGAGCCGCCTATTTGTGGGTTGGACCTCTCTTCATTCTATCAATCCCGGGCCAAAGCCTATGATAGACAACTTACCCGACCAAAAAACATCATCGCCTTGGACTTGTTGGGTATCACACCACAACAATTTCATATTTTCATATTTTTGATAGTGCATGCTTTATCCTTAACAATGGTAAAAACTTTTTAAGAAAAATTTGATGCTAAAGTGATGAAAGAATTTTCTTAGAATATTCTACTCAAAGTAAATCATATAAAGTATTTAAAGAACTCTACTGTAGAAGAATCATTTCTAGTTATAGTTGATGATGTGAGTGTTCAAGTTCCAATAATACCTAATGAAGATTGTGATTTAATGTTAATATGCTTAAATGTTTAATGAAGAAACCACAATCTATGAAGAGAAAGAATAATCATTTTTAAAAAGAAAAATATGTAGAGAAATGATATTATTGGAGATCCTTTCAAAAGTATTAGGACAAGGGCATCCATTGGAAATGAATGACAATTTGTAACCTTCTTATCTCAAATAGAAACGTCATAAACAAAAGCTTTTACTTCAAAACCTCTTTGCCTATATTTCAGAACTTGTCTCCCTGTATTTCAAATCTAGATTTATCATTTACAAAAAGAGATTATCTTTACACAGTTGATATCTCATCGTGCCATTTCAAGATCTTGAGGTTTAACAAAGCCGTAACCTTCATCGATGATATCCTTTCATTTGAAAAAGATTTTTTTTAAGGGGAAGAATCTTTAATTTTCCAAATTCAGCCCCCTCTTATGAAAAGATCATAATGAAACTTATGCTCCCTTATCAAATGTCTTCTAGAAAAAAGAATTAAGAGATGTCAAATAGACATATATTGTTTATTAAAACCCATGACAAGGATATTTTATGAGTCCAAATTTAGGGACATCATTTTTTTTTTGGTTTGGTTCAACAAATATATAAATCCCTATGTAATCAACTTGCCAATCTAATGCAAAGGGTTTATCTTGACATTTGTGAAAAATGTGTAATTAATTGAGTATGCTTAATAATTGTGTATGATATACAAAATTTTTTATCCTTTGAATATACATGTATATAGAAATTTTATGATTTATGATCTAAATTGTCAAAAGCCAAGCTACTTTTTGCATTTTGGCTATAACAGACATGCATGTATGCTTATTGAACTAATTGGTATTTACTCGTGTATTGCTCGAGTAAGAAATTATTTTAATATATGCTTTGTCTTTAAAAATTAAATGATCATCTTGCTTATTGTAGATCTTTATATGTAATGATCTTATATTACAATCCTAAGTTTCGGATATGGTACCTATGGCTTGATCTCTTATAAAGGCATTAAATATATGATTGAATATCATGTTTTTGAGTCTATCAATTAGTATCAATTGGTATCATTGTTTGATGAATAATACTTACCCTTCAATATAGGGAAATTGAGTACATGTTATGACTTTCGAATGATGATCTTTACATCTTAAGTAACATGACTCGTTCATATCATATTAAGGAAGAGTTTTTATCTAAAGAAAATGGATATTTTACTCTTGTGGTTTGGTTACACCGTTCCTTATATGATAAATGAATATGAATTAAATCCAATGTTTTGACATTTTAGACCAATTAAAATATGAGTGAATTATGTGGAATGATATCTTTTTGGTCTTATATGATCATGAGTATGGGATATGGTATCAAAAATTTTGAACTATTTGGAGATTATTATGTCTTCTTATGTGAATGCCTTAAGAATATGACTCATATATAGATTGTGCACTTATTACATAACTTATCACTTTTTATTTCTTCATGATGTTGATTATGTTATCTTAAGGGGGAGTTAGTGCTAAAGAAACTTAATGTAAGTATCCCTCAAACTCAGTTTAAAAAGCCTTAAGAATATGACTCATATATAGATTGTGCACTTATTACATAACTTATCAATTTTTATTTCTTCATGATGTTGATTATGTTATCTTAAGGGGGAGTTAGTGCTAAAGAAACTTAATGTAAGTATCCCTCAAACTTATTTTTTTTTAAACTGTTGGTTTAAGGAGGAGTGTTTCTCTTTTATTAATTTTTTGGAATAATGTACATTATATGTTCATATCATCAATAATTTATTTAAGGAGAAGTTTTTGAAGTCCATATTGTTTGTTATCTAAAAATCATTTTAAAACTCATTCTATTTATGGGGAAGTATTAAGTTTTTATTTTTGAAAACAAATCTTTTTTATTTATGACAAAAAGGGAGAGAGATATATGTTGAAATTGATTTTAAGTTTTGTCATCATAAAAAAAGAGAATATTGATATTTTACTCTTGTGTTTAGTTTTAATGATGAAAAACAAAATTGATTTATCCCCTAAATTGTTTGTCAAGAATATGGTTTTCAAACAAAAATCAATTTCAAATTAGTTGTGAAACCAAAATGAATTATGATCTTTTATTTAAACATATTTGATGGAGATTTTCAAAAACAAGTATATTTTGGAAAATCATTTATTGAAAATCAATTGTTGAAATTTTGATGAGGGAGAGATATATTTTAATGATGAAGTTATTTTATTAGCTTGGTGTTTCCAATTAATAAATTAAGCATAATAATAATTTTATCAATTGAATGTTAAAAATCTTGTTATGAATTTATTGATGGCATTTGAGATATTATGTTTTTATTTAATTAAAATTGTTGAATGAAAAATAAATCCAATACAAAAATATCTTGTAATAAATTTTTAATGGTATTTGAAATATTATATTTTTAAGAAATTAAATATATGTTTTAGTAATCTAATCTTATGAAAAGAATTTCTATGGCATTTGGAACATCACATCATTATTTGATTAGAAATGTTATAATAAAATTATTTTACAAAAAGCTTAAACATAAATTAAATATAAAATAATTAAAAAAAAAATTAAAAAAAAAAAGTTTCAAGTGGCAGCCAAAGAAATCGACCCTACACTAGGGGAGACTTAAGTTTGTGCATAAAACCACTCCTTCTTAGTGTTTCCTTGTTTGCTTACGCACATAAACTAATATATTAAGAAAGTCATACATGTTATTAAAAAGAAATTTAATTTTGGAAGGCTGCTACCAAGACTCGATCCCGCGCAAAACTTCTATCCAAGCAGTTTTGTATATGCACACTGCCACCACCCCCAGACGTTCCTTTCTGTTTCTGTGCATGCAAATATATATTTATAATGAATTTAATTTTTCTGCTTTTTTTCTCCCCATTCTGTTGATTAAATACTTTCAAATTGTCGACTATACACTTGACTTAGTCGACTATTCCCTCGCATCTGTCGACTATCTTCTTCATTTTATTGACTATTAGAGTATAAAAATTTAATTCTGTCGATTATCTCTTTCAATCTGTCGATTATATGCCTAGCAATTGTCGACTATACTTTACATCTGTCGACTATCCTTGTAGTTCTATCGACAATATGATTTAATCTATCGACTATTAGTGTGTATTTTAAAAGTAATTTTTTTCATATTTTTTATCTGTTAACTATGGGTATGGTTCGGTCAACTATGTTTAATTTTTGTTCCTATAATTAGTCGACTAACCTCTTTAGTCTGTCGACAGTTTGTGTCTCTGACAATCTCCAACGGCTTAAAAAAGACTAGTTTCAGGCAAAACTTTTGGGAAGCCTATAAATACAAATCAAGGAGATCAAGAAGAGGCTAATGGATGGAAATTAAATAATCTGAGCTTACATCTTATATACATTTGTATTTACAGTGACTGTACTTCATTTTTTTCTCTCTTCAAGGCTTTGATTTTAAGTTATATCAATTCATTCAAACCTTGTTCTTATTTTGAGAGAACTTTTAACTAAGAGATTTATCTCTTAGATCATCTTTTTATTGTACATTTCTTGTATTTCCTAACTTTAGTAGCTAGAGAGCCTACTTGTCTAAATAAGAGGTTTGTATTTTTCTAACTTGTCACTAGAGGGCCTATCCAGAGTGATAGGAGGACTTTTAGTGGATTGTTTGTAAAATCCTTAGTGAAGAGTTAAGATAGTAGATTAGGCTTGAGTTAAAGCGAACCACTATAAATCTTTTGTATCTTCTCTTGCTTATTCGATTTGTTTATTATTGCTAACATTTCATTATCCTCACTTACATTAAATTTTTATTTTCCATCAAAAGAATTTCAAGTTTCAAACAAATTTTTAATTTATCCAATTTACCATCTCTTGAGTGTGTGCCATAACATTTCAAATCTAACACTAAAGAAAATCCTATGATTTTGGTTTATTTGCCTTATGTACATGCACTGCTTAGTTGATTTTTCTTAGGATGTTTTAGTTGATATCTTTTGTTCTATGACAATCGAACGGTAAGTTTTTCATGGCAAATGAAACGTTAATTTTACACTATATTTAGAACCTTACTAATGAAGAAAAGAAAAACTTAGTATTATGGCTGACTTGAGATCAGATTCTCTTGTCTTGCTAAAAGTTGTCCACTGCCAGTATGTATATGTTTGTGCCTCTATATCTATACAATATATATATATATATATATTATGCAAAGAATAACACTTAATCCTAAATATAAAATAAAATAATAATAATAACACTTAATTCCACTAACTGACAATAACACTTATGAAAAGAATAACACTTAACCGTGGCTAACCCATGTACTCATAACTGTCAACTATAGCAAATAATGAGTAAGATGAATATAAAATAGTTAAAAAAACACATCCAAGTGTAAGCCCTTCATTTCAAAAATTTATAAAAGTAAAATGTCTAAAGTATATTAATAATGAACCCACATTTTAAAACAAAAATTTTCGAAATCAACATTATATTTCTTCGAGGTTTGTTCTAATACGCCTTTTATGTGATTTTTCCTCGGTGTTCCCTTGCGACGCACATAGTTCAAATCTTGAATATTCCCATTGCCAGTATTTTCTTATTCTCCATTTCTGGATGCAATTTGAACACTTTGTTGGGAAAAGAGATTACTCCCAAAACTTGTTCCTTTTTTTGAAAAGTAACTCAATTGAAATTCAATCCATTCCATAACCATTTGAATTCGTGATTCACTATTTATTGTCAAGTCTACGACCTTGTCAAATGCTTTACACATTTCATCATATCTTATTTCTTCAAGAGTACTTACCCAACCATCATAGTTGATTGCGACTCTCGAATGAACTCTTCTCATATCTTTTCGCCATCTCCTCAAGATGTACTGATGTTCTACCCTTGTGTTTAGTTTTGATGATGAAAAATAATATCGTGTTTTATCCCCAACTCATGAGTGAAGTTTATGGTTTTCAACAAAAATCAATTTCAATTACTTTGTTAAAATGAAAACCAAATGATTTATATTCTTACATGGAGATGTGAACAAACATGTATTATGATAAAATCTCCTAAAATGTTTTTCAAATTAGCTTTGAAGTCATTGGTCAACATAGAGCAAAAAATGTTCTAAGGCAAAAGACCAACTAGAAATTCAAATGAAAGGTTTTCAATATAAGTTTTTCATATTTTGAAATATGCATGAAAGGTTTTGGCTTGAAACTTAAACGTATGAAAAATCCTTTAGTTCATGCATCATGTCTTGAAACTCGTTTTGATAACGTTTCAATATTTTTCTAAGTCTGGAAGACTAGCATCTTATAAGGAGACATATATGAAAATGTTTTCTTTTTAGAAAACTAACTCCCGGTAATTAAATAACTAACATTCATTAGTGATAAAATGATTTTTAATGAATTTTTCAAGAAATAAAAAGTGTATATCTTGGAGGTGGTAAAATCGCAAAATCCTAAGTTCCTACTAAAACCTAAATTCTACTTTTTTATTCTTATGGATTTTGATTTTTTTGATATTTTTATTGAATTTAAATGAGGGGTACTTTGTTATTTACATTTATGTATTAAAGTAAATAGAAGGTAAAATATAAATTAAACAAAATGAGGACATTTAAAGAAATGTAAATATCTTGTGATGTTTTATATCAATCAAGTGTGTTTCTTCATGTTATCAGTTGAGTTTTAAATTTTTCATAATGGATAGTCGACTATGTGGTTCTATGCTGTCGACTATGCCTTAGGATAGTCGACTATGCTGTTTGATTTGTCGACTATTCAAGGCATCTGTTGACTATTTTAGCATCTGTCGACTATCGAGTAAGGATAGTCGACTATGCCTTTTCATCTGTCGACTATTTTTGTTCATAAAATTCAAAAAAAATTTCATATTTCTGCATTTGTCGACTATGCATGTGTATCTGTCGACTATTGGATTTTTGTATTAGAAAATAGTCGATTATCAGTTTATGTTTATCGACTATACTTGGCTTTATTTGTAAAAATAGTCAACTATGCATTTTCTTCTGTCGACTATCTCTATTGCAGAAAGCTTCCAACGGCTAGTTTTTCAAACTCCAACGGTCACAAACGGCTACATTTCTCTTCAATCTCTTGGGAAGCTTATAAATACAAGCCATGGATGATCAAGAGATGGCTAATGGATGGGAACGAGTTGATCTAAAGAGTTCAAATCATTTTTATTCGAGCTTATAATATTTGCGCTTTCACTGTTGTATATTTTTCACCAAGACTTCATTGTTCTATCATTGTAAATTTATTATTAAACCTTGTTTTCATTGTGAGAGAACTTGTAACTAAGAGTGTTAACTCTTAGTTTCTCTCTTACATTTGTATCATTGTTATTTTCCTAGCTTGTGTAGTTAGAGGGCCCATTTGAGTGGAAGGTTGTAATTCTTAATCTCGGACTAGAGGACCTACTTGGCTTAAGTAGGGGGTTGATAGCGGATGGTTTGAAAAATCTTTAGTAAGGAGCTACGGTAGTGGATTAGGATTGGGTTAAGCCGAACCACTATAAATCTTGGTCTCTTGTATACTCTGTTTTCATTTATTCTGTTAGCATTTTTATTCTTACTTATTTCGCTTAATCATTCATAAGATTTCAGATTTATTTTTCACCAAACGAGAGTGTTTCTTTTTCTCAAAAGAAATTTTTTAAAATATCCAATTCACCCCCTTCTTAGTGTGTGCCATAACACCTCCCGTTCTAACATGTACATCTCAAAAAGCGTAGTGATATCGTTTCATACCAAAATTGAGATAAAATGTCTGCATAATATTCCCCTAAACTCAAACAAGTGGTAACTGCAAACAATATGACAGTCCTTTCTCTGAAATGAAACTGTAAATATTTTCTTCTTCTTCCCTCCGTCAAACATGACAACCTCTTGGACGTCGTATCTCGTCACCATAAAACCCTTATCGGTACAGATAACTTGACAATACATCATTTCAATGAACTCTTCTTGGCATTCCCTAAATTTTGATATTGTGTAGACTGACTAAAGTTGTTTTTCCATTTCATACCTAGATACACAGCGGACCATTTGAGAAAATGACCTAAAATCTACTTGAAACTCCTTCTCTACTTGGCTTTTCAATACCCGCTCATATTGTTCAACAAATTATTTCAACGGAGTCATCGAATTAACATACCCATCGAAGAACATGTTCATACTCTCACTCCTTTGCATTGTTGACATCTCTGTGCAAAAACTTATCTTTAAGAAACATTGAACCCAACAATTTATTTCTATATAAAGTCCTAACAACCATTTGTTCTCGTGCAATGTGTGGATATTAATCATTGAAGTCCAGCCCTATTCAAATTCTTCAGGAGTTTGGGATTCATATACTACTTTGTGGATCGCTGAATATATAGAACCCTTATGAACATGGTTCCTAAATTTTTCTAGTAACTTTTTCAGAATATGCTGATATTTTACTCTTGTGTTTATTTTTGATGATGAAAAATAAATAATTTATATCTTAACTCAAGTATATGATTTGGAAACAAAAATCAATTTTAAGTACCTTTGTGAAAATGAAAACCAAATTATCTACAATTTTCTATAGATGAAGATTTGCACAAACAAGTTTTAAGATTTAAAAGAATCTTCTAAATAATTTTTACAAATTGGTTTTGAATCATTAGATAAATGAAGCAAAAGCAAAAGACCATGTTGTTGAGCCAAATTCTCCAATCATCATATTGTGTATTATAATGTTTAACTTCTAAATTTGGAAGATTAGAGCATTATAAGGAGACATATAAGAAAATATTTTTATTTTGAAAAACTATCACCTGGTATTTTGATTGCTAATATTTATTGTTATAAAAATAATTTTTAATGAATTTTTCAAGAAATATAAGGTATGTACTTTGGGGGTGGTAAATTTGCTAAATCCCGAGTTTATACTAAAATCAAAATTTTATTTAATTATAGTTATGGATTTTAATTTTTTAGATATTTTTATTGAATTCAAATGGGATGTACTTTCTTATTTACATTTATGTATTAAAGTAGATGGAAGGTAAAATATAAATTAAAGAAAATGAGGACATTTACTTAAATTAAAGAAATGTAAATATATTGTAATGTATTAGATTGAAATTTCTCTTCATCTGTCGACTAAGTTTCTCACTCTGTTGACTAACTCTTTTAGTTTGTCGACTAATAGAACAGATATATTGGCTCTGTCGACTAACTGCTTTCATTTGTCGAGTGCTTCTTTCTATTGATTAAGCCTTAGACTCTGTCGACTAATCTTTGCTTCTGTTGACTAACATTAAGTTATTTGTATAAATTTCTATGTAAGTCTCAATTTGTCGACTAAGCTTTCCATTTTGTCAACTAACAAATTTAATAAATTCATTCTATCGACTAAGTGTATTAATCTGTCAGCTATGTCTTATTTTGTTACTTGATTCTATCAACTATCTATTTTATTCAGTCGACTAACACTTTTCGCAAAAAGCATATGACTAGTTTTTCAAATCCCAACGGTCACAAATGGCTAGTTTTCTCTTAGATCTTTTGAGATGCCTATAAATACAAGTCATGGATGAACTTGAAAAGACTAATGGATGGGAATTAGTTGATCTAAAGTTTGCAAATCATTTTACTTGAAGAAGCTTACGAGAGTTTGTGCTTTATTTTTCTACCAAAGTGTTTGTACTAAATTTATTTCATTTAATTCAAGCCTTATATCTTTATTGAGACACATTGTAACTAAGAGTGTATACTCTTAGAAACTCTTTTTTGTATCTTTCTTATTTTTTCTAGCTTGTATTACTAGATGGCTTGTTTTTCAAGCAAGAGGTTATATTTCCTAACTTGGTGTTAGAGGGCCTATCCGAAGTGATAGGAGATTTTAGTGGATTGTTTACAAAATCCTTAGTGAGGAGTTAAGGCAGTGGATTAGCCTTGGGTTAAATCGAACCACTATAAATTTTTGTATTCTCTTGTACATGTGTTCTTTGATTTCTATCTTTCCAAGTATTCGTTTATTCCTCACTTGATTCACATATTTATCTTTCTTGATTTGCATTTGTCATTTTATATGTTTTATATTTTAAATCACCAAAACCTGAATTTGTATCAAAAAAGTTTTTTCAAGTTTCAAACTAATTTTTTTAAATAACCCAATTCACCCCCCTCTTGGGTTGGTACCATAGCATTTCAAACCTATCATATGCCACAAATACTATCCATGCTTAGTGTTTGGAAAAACTATTTTAATTACTTTCTACATTGTTCTATCTTGATTGATTATTATGCTAGTGGGAGCTTGACCATGCATGCACTGGAGCTATGTGCTAATGAGCCAAATAAAACTCTCGGTATCCTCATTCGACACTAAACCACATCCAAGCAGTATTAATTGGCCATGATAATTCACACCAACAAAAGAGACGAACAACATATCATACTTATTCGTAAGATATGTGGTATCAAAGGTGACAACATCGTCGAACTCCTTGTAGGCTTTCCTACACATGTTATTTGCCCAGAACACTTTCTTCAATTGAGCTTTGTCATCCAAATCAATACTAAAATAAAAAGTAAGACATTGAATTGGCATTCTTGAGAAGTATGCCTATATTGCAACAACATCTCTTTCTTTGAGTCTTAATCGCCTCACTTTTTCAATGTAGTTTTTACAATCTTTTTCCACACAAGTCATCTGGTCATATCCCCCTGCCTCAACAACTACTGAGTTAAAACTTTTGTATAATGGAATCCCAGCAACATCATTTGCATTTCACATGTGCACTAAGTTCCCAATTGCATTGATACAACCTAGATTTCGAAGGATTTATTAGATGATTATGTTTAATAATGACAGAGTTAATCCGCCACACCCCACAAGTCTCTAAACATGCTGACAACCTAGCTTTACACCCTATTTGAGTTGTTGGTTGAGGCTTCAAAGAAATGCTTGGAATGCTACTTCTTCGGCTCTCTTGACTACACGTGAATGCCACATTTTACAACTCTATCGTCACCCTTCTTTGAATTCCTTTTCCTAACTAGAAAGCCTATATCATAAGCATATGATTTATAAAATCGAATACTACATTTTCATTGTTGAACTTCATCCCAACCTTAGGCACAAGTGAACCATCTTCTTTTAACAATTCGTCATCCAATGCGTTCACATCATCCATTATTCTCACATTATCAAATTCTCCCAAAAGTTCATCATCCTCAATTTCAACAATTTCATTTTCTTCATGAACAACCAAATTTGAAAGAAAAAAACATCAATTACACATACAAGATAATTACATGTTCATTAAAATGACATTTCTAACCTTTGTTGACCATCTTGAATATCGGTTGTTGTTGGTCGCCTCCAGTCGCCGGTGATGGGTCAATTTCGAAATCAACGAAGTATAAAATCAAACGCAAAACTGAAATCAAGTTTCAATATACACTTGTAAACCAATTGCAGAGATAATAACTCACAATTAATTAAATAAATTAAAAACTGGCTAACCATGTGAAGCTATTTAGACTAATCACATATGTTAAATTGATTATACTTCCCCTAAGAGAATAATTAATAACACACTAACGAAAGAAAAGCTCAATTTGAGAGAAGAAGAAGCACTATTTGTGAACAACATCATGCATTTGCACAAGTATGTGAAAGAAAACAGAGGCTTACTCAACAGTCCTCCAAGCAATCAGGAAACTGGGGCCAATTGTGCTCACAGTGGTGGAACAAGATGCCAACCACAACAACGGTCGATTCCTCGAATCGCTTCACTACTAGTGGCAAGGGTTGCCTCTTTTTGGGTTGGAAAGGAAGGCCTATAATGCTGGCATCTGCTTGGCAAGTGCCATCAAATCATTCTAAGGTTTCCATTTCCAATTAATTCAATGCTTTTATTCCTTTGCTCTCATAGATCATTCATTTAACCTCAATTAATTAATAGGAAATGAAGAACAAGCACAAGCTTGGTTCATTATACTAGTTGGAAAAAAATTTAGTCATTTTCTAAGGGAATTTTCCCAAGAAATGCTTGCTTCTTAGAGAAGCTATAATATTTCATTATAGTTAACTATTGGGATAGCTTTGATTTGGAACTTTGGTTTTTTATTTTTCTTTATTGCATTTTAAATGAGTTCTCTAGTTACCTCAGTGAATAAATAAAATAATTTAGCCATTTGTTTTTGCTTTAATAAAAGTGGTCATTTAATTTGTAGACCAATATTATGGAGCACATAGGGTTAGGCAAACCAAACTACTCCAGCTTGTATTCAGGTTGAAAAAAAAAATCATTGAGAAAATCATCTATTACATAAACAAGCCAATCTTGGAAAAATTGTCAATTTCCTAAAACTTAGCTTACTTTAGAGACCTGAAAAAAAAATCATCTATTACTTCAAATGATGCGTAGAAGGTTTAGTCTAGCTTCAATTTCTCTTTTTGTATAAAGAGTTATGCTATTTGATGATGATGAGAAAGATACAAGGAGTTGGAACAAGATGAATAATATCCCTAATTTCATGGATGTACTGTGAAGACAAAAGTGATTGGGGACGAGAAAGAATAGGGAATGAAGGAATTGACTTGCCTTCTGTTTCCCTGGTGGTCAGAAGAGTAGAGCAACAAAGAAGGAATAATGATGGTCGAAAGAGTAAGGCAACAAAAAAGGACGGTGTGATTGAACTTCTCCCACTTTTTATTTTGTCGGTGGTCAAAAGAAATTAGGGTAGAGCAGCAAAGAATATATCGACAAATTGCTCGAGCTTCTCTCGCTTTTGTCTACCGCCTTCATTTTGTTCTGCCTTCTCATGATAAATTGCTCCAACTCATATCCAATATATTGTGATTTAATCATTGTAACGACCCGTTAGGGGGTCTAGGCGTTTTCGAGTATTTTATTTTGAACTTAACATTTTTGCTTTAATTAATTGAGGATTGAAATTATTTTTTTTATGGAATAAAGTGTAAGAGGAAATAAGAATTTGGTAGCCCATTTAAATAGGATTCAAAAATATGGGGAAAGTCCAAATGAATTAGGCCATTGAGATGTGTTTAGAATTTTAATTAAATTATGAATAGGCTTAAATGTTGAGAATTTTTTGGATCAATGAGTTGGGCCGTAGAATGGCCCACAGTATGGGCTGAGCCCAATTGAGAAATGAGATTTGAAATTTTTGAAAGAAAATCATAATAAATTAAATTGTTTAGCAAATGTCAATAGTACTCTTGGACCTTCATTTGACCATTATAAAGGTGAGGGCCAATCAAGTAATTTGTCATGGAATGCAGGGACAGACCTGCAACCATCTCTTTATCGCTTATGTTACACTGAGGATTTCTTCCTTAGTGTATCATTTCTGGCGTCCAACGTCCCTGCCTGCATTATTTCCTTGTTCGTCTTTCATCTATTACTTTATCTTCAGCCTCATCTTTTTCGTCTTCTTATTCAACCTTTTCTTTTCCTTCACTGTTTATTTGTTGTTGTTGCGGCATTGCTTCCATTTTGCTGGCAAAGGCATCTTCATCAGGCAAGTTCTTCTTACACTCCCCTTTTATTTTCAGTGCAAGCTCCATTTTTTATTGTTCTTGTGTGAGTTCCCCTGTTAGTCTCTTCATTTTAGTCACTGTGAGGCATGATATATGTATATTTATGTGTGTGTGTGTGTGTCCGTTGCTGGGTACGGTTCTCTTTCTGTTGGTGTTCATTGAGTCTTCATATCTGGGTATCTGTTGGGGTCTCAGAATGGGGTTTGTTTTCACCCCAAGTTTCCTTCAATGAATGACAATTTATTTGTCTAGATATAGATATGAGGCTTTGTTCGTTTCTATATCTTCCTGAGCTTAATCATGTACCATCGCTAAATGCACCTCGCAGAAGCCTAAATGATGCATCTGAATAGGCACGAACCATCCGAATGCCATCTCCCACATACGAATGTCAGACACAAAATATTCACAAACATATATAAGTCCCATTTCGAATAGCCCTTCATATATATATATATATCCGAGACGAATAACTTGGTGTAGATACCCTCTGTTTTAAATAGCCTATGTATATCTATTCAAATCAACCCCACGAGCTCTTTCTGAGAGCCCTTTCCGCGAGCTCTTTCCTCAAACTCTTCTTGTGAGCTCTTGCCCGCGATCCTTTACTGCGAGCTCTTTCTTATGAGCTCTTGCCCGCGATCTTTTACTGCAAACTCTTTCAGCGAGCTCTTGCTGCCAGCTCTTTCCTCGAGCCTTGGCTGCAAGCTCTTTCCTCGAGCCTTGGCCACGAGCTCATCCCACAAACCCTTGGCCAAGAGCTCTTGCCTCAAACTCTTGCCGTGATCCTTTGTCGTGAGCTCATGCCTACATGCCTCTTTGTAACAAGCCCTTTGCAAAGAGCTCTTGCCCAAAGCCCTTGCTGCGAGCTCTAACCTTGTCACAGGTCGCCACCTTGGTCATCTTTTGGAAATCAAATTGCCTTGAACAATACTCTCATTTAACAAATCAATGTCAATTCTGATAGTAATAAGGATACACAAGCGTGACCATTATAAGTGTATTGAATGCACGATTTATCTATTTTAAATGATCTCAAATTTGTCCAAATTATGAAATGCATCAATGAAATTCCTTCTAAATATTCCTCAGAATATGCTCATTAAATTAAACACCCATTGTTTGTGTAAAAAATCAATATTAGCTTGTCAATGAACAAACACGCGTGGTGTGGTCATTTTGATTGTATGAGGACTAATCATGAATTTGAGCTATGAGTACGAATACAAGTAAATGCATACTAACACTGGTTAAATGAATTCACAAAAATCATGTGATGGGAAAATAATTATTAAATCTATAATACTCCTCAAATGGTGAATCAAGATGTAACCTTAAATAGTATCTGCTAAAATTATTTCTGTATTATAATTTACATCAACTATTCCTGTATTATAATTTACATCTTGAGTGTGGTAAATGTTGTGAAATAAGATATGTTGAACTTATCTGGTGATGGTAAAATACCTGGTATGGGTAAGTGGTGTTGTAAGTATGAATATTGAGGAAAGAAGAATTTAAATGCAAGTGGTTGGCAAATGCATACATGATGCATACATGTACATGTTATATATATATTTTATGCACCTATTATTTTGTGTTGAGGGAAGGGTACCCTAGAGTACTTGGCATGGGACGAGATGGCCATAACTCGACAAGTTGGCTCTATATTTATTTGTGAGATTTTATTAAAATGATACACTTTTGCATGCATTCATTGATGGCTTGAGAGTTGGGAAGATTTGAAATTAATATTGTACTGATGCACTTTTGCATGCCTTGATTGATGGCTTGAGAGCCGAGAAGATTTGAAATTAACATTGGAATAATGCACTTTTGCATGCATTGATTGATGGCTTGAGAGACGGGGAGATTGATATTGATAATGAAATGATACACTCTTGCATGTATTGATTGATGGCTTATGAGCCTGCGAGATTTGCTACTGACATTGCAATTTTATGCACATTTGCATAAATGGTACATGGTGACATGATATATTTAAGTTGAATTGGTAATTCATAAATTATGAATCTTGTGTATAATTGTGGAGTCCTTAATTACTCTTCTTGGTGTCATCATATTCTTGGATCCTATACATCGTCCATTATTTCTTGAACTTGCTGAACCTTGTAGCTCACTTGGTCTTTTTTGTCATTCCAAGTAAAGAAATGACTGTTATTAGGAGTGAGTCTAGTTGGACTACAATCTAGAAATAATGGTATACAGAGACGCGTCTTAACTTTGAAGATCCTAGTTAATAATTTGGTAAGGCTTATAGTTGATGAGAATTTATTATGTTTATTGGCACTTGAGCCTTTTATTATTTTGTATAAGTATTGAATTTAGAGTCATGAGATATTGGAAATATAACTGAATTTTAATTAGTTTCCGTAGCTAGAAATTAAATGAGTTGTTATCTTAGTTTAGTTTTGTTCTATATCATCTTTGTGACGATCTCTTTTCGAATATTCTATACTAGCGAGAATATTTGAAAGCGGACCTTACAATCATCCTGATAAACCATTCTGTAAATGGCCTTCTATACAAATAGTATAATCCTTTCTTTTAAACACAAATATAGGAGTAAGCAATATTTCGGTTAAACCGAAATAATTGAATCAAGTTAGTCGAAATTGATGATTCGGTTCAATTTAAATTGTAGATTCGTTTGGTTTAATTTCAAGTTTGATAATTTTTGTTATTTCAACTAAGTTCGATCCCGTATTAAAAGAAAATCAAAATAACAAAACCAATCAAAATATCAAAAATAACATCATTTTTGTACTTGTTATCTTGATTTTTATTTTTTTTTCATTTTTTGGTTTTTTTCAATTGTTTCGATTGGTTTAGTTTTTACACTTTTTTTTATTTTTCAATTTTTTGATTTGTTCGGTTTTAAAATCTATTTAATTAGTTCAGTTTGATTTTTGGCATAAATACGATTCGATTTAAGAATCTATTTAAAAAATAACTAAAGTACTCTTATATTTAAAAAGTTTTGTTTTCTCATTTTTATCTTTTTGTTCTCAAATCTATATATGTTTCTCTCTCTTTATTGGTCAATAGCGACAAAGGCAGTAACAACAATAACAACAACATAATTCTTTCTCTATGGTACTAACACCTAAATTTATTAGTAATAAACTCCCGATACAATTGACTTTATCCTTTCTCTCCCTTCTCCAATAAACTTAGGCACATGAGTTCATTAGTTCATCCCCCTTTCCTCTCTCTCTCTCTCTCTTTAAAAAGTTAAAGGTGATATTTTCTTTGTGTTTTAATTTTAAATTTATTTTTAGTTTTGTATTTTAAATTTGTGTTTTAAGATTTTTGAAAACGCGTTCTTTTTGTCATTTTGAAAAACTATTTCTTAAAATAAAAAATTAGAAAACACGTTTACTTTGAAATTTTAAAAAATTATTTTACAACATTTTATTTAATAAATTCAATTTAAAATTATAAACATTTATTTTATAATATTTTAATTCATGATAAATTTATTTTTACCTAAAATTAAAATCTCACATTAATTTTGAGTTTTAAATTACCCATAACATAAATATTAAAAAATTATAAATCATAAAATAATAAATATTAATTTATCCAAAATTATAAAAATATAATTAAAAAAAATGGCAAAGGCAGGAAATGTCAGAAGACAGAGGAAGAA
Organism: Diospyros kaki; assembly: GCA_036245055.1. Taxonomy (NCBI): domain Eukaryota; kingdom Viridiplantae; phylum Streptophyta; class Magnoliopsida; order Ericales; family Ebenaceae; genus Diospyros; species Diospyros kaki. The sequence continues at coordinate 2,383,691 of BSEG01000010.1, forward strand.
ACAATGACGATGAGGTGATAGGTGGTGGAAGAGATAATGGCGATGGTAGACGCTGTTGGGCGATTGCGATGGTGGCGATGGTGGATCTAGGCGGTGGCATAGCGGTGAAGGCTGTGTTTGGCTGAGAGAGAGAGAGAGAGAGAGAGAGAGAGAGAGAGAGAGAGAGAGAGAGAGAGAGAGAGCAGATGTAAAACTCTTCACCTATCTTAATACCAAACTAATCATTATCAGATGTAAAAATTTAAGATTTTATATCAAATGATAATTAAGAATTTGACTAATCTGTCGTCATAATATTTTTCTCTATTTAACTCTAATTATTATTAGTTAATATTTAAGAATATTATAAAAATATAATATATTTATCATTAATTAATATTTGAATAATGAAATGTTATAATATGATATTTATTTTTTATATTTTTTCTCTATATTAAAAAAGATTAAAATAATTAAATTAATTAAAATATTAAATACAATATCATTTTTGACCCCTTTTTCTAAGATTTTTTTTATTTTTTTTTTAAAAATTTCAATTATTTTAATTTTTTTTTAATTTGACCATCTATTTATCAATTTTTAACATAAATTGACTCTATTCGATTTAAACAATTGGATAACCAAATCGATCAATTTCTCACGCAACTGTGAGTTTGGTATATTTAAATAATAATAAGTGGATAATAAAGCAATTTCCAGGGTATAAAGAGGACAAAATAGTTGTCGGCAATTGAAACGACAGCGTTGAATCGATTTTATGAAAGCTATATTTTTTGATTTTATGAAAAGCTAGCTAAATATATCTCACCTATATTTTAAACACGTGCAACGGCCGCAAGACGCTGCGTGACGACGACGCTTCCTTCAACCCTTCCGTTCCTTAACGGCGAAGGATCGAGGGCGGTGGAGGAGGGCATATTCGTTATTTTCTCGCGAATCGATCCAGGCCCTTTTCTTCTGTAGACGCTCTTGATCGCAATTTTTCTTCTCTCGACGCGAAAACCCTTCTTTGTTCGATCACTCACGCCGAAAGAGAGAGATGGGGCTGATTTCCAACAGGTATGTATGCATGCATCCGTGTACGCCTTTGATTACAAAGAAAGAAAGAAATCCCCAATTGGATTTGGTGTTTGTAACTTTGTTCTTCAAATGTTTTGTTGATTTGAATGTTTTTGATGTATTCGGACTTCGATGGACGAAAACAAACGCAGAGTGGACAAGAAGAACCTGAAACCCGGAGATCACATCTACTCCTGGAGGGCCGCCTATATCTACGCCCATCATGGTCACTTCTCTCTGTTTCTCTTGATTTGCGTCTCTTCTCTGGTTCAATCTTTTGTTTTATTCCCCAATCTGTTACATATTTCTGTGGGTATTTTGTGATTCGCCCATTTTGGGGCTTGATCTTTGTATTGTTCTTGTTTGTGGCATTTCTGTATGGTTGGGGTCGCTTCAGAAGGTTGTGTGGAGTTGAGGGAGCCTCGAGATCTGATTATTTGGGAATAAATTTTGTGTCGTTGACATCAAACTGAAATGTAGTGATCCCATTGAATGTGAGCTTGAGGCAGCATAATTCTACTGATTTCATGATTGTTTGTCTCATTTGATGAGGAGCAACTTGTGGGTTCTTGCCCTTGGTATTCCTAGACTAATTTTTTTATCTCCATGGTCACTCTGGATGTATGAACTTTGAATGATCTGTTTCAAAAGATTGAGGGTTGATTTCTTTGTCATCTCCAGGGTTGATTTCTTTGTACTCATTTTTACCTAATTTTTGTCCTTACAGGCATCTATGTTGGAGATGATAAAGTCGTCCATTTTACAAGACGGGGCCAGGAAGTAGGAACAGGAACTGTGCTGGATGTCCTTGTGACGAGCTCGGTACCAGCCCGAGCTCAAGTACCCTGCTCCACCTGTACCCCACCGGAAGAGGGTCATCATGGGGTTGTATCCTCATGCCTGAACTGTTTCCTCGCCGGAGGTGTTCTCTACTGTTTCGAGTATGCTGTCCCACCCGCTCTCTTCCTTGCAAAAGCGCGTGGTGGAACTTGCACTCTTGCTGCTTCAGATCCAGACGACATTGTGGTCCATCGCGCAAAGCACCTTCTTAACAATGGCTTTGGATGTTATAACGTATTCAAGAACAACTGTGAAGACTTTGCCATCTACTGCAAGACAGGGTTACTTGTTCTGGATCAAAGTACAATGGGGCAGAGTGGGCAAGCTGTTTCATTCGTGGGTGGGCCGATTGCAGCTGTTTTGTCTACTCCATTAACGCTTATCACCACCAATGCCTATGGGATGGCTGCTACAGCATTTGGAGTCTACTGTGCAAGCCGGTATGCTGCCGACATTGGCATGAGAAGAGATGTGGCTAAGGTCTCTGTCGAGGACTTGACAACAAGGCTAGCAGCAGGTGCACTAGGGATTACAGAACCGAGTCTCCCGGCTTTGCTACCTAATGCCAGGTAGCCTGGCTGCTGTATTGCATCGATAACTATTATGTGTTTGCGTTATTTAATACTAGGATGGGTATATAGTATTGGCACCCTCCAATATGATAAGAGACTGAAATGAGATTTGGAATGTTATAGTTCTATTAAGTTTGTGGGATGGGATTGCTTTCATGGTTGCAGGCCTGTTTTCTTCTATCAATTAGCCTCCTGCATTGAGATAACATCATGGTGGCAAAAATGTCTTTTTAAAGGTGTTTGAAGACCCATCTATGAATCTGTCAAGGCTCCTTACTACAGCAGCAAGTTATAATTGTGGCAGTTAATAAATGTCTATTGGGCAACAACAGAATTGAATCATCAAACATCTTTACATCTCAGGCTATAATCATCAGTACCCACAAGTCAGTCTATCACTGCCAAAACCTACGCAAGACAAGTATACCTCACCAACTGAATGGAAGATAAGCAAAGTGAAGAAGCCAGGCGTTATGAAATTGGAAGGTGCAAGTCAAAACGTGTAACCTGCATCCAATCTCATAGCTCCCGGTTTGATTGTTGAGGCCACAACTAATTTCAAAGCTTCACTCAAAATCACCCGATTCCTCCCCATGTTGACCTTGTGGTAGAATTATATCAGGCACATTCTCAATATCTGCAGCAGGCTAATGGAATGTGCAAGCAAATGATTAATGTGAGGAAAATATCATGCAGAAGACAAACTAATTAAGAGCAATTCTTTAAACAAAATGGCATAGAAGAAGGGGTATACCTGCAAAAGTTGCAACAGATGCCATAACAAAAAATCAATAATCATAACCAAGCAGAAAAGCTTGCCTGCCAAAGCACCGCATATGAGGTACCTATTTACACATCACATCATCAGCAAACCTTGAAACTACCTTAATGTGTTATGCAGTATTCTCTACTTATGAACTTATGACCAAAAAAAGAACAGTGCTCATTATGCAGCTTTCTCTGACTTAAAAACTAAAACTTCCAGCCTAACTGAGAATTGGATAAGTTTATTCTGAAGTCGGTAATTAATTGCCTAGACAATGTTGCACTCATGAGCAGAGCAGAAAACTACTAGAAGTAATGTGCAAATGACATCTAACAAGCTGCTAGAACTAATGTAATTTCAGATTTAATTGCGCTGTTTTATCCAACAATTTAAGAAAGCTCAAAGAAGCCCAATGACAGGGAAGGAGACATTACATCTTACAATGGACCACATTAAGTTCCTGCAACCATAAGAGCAATTTACCATGGCTGATATGTTGAAGAAAATATTTTCATGCTTATAGAATAAGAAGCATGGTCAATATGAGGGATGATTTACACATTGCACTACACGCCCATCTTAAAGTATTTGTATCCACAAGCATATAACCACCTCCAGCCTCACCCCCAGATTTTGGCACAAGAAATTTTCAGATTATGAACTCTCTTCTTACCGTGACAGTCGTTCTAAAAGATTATGATTTGGACATCTCAAAGCACGGTCATAGACAATTTCTGTTCTTTTGGCAACATCATGCCAACTGTACAATTTCTTCATCTGCCATTAAATATAAGAAACAGACATAAAAAGTGAGCAGCACATCTTAAAACAAATAGCTTATACTTAGGATTTTTTTTTTTTTTCTTTTGTGGTAAGTATACTTAGGAAATCACTCACACGAAGATGCATGTTTTGTGGATCAATTTCTGGAAGCATGGATATTGCCTTCTGGATTGCTTGTACCATATCAACGGGATCTGGTTTTGCTAGTACAATCATATCCTCTGGAAGAACCTATTTAGGCATAACAGAAAGAAATGAGAAGTTAAAAAGCCAATAGCCCAAAGAATTATCATTCTGTCAAACTAATCTTAGCTCCACCCACTAAAGAACAAAATGGAAGACATTCTCAAACTAACTAAGCATAGAAAAGATATCTCAGTATCCATGCCTCTGGGACACCTCCCACACGTGTACTGACTGTTAACAATCCACAGCTCGCAGCCTCCAAGATTGCTATGCAAAATGCTTCTGTCAAAGAACTGCCAAAATAGATACAATAAACAAGTAAAATTTCTTCAAAGGAACACACATGACTGCATACAAAAACAGGAAAAGAAGGGGAGGGGGGGATAAAACAAAGCAATGACACTAAAGGCGTTTCTGTACATATGTGGCAATGGTGCTTATCTTCAGGTTTTCTCTTGGTCTTGCGTAATTTGTGCAAAATCTTGCATCCCTAAGGTTGGAAAAGCAACAGAAAAGACTTGGATTGTGGCAAGACATGCAAAAATCACACTAACTTTTCTTAATACAAGTGGCTCATTGATCATTTAATATAAATAAAATAACTACTTTGGCAAACCCAGAAAAGAAAAAATATGTTTGTATTTATTATTAGTCAATAACAGCAGTTACAAGGTTTATGTTGAATGTCAAGATCATTAGCAAAGAGCATCGCTTTGCTATATATTCACTTAATTAAGAGACAAGGAAAATGTTGGAGATGGTATGTTGTGATTGATCAAATATCAAAACAGATAAAAAAAGGTTTCCTTTTTGTAAAATTTTAAATCACCAGCTCAAGTTGCTGAAACTTCAATGAAAGAAAATACATTGGAGATGAATATAATGAAACATTACCTGTTTAAGAATATATGGCCAGAAATAAGGACAGAACGTACTTTGGCATGCGGAACGGCGCCTAACATTTCCACTCGATCTTGAAGAGAGTGCTTTTCCCTCATCTCTTCTAGCCTCACCCTTTTAGGTCCATCTCCTCCAACAAGGAAACGAACCTTAACTCACATCACGATATAAATGGCAAAATTCAGGAAGTACTTCAACAAGCACATCTGAGCTTGTAATGTGTGAAAATTTGAAGTAGTCACTAGAGTGACCTACAATAACTCACATTAGGATATAAACGACATACTTCTGGGATCACTTCAACAAGAAGATCTGCACCCTTTCGGTAAACCAGTCTACTTATCACAACTATAACAATTTCATCACAGCTAAGTCGTTCTGGAGCAGGTTTGAACACAGCTGTGTCCACGGCATTTGGTATTACAAAAACCTTCTCTGGCGGCAGACCTGACCTCAGAACTGTGTTTTCCTTACTTGTATGAGAAACACAAATGGCCCGAGTAACATCTGCTAGAGTAAACTGCAATACTTTGTTCATGTGAATGCTGCCCGCATCAGCAAAACCATAAAGTGAATGATCTGTAAATACAACTTTGTATCCCATTGTCCGTGCATGCATCAAAACTTCATGACAAAGAGTTGAGAAAGCCTGATGCCCGTGCACCAATGATATCTTTTCCCGTATGAGAATTGTCCTCGTTATTGGAAGTGTCCCATAAAAGGTGGGCAGTGTGTTCTGCATAAGGAATGGTTTCCATGGGACGTAGTAGACCTTTAGGCCTCCTGTCATATACCTCACCCCGGAACGTTTTCCATAAGCATGAGTCATTACTACGACCTGAAAAATCATGCCATCGAGTAATTTAACCAACAACCAGAGAAGAAAAGATGTGATGCCTCTAACAGGCAGACAGTTTGCTCTGCTAATTACCTGATTTTTGTTTAGTATTTCAATGACAAAACATAAAACAAAATTTTTAAACGGACACATTTTTGTAGGACACAATTATTTAGCCAAGTAATTATTGTGCTGGAAGTGTTTCCTATCTTCTCATCCCCACCAGAAGTGAAATCCAATAGAGACTTTGATAGTTTGAATGACACTACACTCTATATTGGAACTATCTACAAACCATTTGAAGAAGAACGTAATAGAAGGTATATGAATCAAATCAAGTTCCTTCAGCATTATCACAAGTAACAAGGTTAATGAACTTTCAGTACTGAAGTCCTAATAGGTCTTAACAACAAATTCTGACACCAACTTTTCAAGCCAAACTCCAGGGGTTAAAACATACTCTGTTTTAAACAAATTGAAAACATATTGAACTTATAATTTAAAAATGCATAAGTGAAGAAGACAAAATAGCCCAATCTTGAGTAAATTTCCACCAATTAAGTGAACACTGTTCAAAAATCAGTTAATTTCTCCAACTGAAAAGGGCTGGTTAATAATGGCTTATTCAAAGAAAGAGCTAGCAAGAGTGCAGTAAAAAACAAATTGGACGATCTAACCCAAAAGGCCAAAAAAAAAAAAAAAAGCAAATTAGATTCATTATCTGACCTTGTGGCCAAGCTTAAGTAAACATTGTGATAGATAATAGATGTGATTTTCCACACCACCAAAATTGGGATAGAAAAAATCAGACACCATCAAAATTCTATGTTTCAGTTGCTCATCCATATCTGACATCTCACACCTGCAGTGGAGGAACAGGTGATATTTAGAAAATAGACAAGAAGGAAACTGAAAATGTTGTTGATCATTAACATAAACAATTAAAACAAACCACTTCAAAGTGAATTGAAGAAGATGAATGATATGTTGGCTGAATTGAGGGGTAGTAGAATGGGAAATTCCCCTTTCGGTCTAAGTATTGGGGCCCTCAATTTGGGCCACACATCATTGTTCATAGAAGAAACTTGTAAACAGATCTTAATAAACAATATGCATGCTGCACTCCAGTTATACAAAGATCATACAACGAAAGAACCCAGTGAGGCTATAATGACAAACCCTGTGAATCAAGATTTGTTGACAAGTTAAGCATTCTTTTATTTGTTCTATTGCTGATGTAATGAAATGCAACATAAAGAAGAAATTCAATCCACAAACTGGAATTTTGACCAAGAAGCAGTAGAGCCAGATAGTTGAGAGGGGGTAATTGCATCCCCCCTGAACTTGACAAAAATTACACATTTGAAATGCAATTCACTGTTTGCAAAATTGCCCCTATTCTCCCCCCCCCCCCCCTCCCCCCAAACTTTACAGAAGTTAGGTATGCAATTGACTTTTTTTTCCAAAATTGCACCCCTATTAAATAAATAAAATGTCAATCAATTTGAAAAAGAAAAAGAAAAGAAAACTCCAAGCAATAAAAATAAAAATATTGATTAATATATAATATTTCAAAATATTCAAGGCCACAGAAAAAAAAGGAATATTTTGAAATTTTATGACTTTTAAAAGTAAAAGATATAAATAGGTGCTTTTCAAAATTTTCAGAATACAACCACAATTAAGCCTCTTTTACAATCAAGGAGTATCTTTATTACTTAACTGATGCCTTGAATCTTTGATAATTGATCCAACACTTTGTTTCCTTTAGCTTGATTAGCTGATTAAAAATAGATTTTAGAATCAAATTGTTTTCCTCTATTCTCGCTCAATAAAAAGAACATAGATTTATTTATTTATTTTTTTTGAACATCCAAGTGCTTAGAGTTATAAGAAAAAAAAAGGGGGAAGAGTGTGGGAAAAGAAAAAAGAAACAGAAAAATGATTAAAGAATGACACAAAATCTTAGCAATTGTGTAACAATTTGAGTTTTAAGGTAAGGAGGAAAAACCTTGGTTCATTTTTCATATTAGCAATTTTTACAATATAGTTAAAACTAACTAATTCATAGTCTTTAAGTAATACTTATTTTTAATCTAAAATTTATTTTTTAATAGGTTATATTTATGGAAAATTTCTTAAAATAAAAATGGCTTTAAATCAATACTCATCTCTCTTCAAGAATGCGATAACCAAGATGATGAAAACATTCTTCCAAGCTTCAAATAATTTCATATTAAATATATAATAATTTATGATATTAAACTAGGATAAAGAGTTTGACCCACTGAGTCTAGGTCTTGGCTCCAGCACTGACCTAAAGTGACAGCTCAACAGGAGTCAAACTTGAATAGGGGTTAGAAGTATTGAGGTTTAGTGTCTTGTTCTGTATGAAATTTGAGTGGCAACACGTTATGCTTAAGCAAAATTTAAAAAGCAAAGGAACAGAAGAAAAAACAACACAAATATTGCAAAAGAAACAAAAACGAAAAAAATATATATATTAGCACAGCAAGAAAAAGTAATATATTTTTTTTTTTCAAATTAAACACATTTTGTTTTCATTTTTCCTCACCATCATCTTCTAGATCTTCACAGTAAATTCATTTTCAAAAAATAATCAATCTATTAATTTTATGACAAAATACAAGCCTGATTAGTACTTGACACTACATTTCTTGTTCAGGATTACAATGTAACATCTTTCTCGTGCCATGAGTAGGACGACACAATATGCAATCCTGATCACTCAAAATAGTCCATCTACATGATTTCTGTGAATTTTAATGCACCCAACACCCTTGAGGTTTGGCAAAGGGACACAAACAACCTCGATTTATCAGAAACATTAAGGATTTCCCTTGACTTTATTGACCACGCATTGCTTTCCACCTTGCTATGAGAAAATGGGAGTTAAAACTTTTGTAATATCCCAAAATGCCATCCCTCCTCTCCGTCACCTCCTTTTCTCTCTCCTATACAATTACAGAAAAATAAAAAAGTTACTAGTGATAGTCAATTGCCATCACGAATCACAACCATCTATGGAGAGAGAGAGAGGGTTTTCCTATAGCAATGGGAATTCTGCCAACTTCAACCCCATCATTGGCGGGGTTATTTCGCTTGGGGGGGGGGGGGGACCCCATTAGTGGTGGGGTTTCCTCATCAGTTAAGGAGCGAGTGTGAGACAAAGATAGAAAGAGGAAAGAGAAGGCGAGAAGACAAAGGGGGAGAGAGAGGCGTACCCTTGCCGCTGCAATCAAGGAGAATTATCATCATCACCACCGTGAAGTTACCCTATCTCTTCCTCTTCCATTGTGAAGGGGTTACCTTACTGCAATGCGATTACGAGAAACCCATTGGGGTTCCCAACAACCAAATTGGTTTGACAATAGCTAAAGGTGGGAAAGTAGAGAACCCAATTGGGGTTCTCAACAATTAACCACATCAATTTGACGATGCTTGAACCTTCAACTATTACCAAACCATTGCTATGCTACAAAGAGGTAGAGGGAAAGGAAGGGAGAGAGCTAGGAGAAAGGATAGAGAAAGAAAGAGGCGAGAGGTTTAAATGACGGCAACATGGTCAATTTATGCAACATGCTAATGGCAGGGGAGGTCCTTGTCATTTTACTAAACCTTAGAAATATTAAGTGTAATTTATCTTTTGAATAAACAAGTAGGAGTATTAGTGAAAGCTAGAACTAATAAATATAATCAATAAATATTAAAAAGCATTTCAAGTGCATTTACTTATGCCTAATTTATAATGAAGACAACCTCTATATATGAAAGTAAATCTTTGGAGCGAACGGCCCCATGAAAATATTAATGATTCTTTTATGTTGGATTTTCTATTAACATGAATATATAATTGTCATGATCCAAAGAATAATAAAAGGGTATTATTGTAATAGGATTGTAATGGGTTGTTATATTTTTACAAGTTGTTAAAAGCACATGGGTGCTGTTAGGAGGTTGTTAGAAATTAGTTACCTAGCTACTATACCTATATAAAGGCCCATTGTAAGAGGAGAAGATATGCTTGAATTGATTAATGAAAATCTGATTCTCTCTCTACAATTCTCCCTCTCATTTCTCTTTACGTCCTTCCCCCATTTCTGTCCAAAGATCCCTCTAAACTTTTTGTTCTTAATCCTCAGCTTCTCGGATCCCTCTAAATGCCAATTTCAACCCGTTATGAACCTTAGGTTCATGACAAATGGTATTAGAAACAACGGTTATTGGTTGTGGTTCCAATTCATTTTGAAGGCTACTGAAATCAATTTCAATGATTAAACAGAATAGGCGAATTCAAGTATTCCAGCGCGCTTGGATGGTATCTTGGTTGAGAATTAATTCTTGGTTAAGATTTAGGAAGTTGTGACCATCAACCAAGGCGTTAAGTGGACGTAGACTGAACAACCTTGCATTGAGAGCGATCGCGAGCAAGTCCGGAAGTGGTTGATCCATCGTGTTAGTCGATTCTAATCGACAATTTAGTTGCAGATTAGAGGCACTGAATTCAAGTGGATTCCGACACTCTTTGGACAGTGATTGGGTGAGTGATTGTAGTCTGGGAATTCTGGAAACTCCTATTCGAGTTTTGAAATCGAAGACGGCCATTGGATCTTGGAACTAATTTCGTATTAGGAGTTGCCGGAAGCAACAAGGATTCCGACAATCCTTAGCAGTAGGTTTGGGAAGAAGCAGCAATTTCCGACGATATACGCTTGAAGTAGTCGGTGATTGGGTGAATACTCCACTGGGAATCTTCGTTGGCGTTGATTATGGGTAGGTACTAGGTAGCGATCAATTGCAAGCCATAATTGAATACGGACTTGGGAGGCGAAGCAAGAGGTGGATGTCTGGCCACGAATTTCGGCAAGCTCCGCACGAAGTGGAAGCAACTAGGGGCAGTCGTTGAATCACAGCAGTTGCACAGAGAGTCTGGGTGATCTTGGATTTGCTGTGATCTAGTGTTGGAATCGATTGCAACAAGCGATTCCATTGGAGAAACGTTGTCAATCGAGCGAAATTCTGGGGCATGGAAGGAATACACGTGAATTCCAGCAAATTCGGACTATCTTGGTGGCGGAATTCAAGGACAAATCAGCCACGTTCGCTGATCCAAAGTGGAGCAAATCTTGAGCGATAGTTGATTCGTAGTGGTCCGTTGCAGTGAATTTCAGCGATCAGCTTGGATTGCTGTCAGTTCTAGACTCCTGCTTAGCAATTAATTGCAAATCAGGGAAGCACACTCTAGCAAGGGAGGCGAGCAACAATTCCGATCGAAGCTGCTAAGAACCAAGGTGATTTAGCACATCTAACTCTGACGAGCTAGGTGATTGTCGGTGCTTCGGGCGATCCAAGAAGAGGACCCAGATCTGAGGCGCTGAAATTCAGATCTAGGAGCGCTGTTGTGGCTACTGTGTTGATCGGGAGGCAGCTCTCGATTAGGTTCCGACACTCCTTGATGGTTAATTTCTGATTATTCATAGGCTGTTACTTCTTGATGGCTCTTGGTTCGAATCTGTGGAAAGGAAAACCAGATTTAGTAAATTTCATGGTTGGTCAATCAACACAGCAATCGGATTCAAGCAGCCAATTGCTAAGTTAGAAGCGGGAAGTGTAAGGAATTATGATGGAAAGAGCTGCGTTTTCTTAGCCTATTGCTTTTCCAGCCAATGAGATTTTGGCCAGGAAGAGTAGTGCACGCACGAGGACATAGGAGTCTCAGTCCCAGCAGAAGGGTGCTGCATTTTCAGGGGAACAACCTGCTTGTGAGGCCATTGGGAGCAGTGCATACATGGAGCAGATGAGTCCTCAATTGCAGCAGAAGAATGTTTCATTTTCAATGGAAATGGAGCCTCAATGGCAGCCAAAGAAGATTGCATTTTCAGTTGGCAGCAACAGGGACAAAGGGACAAGCAATGAAATACATGATACGAGCAAGGAATTTGGTCTTATGGTACGCGAGAAGCTACAAGAGTTTGCGATGATACTTATTAAAAAGTATCATTACAACTTTCCGGTGAAATGCTTTGATGATTATCACGGAAGTTTTAACAAAGAGGAATTTCTAAAAATGGAGCAGCCGGAGGAGAAGTGCAACTTTAGAAATGAATTAAAGGGGAATGGCATTATCCAAAGGGAATCTGTAATGAACAAATTGATAGGGCAGCAAAGACCAAAAGAGAATTGAAGGAACACACCGATTCCTTTGGAAAAGAAGTTCTCAATGGTGATGTTTTTGGGATTCTGCAACAAGATCAGTCCAACTTTAAGGACGAAGGAGAAGAGGAAGAAGAGGAGGTGGAAGAAGAGAGTGAGGAGAAGGAATTGGAGGATGGCCTACTTGTAGCTGAAATATCTTCCAATGTTGTGAAGGTGTGTAGAACTGATCCTAAAATGTGCCACAATGTTGCTGTAAATTTTGAGGTTGAGAAGCAACAACAATTGAAGGCAGAAGGACTGCAAGTTTCAGCTGTTACCTGTGACCAGAAGTAGCTAAATTCAATGAAGGCACTAGATGAGGATATATTGACTAGATTTGGCATCATATTGGATCCTCAATCTATGGGTACAAGCTATCTTAATTTGGTAGCTATCACCAACCCACGGGAAATTGTATGCCGCTCCTTGGAGGAAGATGCAACTTTGATTGCACTGATTATCATTTTTGTTTCAGCTGAGGAGTATCCAAGAACAAAGAAGAAGCGGCCTAGAAAGGGAATGATAAAAGAAAGAACAACCAAACTAGAGAGAGTTGGTATTGGTTGAGGAGCAATGGTTAAATTGTTGTAAGTTCTTAGGGACAAAAACTCTTTCAAGGAGGGGAGAATTGTCATGACCCAAGGAATAATAGAAGGGTATTATTGTAATAGGATTGTAATGGGTTGTTAGGATATTTTTACAAGTTGTTAGAAGCACATGGGTGTTATTAGGAGGCTGTTAGAAATTAGTTAACTAGCTACTATGCCTATATAAAGGCCTCATTGTAAGAGGAGAAGATATGCTTGAATTGATTAATGAAAATCTGGTTCTCTCTCTACAATTCTCCCTCTCATTTTCTCTCTACTTCTCTCCCTCATTTCTCTTTACATCCTTCCCCCATTTCTGTCCAAAGATCCCTCTAAACTTTTTGTTCTTAATCCTTAGCTTCTCGGATCCCTCTAAATGCCAATTTCAGCCCGTTATGAACCCTAGGTTCATGACAATAATAATGTTACAATCAACTATGACATGACTTTTGGTGACATCACTTAACGAAAAGAAAAAAAAAAAAAACTTTTTTGTCACATTAAAATTTGTAAGGACGTTATTTCTTTGAACATATATCCAACATTACTAGCCCATGCATGACATCCTTATTATTTGTTAACATCAATTACCATTGATCTGCAACTACCTAGGCAATTCTAAGGAACTATATCTTATGTATTTGATCTTGAATGACGTAGATATCATTTATAATAAATAAATATTCACATGAATAAACAGAAAAGTTTTTTGCGTTGATTAGAATTTGATGTTTTGACACACTGACTAATTATTACATACAATCACAGTAGATAATTGGACTAAGATGGAGTTGGGACACACTCTAATTCTTAAGTTAATAGAGAAAAAACAGGATAATAATGGGAAATTGGGGGAGAGGGGTGAGGGAGAGAGATCAAGCAAGCCTATGTAAGAAAAGAATGAGTTAGTAAGCTATCGGGTGTTAGTTATATTCTAGTGATCATCTAGCCTTAATTAATAAGAGTTCTAATTCCAAGATTCCTTGACATAGTCATTACCTATACATAGTGTGATATGTGCATGGGCTCAAACCTTCTCGCATGCAGATGAGTTCTTAATTTACAGTGTAACTATTCCTCATCTATTTGAGTTGGGTGTCTTGTAAGGGCGACTCCCACCCTTTAGGGCCAGCCCTACACTTGCCCAGGTAGGTAGTGCCATCTGGAGGATCTACGTTTTAAAGGCATGTGCCACTTTATCCAAGAGACGATAGCACAAGTATAATTAAGTGGCAGGCTCCACAGCCACGTCTCATAATTTATTACAAATAAATTTAAGAGTATCATAAGCTCTCATTCCTTTGCCCAAATGATGATCAGGAAAAAAAAATAGTACTCTTAAGAACTATTTTTGCTGAAAATTTCTATGCAAACTAAGGGTACCAGTACTCTGTATAATGAAAAAAGTGTGATGTACAATACAAAGGGTGTGTATGTCTTGTACACATGAAGAATCTCTACATAATAATTGTATAATACACCTTTTGTGTACACAATATACCCTTTGTGCTGTACATCATACTCTTTACATTTTATAAGGTACCAAGACCCATAAGTATTATAGAATTTCCCATAAATGCAAGGGTCATGTACCCATTCAAGTGACAGACAAAAAGGCTCAAAAATACATAATACAATCATCAAAACCAACTTAAACTGTCAAAATAGTCCTCACACACCCATGGACCTTTGCCAACAGAACATTAAGAGCCTTCAAATGGCCTTGCACAGCCCTTACAAAATCTCAAAACCATCTACAAGGAGGAAGAGTTTTATTGGTGGTAGAAAACTACCAGTAGAAGGCAGAGAAACCATTGGGAAAACTTTTCCCAGTCGTTTGGCCTTTTATAGGGAAAAATGCATCGAGAAAAGTTCCCAGCAGTTAGCTACTGCAGGGAAAGATCTAAAATGGTGGTTGAGGAAAAACCACCAGGAATGAAGACCTTTACCAGCAGTGGCCACTGCCAATAATTAGGAATGTTACCAACTCTAAATAATCACCGAAAGTCTTGCAATATTCTCGACAATTACTTATAGCTAGTAAATATGTACCTTTCCTGGTGGTAGTAACCACCCACATCGAGCGATAGGAAGAACCGAAACAACTTACCTTGATGGACCTACGCGAACTTCTCAGGAGGTTATCCATTCTTAACCTTCCCCATCTCAAACGCACTTAACCCGGGAGTTTTTTGTCAATATTTAGCCCAAAAGGCATCTAGTTGATGTTGTTTCTTTCCTTACTTATCCTCGATATATACTACCCTTCTCTGGGTTTTTGGGATATTACACACGGACTGATACTCCACCTGCCTAAACCTCCACATGTCCGTCTCCCTAAGCATCCCAACGAATCGGGCAAAATTCTGCAATACGTAATCTCGTCGAGCGATCCTTCGAGCGTACCTCCTCCACCTGTCATGCAATAATTCCTTCACATAACTCACTTTTATTTCTTCAAGCAGCTCTTGGGACAAGGTTGTGCCTGGAATCCGATCCATCACGTCCTCTACCTTGTTTAGGTACCTTTGAATTGACTCTCCAGGTCTCATCACAAGCAGTTCTAAGGTCCACTGGGCCTTCAAGCGCCTAATGTGGTCCTTGACCAGCCATATGAAGCGAAAGGATCTTGATCTCCCCATACCTAAGGAAAAGAAAGTCACCCTAGCATCATATACTAAGCCAAAATCCAAACACAATGCATGAATGCTACACACATCTCCAACCATAAATCACCCAATCTGTCATGATAACCATAATGTCCACACATACATAGTCAATCAAGCTCACAAATGGATAACTAGGCTCTGATACCAACTGTAATGACCCGTTCCCACTTACGAGCGTTACTCGTGAATAGTCACCGAACCACTCACACGTTTGGGGCATTCTGAGAAGAGTTGGACTATGTTTCTTAAGGGAAAACGCCCTAGGTGAGAACTCAGCTTCGTCCATCCCTTCGGTCCACTCAAGGTTCTGGGCAAGAACCCAAACTCTTTGGTGGTCGTCACTCTTCTTAGGCCAACTCAAAGCCTGAGGATGACTATCCCAAGATTAACTAACACTACTCTAATGCCGCATCAAATCCCCAAGGTTGACGAACTACGACAAGGTCAAGAGACTTTAAAAAAAAATTCTTCTTCCTTTATTGGGCCTTAATTTTGAATTTTAAAGAAAAATTCCTCCCTTGCCAAATATTAGCCCATTTCTACAATTTATACACTTGGGCCCAATTTAGGCCCATTATTTGCCTTAAAATTCCCAAAATTCCCTTTAAGTAAATTTATCGATTAACAATATAAGGGCCCAACACATACCCTATACCCTACTCTTTGCCAAACTTTATTTAAAATTGCTTTAATCTGCCCGCAATTTTTGAAAACTCCACTTAGTTTCCCAATTATTCAAAGTAATTTAGACCTTCATAATGGCCCATTATTGCTTTTAAATCTCCAGAAATTCTCAAGCAATTTCTCAAAATAACCATATATTTTTTCAGAAAAGTCTTGAACTTTCCAGAAATGCCCTTCAGCCCTGAAATATCCCTTTTCTAAAAAAATTAAATTTTTGCCAATATTTGCTATTTTTCCACCTCAAATACATTTTCCATGAGACATGCACCAAGAAACCCATTTCCAACTTTATACATCCACAAAAACAGATTGTTTACAAATATTGGAACCCCAAAATTTTATGCTTAAACTCTTAGAATGGCATGACAATATAAGCATCACAAGATATGGTTCCAATCTTGGCAAAAGAATTACACAGAGAAGTCTTCAACACCAATAAGCTTCAAGCATCCATCACTCCCTTTCCCTTAGAAGATGTACCATCTACAAGTGAGGTAAAATAAACCTCATGAGCTCAAAAGCTCAATAGGGGTGCATGGTATGTAAGCATGAACATAACATAAATGTGAAGACAAATGCATGCAACAAGTAAGGGCTTTAGATCCTCACCACCAACATGATTTGAGGCTTAAACCTACCCCTTTTTCCCCTAACCTCATGGCCATAGGTCTTAAGATCACTTTGCACATGCCAAACATTCACATAGAAAGTTAAAGAACAACTTACTACATGCTAGCCACCATCCCATGGGGCTCCCTTACCTGATTTTTTGGATGCTATGGAACAAGGTTGCTTTCAAGAGCCCTTAAGCTTCCAATACCCTAAAAGAAATGAAACCTCCTTTTGAATCAATCAAAATCTTAAGGCTAGGAGATAAGAAGAGTAAGAGGACTCTTCTTCTCTTTACGATCTAAAATTTTCACAAGACGCTCAAAATAACATAGGTTTTGAGTAACCTCAATTTCCTTTTCTAGAACTTCCATCCTTGGGTCTGGAAAAAATTTTCTCAATTGCGACACGTGGAACACATCATGCAGACTTGCCAAGGCCTCAGGCAACACCAATCCATAAGCTAGAGGACCAACTCACTCAATAATTCTATATGGTCCCATGAACCTGGGACTCAATTTCCCACACTTCCGATCTTTCATTGTCGGCCTCAAAGGTGAAACTTGAAGAAATACCTTGTCTCCCACCTGAAACTCCAAATTTCGCAATCGATGGCCAGCACAATACTTTTGGCGGTCTTGAGCGATCTTCATACATTTCTTGGCCACTTCGATTTTCTCAGAGGCTTGTTGAACAAGTTTTGTCTTGGCCAAACGTTTTTCACCTACTTCAAGCCAACATGTGGGTGACCTACACCACCTTCCATACAACATTTCGTAAAGTGCCATGCCAATACTACTTTGGTAGCTATTGTTGTATGAAAATTCGACCAAAGGTAAAAACTCATCCCAACTCCCACCGAATTCCAAAACACATGCCCGAAGCATATCTTCCAAAATCTGGTTCACCCGTTTGACCATCAGTTTGCGGATGATACGCGGTACTGAAATCCTACCTCGTTCCCAATTCTTTTTGTGAACAAGTCCAGAATCTAGACAAAAACTTTGAGTCTCGATCGAACACAATGCTCACGGGTATCCCATGCAGTCGCACGATCTCTTGGACATAAATTCGTGACAACTCTTCCACATTCTACCCAACTCTGATAGGTATAAAATGTGCTGACTTCATCAGCCTGTCAACCACAACCCATATGGAGTCTTTCTTCCTCGCTGTCCTAGACAATCCCATCACAAAGTCCATCGAGATGTGCTCCCACTTCCACTCAGGGATCTCTAATGGTCGCAGCAACCCTGTTGGGTGTTGATGCTCAATCTTAACACACCGGCATGTATCACACTGTGCCACACTTTGTGCCACACTTCGCTTCATCCCTGGCCACCAATAGACGTCTCTCAAGTCTCTATACATTTTGGTTGCCCCCGGATGCACAGTGTATTTTGATCAATGAGCTTCATCTAGAATCTTTTGCCTCAACTCCTCATGGTTCGACACATAAATCCTCCCATTCATCATCAAAATTCCATCTCTGAAATCAAACCCATCCTTTATTGGCTGCCTCTTATCATCTATCCACTGGCGCAATCTGCGATCCTCCATGGTTGCCTGTCGTATTTCCTCCCACCATCCCGACTGAACTCGAAGGCTTGCCGTCATGGACATTTCGTTCCTAGGCACTACACTCACCATAAGCCCACTGAACATCTCAATCAGCTTCCATTCGCTCACCATCATCCCGGCAGCAACTGTAAGATCCCTACAGCTAAGGGCATTCGCCACAACATTTGCCCGCCCTGGATGATAATGGATGGTGCAGTCGTAGTCCTTTAGAAACTCCATCCATCGAGGTTGCCTCATATTCAACTCTTTCTAGGAGAAGATGTACTTCAGACTCTTGTGGTCAGTGTATACCTTAAACTTCTCACCATACAAATAGTGTCGCCAGATTTTTAAAGCGTGAATGACTGCAGCCAACTCCAAGTCATGAATGGGATAATTCTTTTCATGAGGTCGTAACTGACGCGACCCATAGGCTATCACTTTACCGTTCTGCATCAGCACACATCCTAAGCCTGAATCAGAAGCATCACTGTAAACCACAAATCCACCTGACCCTTCTGGCAGGGTTAATATTGGTGTGGTAGTTAATCGCTTCTTAAGCTCCTCAAAACTTCTCTCACATTTATCATCCTAAACAAACTTTATATTCTTCTGTGTCAAACATGTTATCAGCAAAGCAATCTTCGAGAATCCCTCTACGAATTGTCGATAGTAGCCGACCAATCCCAAGAAACTTCTTATTTCAAATACTGACCTCGGCCGGTGTCAATTTTTAATGGGAGCGAGTCGTTACAGTTGGTATAAGAGCCTAGTTATCCATTTATGGGCTTGATTGGCTATGTATGTGTGGACATTATAGTTATCATGGCAGATTGGGTGATTTATGGCTAGAGATGTGTGTAACATTCATGCATTACGTTTGGATTTTGGCTTGGTATATGATGCTAAGGTGACTTTCTTTTCCTTAGGTATGGGGAGATCAAGATCCTTTCGCTCCATATGGCTGGTCAAGGACCACATTAGGCGCTTGAAGGCCCACTGGACCTTAGAACTGCTTGTGATGAGGCCCGGAGAGTCAATCCAAAGGTACCTGAACAAGGTAGAGGATGTGATGGATTGGATTCCAGGCACAATCTTGTCCCAAGAGCTGCTTGAAGAAATAAAAGTGAGTTATGTGAAGGAATTATTGCATGGCAGGTGGAGGAGGTACACTCGAAGGATCGCCCGACGAGATTACGTATTGCAGAATTTTGCTCGATCCGTTGGGATGCTTAGGGAGACGGACATGTGGAGGTCTAAACAGGTGGTGTATCAGCCCGTGTGTAATACCCCAAGAGTCCAGAGAATGGTAGTATATATCGAGGATAAGTAAAAAATGAAACAACACCAACTGTATACCTTTTGGACTGAATGTAGGCAAAAAACTCCTGATTTAAGCATGTTTGAGCTGGAGAAGCTCAAGAATGGGAGACCCCCTGGGAAGTTCGCGTAAGCCCATCAGGATAAGTTGTTCTGGTCTTTCCTATCGCTCGATGCAGATTGTTAGACTTAAATGCCAAGAAAGTTAGACTTTACCAGTGGCAATTTACCTCCGGTAAAGGTAGACCTTTATTATCAGCTATTCAGAACCGTTAGTAATTTTTTTTTTTGTAATTATCTGCAATAATAATAACAACAAAATAATTGTTATACTTAATTTTCAACAACTTTGAAGCCAATAATGGCACAACAGTCACCCTAGAAGCCATAAAAAGCTCTATATATACATAAGAACCAATTGGTTAATTTCAGGGACAAATTTCAGCACACACAGAATTAATTTCAGTAAGTATTAAAGCATCTTCAATAGTTAGCTTGAATAATATAGTTTAACCACCTTATATGTGGCAATTCAGCTAGGGCGCCTATCTCAGCATGTTTGCTCGTACTACTTAGAACAAAGCAAATTACTTGAAACTGCTTAGAACAAAGAAAAGGGTCCCTGAACTGTAACTGAAATTACTTGAAATCATACAACTTTTTCCAAAAAAGAAACAAAACAAGAAGAAGAAGAATATAGTAGGAAAAATTCTCCACTTCAGATCTGTGGAAGAAAGATAGTGTTGCCAACAAGTCATTAACAACAAAAATTCACAATCAAAGTTGTAAGCACGGATTGTTACTTTCTAAATCAACTGCTCTATGAATAGTCTGAAAATCTCTATATCCCTTTTCATTTGTCCAAAATGATGCCATTTCTTTAAACAAAGTTCAGGTTGTATTTGTTAGTTTAATGGAGTTGGTCCTACAGAGCAAACCTTGAAATTGAATTGATCGTACATAATGGATGAGTTGGCATAAAAAACTAGAGCAGGCACTAATTTAAGTAGGTCGATCCTCCAAAATGAAATATCCCTTTTTCTCCTTGATGGATTTTGTAAATAAGCTTGGTTAAAATCTCAATCAGAGGTGATGTAGGGCTAGGCTTGGAACACCTACTGACAAGCAATGCAACCAACCTGAACTAGATTTTGTAAGATTAATACCTAACACGTAGCATTTACCATGATTTTTTTTTCTTTCTTCCATTGACATACAGGAGCCATCTAAAACCCAATCAGATCAATCCCAAATTCACCAAATTGTAATTGTTATTGGCATGGCTTGAAGTTGAGATTAGCTCAGGTTTTAACAAACCACATTATACAATAGGTTGAGTCTTGCTCAGACTCCTAGCCTTATGGATCCCACCTTCGTTGCAGCTGAAAAAGGAAGGTAATTTCTAAGATGAGACCAGTACAGTCTTTGTTTAGTAAAATGCACATCAATCAAAGACAATCAACACTTGAAGCACCTTAGCATTTCAAATCCTAATCCCATCCTCCTCCATGTCTATAATCTACTAATGCCTAACAAAACTAAAACCAGAGTGATCACCAACCACCTGGAATGAGTGATTAAATCCCATCACTCATAAGATACATGTTGTAGAAAAAGTAAAAACAAATAGGGGGTGATCACCCACCAACCTAGAGGGAGGGAGAACTTTCCAGGCACTCGTGAGATGGGGTGAAAGGTGTTGGGGAAAATAGGGCAGAGATTCGAACAATTGCGGAAGTTTCTCAGAATCACCTTTTCCCACCACGGAATAGAACACAAGCAGAAAATACAAGAGACATAAATCTAACGTGGAAAACTCTCCAATATTGAGGGAAAAATCACAAGGCAAGCTCCAAATAATATTCCACTATAATAAGGATAATTACAAAATATCCTCACACACTATACTCTCTTTCAAGTGATACAACAATATAGTGGCACTCTCAAAAATACCCTCACTTTGAAACCTTTGCTTCCTTACCTCTCTTCTCTAACTTGAACTTGAATGTTCAACCTTTGAATGCTCAAATTTGGGATACCTAAAACCTTATGAGAGGGGGGATATTTATACTTGAGACTTACCCCCCCAAAAGACATAAGTTAGGTACAATTAGGTAGGTTCACATTAGCCTAACATTAGACACAATGTTAGGTAGCCTACCAAATTAGGCTGGAACCCAATAATTCTCCCCCTCCAGCCTAAGAGCAAGGAGAATAATGACGAAAACAATTAAGCGGAATCCATGCCGGCCAACCCGGCACTTAGTTACAACTTCTCCCAAGTTACAACCTTTGTTATCATGTCAACTTGCTCAAGCTTTAGATCCAAGCTAACTGTCAAACCCAGTATTGCTCTAATAGAGCTGATTTTGACAACCGGAGAGAAAATCTCATCAAAATCAATCCCTCGCTTTTGTCCAAAACCTTTCACAACTAAGCAAGCTTTAAACTTTAATAGCTTGTTACAATCTCTCTTAAGCTTGAACACCCACTTGTTCTTTAAGGCTTTCATGCCTTCCGGAAGTTCCACAAGTTCATAAGTATTATTTTTCTGCAAGGAATCCACCTCGTCCTGCATGGCTCTCATCCATTGGGTCCTATCCTTACAAGTTTGAACTTTATCAAAGCTCTCTGGCTCCCCCTCATCAACAAGAAGGATATACTCTGAACTAGAGTACCTAGAAGAAGGTCGTCGCTTTCTCTCTAATCTTCTAATTGGTCGTGGAAGGGGCTGCTCCCCCTGCTCAACAACCTCATCATCATTGCCTGCATCATCTGTAGGATCACCATCTGCCCCTAGCTGGCCATCAATCTGATTATCACCTTGAGTACCATTGTCAACTGGATTGGGCAAGTTCACCATAGGAAATGGATTTAAACCAACCAAGCCTTCACTACCACTAGACACTTTTTTCTCAACTTTTTCAATATCATCAATGGTTTGATCTTCCATGAATACTACATCACGACTTCGAACGAGTTTCTTCTCAATCGGGTCATACAATCTGTAGCCAAATTCATCAAGATCATAACCAATAAAGATGCATTGTTGTGTCCTAGCATCAAGCTTTAACCTCTCATCCTTCGGAATTTGAACAAACGTCTTACATCCGAAAACTCATAGATGATCATAAGAGGCTTCTCTACCATACCAAACTTTGTTCGGGACATCACCATTCAGAGCAACTACTAGAGATAGGTTGATAACACGTACTGCTGTGAGCAAAGCCTCCCCCTTAAAAGATTTTGACAATTTTTCTTCTGAAAGCAAACATCTAACCCGATCTTCGTTATTCTCCTTGCTCTTAGGCTGGAGGGGGAGAATTGTTGGGTTCCAGCCTAACTTGGTAGGCTACCTAACATTGTACTTAATGTTAGGCTAATGTGAACCTACCTAATTGTACCTAATGTTAGGAACCTAACATTGTGCCTAACTTATGCCTTTTGGGGGGGGGTAAGCCTCAAGTATAAATACCCCCCCTCTCATAAGGTTTTAGGTATCCCAAATTTGAGCATTCAAAACTTGAGATCCAAACTTGAGGATCCAAGAAGAGAGGCAAGGAAGCTAAGGGCATGTTCTCTTTGCTGTTTTCAACCCGTTTTGAGTCTTCAATTTTTCAAAACACTGAAAACGTGTTCTCTTTTCTGTTTTCAAAAACGCATTTTCGAAAACAAGAAAAAAAATTGTAAAGGAAACCTAAAACAACATTTGTTATTTTGGGTGTTTTAAGTGAAAACACACTGAAAATACCAAAACACGGAAAACGGATCCAACCCCCCCCTACCCACCCACCCACCCACCCACCCACTGATTGCAAAGACCCAGACCTCTCATCTCTCTCCTCTCTTCTCCACTTTTTCCTCTCTTCTCTTCTAGCTGTCGACCGCCATCGCTGAGCTTCTGGCCCGCCGTCTCCTTTCTTCTCTCTGAGCTTCTAGCCCACCACCACCATCGCCATCATCGTCGTCGATCACTTCCGCCACCACCACCGCGACCACTGCTGTTGACTGCCCCCCATCGCAAACCCTCGCATCACGACAGACGCCATCGCCCACCGCCGTTGATCGCCCCTTGTCTCCTTTCTCCTCTCTTCTCTTCTAGCCCGTCACCGCCCACCGTTGTTGATCGAAACCCTAGCATTGCGCCCGCCACCACCCACTGTCGAATGACCAAGCATCACCTCCCCTTCACCATGGTTTCTTCCTACTTGCTGTTGCGGCTCCTCTCCCTTTTGCGATTTGATTTTTTGGTTGTTTTTTTTTGTTTTATTTTATTTAAATATTAAATAAAATATGTATATAATTTATTTTGTTTTTTTTAAATATTTTAAAATTTTTGAATTATACCTGTGATAATGTTTTGTTATTTTGTAATTTATAATTACTTTCTTTTATTTTTAAAATTAAATTATCAATTATCTCTTGAATTATAGTTTAAAGTCTTTGAATTTATAATGTATTAATAAATATTTATAATTTATTTGAAATCAAATTTATTTAACAAAATATTATAAAATAAATTTTCTCAAAATTTCAAAGTAAACGTGTTTTCTAGTTTCCTATTTTAAGAAACAATTTTTCAGAATAACAAAAAAAACGTGTTTTTAAAAATTTCAAAACAGACACTCAAAACACAAAACTGAAAATGAATTCAAAACTCAAAACTCAAAACTGAAACACAAAGAAAACACCACCTAAAGGCTTCAAAGTGAAGGTGTTTTGTGAGTGCCACTATATTGTTGTATCACTTGAAAGAGAGTAGAGTGTGTGATGATATTTTGTAATTATCCTTATTATAGTGGAATATTGCTCAGAGCTTGCCCTGTGGTTTTTCCCTCAACATTGGAGGGTTTTCCACGTTAAATTTGTCTCTTGTATTTTCTACTTGTGTTCTATTTCGTGGTGGGAAAAGGTGATTCTGAGAAGATTTCACGATCATTCAAATCTCTGTCCTATTTTTTCCCAACAAAAGGGACCTACACACCTGCGCAAGTTGCTTCACTCCTAAAGAAAGATGGAATAATAGGCCCTGTTGTGACATATGGCAATACTAAATTCCATTGTCACCCTCTTTAATGACGGTTTTGAATTTATTGCTGCTAAAGAGGGTGACAATGGATTTTACCCGTTATTTTTCTGGCTGTAGTTAATTACTTTTCCAGTGATTGTTTGTTTCCTCTTAATATTAAAACCAGCGGAAATAGCTTAGGTCAAGAACTCCCAAGCCTAACAAACCCCCAAAAATTCCTCTCCTGCACTCTTTTGACATCTGAAAATTAACCCTTTCTCTCACTCATGTCCTAATTAGTGAACGCGACGATGACAAGGACGATGGTCGCTGCCACCAAGAGAAGGATGGTCGCAGATCGACATCTCCATCATAGGTAATGTCAACATCTCAAAGACTTGATACATACTCTTCTCTGTTTTTCTTCTTCTCTCACCATACCAACACCTTCTCTTTTTCTTTTTCTTAATTCCCAGGTAACAGAACCCATTATCGCTCTGTCTCACTCAGCTGCCAACATCTGCATTACAAACCACAACAAAACCCTATTTTAGGTTCAGGTTCTTTCCCCTTTTCTGCTCATTTCTCATTTTGTCTCGATTCATACCTCATTTACTTAGGTTCTATCTCTTGATGATTGAAGACTAATCCTGCCTTTGATTTACTTAATTTTTGCATAATCTGTTACTTAGGGTTTGTAACTTAGGTGTAATATCTGCTCATTTACTTAATTTCTGTTCTCTTCACTTGGAACTGGATGAGTATCTTTCTGATTGGCTTTGTATAATTACTTTTAGGGAGGCCTACTGTATTTATACATAGAGTTGTAAATTAGTAAACTAGCCTGGTATTGTTATGTCTTTCTTCTTGTCCTTTAGGACGACCCACTGATGTCCCCTGCTACCAGCTTGGTTCTGGAAATAATGCATTATCTATAGTTGGAGTCCCTTGCCGTCCAGATGAGACATCAACACCAATGTCCCTGAGTGTTTATGTTCTCACCATCATCCTTTTCAGTACTTGATAGTTGGGTTGGCACCTCACATTGATGGGGTCCTCGTGCCCTTTCACCGTGGCTGCAATATCTGAGAATAATGCATCATAGCAGAGCCAAATGACAGACAAGTCTTTGTTCCTAAATTTCTTGGAATCTGCATTCTCCTGTGAAACATAATACTGCATATTTGTCAATTAATATATCAATAGTGACAGTGACAGATAACAAAGACTGCAGAAAGAGAAAGTAAGGAATTACCTTGATTTTCTTTTCCCACCAATCATCATCTGTTGCAATGGTCTTCTTTGTTTCATCCCAACCTAGACCAGACTCTCCTCGCATCATTTGCCTAAAATGGGTCCATTCCTTCTTCATGGAATCCCAGCGATATTTCAACTGTTTGTTATCATAACATCTCCCTGTCCTCTCATTAAAAGTTTAAACCAAACATTTCAACTGGTGTCACCGTCTTTATTTATGAAAGACCTTGGCCTATTTCCTTTCTCAATTTCCTTTTATATCAACTCTATAAACCTAAAGTACGTTAAGTCATCCCAACTAGCATAGGTCTGACCCTTATTAGGAACATCATTCGCCCCCTTTCTCTTTCCTTTTTCATTATTGAACTTGCAGGCCTTACTTGTACTGTCTTGTTGCATATCCATCTATGTTACATTCAACAAGGCAAATGATATGAAACAAACTGAGATCATAAACAAATATCAAATGATGTCATAATGTATTATGGATATCATAATTGTTGTACTGCTGCATAGTATGTGTATTATGGATATCATAATGTAAAGGCGGTCCAAACATATATAACAAGACCCAAACATGGACATTACACAATATTTGGTTTCATTTACAGAAAAAGAAAATATTTGGTTTCATAAATCGTAACATACGTATATAACTGTTAATAGGATCTAACTTAAAACAGGAATGGCACAAAGGACTGTTGTCGGCATTTCACAAAAATATGACATTGGCTACTATAAGAACTGAATAACATTTCACAAAATTAGGAACAGCATTTCATTTAAATTTTCTGCTGCACATTTTACTTTCAATATAAGTACTGAATTTCAATTCAAGAGATAATAAGGCTTGGACTTGGGGATTTCAATATAAGCATTTCATTGGACTCCTTAAGTTTTTTATAATAGTAATTCAACATTTAAGATTTGTAATTCAATCCCTCCTATGAAGCTAAACATAACTAAGCACATTTTGCTCAACAACTGTACCCAACTTGAAGGATCAAGAGCCTGGAAAAACACGAGTCATATATGAAACTAGACCCGACAGGAATTTTCCTTAAATTCTGTTCACAGCAACAATCAACATACCCAACAACAAAAGAACCATAGATACAACAATCCTAAACAATAAATCCAACACAAAAATCACAGCCAAAATCTGTGAACAGCAAAAATCACATCAACACAAAACACAGCAAAAATCCAACAATAAAAAACACATCAAAATTCTGTTCACAGAAACAAACCACAGCAGTTAAAATGTCTGTTCACGGCAACCCTAAACAGCAAACACAGCAACAAATCCAACAACAAAAAATCACAGAAAAAATCTGTTAACAGCAACAAAATACAGCAAAAATACTTACCTATCAGATCTGAATTGCTAATCAATGGTCACAGCAGCGACGCCGGAGCGGGAACGCGGTGACACCAGATAAGTGAAGCCAGATCGGGAACGCTGCGAGGTCGGAGATGAAAGGGCGAATGGACCGAGGAAGATGAAACAGCGGTGACGGATGAGGGACGCCGGAGATGAACGCAGCGGACGGAGATGACAGACAGGAGATGCTGCGAGAGAGGAGAATGGCGAAGGGAGGGAGACGATGGAGTTTTTGAATTTATTTGAGGGTAGAACAGTCTTTTAAAATTTTAAAAATAACAATAGAAAAATTATATTTGCAACCACTCATTTTGTTCTTCATAGCCATCTTTTAATATACCTAAAATACCTTTATAAAAATTCATTTTTACCCTCTTTGGTGCACCCACTTTCTCTCTCAATGAACGGCTTACCAGCCGCCATACACGGCCACCTATTTACACTGCAGACAATGTGACCCGTCGGATATGATAGGGCAAAGACAAAAAACAAATGAAAATACAATTATGAAGTAGAAGAACAATGGCGATGCATCCAAACGTATACACAAACACACACATATATATACACGTATATACATATACAATTACACAGACACACATATACACACATTTGAATGCATAAACAGACACACACACACATATATATACGTGCGCATGTACACATATATATACACAGACACAGACGGCGGCCATACCCGTTGGCAAGTATGTCTGTGTGTGTGTATATATATGTGTGTGTATCTACGTATGCGTTGTATATGTATATATATGTGTTTGCAAGGGCGAATATAGGAATTTAGGTTGGGGGGGCCGAAATTTAAAAAATTAATGTAATAAAATTTTTATGTAACCAAAAAGTCAATACAATAAATTTTCATTAAACTTATGCTCAACAAGGTTTTGAAACCAAAAAATTCATTAAACTTATGCTAAATTGATTTTGCTCACTATGAATTGAAGTACTTCCACTAGTGTGATGATCTCTTTTTATGAAAAAAGATAACAATGTTTTTCCTTTCTTCACATAAGGTTGTTGTTTCATCCTAAATTCTAAGATACACAAACAAAAAATAGTACAATTTAATAATCCAACAATTAAAATATTTAACTCAAAATTTGAGGCAAATGCAAGTCTAATACAACAACTGTATTTCTAGAGTTTAAACAAGAGAAGGCAAAAGTATGGTCGATTCAAATATTCAATAACAGATTCACAATAGCAAATTTTAGGCTTTCAATAACAAATTTCAGGCTTCCAACCACGCCAATTCCTAAGTTCCTAACTAAATACAGTAGTCAAATAGGCAAGCAGACACAAAGTTAGCAGAAAATCACTTACTTAAAACTTAAAAAAAGGCAGCGATTTCAACAAAAAATCAAGCATAAACAAGGAAACAAATATGGGCGAAAAATAAAAAACCTATCTAGATTTAGCTGTCAATCTAGAGAATCAAAGAACTGAAAGAATAGAAAACATACCTAGGCAGCTGGGCTCGAATGAAGCAAATCTGGAAGTTGAAGGGGGTGTGGTAAAACAAAGACCTGAATCAGAGGCAGGGTAGCAAGCAAGAGGGCGAAGCCGACTGGCCGAACGAGCGTGGGGGCGAGGGCGAGCGAAAGCAAGAAAGAGGTAGTCAGGCAGAGAGCGAGGGCGAGAGGCAATAAGGGCAAGCGAGAGCGAGAGCGAGAGAAAGGTAGCGAAAGCCGGAGAGCGAGCGAGAGCAAGAAAGGCAGAGAGCTAGGGCAAGCACGAGCGGACGAGCAAGAGAAGAGGAGGCAGAGAGCAAGAGGCAACGAGGGTGAGCCGTGAGCGAGAGTGAGGTCGAAAAAGGAAGGAGAAGAGAAGGGCTTGCAGGCAAGTGGGCTGGGTTGGGAAAAATTAGGGTGGGCTGGGCTAATTCTAAATAATCAAAAAATTTATTCTACAAATTTAATTTTTTTTTCATACATCCGCCTCTGTGTGTTTATACATGTATATATGAGTCCTTGATTTTATCGTGTTTCTCTTATAAAACTCATATTTGTAGATTTGAGTTGTTGAGATTTGATGATGTGTTTTATAGATAATTGTGTGGGGATGATTATGATTGTGTGTGATTGAAATAAAATAGAATATTTTTAAAAAATATTGACTGTAAAAAATTATTAATGTGACTGTAAAAATTTAAAAAATATATTTTACTAACTACGAAGAACAAAAAAACTAGATGCAAGTAAAATTTTTCATAACAATAATTTTTGGACGGGAGAGCGAGAGAGGAGAATGGAGAAGGGAAGGAGAGATGGAGTTTTTGAATTTATTTGAGGGTAAAATAGTCTTTTAAAAATAACAATAATTTTCTGTTAAACTATAACACGTTAACCAAACTAAGGCCCGATATAAAGGTTACAAAAAATTAAAAATTGGAATTTTTAATAATTTCCAATTCACTTTTAAAAGTAATATTAAATTTTATAAATATTTAAAATTTATAAAAATTACTTTATATTAAAATTTAGAAATCAAACACCAACCGTTATATATGAGTATATATTTACTTACACATTTAAAATCTTTTTAAGATTATTATGACTTTTTTATGAGATAAAACTTTTAACACTATGTTTATATTACAAATTATTTAAAATTTATAATTGTTATCATGAATTTGTGACCTTGTCTATATAATTTTTAAATATTAAATTTATTAATTAAATATAAAAATTTAAATTTAAAATTAAATTATTTATAATTTATTTTTTTATAAAATCACAACTTTTTTTTTCTGTAATTAAAAACTTCATCAAACACAACCAAAAAGTGTCTACAACATTAAGTTAGGGCAATCTCGAGTGCTAACTAAATATCACATTAGAAGATTCAAATAACTAATTAAAATGTACAAATACAAAAAATACAATTCTTCTGACAATAAAAACAATATACAATTATAATGAAAAATCTTCATCAGTATCACCATTTGAAAAATTGTTAGATAAAACAATTGTCATAAGAATTGTGTTGGATTTGGTCGTTTAAAGTTAACAGTTATGTTGTCAAATACTAACTCTAAAATACTTATCAAAATAATCACTTAAATACTCAAATCCAAACCCAAACTCTTACAAAAGTCAAGTAATGGTCCCCAAATGTGGGCTCAACCCAACCAACTCTATATGAATAACTAATCGAGCCCATTTTCTCATAGTAACAAACAAAACTAACTGATTTGATATCACTAAGTTATAGTTTCACTTTATACAATGATCTACTACAACAAAAACTCCAAATTTCTACCAACGGCAATATTAGACAAGGAGCACTGCATTTATACAACCATCATTCTCGGGGTCATTAGTCACTTGAGCATACTTCCATACGCGTCCACAACCATAAAAATGAATTAGAATACCTATAAATGAGGGCAGGGCCGGCCCAATGGTTAAGCCATTTATGCCATGGCATTAGGCCCCCCAAATTAGAAGGCCCCACATTTTAAAAATTTGTAATATTTATATATATATATATTTTATAATTAAGTGATTGGTGTTGTTAATCTCACTTTTAACTTGGTGTTTGTTGTTAATCTGTGATTGACGTTTTTTGTTTATTGGTCTCTTATGGGTCTTTTGGGTGTTGGTCTTTTGTATAAGTGATTGCTGTTGAAAGTTGGTGTTTATATTAAATTAGTGTTAATCTCATTTTTATTGTCAGTTTTTTGAGTCTCACTTTTATTGGTCTTTTATGGGTCTTTAGTGTTTGTTGTTAATCTTACTTCAAGTATTGTTGGTGATTCAATTGGTGCCTATGCTCTATTCGCCTTTGTTGTCAATTGGTGTGATACTTTTTTTTATTGGTGTTTATATTAAATTATAGTTGATTGAATTTTAATTTTTTTTATTTAATAAAATGATGAGATATTTATTTAAAAAATGTATTATTTATTTTTTTATAAAAAAATTAATATTGAAAGGCCTCAACAAACTTTTTTGCCTAAGGCCCCCAACTTTGTTGGGCCGGCTCTGAATGAGGGACACCATTCCCAGTAATGAGACTATTGTTGGGTCAAGAACAATCTTACCCCAAACTACTTTCCCCAAAGGCGTTACGAGGCCCAGTTCATTGACATTTACCTGAGAATTTAAGAACTAAGATACATGAGCAATTGAATCTGAAAATATTCAATATGCAGGACAAAGGCGAGAAGATTTACCTCAATAATTGTTCCCTTTGTGACGACACCCACAGATGTGTACATCGAACCATTTGGATTTTTCTTCACCCTGATGATCTCAAGGTTGAATGTGCATTTCAGCTTAGGATGTGTGACATGGGCTTTGATGAAGCACGGCCCTATAGGACGAATGAACCGCTAGTATTTTAGAGGCTTTCGAGTGAATCCCGGTCCCACGAATGTGGCTTTCGTAACAATCCTCTTCCACTGCTTGGCAGCGAGATGAATGCCAATGTTCAATGCTAGAGATGGTGGAAAAAGGGAGGTCGTTTATGTTCTAAAATCTTTGAGAAAAGGAAGTTTGATTAGATGGGCTCATATTTGATAAATAATTGAACAGAATCATGTCTGATGCACCCAAAGAAATGAAAGTGCAGCATAAGGGTGGGCAAAAAAACCAATAGACCATGAAAATCGGCCGCACCATATCGCGTAATTTTTTAGGGAGTAGTTCGGCATGATTTGAGAAATCTCCAAGCTGTATGATTTGCGATTTGTGAATTTTTTGGTGCAGTTAAAACCGAACCTAACCGACCAAATATTGTATTAATAAAAAATTTTAAAAAAAATAAAATATATAAAAACCTAAAAGGGTAGAACACTAAAATGTTAAACGTAATGCAGCTTGTGATGAAAAATGAAAACAAGAACAGCAAACTAGAAACAAAAAGCATTGTTAAATGTGATGCAGCACGTGATGAGGACTAAATTGCAATTTTCCAAGATAAGATAATCACTGCTTGGTTGTCTTTCTTTTCCTTGTACATCTAAAATTTGTTTTTATTTATAGATATAATTTTAGATTTTGCTCGATATTTAGTATTTGTTTCAGTGTTAGATCCAACTCAACATTCTAATCAAATATAAAAATTTACAAGGTAGTAGATGAAGCAGTAGAAGAAGCACCAAATCACGAAAACCGCACCAAACCAGACCGTGTAGTCTGGTTTAACGCCAAACCACATGTACGGTTTGGTGAATTAAATGTCCCCTAAACTGCCCAAACTGCACCATGCCCACCCCTACCTAATACTCGAACCGAGTAAAACTTACTTTTTCTTTTACCAGATGTCATCACTTTGAACATCTCATCTTCAACAACAGGCCTAACCTGATAAGAAAAAGAACAATTCTACACTGTCCGACTCTTCTTCCTAATGGCTTTACCGAAGTAAATTTTTTTAACAAAATTACCCCTAACCCCTCAACAATATTGCAAATTTGCCATTGAATGTTTCCCCCCGAATGTTTTCTCCCCATCATGTTCATGGGCTTGTCAAGAGTTTGAACCACGTGCTGTAGATAACTCCACCAAATCTTGCCCGGAGACAATGTCCTCTTTCTCTCAAGAACTCCTTGTCAGCGAGCTTGACATGGTCGCCATTGATAACAGTCCAATTTCTGTATTGGACTTCATTTCAAATCAACTGCAGAAGATTAGGATTTCAATGCCACATCAGTAAGTTACTAGTTGAAGATTTAAGAAATATGAGGGTTGTGATGAACAGAACAAGGCAAGGGGAAACTTGTGATAGACTTTGGATTCTGAACAGCAGATACATAGACCCAAAACCCTCAGCAAGATCTGATCCAAAAATAAGACAAAAATGAAAGAGAATCACGGAGAAGAGAAGAGTACCAATAGTCGAGAGGGTTCTGGCCATCCTTGGGCCTTTTGTTAGATTAATTAAAGGCATGAGTTAAAATAAATATTTATTTAAATTTGTTTTAGCCGATTAATTTTTTAGATTCACTCGATTGTTCTCAAGTGTTTGTGCTGGTTAGTTATTGGCATTTTAACATTTTTCATAAGATAATCTGGAAGGTTGTGGCGGGTTGTGGCTGTCAGCGATCAGAGGAAGAAGGAGGCTATCAGCGAGGAAGAAGGAGGTTGTTGGTGAGGAAAAAGGAGAAAGAATGAGGTTATCGACGATGAGGAAGGAGGAAGAAAAAGGTTGTGCTATGCTCGAAAATATTGCAAACTTGGAGACGAAGGCAGTCTGACTGTAGGCGGGTGGAGATTTCAGATCAGTGGTGGCGAGAAGTTGTTGGCGAAGAGGAAGAAAGAAGAAAGAAGCTGTCAGCAAGGAAGAAGGAGGAAGAAGACTGTGCTTGAAGGAGGAATAAGAAGGCTATGCGAAGGAGGCTCTGCATGAAGGAGGAAGAAGGAGGCTCGTTTTGTTTGATAAAATCTTGGCGTGTCTTTTGACAATATCGCGCAAATTTGGTAGTCAAAATATCACGCAAATTTGATTTCGGTAAGCTCTCAGTATGAGATATTCGGGCAGTATAGAATTGCTCAAAGAAAATACACTAATTAAATAGTTGCCAAAACTAGCAGAATGCAGCAAAAAGATGAGACTTTGGATGAAAAGAAGAAAAAATATCAAGAAAATGTAATGATAAATATGTAGGAACTGAACACTGGAAAATCAAGAACTTGAATGTGAGCTTACCTTGGGCAAAGGAACCTCCCATTTGCCAGCCTTTTCTTTCCACTTCTGCTTTATTGTGTTGTTAAGAATAAAACCTATACGTTGCATGATTTAACATTCAAAATCATAATACACATAAAACAGCTTAAGGATTATTTTCATTGATAGACATCATCCCTGAGAAAAAAAAAATCCAATCAACTAAAGAATATACCTTTGCTTGTGTTGTCGTTTCTCGATCAAGCAGACAGGCAAGAATGGCTTCCTCATGAACATCATCACCTACTCTGTGCCTACTTGATGATTCCTCATGCGTTGCCGTCCTGTCAAGTGTTAACATAGACCAAAATAGTTAAGCAAACAATTTTCTTGATAGTCACCAAATGCAGAGTGAACTAGAAATCCAAAAAGGAGGACGACAGAACGTTATTACTTTTACTATGCCTAATTCTAATTTTGAAACCACAGTTAAGTAAAGAATTATGAGCAAATACACATATGTCCAAGCTACATGATGAGTCCTGTAGAAGGTTGGAAGTACAACCAATTAGCATACCATCAATTCACAAGTACCAAGCATACACGTTCTTACCTGTAATGTCCCATATTTTTTAAAAGACTCAAGTGTAATTTAACTTGAGTCGTAAGTGAAATTTTTAGATAAATTAGGGTTATAATATAATTTTTCATAGTTATGAGATATCAAATCAACTGCAAGGAGTGCCTTATAGTTTAGATATCTAAGAAAAAAGATATGGTACTGACAAGCGTTCCGAGTCATGAATTATGGCATCAAAAGAAATTGGATTAGAAACGATTTTCGGTATAACTAAAATACAACTATAATTTGGGCTAAAAATTCAAATTGTTATAGGAGACTTTCGAGAAATCAACAGAACCCTGAAGTGGCTCCGATTTTACGTAAGGATTGACCTTGAGGTGGTTTCGAGACGAAATAAAGGTCCAATGAAGGCGCAGAGGCGAAATCGTCCTTATCGAGTAAGCCATAAGTTATTAATTTTAGATTTTCAGTATCGTAATTTAAATTAATTTGATGTTTAAGGATATAATTGTAATTAGAGAATTGCCCTAATGAAATAGAGATAAAATTGGAGTTTAAATGTGTTATTTTCTCATCATCATAATGTAATATATATAGTTATATATATATATGTGTGTGCATCAATGCACGTGTGATGGCCAAGGCAGAGAGTATATATTATATGTATATATGTAGTGTGGTGCCCAAGCTGTAGGATGTCTATATATAAGGGAATCAAATGAAAAGAAATGGAAATGAGGAAGAATGAAATTGAAAGAAGAAGTAATGACCAGAGAACAGCAAGCGACGACTCACAATGGCTAGAGTAGAGCATTAGCGAGCTTGGTTGGATTGGTGGCTAAGGTGGTGGCCGGAATCGGCCGTAACAGGCGGACAAAACCATGGCCACAAGCAGCTGCCATGGCAGCACGGAAAAATGTGAGGCGAGTAAAAGAAACCTATAAGGTGGAGCAGCGGTTGCCGGTGGCAGGAGCAGAGGTCGGCGGTGGCTGGCGACGGCTAATGGAGTAGCGGGCTGGTGCACATAGGCGTTATGCGCAGGAGAGGCAGTTCACGCAGGAAGAAGAAGGGAGGAAAAAGAAGAGAAGAAAAAAATAAAAAAGAAAAAGAAAAGAAAAGAAAAAAAAAGAAAAATAGGGAAAAGTCTCTTAAAATTTTAAAAAAATTCTAGAAATAAATTTAGGGCTTAAGGAGCATGCCAGAGACTGGAGAATTATTTGGGCACGCATTTTAAGATCATGACACGCATACTGAGAAAGTCTTAGAGGCTAAATTAAGGTGAGTAAAATTTTTTAAAAAATCAGAAAAATTATTTTATGAATTTTTATAGAGAAATATTTGAAAAATATTTAGTTTGGATTTATTGAGAAAAAAAAAAGGAAGAAATAGAGAAAATTTAAGAGAAAATTAGGAAAAATATAATATTGATACCCTTGAATAAATATGATGCCCAAGGTATGTTGAGGTTCTGAATTGAATTGGTTAGAAGCTTGGCACAAGAATGAAGACATTCTGAGATACGTTCTAGGTAAGTGGTACTACTCAACTGGATTTAGTTTCATGAAAAATGATTGACTTATAAGTGGTTCGACCCTAAACCCGATTTTATGTAAATGATTTTATCATGTTGTCATATCTTTATATGAATATGTCATGTAGATTGCGTTTATATGCTATGATGAAATTTGTATATGTACACGTTGATATTATTGATCATCAGTACTGGCCCTGGGCATAGGCAGCCTAGGGCCCTCCTCCTCAAATCCAACGATTAGGAGCCTTTTCATATTTAATAGGTAAGCTTAAATTCAATTAATATAAAAAATTAATAGCCAAAGATTATTTTGGCATGAGAAAGTTGTAATGTCAAATTTAATTAATATAAAAAAATTAGTAGCAAAACAGTGTTTTGGCGTGAGAAAGTGGCAATTAATACATTGAAGTGAACTGTGCACAGTGACAATTAATGCATTGCAATGAACTGCGCATAGGACAGTGTGCTATAAGTGTACAAGAAAGAAATTTAAAATTGAATTGATAGTTGGCTGTCTGGGAGTGGGCTGCTTGTTTGAGTAAATATATATATATATATAATATTTTATAATTAAAGTAAAAGCAAGCACTGCAACAAAACTTCACATTTTCTCCAGAACTTCACTTTTCCTCTAAACTCCAGTGCTCTGGCTCTTGTCTGTGTGCATTCCTCTTATCTTTTTTTTATTCTGTGACTTTTATTGTCTCTCTGCGTAATCCCTCTCAAGTCTCAGCTCTCTTGCGTGGTCCTTCTCGAGTCTCAGCTCTATTCTTCTTCTTCTTCTTCTTCTTCTTCTATCAGTAGCACACAACAGCTACTAGCACCAAGCACCCGCGCCTCATTTACTTTGCGAAAGAGGAAGTGAAAATAATCTAATTATATATATATATATATTGAATTATTGATGCACTTAATATTTACATATTATTTCTTGAACTCTTTCTCTTGTGTTTTTCTATTAATTTGTTTTGTAGATTTCAATTCCAATATCAAATCTAATCAGGTTCTATTGTTTCTCGTTGAATAACATTTGAATTTGATATTATATTGATTTTCGTATTTAAATTACTCAGTTGCATTTGAATTTGATGTTATATTAATTTTTGCATTTAAATTGATTTATTATGTCCACTAAAAAATATGTGTCTAGAAATGAAAAAATGAAAAAAAAAAAAACTCAAGAGTTTATTTTATCTCAAACAGGAGCGTTGGATAAGTTTGTTACTAGGAATATTAGTAATACAATAGTAAATGAAGAGTGATCATTTGATAGATAAAGAGGTTCAAAACGACATGCAAGAACAACATGAATTAGGAGATGTTGAAAATAGAAATAAGCAAAAATATAAAGATTTAGATACAGAATGCTCAACTTACCCTTTGGACATAACTGATCCAAAAAATTGGAAAAATATTGATCAAAATTTTATAAAGTTATTGGTAGAAAAATGTCCTATAAGAAGTAATATGGTTGATTTTCCTAAAAATTTAGAAAATAGGCATTTCTCTTCTACATATTACACTTGCCATTTATCAAATGGTGAAAAGAGTGATAAAAAAAATGGTTGATTTACTCTATTTCAATAGATAAAGTATTTTGTTTTTGTTGCAAATTATTTAAACAAGAACAAAACAATATTCAATTAGCTAATAAAGGGACAAGTGATTGGAAAAATCTTAGTTCTAAATTGAAAAGCCATGAAACAAGTAGCGGGCATATAGATAACATGAGAAAATAGATTGAATTAGAAAAACGATTATAAAAGAATTTAACAATTGATAAAGCTTTGCAAGATCAAATCAATAAAAATATAAAACATTGGAAAAAAGTTTTTGCCAGAATAATTTCAATTGTTAGCTTTCTTAGTAAGAATAATTTGACATTTCGTGGAAATAATGAAAAATTATATGAAGAAGATAATGAAAATTTTCTAGGTTTGATTGAAATGATCGTTGAGTTTGATCCAATTATAAAAGAACACGTTTGACGTATACAAGAAAAGCAAATTCACTATCATTATCTAAGTCAAAAAATTCAAAATGAATTCATACTCATGTTGGCAGGTGAGATAAAAAGTGCAATAATTAAAACAGTTAAAGAAGCAAAATATTTTTCAGTGATACTTGACTATACACCCGATATAAGTCATGAAGAACAGATGTCTCTAATCATACGATGTGTAAATGTCTCAACAAGTCTAGTTAAGGTAAAAGAGTTTTTTTTGTTTAAGATTCCTTAAGGTAGACAATACATCAGGGCAATGACTGTTTAAGGAATTCATAAATGCTCTACAAATACTTGAAGTTGATATTGGTGATTTAAGAGGTTAAGGTAATGATAATAGTTCTAATATGAAAGGAAAACATAAAGGTGTGCAGAAAAGAGTATTAGAAGTAAATCCAATGGCTTTTTACATTCCGTGTACTTGTCATACTCTTAATCTTGCAGTATGTGATATGGCAAATTCATGCATAAAGGCTAAATCTTTTTTTGGAATTGTACAATGCTTATATACATTGTTTTCATCTTTTACAAAGCGATGGAAAGTTTTGTAAGATAATGTGGAAGGCCTAACACTTAAGCAACTATTACAAATTCGTTGGGAAAGTCGAGTTGAAAGTATTAAAGCAATAAGATTCCAAGCTCCATAAACAAAAATTGTTTTAACTCACTTGATG
This sequence comes from Diospyros kaki, assembly GCA_036245055.1. NCBI lineage: Eukaryota > Viridiplantae > Streptophyta > Magnoliopsida > Ericales > Ebenaceae > Diospyros > Diospyros kaki. Next base: position 2,422,355 of record BSEG01000010.1, read on the forward strand.
GAAACATGTGATGACTCTGAGGCATTTCGAGATGCTAAAAGTGTAACGCCCCGTTTTTCGAGCGCGTTATAATTTTAGACAATTCTGAGACAATAATTTTTTTCTTTCAAACTCATACTAAACCACATCATTTCTCCCGTCCGTCCCAAAATTGCCATACATTATCTCAAATGAGAGAATCATCATATATATCTATTGCGGAACCTAGAATCGAACCTGATATCTCACTTTAACATATATCATAAATCAAATCTTTATATTATCGTTTCTCGAACTTAATCCTCACTACAAGGCTATTCATCAATGACTTAAAACATAACATAAGTCTCAACTAACATTGACACATACCATACATTCTTACTAACATGAACCCTAAATGGGGTTATACATCATCGTCATTAACCATAAGGTTATACATCATCGTTCATCAAACATCAATCATAACTCACATCTTACATCATGGACTTTCAAATCATTCAGATTTCAAAATAGCAGGACTTAAACACATGGGTTACATTATATACATTCATCTCATCATTCATTTATCGTGCACTCTGCTAAGTGCCATTTCATGCCTCATTCATCCTCGTACCTGCTACAATCTCCATCTGAAACATTTGAATATTCTAGGGGTAAAGCCCAATTAGATGATGAACCATCTAAGTAAACGTAAAAAGTCATTTTCGTACATGAATGCAAAATGTCATTTCCTTTCAATTCGGTTTGAGCCGACCGTACCTTAATGCTACTCTCCATTTTTACAGTCTCCTTCCCAGACCGAGGTGTATGGGTGCACCCTTGAAAAAGCAACGGTCCCGTCCCGTACTCTCAAATCCTTATGCAATCTACATGACATATTCACATCAAAACATGGCAACATGATAAAACCATTTACATCAAATTGGGTTTTGGGAAAACCACTTTCAAATTAAGCATTTTCATAGGACTAGATCAAATTTGAAAAGTACTACTTTTAAACAAAGCATTTTCCATAAATTCAAATTCTTTTGGGTAGTACTACTTTGCTCATACGCATCTCCTAATATCTCGATTCTCGTGCCAAACTTCTAACGTACTCACTTCGAAACATCAACATACCCTGGCCATCATATTCATTTAAAACATCAATAATCTATTCCTCATAATTTCCTCATGACTTTCCTTTATTTCTTCCTATTTTCCTCAATACTTCCTTAAACATTTTTCTCACTAAATAATTCCTCATTAAATAAATTTGTAAATAAATAATTTCTAAATAAATAATTCCTCGATAATCCAAACTAAGCATTACTCAATTATTTCCTCTAATATTTATCTATAACAATTCATAAACTAATTTTCCTAATTTATTAGAATTTTCTAGGAAACTTTACTTATCTTAACTTAGCTCCTCGGCTTTCTCGATATGCGCACCATGAACTCAAAATACGTGATTGACCTCGATTGTCGCGCAGATCCTCGATTCTCACTCACTATCTTGATTCTCGCACACCACATCGATTTTCGAGCACTACCTCAATTTTTCGTGCACCTCCTTGAAATGCATGCCTGACCCATTTTTCTTACCAAAGACTCCGAAATATTAATATATCTTCATCCCTATTTTTCTAGGATTTTTCAGGATCTTTTCTCATTTTTCTTTCTTTTTTTTTTCTTTTCTTTTCTTTTCTCTTTTTTTTTCTTTTCTTTTTCTTATTTCTCCTTCTTCTTCCCCTACACCCGCGCACAACACCTGCAACTTAGCCATGTGCGCACCAGCTCCTGCAACTCGGCCATGCGCCTTGCGCACCAACTCCTCGAGCGTCATCCAACGGTTCATGCCGCCATCACCGGTCATCTTCTCGTAACCGCATCATTGCCCTGCTCACTGTGCGCTTGCTGTTTGCAGCTCTGCTCGAGCTGCCATGCTCGGCTACCTCAGCTTGCCAACGCCTCCTCTATGTTGCTGCCTCCAAGACCTCCCCGAGCTTTCTCCGAACCAGCTGCTACTGCCTCGTGCGAGCTTGCTACCCGCCTAGCCTTTATCGCAGCTGTCCCCTTCATCACGAGCTTGCAGCTTCGCTTGGCTGCCATTGCAACAACAACTTGAAGCTACTACGAATATGGTCAAATCGGCCATCTCATTCTCTCTCTCATTTGATCTCTCTCTCTCTCTCTCTCTCTCTCTCTCGGCTTCTCTTCCTCCCGGTCTCTCTCAAGCTCGCCCCTAGCCTCACGATCTCTTGGTCGAGGCTCTCATGGCTCACTGCCATGGCTGAAACTCTTCCTCATCTATATATATATATATATCCTAAGTGACTTGGAAGCCACTCTCCTTCTCGAAAATCTCTCAATCCTTTTGCAAAATCCCTAAGCCCAATTCCTCAATTATAGAACCATTCCATCGAGCTCGCTACTGTCTCCCACACCTCCTGTATGCATGCCCTGGCAGAATTTTGGAGCTTTCCCTAGCTCCTCACGCGCACACACGTACTTATATATAATATATATTATATGTATATTACACACATTATATCTTCATAATTCTTTCTTATTAAATATAGAAATTTCATAAATTGCAAATAGACCCTCAAATGCCATAATTATTTATCATCAAGCCAATCGCAAGATCGATTTCTCCAAAATTAATAATCAGTGATTACTCGATAGAGGCCAATTTTGCCCCAAGGTCCTCACCGGGCCCTTGATTCATCCCAAAACCACCAAAGGGTTGATCCTTACGAAAAGTCGAAACTCCCTCAGTGTTTCGTTGACTTCTTGGAAGACTCCTATGATAATTCGGTATTTCAGCCTGATCTGAAACTGCATTTTAGTTGTACCAAAAATCGCCTCAATTCCAGTTTCTTTTAATCCTATAAATCCTATTTCGAAACACTTATCGAGATTATATCACTTTCTATAGCTAATTACATTTCAAGGCATTCCTTCCAGTCGATTCGATAATTTATTTTGCTATCTAGCCAATTTTCGGTATTTTAATCTCACTGAAATTACGTGACAACCTTATGCCGAAACGGGGTCTTACAAAAATTCTATTACAAAACATTATGGATTTTAAGTTCTTGTTTGGCATGGTTATTTGGTATAATATATTGTCTGCTATTAATAGAATAAGCAAAATATTGCAAAGTAATGATATGGTCATTGATGTTGCTATAAGTCACTTGAAAGCACTTATTTCTTTTTTTTTGAAACATATAGAGAAATTGGATTTGAATCTGATATGATTATTGCTAAAGAAATTGCTACTCAAATAGAAATTGAACCTACTTTTTAAGAAAAAACATATTATTCGTAGAAAGAATCAATTTGATGAAAATGTCAATGATGAGATAACACATTTAACTGAAGAATCTTTTAGTGTTTATTATTTCTTATATGTAGTTGATTAAGCTATTTTTTCGCTTAAGTGTAGGTTTGAACAACTTCCAGAATATGAAAATGTTTTTGGATTTCTATTTGATTTGAAAAAATTATATTCTATAGATGATGATTGTTTAAAGAGATCGTGTGATGAGTTAGAAGAATTTTTAACATACAAGACGAATTCAGATATTGATGAACAAGAGTTATTTTCTGAATTGAAAGTTGTGAGATGTTTGCCAAAAGATACCAAGAAGGCAATTGAAGCGTTAGACTACATGAAGACAATGGATTATTGTTTTTTGAATGTGTGGATCGTGTATAGAATACTTCTGACCATACCAATTACAGTTGTTTCTACAGAACGAAGTTTCTCAAAGTTGAAATTGATAAAATCTTACTTTCGGTCAACAATGTCATAAGAAAGATTGAATGGATTGGCAATGGTGTCTATTGAAAAACATATGTTGGAACAAATTGATTGTAATAGTTTAATTGTTGATTTTTCATCTAAAAATGTTAGAAAAGTAAATTTAAAGTGAAATATTATGAATTTTAAACTATTATTGTGATAATTTTGAATGCTTTTATATAATAAAAAAAATTTATTCGTATTTGTTACATGTAATTTTATTTTTAAATGTTGAGGATCTCATATAAAATTTCATTGAGGGCCTCAAAAATCAAATTTCGCTTGGGGCCCCTAAATTCTTAGGGTCGGCCCTATTGATCATGCACCGCATAAGGGTTTGAGAGTACGGGCCAATACCGCTACTCTATCAAGGGTGCACCTATACACCTCGGCATAATCAGGAAGTCGTAAAAATAGATAGTAGCAGTAAGGTACGATCAGCTCAAATCGAAAGGAAAAGGAAATGACATTTTTGCATCCATTCACGAAATATGATTATTGTACCCTTATTTAAATGATTCATCATCTAAGCTGGGCTTTATCCCTAGAATATTCAAACGTTTCAGATAGAGATTGTAGTAGAAACAAGGATGAATGAGGCGTGAAATGACACTTAGCAAAGTGCATGAAATATTGATTGAATGTTATGTAGCTCATATATTTAAGTTCTGTTACTTTGAATTCTGAACGTTTTGAAGAATGACGATGTATAAGCTTATTATGGTTAATGTTAAAGATTAAGATTCGATTATTAACTTTTGCATTTAATATTTATAATGATTCTTATTTGATATTGATGAATAAAAATTTTGGGATAAATATGAGGAATGATTTAGCCGTAGTTTGAATAGAAAAAAAATTATTATTCTAGAATTATCTTAAATTATAACACGTCTGGAAAATAAGGTGTTACGATATAGCTTCAGTCTCATATATCATACAAATTTCAGCCATTAGTGAACACAAACCTACATAAAAGTGGATGGTTGCATTACATAGCCAACACAAAACTATTCAAATCAAACAATATGAATTCTAGACAAAAGATTAATAAGCAAGAATTCATGCAGTGGGCCTAGTTGGATAAAAGGCTTGATGTGTTGTTTATTGTAGGTTTGGAGGCTGTAACCATCATAAGTTTCCACAACACATGACAAAAAGAGCATATATCTTTCAAGAAGAGTGGGGTACAAAGACAAAATCACATCATCAGGTGACCAACATACGGATTCTACCTTTCCATACGTTGAAACCTAAAATCCATATTCAATTCCCATTCAAAAAAAGAAAGAAAAATGACCATAAAAGGCTTCCTTCCAGAGAAAATTAAACATTTCTAACTCGGGCACATCCTTGGATGAGTTCAAAACTGACGAATTCAGAAACATATGGAAAAGAAAACGAACACAAAGTTATGTGATTTTGCCAATCCGTTTCAATTAGAGAAACTAGCTATCTTGAATTCATTAAAAATAAGGAAGCATTTTTAACTACATATTGAACAACGAGAGAAAAACAGAGATTTCCATAAAAGTACTAACGTTTTCTTCATCTGGGCCTTCTCCACATAACGCTTCTTCGCAAACCTCTTACCCTTGATACCCAACGCCTATTTCAATCCAGACACAGACGCCCAATCATCAAAATTTGAATGCAAAATAAATGCTATGTGAAAAAAAGGATCAATTCGAATGGAGTGCAAACCGTCTGGACAGTTTCAAAGCCCTTGTGAGCATCGCGGGCCTCTCGCTTACTCTAGCAGTCGAAGTAGTTAGGGTGGTAGCCATGCCTCTTCCTGTGCAACTCTATGTAATCTCCTTCCGGCTTCAACACCAGCAAACCGAACAATTCAAAATCAATTTCAACAGTTTGGTATTGAATTATGAGGATGATTGCGATAACTAGTGGCGATCGAAGTTTTGAATCTCTTGAATCTTCTGTAATGCGATGGGATTCCAAAACCCAAGGAAGAGGTTTTTAGAAGCCTGTTTGAGTTGGTTGCTCATAGCTACGGGAAATAACCAACTGCCACATTATTTTTTATAAAAATAATATTTATATATGCAGTCGCAAATCAGCATTGTCATTCGCGAACAATTCGATATTCGGCTCGATAAAAACTAGTTCAAATTCTTGCATTAAGATAAACGAATCAAGTTTGAATTTAATTTTGAAACTTGATTTGTAAACGACCCGAGATTAATCTTGTTAAAACTCATGAATATATTCGATTAGAGACTTATGAACACTAATATATTCAACTAGAGACTTATAAACATACTTGATTATAAGTTTGCAAATAATTCATGAACAACTTGGTTTATAAATATTTTAATATATTTATTTATAATTAATTTTATAAATATATTATTTAACATAAAAAATTTAAATTTTAAATTACTATTATAATATAATTAAATTGAATATGTTTAAAATTATATATATTAATTTAATTATTTAATATAATATGACATGTATATATAATAAAATAAAATAACAAATTAAGTTTAAGCAAAATAACAAATTATGGCAATCACGAGCTTGCTGACAAGTTTAAACTTGAATTTGTGTCGAGCTGAAAGTTGGGCTCGCCTCGTTAACCTTTTGACGAACTCGAGCTCAAGCTCTGCTTAACTCAAGTCGATTCAATTATAACCCTATTTAGACTCTTAATTATAGCTTTGTAATAATTTTATATTATATCAATGTAAAACACATTAATTTACAGGAGTCATTAAATGTGTCATAACTAGTATCCTAATAGCACTTTTGTTTCTTAATCAACTTAATTTTTGACTAAACATAAAATGTGAGAAAAAATTATTATAATTATGAGACTAGATATGAGAAAAATATTCAATATTACTATAATACCGATAATATCACCTTATCATATTGATGTCACAAATCCTTTAATATATTTTTATTTAAAAATTTATTCCAAATCTACATTAAACTACATTAATTAATTATCGCTTATTAGCTAGGAATGCCCTACTAATTAGCCAAGACCCCACTTCTAGCTACCAATATAAAGTATGCGCAATATGGATATTCCTTTTGAGCACCCACAAGTCTGGATATTGATTCAATTGCAGCCCATGATATCCAGACGAGGACAAGACCAATGTTTGAGATATAATATAAAGACAAACTAGTGGCCATGGCTGGGCCTAAAAGTTGAATTGAGTACGCCCAAGGCCATTTGTGTGATATATACTTCTAGACATGTGATGTTTTGTGTGAATTTTATAATAAATTTCTTGTACTTGCAACTCATATTGGATTAGAAACGTCTGTGACTTGGATTATTTGGAAAGAAACGTCCCAGTACCCGATGTATTCAAAACGATAGTTGAACGCAAGCCGACCTTCAGTCTGCTTTCCCACCTTGTATTGTACCATCGTAGGGGTCTGGAGTATTTTATTTTGTTATCTGATAGACATGGTATCATTGGATTATTAAAAATACTACAGCATGATCGATATGATGATAAAATGTAATATTTTGACCATCGAAATACGAAAATACCTCTCACCCGTTCTCTTAATTGCCTCTTTTGTGCTTTCTCTTCTCTCATTCTCATGATTATTGCTCGTCGTCTTCCTTATCCCTGCCTCATCTCACGTTGATCGTCGTTGCATCTTCTCTTTTCATCGCAAATAGGAAGGATGCAATGACGGTTGACATAAGGTGAGACAATGAAGAAGAGAGGCGACAACCATGAGAAAAAAGAGAGAAGAGAGAGCACAGAAGAAGCAATTAAGAGTAAGGGATATTTTCATTATTGCACATGTATATGTGATTCGTGAATCTGAATGTGAAACTCTTGAATAATATAGCAAGGTCCTTGAATTGTAGTATTATATCTCCATTTGAATATTTATAAGAAAAGGCTAATTTGTCCTCCAAAAATCAAGTTATTAGAGTTCATGAGAAATAAATGCTTAACGAATAGTACGAGTTTGTTTTATTTGTAGGGCTTTTGACATTTACACAAGCAATGTGAGTTAATCTTTGATATTTTTAGATTTAGTTATTTCAAATAAAAAAAAATAATTATGAAATGAGATATTCGAAATTATCTCAAAATCTGTCAATCTCTATTGTTTTGTGATGACATCGATTGGAACTACTAAGGCATCACTATCCCCTCTAAAATTTTTGGAGCTAGACCAAGATCTAAGGCTCAGTTTTTTAAGGATAGCAATGTGATACATTATCTAGACAGAGAATCACAATGTAAAAATTAAGAATGAAAAAGGACTAATAAATTTGATCAAGAAAAGAAACCATGAGGATAAATTGTAAAAAAAAAGACGCGTGGACTATCTGGGAAAGAAAAGAAACCATGAGGATTAATAAATTGTTTTCATTTGCCTCTCCCTCTCTCTCTCCCTCCCTCCCTTCCTCCGGGGGTGTTGTAATGAGAGGCATGTGACGTGAGGGGAGCCACCACACCACTGGGCTCACATGCGAACGTGTGCTATGAAGTCATTCATCTGTCGTCGCACAACATTAAAAAAAAAATTGTAAAAATGATAACAATTTCGGGTTTTACCGCTTATAAATTTCGGAGCTCTCCCCAGATTCATTTTCTTCAATAACACCCTCCCCCCCCCCCTCCCCCCCGGCCCTCCTCTCTCTCTCCCTGCTCTTTGGCCATGGAGATTGAATCAAAAACCCAAGAGAAAACCGGGTTCATCAACCGGGTGAGTGGGTTGATCAAGGGCAAGGTGTTAGAGATAGCCAAGGAGGCAAAGAAGACTGCCCAAGAAGACCCGAGGACAATTATTCACTCTCTCAAAGTAGGATTGGCTCTCACATTTGTGTCCTCCTTTTACTACTCGAGGCCATTGTATGATAGTTTCGCGCAATCGGGCATGTGGGCTGTCATCACCGTGGTGGTTGTTTTTGAGTTCACAGTTGGTAAGTAATCATACACGGAATTAATATTTATGATTTGGAGTCCCCCCTTTTTAATGTCATTGATAAATCCTTCTTTTTATCTCTTTCCAGGGGCCACCCTCTCCAAGAGCATGAACAGAGGCTTTGCAACATTACTTGCCGGTGCTCTAGGCGTTGGAGCCCAGCAAATAGCTTGCCTCCTTGGACACAAAGGATATCCCATTGTTCTTGGGCTCTTTGTCTTCCTTCTAGGTGCCCACAAAAATGCTTGATTATTGCTCTTCGATTCCTTATAAAATACACTCAGAAATTAAAGAGATCATTTTGAGTTCCAACTCTCGTTCATATTATTATATGTCTATCTTTATTGTATAAGTTTATCACTCATACAAGTCTCTCTATAAATAGCTGCCACAGTTATATAAATGGTTCCAAAGTAATTTATTAATATTCATTGCTTCGAGTTCCTTGCTCATGGATCAATCAAATTCGTGCAGCTGCGGCATCTACATTTGCCAGATTCTTTCCAAATATAAAGGCAAGGTATGATTATGGAGTCCTGATATTCATCCTGACATTCACTTTGGTGGCCGTTTCGGGTTATCGGGACGTCAAGATCTTAGTACTTGCCTACCAACGATTGTCGACCATTCTGGTCGGCGGTGCAATATGCATAATCATATCCATATTCCTTGCCCCCGTTTGGGCTGGCGAAAAGCTCCACGATCGGGTTGCTGCCAACTTAGAGAAACTTGGAAGCTTCCTAGAAGGTAATTGAACTCCCAGTTTGCATTACACAACACACAAAAGGAAAGAATTTAGCCACTTCTACATATATATGAGCATCAAAAGGGAAAGGTTAATTGCTAAATGCCAAAAGAATCTATATACATTTCCAGGGTTTGGAAACGAATGCTTTAAAGATTCTGGGGAAATTGGAGATAGCGGTATTGTTGCTACCAGGGAAGAAAAGCCATTTCTTCAAGTTTATAAAGATGTTCTCAACACAAAAGCCATTGAGGATTCCTTGGTGAGTAGTCGGCTATATTTTTAGAGCCACTTCTCTTTTGACATTTCGACTTGTTTTTTAATTTGCTTGGAAGTTCCAACTTTTGCTGCCCATTTCGTTATCTTTTGTTTTCCTACTGATTTTCTTTTTGGGTTTGTTCAGATCAATTCATTCTCATCTCATTAAATGTGTAACTTTCAGGCAAACTTCACCTGGTGGGAACCAGGCCATGGAAGGTTCAAATTCTGTCATCCATGGAAGCAGTACTTGAAGATTGCGGGCCTCTCTCGCAAATGTGCTTGCCATTTTGAAGCTCTCTCCGCCTACATAAATTCTGATATTCAGGTATATATATATATATATATATATATATTATATATAAGTTTCTCTTAAATAACATTGAACAATACCTTAAGTTCAATTTAAGCAATTTTTAAGTGACTTAATGAGAACTAGTATTCACGTTTCTTTTATTTGATTCGACGAGTTAGATATTGATTTACTTAAAAGCTACTTTATTCAGTCACATCCTTACTAACTTTATTCTCCTAGGAACCAACAAACTTCCACAGAAAAATTCAACAACCATGCATGAAAATGAGCTTAGAGTCCAGCAAGGCTCTAAAAGAACTAGCCTCATCAATCAACACGATGACACACCCATCTGCAGCCGATGTTCATATGGAGAACTCCAAAACAGCAGCCGATGAGCTTAAGGCTGCAATAGAAGCTGCCTTGAGAGAGACAGAGACCTTTAACCTTTTGGATATTATTCCGGCTGTTGCTGCTGCTTCAGTTCTCGCAGATATCATCAAATGCATCGACAAAATCGGGGAGTCGGTCCATGAGCTTTCGCACCAAGCACATTTCAAGAAATTAACTGGAAGATCAGTCCACTCTGTCACCGGAGAAACCACGGGAAATTCACCGGGGAACTGTGAAGCAGGATAGCGAAGTCGATGGTGAGGGTGAGGGTGTCATTATTACACTAGAAGGAACATCTCTGGAGTCTCCTGAGAATGGGAATCCTCTATCCCCGAAGTCGGCTGTCCCAAGAGCCGAGTTCCAAATATTAGCTACCAACTTATAAGCCATAATGGATAAGAGTAAGGAAAGGGAAACAAGAATTCAGAATTCTTTTTTTTTGGTTTCTGTTTCACTTTCATGAATCGAAAGTTTCTTGGGGCTGCATTACAATCAACAAGCATATATACTGTTCTTATTGCGTATCTGAATATAAATTTGTCTCGTTAAACCCATAATAATTAATTAATTAGGCTTCAATTCTAATTAAAGGGTTTAAAGCAAAGAACACTAAAAATTCTAGAAATATAACGAGAGTGAGACGTGAGATTGATCAGCCAAATTGGCCAGCATTATGTGAGACAGAGAAATTATGTAGCGAGCAGCTCGATCCCTTGGTTAAATTCTTTTGTTTCTTTGGATAAATTCAAACTTTACTAATAATTAATTAGTTATTGCTAATACTCAGTAGTGTTCAAGTAATTAACTAGTATATATATTGAAATTAAAGTAAAATGGTACAATAAAAAATGGATAATTTATAATAATCTCCGCTAAAATTTAACGAACTTGCAAAAACATCCCTCACATTTATGCTGCTAAGCAAGCAAATGAACAAAATGGCAATTTTTAACATCATTATTTCTCTTATTTCTTTCCTATTTTCGTGTGGTCCCATTGCATCTGGGTGCAACTCTCTCCTCCAAACAATCAAAGTTTCTTTTTTGTGGTGGTTTTTTTTGGGGTGGTTTTAGGTCATTCAATTCGTTCCCTATTTCTTTTTTTCATCACTTGGGCCTTTCACCTACACGTGTCATGTATAGCAAAGATGGGGAACAAAGAATTGAGATGGTACAAGTGATAAAAAGAAGTTTCTTTGGAGGTGACGAAATATTAATTTTTAATAGAGATAAAAATATTTTATTTGATAGAAATTAATCACGTATTTACTTAAAAGTGTATAAATTTATAACTGCATCTAATTTATTTAAAGATCAGACCAAAAGGGAAGATCCATCTTTACAGAACTAAGCAATTAAAATTTGAACATCTGAGTTGTAAAATAAAATAAAAAAAATTGAGTGTGTGCATCTCTTGGCAAGCGGAATTCCCCCACGCCTCCCCTCTCCCCCGTCATTTTCTCTGTCTCTTTCAAATAATTCATTATAAGTTCGTAATTACATCTGATTTATTTTGAAATTGAATTAAGGGTATATTTGATTGTATTATCTAGAATTAAATTCTAGGTAATATTACCTAAAAACAAAAATTACCCCACTCTCTTGGAAAATAAATTTCATGAAAAAAAAATTAAATATTTGTACCAAATATATTTTTTCATAAAAAATTAAGAGTGTTTGATTACTTTTCATAAAAAAATTGTAATAATTACATATTTTAATGATAAATGTAATACCCCATGTTTAGATAAGATTGCCACGTAATTTTAATAAGTTTAGAACACCGAAAAATTGATTTTATAGCAATTTCAGGTACCGAATCAACTGCAGGGAATGTCTCGGAGTGAAATTGTCTAAGAAAAATTATATAATCTTGACAAGCGTATCAAGTTGGGATTTATGGTGTCGAAAAAAATCGGATCAGGAACAATTTTCGATACAGCTAAAATACAGCTGCTATTTAGACCGTAAAATCGAATCGTTGTAGGAGACTCCCAAAAAAAATCAACGAAACCCTAGGGGGGCCCTGACTTTGCGTAACGAACAACCCTTCAGTGGTTTCAGGATTAAACAACAGCCCGATAAGGACACTGGGGTGAACTCGTCCTTTTCAACTAAGAATTGGATTATTAATTTTGCACTTTCAGTATTAAAATGCAAATTTAATCGATGTTTGAGGACATGGTTGCAAATAAAAAAAAAATTCTCAAGTGAGATTATGAGAAAATTAGAATTTAATACATAATTTTATATATAATATATGATACATAAATATATATATGTATGCACACGCATGGCAGAGGCCTCTGTTAAACGCAAATGGCCATGCCCTGTCACTCCAAACTTCAAATCCTATGCCCTATAAATTGGCCATGCTTTTTGCACCTGCGATTTGCGCAAATCTCACGCCTCTACAAATCCATGGCAGGCAGTTGAGTGTGTCAGACGCAATGGGGTGCGGCCAGTAAGGTGAGAGAGCAGCCAAGCGCCTATAAATAGGCATGAAGCTTGGCTGTTTAAGAGCAGCAAGGAAGCAAGAGTTCGCTGAAGAGAGAGAGAGAGAGAGAGCAAGGGAGATCGAGAGAGAGCAAGAGCTGCAGCCAAATGGTGGCTGAAGGAAGCAACAGCAAGCAGCCATGGCCGCGAACAGCAAGTCGCAGCCATGGCCGCGAGGCCGCTCGGTTGAAAACGAGCAGGGGGCAGCACGGCGGGCCAGCAAGGTGCGTGGTGGCTGGTAGAAGCGGGGAAGACCGACCGATAAGGCCGAAGGCGACTAGAGTGGTCGCAAGCTCTCAGCGGCAGCCATGGCCGCGAGCTCCAGCATGCAGGTGCGTCGTAGGGGGCTGGTCGCGGGTGGTCGCGAGGAAGACCGCCGGTGGTGGCAGCCGCGATGCACGGCGAAGCTGGCCGAGGCAGTGGCTGGTGGTGGCTGGGCAGGCGCAGGGGCTGCACGAAGAAGACGGTGAACAGGAAGAAGAAGAAGAAGAAGAAGAAGAAGAAGAAGAAGAAGAAGAAGAAAAGAGAAGAAAGAAAGAAGAAAATGAAGAAGAAAAATGGAAAAAGCTAGGCGTTGCAGGTGTTTGCGGGAGAGGCAGGGGAGAGAAGGAGGAAGAAGAAGAGAGGGATGAGAAAGAAAAAGAAAAAAAAAAAAGAAAAGAAGAAAAAAATAGGAAAGTGATAGGGAAAAATCATAGAAAATCCCAAAAGATAGGAAACTATATTTCGGTAATATCTCGGAGATTTTGGACGAGAAAAATTGTTCGGGCACGCGTTTTGGGAATATGGCACGCATATTGAGGAAGTCGAGGAAGCTAAGTAAAGGTATGTAAAATTTCTTAAAAAATTCTAAAAATTTAGAAATATTATTTTATGAATTGTCGTAGAGAAATATTTAAGAAAATATTTTAGAAATATTTAGTTTGGATTTATTGAGGAAAATTAGGAAGAAATAGAAAGAAAATTAAAGAAAATGCCAGAAATTATGAAAAAATAGGTTTTAATGTTTATTTAAATAATTATGGTGATTATGATGCTTTGAGGCTGAAGTTGAAGAGATTCGTGCAAATTTTGAGGTTGACACTCAAATCGAGGTAAGGCACGAATATCGAGGTAGCCCGATAAGCTTGAGAAGCTAAGTGGTACTTCTTCGAAAATATTTTCATCATATTGACATGCATTGATATGTATCCATCACGTAGAATATATCCATAACATGACTATGAAATACATAAATACACGTTGATGTCATTGGTCACACGCATATGAGGCCGTAGGGAGTACGAACTGGCACCGCTGCCTTACCAAGGGTGCACCCATACACCCCGGCTTCGAAAGAGATGGTCGCTAAAATGGTAGGCAGCATGGGGGTGCAGTTGACACCTACGATGAAAGACATTGCATACACACACGACATAGCGTGATGTACCCTTACTTAGATGATTCATCATCTAACTTGGGCTTTACCCCTGGAATATTCAAACGTTTCAGGTGGAGATTGTAGCAGATACGAGGATAAAAGAGGCATGAAATGGCACTTAACAGAGTGCATGATAAATGAAATGTATGTAATGTAGCCCTTGTACTTAAGTTCTGTTACTTTAGATTCTGAATGTTTTGAGGAATGTTGAAGATGTAAGAATTTATTTATGATTAATGTTAAGATATCAGGTTTCGATATTTGGTTCCACATTTGATGTGTATAATGATTCTCTTTCGAGAAAAAAAATGATTGAGGATTCTAGGACGAATTCGAGATATGACGTGATTTAGAAATAAGTTTGAAAAGAAAAATTTTATTGTCCTGAAATTGTTCCAAGATATATAACGCGTCTGAAAAAGTGGGGCGTTACAATAAATATATACAATCAAACACACTATAAGAGAAAAGATCGATCTTTTTCAAAACTAAACAAATAAAGTCAGAACATCTAAGTCATAAAAAAAATTGAGTGTGTGCATCTCCTGGCAAACGGAAATGTCCCATTTCATTTTTCTCTCTCTTCCAAATAATTCATTATAAACTTGAGGTTACATTTGATTTATTTAGAAATCGAACTAAATTAAGGGAGAAGATGAATCTCTTTCAAAATTAAGCAAATAAAGTCAAAACACGTGAATCATAAAAAATAAAAAAAAAATTGAGTGTCTGCATCTCCTGACAATCACACCCCCACCCCCCCCCCCCCCTTCCTTCCTTCCTTCCTTCCTCATTGCCAGTTGCCACCGCACAAAAAGATTCTCCATTTCAGCCATTTTCACGCTGAGTGAGAGAGTGCTCTTTGTTTCAACCATTTCACACTGATAGTGAGAGAGAGACAGAGATCCGTGTGTGTTGTAAGGCCATCTCTAACTCATCTGCGAATATTATAAATAATTTACTTTATATTTTAATTTTATTTAAAAAATTATATATACTCTAACCACATCCTCTATTCTCATTTTTATTTCACACTCTATTTTATTTATTTATTTTAATAAGTTTTAATTCTTTTTATTTTATCTTATTATAATGTTTACACATACAGAAAATTAATAATAAAATTTACAAATTAATAACTAAGTACACAAAATAATTAGATATATGTATAAATAAAATTATTTTAATTAAATACACACATACACAAAATCATTAACTAAATATATAAAATATCAATCACCAAATACAAAATTGATATTGAATCACAAATTGCAAGAGAAAGACGTTGTTGCTATAGTTGTTGGAGGTGTTTGTCGTTGTCATTGTCACCAGATTTGGTGTCTACAAGTCGTCTGCGCGCTTGCAACGTTCGTTCTTCTCTGCTAGTCATCATTGTTGTTGCTCATCGCCAGCCATCTTCTTCCAATTCTGAATTTGCGTTTGCTATCATCGGGACAAGATGTATAAAAAGTAATTTGAAACTCAACAACTATAACGAGCAATTTGAAACTCAACAAATTTTTGGTGAGAGACAAGATAGGTAGGCAACTCCATTGAAGCAAATTTTCAACAATTGGCTATTAATATTTTGACTTGGGGAGCAATTTTTTTTTTTTTTTTGGATCAAAGGCAACAAATTTTGTCCCAAAGGCTTGCATTTAGGTGGAAAGAAAAGTATTTTTCAATTTACATAGAAAACAAAAATTATCTCTCCTCTGATAAAATTTTTTATGAAAAAGAGCAAAAAATATATTTTAATGATTGTACCATAAAATTAAATTTTATGAAAAATATAATATGTCAAACATCAAAATAGAATTCAATTTTTTGGATAAAATATTTTTGATACTATCAAACGCACCCTTATGAGAAAACTTTAGGTCCAACTTTCAAACCTGCTAGATCCAGACTGATGGTTCATTATTGTGTCCTTGAAGGGTAGCTAGCTAGCTTGCTTCCTACCTTGAATGCCGATTTAATGAGACAGTGAGTCAGCCGACTGACGCGTGTTGGAGTTGAACCACCTGTAGAATAGAAGAAGCCGAAAGAAGTCCACAAAGGGCGGCAGCATGAAATCCGCGAGGGCCTTTTTGGAATTTTGAAATGCATTGTACTGTTTAACGTTTTGCCTACAAATAAGTGAGTTTTGTATCTAAATATTTCAAAGTGATCTTCTCACAACAAAGAAAAGGCTCTTCCAAATTATTTGATCTCACACACAAAACCCATACGCACAGTGGTTGAGAAAGAGGGAAGGAGTAACCTTCTAACACCTGATATCAAAGCGTGGAAATTAAAAAAAAAAAAAACGAAGAAGACAGCTTGTAGAAATTAAAAAAAAAAAAAGAGAGAGAGAAAAAAAATTAATTAAAAGAAAATTGCCACAAATGCATGTCTTACTCCCAAGTTAACAAAACAAAATTATGACATTTGGTGTATACAAATGAAAGCACTTTTGGGATCACATGTATGGCATTTTGTTCAAGAAGACTGCGCAGAACCCGTCCATACCAAACCTAAAGCAGCTTTTAACACAAGGAGAGAAGATGGAGTTGAAAAATCAAAGGAAAAGAGATAAGAAGATGTTGTACACCATCTATCAATGCATTGACAAAAATATGTTTGAATTGGTTGTCTTTCTAGAAACCTTAAAAAATGCATGGGATTTAGTTAAAAAAATCTTTTAAAGGAGTTGATAAAGTAAATACACTATAGGAAAATAATCGATTTGAGATGAATTTTTAATTTGAGAAGAATTTAAAGTGGTTTAAAATACTTTCATCGTAAAATTTGAGATAAATTTTGAAAAAAATTAAGACAAATTTTTTAGGCGAATTTTCCCTATTGTCATTTGAGATGGATATGAAGACGAATTTTGAAACGAAATTTTTAGACGGATTTTGACTCAATTTTTTTTATCTTTAATTTGAGACGAATATTCAGATGGATTTTGAGACGATTTTTTTAGATAAATTTTTTCGTCTATAATTTTAGACGAAATTTGGATAGATTTTTTTGTTTGTAATTTTTAAAATTCATCTCAAATTTAAACTAATTTAAAAACATTAAAATTCATTTTCTTTCAAAGTTTTATAATTAAACCTAATAGACGCAGTATATATATGCCTTAATATAACAAAACAAACTAAATTAAAAATCTTGCATAAATATAAATTCATCACAATAAATAACATCGTCCATGAATATATCTATTTAGGAAGCGCTACAACCTAAAATCTATCCATGCTAATGACAGATACTCCCAATGATCTCCATGATTTTAGTGTGGCAAACACAAAGACATGCTTAGGAGTTTATCTTCCAAGACTAACAAGCGATGGTTTATGGGATCCACAGCTTTTCTAACCATCTACCTCATAGCTTGTCAAATCTGATCCATGAACGAGGACGACAATGGCGATGGTGACAATACCTGGGATAAACGAACAATAGGGATAACATGGGCTTCTAACCCTTTCCATACACGTGACCATTTTTCCTCCCACCTACAACCTCCAATCATAAGCATGTCTTGTCAATAGCTGGCTACGAGGGTTGGTCACAATCATTACCTTCTAATGGGCCACCTATCGATGCTCATGATGATGCCTCATGTTGTCGTGTCTAAAAGTCAGCCTGCAATCATCATGGATACATGAAATAAATTGTATTATCAATAGGTCAGTTAAGCATACTAAGATTTAAAATACACAACTAATGTATACTTACATAAGTTTTCTTGGACATCTTCTCAACGAGCCCCAAATTATCCTTTCTTTTATGCATGGCGAGGAATAACTCAAAATGTGTTAATGAGTGACCAAGTTGCATAGTCTAGAAAAGGAAAAAATAAAGGTGTTCATGCAACTATATTTATTTTAGAAAAGTAATTAACTAAAATTAAAATAATAGAAAAAATCAAATATTTATCATCTCCTCTTGTGCTCGGACATAGGTATGGAGTCACATGTGTTTATAGTGACTCCAACTTATGAGACCCTATTTTTTTATTTGGCTTTTTCATACTTGGTCTTAAATTGTGGAATATTCTAATATTCCTTTAATACTTCATATACTTGAGGAGACATCCAAGTTGGTTGTTTCGTTAAATCATTTCTCATATTAAATAAAAGGTCAATCATACAGTCTGACACTGTCTTCTTAAAGTTTTTCCTTATTTGATGTTCTTTTTCAGACTCCCAAGACCACTTCTTCTATAATATTAAGGCAAAGTAAAGCTTATAAAAATGTTGTGACATAAATAAATAAAATGACTCATAATGCTATAGTTTAAAAGGTTGTATACTTATTTAAAGCATTTACATTACGTTAAACTTGTCAAACCACACATATCTCTCACAATAGAGTTTGTCTTTTTCCAACTAGTGTCTGGCTTCTCAAACTTAAATTAGATTATTAGTGTAATGTCCCCTTCACGGTCAATATTATCAAGCATGTTGAAGCACACATTGATTTGTGAACTCATATGTAAAAATAAAACTTCCTTTGTTCAAGTTAAAAATGATTAGTGAATAAAGAATACTTATGAGGAATCCAACGACTGTATCATTCAACGATTTTGAAAGGCAGCAATGGACATGGATAATCCCCTAATTTTAAGTGGCAATGACAAAAAAACCCTAGATCCGATAATGTTGGGGTGGGGTGCTTGTAAGTTATGGGAATCAAATTTATTGTTGGACGAAAAAGAATGTCGCCTACAAAAATAAATAATTGTGACGAATTCAACCCCGCATACTAAGAAATTGACTAAAATGAGGTGGAAGGTATACCAATAGGTGTATGCATGTGATCCTCATTATCACTCTCTCTCTCTCTCTCATTTATACTCCTCGATGACAATGTCGCATAGGTTGATCATAGGATGTACTGTATGACATATCCTGTCATACAAGATAAGTAACAATTGCATAATATTATTTGAGCTTTGAGAATATTTCAGGCTATTTGAATAACTTAAGAAAGGTTATGGCTAAAAAAAGTTATATATATCATGTTAGTAGGCATGTGATTAAACTTTCAAATAGTTTTGCAATTAGCCTTTTACAACTCATAGTCGTGCAATCAGTTCATCCCCTCCATGTTATCTTGAATTAAAGAGTGAAAAGGAAAATTATCTGTTGAAATGTCAATGTAGTCAAACCAATTAACCTGCTTCATCAAGCTATTAACAATTTCATGCTCCTATGAAGGACTAGCTAGAATGATTTGGCAACAAATCCCAAAAGAACTAATTAAATAACTGACCTTAAAATTCGATATATAAAGCAGATAAAATTAATGTCACTGATAAAATGTTAGTTATCCCAGTCCACAAACTGGTTAATGAAAATAACAAGACGCATCCAATTAATAAGCACCACCTTCATACTCCCAACCAATGTGAATATTTCATAGAAAGAACTGTAATTTCACCTTCATACTCCAATAAATGTGAACAGTCCATAGAAAGAACTGTAACTTTTCCATCAATGTGAAACACAATGGTAAAACAAACAATTTAACATTAGTAAATGATTAATAAAATATCAGGCTCACAGCATATTTCAGGCAAACATGAAGCTATGGGAAACCCTAAATAAGTGAGGTACTTCTTATGTAACCAGGCCATCAGGAAGGGACAAAATACAAAGCACAAAAGAAGCATTCATTGATACAAAGTTGCAGACTAAACTAGGGGTATATTATATCTAAGATCACAAGACTTTAGTGTCTTTTTTATTGTGTTCACTAAACTTTAATTTTTTGCAATGTGATTACTAATCTTTAAAAATTTTTTGCGATGTGATCATATTTAAAATTTTCCGGCAAAGCTATTGCCGGAGTTGTGACGTAGTCCTGATGTGGCAAACACATGCTGATTGTGCAATAGTCAATGAGATGTTGCTAATGAGAGAGAGATGGAGGCGTCAACGACAACTAGAATGACAAAGACAAATAGTAAGGGTGGCGTCAACGACTGCTGCAAAGATAGTGAACGGTGAACGACGATTGAAAAGAAGTCACGAGCAACAAGAAGACTCAGAGAGAGGGAGGTTTATGCGGGATGTAATGACACATGACAACATCTCATTGGTAGCTATCACACAATCAGCATGTGTTTTGCCAAATCAGCATCACGTCACCAACTCCGATGGGGCTTGTAAGAAAATTTTAAATGTGATCACATTGTAAAAACTTTTAAATATTAGTGATCACAGTGCAAAGAATTAAACTTTAGTGACCACAATTAAAAAGGTACCAAAATTTTATGATTTTTGATATGATTTACCCCATGATATATCCACAACTCATCCAAAACATACTCCGTAGTTCAGTTTACACAAAGAACCCCTCCACACATTGATATGCTAGATTGACTTAATACATAAATAGCCATAAGTACATAATCAACTTCTAAACACATACACCAGAAGACCATCAAAACATATGATTAGGGTAAATCACATCAAAGATCACTAAATTTTAGTGTATTTTTTATTTTGATCACTAAATTTTAATTCTTCGCAATATGATCACAAAAATTTAAAAAAATTTACAATGTGGTCACATATAAGATTTTTCGATTACCCTATAGCCGGAGTGGATGATGTGGCACTCACGTGGTGCTGATGTAGCAAATAATAAAAATAATTGTGTAATGACAACCAATCAGAACGTGTCACGTGTCAAACCTATCAAACCCATCAGCGCCACGTGACACGTTTTGATTGGTTGTTATTATACAATATTTTTATTGTTTTCCACATCAGCACCACATGAGTGTCACATCACCCACTCCAGCTGTAGAGTGTCCGAAAAATCTTATATGTGATCACATTGTAAAATTTTTTAAACTTCTATGATTACATTGAAAATAATTAAAGTTTAGTGATCAAAATGAAAAATACACTAAAGTTTAGTGATCTTTGGTGTAATTTACCCCATATGATTACATCGCACAGCAGAATCTACAAACTGTAAACCCTACCAAAATCCTTTTTTTCACCGACAGCTACTGCGTAAATAAACGTAGAGTAATTGTTGCAAGATTATCGCACCATTACCAGTAAACGAAATATAACCAGATTTCGAACTAAAAAAAAAACTATTATGAAAAATAAATTCACGAAACTACAGGAAATAAATTCAGCAGAAGATCGAAGCAATGGAAAACAATTCTATAGCAAATATTATATACCAAATAACATAAATTATAAATAATAAATTTTCTACCATCAAAAACCATATATATATATATATATATTAGCTTTGAATTCCACAAACAATCAACAACCATAACCTCCATAAAGATCATGAAAAAGGAGTATCAGTGAACAAATATGAGATTTTGAAGTTTAATTGTCCTAAACATGGAACTAATGACAAAATAAAACAATAAAAATAACGAGATTGACTCCGAAATAAGCTTCAAATACTCGAATTCTAGCCAGAAACAGAAAACCCAAAAGAAGAAATTAGCATAAATTGATGAAAGATAGTCAGAGTCATAGCGTAAATCAATGATTCAAATCAAAATTTCAGAAATAGTAGCATGAAAAAGAACTAAAATCAACTAAAAAAAATCACACTTAACTCGAATTCTCCAATCAAATAATTAAGTATATTTTGCTTGGAGGAATTGATATGTAAAGCTTGAATGCATAACAAAATGAAAACTAAAATGGCAGAAGAAAAAAGAAAAAAAGATTAAGGTGATGTGAACATACCATCAAGCACGAACTGACCGTCCGTCAATTAGACCGTCGAATAACAACAAACAAAAAATAAACAGATCAATACAAAAAAACAGGAACCAGACTAAAATCCCAACATAAAATAATCAAATACATAAAATAATACACAAAATGTATAATCAAATATATAAAATAATAAAATATTCACATATAAAGAATTATATAATCAAATACACAAAATAATCAAATATTCGCATACAAAGAAATTTATAATTAAATACACAAAATAATCAAATATTCGCATACAAAGAAATATATAATCAAATACACAAAATAATTAAAATATAATTCACCCAATACTTTAATATATACAAAATACACAATATAAATTACAAACCCAAGGGTATTTTAAGGATGGAGTCGTTGATGCTAGAGGAGGGAGCCGTCATCGCTTATGTTGTATGGAAATAGAAACATGAAACATTTTTTATAGGAAACGGAAACGTGAAAACGGACATTTTTTTAAAAAAATAAGCATAAATAAGGTCTGAAACGAGAATAGAAAACGTTTTGAAAACATTTTAGAATTAGGGAAACGACTCCTATGAGGTGTTTCCGTACAACATAGGTCGTCGCCACTACTTGATGAGAGAGTTATTTTCTACCGCTGCTAGAGCTGCTACTCATTCTTCTTTGTCGCCAGATCTAGTCGTCACTACTAGTTCTTCTCTGCCGCTGGTAATCGGATCTAGTTGTTGCAACGCTGCTCCTTTTTGGTCGCCACCGCTATTGTTGCTCGTCACCGGCATCTTCTTCAAATTTCAAATCTCTAATAGAGAGCCATTAGAGAAATGCAATATGGAGCAAATTTTCACTCCTTAACTTTAGCAAATCATTTAAAGTTTAATAAAAATTTTGGGAGGGAGAAGACAGATAAAGAGGCCCCTTGAAAATGATTTGCAACAATTTTCTCCTCAAATTTGGGCTTAGCAAGAATTTTTCCCCACATTGGAGATGGCGTAAAACCCATTAACCAAACTGGGACCCCAACATAAAAAAGTTGAACAAAATTCAAAAATTAGAATTTTTAATAATTTCCAATTCACTTTTAAAAGTAATATTAAATTTTATAAATATTTAAAATTTATAAAAATTACTTTATAATAAAATTTAAAAATCAAACTCCAACCGTTATATATATATGACTATATATTTACTTACACATTTAAAATCTTTTTAAGATTATTATGGCTTTTTATGAGATAAAACTTTTAACATTTTGTTTATATACAAATTATTTAAAATTTATAACTGTTATAATTTATGACTTGTCTATAAAATTTTTAAATATTAAATTTTTTAATTAAATATAAAAAATTAAATTTAAAATTAAATTAATTTTAATTTTTTTGTAATTAAAAATTTCATCAAACACAACCAAAAAGCATCTACAACATTAAGTTAGGGCATTTCTCAAGTCCTAACTAAATATCACATTAAAATATTCGAATAACTAATAAAAATATATAAATATAAAAAGTACAATCATCTTAAGATTATAATGGGAGATCTTCAGCAACATCACCTTTTGAAAAACCTTAAGATAAAATAATTATCATAAAAATCCTATTGAATTTGATCCTCTAAAGTTAACAATTGTATTGTCAAATTCCAACCTTAGAATATTCACCCAAATAATCTAAACAGTACACGGATACTCAAATCCAGACCCAAACTCTTAGACAAGCCAAATAAAATAATGGGTCTCGAAACTAATCGAGCCCATTTCTCCATGGTAACGAACAAAACTAACCGATTTGATATTGCTAAGTTACAACTTCACTTTATACAATGATCTACTACAGCAAAAACTCCAAATTTGTACCAACAACGGTATTATCAGACAAGGAGCACTGCATTTATACAACCATCATTCTCAGGGTCGTTAGTCCCTTGAGCACACTTCCCTGCGCATCCACAGCCACAAAAATGAATCAGAACGGCCCTAAATGAGGGACACCATTCCCAGCAATGAGACAATTGTTGGGTCAAGAACAATCTTACCCCAAACTATTTTCCCCGTCGGCATGACGAGGCCCAATTCACTGACATTTACCTGAGAATTTAAGAACTAAGATACATGAGCAGCTGAATCTGAAAATATTCAATATGCATGATAAAGGCGAGAAGATTTATCTCAATAATTGTTCCCTTTGTGATTACACCCAGTGGTGTGTACATCGGACCATTTGGATTTTTCTTCACCCCGATGATCTCAAGGTTGAATGTGCATTTCAGCTCAGGATGTGTGACATGGGCTTTGGTGAAGCGCAGCCCTGTAGGACCAATGAACCGCTCGTATTTTGGAGGTTTTCGAGTGAATCCCGGTCCCACGAATGTGGCTTTCGTAACCATCCTCTTCCACTGCTTGGCTGCGAGATGAATGAGAATGTTAAGTTCTGGAGATGGTGGAAAAAGAGGTCGTTTATGTTCTAAAATCTTTGAGAAAAGGAAGTCTGATTAGATGGGCTCATATCTGATAAATGATTGAACAGACTCATGTCTGATGTACCCAAAGAAATGGAAGTGCAGCATATGCCTAATACTTGAACCTGGTAAAACTTTTTCTTTTACCAGATTTCACCACTTTGAACATCTCATCCTCAGCTACTGGCCTGACCTGATAGGAAAAATAGACTAATTAAACAGTTGCCAACACTAGCAGCATGTAGCAGAAAGAGGAAACTATGGATGAAAAGAAGAAAAAAGGTCAGGAAGATGCAAAGATAAATTTGTAGGAACTGAACACTGGAAAATCAAGAACTTGAATGTGAGCTTACCTTGGGCAAAAGAACCTCCCATTTCCCAGCCTTCTCTTTCCGCTTCTGCTTTATTGTGTTGCTAAGAACCTATATGTTGCATGATTTAACATTCAAAATCATAATACACATAAAACAGCTTAAGGATTATTTTCATTGATAGACATACTAAGAAAAAAAAATCCAATCAACTAAAGAATACACCTTTGCCCGTGTTGTTGTTTCGTGATAAAGCAGATAGACGGGAACAGCTCCCTCATAAACATCATCGTCCACTCTGCGCCTGCTTGATGATTCCTCGTACATTGCCATCCTGTCAAGTGTCAACATAGACCAAAATGGATAAGAAAACAATTTTCTTGCTAGTCATCAAATGCAGAGTGAACTAGAAATCCAACAAGGAGGACGACAGAACGTTATTACTTTTGCTATGCCTAATTCTAATTCTGAAACCACAATTAAGTAAAGAATTATGAGCAAATATGCATATGTCCAAGCTGCATGCTGCGTCCTCTGAAAGGTTGGAAATACAACCAATTAGCATACCATCACTTCACAAGTACCAGGCATACACGCTCCTACCAGAATATGGCTTCAGTCTCATATTGCGTACAAATTTCACCCATTCGTGAACACAAGCCCACATAAAAGTGGATGGTTGCATTACATAGCCAACACAAAACTATTCAAATCAAACAATATGAATTCTAGACAAAAGATTAATGAGCAAGAATTCATGCAGCGGGCCCATGTAATGGGATAAAAGGCTTGATGTGTTGTTTATTGGAGGCTTGGAGGCTGTAGCCATCACAAGTTTCGACAACACATGACAAAAAGAACGTATATCTTTCAAGAAGAGTGGAGTACAAAGACAAAATCACATCATCAGGTGACCAACATACGGATTCTACCTTTCCAAACCCTGAAACCTAAAATCCATATTCAATTCCCATAAAAAAAAAAAACAAAGAAAGAAAAATGAGCATAAAAGGCTTCAATCTAGAGAAAATTAAACATTTCTAACTCGGGCACATCCTTGGATGAGTTCAAAACTGACGAATTCAGAAACATGTGGAAAAGAAAACAGACACAAAGTTCTGTGATTTTGACAATCCGTTTCAATTAGAGAAACTAGTTGTCTTGAATTCATTGAAAAGGAAGAAGCATCTTTAACTACATATTAAACAACGAGAGAAGAATAAAGATTTCCAGAAAAGTACTAACGTTTTCTTCATCTGGGCCTTCTCCGCATAGCGCTTCTTCTCAAACCTCTTACGCTTGTGAGCATCGTGGGCCTCTCGCTTACGCTTGCTGTGCAGCTCTATGTAATCTCCTTGCGGCTTCAACACCAACAAACTGAACAATTCAAAATTAATTTCAACAGTCTGGTATTGAATTATGAGGATGATTGCGGTAACTGGCGGCGATGAGATGATTTAGAAATTTTACCATGGCGGCAATCGAAGCTTTGAATCTCTTGAATCCTCTGTAATGCAATGGGATTCCAAAACCCAAGGGAGAGGTTTTAGAAGACCGTTTGAGTCGATTGCTCGTAGCTACGTGAAATAACCAAAGGTCACATTATTTTTTATAAAAATAATATTTATGCATGCAGTCACAAATGAGAGTAGTCGTTTGTGAACAATTTGATGTTCGGTTCGATAAAAATTCGTTCAAATTTGTGTATTAAGATAAATAAATTGAGTTTGAACCTAATTTTAAAATTTAATTTGTAAACGACCTTAGCTTAATCTCATTAAAACTCACTAATATATTCGATTAGAGGCATATGAACATTAATATATTCAATTAGAGACATGTAAACATACTTAATTATAAATTTGCAAATAACTCATGAACTTCCTCATTTATAAATATATTAATATAATTATTTATAATTAATTTTATAAATATATTATTTAACATAAAATTATCAAATTTTAAATTATAACTAAAAAAATATGTTTAAAATTATATATATTAATTTAATCATTTAATATAATAGAACATATATATATAATAAAATAAAATAACAAATTAGAGTTAAGCAAAATAATAGGTTATGGCAATCCCGATTTTACTGCCAAGCTTAAGTTTGACTTTGTGTCGAGGTCAGACTCAAATTCGATTCATTAACCTTTTGACTTGACGAGTCCAGCTCGAACTTGAGTTCAGGCTTTGCTTGACTCAACTCAATTCAATTATAATTCTACTTAAACTCTTAATTATAATTTTATAATAATTCTATATTATATCAGTTTAAAACACATTATTTTAGGGGAGTCATCACATGCATCATAACTAGTATCCCAATAGCACTTTTGTTTCTTAATCAACTTAATTTTTTATTAAACATAACACATGATAAAAAAAAAAATTCTATTTATGAGACGAGATATGAGAAAAATATTCAATGTATTACTATAATACCTATAATATCACCTTATCATATTAATGTCACAAATCCCTCAACACATTTTTATTTAAAAATTTATTCCAAATCTACATTAAATAATTATCGCTTATTAGCTAGGAATGCCCTACTAATTAGTCAGTATAATTCGGCCTATAGGTCCAATTGGTTTCATTTTTTTTTAAGACTAAATATATTATGGTATTTTCAAACTCAATGTTGTGCTACTTTTTAATGCTATCTAAATATTATCTAACAATATTTATATTTTGTTTATAGAATCAAAATCATTTTAAATCAAATCCTAACCCTCAGAATTGGGTAAATCACACAAAAAATTACTAAATTTTAGTGTATTTTTCATTTTGGTCACTAAATTTTAATTCTTTTCAATGTAATTATAAAAGTTTAAAAAGTTTTGCAATTGTTAGATATGAGCCCTAAAGACCAGTTCTAGTGACACAAAGGGACTCGATCTTGTAATTCTTTAAATATTATTTAAATGACAAATTTATATTTTTATTTAAATTGTAATATGATTTAAATTATAAAACATATATCCATTAGTATAATAAGAAGTGGATACCATTCTTAAGTGTTAAGAATACGAGTTACGGATAATCCACAATTTGTTATACTATAAACGTGTTCCTGGCCATAGAATTTCTATCATGGATGATACAACTCGTTAAGGCCAGCACATTGTCTTCCTCCTTGTTTCAGTATGAGATACTGAAAGATAAGGTTAGTGAGTCTCGTGCCATTCTGTATGAGCTATAGAAGGAAGATAAGTGGGTGCTCGTTACAAGAACGAGTTCACTGAACGGGACTGTTAACATTAAATCACATGGGTTATTTCTCACGGGTCAATGATTTAATGTTAACTGCGATTTTACAACTAGTCCTTAGACCTGAGATGACATGGATATCTGTGTATTGGTGGATTAGGATATCAGCGATATTATATGGTTGTTCTAATCAAAGATAATCATACGTATCTATGTGCTTGATTTAGTGATACATGAGGTATGTGTGCATCAGATATGGAATCTATCACCTCGAGATTTATGAGGAAGATATCCTATGCGATCCAGTAATCACTTGACGATAAATCCTTGGCCGAGGTAATATGACGATGGAATTTGTTCCATACGGGTTGTGTCATAATTTGTCAAGATTGATTTTGGATTTGGTCATATGACAAGATTAAGAGATTCGACCTACTGACCATGATCTCATATCTTGTCGGGATATAGGATGATAGAAGGACCGTATTGTATGGTAACGTAGTAAAAGGTTCACAATACCCGCTTCACAATAAATTGGGTAATCATGATATATTGCTAGATGTCACTCATGATTTACGAGAATTAATTGTTGATTATTCTTGTTGCCAATTTATTTGTGAACCCAGAAAGTCCCACCCAAAAGAAATTACTTTCAATGAGAAAATAAATAAATTAGTAATCTTATAATTACTAATAATAGTGCATTTATTTATTGAATAAATAAGAATAATTAAATAATTATATTATGAATACAATTATTTGATTATTAATTGGGTTAGGCCTTTTGCTAGTACATTAGGCTTAGCCCAATGGCACTATTGGATTCAAATAAATACTATTGGATTGAGCTTGCCCCAATTGCATTAAATGGAATGGACTTGAGAAGCCCAACCCATTTAATGGAGAATGGTTATTTAATTGGAACTATAAATAGCTCCAAACTCTTAATTTCTCTCATAAGTTGCATTTGGATCATTTTGAGAGTTGAGAGAGTTTTGGAAGAATAGTTCTTGAATCCAAGAGGTAAGTTGGAAATTTTTGTAAAAAATTTCTTCTACTTATCTTTCTCTTTGATATTCTTGAATAGAAGTGATTTCGGGTGGACCGACTCGGCATCCTACACTTGGAGGATTATACGGCGGGAAATCTAACGGTGAAATAAGATTTCATTCAAGAGGTATTTTTCGTTTATGCCTTCATTTTATTAAACCATAATTTCTGAAAAACGGGATACCTGCAAACTAAATTTTAATTTCCGCTGCGCATATGATAAGATCTATGTAACTCAACAGCAATATAGTCACATACAAGATTTTTCAACCACTCTATAGTCAGAGTGGTGATGTGGCGCTGATGTGATAAATAATAAAAATATTGTGTAATAATATTTTAATATAATATTATTATATATATTTTGACACGTGGCATAATCTGATTAGTTGTAATTGCACAATAATTTTTCTTATTTGCCACATCAATTGAAAAATCTTATATGTAATCACATTGCAAAATTTATTAAATTTCTATGATCACATTACAAAGAATTAAAATTTAATGACTAAAATAAAAAACACACCAAAATATAGTGATCTTTGGTGTGATTTATCCCCTCAAAATTAGACACAAATCAAAGTTTCAATCACATTATGCAAACCTATTATTAGGGGTTCTTAAGCTTACTTCGGCAAAGTAAGATTATTCGACTGCTAATCACTATAAGTTTGACTGTATATGATTGTAATTTAGACTTCAAAATTTTGGCTTGTGCTTAAGTTTGCAAATGACAGTTTTTATTATCTAAAAGGTTACGTTGGAGTATTTTGAGGAGTGAGATTGGTTAGCAAATTATTTATAAAAAATACCGATTCATAATTAGTTATATTTACCTATGGTCTAGTCATAGGAAAGTGATATATAGCCCTTACCGAGTCTAGATTTATATTTAAGAAATTAACTCGAATCTAACTCTCAAATCTTAATTCAAGAGAACTTGAGTTAGTTTTAATAGATCTATCTTATTTTAAATTCAAATTAGAGATCTTGATTTTTGATAATAATCAAAATCGGGAATTATGAAAAAAATCTCAAAAATCCTAACAAATCTCGTGAATAGCTCTAAATTTTTTATAATAGTCAAATTCAGGAATCTTTAAGAAAATATAAAAAATCTCAACAAATATGAGAAGTGTCAACGTTCAATTTCAGTCGAGTCTGATTCGTTTTGGGCCACACTGAATGATTATAGATCACGGTAAGAAGAGAGGCCTTTTTAGGAAGCTAAGAAGAGAGGCCTTCACGATTTTCTCGTGGTTCGGCCAGAACGATGCCTACTCCACGCCCGCACTCTGATTATTCCTTTCAGAATGACGGTTCTTCTGATTATTCTCTCTGTTGCTTATGTTACCTCTGTTCTCTATTTATAATCGAGGGGGCTTTACAATTCGGATAACATATAAAAATAAAAATGTGATATAATGGAGGACAAACAGTCCTTATTATCTGTACAAAATCGTAAGTGGGATCTTCATCTCGAGGAGCATGGGCTGCTGCAGTGGATGGTCCCTACCTCTGACTCCTTAGCAGCTTTTACCACTTTATGCGAGCTGATCGTTTTCGGGCCAGCGACCTCGGTGGTCCAGCGATCTGAAGGATGCTTCCTGGAGTTCGCTCACGGATGGCTTCAGACTCGTTTGAAGGATATCGGGAGATCGCCAGGTGTCGCTTTACAAGTTCGGGCTTTGGTAGTGAAAACGACCTCCCCCAGTGAAGTCGTTTGGGCCTTCTTGTTTTCAGGCGATCAGACCGACCCATCCGAGCGAGAAATACGTATAACAAGAAGTAACTCTAAAAATTTTGTCTTATTCAATTTATTTAAAATGGGAGACTCCTACAAGTAAAATTATTTGATAGCAGATTATTATTATTCTCTCCAAGTGTCATTACTAACTTTAGCCTCAAAAACTAAATTGAGAAAACAAGCCTACCCATTCTTGCAAGTGCTCGCCCTAAGAGAGACCTATGGTAATTGGTCATTCATTCCATTATCAAAGAATTTGCCTAAATGTTACGAACATTCAGTTGTATCACGTGTCTCTTATTAATTTCTATATAAATGTTCCAACCCAAATGCCTAATCCAAAACAGTGGGACACAGGTTCAAGTCAAGATTACTTTCAAATGCAGATCCCTTAATCTCTAATTATATCCTTATAAAATAAATTTCTAAATTACCCAAGAAGCATATATCTCTAATGTTTGTGTGGACAAGCAGATGCCCTAAAATAAGGGAACTTTAAGAAATGGACAGGTTATTCTTGTACTGTTAACTTGAAAAGTTTGCAGATTATGGATAATCCTTTTGAGCACCCACAAATCTGGATATGGATTCAATTATAGGCCATGATATCCAGACGAGGATAAGACCAATGTTTGGATTCAATTAACGGCTCTTATGAGGTGTTTCTGTGCAACATAGGTCTTTGCCACTGCTGGATGAGGAAGTTATTTTCTACCGCTACTAGAGTCGTTACTCATTCTTCTCCGTCGCCAGATCTAGTCGTCACTACTAGTTCTTCTCTACCGCTAGTAATCATATCTACTTGTTGCAACGTTGCTCCTTCTTCATCGCCATCATTGTTGTTGCTCGTCACTGGCATCTTCTTCAAATTTCAAATCTGTAATAGAGAGCCGTTGGAGAAATACAATATGGAGCAAATTTTCACTCTTAACTTTAGCAAATCATTTAAAGTTTAATAAAAAAATTTGGAGGGAGAAGGCAGATAAATAGGCCCGTTGAAAATGATTTTCAACAATTTTCTCCTCAAATTTGGGCTTAGTAAGAATTTTCCCCCGCATTGGAAATGGCGTAAAACCCATTAACCAAACTAAGACCCCAACATAAAAAAGTTGAACAAAATTCAAAAATTAAAATTTTTAATAATTTCCAATTCACTTTTAAAAGTAATATTAAATTTTATAAATATTTAAAATTTATAAAAATTACTTTATATTAAAATTTAATAATCAAACTCCAACCGTTATATATATATATGACTATATATATTTACTTACACATTTAAAATCTTTTTAAGATTATTATGGCTTTTTATGAGATAAAACTTTTAACATTTTGTTTATATACAAATTATTTAAAATTTATAACTGTTATAATTTATGACTTGTCTATAAAATTTTTAAATATTAAATTTATTAATTAAATATAAAAAATTAAATTTAAAATTAAATTAATTTTAATTTTTTTTTGTAATTAAAAATTTCATCAAACACAACAGAAAAGCATCTACAACATTAAGTTAAGGCATTTCTCAAGTCCTAACTAAATATCACATTAAAATATTCAAATAACTAATAAAAATATATAAATATAAAAAGTACAATCATCCTGACATCAAAAAAAATATACAATTATAATGGGAGATCTTCATCAATATCACCTTTTGAAAAATCTTAAGATAAAATAATTATCATAAAATTCGTATTGAATTTGATAGTCTAAAGTTAACAATTGTATTGTCAAATTCCAATCTTAGAATATTCACCCAAATAATCAAAATAGTATACGAATATTCAAACCCAGACCCAAACTCTTAGACAAGCCAAGTAAAATAATGGGTCCCGAAACTAATTGAGCCCATTTCCCTATAGTAACGAACAAAACTAACCCATTTGATATCGCTAAGTTACAACTTCACTTTATACAATGATCTACTAGAGCAAAAACTCTAAATTTGTACCAACAACGGTATTATTAGACAAGGAGCACTGCATTTATACAACCATCATTCTCAGGGTCGTTAGTCCCTTGAGCATACTTCCCTGCGCATCCACGGCCACAAAAATGAATCAGAACGGCCCTAAATGAGGAACACCATTCCCAGCAATGAGACAATTGTTGGGTCAAGAACAATCTTACCCCAAACTATTTTCCCCGCCGGCATGACGAGGCCCAATTCACTGACATTTACCTGAGAATTTAAGAACTAAGATACATGAGCAGCTGAATCTGAAAATATTCAATATGCATGAAAAAGGCGAGAAGATTTATCTCAATAATCGTTCCCTTTGTGATTACACCCAGAGGTGTGTACATCGGACCATTTGGATTTTTCTTCACCCCGATGATCTCAAGGTTGAATGTGCATTTCAGCTCAGGATGTGTGACATATGGGCTTTGGTGAAGCGCAGCCCTGTAGGACCAATGAACCGCTCGTATTTTGGAGGTTTTCGAGTGAATCCCGGTCCCACGAATGTGGCTTTCGTAACCATCCTCTTCCACTGCTTGGCTGCGAGATGAATGCGAATGTTAAGTTCTATAGATGGTGGAAAAAGAGGTCGTTTATGTTCTAAAATCTTTGAGAAAAGGATGTCTGGTTAGATGGGCTCATATCTGAAAAATGATTGAACAGACTCATGTCTGATGTACCCAAAGAAAGGGAAGTGCAGCATATGCCTAATACTTGAACCTGGTAAAACTTTTTCTTTTACCAGATTTCACCACTTTGAACATCTCATCTTCAGCTACTGGCCTGACCTGATAGGAAAAATAGACTAATTAAACAGTTGCCAACACTAGCAGCATGTAGCAGAAAGAGGAAACTATGGATGAAAAGAAGAAAAAAGGTCAGGAAGATGCAATGATAAATTTGTAGGAACTGAACACCGGAAAATCAAGAACTTGAATGTGAGCTTACCTTGGGCAAAAGAACCTCCCATTTCCCAGCCTTCTCTTTCCGCTTCTGCTTTATTGTGTTGCTAAGAACCTATATGTTGCATGATTTAACATTCAAAATCATAATACACATAAAACAGCTTAAGGATTATTTTCATTGATAGACATACTAAGAAAAAAAAATCCTATCAACTAAAGAATACACCTTTGCCCGTGTTGTTGTTTGGTGATAAAGCAGATAGACGGGAACAGCTCCCTCATAAACATCATCGTCTACTCTGCGCCTGCTTGATGATTCCTCGTACATTGCCATCCTGTCAAGTGTCAACATATAGACCAAAATGGATAAGAAAACAATTTTCTTGCTAGTCATCAAATGCAGAGTGAACTAGAAATCCAAGCTGCATAAATGCAGTGCTCCAAGCTGCATAAATGCAGTGCTCCAAGCTGCATGCTGAGTCCTTTCAACTAAAGAATACACCTTTGCTATGCCTAATTCTAATTCTGAAACCACAATTAAGTAAAGAATTATGAGCAAATATGCATATGTCCAAGCTGCATGCTAAGTCCTCTGAAAGGTTGGAAATACAACCAATTATGCATACCATCACTTCACAAGTCCCAGGCATACACGTTCCTACCAGAATATGGCTTCAGTCTCATATTGCGTACAAATTTCACCCATTCGTGAACACAAGCCCACATAAAAGTGGATGGTTGCATTACATAGCCAACACAAAACTATTCAAATCAAACAATATGAATTCTAGACAAAAGATTAATGAGCAAGAATTCATGCAGCGGGCCCATGTAATGGGATAAAAGGCTTGATGTGTTGTTTATTGGAGGCTTGGAGGCTGTAGCCATCACAAGTTTCGACAACACATGACAAAAAGAACGTATATCTTTCAAGAAGAGTGGAGTACAAAGACAAAATCACATCATCGGGTGACCAACATACGGATTCTACCTTTCCATACCCTGAAACCTAAAATCCATATTCAATTCCCATAAAAAAAAAAAAGAAAGAAAAATGAGCATAAAAGGCTTCAATCTAGAGAAAATTAAACATTTCTAACTCGGGCACATCCTTGGATGAGTTCAAAACTGACGAATTCAGAAACATGTGGAAAACAAAACAGACACAAAGTTCTGTGATTTTGACAATCCGTTTCAATTAGAGAAACTAGTTGTCTTGAATTCATTGAAAAGGAAGAAGCATCTTTAACTACATATTAAACAACGAGAGAAGAATAGAGATTTCCAGAAAAGTACTGACGTTTTCTTCATCTGGGCCTTCTCCGCATAGCGCTTCTTCTCAAACCTCTTACGCTTGTGAGCATCGTGGGCTCTCGCTTACGCTTGCTGTGCAGCTCTATGTAATCTCCTCGCGGCTTCAACACCAACAAACTGAACAATTCAAAATCAATTTCAACAGTCTGGTATTGAATTATGAGGATGATTGCGGTAACTGGTGGCGATGAGATGATTCAGAAATTTTACCATGGCGGCAATCGAAGCTTTGAATCTCTTGAATCCTCTGTAATGCACTGGGATTCCAAAACCCAAGGAAGAGGTTTTAGATGACCGTTTGAGTCGGTTGCTCGTAGCTACGTGAAATAACCAACGGTCTTCTAAAACCTCTTCCTTGGGTTTTGGAATATATTTATACTTCTTGATTTATAAATATATTAATATAATTATTTATAATTAATTTTATAAATATATTATTTAGCATAAAATTATCAAATTTTAAATTATAATTATAATATTATAATTAAATTAAATATGTTTAAAATTATATATATTAATTTAATTATTTAAGAAAATATAATATATATATAATAAAATAAAATAACAAAGTATATTTAAGCAAAATAATAGGTTATGGCTATCCCGAGATTGCTGGCAAGTTTAAGCTTGAGTTTATGTCGAGCTCAAAGTTAGACTCGATTCATTAACCTTTTGACTTGACGAGTCGAGCTTGAGCTTGAGCTCAAGTTCTGCTCGGCTCAACTCGATTTAATTATAATCTTATTTAAACTCTTAATTATAATTTCATATTATATCAGTGTAAAACACATTATTTTAGGGGAGTCATCAAATACATCATAACTAGTATCCTAATAGCACTTTTGTTTCTTAATCAACTTAATTTTGTATTAAACATAACACATGAGAAAAAATTATTATATTTATGGGACAAGATATGAGAAAAATATTCAATATATTACTATAATACCTATAATATCACCTTATCATATTAATGTCACAAATCCTTTAATACATTTTTATTTAAAAATTTATTCCAAATCTACATTAAATAATTATCGCTTATTAGCTAGGAATGCCCTACTAATTAGCCAGTGTAATTTGGCCTATAAGCCCAATTGACTCAGTTTTAATATTTAAGAAATTAACTCGAATCTAACTCTCAAATCTTAATTCAAGAGAACTTGAGTCAATTTTAATAGATCTATCTTATTTTAAATTCAAATTAGAGATCTTGATTTTTGATAATAATCAAAATCGAGAATTATGAAGAAAATCTCAAAAATCCTAACAAATCTCGTGAATAGCTCTAAATTTCTAATAATAGTCAAATTCAGGAATCTTGAAAAAAATATCAAAAATCTCAACAAATATGAGAAGTAACTCTAAAAATTTTGCCTTATTCAATTTATATAAAATGGGAGACTCCTACAAGTAAAATTATTTGATTACTAGATTATTATTATTCTCTCTAAGTGTCATTACTAACTTTAGCCTCAAAAACTAAATTGAGAAAACAAGCCTACCCCATTCTTGCAAGTGCTCGCCCTAAGATAGAGCTATGGTAATTGGTCATTCATTCCATCATCAAGGAATTTGCCTAAATGTTACGAACATTCAGTTGTATCACTTGTCTCTTATTAATTTCTATATAAATGTTCCAACCCAAATGCCTAATCCAAAAAAGTGGGACACAGGTTCAAGTCAAGATTACTTTCAAATGCAGATCCCTTAATCTCCAATTATATCCTTATAAAATAAATTTCTAAATTACCCAAGAAGCATAAATCTCTAGTGTTTGTGTGGACAGGTTATTCTTGTACTGTTAACTTGAAAAGTCTGCAGAATATGGATAATCCTTTTGAGCACCCACAAATCTGGATACTGATTCAATTTCAGGCCATGATATCCAGACGAGGATAAGACCAATGTTTGAGAGATAGAATATAAAGACAAACTGGTGGCCATGGCTGGACCACAGTCCTAGCTACCACTATAAAGTAAACCAACTAAAAAACGGTGCAATTATGCCAGTGGTGGGTGCCCTTTGGTTTAAGACTCTGGGCCTAAAAGTTGAATTGAGTGTGGGACTGATGAGTAGGCCCAAGGCCATTTGTAGGATCTAATTGTATGGCCACGCCTAGACTTTCACACTTTTGAGTTAAATGGATAATACTTCATGTGATATATACGTCTAAAATTGAAAACATCATATAGTGTTCAATTCTGCACAAGTTACCCTCTAATGGGTCACTTGGGGTAGATTAGAAGCAAATTATTCTTAATTTAGAGCTCAGTATTTAGTCTCATACTTTAAATGTTAAAGATGAGTAATTAAACATTAAAATTTATTCAACCATTTGATTTCAGTGGTCACAAGAGAAGAATCATTTGTATGAAACCCACAAGAAATCATATGTTTTTAGGTTTTAGACAAAAGGCCACGTGGAAGTGACAGGAGACTGGAGAAGGGCCTCGAATTTTGACTCTTTGGGAGCCGACCTTCCTGCCTGCGTCTGCTTTCCCTGCAAACGAACAATCAACGTACATATAACAACGAGATATGGGTCCCCCACCTTTGTCTCGACTCCACTTGGTGGCCCAACCAAACGCCAGCTTAGCTTTGCCACCGCCTCACCAACACGCTTTGTACCATCATTGGGGTTTGGAATATTTTATCTTGTTATCCGATAGGCATGGTATTATCGATTCCTACAATTCTGTCTCTATTTGAATATTTATAAGAAAAGCATGATTCGTTCTTTCCTTTTAGTATAGGCTCTGAAACTTAAGTTACTAGAGTTCAAGAGAAATAAATGTTTACTTAGTGTTTATTAAAATAACTAAAATAAGATTATATTAAAATAAAATTAAAATATTTTTAGATTAAAATATAAAATGATCAAAACAAAATTAAGAAATATTTTAAAATTTTTATTAAATTATTCATTAAATTTTTTAGAATTTATTAAAAGATATATGTATCATTTTTTTTTATATATAAGATTCAATATATGCTTATGAAGATAAGTATATTTAAAAAATGTTAGATAAGAAATTATGTTACTTTTTTTAATGGTCAGTAGATAAATTTAACAAATATATTAAAAATAATAAAAAATTAAAATACTTTTTATATCTTATATTTTTTAATTTATATCTTAATTTACAAATACTAACTTAATAAATGAATAGTAAAAGTCTCTTGTTTTATTTGTAAGAGTTTTGGCATTTACATAAGCGATGCAAGTTAAGATACTTTGAGTTAATCTTTGATATTTTTAGACCTAGTTATCTTAAATTAGTAAAGAAATAATCTATAGAACAAGTTATTTGGAATTATCTCAAAGCCTCTCGATCTCGATTGTTTTGAGATGGCAGAGGATCGATCGTTCCACTAAGGCAACATTATTCCCTTGAAATTTTTGGGGCTAGACCAATATCTAAGGCTTAATTTTCTAAGGATGGCAAACGATTCATCAAGCCAAATTGAGGTCCAAGACTTGAAACTTGTAGGCTTATGTTAACACCGTATTGTTTGAGATAGAAATTAAATATCAAAAATTGAAAATATAAGGTTGCGTTCTCTTTACTTTTCAATTTTTAGTTTTGAGTTTTGAATTTATTTTCAGTTTTCTGTTTTGGTAGTCTGTTTTTAGAAAATTGAAAACGCGTTCTCTTTGTCATTTTGAAAAACTATTTCTCAAAACAAAAAATTAGAAAATGCGCTCTCTTTGAAATTTTGAAAATAATTTTTTAATGATATTTTATTCAATAAATTTGATTATTTAGTAAATTATAAATATTTAATGTTAATATATTATTAAAAATATATATACATTTTAAAATTAATGAATTTTATAATTTTTTCCCATTACAATAATAAAATATGAATAAATAAATAAATAAATAAATATACTTTGAATTTAGAGTTTGTTTTGGATGAAAGCACTCAAAACAACTTTTTGTTGTTTTGAGTTTTGTTTATAAATTTTTTTTATTTTCAAAAATACATTTTTAAAAACAGTAAAAAGAATGCATTTTTATTATTTTAAAAAATTAAAAACTAAAAATGATTTGAAAACAGTAAAGAAAATGTAACCTAAAATTTTGTTTAATTTCATAAAGCAAAAAAAAGGAGGAATTATTATTTTTTTTGGGGGGGGGGTGGGAAAGGCTAGTTGTTGGAGAATGCTTTCACAATAGATAATAATTTATATAACACATCTAATTTAGAACCATATCCAATTAATTTGATCCAAATGAAATCTAATTATAAATGAAAATGTAAATAGACTAAATTTTATTGGTCAAAGTTAATGGATAACTCATAAATCCTCAAATTCTATTTTGATAGAAATAAAGTGCCACAACTTACTCAATTTATCTTAATAGAGATAATGATAGATAAGAAACCCATTACTATCAAAGTTATCGCTTATAAATAGACATTATTATTTGTTTGGTAACAATCACACGTCAAGCAAATGTTATGGGTATGGAGATTGTGTCACACTATTATTTGTGAAACCCATTACTATCAAAGTTATCGCTTATAAATAGACATTATTATTT
Source organism: Diospyros kaki (assembly GCA_036245055.1). Classification (NCBI taxonomy): domain Eukaryota; kingdom Viridiplantae; phylum Streptophyta; class Magnoliopsida; order Ericales; family Ebenaceae; genus Diospyros; species Diospyros kaki. The sequence continues at coordinate 2,461,921 of BSEG01000010.1, forward strand.
GTTTGGTAACAATCACACGTCAAGCAAATGTTATGGGTATGGAGATTGTGTCACACTATGTAATTGAATTTGTTTGACTAATTGTCTAGAGTTGCTATGATTGCAAAAAATTGTTGTTTTATCTATCTACAAAGTTTGAGTGTTCCAAGGTTTTATAATTTTCTATAGGGATATTTAAATTTTAGCTTGAATCGAAAAATTGGTTAAGAAAGAGGGACCGCAATTTGAACTCTCGATCCTAATACTAACTACAATAGGTTTTTGATTTGTACTGGTCTAGGACCAAAACCAATTATGATTATTAAATATTAATAGTAATTAAAATAAAAAATAATACACATAACATAACACATTTGATAATTTTTGAAAGTTTTATATTGTAAACAAAGGGGAAAATGAAAATATGCACCAATAGCAACTACAATTGGTTTGGTTTTTGGTTTGGAATCATTGCAAATTATGATCTCGATCCAATTTGATTTAGAGTCAGTCTAATCCAAATCAAGTGAATACTTTTTATTTTTTATAGATAAAAAACTACTTTAAGAGTTTATGAGTCACTTGTTGTTGCTTTGCAATATTTATCTTGACTATTTATATTTTTATCAAATGTAAATATTTCAACTGAATTGTATTAAATTTTTCGGTCCAATCCAGATCAAATGAATACTTTTTGTTTTCTATAGATAAAAAACTACTCGAGAATTTATGAGTAAGTTGTTGTTGCTTTGCGAAATCTATCTTGACTATTTATATTTTTATCAAATGTAAACATTTCAACTAAATTGTATTAAAAATTTTATATCCTTTTTTTAATTTTCATATATATAATGTACAACGAGGCTTAATCTTAACAAATAATACAAGAACAATCCATTATGAATCTAAATTGGGTTAAAAGGCAAGCGGGAACTTCTCTCGCATGAATCCTTCTATGTTTAAGTTAAAAATTAGCATGATATTATGAAGATACAATGGAATGTATGTATGAGTGTGATGTTGTAAGTTGTCCTGGAGAAAGAGATTTCTTTAGGAGAATAAGAGTTGCAAGGGTATTGGAATATGAAAGGCCAATGAAAACATCTTGGAAAACAAATGGTAGACGGGTATTTATACCTTTCGATCAGTGACAGGGACACATGTGCACGAGGGACACGGTGTCGTCTTGGGGTTAAGCTCAAAAAGAGCATTCGTGAGAAATCCTTCAGATAAATGATCCCTCAAAATAAGGAGAAGAGTCTATTTTAGGCAAGTTACATTGTTTGGCATAAGGTTCTCCCATGTTTTTCTCCTGAAATATGGCTCAACCAGGTGACATGCCTCAAAAAACTTGTAGACTTATAGTGTGTGACATGTCTCTCTAGAAAAACTATTCAGTATTTGAGAAGACTTCCTTGCTAGCTCTTCTAGGAAAACTTCTTCTCCCTTAGGAATGTTTATTCGCCGAGAGAACTTATTCTCTTGGAAAAATGTCTTCTCCAAGAGAATCTTTCGGGAGATAGATGGCAATAATTTTTATTTAAATTTTATTTATAAATATAAAAAGTAAAATATAATTATCAATTATTTATTTTTTTAATTTACACATATAATAATTTAATAGTAATAGATGAATGCATATGGGAACCCATCATGTGAACTAGATGGGGCGTGTTTGGACTCATCAGCCCAATCAATCATTTCATCTCCCAATAAAATGAATGTGAGCTGTTGTAGATCGACAAGAAATTGTGTTCCTCCGCCTGCCAACAGTTTCCAAAATTGCTATTATTGTGTTCTCTAAATGTATTTATTTTTATTATAAATTGTTTGCATAATTCATTCCGTGTTCCGTTAATAATTAAAAAAATATAATATTTAATTATTAATATATAAAATATTAATATTTAGTATATTAATTATTAAAAATTATTATTTTAAATTTTTATCATGAAAAAATATTAACACATATATGAACGCGCATGTTTTCGTGAGTGACATATTACGTAGATGATCAATTGTTAATATTTGCATGGGTTAACTGATTTCTTGAGTTCCTTCAATAATTAAAACAAATAGTATTTTATCCTTGATGCATAAAAATATCAAAATTATTTATTTTAATTCTTAAAAATTATTATTTTAAGCCCTTACCTTAAGTGAGAGTAGACAAAGTTGTTATTTATGCCACATGAAATATATATGTAAAAAATAAAAAGAGTCATTTCATAAAAAAATTACATCAGCAAGACACATCAAATTAAAATTTATCTTGATGGAAAAAATACTAAATTACTCATAGATTAAAAAAACTCTAAATCCCAAATATCTAAATCTCATAGTCACTAATTCAAAAAACGCTACATTCTTATATTATCAATCACAAAATATAACATAATTAATCTCTATAATTTCTTTTTATTAAATTTAGTTCTATCGCTTCCTCACTCTCTTATTTATTTCATTTTTTGTGTTTCAAGATAAGAATTTAAAACAATAATTTTTAATAGTTGAGATATAAAATCTTAATATTTTTGTATAATAAGGATCAAATGTCATATTTTTTAATTATTGAGAAAGGACAAAAAACCAGTCAACCTATTCAAATATAGCTAATTGGTCATCCACATTGCGTGTTACTTCTGAAAACATGTTCGTACTTACACTTATTAATATTTTATCATAATAAGAACTTAAAATAACAATTTTTAATAATATGAGATATCAAATTTTGATATTTTATATATCAAAAATTAAATATTATATTTTTAATTATTAAAAAGCCGTTATATATTAAATCTAAATTGTTAAGGTGTTACCGTCATTTACACGGTTTTGGTATACTATTTAGAAAAATATCACGTTCTCAGGATAAATCATGTTTGTGGGGAAAGCTTGGACTTTTGTATGACATTTGTTAGGAAATATGAAGATCTTGTTTGTTTCTAACTAAACACATTCATGCACCAATGAGCAAACAATGTCTTATGAAAAGACAAAAAGCAAACAATGCTTATGCCGACAATTTATTCATTTTTAACAACCTCTATAATAATAATAATAATGAAGTTGGACCAAACTTGTGACCCTTATTGAATGTGTTCATATTGGCCAGCCCTTTTCTATATATATGCATTATTATCAATGTTAAAATAACTAATTAAGGTGTTCGTTCCAACTGAATTGAGACTACAATTAATAAAGATTTCAGAATAAAAATCAGGTCAGTTAGGATTGGGATAAGATCAAATTGATTTGGATTGTACTAACCCAACCAGGCCTGGCTCGGCTCGATAGAGGCCCAAAACCTCCACTGGCCTTCCGGTCTAATCTCGACCTAACTTCAACCTGTAGCAGCCACCATCACTATTGTATACTGACACTCTTACATCCACTATGCATCTCATTCAAATTTATTGCAAGTTTCATCAGTATTTATTGTCGGTCCCGTTGTCACCACGCCTCCGTTAGAGAGTCTTGCCGACATCGAATATCACAATCTCATTATCGTGCGACACTCGAGACAAGCATGCATACATATTGTCAATTCTCATTCTCACTTGAGTGTAAGAATGCTTGCAGCTGTCAGTCACCCCTCGCCATGCCATTACTGAAGTCAGATCCTTCGATGCCTCAAGACCCAAGTCCGATGCCCAACCCCCTTTGGGTCGGAAGAAACATGATCCATACTCATTTTTTTATCTTTATTTTTTTATATAAAATATAAAAAATTATATGTATTATGTATATATAGTATATTCTGTATTATGTATTATTTTATATTTTAATTATTATTATTATTATTAATTAATAAGCATAATCAATTTTTCATCTTGAACCACAACCAGATTGAAAACTAATTATGGTTAATATTAGGACCGAAGGATTGAACCAAAATTTGATTACCTCTACAACTAAGATGGTGTTTGTTAATTAATATATAAATTGAAAAAGATAATATATAGAAAGTATTTTAAATTTTTGTTCTTTTTAATGTGTTTGTTAAACTTATTTGACGACTATTAAAAAATAATTCACGTGACTTCTTATCTGACATTTTTCAGATATGTTTATCTTTCTCTTAAGTATATCTTGAACCTTACAGATAAGAAAAAATAATGCATATGTCCTCTAATGAATTTCAAAAAATTAAAAATTAACAAACAATTTGATAAAAATCTTAAAATATTTATAGTCTTATATTGATTATTTCATATCTTAATCCAAAAATTATTTTAACCTTATATTAATACTACCTTATTTTACTGATTTTAATATACGCTACTTAAGTGTGATATGGATGTAAAATTATTTGTCATTAATAAACAGATGGACAATATCTAAACTCATAACTTCTCACATTTAACATCCTACTAATTAAACCCATCATATCTAAACTCATCTCTATATAAATATTATTTAAAAAATTAAAAATTAAACTTTAATTATCAAATATATTTTTTATTTTACATGTATATAATACAGATCACACGTGGAGATGTAAATCTTTGCTTTTTAACTTAAGTTTAATAAAAAAATTGGAGGCACAAGTAAATTTAAGTGTGGCTTTCAAATATAGGAGTAAATTAATACTTTGTTGCTGACTCTCTCGTGTACGGAATACGTGACAATGGTAATCTCGTAATTACATTACATTATTATTATAGTACGTGTTAAAGTGTCAATGGCTGGGCGGCGTGAATTTGTGGACTGACGCACGGAAGGGCGGGAAAGTCAATAGGGAGGGCATACTCGTAAAATCACCTTACAGATGGAATGCCAAAGAATCTTCTTTTTTCAGCGTTAAATAAATTATTATATTTTATGTTATGGTCTAATTTATTATTATATTTTAAAATTTTAAATTTTAATCATGATAAATATTGTCTTAATATCGCCAATGACGTTAAAAATTAGATCTAACTTTAATTCCAAGAATATTAAATTATTTTAATGGCCACTAAAGTAGATTAATTTACTTGCAAGTGAAGTTAATAGAATTCAAATGATTAAGATAAGATCCATGATAATACCTAAAGTGGTTTTGGGTCTCAAAGTAAAAGTGATATATTTGATAATTTTTAAGTATAATGGCCAATTTATCTCTAAATTTGAAAATAGAGTTATTTATTTGACATAATTTTAAAGTATGAAAACTACTTTGACGTTTGGATCAAAGTGAAGTGACTTATTTAACTTTTCATCCTTCTTTATTCTTCATGTTCAACAATAAAAAAATATTATAATTATACTTTATAAATTTAACCTCAATATCTTTTCTACGTTGTGATGTTATTTTTAATAATTTTTACTAAATATAGGTATAATTGATTGGTATATCATCTATTATTGACGTTGAAATTCAATCAACTGTAATTCGTAAACTCTCAGTGAGTAGAAAAGTCAAAATACAAGGAAGAAGAATAACATAGAACGAACATAAGAAATTTTTACGTGATTCGGTTAGAACAATGACTACTCTACCACTGTTATCTGATTATTCCGGCAGAATCACAGTATAATGTTATGATCATCCCTTTTACAATGGTGTTTTGACTCATATTTCTAGCAATGGGTGTTTACAATTGTATAAAATACAAAATTATAGAGATGATATCATAGAGGACAAGATGTCCTTATCATTTTCATAAAATCGGGAGTGAACTCCGTATTATCAGGGATCTGGTTTGTATCAGATAAAGTTGGTGGGTCCCTGCCTCCGATTATTTAGCAACAATGTTATTATGCAAGTTGAATAGTTTGACCAACGAGATAGAAGCATTGTTAGAAACTCGTTGGGTATATCTCTGAGAGCTCGCTGGGAGCTTTACTAAAAGTCTGCTGAGAGTCCGCTTGGTTCTATGATCTGGACTTCAATTTTAGTTACGTATGAGTTTGCCCTGTCGAGCTCAGCTGGGTCTACTGGGTTTTAGATAATTGGGGCGGCCTATTAGACTGAGTCTAGTCCATAAGAAGTTGTGAAAAAAACATATATATATAATATATATAATTAGAGATATTTAATGGACCAATACTAAAATTAGATTGTCCTTAAACTAGGTGGAATCGAAATTAAAATTATCAAAAAATCCGCACCAAATAAATGTAAGACTAGACCAATCCAATTTACATACGCTACTTATACGCACTGCATGTATTGTTGCTGTGTTTATTTGATTTTTGGTCCAAGATGGAGACTATAAATTGATTTTTTTAAAATTTTGTGGATCAAAAACTGGACCAATCTTTAAGCTTCAACTACTCTGCAGCCTTTTTGATTTCAACCACATTTATTATTGTCACATGGTCTGTTTTTTTTAAAACATTAATTAATAAAGTTTAAATTAGTGTTAAGAACCCTTTAAGTATAAAATAAGTTTCCTTCAAAAATTATCAAGCTAGATTTTTCTAGTTAATTTTACATTCTGATGGGGTGTTCATAAATTGGCCGAGTCTATATAATAGAAATTTAAGATTAACAAAATTATTATATATAATTAGAATCGAGAAGTGAATCGAACCCATCTAATTATAGTTACGAACTTTTTATTAAATTAAATTGATTTGATTTAATTTTAAATTCAATTCAATTTTATGAATAGGATGAACATTGATTACTTAATAAGGAAACTTCAAAGAACAGATAAGTGAGAATATACAAACCCCTTCAATCAATCAAGCTAATTAAGTAAAGGTGTGAAATCGTGATTGGCATTCACCTTTGCTTAAAGAAAGAGGGTTGAATAGAACCATGGCATCAATCAGGCCATACTTTATTATGGCGAATTCACAGTATATTATTATTATATTTATTAATTAATTAACGGGAATATGATGTCCATCTAAATTAAAGGAGCCCACAAATCAGAATAACTTTAACACGTCAGACACATAAATTTATAATAATTTAATTTAAATTTATATATATTACATGAAGAATTATTGGCTAAATTTATATTTATATTTATATTTTTATATTTTCATAATTTTTCATCTAGTTATTTTAATTTTTTATTATTTCGATTACATTTCTAAACTTATATTTTTAGGTCAATTTAATTCTTATACTTTAACTCTTTTTTTTTAATGATAATTTAAACTTTTTATTATTTCAATTACATCTCTAAACTTATATTTTTGAGTTAATTTAATTATTATATTTCGATATTTTTTTGTTTTGTATTTAAATTTTTTGTTATTTCGATTACACTCTTGTAATTATGTTTTAGAGACAATTTAACTCATATAATTTGAAATGTAAAAAAAGAATAAAATAAGATAAGTTAATCTAACTATTGTTTATATGTTAAAATATAAGAATTAAATTTATTTGAAAATGTAAATATATAAGTATAATTGAAATAACGAAAAATTTGAATTATTGTATAAAAAATGTCAAAATATAAAAATTAAATTAATTCAAAAATACAAATATAATAATACAATCAAAAAAATAAAAAATATGTATAACTACTTAAAAAATATAAAATTATAAGAGTAAAAATATAAGTTTAACCTAAAAGCACCCAGAAACCAGAAAAACTTTAAAGGTAACACACAAATTTATAATAATTTTATTTATTTAAATATATATATATATATATATTTTAGATGAAGAATTATTTATCAACAAACAACACATACGTGGGGAATGAGATTTTATCATCCATCAACACCTTCCTCCGTGGCCAAGGCCAAAGGCATACAGCTCACGGGTTTCAAGAATTAGCAGCCATGCACAGTCGCTGTCTGCTTCAACACCCACCTCAGAAAAATAAATTTTTTCCTTATTTTTTAAATTGCTAAAATACCCTTCATCACCCTGAGACGACAATTTAGCCCAAAGTTGCGGAGCTGGATGAGATGTGAAGAAATTGTAAGATAACATCACAGCTGAATTGCTCTCCCTCCCATCTCAGTTTCAATTTCACCTCTGTTTTCTCTCTGGGTTTTGGGAATTTTTTCTCACCAAAGACCCGGTTTTTATGGTCAGTCCAGGATCTAAGCCTCATCACTGCGCACTTCACCCGTCTCTTTTGTGATCTAAAGCCTCATCTGTCTCCTCCAACCCAAGCTTTCTCGGAGATTTGAGATGGGTTTTTCCGGGAAAGGCCATTAGTGGAGCTTGGGGTTCAAACTTGAAATGTTAGAGTTCAAAGATCTGCAATGGAAACAAGGCTTGCTTTAGCATTCTTTCTCGCTACTGTGTCGGTTGTTTTCAGTGCAACAGACCCGAATGACCTTGCAATTCTCAAGCAATTCAGAGAAGGGCTTGAAAATCCTGAGCTCTTGGAATGGCCGGCCGCCGGCGATGACCCTTGTGGCCCTCCGAGCTGGAAACATGTCTTCTGCGTCGGCAACAGAGTATCCCAAATCCAAGTCCAGAAAGTCGGCCTGAAAGGCCCTCTTCCGAAGAACCTCAATCAGTTAACCAAGCTCTCCAATTTGGGGCTCCAGAAGAACCAGTTCACCGGAATGATGCCATCTCTAAGTGGGTTGTCGGAACTAGAATACGCCTTTCTGGATTACAACAATTTCGACTCCATTCCGCCGGATTTCTTCGACGGGCTTGTTAATTTGCAGATTCTGGCATTGGATTCCAACCCTCTTAATGCTTCCACCGGCTGGTCACTGCCAAATCAACTGCAAGATTCAGCTCAACTGAACTCTCTTTCCTTGATGAACTGTAACTTGGCCGGTCCATTGCCAGATTTTCTAGGTAATATGTCTTCTCTGACTAGTTTGAAACTTTCTTTCAATCGGATTTCTGGGGGTATTCCGGGAAGCTTTAGCAACTCCATGGTGCAGACTTTGTGGTTGAATGAACAGTCTGGTGGGGGGATGACTGGCCCAATTGATGTAGTTGCTTCAGTCGCGTCCCTCACTAGCCTGTGGCTCCATGGCAACAAGTTTTCAGGTAAAATCCCTCAGGCCATTGGTGATTTGACTTCTTTGAAGGATTTCAATGTTAATAGCAATGATCTTGTTGGCTTGTTACCTGATAGCTTGGCTGATATGGCGTTAAGCAATTTAGATTTGAACAATAATCAGTTTATGGGTCCTGTTCCCAAGTTCAAAGCTGTTAATTACTCTTACAGTTCAAACAATTTTTGTCAATCCGATGTTGGAGTTCCTTGTGCCCCGGAAGTTATGGCACTGTTAGAATTCCTCGACGCCGTGAATTACCCGGCAAGGCTTGTTTCTTCGTGGTCCGGTAATGATCCTTGTAATGGACAATGGTTGGGGGTGAGTTGTGATGCCAATCAGAAGGTTAATATCATAAACATGGCCAAGTACAACCTTACCGGCGCCTTGAGTCCCTCAATTGCCAGCCTAGACTCCCTTACTCAAATTAAACTTGCATCGAATCACCTTATCGGTCCAATTCCGGCCAATTGGACTAGCTTGAAATCCTTGATCCTGTTGGATGTAAGTGGCAACAACCTTTCTGCTCCATTGCCCAACTTCAGGGGCTCGGTTAAACTTGTCTTGGATAATAATCCTTTACTGAATTCTAATAAGCCCGAGCCAATCCCTTCGCCGGGAAAGAACCCGCCAGCTGGGGGTTCACAATCCCCTCCTAACAGCCAATATTCACCATCCGCGGGGACAACTACTAATCACACCCATCCTAAGAAACCAACTGAAGAGGAAAGGTCGTCTAAGAAGTCTAAATTATTCGTTTTTTTGGCCCCAGTTGCGATTTTGGCATTGCTGGTCATTTTCGTGGTTCCCCTCTTTGTTTACTGTTTCAAGAAGAGAAAGGACGCCTTCCGGCGTCCAACTTCTCTTGTTATTCATCCTAGAGACCCCTTTGATTCGGACAATGTTGTTAAGATTGCAATTGCAAATAACAACGTTGGAAGTGTTTCTACGGTAACTGGAAGTGGGTCTGGGAGCAGACACAGTAGTGGAATGGGTGATTCACATATCATTGAGGCTGGTAACTTGGTCATATCAGTTCAAGTTCTTCGGAATGTGACTAAAAATTTTGCTCCAGAAAATGAGCTGGGCCGTGGCGGTTTTGGAGTCGTTTATAAGGGGGAGTTGGATGATGGAACAAAAATAGCAGTGAAACGAATGGAAGCTGGTGTGCTTAGTAGCAAAGCTGTGGATGAATTTCAAGCTGAAATTGCTGTTCTTTCAAAGGTTCGTCACCGTCATCTGGTATCTCTCCTTGGATATTCTACCGAAGGCAGTGAAAGAATTTTAGTGTACGAGTATATGCCTCAAGGAGCCCTCAGCAAGCACCTCTTCCACTGGAAGAGCTCGAAATTAGAACCTCTGTCTTGGAAAAGAAGGCTAAATATTGCCTTGGATGTGGCTCGGGGGATGGAGTATCTTCATAGTCTGGCTCACCAGAGCTTCATACACAGAGATCTTAAATCTTCAAATATTTTACTTGGCGATGATTTCAGAGCCAAAGTTTCAGATTTTGGATTGGTGAAACTCGCTCCTGATGGGGAGAAGTCTGTAGTAACCAGGCTTGCTGGCACTTTTGGATATCTGGCACCAGAGTATGCCGGTAAGCTCTCTATCTTACATTATTATCTGTGCTTGCTTTCTGTAACTTGGTGCGGTAACAACAATAACTTTCTAAATGCATAAAGACTAACAAATCAGGGAGCCTCCTGCACTAGCTAGATACTTCCCTTTTTTCTAGTTACGTTGAAGTGACACCCTACCTAATGGGATTAAAGCTTAATATTATGCTGTCTATTTTGTTCAAGCCACAAACATTCAAATTTGTGACTCTTTAGCTCCTGAAATGGCTCCCATTTTCTCAAATGCCAATGTTGATAAATCTCAAAATTGAAATACAAATCAGAAATATTGAATGAAATCCTTTTAAATTGAAGGGACAATGGATGATTTTTTATTTTTTTGGTTGGAATATGCCTGAGTTACCATTTAACATCTTCCTGACTCAAACACGCCAATTGGTGCAGTTATGGGTAAAATTACAACCAAATCCGATGTCTTCAGTTTCGGTGTCGTGTTAATGGAGCTGTTAACCGGTCTGATGGCACTTGATGAGGACAGACCTGAGGAAAGCCAGTACCTGGCGGCATGGTTCTGGAAAATCAAATCAAGTAAAGAGAAGCTTATGGCTGCCGTTGATCCAGCCCTCGACATCAAAGAAGAAACATTTGAGAGCATCTCTATCATTGCAGAACTTGCAGGCCACTGCACTGCAAGGGAACCAAACCAACGCCCTGATATGGGCCATGCCGTGAATGTCCTATCCCCTCTTGTTGAGAAATGGAAACCGATTGACGATGATGCTGAGGATTACTGTGGTATTGATTACAGTCTTCCCCTTAACCAAATGGTGAAGGGGTGGCAAGAAGCCGAAGGAAAGGACTCCAGTTACTTGGACCTAGAGGACAGCAAGAGTAGCATACCATCAAGGCCAACTGGATTCGCTGACTCCTTCACCTCAGCTGATGGCAGATGAAAAGAGGTGCTCTTCTTCTTTCAATGTGACACGTTTGTTCGGTAGGCGAGCAGCATTAGGGCTAGTTTGGCTATGCGTTTTTTTTCAAAGCTTTAAAGCTGGGTAGTGTTTAAACTGGTTATAGCGTTTAAGTTTGATAGTGTTTAAGCTGGTAATGTGTTTGGATATACATACTTTTAAGCTATTAGTGTAAAGTTATGTGTTTGGTTGGTAAAAACTGATAAGCTATTAAAACTTGCAAAAAGACTAAAATGGACATGACACTGAATAATATAAATAAAATTCAAAAAATACATTTAAAAAAAATTAAATTGATGTCCAATTACTAAAATACTTACAATTATATGTTAATAAATTATAAAAATATTTAAAAATATATTAAGATTATAAATTATAAATTATATGTATTATATATGTTATATAATATATATATTTTATGTATTATTGTTATATATATATATGTTTATATTACTGTTATATATATAACTGTTATATATATATATATATATACAGTTCGGCCATGGCAGCAACGCGGAGGAGATGAGGGCGATGGACGGCCGGCGACGCGATGGGCGCTGGCGATAGCGATGGCGACGATCTACTAGCAGGGCGGCGATGGAGACTTGCGGCGATCTGGTAGCAGGGTGGGGGCGGCTTGCGGCGATGGCGGCGCTGGACAGCGAGGCGGCTTGCGGTGCTGGGCCGCGACGGCAACAGTGCTGGGTGTCTTGAGAAGCTGGGCTGGGCGGCGAAGGCGATGCCGCTGGGCGGCAACGACGACCGTGTATGGAGGAGGAGATCCAGCATGGTGGTAATGGAGAAGGCACTGGGAAGGTGGGAGAAGAGGGATAGGAGGTGTAAATATTGGAAATGTAGGAGGGTAAAATTGTAAATGTGTTGGTCAACTCAAGATGCTCACTGCAACGTTTTTGCGAAAGCTGGTGGCCGATGGCTTTCTACAAACGCTATTAAATAAGCGTTTAAGCTGTTTAGCTTTTAAGCTATTAGGCATACCAAACAGGTAAGTAAATAAGTTTGACAGCTTATACGCTAAATGAATAGCTTATAAGCGGTCAAACCGCATAGCCAAACGAACCCTTACTATTACTGTTGTTAGAATGTGGCAGTGCTTTTGGCTTTGGCCCTTGATGTCGAAAACTTGAATTTACCTATAAGTTCTCTTATGTATAGGCTCTAAACTTGCAGCTGTGGGATGTAGATAGATAAGAAGAACAATGCATGAGAATTTGTTAATATTTGTGTATTTTTTTTCTACTTCTAATAGAATGTCAACATTTTTTACAAATATGCATTATTTCAAAAAAATCTTTGTGAAGTAATTAGAGCAGCATGATTGCTGACTTTTTTTTAAAAAGAACTTAAAGGTGAAGCCATGATTGAAAAGTGTGAGTCATTCTATACAACTCAGGCTTGTTCCATCGTTATATGTCATTTTTAGCTTTTTCAGACATAGACCTTGGGCCTCAGTACGGGCCCCCTCTTTAAGGACACATGCTCAATGGTCCTTGGGCATAAGAATCAATAATTTCACTCTAGATACTCGTCCCATGGCGTAGCACGATTGGTTATGAAATGATAAAGTTGGTCTAGAGTGCCAAGATTCGAGTCTGACCAGCCGCAGTATGGAATTTCTGCTCCTCAGGAGTGGGGTCTTTATAGGCAGTCAGCATTAGGTCTCCTATTAACCATGACCACCGTGTACTTGATTTATCTCTTCTCTTATGACGTAGGACAGTCTGGGAGGGACCTACGAGATGAGGGACATCACCTTTTAGTCCAGAATAATTTCACTCTAGAAAGACTCCAAAAGCAGGGCGTTTTAAGGCCGAACGCGTATTTTGGTCCCTGATCATTTATTCTTTTCATGAATTATATAAAATCACTTCATCTAAATACTTCATTGGCATAGCAATCGACGTGTAAATAACACGTGTCTACTAGAAGCGTGACATAAATCAGAATTGGTACACGTGTTCGTAGATTTTTTCTGAATTAAAAATGACTAGCGATAAACTTTTCTCTTCAAATTTTATTTTATATTTTTTTATTAAGATAGTAATTATTAATCATTGTATGAATTAAAAAAAATAAGATATAAAAAATATTTTTGACAAAAATAATTTTTATTGTATTTGTTAAACTTATTTAGTTACTTCTAAAAAATAAGTCACATAATTTTTTATTTAAAATTATTCAAATAAATTTATTTAGATTCAAATAATTTATCTCTCCTTTCAAATAAATTTATTTTAAATCTTACAGATAAAAAAAAAATAATCTATATACCTTCCAATGTATTCTAAAAAATTTAACAAATAGTCTCATAAAAATCTTATAATACTTTACAATCTTTATCATTTTATATTTTGATTCGAAAAATATTACAATATTATTTTACTCATTTTAACAAACGTCATCTAATATGATACATGCTTTGTGCCATTCCCTCGTATCGCTCCCTATTGTCTTTCTCTCACATCCATTTTCATTTTAAAAACATTCACTTTAGATCATTATCATCTTATATCTCATGAAGCGATTGATGATATTTTGATAAAAATCCGTTTCGTTAATTACCATTATAGACAAATGAAATTGTTGAAGGTTTACAAACATTTCCCCAAGTTCAATTTTTCCATCAAGCTTGGTTAATATTGTTTTGAAAATTTCAATGATTTTAAAATTTAAAAATACGAAGCGTTTTAGTTAAAAACATTTCAAAAAGACTAATTTATTATCAAGTTAATAGAGTTTTTTGACCTATTTATCACGTCATTACGCGTGTGTTGAAGACATTAATCATTTGTTGGATATGTGTTTAAATTGGGTGATTTTATATAATTTAGGAATATATTTGAAATAATGATAAGTTTAATGTTTTATAATAAAAAAAATATAAAAGTTAAAAGAAAAAGTGTGTGTTTGGCTACATTTTAATGGATGGGTCATCTTTTTTTCACGATATATTTAAAATATATACAATTTTTTATTAATATTTTTTTATAATTTAATAAGACATGAACGAATGCTTTTCACCACTAAAAATATATGTTAGTGTGAATTTTTGTAGAGTAATTATTTTAATCTTTTGAATAATAAAAAATAGATTATAGAGATTTAAAAGCTTGTTATTCTTATGCTTTACTTTAGATCTGTTATTGGATTAATTAGCTTCTAATTTAAACTTAATATATTTTAAACTCATAAAATTTAAATTTATTTAATATAATAAATTTAACTTTAAACTAAATTCATTAAATATATTAAACTAAATAAAGTAGATATACACGTGGGTAGGATTATGAGAGTGACCGTACCCGTCGCCACTCTTAATCAATCTCTCACTGAAATCGCAAGAAGGGGACTAGGGTTTCCCGCCACCGCCATCGCCATCGCCATCGCCGTGGAACTTCCTCCTCCCCGTTCGCTCTGCCCGACACTACCATCTCCGGCAGCCGACCATCTTCCTCCTCTCTGTTATTCGCTCAGCCCGACGCCACCATCTCCGGCACCGCGAGCCTCCGCCGGCCACTGCACCTCTCCTGCATCTCCGTTCTTCTTGGATTTGAACCTTCCTTCATTTGCTAGGTATATCTGCACTCTCAAACCTTCCTTCATTTCCTTCCTTTTTTTGTTTTTGTTTTTTTTTAATTAGGGTTTGTTATCAACTATATATCTATAGTCATCTATATATACTTCCTATGCTTTATGAGAGGGCCGGACCGGACCTATAGCGAGGGCCAAGAGGCGATTGCCTTAGGGCCCATAAATTTTGTCATTTTTGGGGCCCATACATTTTTTCCAAGCCCACCCCCAATCAGCGCCTTCTGCAAACCCTGCTCCCTCTCTGGCTCTCTCGCTCTCGCCTCTCGGTCGGTAGCTGGAGAGGTCGCATCTGTGGCTACTGGCTCTGGCTCTCTAACTCTTGCTCTCTCTGTGTGACTGGTTAGCTCGCCTCTCTGCATTGCCATTGGGACATTTTGGTTCAATCTTTAGTGTTGTGTTATGTTCGGGTTCAAATTCAATACCAGTGGCAAAAAAATCGTTTGGTTCAATCTTTGGTGTTGTGTTCTTGTTCTTGGCAGGCAGGCAGTGGCCACTGGCCAGTGGGCATCCCTTCATACTCTAGAGACTAAGAGACTAGAGGTAAGTTAATTTATTTGATTATGTTCTATTTAATGTGTATTTCTATTTTGTTTTGGCTAATTTAACACCTATAACGAGTTTAGGAATTAGGACTTTAGGGTTTAACAACTGCATTTGGCTTTTTGCTAGTTGTTATTTGACTACTTCGTTAGGAATTGCCGTGGCTGAGATGTGTTAATTGTGATTGAATATTTGTTAATTGTGATTGAATATTTGAATTGTCCATGCTGGGATTGTTAAATTTTCGATTTTATTCTTTGATATGATATGAATATTTATTTATTTTTTTGATGTTTTATTATGAAAAAAATAAAATTTAAATATACACTACGATTCAAGGCTCATTTTTACATTTCGACTCAGGGCCCCAAAATCTTAGGTACGGCAGTTATGGCAATGATTTTAAAGCTAAAATAAGACACTGAAAGTAATATAATACTTGTCCTATATTCATGTCATTGCAGAATATTTGCTTATCTGCAGAAAGTAATAGATTTGCTTAGGACACAATCCTTTTGTTAGAGAAAGGACAGATTAGTTTAGACCTAATCAACCCTCCTTAGCTCAAGGATAGCTATCATATCAACTCTTCTGCCATTTGTTAGTAGCTTAGTTCAGATTGCTCCCACATAAAAGAGATTTCATAATGTAATATCAGAATATAAAAGTCTATTACGTGATCAATCAGAACCCAATCAGATTATAACAATTAAAAGTATGAAAATCACATAGAAGTAGCTTTCTTGACTGCAACAAAGAAGTGAGTTTTGCATACTCAAATCACAGAGAGTGAATGTTTCCTTCTCTGAGTGAGATATTCCTAGGATACCAAGGCCAGGAGTGGCCTAGTTAACTTATTAACTAGGCCACTTTGAGAGGGAAACATTCACTCTATCTTGAGTAGCACTAATTGATTGTTGCTGCTCCGTAGTTGGAAACAAAGGTAACTCTTCTGTCTTCTCCCTTTTGTTGCCATCTTATTACTCTCCAAGAACTTGTATCTTCTCACTATGCCTATATATTGTACGCATTCACTGTTAATTCTGCTTCTGTCACACTGCTTTCTCAAACTGATGGGATCTGGTTAGTTTTTGTTATATTGGAAAACTGAAAAGCTTCACATTAGCAAACTTTGAATTCATGCGATGACACATTCTTTTTTGTTTCTTTTGGTCTTTTGGTGGTTGGGGGGGGGGGGAGGTTGTGGAGGTCAATCCCAGTTTTACATAGAGCTTGAGATGGTGCATGGGTGATGGGCCCCTACAACCCAATTTAGACAAACTTTTAGAGCCATTGTATTTATTGGTCTTGGGCCAGGTTGGCTCATCTGACCAATTATACTGTACATTTATTTAATTTTTGTTTTTTTTACATTATTGATGAAAACTTGCAACTACTATTAACTTGTTGCATTGGAAATCATTGCAGCCACATCTTTTGGTTATCACTAAAATGTGTATTATTAATTTTGTAGGGAAATGTTGATGTATTTGAGCTTTTAACTTTAATTTTCAAAAACACCAATTAAAAAAAAAGAGTTCAAACCACCTATTAGTTCTTATCTTACTTTCAATCTGTTTTGTTGAAATATTTTCTCTCTTTTTGCCTGTGCTATGCTGTGGTAAGTGAAGAACATGTAATCAGAAATATGATAGTTTTGGGGTTGTGTCCATCTTATAGTTTTGGAGTATAAGATGGTTGATTTATATATACTTTTGAAGTTATGTAGTTATTTTCTGAATTTTTGGTATTTATTTATGACTTTTCAGTACTTTGGATGGCATATTTGTTCCATATTTTTATCTTTTAGGCTAAACTGGGTTTAAATTAACTAAATAGGATTGATAAGCAGTAAACAGGGTAAATGGATCAAAAGTATAAAAAATGTCATATTGTCAAGCAAAAAGTTTGACTAAAATGGGTAAATTCAATTAATATAGGTAAAATGAATCACAATTGTTAGTATTATTTATAAATAACAACTTTAATGCATAAAAAAAGTTAGTAAAATTTTTATAGTTAAAAATAATATTTAGTTTTAAAAACCAAAAAATATTTAAAAACATTTTACATCTTAATAATATTAACTAAAAAATCAATTCTATCCATGCCAAAGAGACTTTTGTCTGCCACCACACAGGTCATCCTTATTTCACTGCTCACTGAACTGCTCTAAAAAAATCAAGTTGTTTTTAAATGGACACTCCATGATGCTCCTGTGACTCTGTGCGTGTGAATTGTACCCTTGAAGTCTCTCACAATGCTCGTTGAAGCAACTTTTCTTCCCATACTACAGTGGCACTCTGTGGCTCTTTGGTTGTCGGAAATTTTTTCCAATTTCTCATCTACAATTTGCTATAAAATATTTGTTTTCATTTTCCATTAAAAATCTTAATTATGTGTTCAAATGTTAGAAGTATAGACAACTAATTTCTAATCTAGAAAATTAGTACATATGTTCATAGGAGAGAGAAACAGAGAGATTTTCTTTTGTGCAATTGTAACTTGTGTTAGAGAAGAGATAGAGATGATTTGGGAAAATTTTTGTGGAAATCTGCATTTTCCAATCTTAAAATTAAAAAGGAATTCAGTTTAAATCTGGAGAACTACTAGAATCGTGTTTTTCAAATCTCCGTTTTCCATTTAGAAAATTTTGGTATTTGAACCAGTTTTTTGATTTTCATGATTCCATTTTCTGTGACCATAGTTGTCAAAAGCGCGCACAACGCCATGCTAGAGGCACTGCCTGGGTGCACGAGGCATGTGCCTCATGCTTCGTTTTATATATAAGTGTAGTAATACCCTATTCTTGTCCATTTGTCATCTTAGATCTTATTTCTGGTTGATTTGATTGTATATTCTTGTATATCAGTGATAGGCAAACCTAGCAGTGTAAGCTGGAGATCTACCGGATCTCCCACTTGCTAGGATCCTTAGGTAGTGTATTAAAACCCTATTCTTGTCCATTTTGTCATCTTAGATCTTATTTCTGGTTGATTTGAGTACATATTTATGTATATTGGTGATAGGCAAAACCTAGCAATGTAAGTCAGAGGTCTGCTGGATCTCCTACTCACTGGGATTGGCAGTGATGTCCACTCACTAGAGAACTACTCTTGTCTGGTTTCTGCTTCATTTTCGTTTCTTTCTTCTAATTTATGTTGCAATTTAGACGAAATTAATTGCTAAGAAACAAATGTTTCCATTGTGTTGTGATCTACTGATTTTTTTTCTTTTTTGTCTAATTTATTTTTCAATTTAAACGAAACTAATTGTTTTTCTGTAACTTTGTGCTTTGTGTTCTGTTGTAATTTTTTTTTTCTTTCTTTTTGCAAAAGAAATTAGAAGAAACTAATTATTTTCTTGTAATTGTTTCTTGCAACGTGTTTCGCTATAATTCTTTCTTTCGTCTAATCTCTTTTGCAGTTAGAAGAAACTAATTGCAAGAGAAACTAATTGTTGTTTTGCAATAATATTAGTTTTTATTATATGGTTGGTTAGTTGTCATTCATGATTTTATGAGTTTGCATCTACCTCCTTACAGGTACATAATGAAAAGAATAGAGTACAAGTATTTTATAAGCATTTTGAACAAATGTGCACTTATCTGCTCGAGGCTTGCACTTTGCCTTGCGCTTAGGCCCCAAGCACTAATTTGCGTCTCAATGTGCCTTGTGCCTCTGACAACTGTCTATGACATAATTTTCCAGAAAATTAGGGCCACTTTCTGCAACTAAACAACCTCTTATTGGTTCTCCTGGGTTGGCATGCCTCTTCTCTTCCAACTCCAGCAACAGTTAGCTCACTGAACTGCTAGTGTATTACCTAGGCCAGAAATTATTCCATCAACTGTTAGTTCTCTAAATTCTATTCCTTTGTTTCACCTTGGCTTCCTTTGTTTATTTTTTTCTTTCTTTAAAAATTTTCTGAGACTTATCAACACTATAACTTGTTGCCTAGGATTTTATCTGTTCCTCTTTCCTTTGGTTAATTCTATAGCATGCACAGTCTTAACAGAGTATGAGTTTTGGTAGCAACGGTAAGGTTGCTTCTTTTTGACTAGCTAGGGTCATGCGCTTTAGTTGTGAAGCCTCTTTGTAAAGCAAGTCTAAGGTTGTGCACAAAGACCATCCTCTCCTGAACCTCGCAAAGTGGGGCGCCTACAGCACTGGGGATGCCCTTAGGGTATAACAATATAACATTAACATTTGTTGCGCTAAGTCTATTAATTGGTTTTGTAGTTAATGGGTTGCATTGCTGGATAAGTTCACATTGGCACTTTAGATTCCATTTTCTGAAATCCTGTTTAGAAGTGCTTTACTCACTTCATTTTCAAGTTTACACAGTGGTCAGGCTTGTGTAAATTAAAACCATTTACTTACAAACTAAAGCTCTCCAGAGTTTTTCCTTTTTGTGCACAAATTATGATCTTGTTTGTTACATATGAGCTCATTTCACACTATTTGTCAATCCAAAGCCGTGGTTATGTTTATCTTCTGAAATAATATACATATTGGTCATTTTGTAATTTGCTTGATGATTGAAATGATAATACTATTGCAGAGCTAATGTGGTTTTTTGTGTTTTCGTGTGGTCTTTAACTTTAGTGAAAAAAATGGGGAAGTCTAAGGCTCCATTGAAGAAGCAGCAACAGCGTGGTGTAGACTTCAAAGTAATTCCTGCTGTTTCAACAATACATTGAAGATATCTTCAATTAATAGGCTTTATGTTCACTCTGTATTTATTGAGTTTTTACAGAAAATAAAACGAAAAGTTGGGCGGAAATTGCCACCGCCAAAGAACGTGACAAACACTGAGATCAAATCCAAAGGTAAAATATCCTTCTACTTCAGAAGTGTTATTTATTTTTTTGTTTTACGTTAATATTTTATTTGAATTCATATTAGTCATCTTTAAAGTGAAAATAACTGTTTAGAGTATATTGAGATTGGTTGGCATTTTTTGCAATGATGTGATAGATTCTAGGCCAACAAGAGGGTTTTAATGGTGGCAGGGCAAAGAAAAGGAAAGTGCTAAATGAAGCACATATCTTTGCAAAGGACAGTGCTATGCAGGTGAATGGAGTGGCCCCCACCACACTGCAGGGGCTGAATTGTAAATTCAGTGCAGTCCATCGGCCTGCATGGCATTATTCCTTTGCTGCAAAATCTTCTTTTTCTTTTCCTAACATATAAACAACTTAGGAGAACCCTTTTCTAAAATTATCTAAATTGCTAGCAAGATGTAGTTGGTTTAATGATTTTTCTGATAAATAATAAAGATATATATATCACTAAAGATTGCCTTAGAGGGGATAAACATTATTCCAGTAACATTTAGTTGTCATAATTTATTTAATTCCTAATGCAAGTCTTATTGAATGCGTTATGAGCAGCTATTGTTCTTCCTGAGCAGAGTGTAGCATCTGAAAAGGCAGGTTTGGCAGTGAGCAAAAAGGGTTTGACTTTAAAAGAGCTTCTTCAGCAAACATCTCATCACAATCCCAAAATTCGGAAAGGTACTTCTTCAAATCTTTATACTGTTGTAAACAATTTCTAACAGAGTGATAGGATTACATGTGTCCCTACAAATGAAATATAGTGCTTATCTTTATTTTCAATTTGGTTTTTTCTCCTTTGTCGGTGATGCAAATCTTGCTTGCCTTATAAAGTTGGTGATGTTAATATTGCTTGTCTGTTTTACAAGAAGATTTAACTTCGCTAAAATATACCATTGATACTAAGGAGCCTTTGTGTTCTGCTGAACTATCATTCGATTAATGAGGATTAATAGATTATTATTGTTCAGAACCTAGCTGAACTATACACATTATATTTCTTAAATAATGAGACAATTTGTATCGTGATTCCTTAATTGGAAACTTGTTCAATCATTGCTGTTTTTATATGTTGGACTTTAATCTTTTTATTTTTTTAGGGTTTAGATATAGTTATCTCCAATAATGTTTTTGGATATATTTAGTTTTGTCAAACTCATTACTAAGGAATTTGAAATAGTTACCAAATATATGCTACTTTGTGAATTTTGTTTTCCAGACATCTTTCACATTTGAGGTTTCTGTATATTGATTGGCAATAGTTATTTGTTAACATGGTGTTTTTATTCCAAGATGCTTTGATTGGCATTAGGGATATATTCCTTAATTATCCAACAGAATTGAGGCTGCATAAACTTGCTGTTATAGAGAAATTGCGTGAACGCATCAGCGATGATGATAAACTGGTTAGAGAAACACTATATCAACTTCTCAAATCGGTTATTTTCCCTGGCTGTAGAGAGGTAATGCTTATTCTTTTCCTGTAAATACTTAATTCAGTATTTTTTTATTAAGTTCTTCTTGCAGTTGTTAGCTAATACATTAAGTTTCCTATGCGTATTTTAACCTGAAATATCTGATAGGGAATTTCTTTCATTTTGTTTTTAGATATCTTGTATTCAATTGGCTGTAATATACTGATTCATAAACTATAAGATTCTATGGTGCATGTTTGGGGACTACTCTTGTTGGTGGTTTTCAATTCAGATTCAGAGAGGCCTTTTCTTATTTCTTTTCATTGAGTTGAGGTTATTTTCTATCCAAACTTCCTCAGTAAGGTTTCTATTAGATCATGCTATGGTTGAGTCCAGGTTATTTTCTATCCAAACTTCCTTGTAAGGTTTCTATTGGATCATGCTATGACATATGTGTTCATACTCTGAAATGCATAAGCCTGCCCTCTGTCCTTTACACCCTACTGAAACCCTCATCTCTCAAAACAACCACCTGACTCACAGGTGGGGCAAGAGAATCTATGGAATATTTGGCTTCTTTTACTAGTTTGAACAAAAATTTGAGAAGGCTAAGAGATCAATTGTTTCCAATGCCTGTTATTTGTGGGAATAAGGAAGCACAAAGTCAGGGCTAGCAACCACCTTTAGAAATCCAAATCTGGTGCTGTTTAGTTTTGATGTTTTTTCTTATATCTGCAGGGTTACTTTATGTTACAACAGCAGATCCTTCTCCCTCCAGATGTTGATTATTATTTCTTGAATTGCCCATAGTTGCTGATCCTTTGTCTGTTTTAGCTGATCCTATGCCTTTATTCTGCAGGATAATCAGGGCCCTTTCATTTCACTGATGATGGCATATATTTTCAATGCAATGACACATTTGTCAATGGATGTTCGACTGATGGCTTTCAAATTTTTTGACCTTGTTGTCCAGCACTATCCATCATCCTTTCCCTTATATGCTGAAAAGGTTGTTAATTCTATGTCTAGGTATAATATTGAAGTTCTAATCGTCTTATCCAACCATGTATTGAACTTTGGATTAGGTGGGTGAGGTTGAGACACTAGTTAATAGGTCTCTCATTTGTATATGGTTGTTTCCTGAGATTCACCATGCTATGTATTATCTCTATTTTCTCTGTCTCCCATATGCTTAATCAATTCATTTCCACCAAGAAAATTCAAAGCTTTTCATCAGGGGGTGAATTTAGTGAAACAGATGCAGCTTTTTTCTTTATTAAATTTGCAACTAATTCTGGCTGTTACACCTGCTTTAGGTGCCAACACCCTTCCCTTTCCTTTCTTTCCATACCCATTCTTCTTCCTGTTCATTTTTTGCTCAAGTGTTGCAACCCAGTTTTGTTGTCTTGTGAATTTATATCTATTTCATTGGCCTAATTTAAATTTTATTTGATTTGTTGCCAACAGATTTTCCAAAACTATGAAGATATATTGCGAAAGAACCAGTTCCTTTTACGGGAAAAGGGCAAGCTTAAGAATGTTCTTGGGGGGCTAGTTCACTGCCTATTATTGTTACCAAGTAATAAGGGTGATCATGACTTGCCAGGTGGAAAGGTACTTGTAGTTATCAAAACCAATGGGATCCTGTTGTTTGTGGCATTCATGCACTGCTGTTTTGGTGAAGTTGGGATAAGATACCCTTAGTTTTATTCTTTTTAAAGTTTTTTTTATAAATATTTTCTCTGATGTTATTATTTAATGTTTATGGTATCTTTTTCTAATTCTGGATTTTAAGATACTTAAATTGAACCTATATTTGTATGCTTGGAGGGCTGAACTGAGGGTTCTCAGGAAGAGGTTATTTATTTACCTGTTGCAGTGAAGATAGACGGAGGCGGTATATAAAACCAAAACAAGTTGTAAGAGGACACAAACTAAAATTCGTATTTGTTTGTTTTTTCCCCATGGAGACAGCTGAAAAACTTTCCATTACTAGAAGACCAATGCTAAACATTAGTGGAGAATCAATATTTCAAATTGTCCACCAAAACAAAAGTAAACTCAATGAGGCACTAGGAAAAGCTTTTGGTGCAATGATTTGTCTCAAGACTTACTGGGGAAGATCTTAATTTTTATTTACTTTTTCTGATTTTAGAAAACAAATAAAATCTTATTTATTTAAGAGGAAAGTTAAAGATGTAAGAATGTGATTGATTTGTTTTCTTAAATTTTATCCTTTGTTATCATAGTTTACAAGTACTGCTGTTCATATTTTACTTTTTTACTTGTTACGTAAACCTATGACTTCTTTGAGGGCGAGCCTTGGTAGCAGTGGTAATATTTTCCTTTCTGACTAAAGGTTCATGGGTTCAAGCTGTGGACAAAGAGATTAATATAGAGCATTGGCTCTCTTTGGCACATCAACCATTTCTCCTCAGGTGCCTTCATGTATGTAACCATTTTTTTTATATGTTACAGGAAGCTGCTGCTGATGTTTTACATGCTTTTGAGCCTGAAGCACTGGAAGATCCTGCTGGTAAGTATAACAAAATTGGACCTTGTACATCTATTACCTTTGTACTGATGTTTGCATTATCTAAGACCTGCACTCTTGATAGTGCTATGGCCTATAATAGAACAGGGCATTCCATTGATACAAATGATATTCAATAATGCTTGAGGGTCAGATTTTCCTGGGAATAAGATAATGTTTTATTGTTTGACCTGCTGCTATCTTTGGTTTTTGTAGGATTTTCAGTCATCAAGAAGAAGCTAAAGGAGCTTGTGCCTGTTTTAGTTAGTTGTTTCCAAGATTTTATACAACTGGTTCACAGTATGCCTCATCTTGATGCACAATCATTTGATTGTATGCAATATATACTTCAGAGCCTAGATCTTGTAGTCAGATTCTTTACTTATGCAATCGACAACCCTCGGGAAGAGATACAAGTGAGTGTGCCTCCTGAAGAACCAGATACAGCCATACAAGGTCAAGCTATCGTGTTATTATTATTAAAGAAGTTATTTGATTTGTTCCCCCTCAATCCAACACATTATCTCTCAGGAAAGGTATGATATACGTAGACTCTTGGTTTCTCCACCTACTTGACTTCTTTTCTTCTTCTTTTCTACTGATCTCATGTTGATCTTCTTTTGTTGGTCACTGTCTTTAATCATTGCCCTCTCTTTTCTGAGGAAGCATGAAGTATTAATATTCCTAGGATAATCAGACTACTTTTTTCCTTTTTGATTAAATAATTGCTACTGGTGGATTTCCTCTTACGGTTGCTACTTGAGAAGCACGACAAAGGTAGTCCTTGGAGAGACAAATGGTAGAGCCCTTAACCTTAAGGAGTCTTGGTGGTGGAATGAATAGGTACAATTGAAAATTAAAAATAAGAAAACTTACTATAAGGTGGTACGTCAATGTAACAATGAAGAAAATCAAAAAAATTATAAAGAAGCAAAAAAGGCAGCAAAAAAAGCTGTTAGTGAATCAAGGTCAAAAGCATATGAGAATCTATATAAACGACTTGATACAAAAGATGGACAAATGGATATATATAAATTAGTTGAAGCAAGAAAAAGAAAAACACGGGATTTAAATCAAGTGAAATGCATAAAAGATGAAAATCAAGATGTATTAGTGAATGAGGGAGTGATTAAGGAAAAATGGAAGGACTATTTCACAAAATTATTCAATGATGGTGGCGACACAGAGTTAGGTTGGGACATCTTAGTAACTCTGAAGAGAACGTGAGCTATACATTTTATCGACGCATAAGTTCAAATGAAATAAGGAAAGCATTAAAAAAGATGAAAAATCATAAGGCAGTGAGACTAGATAATATACCAATAGAAGCATGAAAATGCATGGGAGAAGAGGACATCTCCTGGCTAATGCAATTATTTAATGCGATCCTTAAATAAAAAAAGATGCTAGATGAGTGGAGGAAGAGTACTTTGGTTCCTATATACAAGAACAAAGGAGAGTTCAAAACTGTGAAAATTACAGAGGAGTTAAGTTAATGAGCCATATTATGAAACTCTAGGAGAGAGTAATAGAACAGAGGCTCAGAAAAGATACAAAGGTCTCGGAAAATCAGTTTGGTTTCATGCTTGGTAGGTCAACAATGGAAGCTATATACTTACTGAGGCGCCTAATGGAAAGGTATCAGGATCGTCAGAAGGACCTACATATGGTGTTTATAGATCTAGAAAAGACCTATGATAGGGTCCCTAGAGAAGTATTGTGGAGGGTTTTAGAGAAGAAATGAGTCAAAATAGCCTATATACAAGCCCTTAAAGACATGTATCACGATGTAGAGACAAGGGTCAGAACATGTGGAGGGGATACTGAACCGTTTACAACTACAATAGGACTGCATCAAGGTTCTAGACTAAGTCCATACTTATTTGCTCTAGTAATGGATGAACTCACTAAAGATATTCAGACAGAGGTGCCATGGTGTATGCTATTTGCAGACGACATAGTGTTGGTGGATGAAACAAAAGAAGGAGTGAACATTAAGCTTGAGTTGTGGAGAAACAATTTAGAATCTAAGAGATTTAAATTAACTAGTAAGAAAACAGAATATATGGAATTTAAATTTAATAAAAATGCAAGAGTGGATGATGTTATAATAAAATTGGAAGATCAAATCTTACAAAGAAAAGACCATTTTCGATATTTGGGATCAGTGATTCAAAAAGATGGAGAAATTCACGAGGATGTCGCACATAGAATTAAGGCAAGTTGGCTAAAATGGAGAAATGCATCGAGAGTGTTATGTGATGATAAAATCTCATTAAAATTGAAAGAAAAATTCTATAAGATAGCTATAAGACCAATCTTGCTGTATGGCTCAGAATGTTGGGCAGTCAAATACCAGCATGAGCAAAAGATGAGTGTAGCGGAGATGAGGATGTTAAGGTGGATGTGCAGCCATACAAGAAAGGATAAAATTAGAAATGAAGTTATTTGTAATAAGGTAGGAGTAGTGCCAATCGAGGAGAAGATGAGAGAGAATAGACTAAGATGGTTTGGTCATGTGAGAAGGAGACCAAGAGACGCTCCGGTGAGGAGAGTTGATGAAATGAAACAATTAGTCAAAAAAAAGGTAGAGGCAGACCCAAGAAGACTTTGGGAGAGACATTAAAATTTGATATGAAGTGTATGGATCTAAATGAAGATATGACAAAAGACAGAAATACATGGAAATCTATAATTCATGTAGCTGACCCCACATAGTGGGATAGAGGCTGGATATGTTGTTGTTGTTGTTGGTTGCTACTTTGTCTTTAATTATTGACCTTTCTTTTGTTAGGAAATATGGTGTATAAGTTTCATAGGATAATTAGACTACTTAAACAATGCTTTTAGAATTTGGCATATGCATTAATAAGCTAAACTCACATAATGATCATATATATATATACTTTTTAAATAGACAAGGTACATATAGCATATAGTCTTAATCCCACCTTAAACAGATAAGGTGCATTAATATGCACCTAGAGGGATTAAGGCTTGTCATTATTGTTGTGTGGATATAGCAATATATTGCTGAGCTATGTTCACTAAATATATACATTCTCAGTTAACTTTTGAAGTATATGACTTTTCAAAAGATATGAAATATTTGTTGGGCTGGCAAAAATCAGGGTTTGTTATATCATGCATCTGTAAATGCTTCTTATAAGTTTAGACAGACAGACTAAGCTTAACTGTAGCATAGATCTTGCTATCTTTCTATTACATACAACACATAAATGAAGGTAAAACATATAAGAAGGAAGGTTGGAGAGCTGGTAGAACTCTAAGAACTGTAACAATGCTTGATTCAATAGACAAAAGTCCAAACCGATTACAGCCGGAAAGAAAAGAAAACAGGGCAATTCGAGAGGCCCTGGATCTCTCCTACTTTCTGGAAAAATTCTTTCACACCTCCCTCACCTCTCCACCACCCTCTTATTCCACATTCTCTAGCGGAAATGTCATCCGCGCATGCAGGTTGTTACACAACCTGCAATTCCAGCTCTACCCCTCATCTAACAGCTCATTTTCCTAATTCCCAAACTATCCCTGATTCCTTGGACGCCTTTGATATGTCCAGTGAATCGGTGGTCTATCAATACTCTCTCCCCCAACTGTCACCTTGTCCTCAAGGTGGAAAAATGGAAATTGCTGCTGGATCACTGAGTAGGGCTCCCAAGTGGCTTCCAATGGTGGCAGGCCCTTCCATTGAATCAGCACTTCTGCTCCTTGCATGCCCCTACCCTTCCCTGGACGCACTCCTAGCACCGCTGAGGGTTCCACCACCATTTCCAGATCTTCAACAAGTTGTGCAGGCAGCTCCCTTGTGGCCCTCATTGCCCCCTTTGCCTCCCGTAGTTGGGACACGTGAAATGTTGGGTGGATTTGACAATGCGGCGGCAGTTTCAACTGGTAAGCCACAGGGCCTACCTCCTTCGCAATCTCAAACGGGCCATAATAGCGTGCCGCTAGCTTCTCATTTGCACGGGCAGCCAAAGATCTTTGCCGATACGGCCTTAATTTCAAATACACTAAGTCGCCTTCCTGGAACTTCACATCCCTTCTTCCCCCATCTGCTCTCTTCTTCATTATGGCTTGTGCTCTCAAAAGTTGCACCTTCAATTCATCTAGGACCTCATCCCTTTCTATCATCTGCTGCTCTACCATCGAGTTGGGGTTAGTTCCCTTCTCAAACCTCACTAAGGGAGGCGGTTCCCTCCCATACACCACTTGGAAGGGAGTTAATCTAGCAGCTGTGTGATAGGAAGTATTGTACCATAGTTCAGCCCATGGTAACCAAGTGAACCAGGCCTTTGGTTTGGAAGAAGCAAAACATCTCAAGTAGGTTTCCAAAGTCTGGTTGAGTACCTCGGTTTGCCCATCCGTTTGTGGATGATAAGCGGTACTTCTTTTGAGTTTGGTGCCTTGCAGCCTAAAGATCTCCTCCCAAAATCTGCTCATAAAGATTTTGTCTCTATCCGACACAATGGACCTAGGAACCCCATGGAGCCGTACCACCTCCTTGATAAAAGTTACAGCCACCTCCCCAGCTGTAAACGGATGTTTAAGTCCAATAAAATGCCCGTATTTGCTTAGCCGGTCCACCACGACCAAGATTGAGTCTACCTTGTTAGATTTTGGAAGTCCTTCAATAAAATCCATGGCGATGTCATCCCAAATCTGGTTAGGAATTGGTAGTGGCTGCAACAGTCCGCTCGGTGACAAAGTGATATATTTGTTTTGTTGACAAGTCGAACACTCACTGACATATCGATGCACATCCTTCTTCATACCTGGCAATAGACGTTCGCCGCCACCCTTTTGTAAGTTTTTAAAAACCCCGAATGTCCTCCCATGCTCCCATCATGCCCTTCTTGGAGTATCAACGGAATTAGTGCGGATCCCTTGGGTAAGTAAAGTCATCCCTTGTAGACGAGGTGCTTGTCCACCTGCTGAAAATTAGGATGGGAGGAGGGGTCACCTTGTAATTCTTGGATAATTTTTTGCAGCCCTGCATCAGTGTTTACCTCACTTGCCACCTGCTCCAATTGGACCACTCTAGGCACTGTCAAAGCCATCAAAGTTGCTGTGTGGCAGATTCTGGATAGCCCATCAACCACCTTATTCTCCATTCCAGCCTTATAATGTATCTCAAAGTGGTAACCCATCAACTTCACCATCCATTTCAAATATTCCGGACTTACCTCCCGTTGCTCCATCAAGAACTTGAGGCTTTTTTGATCCGTTCTAATAAAAAATTTTCTGCCTAACAAGTAGTGCCTCCATTTTTTTACCGCAAACACTTTGGCCATGAGTTCTCGTTCATAAACAGATTTTTTACTCCCCAACTGACTGAACGCTTGGCTGAAATAAGCGATTGGCCTCTGCTCTTGCATCAAAACAGCCCCCATTCCATGCCCCGAGGCATCAGCTTCAATGGTGAAAGGCTTCTCAAAGTCGAGTAAGGCTAAAACGGGTAAGGATACCATTTTAACCTTGAGTTGTTGGAAGGCCTCTTTATCAGCCGCATCCCACGAGAAGTTGTTTTTTTTTAATTTATCAGTTAGAGGCCGAGCAAGCTTACCATAGTCTCTCACAAAGTGTCGGTAGTACCCCGTAAGCCCAAGAAACCCCCTCAATTCCTTTACCGTAGTTGGAGTAGGCCAGTTTATCATTGCTTGCACCTTGTTACTATCAGCTGAAACCCCCAAATAAGAAATAACATGGCCCAAATACTCAATTTCCAACTGCCCAAACACACACTTTTTGCTGTTGGCCACCAATTGGTTGTCCACTAACACCCTTAACACACAGCTTAGGTGCTGTTCATGCTGCTCCAAACTGTTGCTGTATACCAATATATCATCGAAAAACACCAACACAAAGCGCCTCAAATAATCTTTGAAAATTTCATTCATCAATGCTTGGAAAGTAGCTGGAGCGTTCATCAATCCGAAAGGCATCACTAGAAACTCATAATGTCCTTCATGAGTCCTAAATGCTATCTTCGGGACATCCTCGGGCCTAACCCGAATCTGGTGGTAACCAGATTTTAAATCAAGTTTGGAAAAAACCCTAGCACCATGCAACTCATCAAGTAACTCATCTATTACCGGAATGAGAAATTTGTTTGGGACCGTCACCTTATTCAAGGCCCTATAATCAACACAAAAGCGCCACCCCCCATCCTTCTTCTTGACCAATAAAACCGGGCTAGAAAATGGACTAGAGCTGGGTTGAATGATTCCCGCAGCCAACATTTCTCCTACCAGCTTCTCAATCTCATTCTTTTGTACATAAGGATAACGATAGGGTCTCACACTCACTAGAGATGATCCCGGAATGAGGTTTATGGCATGGTCTCTATCCCTGCTTGGTGGCAGCCCTTCCTTAGCAGTAAACACTCCTCTAAATTCAGCCAATGCGCCCCTTAAGAGTTCTGGAACTGCCCTTGGATCTTCCCCAATTTCAGCTGCCAATGTACCCAATTCCAGCAGCACTCCTTCCCCCTCCTCCTTAATTGCTTTCACCATAGCCTTTAAGGATATCAAGGTCTTGCTCAAGCTAGGATCCCTCTGCAACGTTACAGCCATGTCTCCTACTTGAAACTTCATTGTGAGAGTATTCCAATCCACATTCATCTTACCTACCGCTGCTAGCCATTTCATTCCCAGAATCACATCCGAGCTTCTCAACTCTAAAGGTAAGAAATCTTCCACAATCTGCAAGTTTTGGAGCTGAAGCTTCACCCGCTTGCAAATTCCAGCCCCTTGGACTGCCATTCCCATTCCCATAATCACACCATAGCTGGTTGTTTCCTCCCTAATTAGGCCCAACAGCTGCACCTGTTTCCTCCCTAATTAGGCCCAACAGCTGCACCAGCTCCACAGAAATAAAGTTATGGGTTGCTCCTCCATCAATCAGGACCACAACTGGCTGTTGCTCTATCTCTCCTTTTAACTTCATCGTTTGGGGTGCTGTCAATCCTACCACAGAGTTCATGGACAGCTCAATAACCTCTCCCCCTTGGACTGGTTCCCTTACTTCCTCCTTATTTTGGCTGAGGCACTGGTTGGTCTCATCTTCTTCTACCCACTGCTCCTTCTCCTCTACTTCTTCATCATAAATCATCATCACCTGCAACTCTTTCTTCTTACACTTGTGGCCGATCGTATACTTTTCGTCACACCTAAAACACAAACCCTTATCTCGCTTGGACTTCCATTTGGCCTCACTAAGCCGTTTCCAAGGCTGGTTAATCACCCTCCCACTGTTTTGGGGCCGAAATGGATAGAGGGAGTTTGCTGCCACAGATTTAGGAGCAGGTTGGGCTTGGAGTTGAAGTCCCCCACGCTGGTAATTTGGAACAGCGAGAGAAGTGGACTGACCTCTATTCGAAGCCGGTCTAGCCACACTTCCCCGGAACACCAGGTTCCTCTCCTCTATTCGTTGCACCAGGTCCATCATCTGCTCCAAACACCTTGGCCTCAACACCCTCAACTCAGCCCTGATCTCCGGATTGAGACCGTTGATGAAGTGCCCTTCCAGCACTGCTTCTGGCAAATTCTCCAAAGGCGATGCCAGTGCCTCAAAGCTTTGGCGGTAGTCCGAGACAGCCCCCCTCTGCCGAAGAGCTAAGAATCGCTCTTCTACTGACCCTTCTTGAGTGGGTCGGAATCGGTTTCGCAATAGTAGCTTGAAATCCTCCCAAGTTCTCATTCTCCGCCTTTTTTCTTCCCATTGAAACCACGAGAGGGCAGGTCCTTCCAAACATACAGCTGCCGTATCCACCTTCTCCATATCAGTCAGCCCATTCACCAAGAAGTCTCGCTCGGCTCTGAAAATCCAGCCATCAGGGTCACCTCCATCAAAGAGCGGCATTTCCAGCCGGCGTCCGTGAGATTCTGATCGCCAGCCACCCTCAACCCCCTCCGTTTCAGCTCGCCTCCCACTCGCCTCGGGCGTCGCCTTCGAGTCACCTACCCCAGGTGATTGTTCTCCGCACTTCTCCTTGTTCTTCCTTTCTCGCTGTTGCTCCTCCCATCTCGTTCTCATCCATTCGAACTGTTCCAACAAGGAAGCAACGTTCTTCTCCACTGAGCGAATCTCACTTCTTATGGCATTCGATTCACTCTTCATGGCGTCCACACCTAGCTGTACGCTATCCAACCCCTTCTCTAATTCTCCCACTCGGTCTGTTAAGTTCACCATTGGAATCGCAAGGCTCTGATACCAAAATGGTAGAACTCTAAGAACTGTAACAATGATTGATTCAATAGACAAAAGTCCAAACCGATTACAGCCGGAAAGAAAAGAAAACAGGGCAATTCGAGAGGCCCTGGATCTCTCCTACTTTCTGGAAAAATTCTTTCACACCTCCCTCACCTCTCCACCACCCTCTTATTCCACATTCTCTAACGGAAATGTCATCCGCGCATGCAGGTTGTTACACAACCTGCAATTTCAGCTCTACCCCTCATCTAACAACTCATTTTCCTAATTCCCAAACTATCCCTGATTCCTTGGACGCCTTTGATATGTCCAGTGAATCGGTGGTCTATCAAGAGCTTTGTCTAAGCTGAAACTCAGCGTAAATACCCAAATCTCACTCCCAAATAGAGGGTAGAGGAAGAATGTTGCTATGGCATTCGCATTCCTGAAAAGTCATAAACAATACTCTGAATGTTGGAAAATGATCTAAATTAAGTTGGAAACCCTATAGGCTTGGCCATCAGAAAGATAAACACCAAGAGACATACATTAAGTAGTGTTGGTCCCTTAGGGTATGGCCACTTAAGAGGGGGGTGAATTAAGTGATTAAAATTTTTCTCAATTTTAATAAATATTCTTGATTAATGATTATTTAAGAATATATATTTGATAAATATAATAAATTATATTTGAGATTAATAATAAATGTAAGCCACAAGATATAACAAAAATAAATACAATTGAGGCACAAGACAATTTATAGTGGTTTGGTGTCTTCACACATCTAGTCCATTCTCTTAAGGTCTAACTACTCTTGGGGTTCCACTAAAATAATTTTACCAAGGTTTCCACACTAGCTCACCTCGAAAATTAGATACACATAGATTACAATGGGTTTTAGGCAACCACTACACTAAGGTTTTTTTCCTAGCTTACCTTGGAAACTAGATTTGTCTAAATTTTAATGGTTCGAGGAAACCTGTACAATTCATAATGGTTATTTAAATGTTACAAATAATTTGTTTACACTTGGACACAAATAAACAATTAAGAACAAATTATACAGGACAATAATATTTAAATAAATAAATAAATTTATAATCTAAAATGGAGAAGTTTGGATTTGTCGTAGAAGACTTGAAGAACTTTTCTCCTCTTGCCTTGTGGCTCTTTGGTGGATGTGCAATAATATTTGAGAGTCTTGGATTGCTTGGATGCTTTGCTCGAGAGCATTTGAGAGCTTTCAGGTGTTTTGGATATGCAATGGAAGCACTTGGATGCTCAAAAAATGAGTTTGAGGGGTATTTATGGGTATTTTAACCACTTTTCCAACAGTAAAAAATATGACTGTTATAGTAGGAAAACTTAGTAGAACTTAAAATTAATATGTGCACTCAAATACCCAAGAGGGCTTGTAGATCAGTTGGCAAGGGAAGGTTTGGAACTTGCTGGAGGTTTAGAGTTCAAGATTTGGGAGGGGTAACTAGTTTGTTATATTCTTTTTGAGTTACACATGCTACAAAAATATTATATAAATTAATCTAAAATATATTTAAAAAATATTTTTAATAGAAAATAATATTTTTGATAATACATATGATATATAAAAAAATATTTAATAAATTAATATTAAAAATATATTTAAAAAAATTAATAAAAAATAATATTTTGATAATGCATATGCTATGAAAATATTTTATAAATTAATTTTAAAAATATTTAAAAATATTTTTAATAGAAAATAATATTTTTGGTAATACATATGCTATGAAAAAAATATTTTATAAATTAATAAAAAATAATTCGATACTATAATTAATACATTTAAGAAAAATACTCTTTTTGTTAATCATCAAAAATACTATAATTTGTATATTAAAAATTCTCTTTTTATTAATCATCAAAACTTAATTAATATGAACAAGTTGACTCAACAAGTAGGAATTCCAAAAGACATACATCAAGAGACATGCATTTACTAGGAATTCTAAAAAGACATTCTTATTTAAGAACTCCAAGAGATTTATCTTCAAATATTAAAATGTTCATAATGGAAACATCTATATACATTATTATAGATTAGGCATCTAGATTTGAGGTTGATGTTGAGAGTAAAAATGATAATATTGTAAAAGATAAAATTAACCTTTTATCTAACTGCTTTTAGATAAGATTGTGATTAACAATTTAGCAGGCCAAACTTATATTTTTGTCTCAGTACTTTTACATTTTTTTTCGTTGTTTCAATTACACCCTTGCACCTGTATTTTTTAGTCAATTTAACTCTTGTATTTTGATATTTTTTCCATGTGGCAACCCTAACTTTTAATTGTTTCGATTACTCATCTAGACCTACATTTTCGAGTCAATTTAATCTTGTACTTTGACATGAACATAATGCGACATGTATTTTGTCATCTCACTTTATCTCTTTTTTTTTTTTTTAACACATGAAAGTACATGGGTTAAATTGACTCGAAAATGCAGGTCCAGTGGTGTAATCGAAACAAGAAAAAGTTTGGATTGCCACACGAAAAATAGGGTCAAAGTACAGTGGTTAAATTGACTCAAAAATTAGATTCAAGAGTGGAATCGAAATAACGAAAAGTTTGGGTGGTTACATGAAAAAAACATAAAAGTAGCAAAAATATGGATTTGGTCCAATTTAGCATGATATTAAAGTAGGCAAAGTTCCTATGTTCGAACTTCACTGTTGACCCCATATTTAAGTTGTTGCACATGTTTAGACTAGTAATTAAGTGAAGCTTGGCCACACATGAAGATAAAGTTAACTCTCTATCTAACAATTTAAGCTTTTAAATGAGATGGTGGTTAACAATTTAACGGTTAAGAAGTACTTGGTTCCAATCTGTTAGTGCAAAACTATTGGGCCTCTTAAGAAGAGATTTGATATTTGTTTCGATTCAGGTTTTCTCTAACTTCACTAGTCACTATTCAGGTTTTCTAACACTAAAGAATCAGGGAACATGCTGAAAAATCCTTAACAGGACTTTAGGGTTGTTGACAAAAATAAATCTTATATTTGGATCTAATGTAAGCTCTACTACCATCATGAAATAGTTTAATGTGATTAATTGGCTGTAACAATCATGACTCATTTACAGAGTACATCATTACTTTGACTTCTAAAGAAAATTACTCATCAAGCACCCCTAAAAAGGATGTTATTTTTCTTGCATTGTGACAAAAAAGAAAAAAAACTCCATATGCTCTACATAACTTCTAATCCAAGTTCGAGCATTCTGCTTCTTAAACCAGAACTGGTTAAATGTTGACTTTTGTTGAAACTTAATATGATATATTCATGTTATAGAGTGACATGTAACTATATATCTCATAGAACTCCACCATCTTAAACTGCTATCACTTCCAATGAGGGTTCTCCTTATCTACCTAGCTCACATCTTTTTCTAAACATTAATTTTTTACCTCGTAAGGGACTTTCATCCTTTGTTTGTTAGAAGCATGGGAAAAATTGCATACAAATACAGATGGAAATGGGTCCCAATTAACCCCATTTAAAGTGAAAATAAGTACAAAAATAAGTTATAGGTACAAGGCTCCTTTAAAAATTTATCAAAACAAAAACCTAAATGGAGTTAATTGGGGCCCCATTTACATCCTATGTACAAATACGATCCTCTCCCAACCCTTGCAAATTGGGGAGCCTTGTGCATTGGGGATGCCCTTTATATAAAGGATTCACATCCACAACAGAAATTTTCTGACTGTGCTGGACTGACAATGTAGCTTGCATCACTCTAATTTCTTTTATCTTCTTGGTTACAGGAAGATGGTAAATATTTTGTCTTGAACGTAATGATTACAGAGATCTTTTTGCATTCAAGTGACGGGCTGTGCCCTCCTGCTACATTCTTCGAGAAGTTTCTTGAATTCATTGCAAGTGCTCTGTGTGGAGAGGTAGAGTACTTGGCGCAATCTGATGATTTACTCTCTGTTCTAAGGCGTTCAAACTAACATGTGGAAAAAGCAGTTGTTTCAATTAGTCTTCATTATTCTGATGTTATTTTAATGCAGCACGTGTTTTCAACTGCTGAATAGGCTTCTTTGGAAGTGCAATTTTTGTGATACTTACCGTGTACCTTACTCATCAAAATCTGTTGCTACGGTCTAGTACAAACAAGTCTTCTCTTTTGACCATGTCTAGTCCTTGCCAAGTGGTTGTGACATCTCTCTGATTGAACCAACATTTATGAGGACATGTCAGCTAGTTAAGTATGGTTGCTCTAATAGGTTGGGATATTAGAATTGGCTTATACGTTGATGGCTTTTGCTGTTTAGCTGGTACCTGCGTGTAATGTCTTCTGCTCTGCAAACTTTGGATGTAGTTTTTAATGTATTCCTTTTCGGTTGAAAAAGTTTTACTTCCATGGAAACAGAGACTTATGTGGAGGAGAAAAGGAGATTAAATTTTTTTTTTTTGGGGGGGGGGGGGGTGTTATGCTATTGAACATGAGTTGAACTGCATAGGCTAGCACGTCCATTACAAGATATGATGTGTTCCATGGTAATTCTTTCATGTGGGTTAATAGTGCAGTCAAGTTTCTACAATGTATTGGATTGTTACAGTCAAGATAGGGAGGCTTTTGAGGTAATAAACCTTTAACTTAACATTGTTTCAACAAGATTATTAATTAGTTTAGAAATCCTGCTTCAATTATAATATTCACCTTGGCATTTAGTGTAGCAATGATAATGTTGTTCCTTTGTGATTCGAAGATCATAGTTAAAGTTGTGAAACCTCTTTGCAAAGTGAGGGAAAGGGTGTATACAAAAACAACCTCTCTTGGCCCTCACAAACCGCAGAGCCTTGTGCACAGGGATGCCCTTTTTAATCCAGATTCTGGATTTAGCTACCTTTGCACATGATAACTGTTCTATTTATTCATGGGGAGGAAAAGTTTGAATGTGAGTATGTTTGGTGCTCATTTTCTTTATATGGCCTTGTCTGAGGGTGGGGATATTATATGTTGGATTTTTGGTTAAAAATATAAAAGCTTCTTATGCATATGGTGTAAGATTAAAGTATGCTCATGAGAATCACAGAAAAGGTGTTATAATCTCATCTAGCATCTATTAAGCATTTTCCTAACATCTGTGAGAAAGTATGTAATTGTCAGGATCCTAGGGTTCAAGTCTAGGGATTCTAGTAGATAATCAAGAAAGAAGGAAGAAAGAGAGAGAGAAATGAGGGAATTTAGGGAGAATTATGAGAAGAATCAGAAGTGGAGAGGGAAAGCAGAAGTAGGTGAGAGAGAAACAGGATCAAGAGAGAGGAGCAGAGAAGGAGACCAGAGAATTGAAGAGAGAAAAGTGAGAATTATTTACTTCAAAATCATAATGATGTTCGGCCATGTGGTTGTAGCTAGTGTTATTAAAGGCCCAAGGCGCACAAGGGTCTTGGAGTCTGAGGCGCAAGGTGCAAGGCGAGGCGCGAGTCTGGTGGAACTAGGCGCAAGTTAATAAAAATAAAATAAAATAAAAATATATGTCCTAGTTGAAGAAAAATGTATAAAATAAGTCCTAACTTCTAATAATATTTTAACAAGCATGTTATAAAAAAAATCACTCTAAAGACCAAACATTTCTATATTAGCATCATCTCTAATAACTGCCTCCACATCATCTACTCCTCTTGTTAGATGATTTCTTGTTTTAGAAGTGTGATGATAGTTTCATACATTTTTTTGGTAGGTAATATACTAGACTTGAATTTGCATCTTTCTTTGTTTTGGTGACTTAATGTTTCATTTTGTTATTGCATGCCTTGAATTTGTTCAATTCTCCCTATCCATCTTCATCTAGTTCAAATTCAATTGGAGCATTTGAAATAGTAACTCTTTTACTTATTGTCAAATTTATAGTTGAAGCAATAAATTTAAACCCTAAACAATAAAAAATTAAATAAAGTAACAAATAGTGAAATAAAAAGCTT
Source organism: Diospyros kaki (assembly GCA_036245055.1). NCBI lineage: Eukaryota > Viridiplantae > Streptophyta > Magnoliopsida > Ericales > Ebenaceae > Diospyros > Diospyros kaki. The sequence goes on from BSEG01000010.1 coordinate 2,500,501, forward strand.
GAAAAACAGCTAAAAAGCCCAAGGCGCGCACCTTTGCCTAAGGCGCCTTGGGCTGAGGCGTGCCTTTTGGTTTGGACCTGCTTGGAAGGCTTTCAGGCGCCCAGGAGGCGTGCGCCTTTAATAACACTGGTTATAGCTTTATACATAAGCTATCCACAAATAGATTTAAGGGGTAGTTACCACTCCTCCGCTGTCAATAACTGCTCATAAATGAGTCCATAACCTCCTAAATCAATCCATAACGTAGAGTTACAGCAATAACTAACTCTTTTTGCAGACTAATACAATTTGCAAAAATAAAAATAGAAGACAACTAGCCTAAGTCGTGACTAATATATTTAGGGTGTGATTGTCTTTCTAAATTGGAGGGTTGCCTCTTCATTCTTCTAAAATTATTCTGACCATGCATAAGGTCACAGAAGTGCCCTAAACCATTAATAAATATTAGGAATAAAGTAGCGTAACTAATAGGGATGGCACCAGGGAAGTGGAGTGTTGACACTATCGCTTGTCCCCACCGGTTAACTGTTCTGTGCTCTGCACCCACCCCCACCCCACATTGCCACCCCATCCCTACAACTTGAAACTTGGATATGACCCCATCAGCCAGCTTAACTTGATCTTTCAAGCTAAGAATCAAACATTTGATATAAAACACATTAGATAGAGGCCAAAGATAATTTATTCTTCTTATAGTGGTGTCCCTAGTGTGCGAGGCTCCACGCATTGTGCGTGGGGTTATTTTTGTATGCAACCCATGATCTTCCAGTCATAAAATAAAAAAAGAGAGGAAATGATCACGTCTTCTCAATAAAAACTAAAACCAAATAACTGAATTATTAGCCACAACTCAAGATACTATAAAATAAAATGAGTGAACATGTGACCAAGAATTGATAGCTAATCCACATAAATAAAACAGTAAGAGCTAAATCCATATAGACCAAACTGGTTGGTTTTGGATGCAACCCTTAATTGTAGAACAATATGGAGATCACCAGTGCATATAAATGTTAGTCTTCTCTTTTTCTGTGATATAAAGGTCCTCCCAAGTGAGAATGCAGACCATGATGGTGCAGACCATAAGTAGCTGTGCGGGAGGGTAAAGTGGAAGAATGGACAAAGGTTCAATTTCATGCGCAATATGCAACTTTACCTTGTTGTTCTTGACAAGTAATATGCAACTTTAGTTTATCCTTCCATTTCCTCTCTCCCCCTAAGTTATTGATATTGGCCTTCCACAACTTTTACCATACAATTCCATTGTACTAATGGAAACCCCCACTGTACAACTGTACACTTATTGACTTGATAATTCTATGCATGTGTGTGATAGAGAGTGACCTTTAATTTGTTCGGGAAACAATAGCCAATATCGGGTTTGAGTTTGAACTTACACGACAGATTGAAACAGATAGAGTACATGGTCTTTTGAAGAACATAGAGCACAATCAAGTCAAAATTGGAAGAATCTGCCCTATCCCGTACCCTAATCCTGGCCAGGTTTAGTCTTTTTATCGCTTAAACCAACCAATTCTCTCAAAAGCCGTCCTGTTAGGGGCTGGTTGAAGACCATGCCTTCAATTGTTTTTTCTAATCCTAGTGACTAACCTAAAGAAATCATGCTCCAGCTACTAACAAACGAGGAGGACTTGTCATTACAACTGCCTAAGCCATGACCTGGATATCTTCCAATACCCTTAACAAGAATCAATGGAAATATGTGAAGTAACTCAAGATATGAAAGCACCTGAAGAAACGTATACAGGGGCGGAGGGTGATATTTATTGGTTTTTTATTTTTTTTTGGGAGAGGGGGGGGGGGGGAGTGTATATAACAAATTATGATATTAATTCATAATTTCATCACAATTAAAATTAATCACTTTTGTATGCATATAACAGAGGGAGAGAGCCAAATCAATCAATCTCTTCAAATCACATAAAAAATGCTCACCTATTAATTATCCACAGATACATATGTATGTACAAAAGTGTAACAGTAAACCATTGGTCCCTCATTTCACCAGTGGCTCTTGAAGTTCATCATATATCCAAAACATTGCAATCTCGAAGCTTCATTTTCTGTTTAGTTGTTTTCGCACTCAAATTGATGCATTCAAAGCATCCATAACACTGCTCCATCTATCACATTGCCTTCCCAATTCTCTGGGAAGCTTTCCTTATTCTCTCCTTTCGTAATTCCTTCTTTCCATTCTATTTTCGGTCTGGTGTGTACGTAACGATATATATAAATATATATATAATGTGAACACAGCAGTCAGTCTTGATGCAACTAGTCTCATTGAAGCATGGAGCTTATTTGAATGATCAGTTCCCTATTCAAATTCTGTCGAGCTCTAATCCTTTTGTTCTATTTCATATCTATTTTGAGGTGAAACATGCAAATTTTCTTATAAAGCAATGCGTGCATTCTGTATCCTGGACTCACACTTCCCCTCCCTACCCAAAGAAAAAGAAAAAAGAGAGGGCAAAAGTCATTGACATACAGTATTTGTTAACTTGGTATTTTTTAACTTGCAGATATCCATTGGCACACAGCCTGGTAAAGCTTTCCTGGAAAAGAACTTACTTTTACTCATTCCTTTTACGCCAAAACTTGTGTTGCTAGTGGAGGGTGGTTGGAAGTCTCGTATTCTGCAGGTCTGGTTCATTTTCTCTCAAAGTTTGTTAACAATGCCAATTTTTTAGCCATTTCTGATATGATCTCCTCACTCTTGATGATGCAATCTGTTTAAGTTCTTAGGTGATCCTGGAGTTCTAATTCTTTCATGCCAAAGATGTTGTATTTCCTGGAAGCTTATAAACTTTATCATCATTATTGTGAATAATTCAATCTTCAACCACAGGCTTTTACGAAGATATTCCAAAGTTGCCATCCAGAGTCTTCACTAAAATGGGCTTGCCTTTTGGCAGTTGAAGAAATGCTAATTCCTGTAAGCAATTGGTTAAATTAATATAATGATGTCTTATGGTTCTACCCACATATATACCATGCTTTATTCCTTTTTTTTGGCCCTTACCCACTCGTGGGATTTGTTTGTTTGTTTTTTCCTTCTTCTTTTCTTTTTGTGGTGTTGGGGTTTTGGTTGGGGGGGGGGGGATTGGATGATTATGACAATGTATGGATTCTATAGGCTTATAATTTGGACATGCTACTTTCAGTTTTGAATAGGGATGCATAATTATGTGGGAGATCTGATGTTGGCTATCTGTAGTAGACAGAATTTGAGCAAAAAAATTAATTCACTTTTATTCCAAGGATAAGTCTAAATATATACAGTTTTGGACAGTCAACAACCCACTTCCCTAAAAATAGGACACTAACTTAAACTGAAACCTTAGAATTAGGGATAAGAGGATAAGTCCACTAATGGATCAGCAGCTAGCCACTAATCTAGGAGTCAGTTTAACAATTTGACTGCAACCTATTACTCGAAGATAAGATAGGAAGATGGTATAAGATTACACACTTATCTCTTGACAGTTGTTAATCATTTAGCTTTTCCTGTATGAACAGCACATCACATAAACTCTGATTATTCTCGAGAAAATAAACTATTTGACCTCTTTGAAAATAGGGACTGCCAACTCTAACCTAACTGTATTTGTTATTTTTGAATGCATATAGCAGAGGCTAGGCTTGCAGCACCTGGATGCATGTGATCCAGAAGTGTTAGACTACCAGATTACTTGGATAAGAGAACTTCCTCTGTTGCTAAACTTGTTAGGTGACAAGCATCCGTTACATTCCAGGGTATGCATTATATTTATCTAATCAGTACTTGTTTACTTGTCTTCTCTGGAAATTGGAGTTTTTTGAGGTGATATACAGAATCTTGCTTCTTAGATGTAAGATCCAAAGCTTTCATGGTCTAATGTTACATGGTTACTTTTCCTGTATGGTTGTAACCCTCCTTACAGAATGTCTTGAATCTTCTACTTCGGATTGGTCAATGTGCTGCTTCCAAGACTTGCTTTGTACAGGAGTATGACAACATGCAGTACTCCTTTGCAGAATTTTACTGCACATGCATGGAAGAAAGTAGGAATTGAATTTTGAAAATTTTAATTTAAATATAAAAATTTGTGTTAGTCTATCACTGCTGTTAATTGGGCTCTTGATGGCATATCTTTATGTTGCAGGAAGTGTATCTTATGGTCCCTTTATTAAGCTTGACAGAGATGTCCAGGAGCTTTCTATATGTTGCCTTTATTATTTCTCTTATGTGGACTCCCTGTTACTCAAGTCGTTAGCTTGGTGCTGCTTATGTGAGTACATTTCTCATTTCAACTCCTTTAGTTCAAGAATAGTGGCGTTGAGTTTCTCGACCCTTTGTCTTAGGATTAGTTAGTTCTATTTCTCGATGGAGGCATAGAAGGGATATAACTCAGCGGTAGAGTGTCACCTTGACGTGGTGGAAGTCATCAGTTCAAGCCTGATTATCCCTAAACCCAATGGGAGTTTTTCTATTTTGACTAGTTTCATCTTGTATGATTTTTGATGCATGAATAATTTTATGTTGTATTTCTATTGCTATTTGTGCACCTTTTTGATATGTGCTTTCAGTGCTGACAGTAGATAGTGGCTTGGATTCATCTTCTATATGCAATTACTTATGCTTTACTTGTTTTGTTTCCATTATGCTAAGCATCCTTAATGAGTGCTCTTTTTCATTCCAAAAGAAACCCATAGACTGAAAGGCTTGTGGAAAACTGTTTTATCTCTTGGATAAGTGTGTAATCAAGTGGCATGACTTGTCATCTCCATGGCAACAATGGACCCCATATGTCGCTCCACCTGCTGCCCCATAATGTGGCCTACATGTCCATAATCTCTTCCGTTGAGGATTGAGCTTGAATTGAGCATGGTACTTGATGCAGAACCCTACTCCTGGGCAAGCAGCATGACAATGCTTGCAGCTCTTTGTTTGCAAGCCTATGGAACCATCTGCTCATTCTCTTCAGGAAACTTTCATGATATGAACTTTTTGCTATAGTGATCCATATTGCTTGTTCAATGAAGGATGCTTGCAGCAGAGCATTAGCTCTGACTGTGGAACTCTCTGCCCCAGACATTCCTGCAATGATAAATAACACTTCTTGTGCCTCTCCAATTTGGCTAAAACATTTTTATTTATTTATTTTTTCACTTACCTGCTATGCTTGCCATCAAACATCAATTCCTAGTACTTCCCTTAACAATATGGAACTATACATTCCAGCTTGCAATCATGATCTCCATAAATTTCAATCTCCAGCTATGAGGCAACTCCAGGAATGAGTAAGACCTTGTTCAGTGTCTCATTGAGGCACTCACCCTTCTCTCATGAGGCCTTTCCCTTAACCAATCAACAAGATTATGCAGACTTCTTACTATTAGAAGGTGCATCCTAAAACTTATATCCATTTTTGATCAGTTTGTAGATGCTGCTGCTACTACTATATGATGAAGTGCCTTTACCCATTGCACGCCCAAACTTTTAGCTTGACATCTCAACTATAATTGGGAGGTTTTGTACTATTCTTGCCACTCCTTTATTCTATTCTCCAGCATACTGAAAGACTCCTTCTATTGCTACCCTCTCACTAGTGATTGTCTAGGTTATCTTCCTGTTCTGGAGGTCTTGTTCTCCAATTGGTGCTTTGTAACTTTTTAGGTGGTGTCCTCCTCAGCTTCACTCTGTTCACGACTCATAAGTATAACTGTCTCCTCTTCTATTGCTGTCCTCATTTGTCTAGTACAAAACATCTATCGTGTTTTTGTTTTCGGTTTTTTTGTGGCCAGGGTGGGGGGAACTGTAGTAATTATTGGCATCAAGATATATACTCAGCAAATTTGAAGCCAACTAGGAATAGAGTGCCATGTCGAGAAAAGGATATGCACACCTAGAAGTGGTCTTGGTTTAATTCCTCATCAAACAAAGACAGTTAAGATCCAAAATTGAGGACACTCTAATTTCTGAAAGACATGTTGAAGTTAATTATGTAGTTTTTTGGTTTTTATCTTTCTGTGTGTGTGGTAGACAATTGGGGAAGCTCCAATTCAAGAACATAATTCTCCCTCCCCAACATGTTTAGGAAAATTTTATTAAATATATTGGAGTTGCAATTGCAATAAGCTTAAAAACATGTGGGGAAGAATGTTACATGCTACATATAAAGGTTGTCCTTCTTTGTCATTTAAATTGTTATTTGTAAAAAATGCTTATAAAGTTTTATTTAACTATGAAATGTTTTATGTCTGCCATTATTGTTTTGTATAATTGCATTACCTTAATTCTCTTAATTCAGATGATGGTTTGGAACCCTTTGTAATCTTCCGGATTGTAGAGATTTTGCATTCAGCCTATAAAGTTGGACATATTCAGATTGCTGACCACATTAGTTTCTTCATCACCTTACTCTCAGGCTTCAAAGTTTCTCCTGGTAGGCTGGATACATTCACTCATTGATATTGTTCAGTGATAATTATCTACTAATTACTGGGTTTTTCTTGGTGTCTGTAAACATTAATTTTGCAATATTATATCAAGTTTTGCAAATGTACAAATGTTACTAAATAGGAATTTTTTATTTCTTGGAGATGTAGAAACAGTTGTTTAATGGTGTACTCTCGTGGTGAATGCCTGTATTTTATGAGTAGTTCTTGACTTAGGTTCCTCCTTAATTGGAACCTCTTTTTGTCGCACCATCTAATAGCAATCTACATCATGTTACATCCCCCCTGCCACTTCAAAGGGGCAGTGATGGGCAAGGGGTTTGCAGTTAGTGATCTCCATGGAATGGTAATTTTGTGTTGGGGCAAATACATATTTTTTTTTTATTCCATGTTCTTGCAAATTTCTAAGCCACCCCACTTGACCAAAAATTATTTAATACAAATATTTCTATGGTATTTTAATATTAAAATACTGTGGTGTTTTAGGATTGACCAAATTAAGAGGAAACTAGAAGCATTTGTTAATAGGAATTCCAAAGATATAGGATCATTAGAGTGCAGAAAGTGAACACGACTAGGACAGGGGCAAAACCAAGGAAGAAAATAAGAAAAGACTTTAAAAGTCATAACTTTCCAGTCCTCAGGCTTCACCCTAGCGTGCTTCAAACTTCATTCAGAGAAAAATCTTGACATTCCAAAATTGTTATGATGCTTAGCAAAGGCAATATAAATTCTTAACTGAATGGAACAGAAATTCAAAAGGTGACAGAAGTTTATGTGAAGTTTTCTTCAGTGGGCCTAGAAAACTAAGATTAGGGCTGATTACCTGGCTATGCTGGGGCTAGGCTAGCATTAAGTTCTAATATATCATTAAGGCCTGGCCTGCACCCATGCTGACTTTCTCAATGTCACCTTAGACAAAACTAGCAGGAAGGAACTTTGTAGTTTCTGTAATAGGATTAGATAAACTATGCTAAGATTGAACTGGAAGACAGTAATGAGCAAAAACTAAACTTACGTGAAGGCCACGTTTGCTGAGGTTCACACACTTTTGTTTCTGTTTGAAATTACATAGCAAGCTTCCAATCACGCACCTGTGCTTGGTAGTAATAGCCTACAGAGTGTAGGGGCTTTGGGGAGGTGCACAACTGTGTTTCCTCTCGCTTCCCCCTGCAAAAAATGTTCTTGTGTGAAAGGCATGCTATATGCCTATGCCCATTCCTTTGTGAGGATCTTTGGCTTTTTGGTGGTATATTGCTCTTTTCTTTCATCCTAGTAATGAAGCCGATAGATCTGATTCAATTGATATGAGGTGTGGATATGTTTCTGATCTCAGCAGATATGCTGGGTGTGATTGTGATAGAAACAAACCTCTCCAACAATTATCTTCCCTGGTTCCCTAACAGAAAATATTATATGGGACTTCTTTTTCCTTAACCTAGATTTTGTTAGTGCAGACTTGTGTAGCTTGCTGTTAGCATTTGGGATGGTGGCAATGTATCTATTTCAGAAGACTAGAAACAGTACTGTGGCTTTATGGCAACTTTGGCTTGTATCTTTTGTTTGAACCTTTTTCTACTCAATGGTGAAGAGGAGAATTGAAACAATTCACCTGTGTTGCCTATGTATTGGTACACTATTTTCCCTTTGAACTTTATCCTACTAAATGGTTGTTTTCTGATTGAGGTTTCCATTCTTTTGTGATGACGTCTTTTCAAAATTAAATAACTGTATTAAAAGAAATCTATTTCTTCCTTGCACTTTTTTTTAGTGCCCTGAAATGTGCCCAGTAGGCCACACACAATGGAATGGGGTTCGGGTTTTGCCCACCTGAAACGATGATATGAGTCACCTAAATTGTTGAATCTCTAATTCATGAAGATGCAAATCTCTACTTTAATTCCTTGAATAAGTGAGAATTTGCCCAAAAATTCCTTTTGCAATAACAAACCCATATCACTCAGTTTTAATTAAGCTTCTTTCTCAGTGTTGATCCATGTGGATCTGTGAATGTGGTAGTCTTTTTTTTTTTTCCTTAAAATATTCATGTATTCAAAATTGACATCTAATCTATAATGTAATAGGAATTATTTGATTTATGGAATCTGCCACATGATGCTATCTCATTCTCTATCCAAATAAATTTTCCAGTCTTTTACTAATCAATATAAGCAATGTGAATGAGCATCAACCAATATCGCTGCAAGTATTTTTTCAAGACATGATTTTGCTTCTGAACAAATAATAATTGATGAGTTGGTCATATTTGGTATAATGAAGGAGTTTGCCATGTAGGAAAGAGTTTTCCAGTCTTGGGGAATGATGAGATCTCAAACCGGGGAACCTTTAAGTCGATTACCAGTCTTGTCTGCTCTTGCATGTTGCAGATGGGTGATGATTACCTTGTTTTGCGGATACTAGAAAAAGTAGTTCTCAGTCAGATAGTGAGTTGACTCAATCTCCCTCATTATTTATGTTTATATGAATGTTTTCTAATATTCTACACTTTTATTATTTTAACCTATGAAATCCCTTTTCTTTTTTTTCTGGTTCCTTTTATCTTTTTTTTTTTTTTTAATGACGAGTAAATTCCTTTGATTTTACATATCCTCCGAAGAACATGTCAATTTACTTATGAGGGTTGTGACTCTGAACATTTTGTTTTTTTGCTGCTTTTCTTTTTCCTTTTCCAGTCACTGGATCCAGCTTTAGACAATTTATGTGCTCTGCTCAGAGTGCTTGCTGCACTTGACTCTAGACCTACAAGACTCTCTCAACAGAGTATTATCAATCTAAGTAATTTGCTTCCAGTATACTTGATTGACGTTGTGTCTGTAAGTAATTCTTGTCCTTGGACTTCTTTGATAAATCATTATATATGATTATGAGAATTATGATTTTGTCTTTTCATTTCAACCAAGTATTTGTCACTTCATGGAATAGCCAGGAAACCATAGTTTTACATTTGTTGTTTTCTTTTGGCAATATTCATTTGCTATATTTTCTATGGTCGGTAGCATGTCTGATAGCTGACCCCACTTAGTGAGATTAAGGCTAGATTTCTGTTGTTTAAATAACATGTCTGATCATTTTTCTGCATACCCCCGGCTAGCTTTTTGTCTTAAAGACTGGAAAGGCATATACTGAGTAAGGAGTTAGAATGGATTGAGCCCAACTCCAAGATTAGCTGTCTAAGAACATCTTGCACATCTCCTGCTAAAAAGACTCCTTTCAATTTTCTTGCAGATGCTGGGTTCTTTTATTGACAATGAGTTGTGTAATATAAATTTCTTAATAGTTTTCATGCAAGATCTATGGTAATTTGGGATGTCATTACATGCTTCAGTAACAAGTTAATTTAGTAATATTTTATGATCTTAAAGGATAAACGTTTGATAATTACCTGGAGTGATTATCTCTTGCGTACACACAGAACTTACAGAGTTACTGTTCCCCTTTTAGTTTGAAAACACAAGTAAGGGCAGCTGATTATGGAATAAAGGTGAGAAAACAGCATTTTGTGGAGACAGGATAGTGGTGTTCCAAGGAGACTAGAGGCCTATAAATAATAGGAATGGCGAACTAGAACCTCATCCTAATCTCCATTTATGTTATCAAGAGCACTAAACTGATATAGCTTTCTGCAAGTGGTTTCATATTTTACAGTTGGATAGGCACTAAAATTTTTAGACATGGACATTTCAAAAGAATAGGCCATGAAATGAACAAACAAGTATGTACTTTTACAATAAAACAGATAACAGTTTCTTCATTTTTACATTAAAAATATATTCATAGTATATCAACACAACAATATATTAATCCCACTATGTGGGGTTGGCTAACATACTATGTCAATAATAGAGAAATCATTTTCAACATTCTATATATTGTAGAAGTATGAATCCATCTCAAAGAGCTCTATTTATATTCAGATTGGAAAATTTTGATTTTAGAATACCTGAAAGAGTAAGGCTAAAGAAGGGATATTAATTAGTATATATCCTTTTCTTTTAAATAAACTTGTTTAAACCCATAATGCGTTTCATGTGAATTAATTTATGAGGTGTACCCTTGGTGGACATATGTATCCTCTAATCTCAGAGCATCCTGTTCAAAATTAAATAAGAAATCGACATGGCCAACTCGTGGAGTTGTGAGCTATGAGTTCAGTGACCAAAGTGTCTTGAATGTTGTAGAACCTTGTTGGAAATGCCTATGCTTATAAGACTAGGAATCAAGATTTCTGATTAGACTGGCCAGCCTTGTCTTTATTTTTTCTTTTTAATGTGTGTGTGGCTCATTGGCATTAAGGTATGATAGTTAAAATGGAAAAGTGCACATGTTGTTTTATGTGATAGTAAGATTTTGTTAAAAGCTAAAGAGGAAAATTTTATATTATGGCTATAAGATTAGTTTTGTTCTATGACACCAACATATGCAAAATATGAATGTAATGGTGATGAAAATGTTATATAAGAAAAAATAAAATTTGAAATGAAGTTTTTAATAATAAGGTTGTAGTCGTTCTTTTTGAAGATAAGATGCATAAGACACGATTAAGATGGTTTGTTGTTGTGAGAAGAAAACTAATAGAGATTTTTATGGAGGGGGGGTAATAAGTCTTCAGGAAAAGAGGAGGAAAACCAACAAGAACTTGGTGGGAGATTCTTAGGTGTAATGAGTTATAAGGGCTTTACAGAAGATAAGGCTATAAATAGAAATGATTGATGAGCTAAAATTCATCTTGCCAACGTCACATAGTAGGATTAAGGTTTGATATGATGTTGTCATTGCTTGCTGGCATTATTTCTTATTTTACATGTTGCTTACTGTACTCTGTTGCAATATCCTACTCTTAAACCTTTCTGTTTATGATACAGTGTTTTCCAGAAGATACTGATGAATCTACTGGGCCAGTTGGTAGAAGTTCAAGCCATTACTATCTGCTCCCCTGCTTTTTCTTGTTTTACAGAAGTGACAAAATTCTAAGATTTGTTTTGAAGAAGATGTGTTCGTTGGTGATTGAAAAAGGGCTATCACTCTCTTCTTGTGCACCTGATCATTCTAGTAGGATAGCTGCAATTGTTTCTCTCATCCGCTTGATGCATCAGGATGTTAAAATCCGGAAAATTCTCTCATCTTGCAAGGCAGAGATTGACTTGATTTTACAGAACATACTTACTATACAGGTGTACTTTTGCACCTCAAGCATGACATGTTGGTGCACTAAAGTTTACATTTCCTTCTGTTTTAATATTCCAGCATGTGCCTCTCTCTCTCTCTCTCCACAGTGAACTGAAATTGTCTGTTGTGCACATGTAATCTCTGTTCTATGTGGAACATATTGATGGTTAGAGATCTAGAATTCATGTAGCTGACCTAGTGCGAGATTAAGGCTTGTGATTGTTGTTGTCGTGTTAGTTTGCATTAAATTTTGTTCGATATTTCTGTTTCTGTAAACCTTTATTTGTTACTGGGTGCCTTCTTGATTTGGGGTAACTTCAACTCATAAAATTGAGCTTCCCTGCTGAACGCCTGGGAACTTTTTGAAACTGAAAGTTATTTCTGGTTCTGGTCCTGGAGTTAGATGTCAAACTTTATGTGCATCCTTAAGCATGCTGCTAATACTTATCTGTTTATAGTGGTACTACTTCCTTGATGAAATGATATGATATGATTTATGCTCTTGGTTGTGTTTCGTATGTGGATCTAGAGTATACCTGTTAAAACACTTTTAAAATACTTTCTCCATGGAATGCTATATCTGTTCTCTGAATAAATTGCAGAAGCAGAATTGTGGCTGGTATGAGAACCTCTTTGAGAAAATGAACTGATTTCTCCAGTACTGTAGGATTAATCAAAATAAGCTATTCAGCCCTTGCCATTTTGAAATATTAATGGATGTACTTACTAGGCTCAGCTGTTTTGATACTAAAGGATTAATTTTGATTATAGTGAGTAATAGTTACTTTCAAATCATATTGGACTTCGGCATCTTATGTTTTGACTTATGGTAAGCTATAGTTGTGGGAAAACGTATATTTCTCCTAAGATAACCCTCGACCATATTTGAAGTTAGAATCTTTCAGTCTTTCTGAAATTAGATTGATCATTCTAGAGTATTTATTGTTTAAGTCTCATTTAGAGGCTCCATTCTTTTCCAAGGATAACCCTCAACCATATAGCCCCAAAGTCGTTAGTTAATAAAGCCCAATAAATGAAAGCCATGAATGCCCAAGGCCAAGCCATCACTATCAATCTGGGTAAAAAGTTTTTGCCATTCCACTTGATTGAATTTGATCTCCTCCAGTCTTCTTCATCATCATCACAAGCCTTAATCCTACTAGGTGGGGTTGGCTAAGCACTCTAGTCTGTCTAGGATCCATGTTGAAAGGATTCTATAATTTTTACACTGGCTATTGGTTAACACAAAGAAAAAAGGGTAAATTATATGAAACCCCCCTGCACTTAAGACCATGTGCAACTTACCCCCCTATGCTTTCGATTGTATCAAAAAAACCCCTTACACTTTCAAAATGTTGCAATTAGCCACAATCTATTGTTATTTTACATAATTTTGTGCAATCTATTGGTTGATTAATGCAAAATTATGTATTTTTTTGATATATTGAAATTATCTATGTAGAATTATGTATTTTGTATGTAGATTATTGCAATAATCAAAAAAATACATAATTTTGCATTAATCAACCAATAGATTACACAAAATTATGTAAAATAACAATAGATTGTGATTGATTGTAACATTTTGAAAGTGTAAGGGGGTTTTTTGATGCAATCGAAAGCACGGGGGATAAGTTACACATGGCCCTAAGTGCAGGGGGTTTCATATAATTTACCCAAGAAAAAATTACTTTTCTTCCTTAACCTCTGCTCCAATGAAGTGGACTAGCAAAAAGAGGTGTAATGCAGGCCAACCAGAGAGATTACTCTTGATCATAATAAATTTATCTGCCTCAGATAAGTAATACCTCTTCTGCCTTACAAGTCTTTTCTAAAAGAGTGCCATTGATCAAGGTACTTCAGCATGCTCAGACGAGTATTTGCCTCTTCTAGAAGTCTTTTCTAGGGAATTGTCACAACCTGCCAGCACTGAGTGCGTCATCAGCTCCTTAGTGAATACTCAGTCAGCCTTACAACCAAAAAGAGAGTTACAAGGGACAGGTGGAAGCTAGAGTGTCCCACCTCTCAATGGATGCTGGAGATTAAATCTAATCGATGGCTAAATTGTACCTCTAGAATGTTCCTACCAAAATGTCTTACGATTTTTACAAGGAATTTGCTAGTTATATACAACAAAGATTTCGCTAGAATGTCTCTAGAGCTTTCTAGGAAAGCCAAGAGATCTCTTTACTAGTCTACAGCATTTTGGAATGTAAACCTCCTTGTCTAGGCTCCTTGGCCCATAACTTTAGCTTCCATAGATAAGTATTACCTCCTCCATCCCATATATGTTGGAGGAGGAGCTTCTACTTTAAATGTCAATTTTCTGCAACCCACTAATTTTTCCACCTTGTCCGTCAGATAACTCTTGCCTGAATTTTCTTGTAGACCTGCCCCTCTACGCATACACACACACAATGATAACATTGTAGTATTATTGCTCTTCCTTGTCTCCACAAAAACAATAGTGTCAACCACACATGAAGAAACTGTGAGCTAAGAGGCATTGACACTTCATTTTTGGTTTTCAACTCATGTGTCATGTCTGACATCAGACACAGATACTTTTGTAGTATGCGAAATACTATGGTACATCTTCACTTTGAATACATGTTGTAGTTGTATCTAACAATTGATAGTAGATAATGGGGATAGGATACTGACATGATTTCCCTTGTATTTGTTGGACGCACATTGAACAAATTTGCCAAATGGAAGAGTTTACGCATGAATCTATGCCCATTACTCTAGGTCCATTGATAAAAACTCTATCCTAGTTTTTAGATTCCATTGAACTCTTAATAGCATTTAAGGAATATGAAATTTAATCACCTGCCTGTCCTTGAATTTTAGAATTAGAAGAATTTAATGTTTAGATCTTTAGATGGATGCATGCATGCCATACCTGTACCTATGTCCAAACAAGATAAACGTAAAATCACTTTATTATTTTGACACTCTTTGCATCCTTTATTTCAAGAAAATACATGAGAAAAATTTCAAATAAGATCAGATGCTTTGAAAAGGTGCATTTTACGAATGGCTGCCCAAACCTCACTTTTCATTCTTGGGTCCATAACGTCACCGGCCTGCCTGCATTGGGGTTTCAATGGTCACTTGCAACACTTCTTGTCAATCTTTGCTCCCAACTTGTAAATGCAACTCACAAGGACTATGCTTGTGAGCCCTGTAATTCTGTGGCAGCCTGTTTTATAGGGCTTAAGGTTACAGAGAAGTTATGGGCTTCTCTTGAGTTTGCCAAGGTTGAAATCTGAAATGAAGTCATATCTTGTTTGTCACTTGGTTCTGTATGAAAATTTTAGTTCACTGTTAACTCAGGTAAAAGTTGTCTCGGAGCATCCAAAAAATGAGGGGGGTTTTTTTTGTTGGTTTCCTGTTTCACTCCTGTTCCTTGTGTGCACTAGAATATGTACTTTGAGGACATCCACTTTTCTATAAAGTAGCTTCATCAGTGGAGCATGTGCATGTGCTTGATAATTTAATCTGCTGTTCACACTGCCTTTAAGTGTTGGAGTTGCTTTGATGTTTGTGCAATTTCACAACAGATTAGTTCTCCATTTGAACGGCTACTGGCTGAATAGGTCTGACACAGTTCATGCTATTATCAGTTAATCATCAGAGGAAGTGCAATAGGCATGTTAATTAATTCTCTTCCTCATGGTTAATGCAGTCATCTGAGCAAATCAACATCATTGAAGAAAGGCACAAAATACAGATTGCAGTTGATCAGTTAAAGGCCTTAATGAGGACACTGTTCAGTGAGAGCTGGAAATCTAAATCTGCTTGGTAAGCTTTTTTCCTTCTGATCTTTTATTTTCCGTGGCTAATAATTTCCTTGAGTCGCATGATTTTTGTTTTACTTAATCAGTTTATGTTTATTATCTTCGATCCCCCTTCTCTCTCTCTTGTTTTTTTAGTAGAAAACATAATAATGGCATTGCATGGCTGTGTATATATCTCATAGAATATAAGGGTGCCACTGATGAAAACGGATTTTTTCTTTGTAAGCTCCATTTTAGTGGTGTTATTTTTGTCTATTATAATTAGGGAAGGGGGAGAAAATTCACCAAGTCTACATTATGGATAATCAATAAATAAAAGTGAATCCTATTGAAGATTTCCTGCCTCCAGATCAATAATGTGGATTGTCATGCTTTGCCGAATGGAAGAGAAAATTTCAGTTGACATTTGTTCTGGTAGCAGTGGACATAGAGATAGTTCAACTTCCTTGACCTGACAATATGGATCCTTCAACCTTGCATGAATCTGAAGTATCAATGGAGCCAACTTTCTTGAAACCATCAAGGGCTGACTGTGTTCTGGAAGATTATTGGGGGCTTTGCCCAATTTTGTTGGCTGAGGTAATCCACTAGATGGAGGAGATGATAGCTTTGATAATGTTTTCAACTCTAGCCACCTATTTACAAATCTGTGTAGGTTGCAGAGCACCTACATCATAGTTTCTCCCTAGTTTTGAATTAGAACATTCGATGAGTACCAGCACCTGGGTAAACCAACGCGGAGTTTATTTTACTCAAAGGGGAGAGTCTTTAGGTTACCGTTTTACTAAAGTTTTTGTAATAGTGATAAAATTGTTGAGGTTTTAAATAGCCAGTATTATCCTTTTTTGCACTTTTATTGCTTTTAATGTCTGGTTAAATCAATTAGGAGGATTACTAGTCTGGTATATTTTCATGATATTCTCTTTCTTTTTTTTTCTACATCGTGATGTTCTCTTTCTTGTTCACTAATTTGGCAATATGATTATGACAGAATTAAATGATTAGAACATTCAACAAGAATGCAAGTTGCAAGATATTTTCCGAATGGCAGTTTAAAAAAGATACAGAAGTTGTTTGCAAATATGTTCTATATTTTTAGAAATTTTGACTTGATTGAACTCAGCCATGTGCCAAATGAACTTACCCAGGAGTCAGATCAAGGTTTTGAGCCCTAAACTTCAGAATTGAAATATGATTTTTGGATATGTACCAATTTCTTGTATTTTGGCTTTTTAGTTATCTTCAGCTAATGATATTTCTGACGTGAACTACTGATGGATATGGGCGGTTGTACTGTCTATAGAATTTGGTTGTTTATATCAAGTAATCTGTAAGGAGCTGCTATAAATATCTCATGTTTTTCTCTCACCCCTAGTCTTGTCCAGAGTGCGCTGAAGAATGCTACGCATAATGCATCCATGTCTGAAGACTGAAATTTGGGGTTTGGATCAGCAGCGGTGATTAACACTTTGGTCAGAGTTTTCAAATGACATTGGTGCGTGCTTTCCCAATTTAAGGAAATTCAAGAGGAACTTTGCATCCCAACTTAGGGGATTCCAGATTGAAGGCTGCAGGTTTTACCCACAAAGATCAGCCAACACTGTTGTAGTTGACTTCTGTTCCCCCCCCCCCCCCCCCCTTTTTTTCATCCCAGAGGACTAGCTGTTACTAGGTTGTTGCTCACAATATTGCCCTTAGGGCGTCCTCTGCATCGATGTTGGGAGCTAAAGATGGAATAGACCCCGCCAATATGCTCAATGTATCGGCAGCAATATGATGAGAAGCTATATTCTTCCTGGAACAAAAGGGTCAAAACCTTTCACAACCCATGCTGGATTCATAGGCTTACTTTTACCATCAGTATGTAATGACAAAGCACCGATACTCCAGGACCATGTAAGCCTGTTTAGCGGCACCAGTTGCTGCAACAGGACAAATGAGTTGTCATACCAATGAACAAAGGCTAATTGCTAGTCCCTAACAGTGGCATCTGCAATTTTGAACTATGGATGGAGCAGATGATCCCCTCCCAGCCCCTCTTCTTGTTGTGCCCAACTGCTTGCTTTGTCTCTGTAGTGGAGACCTTTTTTGATGGAAAGTTCTGTAAATACAGAATTGAATGGAATGCTTTATAATTTAGCTGAAGTTATGAAGAGTGTCATATGTTGTAGCCTTAAGATTTTGCAGAGGATGTTAATTTGCATTTTGTCCAGTTTCAAGAAAGGGAAGACATTGAGGCTCAATATCATTTTGTTTATTCTGAACCTTTATGCCATATTTTGTTAAGAAACAGCATGCTTAATGTCGTCTATGAATTTTCATTTTGTAACAAGTTTGTCATTGTACTTTAATTTTTATCACTACAATTAATAAATTTTAATTTTTGTAATAACTCAGTTATTCTTTTCATTTTTATCAAATTTTATTAATGAAAATTCAAAAATTATTTAAGGTGCAAAATTAACCTAAATTTTACAATCTTTAGGTTTATGTTAATGTATATCATATTAGTTTTTGTTAATAGATTTTGTTGAGAAATTAAAATGCGGATCCAATTGTAACAGAAGTTAAGGTTTAGTTGTCATTGATGATAAAAATTGAATTTATTTATAACGAAATACGAAGTTCAAGATTAACAGTAAAATTTGCTTTTTAATTTGAATTAAAATGTTTTTGGTTAAAATCATATATTTATTTTTTAATGTTTGAAAAATTTTCTAACAGGACGGATTTTTTTGTTCTTAGAGATGAAAATATTTTTGTCTAATATTTTTTTATATTAAAAAATGAAATTTTTAGTGTAGTTTAGGCGTAATAGATTTCGTCTATGTTTTTTCACTTCCACTATATCTTTGGTTTTTTCGATGGTTCGTCTCTAATTCTTTATAGACAGAATTTAATTTTAAATATAACCTTTTTTGTAGTGATATATCATAGTCTCATTAATAATTCATGTTTTAAATATCATGTCTCTAAATGCAAAAGATTCTGACAAAAAAAAAAATAAAATCTTAAACTCTAAAATAATTTTTAATTATTATTTTAATGTTCTAGCATGTAATAGAGGTGGGAAATGGGCCGGCCCACATCTCGCTTGGCCCACCTATTTGGTGGGCCGGGCCGAATTTAGCCCATGAGAGACACGGGCCGGGTCAAGGAAATGGAAATTTGGGCCCAGCATGACCCTATGGCCCTTAATAAATGGGCCGAAGTGGGCCGGGCCGGGCCATAAGCCTGCTGGGCCGGCCCATGACCCATTTATTTTAAATTTTTTTATATATAATTTTTTAAATATATTTTTTTATTTTTTCTCAAATGTAACTAATATTTTTTAAAATACGTTTATTAATGTTTACTTATAATTTTGATGTTTGTAAAATTATGATATTTACAATAAACATTATATTTACAAAAATTACACTAAAATTATGTTTACAAATATAATAAATATTATGTTTACAAACATTACAATAAAATTATGTTTACAAGAAACATAATTTTTAATTATTATGTTTATAATTATTAAATGCAAACATAGTTTTTAAATTTTTATTTTATTTTTTGGTGGGCCAGGCCGGGCCAGTTAGTGGGTTGGCCGGGCCGGGCTGGGTCGCGGGCCACAGATTGCTGGCCCGGCACGGCCCGCGTTTTGTTAAGCGGGCCAACCCGGCCCGTTTGCTACAGTAACGAGCCGGGCTGGGCCGGGCTATGAGACGGGCCGGCTGGGCTAGCCCATGGGCTGCCCGACCCAATTTCCATCTCTAGCATGTAGAGACGAAAATTTTAGTAGAGATAGAATCTTGTTTCATTGATACCGATTTAAAAACAAAATATTTCCATCTCTAAACAGAGTTTAAGACGAAATGTTTTTCATTTTTACGCAATATATGTCTATAATTCCCAAATGCCTCCTTTATTCTCTATTTTTCTTCTTTTAAGTTGAATTTGAGCCACAATAGCATCCTAATCTCAATTTGTATGTATTTGAGATTTAATTTGAAAATTCTTAAAATTCAAACTTATTATGATTTTGAATTAAAAATAAACTATAATCAAACCATCGACCGTACAAAAAGAATACATAATTTTATGTGAAAAATTTAAATTGAAAAAAATCGAGGACAAAAATAAAAAAATGTCACTATCAAATATTACTACAATAATAGTGATATAGTTCAATTAATTTTAGAATATTGATCACTTATTTATAAACCTAAAATTATATGTAGATATACACATAAAATTATATCTGGATCAAAAGATGATTTATGAACATATTTCTCTAAATAAAATAAATTTATGTCGAAATCAAATTTGACAACATTATAATCACAATCAAATTCAAAATTCTAATTATAGTCAAATTAAGAAATTTCAATCATCATAAACAAATTTGAATTACCAGTCACAATTATAACAAAACTAAATATCAAAGCACAAGAGTAAGAATGTTTAGATCATGTCCTAGGGCATAGGTTGAGAGATTGGATGAATAATATGTCGATATTAATTTTGTAGGTTATGAGTTTGATCCTCATCTTACATAAGGATCAAAGGCCTAATTTGTAATTTACCTCTCTTAGTATAATCGAGAGCATGAACACCGAAAACTAAGTAATGATAGTCATCCCAAGAATTTTTAGATGATAATTAATTTTGAAAGTGAAATGTAATCAGTAATCACTAGTTACAGGCGCGAAGCGAAATTTGAATTCCAAAATCATTTGGCGCCATTGCACAGCGAAGCCTAGAAGTATTAGTTTCCTTTGAGATTTGATTCCCTCTTCTCATCGAAGAGATTAATCAAATATGCAACAGAAGATCAGTTCGTTCTTCAAATCCCCTGATCCCTCTCCCGCTTTTGACGAGTCGATCGTCCACGGATGCTGCACAAACAAGAACGAATCGGAAATCCGCATTACATACAAGCGTAGAGCTCCAAATCCCGACAGGCAAGCGAATTCCTTCTCTCTTTTCTTCACCAGATTATCCTCGGTAATAATTGATGTTTCTAATCTGGGTTTTTCTTCCAGTTTGGGGGGAAGTGGGAGTGATGGGGGATCGACCGGCAAAGCGCCGGAGAGATCAGATTTGGGCGATGGGTTGTCAAAGCCTCTGTCTAGAAAGGTTTTGAACAAGAAAAGAAGCTATGCGCAATTCCATTTGGAATTGGGTCAGTCAGATTTCCTGCTAAGAACCTGTACCACATGTGGGTTCAAGTATGCTGCTGGTGATGAAGGGGACGAGAAGGTTCACAAGGAATTTCACAAGAATTACACTCATGGGATTCAATTCAAGGTACTTCAACCTAAGAAAAGTCGAAGCATTTGTCTTAAGATGCTTTATGTGTTTTGTCTAATGGTCTGTTCTGTTGAAATGGCTAATGGCTTATTATGGTGTAGGGCTGGCGCAAGGAGAGAGAGATTCGCATGCCTTCATTGCAAGGCAGCCGTATAATTTTGGTGTTGGATGATGATCCCGCTCCTCAGAGGAATAAGGTTCAGTTTCAGTTATGGGTTATAGATTAGTGTAAATTTTAACTGTGTTTTCAAATTCAGAGTGGCTTAATTTTTCAAAGTGTCACATCCAACTTATTAAATTGTTTCAATAATATGTAATAAGTTGGATGCAATTATTGAACAATTTAAAGTCGGCCTAAATTTAACAATATGATTAAAGTTCGGTACTTATTTTTTTTGGTAATTTAGTTTTTAGATTAATATGTAACTATGTGATGATGGAAATATAAAATTGGAGCTTTGGTATGGTCTCATTGTATATGCAGGTTCAGGAGGTAATAAAGATGATGGAGATGGAGCTTGGAGATGGATGGATATTTCATAAGCATTGTAAGGTAAATTATTTTGGCATTCTTTGACTGCATTTTGGAACATAGTTGTTTAGATTCAGATGTAGAAGAAGAGTAATCTTTCATAAGCACAGAATATCAGTGCCTCATTATGAGGTATCAAGGTTGCCTCGTTCAGGTTTATTTCTGTTATTCTACACAAATAAATTTGGTCGTGTGTAAGTTATACAGACTTTTAAAAATCATTTTTATGCCTGAATATGTATGAACCCCGTTGTTGGTCCTCGAATAGATCTTCATTTATTTGAGATTTTGAGCTTTCCTTGCACCAGAACTTAGTAGTTTTCCCTTCTGATGTGCGATGTTGTTCCCTGCAAGTTCATTCTTGAAGTTTCATTTGATAATTCAACAATGTTTGCAGGTATATCTGTTTGTTGATTCCCATAGGGTTGCTGGTTGTCTAATTGCAGAACCAATTAAGAAGGCTTATAAGGTTCTGTCTAGGTCATTGGATGGGAAACCGGAAGCCACTCCTAGAAATAAAGCAAGACCAATTTCAAACACCCTCCAATTTGGTGAATTGATATTCCAGAGGGAGTTAGTGAGAAGAACGCCATCTGCCAGTAGTTCTGACGTGATAGAAGGTGGAGTGATACTCTGTGAAGAGGAAGCTATCCCTGCTTTATGCGGCATCAGAGCCATTTGGGTCAGTCCCGGTAACAGAAGAAAATCCATAGCAAGCCATTTACTTGATGCTGCAAGGTAACTTTGAAGAGGGGAGAAAGCTTGTTTAATCTGTGGTCTCCTGTAGGTTTCTGTTTGATTGTTTCTGACAGGAAAAGATGTACCCTCACGAAAATAAACTAGTTAATGAAAACTAAGTCACCGTAAGCATATGCTGAAATTTGTCTGAGATTGACCAGTTTATCTTTCAACAGATGGAAATCAAATGCACCGTCTTAACAAAATTTGGCCTTTAAATTTTTACCCATTAATTCCACTCCCTACTTTCTTTTGGAAGTTCCATTCCTCTTCTTCTAAAGGTCATGAATCTTTCTGTTGAATGGTCTTTTTGTATGTTTGTTTGTTTGAGGTGGCAACAAATGACATGAAAGTATTCCTTGAAGTAGAATATAACTGTGTCTTTTTACTGCTAATTTAGCCATTTTGACTTCTATTTCTTTCATCTTATATTTAATCAATGTAGGAAAACGTTCTGTGAAGGAATGGAGCTTGAACACTCCCAGATGGCCTTCTCACAGCCAACCTCAGCTGGAAAGGCACTGGCATCTAGTTATACTGGTAGCAACTCATTCTTGGTTTACAAAACCAGTGATTTGAACTGCTAGGTCATTGATTACCTTTAGCCAAAAAGCAGGAAAAAAAAGAACTGCTAGGTCTCATTCATCCATGAATGTTCTTTATCACTATATATTTTATTCATGACTTAATGAAAGGTAAGAGACCCATTGGTTCGAACCACAATCTTGCAGAATGAAAAAATGAACGGCATGTGGCGTCTGTGTTACATAAAGAAACTTTTCTCCAATACCAAATCTATTAGGGGTGTAACCTTTCTTTTCTTTTTTTTTTGCCTTTTTGTAAGGATGGAATTGTCCATGCCTAGCTTATTTAATTTCTCCATATTCAATGTTGGTTTAAAGCTTCTGACAAGGACTTGCTCTGATACAATGTTGTGGAAAATATTTCTTATAACTGAAAGTACCTTATCTTTTCATATAGTTGTCATATTTGATTCATTAAAAAAATTCATTTGATAAATTTAACAAAAATTACATAGAAGATTTAACATTGGATTTACTATATTTTGGAATGCTCTCCCCTGCGAGGTTTTCGTCATTCACTCTCACAATTTTTAACAAGAGAGATAAATCTAACTCTTTAGACTTGTTATATCTTTTTTTATAGTTAGGTTGTAAATTTTTTTTTATATTTATTTGATATATACCATTTGTAAATTATTGCCAGCTTCCTTTTAGATAAAATAGTATATACATAAACAGATATTACACAACTACTATACATAAATCTTTTTACATGGTTATATATTATTTATGTTAAATAACACACTATTGACACATTATTCATGTTAAATATCACAATCTTTTATATTATTCACAGTGTAAATGTCAGACACTAGAATCCCCCCACCCCATCCCACCTCACTCCACGGCCTTTATATTAAAGCTATTATTATTGCTGATTACTTACTGTCAGAGCAGGGTATCTCCAACAAATTCTAGAGTTTATTGGTGTCCCTACCTTTGAAGGCAACTTCAGCCAATCAGGTCACTGGACATGTCTTTATCACCTTATACTCACCATTTATTTCTCATCTCAAAATTTAAATCTGGAAAGCTAGACTTGGTTTGACCCAGTCTTTAACCTTTTCGCTTCATTCATTCTCAACTTTTTTGTGCTAATTTTCAACTTGTGCTTTCATATTTTTGTATTACTGAGGTTTTATTTTTAGTTAAAAATAAAAATTGAACTTATTGTTTAATTTAAAAACTTTGAAAGTAAAGATTGATATTGTTTGGTTTCATAGAGTGATTAAATGTTTGTAAATCTATTTAATATAGTTTGAATTTGCTAGGAAATGTTTATTAACATGTTGTAAAAAGTAAGATAAGAAAAAAAATTTAGGTAAAAGTGTTTTTAATTGTATTTATTAAATTTATTTGACAATCTAATAAAAATAAGTTACTTGACTTTTTATTTATCAAAAATTAGACAAGTAAATCTTTCTCCTTTTTAAAATAAATTTATATAGAATTTTATAGATAAGAGTAAAAGATCCATATGCTCGCTCATCTTATAAATATGTTATTGATATTAACAAATAGTTTTGAATGAATTTGAGAATAGAGATACTTTGATAAAAAAAATTTATTTTAGTGTTTATTATATATATTTTAAGAAATATATGAAAAGAAAAAATATAATTTTTGGTACATTTTAAAAAAAATTAGAAAACAGTTTGATAAAAATATTAAAATATTTGTTAATTTTATTTTAATTATTTTATCTTTTGATTTGTAAAATATTTTAATTTTATTTTAATATAATTTTATTTTATTCATTTTAACATACGATATTTTATATGTTAACCCTTTTCATCAAATATAGTGATCTTAATCATTAGTGATGTAATAAGTGTGTTATTTTTAAATAATGTATATTTATTATATATTTTTTTAAGTACAAAACACTTCTATTAGTTAATAAAATATTAAAAAAAACTCAATAGGCACCTTATCTTATTTAAATTTTTTTTATATATTTATCTATTTCTCTCAAAATATCAGATGGAGTTGTTGATGGCTCTCAAATTGGTATGAGACATGAGAGTTGTTGGGCAACTTTCATGACTCCCCCTCACTGACCCTATGAATCCAGTTAGTTGGGGGAGAGAGATATTTTGGTGGGGAAAGTAATTGAATTGAGTATAAAATTTAGGGATCAAATAAAAATAATAATTTATCATTGATACCATATATAGTATTAATATTAATACTGAATCAAAGGAATTGGTTGCAATTAGAAAGGACATTACTAGAAAGGGCATTAGATTTGTACAAAAGCATTATTAGGACTGGAGAAGAGCCAGTAGGAGAGAGACACCACCTGCAATTAGAAAGAGGATTGCTCATTCATCCGGTGGTTAAGTCAAATGTGGGTCACAAAAATTAATGTAGTAACTGAAATGAAGGTGAAAGAATTTGACTCTAATGTTAGTTGATGCTAACCAAATGTTTCAATAATATATATTAGTCAAATGCCAAAATGATATGCACCCATTGGTACTAAGTCATACTAAAATACCCATTAGTATGTAATACTAAGAAGTCATGTCAAATGGATAACCATGCAATGTTTAGTGGAATTTGAATCAATTAAGAGCATCTTTAGTGAATGTGCCAATTGCAGCTCTACGTCTTCAACGAATATACCAAAATAGTGTTAGACACAATTTTCAATCACTAAATTTGATGTTAAGTGAATAGTATAACACCAAATTTGGTGTTATATTATTCATCGACACTAAATTTTTTTTTTCATTTTATTTTCAATTTTACTTTTTTTTGTATAACTTCAAAATAATTTATTCTCTTTATATCCTTTATCACTTTTATTATATTTGTATATTTTGATTAATAATTAAAAATATAAATTAAATTATTATAAAAAATATATATCGATGGAAATATTTTATTAAGATCTATAAAATGAATATAATATTGAATATATTTTATAAATACCATGTTAATATAAAATGAACTATTTTTGTTTATGTATATAAATTTTTTTATTTTAATAATTACTTAATAGAAAAAAAATATTCTTAATGCAAAAATTCAATAATATAATAAAAAGTAATAACATTTCTATTAACTTAAATTAATATTTATTTATAAAATATTCTTTAAAGATTCTCTTTTATACTAATTTGATGTTATACATTAGAGATAACACCAAAATAGTATTAAAATTTTTAGTGTAAACTAGTGTTGGACACTAAATTGAAGCTCAATTTGGTGTCCAACATCGAAGTTGCTCTAAAAGAGATTGGGTACAGTATCAATATGCTCAATGTTGTATTCCTTCAAAGTTTGTAGTGGTGGCACCTAAAGAGCACAATTGTTTAAGTCAGTCAAATATATATTTTAGTTCTTATAATTGTTTGCTTTTTTTATTTAGATATTTAAAAATTTTATTATTTTAATTATATCATTAAATTATATAATTTTAAATTAATTACACACTTTGTTATAGTTGATTTTGCACTCACGTTAAAATATTCAAATTATACCTTACGCACACATCTTTTGACAAACGACAAAATAGATGCAGGTTGTCAAGAGGTAGTAAGTCAAGGCATTGACACTAGGTGGACGAAGAATGAGTTAATGGCAGGCTAAGGCGAACGATAGACAAAGGTAAAGGCAAGTAAACAGTGAAAGATGATGTCAGGAGAAGGCGGACAACAGGCCAAAGCGAAGAAGCCTTGACCTATTGTTCGCTTCTTATTGCTTGTCATCGGTCCATCGTCTTTCGTCTACCTTCGCATTTGCTTGCTATTGATGCTTTCGCTTGTCTTCTCCTGGTGGCTTGCACGTGCCCCATTGCTAGCCAAAAATTAGAGAAGTAATTTGAATATTTTAATGCACGTAAAATTGTGATAAGATGTGCAATTGATTCAAAATTATATAATTTAGAGATATAATTAAAATAATAAAAAATTTAAATATTTAATAAAAAATAAAAATATAGAAATAAAAATATGTATTTTTTTATAATAATTGATATTTTAATTATAATTTAATACATCAATTCAATTTAAAAAACGATGCGTATCATACTAACCAATACAGCAGCGCGCACAATTAAATAAAAAAATAAAATAAAATTTGTGGTACGGTAAGTGTGTGCAATTGACGTCACCGACTCGGGCGTGTAATGTAGGAAAGAAATTTGGCGTATGAAAGCACAAATTCCCACATCTTTTATGCGGTGGAGTCCCCCTCGATACACGACAAAACAGGCGAATTGACAGGTGGCTTTGCGGGCCCCATCGAACAGGGGCAATTCCGGAAAACGACTTGCGAATTGGGTTGGGTCCGACCCTATCCGACTGGGCTTGACTCATTGCTTGATCCCCAAGCAACAACCCCACCCACGCTTTGCCATAAGCGTCTCGAACCTACTTTAAATGCTCCATCTATTAGGGTAAATCACATCAAAGATCACAAAATTTTGGTATCTTTTTTAGTTTGATCACTAAATTTTAATTCCTTGCAAAGTGATCACAAAATTTTAAAATGTTTTGCAATATAGTCACTAAAATTATTTTTGAACAATTTTTGGTCAAAATTGCTGACGTGGCAATGGCCACATCATCGCCACGTCAGCGCTACATCATTGCCACGTCAGTAATTTTGACTAGAAATTGTTCAAAAATTACTTTAGTGACTATATTGTAAAATATTTTAAAATTTTATGATCACTTTGCAAGAAATTGAAGTTTAGTGATCAAATTAAAAAAGAGACCAAAATTTTGTAATTTTTAGTATGATTTACCCCATCTATTACGTAGGAACCGCTGCGTCCCCATTTTTAATTCCATTTCTAGCCCCCCTCCCACCGCCTTAACTAAACCCCTCGCCTTCTCTCTTCCTCTATAAAAGCCCTCTCTTCCCCCACCTTCCTGTACTGCGTCTCTCTCTCTCTCTCTTTCTCTCTTTCAGTCCGTGGTCTGGCCGGTGTCGGGGAAATGGCGGACGACGACGGCGGTGCGATGTTCCCTGTGGTGTTCTACGACGGCGAGCGGGAGATCAATATCGGCGGCGTGAGGATTGGGCCCTCGGTGGAGTTCAAGGGCTTCCAAATGGGGCTGAGCCAGAGGATCGGGATCTCGCCTAACCAGATCACCGTCTACCTTGTTGATCGCAAGAAGTCCAAAGCGGCGGTGCCTACTGAATTTCGCAGGCGAGTTCCCGTAACCGGTAAGGTGAATTTCGCGGACCTTGCTAAGGAAACCGACTGTTTCTTTCTCGTGGTTTTGAAGCGGTCGAGGAAGAGCCGGAAGCCTAAGGCGAAACAAGGCGGCGTCGAATTTGGAGGTTACTTTCTGGGAAACAAAGCGCCTCCGTCGCCGGAGAAGTTGCTTCTTCTGCGGCGAACCGCGCCGGAGCTGAACAATCCGTATAACCAGCTTCCGTATCCTGAATTAGCGGACTACAGGCAGCGATTACAGGATCTGGAGGTCCGAAGAAAGGAGTACGTGATGGCGATGAATCCGAATCCAACTCCGCTTATATATTTCGACCAGCGCTCATTTCCGAGAATCGAAGAGGCTTATAGGTCTTCGCCGGCTCCGTCAACGACGGTTCAGAAGCCACCGTCCTGTGAGGAGTGCTCGAATGCGGTCAGGAACGGAACAACGGCGCCGTTCCACTGGTGCGTAAACGACGCCATCACAGTAGGGTTCCGATCACAGGCTGGGCCGATTGCTCGGCCTCGTAAGTCAATTAGTTAGGCGCCTCCAATCTTCCAGTCGATTGGATTGGCTTCCCGAAGAAGAAGCGCTTCTGATTAAGCTTTCGTTCCTGTGGTGAAAGTTTGCGATTTTTTTTCCACTTTTTTCCCCCGGTTTGTGCCCTATTCCAAGTTCCAACTGTGTAGATAGAAAAGGTAAATCTGTGGGAAGGAAAGGGAGGGAGGGCGAGCGGCCGCTAAACCCTGGCTTAGGTGATACTGATCGCATGCGGTAGGGAATACGGCAGGTAAGTGTTTTCCTGGGATGAAATGACATGCATGCCCTCGAAAGTATTAACAAAACAGCCTATATAATATATATTAAACTGTTGAAACAAATATTATCTGCAACGGTTGTTGATTGGTTCCGGATTTTCTTTAATTTTTTTTTTAATATTAGTTCAATATTGTGGCAAGACTCAAAGACTGTTACAGGCCACATGTTTGTTGATTGTTTGCCATTGGGTTTGGGGCAACGTTTCAAGTCCATAGGGTCTGATTATTAATATTATTATGTTTGTTTATTGCGTTAGCTGTGAAATGTATAGACGACAAAAAAAGGGGCTCTTTTAGGTTGCCGTTTTGTGAGGTTGGCCCTTCGTGCGTAACATCTCTAATGGGAGTGGCATATGGGGTGCCATTTTGATAACTGTCAAAATGGCACCTCAGATTCAAAATTAATCACTCCAATGGAGGTGTCATATGGGGTTGTAAAATGGTAACAATTCTCTTGGGGTGTCATTTTTGCAATCTCTGGAGAGAAAAAAATGAGGGATGCAAACTCCAACCGTCATTTCTAATTGATCTATTTTAACTATTATTATAAAATATTGATTATTTGAAGTTAAAATATTAATGATACCTCTATTTTGGTACTTGTCATTGGAGTAGATTTATTTTTTAGAAGTGTTATAACATTATTTAAAATTATAAATAGATAATTTAGCACTCTAAAATGACACTTCTCTTTGGAGATGCTCTAATTGGACCCACTGGATATCGCTGCCAAATGTGGTGCTGCAAACGATTATTCTGATGTTTGGCCGATTTCGTACATTTTCATAATCAATAGTGTTGATTATTTGGGGCTAAAATTTTTTAAAACTCAATTCAAACTTTACGATTAAAAGAGATCCTTCACCTCAAGAAGTCAGGCAAGAATTGACTTTACACACTAAGGTGGATAATCATTATCTGGGGGAAGAGCTTGAAAGATAAGTGTAACCATTCCAGACTGAGTCAAGCAAAGCTGCAAAGCACAAGAAGAATTAGCACAAAGCCGGGAAGGTTGATGCAATTGATTTGATTGCCTCAAGCACCGGCCTTATTATATTTAATTAGTGTGACTTATGTAAAAACTAATTAGTCAGTTAACGAATTCATTTCTCAATCATAGATAAATTACAATTTGTTTAGATCACGTACTAACTGATTTTTACATTTCTTGGTAGATAAATTGAGATTTTGTTTGGTTTAGAGACTCGGTAGGGTTAGTGATTTTATTTTTTTCACTTCTTTAATCTAATTTTTTCTTGCTAATCATCAAATAGTGTTATTTTCTTTCTTCCATTTAAGGATAAGTATTATATTATTATTTTTAATTGATTTCTAGTAATAGAATTGTTTATATTTGTTAAGATTAATGGGACCGTTATGGTCCTTTTTTGATATATAAATCTAGTTTTTTTAAACGAAAAATGATGTCAAAAGAATTTTTGATAAAAAATATAATCATAAAGTGTCCTAAATTATTATAAACTTGAAACGAACGTAGTCTATTTTAACCCCCCAAAAAAATAATTTCTTTATTGCCCAACTATGTTGTAAAAACTAATGGTCATTATTTAATATATATCATTTTGTAATATTCATAATTTTTATATTAGTTGAGGGTAATTTTAGTTTTTATTTCTGTTTTTCTTAAATTATAGCAATAAAATTTACTTTTCTTGTGATCGACTTGAGCGGAAGCATTCATCGTTGTCAAGTGTACATGATATTATTAGCGAGGTTTTGACGGGTTTAGATTGTGTCAGAGTTGGAATTCAACAAGGCACGAGCTTAGAATAGTCTCTTCATAATCTTCTATGCGAGGAGCTTTGAAGGGTCTTCGAGTGAAACGACATGGGACCCTGAAGAGGTCTTCAATAGGTTGGTCTTTCACGGCTAAGGATAAGCAGACCAACATTTAACCTGTGAGCACAACAATAGTTAGAAGGCCAAGTTAGACAATGTTATGAGAAATATGTCCAATGCATGTCGTAGATAATATACATGACATTATTGATATGTGCATAGATGTTCATGTTCATGCTGGTGAATAGTAACTCTTTGATGAATAGTACTGTTGAAATTAATAACTGATTGGGTCCAAATAATTGAGCGAGTCCTGAGAATTGGGTGCCTCCAAGAATCGAGTGGGTCCTGAGAACTGTGTGTCTCCAAGAACTAATTGGGTCCAAAAAATCAATTGGTCCTCAATAATTAACTAGGCCTAAAGAACCAATTGGCCCCTGAGAATTGATTGGCCCTTAGGAGCCAACTAGACCTAAAGAATTGATTGGCCCGTGAGAATTGACTTACATTAAGAACTGACTAACCCCTAAGAATTGATTGGGCCTAAAAATCTACTGGCCACTAAAAATCGACTGATCCTTGAGATGTTTGAGAACAAAATGGAGTCCTTATCCAAAAAATCTCCCTCAATGAAGAGGCAAGTCGCTTATTTATAGAGAAAGGAGTGGGGGACACGTGGTAGTCATCTGGGGTTTCCCAAATAGCATATTTTTGGCACATTCAGCTCGAGAGTTTGAAGAAGACTTAAACCGAAAGGATCTTGGTAAAATCGAGAGACTCTCGGTGGTGGCCACCCCTTAAGAAATGAACTAAGAGACTCACGGTTCAAAGGAACTGAGAGGCTCTCGGAGGAGCATGGAACCAAGAGCCTCTCCAATCAAAATCGAGAGGCTCTCAGTGGTGGCCACTTCCCTTCGAGCAAACGAATCGAGAGGCTTTCGGTTATAAATCGA
The DNA here is from genome assembly GCA_036245055.1 of Diospyros kaki. Lineage (NCBI taxonomy): Eukaryota > Viridiplantae > Streptophyta > Magnoliopsida > Ericales > Ebenaceae > Diospyros > Diospyros kaki. Next base: position 2,531,850 of record BSEG01000010.1, read on the forward strand.
GAGCCACTCGATTGAGCCGAAGGGGGGTTCTTCGGCCTCCACTTGTGCTATAATCTTTTGCTTCATTCATTTTCCTTTTTTGGTTTGTCTTTTTTAGGTGCATTTGATCCATATTCATAGATCTGACACATAACCTCTTTATTGATAATTACGGGCATATTAATTGCTCTATACTATTTTAACCAGGTGTCTCGGGGTGGGGGAGTATTGTGCCCCACAAATTTAACAAACGCCTAATCCATTTTTCACAAATTTCCCAGCTTCGTTGGTATTATATTTCTAGATTTTGCATAACTATGCACATTCTTCTATGTTTTTCTATTCTCTCGCACCTTTATAAGTAGGCAGGATAACGGGTCTCAATTTTTCATCTTATTGCCGAGCCATAGGCGGAGTAACAGATCTTTTGTTCACCACATGTCGGGCCTTAAATGGGACAACGGGTAGTGATTCTTCACCTCGTTGCCAGGCGATAGGTGGGCAATGGATCTTTTGTTCACCTCACATCGGGCTGTAAGTGGGACAACGAGTAGTGATTTTTCATCCTGTTGTCGGGCGATAGGTGGGGTAACAGGTTTTTGTGCTAGTAAAGCGATTGTTCGAACCATGTTGTCGGACCATTAGGCGGGACAACCAACCAATCGTTTTTTGTGGTTCCACATAACGCCAACGTGTAGAGTCAGAGGGAAATCCATATTTTTTTCTTGCAATTCAGCATAACCCTACGTTCGCCATCAAAGAGAATAACTATATTTTGTTCTCATAGTTTAGTAGTCTAACCCCATGTTCGCAATCGGAGGGAATAATTATATTTTGTTCTCGCGATTCAGCGTCACCCTACACCGCAATCATAGAGAATAACCATATTTTGTTCTTGCGGTACGACATGTCCCTATGTCCACGCTCAAAGAGAATAACTGTGTTGGTGGGGTGATTGTTCAAACCATATTACCAAGCCGTTAGGTGGGATAACAGGCCAATCGTTTAGGCAAGTTGTAATGCCCCGCTTTTTCGGCGCGTTATAAACTTGAAACAATTCCGGGACAATAAATTTTTTCTTTTTAAACTTAATTCTAAATCACATCATACCTCGAATCGGTCCCAGAATTCCCATACATTAATCTCGAAAGAGAATCATTATACACATCAAATATAGAAGCAAAGATAGAAACCTGATATCTTAACATTAATCATAAATAAATTCTTACATCTTCAACATTCCTCAAACGTTCCGAATCTAAAGTAGCAGAACTTAAATACAGGAGCTACGTTACATACATTTCATTTTTCATGCACTCTGCTAAGTGCCATTTCATGACTCATTTATCCTCGTATATGCTACAATCTCCACCTAGAACGTTTGAATGTTCTAGGGGCAAAGCCCAAGTTAGATGATAAATCATCTAAGTAAGGGTACACAATGTTATGTCATGTGTGTATGCAATGTCTTTCATCGTAGGTGTCAACTGCACCCCTCATGCTACCTACCATTTTAACAACCACCTCTTTCAAAGCTGGGGTGTATGGGTGCACCCTTGGTAAGCAGCGGTGCCAGTTTATACTCCCTACGGCCTCATATGCGTATGATCAATGATATCAACGTGTATTCATGCATTTCATAGTCATGTATGCATTCTACGTGATGGATACATATCAAGGCATGTCAATATGATGAAAACATTTTCGAGAAAGTACCACTTACCTTTTAGAGCTTATCGGGCTACCTCGATATCCGTGTCTTGTCTCGATTTGCATGCCAACCTCAAAATTTGTATGAGTCTCTTCAACTTCAGTCTCAAAGCATCCTAATCACCATAATTATTTAAATAAACATTAAAACCTATTTTTTCATAATTTTTAGTATTTTCTTTAATTTTCTCTTTATTTCTTCCTATTTTTCCTCAATAGTTTCAAATTAAATATTTCTAAAATATTTTCTCAAATATTTCACTACGACAATTCATAAAATAATATTCTAGAATTTCTGAAATTTTCTAGGGAATTTTACTCACCTTAACTCAGCATCTCTAATTTTATCAATATGCGTGCCCTATCCTTAAAACGCGTGCCTGGGGCATTTTTTCCCCAAAATCTCTGAGATATTACCGAAACATTATTTCCTATTTTTTAAAAAAATTTCGGGATTTGTTTTCCTTTTTCTTCCATTTTTCCTTTCCTTTTTCCTTTCTTTTTTCTTTTCTTTTATTTTCTTCTGTATCTTTTTCTCCTCATTCTTCTTCTTCTTCCTCTTCCCGCGCGACCTACAACTTCCTCTTTTCTTCTTCCTTCTCTTCTTTCTTTCTTTCTTCTTCTTCTTTTCTTTTCCTTCTTTCTTCTCTTTTTCTTCTTCTTCTTCTCTTCTTCTTTTTCTCTTCTTTCCCCTGCTTCTGCGTGGGCGAACCAACGCTTGCGCGCTGCCATGGCTAAAACCAGCCATCCCGGCCGCTTCCGACCGTCCTTACTACCGCCGTTCGAGCCTCCAACGGCCTCCGCGCCGCCCACCGTTGCAGCCTCCTTCGTCGCTGCTACTACCGCGCTCGCACCTGCTGGCTGCACATCGGCCATAGCCGATCGAACCAGCCACTGCCGAGGCTTTTGGCTGCCCATGCCGTCGCACCAGCCTCCTCGGCCTCACCGGCCGTTGCCCATGCCCCTGTCGACCTTCGATTTCGCTGTTGCTGGCCGAACACGGCCGCGACCGTGGCCCCCTACTCGCTGGTTCTTCCATGGCCGACTTTGGCCCAGCTCTCACGAGCTTCTCTCTCTCTCTCTCTCTCTCTTTCTCCCGATCTCTCACTTGCTTGCTGCCCTTAATCATCCAAAATGCATCCCAATTTATAGCCTACACTGCCTTGGCCGCTACTCTATTCGAACGTGTATATATATATATATATATCCATCATATTAATTGCTTAGCCACTTAATCTTGCTGCCAATCTCCTTAAATCCCGTTGCAACTATCTTCCTCAAATCTTGCTGCCACTATCTTCCAATTTGTAGCCCAAAATTGCGGCCATTAAAGCTTCCCAGAAGCTGGCCACGCACACACGCGCACATGTATATATATGGCTATATAATTATATATTACACTAATATCTATAAGAAATTATTCTATTAAATTCCAATTTTCTTATAATATCATTTGGGCAACTCCTTAATTTCAATTATACCCTTCAACACTGAATTAATTTGCATTTTGATACAGAAAACGCAAAATTAATAACTTGAAGCTTAGTTAAAAAGGACGATTTCATCCCAGTATCGTTACCGGGCTGTCGTTTTATCTCGAAACCATTGAAGGGTTGCTCGTTACGTAAAACCGGAGCCCCCCTAAGGTTTCATTGATTTTTTGGGAGCCTCCTACAACGATTTGGTTTTACAGCCTAAATGATAGTTGTATTTTAGCTGTACCAAAAACTGTTCCGAATTCGATTTCTTTCGATACCATAAATCCTATCTCGATACGCTCGTCGAGACCATATAATTTTTCTTAGACAATTTCACTCTGAGGCATTCCTTGCAGTTGATTCGGTACCTGAAATTGCTATAAAATCAATTTTTCGGTGTTTTAAACTCATTGAAATTACGTGGTAACTTTATCTAAACATGGGGTATTACATGAGTGATTGTGTGAACCACATTGTTGGGCCATTAGACGAGACAATGGGCCAATCTTGCAGATAAAATGATTGTACGAACCACATTGTCGGGCTGTTAAATGGGACAATGGGCCAATCGTTTAGGCGAGGCGATCGTGTGAACCTCATTGTCGAACTGTTAGGTGGGACAATTGTCCAATCTTATAGATAGAGCGATTGTGCGAACCACGTTATCAAGCCATTAAGCGGGACAATGGGCCAATAGTGTAGATAGAGAGATTGTGCAAACCACATTGCCGAGTTGTTAGGCTGGACAATGGGCCAATTTTTCAGACGAAGAGGTTGTGTGAACCACATTGTCGTGTTGTTAGGTGAGACAATGGCCAATCATGCAGATGGAGAGATTGTGCGAGCCACATTACCGGGTTGTTAGACAGGATAATGGGCCAATCTTGTACATTGTGTTGTCAGACTGTAAACGAGACAAAGTGCTTTTTATTCACAAGGAGGGAAGTCTGTCATGAGATGGGAACCCATGCTATTCTAACACTTCGTGTGCTTTTGATTCTATGGCCTTGTTTGTTTCTACTTCATTTTTCCTTAGATGAGGGGACACGTCTGCTTCCTAGTCTTGAGTGGATGATAGGTGAGCATTATGTCCGCTCCCTAGTCCTTGGTTGACAATGTACATTTATTTTTATATTTTTGGTTTTCAGATGCTAAATATTGAGCTATCTGTCATTTGTTTTTTCTAGGATAAATATTTCAATTCAGTTCTTTAGCTCCTGTGGTATCTGCCGTATTCGTTTTGATTTTTTCCCATAGGATAACCAGTTTTCCTATCACGTGTTGAAGTCTTCTTCGATTTCTCGATTTTTCGTTTTTCGTTCTATTTCACCTCCTCCCATTGTTTTCATTATCGTGCCCTAGCATATATAGGAGTATATACTTGTTTTCCTTGGAAAATAAATCTACCAAAGACTTTGGGGGGTCCAATAATAATGACACTTGGAAGGATGTCAATCGTGCCCTTTGCATCATAGCGGATACTGCCACTTCAACTGGTAAATCTAGGATTTCAAGAGTGGCATTCTAGAATCTATCCACATATTGTCGTTGGGTTTCCTTAGCTTATTGTCGGATACTGAGGATATATGTTGCGTCCTTCTTTTTTCGACTATTAATTACATAAGCTTTAATGAATTCTGTTCTTAACTGCTCGAATGATGAAATTGATGTTTCAGGTAACCCATTAAGCTAGGTTCGAGCATGCCCTGTCAAAATCAACGAAAATGCTCAACACAACTTTGCCCATCCATGAAGTATCATCAATGATTCATAATCCTAAATATGATCATCAAGGTCATATTTGCCAGTATAAGGGGTAATTTGTGGGATCTTAAATTTTTGTGAAAGTTGTTTCTTCTCAATGAATGAGGATTTCTTTCTTGGTTGTTCTTTAGTGGATGGAACCAATTTTTTCTATTAGAGTATCTCTTTTATTGCCCTTTTCATGTCATCTCATATACACGTTGCAATGTTATTATTAGCGTCTTTATTCCTTGGCGTTGAGTCATTAGTGGGGCTTTGCCTTTTTTTCGTAGGCGTACTTGTCATAGTTTTATGACGTCTTCTCTTTCTCGAGCTCCCTTTATCTCTTTGATAATTTTGCTCTCACTCCCAATTTTGCAATGGAAAGGCATTAACTCATCGTGGTGAGAGTTTAGGATGATTGCCTCTGCGATGAGAGGAATGAGAGTGGAAGTTGGGTGTGGCTTCTCAATAAGAACTAATCTCTTCGTCCCTATGATGAGTTCTCTACCATATTAGAGACCAGACTTTGTATTATCCTTACCATATCCCATAAGGCCTGTATTCTTTCAATATGTTGTCGCAACGCTTCATAATCTACCCATGAGATGGTAAAGAGCCTGTTGTAAGGAGTCAGGTTGATCGTGGCATTCATGCTGATTAACCAAGTGTTGGAAACTTGGAGAAGGTGGCTGGGTCCCCACTTGCTGCTAAAAACTTCATTATTGTTGAAAATTGGGTAAAGGCTGATGCACTTTTATTGGATTTTGCGAGTCTTGTGAAGGAGGGCAAATTTCCACGCCCTAAAAGAGAGCCCATTGATTGCCTCTAGTGCCCATTATTGATAATTATTTGACTTTTTGTTGCACGTTTCCCACATATTATGCCAATCGTTGTTTCCAAGTTACAACAATAAAATTTATTTATCTTGGGATCGGCCTGAGTAGAAGCATCCACCACTGTCAATGGTGTAGGATATCATCAACGAGGCTTCGAAAGATCTGGATCAAGTCGGAGTTGGAATTCAACAAGGCACGGGCCTAGAATAGTCTCCAGAATCTTCTATGTGAGGTGCTTGGAAAGGTTTTTGACTGACAAGTGACATGGGACCCTAAAGGGGTTTTCAATAGGTCGATATTTCAAGGCTAAGGGCAACCAGTCCAGGATTTAGCCTGCGGACATAACAATAGTTAGAATGCCATGTGGGGAAGTGTAATACCCAAGAATTTCATAAGCATTCAAAAGTAAATTATCTTGGGGAAAAAATGAAATTTTTTGATAAATTGAGGGTATAAGGTAATTTATTACTATATGAATGACCGAATCGACTGTAGGGAATGCCTTGAAGCCAAGATATCTCAAGAAATCAATATGGTATTGATGAGTATCTCGAGACATGATTTATGGGACCAAAAGAAATCGGATCAGGAATAATTTTCGGTATAGCTAGAATACAGGCTGCAAAATCAAATTATCGTATGGGGCTTTCGAGAAGTCAATGGAAGTTTAAGGAGGCTTTGTTTTTTCATAAGGAACAACCATTCAGTGGTTTCAGGAAGAAACAAAAGGGTTTACGGCTAAAACAAAGATTCAGGGCTAACTGTAGTCTTTTGAAATTGCCAAAGTGAGGTCAAAACGATGTTTTTTTAGAATCTTCAGGGGCCAAATGAAAGTTTTAGGACTTGAAGAATTTAAATGCAATTATGCAAAGTTGAGGGGTTTTGTAAAAATAGGCCAAAGTAAGAAAGTCAAAGTTGAGGAGCCAAAATACAATTTCAAGAAAAACCACCAACCAACCATGGCCGACTAGCCATCCCGTCGTCAAATTCGGCCACGGGAGACTCGAGGAAGTGGATGGGGGGACCCTCAAGGCAAGCCAAGACAAGCTTCTTGACCAACAAAATGGCTAAAATAGAGTCGGAATCAGGCCAATTTTCAGCCAAAAGTGGCTGAAAGTTTGGCCATTGAGAATTGAGTTTGGGGTTGCTTTCGATGGGATTTGGACTTATTAAGGGCAAGAGGACACATCAGAGGCCTTGGGTTGCTTGAGATCTGTCGTTTAAGGATCCGAAATAGCCTATAAATAGGCGTTTATGGTGGCCGAATCTGAAAGAAAATTAGGCTTCAAATCAAGGTTGATTTTGAACGAATTGAGTGACCAAAATAGAGGGCTTTTGTTGTCCATGGCTTGGAGATAAAATCTGGAGAATTTGAGACATTTTCATAGATGTTTAAGGGGTTTTTGTGGCTTCATCGAAAAATCGAGGCGGGTGGCAAGGCCGAGCTTGTAAACGGCTGGTGAGAGCACCTCCAAGTCTTCTTTCGAGCATCGGGATACATTATTTGGATCAATCGGAAGAAGGGGAGAAAATGGCATCAGTATCTCCAATCTTCGGTGTGCCGTCACTGGAGAAGAATGCCGGTGCGTGGCCTTCACGTGTAGAAGCCACGCGCGACGAGTGGAAGCGCGTGGGAGCTTGGAAAAATATGAAAAAAGGTCAAAAATTCTAGATGTTTGCCTTCTCGATGTCTCGGTATTCACATCGATCAACCTCATTTTATGTGAAAACGCAACATCCGGGTAAGTTAAGTAATTTTCTCTTGAAGTTCATAGGTTATTATAATTTGTTGTGAAAAAATATTAGAGAAAATAATTTGGAATATATTTATTTGGAATTTTAGAAAGGAAAATAGAAGAAAATGAAGAAAAATATGAAGAAATTAGAATATTGAGTTATTTTTGTGAAAAATATGATTTTTAGAATTGCTGTGCTCGAGATAAAATGATTGGTGTAACTTTTGTCGTTGGACACGAAAATCAAGATCAAGCACGCAAATCGAGGCAGTGTGCATTTTTTGAGGTAGGCCAAACTTTATGCTAAAGGTGAGTGGTTTTGTCCCTATAGCCCATATACGGTATGATTACCTTTCTATGCATGATATTTACGTATGTTATGAACATTTTCGTCATATTTGTTCATATACTGTTGAAAGGGAAATCGTGATGTATGCATGACACGATATTATTGTCATATGAAAACTCGTGCATGGGATTGGGATGTCACTCTAAGAGTGTAGCCGTAATTCTCTAAGGGCAATTGATGGAACAACGTTAGGCTTATCCTGTAGAGGTTCAGGATTCTGCCTAGGGTTCCGTGTCGGGCTAGTGGGATAGAGAAGTTACACTAGGGCACATGTTTGTTTATGTTATTACATCATGTTTCTAAACCTCGCTAGAAGATTTATCTTCTAATTAGGTTATGTCACTGAAATATTCAAATGTTCTAGTTAGGATTTGCAGCTATGGTAAGGGGATGATTGAGATGTGACGACATGTGATGACGTAGCCGATGGGTTCGACGAGTTGTTTTGGTATATGCACCTTCGTAATGATTCAGAATATGTTTTAGTCATGTTTAGAAAATTATACTATATTGATGCTTGTGTATAATTGATGCGGTTTAATAGATTATACCTGAGATACTTGGTTGTTATTTCAAGAAATGAGTCTCCATATATTTAAGTATTTGATGATAGATGGTACAGATTCTTATGATATGTTTAAGTGAATTCAAATACATACCATATCAGGTTTCGATTTTAGGCTTCTGCATTTATGATGATTGTCTGTCTTAGTTTATTGATTCTTGTTTAATATGCTGGGAAGGTAAAATGGAATTGTCGGGAAATGATTTATATTGAAAAAAAATATATATCCCGAAATTCTTAAGTTATTTAACGCTTGGAAAAGTGGGGCTTTACAGGAAATTTCCCAGGTGGGCTCTCCGACGGCCAAGTCAAACAACGTTATGATAAATATGTCCAATGTATGTAGCAGAACAGATTGAGTCCAAATAATTGAGTAGGTCTTGAGAACTGGGTGCCTCTAAGAATCGACTAAGTCTAAAAAATTGATTGGCCTTTAATAACTGGCTGCCTCTTGAGAACTGATTGGTCCTAAAGAATTGATTGGCCACTAAGAATCGACTGGCCATTAAAAGTGGACTGGTCCCTAAGATGTTTTAGAGCGAAATGGAGTCCTTGTCTAAAAAATCCCCCTCAATGAAAAGGCAAGCTGCCTATTTATAGAGGATGAAGTAGAGGACACGTGGTAGTCATCCCAGAATTCTCGGGGGACACATGGCAGTTATCTAGGATTTCTCAGATAGCATATCCTTAGTATATTTTGCTAGAAAATTTGAAGAAAACTTAAACCAAGAGGATCTTGCTAGAATCGAGTGCCTCTCAATGGTAGCCACCTTGGCCACCCCTCGAATCGAGAGTTTCTTAGATCAAAACTGAAAGACTCTTAATGGTGGCCACCTTGGCCACTCCTTAGGAAATGAATCAAGAGACTCTTAGTGGTGGCCACATTATGTGGCCAGCCCTTCAAGCAAATGAATCGAGAGGGAGGGTCTCTTGGCCTCTATTTGTGCTCCAATCTTTTGCTTTTTTCATTTTGCTTTTTTAGTTTGTCTTTTTTGAGTGTATTTGATCTATATTTATACATCTGACACATAGCCTCTTTATTTATATTTGTGGGCATATTAATTTCATACTAGAGTTTACTTTTTCCTCATTAGAAACATAATTTGTTCTTGTTAGAAGATTTTTATTATCAAATCTCTTTTATTTCAGCAAAAAAGATATAATTAACGTTGATTTTTGATAAATAATAATGATTTTTTTTTTTTACTTCTATAACTCTAGCTATATTTTATCCCTCATAGTTATTAAAACTGTTAATATGAGAAAAATATCTTTTTTTTTTATCAGCAGACCAAATTAGAATATCTCTCATTTATTTGGTGATCATTGAACTAAGAAAAGAGATCAATAGATAATTCGAATTTGGTTAAAAGCAGAAATAAGGGAAATTGAGATAAACTGTGAAGTTATTTTCATTATATTAAAGTTTTAAATCTATGTAGAGTAACAATGTAACTATATATATAAAGTAGGGGTGCATCTATCTTTTTACCCAATTTCACAGGTAATATACAAAAAGAAGCTCCCAATAGTTTTTATTATCTTATTTTTGTTTTTGAGTTTTCAAGTTGGAACATGCTTACCAATGATAACCTGTACACAAATGTTTTTTAAAAAAAAAATCTATTTACGTTCAATATATCTTAAGGTTGACTATTTTCAATCATGATTATATTTATTTTTTATATTTTAAATTATGAAATATTTTAAATATTTTTAACTGTTGTCAAAATATAATAATAAATTTATTTGACGAGAAATGATATTTAATCACTTAAGTTTGCAAGAAAGAACACAGTTAAAGGGGGCAAGAAGATTTCCGTACAAACACTCTGATATTTAAATTAAATACTAAAAATAATAAAAATTATAAAACATAATTTCTATCAGTATTTGAGATATACCTTTTTGAACTGAGTGTCTATTTATTTATAGAAAAGAACATTGAGTAATTCAAAATAGTTTAGGATTAGGATTTGTTATACTCAAGATTGGAAATTCCTTTCGTAAAAGAGGTTTTCTCGAAAAAAACCTTTCTGAAAAGAATGGTTCTTTCCAAAATGGCTCTTTTGGAAAAAGGTTTTTGTCTCCGAAAGAAAGCATAACCTATTTGCACATGTCTCCCAAATCCATTGGCACTTGTAATCACGATAAATCCTATAAAAGTCAAATTACAGCACTAAGAAAAGGACTTTTGATAATTATTCGCCACCCTAACTTTTCTTTTCGAATCTTTGGTTTTCTTTCGATGATACGTTTTCTCTTGATATCTAGCTTAAGCATCAAAGTGTTTCGCAGTTTGAAATCTCCTACAAGTCTTCTGATCTTTCATTGGTTGTTCACAGTTCTATCTCTAAAAGCCCTGCATTGTCCTTTTCGAAAGAGGTACTCTCTTCGAAAGCCCTGTATCATCATTTTCAAGAGAGGTCTCAAACTCTCTCCGAGAGCCTTTTAACTTCTTTTTCGAGAGGCACCAACAAACCCTTTCAGAAAGACCCATTCGGGAAGCCTTGGTCCTTTCGAAAAGACCCCTTCAAGAAGCCCCTAGTCCTTTGGCTGGCCGAGTCCTATCTATATCAGAAACTTCTTTTGCAATTTTTCTCATTTCATAAAAATTTTAATTATTGTATTTTTTGCAACAACAAAATTCTTACAGATAACATTTATCTTAATTTTTCCTAATTTGAATAGGATTATGATTCTTATAAAGGGTGTTTATCTTGCCTCTTTCGGTATAAAATTTTTTATGCATGATTATCTATCTTTATTTAAAAATAATTTTCAAATATTAATTTTTTTTAGTTTATACGTTATATGGGACTCTTGGTATTCATATTTGAAAAAATACTTCGGCAGCAGTGTCACCGCGGCGGCCGGGGAAGCCCCCTGCAGAGCCTGGCTCTGGGGCCACAGGGCAGGTCCGTGGGGGCGCCTACTGGCTGGGCCGCGCGGCTGCCCCCTCGCGACTACCTGGCCGGGCCGCGGGAGCTCAGATCTGGAAACTGGATTAGGTTCTTTTAAGATGTTCAGCGAATATCAGACATCTCAATAATAAAAGTATTTATAATTTGTGATATATTACATGACTTAGAGATACTGAATATAATTTGCCTTTAAAGGAAACAACATTTAAGAAATAATTCAAATTTGACTATATTCCCTGACTCGTTGTGGGCCGTATTATGCGCATGCATAAAAAATAAAAAAAATTAAATGAAAATTCATTAAATAACAATTGATGGTTACAATTTAATTTTTATATTTTATTGGGAAAAATTTAAATGAAGATTAAATTTAGGGCAGTGGTATATTTTCTTATATAATAATTCGGGGGTGGCGCGTGCTATGCATTTTTAATTAAATAAAAATTTATTGAATGATGTTTGACAATTATAATTTTGGTAAAATGAATCTTAGTGTAACACATTCAAATTTATCACTACATTAAATCTAATCTTTATTTAAATTTTCTCTACAAAATACAAAAACTAAATTGCAACGGTCAATTGCAATCTAATAAATTTTTATTTAATTTTTTCAGTTTTTAACTTGCACACGTGAGACACGAAATATATCTCTTGACATTATATAAACTATTGACACATATTTTTATAATACCCCACATCGAGTGATAGAAAGGACTAGGACAACTCACTCTGATGGGCCTATGCGAACGTTCCAGAGGAGTTACCCATCTTTGGATTTCCCCCACTCAAGCACATTTAATTTGAGAGTTTTTTGCCTGTATTCAGCTCAAAAGATATCTAGCTGGTGTTGTCTTCTTCTTTACTTATCCTCGATGTATACTATCATTTTCTGAGCTCTTGGGCTATTACACATATCGTGTCATCATTATATGCCCACAACTGTAGATCAACTCTTACCTTTCGTTCTTCAACGGCCAGGAGTTCTATTGTACTTATGAGCCCCTCAGTGGTTGCTTTCTAGACAACCTGATGTGGGATCGAGAACTGGTGCTTACAACACCACCTCTAACCCTCTCTTCTTAAATTTCACAGACCCCTTTCTCTAGCGCCAAAGGGCTGGAGATGGTGCCGTAAGCACTGGTTCTCGATCCAACATCAGGTTGCCCAGAGAGTAACCACTGAAGGACTCATAAGTGCTGTGGGGATCCTGACCGTTGAAGGGCAAGAGGTAAGAACTAATCTGCGGCTGTTGGCCCATGATGATGACACGATATGTGTAATACTCCAAAAACCTATAAAATAGTAGTATATATCGAGAATAAGTAAAAAAAAAAATAAGATCAACTAGACATTTTTCAGACAGAATGTAAGCAAGGAACTCCCAAGTTAAACGTGATTGAGTTGGAGAAATCTAAGGATGGGTGACTCTTTTAAGACATTCGAGTAGGCTCATCAGGGTAAGTTATCCCAATCCTTCCTATCACTCAATGCAGGGTATTACAAAAATGTGTGTCAACATAAACAAACACTATATTTTAGTGTTATGAAATTTGTTAATAAAGTATTTTTCTATATAATAATGATAGTTTTTTAAAACTCACAAGTTATAAATATTTCTTCATATATTACTAGCCCCCTTCCTAAAATATTTTTATTAGACATATCACCTAATAAAAATTTATATAATTTTTTATTTTTATTTACACAGATAGGTGAAACTATATACCCTTGAGGGGGCAATTGCCCCCTTTTTAAAGTTTGCGAAAATTATTTAAAAACTTAATATTTAAAAAATTATTCGAAATTGCCCATCTTAAATTTGCAAAAAATGCAAATAAGCTAGAATATTTGAAAAACTTTTCAAAATCACCCCTCCCAAGTTTGCAAAGATAACATTTAGGCTATAATTTTTGAAATATTTTCAATATTCCCCCTAAATATATAATATACTGGTCACCCAACCTACTAAATCGGCCTAATTTTGTCGCTTGGTACACCCAACCTACTAAATCGGCCTAGATTTGCCGCTACTTATATGTGAAAAACACTAGCAGTAAAATATCTAAAGTGTCAGTTTATGCATGCACAATTGTGACACGTGTCATTAGAGGCCATGCGCAGATGTCATAAGTTTAATTGATTTTCAATTGATTTTAGCACTACATTTCAGCTTCTTCTAGAAGTGAAAAAGAATGAAAAATCAGATGCGTAATACACCCAACCTACTAAAATTGCAACATGTTCTTGCAATTTTTACTTTCTAATAGTTGGGGCTCCTCTAAATTGAGTACATCCCTCTTCCATACATATAAGAACATGAAATGAAAAGTATCCCGGGCATAGCTTGAATGATAAATTATCAGTCACGATATGTCATTGTCATCTCGGTAGATCGTGAGTCTAAAGTTTGACATTCTCGAGATACATCCTGCGATTTATCTTTCTCTTCAAAATTAAAAACATGAGCACAAGAAACTTCCGTAAAAATAAGTCATCCCAAGAACATGAAATGAAAAGGCAAAAAAATACCAAAACAACATACTAGTATAAGAGACAATCATTGATTAACAAACAAATACTGTAAGCGAAGAAACTATTATAGTTTTGAAACTAATATACTACAAGATAAAGGGTTTTATTTATAGAATTTTTGCATTTCAAACTTGTGAAGTTCCTACAAATTGTCTGTTCCAAAAAATAAAAATTAATTACTTAATTAAAAATATGATATGTTTTAATATTGTAACAAACAAAAAAATAGATTTGGTACCATTTATATGTATAGCATACTAGCAACAAAATATCTAAAGTTACAGCACATTCTATGCACGCACGATTGTGGCACGTGTCATTGAAGAGACCATGCATAAATATGATTATTTCAGTTGATGTTTTCATCAACTTTAGGAAGACACGACGATTTTTATTTTTAGAAAATCTCCAATAAAAGATATATACTATTTCTTCTTTTTCGTTGAATTGATGATAACTACTCCTTATATTCGACCAAATTGTGCACCACAAATAGGCGCTAATAAAAGACCCGCAATCCCATAAAAAGACATTACGAGTTATTGTGAAAAAAAAAATAATTTGTTAAGACAAAAAGAAAGATACCAAATTTCTACTAATATAACTAAAGTTTCAACCAGTAAGAATTCAAATGAACCTAAAAAAAAGGATGAGTGTCCAGCAAAAAGTACTTATTTTTTGTGACCCCTTTAAAAGTTTTATCCATATATGTTCTAATCGTCAACTGATATTTGATCTGATTGTATTTTATTGAAATTGAGAGAATAGTCCAAATGAATTTAATTTTAGTATATTTTGTTTTTGAAATAACTCTCATCAACTAACACTATTTTGATGTGAACTTTTAGGAGTAATTCAAGAAATTGAATTGATTACATTATATTTCAACTTTTTCCAAAGGAAAAAAAAGAATGAAAAAGCTAATGTCTGGTACATCCAACCTACTAAATTAGTGCATTTGCAACCTACTCATTTCTTCTCACAACTAGGTGTCACCTCACCTCAACATGTTCTTAGTAATTTTTTTTTTTTTTTAGATTACGTTCTATTACTGACGTCCTCAACCACCTCACCCCTAAAACTACACTGAAGAGGTAAATCGAGGGATCTGCTCAAGTGATCAGGGTGGTAGGCCTAAGCACCACTAATATCACTCTTAAGGTCCTCCCCTAAAAGAAAGTATTTTGCTTTCCCCAAGAATCGAACCCATACTAGGAATCTCCAGACAAGCTTTTCAGCCTACCCTTTTACCACTTGACTATGCCCGTAAGGACATGTTCTTAGTAATTTTTACTTCCTAACATTTGTGGTTCTATAAGATTGAGTATATCCTTTTTTGTTTTTGTTAACTCATCATCATGAGTGCCCCTTACTGTTCAGCCACACAATTTCAGCAGAAAATATAAATCAGGAAATCCAACAAATAGTTTCTATCCCTAGCCTTTCTTCATTGACGTGATGATGGTCTGACAATTTTTCAATTTTCAAGATAGTTCTTTGCTGCTGAACTTTCTTACATACTCAAGACTCAAACATGAAATTTGAAGACTCAAAAAATAACACTCTTTAACAATTTTTTCTTTACCAGTTGATTTATATCCTGAGTGCAGGATATCCCCCTTTTACATGCAGAAGGACGTGAAATGAAAGGGCAAAAAAATGTTTAAACAAATTGAATGACCAGAGACAACCATCAATTAGTATAGCAGATACTATACACGAAGAAATTGTTATAATTTTATAAGTAATGTACTAAAAAAGAACATGTTTTATTTATTGAATTTTTGTGTTTCAAAATTGAAAAGTTCTAATAATTTTGTCTTCTAAAAAAATTAATTCCTTAATTAAAAATACGATATGTTATGATACTATAACAAAAAAAAAATTATTTCTATCGAGTATAAATGTTAGATTCTCCGCCACTTATCTTTGTAAAACATGAGCAACGAAATATCTAAAGTCACAACACATTCTATGCATGCACGGTGGTGACACGTGTCTCTCACGAAATCATGTGTAGATGTGATCACGAAATGATAGTGACACGTGTTATACATGTGTACATGCAAAAAAATAGATGATTGGTACACCCAAGCTACTAAATCGACGCATTTGAAGCCTACTCGTTCCATTCTCGCAACCACGTGCTACGTTTTTGTAATTTTCACTTCCTAATAGTTGGAGCTTCTACAGATCAAGTATATTCGTCTTCCATACGTGCAAAAAAATGAAATGAAGAGACAAAAAAGTTTTCAAGATAGTGAAGTAGTATGAGAAAACAACCACCGGTTAATACAACACATAGCAGACTCAAAGAAGTTCTTGTAGTTTTAAAAGTATAATATACTAAAAGAGAATGGATTTTATTTATTGAGTTTTTTGTGTTTCAAAATTGAAAAGTCCTAATAATTTTGGGTTCCAAAAAATAAAATTAATTAAATTAAAAATATGATATGTTATGATATTATTTTGAAAAATTACTCCTATTGACTTTAAATCTTAGATCTGTCGCCGCGCAAAGGTGAGCAACAAGACATTCTATGCACGTACCATCGTGACACATGCCATTGAAGAGACTATACACAAATGTGATCACTGTAGTTGATTTTTCTGCTGATTTTAGTATTGTATTTCAACTTTTTCAAAACGAAAAAGAATGAAAAAAAAACATATGTTTGATACACCTAACCTACTAAATTGTCACATTTGTCGCCCATTTGCTCTATTCTCGCAACTATATGTCACCTCACACCAATATATTTTTGTAATTCTCATTTCTTAGCTAGCAATCCTCCAAATTAAGTATATATTTCTTCCATATACATGAAAAAAAAAAGATAAAAGAATGTTAGAACAAATCGAATAGACACAAAAACAACCACTGATTAATACTACACATATCCTACGCGAATAAACCATTATAGTTTTAAAAATAATATACTAAAAGAGAATGGGTGTTATTTATTGAATTTTTATATTTCAAAATTGAAAATATTAATAATTTTGTGTTCCAAAAAAATTAATTACTTAATTAAAAATATGATATGTTATGATATTATAACAAAAAAAAGTTAGTCCTACTAGATCCACTGCCACTTATACAAATATTTTATAACACGTGTAATAAAATATTTAAAGTGACACCACATCCTATGCATGCACAATTGTGAGGCGCATTATGGGAGAGACCATGCGCAGATGTCGTCGCTTCGGTTGATTTTAGCACTGTATTTCATCCTTCCAAAAGAGAAAATTAATGAAAGAACATATGCTTAGTACATCTAACTTACTAAAACGATGTATTTACCACTCACACGCTCCATTCTCAGAATCACGTGTCACCTAATATTAACATGTTCTCCTAATTCTCGCTTCTTAACAGCTCACACTTCTCCAAATCGAGTATTTTCTTCTTTCATACGAGTGAAAATGTGACATAAAAGAGAAAAAAAATATTGAAATTTGTGCAAAGAAAATCATTGAATAGTTGAGTAGTAAATGAAAATTACCGCCAATGTATGACGCAAAAAAATTTCTTGGGGGCGACGTTTCAACGTTTCCGTTTTTGAAACACTAAAAACGTCAACGGGCTATTTTTGAAACTTTGAAAAGTTTTTAGGGAAGTTTCGTAATATTAGGAAAATATCAAAAATACATTTATGGTTTAAAACACATTTACATTCACGAAGAGGTTAGAAAAGAAAATTTTAATTTTTTTTAGATTTTTTTTGAATGTATTATGGAATTTATGTTTATTTTTAGATTGCATAATTATTTTTTATAATTTTTATACTAAAAATCATATTTACGAAAAGTTCATATATTTTTTTATTTATGCATTTCCTCCGCGTTTTTGTTTCCTACCTTTTTGAAAAAAGTTGTTTCTCCATTTTTGATTCATATCGTATTCTTTTCCCGTTTCTATTTTCATGTAACCTAGTCGCTAATTAACACAACACATACCGTATGTGAAGAAAAACAATTATAATTTTGAAAGTAATATAATAAAAGATAAGAGATTTTTATTTATTGAATTTTTTTCTTTCAAAATTAAAAAGTCCTAATACTTTTGTGTTCCAAAAAATAAAAATAATTACTTAATTAAAAATATGATATATTATGATATTACTTTAAAAAATTACTCCTATTGACTCCAAATCCTAGATTCCTCACCACTTAATTAAATATTAATTAATTTAATATGTTGTTGTAGAATATGAACAACAAAATATTTAAAGCAACAGCACATTCTATGCACACACCATTGTGACACGCGTCACTAAAGAGACTGTATACATATGGGATCATTTTAGTTGATTCTTTTATTGATTTCAGTATTGTATTTCAACTTTTTCTAAAAAAAAAAGGAATGAAAAGATAGATGTTTGGCACACCAACCTACTAAATTGTCACATTTGATGCCCACTTGCTCTATTCCCACAACCACATATCACCTCACATCAATATGTTCTTGCAATTCTCGTTTCCTAGTTAGCAATTCTCCAAATCAAATATATTTTTCTTCTATACGAGTGAAAATGTGATGTAAAACTAAAAAAAGTGTCAAAATATGTGCATAGGAAATCGTTAAATAGTTGAGTAGTGCACTCAATCTATGATGCACGAAAACTTTTTGGAGGCGTCGTTTCGGCATTTCCAATTTGTTTCCATTTTTGAAACTCCTAAAACGTTAACGGTCTATTTTTTTAATTTTGAAAAGTTTTCGATGCAGTTTTGTAATGTTCAAAAAATATCAAAAATGTATTTTCGGTTTAGAAACACGTTTCCATCCATGAAGAGGGAATTTTTAAAATTTTTATTTTTAATTTGTTTGAATGCATTATGAAATTTATGTTTATCTTTAGATTGTATAACTATTTTTTATAATTTTTTTATATTAAAAATTATATTTACAAAAAAGTTCATATATTTTTTTATTTATACATTTCCCACGTGTTTCCATTTTCTACTTTTTTGAAAAATGTCATTTCCTTTTTTCTATTTCGTATCGTATCGTAGCCGTTTCTCATTTCTATTTTCATGCAACCTAATTATTTATTCTCATTTCCTTGCTAGCGATTGTCGAAATCAAGTATATTGTTCTTCCATATAAGTGAAAATGTGACATAAAAGGGCAAAAAAGGTGTCGAAACATGTGTAGAGAAAATTGTCAAATAATTGCATAGTGAATGAAAATGATCATCAATTTATGATGCGCGAAAACTTCTGGGGTGCCTTATTTTTGTGTTTCAAAAAGTTTCCATTTCTAAACTCTAAAAACATTAATGGGCTATGTTTGCAACTTTGAAAAGTTTTTAGGGCAGTTAACATCAGAAAAATATCGAAAATGCATTTCTTGTTTGAAAACAAATTTCCATTCATGAAAATGTTAAGAGAGGGAATTTTTAATTTTTTTTATTTTTTTTTTAGAATTTGTTTGAATGCATTATAGAATTTATGTATATTTTTAGATTGCATACTATTTTTTATAATTTTTTATATTAAAAATTTTATTTTCAAAAAACCCCTATATTTTTTTGTTTATGCATTTCCCTCACGTTTTCCTTTTCTATTTTTTTTGAAAAGTGTCATTTTTTAGTTTCCATTTTGTATCATATTCATTTTTTGTTTCTATTTCCATGCAGCCTAATCTCCAATTAACACAACACATACTATATGTAAAGAAATACTATTATAATTTTGAAAGGAATATAATAAAAGATACGAGAGTTTTATTTATTGAATTTTTGTGTTCCAAAATTGAAAAGTCCTAATAATTTTGTGTTTCAAAAAATAAAATTAATTACTTAATTAAAAATATGATATGTTATGATATTACTTTAAAAAATTACTCCTATTGACTCCAAATCCTAAATCTGTCACCACTTAATTAAAGATTAATTAATTAAATATTTTGTTATAAAACACAAACAACAAAATATTTAAAGTAATAGCACATTCTATTATAACACATGTCTCTAATTAAAGAGACTATAGAGACAAGTGATCACTTTTGTTGATTTTTTATTTATTTCAATATTGTATTTCAATTTTTTTAAAAAAATAAACAATGAAAAAAAAGATGTTTGGTACACCCAACCTACTAAATTGTTGCATTTGATGCATACTTGCTCTATTCTCGCAGTCACATGTCACCTCACATCAATATGTTCTTGTAATTCTTATTTTTCAGCTAGCGATCTTCCAAATCAAGTATATTATTCTTCTATATGAGTGAAAATGTGACATAAAACGGAAAAAAAATGTGTCAGAAAATCGTCGAATAGTTGAGTAGTGCACGAAAACTATTGTCAATCTATGATGCATGAAAACTTCTCGGGGGCGTCATTTGGTCGTTTCCAATAAGTTTTCGTCTCCAAAACTCCTAAAACGTTTACAAGCTTTTTTTGCAATTTTGAAAAGTTTTCGAACTATTTTGTAATATTAAAAAAATATCAAAAATGCTTTTTTGGTAAGAGGTTGGAGAGGGATTTTTTAAATTTTTTTTTTTTAGAATTTGTTTGAATATATTATAGAATTTATGTTTATTTTTAGGTTGAATAACTATTTTTATAGTTTTTTATATTAAAAATAATATTTACAAAAAGTTTGTATACTTTTTCATTTATGCATTTTCTTCGCATTTATGTTTCCTACTTTTTTGAAAAATGGTGTTTTTCAGTTTCCGTTTCGTATCGTATTCGTTTTTCATTTCTATTTCTGTGAAACCTAACTTGTGATTCTCATTCCCAACTAGCAATCCTTCAAATCGAGTATATTGTTCTTCCATATGAGTGAAAATGTGACATAAAATGGCAAAAAAACTTTCAAAACATGAGTAGAGAAAATCGTCGAATAGTTAAGTAGTGCACGAAAACCATCGTCAATCTATGATGCATAGAAACTTCTTGGTGTCGTCATTTTGATGCTTCCAAAACATTTATGTTTCTGAAACTCTAAAAACTTTTATGTGCCATTTTTTCAATTTCGAAAAGTTTTTGGAATAGTTTCGTAATATTAAAAAAAAAACAAATTTATTTCCGATTCGGAAACATATTCCCATCCACACAGAGGTCAAAGAAGGAGTTTTAAAAAATTTTATTTTTTTCTAGAATTTGTTTGACTGCATTACGAAATTTATGTTTATTTTTAGATTGCATAATTATTTTTTATATTAAAAATTATATTTACAAACATCCCCTATATTTTTTATTTATGCATTTTTCTCGCATTTCCGTTTTCTACTTTTTTTTAAAATTGTTGTTTCTTCATTTCTATTTCATTTCTTATCATATCCGTTTTTATTTCTGTGCAACCCACTAGCGGATTTACGTGTGAGCTGCCCTGGGCTGAAGCCCAGGGCAGCCCACAAGAAAAATAGATTAGATAGGCTAAATTTTAGTCTTATTTGACCCCAGCCCACCCCATCCCACCGGCCCAACCCCCAGCCCACCCTAGCCCCCCTCTGGAACCCTTCTCTTCTCCAGTCCGCTTCTTCTTCCTCTCCCGACCTCACTCTCGCTCTCTCTCAGACTCTCACCCTCGTCGCGGCGTCGCCTCTCGTCTCGCTCTCTAACTCATCTCTCTTGCTCGCGCTCGCCGCTTGCCCTTGGCCCCTCTTGCTCTCGCCTCTCGCTTGCCCTCGTTGAGCTCGCTCTCTGCCTCTCTCGCTCGCCCTTGCCCTCTGCCTCTCTCGCTTGGCCTCGCCCTCGCCCTCGCCTCTTGCTCTTACTGGAGCCTGGACCGCTCTCTCCTGCAGCCGGCCCTAGCAGCCTAGGTAATTTTTTTGTTTTTTTTTTTTTTTTGCCTCTGCCTCTGCTTAACAAGTAAAATAAATTGTTTGTGAGTTTTGTCTTGTTGATTGATTAATTTGATTCGTTCGTTGGTTAAAGCTACTGTCTTTTTTGAGCAATTTATAAATGATTTTTTTGCTAATTTTGTGTCTGCTTGGATTGGAGTTGGCTGTTTGACTGCTGCATTCAGTTAGGATTAAGAATTTAAGAATACAATTGTCAATTGTTAATTTATTTGTTATATTGGCCTTCCATTTGCCTCAAATTAAATATTTTAATTGTTTCATTATTGAATTATGTTATTTTTTGTTTGTGTATCTTAGAATTTAGAATGGAACAACAACCTTCTGCGAAGAAAGGAAAAACATTGTTATCTTTTTTCAAAAAGAGAGATCGTCATACTAGTGAAAGTACTTCAATTGATGATGTGCAAAATCAATCTAGTGAATTTACACCAATTTCTTCAAGTTTATCTCCTGAAATTGAACTTTCTCCATCTTCAAATCCTGAATGTCAATGGTCTTCTTGTATTGAACGGGATCCGGGGAAAAGAAAACAAATTTGTGAATATCCTATTAATGCACGGGATGAGATTAGACGGGCATATCTACTAGCTGGGCCATATCAACCATTACTTTTGAATTACAAGAAGACCACTTTTGAAAATCAACGTCGGAGTTTTCAGAAAAATTGGTTCAATCAATTTAGGTAGTTAGAATATTCACCTTCAGAAGACAAGGCATATTGTTTCTACTGTTTTCTATTTCTGAATGATGGTCATTCATCAAATATTTCGACGTTGGCTACTGTGAGATTTGACAATTGGAAGAGGATTAATCAAGGAAATAAATGTGCTTTTCTTACTCATGTTGGTTCTTCACCTTCGTCGCCCCACTTGAATTGTGTGAG
This sequence comes from Diospyros kaki, assembly GCA_036245055.1. NCBI lineage: Eukaryota > Viridiplantae > Streptophyta > Magnoliopsida > Ericales > Ebenaceae > Diospyros > Diospyros kaki. The sequence goes on from BSEG01000010.1 coordinate 2,554,410, forward strand.
AATGGCTGAAGATTTAATGAATCCGTCTCAACATATTGAAAGGGTAATTCATTCACAAACAAAAGAGGAATCTCAGAAAAATCGCTTGCGCCTAAGGGCTTCAGTTATGGCTGTCAGGTTACTAGCACTTCAAGGTTGTGCCTTTAGAGGTCACGATGAATCTTCATCTTCATTGAATCGTGGAAATTTTATTCAAATGCTTAAGACTTTTGGACAATTGAGTATGGAAGTTGATAAAGTTATATTAGATAATGCTCTGAAAAATGCTCAATATATTGCTCCAAATATTTAGAAGGATATTTTGCATATTATGGTTAATAGAGTACGACAGATGATTCGTGAGGATGTTGGAGATGAACGTTTTTGTATTCTTGTGGATGAAGCAAAAGATGAATCTAATCGAGAGCAATTGGCCATTATTTTGAGATTTGTGAATAGTTGTGGTATTTTGACAGAACGTTTTTTTGCAATCAAAAGCGTTAGTAACACCACGTCCTTAAACCTAAAAAATGAGATTTCTGATATTCTTGCTCGACACAACCTTCAACTTAGCAAAATGAGAGGTCAAGGATATGATGGTGCTAATAATATGCGTAGTACTTGGAATGGACTTCAAGCTTTATTTCTTAGAGATTATCCATATGCATATTATGTTCATTGCTTTGCACATAGGTTACAACTGGCATTGATTTCTGCAGCTAAGGATGTCAGTGTTATTTGGGAATTCTTTTCTCATTTGGATAATGTCATCAATATTATTAATTCTTCTTCTCAGCGCATTAGTGAGTTGCAAAATGCTCAAAGAAAAGAAGTTGAGCATATGTTGAGTATTGGAGAGCGTGAGTCTGGAAGTGGAGCCAATCAAATAGGTAATTTGCAACGTGCTAGAGCAACACGTTGGAGTTCCCATTATGATTCTGTAAAAAGCATGATAGGCATGTATTCTGCAACTTGCAAGGTGCTTGAATATCTTAAAGTTCATTGTTCAAAAGCAAGTTCTCGAGCTGAAGTCCGTGGCGCTTATAGACACTTTGCATGTTTTGAATTTGTGTTCAATTTGCTTTTAATGCACAAAATTATGAGAATAACTGATGTTCTTTGTCAAGCTCTTCAAAAAAAATCACTAGACATTTTGGCTGCTATGAGATTTATTTCTACTGCGAAACTTATCCTTCAAGAATTGAGAGAAGAAGGTTGGGAAGTGTTTCTTCAAGAAGTAAAAGATTTTTGTTCAAGACACAACATTGACATACCGGATCTAGATTCTTCATATATGATTGGTCGTTGTAGGGATGAGACTACAGTTGAGCACCATTATCATTTTGATATTTTCAATGAAGCAATTGATTTTGTATTGATGGAGTTAAGTACACGCTTTAATGAGAAATCAGTAGAACTCCATTCTCTCAGTGTGGCTTTGGATCCTAGAAATTCATTTGAATCATTCAATAGTGATGATATTTGTATGCTTGCAAAGAAGTTATATCCTGAAGATTTTAGCAGTCAAGATATTTGTGCTTTAGAATATGAGTTGAAGTATTATGTTCATGATGTGATTGTTGACCAAAGGTTTCAAGTATCTACACTTGTTGAATTGTGCCAGGAGTTGACCAACAGTAAAAGGTCAGATACATACATTATGATAACTAGATTGATTCGTCTTGTATTGGCATTACCTGTTTCTACTGCAACTACTGAGTGAGCATTTTCAGCAATGAAACTTTTGAAGACAACACTTCGTAACAAAATGGAGGACGACTTCCTTGCTGATTATATGACTCTCTACATTGAAAGAGAACTTGCTCTTACAATAGATATAGATTCTGTTGTAGATGAATTTTTTGTTTCAAAATCTCGTCGAACTCAAGTTTAATGAAAATTTGTTGTATTGACTTTTTGGCTATATAAGAATTTTATTATGTTAACTTTTTAAAATTTCAGCCCCCCAACCTAAATTCTTGGATCCGCCCCTGGTGCAACCTAACCACTAGTTAACACAATATATATCGTACATGAAGATAAACTAAAATAATTTTGAAAGTAATATAATAAAAGATAAGAGATTTATTGAATTTTTGTGTTTCAAAATTGAAAACTCCTAACAATTTTGTGTTCCAAAAAATAAAATTAATTGCTTAATTAATAATATGATATGTTATGATATTACTTTAAAAAATTACTCCTATTGACTCCAAATCCTAAATCTATCGCCACTTAATTTAATATTTTGTTGTATAACAAAATATTTAAAGGAATAGCACGTTCTATGCACACACCATTGTGACACATGTCACTGAAGAGACTATACACATATGTGATTACTTTAGTTGATTTTTTTTACTAATGTCAGTATTGTATTTTAACTTTTTCAGAAAAGAAAGAAAGAATGAAAAAATAGATGTTTGGTACACCCAACCTACTAAATTGTCGCATTTGATGACCACTTGCTCTATTCTTGCAACCACATATCACCTTAGATCAATATGTTCTTGTAATTCTCCTTTCTCAGCTAGCGATCCTCCAAATCGAGTATATTGTTCTTCTATATGAGTGAAAATGTGACATAAAAGGACAAAAAAAAGTGTCAAAATATGTGTAGAGAAAATCGTCAAAAAGTTGAGTAGTGCACGAAAACCACTGCCAAATCTTTAACGCACGTAAACTTCATGAGGGCGTCGTTTTGGCATTTCTGATACGTTTCCATTTCTAAAACTCTAAAAACGTTAACTCGTTATTTTTGTAACTTCGAAAAGTTTTAGGGACAGTTTCATAGTATTAGAAAAATATCAAAAATACATTTCCGGTTTGGAAACACATTTCCATCAACGAAAAGGTTAGAGAGGAAGTTTTTAAAATTTTTTATTTTTTTTCAAAATTTGTTTGAATGCATCGTGAAATTTATATTTATTTTTAGATTACATAACTATTTTTTTATATTAAAAATTTTATTTACAAAAAGCTTTTATATTTTTTTATTTATGCATTTTCCCTGTGTTTCTTTTTCCTATATTTTTGAAAAAAGTCGTTTCCTAGTATTTGTTTCGTATTGTATCAATTTTCCATTTCTATTTCCATACAACCTATCTTCTAATTCTCAATTCCCAGCTAGCGATCCTCCAAATTGAGTACATTGTTCTTCCATATGAGTGAAAATGTGACATAAAAAGGCAAAAAAAGTGTCAAAACGTGTGCATAGAAAATTGTAGAATAGTTGAGTAGTGCACAAAATCCATTGTCAATCTATGATGCACAAAAACTTCTTGGGGATGTCATTTCAACATTTCCAATTTGTTTTCATTTTCGAATCTCCTAAACCATTAATAGGTTATTTTTGTATTTCGAAAAGTTTTCTGTGTAGTTTTGTAATATTAAGAAAATATCAAAAATACATTTCCCATTTAGAAACACATTTCCATCCATGAAGAGAGAATTTTTAAATTTTTTATTTTTTTTCAAAATTTGTTTGAATGTATTATAGAATTTATGTTTATTTTTAGATTACATATATAACTATTTTTATATTAAAAATTATATTTATAAAAAGTCCTTATATTTGTTTTATTTATGCATTTCCTTTGCATTTTTGTTTCTTATTTTTTTGAAATTTGTTGTTTTTCAATTTTCGTTTCCTATCGTATTTGTTTCTCATTTTTGTTTCCGTGCAACCTAACTGTTTATTCTCATTTCCCAACTAGCGAGCCTCCAAATCTAATATATTGTTCTTCTATATGAGGGAATGTGACATAAAAGGGCAAAAAAGTGTTGAAACATGAGCAGAGAAAATCGTTGAATAGTTGAGTAGTGCACGAAAACCACAACCAATCGTGAAAACTTCTCGGGGATGTTGTTTTAGAGTTTTAAAACGTTTTTTTTTCTAAAACTCTAAAAACATTAATAAGGCTATTTTTGCAACTTTGAAAAGTTTTCAAGGTAATTTTGTAATATTGAGAAAATATTGAAAATGCATTTCCTATTTGGAAACACATTTCCATCCACGAAAAGGTTAGAGAGGGAATTTTTTAAATATTTTTTTTCAAAATTTATTTGAATGCATTATGAAATTTATGTTTATTTTTAGACTATATACCTATTTTTTATATTAAAAATTATGTTTACTAAAAGCCCCTATATTTTTCAGATATACATTTTCCCTGCAATTTCGTTTCCTATTTTTATTAAAAAAATGTTATTTCTCCATTTCAATTTTATATTATATTCATATTTCGTTTCTATTTTTATGCAACTTACCTGTTAGTTAACACAACACATATCGTACATGAAGAAAAACTAATATAATTTTGAAAGTAATATAATAAAAGATAAGATATTTTTATTTATTGAATTTTTGTATTTCAAAATTAGGAAGTCTTAATATTTTTGTGTTCCAAAAAATAAAAATAATTACTTAGTTAAAAATATGATATGTTATGATATTACTTTAAAAAATTACTCCTATGGACTCCAAATTCTAGATTCGTTGCCACTTAATTAAATATTACTTAATTTAATATTTTATTGTACAACACAAACAACAAAATATTTAAAGCAACAGCACATTCTATGCACACAGTATAGTGACATGTGTCACTGAAGAGACTATACACATATGTGGCCACTTTATTTGATTTTTTAAAATTATTTTAGTATTGTATTTAAACTTTTTTCTAAAAGAAAAAAGAATGAAAAAAATATATATTTGGTACATCCAACCTACTAAATTGTCACATTTGATGCCCACTTGCTTTATTCCGACAACCCATCAATATATTCTTGTAATTCTTATTTTATTATCAATACATTCATATTTTATTATTATAATAAGAAAAAATATTACAAAATTCATTAACTTAAAAATGTATATATATATTTTTAATAATATATTAACATTAAATATTTTTAATTTACTGAATAATCAAATTTATTGAATAAAATATCATTAAAAAATTATTTTCAAAATTTCAAAGAGAACGGTTTTTTTTTAATTTTCTGTTTTGAGAAATAATTTTTTAAAATAACAAAGAGAAAGCGTTTTTAATTTTTTAAAAATAAACTATCAAAACAGAAAACAAAAAATGAATTCAAAACTCAAAACTAAAAATTGAAAAGTAAAGAGAACACAATCTTAGGTTGTGTTCTCTTTACTGTTTTTAAGTCATTTTTAATTTTTAATTTTCTAAAATAATGAAAACGTGTTCTCTTTACTGTTTTTGAAAATGTATTTTTGAAAACAAAAAAAAAAATTACAAAGAAAACTCAAAACAATAAAAAGTTGTTTTGAGTGTTTTCATCCAAAATAAACTCAAAACTCAAAACATATTTATTTATTTATTCATATTTTATTATTATAATTAAAAAGAATATTTTAAAATTCATTAACTTTAAAAAGTATATATTTTTTAATAATATATTAACATTAAATATTTATAATTTACTTAATAATCAAATTTATTGAATAAAATATTATTAAAAAAATATTTTCAAAATTTCAAAGAGAACGCATTTTCTAATTTTCTGTTTTGAAAAATAGTTTTTCAAAATGACAAAGAGAACATGTTTTCAATTTTCTAAAAACAGACTATCAAAATAAAAAATTGAAAATGAATTCAAAATTCAAAACTAAAAATTAAAAAGTAAAGAGAACGCACCCTTAGTTTTTGGATAGTTTTGTAATATTAAGGAAATATCGAAAATGCATTTTGGTAAAAGGTTAGAGATGGATTTTTTAAAATTTTTATTTTTTTTAGAATTTGTTTTAATGCATTATGGAATTTATGTTTATTTTTAAGTTACATAACTATTTTTAATAATTTTATATAAAAAATTATATTTACAAAAAACGTGTATTTTTTTATTTATGCATTTCTCCTACATTTTTGTTTCTTATTTTTTTGAAAAATGTCATTTTCAATTTTTTTTCATATCGCATTCGTTTCTCATTTCTATTTCCGTGCAACCTACCTTGTAATTCTCATTTCCCAAGTAGCAATCCTCCAAATTGAGTATATGTTCTTCCATATGAGTGAAAATGTGACATAAAAAGACCTAAAAAATGTTAAAGTATGCGCAAAGAAAATGGTCAAATTGTTAAGTAATGCACGAAAACCACCACCAATCTATGATGCACGAAAACTTCTCGAGCTCATTGTGTCAACATGTCCAAAATGTTTTCGTTTTTGAAACACAAAAAAACATTTATGTGTTATTTTTGCAATTTTAAAAAGTTTTTGGGGTAGTTTCATAATAATAAAAAATATGAAAAATTCATTTCCAATTTGGAAACACATTTCCATCCACAAAGAGGTTAGAGAGTGAGTTTTGAAAATTTTATTTTTTCCATAATTTTTTTGAATGTATTATGAAATTTATGTTTATTTTTAGATTGCATAAGTAATTTTTTATATTAAAATTTATATTTACAAAAAGCCCATATGTTTTTTATTTATGCATTTTTGCTGCGTTTTTATTTTCTACTTTTTTGAAAAATGTTGTTTCTCTATTTACATTTCGTATCGTATTATATTTGTTTCTCATTTCTATTTCCATGTAACCTAGTTTGTAATTTTCATTTCCCAGCTAAGGATCCTTTAAATCGAGTATATTGTTTTGTTATATGAGTGAAAATGTGACATAAAAGGTAAAAAAAAGTGTTGAAACTTGTGCAGAGTAAATCATCGAATAGTTGAGTAATGCACTAAAGCCACTGCCAATCTATGATGCACAGAAACTTCTTGGGGGTGTTATTTCGGTATTTTCAATACGTTTTGGTTTCCAAAACACCTAAAATGTTTATGGGCTATTTTTACAATTTTGAAAAGTTTTTGGGGGGTATTTTGTAATATTAAAAAAATATCAAAAATGCATTTCCAATTTGGAAACATATTTTCATCCATGAAGAAGCTATAGTGGGATTTTTTATTTTTTTTTTAAATTTCTTTGAATATATTATGGAATTTATGTTTATTTTTAGATTACATAACTATTTTTTATAGTTTTTATTTTAAAAATTATATTTACAAAAGCTCCTATATTTTTTATTTATGCATTTCTCTCGAGTTTGCGCTTTCTACTTTTTTGAAAAATATCATTTTCCTGTTTTTGTTTTGTATCATATTCGTTTTTATTTCCATGCAACCTAGCCAACAATTAACACAACACATACCCTATGTGAAGAAGAACTATTATAATTTTGAAAGTAATATAATAAAAGACAAGAGATTTTTATTTATTGAATTTTTTTGTTTCAAAATTGAAAGTCCTAATAATGTTGTGTTCCAAAAAATAAAATTAATTGCTTAATTAAAAATATGATATGTGATGGTTTTACTTTAAAAATTTATTCCTATTGACTCTAAATCGGTGAAGATATAAATGCACCTTTATACTTTACTAAAAAAATATTGTAGCACCTTGAACAAAATCGAGTTTGCAAGACTCGATTTCTATCATCCACAAGTAAAACAGAAAAACCCATGCCATAGGAGGTTTTTCGGTATACCTTTCGGATGAAGGTCGGTGTCGGTTACCTATGTGATGTCCTCCTCATTTTCTGTCTAATGGCCTCCTTGTTCCTGTAAGCATGTAACACCCTACTTACCCATGGCGTGCTATAACCTAGGAAATTTGGGACTTTTTTTTTTTTTTATCCTTTTCCCATCCTAAATTTAATTATTCCCAAAACTTCCTTAAACCTATCTAATGCTAGACCAACAATTCATACACTAAGTTTAAATATAACCTTATAAAGCAGAAGCTAAAATCGAACCTGATCATAACATCTCATACATTGACAACCGAACATGGTTCGTAATACAAAATTTTTCAAAACCCGGTACAATACATAAACTTTCAAAATATGACTTAAAACATACATTCTTGTCATGACATATTACATAATACTAGAAATATTTATACTGCAACAAAACATGATACGACTTGCTCATTCCTTGACAACTTGAGTTGTTACACATTTTCAATTTTCGTACCTTAATTGCAAGTTCCAATTGGAACGTTGAATGTTCCAAGCGCATAACCCGAATTAGATGATGAACCATCTAAGTAAGGGTACAAAATGTTTTATCATGTGTGTATGCAATGTCTTACTTCATCGTAAAGATCAATTGCACCCTTTATACTACTTACCATTTTTACGACCACCTCTTTCGAAACCGAGGTGTATGGGGGCACCTATGGTAAAGTGACAGTGCTAGTTCATACTCCCAAACGGACAACATGCGCGTGATCAAGATATCAATGTGTACATATGCATTTCATAATCATGTCATGTATGTAATTTACGTGATGGATACATATCAGGGTATGTCAATATGATGAAACATTCCTGAAGATCGGGATTTGAGCATAAATCACTTAGAACCATACAAGGTTTTTAGGAGTACACTTACTTTTCACAAACCAAGTTACCTCGATAAGCGTGCCAACCTCGAAGGACGTGCCAGATGTGCTATTTCTCAATTCTTGGCCTCACGAGTTCCTAAACATCAAATTTGTTCCAAAATGCCAATTTCCTAATCTCCTCACAATTTTTCATAATTTTCATAATTTCTCCTTATTTCCTCAAAATTCATAATAAATACCTAAACCCTCATTTAACCCAATTTATTTTCACTAATATTCCTCAAATAGCATTTCTAAACTTTTGAAATTTTCTTACAATTTTTCAGATTTAATTCCTATTTTTCTTTATTTTCCATAATAACAAAATTATACAATAAATAATTAATTTAGTATTTTCCAGAATTTTTTCAAAAAATAGGGCATAAATCAAATTTTAGATTTTCTGGAATTTTTTTCAGATTTTTTGAAAAATTCTTCCTATTTTATTTATTTATTTTTTCTTTTCTTTTCTTTTCTTTCTTTTTTTTTCTCTCTTTTTTTCACCTGGCACGCGTGCAGCCCACGCGCGCTACCCCCCACACCCTGGGTCATCTTTTCAAACGATCACTTCACCGCTGATGACCCTCTTACGCCTGCAAGCTTTGAAACAGCCTTCTAGCCCTCCTAAATTCGACCCCGATTTCAGACTTAAAACTTAGAAAAAAATATCAAAAAATACCTCAAATTAGCATTTGAAGCCTCGGCTTTGACGAAGGTGCGACTTTCCGACGAGCTCCGATTCCTCGTTTTCTCTGCTCCGTTGGCCACTAAACTCTCCAGATTTTTTACCCACGACTCAAGAACCAAAAGCTCTCTTACCAAACTCTCAAAGCATTACCTAAACATCCGATTTCAGAAGTAAATTTTGAATGAAGAACTTCGCTCGAACTCGACTATTTATAGCCCAAATCCAACCACGACTTGTCCCATCAAGGACACTACCATGCCCTAAACGCCATACCACAAGCCATTGCGGCCTTAACCTGCGCCTCACCCTCTGATTACTTGCTTTAGACGCGGCCAAAGCATGGCCATTGCGTTTGTTCTGTTTTTTTTTCTGGTTTTTTTTTATAATATACATATATATATATATCAAAAGAAAATTCTCATATTCATTACACAATCTTTACATATAATTTTTTTGGGGGGTATTTTATACATTAACTATGTTTAAACTTATTATTTATTTTATACGATATAAATACGTTTTTATACCTTATACTTACTTATTCATTCAAGACATTCATATTTATAATTTATACATATTATACTATTTATACGTATCCTAACTCTATTAAATCCACTGATAGACATTAAAATTCTAATAATTTTACTATGACCCATTTACGCTTATTATTCACGACGTTCCAAGGTATTACAAAGCATGTGGGTAACCATCCCTTCTCCAAAAACGTAGATGACCTAGTTGGTCCATGCCCAAGTGACCATGGAACCCTCTAACAGATCCGTGCTAGGACTCTTTTGATGGAGGTGACCCGAAGCTATTCGATGTCATTTTCTCGATTACTTCTTGGCTGTCCAACAGTCTCTCTATGGGGACAAAATGAAGATGAAAGTTGCACCGACTTGTCTTGGAGCAAGAACAAGAAAAGGACGTATCTATAGAGCAAGAAAAAGAAAAAATATAGCAAGCAAGAAGAAGAAGTAACACATAGGAAAAAGAAGAAGATGGAGAGTAACTTCACTAATTGGGCACCTCCTCCATCCACCAACTCTCCTCATATCCCTCCCAATCACCTATCTCTATCGTCCACGCCTCAGCCTCCCCTATTCTTTTTTTTAACATTTGCATAAGAGCATTTAATGCTCGGATGCAACAAAGTTGCGTCGCATTTAATGGAAGAAACAATTGACAGCAAGAGGTACCCAGTCGACCATTTTGAGGTGGTCGACTTTCCTCGTGTGCCAATTGACAGCATGCTAGCACCTGTCAATTGTTCCAAAATGGTTGACCGTTCCATGAATCTATCTGACCGATTCCTTTTGCCAGCACCAACTTCGTCCAATTGTCTCTAAAGCCCTATTATCCAATAATAATCTCCTACACCCATAGATCCATGTGTCCTACACATAATATAACAACCAATATCATTGTCCTACAGTGACAAGGAACACACTAATAGCAATGGATCACTAATCTGTTACATTACTAGGTATACTAAGAAGATCTCTCCAAATACCCAGATCACCCTTGATATCGACCGATCCAATCGGTCTACTAAGAAGATCTCTCCAAATACCCAGAGCACCCTGAAAGATCATGAGTATCTTCTAGGCAATACTCATGATGATTCTAATGGTAGTAGAGTCCAACTTCATATGAACCTATTAAGATTCCTAGATTACTGTGCATTATAATTCTTTCACTGACTAACATCATTATCAAGTGAGAGTCATGGGCTAATTAAACTCACAAGACTCAATAACTATGATAGATCCAATATAGTGTGTGATTTAGGTAGCACGCTAAATCCCATCTGACATTGGAACTCTTTCCAATCTCATTATCACCTTGGCCAGAGGATTTCCAATCACTTTTACATACATAGATTACATAGAATGTTCACCCCCATCCAATGGAGGTCAATGGATCTCATTAGCGAACACCTGTCTCCATACACCACTACACAAAGATCGCACAGAGAACACTCCCACCTCTTACACCAGATGGTTCAACTCAATGGAAAATCCCTGAGGCTAGTGCAAAAAACACTATGTCGCCTCTAGTCAAATGACCAAATACACAATCGAAAGCTAGCGATAGATCATTAATCCTCAATCCATGTGATTTGTTGTAGGTGTCACATTCAGCGGATGTTCTTCTAACATCCATTCACATGTCTACTATATGCATCCCATGTAATGTGGCATGTGGTTTACCACCCTATTCCCATTAGCATCCCATGTTAACAATGGTAGTAGCCCATGTGTCAAACCACTAATCAACAAATTATTGTCCCCTTTTGATAAGTTTAAGGACTGGGAATACCTTTAAGAAATCTTATACTATAAATTCAAGTCACACGGTCTCAACAACTTGAGAGTAGAAAGTCTACCAAAAAGTCTAGGGACTCATTCATCATATGAGAGGGAAAGATATGTATGAAGATATGACCTTATATTAATATCAAGAATAATCAAAAGTGACATTCACATACATCCCATATAATGTAAATCTAGTCTCTAGGGCACTATTACTAACAAAATGTTAGTATTGTGTGCCTTAATACTAGATTTGGATGACATCTAATGGGTTTTCAATTATCACACTTGATATGTCTTTATATATATATTAATAAAGGACAAGTTTACTTCATTCACAAACTTTCTAGTTTGATGTATGAATGAGTCTCAAGATCTTCTACTTGAGAATCTTATTCTCAAAGTGCTGAGATTGTGTGACAAGATTCTTTGATAACAAGACTTCTTAAATGATTAACCTAGTCCTAAAATTTTTTGGATGGGGACTCTGATTAGTCAACAATGGATTAGCATAAGGGTTACTATCTTATTCGGTATAAGATATTGATGGGAAAATAATGTGTCACGCGCCATATGACATGAGGATATAGCTAGTAAATCTATAGGTGGTTGTTAGGAAACAACCAGCCGAATGTAACATCGATGACTGACCACATGGTATGATGGATAATAGTTATGTTATCGAGTTGCAATGGTGTAGTTGATCCTTGGACTTGAACTAACACAATTATCTTATGTATTGGTGTGAGAGATTTGCTAATAAGTCGAATCGTCCAATTGTGAGAGAGAAACGTTCATTTATGTAGTTCCATATTACTGGTATATGGAGACTAGTGTTGGGGATAAGATCCTTCACCCTTTGTCAGTAATTGATGTGATGAACTCTCTATGTAATCGACTATTAGTGTAATGAGGCGGTCTTTAGCTAGGGCAGATTGATTATCAGGAAAGATGTTTCCTGAGGTGTCATCTAGTCACATTGACGAGGTTAGACACATAGGTACTGAGTTTGTAAATTTATCACTCCATAACTCTCGCTCAGTTGGGACATTAGGTGATGGAAAGATTATAGCATATAGTAATCGCCAACTGCAATAGGTTCATTTGAAATAAGAGTTCACTGCCATCTATAATGTCCTAAATTGTTACTAAGTGCTATTTAAGAACTTTTAGATTGTCATTGAGATATGAAGAGATTTTGGTGAATGGCCAAGGGGTTCGTCAATACCGAAAAGAGTTTTGGTGCTATCTGATTACTAATGGGTAGTAGACCTAGAAAATCACATATCATATAGTATTCTTTTTTGGTATTGACATCGTATCCCTGGAACATCTCAGTGATTCGTGGGTCAAATGATGACCTACAGACTTGGGAAGTCGACTTCTAGTGCACCAAGTGCCGTCCATTTAAGCTACACCTGGCAACTAATTGGAGAGATAGGTGGTGGAGTGAGCCAGTGAATTGGATAAGAGACATTGGGAGGAAATTAATAGAGGACTTTTCACTACTTGCCCCCTGTTAATTTATGCTTTTGTCTTCTTTTGCTTCTACTAAAAATTAATCAGAGTGTGAGAGTCACGCAAGAAATTTTGAGACACGAATACTAGTGAGACGGGGAATCTCTATGTTTAGCATGGGAAGAAGTGATCAAACTATACCAAACAACATATTAGGTGCAAACAAACTAGAACCAGTGCAGCTTGAGATGGAATTGGTCTCGGTACAAAAATAATTTATGTATTCCATCCTTACATCAGACTACAAGTATGCATTTATTTATATCCATGTGATGAATATGTGTGTTGCTTAAATATCTAAACTATGTATGGCGTATGTGTTTATTATATTCTGTTGCACATCTCTGATGTGTGTAAATTTTTTTAATTTTACTCGTATCGTCATACGTGAATTCTTTCAACCTACCCATTCATCCGTTACTTAGGGGTGAGAAACATTTCAATTAAACCAAAATAATCGAGCAAAATAAACTGAAATTGCCAGCTCAGTTTGGTTCAAACTATAGGTTAGTTTAGTATGATTTTCGAGTTTGGTAATTTCAATTATTTAGATTCGATTTGGTCTCTATATTGAAAAAATAAAAATAACTAAATCGATCAAAATATCAAAAACGACGTTTTTGACACTTTGTTATTTTGATTTTTTTAGTTTTCTTTTCCTAATTTTTTGATTGATTCAATTTTTTATTTTTTTATTTGTTGATTTTTTAGATTTTTTGATTTGAAAATCTATTTAGTCAATTTGATTTAATTTTTGACACAATTTTGATATATTTAATTTGAACAATAACTAACTAACCAAATATTTACTGATACTACCACCTAGAGAAGTGGTTCCCACTCGAGACATTCCATTCCAAAGTTTAGGAATATTAAGTGGTGATTTTATTGAGAATCCCGCACAACTATTAGAACTTCGATTTATATAAAAGGCAAGGTCTCAGCAATTAAAGGACATTTTACAATTACGTTCAGAAATTCACTGATATTCTCTTTAATTATTTTTTAAATATTAATTTTATATTTAATATGAAATTTGATATATATATATCAAACATCTCTTACGGTATGGCTCAGAATGTGAAATTTTATAGGGAATATTTGCCCCATCTGAGCCGACGACGTTTAAGATTACTTGTTCAAAGTGGTATTCAGCGGCGATTCCGGGGTGAAAATCCATCCTGTTGTCGAGGCTCACCAGGAACGAGTTCATCCTCGAGTCCAAGTCCACAATCGGCGTCGAATTCGCCACTCGCAGCGTTCACGTCGATGACAAGGTCGTCAAGGCCCAGATTTGGGACACCGCTCGGCAAGAAAGGTACGGAACGGATCTCTAAACCCTAATTGTCTGTAGACGGATGGATTAACCTACAATGGGAGCCTATTTCTCTAAGATATCGTTGTTGTTCGATTTGATTGGTAATTGGCTTTTCACTTCAACCTCATTTGTGAACCGAATAGGTTGTCGATTTTTTGCCTTTTGGTCGTGGATTTTACTTGATTTCTGAGATCTGCCACGTCGTAAGGCCGTCATTGATGCGTTTCTGTTCTGGTCATGTCTGGATCCGCGTTTTCTATTTCTTTAGTTGCCGTTGCGAAATTTCTTTTCTGATTTAGGGTGTTGATATTGAGTTGGGAAACTATTTTCCAAAGACACTTTCTTGATCGAAAAATCAGTTGACTGTTGTCATAGAAAATCAAAGCAATATGCAAATGGAGTATGTTTGAAGTTTCATTGTTCTCTGTTTCAGATACATGGAAAATGAAATCTTATTGTAGGCTCTAATATTTGGTTAAAGGGCAACAAATCTTCACTATGGTTGAGTAAAATTGGCATATCAGGTTTTGTTGAGTGGATGTTTCTATCGGTAACCGGGCTTTATTGAGTGGATGAAAGAAAATTGTTGGCAACTGTTGCCATTAGGATTCTTCTGAATTTTCTTATCAAAATCCCTGGCTTTGCTTGTTTCCTAAATTAAAATTTCATGGTTTCATTCCATGCATATTATTTACTTATGCAGGCCATATTACTATCCAAATAGTCTGCTAATGTCCTTCTGAATAGTTGTTGTAATTTCTTTCCCTTGATCAATTTGCATGATCCCAATTCCATATCCCCTGCAGCACCACTCTCCTTCCTTTGTTCTCTAGGATCACCTTCATTTTATTGAAATTGAAATTGATTGGACTTACTCCCCTCATCCAATCGACCCCAAGCACGATGTGACATCCTCCCAACTTCAGTAACCTCAAATCAGCTTGGTACTCTTCCCCTTGCATTTCCCAACAAAATCCCAAGCATGCAGATTTGTTGATCACTCTACTCCCATTGGCTACTGTTACAGACAAGGGTTGTGTGTTGGCCAATGGCCATTTCATCCTCTTGGTTGTTCCCTCATTGATGAAATTGTGGGTACTCCCACTGTCTATTAAGACCATGAGGGTGCTATCTTGCACCTTTCCCTCTACTTTGATGATCCTGCAATTGGCCATTCCCTTTTCTTCATCTTCTTCTATCACTGCCATCTCTTCTTCTTCTTCTTCCTCTTCTAGCAGAAGCAACTGCTTCTTGCATTGGTGCCTGAAGGTATATCTATTCCCACACCTAAAACATAGTCCAACAGCCCTCCTTTGCTCAATGAGCTTGTCCCTCTGTGGTAAACTCGGATTAGGGACTGTATTTGTCATATATCTCACCCCAATTCCTCCTCTAAAATTCTTGTTGCTATGCATTCTTCCTCCAGATAGTGCCATCCCCGGGTTAACCCCTTTAATTTGGCCCATCTGCTTCTTCATTAACGCTTCTACCATCAATTCTTGTAGCAAGGCATCCTCTATTGCCTCTTGCACAGATCTAGGCCTCATCAGTTTCACCATAGTTCTAAGGTCATCACTCAATCCGCTTATGAAGCTTGATACAAAGTACTCCTTAGTCATATAGAGATTCCTGTTAAGCATGAGTGATTTCAACTCTTCAAATTTGAGCTAATACTCATGTATAGTCCTCATCTGCCTCAGCTTATTAAACTCCTCTACAATGTCCACAGTCCTCCGTTCTCCTAATCTTTCACACATTCCCCTAGCAAACTCCTCCCAACTGCAATTATCTCTCACCCTTTCCCATCCTTGGCACCAGACGTCGCCTACATCGTTCAGATATGTTGTTGCTATAGTAACCTTCTAGTCATCAGCCACCTGATGGATATTGAACAACTTCTCGCACCTCCTGATCCACCACTGACGCTTAGTTTCATCAAACACTGGTAATTCTAACTTAGGCACCGGAAAATTCGAATGACTGGAATTCACCGGAGCCTTAGGCCTCTTTCCTACCACGTTCTCTCATGTGGCTACCGGATCCGTCCCCAATTCCGAGGATCTGACTACTCTATGACTCGTACCAATACCTGGTAGTATTGGATCCATTCTCTCACGAGGTGGGAAGTTAGGAGATAGTCTTATCGGCGCCTAATTAGCGAACATCATTGCGAATTGTTGCATCTGGTCACTCACCATGTTTTTGTGCTCTCACATCTCTCACCGCAACTGATCTGAGACATCTTCCAACTTCTTATCGACAACAACTCCTATAACGTCTTCCATTGATTCAACCCGATTCTGCATCTCCATCTGCTTCATCTCCGTGTTGTCGACCATCTCACCAAGAACTCCAAAATTTGTCGGTCAGGACCTTGCTCTGACACCAATTTGTCAGACCTCCGATTTGACAATGGAGAATTCTCAACTTCCAGAAGGAATTGAGAAGAATGAATAGAGAATTTAGGGGGAAAAGAAGTGTAGGGAGAAGGAAAGAGAGAATTCAGAAATGAGAAGGAAGAGAAAAGAAAGGGAAATTGATTTCCAATTCATTCATCACGTGGATTCAGGTGTAGATCAACGGTATTTATACTAATCTATGTCCCCATTTAGGGGCCAAAAACGGTTAGCCCTTAGTCCACTTGGCCTTACAACCTGTCACGTGCATGCTGGAACATTCCTCCAGCTATGCCAAAATGCAACTTATTTTAACAAGGCTAGACAATATTTTACAAGCCAAACAGCGTATTTAACAAGCCAAACAGCCACTACACCAGGCTAACAGCCTGTTACGTATCCAATCACTGGAAATGGCCGCCCACAGTGGCCGACGACATTTTACCAAAAATATACAATGTTTGGTAGAAAATTAGAACTTTGATCTGCAAAAATCTAACTGTTGGATCATTCTAATTTTTAGATATATGAGTCATCGTAGTTAGGGGAATCCGATGACCAGTCCCGATTGTTGGAGTCATCCGACAGTGCAGGTTGCCAGCGACTTTTAGATCAATATGTTGATTACAATCAGCCCGGTCTTCCTTTCAATCAATATATTGCTGTTGTCTCTTCTATTCCATCTATTAGAATGTTTGAACTAGATTTTAGTATGTTGGTTCCTTTTTCTAGGATTTTTATAGTTCCTTGTTACATTGATGACTAACATGGGCATCATAGCCACAAAGTGTTTGATGCAATATTTCTCAGACAGACAGCTCTCTATTTTCTTCTTGTGTTGGTTTTTGAAATAATAAGCTTTAAGTAATTACTTAGAATAGTTTGGATTGGGCATCAGATAAACCCGCTACTCCCATTTTCTAAGTTATCTGTTTACTTCAAGCCCATGGTAAAAGACTAAAATCTGACGAGGAAAAGCTTCTTTGTGGTGGAGTTTTGGTTGTGGTTATATTATCTCAAAGTGGATGCTTGAGGCCTAAGTTATTGGTCACTGTAAAATATTTCATGACTGCTGTCTTGTAATCATTGAACTCTTACAGTTTACTTTCTCATTTGTTGTGAAATCTATAAGATGATGGCTGCGTTTTACAGTATTTACTGTAGATTAAAGGGTTCAATTTAGCTGTATCTGCCTGCAGGCCCTGCACACATACCTATTCTACTGAATAGATAAAATAGCATTAGCAATCCTTACCTATCATTGAGTTCCACAATTATTAAGTGATAATTGAACTGAATAGAAAACAAGGAACTTGACTTTTTGTTCTTTGCTTAAATGAGTTTGTGAATGCTGAAATTATATGTTTGCTGCATTGCAGAATGGGGGAGCTAGAAGTTGAAAAGCATGCTAACTACATATTATCAGTGGAAAAGGTTTGTATTACTCTGACTGCAAGTTAATTTTGGTCAGCGGGAAAAAAAAAAAAATTGTAGTTTGCCACTTGTTTCCTCATCCATTTAAATTTTGGAGAATTTTCCCTCAGAAAAAGGACGGTTTTGAATCCATGGTGATGGAACATCTACAATCAATGGAGCATATTGGGGGCTAACTACTCTGGATCTCTTAGGGAAGATTAATGCAGTTAATTCTGAGGAGGTGGTTTCATGGGTCATGAAGTGCCAACATAAATCTGGTATGTGATTTTATCTGATTTCAGGTGCAAAATGCTTCAGATTTTTATTGATTAATGGTGTCTTTTAGTGGTGATAGAGCCCCCCTAAAGTTTATGTTCTGCAAATTGAATTCCAAACAGTTTGTATATTGTCCAATTACTTGTAAAGAAATGTCATCCGTACATGCATTTGCTTCAGAGCATATGATGATATTTCGTTAATGTAGGTGGGTTTGGTGGCAATATTGGACATGATCCACATCTATTGTATACACTCAATGCCATTCAAATTTTGGCACTTTTTGACAAGATAAACATACTAGATGCTGAAAAGGTATCATACTGTATCCTTGTAGTTTGATGAGCTTCTAAAATTTCCCAGTATGTTTTTTCTTTTTTCAATTGGTTGCAATGGCCTTACAGACGGTATAGTCATAAATAGAGATGATTGGGAAGGTAGAATCCATGTAGCTGACTTCGCCTAGTGAGATTAAGGCTTGGTATGTTATCATGTTGTAGTTGATGTATTTTTTGACCATGTTATGGAATATCTTGTATTTATTTAATCTAGATAATAAATTGAGTTGATATATTTGAGAATCTGTTTCATATCTTATTGCCAAATTTGTCATATTTCCACATGTGTCATGACCCAAGGAGCATTAAAGGGGTAATATAGTAATAGGCTTATGATAATTGTTAGGAGATATTTAGCAATTAGTTAGAAGCATGGGGGTGGTTATGCAATCAGATATACCTATATAAAGGGTTACTGTAATCAGATGGATTTTATGCTTGAATTGATTGAATGAAATTCTCATTTCTCTCTCTAGAATTCTCTCTAATCTCCCTCTTGTTTTTCTCTGCTACTCTCCCTCATTTCTCCCTAATTTCTTCCCCCATTTCTGTCCAATTTCCCTCTCCAATCATTCTGTTCTTGATCTTACTTCTATCAGATCCTTCTGATTCCCAATCCAACCCTAGGCTAAACCCTAGGTTCATGACAACATGCTAGCTTTATACTTCAGAAACAGAAAAGTAAACTGGACATAGAAAATGGCACCTTAGGGCTTCCAATGAAATTCGTGTTACTCATCATCATTGTTTTAAGCCTTAGTACCTTTACTAGGGTTGGTTATGTTCCACTGTTAAGTGAATTGAATATTTAAAATGTAACCGATGGACACTCCACCGTCAGATATTTCCTGTCATACTTAATCTTGAAATCAGATATAGCAAGCCTGCAGAATGAAGATGGATCCTTTTCAGGTGACATGTGGGGTGAAATTGATACACGGTAATGGTTCCATTAGTTCCTCATTCTTTTTTTTTTGTTATCTTGCTTTTGTTAGTTATTCATGTGAAACATTGTAACCAGAATAATTCTTCCTATAGGCTCTCTTATATTGCAATATGTTCTATTGCACTATTACATGGCTTGGAAAAAATTGATGTGGAAAAAGCCGTAAAGTACATTGTGAGTTGCAAGAATCTGGATGGTGGATTTGGATGCACACCTGGTGCAGAATCTCATGCAGGGCAAAGTATATTTGGCATATTTTACCATGCTTTTACTTGTTCTTATAATTTCTACTGTCAATTTGTTGCATACATCAGCATATTGAGGTTGGAAGTTTTTCAATTTGTTGTAAATATTTTCGCAATCAATCGGATAAGTCCATTCAAATATTCTCATCTGTTTACCTAGGGGGGGAAGAAGGGAAAAATATGCATCTTTTTAAGATGATATTCATTGAGCTTAATATCAGTTGCCTTTGTCTTTATGACCTGAAGAGATATTTGAATCCTGAAATTATACACAAAATTATTTACACTGGTGTAATGGCTGTTTTATTGGCAGTTTTCTGTTGTGTGGGTGCCCTTCCGATAACTGGTTCTCTAGATCTCGTCGATAAGGACCTCCTTGGGTGGTGGTTATGCGAGAGACTAGTTAAATCTGGAGGTCTAAATGGCCGCCCTGAGAAGCTTCCTGATGTAGGTTATTCTTTTCTAAATTAACATGCAATTGGTTGAATGGGAAATGAGGATGGGAATTTTGGGTTCCCATCATCTTTGCAATTCTTATTTTAGGTGCATGCTACTAGGAATAGAGATTTCATTTTTTACAAGAGTCCGGCAATATTTTAATTTGTTTATATATTCATGGAGCCTCGTCCACTAGGTTTATGTAATCATGTTATTATTATGTAGTAATAATATTATAAATATCAGATAGATTATTACATATTATTATTTTTTAAAATATTTGTTCAAATGGAAATAATAGGTCTATTAGCGATTGTATAATTTGGTATACAATTCCCATTTTATTAAAAAGTACGATAACACTGCAAGAAACCTCAACTCTTTACAGGTTGAGACCTGAGCTTGAGCATATATCTAGATGTTACCAGTGGAGTCCTTCATTCTTTTCGTAGTTTGGGCATCTCAGAACTAGTCATTGGTGCCAATTTCTTGCTTCCTGACAACTAAAGACACCTTCTTGTTCTCTCTCTCTCTCTCTTGCTTCCTTTAAAGATAGCTTGATGATTCAGAATTTAATGGAACACATGTTTGGAATTGTCCTTGACAACCTCCACTTTGGACTATTTCTACTTGAACTGTTTCTCTAATCAAATTCAAATCAATCCGAGTCCTTGTTAAAATTTTGAGATATCACAATATATTGAGCTTCTTGTGCCCCCGTTTTTTTGCAGGTCTTTCGCTTCTTGAATATCCAGGGTTGAAAGCCATTGATCCTGCCTATGCTTTGCCAGTTGATGTTGTGGATAGGATTTTCCTTGGCAGATAAACGAATGCAAAAAAGTACGATACCCTTAAAAAGTTTATATCTAAATATTATATTTTATAAAAATATAAAACGAATATGATACGAAATGAAAATAGAGAAATATTATTTTTTAAAAAAATTAAGAAACGAAAATGCAAGGAACACGTAAATGATACATGGTACTGTAGTGGTCAATATGTTTTGTTTTCTAATGTAGGATGATCACTTTACCCCTTCAATGAGTGGCTTGGGCCGCCAAGATTGTCATCATGGGGATCATGATTTAGAAGATTTAATACATGCGATGTTTGATTTTAATCATTCGTCTTGCTCACAGTCTATGGATTTACCCCCAAAATCAAATTCCCAATGAAAACGGGATTGTCAAAGGAAGAAAAACATCATTGTTTAAATAATTATTTTTTTTATAATTTTTATATTAAAAGACCCCTATATATATATATATATATTTTTTGTAAATGAGCAATTTCATTATACAAAAATAGAAAGAATTAACACAAAACAAGGTAAGGCGAAACCGAAACAAAACACACAAAAACAAAAGCATAAAGCTAACAAGACTATAAAAAGCAACACCAACAAAAAATCACTAATCAAACACGTAGATTATCTATCTTGCAAACTTAACTTAAATATAAGCATAAATTTTATTAGTCATTTAAACAAATATTAATACAAGTTGGTTTTATCTCTAACATAGTTGTTGAAATAGCTAAGGCGGAATTGATTTCGTCTCAAATGTGATCAAGAAATAAAAATGTATTTTTAATTTTTTTTAATATTACGAAATGATCTCAAAATATTTCTAAAATTACGAAAAAGGTTTGAAAATATTTTTTGATGTTTTTTGATATTTTGAGATAAAAAAACATTTTAAAAACATTGAAACGACAGTCTTTCCATGCATTAGAGTCTAAACATTTGAAGTAAGAAGCCTCTTAATGGTTGAAAACTTCTAAAGTTGACTTACAATGGGTCTTTGTGTGTTTAGCTAATATATATGCATTTGGTTCGTAAACTATTAATGTACCCCATGAATTTGTTGGGTGCACATTCAAAATGTATCCATAATGCTAGCATTTGGCCCAAAATTTCTGTTATTTAATTAGTAGAAAAATCTTATAAATAGAAGCATCTAGAACAGGCCGAAGGCAGCTACTTATCCTACGGGGTGTTGCATGAAGAATCACTTATGTTTGAAAATGTTATGACATTTAAATTTAACATTTGTGGTGACGCTTTACTAAAAATAAAGAAATGTATTCATAAAATATTGAAATATTCTATTCAAATTCAACTTAAAAACAAAACGTTAACAAGAGTTCGTAGTTATCTAGCTCGAGAATGAGTGTTTTGATAGAGAGGTTTGAACTTCGTTAGTTGCATAGAGGATTTGTTAGTCACTAGAATTAACAAACATCACCAAAATATTGTCTTTTGGTTCCACATAGTGAAGGGTTTTCAAGTTTTGATTTTGAAAAGGGTGGCAAAGAGAAAAGTAAACAGATGTTGAAATTGGGATTGAGCGAAATCGATGCTCTTCAATCCAGATTGATCCTAGATTGAATTGGATTGGATTGACCTTAGATTGTTCTAAAATACGACGTTATCCCAGCTGCACGTGGTTGTCCTAGAGTTAAGTTTGGAAGAGGGTCTTTGTGGGGCCCCTCCCTCCCAAGAAAGAATGGTCCTTTAGAGGGAGGAGAACTTATTTCAGGTGACCACATTGTATTGGACAATGTGAGGCAAAGTTGTTTAGGAGAAGGTTCTCTCTTGTTCTTCTCTAGAAGATTAGCTCGACCAAGTGGATTATTACGTACGAGATGTTTCTATAAGAGGACTAGCCCTAGAGAACTGTGAGTGAGGTTTTTTTGAAGAACGTCTTGAGAAAAACTTCTTCTCCTAAAAGTGATAGCTTTTTCGTGAGAACTTCTTCCTTGAGGAATAGATTGCAAGAAAACTAAATCGACCTCATAAGAATCCTAACTTGTAATTCCTATCAATCAATCTCTAAATTGGACTCCCTTGTCATTTAATAAGAAGTGCAATCCATTTTTTGTTCTAGCAACATTGAGCTTTTTGGCTTCTTAGTTTTTTAAAAAACAATTTATATATTAATAAGCCAAACATTCTAAAGCCTTTTTACAAGTTAATTTTTAAAAAACATTCATAAGTTTAAGTTTTACCATAAGTCATACCAGAAAAAGAGCATGTTCGGCTTTCCAATTTATTTAAAAGCTTGCCAATTTTGTTAGGTAAGTGTTTGGCTATTTTAAAGGGTTTAAACACTCTAGAGTTTAAAAACTATTTTATCGACGTTTTAAAAAAGTTACTTAGGACCAACTCTTTTTTTTATGGTTTTTATTGTCATTCATCGTTGCACCATCATCATTTCTTGTTTGTAGTTGAAACCATCATCATTGCCACTTGTCGCTACAACAACTCGCGCATTGTTCACCATGTGCGAGTCATCGCATGTTATTTCTATTAGTTGTCATGTCTTTCTCTCTCTCTTTATATATATATATGATACATTATAATATATAAAATATATTTTTAGGTTAAAAGTATATTTATTAGTGAAATATCAAATTAATTATATAACTACTGATACTATATCATACTTTGTAACAAGATACAATTAATTAAATTTTTATCTAAAAATTATCTTTTTATTTGTAAAAATAAGTAAATATGTTTTTTTTATTATTTTACATCTTCACACCTTATAAGATTTTTTTTTTTTTTTTTACCAAACACATTATATAACTAATAATTTTTAAGCATATATTATCCATATTTTAAGTCTATTATATAACAAAAATTAATAATAATTCATAACACTGGATAGATTTATTGTTAATTTTAAATAAAACTATTATAAATTTACGTGTGTCACTTTAGTTTGTAAGAGTTGTTTGTTAAATTTATTTATGTAAATAAATTTTCTCTTTAACAAAATATAAATAATAAAAAAATCAAAAGGAAATAAAAAAAAAAATCTTAAGGGTGTGTTTGGACCACGTCAAAGAAAAATTTCAAATTATGCATGATTAAGAAACCTATTTATGAGCCCAAAAGAAAAAAATAAAACTCCTATTAATCATTTAATCATTCTACACTATATTTTATCTCTATCGTAATCATTTAATTATTCTACACTAGAATCATTGTCACTTAATTAAATATTTTGTTGTAGAACATAAACAAGAAAATATTTAAAGCAACATATTCTATGCGCACACCAGTGTGACACGTGTCACTTAAGAGACTATATGCATATGTGATCACTTTAGTATTTTTTCTAATTTTAGTATTATATTTTAACTTTTTTAAAAGAAAAAAAAAAGAAAGAAAAAACATATGTTTGGTACATCCAATCTACTAAATTGTTGCTTTTGACACCCAGTTGTTTGATTCTCGCAACCAGATTTCACCTCACATTAATATTGTGACGGCCCGCCACCTGGAGCCTCGGCTAACATAGAGGATCCGTGAAGAGGTCATCAATAGAATGATATAGAAATAACTCAATTAAAAACGTTCAACCCAACCACTACAAGAGAGGGATAACATCGAAACATCCATAAATATTCCCTATATTAATACATATGCACATCCATTCATGACATAATTACACAAGTTCTAAGCTTTCATTAGATACAAAACCCCAAGCCATGACCACAACAACATATACATAGGCCTTCAAAATATAAGAGAGTGACAAGTTCTCTATAACACAACAAAAGACTTCTAATAACCTTGTCTTTAAGTAATCTCTGTACACAGCTAAGTCCCAGAGATCCACCTTTGCTAGACTCGCCTTCAGCCTTACCTTTACCTTTTCCTGGAATGGTGTAAAAAGCAAGAGAATGAGCCACAAGGCCCAACAAGCATAATAATGAATGATAATGAAAATTAGATTACAACATGAGTAATTCGTCATAAGGGAAAGGAATAAGCCTAATAAGTCACACACACCGGCCCCACAAACCAAAGAAAATATATGCACACATATACCTCTGATTAACTTGTAAAATTAGCAATGGATGCTTGGGGACAGACAGCTCAACTCTCAGTGCAGTGCTCATGAGCACAGTTAACCCTCGAGGACAATTAGCTCCCACCCAAGGTCACAACCACTTCAAATGCCAGAAGGTCATTGGGTCCGGATAGCTCCACTCCAAGGGCGATGCTCGCGACCACACACGACCCCTGAGGCCAATCAGCTCCACCCAATACCTAGGCCAACACACCCATGTATATATCATAACATGACAATGCATGAAACACCCCCCAAATATGCATCTCAACCATCTCTCATAATATTCATTCATAAGACCCTAAAACTCAAACTAAGAAATGCCATAGATCGCGGATTGGCTCTCAACCCTAATTGGTATGAATTTAAACTATAGGGAGCCCTTTCAAATATTGTCCAAATAATACCCATAATAAATCAAATCGAAGGCTAATGAGTCTAGTTTATAACGCTTCAAACGTTCATCAATTGGATATCTATACAAAAAGTTATAGATAAAATAATAGAGGGTGCGCAGTGCAGTCTATTGCGGGAGTCAACTTTTGAGGCACAGTCGACTCCTACATCCCTAGATGCGACTTAGCAAAGAACTCTTTTATGCAGAGTCGACTCTTAATGTAATACCTCGAGAGCCCAGAGAAGTTAGTATATATCGAGGATAGTGTAAGAAAGGAAACAACACTAGCTGGATACCTTTTGGGCTGAATGTAGGTAAAGAACTCCCAAGTTAAGCGTGCTTGACCTGGGGTAATCCAGGGATGGGTGACCCCCCTGGGAAGTTCGTGTAGCCTCATCAGGGTAAGTTGTTCCGGTCCTTCCTATCACTCGATCGGGTCGTTACACTTAACACCCTAGAGTCGACTCTTGAACCTCCAGAACTCAAAAATGACGAGCAACACACCCCCAAATTCTCCCAAAACTCAAAGGGTTGTGCTGTTTGTATAGAATGATTTTTACAGAAATTTTATAGAATAAGATGAAATGACTAGATTAACCCTCTAATAAATTGAAACTCAAAGACTCTCTTTCACTCTCCATTTACCTGTTGCAGACCGCCTCGACCTTATCTGCCTCTGTCTCTCCCTTTCACACCTTTTCACGACCGTCGACCCACCCTCCGGCCACTCAGTGTCGGCCCCATCCGTCTCTGTCTCTCATTTTCACGATCGTCGGTTCACCCTCCGGCCATCGGAGAAAAACGTTGATGAAAGTGGAAACACAGCCTTAATTACCTTTTTGTTTAATTAACAAGAAAAAATTTTCAAAAAAATTCTTCATAAATATAATACTCTGATATATCTAGCTAAATCGAAGAAACTGAAGCTGTGGGAGAATTCAAGAGACAGAAGAAACTAAAGCTGAAGAGTTAAGAAATTGAAGAATAAATAGCAAAAATAAGTAAAAACATTTGACTTTTTGTATGAGCCATTGCATTCTGAGATTATAAATAGTTATCTACCTTAACATGAAAAATCAGAAGAAATACAAGTTCTTTGTTCTTCTTCATTTGATCTCTCAGTCAACACTGTGATTGATTTTGCTGTCAAAGACAGAAGAAGATCGTCGAGCCCAGAAAACTCGTAGAGCCTAGGAGGCTGTGTACAATGCGCAGTGGGCATTGGATAAAAGAGTTGTGTTGTTTCTATAGGGAAGAAAGGAACTGAGTCTTTGAAATCTGGGTTTGATCTCCCTGTTGCGCTTCCAAAAGCAATAATCAGAGGGAGGTAGATCTAAATCGCCAAGCATTAGTGGCCTTGCAGTGTCGATCGAAAAAGGGCAGTCATGACTCTTTCTGTAATACCCGGTATTAAATAATAAGAGAATTTTTGAGGTTATGAGTCAAAATGATATTTAGCAAAGTTTCGGGCCTAAGTGCAATATTCGAAACTTAAACGAAAGACGAATGACTAGGTTAAGATGATCCAATTGAGGAGAAATGGCACAATTGGACGATATTTGATAGAAATAAGGGATTTTCAAAGGTTTGAAGTCAAAAGTACACAAATAAGGACGTACGAGCAAAAGTGCAGTTTTTGCAAAGTATCAGAGGGAGGTTAAATCGATGAATTTTTCAGAAATTCCAAAAGAAAATGGAAAATATAGATCTTGAGGGTCGTTGTGGTATATTTAAAAAGATCAGGGACTCAAAGGAAAGGGCCGAAATATCAAATGAAGAAAATAGGGGGGTAAAAATGCAATTTTGTAAAACTTGCATAGTGGGAACGCGACCACCGTCGGGAAGGTCGCCTGGAGGATGCTAGGGTAGCTTCAGGTGATGATGAAGCTGCTAAAGCTTGCCATTGGCCGGAAATGGCCTTGATGCGATCGAATTTAATGGCGGAAGTGACCGCCGATTCGGCCGAAATTTTTAAAGTCCAAATCTCATGATTTAGGGCTATTTGATTGATTTAGAAGCTAGATTTGGGGATAAGGAGATAAGATCAAGCAAGATTTGGTGGGTTTTGGCATCGAAAATGGGTATAAATAGCCAACCAAGGCCGAGGGTTTCAAAAAGAATCGAGAGAAATTCAGGGCGTTTGGGCTTGAATCAAGGCGCAAGGATAAGAGGATTTTGTTCTTAGTGTTCTAAGGATTGATTCTGGAAAATTTGGGAGCGTTTGGTATAGATTTGGAGGGGTTTTGGAAACTTGGTCGGAAAGTCGAACCGCCGCCGCCGCGACCTGCAACTAGGTTTTAAACCCATCTCCGGCCACTTTTTCCGACGATTGAAGGTTCCATTGGGGTCGCCTTGAAGAGCTCTACAAGCCCCTATAAGAAGTTAGGGCATTGGACGTCGCCGGAATCGGGGAAGACGACCAGAGAAGACAACCAGACGGCGGCGCGTGGCTCCCACTCGTAGGACGTCGGGGTGGCGCGTGAGGGCGCGTGAGGTAGGTTTTTTCTTTGTTTTTAATTACAGAATTTAGGTAAAATTATTCTAGGAATTATCATGGAAAAATATTTTGTGAAAATTGATGTTAGGTATTTTTAATGAATTTTCAAAGGTAGAAATGTTTGAAAAATAAATAAAAATAGAGAAAATTGTGAAAAAATAGAAATTTTGATTCCAAAGGTCTTAAATGGTGAAATAGGAGTCAATTGGGTCATTGGAAGAAGAATTACACAATTTTCGAGGTGTGACACGTTTTTCGAGGTAAAATCTGGACTTTTCCAAATTGAGGTGAGTGGTTTGATTCTAACTTTACCTTGTCTTGAAAGTATTTTTAAGTGTATTTGGTGAGTTCTAGTGAGCAATTATACCCTTCTAGACTTAGCTTATTTTACAAAGTTTTTGCTTATGGTCATTGTGTCGACATTCGCTATATTGCATTAACTGATTTACTTTAAAATGTTAGTGCATGGTGTGTTAATTCTCATATCATTTTGGGGTTTAGTTTCATTATATCGTTGGGTTCATATGGGGCGGGATGGGGTCTTCTTGAGAATAGGACACGGTTAGTCCTGGCGATCAGGTGACACGGTAGGGCATCCGGAGCTAGTACTGGTGATCGGGTGACACGGTAGGGCATCCGAGACTGGTAACCGAGTGACACGGTAGGGCACCCGGGGATTAAGTATGTCAGGAAAATTTCTCAAGTTTGACGTGTCTTACATGTTGTCGTTTAGTATGCCATGCTCATGTGTCTTTCATGCATTATATAAACTGTTTCATGTCTTCACTTAGATGTTTTATCATCTAACCTGGGTTATGCCCTTGGAACATTCAACGTTCCAGTCAGGGATAGCTGCGAGGTCAAAGACGAGGCCGAAGAGCCAATGGTGTTTATGTGATAGTCGTTGTATCAATTGGTAGCATAGGAACTTATTTTGCTATATGTATGAATAATTGTACGTCGGTGTTGTAAACACTTAGTAACGATGTTATATGTATGTTGGTAGGGAACATCTTGTGTGTAACACGTGGCAGACCACTTATTTTGATAGTTAAGTATTCCGCAGTATTTGTAATATCTCGTTCAGTTGCGATTATTTTATTGTTAACTAAACGAGGAAAACTGGAATTCTCGGGGTATATATTTATATGTGGAGATTGTTCTTGAGATCACCGCGGGTGCCGGATGTAGTTTTGCGACGAGTGTTTCATCTGCATATGAAGATTGTGCTCACAGGCACCGCGAGTAACAGACTTTAAAAAAAAAAAAAAGAAACCCCAGGAATTTCCTTATAGTGACACGCCTGTATAGGGCGGGGTGTTACACTTTCTCACAGGGAGCTTGAAGGCGGTGACTATGGCGATATCAGTAGAAAGTAGCTTGAATGGTGGCTCGATCAAGGGATGAGGGGTTTGGAAAGAGGAGAGGGTTTCGCTCTCTCTGTTTCCATTTTTTTCATTTAATCTGATTTCTCATCAATATATCGCGATTAGGTTGCTTCAATTTATCTCCGATATATCTCCAAATTCTCGCGATATATTTCATTCTGTAAAAACCATTCTGTACAAACAGCACAACCCTATAATCAAAAGCCAAAATACACCATTCCCAAACAAATATAGGGTGGAACAAACCCTATTAAAGTCTCAAAATAATTCCAACCATCACATTCAAGAATTTAGGGAGATTTACAAAGATCTTTACATAGATCTCAACCAAAAGCATGAAACACAAATAACCCTCAAAACATCAAGACTTAAAGATTTAGAAGAAGAGTAGAGGAGTAGAACTTGCCTTTGCTAAACCTCTTGAAAACCTTGCTTGGAGAAACCACCACAACCTCCACACCTCCATAGCCAAGAAATTAAGACAAAAGAAGGAGGAAAAGAAGATGAAGCTACTCCTAACTTGCTCAAACCTTCATTGAAACATCAAAAGCAAAGAAAAATGGAGAAGAAATTAAGCCCTAGCCTCCCCTCCTTGGTCTCTCGATCGTTTCCTCTCTTCTCTCCCATTTTTTTGCCTTCTAATTTCTTCTTCTAACATATATACACTCCCACAATTACCAAAATGCCCTTATTGCAAAATAACATAAATGGAAATTATTTACTTTCAAATAAAAGTTAAAACATAAATCAAACTCCACAATTTTTATAAAATGTTTATTTACATTCTTTGCAAGTTGTGGGTCCCACTTCCATTAAACTCAAACCTTTGACTTTTCACATCCCCTCTATTTTCATCACATTACCTAAAAATAACACATATAATGTCTCAAAGTCATGATCCCCTTAATTAAATATTTCTTTTCTATATTAATATAATCAGACCGAATAACAGTCGTTACAAATATGTTTTTGTAATTCTCATTTTTCAGCTAGTGATGCTCAAATTATGTATATCATTCTTCCATACGTGGGAAAATGTGAAATGAAAAGATAAAAGAATGTTGGAACAAATTGAATACTGTGTAGAAATAACTACTGATTAATATAACACACATCGTACTTAAAGAAATTATTATAATTTTAAAAGTAATATACTAAATAGAGAATGGGTGTTATTTATTGAATTTTTGTGTTTCAAAATTGAGAAGTTTTAATAATTTTGTGTCACAAAAAAATTAATTACTTAATTAAAAATATGGTATGTTATGATGCTATAGCAAAACAAAAAAAAGTTACTTCTACTAACTATTATTTCTAGATCTACCACCATTTCAATAAAATGTCTAAAGCAACACCACATTCAATGCTTGCACAATTTGACGCATATTGTGGGAGCGACCATGCGCAGATGTCATCACTTTAGTTGATTTTAGCATTGCATTTCATCCTTTTTCAAAAGAGAAAATTAATGAAAGAACATATGCCTAAGTACACCGGACTTACTAAATCAGTGTATTTGGCACTCACTCACTTCATTTAAATTCAAATTTTGTTTAGAAAGTTTTTCTTTTTCATTTATCAAAACATTTTTCTCATTAATTTAAAATTTTCTTTTGTTTTAATATATTTTCTTCTTCGTCTAAAGATTTTAATTTCTTCTTAAAAATATTATTTTTCAAACTAACTTTTTTAAATTCATACATTACATAAGTGAATGCATTATGTAATTTATCAAAAGTGAAATTTGTAATTTCAAGAGTAGAGGGAGAGCTTACCTTTTCTTTGATTTTGGTCATGAGTCAAAGGTTGGCCATTTCTTCATTTTGGATTCATCATATGAAAAGAAGTCATTCCTACTCCATGCGATTAAGATTTTCTTCTTTCTTTTCCTATCTTTTTTTCTTCAACGAAGGATATTATATGACTTATTTTCTTATTTTCTTTTCCTATCTTTCGGTCCTTACATGACCTATTTTCTTACACTCATAACATCTAACTTCATTACGTTCTTCTTCTTTTTATTCTTCCTAAAGTTTCTCCTTTAATTAAATCTACCATTTTTCATGAACTTACTAAATCTCCTAACAGACATAGCAGAATCATTAACATCACTATCTTGAGAATCCTTATCTTTTTTTTCAATTTTAAATGCTATATTCTTATTTTTCTTTGAATCTTCTTCTTTATTTCTTTTCATCATAATTTTGTGAGTCATTAATGAGCCTAGCAAATTATGAAAAGATAGAGTATCTAAGTCTTTGGCTTTAGTTATGGTTGTAACTTTTGGATCCCAAGTCACTACAAAAAAACTGACATTTAGCGGTGGTTTTTTTTGCATTTAGCGACGGTTAAAAACTGCCGCTAAGTAATTTAGCGGCGATTTTCAATACCGCCGCTAAACTAGCCGTCCTAGGAAGGTTTCTTAAGATTTTTCTTACTTTCTCGCCATTGGTATATGTTTTTTTGATTCTAAACCAGTAATTATATCATTGAATCTAGTAAACATTTCTTTCATAGATTTATTTTCTTTCATAGAAAATAGCTCATAATCGTTAACAAGCAAATTGATTTTTGTTTCTTTTACCTATTTTGTAGCTTCATGCGTTACTTCTAGTTTGTCTCACATTTCCTTGGTGATTTTGTATGTTGATACATGATTGAATTCTTCGAGACAAAGAGCACAAGTTAGGGTGTTCATTACTTTTGCGTTGATCACCATATTCATCATTTCCTCTATTGTCCAAATATCCATTTTCTCTTTATTAAACAATTTAGTTTTATTCTTGATGCCTGCATAATGCTAGAATCCTACATAAGATAAATTGACATTCTTTTCTTCCAATAGTTATAGTTATTACCATCAAAGAAAGGTGAACGAGTGTTGCTTTGACCTTCGAATTGGGATGAACTAGAAAGTGTGCCATGAATGGATCTTTTACCTTAGATTGTTAGACCTTTTAAGACAAATGTGAACCTTGTTATAATACTAATTGATACAATTGTATAGCAATGGCACCACAACCCAAAAGGGGCACGAATTGGGTGATTGCGAAATTTAAAACTCTACGGGAGGTTTTGAAAAATAAACAAGAAAAAAAGTAAAGAAGCACAACCAAAATAAATACAAGAAGGACACAAAGATATATAGTGGTTCAGTCAAATGGCCTACATCCACTCCCTTAAACTTCTCACTAAAGATTTGAATCACTTCACTAAATCTCCTACCATCCTTGGCAAGCCCTTTAGTAACTTTGTTAGGAATTACAACATTCTACTTCGTAAATAGGCTTTCTAGCATAAACCGTTAGGAATTACATCCTACCAACACCCAATTGGCTCTCTAGCTCACAAGCTAGGATATACAAGAGTAGATCCAAGAGTGGAAACTCTCAGTTATAGTAATCTCTCAAATATAAATGCAAAGACTTGAACACATGATACAAATGATAATCAAAGTCTTTTGAGAGAAAAATGAAAGCACTAGTAGAATGGAGAAGTAAAAATGCAAATGCTAACTCAAATGAATTTATTCTTGTTCATTCGTTTTCTCAAAAGATTCCTTGAATGGTATTTATATGTATCTCAAGAGGTTCAAAAGAAACTAATCGTTACTATAGTAAACGGTCAGAATCACTGCAGCAAACGGTTGAATTACTATAGCAACGGTAAAACCACTATAGCAACGGTAAAATCACTTTAGCAACAGTAAAAATACTTTTAAATAAATTTTTGCATATTTTAACCAAATAAAACATATTATTCCAAATGCCATAAAAAAATATTATAAGATTTTTGACATTAGATTACATGATAAAATTAATTTTCATTTTGGTGCTTATAGAACATATAAAAGAAATTAGGAGCACCAAGTTAATAGTCATTAACAAATAATTTTATTATCAAAATACAATTATTTTTTATCATTAAAACCATATTAAAGACAAAACATCGATCTCTTCATTTTTTATGATGACAAAATTACTATGAAATACTCAAAAATCTGTCTTTCTCTTTTTGTCATAAATCAAAAAAGATAATTTTGAAATAATTTTATCACTAGACAAGGTAAGAAATTGGGAAAAACATCAATGGGGTAAGAATGCTTTGTGGTAATATAAAATTTTACAAACTCCCCCTTAATAACATATAAAAAGATTGATTACCTTTCATGAGTGTGAAAACATGACATAAAAAAGGCAAAAAAAAGTGTTGAAATAAACCAAGTAATGTGGAGAGAAAACCATCAAATAGTTGAGGAATGCATATTATATGTGAAGAAATTATTATAATTTTAAAAGTAATATAATAAAAGAGAAGAGATTTTTATTTATTGATTTTTTGCATTTCAAAATTAAAAAGTCCTAATAATTTTATGTTCCAAAAAATAAAAAAAAATAATTAATTAAAAATATGATATGTTATGATATTATTTAAAAAAATTACTCGTATTGACACTAAATCTTAGTTCTGTCACTATTTATACATGTAGAATACAAATAACAAAATATTTAAAATAGAAATACATTCTATGCATGCACTATCATGACATGTGTCACCTATAGGACTATGCGATGTGATCACTTTAGTTGTTTTTTCGATTGATTTGAATATTGTATTTCAACTTTTTTTGAAAAGAGAAAGAGAATGAAAAAACATATGCTTGGTACACATAGCCTACTAAATTATTGCATTTGACGCGGCCCATTTGCTCTATTCTCACAACCATGTATCACTTTACATCAATATGTTCTTGTAATTCTTATTTTCTAGTTAATGATTCTTGAAATTAAGTATATATTTATTCCATACATGGGAGAATGTGAAATGAAAAAGAAAAAAAATGGCGGAACAAATTGAGTAGCATGCAAAAACAACCATTGATTAATACAAGTATACAACACATACCGTATGTAAAGAAACTATTATAGTTTTAAAAGTAATATACTAAAAGAGAATAGGTGTTATTTATTAAATTTTTGTGTTTCAAAATTGAAAAGTTTTAATAATTTTATATTCCAAAAAAAAAATAAATACTTAATTAAAAATATGATATGTTATGATATTATAGCAAAACAAGTTACTCATATTGATTATAATTCCTAGATCTGTCGCTACTTCAGTAAAATATTTAAAGCAACATCACATTTTATGCATGCACAATTGTGACACGTATTGTAGGAGAGATCATGCTCAAATATTATCGTTTTAGTTGATTTTATCACTATATTTCATCTTTTTCAAAAAGAGAAAATTAATGAAAAAAGATACACTTAGTACACCTGATAACCTATTAAATTAGTACATTTGTTACTTACTCACTCTATTTTCACAATCACGTGTAACCTCACAATATTATGTTCTCATAATTATCTATTCTTAACCGTTAACATTCCTCAAAATTGAGTATATTGCTATTCCATATACTTGAAAACGTTATATAAGAAGACAAAAAAGAAGTGATAAAACATGTGCAAAGAAAATAGTTAAATAGTTGAGTAGTTCATAAAAACTATTACCAGTTAATACAATACGTCTTGTATGTGAAGAAATTATTATAATATTATAATTTTTAAAAGCAATATAATAAAGGAGAAGAGCTTTTTATTTATTGAATTTTCGTGTCTCAAAATCGAAAACTTTAAATAGCCAATTACTTGTTTCTAGTAATTTTGTCTTAAAAGGGGGTGATTTTGTCAATTTCAAAAGGCGCGTGTGGTAGGATGATAGAAAGAGGGGGTGAATGTGCTAAATTTTAGATTCAGTGTACGAAATAAGTAGAAAGCGAGGCGGCCAATGGCGATGGGACATCTGGCTAGAGGCGGGGAATTGTAACGTCACCTCGCGAACACGCACAGACACGGCGCACTTTACTGGCTTTAGTCTGAACTATGAATAAATAACCCGCTCTCCACCCTCAAAATTTCTGCTCTCTCTATCTCACTCTCTCTCAACAAAAATGGCGGATTTCCCTCCAAACTTGGACGACGGAGAACTGTGGCTGCCTTCTGACATCTTCCCGGAAGAAGCCGCCTTTAGCCGCCGCCTGCCGCCGCCGCCGCCGCCGCCGCCTCTTTCAAACCGGCCTCAACACTTCGCCGCCTTGTCTTTCCTCGACCCTAACCGCCCTGCCCCAACCCAAACCCTCGTTAAACATCGTCCTCCCCCTCAGGTTACCCCTTCTCTCTGTTTTTGTTTTCATTTTTAATAGACAAAATTATTCCATTCGGAGTAGAGTCGAACTCTAGAGATTTCGGGTTTGCCAGTGATGTCACCTGCTGCTAGGCTGGATTTTCGGTGCCGCTGTTTCTCACTTTATTTGGTTGGGTTTCAGTGTTTCAGATCGCCGGTTCGATACGGCCCAGCGGCAGCCTCGCCGGCCGAGCATTTTAGCCTGAACGGAACTGGCCTTCGTAGCCATAGGGTGGAAGCGTTATGGA
This sequence comes from Diospyros kaki, assembly GCA_036245055.1. Classification (NCBI taxonomy): domain Eukaryota; kingdom Viridiplantae; phylum Streptophyta; class Magnoliopsida; order Ericales; family Ebenaceae; genus Diospyros; species Diospyros kaki. The sequence continues at coordinate 2,590,285 of BSEG01000010.1, forward strand.
CCGGGTCTAGACCGGTTCAGCAGTACCATTTTCTAAGCCCTGTCCGACCACAGGTGGAACCCACTACTGCTTCTTCATGGTGTCACTTTTTCAGCTTTGGTTAATGGCGGTGTTTTTGGTTCTGGTTTTTATGGCAGGTTGGGAGCTTTGGGGAAACCGGGTTTGGTTTTTTGCAGAGACAGCAACAAAGCCGGGTTCTGCAAAACCGGGTGCTGCAAAGCAAGCTCTGTCCGTTCCATGGAACTGGCGGTTTCGCGGTAGCCGCCGGCCGTGGCGGTTTTGCGAGAGAGTGCTCGGGCACCGGCGTGTTTCTGCCGCGCATTGCCGCCGAGAAGCCTCCTGCCGCCGCCGCCGCCTCTAGAAAGCGACAAAGTAAGAATGGCTAGCTGTCAATGTAACTGTTACAGTCTTCCCACGATTTCTTCCTGGTTTTACCCTGGTTTCTCTCTCTCTCTCTCTCTCTCTCTCTCTCTCTCTCTCTCACGCGCGCGCGCGCACACACACAAATTGCACATTTATAATTTATTGCTATTTTGCTGTTGCCTGCTGTTCATCTTTACTGTTGTTCTGAAGAAATGCGTTACGGTAACATGCAGCTTACACTAATATTTGCAGTATTTCGTTGTTGATTTTACCTTTTATGGGATTTCTTTGGCCCCTGGGATTTCTGTGGCCCCAGTGGGTTTGGCTCGTTTTGTTTTGGATCTTTTGAATCTAAATCTTAGCTCAATCGAAGTGCAGAAAAGGCAAGAGTAAAGCTCAGTGAACGTGTAATGTCCATGCATGCGCATTACTGTGTTTTTATGCAGAAACATTCAATATTAGAGCAAATCAGGCATTAAATATTAGAATGAAATTATGTTGCATTCACTAGTTGGTTGCAGCAAATTGGGTTTAAAAAAAATCATGATTTGGCTAGTGCAGAATGGATTTTGATTTCTAGTTCATATGTACTGAAATGTAGAATACAATTCCATATTTTTTAGTTAACATGTTGATTTGAACTGTTATCTCAGTTATGCACCCTGAACAATCAAATTAACAGTCTCACTCTTCATAATTTTGATTATAAGTTATGGGCCCCATTTTCCCACCTTTTTCCCTTGGATGTTTCCCATTCTCACTGAAAATTCATTGTTTTTGACCAAATCTTTTCCTCTGAACTCTGTTGAATTCATGATTTCCAATTCAAATTTCCATAAAAATTCAATGGGTTCGGATACCTTGGTTCTTGCATCAATTTATAGGATGACGCCAGTGGTTCTCTTGTGACCTATTTACTTGAGTTGGTGTGAGTTGATGTAATGAATCCTCTGCCTGTGAGTTGTAGGGGTCCACTGTGACGTATTGAAAGTATGGATAAGGCTGTGCATTATTTGTATGTTTACCAGTTTCAATGAATATGCCAAAACTACTTTGACTGTAGTGAATTTCCTTGTTAAACAGATTTTTCTATGTTGTTCAGACCCTGCTTTGGTTTCCCTTTTGGATTAAGGTCATTTTATAGAATTTATTGCTTGGAAAACAATAATGGAAACATAGAATGCTCCATTTGGTTAAGTAGAGTGCTCCATTGATGAGTGACTATACAGAAAAGAGTGAAGAGACAACTGGAGAACAGGGGTGGCCGAGTGGGACAATAATTTGCTCCATTCTAAGCCCAAGTAACTGATTGTTGATCCTTCCTTTGTAAATATCATTTGAGGCCACATTTTTGTGCTCCTTCGTTTCCTATTACTATATTGAAAAAAAATAGTTGTAAAGTATGTGTCTTAACAACATTGCTACATTGTCAAAGGCCTAAGTGTTGCACCTTAACTCAGAGAGTTGCGCAAGACATAGGCCTTTCTCTCCTCTGTGTTCTTTTTGGTTGTTTTTGAAGGATTTGTTAAAATCTAACTAGTAATAGCTGAAAAAATTAGAAGAAATTTGATAAAATAATAAAGCACTCAATTATTTAGTTAAATAGTGTTGGTTATTTGTTATTTATGAGCTCAAAGTTTGCATTTACCTCTTTATGGGTGTGTATTGAATATAATGATGCAAATATTTTTATACAAATTTTTAAATGTGCGCCTCTCAACCAAAAGGCTAGTGCCTAGGCTCCCGAGCATTTTGGCTCCTCAATGCGCCTTGAGCCTTTGACAACTGTGAGCATTACTGAGGAACAAGCAGGAGTTTGTCTCACTATGTGGGGTTAGCTACATTTGAGGCCACATTTTTGCGATCCGCAGATTCTTATTACGATAGAAAACCATTATCCTGTTACGTGTGGGTAGAGTATATGAATTCTAGCTTGTCAATTATTTTTATCAATTCTGGTTACTGTATTGAAGAAAACAGGGGTAAAGTTTGTCATCGTTTGCAGGCCTATCTCACAGAAACAAGCCAGAGTTTGAAGTCGATGCTCGGAGGAATCCTATTAAGGTGGTTGACGTGGCGAAGCAAGGAGAGGGGTGCCAGCGCCAGCTGCCTCCGGATGTTGGGTTGCCTCTGGATTGGACTTATTGAGCTGCTGCTGCTTCTGCTGCATGGCACTGTAAAGGTTTTCTCTACTTGTGGCATTGTCTTCAAGGATACATCTGAATAAAAGCTCCAAGCTAAGTAGTTTGCTGTAAATGGAAGAAAGAAGATAATAGAATCCAGGCAGGGCAGGATATTTAGTTGTCTGTTTCCAACTTTTTTTTTTTTGTTTTTTTTTTGGTTTTTGTGGGTAATTTGTGGACTTGCTTGTAATATGATGAACAGAATAACCAAATATTTAGGGAGAGCCTCTTGTGTTTGACCTTTATTTTATCTTTTTGTTTGGATGTTTGATATCTGGCATTGAATTGAATTGAAAGCCCGGCTGGGCATGTCTTGATGTGCCACAAGAATACCTTAAAAAGAAGACTAACTTGTGGCCTTTCCCCAAACGGGACAAAGCCCTTGAGGGGCTATTTAGTTGTGTAAAATGATTTTTAATTTTTTCCTTTTGTAAAACTTTACTCTGTTCAAATGATTGAAGCAGGCCATAGGAATTTTCTACATATCCATTTGTCAGTTTTAGGTATAGGTATCATTTGTTGAAGATCGTTCAAGTTTTTCTTCAGAGTGCGGCATGAATTACTTTTAACACTGTAGTGCTTGGTATTCAAGTATTGGGATGAGGCATTTTTTCTACTCCTCTTTACCCTAAAAATGTAGGATTCTCTGTATTGGCAACTTTTTCTTGGCTAGCCTTGCTTTTTTCATCCCTTGAGACTAACTATAAGAATATTGACCTATTGTGCATCGACTACCTTTTTTGGCTTGATCTTGACTCTTAAGTTATCCTTTGTGGATGAACTTTGCGAAGTAACTCTTAGATTTTTTGGAGAAAGGTTAATTTTTAATATAAAAAATAAAAATATATGTTAAAAAAAAAGAGAGATGATTTAAATTATTTTGCAAAGTTTGTGTTAGAAATAAAAATGAAGATAATTTGTGAAAATTTTTAAAAATTATATTTTCTAAATCTCTAAATTAATAAAGAAAATTTAGACAAATCATTTTAGTAGTTTTCATTGTTTACTTTTGAAAATTATGCTTTTTAAATCATTTTTGTATTTAAATTTTTTATTTAAACAAATTTTTTAATTTTTCAATTTTTTTAAAAAAATTAAAATTATATTTCTAAAAAATTAGTGTAATCTTTGTGCTCTACCACTAGTAGGCCAGGTACTACCTTGCCTTAGTATTGGTAGAAGAGTCGCTAGGAATGGCTTTTAGAAAGATTCTTTGGTGGGAAGATATCTCAATTTCCCTACCATGCTCCCAACAATTGATATGCGACAAGGGTTGTATGACACATCTCAATAATGCATTAGAACTTATGTACTCTTTTACTTAAGAAAAAAAAAAATGGTTTAATCTTTGAGCCCTACAACTAGTACTTAGTACCCTTACCTTAGTACCCTTACCTTAGGATTGATAAAAGAGTCACTACAAATGGCTTTTGGAAAGATTCTTAGGTGGGAAGATACCTCAATTTTCCTACTATGCTCCCAACAATTTATATGCTACAAGGGATGTACAACATATCTCAAAAGTGCATTAGAACTTATGTACTCTTTTACTTAAGAAAAAAAAAAAATTGGTTTAGTTTTTGTGCCCTACAATTAGTAGGCCACTTAGTACCCTTATCTTAGGATTGATAGAAGTCACTAGGAATGGCTTTTAGAAAGATTCTTTAGTGGGAAGATACCTTAATTTCCCTACTATGCACAACAATTGATATGCTACAAGGGATGTGCCACATATCCCAATAATGCATTAGAACTATATATACTCTTTTACTTAAAGAAAAAAACATTGATTTAATCTTTGGGCCACTTAGTACCCTTTACCTTAAGATTGGTAGAAGAGTCACTAGGAATTGCTTTTAAAAAGATTCTTTGGTGGGAAGGTATCTCAATTTCCATACTATGCTCCCAACAATTGATATGCTACAAGGGATGTACCATATATCTCATTAGAACTTATGTACTCTTTTACTTAATTTTCTTATAGATTTTACTTATGACATGTAATAATATATCAAGTTTTTATTTTATTATAAAAATACATTTTAGTTTGTAATTATTTTTATTTATGATATTGTATGTGAAACTTTTATAATTTTTAAGATAAATTATACTCGTCATTTCTAAGGTTTGACAAAAAAACAAAGACACCAAAGACACCCCTCCCTGACGTTTGAGAAATGATAGTGATATTTCTTAATTTTATAATTGTAACTATACTTTTCTTTTATTACTGTTAAAATTGTTAATATAATAAAAATACCTTCACATTTTTATTCTTTTTTTGCTTTATCCTCCATATTTATCTAACAAACTACTTAGAATCTAAGAGTTTGTTAATATCTTTCTCTTTTTCTCTAGTTCTACAATGGTTTAGCCATTGTTGAACTGAAAATAAAGACTAATAAATGGTTAGATTTTGGTTAATCGGCCACATGGGAACATAAAATGTGATTGTATTTTTGTTAAAGTTTTTAACATTTATGAAGTAACAATAAGGGAAAAGTATATAAAAAGTAACTCTAGTTATTATTATTTAGATAAGAACTTATTGTGTTACTCTTATCTTATTCTTCTCTTTAATCATCTTTAAGTTTATATAATTAGTTGAGGTGGTTCGCGTAATATCCCAAGAGCTTAAAAAAATGTAGTATATATCGAGAATAAGTAAAGAATGAAACAATACCAGCGAGATACTTTTTGGGCTGAATGTAGGTAAAAAAATTCTCGGGTTAAGCGTGCTTGACTTAGGGAAGCTCAAGAATGAGTGACCCCTTGAGAAGTTCAATGTAAGTTGTTCCGGTCCTTTCTATCGCTTGATGTGGGATGTTACAGGTGGTATCAGAGCCAACCCTTGATGAAGACGGTCCGATGAGGGCGGGGAGTGACGTTGGGGTGCGAGGGGTTGAGCAATAAACGGCTTCTGGTAGGTTTCTAGGATGACAGCCTCTAAAATGGAAAAAATTTGGGATTAGTTGTAAGGTCGCATGACGAGGATATCATGTACTCAAGGGGGGAAGAATGTAATATCTTAAAAGTCTAGAGAAATGTAGTATATATCGAGGATAAGTAAGGAAGGAAACAACATCAGCTGGATACCTTTTGCATTGAATGTAGACAAAGAACTCCCGGGTTAAGCGTGCTTGAGTTAGAGAAACTCAAGGATGAGTGACCCTCTGGGAAATTAGCATAAACCCATCAGAATAAATTGTTCTGATCCTTTCTATCACTCGATGCAGGATGTTACAGTTCGTGTTATATATGTATGAAAAAAGTTTAAATTAAAATTTATTAAGTAATATTTAAAAGTTACAATTTAATTTTTAATTATTGATCTAGTGGCAAAGTTGCCTCAAAAATCAATTATTATTCAAGAGTAATGATTTTAAATTTTATTAGTGTAATTAATTTTTATTTTCAACCAATATGCATAAAAAATTAATTTATTAACAATATTTCATAACACGAAAAAAATATTTATTTATATAATAATACAAATATCTCACCATGCAAATGATCTAGTCATCAATTCTTAATTATTTATCACTGTAATAAGTGTTTTATTTTTTTAATTTGATCATCATAGTTTTAAAGAGTAATGCTATTTTGGGGTGGGGACGGTGCAATTACGCCAAACCTCATGTGTAGTTTGGCATTAAATCAAATCACATGATTTGATTTGATGTGTAGAAATCGCATTGCATTTGTGGTGTGGTCTAGTGTGGATTCTACGATTTGGTGTTTCTCTATTGCTTTATTTAGTGCTTCCTCTATTGGCTTGTGAATTTTTAATTAAAATAATAAAACCAATACATAAAATCATAATTTTTAAATTCTTATAGTATCTTGAAATTTAAAAATAAAGCAAATTACAATCTAATCGAAAATAAAAATTTGAAAGTTCAAAATCTACAACATAACTACATGTCCATAATATAAAAATAACACAAAAATTCACAATATAATTCATGGTCAAGCAAACATATATTTTTAATTTTTAATTTTTATATATTTTTAATTTTTTTATTAATACACTATTTGGCTGATTTGGTTTTAACTGAACCAAAATAATCGCAAACTACAAATCACAGGTTTTGAGAATTTCTCAAACCATGTCGAATCGCTCCTTCTAAAAATTGCGCAATTTGATGCAGTGTGGTTTGGTGTGGATGATTTTAGCGGTTTGCTAGTTTTTTTGCCCACCCCGAATGTTATTTATTTAAATTGGAGATGAATCTCTAGTCTAGTTGATACATTTTTATTAAAAAATAAAAATCTGCAATATAAATATAGATATTTACACATTTTTGTACATTTTTATTTTTTAATGAAAAAGTATCACCTAGACCGTGAATCCATCTTTAATTTTGATAAATACTATTACTCAATTTTAAAAGATTCTATATAATATTCTATAATTTTAAATCTATATACCCCTTTCAAGAAGAGTTTATTATGCATGTCATGTGTTTTATCAGTTAAAACTTTAACAGATATCCTATTTAACAGTAAATGGCAACAAATCCTCTGTTAATCAGTGAAAAAGTTCATGGTTAAAAGATCCTTCTCAAAGTCTAAAAGAGCTAAGTTGGAGATCTTGCTCAACTACCACAGACTCAGCTTATATAAGAATTACAACCTTAACAAGTATAGGTTTTGTGTTCGAGCCCTGTTTAAGAAAAAGTTCAGTAGTTAGAGTAATTTTAAAAATTAAAAATTATTTATCGTCCTCACATTTACGGTGAGACTAGAGATAGAATTGACCGTTAAATTCTTTGATTTACATCTTCTGCTGATATTATGGGGTCGAATAGCGTGTGTTAAAAAAAAAAACTTAACAAATAAAGATATTTGATATTTAGAAATTTAATACTATTTATTTCACTCATTATTTGTAGACTATATACAAGGAATCAAAATACGATCCTTAGAGTTCAGAATCAAACATATTTGGTGATATTTTAGAACATAATCATGTTTATTGTTTATGTAATGCTTATTACACTTTGAGGGGTAAATTATACTCCGATATAATTTGATAAAAAGATAGACGCATGTTTAAAAAATAATATTTTTAAGACATAGATTTTTCCATCAATTTTTATTTTTTTATCGTGACACTCTTAACGTTACTTGATTTTAATTATATCCCTAAACCAGTCAACATGACGCAAATTCACATCTTTAACTTTCACATTTTTTTTATTGTGTCACCCTCAAATTTTTTGGTTCCAATTGCACTTCTGAACCCGTTAATTTCATGCCATATAAACACTTGGCTAGCATGACTCATAACATGTGATGTGCAATTGCTTGGTAGAGAGTGATGGGTTACTGACATTGATGATATAGATTTTATTTGTATTAAAAAATTTAAAATCAAAAGAAGAGGTAAATTCAATTCATCTCTTAAGAATTAAGCAAATCCCCGACTCAATTCTCAATCCAATCACCACACCTTCATTTTCATTGTCATCATCATCTTTGTTAGAAGATAGAGCAAATGCAAAAATAATATTATTTGATTGGGTTAGATTGAAAATATTTGAAATTAGAACAAAGATGATGTCAAAAATTTGAATCCTGATCCCATTAACATCTATAATAGACTGTATAATCAATCCAAATCTCAAGACAACATATCTTAAGTTATCATAAATACATGAATATCAATCGCAACTTCAAAATTGATCAAGTGTTCATATAGCGTGAAATTGAGTGGTTCAAGGGTGTAATTAAGATTAAGCAAAGTTAAGGTTGTCACAATAAAAAAATATAAAAGTTGAAAGATGAATTTATATCATATTAACTTATTAAAGGGGTGTTTGTTAACCAAGATAAGAGAGAGAAAATGTCGGATATGGAAAGTATTCTGGATGTTTGGTCTTTCTAACGTGTTTGTTAAACTTATTCGATCATCTCCAAGAAATCTCTCACGCAACCTCTTATTTTCCTTTTTCAATATCAGATAAATTTATCTAACATTTTGCAAATAATCATCAATTACCTATATGCCCCTTATAGGATAGTTAAGGCCATTTAATATATTTTAAAAATTTAAATTTATTAAAAAAGCTTATTCATTTAAGTCTTATAATTAATATTATTTAATAGATTTTTAAATTATCATATATTTTGACAATTTTTAAAATTTAAATGACATTATTCCTTTCATCGATTTTTAAAATTTAAATTTCTCTCTCTCTATGTATATTTTATTAACAAATACAATTCCTTTTACCAATTTTTAAATTATTTTATTCAATTTTATATTTTATTATCTATTATGAAAATATGTTTTGGCCATTTTTAATTATTTAGGTAGAATTATTGTAATTTCAGCAATAATTATTTTTACTTTTTCAACTTTTTTAAAATTATTTTTGAACATGAATTTAGAAAATAAAATATTATTTTTAATTTTAATTTTTATTTATTTGATAATTCATATTAATCATAAAATACTATTTTAATCATAAATTTATTATTGATGTTGATAAACAATTTTGAATAAATTTGATAATAGGAATATTTTGATAAAAAATTCTTATCTTGATGTTTATCATATACATTAACAAACACATAAAAATAAAAAATATAATTATTAGTACATTCTAAAAAATTTAATAAACAGTCTGATATAAATTTTTGAATGATATTCAATCTTATTTTAATTATTTTATATTTTAATTCAAAAATTATTTTAAATTTATTTTATTACTTATTTTATACATTTTAACAAAGATCCGTATAATTAAAATAAAAAAAAAGTTGAGAATACTACAGTTAGAAAAAAATAAAAGTCAAGGTGAATTTATACATTTGGCCTATTTTTAACCATAATTTCCCAACATCTAAGGATGATATGATAAGGACAAAATCACAGTAAGGTATATATACATACACATACATATATATACATATACAGAGAGAGAGAGAGAGAGAGAGAGAGGTTAATGCGATGCGATTGTTCCTTTGTGCAAGTTATTCTTGTTCCTCGTCTTCATGTGATTGACAAATATCGTTGTCGCCGTGACAAACTCAAGAGAGAGAGAGACAAAGAAGACGATAAGAGGAGGAAGACGAGAATGGGGCTGGTGGCGGCGGTGGACGATACCGTAACGCTGCAAAACTTAGGTGACAAGGCCCGATTCGTGAGAGAGTCGCTGCAAAAGAGCCAAACCACCACCGACAACATGGTCACCATTCTCGGCTCCTTCGACCACCGCCTCTCCGCCCTCGAGACCGCCATGCGCCCCACCCAGGTACCCACCCATTCTCATCTACTGCCTTTTGTGTTTATGTACAGTGATCTGCATAAGAAGGCGAAATGTGGGTTTTGATCTGTTTGTTATTTTGGTAGAAGAAACTGGAGAGAACAAGTTGTGTTTTCATGGTGTATAGGTTGGTTTCTTAAAATCAATTATGTGATGAAGACGGGCATATTCATTATTTTTATCTTATCATTCGCTCGCTTGTGTTAGGAAGCACATCCTACTCAAAAGTTTGCCACATTTTTTTTGAATAAATTTGGATTTTCGATGTGACTTTTAAAAATCAATTGATATTGTGAATATGATGTCACTTTTTAGAAATCAATTGACATTGTGAATATGATGTCATTGACCTTTAACTTAGTTAGGATAAGGTCCAGTTATGACGAAACAAGAATAAAAAACTTAAAACAAATGGATTCCTATTGTATTCAACGAATTCCATGGCCTTTGTAAAGAGCTATTTATAAAGAGAATTATACAAGGAATAGGCCTTTACAATAGATAAAGATGAATGCTATCAGGAGTTGAACTCAATAGAATATCCAGAGGAGGTGAAGCCAACTCAAATTTTGATCATATTCTATTCTTAACAATTTTATTCATTAACGAGTTATGGCTTTCCTATATGTTAACTCAAATGTGAATATGTGGATGTTTATGTGTGTATAGAATGGGACACGAAGGGGGCTGCAAAGTGCAGGTTGCAATCTGTTTATTGTTATTCTGACGGGTTTTGAGTTTCTTTGGTAGATAAAAACGCATTCGATGCGCAGGGCGCATGAAAACATCGATAAGACACTCAAGGCTGCTGAGCTCTTCTTGAGCCAATACGATCTTTCACGCCAGGTTGGTTGGTTTGCTTGCTTCTGCCGTCTCCCTCTGCCTTTCTTGTTGCTTATAATTTGCCGATAATGTACCTTGTTTCGTCATTAGCTTTGATGCGGGTACTTGAGTTTCTTTGTGAGGCTAAAAACGTGTGATCACTTTATATAACTTCATATCAGACCTTTTGATATAATCCACTTCACCTCAGACTTTATTAGTAAAAGTGACTAATATGAAGTTATAGTTTAAATTTACTGAAGTGAATTTTCTTTACTCAAACTACCTTATTCCAAGATTTTGATCTTGGCTTGTTTTGTCAATCTTCTTCCCCATGACTGGACTCAACCCAACTAACCCTTTTCTCCAATTACTTACTTGAGGGTGGCTAAAGAGGTTCACGTTTGCCATTATGCTCTGTTAATGCCCATATTTAGGTTAAACCATAATCTATCACACCTCTACTTATTATCTTGATCCAAGTTAATTTTGATATTCTCTCTCCATGGCATCATCCTTAATGTGGATTTGCTGTCATGTTTTCTTAATAGGGCTCCTATTAGGCTTCATGTGCGTGCTCATATGATCTTGAATCAATTTTCTTTTCTTTTATTTCAATAAGTGCAACTTATGTAATTTCTTATATTTATTAATTTCTGACCCTATCTAAGAGTAGGGTTGGAAATGAATGAATCTAAAAAATGATAGAAACTTATGTAATTTCTTATATTTATTAATTTCTGACCCTATCTAAGAGTAGGGTTGGAAATGAATGAATCTAAAAAATGATAGAAGTAGCCTTTATAGACTTTTTTAAAGGTAGTCCGAGTCAATACTTGTTCGACTCATATTTGATCCACCTTTAAATCTTATTAGACTTTCTTTTCTCTTTTAGAATATGTATTTATTATCAAAATATCACTAGCCACACTCAAAATCTAGGATAACATTTATGCAATCCTTTGTATCTCCAAATCCATGCCCCCATGCCCTCCATCTACCATCTCATATACTTAATTGTAAGTCCACCCCTATAAATACTTCTTCTCCTTGAAGTATTTCCACATTGACGCATTCATATCCTCCCAAAATAGGCTTTTAATATTTTCATCTAATCCAACCTAAGGAGCATAAACTCTAGATATATAGATTTTGTTTTCTCCTAAAGTTTTATTAGTATTATTCCGTCCCTATCCTAGTTACATATTAGACATTATCTTTTAGATTTTTATTTACAGATTGGACATTATCTTTTTATTTATTATCTTTTAGACATAACCTTCTAAGATGTATCTTTCTTTGTATGAAAATTTTATATAAAGTAGTTTCTATATCGTTTTTTTATCCTATCAGTTTAGTTTCTTGTAAGCATGCTATGTTTACTCTATTCACAATCAGTATGTCAACTGATTCCGTTCCTTTACATGTTAGCTTTTCTGTCCATGTTGCTACAATAAGTTCAATATTAATCACTAACACTATCCTGACTAACTTCTTTGCTCAAATGGATTCAATTACAAGAACCCTTTCTCAGCCTGCATCAATCATGAGAGATGCCACTTGTTCCTTAAAGGCAATGTTTAAGCATTAATTTGTATCTTCTCACTATTCATTTTTGTAATAGATGCAACAAAATTTTTTCTTTTTTTGCTAAAGACGTGCAACAAGGTTTTACCTAATGCAATCCACAATACATGTCCTGTTTGGAATTGGTGGCTTTAGATAACATTAAGCATGCATGCTGGAGTTTTGTCATGACTATGACAGGTAAAATGCTATAGCAGTTTTCATCTTGTTTCTTCTGTATACTTCTTATCAAAACAGCATTGTTCTGTGGACTCTCCTTTTGTGTTTCGGTATCTGTCAGATAAGAATCAAGTAAGGAATAAGATATATGCCTAATTCCATGCTTTTTTGCATTCAGATGTAGTCCCTATGCTTATCCCAATTTAATTGTACTTTCAGGCAGAGGCTAAATTACTGAGAGGGCCCCATGAAGATTTAGAAAGTTACCTAGAAGCAGTTGACCAACTGAGAAGCATTGTACGATTTGTTAACAGTAAACAGAACCTTAAAAATGGTATTCCGGTGCTTAACCATGTCAACAACTTACTTTCAAAGGCTATTGTAAAAGTAGATGAGGAATTCCGACAACTCCTAATGTTATACAGGTTTGTTCTTTTAGATTTTAACTAGCATTTGGTAATTTATTTAGCTGCTTTCTCTTACATCTATGACAAACCAATACTATGAGTTTTTCCTTAAGCAATTGCTAAGTAACCATACAAGTTGCCTGTAGCTGTTTTGCATCCTCTGAGACAGGAGAACGCTAGTGTCTCAAAATAAAAAAAGAGAGGAAATAGTGATAATGAACCAGAAGGAGCTTTTTTTTTTTTTTGTTTCTTTTGTTTTAGATGATGAACAGAGTTAGATTGCTAGGTTGTGCAATTCCCTGAGCAATCTTTTTCTTTCATTCTTTCTTTTCATTTTTATTTTTTTGGGGTGCAATAACATAGATGTTTATTCAATGACCTAGTTGGAATTTGAAATTGTTTGACCATCTTCATTTTATTATTTGCAGATCTTCATTATTTGGTTTCAAGTTGAGATTCTCTTATAACAATGATTTTAAAGGAAAACAGATTTATACTTTGTAGTTGTGCAACAAGATGATTTAGGCCCCAGTTGCAAGTGTCACATACCTCACTGTTGCTGTTTTCTTTAATTCACGTAAAAGCTGAATCTTGGGATTGGTTTGGTGAGAACTATGAGATTTTTTGGTTGTCAACCTGGTAAACTGCATATAAGCTTGCTAGTTTTTTTCTGTTAGTTGCTTCTTCATTATAATTTGGTTTTTCTAAATTGACATATTATTCCATTGATGTAGTATAAGCTTTGGTTTTATAAAGAAGTCATAATCAACTCAGTCATCACTACCAGATTCTCTGTGCTTGTTCTTCATTCCACACAAGTTAACTGTTTGAATTTGATTTCTGTCAGATTTAGGAGGAATACCCTAGTTTCTTTAGTATGTTGGCACACAGTTTTTACACGTTTACTTTTGTTGCTAAACATTTAGTATGTTCTTCTTCTTCCTTTTCTTTTAGACCTGAATACAATTATATACCATGAATGCATATCTGAATTTATTTTTTATGATGCATTTTGTATACCCTCTGCATTTTCTCATTAGTGGTCATTTGGTTTTGCAATTATCTTACAACTTGATTCCAGCAAACCCATGGAACCTGATCGTCTTTTTGACTGCCTACCCAATTCTACGAAACCATCATCAGGATCTCCAGGTAAGGGTGACGCTAGTGGCAGGAAACCATCTTCAGCAAATCACAGCTTGGAAGCTACTGTTTTCACAGCTCCATCTCTCATTCCACCCAGAGTTTTGCCATTGCTCCATGAGTTAGCTCAACAAATGGCTGATGCTGGGCACCAGCACCAGTTGTTTGATATTTACAGGTGAAGTATTTATTTTTCTTTTCAAAATTTCATTTGATTTGTTTCCATGGTTCATGTATTTGTCTAAGTCCTGTTGAAAAAAGGCTACATCTTTTGCTGGATTAAAGGGGGTTCCAGTCCACAAGGGCTAGCAGGTAGGGAAGCCATCAAAATGAATTGGTACTTTGTCATTAGGTTGCTAATGGCTTTATGAATTCCAAGGAAATGGATATGCTTGTGCACATGCACAAATTTACATTAATACTTTGCAATTTTTTATTTTTAAAATTCCTAGGTTGTCATGGACCAGTAGTTGGGGTTCTAAGGCGGGAATACATAAGGGGAAGGTGTCAGCACCGCTTGGTCTGACAAGGCTAAGGGCGGAATTCAAGGAATTCTGGCTATTTGGAGAGAGAGTAGAGAAAGAATAAATTGAGAGAGGAAGGATAACAGAAAGGAGAGAGAAAAACCAAGAAGATTCTCATTAATCATGAGGAGCATGGCTTTAGTACAACTGAATATATATATGTTGTTAGAGGGCCCTTCTAGAAGGTAGTCGTGACTCAGCAGCATTTCCTACTTAGCATTTCCTACCTTGCTGAGGCTCACCCAAGGCGTTACAAAATAAGGATGAACCTTTCTACCCCTACGATATGTTAGCTACGTGACAATTCCCCCCTCCTTAAAATAATTCTTGTCCTCAAGAAATCACAAGAGTCTGGCTACCCAAGGGAAGCGTTTGAGCAACTCAGGGAGGTACTCCCAAGTTGTGTCATCTGGAGGTCGATTGTTCCATTGTACTTGCACTTAAATCAGGGGTAAGGACCCTTGGTAGATGACCTTCCTGTCGATAATTTCCATAGGTTCAGATTCTCCCTGGTTCTCCTCCTCCAAGGTTGGTGGTTCAGCACTTACTACTTCATGTGGTCCTACGGATTTCTTGAGTAATGATACATGGAAGACTGGATGGATGCCTACTTCATCTGGTAGTTGTAGTTTATATGCGGAGCTCCCTACCTTAGCCATTATTTGGAAAGGGCCGAAGTACTTAGGTCCTAACTTCGAGGGAGGCTTACCGGTGAACAACTGTTGTTGAAATCTTCTTACCTTCAAGTAAACGGAATCTCCTTCCTCAAAAATTCCTTTCAGTTCTCCTCCTGTCTGCCATTTGATTCATTCGATTTTGTGTTACCGTTAATTCTTGTTTTATTAACTGAAGGGCTTCTTGTCTCTACCTCAAGTATCGATCCACATCCCTTTCCACATTGGAGTAATGCATCACTGCTGGGATGAGTGGTGGTTTGTAACCAAAGAGTGCCTCGAAAGGTGATCTCTTAAGTGAGTTGTGGAAGTTTGAGTTGTAGCACCATTAAGCTAAAGGCAACCATTGATTCCAGCTTTTAGGTCTAGTGAAACACACACACCTTAGATAAGCTTCCAAGCACTGATTCATTCTTTCCGTTTGTCCATCCGTCTCCAGATGATAGGCTGTAGACATATGTAAGCCAACTCCCAATTGTTTGAACAATTCTTTTCAAAAGTTGTTGGTAAATATCTTGTCCCTGTCTGAAGTGATAGACAAGGGCAAGCCTTGTATCTTCGCCACCGAATCTAGTATTATTCTAGCCACATCCAAAGCTGTAAATGGATGAGCCAGGCTGAGGAAATACCCAAATTTAGTAAACCTATCCACCACTACTAGGATAGTGTTCTTCCCTTCGGACCGGGGTAGTCCCTCCACAAAATCCATGGAAATTCTTTGCCAAGCCTGGTCTGGTATCTCCAATGGCTGAAGTAAACCGGGGTATGGAACTTGCTTGTGTTTGCATTTTTGGCAAATGGAACATGCTAATACATAAGCTATCACTTCCTTCTTCATTCCCGGCCAATAGAACAACTGTCTCACCTTGTTGTAGGTAACATTCAAGCTAGAGTGCCCTCCAATGGGAGATGCATGCAAGGCTTGTAGGATTCGGGTTCTGAGTTGAAGGTTTTCCCCAATCACCATCTGCCCTCTATACCTCAATAACCCCGCCTTTAATGTGTACCCTTTCTATTCGTTGCCTCCAGCTGCTAGATTTATCATAAGTTCTTGAGCCCATAGTGTCCCCTCATAGCTACGTGACACCTCTTTGATCCAATCGAGAACAACTATAGAGACTGCTCGGCACTCCCCTTTTTCTTCCCTCCTTGACAGTGCATCAGCCACTATATTCTCTTTTCCCTTACGGTATTGGATGCTGTAGTCCAATCCTAGCAGCTTGGTTACTTCTTTTCTTTGTAATTGTGTGTGTAATCTTTGCTTTCCTAAGAAGTTGAGGCTTTCATGGTCGGTCTTGATAACAAACGAGTTTCCTTCCAGATAACACCTCCATTTGTCTACTGCCATTAGTACAACTATTAATTCCTTATCATAGATACTCAACCCCAGATGTTTGGGAGCTAAAGCCTGACTAAGGAAAGCTATTGGCCTACCATCTTGTGCCAACACTGCTCCCACTCCCATGTCACATGCATCTATTTCCAATATGAAAGGTTTGGAAAAATTTGGTAAAGCCAGAATTGGAGCTTGGGTCATGGCCACCTTTAAGGAGTTGAAGGCTGCTGCTACTTTCTCCCCCCACTCAAATCCATTATTCCTGAGCAACTTAGTCAGCGGCTTGCTGATTATCCCATACCCCTTAATGAACTTCCTGTAATAGCTGGTTAGCCCAAGAAAGCCCCTCAATTCCTTGACAGTCTTAGGAGTAGGCTGCTCCACCATGGCAGTTATTTTTTTTGGATCAGTGAGTATGCCTTCTCCAGTGATGATATGCCCAAGGTATTCCACCTTTCCCTCTGCGAAGATACATTTAGACTTCTTGACATACAATTGGTTA
Organism: Diospyros kaki; assembly: GCA_036245055.1. Classification (NCBI taxonomy): domain Eukaryota; kingdom Viridiplantae; phylum Streptophyta; class Magnoliopsida; order Ericales; family Ebenaceae; genus Diospyros; species Diospyros kaki. Next base: position 2,607,259 of record BSEG01000010.1, read on the forward strand.
GATTTGAGGACTTGGAATGTGGTTTTGAGGTAGGCTAGGTGCTGTTCCATGGTTGGGCTATAAACTAAGATATCATCGAAGAAAACAAGAATAAACTTTCTGAGGTAAGGGTAAAAAATGTGATTCATGAGGGCCTGAAATGTTGCGAGGGCATTGGGTAGGCCGAAAGGCATTACTAGGAATTCATAAAGCCCTTGATGGTGTGAAGGGCGGTTTTGGGAATATCCGAGGCACTCATTCGGATCTAGTGATAACCAGATCTGAGGTCAAGCTTAGAAAAAATTGTAGCTCCTGATAATTCATCAAGAAGGTCATCTATGATATGAATGGGGAATTTGTTTTTGATGGTGTAGGTGTTTAGCTGTCTATAATCGACAAAAAATGTCCAACTTCCATCCTTTTTCTTAACCAAGAAAACAGGGGAGGCAAATGAGCTTTGACTTGGCTGGATGACTTTTTTAGACAACATTTCTTTCACTAGGCGTTTAATCTCAGCCTTTTGAAACGGGGAATAACGATAGGAGTGGACGTTTATGGGTTTGGTATTTGACTTAAGGTGAATGGTATGTTCTAAAAAACGGTCTGGGGGTAAGGAAGTAGGTTCCAAGAATAATTCCTCAAATTCAACCAATAGAGAGTGTAAAGAGTCAGTAAATTGTACCTTGCTCGGCAAATTGGCTGAGGCTTGTAATCTGAACCACTGACTATCCATTGTTTCTGCTTCCTTTCTCCCTTCCCACACCTCAACGGCATAAACCAAATGAAGCTAAGCAATGGTTCCTTCTTCCTGCTCAAAGAGTTTCTTCAGGTGGCTTCTTGAGATTGCTTTGCACTCCCCTCCATCTCCCTATCCTGTTAACGTTACCCTTCTTCCTCCTTTATCAAAAGTCACCTCTAATGTGTTGAAGTCAAATATGAGAGGGTTGACTGTTTTCATCCAGTCTACTCCCAACACCACTTGACATCCACCTAACTGTAAAATTCTCAAATCGGCAGAACTCATGCCCTTGCATCCACCATGTAAAACCTTGGCACTTGTACCAGTTGATCATCTTGTGACCATTAGTAACTGTAACATATAGGGGAATAGTGGGTTGGAGTATGCACAGTAGTTCCTTGGCTATGCTTTCGTCCAAGAAACTATGCGAGCTCCCACTATCTATCAGTATCAAGAGTTTCCTCTTCCCAACATTACCTCTGATTTTGATCATCTTTTCCAAAGGGTGGCCTTCCAGGGTGTGAAGTGAAATCTGCCCCCCTTCCTCCTTCTCTTCCAGTTGCTTCCCTCTGTTCATGTTAGGCATTTCTTCTTCATCTTCCCCTTCCATTTGCGTTAGTGCCCTTTTGCATTGGTGCCCCATTGTATATTTCTCCCCACATTTAAAACACAATCCCATCTGTCGTTTCTGATCTAATGTAAGGGACTGTAGGGGATTGGCTGCAATCGGTGCCTTGGGTGGGTAACTCTGATTATACATTTGAGAGTTGCCAGCCTTCTGACTCTCCCCTGTTGAGCCTTACCACCCCACTCCAAACCTTTTTTGTGAGAGTTTGTGTTTCTTAGCGAAGGTGTCCAAGGATAACTCATGTAAGTGAGCCTTCTCGGCCGCTTGCCTGACGGTTGCCGGCTGTAACATCTTCACCATTGGTCTTAGTTCGTCATTCAGTCCGCTAAGGAAGCTGGACACAAAATACTACTCGTTTAGCATGGGATGGGTGTGTCCTAACCTTGATTTCAATTCCTCAAATCGGGCTTGGTACTCATCCATTGTCCCTTTTTGTCGTAGCTTATTAAAGTGTTCCACCACATCAGTTAAGTTGCTTTCACCGAACCTAGCACAAAATTCCTTTACAAACTTTGGCCACCTCCATTCTTGTCTCCTAGCACTTCAACTTTGAAACCATGAGTCTGCTACATCGTTCAAATATGCAGCAACCATGTTAACCTTGTTTTCTTCCACCACCCGGTAGTGATAGAAGAAGCGTTCGCACCTTTTTATCCACTAACAAGGCTTCACCCCTTCAAACACTAGTGTCTCCATCTTTAGGACGGGAATGTTAGTTGCAGCACCTAAGCCTCCTCTCATGGTCGCCTCTCCTGCTTGCTCCATCATTTCGTCTCTTTCTTAACGGCCCCTTGCTCCTTGAAGGATAGGAGAAGTAGCCATTCTCGGTGGAAAATCCACTGGTAGTGTCGCATTCGGTTGTCGGGAAAAGATGGCCAGCGTAGCATTCAGTTGCTGGCTCAATCCCGTAAATTCCACTCGAAGATGAGCGAAGTCATCTCTCAAATTTTGCTCCATTTCCATAACATCCGACCTCATCTTTCTTATGTCTTCATGGGTGTTTCTGATACCCACATCTACTGTTTCCAATCTTTCCTCCACTAGCTCATGGCCTTGTCGCACGCCCTCTTCCATGGCATCCTAGCGAGCTTCCATTTGTTTCATGCGAGTACCTTCCGCCATGTTCGTCGGTTGTAGCTCGTTGGTTTTGGACCATCGGCTCTGATACCAATTGTCAGCACCACTTGGTTTGATAAGGCTAAGGGCGAAATTCAAGGGAATTCTGGCTATTCGAAGAGAGAGCAGAGAGAGAATGAATTGAGAGAGGAAAGATAACAGAAAGGAGAGAGAAAAACCAAGAAGATTCTCATTAATCATGAGGAGCATGGCTCCAGTACAACCGAATATATATATGCTGTTAGAGGGCCCTTCTAGAAGGTAGTCGTGAGTCAGCAGCATTTCCTACTTAGCATTTCCTACCCTGCTGAGGCTCACCCAAGGCGTTACAAAATAAGGATGAACCTTTCTACCCCTACGATTTGTTAGCTACGTGACAATTTGTGACAAAAGGCTGGGGTATTATTGTAATAAGGGGGATGAAAGGTAGTTATAGAATATAATTCAAATTGAATTTGTAATTCAAAAGTGGCGCCAAGGCTTGGTATATAAACCAACCTTTGCGACCCTTAGAGACATGAATGAAAATACTATTGATTCTGTTTTCCCTCTAAATTCTCTTAATCTCTCTCAATTCTCTTCCTCTGTCTTTCTATTCTCTCCCTCCTCACTGAATTGCGAGAGAATTGCCCTTGTCAGAATTGAGTTCTGACAATTTGGTATCAGAGCAACGTTTTAGGTGATCGAAGTGGGTTATGGCGGACAGAACTAGGATGAAGAAAATGGAGTCATAGCTCCAACAAGTGACAATGATGGTGTTTGAAATGCAAAACTGTATGGAGGCGTTGGAGAATTTAGTGGAGAGGAGGGAGTAGGGTCAGGCCCTCAGAGATCATATGCAACAATTTGTATTGATGCTCTTGCACCAAACTTAGGTAAGAATTTCACCTGAATATCCTTCAAGGGAAAGATTGGAGCCAATCTTAAATGGCTAGGGAGGAAAATTCAGGTTAGAGGGATCTGCAAAGTTGGAGATGGAATATCAAGCAGTGGAGGAAAATGTAGGAGTAAGGAGGCAAGGCTATTAAATCATTTGTATTAGATTAGCTAGAGAGTCTCGGGAGGGCATTTATGTTAGGGATGTATTCGATATTTCATTAGTTAGTATTTCTGTTAGTTGGTTTGTTGTAACGGCCAAGGTCGGCCGATTATATTTTGTTTGGTTCGCCCCTTATGTTCTATAAATAGGGGGTTGGGGGTCATTCTATTTATTATGTTTTTCATTCTACCTTGTGTTCGAGAATGTGCTGTGTGAGTGCTTTGTAATCTTGGGTTTAACTCTATATTGTCTGGGAATAGGGCTGTGAGAGAGTGTTCTATAGTGTATGTAATCGTACTTATGATTCAAGATAGTGGAGAAGAGGCCTGAGGCAGTCTGGATGCAGGTTTCCTTTCAAGAGAACTAAACCAGGATAAATTTTGTGTCTTCTTGTGTGTGTGTGTTCATCTATTCTCTATTGTTTTCATATTCTATTTTATCTTTCATGTGTGGAGAGTTTCCTATTATTCTTGAGGGTTGAGTGTTTGAAAGAGTGAGGCGGAAGACTGGGATAACAAAAGCAATGTGTAACAATCGGGAGCACTGGAATTTTGGGAAGTTTGCTAATTTACAACCACACACACACACAGATTCACATACAACAGAAATTAACAAGAACATAATTGAAATAAGGAGAGAATACGCAAACCACAAGATGAACACAGAGATTTTTATCCTGGTTAAGATCACAATTGTGATCCTACGTCCAGCCTTAGTCTCGAAAGCAAAATCCATTAGAAATCTTGAAGAATCAATACAAGAAACCCATACATAAGTATAGCCGCTTTAGGAGATTACGAAGACTATCTTGCTCTAGCTTTCCTCTCACTTTACAACACTCCCTTGTATAGACAGAATAAATGATCATATCAAACGACTACCCCCTATGCCTTCTATTTATAGAAGATTAGGGTGGGTATTACAAGGTTATAAAACTAGCCGCACAAAGTCTAATATACCCCTCATACATACAACATAAAATAGACTCCATCTAACTTAGTTTTTATGCTGCTTGGATTACCCTTCATATTCTCTAGATTTCTTCTAGATCTTCTAAGCCTTACTCTATGCAAAACATAACACAATGGAATCAAATCGCATCAGATCGGTTTGCCTATGCCTAATATGGAGATTCCCCTATTTGATGGCCATAACCCAAGGTGGTGGGTGCAACGATGTGAGAGGATGTTCAGCATATACAATGTGGCTGAGCAACAGAAAGTAACATTAGCGGCTGCTTATCTAAATGATGCGGGAGACGCGCGGTACCAAGGTTGGAGTGGAGTAAGGGAGGAGTGTTCTTGGGGAGAATTTGTAGATGGCTTATGTGAGAGGTTTGGTGAAAAGGAGATGTTAGAAGTGGTAGATGAGTTCAATAAGCTAAGGCAGAGGGGATTTGTACAAGCCTATAAACAGAGGTTTAGGGAGTTAAAGGCTCTCATGTTGCTCTCAAATCCCACCCTTACGGAGGGATACTTCGTGTTAAGCTTCGTTAGCAGCCTGAACGAAGAAATCCGCCCCACTGTTAAGATGTTCCAATTGAAGACAATCCAACAAGCTTTTGAATGTGCCAAATTATAGGAGCTAATTGTAGAAGCATTAGTTAAGAAACAGAAAGGAGTGAATAAAGGGTGGCAGATGATGCCCTTACAACAAGGCAGTAGAGGGTGGGGTAGAAGTGGAGGACCCGTGGGATAGGTGTAATATCCTAAATTTTCTAAAGGGCTCAAGAGTAATTTTAACGTGGGCCATAGGTGAAATTATCAAAAGATTAAGTACTTAAGTATAATTTCTTACAGTTATAAGTACCGAATCGACTACAGGGAATGCCCCGGAGTGTAATTGCCTAAAGAAACTGATATGGTATTGACAAGCATTCCGAGATGGAATTTACAACAACAACAACATATCTAGCCGTTATCCCACTATGTGGGGTTGGCTACATGAATTCTAGATTTCTATGTGGGTTACATCCCAACAGATAGTTTGTCTAGAATTCATATTTGGATCCGACTAGGTTTTACGCTGGTTGTCGGCTACCTAACGCAACCCTCCTCCTTTATCCGGGCTTGGGACCGGCAGTGGATAATATCCCCTGGCGGAGTAATGATGAAATGAAGCTTGAACACCATCTTCACATGGAGAAATTTCATGAGATGGTGGTGAATGAAGATAATTGATATAGTTGTGTTCCATAACTTAGTTGACATGGTGAAACCAACAAGTACAATATGGAAACACAAGTACATTCCGAGATGGAATTTATGGTATTAAAATAAATCGGAATTGAGACAGTATTCGGTACAGGCTGAAAAATCGAATCATCGTAGGGGACTCCTAGAAAATCAACGGAACCCTGGGAGGGCTCTGGTTTTGTGTAAAGATCAACCCTGAAGTAGTTTCGGGATGAAACAAAGGTCCTATGAGGGTGCAGGGATGAAATTGTCCTTATCAAGTAAGCTTGGAGTTATTAATTTTGCATTTTATGTATCGTAATGTAAATTAATTTGATGTTTGAGGATGTAATTGCAATTAGAGAATTACCCAAGCGAAATAAAGATGAAATTAGGAGTTCATGTGGTAAAATGTCAAAGTTTGAGGACTTGAAATAAGGGCCAAAATGGTATTTGAAAGAAGTTTGGAGTATTAGTTTTGGATTTCAAAATTCATTTCATTGTAGCTTTAGATTTCAAAATTCAAACCAATATGGCTTGGATTTCAAGTAATATTCAATTACAGCTTTGAGTTTTTGGAGTCCAAAGCTTATCTTGAGACAAGTGGCATCATGTGATTGGTTCGAGGAATCTATAAATAAAGGCCGTGTGTTGTTCTCAAATCATTCCAAGAGAGTTTGAGGATTGAGTCATTCTAAGGTGAGGAGCTTGCTCTTTAAAGAGGGGAGGAAATTTTGCAAGAAGAAGGGAAGAAATTGGAGGAGAAGCGGAGGAGAATGAGCTTCGTTGGAGTTTCGGGTCTTCGCCAAAGTTAGTCCCAAACAATCAGAAAAAGGGGGAGGTAAGTCTGATTTTTTTTAATAATCCTGTAGAGAGGGAAGAAAGGGACTCAAACGGGGGTCGAATCTGAGGTTAGGTTTACTGAAACTCGTGTTTTCTACAGAAACCTAGGCTGTTTGCTGTGAAACCGTAACTTTCAAAGATAAACCTTCAAGGTGAGTAAAATTTCCTAGAAATTCCAGAAATTCAGGAATGTTATTTTATGAATTTTTATAATGAAATATTTGAGAAATATTTAGTTTGGATTTATTGAGGGAAAATAGGAAGAAATAAAGAGAAAAATAAAGAAAATGTAAGAAATTATGGAAAAATAGGTTTTAATGCTTATTTAAATAAATATGATGATTAGGGTGCTTTGAGGCTTAAGTTGAAGTGACTTGTGCGAATTTTGAGGTTGACACATAAATCGAGATGATGCACGTATTTCGAGGCAAGATGCGAATATCGAGGTATCCTGATAAGCTTGAGAAGGTAAGTGGTTCGACCCCAAAAATCTGATTTTATGTAAATGATTTTATCATGTTGTTATGTTTTGATGTGAATATGTCTTGTAGATTGCATTTACATGTATTGATGATGAAATATGCATATGAGCACGATGAGATTTACGGTCATACGTTACATGGGTTTGGGGTTAGGGACTGGCGTCGTTGCTTTGCCAAGGGTGCACCCATACACTTTGGTCTGGTAGGGAGACTATAAAAATGACAAGCAACAGTTGGGTGCGGTCGACCCAAACGTAAGAGTAATGATGATATGTGCATTACATTCATACACGTGTATTAAATGTTTTGTTCCCTTACTTAGATGGTTCATCACCTAACTTGGGTTTTGCCCCTAGAATATTCAAACGTTCTAGATGGAGATTTTAGCAGAAATGAGGATGAATGAGGCATGAAATGACACTTAGCAAAGTGCATGATGAGTTGAATGTATGTTATGTAGCCCATGTATTTAAGTTATGCTACTTTGAATTCTGAACGTTTTGAGGAATGGTGATGTATAACCTTATTTATGGTTAGTGAGGATATAAGAACTGATTTATGATTAATGTTAAGATGTTAGGTTCGATTCTAGCTTCCGCATTTAATGTTTATGATGATTCTCTTTCGAGATAGATGTATGGAAATTTTGGGATGAATATGAGAAATGATATGGTTTAGCAATAGTTTTTAAGAAAAAAAAATTATTATCCCAGAATTGTCCTAAGTTATAACATGTCTGAGAAAATGGGGTGTTACAATAGGGCAATAAGGGGTTAGCCCTCCCAGCACCTTCTCAACCATTCTCGGGAAATTTGGTGGAGTAAAGGAGATTGACAAGTCTCTACTTTAGATGCGGAGATAAGTACACTTTTGGCCATCAGTGTAAGCAATAGTTGCTGTTGTTAGATACTGAAGAAGATGTTGGAGAAGAAGAGGAGGAATGCAATCAAGGGGAAGAAGGAGAAGAGGAGAAGGTGGAGATCTGCCTACATGCCTTAAGGGGAGTGACCACTAATAAGATCATCAAGGTGGAAGGGAGAGCAAGAGAGGGTAGTTTGACGATTCTCACTAATAATAGAAGCACTCATAGCTTCCTAGATGAGGGGACATCCAAGAAGTTAAAATGCAGCCTCATGGGGACTCATCCCTTATCGGTCACAATAGCTAATGGATAGAAGGTATTGTGCAAATTGGTGTGTGTGGGATTTTGTTGGCAAATGCAGGGGGGAAGAATTCGAGGCTTATTTACGTCTGCTTAAGTTTGGGGGGGGGGGGGGTGCATGACATGGTTTTAGGAGTTGATTGGATGAGAGAAGTCAACCCCATTTGTTTTGACTTTAACAAGATGGAAGTTACGTTCGAGAAATGGGGAAAGAGAATGACCTTAACGGGCAGTGTTGAGGCAAGAACTTGTAAGATGATTACAGGTAAGAGGTTACACAAACTGCTCAAGAACAAGTGGACATAGGTGGCATAACTTTTCTCCATACATGCTATGGAATTGGAGGAAAACACAAAAGGTGGTGAGAAGCTCATGCTGAATTCCAAGGACTCTGCACAAACTCCTTGGGAGGTAACTCAACTGGACTCTCTTGATTTACTCTTAGATGAATTTGGGGACTTGTTTGAGGAACTTAAGGCTCTACCACCCCTGAGACCTATAGATCACACCATTAACTTGAAACCTAATGTTGAGCCAGTTAACCTCTATTCTTATAGATACCCCCCAAAACAAAAAGCTAAAATTGAACGAATGATCAAAGATATGTTACACACATATACCATTTGGCCAAGTACCAGCCCCTGTGCCTCACCCTTGCTCCTACTTAAAAAGAAAGATGGAAGTTGGCAGTTCTGTGTTGATTACCGCCAACTCAATTCCCTCACCATAAAGAACAAATTTCCTATACCGATTATTGAAGACTTATTGGATGAATTATATGGAGCCAAAGTCTTTTCTAAGCTTGACCTCAGATCCAGTTATCATCAAATACATATGGACCCTGATGATATCCAAAAAATCGCATTTAGAACCCATTAAGGGCATTACGAATTCTTGGTAATGCCCTTCGGATTAACCAATGCTCCAGCAACCTTTCAAGCCCTTATGAACCAAATATTTGAGCCTTACCTATGCCAATTCATTTTGGTATTCTTTGATGATATTCTCGTGTACAACCCCACTTTTTTCAAACACTTAGAGCACTTAAAGACCACTCTACAAGTAGGGGTCAATGCTTGGCTGATAAAGGCTAGGGGGTCTGCCTCCTTGCATCAAAACTGCTCCTACCCCACCATCACTTGCATTTGTCTCCAATACAAATGGTTGATTAAAATTAGGGAGACTCAATGTAGGAACCTCACTCATGGCTGTTTTCAATTTTCCAAAAGCTTCCTTTGCCTTATCACCCCAATGAAATCCCTCTTTTTTTAACAACTTTGTCAATGGCTTGCTAATGATGCCATAGTCCTTTACAAACCCCCGATAGTACCCCGTACGGTCCAAAAATCCCCTCAGGGCTTTCACATTGGCAAGCCTTAGCCAAGCAGTCATGGTTGCTACCTGTTGGGAGACTGTGCTCACTCCTGCCCAAAAAATAATGTGGCCAAGATACTCCACTTGGGTTTGTGAAAATGCATATTTAGACTTCTTAATGTACAACTTATTAAACTTTTGGCTGTCCTAATAATAGTAGAGAAATGGAGACATTACCTAGAAGGGGGTAGGTTCATCATAAGGACTGATCATGAGAGTCTTAAGTTTCTATTGTAACAAAAAATTCATACCCACCTCTAGAGAAAAGGTATGTCAAAATTAAAGGGGCTTGATTACGTTATTCAATACAGGAAAGGCTATGAGAACAAAGCTGCCAATGCTCTTTCTTGGTGCTTAGAGGAAGGGGGGGGGGGTCAGCTGCTATTACTGCCTTGACACTAGATTAGCTCTTAGAAGTAACCTCTAGCTATAGTAAGGGAGAGTGGACTAAAACACTTATGGAACAACTTATTATTGACCCAGATAGTAGACTTGGATTTACACTAAAAAACGGATTGTTAAGGTACAAGGAAAGATTGGTGATTGGGGAAGATGAATCCCTCAAGAAAAAGGTATTGATGGCACTACATGACTCTCCTGTTGGAGGCCATTCGGGGGAGCAAAATACATATAGCAAGGTGAAACAATTATTCTATTGGCCTGGATAGAAGACAACAGTGAAGGAATATGTGAAGGATTGTGACATTTGCAGTAGGTGCAAACATGAAAACATCCACTATCCGGGGTTGTTGCAACCTCTACCAATACCTGATTAGGTGTGGACCAACATCAGCGTGGATTTTGTTGAGGGTTTGCCAAAATCATAAGGTAGGGATTGTGTGTTGGTAGTGGTTGACAGATTAACAAAGTATGCTCACTTCTTGAGTCTATCTCATCCCTGACCGCACAAGAGGTGGCTAAGCTGCCTTAAGTGATTGTTTCAGACAGGGATAAGATTTTCATAAGTTGACTTTGGAGAGAACTCATGAAGTCCTTGGGAACCCAACTACATATGTCTTCCTCCTATCATCCGGAGACCAATGGGGCAGACTGAGAGGGTAAACCAGTGCCTAGAAACCTATTTAAGGTCTGTGTGCCTAATGCATCCTACCAGGTGGCATCAATGGCTTCCTTTGGCACAGTGGTGGTACAACACCAGTTATTATTCCTCCTTGAAATTGACACCATTCGAAGCACTCTTCGGGTACAAACCACCTCTATTACTGATGGGTGGGGGCCAAAAATTAGTGGCTATAGTGGATGATTATTTGGTTCAGAGGTAGTAGATGGTGCACACCCTAAAGGAGGAGTTAGCTAGTGCACAAAACCAGATGAAACAGTTTGCTGATAAAAGGATGAGTGAGAGGTCTTTTTCTGTGGGGGATAAGGTGTATTTGAAGTTGAGGCAAGCCCAGTTGAAGATCATATCGCCCAATACGGTAACTAAGCTTAGCCCCAAATTTTATGGTCCTTATGAAGTGGTAGCTCAAGTGGGGAAGGCTGCCTACAGGTTACAGCTTCCGAAGGGGTCCTCTATCCACCCCGTATTCCATGTGTCACTCCTTAAAGTCCCCCCTATCACTAATCCGGTCAGTTCTAACCTACCTTCAGCAGCTCAAAATACTCAACAGGAGGCAGAACCTATAGCCATTGTGGGCAAAAGGGTTACCTACAAACAGAAGGCACCAATCACACAAGTGTTAGCGTGTTTGTCCAACCTCCATCTTGAGAACAACACATGGGAGTACCTGCCTGGTTTTTTAAAGCAATTCCCTAGGGCAACCGGGCTGCTTTAACCTACTTGAGGATAAGTAGTGTTTCAAGTAGGGGAGAATTATCACAGCTAGTAGTTGGGGTACTAAAGCGAGAGTATAGGCCGGTTATTAAGGCAGGAATACATAAGGGGAAGGATGGGGTATTATTGTAATAAGGGGGATGGAAGGTAGTTATAGAATATAATTCAAATTGTATTTGTAATTCAAATGTGGCGCCAAGGCTTGGTATATATACCAACCTTCGCGACCCTTAGAGTCATGAATGAAAATACTATTGATTCTGTTTTCCCTCTAAATTCTCTCAATTCTCTCCCTCTGTCTTTCTATTCTCTCCCTCAGTTCATCAATTCCCATGCCATTCCTCACTGAATTGCAAGAGAATTCCCCTTGTCAGAATTGAGTTCTGACATAGGTATTTTTCTGTTTATTTTATTTATAAAGGTACATTTTGATTTTATTTTGAGCTGGAATTCCCTCTTTAAGTTATGGCTTAAATGTTCATTCTTTTTCTAATCACATCCAGGGAAATCCGTGCTACAGCATTGGAACAGACCCTCAGAAAACTAGGTGTTGAGAAACTTAGTAAAGAAGATGTCCAGAAGATGCAGTGGGAGGTTTTAGAAGCTAAGATTGGAAATTGGATTCATTTCATGCGTATTGCTGTAAGGATTTACATCGAATTGAATATAGTTGATTGTGTTTCAATTTTCCAACAATTCTTGTTAATCCAACAGGTAAAACTGCTATTTTCTGGGGAAAAGAAAATCTGTGATCAAGTATTTGAAGGTTCTGATTCACTCAAAGAGCAGTGTTTTGCAGAAGTTACAGGGAATAGTGTTGCTGTGCTCCTTAGTTTTGGAGAGGCTATTGCCAGAAGCAAGAGGTCGCCTGAAAAATTATTTGTTCTTTTAGACATGTATGAGATAATGAGAGAGCTTAAGCCAGAGGTATGATGAAAATTACTCCTTTAGTGAAGGCCTATATGTGATTATGATATGATATCACTGTACTTGAAGTGGATTAAATGCATATCTTCATTTTGTTGTCATTGGTATTTTAAGTTACTTGGAGCCAGTGCAAAATTTTCTGGATTATGAGTGCTTAACTACTTTTATTTTTCATGTGGATGCAACAATGGAGGAGTTTTATTACCCTCCAAAATTTCTTGTTTCATCTTGTGCAGTTTTGCCAAATTTCCTTTGCTGTTAAATACAATGCACAGCATGCTAGTGCTCTAGGTGAATAAATTTAATTGTTCCTATTGATTGTTAGTTTCAATGATTAGTTTCTGAACGTGCTCTTATTGGTGCTGTCCTTATCTTTTGTGAAAATGGCCTCATGAGGGGTCCTCAGATCTTGGATGCAGCTTTGATTGCCCAATAACTGCATTGGTTCTAGGCTTAAGAGCTCCCTTCTTGATTTGACTATAAGCTTGTTACCTAGAAAGCATGTGACTATGTCAATCGGAACTTCTTGGTCCATATAACGGAGAGAATTGGATTAGTTTCTGTATTTCCTCAGCTAGTTTCTTAGTATTAGTGAATGGTTGGTAGTCCCAGGGGCTTGAGACAAGGGGATCCTATTTCCCTGTGTTTCTCATATTTTGTTTGCAGATGATATTCTGCTTTCCTGACACTAAGGATAGAAACTTAAACATCTTGAAATGTATTCTAACTTGTTTTGGTTTGTGTTTGGTCTACATATTAACTTGTAAAGAGAGAGATTATCTTGGTCGACTAGGTTGATAATATTGAGTGCTACATCCTGTTTAGGTTTTCCCATGGTGCAAAGTTTGAATCCGAATCTTCTTGGAATGGTTGTCATTGAGAGGTGTGAGAGTAGGCTTGCCTGTTTGAGGAGGAGTAGTTTTTTCTAAAGATGGTAGACTTGTCTTGCTCAGGAGCTCTCTTTCTACCATATCAATCTATGTAATGTCTTCTTTGTATCTCTATGTTGGTTGTCAAACTCTTGGAGAAGCTTTAGAGAGATTCCCTTTTGGGTGGTCTCAAGGACAAGTTTAAATACTTAGTTGGAAAAAAAAATGGTTCTCTTTTGTTGGGGTTTTAGGTATTTAGGAATCACAATCTTTTAATGAAGCTCTCCTTGCTAGATGGCTCTAGAGATTTGCTCTGGAAAGGGATAACTTCTAAAGGAGATTTATTGTTTGTAATTTTGGTTGTTCATGGGGCAGTTGGGCTCTGATTCCTAATTCCCTCCCTTTGGTTGTGGGCTTCAATTCTTAGTTACAGAGTAGCTGTATCTTTTTGTTTGATTAGTGATCTATTTATTTATTTAATAGATTACCATTATTATGGATTGAAATGGTACTTTCTATGTTTTTGGTGCTTTTTTCTGTATCATGTTCATAAACATTACAATGAAGAACAACAGCAAGCGTTAATTCCATTAGGCAGGGTTGTTTATGTGGATTCATTTCTATCCATATTATATCCAATGTCATAGCTAAAGAGTTTCTCATGAATTTTTCTTCGATTTTTCTCTACCTATTTTTCCACAAACTCTTTTTTTATTTCATCCATTCTACTTATAGGTGCATCTATTGGTTTTCTTCTCACATTTTCAAACTATTTTGAATATGTCTTTTGTGTCTTAGACTTCACTCCAATCTTGTTACAAATTCTTCCATTTTTTTTATTATGTCTTTTCTTGTATCTCACATCCACTTCAACATTCTCAACTCAGATATACCCATATTTTGTACATGTTTGTGATTAAGTAGATATTCCATGCCATACAACAGCATTGGCCTTGCAATCATTTGATAAAACGTTTCTTTAGCTTTAAAGAAATTTTATAATTACATAAATGGAGATGATCATAGGATTTCTACATTTTAACTATCTTGTCTTGATTTGGCAAGTTACACTCTTGCAATTTCTCTATCTTTTTAAACAATTAATTCAAGATATTTTAACTGATATTTTCATGAAATAACTTAGTTAAATCTCATCACAAAATCATCCACACTTCTACTTTTACTAAATTTACTTTCCATATATTCAGTTTTTAGCCTACTTCATACATATATATATATATATATATTCAGTTTTTACTAATAATAAATTGTCTATTCATAACTTGAACTTAGTTTTGTATTCATGTCTTCTTTTGTCTCATCCACTAAGACAATGCCATCTGCAAATAACATAAACCAGGACACTTTGTTTCTTTTGTTTGCGTTTAGTGAATTTGACCACCATTAGAGCAAAGTGGTAAGGGCTTATGCAAATCTTTGATATAATCCAATTGTAATTAGAAAATTTTATTATTTTTTCATCATAAATCTTAACACAAGTTTTTTCTATATGATTTATGTCTTTAATAACTTATATAAGCAATTCAGCTACTTTTCTAAAATCCTGAACAAAACTTCTCTAAAAGTTCTGTCATAGGCTTTTCCCAAGTCTATAAACATCATATGTAAATCCTTTTATTTATTGCCAGACCTTCCATCAGATGCCTAGAAGTAGATAGCTTTTGTTGTTGACCTACTAGGCATAAAATCAAATTCAAATTGGATTTGGATCTTGGTTTGTTTTCTTATCCTTTGCTCGATCGCCATCTTCCAAGGTTTCATAGTATGGATCATTAACTTGATCCCTTTGCAATTCCACTTTGAACATCTCATTTGTTTTTTACTTGCATCCTAGTTGATCCATATCTTTTTTTTTTCTTTATCTAAATTTTTATATCCTGTGTCTGTATCCATATTTGTATCATATCCCTATCTGTCACCTTGAATTGCAAAATAATAACAGTTATACCTATATCTAAGCTACTATCCCATATGGTACTGTTAATGGGGAGCAACATTGGGTGGTTTCCTCTTCCATCCCTTTCTCTTATTCTAAGATTGTGGAATTCAAATGCAATTATTTAATCATTGTCACAGATTTTCTACATTTCTTAGACTAGTATTCATGATCATGAATGTTATCACTGGCTTTTTAATGAATAACATTACAGTTAAGGCTTTTAAGATTTATTCAGTGTGACTTAAGGAAGACCCAACTTAACTACATAGAGTTATGGGCTTTGACTAGTCAGTCCTCCTCCTCCTCTCTCTCTCTCTCTTCTAATCTCTGTACATACACTGCTCCTTCACTTCAGAACACATTAACTGCTCAGTCTGCTCTACTTTTCTTCTTATTCTTTTATTATCCCATCTATATTCTGCCCTCTTTTTTATAGGGAGGTTACCTTGAGTTGGCAACATATGCGACGACTTTTCTTCTAGTCTTCTAATTAGGTTGCCAGTTTTTGCACTTCCATTGATATTAAAATTTTTGTATCACCTTTTGCTATAGAATATACAGAAGCACCCGGGAATCTCTTTCTTTTGACTTTTAGAAACTAATCTTATAAGCCTTGCCAAAGCATTGCTGCCCTGTTAAATTATAAGGAAGTCACTTATTTTTAGGATTGTACTTCTAAGTATTTTATTCTTCAGAAAATAAGTATTTTATTATAATCAAAGGTGTGCCTTCTTGAGCAGCTGGGACCATAGGAGGGAGGGTTATCTAAGCTGAAAATGAGCCAATATTTTTTATCAGCATCATATATAAGGTCATCAAAGTGTTGATAGTCCTTTGCACTTTAGGAAGGTGGTGAAATCCTTTTTCCTGCTGAAGTAAATACCTGGCATAAGATTGTTGCTTGACATGAATAGGTACTACAATTTTCAGCATGTTCCTTCGCTTATCTTTTTAATGTAACTTACCTGAGCAGGTGTTTATACTAATGTAATATCATGACTTGGATGCCTTTTGTTCTGATCTTTATTGGAAGGACAGCATGTTTTATGCTAACTACATATTCCACCTTCTCTGAATTGTCACTTTGATCTTTGTTCCCTAACATTCATCATCTTTTGTACTCACCACCATGGGTAAGATTTGTTGTGCATGGACTAGTTGAGTTTCTCTTACCACTCTTGATAGCTTTGGTATTACAACATTTTTATTAAATTCAGAATTGATGATATAGCCAATAATAAATTGAGGGCGAGCATCAGTAGCAACAGTAAGCTTGGTCCTTCGTAATTGGCAGGAGAAAGGTTCGAGTCATGGAAACAGTCTCTTAGCAAAGTAAGGGAAGGTTGGATGCTAAAACAACCTCTCTTGATCCTTGTAGGAATTCAGAATTATGCTTTCATAATCAATTCTGATGGATACAACAGTCCTCTTATAGAGGGAGAGATTACATAAAAAATGGAGCTATCAAAAAGGAAACTATCTCTAAGGAAACAAATTAAAACACAAAGAAGGAAATATACACTAAGATACATATGGACATAATCAAGAAAGATTCTTAAATGATAATTAGGAAAGATTCATAAATGATAATTAGAAATCTTTCCTAATCTAAGCAGATCTCTTAACATTCTGATAAGTCAACACTCCCCCTCAAGCTGGAGAGTGGATATCAACTTTTCCTAGCTTGCTTACCAAAACATCGAACCTTGTTCTAGCTAGCCCTTTAGTCAACACATTTTCCACTTGATCTTCAGATGGCACATATGGGATTTGAATTAAACCAGCATCCAATTTTTCCTTGATAAAGTGCCGATCAATATCTATATGTTTAGTTCTGTCGTGCTGTACTGGATTATGAGCAATATTAATAGCTGATTGATTATCAGAAAGTAGGTCAATAGTACCTTGAACCTTGATTTTCAAGTCTTCTAAGATAATCTGAAGCCACAGAAGTTCACACAATCCAAGGGCCATTGCCCTAAACTCTGCCTCTGCACTGGATCTTTCCACAACACTTTGCTTTTTACACCTCCAAGACACTAGGTTTCCCCCCAAAAACACACTATAGCCTGTAGTGGATCTCCTATCAACCAAGGATCCACCATAATCTGCATTAGTGAATCCTTGTACATTCAATTCAATCCCTGCTTTAAACAAAATGCCTTTACCTGGTGTTACCTTTAGATAGTTCAGGATTTTCCGTACAGCTTGCATGTGCTCCTCGGTTGGACAATGCATGAATCGACTTACCAGACTGACAGCAAAAGCAATATCAAGCCTAGTATGTGAGAGATATATCAGCCTGTCGCCCTGCCCACAAGTCTCTGGAACCTCCCTTTATCAACCATTTGTCCCTCTGAGTTCTCCTGTAATCTGAGATTAGGATCCACAGGTATACTAGACCCTTTTCCTCCTGTCATTTCAGTTTCAGCTAGAAGATCAAGAATGTACTTGCGTTGTGATAGAAAGATTCCAGTCTTTGAGTAAGCTACCTCAATTCCTAGGAAATATTTAAGTACTCCAAGGTCTTTGATCTTGAATTCTTCAGCTAATTTCCTTTTTAACCTCTATTGTTCTTCCATATCACTTCCAGTCACAACTGTATCATCAACATACACTAAGAGTGCTGTAACTTTTCCACTTGAATGTTTGAAAAAAAGAGTGTGATCACCTTTGCTCTGAGCATATCCCATAAACTTCATTGCCTTAGAAAATTTGCCAAACCATGCCCGGGGAGACTGTTTAAGTCTATATAGGGCCTTTTTAAGTTTACATACTGTACTTGGATCCCTTTCCTAAAGTCCAGGAGGCACTTCCATGTATACCTCATCTTTTAAATCCCCATGTAAGAAAGCATTCTTCACGTCTAACTGCTGCATTTTCCACCCAAAATGAGCTGCCAGGGATGTAAGAATTCTCACCGTTGTCATTTTTTCCATTGATGCAAAAATTCTCAAGGTAATCTATCCCATAAGACTAAGTATAGCCTTTGACCACTAGTCTAGCTTTATACCTTTCCAGTGTGCCATTAGCTTTACACTTCAAATTAAATATCCATCTGCATCCAACTGGAGTGATTCCCTTAGGCCTAGGCACCAATTCCCATGTCTGATTTTTATTTAAGGCATTCATTTCTTCTTGCATGGCTTGCTTCCAATTCTGGTCTTTTAGAGCCTCTTCTATTGACTTGGGAATAACAATAGAGTCTAATGAGGTGAGGAAGCTTTTGTGGTTTTGGGAGAAGCGATGATAGGACAAGTTATCAGTTAAAGGGTGTAAAGTACAGCTTCTGACCCCTTTTCTCACAGCAATTGGTAGGTCTAAATTATCAGAAACGAGGCTGGAAAGGGATGAATCTAATGATTGTGCAGTTTCAGTACCTGGATCTGATGCTGGTGAGGGCTGAGACTCCACAATAGGTTGCCTCCTTTTGAACACATAGGGAGAACTCGTAAACCGAACTGGAGAGGATGGCCTGTGAACTGCTTGTTCAATACATTCTGCAGGTAGAGGAGAGGGGTTAGGAGATTGGGCTGGAACAGTAGAGGAAGAAGGATTAGAACTAGACAAAACAGGAGTTGGTGCTAGGATAGGAAAAATTTCAAATGAGTCTTGGTCCTCAATTCCTCGAGTCTCCCCCTAAGGACCAAGGTCTGGAGAGCCAAAGAAGGGCTGAGATTCAAGGAAAAAGACATCTTTGGATACAAAGAACTTTCAAGTTGGAGGGTTATAGCACTTGTAAACTTTTTGAGTTGGAGAATACCCTAGGAAGATATACCAAAGGGCACGAGGATCAAGCTTATCCTGATGTATTTTGGGGATATGAACAAAGCACACACAACCAAACACATGGAGAGGAAGAGGAGTATGCAAATAGTAATCAGGAAAAAAAGAGGATAGGCATTGGAATGGGCTACGATTATTTAGGACTTTGGAGGGAACGCGGTTAATGACATAGGCCGCAGTTAAAACGGCTTCACCCCAATAGGTTTTAGGAACATGAGTGTGATGAAGGAGTGTACGAGCCACATTAAGGAGATGTCTCATCTTTCGCTTTGCTACTCCATTTTGTTGTGGAATGTTTACGCAGGAAGACTCATGAACAATACCCTCATGTTGAAAGAAAGAATTCAACTGATTATTAAAATAATCTTTAGCATTATCTGTTCTAAATTTTTGGACAGGAGTACCAAATTGTGTGGATACCATTTTGGAAAAATAAGGTAAGATTGTGCTAATTTTAGCCTTTTCTTTCAAAAGAAATACCCAACACATGCGAGTATAGTCATCAATAAAGGAAACAAACAACCGAGCCCCAGAACAGTTGGGAATTTTGGATGGTCCCCAAACATCTGAATGAACTAGGGAAAAAGGTTTAGAAGTTAATTTGTTGCTCATAAGACAAGACACCCTATGATGTTTGGACAACGCACGCACATCACATTGAAACATCCTAGGATCTAAAGATTTAAACAAATGAGGAAACATAGCTTTTAATAAAGGAAAAGGCGGATGACCTAATCTATAATGCTGAAGCCAAATGGTGTTTGATGCTGAAACAAAATGAGATGAACAAGCAATGACAGGCTGCTGCTTCTCTGAAGAACGACTTGCCTTGTGTAAGGTATACAACCCATTGCGCTCCTCAGCCACACCAATCATCTTCCCTATGATCATGTCTTGAAATTCACACATATGAGGATAGAAGATAGCACGACAATTTAATTATTTGGTTAGTTGGTGAATAGATATAAGATTGGTAGCTAACTGTGGGATATGAAGAATTTGTTTGGCTGTTAGCAAAGGGCTGAATTTAACTGTACCTTGGCCAGCAATAGGAACAGTGGTTCCATTAGCAATAACAATCTGTTTAGGGCTAACAAGAGGTTGGTAAGTGTCAAAGGAATTTATGTGAGCGGTCATGTGATCAGTAGCTCCTGAATCAAGGACCCAATTGGTATTCCTAGTAGTTTTAAAGGCAGAAAAACACTTAGAATTGGCGAGTTTACCTTGTGCAAGTGAACAGGCTCCATCTCGGAGAGTTTTGAGGAAATTCTTGAGTTTGTTCATCTCTTCTGCATTCAATTGTGAAATATCAGCACCAATAGATTCAGTTTTACCTGCTGATTCAGCTTCCCCTTGATCTGTGCTGGAAAAATAGGCTTGAGTCCTGGGCGGATGACTCTTAAATCCGCCTATCCTGCTTAGCACAACTTCTTTGCCATGGAGTTTAAAGTAGTTATCCTTAGTATGCCTAGGTTTTTTTCAATGACTGCACCACAAACCTTCTCGTCCTGAATTTTTCCACGAATTTTCTACCTTTCCTGCTTTAAACCGAGATCCATCTCTATTGCTTGACACCATAGCTGAGCCTTCAACACTGTGATCTCCTAGCATAGCCATCTTTCTGTTTTCCTCACTTCGAACAATGGAAAAAACCTCATTAAGAGTAGGTAATTTTTCCCTACCAAGCACCTGGATCCTCACTTGATCATATTCCAGATTAATCACTGCTAGAAACTCTACAATCCTGTCCCTTTCTTGAATTTGTTTAAGTTTGACAGCATCATTACTACACTCCATCTTGATATCTTGATAATGATCTAGTTCTAGCCACGTCCCCTTCATTTTATTATAATATTCTGTTATAGTGGATGCTCCTTGTCTTATCCTACTAATCTTAGTCTTAACCTCAAAAATCACCAAGGCATCTTGAACTTTAGAATAGGTTTGCCTCACAATCTCCCAAATGTCCCTAGTTGTCGTTAAAAACATAAAGTTTTTACTTACCTCCGGCTGCATTGCACTCCAAAGCGATGACATGATTGATGAATCTTCAATTTCCCATGTTGTAAAGGATGGGTTCGAATCTTTTGGAGGAGTTCCAGTCAGGTGGCCTAGCTTTCCTTGGCCTTTGAGGAATGTGCTCACAAGCTAAGACCATTGCAAGAAGTTTCCCCCATCAAGTCAGTAGGAAGGATGCATCCCGGGCAGATCACCCCCTCCCATTGGTTGCCGATCACTAGGATAGGATTCAGTAGTGGTAATGACCAAAGTCACCTCTGATATCTCGGACATGTCTTAAGAAGATTGAGATTGGAAAGGGAAACTAGAAGTGCAGCTAGAACAGAATTGCCGAAGAACAGAATAAAACAACAATTAAGGCTGGGCTGAAACCCTAGAGGAGTTTGGCGCAAAGAAGTGCAATGAAGGCACTATTAGGGTTTCGAAAATTTTTGGAAGGGAAGGGAAAGGCTCTGTTACCATGTAGGAATTCAGAATTATGCTTTCATAATCAATTCTGATGGATACAACAGTCCTCTTATAGAGGGAGAGATTACATCAAAAATGGAAACTATCAGAAAGGAAACTATCTCTAAGGAAACAAATTAAAACACAAAGAAGGAAATATACACTAAGATACATACGGACATAATCAAAAAAGATTCCTAAATGATAATTAGGAAAGATTCCTAAATGATAATTAGAAATCTTTCCTAATTTAAGCAAATCTCTTAACATTCTGACTAGTCAACAATCCTTGCAAAGCTAAAAGTTTCGTGCACTAAGGATTCCCCTTGGCCTATATTAGATATACATATATATATTTTGAGAGCTGAACTTAATACCCAAAAATAAAATTGAACACTGGAGTTTTGTTGTGATATGTTAAGCCAATTTCCATCATCCAATTACATTGTTTTTCTTTATTATATGCACCCAGGGATGGTTTAAGTATATTAATGGGTCAGTTTTATCCTGATGTATTCTCTAGTTTCAATATTTTTTGTTGAGATCTTGAAATGATGTTTCTCCATCTATACATGGTTCCTTTATGAAGATGAAAGAACACAATATTTCACAACATGCAGAATATTTTTTTTTTTCATGGTACTTGTTTCTGTTTTATTTATTTATTTACTAACTTTTTCTTTCTTTGGTTTGACCGCACCTTGGGGGATGGGGTGTAATTAGATGGAAACAATTTTTGTAGGTAAATATTGCCTGGAAATGAGAGAATCTGCCATTGTTTTGACAAAGCGTCTGGCCCAGACAGCACTGGAGACATTTGGGGATTTTGAAGAAGCAGTAGAAAAAGATGCCACAAAAACTGCTGTTCTAGATGGAACTGTCCATCCTTTGACTAGCTATGTCATAAATTATGTGAAGTTTCTTTTTGAGTAAGTACATCTAACTGCCTCCAACTTTTTCCATTTGTTCTTTCCTTGAGTGGAATTTCCTTTTTTTTTTTTTTTTTTTTTTTTTTTTTAATTTTGAGAGATTGACCATTGTGGTGATGTTGTTGTGCCTAGTATTTCTTGGTGACTTCTTCCACTTCACTTGGTTCTTTTCCATGAAAAAGCCTGTCTTTGCTTGTTGAGATGTATTCTTCCTTCATTTAAGATGCCACTTTAGGATTTTATTGATCTTATTTTGTCCTGCTGTCCTGTTCTTTCTTGGATTAGTTGTCTCTAATTTGTATAAGATTATGTTTTCAAGTGTAAGATTATGATGGTTCTTACTATTCCACAGCGCTTCTTGTATTGTCATTTTGACTCTATTTTCAGTTGCCATTTTTTATTTTTTCCCTTCCACTTTTCCTTCTGTTTATGTACTTTTTCATGTCAGTAAATGCCCACTCAACATGTCTCAGCCTTAGTGGTTAAATATCCACAGCTACCAAATAACATTGAAGCAACTTCTCCAAGAGTTTGATGGAGATGATCCACAGAACCAGTTAGCATCTATAACAACAAGAATTATGCTGGCTCTTCAGAATAACCTGGATGGAAAATCTAAGCAGTACAAAGATCCGGCTTTGACTCAATTATTTCTTATGAACAACATTCACTACATTGTCAGATCTGTGCGCAGGTTCATTTTATAAATATAGACTGTTCAGTTACCATTTTATTTTTGTGAAACTAACTGACTTCATGTCTCTTTAGGTCAGAAGCAAAGGATTTGTTAGGTGATGACTGGGTACAAATACACAGAAGGATTGTGCAGCAGCACGCAAATCAGTACAAGAGAATTTCTTGGTCCAAGGTTCTGTTTTATGCATCTTGATTCGTAGAGATGATCTAAAATTTCTTTTTAACTTTCTGCCTCTGCTAGTTACACGGAATATGAGGAATGGGGTTGTTTTTGACTGATTATTTTTGCTGATGTTCTTTCTGGCCCCTTGAGATGCAATCTCTCAGTTTCCGGTTTTGGGTCTCCCCTCCCTCCTTAATGCATTATCATTTTTCTCAACCCTAAATGTTTTTTCATATGCTATTTTTCATGATCCTAGTCCAATCTTCTCTTTTTTCTGGAATTGAGTTGATACCAGTTGTATGCCTGCTGCTATTGGATTGCTGAAGTTTGGCTTTGGGTCAGCTGTGATGAATGTGTTCTCAAGCTGGATTTGAGCTTGTCCATAACTGTTTCATTTCTAGTGATCTCAAACTGTTCAGCCACTTTTTTTTTTTTCTAGGCTTTTATTTTCATGTCCATATTGTTTGAGGTAAAGAGATAGAGGATAATCCTTATTTGTGAAGGTGAATGCACCGTAACCCTATAGCAGGAAAAATGAATAGTTATACCCAAAAATATGTAAAAAGAAAGAGAGTACGATAAACGACAAAATAGGAGAGTACGATAATTTTGCCCTGGGACTAATTTGTAGATTGATGCCGATAGCACAAATATTCATCGTCTGTTAAAAAGATTAAAGATAGAATACTGGAGTCCTGGTTAGAGCTAAAATTATATGCATTTGTCACCCCTTGCCGGAGCCCTGTATTTTTGATAGGTACCACTTAATAGGAATGGAGCCAAACATGTAAACAGCAATATGTCAAGCCTTAAATCCCACATTAGGGCTTTATCCTGTTCATGATCCCTAAGGAAGGAATTTGGTTGAAGCCTAGCCATCAAATTTGTAAAGAACTTGTTGCGTTTGGCCATTTTGTATAGACAGTATTTATTTCTATTTATTTAATGTGACTGCTCGGAGGGAGTACATTGCTATGATATATAACCTTGACAATGGCCTACTTATGCCTTGTTTTGGTTATTTGTGATGGTCCAAAGCGTTGGTTAGACCAAGAAACAACTGTCTTACTGGTTGTATTATGGTATTTAAAGAGCTTATTACTGTTCCACCATTTCGACCTATTTTCGATCTGAAGATGTGTGCGAGCCATATCTTTAAATGATGTGGATTATTATGAACAGTTCAAGAACATTTGAGGAAGCTTAGCCAAAAAATTATCTTTGAGAAGTCATGCTCTAAGTATGCTAAACTAATCACTTTTAGCTCTTCCACAGATTCTTCAGTGTCTCACCGTTCAGGGCCTTTCAGGCGCCGATAGTGGCAGCAATGCTGGAGTCTCCAGAGCAATGCTGAAAGAAAGGTTCAAGACCTTCAACATTCAGTTTGAGGAGCTTCATCAAAGACAATCTCAATGGACAGTTCCCGACAGTGAGTTGCGCGAGTCTTTGAGGCTGGCGGTGGCTGAAATCCTTCTGCCTGCCTATCGATCTTTCGTTACTCGCTTTGGGTACGTATGTTTTGTCATGCTGCTGCCAACATGCTTCCTTCCTGTTTTTTACTACACCTTGCTGCCATTGGTACTGAATGATCTGTGGATTTTATGTGCTTTAGGCCTCTAATCGAGAATGGTAAAAATCCCCAGAAGTACATCCGATTTAGTCCAGAGGACCTTGAACGCATGCTGGCTGAGTTTTTCGAAGGAAAGACATGGGGAGAGCAGAAGCGATGATCCTCTTTGGCTCTCCCATAAAGCAGGGGAGTGCCATGCGCCAAGAATCCCTTTGTTTTTTGTTTTTCTTGAAGACGCTTCTTTTCTAACCATCACTTTAATAATGACTTCAAAATAATTGGTCTCTATTGTACGGTACTCCCTATGCTTTATATATTTCAAGTCAATTTAATTTTCATAATTGTTTTAACCACCTTATTTTTTTTTTCTTTTTCATATTTAGTAAATTGTATTGATCACCCCTTAAGTTTGTTTTAATTGTAAAAATTATTTTTCATGTTTTAAAAATTGCAGATTACACCTACAGTTAGCTTGATAATTTTACCTTTGATTTCTCTCTCTGTCTCTCCTCCCTTTCACAAAATATATTTTCTAATTAAACATTGTTTTTCTAATTGCAAAATATATATATATATATAGAAGATATATGATTGAACTAAAAATCATTTCAGTTTTAATTAAAATATATTTTAATTATAAAAACCATTTCAGTTTTTTTTCTAAATTTTTATATATATAATAAATGTATTGTCCTTTTCTAATCTGTATATATAATATTTTCATAAACGTGTTTTACATTTTTAATTTTTAGTTAATTTTAAATTATATTAAAATTAGGTAAAAAGTAATTGAGCCACACCGTCGGTAAGATCAAAGAAAAGAGATAGATTTGGATTTAAGTGGAAAAAGAGAAGGGGGATTACGATTTTACAAAGAAGGTGACAAAATAGTAAAAAAAAAAAGAAAGAAAGAAAGAGGTTGTAGGGAGTCAAACTTTTCAATTCTTTGCAAATCAACCTTTGATTTGTAGTTCTTTATGTGACTTGCGATGGTTTAACACAAGGAAAAGTCTAGACTGCCCGAATGACTCGTACCGAGAGATTACCGATACTAAAATTACGTGAGAAATTGACTGTAAAATTGGCGCCAAATTGAAGAACAAATTCGAGTAAGGTTTTATCAACAAACGCGCGTCAAAACGCGGCGTCTCAACCACTGCAACGAGAACTGGAGGTGGAGGGAAGGCCCAAACAAAGCACAGTGTTGGGCGGACGAAACCCCATTAATAAATCCACGCCCACCAACCTTCAAAATCAAAACTTCAATGGCCGCCATTTTCACTCTTCACGGCTCATCTTTTTCTTTTGTCTTTTCACCCTCCTCGTCCTTATGTTGACGTCAAAGTTATAGTAAGTTAATTAATTTATTAAAGAAGCAATGCATGTTTGCGTACTTCTGCTTCTCTTCCAATGGGAGTTCAAATAGTCCTTGAATCTCTACCCTCACCTTCTCTAGCAACTCAGAGCTGACTCCATGATTGATCACCTGCAATATATATGCATTTGCTTAAACTTAACTATTTTCAAAGATTGAACACATTTCAAGTTAATTTGGACTTTTCGTGAATTTGTTTACATTTTCCCTTTTTAGTTCGATTGTCGCTCTGATTCTCGCAAATTTGCGATTAATGAATATCAAAGCTGTATCCCCCTGGGAGTGGATACAGTTCAAGGATGTGATTGGGGGTAAAAATAAAAAAAAAAACATATATACCTGAAAGAAACCCCAATCTTTGCACGCAGAGTGGAGCTTGTGGAGCTCGGAAGCCATGGAATCTGCAGAAAAAAGGCTCTGCAAGTCTATAACAGGGATTTGAGGCAAGCTTAAAGAAGACGAATTGAATAGAATTGGAGGATCTTGTTGAGGATGCAGGTATCTGTCTGGGATGGAATTCAGCGGCCTCTTAGCTAGCTCTCGCACACTTGGTAGCTGACTCCATATATATCGAATCACCTGTAAGCTTCGCCTTCAACATCTCTCTCTCGCTCGCTCGCTCTCTCTCTCTCTCTCTCCCTCTCTGAGGAGCATGTGGAGGTCAACCATTAACTTGCTCTTCGATACACCTTTTCTTAGCATGAAGAAGACGACTCTAGCTATGCTCCACAGCTTCTTTGCTATTTCCTGTGGGCTCGGTTCCACCTCCATTTCCAAACCCAGAGAGAGAGAGAGTTTTCTTCTTCTTTTTTTTAATTTGATTGGCTACTAGCCTACAAGGAAGGAAGACGCGAGAGAGGTAACAAGAAAAAGTCTAGACTCCCGAAACTTTTTAATGGCAGATTTGTAATATTGTTAAGGATGTGGGGTAAATTTGTCAAATTAAATGAGCTTCGGTAAGATTTCGGTATAATTCTTTCGGGCAGTGTAGAAGAACTCTTAACACAATAAATGTCAATTCATAGTTGAGTGCTTCTACACTGCCCGAAGGAGTTATACCGAAATCTTACCGAAACTCATTTGATTTGACAAATTTACCCTACACCCTCAACAATATTACAAATCTGCCATTGAAGAGTTTCTAACCTTATTCTCCCCCGTTGCCCTCTCTCTCTCTCTCTCTCTCTGTCTCCGCGACGTTCATCTCCTCCTGCAGCCGAGGCTTCTCACCAGCAATGACGTTTCTCGTTCTTTCTCTCTTGCGCGCGAGTGCGACTGAGCCTCCACAGTGCCTTCAACTCGTTCTGGCCGTCTGTATCTCCCACGTCGTTGTTTCTCCGGCGGCCCAAAGGCTGGTCCCAAGAGTTTGTGTACCATGGATTATTACTGCCTCTTGCCTTTGTATACCGCATGGCGCTGAAATAATTACAGGACACGCATAAAACAGAGAAAGAAAATGGCATAATACCAAGAGTTCCTTAACCACGTTCATTAGAAGAGAACTGAAGTCTGAAGGTTGATATGGCAGGCATATTCTCCTCTTTTCTTGTGGAGAATAATGATGACAAAGCCAGCTTATAAGTGTGATTAGTACCAGTGCACGTGCATTAGATATGGTTAGATCTCAACACTACATTATTGCAAGCATCTAAGTTAAAATATTATGATTATTGTTATGATGAGATATGCTATTAATCAAACAACAGGAAGTTTTGCGCAGCGTTTCATAACTGTGAGAGGCACATTTACAGACGTTTACAAGTTAGCCCCCAGCCCCCCAACCAGATCATTTTTCCTTCCATGGAGATCGAGAGAGAGTGGAGGCAAGATGTTGTGGTTTACAGGGAAAATGAGGATTAACAAATCCCCCTAATTAATTTCATTAATCACCAGAAGCACGCACGCTCCCCCCAGTATCAGGAAACAAAATATAAATTACCTTTTGGGCAGAACAAAAGGAAGGGCAGTCGGAACAAAAGGAAGGGCAATCAGTGAGGAAGGAGGAACAAAGGGGCATTCGGCGAGGAAGGAGGCGAGGAGGAAGGCTGTGCTTGAAGGGGAAGGCGTGCCTTTTGATAAACTGTGCTCTGAAATTGCTCTCAGGATGGCGCCAATTTGACAGTCAATTTCTCACGCAATATTAGCTTCGGTAATCTCTCGGTACGAATTATTCAGGCAGTGTAGACTTTTCCTTCATAGTTAGTGACAACAGAATAAGGTGAGCTTGAGCTAGCAACCATGGCAATTGCTTACTTTAAGATGATAAAAAAAGCTAAATGATAGTGGGGGATGATAACTTCGAATGAGAAAAAAATATAAGTGATGTTACTCAAAGAAAGAATGAAAAGATGAATGATGTGGTGTTCGAAGATAGTAATTTTTGGAGGTCAAGATAGGCATTGGTCGAGAAAATAATTATTGTTTAAATTATAATTATTAGTTTTAAATTAGGTATGAATAATTTAATTAAACAATAAAACATAAAATATATAGATAATTTTTTTAAAAATTTATGTTAGATCCCATACAAAACACAAATATTACATTAGACCCCATCTCAAACCAACGGGAGTTCACATTGATTGGTTGGGAAAGTTGTCGGATTTGTTGGGTTGTTGATAGGTCGTAAGAGTCAAGAGGGCATTGGTTCTTGTTCGTCTCCTATAACTTTTTTTATTTTATAATTCAAGTGTTCAAAATTTGCTCATCTAATTTTAGAAGAGATTGGTTTACCTTCTAATTCAACATTTGAATAAATCAGATATAATCGTAAGTTTATACACTCTCAAATAGATATGCAATTAATCTCTATTAAATAGAATATTTTCTCAATCAAAAATTGATCCCTCGCCACACTTTCAAAGAGACTTAGAGTTTTACCATTTATGTCATTCCCTATCGTGTGTCTCCACTGCCATTTTTGCCTGTAACTTAGATACAATCTGCTACCTGAGAAACAATTGAACTACGGTCGTGGGGGCATGTCTAGCTCATTTGCTAAAGTAACTTACTTGATCTGGTGTCAAGACGATGAAGCTTGCTGGACTTGGTGTGGTTCGCCTTAAAAATGACCATATTTAGAAGAATCTAGTTGTTGAAAAACTCGCAGGCTGTCGGAAATTAAACTTGCACGGAAGGAATGATGTCTCCTCTGGGAGGACCTCTGCCGGAGGATGTGCTGCCGTCTTCTCTGGGAAGGCTCGTCCTAGAGGAATGAATATGGAAGAAGAAGAAGCTGAGGAAGTTGCGTATGCAACACGCTGGAAGAAACCGAGAAGGCAATATAAGAAACTCTTCCTCGTTATTCAAGTTTGGTCTCTCACACAACACCCACATACACCGTATCTGTTAACCAAGCTAGGTGTAGTTGTCGACCATGTTTGCAATGTTGCTAGATCAATTGCAGATAGCCTGAAACTCACCGGATCTGTCAAGTTCGTTGCGAGGATGACTGAATCTGGTAAACTGGAAGCCTGAGCTGTTTGTCGCAGACCATGGTGTGGAAAGGCTGAAACTGGGCTAGAGCTGCTGAGTTTGCCAAGCTGGAAACGTCGCTGGGAATTGAGAGTCACGTCGCTAGTGTGGCTCCAATATAAGGTTGCTAGAAGCATCTTAGTGTCGACGCCGACCGAGGGTCACAATGTGGAAGGCCTTCTCAAGTTGTGTACCAAAAGTTTGGAATGAAACGAAATTTATGAGGAAACGGGCAACGTTTTCAGATCGACGATCATTAGCTCCGGCATTCGCAATGGGCAGCTCTTTCAAGTTTGAATGAAGTGCAGCAGCAGAAGCAAAAGGTTATGCTAATCAATTTGTTCTTATGGGTTCTGAGTTTTTATGCTGAAAATTTTCAGATGGGTGAAAGAGGTAGATGTTCTTCCCCCCCGACTCTGGGTCCGAAATCCGAGCCACCTCCTCTCTGGTCTTTGATGCCACTACCAGGTACGCCTGCAATGTGTTTGTGTATATGTCCCACTGATCATTATGATTTGGTTGTATATATTGCTGTCACGAGAAAGAGTTAGCATTGACACTAAAATGAAAATGAGTGTTAATGGATTGCATACGATGTAAAGGCAATGATAGGCAGGCACCATGTGATAGTGGATAATACCTTTAATTGATATAACAAATTCATCAGTATTTAGATGTTTTTGAGAAATCCTCCATGAATGGCCTTAGGAGCATTGAAATTGAATTGCTATTATTAAGTTATGACTGAAAATCTCTCCCTATATATAGCTAATTATATGGTGCTGCTAAACTCTCCTATATATACACCTTCCTTGCCTCTCTCCCCATCTCTCTTTAATCCCATTGTAAACTATTGTCATCCATCTCACCCTCTCCTTCCTCTTTGCTGCCCTCTTCCATGTGAAAACAAGGGAGGTCACAAAGAGGCACAAACATGGGTTCCGGCGCCGGTGATCATGATGATCAATCAAAAGATTCAAAACCACCACCACCACAGCCACCATTGACAGGCAACAACAATTACCCCCCGATGCCGCCACCAATGTACCCACATCCACATTCCGGCCACCCTCCTCCTCATCCAGGCTACCCTCAAAACTATCCTGCCTATAACCCCAACGGCTATCCTTTCGCTGCACCGCCGCCAGCAGCCTATTATTATGTCCAGCAGGAGCAAGAAGCCAAAGCCCGCCTCAGCGTTGCAAGATTCATCCTCACCATGATGATTTTTTTAGTCATTGGTACATTTGCATTGAGCCTTCTCACCTGGCTCGTATTTGGCGCCCATCTCCCAACTTTCCACGTTGAGTCGATGAAAGTTCCTTCTTTCAACATCTCCAATGATTTGCTCAATGCCAAATGGGACGCCAACATCACCGTCATGAACTATAACAGCAAGATGGAACTCACGTTTGATTATTTTGAAGGCATAATTGTGTACGATGACATGATTCTTGGGCTGGCCAGGGTGCAACCTCTCAGAGTTGGGATTAAGGAGGAAACTTCCTTCAATATTAAGTTATCCACCCAGAACGGAGACCAAGAAAGTTTGGCCGGAAACTACCAGGACTTGGTTGGAGACAGAAAGGAAGGGGTGTTATATTTTGATTTGAGGATGATCGCCGAGACGTCGGTTAGGTCTGGCTTAATGGTGAGAAGACGGGTGCTTCTGAAAGTGTTTTGTGAGGATTTGGAGATAAAATTTGCCGGTCCAAATGGCCCCGGAGCTTTGGTTCAAGAGGATAGGACAAAACAGCATGAGTGTGTTACTTATCTCTAATAGGAGATTTATCAAGATATATTTTCTTCTGGGGTTTAGGAATTTTGTGACCTTAATCATTTATGCTAGAAAATTCAATATATATATATATATATATATTTCATACGAGGACGGCATTGCGTTCTCGTCTCAATGGATCCAGGGTGTGGGTTCCCCCTCCCCCAAGCCCCCACCCTCTGTTGATGATCTTTTTCCTATGCTTATACTTTGAGAAATTAATACTATCAGATACTTATGCGCTATATATATGTTGGAAAATTTGATATATCCGTATAATCAAAAAGATTAAATGAATGTATGAAAAAATTAATACTTAAAATATTTCATAGCCATGAAATGTGTTATGAATTTTTTAAGAGAAGTGGACAAGTTACATGAGTGGATGATTAATTAAGGGAGCAAGAGGTTAGTGCCTTTGCATATTAAAATATATTGAGAGAGCAAAAGGTCTCGATTTATGGGAGAAGTAGAATTTGAATGTGATGGATAGATTAAAATGAAGGGCTAGAGGCAGCTGCCGTGACGATGCATATGTATATAATATATTTATATATTATATTAAATACAAAAGTTTTGACTGGCAGCTTATTCTTCAATGCATGGGCTCCTCATTTTTGTCTCTCTCTTCACTTTTCTGCAAGTGTGCTATTGTGGCCTCCAATTAAAATTTTTCTCAATCGTGCGGCTCTATCTCTTTCTGAATGTCAGGCGCACTTGCTGCACAGTGGCCAAGGCCACTCCGAATATTCAATCCAAATTTCAGAAAGCTTGTCCCTACAGCTTCCTATAAATTGAGTTTTTCCTTCCTTGAAGAAATACGAGCAACACAAAGAGACAGCTCTCACTTCCATTCTCTTGAATTATACTCTCATATTCTGTATTATCTATACAGTGTTCACCATTGTTCTAGTTCGTGAAAGGCTCAAAATTAGTGCTAAATTTTAGCCGTTAATCGTTGTATCTTGGGAAATAGACGCCTATCAACCTCAAGCACTCTCGGTGAGGCGGCGAATCTGTTTTAAGGACACTGTGTCTAACACAGGCCTCGGTTTGCTACTCCTTTGTTATCTTGGTTTAATTATTTAACTACTTCACTTTCATTTATATTTATCCAGCAATAATTTATTGTCGAGTTTCTAACATTATAATCCCTAAAATCACATCTGCTAACCCCATATCCTTCATGTCAAATCTTGAATTCAACATATGCTTAGTATCTTTGACGATTTTGTTATTACTACCAACAATGAGTATATCATCCACGTAAAGACACAAAATGACATATTCATTTTCAGTGTCCTTAATATAAACACATTTGTCACACTCATTGATCTTATATCCATTGGTTATCATTGCATTATCAAACTTTTCATGCCATTGCTTAGGCGCTTGTTTTAAGCCATACAATGATTTTACCAATTTACAGACTTTCTTTCCTTGTCCTGGAACTATAAAACTCTCGGGTTATTCCATATATATCTTTTCATCCAGATCTCCATTTAAGAAAGCTGTTTTCACGTCCATTTGTTGTACTTCCAAATTTCGCAAAGCTGCAATTGCAAGTATCATCCTAATGGAGTTTATTCTCGTTACAGGATAATATGTATCAAAGTAATCTAGGCCTTCTCGTTGCCTATACCCTTTAATTACAAGTCTGGCTTTATACTTATCAATAGAGCCATCTGCTTTTATTTTCCGTTTAAAGATCCACTTGGACCCTAAAGGTTTACACCCAGGAGGCAGATCTACTAGTTCCTAAGTACGATTCTGTAAAATAGAATCAACTTCACTTTTAATTGCTTATTTCCACAAAAGTCCCTCTGAAGAACCTACAGCTTCTTCATAATTTTGTGGTTCTTTTTCTAATAAGTAAGTTAGAAAATCTAGGCCAAAAGACTTTTCTACTCTTATTCTTTTGCTCCTTCTAGGTTCATTATGAAGTTCTTGTTCATGTTCTGAATCATGACTCTCTTCATCCATAGTATCATTTGTTCTTTTAAATGAACTTGAACCCTCCTTGGAGTTACACGGAAACACATTTTCAAAGAATGATGCATTTCTCGATTCCATTATAGTGTTCTTGTGTATATCTGGGTTTTTAGATTCATACACAAGGAATCGATACGCATTATTGTCGAAACCATTACTTTTGCTAGACACCCCCACACTCTTAAGTATTTGTAGGAAGGTCTCCTACTTTTCCAGAGTTCATATGGAGTCTTTTCTTCTTTCTTTCGAGGTATCTTATTTAAAAGATAATTACTCGATTTGTCTCTTACAATGGATACTTCTATGAATTTTGCTGGAACATCTAATATAATAGTGTAAGGATCTGCCCTTGCGGTCCATATGCCTGTTACTGTGCCTGTGGGCCATGGCGAAAAGCCTGAAAAATTCAATGGGTTGAATTTTAAAAGGTGGCAGCAAAAGATGCTGTTTTACCTTACTGTAACGCCCCATTCTTCTCGAAGCATTTCTTACCCCGACATTTATTAATTAATAATTATTTTATACCTCATATATTTCTCTTTCTTTCTCTCATTTTCCTCATTGGGGTAACCATAGCTAACAGCGGAAACATGATAGATCGTAACCTAATACTTAACAAACTTTTAACATCAGAATCGTACATTTATATTCATAATAAAATCATAACATTATTCTCAAACGTACTAGTGTTTAAACACAATCATGATCATCCCTTAATATTACATGTCGAAATATCATAATTAACATCATGGATAACATAGCAAGACATAACATGATAGGTTATATGCATAACCGATACATTTACGCACTTCAACAAGTGCCATCACATGCCTTCATTTTCTTCGTTTCTGCTATAACTTCCATCTGGAACATTAAATATTCCAGGGGTATCGCCCAATTAGATGATCGGCCATCTAAGTAAGAGTATAATATTCATGAATGAATGTAAATGCATAATGTCTTGTCATTTGGCATGTTTGAGCCGACGGACATCCATACACCATATGCCACTTACCATTTTTACGACCAGCTCTTTCCAGGCCGAGGTGTATGGGTGCACCCTTGGTAAAGCAGCGATGCCCACCCGTACTCTCAAACATATGCGATACATGAGTAACGATGGATTACATGTGAACATATACATATCATCATCATATTATGTAAATGCGTCTACGTGACATATGCACACATCATACCATGTCAACATGTCGAAACATACTTTGAAACATACATCGCATTTAACATTCTATCAAATCATATGACACATTTTAGAAATTACCTTACATAGACAAATTAGGTTTGAGAAATACTAGCTTACCTTTGAAATCGGCTTGAGTCTCGAAAAATGTGCTTTAATCTCAAAAACGTGCTCGCCTCGACTTTCGCACTAGACTCTTAGTTATACTCAAACTTTAGTCTCAAAGATCCCTGGACATCATATTTATTCAAGGGATATTAAAACTTATTTTCCTCAAATTTTCTTCAATCACTTAAATTTCTCCCCATTATTTTCTCAATAATAAATACTTCCCAAAGCATTTTTTTCTTAATTTTTCTCCACGAAAATTCATAAAACAACATTTCTAATCTTTTAAAATTTTATGGGAATTTTTCATAATTTTTTTCCTATTTTTCTTTCATTTCCAAGAATTCTCTTTTCCCAACAATTACCAAATAAATATTTCTTTCCAAATTTTTCATAAATTTCTTCCATAATAATTCATAAAATAAAACACCTAATTATTTTTTGAAATGTTTCAAAAAAATTAAACCTAATAAGATAAAAGAAAATATTATCAACTTCCATTTATTTGAGATATTTTACACTTACCTTGTAACACTTTCTTCAAGCTTGTCTTTGATGTGCTCAAATTCCTCTTCTTTACTCCTTCCTCCTAAATCTCTTTCACAAGCTCAATTTTTCTCACAATCTCTCTTTTTCTTTCCTTCAAATCTCTCTCTTACTCCCAAATCATTATTTCTTACAACATTTCTCTTTCTAATTCAAGTCTCTCAACCTTTCAAGTTTTCTCTATTTATAGAGGTTGAATTAAGTTTAATTTAATTGTAGTGATCCACCATCTTTTATTATTTTATCATTTTTTTATTTAATTTTTCACTAAATCTCACTCATAATCTTTAATTATTTGTCCATACTCTACTTTATCTTCCACATTTCTCCATTAATTCACCCATTATCTTTGATTATTTGGCCACACTTTACTTTGTCTCCCACATTTCTCCATTAATTCATCCTTTATCTTTGATTATTTATTCACACCATATTTTGTCTCCCTTATTCTCCATTAATTCACCCATTATCTTTGATTATTTATTCACACCATATTTTGTCTCCCACATTCTCCATTAATTTGCCCATTATCTTTGATTATTTATTCACACCATATTTTGTCTCCCACATTCTCCATTAATTCACCTATTATCTTTTATTATTATTTTTCAACTAAATTCTATTTTGAATGGACTATTCTTTCATTTAGTCCATAAACTCAAGCCCACTTTCTTAACCTACTAACTTTAAGCCCATTTATTTAATCTTTCATTTTTCAACTTAGCCCACTAACTATAAGCCCATTTATTTAGCCTTTTTTTTTTTTTCAACTTAGTCCATTAACACTAAGCCCATTTATTTAGTTTTCTTTTTCCAACTTAACCCATTAGTTTTCTCAATTATAATCTCAAATGGAAATAAAAATATTTTAAATATAAACAAAATAATAATAATAATTATTATTATTATTCTCAAAATACTAGGATATTACATTCTCCTCTCCTTATAAAAATTTCGTCCTCGAAATTTGTTCATTTTTCAATCATTCTATCTAAAGACTCCTCAAACAAAAATGGAAAATTGGTTTTCATATCTTCTTCTCGTTCCCAAGTCAACTCTTCACTTATCGGGTTTCTCCACAAAATTTGTACCAGTGGTATTGACTTGTTCCTCAAGACTTGCTTCTTTCGATCCAAAATCTTAACGGGCCTCTCTAGGTAGGAGAGATTTTCTTGAACCTCAACTGTTTCTGATGGCATTACTTGAGAGGGATCCGGCTCGTGCTTTCGGAGCTGTGACACGTGGAATACATCATAAAGGTTGGATAAGGCCATAGGTAAGGCTAGTCGATAAGCAACTGGCCCAATTCTCTCCAATATATCATACGGACCTATATACCTGGGACTCAACTTGCCTTTCTTCTTGTTGCTTCAAGTGACCATTCTAAAGGGAGATAACTTCAAGTACACCTTGTTTCCAACTTGAAATTCCAAAGTCCTTCTTCTAGTGTCTGCATAAGATTTCTGGCGACTCTGAGCTTCTTTGATTCTTTCTCGAATGATCTTTATTTTCTCAGACGTTTGCTGAACTATCTCGGGCCCCAACATTTGACGTTCACCCACTTCAGTCCAACATAATGGAGACCTACACTTTCGACCATACAATGCTTCGTAAGGAGCCATACCAATGCTACTATGATAACTGTTATTGTAGGCGAACTCTACCAATGGTAGGTGCTCTTCCCAGCTTCCTGAAAAATCTACAGCACAGGCCCGCAACATGTCTTCCAAGGTCTGAATGGTCCTTTCTGACTGACCATCGGTCTGGGGATGATAGGCCGTACTTAGCCTAAGCTGAGTGCCTAAACACTTTTGCAGACTTTCCCAAAATCTCGAAGTGAATCTTGGGTCGCGATCTGAGACAATACTTACAGGTACCCCATGCAATCTAACAATCTCGTTGAGATACTGTTGAGCTAGCTTGTTGATTGGTTGACCTACTTTCATTGCTAGGAAGTGAGCAGACTTAGTTAGTCTGTCAACAATTACCCAGATGGCATCACTTCCTTTAGGGCTCTTTGGCAACCCCGTTACAAAATCCATTGTGATGTGTTCCCATTTCCATTCCGGGATTTCTAACGGTTGCAAACTTCCACCTGGTTTCTGATGCTCGATCTTGATTCTCTGGCACGTATCGCATTGTCTGACGTATCTTGCCACGCTTTTCTTCATTCCAGGCCACCAATATACTGACTTCAAATCTTGGTACATTTTAGTAGCACCAGGATGTATCGAGTACCCAGATCGGTGAGCTTCTCCCAAAATCACTTGTCGTAATTCCTTCACCCGAGGTACATATATCATTCCTTGAAATCGAAGGATATTTTCTTTTACCTTAAATTCTGGTTTCTTTACTTGACCGCACTCATCAACCCATAGTTTAATTCGGGGATCTTTTGAATAGGCCTATCGTATCTGATCCATCAAATCTGGTTGCAAGGTGAGACTAGCTACGTAAGAAGAGTTTCCTTGAGAAACTGTCCCCACTGTCATTAAGCTAAAATCCTCGACTAGCTTCCATTCAGATAACATCAATCCAGCCACACAAGCGATTTCTTTTCTACTTAAGGCATCAGCCACACTATTAGCTTTACCTGGATGGTACTGGATAGTGCAGTCATAATCTTTCAAAAACTCCATCCATCGTCGTTGTCTCATGTTCAAATCTTTCTGAGAGAACACATATTGTAAACTCTTATGATCAGTGAAAATTTTAAACTTCTCACCGTATAGGTAGTGCCTCCAAATTTTTAGTGCGAACACCACGGCTGCTAACTCCAAATTGTGGGTCGGGTAATTTCGCTCGTGATTCTTAAGCTGTCGGGATCTGTTGGCAATAACTCTACCGTGCTGCATCAACACACATCCCAAGCCATTCTTCGAGGCGTCGGCATACACCACATAGCCTCCTGACTCGTCTGGCATAGCTAGCACCGGTGCGGTTGTGAGCTTATCCTTGAGCATCTGAAAGCTCGTCTCGCACTGCTCGTTCCAATCAAACTTTACTCTTTTCTAGGTTAACTTAGTGAGGGGTGTAGAGATCTTGGAAAATCCTTCTACAAACTTTCTGTAGTAACCAGCCAACCCTAAGAAGCTCTTAATTTCTGTAACAGATCGAGGTTGCTTCCAATTCTTTACAGCCGTTATCTTTGCTGGGTCGACCGATATTCCTTCGGCTAATATGACATGCCCTAGAAATGCCACTTGGCTTAACCAGAATTCGCATTTAGAGAATTTGGCATAAAGCTTATGTTCTCGCAATGTTTGCAACACCACCTTTAAATGCAATTCGTGTTCTTCCTCTGAAGGAGAATAAATCAGTATGTCATCTATGAACACGATTACAAACTTGTCCAAGAATGGCTTGAAAATTCGGTTCATGGTATCCATAAAAGCTGCTGGGGCATTGGTTAGCCCAAAAGGCATAACCATAAATTCGTAATGTCCATATCGTGAACGAAAAGCTATCTTGGGTACGTCATCTATCTTGATTCTTAGTTGGTAGTACCCTGATCTTAGATCAATCTTCGAGAAAACCTTGGCTCCTTGCAATTGGTCGAACAACTCATCTATTCTGGGTAACGGGTACTTATTTTTAATGGTTATTTTGTTCAGTTGTCGATAATCTATGCACATCCTTAAGCTCCCATCCTTTTTCCTGACAAAAAGTATCGGTGCTCCCCATGGAGACATGCTAGGTCTGATGAACCCCTTGTCCAACAGTTCTTGAAGTTGAATTCTTAACTCTCTTAATTCTGTGGGAGCCATTTTATAAGGAGGTATAGAAATTGGACTTGTCCCTGGCATTATTTCTATGGAAAATTCGATCTCTCTCTGCGGTGGTAACCCAGGTAGCTCCTCTGGAAATACATCTCCGAATTCATTAACCATCCGCACCTCCTCTATTTTTAAAAGATCTTCTTTCTTTTCCTCGATATGGGCCAGATACCCGTATGCCCCCTTTTGCAATAATTTCTCTGCCTTCAAGGCTGAGATCCACTTCTTTTCATTTACCTTTCCTTGCCCTCGAAATTTGACAATCGAGTCTCTAATTTTAAGACTGACTGTTTTGGCTTTACAATCTATTGAGGCATTGTATTTTCCTAGGAAATCCATTCCTAGGATTACATCGAAATCCAGAATTTCTAGTAGGATTAGGTCTACTAGGAATTCAACACCTCCTATTTGGATTGACTTATCTTGGTACCCCGACGATGTTTCTTGAGACTTCCCCATAGGGGTTGCTACAATCATACGGCAATTCATTTGTTCAGGTTCTTCCCCTAGCTCTTTAGCTAACGCATGTGATATGAATGAATGAGATGCTCCGGACTCTATCAGAACATGCATAGGAAAGTCAGAAATGAACATGGTACCTTGAATTACGGTTGGATCCTCTGCCTATCTTGCTGTGTCAGGTTGAATACCCTTCCTTGTCGCACCTTAGCATTTTCTGGCGGTCCTTGAGGCTGTCTAGCTTGTCGCGGTTTGGTGCAGTCGGTTGCGAAATGTCCTGGTTGTTGGCAGTTGTAACAGATGATTCCTTTCTTGGGACAGTCCTTTGAAAGATGTCCCGTTTGTTGGCAATTGTAACAGGTGAGTCATTTCTTGGGACAATTCCAACTGAAATGTCCTTCCTCCCCACAGTTGTAGCAACCTTTCATTCCCTGACGGCACGGCTTCCCAGGGTGCTGCTTCTGGCATCGTGGGCATTGCTTGCTAGGCTTGAATTGAGACCCTTTGGGGTCCAATTTCTTTTCTTTCCCTGGCCTAGAGTTGTTGCCCTGCTGGCTTGTTCCTTGAATTGCTTCGATCCGTCCCAAGTTAGCCTCAGCGGTGATGGCTTGTTGTACCACTTCAGCATAGGACTGAGTGCCTACATTGCTTAAGGCTCTCTGAAGCTTGAGATTCAATCCTTCCAAAAACTTTTGGGCTTTAATTCTTTCATCTCCCTCATATATGGGCATATATTTAATTAATCGATTGAAGGTATCCTCGTACTGAGTGATGGTCATGTCCCCAGTTTGCCTTAGTTCCATAAACTCCCTTTCCTTCTTCATTCTCACACTCAATGAGAAGTACTTTTCGTTGAAGAGTTCTTTAAATCGGTCCCATGTGATGTACGATGCTCCAGCTTGCGGTGTCATCGCCCTCTTAACTCCTTTCCACCACCTATCCGCTTCGTCTTGAAGCATGAAGGTGGCGCAATTAACCTTTTCCTCGTCGCCATAATGAAGGTGATCAAGCAATTTCTCGGTTTGTTCGATCCAAAATTCTCCTTCGCTAGGATCCGCTCCAAGTCTTCCCTGGAAGGTGGGAGGGTGTTGTCAGCGGTACAGGTCGAGCATATTAGTCACTCGACCATCCTAGGTTTGGGTTCCTTGCATGAACCCTATCATGTTCCCCATAATCCTCTCCATTTGATCTAACCGGCTTCCATTTGTTCCCGAATTTCCTTGGCTTGCATTACTCTCAGGAACGT
This sequence comes from Diospyros kaki, assembly GCA_036245055.1. Classification (NCBI taxonomy): domain Eukaryota; kingdom Viridiplantae; phylum Streptophyta; class Magnoliopsida; order Ericales; family Ebenaceae; genus Diospyros; species Diospyros kaki. The sequence goes on from BSEG01000010.1 coordinate 2,647,907, forward strand.
CGCTAGCACATCCTTTAGTGTCATCGTCTTGATGGTTGGGTGGTCCTACGGCCAACATTCTTCGAGTGTGCACCATCTGAAAATAACATTTCTTATTAGACTACAAGAATTTAGCATCTACCAAGGCTTAACTTAAGCAACTTTCATTGTCTCATAAGGAAATACATATCCATTACATAGTCCATTAGGGAAATTAAAAACACTCCAAAGATTCTCCTATTTGAAACTAGCCGACTTCCATATCCAGACATTTTCCTCATCTTCGGACTCCCAAGAAGGTCCCTCGAGGTCACTCCTATACTCTTCTAGTTCCATCTCATCATCAGAACTATCGAATTCTGGAGGGTGATTCTCAATTTCTATTTCCAAAATGTCCTCTTCCTCGTCGTCCACGCTAGAATCTTCTTCGTCTTCCTCAGGTTCCTCCCAAGGCTCTTCTTCGTACAATTCTGCCAAACGTTGACGAATCCCCTCACAAAAGTAATAACATGAATGAAAGATTCCATTTTGTCGAACCCATTCGGCAATGGCCTTCAGCTCTCCCTCCAATGCATCAATAAGGAAATCTATTTGGAATTGGGTTAAGTCAGGCCATAGCCGGTAACTAGGTGGCACATCCTCGATAATGCCCTCAATTTGAGCTAAGTATGCATAGAGACCATCAGGGTTTTGTTCCCTTGTGTTAAGGCGATGTGTCCAATGGTAAATTAGCACATGTTCAGAAAAGTTTCCCGCCATCCTGTCGACTCAACACAAAACTTCATTAGTGCTTCCACTATTTATTATGAATAGTAGCTATATACTAGATTAGTGTTTAATCGTGAATAGTACACCAGGTAAGCTCCCAGGAAAGAGAGGTGGGTCACAAACGGACACACTTAAGTACCAAGTCTTTCCTTAGCCAGAACTTTCCTAGACATGCACTTTCACTATACCACACTTAAATCCAGTAGCTTTTATGACTTTGAGCATCCATCCCCAAATCTCTAAATAGGGATTTCTAAATCTAAGTTTTTTTTTTTTTTCTAAACCTCAAGTTCATGGATTCCTGATGATCTTTCCTAAGTTTTTATAGTTCGCTCTGATACTAACTGTAACGCCCCATTCTTCTCGAAGCGTTTCTTACCCCGATATTTATTAATTAATAATTATTTTATACCTCATATATTTCTCTTTCTTTCTCTCATTTTCCTCATTGGGGTAACCATAGCTAACAGCGGAAACATGATAGATCGTAACCTAATACTTAACAAGCTTTTAACATCAGAATCGTACATTCATATTCATAATAAAATCATAACATTATTCTCAAACGTACTAGTGTTTAAACACAATCATGATCATCCCTTAATATTACATGTCGAAATATCATAATTAACATCATGGATAACATAGCAAGACATAACATGATAGGTTATATGCATAACCGATACATTTACACACTTCAACAAGTGCCATCACATGCCTTCATTTTCTTCGTTTCTGCTATAACTTCCATCTGGAACATTAAATATTTCAGGGGCATCGCCCAATTAGATGATCGGCCATCTAAGTAAGAGTATAATATTCATGAATGAATGTAAATGCATAATGTCTTGTCATTTGGCCTGTTTGAGCCGACGGGCATCCATACACCATATGCCACTTACCATTTTTACGACCAGCTCTTTCCAGGCCGAGGTGTATGGGTGCACCCTTGGTAAAGCAGCGATGCCCACCCGTACTCTCAAACATATGCGATGCATGAGTAACGATGGATTACATGTGAACATATGCATATTATCATCATATTATGTAAATGCGTCTACGTGACATATGCACATATCATACCATGTCAACATGTCGAAACATACTTTGAAACATACATCGCATTTAACATTCTATCAAATCATATGACACATTTTAGAAATTACCTTACATAGACAAATTAGGTTTGAGAAATACTAGCTTACCTTTGAAATCGGCTTGAGTCTCGAAAAATGTGCTTTAATCTAAAAAATATGCTCGCCTCGACTTTCGCACTAGACTCTTAGTTATACTCAAACTTTAGTTTCAAAGATCCCTGGACATCATATTTATTCAAGGGATATTAAAACTTATTTTCCTCAAATTTTCTTCAATCACTTAAATTTCTCCCCATTATTTTCTCAATAATAAATACTTCCCAAAGCATTTTTTTCTTAATTTTTCTCCACGAAAATTCATAAAACAACATTTCTAATCTTTTAAAATTTTATGGGAATTTTTCATAATTTTTTTCCTATTTTTCTTTCATTTCCAAGAATTCTCTTTTCCCAACAATTACCAAATAAATATTTCTTTCCAAATTTTCCATAAATTTCTTCCATAATAATTCATAAAATAAAACACTTAATTATTTTTTGAAATGTTTCAAAAAAATTAAACCTAATAAGATAAAAGAAAATATTATCAACTTCCATCTATTTGAGATATTTTACACTTACCTTGTAACACTTTCTTCAAGCTTGTCTTTGATGTGCTCAAATTCCTCTTCTTTACTCCTTCCTCCTAAATCTCTTTTACAAGCTCAATTTTTCTCACAATCTCTCTCTTTCTTTCCTTCAAATCTCTCTCTTACTCCCAAATCATTATTTCTTACAACATTTCTCTTTCTAATTCAAGTCTCCCAACCTTTCAAGTTTTCTCTATTTATAGAGGTTGAATTAAGTTTAATTTAATTGTAGTGATCCACCATCTTTTATTATTTTATCATTTTTTATTTAATTTTTCACTAAATCTCACTCATAATCTTTAATTATTTGTCCATACTCTACTTTATCTTCCACATTTCTTCATTAATTCATCATTTATCTTTGATTATTTATTCACACCATATTTTGTCTCCCACATTCTCCATTAATTCACCCATTATCTTTGATTATTTATTCACACCATATTTTGTCTCCCACATTCTCCATTAATTCACCTATTATCTTTTATTATTATTTTTCAACTAAATTCTATTTTGAATGGACTATTCTTTCATTTAGTCCATAAACTCAAGCCCACTTTCTTAACCTACTAACTTTAAGCCCATTTACTTAATCTTTCATTTTTCAACTTAGCCTACTAACTATAAGCCCATTTATTTAGCATTTTTTTTTTCAACTTAGTCCATTAACACTAAGCCCATTTATTTAGCTTTCTTTTTCCAACTTAACCCATTAGTTTTCTCAATTATAATCTCCAATGGAAGTAAAAATATTTTAAATACAAACAAAATAATTATTATTATTATTATTATTCTCAAAATACTAGGATATTACACTTACTACCTTGAATCTTGCGAGATTCTTGACTGAGATAGCTCCTATATTAAAGGAGGATGAAACAGACATGCAAGTCATCAACGCAGTTGAGGCTTGGAACCACTCTGATTTCTTATGTAGAAATTATGTGTTAAATGGTCTGCATGATTCGTTGTATAACATCTACTTTACAATGAACACGACCAAGGAGCTATGGGAATCTTTAGACCGAAAATACAAATCAGAGGATGTTGGAACTAAAAAGTTCATAGTTGGGCGATTCCTTGATTTTAAAATGGTGGATTCTAAGACTGTGATCAGTCAAGTGCAAGAACTTCAGGTAATTTTACATGAAATCCATGCTGAGGGGATAATCCTAAGTGAATCTTTTCAAGTGGCCACTGTAATTGAAAAGTTACCTTTTGGTTGGAAAGAGTTTAAGAACTACCTTAAGCATAAGTGAAAGGAAATGAACCTTGAAGAACTGATTGTTAGACTTCGAGTTGAAGAAGACAACAGAGGGTCAGAGAAAAAAGGTTTCAATCCTACTGCTGTTAAGGCGAATATATTGGAGCATGGTCAAAACTTCAAATTCAAGAAGAACAAGTCGAAGCTGGGACCGAAATGAGGAGTCTCCAAGAACAAGTTCCAAGGGAAATGCTTCAACTGTGGCAAAATGGGACACAGATCTATGGAGTGCAAACTTCCAAAGAAGAAGATCAACGGCCATGAGGCACATGTGGTGGATACCATAACTGACGACGTGTCCGTCATAAACCTGTCAGCCATGATATCTGTGGTAAATTTAGTCGGGTCTAACCCAAGAGAATGGTGGATTGACACTGGTGCCACTAGGAATGTATGCTCAAACAAGGAGTTGTTCACCACCTTCGAGCCACTTGTTGGGGAGAAGGTTTTCATGGGCAATTCTACTTCTTCTGAGATTAAGGGACGGGGGAAGGTGCTGTTGAAGATGACATCTGGGAAAGAACTGACTCTGAACAACGTGTTGTATGTGCCAGAAATCCGCAAGAACCTGGTGTTCGGGTCGCTTTTGAATAATCATGGATTTCGTATGGTATTCGAGTCAGATAAAGTTATTTTGTCAAAATCTGGATTGTATGTTGGGAAGGGTTATGTGTCAAATGGGCTGTTTAAGCTCAATGTAATGACTATCATGAATAAGAGTAATAAGCCTTTGGTTTACTTGCTTGAGTCTTCCAATTTATGGCATAGTAGACTAGGTCATGTTAATTATGATACGTTGCGTAGATTAATTAATTTAGACTATATACCCTCTTTCCATATCAATTCAAAACATAAGTGTGAAACTTGTGTAGAGGCAAAATTAACAAGATCATCTTTCCAAACAATTGAAAGACATACTGAACCCTTTGATCTAATTCACAGTGATGTGTGTGATTTGAAACTTGTACAATCAAAATGTGGCAATAAGTATTTTATTACTTTTGTCAATGATTGCACAAAATATTGATATGTGTACCTGCTTAAAAGCAAGGATGAAGCTTTAGAGAAATTTATTCTCTATAAGAGTGAAGTTGAAAATCAACTTAATAAGGAAATTAAAGTATTAAGAAGTGATCGAAGTGGTGAGTATGAAACACCGTTTGGCGAATTCTGTGCACAACATGGAATTATACATGAAGTCACAACGCCTTATTCACCTCAATTAAATAGTGTTGCGGAACGTAAAAATCGCACATTGAAAGAAATGATGAATGCAATGTTAATAAGTTTTGGACTACCTCAGAACATGTGGGGTGAAGCAATTATATCGAGTAATTATTTTTTAAATAAGATACCTCGAAAGAAAGAAGAAAAGACTCCATATGAACTCTGGAAAAGTAGGAGACCCTCCTACAAATACTTAAGAGTGTTAGAAACTCGACAATAAATTATTCCTGGATAAATATAAATGACAGTGAACTAATTAAATAATTAAATTAAACCAAGATAACAAAGGAGTAGCAAACCGAGGCCTGTGTTAGACACAGTGTCCTTAAAATAGATTCGCCGCCTCACCGAGAGTGCTTGAGGTTGATAGGCGTTTGTTTCCCAGGATATAACGGTTAACGGCTAAAATTTAGCACTAATTTTGAGCCTTTCACGAACTAGAACAACGGTGAACAGTGTATAGATAATACAGAATATGAGAGTATAATTCAAGAGAATGGAAGTGAGAGCTGTCTCTTTGTGTTGCTCGTCTTTCTTCAAGGAAGGAAGAACTCAATTTATAGGAAGCTACAGGGACAAGCTTTCTGAAATTTGGATTGAATATTCGGAGTGGCCTTGGCCACTGTGCAGCAAGTGCGCCTGACATTCAAAAAGAGATAGAGTCGCACGATTGAGAGAGATTTTAATTGGAGGCCGCAATAGCACACTTGCAGAAAAGTGAAGAGAGAGACAAAAATAAGGAGCCCATGCATTGAAAAATAAGCTGCTAGTCAAAACTTTTGTATTTAATATAATATATAAATATATTATATACATATGCATCGTCACGGCAGTTGTCTCTAGCCCTTCATTTTAATCTATCCATCACATTCAAATTCCACTTCTCCCATAAATCGAGGCCTTTTGCTCTCTCAATATATTTTAATATGCAAAGGCACTAACCTCTTGCTCCCTTAATTAATCATCCACTCACGTAGCTTGTCCACTTCTCTTAAAAAATTCATAACACATTTCATGGCTATAGAATATTTTAAGTATTAATTTTTCCATACATTCATTTAATCTTTTTGATTACACGGATATATCAAATTTTCCAACACTTACTCTCTATTCAACCCTTTGGTTAGTGGATCCGCAATATTATCCTTTTACTTTACATAATCAATAGAGATAATTCCAGTTAAGAGTAGTTGTCTAATGGTATTATGTCTACGATGTATATGTCTAGACTTACCATTATACATGTTGCTCTGTGCCCTGCCAATTGCAGATTGACTATCACAATGAATACATATTGGAGGCACAATTTTCTTCCATATTGGAATATCCTCTAAGAAATGGCGTAGCCATTCTGCCTCTTCGCCACTTTTGTCTAAGGCAATAAACTCAGATTCCATTGTGGATCTGGCTATAACAGTCTGTTTAGAGGATTTCTAAGCCACAGCTGCACCTGCAAGTGTGAACACATATCCACTTGTAGACTTCAAATCTTTTACATCAGATATCCAGTTTGCATTACTATATCCTTCCAGGACAGCTGGGTATCTGGTGTAGTGCAGCCCATAATTACAAGTATATCGTAAGTACCTAAGTACTCTTACTATTGCTTTCCAATGGTTAGCGTTAGGATTACTTGTATATCTACTTAGTTTACTAACTATATAAGCAATTTCTGGTCTAGTACAACTCATTAAATACATTAGACTTCCAATTACTCTGGAGTACTTTACTTGAGAAATACTCTCACCTCTATTCTTAGATAAATGAAGACTAACGTCTAATGGTGTTCTAGCCACGCCAAAATCATTCTTATTAAACTTCTCCAAAATTTTATCCACGTAATGTGACTGACTCAAAATGAAACCGTCCATTACTTTTGTGATTTTAATCCCTAAAATCACATCTGCTAACCCCATATCCTTCATGTCAAATCTTGAATTCAACATATGCTTAGTATCTTTGACGATTTTGTTATTACTACCAACAATGAGTATATCATCCACGTAAAGACACAATATGACATATTCATTTCTAGTGTCCTTAATATAAACACATTTGTCACACTCATTGATCTTTTATCATCTGCTTACTCCCTGTTTTAAGAATGTTAGAAACTCGACAATAAATTATTGCTAGATAAATATAAATGACAGTGAACTAATTAAATAATTAAACCAAGATAACAAAAGAGTAGCAAACAGAGGCCTGTGTTAGACACAGTGTCCTTAAAACAAATTCGCCGCCTCACCGAGAGTGCTTGAGGTTGATAGGCGTCTGTTTCCCAGGATACAACGATTAATGGCTAAAATTTAGCACTAATTTTGAGCCTTTCATGAACTAGAACAACGGTGAACACTATATAGATAATACATAATATGAGAGTATAATTCAAGAGAATGGAAGTGAGAGCTGTCTCTTTGTGTTGCTCGTCTTTCTTCAAGGAAGGAAGTACTCAATTTATAGGAAGCTGCAGGAACAAGCTTTTTGAAATTTGGATTGAATATTCAGAGTGGCCTTGGCCACTGTGCAGCAAGTGCGCCTGACATTCAGAAAGAGATAGAGCCGCATGATTGAGAGAGATTTTAATTGGAGGCCGCAATAGCACACTTGCAGAAAAGTGAAGAGAGAGACAAAAATGAGGAGCCCATGCATTAAAGAATAAACTGTCAGTCAAAACTTTTGTATTTAATATAATATATAAATATATTATATACATATGCATCGTCACGGCAGCTGCCTCTAGCCCTTCATTTTAATCTATCCATCACATTCAAATTCCACTTCTCCCATAAATCGAGGCCTTTTGCTCTCTCAATATATTTTAATATGCAAAGGCACTAACCTCTTGCTCCCTTAATTAATCATCCACTCACGTAGCTTGTCCACTTCTCTTAAAAAATTCATAACACATTTCATGGCTATGAAATATTTTAAGTATTAATTTTTCCATACATTCATTTAATCTTTTTGATTATACGGATATATCAAATTTTCCAGCACTCCCCCACATGAATAAAAATTGATAGTGAAGATGATTTGAAAGTGTTCATTGGTCGAAACCTGCATAGGATAGGTAGGTGTTACCCTTGAACCTTCCCTTGTAAAGATATATTTACTTTACTAACTGTCTAGTAGACACGATGTCCTTGAACTGTCATGTCATCTATGTAAATGATAACATATCTCACACAGGAATCTTCCTACCGTTGTTCAGTTCTCATGATTATGTTCGTTTTGGCCATGAACATCAACCTGGTTCTGCGAGAGTGTTTAAAGAATTGAGCCATATACTATTCTTCTTTAAAGCGGCCCCACTTCTCTCTCACATAGGTGATTACTTTACTCAGAGTAACTCGCTTACTCCACTCATAATTTATGAGTTTAAGAATCATTAAAGCTAATATCGCTATCATTATCCTTACGGGTATCACTATTTCTTTTATAGGAATAGACGAGAGGATAAAACCCTCCACAGTGACCTAATAAAGTTTTTACAATTAGGCTGTCCCTTTGAACTTAGATCTTGGGATCTCCAGTCAACTAGGTTGGGTTTCCATTGTATCAACTTATTCTTTCATGGCCTTAGTCCCATTCCTCTTGACGACTTTTCAACTAACTCTCTATTCAACCCTTTGGTTAGTGGATCTGCAATATTATCCTTTGACTTTACATAATCAATAGAGATAATTCCAGTTGAGAGTAGTTGTCTAATGTTATTATGTCTACGACGTATATGTCTAGACTTACCATTATACATGTTGCTCTGTGCCCTGCCAATTGCAGATTGACTATCACAATGAATACATATTGGAGGCACAGGTTTCTTCCATATTGGAATATCCTCTAAGAAATGGCATAGCCATTCTGCCTCTTCGCCACTTTTGTCTAAAGCAATAAACTCAGATTCCATCGTGGATCTGGCTATAACAGTCTGTTTAGAGGATTTCCAAGCCACAACTGCATCTGCAAATGTGAACACATATCCACTTGTAGACTTCGAATCTTTTACATCAGATATCCAGTTTGCATCACTATATCCTTTCAACAGCAATAATTTATGTTATGTTTGCATCACATAGATATCCTTCATGCCATTGCTTAGGATATCATCTTCTGTTTTAAGAATGTTAGAAACTCGACAATAAATTATTGCTGGATAAATATAAATGACAGTGAACTAATTAAATAATTAAACCAAGATAACAAAGGAGTAGCAAACCGAGGCCTGTGTTAGACACGGTGTCCTTAAAATAGATTCGCCGCCTCACTGAGAGTGCTTGAGGTTGATAGGCGTCTATTTCCCAAGATACAATGATTAACGGCTAAAATTTAGCACTAATTTTGAGCCTTTCACGAACTAGAACAATGGTGAACACTGTATAGATAATACAGAATATGAGAGTATAATTCAAGTGAATGGAAGTAAGAGCTGTCTCTTTGTGTTGCTCGTCTTTCTTCAAGGAAGGAAGAACTCAATTTATAGGAAGCTGCAGGGACAAGCTTTCTGAAATTTGGATTGAATATTCGGAGTGGCCTTGGCCACTGTGCAACAAGTGCGCCTGATATTCAAAAAGAGATAGAGCCGCACGATTGAGAGAGATTTTAATTGGAGGCCGCAATAGCACACTTGCAGAAAAGTGAAGAGAGAGACAAAAATGAGAAGCCCATGCATTGAAGAATAAGCTGCTAGTCAAAACTTTTGTATTTAATATAATATATAAATATATTATATACATATGCATCGTCACGGCAACTACCTCTAGCCCTTCATTTTAATCTATCCATCACATTCAAATTCCACTTCTCCCATAAATCGAGGCCTTTTGCTCTCTCAATATATTTTAATATGCAAAGGCACCAACCTCTTGCTCTCTTAATTAATCATCCACTCACGTAGCTTGTCCACTTCTCTTAAAAAATTCTTAACACATTTCATGGCTATGGAACACATTTCATGGCTATGGAATATTTTAAGTATTAATTTTTCCATACATTCATTTAATCTTTTTGATTATACGAATATATCAAATTTTCCAACATAACCATTAACCGTTGTATCCTGGGTCTGTCTGCCTATCAACCTCAAGCACTCTTGGTGAGGCGGTGAATCTGTTTTAAGGACACTGTGTCTAACACAGGCCTCGGTTTGCTACTCCTTTGTTATCTTGGTTTAATTATTTAATTAGTTCACTGTCATTTATATTTATCCAACAATAATTTATGTGTTATGAATTTTTTAAGAGAAGTGGACAAGTTACGTGAGTGGATGATTAATTAAGAGAGCAAGAGGTTAGTGCCTTTGCATATTAAAATATATTGAGAGAGCAAAAGGCCTCGATTTATGGGAGAAGTCTGTATCCTTGAGTTCTAAGGAGACAGGAACCTAAGTCGTGAGTAGATGATTAATTAAGGAAGCAAGAGGTTAGTGCCTTTGCATATTAAAATATATTGAGAGAGCAAAAGGCCTCGATTTATGGGAGAAGTGGAATTTGAATGTGATGGATAGATTAGAATGAAGGGCTAGAGGCAACTGCCGTGACGCTGCATATGTATATAATATATTTATATATTATATTAAATACAAAAGTTTTGATTGACAGCTTATTCTTCAATGCATGGGCTCCTCATTTTTGTCTCTCTCTTCACTTTTCTTCAAGTATGCTATTGCGGCCTCCAATTAAAATCTCTCTCAATCGTGCGGCTCTATCTCTTTCTGAATGTCAGGTGCACTTGTTGCACACTGTCCAAGGCCACTCCGAATATTCAATCCAAATTTCAGAAAGCTTGTCCCTGCAGCTTCCTATAAATTGAGTTCTTCCTTCCTTGAAGAAAGACGAGCAACACAAAGAGACAGCTCTCACTTCCATTCTCTTGAATTATACTCTCATATTTTGTATTATCTATACAGTGTTCACCGTTGTTCTAGTTCGTGAAAGGCTCAAAATTAGTGCTAAATTTTAGCCGTTAACCGTTGTATCCTGAGAAACAGACGCCTATCAACCTCAAGCACTCTCGGTGAGGCGACGAATCTGTTTTAAGGACATTGTGTCTAACACAGGCCTCGGTTTGCTACTCCTTTGTTATCTTGGTTTAATTATTTAATTAGTTCACTATCATTTATATTTATCCAGCAATAATTTATTATCGAGTTTCTAAAAATATATACATATATATTATGTGCTGGGTTATTCATATTATGTACATAACTCCAAAACAGATACATCCATAACAACCCTAAGGCAATAAGCCCAAAAGAAATGGAAATATGTGCAATAGGTGTGTTGGCCATTTACATATGGTTTGGTTTAAATTTTGAGATCCCAGGATGTGGTAAAAGTAGGGGAAAATTGTTGTAGAAATCTTTTATCAACACGAACTTGATCGTATCTGATATATCATCCCATTATTTTAGCCAAAACTTGTGCAATTTTTCGACTTGCTGCAACATCTTGTAATTGTTTAATCTCATTCACTATTTACCAAATGAAGGATAGAAAATTGACCTTCCCCTGGTGGGTCGGCCTTGTGCGGGTTTGGCTGTTCTCTGGATGGCTCCCTACTTGGATATACAGTAGAACAAGGATGCAAGGTCAGTGTCTTTTCTTACTGCTTCTGTTCCATTTTTTTTCCTAGGAAATACTTAAAGTTCACTTACTAATCTTTCAGCTCTAGTAATTGTGATTAATTGTTTGGAGTAGAATAAATCTGCCCCTTTAACAAGAATTCTCCAGCCATCTAACATGCGACCATTAATCCGCTTCTGTCTGACTTGTATCATACAAAAGTGTACTTTGAGTGACATAGGATGAAGAACCTTCTCGAACTTTCCATAGGTAATACAGAGAGCCGACTGGTTGACTACTGGGTCTAACTGTTAAAATACTCCACAAAAATGGATACCAAGTCTGCTCCTCCATTCAGTTCTGCGAGACAATCCAACTCTAGAAAAAGAGCCCCTGAGAAGATGATGATCAGGGTTGAACCCATTACTGCCGGGAGTTTGATGCCAATCAGACGAGAGCTGATGGAAGCTTTGGGAGATTTCCACTAGCAAAGGAAAACAACTCTTATTCGATGGGATTGTGACCTTTGGTGCTCTTGGATTGGTTTTGATTCTTAACAAAAACAAGGCTTCTTGCACTAACGACAGCTTCAATAGAATTTGGGAAGACAATTGGCTGGGTCTTCCAACATTAAAGGGTAGATTTTCGAGTCTTTATTTGATTTCCTAGGACAAGGGCAGCTGCATCAACAAGCTTTTTTTTTTTGGGGGGGGGGGGGAGGGGGGGGAGAGTCTGACTCTTAGTGGGAATGGAACTTGAATTGGAGGCAGCCCCTATTTCACTGGGAATCTGAACCATTGGATGAGCTGATGCAACTGATTCATCGTGTGGTTTCAAGAAAGATACCTCCGACTGTTTGTGTCGATCTTTTTGGTGCTTTCTCGGGCAACTGGAGATTTAGTTAGGGTCCCTCATTTGAGGAGCAATATAGGAGTAGCTTTTATGAGGGACCCTAACTAAATAGGGGCATATAGGAACTCATTTGGGGATTAGGTTCTTAGATATCTGGATGTGGTTATGGATTCTTTTAGTTGGGAATAGGCTAGAGTTGTTGAGTAGTGGCGGCACGGGTCGGCTGTGTGGTGATATTGGAGTGACTATTGTACGGTTTTTCTTAGGCCGACGGATGAACACTCCTAGCCACTGACCGTCGATCGGTGTCATGCACTACTGACTAGCTCTACGATTACATGGTAACTGCATGACTTGATATATTCTATTTCTGTTGCATGGTTTGGTATGCGCATGGATATGGGATGCATGTTGGGGTTTCATGTTCTGTTTATGCTTGGTCACAGACATCCTAGTATTGTTAGTTACATCTAGTATGGGCATATGCATCGCATGTGGTTTATAATGTGGACGAAGCATCTGTCTGATGCCTGGATGTATGGGTGCCAATATATCTAGTTGATACTTACTACACCTTGCATTTTATATGTGCATTATATGGTTACTATGTGTTCAACAATCTCAGACGGGAGTACCGTTTCGATGGAGCCTAGGGCTCGAGTATTCAGAGGCTCAAGTGTCGGGAGCACCGACCCGAGGAAGTGCGCACAGGTTTGTTAAAGACTTATGTTGTCTTTCTGGACAGCGGTAGGTTGGTATGGGACTTGGGTGTCGGGTGTTTTGTGTGGGCCCCAAGGACCGGTATGTGCTTTCTTTATGCTATACTATTGTGTTGTAGCGTCTCATGCATTGTGTGTATGTGTGAGACTATGTTTGGGGGAGTTCACTTATTTTATTTAACTTATGGCCTTTCTTTTCGTATAACTTGCTGAGTCTTGCGACTTACCTTACTTTCCATCATTCCAGATAAGGACAAAGCTAAAGTCGAGGGCAAAGATCGCAATACCTAGTAGCCGCATCGGTATGGTGTACAGTCAGTTTCCCCCTCGTCATCTCTGATGTTTTGATAGGGTTTTGTCTCTTTATTTTTAATTGTGACGAGTCGTTCCTTATATTTTTTATTTGTCGGCACAGGTGCTTGTATGTATTTATATATCATGTGACCGCTATATCAGCGGGGTACTCATGTGCGTGCATATATATAGATTTGCTTTCATTGTTTTATTTCTTGCGTATGCATGCTAGGGTATTTTCTGTCTTGTGTTTCATTCTTTTCTCCTCCCGTAGGCGTTCCCATTCGGGTAGTCCGGTTGGTTGGGATATCCGGGCAGGGTGTTTACAAGTGTTTCCATCTTTTATTGTCTCTTCTAGACCCATTGAGATTAGATGAATCTCACTATCACGAATCCATGACATGTAGTTACTTGCCCGATATGTTTAGTGCACTAAACTAAAGTTTGGTGATATTTGTTATTTATATAACTCTGTAATAAGCAAATAAGGTCCAATTAATATTTGAATAACGTAATTAAATATTGTATGATCATATAATTAATGTCAACAGAACGTAAGTTATTTGTTTTCCATCAGGGATAAGCATTGGATCATACATCACATATAGAAAATAAATATTCTTCGAGATATGTGTTATTTCAAGAGCATAATATAATTTGGAAATAATGACATATTTTGAATTATTTCTACTTCAGGAGCAATAGTTTAATATTCTTCAAAAATATTAAAATTGGAATGTCATATAATTTAATTTGAAAATAATGACATATTTTGGACTATTACTATTTTAGGAGCAATAATTTAATATTCTTCAAGAATATTGAAATATTAATATATCAATTAAAGAAGGAAATAATGTATGAATTAATGAAGAAAATATTGACATATCAATTAAAGAAGGAAATAATATCTAATTAGCATATCAATTAAAGGAAATATTATATAATTATATTAATTAAAGAAAATATTGATATGACAAAAAAATGATTTCCTAAAATTGTAATGACATATAATATTAGATTTGATAAAAGTTTGCTCTTGAGGAACATGTAATATTTTTCTAGAATATTGTAATAAGTTGTGCTCAGGAGTAACAACATATTCAATTTAATAAATTATGTTCTTCAGGAACAAGTAACATATTAAAAAAAAAATGTAAAAGAAAATTGCTCATTTTCAAGAGCAACACTAAGATATTTTTCAAAAATATTTAAAACAAGATGAAATTATAATTCTTCAGGAACCACAATAATATAATAATCTTTTGAATTACTAAAAATATCGTGAAATTGTGAAACAATTGCGAATAAGATCCATGATAGGAGAGAGAGGTTAGTAGATGGACAAAGTTAATGAAAAAAAACTTAAGATCATGGTTTCAAAAATTTAAGATCATGTTGATAACGTATTTTAAAATAGATAGAAAATAGAATAGTTAAATATAATCATAACTAGATTAAAGTGAAATCAACTCCAACAAGTCAACAATGAGACCAGTATAGAGAGAGAGAGAGAGAGAAATTACTGAGAAAATATTAATATAATATTACTTTAAAAAGTCTGTGTTTTATTAAGAAGCAAATCCCTATATTTGTAGAAAGAAATTAAGGCTACAAGATACAATAGTCATTCACCAATAATTAATAATTTGCAGCATGTTTGAATTTAATTTCTAAATAATTTTCATATTTAAACTCGATTTCAACTCAATTTATTTAGTATAAATGAGTTGAATCCAAGTTTGTTTAAAAACAAGAAACTATAGGGTTCCTAGACGAACAAGTTATTGAGTTTGTTCATAAATGAAAAATTATAGAGTTTGTTCATGAACAAAAATACAATCATTTATATATAAACTATTTTTTAATAAAAATAATTCACACAATTATATTATTTAACAAAATAATAAATTTTGAAGCAAGAAAAAAAACCCTAAAACATCTTCGAGATATAAAATAAAATTAATTTTAGTTCCAACCACACTTGTTTTTGGCAATTCAAGTTATGAAATATTTTAAATATCCCTTAATAAAGTGTCTAGAAATAAAGAGTTGTTAAAAATATTTAAAATATTTTATAATTGGGACGACAAAAAAATAAACTGAAAATAGTCAATTATATATATACTCTTTTTAAATAAACAAACAAACGAGTTTTTAACCAACTTTTAACGAATTGTAAATAAATTTTTGTTTAAGCTCAGTTCACTTATTAAATAAGTTTTAAATATTTGTTCAAATTCATTTATTTATTTAAAACAAACATAAATGAGTTTAAACCAATCTCCTTCTCAAATTATTTATCAAATGTATTAATTCGTTTACACTGCTGAGTTGTGACTTTGGTTGCTGAGCCTTTAATATTGTTGTGTAAAACTGCATAATTTTTAAAAAATTAAAAATATTTTCAAATCTTAAAATTATTTATACTTTTTAAAATTTATTGATAATTTATAAAAAAAATATTGCTAATTTTTTAAAAATATGTTTATAATTTTATAATTATTAAACATAGTGTCAAAATACTATGTACAAATAATATTATCTCAAAAGAAAAAAAAAATATTTAGGCAGCATTTGTTAAAAGTAAGATAAAATTAAAATATTTTTCAAACTAATATATGAAATAGTCAAAATAAGTTTGAAAAACATTCTAAAATTTCTCAAATTATTTGTTAAATTTTTTATAATATACTAAAAGACATATATATTATTATTTTTTATCTATAAGGTTCAAAATATGCTTATTTCAAGGGCATGAGAGATAAATATATTTGAAAAATATTAAATAAGAAATTATGTGACTTCTTTTCAAAAATCACCAGATAAACTTAACAAATAAATTAAAAATAATAAAAATCTAAAATATTTTTTAATCTATATTTTAGTTAACAAACATTACCTACCTAAACATCATTACATCATTATTTTTTGAATTGAAGACAATACTCAACTGGTCTTGAATAGTTTTTCGATTTTTTAATATAAAATTGTATAAAACATGTATATAATATATATACTAAAAAATATATGTATATTATTAATGAATAATAATATTATAATAATTGCAATCAATTTTAAATTTTAAATTAATCTCGAACCTAGTCAAACTAAAAGCTAATTAAAGTCTATAAATGAACCGAAATTAAACACCCTACAACTCATTCTCTATTTGCCTTTATTTCCATGTCTTGCCTTCAGGGGAAGCAACATTTTTTGATTAAACCAAAATAACATAATTTAATTAGTTAAAATTGTTTGTTGGATTTTATTTAAACTGTAAGTCGACTCAGTTTAGTTTTCAAGTTTGAAAATTTTGGTTCGATTCGGTTTTTGTATTGAAAAAAATTGAAATAATCGAACCAACCAAAATATCAAAAACGTTATTTTTTTACTTTGTTATTTTGGTTTTTTAATTTGTTTTCAGTGGGTTTGATTTTTTTAATTTTTTGATTTGACAATATACTTAGTCAATTCAATTTAATTTTTAACACAAATTTAATCTATTTAATTTAAATAATTTAATCAATTTCATATTGGAATCCATCGATGCTGACCCCCACTTCCCTTTCATACCCATCCTTTTAACATTGGAGTTTTATGCTGTGGAATCTCCCTCCCACCAAATAAATAGGGGTCCTCTCATGCTTTATTCCCTTCATTTTCTGGTTTTTGTCTCCTGCACTGGGAAACCCTTCACCCCCCCCCCCCCCCAACTTTTTTCTTTTTTTCCTTTTCCAATGAGTGTCCTAAAAGTATAAAAAATGACTGTCTAAAGGACATTTATAGTCTTAAAAACTAAGGAAGGCCACTTCTAGACTTAAAAACTAAGGATGAAGGATGAAGAATGAAGAATGACTGTCTAAATAACATTTCTAAACTTAAAAACTAAGTAAGGATGATGATGCAGGGACTTTTGTGACAATCCATTGATCAAATGTGATTTCAGTGCATCAAAGAGAGAACTAAGTAAGCCTGTTTAGCCCCCTCTTTTGAATTTTTAAAAAACTAAAAAAAAAATCTTTATCAATAGCTTAATCCAATAAAAAATGTCATGTTAAATACCTTTTTCATCATTTCATGGAAAATAATACACAAGATTACATGATACAGTTAATTTCTTATATTAAATAATAACTCAGATTATATTTTTTTTAGTATAATACACTAAAGCAATGTATATACTAAATTATAACTTAAAAAAATATATTTATTTACAATAATGGATTCTTTAAAAAATATTTTTTTTTTATATCGTGCTCACAATCCATGTCTAGACACGACTTACTCTGCTGCGATTTAGGTCTTGACCCATTTTACACCTCTATCTCAGGCAATTATATTGATATTGTCATATCACTCTTTTGATTTTTCATTAAATTCTACTAAACAAAATTAACATAATATATGTTAATATGAATATCAAAATCACTTGATTATAGGGTTTATATTAATTTTAACATTTAAGTGATTTTAAAATTTATATTAATGTATGTTATATTAGTTTTTTTTTGACAGAATTGGATAAAAAAATTAAAGAAAAGATTAAATAATTATAATAAAAATTAAAATTTTGTAGTAATTCTGACAAAAATTAAAATATAATAATTAATTTATTACAAAATACAAAGTTTATTCTCTTTTGTTCCCTTAGACAAGGAAAAATGTTACTTTTTGGCATAAATTATAGACAATACTATTAGTAAGGGAAAGAGAAGATTCCATTAAAGAGAAGCTTCCTTTCACATGGGCACTCTCCAATAAGATGGCTACTTTTTAGAAACTTCCAAGAACAAGTTGCCCTTCATTTGCTTGGATCCTATGTCATAGTTTATAATTAATTTAAATAAATATTAATTATTATTATTATTATTATTTAATACTAAAAATTTACTAAACTCAAATAAAATTTAAAAATACCCCATTAAATTTTTAAATTTTTTTCTTATTTAGACATCCAACTATCATAAAATACAAAACAAATTAAGTTTTTTTTTTTTAACTCAAAATATATTAACAAAAGAAATAGGCGTTGGGACATACTCCGAGCATAACACAAGTATTAAAAAAAGCTAACGTACACTAAAAAACACATTAAGTTAGTTCACTCTAGTTTATGTGATCTTAAATTTTTTATTTGGTTATTATATATAGAGAGAGAGAGAATAGAACAATGGTGGGTGAGGTGTAGTATCACAAGAAAATTTTAATTATAAAATAGATATTGAAAGATGAGATCATTGAAAGGTAAGCTCCCCATCTTATCTAATTTTAATTTAATCCATGATGATTGATCATGCATAATAATTGATGGGTTGATCTAATTTCAATTGATGATTACTCTCTTGACATATTTTATATATACAGATAAAATTAAATTTACTAATATTTTAACCTTTCAAATGAGTGCGACATAATAGAATTTGTGTTTTTTTTTTGTATTTTTGAAATTATTAGAATTAGGGGTTTCAAAAAGTGGAGTTAGCACACTTAGCTCTATCTCTTTCTTCTGCTTGTTCTTTGTTCATGTAACATTGCCACCATTTTGTCTCTTTGTTACAATTATTAGTTATAGATAACGATTATATAAATAACTTTATATTACTTGTCATAACTTCAATGACATTGACTAATCAGTTCCATCCGACCCCAAAAATTTCACATGCACAACAAATTAGTTGGTCCCCCTAACTTTGTATCATTTTAAAATTTTGATTTAGATCGAAAAACTTGACTTACTTTGACATCCCATAAGTTTAGTTTGATTTTTGGTTTAAAAAATTTTAAAAATTAGCTTTCGACATGATTTAATTACTGAATCAAAGGCCAAACAAATATAACAATACATATATTGGTATATGTATCGTTTTATATAGGCATAATATATATGATACTCTGTTAATAATTAAAAATTATGATATTTAGTCTCTGATATAAAATATTAAGATTCGATATTTTAATTATTAAAAATTATTATTTTAAATTTTTATTGTAACAAAACATTAGTACGTATATGAACGTGACAATTTCTATGAGTGAAAAGTCACGTGAATGACTAATTAATAATATTTAAATAGACTGAATAATTTGGTGTGATCACTTAATAATTAAAAAATAATAATATTTAATTCTTAATATATAAAAACTAAATTAATTAGTAGTTAGACATCATCGATTTAAATTATAATAAAATAATGACATGGAAGTGGAGGTGGGCATAACAACAAGGGTGGGTACATTCTGGAACCGTCGCCCATGCAAATTGGTCGGCAGTGGGGCCCACATTGGGCCCAAACGTGTCGTCGGTGACATTTGTCCATCCTCTCATCGACTGCAGCCTCCATCAGACGGTTAGAAATTAAAGCATTTCAGCTGTTAAGGTTATTATGAAATTAAGTGATTAAAAGTTTGAAACTTTTCATTTCCAATGAAGTGTCCACGTCTAATTGAGCGCCTAATTAATCAAAGCTGAGAAAAGTTTGGGTCCCCTTTTTTGTGGACTAAGCTACCACATTCATCCAAGGGTTCTCATGCCTTTTCCAAACCCCCCCCCCCCCCCTCTCTATATATAGACATTAGAAATGTTGCACCTAATTATTTAGGGTATGTTTGATTACATTATTTAGAGTTTAATTCTAAGTAATATTATTTAGAAAACAAAAATCATCCCATCCCCTTGAAAAATAAATTTCATAGAAATAAGTTTTAAATGCTTGTACCATACATATTTTTCCATAAAAAAGTTAAGAGTATTTGATTGTTTTTCATAGAAAATGTGTAATAATTATATATTTTTTATGAAAAATGTGTGTAATCAAACACTCTTAATGTAAAATATTATCACAAATATTAAATTTGAATGGTTGTGTAGCAATTTGTTTATTATAAGAAAAATAAAATTTAACGACGAATTTTAAGGACGAAAATAATGTCTTTGCTAGTTAGTGGAAAAATAATGATGAATTAGTAATAAAAAAAGATTAAGATGATTTTGTGACAAATTAGTGACGGAATACGAATATGTAATTATGAGGAAAAAATTTTTAACATTTGTCAATTTTTAGAATTTAGTAAATTTTAAATATATTTAAAAAAAATTAGCACGTAATAATAATATTTAGAAATTATTTGAGATATTCAACCTGCTTATTTTAAATTTTTAAATAAATGTATTGTATTTTAAGATATTTAATTAATTAATTGAATTATTTAAAAAATTAAAAACAAAATATAATAAATTTACATAATCTAAAAACAATAATTTATTATACTTTAATTATTGTCGATTAACATTACCTATGATGTGTCATAGACAAAAGTCCATTAAAATATAAAAAAAAACTATAAATGCAAAAATAATTTTTTTAGGTTAAAAAAGTGTAAATTTTCCATGAGATGAGATTTCGAATAAAGTGCAAATAGGATAATTTTGATATTTGAAAATTCTTCTAAGAGTTCTGTAAAAATGATGGACATTATCTATAAGAATTTTAATTCTAGTAGATCTCGAAATATTATGATAGACATTATTTATAAGAATATTAATTCTAATGAATCTCAAGATGTCAAGAAAAATTTTAATCCTATTAGATCTGGTAAAACTTTATGTTCCTCTACAAATAAACGAACCTTCATTTTAAAAAATATATATTTTTATATTAGTTTTAATACAATTTTCAAGTCTATAGTGTCTAACTTAAATATTAGAGTGTTTGAGCAAAAATTTTCTTGCACCCTCTGAACGTTTTCTTTCTTACAAAATTCAAGTGGTTTGACAACGATATATCCAATCGATAAATTCATTATTGTGTTCAAATGACAATAATTCACAAAATTAACATTTATGGGTTATTAGGGTTATTTCCGAAATAAGTCATTGGTTTGTGACTCAATTTGGGAATTCTCAGCTGCCTGCTTTATATTTAAGTAGATAGGCACTGGATCCATTGCAGTTGGTCATGCCAATGCTACCTAGAACACATGCATACTTCACATATGAAGTCGATTAATGTGTTAAATAATAACCAAGAGTTGACCACATTAATTACAATAATAGTCAATCTGCTTCATAAGGTCTTTGTTTGCATGCCGTCCTAGTCACTTTTAAATAATTTCCTTATTTAATTAGTGCACTAGTGTGACCAATGTGGCTGTCTGTCTATGATACCCTTTGATTTATTTATATATTTTATTGGAAAGGGTCCTCTTCTTTTCCCTTTCAAACCTTAATTTGGTGTCACACACATTAATTAGAAAATAATAATTTAACCGCTATATATATATGTGTATAAATTAAAGTCGGTGTTAAATCAGATGTAATTTTATCTATTAATTTAAAAGGAGTGTATTCATACTAATTTACCATATCAGTTATCACATATATATGCCAAGTCAATATAAATATACTCCCTCAAAGTCAATAGATAAAATTACAGTCAATTGAGTTAATTTGAATTTAATTATTAAAATTAAAATAATTAGATAAAATTATAAATTCACAAAAAAAAAAAATAGATTATATTTATGATTAGCCTTTTATTTATGAGTTTCTTGTGAGAAATTTTCTCTCTCTCCTTGAAGCTTGGTTGCCTGTAACAAGTGTAACTCAAATTTAAGGATGGGAGAGCCAATGATATTACCATTCATGTGAAACTTGGCTTGGGGTATGTGATTGGTCCTATTGATGATATATATTTGTATTTAGTAGAAAAATATTACATAAAATAGGCTTAAATTAGTGTCATGAACCAAATCTTCTCAGTGCAAGAAATAATTGTACATCGCCCCCATGGGCGTAATATGGATGGTAGCCAGGTAGCAGATTACAGATAAGGATGTAGGTTAGAATCATAGCAGCCGCAATGTAGGAGTTTCACCCTCATGTGGGGTGACTCTTTGTAGACATTATGCACTGTGTTTCTTACCTGGTGTGCCGCCGTATACCATAATTAACCCTTCTCACGTGCGCGGGGCAGTGTGTGGGGGTCCTTAATGTGAAGAATTTTACCTTTAGACAAAGAAATAATTATACATCAAATGTGATCTCCAGAATTTTACGAGTCGTTGATATATATTAATTGTGGATATACAAATACTTATTACTATCATATACTTATTATTAGTGGTTATTGCTTGTCTCCTTAAAGGAATAAAGCTAGCTTTACTTCTCCGACTTTAGGGATGGGGCACTAATCTAACTTATAATGGGTAAAAAGAAAGATGCAAGTATATCTATATACATATATATATATATGTGGTACATGGGGTATTTAAAGTTAAAATTTACTTTCTTTTTACCTTAGAAAAAAGAAAAAACAAAGGGTACCCTAAAACAAATGCCCTTCAAAATGTGAAAAGAAATGGACATTAGCAGCCGCACTTTCCTTTTAAATATACAACGGGAACCCCAATTATCTTCGTTTTATATTTCCCCAAACGTAGAGAGAACATATCCTATAGGCCTGATCTCTCTCCAAGCACTCTCCCCTAAACAAACCCACCACCGCCACCACACACGGTCGCCGGAGAATGACGGAAAATAAGTGCAGCCACCACAAGAGCAAGCGGAAGAGGCTGCTGAAGAAGATACTGGCCGGGGTGCTGATATTACTGTTCATCGTGCTGGTGGTGTTCCTGCTGACATGGGCCATCCTGCAGCCGAAGAAGCCGCGCTTCATCCTCCGGGACGCCACCATCTACGGCTTCAACGTCTCCGCCCCGAACCTCCTAAGCTCCACCATCCAGGTCACCATCTCCTCCCGCAACCCTAACAGCAACATCGGCATCTTCTACGACAAGCTCGACGTCTTCGCCACCTACCACGAGCAGCAGATCACCTATTACACCAGCATTCCCCCCACCTATCAGGTCTCTTCGCCATCTTCCATATTAATTTATGCAGCCGAATTGGCCGTCGGGGCCATGCAAGGGTATTATGGACTTTTTGCATGCTCGACCGCCCAATTCCGGCGTCTATAGCATCGTCTTAGTTCAGTCATCTTACATATGATTCCCCAAAACGGTGGATCGAATCAAGGGGTTAATTAGGTGAAATACCCAATATACCCTGAATGATTTTGTGTCAATGGTAATCAACCTCTACTCTGTTCTCACATCAGGGGCACAAGGAAGTCAACGTCTGGTCGCCATTCATCAGCGGCGTGAACGTGCCGGTGGCGCCATTCAACGGCGTGGCGCTCAGCCAGGACCAGGCCGACGGGGCGGTAATGCTCCTCATCAGGGTCTACGGACGGATCCGATGGAAAACCGGCGCCTTTATAACTGGGAAATACCACCTCCATGTCACGTGTCCGGCGGCGATCACCTTCGGGAGCCGGAGCACCGGCATCGTCGTTGGCAACGCCGTCAAGTACCAGCTGGTGCAGAGTTGCAGCGTCGGCGTGTGATTGATGATCGGGCAGTTATATGATTTGATTGATGTCGCCCAAAAAAGTATCTCTTTTCTATATAAATCAAACGCCCTTTCATATATAGTTTGGATGATTTTCTAGCTATTTCGTTTTCTTGGATTTTCTCGGCGGTGGGATACGTGGATGATGAATTGTACGTACATTTAGTTGATGAATAAGAAGACAAGATAGCAGAGCTACGTATTTACAGCTGGTTGAATGATTAATTAAGCTCAACAACGATGAGGAGACGACTCATCTGCTTGCCCATTGCATGTTAGTTTCGGTCAAGATGAATTGTTTAAATAATATTTTAATTGTGCATATGGGCCATGGCATAGATAATCCATATATTTAGTTATCAGTAGCAATTATAATGCATTAAGTTTCGACCTTTTGAAATATTTTTGAGTTATTATTGTAATTTTAAAAATATTTTGGGTCCATTTCGTAATATTAAGAAAATATTAAAAATGTTTAAAATTTTATTTTTTTAAAAAAAATTATTTGAATATATTATGAAATTTATGTTTATTTTTAGATTGAATAACTATTTTTTTAGAAAAAATTATATTAAAAAATTATATTCATAAAAATACTCTTATATTATTTTTATTTACATATTTTTTGTTTTGTTTCTATTTCCTTCTTTTTAGAAAAATATTATTTTCCTATATTCATTTTGTATTATATATGTTTTCATGCAATCTAGAATAGCAATATCATCATCATTAAATGATGACAACAAGCTAAGTTTAATGCAGGGCATGATGTTTGAATTTAAATTTTTAATTAATTAGCATTCAAAAATAAACATCATTAGTGTTATTGTCAATAAACAATAATAAATTTCTTTTTGTGAGAAATTTATAAAAAATGAAACTGGTTAAGGATAAGCCTCACCCTCGAGCTCTTCAATGCTGAAGTCAATCTCTTGGATGAAGTGCAGAAAGTCAATAAAGTTGTAATTTTTAGAGTTGTGATTATATATTTGTTAGAGAAGGAGTTTCATATTTATAGATAGAAGAATAATACATGTTGCATTTTTTGATAGACATCTTGGACATCTTTTGGATTTCTAGGAAAGTATATCAATTAATGTAAGTTTGACATATTCTTTATGGTCTTATGTAAGTAACATCTGAAAATCAAGTCTCTCGAAATTCATAATTTTTCAAAAGAGCCTTTCACATGGTTTGGAGAGAGATTTTTGAATATGAGTGACACGAGAGTCTCCCTAATATAGATATTTTTATAAGTAGAAAACACTCTCACTTAGGTCACTCAACCAAATCTCTTTTACTCACTCAATCTTTCACAAGTCTCTTTTACACAATTGAGCATGTCGCAGGTCTCTCCCCTCAATCCTTTCGATGGGATGTTGCCCAAGTCTCTCTTTAGACTTGGACAAGTCATTGGTCATAAAGTTTGATTACTTAATTTTGGATGGAAAGCAAATTTTTTCTTATTCATATTGCTTTATTATTATCTTTTTTTTTATCAAATTTTATTAGATGCTTCAGCCAATTGCTGCCACTTTAAGCTATAGTTTGGTACAATAAGAGATGCCCTCTTACATATTATTCACGAAAGCCGACACTATTCAAGGAGAAGTTGGGTCATAATTTTGGTTCTATTTGCGAAGGTGGATTCTCCATGTTAGTAATTTAACATTGACTCGATACGTATCCATACGACAAATACAAAATTCATGGAAAGGATGTATCATCCCAATGATTTACTAAACCTTTTTTAACAAGAAAATCCCAAAAATACTCAAAATTTCCATCAAGGAAAGTGACAAGTGACCAAATTAGTTAGTGGATTATAATGGGTAAACAAATGAGTCCCCTTTACTCATTTACTATTAAATGTCTTGACCATTATTAAATGAAATAAAAAATGCTACTTATACAAATAATTAAATTATCAAGAAAATGATCGAAAACACCAAATAGCACCCTCATCCAATTTGTCAGTGCCATCTCTGGATGAAGCCTCGGGTTTCATCTAGGCCCAATCAAGCTTCTCTCCTCCGTGGCACTTTAATGATCGATGATGAAATCCGATTCAGTCATCAAATCTGTCATCCCGTCAGTACATATGACACAATCCTATTAAATAAGTATGGATAAAATAATAACTATTTTACTATTTCTATTCACAACACACATTTACTCAAACTAATCTGAAACTTAAATCTTAAACATTAAGTCTCACAATCGCACCATACATCATCATTATCTTATCTTGTAAGATATCATGGAAGAAGAACAAAATTGGTGAGTTCGGAGTTAAATTATTAGATTGGAAATGTGCTTTTGGAGGTGAGTTTTTATCTTTCTAAGATGCCCTTTTGTGTGTGTGTTTTGTGGTGGTGGTCCATTTCAATGTTCCACCATTTCACACCAAACTAATAATAGTACAATGGAAAGGGGGCTTTAAACAAAAGGGCCAAGGGCTACCATTGATGGCCCTTTTGTCATCTTCTTTTAATTTAATTAGTTAGATAAACAAAAGAACTATATATTATACGCATTAATTAATTCGTCAATTTGTACCTAACTTTAAGAGTTATCTTATTCTATACCAACTCTCTAGCTAGATATATATATATATATATAAATTTTTTCAAAAGTCACCATAGCATGCATGTCATTTTTGTACGTATCTAACAGTCCACCAACTCTATGTGTGTTATGTACGTATAAATAAAAAAAATAAAAAATAAATAAATGAAGATTCACTGATTGACATTTGGTAACTGCAGTTTAATTTATTTTACAAAAATTTAAAATGAATTATGGTAAGTGGTCAAACTATTTTCAAGTTCATTTTAACTCGATCGGATGTCATAAATTTAAGTATGTAATTAAGATCCAACTCTATTTATTGTGGCCCTTTTAATTTATTTTTTTTAAGCAAAACATAAAAGGATCATTTAAAAAAATTAATTTATTGACAAAATTGAAGCACCAAAATAGGTGTTGAATTATATAATATAAACATGGATGCAACAATATGTGTGTTGTTATTATTGATATATATCCAATGTATATATTTATACACACAAGAAGAGTCCATATTTGAGAAAAATCAGATTATGTTTTGCTACAACAGCTAGCACAGACCAAAGAGTAAGCCAACTTAACCGACAAGGCTAACAAATAATGGTTTATTGGCCAGTTTTTATTAACTTTTGATATCTATTTTGGTGCCTATTATTTCGTTATGCCTCTTGTGATTGAGATGTCACATATGGATGTTCCCTTAGTTCTGCTTGCCATCATTCTGCTCCCCATCAGGCCACTTTAGTAATTCCTTCAACTCGTGTTTCTAATAAAAAAAATTTCCTCCACTGATTTTTTTTTTTTTGGTGATTATGAATTTAAATGCATACCAAACTTTTTAGATGAGATGTTAATGAATACGATCGTAAATAAGTTAAATAATTCATGAGTGGATCGATATTCAACTTTTAAAAATCTAATTCAAAATTATTTTTTAAAGTAAACAATACGAGATTGACATTAATTTTGAAATTCGACTTGTAAATGAGATGAGTTTGAATTTAATAAAACTCCGTTTGTTAAAGTTCATGAATATGTTTTGTTGCAGAAAATTTCTTCAAAACAGAAAATGTTAGTACAATAAATCGAATCAAAATAGATCAAAACAAGAACGTAAAGAAAACAGAATACACAACTTCTAGTTTTAATCATTCAAGGCTCAGATTTGAACGACCAGTCACCACTCTTGCTAATGCCAACAAATAAGAACCACAAGCCACAAACGAAACTCTCAAACCGTAAGCCCAAAAAAGCCCAAATACCTCTCGGCCAAACCAGCAAAGAAAACTCTCTCTCATCCAAACGATCACAGCCACACAAAGTAGGTAGATCAGTCACAAAGACAATGGGTTCAAAGCACAAAGCAAGAAGAAAAGAGCTTATCCAAAAGAGAACCCAAATCTGATTATATAAGAGGCTTCTAGCGACATCTGAGGGGCCGCCTTTCTCACACAAGGAAAGGCAGTTGAATACATGAAAGGAAACAGCATCCACAGAAGGCAAGGATGGCTCAATCGCTATCGGATGATCAAGACAAAGGCGATGAAGCAATCGATCAGGATAGGAAACATGAGAGAGAGAGAGAGAGAGAGAGAGAGAGAACACGGGTTCGACCAAGATGAAAGGAGACACCAAACGGATAGCCAAAATGCTCTTTTATATGAGGGCTAAAAGAAGGGCTAAGGATGAGTGGGCTTCACCCCCATTTGAGCAAATGGGTCGTGGCCCATTTCTCCTCTAAAATGGGGAGTGGGCTTGTGGCCAGACTTCTAAAATGGGCTGCCAAAAAAAAATGGTGACGGTTTTGGGTCTTTTAATCTCGGGCCGAAACCTATGAAGACCCACCCGTAAAATCGTCATGGCCTCAGGCCTTATTAGGGAACAAAAAACATGTTTTATTAGAATCTTATGAATATTAATAGATTCAATTAGGGACTCGTAAACATGGTCGATTAAAAATTCGCGAATGAGTAATGAACATACTTATTTATAAATACATTAATACATTTATTTATAATTTTATTAATATATTACTTAACATAAAATTATTAAACCTTAAATTATTATAATAATATATTTAATTTGAATATATTTAAAATTATTATATATATTAAGTTAATCAATTAACATAATATAATATATGTATATAAAATAAAATAACAACTTAAGTTTAAATAAAATAACAGACTTTAGTAAGCCTAAGCTCAATTCGTTAATCTTTTGACAAGTTAAGCTCGAGTTTCGTTTACATTAATCAAACTCAAGTTTCAAGTTAAAAACTGACTTTTAAGCCCAGTCGAGTGTAAATTTAACAAAACTTGAGTGATAAAAGTCAAGCTATTCGTATTGGTGATACTACTAGCGAATGATGGGCATGGGTGTACTACCGCCTATGAAATTTCAAATTGAGTCCTAAAGTAACTACTCATATTTAATAAGTTATGATTTTCGATCCTAGAGAAAGATCAATTGATTTTTTAGTCTGAACTGAAATTTGATGAGTTGTGCTCATGCATAGTTCTCAAAGTTAAGAGCAGAAAACGCGTAGCTGTTGGGAAATTTGAATTGTTTTACGTTAACTATTAATTATTAATTATTGTTATTTTAAAATGGTCAAATAAATTATTATATTTTTAAATTCTAAACCAATTTAACCATTCGGTGGGATGTATTTGATAGGAGTGAAAAATAAGAATAGAATTCATTTTTTATCTAAATTTTAAAAAATTTCATCAAATAATTTTTTTTTTCATGAAATTTGAATTTCATCTTAGTTAAAAAAGTGAATTTATTTTTTAAAATTAAAAAATTAAAATTTCTAAAAAATGGGATGAGAATTAAAATTTTGTCCCACTTTCCAACCCTAATCAAAGACACCCTCATATTTTAAACGTGTCAAATAAGCTGATGAGACTTTCGAGGTCAATTGCCATCCATCTGTGCAGTGGTCATGCTCGCTTTTGATTTTTCCCAATTTTAAGGTATTTCTAGCAATTATTGAAGTCAAGCTTGTTTGTATTGGCTCTTCTTGTAAAGAAGGCAGGGCTCACTTCCCTAAAAAAAAATTTAATACTCAGGTCAGTTATTATAGTAAAAAGTTATGCATAAATAATGTAATTAATGCGTAATAACTATTATATTTAAATTTTAGAAAATTGTATCTTTATATAGATGTACTAAAAAGTTAATAAAAATTAAAATAATATTATGTGAATAATCAAATTTGATCATTTGGATGAATTGGATAAGGCGGTTATGGGTATAGGTTGCATCCAAACCCTCTTTTGCATTCCTTAGATAGCATTGAATCGGGCCTTGAGTCTGCTTTGAATAAGTCTAATTCTTTAGAGCTCATCTTATCAGACTCTTCGATTAAATCTAGACTATTAGAATTATCGAATTTGTCCTTAAAGATAGATATCCCATCATCATAAGTCACTATACTATTAGATAATCGACCACCGTAACTATTATGATATATGATTTTTATAGCACCGCTTTAATTTTACTAATAGTATCAATTCTATATCCAATCAAAAGAATTCAATGCCTTATTTTCAAGTTTATTTTATCATAAATTTAAGTACCTAATTAACATCTAACTCTTTTTAGTGTCACCTTTTTAATTTATTTTCTTTAAGCAAAACATAAAAGGATCATTTAAACAATTTAATTTATTGACAAAATTGAAGCACCAAAATAAGTGTTAAATTATATAATAGAAGCATATATTGTTAGGATTTATGATTCAAAATGTATTTTTATATATTTGATTATGTGCATTATGTTTGTATTTTGATATATGCATTTGGGTTTCATCTTATTTACATTTAATTGCAATTTAAATGTGTATATGATCTGTTAATTATTTTTGTGGGCCATTAGCCATTGGGCCGAGATCTATTTTATGAGTCAAGCCCATTTTTCATGTGGCCCATGCAATTTACCTCAGCCCAGCTCGGTTGCTTGCTGCTATATAAGGGCAACTTCATGCCCTAGCTGATCCAGATCATTCACTCTCTCATTCTCTGAAACCTTATGTTCGGCGCATGTAGTGAGACTCTCTCTCGCTTGTAAATCCTTCTCTTGTTTGATTAATCGGTTTGTTGGTAAGTTCTATTTGTAAGTGTTAATATTGCTTAATCTCTGTTGGAAATCGCCCAAGGCATGAGGGATTGAAACTGATAAGAACGCAGATACTTGTCTTGATCGCGAGATCAGGTTGAATAGATTCTCTCTTATTCATGAAAGTATATTTGTTTTCAATTTGTATTTCAATATTGTTATACTTGTATATTGATCTTATTTTCTTTATTGTAAGCTGTTGTAATCTCTTGTAATCGAAACCATTCATAGTGGATCGACTAGAGACGGAGCCTCTGCCGTGAGTAGGATCTATTGATCCAAACACGTAAAAGCTTTGTGTTCTTGAGTTCGTTTCTATTTCTATTTTACTATGCTTGCTCTCGGTTGGTTTGACCGATTAAACAGGGTTGCAATACATTAACAAATATGTGTGTGTTGTTATTATTGATATATGTCCAATGTATGTATATCTTTTCTTATATGTATATATATCCAATGTATACACAAACCAAAGAGCAAGCCGACTTATCTGACAATGTTAACAAATAACCGTTTATTGACCAGTTTTTACCAATTTTTTATATCCGTTTTGGTGCTCATCATTTCGTTATGTCTCCAGTGATTGAGGTGTCTGATGGATGTTCTTTAGTCTTGCTTGCCATTAGGGCTATTTTAGGGGTGTTTGGCTTATGCTTCTTTTTCATGGTTTTTAAGTTATTTAATTTTTAAGTTGTATAAAACTTAAAGTTGAGTAACATTTAAATTGATAAATATGCTTTTAAACTATCAATTAATAGTTATGTATTTAGTTTGAAAGAATTGATAAGTTATCAAAACTTGACAA
This sequence comes from Diospyros kaki, assembly GCA_036245055.1. NCBI lineage: Eukaryota > Viridiplantae > Streptophyta > Magnoliopsida > Ericales > Ebenaceae > Diospyros > Diospyros kaki. Next base: position 2,679,208 of record BSEG01000010.1, read on the forward strand.
AAAAATTAAAATAGATATGGTGTTGAATGATATAAAATTTGATCATTAGATATTGATAAATTATACATAATTATTAAAAATATATAAATACAATATTGTTATATATATATATATATACACACACACCGACAATGGCAACAGGGAGGAGAAGCATAGACAGAGGAGATAAGCACGGTGATGGGCAACGACCGATGGGGCAACGGATGAGAATTAGTTGAAGCAGATGGGAACGATAACCAACGAATGAGATGATGGGGGCAGCGGCCAATATTACCGATGGGGGCAATAGCCGACAGGAAGTGACCGGTAGGGGTGACGGCAATGGCTAACGGTGGAGGCTAGAAGAGATGAAGGTGACAGGCGATGGGAGGCAGAGATTGAAGAAAAAGGGCATGGCTGAAAATTGGCAAAAAAGATGAAGGTTAAATGATAAAATGATCGGTCAACATAACTTATAAATTAGCAGCGTTTTGCAAAAGCTCCTCCCTTCCAGCTTTTGCAAAACGCTATGGTAGTAACGTTTAAGTTATCTAGCTTAAACGCTGGTGAGGTGCACCAAACACATCACCAACTTTTTCTTAATAGCATATAAGCTATTGATACAACTTATAAGCGGTCAAACCGATAAGCCAAACACCCCCTTAGTAAATCATTTAACTCGTGCTTCTAATAAAAAGTCTTTCCTCCTGTGGTTACGATTTTAAGTACATACTAAAACTTTTCAAATGAGATGCTAGTAAATAAAGTTGTAAATGAGTCGGGTCATTAATGAGTAAAAATAACAAATTTACAACCAAAGACAATTACAAACAAGTCACTAACGGTTGAAAATTTCACCAGCGACCACACTTCCAGCACTTTGAACTTTCTCACTCTTGTTTGAATACTCTATCAAGTTTATTCTACACCTTGAGTCTCCATACTTATATATATACATCTTCCAAACACACTAGCCATTAAAGAAAAAGTTAATATGAAGTTTGAAATTTAAAAAATGTTTAGACTTTCTCAAACAATAAGAAAACATGCCTCACCTTTAATTCAAAATAAATTTACTTTTTGCATGAGAATCAAGATTTAAAAATTCAAATATAAGCTTTTGAGACATAAATGATTAAAACAATAAAATATATCTAAAAGTAATTCTCTTTTAATTTAAAATAAATTTACTTTTTGCATGACTAAAAGAAAACATGTCTAAAAATAATTTTCCTTTAATTTAAGATTTAAAAATTTCAAATATAAGCTTTTGAGACATAAATAATTAAAACAAGAAAATATGTCTAAAAGCAATTATCCTTTAATTCAAAATAAATTTACTTTTTGCATGAATAAGAGAAAATATGTTTCAAAATAATTCTCCTTTAATTCAAAACAAATTTACTTTATGCATGAGTAAAAAATGCATTTATCAATATATGAAAATTTAAACATAAGATTTTGAGACATAAATGATCCAAACAAGGAAATATGTCTAAAGACAATCCACATTTAATTCAAAATAAATTTGTTCTTTGTACCCATTTTTAATTCAAAATAAATTTACATTTTGCATGAATAAAAAATATATTTATATCATAAATATATTTTTGTTATCATCAAAATCATATTTACTTACTCTTGAGATTAACAATTTTCAAAACAATTCTCTTTTAATTTAAAATAAATTTATTTTATGCATAAGTAAGAAATGCATTTATTAAGATATGAAAATTTAAATATAAGCTTTTGAGATATAAATGATCAAAACAATGAAACATGTCTAAAGACAATTCACGTTTAATTCAAAATAAATTTTCTCTTTATACCTATTTTTAATTCAAAATAAATTTATATTTTGCATGTATAAAAATATATTTATATCATAAAAATATTTTTGTTATCATCAAAATCATATTTACTTACCCTTGAACTTAACATGTTTGATTAGAATCTTGTGAATATTAATAGAGTCGATCAAGGACTCATAAATATATTTGATTAGAAGTTCATGAATAATTAGTGAACAAACTTATTTATAAATACATTAATACATTTATTTATAATTTTATAAATATATTATTTAACATAAAGTTATTAAATTTCAAATTATTATAATAATATACTTAATTTGAGTATATTTAAAATTATTATATATATTAATTTAATTATTTAATATAATATAATATATACATATAATAAAATAAAATAACAAATTAGATTTAAGTAAAATAAAAATTTTAGCGAGCCCGAGCTCGAGCTCTGCTTGTCAACCTTTTGACGAGCCGAGCTCGAGCTCCTTCTATATTAATCAAAGTCAAACTCAAGATTAAAAGTTGACTTATGAGGTAGGTCTGAATTTAGTAAAGCTCGATTCAATTACAACCCAAACAATTAACCAATGATGGACCCTCTGCTACCGCCAAACAACCTATGAAGTCTCAAATTGAGTACTAAAATCAAACTACTCATGTTTAATAAGTTGTGATTTTCGATCCTAGAGCAAGACCAATTGATTTTTCGTTCTGAACTAAAATTTGATGACTTCTGCTCATACATAGTTCTCAAAGTTAAGAGCAGAAAACGCGTAGCTGCTGGGAAATTTGAATTGCATGTGTTACCTTAACTATTAACTATTAATTATTGTTATTTTAAAATGATCAAATAAATTACTATATTTTTAAATTTGGAATCAATTTAATTATTATACTTCAAAAGTGTCAAATAAACTGATGAGAGTTTCGGGGTCAGTCGTCATCCTTCTGTGCAAAAGGTCGTGCTCTCTTTCGATTTTTCTCAATTTTGAGATATTCTTAGTAATTATTAAACTCAAGCTTGTTTGGATTGGCTCTTCTTCCAAAAGAAAGGCGGGACTCTGTTCTTTAAAAGATTCTTTAATACTCAAGTCAGTCATTGTACTCGAAAATGATACATAAGTAATGCAATTAATACATAATAAATATTGTACTCGACTCTTAGAAAACTATGTCTTTATATAGCTCTGGTGAAAGGTTAATAAAAAGTAGAATGTCATATGAATGGCCGAATTTGATCATTTAGGCCGCGTTTTGTGTAATGTTTGATAGCAAAATTTTTCCAGGGAACTCATTTTCTCATTTCTTGTCTCATGATAGCCTTTTCCTTCAAATCATGGAAAACTAATTCCATGGGAGGAGGAGCTCCGATTTTTCAGGCAATTGGAGTAGCAACTCACTGTGCTCCTGTCTTTATCCCCTTCAACTTCCCTGAAGCTACAACGAGAGAGGGACAGAGAGCAAACGAGAATGAGGGCGAGCGAGCGAGAAAGAGAAAGAGGCAACGAGAAAGAGGGAGAGTGAGCGAGTGGGTGAGCGGGAGGTAACGAGAGAGATAGCGTATATATATGTATATATGTGTATATATATGTGTATTTGTGTGCGAACGAGAGGGAGGGCAAGTGAGCAAGAGAGAGAGAGGTAGCGAGAGAAGGTGAGCGAGTGAGCGGGTCAGCGACGGTGGGTGGGTGAGCAGGAGGCAACGGCAGGTCTGTGTGTATATATATATATTTATTTATGTATATATCTGTCACTGTATGCAAAGATGTGTATATTTGTATGTGTGATTGTGTATATATATATGTGTGTGTGTGTATAATTTTATATATATAAGTTTGGAAAACAAAAAAATTTTAATTTTGTGGTTTGATTTATCTGATAAAATGATTTAGTTAACTTAAAATAGATTATTATTTTAATTTTTTTAGTATTTTTTAATACAATTTCACCATTAAATTCCATGAAAAATGTATCATTTTCCATAGAAAATAATACCTATCAAACACGAAATGTTAGGAAAATGATCAAATTCTATAAAAAATATTACCAATCAAACATCAAAAGATGGAAATTAACATCATTTTTCAGGTAGAAAATTATACCAATCAAATAGTTTAAACTTTCAATTTCTAAAAATTTATTTTCTCAGGAATTCAATTCTCTGGAATTCATTTTCTTTTCACTCAAATTCTACCCTTGTAATCAAATGCACCCTTAGATGAATTGGACAAGTCAATTATGGGTATGGGTTACATCCAAGCCCTCTTTTGCATTCCTTGCTTAGATAGCATTGGCTCAGGCCTCGAGTCTATTTTGAATAAGTTTAACTCTATAGAGCTCATCTTGTCAGACCCTTCGACTAAATCTAGACTATTGGGAGGGGCATTCTCATATTTGTCCCTAAAGGTGGATACCCCTTCATCATAAGTCACTATACTATTAGATAATCAGCCACCTTAACCATTTATGATATATGATTTTTTTAACACCATCAAATAATGCTTTAATTTTACTAATAGTATCAATTCTATATCCAATCAAAAGAATTCAATACAATCAAAAATTTATATTTAAAGAACGCTACACACTTACAATTTGTGTTTTTATAAAGTATATTGATCAATTTGATTCTAAAATCAAAATATAACGACTTCTTTAATAAAAAGGTAATTTTGTCTAAATCAAAAATATAAATAAGGAAAATTTCATTTGAATAATTAAGTTTATATTTTTATTGTTTTGTTATATTGAGGTCTTTTATATTTGCATATGATGATAAAAGAAGGACCAATAACATGCAGTGCTCCGAAGACTGGATCTCAAAATCCGCACTTGACAATTAGGCAAGGCTAGGTCCTTGGTATGCCTCCAACTCTCAAGCCAATAATAAAATTCAAACAGTCCCTCGGGGCACAGCCGAGTTGACAAAGGCTAAGGTGGGAATAAATCCTGTCACGCTGATGACTATCAGTGTGGGTTTGAACCCTGGGGGTTGCAAAAAGTTGTTTTCTGGGGTTGAGCCTTGACAAATATCAATGTATGTAACACTTCAGACCTTAGTTGGTTCGGTCATATCCTGCGATTTACCTCTGCAGTGTTGTCTCAAGGACGAGGTGACTACAGACGCTCGTGATGGTACAAAAACAAAAAAAAAAATAATAAAATTCAAACAGCCCAGTGACCAGGGCAAATATAAAAAAAGTTTTTCATTCTCACATTTATGGTGTATTAGTGTTTAAACTTTAGCTATTATAATTTTTTAATTTATATTTTTTATTAAAATTATAGAATTGAGCAGCGAGAGAGTCGGTGGTAGAATGTCATCTAAAAGAAAGAAATAAAATTTAAACAAAATAATGATAAACTTGTAGTTAGACGATTATAGTTGTAGAAGTCCACCTTTTACATAGATAGTGAGAATTGACATATTTAGAGTTATTTTTGAGGTAGGTGGGACTCTTGAGCTTTGTTCCAAAATTCTCAAGTTTAATTGTTCTTAGATAGTGAAATTTTTAATTTAAATTTAAATGAAGATAAATATATTAAATTTAATTTGAGTCTTTTTAAATTGAGGTCTAAGAGGTACACTTCGATTAATCCTTTGGATTTTGAACTGAGTCAAAGAAGATGATAGTTGTCATTTCATTGTAAGCCTAAATTTTGGACACGTGGTGAGTTTGGATTGACTTCCTTAAAAGACATTCTAATTATTTTATTGTAGCACGTCACGACATATAATATAAATTATAGGGTGTCTCACAAATATTAAATTTAAGTGTTGAAATAATATTTTTATTTGATATATATATATATATATGAAGATGTAATTTTTTCCTTGCCAAAGAAGACTTTGTCGTGTGGCTTAAATGGGCCGGAACCAAACGGTCAGTCACTAGACAGAGACACAGCAAAACCATCAAATCAAGTATCAGCCAACATTTAATTGAGAATAGAAGAAAATAGTGAGTGATTTAGAGATTTAGCTACCTAGCTTAAACGCTGGTGAGGTGTATCCAAACACCTCACCAACTTTTGCTTAATATCTTATAAAGTTGTTGATACACCTTATAAGCTGTCAAATCAGTAAGCCAAACGCACCCTTCGTAAATCATTTAACTCGTGCTTTTGATAAAAAGTTTTTCCTCTACTGGTCTTTCTCTCGTGGTTACAATTTCAAATACATACTAAAACTTTTTAGATGAGATGTCAGTAAATAACGTTGCAAATGAGTCGAGTCACTCGTGAGTGGCTCGATATTCAACTCACAAAAGGCTTGTTTGAGTTTGTTCATTAAAGTAAACAAGATAAGATTGAACTTAACTTTGAATTTCAATTTGTAAACGAGTCAAATTTGAACTTAACAAAACTCGACTTGTCAAAACTCACGAATATGTTTGATTAAAACCTTGTGAATATTAATAGATTCGATTAGAGACTCGTAAACATATTCGATTAAAAGTTCATGAATAGTTAATGAACAAACTTAATTATAAATACATTGAGATATTTATTTATAATTTTATAAATATATTATTTAACATAGAATTATTAAACTTTAAATAATTATAATAATATACTTAATTTGAGTATGCTTAAAATTATTGTATATATTAATTTAATTATTTAACAAAATATAATATATGTATATATATAAAAAAATAACAAATTAGATTTAAGTAAAATAGAGATTTTGGCAAGCTTGAGCCTAAGTTTTGCTTGTCAACCTTTTGACGAGCCGAGCTCGAGCTCTTTCTATATTAATCAAACTCAAATTTGAGATTAAAAATTGACTTGTGAGGTGGGTCTGAGTTTAGCAAAACTCAATTCAATTACAATCGTGTCAATGAAGACTAGTAGCCAATGATGGACCCTTACTACCCCCAAGCAGCCTATGAAGTCTCAAATTGAGTACTAAAATCAAACTGCTCATATTTAATAAGTTATGATTTTCGATCCTAGAGAAAGACCAATTGATTTTTCAGTCTGAAATGAAATTTGATGACTTCTGCTCATACATAGTTCTCAAAGTTAAGAGCAGAAAACGCGTAGCTGCTGGGAGATTTGAATTGTGTTACCTTAACTATTAACTACTAATTATTGTTATTTTAAAATGATCAAATAAATTATTAAACTCTAGTTTATTTGGATTGGCTCTTCTTGCAAAAGAGGGGCGAGGCTGAGTTCTTAAAAAGATTTTTTAATACTCAAGTTAATTATTATACTCGAAAATGATGCATAAATAATGAAATTAATACATAATAAATATTGTACTTGATTCTTAGAAAGCTGTGTTTATATAACTCTACTGAAAGGTTAAGAAAAATTAAAATAATGTCACATGAGATTTGATCATTTGGATGAATTAGGCAAGACAATTATGGGTATGGCCTCCTACCCTAAATGAAGGATCAATCACCATGCAATGCTTTGAAGATTGGATCTCAAAATCCACACTTGACAATGAGCTAGGCGAGGCTAGGTGGTCTTTGGTATGGCCTCCTACCCTAAAGTCAATAATAAAACCCAAACAAAGTAATGATAAACTTGTAGTTAGACAATTTTAGTTGTGTTGGAGTCCTCCTCTTTACATAGACCAAAGGAAATGACATATTTAGAGTTCTTCTCGAAATAGTTGGGATTCTTGAAATTTGTTCCAAAATTCTCAAATTTTATTGTTATTGGATGCAAAATTTTTAATTTAAATTTAAATAAAAATAAAAATAAATATATTAAATTTGTCTTCGGTCTTTTTAAATTGAGACCAAAGAATTAGACTTGAATTAATTCTTTAAATTTTGAACTGAGTTAGGGAATGTGATAGATGTTATTCTTTAGAAAAATGTTATTGATATACTTTTGTGTATATTTTGGACTACACAAAAGTATATTAAAGACAAAAAAATCCCTCATGAGACGTATAAAAACGCATGAGATGCATCAAAATGAGAGATATTTTAATTATAATATCTCTTTATGTAATTTAAAATATACAAAATTGATATACAAATAACATGACTCTATTGTTTATAAGCCTAAATTTTGAACAGTTGGTGAGGTTGGATTGACTTTCTTAAAAGACCATTCTAATAATTTTATTGTAACACATCAGCATAGCATACGATATATAATATAAATTATAGGGTGTCTCACAAATACCAAATTTAAGTGTTGAAATAATATTTTTATTTAATATATATATATATATATATATATATGAAGATGTAATTTTTTCGTTGCCAAAGAAGACTTAGCCGTGTGGCTTAAATGGGCCGGAACCAAACGGTCAGTCACTGGACAGAGACACAGCAAAACCATCAAATCAAGTAGCAGCCAACATTTAATTGAGAATAGAAGAAGATAGCCTTATCTGAGTGAGTGATTTAGAGATTTAGATGTTAGAATTTTATTTTTTTTTATGTTATGAGTAATTTAATTTTTTTAATTAAAATAAATTTTAATTTAATATATCTTATTCACGTAATATTTTTATAACATATCACTTTTTTTTTATATATTTAAGTTCTACATATAAATAATAATTTTGTTTATTTTCAAATCTTAATATTTAAGATACAGAAAATCTTGGTATTTTTATAAATTAAGAACAAAAAATTATATTTTTTAATAATTAAAAAAATATAACAAATCAGTCAATCTATTCAAATATTATTAGTAGTTCATTCACATGATGTGTCACTCACGAAAATAGGTACATTCATACACACTTAAAAATTTTAAAAAATAATTTTTAATAATTAAGATATTAAATTTTAATATTTTATATATAAAAAATTAAATATTATATTTTTTTAATTATTAAGAAGGGAGATAATTATGGCTAAGATAAGACCAATGACACAAAAATATCAGCTTACTTAGCCGCGGAGGGAAAATGTCAGCGCGTCATAGTCAACATTCGGAAGCTACGACGCACAAACACAAGCAAATCCTGCGGCACGCAAACGCGTTATATTAATTCATTTCGACCCACCCAAGAAGAACCCATATATATATTCACAACACACACATATATGTCTTCCTCTCTGCTTCGATCCATTGTATATCTCTGTGTAACTGATTAATTAATTGGGCTTTCTCTTCCTGATCTTGACACCGTTCGCCATGGGAGAATCGAAGCAACCATACTTGAACGGAGCCTTCTACGGCCCCTCAATCCCGGCTGTCAGCCACCACCCCTCCCGCGGCCGCGGCTGCGGCTGGGGCTGCGGCTGCTGCCTCCTCAGCTTCCTCTTGAAGATCGTCATCTTCGTCGTCTTCCTCGTTTGCCTCGCCTTCTTCCTGTTCTGGCTCGCCTTCCGCCCCAAGGTCGTCAAGTTCCACGTCACCGACGCCGCCCTCCGCCAGTTCTACCTCAACACCACCACCAACATGCTCTACTACGACCTCCCCATGAACTTGACCATCCGCAACCCTAACAAGCACATCGGCATCTACTACGACCGCCTCGAGGCACGCGCTTTCTACGAGGACCAGAGGTACGCGTTATTAATATAGATACGGCGGACCCGACAGCACCGTCCAATTCGAATACTGTATTCATTATTCTGATCAGTTTCTTGTTAATTTCTCCTACAGGTTCTCCATCATCTCGCTGCCGAACTTTTACCAGGGGCACAAGAACACGACCACCTTGAACCTCCACTTCAAGGGCCAGCAAATGGTGGGTCTGCAGGGCTCGGATCTGGACAAGTACAATTCCCAGAACAACTCGGGGGATTTCAACATCGACGTGAAGCTCTATCTTCGTATCAGATTCAAGCTGCGTGATTTGAAAACCCATAAGTTCAAGCCCAAGATTAAGTGCGACTTGAAGGTTCCATTGCTAACCTCTGGTAGCTTCGAAACTGAAAGGTGCGACATCGATTGGTAGTTTTGGTGTCATGATCACATCCATTTCCTCCATGGCCGCCGCAGCTCCAGGCCATCATAGATGCCTACACTACATACATACATATTCTTTCATATATAGCAGATTTATTCGTATACTTCATACACTTTTCATCTTTCTTTTCTACTTTTCACATTCCTGCGATTCCAGTTTTGGATATATATTATGATCATTTCCTTGTATTTGATAGTGGGTGATGATTCAGGTGTTTTGTTTGTATAGAATAATATTAGGACACTGATTAAACACCTAATCTTCTCCAGATTTGAGAGAATTTTTTTTATTTATTAATTAGTTTAATTCTCTCTTAATCCTCTCATGGACTTGCATATTAGATAAAGGAAGAGAAAACCTTTTCTTTCTTTGAGTTTGATCAAAAACTACAAAAAAAGATCAGTTCTTTAGGATCTTTCTTTTCTTAAAACCAATTCTAAGACCAATTTTAAAAATACCTTTCTGTATAAACTAAGATTCGTTCATTCTTTTTTCTTTCTCAAATAGTAAGAAGTTCATCTGGGTTCGAATTCTATTGAAAAGTTTACTGAAGATTAGTTCAATAAACATTTAAATCTTTTGAAAAGATCGTTGTATCTTAACAGGAGAAAAGAAGTTCGTTTATCTTTTGAAAATGCAACTAATCCATAGCATTTGGAATAACTTTTTACCGGCTATATGGGTATAATGGTAATAAACCTGATGGTAGCGTAATTGAAAGGCAAGTCACAAAAAGTCAAATCAATTACATATATTACATATTATTAAATTAAATTAAGCTCCCAGAAAGAAACGGTTCACGGCCGGGCTGAACACTTACGGGGGTATTTCCTTCCTTTAGAGGTTTGACGGCTTATAAATTATTGTAAAAATCTAAACGCTAATTTCAAATAAGTTGTTGATAATTTATTTTATTAATTAAAAAAATTAAAAATTTATTCTTAAATAATTTAAATGTTTATAACTCTTTGTTTCATCTCTTTCTCTGTCATCTCCTCCATTGTTGCTTCTAATATATTGACCGTCACCTCCTTCTCCATCGCATGTCACTCGTCACTCGTCACCTCTTCCATCTCTCTCTATACATATACTTAATACATATATTTAATATATTTTTATAAATTAAATTTAAATTTAAATATGAAATATTATATTCATATATTTTTAATGATTATGTATAATTTATTAACATGTAATTATAATAATTTTATTGACATTAATTTATAATTTATTTTTAAAAAAATAATATTTTTATAAATTTTATTTATATTATTTAATAATATATCTATTTTACTCTTGTTATATCAAAAGCAAAAAGCCCAAGAGCACAAAACGATATCTTGGGCTGAAAGGTATGCATTTCCTATATGTGGGGGCGGGGAGCCCACACAAACGGCAAACTAAATAATTTCAATATCCGAAAATTTCTCTAAGAAGATAATCAATTATTCATAAATAAATAATTTGATCTTAAAATTATTTCTAAATATTAGGATAAATAATTATCTACAAAAAAATTTATATGCTACAAAATGGGCAAAATAAAACCATCTATAAAATATAGATGTCATTTATAACAATTATGATTTTAATCAGAATAAATCAAAATAAATGTTATCTACAATAATTATAATCTCAAATTAATTAAGACTACTCCATATTTCTCTATAAGGTGGCGTTTGTTAAAATGAGCAAGATAAGGTGGTATCAAGATAAGATTGGAATGTTTTCCAAATCAAGATATGGAATGGTCAAGATAAGGCTGGGAAGCATTCCCAAATTTCTATTAGATTGTTTGTTAAATTTTTTAGAATCCACTAGTAATTATACTTTTTCTTTCAATGTGTTTGTTAATACATATGATAAACACCTAGATAAAGATTTTTTTACCAAAATATATCTATTACCAAATTTATGATTAAAATATTATTTTATGATTAATATGAATTGTCAAAAAAATTAAGATTAAAATTAAAAATAAAATTTTATTTTCTAAATTCATATTCAAAAATAAATTTAAAAAGAGATGAAAAGTATAAATAACAATTGTTAGAATTACAATAATTCCACCTAGATAATTAAAAATGGCCAAAGCATATTTTCATAATAGATAATATAATATAAAATTAAATAAAATAATTTAAAAATTGATGAAAGGAATTATATTAGTTAATAAAATATATAGAGAGAGAGAGAAATTTAAATTTTAAAAATCAAGGAAATGAATAATGTCATTTAAATTTTAAAAATTGTTAAAACATATAATAATTTAAAAATATATTAAATAATATTAATTATAAGAGTTAAATAAATAAATTTGTTTAATAAATTTAAATATTTAAAATGCATTAAATGTGTAAACACCCCGCCCGGATATCCCAACCTCCCGGACTACCCGAACGGAAGCGCCTACGGAAGGAGAAAGAATAAAATACAAGACAGAAACTACCTTGGCATGCATATACAAACATTAAAACAGCGAAAAATAAGTTATACACATGCTTACACTACGTGTACTCCGCTGGTACAACGGTCACATGATAAATAGATAAATACAAACTCATGTGCCAACATACATGAGACACGAAAAACGACCTGGCACAGTAAAAAAAAAAAAGAGTCAATCCCTCTCAAACATCAGAGTCAACTAGGGCTGACGGAGGAAAAATGAGAATTGACGGAACTGCCGATATACCATACTGACTCTGCTGCTAGATGCTATCTCACATGCCCTTGACCCACGCTGCTACTACCTGGAATGATGTAAAAACAAAGTGAGTAAAGAGACTCAGCAAGCATAAGGAAAGGAAGATTGAAGGCTGAACATATCCAGTAAATTCTTCCCAAAACATCAACCCCAAGCACACACAAGCCATGAGATGCCCAACACAGTATAAAAGCATAAATAAAAGCATATATCAATTCTTGGGGCCCACACAAAACACACGACACCCAAGTCCCATACCAACCTGTCGCTGCCCTGAAAGGCCAGAAATATCTCCAACAAACCTGTGCGCGCCATCCTGGGTAGGTGCTCCCGTCACCCGTGTGCTTGCGTCAGTCCTCCCGACACCCGAGCTATAGAATAACCGAGCCGTAAGCTCCCTCGGAACGGTTCTCCCATCTGAGACCTTTGAACTGTCGGTAACCATGCAATGCACATAAAAATACAATGGCATAGTGAGCATCAACGTGATACACTAGCGCCCATATATCTAGGCATCAGGCCATGCTCCTCCCACATAGTAAACCACACGCGATGCATATTTTCGTGCTAGATGCAATCAAACCATACTAGAATGTCCGTGACCAAGCATACTCAATAAATGAATACCCCAACATGCAACCTATACCCATGTTCATATCAAACCATGAACGATAATATAACATAACGAATCATGAAGTAAATCACATAATGGCAGAGCTAGTCAGCAGTGTCCAACACTGATCAACGGTCAGTGACTAGGAGTGTCCGTCCGACGATCTACTTCAGGACCGTACAATAGACTACTCCAACGTCACCAAACAGTCGACCTCTACCCCAATGCTCAATAGCTCTAACCTACTCACACCCAAGAAATCCATAATCAAACCCGCACATATAGGAACCTAGTCCCCAAGTAGGGTCCAACATCATTCCAAAATGAATGGGGGTGATACAAACCCCCATACGCACACAACAAACAAAACCTCAACGAGTCTCATATTTAATTTAAATTAATTCATGCTAATAAAAATCCTCAATTCGTATAATTAATATGTAAAACCAAAACGAATTAAGAGAAAGCGTGGAGTTCACAAAATGGAAAGAGCTCACAAAGGTATTTAACCCTAGAAATCTCCTAATTAAATTAATTAAGCAAAATTTGCACAATAACCATTTATAACGGATGTAATTAATTTATGCAACCAAATTGAGTTAAGGGAGGATATAAAATTCATAAATCGAATGTGTAACGCCCTGCTTTTTCGGGCGTATTATAACTTGGGACAATTCCGGGATAATAATTTTTTTTCTTTCAAACACTAAAGCTAAACCACATCATACCTCGAATCGGTCCCAGAACTTCCAATCATTTTTTTTTCTCGAAAGAGAATCACTGTACATATTAAATGCTTAAGCAATGATCGAAACCTAACATCTTAATATGAATTATAAATAAATTCTTACATCTTCAATATTTCTCAAAACGTGCTGAAAATAAATTAAAACGTACATAATTAATATTTCAACATATCATGGTACATTTACTCGCTTCTTGACGTCTCGCGTCATTACACATCACCAATCTCGGAATCATCTCTGCAAGTCCTGACTGGAACGTTGAATGTTCCAGGGGCGAACCCAAGTTAGATGATGAATCATCTAAGTAAGGGTACATAATGCTATGTCATGAGTGTATGCAATGTCTTTCATCGTAGGTGTCAACTACACCCCTCATGCTACCTACCATTTTAGCGGCCACCTCTTTCGAAGCCAGGGTGTATGGGTGCACCCTTGGTAAGGCAGCGGTGCCAGTTCGTACTCCCTACGGCCTCATATGCGTGTGATCGATGATATCAACGTGTATTTATGCATTTCATAGTCATGTATGCAGTCTACGTGATGGATACATATCAGGGCATGTCAATATGATAAAATATTTTCGAGAAAGTACCACTTACCTTCTAGAGCTTATCGGGCTACCTCGATATCCGCGTCTTGCCTCGATTTGCGTGCCAACCTCAAAATTTGCACGAGTCTCTTCAAATTCAGCCTCAAAGTATCCTAATCACTCTAATTATTTAAATAAACATTAAAACTTTTTTTTTCATAATTTCTGGCATTTTCTATAATTTTCTCTCTATTTCTTCCTATTTTTCCTCAATAAATTCAGATTAAATATTTCTAAAAAAATTTCTCAAATATTTTACTACGATAATTCATAAAATAATATTCTTGAATTTATGAAATTTTCTAAGAAATTTTACTCATCTTAACTTAGCATCTCGAATTTCCTCGGTATGCGTGCCCTATCCTTGAAACGTGTGCCCGAACTGTTTTTCTCACCAAAATCTCCGGAATATCACTGAAACATAATTCCATATTTTCTATAATTTTTCTAACATTTTCTCTATTTTTCTAAATTTTTTCTTCCTTCTTTTCTTTTCTTTTCCTTTTCTTTTTCTTTTTCTTTTCTCCTCTCTTCTTCTTCTTCCTCCTTTTCCCGCCTCTTGTGCCTGCAACTTCTTCTTCTTCTTCTTCCTTCTTTTCCTTCTTTCTTCTTTTTCTTCTTCCTTCTCCTTTCTTCTTTCTTCTTTTTCTTCTTCCTTCTCTTCTTCTTATTCCTTCTCCTTTCTTCTTCCCTGCCTCCCGCACGACCACCTGCAACTTCCCGCGTCCAGCTCCTGCAGCTACTGCTGCTGTCAGCGCCTCCGCGCGTCTTCGCCGCCGGACATATCGGCCTCTCGCATCGCCGCACCTCACACCGCCACGAGCTTTTACTCACGACCGCCGCCAGTTCGCTGCCCAACCGCTGCGAGCTCGCGAACATGGTTGCCGCCGCGAGCTTGCGGCCATTCTGGCCGCCTTCGACCTCACCAGTCGGTCTCCTCCGCTTCTTCCAGCCACCGCGCGCCTTGCTCGCCCACCGCCCTGCTCCGTTCGGTCGCTTGCTGCTTGGCTGCCATGGCGGCAGCTTGCGGCCATGGCGGCTATGCCCGATGCGGCCAACTTCCTCTCTATCGGCCTCACCCTTTCTCCATTAATCTTGCTCTCTTTCTCCCTCTACTAAATTTCTCGGCCAAGCTCAACTCCCCGCCTCCCTCATTCTCATTCTTCCCCCTTTTATAGCCATCCCAGCGACCCAATCCTGCCATGACCATCACCTATTGCGTGTAAGGCCTTCCAAACTTGCATAGGCGCAGCTGATTTTCAGGGCATGGGAAGAAGGTTGCATGGTATGGGTTGAAGTACAAGGCGTGGCTGGTTACAGATGTATGGTTGCGTTTTACAGAGGCATGGCCTCTGCCATGCTTGTACACGTGTATATATATATATATTTATATATCTTATAGTACATTAATATATATAAAATTATGCATTAAATTCTAATTTTCTTATAATATTACTTGAGCAATTCCCTAATAATAAATACACCCTCAAACGCTAAATTAAATTACATTTCAATACTGAAAATCCATTACTAATAACTTTAACGTTACTGGATTTGGATGATTTTGTCCCAGTGTCCTCACCAGGCAGTCGTTTCATCCCGAAACAACTGAAGAGTTGCTCGTTACGCAAAACCGGAGCCCCTCTAGGGTTCCGTTGATTTTTCGGGAGTCTCCTACGACAATTCGATTTTATAACCTTAATGGCAGTTGTATTTTAGCTGTACCGAAAATTGTTCTCGATTTGATTTCTTTTGATACCATAAATCCTATCTCGAAATGCTCATCAAAACCATATAATTTTTCTTAAACAATTTCACTTCGAGGCATTCCCTACAGTTGATTCGGTACCTGAAATTGCTATAAAATTAATTTTTCGGTATTCTAAACCTATCGAAATTACGTGGCAGCCTCATACGAACATGGGGTATTACAGAATGAGAGTCATGAAGGGAGTAAAGAGCTTTTCTTGTTTTAGCAGATTACAGCGTTTTTATGCTCGCACGCCACCAAATTAATACACGCTGTAAATTAACATAAACTCCCAAAATTAACAAAATCGGACCCAAAATAAAACTCCAATCGTACAGAATGATTAATACTTGCTTCTCTACTTACATGGCTAATTAAACCACGCTTAAATTGAGTTTAATATTAAATTTATTCTCCAATTTCTCACACTTTGCACGCCTTTTTCTTCCCTCTAATTTGCTCACTAGAATGGCTTAATTTTGCTCCCCGAACCAGCTGAAATCGGGGTTTAAAAAGCCATGGAATTGGGCTGCCCAGCATGTGCCGGGTGGCAACTACTTGCTGCCCACCGCATTGCCCAAAACGACGCCATTTTGGGTAAGGTGTTAGCTGAAAAATCAGCCAAAATCCCCTCAAGTGCGCACGCATGCCAGGACTCGAACCTGCATCGTAGCCTTCCCTTTCGCGCCTGCGTACCACCTGATTCAGCTACTTCTTTACGAATATAAGGCACTTGATTATATTTAAGGGGACCCTCGGTCCCTTTTCCAGAATTTGCACCAGTACCCATAACTTTTGAAATTCACACACACCCCCCCCACATCTCATTTCCCTTTATTACACTTGGACCTCAAATGTCAAAAATTCCATAAATTAATGTATTTTTCTATTTCCATACATACTCTCAATAAATAATTATTTTCCTTAAATCTTCAAATATTCCATAATCACTTCAAATGCCAAAATTAATAAGCAATATTTATTTTCTAAATTTTGGAATATTACAAAATGGCATTAACTATCTTACAAGGGATAGATAAGTAATTGAGCCTTATCTTGAAATAGCTAGATAAATTTATTCGAGGGGGAGGTCAGATAAAGGTCAGATAAATTTATCTTGAAATGAAGAGATAAGAGGTCACGTGAGGCATTTTCCCAAAATGGTCAGATAAGCTTAACAAACACGTTGGAGGTCACGTGAGGCATTTTCCCAAATTGGTCAAATAAGCTTAACAAACACGTTGAAAACACCAAACATCCAGAATGCTTCTCATATTTAACATTTTCTCTATTTTCTCTTGATTAACAAAATTCCCTAAATAAGCAGACACTTATTCATGAAAGGATACACCTTTGATACTTATTTTAATACAATTTATATCATCTTTAGTATCTGATTTATGTATCGGAGTGTTTGCGCAAAAATCTCTCTGCGCCTTCTGATTGTATTCTGATTTTTACAGACTCAAGCAGTTTGATGACAACGTTTTCAATCAAATAAAATTATTGTTGTATCTATGCAATAACATGTCTTTTTGTTAAGTTGTGATAGTTTATTAATTTTTTTAAATCAAACACATAACTATATAAATGATATATTAAGACATATTTATCCAAACACATTAACTTAAACATTAACAAACGATAATCAATTTTAAAAATTTACACAACTTATAAATAAAAAGATTCACAAGCATTAAAAGAAAAAAGCCAAACAGCCCCTACGTAACAAACGACAGAGTTTTTTCGTTGGAATCGCCACGACTTGGAGAAGCCGAGGGAGTACAGTAAAACGGAGAGTCACAAGCCGTCGGAAACAGCGTCGCTTCTATGTCACCTTCCGTAATAAAGCTCACCTCATCTTCGGCTGTTCTGAAACTCTCCTCCGCCGACGCCGTCTCCGTTGTCACGGCCACTTGTGCATTAATAGAAGGCAGTGTCGCCGGAATGTTTTCCGATCCATCAGGGCCGGCTTGATTCCGACCGGTGCCACCTTCGATACTGGCGGTGTCGACCCAGGGCTGCTGCTGCTTCCACCAGAGGAAGTAAAGGATGTCCTTGGAGTCGGGCGAAGACTCCAGCTGGTCACTGCCCCTGCTGGCGGCCACGGCAACCTGGTCCCGGAAAATTCGCCGGCGCCAGAGGACGTAGAGGACCTCGGCGACGAAGACGACGACCACGACGGCGAAGGTTACAGAGAGAATTATTGACACAAAGCTTAGAGGACTCATGGCTGACAAAGAATACTACAATGATCAGAAGACGCGTTGAATAAAACAGTCTATACTTAGTGGATCATAAGGCGTCGTTCTGTCTGCTTCGGGTTTGACCAGATGATTAACCGGCGGGCTACCGGCGAGTCGGGGGAGAGAGAAGGTAGGCTTATGTTGTTGGGGAAATGAAATAGCCGGTTGCAACGTAGGAAGGACAGACAAAAGTCTTTCTCTCCTTAGAGATAGATGTGGGACGTAAGCAGTGACGTGGCAGGAATTTAAAATTACAATAATTATATAAAATAAATAAATTACACCGTGACAAGCGTTTTAGGAAATTAAATGAAGTTTAATAATTAAGGTGAAATAAATATATTTTAGGGTTTATATAATAAATCTAGAAATTGCGTGCCTTGCAAGCTGAGCTCAAGGAAAATTTTTAAATTTAATATTGTAACATTAGTTAAGTATTGATCAAGTGAGATATATATATATATATATATATTGTTACTTGATTTTTCTTAGTTAATTAATGATATAAATACATAAACTTATCATTTTAATCTAGATTTATTACTCAATTAAAGAATATAGTTATTCGACTAATGTACCATTTAGTCAATGAGTAATACTATTCAGTCATTGATGAGGGGTTAATATTTTCTAAATCTTAATGAATTATATCCCTATTTTGACTTTATAATTATGTTTAAAATAAATAACTATTTGCATTATATATTATTACAGGATGAAGCAAGAAAGTTGACTTCTATAATTAATTAGGGGCATAAATCGAAAACGTTGGATTACCCATTATTGCTACTCAAAATCATGGGCCAACTATGGAGTCTAGAGGATGTTTCAAGTGCACTTGGCCCAACTATCAAATAGAATTCAACATAAGAAAAGCCCAAGACCAATCAAAGGCCTAAGACCAACCAAAGGCCCAAGACCAATCAAAAGCCTAACAAAACCCAATTTGTAGAAGACTTTTCTTTATTTTTTATCTTTATAAGTGTTTTACCATCTAAAATCTTTTTTATTTATTGAGAAGTCCACCACCTAAAAGTCTTTTGTATTTTTTGTTTTTTACCTAATTTTCTTCCACTAGTTAAGTGAATGTTTTGTGACTACTCATTAGATATAATTATATTTAGTTGAATAATTGTGTGACTTGTATTGCATCTTGTAGGCTATAAATAGCTCACTTTGGTGCATTTGTGAAAAGTGGTTATCATTTGAATCAAAGTTTAATTTTGTTCTTAGAATTTCTCTTAGAGAATTGCTCTTATTCTCTCTCTTGTTTTCTCTTGTAATCCTACTTCCTTTCTTTCTTCTTTTGAATTCTTATGTCATTTATTATTACTTTATTATCCATCGCCTAAATGGCCGGTTAGTTTATGCCTTTAATTTTCTGCAATTTTCATTCTTGTCTTTTAATTATCCACCGCCTGAATGGCCGGTTAGTTTATGCTATTTTAATTCTTGTCATTTAAATTCTGTTATTTAAATTACGCCATTTAAATTCTTGTTAGTGTCCAACGCCAATGATTCCCAAAGAAAGTTGCGCTTTAAATGAGTAACATTAATTTCAATTTCAATATGAGTGAGTTTTAATTATTGGAAAATCACTAAGTTTGGATTGGAGCGTAAGCCTAACTTAGAGCTTTCATGTCACGCATGAGAGTTACTAGAACTGGTAATGCTATCATACCCAAACTCAGATGATTAATTTAGTTGTTTTGTATATTAATTGTAATTGGATTTATGGTACTTGCTTAAATTAGAATCCCGCATATCATGTACGGGGATTGCTTAAACTAGAACTATCATCATCTCTAATTGCATTTAGTAACAAACCCTCATATCTAAAATTAAATTAATGTTACTAAACCTTGTTTGCTAAAATTTTGGAATCAATGGGTTGGTGCTGAAATTGTCTTAACTCAAGTGCTATCCAATTTTATATCCTCACATTAAGCATTTATTTCAACTTCTACCTTACTTTATTTTCTAGTATTTGTTATCTAAAAAGAAAATCATAAAAAAAATCTTATTACCAATCCATCTAAATGCGTGTGCGTGTGTGTGACATTCTTTTGCTTTTGCCATAAAATAAATCTCTCAGTGGACGACCTAGACTCATCCAGAAAGTATAAATTTAAATTTGGACTATAACTGCACTCGTACACTGACGAGTATAAACCTCTCACCTAAATAAAAA
Organism: Diospyros kaki; assembly: GCA_036245055.1. NCBI lineage: Eukaryota > Viridiplantae > Streptophyta > Magnoliopsida > Ericales > Ebenaceae > Diospyros > Diospyros kaki. The sequence continues at coordinate 2,699,746 of BSEG01000010.1, forward strand.
TATATATATATATATATATAAAATCTTTATTTTGTTTTGTTTTGTATTTTAATTGCAGGGTGAGAGTTCAGTCAGCCACTCTCTAACCCATCCACGAGTAAATTACCAATTTACCCATAATGTGTAATTACGAAAATGACTTCAACTAGAAGGCCACACGAACCTTCCTATCAATCTCTCACTTTCTTTTCTCACTTGCTTTCTCTCGTGCGATCTTTCATCTAGTTTCGACGGTCTCTCTCTTTGTAGTTTTGATCGTATCTTTTTATCTCTCTGTCATTCCAACCATGTGACCCTTCATCTTGTTCTAGTCGTCAAGCTCATTGTCTCTCACCTTTACGACTACATCGTCGGCGTCCTATGGGCTCACTCCAGCCCTATCTCTTTGTCTCTCCTGTCCATCACATGTCTCCATTGGCCCCGATCTACAAGGAGGTAAATCTTTTAAACCTATCCACGATGATTTTCAACACACACCCATCATATATACGTATATATACATGATTTGGGTTTGGCCGAAAGTTTAAACTTAGATCTATGGTGATGCGGCTATTAGATCTTATTGGCTTTTGGGTATGTTGGTCGATGAGGATAAAGATGTCGAGTGGTTCCCTTGGATCGCCGAAAACCACCAGCCATGGTGGTCGATGACGGCTGGCAGTTTGTTTTTCAATTGTGGCCGAAAATTAAAATTTAGATCCAGGAAAATTCAACCGTTAAATGTGGTTCACTTTTGTGTTTGCTAACCCCTTGACTTGGTGTCTGTAATGGTAGGGTCTAATTGTGAAAATCTCTGGCCGATGATGGTCACCGATGGTCCCCGACGGCCACTGGTCGAGACGATTATGGCTGGTTTAGGCTGTTTTTGGGGTTGACAAAGTTGGTTCATGGGCTATCCCATTGTGTTTTGGGTTGGGTCTGGCCCAGTTGTGGCAGCCCTTGGTTCAGTCCAACAACCCAATCTATTGCATCTATTCTCCTCTGTTGGTCTCCAATATTTCTGTTTCTCTTGTTTCTCTTTATATATTCATGTACCATATTATACTTCTACTAAAATATTGATTTTCTATAATTTTTGAAATTTTATTATAGACAATCAATTCTATTTTAAAAGACGAAGGAAAGCCCCAATGAGTAACATAGGTATGTATGATTTTTTCCTAAATATGACACAACTTATACATATGCCATAAGTGAGTCTAAATAGATTGATGAGCTGATATATTTGTATCTCTAAATGGTGACTTTATCACATAGAACTATAGCAAAAGTGTAAATTATTCAAATGTGGTAAGGCCTTATTTATGAGAAAATTAGTGATATAAAAAAAGAAAAACAAAATGTTTATGGATAACGCAAATTATATAGCACTACAAAAAAATTAATTTTTTGTGGCGATTTTCAAAAAATCGCAGGTAAATTTAAAAAATAATTAAAAAAATTAAAAAATAAAATCGAATTTAGCAACAGTTTCTAAGAAACCGTCGCTAAATTAAAAAATAATTAAATAATTAAAATTAAAATACATTTGCGGCAATTTTTCAAAATCGTCGCAAAAATTGACTAAAAAATTGAATTTAGCAGTGGTTTTTGAGAAATCGTCGCTAAATTCAAAAATAATTAAAAATTAAAATTAAATTAACATTTGCAGGGATTTTTCAAAATTGTCGCAAAATTCATTAAAAATTTGAATTTTACTTAAGAAAATAATTAAAAATTAAATTAATAAAAGAAATATAAAAACTTAAAAACAAATTTAAAATTTAATTTAAATTAATCTCAAAATTAATTAAAAATTTAAATTTAAAAAATAAAAAGTAAGTTAACAAAATTTTAATAATTTTAAAAAATATATAATCTTTTTATTTTTTAATCAATTAATTTATTCCATTATTCTTTTAAAAAATAATAAATTAATTAATGTTTTTTAATTTATATTAAAAAAATATAAAATATAATTCTAGAAAATAATAGTTGAGTTAGTATATAATTTATATGCGTGGATATATATATATAATAGGGAGGTTTGACATATCAGATGGTTACGCGCGCATACGTGCATGTGCGAGGTCCCGAGTTCAAAATCGAGAAAGGGGAAGACTGAAAATTTAATTTCTAGTATTGCCACGTGGCGTGCGGACATGCGGCCACATGGCACGCAGGGTCCAGGCATGCGCATGAGCCTGCACGGGTGCGGGAAGCCGCCAACGCCTGGGAAAAATTAAAATTTTGATTTTTTTAATTTTTGTGGCGGTTTTAAGAATCATTGCTAAAATTAAAAATTTTATTTTTTTTTAATTTTTGTAGCTATTCTAAAAATCGCCACTAAAATTAAAAATTTTAATTTTTTTTTAATTTTTACGGCGGTTTAAAAATCGCCACTAAATATTTTAAAAACCATCGCTAAATCACTAATTTTGCAGTGGTTTAAAAACTGCCACAAAAAAAAAAAATTTGCAGCAACTACTTCAGCAATTGTTGGAAACCAACTATAACTGCCCTTTTTTTTTATAGTGTAGGCAACATTGTATTATCCTATGATTGTACCTTATTTTTATCTAGTAAGTCATAGTGTCCTTCTAAAATCATTCAAAGATAATGAGAAAAATTTTCTAGATAATGAGGGTTCTCCGTTAAATAATAAACTAATAGGAGAACACAATGATCTTATTCCTAAAGTTGGAATGAAGTTCAATGACGATAATGAAATTTATGAATTTTACAAAAGATATGCTTACCATGTGGGTTTTCTAATAAAAAATAAAAAAATAAAAAGGGTGAGGATGGGTGGATGTGGCCTATACATGTAGCTAAGAAAGCAAAAGAACTAGTCAAGCTAGCACCTCTCTCAAACCTCAACCAACTATTCGAGTAGAGTGTAAAGCTAAATTTTTTAATTTTTTTTACTTTTTGTGGCAGTTCTAAGAACCGCTACTAAAATTAAAAATTTTAATTTTTACAGCCGTTCAAAAATCGCCACTAAATATTTTAAAAACTACCGCTAAATCACTAATTTTGTAGCGGTCTAAAAATCGCCGTAAAAAAATATAATTTGCGACAATTACTCCAGTAGTTGCTGAAAACTAACACTAAATGCCATTTTTTTTTATAGTGTAGGTAACATTGTATTATCTTATGATTGTACCTTGTTTTGATCTAGTAAATCATAGTGTACTTCCAAAATCATTCAAAGATAATGAGAAAAATTTCTAAGATAATGCGGGTCCTCCATTAAATAACAAACTAATATGAGAACACAATGATCCTATTCCTAAGGTTGGAATGAAGTTCAATGACGAAAATGAAATTTATGAATTTTATAAAAGATATGTTTACCATGTGGGTTTTCCAATAAAAAAATAAAAAATAAAAAAGGTAAGGATGAGGTGGTAAGATATGTGCCCTATGCATGTAGCCAAGAAAGTAGAAGAACTAGTCAAGCTAGCACCTCTCTCGAGGCTCAACCAACTATTCGAGTAGAGTGTAAAGCTAAGATCATAGTCGTATTTGTTGTTTTAGGAACACAGTGAATAAGCACGATCCATCTTGAGCAAAACCATTAAACAAGTCCAAGCAAATCTAGGTTGTATAGATGCAATAGACAGTTTAGCAAACATGTGAAGAGATAGCTTGAAGTTAATGATATAGTTGAAATTTCGCTACAGAAAAGTTATAACTCAACTGTTGTTGAGACTAGTAGGTATGAGAACCTGACGTTTATGGAAAATGATTGTAGAAATTACATTAATAAGGTGAGAAAGTTAAGATTTGGGGAAGGAGATGTTGCTATTTAAGCATATTTTTTGAAAATGCAAACCTTTTGTTTGGATTTTTACTTCAGTGTCGATTTGGACAAAGAGTGTCGATTGAGGAATGTATTTTGAACGGATAATAGGTGTAGACAAACGTATAAGGAATTTGGAAATATTGTCACATTCGACACCACATATTTGACTAATAGGTATGACATGCCAGTTGCTATGTTCGTTGGTGTAAATCATCATGAACAATCAATACTGTTTGGATGTGGTCTAGTTTCCAACGAGGACACCAGGACTTTTGTGTGGCTGTTTAAGACATGGTTTCATGCATGGAGAATCAAGCTCCCACTTGAATAATCACTTACCAGGATAGAGTTATGCAAAATGCAATTAAGATAGTCTTCCCTAACACGGAGCACATGTGGTGTTTGTGGCATATACTAAAAAGTTGTCTAAAAAGTTTGAAAACAATAGTTGGAAGGCTTCAATTCTTTCAGCCATACATGATGTGATGTACAAATCACATAGTCCTGAAGTATTCGAGCAAAGTTGGAGTTTAATGATTGAGAAATACGCACTACACGACAATGATTAACTATCTAAACTATACAAAAAAAGTGCTTGTTGGGACATAAGCAATGACGTGGACATGAAGAAAATTGTGACGTGGCAAGAATTTAAAATTACAATAATAATATAAAATAAATAAATTACACCGAGACAAACGTTTTAGGAAATTAAATGAAAGTATAATAATTAAGGTGAAATAAATATATTTTAGGGTTTATATAATAGATATAGAAATTACCAGTTGAGTTTAGCTCAACGAAAAATTTAAAATTTAATATTACAATATTAGTCGAGTAAATTAAATATAGATTAAGTAAAATATCTAGTTATTTGATTTTTCTTAATCAATTAATGATTTAAATATATAGACTTATCATTTTGATTCAAATTTATTACAATATATCGCTTAATTTATTAACTCTTTGATTATTCAAATAATGTTATTCCATCATATATTTGAGTATAACAAATATATAATCGATTAATTACTTAAATGTTCAGATTTTATTTGATTAAAAAATTAAGTTAATTAAGTACCAACACTTGTAACTCAGTTAAACATTTACTTGTTCGATTAAAACAATAATTAATCTATTAAAAAACTCATATATTAGTTGACTAACTTTAAAGTCACAAAATATCTTATTATCAACACATTATAATAGAGAAAGTATATTAAAGTTTTACATTTAATTCCTCATCATTAAAATATTCTCAAAATCAAACTCAACAACATTTAATGATATTATTATAATAATTTAAAGTTTAATAATTTTATATTAAATAATATATTTATAAATTTATAAATAAATTTATTAATATATTTATAAACAAGTCGATTCACGATCTGTTTATGACCCTCTAATCAAGTTTGTTTGCGAGTTTAACAAGTTGAGTTTTATTGAACTCAAATTCAATTTGTTTACAAATAGAGTTTCAAAATTAGACTCAACTTTGAGTCGTTTATTTTAACAAATGAATGTGAATAAGTTTTTATTGAGCTAGACACCGAACGCTTGCAGCTCATTTGCAACTCTAATTATATAATTGCATAATATATATATATATAGTGGATATCACCAAATATGGGCCGGCCCATCTGTAAATGTTTGGTTAACAATTGGACTAGGAATAGAAAGGAGCCCACAGGCCCAATTATGGAAGTAGAAAGAAAATGAGCCCTTTTTATTTTATTTTAATTTTATTTTAAAGGGGTATGATATATTTATATATCAAAAATATTATTTATACACTCAATATGACACAAATATAATTTTTTTCCATAACACTTGTGTATTAATGTATTTTACATTTGTAATAATAATATAATAGGAAAGTGTCACAAATAGTGTTTATTAATTAAGATATGGGTTAAAAAAAATAAAATATAAAAAGTAATATAGATAAAAGTGTTTCTCATTATATTTGTTAAATTTACTTTTAATTTTTAAAAATAAGTTACGTAACTTTTTACTTAAAATTTTTCAGATAAATTTATTTTAAATCTTATACATAAGAAAAAAATGAGTCATTGTAACATCTCATTCGAGCGATAGGAAGCACCGGAACAACTTATCCTGATGGGCCTACGCGAACTTCCCAGGGGGGTCACTCATCCCTAGATTACCCCAGGTCAAGCACGCTTAACTTGGGAGTTCTTTGCCAACATTTAGCCCAAAAGGTATCCAACTGGTGTTGTTTCATTTCTTACACTATTCTCGATATATTCTAACTTCTCTGAGCTCTCGAGGTATTACATTTTCCCCCCTTAAGCACATGACGTCCTCGTCATGCGACCTTATAACCGGTCCCAGATCTCTCCCCGTGCATGGTCGATGTGGGATTCGCCTAAGGTGCCTACACGCACCCCCCATAGGGGCCTCACACCCCTCTCAAGACTCAGCCTCCTTGCTGAGGTTTGCCCCACCACCGCGCTCAGAGGCTCGGGGGTCGGTTCTGATACCACCTGTAACATCCCGTTAGAGCGATAGGAAGCACCGGAACAACTTATCCTGATGGGCCTACGCGAACTTCCCGGGGGGGTCACCAATCCCTAGATTACCCCAGGTCAAGCACGCTTAACTTGGGAGTTCTTTGCCGACATTTAGCCTTAATGTAATACCCCGGGAGCCCAGAGAAGTTAGTATATATCGAGGATAGTGTAAGAAAGGAAACAACACCAGCTGGATACCTTTTGGGCTGAATGTAGGCAAGGAACTCCGGGGTTAAGCGTGCTTGAGCTGGAGCAGCTCAGGGATGGGTGACCCCCCCTGGGAAGTTCGTGTAGGCTCATCAAGGTAAGTTGTTCCGGTTCTTCCTATCGCTCGATGCAGGATGTTACAGGTGGTATCAGAGCCGACCCCTGAGCCTCTGAGCGCGATGGTGGGGCAAACCTCAGCGAGGAGGCTGAGTCCCGAGGGGGCTGTGAGGCCCCTATGGGGGGTGCGCGTAGGCACCTTAGGCGAATCCCACATCGGCCATGCACGGGGGGAGATCTGGGACCAATTGTAAGGTCGCATGACGAGGACGTCATGTGCTCAAGGGGGAAAATGTAATACCCCGGGAGCCCAGAGAAGTTAGTATATATCGAGGATAGTGTAAGAAAGGAAACAACACCAGCTGGATACCTTTTGGGCTGAATGTAGGCAAGGAACTCCGGAGTTAAGCGTGCTTGAGCTGGAGCAGCTCAGGGATAGGTGACCCCCTTGGGAAGTTTGTGTAGGCTCATCAGGGTAAGTTGTTCCGGTTCTTCCTATCGCTCGATGCGGGATGTTACAGGTGGTATCAGAGCCGACCCCCGAGCCTCTAAGCGCGATGGTGGGGCAAACCTCAGTGAGGAGGCTGAGTCCCGAGGGGGCTGTGAGGCCCCTATGGGAGGTGCGCGTAGGCACCTTAGGCGAATCCCACATCGGCCATGCACGGGGGGAGATCTGGGACCAGTTGTAAGGTCGCATGACGAGAACGTCATGTGCTCAAGGGGGGGAGAATGTAATACCCCGGGAGCCCAGAGAAGTTAGTATATATCGAGGATGATGTAAGAAAAGAAACAACACCAGCTGGATACCTTTTAGGCTGAATGTAGGCAAGGAACTCCGGGGTTAAGCATGCTTGAGCTGGAGCAGCTCAGGGATGGGTGACCCTCCTGGGAAGTTCGTGTAGGCTCATCAGGGTAAGTTGTTCCGGTTCTTCCTATCGCTCGATGCGGGATGTTACAACCATAATCTCCTAATGCATTTTAAAAAAATTAATAAATAGTCTGATAAATGTTTTTCATCCTTGTCTTGATTGTTCCATATCTTGGTTTAGAAAACATTTCAATTTTATCTTAATACAATCTTATCTCATTTATTCTAACAAAGGCTAGCTAAGTGTCTAAACAACATATAACACAAGAGCCCATGGGCACCTCCAATGGTAAGAATACGGGTGGATATGTCTGAGATCTTAGGTTTGAAACCTCTTGGAGGCACTATATGAAGATTGTATCATGATTTATTTGGAATGTGAGTTGGGGTGAGGCCTATCTTTCTTGGAGACTAGTCGAGCAAAGTCCAAGATATCTCAAGTTAATAAAAAAAAAAGGCTATTAGCACAAAAAAATAAACGTTTTCGAGTTTTAACAGTTTTATCCAATACTTTCAATTTTAACAAGAAGAGCCCAATTTCTAAAATTAGTTACAATTTTAGTCAATGCCAAAATCAATTTTGACCAGTGTGTGGCTTTACCCAGGTGGCATGCCACTTAGCACTTAATTTATTTTTTATTTTTTTCATTATTTTCTGGAAAAAAAATGTTCTCTCTTCTCTTCTCTGTCATGGTCGCCTCCTCTCTCCCCTACCATGGCCGTCTTTTCCCTCCCCTGCCATGGCCATCTTTTCTCTCCCCTGCCATTTCTCACCTTGCCTCATTGCCGCCCAAGGTCGCATAATTACCTCGTCGCCTTCTCTCTACTTTGTATAAATTGGTTAACACATACACAATAACATATATATATATATATATATATATAGACACACACAAACACCAACATATATTTATATACACACACAACAATACATATATATATACACACACATGGAAAAATATTTACACATAGCAACATTTATATATATAAAAATACACACACACAAACACACAACAACACATTTATACACACACAACAATATATATACACACACACAACAAAATATACAGTGGTTGATGACAAGGGGGCGACGGACAGCTAATTGAGTTGCGGTAGGGGGTGATGACAGTGCTGGTGGAAGAGAGAGAGAGGGTGAAAGAGATCAATGATGAAATCCAATAGCCTTTCTCGGAGAAGTCCGATCAGACTTCTCCAATCATTATTGAACTCTTTTTATCGGACTTCTACAACCTTCATTATTAGACTTCTACGACCTTTATTATCAGACTTCTATAGTCTTCATTATCGGAATTCTACAGCTTTCATTATCAGACTTCTTCAATCGGACTTTTTTGATTAGGCTTTTCCGGCCTTTATTATCGGACTTTTCCAATCAGACTTCTATGGCCTTCATTATCAGATTTTTACCGCCTTCATCATTGAACTTCTTCGATCAGACTTCTCCTAGTAAACTTCTCTGATCTTTATTATTGGACTTCTACAACCTTTATTATCAGATTTTCTCTGATCATATTTTTTCAATTAGACTTTTCCAGCCTTCATCAGTTTGATCTTTGATGAAGTTCGATCGAACTTTAGATCAGACTTCATCATCTCTTTCACCCTTTCACTTTCTCTCTCTCCCTCCTGGCAACACCGTCGTCGCTCCCTACCACCACTTGATTTGTCATCCGTCACCCCTTGCTATCGTCAACTATTGTATATTTTGTTGTGTGTGTATAAATATATATATATATATTGTTGTGTGTATATATGTTTCCATGTGTATGTGTGTGTATATATATATATATATATGTTGTGTATGTATTAACTAGGGGCGAACTTAGGATTTTTGGTCTAGGGGAGCTTTAAAAAAAGATTTCAATCATGAGTTTCACTAATAGAATTTTTTTTTTCCAACTACAGTAGTCAAAGGTGGGAACTAAAATTTTAACAGAATCTAAGAAAGAAAAGAAAAATGGTGGGGGGAGCTAAGCTGGGGGACTTGGGCTTGGGCTGGGTTGGGGGGACTTATAATAAAAAAATATTATTTTTTAGTATTTAAGATCTATTTTTTAAAAAAATTGGGTAGGCTGAAGCTTACGCTGCCCACTCTTAGTGTTAACCAATTTGTGCAAAGTAAAGAGGAAGTGATAAGGTAAGGCAATGTTAGGCGACAACGAGGCATGGCGAAAAACTGCCATGGCAAAAGAGAAAAGAGACGGCCATGGCAGAAGAAAGAAAATAAAGTATTCTTTTTTTAAAATAATTAAAAAATTAAAAAATAAATTAAATATCAAAAGACATGCCACTTGCCGCCGCTTCGAACAAAATTGATTTTTTTATTGACTAAAATTATAATTAATTTCAGAAATTGAGCTCTTCTTATCAAAATTAAAAGTATTAGATAAAATTGTCAAAACTTAAAAAGTTTGATTTTTTGATGTTAATAGCTCAAAAAAAACATATAACAAATTAATATACAAATTTTCGAGCATTTGAATGACAGTTTTTGTGTATGTAGGTAGGTATGTATATATATATATATGTATGTATATAATGGTTCATTGTACCCACCAACGACTTTATTATTATTATTATTATTATTATTATTATTATTATTATTATTTGGGGGGGGGGGTCTGGTCATTAATATCTTTTTGACCAGTCCTGTCCTAGTGATATCTGAACGATGTATAGTGCCATATACCTTTTATGGAGACTGGATCCCTTCTTGGCTGTGCCTTTTATGGATTATCATTCAAAAGTGATGACCAATGCGGGATCCAAGGTTGAGTCTTGACGTCGACATGTTAATGAGAGGTGTGACACATGCTATGGTGGTTTCATTGACTCTTTGATAAATTATTAGACACCACCAACGATATTTTGTGAAATATGATTTTTTTTATATTAACATTCTCACAAATTAATGGCCGAGACTGAAACTCTTAATACTAAATTATTATTGTTAATGGTATGAAATAAAAAGACCTCTCTCTCTCTTATTACAAATGCATTAATGCCATGCAAAGAGGATGAACTAGCTAGTAGCCTTGGTCAAAGTTCCTTTTTTCTAAATCAAAAGTGATAATAATTTTTTTTTGGGTAACATGAGAAATTCGAATAATCTCCAATCATAGATACCTTTCGGTTTAAACTATTTTATCTTTTTTGAATTTTGTGATCCTCCTTAACCCATTTTAGATGTAAAGATAAATTCGTCGCAAATGAAAACCAATAACCTAACCCTCTAAAATAGACATAGATGATTATACAGTGTTATATAAAGACAAGATTGAACCCACAAGCTTACTATATCCCAAGCTCTTGAACTCGTACAACAAACCATCTGTACTACCAGTTTAAAGTGATAATAAATTTAGGGTGTGAAAATAGTAATTTTACAAATAAAAAATAAGGGATTTAGATCCCACAAAAATAGGCTTCCACAAATCTTGAAAGACCAATATAGCAGTCATATTGAAGTGATTCACAAAGCAAATGGGCTCCCTACAGGGCCCAATTAAATGGGCTTGTCCATTACCAATGCTCACTTGGTGGCAGTTTTTAAGTTGATGAATTATCTATTTATACCATTATATAAATCGTCATACTTTAATAAGATTTGAAGTAATAATTACTATTACATGTGATCTAATTTTTATTTAAACTTTTGTTCTAAGCTATAAAATTTAAATTATAATTATCTATTATATCATATTTTATAAGTAAGAATTCAGTGAAAAGAATCTCAAAGAGTTTACAATTTTACTTAGAATATATTCTGAGTAGTACAAAGAAACACTAAATAAAAGTGAAACATTTAAATTTAAACTACGAATTAAAATTATACATTCCTCACAATATAATAAAATAACATGTCGGAATTACAATCTTGAAATCATGGTCCACACTTTTTCTCGTATCTCTTAACATAATTAATTAGTATTTTGATGAAATTATCAACATTTTATGATAAAGACACTCAATTACTCTCCTAAAAAGTACTTAGAGAGCACAAAAGCCACAATTCTATATTCTTTTATTTTATTTTCACATCTTTATATATATATATATATAACACAATCTACACCTCTAATAATTCATAAAACAAACACTAAGACATTAAAACAAACACAACTTTGATTGGAAAAGCTGATGATTAGAGTTGGAAAAGTGACTTAGGTTTTAATGTATGGGGTTTAGAAAAAGGTTTCCAATTCCAAAGTGAAGAAGAAAAGACATGACCCCAAAAGATAAGCGAAAGAGAAAAGAAAAGAAAAGGTGTGCAGAAAGTTTTAGGAAGTTGCTTCCTTAATGAGTATGTCTCTCTTTCCCTTGTATATACATATATGTTATGTATATATCCCATAAGGCTTATGCTTGAAGCTTGGCTTGTAATCTTTATTTATATAATAATATAGACGTTTCATTTGCTATCATATAAGGCTTATGCTTGAAGCTTTGCTTGTAATATATATTTATTTATATAATAATATAGATGTCTCATTTGCTGATATATATATATATATATATCCTCCTTTATCTCCCCTTATCTAGAAAAATGGGTGGTTTTTCATTCACAAGGACTCCACCATCGCTTGGAGGGCCATCCCATTTGAAATTATTGGAATCCTTAAAAGGATATAGCATTTCATTTAGGTTTTACAATATTGGGGTCCATGTTGCCCAACTTTTTAATCAAAATAATGCCTTTATATGTATCATATATATATATATATATATATGGCGAGAGAATACTCAAAAAAGATGAAATTATTAAGTTACTCCTAAAAATTAATTCTATATCATTATGTGGTTCTATTGATAAGAAATAGAAAAATGATACTTGTCTCTATTTTCAACCCTTTGAGAAAAAAATTAATGAATTTAACTCTCAAGAATCAATTTTAGAGGATCAAAGAGAGATCTAATAGATTTGTTATTATCCAAATCTAGTTCGAAATTTTTTCCATTAGCCCCCATAATTATCGAGTTTAGAAATCTCAAAAATAATATCGAATATCCCACTTCACTTCACCAACCTTATATAAAGAACAAAGACTCCCACAAGTAAGAGATCTAAATTTGACTCATCTTTCCCTATCATGTGTGCTACCTCACTATGCTCAAGTTAGTCGTCATTACTCTACCCATAAGATTTTGACATATGATATATAATTGATATTGGTACTCGAGATTACAAAATAATGCAATACTCAAATGTTATTCATAAGTTTTAATGACTCCATTAAACATCGTTATCCCCTTGAAGATAGAATTATCATAACAAGAAATCACATTAGAACTTAATAGGCTCTCAAAATGCATCAAGTTACTACAGCAATAAAGAGTATTGCCTTTTTCTTTCTTTATTTCTTTCTTTGCTTTTGAGTAGAGAAACGTACATAGAGTAAAAGCCTTTTCCCTCTTTGGTAGAGTTTTGCTTTTTGCCATAGGTTCTTATTCCTTCTTTCCTACTCTTTGCTCCAATAATGTTGAGAGGTTTCAATTTAGGGTTATAATTAATCGAAGTGAAGAAAAGATGGTATCATTTTTTCTTCACTATATCTCCAAATACGTAGTTAGATGAAGATGTACAAATGAAGACCACTAATATATTTGTAAAGAAAAAAATGTACTAGATGACGATAAACTCCAGTTTTAGATCATTACACTTGATAAATTATAAAAGAAATTGTGAGACTATCTCAGTGTTAGTTAGCAAAACTATATCGATTCCTTAGTCAGATATAGAGTAATATAGAATGGGTAAATAAGTTTAAAATAATAGTCAAGATAATTAATTTTTAACCTAGAGGAGATCCTCCTCTATTTGTACCAATTTAGGAGATAATTCTTTGTTTAGAATTAAGTCTTTTTATTAGACGACGCTTAAGAGTAATTATCCTAAACATTTTTGAAAAAATGAATTTTAACTCCTAAGATCATCTTCCTAAGATTTAGAAAAAGACATTTATCTCAAATTTATTGAGATTAAGAGAGATCAAGAGCCTGTAAGAAACAATTCCTTATTATAAGTTTATCCCTTGATTTTAGGAAATAATCTTAGATAAGTAGGCAACTCAATCTTGAGCACGATCGACTGGTTTATTCTCGTTATGACTTTACTTCAATCACTAGCCTTACCTTTAGTATCTCCTTCCTTGCAGTTAAGGTAACAATTTCAGATATGGCCAACTCCCATGATATGATGGGCGGTGTGTTCGCCTGATCAACAAAGCATTTGAAATTTTTTATTTTGTTATCACTAGCCTAACAATTATTCTCCAACAAAAAGTGGAGGAAAAGGACGATTAATATGAAAAGCCCTCCATTCAAGCAGAACAAGAATCTCACAAAATATCGAAAACAGAAAAAACTTCACTAATGAACTAAAGCCGAGACCAAGCATGACTCAAATACATAAAATACACATGCACAATCTCAAAGTGACTCAGATCTGTGATTGAATTGCAAATGCAAAAGAGAATGAATGAATTAAGAAGGAGGGTTGAATGAAGGAAAAGGATGTCCAAATCAAATGCGCTCCACGCGTCGCACAATGGCAGGGCACACGGGCGGGCAGTGTGGGCCAACTATATCTGGATCCATTGCCTTTTCTACCACCATATCTGTTATTCTTTAATGCCCCCAAAAGCTTCTGCAAGTCTGCATTATTTTATATGGAAATAAATAAATAAAGGATGGGAAAAGGCGAGCCATCTGAAGCTTGCAAAAGCTGATGATGAATAATAAGAGCTCAAAGTTGAAGCTGCTGCCAGGAAAAAGGGGATACTGATGAAGCACAGAGAGAGAGAGAGAGATAAAGCTAAAGAGATTTTGTGTTAAAAGGGCCGTCCACTTTCTGCATTATTCATTCATTTATACACTAATAAACCATTCATTATCACACTATCTTCCTTCCTTCCTGCTTTTGAGGAAATATCAGATTCCACCACATAATATCCTCTTTTAGTTAAATGACTCAAAGATGACTATAATGTACAAAAAAATTTTGAGTGTGTCGTTTCGATATTTTTAAAATATTTTTTATACTAAAATATAGAGAAACACTAAAAGAAATATTTTTAAACCGTTTCTGTAATCTTGAAAATATTTTAAAATTATTTTGTAATATTAAAAAAAATCAAAAATGCATTTTTATTTACGAAACTCAAAAATTTTAAATTTGTTTTGAGATTTGTTTAGCCATTTTCTCTACATTTTCGTTTTTTACATTTTTGAAAAATGTTATTTTCTCGTTTTCGTTTCGTATTATATTCATTTTTTATTTTTAATTCTTTACAATTTAGAAAGAGAGTCTATTTCGCATCAACCAATATTATTGTCTAAATGTTGAAAACAAATTAACTATTTTCTACAAAGCAATAGTTAAGATTACCTTTCATTTTATTGGGTTTTGCTAAGGTAACAATCATCAAGGTTCATTTAACATATTTTGCTTTTAATATTTGAATATGTTAATGTCAATCTGATGAATTACAAGTTCGATTTTCGTTTTACGCAAAGGTCACAGATTCAATCTGTGATTTACCTCTTTTAGCGTAATCGAGAGCATGAAGACCGAAAACCACACAAGGATGATCATCCCAACAATAACTATATCTTATTTTTAAATGAGGTGTATTTACTATATCTTATTTTTAATCTCTAAACAATTTTATTTATTGATTAAATAGTTTAAAAAACGATATATTTTTCATCAACTAAAATAATTTTCGCAATGACACTAACGATTGTTTAAATATTTTAACAATTTCTACCAAAAGAGATGGATGCCCTTAACTTTTTCTTCAATACATATTCGCCTTTGGGGATTTATTTATCTTTCCAAACCTATGGGCCATGGCTCCCTAAGTTACAACCTTTCGGGGAAAATAATGTAAATTGAAACAAGACAATTTTTAGATCTTTCAATTCAAATATCTCAAAGATAGAAATATGCTCAATTAGGAGCTTGGGTTAGAGGCATAAGTCGTCAATTTTTTTAACATTATTTAATTATCTTCTATCTTTTTATTTTTAAAGGATAAATATTAAAAAATATAATAATTTATATGCACAATATCAAAGGGTCAAAGATAATTTTAGAATTCTAGAGAGGCTATTTGGCACCCTCTCATATATGTAGTTCCATCCCCTGATGCCTAATTATTTATTCTCAATTACGAAAAAAACTATTTAAAAGGACATCAGATATTTATTTATTTAAGATCTCTCCATATCATACGGGTTAAAGCCTCGACTCAAATTCTATGCTGCAATCACAATTTTTTTTAAAAAAATTAAATTATCTCAATAAGATTAAATTTTAATAATGGACCCAAATTTAAAAATTAAGATATATTTAAATGAACCATTTTTTTTAATCCTCCATGAATCTCAATGATGTCCCTTAAAGGCTTCCTCTTTTTTCTTGGTTAATTCATATAATTAAACATTAAAAACTAATGCCATTTTGAAATTTAGAATTTCAAAGGATTATTTGTCATGGATCTCACTGTGGGCCAAGCAGGCTGGTCTCTTGGCCCATTGTTTCTATTTTTTATTTTTTGATCATTTATCAAAAAATCTTATGCCACATCACATTATGAATTTTTTTGTATTGAATAATACCTCCAGTTTACAAAATATATAATATATTAAAACAATGGCCAAATAGTGAAAAAATCTAAATCTATTTGCAAATTTATAAATTTATCCAAACTTTTTAATTTTGGTAATTGTATTTCAATTTATTTAATTGAGTACAATTTTATCTAACACATAAAATTAATTTGAGAGGCATGTGTCATTGCTCATATGATAAGTCACCTATTATAAAAAAAAATATAAGAGTGAGACTCACATATACATATATGAGTGGGGTCTACATGTACAATTTTATTTTTTATTTTTTCATATCTGTACATGTGGGTCTCACTAGTATATTTTTTTTTTTATGACGAATGGCATGCTATATTAGCAATGACACATACCTTCTAAATTAATTTGAAGTATTGGTTAAAAATGTATCTAATTGAGCCAATTAAGATATAATTATCAAAATTAAAACGTTTAAATAAATTTACAAATTAATAAAAAGATTTATATTTTTTTTTGTATTTTCCCTAAAATAATATATATGCCCAATTATACTTTAATGCATTTATTTATAATTATAAAATTTTAAAAAATATTTTTATTTGTCATGGGCCTAAAGCTCTCGGCCCAGCTTGACCCTTGGCAAACTTACATGTCACGTGCTTTCTTTTTTTTATTATTATTATTAAAAATGGCAAGATTAGGAGTTGAGGAACTCTTCGTTTTAGTGTGACTCTACCTTAATTTATGCCTCACCCCTTTAGGTTAGGCATTTGAGGTTGGTAATTTTGTAGAAATTCTCGAGACATACAAATATATGACATATCTAATAAATCTGGCCAAACTTTAATAAGCATTAGAACTAATTAATATCGTTCGCTCTTTCACCATTTAAATTCGAAATTAGTGGAAGACCACATAAGCTCTAGCGAGAAACAACATTAGAGATTAAGAGAACTCAAACACAGAACTTCCTTTCACCAAGCACACACCCAACTACTAGACCATTGCCTTGTAGTCACATGCTCATCGCAATTGTTGTATGGGTAAAGAATTTTGGAAAGTTGAAAGATATTAAGAAACAAATTAATAGCAAAAAAAAAAGAAATTAAAAAGAAAAGAGGGAAAAAGAATAAAAAGTTGCAATGTCATGTGATCATTGTAACTTTTAGGGTTAAAAAAAAAAAAACTCTTTGAGTTATTCGAGTTAAAATAAGTGTTATTTGAGAAAAAAAATATTAGTCGATTAAGAATAACTTTTATTTAATTAATTTCTGTAAGTAGATTTCAATCTAAAAATACTTGATTAAAAAGATTTGTTACTAAAGTAAAAATGATATTACTCAATTAGAAATATTTGTTACTCGAATAAAAATAAGTGTTACTCAAGTAAAAAGAATATTACTTGATTAAGAATAATTTTTACTGGATTAACTTTTGTAAGCAAATTTCGGTGAGTTCGATTAGTTCAATTTTTTCAATAAAGAGACCGCACCAAATTGAAATGATCAAAAAACTCAAATTTAGAAACTGAACCGAACCAATCTACAAATTGAATCGAACCAAACTGCCAATTTTAGTAGCTTAGGTTCAGTTATTTTGATTCAATTGAAATTTTGCTCACTCTTAATTGTGCTTAAAATTAATGAAAATATTACTTAGACAATTATTTTTGATATTCATGTATTAATGTGTTATATTTTATGTCATGTCGATATAAATATATAATATATTAATACACAAGTATTATTAAACGCGTCATAAACGAATGTGAAAGAGTGTTTTTTATAAAATTAATTTAATGAA
Organism: Diospyros kaki; assembly: GCA_036245055.1. Lineage (NCBI taxonomy): Eukaryota > Viridiplantae > Streptophyta > Magnoliopsida > Ericales > Ebenaceae > Diospyros > Diospyros kaki. The sequence goes on from BSEG01000010.1 coordinate 2,717,618, forward strand.
AAAGAAAAAACAAGACACTTTGGAAAAAGAAAATGGAATGTCTGCCAGCTCTTCAACCAAAGGAATTTAAACGCGTTGGGATCATCATTGGCACATAACAGGGAGATGTGATTACTTAAGGAACCAAGAAAGATGATTAAAGGACAAAGCATATATAGACAGATCAACAAAAGCAATTAAAGGCGAAAACAAAGCAGTCTAAGATGGAGGCTTCTCCCTTTTAGAAATCTTGCTAAAAAGGTTACAAAAGACAACTCCAAAGTATTAAACACCATTGGCTCTTAATTATATAATCTGGATTGTTCTAACATTGAAAATTGTGCCCTTTTTTAAGTGAAAAAAAGGTAAAATTAACTTGGAGGGGGGATTTTAACAGTTTGTTGAGCTAGTTTTAGGATGAATTTTGAAAAGCTCGAAATAATCTAACTTTAAAAAGTAAACCCTAAGATAGATAAAATACAAAAGGACTAGGCCTACCTCAAGGTCTTGCGATAGAAAGCCTAAATGCGCACTGAGATAGGCATAAGAACCACAACATAATCCATCTTAAGGATTATATTTGACTGTCTACGTTGATCTCATTTTGCCCGAACTTATATAAAAGTATATAGTGTCTAAAAATTTAAGTATGACATTTATTACGTCATTTTTCAGTATAATGACTAATTTGCACATTAAAAATTTACCAAGGGAGGAGACTCCACGCTTTTTTCTTGCAAGAAGAACAAGTTCAAAACATATCGAACTTGAAGATTGTTAAGACAATTAATCTTAGAATTGAGAAAGAACCGAAGAGAGCATCGTTATATCACCAATTGAGTGGTGATCAACTCTCAAACTCCTCACCAAATATGCGTTTATGCTTTACACGAAGTCTATGACTCAATCAATGTAAATTAGATAAATCTCATATTAAATTTTAATAATAATATTAACGTAAACATATCCTATCTTGTAAACCCAAATAAGCACACCACAAAAATTCACTAAAAACTTAGAGAAAACATCTAAAAAGTGGAGACTCACGTGACCAAAATATGCCCTCATCAATTGCACTAATTCTTAAAACTCAAAACACATCCCAAAAGCAACTAGTGACAAATTCCTTCCTTATGCCAACAAGTTTTGATTTAAAGTTAGAGAAGCTAACAATCTTTTTTGCGATTCTTAAAGTAAAACCATCTTTTAGGGTTTAAAGAAAAGAGAGATGCTTATCTACGTTGTTTTCCATGCATATATATACATATTTTTCCTTTAACCTTTTACTTTGTTCTTGGGCTTTCATATATATATGTTAAATTGTATAATAATCATTTTGAAGGCTTCTTGTAGTTTTACGTACAACACCTTTTAGTGGGTTTCCGCCCAAAGATGAGAGAATGTTGGGGGTAAATCAAAGGTAACTAGAAAAGTTATTCTTTTGGAAAACAATGCATGAAAAGTAGTGAGTGGTTTAATTAATTAGTAGTGTTTAGAGAATAGAATGGGGATATTAAATTAGAAAGGGAAAAGATCATCAACATGATTCGGCGATTAGATCGAGGTTGAATTAAAATATATTTTTATAAAATAAAATAAATATATGTTGATTAAAATTATGATATAAAATTTAAAAAAATATATGATAAATAATGAATTTAAAAGTGTGTTGAATAACATTAATTATTTTATAATAAAATATTATAAAATAATGATAATACAAATTTATGATGAAAGTAAAATAAAGAATTAAACAAAAAGTTTTCGACATGTTAATAGAACGATAGATAATTTTTAAATAATCAAAATTAACTCTTTTTTTACATATAAAAATTAAAATTACGAAATCTTGACCGACTTACCCAGTCTTATTGGATTTATTGGATGGCTCCATCAATTCAACCACGACTCTTGTAAAAAGATGAACAATTCAACCAACCATTCCATGCAATTCTCAGTAAAGTTGGAAAAAGTTGAAAAAAGTTGCCCCTCCTTTTCACTACCCTTACGTTATGGATCATACCTTAATTACAATATTCCTTTACTTTATATTTTTACCCATATATTTTAATCTTTTGAAGAGTACTCCCTATCTTATTCCTTTTAATGTACAATAATTTAATTTTTTATAATTTCACCTCTCGACACCTCATGAAACTCAAACTTAAAGACCTTTTAAAGTGTTGAAGTTTTCTAGACTTAATTAGTAATATTCTCATCACCTTTTATATATATATATATATATAAGCCTAGCAACTACAGCTATCAGATTCTCCAAAGGTGGCTAGATATTAAAAAATAAAATTATTAGAGATGCCGCACGTGTCCGTATAAATAATGAAAACTAGGGATGCGCCTTGTAAGGTAAAAGATACATCTGACAGTTAAAGTTTAGTTTTTTTTTTTTTTTTAAACTATTTATATAAAGATAAGTTCGAGTGCAGTAATATAATTGATTTTATATTAGAGGGGAGAGGTTATGAGTTTGGATACTGTTCACAGAATAAGCTTTTATTATTAAATTTTAAAAATTTTAAATTAGAGTTTCAAAAAATAAAACCCCAAATGATTGTTTGGTTTAAATAATTCATATATATATATATATATGTGTGTGTGGATGAGAGGTGGGCTCTGTTTTTATGAAATAAACAGAATCCCTGGAGCTAGGTAGCTAATGACAGTGTGACACCTACTCTTAATATATGCTCCTTTCCTCATTACCAAAAAAAAAAAAAAAAAAAGCAAAAGCATAGTAATTTCCTTCACCTTTGCCTTTTTATCTTTTTCCTCTTCTTACCATTACTTTAACTAAATCTACATCATTTAGAGGGATTAATTTGGTAATCGGACAAGATGATCTAGATTAAAATTAAAATTTATAGAGATTTTAGATCAAACATTGAATTAGTTAGGGTCGAAACTGGACTAGATTGATCCAAATCGATCCATATTCTTTTTCTCCACATTTTTAATAAAATGTTAAAGAAGTATAATTTACATACATTATGTATTGTTTTTTACTTTAATTTTATCAATACTTGTTTGTTATAGAGAAAAAAGTTAAATAAAATTTAATTTATTCATGTTAAATAATTATAGTTTATTTTTTAATTATTTTAAATAAAGTTTTAAATAAAAATAGTTTTGGTGTAATAGTAAAGTTATTTTATAAATTACTTATTATTTAGAGATCACAAATTCAAATCTTGTTAAATAAAAATAGTCTTGGCATACTGGTAAAGGATATTTTAAGAGAACATTTTATCGACCGGGTTTTAAAAATTAATTGTGTTAACAAATTTTGAACTCATAATCTCTGAATAATAATTGATTTATAAAATAATTTTACCACAAAATTAAGACTTTTTTTTTTAATATTTAGCCTAAAAACTTCTAAAAGTAAATTACAATTGTCAAACACTACCTAATAAATTTTTATTTCAAAAATTTTAATCTTTTTTCTATATGCATAGCCAACCACCCTTTTAATAATATATATGACAAAACATTTGAAAATATGGTTAGGTGAACGAGACAATAATATCATGAAAAAGTTTTTTGAATGAATTACCCTTGCACCCATGGTTAGGTGAAATTTAAGAAATTGTATCATCCCCTCTATTTTGAAGAATTACGACAACTTTTCTTAAGATTTAAAACTTATGTAAACCAATACTTTTACCATTAATTAGATGACGACAATTAAATTTTTTAAATATATATGAAAAATGTGCTTCTATTTTAATCTCTCTGTGGTAGAAAAAAATTTATTCTTAATTCTTTCGCATTTCTTTCGAAGTCAAAAGAATCCAAAATAAAGTTCTTTGAATCTAACAACCCGAGATTAGCTTCTAAGAACATTGAAGAACAGTCTAGGTTTTTTGACCAACTTAATTGTCAATATTTTTTTAAAATTTTATTAAAATGTTAAGAGAAAAAAAAGAGAGATATGAGTCAAAAAATTATAAAGTAAAATTATCATTTTATCCTAAGTTTTAACGACAGTATGAAAGATCCTTGTAATTTTTTAAAAAATCAAAATATCTCCTAAAAATCAGCCATTCTCAAAAAGTGTCGCTATATATAATATATAATGCTAGATTTGGTTGGTGATATTATTTAATCACTATATAAAATATTATATATATTTTACTGATAATATAATGGTTAGTTTACGTGTTAATTACCCTGTGATGATTAAAGCTGTCTTAATTCTCCCAACATATATAGATATAATTTTATTTTTCCAGTTGAATTGCATGGATGAATGGAACACATTATTCCAATATTATGCCAATGATAACCTCATTATGCTCTTCTCCTATGAAACCTTTTGATAGAAAGAAATGATTCGCCCATGCTTCATTATTAGTGTCTCTGTGTGTATGTGTATGTTACTGTGTCTCCTAACTGAGATCCTTTGGATCCTAAGGAAAGGAACTTGCATATCAAGACATATGGCCCCAGTACTCCATAACCAAGAAGATTTAGAAAGATACATATATATATATATATAATATTAAAAATCTAAATGACCTTTATAAATTATATTATATGTGATAAAAAGAAAAATGATCTCTTGAACTTCTATAAGTTTAATGTTGAGTAAATGTTCTTATTGTTTTGGGTTATTTGTATGAAAAATTTTGTGATTTGCTTCTTTATGAGTACTTCTTCATTAGTTGTGGTATAGAATGCCTCAATACCGTGGTTTATATGACATAAATGACGCTTCACTTGCTTGAAAATATAGAGAAATAAATGAAGATGAGATGAAAAGATTATATGAAGAAAATAATTACGACTCATCATTTGTTGAGTAGATTTATACCATTATTATGAAATTGTAAATGCATGTTTGTTGAGATTGAATTATGTTAAATTTTTTGTCTTGAACATTTTTCATTTTGACTTAACCAAGTGATTCGGCTCATCTGGGTAAAAAAAAAAAATCATTTCTTTTAAATTAAACAACAAAACAATAATCTCTTTAGCAAGGTCTTAACTTTCGGTTGCAATCTTGCTTTGTAAGAATCTTTGAGTACAACTAAACCAAGTAAATAGGACTATATATATATATATATCAATTGCACGGAAGGAAGGAATCTACATGTACGTAGTAGTATTACATAACTTTTGCAGCAACTCAGAATCTCATCATGGGAATGCATGTTTGGGTTAATTACGTTGGTTTAGGGAAGAACTAGCTAGCTAGCTGAAAAAAGAGCAACGAAAATGAAAAGAAAATAAGCTAAAGAGTAAATGAAGTTTAATTATCTTTTACAAATCCAGAAGTTTGAAAAGGATCCGGCCATCAACAGAATCTAAGAGCCCAATATCGTCGATCGACTGGTTGTCTTGAAGATTGTCATCTTGTTCAAAAGAAACGTTCAAATCCAAAGAGACACAGTGCCCAATTTCCTTCTCCTCTTCAGATCCGTCCGATTTCTGTTTGCTTGGAGGTGAGCAAGCTCTGGACCTGGAACTGAAGCTTTCGCAGCTCAGAATTACAATGGCATCGTGAAGACTCACTTCTTTGCCATTGGAATTACTCATTATTCTTCCCCTTTCAATCGCCCTCTTGATCCCCATTTGCGAGCAATAGTCAGCTTGCTCTACGTCTTCAACCAAGAACACTCTATGAGGATTCACAGACACGGCTTCTGCAAATCGCTCCAAGTAGCTGCAGCTTTGCTCATCTCTCGATCGCTTATTTCTCAAGTCTTCGACGGAATCGGCTCGGGTCGACGAGAAGCTGCTCAAAGTAATTGAAACAAGGTCCGAATGTGACCCGAAAACAAGCCTGGCCAACTCCCTGGCAATCCTCTCTTTGGCATCCACATCCAAGCCTTGGAAGAACAGCCAAGTCTCTTCTTTTGCTTCGCAACTACTCTTCGTATGATCCCCTTTTCTTCTAACCATGCCAGACCTGCATCTCAATATAGTGGAAGTGATTTCAGGGATGATTTCTTTATGCCATGGCACTTCTTTCTCCAATGCATTGCACAGGGTTTTGAAGTTCTCGGAGTTCATCTCCTTGAATCTGTGAGGATTCTCGGCCTCCGTGTCACTGGAGGAAGCTGAATTATGGGTTGAGCTTGGATTGGACAAGAATAGCTGTTTGGGCTGGGGACTGTATATTCTAAAACTTGGTTCATAGCTTACGTTCATCCCTTCTTCGTAAGTTGAAAAATGCTGATCACCACCCCAATGGATAGCATGGTGAAAATTAGGGTAAGAAATAGCAGAAGTAGAGCAAGAAGGTGACGCAGAAGAGAAGGTTATAGTTCGTTCAGATAAGTAGGGATGTCTCTGAGCTGATGAACTGCAAAATGAGTTCCATTTTTCACAGAGATCTCTGACTGGGACAGACTCCTGATAAAGAGAAGCCGATCACAATTAATGTACGTAGAAGAAGCTAGCTAGATTGCAAAGATTATGATTTATTTTTGTTAATTAACGCTACAAACTACACTTATTGCCCTTTCACGAGTATACATACTTTTAAACCTTAGTCGTAAAGGAGACAATTCAACTCTCTTATCACCGGGTCAACCCATGGGGACAGCTATTACGAATGTTAAGAAAGCTGATATATATTAGATTGAAAGTAACCTGATCATTGTTGCTTGAAACTTGATCGGTGGTGTTGCGGAGTCTTTGGTTTTCATCCTTGTATTTTTTAAGCCATAAAGGCAGGCTTGAGGTGGTGGCCTCGCTGGTACAGGTGTTGAAGCTTCGGGCTTCATTCTCGAACTTGGTGGAGCATTGAGCCAAGCAGCTGCTGAGTTGCTTCTCGTTCCCACCCAGCAGAAGCAAACTAGACCTATTTTCAGCTTTCTTGGTTCTAGACACACTTTGTGCATCACTGCTGCAAATGTGCAATTTAATTAAACAAAGGAGCGTAAGAAAAGGAGCCAAAAAAACAACAAAAAAAAGTGATGAGAACTGTATAATGATTATGTGTGGCAACTTTTTATAGAGAGAGAGAGAGAGAGAGAGACAAAACTGAATAATTATGTTTTCATGGAGGAAAATACAGTCCCGGAAGGAACAACATAAAAGTGATGAGAGAACTGAATTCTGATTCTTTTCAGTACAATCTTTCAAAGACAACAAATTCCATTTATCTCTGGCGGCCCGGGAAGTATAGCAATCGGTGAAGTCAATAATATTCCGATGAAAGAAAAGAAGAAAACAAAAAGACAAAAAAACCTCAACGTTCCAAATTGCAAAATCTGAAATAGGCAAAAAAGAACTTTATAAACTCTCCCTTTTTTGCGTTTATTCAGTGAGAAATCATCAATGGTGAGCTTCATTAAAGGGAAAGAGATGAGATTTAACAAACCCTACTCCAATTCTCTATGAAGAAATTGAATACTATTGGAAGAAATCCCCCAGGATATATAGCTCCTGTGCTAAGAGATTATAGTGGCATTTTTTGTGGCTAGAGTACAAACCTCTTTGGAGTGAGCCGAGGCACAGATTTCTGTATAAAAAAAGAATAAAAATAAAATAACTGTTTTACCTGTCAGGGTTGAGGCTCAAGCTCAAACTTCCCTCAGGAATAGTAAGAGGATGAAGCCCCCAAATAGTCTCCAACGAAGGGTGACCAGTCTTACATCTCCTGTAAGTTTGAAAGGTTGCAATTCCCAGTAGCCAAAACCTGCCATTCTCCTCAATTCCAGAAACCAATCTTCCAAGCTCTATGATCATGTACTCCACTGGGCAGTAGTATTTCCTCCTTTGTTCACCGGAACCAGCTCTATACTCAGTGGTCCAGTGAAGATCTTCCAAGTAGAAAACAATCCCTTTGTCCACACAGCTCTTCACAAGGCACCTCAGCTCCCCAAGCCTCCTTTCAACTTCTTCTCTAGGAACATTTTCCAAAGTGTTTAGAGGAAGGCTTATGAACTTGAGTTCCCTAAAAGCCTCAGGAACTTCTCCTCTATCAACTTTGTCCATCACTCCTCTAACTACACCTTCTATGGTGGCCAAACACTCCCCAACAAGCACAATACTTTTCCTCTTCTTGCTCAACATGGTTTCTATCACGCTCATCACATCCTCATTTCTCACTTGATTATCTGACGATGCCCTGGGCCTACTGATTCCTTTCCCCACTTGGAAATTGCTTTCCTTTGAGTTATTATCGGTTGGGAGGGTTTGGGAGCTTAGCTCCAAAGCAACAGCCTTTTCGACGTCGGCTTTCACTTGGGTGCTGGAGAAGCCAGCTTCTCTCATGACTCTACTGACGCTGGGATCGTCTAGAATGGAGATTATGAGCTGGTCGAGCTCTATTTTCACGGCTAGGAGGGGCTGCTGCTGGTTCTCAATCGAGCCGCGGCGCTGGTGGGCTTGAGCCCTCTTGAAGGCGGCCACCAATGCGTTGGAGATGGAGGGGTGGTGGGAATTAGGGCCCAGCATGGGTCCGGCGGACGACGCCGGGAGGCGGTTGAGGGCAACATTGAAGCAAAGCTCAAGAGCCCGGCACCGGAATGGATTGGAGTTGGACCGGAGACAGGCCGTGCGGAGGAGGCCGGTTGGAGAGGTGAGAATGGTGCTGGCTACGTGGAGGGGAGTCACCTGAGTGTGGCCGCGCCTCCTCGCCAGGGTTACGGCTTGTTTTACGACATTCGCAGCCTCCGAGGTCAGGGATTGGTTCATGGCGTATCCTCCTGCCCTCATGATCCTGACTATGATGAAGATTGTATATTAGGAATTCTACAGAGCGTGTGGAAGACAAGTTAAGTTGGATGAAATGAACAAGATGAAGGAAGATCGGTCCTTTATAAATATGGATCTTGGTATCATCATCATCATCATCATATATATATATATATATATTGGACTGGATAAACACAATAGTGATCAGTAAGATGTCAAGAAAGATTGGAGGTAAGTAGCTAGCTGGCTTGGTTTTGATGGCGCTGCAGAGGCTACTGCAAGTACTACTGTCGATGGGCCTATATCCTTAAATTAAACCTCTTCCTCTATCCAAATACGCAGCTGCTGCTTGCTGCTGCTAAGCTGATGTGTAGTGACATGGAAGCCGCGTTTGATCTTGATGTAGTAGTACTAGTAGTAGTAATAGAATCAGTAGATTTTGTGTGTGTGTGAGAAAGACAGAGAGATAGAGAGAGACAGAGACAGAGAGGAGCGTGAATATGGATGGAATGGAAGGTGGGGTGTTCTTTTCTTGCAAGAGAGGCAAAATTTGGGGTCCAAGGTCGATTTTGCAGTGGAAAGTGGAATGCATGTGCTGACAAGCAGCAGGACTAATATGCACCAGTACCAAAGCTTCTCTTCTTTTCCCTCTCTCTCTCTCTCTCTCTCTCTCTCTAGTTCCATCTATGCACATTTACTTATACAGATAAATTGAATAAAACTCCATTAAAGATGACGATCGTCATCTCAAAAAATAATCTTACTCGATGTTTCTATAATTTAGAACTTCGATCAACTCAACACAACTGTTCATTTTCATAAAAAAAAAATGATATAATTATTATCTCTCTCTCTCCAACTATATATTCCTTTAACTATACATGTGTCTTCTATGTATATCTTCCCAAATATACAACAGATCTTCCCATTCCAATTCTTTCCCCAACCTTATCCCTTATGGAGCATAGCATTTTTGACAGGAATGTTAACAAAAATTCAAAGAAAAGACCCCAACTTTGGGTACATTTCATGAAAAGACAATTCTAACCCGATGTAACCATTTTATCAAATTTTGTTATATAGCTTTATTAAAGCAAGCAAAGCAGTTAGTTACTAAAGGTAATATAATATTGGGTTTTTCTAAGGAGATAGGATAAAGTATTCTGTATAATTAATAAGTATATATTCTTTTCATACTATTTACATTTACATTTATTATGACTTATTTTCAAATTTTTTGTCGGGTACGTGTTCGAGTCTAAAAAACAAAGGGATAACAAATACATTTTATCATTGCCTTAGGGCTCCTAATGGGTAAAACCTAATATAATTTGGACAAATGATGTCATTCATGAATTAAAAACTTTTCGGAAATATAATCTATAATTACACACATGGGCTGTTTTGTTATAAAATGTAATTTATATAATTCAAAAAATTGTATTCAAATATATCAGTTTTTCCCATAAAAAATATTTTCTTTACTGCTAATAAGTCCTTGAAAATCTATTTTTTATATAAAAAAATCAACATCTTTTCATATATAGGTCGAACCCTAAGATCGGAGTGAGAGAGACAGAAAGAAGGGGAGAGAGAGAGAGAGAGCTCTCTTTGTTGGGTTTGCAGCAAATACGAGGGACCTGAAAAGAGTAAGAGGTGGGGGACTATGTGTCTGAAGGAATCGGGAACTGTGGACTTAAAGATATTAAGGAATAAAGGGCTTCCCTTCCATCTATTTATTTACTTATGGATTACATTTACACTATATGTGCCTATATATACACAACGCTTCTTACTTACCTAGCTAGCTTTCAGTGCATGCAACTCACACAGCCCAACCCCACAAAAACAAAAACATTCCTCTCTCTCTCTGTCTCTCTCCCTCTCTCCTCCTCTCTCAATTATGTCATAAAGTTGAAGCTTTTGGACCCAGCCCGGCCCTTGATTCAATCAAAAATCACAACAATTCAATTCATAAAGTGAAAAATGAAGGGATAACGAACTTGTTCATGCATGAACGGCAGTGTGTTCCGCTGGGCTGTGGTCCATTTTTCTTTCTTTCATTCTATGCCTTCTTTGGGAAAAATATTGACTCTCTGGTCATAATAAAGTGCAGTGTGACAGTGTGAACCACTCACTCAAAAGAACCCCACTTCCAGGTTGACGAAGATCATTAGGCTCTCAATTTCTTGTTTCATTAATTTCTATTCTTTGCCCATTAATTTCTCATTAATTTGTCTTGCTTCTCTGGCTTAAATATTAACAAATCATTTGGTGCTCCTTTCCTCACTACTAATTAAACAATTAATGAGAGACCGATTATCTTGCTTTGATTTATTTATTGTTTTTTGAGAGCCAAAAGGCCTCAATTAAGGCAGAAAAAGTGTTTAACAAGTTTGGTAGAAACCAGCAGCATATATACAACTTACTTACGCAACCCAAAAAAGCTAGCATCAACCAACTAATAAAACAACTTTTATGCTTCACTTTGACGCTTCCATGATCGATGAATCCAGATAAACATGCATTTAACTCATCTCTACTTTACCATCAACAAGTATAATAATTAATTAAAAAGAGAAACAGAACTAGAACAAGTATATGCATTGATCTGAGTGGAAGCAAGACAAATCCTACAGAAAGGGACAAGTTTAAGAGGATAAGTGTAGAAGGTGGAGCCTAGAGAATACATTAAGGCAACAGCCAAGCAAGTAAGACTAGAGAAAGAAGGACATGCATAGACACAAGGAGGCCAAACAAGCCACCAAGAGCGAACACAATGATAGATATCAAGTCCTCTGACCAATAGATCGAGCACCTAATGACTAATCGCTGCAGACTGGATGGAGTTGCGATCATCAGTCATGTGTATAGAACTATTGGATGGTATGAGGGTTAATTGAATTAGGTTTGAAGTCCCAATGAAGGGAAGGAAGATGACCCAACAAAGCTTAAGATAAATAGCATACATAGTACAGTTATTTGTTTGTGTCTTTGTCTGGGGTTGTCTTTCTAATAAGAAAAGAAAACAAGAAAGGCGGATAAATTACACTACACACCCTTAAAGTTTAGTAAAATAATATAAATTGCCTTTATATTTTTGAAAATAACAAAAATACTCTCATTATACAAAAGGAGTAAAAAATCCATCTTACCCTTGCTTCTCACCCTCTCTCTATCCCTTCTTTTCTTTCCATTCTCATCTCTCAGCTTCAACCACTACTACCCATCTGCAAAAATCATTCATTATCATTTTCACCTAGACTCTCTCTCCCACCCACTTTCCATTTCCCCTATCTCCTTTAGTTAATAACGCCACAAATTGTCACTAACCTCCTATTGTTTTCCTTGTTAACTCTTTCTTCTTCCTCCTTGCTTTTTTTTTATTCTTACCAAACCACCACAAAAAAACCATTTTCATGCTTTAACTTTTACGACTATCAACACTATGTCATTGGTATACCTTCTATCATAACTATCACTGTCGTACTCTTCCTCTATTCTTAGTTATCACTTTACTCTCTTCATTCTCCAAATCAACCTTCTAAAACTGTATCATGCATCGGCCACCATCTTGATACCACAACCTATAAGCAACAAACCTTCTTTCATTTCTCTAAAATTGCACAAAGAAATCATGGTCATCAATGATCACTACCAATTGTTATTTCTCCCCTCACTATTTGTCACTCTTACAGAGCTTCTTTCTTTCTCACCACACATCACTGCCTCCCTTGTTCAAGCTCTATCTTTTCACCAACACTAACTGTAATGGGGTTTCTTTAACATGATAGCCAGATATGCCATTGTTGTCGACAATGGGTTTAACAAAGATATTATGTTGAACCCTATTATTTTACATAATAGGGTTGACAGTAATAGCTAGGGTTTCTCTAAAATAGGCATCGAAGCTATGGTCGCCACCACAAAAGGAAATAAGAGAAAAAGAGAGTCAAAGAGAGAAATTCAAGGGTATTTTTGTTATTTTAAAAAGTTTAATAATGGTAACGTAAGGTCAAAGAAAAAGTGTTATACAGTCAATAAAGTGAAAGAATATCTCTATTATTTAAAAAAATAAGAATAATCGGTATTTTTCGATAATTCAGAGATGCAACGTGAAATTTTACCCTCCAGAAAGAATTAAAAAAAAAAAACTGTAGCTTGGCCATTTTCGTATTCCAATTAAAATGTAGGTCTCTTCTTATTTCAAAAGCGTGCAGCATGCATGCATGAACAGGGAGTGTGCGTGTATATATATATACATATCTCCCTCTCTCTCTCTCAATATATGGTGATCCGCAGAGCAACAATATATATTTTTATCCAAAGATAGAGGCGTAGTTCCTTTAATTAATATTCAATGCAAAGATCGATCTTGGAACCTTAATATTATTTTCCAAGATTTTTCCTCAATCTATAAGAGCAGATTTTGCTTTGTCCCGGCCCACGTTAAGTTATATAGTGGTCTCATTCCACAGTGTGCCAATTCATAGAAAGGAGAGCTCCACCACTCATTCTATATATATATATATATATAGATACGCACGCATACATACATACATACCAAATTACAAATAATAATAGTTTGTTATCATCGTCAAATTTACTTAAAAATGGAGTGCATTTAGTAGTTCTTTTTGGATTTGAGTGTATCTAAAATTTGCTCCATGATGAAATCAGTTTCCATATTAGAGGTGGAGTCAAGCAATCAATAGGTAATAATGTGTAATAAAATAACGTACCTTGAAATTTGTGCATTTTTTATAAGCATCCTATGAGGCAAAGAAAGATTAGAATTGTACCATATAGATGGTCAGATGAAAGTTCAAAGCCAAACAAGCAAAGATCTAGCTTTGAATTGAGGTGGATTTGGTTGAATGGGCCAAGTCTCTTGTCTGGGTTGGGATAAATCTATACTCGAATTTAAATCTCTTATTATGCAGATTGCCTCTAATAATATAAAAGAAGAGATATTTTCATAATTTTCTCCTAACCACAATATCCCCATCAACAAAATACATGAAAAAGAAAATGTGTATATGCTCTCTTGCACAATTAATAAACAAAAGATCTCCCTTTGAGTAAATAATTTCTCAATCTAACTTAATCTTGGACTTTAGTTTAACATTATTATATTAATGTGTTAAGTAGTAATATTAATTAAATATATAATACAATATACTTAATGCAATATTAAATGTCATTCTTTAAACTGCTCCTTCATCACATAGAAGTAGTCAACGAAAGGGAGAAGCTACCAATCATAGAACAAAAAGGAAGGGAGAAGTGGGAGAAGAAGTGTATATGTCCGATTGGGAGATGCAGCTGGTGGTCAGGCCCGTACCTATAGCCAATTTCAAGAGCCCATTGTCTCAGGGCCATGATTTTTCCATATTTAGGGGACCCATAAATTTGAAATAAAATTACTATTTTACCCCTTGGTCAAAATGACAAATTTGCCCCCATATAAATCTCTCTCCACCCCCTCTCTCAAAAAAAATTCTGTTGAACGCAAGTAGGACAATCTCTGGCAAACTCTCTCATTTCTTTCACTTTCGAACAATTTGATTATGTAACTTGTAACTTTGATTAATATTTTTGCTTCCAAAACTACAAGAAGAATAGTTTTTAGTTGATCAATTATAAAAGTTTTAATTTTATTATGATATGGTATGAATATTTTTTTTATATTTTATTATAAAAAATAAAATTTAAATGTATACTATGATTTGGGGGCTCATTTTTTACATTTCGACTCAGAGCCTCAAAATCTCAGGTACGACACTGCTGGTAGTGGGCAGTGAGAGACAAGCTCGCAGCCCAAGCTGCAAGAAACAACAACCAAAGGGAATGTTGTTTTAATTGACTCTATTTCCATGGCCATAGGGACCCAAGAAGATGGAGCATCTTCCCATGACCTGTCATGGACGACATGACAAAGGGATTATTCTCAAGCTTATTGGGTCCCTATTATTCATAGTCCCTTTTTCTTTTAGTTCTTCCTAGATCCAACCCATTTTCTGTTTCTGTCTGTTTGGTGATGGGTTACATTCATTTCAAAAACTTAATGACGTCACAGTCAAGTTTTTGTGTAATAATGTATATATTGCTAACATATATTGACTATCTTGGTATTGATGATTATATCTCTCTCTAAATGAAAACATCTACAATAAAGGGTGGGGTTGATTTTTCCTCTAAACCTTCGATGCTCAAGTAAATATAATAAATAAAAATAAATATATATAAACATAATGAGTTTTATAGTCCAATCCTTTTACCTGTAGGGTTTCCTTTTGTATAGACTAAAAAAGACGAGATACTTAGAATTATTCTCGAGATTTATTAGAATTTTATTTGAATTTTTCTTTTTTTTTTAAAGTGAATTGTTATCAAATAACAAAATCTTTAATTTGAATTTAAAGTTAGATAAATCTATCATATATAATATGCATGGATTTTCCCCAATTGAGATTCAATTTAATCTCTTGAATTTGGATCTATATTTTCTTTGCACTTGACAATGAAGATGCGTGACAAACAATGACTCATCGTTCTTCAAGGATAACTTAGTAATTTTTGTCTCTTGATAGTTGTGCAGCATATATATACATATATATGTTTAGAGTGTTTAATTTCTTCTTCTTACAGATTAATTTCCATTATTATCATGTGATGAATATACAGTATTCTCTGAGTCCCAGCCCAGTCAAAAAGTGTCTCTCTTTGTTGGCCTAAAAAGACATACAAGGAGAGAGAGAGAGAGAGAGAGAGAGAGAGAGAGCAAATAGTTAATTTGAATGGCAATTAATAAAAGTATTCTGTAATGCTAGAAAAGGAGTGTTTGAATGAAAGAAAGAAAGGAAGAAAGGAATTGAAATGCTCTTCCTTATAGAACACAATTCACATAACTGTTAAAAAGCATTGGCTCCGAGAAGAGCATAACTGTAAAAAAAGCCACAGCACACAGTACTTTGGTCTTGAATTTTTGTCCGGCTAACTAAATGCAATCAGATACATTTACACACATGTATACATACATGTATATAGTTAATTTGCTAGCTAGGGTTCTCTTCTTTTCCTCTTTTATTTTCTTTTTGTCTAGCTAGGAACACTGACCACTTAATTATCCATTAGTATGCCATTTGGGTACCTGTAATTATACATATATACCCGGCTAAAGTAGAAAAAATTTATGTGTAGACCCGTAATTTCTAGAAAGATTTAAAAGAAAATATAATCTCTTTTATATATATATATATGTATGTATAGTTTAGAAGTACTGAATCAGTCCATAATAAAACTGATAATAGTATGAGACCGATCACCGAAATTTGTCTCAACGGGGGTGTACTTATAAAAAGAAGCTGAGTTGAATCCCCTAATTTAGTCTCTGAAGTTCAAGTTAGTAAACAATATTTGTGAAATAATATATAAAGAGTAAGATGAGTAAAATCTACTTGTTGGGATATTTTGCAACTTATATAAATTGCACAATATGCGGGATACTTAATATCCTCTTCAAGATTCCTAGACTCTTTAGTTACGAGTTGATAGAGGATTTTTGAAATCGAATTAAAATAACAACTAGTTTCCTGGTTAATCCATTGTAAATTATCTAGGAAATTGAGATTCGAAAGTTAAGTTTGTTAATTTATCTCTCAAATCTAAATTTGGTAGAATTACACAAATAATATAGTTGTTTTATTACTTGAGAAAATGATACATGATAAGTCATAATTCGTTATTTTTTAATAGCAGTTTAATAATTTTATCATTTTAGATGATCTCTCATAAAAAAAAGTAATTAAAAAGAAAAGAAAAATGACATTATCTACTCAAAAGGGCTGCTCATTTATGCTTTTGAGCTTCATATAAGCATCTTTGGTTTATGGGTGGCCATGTGGGTGAAAGCATTACTATCAATGGATGAGGGCAAGGGATCAACTGATGAACTCAGAGAGAGAGAGAGAGAGAGAGAGACTTTAAAGGGAAGCAGGGAGAAAAAGTTGGCCTAATTTTGACACGACGGCCTTGTAAATGGAAAGGTGATGGAATTAGGTTACGTACGCATTGCTTTTCCAAAAAGTTGACAGTTTTGCTGCGAATGTCTTAATTCCACAACTTTGGGCAGTAAACCAAAGTTGTATAGTTGCTTAATTAGGTGGAAAGCTTCTTGCTTTTTGGAGCTGTTTAGTCCTTCACCCCGAAGTAACTCCGATTATAAACTCATTATAATTTACGACAAACAAAAGATTATAATCTCTCGAAAAAAGTTAATGTGATAAGAGATGATATTTATATAGATTGACACTTCAAACATACATTTGAAAGGATATTTTATTCGAACACTCTTTTTTCTCTTTTTTCTGTAGCGATCGTACACTCTCTTAACCTAAATAATACAAATTAGGTACCCTTTATCCTTTGCAATCCTTCTCCAAAAGACAAGGAAGAGTGGCGGAGATAGCGGCTGACAATGAGATTGGGTAAGCGGTTGTAATAATGAGGCAAAGGAGGTGGTCGTTGGCAATATAGGCTGGGTAACGATGAAGATTTTTTGGAGATGGGTTGCATAAGATAGAGGGGCAATTTGAATATTTGGGTTAGGGAGTGTTCAGCCACTAAAAAAAGAAATAAAGAAAAGGGTATTTTGATGGAGTGTTCTGTTAGTTTGGAATGTTTACACAAAATCAAAATTAAAAATTATAAAGCATAATAGGTCTGCTATGTTGCCCACTGATGGGCAACATAGCAAGTGCCCGCCAGTGAAGGGGGCATGGGTCCCATGCATGTGGGGCCCATGTGCAAAGGCGGGCCCCATGTGCATGGGGCCCATGCCCCCCTCACTGGCGGGCACCTATTATGTTGTCCACCACTTGTTATGTTATCCGTCAGTAGACAACATAACAAGCCTCAAAGTATAATGAAATGAGTCTACCTGGATCCTTACCCGATATATTAGAGCAAATTAATTAACCAAACCAATTCTTTTGACTTTTTTTGATTCAATTAAAATCAAAAACAATCTCTTAAATCAGAGTCAAATGGACGGTAGATTTTTTTTTTTTTTTTTTTTGCTTTAAAAGAATTTATTGACACTAATATATTAATGTGTTATATTGTATGTCATATTAATGCAGATATAAAATAAATTAATATAAAATGTTTCTTCAAACGTCTTGAGTGTATAAATAAGAACAATTTGTTTATATCATTTCAGTAGCAAAGATTAGGAATAAAATCCAAAAGGGCAATAGGGGTCCCTATGACAAAGCCCAAGACCAAACCAAGCCCACCCATAGGCCCAACACCATCGTGTAATTGGTAAAATCACCTTTCCAAGCCCCAGCCCAAGCCCACCCATTTGCACTGCCAATGTGCCTTTTTAATTATTTGCTAAAATTTTCTCTCCAACCCATAAAAAATACAAAAAAAAAAACTCTCCAACCTTTGGCCCACTTTTGGTTTGTTGGAAAATTTATCTTACCATAAAATTTGGAGTCACAATAATTTAAAGTTGTAACATATTCGCTCTCATTTGAATCTATGACACCCAAAAAAGACTTGGGGTTATTATTTTAGAACGGAACATTTTCTTTTCCAAAATGTCAAAAAAATTCAAGAAACATTTATGGGTCATTTTTATAATTTTAAAAATATTTTAGAGCCATTCTATAATATTAAAAAATATCAAAAATGTATTTCCTATCAAAGAGGTTTTTTTCAACTCTAACCAAGACTCAAAATTTTTATTTTTTCCCTGAATTTGTTTGAATGGATTATAAAATTTATGTTTATTTTTGAATTGAATAACTATTTCTTATAATTTTTTATATTAAAAATTATATTTTCAAAAAAAATTCATAATTTTTATTTATATTTTTCTATTTTCTATTTTTTTAAAATATCATTTCCCCATTTTTGTTTCGTATTATATTTGTTTACCGTTTTTGTTTTCGTACATTCTAGATTTGAATGTATTAGAAGACAACAATTAAGTTTAGGATTAAGATTTAAGGTTAATTATAAACAATAAGTGAGGACAAAGAATGTTAATTATATATTGTCCTAAGCTATCTCATAGTGTACTCCAGGCAATAATTACTAACAAAAAAATAATGAAAGTGGCCGAAAGAGTTGGTGAAACATTAATTTGAGCTGCTCAATACCAATAATAGCGGTGAATATAATTTTTCCACACTATTTGTCTTCTAATAAATATTTTTGTATAGTGCTTATCATTGGGTGGGTAATGTTTAAATAATAATAAATGTAACTTGTTTTTAAATAAAAATATATTTATTGTATCTTATTTTTAACATTTAAATAATTTTATTAACTGATCATAAATATATCATATTTTAAACTTTTAATCATCCAACATAATTTTAATTTGATTAAAATTATTTTATTTCATTTAATAAGAGTAATCTAATAGAGGGTATGTCTTTTAGATTATCCTTATTTAACGAAAATGTTATACTACTCGTGTCGAATAATATAATGTTTGTCCGACACAAAAAAAATCAAATGGGACATGAGCCTCCCCCACCTTCCCTGCATGTCTGCATTGGGCAAACCCAACACGAGCAACAGAATAAAGCCCCCTTGTTTAGATGGTGATTATGATTAGGTAATAGGATAAGTTTTGAACATATAATTTTGATATGATTTTCATTTGATACCTATAAATGTTATTTTTAATAATATATAAAATAATAAATTAATAAATTATTTGAAGTCACGAGATTAGTTTATTTGATTTGATTAGCAAATTATTCCCTTAGTAGGATCAAGGGTGTATGTCGTTGAATGAAACCTCATTAATTTTCTTTTCGTGTTCTTATTTTTCTCATTTAATTTATATTTATGTTCTTGGTTTATGTGATTCGATCTTAAAGAGTGGTATCAAAGCCTTTTTTGGGTTTATTTTGAGATCACAATAAATCCTTGTGTGTGAGAAAATTGAGCGTAGAAAATAAAAAAAATGAAAGATTATATCTCGAATTTTGAGTCTAATCTATTGTAGAGTGAGTTTGGATCTAACCAAACTTTGTTGCCAATGCTGATATGGATAAGATATCGATCACAAGATGTTTGTCGTAGTGTTGTCAGAGTAATTGTAGTTTGAAGTTTTCAGTATAAGAACATGCGTAAATTTTAGTGGGATAATGTTAAAAAAAGTAAGTTTATTCTTAAAACGTTAGTCGAAAGATGGGAGTGGCTTAGGACTTGGAATGTCGAAGCAAGTCAATCAAGCTTTTTTTGACAAATACGATGGCAATGCTCACCCTAACCTCTAAACAATGGTGATTGCCAACAAAATATTCTTATGTCCAAAATTGATAGTTCCCATGATCAATCAACCCCAAGTCAATCGCATATTTTTGTCATTTTCTTATTAGTTGTACTTTTGTAAAAAATTCAAAATGAAAGAGTTTCATTAAGATCAATATGGACATAAAGTCTAAAGAGTAATAATAAAAAAAAAGCCAAAAACTGAAAACATATACAATCGATTCAACCTTGGCATGGTCTTCTGACCTAAAGTTAACTAAAGAGTGCATTCAAAAGAGGCCTTATGGTTGTCCTACACTGTCCCATTTTCTTGTCCATTAAGGCACATATATTAGCCCCAAGGACTTGCCATCCAATTAGTACCATAGGAAGCAACCCTAAGGCTTACCTTTGTCACCAACATGGTACATCACCTCATAGAAAGTGTTATTCCTGCCAAAGTAGCTTTTTGTAAAGTTGGTTGGGCACATGTCTTAGATTGTTCGATACTAATATTTATGAAAAGATTACTCATAAATACAATCCTCTCCTAATCTCAAAATATTTAAGAATATTTGTACACCAAAGCACCTTTCATTTTCATCATTTTAATAATTATTATTGGATCGAAATAAAAGAGTAATATTACTTGCACATTTAAGTTAACACCCATGTTAACATCTCATTAATCAATTAATAATACACCTTTTATTAAATCATTCAAATAAGGGGTGTATCGATAATTCATTTAAATAAATTATCAATACACCCTTAATTAAATCATTCAAGTGAGGAATATATTAATAATTAATTAATAAAAGTATTAACATATATATATATATCAATTTAAATGTACAAGTAGCACTACTCCTAAACAAATCCCATGTAGGAAATTAGGAATGGATCCCAAATACTACCAAAAATTAATTATTGTCCAAACTTGAATTCCCATGTGGATGATTCACTCTGCTCATTTGTTTGCATTCTATCACATGGCTTCCCCATTACTCAATTCTCACCCTTTATTTGTCAAAATTCAAACATCACAATCAAGCCTTTCCCAACTTTTCCACAATGGATTGCTTAGGGGGGCAATCTTCCTTGATAATCAACCCTTTTTTACTGTATATATTATAATTAGTAATCCTTAGTCAAAAACTTAATTAATATAAATTAAACCTCTCCTTACCCTTTAACTCCGTTAGTGGGCGCTTTATTTGTTAAGAGGGGAATCTTCC
Organism: Diospyros kaki; assembly: GCA_036245055.1. Classification (NCBI taxonomy): domain Eukaryota; kingdom Viridiplantae; phylum Streptophyta; class Magnoliopsida; order Ericales; family Ebenaceae; genus Diospyros; species Diospyros kaki. Next base: position 2,738,782 of record BSEG01000010.1, read on the forward strand.
AAATTAAGCATCCGAAATTATTGGACTTCACTTTTCTTGTGTCTTTCTTTTGGGTTAAATTATCTTGCCAATCATTTGAATTTTGTATTTTGTAATAAATTAATGTTTTTATATTTTGATTTTTATTATTATAGTTACTAAATTTTAATTTTTATTATTATTGTCACTCAAGTATAATAATAAATTTATTAATTAAAATATCGTCGTTAAGTCATTTAGAACTTTTAAGAGAGAGAATGATCAAAAAGTATAAATATTCTAGTATTTAAGTTAGACACTAAAGATTTGAGCACTTGAAAGTCGTATTAAAATCAGTATCTGAGATATACTTCTTTTAAAATGAAAGTTCATATATTTATTAAGGAGCATAGAATATTTTCAAGATCTATTGAGATTAGAATTCTTACTGATAATGTTTATTTTGACATTTCGAAATCCACCAAAATTATGATTTTTATGGATAATGTCTATCTTTTTTGTAGAATTTTTAGAAAAATTTTCGGATGTCGAAGTTATTCTGTTTGCATTTTATTCAGAGACCTCCCAATTAAGAAAAAATTTATACTTTTAACCCGAATAGTTCTTTTGAAATTTTGATCTTTTTTATTTTTTTAATAGTCTTTTGCCTATGACACATCAATTATAATTCAATCTCTCATTTAATCTTTTATATATTAAATTTTATTAAAGAAAACTAACACTACATGTTAACATAAATCTCTAAATCACTTAATTATAAAGTTTATATTAATTTTAACATTAAGTGATTTTTGGGTTTATATTAGTTTTCATTAATAGAATTTGATTTAAGAAAGTTAAATAATAACAAAAATTAAAGCATAATAATTAATTTACCACTAAATATTATTAATTCAAAGATGTATGGTATAATTTACATGTTTCCTTTGCCTAATTAAGTGAAGATGTCACTACTCACAAAAAGCCTTGGAAATTAATGGGCACCAACTTTGAGGTCCCAAGAATTGGTGAGTATGTACGAGTACAACCCACTTGGGCCTAGGTGAAAAGGATTGGGTGTGTGACTCACCATGGCATAAAGTTTGGACAACCTATTACTTCATTAAATTTGTCTAGGTATTAGTATTTAATTGATTAATATTTAATAAACTAATAAGTTTGTGACACATCAAATGAGTTTGGAAACCCATTGGGTTCAAGCATAATAATAATAATATATGTATATATATGCAACCAAATTGGTGGGGCTAGTGTTAATATTAATTGATAAAAATGGTGCAAATTAAGAATGGTTAACCATATCACTAATGCCACCTTGACCCCTTTTGCTCTTCTTAATAGAGAATCGTCACAGCGAAGGTTCTATAAAGCAAATTTGTAAGAGCATCTTCCGGAAGGTAAAAGATGTGTCAATGATTGATTGTTAGGTCACGGCTGCCGGCCAGTTGGGTTTGGAATGAATTTCAAAAGCAGCATCAACGTTGGTTTTATGGCTACATGCATGTGAGCTTGCTTTCGAAGCCTTCTCAATCAACATCAAACAATATATATAAAAGTATATATATATATATAAAACCATATATATATATATATATTTATGGATGGTTAAAGTGATGAGCTACTATGAGTGCTAGGTAAAATTTCATTAAAAGAACAAAAATTTAAAACAAAATAAAAAATTAAAAACATCGATCTTGGAAGAATACGATATCTTGAAAATCAAAAAACATTGACCTCTTAGAGACCAAAAACATCAAACTCCGAAAAACTAAATCGGAGAACCAAGAGATTATAAAGTCTCAAAAATTAGTCCAGGAGACTTTCACGATTCCCTGAATATTGTAAAATTTTAAAATCGATCTTGTAAATTTCTACTTAATGGGAAAGTCCCTGAAGAAAGTAGAAACATGACAATTTTAATATCCAAAAATCCCTTCGAGAACTCTACAAAAAGAACAAACATTATTTTTAAGAATACTAATCCTATTAGACCTCAAAATATTATGATAGATTTATTTAGGAGAATTCTAATTTTATTAGATCTCGAAAATTCTCATGTTCCTTCACAAATAGATGAACTCTCATTTTAAATTTATATATATATATATATATCTGATATTGATTTTCATACAATATTTAAGTTTAGTATTGGAGTGTTTGCATATGAACTGTACTGTATCTTCTTATCGTTTTTTTTTTCTTGTAGAGTCCAAATAATTTAATGACAATGATTACAGTTAATAAATTTATTATTTTATTTGAGTAGCAATAATTTTATTTTTATAATAAGTAGGGGAGTTTAAAATTAAATAATAATAAAATTGTCTAAAACGGTGTAAGCATCATCTCAAGACAACATCTCCTGTGCTAGTGGACAAGGGCCTTTTTGGATGCTCCAATTAATATTGCTTAAAGTGAATTAAAATAAAATATAAAAAATTAATATAAAGTGTCAAAGTTAAGTGTACGAATAAGAAAACAAACATGGCAACATAGCAAAAGGGGTGTATTAATTTATTTATTGAATAATTATTATTATTAGTCTAAAACTCATTTACAAACTTGCTTCCGAAACCCAAGTCTCTGATTTCTCAGATCATACTCTATGTAGAAATTCTGCTGCTGGTAATTCCCCAGAATGATGGAGGGCCCGCCGGCGGGCAATGGGTTGGCGACGGTGTCCGTCACGATCGTCATACAGACAGCCGAATCGCCCACGAAAGAGAAGTAATCGGCCAACGGCAACTCCATCTTTCCGCCACCCTTGAAGTGAAACACCAATTCCGGGAACGATAATACTGTTTTCTCAGCCGTGAAATTAAAGCACGGCCTCAATCCAGACTGGTTCTCAGCTTCAGTCGCCCTGGAATAATTCGCCATTTGCTTCTCGAACTCTTTCGCCACCAGTTCAAAGACCTTTGACTCCATGAAAGTGAACGTGGTGCCGGAATCCACCATCGTCCCGCCGTTGCCGTCGTCTCCGGGAACGAGATAACTGTACGGAACCTTCACGTTCTTGCCGCCGACGGTTATTTTTCTCAGATTCACGTAGTAAAATTCAAGAAAAGCAGAGTTTTTCGTCTTCGTGTTGTTGAGAAAAGGCGTGTAACTGAGACCGCCGGTTTTAATATGGCCGGAATCCAACCGGTCAACCAGAACAAGGTCGCTACTCTCCGGCATCTCGTCGAACCGGTGGGACACGAGGCAGTAGGAGAATTTACTGAGACCCATCTGCGCCGGCAGCGACTCCGGCCCCCGGCCGAAGCCGGCAATGCCGCAGGGTTGACGGGTCGAGAAAACCGAACACCCAACGACAAAATCTTTCACCGATTTATTCGGAAACTCTAAGGTTTCAGAGAGAAGTAATCCTGTCGTCGCTCCAGACCCGTATTGAACCATGTACGGCGGGCAAGTCTGATTGCAATTGCCAGAGATTTTGTCGCAGTCCCGGCACTGAGACCGAACCTCCGACCCGAATACCAACCCGCATTTCGGGTTCTTGCAACCCAGAATCTTCCCGGAAGAAGAAAGCTTCGGTATAAAGGTTGGGATTCTTTCGGGGTTTACGTTCTGGAAGTTGCATTTGCTGCAAAAGTAGCGTTTGGTGCATGGAAACCAGACCAAGCTGCTGCCGGTGTCCATGAGAAATGGCAGAGTTTGTGCGGGCGTGCCGAAGCTGAGAGAAATGGAGTAGCCTCCATAGCTATGGGGGAAGAGTGGCGTTTTGGTTGGAGAAGAAGAAGAAGAAGAAGAGTTCTTGTGAGAGGTTTTGAGGTGGCGAGCTCTGGTTATGGAGGAGGCGGCGAGGTGGTTGAGTCTCTGCCATGGGTTTGGGAATGGGGCTTTGGTTCGTGGGGAGAGGGAGAGGGTTATGGCGGCGGAGGCGGCGACGCCTCGAGTGGCGGCTGCGGGCGGCGACGAGGAGGCTGAGGCTATCAGTAGAGAGACGAGGGAGAGGAGAGAGAGCGAAACTGAGGCCATGGAATACTTCATTGTGTGTGTCAATGAGACAATGGCCGGCGGACTGCTTTATATTCCCCACTCTCTCTCTCCCTCTCACTCTTAACTGTCTAAATTACATTAGACACCCTCCAAGTATTACTAAATTACAGTTGTACCGGATTGGCGACAATGTAATAACTCTCATTTAGACGTGATCATAAAGACCTTAAGCCCATTTAAGATAACTATTATCGGGAAGACTACTACGAGTAAGCATTATTTGGTTTAATTTGATTTAAAAATTTAAATATTTTTGGCTATATTTTAAAAAATTATACTTCAATTTTTAATTTTATAAACCAAAAATTTAGGTTATTTTTGTGCAATTAACGTAACTTCATGTTTACCACTCTAAATTATACTTCAACAATAAGTTCATGAAAACAATATAATATTAATTATAATGAATAACCTAAAATATAAGACATTAATAAAATTAAGTGTACAAATATTATTTCGATTATATATATTTGAGTTTTGTCAAAGTGCATTTTATTTTTAACATTTGAATATTTCTCTTAATTGGTAAAATATTTCAAAATCTAATTTATTTATTATCAATTAATAAAAATATATAATATTAAAAATAAAATATATTAAATACACCAAGTAGATTAAAAACTCTTATTAATATAATATAAAAAATATTTATACAATACAAATTTACGTATATCCATATTTTTATTTTTATACTTTTACATTTTTTTCACACAATTATTTAAATTTTTTGTTATTTTAATTATATTTTTAAACATAATTTTTAAGGTAATTTAATTTTTATATTTTAATTTTTTTTTATATACCAACTAGAACTTTGACCTGTATAAATGTTAAATTAATTAAAAAATGTAAGATAAAAATATATTTAAAATATTAAATTTTTTGAATAATTATAAAAAAAATATATAAAAATAAAAATATGGATTTGGGCGTACAAATTTTGGGCATTAGCACAGAAGTTTCCTGCTTATAGCCGTTGGGTGGGTGAAGACTTAAGAAATTCAAAGTGAGGTGGAGAAATCCTATGTGAGGCGCAACGATAAGATCGTTTTGACCTCTTCAATCATCTGGAATTTAAAGAGCGGCGATCCAATCGGATATCGCTATCCAACGGTAGAGAGACAGCAATAGTTAGATCGTGGCGCCCATCTGGTACGTAAACCGTGACTCCGTGACCATTGAATACAACAAATTGGACTACGTGACGGTTTGGACTTTCGAGCGCGGCTGCAACGGCTCTCTACGGTCAATTTTTTTTTTTTTTTTTTGATAACTTGGAAAAGTCGAAGAATCCCTTAATTACCGACGACAATATGGAATTATCTCACCTTATATAAAATTGATAATCCACTTATTAGGGGTATTCAAAAAAATTGGTATCCCACAAAAATCGATCAAACCAAATTGAACTAAATCAAATCGATCGATTTTTTTTTTTTGACTATCGAAAACGGTTTGGATTCTGTCCAAACCGTGCGATTTGTAGTTTGGACAGTTGGCAATTCAGTTTTAAACCGAATCGTCCAAGAAAATAATAAAAAAAATTATAAAAAAATTATTATTATAAAAATCTAATAATTCACAACCCCATCTTATTTATTTTTTACACTATTTTGTTTTTATTTTTTGCTCATATTTATTTACATTTAATTGTCTTTATTTACTAATATTTGTGTTTTTATTTATCATTTTTAAATATCTTTTTTAATGATTTTAAGTAGTATTTTAAACCACAATAAATCGTACCTAACCAGATCGCAAATGCGGTTTGATTTGGTGCAGTTTGGCCAAACCCAAACCAGACCGCAGTCTGATTTAGTTGAAAAACTGCACTAACAGTTTGACAAGCTGAAAATGATTCAAATCAGACAAATTGCATCGCAAACACCCCTACCACTTACTTTATAATAATTCTAGGTAAGTCAATAAGTTAGTTGTAAATCAAAATTTAAGAGTTTATTCCTTACTAGGTAAGTCAATAAGTTAGTTGTAAATCAAAATTTAAGAGTTTATTCCTTAAATAAATACAAGTGATTGCACAAGTGCTATAAAAGTAAATTTAAATCCAAAGTCTTACAGTATCCCAACTTTTCAAGTAAGGTTGGCAATAGTTCGATTTAGATTCAATTTTTGTCAAAACTATAATTAAATCAAACTTAAACTACTAAGATCAAAACCAAATCATTATTTATTGATTTTCAAAATTAAAAACCATAACCAAACCATTCAATTTCGGTTCAGTTTTAGTTTTAACCATGATTTTTTTAGTTTGATCAATAATCTCCCGTCAAGTTTTATTTTTTTAAAATATTTAAATAATTATTTTTATTAATAATTATTTGATTGATAAAAAATAAAATAATTTAAGATTATGTTTTATTTTTATTTGTTAATTACTTTATAAATGTTAAATATTTTATATATTTGTAATCGATTAGTTAAAATACTTGTAAAACAATGCATAAGTCAATATATATATATATATATATATTATGTGTATATATAATATATTAAATAAATAAATATATATTATATATACGTATATTCAATTCGATTTGATTTGGTTATCAACACATTCAGTTCGATTTCAATTTGAGTTTTAGTTTAGATTTAATAAAAATCATAATCAAACCATACTCATTGAAACAGTATTCTGTTTTTCCCTAACCAAATCATTACTTAGTCAAACGATTTTTAATCGCGTTGATCAATTTAGTTTCGGTTTGGTTCCCCTACAATTTCAGTTGTAATTGTCATCCCTACTCTCAAGTGCATGTGATAGATTGTTTGTATTACCCTCAAAGAGTTGAAACTTTTATTATTGTAAAAATTATTTTTATGAACCAGAATGTTATTAGTAAAAGATAAACACTTTTAATGTATAATACTAAAAATTAAAAATATTAATAAACATAAAATTTTATAAGAAATTATTTAAAACATAATTACCCCCCCCCCCCAAAAAAAAAGAAAAAAAGTTTTCAAGTGCCTTTTGTAATGGTCATTATTCAGTTGATTTAGTTACAAAATTAATTGAATTGCTCAAATTAAGTAGGCTAAATTTATATCAAAAACAAAAAATCAAACTAACCTATAATTTGAATCAAATTGAACTGATAATTTCAGTTCGTTCAATTCAATTATTTCTATTTAGTTAAAATGTTGTTCAGTAGATCATCAACTCAATCTCCAGCAACTAACCAACCGCACTCACTTTTTTAATTTACTTAATGTTTCACACATATTGATATTCAACAAACTTTATCAACTTTTGCTTATTATACCATTGACCTTCTCATAGGCCACTATCTATTTACTACTTGTATCTAATCGACCAAATTATACATAAATTTAAGAGTAATAAAAGTAAACCAATTTTTTTTACACCAAATAACATATTTAGTTTTTATTTTTAAAAATTTTGAAAATTGGTAGCATTATCAAATAATAAACTCGCTATTTATTTTTAAAACAAAAATTTAAAACTAAACATCAAAGATTGAAAATAAAAACTAAAAACAAGAATGAAAAATTGACAATTATCTCAAACATGCTCTAACCAATTATTTTAAATTTTATTTTGTACGAGATGTACACTTTTGTTAATATAAATAATTTTTTACACATATTTAACCATAATATAATAATTAAATACACAACATTTTTTTATCGAACACCATTTTTAATTTTTATTTTTAAAATATAGAAAACTGACAATATTATCAAATATAATGTTCAATTTTTAATTTTTAATAAAATATTAAAATAAATAAAAAAAACCCATAAAAACTGACAATAAAATTAAATAGCCTTTGGGAAGGTCACTTGTTCCCCCCAAACCTATGACATATGGGCCAGCATAGTTAAGTTGGGCTTTGTTGGGTTCAGCCACTTAAATGGTATAGTAAATGTTTGCTTTGTTCACACCACCAAAGTCGGACCATGTTCTTGGATCCCAAATTACGGCCCAGCCCGCCCCGAATACCGTTTGGGGTCAAGATAAAATGATACAAAATTTAACAACAAAATAAAAAATAAAACTAAATATTTGAAGGAAAACATATGCGAATACTTATTATCTTTTTTTCTTTTTCTTTGTTAGTGTCATGAAAAAATAATGCAAGATAGACTAAAAAAATAAAAAACGAGCACAAGATATACATAGTTCGATCACGACTTATGATTTACGTTCACTAAAAGATGCAAACGAAGTTTTATTGCGAAGAAATTGAAACAATATAATCGTTCAGATCACCCATATTCCTCAAAAATTATCAATACGCTCAAGAAAGAAAAATTAATCTAGAAAGCAATAATTCATTTAGAATCGAAAGAATGAGATATCTAAGGATTCTCCATATCATGGGGGAGAGGAAACGATCCAAGCCTAGAGCCCATCATTACTTCTCCAATAAGATTATATTTTGATTTTCTTTTAAACCATCTAACTCGGGTTAATTTTTAATAATAGACTTAGATTTGGTAATGAATGTATACATTATTTTATTTTTAAAATAATTTTATTAGGTAATAATAAATATACGATACTTAATAAATTGTATTTATTTATATATAATTATTGGTTAGACAACAAAAGGAAAGGGCGCCGATAGGATTAGCAAAGCATCACCTTCAGATGGTTAGTTTGATGTTAATATAATATGTAACAAAATGAACAGCAAGGAATGTAGAGAAGAAAATACCCAGAAAGTGGAGAGAAAGAAATTCTCAGATCTGGTCATTATAACACTGTGCACTCAGCCATTTATATACAAATACAAAAGGAATCTTCTAACAACCTATAAAAGAAAAATACATTATTGTCCCTCTGTACAGCTTGGCAAAACAGAAAAGTAAATAACAGAAAAAAATGAAAATCATCTTTCTTCAATAATGGACACTTTCCCTTTATCTAGATGTGATGTATTATGCTCCAATACCCCCCCGCAAGATGGAGAGTGGAGATTAAGAACTCCCATCTTGGATAAGTGAGAGTGAAGAACAACAGATGGCAAAGCTTTAGTCAAAAGATCAGCCAACTGTTTGGAGGTTGGAACATAAAAAGTTTTAATGCTACCCTCTTGAATCTTGTCACGGATCAAGTGACAGTCAAGCTCGATGTGTTTCGTCCTCTCGTGAAAAACAGGGTTGGCGGCAATGTGGATGGCAGCTTGATTATCACAATGCAAGGTAGCGGGTTGAGGATGAGAAACCTGGAGAGCAGAAAGTATAAAACGCAGCCAGGTGAGCTCACAACATGTAGCTGCCATCGATCGATACTCAGCCTCGGCTGAAGATCGAGAAACAATGGACTGCTTCTTCGATTTCCATGAAATCAATGATGAACCAAGGAAGATGCAGTACCCAGTGACTGAACGTCTGGTGTCGGGACAGGAAGCCCAATCCGAGTCACAAAAAGCAATGAGCTGAAGTGAAGATGAGCTGGGGAGAAGTAACCCCTGACCTGGGGCAGCTTTGAGATACTTGAGAATTTTCTGAGCAGCACAGAGATGAATATCAGTAGGGGCAGCCATAAATTGACTCAAAGTTTGCACACTATAACAAATGTCAGGTCGAGTAATTGTAAGATAGAGAAGACGACCAATCAATCTTCGATATACACTTGGGTCTGATAAAGGTTGGCCAGATGATTGAGTTAACTTGATGTTTTGTTCCATGGGAACCTTAGTAGGTTTGCTGCCCAAATTTCCAGAATCAGCTAAAATGTCCAAAGTGTATTTTCTTTGACACAAATGGATACCTTTAGAGGAGCGTGCAATCTCAATGCCAAGAAAATACCTCAAAGAGCCGAGGTCCTTTATCTTAAATTTGTTGTCAAGGAAGACTTTCAACTGGTTGACAGAATCAATATCATTGCTGGCCACAAGGATGTCATCGACATATACTAGTAAAGCTGTGAAAGAACCATTATTTTCTTTTGTAAAGAGGCTATAATCAGCCTTGGATTGTGAAAAACCAGATTCAAGTAGGGATTGAGAAAATTTGGAGTACCATTGTCTTGAAGCTTGCTTGAGGCCATATAAACTTTTTAGGAGTTTGCAGACTTGAGTAGGTGTCCCTTTGGTGTAACCAGGAGGTTTCTTCATGTAAATGTCCTCATGTAAATCTCCATGTAAAAAAGCATTATTTACATCAAACTGATGTAAATGCCAGCCCTTAACTGAAGCAATTGCTAAGAGGCATCTCACAGTGACCAACTTGGCAACAGGAGAGAATGTCTCATGATAATCTATCCCTTCAAGTTGTGTGTAGCCCTTGGCTACCAAGCGGGCCTTCAATCTCTCAACAGACCCATTTGAATGGTACTTTATTTTGTAAATATATTTACAATCGATGGGTACTTTCCCTGGTGGCAAATCTGTAAGTTGCCATGTGTTGTTAGCTTCTAAGGCAGCCAGTTCTGCATCCATGGCTTGACACCAGCTTGGGTGTTTGAGGGCTTGTGTGTATGTTTGTGGTTCAAAATGGGTGGAAATGGTAGTGGAAAAAGCTTGGTAAGAAGGAGAAAAAACATGATAAGATAAGTTATTAGCAAGGGGGAAATAAGTACCTTGTATAGGACTTAGCTGCTTGGGCAACAGTTGGTTGGAGGAAGTGAGGGCCTTCTGTTGACAATGAAAATCCTGCAAAAATTTGGGTGCATGCCTAGATCTGGTGGACCTACGAGGGAGAGGAGGAGGTGGTGGGGGTGGGGAAGGAATAGCAGATTGGTGAAGTGAGGAGGAAGAGGGAGAAGGACTTGGAAAGGTATTTGAATACTGATCAGGAGGGGGTGAAGATGAGTTCTGTGAGGGAAAATTAAAAGGTGTGGGTGGGATGAGAGGGATAGTAGGAATAGGAGATGTATCAGGAAGTGAGATGCTTGTATTAAATGGAAAAACTCTTTCATGAAACACAACATCCCGAGAAATAAAAATCTGTTCAGTTTGTAAATCTAACAATTTGTAGCCTTTCACTCCAAAAGGGTAACCCAGAAACACACTTTTCCTACCTCTTGGATCGAACTTCTTTCTTCCATGAGATAAGGTGGAAGCAAAACTAAGGCATCCGAAAACTCTCATATGATGGTAAATGGGCGGCTTATGAAAAAGACTTTCAAAAGGAGTTTTATTATGAAGTAATGGTGTGGGTGTTCTATTAATAATGTAAACAGCTGTGAGGATGCAATCACTCCAGTATTTAAGTGGAATATTGGACTGGAATCTTAAGGCCCTAGCCACATTCATGATGTGTTGGTGTTTTCGCTCAACTATCCCATTTTGTTGGGGTGTTTCAACACAACTAGTTTGGTGGATGATACCCTTAGATTTAAAAAAATCTGTCATAAGGAATTCCTTGCCATTATCACTTCTGAACATTTTAATTCTGGTCTGAAATTGAGTTTCAATTAAGTAGTAAAAACTTTCAATACAAGATCTCACATCAGATTTATGTTTGAGCATGTAGACCCATGTGGTTCTTGAGAAATCATCAACAAGGGTAAGAAAAAATCGAGAACCATCAATGGCAATTGTGGGGTTTGGACCCCAAATGTCACAGTGAACAATATCAAAAGCATGAAGAGATTTAGTGGTGGAAATTGGAAAAGAAAGTCGATGTTGTTTGGCCAAAGGACAAACACAGCAGGGAGATGTATTGGAAGAACTCAGGTTCTGTTTTACAAGGGGATCATCAATTAAAAGAAGCCTAGAAAATGAAATGTGCCCAAGTCTACAATGCCACAAATCAGAAGTGGAATCTTTGTGTGTGACAGAAGCACTAAGAAGCTGGTCTTTATGAAGAAAAGCTGGTAAAACATCAACCAAAGCTGAGGGTGACACACCAAATCGCAACAGATGATATAGACCATCCCTCACTTCACCCATCCCAATCGTTGTCCAAGATGCTAAGTCCTGCACAAAACAGGAATGAGAAAAGAAAATAAGGCAGCAAGAAGAATGAATAGCAAGCCGTTGAGCAGAAATTAAATTAAAATTGAAAGAGGGGACACAAAGCACATTTTGAAGGACTAAATTCTCAGATAAGTGCACAACACCAATGTGAGTAACAGGGACAGCTGCACCATTAGGTAATTTAACTAAAGAAGATACAGTGGCCGTGATGGATGAATAGAGAGAGGGGCAACAGATCATGTGATCTGTTGCTCCAGTGTCTATTATCCAAGGGGTGGTGTGAGTTGGGGTTGATAAACAAGGAACCATACCAGAGACTTTAGAGTTAGTGACATGCTGTGAGGATGGGGAAGGTTGAGTAACAGACATGGTGGCCATGGCTGAACTGGTGTCCTTAGAATGCAACAGAGCCAAAAGCTGATTATATTGTCCCTTGGTAAGTGCCATAGTCTCAGAGGATTCTTCATCATGATCATCAGCAGAACATGCTCGAGAAGGAGCAACAGCAGCTGCAACAAACTTCTTGTTCTTGCCATAGAACTTATGGCCAATGGGGTATCCATTTAATTTGTAACATTTCTCAACAGAATGGCCAGACATATTGCAATGAGTACACAAAGGTGGGGTTGCATTTCCTACTTTGAAGCAATTCTCAAGAGTGTGACCCTGTATTTTGCAATGAGTGCAAGAAGGACGAGGTGGTTTCTGAGCCACGGAGTTAAGAAATTTCTGGGCAGATTTGGAAAAATATGGGTTGGTTTTAGCCATCATGGCCATGAGGTTAGAGTTAGAGGGTTGGGTAAGTAAGAGATGTTGTCGTTCTTGCTGTTGAATCATAGAGAAAACTCGATTAAGAGGGGGTAGGGGTTCAAGAAGCATAATCTGATCTCTGGAAGGGGAATAAGAATCAGATAAACCCATTAAAAACTGTATGACACAATCACGATCGTATCGATCATTTAAGACCTTCAACTTGCCACAATCACACACAGGTATAGGGTCATAGATAGCCAATTCATCCCATAAAATTTTCAAGCGGCCAAAGTAAGTGCTAATGGAATCCTGACCTTGAGAGAGGCTAGCAAGATCTCGTTTGAGTTGAAATATGCGAGAACCATTTTGTTGAGTAAAACGGTCTTGAAGTTCAAGCCAGAGAGTGCGAGAATCATCGACCAAGGCAAGGCTGGATTTAACAGAAGAACTTACAGAATTTTGAAGCCAGGAGACGACTAAATCATTGCAACGTTCCCATGCTTCAAAAATTGGATCAGTGGCATCTTGAGGTTTGGAAATGGTCCCATTGATGAAACCAAGCTTGTTCTTGGCTCGAAGAGCACGACTTACAGCTCGAGACCAACTGACATAATTGTCAGCAGTCAAGAGATCTAAAACCAAGGCAGCAGCGGGATTGTCACCGTTGTCAATGCGAAATGGGTTGAAAGGATCTGAGAAATTGAGAAACCTTTCGTTAGCCATGGTGAGAAGTTTGGATCGAGGGCAGCTCTGATACCATGTAACAAAATGAACAGCAAGGAATGTAGAGAAGAAAATACCCAGAAAGTGGAGAGAAAGAAATTCTCAGATCTGGTCATTATAACACTGTGCACTCAGCCATTTATATACAAATACAAAAGGAATCTTCTAACAACCTATAAAAGAAAAATACATTATTGTCCCTCTGTACAGCTTGGCAAAACAGAAAAGTAAATAACAGAAAAAAATGAAAATCATCTTTCTTCAATAATGGACACTTTCCCTTTATCTAGATGTGATGTATTATGCTCCAATATAATATGTCAAATGACGTCAAGATCGGAAAGCAAAATTCATAAATTCTAACTAAAATTAGGGTTCTAAGAGTTTTTTTTTTAACTGAAGAAATTAAGAGATATTTGATACATACTTAATATTCAACCGGACCATCTCACCCTCTCTATAAATTTTACGATATATCTTCTTTGAATTTGAAGAAAATAAAAAAGTTATGTTGCCAGCTAAAACTTACTTGAGGCTTGCTCATTTAGATTAATAATAATTTTAAGTAAAAATAAAATTTAATCTAGGTTTTCATAATATCTTAATTTTCTTAACATGTGTAAGGGACTAATTTAACTATATCAAAAGAGTTAAATTTTAAAATTTAATTCATAAATAAATTATTTTTATTTAATCAAAAGTAACGGACAAACACCAATAAATACATCTTATTTTTAAATAATATATATTTATTATATTATATTTTAAATTATTTTAAAAATAAAATACATCTATTACTTAAATTAATTTGAGACCCTTTTGGATTATACTCTCAGACAACGCCTTCATCCCAGTTTTTGTTGTTTCCACTGTTAATGGTGACTAAGGATTTTACAGTCAATCCGTTCAATAAGGGTTAATGGTGACTAAGGATTTTAGAGTCAATCCGTTCTAGTTGTTTTGAACACGAGCTTGTCTAAAATAGCTCTTTTTGTAAGAAAAATAAGACGGAATTTAATCTTCGTTGAGTGGTTTCAACATTCAAATTAGTCATCCTATTTTAGAGGACATAATAATAATATAATAAATATAAATACTTGTTCTTAATTCTCTGAATAAATGAACAATATAAATTAATATAATACCATATAAATGATCGAATTTAATTCTCTAGATAAATTAAGAGAGCTAGCTATGGGCGTGGCATTGGGCCAAGACCAACCTTAGTTATTTGTTTGGGTAGCCTTGGATTAGGATTTTTGGCCGGGCTCAAGTCTTCAAATCTCGACTAATTTCATTCTCGTCTAATTATGAGATGAAGCATGATTAGTAATCCTACAAATTTATGGGTAATTGATACGTATAAACAACCCAAAAATATAATTAGTTGGGGTCAAAAATTTTGACAAAATTTAGGTAGAACTTAATATTTCAAACTCTTTTAAAAAAAAAAGAATTAATTAATCTAAATCTCCATCATAAATTTTTGATATAACCCATTGCTTGTATCCTCCAAAGAAGTTAAAAGATAAAAAAGAAAAAAAAAATAAACACACAAATTTTAAAATTAAAGAAGAAAAATGATTAGCGATTTATTCAATATATAGCAACAAATCATGTTCTCAATTTTTATAAAATAAGGATAATTTTTATACAGAATATACCGTTTAATTAAACAATGAAAATAATAAAATTATTCAAGATGACTCGAAACAAGATCCGTTTAAACTTGTTTATTTTTAATTAAATAAACAAATTTAAAATTTATTTTTAATTTATTTATTAAATAATTTAAGTTTAACTTTAAAATATTTGACTCATATACTTTGTGAATAAGTTTATTTACGATCCGTATTGTTTAGAGTACGTTTCTAGATCACATGTTATACTTAGAAAACAAGAATAAATAAATAAAATAAATAAAAGATAACATTTGCATGAGAAAAACACTGAAATAATTAATATTTTAGCATTAGAGAAAATAATTTATCAATATCCTGAACACATTGCTTTTTCACGCGTGTGCATATATTTTTAAATATGGATATCACCCTTTCAATTCATCCATGGAAATAGGGTTCACACGTGCCACTTAGTAATGGAATAAAAATGTTTAAAAATCTATATTTATAAAAAAATATTACTCACCATCTAGTCAAGCCATAAAAATATGGTCCGATATTATTTAATCGTGATATCATTTGAGCGTATGATTTTACTATTATATTAAATTTTTTTTAAAGTTTTGAGGCCAAGAATAAATTATTTTAAAATAATTTAAAACTCTTCAAATAATTATTTTTGAATTTGTAATTTATGTTGTAACTATAATAGTCCTAACGTAGTGAAATTCTTTGTTAAAGTAAATTCTAACTCACACGAAAAGCTTAGGCTGCGTTCTTTTTACTTTTCAATTTTTAATTTTGAGTTTTGAATTTATTTTTAATTTTTTATTTTGGTAGTCTGTTTTTAAAAAATTGAAAACACGTTCTCTTTATTATTTTGAAAAACTATTTTTCAGAACAGAAAATTATAAAATCCGTTCTCTTTGTCATTTTGAAAATATTTTTTTAAAAATATTTTATACAAAAAAAATTTGATTATTTAGTAAATTATAAATATTTAATATTAATATATTATTAAAAATATATATATACATTTTAAAGTTAATGAATTTTATAATATTTTTTTCCATTATAATAGTAAAATATGAATAAATACATAAATAAATGTATTTTGAGTTTAGAGTTTATTTTGGATGAAAACACTCAAAACAACTTTTTGTTGTTTTGAGTTTTCTTTACAATTTTTTTTTTTGTTTTTAAAAATGTATTTTTAAAAATAATAAAGAGAACGCGTTTTCATTATTTTAGAAAATTGAAAACTAAAAATGACTTGAACACAACAAAGAGAACGCAACCTTAACGTTCTAGGCATTGTCCTGGCGCGAGGCTTGGTTTTTTCTTCTTTGAAAGGCATATTGGGTACCTTTCAATTTTTACTAAGATGGAGACATTAATTTTGTATATATTAAATTAAGATGTGTAAATAAATTTATATAAAATTATTAATATTTTAAAAATTATATCTGATCAGCCAACCAATTCAACTGATTCAACTGTAAACTAGTTATTTGGTCAATTTTGGTCGAATATCTAAAATGAGAAGAAAACCAATGTATTAAAAAGTAGGGTCGATAATCAAATTGAGAACAAAATAATTTAGTGGAGTAAATATATAATTTTTATTTTTATTTTATGATTTTAATTATTGTATATTTATTTAATAAAAATTAAACAAAGTGTTTAAACTTAACCCTTTTTCTTTGTAATTTGATGTATTATAAAGATTAAATGTGAAAGCATTGAAAAATATATATAGTGAATTGAATTAAAATAAAATAATAAAACGCCATGACAAATAGTAATTAAGGGATTTGATAATTAACTTTCTAATTAATGAAATTAGGAAAATGTTACTTGTACAAACAACTAGATTATTAAAAGGATGATCAAAGGCATCAAAATTCAAAAATGCCTTGACATAATTTATTGTTGTCGCCTATGTTGAATGAAGTCAAGCTTCATCCCATGATAAAGTTTGATTGAGCTTCATGATTGATGAAACCTGATGATTGATGATAAAGTCCGATCTATGAAGTTCAACTAGATTTCATCATTGGATGAAGTCCGATTCAGTCATCGGGCTTGTACATCTCGTCAATATATGTAATTATATGTACTTAGTCATGACATGAAAGAGAAAATTAATTGCCATTGAGGGCTGACGAGAATGAAACTTGAGGCTTATTTATATGTAAACGTCAAAGATGTAAGAACCTATATTTTCATGAGATTGTCACGTAATTTAAGCAAGTTTAGAATACCAAAAAATTGGCTTGATAGTAGTTATAAGTACCGAATTAACTGCAGGGAATGCCACATAGTAAAATTGTCTAAGGTAATATAGTTTTGATGAGCGTTCCGAGATAAAATTTATGGTATCGAAAGAAATTAGATCAAGAACGATTTTTGGTACAGTTAAAATACATATGCCATTTAGGTTTCAAAATCGAATTGTCGTAAGGGACTTCCGGGAAGTCAATGAAAGCTTGAGATTTCATCATTCACCATAACTATAAACACTTAGCAATGCATTCTTGTAATCAAAAGAAAAAGAAAAGAGTTGGAATCCATATCAAAGAATTGAGAAAAAAAAGAAAAATACAACCCAAGAGTAAAAGTCTTCAATCTTCCGTCCGTCTCTTTTTCATCCCAAAAAATTCTCCAAATCTCCCAAGAATAAGTCTTTATATAGTACTCTTTAGGTTATCAAAATATGCACCTTGAAGGAGTCTATCCCTCTTTGATTTGGATTGAAATGGGTTTAAAATGGTATTTTCATAAAATTTTGAATTCTACTGCAATCCTACAGTGGTATGCTTGTTACTGCAGACCCGTGAGCTCCAGATAGCAATTCCTAAAGTGGTCTTATAGTAGTATGCATTCTTCTTTATCATCTTCCACTTTTTGCTCTTGATATTCTTTTGCTTTCTTTTGAATCGATACCCGACCATGCTTCCAAGCTTTATTTCAACTCCTATCATGCACTAAAATCACTCATTTTGTTTTATGTCCACTTTGCATGTAATTTGTACCTATATTAACAAAATTAAGCCCAAAAATGAGTAGCAATCATGTTCATTAAATACTTAAATGCTAAGGTTGGACAACTAAATAAGAGTACAAAATATACTAATCAGGCCTCTTAACATTAATCTTTCCACTCAACACCTTTGCTCTTCTTTAATGTCTGAAAGAAATGAAGGCTCTGCTTGGTAGATTTTGACAGAAAACGACTCAAGGTAGTTATCCTCCCTATCAGTCGTTGCACTTCCTTCATCAAGGTTGGGGGTATCATGTCCAACATGGCCTAGATCTTTTTTTATTAGCCTCGATTTTGCACTAGGTTATCATGTATCTTAGAAATTTACTAGATTGTATGCCAAATGAGCACTTGGAGGGATTTAGTTCATGTTATACTTCCTAAGCACCTTAAACACTCAGGTGAGTTTTGCCGTGTGAGATTCAATTTTCAAACTATTAACAATCATATCATTAAGCCTCCATCATGTTACCCAAGAGTTCTTTGAAGACTTTATTAACCATTTGTTAGTATGTGGCCTCGACTTTCTTGAGTCTAAAAGCCATAACTCAGTAATAGTAAGTTCCATTTTCTATAGTGAAAGATGTTTTTTCTTGATCAGTTGAGTACATCATGATCTAGTGATACCTAGATAAGGTATCCAAAAAGCTTAAGAACTCGAATCCATGAAGTCCACACATACTCTCCATTTTCCATTAGTTTTCCTAAATCACCACATTTAACCAGTCTAGGTATTGCACTTATCAAATAAAATTAACCTTTAGCAATTTATGAATCTCTTCTTCCAACACTAGTTGTTGATCCAAAGCAATATTGATCCCAAGCATGTCTCCCAATGTCCACACAAATATGTTAGCATTGACTAGTAAATATTTAATGATGTCTTAACTAGTCTCCTCCAATAGTTGGCACCCTACATATACCAAACTCTTGTCATCATCATCCCTTAGTTTTACAACATCTAGATTTTTCACTAACTAAGGTTTATTTATAGATTGCATTGTTATAGCTAGTGTTTCTTTATTTTTCATTCCCTTGGTGGGGATATATAGCATGTCTTTGCCTTTTTTTTTCTTTTTTTTATCTCTACAAACTTGTCCTACCCCATGAGCTGTGGGAAATCTCATCAAAAGATACCATGAGGATATGGTTGCCCTCATATTGCAGAGGATTGGACGCCCCAAGATAACCTTGTAATTCATTTGCTCAAAGTAGTTCCAATAAATCAAGTAAACCGAATTGTCATTGTCTACTATATTCTCCAAATAAAATGCTTGGTGATAACTATTGAAATGACCATGGAATCGTCATGTGGCATTATGAAGTCCCTTTTGTCCTCAAGAGTGAAGAAGATGGGTTCTTCATTTTCCTGGACCTTTATCACTAAGTTAATTTGGTAAGCTTCTCTAACATAAGCCTTTTGGGAAGAGGAGATGTCTCTTGCCAAGGTTTCTCCTCTCAAGATGACATGAATGGCTTAGTACATGGGCTCATTATCTAGGAGAGGAGTTTCTATTTCTTTTCTTCTCTTATCATACCAATGCCAATCTAGCTGGTCTTACCCCTTAGGTCTCTTATTTTGTCGTTGGATATTTCTTTCCTCATTTCCCTCAGTGTCTACATATCTCCTTAGATATCCTTCCTTGATTAAGGATTCTATTTTATCTTTCAACTCATGATAATCATTGGTTGAGTGCTCTGGGCCCTGTGAAACCTGTAAAAAAACATCTTTGTTTTTCCTTAATTATCAATCTGCCTTTCTGGGAACATTACAAGTCTAGCACCTTCAATGGTTGCCAGGACAGTTGATTGAGTCTCCATGAGATGAGTATAATTCTTGAATTAAAGCCTAGAGAGGCCATCCAATCTCTTAGGCCTTCTATCTCCCCTACTTGGTCTTTTTATGAGTTTCTTTATTTTCTCTTCTTCTCCATCTCCTCATTTCCTCTTATCATTGTCATTACTTCAGCCTAAAAGATGTACTTGACTACCCAAACAAATGAATCTAGAGGGTTGTTGGTTAGTCCAAGGCTAGAGACTCTTGCAAAAGAGTGGATCTAGTTCCTTAAAAGCATTGCAACAATAGCTACCCCCCACCCATAAGCCTCGTATTTCTAACGTCGCATTTTTACACTAGTTAATGTACTATCAGAAAGTTTCTTTGACTATTAATGATGAAGCTCTTGATGAACATTCTCTTTAGTTGATCGAAAGAAGAGACAGATCCCTTAGCCAGTCATGGAGAAACATGATGGCATTTTTTGAGTCGTGAAGAAGCATGAATGACTCATAATTTTGTATATAATCATGGGGATCCCCTTTCCCTAAATAAGTGGCCAACTAGGGCATCTTGAACTTCTTTAAGAGAGATTTCTCCATAATTTATGGGGGTAAAGGGGATTTTCCTTCTCTATTGGCCTTCTTGATCTAGTAACAGTTGCTTTTGTTCAAGAATTTCCTCAATCATATTTCACTTGTTCGTTGTTTCTCGAGCACTGAATGTGAACAAGTTATCAGCTTCGTGTGCTTTTCTTAGTTGATCTTTAGGAAGAGCCCAACCTTTTTCGACGACCGTACTCTCCACTATTTCTGGGTATTTCTCTTTCTAAAGTGTTCCTTCTTAGGACAAGTCTTGCAAACAACTTGACTAGTTTCTCAAGGCAAAGCAGGCTCCGAGAGAGTCTCCCTATGTGTTTCGACTTGGAGATCCCCCAAGAAAAAAAGACCCTTTCATATCTTGGGAAAGTTATAGGAGATAACAAACCTTGCCCTCTAGTCATGAAATTTTGTAATGTTAACAGTAGTGAAACGTGAGGTATAATGCCCTATGATAATCCCACAATCTTCTAAATAGTTTTACACTTTCCGCATGTTGCTTCTGAAGTGCTTCATAATCTACAAGTATGATGGTGGGAGAAGCTGACTTGGAGGTCTCTGAGGCACCTGGAAGAGTCTCTCAAAGTCTTTGAGCATTTCTAAGAGACCGAACCTCAAGTTTTTTTGATTTTGTTAGTTTCTTGCTGCAAGTGATGTCATCGAGCTATTGTTATTTTGCTTTGACTTTTTGATCAAGATTTCCACACAACACAATATAATTTATAGGTGGGGAATCACTTTCAAGTCCTTGAATCTACAAGACAAAAGATAGTCAAAGGGCAAAGGGTGTCTCTTGTGCAAGTCTTTCAATAGTTAAGTCGATTCAATTGAAAATCAACGACATATATAGTGAGTTTTTATAAAAAAAAAAATTATATATCTAAAAGGGTCACTTTATATTTATAAAAATATTAGATGAAGTAATAATTTGTATTAAGTATCAGGGAATACCCCATGGGAGACTAAGTCTCTTGAGACCACCTTCATGGGTCTACCGAAAAGGCCCCCTAAAAGCCTTTCGGTTAAGAAGTCTTCCCAAGTTTTGTTGCACGATTGACCTTTTTGGATTTGTGGGCTTCATATTCTAATCAGTCTTTTAAAAAATGAGCCTCTTGGGCCATGCATACATCAGATGCCAAACAACTCAGCTAGGGATCGAGCAAACCTTTCATCTTTCAATTTTCAATTTTTAATTTTTATTTTTAATTTTATTTAAAAAATTATAACACTTTAGATGAGATAATATGAATTGCATTACATTTACCAAGGAAAATACTTATCTGTTAGTATAATATGAACATTTTAATTTCTATCGCAAAGAAATCACATTGTTACTAAATATTTACTTTTAACAACGAATTGTATTTTTTATTGATTGATTTTTTTATCTAACCCAACAACAACAACAACAACAATAATAATAATAATAATAATAATAATAATAATAAAGAAATCGTTGGTAGAACCTATTTATAGCAGTGGCTTTATCTCTATTAGTGTGTGTGTGTGTGTGTGTTTATGTACTGAAGCAAACAAAATTTTGAAGTGTTTAGGTACTGAAGCAAACAAAATTTTGAAGAGATCCAAAAGAGTTGTTCAAGATAATGGACAAAATACATTCACAGAGAAAAAGGACAAAAAAATTAACAACATACACAAAAAGTAAAGTAAAATCATCAAATTAAGACCCCAACATCAAGAAATTAAGTACCTTCAAGACTTCATTAATCAACCATAGACCACCGCTTAAAAATCACATCTATAAAAGTCAAGCAGTGGTCACTTCATGTTGCTAAAGCAGAGACGTTTGTTCTTGTCAAATACAAACCCCAATGAGTAATGTTATTTGTATATTTAAGTTGACATCTAATTAATCAATTACTAATATACTCCTCATTAAATTATTAAAGTAAAAAATGAACCGATAATTCATTTAAATATATGCATTTATTACTTAATGAATTACTAATACACTCTTGCAAATATGTCATAAATGAGAGATGCATTCATAATTAACTAATATTTTTACAAAGTAACATTACTTTGTAAAAATATAATAAGCATTAATATCAAAGTAGTACATGGCCATGTGGCCATGTAATATTTTTACAAAGTAATATTTTGAGAGAAGAACACTTCCTTTTCCTTGCAGAGATAAACTAAATCCTTTTTTGGACCGCCGCCAGAACTTTCAAACAAATGGCTATCTTCAGACAAGCACTCCATACCAAGGCACACCCTCACTGTGAAAGAATTTGCTTTGGGAGTTCTGTAGAAGGGGGCAAGAAATGTGAATTTTCTAATCTCATTGTTGCCTTCATATTGGCCCAAATCCAGGAAAACGAATTCAGTTAAAACTGCATCCACAACCAGCCGCAGCCACAACCTATTCTCCCTTGAGATATTATATAAAGTGATTTCTAATGGTATACCAACAGGAAGACCTGAAACAAAGTGGAAAGGACTTTCAATGTCATTGTTAGGAATATCCAGTTCTGCTTTTATGTACTTGAGTTCTCCACAGAAGATAAACTGCTTCAAGGAGAAAATTTTAACTGACTTCTGAAACATAGATGGATTGTAGAAAGGCCCATCAGTAGGGGAACCAATCTCATGCAGCAAACTCTTGAGTTCACTCACAAAATCAGAAGGCTCAACAGCCATTTCCTCGTAAATCAATTCTACCCGGGGCAACGTAGAAAACAGCTTCCCAAAAGTAGTTAAATCATTGCAGGCTTCAACAGTGGACAACCTTAGCATATAATGCACAAGTATCAGCTCCAACACAAACAACTCCTCTTGTTTGCTCATGCCTATGAACCTATAGCTCAGTCCTTTGAGGATTCTATCTAGCTTTTCTAATAAAAGACCCAAATCTCCCGTTCTAGCATAAGAGAGTTTTCTTGCAGAGTTAATACAAGGCCATATCTTCGCCAGCAGTTTCACAACCCTCATGCATTCCAAAACAAAATCTAAAACACCAGTTGATGAACCCCTAGTACATTTTGCCAACTGTTCCTTCCAACTTCTGCATGTGAAGACAAAATAAAAACAGGAGTTAATACTGGAATACATAAGCAAATCTGGCAATAATATGCATGGAAACCACAGTAAGGGAACAACGTGCATGAATATAACAAAGCAGTTCCATTGGGAAGAAAGGACAGGAGCAAAAAGAAAAAAAAGAGAGGAAATGGATGGCAAAACAGAAATATTAGTTATGAAAATACACCAGCTATTGTATTTGATGGTTATAGAACTTCATAAAAAGGAGAAGGTCCTGTGTTTGACACTGCTGATAATTAAACATCTTATCCTTATCCATGTTAGTTGTTCTAGGGTCCATATCTTCACTTTCAAAGGACCCAAAATTTCCAGGAGTTAATTGAATTACACAATTGCATACACATGAGGTCCTACAAACTGGTAATTCTCCAGTCAAGTCAAGCCAATTACTTGAAAAAGCAACACACTAATTAACCAAGAACAATTGACCTGTAGATTCAGAAAGACTGAACAACTATTTGCTGGACCAAGGCCTAGAAAATATTTCGGGTTAATGCTTTTTTGTTGGGTACTATTTAGGCTTAATCCATTCAAGAGCCAAAAACTGATTTTATAAAAAATAAACTCCCAACCTCAATGTCTTTAGTACTTCAGCAGTGCATCCAAGTTGTATCAACTGCCACATAACTTTGAGTTTCTCAAGCACAAGCTCCAGAAGTTTTATTAAATCATTCTGAACCTCTGACTGCTGATCCACTAATGTCGCTGGCAGCTTAATTGGTGCACTTGTTCTCTGAAAATGAATACCCGAGACTGAAACATTTAAGTCCTGCAATTGCATCTCAGCAGGACTAGGTAGCTCTTCATTGGCATTATTTGACATGACTAGCATGGGCCTACTCAAATTGCATTTCATCAGGACCGAGGATGACATTTCCTTTTTGAAGTAAAATTCTGCAGGAGAAATGACTGTAGAACTGCTGCAATGAGACAAATAGGCCAACAGGGTATTCTGGTCCACAACATTACCCAAGGCATGAGAAATCCTTCCTAGCAGTGTTACAGCATAAGAAAATATTGTACACGGAATACTGGGAGTCCGCTCTTCATGTGAGAGTGGAGCTGCAATGGCCAGCACTAGCAGTGCAGCTACTCTTCCACTATCAAAGCCCAAGTTGCCATTAGAAGAACGTTCAATCTGCACAGAAAAGCATATCACTTGATTTGATAAATACTAGCCTCATAACCTAATAGAAAAAGCAATACAAGTTTACTGAGGAATTAAATTTGTTTGGGAACACAGAAAAGCAACAGAAGAGAATGGTAGAGAGACGGAAAAAATCCAATATGATAGATACACTTCAACATTTTGTGCCCAAACTACTAAGTGTAACATTTTTGTGATGAGGAAAAAATGTTCTTCTTTTTCCAGTGTGTTCAGGAATGTATAGACAAGTCTAAGACCAATATAGACCCTAGAATCAAGCTAATCTATACAAGTTTAGGATCAATCTAGATCCTAGAATCTAGCTAATCTTTACTAGTTTCTTGTTATGAGGAAAAAATATTCTTTTTCCACTGTGTTAAGGAGTTCAATGTATAGACAAGTTGGTGAACACTCCACTTCCTATCTGTACAAGGCAAGTAATCCATAAGATCTTTAACAAACTCACAGTGATTAACCAAACCAATTACCTCAAGTCAATTGAGTTTCAAATCTGCAAAAATATTCTTGCATCCTCTCTCAGCCAAGCCTTCTTTGTTGCTGCATCGGGGATGGGGGTTCATTAATGAGATGATCATCCTTATCAATGCTACGTAGATACACCCGCATAGTTTTACTCCACTACAAATAGTTTCTGCCATTAAGTTTGTGTTCTGACATTTTTATTGGCAAGGGAATAACATTAGAAATCATAGCCTTCATGTCTGTGAGTTAGCCACTGTGTTCATGTCTGTGTTGTCAACCATTACAACTCAGAGGACATTGCTTCAACATCACACCTCAAAAAGTAAATAGCATGTACTCTAATACCATGTTACAACAACAACAATATATCCAGCCTTTATCCCACTATGTGGGGTTGACTACATGAGTTCTAGACTTCCATGTATTTCTGTCTTTTGTCATATCTTTATTTAGGCTCATATACTTCATATCAAATTTTAATTTCTCTCTCAAAATCTTCTTAGATCTGTCTCTACCTCTAATACCATGTTATGAGGAAAAAATGTTATTTTTCCATTGTGTTCAGAAGTATAGGAGGTCGATAAATACACAATTCTAAGACAAATCTAGATCCTAAATCAAGCTAATCTCTACAAGTTAACCCAATCCAGATCCTAGAATCAAGGTAATCTATACAAGTTTATGATTAATCTAGATCCTATAATCAAGATACAATCAAGCTGTACAGTTATGTGAATATGTCAACCATTATATTTACAACAATTCTTATTATTTGTATTATAACTGCAATACAATGGCATGCATTTGATTGACCCTGTTTACCAACCTGTATAGACAAAAACTTCCTAGAAGAAACAAGTTGGTGAACATCTAATTCTTTCTTCCAAACAAAGAACAAGAACAAAAACTGGGTGTTTTCCATTTTCATGTCTGTAATCAAACACTTAACAAAATATTAAGGTTAAACATAATATCTGGTAAGTTACTTTAACCATCCTCCAGGTCAACCCTTGAACTTTTTACCTCTAAAAGAAACGCCCATTAACTGACCCCTCCAGAAGCAGGTTTGGACTCCAGTCTACAGCTTGTAAAGTCATGATTCCAACCACTTGAAGGTTAATTTGGCAAACTCACTAGCTAAAGAAAGTTACCTGGATGACACGGAACATGTAACAGCTCGTGTAATTCAAAATATAAACTCCAACATTGAGTTCCACTCATAAAACACTAATGAGACCTAACTCCTACAACCAAGAACATGCATTCAACAGATGGAGAAGTGCATGAACAGAAAAATTTCCCCTTCAAAGTACATCAACAGAATAAATATCCCTTCTCTCTAAAGAAGTGGGAGATTGTTTACGATGTTACAAGCAAGATGTGTGAAATGGATTTCATAAGTGAGTCAAAAATTTTATAGTCTTAAAATTTTTTTAAAGCTAAAAGAGAAGTTTCACCAGACGATTATGGCATCTTTGTATGAGCACAACTGAGATGAATATGCTGAAGTAAATGTGCAACCACACAAGAAAAGCAGAATTAGAAGCAAGATTATACATAACATGGTTGGAGTGATGCCAATTGAACATAAAATATACAAAATGCAACTTAAATTATTCGAACACTATGAGAAGATGACTAACAGAAAAAATTTATAGCAAAAGAGATTGAGAAAGACCAAAGACTTTTGGTGGAAACCACTTGGATATGACAGTTAATGATCTCACAACAAATATGGCCATAAACAAAGATGATTAGACATTAGAATTCATATACCAAACCCCACCTAAAGCGACTAAGGTTTGTGAAGATAGTGATGATGATTCGCTTTAAGACTTGAATACACAGTTTTTAGGCTGACTTCAATTTCTAAGAGGCCAAAAGCCAATACCATTAAGATTTGCCTAAGTAATCACATAATTATGCAGAAATAAAAATCAATTCTAAGAAGTCCTACATTTAGAAAGCTTTCATATATGGAGTGGACTCATGGGATAATTTATTTTACAAATTCAGGGGGACTGCTATAGTGCCACTAGTTGGATGTAATTAGTCAGTCACCAGATAAATAGAGCCACTAATGAGTGGTAAGCCATTAATGTTCTCAACACAGGCACTATTTTTATTTTTCTGTGTTTTCTTTGTTTCTGTTTTTGCATGATTAACAAGCCCCCCAAGTGCATGAGGCTCCCTTCTTTGTGTATAATTTTATGAGCCAAATAATTTATTTCCATCCAAAGAATAAGTAAACAGAAACAGTATTCACCAAAAGTATCAAACCAGTAGATCCAAACATAGCATGCCGATACTCTACTTACTAACCTCGTCAGAAACTCTTTCAATAATGCCAACCACAAAATTCCCATGACATTGACCAATACTGAATAAGACAGAAAATATAGCAGCTTCATCCTGGTATGTTGGAAGAAATGAATCAAAAGCCAACATATTAGTAGGACAATGGAAAAAGACCAAATCAGAACAGCTTAAAATGGACACAGCATTTCGTCTAACTAAATAAAATGCATTGGTTTTTAACTCAAGGCATGTAAATCAGAGTGGTTTTCCAAAAAAAAAAGGTTCCCTATGTATAATAGAAACCAACCTGTGATCCTGTATAAGAAAATTTGACGTAAAGAACACAAACCTGTGGATACATTTCCAGATTTTCTAAAAGACCATCAATGGCCAATTTAAAGGTAGTAATGTCATTCAGCTTTGCTACTTGAAGTACTTTCCTTGCAGCAGATCTTACAGATGCATCAGTGTCAATTAGAGTGCTAAGAAACTGAAATAACAAAAACAAGGATACAAAATTAGATATAGCTATTAAGTCCTCATACTTGACCAGTTATCTGTGCAGAAAAAGTGCATTATTTGTGTATATTTCAAACTAAAGTAGTTGCATATCATTAAGAGGAGAAGTAGCTAAAGGATAAGCATATACTTGAGAATTGAGCAGGTAAAATTAGAGGGAAGAAATAGGCTCAGTAACCGTCAGGAGTGAGTGGTGAATGAAACTAACTGTGCAAGAGGTTAACCATTTAGACAACTGAAGAAACTAGCTAAACTAACTTCAAGAGTAACTACCTTAGAAAAAAAACCCACATGCAACTACAGGTAAGCAAAACACAGGTTAATTACAAGAAACCCCCTTAACTTAGTTACCAGTTTATCCCCTTGAGTAAAGACATGGGCGTTTTGATCTCCTAAAGGGGCATCCCTTATCCACAAGGCTCCCTGCATTGGAAGTGATATTTTGGTGAAGCATCAAACGATGCCGTTTGGGTTAAAGGATTGGAGGGCCGCGTTTGACAACCGCAAATTGCCATGTGGCGCCTGCAAGATGGCCACGTGGCAACCATCCTCTTCTCCAGATGGTGCCTGGTTGCCTTTCCGTTGGAATATCGATCGTGTTGCATGACCAATCTTGGCCATTCATCTTACCTTTATGAAGCTCAATCCCAACCATCTAGATCTACTATTTATTTCACGCATCGGGATTTGAAGCAACAAAGAAGGAAAAGGATAGAGAGAGGGAGTCTCGATCAGGCCAAGGGTTTGGAGGGGTTCCTTCTTTTTGCTCTATATATGCTAATCTTCCTTGTTATCCTAGTCCTCTGATTCAATAGGTCTTAGCCTCTAATCTGTATTTGTGATTATTAGGGCAATTTTGTTAGCGAACCAGTGATGTACAGAAAATGTTTGTGAGTCATTTTTCGAGGGTGTAATCTCCATTCTCATATAGTGAAATGAACTCTTCTCACCAAATCTCAACGTGGATGCAACCCTGATTTTGGGTGGACCATGGTCAATCCTCGGCCTCCTATTTACTTCCTTTAGATTATGTTTATAATCTTTGTGTGTGTGCTTCTAGCCATGAAAGGTGTTTCAGATTCTCATTGATTGAAATTCGTTTTGATATATTTATTTTTGAGTCCTCTGTTGTTCGTAACAGGAAGGATTAGGGAAGGGGTGTTTTTGTACACAGCTTTACCCTTGCATTTTGCAAAGAGGTTATTTTCACAACTCAAACCCGTGACTTTCCAGTCACTAAGGGGCAATCCTTACCGCTGCTACCAAGGCTAGCCCTCACATTCTGATCTACTTAACTACAAGAACAGAAAATGTGTTTAGCTAATATCAAAGAATGCAAAACAACAGTCTTAGTTGTAATAAATACTAATTACGTATGAGGCACAGCCACAGACACTAGGGAACAAGGACATAACATTTTTCAAAAAAGTATATGACATGGTCGAGTTACATTAATTGATAAAATAATTTGTATATGTTGTCATGACCCAAAGATCCATAGAAGTGTAATATAGTAATAGGTTGATAATAGTTGTTAGAAGATATTTTAGATATTTTAGCATTTGCTTAGAAGCACATGGTTGTTGTTATGCAGTTAGTTAGGAGCAAATATTCCTATATAAGATTATGTAAACAGATGGGATTTTCAAACTTGAATGGATGAAACGAAATCTGATTCTCTCTACAATTCTCTCCTTTCTCTCTCTCGTTTTTTCTCTGCATCTCGTCCTCATTTCTCTCTAAATTACTCCCCCATTTCTGTCCAATTTCCCCCTAATTCCTTTTGTTCTTGATTCTATTCAATCGGTTCTTTCCGATTGTCAATCGTACCCTAGGCTAAACCCTAGGTCCATGACAAAATGGTATCAGAGCATCGTTCCTCAGCCATTTTTCGTTGCTGATTAAGGTCCATCGGAAGTCGATGGTAGTTGTTCCTTGACTTCGATTCGAATTTGATTAGAAGGCTACTAAAATTAATTTTAGTGATTAAAACCAGAGTACGGAGGTGGTTGATCCATTGCATTAGGTGGATTTGATCGGCAATTCAGTTGCAGATCAGAGACACTCATGTCTGAATTTTGAAGATGAAGACAGCCATTCAATCTCGAAATTGATTCCAACGCATGAGGAAGTGAGATACGACCACGATTCTCTGCAACCCAAGTGAATTCAAGGAGCTACCATCTACTAGTGGTCCTAAGCCCAGAAGGTCGTGACTAGAATGAGTGACGTGAGTTGGTCGGACGACTGGAGTAGGTGACCAGAGGGTGACGCGAATAGCCAGGAGGTCGCGATTTGGACTTAGGAGTGTTGCGATACAGTGGGTTAGACTCGGGGGTGTCTCGATACAGTGGGTGTTGCGATTTGGACTCGGGAGTGGGTGTAGTTATTGAACTAACAATGAGTTATAGTGATTTTGGAATCAGAGGTCATCACAATTGGGCTGGGAGCCTTGAGCCTTGGATGGTGATTGGGGTTGAGAAGAACCGCCATTAATTTCTGTAGGGGCAACTAGGCTAATTTGTCCCGACAGTGCCTTCAACGAGCAAGGAAGGCTATCAATTACGAATCAGCTGCAAGTGGAGAAGCCGAGCAAAGTAATTTTGGCTAGGAATTGAGGACAACACAAGTTAGGAGAGTGCCGACAGTGATACCGAGTTGAATCTGAAGTCAAATCAGAGTGGCGCAGCAGATATTGGATCGGAAACGGAGCGAATGTGAAGGTGGAAGCATGAATCACTTTCAGATTAGGTTGTCGAATGTGAAGGTGAAACGAAGCGACTATTAAAGGTGGAATAGCAAGGTGAATTGCCGTTGTTTTTTCAAGTTGTTGTGGTCGATCAAGAATGGGAGGTGAGTGTAGGAGACTTTTGCAATAGGTGAGCCAGAAGGCGTAATCAGATATGTTGCCTAGCGGTTCATTTTGCTGGAGAATTGAAGATTGGTAACTGTGGTGAGGTGATCGCTTGTCCTGGGCAACTATTGTAAAGTGAAAGAGCAGGTTGATTGCGGCTATTTTCCAAGGCTGGGCAATGTGGGTCAACAAGCCAAAGCACAATAGCAAATTCCAGCAAGTGACCCTCAGCTGCTAATTTTAGAACCATGTACAGAACTCCCATTCTTTGGCCGTTGAAGTATGTTGTTGGTGAAAAGTTGGCCATGGGGAGCAATGCATATATGAGACCATTGGAGTCTCAATTGCAGCAGAAGAATGTTGCATTTTCAGTGAGAAATTTTGCTCATGAATCCATGGGAAGCAGTGAAAGCAGGAGACAATTGGAGCCTCAATGGCAGCAGAAGAAGGCTGCAATTTCAACTGACAACAACAAGAATCAGGCTTGGGAAAGGTTGGATAATGTGTGTAGCCAAATTGACAAGGGAGCAAGTAGTGGGATTCATGAAACATGAGAGGAATTCGGTCGTATGTTCTGCGAGAAACTACAGGAGTTTGCAATGATACTGACTAAGAAGTATCATTACAACTTCCCGGTGGAATATTTCGATGATTATCACGGAAGTTTTAACAAAGAGGACTTCCTTAAAATGGAGCAGCCAAGGCAAGAGTTAATAAACTTGAATGTGTCGAATGAGGGCTGACAGGAAAGAAATGAAAGGTCAATGA
Organism: Diospyros kaki; assembly: GCA_036245055.1. NCBI lineage: Eukaryota > Viridiplantae > Streptophyta > Magnoliopsida > Ericales > Ebenaceae > Diospyros > Diospyros kaki. The sequence continues at coordinate 2,770,328 of BSEG01000010.1, forward strand.
AGGGATTTACAGAAGAAAAAAGGCCCTTTGCATTACCATGGGTGACAAGCCCCTTATATGGAGAATCAGCTAATGTGGGGAATGCGATTGCGGGGAAAGCTAAGGATTCCTTGGCTTGGGTTAAAATAGGCAGTGAGAAGGTGGAGACAACACTAGTTGGAGGATATCTTACCATCGACATAAAAGACTCTAGCATTGAACAATATGGTGGTGTTGCTGCCATTTCAAAAGGGTCAAGCCAAATTGCAAATGATGTTGATTTCTCTCCCAGCCAAGGGAAGTTTTCTGCGAATTATGACCTTGATAGTAGTTCTATCCACTAGCAACAGATTCAAAGTAGTGAGAAATTCTTGAAGCCGGTTGTAGCTAGGGAAAAGCTAAAGGAGACAGCTAAAGAAGTCAAAAGGTTTTGTCAAAGGGAACAAAACTCCCACTGTTGTCTTGGTTTTTCCTCCGGTTAGCAAATCCGAATGCTTGTCTATCACATTGAAGGACGGATAGATGGCTGGAGAACTAGTTAGTCAACCCTCTGTATTCAAAACAACACACAATGAAGATGATTAGAAAAGGGGAACTTATGTGGTAGCTGGTCGGTTGTATGAGTTTCAAAATGATCGACATTTGAAGGCTCTAGGGTTGCAGATTTCAGCTGTTACCTACAACAAGGAGCGGCTAAATTCATTGAAGGCATTTGATGCGGACACAATGATAGGTTTTAGCATTATATTGGATCCCCAAACTATGGGTACTAGCAACCTTAATTTGGTAGCTATTGCAAACCCAAGGGAAATAGTATGTTACTCTTTTGAGAAAGATACAGCCTTGTTTGCAATGATTATCATTTTTGTTTCAATTGAGAACCTCAAAATGAAGAAGAAGAGACCTAAAAGGAGGAAGAAGGAAAGAAAGATGGACCAGATAGAGAAGGCTGCAACTGGATAAAGAGCCATGGCTACTTGTTGCAAGTTCTTGGGGACAGGAACTCTCTCAAGGAGGGAGGAATTATCATGACCCAAAGATCGATAGAAGGGCAATATAGTAATAGATTGATAATAGTTGTTAAAAAGATATTTTAGCATTTGGTTAGAAGCACATAGGTGTTGTTATGCAATTAGTAAGGAGCAAATATGCCTATATAAGGCTATGTAAACATATGGGATTTTCAGACTTGAATGGATGAAACGAAATCTGATTCTCTCTACAATTCTCTCCTTTCTCTCTCTCATTTTTTCTCTGCATCTTGTCCTCATTTCTCTCTAAATTACTCTCCCATTTCTGTCCAATTTCCCCCTAATTCCTTCTATTCTTGATTCTATTCAATCAGTTCTTCCCGATTGCCAATCATACCCTAGGCTAAACCCTAGGTACATGACATATGTTTCATGAAATAATAAAGTACCAAAAGTATACTCCAAACTCATAACTATGCATTTAAAGTGCATAAGCCAAAATTCCAGATAAACAACTTTAATCTAATTAGCAATCAACTCATAGTCCAACTGCTTTCACCTTTCACAATCCAGTCAAAAAATTTAAAGAGCTAGAGAATAGAAGCATGAAGGGTATAAAAATTGAATAAATGTTAAAACTTGGAAAAACAAAAGAATCATGCAATTGCCAGGTTAGAAAACTGAAAAGTCAAAAAAGAAAACCCTTCCTTTTTAGTCTTCAAAGTGTCTGCATAAGGGATATGTGTGCTCCCTCTAGTATTCTTTTAAAAAATTGTAAGAAAGTGTCAAACATGCATCGAAGGCGTGTCAAAGTGTCTACATGCTGGCTAGACCAATATAACACACCTAGGGAGTGTCCTTGCATTTTAGCTAATTACTGCTCACCAATCGAAATGTCTCTATTTCTTGTCCCTTTGTTTCGCCCTTATCTCCTACTTCTTCCTTGACTTTTACACCACCAGTCCCTAAGTTTCTCATCTCCAACCAAATACTAAATACTATTCATCTATTACTTAGTTTCACCTTATTTCTTCCTCTTTTACACAACCAGTGGCTTAGTTTCACCGCACTCTTACCTGTTACACAATCATTGCCTTGTCTCTTCTCTACGACACAGCCATGACTCCCATTGTGCTTATCCTCCCACTTTTGACGCAATATCTAATCATAGTTGCTACCTCTTCCTCTTCCCCTCTATCTATTACACTACCATTGTCTTCATCACCCCATCTCTCTAGCATTACGAAAGTCACTGCCATTTTGACCCTCTATGTTTCCACTTTTTTCCATCACCACCACAATCAGCAATGTCATGTCTCACATCAATTGGGCATGGAGTACCACATGGGTATACAGGGTCTTGGGTGAGTGCACCTAACCTAATTGCTTTTAGGGTGTAAGCACGTGACAAAGTGATATCAAAATGGCCCCCAAGTGAGTCATTCCTATTTTATGGTTGTAGGCCCCACTACATACATCAAAATCATGGTAGATTGGGGCCAAGATGGGCTCCTCTGCTCCATGGAGAAGTGAGTGCCAACAAGATAAGGGTGTCATATGATTGGCTATGGGGAGAATGTCATACCCCACATCAGTTGGATATAAGTGCCACATGGGCATATAAGATCTTGGGTAGCCACACCTACCAGCAATTTCTTTTAGGATGTGATCCTATGACAAGAAGCTCCACCTTTCTGTCTCCTCTCTATTTTAGTTGTTGGCTCCTCCACCTTGACATTATCACCATAGTTGTTAAATCGAGATTCGAATCGAGAATCAAAATCCTTATTTTATGAATCTTGAATCGAGAATCGAATCGAATCGTAAAATTCGGTTCACATTCTCAATTTTAACTATAAATAATATATATCCATAGAAAATAAATAATGTGCCCACCATGATCAATTCTTTAAAATATAAATAGATAAATAAATTTCTAAATATATTTGTTAAGTTTAAAATTATACCAAAAGGCAAAAGTATATTCACGTTGCCTTTAAATTCAAATTGCACCCAACCAGACCACTTTCAAAATAAACCTACAAGTATAAGGTTATTAATAAACTCCATTGTCCACAGTCTTCACTAGTTATCAATCATCTTCATCTTCAAGTTCAAGAGCATCATCATCTTCATCATTTTCATCATCTTCTTTGTTTTCAAAGATAGCCAAATTGAATGAATATTTGATTAGAGCGCACATGTAGACGAAGTCGCACAAATTGGATGAATCGGACAAATCGTGCTATTCATGCGATTTACGATCGATTCGTCCAATCCATAGTTGATTCTAAGGGATTTTCAATTCACCCTATAAATTCGACTCGATTTCTATATGAATCGAGTCGAATCGTACGATTTGAATCGTGAATCGTACGATTCTAAGAGATTTTAGATTCACCTTATAGATTCGACTCGATTTCTAAATGAATCGAGTCGAATCGTACGAATCGAGTCGAATCGTACGAATCGAATCGTGAATCGTAAGATTCTAACAACAGTGATTATCACTACTCTATTTTTTCTCACTTTCCCTATTGAAGCCCATACCTCGACCCAACGATTCAAACACCTACCCCCTCTCTACACATGGTAATTTTTAAGTGTTGTTAGTAAGGTCAAAAGTGAGTGTCTAGCTCACCTAGGTGCTTGGGCAACACAAAGTGTTGAGGAAGCACCTCACCTACCGCTCCTCCACTCTGGTGTCCCTTAGGCGAGTGCATCTACTAAGGAGTCAAGCGCCATAAGTGCTTGTCTAGGCTATAATGAAACAAAATCAAAAGAAAAATAGAAGGAAAGTGAAGGGTCATCCGTAGAAGGAACGTGAAAGCTCTCTCATTGTAATAGGAAGAGGAAAATGAAAAAACAAAGAAGAAAAGCAGGCGCACCTAGTCCCTCCTTGTGTCATATGCTGTTGATGTTGCTTTTTAGTCATTGTTGCACTGTTTCTCAGTTAGTGTTTTAACTTTTCAAAGTCTAGTAATTGTGTTCACTGTTTTGTTCTATCATGTATATATTTGTTCTAGACTTTTAGTTAATATTTGCAACAAAAGAGTTAAATATGTCTGCTACAACTTTAAGCATATGACAATTTAACTTTTAACTTCATATATAATATTAATTGTATGTTAATATTTTATTATACAACTTTATATAAATTATGTAACTTATATTTTTTGTGTGAATATTTATATTATATTGTATGTTTGTTTGCTTTCCTATAAGTATTTAACATTGTTTATTTTTTATATAAATATTGATTAATGATCTTTTTCATATTAAAAATATATTAATTTTTTTAAATTTAGTGCCCTACTTCAACCAGGCAAGCTTTTTTTGCACCTAGCACCTCCGGCTATATAAGATTCATAGCGCCTTACGGTCATATTTTTAATAAAGTAAAGAAGAAAGAGAAAAGATATGAAGAAGAAGAATGTCATATCTTGAATATGACAAATGAGCTCTTCCGCAATTGCAGTAAGAATAGAGGAGGCGGCAAAGAAGAACACGAGAAAGAGGCAGCGAGAGAATTGAGAAATTGGAGGGAAAGGATCAATGCATTCAATCTTCACACACGATCCCCATCCTCTAGTAGCTTTCTTATTTATAGAAGAGTACATTCCAGAGAATCAAACTAATTCTCGATAGCTATGACCCAAGTAACCCTGTGCTCTAGGGGTTGCTAATTACCCCTCTACTCTCCTCTACCTCTATCGTTAAGGATTTGTTAAACATATCCTTCACTAGTTTCTCAATCTCGGCTTTTTGGACAGGGGAATAACGATAGGCTTGTAGATTAACTAGTTCATTGTTGGATTTAAGGTGAATGGTATGATCAGGGAACTGGTGTGGGGGAAAGGTTGTGGGTGTGGCAAAAATTCCCTCAAATTCCATCAACAATTTGTGAATAGGTTCATAGAGATGTACCTAAGGGATGGCTAGCACCGTGGCTCGGGGTAGGGACTGCCATCCTTCCCTTGGTCTGTTGAGGTATCGGCCTTCTTTCCCATCTGTTTCTGCCTCCAAGGCATATAGGGAGTGTAACCAATTGAAGTTCCTCCTTGCTCTAGCAACTTTTGCAGTTTCTTTCCTGGCACAACCTTGTATTCCCCTATTTCCTGACAGCCCCTAAGGGTGATCTTCTGTTTCTCCATCTCAAAGGTGACTTTTAGAGTGTTGAAGTTAAAAATTAGGGGACTCATAGTCTTCATCCAGTCTACTCCCAACACTGTATGATATCCTCCCAACCTAAGAATTCTCAAATCCGCTGAGAACTCATAACCATTCATTCTCCATTGGAAGCCCTTTCACTTGAATTGACTCACCATCCTACTCCCATTCGCAATCAATACAGACAAGAGAGGTGTCTCGTGCAATTCGCATTGTAAGGCAATGGTCGTTTCCTCATCTAGGAAACTATGGGTGCTACCACTATCGATAAGCACCACCAACTTCCTTTTCCCTGCCATCCCTCTGACATTCAGTACCTTGCTCGAGGCACATCCTTGCAAGGTTTGCATGGAGATTTCCCCTCCTCCATCCCCTTGCCCATCAGGTTCTTCTTCTTCTTCAATTTCCCCTTCTTCTCCTTGGCCCTCCATAGTTAACAGCATCCTCTTACACTGATGTCCCTATCTGAATTTTTCTCCACAACGGAAGCAGAGCCCCAATTGTCTGTTTTGATCCAAGGTCAAGGCCGTGGTTGTGGTTAGGGTTGGGGCCAGTTGGTTCCTTCCCACTGATCCATTCCGCTGCCATGGCTCGTTGTTTCCCCTATTTGTCCCACTGTAAGAAGTCTCCTCCCAATTGCCTTTAGAGGATAGCCTATGCCTCTCAACTAAAGTTTCCAAGGACAACTCGTGAAGGTGGTCTTGCTTTGCTGCTTGTCCAATTGACTTTGGATAGAGCATCTTCACGGTGGGCCAGATCAGGTCATCCAAGCCATTGATAAAGCTAGACACAAAATAGACTTCATCCAAGAAGGGGTGAGACAGAAAGAGCAAGGATCTTAATTCCTCGAACCTGACATGGTATTCCTTTATCGTTCCCTTCTGTTTGAGCTTGTTGAACTCCTCGATAACATCGGTCCAAGTCTTCTCCCCAAACCTGCTACATAGGCCATTCATAAATTTCGGTCAACTCCATTTTGCCCTTCCACTACTCCAATTTTGAAACCAGGCATCGCCCAGATCGGCCAGGTAAGTGGCGGCCATATTCACCTTCTCCCTTTCGGCCACCCTATATTGGTAGAATGCCCTCTCACATCGTCGAGTCCACCATCTGGGTCGATCCCGTTCAAACGTGGGGATGTCCATCCTCGACCCCTGGGGGTGTGGGGTGAGCTCCCCCTACTCCTCTATGGAAATTTTCCTCCTCTGTTTCCCTCTTGTACCCTATCTCCATTGGATCCAGAGGCCTCTACCTATTCCTCGGCATTGTCAGAATTGGCGCAGAGGAAGCCCTAGGAAGGAAATCCGACGATAAACTGGCTTGGGCTATCGAGCAAACATGCTCAAAGCAACACTCAATTGCTGACTCAATCTAGCAAACTCCTCCCTAATTCTGTTGACCGCCCGATCTAAATTGGTCGCATTCTCCGATCTACTCTGATTGATCTCCTCCTATGTCTACCGGAACCCCATCTCCAATGTCTCCAAGCATTCGTCCACCTGCTCCTGACTCTGTCTCATCTTAATTCAATCGCATCCAATCGTGTCTCCATTTGCTTCGCTCTAGTGCCTTCTACCATATCACAGTTCGACCGAATCGCCAGCTCTGATACCAATTGTCAGATCTTGAATCTAACAAAGGAGCTCTTCCATAATTGTGGAAGAACAGAGAAGAGGCAAAAAAGAAGAACACGAGAAAGAGGGAGAGAAAGAAGAGAGAGAGAGAGTTGAGAAATTGGAGGGAAAGGATCAATGTATTCAATCTTCACACACGATCCTCATCCTCTAGCTAATTTATAGGAGAGTACATTCTAAAGAATTCTCTAACTGATTCTCAGTAGCTATGACCCAAGTGGCCATGTGCTCTAGGGGCTGCTAATTACCCCTCTCCTCTCCTCTACCTCTACTAATTACAACCATATCCCCTCCTAATTACAGTAAAGCCCTTGGGATGTGACAAAGAAGTTTGAGAAAAATTAAACCAAAGAGAGGAGAAGAAGAGTGAATATAGCCAAGAGAGAAAATCAATTCCAACATATTCAATGATCAAAGTTGAATAAGAAGTTAGATCATGAGCCTTATTTATAGGCCAAATCTAAATCTAACTATAATATAATTAGGAATCTAAATCTACTATGAATCCAATCCAAATCATATAATATCTATAATTATCTAATAAAAATGGAAACAAATCAAATCCAAAATAACAAAATAAATCCTAAACAAAATCTAATCTCTAAAATCAAAATGGTAAACAATATCAAAATATTTCAATCCTTATCCCCATCACTTTTGTTCAAATTTCTCCTACTATTGTATGCTTGTGAATAGTTTGGATTATCTTGCCAAGTCTTTAATGCTAATATGGATAACATGACGCAAATTTGAATTATGGGTCGATTAGTCATTGTCACGACCCAAGGGGTATTAGAGGGGCAAAACCGTAATTGAGTTACAATTGTTGTTAAGAGATCTTTTGTAATTTTGTTAGTAGCACATGAGTGTTGTTATTCTAAAGTATGCTTTCAGTTAGTTGCTAGTTGATGCCTATAAAAGGCTACTTGTAGGAGGATGGGGTTGAATGAATTGAATTCTAATTTTCCTTCTCAATTGTTATGTTCTTCCTCTTTTTCTCCTTTGTCCTCCTCTATTCTTGTTATCTCCCTCCATTTTTGTCCAATTCTTTCCCATACTCTTCTCAATTTCCTATATAAACCCTAGCCAAACCCTAGGGTCATAACAGTCATAGTTATGCTTGCGGTGGATATTGTTCCCACTATGTTAAAAGCATGTCCTTAGTGAAGCATTGATTTCTATACTTTTGTGAATTATGAGGACATGTCTCACTAGGGATTGTTAGTTGTTATCTTGACATGTTTCTGTTGCTTCAAGTAAATTCCTAGTGAGTCAATTCAAGGGAATGATTATTTGACTCAAATAAGTAGGTACCCCATGACACTTGTTGAGTACTTCAAATTTCTTCCATAAATTTGTGAGTAGTTGTCAATTAGGGCTTAATGAGCAATCATTGCCCAAGTGTAACACCCAGAACAAGACTAGGTAATGATATCTATATTCTAGGGAACTTCAAGGGTTGTTTTCATAATTTTTTAAAAGAAAACCATCTCTAATAGTTAGCAACGTGTAGAAGGCATCATTTTTGGCATGGGTGCACAAAAGAACCAAAGAATCGAGAACCAAACTTTCAACTCAATTTTTGTGTCTTCACTCTAGATAATCAAAAGCCAAACTAATAAACAAATTAAACCAACAATCAATCTAGAATCAAACTGATGTAAAGCCACACTAGAACCAATCCAGAACTAAAGAAAATCATTACCATCATGATTTTATATGCAAAAAGATGCACTTTTTTATATCATTAGTCTGACCAGACAAAATTATCTCATATTAATTGCATTTTTTTAATTTATTTGCTATTGGCTAGATAAAAAATAAACAGACAGAATTTAGATTCCATTTAAAACAAAACTAGATAAATTGATAACTGAACAAAATAGAGTTGCATAACAAGTTTGATTAAACTCTAGGTCCAAAATTTTTTATCCAGTCTTGGACAGTTGAGTCCGGGCCTAATGCAGAACCAAGTTGACAAGACATGCAGACACCTTAATTTTTGGCTATGCCTAACTTATGCAATTGCTTGTCGTCAAACTTTCTAATGGTTGGCCAATAGAAAGACGGAGAAGGATACAATATTAGATTTGAAAGGTTTGATCCATCCATGCTTCTCCTAGCAAGCATTAAAGTGATATACTTCATCATAGTTGAGGGGTTCTCATGTAATTAAAGATAAAATTGTAGGATGGCATGGTGCTAAATAGGATCAAGCCATGTAGAGAAAGATACAGTTGGTGGGTTTGGCCACAAAAGTAAGAGATCTATTTACAGATTGAAAAATGTTGCAGTCGTAAATAATTCCAGAACCTGTGAATTTGACAACAATTTATCAGTTTTAAGATGGATCAGATATTTACCATATGCATATGTGTTTCTTGCACCTTTAGATGGTCAAATAGTACCATGCAACACATTGCTTCCAAAGCCCGAATACGAACTACCATTGAATCATCATTTAATACATTCAACACTAAGTTTAATGCTTCACCAGCAAAATCAGCGGAGAGTACGCTGAGTTGCTGCAATGCATAACAGGCTGACCTTCGCACCTACAAATTAAAGAGACAAGACCTCACTCATCAAGTTATCAAACAAGAGCTCTGTACAAGGACAAAGGTTACCATCTGTTAACAGTATATCATGAAATCAAAGTCAACAGAAATAAATGTCATAAATGAGTTGCTGATCATAAGAGAAAAGCTATTAACTGACACCGCAGTGTGCTAAGAATGCACAGATGGAATCATTGGATCGTCTGTCAATTTATATCTATTGACCGAGGTCAGGGAGAAAAAAACATCATCTCAACATTATAGAAGATTCAAATCTCAAACTGAACAACAAAACTATGAAACTGACCTCATAGAATTCATCCTCCAGCCCATGTACAAAAGCTCCAGCCACACTTGATGCTGGCATTTCAACCAATTTCACAGAACTCAGGGAAGGATAAGTCTTCTCTTTCATGGTGGAAAGGACCTTCTTGGATAAGGTCTGTACCAGAATGGCCTCAGAGACCATACTAAACGCCCCAAGGGCATTAAAAGCTTCAATTCTAACCTTCATACTCATGTCTATCACCATAGAACAAATCTACAACATATAAAGGGATGTAAAGGTTAATAAATAACAATTGTACAAAATGTAAGGAGATTATTATTCAAAGACTGATGTGATAACACAATCTTGTAACAATATGACAGGAACAAAGCATCCAACCATGAACTAGATGCAGGAACTAAGTCAACAGTTGTCTTGATGATATTCTAGACAAATAATTGTCCAGTTAAAGCAGAAAATCTTAAAATGGAGGGAGGAAGAGAGAGAAGCATATGAGGAAATTAGATCAGGTTGTAAGAGTGGAATCTTCCTAAGGCTAAATAGTAGCCATTTAGTAGCACTAAATTGTAGTCATTCAGTAACATGACACAAAATATGCAGCCAATAAAGCATAGGAAAATCATGCACAAACAGATGATATACCATTCTAACATCATCTATCAAATGAAATCTGCACTGATATGTTGAAAATAAACAGCCTCTTTGCCAAGTAAAGGTGAGGCTGCGCCTATGTACAATTGACCTTCCCCAGAACCGGTAATGTGGGAGCCTTGTGCACTGGGTTCACCTTTATAATCTTCAATGCAGGGCATCAAGTCTTTTTGTTTTTATACAAAACATTTTTGGTAATTGTTTCTTTTTCTTTTCTTTATTTATTTATTTTTTTTTTTGTAACACAGAAACAACCATAAATGTCCACACCAAGGGGCATGGGAAAGTTCAAACCACAACCTCATGCTTGCCATGAGATGTTGGTCACCACATGAGCTACCCTTGGGGACTTGATAGTTTCTAATTATGTTAAGTAAGATCTTTTACATGTATGATATTTTATTATATAGTGGCAAGCAATGGCTTGCTGGCTCTAAATCGACACCATTGTGTAGATGAGTTATGTGATGATGAGAAGCCCTCAAACCAGTCTACCAGCAATTTCACAGTTATCCCTTAACATCTCTCTACTCCACTTTTCACAGCTATGGTCAGGATTTGTTGCTGCCCCCATCCTTCCCTCAGCACACATATACATATATATGGTGTAGCATCCATATGCAAATGAGAAAAATGAAAAATTCATCTAAAAAATATGTTACTTAAAAAACATTTTTCAATGTAAACTATCTTACTCCAAAATAAATGGAGCTCAAGTCATGAGATAATTGTAATCATACTTGGACAAATAATGAGTCTGACCAATCCCTATTATTATTGTCGTTCGATGCCACAAGCAATTGTCCCCATTGAGTAACCTGCATTCACAATGCAAACAGGGCCCATTAGCCTACCTTTGTTCTTGGTTCCATACATCTCAAATGAAATGACTTTAAAGCCAGCACCCTGCACGTTATCTTTCTTTAATAACAAACAAGGAAACAGGGATAAAATTACCAGTTGGGCTTAAAAACTCACATCTGTACATAATTTTTTTAACTTGAGCACAAAATATCAGTGAACTATATTAAACTTAGTGAATTAAAATCAATTATTAAGCTAAAATAACACTTGAGAATAAGGTTGGAAAGAATAAGTACAGTTCTTGGAAATAGAATGCAGTGAGGCATCATCAAAAATGATGTCTAGGAATACCCAGAGTAAATTGTACTTCACTATTTCTCTAGGGAACACAGAAGGGTTTCATATGCATCTTATACAACACCTTTCACAAATGTTCAGAACAGGACTCTGTCGTAAACGGGGTAAATCAGAGATGGCATAGTGCTGCATTTTCTTTACACTTAATTTTATGTGGAGAATGATGCTTTTATTTTCACACAATAACTCAAAAAGTGCCAAGGGAAAAGAAGATACCAGCAAAAATGGATATTTGATCATACAGTAGCAACAAAAATCAAATCTCAAGTGATCAAAGTTAAAAAAGCATACCGCTCGAACTGCTGCAGACCTTACAGAGTCCTCCATGTCATATAGAAGTTCAACAGCACAGCAATAGCAACTCTCGAGGAGAGCACGGTCCCCAACAACACTAGACTTGCACAAAGCCACCAGCCCATCTAAAGCAACCCCCCTCACGTATGGATATGGATCCTTGGTGAACCCTAATAATAACATCAGCAACAAATGCAGTCGAACTTGGAGCCTTGTTGCATTCAGCAGCAGCCAATGTCGGACGGGCACATTCGTCCGAAAGCAAAGGGAGAGAAATGTGCCCTCACTAAGCTCAGCAAGTGAGGACACCAATGTCTGGTCAGATTCAGCAATTGAGGCAAGGACAGAGAGAGCGTTGGCAACGGTGCGAGCCGAGGTGTTATGGAGGTGGAGGGAGAAGGAGCAGATGGCATGGAAGATAGGGTGAGAAAGGGCAGGGTGGTGTGAGACGATGGCAGCGAGGAGAGAGAGGATGTGACAGAGGGAAAGAGGGTGACGGTATGTCTGGAGAGAATGGCATAGGGTTTGAAAGAGCGAAGAGATGGTGGCTTCGGAGGTGGAGGGGTTGACTATGAGAGATCGAGCTTGAGCTAGGGCTTGTAGGGGAATGGGCTTGTCAAGGGCCATTGTTGCTTCATTGAGGAAGCATTGGCACTCCGAGTGAATCTCTTCTTCCATTGCCACCCGCTCTACAACAGCTCGAATCAAAAAGGGCGAACAAGGAAAGCAAAAGGGCGAAACAGTTAAAAGTTATACTTTCAGACTACATTTTAAATCTATCTAGTACAAAAGGGAACTTCCATTTAAGCGAGAACATATTGATCATGAGACACTGGAAATCAAGCATTTCAAATCATTCGAATATACATCATTTACTACATAAAAGACGAATTCCCCTTTGTTTATGTAACAAGTGTGTTTGATTGGCATAGAAAACATAGAAAATAAAATATTTTTTAACCAAATTCTAACTTTGGGTGTTTGAGTGATAACTTTTTTCATAATTGTTGTATACAGGAAAATCATGCCTCCTAAAACACGAAATTATATGTGAGATAGTGATTAAAAATTGAGGCTGGCAGAGCTTGAACCTAGATTCTGAGCCATGAATGTTGGCATTAAGTGATGTACAACTAGTCATGGAAATTGAGGTTGTAGAGTTGTGCTTGAACATAGATTCCGAGTCGGGTGAAATTTGTTTTAGCTTTGAGGTACTGTTTTAGTTAGGAGTGTTCAAATTTCGATTCGAATTAGGACCGGTCGTTGAGTGGCCCATCCCTCTGTCAATCTAAATGCACCAATCAGCCTTTGGCTTGATCCAAGGAGAAAATGTTAAAGATATTAAAAATAGTAATGTATATATAAATAAAATAATATTATTATTATTAAATATTATTGTTTTGCTACGAACACTACTCCTAATGGTTAGTGCTGCAGACCATTGTTTTTGTTGGTCTTACCAATATCAAATATGATTATAGTTTGTTGTTGTTGTAAATTAAACAATTGCTTCCATATGTTAGTTTATATATTAGTGACAAAAGAAGAGTAAAATTTGTACATATATGTTGGTCTTGCAAATATGATTACGTTGCAGTAGCAGCAGATTAATTCAAGGCATCAAAGAAAAAAATTGGAATAACGTGTGGTAGGTAGTTTGGAGGCAGAAGCTCGTGAGTCCTGAGCTGCAAAATAGACCTAATAAATTAATCATGATTAAGGTAAGGTAAACTACACCTAAATTCTGTGTCATTTGTAAGAAGGTTTTATGTGATTTTAAAATGTCTTTGGAAGGTTTCTGAAGCTTATCTTTTAAATTTTTAAGAAATTTCCATGTAAATAAATAATTCAAATTAGGGGGGTTTAAGTGAACTTTACCCCAACTATAAACATAAACATAAATATAAAAGTGGTGAGATGGCATGTGGAAGTAAGTTGCAATATTGACAAGTGGAGAGGAAGTAGTGGATGTGGGTTTCAAAACCCATAAAAGGAGATGTGTTGGGTCCAAAACCACAAGTATTGGTGTGGCTATGGCAGTTGGCAAACATAAACATAAAGAAAGGAATAAAAGAAAAATTAAATTGGTTATGCATGTAACTCTACTCTAAAATTCTTTTGCATCATCTTGAGAGAAATGTTTAAAAATTAATAATAAAAAAACAAACAAAAAAATTAATTAACAAAAAAAAATAAAAAATATTATAGTTTTCCAAGTAATTAACAAATTATTACACTTAAAAGTTCACGTTGGAAATAGGGCTAGCATGAAAAAAAAAAGGAAAAATTTAAGACAAACATTCTACTTAGGGAACAAGACAAAACAAAGACCAAATTGAGTTGAAAACATTATATCTGTTTTAGGGGTGAGATAACTGATAAATAAGAGGTGTCAAGCATTCCTAGCTGTGGTACGAGAGACCCACAAGTCAAAGGGTGAGTTAGGGCATGTGCCTGCAGTGAGGGAGTACTCGGATGTGTTTCCCGAAAATTTGTCGGGACTACCACTGAAACGTGATATAGATTTTTGAATAGATTTAGTTCTGGAGACTCAACCAATCTCAATACCTTCGTACCGTATGGCTCCAGCTAGGCTAAAGGAACTCAAGGTACAAATCCAAAACCTTTTAGACAAGGGCTTCATAAGCCCAAGTACATCACCATAGGGAGCACCTATGCTATTTGTAAAGAAAAAAGATGGAACAATGAGGCTTTGTATCAACTATAGGCAATTGAACAATGCCACTATTAAAAATAAATACCCATTACCTCGCATAGATGACTTGTCTAACCATGTGCATGTTGTCCGTGTTGCAGGTTCATGTTGGTGTTAAAGTGTTCATTCATTATTTGTATGTTATGGTTAATCATTATTTGAATGACTTGAAATGCTTGATTTCCAATGTCTCATGATCAATATGTCCTTTGTATTAGATAGATTTAAAATGTAGTCTAAAAGTATAACTTGTAACTGTTTCGCCCTTTTGCTTTCCTTGTGCACCCTTTTTGATTCAAGCTGTTGCAGAGCGGGTGGCAATGGAAGAAGAGATTCACTCGGAGTGCCAATGCTTCCTCAATGAAGCAACAATGGCCCTTGACAAGCCCATTCCCCTACAAGCCCTAACTCAAGCTCGATCTCTCATGGCCAACCCCTCCACCTCCGAAGCCACCATCTCTTTGCTCTTTCAAACCCTATGTCATTCTCTCCAGATATACCGTCACCCTCTTTCCCTCTGTCACATTCTCTCTCTTCTCGTTGCCATCGTCTCACACCACCCTACCCTTTCTCACCCTATCTTCCATGCCATCTGCTCCTTCTCCCTCCACCTCTATAACACCTCAGCTCGCACTGTTGCCAACACTCTCTCTGTCCTTGCCTCAATTGTTGAATCTGACCAAATATTGGTGTCCTCACTTGCTGAGCTTAGCGAGGGCACATTTCTCTCCCTTTGCTTTCAGACAAATGTGCCCGTCCAACATTGGTTGCTGCTGAATGCAACAAGGCTCCAAGTTCGACCGCATTTGTTGTTGATTGTTGTGTCATTTGTATTAGATTAGAATATATGTAAACAGGATTATTTGTATTGCAGTAAGTATAAGTTTTCTGTTGTATAGTTAGAATTATAACTCTTCTAGAAGGTATGTTTCTAGGAGGGCGCCTGACCGAATAAGTTAGTTAGGTTTCTCGGTCAACCAGTCAGCCTACTTCTGTTTTGTAACTCATGATCCTATAGCTTATAAATAGGAATCATGGGATGAGGGGTAGAGATGTGAGTGATCAATATTGTGCGCTTCTATCAGAAAAGGATCATTTCTCGAGTTTCTATATTGTATTTGGGATTGAGTGCGAGAGGTAGAGAGAGGCTGGGGATAGCTTGTAATCTCTAGAATCCTGTTAGCTTTCAGAGCATATGGGCTAGGTAGGATTCGGGCTCTTGTTGTAATCATCCTATGGTTGTTTCAAGATAGTGGATTGAGAGGCGCCAAGCAGTGTAGACGTAGGTCTTGTTTCCAAGACCGAACCAGGATAAATTTAGTGTGTGTTCTTACTGTTTTATTTTCTTCTTGCTTGTGGTGTCTATATCGCTTGTGTTATCTAGTGTGCGAGTGCCTAAGAAGAGCTATTTGAGTTGAGAGAATCATTGGGAGTGTTGCGATATACTCTAACACTAATGTTATTATTAGGGCTCACCAAGGATCCATATCCATACGTGAGGTGTGTTACTTTAGATGGGGCTAGTGGCTTTGTGCAAGTCTAATGTTATTAGGGACCGTTCTCTCCTCGTGAGTTGCGATTGTCGTGTTGTTGAACTTCTATATGACATGGAGGACACTATAAGGTCTGCAGCAGTTCGAGCGGTATGCTTTTTTAACTTTGATCACTTGAGATTTGATTTTTGTTGCTACTATATGATCAAATATCCATTTTTGCTGGTCTCTTCTTTTCCCTTGACACTTTTTGAGTTTTTTTTATTTATATATATTGCAACACTGCACCGACCGACCAGACGGATGGCCGCGGCAGCGGCGCATCAAGTAGGGGCTTGCCCGCTCGCAAAATCTGGGTGCCCCTTGGGGCCCGACACTTTCTGAGTTATGTGGTGTGAAAATAAAAGCATCATTCTCCACATAAAATTAAGTGTAAAGAAAATGCAACACTGTGCCATCTCTAACGTACCCCGTTTACAACAAAGTCCTATTATGCATTGCAGCAACTCAGCATACTCTCCACTGATTTTGCTAGTGAAGCATTAAACTTAATGTTGAATGTATTAAATGATGATTCAATGGCAGTTTGTATTCAGGCTTTGCAAGTTCTTACTTCTCTTTTCCTTTCATATGCAAGTTCTTATATCTTTTTCCTTTGATGCAAGTTCCTAAACCATTTTTCCATATCAAAATTTTATTCTTTTCATTCCGGAATGTTTGTATTTGGAAACTCTTATTTTCAGAGAGATTGACTATGTCGCACTCTTTGGGGTATAATTTCTTGTGGTTATATCCAATTTGAAATCTATTTTTTGTTCCGAAAACTAGACATCATAAGTTTTATTTTGGACATATTTCTTGAATTATTTGGCTATGTTTTGAGCCCGTAATAGCCTGTGAATCACTGCCTAAATCTGAAATTTTATTGTTTCTGGGTAAACTAACATTGCTTCGATTTTTAGGGTATAACTTTTTGTGGTTATATCCGATTTGCAATCCATTTGTTTCAGAAACTCGAGATCCTGAGCTTCAATTTAGCCATATTGTTTGTAGTATTTGGCCAAGTTATGAGCTCGAAACAGGCCCTTGAATTCACCGCTTGTAATCTAGAAATTCTAGAATTAGCTTATTCGAATCTGGATTCAGCTCTGCTCTGAAGCCTCAATTTCTAATCACTATCTCACATGTAACTCCGTGTCCTAGGAGGCATGATTTTCTTGTATGCAACAATTAGACTATCTTATCATACGGAACAAAATAGCTCACCAAATAAAATAGAACTTCACATACACAATCATGATATGCATAAGGGACCTAGAGTCCTTGACAAGGCAAGGTTATGAATATGTCGCGACTCATATTCATACTTATCCTACCAAAAACTTGCTCTGGGAGTAATACAATGCATGTAAAATTGTTTGATCCCTTATTCATGCACCCACGTGTCATGTCATTTTCATTTCATATCCCATAGACATAAAGCCTAATACCAACTTTGTCATGCCCCAAAATCAGAGATCGTGACCGACACTAACCCCTAAGAAGCCATATACTCTAACAGAGGATACTAAACCTTACAATATACATAACCTTCTGACATTAAACATCTCAATTACATTGCAAAAAAATTCCATTACCTTTAAATTGAAATTGAAGTGCCCACAGGGCCAAAATTCATCATATACTTACAATATTCATAATTTACCAATTCACATAAGAAAGAAACTTAAACCTTCCTATGCACAACCCCCATGAAGTGAAGTGATCATATTGTAGCTAGAGCGTGGCTAGGGTAAAGGTAGTAGAATCATTTACGACAACTCTTACCATCAAAATTGATGCCAAACTACAAAATCTAAAATATTAAGGAGTAAGCCTACAACTAGCTTAGTAAGGGGTAAAGAGCATTATAATTGAGAAAATATAGAATCAATGCAACAAATAGAAATCATCATGCCATGACATTCTGAGTAATATTTAATACCGAATAGGAGATGATGAATAAATATGCACATTTAGGGTAAACAAGTTAGAAACAAAATTCACATATTTCATTCTCTTGGGGCAAGCCAAGTCTCACTCACAAGATCCATTTCAGCAGAACCACTCTCGCTAAATAAGGGCGGACCCATTCTCACCCCTAATGTATACGTAGCACACCAACGGCTAACTTTTACTGTAGTTAGCAACACAGGGTTCTAACTAGTTATTCCATTTAACACACATTTTATGCTATCATTTAGTATCAACAAGTGCCACATGCAATGTCACATATAAATATCAACAAGGGCGGAGCCAGGAAATTTGTTCAATTAGGGCGAAATTTAAAAAAGAAAAAAATAAAAAAATAATATAAATATACTAAATATTAACATAATTTATTTAATTTCTCCCTATTAACATCTTTTACAACTAATGGAGATTTTCGTTTCAAAAATCTTTCCATGACTATTTCAAATTTAATAAAACAAATGATAATTAGAGGATGCACAAATTCATAAATTCACAAATTATGTGATCGATCCAATAATCAAAATATCAAATTATGTGCGCTTGTGCAATTAATCCATCAATCTAAATATCAAATTATGTGCAATTGATCCAACAATCAAAATATCAAATTATGTGTGCCTGTACAATTGATTCAACAATCAAAATATTAAATTATGTGCACATGTGCAATTGGCTTAACAATCAAAATATCAAATTATGTGCGATTAATAAACTTATTTATCAATCTTAACATCACATTAACAAACTTATTTTTGAGAAATCTAACATCAATTAACCCAACATCAGTTAACAAAATTCAAGTTCACTTAATTAATTTTAAAATTGAAAAAAAAAAGATTTTACAACAAAAATTAGTGAAGCAGAAGCTTACTGTTGTGCTACTCACTGATTACGTGAAGCAAGGCCGAGACGGAGAGCCGGAGAGGCAGTCAGGCAGGCGGCAGCGAGCGACGGAGGGCCGGAGCCCGGTGGGGCGAGCCGGCGAGCGACGGAGCGAGGCTGCAAGAGAGTCGAGAGAGCTCAAACAGGCAGCAGCAAGCGAGAGCAAGACTGCGAGAGACCTAGGTCCGAGGGGAGAGCCGGCGGCCGGCGAGGGCGAGCGACGAGACGACCGAGGCGGTGAGAGCGAGGTTGAGGCGGCGAGAGAGAGCGAGGCCGTAGAGCGACGGAGCCAGACAAAGGGCGAAGCCCCCAAACCGGGGCCAAGGCGGCGCCGCGAGCGACGGAGCCACCGAGCCAGACAGAGGCAAGAGCGAAGGGCAGGGCGGCGAGCGGCGGCTGGCGGCGGGCGCTTGAGCGAAAGAGGAAATGAGGGTGGGAGGGTTCGCAGATTTTGTGTCTAGGCCTCAGTGCGGGCCAAAATTAATGGCGGGCTTGCGGGCCTTGGCCCGCTCTGGGCCTATACTGGCTCTGCCCCTGCTTTGAGCTTGTTAGGGAGGAACTTCTCCAACCAAGTGCATATAGCCATTTCAGTGCCAAAACAACCATCAAATCTCTTTGTAAAAGAGTTCTTGCTTCGTTTGATTTGCTTTGCAACAATCTTTCCATAGAAAACACTCACCCTGCTATTAATTTAAGGTTCATTATCAAAATTGCTGCAGATCTCGCAGAAGAATACATCATGTCAAGAAACAAATCAAATACAATTCCCAGAAAATAGATTACATATGATTGATAACTCTATTTTGTGGTTTTTGAAAAGTAGACAAAGGGGAAGCCTTTTTAAAAACACGTCTTCAGATATGCAGCATGCCACAAAAACTATGGATGATGACATAGTGGGCCTTGATGGTGATTTGATAAAAATTAAAGAACAACTAATGGGAAATCTATCAGAACAGAAGATAATCCCCATAGTAAATATGGGAGGAATAGATAAGACAACTCTTACCCAAAAAGTTTTTGAGGATCCTCAGATCATGGTTCACTTCCACGTTCGCTCTTGGACTATAGTATCTAAAGATAACCATGAAAGGGATGTTTTGCTCGAAATATTACAATCGATTGCTCCACTCCCAAAGGAAGTATACAAGGAAGACAAAGAACAATAATCTGAACCGCTATATAGAAGATTAAAGGGCTGGAGGTACTTCATTGTCCTTGATGATATTTGGACCACAAAGGCTTGGGATCAAATGAAGTTGTGTTTTCCTGATGACCACAATGGCAGCCGAATTGTAATGACAAGTAGGATCACCAAAATTGCTTCATACTACAAAAAATTGAGGGATTTACCCACACACGTAAATGTGGGTAAAAATCATCTTATGTGTCAATTATAATTTTTCTTCACACATAATGCAAATGTCAAGATGTGTGGGTAAAAGGGGGTTAGAAAATAACTTTTACCCACACATATATTCATGTGTGGGTAAATCTTAATATATTACCCACACATATATGTGCAAGTAAATATTTTTGTATGTGTAGGTATTTTTATATCCAGAAGTTATAATTGTGACGTGGCTAATGACGTGGTTGATGACGTGACTGATGATGTGGCATGACACATGTATTTGTTTATGTGTAAGTAAAGTTAAGATTATGTGTGGGTAATAATATTAAAAATAATTTTTTTATGTGTGGATAAAAACTTTATGTGTAGGTAAAAAAAATATTATGTGCGGGTAATAATTTAAAAAAATTTTAAATGTGTGGCTAAAAAAAATATAATGTGGGTAACAAATATATTATGTGTGGGCAATAATATAAAAAATAATTTCTGTATGAAAAAATAATTTTCATGTGGCTAAAAGCCATATTATGTGTGGACAAAACTAAAATATTATATTTAAAATTTCAATTGTTGCACATAAAAAGTCACAAAATAAAAAGTCATCTATTACGATTTAGTTCAAACATATACGCACATAAAAAGTCATAAAGTCACAAAATAAGCATAAAATCATAAAGTCGCCTAAAAAGTTCAAACATTCTTGAAAAAAAGGTATAAAACAAATTATTAAATCTCGTCGCCAAACTCCTCTTCAGTAGAATGGAGGGAAGGGCTAGAGCTGGATGGGTCGAGGCGGGATGGATTGAGGCGAGATCGTCCTGAACTATGATCCGATGGTACATGCGCAGTAGACGGAGGAGGCATAATATTCTTTTCAATCAATACTTGCCGCAACATGTTCACGTCTCTCTGGAGCTCTTGAAAAAGAGACTTGTACCTATTCAAATCATCAACCAATTGTTTGTAAGTTGGACGACTAGACTCCTCACTACTGCATGTTGTCCCAGAAGTTTTGATAAATTTGACACGTGGGGAAATAAAGGTATCATGTAGCAATGGAAGTTTTTGTATTTATTAGCTAATACATGTGTTTTTTTTTTTTTTCTAGTTAAGTTGTATATTAAGGAATTTTTTTTGTTTTAAATTAAGATCATGATTAACCCTAGCCTTAGAAGGTTAGGCTGATCTAGTTTCTTGAAGTGTCCTCTTTCACCTAAATTTGGAATTATCTAATACATATGTGTTGGTTTTCTTCCTCTACTTCTTATTCTTTTTATTAATATTTTAATGCCAGAATATTATAAAAAGCAATGTATAAATGTTTTATTCACGACAAAGTTGATATGCTTATTTAGTAAAATTTAGCCTTTTATTCTCATCTTCGTTTATAAACAATAACTAATATTGTATTCATGATAAATAAATATATAATTAGCCAATAACAAATGTCCAAGCTAAAAAAGTCATTAAGTAATTAGCCACACTGTATTTTAGTGAACTTTTTAATATTTTTAGTACTAAATTGTGCGCAGTCAAATGTAGCAAAATATAAATAGTAGCGTTAATCCTTCAAAAACTGAGGGAAGTAGGTGCAAGAATCTAGTTTTGAGGGAGAGCACTGAGGAAAGTAAATGATTGACTCCTAGGGAATAGATTATGAAAAAGAGGTTAAAATGTTACCTTTTGTAGCGCAAAGTCACTGAAAGAGAATGATCACCTTTAACTACAACTTCCCTTGTAAAACAGTTCGAAAGAGTCTAAATGCATCTTTCTCTTCAGGAGAGTCAAGTTGTACCTATAAGTACCTCATTGTATTGAGTTTGATTAATCAAGAAAAATTCTACAATTTCTCCTCCTAAACACTCTTGTCTCTTGAAAAAGTCTCTTCCTCCTAAAAGTCCCTCTCATCTTCGACAGTTATCAGGTTGTGAAGCAAAATGATTAATTAATTCATAAAAAGAGTAGAGATTGATGTATCATGTAGCAGTGAAAGTTTCTGTATTTATCAGCTAATACATATGTGTTTCTTTTTCTAGTTAAGTTGGACACTATGGAATTTTTTGTGTTAAAAGATCAAAATTAACCCTAGCCTTCTCATGTGCTTTTAGGGGGCTAATAATTAACGTCACCTTAAAGGATAATATATATAAAATCTAATCAAATTTCTTATGTGGTGTGTAAATAATAAATTGAGCTCAGAACGTTCTATATAAATCGACCTATATATAAATCTCTTTCTAAACATAGCTCAAGCTTTCATATGTCTCTTTCGCATCTAACAAAAAATATGTATATATAATTTTTAATGTTAGATTATCAACAAAAAAAAAAAAAAAGTAATTGACATCGACAGGAATGATATTTGAGTTAATATTATCTCGTTTGGGGGTAATATTGCATAATGTGTTCAAGTAATAGGGGCATTAGAGTAAATCTGTTGCTTCAATTTAAAGGGTAATTAATTAATTAATTGTGAGGTTTGAGAAGCACTCAATCGAAAGTCAATATTTCTTGGGGCTTACTTCTCATTATTATAAATAACAAAGGCTATAATTAAGAAACCCTTCGTTTAATTCCATCGCCCTACCTATATGTTCTTTGTTTTAAAAACTTCAAAAGCTGTTGCCATTTCCAGACATTCCCTTGATTAGCTTATTAATTCTAACTAACATATATATATATATATATAATGCACATAGATAATTTAGCTTATTAATTTTAATATTCACCATCTGACTCATATAAGTAACCCAAACTCCAAAAAATTCAAATGATCAGGGGATAGTATAAAGACTTGCTAGCACTGTGTACAATGGACTATCTAAGGGCTATTACATCAAAATTGTACTGCAAATATTCAAGCCCTGCCTTGTGATGATCTTAACTAAATAATTTAAACTCTGTCCATACATAAACTAGCCCCAGTGGTTCTTTCTAGATGAAATGAAGATTGTTAAACCAATGGAGACTCCACATGAGTTCCATCATGAACAAAATTATCATCATTATGACCACTCTATATGTCAGAACCAGCTATATTGGTATGACTAGCATAACTATGGAAGCAATACCATTAATCAGAACTGTAGAAAAAGACTAACCGGGCAGGGAATTTGCTATCTGCACGAGCTTCAACACGGAGCCACCACAGCAAAACCTTGCGGCCACAACTGCCCAAACTTGATCTAACACAGGAGATATAATAAGCTCATAAAAGTAATGAAGTTCTAAACTCTGAGGTCCAACCTTATATTCATGAATTTTGTTAAAAGGAAACAAAACCACCTACCTACATATTTGTAGGAATATAAAAAAAGAAAAAAAATGACCCAGGAAGAGAAGAAAGCCATGTACTACTACTAATGAGACAGACTGTAAGTAAAATCAAAGAGGTTTGAAGGGGCATGCTTGTGATGGGGGACGGAGAGATTCAGATTATAGCAAGAGGGGACTTTAGTTTCTGGGGGTTTGTGTTTTCTTATGGGGATTTGAATGGAAACATTTGTTTATTCCCCTCTTCTTTGACAGTACATGGTAAAAGCCTTTTGCTTTTTGTGCATTTCTTTTTGGATTCGATGACATTTGTGTGTCTTCATCTGTACTGTTCTCACTGTCACATTTTCTTTTCCGGTCAAAACTAAAAAAAAATGTGTCATGAAACCTAGACAAGGAAGTTATCATCATTCAAAAATCCAAAAGCTAATCAGCAATCATTCAGCAGTACTGTTACTTTGTTTGTTTCCTAAACTTGTAATCAGATCTCTTCTCGTGTGTTTAAATCTAAGTTTTTGCTTTGATTTTGCACTTTCAGAGAGTAATACAGTGAAAAATTTTCAGTTGAATTAAATGGTCGACAGACCAATTGTAAGAAATTGTTGTTATGTTGGACAATAAAAAACCCCCAGAAATAATATGAACCTTCAATAAAATTTATTGAAGGTTATTAAGTGTGATATAATATGAACAATCAAACCAAACTCATAAAACTTAATCACAGCTTTCGTTTATTGAAGGTTATTTACTGTGATAAAAGATAATTAGGCTGGAGTGGAGTGGAGTGGAGCAGAGCGGAGCATATATGGCTTATCAATTGCTTTCGTTTGATGCTTGCTCTATTCAATCAATCACCTCCCTGAATTTGGAGTTTTCCATCCATTACCATTTTCAAAAAACTAATCTAAGGATAATATTAGTCTGTTTTTTAGATTAATCTGAGGATAATATTAATCTAAAAAACAGAGATCATTTTCAACTTAGGGTTTTCACTGTAAATCAATCATCTCTCCAGAAATTAATTGCAATGATCTATATCTTCCTAGATCCTATATTGTATTCGCATAGAAGTATCGAAATGAAAGATTATTTGAATTACCTTGGGAAGATGATCTCTGAGTTGCCAAAGCGGAGCGGTGTGAGTCTGTCAAATACAGAATGTGACGATGACTACCGGAGGCGACGACGACGGCGATCGGAGAAGGAGAGAGATGCAGAGGCGGAGGCGGAAGGGTCGATGGCGGGAGTTTAGAGAGAGAGAGAGAGTTGGGGGAGGGGGGAAGAAGGTGCGTGATTGAGAGAAGGGGGGGGGGAGAAGATACCAGATTTAGGGTTTTGGAGGGAATGGAAATTTTGGGAGGGAAATAATTTTTTTATTTTGTTAAAATGTTATGTTATTAAATAAAAAATAAAATAATTTATAAAAAATATTAATAATTATTTTGACATCCACGGCTTTTACGCTATTATGGTTGAAATATATATATAATGTGTTTTTCTTTTATGAAATTTAATATTTGGTATGATTCAATAAATTACAATGTGAAAATAATATTTGGTATGATTCAATAAATTACAATGTGACATCCACGGCTTCTAAATATACAAAATGTGCTGGCAGTTATACTTGTTCCATATGTGTAATTTAAGTTATAGATTGTGTACTTAATAGTAAGTCTCATTCCATAGTGTATTTGCCCACTAGTAGTAGAGGAAACATCTCTTAATTGAGTCTTTAGTGTCAGTTAAACTATCGTACGGATCCTTTTGTTTTTACTAAGAAACATTAATTTTTCTTAAACTATTAATCTTTGTGTTCAATTTATTAATAGGATTTCTTATTTTATGTAATTTATTCATTATTAATCCATATGTTAAATTTGTTACTTTTTTGAAAATAATATATTTTTTATTTTCATCTCGTATTATATTCATTTTTTATTTCTGTTTATGTGGAACTTAGATGATGTCTTTCATATGTAATTTATTCAAGTAAGTTGTTCTGTCCATTAGGCTCCTTCTAAATCAATTAAATTATGTAAAAACAAACTAATAAACTAATGCTATAATACAAAAGTAAAAGGAAAAGTACATCATACAACTGGTTGGCTAAATATTGAATATTATATTATCAAAATACTTATGTATAATAGACGACGATGAAAATACTAACCTTTAGCTGGCAAGCTACCTTATTTTAACTTTAATAACCCGGAGGCTCTCTTATGCATTTCTTTAATCATATTGAATATAACATACTAACAATTATGAATAATTATTAAGCAAAAATATCCATAGACAAAAGATATAGCTCCACAATAAATTACACAATTCCGCAAAATTCCTTGTAAAATTGTGTTTATATAAATGGATTTTAAATTAATAATGTAATTTAAAATGACATTTATGTAGTTGTAATTTCATTTATTTTTATTTTAGGAAGCGTATTAATCTAAATTTTAAATTTATATCAAAAGGTAATTTAACATTTGTAATTATGTGAATACCTACACATATATAACATTTGTAATTATATGTGGGTAAATTTATAAATAATTACCCACATATACTAAACATTTATTAATATGTGTAGATAATATAATTCAAAAAAGTGTCACATCAGTTAATACATAAATACTCACACAAATATAACATTTGCAATTATGTGTGGGTAAGTTTATAAACAAATACACACACATACTTAACATTTTTTAATATGTGTGGATAATATAATCCAAAATAATTGCCACATCAGCTAAATTTTTTTTCAAAAAATTATCCTACCAACCTCTGAAAGTTGAGGGAATTTTTTTTGCCAAAAAAAAGTGTGAGTATATCAATTTACCCACACATAATAAATATGGATAATGTAATGAGTTTGTCTAATTTAATCACCCTCACATATTACCATTATGTGTAGGTAAATACCCACGTATAATATGTGTGGATAACTTATATGTGGGTAAGATTAAAAATAATTACCCACACATACATAACAGTTATTAATATGTGTGGGTAATATAATCTAAAAAGACTACTACATCAACTAATACGTGAATACCCACATATATATAACATTTGTACTTATGTGTGGGTAAATTTTTAAATAATTACCCACACATGAGTAACATTTATTAATATGTGTAGGTAATATAATCCAAAAAAAGTGTCACATCAGATAAAATTTTATTGAGAATTATCCCACCAATCTCTAAAAGTGGAGGAAATTTTTTTCGCTAAAATAAGTGTGAGTATATCAATTTACCTACACATAATAAATGTGGATAATATAACGAGTTTGTCTAATTTAATCTCCCACACATATTAACATTATGTGTGGGTAATTTATGTGCGGATAAATCCCCTAAATTCTTATAGTATATGTTAGCCCTGAGAACTCTACTCATTTTATGAATTTTCTAGGCATTGAAGATAGTTGGGACTTGTTGCCTAGAAAAGTATTTGGAATCCTCCGATCCATTGATCTCCGTCTTGCACAAAATGTCCTAGCTCATACCATCCTTCCCCGAAAAGGGACCCTCGACCAGTTTACACCTACTGAGGCCCGATTGCTCTGGGCTCTCATGCACCGCCGACCTATAAACCTCCCAGCTCTCATTCATCAACATATTCATACCATCACCGGCCGTACCACTTCTTCACTCCCTTACGGTCTACTTCTTACCCACCTCTTTTCTCATCTCCATATAGATTTGCAGAATGAGGAATATGAGAAGGGAACCAGATTCCATGTGATTAACGAAGCCACCATTAAGCGCATGGGATATCGGTTCCAGGGTCAGGCTTGGGTCTATCAGGCCAAAGCCCGTCCTCGTGCCGCTTCTCCTCCTCCTCCTGATTCCGAGGATGACTCTCCTCATACCCCCGTCCATCAGCCCATCGCCCCTGATGCCGGCGACACCCATATTCCTCCTGCACCTCCCCCTGTACGTGCGACAAGACATACATTACAGGGGATGAGAGAGCAGATAGAGTCTCTTGCAGCTCGTGTTTCAGCCATAGAAACATGACAGGAGCACATGATGGCTCGGTAGGAGCCTCTGGTTCACCTCGTGGAGGATCTGGAGCAGCGTTAGACGAGTCGGCTGAGTGACGTCATTCGCTTTCTTTATGCTTGTTTTCCCAGATTTCCCAACATGCCAGATGATACTCCGCCCTGGGTCGTTCCGCCGCCGCCGCCACCAGGAGCTAACTAGATATTTTCTTTTCTTTTCGTTCTCGTTATGTTATTTTTTGACGTGTATTCATGTGCTTTATACTGACAGTTTTTCTTGTATACACAGGGACCGACTTGTATATATATTTGACGTTCTTTTATACATGTATACATCTCTGCGTTCTCATTCATTCTTAATGTATTATATCCACTCACCATGTTTTCTTTTTGATTATGACAAAAAAGGGGGAGAACCTTCTGAAACAAGCTGCAGTGTATGGTATATACTTATCTGTCACTTTATTTTGCTTCTGATGCTTATTTTTGGGTGCCATTTGTAGGCTATACAGCAGCTGCAGGCCAGAAGTCCTCATGCGCAATCTATGGCCAAGTAGTGTCCATTAGCCGTGTTCTTAATTAGTTGGCGCTGCCCTAGATATCTTCCAGACATTGATTATGGAGCTAGATACTGAGGGGCGCTACCTCTTTCTGAATGCAGTTGCGAACCAACTACGCTATCCAAACACCCATACACGCTACTTCTCATTCATACTTTTTTATCTTTTTGCTGAATCAAACCAGGTGAGCGATCTTGTGTTCTGAGTTGCTTACTGCGGAAGTCTATATTTTCTGTATCTGTAGGCAAGTTTGTCATTTCTCTAGGTTGTTCCTTCTCACAGCTTCATGTTTCAGTAGTTTATATATCCTTGATATTTGACTGTTCAGCTTTATTATCTTTGGAACTCGATGAGGCTCACTTTACTTGCCATTACTGTTGGGATTAAGGCCGAGTACTTAATTATACATTTCTCATAAAGAGTAAAATCGTACTTAACCCTTCAGAAGATAAAGAGAATCTAGATCAAAAATCAAAATTTTCAAAAGATAAAACTTTTTTTTTTAAAAAGACTGCATCAACATGCACGACAGCGCCCCCCCCCTCCCAATCTAGAAATGTTATTAATAATAATATAAACATCGCCAAAATGGTGTGGGGGAAAAGAAAAGAAAAACAAAGGGCAAGATCATATATATATATATATATATACACACACACACACACACACATCAGATCTACACTCCATTTGTCACAACTGATTGGCAGAAAACAAGGGAGAAAAGAAGAGAAACAGAGGATTATATGGCTACACACAGAGTTTTAGTGCATATTGTCAGATATGCCACCAGAGACCACACTGTCATCCACTGGCAACGGATTCGAAGAGTTTCTCAATCTCCGGCGCACACCTTGTGAAAGTCCGGCTCCAGAAGTTGTACCTTGGATTAATCTGCTTGGCAACAAACCCAGAACTCAACTTGTTAAAATTCTGCCAAATCGGACCAAGAAAGCAGCATTGCGCACCTATGAATGAAGGATCAGATAATTAGCTCAATGAAAGTAATCAAAAGGCCCCATGCATGAGGTCGGTTGACGATCAGGCGCTCCTGAAGAACTCTCGTGATATGCTCCTGAATGATTTCCTGCTCATTGCCATACAAGCAAATTTCATCAAACAGGTCAGGCTCAGGGCAATATCTTTATTTGATTATCACTAACCCCCCCAATAGGTCAAGCTTGAAACTTTACACCAGGCAGTCCAGCCTAAATGCATGTGCTTTACCACAACATTATTTGGGATAATCAACGCTTGCTATATCTCATACAGCTAAAAAAGAAAGGCGAGGTCTGACAGCTTATATAGGAAGAGATTAGAGGCTGTTTGGCTTACCCTTTTTTATTGAAACTTTTAAGTTAGTCAGCTGTTAGCATAAAAATTATGTAGTGTTTAAGTTGATAACGTGTTTAAATAAATGTGCTTTTAAGTTATCAGTTGATGGTAATGTGTTTAGTTTATAAAAACTGATAAATTGTCAAAACTTGACAAAAAAACTAAAATAGACATGATGCTAAATAATACAAATAAAATTTATAAAAATACTATTTTTTGTAAAAAAAATTACAAATTAATTTCTAAATATTAGATAAATTATACATACTTATTGAAAAATATATTAATATAATATATATACATCTTTTATTTTTTCCTTAAAAATATTATCATTAATATATATACAATATATATATACACTTACAAGGGATGCCACCGGCGATGGAGGAGGAGGCGGCGATTGAGGCTGGAGGCAGCTTGATGGCGATGGCGGTAATGAAGGAGGGCTGAGGACGCTAGGCGACTTGTGGCGGCAAATCTGGAACTAGATGCAGCGATGGTGCGACCTGATTATGCAGCGATGGCGCAAACAACACTCCGACTGCTTGCAACAACCCAATTGGATGACGACGACCTGGTTATGGAGGAGGGGCGACAGAGGCAGCGACAATAATGGTTGAAGCAAAGGAAAGATGATGGGGTAAGGTAGAATAATCTTTTACTTGGTCAACCTAGTATCGTTTTGTGCAAAAGCTTGGGGATATCAACTTTTCTCAAACGCTATTATAGTAGTGTTTAAGCTAATTTGGGTTGCCAAACACTTCACCTAAAAACGCTGCTTATGCAGCTTATAAGCAGTCAAACCATTAAGCCAAACAACCTCTAGCAGTTTGACCGCTTATAAGCTACACAAGCAGCATATAAGCTATGTAGCTTCTGGTGGTTAAATGTTTGACTTGAATAATTAGCTTAAATGCTATATGGCTGAAAGCTGTATAGCGTTTAGGAAAAACTAGTACCCCCAGCTTTGGAAAAAAAATCGCTATGTTGACCGAAAAAAATACCATTCTACCCTCAGAAGCTCTCTTCTACCTTTTACCGCCACCGCCATTGCTGTTGTCGCTCAGCTGAGCCGTCGCAACGCACCATCATCGGTCCTTCTTCCAGATCCAGATCCACCGCCCAGCGCCATCGACCCTCCTCCATTACCACCGTCGCCATCAGCCGCTACCTACAACCTCGATCGCCACTTTCTCCTCCATCGCTAATGACATCCCCAATCGACTGTAAGTGTATATATATTGTATTAATATATATTTTAATAAATATGTATAATTTATCTAACATTTAAAAATTAATTTATAATTTTTATAAAAAATAAACTTTTATAAATTTTATTTGTATTATTTAACATTATGTCTATTTTAATCTTTTTATTAAGTTCTATAGTTTAGTAACTTTTACAAACTAAATACATAATTATTAACTAATAATTTAAAAATATATTTATCCAAACACGTTATCAATTTAAACGCTATATAACTTTTATATTAAAAAATTAAAAATCAATAAACTTAAAATCTCAAAAACCAATAATCTTAAAAGTTCAGATAAAAAACGCTAAGCCAAATCTGATCCCTCTATTGTCTCTATTGTGAGAAAAAATAAGAAAATTAAAAGGCTTGCAGACGATTGGGCGCACAAAATTTTTGAACGATTGGGTGTTTCTAATTCGTCATTTTTGTTGCATTGAGTTTATTTACCTGATTTAAATGTTTTTAAAGTGAACACAGGGTCAATGATATACCAAGATATTTAATAAATAGTTAAATTACTGAAAATAAATAGTTAATACATATATTACTTAAATTTTAATTGTGTTGTAGAAATGATATAAAAGTAAAAATAAATTTGTTGCTAAGAGTTGAAACACTAGTTAAAAGGTTAATAATATTCTTGATAATCAACCCCACTCCCAAAAAAGGCAAAAAAAAAAAAAACAATTTCAATAGCTAAACGCTTCATCCTGAAAACATCACATAAAAGTAACCAAATTTCTATTGTTTATTTATTTAAAACACTCCTAATTTGTGAACCATATTTTACGTAATGAGTTTATATCAAAGAGTAATGACATGTATACATACCTGGTTTAGTGACCTTCCTTCTTGATAGAAGAATGTTCAATAGAGTTTAAGCAATTTTATATGAAATTTTGTTTAGATGATCATCCAATCGGTAACAATGGAGCCAAAATAGTTCTTCTTCCCTAACAAACTTGAATAACTAAACTGCAATAACAACAATTCAAAACCATATGCATCCCACTCAACTGAACGAGTCACAGTTAACCTAGAAGTTAAAAGCAAATCTAGCCCAACATGTACCCATAGAAGCCTTCTTAAGCCTCCCTGCGCACAAAGTACAGCTTGCCCATGACATGAAGAATAGCCACAAATGCTATGAAACCAATGCTCATAATCAGGACAACGTTGGGAGAAATCTTGAGGCCCGGGGCATCATCGGTGTAAAACTGGAGCATGGTGCCGCTTGCTCCTCCGGCCGCCCCAGCACTTGTCGTCCTCCTCCTGCGTAGATTGGCTGCAGCTGCTGCTGCACTTCCTCTTGGGGGCGCTGCTCCGCTCAAAGCCATTCTGCAACAACCATTTTAATCATTAGAAACGAGTTGCTTATCCGCTGAATAAAATTTCACTTGTCCAGATCCCTTCCCATTTTAATCATTAGAAACGAGTTGCTTATAGAAACAAGAGAGCTTCATCTAATCCTCAATAATGCGTTTCTGGCAGCCATGAGCATTGCATCGCTGATCAGTTGGCTAATAACTGCTCAATTTTACATGAGACTCATTCATGCATGAGACTCAAATGAGAATAAATTTAAAACCATATAACGATAAAAAATTTCCATTCGCATTCAACATTCCCAATTAAGTAGCTATGTTGAGTCCCGTTTAGGTGTTCTAGAAGGACTTGGGATACAATGGTCCAAAGCTCATCGTGCACCTTGGTTGTGGATTGTCAAATCTATATTCCATCAGTATATGATCATTTTATACAGAAAAATGTTATTTACAATTTAACTTGGTTATGATCTTGCTGAATCCATATCCTGTTTGGATATGATTTGTTTATATACACAATTTTGTTCATCAAAATCGATGTGTTCTTTTTCCCAAATCCATATCCCATGAAGATATGAATATGATTTGCTTATAGATATTTTTTAACCTGTGAACGCTTCACTATTCTCTTTCTTTTATATCTATTTGCCTATTATTTAAGCAAACACCCTTTATGTGGACGGAAGTTTTTCCCAGTTACCAAAATGTCTCTTTCTAACTTCAAATCCACTGAAACTGAAAAAAAAAAAAGATGCAGAAGTTTATGCCAATTATAGGAGAATCCCTAATCTTACAAAGCAAAAAATCCGTCAGTATAAAAATTGCACCTCAAAAAGCAATCTGTATAGTTTATTTTTTTCTTTTTGTTAATTAATTGAAATAGTTAATTCCAACCACAAAATATATTAGAAACAATATTCAGATCTAACCAAACATTCACAAATCAATCATCCCCCCAAAAAATAAAGGAATTTCAAGAGGATAAACCCTAATAGTGCAACAATCTAAGCACCAGGTCTAATAATTCTACGATTAAAGGCGGTAGAAAGAAAAAATAACGATAAATAAGACGACATATTGATCTTGGTTGACTTTGCGCGTCTCTGAATTTGAAGATCAAAAGGGAGAGAGAGGAGACAATTTTCAGCGAGGACCGAGTGGAGGAGATCGAGAAGAGGACCTATATAATTTGGGTGCGTCGAGATGTAAAATCCAACTGGATTGCTTACCCAATTACATCCTGCCACTTCGTCACTCCCACGTTGGTATTCAGAAAATAAATAAATAAAAATAAACTAAAGATAGGCCTATCATCTCCTCGGAGGCCCAAAAGGCTTTGATATCCAATAGGCATGAATCTAGGGCCAATTTCACTAGCCCAAGGCGATATCAGCTCATTTTAAATGGCCTAGTTTATAGCCCGAAGAGGTATGTAGGGTCTAGATGAGTCCTAGAGAAAGATTGAGTTGTGGTCCAAAGTGGGCAAAGTAAGTGCTCAAAGAGTAATTGGGCAAAAAGATTTGTTTGCCTTTGAAGAGGCACATATTTATAAAGGTGGCCTCTTCCAGGGAGTGCATGTAGGAAGCCAGAGGGCCTAGAGAAGGCATCATGGTAGAGTGTCTCGATGGTTATCTTCAAATGGCCACGAAGAAAGATTTTTAGGTTATTGGATGGCTGGGGTCTGAGAGATCTTGAAGGATGCTGAGACTTAGAAATAAAGATGATGCATAAATGGTTGGTCTCGATGACGATCAAGAGGTCTGGGAGACTACTGTCTCAAAGACATTATCGAGATTTGAAACACTTTGGAATCAATTTTGAAACTTAAGAGATTTTTAAGAAAATTGTGATGCCCTGATCTCCACACACGATTGCCACATGTGAATAATCAACTGGAATACTCACGCTTGATCAAGGACGTGTCATATAACAATGGTGCCCTAAGCTTAATAATTCATGTTAATGTGCACGAGATTCCTCCCTACTTGACCCTTTCAGCTCAGCACAGTCATCTCCTGAGTTTTCCTAACTCAAGACCTCTCACGTGATTGAACTCTATTTTTTAAAACACATGATTATTTTTTAAAATACATGATTATTTTAAAATACACCCATGATATTTTCATATACAATCTGAGTCTTTCTTTTGCATACATCGTTGAAAAGAAATTTTCAAAGAAATATTGTGGTAAGTTTTCAATGATATGAGTTTCAAATCAGAAAAATAATTGAATTACATATTGTTGTACCACTCAAGTATGAGAGAGGAATAAGACAAATTCTCTTAGCAAATCTTCTCAACAAAGGCATTATCTCCAGTTAAAGAAGCTTTCTCGGCTGAGACATTCTTTTTGGTTAAAGAGTTCCTCTCGACACAAACGTTCCCTTTGGTAAAGAGGTTTCTTCCCCGCAAGCATCTTCATTCCTGAAAGAGTTTCTCTCTAGGCAAGCAAGACATCTTCTAGGAGAGATTCTCTCCGAACAAAGATGATTCCCCCTGACAAGTGGCCTCTCTACAGACTGCACATCCTTCCCAAGTAAAAGTCTCTCCAGGCAATTATCCACTTTCCCCAGCATAGCTGACACCTGGCCCCCGAGATCTTAAGAGGGTGGCACACATGTCTCTCCAAGGCTCTCGAGATTCATGCCCTATAAATACCCATCTATAGGACTCAGGAAATGACCATTTTTCACATTTGGTAAAGTTGAGACACACTTATTGTATCCTTATTGTTTCTGATCTTTAATTGTTTTTGTTCGATACCGACTTAAGTATCGAAGGGTCATCGCGAGTGAGAATTCCCAGCAAGCCTTCTAACCTTTTATTAGTGTTAGCAGTGATTTGAAGCAAGCCAACCGATGCATTGGCCCTTTTGGAAAGAGTTACCTCATTTCCTAAAGCCAAGACCTTCTTCCCCGAGAAACCCCAACTCTTCTCGAAAGCTACAAACATCCTTCTCGAAAGAACACATTTATTCTCGGAAGCCGTAAGCCTCTTTCCTAGAAGATCTTCAACTCTTTCAGAAGCCACTCATCCAAGGTGGATTTCTATCCCGAGAGACTCGATCCTTTCGGCTACTCAACTCTCTCAGGTGGGTTGATCCTCTCGGATAAGTTAGCTCTCTCGGGTGAGTTGACCTCTCGGTTGACTCAACTCTCTTGGGCAACTCAATCTTCTCAAGATGTTACCTTTTGTCCAAGAACTCGTCATCTCCTAGAAATCCACACTCACCGGAGCCTACCCTGAACAACCCACAACTCATCCCACATTATAAATTTTGATTGTTGTATTTTTTGCAACAACACATATTATGTTATGTTTTGATATTCACCTAAAAATAGAATAAGATAATCTTTGAAAGATCTACATGATTATTTTTTGAAAATGTTTATTTCAAACAAAGTCAAATGTGAATTTCATTTTGAAAAGGAGGAAAAATGAGCACGTACACTTTGAAAATTACATATGAATCCCTATACTATGAGTATTGGCTGTTCAAAATGGGAAAAGAGAAATACATGTATATGTTTTCATTATTTGTATTCCTCCATAGGAAAAATAATTTCTTTCAAATACATGTAAACTTCCCATGTTTGAAATGAGTTTTTGCAAAGGAATCAAGTGTTCAATCCTTTTAGAAGTATTACTTTCCAAAAAGGTCATGTTTTAGAAAATATTTTCTAGATATAAAGAGTGAAAGGTTTGAAGAAGGGAGTTGGTTAGAATTGCTTTTTATTATTATTGGGTTCAAATTTATTTATTTTTTATTAATGTACCATTACAAACGCCCCTGTTGCTCGGCCCCATGATTCTAACAAAAGATGTAAATCAAGAAATCTAGTAGTCAATTTTTATCCCTAATCTCTTTTCATTGATGTGAGAACGATCTGTTATTTCTCTAATTTTCAGGACATTGTAATGATTTACTCTGCTTCATTCATAAAATACAATGTTTCTTATTATCTTGATTTGATTTTGACGATATTTACATGAAATCTTTACCTTGAGCCTGTTTTATGCATTTAGTGAGGGGCAGTTCACGTAAGTATTTGCTTTTAAACGAACATTCTTTTTCAATTTTTTAATCACAAGAGCTAATATTTAAATAATTTTTTCATTTTAAGAAAGTTATGATATAAGTTTAAAAGATTTATTTTTTAAATAAAGATAATTAAGCATTTAGAGAACAAATTGAGAGGTTGGCATGTGGCAACATACGAGAAAAGACTTAAAAAGAGAGACTAATATGTGACTACAAAAAAATTTAATGTATTGTATTTATATACAGGCATAGATTATTTATGAATGATTAAATAAGGGAAACATAATGTTTATTCTTGGTCATTACTCATTTAATACTGTATTAAGTGCCATGATATGCATTTTTAGCTAATTTACATTTTTAGTAAGTGTCATGATTTATAATTAAATATGTATAAATATTATACATATTTGTACTATTAGCTAATTTATTATTATATTTAAATTTTCAGAATAATTGCACCCAATTTGGCCAAAAACTTAAAAATACCAAGACTCATTTCTTCATTTCACTCCCTCCAGTTTAGCCAATTGTTAACAAAACCAATTAGTTAGAAACATGCCAAGGGTTTTTACCTTTCCGCCGAGTCGTCGCCCACAGAACTCCAGTCTCCCATCGATGCCAAGGCCATGCAAACTTTTTTGAACACCAAAAAAAAAAGACAACACCTGCTTAAAATAAGAACACTCAAAAAATATATGATTGTGTCGCTCAGAATCTACCCTGCAAAGAAAGCATCTATTGAGGAGAGGTAAGAACAAGTTAACACGGTCAAGAATATATAGTAATTCTTTAACAACTAACCATAAAATCAAAGAATGGGCAAGGAGAATAGTAGTAGGTCATCAGCACTTTTTGAGGATTCTTATTGATGCAACGTCTCCATGAGATAATAGTAGTAGGTCATCAGCAAACATGAGCAACATTGTCCTAGATTGCTCACACCTCCAATAAAACTTGAAATCGAGAGATTAAGCATACCGGCTAACTATACCCTGCGATTTCTCGATCATAGATAGCTTTCAATCTGAACTTATCTCACCTTATGTAAAACTCACAATCCACCTATTCTACAACAACCTTAGGTGAACAAACAAATTCGTCGCAAATCGAAATCTAAGAGCCATCCTCTTGAACAAACACAAGTAATTGCGCATGTAGTAGGCCACTCCCGGATAGTCCCGTTAGTATAGAATATCCGAAAGGAAGTTATTACAAGAATAATATAGAACAATAACATACAACACCATATTACTATCCTTAGATAAATTCAGCAAAATCCAATATAAAGGTTTACAACATCATCAATTTACAACATCTTGGCACCATGGCCTACACAAAATGAAATACAAGGGCACTAATGTAATTTAACAAAATAAAATCTCCCCACAACATGCCCTCATCAAACCGTTAACATCGATCTTCTAGTTTGGGATGTCTCTATACACCTCTAAACTTGGGCTTTAGCCCCACTGGACTTGCACTCTACAATTTCTTTATTTTTACCTAGAATGATATGAGAGTACAACAAAGTGAGCTATAAGACTCAACAAGTATATATATAAAGCATGGAGATATAGAATCAAAGGCATGGATAATCAAGATAGAGTAAACAACGACTATATGAAAAGGTATCAATAAAACACAACTCATAAGTTTTTCATTTACAACCATTTATCATGTCGTAATTATTATACATACCATGTATTCATTTCCATACTCATGCACATGTAACAATAGTAAAGAATTTTTTACATATTTCTCATGGCTCCCACAACCACCATATCTATACATGAACATATACAGCATGAAAATACATCAAAGCAATAACAATTTGAGCTTTGCCCACCAGGCTGATGGCCATCTCACCTACGTCAGGTGCTTATAAGATATCATTTTCTCACCCACGAACATAACCACCGCGCAAAATAATAGGTGCACAAATCAATATAATTATACATCACATATACATATCCCAATTTCATGTCAATTCTTAATGACTAAGCAAAATCTCACATCATACTTATCATGCACAATTGCATAAATTAAGAAACGCACTATCTCATTATCACATGGTAAATTTCAATACATTTATTTACTTATCCACACATATAGAAATGCCCAACCAATATCACGCTATATTTTTACACCAACAACAACCACAAGAAACCAAAATTTATACAAGTAAGAAATCCCAAATCTTGCATGAACCTAGACTCTAATAAAGAAATGTGTCATTTCTTAAGAAAGATAGGGTGAATTGAAACCCTATTGAGGCTTTCGAATAAAATACATCAAATAGGTATGTAAAATCAACAAGGTTAACATCATTTCAATCATAGAAGGATATCAAACACAAAAAGTATTAATTAGGCAAAAATTTTGAAAATTTTCATATTTTGAAAAGTAGCGTCAAAGGCCTATTTTGTGCTCGTTTCTTAGTCAAATTTCATGAAAAATATATCAAATCAAAATCCTACATCTCTAATTTATGAAACAACAACTGGATTCAGAATCGAAAATAATCACAATGAGTTATTACCCAAAAAATGAAGCAAGGTAGATCTGTTATAGTAAAATTACAACATTCTTGACAAAATTCAACAAGATTGTTATGGGTTCAAATCATAACCAAAAAATTCAAATCTTATACCAAAACTAAACCTATGATGTCTAGTTTATAGAGAAACAAACAGATTACAAATTGAATATAAGTACAGAATGTTATGCCCTAAAAATCGAAGCATGGTTAAATTACACAAAAATAAAAATTTCATATTCAAGTGGGTATTTCATAGGGCACTTATAGGCTCAATACCAGGGCCGGCCCAACGCATAGGCTACTGAGGCCTATGCCTAAGGCCCCCAATTTTTTGGGGCCCCAACAAATATAGCAATTGTTGGTTGGGCCTCAAAAAATATAGGTACAACAGCCACCTTACCAAGACAGGCAACAAGCAGTGTGCTGCCACACTGATGTGCAATAAATGTGACTGACTATAAGAGAGAGAGAGAGAGAGAGAGAGAGAGAGAGAGAGAAGTAAAATAAAAAATTAAAAAAAGAATAAATGATGAAACATTGAGCCAGAGCCTCCTACATGCGCACAGTCCCTAATTCTTATTTTAATATTTTAATAATTTAACTTCAGAAGGTAAAACACAGCAGAAACAAAAGTGACAACTGAAAAGTAATGGTAAGAAATTAATTAGCCCGTTGTCTGTTGATTTGGATTTGGAACAAAATTGAGAAAGAAAAATATATATAAAATGATCAAATACTCGCCCACGCCCATTTCTCTCTTTCTGCAATCTGCTTTGGCTTTTTCTTTTTCTCTACATACAAGTGCAATTTTGTTGCTGCAATTAACTCTAAGTCTTCTCTCTGGAGCACTCTCTCTCTCTTTCTTTCTGTTTATATATATATATATATACATACATGCATGATTTTTATTACTTCATTTAGACTATCTCTCTCTCTCTCTATATATATACATATATATATATCATACACAATTTCTATTGCTTTAATTAGATTCTCATT
Organism: Diospyros kaki; assembly: GCA_036245055.1. Classification (NCBI taxonomy): domain Eukaryota; kingdom Viridiplantae; phylum Streptophyta; class Magnoliopsida; order Ericales; family Ebenaceae; genus Diospyros; species Diospyros kaki. The sequence continues at coordinate 2,809,838 of BSEG01000010.1, forward strand.
TGATCGTATTGCCACTTGTCGCACAGCCGCATAAGCACACCAGTTCTATTGGCAGCAGTAACTCCTTTTCTAGTTAGTTTATTTATCTTATCAATTCGATCGATATCGATGACTGATACATTGTTTTACTGTTATTTTATCTCAATATCATTGGTTAGTTTTTAACATCATATATTTTGATTATTTTTTGTGCAGGTAATAATATCAAGTTTTATCACAATTTCACTAGAAAGTGCAACTAAAATAGCATAATCAGGTGCTATCATTCTTACTTTCTTGTATTTTTATAATTATTTTTATTTTAACAAAATAATACTAGGGGCATAGAATTAATTATTGTTTGAATAAAAATGTTTACTAGAAAGTATGAATCTGGATTTGAAAAACGTAAGAAAAAAAGAAAGGTAGAAGAAATAATTCAATCCCAAAAAGGTGCACTTGAGAGATTTGTTATTAATACTAAACCTCAAATAATAGAAAAATCAAATGAAGATTTAAATGAAAAATTAGTTGAAAATTGTGGAGAAATTTTTGAGGATAATAGTTCAAATTCACCAAAAAATAGTGAAGAATATGATAAAAATTTAGAAGAAGATGTAATAATTGACAAGAATAAAAATATTAATAATGAAGATGAATTAAAAATATTTATGATCCGGCACAATGGAAAAATTTAGACGCAAGAGTGATTGATTTATTAGTTGAGAAAGGTCCAATTAGATATGTTTTAGATTTTCCAAGAGATAAAAATTCTAGACATTTTTCTACAATTCATTAGATTTGAAATTTATCAAATGGGGAAAAACATGATAGAAAATAGCTAGTATATTCAAAAGAATTAGATAAAGTATTTTGTTATTGTTGTAAGTTATTTAATTTGAAATCAAATACAAGTCAACTAGCAAATGAAGGGTATGGAGATTGGAAAAATCTTAGTGCCAAACTTAAAAGTCACGAAACAACAAATGAACATGCTGTAAATATAAATATTTGGGTTGATGCTGAAATAAGATTACTTAAAAATAAAATAATTGATCAACAATTACAAGATAAAATAAATAAAGATAAAGAACATTGGAATAATGTATTAACTAGAATTATTGCTATTGTAAAAAATATTTCAAAAAATAATTTGGCATTTCGTGGTACAAATGAAAAGATTTATCAAGATAATAATGGAAATTTTTTAAGCTTAATTGAAACGATTGTTGAATTTGATCCAATAATGTAAGAACACCTTAGATGCATTCAAAATGGAGAAATACATAGCCATTACCGAGGTCATAGAATACAAAATGAGTTAATAAATATTTTAGCATTAAAAATAAGAAATATCATTATTAAAAAAATTAAAGAATCAAAATATTTTTCAATTATACTTGATTGTACCCCAAATGCAAGTCATGAGGAACAAATATCTCTTATATTAAGATGTGTAGATATTTCAATAAGTCCGATAAAAATAAAAGAATATTTTATAGATTTTTTAAAAATAGATGATACATCTGGTCAAGGTATTTTTAATGTACTCATAAGTAAAATAAAAAATCTTGAACTTGATATAAACAATGTGAGAGGGCAAGGATATGATAATGTATCTAATATGAAAGGTAAACACCAAGGTGTGCAAAAAAGATTATTAGATATAAATTTTAGAGCATTTTATACACCATGTGGTTGTCACAGTCTTAATTTAGTTCTTTGTGATATGGCTAATTCATGTGATGATGCTATGACATTTTTTGGAGTCACACAATATATATACACATTATTTTCTTCTTCTACAAAAAGATGAAAAATTTTACAAGATCATGTTTTAAATTTGACACTTAAATCATTATCACAAACACATTGGGAAAGCCGTATTGAAAGTGTTAAAGTAATAAAATATCAAGCTCCACAAATAAGAGATGTTTTATATCAATTAGCAGAAACTAGTGAGGATCTTAAAATAAAAAATGAAGCTATTTCTTTAGCAACACATGATATTGAAAGTTTTGAATTTTTGTTAGGCATGATTATTTGGTATAATATGTTATTTGCTGTTAATATAGTTAGTAAATATTTACAATGTAAAGATATGGACATTGCTATTGTAATAGATCACTTGAAATGTCTTATTTCTTTTTTTAAAAACTATAGAGAATATGGTTTTAAATCTTCTATGATTGCTTTTAAAGAAATTGTACAACAAATAAATATAGAACCAAAGTTTCGTGAAAAAACGTACAATAAGAAAAAAAAATAATTTGATGAGAATGAAAATGAGGAGATGAAATTATCTAGGAAATAATATTTTAGAATTAATTATTTTACATATTTAGCTGATCATGCTATTTCCTACCTTCAAAATAGATTTGAACAATTTAAAATTTATGAAGATAATTTTGATTTCTTTTACAATACAAAAAAGTTAAAATTGCTTGATGATGATAATTTGAAAAAAAAATTGTTTAAATCTTGAAAATTTTCGAAAACATGATATGCTATCTGATATTGATGGTTTGTGTAACACCCCGCTCCAACCGAGGGGCGTTAATATATGCGGAATAAACCATCATGAATTTCGGAGAAATATTTTTTTCCATAAATATGTAATAAAAGCGTCTGCTCGTGAATAGTGCACCAGGTAAGTTCCCAGGAAAGAGAGGTGGGTCACAAACGGACACACTTAAGTATCAAATCTTTCCTTAGCCAGAACTAGCCTAGACATGCACATTTCACTACATAACACTTAAATCCATAACTTTCCCGACAATTCCAATTACCTTCTCAGCATATCAAACTTTAAAAACATCAAGCTAAGACAGGTAATATCTTTACACAATACAAATGCGGAAGCTAGATCGAAACCTGATGCAATACATAACCGAAATCATTCTATATATAACATCAAAACTGTATCATCGTCTAACATCATCAAAACGAAGTACATATGATCTAAAACATATGCTACTATCCATCTACTAGTTGCCGTCAGTCCTCGGCAATTCCTTTCCCTTTAGAATAGCTGCTACCACCTGGAACGTTAGAATATTCCAGGGACCAAAGTCCAACATAAGATGATGAATCATCAAAGTGAGAGTCCAAAACGTTTTCATGAATGTATGCAAGATATGAAATAACATAATATCATGACAAAAACCCAGCCCAAGAGAATCCCACACAACACTTAACCCTAACCGGGGAAAATGCAATCTCTCTAAAGGCAACACAACAACACTGACACATTGGCACAACACAGTCCTGGCTTAAGAGGAAGCAACGTCAATGCATGAACCCGGGAATCACCCCGTCATCATTACGTTCCCACTCAGAAGCTTACGGAGCACACGTCAAACTTAATCCTGGCCAAATGATGATCAACACTATCCACGTCCACCTTGGAAACAATACTACCGCGCAAGGAATCTGGGGTGGTGTCCACTCGCAGCCCCCTCTTGCCGGTCCGAGGTGGTGTACACTCGCAGCCCCGCCACTTGTCGACTCGCAAGGGTGGTGTCCACTCTCAGCCCCCGTCACAAGTGGGTATTTTCCCTTGGCACGTTTCCCTAGTGCTACCACTTTAAGTGCCACCTCATAAGTTGACATCCCAACCCAAAAACATGCCAATGATCATGTGAAACAACATTTCATGCACATAATTTTATCACAAAAATTCAATGCACATGTATAAACCATTTCGGGACAAATCCCTATGGAAACAACCATCGCAGGTACAAAACATTCACATGCAGCAAAATATTTGCATGGATTAAATCAAGTTTAAGAGAATAACTTTGAATAAACAATTTTTTGGGGTAGAACAACTCACAAGTCAAAACAAAGTTGTATGCAAGTAGGAAAACTCACCTTTGACAAAATATCAGGATACCTCGAAAAACGCGCACCGCCTCGGTTTGCGTGCCCGACCTCGATTTTCGTGCCAATCTCAAAATTTGCACCAATTACATCACTTTAATCCTCAAGGCACCCTAATCAACATATAATAATCAGAAACCTATTTTTCTCATAATTTTCATATTTTCTCTATTTTCTTCCATTTTTGGCCTCTAAAAATCCAAATAAATTTCTCCAAAGCTATTTTCTTCAATCTTTCTTCACAAAAAATCATAATAAACTATGAAAATCATAGGAAAAATACTGGACTTACCCGGATGGTGCGTTTTCACGCAAAACGAGGCACTTTGATTCTAGAAACGAGACCTAGAGAACTCCAAATTCAATTAGTTTTCTACAGGAGCTAGATATTGAATTTAGAGGAATTTAGAAATTTATTTCACATTTTTCTGAGCTCGGACGCTCCCTCACGCTCCTCTACAAGTTGGCTCACGCGTCCCCACTCTCGGTGCGTGTACTGGACGCGCTTCATCTTCTTCCTCCAGCAGTTCGCCGGGCAGCCGCGCCTCGCTTGGTTTAATCGCGATTTCTCCCTCCTCCGAACTCCGTTTGACCTCCTGTTTCTTCCTACACCTTCCTCTCTTTGCCCTCTACAAGATGGTACCAAAAAATCGCACAAACCGAGCCATTTTCAGACTGCTCCAAGCGATTTTCCGGCGAAGCTCGTTTTTCCGACGAAGCTTCGGATCTCCCTCAACTCTCAACCAAAATGGTTCAAATTTGGCAGAAATTAAGCTTGAGACATGGGCAACAAAAGCCCCTTATCCATTGCTCTCAATTTGTTCACGAATTCACGGATTGAAGAATTTAATTTTCTTCCTCTTCTCGGCCATCTCTATTTATAGGCAACCATGGGCTTCCAAACGCTCCAAGCTTGCTAAACCGACTCCTCTAAGGCTTCTACCGCCCCTGGATCAACCTAAAATCGTCAAAATCCGACCACAAAACATCCTTTTGGTGCTTCCAAAATCCGACCAAAAGTTTGGTCGGTAATCATCAATTTCCGACCACCACATGCCCGATTGACGACCCAAACCCGACCTAAAGGCATCCCCGACCCATTTGGCTCCATTCCCCATGGTCGGTAGGCGCTGTCGGCGACCAGAGGCTGCTGGTCGTCCATGGCAGAAGCTTCCAGCTTCAAAGTTTGAAATATTGCACTTTCACCCCCAAATTTTGGTATTTTCACTTTGACCATTTTCCACTAAGCCCTTGAACTTTCTAATATTGCCAATACATCTCTCAAGTCATAAAAACATTCTTTCCTTCTTGGAAGATTCCAAAAACTCGCCATCTTGACCTCCCTCCGGCCAATTCGGTAAACTTTAAGAAATTGTATTTTGGCCCGAATCTTTGTTTTAGCCCCAAATCCATTAGTTTCTTTCTGAAACCACTGAAGGGTTTCTCTACACATCAAATATGAATACCTTTGGGGTTCCGTTGTCTTTTCGGAGGCCCCCTACAATAATTCGGTTTTACAGCCTAACTTGAAGCTGCATTTTTAGCTGTACCGAAAACTATTCCCGACCCAAATTCTTTTGATTCCATAAATCATATCTCAATTTACTCGACACTATCATATCATTTTCTTTAGGCATCTCGGCTCCAGGGTACTCCCGGCAGTCGATTCGGTCAATACATCGGGCTATTCTGATACCTAATTTCCTCAAAATTCGATTTTTCTCTAATAAAATACTATTTCTTAATTAACCCAACATTCTCGGGTATTACAGTTTGGATTTATTTTCGGATTAAAAATTTTAAAAGAAATTATAACTATAGAAATTAAAACACCACTTACGATATTAAATTTTATAAAAAAGATAAATTATTTTCCAAATACATGGATAGCTTATAGAATATTATTAACCATTCATGTTACTGTAGTTTCAGCAGAAAAAAGTTTTTCAAAATTAAAATTAATAAAATCTTATTTACGTTCAACTATATCACAAGAAAGATTAAGTAATTTAACAATATTATCAATTGAAAAATATTTACTTTCTAAATTAGAATACAAAAATTTAATTAATGACTTTGCATCTCAAAAAGCAAGAAAATAAATTTTCAATAATTTTTATTATTTTTTGAAGGGCCACAAAATTTATTATGGCCTAGGGCCCCATTAAGCCTCTGGCTAGCCCTGCTCAATATCTAGCCAAATAATCCAAATAATATATTAAAACAAATCTTAAGAAGTCTAGTTTATAACCCAACAAACGAATATCAATTCTGATATAATCGCAAAAAGTTATGGTCAAAAGAATACAAGTTGCACAATTTGGCTGAAATTTAGTAACTTCGAAATGAAAGAAATGAAATGAATGGAACTTGCATAACAAAAGGAAATTGAAGACAAATTTGCATAACAGCAAGAGATAAAAGGAACTTGCACATAAATAAAGAAGATAAGAGAACTTGCATAACAAGAAAAGATAAAGGGAGAACTTGTCTTTCTTTTCATGGAGATAACCAAGAAGAATAAGCTTTCTTCCAAACTTGAAAATTCACCCTTAAAGCTCCAAACCAAAAGATTAAGAAAATGAAAATGGAGAAGAAGAATAAGACTTCTCGAAAAAGGAAAAGAAGAGAGAGAAGAAGAATGATTGAGAAACAAATGAGAGGAAAATAGAGAAAATAGAGGGCCACATGTCTCTCACCAAATGACCATTTTGTGCTTCACTTGCACACACAACCACAATTATTCTCATGCCCTTCTTGGACATTTCACAATTAATTACATTTCTATTTAAGTTTATCTCATCATTTTTGTAAATAGGCTCAAACCCAACCCATTAATCCAATTCATTTAATTAGACCCAACTCATCTTAAACCCAAAGAATTTATTTTTCAACTTAGCCGAACACTTAAGACCCAACCCATTTCATTTGAAATATACAACCCACATATGGTTTTAGGCCCAATATATTTAAAATGGGTTTTATTTAACTCTAACTATCCAATGCCTTGAGCTTTTTCTCTTAGCCCAAATCTATTTCATTAACTCAACCCATTTATTAAATTTTTAATCTTTAAATTTTTTTTATAAACCAAGATATATATATACACCAAAATAAGATAAAAACATTAATCATGAAATAGATCCAATAACGAGTCGTTACAGCGCAAATCTTACGAAAGAAATTTTTTATGAATTTGGTATGTTGTTTGTGTTACCCCAAAGAGTTAAAAAAATTATTATTGTAAAAATTATTTTTATGAACCAAAATGCTATTAGTAAAAGATAAACACCTCCAATGTATAATGCTAAAAATAAAAATAATAATAAAAATATAACTAAGCTTAAAATTTTATAAGAAATTATCTAAAACATAATTATCCTAATATTGGAATCTTCCCCCACCACCCCAAGGGCCTTTTCCAAAGGGTGAGTATTACGTCAATTCAGTTACAAAACCAATCGAATTACTCAAGCTAAATAGACTAAACATGTGTCAAAAATTGAATCAAACAGATCGAATAAATTTTTAAATCGAACAAATTGAAAAAAATGAAGAAAACCTATAAACCAAACTAACCAAAAAAACTAGGCAAAACTAAAAAGAAAAACCAAAATAACTATTTTTGACATTTCAATAGATTTAATTATTTTAATTTTTTTAAAATAAAAATTGAATCAAATTAAAATAATTAAAATTGTTAAACTTAAAAACGAACCAAACCGACCTATAGATTAAACTTAACTAAACCGATAATTTTAACCAATTTGATTCAATCATTTCTCTTTAGTTGAAAATGTTACTCAACCGTACTTGTTCATCAACTCATTTCTAGCAACTAACCAACTACACTCACTTTTTAATTTTACTTAATATCAATAAACTATATAAATTTTTGTTTTTCATAAGAGATGTCTGAACCAAACTAATTAACAGCTTAACGAGTCAATCTGACTAGTCTTGATAAACAAGTTTGTTTTATTTTATTATTTTAAAATTATTATTATTATATATTTTGTAGCTTTAAAATACTTTTCACTTGAAAATTTTAAATTAATATATTTTGTATATTTAAATCAATTTTTTTAGCCACAAAATAGCTACAAAATGGTTGTAAATTGGTTGTGTTTTAACTTCTAAACACAGTTGCTGTTAGAATTAATGGTGTAAATTTAACAAAAATCGACCCTCACTACTTGTATCTGGTGGACGAAATTATAAATAAATTTAATAATAATAAAAACAAACCGATTCTTTTTTACACCAAATAACATATTTAGTTTTTATTTTTCAAAATTTTGAAAATTGGTAGCATTATCAGATAATAATCTCAATATTTATTTTTAAAACAAAAATTTAAAACTAAACATCAAAGACTGAAAATAAAAACTAAAAACAAGAATTAAAAATTGACAATTATCTCAAACGTGCTCCAACCAATTATTTTTAATTTTTTTGTACGAGATGTACATTTTTCTCGATAGAAATAATTTTTTACACATATTTAACCATAAAAGAATAATTAAATACACAACATTTTTTTATCGAACACCTTTTTATTTTTTATTTTTAAAATATAGAAAATTGACAATGTTATCAGATATAATGTTCAATTTTCATTTTTTTAATAAAAGATTAAAAGAAATAAAAAAACCCATTAAAACTGAAAATAAAATTAAATAGACCTTGGGAAGGTCACTTGTTCCCCCAAAACATATGGGCCAGCATATGTAGGTAATGGGTTGGGCTTGGAAGCCAAACCCATGATATATGGGCCAGCATTGTTAAGTTGGGCTGAACCACTTAAATGCTATAATAAGATGTTTCCTTTGTTCACACCACCAAAGTCGGACCATGTTCTTGGATCCCAAATTACGGCCCAGCCTGGCCCGAATACCGTCTGGGATCAAGCTAAAATGATACAAAATTGAATAATTCCAAGTGTCATGTCATACACTTAGCTGGCAGCACACCATTGGGCTGCCTCGTGAGAGGAGGCAGCACACACCCAATGGTGTGCTGCCAGCTAGGCGTCATGACTGTCATCAGTCAGTCATGCCGCCAATCATTACTCTACAAAATTTAACAACAATTTTTATTCAATCCATTGTTCTCAATTTCAAGAGAGACAAAAAAAATAAATAAAACATAAAAATAAATATTTGAAGGAAAACATATACAAACGCTTATTATCTTTTTTTTTCTTTGTTAGTGTCGTGAAAAAATAATATAAAATATAATAAGAAAATAAAAATTAATCGTGAGATATATATGGTTCGATCACGACATATGATTTACATTCACTAAAAGTGACAAATGAGGTTTTACTATGAAAAAATTGAAACAATATAATTATCCCAATCACCCACATTTCACAAAATTTTTCAATATACCCAAAACAGAAAAATCAATCTAAAAAGGAATAATATATTTAGAAATAAAAGAATGTGACATCTAAGGCTTCTTCATATCGTGAGGGTGGAAGAAAGACCCAAGCCCAGGGCCCACCATCGCTTCCCCAACAAAATTACATTTTGATTTTCTTTCAAACCACCTAAGTCAAGTTAATTTCTAATAATAGGCTTAAATTTGAAAATGGATGTGTTGGGGGTGTGATATCCAACAAGTCCAAGACGATGATAATAAGATCAGGTAAATATAAAATTATTATAGATTTTGCCTCGAGATTAATAGATTTAAAAAAAAATCCAAATCCACTTACAGGATGCCTAATAAAAAGATGACTTAAGTAAGTTTATCTTAATTTTTGAGAAAAACGAACTTAACTCCAATTGCTCAAAATAACAACCAAACCCAATCCATTGTGGTCTAAGCCCATTAGTTGTCCTATCTAAAGTCCATTATTTTCCTTATCTTTACCTAGCCTATTAGCACATCACTCATCTCTATTCGTCCATTACTAATCTTATTTGATCTAGCCTATTTAAAGTTATTGGAGACTTGGTCGTCGCCATTCAAGTTCAAGTTTGTTTCTCGCATTTTTCCTTCACCCTCATCTCATCTATTTTGGATATCTAGGTAGCTTATCCCATCTATGTGAAATTCTATCAGGTTCTTTTATGGTTATCTATATATATTGTGTTTATGGGGTAGTGTTTTGAACAAGTGAGAAAAAAAGAAAGAGATAGAGAGAGAGATAATAAAAAATGAGAAAACGAGTGGTTGTTGGTATTCATCTTAGCTTGGGGTTATTTTTTTTTTTTCAATTCGAGCTTGATCTAATGTTGATTTTGGGTTTTTACTTGAGATTGATTCTTAATTTTATCTTAGTGAGTTTTGAACTGATCAATCTAAATCTTAAAGTCTCACATTCATCTCTTCCATTGCTGACGATTCATCACAATACAACATGAAATTTTATTTTGATTTTTTTAGTTTATCATTTTGGTATTTCAACTCACAGTTTTATGCATTTCTCTTTGATTTAACTCGTATGTTTGTAGATTTTGCGGGTTATTTTTATAACAGAATGTATACATTATTTTATTTTTTAAATAATTTTATTACGTAATAATAAATATATAATACTTAATAAAATGTATTTATTAATAATTTAATATATAATCTTTGATTAGACCACAAGAAATAAAAAGAAAGCGCACAGAAGTAGACGCGTGGAGTGAGGGCGCAGTGGGCAGTGGGATGGGCGCCGATAGGATTAGCAAACCATCACCTTCAGATGGTTAGTTTGACGTTAATATAACATGTCAAATGGCATCAGGATTAGAAAGCAAAATTCACAAATTCTAACTAAAATTAAGATTTTAAGAACTTTTTTTTTAACTAAAAAAATTAATAGATACTTGATACATAATTAATCTTCAATGGGAACCATCTTACTTTTTTTATAAATTCACGGTTTGTTTCCTATCGATTTAAAAAAAAAAAATTATACCAACAGTTACAACTTAGATCTTATTCTTTCATACCGATAATAATACTAATAAAGGTAAAATTAACTTACGTTCTTGTAATATTTTAAGTTTTTTACGATAAATTAATTGGATTATTTTAAAAAGTTAGAATTTAGAGTTTAAAATTTAATTTATAAATGAATTATTTTTATTTAATTAAAAATAATGAACAAACACCAATAAATAGATCTTATTTTTAAATAATATATATTATGTTATATTTTTAATTAATTAAATAATCTAAAATATAATACATTTATTATTTATTAATTAATAAAATTATTAAAATATTAAAAACATAATCTAGTAAATATATTTAATTTAAAAATAAAATAAATTTATTAGTGTTTAGGGATAATAATGAGCATTATTTTTTAATTAATTAATAAAAAAATTAATAAATATATAATATATAAAAATAAAATACATCTATTATTACTTAATATATATATATATATGTATGTAATATATATTTAGAGAGAGAGACTTACATCAATCAATCAGAAAGCACAAATCAAGGCCTAAAAGTGTAATAATTCCATATTTTTGTCAGTGAACTAACATACAATCAATCATTCCTTCTCCCAGTTTTTGCATTTCCCGACGCTCGCTGCTCCGGCCGGCGCAGGCGGGGCCGGCTGTCCCCTCCTCCTCTTCTCCTGCTTGCTCTTCTTCTGTTCCTCGCCGCTGTCTCTCCTTTATCCCTTTCACTTACATTAATTTGAGAGCCTTTTGGACTATACTCTCAGACAACTCTTAAATCTTTTATTTTGCAGATTCGGTAAATAGTTTACTTCATTTCATCTACTGTATCACTTTTTGTTGTTTCCTGACTAAGGCTTTTAGGGTCAATTCATGTAAGGCTTCTAGTTGTTTTGAAGACTAATTTGTCTAAAATGACTCTTTTTGTAGAAAATAAGTTGGAGTTTAGTCTTTTGTTGAATTGTTTGACAATTTTTTTAATATTTAAATTAGTTATTCTGTTTGAGATGACATAATAATAATAATATAATAAATATAAATATTTGTTATTTATTTTTTAAATAAATATTTAATATAAATTAACATAATACCATATAGATAGTCGAATTTAATTCTCTACTAAAACTAAGAGAGCTAGCTATGGGCTTGGCATTGGGTCAAGTCTCTCCTTGGTTATTTGTTTGGGTAGCCTTATATTAAGATTTTTGGCGGGGCTAAGTCTTCAAATCTCGTCTAATTTCATTTTCGTCACAATTAGTAATCCTATAAAATTAGGAATAATTGGTACAAAGTTGACATATAGACAACCCAAAAATATAACTAGTGGGAGTCAAAAACTTTGACAAAAATTAGGAAGAATTAAATATTTCAAACTCTTTTTTTTTTTAAATTGATTAATCTAAAACTCCATCATAAATTTTTTATTTAACCCATTACTTGTATCATCCAAAGAAGTTAAAAGAGAAAAAAGAAGAAAAAAAATCAACACATAAATTTTAAAATTGAGAAAGAAAATTCATTAGAGTTTTATATAATATGTAGCAACAAATCGTGTTCTCGATTTTTACAAAATAAGGATAATTTCTATATTGAATAAACTGTTTAATTAAACAATGAAAACAATAGAGTCATTCAAAATAACTCGAAACAAAACTCGTTTATTTTTAATTAAATAAAAAAATTTAAACTTTATTTTTTAACTTATTTATTAAATGATCTAGTTCCTAAATTGCATGTTATATCTTGAAAAAAGAATAAATAAATAAATAAAATAAAATAAAAAAATAACACTTGCATGAGAAAAACACTGAAATAATTAATATTTTAGCATTACAAAAAATAATTTATCAATATCCTGTACACATTGCTTTTTCACGCGTGTGCATATATTTTTAAATATGGATATTACCCTTTCCGTCCATCCAAGGAAATAGGGTTCACACGTGCCACTTAGTAATGGAATAAAAATTTTAAAAAATATATATTTATAAAAAATTATTAGTCCCCATCTAGTCAAACCATAAAAATATGGTATCATATTATTTAATCGTGATATTATTTGAGCTTGATAATGTGATGTTACAGTTACATTAATTTTTTTTTATTTTTTGGAAGCCAAACATAAATTATTTTAAAATAATTCAAAAATATTCAAATAATTATTTTTGAATTTTTAGTTTATGTCTTAATTATAATGGTCCTAACATAGCGAAATTCTTTATCAGGTAAGTTCCAATTTACACAAAAGACGTAATGTTTTAACCATTGTCTTATAGTGACGTTCGTTTTTTTTATTTTTTTCTTTGAAGGACATATTGGGCACCTTTCAATTTTTACTAAAATGGAGACATTAATTATGTATATATTAAATTAAGAAGTGTAAATAAATTTATATAAAATTATTAATATTTTAAAATTTATATTTGATCGACCAATCAATTTAACTGATTCAACCGTAAACTAGTTATGTGGTCAATTTTGATCGAATATATAAATGAGGAAAAAAATCAATGTATTAAAAGTTGGGTCGGTAATTAAAGTGAGAACAAAATGATTTAGTAAAGGAAATATATAATTTTTTATTTTTAATTTATGATTTTAATTATTGTATATTTATTTAATAAAAATTAAAAAAAAGGGTTCAAACTTAACCCTTTCTCTTTGTAATTTGATGTATTATAAAGATCAAATGCGAAAGCATTGAAAATTATATATAGTGAATTGAATTAAAATAAAATAATAAAATGCCATGACAAATAGTAATTAAGGGATTTGATAATTAGCCTTTTAATTAATGTAATTATATGTACTTAGTCACGGCGTGAAAGAGAATATTAATTGCCATTGAGGACTGGTGAGAACGAGACTTGAGGCTTATTTATATGTACACGACGAAGACGCTTTGTTTTCATACTCTCTTTCTCTCGTGCTTCTTGAAGAGCCGACAGTATTCATCAGAGAAGGAGAGAGATGGACATGAACATGGAGAAGGAGAGGAGATCACGCTTCAAGAGAATTTGTGTCTTCTGTGGAAGCAGTCCCGGAAAGAAAGCAAGCTACCAAGATGCTGCTGTTGAGTTGGGGAAAGAACTGGTAACTATATATATGTAAATATATATATATATATATGTATATATGTATATGCCAACAATCTCTCTCAGTCTTCTTTCTTTCACTTTCCCTGGAAAACTGCATCATTATCTAAGATTTTCCTCTATGTTGCTTCTTATCATTTTCTCAATTCTTGGTGGAGCATATGAACATAATTTCTTGTCTTGTTAGTTGTTTCTCTCCACTTCCTTTGCCAAGAGGTTGTCTGATCGGCAAAGCTTTCAAGGATTGGAAATACGATTGCTGGGGAATTTGGAAAGGTAGGTTTAGGGTTTATGTTGGGCATGAGAGAGAGAGAGAGAGTTTCTGCTAGCTGTAACCTGCCTGTCAGTCGAGCAGCCTTCTTGCATGATCTTGGTTTTCTTTGAAACGTTGGGGGGGGGGGGAAGCGGATTTAAAACGAAAAATTAAAAGGAAAAAACAATGAAAATGGAGCTGAGTTTTCATGGGGAACCAAACGTGCCAACCCTGGTATCATGACTGATCTTTTGGGCGTGGTTCTCTCCTCGGACGCTTCTCCGTCACCAAATCTCACCACTTTACAAGTTTATGGGTTTTCATCAATCATTATTACGTGTATACACACACAGACACACACACTCATCTTGAATGTATGTTTAATTCTATCAATGTTTAATGTTTACACTGACAATCCTGACGAGGGTTTTCTTTCTTTCTTTCTTTCTAATTCCTGTTTTGTTTTTAATGTTTCTTACTTGGTTTCGATGTGTGCACTGAAGGTAGAGAGAAGGATTGATTTGGTCTATGGAGGTGGGAGCGTGGGTCTGATGGGCCTTGTTTCTCAAGCAGTTCATGATGGTGGGCGCCATGTTCTAGGGTACCCTCTCTCTCTCTCTCTCTCTCTCTCTCTCTCTCTCTCTCTCGCGTAAATGAATGCTAATTGCTTGAAAAGACAAGCCTGATCTTGCCCTTCACTGGTCTGTTTCTTTCTTTCTTTCCTTGCATCCATCAAATGATCATCTCTACTTCTTTAGATACAATTAATGCCTTCTCTTCCTATTGAAACAAACCATGAAATTAAGATCCTAGTTTTCTGATCTACCACGAGATTCGGTATTCAAATATGTACACGTTTCTTAAAGATAGAGAACAAGGTACCAAATGCTGATCCTCGCATGCAGTGTCATGGTTATGGATTCATGGCAAATTGACAAGCCTTTTGAAGCGAGTGAGGTTCCAACTCGCCTAAAGAGTAGTCTGTTGTTACATGAGATTGGCCACATCAGCTGCCCAAAGAGTCTGTTGCATGTTTGTCTACACAACACATACTCGACTATATTGACAGTCTAAGAAAGTGACTATATTCCAGTCGGGTCCGACACAAACACGATACTTCAGAATGGAACCTTTTTAGGAAGATAAAAGTGAACACATTCAAGGATTTTCAAGGTCAGTGTCCTACTGGAAGACATAATGACAGAGAGACGGAAAAAAAAGCCCTTTTGTGGCAGTTTATCTGGTTGGGATATAGAGATTAGAGAAGGAACTTCCATGGAAAAAGGGGCAAAGTTTGTTTGCCAATTGGCAGTTCTACCCCTGCCCTACCAGAGCTAATCTTTTCAAAACAAAGGGGCGATCTGGAATTCCACTTTCCACAAAAGTCTGTGGTGGGACTGTCTGTCTTTGCCTCTCCTTCTATTTCTTGAACTTTGCTCATTCTGCACTGTTAAATGATTTGTTTTGTTTGTGGGGTTGTGTTGCAGAATCATTCCAAGGACTCTCACGCCCAGAGAGGTAATATTCACACTTTCAAACTTCATATGATCGAATTCCTCTCTTCATATGGGACAAAAATAAAATGGGGTTCCCCTAATTTATTATTATGCACAATATATTTCTTAATCTACTGGCTTGACATCACTTACGACGATAGTATCTACTAGCTTGACATCACTTGCGACGATAGTATCACATCTGTCTACTTTGGGTCATTTTACATGCCAATGCAAAGACGAGTTTTTTTTTTTTTTTTTTAAGAATGTATTTGCTAGATGGGTTAATTGTCTTCGTTTATTTTCTTCTGTTGTCATTGCTTTTAATTGGGTGCAACAGATAACTGGTGAATCCATTGGAGAAGTGAGAACTGTATCTGGTATGCATCAAAGGAAAGCTGAGATGGCCCGGCAAGCCGATGCCTTCATTGCTCTTCCAGGTTAGAGGGGATCCAAACTTATTCATTTATACTGAACAGTAGCTTCGATTTCATGTCAAACCATGCTTTCCATTGCCTTTGTAATGTGAAAAACTTATGAACATTAGGCGGCTATGGCACCCTGGAAGAACTGCTGGAAGTCATCACTTGGGCTCAGCTTGGGATTCACCAGAAACCCGTAAGAATCATCTGTTTCCTCTCTTGTCATCCTTTGCTTGGTTGCAACAACTATATAATATGTATATCTTTAAGTATAAAATTCTAATCCGTTGACATGCTATGCTAAGGTGTCTTCTTTTCGAGTTCAACATATGCACATTGCCCTGTACTTTTATGTGTGCTTTTATGTTTTTTTCATGTGATTTTTCAAATTTTTTGTTCTTTCGATTATACTCTTATACTTGTATATTCGAGTCAATTTAACCTCTACACTTGGACTTTCTTTTCATGTGACAATCGAAATTTTTTGTTGTTTTAGTTATATCATTATGTGCTTGTATTTTTAAGTTAATTTAATTTTTATATTTTAATATGTAAAAAATAAAAAAAGTAAAGTGAAATGACTAAAAAATGTAAGTATAGGGGGTAATGGAAAAAATTTAAAGTACAAGGAGTTAATTTGATTAAAAAATATAAATTTAAAAATATAATCGAAATAACAAAAAATTTAAATAATTACAAAAAAAAAGTAAAAATATAAGGGGGGCAAAAACAGTGACTTTGTCTTATACATAATCAAGGCATAATTGAGGGGTGGATGTGAAGAGCTACCCATAATCAAGCCATGTGATGCTTGCTTTGTTCTTGGTTTCACATGAAAAGATAGTCCTTTTGAGGATTGAACGGGATCAAGGTTAATTTCTAAATTTGATAATTAAACTCTATAGTGACTATTTGGTTGGACTAATCACAAAGCGGTTTGATCAGACAAAATATAAATTTTAGTCTATGTAGTTACACGTTTTTTTATTTAGACACTTAAATTTTTATTATTTTAATTATATTCTTGTATTATTATAATTTTTTATTATTTTAATTATATCTCTAAATCATGTTTAATTCATTCTCCTCAACATATTTATCAAGTTTTATAATTAATTTTAAATATAATTGAAATAATAACAAATTTGAATGATTAAATAAAAATAGTATGCAAAACAAGAGTTAGAAGTATGTTTTTGCCAACGTTTGATTGATGCTAACGCATACATGATGTTTATGCAGGTGGGGCTGCTGAATGTGGACGGATTTTACAACATCTTGTTGTCTTTCCTTGACAAGGCCGTGGATGAAGGCTTTATCTCCCCAACCGCACGGCGAATCATCGTGTCGGCTCCAACCGCCAAGCACCTGGTCAGAGAGCTTGAGGTACTTCCACATTATCCATTCTTATTAATCAATCCCACCATGCACCTATTCATTATAATTAATAATTTAATTAATTAACCTACCCATTGTAAGCCATCGTTAATTGAATTAGAACCATTTTCTATAAACCGAATTGAAATTATCTATTCAAAAATGAAACCAAAAATTTATTGTTCGGTTTATTTTTAAAAATAATTTTGATTAAGGTAAGGGGTATACAAATTGAAATGGTAAGAGAGTTAAGTGGGCTTTAATTCTTTCAAACTCTAAAATGACACATGGTAAGCTTAAATTACTAGTTAATTAGAGGGTAAATTATATCAAAGGTCACAAAATTTTGGTCTCTTTTCAGTTTGGTCATTAAACTTTAATTCCTTGCAAAGTGATCACAAAATTTTAAAATGTTTTGCAATGTAGTCACTAAAGTGATTTTTTAATGATTTTTATCCAAAATTGCTAACGTGGCGATGATGTGACACTAACGTGGCGATGATGTGGTCATTGTCACGTCAGCAATTTTGACCGGAAATTGTTCAAAATTTACTTTAGTGATTATATTGTAAAATATTTTAAAATTTTGTGAGACTTTATAAGGAATTGAAGTTTAGTGATCAAATTGAAAAAGAGATCAAAATTTTATGACCTTTAGTGTGATTTACCTTTAATTAGACCTTAATTAATTTCTTGGGTATTAATGTGAACAGGAATACGTGCCCCAGTGCGATGAAACTGCCTCGAAATTGGACTGGGAGGGGGCCGAGAGGCTCGACTACGTGGCCGAATCCGGTGTCCCCACGTAGCAAGCTGGATGAATTGCAAGTATTTTTGGGCTTTTAATTAAGCATTTATATTATTTATATATATATATATACACGCGCGCTTACGTATGTTGTACATGTATATATATATATATATACACGAAGAAGCAATTAACAGTGTTAAACCCTCTCTTTCTGTGGAGCTAATGGAGGATACGACTACGTGGCTGAATCCGGTGTCTCCGCGTAGCTAGCTGGATGAATTGCAAGTATTTTTGGGCTTTTAATTAAGCATATATATATATTAATATATACAGGCGCGCTTTCGTATGTTGTACATGTGTATATATATATACATACGAAGAAGCAATTAACAGTGCTGAACCCTCTCTTTTGTGGAGCTAATGGAGGATTGCTGGGTTTATTGCGATAATCTCTGTACGGTTTTGTTCAAATTTGCTGCTAATTTGTCGGTTGCCATCATCTCCGGCGGCGCACGTCGGCCGCCGACCGGGCTGCGTTGCGTTCCCATGGCTTTTCACATTGCATGATTATGTGGGTATACGATGAGAGGGATGATGTGACGATGACGACGTTCTTGGCCGTCGATCGGCCGGCCACCGTTCTGATTGGACCAAGACGTGGGCCCCAAGTGTTGGAACCAGGCTGAGACTGATAAGTGGGCTACTGTTACGTTTGGCGTTCCAAATGAATAACATTAGTCACAGTCAAATCTTACTTATAAGTCGAGACTTGCGGCTTTTGACTTCGGGGATTTAGAAAAGCTCAAATTATGGTCTCAATAGATTTTAAAATGTTAAAGTAAATATTATTAATAGATTTAAAAAATATATATTTATTTATAAATAAATAGATCTTTATTTTAAAAAATATATTTTTTCGTCTTTGTGTGATTTTTTACCGCTTATACTCTCAATTTTGATAGAAGAGATAAATTTCAGGTAAAAATTTTGCGTAGGTCAAGGACGCGAACTTACGATCTACTGAATCTTAATTTATCATAGTCTAACCATTTAACTTATGTCTTGAGAGTAAAAAATATATATATATATATATATATATATTTAATCTCAATACGATTTTTAAATATTTGATTTAAATATCGAAATGTTCGCATGAGAATTTTTTCACTCCTTTTAATCATTCTCTTTCTTGTAAACTCCATGCAACTTGATGATGATATTTTTCGTCACTAAATTCATTATTACATTCGAGCAAAACACAATTAAGTATTATTTCTAACATATCACTAAACTTAGGTTAGTTTTTATAGCAAATTTTGGTCAATGTTGAGCTAAAAAAAAGTCACCCATAATCACCTTTTAGATTTTATTTTCTCGGGGTGAAATTATTATTCTTGAAAATAACAGTAAGAAGTTGGCAATGTTGATTTAAGACCTAAAGTAAACCCTTTTTTGCCCCAACTTTTCACCAACCACAAGAGGCCTTTCCTTGGCTCTATCATGACCATGGCTTAACAAGTCATTGGGGTTGGCTAAGTCGGATGATTAATTTTGTCACCTTTTAATGGGGAAGTTAAAGCTCTTGTTTTGATTAAGAAAGATTAAATTAATTAAGTAAATAAATCCATAACCTACAACCCATATCGTTCAAGTTCTTGAGTCATGCTTACCCAATTTTTTAAGTCAAGTATGACACATTTTTAAAATAATTCATATCGAAATGTCTATATATGAATTATATGTCAATGAAGACCCATATATTGATTAAATAAGTCGGCACAACTCATATGATTCGAGTTCATGAGTCATGTTGAATTTGACTTTTTAAATTGAGTATGATACTTTTTTGAAATGATTTGTGTCGAGATGTCTACACGAGATTGTGTTGACAAAAATGAAATTCATGGAAGATCATAAGTGGTCAAACAAGACATTGAAAGATCAATTAAGAGTTGGGAAATCAAAAGAAACAAAGAGAACAGCTAGTTCACGCATTTAGATCTTTGTATGATTTGTTCTTCCACCATCAAATTGCAGCAAACTATGGGGCAGATGACGAGTGGCTGCAAATATATCTGTTGTGACCAAGTTACAACAATAATATTTATTTATCTAGGGATCAACTTGAGTGAAAGTATCCATCAATGTCAATGGTCAGTGGTGTCATTCACGAGGCTTCAACAGATTCAGATTGGGCTGTAGTTGAAATTTTATAAGGCCTGGACCTGGAATAGTCTTCAGAATCTTCTTTGTCAAGTACTCGAAGGGATCTTCATGTGACAAGCGATGCGGGACCCAGTGAGGCCTTCAATAGATTGGTCTTCCAAAGCTAAGATAAAGTCGTCCAGAATTTAGCCTGCCGGCAGAACAACAATTAGAAGGCTACGCGGGGGAATTCCTCGCGCGGGCCCTCCGACGGCCAAATCAAACAATATTCTGAGAAATATGCCTGATGCATGTCGCAAATATTATGCATGACATTATTGTTATGTGTATAAATGTTCATGTTTATGCTGATGAATAGTTGCAGGTGAATAATTGTCCTTTCATGAATAGTACTGTTCAAATAACCGACTGGCTGCTGATTATAACCGACTGGCTGCTGATTAAAATTGTTTGCCTCTTCCTTGGAGTTGAACAGCTGGAGAAATGATTGGCATCGGGTTAAAACCGACTGGGTCTTGGTTAAAACCGAGTGTTCAAAAGTAACGGGAGCCCAAAATAACCGACTGCCCAAAATAACCGACTGCCCAAAATAACCGACTGCCTCAAAATAACCGAGTGCCTCCAAAGAACCGAGTGCCCAAAGAACCAAGTGCCTCCAAAGAACCGAGTGCCTCAAAATAACCGACTGCCTCCAAAGAACCGAGTGCCCAAAGAACCGAGTGCCCAAGAACCGACTGCCCAAGAACCGAATGCCTCCAAAAAACCGAATGCCTCCAAAGAACCGAGTGCCTCCAAAGAACCGAGTGCCCAAGAACCGACTGCCCAAAGAACCGAGTGCCCAAGAACCGACTGCCCAAGAACCGAGTGCCCAAAGAACCGAGTGCCTCCAAAGAACCGAGTGCCTCAAAATAACCGACTGCCTCAAAATAACCGAGTGCCTCCAAAGAACCGAATGCCCCTAAAATGTTTGAGAGGAAAATAGACTCATTCTCTCTCCACCAATCAATCCCCTCTCAATGAAGAGGCAAGCCTCCTATTTATAGAGGAGGGAGTTAGGGACACGTGGCAATCATCCCGGGCTTCCCGGGGGGACGTGTGGCAACCATCTAGAGCTTCCCGAATGACATATTATGGGTACATTTCGCTCGGGATTTGAGATAACACGAGGCTAAGAACCGAGTTGGACTCACTCGGTTTTCACCACCAAAATCGGGTGGGTCTCGTCCTCACTTGCTTCTCCAAATTTTGTTTTAATTTTTCCTTTTCCTCTAGCATTTAATCCGCATTTACTTGTCGATATTTGTTGGGCATATCAATTGCTCCCTACTCTTTTGTTCGATAGTTTCAAGCTGAAGAGTATATTATCCTACCGCCTGCCTTCAAATTTCAAGATCATTTAAACTTTGACCTTTCCGTGTTTTGGATCTTCATAAGCCCCAGTTGCAAAACACTTATAATACCAGAGTTTCTTCCTTAACAATATAAATCTATATGTTCAATACTTTCTCGCCTTGGCACATTGACTTGGCTCCTCCTTGCGTTCTCGGCTCCCGAAGGGGTGAGAGTTTTTCTTTTTCAAACCATAGTGATGCGTCTGTGGTATATTTTGTTTTCGCGGTTCGGCGTTACCCTATGTTCGCGATATATTTTATTCTAGTGGTTCGGCGTAAACCTACGTCCGCATTATATTTTGTTTTCGCGGTTCAACATGAGCCTACGTCCGCCTTATATTTTATTCTAGCAGTTCGGCGTAAACTTACGTCCGCATTATATTTTATTCTAACGGTTCAGCGTAAACCTACGTCCGCATTACATTTTGTTTTCGCGGTTCAGCATGAGCCTACATCCGCATTACATTTTCTTTTCGCGGTTCGGTGTAACCCTACGTCCGCGTTATATTTTGTTTTTGCGGTTCAGCATGAGCCTACGTCCGCATTACATTTTCTTTTCGCGGTTCGGTGTAACCCTACGTCCGCGTTATATTTTGTTTTCGCGGTTCAGCATGAGCCTACGTCCGCATTTTGTTTTCGCGGTTCGGTGTAACCCTATGTCCGCGTTATATTTTGTTTTCGCGGTTCAGCATGAGCCTACGTCCGCATTACATTTTCTTTTCGCGGTTCGGTGTAACCCTACGTCCGCGTTATATTTTGTTTTCGCGGTTCGGTGTAACCCTACATCCGCGTTTGGGGGACCCGATATCGTTGATGGAATGATTGTTCAACTCATGTTGTCGGGTCGTCAAGCGAGACAATGGCTAATCGTTCAAACAGGACAATTGTACAAACCACGTTGTCGGGCCATTAAGCAGGACAATGGACTAATTGTGTAAATGGAAAGATTATGCGAACCATATTGCCGGGTCGTTAGATGGGACAATGGGTCAATCTTATAGAAAGACCGATTGTGCGAACCACATTGCCGGGCCTTTAAGCGGGGCAATAGGCCAATCTTGTATATTGTGTCGTTAGGATGTAAGCGGGACGAGACTTATTATGGGGAAAGAGCTTTCGGTTGATCTTTTCCTTTCATCTCGAGCAATAAGGTAGACAAATAATAATGGACACAATAATAATAATAATTCATTCGCACGAGAAAATAGTACTAGTGTGGTTCAACCAAAAGTGCACTTGTCCACAGTCTAGTGTTGCGCTCGCAAATGCAGATAATTCAGATGGAAAAGAGACAATACAACTCAAAATTATTCTTACGTAGTTTGTTTGGCAACGAGTAGAGTTCATTTATTCTTCTTCCCAAACGCGTCTCTCGCTGATCTCTTCGAATTTGTCCCATGCCTTGAGGTGTCAGAAACTTCATCATTAGATAGTATGATGAGACAATAGCTTTCATGTCATTGAGTAGGGGGCGGCCTAAGATCACATCGTATGTAGCCGAAGTGGCTTTAATCACCGTAAAATTGGCTTATTGTCTGGAGGTGGATTTTATCTATAGTCCCTCCCTTTCTTTTGTTGTCTTCGATCATGGGTCTCGTGCCCCTCAGGCCTCTCTTCCTTTCTTTGTGACTCCCGGTCGTCTCTCTCTTCTTTTTGTATATATCTTTTCAAATGTCCTTCCCGGATAAGCATTTCAATTTGATTTTTTAGTTCCTTGCATTGATCAGTGGAAATATTCTGAGAAATATGCCTGATGCATGTCGCAAATATTATGCATGACATTATTGTTATGTGTATAAATGTTCATGTTTATGCTGATGAATATTTGCAGGTGAATAATTGTCCTTTCATGAATAGTACTGTTCAAATAACCGACTGGCTGCTGATTATAACCGATTGGCTGCTGATTAAAATTGTTTGCCTCTTCCTTGGAGTTGAATAGCTGGAGAAATGATTGGCATCGGGTTAAAACCGACTAGGTCTTGGTTAAAACCGAGTGTTCAAAAGTAACGGGAGCCCAAAGTAACGACTGCCCAAAATAACCGACTGCCCAAAATAACCGACTGCCTCAAAATAACCGAGTGCCTCAAAATAACCGAGTGCCTCCAAAGAACCGAGTGCCTCCAAAGAACCGAGTGCCCAAAGAACCGAGTGCCTCCAAAGAACCGAGTGCCTCCAAAGAACCGAGTGCCTCAAAATAACCGACTGCCTCCAAAGAACCGAGTGCCCAAAGAACCGAGTGCCCAAGAACCGAATGCCTCCAAAAAACCGAATGCCTCCAAAGAACCGAGTGCCCAAGAACCGAGTGCCCAAGAACCGAGTGCCCAAAGAACCGAGTGCCTCCAAAGAACCGAGTGCCTCAAAATAACCGACTGCCTCAAAATAACCGAGTGCCTCCAAAGAAACGAATGCCCCTAAAATGTTTGAGAGCAAAATAGACTCCTTCTCTCTCCACCAATCAATCCCCCCTCAATGAAGAGGCAAGCCTCCTATTTATAGAGGAGGGAGTTAAGGACACGTGGCAATCATCCCGGGCTTCCCGGGGGGACGTGTGGCAACCATCTGGAGCTTCCTGAATGACATATTATGGGTACATTTCGCTCGGGATTTGAGATAACACGAGGCTAAGAACCGAGTTGGACTCACTCGGTTCAAAGGAACCGAGACTCACTCGGTTTTCACCACCAAAATCGGGTGGGTCTCGTCCTCACTTGCTTCTCCAAATTTTGTTTTAATTTTTCCTTTTCCTCTAGCATTTAATCCGCATTTACTTGTCGATATTTGTTGGGCATATCAATATCTAAAGTTTGAGCAAGATCTAATCTAATACTTAGGGATGTAAATGGAAATTTATAGAATGAAGAAAAAGTGGTCATTCTTCTCTCTGAATATTATTTGAGTAATCAAGTATTTTTATCATAAAATGTTAATATTAACGTTAAAAATCTTATAATCCTTAGGAAGATGAGAAATGTGCAAATGTTTGTTATTCTTTTTAAATAATTTTACATGAGTAATTAGGTGTTAGTATTATAAAATATTGTCATTCATATCAAAAGTCTTATTTTAATTAGGGGGTGAAAAAGGTGAAGATTGTGCATGAAATTGTAAGTGCGATCATTTTGAAAACTTCTTCTGACATATTTCATATTTTCTTTATGTTAGAAAGAATATATCATTTACATTGGTAGTTTAGAGATATTTTTCGTCTTTTCATCTAGTTTTCTTTGTGATGTTCAAGATATATCCTAACAAAAGTTGTAAAATTTTGTGATTTTTTCAATGAATACTTATTTATAAAATAAAAAAAATAAAAAAGGAAAGAGAATGCATGAGGATTCAAGAATGCTTATGTTGTTAATCTTCTTGTTTTTCCCCTCTTTGTCTCCCTTTTGATAAGCATTTTATCTTCTCAAGCAAGGGTAATGATTGAATCTAATCAATAGTTATATGATCTATTCATCTTCTAGCTTTTAAGTTCAACCCTTGGAGATAGCACAGATGGTTCAGTGCACGCATTTGGGAGCTTAGAATACTGTGAGGTCATGAATTTGGTTATATTTTCGTATAAAATTGTATAATCATTTGTATCTATCTAATGAGTCAGATCTCAAGTTTGTCGTAAATTTTAAAAAGAGCAGGGCCATCCAGGCTAAAAACTGCTACATTTCATGTGAGGTGCAACACAAAGGACCCCTTGGTCTTCTGCAGCTACAAATCTTACATTAAAGAAGAAAGAAAGAATCTTTGAAGTTATATGACAAGGAAAGTAAGCAACATTATTTGTCATAGTTTAAGATGGCAAATCTTTAACCCATAATGAATTGTATCAAAGCAACCAAATTTTTAATCCTATCCCCAGCCAAGTGCTTCAAGCAAAGTAGACAAGATAGTCAGACTGACAACTACATGAGGATCAATTCAAACTAAAAAGAATATATCACATATATTCTTATATTGAATAAAATACATCAAGAGTTCACACTATGAAAAATATTCTTTACGAAAAGTGAAGATAAAACTATATACAAAAATGACTTATCTGTAGATGCAATCATCACCAAAAAGTATCTTGTAATTTAGCACTCAAATGCTGCTAATAAAATTCTTAAACTCGGGATTTTACAGTAGGATCGAAAAAGAGTTTATAAATTCGAATCGTAAATTCAGATCATAAAATTATAAAATTTTAGAGATAATTAAAAATATCTTTTAAATTTTACTTTTAAATTAAGAAAACTAACAACATTAAGAATAATTCATTTTCAAATTTCACTTTCAAATTAATGAAGGCAGGTAAAGAAGAAATAGACAAAGTTGTGGTAGACAAGAATTATCGAATTAGATCAAAAAATTGTAAAAGAAAAAATAAATGATGAAATTGTAAAAGAAGAAATAGACGAAATTGTATACTCCTATAAGCTGAATTGATGGCGGCATTAAACAATCAGAGTTGTGAATCGATTTGTGTTGTATGAAAATGGCATCACCAAGTAAGCGAGCACGGAAACATCGATTCATGTTTGTGAATTGATGACGGCTCAGTCGATAGTTTGTGTTTGTGAATTGATGGAGGTATTGAGCAATCGAAGTTGTGAATCGATAGGGGCACCAAGCAACTGCGCAATAAGGGAGAATAACAGAAGACTGTGACGAAAGTGTTTGAGAGAGATAAAGGTTCACAAAGGCGGAGGGTAGCCTTTAAATCAAAATTAATATTATGATGTAGACATAATTTTTTTTGTCTCTAGTATTTCTGTGCATGAAAGCTGAAATCAATAAAATCATTGTCTAACTTAAAATTGTACCGATTTTGTTAAGTTGAATTGTGATTCACTCTAATTTTATTATAATTTTAATTTTATATGTACGTTGAATCATTTAGAAGTTCCTAACATATAAAATCGTAAAATCGTACCAGTTGAATCAGAATGTTAACAACTATGGCTGTTAAGGAATACGAGAGAAAAAAAAAAACTAAAAAAACCCCTCAAGTAAACCAATAGAAAACTCGGTGTTATTTTTCACCCATTTTTCATGACACCCTAACTCCCTTTTTATGAAATAAGAGTCTAAATGCTGTTGTAGTTCTAGTTCAAATGAAACAAGAACTCTTTTCTAAAATTGAAACTAATTCTATCAAACAAACATACCATTAAACTCTATTCAATCAAATAAACATACCCACGTATATGATAATTCAATTTAAGTCAAAATCAAATATATCATTTTGATTTAACTAAATTAAGGATTAACTTATTATCCCTCATGGATAAGTGCCAAAATATGAGTTGGACCCATGGACGAGTCACCTTGCATGGGCACTCCACAACTCAATCCAAGTAAGAAATCTAGTACAGACTACAAAGAAAGTAGATTGATCTACTTAGAGGGGTGGATTTACATGTGAGTTGTCTTGACCTTCAACCTAGGGCAACCCACAATCAAATTTAAATTTATAGTATAAAAAAGATAAATTTTTAATAATAGCACTAACCCAATTGAATCTAACCCACGCTTCAGTCCACCTCATGTTGTTGCACCCACCCCAATCATACAACCCTTTTCCCTCCCTCGCTACCCTTTTGCAAACCATCAAACCCTTCTCCCCTTGTCCTTCTACAAACCCTTCTCCCTCTCTTATTCTCGCTCTTGCTCGTTGCTTCTCCTACTCGCCCTAGTTGCCTTTCTCTCGCTCTTGCTCGTTGCCTTCTCCGCTCACCCTTGCTGTTTTTCTCTCACTCTTGCTCGCCTTTTCTATTGCTCACTAGCTCTCTCGTTCTTACTCGTTGCGGTAGTGTGACAAACACCCATATTTGCTTCACCCGAGCCTGAATCTATACAACTGGTATGTTTTCTCTTTTGTGATTTTCTCAATTGACAGCTAAATCTAAATATTGCTTACGATTTTTATGCTTTTTGGCCATATTTTTCTACCTATTTATGCTTGATTTGTTCACCCTCGGTCGATCGTGGCAATTTGTGAGGGGCAGGCATAGGCCCCATGAAAATGGAAGTGGGACCCCCCCCCAAACGATAATGTTTGGATCCGCCTCTGTCCACTTAATAACTTGAGATAATAGTTAAAATCAATCCAGACTACAAATAAAATTATAGTCCAAAGGGCCAAAACGAAAGCATTTTGGCAGTCAAGACCAAAATGTCATTTTGGACCCCTCTACCTCCTCTCCTCTTCTCTTCCTCATCTTCGAAATCATTTCCCACGTCGACCATCTCTCATCTTCTCTTCCTCTTTGATGAGCCGCCATCCCAACTCCGACCATCCTTTCTCCTCACTTTTCTTCCCACCAAAAAGGTTTCGGAGTTGGAATGGCGAGCTCAAAAGGGGATATGGAATGACAGAAGGCCGGCTTGAAAGGGTTTCAAAGAGGAGGAAGAGAAAAGAAAAGAAAAGAAGAGATGGTTGAATTTGGATCTAGAATGACAAGCTCAAAAGAGTTTTGGAAAAGAGGAAGAGGAGAAAAGGAGGGATGGTCGGAGTCGAGATGACAGCTTGTCAAAGAGGAAGAGAAGATGAGAGGAGGCAGAGGGCCCAAAACAACATTGCTTTGGCCCTAATTGACAAAACAATGCCATTTTTGGCCCTTCAAACTGTAATTTCATTTGCAGTTGAGATTGACTTCAGTTATTCTCAATAACTTAAAAGTGATTAGACAAATATTCTGCCCATGACACCTCCCCATTGACAAAGAAACTGGATTGCGTTGCTTGCTCAACAAAAGTTTTCAGCTAAAGTTTCCATACATTTGAATCTCGAGAATGGTAGCCAATCCAAAATTCGATCTCCGGACCCAAAAGAAACTCATTTTTAACACAATTACAAAAACCTACCTCAATTTGGCGTAATAATTGCTTTATATCAAATTTATTGTCAGTTTATAAAAATCGATAAAAACTGTCTTTGACTTAATAAAGACTTACAAAAAGACTAGACCTTTCTTTCTCGCAACAGAACCTTACCAATAGCTCTAACGATATTTGAGATTTGCATTTTTTATTTTTATTTTTTTGTTACTTTTTCCAGAACTTCTAATACTAATTTTCAATTTATTACCTTTTTTGATACAAAACAATCCCTCTTAATAGATTTTTTAAACCCAACAGGCTAAAACTTCTCAAACAACAACTTTGCCCAACACTTGAAGGGCTTAATCTGAGAGTGACTAGTCCAAACTTGGTCAACTTTGCTGCATCTATGTTGTCAATCCAAGCTGTATCTGTCTCCCCACTTTTAAGATCAATCCCTATTGACTTAGCATCAACTGAAGCAAACGATATGACTGTGTTAACATCAACACCAATGTGATTACCATTGATATCAACAAGTTAAGGATCGGAAATTGTATCGAATTCAACAGCAATAAATGAATCTTGAGGGTTTGATCTAAGAAGGCCCATGGAAAATTTTCCAATTCCGTGAATGGTTTGAAGGTCCAAATTTCAAGTTTGTTGGGCCTGCACTGCCAATTGACCCATCTGATAATGCACAGATGGCTGATTTCTTTCACCAGACAGTCGACACTATATGGCATTACCGTGGGGCTATGTTGTAGGGAAATCATGATGGTATTGGTTTAGTTTCAGGTATCGATGGGGCAGTACCTCCCTCGCAAACAAAAGCAAGAGTAGCAGTAGGCAGATGCTTGTGAGTGAAGTGCACATCCAATTTTTTTCTAGCCTTGAAAAGTTTACTATTTTTGCTGATTTTTCCAACAAAAGAATGTAAATTTATGCTAGGTCAAAGATAGTCACAATAAATTTTTGTAGCAACAAGTTTAATAGAAAATGAATCTTATGTCAACTGTAGATAAATTTCTATAGTTATCCCTTTAACGCAATTAACCAACTCTCTGAGCTGTAATTTACCAAAATCACTTATAAAGCTATCATTCTAAAGTTCCACTACACATCCAAAATGAGATGATTATTGCCACTGAACTGTAAAAATATGGCTGTGCTGCAATTGCTGGGTTTGGCAGCTGCTAGCCTTCATCGGAGTATGTAACAGAATGTGAGAAAGCGTAACGCCAAGAAACAGAATATGCAAACATTATGAGCTATACACAGGATGCATGCATTTATAACATTTATTATGTTACTCATACATAATATGGCCATGACAACATATTAAACTTTATCCCACTATGGGAGATCAGCTACATAAATTTTCATTTGTTAGTCATTTCTATCTAGATCCTTTTCTTTTTACAAGGCATTTATAGCTCGTATTTATAACTCATATCATACCTAAATTTCTTTCGCTAGGTTTTTGTTGATATTCCTTTATCTCTTTTACTAAATACTTGTTCTATTCCATCTCTCTTTGTAGGAGCCTCTATTGTTATGATAATAATAATAATAAAAAAAAAAACTCTGCAGACTCTAAAAATGACAGACGGAGATGTTGCAGGCAGTTTTACCTCCATCTCCCTCATATTGCAGAAAAGTATTCCTTGCTGAGCTTGGGATCTGGTTTATGGTCTTCTCTCCTGATTCCCATCCAGCCAGGCAAGTAGTTCACCTAGATTATCCTGCGCGTATTGCAATGCCTGCAGGACCAACATGGCAGCATACTACAAGAAATAAAGCAATAGGAACCAATTAATTCTGTTGAAAACTGCAACAAATAATGAGAACAAAGCTGGATTGGAAGAACTCGGAAGTCCAAACCCTACTTCCGTCACTATCTTTGATTATACCATAAGATGTTTAAATAGACTAAAGTCCCTAAAATCTAGGAAATTTAAAATACAAACAAACTAATTTAAAATACAAATACAACAACATATTAAATATCAAAACTTCCTAAACTTTAGAGAGAGATAAGATCTTATCTCTTCCTAGAGTTTAGAGAGATAAGATCGAGATTATATTTCAACACTCCCCCTCAAGCTGATGAATGAATGTCTATCATTCCAAGCTTGCATATTAGATCTTCAAACCTCTTGGTTGCCAAGCCTTTTGTGAATACATCAGCTACCTGTTCTTCAGATGAAACATGAGGGATATAGATTAGACCTGCATCCAATTTTTCTTTAATGAAGTGTCGGTCTATCTCAATATGTTTTGTCCTGTCATGTTGAACAGGGTTGTGTGCAATGCTTATAGCGGATTTGTTGTCACAAGCTAACTCAATTGCTCCCTTAGTTTTTATTTTCAAATCTTCTAGGATGATCTTGAGCCATAACAATTCACATATTCCGAGGGCCATAGCTCTAAACTCTGATTCTGCACTTGATCTAGCCACGATACTCTGTTTCTTACTTCTCCAAGACACTAGATTCCCACCTAGGAATACACAATATCCTGTGGTCGATCTTCTGTCAGTGATAGATCCAGCATAGTCTGCATCAGTAAAGCCTTTCACATCAATTTCCCCACCTCTTTTAAACAATAGACCTCTACCTGGATTAGTCTTGAGATAGTTCAGTATCCTCCTTACAGCTTGCATGTGCTCCTCAGTTGGATTATGCATAAATTGACTTACAAGACTGACAGCAAAGGTAATATCTGGTCTAGTATGAGAAAGATATATTAATCTTCCTACTAACCTTTGATACCTACCTTTGTCAATTGGTTGACTCTCAGGATTTTGCCATAGTTTTCCATTTGGTTCCACCGGGACACTAGAACCCTTACCTCCAGTAAGCCCTGTTTCAGCAAGTAGATCCAAAATATATTTACGTTGAGATAAGAATATACCATCTTTAGAATAGGCTACTTCAATGCCCAAGAAATATTTGAGGATACCAAGCTCTTTGATTTCAAACTCTTGGGCCAGATTCCTTTTTAATAGTAGTTGTTCCTTCTCATCATCCCCTGTCACAATTATATCATCCACATATACTAGTAGGGCTGTAATTTTTCCTTCTTTCGAGTGCTTCATGAAAAGTGTATGGTCACCTCGGCTTTGATTATATCCCATATTTTTCATGGCTTTAGAAAACCTCCCAAACCAGGCCCTTGGAGATTGTTTGAGTCCATATAGAGCTTTCTTGAGCTTGCATATTTTTCCTCCTCTATCTCCTTCTTGAAAACCTGGAGGCATCTCCATGTATACTTCTTCTTCTAAGTCTCCATGAAGAAAGGCATTTTTAACATCAAATTGTTGTAATGTCCATCCAAAACATGCAGCCAAAGAAATCAAAATTCTTACTGTTGCCATCTTAGCTACTGGAGCGAATGTTTCAAAATAGTCTATGCCATATGATTGAGTGTATCCTTTAGCTACTAACCTGGCCTTGTATCTGTCCAATGTTCCATCAGCCTTGTATTTTACATTAAAAACCCACTTGCAGCCTACTGGTACAATCCCCCTCGGTCTTGACACAATTTCCCAAGTCTGATTTTTGTTTAAGGCTCTCATCTCTTCCATCATGGCTTCCTTCCAATTCTGATCTCTTAAGGCCTCTTCTACTGAGTTAGGAATGACAATTGAATCCAAAGATGTTAAGAACCCTTTGTGGTTTTGGGACAGCCGATGGTAGGACACAAAATTGGTTAGAGGATGTTTGGTACAGCTTCGGATACCCTTCCTAACAGCAATAGGAAGATCTAAATCATCAAAGTTTGGGTTAGAAGGATTAGAGCAATCTGAAACAGAAAGTTGGGGTTCTGAAACAGGAAGCTGGGATTCATTTTCTGGAATAAAAGATTGTACAAATTCCTTACCTTGACTAGGATCAGATGGTGGCACTTGCTGTGATTCCAGGATGGGCTGTCTTCGTCTGAAAACATAAGGAGAACCTTTAAATCGGCCTGATAACTGCTGGAGCTGCTGGCTGGATTTTTGGCCTGATAGCTGCTGGCTGGATTTTTGAGGAGAGGTAGAACTGGGATAAGGAGATGGAGAGGAAGGAGATGGAGAACTGGAAGAGGGAGATGAAGAGCTGTTAGGTAGCTGAAAAATATCCCCAACCGTGACCTGGTCACCATCTAAAGGCTCCCCCTGATGACCAGTTGGATGAGAAGAGAAAAAAGGTTGGGTTTCAACAAATGTAACATCCTTTGAGATAAAAAATTTCTTGGTTGTTGGATGATAGCATTTGTATCCTTTTTGGGTAGGAGAATACCCTAGGAACACACACTTTAGGGCCCGTGGATCGAGTTTGTCTCTATTTTGCTTGGGAATATGGACAAAGGAGACGCACCCAAATACCTTTAGTGGGAGAGGAGAATGCTGATGTAGATCTGGATAATGATGAGATAGGAGCTGAAATGGTGTTTGATGGTTTAAGGTTTTTGAGGGTACACGATTTATTAGGTAGGCAGCTGTAAGAGTGGCTTCTCCCCAGAATTTTTTAGGCACATTATGATGATGTAGAAGACTTCGAGCAACATTAAGTAAGTGTCTCATCTTCCGTTCTGCCACTCCATTTTGTTGTGGGGTGTGGACACAAGAAGACTCATGAATGATCCCTTCTTGTTGAAAAAATTGTTGCAAATGATTGTTAACATAATCCTTTGCATTATCCGTCCGGAATTTTTGGATTGAACACTTGAATTGAGTGGAAATTAACTTACAGAAATATGGCAAAATGGTGCTAACAGCAGCCTTTTCTTTTAATAGGAAAACCCAAGTCACTCGAGTACAATCATCAACAAATGAAATAAACCACCGAGCCCCCGAACAATTTGGTATTTTAGAGGGCCCCCAAAGATCGGAATGAATCAAAGAGAAAGGTGTAGATGTTCTCTTATTACTAGGAGGATAGGACACTCGGTGATGTTTAGAAACAGCACACACATCACAATGAAACTCACTAAGGTCTAAGGACTGAAACAAAGAAGGAAACATTGTTTTTAGAAGAGGGAATGGTGGATGACCAAGTCTGTAATGTTGCAGCCAAACATGAGCAGTTTGGTTAGATGAAAACTGAGAGAATGCCGCAGTCTCAAATACTTGATTTCCAGCCGAAGGTTCCTCTCCTTTTCTTTCCAGAAAGTACAGCCCATGCTGAACTCTAGCTGCACCAATCATCTTCCCGGTCTTCAGGGCCTGAAATTCACACATATTAGCAGAAAAAGTGGCATAGCAATTTAGGTCATTAGCAAGCCTATGAATAGACACAAGATTGGTAGATAGATTTGGCACATGTAGGACTTTTTGAAGGGTAATGTTGGGACTGAGGGTGACTGTTCCTTGACCTTTGATGGGTACAGAAGTCCCATTAGCAATGGTAATCTGTTTAGAGGTTACAATAGGCTCATAAGTGTCAAAAACCAAAGGATTAGGAGTCATATGATCAGTGGCTCCTGAATCTAGGATCCAAATGTCATTCTTATCAGATTTAGAGGCATTAAGAGAGGCTGAATGTAAGCAATTACCTTGCTGGGCGAAAACACAGTTTCCATTGGTGAAAGTCTTGAGAAAAACCTTAAGTTTGTTAATTTCCTCACCATCAAGTTGTGCAAGATCAGTACTTGAATTTGATTCTGTCTTACTGGTTGCTTCTGCCTCCTCATGCTGTTCCTTGGTAGATATGTAAGCCTGTTTTTGTGCTGCCATATGTTTGAAACCTCCCATCTTCTTTAACACAGCCTCCTTGCCATGAAGCTTGAAGCAATTATCTCGAGTATGCCTAGGCTTGTTGCAGAAACTACACCATAGTCCTTCACGATTCTTTGCTTCTGGTTTGCCTGCTCTGAATCGCGTCCCATCCTTTCTTGCTGTCACCATGGCTGATCCTTCGGTTCCACTATCATTCAACATAACTCCCCTTCGGTTTTCTTCACTCCTTACCATAGCAAAGACTTCATTTAGGGATGGTAGCTTCTCCCTTCCAAAGATCTGAATCCTAACTTGATCAAATTCAGCATTTAACCCAGCTAGGAATTCCACAATTCTATCTCTCTCAATGATTCTGCTAAGTGTGGCAGCATCATCACTACATATCATCTTGATTTCTTGATATTGATCTAGTTCCAACCACAGGCCATTCATCTTGTTGAAGTACTCAGTAATAGTTAGAGATCCTTGTTTAGTACTATTAATCTTTGTTTTGATATCAAATATAACCGAAGCATCCTGTACCTTGGAGTAAGTCTGCCTAATGGTGTCCCAAATAGCCCTGGCCGAATCTAAAAACATATAGTTTCTACTCACCTCAGGTTGCATGGCATTCCATAGCCATGACATTATAAGAGAGTCCTCGATATCCCATGCAGGGAAGGCTGGATCAGTAGACTTCGGTGGCGGAGCAGTGAGATGTCCTAGCTTCCCTCTTCCTTTCAGAAAGGTTCGAACCAGCTGCGCCCATTGGAGGTAATTCTTGCCATCCAATCTGTAAGATAAATGCATGCCCGGCAGTTCTCCACTGCCCGAACCAAGAAAGGTTCCTCCTCTTTCATTGGTTCCAGTGGTCAGATCTGGTTCTGACTCACCAGAAGCTAAACTCGGATTACTATCTATGATTCCCGACATTCTTAGTACCAAGAAAAACAAGAAAGGGCAATGAAGGCCTAGGGAAGGAAATAAAAACCGAGAGGCAAGAGTGCAATGAAGGCACGATGGGATTCTATGAGAGGAATAAAGTCTCTGATACCATGTTGAAAACTGCAACAAATAATGAGAACAAAGCTGGATTGGAAGAACTCGGAAGTCCAAACCCTACTTCCGTCACTATCTTTGATTATACCATAAGATGTTTAAATAGACTAAAGTCCCTAAAATCTAGGAAATTTAAAATACAAACAAACTAATTTAAAATACAAATACAACAACATATTAAATATCAAAACTTCCTAAACTTTAGAGAGAGATAAGATCTTATCTCTTCCTAGAGTTTAGAGAGATAAGATCGAGATTATATTTCAACAAATTCATGTGCAAGATACTAAATATGGGCTTATAGCATGAGAAAATAAATCTCTCTATTCGCGGGATTACATGACCTGGGCGTTCTCATTGTCTCATCCAGACACCAATCCGGCCAATTACTAGGTTGTTAATGGTGGAAAGCTGAATGATACCCTCACTGTCAATAATGAAAACCCCCTCAACGGAGTTCCCTAAGATCTGGAACATGTGCCGACACAATCAATCGAGATAATGAAAGAGTAATCTAGAAAGAAGTGTGGAGAAAGGGTCACATGAAAGAAGATTAGCACAGCATACAACCGGACGCTGTTCATAGACAATATAAAGAAAAAAAAAAAAAGATTTTCATATGCTCTTTGCATTGATAGGCAACAAACTGATCACCAAACTATGCATCTAAGGTTGCCCTTCATAAGGATACTAACTCTTACAAGGTTCACATAGACGGAAAAAGGAAAGGGAAAAAAAAAACTTTGAAAGTGATCGGAGCTACCAGTTCCTCATCCTTTTTTTTCTCTTTTCTTTTTAAGTAATACAATTAAACTAAGACACCAAAGAAAGGGTTCAACCCTATATAAAAGCAAAGAGCAAGCCAACAAACCTATGTGCCTATCAAAAACAAAGAAGCTTGTATAGGTATAGGCAAATACTAGGTACATCATACTCTTTTTTGTATGGCTCAAAATGTTGAGTACCATAGTAGTGTCATATACAAAATATGAGCTTAATTTTATTGATGATGTTACAGTGAATGTGCATCCATACAAGAAAAGAAAAAATAAGAAATGGGGCATAATAAGGTTGGAACAACACCTATTGAAGTAAGATGCTTAAATATGACATAGATACGATAACATTACAAATCTATATACACATGAATAGAGATGACTGAAAGTTTAGAATTCATAAAGCCAACTTCACCTAGTGGGAGTAAGTATTCTGATTGTTGCTGCTGTTATCATGCTCATTTTTTGTAGAAGAAATAAAATTTCAACGAGTTCTGCAAGCCATGCAGTCTTATTACTTTGTTAATAGTTAATTTTCTCCATTGAGTTATTTATTCACAGGCAGGATAGCTATTGTCACCATTTCATTTCTTAATATTAGATAACAAGAAATAAAAGATAGCTCACAACTCATTCATTAAATTTTCGTTGTAAAATTGTCTTACAACATGGCCATAAAACAAATTGCATAGATGTGTTCATATGGCAATGTTGTTACAATACAGATGCTGCAGACAATATTGACAACATGCTGCATGTAACATTACTACAGCATTATTGGCGACAACCAACTTGTGTAGGCAACCAATGGCATGAGAAACTAACTAGCATGGACACTTATAAGAAAGTGCTACATCAAAAATGCTGCTAGTGCACACTAACATTGGCTAGGCACTCAATCAGATAGTGGAATTGACAGAGAGAACAAGAAAAGCACAGATCTCTTTTATTTTTATTTTAATAAATAATTTAATCTATTTTGATGAATAACACAAGGCTCCAAGATCAGGAATAATATAATTACAGAATGAGTTGAAAACAAATATTGATAGAAGACTAAAAATAGAAATCAAGTACAGGTCCTTGCTTGTTTTTTACAACAATGAGGGGATGAAGCAATGATCATGTTTCCATGTTATATGAATAAGCAAGGTTGATTCCAAAATAAGGAATAAGCAGTACTAAATGGGAAAAATGGGTTACCTTGTTACAACCTGCAAATTATTGCGGTTTTGCCCCAAACCCATCATACCCACTCCTGCCCATTTAAAGAGTCTAAATGGGGGTTTAATGGGTCTGGCGGGGTGGGTCCGCCAAAAGCACTACCCATTTGTTATCCCTAAATGAGAGTATGTGAAATAGGTATTGACACCCAATCAAAGGCACAAGAGAAAAGCATTGGCACTCTTCAGTTACCTTAGAGGTCATCACCAAGTCTACCACTGCATCTGACCGACCAACTAATCAACTTTTAACTCAAGGAAGTCCTGGGGTGATGCAAGAAGGATAAGGAGAAAAGGAGAAAGAAGAAAAGAAAATTAGACAACAATGATGTTACTCAATGAGGAAAAAGTTTTAAAATTTTTGTTCAACAATGAAGTGTCAAATGTAAAAAATGACTACTTAGGGTAAATTTCATTTTAGGTTTAATTTTAGCAAAGTTAGACTCTATAATAAATTTTTACTAATATTTTAAT
Organism: Diospyros kaki; assembly: GCA_036245055.1. Classification (NCBI taxonomy): domain Eukaryota; kingdom Viridiplantae; phylum Streptophyta; class Magnoliopsida; order Ericales; family Ebenaceae; genus Diospyros; species Diospyros kaki. The sequence goes on from BSEG01000010.1 coordinate 2,847,610, forward strand.
TATGCATATGGACATCCAACATATAATTATTTATAAAAATATGCACTTTTGATATGATAATTCTCAAATTTATTTTATTCTGTGGAAAAATTTCCGTATGAAGGGATGTGATAAAACTATTATTTATATCATGATTTGGAAACTCAATTTAAAAGTTGCTAAGATTTGCTTAATGAGAGAATTATCTCCATCAATAGTGTTATCACATTCTTATTGTACTATGGAACAACTATGGAACAACGTTAAAAAAAGTTGCAAGGAAAAGTTTCATCTACTATGGGGGGACCATTATTTCTTACAACAATAATAACAAGCCTTAATCCACTAGGTGGGGTTGATTATATGAATTCTAGATCTCCAACCATCTCTATCTATAGTCATATCCATTGTGAGGCCATTATACCTTATCTCATATTTAAGGATTTCCACACAAGTTGTTTTTGGTCTTTCTCTCCCCTTTTTCTATAAATCTCTTCGATTTCATCTACTTGCTCTATAGATATGTTTAACAGTCATTTCTTCACATATTCAAACCATCTTAATCATGAATCCCACATCTTATTGTTAATAGCTTCCACTAAAGATCTGGCTTCGATACTCTGACAACTAGAGAAAATTATAGCTGACATGAATCACAACATGATGACTCTAATTCTTAGCAATTTGAGAAAAAAATTCAGGTGAACCATGAACCACGCTGAGTTGACTCTATACGGAATGTAAATCCACTAGACCTACCATTGCTCAAATGAAATGGCATTGATATTGAGATTGTGGTTACAGTAGTTCTTTGAAACCCATATTCCTAATTATTATAATATTGTCATCTTTTGACATACGAAATTTTTGAAATGTTGCTTGCTACAAAATTATATGGGAAAATATGTTGAAAAAATTAGCAAACAATTATATGTGCACTGAATTTTTTAAAAAAATTAAAGCAGTTTCTATTATTGCATTATTACAAAATCCTTATATTCCTGTTGTAAATTAATAATTGCAAGGCTTGTTACTTGTTGAACTGTGAGGTTATTAGTCATTTTTTTATCATTTTGAGTAAGCTAAAGAAGCATTAGATTAGACTCTAGTACTAGCGACCATATGTCATAACCTTATATTCAATTTATGGTTTTATTTATTTTTATTTTAGATAGCACCTTAATTGATTTCAATACTGAATTTGGGATTATTGTGGGAATGATTTTCAAGAACAAACTTTTGACTAGTTATGATTATTTTAATAAAGTTCCTAGGATATAAATAGCGATTAAAATTGAGTAATTTTATAGAATATAAATTATAACAATGACTGAATTAGTTTTTCATGTTCCTCGAGCTAAAACTTGACTCATGACAGATCTTTCCCTTGAGTGCAGTGTGAAAACTCAAGTGGTAATTGAAAGCTATAGTTTTGGCAATGTAATTGATAAATGTAAAGCTGGTGGTGGCAATAACTATAACGGCAGAAAATCAGGAACACATGATGATGGTGGAGTTCACAAATATGTGCTCATGGGAGGCATGCAGGTAACTGTAGGATCTAACTTAGAGAAGAATGTTCCTTACTGCAGGCAAAGAATTCAACATAGTTGTGACATATCCACCAATGCATCACAGCATCTTATTTTTGTTATTAGGTAAATTGAAACATAAACATAAAAACAATAAAAAGAGGCTTGAATAAAAATCTTACCACACTGTCAATGGAAACACTCAATATTTCTGTGTTTAACTTCTCAAATTCTGCATATTGGTCACTGAATGTTGTGATCTCTGTACATCAACAATACATATATATATATAGAGAGAGATAGATAGATAGAGAGAGAGAGAGAGAGAGAGAGAGAGAGAGAGATTTGCCTATGTTCAGAGCACATGATATAATACCCTTCCGTTTTCATTCCTTCCAGCTAATTAGAATAGTATAAAAGATGTCAAAACATTAGGGCAAGGCCAGACTCACCAGTGGGAAAAACAAAAGTGAAATCCAGTGGGTAGAAAAAGAGAATAACATATTTCTTCCCAATATATTCTGAGACTTTCACCTGCAAGAACAAACTCACTTTTGGAAGTAGGATATTATTGAAAATAATTGAGAAAACAAAAAGAAAGAAGTGCAAAGAAGGTAGATGATTGAAAGGCTGACCATAGAAAATCAAACTTCTCCAGATGTAGAAACATTTTTGGTATAAAACACAAATCAGTAGTCATGCAAAAGAAACTAAAAGTTCTCTACCATTTCCCTTCCGATCTCTAACATAGAAATATAACAAGCATAACAATAAAAATTTGAATGAGAAAATGATCAAACATGTGAGAAAGTCCCCTATGGAAAATTGGTTGAACAATACACAAAGCTGAGGTCCAGAATGTTTTGAATGCACAAACTTCTAATCAGAAGGACAATAATTTATCATCACTGATAACGCCTAAAACTTGAAAATTCAGCTAATGTAAGTAGGGAACTAGGGATCTTGTTAGTTGTTCTCACATGTGAGACAAAAGTAGAAGAGGTCAACCTACACATTTAATTCCTTCTTTTCCTTTACAAAACATAATTCTTTGCTTATTACTTCTGAAATCAGATATCAATTATAAACAGGCTGTATAAAATTTCAGAGCACAAGACAGAAAAATGCTTACGTATCCCTTTTTTACAATCGCGATATTGTCCATTTAACAAAAGTACCTTGATGAACTCCCAATTAAAACAGCTTCAGCCTCAAAGTCTGGCTCTCGATTTCCAATAAAAGGAAGCTCACTCTGCTGCAAATACATTTAGGTATATAACAAAACAGGTTATTGGAAACCAATTTTAAGAATGAAATATATTAAGTTAAAAGACAGCAACTTACCAAGCAAAAAATAAATAAATAAAAATAAAAGACAGAAACTGTAGATCATCTATCCGATATAATGCTACATGAACAACTCCCTTGACAACTTTGTTGACAACTCATGCCAAAATTACACATTTACCCCAAGCCCCAATTACAGATTGAAAATTAGCGTTGGTTACAGCAACTCAGCAACAGTTTGCAGCTATGATTTTTGCAGAACACGAAACTGATAGCAGTAACTGTGATATCCTCCCATGTTTATTGTCTTCAAATTTAAACATAAAATACAAGCATTGTCAAGGGAACAATTGAAACCCAGAAATTTCTTATACAATCACAGCAACAAAAAATTAGGTTTCGAATTGCTCAATCAGCTTCAAGAGGCCATAGGTCTCAGAATCTGGCCTGGCCCCTCCCAGAATCATCCGTTTTAAAAGATTTGGTTCATAAATCTTTGCCTTGACATAAGCCTTCATCAGGGCATTGTAAACAAAAGTGTACCTAGTATAATTTGCGTATTTTAATTCTTCAAAGAGCTTCTCAGCATTCTCTATATCGCCCTTCTCACCAAAGCTTTCGACTATTGAAAGAGTAGTTTCCAGCCATGGGGTTGATCTCCTGATCCTGGTGCTTGCTGCCAAATTCTTCCCCAACTCTTGTGTTTTCAGTGCTTCATTTACTAACCCGGCTTTCAAGCAACCAAGGGCAAGGTGTTGATATGTTATGGCGTTAGGTTTGCACCCATTTTCTGCCATTTCTTTATACAGCTTAGTTGCTTTAGTAATATACCCAAGTCTGCAATAAACAGATATCATTGAATTAAATTGCTCTGTTAGTTTCAGCCCTTGCTCTGACTTCATCTCTAACCAAAGCTGTTCAGCACGACTTAGAACCCCAATCCTGCCAAATGCTTCAATCGCCAGCATGAAACTCCCGGACTTAACATGAGGCAGTTCTCGCAAAATAACCCAAGTTCGCTCCAGGTCTTTCTCCTTGCCCAGATACCCGTACAATATGAGGAGGACATCTAATGTTGACCAGTTATTCCCTGTTGCCGACTTCTCCACTGCTTCAACATAGGTCTCACAAACCGTATACAGTCTTGCCACAGCATGTGCGGTTGCTAATATACAGAAAGATATCTCATTTGGCTCAACATTTGCTCGCTTCATATCATCAAATGCTCTTAGCAGTCCTTCGATATTGTGTTCATTAGCTTCAATTTTCATCAGGATGTTGTATGTAGAGACATGTGGATCAACCTTATCAGCCTTCATTTGTCTGAGGATCCTTGTGATGGCTTTCTTACGGCTTGGCGAAGAATGGAGGATGATAAGGCGGTTGAAAATCAAGTATGAGATGCGATGACCCAGATCCCTCATTTTCTTCATGTACGCAAGTGAAAGCCTTATCATGCCTTTATCCAAGCATGCAATGACAAGATTGTTGTACAGCAACTCATTTTGGAATTCGGATGGGACACAAGAAAAAAGTTTCTCCTTTTTGATACACCATGAAGCTTAGCCGTGAATTCTAATAGATATGAGTAGTCTAGTTCCTTTGGCCTGTAGGGCCTCTCCCTGATCACCCATTCCATCACCTGTAAAAGGTTGTAGGTAGATAGTAAACCTCAGACTCAATCAAATGCTTGTTCTTGTTTCTTCATCCTACTGATGAGAACTTATAAGTAGTTATTAGAATGCTATTTCATGCCCAGATTATGCTTACTAAAATAACTGTGAACGTACAACATTTAAACATAATCTAATATAAAGATCATACTTAACGGGACAACATGACAATGACTGTTTTCTTTTTTTCTTTTTTTTGTTCCTGTTCTTTAAAATTCTAACCCATAGACAACTCTCTCTCTCTCTCTCTCCAAGCATAGAAATTTGATCAAATGATCAAGCAATCCAATTTTCTTGAGTCCTATAGAATGAAGAGCTAATTTTTGTGTAAAATCTCCCTAAAGAGCACGTATTTAGAAACTGGGTACCAGCAATACGACCCAAAATTCTAATAGATGCTTCAGTTGTCCACCCTTCAACAACTAAATAGAAAACCCACAAAACGGATTGACCGTGGCAATGAAATTAGTCGATGCGTTTCGGTACATTATAGCCTACGGTATTAATTCAATGGAGCAGTTGAAAAAAACTTGGATAGATAAGTTCAACATTCCCTGCATTTACCTAATTGTGCAACTGGCACAATTCTTTTCGGCACATTTACAAACAGGTGGTGAACTTTATATAGCTATGGAAGGGAAGAGAAAATCTTTTCACCTCGAGTGCGCGTTTGTTCAGTCGAAGCTTGCGCAAACGGTTGATGGCGTGAAAGATACTGCCTGTGTGGACGGGAAAGCCGTCGCCCATCCAGCTCTGGAACGCCGCCCCAACAGGCTCTCCCTTCGGGAGCCTCTGTATCCTCCAACACAGGCTCTTGGTCTCTTCTTCTCTCTCGTGACTGGAAACCGGACGCTCGTTCTCAGACGACTGATGAGGCGCCGGGTTATAGGAGGAGGATACACGCAAATGAATTTGGTTGGGAGAAGAAGAGAGGTCAAGTGTTGGACATTTTGGGCCAAAGAAGCTCCTACGACACAGAAGGGCTACTGCTTTCATGCTTAACCATTGCCAAACTCACTCATAAGACTGTCGTCTTCACAAAGCGGATAAATCAGCAATGTGTTCCAGTACGAGGAGGATTGGATCACCTCAGCCTCAAGAGAGAGAGGGAGAGACCAAGGCCGGGAGGTGGAGGGGACGCCGGAAATCTCAAAGATCGAGGAGGCGTCGCATTTTTGGGCAGGTGGGTGGGTTCTTGCTTAAGTGCGGGCGGGTGAGGTGAAGGAAGAAGCTCAGATTTTTGGAGAGAGAGAGAGAGAGGATTGGGTAAGGAAGACGCTGTGGAGAGACAGAGAGAAAAAGAAGGTGAGGAAGAAGCTAAGGAAGACGCTGTGGAGAGACAGAGAGAAAAAGAAGGTGAGGAAGAAGCTCGGGATGGGGGTGGGGGGGTGTGGTTGGTATCGCGATAATTTGGGATTGTCAACAAAGTTGTCACCCGAGTTGTTCGTGTAGCATTGTCCTTCCAAAACATCAACTCAACCGAAGAAACAACAAACAAACAAACCGACAGAAAGAATGCTGCGACCAACCTACAGAGAAACTAAGATACGTTTTGCTCTTTTTTTTTCACCAGAATCCACAATCCTCGACCTAAGAGGCGATTAATCAGAGTAAACACATCTATCAAGAAAAATATACAATTCGATTCACAGAGAATGAACAAAGTACTTACGGCTTACTGGTTTATGTGTTGGATAATTGATTAGAAATCAGCTGAACAGCGAATTGAGTTTGGTTGTCTTTTGAATTGCGCATGTTTGATGGTGCGTATTCGATTATATGACTGAATGTTGAATTATTCAGTTCTCATATATGGTTCCTTTTATTAAGGGGGATTCATTGACTCGTCATTGTTGGTTCTTGATTTGCTTACAGTTTATAGTTTCTTGTTTAGAGTTAAGAAGTGATTTTAATCATGCGAGAATCCTGCTGTAGTTTCCATTCAGTAATCAAAACGATAAGGTTGTTGGTGACAACAATAGCTCGGTTTTTGCATTTGTACTACATTTTGCGAACTGAGTCTCTGCTGGCTTAACGTGAATTTGATGGGTGATGTTCTGTCGTGTTGTTATTTCCTTTGATAGGCAAAGTGGAAAACCTTATGAACAGAGATAGTAAGGTCCTTTGTTAACCATCCAATGAAAAAAATTCTAAAGAGTTTATTCCAATAACGTCTGTGGAATCTGATGCACGCTTAGTGTCTTGGGGTTCAATGCTCGCATACTAAATTAATTGAAGTACGTAAGAATCTCTGATATTTGATTGACAATAATTGGAAATGATTATTGGAACTTTTTGGAAATAGTTCTTCAGTGCACTCCAGGGATGAGGAGTCTGGGAATTGTCTGTTTTTAGGCTTCTTGTCATCTCCTTGGAAATCTAGTGCCTTGAATAGTTTTTACTTTAGTGTTATAATATGTGAAGCTTCAGAGGGCAGGAGGTCGTTTCAGCAACCCTCAGTGCATAAGTAAAACGCTGCCGTTTTTCTGTGAGCTGAGAGGAGGGTTGAAACGACCTCCTCCTCAGTCGTTTTGGCCATCGTACTTATTTGTCGCCTTGCCTGATGGACGCCCGATCATTGATGCTCTGCGAATGCTTTTTGCTCTCTTGATCTTCACCGTTCAAGCTGCCTTTAAAGCCATTCAGTGGCCTCGAGATCAGGGCAAGCGCAGCTTCCGATTACTCTCTTTTCACAGCGTTGGTTTGATCTGATTTCCTCCATTTTTATTCTGTACATTTTACGCTTGTTTTCTCTCTAGGGTTTTGGCCTCTGATCCTTAGTCTTGTGATTATGGGGCCGATCTTAAGGTGAGTTATGTTTTTGTTCTTGTACAGTGAGGATTGAGAGATTGTTTTGTACTCTGTGATTGTAATCGTTTTAAACACAATAGTGGAGTGAGCTCTCTTTGCCGGAGCTCAACGTGGATGTAGCCCTTGTTAACGGGTGAACCACGGTAAAACGTTTTGTGTTCTTTTGTGTTTGTCTATTTTTGTTTTCATACACTTCAGAGTCATTTTTGCTTGCTGTGTTTCCTGTGAGTGTGTGAAATTGGCTTATCTTTACGTAACAGTGGTATCAGAGCCATTTCTCTGGTATTCACAGTTAGGGTTTTCGGAACCTGTGCTATTTTTCTATTGCCGAAAGATATATTTCATCCTTTTTTGTTGGTCTGAGGACCTAGGGTTTGCTGTGAGTCTCAATCAGTCAAGGGTTTACTGTGTGAGTCTCTGTCAGCGTCTAGAGTTTTAGGGATCTTCGCACAAAGCGAAGATGACAACAACCCGATTTGATATCGGTACATTTGATGGGAAAAATGACTTCGGTAGTTGGAAAAAGAAGATGAGAGTCCTGCTCTCTCATCACAAAGTGCTTATTGCACTTGAGCCAGACGACAGAAAATGGTCTCCAGACCAGTTGGCTAGATTTAATGAGGTAAGGGAAGAAGCTTTTAATCTTATCTTCTTACACCTTGGTGATAGTGTAATTCATAAAGTAGATGGCATGAACTCTCCTATTGATTTGTGGAACAAGTTAGAATCTCTGTATTCAGTTCTGTCTGCTCCTAACTTAGTTTACTTAAAAGGTATGTTATTCAATTTTAAGATGAATGCTTCAAAGTCTATGGAAGAAAATATAGATGAATTCACCAAACTTGCTCTATTGTTAAGAGGTACGGATCAAGCCCTGGGTGATACCAGTGAGGCTATGATCCTTTTAAATTCATTGCCTGAAGAATATAATGTAGTTAAGCATGCTTTTCAATACACTGGAATTGTACCTAGCTTAGACTTAGTTATATCTGGAATTAAAGCTAGAGAACTTGAATTGAACACATCTAGGAAAACAGCTAATAACTTGTTTGTAAAGGGCAAATTTGATAAGAAAAACAACTTAGGCAATGGAGACCAAACTTTGTGTAAGGGTAAAAACAAAGAGAAGAAGGGCAAACAAAAACCTAAATGGAAATGCTATCATTGTGGGAAAGAGGGGCATATCAAAAAATACTGTTATGATCTTTTAAGAAAACAGAAACAAGGAGGTAATGCAACCATAGCTGCAAGCAATTCAACTACTTTAGCTGAAGTTCTAACTGTATCTGATGAAACTGTAACTAATGAATGGATTATGGACTCAGGATGCTCTTTCCATATGTGTCCAAATATTAAATGGTTTCAAAACTTTAGTAATAAAGAATCAGGTACTGTGTATATGGGCAACAATCAATCATGTAGTATAAAAGGAATAGGAGACATAACCCTTAAAATGCATGATAACAAAGTTAGGATGCTCACTAAAGTAAGATATGTGCCAGATCTAAAACGAAACTTAATTTCACTTGGTACCTTGGATGAATTAGGATACTCTTATACTGTCGTAAATGGTTTCATGCATGTGTTTAAAAATGATAACCTAATTTTAACTGGTACCAAAAGGCATGGCTTGTATGTGTTAGATGGTTGTTCTTATTGTCCTGTTTCTTCAGCATGCACTGTTAAAACTGATAAGACAGATCTCTGGCATTTGAGACTTGGTCACATAAGCCAGAAAGGTTTGCAGTCACTGTCAACTCAAGGATACCTTGATTCAGTGTCTGCAGAGTCCCTAAACTTTTGTGAGCCTTGTACTCTTGGCAAGCAACACAGATTGAGCTTCTATCATGGAACTCATCTGGCGAAGGCATGCCTAAAGTACTTGCATGCAGACCTTTGGGGTCCCTCTCAAACACCAACACTAGGTGGCAACAGGTATTTCTTTTCAATTGTTGATGACTTCACTAGAAAAATGTGGGTCTATCCTCTTAGGACTAAAGACCAAACATTAGAAAAATTCAAGGTATGGAAAACTTTAGCAGAAAATCAAACATCTAAGAGGGTTAAATTCCTAAGAACTGACAATGGTCTAGAATTTTGTAATAGGGAATTCGACGAATTTTGTAACTTACAAGGCATCACAAGACACAAGACTGTTAGAAATACACCCCAACAAAATGGGGTGGCTGAAAGAATGAATAGAACCCTTCTAGAGAAGGTCAGGTGTCTAATGTTTACAGCAGGAATGCCCAAAACCCTCTGGGGGGAAGCCCTATCCACTGCTGCCTACCTTATTAATCGAAGCCCTTCATCTGTGTTAAATTTTAAATGTCCTGAAGAGAAATGGTTAGGTAGAAAACTGAATCTAAATCACTTAAGGGTTTTTGGATGTCAAGCCTATGTTCATCAATCTATAGGAAAATTAGACCCTAGATCCTCCAAGTGTGTCTTTGTAGGATATCAAGAAGGAACTAAAGGATATAGGTTGTGGGACAAGAGTTCTGGAGGAGTAAAAATAATTATAAGTAGGGATGTTATATTCAATGAGAATGTTTTCCCTTGTAAAATAGGAAATACTGAATCAGAACCCAAAACTAATAACTTGGAAGACTTTCTGATAGGGTCTAATACCCATTTTCAGGTGGAGCAGCCATCAAGAATGACTGATGTGCCAGCTTCCACATCAAGTGATCCTTCCTCTGATCATGAAAGTGATCATGAGGAAGCAACTGATACCCTTGAGGCTGAGGTAGAGCATCATGACTCCCCTCAGCAAAACTTGGGGGATTATCAGCTGGCTCGAGATAGGAGCAGGAGGTCAGTGAGACCTCCTGCTAGGTATGCCTACTCAGATCTTGTATATTGTGCCTTGGTGGCAGGCATGGAACTAAGAGGCTGTGAACCTGCCTCTTTTGAAGAGGCAGTCAGCTCTCAAGATAGGTCTAAGTGGCAGGATGCCATGGATGAGGAGATGGCATCTCTGATAACAAACAACACTTGGGACTTGGTCCCAAGACCAAAGAAACAAAAGTTAGTGAAGTGTAAATAGCTGTTCAAAATCAAAGAGGGCATTTTGTCCTCTGACCCTCACAGATTTAAAGCAAGATTAGTTGCTAAAGGGTTCACACAAAGAGAAGGGATAGATTACACAGAAATATTCTCACCAGTTGTCAAGTTTAAAACTATCCGTTTAATGCTTGCAATAGTGGTTCAGTATGATTTAGAGATAGAACAACTTGATGTTAAAACTGCCTTCTTACATGGAGACTTAGAAGAAACCATTTATATGGAACAGCCAGTTGGATATGTTAACAAACAACATCCTGAATTTGTTTGTCTGTTGAAAAAATCCCTTTATGGTTTAAAATAATCCCCCCGCCAATGGTATAAAAAATTTGACAATTTTGTAAGTGGGATTGGTTTTATGAGAAGTGAATATGATAATTGTCTTTACTTCATTCTCTCGGATATCCCTGTATATTTGCTGCTGTATGTGGATGACATATTATTAATCAGCAAATCTAAGACCAAGATCAGTGAACTAAAATTAATGTTAAACACTAATTTTGACATGAAGGATTTAGGGTCTGCTAGGAAAATCTTAGGGATGGTAATTGAGAGAAATAGGAGTAAAAACTACCTAAAGGTTCACCAACATGATTACCTATTAAAGGCTGTACAGAAATTTGGAATGGCGGATTGCAAACCTGTAAACACACCATTAGGAGGTCATTTTATCTTCTCAAAAGCCCAATGCCCAACGTCTGAGTCTGAAAGATTAAAAATGGAAACCATCCCTTATGCAAATGTAATTGGTACTGTCATGTACTCCATGATCAGTACCAGACCAGACCTTGCCTTCTCAATCTCTTTGCTCAGTAGATTTATGTCCAACCCTGGGAAGCAGCACTGGGAAGCCCTAAAATACTTACTGAGGTATATTAATGGCTCCTTAAATTTTGGTTTAAATTACATGAAAAGATCTGATACACTTGATCTGGTAGGGTTTGTAGACTCTGATTTTGCAGGTGATCGAGATTCAAGGAAATCAACTACAGCTTACTACTTTACCCTAAGTGGTAATTGTATAAGCTGGAAGTCCCAATTGCAGCCACTGGTGGCTCTATCATCAACAGAGGCTGAATATGTTGCTGTAACTGACGCCTTCAAAGAAGCCATCTGGCTTCAAGGTATCCTTTCAGAAATTAAGCTTCTACAAGGTAAGGCAATAGTTTTCTCTGATAGCCAAAGTGCTATACATTTATGTAAGAATCCTGTTTATCATGAAAGGACAAAACATGTAGATGTTAAATACCATTATGTAAGGGATCAAGTGTCCAAAGGTAAGGTAATTATACAAAAGGTCCCTACAGAAAATAACCCAGCTGATATGGGTACAAAGATTGTGACTGCAGGTAAGTTTAGACACTGTCTAGACTTACTGCATGTTACAGATGGTTGAAGGAACAACCATCATGAGCCATGAAGGCAAAGATTGAAGCATGCTCCATTGTTGTGTTTGTGTCCCTGTTTGTCTGAAGCTTCAAGGTGGAGATTGTTATAATATGTGAAGCTTCAGAGGGCAGGAGGTCGTTTCAGCAACCCTCAGTGCATAAGTAAAACGCTGCCGTTTTTCTGTGAGCTGAGAGGAGGGTTGAAACGACCTCCTCCTCAGTCGTTTTGGCCATCGTACTTATTTGTCACCTTGCCTGATGGACGCCCGATCATTGATGCTCTGCGAATGCTTTTTGCTCTCTTGATCTTCACCGTTCGAGCTGCCTTTAAAGCCATTCAGTGGCCTCGAGATCAGGGCAAGCGCAGCTTCCGATTACTCTCTTTTCACAGCGTTGGTTTGATCTGATTTCCTCCATTTTTATTCTGTACATTTTACGCTTGTTTTCTCTCTAGGGTTTTGGCCTCTGATCCTTAGTCTTGTGGTTATGGGGCCGATCTTAAGGTGAGTTATGTTTTTGTTCTTGTACAGTGAGGATTGAGAGATTGTTTTGTACTCTGTGATTGTAATCGTTTTAAACACAATAGTGGAGTGAGCTCTCTTTGCCGGAGCTCAACGTGGATGTAGCCCTTGTTAACGGGTGAACCACGGTAAAACGTTTTGTGTTCTTTTGTGTTTGTCTATTTTTGTTTTCGTACACTTCAGAGTCATTTTTGCTTGCTGTGTTTCCTGTGAGTGTGTGAAATTGGCTTATCTTTACGTAACATTTAGGTTATGTGGACTGATGTCTCAACTAATTGCCTTGAATTAGTCCCTACTTCTATGATTTGGAAAGCTTCCTACCAGAACTTTCTTCACATATCACATGTATGATACGAGTGAGTTTAGAATTATATAGATGGTTTTGCACACTGAAAAGAATCAGCTAATCTGTTGAGTAGAATTAATCACAGAGGGAGAGAGAGTAGTGACTTGATGAGACAGGTTGCTGGTGCTATTGCAGTTCCTCTATTGTTTGTTTCACTCATGTGGTGATCATATGCCTTTGAGCACCAGATATCTCAGGGCAGATACACTTCGTAGATAACTGAAAATATGGGTAAGATGACGATCCAGTAGAACATAACTACTTGGCCCATGAACAAACGTGTAATATCTGTTAGATATGTTTTGCTTGAAGCAGGGCCTATTGAGGAAAATTAGTGATGAAAGTGGAGGGGTGTGCCCATAATGTTGCAAACAATAGGAAGCCAAGGAGTGGCCAAAGTAATGGAGTGACTGACAGGCATGAGATGTTGCAATTAATAGGTATAATTGTTAAGCAGTGAATATGCACACTTCTAAGCAACCCCTAAGGGTTGGCCTGGTGGTAAGAGGCTATAGTGGCTATTTGCAACCAGGGTTTAAACCTCCATAGGGGCAGCGAGAAGACACACAGATTTATGTGTGCTTACTTGGCCCACATGGTTTGTAAGCTATTGCGTATGCTTGTTGAGTTTACCTAATGCACACTCAAAGCCTGGTGAAATTAAAACTTAGAGTCTAAATTTGAAAATAAGGTGAAAGTTGGGTATCTTTTTGGTAATTTACCCACAGCTAAAAAGAAACTAAAAAAAAATAATATGCACTTCTAAGCAATAGAGACAGGGTTGAAGTGAATTGCTCAATTGGTATGCAGTGGATGTGCACTTTTTTTTTATGCATTAACATTAATGAAAACCACTCTCAACATCCAAAGGATATATAATCAACTGATTTAAAATTTAAATGGCAATATTCAACAGTAGATCATGAAGTAAATATTAGAAGGCTTATTGCCTCATCCCTGAGTAGTCTTGATTTTAGGCTTCTTGTGTTTGGTGGTGGCCCTTCTTTTGACCATTTGGTACACCTTCATCTGAAACCATAACCTTCTAGCAATGCTTGTTGCTCTTCAAAAGGAAGATCCCCATCTATATAGGCTATTGTTACTTCTTCTCCCTTGCTAAAGAGCATCATCACTTGCTTAGGATATATGCTACTGTTAGAAAAGCAGAATGGATTTCAAGAAATTACAAAGTTCATTTGTTGTTAATATTAAAGTTTACTGCCCTAGATGCTGCCAACATGCAGATGTTTACATTTGTTGAGTTGTTTTCTTTTCTCGATCTTTCTTTCATTTCTTCCTCTCTTTTTTTTTTTTGGTTTGAGCGAGGATTGTTGCATATTTTTCTTTGGTGGCTTATGATGTGATGTTTAGATGCAAAACTAATATATGATAAAGAGTTATTTCATGTTTGTACTAATTACCTAAAGTCACATATTTACTTCGATTTCTTCACGTGACATGAATCTTAAAGATAAAGAGAAATGTCAAGGGAGGATACTCTTACAAATCCTAAACTCATTCTTATTAAATTCTTTTTTTTGTTGTCTTCTTTTTCTAATTGGATATCAAATATATTAGTGAACTTGGAAGCACTTTTAGAATTCTTCTGGTCCTTACATTTGCGTGCTATTAATGGAATCTATAAAAAATTAAGGTCAGATTTCCCTAGCATAAAGCCAACTAGGCGAAATATGAATAAATTACTCTTCGTTTTGATTAGGCTTCTTAAATTTTTTGAAACATCCTCATATCTTTTTTCTCCACCATATCAACTAAAACATACAAAAAGGAGCACAAGTCTGTGCTACCATTCTCTTTGAGGTCTTGCCTCTCCACCTCCTCTATAGCATATAGTCCCCCTAGCTTTAAAGGAGAACCCTAAATGCAACCCAAATATGATCCATGCTAGCGAGCCCCTCAGATTAGGAATGCAATCTACTGAGGAAGTCTGATTTGCACCTATTCACCAGCCAAGATGAGAAGTATTCCAAACATAACTAAACCCAATAGAGCTGCCCCAGTTCCTCTGATTCAGTGCACAAAAATGATGGTGTTGTCTACATAAAGGATATATCTCTGAATGAGGTGCTTCTGCATCTCCAAATGACCTACCATGAAATGCTCCACTATGTATTGTAGTTCACAAAATTGAGAGGAAGACCTTACAGATTCTTCAATGTTGATTGTCCTACCCCACTCTAAGTGTATGTTGCAACAAGCTTAAAAACCTTCCATTAGATCCCACATCCGTATTTTGTTACGATTGACTCTATTTGTTACATTATTTCTCACTGTCTAATAATTGGTATAACCTTCCATATGTTAGCAATACAAATTCTACAAATTAATTTCTCTCAGCAGGTAAAGCAGAAGAGTGGAACAATCTATAATGAAGTTGAATCAGGTGACAGGACTAGCACTCCTGGATGCAGTGATATAGCTAACAGTCCTCAGTGAATGCCTATATCTGCAAAAGGAGGGAGGGCATATGGCCAGCCCAAAGTCTCAAAGAGCACAAGGTCTCTATTACAGATCCCAGCATCAAAGGCTGGGGAGATAATCTGCCCCTATTTCTTAATGTCAGTCAGCAAAAATTGGCTACTTTTATTACCTATGCCTGGACATAAACTAAAAAGAAATCATCTCAAAAGAATTGTATTTATGGTACAGTTTTTCTTTTCTTTCTACGTACCTCATCCACATCATTTTGGACCTTCAAAATGCTTTCTACCCACAAAAACTAATGAACATAAACAAATATGTAATTCTACTATATAAAATGCAGGCTCTCCCTCTTCCCTTACTCCTGCTGGTAACTGCCGTCATGATAGCTCACTAGGTAATTTCAAACTCATGTATTTAAGATTATTCTCCAGGCATGACTGCAAACTGTTAAATGTGAAGATTCAAATTCAGTCATGCCTGGAGGTTCTCTTGTGGATAGAAGATCTACCACAGGCTATTGTGTATTCTTAGGAGGGAATTTGGTGTCCTGGAGAAGTAAGCAACAAAGTTTAGTGGCTCGGTCTAGTGCAAAAGCTGAGTTTCGGGCAATGGCCCTTGGTTTGTGTGAACTATTGTGGCCAAAGATTGTGCTAGATGATCTATGAATCCCTAATCATGGTCCAATTAAGCTGTTTTGGGATAATCAATCATATCAGCATTGCACATAATCCAGTGCAACATCACCACACAAAACATGTTGAGATTGATTGGCATTTCATAAAGGAAAAGTTAGAAGCTAGAGAGATTTGCATACCCTTTGTTGCTTTAGAAAATCAATTAGTTGATTTATTGACAAAGGGTCTACCTATCAAGAGATTTAAAGAGCTTATAGACAAGCTAGGAATGATAAATATTCATTCACCAGCTTGAGGGGGAGTGTTGATTGATTCACGAGATCATTAGAGTTGATTGGACTACAATTCCTTAGTCTAATTTTTCTTGATTTAACAATGATCTAATCTTCAGTGTTTTAGAAAGTAATCAGCCAGATTTAGAAACTTCTTATTCTTGATTTCTGTATCTTTGACTTTTGTGTATTGTATTGCTTTTTCCCTTATTGTTTGTCTTTCCTATGTTGTATTATTTCATTCTTATTAATGAGAGAATTTCTGCTTTGTATCTCCTACACCTTCTAGTCTGTTTCTTCCTACAAAATGTTTTAATAGTATACGTGCAAAAGAGGTGGATTTGTGACATTACATATGTTCTTGAAGGAATTGGTCTCATTGAAAAGAAACTCAATAACAGAATTTGCTAGAAGTAAATCTGCTTTTCATGTTTAAGGATATTGCATTATTTTGTTTTATTTTAGCATTCTATTTTATATTATAAGCTTCTGGAACTTATTTGAGAATTTTCAAATGATTTATTACAGGACTTGATGCTTTAAGACCAGGAGAGGTAGATATATCTACATTACAGGTATGTGGAACTTGCAACATCTGTTGCCTATTGTCAGATATAATGATGTGGATCTTAAGTGGAGTAATCATCTTGTTCCTTTTTTTTTAAAAATGTTGTTATGCTATGCTAAAGCCAGAATTTATGTAGCCGACCTGCATAGTGGGGTAAAGGCTTGGTATGTTGTTGCTTAATATTGTTATGCTATTATATTTTATTTTCCATAGACAGAAGTTGAAAAGGTCTCCGTGGCAGAACTGAGCTTGGATGACTGCATAAGGTTGTACTGTCTCTTAGAGCCTTAAAGCAATGAAATTTTACTGGTGCTTTCAGATTGTTACAAATAAATACAGGAGAGATTAAGGGATTTGAGTGAAGATCAAAACAATCAAAAGTGATTTTCCCTTCTCTCTCTCTCGGTTGTTTTATTGTTATCATTGTTTCTAATAGAGTGGGACTTTTTACCAGAAAATAGCACATTAATTGACGCTCCAACTAATTCAGGTAGCTTTGTGACTGAAGAGGATATCAAGGGCCTCCCTGACCTTCTGGTCAGTTTTCTTATTCATATGTTGTATGCTGCATGCAGAATACCCTTTATCTGCTTCACTTTTTGCTTTCATCGATGCTTGAATGTTCTATGTCCTAATTTAGCAGAATGAAACCCTAATTGCAATCAAACCTCCTCATGGGACCACTCTTGAAGTTCCAGATCCTGGTGAGCTTAGCAAGAGGAACCCTTATGTGATCTTCTAACTTCTATGTTTGTGATGCATAAAAGAAAGTGCTAATTTATTCTACCACGTTGTTGACTATCCACAAGAGGAGATATAGAATAATCTCTCAAAGCTCAATGGGTCCTATTGATGTCTGCCTTGTAAGGTAACAGCATTCTTTCTGGTGTTCCATGGACGCAAGTACATTTAGGACCTCCATTACCTCAAAAGTTCCTCCTCCTTTTTTCATTTTACCCTCCAAAACTTTATTTTAGCCAATTTGAGGAGAAGTTTGAGGAGATGAATGATGGTCAGCCATCCATGAGCTTTCCCATTGCTTCAAGTTCAGGCTCCAATGGAAGTCCAGCAACAGAGCTCACCACTATGGGAAGCAGTACGCTGTAGAATGAGCTCTGATTTGAATGTTTCACAGGACCATGCTGGAGGAATAATGAAAATTGGTAAGTCTTGTTATTCTGACTTGTCAATTTGAATTGATAGTCAAGGTACAAAGGAATATATTTACCTGTCAAACATAGATATCTGTTTAAGGCCCCAGAGTTTACATTTTACAAACTATGTTCTCATGTTTATGACTAAGATGAACTTGCAAATAAATAGATTGCATTAATTCTGGAAACCTAGATGGCTTTTTGAGAACCGCTTATCATGTGAGATGGATGTTTTTCTTTTTCTTGTTTTTTTTCATGGTGTAAACACCAAAACAAAAATGAAATTATCCAAAATCACTTTCACTGAGTGTTTTCTTGCCATTTCTCCTATTTCCCAGGTTCCATCTATACAAGGTATCATCTGTCTAATATTTTAAAATGAGCTTCCTTCTGAAATTTTCTTGTCAAATATTTCTTCTGTCTAACGTGCTGACCACTTTTACTGGCTTTATTGTCTGTCTAGTCAAACTTGATCTTGCTTGCTATAGAATGATTCGGATTACTGGCTTCTATCAGAAGTTTATCTCACCCTTGCTGACATGTGGAAGATAGATTGTATTCGTACTATAAAGGTTATCCTTATTTTCATTTCATTTTTGTCTTTTTTCTATAATTTTATTCAAGTTTGAATGCTTCCTTGACTTTAGTAACAGCTATTATTGAATTGGATGGAGTGGATATGCTTTATGAGGAGTTGGTTTGGCTGATACTGATGCCCTGCAGCCAGACACTCCACCTTCTGGTGTAGTTGATGGTCCATCTCGTGCTGTGAACATCAAGGTGATTTAGATTTGTGCAATATGTTAAAGGGTAAACTTTATATAAACCCCTTGTTTAAAGACACCCCTTATGGTTTCAATTTGGTATTGTACATCCCTATAATTTGTTTTCCTTTTAATTAACATGTTGATGTGGATGTTAATGCCAGAACAATGTGCATGAGTCTGCTAACAGCGTTAACTTTAATCTTAACACAAGGTACCAATTAAAAAAAGAACAAACCATAGGGACCTATAATGCCAAATTGAAAAAAGGGTCGACCATAAAAATGGGACAAACTGATGGATGCCCTAGTTCCCGGAAGGGTGATTTCTGCCTAACTATCACAGGATAGAGGAAAGAAATCGAAAGTGTAAAACACTTAGAGAAATTTCGTATTTCTTAATTGATCAAAAGTCTGACATGATGGGAGATCATAGCCTTATATAGTGGCTGGCTAATGACCCCTGGGATGGCTAAGTACATGAATGCAGAGAGTGTAGCCTAAGCAACTACATGAATGCAAGCAATAAAGAAATTACATCAATGCAGAAAGTAAATAATGCAATTAAAGGAAATACATAAATAAGGCAATTATGTATCTAATCAAAGAGCCAGATCAAGTGAACTGACTTGGCTCTTGATCTCCTTCTGGTGGGCTGGACGAAATGGACTGGTGGGCCTGCTAGACTGGGCTTGTGATGGGCTAAGTCTGGTGGGCTTCATCCTGTTGGGTTGGGCTGGCCCTTTGTGGCCGCACTGTGGGCTGAGTCTGCATGCTGCTGTTGGGCTGGGGCCTCAGTTTGCACCTGCTGGTCCACTGCTTGGCAGGTTGGGGCCTCAGTTGGCACCTGCTGGTCCACTGCTTGGCAGGTTGGGGCCTCACTTGGCACAGCATGCTTATGGCTGCTATCAAGTTGCCGAGAACTGTTGCTAGTTGCGCCAACTCCCGGGTTGCTGTCCGAGCCGGGCGTGCCTTGAACCTCGAGGGCTGAGACTTGGGATCGTAACACAAACTACAAGAGGTTATGCCGAATTTTCCCTACCTGGCAATTCATGTCCATCCCATATTGTATGGCACTACAATTAGGGTTTTTCTTAACTTGATTTTAGAGATGGGGATTAGAATGATGCCAATGCCTTGAAAAGCTTTTGGTGAAGACGAGGGTGTGGCAAGGCAGTGGTAACTGCTTTTTATTGCACAGCTGAGGATATATTTCAGGTTCAGTGATGCATATACATGCTTTTAGCTTATAATGAAATCCGTGAGGTGAATGGTCAGGTACTGATTGAGTTTCGGCATGTTTTAATGCATGCATAGTGGCAAATTTTTGCCTATGTTGCACCCTACAACACATTTAACAAGCATAATGAACTTACATTTCTTTATACCCATCCCTTTGTGCTGCCGGTTGTAAATGTGTTGATTAGTTGCAATTAATTTAAGTGTGTTCATCAGCTAATGTACTAATATTCACAATGCATGTTAGTTGCGTTGTTTTTGACTTTAAAACTTGAGCACTATCATTGAACCCATAGTTCTAGTAACTTCATTTTCCCATAAATCCGCGAGAATAAGAGTTTGCTGAAAATAAGGTTGTTTCTAGAACAATTTTCTAACTGGGTCTGTAGAAATCATTTTGTCAAACAAGTTATTCGTACAAAGTCTTGCTCTTTTCTGTTAGTAAGGTCCTTGTTAAAGCAAAATCATATGCACACTTGCAACTAAATGGGTGTCCTCGCAATGTGATAATAGAATCAAAATTGACATACGCCATTGCTTGGCTTTCAAGTAAGGGAAATGGGCCTTGGAAGTTAGGGAATGTTTTTAATGCCATGAAGCTCAATTTATGGAAGGTTTCAGAGTATTTAGTTTGCGTATATTAGTGTTATGCATGAAAAAATACCGAAGTAGGAGAATCGCAAAAAGTGCCACATGGCGGCCCGAAGAGGTGCCACGTGGCAAGGCTAGCCTGGGTGATCCAAGAGGTCCCCGAGGGGCCGCCACCCCCGAGTGAGGGTCACTCGGGGGTGGCAGCAACGCGCGCACTAGGCACGGCCCCTCGCGCAGCTGCCTAGCCTCACCTCCGAGTAGGGGCACTCTGGGGAACCTTTGCCCTGAGTAAGGGTCACTCAAGGGGGCGTGCGCCTGCGCGAGCGACTGCTGCGCCCTGGCCTTGCCCCCGAGTTGGGATACTCGGGAGGGAACCTTACCCCCGAGTGACCCCACTCGGGGGGGAGCGCGCGGGCGGGGGCACGGCTGCCCACGTGCGCCCATCTCGCACCCAGCCCCGTGCACTTGCGTGCACGGCCCTGCGTACTCTCCCTCGCGCCCACACCTGCATCCTCGCCCGTACTCGCACACACCCCCGAGTGAGGGTCACCCAGGGCATCACGCCCACCTCCATGTGCCCCACGCTCTCGCGCCAACACCTCCGAGAGAATCGACCTAAAACCACCCCCACGAGACTTGGTCAAAGCCTGTCCGAGATTCTTGACGTGAAACTCGGGACACGCGACACATGGATGCCCCTCTCGCTGCTATAAATATGAGGTCTCTTTCCCTCATTCAGTATGCAATCTCTCGCTCTCGCATTTACATCCTACTTTTAAATACTCTACTTCTACGGTAATTTGACTTAAGCATCGGAGGGTCTGCGCGAGGTTTTCGCCCGCGCCCTTAAACGATTCTTTTTCCAGCAGGTCATCTATCGTTGTTTTCACACCCGGAAGACTCATCCATCGCTCTCAACTTAGCCAAGGGACTCACCCATCGCTGTCACATTACCTCGAGAGACTCATCCATTACTCAGATACGCCTCACGAGGGTCACCCATCGCTTGGATCGTTCATAAGAGAGTCATCCATCGGCAGTTTCCCTTCTTACAAATTTATTGTTGTAACCGTGTAACAACAATTAGTAAAGAAGAAAATTATGTGGTAGACATATTTTTTGTAAATGCACAATTTCATTTCACATAAATAAGAAGAATTATCACAAAACAAGTTAGGGCATATCCCGAGTAAAACACAAAAACAAAAGTATAAAGCTAATGAAGCAACAACAAAAAACCACTATGCAAACAAGCGAAAAAATCACACCAAAGGTCACAAAGCTTTTGCATCTTTTCAATTTGGTCACTAAACTTCAATTCCTTGTAAAGTGATAACAAAACTTTAAAATGTTTTGTAATATGGTCACTAAAGTAATTTTTGGACAATTTTTTGTCAAAATTGCTGACGTGGCAATGGTCACATCATCTCCACGTCAGCGCCACATCATTGCCATGTCAGTAATTTCGACTAAGAACCATCAAAAAATCACTTTAGTGACTACATTGCAAAATATTTTAAAGTTTTGTTATCACTTTGCAAGAAATTGAAGTTTAGTGACCAAATTGAAAAGAATGCCAAAGTTTTGTGACCTTTGATATGATTTACCCGCAAACAAGCTAAATATCTAGTTATCTTAGAGATTCAACCTGCTACTTCTCCTTTTTTTTATGATTCTGTTTGTGTTGAGATTTTAATTTTGGAGAGAGATCCATAGAATGAGAACAAGAAAAATCATTTAGAGTTAAACATCACGTTTATCGAATCTTTTAAATCCTGATCTCCAAAATGACAGTCTTGAGAGTTCGAGCCACACACTGAAAGGGTATATTGATCTTCTTACATTAGAGAACAAAATCAGTTGACCACTATAATATCATTTACCTTATCTTGGGAAGCACCTTAATTCGATGATTGGGCATGAGGGAATGCCACACCTGACCTTGAGAGAGTTTTCTTGAACTTTTTGATCAGGGAGATTTTTGCCTTCATTCAACTCTATAGGGGCAGGAATGGGAGATAAACCACCATTCGTGGCCAGGAGGAGCACCTAAGGATACAATAGGCTTGGGGACTTTATAGCTTGACTTAATTACTCAATCAACTAGTTAGGGAGTACTTGAATTATGTATTTTTCTTCATATCTTCTCATATATTATGAGGATTGGTTAGGTTGTACGAAAATAAAAATAAAATATATATATGATATGAAATGGAAATAGAAAAACGTCATTTTTTAAAAAAGTAAAAAATACAAAACGCATAAAAAAAATATGGGGGTCTTTTTGTAAATATAATTGTTAATATAGAAAATTATGAACAAATGGTTATTTAATATATAAATAAACATAAATTTGATAATGTATTCAAACAAATTCTAAAAAAATAAAAAAAATTGAGTTAGTGTAGAAAAAAATTTCATCTCAATTTATAGATCAATATTTTTTTAATATTATGAAATGGTTACGAAAAATGTTTAAAATTGTAAAAGTTGTCTATTGGACCTTCTTACAAAGCAAACAACTACTGAATCGAAGAAACGAGAACAAGAAAAAGAAACACAAAACATAAACGTAAACCCAAACACACGCACACAAAGAAACAACAGTTTACGTGTTTAGATTTATAAATGAATCTTACAAAATCAGGATAATAGTACAATGATTTATATTAGAAAATTAGAATAACAGTACAAAGATTTATATATATTGTACACAAAAGACATCAAGATAATCAAGATTTACTTATAATCTAGTGAACATAAATAAACTCGAGTACATGCTATATATAAGCTATTACAGTACTCATATCGATCCTTTCATTATCTTTCTCACTTACAAGATTTCTTCTTAGACAGAGAAAGAACAATGATCAATGATTAGAGGGATTAGGGTTTCTTGCAGCTTTTGTAGAGAGAGAATAAGAGAGTTCGCGAGATGCGCCTAGGGATTATAATAACCCTTTCTCTTCCATCAAACCTTATATATAAAAAGGCAAGAAAATTGAGCCATCAATGAGCCAATGGGGTGATCAACGGCTCCAATAAAACACGATAATAAGGTAGCAACAGATTATTTCGCAAATTCATTACAAATGAACATATAATGCAAATTAATAAGAAGCGCAATTCCAAATAACATATTATTAACAAATACATATATATATATATCAAATATTATTGAATCATATAAAAACAGATTATAAATCAACACCATTTAAATCACAAATAATAACATTGTGTTTTGACATTTCAAAAATAAAAATATTTTAAAAAAACTAAAATAACACTCCTAAAAAGTTTTTGTTCATCATAGATGACGGAATGGTGTAGTGTCTTTGTTTTGCAAAGAATTGAAGGAGGGTAATCTTTCCCTTTCATGTCACAAAATGCACAACTGCAACGGTATCTATAATTGTTTTCTTCTTGAAAATGGTAAAAACAAGCACCCAGGGCATAGCTAGGTAGCAAAGGAGAGGGTTGTAAAGTTATGTTGGAGATTGTCAGTGGATCAATTCTTGAGAGAAACAAAAATTTACATCTTTCTAAAAGTAATTCTTCGTAAGTGCTAGTGGATGTAATTTAAAAAAAAAAATTCTGATTACCTAGGTATATTCTTGATTTATCTCTTTTGTGATGACTCTGAGATGGATTTGGTGAAAGCAATTTAAAAAAAAATGATAAAAACAAAGCCAAATAACTCAAAACTGTTTTGACCATTAGACAAACAGGCAGAGCCCCACTGTAGAAATGAATGTGATTGGCTAACCATGCTCTGTACTTGTTTGCTGTTTCCAGAGACACCAAGGCATTTTGAGCCACATGTTGTATGGCTAACCTCCTTATTTGCTAGAAGAGAATTCAATTTCATTCCAGGAAAAAGGACCAAACTAAGTTAAAAGCCGAAAGCCGTGTGGTTACTCACTTACCTTTCTCTCTCTCTCGGTCCCCGTCTCTGCCTCGGCAACATTTATGCACAGTTTAGAATTGATTTTCTTTAGTGACTATCAATTGATGGTGGACAATTATAGAATAATGACAACTTTATCTTCGATGCTTCAAAACTTTTTGATAGTGACCTCACATGCGCAGCCATGTTTGGTTACGAGTACGGGAAATTTGACTTCTTGTAACCTGCTTTAATTGAACCGGAATGCAAGGAGGTATGTACTTAAGCACAAATCTAGCTTGTTTTCTAGAATGGTCGTTTTATGTAATCTTTTTTTGTGTTTGTCTTTGATTACGTAAGAGAAAATAAATTATAGGTTGGATCTTTGACTCTAGTGTAAGAAAAGAATCGAATTCACGACTCACCAAACTACACCGGTATATCGTTCGTTCTTTTGACAATTTAACTTGTTTTTTCATAACTATATTAATTGTGTTTATTATATTATTTGAAAGATTAAATAATCCCATTTTAAAAGATATGAATTTCACGAATCCCAGTTAAAGTATGGGATTAAAATAGATGATATTAGTGTTCTTCATGAACGACTAAACTCAATAACCAACTTGAACTAAGGTGATTGGTTGAGATTGGTTTGAAAACTTTGTTAAGTTGGTTTAGGTCTGAGTCTAAAAAATGTGGTGTTGATAAAATTAGTTTGGATTTATTTTTAATTTTTGGATATATGAATCTAAATGGACCTAATACATTACTATAAAAGTTTGATGAGGAGTTGTTTTGGCCGGATGGAAGGTAGCGTTGATCCAAATGGGTGATTGCTTGTTTTTTCAACTATTTTGTTATAAGATTTTTAATGATAAAAATTTCTAGTAACTATCTTTGTTTATTGTTGAGATTTGATATCGTAAAAATCTAATAAATACATATTTATTTATTTATGTTTCTTTCTGGCCAAAAGAAACGTCAAAAACATGCCTGCAATGGTAAGGGATGGACTCCAGTGACCAATTCATCGAGAGACGGTTGACACTTGCAAACACTTTAACACTAAAGTGAGTCAGAGAGTAAAAGTAGCATAATATAGGTAGACTAGAAAGAAAACATATCTTGACTCTGAAGAGAGTTAGTCTATATAGAAAGATGAGAGGTTCTTCTACATGCATGCGCCGTGTGTCTGTAGGATGATAGATCTGGATATTTGACGTCATTCATGCTCGTTGATGATGGCATGATGCCAACGAGACCCTCATTAATATGGATGAGATCTACCATTAATGAAGATGACATATGTCATTAATGAGAATAGGATCTGAACTGGGGCAAGAATACCTAGCATGCGGTTGTGATGATGTTTGCTGCAGGCTGGCGCAGAGTCAGAATCGAGCTTTGGTCGAGATTTGAGCCGTGGGTCGTGGGTCAAAGGCTGAGATTGGGCCAATACGATCCGATTCAAATAAAGAAATGCACATATTTAGGATGGATTAATTTTTTTTAATTGTGTCCCAATTATACATTTCATTAAAATTTGTACTCTATTTTATTAGATAGTATCTTTTATTTAAGCGTAAGGGTATTTAAAACTTTATTCATATGGTCTTTTTGTTCTATTTAACATAAAAGAGTTAACTTAGTTTTAACTAATAAAAATATTTATATTTTTACTGTCACAAGGCTCATATTTTACCTTAAAGTTTCTTTGTAATTGTAGCAATGCAACCTAAAATTTTATCTTTTTTCCTCATCTTATGACTTAAAACTAGAGTAATTAGACACAAATGCAATTAGGGTTCATTTAATTGTTATAATTGAATTAATTTTGAGTTTAGAATTAAAAATTCAACTACAATTAAAAATACTTTCATTTCCAATAATTGTCGTGTCATTTCGTAGGGTATTGTCCTCCAAATTATTAAAGAAGACAGCAAGTCAGGTCCATTGCATGAAAAATAGGGCAATAATTTGGATTACAATATATAAAGAAGTAAAATGTCAACATTTATCTTAATGTTTAGGAATGTAAATGAAAATTAAAAAATATAAAGATGAGTGGTTATTTATAAAACCTCAAAAGTCTAGAGAATAATAATATATATAGAGAATAAATAAAAAAGGAAACAATCAATTAGATACCTTTTGAATTAAATATAGGTAAAGAACTCTCGAGTTAAACTAACTTGAGCTACGGTAGCTCAAGAATGGATGACTCCTGAAAAATTCTGATAGACTTATTAGGGTAAGTTGTTCTGATTCTTCCTATCACTTGATACGAGATGTTACATCGTTGCCCTCTCTAAATATTATTTAAGTGAGTAATTAGGTGCTGATATCATAAAATATTAATATTTTCGTCAAAAACCTTATAATGTTTAGGATGATGAGATAAGTATAGATCATATGTTCAAAATTTTTTAGTTTGTATTTTTGGTACTCCTCATGATATGTCTTAACAAAAATTATAGATGCTTTTTTTTAATGAAAATATTTTTATAGAAAAAATTGATTATAACAAAAAAAGAAAGAAATATATTTTATTAATGGTCATATAGTACAAGGAATTTATAATTATAAATAGATTATTATTATATTATTATTTTAATAATCTACCAAATGGTCAAATTAGAGGTGGGTCCATTAAGATGGAGCCCAAACCAACTTGGGCGATTTGATTTTTGGGTGGGCGATTTGATTTTTGTAAGGTAATAAGGGGGCTCGAGGCTTCCTTTCCAAACCTACTAGCAAAATGAGGACAAAATGATTACTTTAGAGATTATTAGGGTGATGATTAGATTTAATAATAGTTTTTCTCAAATTATTAATTATTTTTTACATATTTTGAAATTTAGTAATTTTTAATAAATTTTAACATTTAATAATAATTTCTAAAATTTAAATATTTAACCCTTAAAAATGCTAACTTTAGAATATTTTAAAATTAACATTTGACATTTAATAGTAACTTTTTTTGTGTTTTAACATTGTTTATTAAAAAGTCATTAATTTTAATAAAATTATTATAAAATTTAGATAAGCATCACCCTTGCAAGAATCTAAAATTCCACGCGCCAGTGCCTTTCCTGGTAACATCAATTTCATAGTATACATCAACTAATAAAATTATTGTCGGGCATATAAATACTATCTTAAAATTAATTTAATGGGATAAGTTCAAACATTTTTTTATATAATAATGTAAAATTTTTTACTTATAATTTATTTTTTTACGTAATCGAGGGCACGAGCAGGGAATCATACAAAGACTATTATTTTAATTAATAAAAATATTTTAAAATTAAAAATAATACACCTTACAATTAGTTTTATCCTATTGTTTATAAAATATATGAAAAAGCACGTGTTTTTTATTTTATTTTTTTATCCTTTTAAGGCTAGCGGGGATTAAAATGTAATGTTTTGAAAGGAAAAGAGCTATGGAAAGGGGAATCAGTCATATGACTTGAGTGATCTCACAGCCGCCGAGAGAGAGAGAGAGAGAGAGAGAGAGAGAGAAAGTAATCGATGGAGGCGTTGCCGGTAGAACGAGAGAATCTCCGCCGCAGAAACTCAAACTCCACGGCGGTTGTAGTCCCGGAGAAGCTCACGATTCTGACGAAACCACACCTCTCCGGCTCCTTCTCCAACGGCTGCGGCGGCTCCTCGGCGGCATCACCGCCTGATCGCGCACTCATCTCCATGATCAGGCCCTTCTCCTACACCTCCCTCAAGGACCTCCTCCCCTCGATGGCCGTGAACTCCCCCACCGCTTCCTCAGCTGCCGGGAGCGACCTCGGCATCCGCAACCGCCTCGTCAAGCAGGCCGCCTGGGCCTACCTCCAGCCCTCCGCGTCCCCCTCCTCCCGCCGCTCCACCGCGGACCACTTCTTCGCCCTCCGCATTTGGCCCAATTTCGCCGCTTTGATCCGCTTCGTCACTCGGACCCTGACCCGGGCCTACCAGTACCTGATCCGATCCATTCGGATCTGGTGCTGCACATAACGGCGCTCCTGACTGACGGTACCCCAACGGCGCTTCTCTGTTTCTTATATATAACAAAACATATATACTCTCTTCTTTTTCATTATGTAATTTGGAATTCTTTATTTAAAATATTCCGAAAATTCCAATTTCTTGGAAGGGACTAACATCTGTTGTAGAAATTACATATGAAAAATTGAAAAAAAAAATACAATTTAATTGCTTTTTTGCCTTTTTTTATTTAATGAAATCCTTTGGACCGCCTGAGTCTGAGCCGGGCGGCTTGTAGCCTATCATTGACGCCGCTTTCAGATTCGTCGGTTGAGCCGGATTCCGGTTCTGGGTCTTCGCGGTCCTGGTCGTGAATGAACTCCGCCTGGCCGTGGAGGTGAACTTGAACCGCGTCCGGTTTGGGCGGCTCCGACGCGGACCGGCTCGCCATGCCGTGCGGCGGCAGCGGCGGCCGCCTACGCTCCATCGATTGCTGCTTGTGCTTTGCCGTCCGGTGGAACGACGGCGATCCGGTGGGAGTGGGCGGCGGAGCCGCCACGTCGGCGAATTGTTGTTGTTGGTTCTCTTCCTTGTGCGGGATCTGTTGGTCCGGTTCCTGATCCGCCATTGTTAGATATTTGATTAGATTAGACTGGATTATGCAATTGAACTCCGTTTGGGCGACGAGAAAGAGAAAGAAGAAAGGCTAGTACGTACCTCGTTGTTGTTGCTGTTATTACTGTTGTTGCTGCTGGGTTTGGCCATGGCCAGCTTTCCAGACTGAGCAACCAAGTACTGGACCATTTGGAAGAAGGTGGTCTGGCCCATGTTGGCACAGTTTTGCCAGTGGTAGATGAAGAGGTCCCAGGCTCGGGCCCTCAGCTCCTGCAATTTCCGGTCTATATCCGGCTCGTGCTTCGCCAAGTATGGCCGCAGGAATGTTTCGTATACATACCCACTTCCCTGCAAGCATCATCAACCAGAAACAAATTTGACATGTAGAAGGCAGCGTCTTCTGTCCTTTGTTGTTTTGCCTACTACAAGGGGCTAAGAGAACCAAACTGGTAGACCAGTTGGTGTATGGTGTCATTCGCCCTTGGAGGTGGTTGCATGTTTGATTCTCCTTGGGAATGTGTTTACTTACTTTTGTAGCTGGGTAATGATTACTCGAAAGTAATGGAGGGTTATAAGCTCAAGTTGAATTTTTATGTAAGTAGACATGTAAATATATTTTCTTGGTCAAAGTTATATTTTTTCTCTCTAATTTCATCTTTTTTGTTTTGTATGATGAATTGAATTTTTTGTTATTTTGATTATACCTCTATACTTGCATTTTTTAGTCAATTTAATTATTGTATTTTGACATTTTTCTCGTATAACAACTCAATTTTTTTGTTATTTCAATTACACTCATATACTTGTATTTTTGAGTTAATTTAATCATTATATTTTGACGTATAAAAAAAATAAAATAAAATTAATTTATCTCATTTTATCTTTTATTTTTAACACATCAAAATATAAGAGTTAAATTGACTTGAAAATACACGTATAATAGTTTAATTGAAATAACAAAAAGTTCAAATCGTCACACGAAAAAAATGTTATTAAAGTACAAGATATGAAATTGAGTCGAAAATACAATTCTGAATGTGTAATTGTTGATGTAGCTATGTTCTCTTGAACAATAACTAAAGGGGTTTACCAAGTTATCCCATACTCTTTTGTTTCATTTTTAATTAACAAAAAAAGAGTAAATTTGAACTGCCAACCCTTATCCCATTCATTAGGTTAGGCCAAATGAAGCCATGCCCAAGATAATGTTCTTCCCCTACACCAAGTACCATTCATAGTCCCACGAAACTCTTTCTATGCTAGGCTTTAGTCATTGCATTATTAGCTCTTTCAACTTTTAATTTGAAATATTTACAAGAAAAAAACTTTTAATTTGAAAAAATCTCATATCACAAGTGAGCAATTAGACTTACAAAGGTAAAAAGAGAGGGCTCGAGAGAGAACTTGAACTTGAGATCTTTCTCTAGCCTCGTTAATTTTCATGCCACTTGAATTTACTTACAAAGAGTCTATTTTGACAATTTTAACTTGTGATCTCCCAATAATAAAGAATAATTCTACTATTACTATAAAGGTTTGTTCACATCAATAGATTCAATATTGTCATAACTTTAAGAATATAATAATAATTATTATTTAACTATAGTTATTGTTTATAGTTAGAAACAATTATGGAATAATGGAAGCAATGGTACTCGCTCTGTAAACTGTTTAATAGCTTTATATATAAAACTATAACTCACTGTGCCATTTTTCTATTTCTCCCTATTTTTTTTTTTTTTGTCTATTTCTCTTACTTTCCCCTTGTTATTCTATTTGTCTTTCCCTTGTTTATTTTTATTTCCCCCTTAATTCCAATTCTATTTTCAAAGGAAACATTAGTTAGAATTAGTGTCATGACAAACATGTCTATGATAAAATTCTCATCATTTTATCTAGCCAAAAAATAGTAAAAAAAAAAAAATTAACTCATC
The DNA here is from genome assembly GCA_036245055.1 of Diospyros kaki. Classification (NCBI taxonomy): domain Eukaryota; kingdom Viridiplantae; phylum Streptophyta; class Magnoliopsida; order Ericales; family Ebenaceae; genus Diospyros; species Diospyros kaki. The sequence goes on from BSEG01000010.1 coordinate 2,878,299, forward strand.
ATTCTCGAGATCAATCATGGAGCCTTTACCTTAGTCTTGGGATACCAAAGGTAGATAAAGAGAGCTAGTTTGGCCTCCCCATACATTGGCAACCTTCAAAAGAATCCATGGAAGCTTTATTTAGCACGAGCCAAGAAAATGACTAACAATTTGCAGCAAAGATTGAGGGAATTTTGCTTCCATACCATGAAATGAATATGTCCAAAATCCTCTCAAAGACCGACAACAATGACGCTATGATCCTGAAAATTTCAAAACCAATCAAACGTAAACAACCATGAAGAAGAAGAAGAAGAAGAAGAAGAAGAAGAAGAAGAAGAAGAAGAAGAAGAAGAAGAAGAAGAAGAAAAGTGGTTGTTCTGACCAGTATTGACACCAAAATCGAAGCTCTGTGATCTCAACTTTGTTCTTCTCTACAGTTTTGAAACACTCAAACGCAGGGTATGCATATCCGAGGACCAAACTGTAACAAGAACAACATCCATTACAACCCTTAATCTCACAATCGAAATCTAAATTCCCTTTTGGAATCAAAATTCTTCAAAGAAAGAGGAAAGGAAGACGATGATCAGAACACAGGATGAATGGTTGATGGCATACATAAGTCCTCTGGTGATGAAATCTCCCAACATCCTTAATTCCTATGTCTCAATGCCCGCCAAATCTTCCTAAATCAAGACGAGCAGGAATCGAATGTCAACTCTAAAATACCCACATTGAGTTATAAGCAAGACAATCGAATTGAATCGAATCGAATCGAGTTGAGTCATACCTGCGAGATATGATTGGCCGAAAGTAAAGATCAGACGGTTGAAAGCAGCAGGAGCATTTGACGGATTCAGAGACTGCAAGAGGGAAGGATGAATGCGGGATTTCCCTGCGTTTGGCTGGTCGGAAAATGGATTTTTTCCCGGAAAATTGAATTGGAAACAGAAGTTGCTTATTCGGACTTATATGTGTGTGTACATAATCATACACACACACATATATGAACGACCCGTTGCGATCCGACAAACAACGATTGGATTCGGTTAAAACTAGGAATATATATACATATTAACATCAACATAGAGAGAGAGAGAGAGAGAGAGAGAGAGAGCGGAATTTGAGAAAGGGAGGGCTGAGGGGATTCCTTGGCAGAGACGCCTTCTCAGAAGTTTACACGTAACTGAGGGCTTGCATTTCTTGGGATCCTTTCCAACGGATTTAACCGTTTTGGCAGTTACGCAGGGAGGGTTCTCGCATGAGGGTATTTTGGACATTTTTAAGGTATTTTTAGGGTATTTTTGGTTAATTATAAAAAAGAAACTCAATCGAGTCTAAATTATTAATATATACATGTGCCCTCTCTTTAATTTATTGATAAAATATATTATTAGTTTTTAACTTGACATTCTAAATTAAATAATATGAATTTAAAAAAGATGAATTGAGTAAATAAGGTGACTTGAAATATCACGTTGCTTCTTTTAAAATTTCTTACTTGCTAAACACGATTGATCAAATTAGACATTTAGATGACACTAATCAAGAATTTGATACATTCAGCATTCAAAATTATTAATTTTTTAACAAATAATTTTAACAGAAGATAAATAATAGTATAAATTTAAAATAAATTAAAAAATATGATAAAACATGGGTTTTATTTTTGTTAATTGACACTTGCAAGATGGATTGGAGACCCACTATCTAATAAAATAAATGAATAAATTAGAACAAATAGAGGATAAGGTATGATACTTACATCATGCACACAACATCTAAGAGAGAAAATATTTAATATAAAGTGTTTATGTGGGTTAGATTCCTAAAACGGTCCTATCTATTCAGTATGTGTTAATGCAGATGTAGAATGGACTTTTTGTCTATTCTCCCCACTAATTCGGTGCAATTAATAAAACCAAAAGATATTAAGAAAATTTTATTTGTAGTCAACTTTTCTATTGTTTGTAATATGTAAAAACTCACTTTTCCCTTTCTACTTACATTAATAACTCTTTGTAATTAATATTTTTTAAAAATATTATTTTTTATACCATCATAGAGTCACAACCATCCTCACATGGTCATTCCTAAAACATATCCTTAATCTCCAACAACTCGATTTGTCGATCGATGTTTGAGATGAAGACTAGCATCATAAGAGGTAGAAGACTGCAAAATCAGAAGTAGATTGTATGAGTATTGGTGTGGGTGTGGGTCACTTTTGCAAAATGATATTATTTTGATATTTATAAAATGATGTTGTTATCTTTGATTTTGTGTGTTTTCTATTAGTTACTTTAGTTTTTTTCGATTTATTTGCATTTATTCAAATTAATCAGTTCAATTTGGTTTTATACGATTTGGATTTATTTTTTTTTTAATTATCGGTTAGTTTGGTTTTTCAATTTAATCAATTGATCCGATTTGATTTAATCAAGTAGTAAATTTCGATTCGATTTAATTATCGAATCAATCATTTACAGATCCCTCTCAAACAGAGACAAAATAATAGTTATTAAACAATTTTAAATGTAAAATTATACCTGCCAATAGTAACATACAATTTAATAATATTATACCATATGCTCAATAAGTTAGAAGTGACAAAACATAATTCAATTGTAGAATGAAGCCAAGTTAATGACTTGGTATTGTTAAGTAATTGGGTTATATATATTAGGTTAGTCTTCAACCAAATAAGAGCACCAAATAATTGGAATAATTAGGTTATTATTTGGGCTTTGAATATCTATGTTCACTTGGTCAGAGGACAACCAATCGTATTAGAATGAGACATAAAATCGAATCATATAAGTATTGATTAATATTTAATACTAAGTTATTTTTTTAAAAAAAATAATAACCAAAGGTTACATAATTATACTTTACCTTATATAAAAATGAAAATGAAAAATGAATATAATATAAAATAAAAATAAAAAAATAATATTTTTTAAAATAGCAGAAAATGAAAACATGAGAAAAGCGTAAATAAAAAAATATAAAGAATTTTTGGTAAATATAATTTTTAATATAAAAAATAGTTATTCAATATGAAAAAAAACATAAATTTCGTAATGTATTCACACAAATTTTGAAAAAAATAAAAAAATTTGAGTTAAAGATAGAATTTTTTTCGTCTCTAACCTAATCTCTTTGCGAACAGAAATGTGTTTTTGATATTTTTTTAATATTATGAAATAGCTTCAAAATGTTTTTAAAATTAAAAAATCAGTTTGAAAACCTTTTTTTAATGTTTTTTGACATTTTGAAAATAAAAACATTGAAATGACACCCCCAAAATATATACTATATATAATGAAGAAAATTAGAGTTCAAATGCTCCATTCTTACAAGTTGCAATTTTGTGATTAAAATGTCATAATATTATAACACTTGTAGATAATAATAAGAAGAAGAAGATGAAATTTAGAATCACTATCTTTTAGATATATACTCAATAAATCTGAAATATATATAATAACTTATAAATTAAACTCTCATTTACTCAACAAAATTTAACGACGTTCCTATAGTTTTATAGAAAACTATTGTAATTATTCATAATGTAGAATATATTGGGTTTTAGAGATATTTATTGGAAAAATAGGGAATGGGAGATTTTTTTTGGAATTTTAATTAATTTTATCATTTTAATTTAATATAATAAATTTTTAAATTATATAATGTTTATAAACAATATTGTTTTATTTAATTTATTTTAAATCAAGAAACTTTTATATTTATAATGTGAACGATCCGATAATTAATTATCGTTTGAAAAAAGAGATCCATCAAATGAGTCTCATTTAACTATATATTCAACGAATAAATATTAACATGATGTACTCTAAATTTTATCTTCTGATTATACCCTAGTTAGTTATTGTGCTCAATAGACAATTATCAAACCATTGTTGTTGTTGTTTTTTTTAGTGTGAAAAATTTTAGAATTCCTTTAGATAGCTTTTGACTCGAATCGTCTATCTTTTTTAAAATTCACGATCTATTTTGATCCCGTTTAAGTATATAGACAGATTTTTCACTGAAACTTAGGACTTATCCTTTTAAAATAAATATAAATAATTACACAATCTTATATAAAGACAAAATTAAACCCATGAAGTAGGGGTATCCTAATCTCTCGTACATGAAATTATCTTTGGTATCCCTATAGATTTGAGCCATTGTTTTAGGTATAAAAAGTTTGTGTATGCTAATTCTCATTTTTCTTCGGACCTTTAGAACATTCCATACATTTAGTCACTAAATTTTATATTTTGTCAATTGGCACGACAATTTCTAAATTAAGTATCAAAGAGTTTTTGTCTGCACAACTGCGAATAATTTCTATTGTGGTTCTGAATAATCAAATAACAGTTAAATCGATCAAACACAATGGATCTTTCTGCTGGTCAAGCCCAGCTAACATTCTTTACATTTCAGCATTATCACGTCTTTGAATCTTTAACCCATCTTTTTCATCTATATATTTCAATTTGGGCTTTAACAGTAGCAATTTTGAAATCTATTTTTCACGACCAATCATATGAACCATCAATCATCCGTCGAATGTTCCTTGGAAAGATTCCAAGATGTTTTTGTCTTCAAAGATGATCCCAAACCTCAAGCTTAAGCGATGTGATCGTCATTTGTTGCCTCCTAGTCCTGGGTTTCAGTTCTCTGGCTTGCTTATCTCCCATTTCACCTCTCCTCCAGGTACGCTGCTCTTGAAATCCTCTTTCTCTCTCTCTCTGTTTGTTTGTTTTTTTCTCTTGATTTCTTCTTTTAAACTGCTATTTCATGAGTTTTTGCGCCCTTTTAACTATTATTTTAGTTTAATTTGAAGCTTGGATCTGTTCTTATTCTGCCAGTTGTGTTGGTGTGACCCAGTCAGTGTTAATTAGTGTTTGGGACTTGGGATGCTTTCCTATGTTGAAATAAGTGTTTCTCTTTCCCAGAAGATAGTTTTCTGATTCTGACTCATCCTGACTAGAGAAAATTGTACAGATGGTTAGTTTGATTGGTTGGTGGAAGGTCACGGATTTAAGTCATGGAAATAGCCTATTCGTAATGCTTTTTGGTCAATTTAATTGGTCATAATAGCTTTGCAAACTAACAGTGCTGTTATATCTGATCCCTTCGTAGGTTTATTAGATTGATACTTTAGGGTTTTGGGCAAGATTCATGAGATTCATTGTGGCAATTTTCTTGGTAATTTTGTGGTCTATCGTGAGCCTCAAAGGGGCATCGTCACATGGAGACCAACCTCTGTCAAGAATAGCAATTCACAATGCAGTATTTGCTCTCGATGATCTTGCATATATCAAGGCCTCTCCTTCTGTTATTGGATTAAAGGTGTTGCCTGCAATTCTACTTTCTGAATTTAAGCTGGGTGTTTTATTGCTTTGAGAAATAATACATTCCTTCTCTATTTAGGGTAAAAATTCTGAGTGGGTGTCATTGGAGTACCGAATTTCAGGCCCATCAATAGATGATTGGGTTGGAGTGTTTTCACCTGGGAATTTCAGGTTTTGTGGCATTAGTTTTCTTCAACTTTCACTTGACGTTATTGATCTGAATGGATTATTTTGTTCTTATCTATTTTCAGTTCTTCCGCCTGTGCCCCTGAAAATCCACGGGTTACTCCTCCCTTTTTCTGCACTGCACCAATTAAGGTCCACGCTGTGCTCCCTTCGGCCTCTTCTATAATTCATTAGCCTACTAGTTTAGTAGAAGCCAGGCTTGTGTTAATATGTTCCACCTTACTTGCAGTATCAATATGCAAATTACTCAAATCCAGAGTACAAGGACACAGGCAAAGGATTGTTGAGGCTTCAATTGATCAACCAGAGATCTGACTTCTCTTTTGCATTGTTTTCTGGCGGGTTGTTAACTGTATGTCATTTTGTCTTATTATTCCTATATAATCACCATGGCTATGCTCTTATCAAACGTCCTTGCACAAGCAGAACTGTGTAAATAATCATCAGTTGAAATTTTGGCGCATTTTGCTCATCCCCGAATGGTAAAGAGATTGGCTGGGGACTTCAGTGGTTCAGGAAATAATGTTTGTAACTGTTTTGTGACAGTTATAATGGTCAACCTCTACTGTCAGTTGTCAGATTTCTTGGAGAACATTAGTGGCTAAACTTGTTTTGTTTTGTTTTTTTTTTTCAGTTTATATTAATCAAGGTGAGTGACCAAAGTATTTCTAACTGAAACCAATACAAGAATGAAAAAGCATTGTATTTTTTTTTTCTCTCACCCGCTTTTCTGAAAGTAGTACCTGATGAATTAACTTACTGTTTCTTTTCCATGTTGTGAAAAACATTTGTTTTTTCTTTAACTTTTTCATTATTTGGAGGAATATGCCCCTTTTTTCTTTTGGCAACGACACTGCATCTATGTGCTTTTTCTTCCAATAACAGCCAAAGTTGGTGGCGGTGTCAAATATTGTATCTTTTGCAAATCCAAATGCACCAGTATACCCACGCTTAGCACAGGGAAAGACATGGAATGAAGTAAGTTTCTGTCCCTGCAAATTTAGTCCTTAGATTTTTTGCATATTGCATGGCAAATATAGAAGATAGCTATATTTTTGTGGAACTTTTATGCACCTGCAGAGTTATTTTTGCAATCTTCCTAAATTTGTGTGTGAAAAGACTTACACTAATTTGGAACTCAGATGACTGTAACATGGACAAGTGGATATGGGATCGATGAAGCAGAGCCTTTCATTGAATGGGGTCCAAAGGGAGGAGAACAGAGGTGTTCCCCTGCTGGGACACTGACCTTTGATCGTAGCAGCATGTGTGGTGTGTAAATATGTATAGTTGTATAAACATGTTGTGATCTTTTTGAGTGATTTTGTCTCAACTACGGACATGATATGCAGTGCTTCTGGATGATGCCTCATCTTCAAACTGAATTTCCATAAAGCTTTCAGAATGATGGATTTCACGCATGCTGATAATTGTGGAACTTTTCTTTTCTTTTTTTGGAGTAAAACATAATAGATTTTGTTTTTAATTGAATGATTTTTTTGTATCTACACTTCTTTTCTAAGTGACTCAAAAATTCCATACACCAAAACTTCACGATGGTATGAGAGTTCTTATGTTCTTATGTCTCCATTATGCTGTTATTTACTCTAATAACGTTTCTTGTACACATTAAAATGTCACTAAAATTCTATGGAGATTTATGTGACATGCAATTCAATAATGGCTTGTACAAATTGGTGACAATACGGAACCTTTTTACAAGCCTTTTATAACTGTAGTAGTTACATGTCATGGAATGAGATTGAAAAAAGGGGCGGCCTTGGTGCAAGATGCTCTACCCCCTTTTGTGGCGGTCAGGGGAGAGTCATCTTTTTATGCAACTTTGTCTTTGCTTCCCTAGAGTCTGTTTCCAGCACTTGACCTGTGACCTTCTAGTGATAAGGGGCAATCTTATTGTTGCTACCAAGGTTCAACCTTAGATTGAAAAAAGGAAGAAAATAAAAATTCCTTGGGACTTCAATTTTTTAGCATTCTTTTTCGGGCCAATTGGTGTTCCAATTCACTTGATTGAACCAGCCAAGATTTGCTCAATTCATTTTATAATTTCCATACTGCAGGTGCACCAGCAAGAACAGTGGGATGGCGTGACCCTGGATTCATACACACCAGTTTCCTGAAGGAATTGTGGCCCAACTCAGTGTATGTTGTCTTTTCTGCCAGGAGAAGGCAATATCAGCAAGTCTCATACTTTTTGGTTAATTCCTCTAAGATTAACTGATTGTGTTGAGTTTACCTCTTTTGATACTTCCCTTTAACCTCTACTTCTGCAAGACAGCCAATTTATTTTTTTATTTTTTCATTTATTGGTTATCCATCCAAATTATGTGACTTTTAGACAATCAAAATAAAAGGTTCAAGCTAATCTAGAACATATAGTAATAACATGATGTCAGAATTGCATGGATTCCTTAAATGTATTACTACAGTAATATAGGATTCATCCTTGAACTTAAATTCTTAAACTATGAATCCAAATAACTAACTAGATCAAATATATTAATTGATATTGAATCTTGTAGAAACATGAGCTCAATGGTATGATGTAATTTATGGGGAAGTTTTTATGCTTAACGATCCTGGGAAATCTGAAACATATTTGGGTAGGGAACTGTTGTTTTTATGGCCAGTACCCTTGTGGTTCAATATCATCTAGTCTACACACGTCAGTTGTTGTCTAAATTCAAGTTTCTCCAGGGTGGCACTTGCTATAGCCATTTTTTTTTTTTTTTTTGTGGAGAAAAATAAAAAATAATTAATAAAAAAAGAAAATGAAGATTTTAGTTCAAAATCTAAATTCCACTTCAAAGTTGTATGAGAGTGTGAAGTGTAAATCATTGCATACACACTGAAGAGCAATGCAATTAGTGGTAGCATTAAATTTAGAAGGATGTTAACTCTGTATGCTAATTATCCAGGTATACCTACAAGTTGGGGCATAGGTTATTCAATGGTACATATATATGGAGTCAGATGTACCAGTTCAAGGCGTCTCCTTATCCTGGTCAAAGTTCTGTGCAACGAGTAGTCATCTATGGTGACATGGGAAAGGTCAAACTCCTTTTCACACTTTGTGATGCACATTGGATATAGTTCCTTACTATTGATGCCGGCCTTGATTTTTCATTCGGTTACTTTCTTAAGTCCAATATATGTCATCTTTAACTTCTTGTTCTTTGTCTGCTTTTTTTTTTTTCCCCTTGCCTACATATGTGAAGTTCCGCTTCTATTCTAACACTCTCTGGCTGAATTTCATTTACACTGTAAGCCGTGTTCTGAAGTATTTATTTTCATTTGTCAACATGAAGGATGAGGCTGATGGCTCCAATGAATATAACAATTTCCAACCTGGCTCCCTTAACACCACCAAGCAGCTTATTAAGGACTTAAAGAACATTGATATAGTCTTCCACATCGGAGATATTTGTTATGCAAATGGTTATCTTTCACAGTGGGATCAGTTTACAGCCCAAATCGAGCCTATTGCCTCAACTATTCCTTACATGATTGCTAGGTAAGTTGATGCAATTCTATAACTGGATCATGTAGTCATCTCTTCTCCCTTGTGGCAATTCCTCCTTTCTTCTTGCAGCGGTAATCATGAACGTGACTGGCCCAGCACAGGATCGTTCTATGGGAACAATGATTCAGGAGGGGAATGTGGTGTGTTGGCTGAGACGATGTTTTATGTTCCTACTGAAAACAGGGCTAACTTCTGGTATGAGTCATTGTGTAAAAGGGATGTGTTCCATTCATATGTGCATATGAGTGTGCATATTTTGTATTTATTTGTTAGTTGGGATCCTATGCTATAGATCATCGTTATGTTGTCACCTTTCATATATATTCCATTTAGTTCTCTTGTGGACCTATTCCAATGTGCTCAAATTTCGTAAAACACATATAATTGTAAACCCTTCTAAATACCTAAGTATCAGTAGTGTCTAAAATAAGTTTAAATGTTTATTCCCAAACCATAACTGCAAAGTGCATGGTAAAGGGAATGCTTATTTTCCTTCTCCTGCCCTCCACTTTCTCCTTAATATTCCTTGCATCTCTTTAAGATTTTTGTTCCCACCATTGATTAATTTTTCTTTTCGATTGCTGATGATTCACAATGAAGGATATAACACAGAATTGTTCCACCTCTATTGAAATTGATTCTGTGTTTGCTTTTCTACTTTCAATGCATGCAACAAATACAAGTCCTAAAGGACCCTCTTGAATGTTTTATATATCTTCCTCTGCAAGGTACGGCACTGATTATGGCATGTTCAGGTTCTGTGTGGCCGACACAGAACATGACTGGAGAGAGGGATCCAAGCAATACGAGTTCATCGAGCATTGCCTGGCATCTGCTGATAGACAGAAGCAACCGTGGCTTATCTTCCTTGCTCACCGGGTATTAGGCTATTCTTCTTGTACTTACTATGCCGTACAGGGATCGTTTGCTGAGCCAATGGGGAGGGATAGTCTTCAAAAGCTTTGGCAGAAGTACAAGGTGGATATAGCCATCTTCGGCCATGTGCACAATTATGAAAGGACATGTCCCATTTACCAGGTACTTCGACCAATTCATGAAGCGGTGAACATCTGTTTCTGCGTCTTTGATGCATTTGGCCTGCTGGAATCAACCGATCTTTATAAAACTCAGTTCTGTTGGATTTCAATCCTTCTTTATCTGCTATTAGTTAGTTAATCGAAATGGGACTTTAGAAAATCTACTGATTGAGAGTTCTCATCTTTGCATCAGATTACTTTCGATTGGTATTTCTTTTGCTTTCGCCTGCGGATGCAGGCCAAAGGCTGAACCACGTTACATCATTTTGTGTCGATTCTCAAACAGGCCCTGTATGTCTTCCACATGATCGACATTTATAGCATTTACATTCGAAGCTGGATATGTAGAACCCAGCAAACATCTTTGACATCTTGATATGGAAGCATTTCTACTACCACTGTACTAACAAATATGCATCAACATTCTGCTTCTTCTATACTGAACATTTAATCTTTCATCCTGTTCTTGGTACAGAACATCTGCACAAGCAAGGAGAAGAACTACTACAAGGGCATCCTCAACGGGACAATACACGTGGTCGCTGGGGGCGCTGGCGCAAGCCTGTCAGAATTTTCTGACATCCAAAGTCAATGGAGCATTGTCAGGGACTTTGATCACGGGTTCGTTAAACTCACTGCATTTGATCATTCAAATATGCTGTTCGAGTACAAAAAGAGCCGGGATGGGAATGTTTACGACTCGTTTAGAATATCACGCGATTACAGGGATATCTTGGCCTGCACAACAGATAGTTGCCCCGCTACAAGTCTTGCATCTTAATTTTGGGTCCAAGAGAGTCGTCTTTGTACCTAGTCCTACTCTTATTTTGTAAATAGACTGTTTTCTCCATCCGACTCTATAACTATACTTTGTAGCAGCTATAAGAATAGACTTTACTACAAGGGGTTGCCCTCCAATATAAATTGCTTGGAAAATACGATTGCATTTATTGTATATTGGTTTATGTTTTCTATGTCTCTCTCTCTATATATGTCATTGTGATTACACAAGAATGGTATTTTTATTTAAGGGAGAGCAAAAGTTCGGTTTATTTGAACTAATCGAATTGAATCGGCCGAACTTATTTGTTTGGTTCGATTTTTTTCTTACATCGGTTCAGTTCAGTTAATTTTTTTCAAAAGTTCGGTTTTCGATTTATTTTTTTAGTTGAAAGAATCGAATTGACCGAACCTTAAAATGATGTTGTTTTGATGTTTATAAAATAAAATGACGTTTTCTTTGGTTTTGTGCATTGTCTAACAGTTATTTTGATTTTTTCAGTTTAATCGATTTGGTTTATACGTTTTGAATTTGATTTTTTTTATTATTAGTTAGTTCAATATTTTAGGTTAATAGGTCAGTTTAGTTTGATTTTATTTCTCAATTCAGTTTAATCGATTAATGATACTAAATTAACCGTTTATACATATAAATGTCTTTGTTATTACCACGAGAATGGTGTTTATTATGTAAGGATTGACGAACTGTAATCATATGCTATATAAAATAAAATAACCACATGCATAACAAGTACAAAATAAGGGTATTTCCCAAAACTTATATTAAAAGAAATCATATCCATCTTATCTTTCTTAAGGATATTTCACTAAAATAAGGATATATTTGATGAAAATATTAATATATACTCTACATTTAAATTTTTAAATTATACTTGTATAAGTTAGTAGACATAAATTTTTTCTATAGTTATGATAGGCTTGTTCGTTACACATTTGAAAAATAATTAAGGTTTATTTGACACTAAAATACATACATAATCGTTGTATTAGGGATCGGTCACTATAGCTCTACTTTGATGTGAACACATGTATAAAATGACAAAATTAATTTTTTCAGTACAGCTTTCAATACTCAAGTTAGTATGATAAATAAGTAATAAATCTATATAAATATTATGAATTTTGTTGTTTATTGTGGGTGGTTTCTTACCTTTATATAGGTCGAGGGAGAGGGGGTCCAGATTCTCAAAGCCATCATCTTCGAGATAAGTTTGAATACCTAAGTTTGGTTATATTGAGTTAGAGGAGAATCTATTAAACTAGATATAGATAATATTAGATCTAAATTCTCTAAAGAAGAAAAAAGTTGAGATATTTAAAATTTATTTTCAATACTTCTATGCTCAATTATCCTAAACAAGCAAAGAATTACTCGAACCAGATGAAAAACTCTAGTTCCAAATTTTTTAGATACGAGATGACTTAGATACAAGTTAAAATATTTAAAATTATCTCCAAAACTCTATTACTCGATTATTCTTGGTCTTAAATAAAAATATAACATTAGATACGAATTCTCTTAAATAAGAGTTTAGGAATTGGATATTGTGCTTATTTTTTAAAATTAAATTAGGTAAAAAATGTGTGTCTTCTTGTAAAACACACATAATTGCCTGAGATGGGTAAATCTTTAGAGTAGTTAAATGATTTTTTTTTTTTTTTGGTATTTTCCTATCAATCCATACATATATACATATATATACACACAGCTGACGGCAAGTTCAACCCAAATCCTATATAATATAGATTTTGAGCCATGACTTTATGCCGAAATACGAGACGCGATAAGGAGGAATCCCTGCTTCCGAAGATCTCATCTCCACGGTTTTCGAAGCTTCGGAGAACAGCAAAGTTGACTTCAAATGGAAAATACTGATATATACATACACGCATATATGTATATATATGTTTAAGCCAAAAGTATACCATACCAAAAGCTTTACAGCAATGAGGTCTTCTATCCATGTTGTCTGGTCGAGTAGCTTTCACATTCGTCGCCTTCTTTTCAGAAAAAGAAATTTGTAAAATTGGTCGGTTCGTCCCAATAGGAACTGCAAAATTGAATTTTGACTTCGAATTTGCTTTCGCATTCATAATGGTTCTTACTTCTTAGCTCTCTCTCTCTCTCTCTCTGAACTAGATTGAGCAAGAACTGAGTGAGATGAAAGTTTTTGGCTTGATTTTCTGGGGAATTTTGTGGGCTTTCACCAGCCTCCAAGCGGCATCGTCTCATGGAGATCAGCCACTTTCAAGAATCGCCATTGAAAGGGCAGTAGTTGGGCTTCATCAGGAAGGAGCTTCTCTCAAAGCCTCGCCTTCGCTTCTCGGATTAATGGTAAGCTGCTAATGCGCTCTTAACTGTTTGTAAATTTGTCAAGGCCAGTCAGGATATGAAAAGAAAATGGAAGACACAGTTTTACTATGTAATTTCTCTCCAGCACCATTTCCAATCAACATTCAGGATTCCAAGACTTTCATTTCTGCCTGTTCTTCTCTCTTCTAGGGCCCAACAAAAGAATGGGTGACTTTAGAATATACTGTTCCAAACCGTTCCATTGATGACTGGATTGGTGTATTTTCTCCTGCCAACTTCAGGTTTTTTTTTTTTTTTTTTTTTTTGAAAAACAAGAAAAAGAAGCATATATTTGATCTTCATCTGGAGGTTTCTGTCGTTGTTTTCTTGTTCAAATTAACTTGCTCTTTGAGGATATATTTTCATTTAATGGTTTCAGTGCTTCTACCTGTCTTGCCGACAATTCAATGGTTGCTCCTCCGTTTCTGTGTACTGCACCCATCAAGGTATGCTTTGGGGTGGGCTCCGATGAGTTTATGAATTAGATTCTTAAGACTGTTTTTAAATTAAGTAAACAAATAGGCTATCAATTTGAACGGTTGCTTTTTGTGCAGTATCAATATGCAAATTATAGCAATCCCAAGTATAAGGACAACGGGAGAGGGCTTCTAAAGCTTCAATTGATCAACCAAAGATCAGACTTCTCATTTGGTCTATTTTCAGGGGGATTATCAAATGTATGTTTGTTTTGCGTGTCTTTTCTCTTTAAATTTTACAGTTCTGTTGGCAGTTGAATTTTTGCAAATGAAGCAAAGGAAGACCGCACTTAGTTCAGCATCTTCATCGGATAAGTTGTAAGCTGATTAGTTTGGATTTTATTTGTTTTCTCACGAACTGTTTGATAAAATTAATATTTCTAAATGATGCTTGGTGAAAAGTAGTACTGAGTATTGGGTGCCGTAGCAGTATCTGACTAGTGATACATGTCCAACAATCCTTGATGCATGTTCAATGAAAAATGATATCGTAGTTAGGTAGCAGTGTTGGTTATTCATTCTTATCATATCAAGCCACATACTTTAACTAAAAGAGGGAGTAATTATAAAGTAGTATGCCCATCTATAACTAAAAAATGACATTATTGACATCTTGAACAGTTAGGTGATAATGTAATAAGGGTGATTACTGGATTTTTGTAATATTACCTAGCCAATGCACTGTTTTTGTATCATACACCAAAAGCATGCTGTGGTTTTTTATTGTTATTTTTGTTTGTAGATACATTGCAAATCCATGGCTTAGACATGTGAGTCTGGTTGGATGCGCCTTAAGATGTGGTGGGTAGAAATTTTGAGACAACGTTCAGGCAACTTATGTAAATACAGAAAGTTTTAGATAAAGAATTAAATATGCAAAAATTGATCCTGGATTCATTTAAATGCTATATCCGCAGAGCCACCTGCCTATCCCTTTAATTCTCTAAAAAGACCCTGTCATTCTTGTGTTGTTGATAACTAATCGATATAATCTCATCTCTGATAATGGAAAGATAAATGTACTATATTCCCTCTTATTGCCTCGCTCCATCTTATTCCATGTTTCTCTTTTTCCTTCTCACTCTCTTTCTCCTTTAGCAACAAAATCATTCTTCTCCAATCATCACATCCAGCCAACCCAAGTCTTATTGAGATCATAATGCCAACAATTGTCTAGTTGTAGCACGACACTAGTCACATCTCCAACAAAAATATTATTATTGTTATTATTATTTATTTTTATTTTATCTTTTTTTTTTTTGGGGGGGGGGGGGGGCTTGTTATGTTGAAAGATGTTTAATTATCATGATTATGGATTAAATGGTATCTCCATAATAGTGTATATTTTTAATATATTTAGTACTTTTGGTTGTTATGTTAATAGACATTGTTAATTAAAAAAATGCAAAAGAATTTATATGTGTGTACTTTTACTACATCCTGTGGTATCTGTATCCATATCTTTCTAACCTCGATATCTCATGTTTATGTATTTGTATTTGTGCTGCTGCTTCTTGATTTGGTGGATTCTAATGGCTGTCAAACTTCTCTTGATTCAGAAATTGTTGGGAGGATGTTGGAAACTGAAATCAGTCCTATATTTAATATAAAATTTTAAGGGCCTTATCATTTTAGTTAAAATGAAGTTTTCCAACTGAACATGACTTGACTTGGCTGTTTTGTTTTCTCATTTCGTCAAGGCATTGTAAAAGAAATCTGAGAATAGATATTTTCTCAGTTTTGTAACTTAGTGAGACGAATTTTAGCATTGTCTAGTCATTTATGCTTACTCTATTCATAATATGATTATGTATTTATTTGGTTTGTTCATCTAACATCACCAAGTTAAAATGGTTGATGCTAAGAGAAGTGAACTTGTTGGCACAAAAATGAAAAATAGAGATAAAATAATAGTGGATTTCAGAAAGGAAGAGAAACAAATATACTATCTGTGATTCTTTGCAATTATCATGCACTCAATAGTAAATTGATCATCAAAATAATAGGGGAGATGGCAGAGAGGCGTGTTTATCTGAATTAGTTAACACAACTAATGGTGGTAAGTGTTTTTCCAAGCCTACATGACCATACACACACCACACACTTATCAAAAGCACATTAGTTGAAGTTAATGCCTGAAAAAGTTGAGCATAGAGTTAATTGGTTCATTTTTTCTTCCTTAACTTAGATGCATGCCATCTAAGTGCATGTGGAATAGATCAAGCAGATAGTCATTAGTAATTACCATTTACCACTTGCTATTAAAACAAACCTAAATAATAAAGAGGCAAAAGGACCAATGGAAGAAAAAAAAGTCATAAAAGAAAAGGCAAGTATGCCTTTTGTCACAACCAGGGCAAGGGTCGTTGTGTCCCATAGCAAGTGTGGCATACCTTTTTGTATATTTATAGATTTACAGTTGATTTTTCATAATAAGCAGTTTATCCTTCGGTCTCATTTACCTAGAGTCATAGGGAGAGTAATGACTACATATTTCCTTGTTTGTGATTATCTGTAGCAAACCTTCCTGTTTGTCTGTCATTCACCAATGTTATATCCTAATTTTAATTTTTGATTTTTCCTCTCTTGTTTGATTCTTTTC
Source organism: Diospyros kaki (assembly GCA_036245055.1). NCBI lineage: Eukaryota > Viridiplantae > Streptophyta > Magnoliopsida > Ericales > Ebenaceae > Diospyros > Diospyros kaki. Next base: position 2,894,643 of record BSEG01000010.1, read on the forward strand.
AAGAAAAATATGTTTCCTCTTTCATGTTAGTTACCCTTGTGTGATTTTTGCAATTAAATACTACTCTTGCTTCTTTATAATATAGCCAAAGCTGGTAGCAGTGTCAAATACAATTTCTTTTGCGAACCCAAATGCACCAGTTTACCCACGCTTGGCACAAGGAAAGACATGGGATGAAGTAAGTTTACTTTTGCCATTAAATTAGTTCCTAAAGTTTCTGTGCTGTACAAAATGAGGAAGACAGAATATTATCACCTCTCTAAGTGGATGTTATATCCCACCTCCCATGTTTTGAATTCCCATGTCTTGGTCAAACAGTGACCCTTCTATCCAATTCCCATGTGTTAGTCTCAAACCATGAGATTGTTGTAAGAGCCAACAATTCCATTAATCCACAGATCATTCCCCCACTCCTCCTCCCCCTGTTTTAAATCAAAGCAATTTATTCAATTATGGACATGATTCTGCTTTGCCTATATTTGGTACAACACTTCTTAAGTCATTTATATTAACTGGGCACTCAGATGACTGTAACTTGGACAAGTGGATATGGAATCAATGAAGCGGAACCTTTCGTTGAATGGGGTCCAAAGGGTGGAAACAAAAGGCGCTCACCAGCTGGAACACTCACTTTTCATCGCAACAGCATGTGTGGTGGGTCAAAACTTTTCTTTTATTCTGTTTTTTCCAAGTCATACTTGAATGGCTTAAATAATACAAATTTTGCACTAAAAGGCAACTTGATCTTCAATTTTTTTTTTTTTCAAAATTTTATGAACCGGGTGTAGAATGGGTAAGGTCTACCCTCAATAAATCCAAATTAGAATAAATTTGTGAAGTTTATTTCAATATGATTATTTACAGGACATGGAGAAGTTTCATCTAAATATCAACCTGTTGACTTGGCAATGAATTCTTCTGACTTAGATTTTCTAACCTTGTACTGGGAAAGGACAAACTTCACTTAATGATGAGACAGCAAAGAGAAAAGACGAGACCACTTTTTAGATTTAATGCATAAACTGTTATTACATCTATTCATTTACTTAAGAACATAAACAACTGTTGTTTCTGTACAGTGTAGCTAATTGTTCATCATCATTTTTTCCTCAATGTATATATGTTCAACCATGTTCCTATGATGGACAGTCCATCTACAGGTCAACAATTTACACTCATTCTGTGTCTAGATGTGAATAATTTTAATGAATTCATCACGAAAACGATAATTTGTTTTACAATCTTTATTTTCATTTATCTATTGTGACTCGAATTTAAAGGATTAAGTGTTCTATTGTAGTTTTGTAGCAACAAGTATATGTAGCTGTATATAAGTGTTCTATATGGCCTATGAATACCAATAGGCCATATAGACAAGCTCTGAGACTATATATCTATTACCATAGCAGGTTTAGCAAGAAGAAGTTATTATCGAACTTCAAGTTCTTACCATTTATTGGTATTCACAGTAGGTATTCTAGGCATGATTTTTTTGATTGTTTACTCTCCTATCTTGGTTTGACTTAACTGGAGGAATTCACCGTTGTCATTTCAATGAAAAATTCATTTTTTAGTTTCTATATGCAGGTGCTCCGGCAAGAACAGTGGGTTGGCGTAATCCTGGGTTCATACACACTAGTTTTCTGAAGGAGCTGTGGCCTAATTTATTGTATGTCATGTCTTATCCTTTTATGCTCACATCTGGGATCTGTCAAGCATTGGGAAATTTCTTAGAACTTTCATATTTCATGAATGAAATCAAAGCTAGGCTGAGTTTTTGAACTTTTTTCAGCTACCTGCTTTATCTGTCCAAAAGAAATGAATGGATGTTACTATGTAATCTATAGAGTTTTTTCAAATGATGATTGAAATTCCTAAATCATGCTTGAAGAATTTTGATCGACAGTTATATGTTTTCTAAAAGAAGTGCCCGACTGCAAGGATCTTGCTTGGAATAATTTAAAAGTAGTAATCTGTTATTATTTGGATACATACAAACATATATATATATATATATATATGTATTAAACTATCAGTTATAACTTTAAGTACAATGTCTCCAATTGTTTTTGATTCGAAAGTTACTTATTGGGGATTAAATCCTGCATATAAATTTTTTTGCCAAAATAGTTGGATTAAAGATAGAAAGTGGCAATGTGCAACTACTAGGTTAGCAATTTAGTTTTGCTGTCAATTCTTCAATTTTACTTACAATGTAATGCATATATGCTCACTTAAATATGCAGATACACTTACAAGCTGGGGCACAAATTGTTCAATGGTACATACATCTGGAGTCCAAGCTACCAATTTAAGGCATCTCCTTATCCTGGTCAAAACTCTCTTCAGCGTGTAGTGATATTTGGCGATATGGGAAAGGTCTGAACTCATTTGGAAACTTTACCATGCATATTAACATAAAGCCAAATCCCTGCCCTGCTGGCCGGGGGGAGCAGGGATGCATCTCTTCCTTTGCTTGGTGTAGTTCTGATTGTTGCAGTTTTAACTATATCCAATTTCAAGCATATCTTTTCACATATCATCAATTATACTGTTTTGATTTACCATGTTTCCAAATTTAGAATATCTTTTCAAGTTCTTTCAAGAGCTCTGTCAAACTTTGTAAGTTCAGTTTTATGCTTGCTATCACCCCTTGTCAAATTCTGCTGTTAAGTAATGATTTCGAATGAGACCTGGTCAGTTTTTACCAACATATCTATGAATCCGTAAGTGTAGTAGTACTGAGTGCCAACCTTTGAATTTGGCTGTAGGATTATGAGGAACAATAATTGGCTGTAGTTATTTAAAGTCCATTTCTTCTCCACTGTGCAGGATGAGGCTGATGGCTCCAACGAATACAATGATTTCCAGCGAGGGTCTCTTAACACTACTAAGCAGCTTATTAGAGACTTGGAGAACATCGATATAGTATTCCACATTGGAGATATTTGTTATGCAAATGGATATATTTCCCAGTGGGATCAATTTACTGCACAGATTGAGCCCATTGCTTCTACTGTACCTTACATGATTGCAAGGTCTGTTGAAACTTTCTGAGAAAAAAATTTTGGAGGATGCAAACATCTCCCATGTATTGTGTGGTAACTGATGATTTGTCGCTTGCAGTGGTAACCATGAGCGTGATTGGCCTGGAACAGGTTCCTTCTATGAGAACAAGGATTCGGGAGGAGAATGTGGCGTGCTAGCTGAGACAATGTTCTATGTTCCTGCTGAGAATAGGGCTAAATTCTGGTATGAGAATATCGTGAAAACAACCAGTTAAAATTATATGAATCTTTTTTGGGTTGATATGCATATACATAGACATATGTTTTCATCTTTTAATTAGTTCAACAATCTTTAACTTTTAGCCTTCTACCACTTGCTAAGTTTCCTCTGAATTCTTCGACTCTAGTACAGAATGTATTCCTCCTCTTCTAGTGTACTCATCTTTTAAGGATTTCTCTAGAATTATTGATTCCATGAACTGGAGTAAGAGGCTTGATGATTTTGCATCTATTTATTTCAACATGTAGCCATTCTGTAATACTCTATATCTATATGCATCACTATTTGTGGTAATCCCCTGAAACATGTATTGTCTCATGTGGCCATGGAAACCACAATTGCTGCTAATTGCAGAGGTTGATCCATGCTTAGTAATATTTTTTTTCTCAATGTAGTTGTAGCTGCATATTTCTTACTTCTTGACATAAAGAATAAGCTACAGTCTATTTATGTAAAAATTTGTGTTACATGAACAAACTACCCTACACAAATGCAGAAAAGTTCTAATCAACCTCAATATACAACAACATATCAAGCATTTATCCCACTATAAGAGGGTCAGCTATATGAATTCTATCTCATCAGTCATTTCTATCTATGGCCTTTTCTTTTTAAAGACACTTATCTATGTGGCCTAATCAATCTCCATATAGCCCCATTTTCTTGGACAGCCTACATTTACAAGGAACTTGCTCAAGTGCTGGTGTTTTCTGCTGCAGGTATTCTACTGACTACGGCATGTTTCGATTCTGCATAGCTGACACAGAACAGGATTGGAGAGAGGGAACAGAGCAATATAACTTCATTGAGCACTATCTGGCATCTGTAGACAGACAAAAACAACCATGGCTGATCTTCCTTGCTCATCGAGTACTGGGTTATTCTTCTGCCACTTGGTATGCCAATGAAGGGTCCTTTGAGGAACCAATGGGAAGAGAGAATCTTCAAAAACTCTGGCAGAAGTACAAGGTTGACATAGCCATCTACGGCCATGTGCACAACTATGAAAGGACATGTCCCATTTACCAGGTATCTTAACTTCATTTAACTATAAAGTTATCTGTCAACTCAAGCCTTGGTACGAATGGTAAGGTACTTTGTGACTGGAAGGTCGCAGGTTCTAATCATCCTTACAATGTTTGGAACCACTTTTAAGTTTCCATCATAGTAATTGCTATAATCCTGATTTTTTTCTTGGAAGAATAGCTTGGGATGACCAACAAAATGGTTTTCTAAAGTTTTGTCTGTTCACTCTTTTAAAGCAAAAATATTGATAGAAACACTAGTATTCAGGCACCTAGGTCCCTCCATTGAAATGGCCTTTTTTGGCTTCTTGAGAATGGTTGCCTTTGTAGAAGCTAAAAACATGCAGTACTCCCACTTTTCAGAAGTTAGATAATAGATCATTGATTTCTTCAAATTATTCACAACAGATTGAAGATTAAGTTGAACTATTTCATATAGTTCCTTCACAGTCCCATTTAAATGGCATGTAAATAGTACGCTTAACCAAAGCAGCTGCATTGTTTGCTAGTGTTATTCCATAATTCCATAACCATTTGCATTGTTAGGTTAACATGATCCCCAGGCTCACCTAGTGTTCTAAAACAAAATGTATGTACTATTACTTCTGGAATCATATGTAGATTTGCCAAGAGTAGCCTAGCCCTTTTATGCATGTTGTAGATATAGATGGACACAGATAGTTGAATAACGTTGCAAATATATGCATGAAACATAAGTTTATAAGAAAGCAGCACCGGTGGCTTGAAAATAAGTGAAAAAAACTCTCAAGTTCCATCAAATTAAGTGAAGAAAGAATGGATACGCTGAAAAGAAAAGGCAGCTAAAAGAAAATTGCCGTTGGGACAAAAAAATGCACAGGACTCCTCATTTTGCAGAGAGGCTATTTCCAAAACTCAAAACACGTGGCTTTCCCCCACCACAAAGGATAATTATTAACTACAGTTACAGAAAAAGAAAATCCTGAACACTCTTAGCATGTCCTTATCATGCTGCAGGGTGTTTTGAGATGTTCGTTTTAATGATAGTCTAGTTTATAACTGAAAAAAGCAGCATCTATTATAACCCACTAATAGAAAATACTCTACTTCAATTAGCAAAAGTTGGCAAAAAAATAAATAAATAAATATATTCTACTCCCTCGTCTAAGATTGTGGTAATTAATTTCCTATCTTTGCTGCAGAACATCTGCACAAATGAAGAGAAGCACTATTATAAGGGCTCCTTGAATGGGACAATTCATATAGTTGCTGGAGGTGGTGGAGCAAGCCTTGCAGACTTTACTACTCTTCAAACCAAGTGGAGTGTTTTCAAAGATCATGATTATGGATTTGTAAAACTCACGGCATTCAACCATTCAGATCTGATGTTGGAGTACAAGAAAAGCAGCAATGGGAAGGTTTACGACTCCTTTAGAATATCGCGTGACTACAGAGACATCTTGGCCTGCACTGTGGACAGTTGCCCAAGTACAACTCTGGCAGCTTGATCCGAATGTGGCTGTGGTACTAGCGATTATCTCGGTTCATTTTTTAGCACAGGCAGCACAGCACTCATTGACTTATTTTTTTTTTTGTTTTGACACTGTTATTTCATCATGCAGATCGAACACAAACTGGATACAGTCGGGTAGCATATAGTGGTGTATTGTGTTTGTGTGCAAACTGTTGCTGGGTAAAATATGGGATAATGGCCAAGTTTTCCTACGAATTTGAGGATTGATCTTTATTGCCGTCTGTGTAGGGAGAGATGAATAAAAGTTGTTAATGTATCATGCCTATGTTGAATAATGTAGAGAACAGAAGCAGTGTTGAGGTTTCTTTTTACTTTTTGTACTCACAAGAACTATTTTTGCTGGAGTAAGCCAACAGAGGGTTATCACTAAACAACATACAAACAACAATATATCCAGCATTTATCCCATTATGTGGGGTCGGCTACATAAATTCTAGACTTTCATGTATTTTTGTCTTTTGTCATATCTTCATTTAGCTCCATACACTTCATATCAAACTTTAATGTCTCTCCCAAAATAATGATAAATGTTGGATCCTTTTGATTCATTAACTACTTAGAAAAGTTGCTCAAACAATATATAGCATACTTTCTTCAAGGGTATTCTTGTTTAATATCAAAGATTCTTTGATGTAGATGAACACAAGTCTTATCATTACTTTGTAGATGACTTTTTAGTTACAGGAGAATAATTTTGATGCTCCTTGACACACTAACATCTATTTTTCAGGAATGAGAGTTAAAAATAGAAGATGATAAGAGATGGGATCTCCAGCAACTAAAAGCAAATTATTGAGTGAATGCTTGACTCTGAAGAAGAAATGGGCAGTGATTTTAGTCAAATTCACAAGGGAAAGAGTTTCTTGTGCCTGAAATAAAGCAAGAAAAAAGCATATAGCGTCCCACAGAAAACTCCACTTACAATTAGAACCCAGTAGAATGCAGATGCATAATTGAATACGTCGGCATCGAAGTTCATCCCAAAGACCCCAGTCACAACAGCAAATATTGTTGCCACAAAGGTAGCAGCCGTTAAAATCAACTCGAATTGTATTAGCTGGTTCTGAACATTGCCCTGTTCACATAGACAGTAATTGTGACATCTCTAGGCTAATATTGCGCAAAATTACTAGAAAACACCAACATAAAACATATATTGTATGCAGGTTACCAGTTTAATGTTAATCAAATCCTCAGTATCATCAATGTGTTGTTTAAGCTGCATCACCAGAATAAGAGAAAGAATAAGAAACTGTTGAAATCATACCTCATGATATAAACTTTTATTCTATTTGTATGCATTCAAGTCCAAATCTTTAGATTTTGCAAGATTTAATCGATGTCTCATCCCATAAACCAGAACAAAAAATGCCATGGTTTGACATTCTAAGCCACCAGTTTACAGGATATCCAGTTAGAAAAGGTTTGCTTATCATTATATACACAGCACGAATAACAATTTCATACCGACAGCAGCTTGTTGCGAGTATTATCAATGAAAACAAAATAGGCTTCAAGCAACATCTCAAGTTGATCAATGTTTTCCCCATTAGTGGATGAACTAATTAAGCTTCCGTGTTTGCCTGAGCTCAAGCTACTGAAGGCCCTTTGCAACTTGTGGATTCCACCGACTGACTCTGCAGGTGATACAGGAGCAGATTTGGACACCACTCTTGCCATGCCAGATTCATTAATTTGAGAATAAGATTCACCAAAGAGGCAATTCTCCTATCTCTGCTTCTTTTCTGTTAGGTACATCTCAGCCATGTCGCCATCATCATCCATAAGCTGCTCTATTTCATTGCAGACCTGGAAGTTACATGTTGAAAGATCAAATGCAGTGGAAAACAGTGGGAGGCAGTAATTAAGCTGGAACAAATTGGTGTATTCAGTTTTACCTTCTGCACTCGCTGAGTCAAACCAAGGAGGTAGCCTTTGAATTTACGAACACGTTCTAAATTTAGAGTGCTGATAGATGAAGCTAGTTCATCAAGCACTGGATGTATCTCCATTTCCAATTCTTTCACCTATTAAATGCCAATTTTTTCTTGATGATTAGGCCGCCAAGTTGTCAAAACCTTGACAGAAAATAATCCTATCGATGGTATTCATAAAATGGAGTAGATTTGCACAATAATAGAAGGCCATTGATACATTTATTTCCAAGCCATAATTCTGCCATTCTGCCCTTGACGGTAACAACATAAACACCAAGCCGTTAATCCACACTAGGTAGGGTCAAAATAATTGTGTCCTTGGAAAATAAAAAATCCACACCACCATTTGGTCATTAACAAAAGCTGAAAAGGAATAATTATGGCCACTAGAACTAGAGTTAGTTCATGGCATGAACTATGTAGATAAGATTTTAAATCAGGATTTCAGCTAACACGAGGGACTGGAATTGATCCTGCAATGTTAACATTCAATATGGGACCGCAAAGCTTGCCCTCGGATTTGAGAAACAGTATAACATCTTTAATTGATGATTAGTCATCATGATCCCAATGCAGAATCCTGTAATGAGGACAGACCTTGATTTATATAAGGCATAGTAGCTAATTTTGGAATTAGACCCCATTTTTGTCAGCTGAAGCAAAATACAGTGCTTTTGTCATCTTCTGGTACCCTACAGAATAAATATCTTCTTTTCTTTATACTAATTTCTAATGTTGTGCAATCATATTTATTTACCAAGTTCAGAATTTTTCATAATTCTGCAAGGGTCTCAGACCCAACATGCACCAGAAGTGAATGCTCTCCTCACTATGATTTTGAGAACCATAAGGTTACAAATATATAATAGAAAAGGCATTCTCTAGTATCCACAACTCCATACCTGAGCATCAAGCGACATGCATATTAGTTCCAACGCAAGTTCCAGTGCTTTGAACTCAAAAGGAAGGTCATCTGTGCCAAAACAGAATGAAGGTGAGAAACCCATACAGCATTTACATTTGAACAATGATAAAATTAACAAGTAAAAAGTATTTAGAAGGAAAATAAGGAATCATTTTATAGTTTGATAAATATTATAAGGAGCAAACAATCTGATAATGTCACCCTTAAGACACCACACCTTTCAACCACCCTGAATAACTGCATTTCAGCCAGTTCATCTCATAATTCTTTACATTCACCCCTATATAGAAAGATAATAGGCTCACTTAATATATTATCCTAAATGCTGCATTCAACCTAATTTGAACGACACAAAACATTGAGATGGACACTTTAAATGCGTACCGGAAACATCATGTGTTTAAAAATGAAAACCTAATATGCATGTGCTATATACAATATTTCACTAGTTACTGAGCAAATATTTTCATAATTTTCTAATTAATTGAACTAGCGTATATGCTATGGGAACAGAAAGTTCAATGAAACATAAACTTTGAGAGAATTGCACAATATTTCCTGAAGACAAGACATATACTTCCAAAAACCTCTTATTAATTAGTCAAAAAAAGAAAAAAAACCTTCTTATTAACAAGACTAATATAAAAGCTATGAGAAGCTTAATTAAGCATAAACTTTCAGAAAATTACACAATATTTCTTGAGATCAATGAAAATTTAAGCCATGCCCATCATATTAGTAATATGTTCTCACTTATAATCTAATATTGAAAACAACACACCAAGCCTTTATCCCACCATGTGGAGTTGGCTTCATGAGTTCTAGCTTGCCAAAAATTTCTATGTATAGCCTTGTCTTCCGTATAGAATTAAGGCAGGTTGGCTAAAATGGAGAAATGCATCGAGAATGTTATGTGATGGTAAAATCCCATTAAAACTGAAAGGAAAATTCTATAGGACAGCTATAAGACCAGTTTTGTTGTATGATTCAGAATGTTGGACAGTCAAATACAAGCATGAGTAAAAGATAAGCGTAGCGGAAATAAGGATGCTAAGATGGATGTGCGTTTATACAAGAAAAGATAAAATTAGAAATGAGGTTATTCGTAATAAAGTAGGAGTAGTGCCAATAGAGGAGAAGATGAGAGAGACTAGACTAAGATGGTTTGGTCGTGTGAGAAGAAGACCAAGAGATGCTCTTGTGAGGAGAGTTGATGAAATGAAACAATTAATCAGAAAAAGAGGTAGAGGCAAACTCAAGAAAACTTTGGGAGAGACATTAAAATTTGATATGAAGTGCATGGACCTAAATGAAGATATGACAACAACAACAACAACATATCCAGTCTTTATCCCACTATGTGGGGTCAGCTAAATGAAGATATGACAAAAGACATAAATACATGGAAGTCTGGAATTCATGTAGCCAACCCCACTTAGTGGGATAAAGGCTAGATATGTTGTTGTAGCCTTGTCTTCCATAAGGCTCAAATAGAGAAAATAATAGCAAATTTACTGTTTTCTTGCTTTTTTTATAAATAATAAAGTATAATTACCATCTTGAATTGTAATGCTTAAGCATTCTCACTTTCAATCTAGATAGTGATAACACTGATATCGAAAGAGGAAAACAAAAAAGGACCCAGAAGAATGGAATAAAATCCTACCAGATTGATCTTTATTTGTCTGCAAGCGTCTGCACAATTCCTCCTTGTACTGAATAACAGTTGCATCCAATGAATTCATCAATAATACCTCATCAGCTGTGATTATGCACCTAATCTGCTCAAGGCCAACCACAATAGCCTTCTCCCGCCCTAAAAGAGTGGAAGGGTTAATGAACATTGGATCCAAAATGCGGAGATCTCTGGCGGGTAAAGAACAATGCCTCATCACAGAAGCCTTGTCAAGTTCCAAAATCTTTGAGTTCCCACTTTGATCAATCTCTATCCAAGGGCGGCTTCCATGCGCATGGCCTCTCTTTTTCAGGCCAGGGAAACGAGATCCATGAACAAAATTATCTCTGTATTGATCAAAATTCACCCTTCCTCCATGAGGAGTGCCATTTGATGGAAGATCAGAAGGAAGAGAGGGATCTCCCGATTCTTCCATGGACTGTTACTCTTTTCCTTTGTAAGTTCAGCTCTAAAATTGGTTTGTGAAGGAATGTCTGCATCAGTGTAAATCAAACAGTGTCGAAATTCAACCAAACTGAAGCCTCCCTACCACATGCTGAGAGTCATTTACCAGGCAAAGACATCTGAGTTAACTTTATCCATGGTCTTTGTCCATTTCCAAGGTAAAACCTAAAAAATAGTAATTTATCAATAGATGATATGTTACAAAGGAATGAACTGTAAAATATAGTGCTATGGAATAATCCCATTGAATCAACAACCGATGGCATTTGACAACCACATCCGTAAATTAATTTTGGCACATTTGGTTGAATCTAATTCGACTAGGCATCCTACTTCTGTGCGCACCCCAATTCAATTTGGCTTCATATCATACTTTCAGGCATATTTGTTCTATAAAATTGGAGGTTATTGCTTTAACCCAGAGCTGGTTCTTGTAATTCCTTTGGATCCAAGTTCCACAAGAATCCCCATGAAAAACTACAATCAACTGAATCTAATTAAAACAGTCTTGTGCATTCCACAAACCAAAACCTGAAAAGAAATTGTATTTCATCCAAACTAGTAACATAAAAGAACAAAGAAGTTGACTTTACAATCACCCGAACAAACTTCACTGGAAAATGCTCAAGTAAATATACCAAAAAATACCAAACCCGGTCCACAAACTTCCAAAAAAGAAAACAGAATTCAACAATCAAAGCAACACAGAAACCCTAAAAAAATTGAAGCGACAGAGCCCGACGGTTTCAAAGTTAAATACAACAAGAATCATCAACTGATAAAGCACCACTCGAAATCGAGATGGGCTAAGAAGAGAAAGAGATAGAGAGCGAGAATCGAACCTATGTTTTCAAATTCAGGTTGGTTTCAGGTTAAGAGGGAAGGTCCAATGGATGAGAAATTTGGGGCTGGGCGAGCAATGTTTGTTTCTTCTTTTACCGCCTCTGTAACGGTAGACATCATGCCTTTACAACTGTGGAATGAGCAATGGTGATGAAAGCCACAACCTTGAGAAGCGAGCACGATGACGCAGATCAACTTCACACGTTTGCAATCAGACAATCTTGACGGTTTCCTGTTACTGCTTTTTGGAAATTTAGTGTAATTACAGATAATATTTCAATCTCTCTTTATTATCAATTTACCACCGTTAAATTTTGTAAAATATATTAATAGCAAAGAAGTATCCTATCATCGACAACTTTAACTGTTTGATGGCACCATGTAATGTTATTTTTCCATTGTAATGTGTTGTAACAATAGAGAAATCTCATTAACGACGAAAAAATTTATCAAAATAGAAAAATTTTATCAGTATCGTTGATAATGAAAAACTAGTAGACTTTTTTAATGTCATTAAAATCTTATGACTTTATAAATGGTTCATTACATCAATGTTTTGAATTATAGAAATTGAAGGGTTCAATTGTTATCACCAAATGATTTGAGGGATCTCTATTTTGAATTTTATTAAGTTTTTTTTTTATTATTATTATTGACAAATTTTTTCTTTTTTTCATACTCTATCTTACATCCTCTATGTTTCTAACGATAAAATCCTAATAATCATTGGGATTCAATTGTTGAATCCTAACAATTGATAACAAAATGAAGATCGATGATTAGTTACTATAGTTTTTTTTTTCTTTTTCATTGATTTTTTTTCTAAATTTAAAGTACAAGAAAGTATAATATTAAAAAATAAATAAATGAATTTTTGCATATTAAAAATTAATTGAAAATTAGATCCCTATGAGACTTAACCATAATTTGGTAAATCATCAAAGCCTAATAAGAATCCAAGAGAACTAAAATATAAATTTGGATAAGAATTCGGGTTTAAGTGTAATTTGTTAAAATTATAAAATAAGTCATTTGCCAAGTTAGAAAGCTAAATTTGAAATTAAAATTCGACTTTGGCTTAGGGTTAGGGATTGAAACCAACCCATAAAACCTAATTTTACAAGAAATCATTAAATAAGTGAAAAATTATTCAAACTCCAAATTGATTGAAACACATAATAGATTGGTCAAGTAACCTATTTTGAATTGAAATAAAATTTATACAGATTTAGATTAAGATGAACCAAAATATGTATGTAGGTATGACAAAAAACACGATGATGCTTCTAAATATCACTATCAATTGTTCAATCGAAAATAATCAAGATTAGAAGATTGCAAAAAAAATTGTTTGAGACAACAAACAATCCAGGTAAGCCATTTTGAACCCAAAATTTGAGCAAACAGCTTCGAATCAAATTGAATCGTTTCGTGAACCTCCAAAACAGCATGGAAAAGAACACGACAATGCTTCAAGCACCAATTTTACGACCACAAAATAGCAAGATATTAAAAGCCGAAAGTTGACGTAATAACTCAAAAGAAATTGAAGAAATAAGCAAAATTTTCACTGGGCAATGCAAGGATCGATTGAATCCAAGCTTCAAAAGGCCAGATTTGGTTTGGTAATCAATAATGATCAAAATAATAGAGAAATCTGACTAAATGAGTGAAGAATCCACAGAAATCAAGCTAAAATTGCCAAGAATCTGCAGAAAAATCTAATATATGTATGCATATATATACAAATCTGCAAACCAGATTTGAGGGAGGCAATGACAGTAGATGGCATGATTATGCGAGAGGCCGATGTGACAGCTTCTAGCAGAGGTGTTCGACGATGATAACAGAGCTATTGGACAAACTTGGCTATAAACGCTTAGGTTTTCTTCTAGTGAAGCACCGAGCGAGAAAGAGAAAGAGGCGAGGGAAAAATAGGGAAATTAGGGATTTTCAGTTGTTGGAAAAACTAGTCCAATGAGCTAGTTGTCACTGACGAAGAATGTAGTAACAACAGTTATACTTTACTAGCGTTTTTTGATCATCATGAGCGGCAAAATGCGCTAAGGGAATTTCTGTCTTAAGTAATGTTTGTTAAAGTAAGAAAAATAAGATTGTATTAAAATAAGATTAAAATATTTTTTAGATCAAAATATAGAATGGTCAAGATAAGATTGGAAAGTATTTTAAGATTTTTATCAAATTGTTTGTTAAATTTTTTAAAATGCACTCGAGTATTTGTATGGATCAAAATAAATTTATCATGAAGGAAGAAAGATAAATTTATCTGAAAAAAATAGATAAAAAATCATGTGACTTTTTTTTAAAAATCGTTAGATAAATTTAACAAATACAATGAAAAGTACTTTTATTTGAAATGTTTTGCATATCTCACTTTTTTCAGTCTATATTTTAGTTAACAAATATTATCTTAAAAAGTAATTGTTCGAGATAGCTGGATGACGATTAGAGCATTGTCAGTGGTAGGCAAACTAACAAGAGGATGAAGCAGGTAATTTTTAGAATTGTTTCAAGTTTTTAAGGTGACACTTCTAGGGGTATGCAATTAATTATAACCAAATCGATCAAAAAATACTAATGGAACCGTATATAATAATTGAACCAAGCCGTCTGAATAATTCCAACTAATCGAAATCTAAACCAAGTTAACCGAACTGATAATCGATAACCGATTGTGCAAAATCATAAATTAATACAAAAATTGATATAGAAACAAACCGATTTACAAAAATGAAATAGAGGAACAACATCAATTGATACAGAAAAATACAAAACCATTTCTAATGAGGAAGATCCGAAGGAAATACATACGAGAGAATAAGAGAATACAAATCCATTTGTGTAAACGAAGAAAATACAAACGAAAAACTCATAATGCAAACGAAGAAATACATCAAGAAACTAACCTCACTAAAAGTCAAAAAAATTGAAAAATCTTACAAAACCCTAACCTAATTGTCAATACTAACCTCTGTCGACGGTCAATCGTCGTTGGTATGGGTCAATCATTCAAGCACAAGAAAATGAAAAAACAAAGAGAAGAAAATGACGGCTATTAGTGAAAGGAAATACCTCGATCTGGGTCTAACAAAGGGGACGACGATTGGTGAAGGAAAATACAGGGTGACCAACTGCTGATGGCAAAGGAAAAGGCGTCAAAGGCGGAGGCAACTACTACCGATGGTGACGAACTCGAAGGGTTCAATGGGTCTCTCTCAATGTTTAGTGTCCCTCTCGGTCCAGCCTTCCAATTCCAAGTGAGTGAGAGTCTCTGCCTTGGGTGCCACAGGGGGAAGGGGTTCACGGGTAATAAGAGATGTACGATTTGGTTTGGTTCTTTAGTTATTCATACCAAAATACCGAACCGAACCGAATAACCGATTTTTAGAAGAAAATATAACCAAACCAAACTATTTCCTATAAAAAATCGAATCGACCGAACTTGTCAATTCAGTTCGATTAGTTCGATTTACCCAAACTTCTGCTCACCCTTACACTTCTACGAAAAAAAAAAAACTATTTTATTACTCTTTCAACCCCCTACAAGTTATTTTATGATACAAATGTTTTCTAAGTTTTATGATGCAAATACATTAAACTTTCATGTGCATAGTACAATTTATTATTTATTATACATGTGACTGTTGGATTGGCATAAAATTATAAAATAAGTCATTTGCCAAGTTAGAAAGCTAAATTTGAGCTTAAAATTCGACTTTGGCTTAGGGTGGGATTGAAACCAACCCATAAAACCTAATTTTACAAGAAATCATTAAATAAGCGAAAAATTATTCAAACTCCAAATTGATTGAAACACATAATAGATTGGTCAAGTAACTTATTTTGAATTGAAATAAAATTTATACAGATTTAGATTAAGATAAACCAAAATATGTATGTAGGTATAACCAAAAACACGATGATGCTTCTAAATTTCACTATCAATTGTTCAATCGAAAATAATCAAGATTAGAAGATTGCAAAAAAAATTGTTTGAGACAACAAACAATCCAGGTAAGCCATTTTGAACCCAAAATTTGAGCAAATAGCTTCGAATCAAATTGAATCGTTTCGTGAACCTCCAAAACAGCATGGAAAAGAACACGACAATGCTTCAAGCACCAATTTTACGACCACAAAATAGCAAGATATTAAAAGCCGAAAGTTGACGTAATAACTCAAAAGAAATTGAAGAAATAAGCAAAATTTTCACTGGGCAATGCAAGGATCGATTGAATCCAAGCTTCAAAAGGCCAGATTTGGTTTGGTAATCAATAATGATCAAAATAATAGAGAAATCTGACTAAATGAGTGAAGAATCCACAGAAATCAAGCTAAAACTGGCAAGAATCTGCAGAAAAATCTGATATATGTATGCATATATATACAAATCTGCAAACCAGATTTGAGGGAGGCAATGACAGTAGATGGCATGATTATGCGAGAGGCCGATGTGACAGCTTCTAGCAGAGGTGTTCGACGATGATAACAGAGCTGTTGGACAAACTTGGCTATAAACGTTTAGGTTTTCTTCTAGTGAAGCACCAAGCGAGAAAGAGAGAGAGGCGATGGAAAAATAGGGAAACTAGGGATTTTCAGCTGTTGGAAAAACTAGTCCAATGAGCTAGTTGTCACTGACGAAGAATGTGGCAACAACAGTTATACTTTACTAGCGTTTTTTGATCATCATGAGTGGCAAAATCCCGTAAGGGAATTTCTGCCTTAAATAGTATTTGTTAAAATAAATAAAATAAAATTATATTAATATAAAATTAAAATATTTTTCGGACCAAAATATAGAATAGTCAAGATAAGATTGAAAAGTATTTCAAGGTTTTTATCAAATTGTTTATTAAATTTTTTGAAATGCACTCGAGTATTTGTATGGATCAAAATAAATTTATTTTGAGGAGAGAAAGATAAATTTATCTGAAAAAAATAGATAAGAAATCACGTGAATTTTTTTTTAAAAATCGTTAGATAAATTTAATAAATACAATGAAAAATACTTTTATCTGAAATGCTTTCTATATCTCACTTTTTTCAGTCTATATCTTGATTAACAAATATTATATTAAAAAATAATTATTCGAGATGGTTGGAGGACGGCTAGAGCATTGCCAGTGGTAGGCAAACTAACAAAAGGATGAAGCAGGTAATTTTTAAAATTGTTTCAAGTTTCTAAGGTGACATTTCTAGGGGTGTGCAATCGATTATAACCGAATCGACCAAAAAATACTAACTATACCGGATATAATAATTGAACCAAACCGTCCGAATAATTCCAACTAACTGAAATCTAAACCAAGTTAATCGAACCGATAATCGATAACCGATTGTGCAAAATCATAAATTAATACAAAAATTGATATAAAAGCAAACCGATTTACAAAAATGAAATAGAGGAATAACATCAATTGATACAGAAAAATGCAAAACCATTTCTAATGAGGAAGATCCGAAGGAAATACATACGAGAGAATAAGAGAATACAAATCCTTTATGTAAATGAAGAAAATACAAATGAAAAACTCATAATGCAAACGAAGAAATACATCAAGAAACTAACCTCACTAAAAGTCAAAAAAATTGAAAAATCTTACAAAACCCTAACCTAATTGTCGATACTAACCTCTGTCGACGGTTAATCGTCGTTAGTATGGGTCAATCGTCCAAGCACAAGGAAATGAAGAAACAAAGAGATGAAAATGACGGCTATCAGCAAAGGGAAAGACCTCGGTCTAGGTCTAACGAAGGGGACAATGATCGGTGAAGGAAAATACGAGGCGACCAACTGCTGATGGCAAAGGAAAAGGCGTCAAAGGGGGAGGCAACTACTACCGATGGTGACGAACTCGAAGGGTTCAATGGGTCTCTCTCAATGTTCAATGTCCCTCTCAATCCAGCCTTCCAGTTCCAAGTAAGTGAGAGTCTCTGCCTTGGGTGCCACGCGAGGAAGGGGTTCACGGGTAATAAGAGATGTACGATTTGGTTTGGTTCTTTAGTTATTTATATCAAAATAATTGAACCAAATCGAATAACCGATTTTTAGAAGAAAATATAACCAAACCAAACTGTTTCCTATAAAAAATCGAATTGACCAAACTTGTCAGTTCAGTTCGATTAGTTCGATTTACCCAAACTTCTGCTCACCTCTAGACACTTCTACCAAAAAAAAAACTATTTTATTACTCTTTCACCCCCCGTAAGTTATTTTACGATACAAATGTTTTCTAAATTTTATGATGCAAATACATTAAACTTTCATGTGCATAGTACAATTTATTATTTATTATACATTTGACTGTTTGATTGGCATAAATTGCATTGTAGCCCTGAAAAAAAGTATTAAGATTTGTTAAATTAAAACCTAAATTTGATAACATTTATGCAATGTAACCATATCATTACCTTTTATAACTTAGCAAATAAACAAAGGGGTACATTGTTATCAATAGGTGATTGGTCTTTCATTTTATACTAAACAGTGTGAGTTCAATTGATAAACAATAAACAACAATTACCACCTTGTTTGTAATTAATAGGTGTATGAAGTTTATGGATAATATATACTTGTTCATATGAATAAAAATCTTCATGGAAGTATCAGTATCACTAAATGATTCATCACTTGATTCAACATATTCAAACATTGTCAGTAATTCAAGTCCTTCATGCAAAAGAAAAATATGTTCAACTAGAAGATAGTCTTTCTTTTAATGTTCTTGTATTTTTTTTTTCATTATATTATTTGGTTTTTTTAAATTGTTCAAACGCAATACTTGGGATGTAATAAATTCATTTTTTTTTTAGTTGGGCATTTGATTATTTGTTATTACTGCACAATAAGATTCAATCTAGACTATGTTTCATACAAAACTCTTATTAGTCACCTTAATTGTTGTTAAAAGGTTAACAGGGGAGTTTATGAAAATTTGTGGATGTAAACGAGTATAAAAGGAAAAAATTCTTGAATTTTTGAAGCAATAACAAACTGGAAAGATGGAGTGTTATAAGTAGTGTTGTTGCTAAGTTACAACAATAATATTTATCTATCTAGGGATCAACCTAAGCAAAAGTATCCATTAATGTCAAGGGTCCAGGGGCATCATTAGTGAGGCTTCAACGAATCCGGATTGGGTCGGAGTTGGAATTCAACAAGGTCTAGGTCTAGAATAGTCTTCAGAATCTTCTCTGCAATGTACCCAGAGAGGTTTTCGTGTGACAAGTGACGTGAGACCCTGATAGGGCCTTCAATAGATTGATCTTCCAAGACTAAGGGCAAGTCGTCCAGAATTTAGCATGCGAGCACAACAACAGTTAGAAGGCCAAGCGAGAAAATTCCTTGCGCGGGCCCTCCGACGGCCAAATCAAACAATCTTCTGAGAAATACGTCCAATGTATGTCGCAGATAATATGCACGACATTATTAATATGTGCATAAATGCCCATGTTTATGCTGATGAATAGTTGTTGGTGAATAGTTACTCTTTCATGAATAACATTGTTCAAATAACAGATTGGCCTAAGAACAAAGACGCTTAAGAATCGATTGGAATAAGAATCGAGTGGCCTTGATGGTACTGTTGAAAGAACTGACTTAGTCTTGATTAAAACCGAGTGGTCTTGAGTAATGATTGGGGTCTTCCTTAGAATCGACTGGGTCTTCATTAGAATTGACTGCTTGAAGAACTGATTGGGTCTTCATTAGAACCGAGTGGCCTAAGAACCTGTTGTGGATATCAAACCAGGTCAGCAAGAGACCGAGTCATCAAGAGCCACTAAGGGATGAGCTGGTCTTCAGTAGAGAACTGGTCTTCAGTGACAGAGCTACTATTTATGCTTATTTTTAGGAACTTAGTTAGTTCGTGATTTAGTTTGTTATGCAATGCAAATAATTAGTATGTAAATCCTATATAAGCCATATGCTAGTTGTTTTAAATAAGAAGAAAACACAGTTTGTGTTGTGCGTTTCCAGTAACTTGTGTCTACTTAAGGTTCTTCAAATCTTGTTTACATTTAAACCAACAAACTGGTATCAGAGCTGAGGTCGATGGCATCCAATCTTGTGCAACTCCATATTCCGGTGTTGAATAAGGAAAACTATGAAAAATGGTGTATTCAGTTCAAGGCACTGTTTGTATCACAGGACTTGTGGGACATTGTCACCATGGGTTACACAGAACCTACTAATGAGCAAGAGGCAGCATACACGACTGAGCAAAAGAACAATCTCAAAGAGCAACGAAAGAAAGACAAAAAGGCTCTCTTTTTCCTCTACCAAGAACCGGAGCAAGATGACACGGTTGAGAAAATATCTGAAGTCGCCACAAGCAAAGAAGTATGGGACAAGTTGGGAGTTATCTACAAGGGAGTAGATCGTGTCAAGAAAGTGCGGTTGCATTAAGGGCTGAGTTTGAAGCAGTCCACATGAATGAAAGTGAGACAGTAACTGATTATCATTCCAAATTAATTGGAATTGTGCATCAGATGCGCAGAAATGGCAAAAAACTTGAAGATGTTCGTGTGATTGAAAAGATGTTACGGTCATTATCTTCAAGTTTTGAGCATGTGGTTACATCAATTGAAAAGTCAAAAAATCTGGACATCGTGAGTATTGAAGAGCTTCTGGGCTCACTCCGAGTACATGAAGCTCGTTTTCGAAAAAATATTGATGCAACGGTTGTGGAGTAGGCTTTACAGACGAAGCTTGTGATTGATAATCGGGGTAGTGGTCGAGGAAGAGGGCGTGCAGGTTCAAGTCCACGAGGGCATGGGAATCGTGGAAGAAACTCACAGTATGGTGAGAGGAGAACACATGTACAATGCTGGAATTGTAACCAGTTTGGACATCTCTCTTATGATTGTCCAAACAAAATTGGTAAAATGGCAAATTTTGTTGAAAGTTCAGCTTGCTTGGAGGAAGAAGAACCAACCCTATTGGTGGTTGGAAGTGAACTATTAGAAAGTGGAATGGTTTGGTATTTAGATACAAGGGCTAGTAATCATATGAGTGGAAGGAAGGAATTTTTTGTGGAGCTTCATGAAGCTTCCTATGGTACTGTCAGTTTAGGAGATGGGACCAAGCTATTTGTCACTGGAAAAGGGAAGGTTGCTGTTACACAAAAGGATGGAGGCATTGCATTGCTCACAAATGTTTACTACATTCCATCTATGAAAAACAATGTTTTAAGTTTTGGACAACTACTGGAAAAAGGGCACACAGTTCATATGGAAAGTAATATTCTTGAATTAAGAAATTCCAAAAGGTTGTTAATTGCGCGAGTTCAGAAGGCAAAAAATAAAATGTTTCCTTTGACACTCAACACACCATTTGAGCAATACTTGAGTAGTCATACTGAGAATGAAACATAAAAGTGGCATCTTTGTTATGGACATCTTCATGTTCATGGTCTTAAATTGTTGTCCAATGATGAACTGGTGAAGGGATTGCCCAGTATGCATGAACTCAATTGCCTATGTGCCACATGTGTGCTTGGAAAGCAAGTTAGACAACCATTTCCTATTACAACCACAAGGAGAGCAACTATGCCATTGCAATTGGGTCACACAAATATTTGTGGACCACTTGAGTCAGAATCAATTGGAGGTAACAAGTATTTTATCACATTCATTGATGATTTTAGTAGAAAAATATGGGTATATCTTCTCAAAATAAAGTCTGTTGCATTTGAAGCTTTCAAAAGATTCAAGATCCAAAC
Source organism: Diospyros kaki (assembly GCA_036245055.1). Taxonomy (NCBI): domain Eukaryota; kingdom Viridiplantae; phylum Streptophyta; class Magnoliopsida; order Ericales; family Ebenaceae; genus Diospyros; species Diospyros kaki. The sequence continues at coordinate 2,916,057 of BSEG01000010.1, forward strand.
TGAAACTGAGAGTGAATAGAAACTTGTTGTTATAAGGTCTGGCCGTGGAAGAGAGTATACCTCCAATGAATTTCAAAGTTTTTATAGAGCACATGGAGTTCAGCATCAACTCACTACTGCCTACACTCCATAGTAAAACGGGACAGTAGAAAGGAAAAATCGCACCATTCTGGACATGACTAGGGTACTTCTCAAAGAAAGATGCATGCCAAAAGAATTGTGGGCCAAAGCAGTAGTATGCTCAGTTTATCAAAGAAAGATACATGACTAGGGTACTTCTCACTCCAACAGCTTTCAAGCTTCTCATATGGCCTTGAGCAAGTGGCTGACATATTCACTAAACCATTAGCTTTCAAGGACTTCATGAGGATAAGAGACATGCTGGGCATAAAGCAAATTCAAAAGGGAGACAAGGACAGCTCAAGCAGACTTAGTTTAGAGGAGAGTGTTGTGGATATCAAACCAGGTCAGCAAGAGACCGAGTCATCAGGAGCCACTAAGGGATGAGCTGGTCTTCAGTAGAGAACTGGTCTTCAATGACGGAGCTACTATTTATGCTTATTTTCAGGAACTTAGTTAGTTTGTGATTTAGTTTGTTATGCAATGCAAATAATCAGCATGTAAATCCTATATATAGGCCATATGCTAGTTGTTTTAAATAACAAGAAAACACAGTTTGTGTTGTGTGTTTCCAGCAATTTGTGTCTACTTAAGTTTCTTCAAATCTTGTTTACATTTAAACCAACAGAACCGGCTGGGTCTTCATTAGAACGGATTGGCTAAAGAACTGACTGGGTCTTCATTAGAACTAAGTGGTCTTGAGTAACGACTGGGTCTTCCTTAGAACTGACTAGTTGAAGAACCGACTGGGGCTTCATTAGAACCAAGTGGCCTATAAGAACCAACTGGTCCCTAAAAACCGACTAACCCTTTAAATGTTTGAGAGCAAAATAGAGTCTTTGTCCTTCCCCAAAAATGAATCTCCCCAAATGAAGAGGCAAGCCACATATTTATAAAGAATGAAATGAGGGACACATGGCAATTATCTCGCATTTCTTGGGAGACACGTGACAACCATCAAGAGCTTTCTAGATGGCATATTCTCAACATATTTCACTCGAAATTTTGAGATAGTACAGGGCTACGAATCGAGTTGGACTTGGTTAGCTCCCACTTGAAATCGAGACTCACTCGATTCAACCGAGTAGGTCTCAATTGTTGCCACACAACTTAAAATAAGGAGAGGGCCTCAATAGAGCCTCCCCTTAATTGAACTGAGAGACAGGGGACTGGCCCCCTTAATTTGAACCGAGTGGGGAAACCGACTGGGGGGCGATAAAACGAGAGAGGGGGTGCTGGGAGGCCCCCCCTTAATTAAATAAGAGCCGAGAGGCTCTCGGCTCCTCCTTTGGGCATTTCTAATTGTTTAATAATATTCATGTTGCTTCAATTGTGACGTGAAGGGCTTCAACTTCAATTGTCAAGACTCCACTAATTGTTTAATTGATTAAATATTTCAATTGCCAAGCTTCATATCATCTTAATTTGCTTCTTTGAATTGACGAGCGGGGCCCTTGTTGGATTAATTAATTGGGATGAGACTTGGGCCAATTAATTAATTGCCTTGCGCCGCCTTCTCCTCAATTGCCAATTAATCTTCAAGCGTCAATAATTTAATCCTCAAACGCAAGCTTCATATTTTAATGTTGTTGATGAGTTGCAGCTTACTTCCACAGGTCTTTTGGCAGGGTATATCAAGTAGAATGGGTAAAAATAAGACGAGTCGTAATCTCATATTAAAATATACGTATAACATGTATCAGTTTAATTTAAATATAACTCGTTTAAAAATTGTGTCAAATTTTTTAAACTTGAATATGACACGTTTATTAAACATACAACACGATACAACCCGTTTAACTAAACGTATCGTGTCATATTGTGTCACATGTTAACCTATTTAATCTGTTTAATTTAAACGGGTCGTGCTGTGTCACCTGTTAAACGTGTTATTTAGTTTTAAACGTATTATTTCATGTATAATCGTGTTAACGTATTCAGATCAATCTACTGACCCTTTTAATTAAACGTGTCATTTCGTATATAATCGTGTTAATATGTTCGAATCAACTCGTTAACATGTTTAATTAAATGGGCCATTACATGTCTAAGTAGGTTAGACGAGTTGACTCATCTAAGACACGAAAATAATCTTGTCATACTCGTTTATGATCCGAATCCGATTAACCCCAACCCTAACCCGCTTAATTTTGTGTCATATTATGTTGTGTCATCGAATCGTGTCTAAAATTATCAGTCTTAGGTAAAAAAGTCATGCTATCTCTTTTTTAATAAAAAAAAAAAGAAGAAGTTATTGTTACTCTTAAAACAGGAGTTTCTCCTATTAGGCACGACTCAATTTTTATGGTTGCTTATAAGGTGTGAGTCATGTTCTGGACCTTAAGAGTCGGCCCAACACACTCCTAATGATTGTAAATTTGTTCAATCATAGAAAGTCATTAGGAACTATTAGTCTTTACCGTAAAATGATTACTTGGGGAATAAGCTAGATAGCAAAAAATACCATGTGAACTATAATATGGTATTTAATTATTACATCATTTCTATAATATAATTTTAATTTTTAAAATAAAAAGAAAATAAAATTGAAGAAAAAACCACATCATCGTGCACACTATATTTTTCTCCGTCCATCTCATACGTTAAGTCATCATTTAATAGCAAAATCTAACAGTTCATATCGACATTCTATAATTACATCAATTATCATTTATAAAATTATAACATACTTAAAAATTTAGTTAATGAATTACAAAAAATAAGGGTGCGTTCTCTTTACTTTTTAATTTTCAGTTTTGAGTTTTGAATTCATTTTCAATTTTTTGTTTTGATAGTTTGTTTTTAAAAAATTGAAAACGTATTCTCTTTATCATTTTGAAAAACTATTTTTCAAAACAGAAAATTGAAAAACACGTTCTTTTTGAAATTTTGAAAATATTTTTTTAATAATATTTTATTTAATAAATTTGATTATTAAGTGAATTATAAATATTTAATATTAATATATTATTAAAAAATATATATACATTTTAAAGTTAATGAATTTTATAATATTTTTTTCAATTACAATAATAAAATATGAATAAATAAATAAATAAATATATTTTAAATTTTGAGTTTCTTTTGGATGAAAACACTCAAAACAACTTTTTATTATTTTGAGTTTTCTTTGTAAATTTTTTTTTGTTTTCAAAAATACATTTTTTAAAACAGTAAAGAGAACCCGTTTTCATTATTTTAGAAAATTGAAAACTAAAAATGACTTGAAAACAGTAAAGAGAACGCAACCTAAAAGTTTGTTATAAAATTATAACAAATATAAAAGTTAAGTTTTTTTTTTTTTTTGTAGTATTAAAAAAAGCTGAGTGGGCCTAGAATGGATATGGATCCAGGTACTTCAAGTGGAAATGGGTTTACAATATGGATCAAGTAATCAATTGGGCTCAGAGGTGAGTCCACTTCACTTGTGGGCCGAATGGAAAACCCAGTAATGGGGATTGTATTAGATTAGGGTTTAGAATTTCTCTTGGGCTTGAAGAATGAAACCCCGAACCCAAACCGGGTCCAAGGTCCATATTAAACGGGTTTTATTTGCAGGTTTTGCAAACTAAGTCACTCTCTAAGATTCATTAAATGAATGTCAACTCACCTCACTGAATCAAAATATAAATAACAAAAAAAATTAATTAATTCTAAGTTAGTGACAAAACCCTTTATTTGCATATGTTTTTCTCTTTCATTATGGTTTTGTTTTTCAATAAATTTATGTATTAGGATCTAAAATTAACAATTTTGTTAAGTAACGATTTTGTTATATTGTCTGTGTCGAATAACATAACATTTGTTCAAAGCGAACAAATTGAGAGGTGGGCGTGAACCCCATAGAGGTGGTGGAGCCCACACACTACCCTCTGCTAATCCGCATCGAACAATATAATAGAATTATGTTGAGTAAATCTCAAATAATACCCCTAAAGGAATAAAATTGGATAAAGTGTTAAGTAATCGATTGTACTATTGAATTCCGATAACAAATTAGCTATTGGATTAAAAAAAAATCCAAATAACCCATTGTAGGTTTAGAGTCGGGCCATGCTAGGTATTGCTTTAATGTCATTAATAACATTTCAATTTCATTAACCTTAATTGCAAATTAATCCACCTTGCCCATTATCAAGATTTGAGAAAAATTGTAAACATTCGAATGAACAAATTATGAAATTATTCTTTTGTAACATTGGATATTGAAGTGTAACACATTAAAAATATATTGAAAAGGTTCACTCATGGGCGTCAACTTCCTATAACTAAGGTTCGTAACCATTCATGTTCTTATTCAATCAAATTTTAAGAATATTACATTTAAAGAACCTTTTATAATTGTCACAAACACTCTCATAAAAGAATAATTACATATTCTTATTAAAAAAAATGAAAATTTAGCATAGCCGACAGTGTCACTAATTCCGTTGCCACCTTTTTGTTATTTAATAAAATTAACAAATATAAATAGAAATTGTGGATACTAAAAAAAGAAAGGGAAAAGGAAAAAAAAAATGGGTAGACAAATTAAGACTTGATTTGACAAGTACATATACATATGATTGGATGATCATCATCACAAATATATATATAAATTTTATATATATAAAACGTACCATGAAAAGATTTGCCTGATTTGATATATAAAATTTAAATATATATAATATTTAATTATAACATTTTATGCTACAACAATATAAATATAATATTATCATCAAGATATAATAATAAATTTATAATTATGTTAGAGTACTTATTTTCAACCTCTAGTATGTTAAAAGTCTATAAAACAAAAGATAGTCAGGGATTCAGGGTGTCTCCCGTTTGAAATTTTCGATAATTAAGTTAGTCTCAATTAAAAAATAAAGACATATTCAAATAGTTTGTAGAGAAGTTCTCACTTACTTCGATCAAAAGGAATACTCCTTATTTACAAATATTGAGATTGTGTCATATCACGAATTCGAGAAAGGCTCCTAACCGATTAAACTGGACTGACTAAAATTCACTAACTAATTAAATTGAATTGAAAGTAAAACTGAATTGAATCTATCGATTAATTTGAAAAATTGAATTAATTGATAATTGAAAAAATCTAACCCAAACCCTATAAACCGAATTAAATCAATTCAACCAAAGAAACTTAAAAAAAAAATTAAAATAATTGATAGAAAACACACAAAATAAAAAAAATGATATTGTTTTATAAATATCAAAATATCATCGTTTTAAAGTTTTATCAGTGCAGTTCTTCTAATAAAAAATTAAATCAAAAATCAAAAATCAAACCTTATTTACAAAAATTGAGATTGTGTCACACCACAAAATCAAGAAAGAGTCTTAACTGATTAAACTGAATTGACTAAAATTCACTAACTAATTAAATTGAATCGAGAAGTAAAACTAAATTGAACCTATCGATTAATTTGAAAATTTGAATTAATTGATAATTGAAAAAATCTAACCCAAACCCTATAAACCGAATTAAATCCATTCAATCAAAGAAACTTAAAAAAAAATAAAATAATTGATAGAAAACACACAAAATAAAAAAAATAATATTATTTTATAAATATTAAAATATCATCATTTTAAAATTCTATCGGTTCAGTTCTTCTAATAAAAAAATTAAACCAAAAATCAAAAATTAAACTAAATTCAATTAATTTGATTTAATTAATTTGAGTATACCAACTTTTAGTGTCTCCTAATTGGGAGAGTCTGACCAATGGTACCCAAAGAAAGCCCCTAAAGGGTGTTGGGCTCCCTAAGAGAGTTTCCTTAAAAAAATCTGTGAAGAGTCTTCCAAGCCTCCTTTTTTGAGGTTATTACTCCTCTTTTAAATAGGCATGATTAGACAGAGACAGAGAGGAGAGACAGAAGGAAAACTAGGACAAATGAGAATCTTTGGTACGGTTTATCCAAAGGTGTCTTTATCTGATGAATCAAGTGGTCTTTAATTTAGGGCATTGCTGTCTCAACCTTCATCTTGTGTTTGGTCCGTAGATGTTTTGTACTCTAAGTAACCCCCGGCAACCCCTGTCCACTCCCCAGCATGCCAATATATCTTATTACTCAACTCATCAATTACTAAACAACAACAACAACAATATATCCAGCTGTTATCCTATTATGTGAGATTGGCTACATAAATTCTATATTTCTATGTGAGTTACATCCCAACAGATAGTTTGTCTAGAATTCATATTTGGATCCGACTAGGTTTTACGCTGGTTGTCGGCTACCTAACGCAACCCTCCTCCTTTATCCGGACTTGAGACCGACAGTGGATAATATCCCCTGACGGAGTAATGATGAAATGAAATTTGAACACCATCTTCACATGAAGAAATTTCATGAGATGGTGATGAATGAAGATAATTGATATAGTTTTGTTCCATAACTTAGTTGACATGTTCCATAACTTAGTTGACATGGTGAAACCAACAAGTACAATATGGAAACACAACAATCATCAATTACTAAATTGATCGAATTTTTTAAATTGAAGAGATTCAACATGTGTTAAAAATCAAATCGAACGAAATTGACTGAATAGATGCTCAAACTAAATAAACTAAAAATCGAGAAGCTGAATTGTTGAACTAAAACAGCTTATTTTTTTCTTCTATTCTGTCAAATTGTTGGTCAAAAATGACATCGTTTTTGACATTTTAATCGATTTAATTTTTTTTTTAATATGAAGACTGAATTAAACAAAAATTATTAAATATAAAAACCAAATCAAATGTCTTACAATTTAAATTAAATCAAACCGATAATTTCATAGGGTTTAATTTGAGTATTTGGGTTGAAGCAAATGTTGCCTTGCCCGTCCCGGCTAAGTCTAACGCAGCGATTTTGAGGTGGCTATTTATCTAAATTTGTGAGGATCCGAGGGCGGAGGATAGAGCTCTGTGAATAATGTTGTCGGCGTGTGTGGGGGTAAGCCACGCCAACCGCCATGTGCTCCTATAAATCAGTGTCCAATCACCTTGAATTCTTGTACCTGTTCGTGTCCACTGGAGGGGACATTTTCGGAAAATGCCACGGGCATAGGCACATTGAGTTCTGTATTTTGTGTCATATTTAATATCAATACTTAAATGTTGGTGAATCACCATTCAGATTCAATAAAAGTAATGCTGGGACTAATTAATCATATATTGCATTTTTAATGTAAGAGATATTAGATAGAAAGGATAATGACATGTGATCTCCTTAGTCTCTTTCATAAGGAGGCGTCACATAACTGATCACATCGTCATTAGTCATGATTCTTACTGATCATTATTCATTCAGTAATAATCACTAATGAATATCGAATGATTAATTCTGAATGTCACATAAAATGTCAAAACTCAATGTTTGTGTAATATTTTTTATTTGTCATAGGCAGAAGCCCGAAAAAGTCCGAGAGTCCCACAATAACTATTCGGCCTAAAAATGTAAAATCGAAAAAAATAAGAGACCATTTAGTCTCTCGAAGATTGAAAAATCGAGAGACCGTTCTCCGAGAGACCATAATGATCTCCCAACTATAAAAAGGCTAGGAGACCACAACAGTCTCATAGAGACTTACTTCAGATGGACTATTACTATCCCCCTAGATGCAACGAAAGCCCAATTTGGGACTTGTCCTGTAAATTTCTTCTTTGAGAGTTTCGAATATAACGCAAACTAAATAACTATTAAAAAAAAATCTCTTTGAGAGTTTTGCAAAAAGGATAGAAATTATTCAGACATAATTTTAATTTTAGTGAATCTCAGAATATCTTGATAGATATTATTTGTAAATATTATAATTCTAATAGATCTTAGAAAGTTTTATACTCCTTTATAAATAAATAAATCCTCATTTCAAAAGAAATATATCTCTAATATTGATTTCTATATGGTATTCAAGTACTTAGTGTCTGAGTTAAGCATCAAATTATTTGCACAAAGATTACCATGTGCCCTTTGATCATTCTCTTTCTTACAAAATTCAAGTGGCCTAACGACAATGTTTTTAAATCAAAAAATTTATTGTTAAATTCGAATAACAATAATTTTTATTTATTTTCTATAAATGTATTTTAATTTTGAGAAAAAAGAGAATAAAAAAACAAACATAAGTACTTTATATATATTGACTTTCTTCACTTATGTAACTTTTAATATTATGTCATTACTCATCAGTTATGTATAAATTTCTATTAATAACTTCCTTTATACACATTCAAGATATGGTGTAAACCACAAGACAATAACATATCAAGTTTTAATTTTATTTATTAGATTGGTTGTGGTGTAATTATTTTGTTCTATAATTATAATATAGGAGTGAGCAAATGGCCCAAATCGCACCGAACTAGAACCAAGAAGCTTCCCATGTGTTGAATTGATAATTTTTTTTTTTGTTTAATATGTAAATTTAAAGAAATATGTATATGTATATAAATACTAATATATACATTAATTCAAATACAAATAATAACAATAATAATAATATGAGCAAGGTAATATGGAGAGAGAAAATTGGTTTTTGATCCGAATTAGGACCGAACTAAAAATTGAAAAAAAAAAAAAAAACAACAACAACAACATTTGAACCAAAAACTAGACTAAACAATTTTGTTCATTTCTAAAAAAACTTCATAAAGTGTCCTACCGTCAAATGATAGAGCCGTTGGATTCCTCATAAATATTCTTTATTTACTAATCATTTTTAATTTCTCGAAAGGAAGTTTCATTTTTTCATATAAATTCTATTACGGGTATTTCTCAAGCTACTCCTTATGAGTTGGATTCGACCCGGCAGGCCGACCCAATCGCATAAGGCCCAGTAGGCCCCAAGATAAGTTCGTCAAAACAAGCTCACACATCGCTGAAGCCCAAGCTCATATCGTTGGCCTAAGTAGGCTTTAAACAAGCTCCCAACGGTACTTCTAGTGAGCTCCCAGCGACGCTTCCAACTCGCTGGCCTAATTGATCAGCTCGCGTAACAAGAAGACCGCAAAGTAACCAAGGAACGTTGTGGGCTAGGGATTATTCTGGCTGGGCCATCCAGGCCCAACTTGGCCCTACCCTTTCGGCCTATTTTCTTGGTCCATAGCGATCCCATCCTGGTCCTGTACCCGCTTGCAACATCATTATTGCAGCTACTTCTGAATTTCCACACGCCTACCTCAGATTTCATCCTCATTAATAGCAGATCCCTTACTTATTAATGGGGGTCATGTCAGTGCCATGCCGCCATCTGGGCACCTCTGCTAGCGTTGGATATTCAATCCCCTCACCTACATGCACACGACGTATCCAGGAAGGCATTCCCTCCTCCTATATATCAGTCAGCTCCCTTCAAAGTCATGGTATGTTTTTTCTGCTAACCTACTGACACGCTACATTTTTTCTTACTCTCTTACTCACTTGAACGTCGGAATACTTGTAGGGGACCAACCGGTCGGAGGAACGCGGATCGATCCATACAATGTTCTTTGGCGTATTTTTTTCTCTCTATTTCCTTGTTCATTTCATCAGTGCGGACCAACGAATCACAATCGACTAATTCCGAACATCAACATCTTCACAAATTAATGTGTGCTACAAGAAGTTTGATAACATTGATTGCAAACGTGATATTACACAAATAATCCAATCTAAGTTTGAGCAAGCATACACAAGTTGAAAAAAGACAAATGTTGTTGTCAGAGATACGTGATTTGGTGAGTTTAAGATAATGTGAATACTTTTAAGTAAGTATACATTCTTCGAAACTATAGCATTATGAGTCATTTTATTTAGTTATGTTAAATCAACTTTTTTATAAACTTTACTTTACCTTAACATTACAAAAGAAGTGGTCTTGGGAGCCCAAAAAAGAATATAAAATAAGGAAAAACTTTGAGAAGATGGTCTCAGACCGTATAACTGACATTCTATTTCGTTTGAAAAAGGATTTAATGAAACAACCAAGTTGGATATCTCCTACAGTATTCGAAACATTAAAGGAATATTGAAAAACTCCATAATTTAAGAACAAGTCTGAAAAGGCTAAGAAAAATAGGGTCTCAGATGTTGGAGGTACTATGCATATGTGTGGCTTTATACCTATGTTCAAGCACAAGAAGAGATAGGTAATATTTAATAATTTTTATTATTTTTATTTTATTTATTTTTTTAAAAAAATAAGTATGGTTACATGAACACTTTTTTTTTTCCCTCCTTCCAGACTATGCAACTTGGTTGCCTATCCACACAAGCTGAGTTATTTCTCGCCACACACAAAAAAGAGGATAATTCAGCATTCATCGATAAGAGGTCCGAGAAAACTTATGTAAATATACATTAGTTATGTATTTAAAATCTTTTTATACTTAATTGGCCTATTTATAGTACAAATTATTCCATGTATCCATAATGATTGCAGGCTGACTTTCAAATGCAACAACAATATGCACCATCACAAGAATCGGTAAGTGGCTCATGGGAAGGTAGTGACGCTGACCAACCCTCACAATCAACTATTGACGAGAGAAAAAGAATCACGTGTATGGGATGATGTTAGAAACTCATATCATCCATGTTGATTGTTCCTACTAGGTACCGTCACCATCACTACTGTTATTGTCGTCCTCATTCATGGACCATATTCAATAAGCTATTAAGGAAGTTGTGGATCCCATAAACCAGTGCTTGTCGGTATTAGAAGATAGATTCTTGAACCCTTTTTCAACAATGTCGTTCTCTAATTCTTCGGATCATTAAGAAGATCTGTCATTAGCATGGATAGATTTTAGGTTGTAACGCTTTCTAGATAGATCTATTCATAGACGATGTTAGTATTATTACTATTATATATTTATGCATGGATTTATTGTGGTGAATTTATATTTATGCATGATTTTTTATTTAGTTCGTATATTGTGTTTATTAGGTTTAATTATGAAATTTTGAAATAAAATAAATTTTATTTTTTAATTTAATTTTAATTTGAGATGAATTTTGAGACCAATTTTATTTGTCTCAAAATCAGTCTCAAATTAGAGACGAAAAAATTTCATCTAAAAATTAGTTTCAAATTAAAGACAGAAAAAATTCGTCTCAAATTTCAGACGAAAAAAATTTGTCTCAAAATCCTTCAATCTCAATTAGAGACAAGAAAATTCGTCTAAAATTTACAAGTAAAAAAATCTATCTCAAAATTCGTTTTAAATTTTGCGACGAGCGTTTCTCAAACCAAAATTCCATCTAAAATTAGTTATTTTTTTATAGTGATATAATTATAAAATAACCCTTTTAGTTTAAAAAATTATAAAGATCTCCTTTACAAGTAAAACTAAATTGACATAAAATGATTATTTTACTCTTATAATATTTTTTTTCTTCTTATCTTTGATTTCTCTCTTTTTTTGTAATTAAATATTAAAAAAAGAAAAAAATAAATACCACATGTGGCCTTATCAAGCCCCACGTCATCTAGGGTTCAATTTTCAGATAAAGAGAGCTAAAGAGAGTACAAAAAATTTAAATAGAAGGATAATTTCTAATATTTTTAAAAAAAAATATTTGTCATTCTTTTTTTGTGTAAACACTTTAATTTTTTATTATTTTGATTATATTTCTAAATCTATATTTTTTAGTCAATTTTAGTCATGTACTTTAACTTTTTTTTCATATGTCAATCTAAATTTTTTATTGTTATAATTACACTCATAAATTTATATTTTTTGATTAATTAGATTCTTATATTTTGACATAAATAAAATATAACATGTATTTTGTTATCTCAATTTATCTTTTTTTTAACTACATAAAATTGTAGAGGTTTAAATTATTTTGAAAATACAGATCCAATAGTATAATCTGAATAACGAAAAGTTTGAATTACTATACCAAAAAAATGTCAAAATACAAAAGTTAAATTGACTCAAAAATCATGTTCAAATATAGATCGAAGCAACGAAAAATTCGAACACACGAGAAAGAAATAAAAAAATACATGAATCAAAATACAAATTTGACCAAACATTTTATGGGCTAAACTTTCCGTACGTATCATTTTTACATGATGAAAAGCTTATCACCCGACATCCATCGGGCCATAATTTCTGAAAATACTGTGAAAATTCAGTCCCAAGATCAAGCATATAAACCCTTCATTCTCACCGATTTCCATGCCCACCACCGCTTAGCCAAACAGTTGCAGAGCCTTCTACTTCTTATTCTTCTTCTTCTTCACCTCTTAATCTTCTCTAAAACCAAACATCACCATGGCCAAAGTCAGATCAGGATCAGTCTGCAACAACCCAAGTTCCATTATCAACAGGCCAGACGAATTAGCAGGGCTTCCGTACTTGGAAAGAAAGAAAGTAGAAGATGGAGAAATTGCTGTTTTTGGAGCAGAAAAGTACTTCAATGGCGTGATGGATGGAGAGAGTCCAAGAGCCCGAAGCATCAATGGCTCAATGGGTAAACCGGCGAGACCCAATGTTGCTCCCAAATTTCGATCCGCAAGGTCGCCGAGCATCCATTCTGATTCCAGCTGGAACAGCCGGAGCGGGTTACTGCAGATTTTCCCTAGAAACCCAGCCCAGAAAAAAGCCTGTGATAAGAGGCGTTGCAAGATTCCCCTAATCTCAGGTTGTTTATATATATATATATATATATTGAGAATATTTTCGGTATTTACGTACGTTGTATGCATCCAAGAACAACATTTTACACTACAATATATATAATATATATATATTGATATATATTTTCTCTCTTTGACTTCAATCTTCCTCATCTTGTCTTACGTATATATATAGGTCTTTCTTGCAAATTATGCTCCTGCACCGGCGGCAACTCCGTCCAAGTTGACGACCGTCCTGGGGGAAGCAATTCCAAGAGATTTGATTCTGCTCGAACGAGCTGCAGATCGAGGTCGAATTCTTGCAGGTTCACGGAGGAGATCATGCATTGCAAGAAGATTGAAAAACTTGGAATTGTTGGGTTGTGATCAGATTAAGACTATATATAGTTTCATCGTCAATACAACCTTCTCAGTGTGTGTGTATACTATTTGTTCATCGTTTTGAATCTCTGTGTTTTCTTCAATAGGTTGAACCCAGAAGACAACTTTAGCTTCCCAATCTTGAGTCCGACGGCCGGAAATCTGGCCGGGAAGGTACTGAATGTAGAAGAAGACGGGGAGGAGGAGAGGAAGATATCCTTCACCGGATTCGATACGGTTCAAATTCAGGCGAGCTGGGATGAAAAATGCAGCTGCGCCGAAACCGACGATAGCTCGGACTTGTTCGAGATCGAGAGCTTCACGAACATTTCCGGGACGTGCTACTCTCCGATGGAAGCGAGCGTAGCGTGGAGCGTCGACACCGCGAGCGCGACCGAGTTCTCGGTGGCGCAGTCGGAGTCAGAGGAAACCGATGCAGTTAGGGCCCAGAAAATGGCCGGGAAACCCAACGGCAAGGAAACGGAGAAGCGGCCTTCTCCCGGCCGGCTGTTGGGTTGCGGGAGCCGGGAAAACGTGGAGGTTGTAGCGGCCGGGGATGCATACAGAATAAACGGAAGGGGTAGGGCGCAGCATGCTCCGGCGGCGGCGGCGGCTCAGCGATCGTCCACTGAGACGTAAAACCATGCATGCAAGTCTTTCTGGTTCTGAATAATTAATGTGTCTTCGATCGGACGAGGCATCGTCAGCGACATTGTCCGCAATGGCCGGCTGGTTGTTTTCCATGACTGGCTTCGTCCTTGTGTTACTGTGTAATGCTATAAATCATTAAGAACATGCATGGGGATATGGGCTTGGCTGTTCTTCTAGTACTTTGTGTAAGGCTTTGTGTTTAGTACGATGATCATATCCATTAATAGTGAAAATTTTATTTTGAAATTCAAGTTTAATATTTATAATAATACTATTTTTTTAATAAAAAAAAATTCAAGAGGTTCTCCATCAATCCATAATCTTCAACTGAAATTGCCCTACTCTTTCTAAAATCTATTGTCCGTCAAGTCCTCAACATGAGCGGACAGACAGATAAATCATAAGTCAAATCTCAAGACTTGACCTCTCAAATAAATATAGATTGTTGACACTTACATAAAGACAAACTCAAATTTAAGACCTTACGATAACCCAAACTCCTAAACATGTTTCAAAATAAGATACAATATAAGCACGTCTCAAGTATCACACATCCTAACACTATTCTTGTCCAATATTTGTGATAACACTATTAGTATCTTATATTATGTGTTATATAAATATAATATACAAATTGTTAATAGTACTAAAAATGTCAAATTTTAAGTATCCAAATAACATTTATATATATATATATATATTAGGGGTATGTCTTTATACTAAAAATTTTATCACTCCTCAATACATCTCTCTACGTTACAAACAATATATGTTACGAAGTTAGACTACTAAAAAAGGAGGTAACGAACGGTTTAAAAGACATAGACCAAAGAGCCCGAGAAGGGCATGGAAGACAGGAAGAGTAAAGATACCTTAGACAAAGGAGCTATCAAGTTTGTAGCTTAGAAAGCTCAATTAAGACAAGGAAATGATCCAAAAAAGGCATAGTTCACATAACAAATAAAAGCACGTAGACATGATTCCTTAAGAACTAGTTGAATGAGAGCTCAAGAGGATTGCATAAGGAAGGAGACAAACAAAATAGCCCAAAACAAAGAAAAAAAAAAAACACTTCCTATGGAAACAGACATTAGAAATAGTAAGAGCCCTAAAATTAGAAACCAATGCTCAACATCCTCCCATGGGAACTCAAGCAAAAGCAAGAAACAAACCTAACCTTAATATCATGATAGACGTACATATTAGGGGCTATAAGCAAATAAGGCTCAACGCGATTCATTGGTATTCGATACGAAGATGATGGGGGCAAAGACTTTAAAGTGTTGAAAATTTGTAATGTTGTTGGCTTAATGAATCTCATGACAAAAATATAAATACCTTTCTTATACACTCTTTTTTCTTTCTATTTAAAGTGTACTACAACTATGGGTTCATTGTTCAAAATTGGATATATTAGTGGAGCCTTTGATTGGGCTTTGCTGAATTTTAGTTTTGAAATTTTTGTATCTTAAATTTAATCAAATAGTTAACTATTTGTAACTGACATGATTTCAAATGCCATAAATAGGTACCAAAGGACTTGATTCTATCATATGTTTTTATAAAAGAATTTGATAGGCTTATCATAAGTTCTAAGTGATATGTCTTCATAATTTTGTATGGTGAAATAATATCGCTCAAGAAAAATGCATTAACATGCCCCCCTCAAATCTAAATTCTAATCATCATAATATTTTCTAACATAAACTCCCTTTTCCCCATGTACCATGGCCAAATCGACAAGAACCCCCATAGTTTGTTGGTAGAGCTTGGGTTTATTTCTTTTTGGATGGTGATTTTTTTATTTTTTTGGGTAAGCCCTAACTTAATTGTTTCTTTTATTCTTCTTTTTTTTTAAGCCCTAGATGGCCCAAACCAACAAAGAATTGGGCCTAAGATAAAAAAGGCCTAGCATAAGCTTGAGCCAGCTACCTACAAATGTAAGGCCCAAGCAAGACCCATCAAATAAATCTTATCTCAACTAATCACGTAGCTCTATCTAGACCACAATCTCAATGCATAACACACACACATATATATAAAAACATAGTGTCCAATGAGTGAAAAATGTCATTTTATTATGCTCTTATTATATCGCTTACTTTTAAATATAGTTACTGACTTAAGTATTAAAAAATTTATCGATGAATAAGATCTCATCCTCTTTTTTTCTCATAAGAATATTTGAAATGTGCTTAACCTCAAAAATTACCAAAACAATCTTAAATTAAAGAATTATGTGAGGAAGTAAATTACAAATTGAGGGATGATTTACCCTTCAACCCTCGTCAATAGACCAAGAAATTCCTGTCAAAGCATAATTTTATCCCAACTCTCATCCTATCACTCAAGTTAAGCATTGCAATTGACAACCATTTTTTAAATTTATAGGAAACATAAAATTATACAACATTTGAAAAACCAAACCATATCTCCGCTGTATCAATGGTGGCATCATTTATCCCTTCATCTCTTAAACTCAATAAATAATGACAAATAAACACGTAAATCTCCAACATGAGATAACATTAGAATTAGGAGGCTCCAATGAGAGACAACCATGACTTAGTTGCTTTTATGCTTAAGAGTTGTCATACTCTCAGTACTATTATTACAAAGAATCACCCTTTTGTTTATTTCTTATGCTCATAATCTATTTGTTAGATTTTTCTTTTTAAGCAAAAAGACTTCATTATCAAACATTAATATTGATGGTAATATTATATAATGAAATGGCTGTGATGAGCCAACCCAATCAACCTTGATGAATTCTTTGTCAACCAAAAATAACTAAATAAAAAATCTCAAAAATAACCTCAAATATCTCAACTCAATTCTCCCCTAAAAAATTCAAGTTGGACACTATCTTTGTACAATCCAATAAATTAGCCTCCAATTTAAAATAATTAATTCCAAAAATCTCAAAAATAACTTTAAATATCCAAACTCACTTCACTATATAAAGATCAAGACCCCTTACAAATAAATAAACTCTTTACTATTCATTATGTATTTACTATTCATTTACTCTAATAACTTAAATATCAAAAATTATACTAAAAGAATCAACCCCATCCTTTACTTATATGTACTCACATAAAAAAAAAAAATTGTAATAATCAATTGCAAGTACCATCATCAATACATGTTAAGTATATTTATATAATTAATACGTCTGAACAGTAATTCAAGAAACACATTCTACTCACCTGTCATCCATTATATATCCCTTCTCAAGTTTAAAATAACTTTTGTACAAATCCCATTTTGAAAACCAGTGAAGAGAAACCGAGTAGGCAGACTTCAGAAGATATATGTTCTATAATCAAAGGTATATATTGAATCATATACAGCATTTTCCCTTCTGTACAAAACAAACCTCTGCATTGAAGCAACATCTGAATATCACCCCATTCATAATCCTTCTAAAGCATCAAAATTATCACAAGAGCAAAAACTGCAAGGAAAAAGGAAAATGTAGCCCATAAAGAGGTTTCTCATTGAGAAACTTTACCTTCTCCCAATGAAATTTGAGGAAAATAAAACTAAAATGAAACGTGCTTCTCAAATAGCCTCAACCTTGTGGGTTTCAGGAACTTCTTTCAGAAAATCAAGTTTTGCTTGCTTGGTCCTCTTGTTAGGAACTGGGCAAGGCCAAAGACAAACAAACAAGAATTACTTTCAGCCTGATAATAATATCAATTCACGAGAAAATCACAAGGAAACACCCTAAATACCTTTTGCCTTGCCATGGCTATTGGACTTCATAACAGCAGATTTCCAGTCCTCATAATCATGTTTCTCATGGATTTTACGCTTCTTGTAACTCGACTGTGAAAAAAAAATGTCAATGACATTAGCTTAAGACTCACTTAATCTGGGAGTTGTAAAACAAGTTTTCAGCTCTCTTTTATTTTGAGCTACAAAGATCATTGAGTGCAGTATCATCAAAAGATTAACACAGCACCTCTTTAAGAAAATGGAACCAATGCATAAAAATGGGTGCTTTGGTAACATTTTACTATGCATTGGTTCCATTTTACTCCTTTAATTATGTATTGTTACAACTACTAAGAAAGGAATGGAGAACGAAGACAAATCATCACAAAGTTCATTGTCTTAAACTACGAACTGCAATCAGAAAACAGAACCTGATTGGAAGCAGGCAAACAATTTAGTTGAGAATGATTCTCAGGGGCTCTTAATCAAACTTCCAAGAACTATTTACATAGATTTATAAATCAAAAATGACATTTTTGGTAAAAAGTAATTGTGATGCAAAAATAGCATTATAAAAAACAATGGTACCTGTAACATTTTTTATTCTGTTTTTGGTCGTACTAAAGGAAAGAATAAAGAACATAAGAACACAATAATGCAAATTAAATGGCCCTTTATCACATTAAAATGCACTTGAAAAATTGGTTCCAAATATTATTCCACCCCAATTTCAGAAAACCTGTCAATCACAAAAATTTCTAGTTGCTTCCAGGAATTAAAAATTACACAAACAAATATTGTTTTCAAAACTTTAATAAATGGGCTCAGTGCTAAATGATAAACAGAAGTTCAAAACTGAGCAGACCAATTGGATGTTCCATCAATAAGTATGAAGGTTGGCACTAGCACTTTTCTTTCACATTCAACCTAAAAGATATGAATTTTAGCCAGGGAACTTCATCCACATGCACTTTATTAACTCTAATTACGTTCTGACAAACCCAAGTAAAGCAGATGCTACTTTGATCTCATATACTGGTATGAAATAAATAAACACAATTTACATAAGCTTAATGAACTATACATCATATATGAAGCTTGACAATTTGACGCTCCTAATTGTTACCAAAAGAAACAGTTAAAAGAGGCATTTTTTCATGAGTACCATATTTCCATCATCAGATAAATAACCGCCATCCTCAGATGCCCTTTTTTCTGGTAACACATCCAGCAAGTCTGCCAGCCAGAGAGGTTCAGCCAAAGTTAAACAAGCTCAGCACAAGACAAAAGCTTAAATATCATGATAATGATAAAGCCAGTGTAATGAAATGTTACCTCTGTTCCCTTTCACAGTCCTTGGATCCTTCTTTTCCTTCTCTATCCCAAACACATCATGGCAAAGGTCCTTCATGGAGGTGGACACCTGCAATTTTAGATTAACCAGCATTAGTCAAAATCTTTAGACCAAAATAATCTAGATGGCAATAAAAGCAAGTAATTTAAGAAATGGTATTTCTTACATTGGAAAACTCAGATTCCGATGTACCACAGACCTCAATTAACCTAAGCTTGTCAACCTTCAGCTATGATATAGAATAAGAAACTAAGTTAATTTATATGGGATGAAAAACCAAAACAATTCAGTTCCCAAACATCCCCATTTGAGTGTGCACCTTATGCTTCTTGGCACACAAATAGAATGCCACGGCAGTGAATACAGGCCGAGAAAAATCGGCACTGGCACGGCGAGAAGCGGGCAATGACTTAAGGAATCGGTCCCTGTACCTGGCAGATAAATAGCCATCTATTTGTAAGCTTTAGGTTCACATCCACAATTTTTCGAACAGAAGTCAAGCATAAAAGTGGAGCCAAGTAAGCATGCGATCCAGAAGAGATACAAGTAACATAGGTTCAAGAACAATGCAGCTTACAGTGAAAACCCTTTCTGGACGAGAGGAATGAGCCGAACGCATCCAAACTGAATAGCCAGTTCTCGGACATCAAGCTTGTTCCTAGAAGCACATATATGTATATGCCTCGTTGTAGTCAAAACTGAAGAAAGACAAAAACACAAGAATACCATGAAAAGGGGATGATAGATAACGTACTTGACGCCTAGGCCATTCTGCATTGCGTTAAAGGACCGATTGTAGGCTTTCTCAGACATTCCGCTCAACTTTATCGCATCCTGCCGCTCAAACGGAACCTCAAACCTGAAATTGCCAGAGTCGATAACATAAACACATTCCTGTTACATTCAATTCACGTTACGAAAAAGGAGAGCGGCAAAATACCTCGCAGCAGCGATTTCCAAGCAGATTACGGCCTTACAAATCTCCCCCTGAAAATGAGGAGCGAAATTTCAGAACGAACATATCAGATCAGATCTGACAACGGAGAGAAGAAGTGCAGAATGGCTTACGATGCCGATGGCGGAGCAGTCAAATTGGATCTCGGAGAGGCGACGGAGTTCGCCTGCCTTTCCGATTACGTGCTTCGACTGTGAGAGTCCGAGCTTCTTCGCAATGTCGGAAATGTCCATTTCAGGCTCTCCGAATCGATTAACCTGGAAGGGAAGAGATTGAGGAGGCTTTGGTGGTTCATTTTAAGGAGGGGAAAGCGTGACGATGGCGGGAAGAGAAAATCGAGATTCGTCTTTGGTTGATTTCGCATTCCATTTAGGCGCCCAAATTTTCCCGGGAAACTTTTTCGCGGCAACCAAACAACTTCCGAGGGAAAATGAAACAAGGCGAAATGCTCGTTAGACGCTCGTGTTTGATATTTTATATTAATATTTTTTATATTTATATTAATATGATATTCAATATAAAATATTAATAAAGAAAAACTTTAATAGGGGGAGTAATGATTTGGTTAAATTGAAATAATTAAATCGAATTGATCAAAATCGTTTAGCTCAAGTTATAGGTCAATTTAATTTTTAAATTTGACAATCTCAATTATTTTAATTTGATTCAATTTTTATATTAAAAAAACTAAAATAATGAACCGACCAAAATATCAAAAACGACATCATCTTTTTTGATTTTTTTAATTGGTTTAATTTTTTTATTTTTTATTTTTATTTTACAATTTATTTGATTTGAACATTTATTCTATCAATTCGATTTGATTTTTGATACAAGTTCAGTTCATTTAATTTGATCAATTTGGTAATCGAACCGACTGAATTCTCATCCCTAAATATTAATATAAATACAAAATTTAATATTCAATTAATATTTTTATATAAATAAAATAATAAATTATACCCAATATCTCATAACTTTGAGTTATTTGTAAGAAAACTTATTATGATCTAAAAATATTATTAGAGGTTTTTATTATTTTTTTTATTTTTGTACTTGTACACCTTATTTATGATGCACAAAAATACTTTAGAGGTGTTATTTCAGTGTAGCCTAACATCTCATCTAAAGATATTTTTAATTACTATAGTTTAAATATGTCTTTTGAGTTCCGCCTAACTTAATTTGTTTGATTGGAGATATCATTTCGAAACACTTTTAAATTTACTAAAAATGTCTAAATAAACAAAATAAACCACGACAATATCTAAATTATTCTCAAATCATAAAAATTTCAGTTCAAATAATCTGAATTACAAAAAGTCTAAGTGCAATTTACCTGAACAAAAAAATAAATAAATAACACATATGTGCTTGATAAATACAAAAAATATTTCTCATGGGTATGAAATCAAAGCTAGCAACTCAAATTTAATCTAAGAACCCGTCAAATCCAAAAAATTCAGACTAAAAAGTTAGGGTTAGATTCGAAATTGACTCAAAATTTGGTTCCAAAGTAATCAAAGCCAAGACGAGAGAAAGGAGTTAGGTTCAAGCCCATGCCCATATTGCAACAAGCCTATATAAAGGCAACAAACTCATATAAGGACCAAATATAACTCTTCATATGGTACAATCTTGATATTTTACTAGTCTCGCAATAAGCCTATATAAAGGCATAGTTTTTTACGAATCAAATATCTCATTAATGGTGTATTGATTGCATCATTCAATTTAACTAACTTGAGCATTGAATGATCTATTAACAGACCAAACCCCACCTCCATTTTACAAGTAAAATAAGTTGCAATCAAACTCAAATTTGAGAATCACTCAAGATACTTTGAAACCAAGAGAACTAGTTGAGAGTAGGACTATTGTAAGAATTAGGTGACGATTGACCCTAAAACACTCATAAGTGCATTAACTTGATTTTTACATATGTAAATTTGGGCATAACCCAATTTATAATTAATTGAATTTATAATTGTAAACGTAAAACCAACCAATAAATCACAAATTAGAATAAAAGTAACCCAAAACTGGGTTGGTCTCAGCCCAAAGAATTGTATAATCTACCAATAACAAGGTTCAAATAAGATATATTTTTTATATCTTATTTTTAATATTTAAATAATTTTATTAATTAATAATAAAATACGTCGTGTTTTAAACTATTCAATCAATCAATAAAATTATTTAAACATTAAAAACAAGATATAATAAATACATTTATCTAAAAACAAGATATTTTTTTAGCATAGATTTTACTAACAAGTATATATATTCAATACACTTTCTTTTTGACATTCGAATATTTTTAGTTATTAATTAAATATTTCAACATATAATATATTAATTATTCACTAATAAAAGTACTTAATATTAAAAAATATATATATTAAATATATTTTAACAATTTTATGAGACACTCATTACTTTTAGGGGTGAGTATTCGATTGATCTGATTATCGAATAGACCGAATTGCTCAAATCGAAAAGATTAAATATTTTTTAAAAATTGAATCAAGCAAACTAATAGTTATTCAAATTGAAAAAAAAAAAAGACAATATAAAGCACAAATAGATAGGAGTAATTAGTGATGAGCAAAATTTCACAAATCGAAATAATCGAACTAACCTAGCCAATCTTGGTTCAAAATAATATTATTTTTGATATTTTAGTCTATATTATATTTTTTTAATAAAAAAATCGAATCAAACTACAATAATCGAAATATTCAAATTTAAATATTAAATCAATTTCATCTACAAACTGAAGTAAACCAAATTATCAATTTTAATCGATTTAATTCAAATATTTCTATTTAATAAAAAAATTACACGCTACTGACAAATACAGCCTTACACACACCACCCCCGCCCCCTTATATATATATAATTATATATATATATATATATTATGTAGGGTAATGCTTCATAGATTGTCGAAGAAAAAGAAGCCAAAGGCTGCCGCCGGAATCGACCTACCAAATGAGGAAAGGTGGTGGTTTATGGATGCAGTCCACCATATCATTATTATCTATGCATATGCATATGTATATAATATAATATAATAATAATATATTATTATTATTATTATATTAGTACACACCAACAATGGCCTGAGCCTGCTTGCCTTGCCTTTAAAGTTCAGATTACAAGATAACATATCAAAACTCCTCTGATTGCTATGTTTGATTCTCATCATTTCCTTCCTTTTAATATTCACACCATTCACCTTCTACTATTACATAATGCATTACCCTTCTCAACCCACAATATATACTTTTTTCTAATTATATATATATATATTCAAATAAATCATAATTATAAAATTAAATCGATAAAGATAATATATATTTATATTATTATAAAAATAATATTATAACTTATGATTAATGACGATAGCGTAAATTATATTAAATGAGACTAAGTAGATTATGTGTTAATATCTTCTTTAATAAAAATATAACACATAATCGATAATATCTTCATCCGTTATGGGTCATAAGATTACTCTTATTATAAAATTTGTGTTTGCACCAAGAGGAAGACACTAGAGGGTAGCAGAAGGTCAAAGTTGTTGCAAACTATTCAAATACAGCAACTGAATTTAAGAAGAGATTAGGGAAATCAATCCCAGTTAATTAATTAAATAGATAATCATTAATTGAAGGGTTAATTAAGTAGTAATTATAGTTTGGTGATGATGATGATCTCTTCAGGTTTGATCTTCAGAGACTGATCATTAATTCTTAGATCGGTAATTAAACTAAGTTGATTTTATGATATGAAGGCAGAGATGAAAGCAAATTAATGGGAAGAAGAAGAAGAAAGCAGTCTTCTTTCTGCTGGATCAAGCAGAAGAAGGAGACCCATCATTACTGTTCTCATTTAGTGCTTTGACATTACCATTGCCAATGGCGGCGCCGATGTCTTTCCGGAGAAAAGTGTGCTTATTGTTATGCATCCAGACCTTGAGAACGCCTTTTCCGACGCCGACTTCGTTGCAGAACTCTTCCACCATCGCATCGTCGGACTTCGGGATCTTCCAGCCCAGCTTCTCCGAGAAGGACAACATCTTCTCCTTCTGCTCCAGGCTGAATTTGGTCCGGAAGCGCTTCCTAGTCGACGTCGGGGTGCCCGGCATCGCCACCGGGGGGGTCGGGAGCTCCTCGGAGACGCCGGTGCCGAGAGCCAGCAACGTGCGCGGCTGAGGCGGCGAGGGCGAGGACAACGGCGACCTCCGTCGAGGCGGCGGCGGCGGAAGGGGAAGCGGACGGAAGTCAATTAGGAACTGGGCGGGGGAGGGTTCGTCTTCGCGGCGGTGGAAGTTACGGTGGCAACCGCACGCGGCGCACTTGATCGAGCTGGGGTCGGCGGCGTGTGCGGCGGGGGAGGGCATGAACTCTCCGCAACCGTCCACGGCATGGCCCCCTATGCCGGCGGCGTGATTCTTGAGACATTCTTTGTAGGCCACCAGCTGCAAAGGCGGCGGGTGGGGTTGGCGAAGCTGCTGGTGGTGGCCGTTCTTCCTCTTCTTCGGTGCTCCGCCGTTGGCGGCGGCAGGTGGGGATTCATCGATATGCGTGTGAAGAGGGCTGTGGCAAGGGTTGGTGGGAAGATCCATTGGAAGCGAGCAAATCAAGCAATATTAATGGCGGAGGGAGAAATCTAGGGGTTTAGGGTTTGCTGATAATAATCTCAGAGGTTTTGGCTCATGTGACGGCGACGGCGATTTTCCGGTTGAAATCTCAAGAGTTGCCGCAAATGGGCTTGGTGGTGATGGTGGTGGTGGTTGAGATTGGCGGATTAGTACATATAGAACTCACTAATTCATTTTTTAATTTATTATTATAATTACTGTAATAATACTTAAACCAATATTTTTATTATTTTTTTGGTCACTTCTCGAGACCCAAATAAATGTGTCGACACGTGACCGAAATGCTTCCTTCCACTTGGTCTAATTTGCTGATTTCCAGCCGCCAATTGGTACACGTGGCGCTTCGACAGCACTGTGTGTGTTTGTGTGTTATATTGCAAGCACTTCAACTCTCGTTATTAATCCAACTCGCAGATCTATCGTTTTTGTACTTTGCATTCGATCGGTCTTTGTTTGATTATCAAAATTTATATTAATTTTGATTATTTCATTTAATTTTAGTTACTTTGATCATTTTAACTAATATACTTGAATTATTTTTTTAAATTTTGATTTGATTCTAAAATATTTATATATTTTTAAAAAATCTTCTTCACTGTTAACTTTCAAAATAATCAAAATTTAATTTAAAAATCATTCTACAAGGCCAGACAATTTTACAAACGCGATTACTGAATGGGGCCAAAATGACGAAATTACTCCCGCCCACTTTGTAAATTTGCAAGTCACTGTCCTACTCTCTCCTTTCCCCTCCCATGGCTGTCGCCACCTCACGGTTGCCCTGGCCTCGCCTCCGTCGCCTCATTACTATCGTCACCTTGTCGATCGTCACTGCACGGCGAGACGGCAATGGCAACAAGACGCGACGGCAAGCCAAAGGTAGCGGCGACGGCCATACGAAGGGAGAGAAAAAAGCAAGGTAATGGCTTGCAAATTTATAAAGTGGGTGGGGGGGAATTTCATCTTTTTGCCCCAATTCAAGAAGCCCGGCGGTCACCCTATCTGGCTCTCAAGACTTTTTCTTAATTTAGTAGCGAAATAGATACTTGGGAAGGTCAAAAATATATTTGTAGTTTTAAATTTTTATGTTTTTTTTAATAGAACCTTACATTTTTTGTGATTGTAAATATATTCTTAAATCGTGCAAAATTACTCATTTAAACATTTAAACAATAAGTGATATGCACAGATGTTGACGTGATAATTTTGCGACGTCATCTTAGCTCTTTTTTTGATGGTGTTTTCTCAGCTCTCTTTCTCTCTTTGATGTCTTCTCAACTATCTCTCTCTCTCTGATATTTCCAACATCTCTAATATCTATTTAACATCACTTCATCTCGCTCTTTCTTCAATTGTGTCACCGCAAATATTGGGCTTTAGATATAAAGCCCAATATTTGCCGTCCTCATATTTTTTTTAATTTTTTTTAATACAATTTAATTAAATAATATTCAAACATAAATTACACTTATGAGCCAAAATATCATTTGAACACTTAAAATAATATATTATATTATATTATTTATATATATAATAATATAAATATATATTTTACATTAATATAAAATATCATTCCTAAAATTTGCCACCCTGATAGGACGACTTGAGATGAGAAATGCCGGGCTATTGATAATATATACGCGGCGAAGTGACTCGTTAATCAGCCGTTACTTTACAACGTTTCTTTGCTCATCAAACTTTGACCAACATTCCTCTCTCATAATCTTATTTGACAGCACCATCTTTTTCTTTAATAGAACAAAATTAATGTTAATTATTAAAAAACTATATTTTAGCATATACATATACAACAAATATATTTAAAATAAAAAATGTACAAAGTGACAACCCTTATGATCATAAGGGAGTCCTTTGTCGCTCTATATATCTTTTTTTTAAATATATTTATTTGATATATATATTAATAAAATATAATTTACTATTGTCGTAGCACATTAAACCTTGATTTTGTCCATATCATCATCATAGCATATATATATATATATGAAAAAAACTCAACTCGAGTCTATCATAAAATGTTTCAAAAAATAATCTTAATTAGACTAGAAAAAAAATGAGATGAAATTTCCTTTTGTTTGTGGTTATCCTCATTTTATATAGATGTTAAGACTGCTTTTGTCTCGTGTTATCCATGAGCATCTATGGTAAGTTCATGTATGGACAATTTGTGTAGAAGGCCTCCATTTATGATTTATCTTTCCTTTCAAAAATGTTAGAACACTTTAGTCTCGTTCTATCCACGAGCATGCATGGTAAGTTTGCGTGTCCAATTTGTGTATGGCAAATCCATATGTTATAATAAGGTTGCACATCCACATATTGTAATAAGATTTGCAATTTTATTTTATTTTTACATGGTGTACATATCCTTATTACATTTGAAAATTTGCAAACAAGATTTGGTGAGAGTTTCTTGTTTAATGATATCTAGCCACCAAAGGGCATGAGAATGCTTAAACCTACGACCTAACTCATGCTCGTCTAAGGTGTCGACCATCATGTGAGCTATTCTTTGTGGTTCATATTCATTTTTCACATATTAGTATCTAGTTATTCAAGATTTGTCTTATAACTCGTCTTATAAAATTTTTCATCAGCCTTTCACAAAATATTACTATTGCATAAAATGTCAAAACACTATGCTTTTTCAATTGGGATATAAAAACCATTTAAAAAACTATTACTATGCATAAAAAGGGTTTAATTACACCAATAATCACTCAACTTTATATTTTGTTACTGTTTGATCATTGAACTTTGAAATATTACCTGTTAGTTACTAATATTTTCAAACTGTTACTACTTAGTTATTGAATTTTAAAATGTAACCCGCTAGTTAGTAATATTTCAAAATTATTTTTCACCCGTCACTCGTTAGTTACTGAACTTTAAGTTCACGAATGACAGATGAGAAATAGTTTTAAAATATTAATAACTAACATGTAATATTTTAAAGTTTAATGACTAAGTAATAACAGATTTAAAATATCAGTGATTAATTGATAACATTTTAAAGTTAAGTGACTAAATAGTAACAGAATATAAAGTTGAATGATTATTAATGTAATTAATCCACATAAAAAGTATTCATAGCGATCCCCAAATTAAATTAATAACCAAACTATTAATCCAACTATCACTTGCATATTCGACTGATTTTTGGTACTAATTTGTTAAATAGTTTGGGGTCGTACGAATCAATTTAGTTATTTTGTAGGGTAAGGGAGTAATTTAGGCAATGAGTTATGATATGAATGGGAGTGATGAATGCCAATCATGGTTCGTTGGAATCCAAGACATACATTGGAACTCACTGATACAAACACAAGCAGGCTGAATTATATGATGATTACAGTCATTCTCAACCTCTGCAAAAGAGGCTGCCTTTTGTAAAGCCAAAAAACTAGGGGTTCCCATATAATTAAAGTTGTGAAAATCTATGATGCCACAGCAGTCAAATAGATTAGACGGGAGCCAATCCTCTTAACTAAAGACACCCATCACCCTACCATCTAATCAACCCACAAATCCTTCTTGTTATTATTAGGGTTTTTGTTTTGTTTTTAGTGCAAAGATTCATAGATTTTACTAAAATTTCATTTTCCATGACCCAAATGTCATTTAGAGTATGAAAATAATTTATTTACAAAGTAAGGGTAAATTCATATGTAAAAGGGCCCTAAAAAGGCCCCCCTCGTCCACCTGTAACAAGGGTTTTAAACTTTATTTGTGTGTTCACGAGCTTAATAGGTGAACATTCTATAGGTAGTAATTATGGTTTTTTATGATCATTATTAAGCATAGACTCTTAAGACTGAGGCATAGTCTCTATTATTAGTTATTTTTTACTTTTAAATGAGTTAGATGATTTTTGAAATTATTAAAGTATGTTTTGGGTTGAAAAAGTATGAAAAGACTTAAATTTGTGTTAAAGAGTAAACCTTAATCCGACTAGGTAGGATTACTTTTTAAATATACAAGTTTCGGCTTTCCAACTATGTTTATTTTTGTTCGTATCCAATATATATTGTCATTGTATTTATAAGTTAGTTATAATTGGAGGTGATAAATTTAAATATTGAACATAAATTTTCAAAATAAAAGTTATTATCAAAGTTTCGCAGAAATTACTCTTTTTTTAAATGGAAAAGTTTATGTATAAGGTGCTAAAACGAAGAATTTGGTACACTTGGAATTATCGTCCTTACGCGGTTCTCTGTCACTCGTGTTCTCGATTTTGATAGATAAGGTAAATCGTAGGTAGGCCTTTGATTCTTGTCTAAGCTGAGTATTGAACTTGTAAGCTATTGGTACTAATCCCAACATATCACTTGCTCGCCACTTGACCTATGTTCTGGAGGCGAGAAATCTAATACACTTAATGTATAGTAAAAACGTCTTATTTAAGAAAAGAGTAGAATACGCCCTACATTCTTAATATATATTTCTTATAGTTTAAAAACTATATTAAATATTCATATATATAAGGGTTTTTTTCAAAATAGTAGAAAATGAGAATAAAAAATAGATATGATACGAAATAAAAACGAAGAAACGACATTTTTAAAAAAACTAAAAAACGAAATTCAAAAAAATTCATAAATAAAAAATATGTAAAGGCCTTTTGTAAATATAAATTTTAATGTACAAATTTATAAAATTAGTTATTCGATCTAAAAATAAATATAAATTCCATAATATATTCAAATAAATTTTAAGAAAAATAAAAAATTTTGAGTTAGATCACATTGTAGACTAAAATATGTTTCTAAATCAGAAACACGCTTTCAATATTTTTTTAAAATTA
This sequence comes from Diospyros kaki, assembly GCA_036245055.1. Classification (NCBI taxonomy): domain Eukaryota; kingdom Viridiplantae; phylum Streptophyta; class Magnoliopsida; order Ericales; family Ebenaceae; genus Diospyros; species Diospyros kaki. Next base: position 2,945,336 of record BSEG01000010.1, read on the forward strand.
CAAAGCGGTCTCAAAACTATTTTATAACTATAAAAATAATTAAAAATATTTTTTAATATTTTAAAAACTCTAAAATGATGCCTAGACGTTTTCGTGCATCATAATCATATTGTAGACACAACATTATATTTCGATCGTGATGTTCTACATATTTACAAGAATTTTTTAATATTTATTTAAAAATAAAACTTTTATAATTTTCAAGATATATTAATATGTGTTATTATTATAGTTTAGTGGTAAGAAATGATATTAATAAATACTAAAAACCCAAATTTAAATAATGTGAACCTCATTTATTTTATTTCTGATTAATTTAGTCCGGCCTGATAACGACAAATTGGTGTCACTGTGGCGGAAGCATGCTTAGGAAAAGACCAGACGGAGAAGATTAAGAGGGAGGGGGCCTGCGTGCTGGGATCTTGGGATGTCCGTCAAATCAGCAGCAGCCGCCACCACCACCACCGGCCACCGCCCACACATCAGTGTCTAGACGTGCCATTGACCATTCCGCAGCAGTCAATTACAAGCTTTCCGAAGAAAAAGTGAAAAGAGAAGAGAAAGATTAATTACAGCTTAATCCTGTTTTAGTGTTATTAATGCTTTTTAAATATTTTTTATATTAATTAATTTAAATAGAAATTAATTATATTAACAAGAATTCAACTTATAATCTTTATTCCAAACTACGACTTGATTTATTTAAAATAACTAAATATTATGTTGATGAACTTTCTGGCGAATTATGTAAGTTTGTTTCAGTACAGTTTTAACTCCCGACACTCAAATCAATTATTAGCTCTAATAAAAAGTATATAGCGAACAAGAGAGATATATTCATAAGTTGGGTGAGATTGAATATATTGTTGCCTTCGAGAATTTTAAATATAGTAATTACGAGTTAATATAGGATTTAGTGGGTGAGATTTGAATAACGGTGAATCTATTTGATTTTTTATTTTTTTTTAAAGTAAAAGAGAGATATATATAGATAGAGAAAAAACATATGAATAGAACCCAAATTAGAGCATATCTTAGTGTACAATATCACAGAAATAAAACAAAACACTTAAGATTCATACAAGACGGGATCTAAACAACATAGAAAAAATAAAGGAGCTACATAAAATAAAAGGTAATAAATAGCTCAGGATCAAAAGTCAATTTCAGGGCCAAAAACACTTTAAACACATCTTCTGAATCAATGAAGCACCGTGAAGACCGGGATTAAGCAATGAACCTGAATGCAGCCACAGATAGATCCACCAAACTGATAATGTGTACGAAGTGACAAATTAAGACTAGAGGGATGAACAAGTAAGAGTCACCAAAGAACACTGTTGAGCAATCAACCCCGAGACACATACTTGAATAAACACTCAGGGCCACAACCGTCAATTCATAGCCCAACTCAGGAGTTACCGTTTTATTATGAAAATGCACAGGGGTTCTATTCGCTCCAAGTTACTAAGCAGGCCAACGTATTGCTTGACTATGGAGGCACACAGGAGGGCATGCACGCTCCAAGTTACTAAGTAGGTGACAACTTAAACAGGCAAGATCAAAAGGTAACAAAAGCACTCTACATGACATCATGTACAAAATAAAATCTAGGATCGAGGGAGAGCATCAGCTTTGGTCACCAAAGTTTTGCAACTTCAGGATACTCGCTGATATAGCCCAACGATTCAACACCGTCAAATCATAGCCAACATTAGGACCATCTACAGTTTGATTATGAAGATGCACACCACTCCAAGTTACTAAGTAGAATGTTTTACCTAAGCCAAGAGTGTTGGTCGGCAAGAAGCTGCCAGAAATGCTGCAATGCACGGCTTTGAAAGGAATGGGGAAAAAGGATGGTAACCAACCATACCTGATGGGCGAGCTGGTCCGCAGACCACTCGATACTTTGCCAGCACCGGTTGTTGCGCTCACATTAAAGAAAATAGACCATTACCTACAAGACCAATCGGTTAGAAACATGCCAAGAATTTTAACCTTTTCACTGGGCTACCGCCTATATAACTCTTGTCACCCATCGACGCTAAGGCCATGTAAACTTCTTTGAACACCAGAAAAATGACAGCACAAGCTTAGAATAAGAACACTAAAAAAATAAACGGTTGTGTCACTTAGAGTCTGCCCAAAAAGAAAGCATCTATTGGGAAAATGGAGAAACAAGTTAACACAATCAAGAGTATATAATCGTTCTCTAACTACTAACTATAAGATAAACGAATGGGCTAGGGCTCCATACCCAAACCAAACAATGCCATGGGACCCAGTCTAGTTGCTTCAACAAACTCTGTAAGACAAAACGATTAGAGAATGCTCCATCTGAGGCTAGAGTCTAGCTCAACATATCATTACTCCCAACCCTAGGGGGGCTCGACATCTAGAGCTGGATAAGCTCCAGAGACGAGGATGCCCAGCCCAACAACCAGCTCACTTACCATCAACAATGATGTCAGAGACACGAGCTGTAATCGAGATACCTAGCCATCGGGGGAGCTGACAAAGGAAACAATCGATAAAATCTCAAGCGGGTGCCACTTATCATACCACATAAAGACCCGACTATCGTCCCCCACCTTCCATCCAAACTTATCTCTGACCACACATCGAATAGATAAGAGCTTCCTCTAGTACCAGGAGCAGGAATGTGACATTGGGAGCAGCCACAAATATTTCTTCTTGATTCAAAATGTATGGACCCATTTTCCCACATAAACTCGATCTCACCCACGCTTGCACCCTAAGGAAATCTGACTCTTGGGATAAGGCAACCAACAAATTCCCGCTGAACTTAGACTCTCTCTGTCGAAAAACATAATCAGTAGGATTATCAATTAGACTTTGCTGAACTTGGTATATCCTGGCCCTAACATCAATGACTTTCTCAGTAATATGCTCATGGGCCTGATTGAGGGCCTTTATAACCTCTTTAAGAGTCTTGAGTTTACAAACCAGGTGATATATCGGATATCCTTGCACCACCAAACCCCAGGATGACCTCACCTTGTCAAGAAATAAAGGGTGATCTACTAAGTGGTTGAGGAATGTAAATGGACCTCCCTTAAACTGAACAAACTCGAACATGCTAACCATTGTAGGACTATGATCTGATACCCTTGCTTGTAAGAAGATAGCCTTGCTATTCGGAAATCTACTAAGCCAAATATCATTCATAAGGACTTTATCAAACTTAAGAAAAATACAATCCTCTTCTGATCGCTTATTATTCCACGTTAGAGTGGGGCCACTATAAACTAGGTTCTAAAGCAAGAACTCCAAAAAGAAATTATTAAATCGGCACATATCTAGGGAGACACCAATATTACCTCTACGCAACTCCAAAATATACCGACAAACATTAAAGTTACTCATAAAGATTCAAGAATCATTCAAAATAGCTGCACCCTTTCTCCGAAAGGAACACCATAAATTTTCTTGGTCCACCTCTTTTATTCTTAGTATACACACCAATCAAAAAGAAAGTGGAAGGAAGAATATCACCAGAGATACATATAAACTTGGTTTATTTTGAATTATCTTAAATTAAAATATGAGAGTTAAATTAATTGATTTATTTCTTGAATCCGGGCAAGGTACAAGGGCCCATGCTATTTTCCAATTGGCTGACATTTGAGACACGTGGCATGGGGGGGATTTGTTTCTTTCTTCAAGTGTAATTTGATAATTTTACTCTTTTATATATTCTGTCATCATATATTTACCATTTTAAAAATTGAATGTATAATTATAATTTTATGGTCCTTTATAGCCATTAGTCACTACAAACTATGCCATTAGTAATAAATAATGTTATTTCTAAAATATCACAATACTTTCGATACCAATTATTAGAAAAATTCAAATACAAAGATAAAAATATATGCCTGTCTTGTCAAAATATAATCAAAATTAAAAAAAAAAATCAGTACATGGACGTAATATGGTTCGACAAATTGTCTATGTTTATGGGTAAATCACAAAATTCATTAATTATATGAATGTAACGACTACACAAAATAAATAAACCTTTTAATTAAAGTTTACAACTCTGGATATTTAACCCCCTAAAGCTTTATTTTTAATCTCTATATAGATGCCCTCGTGGTTTAGTAATATTATTATTATAATTCTCTAAATTTTAAAAATTAAACACAAAATCTCTATATAGATTGGCTTGGCATGGCCGCCATTAATTACTAGTTGCAAGGCATGCGGCACAAAGTTGTCTCCAAGTTGCTTGACATTCACCGCCACCTTTTCTTCTTTTCTTTCTTTCTTCCACCGTATAAACTAAATCTATATCCTGCCTATAACTCTATCTTTAATCTCACATCAAATCTATATAGGTTAGGGATCCCTAAGTCAAGAAAGCTACAAAATTGTAGATTTGATATGTTTGTGATGTGATATGAAAATTTGTGTTAACAAGATTTGTTGAATTTGAATCTCTAGGGTGTGTTTGAGGGCTAGAGATATTACAAGGTTAATGATTTGATTTTGCTTCCCTGTAAGATTGTGAAATCGCCTGTATCTATTTTAGGGGTTCAATTAGCGACAAACTTATTCGTATAGTTAGGCTGTGGTCAGAGTAGACTGTGGATTTTAGATAGGGTGGGACGGTGTGGGTCAAAAATTATTTGCAATCGGAGACACCATGTTACGAGTAAACAAAAAAAAAAAAAATTGTTGAATTTAAGTTGTACATAACTGGTTTAATTTTGATCTTCTTATTCGATAATCTTGTTTGAATCAACCTACGAACACAATGTAAGGTGGATTGCTCTGGTACCTCCTAAACCGACCTTTGATTCCTAAGTTAGATAAGAGAAATGTGGAATATGTGTAGTTAAGTGTTTTAGAGATGAGTTACGTTATTTGTACATAAAGAGTTTCACAGATTGATTTACATGGGCAATTAAATGAATATTTTGCCCCTGTGATAAATGATTCAAAACCATATATATATATATATATATATATATATCTATCTCACACATGACTGACTCTCTCTCTCGCTCTTCCTCTCCAGACAACGTCGCCCCCACCCGCCATCTCTTTTCACGACATCGTCAGCCCTACCCGCCTTTCCCTCTTCAAAGACTATTGGCCCCACTCGCCTCTTTCTTTCCGAACACCGTCACCCTAGCCGCCAGACATTGTCGGCCCTACCCGCCTTTCTCTCTCTCTGAAGATTGTCGCCCCAGTTGCCCGCCACCCCTCTTACGACCATAGTTTATCTGTCTGTCTCTCTTGCTCTGACGACATCGTCTCTCTCTCTCACGACCACCGAGGTCTAAAGAGTGGTGGCCACCTTCATCAGAGCGGTGGCAAGCCTTTCTTAGGGGTCATCGCCGACGCTTGGTGTTGGGTTGAGATGGGTGATGAAGTTTCCATGGTGATTGACTATTTGGCGAGATACAGAAGAGAGAATGATGATAGTATCGTATGCAACACATTAGTTTGGATTCTCTAAAACAAATTATAGAGATTATTGCTGCAATGGCATTTGCAAAGATGGATAGAGACAGAAACACTAAGGCAAAAAGAGAAAGAATAAGGACAGAGAGAAGACCATTAACGCCTGTTGCCATTACGTCTCTATTGATTGAGAAAGATGGATTTGGCCGATTTTTCCTTGTCCGCCTTCTGTCTCTCTTTTTTTATTTAGATTTAATTTATCGTGATAAATTGCTCCAAATTATATTCCAAATATTGTTAATTTCTTGCGATATATCACACCTGTAAACTATTATATGAAACTCATTTTGTACAAATAACATAATTCTTTAGAGATAGAAAGTATATGATGAGACACTACAAGAAATTTCAGTTTTAGTGACGGAAAAATCCGTCACTAAAAACATAAAATCCGTCACTAAATTTTTCTGTGACGGGGTAAAATCCGTCACTAAAGAGGGCGTGACAGATTTTTTGTGACGGGGTTAGTGCTACCCGTCGCAAATCTGTGACGGGAGAGCATATCCGTCACAGATTTGTGACGGATGTCCCGTCACAGATCTGTGACGGGGAAGTTCTCCCCGTCACAGATCTGTGACGGCTGAGGTTCATCCCGTCACAAATCTGTGACGGGAAAACAATTCCCGTCACAAATCTGTGACGGGGACAATCTGTCACAGATCTGTGACGGATAGGACAAGTCGTCACAGATCTGTGACGGGAAATACTGCCCGTCACAGATCTGTGACGGGCTCTACCCGTCACAAAAATTTTTAAAATAAAAAAAAAATGAACAATTTGTGACGGGTTACTACCCGTCACAGATTTGCGACGGGAGTACCCGTCACAAATATTTTTAAATATAAAAAAAATAATAATTAATATTTTATAAAATTAATATAAATAAAAATTAATATAAATAAAAAAATAATTTTGAAAAAAATTAAATTAATATTAATATTTTAAATCAATAATATATTTTTAATTTAAAAAAATATATTTTTAATTTTTAAATTTATAAAATTAAAATTTATATTTATTAAAATTAAAATTAATATTTTCTTTTATAAGAATACAAAAATTTAAAATAACAACAATTTTTTTAAAAATTTAAATAAAATATTAGAAATAACATTAAATAAAATTAATATTACTCACATTCACATTAAAAATAAAATAAATATTATTTTAAATCAATAATATATTTTTATGAAATTAAAAATATATATTTTTTAAATTTATAAAATTAAAATTTATATTTAAATCAATAATAAATATTACTTTTATTTATTATTTTTAATGTTTTAAACAAAAAAAAAAAAATTTAATGTCTATACTTAATCTTATTCTTATGGCAACAAAATATATGTTTTCATAAATATTGTATTTACTTTTAGTATTTTATTTTTAACATATTTAATTTAGAATTACAATATTTTAAATTAAAAATCTGTTTTAAATTAAAAACAAAAAAAAATATTATTAATACAATTACATAACAAAATAACTACAGAAAGAATTTATAAACAATTAATAAAATTCACATTTTAATTTCTAAACATTACAAATAATATAAAAAATTAAAATAAAACCTAAACTAATTTAAATAAAATAATCATTAAACTCAACATACATACTAAACACAAAAATAAATTAACTATTAAATTAAACTAACGCAATTTAAACTTTTATTTCCTTTACTACATAAACAATTATTCAAATTTTGATTTGATACATTTTTTATTTTATTTTCGTTGAGTTATTAAAAATATTAAGGTTAAATTTATTGTTATAAAAACTAATAATTTTTCATGGTAAAATTTTATTTTGTATTTTTAGTCCTTAATTTTTATTAAAAATATATTCCATGGTATTTTATTTTTAATATTGTATTTATTTTATATTTTAATTTAAATATTTATCTAATTAATTTCTCATATTATTTTTCAATTTTAGTGTTTTATTTTAAATAATTATCTAATTTATTTCATATGTTAATTTTAAACTTTTTAATTAAAATTTTATTTATTATTTATTAATTTTTATATTTTAAATAGAATTCTTTTATATTTTTAATAGAATTTTTTTAATTTTTTTACACTTAAATATTTTTTTATGACAATAAAATATATGCTTTCTTAAATAGTAAATATATTTTTAGTATATATTTTTTTATGTATTTTATTTAAAATTATAATATTTTTCATTAAAAATATATCTAAACTTAAAAATAAAAAATAAACTTTATTTACACATGCACGGGTTTACTAGTCCAATAACATATCAAAATAACTAAATAATTAATTAGTTATAGTTTAATTATTTAATTATAATTATTTATATTTTAATTTTTAAGCATTACAAATAATATAACCAATTAAACTAAAACTAAACTAATTAACATAAAAATAAACTACTAAACTAATACAAAAATAAAATAACTACAACTAAACTAACACAAAAATAAAATAATTGCAACTAAACTAACATAAAACTAAAATAATTACAACTAATAACACAAAGAAATTATGATTAAACTAACAGAATATAATTAAAAGTAAAACAAAATAAAAAGTTATAAAATACTTACTTGATAGCACTGAAATTAACTGAAGAAGAAGAAGAACCAGCGACTGTGAAGCAACTGAAAATGGAGGAGATAGTGAGAAAATAAGAGGGAAGGGGGGCGAGACAGTGAGAGGGAGGAGGGAGCGAGACAGTGAGAGGGAGGAGGGGGGCTGGGAGAATGGGGAAGGGGAAGGGAGGAGGAGAGGGGGGCGAGACAGTGAGTGGGAGGAGGGGGGCTGGGAGAATGGGGAAGGGGGGGTTTTTTAAAGGGGGGACTGCGACGGGACGCGTCAGTCCCGTCGCAATCTGCGACGGGACTGACCATTCCCATCACAAATCTGCGACGGGGCGTCAGTCCCGTCGCAGTTCTGCGACGGGACGCGTCAATCCCGTCGCAGATCTGCGACGGGACTGACGCCCCGTCACAGTTCTGTGACGGGAAACCTCACTCCCGTCACTGATTTGCCACGGGAGAGCATTTTCTGTCACTATTTTGTGACGGGATACACCATCCCGTCATAAAATTGTGACGGTATTTTCTGACCGTCACTAAACCACTTTAGTGACGGCTTTCCATCACTAAACCCGTCACAAATTAGTGACGGGAGCATTTCCGTCACAAAATCCGTCACTAAAACTGTTTTTTCTTGTAGTGAGATGTGCTTAGAAATAATTAGAATGAATTGAATGTTGGCAAGATTTTCTATATATACATATACATACCCTATAAGTTGGTGATCCTCATTTGACATAATTATCCTTCACATTTTACTATTTTATACACTTCCCGCATGACATAGCAAATTTCCCATCCCTGTTCTCATCAATTTGAGGGTATAAGTTTTGACAAAAAGATTATATTGAGAGGATTTTATAGTTTTTTTTATATAAAATTATTAATTTATGAAGAGAGATATTGGAGTCTAATCGTATTACTAATTTGTGTGCCCATTTTTCTCTTGATTTTTTTAGTGAATATGATCCAAGTCTAACAATTGACGATGGTAACCTCGCCATTCCTTCAACCTTCTTAATTTTGATTTTTTTCTAATTTATTATTTTTTTAAAATAAAAATTACCACTAATATTACACTCGTCATATCACATAAGATAAAACTTAATTATCAAAAGAAAAAATACTACATAACACATAAATCACTCAAAAGAGTTATATGACATACTCAACACAACTACATTGCAAAAAATACAAACATCTTTTCGAAGATAATCATCTGATATGTCTCGCTGACTCAATTTCATGACATATAGATTCGTAGTTTGTAAAATAGTTTGATGTTATTAATATTTTTTTTAAAAAAATTATACAAATAAATTATTTTAAAAAGTCTAAGAGAGAAATAGGGGTTCAATGAAGGGAACCCCATTCCATTGGGTCCACAGTGCTTAACTAAAAGTGAAGTGGGGTCCCACAAAAACTATGGGGATGGTCCAAAATTTTACACTTTAATCACTTAGTGTAAGATCCAACATTAAATATGGATCAGCATCCACCATTGGACCATTTACATGCCTTTTAGCAAACATGATATAAGAAGATAAGATTAATTTTCAAAGGTCACCAAATTAAAGAATATATATATATATATACATATGTGCATGCATCATGGAGAGCATAAAATATTGGAATAATATTCTAATCTCCTTTATTAATTTTCCTTGCAAGTTAAGTACATTTTCAGATGTCTTGACAAGTTGTCTCATATCATGTGACATCTCTGGCATTTGGTTCTTTGTACCCTTCAAAGGTCTATGTTCAATTATTCTCAAGATTTTGTCCTTATTTGCTTTTTTTCCCCTTAAACTTGCCAACTCAAAGGTGATCGCTAAAAGTTAGTATAAACTTAATATATTTAATTGTTCGTGAAACAAATTAGTTTAAATTTTATATAGTTGGAACCAATTAGTTACCATTAAAGGTGGAGCCTTCTTGTGTGTGTGTGTGTGTGTGTGTGTTTGGGGGGGGGGGGGGGAGTGGGTGGGAAATAGAAATAAGAAATATTTTTAATATGAAATAAAAATGAAAAAATAATTTTTTTTAAAAAAGATTTTGTTCTTTTTGATGTTTTCAAATCTTTTTTAGTTTTTAATTTTTAATTTTTTAAAACAGTAAGAAAGTATTTACTTTTGTATTTTTAAAAATAAAAAAAATTATAAATAAAACTTAAAATAATAAAAAATTATTTTAGTTATTTTCATCACAAATACATTAAAAATTTTCAAAACCTAGAAAATGTTACAGACAAAAAAAAAAAAAAACATTTTTAACAATCTCAAAATAGATACTTAAAATACAAAACTAAAAATAAATTCAAAATTTAAAACTGAAAATTAAAATACGAAGATAACAACCTTAAGATTTTCGAAAGCTATCTTATTCTCAAGATTTTGTCCTTATTTATTTATTTTTTTCCTTAAACTTGTCAACTCAGGTAAAGAGGTGATCACTAAAAGTTACTATAAACTTAAATATTAAGATTGTTCGCGGAACAAATTAGTTTATAAAATAGTTGGAACCAATTAGTTACCATTAAAGGTGGAGCCTTGTTGTGTGTGTGTGTGTGTTTTGGGGGGTGGGGTGTTCGTGTGTGTGTGTTAAGAAATATTTTTAATATAAAATAGAAATAAAAAAAAAAATCTTGCCAACATTTGGAGTTAACCGATCGTAGTTCGTCGACCTACAATGAGAGAATCAACACCAATGCAAAGAGAAGAAATAAATAGAACAAATAATAAGTCACACACAAAAAAATTTTTATGTGATTCGGTCAAAATAATGCCTAATCTACTATTATTTTTTGGTTATTTCGACAGAGTAACAGTATGTTATTTTCATTTCCTCCTTTATGCAATGGTTTTTGACCCCTATTTATAGTGTGAGGTGTTTACAATTTTCATAAAATCTAAAATGAGAAGACAATATTATGGAGATAATATGTCTTTATCAGCTACATAAAATTAGGAATGAATTCTGCATTATTAGGGATCTAGTTTGTCTCAAATAAGATAAGTGGACATCGCCTCTGATTATTCCGTAATCTTTTTGTTATGCGAGCTGAACAGTTCGACCAACGAGTTGAAAGTATCGTTGGGATCTTGTTTGGTTCTACGGTTTGGGTTTTGACGATATGCGATCTTGTTTTGACAACCTCGGCCTTGGATCCGTTGGGTTTCAGAAGGTTAGGCTGGTCTGCTAGGTAGAGTCCAGTCTATATGAAGTGGTCCAGAAAATACTCATAACAATTCATGTTCTCTTTAATGTTTTCAAATCGTTTTTTATTTTTAATTTTTAAAACAGTAAAAATGAATTTATTTTTATATTTTTAAAAACACATTTTCAAAAATAAGAACAAAATTTGTAAACAAAACTCAAAATAACAAAAAATTATTTTGGTTGTTTTTTTCACAAATGCATTAAAAATTTTCAAAACCTAGAAAACGCTATAGATAAAAAAAATACGTTTTTAACAATTTTAAAATAGACACTCAAAGTATAAAATTAAAAATGTATTCAAAATTTAAAACTAAAAATTAAAATATGAAGAGAACAATTTTAAGATTTTCAAGAACTACCTTACTAATATAAGATAAAACGATCAACAATATCAAATTATGTGGGCTAGTGTTGCAAATTTATTCTAATTTCTAACTTTATTAATTGACTACCAAAATTTAAATAATTTGAATTGTATCCCGTTATTGATATTTTGCTAAAAAAATCACAAAATCATTAAATTACTTATGAGTGCCTTCAAATCTAGCCAAGTCAATCAACCCTAGTTAACTCACCCAAATTCATTCCACGTTGTCCCCTTACACACTTGGCATGTTTTGAACGAATGTTGATGATAGAACATTATTAAAATCATTTATAAAATTTTGCTAATTAATTGATAAATTTAAAAGTGATGATTGTTTGAGTCCATAGCCACCTTATTCATTTTAGAGCTATACTATTGGACTACTTTTCCTCGACTCATGAGTTCTTTTTGTTTGAGTTTAATCCCGAGTTTATCTAAGATTTACTTGACCAACAGAATAAGAATAAGGCTTTGTCCCATAACAAGTCATTCAATGATCAAGTTAGTCACGAGACTTAAAAGTATTTATTATAAGTTAATCTTTAAAGAACATGTAGCCCTTTATATTTCTTTTTTTGTGATGACTAATTTACCCCTATGCTAAATACTATAAACTTTAAGAAAGGAAGGGCTCTTTAATACTTTTAGATAAAAATTAGAGCAAACCAATTTATTTGATTTTACTAGTTTGAGTAATTCACAAAAAAATACTTTTTATTAGTCACTAATTAATTTGAGTGTCGGAGATTAAAATGAGGGACCTAATCCCGCCTCTGCTTGTAGATGCTCACATTAAGATAGTCTTCAGTAATTGGTCTAAAACTTTATTAACATAACCCATTTAGTTATCTTAATATGTTATATTGAAGAGATTTGGTGATTGAATCAAATTAGCTTAATTAACCTATAATTAAACCACATCAAATTGAATAAAGATTTCAAAAAGGAAAAAAAACACTATCTAATTGTATTGGTAGTTATGTATTCTGGATTTCGTTAAGAGATAATTGTATCTACTCGATTTTTCTAATAAAGACTAGAGAAATGACCCATGTTATGTATGTGTTAAAAAAATAAAAAAAATTAAATAAAAGTTCAAAGTTGAAATTTAGTTTTGAATTTTTTAAAATAAAGTTGAAATACATCGAGTAATAGTATAGTGATAAAATAGTTTTTAAATCATTTTTGTTAACATAATTAATTTTTGTTTATAATAAATAATATAAAAAATATTTTAAAAAATAGTAATAACACCAAAACATGATTAAGTTCTAATTAATCTTTCGCTTTCCCTTCCATTTTTTCTTGGAAGGACAAAGCTTAATTGACTAACGTGGAATGGTCATTGACACATCGAGACACTAATAGAGCAAGAAAACGTAAAAATGTAAAAAATATTGAAAGGTATAAAGGGGTAAATGTAAAAATCTTGAAAAATAGAAATTCTAGAAAATTAAGGGGAATAAATGAAAGAAATTTAAAGTAAAGGGAGATAAATGAAAATAACTGAAAGTTAGGCGGGTCATGACCTTTTAAAGCATGAAAATGGTTCGAAAACGTTATTTTGATGTTTTTGAACCATTTCTCGTTTTGAAAACAAAGACACTTTAATAACTCGATCTTTAAAACTCTAAAAAATATTTTCTCTTCAAAGTTGTTATTTTGAATTTTTTTTTTTATAACACAGAGTATCCAAACTTTTAACCCAATTAATTTTCCCGAGTTCATGTAAATTATCCTGTTTATATGTGCTAAATGAGAAGACTTCATCCAAATAAATGGGGAGCATGATCCGAAGAAAAAAAAAATACAATTCTTATAATTTTTATATTGATCAACTCTATATACTTTATTTTCTTTAGCAATTGTTCCTCCAAGCATTATAGCCGGGCTAGCTAAGTTGGAGGATTCACCCTCTTGAGTTGGCTTTACCTTTCTTATTATAAGGATAACTAAAAAGAAAAAGTCCAAGAAAGAAATTGGTTAGACATTTATCCAAAAACGTAAGAATGGTAAAAGTTTAGGGACCAAAAATTTGTTAAAACACCCTTTAAAATGAAAAGTAAAATATGACTTTTGAAAAGTAAAATATTCTATATATATATATATTTATATGAAAATGCTACTTATACATAATAGATGACCGAAATGTGTCAAAATAACAAAAATGCACTTACCTGCAATTACTTTCCCTTCCCTTCCCTTCCCATGACCGCTTCCTCTCTCATCTCTTTCCTCTTCCCATCCTCTCGTTGGCTGTCACTGCAATCACCCATCCCTTTCCTCACTTATAACCGTCGACCGTCACTGCATCCTCTTGTCACCTCACCTCATGCCGATCACTGCACCGTCGTCGCCCCAACCACTAGGCCGTCGATTCTCTTTTCCACCAAGTTCGTAAACATACTCCCTCCGATGAAGTCCAATGGATACTTCCTCCCCCAATGAAGTTTGATCAAGCTTTATCCATGATTGTGAAAATTGTCCAATCCACCATCGAGAAGTGCTCGAAAATGTCAACGACAATGGCCAGTTTTTGTGGCTGGCGGGTTGGGACGACAGCATGGAGAGGACGAGTGACAATGGTGGATAGGGTCAACGACAGTGCAAGTGGCAATGATAGGTGGGGGCGACAATAGTGCGAACGACGACGACAGGTGGGGGCGACAACAGTGCAGGGGCAACGACAATGGCGGGTTTGTGGAAGTTTCAATTTGGGGATTTGAGAGAGATATTTTGTTATTTTAGCATGTGTGTGTAAGGCTATGTGTAAATATCTATGTATAAATAGTATTATCCATATATATATATACATATATATATACCAAATTTCAAGAGTGACAAACGATGATGACATACCCTAAAAATTTTCTCATTGAAATAAGTTTGATAAAGCGTGTAGAACTCACTTGAATTGATGATTCGTGCAATCAGACTGACTGATAACAATTGAAGCTGCACACTGCCACTAACAATTCTGTCATCTTCTCTCTCTCTCTCTCTCTCCCTCCCCTAATCCACTTTTCATAGGTTACACAAAAAGCTAGAAACATGTTTGTGTTAGCCATTAGCACAATAAATACAGAGATGACAATCTAATTTCCTCTTTTACAACAGTAACCTGCCTCCCGAGGAGTCAGTCATTCATTCAGTATAGGCTTCACCCTGAAGACCACCCCACCCCAACCCAACCCGCCCCAAAAGTTAGATCGGAGACTTGCTATCAAAATGGTGCAATTGCTGAGGGATCAGCCACAGCAAAGAGGACGAGGAAGCATGCCGGCATCGGCTCCTCCTCCCCCTACGAAACCGGGAAAATTGGGATCCCACCGGGCCTCCCAAGGAAGCTATGAATATCTACTCACACGGGTAACTATATACTTGCCTTTCTCTAGATCGTATATTGTCTTCAGCTGGGGCTTCCTCCACTTTGATAGATACCACACGCTAAACATCAACGCGATCACAATAACAAATACAACAATCAATGTGGATGAATCATTGTTAACGGCTGTGGCTATCCAGTTGGGATGTTCCGCGATTGAATCAGCTGTGCTCTGTAAGATGAAAGCTCCCAATGCCCAGTCAAGCGGGATGTGTTCCACTTGATTCGCATACCTGATCCTGACATCAGGAAATCCAATCAATACAAACGCATGCTATCATAAAGAGATATGCACAAATAAATAGGATCTTCATCCAAGTGGGTAGGAAGAAAAAGACATGGGAAACAGATACCTTTCATCATCCAAAGCAATTCCAAGACTGTCGTGGAGTAGGGCCACAATGTATGCTGAAGAGAAGCAATAGCGTGACAAATCCTCCTCCTCAATTGAGTGGTATTTTGTCCTCAGCTCAGGCCAATCCGCTTCACAGAATTGTTCTCCAGCCCTCAATAGACTAGAAATAAACGCCTTTGGGGCTAGCCCAAAAAACTACTCAAGAGCAAGGAAAAAAAGAAAAGAAAAGGTTAACCTTCGTACAACTGAAGGGTTGGTATAAACCTTGGTACATATTGAGGTTTTTCCACACACACACAAAATAAATAAATAAATAAAACTAAGCAAGCATATGATTAGTAACGAAGTAAGAAATAATAAACCGACCTTCGCTGTATAAAAGAAATTTTCTGTGGCTAAGAAATTCCCCTCAAGCTTGGGTACAAATGTTGATCCTATATGGCAGTGCTGGTAGGAGCATTTTTCTGCATCCCGATGCAAAATATTTCATAAGTTACTTTCAAAATCCTAGATTGACACCAAGCATCGTAAGTATTTCTGATGGAATCCATTTCACCTTTTCCCTTCTGCAATAGTGTCAATACAGCAGATCTGCACTGTGAGAAGTTACCACTTGGCTGCAGAGTGGATAAATATCCACTCTTTTCGGCCATGGAAATGGAACCAGTAGAGGAAGTCCATAACTTTGAATCGTGTGAATAGCCACTAGGAGTACAGGGATCCAGTGACTTTTCCATCTTAAGAGATTTGATAGTACCTGCATTAAGAGGAAAATAGTATAAGATCCTTAATGAACACCTTTTTCTTATAACCTTGAACCATATTGCCAGGACAAACAAAGAGAGAAATAAACTTGGAGGGACAAAAGAGCCATTTATGTGAACCAGCTTAACATGGGCCTAAAAGATGTGATGTTAATGCATACCCAACCAAAAAGACCATATATAATACAGAAAATTTTCACAAACAAAAGCCACAATAAATGAATGTGAATGTACAGGAATCCATCCTAGTTACCTGCTGAGAGAACATTCATTTAGTAGTTTCTGTAACAAGCATTGTCCGTAAAATCCTATGATCCAATTTTGAAGAATCAATCTGGATCATTCAAAAACTTGTTCCTTTGTAAGATTGTGGTAGGTTCCTAATTCTACCAATCTTACAATTGTGGCCTTTTTGTTTTATTTAGGGCCCATACCCTAAATAGAGAATTTCAGATGACATGGGGTTTTCTCAATCTGGTTCTCTCTCAGCTTCAGATGGAGACCCAAGCACGCTCATCAGCCACCAACTACCTATCTCCTCTTATTCTGTGTCTTCTTCTTTTGTTGTCTTCTTCATATTCAAATATTCTTCTCTTCTTCTTTTGTTGTCTTCTTCATATTCAAATATTCTTCTCCTCCTCCTATCCAGTTTTTCTTCTTCTTCCTCTTCCTTTTCTTTTGTTGCCTCACCAGAGCAGCAGTAGGAATTCCATTGCTGCTGCTGGTCAGGAATTGCTGCTGCTTATATTTGCCCCCTGACTAGCAGCAGAGTTGCTGCTGCTGCTCTGCTGCATAATCGTATAATCATATCATTCTTCTACTGCTGTCACCTAGCAGAATAGCAGCAGTTCTGTTCCTCCTGCTTCGGTTGCTGCTGCAGTTACAGATTTCTCTCCTCTTTATACATATATGTGTGTGTGTGTAAAGAGTGTCTATAAAAGAATGGGACCTTTAAAACAGTATAAAATAGCTTTACAGGCAGATGAAGCGAATACAACTGCAAGCCATATTTACACATTGGAAGAGAAGCAATCTTATAATCTCAGTTGACAACCGAGTCCACCCATGTCATTTGCTAATTAAAATTCAAATTTCATTTGTCAAAAGAAAGGAAAAATATATCAAGCCTTAATCCCACCATTCATTTTTATCTATGACCATATCTTCTTTTATTAAGTCTCTAAACACACGTCATACCTAAGAATTTTCAACCAAATCGTTCCTGGTCTTCCTTTACCTCTTTCGCTAAAGACTTATTCCATTCCATCCACTTTCCTCACAGAACCCTATATTGGTCTTCCTGATAGAAAATATGATATCTATTTTTGATTTGTTCTCATTTTGATTTAGCATTTTGTCTTAGTAAGAGTTGATTAGTATTAATTGAGATTAGTTCTCCTACTTCCAGGCAGTATTCTCTCCTCCTATTCTTCTTCATTGTCATCATCTGCTTCTTCCTTCTCTTTTCTCCAACTTCCTGCAATTTTTTCCTGGCTATCACTTCTTCTCACATGACCAAACATCTTAATTATATTTCACTCATCTTGTCTTCAGCACGAGCTAACTCCGATCGTACTACCATTAACTTCATTTCTAAATCTATTTTCTTGTATGGCTGCATATCCATTGTAAATGCTCATTTCCTTTATGCTTATATTTTGCACATAATGGCACTTTACTATCCAGCATTCTAAGCCATACAAACTGGAACAGGAACACCTAAAAAATAAAACTGGACCAGAAACAACCTCTGTTTATGCAGATCTATGTTCAAAACTGGAAAGTACATTAATGCAAGACAAGCTGACAGTTTTTGCATTGAAATCAAATTTAACTTCCCAAGATATCCCTTCTTAACTTGGTTCTTCCTGGCTTACTTAGGACTACTTCAGCTAAATCTACTTCAATCTAAAATCATTAGAAGACACATACATGCAACTAAACAAATGAAGTAAGGAACAAGATCTATTATTAATTAAAATTTATTATTTCAATGCTGATATTCAGCTTGTATGGTTTCTTATGAAGCATCTACTGGCGTACCAGATTTAAGTTTCTAACAGAATGTCAAGCTTTAAATATGGGGATCACATACAAATCATTTAACAATAATTTAGCTTAATTATCTCAGTTCCAGGCAAGAGAACAGAATACTTTCAGAAGCATATGAACCATAAAGAAGCAATGGTGGAAAGTAAAACATCTACTGGCACATCCCACAAGCCAAATGAAACATTCTATAGCTTCAAAATAAAGATTAAGTTTATAGAAACAACCAACAGTGAATTACAAGGATGTTGACTTACTTGATTCTGGGGCTCTTGCAACAAGTGATTCCCTTAATAATTCAACGGCAACATTCTGCATGGTGATACAAGTGATAATATCTATCCATAGAGAACTTCTCATAGCTTAAAAGCAAAGAACATAAGCTGTTTTTACAACAGTACCACCAAAGCTTAATCTGATTAGGAGAGGTTAGCTACATGGATTTCATATAAGAATATACAACACAAGTTTTAAACTAGATTTTTTATATGAGAAGCTGCAAAGGCTATATGTTTTCAGTGGAAGATTATTTCATGAATACAGAAAGAATAAAGACAAAAGGAAACAGAGAACAAGAAATAACTGGAAAAAAAATTCACAAATTCCAGGATCATTCTGGTTAGATGACAGTATTACATTACTATAGCATACTGTGTAATGCAACATCACAAAGTGCTTGTAGCATCTAAACAAACAAGCTGAGCACTGCACACTGCTTTAGGGCAAGAGTTTACCTGACCAAATTGAAGCAAGCTGTGACTGTACAGATTGTAAGAAGCATTCCCAAATTTAACAACGTGAGAGAATTCTGGGGGAATTGGCTCACTTGGAGCAAATGTTACCTAAAAGAGCAGTATGTGTGAGTTATCAACAACAAAATCACACAAACCGAGCTTTCTAATGTTAATGCATGAACAATCACACCTCATTCAAAAGCCAACAAGTAGATAATTTACATCATATTTTATTAGCTCTAAACATAAAGCTAACTCTCAATGCCTGCAATAACAATCTAGTTTCCAAAATTTAAAAAAAAAAAAAAAATCTAGAAATCTACCTCTACTTCTATCTGAAATGATATGCAAGAGTCATACCAGAAAAGTTGAAATATTATAACCGGCCACACTATAAGTCCAAGTGAGAATAAGGAAACATGGACCAAACCTGAGCAGAAGCTCCACCAAGTTCAACGATTCCTGTTGTCTTCAGAGGATCACCTCCAAGAGTGCCCAGTGCATAATTTGCCACAACCCAAGCATATACCCCTTCTTCAGAACCTAGAAATATCAAAGTTCAAAATCAAAAATCAAATTGGACTCCAGATAATTTACAAAACTAAGCATTGCTACAAAATCCTCAAGTAATTTCAAACTGCATGTAATTTATTTATTTTTGATAACTTTCGAACTTCATTCTCATACTATTATATATTAAGAAGTTCAACATACTATTGGAAAGCAATAATATATCCAAGAAGACACATTTGCACTACTCAGAAGACAATAAAAAAGGACCTTGGAATCAGCAAACCATTCACATGGAAGAAGTGAGACATTTCTTATAGATAATTCCAAACATATTAAGGCAGTGAGTTAACTGATTTTAGGAGACTAATGTAGGCGTTGTTGGTCCCTTGAACACAATGGCCACTCGAGAGAGGGGGGGGGGTGTGAATTGAGTGATTAAAACTTATTAAACCGAATTCTTCCATTTTAAAAACTCTTGAACTTTTTTTATACAAAGAAGATACTTGTTATAAATATATATGTTGTTTGGTATGATAGCAATATAAATATACAAACAACAATAACAACACAAGAATATATAGTAGTTCGGTGCCTCCAACACCTACTCCACTCTCTCAAGATCAACTCGACACTGAAAGTTCCACTAAAACCATACCACTAGGTTTCCACACAAGATCATCTAGCAGAATTGTACACCCCGAGGTTTTCCCCTTAACTCACCCCAGAAACTAATACAACACAATAATACACCTAGATTACTTAGACTCTAGGAAGTCACTCACAATCCACAAATTAATACAAATAAATCATATGAAATTGAACAATTAGTCAAAAAAGAGGTAGAGGCAGACCCAAGAAGACTTTGAGAGAGATATTAAAGTTTGATATGAAGCGTATGGGTCTAAATCAGTGTTCTAAAAATCGGGCTAGGCGCTGCCCAGGCGCTAGGCGGCCAGCGGCCACCCCGAAATTGCCCTAGTCGGGCCTCCTAGGCGCCGGCCCGAGTAATCGGCCGGCTTGGGCGCCTAGGCGCCTAGGTGGTGCCTAGTCGGCCAGAGCGCCTAGGGGTTTTTCTCGGTTTAAATATCAATTTTTAGGGCTTTTTTGCTAAATCAAAAATCAAACCTGTTGCTGTTAGCGTCTCGCCCTCTTCACTCTCTTCTCACCTCAACGCCGCCAAGCTTCATCGGCCCGCCAGTAGCTCACCGCCGTCGCTGCGTCCAACTCCATCCTCGCCGCCAAGCTTCATCGTCATCGGCCTCTTCTCCGTCGCGTCCTCCGCTTCCTCGTTGCCTCAGCATCGTCGCCTCCGCCCTCGTCCTCGCCGTCAAGCTCCATCTCCGCCGCAGCAAGCTCCATCTCCGTCTAGCCCACTCGTAACCCCTCTCTCTCTCTCTCTCTCTGTTTTGCGTTTGCTGCGCCTGTGTTGTGTTGTGCGATTTCGCTTTTATGTTTTTAATTTTTTATTTTATTTCATTTTTCTTTTCTATTTATATGTAATTATTAGATTTATATTTAGTTTTTATTATTAATTATATATATCCTATAATATTTCCAAAAAAAATTTGAAAGTATATTGATGTTTTTATTATTGTTTATATTTCTGTTTTTATTATATTGTAAAATATAAATTATTTTGTTATTTTATTGTCTTAATTTGAATTATTTGATTATTTCAATTGTCATTCCATTATTGTTGTATTTTTTATTTATGTTCCATTATTTCACTTGATATCAAATTGCATCAAAAAATTTAAAAAAAAACACTATTTTTCAAGTCGCCGCCTAGGCCCCGCCTAGGCGCCCTAGGCGCTAGGCCCCAGTCGGGCGCCCGACTAGCGCCTAGCGCCTTTTAGAACACTGGTCTAAATGAAGATATGACAAAAGACAAAAATACATGGAAGTTTAGAATTCATGTAGCCGACCCCACATAGTGGGATAAAGGCTAGATATGTTGTTATTATTGTTTTAAATCCTATGTCTAAACAACTTTGGACTAATATGGAATTAAACACAATGATGTACAAGGCAAAATAGAAATAATACAAGTTACCACAAATGGAGAGAATATATTCTCCTTTGCCTTGGGCTCCAAGGGGATTAAACTTTAAGCTTAAGCCTTGGATTGCTTTACTTGAGTTGCTTGAGAGCTTGGGTGTGCTTTAGGAAGATAGGAAATGATAGAGCATTAGCATTCTCCAAATTTCTCCTCTTGATATTTATAATGAAGCTTCCAATGGATCTTTAAATGGCTGGAAAATCCGACTGTTAGACAGTTGACTGTTCTAACCGATAGTCGACTCCGCGACACCCATCGACAGTCGACTCTCGAAGTCGACAATCGACTCTCAACACCGACAGTTGACTCTCATTGGCCTACAGTCGACTCCCAGTTGACTGGCCAAAACCTGCTCTCGAGTACCTCGACCCTACATAACACATAGTCGACTGTCCCTCACTAGGAGTTGACTCTTAGTCCAGATTTTCAGAAAAATAAAGATTTGCTTGATGATAGAATACATAGCATGAATTTACTACAAGATATTTACATTCCTTTAGTTTAAATAAATGGAAGGTAAAATATAAATTAAGGAAAATGTTCCATTTACTTTAATACATAAATGTAAATAAGAAAGTAACCCCCATTTGGATTCAATAAAAATATCTAAAAAATCAAAATCAAAATCAATAAGAAAATAAAATTTTAGATTTAGAACAAATTCAGGTTTTGGCGATTTTACCACCTCCAAAATATATACCTTCTCTTTCTTGAAAAATTCACTAAAAATCATTTTCACAACAATGAATACTAGCTATCAAAATACCGGGAGATAGTTTTCCAAAATAAAAACATTTTCTTATATGTTCCCTTATAGTGCGCTAATCTTCTACCTAGAACAAATAGCATTTCTAGGTTCATTTTGATACACAAAATACTATAATACTTAAAATATGTTATCTACCATAAAACATATCAAAAATCCATTAGGGGATTTAAATATACCAAAAATAGTTTTACTAAAATTAGGTTTTGTTAAACATCAAAATACACAATAGGTTGATTGGAACAACTTAGCTCAACAAATACTAGCAACCACAGGAAATCCATTGGTTTTAGACTAATGAAATATATTATAATAAACCCAATCCAAAATAGTTTCTTCATCAAAAATCAGAAACGGAAATGCATTTTTTTTCAGAAAGATCAAAAGAAAAAAAATATGAAACAAAAGATCATATATCAGTACCAATTTCACCCTGTGCCATTTAACTAGCACAGAACCCAAAGTAGGAGGTTGGACAGGTTTCTTCAATGCCTATATGTCATCCTACGATAAATCAGAAAACAACTTGGGCAGAGACTTTGCAGAATGAATTAGCATTAGGAACAAAAGGCAATCTGAAATGGCTTTAAAATTTGCCACAATTTGTTCTATACATAAAATCAACTTCAAACTTTTTTCTAAGATGGCATCCTTATTCTGTGCAGACATAACTTTTAGCTCATCAACAATCTTACATAGGACCACTCAATTGTTTAATAGTTGGATGAACTTCATGTCCTCCATGTGAGTAATGATATTCAAAACTATTAGCTCGCATTGATACAGACAGTACATATCCCTCAGCAAACAAGCAAGCTGACAAGATTTCAAGGTTCTTGTAGAAAGAAGACTCATTTCCAGTAAATTAATGGCAGTCATACTGTTGAATGGAAGTAGACCAATTATATTCTTAAGGATCAATATATTGGTATTGATGTGACTTGTAAGTATCATGGCAGATGGACTTAATGGAGGACTACTTTAATTTTTACAATTATCACATATCAATGGGATTAAAAAGAAAACTGAATTAGGAACATACAGGACCAACTACAGTTTATGGTACATATCAACCTGTGATTAAGAAACAACAGCATCTTTGATGAGAATATAAATTGAACTAGGAAATAACATGAATGCTGGATTGACAATGATAAGATGGATATGCGGTAAACCAAGAGACGCTAAAGAACCCATCATATATCAAAAGAGGTGATATTAATTGATTTTACTAAAAGAGTAATACTTGCCACTAAAAACTAGTCAAGCAAGAGGCCAACATGCAAAAATTTAAGATGGAAAAAATCAGAAAGAGAAGAAAATAAAGACGCAAGAAATTATTGTCTGGCGAAAATATACTGCTATACAGCAGAATAAAGACAGAGAACCCCAATCTGCTGGAAAAATTCTTAGTGTTGAATAAATTGATGAACTTATTAACTAATTACAGGCCCAACTAATGGGATTAAGACTTGATATGTTGTTGTTGTATTAACTAATTGCAGGCTTAAAATAGGCAGATTCTTTCCGTGAATTGCCCGACAACACAAACAATGAACAACATTCAAACAGATCAAATCAAATCAATTTGAAACTGCCATACCAGTGATAACAGAAGCCCAATCATCCCGAAACTTGAACCCAGACAGCCTCAGAACCCGTCGGCAGGACTCCAAAATCTGATCCTGAACAACCAAATCCAGCAACCTCAGCCCCGCGGTGCCCATCAGCCTTACCTCGGTGTCTCCCCAGGAGTCTTTCGGAACCCGCTTCTT
This sequence comes from Diospyros kaki, assembly GCA_036245055.1. Classification (NCBI taxonomy): domain Eukaryota; kingdom Viridiplantae; phylum Streptophyta; class Magnoliopsida; order Ericales; family Ebenaceae; genus Diospyros; species Diospyros kaki. Next base: position 2,969,378 of record BSEG01000010.1, read on the forward strand.
CGCAAATTCCACCAGCTCCTTCAAAGACCCGCCCGCTCCATCCGGATCCTCCGCGTAGGCCGAAAGTCCTGGGTTAACCCGCAATGACGCCAATCCTTTCTCCCGGAAATCGAATTTGGGAGCCCCGCCCCTAACCTCGTACTCGAAAACATGAATTCGCGTCCCCGTGCTTCCTCCATCGATCACGATCCCGTATTTCCGTCTCGGGGAACCTGTGAAACCCATCGACACGACAAATATATAACAGAACAACGCGAGGCTTACAGCGATTGACGCGAGGATCAAGACATTGCATTTGGACGAACAGGCGGAAGAATGCCTAGGGTTTCGAGAGAAGAGATTCGACCGGTGGGCCGAGCTGGATCGCAAATGAAGCTTGACGGAGTCCATTTGGGCGTCGGAGTCGGCCTTAGACTTGCGATCGCCTTTCCGACGATTGGATCGTCGCATCAAAGGCTGGAAACCTATGGTGAGAGGAAGAGGAGAGAGACCGAATGCGAATCATATATGTGATTGAACCAAAAGAACAAAGAACGATCTGTGAATTTGATTGTTTCGTAAGAGAACGGATTTAGTTTTCTTCCGGAAGATCGATCGGAGATCAGAGATCGGAGAGGGCAATTGTCGGAGGTGTCGCTATGATCCAGCGCCCCTCCCCTCCCTCTCTCTCTCTCTCTCTCTCTCCCTCCCTCCCTCCCTCACCTCTTCTGCAATTTCCGTTTGTTTTGGCTGTGATTGGGAACGATGAAGGCTTTCCCCCTACGGAATTGGGGTTGGTATAAACTCCGTTCATCCTCAGAATTGATATGAAAGTTACAAATATATTAAAAAATTAAATTCCTTCTAAGAAAAATAATTATTAATATATTTAAAAATATTCAAAATATTCGTTCTTTTCTTCCTCTTCGCTCCATTTTAATTACAAAGAATCAAAAAAATAAGGTCATGTGTCTTAGTCAACCGACACTATAGTTTTATGGCCATATATATGACTCTCTAAAAATCTTGTAAATTTTCCATGTTGAAACTCTATCATTAATAGGGTTGACAGAAAAAAAAAAATGAAAACCCAATGGTTCAATTGTTGAAGGAGAAAAATAACTTATTAATAGGGTTGACACCCATTTTCTTTCTCTCCCCCTAGTTTTATATATTTTTTATAAAGAACCCAACTACTAGGGTTCAGTTTGCTGGCTACAAGTAACATAAAAGAGGTTTTAAAATGGTTAAATTCACATAATATATTAATAGATAGAGATCATTGTTATTTCTCAAATATCAAATGTAATGATCTATTATTGGATCTCTTATGCTTAAGGGTGTTAAAATAAAATGATTTTCAAACTTACAAAAATTTATTCTCCTAAAATTTACAAAAATGATTTTGATTCTTATAAATTTTATGCTCAAAGGTGTTGTATACATTTGTGTGTGCATACTCTATATTTCTTTCGTGTCCAAGTATCTTTAGTTGATCGAAACTGTGTGTCAGTCAACCAAAGTAAGGCAAAAGTGTTGTCTATGTGTAACTTAGGTCGATCAAAGAACATCTTCAGTCAATCGAAGTTGGCCAGAAAGTTTGGCCTTCATCTTCAATCGACTGATAAGTTGATTGAACTTTTTGCCTAGAGTCACTAGATAACTTTAGTCGACTGAAGAATTATCTTCAGTCGACTGAAGGCAACCAGATCATTGACATTTGATCTTCAGTCGACCGAAGATGTAACTCTAGTTGCGGTCGACCGAAGTTAAGCGATCATTTCTGATTTCTTCCTTCTTCGTATCTTTTTTTTAGTGTATGCCAAGAGATATATTCCATGGTTAATTTTTTACCTTTGTACCCTATTTCTCAGACCAGACATTCCTATGCATAAAGGTAAGCTCTTTTTTTGAAATAAAGATACTTTTGGTTAGCTTTTTGAAGATTTTGATTTACTTTAACACATGCTACTTTTTGTCTCCATAAATTTTATACTCAATTATGCCTCCGGTTATCCTCTCATCTTTATCAGTTTGACCTTGTGTACAAAGCACTCTTATGTTTATGTTGATCCCAACAACTATTGAAACTTTCGGAACTTCTTGAGCTTATGGTGCTTATAGCAATCAACTTTGATCTCACGTTCATCGACACAGAGCCTTATGCTTTCATCATTTCTTTCTCAATTTGCTTACGACTTAGCAAGCCAATCTCAGTTTCAACATCTATTGTAATGTTTCCTAACATTATCCTCAATGTTCCTCATGCATCTCTCAATTCGAGGAGTACACTAATATATCATTACTTTCAAGATCCTCGTCTCAATCTCCCTATCATCAAAATGTCAATTTTTGAAGACCTTATTTCCTTATCTTACCCTCGATTGAGTCACACATAGCTTAGCATCCAATATCCTCAAACTATAATTGGTAACCATCATTAAAATAATCTCGATAAATCTTCCGTGAATATATCCTGATATTTTCTATTTTTCTTATGGCTTTTTATTGACCTCAAGTGCCTATACCATAGATCAACAGGCTCCTTACTTTCATAACTTACTGATATTACTCAGCTATACATATCTTAATTTGCCCACCAGGCTACATATGAGTTCCATTCTCCAAAATTGAAAGTCTCGAATTTCTAATCGATCTACGTCTATAGCTTTTGCTACTACAACCCGTTATCCTGACATATCTGCTATTACTTGATTCTCCCAATCACGTCCAAGATTTGCACAGTTTTCAAGATGACAATCCGTAACTATACTTTCAGTTAGGGTAGGTAGGTACTTTCGTCACCTACGGTACTCAAATCTTTGCGGGATTTTTTTTTAAAAACTCTAAAGTTTCTTCATGAATCCCTAGATCCTAATCAATTTTTTTTTTCAAGAAATTCCTCCAGATTCTCAAACCGATTTGTCTACGAAAATCTCGAATTAGATCACGATATCTGGTTCCAATCATCTTCCGTGAACTCTATTTCCTTGTAATTATGGCTTTCAATCCACTATTTATCATGGCGCTTCCGAGTTCTCTTCGTCGAGTCGACCACCGACAACTCTACCTGATTTCGTAGGTCTATTTGGCATACTAAATCCTAGTCACAATCTCCGTTGACTGGTCTCCTTATCATTCCTTTAGGGTCGATACGACCTATTAAGCAACTATTTCATTTTTTTGGTACCCGAACTCTACTTTGAATCGAGGCTACCATCTCATGATCCCATTGTCCTACTAAATATCGCAGTATTTTATTCCTCGAGCTTCGCACTGTTCGCCATGTCTCCCTTTCCCAAGATGATTGCGAACTCCAATGCAATTCTTTAAATAGGACACTCGATCCTTATTCAATTCATTTCATTTCTAGTTGATTCCCTAGGCTTTCAGCCTCGATCAATCACAGCTAATGGCACACCTCGCATCCTAGACCATTGGGACTTAGACCCATACAAGGTTCAGACCCTACTGGGTTGTCCCAGATTTTCATCATCTGATCGTCTCCCAAGCAGTTTGCTATGATGCTTCGATCGACGGGCTTCTCATACCTTGTCGCAAGCTATCCATCAACCATCTGCACGTGGGTCCCTAGATCCAAATCTGTCACTGCAAACACCGAACTAGTAGTGTCGTCACGCTGCTAAGGTTCCTTATCCCGTCTCTGCAAGTCACCTTGGTTGTACCACCGTCATCTCATTAATTGACGCAACTCATACGCCATCACTCGGCCATCTTCGGTCCTTCATTTGATCTAATCCGTTGGATCCCTGATCAATTCATCTTATTTCCGAGGCACTAAATGATTCTCAAAAATATTTATCGTTTGATCCTAACTCTTTAGCTAGGCCATGTCGCATCAGACTAATTATCCATGACTCAATCATTCTTGATAATTACTAGTTATTCTATCATTCATCGTAAGGATTTTGACTAATTACCTCAAATCAACAGTCTCTAAATCTCTCGGATCCATAATCATGGTTACCGAGTCAACCTTACACCTGAATCATATCATTGGATCATAACTTCAATAGCTAGATTATTCTGTGTGTACTAGCTTCCATCAGGCTTCCATTATTCACTGAGAATAGTAACTGGATACTGAAATAGTGTATGTTTGTGAATAGTACACCAGGTAAGTTTCTAGAAAAGAGAAGTGGGTCACAAATGGACACACTTAAATACCAAGTCTTTTCTTAGCCAGAACTTTTCAAGACATATACTTCCACTACACAACACTTAAATCCAATAACCTCTAAGCCTTTAACCGACAATCCTCGAATCTCCAAATAGGGATTTCGTCTCACGGACCATTAGTCTCTTTTCCTCTAAGCCTCCACTTGGGGCTCTTACTAACTGGTTCTATCAATATCGGATCCTCTTAAGTCTCCAAATTGTTATTCCCTAATTTTCAAATAGGGTTTAACTCTGATATCAACTACATCAAAGTCACTTAAGTCTTCCATTAAACTTAAGCTCTGATACCAACTGTAACGCCCTGTTTTCTCGGGCGCGTTATAACTTGGGACAATTCTGGGATAATAAATTTTTTTTCTTTCAAACTAATTCTAAACCAAATCATTCCTTGAATCCGTCACAGAATTCTCATTCATTTTTCTCGAAAGAGAATCATTATACACATTAAATGCAGAAGTAAGGATCGAACCTGCTATCTTAACATTGATCATTAAATCATCATTCCTTAACATAACTTAATACAAAATATAAGTTCTCAACTAATATTAACCCTAGATAAAGTTATATATCATCCTGCTTTCAAAACATTCAGAATTCAAAGTAGCAGAACTTAAATACAGGGGCTACATTACATACATTTCATTTATCATACACTCTGCTAAGTGTCATTTCCTGCTTTATTCATCCTCGTATCTGCTACAATCTCTATCTGGAATGTTTGAATATTCCAGAGGCAAAACCCAAGTTAGATGATGAATCATCAAGTAAGGGTACAGAAAACATATTTCGTGCATGAATGCAATGTCTTACTCATCGTAGGTGTCAACTACACCCCTCATGCTACCTATCATTTTTACAACCATCTCTTTCGAAACCGGGGTGTATGAGTGCACCCTTGGTAAAGCAGCGGTGCCAGTTCGTACTCCCTACGACCACAATGCGTGTGATCAATGATATTAACGTGTACATATGCATTTCATAGCATATCATGTATGCAGTCTACATGATGGATACATATTAGAGCATGTCAATATGATGAAAGCATTTTCGAGAATCAGGGTTTGAAACATAACTCACTTATAAACTAAACATTTTTCATAAACTAAATCCAGTTAGGAAATACTACTTACCTTCTCAAACTTATCGGGATATCTAGATATTCGCGCATTGTCTCGATTTACATGCTAATCTTAAAATTTATACAAGTCACTTCAACTTTAGCCCCAAAATATCTTAATCAACATATTTATTTAAATAAACATTAAAACCTATTTTTTCATAATTTCTGGCATTTTCTTTATTTTTCTCTCTATTTCTTTCTATTTTTCCTTAATAAATTCAAATTAAATATTTCTTAAATATTTTACTACGAAAATTCATAAAATAATATTCTTGAATTTCTGAAATTTTCTAAGAAATTTTACTTACCTTGACTTAACCTCTCCGACTTTCTCGATATGCATGTCATATTCCTGAAACGCGTGTCCAAACAATTTTCTCGTCTGAAATCTTTGAAATATTAATAAATACCCAAATTCTATTTTTTAAAATTTTTTCAAAAATTTTCTCTAATTTTTTTCTATTTTTCTTCTTTTTTATTTTTTTCTTTATTTTTCTTTTCTCTTTCTTCTTTCTATTCATCTTCTCCTTCCTCTGCTCCTTTTACAACCCACCAACAACCACTTCTTCTCTTCCTTTATTATTTTTTTTTTCTTCTTCTTCTTTTTCTTTTTTCTCCCTTGCACCTGCGCGAACCAGCCTCCATCGCGGCCAGCCATTGCCGCTGGCTACTACTCCAACACGCACAGCAACGTCAGCGGCTGCTATTGGCCTCCGTCGACCTCCACCGAGCTCTCCTTTCGTTGCCGCACAGTGCAGCCATCCCCGGCCACGCCTCCTAGCTGCTTCTCATTCTTCCTCATTCGTCATGACCGAGCATCAAAGCTTCTGCTTTGCGGCCATGACTGCTTGAAACGGCCGCTCCTCGGCCTAACGCTCTTTCTCGCGTCCTCCCATCTGATCTCTCTCTCCCTCTTCTCAATCAGCCAAGCTTCTCCCTCGCCATTTACTTGCTTCCATTTTTCTCAATTTATAGGCAACGAGCTGCTCCCTCACTTCACTGCCCAATCCTTCTTGCCATCACCTATTGCGTATAACACACTCAACCATCACATTTGCAGAGTAGAGGCATTGCCATTTTCTTTGCGTGAAGATTACTCCAACTGAAGCCATTACATTTGCAGAGAATGGTGATTAGGAATTGCAAGGTATGGGATATGGCATGGCTGCCATCACTCGCGCGCGCACACACACGTATAAATATATATATATATATAATTATATATTATATTATACATTTTATTTTTATTTTTTATTTTTATTTTATTTGGATAATTTTGTAATTATAACTATACCCCAAATACTGAATTAATTTGTATTTCAATATCGAAAACGTAAAATTAATAACTTAAGATTACTCAATATTGGCAATTCCGTCCCAGTGTCCTCATCGGGCCATTGTTTCATCCCAAAACTACCAAAGAGTTGCTCATTATGCAAAACTAGAACTCTTTAAGATTCCGTTGATTTTTCGAGAGTCTCTTACAATGATTCAGTTTTGCAGCCTAAATAGTAGTTACATTTTAGTTGTACAGAAAACTGTTCCCGATCTGATTTCTTTCGATAGTATAAATTCTATCTCGGAATACTCATCGAAATCATATTATTTTCCTTCGACAATTTCACTCCGAGGTATTCTCTGCTACTGATTCGATACTTATAACTATTATCAAATCAATTTTTTGATATTCTAAACTTATTAAAATTACGTGATAATCTTATACCGAAACAGAGCTCTTACATTATCTACAACAAGACTATGATTGGAAATTCCCGATTACATAAATAAAGCCTTGCTACGAGGATACTTGAAAAGTCATCTATCATCAATAAAGACTATCTAGCTCGTGGAAAATACAATCCCCCCTCCCCTTATTTATTATTCAAGGAAGGATGAATTGTAGAGCAAGTAATTTAACAAAAGAAGAATGGGTAAACTATTTTATCAATTATTACAAAATAAAACTAAAAGTCACATCAAACCCTTCCTCATTTGACAGAAGAAGAATGGGTAAACATGATTTTGCACAAATTTGAATTTTCAAACACATTTTTTAACCCAAATTGAAATCTAATCAAGAAAGAAAAATTAACCCCAATATCATTTTTACAAGATTTGAGGAACTCGTGAGTAATCGTTCCTTACAATCATTTATTTAGGCCGTGCCAATTGGCTTCAAACTAGCCCCAAACCATGCATAAACATGTGGTCAAAATAAAAATAATAATAAAACGTTTATTATTAAAACTAAAACATCAAACAAAAAGTAAGATTGCCAAAAGTAAAACATTATGGTTAGTGTATTTTGCTTATTTACAAATTTAACAATTTATTCATGAGTTAAAATATAAATAATAATCTAATAATTATAATATAAATAATGCATTAGATATGTATATATATATTTTTATATATGAGGGTTCTGATTTAAGTTCGAATGAGGAATATTATTGTCATGCCCCCTTTAAATTTTTTTAATTCAAATTCAAATGTAAATTGACCTAATAATAAATATATTGTCTCAGTGAAGTGAGCAAAATTGTAATTAAACTGAAATAATCGAACCGAACTGACCAAAGTTGGCAATTCGATTCAATTCAATTTGTAGTCCAATTTGGTTTGATTTTCAAATTTAAGTTTTTCAGTTATTTCTATTCGATTCAATCTCCTTATTGAAAAAAAAAATCAAAATAATCGAATTGATCAAAATATCAAAAAACTATGTTAGTTTTGACCAAAATTAGCTGATTTAATTTGGTTATTTTGGTCTAACTGAAATTTTGCTCACCCTTGATTATTTTTATTTTATTATTTTATTTTTCTGAAATTATATATTTCGTCTTATGAATTCTTATTTATGGTCGATTGGAAGCTTAAATAAAGGAGATGTGTTAAGATAACCAATATAAAATTTATTGGACCAAATATAAAAAGATATGACTATATATGAAGATGTATAAGGACACATTCGGAATGGTATACTACTGGAATGATTATTTTGTTTCATTGTTATATCTTAGATGCTACAGCATGAATACAATGAAATGAAGAAGAAAAATAATAATTCTATAACAAAAACATACTCAAACTAAAAAAAATAGTAAATGTTATTTTTATTTTTAGGTGTTAATAAAATAATTTTTTATTTCTTTAGTGCCAATAAAATATTTTTTTATTTTTTTGGGGTGATGGTAAAATATTTTTTTTCATTTTTTGGATGTTAATAACAAATTATTTTTATTTCTGGATGTTAATAAAATATTATTTTTATTTTAAGGATTTTTAGACCTTATTTGTTGTTGTTTGCTTATTGGATAATTGTTTATATATTATGCTATTTTTTTTTTATTGATTATCCACCTCTGATTAGCTTTTCACTAACAATACTTGAGAAAATATTTTAAGTAATTTCCTCTTTCCTTTAACTCATTAACCCTTTAAGGTCATTCCTTTTGTCTTTCTTGAAACTTTTAAGCTACATTCTAATAGTTCATTCGTCCACAGTAAGATTCCTATAAATGTTGCCCTTTAGTTTATAGCCCAAACCCTAATATCTTATATATTTCTAAATTGTCTAGCTTTTTACTAATGGCACTTGAAAAAGTATTTCAATTTATTTACTCTTCCCGAAACTCATCGACCCTTTAAGGTCATTCCCTTTTGACTTCCTTGGGACTTTTAAGCACATCCCGATAGCTTCTTCGTCCATGGTAAGATTCCTATAAATGTTGCTCTTTAATCTATAAGCTAAACCTTAATATCTTTTATGTCTCTAAATTGGTTGGCTTTTCACGAATGGCACTTGGGAAAGTATTTTAAGTGATTTCCTCCTCCCTTTAACTCATTGACCTTTCAGGTCGTTCTCTCTGTCTTCCTTGGACTCCTAAGCTGCATTCTGGTAGCTTCTTCATTCATGATAAAATTTCTACAAAAGTTGCTCTTTAGTTTATAGCTTGAACCGTAATATCTTTTATATTTCCCATTTGGCACTGTATGTATCAGCCCCCTCATTATTTTTGTTGCCCTCTTGGCATTATCCTCAATATTAGCACGAGAGAGGGAGAGAATCAAGAACTCAATACTCAATGATCAAGAGAAGTAAATTTTCTAAAATACATCATATATGTAACATAATTATGAAAACCTACGTCGTGACTAAAACATACGTAACCTAACTATAATCTTAACTGACAAAACAAATAAAAACAAATGGATCCCAGAAAAGAGAACAATAAACTTAAGCAAGGTTATCTTATTCTTATATCCCACACAAGAGAAGATGACTGTATGTGTTCCTTGGGAAAACAGAGCAATTGCTCATAGAAATCCCAAACAATCTGATACACTGCCAGAGTACAAACACACATTTACAAACATCTGGTGAACAAATATTTTACATAGTCAATCAGAAAAAAACTTCTTACTATAATGCATCGCTGCATCCAAAGCTTGCTCAGACTCGAACGATTCTAGACAGCAGAAATCCATTGCTTGTGACACTGGAACCTCGTCTGTTACAAGCTCAAGTAGTTTCAGACTGTACAAGTGCATTTGAGGAGTAGAGATGGCGATTGTCGAGCCTACTTGATTCGAAGAAGCGAGGAAAGGTCTAGGACTTATATTTCGTCGCTCTTCACTGGCATCCAATCTGTCCCGGATGCAGCAGCTCCTCTCCTGGCATGCGATACATACCCAATAACGTATCCCATAAAAGCCCCGAGCACGAGTACACTTGCTACCTTGACGTACCATGAAAAGGTCGAGTCCATGATCTTACTCCTGGCCATGGTAACACCATCACCGTTGTTGCCACTGAGGACTTGCCCTGATGCCAGGATTTCCACCATATCGTGTACCTCCCCATCATGGTTCCCCACGTAGGAAAGTGTTAGTTTATCCTTGGTGGCAACGAGTCTAGTGTATCCAAACTCGCCCCCTCGGTAGAGAGACTGCTCTGGCTGTGGGAATATGGGGTCGTCTGGATGTTGGGGTCTTGGTTCCCAAATCGGTTGCCAGTCTTGCCCTGCCATCCCAATTACAACGTGCACGGGAAATGCCTCCCAGTCCTCCCCTTTCAGGCCAAAACTCCCGCAAGTGAAGTTGTTTATGGGACAAAATCTTTCATATCTGTGGACATGACCCCACAATGCAAGGGTCACATTATTCTTCACGAATAGAGGCTCAAGGTGCTTGAGCAATCTCTCCCTGAATGGGGCATCCCGGTTTTCATGGCTCGTTGTGTACATTGGCCTGTGCCCTTGGACAACGACAAATGGGGTCTTTTTCCTATCAACCGACTCCAAATCATGCTTTATAAAGTTATACTGGCTGCTCCCAGGAAGAAAATTGGTTTCTGTTGATATGTACACAAAATGAACAGCCCCTGTACTGAACGAATAGTAAAGGTTTCGAGTGGCTGGGGCGAGGGTTCCAGTTAGCTCTGATGAGTTCCCGGGCATGTTGAACCTGAGACTGTATGGCACACCACATTCACCCCCACCATCTTTTCCATACACAGAGTAGGACCAGTCTGGTTTCCAAGGCTGCATAGGCCAATCATATTCGTGATTACCAATGCACACATGGTAAGGAACTTTGGAGGCAACCGGTTTGATCTGAAAGAAAAAATGGTCCCACAACCATGCGTAACCTCTTGCATAGCTGATATCACCAATATGCGAAATAAATGATGGCTTGTCACCAAGAGCCTGAATGTCTCGGCTGATCCACTTCATAGTCGATATGCTTTCATCTTGTGTGCGAAGGAATGTCGAGTATGGCGTTGCGGTTCCCATGTCTCCAAATAAGAAAGCTATAGTTTCATCAGAGTCCTCATTTCGTGAGACAAAGCTGTTAGTGATGCTCCAACCTCCTGCATCACTTCCAACCTGCCATGAAAAGCTTTAATAAGTTATTATTTAGATAATAGATGTAAGAACTGCCAGGAAGTCGACTAGGAGTCACGCAGTTTTGGATTGTGAAATTGGTTTACGAAAACTGAAAGATCATAGTCCTTGTTCCTACTCAAATATATCTCCATGTGGAATAATCAGAATAAACTCTCTTCAAATATGCATAGCGTCACATTCATTAAGGTCCTTCAACCAATAAGACCTCCAGGCCGATGATGCACGGCAAGATCCACAATACATTAAAAATTCAATCTCATTAATAACCAAATCACTACAAAGATATGAACTTGTACTGTTTTTAAGTTGCAGACAACTGTCACTCATGACAATTGAGTTAACCCTACCAATCCGTATAATAAAGACATGAGAACATTGACTTTGAATGATAAACTACTTATCAGTAAAAGGCCTGTTTGTGGTGTTGAAATTGTGCATCATAGATTTGTACAGATATACAAATTCATATAATGGGTTCCCTCAAAAAATTATTATTCTTTGATAAATAAATTTTCCCTTTGAACTTTAACACACCTAGTAAAACAAACTTCTAATTCCTCATTAGGCACAGAAACAACGAAATCCTATTAGAGTGTCCCCAGTTCACAAGGCTCCCCACTTTGTGAAGATCATGAAAGAGTCATATTTGTACTTGCAAAATGACTTTCCACAACTTGAACCCGTGATTGAACCCGTGACCTTTCAGTCACAATACCAATGCAACTGAGGTTTGCCCTAAATGGAAACACATAAAAACAGTAATAATTTGCAGAGCAAACCAACATAAGAAAGGGATTTAAGAAAAAAAATTCATGAATGGGAAGACATATATCTTCCACACCCAGACAACCTATAAACTGGGGCAACTAATCAAACCAGAAGATTTAAAAAACCTACTTCAAATTGTTTTCAGGATAAGAGCAGCCTAACAATTGCCAGAAAGGAGATGGTAAATTTATTTGTTGAATCAATATTCAGTATCATGAGCATGGAAGAACTAGAAAAAAAAAAAAGCATGCCAAATGCCAACACAAAGTAGCTGCTAAACATTACTAATTAAATGAAATTGAAGGCAGGCATAGAGAAAGTTAAACAAACCCTATTCTCATTGAGCCACAAAAAAAAGCCAGGCTTCTATATGAGAAGAAAATTGGAAAAGGAAATAATAACAAGCAAACTATCATAATGGTAAAGTAACAGATTTCTAACAGACTGTGGACCTCCCATATCTTGTTTTTAAGAGATCACATCCACAATGGTGTTGTACCACCGTTACAGGATGATACGGACTATTATACCCCCATTAAAGGTCTCATTTTCACCTTTTTCTTTCCCTTTTCTTCTTTGTTTTCCCCAGTCAACCCTGTCCAAGTTGTTCGGAACTATAACATTCGAGTTTAAAGTACTAAAGTAACTCTTGAATAAAAAAATATCAAGGGAGCATCATATTCTTAATTTTAAAAATACCAAGGGATACTATCATAGACATAATGTGCAATACATTCATACCAATTGACTTAAAAAATTCAAGAAATTTATTTAGGACAATCTAAGTATTACTACAACCAAAACAAACAGAAATTTTCATATAGTTTACTCATCTAAAAAAATTCACAATTTTGATTACCACATCCATTTAAATATTGTCTGTGATGCCCGCATTCATTATATAGTAGGTCTGTGACTCGGTTCCTCAAACCAATTTGATTCTAACTCACAAAAACATCTCCAATAAAGAAATACCTTCACAGTTTGAGATTTGATCAGATAATCAACTAAATGTTGCTAAAAGAGTAACCTAGCAACAAACAAGTATGTTATGATTAGGAGCGCTAGGATCTCTCAATACACAGCCAAATGTATATCACACCCTCACCCGATTCACTACAATCAACAAAAATTTAAAAGACAGAATTGAAAACAGTAATAAAATGGAGAAGATACAATCAAACCACACAGCAAAGATAGCAAGATTTTATCCTGGTTCAGACCGCATAAACGGTCCTACATCCAGCCTTCAGATCCTCAAAGAAATCCACTAAGAGTGATGAAACCAGTACAAGAATCCCTCTCTCACACACATACACGAGTACAATCAACTTGGAGATTACAAAGACTATCTTGATTCTAGCTTTCCTCTCACACACTGCACTCGTAAATTAGAATGAATGATCATCTGTCAAACGGCGGCCCTATGTCTTCTATTTATAGACATTATGGGCGGATATTACAAAGAATACAAAAGACTACACATTTCCTATTATACCCCTCATACATAAGTACATAACTTTACTTAAAGACACTTCTGCCGCTTGATACATTTAACTTCACTGGTTTCTTCCAAGCTACCCTCAATGCAAACATATAACAAAGTATGTTGAAGTTTGCCTAGAGTTTGTGCGGTAGAAGATCAGTAAAGTATTGAAGATTATTGGCTGGAAGTTATTAAACAGTTAGGATTTTTTAAGCCAAAGTGTAATTAATGTAAACTTTGGGGGTCTAACTATAATTTCCCTATAGTCATTAGTTATATGGGGGTTCCGCCTCCTCTATAAATAAGAGGGCAAGGCGGCAGTCTAATTACTTCCTTTCTCTTGTCAAGTTCTCTTCTTCTATTGTGAGTATTCTTTGTTCTAGAGAAAGTGAGGCATATGTATTGTGTTCTTGAGTTTTCTTGAAGTGAACAAGGGTTGTACTTGAGCGATAGGATTGAGAGAGAGGTTGGGTTTTGTACTGATCAGTTTCATCCTAATAAAAGGCTTCTCTTGGTGGGTGTTTGAAGGCTGGATGTAGGATTGCCAAAGGCATTCCGAACCAGGATAAATCTGCGCCTAATGCTGTTTGGTTTGATTCTTTTAAATTCTGTAAATTGCTTTTCTATTCTTTTTCTATTCTTACATTTACATTGCATCTGAGAGTGTTTAGGAGGGTTTATGTGAGGGTTTTCTCACCTAAGGTTGCAATCTAAGAGTCCTAAGGTTAACAAAGTACTCAAATAGAACAAGTTATCGAGCAATTATCCCACTATTTGGGGCCATTTACAAAGTCTAGCTCATCATGCATTTCTTTCTGTGGACTTATCCTATGTAAGACCCTTATAACTCATATTAAATTTAAATATATCCCACCAAGTTTTCTTGGTCTTCCTCTGCTCTACCTCTTTTGCTAGACACTTGTTCCATCCATCCACTCTCCTCACAAAAACCTCTATTAGTCTTCTTGTTACATGATCAAATCATCTCATGTGATGCCTAGCCTCCCCAAGCACACCCTCAGGTTGATAATAAGGTGGTTTTTTTGGGGCCACAATTTCACAATGGGTTACACCCAACCAATTAAATCAATTTAACCCATCAAGGGTTTAACCTCATTTACCAATAACCATGATCTACCTGAAACCAACTCTTGGATAATTCTTTAGGCTTTATTGGGCTAGCAGTCACCATTGGCTTAACCATTTTACTTCACACACTACATTCCCAAATTTCGTTCCCCCAAGTAAATATAATTTTCAGGAAAAATCTGGTAAGGCACCCACGGCCCAATTTCATTATAAGTTTATAACTATAGGTTAAATCATTATATCACAATCACATATAGTTAGTCCAACAACCCAGGGACCCTTAAGGCAGTGTTGAAAAACAGTTCGGTTAATCCCTAAAAACCAGTTTCAACAATTTTGGAAAAAAATCCAGTTTTAGGCCCAATTTTCCTGTTGTTGGGTTTATTACCACCACTGATGATCACGCAACCTATAAGTGACCTTTAGGCCAACTTTTAGACAACCTTGTACCCCAAAAATTCTGCTTTTAACCGATTTAAACACTGCTTTTTCTTGCCCAACACCAAGACCGTTTCCATTCTTACAATCCTGCTTTTGCACATTTAAGCCCCTGGACCCTTAACCAGCTATCTAAGCCACTTTAAGCCCCCAAAATTAATAATTTAGCTTGCTGTTTTGGGCAGGATTCATGGCCCCCAAAGTCTGTACATTTTTGCATGGGTCCGGTTTTCATGACTTGAACACTTAAAACATCAACCAACTAATCACCACTTTAATATCCTTCTCTAACCAACTAGAGATAAAGTCACATAACAAAAGCATAACCTATACAGGGCAAAACAGCCCCTTTAGGCCATCCAAACCATTCAGCCTAGAGGTATAAAATTACAATAAATCTTCGTTGCATAGATCAAATATAAAAACATGAAGGATATGAATTTCAACAACTTTCATAGATCACCAACTTATTTTTGCAATTTGTTATGATTCTTTTTTTTCTGTTGAAACAATTTTTTGATTGTTGGTTTTCACAATTCTGTAATTTTTTTGCTATTTGTTTTGTTTTTTGATTGTGATTCTATTATTATAGTGATATGGTGTTTGTTATTTGTGATTTTATGAGTTTGCATTTACCTTTTATAGGTATATATTGAAAATAAATATGTATTAAGTATTTTATACAAATTTTGATTAAATGGGCACCTCACATCCAAGTGGTTTGTGCCTGGGCTTAGGCACTCTTGCGACTCAGTTCACCTTGAGCCTATGATAACTATAATGGAGGGGCTTGGTGTCCAAAGGTTAAATTGGTGAAGCTTATGGATGGTTTTGAATTTCCTATGTGTTACAAGCATGCTTATACACGTTATAGTGTTGGATATATACGAATTTCAAGAATGTTGTAATCATTTTCGTCATGGATGATAAAACTCTTACTGAAGCCAGAACCCAAGAGGCAAAGTGTAAGGAAGTTACTAATCTTGAGATTTCAAGTGTCAACTTCATGTAAAGATGATGTTTTTGTGGTCTTGAGGGTCAGCCATGGTGTATTATTCATGATGGTTTTGTATCTCCCTCATAGTTTTTGCATATTCTATTATTGTGTCTTGCCCATCTTATTTTCAATAGGAGCCACTCCGATCTTATTACTCAAATAATAACCAAATTAGTCACAAGAATGATAGTTAACCAGAGGGATTTTCAAGGGAAAAACTGATTAAACCATGATTCATAATATGCTTTCTAACACTAACAATACAAGCAAACATTTGTGGGTATAGAGATAAATCTAGATAGTGATATGACAGCAGGGATTCAACAACACTAACCACAAGCCTTAATCTGACTAATAAAGTCTAACTACATGAATTCTAGCTTTGCAGCCATATTTATAACAACATGGATTCAAAAACAACAACAACAACAACAACAGATCAAGTCATTGTCCCACTAGTCTACTATGTGAGTCAGCTACATGAATTCTATCTCGCCAACCGTTCTATGGCCTTATCTTCTGTAATGTCCTTAATCCCTATCATACCCAAGCGTCTCTCATCAAATTTCTCTTAATCTTAATCTACCTCTTTTGCTACATATATAACATTAAAGATTCAATATGGGAAAAAAACACAATTACCTGGTAATAATACCTCTTTCCTTTCTTCAAATCTGTCATGATCCCATCATGAATGTAACCAGGATCTCTCCAGCCAATGCTCTGATTGGCCGGCGCGTCACACATGTGTTCCCTCTCATACCTGACCACGCGCGTGCTCGCCACGCGCTGACCCGTCGGGCCCTCCGACAACCCGTATCTCACGAAGCTCTCCTTCCCGTCGTGAGTCACGAACATGACCCGCATCTCGTCATCGCGATCCGTGAACCCCAGGTGGACCTGCTCCGGGCCCCGACCCGCCTCGAACCCAATCTCACCGGATTCCGCCAGGAGGTGCTTCGTCCCTGGCAGCGGGTTGTGGTCGTGATCCTGGCGCTTCGGGTTGATCTCCGACTCGGTCCACCGGAAGATCCGGAACTGGTAGTTGGATCGGAGGTTGACCAAGGGGAGGGTGATGGAGCCCGACCCGGATTCCCAGGTCGGGGCGGAGGAGAGGAAGAGATAGCCGATGAAGTGGTCGGGGGAGGAGTTCGGGGGCGAGTAGATTCCGACCCAATCGAGCTTCGAGGGCGAGTCAACGCCGGACCACTGGATCGTGACGGAGTCGCCGGATTTGGAGAGGGTTTGAGGGGAAACGGAGATGGAGACGTCCGAGGCGAAGCAGGAGGTGAAGATTTGAGAAAATAATAGACAGAGGAAGATTGAGAATCGGGGACTCATTTTTGGACGGCGGCGCAGGCCGTGGTGGGGGGTGGCGCTCGGTCGGTGCTTGGCGGCCATGGAGGCAGAAACGAAGGATTATTGAGGCGGTTGGTTGGTTGGTTGGTAATTTTTTCCATCTTCTTTTTGTATATTCCTTTTAGGATGCCATATGCTTCAGCTGGGAGCTTAATCAATAATCTCAAATTATTATAAAATTAAATTATTAAGAAAATGACTATAATGCCCCAATTGATGTTAAATAATTATACACAATTATAATAGTACAAATTAATTAAAAATAAAAATACAAACTTGTGCTTTTCAGGAAATTTTTAAATCAACAATTTCGATTAAATCTTTTAATTTCGTATTTCAGTATGTTCAACTCTATTTATTTTTTTATTTATATAATATGTTAAATATACAAAATTAGTTATTACAGAGTTTCTCGTTTTCATATTAACAACTATTCTAAAAAAAATATCTTTATGCAATGCTAATGATTGATTTAATCCTTATTTTCTTTTTTGGTTCATATACCTATTGTTTTGCTATTTAATTATGTTTCGATGATTAAAAAAATTTATTTAATTAATCAAATATTATGCATCCATCTTTTATAAAATAATTTTTTATAAATGTAACTAAATTATGTTAACCTCCATAATTAAGCACTATACTAAAAATTATCCAATTCCAAAATAAGTTCTCAATATCTTCTGACATATGGAAAACTAAGTTTTTATTGTTAATATCATTTTTTATATTTGATCTATCAAAATTAACCAAATAGTCTTGAACATCAAAACCATATTTTTAAATTTGAAGGCCAAATCGTCGACTATTTTTCACAAATCGATCAACTATTTGCCTTTGAGGTATCGACTGGCTTTCTAAACCTATCGACTAGTTTTATGCAAGCTCTCAACCAACCCTGATTGATAGCTATTGCATAAAAATTGATTGATCATTTTTGTCCCTGTCAATTATTTTTATGAGCTTGTCAACCATTTTTATTATAAATTTCTTTAACAGTTAATTTTTGCAAGCTCCAACAACTAATAACGACTAGTTTTTCAAATTTTGAATAAGTTTAGAAATATAGCCCAAGGAAGCACTAGAGAATGCTAATGAATAAAAATAAAATGTCAAGAGTTTACTATTGTATTCATTCTTCTGATTAGTACTTAAGTTTTCATTTTCTCTCTCAAAAGGCTACATATATAAATTGTATTATCTTGTTTTAGTTTTTGTGTATTTTGTTTGAGAGATATTATAACTGAAAGTGTCAACTCTCAAGTTTTCTCGATTGCATTCTTCTTGTAATTACTAGTTTATGTGCTAAAGGATCTACCAAGTTTGGTAAGATATTTGTATTCCTAACAGTTTATGCTAGAATGCTTACTTAATTAAGTAGGAGGTTTTAGTAGATTTAAAAAATTTTAATGAGAAGTTAAGATAGTGAAATAAGTTGATGTCTATATTTATATTGTACAATTTTATTTTTTAATAAAAATGTGTCAATTAGACTGAAGATCTATCTCCAGTCTAGATAAATAGTATTACTCAATAAATAATTGAATAATGGTAAAAATCATGATTGATGTCGTCAGTTATGTATCGCATTCTCATTAGAGAATGTACTAGACAGAAAAGATAATGGCACATGGTCTCCTCTAATAAAACAGTCATATGATTGATGACACCGTTATCAATCATAACTTCTAACATTATTCTAAATAATTATATATATTTGTAAAAGAACACAATCAAGAAATACGAGTCATTCAATAGTTCTAATAAAAGCCTTATTAGAATCTGTAACTGTTGTTGCCAAAATACAACAATTAAAATTTGTGATG
The DNA here is from genome assembly GCA_036245055.1 of Diospyros kaki. Classification (NCBI taxonomy): domain Eukaryota; kingdom Viridiplantae; phylum Streptophyta; class Magnoliopsida; order Ericales; family Ebenaceae; genus Diospyros; species Diospyros kaki. Next base: position 2,988,549 of record BSEG01000010.1, read on the forward strand.
TGTGGGGTCCACTCGAACTTGATGTCGGGTGAAGTTAGGTTGCCGTTAAAGATGCTACCACAAGGGAGTTTGCTGTTAGGATGCTCACCACAAGAATTCGTCTCAAGTCTTCGCCGCTAGCTTTTGCCACTAGTCTTTGCCACTAGCCTTCGCCGCTAACCTTTGCCACAAGCCCTTGCCACTAGCCTTGGCCACTAGCTTCGCCACAAGCCTTTGCCGTTGCCACAAGCCTTTGTCACTAGACTTTGCCACTAGCCTTTGCCTCAAGCCTTTGACACTAGCCTTGGCCACAAGCCTTTGCCGTTGCCACAAGCCTTTGCCACTAGTTTCGCCACAAATTTTTACCACAAGCCTTTGCCACTAGCATTTGCCACAAGCTTTTGCCACAAGTCTTTGCCACTAACCTTGGCCACAAGCCTTTGCCGTTGACACAAGCTTTTGCCACTAGTTTCGCCGCTAGCTTCGCCACAAGTCTCCGTTGCTAGCTTTTGGCCCTGTTAGCACTGAGAAAATAGGTTAGAAGGCTCGCGGGAATCTTCCCCACGAAGACCCTCCGATGCCAAAGTCAGTCCCCAATGCCAATGACTATTCACCAGAAGCAGTAAATGTGCAATCAAAGTGTAAATTTTTACCAAAATCGGAAGTCCTGTTCATTGTCTTCTAGTTGGGTATTTATAGGACGCGATTTTCAAGGGTACCTGGTGGTGACACGTGGCCTCTCCTGGATGGAGCTCTTGGTTTTTTCAAAAGGCATACACCGACGCACCCACTGAGAAGGCCGGTAGGCGTCGCATGACTAACGGCCGCGAACTTGCGGCACGACCGCGAGCGTGTGGCAGGTCGCGAGCTCGCGGCATGGCCTTGCCGCGAGCTTGTGCTATGGCATTGCCGCAAGCTTATGACATGACTTTGCCACGAGCATGTCTTTGCCGCGAGCTTGCGGCAAGGCTTGCCTGTGATGTGCGGCATTTCCTTGCCGCGAGCTTGCGGCTGGGCTAGCTGCTGTCGTGCCTTGCTAATAGCTTGTCGCAAGTTCATTCAAACAGCTGTTATTGTGCCGCTAGCTCGCGACTTTGTGCCACGATCTTTCGGCACACTGTCGTTAATTAATTAAAACAATATTTCGATTTTTTCCCCCCAGTTTCTATAGCACAACAGTAACATTATTAACTCTCTTTGTTTTTAAATTTATAAACGATACGATGAATGATTAAATATTAAAAACAAATATTTACTAAGATAATTAAGATTTCTGCATTATAATGCATTAAAAAAGCAATGGTACATGTGTATATATATATATATATATATATTCCCATAAAAATAATTCAAAATTATTTGAGAATAGAACAGTAAACGGAGACTCAAGACTCAAAGCAACACACTCACTCCCAAAGGCCATTCACAGCTCCCTGTTTGAGGCTTCCCTTCCCTGTATGAACTTGTAGTTAGTTCAAAGTGGCGGCGGCGGCAGGGCATCGTTGGCGGCGAGGCCGGCGAGGAGTGTTTCTCCACCCCGTCGGGCTCCGATCCGCCAATCCGACTTCAATGCTACTAAGCTCCGGTATCTGAGGGGAGCTGACGGCGGCGGCGGCTGCAGCAGCAGCGGCGGCGGCAGCGGCATGGTCGGCCACCACCAATCGGCGCCTTCCCCTGCCACCCCCGTTTCTGGCGCCATTTCGCCTGGTCGTCAACCCCGAATGCCAAGGAAAACCGGCGGCACTCATCATCCCGCCGAATGTCTGAAGATCCTCGGTTACCTCATGCCTCGACAAGGAACCCAGGCCGGGAAGGATGTCTCTCTGGAAGTTCCTCCGCTGCCTTCCTCTTCTCGATTGGCCCTTGCGCGGTCGGTTCAGTAATGCAGCTGTTCCGGTTTCTTCCGCTTCTCTGTTTCTGGGAGCAAGAGGCCTTGGCATGTATTCTTCTTCCGTGATCTCTGCCAGGTTCAGAGTCATGAGTTCAAAGGAGTCAATCTCATCAGAATAAGGTACCTCATTGTCTCCACGGTCTGTGCTCCTCAATGTAGCGCCGGAATTTCTTTCAGGACAATCCGAATGCGAAGAAACTACCTCCGCCAGCCACAGGAGGGCGTCTGCCGGAGCTTCAGATTGACGGTAAGCAGTGCTCTCCACATGACTGAGATGAGCACGGGATGACATAGCAACTATTGCCTCAGCCGCCGCAGCCCTGGCATCTTCATCCTGTGGCTGTTCGGGCTTGAGCTTTGCCGATTTCAGAAGTATCATCTCATGTTCATCGGCAGCAGGTGGCACGCCTTCCTCAATCTCTGGACATGGAGGGGCTTCAAGATCTATCTCCACTGCAATCTTCAGGTTGGCACTCGTGCTTGCAATGGAGGGAGCTAATGTAGCTTCGTCATCACTTGCAAGTGAGTTCAAATCGATGTGAGTTCTTACATTGGCAACCTTCTTCTCGCACTCATGTACAATGGGTATGTTCTCGTCAAGCTCTGTGCTGGATTCGGGGTCACAAGCCATGTTTATATCAATTAGTCCAAATTTTCCACCATTTTTTATATCTTCGCCTCGAGAGGTGCATTGAAGGAATGCAGAAGCAGAGACAAGAGAAGACGACTCATTCTTAGGAGTGCAAGGATTACCAAAAATGGGAAAACCAAGGATTTTCCTGTTAACTAGGCAGTCACTCAACTCATTGCTCTTGGCCCCAACTTCAAGGATTTTCACAGTTTCACTTCCTGTCGACAATAGGCGAGAATTTGAGACCGTTGCGTTGGTGCCCTCATTCTTACCAGCAGCAGGCTTAGCTTTAAACCAAGGCAAAACTTTCAAATGATCCTCACACTTCCTCTCTTCATGCCTGATCTCAAGACCTCGCTGAGGTACAACCTCATTAGATAAACATTTGGAAAGGAAGGGGTTCGGCTTCATATCATTTGTCAACTTCACGTCTGTAATATCTGAGCCCTTTAAATAGCTTCCGGGACCATAATTAATCGAGCATTCAGAAGCAACCTTGTGATCCTTACAACAGTTCAAATAATCATAACCACCTAAAGGGAAATGGGCTGCTATATCCTTTGAAGCCGATGAAGATCCATGGCGAAGTCCATTAGGATTAGACAGTCCACTTCCTAAGCCAGCAGTAGACCCAGATCTACTGTGAAGATACCATTTGTCTCCAAAAATCTCATGGCTTTGAGCCGAAGACTTGGAACTTCTACTTGAGAAACCAGCTGAATCTGAAGGCGGATTTGCTTGGCTTGATGTCAATTTATGGGCCAAAGTAACATTAGGCTTTCCCCAAGTGGAGATGGACCCAGACCAAGCATGGTCCAGGTCAGAGGAGTGAAAAAATGGGTATGAACTAGGTAAATTGGAGGCAACAACCGGTTCTGGGTGATTAAAACCAGAGGGATTACAGTTTCTTTGCCAGTGTTCTGAATCACAAACTGTTCTGCTGCTCCATACATCTTCCTTGCTATGATCAGGCCGAAGAATACCAAAAGGCTGAAGAGTTTTGTCAGGCATAGTATGTGTTAGCTCAGAAGATAGGAGTGCCGTATCTGCATGGACACCCTGAGAAGCAGAATCCGGATAGGTTTTGCAGTGTCCTGTCAATGAAGAAAGCATAAGCATAATGACGACCAAGACCGGGCTGGAGGAGAAACAAAAGAGGTTAATCATAGTTAAACCCCTCAGGTTTAACCGTTGTACAGAGAGATCCACTACATTTCAGAAACCTACAAAGACACCTTTTGAGATTTGTTATAACTTTAGAACCATGTCTTGTAATTACAAAATCTGTTAGTTAACCCAATGAAGTTCTAGAACGATAAAAATACATTCATTGAACCAAAAATACATGTTATTATTGGAGATAATAAATGCAATTGTTCTTTGTTATTACTAGTCATTCTGAAATTTTCATATACAACTAGTAAAATATACTGCTTACTGAATGATAGTAAAAGATAACAAAATTTCAACATAAAACAATCGACAACATAGGGCAATCAAATTAAATTGAGGTATCAAATAATTTTGTTATAGGCTTTCAATAAGGTATTTTCAAGCAATTTACATGTATTTTGGAGATTGAAGCAAAATATATGTATATATCATGTTAGAAATATTTATACCAAGGCAAGGTACAGTAACATACAATATATAAACTAACAAACATATAAATTTTTTAGTCATAAATTAGTCTAGTTATCTGATCGTCACCATAAACATTTGTGATTGTTATTGTTGCTGTAACTAAAATAGAACAAAAAAAAGAATAATTACTATACAACTAAACAATCTCTTTGTTAGCTGGAGACATAATCTTTTATCATTCTTAGATTTTCACCCAAAAAAATGAAAAAAAATTAGAAGTAATAAACTAGATTGTTACATTTTCAAAATACACTACTTGCCCAGAATCAACAACTACTACCAAGAAGAATGTAATGCCTCAAAAATCCCAACTTCAGGTCCGAATATATGAATGGTCAAGGCTTTCTAAAAATTCAATATGGAGAGTTTAAATTATCCATTTTGTTCATCTTACTGGAGTAAAATAACAACTAAGAAAGGACAACTTAGTTTAGCAAGTTCAAGAGAAATCCTTACTCGCTTCCTGCACATAGGCTGACCACTCTCTCCCATTTTCAATATTCTTGACATGATGGGAGTTCTGTAGAATCTCCTTGGGCAGACCTAGAAGAATCTGTGACTTGAATTTACCAGCAGGATCCTGATCTTTAGTCTCTCCATAGCTGGCAGCACAGCCAACAAAATCAAGAGATGCAGGAAGCGCTGGTTCTTCAACATGAATGGGTTCATTCAGATCAGCCAACTTGATAGAGCTCTTACAACAGTAACCAGATCTTGAAGAAGTACCTCTGTCACTGTCAATCTTTGCACTGATATCAAGATTCAACTTCACACTACTCTCGGGAGCAATCCTGTGGTGTCCATCCAGAGGACAACTTGAAATATCAGATATCTTATTCTTCAAGGACGGGTTGCTTTCCTCTGAATCAATGCATTCATCAGCTGGGAGTTCAAGATCAAACAACATTTTCCTAACCTTTGAGGGTCTGGACTCCAATATCTCACAATCCTTAGAACAAAACTCATTCTGGAATGGAGTTTGACCATTGTACATGCCATTCCCTTCTGTACAACTCACAGGAGAACTATCAATTTCAACACCTGAAACAGACGGTCTAGTGCAAACAGAGTTCACCAAGGAGAAGCTTGGTTTATGCCCTTTCTGAGATAACAGTGGCCTTGAAAACGAACATGACTCCATTGGTATCCGACGCTCAAGTAGTTCCTTTCTTCTAATCTCATCCATCATGTCTTTCTGTTTCTTGTAAAGGCGATGGAGTTCAAACACCTGGATGATATGAAGAAATACAAAAAATTTAGGTGTATACAACATTAATGAAGAATTTAAATGTAACTAAAGCCAAAGACACTTCAATTTGACAATTGGTGAGATAGCAAAACTGGCAAGTTGTATAGAAATGAGATCATAACATTATAGGCACTCGAGTACAGGGCTACCTGCTGCTTGAATATTGCCTCATGCTCAATCATCGTCTGCTTTAAACCATCCTTATTATAAGCAGGATAGGCAGTCGTAAAAGTGCCAGACAAGAAGTTATTGTAATATTGTTCATCTGCCAAGGTTTTGTCTCCATAAAGTAAGGGCCACTTACTACTACTACAATTCTCTTTAAGATTCATCATGGAATATCCAGGCAAGTAACTTTTACACTGGATCTTGGTGCCCATCTCTGCCAATGAAAAAAGGAAGTCACAGATTTAGGACTAACCTTTAGCAGAAATATGGATTCCAAGTTCTGTAAAGAGGTTCAATAACCGAGAGAATTTAGATCTGACAGCATCCATATTACGTAGGTGTATGTATTATATTGCATCCAACTGCATCCTTATTATACAGGTGTGCACAGTGGTCACATTTGAACTCTTGATTATCACAGCAACAAATACAGCAAACATGTTGATAAGGGAAAGTCAAGACATCAGTCTGGACAAAGAAGGAAAACAGCGAGATCTCACATAAGCGGAGCAAGGTAACACCCAAGCTGCTGATTAATCAACTACAGAAAGAAGAAAGCAAACCCAGTATTTCTTTCCCAGGACAGGAACTAAACGATTTACAGGACAAAAGTAAACATGATAAGACTTCAAACTTAGATTCTAGAAAGGACCGCCAATAAACATTTTTTTTTTTTTACTAAAGATGAATATTCTCAGTAATGCATACATATCACAAAATATACGGAAATTACTAGAGAATGCAACTCAAGAAATAAATGCGGATGTAGAACAGAAACATACAGAAACACAACAAATAGAGAAACAGCAATAGGAATGTTTTTGATGATGCTGAGGGCTGCTAGTTTTTTACTTCAAGTGCCCCAATGTTTGAAAAAAAAATGTACTGTTCCACCAGTAAACTATCTCAATATGTTTTCCATTGTTTTCTTAAGGCAACTCATAGCTCATTTCTCCCCTTGTATCTGCCACTGTTCACAGAAGCATTCTCTCATTTACATACATACCACTAAAAGAGTCATACTAATTTTCCACACCATGGAAGGTACATTAATGGAGACATGCAGATGGTGCAAGTGCAATATCTTTTTGCTTTCTTTCTTCCGAATTTATGAATAGACGTCAGGTCTTATTTCTCCAGTACCTCCATGACAAGGATATGAGGTCATGCAATCAGCTGCAACTACAGAAAATAATGGCCTCATTTAAATAGGATCTCCAGCGACACAATGACAAGTACAGCCAAAGGCATACATGCAAAACACAGTAGAAAATTCATGCACCTAAGATATTCCACCACATTCAAATGATATGGTAGCCCATCAGTTAGGGAAGCTTAGATTACCAATAGCTAACCACACTTTGAGGCCTCAAAATATAAATAACAAGTAGACCAGAAAAAATCACCATCCTTTATCAGTAAACCATGCAGAGGAATCCCAATAAACAAATAAAAGTATAATTCTTAGACAAATTCAGAGTATGACAAATACTGAACATAAAGATATCAAATCCACCTTCATTGGTGCATAAAGAAAATGAGGTGGTTCCTGCCATTAGTAATACTTTCCATCTTCAAATTCTATCCCAACAGGGATGCCTGTTCATGTGTTAGATATGATGAAAGAAACATATAAAACTTCTTCTGTTATAGAGAAAAGATTCCTCTTGATATTCTGGCATGCTACGTCTTTTCCAAATAATGAAATCTCCTATTCTAAAAATTCTTGTCCTCTCACAAGCATGTTTAGATTGTGAATAGAATGCTCTTCACCCCATTTTCTCCCATTTCGGTTTGCCCAAGCTATGTCCATGATATCATCATTCCAATTGATAGGGAGATGTTTCATTATCTTTTCTCCATCTTCTGACAAGGCGTCTGTGGTGATGAGGTATTTCCCCTTATCCCCAAAGATTGCCGTAATCTCTACATTTTAGACACATCTTCAAACTTGGAAAATTGAACCCACGGCAACCTTTTACTATTTATTTATGATTATTGTATATCTGATTAAAGGGAAGATCGACAGGTACAGTGTCCATTACAAGGGGAAATCTTTACAGTTCACTCCTTTTTATGATGCTCTTTATGGTGAAGGGAGGCTTGACTTGATTGGGTGCTCACTTATAGCCCATTTAGAACCAATCCTTATATAATCAGAATTCTAATTCCGTAGTTTTAATAATTTCAACAGAACTTGTTTCTAATTATTTTGTTTGGAATAAAACATTAAAAATTAGAATGAATTCCAATTCTTATGTTTGGAACCAAGACAGACATGAAATTAAGTAAATAGTTTGACCAAATTACCATTAATAAATCAACCAAAGTAAAAAGTTAATATACAACATTAAAGAACTGATTTTAATTTTTAAGTGTTCTCTGCAAAATAATAACACCAAGCTACATTCTCTTATATTGTAGAACAAATTTAATTAAAAAAATGTAATACAAATCTAATTCTTCTTTTTCTTTCTCTTAGCATCAAATCTGAATAGTGAAGTTCTTGACTGCTCTCATGCAAAGCGAGAATTTTTTATTAAATCAACATTATTTTTTTCTTTTACCAAAGAAGCATTGGATGATATCTGAATCTCAGCCAAGAGAAATCTGCCAGTTGGACAGGCAGATCTTGTGTTCAGAGAGACTGGCCAGTCCAACTGGCAGGTCTCTCTCTCACTCAATATTTTTTTGCAACATCTTGCATTCATTTGCTTCATCCTGCACTCAATTTTCTGCAACACCTTTCTCTGTCTGTTTCACTGTAGTACAACCACGCCAACAATGAACATTCCACATGCTCACATTACTATTATATATTATCTCCCTCTATATTTCTTTATATATAGCCCTGTAAATGTCTGGAGATGGGCTTGAGGGCACTCCATTCAGTCTGGGTCTTCTCCTTTGTCTCCATGCATTTTCCAAGTGACTTTAGTGTTTTGATGTGAAAAAAGGCCGACGACTTTCTGAAGAAAACATGGATCTATTTGTGTGGGTTTGACGAGATATTTTTTTCTGGGTTGTTGATAACCATTGGGGGAGGAAGACCCGCCAGCCCCAAAGACACTAAACTTGGCTAACACTTAGCAAAATTTTGCTAAAGCGTAGTGTTATATTTTGTGAAACATTAAATGAAGCCCAAGTTTGGGGGGCCTCTTGCGGCAACCTGGGCTGCCCTTTTGGGCGCCCATTGGATGGCCTCGAGAGGCAGCCAACTTGGGCCAGCCCGTTTGTGATATCTCTTGGCCTTTTGTCGTTTTGCCTGCTGCTGCTTTTGCACGATCAGATCCAGACCATTGGTTCTCTCTTTTTGCTGAGGCGATCCAAGCCATTCATTCTAGCTATATCTCGCCTCGAGATTGCCGAGATCAGAACGCATTGAAGACGAGTTTTGATTGAGGGGGGTCGGGCAGAGGGTCGGTCATTTTTCTTAGGGTTTCATCTGTTTATGCTCTCTCTCGTTCTCTCTCTGTAAATGCTGTATAGTCGTCTTCTGTATAGCGTCTTTCCTGATTTTGTTTTGGTGTAAGGTAAGCTCTTAATCTGTAAGTGATTTAGTGGCTTATTATTTTAGAAATCAGGGTTGTTTTTGTTGTCGTTTTTATGTAATCAGATTGAATCTATTTTAGTGAAAGCGAGCTCTTCTCACCAGAGTTCAAGTGGACGTAGCCCTAGTTTTGGGTGAACCACTATAAAATCTTGTGCCTCCTGTTTCTGGTTTATTTTACATTCTGTCAATCTTGGTTGCTTTTATTTTTCAGTCTGTGTGAGTTCATCAGAGGGATTTTGACGTTGTGGTTGTGTTTGGAGATTTTGCTATCTCTGTTTGTTTGTAACAGTGGTATCAGAGCTCTCTGGTTTTTTCGTATCCAACGTTTTAGGGTCAAAATCTCGACCGACTCTGTTTTTCCGAAAACCTAGGGTTTCCTTTCCTTACTGTGTTGGTGTTGTTTTTTAAAAAAAGCTCTAGGGTTTTCTGAAAAGAGCCTGTCAGCATGAGTTTGCTGTATAGGTCTCAGTCAGTAAACTAGGGTTTTATTTTTGTGAAATTTTCGTGTATTGCGAAAATGACAACAACCCGATTTGAAATCGGTACATTTGATGGAAAGGGGGATTTCGGTAGTTGGAAAAAGAAGATGAGAGTACTTCTCTCTCATCACAAAGTGCTTATAGCACTTGAGTCAGATGACAAGAAATGGTCAGCTGAACAGCTAGCTCGAACTGATGAAATCAGAGAAGAGGCTTTCAATCTGATTTTCTTACATCTTGGTGATTCAGTAATCCGTAAGGTTGACGGTATATCTCTACCTCTTGAACTTTGAAATAGATTAGAATCTTTATATTCTGTAATGTCTGCTCCAAATTTAGTCTATTTGAAAGGCATGCTATTCAACTTTAAAATGAATACATCTAAGTCTATGGATAAAAACATAGATGAATTTACTAAACTAACTTTGTTATTGAGAGGTACTGATCAGGCTTTAGGAGACACTAGTGAGGCAATGATTTTGTTAAATTCCTTACCTGATGATTATGATGTAGTGAAACATGCTTTACGTTACACTGGTATAGTACCTAATATGGAACTTGTTATATCTGGTATTAAAGCTAGAGAACTAGAACTTAGTACATCTAAGAAATCTGGGAACAATTTGTTTGTTAAGGGAAATACAGATAAAAGAAACTATACTATGAATACTGAACAACACAATGGGACAGGGTATAAGGGAAAAAAGAAAGAAAAGAAGGGAAAACAAAAACAAAAGTGGAAATGTTACCACTGTGGGAAAGAATGTCACATAAAGAAATATTGTTATGATTACTTGAAAAAACAAAAGCAAGGGGGTAATGTAACAGTAGCAGCTAGTAGCTCTAATTGTTTGGCTGAGGTACTTAATGTTTCCTCAACCTCAGTTTTAAATGAATGGATTATGGACTCTAGCTGTTCTTTTCATATGTGTCCTAATATTAACTGGTTTCACAACTTTAATAACAGAGAAAATGGAATAGTGTACATGGGAAACAATCAATCTTGTAAAGTTCAGGGTAGAGGAGACATAACTCTTAAGTTGCATGACAACAAAATTAGAACTCTTACTGATGTAAGATATGTCCCTGATCTTAAAAGAAATCTAATCTCACTTGGTACACTTGATGAGTTAGGATTCTTATACAAAGCTAAAAATGGTTTTTTAAATGTCTTTAAAGGAGATGAACTAATCCTAACTGGTTTAAAGAAAAATGGCTTATATGTCTTAAAGGGTTGTTTTCATTCCTCTGTTATTTCAAATTGTGCATGCTATGTAAACACTGATAAGACTGATCTGTGGCACTTGAGACTTGGCCATATGAGCCTGAGAGGTATGCAGGCACTGTCAAACCAAGGATACCTTGGTCCAGTGTCTGCTGAGTCCCTCGATTTTTGTGAACCATGTGTGCTTGGCAAGTAACACAGGATGAGCTTCCATAAGGGAACTCACCTGGCGAAGGCATGCCTTGAGTACTTACATGCAGATTTGTGGGGACCCTCTCAGGTCCCCACCCATGGTGGCAACAGGTATTTCCTTTCTATTATTGATGATTATACTAGGAAGGTGTGGGTTTTTCTATTAAAAACAAAAGATCAAACATTAGAAAAATTTAAAACCTGGAAGATCTTAATAGAAAACCAAGCTGATAGGAGAATCAAAACTCTTAGAACAGACAATGGCTTAGAATTCTGCAACAAAGAGTTTGATGATTTCTGTAACTCCCAAGGAATAAATAGGCATAAGACTGTTAGGAATACACCCCAACAAAATGGGGTAGCTGAAAGAATGAACCGAACCCTCCTTGAAAAAGTGAGGTGCCTTTTGTTCACATCAGGTTTGCTTAAATCCTTTTGGGGAGAAGCCTTAACTACAGCCTCACACCTAGTAAACAGAAGTCCCTCCACAGCCCTTAACTTAAAATGTCCTGAAGAAAAGTGGATTGGAAGAAAATTAAACTTCAACTACTTAAGAACCTTTGGCTGTGAAGCCTATGCTCATCAGTCAGAAGGTAAATTGGAACCTAGATCCACTAAGTGTGTCTTTGTTGGGTATCAGGAAGGAACTAAAGGATATAGGCTATGGGAAAGGCAATCTAAGGGTGTAAAAATTATCATCAGCCGAGATGTTATATTTAATGAATCAGTCTTCCCTTGCAAATTAACTAAAACTGATGATAATTCCACTACTTCAGAAGATACCCAAATTGAGGTGGAGCATCAAGTTATAGAAAACAATCCTTCAAATGCTCCACCTATACCAATCCTTCAATCTGAAGGAGACCCTACATCAAACCAAGACCAGACCTCTGATCATGAATCTGATCATGAGGAACAAGATGATGAAACAGAAATTGAGGTGGAGCAATTTGACACCCCTCAACATAATCTGGAAAATTATCAACTTGCTCGAGATAGAAGCAGGAGGTCTATTAGACCTCCTGCAAGGTATGCTTTCTCAGATTTGGTGTTTTGTGCCCTAGTGGCAGGTGTTGAAATGAGGAGCAGTGAGCCTACCTCTTATGAGGAGGCTATCAGCTCAAAAGAAAGTAAAAAATGGCAAGAAGCCATGGATGAGGAAATGACCTCTCTTATGGCAAATGGAACTTGGGAACTTGTCCCTCGTCCAGAAAACCAGAAACTGATCCAATGTAAGTGGTTGTTCAAATTAAAGGAAGGTATATCTCTTGATGACCCTATTAGATATAAAGCAAGACTAGTAGCTAAGGGGTTCACACAAATGGAAGGGATAGATTACACTGAAATTTTTTCTCCTGTGGTCAAATTTAAGACTATTCGCATGATGCTTGCAGTAGTAGTTCAATTTGACTTAGAACTTGAACAATTGGATGTTAAAACTGCATTTTTATATGGAGACCTAGATGAACACATTTACATGGTTCAGCCAAATGGTTATGTTGTGTCTGAAAAACCTGATCATGTTTGTTTGCTGAAAAAATCTTTGTATGGCTTAAAACAGGCCCCAAGGCAATGGTACAAAAAATTTGATAATTTTGTTCTAGGGGCCGGGTTTATTAGAAGTGAATATGACAATTGCTTCTATTTCATGCTTACAGAAATTCCTGTTTATCTACTGCTTTATGTAGATGATATCCTTCTCATTAGTAAATCTAAGTCAAAGATTAATGAGTTAAAATCTAAGTTAAACTCAGTTTTTGACATGAAAGACTTAGGTCATGCTAAGAAAATACTAGGAATGAAGATTAAAAGAAATAGAAGCAACAATAGCCTTAAGATACATCAGCATGATTATTTGGTGAAAGCTGTTCACAAATTTGGAATGGGAAATTGTAAAACTGTCATAGTTCCCTTGGCAGGACATTTTATATTATCAAAATTACAATGTCCCACATCCAACTCTGAATTAATTGAAATGGAAAATGTCCCCTATGCAAATGTAATTGGAACAATTATGTACTCAATGATAAGCACTAGGCCTGACCTTGCATATTCAATTTCATTACCCAGTCGATATATGTCTAACCCTGGTAAAACTCATTGGGATGCACTGAAACATTTGCTTAGGTACATAAATGGTACTGCATGTATTGGATTAAATTTTAAGAAAAGATTTGACAATTTAAATCTAGTTGGTTATGTTGACTCTGATTTTGCTGGAGATAGAGACTCCAGAAAATCCACCACTGCTTACTATTTTACCTTAGGTGAAAATTGTATAAGCTGGAAGTCTCAGTTACAGCCCCTTGTAGCTCTGTCCTCCACTAAGGCAAAGTATGTGGCTGTAACAGATGCCTTTAAAGAAGCCATATGGCTTCAAGGCATACTAAAGGAAATTCACTTGCTTCAAAGCAAAGTGAAGGTTTTCTCGGATAGCCAAAGTGCCATCCACTTGTCTAAAAATCCAGTATATCATGATAGGACCAAACATGTTGATGTGAAGTATCATTATGTAAGAGAACTGATAGCCAACGGAACTGTGGGAATTCAGAAAATATCTTCAGCCAACAATCCAGCAGACATGGGTATCAAGGTATTAACTGCAACTAAATTTAAGCATTGCTTAAAATTGTTGCATATTGATGATGGCTAATTTTCTGGTCATCAAGAGCTATGAAGGTGAGAATTGTAGCATGCTTTACTTATATTTTCATATCTGATTACTTAGTCATTTGATGTTTCAAGGTGGAGTTTGTTATATTTTGTGAAACATTAAATGAAGCCCAAGTTTGGGGGGCCTCTTGCGGCAACCTGGGCTGCCCTTTTGGGCGCCCATTGGATGGCCTCGAGAGGCAGCCAACTTGGGCCAGCCCGTTTGTGATATCTCTTGGCCTTTTGTCGTTTTGTCTGCTGCTGCTTTTGCACGATCAGATCCAGACCATTGGTTCTCTCTTTTTGTTGAGGCGATCCAAGCCATTCATTCTAGCTATATCTCGCCTCAAGATTGCCGAGATCAGAACGCATTGAAGACGAGTTTTGATTGAGGGGGGTCGGGCAGAGGGTCGGTCATTTTTCTTAGGGTTTCATCTGTTTATGCTCTCTCTCGTTCTCTCTCTGTAAATGTTGTATAGTCGTCTTCTGTATAGCGTCTTTCCTGATTTTGTTTTGGTGTAAGGTAAGCTCTTAATCTGTAAGTGATTTAGTGGCTTATTGTTTTAGAAATCAGGGTTGTTTTTGTTGTCGTTTTTATGTAATCAAATTGAATCTATTTTAGTGAAAGCGAGCTCTTCTCACCAGAGCTCAAGTGGACGTAGCCCTAGTTTTGGGTGAACCACTATAAAATCTTGTGCCTCCTGTTTCTGGTTTATTTTACATTTTGTCAATCTTGGTTACTTTTATTTTTCAGTCTGTGTGAATTCATCAGAGGGATTTTGACGTTGTGGTTGTGTTTGGAGATTTTGCTATCTCTGTTTGTTTGTAACACGTAGATCAGCCAATTGAACTGGTGGGTCCATCTCGGCTGAGGGTTGGATACATCCAATGCTATTTTGGTAAAAATCTCCAATCCGATGCTACTTTCTTAAAAAAGAAAAAATAATAGCGACACCTAGCTAGTTAGATAAATAATCAAACAAATTACATAGGCACAATGATACAAATCAATCAAAGCTAATATTATTGACAATCTAACAAACTACAATACTACTAAGTTACATGAAACAATTCAAGCCAAAACACTGACAATAATAGAATATAAAAATCAAATACTGGATATATTTAAATTGCTTTACAGATAAAGAACATTGTTGCCTTCATGCATACCTTAGATGAAGCTCTTTGTTATCTTACAATCTGAAGAATCAGTATCACAAAGCTGGGAAAGGAGAAGGAGAAGGAGAAGGGGATGGGGAAGGGTAAGATGAAAAAGCCCTAGGAATATAAACAAAATACGGAAGGGTACCTTTGGAAATAAAATAAATAAATAAGGCCAATTAATTCTAATTCCAGAGCCTGAGGGTAAATGGAATTCCAAATCTTGCAACTTTAATTCCAATAATTAATTAAAATTCTGGATTTTGAATTCCAATTCCCGATGTTAGAATATTTTAGAATATTGTAGAATATTTCCATATCTTACAAAAATCTTTATTATATTTTTTGTAATCTTTTCATATTTGTTTATTACCTATTTAGATTAGTCACAGAACTTATATATACCCATTGTCGAAAGTACAATACAATGCAATGCATTTCGATATTTTCTCCATCGACTACATCTTTCATCTTTTACATGATTTCACAGCCATGTTTCTTCCAACACCATAGTTTTTGAGGTTTCCTAACGGCTAGATGAGAATTTGCCCTTTTTGCCTACAGAGCTGATGTTGCCGGTATTCTCACTTCTAACAATCTGCGTAAGCACAGGTAGGTGGTCTTAGATTGAAGCAATATGTTTAAAAGCAATAATAAGTAAGTGGACTATCTTTTTATCCATTGTCTTGTGAATTGGGATGGCTGAAGTTTTGTATATTCAACATTTTAACCAGTTGATGCCAGCCTCAGTCATGGATTTCTTTGTGCTATTGGGGGCAGTGTTGCCCTTGTGGGTGGACTAAGTACAGATCAGTAACTTGATACCTTTCTGTGCCTGAAAGGAATAGGAGAGCATTTGAGGATATTAGACAGTTCAATTTTTTGTTCCAGGGGTGCAGTTATATATTCCCACTTTTTTGTGGTTGAAGGTGGATGCTCCTTTTAGTCTGTCCCCTTGTTGCATCTCATAGATGATCTTTTTTTTTTTTTTTTTCTTGATGTTGAATTGTGTAAATCTTTAGTTCCCTATTTTCTTTTTGAAGAAGGTTCACCCATTTCTTGCCAGTTGAGTCTAACATATGCATAACCTTACTTACCAAAAAAATGATATCATAATTCCAAAGTTGCCAATTCTGATGCTACATATTTTGTTTTATTTTTAATTGTTTAGTTTTAATGTTGTTATTTTTTGATATCATCCCAGACATCCTTAGATTGGGTTTGACATGTAAACAATCAAATGTAACATTCAGATGAATATGAAGAGTCTACAGTTTAAGAGTAAATACACAACCTTATTCCTTATTTCAATTTATGATTTCTTATCCCACTTATAACTAATATTCCTACCATTTTTTACAACAATTCAATTTTTTTATGGGAAGTTAAAATAAAAAGTTATTTGTATGAAATTTCTATACAAATTTTTAAACAAAAAATTGGTTACTGTCAAGCCCTATAATAGATTATATATAATCTATTAAGATATTTTTTTGGATTATATATAATCTAAAAATTGGTTAGAAGTTTTTATCATTAAGATATGTTTTTTGGAACATGATATATTTTTTACGTAAATATTATAGATTATGTATTATATAATATATAATAAATATTATATAGCATACAAAATAGTTTATAGTTTGATTTCGGTTTTATGTGACACAAACCAAAACCTAACTATAAATTGTTTTTCTCAATTTCCAAAAGGAACTTTTTCTTTGAAAAACTTAAACCAAACAAACTAACCGGTTTGGTTTGGTTTAACAATTTGAACCAAATTATGCGCACCCATACAAATAACTACCACACCATTATGCAAAACTAACATGAGCTGCTGCCCCTAGATAATTAAGTGCTATGCAACCAAGAATCAAGATTCGTAGAAAAGGTATGAATGAATATGATATTACATTAAGACACATGAAGAAAGGTAACATATAGTAACACATAAATAAGGTAACTCATAAATTAATGTAGGAATAACCATTCTGCCAAGTTGTAGTTCTTGACAATTGTCAAAGGGCTGAAATGAGCACAATTTTTCACCCTATGATGATAGCAAGACACATTTGGTCTCAACCAAATAACACTAAAGTTATGCATGTAGGCATGCAACCAGAACACCCAGGTTTTAGGGTCAACACCATTTATTTATTACTTTAAGCCACAAGTACAAAGGAATGCAAGAGAACTCACACCTAGACTCCATTGGAAGCCTCTCCAGCCATGACGGTGCATAACTTTGACAGTTGACACCCCACTCAGCCAAGGGGATACCCACTAGGTCCAAACTAACTTATCTGGCTGTTGCACCCAAAACCACCCTCACATGTATAGCAGTTGACACTCCCAACTGCGCTAAAATTGCACATGTGACATGTGCCTGGTAACTACTCAAAATAAATAGCACTTGACACCCCCAACTGGCTCAATGTCATGCGCTTGGTAGCCGTTAGTAATGGCCCATCGCTAGTAACTACCCATGTCAAAGGCCTTGGCATACATGCAAGTAACTAGCCATCATGGGTATGAGGCATGCCTTCAGACAGCCCTGTCTGAAGTTCAAAGTAGTAAAGGGCCGACATGTCCCTGCAACCGTCACTCAAGCTAGCTATCAACTATTACTCCACAAGTAACCATCACCCAGCATGCAGCACATGCACAGACGTGACTGCCTCACGCGGACAAGTGCTACCTGCCTGGACACATGCGCATGACCCCACTCACTGCCATTCAACGTGCCATTCCACAGACACTGGCATGCAAGTGCTACTTTATACCTGGGCCTACCGATGGCATGCTAGCTGAGATTACCTAGCATCTTGGTTATTGATGGACCATGGGCATGCTAATGAGTGTTGCCCAGCACATTGGTCCGCATGCTTGCTTCTTGCACCTTGCCTTAGCATGCCTCCCTTCACACCATGTGCATGAGTTGAGCGTGAGGTGCTGCCTAGCCATGTCCAGCTCATGTCAAGGTGTTGACAGCAATCAACTTGCATAAATTTTTTGAAATGAAAATAGAATAAGTGAACTAAGGTGATGGCTTAAAGAAGAAATTTTTTTAAACCAATTAATATTTCCCAATGACTACAAACCAAATAGTTCATTTAGACACCTTTTCCCACCCTATCAAATTATCTTGCTCTTCAGTTCCAAGACAATTTCATTACACATGTTTGCTAATAATATTGGACTTACACTGGTTTTGACACCATAAAATAGGAAATGTCTGGATGCCCCGATGATGAACTTTTACAATGTCTAATTTTATTTTAGGACTCATGATCTGGAGTTAGAAGATTGTATCTTATCATTTTGAAGATATGAAGAGGATGGAAATAGCTCATTATCTTTAGTTGGATAAATGTTGAAACTTTAGACAAAAATAGAGTCAGGAAGCATATTAAAAACCTGTAAGTTTAAGACTGTAGCAAACCAAAATGACTTGTGATGGCTGACATACAAATTTCATAGTCCACAATTGCACCAATAAGTAGGCCTCTTCCAAGTACTACCATGTGAAGACATTATATAACAATGTCAACTGCTTTATCGAACGGAGAATTTAAGACACTGAAAAAAGAAATAGAGATGCACAAGCAGCAATGTTTTCCAATGGCAGGGTATAAGCTGAAAATGGTGGCATCATTGCGTGAAAGTACTTGAAAATAAGGAATCATCACTAGCTTCCCAATAAAGTGAAAGGTGCTCACCAAATCACATTAGTTTATATGTACAGCAAGCAAAAGAGTTCACAGCCTAAGAAACATTGTTTAGACCATTCCTCCAGAAGCTTAACTTTTATAACAATTAGTTGTATATGTTTGTTAGACTTTAATTGCGTTAACCAGGTCAAGTTTATAGGCTCGCAATTGTGCCTCCAAAAAGTGATTAACAAAATGGACTTTGTTTTGCTTGCTTTGCATTCAACGCAAAAGAGGAGAGTCAATGAAATGGAATAACTCTTCAACAAAACATGTAGAGGAAGAACAAGGAGAACTTGTTTGGACACTTTTAGGTATGATATGAGTTATAAATGTCTTACAAAAGAGAAGTCCAAAACCATGGATAGAAATAACTAGCGAGCTATAATTCATATATCAAACCCCACATAGTGGATTAAGGCTTGATATGTTATTGTTGCATTCATGGCAAATGTTAGTCGCACCGCATTGAGAGGGTGTAACAGCCAAAGATACAGTGGCAGTTACCCCAACAGCTCGCGAATGTAAAAAACATCACTAAATGGCAATAGATTATAGGCACATTAAACAATAAAAGTTGAATGGCTTTACACAACTTTTTCTGTCCATTTCCTAGCAGCCTAAAACTTTAGATAAATTAGTTTCTTACATTTATTAGGCATTTGATCACTATAACTGAATCAAGTTATCCTCGTCGCAATTACTCCTCTGGAATACTTATCCATATGAACTTTCTTAAACTCCAATTTCTAGTCCAAATAGCATGGCTCTCTTGCATGAGTTGGCATGTAAGAGCCAAACATAAACTTGTTATACACCAATAATTCAAGCATCATAAGCAATAGCTTTTCTGACAATAGTATCATAATTTTGTTTCTTTACAATACAAATCCACAATGATTATTTGAAAAAATGGCAACTTTTGTACTATGTTTTTCCATTTCCTAAGCTTAGTGTAATATATATATATATATCCATTTTGCAATAGTTTTAGTTAAAATATCCACTGCCATAGTATTTTTAAAATACAGCCTACCACATGAGACTGTCACCTGACTTTAGGAAGTCAGAGAAATAGAAAAGCATCTAGCAGATGCTTCATCAAGTCATCATATATAAACAAAGTGGTAAATTTGTTAGTGATATTCGAAATAACAACAGGTAAAAAGCACAAAGCTATCAAAACATAAAAGTGAAATGAAATAAAATTTGTTGGATTGTAGATCACCCAAAAAGATGGGCACTTGACTCCTGATAATGAAAAGAACACGAAGCAAACTCCAATGCTAGCAAGGGAGGAGAGAGCTATATAACATGACAATCTTCGAATCCTTGCCTTCCAGCTTACAGTTATAGCTGCCAATCATCTGCTACTAGCTAAGCAGCATATATAAACTAAGTTTATTAATTTGCGGACCATTCTGATTGGGTAATGCAATAGTCAACCATTTGGAGGAGGTAACTTGAAAAATTCCCTTCAAACTAGCATAAACTGAACTTGAAACCCCTAATATGCATTAATCAATAACAGGCCCTGGTTTTATTTGCATTCCACAATGCAGTTTAAAACACTCATTTAAAATTGGGATATAGAAACCACCATGCTTTAAATCACTCAATCACCAGGGATAGGAGGAAGAAAATAATATAAGCAAAACAGCCAAAGACATAATAAGCGTTACCAGTAGAATTCAGTGACGAATCCTGAGCCCTAATCCACAGAGAGAAATTACTTTCTCCCATGACTAACTGAGATTCTAGTTTAAAAATTGATGTTAGAACAGATCCCCCATTAAAGTGATGAGCCATCAAATCCATTAAATTAAGACAGATATAAATGCACAAAGCAATTGTCCAGACCAGGTAATTCAATCATCAGACAAACCCACAGAAAGAAACTTGAAATAACGGGAGGAATTAACAGAATCATCGAACATAGAAACTTAATGAACTCAAGAAATTAAAAGCAACTGTGAATAGAATTTAGCAATTTACCTTACACCCACATCATGGATTCAATTATTGTCCAATACGCAATAAAGAATAATCACTGAAGTGAAGAATCTAGACTGGAAGGAGCGAAGGCAAAAGAGAAGGAGAAGAAAACTAAATAAATAGGATGAAGCAAAAAATGGGTATTTTGGAAACACCATTTTGGACAAGCTTAGATCGTCATCAACTGGAAGAAAAGATGGAGATTTCGATCTGCTGGGCCAGACTCTGAAAGACAGAAGAAAGTTAATGGGGAGAGAGCGAGAGTATTCTTAAGTGAGAGAAGGAGAGATCCCAGATAAGAAATCTTCACAAAACAAACGACCTTCTAAGAACAGTGACGTGAATTTTGTCAGCTTTCGGTCTCTTTTTCACTCTCTGCTTCATTTTTCTTCACAAGTTTAGGGTGAATTTTCTAAACCACCGTGAAGATCACTGAAAATGCACATAATACCCCCGCATTTTCTGAAATAGCACGCATCTCCTTTAATTCTCTAAATCATTTGCCACTAAACCCTCTGTCACACTACTATATTTATTAGAATTTTCAAAATACCCCTCCATCAAATCTCTCTTTTGTAATATACGAAAATAACAAATTTAAAATAATTATGGTCAGATGATCTAAATAATCCACATGGCCAGTCTAGTTCTTTTAAATAACCTATCATCTATTATTGTTGATGAGATCTCTAAAAGAATTCATGTCGATTGAGTTTTTTCTTTTAAAAGAGATAAATAAACGATGGTATTTTAATTTTGAGAAATCTCATTAATAATGAAATTGGTGGCGAAAATAAAAGAGATGCCTATTTACATGAATCGAAAATTCACTACCATTCTTACCACCAATCGACAATAAAATTTATCTTTTTTATGATAAACCAAACATCATATAATCGAATATACTGTAAAGACATCAAACGCAAATGGTTCAATTATTTGTTTTCTTTGTAAAATTGAATCGTATTGAACTCTTTATGGTTCTATTTTATGCTAACAAAAAAAAAAACTCAATGTTTAACTTTCATATTTGTCTGAGTTCAACAATAATGAATTTTAATATTATTTTTATAATACAATGAGGATTCGAATGTAGAAAAAAAATTATTGAGAATTATTAGCTAATCAACCTAAAAAAAAGGTACAAAGATACGACCTAAGTTATCCAAAACAAAATAACAAAAAAGAAAAGAGAAACGTTAAAGAGCGCAAGAAAGGTAAGGCACAAAATAGTTAAAGTTTATATTCCTATTAAGTGACAGGTAACTCTTGCTATTTTAAAAACATAAAGGTAATTTGTATATTTTTACTAAACTTGAGGAGTCATACGTCAAATTGACCCCACCATCCATGATTTTCCTTCTTTTTCAACTGGATAATTTATGGGTTTGGAAGAAATGGGCACCTCTAGATTCTCTCTGCCTTCCCTTATTTCATATATATATTAATAAAAATTAAATAATATATCTCAAAGTGCACAGCTAATTAATCTATTCATCCAAATAAAAATAATTTAAGTGGTATTCTTTTTGTGTTTTAATTTTTAGTTTTGAGTTTTGAATTTATTTTTAATTTTATATTTTGAGTGTTTGTTTTAAGATTTTAAAAAATGAGTTATTTTTGTCATTTAAAAAAATTATTTCTCAAAATAAAAAACTGAAAAATATGTTTTATTTAAAATTTTGTAAAATATTATTTTATGATGTTTTATTTAAAAATTTGATTCAAAATAAATTATAAATATTTATTAATAAGTTATAAATTTAATTTATAGAATTTAAAATATAATATTAGAGATAACTAATAATTTAATCATATATAATGTATCAAAATTACAAAGTAATTTCTAAAATTATTTTTAATTTGACTCAAATATTAATTTCATAATAATTTTTTTTATCTACAAATTGAAATTATCTACAGATTTAGATTACCACAACATAAATATGAAAAATAATTATAAATCATAAAATAACAAAATATTAATTTATTCAAAATTTTAAAAAATATCATTGAAATGAAAAAATGAATAAAAATATTATATTACATATTCGACGTGTGGGGCGGTGAAGGAAATAAGGAATGGCAGAGGGCGTGTGAGGTTGTGAAAGAAGGAATAAATGGTAGAGGGTGGTGGTGGGGTGTGGACGACGGATCTGGACATGGCGGTGACAGACGAATTTCTGAACGTGAAGAGGAGTGGCAGACGAATCTAGGCATGGCGGTAATGATGGTGGTGGTCGATGGTGATGATAACGGTAGCGGGCGTGGATGGTAGTAATAGCAGTGACGACCGAGCTTGAAGAAAAAGATAAGGGAGAAAAGAGCTGGAAGAAAATAGGTGTTTTCCGTGTTTTGGAACCACTCATTGGTTTTGACTAAAAATGGTCAAAACGCGATTGTGTTTTGAGTTTTGTGTGTAAATCTTTGTTGTGTTTTGAAAAATACATTTTTAAAAATAGGTAAGTAAATACATTTTGAGTATTTTAAAAAATTAAAAACAAAAAATAGGCCAAAAACATCAAAGAGAGCAGACCCTTATTCTTGTTAAAGAATATATTATAATTTAATTATAATAAATTATTAATTAATTGAATTCAAGAACTTGAGGTGCTCGATGCATATATTTTCCAATAAAAAGTGTTACCTAGGCACTAAGAATAACACTTTTATATTAATACATTATATTATGAGTTAAATTTACATTCTTGTTTTGTATTTTTACGTTTTTCTAAATAATTATTTAAATTTTTTATTATTTTGATTATATTTTTAAATTTATATTTTCAAATGAATTTTACTATTATATTTTTTAATCAATTTAATTTATATATTTTAACATGATCAGATGTATATTTTATAATTTTATTTTATTTTTTATAAATAAAAATATAATAATTAAATTAACAAAAATATTAATTTAATGGTGTAATTAAAATAATAAAAAATTTAAATTATTATATAAGAATATTTTAAAATAAATAAATTAAATTTTAAAATGTAATGAAAAAATAAAAATTTAATATAATCACGTAAAAAATTGTAAAGGTATAAAAATAAAAAAATAAACTTAAGCGGACATTACAGTCCAAATACTGCAGCATGGGGTGGGGCCCAGCGACACTGTGGGAAGGATGAGGCTTCTCCAGTCCAGGATTGAGGTTTACGGTTGCGACTCGTAAGTACCCTCGGAGTTGGAGACATTTACGAAAAGGGTACTCGTACTTTTCTCGGTCTCCGATTGGCGGAGATGCCATCTGAGAGAGAGAGAGTCTACGCAACAACGTGTACTGTGTACGTTTCGTCGCAATCATACCTGAAACCGTGCTTACACGTGGCATGCCCTCTGACACGTGTACGCAATTACGCTTTCGAATCCTTCAACCACGTGAATTTTATTTCACTAAATTCCAATAATGGGTAGTGCTAAGACTAATGATTGCTCGCGTATAATAATAAAAATATATATTTTTTTAATAATTTACATTTATTATATTTTTAAATATTTAAATAAGTAAAATAATTTAAAATACAATATATTTATTATTAATCAATATTATTGGTGGTCGAACATAATAAAAAATTTATTAATTAAAATTATTATCTTCAAACTACTTGAACTCTACAATAAATAGAATAATTAGAGGGTGTATGAAAATTATCGTGCAAATAATTGGATATTTAAATTATATATTGAAATTTTGAGGGTCGTATTGAACTCAAATGTCAAATACGTACATTTTATAGAATAAGAAGTCTATAAATATATGAAGTTTTATGAATTATACTAAAATTATGATTTTTTACAGATAATGTTTATTTTGATATTTAGTAGAACTATGATTTTCTATGGATAATATCTATATGTTTTTACAAAAATTTTTAGAGGGATTTTTGGATGCTAGAATTATTCTGATTGTACTTTGTGCGGGATCTTTCGATTAAGAAAAGATTTACATGGCAGTTTATAGTTCTCATATGACATAAATAATCTCCCTATATATGTCTCCGAGGTATTTGTCGAGCAATTTTGTGGAGACTGTACGTCTCCTAGATTCTTAATAATCAGGAAACCTTTGTAGTTCCCCACCTGATTGATCTTTGGAAAACTGTGAGGGTCTATTGAAATTTCAACTTTTGGGAGATCGTGTGGGTTAGGGGTGTGCAATCGGTTATAACTGAATCGAACCGACTAGCATATAATAATCGAACCGAACCGAACCGACTAACCCCACTAACCGAACCCAAACTAACCGAAACCTAAATCATGATAACCGAATCGAACCGAAAACCGAACCAACCTATAATACTAAAAAGACCAAACATCTGTTACTGTTGCCCACCTGGCCGATCGGTGATTCCAATGATTGGAACCGATCATTGGATTCCCCCAACCATGGTGATTCATATATCAAAAAATGATTTTGATTGGACGGTTGTTTTTTTGTAAATCTAAAAATTAATTCCATAGTTAACAAACTCAAACAAGTTTCTGGAAAAATAGAAGTTGCCAAAAACTTACCGAATGGCGAGCACAGTGGTGGAAATCGAATGAGAGAGAGATGCACTCGTCGTAGGCGTTGAAGTCGGCGTTGTTGTGTGACTGTGTCAGAGGTCCAAGTTAGCGTCAGAGGTAGAGAGAAAGCATCGCATTGGCGTTGACGACGGCATCGGAGAGGGCGATGGTGCCGCCATGCAGGAGAGTCAGAGACGATAGGGGCGAGCAAACGAAATGACCAATGATTGGTTCGGTCATTCCGCCTTCTGGGTCTTCTCTTATCTCTGATCTACGAAGTACGAAGTCTCGAATAGCAAAAGCCTTCATTTTCGTCTTCTCCATTGGCGACAACAACGTCTTCTCCAGCGGCTAGATCTGGGATAAAATGAAATGATGAAGGCCAAGTGAGATGAAGAGAGAGTGACGAAGAGAAAATGAAATGGCAGTGAGACATGGGGTGCTGCGCTTGCGTGGGGGGGTCACGGTTCGATTCCCGTGAGGATGGGGGGTTTGGTTTATTCCACAGTTCGGTTCGGTTTTGGGTTATTTTTATCAAAATAATCGAACCGAACCGAAGAGCGGATTTTTTTTTAAATAAATAATCGAAATCGAACCCTGTATTATGGCTAACCGAATATAACAGAACCGAACCGACCGAACCAATCGATTCGATTCAATTAAATCGGTTTATCTGATTTTTTGTACACCTCTAATGAGAGTCTCCTAATATACCATATTTGGGAGACTTTTTTGGTCTCTCAAATTTTATTATTTAGGAAACCGTTTTGATCTCTCAGTATTTAATCTCCAATAAACCACAAAGTCTCTCAAATTTTCAGTTTGATATGTCTTTTTTTACATAAAAGCCCAATTTAGTTATTTTGGGCATTTTTATGCTTTTTTTTTTATCTTTTTATCATGACTGTCAAATATAATTATTTATGTATTAAAAATAGTATATAATAAATACATTTTATTTTATGTACGATTAGTGTTGTTTAACTACCCCTTTAGGTCCATGGTTAACATAACCCTACAATATTTATTTTGAATATCGGTTTTCAATTGTAAAAATTATTTGAGAAGTGTTATTTTTACACTAAATTGTGACATTTATTGTGACACTCATATATTAATATATTGTATTTTGAAACAATATAAATGTATAACATAATAATGCATAAGTGTCATCAAAAGGGTTACAACTGACTATCCAAATAACAATTTCATTGTTGATAGATTATAGTGCATTTTGTTTTGAAACATTTAATCAATTAAAATATTTTTTAAAAAATTAAAAAAATACAATAAATATACTTTATCTAAAATTAAATGACAGTTATTACACCTTCACTATGGTTAACATCACCTTTTTCTCTTAATATAAATTATTTTTATGTCCTATCACTAAAATCAGTACAAAATAATTTTTTCACCCCTTTATTCTATAATTAAAAATATTATATCGAACAAAATACCAAATTTGTCATTGGATATGGTATCGGTACCAAGCAATATCAAGTTACTATTTTAAATAAATTGATGGCATGAATTATAAAAAATGTATAAACATAATAAACTATGTATATATATGTTTTTAATTTGACAAAAATATATTTAAAATATAAATCTAAAAACTAAAAGCATACGTTTAATTTTTAGAATAATATTAAAATATAATATAATTAAATTTATGAAAAGATATCAATCTTTACCGTGACGAATGAGGTTATTCGTTTTTGATTTTATACATTGTTAAATCTATCATTTTGTTTGGTTTTGATTGATTTTTTTGTGTTTATTCGGTTTATATGGTTTAAGTTCGAATTTTTCAGTTATCTATTAGATTGGTATATTGGGTTTAATCAATCAGTTTAGTTTGATTTGCTTTACTCCCCTGATTTAGTTTGTTCATATTATGGGTATTTCTCAGACCATATCTTATGGGTTGAGCTTAGCCCAGTAGCCTAACCCAATCATCTGAAACCTAATAAGTCCAAGGTCAACCTCGTTAGAGCAAGGTCACATGTCGTTGAGACCTGACCTTAGATCGCAGAACCAAGGAAACTCTAAGCAAGTTCCCAACAATACTTCAAATTTGTTGGCCTAATTGATCAGGTCGCATAACAACCATACTCTGAATAAACGGAGCCAAGGGCCCACCTATTTTATTTGAGGCAAATTAGATCCCTGGTAATACGAAGTTCACTCTCGATTTTATGGAATTGATAAGGACATTTTGTCTCCTTGATGTCATCCTTACACTTTTAGATTTTATGCAATTGCAAACACTCCTTATTATAAATAGAGGTTAGAAACCGTTGTACAAGAGAAGACAAGAAGGAATAATATACTGTTACTCTACTAGAATAATCAGAGAATAGTCGTGGAGTAGACATCGTTTTGATCGAACCACGTAAAAATTTCCCTAAGTACTGTCTGGTTAATCTTTTGTTCTCCTTGGTTCATTTTTTTTGTATTTTGACTTATTTTCTCATTGCGAGTCTACGAATCACAGTCGGCTAATTCTAAATGTCGATAATTCAGTTTGTAGATTTCGGTTCGTTTGCATACCTCTAGTTATGAAGTGTAATCTTTTGATGTCTAAAAAAATCTTTCAAAAAGATACAAAAAGTTAAAAAATAAGCTTAACTTCACTCAAAAAGCTGTTTATAACATTCAAATAGGATTCAATACATTTATTGTATCTTATTTTTAATATCAAAATAATTATATTATTTGACTAAATAATTCAAAACACGATACATTTATTATCAAATCAAAGCGTAAGATAACTCCCGACATATTTAATAAACACTAAATGGGCTACCCACTAACACTAAGAATTGAACTAAAACTCTCATATTTAATGAACACTAAATGGAACCCATAACCAGCCATGTTGGCTCCTAACGCATGGGATGGGAACAAATGCTCAAATTAATTCACGGGGGATGCA
The DNA here is from genome assembly GCA_036245055.1 of Diospyros kaki. Taxonomy (NCBI): domain Eukaryota; kingdom Viridiplantae; phylum Streptophyta; class Magnoliopsida; order Ericales; family Ebenaceae; genus Diospyros; species Diospyros kaki. Next base: position 3,016,535 of record BSEG01000010.1, read on the forward strand.
TTGCAATTTCAAATGCATTTGGGTGACATGAAGAAGCAGCCGGTGACCACAGTGTTGGCAATATGTGTGCTGCTGCTCCTGCTCTTCTACGTCCTCAACATTCTGGTCCTCTTCGTCCTCCTCAATGTTGCTCGCATTGTATCCTTGTCCTTCGACACGCCCTCGACTCGAACCCTTGGTGTGACGCTCTATATCTTTTGGTCTTCTCAATTCTCGATCTTCATTATTTTAAAGTGATTTTGAAAAATAAAATAATTTTTATTTTTCATTTTCACTTATCATAGTATGTTAAACGATTCGTTTTATATCAATACTAATATAGAAGATATCTAGGGTAAATCACACCAAATATCATAAAATTTTGGTGTCTTTTTTAATTTGGTCATTAAACTTCAATTCCTTATAAAATGATAACAAAACTTTAAAATATTTTATAATGTGGGTACTAAAGTGATTTTTTGATGGTTCTTAACCGAAATTACTAACGTGGCGATGATGTAGCGCTAATATGGAGATGATGTGGCCATTGCTACGTTAGCAATTTTGACGAGAAATTGTCTAAAAATCACTTTAGTGACTATATTACAAAATATTTTAAAATTTTGTTATCATTTTGCAAGGAATTGAATTTTAGTGATTAAATTAAAAAAGATACCAAAATTTTGTGATCTTTGTTGTGATTTACTCAGATATTTATACAAAATGTGAATAAAAGTTTGGACACTTAAGTTTGAAATTTAAATTTGACGGTCTCTATGTTAATATCTTTATCAAGACAAATATACAAATGTTGATATTTAGTATTTAATTAAATTTAATGTAACCTGCGTAGGTGTATACACCCGCGCATACATAGAAGAAAAACCCTGGAATAAAGTGTGGGAGAGCCCAGAGCCGACATGGTCAATCACATGTGACACGGCTCATTTTGAATACGATCTGTGTTATCTCAACCGTCGAACAGTGGTAGATCCAACGACTGCGACTGTATCTGCGGTAGACCCCACCAATTCAACCCCAGCAATTGAGAGAAAGATCCGACCCTATCCTCGGAAAGGGCAACCCGAAGCCATGGAGAAGACTAAAGAGTTGACTCTCACGACGTTTCCGGCCAACGTTTCCTGCCAAGTAAGCCACAGCGCGCCGGCGCTGATATTCAGTGCGGGCGGGTTTACGGGGAATGTGTTCCATGATTTTAACGAAGGCTGGGTCCCGCTGTTTATCACCGTTGATGAACATTTCGTCGATCGTGATGTGATTCTGGCGATTGTTAATTGTAGCGAATGGTGGATGATCAAGTATGCCGAGTTGTTCCCCAAGTTCAGCCGGTACCCGATTATTAACCTGGATAAAGAAGCAAAGTCGCATTGCTTCCCGAGAGCGATCGTCGGGCTGAAATCGCACGGCGTGATGATAGTGGACCCCACCTTGCAACGTGGGCCCCACCCGAAGACGATGATGGATTTTCAAGCCGTCATAACGGACGCCTACGAGAGCAGCCTCCGAAGCCATGGATTCAGTAACGGGGAAGAGCGGCTGCCGGGCTTCTCGCCATCGTCGGGCCGGCCGAGGATGGCACTATTGAACCGGCAAGACACTCGGCGACTGCTAAACACGGAGCAACTCAGGCGGGCGGCGGAGGAGGTGGGCTTTGAGGTGGCGGTCTTCGAGGTGACCCCGAAAACACCGATGCGCGAACTCTACCGGGTGATCTCTAGGAGCCATGCGCTGGCGGGCGTCCACGGGGCGGCGCTGACCCACGAGCTGTTCCTCCGGCCGGGGGCGGTGCTGCTGCAGATCGTGCCGATCAACACGGGGTGGCTGGCGGACATGTGCTACGGGAAGCTGGCGAGCCGACTGGGGCTGGAGTACGTAGTCTACGAAGCCGGAATAGAGGAGAGCACGCTGCAGAGCGACGAGTTTGCGGTGAAGCAGCACATGGATCCGCACGACCCGGCGTCGACATTGATGGGGAACTTGACCAACTGGTACAGATACATGAACCAGCATGTGGAGGTGGACACCGTGAGGTTCAAGAGGTATTTGAACAGAGCCTACGAGAAGGCCATTGTTTTCATGCACAAGCAGCAGCAAAGTAGCGTATTGTCTGCTTCTTGATGTTGTACCCACGTCTCCTGGTTGTCCATGATGAATTTCAGAAATTATGAAAATGTTAAAATAAAAGATTGAAAGTTTTGAAAAATTATGCTGCCAAATTCATATTTTGCCCTTATATTCTTTTATATTATCATTTAATCTTTTTAATCTCTTTTTTTTTTTTTTATGTGACAACCTAAATTGACTACACTTAAATTTTTATAATTTCAATAATTTGATTACATTTACAGATTTATATTTTTTAATTAATTTAATTTTTATATTTTTATGTGTAAAAAAATAAAATGAGAAAATAAAATATATATCACATATTGTTCATGTCAAAATATAGGAATTAAATTGACTCGAAAATATAGATTTAATGGTATAATTAAAATAATAAAAAATTTGAATTGTTATAAAAAATAGGGTAAATTATATGAAACCCCCTGCATTTAGGGTCATGTACAACTTACCTCCTTGTGCTTTTGATTGTATCAAATAACCTCCTGCACTTTCAAAATGTTGCAATCAGCCATAATTTGTTATTTTTTTACATAATTTTATGCAATTTATTGGTTGATTAATGCAAAATTTTGTATTTTTTTGATATATTGAAATTATATATGTAGAATTATGTATTTTGTATGTAGATTATTGTACAAAATTATGTAAAAAAATAACAAATTATGGCTGATTGCAACATTTTAAAAGTGTAGGGGAGTTTTTTGATACAATCGAAAGCACAAGGGATAAGTTGCACATGACCCTAAGTGCAGGGGGGTTTCATATAATTTACCCTAAAAAATAATGTCCAAGTACATAAGTTAAATTGATTTAAAAATATAAATGTAAAAATATAAGCAATATAATAAAAAATTTAAATAATTACACAAAATAAAATATAAAAATACATGATAAAAAATATAAGTTTGGCAAACAAACCAATTTATAAAATATAAAGGTATATTTTAACCAAAATAATAAAATGGGGGCTAAATGACAAATAACAAAAAGTGGAGGGACTAAATTGATATTTTATTTTAAAAATAATTTGAAAGTAAGTTAATGATAAAATTGAAACGAAAGAGGGTCATTAGATGGTTGATCGGAAACACAGTTTCTTCAGATTGAATGGCATTCCTGATCTGGGCTCTGATATCTGCAGCCTTCGCCCTAATTCTGAGATTGGTTTCCTTTGTGACGATCGGATGTCGGAGGAACAGACAAAGGGCTGTCGCTTTCTTCCACCCTTACACCAACGACGGCGGCGGCGGAGAGAGAGTTCTGTGGTGCGCCGTCAAGGCCATTCAGGAGGAGCGACCTGATCTCCAGTGCGCCATCTACACCGGCGATCACGATGCTTCGCCTGATACTTTGATGGCGCGGGCCATCGATCGCTTTGGAGTCAAGCTGCTTTACCCTCCTAAGGTATCCATATAAAATAACTCCCTACATAAATATATATATGCAGGATGTGTGTGATTTCGCATTTTTATATGTGCATATATACATGTGTGTATCCAATTTTCTTGGTTTATTTGGGTTTAGAGTTGTATGATGCATAATCAGGATGTGTAATGATTCTTTGGTTGGTTGCTGAGATAATTCCAAAATAAAATAGCGAAGACTTCTGCTTTGTTGACTGCTAGTACGGGAGAGCTGAAATTTGAGATTTGATGCATATGAATTAGTATTTATATATATCAATAGGAAGTATTGGGATGAGTTCAGAAAATACTAAATGAGGTTTTTTTTTTTTACTACAATGACTAGGTCAATTGTATCCCTGATTTTAACAATTGACAATGCATCCCTCTTGCATTTTGTAAGTTGCATCAATTTATCTAAGGCCACATTGATTGTTGCAAACTTAAGAGGTTGGCTGCCAGGGGCAAGAAGTTGATTTGGGACAAATGAACCCGCTTTTTGCTGGAAAAGCTAGTTTTTCACCCTTGTTGCACATGATCTCAATTTCCAAATAGTGGCAGTACAAAATGTTACTAAGAATTAGCCTCTTAATAGACCTGCTTACAATGACCAGAGGCCTTCACATTGGCACCTCTGTAAAGGTTTCTCTACTAGCCTTTTAAATGATTTGGATTGCCAGAATTTTTGGTAACTCACTGGGCTAGTATCATCCAGCATCATGAAATTTCACAATGGTATCTTTATGGCTATGAAGAAAACCTGCAATCAACTCTACCTAGAAGTTAATTGCACTCGCGCATTTTTTTTTTCTTTATCTGAACTTGTTATGCAATGACGCTTTTGTTCCAAGTCTTATTGGCTCTGAACAATGGATTTGATTACTTTAGATTTTGTTCCATGGGTGTTTTGCACTGATTTCTTGCTTTGTCAATAAGGTGGTGCACTTACACAAAAGGAAGTGGATTGAAGAAACAACTTACACTCGCTTCACTATGGTTGGTCAAAGCTTTGGCTCTGTCTATCTCTCATGGGAAGCTTTGTGCAAGTTTACTCCTGTGTATTATTTTGATACTAGTGGATATGCTTTTACGTATCCAGTTGCCCGGATGTTTGGATGTAAAGTTGTTTGCTATACACATTACCCTACAATCAGCTTAGACATGATATCACGTGTTCGTGGGAGAAGTTCAATGTATAACAACAATGCAAGAATTGCTCACAGGTTTGTTTTGTATTATTTTTATGCTACTTGCTTTCTGAAAAATGGCACCGACACTTTTTCCTATGAAAAGAGTGTATAACCTTGTAGACTCCTGTGTTTTGCTACAAGTTAACTGGCACTGTCAAAATGGTTTTTCCTCTGGCATCTTTTGTGTGTGAGGCACATTTTGCCTGATTGGGTTAAGTGTCTGAGTTCTAGCTAAGATATTCACCAGGCCAACAAATCAAGAATAATGTACAACACTTTTTTTTGGATTACTAAATCTTTCTTATACCTCTTCAATAGTTTGCTGGCAATGCAGCTTCAATCTTAGAACATGCCTATGCTCTGCCAAAATGTTCTTGCAGATATTTTCTTTTTTAAGGCTTTCAGGGTAGGCATAATCCTTGAAAGATATTTACCTCCTGGCAGAGTTTTCAATTTCTTGACCTTAGCTTATGTAGGTTAGATAAGTATTGCAATATTTATTACTTGTTCTCCTCTTGTCTAAACCTTGAGATTTTTTTTTTCTTTTTTGTTGCAGCACATGGCTATCTCAGTGCAAACTTGTCTACTACATGTTCTTTAGCTGGATGTATGGGATTGTTGGTTCCTGTGTGGACCTTGCAATGGTGAATTCTTCATGGACTTACTCACACATAGAAAAGCTTTGGGGTATCTGTGATCGTATTAAGCTAGTCTATCCTCCTTGTGACACTTCAGGTCTTCAGGTTTGCAAATATGTAGTTTCTTAATGTTAATCATACTATTCACATGGCTTCTTGTATAAGATCTATTCTACAGTTCTATGGTGCACATTCTTGAGCTCTAAGAAAACTAGATATAAAACTGATTGATGACTGACTTCCTTGTAATACTTGCTAAGCACATGCATGCCCGGATGTGTGGCACACACAGAGAGGGAGAGAGCAACCAATGCTTTTTTCAAGAAGCTCACACCCCCCCCCCCCAAAAAAAAAAAAAAAAATCATGTAGGTTGCACCGTTGTTTTATTATTTTTACCACTGAGTTATATGAAAGTAATGTTTTTATTGTGGACCCCATTGTTATTAGTATTTCTCCATCATTTATTTGGTTCTATTGTTTAGTTTTCTTTTGCTTGCATATGCTGTCTTTCTTGTTGGAGCCTCCTTCAAAATCTCCCTCCCTCCCTATCGTCCTCCCTATCGTTTGTTTTTTCTGTCTATCTGTCTATTTCTTTGGTAGGAACTTTCTCAGTGTCTTAGAACAGTGATCATCATCTCCAATATCAGAGAAAATTTACAGAGGGAAATAAGAATGTTAAGAGAGAAGAAATTGACTGATCATCCATTGAGGATGTCAGTACAAGTAGTCTAGTATTAATAGCTTTATCCTTAAAGTTAAGACCTAGATAGAACTTCCTAAATTGCAAATAAGCTTCCCATGAAGCATCTTCCAAAAGCAGTCCACTGAACTAGAACGTGCTTCCCTCCCTTTCCCCCATCGATTACTTGTTGAGAATTGAGTATGGCCAAGGGCTCTATCACTGGTTTACAACCAGTACTATCAGTAAGAGGGTTGATGATTTCATATGTGATAGTTCCCTTCAGAGGTTTAAGAGACATGGAAAACAAGGTGGATCTTGCAATTGTTTGGCAACCTTGACCTTTATCTAAGACTACCAATGCTCTTTAAAATCTGACAGGGTCCATTACATTAGAGCAAAGTTTATAATTGGACCTGTGGGCAAGGGAGTGTTGTCTGTAAGGCTGAAGCTTCAACCACACCCACTCTCCCACCTTCAAATGAACCTCCTTACTATGTTTATTATGTGAGGCTTCATCCCATCCTGAGCCTTTTGAAGATTTACCTTTAGAACCCTAAGGAGGTCAGTTCTTTGTTGCAGCATTTTGTCCACAACTTCCAATGATAAAGCTTAGCTACATAGGCTGGAATCCAAGGTGGAATTCTTCCATAAAGAGCCTAAAAGGGAGACATGCCTATAGAAGTGTGATAAGATGTACTACAGCATAACTCAGTCCAAGGTAAGAACTGATCCCATTTGTTAGGAGTCTCTAACACAAAAGCCCTTAGATACATTTCTGAAACTTGAATTACCACTTTAATTTGTCCGTCAATCTGGGGGTGGTAGATGATCTGAATGTATGTGTTATCCCACTTCGATGGAGAGGTTGTTTGCCAAAATTTACTGAGGAAGACTGAATCGCTACCTGAAACAACCAATTTTGGAAATTCGTGAAGCTTGATGACTATATGAATGAGGATTTATGCAACCTTGCTAGTGGTGTGATGAGGGGGCAGAGGTCCAAACTCCGAAGTAAAAAAATTTGGGAAGTCTATCTACCATTACCATGATTGTACAATGGTCCTGTGAGCTAAGCTGTAACAAGTTACTAGTAGGCCTGGATGCAACCATGAGAAGATTGCAGCTTTAAGAATATACACTTTTTAGAGGTAGGAATGTCTTGCCTTGAGAAAGCATTAGCATTCCTACTAGCCCTGTACAAAATATGGCAGTCATGGCCACAAAGCTTTACTGAAGTAATGCTGCTAGTCCAAAGTTTGAATCACTTGACTTGTTAGCTTTCTAAGGCACCTGTGATCAGTTATAATAGTAAAAGATCTTCTCAACAAATATTTTCTCCGTCTTCAGACAGCCCAGACAATGGCATATAGACCTCTTTCATAGTTTGATGCCTTGGCCAATCCAGGAGGTGCTGAAGCAAGATATAAGGTGACCTTCTTAAGTGATGGCCACTCCAATTCTTACACTTTAAGCATTAGTTTTAAGGGTTGAAGGCTGATCAAAGTTTGGTAGGGCAAGAACAGAGGCCTCTGTCATCTTAGTCTTCATTAAGAAGAATTCATTCTCAGCCTCCTGCCTGCCTTTCCAAGCTCCTCCTTTTAGCACTCCTTTTAGCAGGCAAGTGAAGGGCAGTAAACTTGCATACTCGTGTAAAACTGCTATAATAGCCTGTAAGGCCCAAGAAACCCCTCAATTTATTTGGTTTGTAGTAGGCCATGAAAGCATTGTTTCAATCATTTTAGGATCTTGTTGGACACAATGGTCCAAATATTAAATGGAAGACTGCTGGAAGGCACATTTGCTCTGTTTAGCATATAATTCATTTTGGAGCAATGCCCTTAAAACCACTTCTAAATGTAACTTGTGTTCACTTTGACTACTGCTATTGATGAGAATATCATCAAAAAACACAGCTACAAACTTTCTTATGTAGGGTTAAAATATGTTGTTCATTAAAGCTTGAAAGGTGGCAGGGGCATTAGTGCCAAAGGTCATCACCAAGAATTCATTAATGACCCCAATGTATCTTGGAGGTTTATTTAGAGAACATTTCAGCACCGTCTAACTCACCCAAGTCATCCATGGCGGGTATAGTTATCCTTAATAGAACAAGGTTGAGTGCTCTATAAATTATAGAAAACCTCCAAGTGCTATCTTCCTCTTTCACCAACCAAACTGGAGAAGAATAAAGGCCATTACTTGGTTGTATAATGCCATCATCTAACATCTCTTGCAACTTTTTCTCTATTTCATTCTTTTGGAAATGAGGATATTTGCAAGGTTGACATATATGGGTTTAGAGTTAGGTTACAAGGTGATCTAGTGGTTAATTTGTCTAAATGGAGGCAGCTCTTCTGACCTTAGAATAAGTATGAAGAAGATCCTGCAGCACCTTTTGAGAGGGAAGGGATACCTGAGGGTCTCCCGTGTAATTTCAGCCTTGAAGAGGAAGAATTCATATATAACCTCATTTACCTCCAGTTCATGCAATTATCTTCTGCTAAAAGGTATTTCATTGAGTTGTAGCTGCTCTTGCAAGTTCACTGATTTGCCCTTCCTCTAAAATTCTTTGGTTAAACCCTTATAATCAGTTAATGCATGCCCTAGGATTTTCAACAACTGAACACCCAAGATAATATCATCTCCTTTTATAGGTAATACAACGAGATCAAGAAGGAATGAAGTATTTTGAAGCTGGGGAGGAACTTGGAGACACCTTTGTGGGATTAAAAAATTGTATTGTTTAGATGATTTTGCCAAGTATAAAAACTCAATTCGATTTCTCTATCTTTACCATTCATCTCCCTTTTTCATCATCATCTCTGCAATCCTCACTGCCACCTCCTCCTCTTCTTTTGCTTCTTCTTCTTTCTGGTTTTCTTCTTAGATCTGCTAGGTTCATCAATCTTGATTAAATATAATATAATACATATAATATAATTGCAGAAAGATTTAGGGAGAAGATATGATGTTATTCATCAGTTTAATTGGAATATATACAGAGTATATCCTTTCTAGTTTCCTATTCTGAGATTTATGTACACTTTATTTGGAAGTTACAACTACACTAGTTTAGGAAACTTACAGCTAGTTTTGAGAGAGTGATTTATTCTCCACCCAAACTAGGAAACAAGTTGACTCTACAAAATAAGGAAACTAAGAAATTAGGAAATAGATTAATTAGCCAGCTAACAAAGCTAATTAGTCAGCTAATGACTTAATTAGTTGACTAACTAGTTAGTCAGCTAACGGGTTAATTAGTTGACTAACAAAGTTAATTAGCTAGCTAATGCCAAGACAACTAATGCTTGAAATCTCCACACTCCCCCTCAAGCTGGGCTGAAAATGTTGTTCAAACCAAGCTTGCAACTCAAGTCTTTGAATATTTTTCTTGGCAGTGCTTTAGTAAGTATGTCTGCAACTTGACTGGTTGTAGGTGTATAAACAAGCTAAATACTCCTTGTTCCAACTTTTCTTTGACAAAATGTTGGTCAATTCCCACGTGTTTTGTTTGGTCATGATGAACTAGATTTTTAGCAATGCTAATAGCAGACTAGTTGTTACACAAAACCTTTACTGGCTTCTCAACATTAATTTTCATATCTAGTAAGACTCTTCTCAACCACATTCCGTCATAGAACCCATGAGCCATAGCTTTGAGCCCAACCTCTGCGTTGCTTCAAGAAACCACATATTGCTTTTTACTACACCAAGTAACACGGTTTCCCCACACATATGAACAATATCCGAAAGTTGACCTTCGGTCTTGAATTGATCCAGCCCAGTCTGCATTACTGTATACTTCCACATCTCTGTTATTAGTTTTTCTGAACATCAATCCTTTGCTCGAATTTAATTTCAGGTACTTTAGGATTCGACACACTACCTCCATGTGTTATTCTTTAGGATCAGTCATGAATTGGCTAAACACACTTACAGAAAAACCTATATTTGGTCTTGTTTGTGACAGGTATATAAGTTTTCCCACAAGTCTTTGGTATCTTCCTTTGTCAACTGGAACACTCTCCTTACCAATGCCTAATTTTGTAGTGGAATCCATAGGTGTGTCATCTGGCTCGCAATCCATCATCCCGGTTTCATTTAGGAGGTCTAAGATGTATTTCCTTTGGGAAATAAAGATCCCAGCTTTTGAAATATCTTAGGTTTCCTAGGTCTTTAATCTCGAACTCCTTTGCAAGTACTTCTTTGAGACATCCCATCTCAGAAAGATCATTCCCTGTGATAATAATATCATCTACATAAACAATGAGAATATAAATTTTTTCTCCTTAAGAATGTTTGACAAAAAGTGTGTGATCTGCTTGGCATTGGACCTATCCATACTTGTTAAAAGTTGTCTAGAGTATAGGATGAGAAGATCAGTGAAAATAATGTATTTTGAGGGCTAATGAAGTATTAAATAGAAGTTTATTTCTCAATATGTAATTAGTGATAGTTGGAGGGTTAAAGTGTAAATATTTAATAGTCTTCATTGGGATATCCGCCCACTATTATAAATAGAGGGCAAGGGGTAGCAAGAGAGGTAGATTTCTCATTCTATTGTATCGGGCATGCATTCATTTAGAGAGAAAGGCTAGTGAGCAAGATAGCTTCGTAATCTTGGAGAATGAGTGTTGGATGTACTCGGGAGTAGGAGAAATTACTCAAGCTGTTTTACTGATTATTCTTGATAATAAAGAAGGCTGCTCTTGGTGGGTGTTTGAAGGCTGGATGTAGGTTTGCCAAAGGCATTCCAAATCAGGATAATCTGCTTGTTCTTCTTGTTGGTTTGTGTTTTCTGTCCTGTTTTTCAATTCTGTTTTTCTTGTTTCTGTTTCATATAATTTTTTGTTGTGTGATTGGCAAATAAATCTGAGAGGGTTTGTGAGGGTGTGAGAGGATTGTTCTTGCCTAAATATTCTCATCTAAGTGTGTCTTGATTGGTTTTCTTGTGGGATCTAGTGACTGCCAGTGTCCCTAGGTATAACAATACTTTTGCACTACCTTTGTGAACCTTTTGAACCAGGCTCCAAGTGATTGTTTGATACCATACAGTGATCTCTTCAACCTACATACCTTGTTCTTTGTGGTTTCAATTTCAAATTCTGGAGGAATTTCCATGTAGACTTCTTCTCCTAAGTCTCCATTTGGGAAAGCATTCTTCACATCCAATTGGTGTAGAGGCCAATCTAAATTTGCTGCAAGAGAGAGTAGTACTCGGATAGTATTTAGTTTAGCAACTGGGGCAAAAGTCTCCTGGTAATCAATACCATATGATTGTGCGAAGCCCTTTGCCACAAGATGGGCCTTAGATCTTTCAATATGTCCATCTTCTCTATATTTCATTGTGAATATCCATTTGCAGCCCACAGGTTTTTTCCTGATGGTAATTCCAAGATTTCCTAGTCTCATTCTTCTCCAAAGCTTGGATTTCTTCAAAAACTACCATCTTCCACTTTGGTTGTTTAAGGGCTTCCTGCATGTCATGAGTCACCTAACCCTAATTTTAAGATCTTCATACTAGAATTGATCTTACACTGTTTTTGCCCAATTTTCGCACTTGTTTTGTTGATTCTTCCTCCCATATTGCATCAAATTGGTATCAGAGCAAAATAATCCTATAGTTGTGTTAGGATTTTCTATTTTGAGTGATGGTTGGACGTGCTAGAGGTCTTGGAAGAGGCAATCAAGGCCGAGAAACAGAGTTGGCTGCAATGGGGCATATGATTGAAGATTTGTCGCAAGTTGTGCATGCTCTACAGGACCTTTACAGGAATGTGTGGGAACCTGTATGGAGATTCTTGAAGGTGACCACAACCCTTTTGGCCTGCCAGAAGGTGGTCTGGAGGGAGAACTTGAAGGAGAAGATGAGAACCCCTTTCATGATGGTGGGACCTCAGATTTTGGGGCATGAGGCAGACTGGAAGAGTGGTTGGCACATGCACTTGATTTGTCAGGTGGAATTAAAATAGAAGATTACTGATTTTGATGGAATGATGCATGCTAAGGATTATTTAAGTTGGGAAGCAAGTTCAGAGATAAAGAGTGGAAGCCAAGGGCTGAAGACAGGAAGATTCTCTTTGTGAAGCTGAAATTGAAGGGTATTGTCCTTCAATGGCGGAAGAGAGTTTTAGAGCAGCGGCTCGCCAAAGGAAGCCAAAAATTCAGACTTGGGAGAATACAAAGGCTAAGATGCGGAAGCAATTTTTGCTGGCTCATTTTGCTATGACGTTATATGAAAGATTTCATTCCTTGAAGAAAAAAGGCAATGACAGTGGAGGAGTACACAATTGAGTTTGATAATCCATCAATTCATGTTGGGTTAAATGAATCCAATGAACAGATGACTTAATGATCTTTGGCTGCTTTGAACCAATCTCCAAGAGATGAGATGGGAGTTTTTTGCTTGTTTAACCTTGAAGATGCTTGACAATATGCTGTAATGGCTGAAAAAAGAGTAGCTCGTTATGGTGTTAGGTGTCCTTTAATGACCTGAGGGACTGTTGTGTGAAGTCCCAAGGTTCCAGCTTCTGTCCAAGGCTGGAAAAGTGCCCAAACAACTTCAAGGACTAAACAAGAAATAGTTTTGGAAGAACAACCTCTAGAGTTGTTGGGGGTTCAAGTCACAATGAGAAAGGGAAGGAAAACATCCACTTTGGAGCTTCAAAAGGTGTTGATAGCAACCCTACACAATCTGCCCTTTGATGTTTCAACTGTCATGAGTTGGGCCATGCTTCTTATTCTTGTCCTCCACGTCAAGTTAATTTACTAGAAGCACATGTTGAGCATGGAGACGACATTGGTGAACCTGTTTATCATGAATATGTTGAAGATGAGGAGGAAATTGACCTTTTACCTGTACAAGGCAAAAATCTTGTTGTTCAACAGGTTTTATCTACTCCAAAGGTGGTGGAACAAGAAGATTGGAGAGGGCACAACATATTTCACACCAACAAGATTTGGAGTTCTATGATTTTATTTGTGCTCTTCATCATTGACAACATTTATTATTTGTTATATTGAGATTTTGAGGTGTACTCAAATCATGAGACGGTTTGATATTTGAATTCCCAAAAGAAAGTCAACCCAAAACAGGCAAGGTGGAGTTCTTTTCTACAACAATTCTCTTTCACTTTGAAGCATAAGTCTGGGGAGTTGAATAGAGTGACCAATGCACTTAACAAATGTGGTTCCTTGTTGGCTACTTTGCATGCTCAAGTCATTGGCTTTGAGGAGCTGAAAAATCAATACCAAGAAGATTCCTACTTCAGCCAAGTGATGAGACATTTGCAAGGGCCAACCATGGAGTTATCCAATCCTTTTGTTGTGCATGATGGATACTGTTTGAGGTAACCAACTATGTATTCTAGCTGGTCCTTTATGTGAACAAATCATTTGGGAACTTAATGGAGGTGGTTTGGGAGGACATTTTGGGCAAGATAAAACTTTGGCAATGATGAGTGAATGTTACCATTGGCCAAAAGATGAACCGGGGTGTTGAGAGATTGGTGAAACAATATAGAGTTTGTCAACTTGCAAAAGGCCAATCCCAAAATACTAGTTTGCATATGCCCTTACCACTTGCGATTTCCCTTTGGGTTCATCTTTGCATGGACTTTGTTCTTGGGTTGCCTAAAATTGCTAGGGGGCATGATTCTGCCCTTGTGGTGGTTGATTGATTTTCCAAAATGACTCACTTCATTCCTTGTTCAAGAACTATTGGTGCATTGCATGTGGCTGAATTGTTTTTCAAAGAAATAGTGCATTTACACGGGATTCCCACTACTATTGTGTCGGACAGAGGTGTGAAATTTATGGGGGGCACTTTTGGCATTTTTTGTGGAGGAAGTTGAGAACTCAACTGCAATATTCAAGCACACAAACAGATGGGCAAACTGAAGTGGTGAATACGAGTCTTGGTAATTTGTTGAGATGCCTTGTTTGCGATCATGTGAAGGTTTGGGATACAATCGTCCCTCATGATGAACTTACCTATAACAATTTAGTGAACCGCACTACTAAGAAGACTCCCTTTGAAGATGCTTATGGTCACAAGCCTCAACATGTGTTAGATTTTGTGCGATTACCACAAGATGTTCACATCAGTGAAGATGCAGAAGCTTTTGTTGACCATATTCAGAGAATCCATGAAGAGGTATGTGTTGCCCTTAAATCTAGCAATGAACTTTATAAGGAAAATGTTGATCAACATTAGAGGTTCAAAGAATTATTTGACGGTCATCAAGTTCTGTTGCATCTTAGAAAGGAGAGGTTTCCCAAAGGAACTTACCATAAGTTCAAGTATAGAGAAATTGGACCATGCTAGATTTTGAAAAAGCTTAGCTCCAATGCTTATATGGTCCTCCCAATGCTTTTAGATTATCTTCAAATCAGTCCAATTTTTAATGATGTTGACTTATATGATTTCCATGGATTTGATGGACAGAATGACGAAGCTACTACCAAGGAATGGGTTAATCAATTGCCAAAGAAACCAAGAGAAGTTATTGAAGTGCTTGACATGAAAGAGGCTCATTCTTGACAAGGCAATCTTTATCATCGATTTCTTGTAAAGTGTTTGGGCAAACCTCCAATAGAAAGAACTTGGATATTTGAAGAAGAATTGCAAAAATTGATCCTAGCATTTATGATCAATACGTCCAAGTTTTCTTGTCAGAGCTGAGTTTCTTTTCAAGCCGGGGAGATTGATGCAGTAGCATTTTTTTAGTTATTAGGGTTTTTATTTTATTTTTATTTGTTTAATTATGCTTAGTTTTTAAGTTATTCAATTTTAAATACTTTTTTATTTATTAGTTTTAATAAGTTGTCATGTGACTAGCGTGTAACTATTAAAAAAAAAGATAGATTCCTTAGATTAGATGGATTCCTTGTGATCAAGGACTAAGATTCCTGTGTGATTAAGGATTAGTAACCTAGTATGAATAGTCTTTTAAGAGACTTTGTAGGCAGCCGTTTTATCCTATTTTCAAGTTTGAGGATTTCTTAAACCATAATTTTAAGATCTCTGTTCCAGAATTGATCTTACACTGTTTTTGCCCAATTTTGCATGTGTTTTATTGGTCCTTCCTCCCATAGTGCATCAACAGTTCAAGTAGTCTAGTATCAATGCAATGCTGAAAAGTATTTCCTCCAAGTAGTTACAGATGATTCACTTTTAAGTGTCATAGGTGCGTGTACAACTAATTCTTAATTAACCAACTAACTCGCTTTCACTATCACTTGACACACGTCCAAATAGGATGATATCCTCTTAGTGCAGCCAAATTCTTCCTGCTCTGCTTTTGGTCTCAGGATGTCATCTACTTCAGTTCAGAGCAGGTTGTTGGACACACATGGTTGGTAACCAGGAAAAAAGGAACTTTTAAAACATGGGTGAATGAATTGTGAATAGGAAGTAACTTCTTGCTTTTGTAGCTAACTTGTGTGCATCTCAATATCAATCTTTGAATTTGTTTGCAAACATCAACATTTTCGCATGGCTGCCAAAGTTCTTCTATGAATTGGGTATACTTGCATCACCCATTTAATACTGCCAAACATCGAGTGCTAGGAAATCCTTGATAAATCAATTACTGGGTATGGTAAATTTTCCCATAGAAATGTTGCATGTTTCCTCCTATGGTTTCTAGTTTTCCCATTAGGCTTCAATGATAGTTGGGGATTCTAACCAGCTGCCTGCACTCTTAACAGATGCTTCCACTGGAAAGACCCGCACAATCTTCAACAATCATATCTGTTGCTCAATTTCGTCCAGAGAAGGTGGGCATCCTTTTATAGACTCTTCAGAGGTCATTCTTGGTGTCTATTTGTTGTACTAATCTTGCTTTAAACTTGGTTCATTGCATCAGGCACACAAACTTCAACTCGAGTCTTTTTCAGTAGTCATTAAAAAATTGGATGCAAACATCCCTAGGCCCAAGCTCCAATTTGTTGGTAGTTGTCGGAATAATGCAGATGAGGAAAGGTTGCAGAATTTGAAAAACCTGGCAATTGAATTGAAGGTTGAAAAGGATGTGGAGTTCCACAAGAATCTGATGTACAGGTCTGTACCGTGTCAGCTTATAGTCTGTAATTTTGCCATTTAATTTGATTTGGATTTTGTTCTGATATATATACAAATGTTTTTTTTTTTTAAATTACTCTCTTCCATTATTATTGCTTTATGAAAATGCTAAGCCATTTTTGCAGATTCTCCTGCACTGATTTAGATTGTGGCTTTAGCCTTTTTTGATTCATATTTTCTGAAGATTTTCTAATGACCACATAAAACTGTCATTCGGTAAAGATCATTCTGCCTGATACTTGGTCAGTTGTGATAAAACCATGAATCATTATGTATTCTATGGTTTTCCTGGCTGTAAGGGTCCAACTTGATAATTTGTTCTGAAAATCAATGAAGATGCTGAACATCACTAGTTCAAAATAAACTTAAACGACTGCATGGTATGGGCCTGTTTTATCCTTGTTATAGATCTTAGTACTGTGACAGTGTGACTTCAATAATCTGGGTCAAAAAATAATCTGATGCAGAACTTGAAACAAAAGCACAGGAGTAATCCTAATTACTCAAATCAATTCTCAATATTCAAATTCATTATCAAAGTCTACTTAACAATACATCTCTAAGGAGTTTATATAAGACCATAAACCTCCCTAGTTACGTAACATATCAAAGACAAAATCATATCCTAACTATAATAGAAATATAATCTTCCTAAAACTACTTAGGAAAGAAATAAAAAAAGAAGGAAATGAAATATACGAAAACAAAAGTATGGTTTTCTCTATTTTCTATATTTTTCCTTAGAATAATATTTCCCAAAAAATTCTTTGCTCGGCCCCCATTGTTCTCCCCCTAGTGAAAAAAACCCAGCTTTGATGAGTTGGACTGCAAGTACCACACCAAGAAATCAAGATCTAAAACTCGAAAATCATCCTCAGTAATCCATGAACTGTCAGAGTTTGGATGCTCTTTCCACTTGATGAGGAACCTCCAATAACCACCACCATGAGAAGAAGCTACAATCTCATTGTCGAGCACAACATCAATCACATCCTTTTGTTGCTATGGGTGTAGAGCAAGAGGAACTTGGTGACCTGCAAGAACAGTGGTGGGAAAAATAGAAGGCTCAAATGTGCCTTGGTAAAGTGATAAGTATTCCACATTGAAAACAAGATTAATATTCCTATGATCAAGTAAATTCAGGTAAAGAAGCATTAGGTCCACGTTTTCAAATAATAGGAAATGGACCACTAGCTAGAGCATGTAATATCTTAACGAAATGTTTAAGGAAGTGTTTGGGTCGAATCCAAACCATGGCATGATCACCTCCTTTAAAGTCCCTAGCCCTAGGATGTGCATTAGCAACATGTTTATAGTGAACATTACTCATTGCAAATTTTCATCAAATTTTTAGCAGGCTCAGAAATTTGGGCATCTAGGGGCAATGGTATAAGATCAATAGGGATACAAGGGGAGTGGCAATGAACAATCTCAAATGGACTCTTACCAGTGGACCTATTAAGAAAGTTATAGACAAATTCAACAGTTGGCAAAACCAAGTCCCAGTTTCCAAGCTTCTCACTGACAAGACACCTAAGCAAGTCTCCCAAACTACAATTCACAACTTCTATTTGTTCATCACTTTGATGGTGGAAGGCAAAGGGAATTTCAAACTTGTCCCAAAGAGTTTCCTTAGTGTTTTCTAAATGTAACTAACAAACTTGACATCCCTATCAAACATTGTGGAAGAAGGAAAATCATGCAACTTAACAACCTTGCAAAAGAACAACTTAGCCACATGGGAAGCATCAGTTGTCTTACTACATGGACAGAAATGTGCGATCCTAGAAAACCTACCCACATCTTCTAAAATGGAGTCATGTCCCTAATTGTCTCGGGCAATCTTAGAACAAAATCCATACTTACATCTTTCCAGGGTGTATGTGGGATCAGAAGAGGGGTGTATAAGCTAGGGTTGTGCTTCTTAGTCTTAGATAGTTGATAGGTGTGAAAATGTGAAATAATCCTAGAAACATCCCTCTCCTCTTCAAAGACGGCCATAAAAATTATCATTAACAACTGTCATGGTCTTGTCCCTCCTTAAATGACTTACTAATCCACCTGCATGCATTTTGCTAGATTAGAAAATCCCTAAATGAAGTTTGCGCAATGCATAACTGAATTCTTTAAAAGAGATAACCATCATGAATGACAAAATCAACAGCAGGATGACAATTACCTGCGCTAACCTTGAGGTAAATGTGCCTAAACTCAGTGCCAAGTGGGCTATATGTCCTTCTCCTTATCAAAGCTAGTAATTTCGGTGCTCATCACTTGGAAGACAGTTGACTACCCGACTAAGGGCATCATCTACTTTGTTATCGACTCTAAAACAGTGCCTAAGGACAAAAGGGCACTCACAAAGGAACTCAACCAACTTAGAATATGCTTGGAATTCAACTTCTTTTGAGACCACAAATATGTCAATGCCTGATGATTAGAATACAGGACAAACTCTTGTGGCAATAGATAGTACCTCCAATGGTGACTAGATTGGACAATAACATAGAACTCTTTATCATATGAGGAATAATTTTGTTTAGCCTCATTGAGTTTCTCACTAAAGAATGCTTTTGGTTGATCCTCTTGCCTAAGAACACCCCCAATACCAATGTCAGATGCATTACAAATAACCTTAAAAACTTTACTAAAATCGAGATGCCTTAAGACAGATGTCATGGCCATATTTTCTTTAATTTCCTTGAAGGCTTTAATCATTGAGCTAGGCCATTGAAACTCTCCTTTCTTCATACAATCTGTGATAGGAGACATGATAGTACTAAATCCCTTTATGAATCTATTAGAAGATGTGGTTAGGCCATGGAAACTACAAATCTCAAACATTGTCTTGGGTTCAGGTTACTCTTTATTGGCTTGAACTTTCTCAGGATCTTACTACACCTTGGGTAGAGATAATGAAGATTGAAGCCTAAGAAAAACTCCTAGGGTTGTAGAAAGGAGCACTTCTCAAGGTTAACATACAATTTTGCTACCTTAAGAGTTTGAAAAACTTGTTTGAGGCGGCTTAGATACTCATCTTGGGACTTACTAAAGATCAAGATGTCATCAAAGTAGGCAACCAAGAATTTTCCTATGAAAAGGCTTGAGCACTAGTGTCATAACACTCATAAAGGTGCTAGGAGCATTGGACAAGCCAAAGGGCATAACTAACCATACATAAAGTCCATATTGGGTCTTAAAAGCATTTTTCCACTCATCTCCTAGTTGGTTATGGATCTGATGATACCTACTTTGCAACTCTATCTTGGAAAACCAACTAGAACTGGCTAACATATCCAACATATCTTCCAACCTTAGAATGTAGGAATGTGAAATCTCTACTTGATGGTGATGGTGATTTTATTAATGACTGTGCTATCTATGCACATTCTCCAAGATCCATCTTTCTTTAGGGTTAAAATGGTAGGTATAAATCAAGGTCCAAGTCTTACAAAACCCTTGGTCAATGATTCATCCACTTGCCTATTTAGTTCAACTCGCTCTTTTATGTTCATCCTATAATTTGGGGCAAATTAAGTAATTGGTGTTAGATCACCTTTGCTTGTATAGCAGCACACACCCAAAGGGGGGGGGGGAATTGGGTGCTTAAAATCTTGTTTTGAATAATGGTATATGAGAAACAATGAATGTTAATGATGCTGAAAGTTTGTAATTGAAGTGGAATGTAATGAAAAGCTTTGAGAAAATATGAAAGCATAAGAGACAACAAGATTTTTAGAGTGGTTCAGCTATTCCCAGCCTACATCAACTACTCTACCTCCCACTAGAAATTTTCAAATCCACTAACAAAGTACAAATAGGACTGCAAACCACAGTCCAATACAACTGCTAGCTATACCGCTAGCCTTCTAGCTCGTCGTGCTAGGAAAACTTCTTACAAAATATAAAGTTTAAAGAAATGAAAGATGCGACTCTCAAAAATAGAATTCTCTCTTAAATTTCAACAAGAAGGAGGTTGAAAATAGAAATTACAAAGAATGAATCAAGCCTTGTGAAAGAGAGAAAAATAGTGTAAACAGTGAAAACTCAATGAACAGATAATTTTTAAAGCTTTAGCTCAATCTTCTCTTCAATCTCTTCACTCTCTTCACCATTAAGCTTAAAACATCTAAGCATTTATATCTTTTGACCTCTCTTCATTTAATGTAGTCACTGGAGATCAAACTTGTAAATTTCAAACATAAAAAAACTAGTTGTTAGTAAATTTCCTAATAGAAATGGTTGACAGTTTTCAAAATGCAATCGACTGTTTATTTCAAAATATTGAAAAATCAGTTGACATTTTGGTAAAACTTTCAATTATCAAGTTTGCAGAAATAGTCGACTGCAAACAATTGAGAGTATGCATATTAGACGGTTGACAGTTTTGAAGAATTAGCTGACAGTTTCAAAGAGGAATAAAAATCCAGTCGACTGTCTTAACTTTGAAACATTGATCCAGAATGAATACATTAAATCGGTCGACTTGTTTCAAGAATGAGTCAACAATTTAGAAAAACAGGTCGATAGTTTTTCACTGGATTCAATGTTTAATTGATTTTTCTTACATTTTCAAGAACTTTTTAAGATCAAAATTTTGAATTCCAAAACAATTAGTTTAACATGTCCAAAAACTTAAAGTCCAATATATTAATAAAGTAGCTTGAATGGACTCAATCGAGCTCGTAAGTCAAGTACGGAACGAGCCTTGTCTACGAACGACCTTGTCTTGCTTGCTTCTAGCACTAGATAATAGGCATTCTGGTATGGCAGGAATACTACTTTTTAGGTCGACCACTATATAGGAGCAATAGCGAAGCCAAGCCGTATAAAGGTGAGCAGCCCTTACTTATAGCAATAGCAAACGGCCTACTTATAGCCCTATTTTCCCCCTTTCTTCGGGGACTTCAATGGGCCAACCAAAATGACAATTCTTCACGTTTTCCTCAGACAGTGGGAATGAATTTGATAGTTCTTCCATTTTAGAACAAGACTTAAAATACAATTTTAGAACATTTTCAAGACTTATTCAAAAGTAATGTTTAAGTTTAAAACCTTGAAGACCAAAACACTTAACCAACCCTTATTAAAGTTTTGTGTAACAGTACTCATCATCAAAACCATTTCAAAATCAAACTAACAAGTGGGACCTTGGAACTAAATCAATGGCATGCTAGATATCCCTCATAGGTGGTATGTCACTAGGAAGCTCATTGGGCATGATATCAAAAAATTCTAGTAACAACTCCATACCAAATTGAAACTCCAAGCTCATTTTAAAGGTACTCAAATGGACTCCTTAGCTATGATAGCTAACCAATGTCCACTTTCTTGACACTCCTTTTCAAGTACCTTGTGAGTGACAAGGTGGATGTGCTTCTTATTGGAGACCAATGGTGCGTACTTGGTCTTGGTCCTAGTGCATTTTCTAAAAGGTTTAGTAGGTATCAATGTGAGTTTCTTCCCTTTATAGGTAAAGACATAGGTATTTTCTTGCCCATTATGTACTACACTCATGTCATAAAGGCTAGGGCGACCTAAAATAATATGGGCAACATCCATGGGCAACACATCACTGTAAATGTCATCCTTGTAGTCATTAAACTGAATAGGGAACAAGGCATCTTTCAGTGACTGTCGTCAAGGTTGTTTTGTTCACCCCATGCAACCCTAAATGGCTTCGAATGTGGTTCCACCTTAAGGTTTAGTCGAGTGATTGTAGACTTAGAGACCACATTCATGGTACTACCCCCATCTCTGACCAGTGTACAGTCCACTCTCCATTCCTAATACATATTTGGAAAACGCTGGTAAGTTTCCATTTGCCACCATCAACACTCTCAGTCAACGCACACCTCACAACATTAATATGGCCCACCATTTCAATTTCTTCATCGAACTCTTCCTTTCCTCTTGTAAAATCTAATCAATTAATATCTCCTTTTCCACCTTCAGGTTGATCACTAGGCTTTTGCTCTAGAGTTAAGGCACTTTCAGGATGGTGACTAGCAATGTGACCTTTCTTGTGACAATGATGGGATTGAATGGAAGGGTTATGAGGGCATAAAGTACTAAGTACTAGGATTGGAATTATTGGAGGAAAAATTTATATTCCTAGCAATGCTATCCTAGGGAGCTGAATGAGGGATTGCCTTATTGACATTGTTATCTCTTGGAGGAGGTTAAGGGAAGGACCTAGATGGATGAGATTTAAAGGTTTTTGTAGGCATGTGACGTGCCTGAAGGACCTTAAGATTTTTTTATATCACCAATGCCTTAGATATGCCTCCTCTAAAGTCTCTGGGGAATGCAGCGCGATCTTTCTCTAGATGTCTAAACTCAACCCATTCATGAACCTTTATATTGTGAGAAGGGATCCTCATTTAAGTTAGACCTGATGAGAAGATTTTTCAAATGGAGCTAGGTAATCAGTTACACTCAAAGTTAATTGTCTTAGATTGAGCAATTGTTGTTGTAACTAACTCTTGTGGAAGGTAGGCGAATACTTCTCTTTGAATTTTTGCTCCATGACGCCCCATGGGGTGAATGGAGGCTCACCCAATCTCTCAAAATTACATTTGAACATTTTTTTAATATTTCTTTGCAAAACCAATCAATTTCATCTCAGCAAAACAAAACCTCTTAATGTTAGTCATGCCATACCATGTGAAGTGATCTTCCATATCATCCAACCAGATAACATATTTGGATCCAACTTGCCATCATACTCCTAAACATCCACTTTGGCTTTCTTAGGAATGCCCCTTTGGCCTTCTAGTCTATACCTATAGGGAGGAGGTAATTCCTATATTCCCTATTTGGAATCCTATCATGGTGAGCAGTGATCCTATGGCTGCTACCTATGGGTTCTTCAAAAGTTGGATGCCTTTGGTTATACCTAGGTGCTTCCTGATGGTAATCCAAATGACGGGTATCTCTCTTATGGGGCTAGGTTCTAAAGGAGTCATCCTATTTGAAGCAAGGTGTTCCAAAAGTATGAAGAGGATGACCATGCATAAACTCTCTGGAATGGGAGGACTGCACCAAGTCGTCTCCTATCTTCTGCCTACCTAGTATTTTGAGGACTTGTGCCATTTGTTCAATAAATTTTTGCACCATACCCAAAGGACCCTTGAGATTGTATAGTCTGGTTTCGAGGGCTTTTTTGGAATTGTGCAATGATTGGAGATCAACAGGTGTAATGGAGGAAGTTTGTTCTTGTTTGTTGGGAGCCATGAGAAATCAGACAACTGATATTAGGGATGGCAAAAAATAAGGGATGCTAAATTACTCAGATTGCAACTCCATTGCAAACCATAAATCTACTATAATGCACAAAAATAGAGCTATGAAATTTAAATTAAGTGACTATCAATGACGAAAAAATAATGCTCGAGATGCAACAAATAGGGTACAGGATTCTTTTTTCTGGTCTTTTTTTTTTTTGGGGGGGGGGGTGTTGTGGAGCTCTCTCTCTCTCTCTCTCTCTGAGCGGCTATGAAAAAAATTAAATGGACCTAAAAGAAAGTTACTTAAATATACACAATAAATAAATATCAATCAAGCTTCAAAGTGAAGTACCTTTAACAAAGCAAAATTGAATGGGTAATGGTTGGCTTAATGGAATATGGCTTGCAGCCAAAGGAAATTGGGTTCTCTGGATTAGGTCTTAAGATTGGGGTCTGGGTATCTGTATTGCTGGGTTAGGTAAGCAAACTGAGTATGGGTCAGGTAGGCAAAATTGGGTCTTCAAACTAGGGCTTGGGTCAAAGATAAAATGAGTATTGGTAAAACCAGATGGGTAATTGGGTAACGGGTCTTCAAATTGGGTTCTGGTTGGTGGGTTTCAGCAATCAGGTGGGAAGGCTAGTGAGCAGGCAGCGAATGTCCAACGATGATGCTTGACAATGGTTGCAATTTCGGACCCTGGCAGAGGTATCAACTGTGTGCGTTGACGTCATCAGGAGCTTCGATGAAGGTTGTTGAGCGCAGGTGAGAGCTTCCAGCGAGGGAACTTAAACTTCAGTAGACATTAACTCTAGCGAGATTTTGTGGTGAGACTGTTGAACGGCTATGATGGTCCAAATTGCAACATTGGTGAGGGATGAATGCAGTGAGCAAGTTGGATAAGGCTTCTGATGTCATCGGCTCTGGTTTCCAACATGCTTGGTGAGATTTCTGGTTCCCGGCGTGCTTGTTCACCAAAGGCTGCTTATAGTCTCGAGTCTTCCAATGGTGAATTGCTGTGTTGGAGATGTTTGAGGATGATAATCAGCAACTGATGTTGGATTCTCTGATTGCTGAAACTGAGGGTGAGGATTGTGCTGGAGCTGCTACGAAACGATGGATTGTGGGTTGAGAAAAATGTTATTTTTCTAAAATTTTCCTGAAAATTTTAGAAAATCGTTGAAAAATGATTCAGGATTTTTGGCTTTGATACCAATTGATGTAGAACCTGAAACAAAAGCACAAGATTAATCCCAATTACTCAAATCAATTCTCAATATTCAAATTCAATAATTAAAGTCTGCTTAACAATACATCTCTAAGGGGTTTATATTGACCATAAACCCTCCCTAATTAGGAGACATAAAAGACCAAATCATATCATAACTATAATGGAAATATAATCTTCCTAAAACTACTTGGGAAAGAAATAAACAAAGAAGGAAATGAAATATCTAAAACAAATATATGGTTTTCTCTATTTTCTAAACCCTAAACCTTAGAATAACATGTTCCAAGAAATTTCCTTGCTTGTCCCGTATTGTGTGGGTTTGGTTGCACTTGCTTTTGGAAAATCTAGATGAGTTACTCTCAGTGTTCTCCTGGACAATTTAGTGGCTTTGGAAAGTAGAACCCATCAATCTTGAAGGGACTGTATGGTGGCCTGCAACCTCTGAGAATGTCAATTGGCTGCAGCTGAGCAAATTAATGTTATTGCTTTATGGTGAGAGGACAAAAATATTCCCTACTGCCATTTAATATTTTAATATTGGGGAGTTTGATTGGCTGGGTAGAAACAACCAATTTGGTTGACTTGGGATTCATATATATTAATGGTGATCTTATTGAGTTTCATACTTATGTTGATATACTTGGAGGGACTTCTCCTTATAGTTCTTAAGAATGTCAACTAATGCTCTTACATTTTTTATGGAATTGATCATGGCCAGTTGAGTTGGTTGGCTTTGAAACTTGAGCAAAGTTTGGTAGAACTAGAGTCCATAAATATTATGTGGTTTGTGCATTAGGCGACATGTGGACACTTGCACCTTGGTGTAAGATATTCTTATAGAATAGTGTGATTGTTTTGCCACCCAAGTTGGCTGAAACAGTTGGCCGCCAGGGGGATGAATTCCAATCTTACCCCTTGCCTTGTTTGGGCCAATTTTGGAGGCCAAAAAAGCCATTGTCCTTTCTTATATGTTCCTCTGGGTGGATTAACTTTCTCATTGATCTGTGTTGTCTTGAACTTTCTCTTTGTACTATAGGGACTTGGTGAGACTTTTGGGAGGTGCTGTTGCAGGGATCCATGCCATGATAGATGAACACTTTGGCATAAGTGTTGTGGAGTACATGGCCGCCGGTGCCATACCAATTGGTCAGGGAACTAACTGGTTTTTCAAATTAAAGATACTTTCTGTTGGCAACTCGCTGTTCTTGTTTCTATTTCATGGATCTGGCTGGCTTATAGGGTTTGCTCGTTTTGCAGCTCATAGTTCTGCCGGGCCAAAGATGGACATCGTGTTAGAAGAAGATGGACAGAGAACTGGATTTCTTGCTCAAACTGTGGAAGAGTACGCAGATGCCATCCTAGAAATTTTAAGGATGCCAGAAAATGAGAGACTAAAGATGGCTGTTGCTGCAAGGCGACGAGCAAGCAGGTTCTCAGAAGAGAGATTTTATGATGATTTTAAAGCTGCTATTAGGCAAATTCTTTGAAATCTTCTTACTAACGGAAAAACTTTATACGGCAAACGAACTTTGTGAAGAGTAGAGCTGTAGAGGTTCTTCATTTTTTCTGTGTTTCTAGTATTTAACATCTAACCAAGATAGAAGTTGGAGAACAGCTCTTCTGTCTATATAAAGGGAGTCTGTTTTTTAGTCAGTTAAGCCATAATCAAATAAACTTCTTTTTTTTTTTATATATTATTCCTTTATTATTATTATTTTGCTTTGAACCATTAGATTAAGAAGGCGAATCTTAATATTAACAATGAAAGATATTTCGAGTTGTAGAATTGACGAGTTAGTTATGGAAATATGGGAATTAGCTATATTGTGGTTGGGGTTTCTGCATAAATATTTTGAGATATGCTATTTGCACAGAAGGTTGTTTGTAGAAACGTTTATAGGTGCGGGAAATTGGCGATATTTTGTATCATGATAAATTGGAGATATTTTGTATCAAATTCTCGCAAGAAATTAGAGCCAATTTGCACTTGTAGACAGAGAGCCAGACAGACAAGCGGGCAATCGATTTTGCCTCCTCCTTTGCTCTACCCATCATTCTCCACTGGCGAAGGCACCGACCGCCATGCTCCGAATTTAAACTAGAAGCGGACTCGCCGTTGGATCAGTGCCATCGCCTCTTATCTTGACAAGAGTCTACCGCTGTTCCTGGAGAAAAACGCCGACATTTCTAGTGAAGATTCAGCGATCCAACAGCTCAATCTGGTCGTTCTGGCTGATCTACCTCCCGCGACTGCTCTCGTCTCCGCCAGTCCTGTAGCCTACCGCAAACAGTTGAAAGTCAAATAATCTATTGTTTTGCAAAAGCTGTAATCTGCCTCTAACCTCCATTTGTCACTGACTTCATTTCTTATTAACCTAAAAAAGCAATTATTGATCATCTATACACAAGAATCAATTTTATTACTGCTCAATGGTTTTTTTTTTTTTTTGTAAACAGCCCTATACAAAGAGAGAAGATTAATGGTCGCTAGTTGTAGGTGGGCGGTCACTATTCGCTGTTCAAAGAGGCAACTGAGCCAAGAGTTGCACTCATGGGTCTTATCATTCAAAATTGGATGGAACCTCAAATGTTTGCCTGAAAGATTACGCCGGCCAATGGAACAAAAGAGCAGCAGACAAGAACGAGAAAATGGAAGGACAATGGTAGTGGACAGAACAACGAACGAGAATGAGAAGATGGAAGGATAACGGCGGACGAAACAAC
Source organism: Diospyros kaki (assembly GCA_036245055.1). Taxonomy (NCBI): domain Eukaryota; kingdom Viridiplantae; phylum Streptophyta; class Magnoliopsida; order Ericales; family Ebenaceae; genus Diospyros; species Diospyros kaki. The sequence continues at coordinate 3,043,839 of BSEG01000010.1, forward strand.
GAACGGTTGATGAGATCCAGAAGAAGGTAGGAAGGCGACAATGACAGGGGGACATTTCGCTTTTAGGTTCTTGCAAATTGAAAGGGAAGTAGAGAATTTGGGTAAAAAATTTCAGTTAAGAGACTAAAATTGCCATGGGACGGAGAAATTTTGGTGTTTCTTGCCATTTTAGTACGGGAAATATTTTGAAAACAATAAAACAACATCGTTAGAGCGTTTTCATCAATCATAACCTAAACTTATAGTATGTCCGGGACACCTATAAAGTGTATGAATAATGCTTGATTAAAAGTGAGGAGAAAAAAAAAATGAAAAATTTACAACAGTTGAAAATAATACTTGGTAAGAATTGGTTTTTCAAAACTCAGATGTCAAATAAGTGTGAGTTTAGTGGTCTTTTACCCAAATAGTATTCGTTTTTTTCTTGAATTTTGATCAGATATAACCCAAACCCAAATATTAGATTAATTAGCAAATTAGTCTGTCAAAGTCAAGATAGTGTTGTCATTGTACTCAGTCAGTCCTCCTCTATGCTTCATCAAAATTGAAATACGCAGTTGTGCAAAAACATAAACATTGTTGCGTATCAACGAACACACACTTTACCTAAACCAAGGCAGCATTCCATTGTTTCTTCTGCTTTGAGCTAACCTTTCCCCCCTAAGCAGCTTCAGACCAAAACCTGAGTTCTGAATTCTACATTTAGAGAATCACGGACCAATTTATTAACCAGATGAGGGCGGCTTGTCTGACTGAACATTACACCCAGTCAGGATGGCACAAAAATTTTATAAACTAGTAAAGACAATATGCTCCCTTCAATTTTCAAACCATCTATCATGCATGACATAGTTTTCGTAACACTGACAAAACTACAAGAAAGCAAGACAAACTCTCAGGCGCCTCTAATGGCCAGGCCGGCCACAGGCTCATTCAACCTACGAACTACACCAAAAACAAACACACCTATGCCCATTGCTCGTTGTCCATCTCCGTGAGTTTTTAATTGTTCATTTCATCCCCGTGTTTCTCTCTCTTCTCTCCGGGGTTCAGACAGCAGGGCGGCGCAATAGAGCGAATAACCATCTTCAAGCTACAAGAACCTGGCAGTGCACGATGTAGCTCTTGAGGCGGTTCCTACCAGTGAGCCTCGACAAAATGTTGTTGACCAATGTCTTGAACTGACCCTTCCTCGCAATGGTTTCCCACGCACCATCAGATTTTGCAACGTCTACCAGAGAAATAGTCATATTGTTCCGGACAATGCAGAGTTTTCCATTTAGAGGGAGAAGTGCCATCGCATCCAAGGCCTTGGAATTGCCCAAATGCTTCTTACTATCTATGTGCTCTCTCCAAGAGTCGGTACTTTCGTCATAAACCTTAAGTTTGCAGCCATCATCACAGTCCGATGCATAGAGGTGCCCATTCACGGAAGTACATGGGTTCCTCCAATCTTTAACCATTCCAGTATATGTAAGGTACCAACTATCAGTTTCAGGGTCATAGACCTCACTCAGAATTTGTCGCTGAGGCCCTAAACCCTTCAGGAACCACTTCCCCTCGTAAACAACCCCAATGAATGGCACCATTGGCATTGCCGTGCTCATATCTGAAATGAAGGACCATTGGTTCTTGTTTGGATTATAAATTTCGGCTGATCTCAAGGACCGGTGGACACCCTCATTCCCACCACCAGCAGCTACATATAAACAGTTGTTTATGACATAAGATTCAAAGAAATGGCGCCTGTGAAGCATGTCTGGAGCACGCTGCCATTTATTAGTTCTTGCACTGTAAAAAATCACTCTGCTCATGGAACCCTTGATTGGATCTTTACCACCGAATAGATAAAGGTGACAACCACTGAGAACGGCACATCCAAATCCTATGGCTTCAGAATATTCTTTTGGGACAGGAGGGAGAGGCTGCCAAACCTGGTGTATGGGATCAAAGGCATGCCAAGAGATTTTTCCATCTCGATCTCTTTTCATGATGTATATCCATTCTTCTGCAATTCCTAGATCTTTCCGGAGTGAGTAGAAGAAATTATCAGCCAAGAGGCAGTACCATCTTTTGCAGACTAAGCGAAGCTTACGGTGCTCAGCTCTGGGGACCCGGATTAAGCAAGCAAGTGCAAGATCATCGGGGAGTCCTGGAAGCAGAGGGGATTGGCTCCTATTCCAGTCAGCCCGTGCTGGCTTCTGCTTGGTAGGATGAATTGATGGGTTAATGTCAGGCTGGAGGCACAGCTTCGTAATAGATTCATAGTAAGTTGCTCAAGAAACAAATTGACAAATGATAATGCAAAGGGGCTGGAGGAAAATAAGAAAGCTGACAAATTAAGAAGACTACTATGATTAACTGAAGGAGGATTGTATGTTTCTCTATATGATATAGCCCAATATTATTTAAATTAGAATCAAAGAAGGCAGTACTCTATTCAAGAAGGGTATGACAACCATAAGAATGACAAGCCTTGAAAGGGACTTCTAAATACGTCAACAAAAAGAAGGCATCGTGATGCCTTCAGTTCACAGAATGGGGAGTGGCACAAGAAAAAACTACAGAAACTTAGTTGCAAATTATCATTACTACCATGACATTAATTAATACAGCAAGTAAGATGGGTATTTTCTATAGTTATGTTATAGGAGCTCAGGAAACCTCGTTGTCTATGCTGGATGCACGCTCACATTTTGACAGTCTAGTACTCGAAATATTGAGTTTCCAGGATATTCAAATGATCATTTAGCAATCACATAAAGTATGAAGGAAGAAATTAATATTCACATAGGATAATCATAATCATCCAATTATAATTGATAAGTAAACAAGGAAAACATGATTTTGGGTATCAATAGAAAAAACGCTTACAGGCAATTGACATGGTCAAGGAGAAAATCCTAGGGTCATCTGTCCTTAAGCGTAGGCAATGAAAATAACATGGACAGCCACATAGAATGGGTCTAAATGCCAAGCTATATGATTCCAGGATTACTCAAGAGGTGACTGAAACTGAACCCTAGAGTAGCTGATTTAGCGCAATGGGGGCATAGGCCTTTATGGTACAATTCAATAAATTTGATAATGGACCATCTCTCTATGTCCAATATATTGAGGCTCTAATGATCTCACTATTTTTCTTGAATGGTTGCAGTAAAAAAGGTAAAACCCATTATGACATAGTTGAAAAACAGAATTACTAAAAAAATGCTCAAATATAAGAATTAAGAATTCCCAAATTGCAACAACCATAACCTTGAAGTCCTAGCACACATCAGTCTACATGTATAGTAACAAAGCAACAAGGGAAAATGAAAAAAATTACCAAAGGTGGCTGAATCATTGCTTCCATTTTTCTTGAAATCCAGCTCAAAAAACCACCTTAAATTTCAATTTCCTTTTTCTAGATCATCGTCCTCCAAAGAGAATTCATACATCAGAAGTGCGTCAGAAAACCTAACGACCAGATCACCCCCAAATTCCAAAATTCACCTTCGAAATCGAAATGGAAGCTAAGAAACTCGTACAGTGCTCATACAGAATTCTGCATTGAGGCTCTGGAAATACAGAATTCTCAGCTTGGAAATTGAAGAACGGATCAAAAACCGATAGCCACAACCTCTTCAGTTTTGAAAACCCACCTCAGACCAAATTCCTATCCGTAAGAACTCCACATAATCCACAAACCAAGAAAATCTGAATCCAAATCCAACAATCCGAAAGCCTAGCCCACTTCAGGGACTCAATCTTCAAAACCCAATTCCCAAAACTCAAAACCCAGAACGTAAACCCTCCAAAAACCAATTTCTGTCAATTCAGAGAGAGGGCGAGAGAGAGAGAACAGCAACCTCAAATACTAATCAACCACAAATGCAAGCCAGCGAGATATCAAATGGGCGCAAAGAAAAAGCGCCAAAGAAAGCGGAGAGGAGAGACTCCCCTCTCTCTCTCTCCCTCTCGGCGTTGAAATGCTGAGTGAAAAGGATAATGCTATGGGAAATTTTATTTGTAACCATCCAATTTTCTCATCGCAATTATTGTAATAAAAATTTTAAATTTTACTATTTGTAACCCTTGAATTTACTCTTTGTAACTATTTACATACCAAATATACCATCCACACACCCATCCCTCAAAACACACACCCACGCGCTCAAACCCTAGTCTTCTTCTTCTTCTTCTTCTTCAAGACAGCACCGCCAACCTCTCTGACCCACTTTGCTTGCGTCGTCCAGCCTCTTCCTTTTCCTTGGAGTCCTCGAAATCGAAATCGCAGATAAGCCATATTTGATTTATTTCATGTATAGGCAATCGATCGCGGAAGAATTTTCAGTTCAGAAAGCCCTGATTTTCAGGGGGAAATTTTTTCCTCAAACATTGTTGTTCGAGGGAAAAATTTTCCCCCAAATAGCGATGTTCGGGGGGGGCAGGATTCCTCGAACATCGCTGTTCGGGGAACCCAGCCCCCCCCAAAAAGCGATGTTCGGGGGACCCCTAACCCCCCGAATAAGGGGTATGGGGTTCTCCGAAACTCACCAGTAAGGAGTTTCATTATACCAATGATATAAAATATGAAAGGAAATGATGTTTAAAATTAAAATCGAACTTACCTAATTTGGATCAGATTAAGTTGAGTTATTGGTATTAAAAATTAAAATTAATTCAAAAAAAATAAAGATTAAAGTAACATTAATTTAAGAAAAAATAAATATAATATTAATTCAAATATTCGAAACATAATAATTCAGGATAATTTATATATATTTGAAATAATTTATATACAAAATTATTATATATATGTATATAGTTATAATATATATATAATAATATAATAAACATATAATAGTATAGTATAATATTATATAATATATTATATATATTATATTGGATTTCGGGAGAATCGATTCTCCCGAATTCCGGATTTCAGGAGAATTGTAATTCTCCCGAAATCCTGATTTCGGGAGAATGCAATTCTTCCAAATTCATGATTTCGGGAAAAATGATTTTTCTTAAATGAGTTTGAGAGAATTGATTTTTCTCGAATTGAATCCTGAGATTCAGGGTTTCCCGAACACTCAGAACGCTGGGGTTCGGTCGGTTAGGAGTTCCCCGAACCTTGAGGTTCGAAAAACTCCAAATTGCCAGAATCTCAGGGTTTGGGGCATCTCTTAACCCCCAAAACAGTGTATTTTTTATTTTTTAATTAATCTTATTTTTTTAATTTATCCGTCATGTATGTATATATAAATTATGTGATTGAACTAGTCATAAATGTTATAAATTGTGTTTTTTCTCGCCGAAACAGGAATATTCATTTTGTTTTTGTCAAACACTGCGTAATAATGGTTACGCGATGTTCAGTTTTGAGTAAAAAAAAAAGTGGTTTTGGCGATGGTGATCGAGAAAGTGAGTGTACGCGCTTGAGAATGATGATGGATGGTTTGAGCGTCAAATGTTTAAATGAAGGGCAAATATGAATTTTCATTTCAGAGTATTTTAGGAATATTAAAAGTGGGTTACAAAGAGCAAAATGTATGGTTGCAAATAGAATTTCCCTAATGCTATTTGTACAAATAGGGTTTTACATGTAGTTTAAATGACCATTTTGCCCCTCTCTCCTCTCTCTCAATGACCATTTTGTTCCTTTCCCCTCTAGCAACCTTTCCCCTCTCTCTCCTTCCTCCCGTCGCCGCCGCCGCCGCATCCTTGCCGCTGCAACGTACCAACCATCCGTCGCCGACCTTCTCGCTGTCGTTCTTCGCCTCCACCGCCTCGCCTCCTCATCGCTGCATCCTCCAGCAACCAACTTGCCTCTTGATGCAACGACAAGAGGCGAGCCGGTTGCTAGAGGATGTAGCCATGAGGAGGCGAGGCGGCGGCGGCGAGAGCAGGTGAGGCGGCTGAGGCGAAGAACGGCGGCAGGTGGTCGGTTGCAGCGGCGAGGGAAGGGGGGAGAAAAAGAGAGAGAGAGGAGAGGTAAACAAAAATTGTGATATATCGCGATATTTTGATGTTAAAATATCGCGATATATCACCCTATAAACTCCTTTCTGTATAAATAGCACAATCCAAATATTTTTGAGTTTAAACCCTCCTTCAATAGTAATTAATTAATGACTGGTTCCTCTTCCTTTCATTCTCTCTCTTTTCTCTATTATTAGCCACTTGGAGACTCAAATTGCTGCCAGTTCTCATGCATTTCAAGAGAAAATCCATGCTCATTCGTCCAACATCTGGTTTAGAATAACCAGTTTCATCTTCGTTTTGCTTGCCTTTTGGTCCTTAATCCCTCTTAGGATGACGATGATCACATATTATCATAGGGTCTCTAAGTAATTTAGCTTTGCACCTTTCATGACGATCCCCTATATATATGGCTATGGATCTTAATCTTACATCATTAGTTTCGATATTCTGTACCCTAGCTCGGTGCATGGGCTGTGTATGACCTACATCACATCATGTGGAAGTGGAACAACCCCACTGTTGTGTCATGGGGCAGTTTGATTGTTTGAACTAAAACTACAGTCCAGAATGCACATGGAAATTCCTGCTATCTTCAGTTTAAATAATCACTTAATTACTCCGTTAATCAACATTAAAAAATTTCCCAAATGAATGTCAAAGCTCAAGTGATAGTGATACACCACCAATTTGCCTATTTTCAAGACCCATCTTAAACGACCAAGCTTCAACTATATAACCTTGAAGAAGATTCAGTTGCCTATCCAGCTCCCCATTTTCGTTAAATCCTTGACTTTGCTAGGATTCTTGTAAATATATAGATGCCTTAAATGATTATACTAGGATTCTTGTAAACGTACAAATACCTTGAAACTCATTTCCAATGTTCTCATCAACACAAAACATCCTAGTGGTTTCCCAAACTCCAAATTCCCATCACGAGGATTGCTACACACCCATGTGTTGCACTAGCTTCTCAAGAATGCCTGTCAAGGACATTGTACTCCCCTACACTTGGTGACTCCATTGTCTCTCCCTTGATACATACATCCTTTCTCAATTCCAAGGTTTTGTTGATTACCTTGCTTCATCTACAGAACTGATTGGGTACTCACCTATATTCCACTAGAGTAGTGATTTTCATCCTGTGAGCTCACACCACAAGCATAAAGATGTAGGTCTAGCAACTACTAATGAATGAATGCACAAACTGCATATCCAAATAAGGTGGCACTCCAGGAGGTCAAGCTTAGATCAAGGTCGTCTTAGTGATGCTCGCACCAACTCCGAGAACACGAGGCAAAGCTCTCAAGGACCTAGCTACGACATCCAATACTGTTGAGGACTTGACCCACAGGATGGTCCTTTTTTAGATGTGTTTGGCACAAATCTCGAGATAGGCTCAAATTGCAAAGAACTAACAGGCAAAGGCCCTAAGCGTACTAGCCTTGTTCAAGGCCAACTAGTGAATGCTGCCCTTGGTTAGGATCTTAATTGTCCCTAAGTTGTGTTAAATTGGTTCAAGCCTGAGATTGTAGATTAGGATATCCTATGGTCCGAGATGGTGGATGATAGGTGAAAGAGATAAAGAATGCTTACGAGTTCCAAAATCCTCAAGGATCAGGTTTGAGAAGTCGAGGACAAGGCTTCCCAAGCTTGGAATGATGCCTCTGAAAGATGACACCATCACTTGGTGGATCTATGTAAGAGGAAAGTAGATTTTTAAAACTTTTTTAAAACACAATTGGGAAGGAAGGATAATCAACCATTTTGTTGAATCAAATATTTTTCGGTCCGACAAAAATGGGCTATCTCCAAGGGGGCTAGGCTATCCCCACGTTGCATATCAATCAGCAATAGCCTATGAAAATGCAAGACATGCAACTGCACCCATTTTGGGCAGAGATGTCTCTGGGTATCCTTTAAGTGGGTCACACGAGACAGTGGATATTTATTATCTTAATGGTTATTATGCATCGGTGTAAGACATGCAACTACATCCACCTTATCTAGATAATTATAAATATTCAATACGAGTGCCATTTTATTAGTCAAATACTATAAATATTCAATATGAGTGCCATCTTAGTAGCCAAATATATATTTATTAGCTAAATACATTGTTGCATGCAATATTGCAAAAGAGACCGTTTGAATGAAGAAGTTTGTTGTTGGACTAGAAGTGGTTCCGACTATTGAGTTGTTAATATTATTATATTGCGACAATAAGTGGGTTATCGCACAGACTAAGGAACCATAAGGTGGCACCTGGGTCGACCAATCTTACATGCAAACTATGCAATCGCACCTACCATAAGATGGGTCCATCACCTCTCTGATAGATTGGGTATGGAACCATATGTCATCAGCCTATCATGCAAAGTGGCTAGGATACCAGACTATTTAGCACATTCCTCTTGTCCAATCTGATAATTTAAATTGACCAACTTTAACTAGATTGGACCTACATAAATTTAGGGGTATAATTGAAATTTGAAACAATAAAAAATTTTAGTGATCATATACAAAAAAAAAAAAAAAAAAAGGAAAGCATAAGGTCAAAAAATAGAGTTGGCCAAACGGACCAATTTATAAAATATAAAGGTATATTTTAACCACAATAAAAAAAAAGGGGCTAAATGAGAAATGACGAAAAGTGGAGGCACTAAATTGATATTTTATTTTTAAAATAATTTTAAATTAAATTAATGATAAAATTGAAACGAATATGAATTAATATTTTATTTCTTAGAGTTTTATTATTTTATAATATTGTAGCTTAATTAGGGCGCATTTTGTCCCTTATATTTAATCTTTAACAATAATTTGCATTCATTGAAATGACATAACTACTTATTTAAATTATTTTAATATAATTTAATAATTTTAATGTGGTTTAATGAAAGTTTCTTTCAATAATAGATATAAATGAAAGAGCATTCATTTAAGAATAATATTAATGAGTGTTCCAAGGCCACTCACTAAGGAGATATGAATGCACATTGTCTCGTGCATTATTATATGTTATTTTTATATGTCATTTTGGCCATTTTGGCCAAATACATATTTAAGTTATGTATTTGCATTTTTTTTTATGTGATTATTTGAACTTTTCATTATTTCAATTGCACTCCTCAGTTATACATTTTTAAATCAATTGCACACATCAATTAGAGCGTACAACACACGCATGTTGAAAGGCCTAAATTGCCCCTTACATGTATGCAAACAACCATATCATCTCTACCACAGCTTCTTTCTTTAATGGTCGACAACGAGACAAAAAATGTGGTCGAAGACAAGTACAGATGATAAAAAAGAATATGTGGTAAAGATAATAGCTGGCAATGAGGTTGGGTAAACAGTATGGCAAGACAAGAAGTAAACCAACGACGAGGCTAGGAATGTGGCAACGACAAATGCAGAGGATGGAGGAGAAGGTGTAGATCAATGGTTCTGGTGGAAGATGTAGAGGTTGTTGTCGGTTGAGGAAGGTGGAAAGTGAAAAGGTAAAAACATTAACAATGGCAGAAGGTAAAGAGACGAAAGTATTGGTAGTGTGGTGAAATGTGTGGAAGCCATCATCAACGGTGGTGGAAGGTGAAAAGGCGAATGCGCCGGTAGTTAGTGAAAGGTGAAGATGTTGTCATCGGCGGCGACAGAAAGTGAAGAAGTGAAGGCATTAGTGTTTTGTCTTCTACGACTATCAACCTCCATACCTTTTGCCACATCGTCGAAGCATTCGTCTCTTTGTCTTCTGCCATTGCTGACAATGGCTTCTATACCTTTTGCCACCGCTGAAACCTTCGCATCTTCACCTTCATCTTCCCCAACCGACGACAACCTCTGCACCTTCCGCCATAGTTATTGGCCTGCACCTTATCCCCTATCCTCTATACTTGTTGTCCACCACCTTCCTTGCCTCATCGCCAGTTGCTTCTTATCCTACCACACTGCCCACCCAATCTCATTGTCAGCTACCATCTCTACCACATCTTTTCCTCCATCCTTTGTACTTTTCACCGACCAACTCCCATGCCTCATCACCAACCATTGAAAGAAGAAGCTATATATGGCAAAGTAATGGTCGTTTGCATGTGTGTGAGGGATAATGTGGGCATTTCAATGCTTGTGTGTTGCATGCTCTAATAGAAGTATGTAATTGACTCAAAAATGTATAATCTAAGGGTATAATCAAAATAGTGAAATGATCAGGTGGTCACACGAAAAAAATATAAAATCACATGGGCAAAAATATGTATTTGGCCATGTTATTTTCAGTTTTTAAAAATTTTCATACCTGTATTTAGTTATAAGTTTAAATGAAGTAACTGAAATGCATTAAGCACTATTAAATAGCGCCCTATTAAATGGTAGATGGCATATCTCTCTCTCTCTCTCTCTCTCTCTCTCTCTCTCTCATAGAAGCATGAAGAAATGGGATTCATGGATGGTGGCAACTTTCACCATTTTCTTCTCAATTTACCTCTTGTCTCAGATCAAGCTCTCCACAATCTCTACCCTACTCGCGGCCATTTCAACCTCAACCCATCAAGGTATGCTACTAGATATGTACTATACCTCAACAATATGTATAGACCACATAAGGTACGACTTTGTTCAAGCTTTAGTATTGTTGGGTTCACGCAGGACATGGACCCCGAGATGGTGTCAATGACTACTCGCCGTCGTCGTCGTCGTCGAGTAGCCCAATCGTCTGTGACCGGTCTCATCAAAACTATGATTTATGCTCCATTAACGGCCCCACCGTGTTAGACTCAACCATGTCCACCTTTTATGCCGCCGTGGGTGGGTTGGGTTTATTCAACTCCACCCACCATGTTGTTGAAAGAGTTCGGCCTTACCCCCAGAAGAACTCGAGCCAAACCATGGCTCGAATCCAAGAAATCACGCTCACCTCTGCCTCATCTGGCCCGCCATGCGCCACCCAACACGACGCTCCGGCCGTTGTGTTCAGCGTCGGCGGATATACCTGGAATTTCTTCCATGCCTTCATTGATGGCTTCATCCCGCTCTTCATCACCCTCAACTCCATTGCCTCCCTTGTCGACGACGCTGACGTTGTCCTCGTCATAGCCGATTCCCAGGACTGGTGGGTCCGAAAGTACCAAGATCTGTTCCGAAGCTTCAGTAAACATTCAGTCATCCTCCTCGGCAACGACACCTCTACCCACTGTTTTCCGGCGGCCACTGTCGGCCTGATATCGCACGGATTCATGACAATCGACTCAAGCCAACTCCTCACCCACAAAACCACCCAACACTTACATAAAACACTCCAGAAAACCTACTGCCTCGCTGCCGCAGCCAACTCCACCGCCCGGCGACCGCGGCTAGTGCTTGTGAAGAGAACCGGCGGCGTCGGGCGCGTGATAATGAACCAAGCCGAGTTGAAAACCGCAGCGGAGGAGGAGGGCTTCGAGGTGATCGAATTCGAGCCGAGACAAAGCACGCCACTGAGCGAAGCTTGTGAGCTACTTAGATCGAGCCACGCTATGGTGGGCGTCCACGGCGCGGCGTTGACGTACGCGTTGTTCCTGCCGCCCAGGTCGGTGATGGTGCAGGTGGTGGGGGTAGGGCTGGAGGAGGTGGCAGAGCTTTGCTTCGGGAGGATGGCCAGGGACATGGGGTTTGAGTACATGGAATACAGAGTTGGGGTGGAAGAGAGCAGCTTGGTGGATAGATATGGAGAAGACGACGTGATTGTGAAGGATCCAAAGGCTCTGCAAGCTGGGGGATGGTACGATGCCATAATGGAAGTGTATTTGAGGCAGCAAAACCTCAAGTTGGATATGCTCAAGTTCAGGCAATACTTGAAGGCGGCCTACCACAAGGCGACACGTATCATGCAAAATTAGGGTTAGGGTTAGGGTTAGGGTTTGTTACAGGTTGATCATAGGGCACAACATATGTTATATAATTTCTTTTTTTTATGAAAATATTAATTATGATTCAACAGAGAACTTGTATATACAAAATTAGGGTTTCTTTAATTTCTTTTTTTTTCTTTTATATATCTTAGTTATTTTTTATTATCTAGGCACCAAATAAATATGAAAAATATTTTTACATTTGCTTTATGATGAACTCCTAATTTAAGAAAAAATAATTTTATAAAGGTCATTTCCCCACTTCTAATAATAATCTAAATAAGATGTACAATAATAATTAATATTTTGTTCTTTTTTGTATAAAATAAGATATTTTTATTAATTTTTTAAATTAATTATAACAAAAACAAGTTTCAAAAGTAAATCTTAAAATTTTATTATATTTTTCTAAAATTTGGTCGACTAATTATATAATGTTCTATTATGGTCAACCAAAACGTTACCTAGTGAAAACTTTTCCTCAAAAGGATTAGTTGATTGACCACAACAAGATATTCTTTAGTCGATCAATATAATTTGTGTAATCGACCAAAGTTGGGCAATAGATCAATTACTTTTTGGAATCGAATAATAACGTTCTAATTTGTTTTTTAAAAAAATAGAACATGTTTTTAATTTCTCACTAAAAAGAATACATAATATAATTTTACAAAAATTTTATACAAAAAGTGGTCATTTAAATAAACAACAACACTAAATTACGCGGACACCCCCAAGGTTAAGCAAAATTAAAGGGTCCCTTTATTGTGAGAAATTATATAGACTTTTCATGTGCCAATATTAAAAATCAAGCTAAAATAAGTATATTTCACCCTACAATTTTCTCCTTTTCTCTCTCATCTCTCTGGCTCTACCACTTAGTCAAGAGAAAAAAAAATACCGATGATGGCCAGCAATGGTTGGCCACCAATTGGTCGTCGAATTAAGCCCCATTCCATTGCTAGAGTTTAGTGAACAAACCCTAGCAACTAGGTTTTGATGACAAAAAGAGAATCTGGAAGAGAGAGAAAGAGGAAAGAGGGAGAAAGAGCGTAAGGGAGAGATAGAAATAAAGATAGAGAAAAATAGAGAGAAAGTAAGGAAGGGGGAGGGATGGTTGGCTTCTTAGGATAAGGGAGAGAAAAAAAACATTGGGAAGAATGACTAGATTTTTCAAGGTTTGAAAAGCTTGACATTGGGTTATTTAATTTCTTAAGAATTTAGATATATCGTGATCTTTCATTCTGAGAGAGAAAAATATTGAAATACGAGGATATTTTTGATATTTTAAAAAATTTAATCGTGCTTACCACATAAGTATTATTATTCTGTATTAACATTATTTATATAATTTTATTTATATATCCCCACACAAATATAACTTTATTTAGACCTAGTTAGCCATTAATTAAATATATACATATATATATATATATGGGGTATAGAAAACTCATCTCCAAAGAAACTGAAACATTAATAAGATTTAAAGCTGCATTAACTGCAGCTTCTAATTTGAAAGGATCAAAGGAGTGATCAATTTTATGCAATGGTACTGTAACCCTAAAAAGAGATAGAAACATAAACCCTAGAAGTAATGCATGATGCTGCAGCTGCAGGTTGGGAAGATGAAGAGATATTGGAGCATTTCAAGCGCAGTAGCAGTGGCAGCAGTGCTGGTTGTGGTGCTGATGTTCATAAATATTGCTTCTCAGATGAAGCTTTCTAAGCCAATCCCACCCACAGATCCTCAAGGTACCCATCTCTCTCTCTCTCTCTCTCCCTATATATATCCATTTATAACATCTGGCTTTAATTTTTTTCTTTTTTATGTATTTTGATCATATCATACCATGAATTCAAGAGAGACTTTTAGACCCTCAAAAAATTTTTCAAGAGATATTTGAGAAAGGTTTCCAAGAGAGGTCTCCAAAAGAGTCTCCTGAGAACTGCTCTGTCAAGAAATTCTCTCAAACAATTTTATACTTTTTTTTTTTGGATTTATCTTGAGTTTGGATCTATTTTTTTGGACACAATAAAAAAAATATTCTTATATTATGTTAAATTTATTAGTAGTAGTGTTTAACTTTAATTTTTAATTTTTATTTCAGGCCAAGCTTTTAATTTTACCAAAAATATAACATCCAACTTTAATTTTATTTTTTATTGAATCTAAAATTAAGAAAAGGTAAAAAAATTAGAATTTTATTTTTGATAAATTACCTTTTTCTATCCAGATAATTTTGGCATTTATAGTTTTCTATGTTAAGCCAGAAAATAAAAATTAGAATTTTTATCTTTTCAATTATAAAATAAAAATACTGAATTTAAATACTCCAAATTGATTTTTCTGGTTTTTTGAATTTATCTGAAAATCATTTTTATTTGGCTTCCCAATTAGTTGGAAGAATGGCATTTTCGTAAATCTAACTGAATTATCAGGACAATTGTGGTAGGAGGAGCAACTATTCTGGCGGCGTCAAACCAACATCAGGCCGCCGGCCCAATCGAATGCAACCGGTCGCACAAAAGTTATGATCTCTGTTGGATCAACGGCCCAACTTTATTGGACCCAAATGGGCCTAATATTTATCTTATGGGCCCAACCAGCCCAACAGCCCAGGTGGAAAAAATCCGGCCTTATCCGCGAAAATGGGATATTTACAGAATGTCCCACGTCAAAGAAGTCACTCTTGACTCCGGCTCCGGCGGCCGGCCGACCACACCGCCTCCGTGTAGGGTGAGGCACAATGCCTCCGCCTTGGTGTTCAGCATCGGCGGCTACACAGGGGACTTTCTTAGCGACTTCACCGACGAATTCATCCCATTGTCCATCACCCTCAACTCCATCTTCTCCGGCTCCGGCGGGGATCCCGTCCTCGTAATATCCAACGTCCAGAACTGGTGGACCCGGAAGTACGCAGATCTGATCCGAACTCTCACCAATCGCCCGATCATAAACCTCGACACCGAATCCGCCACCCACTGCTTCTCCTCCGCCGCCGTCGGCCTCATCGGCGTCGACCTAGAAAACCCAATCCCCAACTCCATTATCAATTTCCACGAATTACTACAAAAAGCCTATGGGCACCAGCATGACGCGGATCAGAATCTATCCGGGTTGAACAATCGGCCGCGGTTGGTGTTCCTTGGGCGGCACGACGCCGTGGGGAGGGAGGTTCTGAACCTCGCCGACGCGAAGGAAGTGGCAGAGGATGAGGGCTTTGAGGTGGTAGAGTTTAACCCCAAGTACTCGACGTCGATGAGAGAAAGTTACATGCTGTTGAGTGGAAGCCAAGTGTTGGTGGGGGTATTCGGGGCGGGGCTAATCCATCTACTGATGATGGTGCCGGCGGCGGCGGTGGTGGTGCAGGTGGTGCCGATCGGGGCGGAGATGCTGGCGGAGAGGTGTTTCGGGAAGCTAGCAAAGGAGATGAAGATGGAGTACATGGAGTACAGGATTGGAGCGGAGGAGAGCAGCTTGGCGGAGAAGTATGAGAAGGATGAGGAGATGGCCATGGTGGTGAAGGATGCAGAAGGGTGGAGGAAGAAGAAGGGAGGGTGGACAAGTGAAGTGGTCGAGATGTACCTCAAGCAACAGGATGTCACGTTGGATCTGGTTAGGTTTAGGGTTTGTTTGAAGAAGGCGTTTGTAAAAGCCAGATCTTTCATGGCTGCCAGCTGATTTTCTCTCTTTTTCTCGGAAAATAATAAAATTTTCTTCCTTCTTTCCTGGAAAATGATATGGGTACAGAATCATATGCAAATGTTCTTCCAGGAAAGTATGAAGTTTGTATATTTTCATTTTTGGTGAGAGAGAATATATTATTAAATCATAAAAAAATATATTATAAGTGTTGTAAAGATATAATAATAAATTTATAACTAAAAAAGATTCTTACCCTTAAGCCTCTAATCCTAAAGCGACTCATAAAACAAAAGATAATCAAAAATACGAAATGTCTCTTATTCAAATTCTCTTTATCATTAAGTTAATTTTAATTAAAAAATAAAAAATATTTAATTAATTTAATAAAAAATATTGTGTTTATATATTGTACTTATTGGTTTTATCATGTCAACTAAGTTATGGAACACAACTATATCAATTATTCTCATTCACCACCATCTCATGAAATTTCTCCATGTGAAGATGGTGTTCAAACTTCATTTCATCATTACTCCGCCAGGAGATATTATTCACTGCCGGTCTCAAGCCCAGATAAAGGAGGAGGGTTGCGTTAAGTAGCCGACAGCCAGCGTAAAACCTAGTCGGATCCAAATATGAATTCTAGACAAACTATCTGTTGGGATGTAACCCACATAGAAGTCTAGAATTCATATAGCCAACCCCACATAGTGGGATAACGACTGGATATGTTGTTTAATTTATACAAAAGAATTTACGTAACTTGATCACTTAAAATTTTATTTTTATAAAGATTGAGAATGTCAAGCAAAGAAATATCTAAAATTTTTAAATTACATGTTATAAATAAAAAAAATATTAAATATATTTTTTTCATGTCATACAACCAACGTGAGAAAGACCTTTGAGAGGGTCTCTCACGAGATGCGCGAAAGATTTCTAAAAATTACTCTATCAAGAAGGTCTCCGAAGTGACCTTGGATCTCGTTCTCTTGAGCTTATCTTAAATTTGGCCCCATTTTTTTTAACAATATATTTCCCTCACTTTTTTGCCATCCAATCACTAAAAACAAGTAAACGTTGAGACAAATATAATATAAAAATATAACAAAATTAAAACTCAAAACAAACACAGCTCTATTCCCTTCTTTTTACTTCTTATTCTGGAACAACAAATAGAGCTCTATTCAATTATTTTGATGCAATAACTTGTATTAGTTCTAAATGCTCATGCTCGGCAGTCTCACGTTTGCTTTACAAAACAATTATTTCGGCGGCAAGAATCCCTCACTTTTCAGTCACAAAATTAAAAAAATAATAATAATAACTTATGGATGGGTACCAAGGCTCCCAGGCTCCCAGTCAATAACTTAACATTAGCTCTATGGATTAAGAAGAAGAAAGAATCTGTGTGGTTCGAGATCACACTGGAACTATGGTTGAATCATGAACTATCTCATATACTGATATAACATTCTCAATGCTCAGCAAGAATATGATGCACCATTCCAGGAGATCTGACCTCCTGTTTTGGAGGACTTCTTGAAGGAAATGAATGTTGTGCTGCCAACAGAAAAGAAAGGTCAAATTAAGATCTAAATCAATTGAAGTACACCATCACTCTATTCATAACAAAACATGAGTTTGGTCATATATCGGTTTTTCCAATGGTTTACTGACATATAACAAGAACATATATAAAGTCCTAAATCTCATTGTTTGGTCGGCTATATGACTTTTAACACGCCAATCATTTCTATTAATACTATGGCCTCATCTTCTGTAGGCCTGTGAAAATAGAATATCTTAATTTCACCTGCTGTTCACTTAATGCACCGTGTTATTCTAATGCCAAAGAGAACTCAAACTCCATAATATCCAAAGAGAGAGAGCCAGCTTAAACGTCCTTTTAAGACATGATGCCAAAGACTGAAACGTACCTCCACAAATTTCAATTTGAAATCGAGGTTTCCAAACCGTTGTGCAACTTCGTACTCCTCCCGGAGGTACTCATATATTTGAGCATATTTTGCATCTCTCCAAGCAATTTCTGACCTGTGTAATAAAACAATAAAAAAATTTCAGAGGCGACTTTTAATTATATGAAGAACTCTTAAGAAGTCGCCACCTCACTGCACAGAGCTACATTACTTAAACATGGTTAAAGTGATGAAAAACATAAGGTCCTACTGTCACGAATCGAGCCTGTTTGCCATAACTAGATAACTCAAAATTTAAGCAGGATGTGTAACGTGCTAAGAGTTAGAATCAAATATCATAACCGACTACATATTGGCCTCTATTCCCATAGTCTAAATATTTAATTATTAATTCTTAATCTTGGAAAAAAGTGGGGCTTATAGTAGAACCATTTCTATAGAATGATCATCAACATTACACAATTACAAAGAACCCTTTCTCTTTTTGTCTCTTCCTTCTTCCTGCTTCCTTTATAGCTATTTCTCCCGGAAATCTACTATTAGGATGTGCTAGTGAATAGATATCTATGTATGAGCAGCAGTGACAGAAGCCAGATAGTAGGGATTTTTGTTATTTGTTTGAAATATATTATACATCATAGAAACCAGGATAAAGTTCCACCTCAAAAGTTTATTCCACCCGATCCCTCCCTCTAGTACGGTTTGGCTCTACTGTTTGCGAGACAGATACAGAAGAGAACAAGATACATGTGGATATAACATTTTTTTATATTAGAGGTTGAAAGACTGAATTGAAACTACGCTAGTATGATTTCCAAGACGTGTTATCATACATATATGTATGTGTTTGTGTGTAGAGAGAGAGAGAGAGAGATTCTATTAACTAACCCTATAGTTCTTCACTAACATGGATTCTATTAACCTTTTGAGACATTTCAGTGAGGGGTGTTCAAGTTCAACTCCAGATTTTTTACAGGGAAATATTGAACTGACCAAAGGCTTTTAAACTTCAGTAGACTCAGTTCATTTCAGTAAAAACACAGAAGTGCATGCATCCAACTTACCTATCAAAAAGACCCACTTTGAGAATCACATCAGCAAGATTCGAATTTGCCTTTCCAACTAGTTTAAAAAGCTTCTTCCTATTCATTGTGAAAGTACCAGTTTTTTCCATTCCACGATTTATATCTGTAAATTCTTCAACCATAGAGTCAACCTAAAAAAGATAGAGAAAGGGAGTGAGAAAGAGAAAATCATAAATAGTTACAGATTTTTGGATCTGGCATCCTCAAAATAAGATCCCTAATAACATCCTCCTCCAACACACAGTGATAGTGATAATGAATATGCAATTATGATAAGGAAAAGGCAGTTTAAGATAGCCAATTCTGTATCCATTCAAAAATAACTAAACAGATAATCTAAATTAAGAAAAAAGCATTTTTTTTATTAGAAATCACCAGCATTCTACAGTACCTACCAAGCAAACCTAATGTACTGTCTTTAATTAACAACAGACAATTTAAACTAAGAGAAGTATAATTGTTTATGAGATCATTACCTGTGATACAAAATAATCTAAAGCAATACTTTGACCAAGCACACTGCCAATTATTCGAATACTATCAGTGTCAATATTTTTAAGAACAATGAAGTCAGGGCCTCCTTGCATATCCTCAACCAATAATGGCATCTCTTTTACAGCATAATCTGGTAGACAAATGGAAGCCCAAAAAAAAAAAATCATGCATCAACTTAGAAGTTAATTATAAACAAATATCAGATTATAGAAGAAAATAGTCAATTGGGGCTTAACAGGAAACATACAGAAAATGAGGAATATCAGCATTCTTTTATGTCATATCAGCACTTTAATCTTGCTGGGTACAACTTGTGGAAAAGCTAAAATAACCAAACAGCTGAATTAACAAGATGCAATATCAAGGGAAATAAGTCTAGTGATGACAACAAAATGAGAACACAAAAATTAGTATTTCTTATCCACTAAGTAATGTTGTCCTTATTAATTTTTGAAGGGCAGATGTGAAATTCCTGGATGTGATAGACTATGAGCTAGCATAGGTGCTAAGTACCACTCTTCCCCAACAGAGTTGCCAAGATGTTGAAAATTCATTGTTTGGTGGATTAAAGTACTAGAAAGGGTGTGCAAGTCTGGCACAGGTGGAAAGCTCTTCCATCATTGAGTATAATGCAGAAAGATTGATTGTGAACTGACAGACAAATGCCTACAGAGAATTACATTAAGCACTAAGCACACAGGGATAGCAAGAACAAAGAAGGAAGATAGCAGCCACTAGAGAAAGAGAGAGAGAGAGAGATTCTATATCTGCTGAAAAACAAAGTATCCCAATTATAGTTGAAAGGTCAAGTAAGAATGCAAGTGTCCAAGGGACATGACATCATGACTTACGCTCTAGTAGTGGGTTTGACATCATGGAATTGTGGAAATCGTGGTGGTAGTGACACCATCTTTTTCAGATGTATGAACGCTAGCTACATGTAGTGCAACCACCTTTCTAACTGGACTCTCTCTCTCTCTCTCTACCTGGTCAAGATCAAGCTTGCTCAAGAAAGGAGGTATGATGACTTGA
This sequence comes from Diospyros kaki, assembly GCA_036245055.1. Taxonomy (NCBI): domain Eukaryota; kingdom Viridiplantae; phylum Streptophyta; class Magnoliopsida; order Ericales; family Ebenaceae; genus Diospyros; species Diospyros kaki. The sequence continues at coordinate 3,063,895 of BSEG01000010.1, forward strand.
TGAAAATTTGTAACTCTAGTATCCAATCCGTAAATCCTTGGCATCTGTGCAAACAGAGACCCAGGCACCTTGTAGAATGCAGGTTGGCATGGCAGAGGCAAATTAAATGGAGACCTTATCTCCATGTGGTGAAGGGAAGTACATGCTAGCTAAGCACTAGGGCAGAAAGTTTCATCAAGTGAGCCATGATGATGCAGCAAGCATCCTTGTGGAGGCATTCTTATGGTAACAGTTTTTGATTGTAAGCAAAGCACTCAGGCAAAGTTCCATCAACTGAACCGAGTTTCCTTTCAATGAACTAGCAACATGGAGCATCCAAGGGGATACATACATTGGTCAAACCAAGGATCTTCTGAGAGTTTCGAGGCCAGGCAAAAGTCCCATCAGCCAACTGAGGAGGTATTGCAAGCATTCTTATAACAATGGATCCTACGTAGAACACTATATGAGATACCTTACTAAATTGAGTCTCAACACTCAAAGAAAAGATTAGATGGATCTATGTGCCACCTCACAGGGGTGGCACTTTGAGAAACAACATGGAGAACTCAATCATTGAAAGAAAATATTATGAAGATTTACACTCCACCTCATGAGGCTAGCACTATGAGACATCTCCATTCTCAGAGTTCGCAATTATAAGATTTACTTGTGACCTCATGAGAATGGCACTCAAAATTTGTACTACAGAGAGCTCAACCCCTAGAGGGAGTGATTGTCAAGATGGTTTGACATGTTGCCTAGGAAGTCATGATATGTGTACCCATGCTATGGCTCCTTTGCTCAAATGCTCTTACATAGAATGAGAGGATATTGTTTGTGTTATTGTTAGATTATTCTAGATATCACACCACAATTTTGCATTTGATCCAAAAGCATATCATTCTGCTAAAAAAATGTCAAATGAACACCAAGCCTATGTTTGGATGGATGGTATGGAGGCGGAGGGGGAGGGGAAGGAAGATCTTTCCCCTTGTTTGGATGGAGGTTTCATGGCAGGAGGGGATGGGGGGGGGGGTACATGATACCCTCCCATCCCCTTTTGTATCCCTTAAAATATTTTTATAAATATGGTTATTAACTTATTATTTTTACTATCTTACCCTTGTTATTTTTGTACTTTTTTATTTATTTGGAAGTAAAGGGATATAATTGTAACTTCATTTTCTTTTTTATCTTTTTCGTCCCCTTCCATTCTTTATCCAAACAAAGTAAAGTTATATTATGTTCATTTATGTTTCATTCTTCCTAAACAATAGAAGGGTAACAAACTTTACATGTTTCAGTCTTCCTAAACAATAGAAGGGTAACAAACTTTACATTATTTCTTTTACCCTTACGTTCCATTCCATTATGTACCATTCCATTCTCTACCCCACCACTCTTCCAAACATAGCATAAGGCGGCAAGCTTTGTGTAATTCAAATTTCAGAGTACTAGAGTTTTCTAATTGAAAAAGGAAGACCATGAAAATTAAGCAAAATTCAATATAAAACCAAGTAGGAATAAATACTATTAATGTAATGTGACTTGATAATTGGAAAAGAAATATTTCCAGTTCCAACTATGTCACTATTTATTGTTACTATAATTATGACTAGGGCATCCCCTATGCACAAGGATTACTGCTTTGCAAGGGTCAAGAGGGGTTGTGCATTGTCGGTTGCACCACCTCGCATAACCATCAGCCAGGGCTCACATAACCTAAGAAAGGTCACATGACCTCAGCTAGGCTGCAGGACTGCAAGGTGGGTCAAGCAACCTCTTTAACCTTATCTGCATCCTCCGATGATTGATTCACAAGTCATGCTACCCAAGGGTTTGGTCTTTACCAGCACCGAGCATCATGTCATTGTGTGATTATTTATTTATTCTTTATTTCTGAGAAAGTCTTGTCCACTGCATTGAATTTCACAACCTCAAAAATAAAATAAAAGAGTACAAGTAAATCTCTGCGGAGCTCAGCAGACTCAAGAAAAACACTTGGTAAGGTGCATCCTGTTGTCATCCACCATCCATAGAAAAACATACGATCCTATCCTTACACATTGACCGAACTGGAGAGACAAGTCATTTTTCCTACAGATTTACACTTGACAAAAGAAAGCAATTTAGAAGAAAATTACCATCCTTCCTCATCTCTGGAAGCAATCCAGAAGCATGTCTTCTAATAATTTCCAAAAATGCTTCAGCATCATGATCCTCAACGTTAAACAGGACAGCAGACCCATATTGGAATACAACCATATAACAGAAACAGCTCTCATTCCCTTCATGTCTAATGCCCTGAAGTCAAATTATATGAGCAGTTTAAAGAAGAGTATGTGAGGACCATTAAAACAAAAACTTTCATAAAAGAGTATGTGAGAAAGTTTGTGAGTGTAGCAATGTCTTCATTCCCTCTAACAGGCATGTCTATGCTATACGGGCTTCGGGGAGTGTAGGAATCTCTATAGTATTTGACCTCCTCAGCCATCTACGGTATAACCATGTGGTACACCATGAAAAATGGAATACAATAGACATTATATAGACTCTAGGATAAGATATATTGCTTATTCAAAGAAGTAACTAAAATTCAACAAAAGATACAGATTAAAGAAGATCTCTAACTCCACATCTATGTGAGAGGCTAGAAATTCATTTTTGTTAATTATCAAATGTGAGATTATTCGACTCCAAACATGTTACAAATTGAAAAACCATAGTGTTTGTTTAATTAGGTGCAACAGTTGAACACATATCTTATGTTCTATCCCCATACAACAACAATCCCAAGCCTGAATCCCACTAGGTAGGGTTGGCAATGTGAATTATAGACCTCCATGTATCTCTATCCTAGCTATGTCCTTTGTGAAGTCAATATATCTTATGTCTAAGAGTTTCCTATGGCTACAAATTTATTCCACTTCATCCTCTCATCTCATAGGAACTTCTGTCAGTCTTCTTCTCATATGTTCAAACCATCTTACTTGTGACTCCCGTATCTTATCTTCAACAGATGTCACTCCAACCTAATTACTTATAAGTTATAACCTCATTTATTCTTGCATGTGCTTACCTTTATATCCACAGTAAACCAGCCTGAAAGAATAGAAAATTCCATGCAACACTGGACAAAATTAAAACACATACACATGCAAAACAAAAAGAGAAAAAAAAACACACCGCTGTCTATCCCCCAAAACGGGGTGAGAGGGGCAGCTTACTCTTTATTTTCCTTAAGTTGCTATGTTGCTGTGAAGCTAAAAATTTGAGTTACACTACTAACCTCTGTAATGAGAACTAAATTGAACAAAAATATCTCAATTGCATCATAGGGGAAACTGACTGTAGGGAAAAGAGACATCAAAACTGAAGGAATAAGACAAGAAGAAGATGAAAATGACAAGTACTTATATTCATTTATTGTTTATTCTTACGGTAGTTTTTGAAGGGAAATTGCAAAATCTGAGAGCGATATAATTTGACGAGCGAGAGGTAGGAGGAATAACATTGCTTGAATTCTCAGCGTGCATGCCCTTCAAATCAATACTGCCAAAACCATAAATCTTAGAAGGAAACATACATATATATATATATATATGGAAAAAAAACTAAACAAAGTAACAAAAGGGCAGGAACAGTGGATGGAGCTCAAGGGATGGCATGCACAGGTTAGCATGGAGATGAAGATCCACTAATCCAAGCAAATACAGGCCTTACTTGCAATCACTAATAAACAAGTATATTATCATTTATCACCTTCTCGGAAACCATATAATATAGAAAAGAAATACTAAAGAGAGTTCATTACTGAATCTGCATATCTAAGCAAGTGGTTATATACAAAAAGGAAAGATCCAGTTACTCCTCATTTTTATTTTAGGTAAGGAAGTTTGTGTGTGCACAAGAAGCTCATATAGACATTAGCCAAAAAAAAAAGAAGAAGCTCATATAGGTGAAATAAACAACATGACTTTGTCAGGACAGATTTGATAAAACCAACCACTAGAAATGAGTCTTTTGGGCTGATATGACTTAAGTTACAGTCCTAGACAATAATCCAACAGGGCTGACAGTGGGACCATTTCCTCCATAAACCTAGTAAGGCCCATTCACCTGGTTATCAAGGTCTACCTTTTCTTCTTAAGGCTCAGCTAATTCAAACTGAAGATATGGCATCTTACCTCTAGCTATTTACTTTAACTCTCTTTAGCTTGTGGTATTAGTCTTTCAATTACAAAGATGACCCTCCTTAACCCTTGCAAAGTGTGGGAAAGAATACTTTTCTGTATTATATTGTGGAACTGTAAACTAGGTGTTTATTAGTCTTTCACTGAGGCCTATGCCTAGGGGCCCCAAAAAAATTGCAGCAGCCGAGGTCCTGAAGCACCAAAACTGGTATTGTCTTATACTGTCACTGCCTGGTGGTTGAAATTTACATGTTGATTATGTAGATAAACACATCTAATGGCTTTTATTGCAATGGATTCACGCCAAATTCACTTTCCAAGCCAACAATATGGACAGAAAACTACAGTGGATGGCAACTAAAATCTGTATGAGGATTAACCTTTGCTATTGTGTATCTGTTTTAATCACTTAATTAATCCAAGACTGGATCTGTTTAACATCTAAGATGATCTTACAGGTTCCTTTTTTTTTGGATATGCAGTCCCTTGCCAACCTGCCGAGGACCTTGCTTTTGCATTTGCACGCTTTTTTGAAAGAGGTGGCACATTCCAAAACTATGACAAGCCCCAAGAATTGGGGAATGGACAATTATGGGAAATCAGATGGTTTGAACAGAATAGAATGAGGAGGAGAGAGAAGGAGAAAGAGAGAAAAAAACGAGGGAGAGATAGGATATGGGAAAGTAGACTTCTGTGTCATTCGATGCCCCCTTCCTCATGCCCATCGGCTACATATAAAGCCCATCTCATAACTGATATAACAGAAGAGGTTGGACTGTTGTATTTACAGTTAGCTCTTCAACTCCCTAACCACTAAACAACTTCCAGCTAACTAATACAGGTGGTTATTTATCCCCAAAAACCCCCTCTTTAACCCTAGGATCGTGACAAACTACTATATGGTGCGGTGCGTAAAAACTCATCTCTTATCGAAGTTCAATGGAGCAGCATGATGCCACCATGTTTTATTTTTGATATCTTATTGCAGTACTTTGGTGGCACTATTTTCCTCTCTTCAAAATAGATTTGAATAATTTAAAATTAATGAAGATAATTTTGTAACGTAGAAAAGTTAAAATTGTTTAATGATGATAATTTGAAGAAAATTTGTTTAAATCTTGAAAATTTTCTAAAACATGATACGCTATCTAATATTGATGGTTTAGATTTATTTTCAGAATTAAAAGTTTAAAAGAAATTATAACCATTGAAATTAAAACACCACTTGCAATACTAAATTTTATAAAAAAAGGTAAATTATTTTCCAAATGCATGGATAGCTTATATAATATTATTAACCATTCTTGTTACTATGAATTTAGCAAAAAGAAGTTTTTCAAAATCAAAATTAATAAAATCTTATTTACATTCAAGTATGTCACAAGAAAGATTAAGTAACTTAGCTATATTATCAATTGAAAAAAATTTACTTTCTAAACTAGAATACAAAAATTTAATTAGTGATTTTGCATCTCAAAAAGCAAGAAAAATAAATTTTCAATAATTTTTATTATTTTTTAAAAGGCCACTACACTAACAAGTATATGTAAAACATATGGAAAGAAAAAGTACATTTCTCAATTAATTCTAAAAAATTTAACAAGCATATGGAAAAAAAAAAGTACATTTCTCAGTGAATTCTAAAAAATTTAACAAACAGATATAAATCTCGAAATACTTCTCAACTATATCTTGACCATTCCATATCTTGATCTGAAAAATATTTCAACATTATCTTGATACAAGTTTATCTTACTCATTTTAATGAACGCTACCTTAATAGTAAGTAAACTTGCAACTCCTCGATCATAAACAGCACAAATTTCCAAAAAGCTCTGCTTCTTCAATTACAGCGCGAAAACATAAATTTCTTGAAGATTTATACAACTGCATGCACATCTAATAACACGAGCTAACATGCAAATTTTCCATCAAGATGCTCTCACCTATGCACCAATTTACAGAAAACAACAAAGACAAACTTAAAAGAGAACATTCATTAAACATGCGTGTACACATGAGACATATAGATGGCTAGGGCGCGTTGAGAAGAGAACCTGGTGCAGAGAAAGTAAGCTTTGATGGGGATCTTTCCTGTACAGGCATCTTCCCTGTACTCCAAGGCGTAATTCTCCTCAAAACTATGGCCACTGTAATCAAATTCATTGCTGTAAATGGTAGATGGAGATGGGAGCGCAGAAAATCCCCGGAAATAGAAGAAGCGGTGTGGGGGCTTTGAAGCAGGGGAGAGACGGAGATTGGCGAGGCTGTTGGAAATGATACGGTTAGGGTTAGGGTTAGGGCCAGCGGATCTGGCTATTCTGGCGACGGTGGAGAGGATGAAGCAGAAAGCTCCACATCTCCCCATTCACCGGCAAATCCCTTCGATTTTACTGCTCGCGGACTGCATCTATTTCTGTTTCTCGTTGTCCATTAATGTGCCGTTTAAGCTTTTAAATAGAAGTTCTCACTTTTCGGAATAAATACTAAATACCATAAATAATAATTGAAATTTTTATTAATGTATAAAAAAAATGCTAATGGATATTGGCATGATTGTAAACTGTTAAATAGTATAATTAATTAATAAATTTTATATAAAAATATAAAAAATATATTAAATTTTATATTAATTTATAAAAATATCAACATTTCATTAGATTCTTTAATTGACAATTCATAATAATTTGTATATTAAATTGAAATTCATTGACTTGTTACCTATAAATTAAAATAAGTTCAATGATATTTTTATATTTTAATGTAAAGTTCAATAATTATTTATATTATTTAGTTTCCACACATGTTAAAAGTAAAAGAAAATTTTATATAATTTTTAAAAATATCTATATTTTATTAAATATAAAAATTATTATTTATGATGATTAGAGTATTATTAGTGTTGTTATGTCTTTATGTCTTGTGCCTATTCACATTACATGACTCAAAACTCGTTCAATTTATAAGAGTAAGACTCGTTAGCTCAATATATCATTCAATAATTAAGTTAATTTTATTTTTAGGGTATAAGTTAAGTAACGGGCAAGTGATACGTTGGGATTAATACTAGTAGATTACGAGTTCGATATTCGATTTAAGTAAGGACTAAAGATATATTTATAATTTATCTCATATATCATAATCAATGGCACGAGCAACAAATAATTGCATAAGGACATCGAACAATCAAGTTAATCTTGCTACTATAAATAAATAAAGTAAAATAAATATATGTGAATAAATGAGGTACATGTCTATTAGAATTTGCATCTTTATATGGGGTTATTGTGAGGCAAAATAAGGTTACAATTATGTCAGGCGGGCGATCAAACCTCAATTTATAAACCAAAGTGGACAAATAGATATAGACTTGAGCTCAAATCTAAGCAAATCTAATTATTTGAATTGAATTTTATAACCAAGTCAAGTTAGACCCATACCGCCCGCATGGGCAGCTCAGTTGGTCAAGAAAGGGGCACAAAGTGCCTCCATGGTGAATTTTAGAACAATGACTAGGGATCGAGTCCCGCAAACGATAAAGTGGGAGTAACTCTCTCCAAAGTGAGGGGGGTTCCTTGTGCGCGGTGGGCACGGGTCTAGCCACTGCGTCTGGCTGAGTTATCATGAATTTACCTCCTTCCCGCGTACTGTCGGGCCAGTTGTGGGGGACACTCGGGATGAGTAATTTCACCTTTTGGAACAAGTTAGACCCATACCTAAATCCAAATATCCTGTTCATGCATCACCTACAGGGAACTTCGATCAGGGTATTTTTGTAATTTTTCCTGGATTAAAATACTCTGCATCAATTATGTGCAACATGAATGATCTGTCGCATGACACAAATAGTGTATTATATTATATAATATATTTCTACACTAATTGTATTACACATTATACTTTTTATATTATACAAAACATAGTATAAATTCAACATGAATCAAATTTAGTATATTATACACATTACCTTTGTTTGAAAACACTAATAAACGTAATTTGATTGATAAATTACACATTATACTTTTGTCTAAAATGATTTTTATATCTCATTTTTTCTTATCTATATATTACTTAACAAACATTACCTTAATGATATTAGTGTTGAAAGAAATATCGTCGCAATTTCAATAAAATTTAAGAACTCTTCTAACAAAAAATCAAATTTAGTAAAAGTCCCATTCAAATGTATAAAATTCAAATATTGTGAGGATAATTAAGGAAAAATAGTATTTTTATATATTACCCATGAGGTTTGATTAAATGCTTGCTACAGCCTTAATGTTTTTGAAAAATGAAACAAACATCTCATATTGTTAATATATATGGTAATTGACTATTTTATCTTTATTTTAAAAATATTTTATATATTCTCTTATATTTATTTTTTTGTTACTCTTTAAATTATTGATATTGCCCTATTTAATATCATTATTAACATATAAAATCACGCTTGGTCAAAATCCTATGATGTAATTTTATAGTCACCACTGATGTAATTTATAGTCACTTGTAACTTTTGTTTATTATTATTTTTTTGTTTTCTGTAATAACAAGGAGGTAAAAACATTTTAAAATTTTTAAAAAATATTTAACAAATATTTGTTAATGACTAGCTTGCATGAAAATAGAAACGAAAAAAAAAATAATACGAAACAAAAAATAGAAAAATAATAATTTTTAAAAAGTAGAAAAAATGTGGGAAAACGTGCAAATACAAAAAAAGGTATGAGTATTTGTTGTAAATATAATTTTTTAAATAAAAAATTATAAAAATAGTTATTTAATATAAAAATAAACATAATTCCATAATGCTTTTAAATCCGTTTTTAATAATTTGTTAATATTACAAATGACTCCAAAATATTGTTAAAATTGTAAAAAATACCTGTAAATATTTTTTTTGACATTTTTTGGTGTTTTAGAAATGAAAATTTTTGAAAAATGTCGAAACAACACATTCGAAACGTTTATGTGCATCATAGGTTAACACTAAGTGATCCATACTTATAAAACTTAAAATAAGTATTATTTTTAAAAATATAAAGATAATCAATACAATTTAGTCAAACATCAAAGATGATGTGTGTAATAAAAAAAAAAAACTCAAAATAAACCGCAAATAAGTAAAAGCTGGGTGCCGGAAAAGAAATAAAAGGAAAATTGTCATCCACCGAGGTCACGGAACAGCGCTGGGCGGGAACGTTTTCGTCCTTTTTCAAACTCTCACTCATCTCAATCTCCTCGATGCTTCTCCAGAAGGGCTTAGGAATCAAGCTCCACAACAATGGAATCTCTCCTGGAAATTTTGTCGAATACCTAGGGTTCGATCGAATCCAGGTGGCCTCATCGCCGCTACCACTTTCTGTGCTCGGCCCTTTCCCGGTTCCCGAAATGCGGAGGACTTGTTTGAAGTTCGAGAGTCCGATCCAAGACGCGGTTTCCAGGCTCAGATTCGCTCCTAAATCAAACAATCTCCTCATCTCGTCCTGGGATTCCGTCAGTATTCTCTAAAAATCTCTCTATTCATTTGGTTTCTCTCGCTTGTTTGTATATGCAGTGGCGAAATACACGTGGTGGTGTTGATTTTGTAGAGCCTTCGACTGTACGATGTGGATAGCTCGACGCTTAGGGTGGAGGCTCGTTGTGAAGCTGCACTTTGTGACTGTTGTTTCCAGGATGAGTCTATTGCTTTTACCGCCGGTTCTGATTGTTGCATTAGAAGGTTCGTTGACCTTTTGCAGATACAAGTATTTTGGGACATAAAGTTATATAATAGTTGACTGAGAAAATGCGACTGAATTAGCAGTATATAAAATGTCACAAGAGTATAGTTGCATATTGCATACTATTGTAATTTCAAGAGGCTTGAATAGTGAACCAAATGAAGAACTTTCTTTATGCTGCATTTGTTGAATTATGATTGGAGTCCATGGCTCAAAACTATGAGGAAGGAAAAGGGTCATGGGAAGGAGCAGCTGGCTTGAGTAGTATTACAATACTTGCAGTTATTACCCAGGGCAGTACTTGGGGAACAAGGAAGCTCCGTCAAGAACAAAACTAGCATGTGGATGCGCATGCTGGACGCACGCTTCTTGTTGTTCTTGAGAGCTGCTGAGAACGATGTCCAAGATACTTCGTTAACACTGGTTTTTTCTTACGCATGTCATTATATTGATGGTATTGGGGTTGCTAATTTCTTAACAGTCGTCAACATAAACTTTCATTCTCTATTCTGGACAAAATTCCTAGGCAGACCACAAGAAGTTGACCTCATAGAGATTATGCTTATCAAAGCACTCGCTCAAACTCAATACCATGGTTGATAGAAAGAAGGAAAGGGAGCAAAAAATTTATCTCTGTCTAACCTTGTTGCTGTTTGCTAGTGTTTTGCATTTTTCATTGTTCACACTTCATCAAATGCATTTCCGTACCATGTATCAAATGCCTTTGCCTAAATATTTGATGTCAGGAACATATATTTCACAAAATTCAAAGAGTTCATATAACATCAAATTTATACAAATGTAGACATATTTCTATATTATATACGTGTTCCAATAAATGCATCACTTCCATAAACACTCTGTATAATTTAGCATGAGCACCTCTTTTGCCAATGCTGGCTCATAAGATTTCATTTATGTTTGGCTCATTAGTTTTCTTTGATATCATTCCTTAGATGTACTAATTATTCAGTAATTATAGAGGCCATATGGCAATTAAAGCTTGTATTCTTAAAGCATATAACTAAATATGGAAAGTATTTCTCGTAGTAATCTTCTACTTTGTCATGCTGTTTTATATTACAATTAATAATTTCGTATTTATTGAGTTCCTTTTTTTTTTTCCCATAGGTATGATTTGGATTCACAAATTCATGATGTCATAGGAAATCATGATGATGTAGTTAGCTGTGTTGAATATTCTGATGAAACACGTAAGCTACTGGTACTGCCTAACTTCTATATTTGTTAGATTCTTGTTTATGATCTCATTGTTATCCACCTTATCTCTATATGCTTATGCATGAGTGGTATTATGTATGAGTTACAAACAGGTGTTGTGATTTAAGGCAAGCAAACAATACTGTAAATATCTTCTGTTTGTTTCCTTGTTACTTTTTATATTCTCTGAAAGCTACAATTTAGCATTTTAATCATGCATTATCATTGGCCCCCTCAAGGAGGAATCTACATTGGCAAAAATGAAAGCTCAAAGTTGACTTACTAAACTTCAGTTCTTGCTTTCAGCAACAAGGGGTAAAATATGTTACCCATTTGCCCCTTTCTGGATAAAGAACAAAACCAAGTGCTTTCAGGTCTTCAATATACTAATTGGTTGATGGATATAATACTTGGATATTCTCAACAAACGTTCAAGGAAGCCCTGCTGATAAAACAAATTTGTGTTAAGATGACCCGAATTTGATATGGATGCTTTACAAAAAAATGATAATAAGTAAATAAGTGCACCGTAGTCATTTTAGTGGACTATGTATTAGTTGTGAGCAGGTTTTATTAGGCTTCATTTGTGGTTTCATTATGTTGGACAATGTGATTTGCAATTTTTTTAGGAGTACATATTGCAAGCTATTTCTGTTAAATCACTGGATCTTATTGATTTGAGGGTATTCGCTTTTTCTTTCCCGCAAGTGTACGGAATCGTAACAAATAATATAATGATAAATAGAGTATCGTTCCCACGAGGATAAGCTTTTGATGCCTACTTTAACCATTATTAACTTTAATAAACCACACACAATGAAAAGAATACTCACTGTAGGTATTATATAAAATAAAACTAAATAACTAACTAAAAACGCAAAACAACTCCTTGGATATTTAAATGTAGAAATCTAATGGGCTAGGATTCATGAATCCACCGTAGTTCTTCAATTGGTTTAATCTTCCAGCGATCAGGTTTTATAATTCTTGCTTTGAGCTGAAAATCGATGATCCTAAGTTAATCAAAAGCCTCTCTCGATGATCAATTGAATCTATGCTTACATATGAGATTAATTATCTCTAATTAATCTACAAATATGTGAACATGCATTTGTCCACAATGATTATCTAAATAAGATTTCACAAGACATAACGGTATCTCTACCTATTATCGAATCTTATGTTGTTTATTACCAAGTGCTAATCTATATTGAATATCTCGAAAGCAATATAAATCACAAACACGTTCTAATGGCGGCCACGCATCAAAACGGAATTAGTGCAAAACAAACAACCAACTCGAAAGACAATAATATGATAAAACCCAAATACTTTCAATTAAACAATCGTTGAACTAGGTTTCATCAATCACCTAACCACAAAGTACTTAGCCTAACATAGTTTCAACCAATGAAAGAATAATAAAAACGGAGTTCATGATGTTGGAGAGAAGAAAGAATAGAAAAATATAACCGAAGCTGACGTTCTTCAAGAAATTCTCCTTCTTCTTCCTCCTCGACTTGCCGTCTTCTTCCTCTCCCCCAAAAGCTGTTAAATCTCCCAAGAATAATTCTTTATATAGTCCTCTTTAGGTTAGCAAAGTCATGCACCAAGAAGGAGTCTATTCCTCTTTAATTTGGATTGAAACGGACTTAAAACGGCTTTTTCACGAAGATTTGAACCCTACCGTTGTCCTACCGCGGTATGCTTGTTGCTGCAGACCTGTGAGCTCCAAATAGCAATTCCTAAAGCAGTTTTACAGCGGTATGCATTCCGCTGTAAGACTATGAGCTCCAGAAACTAATTCTTATAGCTGTCCTATAGCGGAATGCATACCGCTGTAAGACCGTGAGCCTTCTTCTTTTGCCTTTTGCTTTATCATCTTCCACTTTTTGCTCTCGATACTCTTTTGTTTTCTTTTGAATCAATACCCGACCATGCCTCCAAGCTTTATTTCAACTCCCATCATGCACCAAAATCACTCTTTTTGCTCCATGTGTCTTCAACACATGCTCCACATCTACATAACCATATGTAGAACCAAATCAAGTAGAAATCATGCTCATTGAATGTATAAATGCTAAGTTTATAGACCAAAATAAGTGTATAAAAGACACTTATCAGAGGGTCAATGGAAAAATTGTAGGAAAAAATCTTTATAATCCAGGGTATTAAATTTCACCTTTGTGCTTTTAACTTTATTGGGCATGAAGAATTTGAGATTCTGAAGCAAGGTCGTTTTGAAGAGACAGATTAACTATTCTATTCACTGTCCTCATCTATTAATATAGATATAATAAAGGTGTTCCTATAAGAATTATGGCTGGTTGGCTTTAATGGCATAATGCCAGGATCATTGTCCCAAATGTTCTCGTATAATTTGGAAATTCTGCGGAAATTTGTTCCTTGAAGATAACTTAAGGATTAGTATCTTGAGCTCTCAATAGATGAGCAACAATCCTGAGATGTGGATGAAAATATAGATAGATAAGGAAACTCTTGTGGGTCTTTCTTTTTCTTGTGCTTTTTTCTTAAAATCAACTATTTGTTAACTACTTCGTGAACAAAAAAAGTCAACCATGTAAATGATTAAATCATAGTTTCCTTATGTGTTTAATGTCAAGGTTCCTGAACTGGTCTCCCATTTGTTTTTTGAAATGAAGATCACCTTCTAGGTTTGAAGGCAGAGACTGAATGCTACCTTGCAATTTTTAAGCCTCAGTGGTCTTTCCAGTTTGTATTTATTTGTGCAATGTGCTTCCACAGGGTACTCAATGAATCATTTGACTAAGTTAACAATTTCATGTATAATAAAATTGAACTCTTAGATCCTTGTTCTCTTGATAAGTAAAAAATCAATCTTGTTAAGGCAAAACTTAAAGTCATACAAGCTGGGTTGCTAAAATTTATTACCTTCCTCCGAGAGGATATCAGTTTGTTTTTGAACAATGATATTCTCTATTTAAAGGGTTTGAGTTCGCTAATTGTTATATTGTGTAACTTTTGTTACAGCTGCATAAATTAGATATTACAAAAAAAAATGCAGTTGAGATACTTTTGTTCTGGATACCAGAATTTCTGAAGATACAAATATTCACATGCAATGCACATATGTCATTGGAGATAAAGCTTGTAGAACGTTGCTTTCCCGTTGCTTTTACCCTGGAACTTTTGCAAGCTCCTGGAATACAAACTGACAAAAAACCAATACAGATAGAATCATCCATTCCATGAACATAAATCTCCTCATGTTCACTGTGTTCCAATCTGCTGTCAGTGTAGTCAAAGGCTGATTCAAAACATAAATCTCCCCATGTTTATGGCGTTCCTATCTACCAACTACCATTCCCTTGATGCTTTTGTGCTTCTGAAGCAATTATTAATTGTGTGTTCTTTTCTTTCTCTTTTTGCTGCTGTAGGTCAACTAGTCTCTGCTGGTTGGGATAAAAAGATAATTTTTTGGGATACACGCTCAACCAAATGTCTAGGATGCCTGAACACTCCCAGGGCAGAAGTGGAATCCATGGCCCTCTCTGGGTTTAAGTTGATGATTGCTGTTGGGTCCTCTGTAGAGTCATATGACTTGCGTAACTTTAACAAATCAGTTTATGTGAAGGGATTATGTCCAGGCATTCAAATAAGATGTGTTCGGCCAATTTTTCATTCTGAAGGTTTGTTGGCAGTGATTTGCATTAGTTACAACATCTAGTTGCCATTTTGCTCATGTATTATATCATGCAACAATCTTGTCAAACTCAATTGATTGTTATGTTGGAGCAGTTATAGATTTTTGCATATGCATGCCATGTAAAAATTAATGCAACTAATTGTTCCAAATTTTTAGTTCCATACATTTGTTCTCTGTCAATAATTGAGGCAAGGCATCCATTTGTGCAGGCTTTGTGGCTGGATCAGTTGATGGGCGGGTAGCTGTGGAGTATCTTAATTCTAATGATGCAGGGTAAGTTTTGGTTTGTGGTACATACACCTGTTGCCAGGAACTTTGGATATTGATTCCTCTCATAATTGTTAAAATTCTTTGTTTTAGTTTTGTAAGTGATAGGAACAACATGAAATATTGCTATAAACATCCAAATAAAAAGTCTGATAACATTCTCTATATGATAATCTTACGAGCGCAAATAAGTGTATAAGTATTGGATGATGGGCTTCTCCTAGGGTCTGATAATTGGGTGATGTCCTTGTCTGTGTGGCCGACCTTCTTAAACCTTTAATCTTAGAATATTGAGATGTGTAACTAAAGTTGGCATGTGTCTATGGACATTTTATGAACATGTACTTTGCGTAATATGTTAGAGAAAGATAATGATGTTAATTAAAAATGTATAAAGGTTAAATGAAACTTAGAGGAAAATGAGATTTCTCCTTCTTAATAATATTAGAGGCTTGAAAATATATTTTCTTCTTCATCAATGTGAGTTTCCTCTCTGAAAAAGGAATATTATTAAAAATTAGAAAATCCGAGTGTCCAAAATTGGTACAAATGTTGTATGTATACCATGTTTTTATCGTTTTCACATCTATGGACATAGGTACACAAGGAGAAATAAAAAAGCCCATGTAATGTGCCTTTTAAGTTTATTTCTTTAACCAAAGAAGTATCTTGTTGCTTCAGTTACTGAATTATGTATGCTTGTTATTCATATATCCAATTTGTTCATTTTGAAGTTGTGTGAAATTTCATCATTTTCATGGGATTCATTTGATTTCTAGGAAGTCTAAATGGCAAGGCAGAAGAAAAAGAAAGAAAAAAAAACATTGACACAATGCTATAGTAGCCGCTCTATAACTTAACTTTAACAAGGTTCTGAGATTTTGTATTTTTTTCCATGTCCCCTTATTAATCACCATATCATAGTTATAAAGGTATCACTTTTATGTGAAAACCAAAAGGTGCTTTTGAACTTTAGCTTCTAGTTTAGCATGAATTGGATAGCCTTAGATTGGTTTGGTTCCGCACATGCTTGTTTGTTGGAGTTGGAAGGTAATAATTTTTTCAGTGAAGCTTCTTACCACAATACATATTTGCAAATTCATATTATGTATTTGTATTTTAGTATTCTCTTTGAGATGATTGGTGAGTTGGAATCCATGTGGCTAATTTCACCTACTGGGATTAAAGATTGATGTTGTTAGTAATTATTTTGTTTTGTTAAATGCAAGAAAAGTATAATGCCATATGCCTTTTGCTTGCTGATCATGAAGCAAAAGTAAAAATTGGAGAATCAAGAGGATATATTAGGACCAACTTTGGACACAAGGAATTCAACATTCATAAAAGTTAAGTGGCTGTTTGATAGAGTTTCTGGTTTTCTATTTTGGTTTCTCTTCAATCTTTGTTTTCACTTTTCAAAACTTAAAAACATTTTATTTGAAAATTTTGTTTTGTTTAAAATTTTGCTTTTGCTTTTATTTTCGTCTTGTTCTTCCTCCTCCTCTTCACTGCTGGAGGCAACTCTCAAATTGCTTTGGCAGTTGCTGACGACTGCCAGACCTGCTCTGGGGGTCCCAATGTCCCCCAATTCCCAAATTGCTGAAGGGTCACAACTTCCAAATCTCCGTGTACAAGTGCTGACAATTAGTGTTTTTTTTTTTTTTTTGGGTGGGGGTGGGGGAGGGTTTGTCGATGGAGGGCCATATTTATGAGCAGCCTTCCCTTTCTTGATTGCAAAATAAGGGCTTGCCACTTACTTCTTCCATACACCGGCCATGCATAGGAGGTGAGTTGGCCCAAATTAAATTGGGCAGACCCTCTTGGGTTTAATAAAAAGAAGATCAGGCCCCAGAAAAATTTGGGCTAACATGTTAGTGTAGTACCAATGAAATGAGAATGTTTATTTGGATGCTTTGGGCATGTGCATCAAAGATTTGTGCTTTCTTTGATTAGGAAGAATGACAGAGTCTAAGGTAATCCTGCATGCCACAGATGGCACCACCACCATTCAATGTATGCGCATGGCTGTATGTGTATATGTGTGTGTGTGTGTAGGTTTGAGGAGCCTAGGGTTTTTCTAAAGGAGTTGAGAGAGAGAGAGAGAGTACGCATAAATCATAATGTAGGGAGACACAAAATGCGTTCCTAGTGCATGAGTTCCCCACTTTGGGAGGGTGGGGAAGGTCGTATTTGTAAGCAGCCTTCCATTTGCTTTTTGGCAAAATGAAAGGCTCTCCCCTTGATTTGCCCCTTATATAAATGGGCATGTGAGTCACCCTATGGGCCCCATGTGGGCCATTTAGCTTTGTGCATGGTTTTTCATACAGGTGGGCCATGTATAGGGGGTGAGTTGACCTTAAATTGGGCCAGCCCCTCCTTGGCTTTATAAAAAGAATATTGAGCCAGGCTTGTTTTTATTTTTATTTTTAGCCCTGAAAAATTCAGGACCTAACATGTTAGATATGGCACCAACTAATGATAAAAATCAGAAGATTTATTTGGGTGCTTTGAACATGTGCATGAAAGACTTGCATGTTTTCTAATCCAGGAATAGTGACACTGAATCTGAGCTACTCCTCTGGGTCAAGGAATGCCAAAATTAATTTAGATTGAGATAATAAAGAAAAAGTCTCTTGTTTTAATTGAGTTTGGAGCAAGTGATAGACCTATGTTGCCGCCTCAAGCGGGATAAGATGTGTGCAAGTTTAGTTTCAATTTTCCTGATACATGATCTAAAGCAATCTATCTTATGCATTTCAAGATTTGTTTTGCAGATATATTTTCTGGTGTCATCCAAAATCAAAGGATGGAACGCATCATGTTGTACCAGTTAATGACATTGCATTTAATCCACTGTATGCCTTCTTTCACTGATAATTGAATATAATTGATTACAAGTGACAAATGATTGAATAGGTCTTTTTCTTTTCCACCCTTTATAGCATCTTCAATGCTTTTGTCACTGGCAACAACATGGGTTATGTTGCCATATGGGATGCCCAAACCAAGAGGAGACTACTGCAGGTACTAGTGAGTTTAATAGAATTTTGCACTTCTCATCATGGTTGATATAATGCTTGACATTCTAACCTTCATGAAAGAGGAGAATTATCCAATCTATTACTGAAGGGAAAATTAGTTGCAAAAAGCCACCCCTTTCAAGTGAAGATTCTGAAGGTCCAAATGCAAAATTAGCATGGTAATTGATGACCTAATTCATTTTGGAGGGTCCCACCAACTTGAGAGTTAAAACATTTGGCACTATAAATACTTACATGTTTGTCTTGTATTTCCCTTATCAGTTTTCATTGTTGATATACTGGTACAAAGTGCCATCTAATGACAGTTTCTCATATTTGCACGCGTATTGTTCAATTGTTTCCTCATTGAAAAGTGCAAACAAAGTTTCTTATCCTAACATATTGCACTTTCTTTTAGTTTTAGTTGATTTTTCTATTAACCTCTTGTGTCTTTGTCAGTAGGCTAACCTTCTGATAGTTTTAGATGCCTAGGTACTCCAACAAGGTGGCATCCTTATCATATAACCATGATGGACAACTTCTGGCTGTTGCATCAAGCCACACATACCGAGAAGCAAATGAAATGTTAGTCAGTCTTTTCATAATTCTAGCTTTCTTTTGTTTGTTTATCATGTGTTTTTATTGTGCTAATTCTATATTTTTACCTACAATCATCAGCTACATGTTTATATTTGTTAGTAATTGTAGTATGTACTTCGTACTTGTGCGAAATGTGTCCCTAGCATGTTATTGAGGATGGCTGTGCCCTAGTGACTAAATGGAGCACCTGGATTTCTTGGCTTCATGCAAACCAACATTTGAAGATCCTTTAGAGCTGTGCTGCATATGGTGCTTGACATCCTGTTTTTGTTGTTAATGTTTTTGAACCTAATTACCAAAAAGCATTAATTGAATATACTTGTACTAAAATATGAAGATGCTTATCAATCTATAATAATGAAACGCATAAAAATATTGGAAAAGTATCACTAGCTTAACATAAAGATACTATTCAATACATAGTAATGATAGGATAAAGAGTAAATTGGACCCAAGCCCCCTATGGTTTGTGTTATTTGCCAGGAGATCCTCTATGGTTTGGAGTTCCTTGTGGTTTACTTTTTTTGTTCAAACACCTTATCCACAAATATTTTTAAATTCCTATGGTTTGGAGTTCCTTATGGTTTACTTTTTGTTTTGTTCAAACACCTTATCCACAAATATTTTTAAATTCATGTGGTTTAAAAATGTTCCTAAAGGTCCTTGTGGCTTAATTTTTTTGCTTGAACACCTCATCCAGTGATATTGTTAAATTGACAGATGGGGTGTTTGAGCAAAAAAAGTAACTACATGGACTTCTAGAGACATTTTTAAATCAAGGGGGTCTCCTTGCAAAGGGCCCAAACCACAAGGATGTTTGAGTGCAATTTACCCTAAGATAAATATCATTCAACAGGCATAAAAATCTTTTTGAAATTTTAATTGTGGTAGAATTTTTTAATTTTTATTTTTGTTTCCTATCTAAAACTTATTATTTTGTGTAGTTTTCCCCTTTTTTAAAAAAAAAAAATTTCTTAAAAACCTTCTCTTGTTTAGGCTTGCCCAACTATGGGCACATATGTATTAGATGTTCCAGGCATGACCAAAAATGAAATTAATAACAAAAGATTATGACATGTTTGTGTGATATGTGTTTGGCACAAGCATGATGCTTAAAATTTCTTATTACTTATTCAATATAAAAAGAAAAAAAATGAAAAATGAAAAGGTCATCTTGTTCAAAACCCTAATCATGACATCCATTCTCTCCCATTTCACACCTCAAAATGCACTGTTCTTATAGAGAAAGCGCTTTCACATCTTAACCTAAAATGGCTGAGGAGAGGACAAGTTCCTATTTTTGAGGGTACTAGTGTTTGTACTTCCTAAGTTTTGATATGGAAGCATTGCAACTAGTATGTCTAATCATGTTTATGTAATAAACATTACGAAGTAAATTACTTATAGACCCTTGATGTTTTCTTAGTAATACATTTACCTCTATGTGGTATGAGAAATTACATACACCACCCTTATTTTAAAAATCTCGTAACTAGGTTAAATCCCTTAATAAAGTGTTTGTTGATGGGATGCTCAAAGCAACTTTTATTTTTTTCATACTACCTATTACACAACCAGTATGTCTAATTATGGTCATGTAATATATATTATGAAGTAAATAAATTACTTAGAAACACATTCACCTCCATGTGGTATGAGAAATTACATACACCATCCTTATTTTAAAAAATTTTGTAACTAGGTAGTCCCTTAGTCAAGTGTTTGTTGATGGATGCTTAAAGCAAATTTTGCTATTTTCATAATACCTATTATACCCTTAAGAGCATTTATGCTTTTACCCTTATTGTTGTTTCAATTTTTCTCATTCACACCTCAACAACAACAATCATAAGCCATAATCCCACTAGATGGGGTGGGTTACATGAAATCTAGATCTCTAGCCATCTCTATGGACGATCCTACCATTATATTTTATGTTGTGTTTTAAGTATTTCCAATAGAGTTGTTTGGGTCGTCTTCTCCCTTTTGTACTACAAACTTCATTTATTCATCCACTTACCTCATATGTGCATTGATTTGTCTTGTTGTCACATGCTTAAATCATTTTAATTGTGACTTTTGCATCCTATCATCAGGAGGTGCCACCCAACCTTATTACATATGATTTTGTTTCATATTTTGTTTTTTCTGGTATGATTACACATCCACCATAACATTCTGATCTCAACAACGCTCATATTTTGCATATATTGCTACTTTAACTGTTCAACATTCTAAGAATACAACAAAGATGGTCTTATAACTATTCGTAAAATTTGCCTTCTAACTTTAAAGAGATTTTACGATCATGTAAAATGCTGGATGCACATCTCTACTTTAACAATTCTTCCTTGATTGTATGAACAACATTTGCCATAATCTCCTTTTCGTTTTGAACAATTTATCCAAGATATCGAATTTAATCCTTTTTGGGGATACAACTTAATTTTCAAGTTTCACAATAACATTGTTCGTATTTCTATTTTTATTGAACTTTACATTCCAAATACCCAGTTTTTGACCTTAATTTAAAACTTTTGAATTCTAAGTTGTTTCTCCATAATTCAAATTTGATATTCATGTGTGTGCGTGTGTGTGTTTTGTCTTACCCACCAAGGCAACATCTAAAAGTAACATACGCCAAGGCACTTTTTGAATGTGCTTTGTGATCTTTCACAAGGGCAAAGAAGTTAAAGGGTCAACAATATAGATCCTTGATGTAATCCAATTGTAATTGGAAAAACCTTAGTATTTCCTCATCAAGTCCTAACACATGAATTTGCTTGATAATGCATGCCCTTACACATGAATTTGCTTGATAATGCATGCCCTTAATAACCTTTATATATATAGACATCCTTGAGCTGCAATATTAATGGTATATGGTCTAAACAACCTTCAACCATTTCCACCTTTCTTAGGTTTGTTGTTTATACTCCATGCCCATGTCACCATTTTACCACTGCTAGCCATCATTCTTCCATCTGTTAGGCTAGAAATGCAACACCATCTCTTGAACCCACCACCAATTTTTTAAACCCATAACCACATCCAGCAGCCATTACTAATTTATGTTTATCTCACCCTCTGCCTGCCACAGCAACATCTGGATGTCAAATCACCATCTTGTGCACTGCCCGGTGGGGGGGGGGGGGGCTTGTGGGAGTATAGTGGTAAGGTGCATGAGAGGGTAAATGAAGATGGGAGTTTTTATATGGAGAGAGTTTGATTTGTGGGTTTGTGATAGGGCTCATGGGAGGATGGGGAGAAGAGAGAAAATGGAGAGGGAAGAGTGGAGGTATGATGATGGTATGTTGTATATATAGATGTATAAAAAATGGCTTCACTAATAGCGTTCAAAAAGAATATTTGATGAACATATAAGGGAAAAGTGTCTAAGAAATCTCTGATGGTTTGTATGTAATACTGTTCTGAAGTAAGTTGAATGCCTGGGTTTGTTCTTGCTCCAGTCTAGTGGTAGCCATTCTTCTACATGAACTAACCTTAGTATGCTGAAAATTGGACACATTGTGACAGAGAGGAGTCTCCTCAAATATGCTTGCATGAAATGGATGAGCTCTCCATTGGATCCGCTGGAAGTCCAAATTGAATGAGTAGAAGAAGATGCTATCTGAAAGAAGGATGGCTTTCGTCTTTGGATTTTGCCTTTTTTAAATTTTAACCATTTGATTTCCATGAATTTGCTGGATGGTTTTCCTGGTCAACCTATTAACAAACGACTTACCTGTCTCAGTATTACCAACCAGAGGGTATTACGGTGCAGCATTTGGTCAAAATGCATATCTCTGACTGCAAGCGCAATCTCTCAAGTATTGAAGTTTAATCATTTCATATTATTTTCTTTCGATCTTCAAATTATTGGTAGGCCAAGTTAATTTACCTGTCTCAGTATTCCCAACACAGACTTTGTTCCCTGAAATTAAAAATCTGGATTCGGGCGAACAGCTCTTAACTATTGTCTGATCACCCTCCCAAGGGTAGAGATTCCATTCTGTTGTAGCCTTTCTGGCAGAATGCAAGGGAGTCTCTTCATGGGGAATTGTTGTGTTGTTACTATCATGGGGGACCAAGAAATCCTAAAGAGATAGAAGGCATCGAAATGCAGCCGAGAGGAATGAATATATATTTGGCATTGTTGTAGGGTATTCTTAGTTTAATTGGTTTTTCTTATGCAAAATGTCATGTAACAGTTGGAGTTCTGTTGCCTCTTGTCTTAAGCATTGCATGGATTTTGCTTTTACTAGTTTGTAAAATTTTCCTTTTTGTTTGAGCAGATTGGAGGTGGTGTTTTATCTATGCCATAGATGTGCAGTTGGTGAAACTGGAAGTCAATAGCAAAGTTAGGACCCCGCCCCGGGGGAGGGGCGGGGGGAGCAGAAGTCTAAGTCTATTAACATTACTTTATTACTCTATATCTTTTTTATTTGAGAGGGATAAGTGTTAAAAGGTATAGTAATTTATGCACAATATCAAAGGCAATTTTAAAAATTAAGGGGGGAGGGGGGGGGGGTGTGAGCAATTGTACACCCTCACTAACTTGTGGTTCTACCATTGTCAAGAGTAATAAATATTCACACCAATTGGATAAGTATATCTCATATTAAATGTGTATTTAGTAAAATTGGGCAACATAATAGGGATGGATAGGACCACTTAGCAAGTGATGTTTTTGGGTTGACTAGCAAGTGATTGTGACAAGTGGTGTGTATTAGTTAAGAGTGTTGATAGGGTTATATAAATTCAAGAATTGATTCAAATTAATAAGATTTTTTTTATTATAATTGAGTTTAGTTTTAAAAAAATTGGACTTGATTGATGTTACTTTCTTAAATTTGGATTATGTTTCAGGTGAAGGATTTGACTTGAACTAATGGGTCACCATGAAAGATTTTTAAAATTGTCTTAATCTTAAATTTTCTCAATTAATAAATTAGTGGATCGTATAATTTTGAATTGAATTATCCTTATTAAATATCTGTCTTTTCGAAATGTTAATTCATAGTTTATGTTAAAACAAATTGTGTATTTTAATATATATATGTTAAAGTTTTGGATCCAATTATATAGGCTTTCAACTCAATGTTTAATTCAATCATACTTGATTATAAGTGAATTAGATTAATTTGTTTTTGTTTTGTAATTGATTTAATTATTAATTTAAAGTTACAAATTTGATCATAATAACATGTTTGTAGGGTGAGTAACATTTTAGTTAAATCAAAATAATCAAATCGAATAAATCAAAATTAACAAATTGATTTAGTTCAATATGTATTTTGGTTTAGTTTGATTTTTAAATTTGAGTTTTCAATTATTTTGATTTAGTTTAATTTGTATATTAAAAAAATTAAAATAATCAAATCAATTAAAATATTAAAAATGAAGTCATTTTTTTAGTTTAAGCATTTATTTGGTCAATTTGATTTAGTTTATAAAAAAATTTAATTTAATTTTATATTATTTAAGTATTTATGTATTGATGTATTATATTTAATTTTATGTTAATATAAATATATTAATATTAAGAAGATGTCATGTCACAGCTACAGATTTAAACGGGCACACCACTTGGCTTGGGTCGTGCATTGAGTTGATAGGCAGGCAGCCATGACTTCTTCTTCTGAACCCATTTGAACTGCCACCACAACCCGGAGGCGGTTGCCTCAAGGCACTGAAGAGCATTTTCCTTTCTTGACAAGCACCGGCAAGAATTGACACTAGCAATTTTGGAGTCAACAAAATATGCATTAAACTATTTATAATTTAAATAATTTTAAATATTTTATTTTAATATTTTTTTGTTTAAAAATATATTAGACTATTTTTTAGTTTTTTTTAATATATTAATAAAAAAAAACATAAAACATCAATAGTTTATGTTAGGATATTTCTAGATCAGCTATAAAGAAAGAATAAATCTAACATAAATAAGATAATTTTGGAGTTAAAAATGTGTAAAATTTTCTTGAGTATCTCGTATAAATCGTAAATAGAATAATTTTGACACTAAAAAATCCCTCTTAAGAGTTCTATGAACAAAAAAGTAAACATTATTCATAAAAATCTTATATTTAGTGCATAATAGAATATTAAAATAAATATTATCCCTAAAAATTATATTTTCAATATTTTTTGAATATTATATTGCGTCTCTGATACTATTTTTTTGGATTACGCTTCATTACTGACGTCTTCAGCCACTCCACCCTTAAAGTTACACTGAGAATGTAAATCGAGAGATGTGCTCAAGTAATCAGGGTGGTAAGCTTAAGCACCACTAATATCACTCCTAAGATTCTTCTCCTGAAAAAAGCATTTTGCTTTCCTCAGGAATCGAACCCACACTAAGAATATCCAGACAAACTTTTCAGCCTACCCCTATACTACTTGACTATACCTCTGAAGGCGCGTATCTGATACTATTTTTAATATGGCATTAAACTGTCTTATATTCTTTAATTATTTCATTTCTTATAGAATTTAAGCAATTTAATAACGACATTTTTAGTTAAGAAATTTTATGTCGTATTCAAGTGACAACAATAGACGATAGGTTAACTTCTATTTATGTCCATTAAATTATAAAAAAATCAATTAATTAAATTAAATTAATTTAAATCAACATCGAATTAATTAACTCAATTATAAAAAGAAATTAGTCAAGTTAACATAGAATTAATTAACCCACAATTATAATAAAATAATTAATTAATTAACATGGAATGAATTCAATGAATTGGGGTTTTGATTTGAGTCCTTGACGAAGATGCTAAGATATATATTATTATGTTGGGAGGGGAGAGGTAGGTACGTGTCCCGCACGTAGCAAACGGGGCATGGCCGTCAATGAACAGACGCAAGCTAACTTGAATTAAACAACTGCCAGTTGGCATTAAAAGAAAAAGACTACCCAATTTGCATTCATGCCTACATCATCCTCGCAGATGTCAATCAAATCCATCCCTTGTTTGTGCCAACTCATCCATATGCCCATCACCACCACAACTCCATCGTTATTATTATAATGAGACCCCACCCCCCACAAAAAAAAATATATATATATATCACTAAAATATGTTAATTATAATTATATTTGATAAATTTATGCTATTAAATAATATTTATTGATCAATATATAGATCAAAGAAAATGAGATATAAAAATTATTTTAGATAAAAATATTTTTTATTATGTTTGTTAAATTTATCTTACGAGCATTGAAAAATAAGTTAGGTGATTTCTTATTTAGGTTTTTTCAGATAAATATTTAGGTTTGATCTTTACTAATAAGAAAAAAATTATGTATGTTTTCCCCAATTTATTCCAAAAAAATTAACAAATAGTTTGATAAAATATTTAAATATTTTTTCAATTTTATCTTGATCATTTTGATATCTTGATCCGAAAAGCATTCTAACTTTATTTTGATATAATATTATCTTACTCATTTTAACAAATGCTATATAAGTGGAAATAAAAATAATAGTAACAATTAGGATGGTGGTATAAAAAGTAAATTGATCATATATTTATTGAATCATGGTTATTTAGTGAAGCACATGAATTGACAATTCTTCTATATGTTTGTTGTCTACTCCTATAATTTTAGTTGCTTCGTAATTGAGGGGTTAGTATCACGAATGCTAACTTTCATGTCAAATTATAACTTACGCTATAAGTATGCTTTTAGCACTCTAAACTAATATTCTAATGAGTAACATAAGGTTGTCAATACCACTGATAACACCAAAATAATGTTTAGGGAAGTAGTTTTCTAAGTGATTGGGAGTTAGCTTCGTAGTGTAGACGTTTGAAGATAATATCATCTTACACATTATACACGCACATACTCGTATAGTTTATTTTTAGACATTTTTATCTTAATATAATTTTAGCCATTTTTAAAATTAAAAACTAATAATTTAGACCAAGGGGTTTATCTCGATTTAGTACCGCTCTCGTGCCCCGAATTGAAACGATACTTCACCGCTAGATATCTAGTCAACTATTACGCCTCAATGCCTTTCAAGGAGAACCAACTAGCTTTGGTTCGAGTGTCATTTCTTCATTAACCAAAACTTTAGTTAGTTTTTGTTTTAAAAAACTCGATTAATCTTTTAAATTTCTAATGACACTTTAATGAATAATTTTTTTTACTAAATTTTATAAATAAATTTAAATTTGAATAAGAATAATCATCATATTTAAAATAATGATTAAGATATAATAAATGCATATTTTTTATAGATAATATTTTACTTATTACACTTTATTTTTAGACACGAAACATTTTTATTGACTAATGAAATGTTGTGAGACTCAAAAAAACGTTTATTATCAACTTATAAAAGTATTTTATAATTAAAAATAAAGGTTATAAATATATATTATTTAAAAATAAAAAATATTTATTACATCATTAATTAGCGCTAGCTTAAATTTAAACCTAAAATCATTTAATTTTAATTTGATGGAAATAATAATATATGAAGGACTAATTTTTCGTACCAGCTCCGTGGACTTTTTTCACTCGCAGTTTCAGATCCTCGAACCAGAGAGAAGCTGCGAAGAGCCAAAGCCAAGAAGAGAGAAGAAGAGAAGACAGCGACGAAGAAGTCTTATGGATAGAAATCCCTAATAAGAAAGCACCAGACTGAGAGTTTCGAAGGGGTCTTTCGCTGCAGCTTCAATGGCTAAGAACGAAGGATCGTCGTCACCGTCACGGCCAAGGACTTCTTCGTCAGCTTCCCTCCGCCCCTCCACGATTACGCTGCCGCCACGTGGCGGCATAGATGGCTTGTTCGCCGGCCTCGAGGGCTTCAGTCCCGGCCCCATGACTCTAGTCTCCAGCTTCTTCTCCGACGCCGACCCTTACTCCGATTGCCGCTCCTTCTCTCAGCTCCTCGCCGGCGCTATGGCCTCACCCGCCGCGAGGCCGCCGGCGGGGGCCGACGATCCTTCTTCCAGGGATAATAAGGAGTCCGGAGATTTCGATTTCCGGTTCAAGCAGAACCGCCCCTCCGGTTTGATGGTTCCTCATCCGGCGGCGTTCGGTGTTCCTCCCGGTTTGAGTCCCGCCGGCTTCGTCGAGTTGCCCGGCTGGTTCTCGCCTACTCAGGTATTCGATATTTGAATTTGATCCTTCTGTTTCCTTTGTTTTCAATCAAAAATTTAAAGACTGCGCTACAACCACCCAGGACAGCAAAGTCTTAATTTTTATAATTAAGAAAGTTCGATTATATGGATCTATTTCATCAATCAGCTATAACCCTTTATTTCTTAAGGTAATTGTAGGCTTGTCTTTTCAATCATTCATAAATTGATTAGTTTTTTTGGTAAAGCAATTCTACATTCTGTTCGTTTCTCTTCTTACACAATTTCAGCACTTGTCCATGGGGGATACCCCTTTTAATTCAATCTTCAAGCCTGACCATATCATATACACTTCCATTTTTATTAAACTCATATTTCGTATATTTGATTTTTGACCTCTGAATTTGAAATCTTAAAGGCTGTTTGCTAAAACTTCCCATTTTATCTAGAGACATTTCTTATCTTGATTTTGTGAGTAACAAATTCTCAATAATCTCTCTCTCTCTCTCTCTCTCTCTCAACAATTGAATTAATATATGTAAATTATTATTATTATTATTTTGAACTTACTCAATCTTCAAATCTAACCATTTCATCATCCATACTTTCATTTTTGCTAAGGTTATACTCTGTATATTCAATTTTTGTCTAGCTCAACTTAAAATTTTTGAATTCTAACTTGTCCCTTCATAACTTGAGTTAGTATTCCCATTTTATTTATCAGGGCACCTCTTTCTTTGGATGTATTTAGTGAGTTCATTTAAGAGCTCCTCGTTGATTTTTAATGTAACCTAATTTGTGATTGAAAAAGTCTCAATATTTCCTTCCCAAGTCCTAAGACACATTTCTGCTCATTAGTTATATCTATATGAGGAACAGTTAATAGGATATTAAGGTTTTCCCTTTTAGTTCATTTTGTTTGCTCATTAAGTTACTATTTCAAGTTCTATGGTAAACAAGGTGTCTCCTCTGTGATGTATATATCTGTCTCTTGGTGATGTAGTCTCGACTATTTGAGACCAGGAGTATTGTCTTCTTTGCACCTGTTTAAACTGTTTGGAAAAGCAATATTTTCATTTTTCTGTTCTTTCTGCATTTTCAAGTCCTAACGAGCTGTTCTCTTTAAACATCCATGGTTTTACTGGATGTATCTTAAAAGTACATCAATGGTGAACTTCTGTCTCATAAAGAATGGGATGCACCCTGTTAATTGTAAATTTGGAGGATTGATTCTGCTGGTGGTATTGCATGCTCTAAAAACAAAATTATAATCCTTTTATGCTTAGGATTGCCTATTGAAACAGGCTTTATGTATCCAAGTTGGCTGGGGTTTAGCATAAAATGGTTGTAGTTTCATGAATGGTATAAATGATTGTTGAGAATCAATAGACATTTGAAAGAAGCTGGAGAAGAAAAGCCAAGAATTAGGCGGGCTTGTGAGAATCAGTCCTGAGACAGAAATTGCAGCCTAGAGTACTGATCCCTTTGAAGCGTTTTGGTACTACCATGGCTAAAGGTTAACAAGAATTTTAGTGTCTCCTCAATTTTACTAGGATAGAAGATCTGTTCTCTTGATAATATGTGGGAAGGACTAAACAAATGTGGAATTTTGGTCATAACAATTAATGCTGAAAAAATGGAATTTTGCATTCAGGCAAAATATTATTTTAATCCAGTGAATAGTCAATCATCAGTTATGATAGACTCTTTTGTTTTAAGTCCTTGACAAGGTTGGTTCTTTCTGTTTTTTCTGTTGAAGTGCAACTGCAGAATAATTGGTAGCTTGTGCTTGATCTATGCCAGATTTGCAAAATAATTGGTCTCAAACTTTTAGTTGGCTCTCTCTCTCTCTCTCTCTGGGATAAGAAGTGAAATTCTCCTTTAATTGAATTTGAAATCTCAATAACTCGGATTCCGAGGCCTCTTGCTTTTGTTGTTGTGCTTGCACTTCAATCATAATGCCTTCTTTAAATTCATTGCATTGAGTGTTCTCTGTCATCATCTCCGATTGTCTCATGGATTCAGTGGTTTTTGATCTAGTTCCCTCAGGCCATGTCTTACCCTACGAGCTTCTCATTACCAATTTCAATGGACTTCAGGGACAGAGTTTAAATGTGGATGTTCTGATACAAAAGAACCAATGATAGAGGATTGCTCATTGCTTCAACCCAGTGATCAGCTTCTTCAATTGAAATTGAGTTTAAGAAACTAAGAGAATGAGGATCAAGAGATAGAAACACAGATCTTGAGGGAAGAATGGTAGTTACTTTTCATTACTGATTCAATCTGGCTGGTTGGACAGGTCGGACCATAAACTAGTCGCTGAGCCAGTTAGGTTCGAAAGAAGACCAGAGATGCATATAAACCAGTCCAAAATGACTCAGTTTTACTGGTTTATTTGGTTTTACAGGTTCAGAACTGGTCATATTAATTTTGTTAAAATTGCTGAATATCTCATATTTTTAACGATCTATTTTCTTTAATAGATGTGTAAAAAAAGAGAGGAAAAAAAAATGAAGATTTAATTATTTTCTTAAAATCCCCAATCTCTATTAGTACAAACTCTTTGTTTCAAATCCCCAATGGTTTTCCTGATAAATGGCATCTCCATCCAACCATACCTTTGCTTCCATCACCAATAGTTTATATTAAACTTTATTTGCATGTATTATGAAGATGATATTTGAACATCTTTGTTAATTAGTTGTATTTTTAATTACATTGTAATCATGAAATGTGAACATTTAATTAGTGATTCATGTTTTATGATATTTTAATATTCTTTTGAATGTTACTAATTGCCAATAATATGTTCATATAACCTAACCAATGACATTGTTATATTATATGTATAAGTTTCTAAACCATTGGTTCGATCATTGAACCAATGAACTAGTATCCTGGCTAGTTGATGACCAGTCCAGTTTTAACTAGGTACAAAACAGTTGCAGGGTGTCAACTAACCAGGCAACCGAAAACCAACCCCTGCTAACTACCAACTATCTATATAACAATCCTCAGCTACCATGTCCAAACAATAAACGCTCATAGGAAATGGTGCCACAAGCTAGCTTAGCTAGAGTTGTACCTGAAGGGATGCTATCGGAAATACTTGATTTCCTGCTTAAGTTTCCCTGCTCAACCCCAATCAGAATTCTTCAATTCCAGCTAGTATCTCTACCTGGACAAGCCACCTTCCTCTAATTCTTCTACATACTGAGCTCTGCTCTTCTTTTTGGATTATGATTGCTCTTCTTCTTTTGGTCATCAATCCCCTTGTGATCAATTTGATCTCTTCCTTCTCCTAATTGCATGTCAGATTCATTGTCTCCTCCTAGGGAGTTTATCTTGATCTGCATAAGATTCAAGCAATTGTATATTGGCAAATTCCAAAGTCGATCCATGATGTTAGCTGTTTTCATGGATTAGCTACCTTCTATTGTTGGTTTATTAAAGGGTTTAGCATTGTTATGGCTCCCATCAGAGACTGCATGAAAAGGGAGGGAATGCTACTGGACAAAAAATGTGACATAGGCATCCGAAATCATAAGAAACACCCTAGTAATGCGACTTCTAGATTTCTCTAAGGAGTTTAAGGTGAACTGTGACACATTGGGGATAGGCATAGGTGGAGTCCTTAGTCAAGAACGCTGCCCCATTGCTTATTTTTGGAAAAGCTGAAGCCAAATAAAAATAATCCACCTATAGCAAGGAATCTTATGCAATCACCCAATCCTGTCATAGGCATCACTACCTGTTACCCCAAGTATTTGTCCTCTACTGAGACTATGAAGCTCTTCATTTCTTGAATTCTCAAAAGAAATTGAACTGTAGACATGGCCATTGGATCGAATACCCGCAAACCTATTCTTTTCTGTGAAACATCGATTAGGAGTTGAAATAAAGTCGCCGATGCTCTTTGGCAATGCATTATCTTCTTAACCACATTGAATGTTGAGGTTATAGGGTTTGAAGGACTTAAAAGGGACACATGCCTTGACTTGGGAGAAATCTTTCTAGCCTGAAGGAAGGGCAACTTGACACCTTAGGTGATTTTTACCTTCAGGATGGATACCTCTTTCGTGTCAATAGGAGTTGTATCCACAGAACACTAGGAAGAGATTTCTTGTGTCATGCAGGAGCTATTTTTAGACACTTTGAGCATAGTAAAACCATTGAAGAAGTAGAATGCAAATCTTATAGCCAAGTCTGAAAAGGAGTTATAGTCAAGATATTCAGTCTTACATGTGTCAATTGGCCATGCATGAGAAGCGCAACACTGTATTGTACACTCTCTTACTTGTCCCTAGCTGTCAGTATGGATTTTGTCCCTAAATAGTATGAGTCAATTTTTGTGGTCATGGACCGATTTTCCAAAATGGCCCATGTCATCTCATCTAGCTAGATGTCTGATACCTCTCAGATTGTTAGGATATATTTCAGTGAGATGGCCTTCCTTCATTAGTTATTTTTGGAAAACCTATAGCATCTGGTAGACACCATGTTGAAAAATTTCCATCGTATATAATCTGCAAATGGACAAACAGAGTTTGTCAACCATACCCTAGGAAACTTGTGAGATGCTTAGTCTAATACAGCCATAGGAACTGTGACTTGATTCTCCACACTGCATAATTTGCCTATAATAACTTTACTAAAAAGGTTTATTGGTATAAATCCTTTTGAAGTGGTACATGACTACAAACCTAAGAAGTCTGTAGACCTCATTCCCAGGTCACCCCATGTCTGATTGTCAGAATCCTTTGATGCATTTGCACAACACATTCATGATTTACATGTTGAGATCAATAAGCAGCTTGAGGCTAAGTAATGCATTATACAGACTTTGAGCTAACATTCACATGTACCTTGTTGAATTTATGTTGCAGTCAGTTGTAGGCTGGAGTAGTTTTTTGCAGGCACAAATTAATCTCACTTCAGGGACATTTTGGTAATTTACCCCTTGGCTTTTTGTGTGTGTGTGTGTGTGTGTGGGTGGGTGGGTGTAATTTCACCTAGATAACTGGACTTAAACAAATAATAATATGTGAAACAGACAAGTAATTTAGGAACCTATCCTCGGACCTTGACCGTCATGATTAATTATCTTAACTGGCCAATTTCAGTTCGGGTCCAACATGCTATGGCTGCTAAAGTTATTCAGAGAAGGTTAAGACTGGCTAGGCAGGGTTCTACGAAAACAGAAAGTCGAACAGGTTGGGTGTAATTTGTGACCTTCATAGTAGCGTCATGGTGAGGGGTAATAGTTTGGGTTAATTACAGCGGATTAAGTGCGTTACCCCAAACTGGAATTGGCCAGTCATAGGTTAATTAATCACACTGGTCAAAGTCAGAGGATAGGTTCTTAAATTCTGTCTATTTTACATATTATTATGTGTTTTAAGTCCAGTTATCTAGGTGAAATTAAAAAAATACCACCACAGGCAAAATTACCACAATGCCCCAGAAGTGAGGTCCATGGCCCTGAATGGATAAGAGGAGTCATGAATGTTTTGGTAGAGAATGTGTTATCCTCTTGTCTTTGGTTTAACTGGGTTCATGGTTTCCCATAGATTCAGTTGAAAGATGATAAATCTTTCTAACTAACTGTGGCTAGTAGGGTTAATCTCATTTAGTTGATCACATAATGTGATCTAGAATCTTGAGTTTACTGCCTACTTGTTCAGTTGTTTGGGCATGGTACAAAGATCATGATCTTGTGGATCTGTACAAGATGCTCTTGGGACTTCCGTTGTGAGGTCTGAATCCCCAAAATTGAAAAAAACAAAGAATAACAAAAATTTATGATTCAAAAGTTGAGATGATTTCAGCTACTAATTTTTTGTTTATGCATGTGTAGGGTGCCTTTGGAATGTCCCATCAGCAGGCTCTGCTTCAGGTTACAGCTCAGGCTGCACAAGTGAATTCCCAAATGCACAACCAAGTTGAATTTCTGCCTTCTTTATCAGCTGCTCCTGCTGCATCACTGTCCCAATTCCCATCCTTTGTTTCCAATGTGACAACACATCAGCAAATTCCGCCCGCCATGCTAGACCCTACCACCCTGAAGGAATCTTCTGATCTCTCCCTCTCTGACCATAGATCCCAGCCTTCTTCCTTAGTTGTTGATAAGCCCACTGATGATGGTTTTAATTGGCGTAAATATGGGCAGAAGCAGGTGAAGGGCAGTGAATATCCTCGAAGTTACTACAAATGTACACATCCAAATTGTCCAGTCAAGAAGAAGGTTGAGCGTTCTCTTGATGGCCATATAACTGAGATCATATACAAGGGCCAGCACAACCATGAGCCACCTCAACCTAGTAAGCGTGCTAAAAGTACTGGAAATTTGAATGAAAATATAAATAATCAGGGAAACTCTGAATTTCCCATGGAAGGTCATATTGGGAATTTGAAGAAATCTAAAGAAGGGTTTGCTGCTTATTCACTGTCCATGAAAGACCAGGAGTCAAGCCAAGCTACAGCTGAATGTGTTTCAGGATCTGGCAATAGTGAGGAAGAAGGTGCAGATGACAGTAGAGTTGATGAAAGGCTTGAAGATGAACCTGAAGCAAAGAGAAGGCATACACTTTTTTGCCTAAACAGAAAACTATTCATACAGGAATAGATATTTATTTTCAACTTTTCCTTATCACTACTTTTTCCTTTCCATTTTTCCTTATGCAGGAACATAGAGTTAAGGGTTTCAGAGCCAGCTTCATCACAACGCACAGTTACAGAACCAAGGATCATTGTACAGACAACCAGTGAAGTTGATCTTTTGGATGATGGTTACCGATGGCGAAAGTATGGCCAGAAAGTTGTTAAAGGAAATCCTTACCCAAGGTAATACTTCACTTTTGATTTATCATCATGACCATGATAAAATATCAAAATCTGTGGCAAGAGGTCCTGGTTGTAGCTTCTATGAGGAACTTTCAGAATCCATTTTCCTTCTACCTCTTATACCAATAGACCCATGATCATCACGATTTCCGTTGCCCTAGAATTGACATTTTCAGAATCATTTTGCATCAGCCAGCCACAGTTTCATTCCTCTTAGTCTCTGTGCGGAAACAATTAATTACTGTGTTCCTTTTGTACAAGGAAGGGGAGGGGCTAGGAAACAAGAAGATTGGGACTTTACCTTTTTTGCAAACAAATATGTTTTGGTAGACTGAGGCAGACAATAGATAATAATTATGTAACTGGACAAATTTGCAAGTCCTCATCTTATTGTAGATGATAAAGTGCATACCTTATGGTTAACTTTTTGTTCTCTAGGTTGAAATGAAATTTTGGGAGGACCGTGGGGGACGAATATTATTCTCAGGAATAGATTGAGCCATGCAATAGCAATTATGATAAATACATAATTGACTAATTTCAGGTCCTAATATAAGGATAGGTGATGCAGTGCTTACGTAATATGTCTTATATGGGAGGTCAAAGCAAAAGAAAGCATTTTAATACTGTAAACCTTATCTTATCTCTGCAGCTTATTTTCTTATCTCCCTTAGAAACAAATCCATCCCGGGGGCTGAGCAGCCCCCACCTACACAGCTCCTCCTTGACATTTCCTTATGGCTA
Organism: Diospyros kaki; assembly: GCA_036245055.1. Taxonomy (NCBI): domain Eukaryota; kingdom Viridiplantae; phylum Streptophyta; class Magnoliopsida; order Ericales; family Ebenaceae; genus Diospyros; species Diospyros kaki. The sequence continues at coordinate 3,099,293 of BSEG01000010.1, forward strand.
GGCTCAATGTCCCATGAAACAACCATGGCAGAGAGGATAAGGGAGGATGAAGTCTTCCATCCTGTCTAAGCTGTCCATTTCCAACTCATTTCATATTTCAGATGTTAAAACATACCATAGAAAATGATAAAACTAAGCCAATTAATTATTTACAAAGACATCTGTAAAGGCAGAGTAAACTAAGAATTAAAGTTGTTATTACAATCTATCAAGTCAGCAACTATCATCTAATACAATAAAGAAGGAGAATGAAAAAAATAGGCAAAGAAGAAAAGAAGTTGTAGCAAAAGAAGAACAAAGAAGGGAAAAAAATAACGCAAAGAAGAAAAAGAACTGCAGTAGTGGAAGAGGAAAAACTGCTTTAGCAGAGACAGAAGAAGAATTAAGAGGAAGAAATGCGACAGGGAAAAAAAAAACTATTGTAGCAGGAGGAGAAAATTAGGTTGAGAAGAAAAAGAACAAGGGAAAGGAGGAAGAAGAAAATGGGTTAAACTAGGTTAGCTTCTTCTTATATTCTTATGTTGGCTGCCTTATAACTAACAAAATTAAGGCATAAAAAACACCAATTTTTTATTATATGATAACTGGGACAAATCAGGTTTGTCATTTTTGAATTTTTCACGACTCAATCCCACATTGGTAGTCTATTAGAGAGGTCTTGGGTATATGGGACACCCTTGGTGCTCCCTCAAAAGAATTAGCTACAGGTGGCTATTGGTTCGTGGGACCGTGATGTAATATACTCAAAACCTGCTTCGTAGATTATCAAAATGGGGGTTGGGTCATGACAAATATATCATTTAATAACCCTAAAAAACGTTTTTCAAGTGTATCTAGCCCAATTTCTGGACATATATGTCCCCTGCATGTTGACAACATATCCAACAAAAAGAAATGGACAGCTTGGATAGTGTGTCTGCCACATGTCACGCGTGTCTGCGTTCACAGAATGTTTTGTACCTGTATATGTTGCACACGAGTTGCAAATGTTTCTGCTTTTCAGGCTTCAATCATTCTATGCTGGTAATCTGTTGCTGTTGACTATATCCTTAACGTGTGCCGGGGTTGCTATGCTCTTTTTAACTGCTACTGCATATTGTTTTTTCTAGTATTTTTCTTGAAGCATGTTGCTGCTATCTGCAGGAGCTACTATAAGTGCACATACCAAGGTTGCAATGTCCGTAAGCACATTGAAAGAGCTGCGAGCGACCCTAAAGCTGTGATAACAACATACGAGGGCAAACACAATCATGATGTACCGGCAGCTAGAAACAGCAGTCACAACATGGCAAACAACATCTCACAATTGAGGCCGCAAAATGCCTTGATCGACAACAAGCATACTTTAACGAGACAAACAGATTTGGGGAACAATAATACACAGCCTATAGCAGTCCTAAGGCTTAAAGAAGAATTAACATAGCTTCTTGGAATCAGATGACAGGGAAAGATTCAAGAGACTGGGGGAACTGAAGATTGGAAATTAATTCGCCAGAAGATGTAACTTCCATCTCTTGGTTGTGAACTAATGCTTGAGGCCATGGTTTTAGTCCAGCCTCAACTTACAATGTGCAAAAGCAATAAAGGACAGGATATACAAAGAAAAAAACCAGTAGATAGTTTGAACCAAAAGGCTGTCACTACAAGCGTGCAAAGATTTAATTGCACAGAGAAATTGTTGTATCTATACAAATGTGATGGGGGTATACTGTAGCTGTAGTGTCATTCTTCTGTGCATTCTTTTGTTAATGATAATTTGATGGTAATGTTGTTGCAATTGTTACTGTTGCAGTTGGAATAAAGAGTAGGCATTTGGGCTTCTTCATCCTCTCTCTCTCTCTATATATATATATATCTGCTTCTTGCTATATTTCCATGTTCTAAACTTGGTTTAGTTTGACCAAAACGAGTCCATTTTAAGTGAGCTGATGTTACATGTAGTTTGTTCATGCCCTTTCTCCCTCTCATTTTCACTTGAAGTAGTGAATTCTACCCTGCAAAAAGAAGCCATCTTTGGGCATGGGAGAGTTGAACATATGAGGGGCATCATCTCACTTCATCCTCTCATCCATTATTACACATCTAAGCATGTCTCGTGCCTTTATCCCACATTAATTAATGGTGTTATCACTTAAACTTTCAATCTGGTAATATCTCAAGGGGGTTTCAATAATCGTGATGTTAAACGATCACACTTAAATTTTTATACTCAATTTTGACACTTATAGAAGTAACAATACTTCTTCACAAATTATCAATTATTTTTCAAAAATAATAAATACTTTTAATAATTTGAGAAGAAGTATAGTTAATTCTCCAAAAAAAAAAAAAAGTATTATTAATTTTATAAATATTAAATTAAATGTGTACCTAATATTACCATTTCAATAATAATATACGTTAATCAGATCTTAAAAACTTGGGATAATTGCCCTTGCGTGGTCTTTGTCGTTCGTGTCCTCGATTTTGACAGAGAAGGTAAATCACAGGTGTGAAAGTTTGTTTCATTGCCCATGACGATAATCGAACTCATGACCTACAGGTGTGAATCCGACCTATCACTTGCCCAATCGCTTGATGTATGTCCTGAAAACAATTGAACCTTAAAAACTTGTACATGAAAGGGTAGGCTTCTGCTAAACATGCTGTTTGTTAGCATAGTTGTTAAATAAAAAATGATAATAATAAGGTTAACAAATATCATTTAGAGTTTGTCTGGTTAGGTGTTGTGAGTAAAAACAAGAAAAATTGAAAAATAAATAATTTTAGATAAGACTATCCCAAATCAATATTTAAAGTTATTATAATATCAAATATCAATCATATTTAATTCTTATTCCACCTTTTTAGGTAGTCTATGGGTTATTGCTTGATTAATTAGTTTAAAATACCATTAACTCTATGCATATTATCAATATCTCTACACGTGATTTATTAAAATATAAATTTTTTTTTTCTAAGAAAGAATTGAAATGAATTGAATATAAAAAATTGAAAACTAAGTTCAGAAATGATTTTTTTTTTAAATTGAAGAATAAAACACAATTTTTTTTATTCATAAAATTGTACTAAACTTTAGAAAATGTCTTAAAGATATCCTTTTAAGGAGAACATGCTTTTTTTAATTTGAGCCTATTTTAAACCCTATCAATAATAATTTTTTTTCTTTTGCTTCTATTTTGCTTAGGATTCATTTGTGCCCACCATCTACTCTCACAACGCCTTCCTCTCCTCTTTCCTTGCACTCTGCCACTACGATGGTGAGCGGTATTGGCCTCTTTCTCTTATTATCCTCATCTTTGTCATCGTAGTGGTGCCATTTGCCATTATGATGATCAGCACCACCGATACTTTTTTTCTTACACCATTATGTACATCTTGAGTTATATAATAATATTAAAATGATCAAAATACCCCTGACCCTTATTGTGAGACGCAATAAGGCATAGTGAAGCGCAAGATATTTTAGTCATTTTTATACCATTATATAGTCTAAAATATACACAATAGTATAAGAGTAACATGATTCTTTTCTTTCAATCTTTTTCTTTTCCTTTTATTGTCCTCATTCCCCACTATACCTCCCTCTCCACTGTGATAGTGACAGTTCCTCTAAGCTGCTTCGACCATTCATCCATTCCCTTTCCGTTAATTTCTACATCTCTTTCTTTTATATAATTTTAAACACATTCTCTCAATTTTTTAAATTTAAAGCTAGTTCCATAAATGATAAAAATGAACACTTTTTTCATTATTTTTATTTTTTGTAAAAATAAAATATAGAAATAGAGATAAAAACTAAAGATAAAAAGATCCCTAAAAAAATTTAATTTTCTAATTTTTCAACTTTATACTATGAATTGGGAAATATATATATATTTTTATTTTTATCTAAAGTTTTAGTAAATGAGTAATATGACTTTTGAAAACACTAAAAATTTAATTTTTAGTAAATCAATAATATGAATTTTATTAAAAAAATATTTAATTAAATATAAATATAAATTTCATTATCTATTTAAGTAAACATAAATATAAATTATTTTTATCTCTAATGAGATCACTGAAACAGTAAAGACAGAATTACTCTCATCTCTAATGTAATTACAAAACAAAAACACGTTTTTAAATTAAAAATATGTTTTTAATATTAAAAAACATCTCAAAAACATTTCTAAAATTACAAAAATGGCTCAAAAATATTTTTTAGTATTTCTTGACATTTCAAAGTAAAAAAAACGTTTCAAAAACCCGAAACAACACCATGCAATACAGGATACTTCATTTATATTTAGGGGGTGTTTGTTAATCAAGACATGAGATAGAAAAGTCAAGATATGGGATGCATCTCGAACTTCTATTCTTTCTAATATATTTGTTAAGCTTATCTGAAAATTCTTGAAAAAATTATTAATGACCCCTTATCTTGATCTTTTAAGATATACTTATCTTTTTCCTCCTCAAGATAATCATATCATGGTCTTTATAGATAAGAAAAAAAAATATTTGTGTCCTCTAATAGATTTTAAGAAATTTAACAAATAATTTGATAAAAATCTTAGAATGTTTTCTAGTCTTATCTTGATCATTCCATATCTTGATCCGAAATACATTCCAACCTTATCTTAATGCATTTTATCTTGTTCATTTTAACAAACATCTCTTAGTACAAAATGATAGCAATACCAAATGATATTATATATTATTTATATATATAATAAAAATTGATAATATATATTATATTTGTAAGTAAGGTCGTAGATAAGGTATCAAATTTGCATTAAATACAGTATAATCAATAGGCGAATAAAGCATAACCATATCTATAATAAATAAATTATAAGCTCTCAAATAACATAATAATTAATTCAAATAAAAGATAATAATGAATAAATTTATCATTATTTGTTTGCCAGCAAAAGAAAGTTCAATTAAATAAAAGATATTTGGAGGTTTCCATTTTGGCCCTCTTATTTTGGTGCATTAATTTTTGACATTTGGGTCTAAATTTATCCTTTAGGTTTGAACCTAAGAAATAGAAGAATCAAGGGTATTATTGGAAATGGCAGATTTTCAAATGACATTATTTAAAAACCTTCTATCCCAATGCAATTAACACAATAATTTAAATAAGGGCTCATCATAAAAATAATTCAATCTTTTGTAAATTTGTAATTTTATACCATCCTTTAATTTTGATAATTTAGTTTAAATTAACTCAATTAAATATAATTTTATATGCTCTAACATGTCACATGTCAGATGTTATATAATAATAATATTTGTCATATGTGCATATAAATAAAAAATATATATAACTTATTACATACAATCTGTTTATTATTTTTTATTTATGTGTATATATAAATCCTATAACTATTATTATTATATAACATTTAACATGTCAAGTTAATATAAATACACCTCTTTTAAATTAATTTTACATGTTAAATAAAATTATACCTAAACAAACTAATTTAGATCAAAATTTAAAATTAAATAAAATTATAAATTCACGAAAATGATTGAATTATTTTGATGGTTACCCCTCTACATAGGGAGAAATAATGTATAGGCTGATTGGTTGTGGTTGTCTCCATATGTTTGCTAATCTGATTTCAGTGTGGACACATTTCCACCAAAATACATGTTCTTTTTTAACATTAATAAAAGAGTCATCCACCTAAGGGGGAACAATATTCTTGAATAAATGAGCTCCAATAGCTATAATTTAACTGTAACAGAACTCAGTCAGGTATCATTACCAACAATAGCTTTGTATATCTACGATTAAAGTCCCAACAGCATCAGATATGTATACTCTAAAACACTCTTCCATGAATCTAATTATCTAAGCATATATTCTTGGGTATTGTTATTCGTTTCAACGATGCCCTAGGTTGCGTGACTCCTTGCTTTGTATGCAAGCACTAAAATATTAAAGATGCCATATTTTCCAAAAACCTAGGCTAAATGGCTGCATCATACATCCACTTTACAGCCTATACTGATTCGTCCTAACCCTACTCAACAGGGATTAAGGCTCTACAACTTGCAGGCCTTGCAAAGGCTGCATTGTTCTGAGTACATGGTGCAATACACACCTTATACCCCATGTATTGACCAAGAACGATGCCACCCGCATCTCTTAACCCCATCTTAGTTTTTTTTTTTTTTTTTTGTAAATTCCTCCATCTTAGTTCAGCAAATATATCAAGCAAGACTCCTTAAGCCTATGGCAAAGGGTTAAAGCAAGATTCCATATGCCTGTATAAATTGCCTCAACCCTTTGTGGCAACAGGTTCTAATCTTACATTATAACCTGATTTCACTATTAGCTTCTCTTTTCTTGCCATTATTTTGGATCCTACAGAGTCTATTCTGGCCCTAGGGCTAGACACTCTACCTCCCCATTTCCTTTGTTGCCTTGGTTCTCTCCCTCCACATCTCATCTTAAGGAGATTTGAGTGTCTGTGTAACTACCATTACTTACCAGGCATGCTAACATAAAATCCCAGCACTCATGTTGCAACTTAGTCAATGCTAATTGTACTTAACAGCATAAGACAGCAATACTATATTGAAGTCAATATATATGGATGTATATCCAGTTATTTAGATCTTTCTTTGGCATATTAAGTTTTAGATTGATTCAGAATAAGGCCGTTAGAGAGCTTGGTTTCATTTCTAATCAAGAACCTGAAATATACGTAATCCCACTGCCACATTTCAAAGAACTTATCCAGTTCCTGTGCAATTTCAAAAATATAAATTGGTATCACAACATCATAATTGTTAAGACAGAAATAAAGTTATTCTTGGCGAAGGGTTAGAGCTTATATACGAACCACTTTGTTATTAGCACATGCTCAGTTCTCAAAATCCCACTTGGAATAGATTATAACCATTTCAATTTTCATCTACCAGATCATTCAGGATAAAATCAAGGTAACCATATTAGTAGTTACTACTTAACACAGGAAAGTTTTAAGAACCTATATCTCCATAATAATAATGAAACACACTAAGACAAACTATATGTTACACAGCACAACACTGACTCACCAAGTCCACTGGAACACTAGTCACATGACAGGCCACTAAACTTGAAATTCATTAACCTTGGATGAGAAACATGAGACAAAGACCATTGCATCCGCGAAAAGGCAAGCTAACAGTTACAAGAAAACTTGAAACTTCCGAAGCCGACTCCTAAGGCAAAGTTGCTACAAGTAACTGTATTTGAGGCACATCATATACCATTGTTAGGTACAAATACAATGCCTAAACCCACCAGTCTCTCCAAACAATTAGACGCATAAATGAAACTACTAGAGCTAGTTCTTGGGTCATTTCACATGAACCCAGCCAAGTCACCAAAAAGCAATTAGATGCATGGTAGAGCAAGTTCTGGGGTAATTCCATATGAACCCAGCAGAGTCCAAAAAAAGGCAAGAAGAGGAGGAAGAAGAAGAAGACAAGCAGACACTCTCATCCCCTTTACCAACGGCTCCACCACACCATAACAGATGTCCAAGTTGGTTGGACAACTACAATTGCATGCGCCGTACCCAATCAGGCCAATCCATTTCTAAATGAACTATGACCAGCACCAAAATAATTGAAAGCACATAGCAAAATCCAATAAAATGATTTGAATTGGAACTGATCTCAAACAACAAAATTTCAACCGCTTTCGACACCAACCCAGTAAAAGCTCAAAAGCACGACAAACCAAAATCACCACAAGTCGGGAGGGACAAAGGGGGAAATGAATTAACAAGCAATTTGATACAAAAACCATGGTAGGAAATGAAGGATCAAAAAAGCATAAACAACGAGAGCAAGGTCTTTCAGAGAGTTGTTCAAGGTGGAGATGGAAGTGTTGTACTTGTGGGTGTGGTTCAACTGCTGAAGACAGTTCAGGGTGCTCCTTTTCAATTTCAAAGAAGTAGGTTCAAAGGATTGGTAAATGATGTGAGTTAAAGAAAGTAGGAAGTAGGATGATGGAGAGTACAATTGATGAGCGGTAGGCCTCCATAATTTGCTCAGGTTGAAAGGGGATCTTAAAGAAGCTGAGGTCGGGGGGAGTCAAGAGTGCGCGCACGCACGCGCTTGTGCGTGTGTGAAGAGAGAGAGAGAGAGTCATGGAATGGAACATGAAATATTCACTCCTTGTTTGGAAGTGTAGGCCCTGTGGGGGATGCAAAGTAATGTAAAGTATTTACAGAAAAAATTAAAAAAAAGAAGAGAAAAGAAATGTAAAGTAATGAAAAATACATTCTCCTTATTCAGGAGAGTTATGAAAATGAAGAACAGAAGAAAATTAAAACAACAATTGATGATTAATACCCTCTTAATGAAAAGGTAGTGTTTTGTTAATGGGACATTGAAGAGAATGGACGGGAACTGAATTCATCAATTTCCATTTCAGCCCATTACTGCTATCTTTTCCAAATGGGGAGATACCCTTCCATCCATTTCCATTCCACCCCCTCCCAAACACACCTTTAGGCATCATATGAATAATGGCCACACAAAACAATATAACCACAAATAGAAGATATCGGGTGATCTAGAATCCATACAGTTGACTGTACCTAGCGGGATTAAGACTTCATACATTGGTAGTGGTATTTGGGAACACAGATTGGTAGCAAAAACAAAATAAATCACAATGACTGAGACCCAAGTAAAAAATGATGCCAATTCAAAACCTTGAAGTTTGTACCACAAAGCGGATTTGGTACCTGAAATGCTTCCTTAAAACTAAATAGGCTCATTCAAGAACTGATCAATACTGCCACAATCATTTCATTCCTCTAAAACCAAAGGAGAAAATTAAATTAGACATACATTATATAAAAGCATTTCTAAGCTTTGATGAAACTACTGTCCACATCCACCAAATGTTGTATGTTATGCACAAAGATTAACAAACTACAATACACAAAGATACATCCACCCGTCAAAAGCGACAGGTAAGATTAGTCAGAAACAAGCCACTGACCTCACAAACCTATCAAGCTTGGGCAACAAAGACAACATGAGGGACCTTGGCATCATCGAAGGGCAAGCTAACATACTCACGAGCGAACTCTTCAGCAATTTCCCAAGCCAATTCCCCATTTAAAGCTTTGCAATACATATACAGCACTGTATTGGCGGCCACATTATAAAGCATAAGCAAAATCAGGAAACTCGAGCCCGCCACGCTCTGCAGAACGAAATTCAAACACTTCCACACATCCTCAAAGCTACCAGAGCTAGGCGTCGAGTTAATCCACACAGAAGATCCAATCAGAACCCCGAAAAGTAACAGCAAATAAAACGAGACCCTTCTCATCCCCTTTACCAAGTAACTGCTCCGGCGTAGTGGCTCGAACCCCCATTTCGACTCCACCACCGCGACCACAGGCGCCAGCCCCCAATTCACTTGCAGATGGACCAACACCAAGACCAAAGCCACCGAAACCACCACGCAGAAGATGATGAAATACTTAGAATCCAAAACATTATGAAACCCAAGAAGCTCAAGCCCCTTGGCGACCAACCCTAGGAAAAGCCCAAAAGCAGAGCAGACGAGGAGCTCCACGATTTGCGAAGCGAACGCCGTGAGAAGGAGCGGGAGGAACGAGTTGATCATCGATTTGAGGGCGGCGGCGAGCTTGACAGGCCGGCCGTAGAACCCATGGAAGGTGCTGTAGGTGATGGTGCCGACGGCGGAGAGGGAGAGGACGACGACGAAGAGGAGGTAGAGGAGAGGAAAGAGGATCGACGGAAAAGAGCCGGCGGCGGCTCGACGGAGCAGGAAATTGATGTGGTTGGGCTTGGACCGGTGGGAGAGAGTGGTTTGGAGGGTAGGGAAGATGATGAGGGAGAAAGCGAGGGGCAGGAGGAAGAAGACGGATAGGGCCAGGAAGTGCCAAGAGTGGGCGCTTATTATGCGCTTCGATTCGGAGAGCACTCCGACGAGGTTCAGAGACTGGCCGAAGGGAGTTGCCGCCATGGATTCAAGCACAGTCTGCAGAGATAGAAAGAGAGACACAGATAGAGATCGAGAGATGTCTGGATGGAAACGGTGAGTCGGCGAACGGTGACATAAGGGGAAGCTTGATCGATTATACTTTCCTTTTTTTATTTGGCGTGCTTTCCCAACATTTAAAAGAATAATTATAAATTTGGCGTGGAAAGAAATCACTCGACCACCGAATCAAGTTTCCATCAGCATTTGCCCGCATGGGCAGCCCAATTAATCAATAAGGGGCATAAAATATCTTTTGTGATGAATCTTAAAATAAGGATGAAGATTTGAGTCTCGCAAGTGGTAGTATAAAAATAATTTTTTTTTCAAAGTAAGGAGACTCCTTATACGCAATGAGCACAATTTAGTCACTGCGTTCGGTTGAGTTACCATGGTTAAACCGCCCACGTCTTATCGGGCCAAGGGTGGGGGCACCTAGGATAAACGATTTCATCTTTTGGAACAAGTTTTCATCAGCATTTGCTAGATTAGTTATGAATCAATTAAATTATTTTAATTAAATAAATTATTTTTTAAAAAAACTTGAAGATGCTTAAATTAAATATAAATCGTAAAATTTAATAAAAATAATATCATTTTTAATATTTTAGTTAGTTTAATTATTTTAATTGTTTTCAATATAAAAATTAAATTAAACCAAAATAAAAATAATAAAATTTACATTTTTTAACTGAAAATTTCGTTGTCTTCTTTTCTTGTTCCATTAATAAAAAGGCAACTAGTGGCCCTACTCTATGTGAAATAGTCAATTTTTCACTATTTTTATTTTCTTATTTTTTTAGTAAAATGGTCATTTTAAATTCAAGACACGAGAAATAGGCATATGTCTTTTTCTTTCATTTTCTTGGCTCTCAAGACTTATTTTCTAGGATAGACACGAATCGAAATTCAATATCTATTTTTTAAGATGGACATATATAATTGTATAATTCTATATAAAGACAAAATTATACCCACGATCTCACGATATTTCAAGATCCCGAACACATGAGGCGAACCATCTATGTTACCTCTAAGATTTCTTTTTTTTTTTTTCAAACTACAAATTTTCATTAGAATAGTTTTGAATAAATAAAAATTTATTCAAGTTTTTTTAAAACAGTGTGTATTATTTATATTTACATTTTAGAAATTCATAATAAAATAAATTGATGGTATTAATGGATATTATTTTGATAATATTTTTTAAGGATAATTATTTATTATTATTATTATTATTTTAAATACACTATGTATTTTAATGCAGGGGCATCCATAGGTTTGGGTCTAAGAATCAAATCTAACCAATGTTATTGATTCCGTTTTGTTTGGTTTATTTACTTAGATCGGTTTGGTCCACAGTTTAGAAAAAATAAACTCAATGCATATTGATTCGATTCTAGGTTTAGATCTTTAGACATGTGGAACTAACTTGAACCAATTAATATATATATATATATATATGTATATTTATAAATTAAAAATATATCATATAAGAGGTGTTTATTAATCAAGATATGAGATAAAAAAGTTAAGATATAAGATGCATCTCGAACTTCTATCATTTCCAACATGTTTACTAAACTTATCTGAAAATTCTTTAAAAAATCATTAATGACCTCTTATCTTAATCTTTCAAAATATGTTTATCTCTCCCTCCTCTCAAGATAAGCATATTTTGGTCTCTATAAATAAGAAAAAAAAAGAAATTTATATCCTCTAGTGCATTTTAAAAAATTTTAAAAACAACTTAATAAAAATCTTATAATGCTTTCCAATCTTATTTTGATTATTTCATATCTTGATTCGAAATGCATTCTAACATTATCTTAATGCCTCTTATCTTGCTCATTTTAACAAATGCCCCCAAAATGTATAATCATTCAATGTTATTTGATATATTTTGTGAATTTATTAGTTATTTGTGAATTTTGTAGAGTGTATAGTTGATTTTGTTTATTAAGCATTGATATCCCAATGTTTATTTGCATTGGGATATAATTTGTCAAATACCCCTCCAGCAAAGGTTCAAACGCCCTTTGAGGTGGATATTTGCAAATTGAAGTGCCCTTGTAGTTGTAGGCATCTCTATAGATAAATGCTTGGTTTTAATCAAATTATAAGTCTTTTTTATATCGTCTCTTTCTTTATTAATTTTTTTAATTTTTAATAATAATTAAATTTTCAAACTATTTTTCTACTATGCCAATAATCATTTATTTAACATTTTGTTTTAAAAATTAAAAAATGAATTATAGATCAAATGTCACTTCATGAATTTTTATTTAATTTTTTTTAACATACATGTAACATAGATGACCTTTCTATTGGTTATACGTACACCATAAATTATTCTTAAAAATGATACAAGTAACTCGCTCTTAATCTATGGACCGTAGATAATTAAAAAATAAATTGTCTACAGACTTTATATTATATTTATAAAAAAATATTAAAAATAACAATGACTCCAACTATAAATAAAATGTAATTGTTTTTTTCTAAATAAAATAAAATTTTTAATTACTTTTATTTTAATATCATCTTATACTTTGCCAAAGAAATGGGCAATCTTTGCTTTTGAATATTCATGGGGAGAATGTTCTGTTAAGTGGTAGTTTACATGTTTTATTTATTATTTTGAAATAAAAAGAGAATAAGATGCTTGATTCTCGTTTCCATTTCAAAGTATTTTGGAAATGCTATTTGGACATATAATGTTATTTTATTTTTTTACTTATTTGAGTGTCGGAGTATTTGTAAGTGTCAGTCATTTCTCGAAATCCATTTCTTGCTGTTGGGAGCTCAGGTCCAATTATCATTTTGGTCTGGAAGGAACATAACATTAAATTTAATATTTTGTAGTGATATTTTGTGATGTGTCATGAGAAAATATTAAAAAAAAACTCAAAATAATTTTTTGAGGCTAAAAATAAAAATTGGAATCATTAGACTCCAGGAGAAAATGGTTTCCCAAAGATCGAGAACACACTTTTTCAGGAGATCGTCAAACTCTGGGAGAAAATAGTCACTCGGAGATCAAGAACACGTGTGTTTCTTAGAGATCGTCTTGGAAACCAATGGTCGAAAATAGGTCTTTCAAATAATTTATGTCCCTTGGATACTGTAAGTTGTCGTGTAAATTTTCCCTTTATCCTGGAGGGTTCATGAACAAAGTATAAATTAGATAATTTTGACATTTTAAAATTTCTTCAAGAGTTTTGTTAAAATGATTGATATTATCCGTAAAAATTCTAATTCTATTAAATCTCAAAGTATCAGAACAAATTATCCATAAAAATAATAATTTTAATAGATATCGAAAAGCTCCATACTCCCCTCTAAATAAATGAACCCTTATTTCAAAAAATATATATCTCTAATACTAATTTTGATACAACATTCAAATCTTTAGTGTTTGAATTAAATATATGAGTGTTTGCGTGAAAATTGTCTTACGCCCTCAGATCATTATCTTTCTTACAGAGTCGAACCTGCTTGACAATGATATTTTCAGTTAATAAATTTATTATTGTGTTCGAGTGACAACACTTTGCATTGATATTTTATATTTATTTTAAATTATATTAATATAAACATATAAAATATTAATACAAAATGCCAAACAAATTGTTAAACTTAATTATATAAAAAATATATTTAATGTATCTTGTTTAAAACAAATTAAATCTATTAATAATATTTAAATAATAATTAATTTGTAAATTAATTTTATCACTGTACTAAAACTCATTTCATTTAAAATTTTACCTACAAAACTTAAAATATAAATTGTTAGTCAAATACCAATCAATAAAATTTTATTTAAATTTTTGTATATTCGCATGGCACGAGCCACCTTATAATATAAATTTACTTGGTTTGTGTAATTTATAAATTAAACAACAGAAATATTATTTGTCTATGAAATTTGTACACTTTATTATATTTTTCATAGCAACGAAATTAATAGTATTTCTTCACAAAATGATCAAAAAGTATAAACACTTTTATGAACAATCTCTATGTACAAATTAACTACCGATTAACTAATGGATCACAAACCCTTTAAATTTTAGAATGTGATTAATTAATTAATATTTTTTTTAAAATTAATCACCATATCTCTCAAATACCAATGTTAGAGGAACTGTTATAATAAGTTTTGGAGATCAATTTCGAAAAGTTTTAAAACTAACGAGGTGAATTTTAAAATTCAATAAATGCGATAGTTAAATGATAAAATTTTGAACCATGCTACTTGTAGTTTTTGAGTTACAAAAAAGGCCATACACATGTTAAAATGACGAAAATACTTCTATTCTCTTTGTAAATTTACTTCTTCTATCGATTGACCTATGGCCACCTATTCCTTATTTTCTTCCTCCTTCCCATGGACGTTTCCAACAATCGCCCGGTGTCGCTATCCCTTTGTTGCCTTTACCTTACATCGCCTCTCATGTGCTAACCTCCTCTAAAAGAGAGATGAGAGAGCAAGTGGCTATGGCATCACTAGGTGAAAAGAAATAAAGGAAAAATATGAATTTTTTTTTGTAATTTTGCAAAATGATCGAAGATATTTTTGTCATTTTAACTACATTATGTAGTTTAAAGAATACCAATAACATTTTTTCAAAATTTTAGAACACATGGTAAATATTATTAAAAACAATACTAATGGTGATTGTGAAAGAAAAAAATTCATATGGTATCCTTGATGTTTATCATAATTGAATAAGTACTTTCGATGTTTGAAAAAATATAATGAATACCTCTAAAATTGAATGTTATGTTACAATTTCTCTTTTTATCATGTTAAAGAATAATTAAAATATCTCTATATTTAAATATTTTTTCTTTTTTTTTTAAATTTATCACTCCTACCAAATCTTTTATTTATTTTTATTTTTTTTAATTTATCACTCCTTTATATATTTATTTACCAAATATTTGAAGTATGGTCAGCAACAATGATGACATTTTAAATTATAGATTTGAATGATCGTTCTAGATTTGTAATGATTTGACTATACTTTAAATTTGGATGATCATCGTAAATATAGAATTATCTGAACGGTAGCAACGATAGCCACTGCTGACGAAGATAACAACTCTTTATGCATGTGAAAATGAATTCATCATGGATCATTTGTATTCATCCACAACGAATCTAGATAGTTTTGGTTAATCACTATTCTAGATTTGGACAATCGTTCTAGACTGAAATAATTTAAATTATGGGATGATTATATGGTTTGGTAGTAAAAGTTTGACACAAACAATGGTGATATAATTCTTTCTTTCTCTCTCTTATATATGATGATGATTTATCATGCCAAATTGGGTTTATTGCAATGATTCTAATTTTGGATTCATTGTCATCATCTCTCTTTCTATCTGTAAAAAATTTAGGTTTATTATTTTTTTCATTTTCTTTGAATAGCCTTCGATAGTCAATAGTTATTGGTTATTTATTATTTTTTAATTTTAATCTTTAAATCTAAGGAGAGGGAAGAGAGATGAAGTGTAAAATGGTAATTTATTTATTTTTAATAGTAGGGGTGACTATTGTTATTTCACAAACATTAAGAATTTGTTTACAATTTCACTAAATTTAAAAGGGTTTCTTTGCAATTAACTCAAATAAATAAAAATGCCCTAAAATACGCTGGTGCATGCCCCTGGTTCTGGAAGCGCTGGATCAGGCAGGTGACGTCGCATATACGTCGCATGATTTGCACAGTGATATTATGAGTAATTCTACACTGCCCGAACATCTCGTACCGAAACCTTACCGAAACAAATTTGCGCGATATTTTGACAGTCAATATCGCCATTTTATTTCATTTCGACAACGACCTGGGTTTTATCAACAGAAGCGCCAAGCCCCCTCCTCCGTCCTCCTTGAAGCACAGCCTCCAAACTCCTTCGCACAGCCTTCTTCCTTCTTTCTCGCCAACAGCACAGCAAGCCCCCTCCTTCCACCTTCTTCCTGCTTTCTCCTTTCGGCCTCCTTCTTCCTTCTCCTTACTTCTTTTAGTTTATATCTTGATTAAGAATCATTGCTAATAAACTCACTGGTGACTTTGGGATTGTGACATCATTCACCCTCCCAATGTTGTTGGGTTTGAAAATAACAACAATTTAATTTGGATGCTTAGATGGGTGGGTTAAGCAAATAAACGAGTGGTGGCACTGCTAGTGCTAGCCAGTAGCCATGGAAAAAGATGTGGTTGAGACATCTCTCCCATCTCAAAGTGGTAGGGGGCAATGCCCATTTTCTCCATGATTTGTTCGGCAGCTAAACGGAAATGTAATGTTATTAATTTTGACAGCTTTGAGTGTATATGTTACACAAAGATATATATATATATATAATAACAACAGAGTCAACAGGTTTCTTCAGATTTTGCTGCTTATTCTTAGAATTTCTCTAGGTTGGAGCCTCTCTTTAGTTTAAAAAATATCTCAGATCTTATGCTTATTTTTTAGACCATAAAATATTATATTCTTTTATCTAAGTTTCAGTCAGTTCTCCAAAAACATGGCCATCTTTTTTTCTCACAGAAATTTATCTGATAAGGGCCAATGCTGTACGTGTAGTTGCAAAGCAATGAAAAAGGAGCTTCATTTTACAGATGGCCGGCAATGGGTTTCGACAGGCAACATTGAAAATGGCGATGGCATTTTGCTTTCTAATTAAACAAAAACAGAAGCTTTAAACCAGAGGGAGAAAGAAAGAGAGAGAGTGGACAGAGGGAGAAGGAGGGAGAACTCTTCAACAGGCTTCAATGGCAGATTTGTAATATTATTAAGGGTGAGGGGTAATTTTGTCAGAACAGGTTGGCTTCGGTAAGGCTTCGGTACGAGACATTCGGGCAGTGTAGTATTGCTCGTGATATTATAGGCGATAAAGGGAAAGCCCCAAGCCCGCTATGATCCTGCGCGTCTGTCCATTCTCCGCTGCCTCTCTCTCTCGCCATTGGCTTTGGCGACTCTTCAGCTCTCCTATTCTTCCCCCAATCTCCGGCGAGAGGCCTCTCTCACAAGCGCCTTCCGGCACGCCAAGACACGCTTTCACGTTTCCAGATCCAATCTGTATCCATGGAGGTATGTGTTGTGCCTTGCAATGTATTGGATACTGACACGATTGTCTATACCAATGAGTATTTCATGTTACTAGGGCTTTCCTTGTGAAAAACGTGGCTTGGCGACATGAATCAAGGGGTTTGGTTAATACTAGGTGATCTGATTGAATTTCAGTGCCGATAGAAACAATGGAGGTTTCTGCCGGAATTAGTCCTAGAAAGCAGAAGCACGATGATCCGGATCTTCGAAAATCTGAAATAAAGTCTTCGGATCACGGTGTTGTGTCCGATCATCAGTTTCCATCAACGAGTGCCTTGGAGATTTTGAGGGAAACGGTTAGGGTTCTTCGGTTCAATTTGATTGGATTCATGGGTATAGCCGCTTTGCTTATATGTCCTGTATCCGCTGTTCTTTTATCAAACATGTTGGTTGATCAGTCCGTTGTCAAGAGACTGACTATAAGGCTGTTGTTGGTGGCCAAGGCCAGTGGATTCCCTCTCAAGCCTTTTATCAAACAGTCGTGCCAAAAGTTTTCTGAGATGGCTATCTCTTCCGCAATGTGCTTCCCGTTGTACATCACATTGTCTCTGTTGTCAAAAGCTGCGGTTGTTTACTCTGTGGATTGTACTTATTCAAGAAAAACGTTCTGCGCATCCAAATTCTATCTAATTGTTACCAAGATTTGGAGACGGCTTGTTTTGACGTATTTGTGGACCTGTATGGTGATTACTGGTTGCCTCACTCTGTTTCTTGTTCTCCTTGTAGCGGTGAGCAGCTTCTTTTCTATACTTGGGTTTGCTTCTGACCTAATTGTGTATCCTGCGCAGATGGTGGGGTTTGTTTTCTCCATCATTTTTGCAAATGCTATCATAATTTGTAACACTGCTATTGTAATCTGTGTACTGGAGGATGTTTCTGGGCCCCAGGCATTGTTGAGGGCTAGTTTACTGATTAGGGGCCAGACTCAGGTGGGTTTGTTGATATTTCTTGGATCGACAATTGGCATGGCTTTTGTGGAGGGGTTGTTTGAGCATAGAGTGAAAACATTGAGCTATGGAGATGGGTCCTCAAGGATATGGGAAGGACCCCTCTTGGTGCTTATGTATTCATTTGTTGTGCTTATCGATTCCATGATGAGTGTGGTTTTCTACTTTAGTTGTAGATCTTATAGCATGGAAGCTCTAAATGGAGAAAGTCAATCAATATTAGAAGCCATGACCATTTCCTCTGGAACTAATATTCGGTGACATGTATTTGATCTGGAAAGCTTTTTACTGAGTAGATGAGAAAAAGCTAGGTGCTGCAATGAGGATGTCACCCCGGTGTTGCCAATCTTGCATTCTTGAGCACATGTAAGGGGCAGTATATCAGAGAACCTTCCCAACCGACAGGAAGATAACCTTACTTGGCTCTCAACTCTTCATTGGATGGATGATTAAAAAAGTTAATCTTCAGTGATAAATAAACATGGGGACCTCTGGAGGTTGACATTTGACAGCCTGGTAACTCCAATATTGTTGAAGTAATTGTATTCCTTTAAGGAGAAAACTGGACATTATAGTTGAATACCCTATATTTCTTGTTTCCCTTCATACTTAATACAAAATTTTTGAAGTCCTTATGATGTTGTTACATATCTTGAACATATAGAATGGCATTCAACATTTGGGCTCTACAGCTTTGAAAGCCAACCAGCTTGCATGTAGTTTAAAAAGTGAAATTACTTTTTATTTTGTAAAAGAGCTCCTAGTATGAGTTTGAGAGTTGGAAATATTATTCATGGAGAAAAGTTAACTTGTGTTGATATTTTAGGTGTTTGGGACAATAGTGGAGTACATGGACTTGCTTTTCTAGCAGCTTGTTTATCTTAAACAAATTATTCTAATTTATGTATTTATTCATGATTAACTAGATCCAGTTTATGAGCTGCTTCATGTTCCATTATTTGTGTTTGGATGAACTCAATTGATTTACTTAGCAGAAAACAAAAAAACTCAATTGATTTGAAGGGAAAATATAAAAAATTGATATCCTGCGAGTTGGTATGAGAAGATATACCTGGCTGCCTCCAGTACATAGGTCAAACAATTAAGATATTTATCCATCAAATTCTGTTGGTGCATGCTGAAAGATGGATCTACCGTAGTTGACATTTCTTGTACCTTTGGAAAATAGACTGCTTTGCTAGATTCATGCCATCACAAAATAAAGGTGAAAGATTCTCACTGACATCCCTGTTGAGTGATGAGGGTTGTGCACTTGGGACTAGAGGATGCATGCACATATCATGGGATTTGACAAAAATGTGCCCTTCCATAAGTTGATGCATGCCAGATTTAGGAATAACATCCTTTAAAAGACGATTTTATTTGGATTATGGATCTATTTGTCCTGGAGTTCTATATGTGTATAATTTTAGTTTGTGAAGAAGGCTTGACTGAAGGTTGCCTTTGTCCATGTTGCAAAATACATTACACAAATGGTTGTATTAGAATGTAACAATGTATTGGAACATCCATAGAAAAAATATTAAGAGCCTATTGTCAACAGTAAAAGATCAGATCTTGTCCTTATTCTTGGACAAGATCAAATCAGTGATTGATTGATTGATATCAGTTTATATGTTTCCTAAAACAGAATGTATCTTCTAGATTTGCTGCTGTATCTTTATGTTATTAGTTGTATCTTTCTAGTAGTTGTTGTATTCCAAATTTGTGTAAGTTTCCAAAGGTTTATTTGGAAGCATTATTATTAGGAACTTCCTAATCTATGAAGGAAGTTTGTATATATTTGATTCAACCCGTCAAAGGTGAATAAGATTGATAGAAAATCTTTCTTTCCCACATCTTTCTTGACACCTATTCATGTAATAATCGCCATACCTTGTGTGAGGAAGCAATTATATTTGTTATCATAATTCTTGACATGTTTAAGAAGAGCTATGAACTTGATGATCGTGGATCCTTTCATCAGAAACTAGTGGCTTGACGGTTAGACACCACATTCATTCATATAATTTGGACATTGATATAACTTTATAAGGTTTAAACTCCAGTTGGTACTCGTCATTTCATCGGTTTATATAATAGACTGTTAAATTGAATTATTTGTTTCTTCTATATGTAATTATGTACCCATAGATGCCAAGTGAGGATCAGAACCTCTTTTGTGTGAATAAACCACCAAACTAGACTTGTATTATATTAAAAAACACAAGCATCACTATCTTGATTTCACTGTCTGAAATTTTACATGTAGGATTATAGTTGGAGCATGTATTCAACCATCAACTTCGTGAGAAATATAAGTTTGCTAGAAAAGTTATGGAACGATGTAAGATTAGCAATTTGATGAGGTAGGTTTTGGTTTCTGGCTGATCTGAAATTCTTCATGTTGGATTACCATAGAATGAACAGGTATTCAACAGTCAGTCTTCTGTGGAATATAAGTTTGAAATGAAAGCTTTGCATGATACATAAATGGAAACTTTCACCTAAAACTTCTCAAAACAATTGCATGGTCCTTCACATCTTTCTTACTTCAAAAAATAAATATGCTAGTGTGTTTGCTACCTGTAATAAAAAAGAGAATGGCAACTTGTTCCACAGGACATCAATCCTGAAGTTCCATACTTCCTCATCATGTTTTCAACTTATTTGACCAAATTAAGCTAACAGTTACATGGTGACATTGTTCCACACCTCTAAGATTCTGGAAGGAGATGAGTTTGTTTGGTGAGAGCAGCAATTTGTTGTCATGATTTTGCATCGTGATATATGCAGGCGCAAGGATACAAATATACAGACAGCTGGGATTGGCTAGGCCCCATGGTTGATGATGCCATTTTCAACTGTTCACTACTAGAGCCAATTGCATTTATCTTGGGATTTAACGGCCTTGCACCGCTTGGCCTTCTCCATGTCTATGCCTGTGTGATTGTGTGTCTCTACATCAGCATATTGCAACTTTGCAACAACCCAAAAGGGATATATTGTGAAGAAGGGTGGCAACAAAATTTCCCTTGGAGAAGTCAATTCAAAGATATCTCGTGAAATTTGTACATTAAAATGAATTACTTTTTTTCTCAATTCAAACTTTTTTTATTTGTACTTTGGTGTGCATTCATCTCAAAGGAGAATAAATTTATTCACATATGAAGCTTCTACCATTTGCCTAGAATTTATGTTGTTTGATCCAATGAGTTTTACATTGATTTTCTGCTACTAATGCTATCGTTCTCCTTTATTGGGGCTTAGGACCTGTAAATAGGAATTCACAGGCAGAGTTTGCCGTTTTTTCTGTATCAGTCCAATTTTATTGGATGTTCCTGAAGGGTTGATATGTTGTGATATGCTTCTACCATCTAAATATGTTGCTTGGTAAGTAAATTTATGCGTATCACCAATCCGGTTATATTGTTATAAATTTGTATTTAGATTGCTAGTTTCAAGATTTAAGGCTCGTTATATTACAGCCAATTGCAAGCATATGACTGTCATGGTTTAATGCATAGGTTCTGTGTGATTGTTATTGTTTTTCCCCCTCGCATTGAATATGAATTTGCTAACATTGTTTTGTTGTTTCCTGAATTGGAAAGCCCGAAATCATTTAGGTTTTATGCATTCAAATTAATAATTAATTCATTTCAACCACCAATGGAAGTAAACTCATAGTTTTCGTGTTATATTTTATTACATGCAATCAGTTTTTGTCTATTGCAGATCTTATACCTGAATATCAACCACCAGTAACTAGATTTGGAAAACGTGAATTGGTATAGTTTGGCCCTTATGTGCCAAAGGGTATGGAAATGCTATATGATCTCCCATTTCACACCTTGGAAAACACTGTTCTTATAAAGATAAAACATCTTCTTAACCTGAAATGGCAGGAGAGAAGACGTTGTCCATTCATTGAGGCTACTCTTGTGCAACCTCTAAAGAACTATCATTCGAACCTGTTCTATTTAGTAGGTGTAACTTTGCCTTACCAAGCTTTAATCTCACTATGCATGATATCAAGCCTTAAGTACTGTCAATAATTTTTATTTATAGTCTTATCTTCTATAAAACCCTTGTAACTCATATCATATTTAAGAGACCATTGAATTGTGAAAAATGGCGTTAGTTTTCTAGAAAATTACTCTACATAAAATGAAAAATTAGAAAACTTGTCCAAATACAAAAGTTATCCAAATAGAAAAATGAAGATTTTGAAAATGTGGTTTTCTAGAATTGAACTAAACTTGGAAAACACCTACAATGATGAGTTTCTAAGTTTTCCTTATTAATTTGAAGATTTGAAAAACATGGTTTTCCAAGAACTTTCCCTAAATCATATCCATCTCATTCTCTAACACAAGTTATCCAAAAGAAATTAAAACAACTCTCTCTTTTTTGAACATATATTCCAATTTTCTAGATTGGAAATTAGTTTTTTTTATATCTAACAATTGAACTTGTTTTTTAAAATTTCTACAAAAAATGAAAAACTGGAGATTTTGTAGAAAATTGGAAATTGAAAACTAGAAATCATTTTCTACAACTAAACAATGTCTAAGAGTCTTCTACTAATTTTTTGTTGGTCTTTCTCTACTTCTTTTACTGAGTACTTGTCCCGATCCATCCATCTACTCTCTTGACAAGAATCTCAAACAGTATTCTTCTCACACGACCCATCTCTTACACGTCTTGTCTTCAAAAGGGTCACTTTGACCTTATTGTGAATAGTTTATTTTTTAATTTTATCTTTTCTTGCATGGATATACATCCATCTTAACATCTTTATCTTCACTATGTTCATATTATGCAAAATGATGGTATTTTACTGTCCAATATTCTGTGTCCAATTTTCGGTGCAGTATGTCACTATGAAGGGATAGGCCCCCAAGTCTTTATTGCTTGCTGACAATAAAATCACAAAGCTTTTGCCCCTTCTCTGTTATGCAGGTGACAGAAGGCCTCCCTCTCAAAGACCGTATAAAGAGCTGTGTCTGTACCCAAAAAAAGAAGAAGAAGCTGTCTTTAGGAGGTAAGGTTTATTGTTATTTCAAAGATTAATTTATATTTAGAACTTCCATATGCTCTCTATCTCAATAGTGCTAATCTTTTCTCTTATCCTTCTACAGAGTTTGAGTCAGTTAACCTTCAAATGAGTAACAATGGGGTGGATCCTCTTTCTTCTCCTGCTTCTCTTTGTATCTGCTTTTTTTCTGTTTCTTAATGTGTGATCACTGCAGAGCCTTAGCTTGTAGCTGCAGAGTGAATGGCGGATTATTCTTGCTTGTGTTTTTCCTATACTGCGGTTACAGACTTACAGTGACATTGTTGGTGTTCCATTGAAAGTTCCTGAGTGGGTTGGCTAGTTTGAATGACACAATTCAAAGAAAGAAAAAGAAAGAACTACTCTTTATGGTGAAAATTTATTAGATAGAAGGGGTGTGTTGATTCAGTTTGCATTTGGCATTTACTCTTTTGGTGTATATATATACAGATGTATTGGACAGTCAATTGGATAGTCTTCTTGCACAATTTTGTAAGTTGCAAGAACCTCTGGTTTCCGTTCTTTTTGGCCTTTCATGCTTGTAAGTACTTACATGGTTTATGCTTGTCTGAACTCTGAAGAAACACCAATTTGGTAAAGCCTCTTAGTTTTGCTAAGTTGAGCACATTTGGATTGAATACTGTTTACAGCTGTGATGCTACCATATCTACAGTGTTTATGGCTTTGCTATTGTAAGTCACCTATTTCCAATGGAAGTAGCTAGATTCCTTATAGTCTTTTTAGAACAAGTGTTGCGTTAGATAGTCGACATCAATTAAAAAATCGTTAAATTTTTCAATGTAAATTCTACACAAGCATTTCAGTGCTAAAATTTATATGGTGGATTCATGTCTTCTAGGAAATAGCTTGGGATGGCTTCTATTTTTAGTTTTAAATAGCATTTGGTTATTTATTTTTGCTAAAACAAGTGTTGTGTTAGATAGTCAACTTCAATTGAGAAATCACTAGATTTTTCAACACGAATTCTACATAAACATTTCAATGCTAAAATTTATACGAATGATCTCTGGGATGGCTTCTATTTTTAGCTTTTTGTTCTTTGTTTTCATTTTTTTATCATTTTAAAAACAAAGATTGAAAATAACATTTGATAATTTATTTTTGTTAGAACAGATGTTTTGTTAGATAGTTGACATCAAAATAGATGTTTTCAACATGAATTCTATGCAAATATTTCAATACTAAAATTTATACCGTCGATCTTTCTCCTAATAAATAGTTTGGGATGGTTTCTATTTTTAAGTTTTTGTACTTTGTTTTTATTTTTTCTTATTATTTTAGAAACAAAGATTAGAAATAGCATTCGATTATTTATTTTTATTTCAAAAAATGAAGACAACAAAATCTTTTTATGGGTCTGACATAATAAATATGTAAATATGTGTGAAATAATCCTAGAAATATTTGAATTTTAGTTGCAATTGTTTTTATCTGATTGATGACAACAAATCGTGAAAAAATTCAAATGGGCATCAACATTGATGAATGAATTTGTATTTTTGAATTAATTTAATTTTTATTTTTTATATTTATTTATGTGATAATTTGAATTTTTTGTTATTTTGATTATATTCTTATATTTGTAATTTTTTAATCAATTTATTTTGATATGTAAAAAGAAAAAATTGAATTAAGATAAGTTAATTTAATTTATTTTTTTTACATGTCAAATATATGAATTAAATTGAGTAAAAAATATAAATATAAGGGTATAATTAAAATAATAAAAAATTTAAGTTGTTACGTAAAAAATATTAAAGTATAAGAGTTAAATTGAGTCGAAATTACAAATATAAAAGTATAATTTAATGTAAGAGTAAAAATATAAATTTGATTATTAAATTTTAGTATAACCAAGAAAAGATGTAATATTTGAAAAGAAAAATAAAATCCTACTTATTGTTTTACCATAAAAAACATATACAAAAAGGAAATTGTAAAAATATTATTTTGGTCGCCGGAGCTTTTCCACCGTACTTAGAGGTGTAGCCGTCTCGTTCCTGATCCTCTTAACCTTAGGACTCAAAAGGCCTCTATGGCCAAACCCATAAAACTCGAGCACTTGATTGTCTGCAAAATTGAAAGCCCTCTCCATGCTTCTCAGGCACCTCTCCGCCGGATAATCGCCATAGCTGCCGCAGGGCTTGCAGCCGACAAAATGCGTCACAAATGGCCACCTCTCATCGCCTAAACCTGGATGATACTTGCCAGCCAATTCCTCGTACTTATCCACCAGCCCCACCCAATACCCATGAAGATAGTAGGAATTTTCCACGAAAATCTTGTCCATCCACTCGTCTTTCCTGGTGATCAGCAAGTATATGAGTGCAGACTGATCGTCGGCCTCAAACGCCGGTCGACCCTTCAAATTCTCCGTCAAGATCTTCCCCGCTTGGTCTCGGACCCGACCTATCGGCCCCATCGGAGCCCAGGCGTCGAGCAAGTCCAACGACCACTGGCAATTCCTTAGCAGAAAGCTCCCCGTGTTCAGCGCGATCCATGACTTTTGATCGAACAACAAGTCAGGATAGCTGTTAGAAGAAACAAGAGACTCAAATTACTTTGAATAATATTCCAATCTCTCATGTCTGAAGGACTTAATAGACAGCTATAATGAACAAGATTGATTAAGATTTTTCATATATACCCATGAAGAACAAGATTGTGATGATTGTATTTCTGAAATGGGATTTCAAAAGCCATGTCCGTGAACATGGCATCGCTGTCGATCCACCATATCCACTCCACCTCCGGGTGAGCCAGCATCAGCCGCCGTATCAGCGGCAGCTTCGCCCAGTAACCGGTGAGCTTGGCGTCGAGATGGGCCAAATTGTAGACAATCTGAATGCCATGGATCCGGCAATAATCGATCTTATTCTTCACGGACTTCAGCAAATAGTGATCGCCGATCGGGTTGTCGCACGGGGTCGGCGGCGACCCTGTCACGAGCAAGACGCGAGCTTTCCCGTTTACATGGCTGGGAAAATTAGGGTTCCGGAGGAGCCAGATTTTTCTCGCGCCGTCCCAGCCAGAGATTTTGGGTCCCAAAATGTAGGTCGAATTAGATTCAGACTTTTCATCGGGCGGGTCGTTGCTACCGTCGCCGTCGGAACGGATTTTGGCGACGAGGCGGTTGGCTTCTTGGACGAGGCGGTGGCGTTCGGCTTCGGCAGCGGTGGCGGCGGCGTCAGGGAAGATGCGGTTGACGCCGACGGTGCCTCGCAGGACGAGGATGGTGATGAGTGCGCAGATGATCGTGAGGCGGAGGTTGCCGAAGCCCCTGCGGGAGCGGGCTGCTCTGCGTCTGGCGGCGGTGGTGGGGAGGCCGTCGCCGGCGACTGAGAATCTGTTCAGGCCCGTGACGTGGCCCATTAATTAATTATTCATGGAGATTATTGATCCAAGAGAACTAGACGAATCCAAAGGATTGGAACGATGAAGAAATGCATTGGATTGGATTGATAATTGTTTAATTGGTTGATTTTCCGGTGAAGAAAGTCGACGTGCCGGGATGTCTGTATCCCAATGGAGACGGATCGTACGTGCATGGCGGCGACGAGCCGCCCACACGGCATTCCGTTAAACATGGACGGCTACGAAGACCCCCTTTTAAGTCTATGAAAAATGCTACTTGCACGGGTGACATCTTGATGACACCCAAATTTATTGCAAAATTTTAATTAAAATATTATGATAGATTCAATTTAAAATTAATTTAATACTTTTAATAACGACCCAAGCCTTATTTCTTCCTCATTCTTTCTCTCCACCATCTCTCTCCCATTTTACTCGCTCGCATTAGAGTAAGAACTTACTCACCAAAAAATCTATCTCCTGCTATTGTTGGTGATATTGACATATTCTTCTCTCATCTATTCTCTTTCTTTATTGTGTCTCTTCCATCTCATTCATTTACACTGAAGTAAGAACTCGCTCGTCTAGATGCTCCCATTGGTTTCATCTCTCATTGTCATCTCTAACATTTTTGGCTACTTCTTGATTATGGATCAGACATATTTCATGACCAATACAGTTTTGACGTGTCGTCTACCTCAACGTGTGCGTCTTCTCTTGTTCTCATCAATTCTCACTAGTAGCAGGGTTAGTCCTTCGACGTTCCCTCCAATAATTTTGTACGTCTAAACTTGAATTCAACTATATTTTTATCGTGAAAGTGGCCCGATCTAAGGGGTTAAGTATTTTTTAGTTTAATCATCACTATGTGTTGCAAAAATTTTATAGAGTTTAATCACCACGTGTCTTGCAAATAGAGGAGGTACAACTTGATCCCAGTACTCCCGCGGCGCATGCTAGAGATCAGCGCCTGATTCAATCACAGCCGTCCGATTTGCCATTCCAAACAGTCGACTACAGTTACTCGAGACTTGAACAGGGCCTTTTTCAATACACACACATATATATTATATTATATTGTCTCTCACATAGATGCGTAGGGAAGGCTTACATCTGTTCTTGATCTGCGATTGGTGCTGTGGGCACTGTTTCCGCTTCCGGTTCTTCCCAGTCTGAGGTGCGGTGAACTCGCTATTTATGTTCTTAATGTCTGCCTGAACAATGTGATGCCAATTTCTCAGGTTTTTGGTTTTAGCTAGGGTTTTTCGTTCACTTCGTTCGCGATTTTAGCTGCTTTTTCTGACTTCTCTCACTGATTAGAAGTTTCTTTTGTGCATTAGCTTGCTTTGATCTCTCTGTTACTCGACCTTCCTTTATTTATAGAAGTTTGAATGTTTGTTGATGAAATATGCACAATTCGATCTGTGATGCCCATGAATTCTACAGGTAGAAATTGATCTGTAGTGTGTCATCGGTTACCATGAGATGTTTTGGAAGGATGTTGCCTTTTTCATGGTTAAAATTTATATAATTATTAACATCATATTTAGCAATGCCTGGTTAGTCGATTTGTTTGCCGAATTAAAATTGCTGTTTAATGGGGTGCATTCAAGTCCATTTGTCAGGACACCGTTGCATGACTGGATTATCCTGAGAAACGATTTGGCTTTGTTAAACTTAGACATCACTTCTATCTGGACAAAATGGTCTTGCCGAACAGCTAGTTTATTCGGGTACTTGTGATTATGGTTTTGTGGAATGGTTCCAGAAAGCTCGGCTAATAGAATTTTGCTTTCTCCACACAATAAATAAACCAAAGGAGCTTTTGTTCATCTGCTTTTAACTGTGGGCAAGAAGGTTTCCCAGTTGGAGCTTTTGAGCTTGCAGAAGCTTTTGTGAAGTTGGGAGCTTGAGAAATACTACTGAATTTCATGGACCGTGATTTCAAACTTTATTTTGACTTAGAAATAATAAAAACTGTAATGAGCTATCTTTTGGGTTATTAACTTTTTTCCTTGATATTGTAACCGCCCTCTTTTCTCTTGGTCTGAATGATTGACTTGGAACTAAATTAAGAGCTTTTATAGAAGATATTACTACTTGGTAATTGGTATTGGTTACAGTGAAACTTGGTTTTGTATAAACATCTAGATTTTTTTATTTATAAATTTGAATTGGTTGAAACTGGTTTTACATCATGTTGGTGTTATTTACTAATACCTATCTAAGAATCCTTTGATTCATGTCTTTGACAATTTGTTTCTTCTTGATAACAATGCACTTTCAGACCTTGTCTAGGATGTTGTTTCTTAGTATTTGCATGCTATAATCAGAGACTAGTTTCAGACCTTGTTGAGGATGTTGGGTAAGATAGGTTTTAAACAAGTAATTCCATTGTACATTTTGTTTTTCATTGAGGTGGGCATAGTTTTCTTTTGGATTCATAACTTCAATAATTTATTTCTTCTGGGTGACAATCATTTAGTGGAGCACCATTTTGACATTACCTCTTAGGTTTTCTAATTATTATTATTATTCTTGTTAATTTGTTCCTTATCATTGGCATGGCATGTACTAGAAATCAGTTTCAGACCTTGTTGAAGATGTTGGTGGCTAATGTTAATAAGTAAATACATCGTGCTTTTTTTGTTCAGAATTGAGGTTAATCCATCATGCTTTTTTTTTTGTTTTGAATTGAGGTTGGCAGTGGTTCCTTCATTTGGTTAAGAGTTGACTGATTGAATGTTATGTCACTGTAGTTTCTATTTCATTGACTTGTACCAAGTTTGGTGAGGATTACTAAAATACAAACAAGTTTGGGGAGAACTGAAAAAAGTAGTTGTCAAGAAAGATGTGGGAAAGAAAGTTTTCTCTCAATCTTATTCCCCTTTGATGGGTAGAACCAAATATATATACAAACTTCCTTCATAAATTAGTGAGTTCCTAATAAGAAAGCTTCCAAATATGCCATTGTAAACGTATACAAATTTGGAATACAACAACTAATGGAAAGATACAGCTAATAATAGAAAGATACAACAACAATCTAGAAGATACATTATGTTTAGGAAACATATAAAACTAATATCAATCATTCACTGATTTGATCTTATCCGAGAATAAGGACAAGATCTGATCTTTTATTGTTGACACTCCCCATCAAGATTGGGAGTGGATATCGTGCATCCCAATCTTGCTTATCATCCTGTGGAACATGGCTGCAGGAAGTCTCTTAGTTAATGCATCTGCTAGTTGATCACTTGAAGAGACATAAGGAGTACAAATCAAGCCGCTGTCCAATTTTTCCTTTATAAAAAGTTTGTCCACTTCAATATATTTTGTTCTATCATGTTGAATTGGATTGTGGGCAATGCTAATTGTTGATTTGTTATCACAATACAATTTCATAGGTGCTGTCCACTGAATTTTGAGATCATCTAACAATATTTCAGCCACAATAGTTCACACATCCCTAGGGTCATGGACCTAAATTTAGCCTTTGCAATTGACCGAGCAACTACATTCTGTTTTTTACTTTTCCATGTCACCAAATTACCTTTTAACAAGGTACAGTAGCCCGATGTTGACCTCCTGTCCACCATGGATCTTGCATAGTCAGCATTCGTGTAAGCCTCAATGGTCATGGCTTCTCCTTTTTTGAATAAAATACCTTTCTCGAGTGTTCCTTTCAAGTAGTGGAGGATCCTATACACTGCCCTTAGATGTGTCTCCCTTGGATTGTGCATAAATTGGCTAACTACTCCAACCGCATAGGCTATGTCTGGCCGAGTATGAGCCAAATAAATTAGCTTCCCAACCATCCTTTGGTAGGAACCCTTGTCAGCCATATCATCTTCCAAGGCCTCTTCTAGCTTGTGATTTGGTTCAATAGGAGTTTCAGTTGCCTTGCAGCCAAACAGTCCAGTGTCATTGAGGAGATCTATTATATACTTCTGTTGTGAGATGGAAATTCCCTCTTTTGAGTGGGCCACTTTTATCCTGAAAAAATATTTCAATCTCCCAAAATCTTTAATTTCAAATTCCTTGATCAAGCACTCCTTTAGCTTACGCATGCCTTCTTCATCATTTCCAGTGACAACAATGTCATCAACATACACTATAAGGACTATTACTCCCCCTGTAACTGAGTGGTTAATGAATAGGGTATGATCCCCTTGGGTCTGTCTATATCCCATGCTAAGCATCACACTTATGAACCACCCAAACCAGGCCCTTGGGGATTGTTTTAGTCCATACAAGGCCTTCCTCAATTTGCATACTACATTTTCTTGTGTTGTTGGGCCATATCATGGTGGTATCTCCATGTAAACCTCTTCCTCTAGATGTCCATGCAAAAATGCATTCTTCACATCAAATTGTTGTAATGGCCAGCTTAGGTTAACAACCAAAGATAGGAGAACCCTGACTGTGTTCAACTTTGCCATCGGCGCAAAAGTATCTAGGTAGTCTACCTCATACACTTGAGTATATCCCTTGGCCACCAATCTTGCCTTATACCTATCCAATGACCCATCAAATTTATACTTTATTGTATACACCCACTTACATCCTATTGGATTGTCATGAACCTAGGGTTCATAACAGGTTTAAGAAGTAATTGGGGAGGAATTGAGAGAGTTAGATATGAAGAAATGGAGGGAAATTAAGGAAGAACAGAACAAAGAGGGAGATTAGGAAGAACTGAGAGAAAGAGAGAGAAATTGAGAGATTAGAGGGGATTTGGAGGGAGATTGAGAGGATTCAAGAGAGAGAAATGAGAGCATTCAATTATCAATTCAAACATACATTCTCTAAGTACTATAGCCTATTTATAGGTTGTTTAGGCAATGTAACGACTGAAAAGTACAATAGATAAGTAGTAACGTACATCAAGAAGAAAATACACGTATTAGATTTGTTGATGTTTTGCCCGAGTTAACGTGCTGGAAGTCTAGAGGAAATCGGAAGAGATTATGAGGATGATCGGATGACAGTTAGATTGCAGGACTTAGTTGTAATTAACTGTAATTAGTAGGGGTATTTTAGACTTTGTAATAAGTCAGTTATTTCCCCTAGAAAGATCCACCCTTTTCGTTTATAAATAGAAGGGCAGAGGGACCTGTATTGATCAATTAATCATTTGCCATTCCATTCTCTTGTTCGAGTGTAGTGAGAAAAGAGAAGAGAGCTGTGATTAAGTATAGTTCTTGGATTCTTTTCATGTGAGTATTGTACTTGGGAGATAAGAGAAGGCGAGTGAGGGATTGTTGTATTGATTTCTGAAGTTCTTATTGGATTGTTCTCTTCGTTGGAGTGTTGGATGTAGTACCATTTCTATGGCATGAACTAGGGTAAATCGAGTGTGCTGCATTATGGTTTGAATTATGTACTCTTTTAATTCTGCCAATTATTTACTTTCTGTTATTGTGTATGTGTTGTGATTGGTTCAGTGAGAATTAAGTGAGTGTTGGGTAGAATATAAGTGTTCGGTTTTAACAAGATTATTCCTAATATATCCTTGGGTTGTGACATGGATGTTTTCCTTTAGGCAATTGCACAAGTTCCCACGTCTGGTTCTTTTCTAGGGCTGCCATCTCAGCCTCCATGGCATTTTTCTAATTCTTATCCCCTATTGCTTCAAAAAAGGTCTTCGGAATAGAGATTGTATGAAGATTGGTAAGGAAGGCCTTGTGGGTGGGCGACAACTTAGAATAAGAAAGAAATAAATGCAGAGGATGTTTAGCATAGGTTTTGGTTCCCTTCCTAAGGGCAATAGGCCAATCAAGATCACTTTTAGAAATATCAAGTGTGGGCTCAGTAGACTTAGCAAGGCTATCACTAGATATTAAAGGATTAGCAAAGGAATTACCTGGTGATTGTTTAGAAGAAGTGGTTGAATTGTCAGTGCTGTCTGTAGTGGGATCAGGACTAGTTGTGGATGATGAGGCTTGCATAGGAGTAGGTTCTGGTCTTGTCCTTCTTGAATATACCTACAGTGGTCTGGTAGTTTTTGGAGTAGGCTCCTCTAATGTCATACCTAGTGAATCCTTTGAAGTAGGGGATGGTGTTGAGGAGGATGATAGGTCAGGACTAAGGAGAATAGGAGAATGATCCCTATTAACAAAGATAGGTTCTGTTCTCGTGCGTTAGACTGTCTAAAATAGAAATCATTTTCTGAAAAAGTTATATCTGTTGACACTAAGAGCTTCTTTGAAGGAGGATGATAGCCCTAGTACCCCTTTTAAGTAGGAGAGTATCCAATGAATACACACTTTAGAGTACGAGGGTCTAATTTTCCCCTATTGACTGTAGGGATATGAACATAGGCTACAAACCCGAATACCTTGAGGTTCCAACAACTAGTCACATGAAAATTAGGGAAGTGTTTGATTAGCAATTGAATTGGACTATGAGACCCAAGAGTTTTTGAGAGCTGTTTATTGATAAGGAAGGCGGCTATTAGAGTTGTGCACCCCAATAATGTTTAGGAACATTATGATGGAACAAAAGAGCTCGAATAATAGCTAGGAGGTGGGCATTCTTTCTTTTAACCACTCCATTCTGTTGAGGAGTGTAAGGGTAGGAAGACTCATGAATGATACCATTATGTTGAAAGAAAACAAAGAGAGATTGATTGAAAAAATCCCTAGCATTGTCTGACCTAAATCGTTTTATTCGCCCCCCCTCCCCAAATTGATTCTTGATCATGTTGTAGAATATAGGGAGCACATTACTAACTTTAGACTTTGTTTTCAACAAATATAACCACACTGCCCTTGTACAATTATCCACAAAAATAACAAACCACCTTGCCCTAGAAATATTGGGAACATTTGATGGGCCCCAAACATCACTATGTATTAGAGTAAAAGGAAACTTAGTTCTTTTTTTAGATAGAGGAAAAGATATCCTTTTGTGTTTTGCAAACTCACACACAACACAATGAAAATCCTTAATGTCTAGATCTTTAAATAATTTAGGAAACATCACCCTAAGAGTTTGAAAAGAGGGACGACCAAGTTGGTAATGGTGTAACCACAATAGGTCTCTGTTGGACTGAGCTAAGTATGACACGAGAGGAGTACTTTCCTTCTTGTCCTACTCACCCGGTTCTATAAGATAGTAAAGTCCAGCTCTACCCTTAGCAAGCCCAATTGTCCTCTTCTTGCCCTGCTCCTGCAACTCACAAACGTTTGAATGAAAAATAACACTACAATTAGTGTCCTTAATGAGTTTCTGGATAGATATGAGATTGGTGAATAGGAAGATGTAGGACATTTTTGAGGGTAAGATGTTCATTAAGAAGAACATCTCCTTGGCCAACAATAGTGGTTAGGGAACCATCTGCCAATGTAATCTTTCTAGAGCTAGGACAAGGATTATAGGTGATGAAAGAGTGTGAAAAAGGGGTCATATGATTTGAAACTCCAGAATCTAGGACCCAAGAATTGTGGTACACAATTTCTGAAGCATGTAGGGAAAAAGAAGAGAAAAAAGTACCTATAAGGGCAAGAGAGCAAGTACCTTTCCTTGCCTTTTTGTCGAGAGATTCCAAAAAACTCCGCAGCCTTTCAATCTTGGCTCTGTTGAGCTCAAGAGCATCTCCTTGATCTGGATCTTTTGGTTCAGGTTTTTGGTGGCCGCTAGCCATATGTACTTGCCCTTGTCCTTGGTTTCATATTGGTCCTCCTTTGGGTGGTCTTCCATGAAGCTTCCAACACTTTTCTATGGTGTGCCTAAGCTTTTTGCAGTAAGTACACCATAGAGAGTCTCTGTCCACAACTTTCTTTTCTTCTCTAGATCCTTTACTCTGACTATTAGCTTTCAAGGATACTAGAGCAGAACTTTCCACCAGGGAAGATTCTAGCATAACTCCTCTTGTCCCTTCTTTTGCACGTATCTGGGAAATCATTTCATTCAAGGGGGGCAAGTTCGCCTTACTTAGGATTTGTACCCTTACTACGTTAAACTCTATGTTGAGACCAGTTAGGAATTCGTATGTCCTCTTCTTTTCTACAAACTTTCTATGCAATGCAACATCTTCACTGCATTTCATCTTCAAGCACTTGTAGTGATCTAGCTCTTGCCATAGAGTCTGCAACAGGTTTGCATACTCTGTGATAGACTTTGTACCTTGCTTAGTTGCTGCTACTTTAGTCCTTATCTCATAGATCTTGACTACATCACAAACCTTGGAATAAATAAGGTATATTGCATCCTAAATGTCCTTGGTTGTTGTCAAGAACTTAACTGTATCGCTGATATCTAGAACTATGGAGTTCCAGAGCCAAGACATCACCAAGGATTCTTGCTCATCTCACGTTGCAAATGTTGGATCCCCCTCCTTAGGACTGGTTCCTAATAAATGGCTGAGCTTTCCCTTTCCTTTTAGAGAGGTGCGGATTAGTTGAGCCACTTCAAGTAGTTTTTACCATTCAATTGGTAAGCTGCTTGAAGGTTTTGCAATTCTCTTCCTGAGCTTCCATTGTTAGTCCCAACAAACAGAGTTTCTGTCGTATTGCTAGAATCAACCGAGTCTAGTATGGGGTTTGGGGTGGTAGACATGACAACTTGTAAAGAAGATTGAGGGAAAAAAGGCCATGGTATTCACACGAACAATGGAAAAACAGTGACTAAGATCTTATGGCTCTGATACCATGTCAAGAAAGGTTTCTCTCAATTTTATTCCCCTTTGACGGGTAGAACCAAATATATATACAAACTTCCTTCTTAAATTAGGATGTTCCTAATAAGAAAGCTTCCAAATATGCCTTTGGAAACTTATACAAATTTGGTATACAACAACTAATGGAAAGATACTGCTAATAACAAAAAGATATAGCATCAATCTAGAAGATACATTCTATTTAGGAAACATATAAAACTAATATCAATCAATCACTGATTTGATCTTGTCCAAGAATAAGGACAAGATCTGATCTTTTATTGTTGACAGTAGTATCTATAGGGCAATTTGACACAGTGCTTCCAAATTTCTATTTGCATTGTTGCCTTTTCTTTCTTTATTTCTTTTTTTTTTGTGTGTTCAATTTTCTTTTTTGGTTAACAAGATGATAATAAGTTGTTTAATAACTCTATAGATGATTGTTGCTAGGAACTACCTGATAGAATTTGAGCAAAAAACTTAATTTTATTTTATTCCAAGAATAAGTCTAAATATTTACAGTTTTGGAGAGTCAACAAACCACTTTCCTAAAAATAGGACACTAACTTAACCACCTAAACTGAAACCTTAGAATTATGGATAAGAGGATAAGCCCACTAATGGATCAGCAACTAGCCACTAGACTAGGAGTCAGTTTGACAATTTGACTGCAACCTCTTACTCGAAGGTAAGATAGGAAGATAGGATAGGATTACACACTTATCTCTTGACACTACCAGAATAGCTTTGGGAGTTGTCAGATCCCCAAAAG
Organism: Diospyros kaki; assembly: GCA_036245055.1. Classification (NCBI taxonomy): domain Eukaryota; kingdom Viridiplantae; phylum Streptophyta; class Magnoliopsida; order Ericales; family Ebenaceae; genus Diospyros; species Diospyros kaki. The sequence goes on from BSEG01000010.1 coordinate 3,135,260, forward strand.
AGGGTTGTGAAGATTTGACACTTGTCATGAACCTAGGGTTTAACTATGATTATATTGGAATTCGGAAGGATCCGAGAGGCTTAGCATTAAGAATAGAATGTTTAGAGGGAAATTTGGACAGAAATGGGGGAAGATAACATATAGAATTGAGGAAGAGATATTGAGAGAAAAGGGGGGAGAAACAAAAGAGAAACATGAGGGAGATTGGGAGATAATTCTAGAGAGAAATGAGAATATTCATTTTCAAGCATAATGTCTCTCCGTTTATAGTAGCCCTTTATATAGGCATATCTGACTATTAATTAATTTCCAAACAACACCCATGTGCTCCTAACAACTTGTAAAATATCCCCTAACAACTATCATAAGCCTATTACCATATTAGGCCTTTATTGTTCCTTGGGTCATGACAACACCTAAGTTCACTGATGGTGGAGAGAATAAGAGAGAAAAAATGAGAAGGAAATGAAAAATGTGAAAACACCTTTGTATTGTTTTCATTTTTTAAAAAGCTCTCAATATTTTAAAAAGCTATAAACATCATTTATTCACTTATTTTCCATAACAATGAAAAGGAAAACAAATTTTAAAATAGAAGTCCTGTTGTTGAATTCTTGTATACAGGTTATAAAGGACATCTATCATCAAGCAAAAATGTGTTATAGGACTTATGAAGGAGATCCTTCGGCCTTTTCAAATATAATTTTATTACATTAAGAATCTATATTGAGCTCTTATCTCTTTGCTTTTGTGATGAATGAACTCACAAAACGCATCCAAGAAGAAGTGCCTTGTGTATGTTATATGCAAATGGTGTTGTCTTGATAGATAAGACAAAAGAACATGTGAATAATAAACTTAAATTATGGAAAACACCTTTGAGTCCCAAGGTTTTAAATTAAGTAGGTTGTTGAGTATGTGGAATGTGAGTTCTTTAGAAATAGAAGCGCAGATGGTATTACTGTGTGAAATTTATAAATCAAGTTATCCAAAAAAGTTCAATTTTGATATTTTGGATCAATTGTTTAGAAGGAGGGAGATTATTGAAAGACGCTACTCATAGGATCAAGACAAGATGGTTAAAGTGGAGAAGTGCATCTAGCATTTTATGTGATTGTAAAATCTCTTTCGAGCTAAAAGGAATGTTTTATCAGATAGTTATAACTTATAAGATCATCTTTATTGTATGGCTCAAAATATTGGGTAGTACAAAATATGAGCATATTTGAGAGGAAAATGTTACAGTAGATATGTGACTATAAAGAAAAGACAAAATAAGAAATTGGATCATATGTAATAGGGTTGGAGTGACGTCTATTGAAGATAAGCTGTGGGAGTCACAATTAAGATGGTCTGTACACATGAGAATAAAATTGATAGAAACACTTGTGAGGTGAGTGAATGAAATGGAGGAAATTGTAGCAAAAAGAGAGAGAGGGAAACTATAGAAAGAGTGAGAAACCTTTAGACATGACATAGGATATGATGTCCTCATAGAGAATATGGCAATGGATAGAGATGGTTGGAGATCTAGAATTCATGTAGTTGAACCCACCTTGTTGGATTAACGCTTGTGAATGTTGTTGTATGATAATTTACTCTAGCAAGTATTTTCTTTGTTGAAACTTTTTATAGGAAGAAACAATTGTTATTCTTCTATTTGTTGATGTTTCATAGCTACATCTTTAAAGAAGATATTTAGTCCAAGACTAGCAAAAAACTGTTGATGGACAGATAGAACAAGAACTGGGAAAAACAACAACAAAAATAAATCTTAAAGTGTCAAAGTATCAGTGACAAAAGCAGGCAGAAAGATTGCAGATACTTGGTAAAATTTGGTTTAAAAGGTTGAGGACTTACTCAAACTCTGAAATTGACATATTGGTGAGGTTATTCTGGTTCATATTGCAATCACAACCTGTGGTGCACAGGTATGACTGCTTGCAATTAAGGGCATATAGAGAGAGAGAGAAAGGAAGGGGGCAAGTGGAGGAGCAGCAGAAAGCACTGGAATCCCTGGCTTCTGGATTTGAAATGTTTAGATAAAGGGTGCAGGAATTTTGATGCTAAGAGCCTGAGTATTTGGTCAATCATCCAAGAAGATTCTCTTCACAGAGATATATCGAAGAATAGCATATTTTTCATGTCTAAATTTTACCATGAAATCATAGTTGGATCATAAATAAATTAAAAACAAAGTTTTTATTTTTCTGAGTAGAATTTTTATTTATTCTGTTAATTGACCACACTGCCTAGCTTGGAAACTCTGGTTGCTTTTATCTTAACCATTGGGATTGATTTTAGTGCATGGTGCCAGTCCAGTCCTTAGTAACTGGTGATTTAGATCCTAGTTAAACAATGAAACAAAAAATGCTTATGGTGGAGGGTGTAGTTTCCATACCCTGCTTTATTCATCTGCTCTAAGTTAGTAGTTATGATCTTATTGTTTGCAAGCTGTTGTTTCAGTGCAGGAGCTGATTGATTCTTTCGCTTACTCAAATCGGTCAAATTTAATTGTTTCCAATCCTGCACAAGTAGTTAAATGAGGCTTGTTTGATGTTTGCCAAATGATCATTTCTAATAGATATGAAAAAAAAATTGTATTTGGGTATATATTTTGCCTGCATGAGAGGATTGTTATCCATCATAAAGCACATTTTCCTCACATCATAAGAGTGAATTTCTTGCTGCTAGGCTCGGTCAGATGTTCCAGAGTCACAACTGAAGCCGAGATTGTTTATTAGTGTAGATACTGTTCTCTGTTAACAAGAGGTGTACCCGATATTAGGATGACAGAACAGCAAAAGTTTCTAGTTGTAGGTCTAACTTACTAGTTTAAGTAGACAGTTCTTGGAAACATTGTTTTAAACATGTCACCAAACAGATGATGCTCAAAAGTTTTGGTGCTTGCTCCATTTTGAACAGTGAGAAGAAGAAAGAGTTGTTATATTTTCTATTGAATTAGAATCATTACCTACATTTACATGGCTTTATTGGGTCTCCTCATGGTAATGGCATTGGTGGGAGAGGGAGAACTATTGGTTATGGAATCTCCAAGAGGGTTCCTTTTCAATTTGCTCCTACAGTTTTTTGCTGAAGAGGTGTGATTGTTTCCTTGAAAAGGTGTTTGGAGAACCCAGCTCCCTGAGATTTTTGCCTTTTTGTTTGGTTGCAGGGGCAATCCTGATTTTGAATTTTGAATTACTTCCAGAAGATACGACAATTTTGTTTCAGATTGGTGGTTTGTCTAGAAGAATAACAGAGAGGTGGACGGAGACATTGGGTCTCTCTTCATGTATGCTTCTGTGGTAGATCTCATGCCAGTTGGAGATGGTGTTGCCCTGGATGAACTGTAAGATAAAGACAAGCTTGGGAAGCCTCTCCTTTCATATTTGGTGGTTATTTCTGCATTCTTTTTTGTTTATTCATGGATTCTTCGAATGAGTGTCTGTTGTTACATATTTAGCCTGTTTCATATTGGTGAATCCCTTTCATTAGCAATCGTCTTTAATGCATTCTCCTTGTGAGAAATGAATCTCAGATTTAAAAGGACTTGGACTTCCTTTTTGGGAACTATGTTGCTTGGTTTCTAAATCATCATATTAGACCCTAAATGATGAAAGCTTTTTTACCTTTTTTTTTATTGATAGAAAAACATACTGCTGAAAGGGTGAACCATTTACAAGAAGAAAAACCAAAATAAGTGAAACTATAAAAGCTCATATAGGAAATGAGTAAAGGAAGAAAAGGAAAGACAATCCAAGCCAGTATACTGTCAAGTCTCGCGAATGAGACTTGAATTAATAGAGAATTAGAAGGATTGAGAGAGAAGAGTGTCAGATCTTGGAGATCTAACAAGAGTTCTCAAGAATTTTGAGTAGAATTCTAGAGAACAGGGTAGAATTAGGTAGAGAATAGAGAGAGAGAGAGAGAGAGAGAGAGAGAGAGAATTGGGAGAGAGAATTTCAGAATTTGAATTAAACTTCTCGTGTCATCCTTGGGGACGATTAGCCTCTATTTATATTGATTCCCCAAATCACATGGGAGTTCTTTCCTCCCAAAAGGCAATAACCGCCTAGGTACAATCATACAAAGCATATGCTTAGTGCAAGGCTTCTCAGTCGGTATTTTCCCCCTTATTCTTGTGTATAACATATTAAGTAGGTACATAACAATTTCCCACCCCTTGAGGAATTTCTTGTTCTCAAGAAATACAAAGTAGGTTGGCCACCCTAGGGAACTGCTTCAGTAAGTTTGGGAGGTATTCTCATGTATTGTTATCTACATGAAGGTTGGACCACCTCACTAGCACTTGGGTGATTGGGCTCCATGCCTGTAGATGACCCTATTCTCTAAGATAGCCATAGGCTCTGCTATAGGGTTGCTGCTTCCAATCCTTGGAGGTAAACTTGGGCTTGTTGTTGGACTCCCTACAGATTTCTTAAGTAGGGACACATGGAATACCAGATGAATTTTGGAATTCTCCAGTAACTGAAGCTTGTAAGCCACACTCCCCAACTTGGTTAAAATGGGGAAAGGTCCATAGTACCTTGGGCATAGTTTGGATATGGGTCTTGCCATCACCACCTTGAGGTAGGATGGCTGTAGCTTCAAATAGACCTCTTCTCCCCTTGCAAATTCCCTTTCACTTCTTCCCTTATTTGCTTGTTGCTTCATTATATTTTGGGCCACGACCAAGTCCCTTTTAAATTGCTGCAAGATCTCCTGCCTCTGTTGAAGGTGTGCATAACAACTACCACATTGGTAGGGTTGTGTATGGTCGGTAGGATGGGTGGTTTATAATCAAATAGGGCTTCAAAAGGTGACATCCTGATTGAGCTGTGGTGGCTAAAGTTATTCCACTACTGGGCTAAAGATAGCCACTTATTATATCCCTTAGGATACAAAAAACATAAAACACCTCAAGTAATTTTCTAGGCATTGATTTACTCTTTTTGTTTGCCCATCAATTTGAGGGTGACAAGCAGAAGACATAGTTAGCTTGGACCTGAGAGCCTTCAACAATGTTTGCCATAGGAGACTTGTAAAGATCTTATCTTGATAAGAGATTATGATCCTGGGAACTACATGTAGTTTAACAACCTAGTCAAGAAAAACTCTAGCAACCTCTTGGATGGTGAAAGATGAGTTAGGCTAAGTGTGCAATCTTTGTGAACTTATCCACCAATGTTTTAAAATGCGCTAATCGAGCACTAGATTGGGGTCTAATGCTTAGGACTCCTAGGTAGACTGTTGTTGTTGTTGTTTTTTTTTTTTAAGTTTTTAATATAATTTCATGTTAGTTTTAGATAAATTAAAGTTAAAAAGACAAATAAAACTTATATATATATAAATCAAAAACTTATATATATTTAAATAGATAAATATCTAAACAGATCTATAAATATATTGTTTATATATATATATAAACAAAATTATATATATATATATATATATATAAATTAGGGTGATGGCTAGGGTGGAGGAGGAACAACGGAGATGGAGTTTGAGTCAGCGAGGACGCGCTGGCGAGGATGGAGCTTGACGACAGTGACGGTGTAGAGGTGGTGAGGCAGCAATGAGGTATTGGCAATGGTGATAGCGTAGAGGCAACGATGAAGTATAGGCAGCATTGAGGTGACGATGTTCAAGCAACAACGACCTTGGGTTAGAGAAGGGGGAGACAATTGAGAGATAAGAGGGGGAGATGACTGAGAGATAAGGGGTTTCAGAAATGAAGAAACCCTAAAACGACTAAAATTTATAATAAAAAGTTAGGCGTCCCAGGCGGCTAGGCGTCGTTGCCGGTCGATTAATCGGGCCGGTGCCTAGGGGGGCTGACTAGGCTAAATTCGCGGCAGCCGCTTAGGTCGATTTTTAGAATACTACTATCCGCCACCACTAGTATGCAATCCCTCCCTTTTGATTTAGACTACCCTTCGACAGAATCCATCGATACATTTTTCCAAGCTTGCCTTGGTATGGCTAAAGGTTGTAGTAACCCTGGTGAAGCCATGGTTTCATGCTTGCATCTCTTACAGGTGTCACAAGCCTTTACAAACCTGATTACTGCAATCATCTCTTACAGGTTTCATGGAAAAATGGTCTTTCAATCTTATTCAATCAAGAAGCACACGAGTACAATAAATAGCAATCATCTTCCTGCTAATTTTAGGAAGATTCTAACTGCTATACAAGAAAGAACCTACTTTTAGAAACTATAAATAAAGAAACAAAAGGCTATATATAGATTTACATTCCTACTTTAGATAATCCTATCCTAGGCACAAGATCAACTAAGAATAGAAAGATATAAGAGACTAATTGATTGACAGCCAATCATAATCCTTAGATATCGGCTAAATTAGGAAAGCTTCCATTTCTTGCTGATGCCTTGCATTAAATACTCGCTAACACTCCCCCTCAAGATTGGAATGGATATCATCCATCCTAATCTTGCTAGAAAGTCTTCGGAATACCATAGGAGGTAATCCCTTTGTAAGAATATCCGCTACTTGATCACCAGAGGAGACATAAGGAGTGCAAATCAAACCATTGTCCAATTTTTCTTTGATAAAATGTCTGTCCACTTCAATATGCTTGGTTCTGTCGTGTTGAACTGGGTTGTGGGCTATATTGATCGCAGATTTGTTATCACAATAGAGCTTCATAGGACCTTTCCATTGAGTTTTTAAGTCTTCTAAAATAATTTTTAGCCATAACAGCTCACAAATACCCAAAGCCATAGATCGGAATTCTGCCTCAGCGCTAGATCGGGCTACAACATTCTGTTTTTTACTCCTCCATGTCACAATATTCCCTCCTAGGAAAGTGCAATAACCTGAAGTTGATCTCCTATCCACCATTGAACCTGCATAGTCTGCATCAGTATAAGCTTCAAGAGTCAAATCATCACCTTTTTTAAATAGAATTCCCTTGCCAGGCGCTCCTTTAAGATAGTGAAGTATCCTATAGACTGCTTTCAAATGAGGTTCTCTCGGACTGTGCATAAATTGATTGACTACTCCAACCGCATAGGCGATGTCCGGCCTAGTGTGAGCTAAGTAGATGAGTTTCCCAACCAGCCTTTGATAAGACCCTATATCCACTGCATTTTCTCCTAGAGCTTCTCCTAACTTGTGATTTGGATCAATTGGGGTGTCCACAGCTTTGCATCCCAGCATCCCTGTTTCATTTAATAAGTCGATGATATATTTTTGCTGAGAAATAAAGATACCTTTTTCTGAATGGGCCACTTCTATACCCAAGAAATACTTTAGTCTCCCCAGGTCTTTAATTTCAAACTCTCGAATTAGACATTCTCGCAGCCGTTGCATTTCGGTTTCATCACTCCCTGTAACCACAATATCATCAACATAAACAATAAGTATAGTGACTTCCCTTGAAACCGAATGCTTCACAAATAGAGTATGATCTCCTTGGCTTTGCTTGAACCCTTGAGCAACCATTGCTTTTGTAAAACGACCAAACCATGCACGGGGTGATTGTTTCAAGCCATATAGGGCTTTATTCAACTTACACACCTTCCTTTCTTGATTAGGAAGCTCATATCCCAGAGGAATGTCCATATACACTTCCTCTTCAAGGTCCCATGTAAAAAAGCATTTTTTACATCATATTGATGTAATTTCCAGCCAAGATTAATTGCTAAGGATAAAAGGACCCGAACTGTATTTAATTTCGCAATAGGAGCAAAGGTGTCTAAATAATCAATACCATATACCTGAGTATACCCTTTGGCCACTAATCTGGCCTTATAGCGGTCTAGGGAGCCATCAGCTTTGTACTTGATAGTATAAATCCACCGGCAGCCTACAGGGTGCTTTCCTTCAGGTAGATCAACAATTTTCCAGCTCTGATTTTTCTGTAGGGCTGCCATCTCTGCTTCCATGGCTTCTCTCCACTGCTTATGTCCTATTGCTTCAGAAAACGTCTTTGGAACAAAGGTAGTATGCAGGGTAGTGAGAAAAGCTTTGTGAGGAGAGGATAATTTTGAATAGGAAAGAAACAAATGTAATGGATGTTTGGTGCAGGCTCTAGTTCCCTTGCGAAGAGCAATAGGCCAATCCAAATCATTAGGGAGATCGGCAGTTTCAAGGGTCACAAGATTGGGACTTTCAGGGCAGTTGTTAACAGTAGTTGGAGATTCCGTGAGGATGTTACCTGAGGTTGAGTTGAGAGAATCAGTAGCCCTGTCATCTGCAAGAGTAGGCTCTGTGGAGGAGGATGCTGGATTTGGTATAGGAATTTCAGCACCTTTTCTTCTTGAGTAAACCTGTAATGGCCGAGGGGATTTCGGGAATGATTCTGTCACTCCTGTTTTCTGGGTATTCTCTGGCTTAGCAGCTGGTAAAGAAAACAAAGGTTGATTCGGGCAAGTAGGAGTAGGAACCATAGATTGATTTGGGTCAAGAGATGAATGATCGGATTGATGAAAATAGGACTCTTCTTCTGTAAATGTGACATCGGCTGACACAAAGAATTTTTTTGTAGGAGGGTGATAACACTTGTAACCTTTTTGAGTGGCTGAGTACCCAATAAATATACATTTTACAGCTCTTGGGTCTAGTTTACCCCTGCTAACAGAAGGAATATGAACAAAGGCACTACACCCGAACACCCTAGGCTGCAGACTTAGACTGATCATATGACAATCAGGGAATGACTTAGTGAGTAATTGGACTGGACTACAAAACCCCAGAAGCTGAGATGGTAAGCGGTTGATAAGGAATGTGGCTGTTAGAGCAGCTTCCCCCCAATAATGTTTGGGAACATTAAGATGAAAGAGAAGTGCCCGAGTAACATTTAGAATGTGCCCAATTTTCCTTTCAGCCACCCCATTTTGTTGGGGAGTGTAGGGACAAGATGATTCATGTATGACTCCTTGTTTTAGGAAAAAATCAGATAGGGAATGATTGAAAAAAATCTCTAGCATTATCTGATCTAATCCTCTTAATGCTCACTCCAAACTGATTTTTAATCATGTTGAAGAATGTGGGAATCACATTACTTACATCAGCCTTAGTTTTTAAAAGATATAGCCATGAGGTTCGAGTATAATCATCAATAAACACTACAAACCACTTTGCTCCAGAGATATTAGACACAGATGAGGGACCTCAGATGTCACTATGAATAAGGGAAAAAGGTGAACAAGACCTTTTATTTGAGGAAGTAAACGTGGATCTTCGATGCTTAGCCATTTCACATACAGAACAATGAAAGACAACAGTACTTAGGCCCTTGAATAAATCTGGAAACATGTTTTTGAGAAGGAAAAAAGATGGATGACCTAATATGTAGTGATGTAACCACAGTTGGTTTTTATTAGATTGAGCTAAACATGATATGATTTGATCTTTCCCTTGTCCTCCCTGCTCTCTAGGTTCCTGAAAAAGAAATAGGCCTGCTTTCTCTTTAGCAAGTCCAATCCTCCTTCTCGTGCCTTGCTCCTGCATCTCGCAATGGGTTGCACAAAATATGATATTGCAATTAGAGTCTGAAACAAGTTTATGAGCAGATATTAGGTTAGCAAAAAGTTTGGGGACGTGCAACACATTTTTAAGGGTGAGGTGCTGACTAAGAATCACATCACCTTGGCCTGCCACAGTGGTTGAAGAACCATCTGCTAAGGTGATTTTTCGGGAACTAGGACAAGGAATATAAGAACTGAAATGGGTTGAAATTGGTGTCATGTGATCAGTGGCACCAGAATCTAAGATCCATGAGGTAGGGGAATTATTTTCTGAAGTATATAGGCTATAAGATATGGTAGAGATACCTGTGAGAGCAAGTGAGGCTACACCCTCAGTTTCTGTACCTTTTCCGAGGGATTCCAACAGTTTTCTCAGCTTGTCAATTTCCATTTGATTCAGCTCTGGGACATTTTCTTGCTCGAGTTCCTTTTGATTTTGAGGCTGTGGGTTACTGCTGGCTGCCATATACACCTGGCCAGAATTCTTCCCTGAAGATCCTCCCTTATTAGGCCGCCCATGAAGTTTCCAACACTTCTCTATGGTGTGCCTAGGCTTTTTGCAATAGGTGCACCATAGGTTATCTCTATCAAAGGGCTTCTTCTCATCTTTTCCTTTGTTTTGGGCCTGACCTTTTAGAGACAATAGAGCCGAAGTTTCTATTGGATTGGTTTCCAACATAACACCTCTCCTTCCTTCTTCTGCCCGAACTATAGAAATAACTTCATTAAGGGACGGTAAATCTTCTTTTCCAAGAATATGAATTCTCACAGCATCAAAATTAGTATTTAGCCCAGCTAGAAGATCATATATCCTTTCCTTTTCAACAAACCTCTTGTGTAATGCAGCATCTTCACTGCATGTCATCTTTAGACACTGGTAATGGTCTAATTCTTGCCACATAGTTTGCAGAAGATTGGCATATTCTGTAATTGATCTAGTTCCTTGCTTTGTTGCTGCCACTTTAGTTCGGATCTCATAGATTTGGGCAGCATCTTTGATCTTGGAATATGTCAACTTGATAGCCTCCCAAATCTCCCTTGACGTCGATAGGAACATCACTGTGTCGCTGATTTCAGGGACCATAGAATTCCATAACCATGACATGATTAAAGAGTCTTCTTCGTCCCATGTAACAAACCTTGGGTCATCGGTCTTAGGGCCAGTCCCTTCTAGGTGACTAAGCCTCCCTTTGCCCTTAAGAATGGTCCGAACCAATTGAAACCACTTCAAATAATTCTTACCATTTAAACGGTAAGCTATCTGAAGGCTTGGAAGATCCCCACTGGTATTTCCGCCATTGTTGCTGGTCATTGAAGGTTCAACCACTCTCGTATTGCTGGAATCGGTAGTCTCAAGGGTTTGAATATTAGACATGATTCAAGCTAGACTGAAGAAAGAAGGAAGGGATCAAGTTGAACAAAGGAGGAAACAGCCACAATAGTTTCACAGATCGAAAAGCTATTGTCTTGGCTCTGATACCATGTCAACTGGAAAAATGGTCTTTCAATCTTATTCAATCAAGAAGCACATGAGTACAATAAATAGCAATCATCTTCCTGCTAATTTTAGGAAGATTCTAACTGCTATACAAGAAAGAACCTACTTTTAGAAACTATAAATAAAGAAACAAAAGGCTATATACAGATTTACATTCCTACTTTAGATGATCCTATCCTAGGCACAAGATCAACTAAGAATAGAAAGATATAAGAGACTAATTGATTGACAGCCAATCATAATCCTTAGATATCGGCTGAATTAGGAAAGCTTCCATTTCTTGCTAATGCCTTGCATTAAATACTCGCTAACACAACTCAATGCTTTGAAATTAGAGTTGCAATCTGGACTACCAAGCAAGGTAGTTTTGGAGTAACAAAATACTACAACAACTTAATGGAGCTATGGCAAGAGATGCATCTATTTTATGATTCTAGCTGGAAGTGTGCAGAGGATAGCTAAAAGTATAGCAAGTTGCTAGAAAAAGAGAGGATTTTTGACTTCCTCCAAGGACTCAATCCAGATATGGATGAGGTGAGAGGAAGACTTTTAGGTACCAAGGCCTTACCATCTCTCCAAGAGATATTTGCAGAGGTAAGGAGGGAGGAAAGCTGGAAGAGACTCATGCTGTCAACTCCAATTGAACCTAATTCAGGATCGGCTCTCACTACTGCAAAAAGGGAAGACAACCCAAGGGAGAAACAATGGTGCGAACATTGCAACCGACCCTATCACACAAAGAGTACCTGTTGGAAGTTGCATGGGAAACCCCCAAATTGGAAGCCTAGACCTAAGAAGGAGAAAGACAGATCTGCATATGCAGCAACAAGTGTTCTCACAAGTGAGAACGGACCAGGTATGGGTTTAACTAACGATCAAATTGAGTTCCTACAAAAACTGTTGCAAAGCTCTCATATTGCAAAGGAATCAGAGGATGCAACACCAAGTTATTCAGTTTTTATGGCACAAAAAGGTAATCAGCCTTTTTCCTTGACTGTTAGGAGAATGAATAAAAATTATTGGGTGGTAGATACCGGAGTATCCGATCATATGACCGGATCTACTACAACACTCAATAATTTTCAAATGGGAGACAAGGATCTAAATGTACTGATGGCTGATGGAACACAATCACTGGTAAAAGGAAAGGGGAGTGTTTGTGTGGCTGGTTTATTACTCAAATCAGTGTTATATGTGCCAAACCTAAGTTATAATTTGTTATCAGTAAGCAAACTAACAAAGGACTTGGATTGTATTGTGACCTTTTCTTCCCATTATGTTTTTCAAGGCTGATCCTCGGGGAAGACAATTGGCAGTGCTAAAGAAAAGGATGGACTCTATTGGCTTTCCGATAACAAGAAATCCCTTAGTCAAGTACCACATAGGTTTTCTCTTACTATTAGTTTGGATTCTGAAATTTTATTATGGCATAGACGTCTTGGTCATCCTAGTTTTTCATACTTGAAACACTTATACCCTAACTTATTTATGAATAAAGAAAAGTTGGTACTTAAGTGGTCATTGTATTCTTGCCAAACAAACCTATAGTACTCATCAACCTAGCCCATATATTCCTTCTAAACTTTTTCATTTGATTCATAGCGATATATGGGGACTGACTAGAGTACCTAACCTAAATGGTGCAACATGGTTTATAACCTTCATTGATGACCTCACAAGAGTATGTGGGGTATGCCTAATGAAAGGAAAATTTGAGGCATGTGCAATTTTTTAGAATTTCCATAAACTCATTTTAAATGTTTTTCAGTTCTCTATTTGTATCCTTAGGATTGACAATGGTCGGGAATACTTCTCTTACCCATTCACCCAATATTTTACAACCAATGGGATCTTCCATCAAAGTACTTGTCCCTATACTCCTCAACAAAATAGGATAGCTGAGAGAAAAAATCAACACCTGCTTGAGGTGACTAGATCTCTTATGTTCACTAGTTCTATTCCTAACAGATATTGGGGGGAGATAGTCCTAACAGCCTCTTATCTAATCAATAGACTGTCTTCCAAACCCCTTTGCACAACCTAACATCCATCTTTCCCAATGTTAGGACCAAACCCCATCTTATCTAATCAATAGGCAGTCCTAAAGTACCAAACCCCTTTGCACAACCTAACATCCATCTTTCCCAATGTTCGGATTCTAAATACCCTTCCTCCCAAAGTATTTGGATGTGTGGTATATGTTTATCAAACCAGTCCAAATCGGAATAAACTTGAACCAAGGGCATCAAAGTGTATATTCATTGGGTATTCTCTTACCAAAAAAGGGTATAAATGCTTTTGCCCTACATCACAAAAATTCTTTATCTCTTGTGATGTAACTTTTGTGGAGAATGAGTCCTATTACTCAAATACTCCATCACAAATGGAAGACAATCATTGGGATCCTACTGTGCCTATGCCCATTCCATTACCAATACCTCATTCTATCCCTAATGATAATTCTAATCAAAAGGTTGCAGCTGATTATTCTCAGCCAGCACCTGTTGAGACTCATTATCTGAATTTATCATCCTCTCAAGAACCCCAAATGCCTGCAGAACCTATGGAAACTGACTTAGGGGAGGACTTGGGCTTGGAAAAACAAATGAAAGTTTACTCAAGGAGAGGTAAACATCCAACTTCTCAACTCGGCCAATTGTTAGAACCTAGGGGAAGTCTAGCAAATGAAGAAGAAAACAATGCAATTGATAGTGATTTGAATCTTCCTATTGCTATTAAGAAAGGGGTAAGATCATGTGTGAAGCATCCAATATCAAATTACTTAACATATTCCTAGTTATTTCCTCAATTCAGGGCTTTCACCACTTCTTTAGATGAAACAACTATACCTCGAAATATTCAAGAAGCATTGATTGATCCCAAGTGGAAGGAGGTGGTAATGGAGGAAATGAGAGCACTAAAAGACAATCACACATGGGAAGTGGCTGATATCCCGAAAAATAAGAAGATTATAGGATGCAAATGGGTATTCTCAGTCAAATACAAATTAGATGGGAGTGTAGACAGATATAAGGCAAGGTTGGTTGCCCAAGGCTTCACTCAAACCTATGGGATAGATTATGAGAAGACATTTGCACCGGTTGCAAAACTAAATTTCATAAGAGTGCTGCTATCTGTTGCTGTAAATATGGACTGGGAATTGTTCCAATTTGACATAAAAAATGCGTATCCTAAATGGGGAGTTAGAAGAAGAAGTATATATGAGGGTTCCACCCGGATTTGAGAAAGAAGAGGGAAATGGAAAAGTGTGCAACCTACATAGATCTCTCTATGGATTAAAACAGTCTCCAAGGGCATGATTCAAGAAATTTAGCTCTACACTCACTAAGTTTGGATATAAACAAGGTGAGATTGATCATACCCTCTTTATTAAACATGCTGCTAATGAAAAAAAATGTGTTTTGATTGTGTATGTAGATGATATAATTATTACAGGAGATGATACTCTTGAGATTGCAGCCCTGAAACAGAAGTTGAAGGATGAATTTGAAGTTAAAGAATTCGGGACAATGAAGTATTTCCTTGGAATGAAAGTGGAAAGGAGCAAACTAGATGTTGTGATCTCCCAACAAAAATATACTCTTGATCTTTTAAAGGAAACATGAATGTTGGGTTGTAAACCTAGATATACTCCCCTAGAAAGAAATTGGAAATATGTGAAAAAAGATGATGATTTATTGGTAGATAAAGAGAGGTATCAAAAGCTAGTTGGGAAGTTGATTTATCTTTCTCTAACCCGACCAAATATAGCCTATGTCGTTAGCATTGTGAGCCAATTTATGCATGCTCCTACTCAACAACATATGGCAGCAGTATACCACATTTTGAGGTATTTAAAAGGAACTCCCGGTAAGGGACTATTATTTCAAAAAGGTGATGAAAGAGGGGTTGAAGGGTTCTCCGATGCAGACTGGGCTGGATCAGTTATGGATAATCGATTAACATCTTGGTTTTGTACTAAATTATGGGGAAATCTAGTCACATGGAGAAGCAAAAAATAATTAGTGGTAGCAAGAAGCAGTGCAGAAGCAGAATTCAGGGCAATAACACAAGGTATATGCGAGCTTATTTGGTTGGTAAGGTTAATGGAGGACCTACAAATGCCTCTAACTCAACCAACAATGTTATACAGTGATAGTAAATTAGCCATATGCATTGTTAATAACCCAATGCAACATGATAGAATGAAGCATGTTAGGATCGATCGGAATTTGATCCAAAGGGAAATCGGGGAAGGAGGTATAAAGCTGGTTTATATTCTTACAGCACAGCAGGTGGCAGATGTACTAACAAAAGCCATGTCAAGACCTGGTTTTGAGACCTTGATTAAGAAGCTAAGAATGAGAGACATCTATTCCTTAGCTTGAGAGGGGGGGGTGGAGAGTCCTAGGATTCTAAGGAGTCTTTCCGTGGGAAAGAGTACGAAACAAAAGAGGAGCCTGCTGAAGATATGGGCCTCGGTTATGGGCTACTGCATAGAGATAGAGAAGAAAAACTAAAGAAATAAACTTCCTAAAAATCAGGAGAAATTGTAGGAATGGGATTTTGTACATTATCTTGTAAATAACTTCAAATAATGTTGTATCCTATTTGCTAGGTGTTAGGAAGAGATAGCATTATCAGTTAGAATTTAGGAGAAGATAGTATAGAACCTCAGTATATATTATTCCTTTCTCGAAAATTTAATGTAGGAGTTTGATTTCCACAAACTCAATTGTTAGTTTCAGGTTCCATTCGATAGGAACCGATTCTGTTCAGAAAGTGTGGAAATTGTTATTAGTCTTGGTGATCTTCCCTCCCCACTGTCATTGGTCTCTTATAAAGCTTATAGCAATGCTTCTAATAGTATAACAACAAGCTAACAGTAAAGCTAACTAGCGCAACAACAAAGAGTAGGCTGTTGTACAATTCTAACCCCTTAACTAAAGCCCCCCAGCTAATTAACCACTCACCGTTAATACAAGTTGTTCTACCATTACATTTACTAACTTACCCTTGGGGTTGTGACATCTAATTACTAGGAAGGAAAGAAAAACAAAAGGAAAAGATACATACGAACATTATTAGGAAAGTTTCCTGAGTCTGATTTAGAAAATATCCTATTCCAGATTTGGAAACTTCTAATCATATCTCTTTCTTGATATTCCTTCGTGAATCAACAGTCAATCCTCTTAGTGCATGTACAGATATCTCCCCATTATCCTCCTCTTGTCCTTTAGGCACCTCATTCATCTCCTCCTCTCGTCCTTCACTTCCCTCTTCCCCTTCTAGTAGAAGCAGTTGCTTCTTACATTGGTGGCCCAAGAAGTACTTATCTCCACATCTGAAACATAGCCCAACCATCCTTCTCAGTTCTACAGTCTTGTCCCCTTGTGTCTTAGGGGCTGGTAAAGCCAGGCTTCTAGCCCCCTGCATGCTGTAGAGAGTGTAAGGTTGCATGAGTTGGCAGTGGAGGCACTAATGAGGAAATAGAGGTTGCTAATTGTCAAATCTTGGAGATTTAACAAGAGTTCTCTAGAATTCTCTGAGGAGAATTCTAGAGAACATGGTAGAATTTGATAGAGAACAGAGAGTGAGAGAGAGAAATGAGAGAAAGAAAGAGAGCAAAGGGAGAGATCGAAAGAATTGGGAGAAAGAATTTCAGAATTTGAATTAAACTTCTCGTGCCTTCCTTGGGGATGATCAGCCTCTATTTATACTGATTCCCCAAGTCACATGGGAGTTCTTTCTCGCCAAAAGGCAATAATGCCTAGGTACAATCATACAAAGCATATGCTTAGTGCAATGCTTCTCGGCCGGTATTTTCCCCAAACCTTTCACATAGTTCCTCTACAAATTCAGCCCACAAACATACTTCCTTCACCTTGGACCATCCTTGGTACCAGGCATCACCAGCATCATTGAGGTAGGCTGTAGCCAAGGCCTCCCTGTGTTGATCTGGAATTCCATACCATTCAAACATCCTTTCGCACCTTCTGATTCACCATCTGGGGCTAATGCCATGAAACATGGGGGTATCCAGCTTTGGCATAGGAAGTCCCAGGTGGTTATGCGCCCCCCCCCCCCAAATTCCTTCTTGCCTACGTACCCCCATGTTCTCCCCTACTTCCACTAGATCATCTCCAATTTCAGAGGTTCCACGCATCCTCTCATTCATCCCTTGTCCGAGGAGAATTGGATTAGACCTCTCTTTAGGAGGAAAATCAAGGAAAAGCCTTATCGAGTGTTGTCTGGTAAACATCATCATGCAGCCCTGCAATTGCTCCCTAATTTGAGTCCCAACCTCCTCTCTGATATGAGCATTGTTGTTAGAATTGTACAATTCATGATTCGAATCGTACGATTCGACTCGATTCATATAGAAATGGAGTCGAATCTATAGGGTGAATCGAAAATCCGTTAGAATCAACCATGAATCGGATGAATCGATCGTGAATCACATAAATCACACAATTCATTTGATTCATCTGATTTGTGCAACTTCGTCTGCACGTGCTCTTTAATCAAATATTCGTTCGATTTGGCTATCTTTGAAGACAAAGAAGATGATGAAAATGATGATGCTCTTGAACTTGAAGATGAAGATGATTGATAACTAGTGAAGATTATGGACAATAGAGTTTATTAGTAGCCTAGTAGTTGTAGTTTTTTTTTTTCTAGCTTGTTATTTTGAAAGTGGTTTGGTTTGGTGTAATTTGAATTTAAAGGCAACATGAATATACTTTTGCCTTTTGGTATAATTTTAAACTTAGTAAATATATTTAGAAGTATTATTTATCTATTTATATTTAAAAGAATTGATCATGGTGGGCATATTATTTATTTTCTATGGATATATATTATTTATAGTTGAAATTGAGAATTTGTACTGAATCTTACGATTTGATTCGATTCTCGATTCATGATTCTTAAACTAAGGATTTCGATTTTCTATTTGAATCTCGATTTAACAACTATGGATATGAGTAATCTCTTCTCAGATCTAAGTGACTGCCCCATCCAATTTCCGATCAATGGATATGGTTGCTTCATGGTTGCGATTGAATCCTACCTCCAACTGACCCACTCACGCTTGCAAATCGGCCACTGTAGAGCCAAATTGTTGCAATTGCATCTCCATATTCTTCATCTGCATTCCCTCCACCATCTACCTGAATTCACCACCAATTGATCTGGCCTAAGACATGCTCTGATATCAAATTGTCAGATCTTGGAGATATGACAAGAGTTTTCAAGAATTTTGAGGAGAATTCTAGAGAACAAGGTAGAATTTGATAGAGAACAGAGAGTGAGAGGGAGAGACATGAGAGAGATTGAGAGAATTGGGAGAGAGAATTTCAGAATTTGAATTAAACTTCTTGTGCCTTCCTTGGAGACGATCAGCCTCTTTTTATACTGATTCCCCAAGTCACATGGGAGTTCTTTCCCGCCAAAAGGCAATAACTGTCTGGGTACAATCATACAAAGCATATGCTTAGTACAAGGCTTCTCAGCCGGTATTTTCCCCCTTATTCCCGTGTACAACATATTAAGTAGGTACATAACAAGGAGAAGAGAGTTTTGGCGGGAGAGTTTGATAGAATTTGAGAGAGAATTAAGAGGGAAAGGAAATAGGAGGGAAATAATTATGCTATTACTTCCCATGAATTCCCATCCTCAAACAACTTAGCCTTATATAGGCTCTTCCCTGCAGTTACAGCATTACCGAGGGGTACATTTGACAATGAACATGTAACTAATTCAGTTGGCTACTGCCAATACTTCAAAAAATTTCGAAAAGGCCCTTGGGTTGTGACGAAGACCACAAAAATAAAGAGAAGAGAACAGAGCCCTTGAGGAAATAAATGGTTCAAAGCCCAATTACAAAACTTCACCAAAATGATGACTCATTGGTGACCCTAGTCCCACATTTGTATATCCTCAACATTAAGGAAATATCCCTAACTTACAAAAACTAATGACATGTATTAGACACTGTGTGGATATACATCCTAAAATAAACATAAGAAACCGTACTATTTCTATTATCCATATTTTTTTAAACTTGCCTATTCTGAGATTCTTATAGTCTAGGACTCTAGATCCATTATTCACCTATGTAGAGGATGGACAATATTACTAAAATTATATTCTAAGCAAGCCCATTGGTGTTCTTGGCATGCTGAAAGTACAGAGAAGTCCAAGGGTTAAATATGATTATCTCTGGTGTTGCAGAATTATGGATCATGTGGAGCATACTTTGCATAATTGTAGAAGAAACTCCAGATGGATATTTTCTTTTCTCTGATCTTGGAGAAGGCGTTGTTTAATATAATTCAATAGATTAGGTATGCCTCTAAGATGTGCAGCTCTAGTGAGCTAGTTCGCAATTTTCATCTCACTGTCCTTGCCACTATATAATTTAAGGGGCTGGAAAGTGTCTTGCTGATTACTATCTTAATTTTTCTTAAATGTGATGACCATCTGGAATTGTCCTCTGTTAGTCAACGTTTCTTGTATCATTAGCAGGAAATAGGAAATATCAATTAACAGGTTTATGCTACCTTTACCTTACTATTCAGTGGGTAAATAGTGCCACTAATATAATTCCCACCAGTAAATATTAAAATCATGGTGATTTTCTTGAACAGGAGGATTACCTGATAAAGCATAATGTATTGGTGCACATAAGTAGCCACACAATACTTGATTACACTGCATTTCATTTTATTATTACTGGAATTTAATCCATTCATTCAAAAGCTTGTTTGGTTGTGGGAGATCAGCATAGGCCTAATGTGGATGGCAAGTGTGGTTTAGGGTGGACTTAACAGTTAGCAGTGCGTTTTCTTGTGCATTCATGCCCTAATTTTGTGGGGGCAGATATTTTTGGGCATGACATGTGATGCCACCATGTCAGCCCATCTTTTGGGTACCATGTCATACCTCTTTGTACTAAACTGATATGTTTACATTCTCATTTTGGCCCGCTTTTGATAAGTGATCTCTTACCACCTTCAATCCCAAACATCTCCTGCATGCATTTAGTTTATATAATGTATATATATCCACATGGTAATTAGCAATTCAAAATTTGCCAGCTAACTAGTGAAAAATACCAAATACCAATCAATAAATGTAGAGGTTGATACATAATATCTAAATTAGCTGGTATATATTGTTTAAAAGCAACTGTTTTATTTGACATTAATAGACTAATATACATATTCTACCTAGCAAATATATATATTCTCTATAATTCAAATGATGTAGTAGCCCTGTATTTCCCTTTTTTTTTACCTGAAAAAGTATTCTTGTTTGTATTTGCTCTTCTCTGTTGTTTCTCTCGTAGATGGCCTTTCATCTGGAGATGTTTAAATTTACAGTTTTTTTTTTTTTTAAATTTCTTTCCTTTCTGTAAGGGTTTGCTCAACCAGGCCCTGGGTTCCTAAAATATTTTTGCATTAGACACCCTCGAGCTTCCATTCCTAATTTCACTCATCTAGTTCCATACTTGGGCCCTGGTCAGTGGTTTGTTGTTTTATTACTTCTCTTTACGAGGATACTTGAAAAATATATCAATATGTATTGCAGTGGTAACTTATTCATATTGTTGGTGAAATTGGTCTATGAAAACATTTGTATTAGTCACTTAATCCTTGCCAAGCCTTTATTGGCTTTGTTCATTGATTATAAATATCTAAAAAGTGTTTTTTTTTTTTTTTCTAATTAGGCCGTGAAGGGTGATTTGCCGGTTCCACATTGGAGACTAACTCTTATTACAGATTGAAACTGAGCTCTTAATTTAGAGTTCAGGTTCAACATGGGACGTCTAAAGCTACAATCTGGAATAAAGGCAATTGAAGAAGAACCAGAAGACTCTGAGACTTCACCTTCGAGTAAAGCTGCTTTAGCATGTATGATCAACTCCGAGATAGGTGCTGTACTAGCTGTTATGAGGAGGAATGTGAGATGGGGAGGTCGTTATATGTCAGGTGATGACCAGCTAGAGCACTCTCTGATACAGTCACTGAAGGCATTGAGGAAACAAATTTTTTCATGGCACACCATAAATCCTGCTGTTTATCTCCAACCATTTCTGGATGTTGTTCGATCTGAGGAGACTGGGGCGCCAATCACGGGCGTAGCTTTATCTTCTGTTTACAAAATTTTAACATTGGATGTGCTTGATTTAAATACTGTCAACATTGAGGATGCTATGCACTTGGTAGTTGATGCTGTGACCAGCTGTAGATTTGAGGTGACAGATCCTGGATCAGAAGAAGTAGTCCTAATGAAGATACTTCAGATCCTTCTGGCTTGCATGAAAAGTAAAGCATCAATTATGCTGAGTAATCAGCATGTTTGCACCGTAGTGAATACTTGTTTCCGAATAGTTCATCAAGCAGGAACAAAAGGCGAGTTGTTACAACGGGTTGCTCGCCACACAATGCATGAACTTGTTAGGTGTATTTTTTCACATTTAAAGGATGTCAACAGCACAGAAGGTTCTCTAGTTAAAGGAACCAGCTCTATCAAACATGAGGTATGCTGGCATCTACTTTACATCCTTATATTTTGCACAAAGGTTCAATTATTTTCTTTCTTATGCTTATATTGGTTGCTGAAATTGTGTGAATAAATGATAGAAGCTCATAGAATTAAAAACTTGATAATAAAAAGATTGTATTCTTTATCCCATTTTTGGTGTTTTCTGGCATTGATCTTATACTGTGAAAAATGATGGTGCAAACTATCTCAGGTTATATGTTGTTCAACTTGTTTTGAATTGCTGGGAAACTGATACATATGTCAATGTCCAAACAGGAATGGTAAAAACTCACCTGTATTTTGAGAAAATTATGGATGGATTTATGTCCTTAGTTTGTAAACTAAAATTTTTGACCCAAAACATGTAAGTGAAAAAAAAAAGAGCTCTATGTGGCAGGAACTTTCACTTTGATACATTACTTTTTTCAAGATCTTTTCATATCTTTCGAGATTTTTTAATATACACTGGCTTTGCACGGAACATTTATAATTTATTCATAGTTTTTGTAAGGATGGCCCCTCCAATATCTGATACCAAGGAAGGGAAAAAGAAACGCGGAATAGTTTTGTAAAAATAAAGTACATGCATTTTTTGTTTTATTTTTACCTTAAGCATTATATCTTGATTAAGCCTATGCTAATATATATGAATGCATATAATTATGTTTATACATTAACTCTTTAGCCCCCAGGAGAATCTGTTACGCCCGCTCCCCTGTTAAAGGTAATCTGCTGTGTATTCAGAATGATGGATCCTTATACTTGAAAAAACTGATCAATCAAATCCAAAAGAATTTTGCTGACTAAATCGTTTACTATTTCCTTCTCTGTGAATTTGTATGAATCCTTCTTTACCTCTTTTGCAGATTGGTGGCATTGACAGTGATTACAATTTTGGGAGTAAGCAACTGGAGAACGGCAGTGGTAGTTCTGAATATGATAGCCAACCATCCTTAGCAAGTTTGGCTTCTAGTGCTTGCAGCGGTCTTGTTACTGGAGTGATAGATGACATCGCTGTCCGGTCTGGCAATGGGAAAGATTCTGTTCCATATGATCATTTAATGACTGAGCCATATGGAGTCCCTTGCATGGTTGAGATATTTCATTTTTTATGTTCATTGTTGAATGTTGTTGAGCACATGGGAATGGGTTCCAGATCGAACACCATAGCTTTTGATGAAGATGTGCCCCTTTTTGCTTTAGGTTTAATTAATTCAGCTATTGAATTAGGTGGTCCCTCTATTGGTCAACACCCTAGATTATTAGGTTTGGTACAGGATGAATTATTCCGTAACCTGATGCAATTTGGCTTGTCAGTGAGCCCACTTATACTTTCAATGGTATGTAGCATTGTTCTCAATCTATATCATCACTTGCGCACTGAACTCAAGCTACAGCTCGAGGCTTTCTTTTCTTGTGTGATTTTGAGGCTGGCACAAAGCCGGTATGAGGCTTCATACCAGCAGCAGGAGGTTGCAATGGAGGCTCTTGTGGATTTCTGCAGGCAGAAGACATTTATGGTTGAGATGTATGCTAACGTAGATTGTGATATAACATGCAGTAATGTTTTTGAAGACCTAGCCAATTTGTTGTCTAGGAGTGCATTCCCAGTGAACTGCCCTTTATCTTCAATGCACATTCTTGCTTTAGATGGCCTTATTGCTGTGATTCAGGGAATGGCTGAGAGGATAACCAATGGATTAGTCACTTCAGAGCAGGCACCTGTAAATCTTGATGAGTACACACCATTCTGGATGGTGAAGTGTGATAACTATAGTGATCCTGATCAATGGGTTCCATTTGTGCGGCGGAGGAAATACATTAAAAGGAGGTTGATGATTGGGGCTGATCACTTCAATCGAGATCCAAAGAAAGGGTTAGAGTTTCTACAGGGAACACATCTCTTGCCTGAAAAACTCGATCCCCAGAGTGTGGCTTGCTTTTTCAGGTACACTGCCGGCTTAGATAAGAATCTTGTTGGGGATTTTCTGGGAAATCATGACGAGTTTTGTGTTCAAGTTCTACATGAATTTGCTGGGACTTTTGATTTTCAAGACATGAATCTTGATACTGCATTGCGCCTATTCTTGGAAACTTTCCGACTTCCTGGAGAATCACAGAAGATTCAAAGGGTACTTGAGGCATTCTCTGAGAGATACTATGAGCAATCGCCTCAAATTCTAGCTAACAAGGATGCTGCTCTCTTGTTGTCTTATTCATTAATTATGCTTAACACAGATCAGCACAATGTACAGGTGAAGAAGAAGATGACGGAGGAAGATTTTATTCGGAACAACCGGCACATTAACGGTGGTAGTGACCTTCCTCGAGAATTTCTGTCAGAATTGTATCACTCCATATGCAAAAATGAGATCCGCACTACCCCAGAACATGGTGCTGGGTTCCCTGAAATGACACCAAGCCGGTGGATTGATTTAATGCATAAATCCAAGAAAACTGCTTCATTCATTGTTTCTGATTCCAAAGCCTACCTTGACCACGACATGTTTGCTATAATGTCTGGCCCAACCATTGCTGCCATCTCTGTGGTATTTGATCATGCAGAGCATGAAGATGTGTACCAAACCTGTATAGATGGATTCTTAGCTGTGGCTAAGATATCTGCATGCCATCATCTTGAAGATGTTCTGGATGATCTGGTGGTGTCTCTCTGTAAGTTTACAACCCTCTTAAATCCATCATCTGTCGAAGAACCAGTCCTAGCCTTTGGTGATGACACAAAAGCTAGGATGGCAACTGTAACAGTCTTCACTATTGCAAATAGGTACGGTGATTTCATCCGCACAGGATGGAGAAATATCTTGGATTGCATCCTAAAATTGCACAAACTTGGTCTTCTTCCTGCTCGTGTGGCCAGCGATGCAGCAGATGACTCGGAGCTCAGTTCTGAGCCAGGACAGGGGAAGTCTCTCACAAATTCTTTATCTGCAGCTCACATGCAATCTATAGGTACTCCTAGGAGATCTTCTGGGCTGATGGGCCGCTTCAGTCAGCTCTTATCTCTTGACACAGAGGAGCCAAGGTCCCAACCTACTGAACAACAACTTGCCGCTCATCAGCGCACTCTTCAGACCATTCAGAAGTGCCATATTGACAGCATATTCACGGAGAGTAAGTTTCTGCATGCAGATTCTTTATTACAGCTTGCACGAGCACTTATTTGGGCTGCAGGGCGACCCCAAAAGGGGAATAGTTCTCCTGAGGACGAAGACACTGCAGTTTTCTGCTTGGAGTTGCTGATTGCAATTACCCTTAACAACCGGGATAGGATTGTCCTCCTCTGGCATGGTGTATATGAGCACATATCTAACATCGTTCAATCAACAGTTATGCCTTGTGCCCTGGTTGAGAAGGCCGTTTTTGGACTCCTCAGGATTTGCCAGCGGCTGCTCCCTTATAAAGAGAACCTGGCTGATGAACTGTTGAGGTCTCTGCAACTGGTTCTGAAACTAGATGCCCGTGTTGCTGATGCATACTGTGAACAAATCACACAGGAAGTCAGTCGTCTTGTGAAAGCAAATGCCACACATGTCCGTTCCCCAATGGGGTGGCGAACAATCACATCCTTGCTATCCATTACAGCACGTCACCCTGAAGCTTCTGAAGCTGGATTTGATGCATTATTGTTCATTATGTCTGATGGAGACCACTTGTTGCCAGCCAATTATGTTCTCTGCATAGATGCAGCAAGGCAGTTTGCCGAGTCTCGTGGACAGGCCGACAGATCTTTGCGAGCCCTGGATCTCATGGCGCGTTCTGTCACTTGTTTAGCACAGTGGGCGCAAGACTCCAAGGGTGCCTTGGGAGAAGTGGATGCTGTGAAAATGTCTCAAGACATAGGAGAGATGTGGCTGAGGCTAGCACAGGCCCTGAGAAAAGTTTGTTTGGACCAAAGAGAGGAAGTCCGGAACCATGCTCTCTTGTCACTCCAGATGTGTTTGACAGGAGTGGATGGCATCCGCCTTCCCCATGGCTTGTGGTTACAGTGTTTCGACCTCGTCATATTCACCGTGCTCGATGACTTGCTCGAGATCGCTCAGGTCCACTCCCAAAAAGACTACCGGAACATGGAAGGGACCCTAGTCCTTGCCTTGAAGCTTCTCTCTAAAGTGTTCCTGCAATTGCTCCACGAGCTCTCCCAGTTAACAACCTTCTGCAAACTATGGCTGGGCGTGCTTAGCCGGATGGAAAAATATCTCAAGGTAAAAGTCCGAGGAAAGAAGAGCGAGAAGCTTCCGGACCTCGCCCTCGAGCTCCTCAAGAACACCCTGCTTGTAATGAAAAACACGGGAGTCCTTGTGCAGAGGAGTGCCCTTGGTCGAGATAGCTTGTGGGAGCTCACATGGTTTAATGTAAATAACAACATCTCTTCATCCCTGCAATCTGAAGTCTTTCCGGGTCAAGATTCAGAGCAGTCGCTGCGCCCCGAAGCAGCTCGAACAGAGGAAAATCTGGCTCCAAACGAGGTAGTCGCCACAGAGGGTCCCCATTCTGGAGGGTGAGCCAGTCCACATGACCTCTCATCTTTGAATGCAGGCCGCCGTGAATCTGGCATGGCTGTATATCTGTGTTCCTATCAGTATTAGATTAGATATGCTGGAATTTGCAGTTGAAACTGATTGATTAAATGTCATGAGTATTGTTTCGACTTGCAAGATCCAATCCATAAAAAAGTGATGCAAGAGTATGCCAAGTTGAGGTTGAGGGTGAGGTTGCTTGTGCAAGATATATGGGGTGGTTGGTTTGTTGATACTCCTTCGTATCCTTCTTTGCTTGGTTCCTTTTCGGACTTCTATCTAAAAGGGAGTTTTGGTACACGATACTTATTTACAACGGTTAAAGAAAAAGAATTATTTTTGTACATAATCGTAATACTATTGGGAGAGAATTGAGTCCATTTTATAATCACCATCAATATTTTGCAATTTCTAAGTTGCATACAATTGTATTGGTTTGTAACTTAGTTTGTATTTTTTACAAAAAGGGGTAATTTGATCATTTGACATGATAGTTTTTGGATAATTTTATTTTGATAGGAGTTTTTACTCGTTATTTATTTATCTTATCTTATCATTTATTATATAACTCATAAGTTTAAGAGTGAGAGAAAATGACTTTGTAAAGGTAATGCTTTGATTAAGAGATGTTATGATTATTGTTTTTAGATTAATTAATTTATTTCAGTTAAAATTGTGATTACAATTAAAAGTATTTTATTTAATTTTAAAAATAAATTAAAAGTTAGATTGTATAAAAATATAAATAGAAAATGAATTTTATACAAAATAGAAATAGAAAAATAATATTTTTTGAAATGGTAAAAAACGAAAATATGAGATAAATGCGTAAATAAAAATAATATAAGATTTTTTTTATAAATATAATTTTTAATATAAAAAATTATCAAAATAATTATTTAATTTAAAAATAAATATAAATTTCATAGTACATGTAAATAAATTTTAAAAAAAATTAAAAATTTTGATAATATTTTTATTTTTTTAATATTATAATATAACTCTGAAATATTCAAGTCAAAAATATTTTACGACGTTTTAAAACATTTAAATAATATTTAAAAATATTTTTATGCATCATAAGTCAAAATTAATTTGGGATAAATATAATGAATCCGACATTGAAAGGATGATATTAGATGCATCCATGAACACGAGAATATATTTGAATTAATTGGTCCATTAAAAGTGAATCCCACATCAAAAGAATATTATTGGATGCATTCACGAACATCATAATATCTTTGAAGAGTCGCTCTATAGGGTTTGACGGCCCTACAGAGAGGGGGCAAAATGACGATTTTGCCCTCGCCTGCTTTGCAAATTTGCAAAGCGGGCCACTGCCCCTCCTCGCTCTACGCCTTCCCTGCCTGCCATGGCCGCCGCTCGACTCTCCGCCGCGCCTCCTTGTAGTCGCCCGGCCTCGCTTCGTCGCCTAGTCTCGCCGACAGTCGCTGCATCAACTATAGGCGAGGCCAGGCGACTGTAAGGAGGCGCGACAGAGAGTCGAGCGGCGGCCATGGCAGGCAGGGGAGACATAGAGCAAGAGGGGGAGAGAATCCATGGGAGGGGAGGAGAGCAGGTCGTGGAGGCAAAATAATCTTTTTGCCCTCTTTCGGTAATTCCCTCGGTAAACTCGTCGGGCTCTCTAAGGCGAGGAGAGGTGGCGATGGTAGCGAGGCGACAGAAGCGAGGTCGGGCGACTGCAGGGAGGCGCAACGGAGAGTCAAGTGGCAGCCATGGCAGGCAGGGGAGGCGCAGAGTAGGCGGGGGGAGAGACTCCATGGGAGGGGGGGAGAGCAGGTCGTGGGGGCAAAATAGTCTTTTTGCCCTCTTTCGATAAGCTCCTTGGTAAACCCGTCGGGCCCTGTATAGCGACTCATCTTTGAATTTCGGTCAATTTCTTCACAAATTGTTCGTCGCCCGCGAAGAACAAATTCGGTGTGTTTCCTTCTCCGGTTCAGCTTTCCCTTTCTCTTCTTCCGTCACTCTTTGGAATCTCTTGCTCCGATTCTCTCCTCCGCCCTAACTCTCTGCCGTCTCTGTTTTTCTTCTTGATTCTGCTTTTCTACTTCTTCTCAAGCTGTTTGCAAGCCCTAGATTTCACGAAATCTCAACGATCCGCTCACAATTACAATTCCTCTCTCTTACGGTTCGATTGTTGTTGCGAAGGCGGTATGGTTTTTCCCCCCTTTTTTGTGTTTATCGTTTGCTCTTAGTTTTTCATTTGCTGTTGTGATTTTCAATTTTTTGGTTTAGTTCGGGTGTTACAGTTCGATTGTTGCTGCGGATCAGCTGGTTCTTCGAATAGGTAAGAAGCAATTATTATGCAATTCTTAAATTTGATTGCCCCGGTGGATGCAAATTTCAGATTGTCCTGCTGTTGATTGTTGTAGCTCTTGTTTATGTATTTGCTTTCTGCTTTGCTTTTTACCATTCTTGCTCATTTGCCTTAAGTGTATTTTGGTTCATCACTTCTCTTAATCTATTTCTTTGTGGTTTTCTTCTTCATTTTTTGCTGTAATTATGAGTTTATTAGCTTTGCAATTATTAATGTGATTGCTCTAGAGATTACAAGTCCACATTTTACGCTGTGATTTTGTCAACGAAATTCTTGACAATATCAATTACAAGTTTGCATATACTCTGTTCTAAAATGTTTGCGGGAAGGGTCAATGTTGGTGTAGGTGATGAAGAATTGCTGGGCTATGTTTGTTTTTAAGTTGTGCACAAAATTGCCTGTTACACAGCGATTCCAGACCCTGCACCCTACACTTATAGAATTATAGCAAAACTTTTAGGCTTTTAAAGATTCATTGATGTGACCATTAACGCATGTGTTTATATGAAAACATTTCAATACTACGTTTTTGAATCGCTTAAGCCTGTACTTGATTACCATCGATGGATGCCTACCCTTGGTTTGTTTATGGCAATTTTAGAGTCCAAACCCTTTTCTTTTCTTCACATTACAAAAGGCTTTGTTGCTTTGCACTGAGAAGGAAACCTCTCATTTCTTTCTACTTCTCGTCACTTCTTTTACCTTTCTTTTCTTTAGTATTTGTTATCAAACCAAATAATTCCTCTTATGTTTTTGTAGTCATATAGCTCTCTTTCCTTTCTTTGATGTATTGCTTTCTCTATCCCTCTAAACCTATTTCTTTAAAGCTCTACATTCCTTTCCTCTTTAATGCAGAAATTGAACATGAATTTATTTCTCTATAGAGTAGAATGAATGTACAACGCTTGCTCTTTAAGAGCTCAAAATTTTTAATCATCCTCTAAGGTTTGGACGTAAAATCGCTCATATGGAAAGTAGTTATATGTACCTTAAAGTTGCTTGTTACACAAGCAATTCTTTATCTATTATAGCCATGCTGGCCCTTTCCTGTCCATGGAAAGGAAGAGTGATATTCTAGTAATTATTTTGCAAGGGGTGGTATTTTACAAACATTTTTTAAAAAAAATTTGTAACTTAGTAACAATTTTGTAACATACAAGATGCTCATTGATACTCTTTTACAAATCCTTAAAATAGCCTCATGAACAATTTTGTAACATTCAAGATGCTCATTGCATAGTCACCATCAGTGAATCCTATTATATTAGGCTCATCTTTTACACTAACTTCACCATGAACTAAAGTCATATTTATTGATCCTTTAAGGTACTTGATGATGATCTGTAAGACCGACCACCATGCGCCGCCTTGACAAATGGACCTTGGGCATAGGAGCTTCTGACTTGGCTTTGCCTGGCCTCGATAATGTAGCTTGCAAGACAACGGAGCGACGGGGTTGGGATCCCCCGGGGTAGACTCCGACGCTCAAGTCAGTAGAGCAAAATACGGGTATTAGAAAATGTAGGAGTTGGAAAGCTTGTCATACCTGGTGAGGACCCCTGCTTTTTATAGGTAGTTCCGTTATAGGGCACTAGAGATGAGCCCGAGATGGGCAGGCATTGCTCCCGAGGACTCCGGTTAAGCTGGAACTGGTCTCGTGGTCTAGTCCGGATTTTTTAGACTTCGTTCTGGATTGTGGACTTGCTACGTATCAGTCTCTCAGGCAATCCACGTGGCGAGCGAGACTAGTGTGCTGGGGTATTCTTCTAATTTAGGTAGTGTCACATCAGTACCTAAATATCCACTTAACAACATCCCAATGCTCCTTACCCGGATTAGCCATAAACCTACTAGCAACACTCATAGCATAAGCTAAATCTTGCCTAATACACACCATACAATACATGAGGCTATCAACAGCACTAGAATAGGGTATCTATAGTCAAAATTTTTAATCATCCTTTAGGGTTGAATAAAAAATCGCTCATATGGAAAGTGGTTTTGTGTTACTCAAAATTACCTGTCACATAAAAGGTTATTTATCTCTTATAGCCGTGTTGGCCCGCCCTTGAGCCTCGTATGGGAGCGTTTTATTCTAGTAATTATTTTGCAAGGGGTGGCATTTGTCTTGTGGGGCAAATTGCAAGTAGCTGACTGATGATCTCTAGTTTACACAGCTGTGAATTGATCTAATATCATCAAACAAGTAGCATGTTATTTATTAATAATGTGAGTGATTGGTACAATAGTAGCTTTAATAGATAGGTACCTAGTAGTCATTATGTTGATCCAACTCGTCAATGTAGACCATGAGCTCATGAGGAGTTGGGTTATGTTGATGTGTGAGTGCAACCCTTCGTCAACAATCAAGGGGTTTAGTTTTGGAATTCAAGTGCACCTCATCCACCCTCAAAAGGATGTCCGGCGTGAAGTCTTTCCCATGACCATATGTGGAGGATGAAAACAGGGCCTAGCGAGTTGCTTTTTAGTTAGCATGCTCTCACAATAAAGTACCCTATATAAGCAATGGGAACTGTGTTATTACAGCTAAGTGTGTTGTAATGGCCTAGCTCATAGCAGGGGATAAATGTTAACTATAGTGTATGCTTGAACTTATCAGCATAAAATTGATCGAGTAGGGGTGGGATGTACTCCCTAACTTGCTTAGGGCATAGATTTTATGCCTACTTGGCTAGATGTATGTTGACAAGTCCTAGCACACAGTGTAGGTGACATTTCCCCTATTGCTATGAGATTTGGACCATTGCGGTATGCTTAGCTAGGCTAGTGCAGTCCTTTCATGCTTATATAGGGGACATTCTTGTGCTAGTATGAGAGGTACATAACTGCTTGTTAGGCCTATTTTCATGCTCCAATTATGGTCATAGGAAAGCCTTCACATCAAATTTCCTTTGAGGGTAGATTATATTCACGTAGATTTTGAGATTGACCCCCTTAGTTGCGTTGGAGGGTCACACTCACGTCAACATAACCCGATTCCAAATGAGCTCGTGTTCGTTCGTGACAAATTAGATTGACAAAATGACTACTAGGTACATATTTATTACTATAGACTAATGCGTTTGACTTTTACATTCATAACAATTAACATATTACTTGTTTAATTATGTAAGGTTAATTGCCAGTCTTATGCATTGAAGTTCATCAATGAGTTGCTTGTGAATTTGCCTCACATGGCAACCCATATGATGTGTTGAAGTACCACTCATTTTCTTTCACATCATTGAGTTGCACTTCCCATATTGAGCCTTGTGCTAGTTTATACTAGTGTAACCTATCCCCCTAGATGTAGACATGGAAGAGGAGTTGCATTATTTGCACAAACATGGACAACCCATCAATGAACTAGGAGGCTCACCACCATAGCTCCACTGCCTTGTCTACCTCCCTGGCCACCTGCCACATAATTTGATTGAGCACGTGTCTCTGAAACAAGGACCTCTTACACCATAGTGTCTGCAACAATTTGAACCTCTAAGGATGTAGCAAACACCCCAAGCTCACCATTTGTGTCCCTAGCATTGAACTCATGCTCGATTATCTTTATACTTGTTCCCCAAGTCTCAACACATTCATCTACCACAACTTACTTGACATGCACATCTACCACCATTGTCTTCCTCAACGTGCTCATTAGCTTGGAGGATCCTCATGTCCTTCAATTGCTCTATCTTGAATACCACACTACTAATGGCCATTCTACCTTGAAGACCATGCTACCAATGGTGTCAGGACTTTAGTCTTAAATAATCTTTTCTTTGAAGATAGAATGTGAATTGAGGGAGAAATAGACAGAATAATAGGAAGAATAGACACAAATGTACGGAGAGAAATTGAGTTTTGATATTTTAATAATTCTGATCTCATTCTTGAAACTATGCATAGCCTTATATATATAAAGTTATCTAGCAGTTATTTAGTAGTAGTTACCATTACACCACTACTTCTCTATTACTCCATAACTATAAATTAATTGTAAATAATACTTAATTACTCCTAAAACATAACTATAAATAACAACTAAATAAATATACAATATAACTATTTAATTCACTTGGGGTTGTGACATTCTCTCTCCCTTAAAGAATTTCTTGTTCCTAAGAAATCACAACGGTCATTATTCTTCATCTAATCTCAGTTTTCACTATCTACATCATCTTCCTTAGATCGTTCTTTCTAGTGATTTGGCTAGAAATGCCTAAAAGATTAGTGAAGTCTGGCACTATTTGAGGATGAATTTTAACTCCTTTTTCCTCCTTGCTAACTCTATCCAGTAAATTCCCAATTACTAGCTTTGTATTGACATTAAATATTGGAAGGGTACATATTCTTTCAAGAATAACAGGCTTGAAATCTTCAAAATCCGAAGTTAGTGTAATAGTAACCTTCTCCAACTTCATAGCATCTTTTACCTCCTAATCTAGTGTAGGTAATTCATCGACTTCTTTCAAACTGAAGGTCTTAGGTAGGATTCTTAACTCTTATTGAAATCGATTTTGCAATAGATATTGAATAAAGATCCACTGATATATTGACCTGAAACTTCTTTCAAATCAAATCCAGTAAGTCATCTTGTATTTTATTGAATTCTTCCTTGAATACTTTCTCTAGCAACTGTATTCTCTCAAGAGTTCCTTTGGCTATCATTTCCTTAGTCAAATTCTTCTGACTTCACTCTAAACAACAATTGAAACTGCTTCCAATAATTGGTAATTGCCTCTGAAACTGTTTTAAAAAATTGTCTTGTATTGCTTGCCTCCAAAATCTGATCAGAAACACCTATATTCAGCCAAGAATCGGACTACTTTGATATCAAATATCAAGACCCTAGTCCTAACGAATGTTTGAAGATAGAATTGGAATTGAGGGAGAGATGGAAAGAATTGTGGGAGAAACAGAAAGAATAATAGGGAGAACATACATAAATGGGGAAGAAAATTGACAGAAATATAGGGAGACATTTGAGAGTAAGAAAGAAAGTGAGTTATGAAATTTTAATAATTTTGATCTCATTCCCTGAACTATGCATAGCTTTATATATAAAGCTATTACATCACTACTTCCCCATTACTCCATAATTGTAAATAACAACTAAATAAGTGTATAACATAGCTGCCGAATTCACTTGGGGCCGTGACAAATGTCGGATGCCTTCACCTGCAAAGGAAATAATGTAATAATTACATTCAAAATATATGGGTGACACTACATGGCATGCTTAATCTGTTTAATTAAACGAGTTAAATAAATTGTGTCATTCACAACATAACACGTTAAACTCATTTATTAAATAGATCTTTTTAAACACGACACAAAAAGACATGTTAACAAGAAAAAACAAGTTAAACCTGTTAAACATGTTAACACATTTAATGCATTAACTTGTTAAAATACATTTAACCTGTTAATAAACAAATAACCTAAATTACTGTCCCACATACATATTTAAAAGTTTAAAATAGAAAATACAACATACAAGGTGTAAAATACCAAATACAACAGTTAAAAGTCTCAATCCCAAATATTGTCCATGCATAAAAATATAGTTATCTAAAATACTTATTTTAAAAAGATACAAACTATAAAATATTCATTTTCCATCAATTAATTATCACATTAATTAAATGCAGGAATTAGAACATTGAGTTGATGGAATGCTCTCTTTTGAAATATCCAATTGCATGATATCTTTATTTGGCGTCAAGAATAATATTCACGCCATTAATTATTAATTCTTGATAACATAATTCAACAAAATAGAAGATAAAAGAAAATATTATCATTTTCTCTAAACATCCAATCTCTCGTGCAAATGATTGTCTCTACTGTTTCATGCTTGAGAGAACTTCAATATTAATCAAGAACTCGACCACCAATGCTAAAACAAACTTAGAGACAACTGTAGATACAGGCACACTTAAAATATCACGAGCCATAGAAGCAAGTGTAGGACACTAAAACTGATTTGTTTTCTAATTGGATAAAATATCTAAGTTTAAATTCCTATTCACTCAGGCTCATCCAAATAATTACTCAAATTGTGAATCATTGTACATTGATAATTATCAAATTCCTGACAAATTAAAACTTTTCAACGATTAATGGTAGATCAGTTCTGCTATATGCAAAATAAAATAAAAAATAAACTAATAATGAAGTGGAAAAAATGATGAATTACCTTAAACAACTCCCAAGCACCCTTTTTAATTGTTGGTTGAGCTCTTGAATATAAGAAGCTAGACATGGAGGGGCCAGAGTAAAAGATGAAGGTGAAACTGGTTTGACATACTCATTATAAAGAGTAAACAACTTCTCATGGACTTTTTAAACTGTGGTGAGTTGTCACCATAAATTTTCTTATAGCTCCGATCAAGAAATTGAATTTTATATGGGGGATCTAATATCACAGCAATAGCTAAGACCATACTAAATTCAAACCAGCATTTCTCAAGCTTTGCCATCATCAAAGTTGCCATATTTTTCAAATACTCATCATCCAACTCCATATTATCTTTCAGAGTCACATAAGCTATAAAAATAGAAAGAAAATACAAGTTTGGTGGATGAGTAACTATAACTAGTCCTACCCTTTTATCTGCTTTGACATTGGACTGGCTTTAGCCTTCATCAATATTCATGTTTTAGGAGGTTGTTATATTCCTCCTAACGTTTCAAAGCTTGGTTCTAATATTCTTTCATCAATAATTGTCTTATAAGTTGTTTAAAGATAATAGCATGCATGCATGACGACACATGCATAACCAATTT
Organism: Diospyros kaki; assembly: GCA_036245055.1. Classification (NCBI taxonomy): domain Eukaryota; kingdom Viridiplantae; phylum Streptophyta; class Magnoliopsida; order Ericales; family Ebenaceae; genus Diospyros; species Diospyros kaki. Next base: position 3,170,473 of record BSEG01000010.1, read on the forward strand.
TTTGCAAACAAAGTGCATGCGTGGATTAGCCAATATAACTCTATGAATATATTTAAGGGTAAATTTTAAAACACATTTTTTTAAATTGCACTGATCATTTGTTAGCCTACCATTAATTAACACATGTTATTATAAAAAATAAAGAAATTAAACAAAATTTCTAGTGGCTGGCGAGGGTCACTAACAACCATCGCCGATCACTTGGATAATTATTCATGATTGTTGGTCTTTGAATGAACTCGGGATTAATCTGAGTTGGTCAGAACGAACCACAAACCCTAGATTGAATTGGCCCCTGGCACTATAGAGTCATAGACACCGCAAGTTGATGTCGTTGCTATGCTGGAAAATAACAAAAAATTAGGAATTGGTTTCATCTGCATTTTTTAGTCTTAACCTAACAAACAATCTAATGAACAAGCTAACAACCAACTGTCATTACCAACTATAACTAGCCAAGCAGAACAATCTACACCTTTACAATTAATGCTTTATATCTATATAAATATATATATGTCCTTACAATTACTCTACATACCATGTGTAAGAAGATAGCTCATATCTTTGTTTTTCCCAAATTCAAGGTTGTCTAAGTATATGTAGTTTGGTTCTTATTTGAAAACTCATGATATTTACAAAAATTGTTCTTAATTGCAAAGTAGGGTTCTTTAAGACCAACTTGCAGGTTATATCAATATGTTTGTGGGTAAAAGCAAGCAATATGCATACATATAGCTGAATTTAATATATATATATATGTGTGTGTGTGTGTGTGTGTGTGTGTGGGTGTTAGTGCTTGAATACAACAATAAAATTTTGGTACAGGAAAGTGTCTCAATAAAGTGCGAGTGACTTGATGTCGTGTGACTTACTAATGAATGACCTACAAAGAAACAAATCAATTAGGGGAGCAAGTGAATGTCCTTTCGATGTGTACACACACCCACAATTCCATAGGAGCACTCTCCTAAGGGTACGTTTTTTGTGTTGCATAAACTTTTTTCCATTTGTTAGTTTTTGGGACTAACTCATTCCTTCTTCTTTGTTTTGTAGAAATGGATCTCTTAAGAGAAGTGAATTGTCGAAGATGTGAGGATGATGCTTTTAGATTAAACGCTAATACTCCTATCCCAAGAAAAAATGCAAGTGCGTTAACCTGGAAGCACTCGTGCCTTCTGGATAAGGAGGCAAGTACCTCTACCAATGCCCACTACGTCGATTTGGTTATCCATACAACAGAGATACCTATTCTAGGCTTGCCAATATTTGAAGGCACTGCTTAAGATCCCCCTTCCACTCCTAGTTTCCAAGAGGGTAGAGCCATTTCCTTTAGCCCTAGTTTTGATGAAGACCTCCATCGAATTCAAGACAAGTACGACCAGCCATTCATTCCTTATCGCAAAGATCGGAAGAAATTGGAAGTGGAAAAGTTCTTGAGAAACCCCACAATTCTACTGACTATTGGGGAGCCTTTTTAGGGCTTAATGCAACTCCTTGACGGTCGAAGGCTCAAGGGCGAGCATTTCCAAGTTTTCCCTGGATTGTTAGACACAGATACTGTGGCGGACCTAGGGGTTAGTGCTCGGCTCATATATTTCTCTATTTTGCCTAGAGATGAGCATCGATTCTTTGGAAATTTCCCCCAAATCCTTGATGAGCCCAAATGGAAGTGAATTGAGGTAGGCCAACTTAGTTATACTGGTGGTCTCTTTTCAAGCCGTTATACTTTTGCATTCTCTTTTCTAGGGTGTTTTCAACTTTCTAACATTCTTCTTTTTTGAAATTGGTTAGGCGGTCCAAGGAATAGTGATGGCCAATGCTCAAGGGCGACTTATCATCAATTTATGGATGGCCAAATGGAGAGATGGAGGGAGCGCAAGGTGAAATGGGATGAACACGAGCAACACCTCCAATTACAAAACAATCAACTAGCACGAGAGGTTGCGAAATTGCACACCAAATTATCAAATGCTCACATCAGTTCCTCAAGCCTTAAGGAGAAGGTTTGGGATCTTCGTCGGGCCAATGAGACATGGGAACAAAAGTTTGGTGAGCTCCAAACGACACATGAGACACTTTTTCAAAAGCATGCCCTGCAAGTTGATGAGTTAGCTCGTTGTCGATCTCATGAGCATGCTTGTCAAGCCTAGCGGGAAGAAGAACTCTCTGCTACACAGGCTAAAGCAATCAGGGATTATCACCTATCCAAAGGTTGCCATGCGAGGAAGGAGTGCTATGCCTCCTGCTTTACCAAATTTGGCTTCTACCTCGCTTGCTCTTATTTGGAAGCACAATAGCCAGAGGAAACATTTCCAGAGCTAGTTTTCATGCTTGAAGTGGAAGATTTTGATGCCCCTGATTGGCGACATTACGACAAAGATCCCATGAGCTCCAAGACTTACCTCACTTATCTCCTTGAGGACGACCTGAGCAACTTGACAAGCCCATGGGAGCCATATTCCCTATGGTTAAAGGGCGATGAGATGATTGACGCCCTTAAAGACTTAGGGGCTACCAGTCAGGATAGGGTCAAGGAGTTGCCCACTCATCATGCCTCTCCATCGACTGTGCATGAAGAGGGCGAGATTGTGGGCACCTCAGTTGGCATTGATCCTCATTTTTCTTCCTTAGGTGTCCCTAACAAGCATCTAGGGTAGATCTTTAGGGAGATGTATTTTCACTTTCATTTCTTTTGACTTTTATCATGCAGCTCTCTTCTTTTCTTAAAGATAATTTAGCTTTCAGCTTCATTTTTCATTTCTTTGTGTTGACATTCCGGATCAGTCGATCGGAGTTCGATGGCCAGCACTGCAATAAAGAAGACAGAACCAAAGCAAGAAAAGGAAACAAGAACGCATAGAGAAATTTTTACATGGTTCGGCCTAAATGATGCTTAGTCCACGACTGTTTCTCTGGTAATTTCGACAAAGTCACCGTATCTCCCCCTTTCAATGGATTGTTCGACTCTTATTTATAGTGTGGAGTGTTTATAATTTTGAATAATATCCAAAATGGAAGAATAATATCATGAAGATAATATTTTCTTATCAGCTTCACCTAATTAGGAATGAATTTTGCATTTGTAGGGATTTGATTTGCTTTAGATTGAGAAGGTTGACATATTCTCTAACTGTTCCTGATAAATTCGCTATCTTTTCATGATGTGAGTTAAGTAACCTGACGGCGTGTCACGTAGCTTAAGACATTCCATGATCTAAACTTAGTCGAAGCGACCTACAAATGCGAAGAATAAAATGTTATGAGATGAGAGATTATATCTATGAGAGTGTGAATTGTATATTATTTTTGTATGAAGGAGAAAAATGTATTATTATATTTTTTTTCATGTATGTGAGGAAATAGTATATCTGAGAGATAGGACATCAAGCATGTGCAATCAAGGCAATTAGATTTGACAATCAAGTTTGGTCTTTAAAACTCTTAAAAATTATTTATCTATTAAACTATATTCAAAATATTTTTATGCTATTAGTATTTTTGAAAGGGAGAGCTTATAGTATAAAATTAAGGGGGAGTTTAAAAATATTTTATCACATTAATTACCTCATAAATCATGTTTTTTTGTCATCATAAAAAATGGGGAGAATGTTGAGCCAACTTGTTCATATTAATTAATTTTTAATGATTAATAAAAATATTTTTATGATATAAATATTTTTTTTACTCATGCAAAAAGTAAATTTATTTTGAATTAAAAAAAAATTGATTTTAGACATATTTTCTTGTTTTAATCATTTGTCTCAAAAACTTATATTTGAATTTTTAAATTTTGAATTAAAGGGGAATTATTTTTAGATATATTTTCTCTTACTCATACAAAAGTAAATTTATTTTGAATTAAAGAAGATTACTTTTAGACATGTTTTCTTGTTTTAATCATTTATGTCTTAAAAGTTTATATTTAAATTTTTAAATTTTGAATTAAAGTAGAATTGTTTTTAGACATATTTTCTTTTACTCATATAAAAAATAAATTTATTTTGAATTAAAGAAGATTGGTTTTAAATATGTTTTCTTGTTTTAATCATTTATATCTTAAAAATTTATATTTAAATTTTTAAATTTTGAATTAAAGTAAAATTATTTTTAGACATATTTTCTTTTACTTATATAAAAAATAAATTTATTTTGAATTAAAGAAAATTACTTTTAAACATGTTTTATTGTTTTAATTATTTATGTTTTAAAAGTTTATATTTAAATTTTTAAATTTTGAATTAAAGTAAAATTATTTTTAGATATATTTTCTCTTACTCATATAAAAAATAAATTTATTTTGAATTAAAAGAAATTATTTTTAAACATGTTTTTTTGTTTTAATTATTTGTGTTTTAAAAGTTTATATTTAAATTTTTAAATCTTAATTTTTCATGTAAAAAGTAAATTTATTTTGAATTAAAGGTGAAACATGTTTTCTTATTGTTCGAGGAAGTTTAAATATTTTTTTAATTTAAAATTTCATACTAACCCTTTCTTTAGTGGCTAAAATATTTATAAATACTCCCTAAATTCATTTTTTGAGAATCCAAGTATTTCTATTGCATATCCAAAGCACTTGAAAGATCTCAAATGTTCTCAAGCAAAGCATCCAAACAATCCGAGGCTTTAGAGGCATTATTGCACATTCACCGAAGAGCCACAAAACAAGAGGAGAAAAGTTTTTCAAGTCTTTTACGATAAATTTGAACTTCTCCATTTGAGATTATAAATTTATTTATTTATTTAAATAGTATTGTCTTATATAATTTATTCTTAATTACTTATTTGTGTCTAAGTACTAACAAATTATTTGTAATATTTAAATTACTATTGTGGATTGTATAGGTTTCCTAGAACCATTAAAATCTATGTAAATCTAGTTTCCAAGGTAAGCTAAAAAGAAAATTTTGGTGTAGTGGTTGCCTAAAATCTGTTATAATCTAGGTGTATATCTAGTTTTCAATGTGAGTCAGTGTGAAAACTTTGGTGAAATTATTTTAATGAAATTTTAAGGGTGGTTAGATTTTGAGAGAGTGGACTAGGTATGTGTGAAAACATCGAACTACTATAAATTGTGTTGTGTCTCATTATATTTTTTTTTATTATATCTTGTGATTTATATTTATAATTAATTTCAAATATAATTTATTATATTTATCAAATATATATTTTTCAATAAAATCATTAATCAAGAATATTTATTAAAATTGAGAAAAAATTTAATCACTTAATTCATCCCCCTCTTAAGTGACCATACCCTAAGGGACCAACAAGCCCTTTGATAATCGCTTGAACAATGCCTCTGATTCGAAAGTGTTTTCTAGAATTTAGCGCCTTGAATCAAAAAATTAGAGGAAAAGAATTTCAAAACATAATACATCGCCTTACAAGTAGTCTTTTTATAAGCATAGGTAACTGTTAATTAAATTTCTAATAGCACGTGTGTGCTGCTAATAGATTGTAAAACAACTTCTAATAAATTATTATAATTCTATTACAATATCATCAATCTATTGGTTCTAGAGTTGTGACAATAGTGATCACTCAAAGTGCATTATTGAAGATTCAATGTAACTCTTACTCAAAATTTGGATCTCCTCTTTATGCAAAGTCTTCCTGCCGCTCTTGTGTACAAGGCATTTCTTTCATACAAATCCTCCCTCATATGTATTTCAAAGCTATGAATGCATAGTCTTTCCTATGACTTTTTTGTTGTAGAGTTTATTTTTTCCCTGTAAAATGTTCTTCACCTTTCAAGTTCTAGTGAAGAAGGGGTTGAAAATCGAGAGGGGGGGGGGGGGGGGTTAGGCACGTGGTTCAGCTCGTGCCAGCCACAAGTAAACAATAATATTATATATATATATATATGTAAAAGTCTAAACAGAGCTCTAACTAAATATTAATATAGTTTAGCCTCAGAACTCTCCCTATATTTGCCCTGGTTGAAACATTAATACTATTTCAAACCATAGATTGCCCTGTTGGTGAAGCTCTTGGATTGATACTTAATAAACAAACCTGGGAATTATTCATTGTTCTAAGGCCATTTGTACTATTGACCTGTAAGTTCCAAAAACTCTGCCACCGCTCCCCCCACCCCTCACCCATAAAATAAAAATAACTTTATAAACATAATCGCTTGAACAATGCCTCTGATCCGAAATTATTTTCTAGAATTTGTCGCCTTGAATCAAAGAATTAGAGGAAAAGAATTTCAAAACATAATACATTGTCTTACAAGTAGCTCTTTTATAAACATAACTAGTTGTTAATTGAATTCCTAACAAAACATGTGTGCTTCTAATAAATTGTAAAACATCTCCTAACAAACTATTATAACTTTATTACAATATTGTCCCTCTATTGCTCCTAGAGTCATGACTCTCAAAGTGTGGTATTGAAGATTCAATGTAACTCTTACTCAAAATTTGGGTCTCCTCTTTATGCAAGGCTTCCTGCCGCTAGTGTACAAGGTATTTCTTTGGTACAAATCCTCCCTCATAATGTATTTCAAAGCTATGAACGCATAGTCATTCCTATGACTTTTTTGTTGTAGAGTTTATTTTTTCCTTGTAAAATGTGCTTCACCTTTCAAGTTCTAGTGAAGAAGGGGTTGAAAACATCAATACTATTTCAAGCCATAGATTGCCCTGTTGGTGAAGCTCTTGGACTGATACTGAATAAACAAACCTGGGAATTATTCATTGTTCTGAGGCCATTTGTACTATTGACCTGTAAGTTCCAAAAACTCTGCCAGCGCTCCCCCCCACCCAAAAAATAAAAATAAAAAATAAAACAAAAGAAAGGGTATAACCTTAGGTGGAGATTCAATTGAGTCATTCCTCTTTCATCGTTGTGGGCCCCATCAGAGACTCAGACCATGATGGGCCCCTCGATTCCTCAAGAAAATCAGACCTAGCATGATAAGGCGCATCATGTGATTGGGTTGGGCCAATATTATGCCCCACATCTGTTAGAGATGGAATATCACAAACATAGCTGACAGTAATTGCTTTAAGGATGTGAGCCCATAACACATAGTTGTACATCTGACCCCCCAATTGAGGGATACAAATGAACAAGGTGTCCCGTGCATCTCTCTGACCATGTTGAGGAGAACAGGTGTGAGTCAAATCATGACGTATTGAAAATTATATTCTTGGCAGGTACACCCATTCTACCAGGTATCACCCTTGCTAGTAAAAAATACAAATCTTTTTATCTAGGGGGAAAGAACTAAGATGAAAAAGTTTTAAGAATTTTTCTTCAAGAGCACGATTGATTCTGTTAGATTTAATTGTCTGCTTCCATGACTGCCTTCTTTGCCACATAATTAATTTGATTCTCGACTTCTTAATCTCTGACCATTTCAGAAGTCCCTGTTCATGTTGCTGTAGGTTTAGTAGTCAGATCTCTTATATTAACAAGGATAAAACTATTTGTATAGAAAGGGGTGTACAAAACGCTTTTTAGGATAATGAAATGACGAAATTACCCCTCCTCTCTCCTCTGTCTCTCTCTCGCCTCTCCTCTCCTCTCTCTCCCTCGCCTCACTTCTGCGCCTCGCCCTCGCCCTCGCCCTCGTTGCTTGTCGATTGTCGCTGCCCACTGCACCTCGATTGGTTTGGGTGGTCGCCGGTTGCTGGAGGTTGCAGCGGTGAGGAAGCGAGGCGGCAAGGGGCAGAGGCTAGGCGATGAGAGGCGACGAGGCGCAGAGAGGAGGCGAGAGGCAGCGAGGCGATGAGGTTGCCGCTGCGACAGGCGGCGAGGTTGTAGGCTGGCAGGGAGAGTGAGAGAAGGGGGTGAACAATCGCAATATATTGCGATATTTTGATGTCAAAATATCGCGATATATCGCAATTTATCGCGCCTGTAAAAGGGTTCTGTGAACCCCTTCTATGTGAATAGCGCGGTCTTTTAATAATAGCAACAGCTTTTGTCTGCTTTTGTGTAGTATTTGGAGAGAACTTTATAATGTGTTTTCAAGAGGAGTAAGATCTATTAATATGGATTTCCTTCGTTTTAGTCTTAATTAGTATATTCTTTGTTAACTGAATATATTAAAAATATATTTCAACAGATATATATTCTTATTATAGCACAAAGTTCTGGATATTGATGGATCACAATAAAGTTGTTAGCTTTGATTTAAGAAGCTGAATCCTAATAAAACCAGCATTTGTTTTGTGTTAAAATGCGGAAATATAAAATAAAACCAAGTTAGAACACTTGCCTTGATGATTCCATAAGAGTTGCAATTAATTGATTTAATTCATTCCAAGCCTTAGTGTAAATCATTAATGGAAATATACTGTCAATCACAATCCTATTTATCATAAGTTTTGTTTCAATATGTGGAAAATGGACCTTCTGATGGGAGAGTTTTTGCGCCTTGATTCTTGTTTTTTTTACCTTTGCATGGCCATATGTATAGTTGCCCAACAGTTGCACCTTATGATTCAAAATAGTGCAACCATTTTCAACAGTTGCATCTTATTAAATATTATATATATATATATATTTTTTTTATTTTAAACAAAACGGATCTGGGTCTGGGTCAACCCGTCATGGGAGCCCAGCCCGATCCAAATGCCAACAAATGCCAACATTTTGTGTAAACAAACTCTTTTCAGTTAAAATCCTAACACAAAATCTATTTAAATCATAACATGCTACTGACATATAAGCAGCAGTCTGCAAGCAAAAATGTTCAATCAAAAGATCAAACAAGTTTTGGTTTATTGGGGTCAAGGCAAGCTTGGAAATTAGGTTGATTTGAGGCAGTTTTCTTGCTTAGCTGAGTTCTCCTATTTGAGAATTAACTGCAATGTGAGGCCATATCAGTTGTTGGTCTATTCAGTGATTGTGCAACTTTATCTATCTATATATATATTCTCTTAATGAAATGATACACACTTGAATAAAATGCCTGGTTGCTGCCGCAAAGCAGATGATGCATTTATTCTTTATCTAAGTTACAATTTCCTTTACATCCTAACTTGCTTAGTATTCTTCTCTTCATGTTGGAAGACCATTTCCATTGTTTAAGATTGTGGAGGTTCTTTTGTGATATCTCAGACCAGGGGGAATGGCTGGCAAGGCTGCGAAAATGGAAGTTATTGCTGTTCCATCCCTTCCAAATCAATCCCATGGCTCAACCCGTCATGGGAGCCCAGCCCGATCCAAAAGGTCAGTTGCATGGCCTTTCGGAACATCCTTCTGGGGTATGTTTTGGTTGGGGCTGGGGCTGGATTGTCCACACGTGGGCTTTACAAGATGGTCGTGAGTATTGGTTGGAATCCCTACTTCAACAATGCTTGAGAGAAGACCATAGTCAGTAGAATGTGGGTCAATGTTAACCTTTTCATTTTCTACATTCTACATGCTAAGTGTGTGTGTGTGTATTGCATGCTTATATAGAGAGCACTTGATCTTCCATTGTAAGCCGAAGTCCAGAGAAGACCCCATATCTGAAACTGAAACCCACCCTCATCCCACATGGATAACAGTCATCTATAACTTCTCTTATTCCTTATTTATTTATGGATAAAGCTATTTGTACAAAAAAGGGTGTACAAAAAACTTTACAGAAATAATGAAATGACCAAATTACCCCTTTGATAAATGACCCAAAACATTCTCTCTCTCCTTTATCTCTTTCTTGCCTTGCCATTGCCCTCGCCGCTTGCCGACCGCCACCACCCGCTGCACCTCGATTGGTTTGGCTGGTCGCCGGTTGCTAGAGGTTGCAGCGGTGATGAGGCAAGGCGCAAAGGTGAGGCAACGAGAGACGACGAGAAGGCGAGGTGGCGAGGCTGTAGCTGCGAGAGGAGGCGAGGCGACAGCGAGGTTGTAGGCGAGGGCGACTGGGCAAGGCAGGCCGGGAGAGAAGGGAGAGAGAGAGAGAGAAGGAGGTGAACAAATCACGATATAATAACTTATATCGTCATTATATCGTGATATAATGACGATATAAAGATCCCACTTTATAGCGAGATAATTTATTTATTTGTTTATTCTCACTTGATCAAATTGACAAGTGATTGTCGTTCTCTAAAGATCCCATGAGAATTTATGTCGTCACTATATGCCGTTTGACGGCATATATAGTTGCAATGAAAAAGTGAAAATAGCCACTATTATTATTATTTAGAAGGTAAATTCGTAATATTAATTTCATTAATGTGCAAAATAATGACTTTGTCTTGTCACAAGTTCTATGGCAATGTTATTTAAAATATTTAGAAAATTATAAGTTTTTTTTAAATATTATACATTTTGAAAGTAGTTAAGAATTTTATTTAAAAAAATATTATAAAATTATGAAATGCAAGCAGAGTATCTCTATTCGCCACTGGCCAGTTTAGGGCGTCGCCAAACCATAGCAATTTCGTATAGAGCGTCAAGTGGTACTCTTTTGCTCCATTTTCATGCGTCATCTTTGCTCTTTCTTCTATGTTTCCACTAACACTCTCTCTATTCTAGGTCGCCGACGACAGGGACGACCGACCTTTCACTTTTTCTCATTTTAAGTAGTCTTTGTGTGTGTGTGTGTGTGCAAACATTTGCTTTTCATATGAGAAAACCATCATTGGCCATTTCCTATATATCAAACAAGTGAAACGTGGCATTGAATAGGTGGTAGTTTAAATTTGATGAATGAAAATGGTATATAGAATGGAGTGCTAGTTTACTAGAAATTATTATAGGCATAAGACACATATATGCTCTTTAACTTAGGGCTTTTAACCACTTATACCTTTACTTGAAGGGAATCTATTGTGTCCCTCAAGTTTCAAATTTGAATCTATTACACATTTCAAATTTGAATTTTGAACTGATGATGAACCTCGTTGTCCAATTAACACCACGCGTGAGTTACACGTGTAGTTGAGGTGCTTGAAAGGTAGCACCATCATCATCTTCTTCTTCATTCCCAGCGCCAGTAACCTCTTGCCTTCCTCGTGCTAATGGTGACGACCATCTTCCTTAGTGGTGGCCATTAGGGCTACTAATCGAAAGGAAGAAGAATCCCAATTGCCATGGCCGAGAAGAAACAAATCGATCGACCATGACAGTGAAGAGGCAACTTGATCAACAATGGCAAGGAAGACTAATCGATTGACAATGACAAAAACCTATAAGGACCTGATCAATTGGACCATCCCATCGGCCACTGGCAACGCATGAATAGTACGGGTCACAAAGGCCCATGGCAACGAACTTCCATGGTGGCAATGATAGCACGAGGAAGACAAGTGATCGATCGACCGACCACTCGCCTCCCATTTTGCCGATGACCAAATCTGCCCCTCACACAATTGTTGTGAATGTGAAGAAGAAGAAGAAGTAAAAGAAAAAAAATGCAAGAAATGAGGACGATAATGAAGGCATTGATAGTGGCGTTCGTAACAGTTGCAACGACGATGAGGGCTTTGATGGCGTCGGTGGTTAACGACGATAAAGTCATTGGCGACGATGATGCCAGCTACGACGGCGATGATAGTGCAAAGAGATAAATGGGTTTGGTTTCCATTAACACGTGACATCTCATTGATTTTCATTGCATAATTAGCATTTCATGTGATAACATCATTTTAATTTTTAAATTTTATCCGTCCACATTAGGCTTTGATAGAGAAAATAGAAGTGTGTATATATTAAGTACAATTTTAGAATTTGAAGTGTGTAACAAGTTTAAATTTGGAATTTAAAAAGCACACTAAATGTCCTTTATGTTGAGGGGCACAAATGATTAAAATCACCAAATTGAGGGACATCTATATGTCATGTGCCATTATTATAAGGTAGGTTGTTGACATTACTTTTAAGTGGTTGATTTCCTTGCAAACCAAAGGACACTTAGGAGAGTGTGTACGTTCAAGGTGTTGCTATTGTCTACTTGAACCAATGTTATCACTGTTGATTAGTGTTTCAAAAACTTAAAGAGTCATTCTACAGAGGTTGACGAGTTTATTGAGTCGTTCATAGAAAAGGAACAAAAAGATGATTTTACCCCTTCCCATTTTGCAAAGTGAGCCATTGTCTCTGCCCCTGCTTTGTTGTCTCCTGCCATGGCCGTCGCCTCGCCTCACCTCGTCGTTGTGCCTTGCTACCGTCACCTTATATCACCTCTGTCGCCTCTCTGTCATCGCCATCTCGCCTCGCCAAGCCAACAGTCGATACATCGACTGTCAGCGTGGCGGAGATGGTAGAGACGGTGAGGCGGAGATGGCAAAGAGGCGAGGCGATGAACATGGCAAGGGAGACGACAGAGCAGGGGCAGTGCAATCCATGGGAGGAGAAGGGAGAGAGCAGGGCGTGGGGGCAAAATCGTCTTTTTATCCCCTTTCAGTAACCCAGTCGGTAAGCCCGTCGAGCTTTCTAGAATTTTTCAAACTTAAAAGGTTTATGTCATCTTCTTTCTGTTATTTTTATGTCGTTTTTAGTTTTTAATTTTTTAAAATAATAAAAATATATTTATTTTTATATTTTAAAAATAAGAAAAAATTATAAAAATTTATTTCAGTTGTTTTCATCATAAAAACACTTAAAATTTTTAAAATGCAAAAAATGTTACAGATAAAAAAAATACATTTTTAATAATCTCAAAACATATATTTAAAATATAAAATTAAAAATAAATTAAAAATTAAAAATTAAAAATTAAAATATAAATAGAATAACAGCTTGCTTTTCCCTATTTGATGTCTTTGAGAGACGACTTAGGTCCACTTCTATACCACCTCCAAAAGGGTACCCCAGAAGCCACATATTTTCTTGGAATTCATGCAAGACACGGGGAATTTAGAAGCTCCAAAATGTGTCTACAAGCAAGTATAAAAAATTCATATGCTAGGAACTCAAAAGACATGTCAAAATTATGTACCCAAAAATGAAGACATGTTAAAACTTCCATTTCGGAAAAAACCATATACATCAATTCATTCAATTCAACTATGAAAAAAAAAACAATAAATATAAAATAAAATAAAATGGTGTCGGGACAATTGCTATTTTCTCAAGACTTCTTAGTATCTTACTAAGGGGTGTTTGTTAATCAAGATATGAGATGGAAAAATCAAGATATAGGATGCATCCCAAACTTATATCATTTTTAACATGTTTGTTAAGTTTATATGAAAATTTTTGAAAAAATTATTAATGATCATTTATCTTGATATTTTAAGATATACTTATCTCTCCCTTCCTCAAGATAAACATATTTTGATCTTTATAGATAAGAAAAAAAGGACATTTGTGTTCTCTAGTGTATTTTAAAAAATTTAACAAACAGTTTGATAAAAATCTTGGAATACTTTCTAGCCTTATCTTGATCATTCTATATCTTGATTCGGAATGCATTCTAACATTTTCTTAATGTCTCTTATATTGCTCATTTTAACAAGCGCCTCTAACTCTATAAAAGTATGATTAAAAAGAATAATATTATCAAAAGAATTTACATGACTAGAAAATATAAGATTTTATTTTGATTAGTTGTATGTTGGCAATTTTGAACATATAATGTATGTGACATTTTTGTTATTGTTACGAGACGTCAACTATTATGACACTTTTAAATGGGGTACCATAGGTCTATTCAAATCTCGATTGTTTTTATTATTTTTGCGTCTATTTCTTTCTCTTATTCACCTTGTTCTTTATGATTTATATTAATTTTTAATAAATATTTATTACTTACATAATTTATATTATAAGTAAAAAGAGTATTTTTAAAAAATACCAAACACGTTAATATTATTTTTAAAAAAATTTAGTTCATATTTATCATATACACTAAATATATTAATATTAAAATTTTAAAAACATTTTAATTAGTGGGAAGGCAGCTTTGTAATTGTAACTCCTTCACCTTCCACAAGAGAATATATTGGGTTTGGGCGTTCGCATCGTATGCTGTGAAGTCCAAGAGGTCAAGCCATTCTTTGATCGGCGATCGGCGGAAACGAACTGATCTCCGGCCTCAAATTCAATCGGTGCCCCGAGTCCCAGCGATTGAAATCCCTAACGCATCGTGTCAAATTCCCAATTCTCGCTTTATTTCCTGGTAAATCATCTCTTCCGCTGTGATCATTTCCTCTGGAAATTAATCTGACCGCATGTACATAAACAGGCAAACACATCTATGGAGGTAATACTTAAGCGCGTTTCTGTGCACGTATCATTATGTAGTTTGATTGTCAGCATCGATGAGGAACTAGGGTTTTGCATGATTTGGTTTAAAGTTAAAGCTCCGCGGTCTGATTTGAAAGTATTGATTTCTTAGAATTGCCTGTCTGTTAGGGGCTTCGTATTGTTCCCATTGGCAAGGGTGTTTGAAGCTTTGAACTAGAGATGAGTGAGGTCTTCGAAAGGTACGAGCGTCAGTACTGTGAGCTCTCTGCAAGTTTGTCCAGAAAATGTAACTCGGCTGGGCTTCTTCCCGATGGAGGTAATAAATAAGTAACCCTATAAGTCCTCAAAGAAGTCTAATAATTTACAATTATTTCATTTCATCTCAATAAATGATTTCAATTGTGTGAATCTGTAGTAAATTTTAGCTTTGAAGTCTGATCAGAATATATTGCTGTAACCATTGTCAAGAGTAGGCTTCACATTAGCTGTAATCTTTCACTTGGTAACTTGATAATATCCATATGGTGATTTGCTGAGAAGCAAATCTCTCTTCTCTGAGCATGGTATCTTTTATTTGGGGAGGCTATACAAAAACTGACAAAAATATCACTGTGAAACTGGACATCTTGATGGATATCTAGACAAGTTTTACCTTTCATATTGTACATCTAATCCAAGTTAAGAAAAGTTTTTTAATGGTTCTGAATTCTGATTAAGTCTGGTAGAATCTTTTGCAAGCAGGTTTTGGAGATTTGCAGATTATTTATTTATATTGATGTGCCTCTGTTTTCTCAAAGCTTCAGTGTAGCTGTGCAATTTGCTTATGCATATTTATGATCCCAAAACACATTCATGATTGTCCTATGATCTATGAACTTCAATTGATGTGATGCCATTTTGATTGGCAGAGGAAAAAAAACAAAAAATTTCTGAAGTTCAAACTGGTCTGGATGATGCTGATGTTTTGGTAAGTTATAAGATTAAGCCTTATTCAAAGAAGAATTTGTTCATTCTGGTTTATAATGTGATCTTCTTCTTCATGTTAGATACGTAAAATGGATCTTGAGGCAAGAAGTCTGCAGCCCAGTGTGAAGGCTGTCCTACTTGCTAAGCTAAGGGAATACAAAGCTGATCTGAGCAAGTTAAAAAGGGAAGCTAAAAAAATCTCATCAGCTAAAACTGCCCAGGTTTCCTGCGAAGAGTTGTTAGAATCTGGAATGGCAGATGCTGAGTCGGTATGCCTGGATTGGACTGTTTTTATTGAAATTTCTTTCCAAGACAATGACTATAAATGCATTTTTGCTTTGGAATCTATTATTGAAAAACAATGAAGGAAGTGAAACGCGAAACTAGATTTGTTCTTTTTTAAAAAAAAATTAAGGAAAGTAGATAGATAGATAGATATATCTCAAAGAGGTCTTTTTTTTTTTGGTTTGATTATACTTTATTAATGAATTAAGTATAACTAATTTTGTATTTCTTTCCTTTGAAAAATCGAACAATAATTAGTTCAGTAGTTTTGGGACTATATTTTTGTGTCCTCCTCGCATTTGCTCATAACTCATAGCTTAATTTCCATTCTGTGGCGTGTACTTCTCCCTAGTTATTAACTTACTATACTTACTATGTCCACTTCTTGTTGCTAATAGAAGAATCAGTTTGTTTGATGGACATGAACCGGCCTAACTCTTCCTTTTGAAAAAATCTCCCTTTTAATATGTAGTTTCTAAGGACTAGGTTCCAAGTTAGTGCTTAGATTCGATTGTCACAAACCATTGATCAGTCAGGAGGTGTGGCCATTGAAAATGTGGTCTGATGGTGCCTTGTGGGAGTGGAGACCTATTACCACTTTTCTGAGTAGGGCTAACAACAGACTACAATTTTATCTGTTGTGATTACTGCAAGATCATACGCAATACAATGTTTTGACTGACTCCAGGGGCAATCCTTAATATCTTATATGCCATTCAGTTCTGTTTTTGGATCATTCTGAATCATGGGCCATTGTGTATTTCTTTTGCTACCCTTGCATTGATTAATTTCTTCCCGTTAGGGCAAGTTTTCTGCATGTGTCAATCTGCATATCTATGACCACTGTGATCATCAAACTACTTCCAAAGTTGTTATAGTATGAGTGAAAAAAACATAATTGGTTGGCGTGATACAGGTCTCTATGGGTCAGCGAGAAAGACTGGCTATGTCAACCGAGAAGGTAAATCAGTCGGGTGAAAGGATCAGGGAGAGTAGAAGAACTATGCTGGAGACTGAAGAGCTGGGTGGCTCCATCCTTCAAGATTTGCATCAGCAACGAGAAACTCTTTTGCATTCCCATCACAAGGTATATGCCGGCATACCATTCAGGCATTGTTTCGCAATTTATCACTCACGTACTAAGATTCTACCATGACCGAATTTCCTTTACATTTTAGTTTGTCAGATATGTTTACTTGGCCTCTTCAGAAAACAAATTGCTTCCTTCTAAACAGTTCCATCCCTATGACCCTAAACCCCTTCTTCTGGGCAGGGAGGCTGTTGATTGAGTTACCATGACCTCAGGCATAGATTCAGCCAATACTCATCAGTAGACTTATTTTCTTTATTGTGCAGCTTCATGGAGTAGATGAGGCTATTGACAAAAGTAAAAAAGTCTTAACCTCCATGTCCAGAAGGATGAGCAGGAACAAATGGATTGTTGGTTCGGTAATCGCTGCCCTTGTTCTTGCCATTATCTTTATCATAATTTACAAGGTTTCTCACCATTAAGTCGACATGAAATAATCAGAATATCTATCCTTTTCTTGCTTCTTCGATGTAGATGTTGTACTCTCTGTGCTATTTGTACATGTCAATGTTTACTCAAAGGATCTGGTACGTTTGCGGTCCCCAAACACTATATCAACTGTATTGTTGACTTTTATAACAGTTTATACTTTGTCAAGTCTGAAGTATACTCTTCAATGGAGATAGATGAATGCTTGAACAGTTATTTTAAAGAACTTGAGTTTCAGACTTGAGGTTCGATAGCAACTGTAATGTTACTCCGTTATTATTGGAGTGTGGGGGAGTTGGGGAAACAGTTTCTTTAATTCTTAGCTAATCTCTAAAAGCAAGATTAGTACAGTACGAAGTACTTATTTTTTTTGGTCATTCACGGTGGGATTTTTAGTCCCGACAGAATATTGGTTAAATCGAAATAACCGAACGAACTGATTGAAGTAGCCGGTTCAGCTGTAGGTCAGTTTGATTCGGTATTGGTTAAATCGAAATAACCGAACGAACTGATTGAAGTAGCCGGTTCAGCTGTAGGTCAGTTTGATTCGGTCGGATTTTCAAGTTTGACAATTTCAATTATTTTGGTTTGATTCGATATTCATGTTAGAAAAAACCTCAATAACTGAATTGATTGAAATGTCAAAAACGGATTTATTTTTTTATCAACATATTTCTTTGGGTTTTTTTGGTTCTTTTCAGTTTCTTCCGTTGGTTCAATTTTTTCATTTTTTGTTTTTGCTTTTTTTTTTTTTGATTTGTTCAGTTTTTGACAACATTTAGGTCCATTCAATTTGTGCCATTTAGTCGGATTTTGGTAATGAACCGGTTGAATCCTCTCTTAGTTAAGTTTTTATAATTTATTTCTAATTTTTCCAATGAAAATAAAAGTCTCATTTTACGTGTTTTGTTACATTGTATAGAATAATGAAGAATAATATCATGTAAGATATTTTAGTGTTAAAATTTCAAATGGTAGCATTACAACATGAGAATCAATCCCATTTGGTGATTAGAAAGTTACTTAGATTAAAATTGGGATGGGATAAAGTTAAGGATTAGGTAACATAATAATGAACTTTTAAATAATATTGTATTATATTTAGTAAAATAGATATTATTTGATATTATATATAACTATTTCATGTATATATAGCATGGGGGGTTGGGCTGAAAAACCCTGCCTTGCTGGGAATGAGGCTAGGAAGAGGGAGTTGGGGTCGGACATAGGGCATACTGCATACATGTCTTTACCTTGCCCCAAGTCGTCGTCGATCCTACGTGGCAGGATCCATAAATGGTGAGATCGAGGGAGAGGGAAACATACCCAATAGATAGAAAAACAATTAGATTTAGGGCTTAGGAATGTATTGTTTTATCTTATTGATATATTTGCATTGCACGTGTACTCAATGTTTTATATACTCACCTATACCCACTTGAGAGCAATCCTGCCGATGCCTTCTTGATAAGAGATACTCAGCGACCAAAAAGTTAAAAGCGGCAGTTTGTTTAAGCTTCGTTTCTCTTGAACAGTCTATTCCTAGTAGAGCTTCTCGCTACAAATCGAAAAGGGTAAGCTAAGCCAAAGCTGACTACTCAGATTTTACATGGTGGTTGGGTTCGAGGCTAATAACAGAAAAAGGCCAAAGCATGGGCTATAATCCCCAGTCTTGAACTAAGAAGTACGAAAATGGCTCGGAAAAGTTGTTTTGGCGTTTTCGAATTGTTTTTGTTTGAAAATGGTGAAGATAGCTCGAGACGATTTTTGGGTCATTTCTGTAAATTGCAAAACGTTTCTGTAAATTGCAAAACGTTCTAGGCGTTTTGCAATCTACAAAAAATTGTGAGAAACACGATTCTCGTTGGAAATGTGTTTTTAGCGACTGTGGTCGCTTGCAGCGGGGAAGATGAGAGTTGCTAGATTTGCAACTCAGGTCATCGAGAAGTAAGGCGACAACTAGAACGTATGATGCAGCGGTGAGAGAGATGAGGCGAGGCGATAGCCAAAGTGGATGATGCATAGGCGAAAGAGGCGAGGCGAGGCGACAACGAGAGATGCGAGGCGGTGACAGAGATGGAGGATGTAGAGGTGAGATGGCGACCAGAGCGATGAAAGAAGTGGCGATGGCAACAAAGACGGAGGATACAATGGCGGTTGGTGATAAGAAGGTGAGACAGGTCAGTGGTGAGAGCAGCGAACACTTCGGCGAGGGAGCGATATGGGTCTCCCTCTAGCTGTTCTAAAGTCCAAACCTTCAACAACTTTGCAAATATGCAATTTTGAATCTATGGTTACAACTTAAATACTATTTATATCATATAAATTATAAATTAACTTCACATACACCCTTATATTTTTTAAATTTATAGTTTATTCCGCATTTCCGTTTCCTAGCATTTTAAAAAAATGTCGTTTCATATTGAATTGAAAACGTTTCTCGTTTCCATTTCCATGCAACCTAGGTCTTGAATAATACTCAAACTTCACAACTCCTCACCACTTCATGGTTCTAGGTATGGCTAAAAACAATCTCAAAACTCATATTATTCATTTAAATAATATTTGTTAACCACTATATAGGATAAAAAATGTAAGACATGAGAAGCATTTTAGACTTTTTAACTTTTCAACATATTTGTTAAACTTATCTAACAATATTTGAAAAAATCCTCACGTGACTCTTATATAATTTTTTATAGATAAATTTATTTGACATTTTATAGATAAGTCCAAATTATCCATATATCCTTGTATAAAACTCTCACACTTTCATCTTCTTCCTTATCGCTAAACTTTCTCTTGTTCATCAATTTATGTTCACCTTCATCTTCTTCCTCACCCATTTTTGTTCACGAATTTCTTCATCTTCTTCTTCACCAATTTTTGTTCATCGATTTCTTCATCTTTTTCCTCACCCATTTCTTCTCATTTGCTTGCTTACTGATCTTTTCCTTGACTTCCCCCTTGACAACGCTAGTCTTTTCCCTTTGCCTGTTTCACCGTTCATCTTCTCACTGATCTTTCTCCTTTTTTCTTTTCTCCTTCAATTTTTTAAATTATTTTATTTAATTTTATATTTTATTATCTAATATCAAAATATGCTTTTGTAATTTTTAATAATGAAAATATTTTATTATTATAATTTCACCAATAATGATTTCTAAGTGTTTCTTAGAATCTATTTTTAAACATAAATTTAGAAAATAAGACTTCAGTTTTTAATTTTAATTTTTTGATAATTTACATTAATCATAAAATAATATTTTAATCATAAATTTATTATTGATATTAACATATAGTTTTGAAAGGTATAACTCTCAATGAATTTCAAAAAATTGAATAAACAGTTTAATAAAAATCTTAAAATATTTCTTAGTTTTATCTTGATCATTTTATTTCTTGATCTGAAAAATATTTTGCTCGTATCTTGATATTTTATTTTCTTTTTTATTTTAACAAACGTTAACTTAACAAATGAAAGATTAATATATAACTTTTTAGATATAAAAATATTGATAAAATCTCAATAAAACTTGAGTCTAATATACCTAAAAACAGTGAGACAAACACATTCACCATAACCAACCACGGAGTGCAGTAGTTCTGCTAAGGATTTTGTTTTGTATTAAGAGTTTTATCTTAAGCTTCAATCTAATACTATCAAGTGATTACTCGTGAAACATTTAGGATTTTAATCGAGGTGATTACTCTCGAAACATTTATGATTTTAATCAAATAACTTGATAATTACTAGTAAGATTTTATCAAATAACTTGGATAAGAAAAACTATTTTGCTTTCTCTAGATATCGTTTGTTAAAATGAATAAGATAATATTGTATTAAGATAAAATTTGAATGTTTTTCAGATCAAGATATGAAATGGTCAAGATAAAGATATGAAGTATTTCAAGATTTTTATCTTGATAAATTTTTTGGAATGGATTAGGTGGTATATGGGTCATTTTATCTTATTTATAAGGTTCAAGATAAATTTATTTGAATGGAGAAAAATAAATTTATCTGAAGAATTCTAAAGAAGAAGTCACGTGACTTTTTTTCAAATATTGTTAGATAAATTTAATAAAGATAATAAAAAATATTTTTATTTAGAATATTTTTCATATCTCTCTTTTTCTATTTCATATCTTAATTAATAAACACTATCTTAATATTTTTATTATAATTATTTATTACGAGAAGTAAATTAGATCGGTCGAGCACGGAATCAATCAAAAAATTAGTTCAATTTATGCAAAAGATTGTTTGATTGATTTTTCACAAAAATGTTGATTGAAATATGGCAAAGGTTTTATTTTTACTATCTTCTTAAATGTTACGAGATATGATAATAATTTGAGATATTTAAAAATGGTTAATGTCTATTATTTCAATATTATTTCTCATGTTTTTAATACATAGATAATTTTTTTTAAAGATAGCTGATTTTTTACATCGACGAAGGTTTTATTTTTGTTTTTAAATATTATAAAATATAATAATAATAATTTGAGATATTAGAAATGGTTAATTAAGGTTATTTAATATATTTTAACTCCATTAAATCTTAGGTGGTAAAATTTATTTTTAAAATTTTTATTTCATAAATTTGATCAATATATATTTATTTTATTTTATGAAATACATTATGACTCGACTTATGATGCACCTAAATATTTTTAGGTTGTCATTTTTATATTTTAGAAATGTTTTCTTATTGATAAGTCGAAAAACTTTAAAAAAAATTGGATAATTTTTATAATTTTAAAAATATTTCAATGTAATTTATAATATTAAAAAAATACCATAAACGCATTTGGAAGCGAATTTTTTTGAAAAATTTTAAAAATTATATATTATATATTAATTTTTAATATTAAAATTATATTTACAAAATGACTTTTTTATTTACTCATCTACTTGCATTTAGTTTTTTATTTTTTTTAAAATATTATTTTTTATTTTATATCATATTTATTTTTTATTTTTTTTGTTTTCGTTACGATATAACTTAAGATTTGATCATAATTCAATCTTAATTCGAGTTCTCAATTATGAACATCCCATATTTCAATTCAATATCTTAGTTCGTTTTTCGAACACGAATAACTATTACGTTAATATTGTCAAAATTTGTATAAAAATAAAAGAAATATTAAAAATTCAAAAAAAAGAAAAGAGAAAATTATGGCTCTTTATATATTCCCACGTCCAAAGGAATTTGAAAATTTGGATAATCACAGACAGACGTTAATCATATCGTTAAAATCTAAACAAATTATCCGAAGCATAAGAACGAACGCATCTTTATAGCTTAGTTTGATCTTCCATGGGGCTCCGAGTCGGCGATCTTTCTCCGTTTCCATCGGAGAAACCATTTGTTATTTTCTTTCATTTTCCATCCAACCAAACACACACTCGTCTTCCTTTCTGTCGTTCATTCCACTGATAGAAAGAGAAGAGAGAGCGAGCAGGCCAGCGGGAATCCAAATCCGAGGCTTTACATTCGTTGATCTATGCGTAATTTGGATTTATTATTTATTTTTTGTTTTTTGGTGTTTGTGTTTGAATCGGTTTGGAGGATTTAGTTAGGGCTTAATCGAGCATTTTCCAAATAGTAATCGAGCTAGGGTTTCTCTGCGTTGCTGTTGATGGAGCTCTGTGGCTTTGCCTCGTCAATGCGATGAAACGTCTGGCGATTGTTGGTGGTTGGGGATGAAGCAGTGGCGATGAGGCGGTGTGAAGAGAGAAATGGAGGTTAGATCTGAGGGTGTACAGGTGAGGTGTGATAAGCTTCCGGCGCCTGTGATCCCTAGGACTCGATTACAGGTGTGGTTCATCAGGGTGTGTTCCAGCATTCTGATATGGACTTGTTTGGTTCAGCTCGTGGCGGTGGGCGAGCTTTGGCAGCCCCGCTTGTTAACTAGGTTTTCGAACGTAATTGGGCTCAGTAAAGTATCGATCCACGTTGAAGAGGTTCCATCGCCTCCGCCTCTTCTTCCACCAAGTGAGTCCCCCTTAAAATGTTTATTTTGTTATGGATTCCAAGCATTTTATCAATTGCAGGCAACTTTTCTCTAGCTTTTTCTCAGACTGGCGTGCAGGAGCATGGCTGGTTCTGAAATATCCGTTGTTTCCTGATCCATTAACAGTTTGAAATAGATATCATTAATTAATCAGACGTATCCGTTGTAAAATGAGTTTCTTCTAATTTTAGCGGTCTATTTTCTTGATCCTGCGGATGAATCCAAGTTAAATTCAGGTTTACTGTGCGCAGAGTGTGTACTATCTTAATATTGACAGTTTTATAGTTCGTTTGTTTGTCCTTTGTGATTCTGGATGATCATTTAATGTTATTTAGACTGATAATTGACCCTAAAATGTGGATCAGAGGCTGAAAGCTGAGGATTTCCCACCTTCATTCAGAAGCTACGATTATGGCCTCCAAAGAAACCCTGGGAATCATAAAATAAGAAAAAGAGACTTTAAAATATAATCTGAACTTATTCTCTACCATTAACTCTGTCAGAACATATTTTATAGCTGATATATATAAATAAAATATTAACGTGCTTGGTTCTCAAGCTTTACTAAAATGGAAAATAGTTTAACTAAGGAAAATCTAGTCACCAATATGAAATACAATAAGAAAACAGTAATTGATCTGATTAACTCAAATATCCTCCTTCCGAAACCTAAGAATTTTACTCTTTTGCAAACAGTAATTGATCTTCAATTCTAATTGCATCAATCTTGTTTATGGTTTTGTACATAATTTATAATTTTTGGCCATTATGGAAATAAACAGAGCAATCTGATGAAGTTTAATTCTGTGAAACAACTTTGCTACTTCATGTTTATGCATTTGGATGCATATTGAATGATAAAGAGTGTAGAATCTGTTGGTCACCTGCCATACCCGATATCACAAGATCCTACTAGGTGAATTGTAAATGATCAGTTTGAGGTTATTTTTTCAATAAAGTTTACATCTTGAACTATGCTGTCGTTCTAATAAACACGCTTTAGTTCGTTTTCCCTTTTCTAGTGGCTACCGCAACTCTATGTTGGCTGCAGTTTTGCTTGCTTAAAATGTATACACGCGCTAGTATTTCTTGATAATTAATATGAAGCCAAGATATTGTGGAACTAATAATTACCCAGAATGTGGCAACTTTTTTATTTTTTATCTTTTTGTGACACCAAAATAGGCACTTGATAAATATAGAGATTTCTGAATAAAAATCAATTATCCCTTCTTCCCCATTATGCTAGAGGGGTTATGTCATGTACGTCCTTATTGTACTGTTGGATTAATCATTGTCATTTCTTGCTATTATTGGCATTATCAAACTGATAACATATAAGCTCACGGGTGGTGCTTCTGCTTGCTGGGAGTGATTACAGTTTTCATTTATCAGGTAGAGAGGAACCCTAGACACACCCTCATAAACACTCTTTTTTTACCATTCTGCATCTCGTGTTGCCACCTCACCATCACTGGGGTTATTTTTAGTAAAAAGACAAATCACTAGAACTTTTAAAGGACAAAAATAACTCCAGTGACAGTGAGGTGGCAGCATGAGAGGGAGAGTGGTAAAAAGAGAGTCCTTAAGAGGGGTGTGGCTATCATTCCTCATAAGGTAGAACAATAAAAAGAACTGGATGTGCGCTGGATGAAGCTGCTAACGAAGGCTTGATTTTTACCCCTGGACTATGATTAGATGTCTTGGTAGTATTAGAGATGCAAATAAGGCACCAATCCGTGCATGACTGTGTCTCTGAATTTTAGTGGTTTTTTGCCTGCACTTGCTCCAAATGGCAGGGTTAATGGATGGACTATGGACTAACACACAAGGCATGGTGACTCCGCAAGTGGTTCGTTCATGCCTTGCAAAATGCTTTACAGCTGAGTTGGCCATACACATAGTTGTCAAAGGCGAGCCTAGGCTCAGGGCTCAGCTGAGGGCACCTTTGCCTATGAGGTGTGCTTAGATGTGCCTCACTCTGAGGTGCAATGCGCACAACTTTTGCATCTATGTGAATTTTTTTTTTTTGAACTAGTTAACAAATCTAACTAGTAATAGCCAATACCCAATTATTTAGTTAAATAGTGTTGGTTTTTTGTTATATATGATTTTATAAATTTGCATTTACCTCTTTATAGGCATATATTGAAAATAATAATGTATAAGTATTTTTGTATATATATTTTTTAAATATGCACCTTGCATCCAAAAGGCTTGCGTCTGTGCCTTGCGCCTCACACCTAGGCTCCAGGCGCTCTTGCACTTCACTGTGCTTTGAGCCTTTGACAACTATGGCCATAGGAGTTGTAGTAAAGTTAAACAAATAAGGAGTTAGATCCCCATCACCAACCAACGTTTAACTTCCTCTTTTTAGAACCAGACTGCCAAACAAAGACAAATTAGTTGCTAAACTTTTTTAGAAGCTAGATTAATACAATCAAGTGGGGCATCATTTCAATCACTATCTTTGAAAGTAAGCTGTCTTATTTGGGAGCACGGAAAGAGGATGTGGATAGTGATGTCCTCATGTATCAAGGTTATGAGAAAAACAACCTTGCAGATTGGACTCATGAAAAATGGAGTCTTTGGTTGGTTGGTTGATAGCTAATGTACATGAGGGAGGATATTAAATGACACAACATATTTTACACTTGAAATTGTCAATAATGGATTGTAATCTGATTGTGATGGCAGAATTGACAAGGATATTGCACTGGGCCAAGGGTACTTGCATGTGAATCATAAAAGTGTTCCTTTTATTATATTTCCTGTACAATCGCCACACATATTACCCCATAGATCTGCTGTATCTCAATTTCGTTTACCCCTTCTCTGTTTGTTTGTATGCTGTATCTTCTTTCTGAAATACGTGCTATGCTAAAATGAGTAAAGTATGTGGAGCAATTTCTTTAACATCTTTATCTTTTCTACTTGAGACTTGAGCTATGCTAGAGCAAATAAATTACCTGAATATTTCTTCATGGCTTGGTTGCATGAATATTGTCTTCCCATCTGCTTTTTATTTTGACAATTTTTTCAATTTGTTGCTTACTGTATTTTTCTTTGTTTGCATGCTAAGAGCAAGTTGTCCTTCTTGAGTTCAAATCATTGACTGTATTTTTGGCTCATCATCTCTTACAATACTTTAGTGACAGCAGTATAGAAACTTTGTAGGTAATGCTGCCAATTTACAAAAAAAGCTTCAAAATTGAGTAAATAGGAGGGTATAGGGTTGGACTGGGAGCGGACACCCTCTTGAACTCTTTCCCCCAAGAGGCCTCATCCTCAAACCTTTTCCTGGAGAATTTATCATCCAAACTACACCTGGTTGTTACTAAGTTGACCAGTTCTGCCCTGCTTATTGGTCAGATCAGAGCTTGAGTTGAATGTTTGTACCTTGTGGTTACAGTATATTTACACCCACATGTTTTATATATGCATGTGCGAATAGGATTCTAGATGCTATAAATTCTTTTTCGTCTCAAAGAACCTGCAAAACCAAACTTTACAGAGAAAAAAATGAAATACAAATTAAGTCTATTTGTTTTTCTTACCTCCTGAAAGCATTCCATTGCAGTGGTGTGAGGTGGGTTTCCTAGCCTACCAGATCAAGGGGCACGGTCAGTTGGTTGTTGGTAATGGTAACATCACTCACATTGGTAACTCCTCAATTGCCATTACCGATTTATGCAAGAAAGTAAACCACTTTTAATACTGTTTTTCATGATTACTCTAATTTAAAGGTTCTTCAGATGTTTAATTATCCTGGAGCATTTTTCTGCCAGTTTCTCTTTTTCTTTGTTTTGAAGAGTGATCATCCAACAATTCTACTTTTTGGTGCTGCAGTCCTCATTGCCTGATTTTGATTTTGGAGCATTATTTGTTTATTTTGTTTTGTTTTGATGGTTAGTTGGTTTACATTAATATCAGGTGGCTCTTGATGTCATTTGGTTTTGACCCCTTACTATCTTTTTCTATCTACAAATTATCCTGGCGTATTTGGTTTGAGTAGTGATTTAGGACTTCATAGAAGCCTGCTCTGCAGGGCACGTGATGCATTTTTCTTTGATGTGATTGACTTTGCTTTCCCCTTCTTTCTTTATCATATTCAATCTTTAATCGACAAAAGGTCATCATTTGAGTTCTCATTTTTTATTTCACCACTAAAACTAAAGATCCTAGGTTGATTGATGATGCAGAAACTTTTTTCCCTTTCAAAAGAAAAGATCCATAACTAAGTAATTGGGTGGTATCTGTTGGTATTGGATCTATGTGTCTACAGTGGTTATTATGATTTTTGTTTTGCTTTCCACAAAATAGTACATGTCAACTCAATATTCATTGGCGCTTGTGCTCATATGACAATTGCAAATGTGTCAAATGCATGCTGTAGTAATATACTGTTGTGCAATATCAATTAAGATGCAGCAAACCTCTTTCTTTTGCAATTGGGAAGCTGGCATATAGTAACCCGTTGAAATCTCTGTTACTTTGTAGGGAATTACGTAAGTAACGGTTTCCTTAAAGTGTCATGCAATGGAGGCTTGAATCAAATGCGTGCTGCGGTAGTATTCTTTGTTTGGCCTTTTCCTGTGTAGTTTTCGTAGTTTTCTTATTTTAACATTGACTTAGCTTTTCTGGCTTTTCAGATTTGTGATATGGTAACAGTTGCTCGTCTTTTAAATCTTACCTTGGTTGTTCCGGAGCTTGATAAAACGTCATTCTGGGCTGATCCTAGGTAATCTCATAGTCTGAAAATGTTATGACTTAATTTCCTTTTCCATCTAACTTGTGGCATTCTTTTGCAGTGATTTTGATGACATTTTTGATCTGAAGCATTTCATTGATTCACTGAGAGATGAGGTTAGAATTGTCAGAAGATTGCCAAAGAGGTTTAATAGAAAATATGGATATCATCCACTGGAGATGCCTCCTGTTAGCTGGTCAAATGAAAAATACTATCTACAACAGGTTTGTTACTATTGTTATTTATGAAAAATACCTTAGTTGTGTAAACCTGCATCCACAAGTTTATCTGTAAGATAAGACTTGCTCTAGCTGTTGGAGCTTATTTAATATTGATATAGTAGTCGGCCTTATCATGTTTTATTTCCAAATATCCAGACAAAGGTGTAGGCTCAATTTGGCTGCATGCAAATCGTCTTTTTGCAACATCTTGGCATCAACTCAATATATTGTAGATAGCAAATCTTCTTGTCTCCGTCATTTTTCTGTTTACCGAATAGTGTTGATTTAATCTCATAGGATCTTAAACCATAATATCTGGTCTTAATCTCCAGTAATTATCTACTTTAAGTCAAAAAGAAGAGTTCCACACTATTCTTTAATCTAGACAATTATTTAATCAATAAATAATACAGCAAAAACCCTTTTCTATGGATGCCAGACAATTTTCTGGAGAATACCTCGTATAATCTGGGAAAAGCCAGCTATGTTGCAGGAAGAATTTGACAGACATAAATTCAAGAAATAGAGCTATGGAGGAGAAAAAGAACCCATTCTATGAGGCTTCTCGAGATTCATACTTAAGTCAAATTGATGTTAATAAAGAAAAAAATTGTTTCATCCTAAATGTTAATAAAGAAAAAAATTGTTTCATCCTAAATTTGTAATCCAGCAAAACCCATTTTGTAGACCTTGGATTTCCTTGAGGCCACAAGAAAACGTTCTAGAAAATACTCCATATGATTTAAAATCATAAACGATTCACAATTTATAAATTATGTAAAATTTTGGACTGATAAATTGCAAGATTCCTGCCCAAGAAAAGACTAGACAAAGTTTATGAAACATTCTTAAAATAGGACATGCAATGAAAATGGAAATTTTAGTACACTTCCCAAAAATAAAAATTCTTGCTATGATAACTTTATAAACTCCTGTAAGGACTAACATTCCTGATCAAGAATGAACAAACATGTATAGCCCATCAAACCTGGCATTATTTGGCAGAAAATGTCTTCTTCTAAGCACTTCTGTGTCTTTGTCCTAGGATGGGACAAAGTTCGATCTGTACATAAACAATATCTTTAACTAGGTGATGAAGTATGATGATGCATGTGTGTAAAAGAAAGGGGCTGAATTGAAGCAGCAGTGGTGGTTGGATGTTGGCTGTGGCCGTAGGCATAGTATTAAAATCTGTGTCAATCAGCAGCAGCTTGTTGGCTTTTTGAAAGCCTTCTTAACAGAATGTCAGAACTCTCCCATATCAAAAGCTTTCTCTTGATTCTAATATTTATCCCTGGTCCAAAACCCATAATGCTAATGGGAGTTTGCAATTTAGCACCATGCAAATTTGAGCATGTCCTCACACTGGGTATTAACGCCAGATTTGGGTGCATGTTTGTATGTCAAATCTGCTGGAACTTCTAAACTTAGGATATTGAAATATGTTTTCAGATATCAGTATGGTATGTGGAGCAGATACAAATAAATAAACAGTTTCTTGTATATATTTTAATTTAGAATGGTGTTACCATTTATATGTACTTGATACCTAGAGGCACATACATGAGCATTGGGCATGGGTATGGAAACATGTTACTTGACAATATTATTATTCAAGATTGAAGGGATGTGTCAAGAACAAAATTTATTTTATTTATGTACATGAAAGTATACCTTCATTTTTTTTGTTATAAATCCATTTTTATATAATATCTTATCATTCAAAATATTAGTAAATGTTCTTCACATTCTACTCATCAGGAAGCGTAAACACATATTTGTTATATATGTTCTAAAACATTCTTTTCCCAAATGAGTTGATTTATATGGTTCTAATTCATGTTTTTTCTTCTTAATACAAGTGTGTAGCCCAAGTGTCCAAAAGGTGCCACATTTAAAAAAAGGTGCAATTTTGGATGATTGACTGACACATCTAGAAGTGTCTGGTGAGGCTTGATGGCTGAAATGGTGTTCAATATGACATAACATTTTTTTACATTTTTTACTTATATCTTGAAACCCAATGTTGCCTTTTATGTCAACTAAACGAAACATATGAAAAATGAGATTTTTGTTTCTTATCCATGTGATAACATTTCAGATTTTTCATTTTTCTCAAATATGACTATATGAGCTTCCTTTTCTCGATGTATCATTAAAAATTAGAGGATCCAACCATCAATATTAGGTGCAGATGCTGAATATATATTTCATACCCCTACCCTTGTTAAATTTGATGAACAAGGCTTATGCAAGGAGAGATAGTTTAGTCCATGTAACACAAACTACTTTACTAATCTTTTAGGGATCAAGTTTATCAGTGAACCTCCATCAATGAAATATGAGCAAGACCTAGGTTATTTTGTGCCAATCAACTCTGGTGTGCTAAATACATCATAATGCATTGTTTGGCTGGGTTTTGGTATTATTTTCATTTGATTATTGATAGAGCAACGGCAATTGTATGAGGATCAACATATTCATGAGCTTCATCGGGTACCTTTTCTGGATGTACTAGTTGAACCCTCTTTTCTATGTTTCTCCGTTGGTCGTTTACTGTGATCTTCTCCTAGCTAAGTCCCTACAATAACACTTCCTTTTGTCATCAACAGTTAGAATAGGAGAGTAGAGATATAACAAGTATAAATCTTAGTGGACATTAAATGAGTAATGAGTTGGGGAATCCAATCTGATGGCTTTACTTATCATGCAGATTCTGCCTCTTTTCAGCAAGTATAAGGTGATACACTTTAACAGAACAGACACACGTTTGGCAAACAATGGGATTCCTCTTGATCTTCAGAAACTTAGATGTCGTGCCAATTTCCAGGCACTAAAGTTCACACCTCAGATTGAGGCTTTAGGGCGCAAATTGGTTCAAATCCTTCAAGATAAGGGACCATTTCTGGCATTACATCTAAGATATGAGATGGACATGTTGGCTTTCTCAGGTTGTACTCATGGCTGCACAGAGGAGGAAGCTGAGGAGCTGAAACGGTTGAGGTAAACTGGATTGCAATTCTTCAACAATTTACTAAGAGGAGACTTTTATCCTTAGTTCCTGCTTGGACTATGATTTGTTTTATGAGTTTTATGCAATCAATTGCTTGTATTTAGAAGGATATAAATATGGGCATATCATATTGATACTGATGGACATACTGTCATTCCTTCCTACACTCTTTTTTTATTTTTTATTTTTTAAGTTGTTATGACAAATAAATGTATATGCGTATATGAAAACATATATAATCCCTTATGTATTATGTTAAATTTTATTCAATACTGTATCAAAGTTCTAAATTAGTTGCAATTTTACATTCTAAGTCACTTTATTTAAATTTGTATTGCTTCCTGTATTTCCTATGGAAATGCCAGTCTCCAAATCTCTGGAAAGTATTTGCTTCTTTGAAAATTAGGAAGGTATTAAAACGTGTTGAAGCTAATATTTGGGAGTGTCTGATGGGAGTTAATATCTGGCACATTTACTGGTTGCCACTTGGCTGCCTCTTTAAGTTATTTTTTGTTCTGTCAGATAGTGATACTTTCTTTCTTTTATGGAATAGTTGTTAGATGATGGCGGTGGCAATAACATTTTTATTTCATGCGCCTGACCAAGTTTATGAGTTGATATTCTTTAGTTTTTTGTACTCAATAATCATTTGTTAGGTAAATTATTGAACAGTTGGCCTGGTCTTTTTATGTGAAGAGGTATGGTAATATATAACTGTTTTTCTATTGCCTTGGGGGTTCAGGTATGCATTCCCTTGGTGGAGGGAGAAAGAGATAGTTTCTGAAGAGAAGAGATCACAAGGTCTATGTCCTCTTACCCCAGAGGAGGCAGCATTAGTTCTACAAGCATTGGGTTTTGAGAAGGATATACAGATATACATTGCATCTGGGGAGATTTATGGCAGTCAACAGAGACTTGTGGCATTAAGAACTGCATTTCCACGAACGGTGAGTTTATCTTGTGCCTGGTCTTATCCTTCTTAAGCTTGAAAACGTGAAGCTCATGAGTTACCCTTTTCTGAATCCATGAATGCTCTTGTCCAAAACCTGATAATTATCATATTTGCAGTAAATGTAATCTGGTGATAATGATACCTCTCCAAGTTTAGCATATGTATTAAGGATTAGGTTGGCTTTT
The DNA here is from genome assembly GCA_036245055.1 of Diospyros kaki. Lineage (NCBI taxonomy): Eukaryota > Viridiplantae > Streptophyta > Magnoliopsida > Ericales > Ebenaceae > Diospyros > Diospyros kaki. Next base: position 3,202,530 of record BSEG01000010.1, read on the forward strand.
GACAAGTCCTCGGAAAAATAGTTTCCAAGGATTTATTAAAAGGCCTATTTTGTCTGCCACATCTGTTCAATATTTTCCAAGGTTTGGAAAATATTGAAGGTTAAATTTGGTGCAATTGAGATATACAGGGACCAAAATGAAACTTGGTATAAATCAATGGGACTGTTGGTGTAATGAATCTTTTATCAAAATGTTCTTTGTTAAAATAATGACAGCGGTCCATCTGGATGTTCCAAATAACTAATTATGGAGTGGTTGGAGAACAATGACAAGCTTATATCGTTTTTGAAATCATTGAAATAGCAAGCTGGGGACATTTAAATAATTTTTTAGTATCATTTCTCTTCAAACTAGTTCCCGAGTATAGATATTTATTATGCTGAGCTTGGGCATGGTGTTTTGTCTTGGTTGTAACTGCACATCTTAATTATAGTTTGATATTGTTTTTCTTTTGATATGTAATTGTAATCAGTTATCTTTATAGTTACTTTTGAATGAGATGTTTGACTCAAGCTGCTATTGTGATGTTCAGGTGAAGAAGGAAATGCTGCTAAATCCAGAAGAGCTATGGCAATTTCAGAATCATTCATCTCAAATGGCAGCTCTGGATTTCATGGTTTCAATTGCCAGTAACATTTTTGTCCCGACGTATGATGGGAACATGGCGAGACTTGTCGAAGGTCATCGCAGGTATTACACACGTATCTTCACGAGGTTTTCTTTTTCTATTTTTTTGGGTTCCTCTTTTAGGAGAAGGCAACATTTTCGTGATGTATGTTGCAGACATTCCTAATCAAAATCTCATGCAGGTATCTCGGGTTTAAAAAAACCATCCAACTTGACCGGAAAAAGCTCGTCGAGTTACTGGATTTGCATCAGAATGGATCGCTATCATGGGACGAATTCTCACTTGCTGTGCGGGCAGACCACGAAGCCAAGATGGGACAGCCAGCTCGTCGTAGAGTCATCCCCGACAAACCCAAGGAAGAAGATTACTTCTACGCAAACCCTGAAGAGTGCCTTTGCGAAAGAACAAGCTGCGAAGACTTGTTTGGCTCCCCCAGTAGCTCGACCACAACCCAGCAAGGCACGTCGTAAAATCTATAGTATCTAGATGCTCCTTGTTTTTGAGTTCCCACGGCGGAGCAACCAGCATGCTCCGATTATAGAGAAGGACTTACGATTGCTCTAGCCGGTGCCAGATGGGCTTTCCGGCGCACTGCTGAACGGAGATCTGGAGTTCATTAAGACGTCCGAATCCGATCGATGATGTGTTCTTCACACTCAGGTGAGTTAACGGCAGTAAAGTGATTATTTTGGAAGTGTTCCCTTTTGGTTTATATATGCTGGGTCAGGTCAACTCAACACAACACGTAAGGTGCGGTTACGTTAGATAAACTTCACGGTTTCGATGCCAATTGCAAGCATTGTATTTATATTTTTCTTAAAAGCTCCCAAATGCATTGTAATGTTGCATTGTTGTGGGAACCCCCTCCCTATGCTTTTTCTTCACATTTCTTAACAATCATTCATTCTTTAGATAAAATTCCATTTCCTACTCCTAATCTTACTTTATGCCATGCCATGTTTGGGATTCGGATTTGTGGAGGGATGAAAAAGAAAGGAATATAATATAAATAATTGCACACAAATTTCTTCCAAAGGGATATTGCTCTAGTAAGGAGCTACAGTGAGTGACAAGAGTACAAAATTCCTTCTGGTGGCGACCAATCTATATATAGATTTTTGTAAGTTTACTTGGTCTGTGGGGGGTTATGGACAGGTGTGCAAATGAGTTAAGCTGAGTTTTGTTTAATTCAGCTTAGCTTAATAAATTTTATCACAAACTCAAATTCGAGTTGAGCTTGGAAGTTTGGCTCGAACTTAAGTTCGATTAGTATAGCCTGAACTTGAGCTTGGTTAGGCTCGACTCAGGCTCGGCTTGTCCATTTGATTGATGAGCTGAGCTCAGACTCGAGCGGGTTCTAACTTGAGTTTGGGCTCAAGTTGGAATTTATCAAAATTTTATTTAAAAAAATTAATAAATTAATGTATAATAAAAATAAATATCAATCTGAAAATCAATAAGTATATTTAAATGAATCTGACTTGATAATCAATAAATATAACATCGACATGATAATTAAGTAATAATAATTTCATAAATTACAACAAGCATAATATTATTCATCATATAAAAAGATAATCAAATTATTTGTTTAGTTATTTTTAAAATACAAATATAATTAAAATTATAACATAACAAAGATATTTTCAATTCAATTTTAAATTAATTGCTCTAAATATCAACTTTTAATTTGAAATTATAATATTAATTAGTAATCATAATTATATATTAAATCACATATATGAACCTATAAAATACGAACACATCAAAAGCTCGTCTATTCAAGATAGTTCACGAGCTTATAATTGAGTCAATTCATGATTCTCTATTCGAATCAACTTACAAGTTAATGAGTCAAATTTTATTAATATCAAGTTTCATTCTTTTACAAATTAAATTTTAAAGTTAAGTTCAAACTTATTTTATTTATCTTAGTGAATAAACTTGAACGAGTTTTTATCGAGTCGAATACTGAATTAAACTTATATGACTCAACTACGGAGTTATTTTGGTAAGTTTACTCAATATACAATCAATAAAGTAATGATTGCGTTAAGATAGTAGTCACTCAAATAGGGGTGACTACTATAAAAATGACCCCAGAATTTATAAAGAATTGTTCGATGTTGAAGTGTGCCACATTCTCCAGCAACGTCAATCAACCAAACCTTGTTCCAAAAAGTGAAATCGCTTACTTCGGGCGCCCCCCACCCCTGCCCGACAGGACGTGAGGGGTTTAATCATGGCGACCCAGCCGGACGCAGTGACTAGACCGTATTCCCCACGCACAAGGAGCCCCCTCATTTTGGAGAAAGGTTTACTCTTACACTGCGACTTACGAGACTCAATCTCTGCTCCTTGTTTCAAGATTCACCACGAAAAGTACTTTGTACCTCTTTTCTTGACCAACTGAGCTGCCCATGCCGGCATCAACCAACCAAACCTACTTATCCGTTTTTAAGCTATTAGAAGGAAATCTATGAATCCAATAATGTTGCAGACAGTAGCTAGCTAGGGCTTTCCTGTTGGTTCCTGCTATATAATAATGGTTAAATACATATTTTAGTCTCCATAATTGTATATATATTTTATTTAAATATTTAATTTTTTTATTATTTTAATTATACTCTTAAATTATATAATTTTAAATCAACTATATTTCTCGATAAATTCATTTAAAATAATAAATTAAGTATAGTGGAGGAGTCTAATATGTATTTTGCCATATAATAATGACTATCAAGTTTTTAGCTGTTAATTTATTCTCTTGCCCAAGTTGCTTGTCGCTATTTCATACTTGGGATGACGTCCCCTTGTAGACATCCTGGTGTCTTTTTTTGTAACGATAAATTTAATTCGGGTCTAATCCATTAATGACTATGTTGGAGGAGAATTTGAACCTGAACTAACCGCTGGGGCAATCCCGTGGGGCAATCCCGTGGGGCCATCACTATTTCATACTTGCACTTGTGGACTTCCTGAGTGCTAATTTATTGCCTTTGCGTTGCTGAGTGGCTGTCACGGGTTGTTGTGTTGTCAATTCAAATTAATTTGTTGCTATTTCTTTTTTTTTTTCTTTTCGTAATGTTGTTGTCTTGCTAATGATATTCCTACATTATGATTATCATTATCATCGTCGTCTTGTTGTTTTATTTTTTAATATTGTTGTTGAGATATAATAATAAATTTATATATACGAAAGAGTTTTCAATTTTTGAGAGACTTATTAAATAGAAGACAATCAGAGAGCATGAGATATATCTCAAGCGTGAACTTTTTAATGCTTAAGTCAGATCTGTCAAAAATTAAAAAAAAAAATAGTGTATTTTATGTAGTATTTTTCATATATTGAGAGGGTGTGGGGTCACCCTTGATTTATAGAGATTGAAGATAATAGATAGAAAGTATTAGTATTTTTCGAGATTATTTGTTTTGACTTTCAAAGCATCAATTTTGAAAATAAGTTAACGTATTCATTTTTAGCTAAGAATGAGTGTCGAGAGAAAAGACACTAGGGAGACTTATAGGTCTTCAAAAGACGCTAAGCCTCTCGACAAGTCTCCCACTTGGTCTAATTGTCAGTAGCGATGATCTCACCTACAATTTTTAAATACTCGAGAAGAATAAAAGGTCATTGAAGCTCTCCCAACCTTTATTTCTTGACCTTTTCTTGTTGTCTTGGGTATATTTTTAGGCTGAGCATACTAAGAACCATAAACTAACTTGACTTCTAATTGGGTTGGATTGATTTTTAGATTTGGGTCTAAAATTTCAGAACTAATTACAATTAGTTCAACAAACTCAAACTAAACCTAAACCCACACTCAAAGCACTCCAACTCTTTATATTTCTTATCACCAAGAAAATTCGCCATAGAACTGGACGTAAATTAATTCTCTCATTCCCATGCTTATTTAAGACGACAAATTAACCTAATTCACCTTGCATTGTTCTCCCGCACGTTGCCTTTCTATCGATCGATCGGTTCTTCTTGTTCTCGATCGACGAGCTTAGATCAAGAACATAATATATATATATATCTCGATCTGAAAGAACATTTAGAATCAGCTAGGGTTTTTGTAGATCTCAATCAGAATTGGCAAGAAACATGAAGTTTGGCAAGGAATTTGCTTCTCAAATGGTACCGGAATGGCAAGAAGCATACATGGACTACGCCTACCTCAAGGAGGTCCTGAAAGAAATCCAGCGTTTCAAACAGAGAACGAATAGGCATCCGCCGGGCGCCCCCGCCGGACTGAAGAGGGCGCTCACGCTGTACAGATCTTTCAGCGGCCTATCGCACCGACGCCATCCGCCGGCGAGCCCGACGACGCCGGACTTCGACATCGAGAGCATGGCCATTCTGGTGAACTCGGTGAGACGAGACGGCAGAGAAGGCTACGAGACGATGTTCCTCAAGGCCTCCGAGGAAGGAGGCGAGTACGAGTTGGTGTACTTCCGGAGGCTGGACGATGAGTTCAACAAAGTACTTAGGTTTTACAAGTCGAAGGTGGAGGAGGTGGAGCAGGAGGCGGCGGTGCTGGATAAGCAGATGGCGGCTCTCATTGCGTTTCGGATCAAAGTGGATAATCCGCAGCGGTGGTTCGATAGCTCGGTGGAGATGACTCGTCTTGCGTCGGAAGTTGCGGCGTCGACGGCCTCGTTATCGGCCACCACTCCGTCCGGCGCCAGAGCAAGCAGTGAGATTTCTACACTCTTTTACCAAACTTTGCGGCCGCAAAATGACAGTGTCCTTTTTAAATATTACTTTTTTATAAAATGACGGCACTGGTTTACGAGTTTTAACATTTTGACCCGCCTTTTTATTAATATTATATATATACACACATGACGCATGTGAGTCACACTACTTCCACTTCGGATTCTACTTATTTTTTTTAGTTTATATTGTATTTATTTTTTTACAATTTAAACTATAAAATATTTTAAATATCTCTTAATAATATATATATACAAAAATTTATAAGAACATTTAAAATATTTTATAAGTAAAAAATAAATATAATTCAAACAGAAAGTAGTTGTATACAATACATATTTATATTAATATAATATAAAATATTAAGGTCAAAAGTATACTTTTGCCTTTGAATTTTTATGTTTTTTTTTTTGTATAAATTTAATTTTTTTGTAATTTTAAATGTGTACTTAAACTAGAGATGTGCAATGGGTGGGCCGACCCGTCTCTCGCTTGGCCCACTCATTTGGTAGACCGAGCCGAATTTAACCCACAAAAAAGATGGATCGGGCCGAGGTAATGAATATTGGGGCTCGGCATGGTCCTGTGGCCCTTAATAAATGGGTCAAGTGAGCCGGGTCGTGAGCCTTCTGGGTAGGACTGGCCCATAAGCTTGGTTGTTTGGGTCGGCCCATGGATCATTTATTTATAATTTTTAAATATAATTTTTATGTTTGTAAATTTTTTTATAATATTTTAAAATATGTATAATTTTTATGTTTGTATAATTTTCATTATTATATTTAAAATATGTTTAAACATATTTTTTAAACATATCTTTATATATTTAATAAACATATTTTTTTAAATATTTTTTTATTTTTTAGTAGATCGGGCCATGCCATTTTGACGGGTCAGTCTACGGGCCATTTTGGTGGGCCGGGCCGGACCGAGCTACAGGCCAGATATCCCTGGCTCGGCCTAGCCCACATTTTGTTGGGTAGGCCAGCCCGGCCCGTCTGCTACAGTAGCAGGTCGGCTCGGGCCGGGCTATGAGATGGGCTGCCCGACCTATTTTTCATCTCTAACTAAAATTGTGTAAAATTACTCATTTAAATATCTGGTTAGCAAGTAATGTACACGTACACTGATATGGTAGTTATTTAACGTCTCCTTAGCCATCATTTCCGTATAACGTCTCTTAAGTTCTTTCTTTTCCTCTTGTGATATTTTCAAATATACATCCAAAAAGAGATAAGACACAATGAAAGAAAAAGAAAATTGAGAAAATGTTGTGAGAGACAGATGGAACTAAAAGGATGTCAAAGAAAGAAAAAAAAAGTTGAGAAGACACGTCAGTGCACATGCATATCATTTATTGATCAAATATTTAAATGAATAATTTTACATAATTTGAGATACATTTAAGATCATAAAAAAGTTTTGGAACGACCAATGGGTGTTGCTTACAGGAAGAGTTCATATGGATGTGATCGACGAAGAAGAAGGGTCAAGCAGGGGGGAGCAATCGGACGAATCACAAGCTGCGAGCCAAAATGCTCGAGAGCAAAGGCGAAACAACATCGTAGTGGACAGGCCTGCTCCGCTGGAAATACTCAACCACGTCAAGATCAACAAGCCCCTTGACACTCCTCGTTCCACAATCCGAAGCTTTCTCACAGCTCCTGACGATCAGAAAGAGATCAGGTTCAACAGGGAGAATCTGAACAGAGTCGAACAGCAGCTCAAACGCGCTTTCATCGAGTTCTATCACAAGCTTCGGCTTCTCAAGAGTTACAGGTGAGTTAGGTTTTTTTTTTTTTTTTTAATGTTTTTAATTTCCGCCGGAAAATGAAATTGATGAGTTCTTTCTGGAACTGCATTCGATGGTCTGATTGTCCTATAACTGGACAGCTTTCTGAACATGTTGGCGTTTTCGAAGATCATGAAGAAATACGACAAGGTATTTTCCCTGTTCGAGAGCCTAAATTCCATCTGTTCAATTAGATATAAAATAGAATAAATTTCTTACATGGCTGGCTACTGTGTTGAAGATTACGTCTAGGAACGCGTCGAGATCTTACTTGAAGATGGTGGACAATTCCTACCTTGGTAGCAATGATGCGGTGAGTTTCTCTTTCGGCATACGAGTAAAAATATATATCACGATGAGGAAGAAGGAAAGTTCAATGGAATACGATACAGATATTAACTAGGACACATGCATGTAATTCATGATGAACAGCTTGTTATCACCATTTAAAGTCACAAAAACTCCAATACCAACGATTGAATTGTTGCCATTTAGGCTACCAAGCTCATGGACAGAGTGGAAGACACATTCATCAAGCATTTTTCAAACTCAAACCGCAGAAAAGGGATGAGCGTCTTGCGCCCGAAAGTGAAGAGGGAAAGGCACAGGGTGACATTTTCCTTGGGTAACGAACCATTTACATTGCCAATTGAGGAGGAATTACTTGTACATTTCAATCACTTTATGATTTGTTCTTACCTTTCCTTTTGGAAAATTTCAGGTTTCTTTGTTGGCTGCACAGTGGCTCTCGTTGTTGCTCTTATTTTGGTTACTCGTGCTCGCCATCTCCTACACCATCGTAACAGAGATCAGTACATGAAAACGATGTTTCCCCTTTATAGGTAGGTCATTTACACCTTGCTCAAATAATTAACCCATATAGTTATGCTTCAGTATTCTTTTTTCTCTGTTTTGGGCCTATATAAATTAGGTCCAAGAAAACCTTTTTAAAAAAAAAAATTAATCAGAAGACCTCATTTTCAGGAGACGTCAAAAAGTTAGTTTTCCGGGTTCAAAAATCTTTATGATCTGAAAGTAAAAATCGTACAAAACAATGCACGTTTGAAGTTTTCATTGTTTGTCAATCTGGAAAACTGCTCTTTTAACATGTTGAGAAAATAAAGACCAGAAGCTCAAAAAAAATAATAAAAACATAACTGAAGGGGACCTAATTTCCTCTAGATCTTCTACATCTTGTTGAGAAAATATCTGCAGTTAAAACTGCTCTTTTAACATGTCATGTAAAATTACACTTGCAGCTTATTTGGTTTCATTACTCTTCACATGGCCCTGTATGCTGCAAATATATACTTCTGGACGCGCTATAGAGTCAACCATCCATTTATATTTGGTTTCAAGCAAGGAACTGACCTGGACTACAGGGAAGTTTTCCTCCTCAGCTTTGCAATTGCAGTCCTGGCAATAGCCGCTGTGCTTGCAAACCTAGACATGGAAATGGATCGCAAAACTAAAGATTACAAAGCAGTCACTGAACTCGTGCCTCTGGGACTTTTTTGTGTAAGCATATTAAACTCAGGTAGCTTTCCTAGTTTCCCACTTTTAAGACCTGCGTCAAAACTGATATCTTTCTCTCTATGCAGCTCCTCCTCGCCTTGTTATTCTGCCCATTCAATATTCTCTATCGATCAAGTCGGTTCTTTTTGCTTGTATGTGCGTTTCACTGCATTTGTGCTCCTCTCTACAAGGTAAAAACTGTGAGATTATTGAGCATCAACTTACCCAAAAACTTACTCTATTATATAAGTTAGTAATTTTTATCTTTTAATATTTATAGTCTAGTTTGAAAGGAGACTTTTGTTTGTTCCAATCTCATATTAAATTATTGATTAATGTTATAATTTGTAGCACGAGACGGTTAAAGTAAAAAACAAGAAAATAATGGATGCTTAGTATTCATTTGGTTGGGCAGTTTGCCTAGTCCACGAGAGAGAGAAGTTAATTATTCTCCAGGAAAAAAGATGGGGCATAAAACAATTATCTATATGGACAAAGTTCTGAATTCTAGTTACTTGGATGTCCTAAAAATTTTTAAAAAAATTGCCCCCAAACATAGCAGGCAGCAGGGTAGAGCCATGCACCCCTCTTCTTTCGATGTGGGGGAATGTCCTGTTAATAAAACTTGCATGGCTAGTTGTGAAAGCTGAGTGTCCCTCTACTTGGTTTTCTTTATGCTCACCATGCTTAAGTCTAGTTCGCTCCCTTAGCTGGCCTTTTACCTGATAGTATGAGACACTGATATCGAAATCGCCAACCAATCTAAAAGTTAAAAAATTGTAGATAGAGCTAAATTTATCTTTAAAGTATTATTTATACACTCCACTAGGCTATCCTGATATAATAAGGAGAAAGTTACTTTGAATTGATTCAATTATTGAGAATATATCTTTCCTCTGCAGGTGACTCTTCCTGATTTTTTCTTGGCTGACCAGCTAACAAGCCAGGTGAGCAGATAGCAGTTTATTATGCTAAATCAGACTAAAAATCCCTCTTTGATTTGAAATTGTTCAAGTGTTGGTTCATTGTGGTGTTGCAGGTTCAAGCATTTCGAAATCTGGAGTTCTACGTTTGCTACTATGGATGGGGAGACAACAGGCATAGAGAAAATACTTGCAAAGGAAATAATGCTTACAAAACTTTCTATTACATTATTGCAGCGGTTCCATACTGGTCTCGCCTCCTTCAGGTGCGTCTCTAAATAGCATTTCCATTAATGAAATTCCACAGTTGGCTGAAGCCATATTCCTTTTTTCCCTCGTTCTCTCAGTGCCTGCGTCGCTGGCATGAAGAGAGAGATGCCATGCAAGGGCTCAACGGGCTTAAATATTTCTCAACTATAGTAGCAGTTTGCTTGAGGACGGCATACAATTTTAACAAAGGGACTGGCTGGAGGATTTTAGCTGCTATTGCCTCAATATTTGCAGCAATCTTTTGCACATATTGGGACCTTGTCATAGACTGGGGGCTTCTGCAAAAACATTCTAAGAACCGGTGGTTGAGAGACAAACTTCTTGTCCCCTATAAAAGTGTGTATTTTGTTGCCATGGTAAGAAACATATTTGTGAAAGTTAGCCACACTCATATACTCCTCCTGACCTTTTTGGGTTCATTTCTGGAAACAACCTCTTTTCAAAAAAGTAAGGGGAAGGTCGTGCATAAAAACGGCCATCTCTAGCCTTTGAAAAGCAGGGAACCTTGTGTACTGGGGACGCTCTTTAACTCTAGCTATATGATGATTAAGTGCTAAAACTAAAGAAACATCCTTACATAGATGTTCAATATCATCTAAAAGGATGGTTGTTGAATGAATGCAGGCTTTGAATGTGGCGTTGAGATTTGCCTGGCTTCAAACAGTGTTGAACTTCCAAGTTTCTTTTGCGCATCCAGAAACAGTAGTTGCAGTCGTCGCTATCCTAGAGATCATTCGCCGCGGCCTCTGGAATTTCTTCAGGTGTGTTGAAGGAGCTCCGGTGATATATATATATATATATATATATATGTCTATGTATGTGTGTGTCTGTTCAGTTGTTTATGAATAGCATTGATTGATGTATTTGGAGTCTATCTAACGGCAACTGGACTCTAAATTGTGTGGAAAGGATGACATATTCTTTCAAAACTGATGGTTGCTTTGGTGTTTGATCAGGTTGGAGAATGAACATCTGAATAATGTAGGCAAATATCGAGCCTTCAAGTCTGTGCCTTTGCCTTTCAACTATGAAGAAGACGAGGACAAGGACGAATGAAAGACTGAACAATGAATATCCTTCTTGTACATAGTCTTTGTGAATATAATATGAAAGCTTAGAGAGATTTCATATTTATATCACTTGAAACATTCTTTCTATACCACTAAAGTTGTGGCCCAGTGATAAAGTGGTGAGTCTGAGGGTTCGAATTTGAGTTTTGTAAACCTCAGTTACTCCGTCGCTAGCTCTCTAGTGGTATAATTTTATTTACTTAAAAGAAAATATTCTTTCTATATTTTTTACGTGCCATTTTCTGAGTTAATTTTGTGTAACAAATTTCTTTGAATTAATTAAAGTAACACTATTTTATTCTTGCAAGACGAAACTATCATTATGTTATAATTGTGACTTAAAATTTAAATTTGACTATGGTTGACATGTTAAATTTAATTGTGATTTATGACGTCATTCAAAATTGAATATTTATCTTTATACTCATCAAGATTTATTTTCGTACCTCATCTTCTGATCAGAATATAGATTTATGCAAGTTAATTATTTTTTATATACATCTATAAATAAGTGAAATAGTAGTGGAATCAAGATATTAGAATTATTCACCATCTTTTTTTTATTTCAAGAGAGATAAGTGTTAGAGGGCATAATAATTTATATGCATAACATTAAATAACCAAAGAGCAATTTTAGAAGTTGAGAGGGGCAATGACACACCCTCAATTGTATGTCATTTGACCCTTAGAGTGGTAGATTTATAAATAGGTACTCAATATTCTATAATTAGTAGCAATAATATCACTATTGTAATAATAATTATCCAAACTAAAAATAAACTTAAATTTCATAATTCATTGAAACAAACATGAATATAATTTTTATCATTCATGAATCATGACTTACTAATTAAAAATAAATAATAAATTTAAAAAAATCTTAATATTACAAAACGTGATTCCAAAATGACCTCGAAACATATTTTTAAATCAGAAACATGTTTTTAATATTTTTTTTTTAATATTACAAAACGGTCTCCAAAATATTTTTAAAATTGCAAAAATGGCCCAAAAACGTTTTTTTTTTTTTTTGTGTTTGTTGACTTTTTGGTATAAAAAACTATTTTTGGAAATGTTGAAACGACACACCTAAGGCTTTTTCATGTATCATAGGATATATCTATACATGTTTCGAAGTTGAGATAGAACATAATCAGATTTGATTTTAGTTGAATTGAGTTGGTTTAAGAACCAATGAAAAACGAGTTATTTGACCCTTTTCGTTTTCCTTTAAAGTAATGGACCAACCAACATGTCTAGCCCATTTAACTTAAATTTACTTAGTTTGATTTAGCGAAGGGTTATTTATACCATTTTCTTGGGTTGGAAAGAGAGGTCATTTGTCAATTATAAAAATATTGACAAACAGATTAGGGTTTGCAATAGCTCGAGTAAGTCTAGTTTGCCTCTAATCTCGAACCGCAATATCTTGTCTTGTAGCTCGATAAGATATGGGTTTTCGCCCCATTCTCCATTTCAATAGGGCGTAAGGCGAGGTTGGGACATCTCAAACCCCAAATATATATTCATATATATATATATAAACATAATATACATATATATATAAAAAGGTAGGGTGAGGCATATCGAAGTAGGGATGCTAAATATTATCCCTGTCTTAACCCTAATTGAAACTTAAATGGGGATTCCCTAAACCCAACCCAACCCCAATTAATCAGCATTTAACTCAATCATGAGTACTTGCAAATTTAGGATACTTTGCCAATACTAAACACAATAGTGTTGCACATGATTAGTCTCTTGTTCAAGAAAGCATGAGATTAATAGATTAATGAGACTATGATGCCATGTTAAATAGAAACAGGAAAAGCAAACTTTAATAAACATGAGTTTAACTTCATTATTACTACAAACACACCAAACAACATGAACAAGAAAAGTGGCAACATGCTGCCCAACATGAACAAGAAAAGTGGCAACATGCTACCCCTAGGGCATAGATTAACTGGCAAAGGAAGAATATGTCGGGGTGTTGCTCTCTGGACTCTTAGGTTCCGTGTTCGAGCTCTGGCCAGAAAAAAAAACTCGGCAGTCAAGACAATGTTGAAACTTGAAAGACTGTCTATTGCCCTCACGTTTGCAAAAAAGCTAGGGGTTGAACTGACTGCTGGGTACCCTGATTTACCTCTCTCGTAGAAATCGTGGGGTCGAGCTGCGCGAAGCACTCATGATGGTGTGTTAAGCAAAAAAAAAAAAAAATGGCAACATGCTTCCCTAGTATACTTTCCAACAATATTTGTTAACCAAGATATAGATAAAAAAAAAAAAAAGAGTAAGATATAGAAAGTATTTCAGACAAAAATATTTTCTTTTGTATTTGTTAAATTTATCTGACAATATTTTAAAAAAAAATCAAGTGACTTCTTATAGAGTTTTTTTAAATAAATTTATCTCTCTCTTCTTCCAGATAAATTTATCTTGATTCTTATAAATAAGAAAAAAGATGTATGTGTCTCCCAGTGCATTCTAAAAATTTAACAAATAGTTTGATAAAAAAATTAAAATATTTTCTATCCCTATTTTAATCATTTTATATTTTGATCTGAAAAGCATTCTAACCTTATCTTGATACAATTTTATCCTATTTATTTTAACAAACATTATCTTAATAAACACGAGCTTAACTTCTCAACCAATTAAACGCTGAATTTAGGCAAAATTAATGAGATAATGGAAAATGTTATGCCAGAGCCGACTCAACCAACTTGGGGGTTTTAGATAAAAAAGTTTGTTAGGGCCTTCTCAAGAGTATTAACCTTTTTTGTAAAAAAATAAATAATACACCTTTCCATGGGAAACTTGCCAAAGTGAAGAAGTAAAAGAATAAGTAAAGAAGATAAACTCACATTACAATGATACAATCTTCACGGGCGGTTCACCAATTACATAAAATTACTAATGATTCAAGAAAAAGGAAACAATGAAAACAAGAAGAACAACAGCATATGATAATTGTTATTATTTTTGATTGGAAGTTTGTAGTTGAGATTTTTTTTTAGGGCTACAATTGAAAGATTTATAATCAAAAATAAATTTACAGTTTTAAACTCTAAGGGATATTTAAGAAGAAACGGTAAAAATTAAGAAGAGAAAATTGAGAATAATGAGAATAGATAGTGTAAAATTTGAGAAGAAAAAATGTGAATGACAAGACGTTGTAAATTGATTGGTGGGCAAATTGATTGTTGGGTTGGATGTCCATGTATCTGTGTGAAATTTAAATTGAAAATTAAATTTTATTTAGGACTCAAATTTTTTAATAAAATATTTATCATTAAAAATAATATATATATATATATATATATAAATTACAAAATTTTGGGACTTTCATGGCTTAGGCAGCTGTCTAGATGGCTTCATGATCGAGCCAACTTTATATTATGTACACAAGTAATTCTCATATATAATTTTTATAAATTGACATGACGCATAATAATACTATAAAAGTGTCGAAAATAATATGACACCCACTAATATGAAACAAAAAAATCTAAAAGAACAAATAAAGTGAAACTTAAGTGTGGTAGGTGTCTCATTACTATTAAACTTAACCTTTTATTATAGTGTGCTTGATTGGGGTAAGAGGTGGAGGAGCGACGTTTGACCATCAGATGTTGAGATACAAAAAGCTAATAGTGGTGGTGGATCACTATGTTTTACGGAAACGGAAACGAAAACGAAAATTTTTTTTTTATAAGAAACAAGAAACTAGAAAACATACATTATTCTAAAAAAATAGATATAAATAGAGTTCGAAACGAGAATAAAAAATATTTCGAAAATAAGAAAACGATTCCTATGAAGTGTTTCCGTGCAACATAAGTGGACTAAATAGGAGTAAAAATTTGAACACTCATTTATTCTAAATTTTTATTTAAATTTATTTATTTAATAAGTAAATATAAATAAATAAAATCAAACTTATTCACAAAATATTAGTGGTGTATTAGTTCATGTGCGTCGTAATGTATCGAAATATTTTGGAATATTTTTAAGTTATTTTTATAATTTTAAAAACGTTTCGATATCATTTCATAATATTAAAAAAAAATATCCAAATTAGTGGTGGAATTTTTTTTATTTATAGCTTAAAGTTTTTATTTTTTTAGAATTTATTTTTAAAATTTATTTAAATGTATTATGAAATTTATATTTATTTATAAAAAAATATCCTTATATTTATTTATTTATATATTTCTTCCACATTCCTCTTGGGTGAATTTTAAGGAAAGGGTTTAGGGAAATTTGCAAAAATAGGACTGCTGGCAAAGAATTTTGCAAAAATAGGACTCTTAATTTTTTTTTTTACAAAACTAGGATTTTTGAGAGTTGAATAGACTAAAATGCCCCCGATTTAAATTGACAATAGGATTCCCTAGTCTTCTTCCTCTCCTCTCGAGCGCACATCCCCAATCGTCTACCGACAAGAACATCTCTCTCGCTCGCCTTCTTCGTCATCTCTCTCGCTTGTCCTCTTCTCCGTCGGTCGTCGCCTTCAAAGCCATTGCAGGTATGTATCCGTTCTCTAATCTTTGAAAATCTTCTAGCCACAGATGATTGGTTTGGATAATTTCAAAGTCTTTTACCTTCTTTGATGCGATCTTTTTAATGACTACATAATAGGTATGCAAATGAACCTTGCTCTAGTTCTGCATTATAAAGCTCGATTGAGTTAAGGCTTTGAACATCTATCGATTGATATACCGATTGGATTCCGATATATGTCAACTGAACCAATATAGGTTCAAACCAAAAGTATACCCAAAAATGTTTTATGCACCGACATCATATATCGGTATAATTGTATCGGTATAAATTTAATGTAAATCGATACATAGTAACCCATATACATCCTATAACAAATACTATATCGGTATAAATGTATCAGTTGTAATTTTATATAAAATCGATATATAATAACTGACATAACTTGCACGACCGATATTATGAAACCGATATAACATTAAATAATCGATAATTTTTTTAACTTACATCCAACCGAATTTTTTTTTTAATTTACAAGAATGGCAGCTCATAGACCTATATTTGTACCTGTGATGTATGAAGGTTGGTGGGAATATAATATTGATAAAGGCGAATACAAGTACGTGACCGATAAATGTTGTTGTGTAATACGTGTGCATCTAGGCTTCACATTCGACCAATTGGTAAGTTCCGTATATAGAAGGTTCAATTTTAGTCCAGTTGAGAAGTTGGTTGTGATGAAGTACAAGTTGGCTATCATTTTATAGCCAATTTAGAACAACAGAATCGATAGTATATATTTTATCTGTCTATAAACGATGTAATGGAACCAATAGTATTTTCAGTTTCTGTTTACATTATAATTGATAAAAGTAACTATAGGAAATTTGTCATACTTAACACATTCTATACATGTTGCAAGTTTAACTTGATGCCAAAGACTAATGTCGTATTATAAACAAACTTGACACAAACTTCATCCCAAAAATATTTTATATCGGTTCGATTTATATATCGATACCTAAAAATGTTGTGTACCGACATCATATATCGGTATAATTGTATCGGTTTTAATTTAATATAATTGTAATCGATATATATCGGTTGTAATTTTACGTAAACCAATATATGATAATCGACATATCCTTGCGCGACCGATATTATGAAACCGATATAACATGATATAACTGATAACTTTTTTTACTTACATCTAACCGATGATTTTTTATAATTTATAGGAATGGCAGCTCGTAAACCTATAATTGTACCTGTGATGTATGGAGGTCGGTGAGAATATAATGTTGATAAAGGCGAATATAAGTACATGACCGATAAATGTTGTTGGTAAGTTCCATATATAGAAGATTCAATTTTAGTCATGCTGAGTAGTCGGTTGTGCTAAAATACAAGTTTAGGATGCCAAATATATCTGCACATCCAATATACATTTTATCGGTCTGTAACCGATGTAATGGAACAGTTTGTGTTCACATTATAATTGGAAGTCATCAATAACATCTTCTATACACGTTGCAAGTTTAACTTGTTGACAAAGACTAATGTCGTATTATACACAAACTTCATATTTATAAACAAATACCATTACATTAGACTAACACATCATTAATTTAATAAAAATAAATAAATAAATTTTGGTGACTCTTTTGTGATGCATCTCTATTGCAGGTCCCTCTTCTACAAAAGGCATACTGAGACAGACACTAGGAAATAGATCGTTTTTCTCAGGCTTCTCAGATACAAGAGCAGGTTCATTCACAAACAGTGAGTAATTACTCTAACCATTCGGAATTATTCAACCTCCCAATAAATTGCCAAAGTATTACCTTGGCAATGTATTTGGAGGTTGAAGAACCCTCAATGGTCAGAGCAATCACTCACTATTTGTTGATGAACCTGCTCTTGCATCCAAGAAACCCGAGGAAAGCGATCTATTTCCTTGGCTTCTGCTTCAGTAATATCGGTTTATGACCAACTCAACATATCCCGTATTCGTTGCATTCGTTTTCATCAGTTTACATAATTCAGTGATGTGACCGATACAAAAGCTGGTTTATCTTTTGTGTTGCACCTCTGTTGCAGGTCCCTCTTCTGCTACCATCCTCTACAGTAAGCAATAGATGGTTACGCTGAAGCAGAAGCTAGGAAGATAAATAACTTTCTCGTTCTTATCAGTTGAAGTTGCAGGTTCATTCACACACAGTGATTGCTGATCACTGTGGGTGAAGAATGAACCTGCAACTGCAACCGATAAGGCCGAGGGAAGTTATATATCTCTCTGACTTCTGCTTCAGTCTCACCTCCTAATGCCTTCAACAGTGTTTTCTGCTTCAGTCTCACCGAGGGAAGTTATCGCTTTTGATCTTTGCCATCTTCAACAATTACTAAGTTGTTACGCGATGAGAGCATATTTATAGAGCAACCCAGTCCTATCAGGCTGACGTTGGGAAGTGCAACGGACATTGGCCCAGTCTTATCGGTACTAACATTAGGAAGTGCAACGGACATTGGGAAGTGATGATCTTGGTCATTAAATATTTCAATATCGGTCCAGAAATATCAGTCATAATAACCGATATATGACCGATATTAACATATCGGTTCTGACATATATATAGGTTATACTAACAGATATATTTGAACTGATATTAACATATCGTAAAACATAAAACATATCGGTTCACACATCAGTGCATATATATCGGTTATTTAACCGATATATTTGCATTGATAATTCGTATATCGGTGGACTATCCTGGCGACGTTAGAAGGCATTTAATTCCAGTCACCAATGTGTCTTATCGGTGCATACATTGGGAAGTGAACCGTTTTAATTTTAAATACTTTTAAATATTTCAACATCTATTAAACCATACCGTTTTAATATTAAATACTCTTAAATATTTAAATATTTGTTAAACCATATCGATGTAAGGTTTATTACCGATACAACTTACCTAATATCATAGTATCAATTTTTTATCGATACATTTGACCGATATCATTCGCATTTGTTATATCGATTACATTATATCGGACTGCTATATTGACCAATGTTTATTATATTATATCAGTTACATTATACCAATATCATTCTCCTCTGTTATACATTATACAGACCGATATTAACATATTGGTCGACATATCGATTACTGTGTATCGTGTATCGGTTTAAATCCGATACATGGAACTGATATTATCTTGGATATATATTATGTATTGGGAAGTGTGCAACGGACATCATTTTGCATGTCTGTTGAGTATCTGGAATGCATTTAATTCCAGTCGTCAATGTGTCCCACCGGTGCAAACATTGGGAAGTGAACCGTTTTAATATTAAATTCACGTAAATATTTCAATATCGGTTAAATCATATCGGTTGGTAATCGATACATGTTGTCGACTTTGCTCGACTTTGTCATATCGATGTACAGATATCGTTTTATATAACCGATATGTATGCACCGATGTCGAAATTTTTATGCACCAATGAGAGCGATGTCGGCAAACTACATTAGTTTTTTACCGATAGATCATAACCGATATCCTAATAGCCACATCAGTTTATGTTATATCGGTCAAGACAATTCGGTTTGGATATCGATACTTTTTTACCGATATCATTAAAAAATTTGAATTTTTTCCGACATATGCATTGTCCAATGTACGCATCGATAGGACTGTTTTTTTACTGGACATAAATGCCCTTCCCATTAAAACGTGAGTCTTGATCTTGCTTGCACTTCAATCGACTGCTCCATACGGTTACATACTCGATGTCGCTCTTACTTCCCATTTCCATTGATTGCGTCTGCTATTGAAGTTCTGAAGAGGTTACACCAACGTTGCTCATTGCTCGCGTATTTGCTTCTGATGGCGCGATCACGTCGTGTGTCATTCGAGAAGAACAACAGTGATAAGATGGATACGTTGGCGAATAACAAGAGCGAGAAGAAGACGGCAAGGGATAAGGACTTGGAGGTCAACAAGTATTTCACCGCTAGAATAATGAGACTTGATCATTTTGAAAATACCGTTGAAGGCATTCGGAGTATACTGAAGTAGAGGCTTCGCCTAGAGAAACAGTTTAAGGCATCTGCTTTTGGTCAGATTGTCTATAGGGTAGATGGACTAACTTGGAGTATTCAGTTAGTCCACAGACTATTGTTAAGCCTGTTGAAGCAGACATATGAAGAAGGATCATTGTTCTTCAGGCTCAGAGGTCAGGATATAAAATTTGGGAAGAATGAGTTTGCGCTGATCACAGGGTTGAAGTTTGGCAACGGCAAAGCAGCGAAGCGAAAAATCATATTGAAGCAGCCTCCACAAATGTTTACCAGGTTTTTCCCCGAATGCAACCTAAAGATGGGGGTTTTAGGGTTTAGATTAATTAAGGTGTTTCATTAGAATATTGTTAGCGAAAAGGTGAAATGTTCTGATGACGAACTCCTATCCATATCATATCTGATGATGATGTGGGAAATCAATTCCAAGGCTCCTCGCACGAGGGTGGATATCAGGTATTTTCACTTGGTCACTCACTGGGATGAGTTGAATTGATTCTTTTGGGAAATCGACTCCTTTATCACTACTACAGAGAGTGCCAAAAAAGACATATTGAATGGGTTCAAACAAAACTCTAAGAAGAAGACGTATTTCATTGGAGGTTTCTCACTTACCATACAGGTATGGATTTATAATGTCATATAGAGATATAAGTCGAATCGATATAAAACATTTTTTGGTATGCTTCTGGATTGAACCTATAGTGAAATGCATAGTTTTCACTCAATCTAGTTTTAGAATGAAGAATCAGAGCGAGGTTCATTTGCATACCCATTACGTAGTCATTAAAAAAATCGTATCGAAGAGGGTAAAACACTCTGAAATTACCTACAATAGCTTTGAAGGCGAAGACCGAAGAAGAAACAGCAACCCTAGATGCTTAGAACAGATGACAAGGGAGAGAGATGACGAAGAAGACGAGCGAGAGAGATGTTCTGATCGGTAAGCGATTGGAGATGTGCGTGCGAGAGGAGAGGAAGAAGACAAAGGGATCCTCTTGTCAATTTAAATCGAGAGTATTTTAGTCTATTTAACTCTCAAAAGTCTTCGTTTTACAACAAAAAAAAAAAAAAAGTTAAGAATTCTATTTTTGCTAATTTATTTGCCGGCAGTCTTATTTTAGCAAATTTCCCGAGGGGTTTAAGGACGTTTAAAGAGTGAAGTCGGCAATCGGCAATGGGAGCTTCTCTGTCCGCGTCTTCAACAAACCCTAACGACGCCCGCGCTCAGCAACACGCCGACACCGGAGAAGCTTTACAGACGCCAGAATCAAACCTTCCCGCACCAGATCAAGAAGAAGCGTCAGATCCGGTAACGCAACCCGTCGATTCAGAAGAAGAGGAAGAAGGAGAATGCGGCTTTTGCCTCTTCATGAAGGGTGGCGGATGCCGAGACAGCTTCGTTGCGTGGGAGAATTGCGTTGCGGAAGCCGAGAATAACGAGGAGGACATCGTCGAAAAGTGTTTTGAGGTCACCGGCGCTCTGAAGAAGTGCATGGAGGCCCACGCCGAATACTACGCCCCGATCCTCCGAGCAGAGAAGGCCGCCGAGGAGGAGGTCGTCAGGGAATTGCACAAAGACGAAGCTGAACAATCTGGATCGTCTTCGGAAAGAAGATAAATTGTTGCTCTAGACGCGAATCGCAGTCGCAGAGCTTTTTGTCAGGGAGATGCAGAATCAGAGGAATTATTTGAGGTAATTGAGGGAAAATCATATGCTGCGGCATTGTTTAGTTTACATGATTGGAAATTGGAATAGAATTATTGAATTTTTACTTCAACATGTGTTTTCATTTTGTCTTTCTGCTTAAAAATCTGGCTTCTGCTTCTCTGTTTCTATCTTTTTAGTTTCTTTATTGGCTTGTTGACTCAATTGTGTTTCTGGTAGCTGAATCTGATGCGAACAGTTTTGGATATTTTAGGTTATTTCTTGAACAATAGAATGATGCCGTTGGATGATTATTGTTGGTGCTAGAAGCATAGAAAGACTTAATTGGATATCTAATTCGACATATGTGGATGTGAGTTATGATCCGTCTGATACTTGCCTTCCTCATATTCTTCATGAGCTCTGATTAACAGATAGCGCCTCGAATCTGACAAATATTTCAGATCAATTTGATTTCAAGGTTTTGATTTTCCCTCAACTTGCAAATATTAAATGTATGTGTCTTTCATAGGTTATGGAACTCATATATTCCTTGCTGGGGTGAACATATCACTCACTAAAAGAAAATGGTTAGCAATATGGAATTGGTTAGTCATGAAAATATAATTATTATGAGCTGAATTTTCTTTGACCGAGGCTTATGCTAGCATCAAAGATCTTCATGTGAAAAAGTTAGGATTATTTTCTATCAGCAAATTGCTAGGAGAGAATTTACACAATATCAGATATGTGAATTTGAGAGAAGAAACTGGTTTCCCCTGTATTTATCGGGAACACTCCTAATTGAGAATTTCTCAAATTAAAAGTTAATGGCCTTGCATATAGAATTGAGTATCCATGAAAAAATTATGGAAAGGTACTGGCCTTTCGTATAGAATCTGATCACGTTGCTGGCTTGCTCCTTCACAGCAGGCTTTTGCTAGCCACATAAAACCTTTCTGATCTGGGGAAAAAAATCATTAACAGATAGTGCAGGGCGAAAGGAGGTTTCAAACTTATGGTTGTGAGCATTCATGTAAAATCATCTTTTGGGATGTCTCAGTGCACGAATGCACACCCAGCATGTGCACGAGTATGTTTGCATCTCAGGGAGGGAGTTGTTTAATAGCTGTGATCTCACTTGTATTACTTCATATTTCTTCTTAGTGAGTATTTTGGAGCCACTTTCTACTCTGTGCTCACTAGCTTGATTATGTTATCTATGCCAAATTCATGGTGAGGAAAACAGAGTATTAATGTCCAGAGTGCTGCCCAGTGTGACATAACACCAGTAGATTCCAGTTTACCTTCTAAAAATTTGATTACTTTAGTTAGCTTCTACCCTGTTTTCTATCTTAGTGAAGATTTAAGAACAGATTCATCTCAAACTTGGTCTTCTGCAGCAATCTAATCTGCCAGCAAACTTCACTGGTCATTGTCAGTGAAGCCTATAGAGAGGAGTGTGATGATCTCCCTTGGCTTGAAATCCAGTTCATCTGCTAAAGCTGGAACTGGAAGCTACTCCTCTCTTTCAGAAAGAAAAAGACAGAGGAAATCCAAATAATTCAATTTGCAATGTTGCCTATGATGATTCCTGTACACAAATGCAATGAATTGAGTTTTAATTGGTTTGAATCTTGGGACGGGGAGTTAGCTGAAAGTGAACACTATCTGGTAACATAAATTTGTATATATGCCCTAACTGCAGCAGTGCAGCCATGGAATTTTTCCACTTCTTTTGGTGTTGAGTCTCGGCTCTTGTCTCTTGACTGAACAATGATAGAGAGTTCCATTGTAATAGTTTCAGCATCCTTATGATGATAAAACTCTCGGTTTCCTTAGCTCCAATTGCCAATTGCATGGCAAGTCACTCAGGCTATACATTGCCATATTTTTGTGTTTCAATTTCTTTGTGACCTACTAGGTCACAGGTCTAAGTTGTGAAAGTAGTATTTTTGTAAAAAAAAAGTAAAGAAAAGACTAACATACAAGTACGCTCTCCCCAGGCTCTCAAAAAGCAGGGAACCTCATGCACTGAAAGAACCCTTAACATTGCATTGTGCCACTGGATGATGTAGGACAAAGAAGTAGAAATAAGAATTAGTATTATTTATTTTATTTTGTACACTGATAGTTTACCTCTACTTGTATAGCTAGACTTTTAGCAAGTCCGAAAAGCACACAGCTGCATTACAAAGCGACAAATGACTGCTTTTGGTAGTGTGTTTAATTTTTATATGAGCTCCAAGTTACGATCATTGTGCTTTATGCAGAAATAATTCTAATTTTTGTTTATTGAAATTCCTGGAAATGTTTGCTTTATTCTGATCTAACATATATTGATGGGGGTTTGATGTTGACTTCAAAGTTTGTTGATTCCCTGAAAATTCCCTACAGAACCCCATCATTTGGAGGTTGTGAAAGCATCATTGATCAGCCTGCAGTTATTTCATACTGGTATACATTATTTCTCTTCATCAAATTATTGCATTTGGAGGGCCATATTTTTTGTGTGTACTGCTTTTGACTCTTAAGGACTTTTTCATCTCAGATTAGCAGCAAGATAAATGATAAGAGTTTCTTCGTAATTTTCACTAAGCAAGCACCCAATCAGATGAAGACCATGAAGAGTGAGATGAAACTCATTTGCCTTTAGGCTTTTCGAAATTGGACCTGTATTTTGCTTCTTGAGTAAGATGCATTTATCAAGTGCCCATGTTTCTTGCCTGTATCCTGAAACAGAGATTTTAGCCAGCCAAAGAGGGCCAAGTTCGGGATTAAGGATAATTTGGTGCAATTTAGCTGTGGAGTCCAAAACTCTGATGACTTTAAGGCTGGCATACTTCAGGCTTTGGAGGCTATATAGCTTGCATCATCGACAGTTTGTTCTCTCTACCTAAACTGCACCTTGTCATTCAAGACGTAGCATAGTGAACCAAAGAACTAGATTATGATTTCTGTCCACTTGTTTTATCTTTGATACTTGTAGGTGAGAGGATCTGCTAACTATTTGATAATCCTATTGAATCTCTTGATAATATTAGTTGTGCGAAGTATAGATATTCAGCGGATTGATTAGTCATTTGCAACTTTTAGGCTATTTACCACTGAATCAGTTGCAATAAAAAGCATGTATCTTTTTCCAATTGTCTGACTTAGAACTAAGATTTTCTCTTTAACTGATTGCATGGTTAGTATGTTGCTATTGCTTTGCTTTCTCATTGTTGATATCTCATGTCATCTGCAGAATTTCTGGCTTTAAAGTTTAGATATAAAGTTTGTTTTCAAGTTTCTCTTTCTTAATTCAGCATAAGAGCTAGGTTGACGAGTTAGGATTTACGTCTCTTACCCTAGGGTTCAAATGGTTTTGGTTGGTAAGGCAATAGCTTTACCAAACGAATAGAAATTTAGCATGCATATACCCAATCTTACGGAGTGGGATAAAGACTTGATATGTTGCTGTGCCAAAGCCTGACAGAGCAATGCTGCCTGAACCAATTTGGATACCAAGAAAAAATGGAGATGGTTTTAGAGCTGGCATGATTTTCTCCTCAAGCTTTCAAACTGGTATTCTACACAAATCACAAAAAGCAAAAATAGAGGGGAAACATACCAAAGCAATATATTTTTAATTGCTATCCAATCGTCGTTAGCTTCATATTCCAATCGTTAGTCACATAATTTAGTTTACGCTTTAACCAGGAGGTTATTGTCACTTCCAAAATTAGTGCTTTGTGGGATGTGGATTGAATTTAATTTCACCCCACTTGAGTGGTAGGCTAGCAGTAGATTGTTAGCGTGAGTATGTTAGGGGTCTTGAGTTTTGAGTCTTATGATTCTCGGACACTTTTTTTAGGTTACATGGGTTCTCGTCATTGTCAGTTGCGTTTAAGTGACTAAACTAATAACATTCTCATAAAAGCCGAGTCTGCTTACTTTTCTTGGATTGTCTTCCAATGCATGTTTGGTTAAGTTAGTGCGGAAGGTTGTTCACCATTTACATTGTTAGGGCTAACTCATCTCATCATTGACAGATGCCTGAGCATTGGGTTTATTCCTTCGTATATAAAAAACAATTAATTAGAGATCTAGGGGAGTGCTTTTTAGGAACCCATCCAATTAGCAATTTCCTAGATTAGGTCCCCACGTGGTGCCTGCTTTCCTTCTTGTCCGTGCCTCAATGCATTGTGCTGTATTTGGCTTGGAACTTTAGGTTCATCTCCCTTAGTAAAAGAAATTGGAGTATTACACTTCGTCCATTCAGAGGGATTAAATTCTGTAAATAATTGATCACGAGAAATTGGAGTATTACACTTCTTTCTTGTTCTCTGTTTTCAGTCCAATTTGAGTTTTTAATTTTTTAAAATACTAAAACACGTTTATTTTGTTATTTTTAAAAATGATAAAAAAAATTGTAAAGAAATATCAAAATAATATTTTATTGTTTTGAATGTTTTCAATCAAAACTAACTGAAAACACCAAACACGAAAAATGACCTCCTCTCCTTAACCCAATCTCGCAAAACCCATCGTCTCTCTCCCTCTCCTCTCTTCTCTTCCTTTCCTTCTCAAGCTGTCGTCAATCTCGCCCATCGTCGTCGTCGACTCCTCTTTTATCCTTCATCCTCTATCATAGGCGACCACATGAAGCTGACAATGATGGCTTGATGATGTCGATGGCCAAGCAACATCCAAACGACTACCATGGCAGAGCAATAAAGACTCATGGGTTCTATGTGCCGGCCAGCCAAGCAACATCCAAAAGATGATCGATCGACCAAGGAACATCTAAATGATGGCCGACAGCTATGAAATTACCGACCACGGTAGCCAGTGACGATTGACTATGTTTTTAAGTTTTGGTCGAAAATTAAAAATCAGATCTATAAAAATTCAGTGTTAAATCTAATCTATTTTTGTGTATATTAACCCTCTTAGCTTAGCCTTTCTAATAGTAGGCTCTGATCATGTGAATCTTTAGTTGATGGTGGTCGTTGGCCACGGAGAAGATGCAAGTGGCGGAGAGAATAGAAAAAAAATAGTAAAAAAAAAAAGAGAAAAATTTATTCTTAAATTTAGAAAATAAAATTATATATTTATTTAAAATTTTAAAAATATAGTATATATATTATAATTAAAAATATAAGATAATATATAGTATAGTATCAAGTGTATTATATATATTATGTATAATAATATTTAATATTTTATATTAAAAAATTAATTTTATTATTTAATAATTAAATTTATTAAATAAAATATGATAAAATGATTTTTTTCAAAATTTTAAAATAAATGCATTTTTTAGTTTTTTGTTTGAAAAAATAATTTTTCAAAATAATAAAAAGAACATATTTAAAAAAAATTAAAATAGATATTCAAATTATAAAATTAAAAATAAATTTAAAATTAAAAATTAAAATAAGAAAATAACATCACCTAATCCACTCAACAATTATTTTGACATAACCCTCTTGTGGGTCCTGCTTTCCGTACCGTGTTTAGTTCGTATCTGCCGAAACGCTAGTGGTCTCTTTAACTTAGGATTCAACAAAGAAGAATACGAGGGAAAAGAAAGCGAAGATGGCTTGTTGACTTTGTGCGAGGCCTAGGAGAAAACAGTTGAATAAGTGACCCTTAAACTTTTTATTTTAATGAAAAGGTCATTCTTATTTATTATTATTATTATATTATAAAGGAAAAGCAGTCATTTAATTAATTAAATAATTCTTATCTTCATGATATTTTAGAAAAGAGAAAAAGCGAGTAGACAGATACCCTAACATGTGATGGTGACTTGACTCTTTTGACATGATATTTTAGAAGAAAAAAAAATGTTAATTAGATACATAAATGTGAGATTTGTAGTAATATTTTTATATTGACACAACACATATTCAGCTATTATCTCACTATGTAAGGTTGGTTATATGAATTTTAGACTTTTATGTGAGTTACATCTCAACAAATAGTTTGTCTAGAATTCATATTTGGATCCGACTAGGTTTTACGCTGGCTGTCGGCTACCTAACGCAACCCTCCTCCTTTATCCGGGCTTGGGACCGACAGTGGATAATATCCTCTGGCGGAGTAATGATGAAATGAAGTTTGAACACCATCTTCACATGGAGAAATTTCATGAGATGGTGGTGAATGAAGATAATTGATATAGTTGTGTTCCATAATTTAGTTGATATGGTAAAACCAACAAGTACAATATGGAAACACAACACTAATATTTTTATATTGATGTTTTAGATATTTATATTTATAAATATATATAACATATAAAATATTAATGTAAAATATCATCACAAGTGTCAAAACTTAGTATCCAAATAACATTTCTAAAATTCTAATTGGCCATTAAGATACTAACTCAAGACCACCAATTAATGCTAATTAAATATTAATAAAATGGATCTCACAACAATTCTCCTAAAAGAAAGAAAAAAAATATTCAAATTTAAAACGCTTTCAGAGCATCTGTAATAGGTTCTAATTAAGATGTAATTAGGGTGCGTAATGGGGTTGTTCCGAGTCTCTTCAAACCCTTCAGAAGAAAGGGCATTAGTTAAGAAACAAGGAGATTTAAGTGTTAATTGTAAGTGGAATAAATTTTAACTTAACCCAGTACTCAAATGAAACTTTACACCATATGAAGGAAGTGGTAGACGTAGCACAATTGATTTTTAGGTAACAGATTATACCCAATGATACAGATTCAAGTCATGGCAGCTGTAGTGTGAGAGTTTCACCCCCTTGTGGGGGTGACTCCTTGTGGGCACTATGCACTATGCCTCTTGTGTAGTACGCTACCGTGTACCGTGATTAACCCCTCTCACGTGCGTGAGACAGTGTGTAGAGAGCTTTTAAGATGAGAAATTTCACCTTTTACACCCAAAAAAGTAGTAAATGTATGTGCCTATAAAAAGGCAGATACAAAAGCAGCTAGCTGCCATTCAACCCTCCAAGTGGGACGTCCCAATTAATCCTCAACATGTTTTGCATGATTATGAAACATTAAACTCTTGTTGATGTAATATCATGGACATTAAACATGAATCCTCTCATTTGCCCTTTGAAGCATCCTTTACCTTCATGCTAGTCTATTGATAATATCATAAGTCTATTGAACATTATTAAACTCTTTTATATTGATGTTTTTATCTTTGAGATTCCTAAACCATGGTCTTATATAGTTTTGTCTCATAGGGCTTCCTTGGTGGGTTGCTAATGGAGGCTTGTGATTTGTGTGTTGTGTGTTTTGTTTCTTTTATACCTAGGCTTAGTCTTTGGTGGGTTGCTAATGGAGGCTTGTTTTGTCTCATAGGGTTTCTTTGGCTGGGTTTGTCAGAATTGTCTATCTTCTTGTGTTGTGCTCTGCTCTCTATAGCAATTTGGCCCAACTTCCATAACTGTACCCTGCCTTTCAGGGATCAGCTGTATATTTTTGTCTTGCCCCCTTGTGAGTTTGGCTTGCAGTTATAACTAGTGGTGTTCATGGGTCTAGGCCTTCGACTTAGTGGTGTTTATGAACTCGACGTAATTTTTTTTTTTTAATTTATTAGAGGTGTTCGAGTTTCGCCTAACTAATTTCAGAGATAAGTGATATTTTCCCTTGATGCATTCTTTGAATAAATTCAGATGCGAACACAATCTATATACACCCAAAATAAGATATTCAGTGTAGTTCATGCGAGATTTAAATATTTTAATAAATCGTCACACTAATTCTAATCCTAATATTCTATGTGAAATTTCAGATACTTTACCACTGTATCATACCTGTGAAAATTGGACTCGACCTAACTTAATCAATACATATAGCCTTGTTAGAGTTTGGTTTGTAGTTAAAACAAACATGTTTTTTAATTTTTTATTTTAAGAAATAATTTTTTAAAAATTTTGAAATAGACATTTAAAATATAAAATTAAAAATAAATTTAAAATTAAAAATTAAAGTAAGAAATTAGCATCACCTAATCCGCTCAACATTTATTTAGGTATAACCCTCTTGTGGGTCCTGCTTTCCGTACCGTCTTTAGTTCCTATCTGCCTAAACGCTAGTGGTCTCTTTAACTTAGGATTCAACAAAGAAGAATATGAGGGAAAAGAAAGCGAAGATGGCTTGTTGACTTTGTGCGAGGCCTAGGAGAAAACAGTTGAATAAGTGATCCTTAAACTTTTTATTTTAATGAAAAAGTTATTCTTATTTATTATTATTATTATATTATAAAGGTAAAGGAGTCATTTAATTAATTAAATAATTCTTATCTTCATGATATTTTAGAAAAAAGAAAAAGCGAGTAGATAGATACCCTAACATGTGATGGTGACTTGACTCTTTGACATGATATTTTAGAAGAAAAAAAAATGTTAATTAGATACATAAATTTGAGATTTGTCGTAACATTTTTATATTGATGTTTTAGATATTTATATTTATAAATATATATAACATATAAAATATTAATGTAAAATATCATCACAAGTGTCAAAACTTAGTATCCAAATAACATTTCTAAAATTCTAATTGGCCATTAAAGTACTAACTCAAGATGACCAATTAATGCTAATTAAATATTAATAAAATGGATTTCACAACAATTCTCCTAAAGGAAAGAAAAAAAATTCAAATTTAAAACGCTTTCAGAGCATCTGTAACAGGTTCTAATTAAGATGTAATTAGGATACGTAATGGAGTTGTTCCGAATCTCTTCAAACCTTTTAGAAGAAAGGGCATTAGTTAAGAAACAGGGAGATTTAAGCGTTAATTGTAAGTGGAATAAATTTTAACTTAACCCAGTACTCAAATGAAACTTTACACCATATGAAGAAGTGGTAGCCTAGCACGGTTGATTTTTAAGTAGCAGATTGTACCTAATGATGTAGATTCGAGTCATGGCAGCTGCAGTGTGAGAGTTTCACCCTCTTGTGGGGGTGACTCCTTGTGGACACCATGCACTATGCCTCTTGTGTAGTAGGCTATCGTGTATCGTGATTAACTCCTCTCACATGCGTGAGACAATGTGTGGAGAGTTTTTAAGATGAGAGATTTCGCTTTTTACACCTAAGAAAGTAGTAAATGTATGTGCCTATAAAAAGGCAGATACAAAAGCAGCTAGCTAGCTAGTTGCCATTCAACCCTACCAAGTGGGACGTCCCAATTAATCCTCAACATGTTTTGCATGATTATGAAACATTAAACTCTTGTTGATGTAATATCATGGACATTAAACATTAATCCTCTCATTTGCCCTTTGAAGCATCCTTTACCTTCATGCTAGTCTATTGATAATATCATAAGTCTATTGAACATTATTAAACTCTTTTATATTGATGCTTTATCTTTGAGATTCCTAAACCATGGTCTTATATGGTTTTGTCTCATAGAGCTTCTTTGGTGGGTTGCTAATGGAGGCTTGTGAATTGTGTGTTGTGTGTTTTGTTTCTTTTATACCTAGGCTTAGTCTTGTTTGTCAGTTTTGCCCATGCCTTGAATTGTTTTGATTTTGTTTTTCCTCATTTCTTTGGCTAGGTTTATCAGAATTGTCTATCTTCTTGTGTTGTGCTCTGCTCTCTATAGCAATTTGGCCTAACTTCCCTAACTGTACCCTGCCTTTCAGGGATCAGCTGTATATTTTTGTCTTGGCCCCCTTGTGAGTTTGGCTTGCAGTTATAATTAGTGGTGTTTATGGGTCTAGGCCTTCGACGTAGTGGTGTTTATGGACTCGACGTAATTTTTTTTTTTTTTATGCACTTAGGGTGTTCAAGTTTCGCCTAACTAATTTTTAGAGATAAGTGACATTTCTCCTTAATACACCCTCCAAATAAATCAAGATGCGAACACGGTCTATATATATATATATATCCAGAACTAGACATTCAGTACAATTCATGCAAGATTTAAACATTTTAATAAATCGTCACACTAATTTCAATCTTAATACTCTATGTGAAATTTTAAGTACTTTATCACTGTACTATACGCGTGAAAATTGGACTCAACCTAACTTAATCAATACATATAACCTTGTTAGAGTTTGGTTTGTAGTTATAATTAGGGGTGTTCATGGGTTTAGCATTTGACTTAGGGGTGTTTATGGACTCAACCTAACTTAATCCATGTATATGGCCTTGTTAGAGTTTGGCTTGTAGTTATAACTTTTTTTTTTTTTTTTTTTTTTGGAGGGGGTCACATGGGTCTAGGCCTTTGACTTATAATTTTTTTTTTCTTTTTTTTTGGGGGGGGGGTGGTCACATGGGTCTAGGCCTTTGAGTTATAACTTTTTTTTATTTTTTTCCCCCATGGGGGTCACATGGGTCTAGGCCTTTGAGTTAGGGTGTTTATGGACTCGATGTAACATAATTAGGGGGGCACATAGGTCTAGATCTTTGACTTAGGTGTTTATAAACTCGAAATAATATAATTAATATATATAAATAAATTAAAAATATAATAACAATGCATAGATATTTAATGTTAATTGACATATTTTGTAAATTTATTAGTTGTTTGCTATGAGTTAATTGTCACTGCTTAAAACACAAATTGTTAATTGTCGTATAGTTTTTTAGGTGCAAATTGTTTATTGAGCATTAATATTAATTTTTTTTAAAGTTTATATAACAAATTTTTTATATTAATAGATTATTATATGTTATCCAAGCTGAGAAGGGGATTGAACCAACTCGATTTTGATAGGGGGGTTGGGTTGGCTCAATTCTATATAGAGTAAAATTAATAAATTAAAAAATATCAAATTAAATTAATAATAATAAATTATCAAATTGGTAGCAAGGAGTTTGAGATGAATCCATGTCACACTCACTCTCTCGATAATAATAAGTTAATAAAAATGTTGCTCCACACATAGGGTCTGTTTGTTGCAGTTTAAAAACTGTAACTTTTAACTTCTAGTTTCAAAAAAGTTGAGATGTAGTGTTTGTTTCAGCTTATAGAATTCTAACTTATAGCTTATATTAGCTTTTAGAAGGGGTAGAAACTGGTTTTTTCAAAGTTGGGGTACCCCAACTTTTACAACTTTTACTTAAATAATTACATTTTTATGACAATTTTACCCTTATTTTTAACAAAAAATTACCCTCTTGTCTACACAATCATGGGTTTTTCTTCTCCACCGCCATCTCCATTTTCAGATCTCTTCCTCTTTCTAGCCATCTTCCTCTCTCTCTGTACTCTAATTAATTTTTTTATAACACTTGAAACTTATATATATACACTAATTAATTTTTAAATTATCATTCTATAACTACTAAGGATATTATGGACAATTATACAAAAATAAGTTATTTTACAGCTTATGATATCAAACACCACAACTACTTAACTACAACTTTTAAGAAGTTGCAACAAACAGGTTCACAACTTATTCTAAATTTTAAAAGCTATAATCTAAGAAGTTAGAGCTATAATTTCTTTAATTAAGCTGCAACAAACAGGGCCATAGTAGAGATATTTTTTAGTGATAGTTGTATATATTAATGTGTTATATATATTTTATATCAATGAGATATAATAATATAATATAATATAATAATACATAAATATTACTAAAAATATCTAAATATCAATTCTTGATAAATTAAATATTTTTGGTGATTTTGATTGGGAGAGGTAGACAAAATTATGCCTAATCTTGGGATTGTCATTTTTGCGTGGTCCTTCATCGCTCGTATTTTTAATTTCGACAGATAAAATAAATCTCAAAAGGAGTATTTATCTTATTGTGTAAGATAAGAAATTAAATCTAAAATTTATTGATACAAATCTCAATTTATTATGATCTAATCACTTAATCTGTACCGACAAATTTCGCCCAATCTTAGACACATAGGGACTGGGACACAAAACATTAGACAGATGGGTTGGGACACGAAGCATTAAAGCATGTACTTGTCTGGACGCAAATTAAAATTAAATTGAAATGAAATGAAAGAGACTCTCATGATGTTCATTCATGCGATCTACTCTTCCATTGCCATCCACGTACACATGGACTCCAAATGGTCCAGATATGTGTTGTTGAGTGAATGTTAGGTGTTCATGTGATTCTCCCTCCCTTCCAGAACTAGAAATTCAGATGTCGTCTGAATTTTTTTAATTTTTTCCCCAAAAAAGCATGTTATGGCCTACCAGGTTGCATAGGGGCAGACAAATAACTTTCCCAGGTAAGAAAGGGAATCTTATTTCAACATTTCCTTCTCTGTATTTTAGCTTGAAATTAGAAAACCCGTCACCTCTTGTAGTTTTGCATTGACGGTTTCAGGTTTTGTTTATGTTTTTTTTAAGTATCTTTTAACAAATAGTTTAATAAAAATCTTAAAATACTTCTCAATTTTATGTATTGATCATTTCATATCTTAATCCGAAAATCATTCTAGACTTATCTTAATACTTTCTTATCTTACTTATTTTAACAAACGTTATCTAAATGAGTAAATGAGTGTTAACATCACAAATGTCAGTATTCGTGTCAAAAGCTTTCAAATGCTTAGAAAGATTGAATTGCATGCACCCTTTTGAAAACTTCTTTTAACATTTGTATGTTGTTGTAATTTGTATGTTGTTGTAATTGGGGGAATGTTTTTTATTTTTTTTTATATTTATTTCTTGATTTGGTTCTTTTGCTTTGAAACTCAAGGTATGTTCTAATTTTAAACAACACTCTGTATTTTTATTTTAATAAAATTTTTATTTATGAAAAAAAATTTACATGGCATCATATATATTTTGCTTTCTTATAGGTTAGAAGATATATTATAAAATAGTTTTTCTAGTACACTAGACACTTTTGACTTTTTAAAACTCAAAAATGGCCATTTTTATGTAATCTTATTCTTATATTCCCCAAAAAAAGAAAACTATTTCTACAGTAAGTAAATTGTAATAGTCAAATGTCACCTAATAAAGTTTTATTTAATATATATTTGTTTTAATTTACATACTATCACTGGCATCCCCC
Source organism: Diospyros kaki (assembly GCA_036245055.1). NCBI lineage: Eukaryota > Viridiplantae > Streptophyta > Magnoliopsida > Ericales > Ebenaceae > Diospyros > Diospyros kaki. The sequence continues at coordinate 3,236,673 of BSEG01000010.1, forward strand.
GCTATTCGATTCCACGATTTCAACAAAAAAGGTAAATCAGAAACCCAGCAATCAAGTTTTGATCCTAGGGACACCTACTAACGTGAGAGCAAAATACCCATCTCTGGATCACCCTTTGACCATTGGGCTAATATTTTTGTATTTACATACTACAAGTCTAATTTTAATTATGAATGCAACAAAATAAGAAAGGCTTAAAGCATAAAAAATTATGCTATTTTGGCCACACTCCCAACTCAGACTTTGATCTATTGTGTCTCTTAATTGTCTAATTTTGCAACAATTAGACACCTCTTCATCCGTGTGACTACACGCATTGCATAAGCGAGTTTAAAAAGTGTCCAATTATTGCAAAAATTAATAAGACAATTGAGGGGTACAATGAGTCAAAATATGAGTTAAGACACAGCAAATTAAAAACAAAGAGCCCTTAAAATTCCATTACTTCAAAATACATAATGTATAACCTATTTAAATTATCAAAACTGCCATTTTTGCACTTTCTTGTGGTGATTAATTCTTATTAATTAACACACTTTGATATATAGATATAGATATAGGTAGGGAAATGGTGAAATTTGTTGTACAAAGAGGTGAAACATAATTAAGAGTATGTGTTCAGTGGCAACGGCTGGAACTGATGTTATCTTTGCACGTTTGACTTTCAGGTGCAATGGGGTAGATTGCATCTCCCTATATTGGAAGGAGCCTCCCAGACAGAGTTGGATGGATTGCTTCAACTCTTCAATCTGCAAGGTTCTTGGCTCATGAATTCTGCTTCTTCTCCCACCATTCTTGTCATGGATGCAGCAGCTTCAGGTGCAAAAGTTCTAGCTTTTTGCAGCAAATCAAGGAGCCTTTCGATCCATGGCACAAGCAGTAGAGCTTTAGGAAGAAGAAGCTTTTCTGTCCGACAAAGGGGTCCAAAGCCAAGAACAGGCGGCATTCTTTTCCTCACCCGGTGCTCCACGAGGCCCGGAATCGACAGCGATAGCGCGACGAATCAGAACAATCCCGCCATTGATGAAATGGGTGGTTCGAGCAGGACTGCTCGGCACCCGGAAACCAGTACTCTTCCAAATCAAGCACTCTCGTCCACCATTTCCAAAGGCCTGGTCCTTGCTTTGGGGTCTGAAGATTCATGGGACGGCGCCGAGCTTGGCTCGCCCGTGGTGAAAAGATTTGTTGGGGACGATGAAGAGAGATGGTACATGTGGTACCATGGAAGGCCTAATGGCGCAGCCGACGATGCTGCAGTCGACTGTGCTGGTTTAGCAGTTTCCAGTAACGGTATTCACTGGGCCCGAGGAACCGGAGCGGTTCGATCGAGTGGAGATGTTGGGTTGGTGATGAATTGCAGAGACAATTGGTGGGCTTTTGATACTAATAGCATCAGGCCATCTGAATTGATTATGATGCCCATCCCCAATTACAGTTCTGTTTACTGGCTTTACTACACTGGATTTTGTTCCGAAGAATTGGAGCTTGAAAGCTTAGAAAGGCTTGATCTTGGCAGCAAGAAAGATGGCAAAATTCTGAAATCTCTTCCAGGATTAGCTTGCAGCCAAGATGGACGGCACTGGACCAGAATTGAAGGAGAGAATCACAGTGGGGCTTTGCTGGAAGTTGGGGCCAAAAACGAGTGGGATTCTTCGTTCATTGCATCTCCCAAAGTGGTCTTCCATGGCCGTGATGATCTGAGGATGTATTACCACTCTTTCGACCTCAAAAATGGGAAATTTGCAGTAGGGTTAGCAAGATCAAGAGATGGGATCAGGTGGGTGAAACTGGGGAAGATCCTGGGAGGAGGATCAAGAGGCTGCTTCGATGAACTCGGTTCGATGAACCCACATGTTGTGAGAAACCCCAAGGATGGGAGCTATTTGATGGCCTATGAAGGGGTGGATGCAGAGGGAGTGAGGAGCATTGGCATGGCGGTTTCTTCGGACACATTAAGGCGGTGGGATCGGCTTCAAGACGCCGCGGTGCTGACGCCATCGGAGCAAGAAGGCTGGGACAATAAAGGGGTGGGATCGCCATATCTGGTTCACATGAAAGGACTTACGGGCGATGATCAATGGAGGCTTTACTACAGAGGAGTTGGTGACGATGGGAGAACTGGAATTGGAATGGCTGTGTGTGAAGGCAGTCAAGTTGGAAATTTTAAGAGATGGGAAGGCCTTCAATTGTGATATGGATTCCCAAAGTCTATTTTTTTTTGTTTTTATTTGGGTAAGTAAAATTATATATGTATATGTTTATGTGTATATAGACGTATATCACACGAGACCTATATTTGGTGTCAAGCAACCGAACTTTACTAAGCTCAAACTCGAGACATCGGATTCACTAGATTATGACTTCACTTGGGTGTTTAGATGATCCTCGCTCGTAGAGCTTGTGTCTTTCCCTGCAACTCATAATCATGGTGCAATTGCGTGAAAGCAATGATTGGAGTTCCCCTTAGTATTATTTCATTAAAAAAAAAAGTGTTTTTTCTGTTTTTGGTTGTTTAATTTCCCTTATGATGATGGTATTGTAGATCAATTAGGACAACTATATCTCTATCTGAGCACTTGTAAGAGAAGGCAGGGCTAGTTCCCCTCAATATTATTTTCGATGCTCAAGTTAGTAAAGTAAATAAGTGGTAAAACATATTAGATACTTAAATTTGCTTGGTTTATTTGTGGCGATCTTAGCTTTTATGTAGGCGATGTGAGCCACGATATTCGGAGTCATCTCTGAAATTCTTGAACTTAGATATCTCTAATTTATAAAGAATTTATCTAAGTAGATATCTCTTTGAGATTCTTAAAATTAAGTATCCACGGCTCGACCATTTCAAGATGGCAATAAATCCATACCATTGAGTCAAAGTTATCTTCTTGCATTTTTTAGAGTTATCTCTAAGTATCGTGAACTCGATTTTCTTAAGATAGTAACATATCTATCAGGCCGATTGGTGATAGGTTCCAGTGCCAACCCTTCAAATTTAAACTATATTAAAATCCATGTGTCCTCCTCTTGACACTTGTTAATAGAGCACATAATTAAAATGAGAGTGACTAGTTTTGAGAAATATCTCGATAATTTCATTATTAAGTATCTCCTCTATCACCTTCTATCTTTCATCAAGATAAATGTTATATTGTTCATATCAAATAAATAATAATCTGATAAGAACAAATGTGAGAGAGAGGGTGGGGTCAAGCCCCTCCCCCATAGACTACTCTAATCACTTACTTGACAAAATGACCAAACCCGGACTCCATGTATGGTATGGTTTGTGGCGGATGAGACATTGTGATTTGGCATGTATGATTGTAATAGCCAAAGTTCAAAATGCCATACTCCCTTCCACCCAATAAAGATTGAGGATTAGCCCAAACTTGATTTAATGAAATCTTATAAACAAAAGTCAATATTGATATAAAAAGAAAGATAGAGATGAGATTTACTTAGAATCCCAAGAGAAGAGCACGATGAGACAAAGTTTGTTTACACCACCTCGTCTAATCATTCTTGATTAGAAACATTTAGGGCAAATAGTTAAAAAAAAAAAACTCAAATCTTTTTACGAATTTATAAATTTATCTAAATATTTCAATTTTGATAATTGTATCCCAATTGGTTCAATTAGATACAATTTTTCTAATATCTAAAATCAATTTAAAATATACATGTCATTATTGACATGACAAGTCACCTGTCATTAAAAAATATATATATATATATATATATATATATTAGTAAGATTTACATGTACACATGAAAAAAAATAAAAACAAAATTATACATATGGGTTTTACTCATATGTGTACAGGGTTAATTACATCAATAATCACTCAACTTTGCATTCTATATTATTTGGTCACTGAATTTTGAAATGTTACCTGTTAATCACTAATATTTCAAAACTGTTACGACTTAGTCACTGAATTTTAAAATGTTACCTACTAGTCATTAATATTTCAAAATCGTTTCTTACTCATCACTTGTTAATTATTGAACTTTAAGTTCACGAGTGACAGATGAAAAACAGTTTTGAAATATTAGTAATTAGTATATAACATTTTAAATTTTAGTGATTAAGTAGTAATAGTTTTAAAATATTAGTGAATAACATGTAACATTTCAAAGTTTAGTAATTAAATAATAACAGAATGCAAAGTTAAGTGATTATTAGTGTAATTAACCTTATGTGTACGTGTAAGTCTCATTTATATATGTGTATATATATATATATATATTGACAGGTGACTTGTCACGTCATCAATAACACACGTCTCCTAAATTAATTTCAAATGTTGGATAAAATCACACTTAGTCAATTGAAATACAATTATCAAAATTAAAATATTTAAATAAATTTACAAAAAAAAAATTGAGTTTTTTTTACTATATACCCAAAACATTTAAAAGCATACTTGTGATTATCATTATACTAATCGAATTCTAACACTATAACACATAAACATCGTAATACCCTAAGTTATTACAAATAAAATTAATATTATACTTAGTTATATTTTTGTTAGCTTAACTTAATATTTAATTAAGATACTAAAGTATGCTTATGTAAAATATAAATAAATATATAAATATGTAAATGAAAATAGTATGATTTAAGATTAATATGATTAAATAAAATTATAATATGATTTAAGATTAAATGAAATTATAATTTTATGTAAATATAAGTATATATGCATGTATGTATATCGTGTGAATATATGGTATATATATATATGTATATAAAAAAAATCCAAAAAATCCGAAATTGCAGAGCAGCTCGCATGGCCTCGCCTGCAAATGGGTTTCAGGGCAAGGGGGGTCATTAAATGTTGAAATGACGCCGGAGTGGCCTCTAAGACGCGTGGCCGACGATGGTAAGGCAAAGCACGTCGAAATCGGGCTATAAATAGCTGCTCCAAGACTGCTCATTTCATCTGAAACTTGTGAAGCTTAGATCGAGCGTTTGAGTAAGTTTTTGAGAGCTTGGTGAGTGAGGTCTTAGTCTTTGGGTCGTGGGCATTATTTCTGGAGATTTTGGGGGCCAACGGAGCAACAAGGAAGGAGATCCGAACGTTCGCCAGAAAATCGCGCCTTGCTAGAGTCGAGAATTCAATCACCAAATTGAGGTAATTTTAATATTTTTTTCCAGTTTTTGAGGGTGGATTCGAGTTCGGGAGGTCGAAATCAGTGAGGAGGGAACCTTCTTCCGAAACTTGGAGCGGCCGAGGAATCACGGGGGCGTGGTCACACGCGCCTGCGGTTGAGGTGAAAGCTCATGGTCACACGCGCTTGCAGTTGAGGCGAAGGCGCGTGGTCCACACGCACCCGCCAGAGGAAATTAAAAATAAAATAGAAAAAGAAAAGAAAAGAAAAGAAAAATAGAAGAAATAAAAATTTTGAAATTTTTTTATTAAATCTGAAATATTGTTATGATTTATTTAGTGTAGAATTTTCTGAAAATGTTAAATTTATTAATTATTTAAGTAGATTTTTCTATTATGGATATAAAGAAAAAATAGGATTTTAATTCAAAAAATTTCAAGAAAATTTCAGAGTGTTAGAAGTATTATTTAAGAAATATTAGTGAAAATAAATTAAATAAAATGAAAGATTAGGTAATTATTGTGTAATAATTACATATTTAGCTATTATGAAATAAGGGAAAAATAGGAATTTAAGTTAAAAAATTCCAAGAAAATTCCAGAATACTAGGAATATTATTTAAGGAATATTAGTAAAAAGAGATTAAATTTTTATGAAGTCAAGATAATTATTATGTGATTTCAAAGAGATAAAGCTTAGAAATAAAAGAAAAAAAATGAAGAAATTATGAAAAATAGTAAATGGTATTCTAAAGATAAATTTATGTTTTAGGGATCCTTGTGGGCAAGGAGATCAAGAAATAGCCACTTGACACGTAGTTCGAGATAAATTAACTGTAAGTATGCTGTTTGAATTTAATACAGTTATAGATGTAAATTTTGAAAATGTTTTTATCATATTGGCATGCTATGATATGAAATCATCACGTAGACTGCATCAATGATATGACTATGAAATGCATACATACACAATGATATGGTTGATCACACGTATATGAGGCCGTAGGGGTACGAACTGGCACCGCTGTCCTATCAAGGGTACACCCATACACCCCGGCTTCAAAAGAGGTGGCCACTCAAATGATAGGCAGTATGAGGGGTGCAGTTGACACCTACGATGAAAGACATTGCATACACTCATGACATTGCATTTAGTATCCTTACTTAGATGGTTCATCATCTAACATGGGTTCGCCCCTGAAACATTCAACGTTCCAGTCGAGACTTGCAGAGACGATACTGAGTTTGGAGATGTGTAGTGACGCGAGACGTCAGGGAATGAGGAAACGTGCAAAATTATGTTTAAACGTTATGTATATTTGTTGTATTTTCGTATCTTATGTAATCATTTTGTAATAAATGCAATATCCAGATATTCATGTATGTATTGTCATGAGCAGGTTCGATTCAGCTTCCGCTTTGTATTTAATTTCTAGTATAAACATTTCGTATAGCACTAGATAAGGCCTTAGGGAATTTCAAAAATAATGTTTTAAAAAAAAAATAGACTTAATTTCTTAAGGCATGACACGCTCGAGAAGGCGGGCTGTTACAAACATTATTCTAGTTAAGTTATCAAATGATGCCAAAGATATTGGCTAGTATTCTCCAATACTATCATAAGATCCATACTTTTCCATTACTTTGTTTTTTAAATGATTGTTCCTATAATTTTGGTTTTTTTTTTTTTTATGGGTCTATACTTTTCTATACATATTTAATACTAATTATTTCAATACGACTTTTATCATTTTTAGTGTTTGACTTAAATATCAAAGTATTTGGTAGAAATCTCCTTACGTTCTCTAACTATTTTCTTTCTTCCAGATTCAAATAGTTTGACGACGACGTTTCCAATCAAATAAATTTATTATTACATCTCATTAACAAGAGTACCATTTATTATAAATTTGATCTTACAAATGCTAATGTATTATGAATTTGTTTTTGAAAGTACTAAGGCTTAAATAATTTTATATGGTCAAACAGAATACCTATAAGTCTAAATAATTTTGTGTTTCTATAATTAATTTTTTTTATAACTAAGAATTATATTAACAAAAAAAAAGGGAAGGGGAGGAGGGGGGGGGGGAGGCTACAAACTCAAGTGAAGCATACCCCACACCAAAAGCCTATAATTAATTTATGGGTAATATTTGTTAAAGTCCGGAAAACAATGGTTAAATAACAATAAATGCAAGTTATTTTTCAATAGTATGTATTTAATTTATTTTATTTCAAAAATTTTATTATTTAATTAAATAATTCAAAGTATTATTAGTTAATAGAATTATTTAAATATTAAGAATAAGATATAATAAATGCATCTCTCATCCAAAATTAATATACATTTATTATTTTTTAACCATTGCATTTGAGATTAGGGGTGGGCATTTTGTCGGTTCAATTACTGAATCGATTGGGTTGCTTAAACTGAAAAAATCAAACTTGTGTCAAAAACCAAACTAACCGAATAGATTATCAAATTGAACAAACTAAAAAATTGAAAAAAAAAAAAAAGCAAAATAATTTATAAAAAAATCAAAGAAACCAAAATAACAAAGTGCAAAAATGACATCGTTTTTGACATTTTGGTTGGTTTGATTATTTCATTATTTTTTAATATGAAAATCAAACCGAATTGAAATAACAAAAATTGTCAAACTTAAAAATTGATTCAAACTAACCTATAGTTTGAACCAAACCAAACAGACAATTTCAACTAATTAAATTCAATTATTTTAATTTAATTAAAATATTACTCACCCCCTACTTAAGATTAAGCGTAATAGTTAACACTACCTTAATTTATATACAGTAATATATCCAAATTGATACCCAACGCTAAGTTGTAGCAAGTATGTCTTCATCTCAAGTAAAGAATATTTATTGTGTCATATTTTTAATTTTAAAATAATTTTATTAATTAATAAAATATTACAAAAATATAATATATTTATAATTAACTTTAAATTAAAAATAAAATTCAATAAATACATCATATGTATATATGTATATATAGCAATTTTGAATGGGCCAATGTATAGGCCCATTTCTTGTCTCAGGAGTCCTCATGGCCCAGTGTGTTCCGCCCATTTCACCTACACTATGGACATAGGAATTTACATGAAATGATATAATCTCGTTTAGATTTATGCATTGAAAAAAATATATATATCTATCACGATGATTCATATTTCGGGTTTAGCTAGGGGTTAGGGTTTAGAAAATATTTACTAAAATGATTATGTAAAGTATCATTTTCTTTTGGCAATATTTTCTCATAGTTGCAAAGTTTGTAAGATTACCACTAAATCCAATGCAATGCAAGGTAAGGTATGACACTTAAATTTATTATTTTTGTTTCAAGTTAGAGGTGTTAAACGAGTCGTGAAGTTGATTTTACTCACTCTTTATATGACTTTTTTTTTTCTTTTGTGGGTCATACCAAGTTCAGCTCCTTTTCGATCGAAATAAATTATATTTGCTTGCCCATGTTAGAAAAGGAATCGAGAAAGCATGCCACATGTTGAGCCAACATTTGTCCTAGTGTGTTAGATTATTCGACTAAATGGAAATCATGTACATTTTAAAAGAAATCATTTTTTAGAATTCTTAAACTTTATGACCTAAAATCATCCAAATATTAGTGAAACTGAAATTACCTGCACTTTGAATTCACAATTTGTTGTTTTTAAGCCCTTAAATGGGTCCATAATTTTAAGAGGTGAACTTAAATTTATTATAATAAATTATAATACAAATATAAAATTAACCTCAAATTTTAAATTATTGTAAAGAATTGCCTTATTAATTCATAACGATCATGAATAATATTTAATTTATTAAAATTTCCCTTTAAATTTTTTTAAATTTTAATTTTTTTTATTTAAAAGGGTTAAATGGGCATATTGGGTCATATTTGATTAAAGGGTGGTGTCATGTCATGCTAAATTAATGAATCTTATTGTGTTAAGTTGTAGTTTACATATCTCTAACCCGACATGGCCTTATATTTTTACACTAAATCATTTAGAGTTAAGCTACTAAACGAGAGAAATGGGCCGACCCCAATCTATTTGACACCTCTACCTCGAGCCTCCTTGCATTGGGATGCCAACTTAATAACAGAACAAATTTTCTTAAATACTTTATTAAAGTTTTTAGGATAAATTACACTACAAGAAGATTTTTAAGGTAAACATGTTTTTGATGGTTCATATTTTTTTTTTTCAACCCCCATTCTAAGTAGATAGGTTAGCTTGGTTGTTAACGTCACTTATTACATATAGAGTTTCTATGAAAATAATCAAAATTATAGGGATCTCGATAGAATTTAAAGTAAGAATATAGAAAATAATAGATATTTTAAATTAAAGGCATTTAACTTATTATAACAAAGCTAACTAACAAAAATATTTGAGTTGAAAGACTAAATATAATAAGGATTATGTTAACCACTCTGCTTCGGCTAATAGTTAAAAAGTGTTAAATACACTTGTTTTTCGAACAATACATGTCTATTATATTTCGTTTTTTTATTGGTCTATGTTAAATCAAATACTTTTATCATAAAAAAAATCTGTCAATAAAAAATAATTAAGTCTAAAAACGAGATATAATAAATATATATTATTTCAAAAATAAACATATTTAATGTCTCTTAGCTAGGGGTCGGCATCACCAATAATGTTGACATTCACCACAAATAATCATGCTAGATGTACAATATTTTTGTATATCTTGAGCTACACAAGGGAGTATTATGACCAAAACATCCTTAGTCTTTATGCGTCTTACGAACGGGACATTTTTGTCTTTAGTACACCTTTGTGTAGTTTAAAGTGTACACAAAGATATACCAATAACATTATTCAACAACAAAAGTCTTATGATACTTAATTAAAAAAGTGTAGATTCATCGCTTTACTCCCATAAGCAATCATTTGAAAAAAAATTTGGACAAATTTTTTTTTTTTTATATTGGGAGGAATGTATCATTAATTTAACAACAGTTTTTGTCTTTTTTTATTTCTTTTTTTTTTAACGTAGCATAAGAATAATTTGTTTTTAAATAATATGAATTTATTATAATTTACGACTAATTGAGAAAGAAAGCGGATGAACTATATATATATTTAAATCTCTGAGTTGATGATCTCTTCGAAATCGCAGTTTCAACACGATCGATCCCTTCCCTATTTATTAGTTACTACTACTGATTCAGAACACCGGCGACCCAAACGGAGAACAGTTCACCAGATTCAGCACACTGTTCCAGTAGCTCGTATTCTCCTCAAACTCGCCGGAGCAGATTCCGCCCACGTCGCAGCCGGGGACCCCGTCAACCACGCCGCCGGAGGAGTTCAGTTCCTGATCGTTCATGTTCTCCAGCAAAATATCCGTCAGCCCTTCCACGAAATCCGGCAGCACCGCGTTCGTATCCGCAGCAGCATCCATGGAAAACGCCGCCGCAGGGAAGTTCATCGGGTTGGCGGCGTCATACTGATGAATGGCTGACAAGGGATAGATGCTACTGATGGGCGACTCCAGACTACTGTTGGGGACGGCGGCGGCGGTTGTGGTGGTGGCGAAGATGGCGCCGGAAATGGGGTTGTATTTCACGGTTTGGACGTCCAAGTGAAGGGGCGCCACAGTGGGCGGCCGAGGAAGGTGGTGGAGGACCTTGGATTCGCGGACGAATCGGGCTTCCGCCTCGAGGCGGGCGCTCTCCCACTGGGCGAGGTGGCTGAGGGTGGTGGCGTCTTTAAGCTGGCGGGGGCTGAGGGCGTCGGTTTTCCGTTTATGGGTGGCCGGATCGATGCCCATCTTGCTTAGCCTCTTCTTCAGATGAGTGTTCCAGTAGTTCTTGATCTCGTTGTCCGTTCGCTTCGGCAAGTGAGAGGCTATGGCCGACCACCTATCGTAACATAACATCATCATCATCAAATTACTGAATCATTTAGTTTAATTAGCGCTACTTAATTGTAATTAACTATTATTTTCAAATATAATCTCTAATTAAGTAAAAGTATTGAGAAAATACATGCATTTAACATCATCAGTCATATATACTATACATACAAACCCAATAAACTATAATAAGAGGGAGAGAGACGAGGATCGAATGAGTTTAGGTTTGATTTGATGATGATGATGATGATGATGATTTAATTAATTAATTAATTAAATTAACCTGTTTCCAAGGAGGGCATGGAGTTGAATGATGGTCTGCTCTTCCTGTAAACTAAACTTCCCTCGTTTGATGTCTGGTCTCAAGTAGTTGGTCCACCGCAGCCGGCAGCTCTTCCCACATCTACGCAGCCCTGTAAACCACAATTGATCCATCATTTTCTCTCAACGCCCCACACAAAGGACGATTGATATAATAAATACGACTCTACCTCGATCACAAAGTGTACGTACATGGAACCCAAGAAAGAGGTTATTAAGTACAAACACAACACAGCTCTCTCCAAACCCACAAATTAACCATTATAGTAATGGAGTGCTGGAGTAGAGCCTGACTCCATATAAACCCCCACCCACAAACCGCCATGCATATACGTATGGAATATGGCAGAAGAGAAGAAAAAATACCAGCTTTGGCTGGCAAGGCGCGCCAGCTTCCGTGGCCATGCTGCTGAATATAGGCCAACAGCTTCTGATCTTCTTCGGGTGTCCATGGCCCTTTCTTCAATCCCACCTTCTCGCAGCATGCAGATCTCCCCATTCTCTCTCTCTCTCTCTCTCTCTCTCTATATATATATATATATATATAGCTGGGTTGTGATTGATATGTATATGTAGCTAGCTAGCTAGAGAGAGAGGGGTGGAGCGGGGGGGTACGTGGTATGTATATAGTGCCGTTAGTACTGAGGAAGGGTAGTGTTGAAGCTAGAAGTAGTAGAAGGTGAAGTTAGATTTTATAGGGAAATCAGGAGGAAATAAATGAGGCAATAGACATCGACTTGCCTGCAGAGAAGAGCAGTTATTGTTACCATCTTCTCTAATCTTCAATCTCTCTAATATTATGCTGCTATGCTTTGCTCTCCAATCTGACATACGTACGTGCGGAATGGTTAATATTACCCACCGATGTGTATACATAGATGTATGCATGCAGGGCCAATCTCGATCGCGATTGTCCCAAGGACAATGGATATATATATATAAGCTTAATTTAGTCAATACACTTTGGTTTCAAGCAAGGTATATTTATTGTATTTTATTTTTTAATTTTAAAATATTATTACTATTAATTAAAGATGAATATATCATTTTTTTATAATATTTTATTAATTAATAAAATTATTTTAAAATTAAAAATAATGTGTCGTTTATAACTTAACTGTGATCCTCTAAATAATGGTTGGAATTATATATCTAAAAAACTATTATGTGCTTGCGTTAGGCAATATAAAAGTTGTTCGACACAAGCAACTGTAAGAGGGAGGGCGTGGCCTCGACCACGGGCCCCACCCCATCCCCTTTGTTAATCTCTCTTTGTTCTCTATTTTTTCATTAATTAATTACTCATAATAGAAAAATTATGAAATGTAAATTTATTTATATATTTAGAATAATATGAATCATTGATCATTACCCTTGAGCTTCAATAGATGCATCTTAATTTTATATTAAATATATTATTTTTAATTTTTAATTAATTGATAATTAAAATATTATAAAATAAAAATTTAAGAGTATCACTTGATTTGACACTCCTATATATTAGCATATTATATATTTGCATTGATTAAACACATAACATAATATATCAATACGAGAGTACGATTATATCAAGTGTCACTCCTAAATATTTAAATAATATTTTAATATATATATATATAGTCTATAATATGTGATCAATACATCAAATTAAATTGAATCAAATCTAGTTGATCGATTATATTATATTAAACTTGTTTAGTTCTTGAACTTTAGTGTAGGGGTTTAGGTTTCGTTTAATCATATTACATTAAACTTTGATCAGTTTAGTTCTTTTCGCTCAAATGCACCTTCAAACTCTTCGAAATGTTTCTCATTACCCCTAAAATGCTAGTTTTTGGTTCATTTTACCTTTGAAACTCTAATGTTTTGGCTCAAATTCATCCCTGAATTAATCCATTCGATCGAAAAGTTCTTTCAAATGGTGAATTTTATGTGAAAAGACAAAACAAAAATCGTGATGAGTTAAACTGACCAAAATCGAAAAACTCATATGCCAAGTTGATTTTTAATTCCTTTTTGAAAAATGTAAAAATTAGATTCACACTTGGGTTGGATGATCATATATAGGGGAATTGGCTCATCCACCATCTTCCAGACAGAGAGTTTAAAATATGATGTATCCAAAGCAACAAAGATAATAAATATATAATAAATACGATATTTCAAATTAGGTTAAATAGTTATGTGGATGAATATAAAGAAAGAAATATAATTAGGGGCACAAATGAGAGAAAGGGGGGGGCGGCAGAAGGACTGCTTCTTCATGGCCAAATTAAAAGTGGGCAGTGGTAAATTAATGCTATGAATGTTAAAGAAAGGACAAGTAATTAATTCACACTTGTTTTTAAACCCACACCTAAATACTTACCAGAGTTTATGAATCCCAAACGTCAACAGGCATGCATGAGGTGTAAAAGCCAGCTGCCACCATAACCACCACAACCCTAGCTAGCTTCATCATATATGCTATACCTAATTATTTATATATATATATATATATACACACACACACACAATATTGCCCATCAAACAAATTAAGTATAATATATTTTTATATATATTGTTAGAATTTTGTTGATAAATGGGCTAATAATTATCACTAATATGTATAGTTTTAGATTGTTAAAAATGAGTTGTTCGGATTGATAAAAACCTACTTAAAGTGATATAATTAGTTTTGTCACTCACAGAATGATAATTCGTCCCATTGAAAATTACGTATACCATACAGATATTAGAGAAAGAAAAAGAACACCTTATTAGAACATGTGAATTTTTTCGTATTGATTCGATCTATCAGTGTCTATCAGTAACTCTCTCATAAGGGAAGATTCAGATAGCTATAGATTTCAATATTTCTTTAACCCTCTTTCAATTATATATTTTGATTTTAGTATTGCATAATAAGTTATTATATCCGACATATATAATTCAAAAATTTTCTTTTGTTATGGCCAAATCTCGTGGATATATCTCAACCTAAATTAATATTAGGAAAATTCTATATATGTTTTGTTTTCATATAGAAAAAAGAAGAGTTATTTGTCAATATGGTATTGGGTATGAGAATAGTGAGTTATTTTCTTAAAAATTTAATTGATGGATAAATGTATTCTTGCGTTTGATATGTCACACTTTTAAAAGGTCAATTTGGCATTAATTTTGTAAAAAGCTTAAGAGGTTGTTTAGTCGCAAAAAATGAGTTTTAGCTTTTCTTAATTTTAATTTTCTATAAAATCTTTAATAAATCTTTTTATAAGTCTAACTCAAGTCGAATTTAGAATACCTTTCTAACATGTACCCAAATCGTAGTCGAATTTAGAATACCTTTCTAACATGTACCCAAATCGTAGTGGTCTTAACTTAGCTCTAGTACTATTTGTTGTAACACCCCCATCATCACTCAAAAGTGCTAGTTAAAGATAATTATTTGGCGCTCACAAAATCAAAGAATATATCCATTACCTTCCTCATAAACTCCAGATAAAATTGAGTTACGACGATCTCTGCCTCTTTTTTCTCCCAATAATGGTTAAGATTCAACCCGAGCATCAAGCGACGGCTAGATAGGTTGAATTCCAATTAAATTTTGAGTTTAATTTTTAAATTAAGGTTTGATTAGAAATAAAATCGATATCATCAATAAAATTAAAACAACAGTCGTTGATAGTGTTAAGACAACGAAAAATGCTAGAGAGTCTGACGGGCTTACCAACGGATTTATCGAAAGGGGGCAAAAAGACTATTTTGCCCCCATGTCCTGCTTTCCCCCTTCCCCTTCCATGGATTCCTCCTTGCTCTGCGCGTCTCCCCTACCATCGACTGTAGGGGCGGCGAGGCGATAAAGATGAGGCCGGACGACTGCAACGAGGCTCAGTGAAGAGACGAGCGATGACCATGGCAGGCAGAGGAGACGCGCAGAGCAAGAGGGGCAGTGGCCTGCTTTATAAATTTGTAAAATGAGTGGAGACAAAATTGTCTTTTTACCCCCTCTTTGTGAGCTGCTTGGTAGGTCCGTCGAGCCCTGTAGAATGACTCATCTAACTAATGTAGCCTCTAGTCCAATACATGACTCTTTTTAAAATATAATATAATGATCAATTTAAATTATCCAAAATCAAATATAATAATTTATTTAACACTTCATCTTATATTAATCATATTTTAATCATTATCCTCGGCATAACAACCAACATCACTCATGATTTTAATAATTACAGCAGTTGTTGGAACTAGTAAGGAATTAATTACATAGCACCATCAATTTGGGACAAAAACATTGGGAAAATCTATGAAATTCCATTGGCTGCACTATAAGAGTTTTAACTTTTTCCGGTAGTGAAAAAATCGTCGAAAAAAGTTAAAAAATCGCCGGTAAAAGTTTTACCGGCGGTAATTGTAACCGCCGAAAATACCGCCGTCAGAAAAGTTTCCTGGCGGTTGAAAACCGCCGGAAAAAATTAATTACCGGCGGTTTATCAAAACCGCCGATAAAAATAATCATTCCCGGCCATTTTTAAGAACCGTCGGACCTTTGTCGGCGGTTTTAAAACCGCTTGATTGTGGTTAGGCTTCAAGAATTGTTCGTCGATAAAGTAGTCAATCCGATGATTCTTTTTGTCTACCTCTCCATCTCTCTTTGCCTGTACATATTCCTTCCTCTTCCCCTCCTTCCTTCCTCCCCATTTCTCTCGTTCTCTTCACGAACTAAAATGCATCGTGTCGATGGCCATGATGAGGTACCCTATCATCACGATGGGGTTCAAACAGAATCGATCAAGACAATTGCAATATGATATGCTTAACCCCTTTGCAATTGTCGTGACGTTAATAGAAAAAAAAAAAAAGAGAAACAAAGGCAAAAAAAGAAAGAAATATGAGTAGTCGGATAGGTTTAGAGATGGGGGTTCAACATTTTTATTACTTTAAAATGTTTAATTGGGATTAACTAATAATAGGAAAAAACTGCAATGTAGATTACACAGCAAAACTACTCGTTATATTTTCTCAAACTTGAAGAGTACTAAGCATTTTTTTCCCTAACAGAAATGGTAATTTAATATTATAATACAATTCAAACCTAAATAGGCTTTCTCTAAGGCAGATGTGAAAGAGAAATTAAAGTAACTTCTAGTAGGGGTGCGCAAATTAAATGGTCGGTTTGATTATCAAATTTATCGAAGTTCAGAAACTAAAAAAACCAAACCAGGCTAGAAACTCGAATTGAATTGATCGAATTAAGCAAAAAAATGAACAAACCAAAAATTGAAAAAAACAAACAAAAAAAAATGAAACCAACCAAATAAACCAAACAAATACAAAAAGACCAAATCAATCAAAGACTAAACACGTTAAAAAAATCAATTAACCTACAAAATGGAAGAAACCGACACAGCCAAAAACAACAAAAATAATCAAAAAATTGCATGGACAAAATCAAATGCTGGAACATATAACCATCAAAACAACGTCATTTTAAAGTTCAATTGATTCGATTAATTTAGTTATTTTAACCAAAAAAATGAACCAAAATCGGATACCCAATTTTTTGTGAAAAATTAATCAAATCGAACTGATACTAGAAAAAAAATCAAACCAAACTGGCAAGTTCGATCGGTCAATTTGGTTTCAATTAGTTCGAGTAAACTGAACTTTTACTCTCTCCTAATTTTTAGAGTTGGTTTGAAAAAAAGACCCTATAATGGAATTTTTCCTTTTTTTGGTGATTTATTTCTATTTTATATAATTGTATGAATTTTAGTTCTCCAAGCTTCTCCATTTGCATTATGTACAAAAAAAAGTTTTACTAAATCTTCTACTCTTAAGTAACCTTTTGATACAAATTGTGAGCATCTTATTGCTCGCTTTATAGTTGTACCTATTAAATATAAGGGGAAATTACCCTTAGGGTATAGATCAACGCGCAAAGGAAGAACCGTTGGGGTATTGTTCTTTGGCCTCCAGCTTCCGTGTTCGAACTCTGGCCAAAAGATAGTTCAGCAAATAAGAAGTGATCCTGAAAAATAAAAGATATTTGTCGCCTTCACGTTTGTGATTGTACTAGGGGTCAAAATCTATCTACTGAATTTCCTGATTTACCTCTCTTGCTAAAATCGTGGGACCAAATAACGAGAGACACTCATGATGGTACATTAATCAAAATATATATATAGGGAAATTGCAATAATTGCTCTTGAAGTTTGACTTAACTGCAAAAACTACCTTTCATAATTTGAAAATAATAATTATAATCTCCCCTTAAACAAAGAGATAAAATGACCACTTTGCCCTTTATTCTCTCTCATTTTTTCTTTCTTTCTCTCATTTCTTCTTTAATTTTAGGAAAACAAAAAAGATAAAAGAAACAACCAGTCAAATAAATCAAATCGAACCCAGATAATTTCAAACTCAGGTGCCGAGTTTGATATCAAAGCCCAAAATATGGGTTTGTAATCTAAAGAGAGAGAGATTATCATCAGTGCCACCATTGTCGAAGAGAAGGCGCTACCATCTACCTTTGTTAAAAAAACAAGAGATAATGCAAAGAAATAAAGAGAAAGGATAGAGAAAAATATGAGAGAGAAGAAAAAAAATCTTTAAATTATAAGGGCATCTTAGTTATTTTGTAATATTTAATTGGGTTTAACTAATTAGAGGAGAAAATTGCAACATAATATTAAACTTTAGGAGTATTTATTGTATTTTCTCAAATGTAAAAGGTAATTTTTATAATTATCCTAAATTTTACGGGTACTAGGTATAATTTTTTCCCAATATAATTAATAAGATGTGTGATACTAATGATTAAGATAATTTGAAGAGGTAAAAAATATAAATAAAATTGCATAAATGCCTTTTTTTAAGACTTTTGTAACAAAATACCCTATCTTTAATGGAATATGTTTAAAAGTGTTATCTATGATTTTCAAAATACCTATAGTGCCCTTATACAGAGATTTTCAAAGGCATCTTAAATTATAAGAAATATATTCATTACAATACTCATGTAATTACTTAACATGGCATTATAATTTAACAGTGCTTTCCATTGTATTGTTTAAATTTACTCGACAACCCTTAAAAAAAAGTCACATAATTTCTTATGTTAAATTGTTCAGATAAATTTACTTCTCGTCTCTCTAAATAAATTTATTTTAAATTTTATAAATAAGAAAAAAATTACACACATGTCTCTTAATGCATTCTAAAAAATTTAACAAATAATTTAATAAAAATTTTAGAGTATTATATCTTGATTCGAAAAGTATTATAATCTTATTTTAATACAATCTTATCTTTCTCATTTTAATAAATAATATAATAAATTAAATTCAAGTTAAAATTGTCAAACTTAGAACGTGCAAAGAGGGTTGTTTGGTGGAGGGGATACGCCCCTTCTCATTTTGTTCGTATCGAGCAAATGTTATCTTTACCAACACAAATAACATAACATTCTTGTCTTGTCGATGCGAAAACTCATGCAATTATAGTAGCAGAGAGATGTTGAAAACTAGGTTTGGATCCCAATACGCCCCTTTCTCATTTTGTTCTCATCGAACAAATGTTATTTTTACTAACACAAATAACATAACATTCTTGTCTTGTCGATGCGAAAACTCATGCAATCATAGTAGCAGAGAGAGATGCTGAAAACTAGGTTTGGATCCCAATACCTATAAGTGAATTAAGTATTGTTTTATTTTTAGGTTAAACTGTAAAAGCTAGTTGAAGTTCAGCAGCGTGAGTTGGGGGGGGGGGGGGGGGGGGAGCGCTGTAACCAAAGGGCAATGAGAATCATGAAGCTGACGATTGTGATAATGATGATAGTGACGGCAACCACTGCCAAATTAAACTCTCTCTCTGGTCACCATTGCTCTTCCCTTCTCACATCATTAGATGAACTGTTTCTGCTGCCTTCTTCCACCAACTCATCAGTAGCCCCATTGAATGCTCTCTCTCTCTCACTTCTCTGTCGCTCTCTTTGGGCTTTTATTGCAGAGCTGCCCAGAGGCACTGCAGCCATTCACGTTTTTCACCTTTCTGTACGCCAAACTTTCACCCTTGAATGGCTTCTTATGCTGCGCTGCCAGTGCCATGCCATGGATGGATTCGAGCTTTCGTTCCTCAAAAGGCGAATTTATGGGGCATTCGGCAATCCTCCACTGCTACGCTCCAGATCGCTCCAGATCCATTGTTTGCTTTTGCTTGTTCTAGAAACCAGTACTGCGCTACCGTAGCTGCAACTTCCGCGGATTCGCCAGGAGGCGGCGGCCGCTCCTCCCCCCTCTCTCTCTCCCTCCCTCCCTCCCTCTCTGCCATTTACCAGAAAGAGAGAGAGAGAGAAAATCAATTCGGATTTTTGAACTACAAACCAAAGGCATTTAAGTGTAGTGAATAAGGGGAATATATTTATATATATATTATCTTAATAAGACTTATTTGAACACATAATTTTTATATAATAATTAATTTATAAAATAATTTTATTATTTAATAAATATTAAATTATTATTAACCAAATAAACTTTCATTTATGTAGTACAGCCAACTCTCTAGTGTGTGTGTGTTTATATAAGGTAAATTTCACTCTTTTGTAATAAATTGATTATTATATTTTAATTTTGCTATTATAATCACTAAAGATATATATAATATATCCTTCATTAACATTGGTTTAAATTGTTAAATAAATTAAATTGAATTATTTTAACTTGGTTTCAAGTTAACCCTTTAAGCTAAGTAAATGATTTATCGCACACATTCAAGAGTTTAGAATATTGTGATATCGTGAGTTCAATTCTATTTCAGTACAAGATTGCACAATTGACTGTATCTATTCAAGAGACTAAACTCTCAAACTTCGGTTTGAAAGTGAACTTGTTCGTTCACCTAAGCCTGTAAAGCAGGCAAACCATGAATTTTAAAGAGTGTAAGATAGATTTAAATCAAAAACTAACTATAAGTGAGAGATCTCTCAAGTTTTTCACATTATAATAAAAAAAAAAACTTGGTTTCAAGTTAATTTTTTCAAAAAATTGTTGGGTTTTAAAGTGTTGAGAAAAATAGTTTAAAATTGTCTCAACTAATCTTGCTAAAAGGTCAAAATAAAATTGTAAATCATCTTAAGCCATTTTATACGTTATATATAACATTTAATATGTATTATGTTATATATAAAAATAAAAATATATTTTATATGAAAAATATATTTTAATGATAAAATTTTTATCCAATTTTTTTGTTTAAATATTTGTATAAAAAATTATACAAGTAATTTTTTATTTTAGCTTTTCATAAAAAAATTTAATTGTCATTGACTTTTTTTTATTGATTAATATAATCTTTATATTATCTATTTCTTTCAATAAGCAAGATTGTTCCTCTTATAACTACCACCTATAAGTAGTTTACAACTCCAAAGGTTATAATTTTTATATTATCTAAATTACTATTTGAACCAATCCAAATTATAAATGTTATAATTTGATTTATATATCCTTTAATCAATTAAATTAGACCCTGGATACCCTTACATATACCATAAGAGTAAAGAAATAATGGCGATTGTAACAAGAATGGTGGGAGCCGAATAAAATTGAGTCAAATCATATCAATTCTACACTAAATCTAAAATCAAAGCAATAGAGGTTGCATTGGTATGATGTGTCACAAAAACCAAAAACCAAAAGTTGCGGACTTCGAACCAATAGAACTTTATTTGGAAAGACACAAACTCTTAAAGATTTCAAGTTGAAATGTAATATGTCGTGAGCAAAGGTCCACTAAAAGATAAAAAAAAAAGTCTAAAAATTCAAAATAATTTATGAGTTTAAGATGGTATCATGCGGTCTCCCGAAGACTAAAAGTCGAGAGATTATTACAGTCTCCTAAGGACCGAAAATACACGTCTTCGAGAGACATGATCTCTCGAAGAATGGTAACATCTCTGAGAGACACAATCTCCCAAAGACCGCAAGAACCAAGAGACTATCAAAGTCTCCTAGTGGCCATTTGAAAATCTCCCAAAGACTATTACAAGTTTCGGAAAATTGTAAGATCATGGAATTTGTTATGTAAATTTTTCATTGATTACGAGGGGGAGGGGTCTTAAATAAAACGCAAATAGAATAACCTCGATATCCAAAAATCACTTTGAGAAATCTGTGAAAAATAAAGACATTATCCATAAGAATCTTAATTTTAATGAATCTTAAAATGTCAAAATAAACATTATGCGTAAGAATTCTAATTCTAATAAATCTCAAAAAGTTTAATGCTCCTCTATAAATAGATGAGTCCTCCTTTAAAAAAAAATACGTCTTTAATACTAATTTTAACACATCATTCAAGTATTCAGTGTCTGACTTAAATATTAGAATATTTGCAAAAACCTATCATATGACCTCTTATCGTTCTTTTTTTTATAGAGTCCAAACAACTTAAGGACGATATTTCTTGTCCACAGATTTAAAGAAATGGGGCAGATGGAGCTACATCTCAGGTGACTATGAAATTTCAATGGGGCAGATGGAGCTATATCTCAGGTGACTATGAAATCTCATCACCCCGTAGTTACTTGAGCGCACGAGTAGCTGCGGAGACAACACGGGAACGGCGTACACAAGTAGGTTTATCATAATATCAGAGAGATCTAGAAAGCCAACAACTTTGAGCATCACCCAAGCGTCCACATTTACAGCAATCAGCGTAAATCATCCATTTACAAGCTTTCATTTACACCATGTGCAGCAGCAAGCAACAAACTCAATTACACCATGCCAACGCTTCGTTTGGTTAGCACTTCAATATAGCCACTCATAATTGGCTAATCACAGGGCCAACGGCCAACAACCCTTGTAAATTGCCTCAGTTAATGACAGCCATTCACTCCAACCCACTCAAAATACCATGCAACCACCGAATGAATATGCCCAAATTCTGAAGGGCTGCTGCGCCAGAAAAGAGAATGTAGGGTCGGCAACTTGCCAGTCTTTTCTACCCATGGCCTTATCTTAGCAAGAAAGCGAGGTTTACAGATTAACCTTTCGTATCAGAGTTTCAAGAAATTGTTGATGGGGTAGAGAGGGAACCTTTGCGCGTAGCCAGTTATGAGATCTCAGCCCCTTTTGTTGGGATTACAGACCAATCAGTAAATCAGAATTGAAGAACTGCAAGTTCCCCAAGAATTTGAGAGATCTGCAAGCCCAGAATCTGATGAACCACACAAAGGGTTCATGGTCTGGGTTGAACAAGAAGAAATAATACTATGTAAAAGTATAAGCAGATTTTCCATGGATCAAAGAATTCATCAGAAAGTAGAAAGCCCATCAATTTGATGGACTTTTTCATAGGGGACCCAGAACACAAATTGCCAGGGTCCAAGCCTTGCCCATGTGGGAAAGAAACCCTTCCAAAGTGCTCTAAGAACTAACAAGTAATAATGCTATGTAAAAGCATAAGCAGATTTTACATGGATTAAGGACTTCATCAGAAAGAAGAAAGCCCAGTAATTTGACGGACTTTTTCATAGGAGACCCAGAACACAAATTGCCAGGGTCCAAGCCTTGCCCATGTGGGAAAGAAACCCTTCCAAAGTGCTCTAAGCCCTTCTATTTTAACAGTCTTCACAAGACAGTCATAAGAGTTTCTATATTTAACCTCGCTTTCCTTGTCCGCTCTCTGATTCATCATTCTCGTCTTAACTACATCAGCTGGACAACTCAAAAGGGTTGCTGAAAGACCGGACATGAACGAGGCCAATGTGTGGGCATAAATGTTGTCACCAGCAAGCCGGTTGTGAATAACAAATCGTTTTGCATGATCATAGCAAGCTAGTTCTCCCATGTTCACTAGAAATGCCCTTTGGACATTTGGGAAGACGCCTTTCCAAAGTCCTATGAAGCCTTCTGTTTGTAAGATTGTACTGAAAGCATCAATAGGCCCTGAGTACCTGGGTTGGAGACCTTGGCTCATCAGACAACCATCTGCTTGCATTCTGACCTTAACGAGATCAGCAGGGCTTGCGATTAACTGTTCTAAATGGATGGACAAAGAATTATAATGCTTCCAAACACACACACACACACATATATATATATATAAGAACAAAAACGGAGACTTAATAAGGCAGAATCCAAGCACTAGACCACAAGTTTCTGAAAAAACCGATCATTCAGCTACCAAACAAGGTACTAGATTTCATAAATGATGCGTCTATCAAGGCCAATGCATGGATTATAATGCAGAAGAGAGGCATTAGATTTATCCACCTAGTGGGATTAAGGGTAGTAATTGTGTTGTAGATGCATTTGATTTATGAAAGATCGTTAAAGCTGTTAGGTTTCAAACTCCTACAACAGTAAAACGGGAAAGAGCATTGACATATAAGATGGTGAAGGCAATAAGTTTCAAGCTCTTCACGTAAAACAGTTGGGGCAGCTATTATATCAACCCAAAGAAAATAAGAAACAAAAAAGTGTTCCATAAACATTTCTACCCTCCTCTCAGAATATAAAAATGCTTATTTTCTATAAAAAAAAAAAAAGAAAAGAGGATGTTACATCACATTGATCAGGCTGATCCATTCAAACAAATACACTTGTTTAACCAAGTAATAATCATGTGTGTCCCCTTTCAAATCATGTAATCTTGCGTGTGAGTATGTGTGCGCTGTTGAGGGGTGGGGTCAAAGAGCGGTGGTTAAGAGCTTGTCAATTCTCAAGGTAAGCAAAGCAAGATTGTTTTCAGCCATGGAGCTTCTAAACTACCAAAAGCCTTTGAAGAATCAATTAGCCAAAAAAAAGAAAAACTCTGAAGAATCAGTTTCAAAGGGGACAGATGTGAGCACCATAATCACCAAACTGCCCTGGAAAAAATCATTAGATATGAGGGGCAAAACGATATGGCATATTGCAGCTGAAGACAAGGTGGTCCAAAATGATGTTTTCTTGGACCTATGTTGCTGAGAAAGGAAATAAAAACAAAGGAATTGGACTGGTTTGACTGAGGAAAATAGGACCTCAACGTGTAGAAGATTGGATAGAAGGAATTCAAGTTGTTCTTTAATTTATCTGCTGTCCCTCAAATAGAGTTTATAGCAAAATATCAATAACTTATCCTAATGATTAGGATAATCTACAAGAACTGGCCCCAACTTAATAGGAACTGATCAAACAGCTCCTGAATACTAGGAAACAAAAATCAGCAACAAAGCAACAAGAGTTGTGGTATAACAGCTCTTTGACTTATTCAAAAGTAAACTAATTCCTATGGATAACATCTTCAACATTAAACAAATTCCTATATTACAGGCAGATCTTTTAGGAAAGCATATCACAAGGAGGCATGAGTAAACCGAGGAGGACATGGAAACATCTTGGCCACTTATGTAGCAACAATTAAAAACTTAAGATTAGTAATCTGAATAATTTAAGATGGAAAATGATAAAAATGAAGGGATATTAAGGAGAAAGTCAACTCCAGAAACAATATCAGCACCATGATCCTATTAGATAGAGGAACTTGAAGCCTGGCCAATTATTTAGAATCAATGGAGCTGAGATAAGTGGAATAAAGCTGGATATGTTGTTGTTGTTGTAATGGAGCTGAGATACTCCTTTAGCTATAAGGTTTTAATGAGATAATTTGCTACCAAACAAAAATACATGAACCTTTAAGCCACTTACAGATTGATTGCTCTCAGAACTAGAGCTATTCTTATTTCTAGCTACTTGACACAAGCAAGCATATTGCTGCTTCACCATTTTTCAGGGTTAGATACCATAATCATTCCAAATACTGCTCTTAAAGCATGGAAATTAATATTTGGTTCCACAAATTGTGGACTAATCTACTGGACTGTAACCAAAATATGGCACCTAAGTTTAAAAAACAGGATGAACACTTAATCACATATAAAAATGGCACATCAATTATTCAAATAGACTACTTTGTATGAGGTAAAAGGAATGTTGTAACGATTGTAAAGATATACCGGGAGAATGCCTAACTACTCAACATAGACTTATGGTCATTGATATCCATGTCAAAAAAAGGAGAGAAAAATATACAAGCAAAGCTCAAGAATCAGATGATGGGATTTAAAAGGTGAAAAACAAACTATTTTCAATAAAAAACTGTGTGATAAAACAAACGGGACTGTAGGAGAAGCTAACCAAATGTGAAGTGAAGTGGCTATTGCTATTCGAAATATGACAAAAATGATTCTAGGAGAGTCAAAGGGAAAAGTCCCAAATCAAAAAGAGTCTTGGTGGTAGAGTGAAGAGATATAAGAGAATACAAGTAAGGAACCTTGCTACAAGGCTCTACATAAATAACATAATGACAAAACCTAAGAGGTATAGTTTGGCCCAAAAGAAGCAAAAAAGGTAGTTAGTGAAGTCAAAAGCTTTTATACTGACAACTTGATACAAAAGATGGAGAAAGATAGATATATATATATATATGTAAACTATAGTTTTAAGAGGCCCTTATTTTAGCTAAAAGGGAAAGAGGAAGAACCCTATTTAGATTTTGATTAATAAGGAATATACTGTTATCATGTAGAGACAGAAATCTGACCAAATTTGGTTGGGTTTGGGTTTCATTTTTATTAAAATGGATATGAAATTGATATGTTTATGCCATGATATAAAGTCTATAGCTGTTTCTATCCACTTGGAAGAAAACTAACAACATTTTATCTTTCTTTTTTTTTGGGATAAAAGATGAAAATTTTATTAAGAATATGGCATAAGCCTCTGAAAAACTTTCCCAATGACTAAAGGGACTAGGATGAAGAATTTGGAGGCTCAAGTGCAGCAGTATGGCTCCATGGTGAGTGATCTCCAGAATCGAGTGGATCAGTTGGAATTGGGGTCCAACTAAAATCACGAAGCCATCTTGGCTGTTGATCGGAAGTTGGAGGTTGTAGTCACCCAGATCCACGAGGATATGGGAATTGAAATCAGAGACCATTTGTAGAGCTTCGTGGTGATGTTTGCGAGGTAAAATCAGATGAATCTCTCACCTGATTTTCCTCCAAGGGAGAGGACAACTCCCATCCTACCGGGGTAGGGGCAAGTGGATCCAATCGTACAAGGGTAAAACCTCTAAAGGAGAAGATGAGCATGGTGAATTGGGGTGGAGACGACGGCCAGAGGCATTGGAGGGGCAGAGTCAACATGGTCTACCCATGCCACAAGTAGAAATACTGTTGTTCAATGGGCCTAGTCCACGCTGGTGGATCAGGAGATGTGAGCAGATGTTTGAATGGTACAAAGTGGCAAAGAGACAGAAGGTGATGATGGCGGCTACATATCTCAATGATGCAGGGAACGCTTGGTTCCAGGGATGGTCCAAGGTCCGAGAGGAATGTAGATGGGAGGATTTTGCTAAGGAGCTTTGTGAGAGGTTTGGGGATTGAGGCTTGTCTGATGTAGGCCATGACCAATTGGCCAAGGCCTACAACCCTTAAAGGCCTTGAGAGGATTTTTGGGTCTAACTGGCTATTATAGAATATTTGTGAAAAAGTATGGGGGAATCGGCAAACCATTAACAGATTTGCTAAAGAAGGACAATTTTGTGTCGAGCTAGGAGGTTGAGACCACTTTTGAATTATTAAAGAAGTCAATGAGTGAAGCCATAGTGTTGAGTTTGCCTGATTTCAACAAAACTTTTGTGGTTGAGACGAATGCAAGTGGGATGGGTATAGGGGTTGTTCTCATGCAGGAGGAAAAACCCCTAGCTTTTATAAGTCAGGCTTTAGCCCCTAGGCATGCAGGTCTCAATATATATGAAAAGGAGCTTTTGGCAATCATATTTGCAGTGGAGAAATGAGGACACTACTTGGAAGGGAGGAGGATTGTTATTAAAACAGACCATCAGAGCTTGAAGTTTCTGCTACAACAAAAACTTCACACTCGCAAAAGAAAGTGATGACCAAGCTAATGGGCTAGGATTATGTTATTCAATATAAGAAGGGAAAGGAGAACATTGCAGCAGATGCCCTTTCTAGGTGTATGGTGTATGGAGGAAGTAATGGCTACCTCTATCACTGCAATGATGCCCAATTGGTGTCAGGAAATGGCAAGAAGTTATGAGGGGGATGATCGGATCAAGGCCCTCTTAGAGCAATTGATTATAGACCCAGGGACTAAGCAAGGGTATACTTATGCAAATGGGGTGATAAGATATAAGGGGAGTCTAGTTATTGGGAGCAGCGAAGATTTGAAAAAGAAGAAGAAGATATTACAGGCCCTACACGAGTCACCTATGGGGGGGCACTTCGGGTACAAAACACTTATCACAAGGTTAAGCAATTGTCTTGCTGGCCTAAGCTCAAGGAGGAAGTAATGCAGTTGGTCCTAGCATGTGATGTATGCAAGAGATGCAAACATGAGACTATAGCCTACCCAGGGGTTACTACAGCCACTTGACATTCCAAATCAGGCATGGGAAAGCGTGTCCATGGACTTTATAGAAGGGCTACCAAAATCTGAAAGGAGAGACTACATATTTGTAGTGGTAGACCGGTTTACAAAATTTGCCCACTTCCTAAGTCTAACTCACCCCTACACTGCACAAGAAGTGGCCTGGATCTTTCTAGACCAAGTGGTGAAGGTGCATAGTGTTCCCATGACTATAATATCTTATAGGGATAAGGTATTTACGAGCCTTCTATGGCAGACTTTGTGCAAATCCTTTGGGGCTAAATTGAACCTATCTACTGCCTACCACCCCCAGAGAGATGGGCAGAAGGAAAAGGTCAATCAATGCTTGGAGACTTATCTACAGTGCTTGTGTTTTGTGCACCCTAAAGGCTGGCACAAATGGCTTTTTGTGACACAATGGTCGTATAATTCCAGCCACCATAGTGCCAGCATGATGTCCCCTTTTGAAACCCTCTTTGGTTACAAACCACCCCTATTGCCAGCTTTCCCGGGACCTACAAGTGTAGCAACCATGGATGAACACTTGCAACAAAAGCAGCAGGTCCTATAGCAGCTTAAAAAGGACCTGGCCATGGCTCAGAATTGTATGAAGCAACTGGCAGACAGAAGGAGGAGTGAAAGGGAAATTTGTGTAGGAGAGGAAGTGTATTTGATGTTAAAGGGGCCCCATCTAAAGTCACTGACTACAAGCCCCATCTCCAAACTCAGCCCCTGGTATTTTGGTCCATTTCCTATTGTAGTCAAGATTGAAAGCGTAGCCTATAGGCTTCAATTACCAGAAAGTACCCAGATACACCTGGTCTTTCATGTATCTTTGCTGAAGAAGGCAATAGGGGAACAACAGGTGAGTCCCCACTTACTTCCAGGAGTTTTGGAGGTTAGTGATTCCCCTGAACCAGCTACTATTGTGGATAGGTGGGTGATCTATCGACAAGGGGCACCAATCATGCAAGTACTAGTGAAGTGGTCCAACAAGCATGAGGACAACAACACTTGGGAGTACCTCCCATACTTGCTCAATCAATTCCCTAGAGTAGCTAGCCTACTAACCATTTCTTGAGGACAAGAAATATCTCAAAGGGAGGGTATTGTTATGTACTTACAATATTATGTGTACTTACGTAGTTGTAATTGCAAGTGGCAGTAGTAGAAGTGGCAATAGTAAATAAAACAAAATTTGGTTAGTGCTCTAGTAGATTGTGCTCAGGTAGAGCATAAGGACGTAGTACATAAGTGGTTATCAGTCTTTGGGCGGGAACCTACGTACGCGGGGAAGGTTATAAATTGTAGCCTACCCCACTTTGGGAAGCATCTAGATTGTTAATGAAATATTCCTGAATTCTCCCTCAAATTCTCTCTCTCTCTCTCTCTCTGCAATTCTATCTTCTCTTTCTCTCTCATTTTTGCTGAAATTATGCTCAATTAAGGCTGATCTCTAGGATCAGTGTTTTATGTAAATATTATGTAAATATAGAAAGACAATAATGTAAATTAGGATGGTAGGATGCTGTCAATTATTTCTTTCCTTCTTTGCTAATAATCATCTCCTTAAAATGAGATATTGTACACATTCATTTTTTTTCGAATTAAGACATTGTCTTTGATAATTTCTAAGTTGGTATCAGAGCAGGATTAAATCACAGCCATACACTGTGAAAAACCCTAGGCAACTTTTTAATCACAACCTTCCATTTCTTGTGAAACCCTCGCTGCCTCTTTATCCATCAGATCCGATACCCATCAGCATACAGCCATCCCTAGCCGACGTCATCGGCCATCCCAACCGTTGCTGCTATCGGCCACCCTAGCTGCCTCCTACCTCAGGTCTGATACCCATCAACGCGACCGGTTCAGAAGCCATCTATCTTCCACAGCCACTGGTCGTGCATAGCCATCGGTCTTCCACAGCCACTAGTCGCGCATAGCAATCGGTCCTCCATAGCCAGTGGTCATGCATAGCCATCGGTCTTCCATAGCCAGAGGTCGCGGCCTCTTCAGAGCTTGTCAACGCGGCTGGTTCTCACGACTTTGACCGCTGTCTACCGCCACACCCAGCGCGGCCGTTTCAGTCGCCATTCGACCACCAGTCACCACAACCCAAAGTCGCTGCTGCATCCTAGAGTTGCTACTGTCGCTGCTGCATCCTCCCAGGTTTTATGTTCACCGCATCTCTTCTCCTGTTCTTTTGCTTCCAACGAGTTTAGTTATGTCAGAAGTTACATCTGAATCCATCCCAAATCCTGCTGCTACCATCCAAACCAGAATTCCAGCAACCCATTCTGTTCAAATCACCACCATTCGTTTAAATGGTGATAATTTTCTTCGCTGGTCTCAATCTGTCCAGATGTATATTCGCGAGCAAGGGAAAATTGGCTACATCACAGGAGAGAAGAAAGAACCTACAGCAGCTGATCCATTGCACCCTATTTGGGACGCTGAAAACTCCATGGTAATGACATGGCTGGTCAATTCCATGGATGAAGATATCAGTTCCAATTATATGTGCTATCCTACTGCAAAGGAGTTGTGGGATAATGTAAATCAAATGTACTCAGACCTGGGGAACAAATCTCAGATTTTTGAATTGACTCTGAAACTGGAAGAAGTCCGACAAGGAGATGATTCTGTCACTAAGTACTTTCACTCTTTGAAGCGATTGTGTCAAGATCTTGATCTCTTCAACACGTATGAGTGGAAATCTACGGATGATTGCAACCACCACAAAAAACTGGTTGAAGATAGCCGTATTTACAAGTTTCTTGCTGGTCTCAATATCTACTTCGATGAAGTGCGTGGAAGGATCATTGGTCGATCTCCCCTTCCCCCTATTGGTGATGTCTTTGCTGAAGTTAGAAGAGAAGAAAGTCGAAGGAGTGTCATGCTAGGAAAAAAGACCGCTGGTGAGTCCCTTGAAAATTCTGCCCTAATTACTGCCTACAAGGCTAAAAATTATCAATGTCGGAGCGATGAGCGACCTCGAGTCTAGTATGACCATTGCAACAAGTCACGCCATACTCGTGAGACTTGCTGGAAACTTCATGGCAAATCGACTAATTGGAAAAGCAGTAAGCACGGAGAAAAGAGCCATCGTGGGGTCCCTACTGCCAATGGGGTTGATACTGGTCCCTTCAACAAAGAGCAAATTGATCAACTCTTGCAGCTGTTAAAATCCAATTCCTCATCTGGTATTCCTAGTGTTTCCTTGGCACACACAGGTAGAAAACCTAACGCTCTTTCTTGTCTTCATTTCTCTCCATGGGTTATAGATTCTGGAGCCTCCGATCATATGACTAGTTCTTCTCATTTTTTTAATACCTATTCTCCTTGCTCTGGCAATGAAAAAATCAAAATCACTGATGGTAGTTTTTCCCCCATTGCAAGCAAGGGGCTTATTAAACTGCCTGAGAATATTAATCTCACTTCTGTCCTTCATGTTCCTAACTTAGCCTGCAATCTTTTGTCTGTTAGTAAATTGTGCAAAGATTCTAATTGTTGTGTTACTTTCTTTGACTCTCATTGTGAATTTCAAGACCAGACCTTGGGGACGATGATTGGGCGTGCTAGGATGATTGAAGGTCTTTACTACTTTGATGATATCTCTGTTGGTAATAAAAAAGCTCAAGGCTTTAGTAGTACTAGTTCAATTCCTGTTCCAGACACAATTATGCTATGGCATCTTAGACTTGATCATCCTAGTTTTGCCTATTTGAAACATTTATTTCCTGATTTGTTTAAAGGAATAGATTCTTCATTTTTTCAATGTGACAGTTGCATCTTGGCAAAAAATCATCATTCTACATACTTACCAAGACCTTAGCAAGCGTCCAAACCTTTTTATATCATTCATAGTGATGTTTGGGGTCCATCCAAAATTTCTACGCTTTCTGGAAAACATTGGTATGTTACCTTTATTGATGATCATACACGCTTGTGTTGGATTTATTTGATGCAAAAAAAATTTGATGTGGAATACTTATTCAAAAATTTTTACACTATGATTGAAAATCAATTTCAAACCAAAATTGGTATTTTACACTCTGACAATGGCATCGAGTATTTTAACGAACACTTGGGGGATTTTTTGAAAACAAAAGGTATTCACCACACATCTACTTGTCGGAATACTCCTCAACAAAATGGCATTGCTGAACAAAAGAACAGACATTTACTTGAAGTCGCCCGTGCCATAATGTTTTCTATGCATATTCCAAAATATTTATGGAGTGAAGCTGTTTTGACGGCGTCCTATTTGATAAATAGGATGCCTACTAAAGTATTAAAGTACAAAACACCTCTTGAGTGCTTGAAAGAAGTTTTTCCCAACACTCGGTTACATTCGGATCTTCCTATAAAAGTTTTTGGATGTACTGTGTATGTTCATATACCTCATCAATTTCGTTCCAAACTTGACCCTAGGGCTGTCAAATGTGTTTTTTTGGGTTATGCCTCACATCAAAAAGGCTATAAGTGTTATGATCCTCACACAAAAAAATTCTTTATTAGTATGGATGTTTCGTTTTTTGAAAAACAGCCCTATTTTACCCAAAATTCTCTTCAGGGGGAGAAACATGGAGTTGAAGATAATTTTTGGGATGTCTCTATCCCACTTCCAAACGCAATTTGTCCTACTCAAGAACCACATGGTTCTAATAATAGTCACTTAGAAGAACTAGTCATATGATCGGAGGCTCCGGAATCTATAACCCATGGAGAGAAATGAAGACAAGAAAGAGCGTTAGGTTTTCTACCTATTTGTTCCAAGAAATATACAGGAAGCTTTGGATGATCCAAATTGAAAATTAGCAGTCATAGAGGAGATGAATGCTCTAAGGCGAAGTGGCACTTGGGAGATGGTTTATTTGCCCAAAGGCAAGAAAATAATAGGGTGTAAATGGGTGTTTACAATAAAGTGTAAGGCTGATGGGAGTGTTGATAGGTATAAAGCCAGACTTGTGGCTAAGGGCTTCACCCAGACTTATGGAATTGACTACCAGGAGACATTTGCTCCTGTTGCTAAAATAAACTCTATCAGAGTCTTATTGTCTCTTGCAGTAAATTCAGATTGGCCTCTACACCAGCTTGATGTCAAAAATGCATTTCTTAATGATGATCTTGAAGAGGAGGTCTTCATGAGTTTGCCTCCGGGATTCGAAAAGAAACTTGAGAGTGACAAAGTATGTAGGCTAAAGAAATCCTTGTACGGTCTTAAACAGTCACCAAGAGCATGGTTTGAACGCTTTGGAAAGGTAGTTACCAGTTATGGCTTCCTTCAGAGTCAGGCAGATCACACTATATTTTATAAACACTCAAAAGATGGTAAAGTTGCAATTTTGATTGTTTATGTTGATGACATTATTTTAACTGGTGATGATGAGACAGAGTTAGCAACCCTTAAGCAGAAACTTGCGAAGGAGTTCCAGATTAAGAACCTCGGAATTTTAAAATATTTTATTGGAATGGAGTTTGCAAGATCCAAAGAAGGTATTTTTGTTAATCAAAGAAAATATGTTCTTGATCTTTTTGGAGAAACAGGTTTACTTGGTTGCAGAATGTCGGAGACTCCCATTGAGCCTAATGTGAAACTACAGGCTGCTAAAGCTGACAAAGTGAAGAACAGAGAACAATATCAGAGACTTGTGGGCAGGTTAATCTACTTGTCTCATACGAGGCCTGATATTGCTTTTGCAATTAGTATGGCAAGTCAGTTTATGCACTCACCAGGACTAGAGAATTTCGAGGTGATCTACAGAATCCTAAGATATCTAAAAGGGACACCTGGCAAAGGGTTACTGTTCAAGAAACATGGTCACATACAAGTTGAGATCTACACTGATGTAGATTGGGCAGGAAGTGTTGATGATAGGAGATCTACTTCGAGCTACTGTTCTTTTGTTAGGGGTAATCTAGTCACCTGGCGAAGCAAAAAACAAAATGTTGTGGCTAGAAGTAGTGCAGAAGCAGAGTTTAGAGCTGTTACCCATGGAATTTGTGAGGGAATGTGGATCAAACGAATACTTGAAGAACTGAAGTTTTCTCATTCAGTACCTATAAAGGTCTACTGTGACAACAAGGCTGCCATCTCTATAGCTCATAACCCAGTGTTGCATGATCGTACAAAACATATAGAGGTGGACAAACATTTCATCAAGGAGAAGATTGATGGTGGGATAATATGCATGCCATACCTTCCAACAACCGAACAAATTGCTGATGTTCTAACTAAGGGTCTTCACAAGAAGCAGTTTGATAAACTTATTAGCAAGCTGGCTATGGAAGATATTTACAAACCAGCTTGAGGGGGAGTGCTGAAATTATGCTCAATTAAGGCTGATCTCTAGGATCAGTGTTTTATGTAAATATTATGTAAATATAGAAAGACAATAATGTAAATTAGGATGGTAGGATGTTGTCAATTATTTCTTTCCTTCTTTGCTAATAATCATCTCCTTAAAAGGGGATATTGTATACATTCATTTTTATTCGAATCAAGACATTGTCTTTGATAATTTCTAAGTATTTTCCTTCGGGAATTCTCTCAATTCCTCTATTATCTCTATCAATTCAGAGAAGATCCAAATTGACAATTGCCAAATCGCTTAGGATCTGACAATAATCATCTTGACATACATGCCCATGGGACATAGTGTTAGAACCACAGCACAACTGGTATGAAAATACACAAATAACCAATGCCCCCAATATTATGCAAGAAATGCAAAATACCCCTTTAAAACCAACAGCAACGCAGATACAAATTCAGTCCAATGAACTATAGCATCCAGCAACAGTAGAATTACAGCAACAACGTAACATGAATCAGTAAGGAAAAATAGCAATAGAAACCCAGAACCTGGACCGCACAAAGGAAGAAGGTAGAGACTGAGGCACGCTTAAAGCGCTGACCTAAAGACAAATTCGCCCTGCTCCAGTCACTGGCAGGCTCCGGCGACTGTCACGCAAGATACAACGGTCACACTCCGGCGAACAGCGACCTTGATCAACCGAATCTAGCAGAACAGAAGGAGATCGCTCTCTGTAGGACTGTATAGGAAGAGAGAAGACTGCAACTCGGATGCCTTGAACAGGAGGCTCGCCCATCCTTTTATAGACTGGTTCGAGGGCACCGAGACGACGCACCATTCAAGTCAGCATTGATCCCCGTCTTGAATGTCCGACGCTTCAAGAAGACGAGCAGCCAACGAAATAAAGATGAATAGCCAAAGAAATGAAGGATGTCGCGCGCTTTGGGTACCGCTTCTAGAAGAAGCAAAAAGAAAATTAAAGAAAATAATTTATTTTTTAATTTTCTTTATATAAAAATATATCTATATGACCCGACCCGCCCGTCCGTCCGACTAACCGGACGGACAGCAGCGCGCGAGGCCCAAGGGATTTGCTCGCTCACAAAATTTGGGTGCCCCTTAGGGCCCAACCCCAAGTAGGAAGGTGGAATATAAATACCCACTCCCAACTCTTTACACAACCAATGTGGGACAACCACCCACACACACACCTATACTCACACACTAGGAAATACAACACATAGATTTAGCTTTGGCTATGAATGATGGATTTAATACCTCATTTGTCATCATTCTTGCATTAATTGACTTGTTCACCTATTAGCATAGAAATGGATTATTATTTAATACTTCATTCATCACATAAGGGGTTAACCTGTTAAAATGTTGTTTGCTAACTGTAGTTGAATATTAGCCATGGTGCACCATGTACTAACCCAGTTAGC
Source organism: Diospyros kaki (assembly GCA_036245055.1). Classification (NCBI taxonomy): domain Eukaryota; kingdom Viridiplantae; phylum Streptophyta; class Magnoliopsida; order Ericales; family Ebenaceae; genus Diospyros; species Diospyros kaki. The sequence goes on from BSEG01000010.1 coordinate 3,272,222, forward strand.
AGGGTAAGTTGCTATTCTTGTGTGTTGCGTAGTACACGTTGATATGGGTGTGAGTCATTCCGCCCTTATGTCGATTATTAGGCCTAAGAGGTTCCACCATTACATTGCCATGTTATGATAGAATTTTAGTTCTACTTGTTTATTCCCATCATTGCGCATATTCTTCGTCATCGTGCTTCATTGATGTTCCCTTTCACTAAGTAAGTTGAGACTACCCCATTCATTTAATATTTCAGATATGGAGGTACAAGCTTCTAGTGTGCAACAATTGCAGTATGATGCTGCTATTATTGAGATATACTTATACCTAGACACACTCTTGGAGATAAATTGATTCCGTTGACTATAGGAGAGTACACTGACTCTAGGAGTCATACTAACTATTTGATAAATTGAAATTATTGCTCCATTTACAAATTGATCTATAAACAGATATTGACACAGATGTGCCACTCTGTTATGATGACATGGGACGTCAAATATTTAGTTTATGGTATTCCAAGACTTTTATTCAGTTTAGGTGTTGAGACTTGAACTGATTTGTTCACAGATTGTCACTGAGCACAGATTGTATGTTATGAGGCTCACTACTCCTACTTTTAAGTTGTGACAAAGTTGGTATCAGAAAAAATTGCCTCAAGGCAATTGTGTAACGTGTTAAGTCTTCTTGGACAAATGCCTCAGTGCACTGGGTGCTTGTGAAGCTCTATTTACACCTTGCCCAATAGGCTTCTTCCCAATGAAACACCCAAAATTTAAAGAGTTTTTTGTATTCTCAACATTAATTATAGTTGATAAACACTTTGGCTTTGATTAGAAAACTTATGGTAAGGGGGGAAAAAATCTAATCAAATAGAAATCCAGAGACTGAAATGCATTGATTGAACTTATTTTAATATGATTTACTAGTACCATTAGTTGCTAATCCTTAAATTATAAACTTTTCTCAGGAATATATTTAAATAATGGAACTTTAGTGAGTCAATTTGATTTGTTATTTTGTACTATCAAGAACAATACCATTGATAAGTAATACCATTGGGCTACAAGGACTTCATATATTTAATCTTTCTCCTTTTTTACCTTGTGATATGTCCATTTTATGTCATCTACTCAAGTTTTTTTTTTCTTGAGGGCTTACGTCCAATGCGTTGGGACATACACTCCATCCTACCAAAGGTAAAATGACTAGCTTTATGGCGCCTTCACCTTTTAAAACACTGAAATGAACTAGCTAAAGCATGAGAAAGAGAAACAAGGGATTTGAGCCAAGTGAAAATCATAAAAAACAAAAAACAACAAGTACTAGTAAATGAGGGGGGGCCGATCAAGGAGAGATGGAAGGAATACTAGTAACTGCTGTTGTTGTAATTCATATTAAATAAAACAATTATAAAATTAATTGGAATATCAAGAATAATAGTTTAGTAGGGCAAGGGCCACCATACAACCACCACTAATATAGGAGGTTGAGGCCTTATTCCCAACAAATATTATATTTGTTAGTCACCTTAGTATCCTGCAGCATGTCCAAAGGGATCGCCTCTTAAAAACTTTGCTGCAATTTTAGACTCAATAATTTGTTTTTAGGTGCCCTGATTTTTATGAAATAATTTATCTATGATACTTTTGGTTTTTATTTCATGTGACAAAACATCCCAATGGGGTTGTCTTTATTTTGTCTTCCCATTCTGCCCATGCTCATTCTTTGAATCCGGTCTCATTATTATTAAGATTGAAAATGAATTCTGACTGTACAGCATAACTCTGGCCACATTTGGGGCAGCATTCTCAAACTGGAGCTTTCTTGCAAATGCCCTTCTTACAGTTATTTATCATGTTATGGGTCTATGGTAAAATCCACATCAATGTCAACATTCGCATTAATATCTGCTCCTTACAGAAGCTACAATAGCAAAAAAGGTTGCTCCATCCCTTGCATCTCTAGGATCATGATTTTCATTATTATTTAATTACGGATCTAATTCAATTATGAATCTGAAAAGCCAGCTCTTAACTAGGTAAACATTCCATGAATTCTTTGACAATTTAATTCAGTTACGCAATTTCAAATGCCAGCTTTCAACTAGCTAAACATTCTACAAACTATTTTTCACATCGAAACAGTGACCATAAGTAATAAGCCACAACGAAATCGGAAAATTATTGAGGTTCTTCAATAGCTAGAGCACATTAAGAAGGCACAGCGGACTCAGATGTTCAAGTGAAAGACTTTGTACTTCTCTACTTCATATTTTAGTGCATATTCAATATCCCAAGCGCAAAAAAAGGAATTAATAATCATTGTTTGAACTAAAAATTGCCAATTATGTTTCAGTAACATGAAACCACAATCAATCTGCGTTCCTCCAAAGATCCAAATTTCTCATTTCAAATAAAGTGCACAGACGCGAACGCATCCAAAAAATAATTAAGTTCAACAATCAAAAACACAAGCGTAGAACTCAAGGCCAAGTTACCTGTGCAATGAGGCCGGAAATGCCGCCGAGGAGCGTCTTGACAGGGAGAGAAAGTGAATTGTCGGTGGAGACGAAAGTGCCGCGCAAGTGCTCGTAACCGACGATTCGAGTGGGAGTGTAGAAGAGGTGCCTGATTATTGCCGGAGACAAGCCCTTGTAGAGTCCCCGAGGGCCTTCGCGACGGACAATCTCGGCGGCGACACGGACGGCGGAGGCGGAACGGACCGGAGAGGAGACGGACTCGCCGTGGAGCTGAAGCCTCGTCTTCGTGATGTCTATGGGAAACGTCGCCGTCTCCGCCGCCATCGCGGCCACCGAAGCCAGGAGAATCTTGGCGCCATCTCTCTCCTCTCCTTCTCGCCGGTTCATGGCTTCCGATTCCCTCCAAACTCACCACAACAGAACTACCACCCTTGGATGGATTTGACACCCCGAGGTGATACGACGCCGTTCGGCTATTCTTTTTTTCATATTTTTGCCTGATATTTAATGGTACATTATTTCAATTATACGTTTATACGTGTATTTTTAAGTTAATTTAATTTATATATTTTAAAATTTTCATGTATTAATCTAAATTTTTTGTTATTTGAATTATATTCATATACTTGTATTTTTAAGTCAATTTAATTCTTATACTTTAATATATAAAAAAAATATTAAATAAACTTATCTCACTTTACTTTTTATTTATATACGTGGGTTAAATTCACTTAAAAATAGTGATACAAATGTATAATTCAAACAATAAAAAGTTCGAGTTGTTATATGAAAAAAATCAAAGTATAAGAAATTAAATTTACTTGAAAATGTAAATTTAAAAGTATAATTAAAATAATAAAAAATTTAAATAATCACCAAAAAAATATAAAAATAAAAATATGGGGTTAGACTAGTCGAAATATGAACAAGAAAGAGCCCATAAATTAATTCTTATTATATATATTATAATAATTTTATTTAAAATTAATAATATATTTAGTCACTGACTCTTATAATTATTATAAATTTTATCAATTTATAATAGTTATTTATTAAATTTATTCGTGAGTATAGTATTTCAAAAAAAGGAGAAGCCTTCAAGATTTAGTACATAGAGCCAATTTACATAAATTAATTGTGAAGATCCTTAAATATTGGAAACGTATTAATTAGTGGGTTGATATTCTCGATAATCAAGATAATCTATGTGTCTCACGTTACTTTTAGATTTGTCCAACCAATTTCATATTTAATGTCCTTTTAATAAATTGTTCAACCTAATTTATAAGTGTTAATTAGCGTGACTAAATCTTAGTCATTTAATGGATGGGTTAACTCATACCCCGAGTATATATAAGTATTTTCTTAATTTTTAAATTTTAGTGATTAACAAAATTTAAGTGTTTGTTTAGTTGTACAAAATATTTTTAATTTTGTAAATCTAATTTTATAACTAAATATATTATAACATTTAATATTTCAAATAAATAATTAATTTTTAAGAATAGAAAACATTGTTTTTTATGTTTTTCAGTTCATAATATAAAGTTAAAATTTTTGAATTTTGAGTTTTATATTTTATAATTAAAAAATAAAAAATATACTTTACAATTTAGTAGACTCTAAATCTCTTGGGGTAGCACAATTGGCCAATGGGCACTATACGTGTTTGGAATCTTAAAATATTACAATGTCATAAGTTTGATTATGTCTTCGTATAAGTCTATGCCTTCAATTATGTCTCTCTATAAGACTAGATTCTCGGGTTTTGAGGGTCGAGACAAGATGGATTCTAAATTTTAGATAAGGTGAGATGGGTTAGATTGAACGTTAACTATAATTCGAAAACTCATTGAGTTTTCTAAGATTAAAAAAAAAAGTTTAATAGACTAAAAATTTATTATTATTATGCTTATATCGACATAAAATGTAAATACACCCCAACCCCATAAACACGATCTAATAAAAAATTATTTTATTTGGTTAGGCATAGATTGTATTTTTTGATGTTTGGATAATAAAAAAAATTAAAATTATTTTTATAAAGAAAATATTTTACACAAAAAAAAATTTTACCATTTCAAAAATTGTAAATTATTTTCCTATTTATGCTACCAAAACTACCTCTTCGCATGTATCTATGTGTAAGAGTAAATTATCAAAAGATATATAATCTTTCTCAAAATATACACTTAATTTTTTAATTATATCAAATTGAAGTAGTTGTCGTCTCATTCTCTTTTTATCTCTGACACATATTTTTCACTTCGACAACTATTATGTTGTCTAACGATGGGCAATATAGTAATGCCAGGGATCTAATTTATCTTAGATAAAGTAGATGAGTCATTACCTCCGACTGTTCTGCGGTCTTGTTATGATGAGAACTAAGTGGCTAGGCCAACGAACTGAAGGTATTATTGAGAGCTCACTTAGTTCGATCAGCGAGTTAGAAGTATCGCTGGGAGCTCGTTCAGTTCCGCGATTTAAGTTCAGGTCTTAGCGAAGTGTGACCTTGTTCTGACGAACTCAACCTTGGCCCTATTGGGCTTATGACGATTAAGCTGGTCTGCTGGGTCATGTCCAGCCCATAAAAAGTAGTGCGAGAAATACCCATAACATTATATTAATATAAAAATATCACATTAAATATCACTCTTGAGTGTCCAACTATAATATTATGTATAATTAACACAAGAGACATAAATAATGCTAGGAGTCGTGATTGATAATATGCATAACTGATAACGGTGTTAGACAAATAACACAATAACATGTAATCTCTTCATTGGAGGAAGTGTAGACAAATGAAACAAGAGTCGTTCTACAAGGCCCGACGGGCCTACAGAGTCGCTCACAGAAAGGGGGTAAAAGAGACAATTTTACCCCGCCTGCTTTGCAAATTTGCAAAGTTGGCCACTGTTCCCACCCCTGTTGCTCTCGTCTCCCTTGCCATGGCTGCTGCTCTCGCCTCATCTCCGTTGCCTTTCTGCCATCATCGCCTTGCCTCGTCGACTGTAGCAAGGTGCGACGACGAGGCGACTATGGCAGGGGAGACGAGAGCAGCAAGGGCAAGTTAATCCATAGGAAGGGGAAAGAGAGAGCAAGGCATGAGGGTAAAATCGTCTTTTTGTCTCATTTCGGTAAGCTCGTCAAACTTTCTAGAATTTTTCATGAAACAATTATACATGACTTCTTTAACTTCATCTAATGATATCACATAACTAATGATATCATCATTAATTATGGCTTCAATTATTAGGCTTTCACAAGAGAAATTAAAGCTAAGATTATTGATGCTAAAAATGATTTAAAGGGGAATTTATTGGATACGTGCGCAACCAAATCACAAGGAAAGCGGCCAGGCCGCCGGCGGCTTCTTTGCCGTATCGACAAAGAAGAGGAGAAAGATATCCAACACTTTCAGGCGGAACGATAATACAAATTCACTTTTTCAACCGGTCCAATTTCATTCGCTCCAGTACTTGTCATCGGCGTCGCCGTCTTTCCGATCCTCCTCGCCGTCGTCCTCCGCCGCCAAGATCGTCTTGAACTTATTCACATCCTGCACGGCGGCGCTCCTGAACATCCCCGTATCCACCGCGCCAGACACCATGTGGTAGCCCCTCATCCGTAGATCTTCCGGCCGATCGTGCGGCATCGCGAAGCCGGCGAGGTACGCGCCGCTGTTCTTCGCCAGCACAGCCTTCTCCGCCTTCCTCATCACCTCCCGCACCTTCTTGTGCCCCGGGTCCCACAAGTACCCCACGCTGGCGCTCAGATCCAACGGCCCCATTTGAATGCAGTCGACTCCATCGACGGCGGCGATCTCCTCGATCTTCTCCACGCCTTCCACCGACTCCACCTGGCACATAATCAACAAATCCTCCTCGTAATTGCTCAGATATCCGGCGTCGATTCCGTAGTTTGAAGCCCTAACGACGGTGTGAGCCGAGCCGCGGATTCCGTTCGGGGGAAAGCGGCAGTACGAGACGGCTTTGCGAGCCAGTTTGGGGGTGTCGATCATCGGGAACATGATGCCCTGAGGGCCGATATCTAGGGCCTTTTTGGCCCAGGCTGGGGAGGATTCAGGGAGTCTGATAATGGCCGGTGTGCGGGTGGCGGCGAGGGCGCGGAGGCAAGTAAGGGCTTCGGGGATGCCTCCGGGGCCGTGCTCCATGTCGACGACGACGAAGTCGTAGCCGGCCAGGCCGGCGATCTCCGCGAGGGTGGGAGAGAAGGTGAGGAGGAAGAGGCCGTAGAGGGTGTCGCCATTCCGGAGGCGGGATTTGAGGGATTGCGGGGCGGCGGAAGTGGAGGCGGATAGATCAGAAACGGCGGCGGATCGTAGAGGGCGCGTGGGGGCTAGGGTTTTGAGAGGTTTATGTTGATGTGGTTTGGAGATGTGGGTAAACGGAAGCGACAAATGGGTTGAGCTTTTGCGGGGAAAGGAGAAGAAGGGCAGCTTTCTGAGGGTGGAGAGAGACGAAGAAGAAGATAAAGTTGGGGAATTGAGGATGGCCATGGCGGAGGAAGGGAGAGGACTGGCAACACTGTGCGAAGTGCCAGAGGGCTTCTAATAGTACAGAGAGAGAGCGAGAGAGGGGAGTAGTGAACTATATCTCACGTGGGCACGTGCTCGATCACTTGTGACGACCCCGGGTGGATTTATAATTGGGTAAATCGGATCACTTCGGATAATCGTTTCCCTGTAAATTTTAGTATTTGTATTCTTAATTATATTAAGTGACATAAATTACATGTGAATTTTTTAATTTTTAAATAATGTAAGAATTAAATTTATAATTTATCAGATTAACATTAATATATTATTTATTTAACTATTCGACGTATATTCTAAAAAGCAAATTGTGTCACTATTTAATTATCTTGTGAAAAGCTAACGTTGGAATGGGATTATTTTTTGGTTTTTATATTTTTTAAATACAAAATTCATACATACACCTTTAAGTTGCGGCATATTTCCAACTCCACAACAAGAACAAAAAATATATAATTTTTTTAATAATAAGAAATAATAAAATATATAAATATTATAAGAATATCTGTATTAGTATCACTATCACATTATAACATTATCTAGATAAAACACATTTAATAAGCAGTATAGTTTAGGATGTCAAAACATACTCATGATTCAAATTCCTGTTATACATAAAAGGTGGCCTAAAATAAAAGAACAGATAATACACTAGCAAAACATCTTCAAAATAGTCACTTACAGAGTCTAACTAAGACGAACGTCCTTAAGAATTTGTTAGGGTTTTAAATTAAGAGTTTACAGTTGTCCTACCAACTCTCAACTATTCATAATTCATGTCATCATTTTACATAAAAGTCTATAGTTATGTTGCCAAATTCTAGTTACTAAGCAACTCAAACCAATTGAGAAACGATCAATTCATGAGTTTCCTAATCATTATAATGGTATGTTTGCTCGAGTGTTCACATTTGTGATGTTTAATTTTTATTTTGATTTAATTTATCTTAAGTAGCGATATTAGTAACAAAATGAACGTTTGGGACAAAATTTAATCACATAAACTTTCAAATTTAATTTTAAAATATAGAAAGTTCTATGAAAATGCTCTAAGTTATAGGGAATTATGTGCAATTTAGCCTTTTTATAATTAGATGTGAATAAATATTTCGGTTAAATTGAAATAATTGAACCAAATTAGCTAAAATTGGTGGTTTGGTTTGGTTCAATTTATATTTCAATTCAGTTCAATTTTTAAATTTGAGTGTTTTGATTATTTCAGTTCGCTTCAATATTCGTATTAAAAAAAATAAAATAATCGAACAGATCGATGTGTCAAAAATATTATCATTTTTTAATCAATTTTTTATTTTTTTTGGTTAGTTTGATTTTTTCGATTTTTTTAGTTTTTCAATTTGTTATATTTGAGTATATATTGGGTTGATTCAATTCGATTTTTGAAAAAAAAATAATTTATTTAATTTGAATAATTCGATTAGTTTAGTAATCGAACTGATGAAATGCTCACCCTTATTTATAATTAAGTAAAGGCTAAGTTATACAATTAGTTATTGAATTTTATATTCTGTAATAAATATATCATTTTACTTTTATTTTTTCAATACAATCACTTAAAATTTAGATTTATGTTCAAATTCAATATCTATTTTTTTATTTATGTTAAGCTTTACATATTATAATAAGTTTAAGGACTTATGGTGCAATTTTGTCCATTGAATAAGTATTAGTGTATTTTTAGAAATGACAAAATTTTTCTTGATTTCATCATATTTAATTTTTTTCTATTATTTAATTATTATTGATTTTAAAATACCTAAAATATCCTCATAATTCTTTATCTCTCTCTATTATTCATTTCTCCTTCATCGGTGTTTGTTTAGTTGCCATCCTTTATCGTTATACTTGCAATGACTCTATCTAGTAAAAGTAGACGTTTTACACAATAACATTAATGTGTTATTCGATTATTACTCACTTATAAAAATATTAAGTCCAATAATATATAAACTAAAATAACAAAAGAGGAAACCACGAAGGGACAAAAGACCCTATCATCTAGGTCTCTCATATATCTATAGGTAACTCTCATATGAGTGTTAAGATAAGACTATTTGGAATGAACCATACTATTGGTACATTATTTATGTATATTTTAGACTACACAATGTACATAAATGACAAAAATACCTCTCGCGCCTTATCGCTTCCTCTCATTGCGTCTCACCACCTTTAGTGAGGGATATTTTAGTTATGTGCCTCATCGTTTCACGACGCCTCATCGCCTCACCTCATCGCATTGAGTGAGGGTATTTTAAACATTTTAACATCATTGTGTAACCCAAGGTGTACATAATGATGTACCAATAACATTTTTCATTTGGGAAGTGATAAATTTCTTGAAAACTAAGGTCACAAATGAGTTAAACCGTTTGTTAGTAGCTTGGTGTTTGGCTTGAAATTGAGCATAACTTTGAAACTTGATTTGTAAATGAGTCAAGATTAGCTCGCTAACTCGTGAGCTGGCTTAATTAGAGGCTCGTGAGCATGCCCAATTAGAAGTTCACGATTAGCTCATGAAAATATGTTCATTTATAAATACATTAATAAATTTATTCATAATTTTATAAGGTGTGTTTGTTAACCAATATATGGAAAGCATTCCAGATATTTGTCATTTCCAGCGTATTTGTTAAATTTATTTAGTGACTCTTAGAAAAAAAATTACATGACTTATTAGAGGTGTTCGTGATGCGATTTGGCCGGTCTGAATCATTTTCAGCACGCTAAACCGCTTGTGCGATTTTTTAACCAAACCAGACCGCGGTCTAGTTTGGTGCGGTTTACTGCGGTTTGAAATGCTATTTAAAATCACTAAAAAAATATTTAAAAATGATAAATAAAGACACAAATATTGATAAATAAAGACAATTAAATGTAAATAAATATGAGCAAAAAATAAAGATAAAATAGTGTAAAAAATAAATATGATGACTGCCAATTATTAGATTTTTATAATAATAATTTTTTATAATTTTTTTATTATTTTCTTAGGCAGTTCGATTTAAAACCGAACCACAAACTATCCAAACCGCAAACCGCGCGGTTTGGACAAAATCCAAACTGTTTTCGACAACCAAAAAAAAAATCGATCTGATCGATTTGGTTTGGTCGGTTTCCGCGGTGCACCGATTTTTTTGAACACCCCTTTGACTTATTATCTTTATTTTTTCAAGTATACTTATCTCTCCCCCCTCAAGATAAGTATATTTTGGTCATTACAAAGAAAAAGAAAAAATGATATTTGTGTCTTTTAGTACATTCTAAAAAATTTAACAAACAATTTGATAAAAATCTTAATTATCTTGACCATTTTATATTTTGGGCCAAAAAACATTTCAGCATTTTCTTAATACTCATTTATATTGCTCATTTTAACAAACACTACCTAAATATATTATTTAACACATGTATATATACACACACATATAATCATTATATAATTTATTATATTTAAACTTTAGTGGGCAGTCTTTCTCTAAAAGAAACATATTTTTGCCTGTTTATCTATCTCGTTTCTCTTCTATTCCTTTTGTCGCATGTTCATCTTATTCTCCAACAGTTTACATTTGCTTGTTTTGCTTCCCTTTGTCGCCTTTCTCTCGTCATCACCTCACCTCTTGCCTCCAACAGCCACTACATCTTCCCTTTCATTCGTTTTTCGCTATCGCTGCACACCTTTCCATTTGTTGCCACCATCACACAATCTCTTCTTTTAATGGTGGCAAGCCAAGTTTATTAAGCTTAGTGAACATTGGCTCAACTTAACTCAATTGCAACCTTATTGAAAACCCTCGACGGTATTGGTTAAAGCGTACTAACTAATCTCCAAAATTAATGTCATAAAAGCCAGAACAAATGATCTCGAAATATACAAATACTTTCTTATCTATCAGCTTCAACTTTTATAAATAAGAAACAATAACTCTTGCACAAGTTACCTAAATACTTATATATTTTTCTATTGATACTGACTTAAGTATCGAAAGACTAGTGTAGGAAACACCCTGTAACATCATGCATCGAGCGATAAGAAATACTTGATCAATTTACATAGATGGGCTTACGCAAACTTCCAAAGGGTGGTGTTGTTTCCTTCCTTACTATTCTCGATATATATATATATATATATACTAACTTCTTTATAGTCCATTCTTAGATCTAACATTGGGCTCTCGGGGTATTACATTATTTCTCTATTGAACACATGACGTTCTCATCATGTAACCTTACAACCGGTCCCTAATATTTTCTCATTTGAGGGCTACAATCCTAAAAGCCTGTTAGGAGCCACTCCTTGTTTAGGCTCTCGCGTCCGGTGCCATTCCTGACCCTCGTCGAATCACATTTTTCAAATGTCAGATTTGATAACACTTGTAACATCTCGTATCGAGCAATAGAAAATACTGGATCAACTTACCCTGATAGACTCATAGGAACTTTCTAGGGGTCACCCATCATTTAGCTACTCTAGCTCAAGTATACTTAACCCATGAGTTCTTTATCTACATTCAGCGCAAAAGGTATCTAACTAATGTCATTTCCTTTCTTACTATCATCGATATATATACTAATTTTTTTAGAGTTCATTTTTAGACCTGACCTTGGACTCTCGGGGTATTACATGCCCCATACCTTTAACTATTTTATATCTTGCAATATCCCGAAATCTAAAGAATCTTCTATAGTTATAAATTTATTATTGTAACTAAGCACTAACTAATTTTGTTAACAGTATAATATTATAAATTAATAATAAATCTTCTAAGTAAATTTATTGCTGTTTCCATTTATGTACAAAAATAAAATTTCGCACTCATTTCTGTTCTGACTCGTTTGTTTCAAACAAGAGAATCCCGCTCCAGTTGTTGCCACTTTACCCATCCTTCCAAACACGCCGCAAAGGGTTTCTCCCGCTCGCCACAGAGAAAAAAAGAAAAAGAAAGCCAGTTTTTTTTTCCGGCAAGTCGATTTGCAATTGCGATCGTGCTTTTCTGAATTCAGATTCCTCCGAGTGGTTGCGCCGGCCACAATGACGGTGGACGCGGCGGCCTCGGTCTGCAACTTGGGCGTTTTGGACTCTCTAGAAGGCGAGGATATCCAGGAAATTTGCGAGAGCTGGAACGTCTTCTGCTCCGCCACCGAAGCTCTGCTGAATGGCGGCGGCGAACTTTCTTCGTTCGGCTCGGAGTTGGTTTCGCAGGTTCACACTCTCTGTAAGCACGGCCTCCAATCTTTGCTGCAGGATCACTTCCTCGCCTCTCTCCAGGTTTTCACTTCTTGCTTCGCTTTTCCTACTAAAATTTCTTTAATTTATGGATTTTTGTCGTCTAAATAGTTAGTTAGGGAAAAAGCCTGAAAAAATCCGTCCTGTCTTTTACTCGTCAGCTTGATCGCGCATGTTCAAATGTCGATGTTCATTCATTCAACCTCAAGATACTGGCCTTTATAATAGACCTTAGGATATAATGGAGTTTACTAAAGACACGGGTAGGTTATCTCAAAAAGAGAAATGGGCAAAAGGTCATTGGGATAGAAATTGCAGACAAAGTGGTGATTATTCTTTGTTTGGTTTGCAAAGAAAAAAAAGAAGAAAATGAAGGGAAAGTAGTTTTCTTATTTGATTCCAGTGGGAAAGAGGAGAAGAACCAGTAGATAAAGAAGATGGTGTCACATTCCTACGGTTACCCAGGTTGAGACTGGAATTAGGGGAAAAATCGGAATGAGAGAATTGAAGGAGGGAGAGAAATTAGCAGCACCCACGTGCTGCTAATTAGAGAGAAATCAGAGAGAATCGAGAGAGGGATAGAGAGAATTAGAAGAAAAGGATTTCAATCTCATTTCACATATTATTCCTCCTCTTACAAGTAGCCCTTTCATAGGCATTGTTGGTTGCTAACTGAATTCATAGCAGCACCCATGTGCTCCTAACAGATTACAAAATATCTCCTAACAAACTGTTGTAACCCTATTACAGTATTGCCCCTCTATTGCTTCTAGGGTCATGATAGATGGTTAGGAAATTAAGGGCAAATACAACAAAATTAGTTTCCTCTTGTTTTCCATGCATTTCCTTTCTTTTTTACCTTAAAGATTGGTCAGGAAAAGGGAAATTTTGATTTTCCCCTTTTTCCATTCCCCTTCCCCATCCACAAGTTCCAGACACAGACTCAATTTGCTACAAACTTTAAACCCAAAGGAAGTTAGAATAATATACAGGCTACTCTTTTCTCCTAATTAGCACTGGTACAACATGGATAAGAGGATTTGGAAAAGTAGTTCATGAACCAGTTTGGGGGGGTATGGTCAAAAAGATAATATTTTTATATTCTGAACAGTAATATTTATGAGCATAATAGCAACAAAAAAACTCAAAATATTGAAGAAGTACCAATCTTCCATTATGAAGATATAAATATTAAAACAAATGGCATTAATTCAATGTTGTTAAATCCATAACAATGATGGTATAAACACGATTCAACTTGTACAAGAAAGCAAGTCATTATTTTTTAGGAGTTGTAATTTGCTTTGCTATATGTTTCTTATTCTTATCCAAACTTACTGTAATTTTGGACCCAAGAAAGATCTTAAAAACTATATTAAAGATATTGTTTTGTCTCCAACACATCTCGTGTGCAATAGAAGTGTCCGAATAGAAAAGTATAATTAAAAACTGAGACATGCCATTTGTAGTGTTCATGACCTATCCTGGTATCTCCAACTCCAATATATGTTGGAAACTACTACCACACCTAGAAAGATATTATTCGTGCTGTTAATATGTTTCCCTCATATATGAATTGCCATGGCACACTGAATGAAACAATTCTCTATGTATACAGTACATAGCATGCGCTGATGTAAAACAATGTCTTAGTAGTCTTCAAGGGGCTATGCATTTATGTTGGTGCAATGCAGTATGTATTGCTTGGCTATTTGTAGAAACTAGAGAAATTATCAACTGAAATTACTTTACCAATAAGTAGTACATGCTATTTGTACTACCTGTAGTACATGCTATTATGTTGTTGGAATACTTATGTTTTTTACTACTTGATGCTATTTGTTGTTCTACTACAGGACATTTTTGAGAAAAATGGAGCATTAAAGTTTTGGAAGCATTTTAATCATTACAGCAACATTGCACCTCCAGAAATGAGCAGGGACCCTGTATGTAACCATGACATTTCAATATGCTTTCTATTTTTCTGCATATTTTACCTTGTATCAGTTTACTATCCTTAGTCTTTTAGAAAGCATAGAAGGGGCGTGAAGAATAAAAGTCTAAATAGGTTTCTGGATTTCATCTGCTGTCTCTTCATGCAGTATTGATTCCATCACATGTTCTAAGTTTCATAACTTACAGCATATGATGTTCTTTCATGCTGTATAGATACCTTTCTTGATTTCATATGCTGTCTCTTCATGCAGTATTGATTCCATCACATGTTTGTTCCTGCATATTCTTGATTCAGAGATAATTCATTCCGATTTTTGGATACGAATTCAAGTTTAACCAACATGGTTAGTGTACTCCTTATGTCATCACGTGCTTGAGATGTTTAATCCAACTTGACGTGTGATGAAATTTTCCAATGTTTCCCCAAAGCTCTCCCTAGATTGGGATGTAGGAGGTGGACCATATGTGAACGGTCTGTGAGCCGTTGTGGTATTCCAAGATTGGGTATTTTCAGGCCTGGTATCTAAACCTTCTGGGTTTACATTTGCCCCTACATGAAGTAGAAGTCATGCTATTGCCCTTGTGAGGCATGGTGATATTACAAGATTGGTTATTTTTGGCTGGGAGGTTAATCAAACACCTCTTAGGGATCCTTGCATAGAAACTTGCTGTTTCATATTAGTGCTATGAAATACATCTTTGGAGATAGAACTTCATAGGGGGTGAAAAAAAAAAGGCCTAAGAGTAAGCCAACTGTTATAGCCATAATGTGAACAAGTTTTTGAAAGATAAATCTTTCGCAATGTTGATAAAATATCATGAGATATTTTCATGAGAAATTCATGATATTCCTTTTCAGGTTTTCATACAATGTGTGCTTAAAATTTTTGGAAAAGTTTTTGTTGCATTTGTTAGAGTAAGAACACAGCAATCCCTCTAGACTCTCTCAACCCAATAACTCACAGAAATCGCTCTCAACACCTCCAAGAACACAAACGATAGAAGAGAATAACAGGAATAAGAAAAACAGTAAAGAACAAAGTGATTTATCCTGGTTCAGTCCCCAAATAATGGGACCTACGTCCAGACTGGTGCAGCTTCTTTCCAATCCACTATCTTGAAACAATCCTTAGGATGATTACAGAGAAAACCAGAATCCTCACTCCCCATATACCCTGAAAGCTAACTGGATTCCCTGAGATTACAAAGCTTATCTCTAGCCTTACTGTCAGTCACTCAATCGATCCCAACCCACAAGATAGAAACAGAAAACGTCTCGGAATGAAGCTCACTCCTGCCTACCCCCACGATCCCTATTTATAGGCCATAGGGACGTGAGTTATTACTGCCAAAACATACAAATGCAGGCATACAAAATATCCGTTTAAAAATAAAGTCCTAATCTAGTACAAATGACATAATAGCATTGTTCCTTAGTTAACTGAACAAAAGGTTTCCTCTCTTCTAAAGAGAAAGGGAAAACTTTAAGCACAAACTTATTCACTATATAATAGCTTACAGCTCTTCCAACAGTGTTCTAGAGAAGCTAGCCCCCCCAACTTATTTTTTGTTGTATCACTGCCATTCGCTGCCGAAGCAGGTCACATTTTTTGTTCCAACAGGTTGCCATTCACTGTTCCTCCTGGTTCGTCCAATCTTTCTCACAAAAATGTGCTCAAATAAATCTAAACTTTCCAACAAAACTCTTAACCCCAATCTTATATCACCGTCATTCGTTGCCAAAGCAGGTTGTCGTTTGCCGTTCCAACAGGTTGCCATTCACTGTTCCTCCTGGTTCGTCCAATCTCTCTCTCTCTCTCTCTCCGTGATATATCTAAAGGAACATAAGATTTCCCCCCAATAATCCAAAATAACCTAGAGAAAAAACGAAACTGCCTCCAATGGCCAAAAGGAGAATCTATTTTGTTGAGAGTAAAAATAATGATTTAAAAAATAAAGTTAATCGTCTATCTACCAGCATAAGCTTTTAGATAAGATAGTATTTAATAATTTAACATGGTATCAAAGTAGACAAAGATCTTAAGTTTAAACCTCACTGCTAACTCAATATTTCATTTGTTGCATGTGTTTGGACCAGTTTATGTAGTGAAGTCCGACCACGTGTGAGGGGCTGTGTTGTGAGTGAAAATAATAACATAAAAGATAAAGTTAATCCTTTGTCTACCAGCTTAAATTTTTAAATCAGATAGTAGTTATCAATTTATCATATTCAAAATCACTGCCTGTGTCTTCTTTATCTTTTAGGATCATCAAAGCAACATGTGTCTCTTCAATATCAGTGTGTCAAATACAATAGTACTCTTTCTTGTGCCCTCCTCTCCACTTAGGATGTACCCTAGCCAAAGAAACAAACAAGACGTAAATAATTCATGCATCTCCGGAGAAACTCAAAAAATAGAAAAAAAAAACCCAGCTCCACAATTCTCTAGCAAAATCGAATGAAGATGTGAGAAATTTGCACATTTCTGAAACCCTTATTATGAAGTATACTTGCTTATGAAAATGACAGGTATGTAGCTCAGGTGTTTGGCATTTTAGGATGCCCAAAAATCATAATGATGGTAGACTTGTTGATCTATTTCTTTTGGGTTAGGTTATTGACCTTCTGTACTTACTACTTGTTTCACATTTATAAGATTGCTCTCTTTTCTGTTATTGCTGGTAACTTCTAGTTTATGTCTCACAATGATGTATCTGTACTTTTGATCAACCTAGCTAATTGCCAATCAGATGGTAATATTTACTTTAATAATATCTTGAACCACCTCCCTGCCTTTTTTTGTATGCATCACAATCCCCTCAATGTTTAAACAGATTCAGAAGGATAGGGTCCAGCAAGTGCTATATAAAGCTTTGGAAGAGATATCATTGGAAAAGCAATATCAGGAGAAGTGCCTATCAATGCTAATTCTTGCTTTACAATTGTACAAAGATAGTTTTCCGGATAAAAGACAAGACATAGATGCTGAAGGACTACATCTGTTGTCTAAATATCAGTTGATGGTGTCTTCAGTTCTCATGGCAACTCTTCCTCGGCATTTTCCTGGTATGCCAACTGTTCAGGCTTGTCATTTTCTCCAATCAGTAAAGAAGATGCATGTTAACTGCTCTGGTTTGTCACTTTTTCCTATCAATAAAGAAGAACGACTCTGTTCTTGTTGTGGGTACCTGCCTGTGGTTGGAGGTTCTTGCTCAGGCACTGACCTGCTTTACCAGGGCTTGCTTAGAATTTTGATTCAGTCAGAACTAGTTGTTTTAGTCTCTTGCTGCAGGTACCGGTTGTGTGGTTGCAGGTTCATGCTTAGGCAAGGACCAGCTTGACTAGGGCTTGTTCGAGCTTTCATTTGGTCATGTCTGTGTTGTTCGAGGCCTTGCTCAGCCTTGAAGTTTTGCTCAGCTAGCACTCATTTAACTTAGCTAGACTTGAACTTACACTTGGCTAGTTTCAAGCTTTCACTAGGTCTTTTGCTTGTCTCAGTTGGGCTCATGATTAACTTCAGAGACCCTCTTAGGCTAGCCCCTGTTTGGCCTCAACTCTTTAAGCAGGTCACCTTTTTGCTCAAGAATTTTTTTAGGAGTCTCAGTAATATTTCCTGTTGGGGTTACTTACGATTATGTCGTTTGACGGCCAAAGACTAGAGACTTTCCACAAGGTCTAACATCTGAGCAATCCAAGAGGGAAAAAAATAGGGCGTCTAAGTTGTTGACTCACATGAGTTTTTCTAGAGTGCCATTTGGTCCTCTACCTCTAGAAGCTTCCTTAAAAATTATTTCACCACATCCCCATAATAATAATAAACTTCTTGTTTTCTACAGGGCCAATCATAGAAAGGGCTATAAATCAGAATAGAAACGGGAAAAATAGAGGGTTAGCACTTTGCTTGATTTCTTCCTCACACAAATTCTCCTTTGGATTGCTGTATACTCTCTCTTCCCAACTAACCTTCATTAGCCAGGTCTAACTAGTGGAATCTTGGTTCTTGGATTATTGATCCATCTGTGGATCAATTTCTTGATTTTTCTTTTTTTGTTTTTTTGAATAAATCATAAATAGATAGCAGGGGTCTTTTTGTTGACCTTTGATGTAAATGGATGGAACACCATAGTGCCTCATTTATACAATAAACTGAATTAAAAAATTCATAATTGCAAAATTATTTATTTGTGTTCCTCAAAATGCCATATCATGTTGGCTGCTGTAGTTTTTTGACATGGGAGTTAAATTATTTGGTCCACTGTTTGAATTTGTTTACCCTTACTTAAAGTCTCTTTTTGGAAGTTATTCATGTGATACTTCTGCAACGGAAGATATAACTGGACCTTCTAATAATGTCCCTTTTATGTTTCTAGAGATTCTCTATTCTTATTTTGCGGGAAGCCTTGAGGAGTTAAGTACAATGATGGCTGGAGAGCATGAAGATGATGATAATGAATCACAAAATAAAGATGACATGGATCTAGATGAAAAAAGTACACTCTTTTATCGAACTGGTGAAATGGATTTTGATAGATGCTATGGCCAGAAAAGGCTTATGGAGAACAGCAAACTAGTGAAGAATATTGGAACGGTTGTCCGTGATCTTAGAAGTCTTGGATTTACATCTCTGACTGAGGATGCCTACGCTTCTGCTATCTTTTTGCTTTTGAAGGTTCACATTATCTCTGTGCTTCCATACATTATTTTTCTCTAGCTTATCTTATTTATGGTCAGACTGGTGGAAACAAGGTTAAGTGAAAGAAAGCATGTGACTTCCTCTTGTGTTTAATTGGTATGAATTTGGGTGTGGGAGAGCTAATGACTACAAATTTGACTCCAAAATGTAAGTGGATTCAAATAGAGATCTAGCTACTCAATGAATGAGATATTCCTCCCTTCTCTACCTTTCCCTTGTCCAAACAACCTTACTTCCCTTATGCCATCTCCCTATCTTTGTTACCCAAACAACAGAAGAGTCTTTCTGCTCCCTTCTCCTACCTACATTTTTGTTTTTTTCCCAAACTTATAGTTGTACCACATCTAACAATCTCTTCCCCATTTATTTACTCAAGTTTTATGAACCTGTTTGCTAGCAGCCCAGGTCTACAGTTCATGAATTACATCAAGTAGGGATGTAAATGGGTTCCCCATTTAACCCATTTAAATACTTGTTTTAATAAATATTCAAATAAGCCTTATACCTGTATCCCCCAATTATGAATTTTCATATTTGTTTTACATGGAGTGATTTTTTCTTGCTAGATAAGTTGGGGGGATTTTAAATGGGATTAATTGGGGACCCATTTACATCCCGAATTACATGTCACAGATTCTTTTGTTTATAGTATTTGTATTCATGCATGCATCATATCTAAGCATCATCTCTTTTTAAATTTGCATGGCAGGCTAAAGTTCACAATCTGGCTGGTGATGATTATAGGAGTTCTGTATTGGATTCCATTAAAGGCTGGATACAGGTTACTCCTTGGTCTCATGTCATTAATTTTGTCCTCTAGAGTTGGAGTGCTATGGAGAAATTTTCTACCTTGGTCTTTGTGCATTAGTGATAGGGCAATCAATATTTCTGTGGTGCAAATAAAGCCTTTGCACTTTCTGTTGAGGGTCAAAAATTCGTTTCAACCTGCTATTTCAGTTAGCTTGGATATAGAAATATTTTGCGGACATTTAGAAATAGTAAAAGTATTAATTATTTTTAAACAGAAACTAAAAGCCTATATAAATATATATAAAAGCTCGATGATTAAATAGTTGAATTTTTTGGGGACTATAGATTTTTTACTTAAAAGTTACAAGGAAATAATTTTAAGACTTGCATCCAGCCCTGTTAACCCAGGTAGTGGGATTAAGGCTTGAGATTGTTGTTGACTTCTTGTTGCATCCAATGATTCTATCCCTGTTAACATATTGTTGAATAAATTAAATATATGAACAAGGGCCTAAATTTGTAAACATTTATCGGTTCCAAAAGAAGAAAAAAACCTAGGAAGATAATAATAACTACCAGATAAGGTGTAAACAAATGCTACAAGGTTCCCCATATGAGGGAGGTACCTAGTGAAGCATGGCTAATTTTTTGTGTCCATACAATATTAGGAAAAAAGTTGATGAAGGATGATAAGTAACCATCAAGTTGGGTCTGAAGTTGTATTTGGTTATCTATGAAATATGGTTCACAGAAATGCTAAATTTCAGTTGTATGGGATGAACATTTCTAATTTATAAGAAAATACCTCTATACAAAAGAGAATAAGAAATGCTTAATTTTTTTTATGTTTATATCTCTTCTCTTCTTTATATTTACTCAAATTTTCTGATGCGTGATAATTTCTTCTTTCCTTTCGGATTCCCAAGGGTAAAGCTGCATATAGAAAAGACTCTGTCTTGACCCTCCACAAAGTAGGGAGCTTTGTGCACTGGGAACACCCTTATATTTAGTTCACAAATATATTCTAGATATTCATATTCTCAAAACAAGGCATTGTTTTTTAACGTTTTGGTGTATCAATGTGTTTCAGAATGTTTAAATAGAAACAATAGGGTTTTGATTTTTTAGTTAAATTTTATGTTCCTTTCTTAGGAAATAGTATTCTTTCTGCCTTTCCCTGGGAAGTAAATGAAACTTTTGTTCCTTGTTCTATTTGGGATGGTTCAGTTTGGCCTTGTGCAGCAGGTAAATCATATGCTTGCAGACTTTTTTGTATTTACACCATGTTATCTGATTCTGTGTTGAATTCCTTCCATGTATGAGGCATCCTTTGCAGGATGGCTTTAGCATATATCCAGGGTAGGCTGTTCACAGATCAGATATCATTGGATTGCCGTATCGAATGTGTTATTCCACCTTTATCACTTTCTTTTAAATTAAAAGAACTACTGCAATTGGCAAGTGTGAATCTTTTCTTCCTGTAAAGAGTTTTCATCTGACTCTGCAGGTTGAGAATTGCATTATTGATAGTTTGTTTTTGGCATTTCTGTTCAAATTTTTACACCTTGGTATCAGGGTTACCATTTTTATGCTAGCAGTGAGTAGCTTCTAATGTCCTGTGCAGGCTGTGCCTCTGCAGTTCTTACATGCACTTCTTGCTTATCTTGGTGACTCTGTCAGTAATGATAACCCTTTGGATTTGAAATCACCCCTGGCATCACGTCCATCTTCATATTATGCGGGAATAGAAAATCCCTCGGAAGGACTTGTTAGATGGCAGTTGCGGCTAGAGTATTTTGCTTATGAAACATTGCAAGACTTAAGAATTGCCAAACTTTTTGAAATTATTGTGGACTATCCTGACAGGTAACTGTTTTATAGTCTTAATTTGATATTTGACTAGATTCAGTATCTGAACTGCCAAATCTGTAATGGTCCTTTGTCTTTAGCATTTAGTTTGAAGAGGATTGTATGGCATACATGAATTTAATTGTGTCTGCACTGTATATTAGTTTTTGACATGGTAACCTGGGAATTTTCACATGCTTTAGCTGTGGTCATGGTAATGTGCTTGATATTTTATACATTAATATTGATATGTTTCTCAGCCTGGATGTAGAGAGATGAGTGGACCAATCAGGGGCCTCCATGATTGGGAATGGGATCACCATAGACGGTGCAGTGAGAGCTGAGACATGTGAGGGACAGAGGTTGGCAACAAATAGTCTTTCAAGCCTGCTGGTGGATTTGGTATGGGGTTCAGCTGCTGATATATAAGGACCTTTCTGTTTATAATAAGGTCCAGTCCCAGAGGTTAGGCTTACCTAAAGTTAGCATGGAAGATAGTGTGTCCTTGTTGACCAGTTAAACCTGTTGCAGACATTTTGGCACCAACTTTGCTGAGGGATGGGGACAGCCTCCAATATGGAAGAGATGGGCCTTTCTCTCGAGGAAGATAGCATGTAATAGGTATCATATGTCTTTGTTTGGATTCTCCAGATTGCCTTTTCCTGAGACCATTTAGGTGCAAGCCACCAAGGGTCCTTCATGGGGGGTCATGGAGCTACTCAAGAACCCCGTGACTAGTAGCAACCCCTAGGAAGGATCCCTGTGTCCTTCTCTTGATCCAAGCAAAGCAACAGTACCTCAGATGGTAGAGCAAGATCTATTCTTATTCACAGGTATGCAATTCTTGGGAGGTGAATTTCCTTGGTGGAGCCAGGTCAACATATATACAAGAGGAGCTTAGGGATTGCATCATGTGAGCCCAGAACGTGGAAAACATGCCTCTAGGAATTTCGTGTGTATGCTTTGCTGAGAGGGCTAGACCATGGTGGAGTGCATGAAGATATTTTCATCACTCCACATGCCTGCCTAAAGCACTAGGCTGTGGAGTGGAGACCAGGAAAACCTGTAAATCCATAGCAGTATATCATGGCATTAGTGGTTGTTGTAACTCAAGAAAGTAGTTGGTCTATCCATTTTATATCTTGTTCAACAGCTCTATGCTAACTCTGTCATTGTAGGATATGTGGACTGTGAAGGAAGGGTATTGCTGTTGTTGTTTCCCCAAATTATATCTGAGCAAATTCATTTCAGCATAGATATATCCAGAGCTCATTAACCTTGATCAATTTTAGATTTTGATTGATTGTTTTAACCCCTCTGGGAGGTTTAAGAAAATGTTTGTATTAAAATAACCCATTTATTAGTGAATCCCCGACCTTAGAACCTACAATCCTGTTGTTTGGTGGTTGTACCACTTATTATTGTCTTCTTATTTGAAATGGGAAAAGCTGGGGGTTGTTACTTGTTAAGCCTAGGAAACTTTGAATGATAGTTTTTCCTGTTTAGATCATGGGATGCCTCATTATTCTGATTAACCTACAGTTTGTTTTGGAGCAATGAACTAATATTTTTGGGAAGCTATTCAATAAGTTTATTAACAAAAGGAAGAAGAGGGAAAATTTCTACTTAACAACTGGGTGATTATTATTCTAATTTATGGCATTAAAAAAAAAAAAACATTATAGGAATGAATAATTGGTGCAGACATGAAGCATTAATTCAGTACTTACAATTGTGCTGAATCTTGCAGCTCCCCTGCTATTGAAGACTTGAAACAGTGTCTTGGGTATACTGGACAACATTCAAAGCTGGTTGATTCATTTATCTCTGCACTAAAATATCGTTTGCTTACAGCTGGTGCTTCAACAAATGATATATTGCACCAGTACGTTTCAACTATTAAAGCACTGCGGACAATAGACCCTGCAGGTGTTTTTCTTGAAGCAGTTGGTGAACCAATAAGGGAATACCTGAAGGGGCGAAAAGACACAATCAAATGCATTGTGATGATGCTTACTGATGGGACAGGTGGAAGTTCTTCTGGACCTGGAAATACAGGGGATAGCCTTCTTGAAGAATTAAATAAAGATGAAGAAAGTCAAGAAAACACTGCAGTGGATGATGATATCAGCATTGATGACAAGCAGGCATGGATTAATGCACAAAAGTATGTTTATTCTATTTTGGCTATGGCTTAGATGAATTTAGTTTTAATGTTATATTTGAATATGAAGAGATGCTATGACTTTTGCTTACCATATTTAATTTTGACATACTTCTCTAACTAAAATAAACACTTCAGCTGGGAGCCTGATCCTGTAGAGGCTGATCCCTCTATAGGTAGCAGAAACCAAAGGAAGGTCGATATCCTTGGCATGATTGTCAGCATTATTGGTTCAAAAGATCAGCTAGTTAATGAATATCGTGTTATGCTCGCTGAGAAACTTCTGAATAAATCTGACTATGACATAGATGCTGAGATACGTACTCTGGAACTCCTCAAGGTATTCAGTTGTATAATGCATTAGTCTGTTAATTTTCTATTAGTCTATCTGTCATGACCCTTCATTTTCATTCATTTTCCAAGTCCTTTTTTATATATATCAACTGGGTTTGCACGTTGGTTTTTTACTCAATGGGAAATCCTGTGCTTTCCCGAATGGCCACCCGACCCTCATTTGAGACAAATCTGGTGCGTCGGTTTGGGACAAGCTTCTCTAGTGTGGGTGGTTAATCTAAATTTACATTTTGTCTTATTTCTTGATATCCCATAACTCGAATTCTGACTTTAAACCTTTGTAATGTGAGTACACCTTGTCCTTGGTCGGATTTTGTAGGTCTATATTGTGGTTTGGGTGACCTACATTGTCTTGTAGTCTTTTGTATCTTTTTGGTTGACTAAAAGTCCATTTCAGGCAACTGGAAGCTCACAACCACACTTTGGTCCACCAAACTCAATCAAAGTTGACCGATGTATTAGTTGACCAAAGTCAACTTGTGTGCCTACTTGATGTCCAAATGATGTCAATCTTTTTGTAAAATTTGACATATCATAGCCCTTCCCCATGGGCTCTCCCTCGACACGTCTTGGACTTGAAACCAACCTTATTTAGCCCATTATGTTTCTTAGTCACGAAAATCATTTCAATTTTTGCCAAAAATCCAACTTGTTCCCAACCCTCTCATTTTCTTATAACCTTTCTTTCCAAAACCTTGATAGCCATTTTAATTATCAAGTTGGACCTTTGCATTGATTTAAAGCGACTCTTCGTCATCAAATTCAACATTTCAAATAAAACTCATTTTACCCACAAAATAAGAATCCCCAACATGGCATTCTTTTAACCTTAAATAAAAGTTCCATCTATGTTACAACCGTTAAATCAAAACCTTGTCCATGCAACATCAAATACAACTCAACAAACACAAAATTATCTATCAAAACATGTTATGTCATATAGGATAGCATGCTCTCTCGTAGCCACCTTAAACAAGGGACTACTCTAATGGCATCCAGTAGTGGTAGCCACCCCTAAATCATTTGAAAATGTGCATAATGCAAGTCATGAACCTCTACAACTCAGTAAGAATTCCATGCATACCATTAATGCACCCCCATTTCCCATTCTCCCCTTGGCTAAGACAATGCCCCCTCTTTACAAGGGAGTGGCCTCTATGGTGACTGTCTTTGAAGCAACCTCCGTTGCTACAACGACGAAAGTGCTCTATGGACAACTTCACCGTTCCATAACCTGTGCTCCTCAGATGCCCATGACAATTGTATAGTATAAAACGAAATGAACATCATGCCATTGTGCTCTATGCACACATAAGGGGTTAAGGAAGGCTTACAAAAAATATGAGATTAGAAGCTCCCAAGTCTCCAAATCAGTGAGATCTCACCTTGAAAACCAATTCGACCAAAAAAAGGATATTTAGACTGTCTTCTTCACCATTCGTGAGAGTAACCCTACGAAAAAGGTAGAGTAAGGTTCATTACCTTAGTTAGGCGAGGATCCAACTTGAATGTGCAAGCTCCAAAATCCTTCAAAGTTTCCTCTCTAAGCTTACTCTCTACACTTCAACCAAAAATGGGGTGGGAAGACTTCTCCCTATTTATAATCCGCTCCACCCCTGCTTTTTTTTTTTTATTTGTACACATATTGACAAGAGGAGGACCAAAATGGTCCCCATTTGGTGCCAGCTGTGTG
This sequence comes from Diospyros kaki, assembly GCA_036245055.1. Taxonomy (NCBI): domain Eukaryota; kingdom Viridiplantae; phylum Streptophyta; class Magnoliopsida; order Ericales; family Ebenaceae; genus Diospyros; species Diospyros kaki. Next base: position 3,297,949 of record BSEG01000010.1, read on the forward strand.
CCTGGTGTGGCCAAGCATGCTGGCCGCTGGCCAAAGTCCAACATGCCTGGCCTTGCGCCAGGCCATTTTTATTTTTATTTATTTATTTTTAATATATATATATATACATCTGCATATATCTGTATATCCATATCTTTGATCATCACCTCAGTCTAGTACACTACTACCCAACTTTAATTCAACTTCATTCTTAATCCAATTTGTTAACTCTTTTGAAATCCTCCAAGTCACCACTCAACCTGTAAAACAAAACCTAATGGGTCACTTTTCCCTTTATAAGCCTGATTTCACGTATTTTCTAGCCTCGAGCTATTTCCCAAATTTAATAAATTATTTTCGAAATAAAAGATAAAATTATGGGTCATTACACTATCTGTTGCAGTTGATTAGGTTCAGCTGAATACTACTTAATTTCAAGTTTGTGTTCTTTACCAGATACATTTTGGAGAAAGCAGCATGCAGAGGTGTGAAATAATGCTTAATGATCTTATTGATTCAAAAAGGACAAATGCAAATATAAAAGCAACTATAAATCAGCCATCTCAAGCAGGTTTTCTTTTTCATACATTTATTTGTTTGGTCATACTGTGTCACATAATTATATTTCTTTCTCAAAATTTGTGCATTACAAGAAGCTTTTGTACTTCCATTTGCATTTTTGACAAAGACCACTTGTATTTATTGCATTTGTTGTCGGTTTTTCTGGAGTTCTCTGTGTAACTTCTATTGATTGATCTGTAGGAGTGGAGGCCTTGGGAGAAAATGGGGCGTCCCTGGACATTCTTAATGCCACTATCATATCTTCAAACTTTTGGCCACCTATCCAGGTATACAAAAGATTTTATATATATGCATGCGCATCTATTTTCACTGCCTAGACATGGAAAAGAGCAGTTGGAAAAAAAAAATTATATTTTATTTTATCTTTTATTGTTTATCCTCGGAGGTCTTCAGTTACTTCTGGGATTTCTATAAAAGAAGCTGCTGGTGATCAGATTTGACGAATAGGATGGAACTTCTAGGAGGAGCTGTGCCTCATGATGTGTTACTGACCAGCATTTCATTGCAAATTCTACCCATCTGATTTGACCAATAAAATTATGAAATTAGTGACAAACCAAAAAACTTCCCAATAACAACAACATATCTAGCCGTTATCCCACTATGTGGGGTTGACTACATGAATTCTAGACTTCTATGTGGGTTACATCCCAACAGATAGTTTGTCTAGAATTCATATTTGGATCCGACTAGGTTTTACGCTGGCTGTCGACTACCTAACGCAACCCTCCTCCTTTATCCGGGCTTGGGACCGGCAGTGGATAATATCCCTTGGCGGAGTAATGATGAAATGAAGTTTGAACACCATCTTCACATGGAGAAATTTCATGAGATGGTGGTGAATGAAGATAATTGATATAGTTGTGTTCCATAACTTAGTTGACATGGTGAAACCAACAAGTACAATATGGAAACACAACAGTAATGTGAAACCAAAAAACTTCCCAATATCCAACTTAATGAGAACTGTGGGTGAATGGCACCTTCTAGTACGCAATAGTAATGTGAAGATATTATCTAAAGGCCAGGAGAATCAGGAAGGAGAGGACTTGGGCAACCATGAGGGGGGAGGAGGAGGCGGTATTTCCAAATATAGGGTGGGAGAGTCAATCCTTTTGTTTCTCTAACAAATGGGTTTCTATGAGGTCTTTGGGCACCAGTAGGTTTTGAGAACAATCACGTCACAAGATAGGTGGTGCGATCCCCTTAGCCAGGAAAAAAATAAAATTTTACCTTTTTGCTTTGAAGTGGCTAGCATGGCTATCACTCAAAATTCAAACTTTCAGTATGTGCTTAGGTGAGTGCTTATAGTTGTTCTTGATGCTTTTGAGGGTCCACAAATGCTGAGATCTTTGGCTTGGGTGGAGTGATTAGCCAAGCATATGATACTCGAGCCATTAACATTTAGAATGACAAGACAGGCAAAGCTGAAACAACCATGCCTATCATTTTGAGTTGTGCAGGTAATGTGTCATTTGAGCAGAGAGGTTAGACGAGCTTAAAATACTTGAGCCACTAGGATTTAGAATAAGGAGACAGAACTGGAATGCCCCAGCCTGTAATTTGCAGGTGTCCTGCAAGTGATCTCTCACCTTACAATGTTAACACATGCTCTGAGTAGTGACTTGGGAGTTTGTCTAGGAATTGCCACATAGCTTTAATGAGTGGCCATCCACCAAAATGTGTGAAAAGCATGGAACTCAAAACTGTTGGTAAGTGGCGAACATGATTCTTCCCTTGTTGACAGACAACATAATGTTCATGCGAGGAAAGAAGAAATGTAACATTAAACAGGTAACCATTTTAGCGATTATATCTTTGGATTGGAGATCCAACCTTCCAGGCTCTTCTTGTTTGGAATGTAGATACATATGTCTTGTAATCTGTAGCTTTAGTTCTTATTTGTTCTCGTCACAATCTTAGGGGTAGGAAGGGAATATTAATAAATTACAGTAGTAATAATTATATTTATTAGTCAGTTATATTTGTAACAGTTAGTTAGATGGTAGTTGTTGTAATAGTTAGTTATTGTAATAGTTAGACAATTAAGGAGAGGCTATATATGTAACTTAAGGTGATAGGAGGAGAGGGGGGGGGAATAACAGAAATAATCTTTTGCCTCTCTCTCTCTCTCTTCCTATTCTATTCTATTCTATGTCTAGAATTCCATAATTGTCCAAGTCCAACTCTAGGGACTTGACATTGATATGTTATGGTCAACTGCAAGGTATGGGGCTTGTTCCACATCGGAAGTTTAAGCTCTTGGTGTGGGGTTTATAATCTCTTGGGCACCCTCCTCTTGACAGCTAACTTTTGAGGGTGAGTTCTACCCAAGGGGTGTAACAGTGGTATCAAAGCCGGCCTTGTGTCTCCCAGTTGCAATTGTGCGGCGACGGAGGTGATGTCGGCATTGCAGTTTTTGTTCAGGACTAACTATGACTAGTGCACAACCTGCCGTTGTGGGCGCTGGACTGCGGAGTGTGGTGGTATGTTATGGTCCATTGTAAGATATGAGACTTGTCCCACATTGGAAGTTTAGGCTCTTGGTGTGGGGTTTTTAACCTCTTGGGCACCCTTCCCTTGACATATAACTTTTGAGGATGAGTTCTACCCAAGGGGTATAACAGTTCCACTTCCCTTCACTTTCCAGACAATGAAATAGTGACAAAGTCTGTTTGCAAGTCCTTCTATACAACCCATGTTTGAATTTAGAACTTGAAAGTCAGTGTTCAATAAACAAGATGGTTTCTGAATTGCATGCATGTGGTGTGCTTGCTGAAAGGCATTGGTGGTGCAGACTTGCATTCCCACAATTTTGTATTAATACTTGATGCTAATTGCTTGGTTGGTAGGAGAAGTCACCCAAACATGTGTATGCGGGAAAGGGAGAAAAATGCCTCTTTGCTCAACTTGTAAATTAAGATCTAGAGAATGTCATAGATACTATGGAAATAACTAACTTGAAGAGGGTCTTATGAGGGCAAACTGCTAGAACATCGAGAATGCTAGTCCAAGGATCCTGTTATACCTAGGGTCGTTGGAACTATTTTCTTGGACAAGAATTCTACCACACTTACTCTCACACACTCACGGATTTGATCTTAGGAACAGATTTAATAGAGTCAAGAGAAAATAATATGAAACAAAATTAAAAGAATAAGAATACACAAACAGAAACGCAAACCACACATCTACAAGAACACCAAGATTATCCTGGTTCATGCCAATTGAATTGGCACTACATCCAGCTTTAAGAACCCTCCAAGAGCAGTCTTCTTTGATTCATAAAGAATGATCCCATTACATCAGTTGCACCCCCTCGATTACAAGCCTTCTCTCAAGATTACAAAAGCTATTCTAAAACACAACCTTTCCTCTCTCAAAGCTTTCTCAAGAAACAACTGAAATTATGCACCTAATGCCTAGCCCTCCTTCTCTATTTATAGAATATTTAGGGCGGCAATTCCTAGGCTATTAAAGAATGGATATTACTGTTTTTACCGCCAGCTTGACAGCTATTTACAAGAGAGTCCACCACCTATCTCTGCCCTCTAAAATCGCATAATAACCTATACAAAAACACTGTTGTCACTGTCTCAATACTCTAGACAAAACCCTAACAGATCCTGTTGCATTCAAAATGCCACGTCTGAATAAAAGGGGTAGTCTGGACTGAGCATACTACTGTAAAAACGATGTGTGGAATAAGTGTAGTTTCCTTAATACATTACAGATGACTTTTTTCGGAGTTCGCATCACAATATTTTTAATGCACTCTCAACTAATTTTTGTTCTGTTGTGAGATCTTAATAGTGGACATATGGCTTACATTATACGTGTCTTTCCTTTGTCTCAAGTTAGGTCTTTTCTCTTACCATATATGTTGGGATTTGGGTCAATATAAATAAATTTAGAAAATATGTAGTTCCATCATTTGTGTTGTGTTTCCATATTGTACTTGTTGGTTTTACCATGTCAACTAAGTTATGGAACACAACTATATCAATTATCTTCATTCACTACCATCTCATGAAATTTCTCCATGTGAAGATGGTGTTCAAACTTCATTTCATCATTACTCCGCCAGGGGATATTATCCATTGCCGGTCCCAAGTCCGGATAAAGGAGGAGGGTTGCGTTAGGTAGCCGACAGCCAGCGTAAAACCTAGTCGGATCCAAATATGAATTCTAGACAAACTATCTGTTGGGATGTAACCCACATAGAAGTCTAGAATTCATATAGCCAACCCCACATAGTGGGATAACGGCTGGATATGTTGTTGTTGTATGTTGTAGTTCCATCATTTAGACTGACTTTGTCTTCCAGTTCATCACAATCTATTAGAGATTAAGAAAGATCAATTCAAGTGATAAAGTTGTACTTGGAACATGTTGAGAATATCTTGAATTCAAATTTGGATAACCGAACCCAAAGTATGATAGTGATAGGATATGTATACCAAATCCAAAACTCAGTGAGTTTTGAATTTAGGACATATCTTGTTCTCTCTATAAATAGAGCTGCATATCTGATTATCAGATTGCAGAGTGGTCACCAGTTAGGGTGCAGCTTAGAGAGTTGTGAGTTTGGGTGTATTTGCGATTATGTGGTTGAGCGTGAGTGTTTATCTCTTTGGTAAACTCATTATATATACAGTGATTCTTTTCCTCCTTTGCTGTGAACATAGGCACATGTCAAACCATGTTAAATTTGTGTCTATGATTACCTAACACTAACAGAACAATTATACTGTTTCTCTCCCTTGGGGGCTGCTTCAAGCAGTTCAAGACTTCTGAATGCCTTGGTTCATTATAGTTCAAGATGATTGTTTCTTTTAAGTATTGTATTTCCCATTTATATAGGAATTTATAGTTTATCAGGTTTCTTGACATGCAAATTTCAAATGATTCTTGTATAAAAAGTCTGTTATACTTTGCCAAAATAATGCATGGCCTACTTTGTCTGCGCGAAATACTTGATCTCGCACACTTGAACTCAAAAGGAAATGGCAAGCAATATTAGTGGCATTCTTATTTTTGGGTATTTATTTTCAGAATTATGTTATGCTTCATAAACAGGTTGGTTGCTTTGTAAATAACTTTCAAGAGTATTTCAGGATGAAGCACTTAGCATTCCCGAGCCTGTGGATCAACTACTGAGTGATTATGCTAAAAGGTTCAATGAAATCAAGACCCCTCGGAAGCTGCTGTGGAAGAAAAATCTTGGTACAGTCAAGGTCTGGCTCTTCATTACATGGATATATATTTTCAAACTTGTGCGTCTCCTAATATTTATTTACACCAGCCTATGTAATCTACAAAAGCAAGATTCATGCTCGTCAACCATTTTAATCCCTGCCTCAAGTGAATGGACACTGACTTTTTCCTTGTGGCTATGCAATTTAGTTGGAGTTGCAATTTGAAGATCGAACCTTACAATTCACAGTCACTCCTGTGCATGCCTCAATCATTATGCAATTTCAAGGTGAAACAAGGTAATCCTTGGACTTGGTTCAATATGTTTACATATCATTATGGTGACTTGAACCTACCTCTCTCTCTCTCTCACAGCTGGACCTCAAAGAATCTTGCAGCTGCTATTGGGATCCCTGTTGATGTACTTAATCGGAGAATAAATTTTTGGATAAGCAAGGTTAGATTCATTTCCAACACTATGCAGTTGGTTTCCAGCTTTCATCAATTGTTGTGTGGTGGTAGTTTCTTTGCTCAGCAATTGTCTGTGAGATTGTGGCCAAGCCTGTACATCATCTTAAATACTATCCCTTCACATATTGATTGCTGTGAAGGTCAATTCTGCATTTCATTTGATATGAAATGTTTGATCTTTGTAGCAAAACAATGGAATTTCATCTTATTTCTTTTTCCCTTTAGGGAATTCTTTCAGAATCATCGGGAGCAGACCCTAATGACCGTCTATTTACCCTGGTGGATGGCACAGTTGACACTAGCAAGACTGGGGCTAGCAGTGGAGGGTGTGAGGAGCTTTTAGTGGGTGATGACGAGGGAGAGAGATCAGTGGCTTCTGTTGAGGATCAAGTGCGGAAAGAGATGACTGTGTATGAGGTGGGTACACATAATATTACAGTCCAAACAGTTAATATTTCCTGTAAATATTTCAAAAGCAAAATCATGAACTGGTAATTTTCATAAGAATGAATAGTGTCAGGGCTGATGGCAAGCCTTGGTAGCAACGGTAAGGTTGCTCCATTGTGACTGGAAGGTCACTAGTTCAAGTTGTAGGAACAGCCTCTTTGCAAAACAAGGGTAAACCTACTTAAAGAGATGACTTTCCCCTGATCCTTGCAAAGTAGGGGAGCCTCATGCATTGGGGAGTGTTCTTTATGAATAGTATCAACATTCTTGTATATCTCTGAGGGACTTTTCTAACTGGAATATATACTATGCATACTTCTAAATGGACTTTTCTTTTGGTTGTAGAAATTTATCACAGGGATGCTAACAAATTTTGGCAACATGGCATTGGATCGAATTCATAATACCCTCAAGGTAATAATGGTTTTGGTTAGGTCCCTGAAATTAGGTATGAAAATATGATTACAAGCAGATACTTACTTGATAACTGTTGCTTCAGATGTTTTGCATAGCTGATCCTCCTTATGACAAATCACTCCAACAGCTGCAAAGTTTTTTATCTGGTCTAGTTGCAGAAGAAAAGTTAGAGCTAAGAGATGGAATGTATTTTCTGAAGCGGTGATGAACTGATGGAATTGCATTATCATGGATATCATCAACATCTACTGGTAAATAGCAAGCTATTCCTTCCTCCTAAAATGCTCTGGCACCCTTTTTCAGTTTCTGAAAAAAACTAAGGGAGACAGAAAAGACAAAGCTTCTTTTGCTTTTGTTGTTCTTTATTTGGGAAAATTCTAAAAAATAAGTGAACAAGCCAAGAAAATAGGCCGTTTGTGCTCTATTTTTTTTTTTTTTTTTTCCCTGGATATCTTGGAATGTTGTAGACTTTCTTTACGTCGCCTGTTTATTTCACATCTTTTGAAATGTCCTAAAATATTTTGACATAAAACAAATGAAACAGAAGTCAAGCCTGAAATACGTTCTCCCCTGTTATGGATATCTTTCTCCTTTCCTATCTATCATGTTGTGAACTAACAGTGGAAATACAAGAAAATTCATGTAGGTGAGATGTTAGTTTCTACTTTAGGTAACCTTGCTTGTATTGCTAGGACTCCATGGAGAGCTAGATGACGTCACATATTGGGATAAAAGCTTGATATATTATTGTTATTTGTTGTTGTTAGGACTCCATGGCCCATCACTGAGTTTCCATCTTTTTCGCGTATTTTGGGCAGTAAAAATTGGCCCTACCAACAGTGTTGCAGTCATCAGAGCCCAACTCTGGCCATTCAGCGACACTAGTTTGGAAAGGTTGAGCTCTGCGTTGTTGCAAGTATGTAGCTTTTCTTGTCATCTTTCTGTTTTGTTTTTTTTTTTTTATAAGATGCAACATCTTGAAAAATTTATTGATCTATTTCATTTTCCAAAATCTTTTTGTATTTGACCAAGTTGTTACTCTCAGGTAAGAATTTGAACAGTTGTCCAATTATGTGGTGTTAGTTTTGCACTTTGGTCTAAAGGGAGATATGTTTGGGCATCCAATTGTGTGTAATAGGGATCCTCTTTTCATGTACATGTAAATGTCACATAAACAATGATGTTCTTGCAATCTATAACCCCTCTAGTAAAGAGTCTCCTCTTTACAACAACAACAACATATCCAGCCGTTATCCCACTATGTGGGGTTGGCTACATGAATTCTAGACTTCTATGTGGATTATATCCCAACAGATAGTTTGTCTAGAATTTATATTTGGATCCGATTAGGTATAAAATCATTGCTACTATTCCAGTCTTTTGTAACAAATATCCTTGCCTTGTCCAGATTTCTGTGTTAAAAGAGTTAGTTCTCAATGAGTAGAACCACCCGACTTAGGGTTTTTAATAGGATCTATTAATGACTTTGTTAAAAGAGTTAGTTCTCAATGAGTAGACCCAACTTAGGGTTTTTAATAGGATCTATTAAAATTTAAAATTTATCTTATTTTTGATTGACTTAGTCTATATGAAAAATTTTCCAAGTTTTCGGCTCTGCCACTCCCTTCAATCCAAACATAATATGAGGGGCTTGTTTTACCTCTACTATTCATGCATTGATTTCCATAATACCTTCGCAATTGAACACGACTAACAAATAATAGGGGTAGGGTTGAGCAAAATTTTAGTTTCATTGAAATAATTGAATTCTATTGAATCGATTTAAATTGTGTGAGGTTCAATTTGATTCAAGTTAAGAATCGGTTTGATTTGATTTTTATATTAAAAAAAATTAAAATAACCAATTACTCGAGTAATAACTCGATTACTTGACTAATGTTGCATGTTAATTGAGTACGATGTAGTGATTACTTGTGTGTAGTGATGGGAAATGGGCGGGTCGGGCTAGCCCGGCTCGCATCCCGCTTGGCCCACCCATTTGGTGGGTCGGGCTGAATTTGGCCCACGAAAGAAACGAACCGGACCGGGTCGGGCCAAGGAAATGGAAACTTAGGCCCGGCACGGCCCTGTGGCCCTTAATAAGTGGGCCAAAGTGGGCCGAGTCGGGCCATGGGCCTGCTGGGTCGGCCCGTGGGCCTGTTGAGCAGGGCCGACCCGTGGGCTTGGCTATTTGGGTCGGCCCATGAACAATTTATTTTTAATTTTTTTATATATAATTTTTTAAATATATTTTTTTATTTTTTCTCAAATGTAACTAATATTTTTTAAAATATGTTTAATAAAAATATTAATGTTTAAAATATGTTTAGTAAAAATTAATAAACATATTAATGTAACTAATATTAATGTTTACTTATAATTTCGATGTTTGTAAAATTAGGATGTTTATTGTAAACATTATGTTTACAAAAATTACACTAAAATTATGTTTACAAACATAATAAACATTATGTTTACAAACATAATTATGTTTACAAACATTACAATAAAATTATATTTACAAGAAACATAATTTTTAATTATTATATTTATAATTATTAAATACAAACATAATTTTTTAAATATTTTTTTATTTTTTAGTGGGCCGGGCCGGGCCATTTTAGCGGGCCAGTTGATGGGTCGGGCCGGGCCGCGGGCCACGTATTGCTGGCCCGGCACGGCCCTTATTTTTTTAAGCGGGTCGGCCCGGCCCGTTTGCTACAGTAATGGGCCGGGCTATGAGGCGGGCCGCCCGGCCCAGTTCCCATCTCTACTTGTGTGGTTTAATAGATTAATATTGCTCGTTACTTAAGTAATAAATCATGGGTTAATAGATTAATATTGTTTCTTAAGTAATAATTATGTTATGAAGATTAATCAATTAATATTGCTTATTAGTTAAGTAATAATTGAGTTACACGCATACAATTTCAAAGATAGTCAAGTAATAAATAGAGGATTTTTTCAATCTTTATCTATTTCGAAAAATAATTGATTAATCTTTTTTATTAGCAGAGTAATATTTAGGATTATTTACTTAACTTTACTGTTTACTCGAGTAACTGAGATCCTTTACTCGAGTAATTAGAAAATTTACTCGTGTAACTTTTTTGTTTTATCGGTTTTTTTAGTTTGGATTTTTTAGTATTTGTTTAATTTTTTTTATTTTCATTTTGTTCGATGGATTCGATTCAATTTTTTACTCAACTTCCATTTATTTGATTTCAACATTTCAATTAATTTGGTTGCTCACCTGTATTTACAAATATTTAAGAGAATCATTTTAACTACTATCTAAGCCAATACCTACAAAAATTACGTCAATTTTCTTACTTCTCCCTCTAAAGAGAGTAAAAACTTAATTAGATTGTTACCATTTAAGAATACTCATGGATATTGTTAGATCTTAGAATCGATCCAAACCAATATAATTAAATTATTTTTCTTTTGGATTATCTATAGTTTTAAACACTAATACAAATGCACATTGTTACACTAATATAAGTGTATTTTTTTAAAGATAAAATACATTTATTTTATCTTATTTTTGACATTCAAACAATCTAATTAAGGTGTTGATAAATACGTTTTAAATTGAAATGTTTAATCATTGTTTACTTGTTAAAAATAAAATATAATAAATACATGTTATCTAAAAATGAAATATATTTATCACACAATGGCTAGTATTAATCTTTTATATAGTATTTATTAATCAAGATATAGATCGAAAAAAGTGAGATATAAAAAGTATTTCAAGTAAAAATATTTTCTATTGTGTTTGTTAAATTTATTTGATAACTTTTAGAAAAAAAAGCTACATAATTTCTTATTTGGAATTTTCTATATAAATTTATCTTTTGCTTCTTTGGATAAATTTATCTTGGTCCTTACAAATAAAATAAAATGACGCATTCTCCAGTGTACTCCAAAAAATTTAACAAACAATTTGATATAAATTTTAGAATATTTCTCAGACTTATCTTAACCATTTTATATTTTAGTCCAGAAAGCATTCTAATATTATCTTGATACAATTTTATCTTATTTATTTTAATAAATATTATTTTAGAAAATAAAAATACTATTTAAACACTCAATTTTGACATTTAGGGTGACAATCATAGATTGATGTATTATATTTTGTCATTTGAATGTAAATATACAATATATTAATGCATCGTGTCACCCCAAATGTAAAAATTAAGTATTCAAATAGCAATTTTTTTTAAAAAATGGGTTTGGCTCATGAGCATCCCATTCATAGGGGTGCATTTAATAGACTTTGTTTTCAACTTTCAAATACTTATTTATAAAAGTGTATCGTATTTTAAAATATTTTATCAATTAATATAAGTATTTGAATAATCAAAGCGTATTCAATGCACTATTTTTTGGCAAAACCCTTAAAAAATAACTGATATCACTTATATAAAATTTTTGTAAGTAATTGAGAACATCACTTTTCTCCAACAAAAGACATAGCCGTTGCCGTCAAACGCGAGACCCAAAGAGAAACGGATAGGAAATCCGACCGTTACAGACCCAAACTTCAAATTTTCCTGGAAAACAGCAGAGAGGACGAGCAAGCACCTCCCCCCCCCTTCCCCCGGCGCAAGATCGAAGGAGGATGAGAGAAGAAAACCATCCACAAATGGAAGAAGAGAGGTTGCAGCAACTCAGATCCAGAGCCGCAGAGCTTCTGCTCAGAGAAGAATGGAAGGAATCCGTAGAAGCCTATTCCCAATTCATCTCTCTGTGCCAAACCCAGATCCCAAATTCTTCTGATCCAGGCTGCCTCTCCAAGCTCCAGAGATCCCTCTGTTTAGCCTTCTCCAACCGGGCCGAAGCCCGGTCCCGGCTTCGAGATTTTGCGGAGGCTCTGAGAGATTGTGAGGAAGCATTGAAGATTGAGAGCACCCATTTCAAGACCCTGCTTTGCAAGGGCAAGATCTTGCTCAATCTCAGCAGGTACAATTTGGCATTGGACTGCTTCAAAGCAACTCTTCTTGATCCTCAGGCTAGTGTAAATGCTGAGTCCATTAATGGGTACCTGGAGAAATGCAAAAAGCTAGGGTTTTTCTCAAGAACAGGAGCTTTTGACCTTTCTGACTGGGTTGTCAATCGCTTTCCCGGAAAGTTGCCGGAGCTGGCCGAGTACATTGGTGCAGTGGAGGTCAAGAGATCGGAGATGGGCGGCCGAGGCCTCTTTGCAGCCAAAAGCATTGATTGTGGGACTCTGTTGCTGGTGACAAAGGCAGTTGCCACTGAGAGGGGTATATTGCCTGCATCCGTGGGAGAAGGTCTGAGCGAGAAGGCGCAGCTCGTAATGTGGAGGAATTTCATCGACAAAGTTGTCGACTCAGCCACGAAATGCAACCGGACCCGTCATCTGATTTGCAGTCTGTCGACAGGGGAAGACGAGGATGGCCTGGAGGTGCCAGATATAGGTCTGTTTAGGCCAGAAGCAGAGGAGGCTTGGTTTTCGAATGAGAGGGTTGATGTGGAGAGAATACTCAAGATATTGGATGTGAACTCTCTTGTTGAGGATGCAGTTTCCGGGAAAGTTTTGGGGAAGAACAGTGATTACCATGGAGTAGGGCTGTGGGTTCTTGCCTCCTTCATCAACCATTCTTGCAGCCCTAACGCCCGGCGCCTGCACATCGGCGATTACGTGATAGTTCATGCCTCTAGGGATATTAAGGCGGGTGAAGAGATCACGTTTGCCTATTTCGACGTGCTTTCGTGCCTGAGAGACCGAAGAGAAAAGGCGAGGACGTGGGGGTTTAGCTGCGGTTGCAAGAGGTGCAAGTTTGAGGAGAGCCTAAGTTGCAAGCTGGAAATGAGAGAGATTGGGATGAGTGTTGAAGGGGGGTTAGAGGTGGGTGCCATTGTTTACAGGTTGGAGGAAGCTATGAAGAGATGGGCAGTAAGGGGAAAGGAAAAAGGGTTTTTGAGGGCAAGTTTCTGGGCAGTGTATTCTCAAGCGTTTCAGTGTGAGAAGTCGATGCTACGGTGGGGGCGGCGGGTTCCGGTGGCCGAGGTGGTGGTGGATAGCGTGGCGGAGGTGGTGGGAAGTGATGAGAGGATTTTGAGGGTTTTGATGGCGAGGTTGAAGAGAAGAACGGGCGGCGGCGGCGGCGGCGGGATGGTGGAGATGGAGAGAGCAATGAAACTAGGGAGGGGAATCTATGGGAAGTTGGTGAAGAAACAAGCATTGAGGTCTCTTGTTGATACCTGTATTCAAGAACAAAAGTTATAATCGGATGGCTATTTCTAGTTGGAAATCTTCTAGTAGATTCATAAATGATATCAAGTTTCCTCATTGGTAGTAGATTCATGAATGAATCGAACCATTTATCGCATTTGGCAATCTTCTTCTTATTTAATTTTAAAATGAATTGCATTATGTCATGAGATAGATTATATAAATTTAAACTATTCATTATTTCATAATATTGTGAGAACTCATAATTTGTAAGCATTTTTTTCGCCTTTCTCTATCCACTATCTATATTGGTAAAGTCGTGTTATGTTTTATCTATTTTTTTTGTATGAACAAATTATCTTGATTATATTCCAAACCTATCGTCAAGAGATTTATGGAACATTACAAAATAATTTCATGAAATGACAAGAAATTATATAGGCTAAATAACCTAATGATCACTCAACTCTACACTAAGATACAAAAAAATTATTTAACTTCAATTTAATATACAATTTCACAACTACTATCAATTATCATTAAAGGAGACTAATAAGATGTTGACATGATTAATAATAAATGATTATTAAACTTTGTTAAAAATATAAAAAAATCACTAAACGTAAAAAAATGTCCACATTCTCTTAATTTTTTTTAATGACAATTGATAATAATTATAAAATTATATGCTAAATTAAAATTTAATGACATTGTTTATAAATTAAAATTCAGTAATTTTTTATATTTTAATATAAAATTCAGTAATTATTTATATTATTTTGTGTGGGTGAGTTTATGTGCAGCAATCAGCAGGAACAGACACCAGAAACATGGAAAAGGGCCATCCTCCACGGCCAATAACCATCCCAAGAACATGAACATGATATCTGGACTTTGATCAACAGCAACAAGAAGACGACAGGCACAGAAATACCATCAGAATATGATAATTGTCACTCATATTTGATACTTAAAAAATCAAAATCCCCTTTGAGGGATTATGTACACAAGCCCATTGAATCACTCATCAATTACAAAACAAACAAAAAAGAAATACTTCACAACCTCTGGACATTTTTTTCTTTCGTTTCCAAAAATAAATTAACAGATAGGGAAGAAGAAAAGAAGAAAGCACCAAATATACGACACAAGTTCAAACACAACCAAGAAAAATGTCCTTCCCATGCAGTCACCGATGAAATTAAACAAAGACAATAAGGGCTGCCGGCATCTATAAGAGGCCAAACTCGCAAAGCTGCTCCATTCTCGAGCTATATCATCCATGTTAGCTCGCCCCATTAAAGACTGGCTCGGATCATTGAAAGTTCATGGCTGATGTTTGATAAGCTGCAAAACTGTACCCCACGCTTGCTGTAGTAATTAAAAGTTCAACTTTTATAAGGTAATTGATTAAACCAGCAATATTGGTGCAGATGCCAGAAGCAAAAAGACAGAAAAAGAATGGTAAAGGTTACTGAACTAGAAAGACCAACAATTGATAGGCTAAAAAGCATGACGTTTCCCCCCTCTTGACTGTTTCAAGTTCAACTTTAAACCGAAAAATGGCATACGATAAAAGGCAGCTTCCATTGCATTCTGGCTGTGGTTACCAATGAGCAGACTAGGGAAACATAATTTTCTTTTTTTATTTTATGTTTGACTGCAGGTAAAATAATATGTGTGTAAGATCAATTTGGGTGCAAGAATGCAAAAACCCCATGCAACTGCAAGAGATATGAAAGCATGTCTCCATAAACAAGGTGCTCCAACCAACAACCAAATAAGGATGGACTCATAAAAAACAACTTATCTCTTGGTTGCAGTTTTTATTGACTGTTAAGCAAGATTCAGAGTTGCACTGCCAACTTTCAAGGACCAAGGAATACAGTCCTATGCAACAGAAGTACCAGTCAAGCACCTAAGGATTTAGTAACTGAGAACCTAGACCAAAAAAAAAAAATCTCCAAAAGTTATTTGATATCAGCCCCCCCCCCCCCCCCCCCAACACACGCACAACCCAAACTGGGGATCTGGTCATAAATAAAGATGGGTGAAGGTTTATAATTCATGTAGCCAACCCATCTAATCGGATTAAGTTGTAACATCACGAATCCTCACCCAAAAGTGAAGTTAATTCTTGGGTTTATAGGACTAAGTAATTCTTGTGATTGTTGTTGTTCTTATTCCTATTCTAAATGGTAGGGGGAACTTGATATAGCCAAAGAAAATTTTCTGTTCATCCTCACAAAAGCACAAAACAAACTATGAGAAACCATGAGTTAAAATAAACTTACTGGCACAGTCCATGCCTAAGATTTTAGTGCTAGAGAAATTTTAATATAGCCAAAGAAGCTTTTCCTTTGATCTCCATAAAAGGACATGACAAACTGTTTGAAGCCACAAGTAAAAATACACTTAGTGCTAGAGTCAACACCAAAATTTTAAAAATAAGCCCTACAAGCAAATACAATAATGAATATCCTCAATAGATTTGAAGCAACCGCATATAATTGGGAAACTATAGATGGAGCAGGCTTTAAGAAAAAGGCTTCAACACCATTGACCTCCAAAATAACAGAAAAATAATGACATTGGGGACTAACAATTTATTTTTTTCCAAAATCTCCAAACATTACAGAAGATTCACCCATTACTGAAGCTACATTTTACCAATCCAAAACACACAGCAAGAACAATTGGTGAAGATGGAAAGTGTCTCTAGATAGTAAAGCATTTTCTCTTTCAAGTATTCCAAATCCAGTATAGTGGTGAGCTGGCATTGAAATACACCAATATCTTCAACCCACTAACTTCCCTATTTATATCTCCTTGTTAATGGAGAAGCAGGGGAGGAATAGGTGCAAAAGTTTACCTTGGGGGCAGTGTCGTACCTGAGATTTTGGAGCCCCGAATCGAAATGTAAAAATGGGCCCTCAAATCATAGTGTACATTCAAATTTTATTTTTTCATAATAAAGTATAAAAAAAATAAATAAATATTCATACCATATCAAACAATAAAATCAAAAGTTTTCTAAATGATCAATTGAAAACTAATCTCCTTGCAGTTTTGAAGGCAAAAATATCAATCAAATTTACATAATCAAGTTGTTCAAGCATTTTTCTTTAAATCTATCTTATGATATAGTTGAACGGAGATAAGTCTTGATCAACTTCAACTTGGAAAAACTTCTTTCTGCAGATGCAACTGTAATTGGTATAGTCAGCAAAATTCTGTAAGCAACACAAGCATTTGGGAAACACCCATCCATTCTCTTCAAATAGTTTACCACATCAATTGTTTTTTTTGTTTCTATAGGTAAAGAGTATTTCAAGATTGTCAACTATAAAAACAAATCACCTCCATCAATATCCGAATGACTATTATGCGTCAAGGATTTTTCAAGACCCCAACAAAATATCATCATCAGCACACTTCAACCTCTCCAAATTAAACAAAAATCCAAATGTTTCCTCATATTTTTTAAATTGTTCAAATCTAGCTTGAAGTAAAGAACGAGCCTGATCAATTATGAAGAGGAAATAATTTACTCTAAAAGAATCTTCTATTGATTGTGTTGCCTCATCATTGTCATCTTCATCAAATTGTTTCTTATCATGCGTTTTTCTCGAAATACAACTTCAACTCCTATTTCATTTGCCATTTGTTTTGCTTCAACCATGACCTTATCAAATCCAAATTGTCTATAGTCATCAAGAGACAAAAGAAGTCCTTCTAAAAGATTGATAGCAACATCAATATCCATACTTTTAACTTGAAGAAATTTACTTGTAGTGTTAATTGCATGCAACAACTTGTATCAAATTACCATGCCAAGCAAGAATTCAAAATTTTGAAGTTCATATGTTGCTAAGGACTCAGCTTCGCTCCTTGTTTTAGGATCTTTACTAGTATCTTCCAAGTCAAATAAAACATCTCTTATTTGTATAGTTTGCTCTTTTATAGGCCTAACACTTTCAACATGACTTTCCCAATGTGTTTGTGACAATGGCTTAAGTGTAAGACCTTTTACATGATCTTTGAAAATTTTCCACCTCTTGGTTGAAAAAGAAAACAATGTATAGATGCGTTGTATCATTTCAAAAAATGACATAGCTTTAGGACAACAATTTTTCATATCACATAATGTCAAATTAAGACTATGACAACCACATGGAGTATAGAAAGCCCTCAGATTTATTTCAAATAGTCTTATTTATACACCTTTATGCTTCCCTTTTATATTAGATCTATTGTCATATCCCTGACCTCTTATATCGTCAATGTCTAACTCAAGATTTGTCAACATGTTTTTAATTTCAGTAAAAAGTCCAAGCCCTAATATATGATCAACTTTCAAAAATTCTATCCAATATTCTTCTACCGTTGTAAAGTTTGTTGAATCATCTACACATCGTATTACAAGAGACATTTGCTCCTCACGACTGACATTTGGAGTACAATCTAATATGATCGAAAAATATTTTGCTTGTTTAACTTTTCTAACAATTGAACTTTTCACCTCATTTGCCAGCATTTGTATTAATTCATTCTGAATTTTAGGGCCCATATATGTATAATGAGTCTCATGTGCTTAAATATGCCAAATGTGCTCTTTCATAATCGAATCAAACTTAGCAATCATTTACAAAAAGAGACCATTGTTTTCCACATAAAGCTTCTCACAATCTCCTCGAAATGCCAAGTTATTTTTTGTCAATCTTTGCACAACAACTACTATCCTCTTCAACACTTGTCTCCAGTGTTCTCTTTCTTTATTGATTTCAATTTGCGCACTTTGATCAATTGTTTTATTTTTCTGCAGTCTTGTTTCTAATTCAATCCAACTAGTCATGCAATCCATATGCTCCTTATTCGCTTCATGATTTTTAAGACTCAGACTCATATTATGCCAATCTTTGTATCATTCATTTCCAAACTGACCAATTTTACTCATTGTTTTTTGAATCTTGAACAACTTGCAGCAAAAGCAAAAAATCATGTCCAAATGAACTGAATATACTAGCCATCTCCTATCCTTTGTTTCTCCATTGGACAATACTCGCTTATATTGTGATAATTCAAAATGCTTACCAATACTATCTTTAGGAAACAAGACTCTATTAGCTCTTTAAGCAAGTACTTTGGTGGAGGAACAAGAAACTTGGAATGACAATGTTAATGAACAATGCAAAAAGGTTGATGAATTTAATGAACACAAAGACGATCACGTTGATGTCAATGAATTAAACGATGAAGAAGAAAATGTTGGTGTGAATCAATTAAATGAGGAAGAAGAAGACAATGTTCAACATGAAGATTTATTGATTAATTTTTATGATCCAGGGTGTTAAAGAGCTGATAGAGTCTTGTTTCCTAGAGATAGTATTGGTAGGCATTTTGAATTATCACAATATAAGCAAGTATTGTCCAATGGAGAAACAAAGGATAGGAGATGGCTAGTATATTTAGTTAATTTGGACAGGATTTTTTGTTTTTGCTGCAAGTTGTTC
Source organism: Diospyros kaki (assembly GCA_036245055.1). Taxonomy (NCBI): domain Eukaryota; kingdom Viridiplantae; phylum Streptophyta; class Magnoliopsida; order Ericales; family Ebenaceae; genus Diospyros; species Diospyros kaki. Next base: position 3,316,762 of record BSEG01000010.1, read on the forward strand.
AAGATTCAAAAAACAATGAGTAAAATTGGTTAGTTGGGAAATGAAGGATACAAAGATTGGCATAATATGAGTCTGAATCTTAAAAATCATGAAGCGAATAAAGAGCATATGGATTGCATGACTAGTTGGATTGAATTAGAAACAAGACTGTAGAAAAATAAAACAATTGATCAAAGTGGGCAAATTGAAATCAATAAAGAAAGAGAACACTGGAGACAAGTGTTGAAGAGGATAATAACTGTTGTGCAAAGATTGACAAAAAATAACTTGGCATTTCCAGGAGATTGTGAGAACCTTTATGTGGAAAGCAATGGTCTCTTTTTGCAAATGATTGCTGAGTTTGATCCGATTATGAAAGAGTACATTCGGCGTATTCAAGCACATGAGACTCATTATACATATCTGGGCCCTAAAATTCAGAATGAATTGATACAAATGCTGGCAAATGAGGTGAAAAGTTCAATTGTTAGAAAAGTTAAACAAGCAAAATATTTTTCGGTCATATTAGATTGTACTCCAAATGCCAGTCGTGAGGAGCAAATGTCTCTTGTAATACGATGTGTAGATGATTCAACAAACTTTACAACGGTAGAAGAATATTGGATATAATTTTTGAAAGTTGATGATACATCAGAGTTTGGACTTTTTACTGAGCTTAAAAACATGTTGACCAATCTTAAGCTTGACATTGACGATATAAGAGGTCAAGGATATGACAACAGATCTAATATGAAAGGGAAGCATAAAGGTGTATAGACAAGACTATTTGAAATAAATATGAGGGCTTTCTATACTCCATGTGGTTGTCATAGTCTTAATTTGACATTATGTGATATGGAAAATTGTTATCCTAAAGCTATGTCATTTTTTGGAGTGATACAACGCATCTATACATTGTTTTCTTCTTCAACCAAGAGGTGGAAAATTTTCAAAGATCATGTAAAAGGTCTTACACTTAAGCCATTGTCAAAAGCACGTTGGGAAAGTCATGTTGAAAGTGTTAGGCCTATAAAAGAGCAAACTATACAAATAAAAGATGCTTTATTTGACTCGGTAGATAATAATGAAGATCCTAAAACAAGGAGCGAAGCTGAGTCCTTAGCAACATATGAACTTCAAAATTTTGAATTCTTGCTTGGCATGGTAATTTGGTACAAGTTGTTGCATGCAATTAACACTGCAAGTAAATTTCTTCAAGTTAAAAGTATGGATATTGATGTTGCTATCAATCTTTTAGAAGGACTTCTTTTGTTTCTTGATGACTACAGACAATTTGGATTTGATAAGGCCATGGTTGAAGCAAAATAAATGGCAAATGAAATAGGAGTTGAAGCTGTATTTCGAGAAAAACGCATGATTCGAAGAAAGAAACAATTTGATGAAGATGACAGTGATGAGGTAACACAATTAGTAGAAGATTCTTTTAGAGTAAATTATTTCCTCTTCATAATTGATCAGGCTCGTTCTTCACTTCAAACTAGATTTGAACAATTTAAAAAATATGAGGAAACATTTGTGCTGATGAAGATACTTTGTTGGGGTCTTGTAAGAATCTTAAAAAATCCTTGACGCATAATGGTCATTCAGATATTGATGGAGATGATTTGTTTTTGGAGTTGATAGTCTTGAAATACTCTTTACCTATAGAAACAAAAAAAACAATTGATGCGGTAAACTATTTGAAGAGAATGGATGGGTGTTTCCCAAATATGCTTGTGTTGCTTACAGAAATTTGTTGACTATACTAGTTACAGTTGCATCTGTAGAAAAAAGTTTTTCCAAGTTAAAGTTGATCAAGACTTATCTCCACTCAACCATGTCACAAGATAGATTGAATGGATTGGCTATGTTGTCTATCGAAAGAAAAATGCTCGAACAACTTGATTATGTAAATTTAATTGATATTTTTGTCTCCAAAACTGCAAAGAGAGTAGTTTTTAATTGATCATTTAGAAAACTTTTGATTTTATTGTTTGATATGGTATGAATATTTATTTATATTTTTATACTTTATTATGAAAAAATAAAATTTGAATGTACACTATGATTTGGAGGCCTATTTTTATATTTCGACTCAGGGCTCTAAAATCTCAGGTACGACACTAAATGGCCCCTTCTTGTTTGTCACAAGACAAAGCCCAGCAATTGAAAAGGGAAACGAGCTATACCATGAGAAGCACTTCAGTCTTAATAATAAAATCAGTTACTTGTTTAGTCTCATTATTGATTGCAGGCAGCCAGTTGGTCAGATAAAAATGGTCTCGTAACCTCATCAAAACCCTCTAAAATTTAGACCATAACAGTAAGATTGTTTGCGTTACTGAACATCCCACTTCACCCATTATCTGAAGAAAACTAAAAGCTATCTAAATCTAAGGTAAAATTTTTCTGTGCTAATAATTGTTAAGTGATAAATCTGATACATCATGCTTCAAAATCAAACAAAGAGACTGTAAGCACGGGTTCTCTTGTATTCCTAACTAGTTTAATATTCAGGTGCCAAGAATGCTGATATAATAACTGTAACACAGAGTAATTGACAATGCAGAACTGATGCATTAATAAGAAACTAATCAGATTTCTCTAAGTGCCCAAAGAAAAGAGAAATCAAACAAAGAGACAGTAAGCACGGGTTCTCTTGTATTCCTAACTAGTTTAATGTTCAGGTGCCAAGAATGCTGATTTAATAACTGTAACACAGAGCAATTGACAATGTAGAACTGATGCATTAATAAGAAACTAATCGGATTTCTCTAAGTGCCCAAAGAGCACCCGCATGGCAACCCTTTGATAAGAGACCCATATGCTAAGTTTTGAATTATGATCTCAAGTTATGCAGAAATTTTGCCCTTATTGTCTTCATTTCAATATTATAATGTTTTAAACTACATGCCAAACAATGTCTTTGAATTCAGGGAAGAATTTAGTACTTTTGAGCTACCAGTAAAATTTAGGCCAAAATGTATCAGTGATTATGAAAATAACAGCTTCTCTCAACATCCTTGAAATAGAAGTGGGGGAAAAGGCTCTTGGCTACTCATAAAAAAATTGTAAAAGAAGCAACTTAGGGGAGAGAGAGGGGGAAGTCGGGGGCAAGAGAGAGAGAGAAAGAGAGGTAACTTGAAAATTATTGCTAGAAGAATTTTTAATTATTTTACTCAGGAGCAAGAATTTAAGATATTTCAGTTTAATATTTAGATATTGGAATACACTGGTATGTATGCTTCCATGAGATCGACCAATCAGATGCATAATAATCAAGATTATTCTGGTCTAACATCACATATATTGTTGTACAAATATAATCTAACATCGCGGTATCATTACTATCATATTGTTCACAGATAAGCAGCTTTAATACAAATCAGCAGCTATACGCATTGGATATGGTAGCAAATAAATAGTCACAATAAGTAGAAAATCATTATTGGGAACAAGCTAAAAAAAAAAGAGGCAATTAATACACTCTTGACTTATTATATAGGTTGGACAGTAGTAGCAGATGTTGCTATCTGGAAATCCAAAAATACTCGAATTAATTTTAAAATAAGTTACTCAATGCATACTACTCTAGCACAGTTATACACGTAAAATATGCAGAAAAAACAATTATTAGGAAAAAGAAAAAGGTGTAAAAGATCTACCACGTCAAGTAGATTGCTCTAACCAAATGTAAAACCATACGTGTAGTAATAGTAAAAAATAATTTGAATGGGAGGCTTACTGTCAATCAAGAAAACCTCCAAGGTTGGAGAGAACTTTTATGTACAGATCAGGGAGAAAACTTGGTGAATGGATGCAGATCAACCAGCAATGATAAAGGGACAGGAATTTTTGCAGCAAAAAACTCACACAAATTGTACCTTTTCATAGAGGGTTTATTATTCTTGTCTCTCCTTGATCCTCATTCTTCATTCACAATCATCATTGCCCATTTCATCCCTTGCATCATTTCCCACATCACTTTCACTGGCTGTCTCCCATTCAGAATCATCAGTCTCTTGGCCATAGATGTCACCAGCATCACCCTCGCCATGAACACCCCCATGCTTAATGGCAGCCTCTCTGAATAACCAAGCTGCACGCATCTGTTTCTTGACTAAACGCTCAGCGTAGTCAGGAACCTTGTTTTGCCTCAAGGAGAGGTCAGGATCAGTAGACTGAGAGCACTCATTTATGAAAAGAATAGCATCTAGCAAGCTTTCTTTAGCTAATCCAAGCATGTCATATGCCTGAGCTCTTCTCCAAAGGCTTTTGGCATGACGGTTGACAGGGTTATGAAGACAAACTGCACGTGTAGCATCACTTATGGCAGCCAAGGGTTGTTGCAATAAAAGGTGACACTGAGCTCGATTACTGTATAGAACAACTCTCTCTTTCTTGGATCGCATTGGACACAGTGCCAATGCTTCAGAATACTTTGATGCTGCTCCTGATATATTTCCTGATGAGAACAAAGAATTTCCTTCAAGCTTTACTACTAGTGCTGCTGCCTGTTTGATATGGAGATCCTCTTTTGGCATGTTCTTTTCCCATTTTAATCTTTGCCTAGAATTCAAGATTTCCTCAATCAGTTCCTTCGTGCGGCTACTAAGAGAGTTACGTCCTGTCCCTTGTAATTGGATACATTCCTGAAGAACATTAACAATGGAATCCCCAAGCTTTTTATGATCCCCCAATGTTGAGATCTCTGCAAGGTCCACTAGTGCAGGTACTGCCTTGTCCATCACCTACACACCAATTCACAAATATAAATTCTGGAATATCCAGTGGGGCTAATAAAGTGATAAAAATAATAACAGGAATAGAATTTAGCAAACTTATATTCTCCCTGAATATTTTTTCCTGATTTAGTTAGTAAGAAAAGTAAGGAAAATGGACCAATGTGTCATCAGCTATGCAGCGGAACCGTATCAAAAGGCATCTTTTAGAAATGCCATTGAATTTATTTTGTTGGGCTCTCTACCAAGTCTAAAATTATATTTTTCTCTCTTTTCAACATATTTTCTTCTCAATTGGGTAAAAAATCCTTGTAATTTTCCTTCTAAAGAGTTACACTGACATGCGTAGAAAAATCCCTGTAAGAGTACAAATGGAATAAGCCTGCTGGAGTTTCCTGAGCAGGGTGATGGCGAAGTTGGTCAAGGGATTTCTGATAAATATATAAAAAACTGGCACATTCACAGCCTTTGACTTCAGGAAGCTAATAAAAAGTTTCCAAAGATCTCCACTCGCCAAAATTTTTTAAAACCATAATATCCAAAAAAGATGACAGTGAACCTTGGTAGCAATGGTGAAATTGCTCCTTTGTACTTGCAAGGTCGCATGTTCAATTTGTGGAGCCTCCAAGACAGCAATGACCCTCCCCCACAAAGTGGGGAACCTCGTGCATGCTGCATGTAAGTATAGAACTGTAGCTAAACTGGAAAGGATCCCATCAATGGTCTAACTAGTATTCTAAGTATTTAAGTGGTATGGTCATATATGAGGAATGGCGATCCAACCCAGACAGAGTATCCACAACTGATGAAAGTGACCTGGTTGTATGTAAGTCTGAAGAGAGAAATTTAGTCACAATGCAGTTCTTCGTTTGTTTGGCCAAGTCAGATCAATAGTCACGCTGCAGTTATTGGGTGATATTGCTTTATACATGTTATCAAATATTAAACTCTCCCTCCCTTGGAGGAGGAAACTCTTGAGTGTTGCAAAAGATTTTCTGATTTGGGATGATGGATCTTCAGCACCATGAACATATAAACCAGCCCCTTTTAAAAGCATGCATATAGATGTAAAGCATCCTCTCTTTGAATCTAAGTTTCCACTTCAAGTGCCCCCAGGGCAGAGGTCGAGTAGTTGGATGAGTAATATGTCGGTGTCAATCCGGTGGGTTGCAAGTTCGATCCTTACCTTGTACAAGAGCCAAAGACCCAATCTGCGATTTACCTCCCTTGGCATAATCGAGGGCACGAATATCATGACCCTTGGGTATTATAGGGGCAAAACTGTAATTGAGTTATAATTACAGTGAGAGGGTATTATTATAATAGGGTATAATAGTTGGTTAGGGATATTTGGATGCTTGTTAGGAGCACATGGGTGCTATTAGAAAGTTAAGAAGCTACCTATGCCTATAAAAAGGCTAATTGTAAGAGGAGAGGATTATAGTTTTGAATGGATAAACAAGAACTGATTTCTCTCTTCCATTCTCCCTCTCATTTCTCCCTACTTCCTCCCTAATTCTGTTCAATCTCCTTCTTCAATTCTTCTCTGTTCTTCCCCGAATTCCTTCCAATTTCTTCTAAGACCCTTGCTAAACTCTAGGGTCATGACAAATGGTATCAGAGCCAATGATTCTCGACTCTTAATAGGTGAGTGCAAGCAACAATTCTGATTAGATTCTGAAGAATCAAAGGACGGGTCATAACCGAGAGAGAAAAACAACTCTCGGTTCACGATTGGTGACTGGAGGCGAACTGCTCGTTTTTCTGCGAGAATTCAGGCGGCATTCGGTGATTGACGTAAATCAAGAATTCTACGAAATGGTTGAACATCAATGAGTTGCTGGTTTTTAGGAAATCAGAGTGGAGGCAATTTCTACCCAGACAAATGGTGATTGGGTGGGGCGAGCAAGCAAGTCCAACCCAGACGATGATGAGCGATTCTGGGTGAGGCGAAGCATTGCGAACATACAACACTTGCAATTGGTGAGGGAGTTCGTCAAATGCGTTCTCGAAAGCTCATGGCCTGTCGTTTGTGCATCATTTGGCAAATTCAAGAAGCAATGTCGGAGGTGAGTTAGGTTGCTTAAGGCAAGGACAAGAGAGGTGACTGTGAAGGACGATAATGAAGCCGACCTCGACCATCCAGGCAAGCTTAGGGAGCGACAGCAGTGACGCGGGTTGGTCGAACGACTAGAGTGGGTGACTAGAGGGTGATGTGAACGGCCAGGAGGTCACGATTTGGACTTGGGAGTGTTGCAACTATCCAAGGCGAGTGTGAGTCTGTCAGAGGTGAAGCAGACAGCCTAGGCGCGTGCAACTAAAGCGGAAGACAGGTTGCAGGAGCTTCGTCGAAGTTGAGGATAAGAGTGAGGAAGGCTATTGCAGCCAGTTCGAACAGATTCGATGAATAGCCCTTGTCAAACGAGGAAGGATTGAGGGAGAAGCAGGGTCAAGTGATTTCTGATCACCTCATGGTCCCAATCGGAAGGCATCATAGAGCGAAATTATTCTCCTGACTGTAACGGGCCGACTAATCCGAATTTTCGTTCAATTTTTGGATAGGAGCAGGCCCAATGCTTCTGACAGTAATTCCGTGTCGTTTGAGGCAATTCAAATTCAAAACTGATTAACTTGCGAGAGGGTTGGATCCAGAATGTATAGAACTCCTATTCCTTCGTCATCAAAGTATGCTAATTGTGAAAATTCGGCTAAGGGGAGCAGTGCACGTAGGAGACCATTGGAGCCTCAATTATAGCAGAAGAATGCTCTAAAGAGAAGGAACAAAGGATTGCATCGGGCACCTTGCTTGGAACATGTCACATGTATGTCATTAACACAAGCACACAAGATAAAGCAAAGTTAACATTGCAACCAGAAGAGTTGGAGGATGGGCTTGTAGGACTGACGATGCATTTGGAACCATTTTTAACGACAATAAAGAAGAGGTGTGTTGAGTTACATGGTTATAGTCTAGGGTTAATCCTATGATAGAGCCCATGGTCCATGGCCCATTGTATTTGTATATATATATATAGGTGTATAGTCTATGAATTTAATTAAGTGATTTTATACATATTAAAAGCTAGGTTTATTTCCTAAGCTTCACATGGTGTTAGAACCAAAATACAAACCCTAGCAGCCACCATACAAACCCTAGCCGTCGCCGCCGCCCACATCACCGACAAACACTATCGATCACGTCGCCACCGACCGCCGCAGCCTGTCGTGCCACTGTTGTCGTCGCCCACTGCGTTTCTATCGCGAGCTACTGGTCAGCTACGAATCTTCACCGTCAGGCCACCAATCACGCACGCCATCACCGCCGTTGCGTTCGCCGGCCTCCGATCTGTTGACCCCCGGAGGATCGTCGCCGTTGCCGCCACCACGCGCTGCCTCTCTCGCATTGTTCACGGAGACGTTTTTGCTCCGATCTCTCTCACCAGTGCTCCGATCGCAACGCCGTCTTCACCATTGGACTCGCCTCCTTTAGTCCATCCCAGCCCCAGTGGTTTCGTCGTCATCCGCTGCCACCGATCACCGACATCTGCCATCTACCGTCGCTCCAGCGCACCTGTTCTCTGTGCTAGATCATCCAGCCTTTATTTTTTGGTTTATTTAACCCTTTTGTTTCAAATATGTTGATCTTGTAGCGCTCCCTTTTATCCAACATGGCTGGTACTAGTAAATCTGGCTCATTTTCTGGTATTTTGTCTCCCTCTTCAGCTATTGCTACTGAGAAGTTGATGGGTAGTTCCAATTATATCTCTTGGTCCAAGGCGGTTGAACTATGGTGTATGGGTCAAGGCTTACAAGATCATCTAACTACCAAGGCCGAGAATGTGACCACAAACAAACCTGAGTGGCAGAGAGCTGATCCTCAATTGTGCAGTCTCCTGTGGCAGTCAATTGATCCCTCTCTTCATCCGATCTTTACTAACTATATCACGTGCTGTGAATTGTGGGCTCAGGCCAAGGCGTTATACACTAATGACATTCAACGCTTGTATTCAGTAGTGTCTAATCTGCTCAGTTTACAACAACAAGGTTTGACTCTTCCTGATTTTCTTGGTCGGATGGCCTCTATTAAAGCTGAATTTAACTCCTTGTTACCTAGTAGTAAGACTGCTGCAGAGGATCTAGCTCAGCAGGATAAGTTCTTCATGGTGTGTACTCTTGCTGCCATTGGTCCTGAGCTTGCTCCTGTTCATGATCAGATTCTTGCTAGTCCTACTGTACCTACTATGGATGAAGTGTATTCTCATCTTCTTCGGGTTTCATCTGTTCCTACGGTGCCTCCCTCTTCTGCAGGTGATCATTCGGTCATGGCTTCACAGGTTCAGAGTAATGGCGAACAGGGAGGAGATCGTGGTAATCGGGGCAAGCGCCCCAAGTGTAACTACTATCACAAGTGGGGGCATACTAAAGAATAGTGTTATAAGTTGCATGGCCGCCCTTCTCGTGTTAATGTTGCTCATGCTAATGGTTCTCGATCTGAGTCCTTTGATGGTCATCCACCGCAATCTGTCCTTCTCACTGGGGCTGACTATGATGAGTATCTCAAGTATAAGACGTCCCAGCAAACCTCATCCACAGTTGCTTCTGTCGCCCACTCTGGTGATTCCACTGCCTGTCTCGCTCAGTCATCCTCTTTAGGACCATGGGTCCTGGACTCAGGTGCTTCTAACCATATCTCTGGTAATCCCCATTTGTTCTCTCATTTTACTAATTCTATTTCTTTACCTTCTGTAACATTTGCCAATGGGTCCAAAGCGATTGCTAAAGCTATTGGCACTGCCACACCCTTACCTTCTCTGCCTTTAGATTCTGTCCTTTATCTTCCTCATTGTCCCTTTAATCTTGTCTTTGTTAGTAAACTTACGCGTGCTTTAAATTATTCTATCACCTTTGATGATCATTCTGTTACTATCCAGGATCGCAGTACGGGACAGATGATTGGCGTTGGATGTGAGTCGTAGGGTTTCTATCATCTCAACCTTCCTACATCGCTTATTGCTTGCTCGGTAACTAAGTCTCCTGCTCTTCTCCACAATCGTTTGGAACATCCTAGTTTGGCTAAGTTTCAGAAGATGATCTCCAGTTTATCTAGTTTGTCATCTTTTCATTGTGAGTCTTGTCAACTTGGAAAACAGTCTCGCACTTCTTTTCCAAAGCGTGTCAATAACCGGGCTGTGTCCCCATTTGCTTTAGTTCATTCCGATATCTGAGGTCCTAGTCGTATCGTGTCTGTTTTCGGTTTTCAATATTTTGTAACGTTTATCGACGATTATTCTCGTTGCACATGGTTATATTTAATGAAAAATCATTCTGAGTTATTCTCAATTTTTGAATCCTTTTGTGCTGAAATCAAAACGCAATTTCATACCTCTGTCCAAGTATTGCGCAGTGACAATGCCCCTGAGTATTTTTCTATTCCCTTTACTACCTTTATGTCTTCTCAGGGGATCTTGCATCAGTCGTCTTGTGCATATACACCATAGCAGAATGGGATTGTTGAGCGTAAAAACAGACATTTGATTGAAATTGCTTGCACTCTTATTCTACATCATCATGTCCCCTTTCGCTTTTGAGCTGAAACTGTCCTTGCTGCTTGCTATCTCATTAATAGGATGCCCTCATCGGTTCTTCAGCACCAGATTCCTCACTCTCTCTTGTTTCCTAATCAACCATTATATATTCTTCCTCATGTGTCTTTGGTTGCACCTGTTTTGTCCATAATTTGTCTCCCAGTCAAGATAAATTGTTTGCTCGATCCATCAAGTGCATTTTTCTTGGTTACTCTCGCCTTCAGAAGTGTTATTCTCCTAACACTCGCCGCTATTTTCTTTCGGCGGATGTTACCTTCTTTGAGTCGTCTCCTTTCTACTCTTCGCCTCATTCCGAGTGTCAACCCATTTCTGAGGCCATCCCTCTTCCCGCAAGTCCTCCTGCTCTTATTCTCCCTATTCCTTCTTCTACCCCATTGCAGGTTTATCATTGACGTCATCAGTCTCGGTCTCCTCCCAGTGGAGATGTTGTTCCTGCGCCATCTCCTGCATCTCCTACTACTTCAGCGACTCCTGCTGCCTCACATCCTATTCCAGTCTCTCCACCTGCCGTGGTCTTGCCTTCTGAGGATCTGCTTCCTATTGCCCTTCGGAAAGGTACTCGTTTTTTTCGCAATCCTCACCCTATTTATAATTTTCTTAGCTATCACAGTCTCTAGTCTCCTTTTTGTGCTTTTGTGTCTTCCTTATCCTCTGTTTCAGTACCTAAGACTATTAGTGAGGCACTTTCTGATCCGGGGTGGCGACAAGCAATGGTGGTTGAGATGACTGTTTTGCATTCCAATGATACATGGGATTTGGTTCCTTTACCCCCAAGGAAATCTCTTGTCGGCTGTCGGTGAATCTATACTGTCAAGGTGGGTCCTGATGGGCAGGTTGATCGCCTTAAGGCTCGTTTGGTTGCCAAAGGGTATACTCAGGTTTATGACCTTGACTATGGTGACACTTTTTCCCGTGTTGCCAAGATGTCCTCTGTGCGTTTGTTTCTCTCTATAGCAGCTATACACCACTGGCCGTTGTATCAACTGGACATTAAGAATGGCTTCTTACACGGTGAGCTTCAGGAGAAGATTTATATGGAGCAACCTCCTGGGTTTGTTGCTCAGGGGGAGTCTGGGCAGGTTTGTAAACTCCGTCGCTTACTATATGGGTCAAAGCAGTCTCCTCGAGCCTGGTTTGATCGTTTCAGTGCTGTCATTCAAGACTTTGGTATGACTCGTAGTGAGTCAGATCATTCGATTTTTTATAAACACACATCACAGGAGAGGTGTATATACTTGGTTGTCTATGTGGATGATGTTGTTATTACCGATAATGATCAGGATGGTATTATTCAGTTGAAGAAACATCTTTTTCATCATTTTCAGACTAAGGACTTGGTGTTACTTAAATACTTTCTTGGCATAGAAGTTGCTCAGTCCAATTTTGGTATTGTTATATCTCAACGGAAGTATGTGTTAGACATTCTGGAAGAAACTGGGATGCTTGATTGTAATCCTATAGATTCTCCTATGGACCCTAATGTAAAGCTCTTACCAGGACAGGGGGAGCCTCTTGCTGATCCTGGAAGATACCGTAGGCTAGTTGGAAAACTTAATTATCTCACTATCACTCGCCTAGATATTTCTTTCTCAGTCAATGTTGTCAGTCAGTTTTTACAGTCTCCTTGTGATAGCCACTGAGATGCGGTAGTCTAGATTCTCGGGTATATTAAGGGAGCTCTAGGTAGAGAACTATTGTATGAGGACAGAGGTCATACTCAAGTAGTCGGATATTCTGATGCTGATTGGGCAGGTTATCCTTCTAACAGACAGTCTACTTCAGGATATTGTGTTCTGGTTGGAGGAAACCTAGTATCATGGACAAGTAAGAAACAGGAGGTTGTTGCTAGGTCGAGTGCCGAAGCAGAATATCGTGCTATAGCCTTGGCAACGTGTGAATTTATCTGGTTAAAACAATTGCTTCAGGAGCTCAAGTTTGGAGAGATATCACAGATAAGATTAATTTGCGACAATCAAGCTGCATTACATATTACTTCCAATCCAGTCTTTCATGAGAGGACCAAACATATCAAGATAGATTGTCACTTCATTCGAGAGAAAATTTTATCTGACTGTATTACCACAGATTTTGTCAATTCCAATGACCAATTAGCAGATGTTTTCACTAAGTCTCTCAGGGGTCTTCGAATTGAATATATTTATAGCAAGCTTGGCGCATATGATATATATGCTCGAGCTTGAGGGGGAGTGTTGAGTTACATGGTTATAGTCTAAGGTTAATCTTATGATAGAGCCCATGGCCCATGGCCCATTGTATTTGTATATATATATATATATAGGTGTATAGTCTATGAATTTAATTAAGTAGTTTTATACATATTAAAAGCTAGGTTTATTTCCTAAGCTTCACAAGGTGGATGGCTGAAATTGGTGTTGCAGCAAGTCAAAATGATGTTACTGTTGAGGAAAAAGAAAAGAGGAAGCGAGAGACAAGAGAAATAAGAGATAAGAACAAGAAAAGACGAAGAAGAAACTAGTAGGTGAAGATGGGCATTGGATAAAGAAGCAACGGCTAGGTGGTAATAAGTTTCTTGAGGACAAGAAACATTTCAAGGAGGGGAAATTGTCATGACCCTTGGGTATTATAGGGGCAAAGTTGTAATTGAGTTACAATTACAGTTAGGGGATATTATTGTAATAGGGTATAATAATTTGTTAGAGATATTTGGCTATTTGTTAGGAGCACATGAGTGCTGTTAGAAATTAGTTAAAAAGCTAGCTATGCCTATAAAAAGACCAACTGTAAGAGGAAAGGATTATGGTTTTGAATTGATAAACAAGAACTGATTTCTCTCTACAATTCTCTTCCGTTCTCCCCCTTATATCTCCTTACTTCCTCCCTAGTTCTATTAAATCTCCTTCTTCAATTATTCTCTATTCTTCCCTGAATTCCTTCCATTTCCTTCTAAGACCATTGCTAAACCCTACGGTCATGACAACGAGTACCGGGAGCTGCGCAAGGGCAGTCATCCCAAGTTTTCACTTCATGTTCAAATATGAAAAAATACACTTCACCAAATAGCTTCTACTCAAATATATTTATCAAACAGTAAAAACATGACCAACAAGTGGATAATGAAGGTTCATATGATGAGAACATATATTTAATGTTGAAAATTTTTATATATCAAGTATGTCTTATTTTACACAAAATATTTTAGGTATAAATACAACAACACAACAACAACATATCTAGCCTTTATCCCGTTATGTGGGGTCAGTTACATGAATTCTAGATTTTCATGTATTTCTGTCTTTTGTTATATCTTCATTTAGCCTCATACACTTCATATCAAACTTTAATATCTCTCCCAAAGTCTTTTTGGGTCTGCCTCTATCTCTTTTTTTGACTAATTGTTCCATTTCATTTAGACTCACAAGAGTGTCTCTTGGTCTTCTTTTCACATGACCAAACCATCTTAGTCTAGTCTCTCTCATCTTCTCCTCGATTGGCACTACTCCTACTTTATTACGAATAACCTCATTTATAATTTTATCTTTTCTTGTATGGCCGCACATCCATCTTAGCATCCTCATTTCCGCTACACTTATCTTTTGCTCATGCTGGTATTTGACTACCCAACATTCAGAACCATACAACAAAACTGGTTTTTTACCATCCCCGATGTATTTCTCCATTTTAGCCAACCTACCTTAATTATATGCGTGACATCCTCGTGAATTTCTCCATCTTTTTGAATCACTGATCCCAAATATCGAAAATGGTATTTTCTTTTTATGATTTGGTTTTTCAATTTTATTATAACATCATCCATTCTTGCATTCTTACTAAATTTACATTTCATATATTATGTTTTCCTTCTACTTAATTTAAATCCCTTAAATTCTAAATTGTTTCTCCACAACTCAAGCTTAATGTTCACTCCCTCTTTTGTTTCATCCACCAACACTATGTCATCTGCAAATAGCATACACCATGACACCTCTATCTGAATGTGTTTAGTGAGTTCATCCTTACTAAAGCAAATAAGTATAGACTTAACGCAGAACCTTGATGCAATCCCATTGTAATTTTAAACGGTTCAGTATCCCCTTTGCATGTTCTGAGAGTCTTGTCTCTGTACTGTAATACATGTCCTTAAGGGCTTGTATATAGGCTATTCGGACTTATTTCTTCTCTAAAACCTTCCATAATACTTCTCTAGGGACCCTATCATAAGCTTTTTTTAGATCTATAAACACTATATGCAAGTCCTTCTGATGATCCCGATACCTTTCCATTAGGTGCCTCAATAGGTATATAGCTTCCATTGTTGACGTACCAGGCATAAAACCAAATTGATTTTCCGAGACGTCTGTTTCTTTTCTGAACCTCTGTTGTATTACTCTCTCCTAAAGTTTCATGGTATGGCTCATTAACTTAATTCCTTTGTAATTTTCACAATTTTGAACATCTCTTTTGTTCTTGTATATAGGAACCAACGAACTCTTCCTCCACTCATCTGGCATATTTTTTTATTTAAGAATCGCGTTAAATAATTTCGTTAGCCAGGAGATGCTCTTTTCTTCCATGCATTTCCATGCTTCTATTAGTATATTATCCGGTCCCACCACCTGATGATTTTTCATCTTTTTTAATACTTGTCTTATTTATTTTGAACTTATGCGTCGATAAAATGTATAGCTCACGTTCCCTTCGGAGTTACTAAGATGTCCCAACCTAACTCTTATGTCCCCACCATCTTTGAATAATTTTGTGAAATACTCATTCCATCTCTCCTTAACCGTTCCCTCATTCACTAATACATTTTGATTTTTATCTTTTATGCATTTCACTTGGTTTAGATCCCTTATTTTTCTTTCTCTTGCTTTAGCTAATTTATATATATCCATTTCTCCATTTTTTGTATCAAGTCGTTTATATAGATTCTCATATGCTTTTAATCTTGCTTCACTAACAGCTCTTTTTACTGCCTTTTTCGCTTCTTTATAATTTTTTAGGTTTTCTTCATTGTTGCACTGATATACAGCCTTATAGCAAGTTTTCTTCTTTCTAATTTTCAATTGTACCTCTTCATTCCACCACCAAGACTCTTTAAGGTTTGGAACTCTACCATTTGTCTCTCCAAGGACTACCTTTGTCATACTTCTCAAGGCAGTAGTCATTTCCCTCCACATTTGGTTTGTCTGTCCGTCTCTATTCCATTCCCTTCTACCCCTTAATTTTTCTTTGAAGATTAATTATTTATATCCTTTTAAATCCCACCACCTAATTTTTGGATTTTGTTTTATGTAATTTTTTCTCTTCCAATTTCTTACTTGGACATCAAGTACCAAAAGTCTATGTTAAGTAGTCAAACACTCCCCTAGTATCACCTTATAATCCCTACAACATAACCGATCCTCTTGTCTCATGAGGAAGTAATCTATTTGGGTGGTTCATATAACATTTTTATATGTGATTAAGTGTTCGTTCCCTTTTTTGAACCAAGTATTGGTTATGATGAGCTCATATGCCATAGCAAAATCTAAAATAGACTTACCCTCATTATTAATTTTTTCGAATCCATACTCTCCATGTACCTCTCTATAGCTGTCACGACCCTAGGGGTGAATCAATAAATGGTCGTTAATAAATACTTGTATGTGTTGTTAGTTGCTAACTAGATGGTGGTTAAGTGGTTAGGAAAATAGTTTATTGTTTTGACTATTATGTTAGTTAGTTGTTATATTGTTAAGAATGCTGATTGCTGGAAGCTCAATAAAAGACCTACAGTAGTATGAGGAAGGGCATCAGGGAATAATGACAAGTCCTTTTCTTTCAATCCTCTCTCTCTCTCTCTCTCTCTCTTTTTCCCCTTAATTTGTTCTCTCTCTCCCTCTAATTCTGTTCTTTTTCTTCTAAATTCCAATTCAAACCTTAGGACATCATAGGGTCTTGACAAGTGGTATCAGAGCCAATGTTTTTTATTGTGGATCCCACTAATTCCAGTAGTGATGTTGATCCGGCGACAAAGAATCCAGTAGCGGACCCAGATTTTAGCAGGTTCAGTTGGGGCACGACATTGGAATTTATGAGTGAGCAAGTCCGGCTCGATTACAAGAGCAAAACGGACGAACGAAAGCAGGTGACCTAGGTTGACAGACGCACGCAAGGCACAACCCAAGATGAGGCAGTACAACGAACGCGAAGCTGGTGCAGCTGCAAGAGGCGGTCTTGATTAAAGCTTACGGACAGACGCGAAGCAGGTGAAGCAATTTGAATTTGGGGTGGAATTGACCAAGTTGCTGGAGATAATTCAAGAAGTGGCAAGTTCGATGACTTGGGAACAATTAATTCCATCAGAGTCAGAGGCTTGCGGCCTTCGGACGGTGATTGGGTGAGTGAAGGCATGGCGTGGAAGCAGGCCCAGGCGATCTTGAATTCCTTAGTGCAATTCTCGACGATGATTCCAACAAATTATGACTTCTAATCAAGCGATTGTGGGTTCGAGTCTTGAAGATGGAGTGGAGCAGTGGACTAGAATTTCCTATTTGACTTTGGAAAATGACTTGGCCTTCCAACGACTCTTAAGAGCGAGTTTGAAGCTATCAGAACCCAGCCCAAATTCCGCAGGACTCCAGTTCGAATTGTGGAGGGAAATTCTTACCGTAGTGAGAAAACAAAGCAGACCCAAGGAATTCCAGCTGAATTCCTTTGACCCAAGAACTGGGCGATCGCAATTGGGTCCAGCATAGTGAGACGAGCGAGCCCAGTAGTGTTCTTAGCATCAGACAAGGTCTAAGAAAGGATTTTGGAGGCGGACAAAAGTGCGCAAGTGACTCGGTGCAGTAGGCGAGCCAAAACAACAATGATATTGGGTGAATTCAGAGCCAAGCTATCCTCGGCCACTGACTTGGATCTGGACGATTCAGGAAGGGGGTTACCGAAGTGGAATTCTAGGCTATCTGTCCTGGGCGATTACTGTGAGGCAATTTTAGACGAAATTTCAGTGAAGCTGATAATAGGTCAACTTGAAGGCAGTACAAACTCGATCAAATTTGGGAAGGGAAGTTACGCACCAAAAGCAGTTTTAGAAGCAAGCCATGGACACAGATTTGAAGAAACATGCGCTAAAATCAACAGACAGTTGGATGAGATTATGATCATGGTGGCCAAACGATGTTAGATTTTCCTTCCAACTGAGTTACTTTCTAAGGAGTATGGGAATTCGATTATTTAGAGGAAGAGGTTAAAACCGGCGACAGGCGACAGGTGGAGATCTTGACATTACTCGTCCATGGGGTCAGCTTTAAGAGATAAAGGAAAGCTCTAGATCCACAGTAGAGCCAGTTCGAGCAAGCAATGGAAGCATACCTAATGCTTCCAGTTGGTAGACAGTAGGTGGAGTAAAATTAAACCAGGTTAGAGATGAGAGATACAATGAAGAACTCAATAATCTAAAACAAGAAGGCTCTGTAACAGATTACAAGGTTAGGTTTGAGGAATGGAAAGTGTTGATGCTCAACTCCCATCCAACCTTGAATGAGTCTTACTTTGTGTCGAAATTTACTAATGGTCTTGACGTTGCGCTAAGACTTAATGTGCAAATATGTTGTCCTACTACAGTGGAACAAGCGGCGGAGAAGGCAAGGCTGCATGAATTGGCATTAGAAGCCATTTACAGAAAACATGGACTACAATCGGAAAATTATCATAAGAGCAGCTCGCAAGTTTGTAACATACCACATGTAGCTAAAGGAGTTTTGACGGAACAATCTGGATCGGAACAACTTTACATTAGCTCCAAGGAAGCTGGTACTGAAGTTGTTGAGGGTGGACAGGCAACCAATGAGGATTCAAACCAAAGACAAAAACTAAAGGCTAAGGGCATGAATGGTTCTAAGGAAGCAGATTCAAAGAGTACTGTTTCTTTGCCTTTGGTTTTGGAAAAGACTAAGGAGTCACAGATTCGGAAGATGAAGGAACAAAAGGGTGCTGCCATTTGGTTCATGAGTTTTGATATTGTGGAAGAGGAGGTTGCTGGCATCTAGTTCGGGAGATGGGACATTGGAGATGGGAGCCTTGACATGGCAATCCTTAAGAGTCTACATTTTATTTTTGCAAGAAAAACAAAAGCAACAAAGCGTGAGAGAAGACAAGCCAAAGCTTCGAAGGAGAAAGAGGAGAAGAATAAACCAAACTGTTAAGGCTGGAATTGGCTGAAGAACAAGGTTAATAGTTGTCAATTCTTGGGGACAAGAATTGTTTGAAGGGGAGGGGATTGTCACGACCCTAGGGGTGAATCAATAAATGGTCGTTAATAAATACTTGTATGTGTTGTTAGTTGCTAACTACATGGCGGTTAAGTGGTTAGGGAATTAGTTTACTATTTTGGCTATTATGTTAGTTAGTTGTTATATTGTTAAGAATGCTGATTGCTGGAAGCTCAATAAGAGACCTAGAGCAGTATGAGGAAGGGCATCAGAGAATAATGACAAGTCCTTTTCTTTCAATCCTCTCTTTCTCTCTTTCTTCCCTTAATATGTTCTCTCTCTCCCTCTAATTCTATTCTTTTTCTTCTAAATTCCAATTCAAACCTTAGGACATCATAGGGTCTTGACAATAGCCGCTTCCATCTCTACCCACGTGACCATTTAAGTCACCTCCTATAATCACTTTCTCTCCTCTTGGTATCATTTGTACGAGTCCCTCTAGGTCCTCCCAGAATTTTGCTTTTATCTCTTCATCTAACCCTGCCTGTGGTGCATATGTACTAAAGATATTCATAGTTATTCTTCCTAGACCAATCTTCACCATAATAATCCTATCCCCTATTCTCTTTACATCCACTACCTCATCTACTAAGCTTTTATACATAATAATTCCCGTTCCATTTTTCGCTCCATCATTTCCTGTGTACCATATTTTATATTTAGTTTCTGATAAAGTTTTTGCTTTTTTCCCTACCCATTTCGTCTCTTGAAGGCACATAATATTAATCTTTCTCCTAATCATCACATCACATCTACCACTTCCATAACTTTGCCTGTTAATGTTCCTATGTTCCATGATCCAATCCTTAATCAATGATTTTGATTTTGGCTTTGACTTTGAATTTGATTTTGTTTTTTATTTTAGTTTCGATTTTGGACTAACTTCTTTACCCGCATCCGTCTAAACAAATGCGAGGACCCTTACTCATTTGTCACTACATCCAGGCATCGATGTAGCGGCCTTAGCTCAGTTGACACTACATGCAGGCAGTGTAACCCGTCGCTATGAAGGGTTACATCCCAACAGTTTTTCATAGTTTGTCCAGAGTTCATGTTCTGGATCCGACTATATAAGGTATATTGTTTCAACATATATATTTTACATAAATGTAAAACTAGCATTTGTAAGAATTTCAGAGCAGATTCCCTTTCTTAAATTTTTAAATAGCAAACCAAACACCAAAAAATAATATGAAAATAATTTTTCATGCAAAATTTTT
This sequence comes from Diospyros kaki, assembly GCA_036245055.1. Taxonomy (NCBI): domain Eukaryota; kingdom Viridiplantae; phylum Streptophyta; class Magnoliopsida; order Ericales; family Ebenaceae; genus Diospyros; species Diospyros kaki. The sequence continues at coordinate 3,336,546 of BSEG01000010.1, forward strand.
TAAATAAAATTTATTTTCCAATGTAAAATATTTTACCTTCAAACAAACAGAGCTGAAATTGGGAACTCATTTTGGTCAAAGTATTGCTGAATGTGTGCAAGCCTATTAGACTATTGTTGGCAACTTGGCATATTTCACGCAGAGATATATTTAAGTATATATACAAACCAAATCAAATGTTAAATCTTCACTATCTCAGAAAATCATATTCTTAAATATGTAATTTAAAACGATAAGGAGCATGCTGTCAAAAATTATATGGAAGCGTGCATGCACATATATGTATACATATATAAAGAGTCAAAGACGAAAAAGAACACAAAAGAAAAACAAACCAGATATGGTATTTTGGGACTAGGCTAGCACAGACAGAGATGGGCACCAATGGGGCAAACTAGCCAAGTTCAATTATCTGATGCAGTGAGAGAGCTTAGTAAATGTTCAATTTTCTGATCCCACATTGGGAAACAACACATGCCTCATTCAGCCAAGTCTTCTACAAATTTGCTGGCTTGTGTGTACGCATTCAGCAGAGAAGGAGCGCTTCATGTTGCACTGGGATTGCCTAGTGAAGCATGTTTGTGAATATTTATTGCATATTATGTCCACTTAGAGATTCCTTACTCAAAGGGAGTTAATTAATGGTGGACAGGAACCAGGGTGGAACACGACCAAATTATTTTTGTTGGATGTAGTTCAGTTCATTTAGAGTCATTTAGGTTCATTTATGGTCATAGCTCAGTCCAAAGTCTATAAAGTTGAAATATATTGAGGTTAGTTCAATTTGGGTTTCAGGTCAATCATTAACCTAGACCAACCCAACTCATGAGTATCCCTCATTTTCCTGAGTTGCACCTTCCATACGCATTGATACTCTACTTTTTCAGTAGGGCTCTGTGATGCAGTAGTCTAGAAGCTTCTTGACTGATTTCTAAAACTTTCTAAAGATAGTTTCAAAGCTTTGTGGAGTTTGTTTTGTAATTAAGTCTGTCTTTGGAAGTCTAAGGTGTTGGTCAATGTTCTGCTCCAGATCTGTGTAGTTTAGCTTAGGAACTAGTATGCATTTATGAGGGAAGGATGACTAGCTGCTTAAGTCTATAAACTAATGTATTGCAACTTCTGAATTAGAATATTTCAGTTACATATCTTAGTTTCAAAGCTTATTCCAGCTTGGGTTATCTACAGTAAATCTCTAGTTCAATCACCCCTTCAACTCCTTCCAATATTCTTTCCCAGGCTGTAGCTTCAGCTACACCACTTTGAGCCTAAGTCTAGGTGTACCAAATGTGTCCTTCATTCATAGGAGTGTTTAGATTGCATATTAGTTCAGCCAATATTACACCAATGGGGAAGTGGTTAATCTTACGGTGTTGGTTGTCCCCCTAGACCAAAGGGTATGTTTATGCCTTCTTAATTGGGGAAGTGCTATGATCATTTTCAAAGCCAAGGCAGTGTGAGAATAGCATTTCAAAGGATTCAAGAAGAGATTGGCTTCCTGAAAAAAGTAATCGTTTCAAAGGAAGATGGCCCACTCTCATCAAAGAGGGAAGTTACAAGTCCTAGAAATGATACCTATATTTGTGATTTAAAGACTTGATAAATTTTCTGCAAATAAGAATTGCATTAAACAAAGACTGCAAAGTGTCTACAAATTACCAGGGCATAGAAATTTTAGAAGGGCTTTCTTTTGGTGATATAGATTACGAGTCTAAGTTCACCTTGGTGAGATGGGGCATAATCCACCCTCTCTATTGGGGGCCTAGAATAGGAAGTTATGTGCTTTTTAATGAGGGAAGAAGATTTAGAAGAGGTTTGGCATTGAGAACTATAATTTGACTTGGTGGTTGGTCTATGGGCAGGGTTAGCCCATGCAGGTCTAGCTTGCAAGGAATTAGGACATTAAGGAAATAGCCTCTTTGCTCAGTAAGAAGGGTAAGGTTGTTTGCAATTGACCTTCCCCAAACAATGCAAGAGCCTTGAGCATTGGGCACACCTTTTCTTATAGTTTATCCTTATTTCATTGTTATGGAGGGAGAAAACATAGAAGACAGCGATTGGAAATTAGGACAGAAACGGGCAGTTTGTCAACGGGCAGGGTCAACTCATATGGGTCCAACTTGAGGAATGGGATTATGTACACTTGAGAAATGACTACATGATCTCCATGAGCCAAAACTAGGTTCTAAATGCACTTTTTCTGTTTTTGGTATACTCAATATTCATTCTATGACAGATCAACGGGATGACGTGGGTTGGAGCTCATTAGGGTAAAGATGCTTTTACATCTGAATGTTTTATGATACCCCAAACTACTTCCCTAGAAAGACGATTTGGAGATTGGCATACCTCTTTGTGTAGAATTCTTTATTTTTCTAATCTATTCTTACTTTACGAAATTTTGCAGTAAAGCCCGAGCTTCCACTGTGGTATGGTCAGGGAGATCTAGTCCTCACTTGTGCCTATTTTTTATGTCTAATGGGTTATCCATCGTCAATCTCTGATGTTTGTACAGGAATGAGCTTGTCCCATATAAGAATGAGGTGTTCCTGGCATGTGATTTTATTCTGTGTGATGAGGTGTTTGCAGTGCAAGGAAAATTCTGCAGCTCTTGAGGAAATATATGATCCCTTTTCTTGCCTAGAGCTATTGTTTCCCTACTGTAGCAATTGAAAGAAAATACCACTTTTAGTCTGGAATACTTTGAGCAATTATTGATATGATCTGTTAACACATGTAGATTTACTGTTTCTTGTTCTTTTTCTTCTCTTTTACAGTGTTTATCCCTTTGAGGTACAACCTTTGTATAATAGTTTCACCTACAAAAACAATATACTAAACCTTTATCCGACTATGTTGGGTATAATAGTTTAAGTTAGAGAGAAAAAAAATGGTTTAGGTTTAAAGGTTAATGTGATATCTACTACAACAAAACACTTAGTGGTTTTTCATTTTAGGTTACCAAGAAGGGCAAAATGACGAAATCTTCACATTTGCAGTCTTCAAAGACTCTGAGTTAACTCATCCAACATTAAAACTCAAAATGATTTCAATCTAGTTAACTCCCAGAATATAAAAACAAATTAGACCACCTGTAAGTAGCATAGTACCTTATGACAAGTATTTGGATCTTGAAGCAACCACAGAAGACAGTCAATAGCCATATACTGCCAATCATCTGATGAGCATGCTATATTACACAGGGCTTCAGTAATACCAGAACAGCTAGCAACTGGTCCCCTACCACTCTTGTGATGACATATTGTTCGTAATAAACCAATACCAGCTGGTGAGCTTTCATTAACTAGTCCACCCCACATGCCAGGAAGCTTTATCAAGAACTCGGGTTTGCATATAATTGAAAGAAACTCTTGCTTGAAAGCAAAGCAATTAATAAGTTGAAGGGACCAGCACTGCAACTGACTAGCCCATTCCTCTGCCTTCCTGGACTCCATTTCAACACCACCCATTCCACGTGTAAGTAAGTCACAGTGGTAACTTAGCCTTCTGTCAACATACTGGTAAAAGTGAGAGTATACAATTTCAAGTGAACTCATCGCTAGTTGAATGGAAAGCTCAAGGATCTCACCATGACTTGCTACAGCAGGAAAAGTGCTGGCATATGTAGCCAAGTGGCCAAGAGCTCGCACAGCCACTCTCTGCTCAACCCAGGTTAATCTCCCTCTTAAAAGTTCAACCAAGGGCGGGATAACCCCAGCACGCACTGCTCTCTCAGCAAATTCTTCCATATTCATGGTGTAGGATCCAATTATATGAGCTGCATAGTAGGGAATGTATATATTTTGGTCATGAGAAAGCCATCTGCGATTCTTCAACCCCTTCCAAATTAAGGCTGCCATGCATTCAAATATTCCCAGCTCAATGAACTCAGGATCATTAGGATGTGCCATGGCAGTGTTCCAAAGTCCACTGATAGGGAGAACCTGGCCGTCATCATCCTGTGTAGGAAGTTCCCGAAAGAATTTCAGTATACTTGCTCTGCGCTTACTTGGATTCCCTTCCTTCATGACACAAAAGAAACATCCAGGGTATGGACAATCTGGTGATGCTTTATCCATGTTTATATAATGGACCACTAGAAGATGAAACTATTTCCTTTCAGGACAGAGATGATCATATCAAATACTCTGGCACTGCATGAAAATGACATATGTTTACCATTCATTTCTAAATAAGAGAAGAACAAGATAGCGAGGGGGGAACATATCAAACATCCAAAAATTCAAGTACAAAATAGAATACTATATTTTTATGGGTAAGCCATAAATGCACTAAGATTTCAAGAACTAAGAACCTAATTCTGATTTCTAAGCATTTGTAACATTATTTTCTAAACAACAAAAGATCACTTATATTCTGGCATCATAGCTATCCGCCTATCCCTAATAGGGCTGGTTTCGCCTTAAAACATTAAACATGCTGAGGAACTAAATAAAATAGCAACAAAACACAAAATAAACACTAAACCAACTTATATTGTGTTCTCATCTAGCTTTTTCCTCAAACCCGAAACACTTTTTAGTATATAGATATTCCTGAGGGTAAATTGGTTAAGAAACAAACATAAAAAACTAATTCAAAAATTGTTGTATTGTTTCCAGAATCAATAAAACAAGCCGCCGTTGCACACCATATGTGAGCTTGCCCTGTCCAAGTCCTTTCTAGATAACCTACAATCTTCTTTCTTGATATTAGATTCTTAGTAAAACACAAATCTTTTTCCAAAAAATTTAAAACTATAAGATTTAAATTCCTTCACATGCAGATGATTTCTGGTATGTACAATTTGTTTCCAGTAATTTCATCATTTCTGTATCTCAAATTCCTTCTTCATACATGATTTCTGACATGATCTAAGCATGTCAAGCCTTGCCTTCCTTGTTCAGGGATCAAGCACGAGACCAGAAAGCTATGCAATTAAACTGCATTAGCAGTTGTTTTTCAGTCAATACACGGGAATCCAAACAACATTATGATTTGCTGTACAGCTCATTATAGCAATATTCAAAATAACAAAGCTCGGAGCCAATCAATTGGGTTGCGTGCGCCCAAGAAAGGGGAGATCAGCAATTCAAATAACACTAAAGAACCCAAATTGATGAATTCCTGGAGCATTTACTGGCCAGTTCCAGGAAAGCAGCCGCAATGAGATCACCAATTAGAAAGCAACTTTCAGAACCCAAAGGCAAGAGAAGAATTACTTTCCTTGTGTAAAATATAAAAGGAAAGATAAAAGAAAAGGGAACTGCAGCAACCAAAAAGCGAAGATGAAGAAAATAAAATATATTAACAGCAAAGATAAAATCCATAGAAGGAGACGAATCAAAGGAAATGGCCTGTTAGCCACGCTTCAAGCTAAACAATTACCAAATCAAACAGATCTACAGAAACACAAGCCACATAAAGAGAAAACGAAAGAAACATTTCAAGGGCAGAAGTTGCACTTAAACCCTAAGCAGCCGAGTAAGTAATCAGAGACTAAACTCTCAACCTATCCGCGAATTACCCCAAATCAGAGCAACAGTACTACAATATGACTTCTAAAGGCAACAACAAAGAACAACGGTTCGAAACGAAACAGCACATGAGAAACACGCACGCACGCGCACACAAACACACACACACACACACACACACACACACACACATAGAGAGAGAGAGAGAGATACCTGGAAAAATAGACGAATCTGGAACCGTACAAAAGAGGAACGGAAGGAGGAAGAAGGAGAAGAAGGATGGATTGAACAGAGACGTTGTGAAAGCATCAGCCGAAACCTCAAAAAGAACGCTTTCTCTCTCTCTCTCTCTCTGTGCAAAAAGCAAATCGCTTTTGAATCTCTCTCTCTCTCTCTTCCCCCCTCTCTCTCTCTCTCTCTCTGTGCACGCCGTTGGAAACAAATGAACTGAGAGAGAGAGAAGTGAAGTGCAGTGGCCGTGGACGCTGGAATAGACTGTATTTTATTGACAGTGATACGTTGCTCTGAACAAAATATTTAATTTTAATATATATGCGCTTAAAAGCATAAAAATGCCAAACTTTCATTCATTTTTGTTCTTCAATTATTTAATTTTATAATAATTAGACATCGATCTATTCATATGACTCCACGAGTTAGATGACTAGATAGATAAATCTCTAATTATTGTAAAATTAGATAATTGAGGGCATAATAAATCAAAATCTGAGTTAGAAAAATTATACCATCAAAATGACAAAATTTAAGGATATTTTTATATTAATTGTAGCCATAATCTATGTGCTAATTTAGGGTAAAAAGATTTTTTCCCTTGTTTAACCTATCATTTTGAATCTTATTTTGTCTTGGCTTTTGTTATTGCTTGTCGGGACAAAAAAGTTTTATTTTTACTAAGAAATTTAGCCAATCTTTTGAACTATAATAATAATTTTTATCTATCTTTTATTTGTAAAATTTTATATTAATAATCAAATGCCCTAAAAGTATTTAGACCTTTGCCTTGATTAGTCTTATGAGCCTACGCAAATCGTCTTGTTCACATAAGTTAAACAAAAGTCCACCACATCATTGGTGGATCCCGCTTGTAGTCATAAAGGGTACACAATACTTACACAAACTCTACCACATAACATAATAAACATAATACCATATTAATTGCACATGGCCACACAAACTCTATCACGTATCACGACGAGGTGACTCCCTGAGAATTCACCTGAAAAATTTTTCACAAGACAAACTTTAAAAAAATTTACACGATTAAGTTTAAGTTCGATCATAAGACATGTTAAATAAAGTCTCAACATCGTTATTCTTTTAACGATTATTGCTATTGTTAAAATCAAAACAATGACGTGTTAAATATTTTGTTCAATCCCACTATAAAGAAGAATTAAAAAAAAATTATTATTCATATTTTATTTTTATTTATTTTTATTTGAATTGTTTTTGAATGAGAGTTGATTCGGACAGGCAAGGAAGATGTTGTAATGTAATGATGGTGCAATCCAATTCCTTATTTTGCTTTATTGCCTTTTTGGCCCCATTATTTCGCTTTATTACTTCAAATGCACTGTCATGGATAGAAGATATTCTCCAGTTTACTAAAAGGAAGATTTATAATCATAAATGATGTAGTAAATTACTAATATGCCCTTTTATTATAGGTAATGGTAATTATTATTTTAAAAATTAACAATTAAGGGATAATAAATATATTTTATTTTTAATATTTAAATAATTTTATTGATTGATTAAATTATTTAAAATACGATATATTTATCACTAACTACTAGAATTACTTAGATATTGAAAAAATATATATATATCTACTATTACATTGTTTTAAACCGCTTAATAACTGAAGATTGGCATTACAAAGATCAACTTTCACATAAAAAATGTCGATCTTATTTAGAGAGTGGTCAGGTGTCTTCATCACAAATGTCGACATTTTCATAAATGTATCTTATAATACTTAAGGATATTTTATGAATTAATGGTTTCAGTTTATGTTTGAATTATATTTAAGTATTTTTAGGTGAGTGATTGAGTGTTGACATAATAAATATCGATATTAACATCAAAAGTTTTTAAATGTTTAGCAAGTTCTGACTTTTTTTGATGATTGAATGTCCGTATTTCTAAAAAATAACTATTTGAAGGCATCATTTAATATTTATATATAGTTGTAAATTTCTTAGGGTTTGTTCGAAGGTATGTTCTTTATGTGTAAATATAGACTTTGTCTTTTTTTGTCTTTATTATAAGGTTCGAGGTATGCCCTACTTTAAATTGTAGATGCTTTCAATTTTTTATTTCGATAAAATTTTATTTACAAAAAAAATAAAAATAAAATACATTTATTGTTGCTTAATCCTTTTATTATTTATGAATAATGCTAATTATTATTTTAATGGTAATGGTTAAAATATAATAAATACACCTTATTTAAAAATAAAATACCCTTATTCAAGTGCATTAGATACATTTAATTTTTTATTATATATATTTATTACATCTTATTTTTAGTTTTAAAATAATTTTTATTGATAGATAAAATGTTATGAAACACGATCCTTTATTATTAATTAATAAAAATATTTTTAAATTTAAAAAATTAAAATAAATATATTTTATTTAAAAATAAAAATATATTTATTACACTTTAAATATTATTCCACAATGATTAATGTTACCAATTTATTATATAATAATAATAATAATAATTGAAGATCCAGTCAAAGACACCCTTCCTTCAGTCACTGATGCAGGGACAACAAGCCATCCCATAAATATAGTCAATGGTGCCCCGCGCACATGCCTCAACTAAAGTATATGAAATTTTATAAGAAGTATCAGGAATTAAATTTTTATTGTAGTATTTTATCTTATATAAATGTGTAAATTGAATATTATATTTTATGTATGTATAAACTATGACCACATTCACATGAACTCGATGGGCAAATCGAGAAAGAAGGCCACTCGTCTTTAGAATTAATCGGGCAAAACTTGAAACCTAAATTATAAAAAATATATATAGTCAATGATGCACGAAATTTTATATTTTAGTTTGTTGGTTATGGCAATTATTAGGTGTGAGTACGAGAGGTATCGAATTATTCAAACGAATAAATTACATTTTTATTAAAAATTAAATTAAATAAATACTCAAATCAAACAAACTAAATAAACTAAAAAAATTGAAAAAAATCCCAAAAACCAAATAATCAAAAAAATTGAATAGGCTGTGTTTTCTTTGATTTTCAATTTTCACTTTTGAGTTTTGAATTCATTTTTAGTTTTCTGTTTTGGTAATCTGTTTTTAGAAAATTAAAAGCACATTCTCTTTATTATTTTGAAAAACTATTTCTCAAAACAAAAAATTAGAAAAAACGTTCACTTTGAAATTTTGAAAATAATTTTTTAATAATATTTTATACAAACAAAATTGATTATTTAGAAATATTTAATGTTAATATATTATTAAAAAAATATACATTTTAAAGTTAATAAATTTTATAATATTTTTCTATTATAATAATAAAATATGAATAAATACATAAATAAATGTGTTTTGAATTTAGAGTTTGTTTTGGATGAAAACACTAAAAACAACTTTTTATTGTTTTGAGTTTTCTTTATAATTTTTTTTTTGTTTTCAAAAATGTATTTTTAAAAACAATAAAGAGAACTCGTTTTCATTATTTTAGAAAATTAAAAACTAAAAATGACTTAAAAACATTAAAGAAAATACAACCTAAAAATTTGGTAAAAAGCGATATCATTTTTAATATTTTGATTAGTTCAGTTGTTTTAATTTTTTTAATATAAAGATCAAACTGAATTGAAATGCTTAAATTTAGAAACCAAACCTAATGGAAAAACAAATTGAAGCAAATAAAATTATCAATTTTAGCTAATTTGATTTGATTATTTTGATTTAACAGAAATGCTTATTAACCCCTAATTATTATTAATCTTTTCAAATGAGGCATCTATTTTTTTTTCTAAAAATATCCCATTTTTGGTTATGGGTTAAGTATCTCTTATCGATTAGTGACATAAGATCCCTTATTTATGAAGATATTTTTATAAAAAATTAATTATGACAATATATATCCTTTCTGTTAAGTGATGTCACGTGTCATGTTTCTTTTCCATCATCACTTTTGAATTGCGTAACATTTTAGTGCTTGCATAACAATAATTTTTGAGAAAGAGGCTCAAAAGAAAAAGACCTAGAGTTAATCAAGAGATTTCTTAAAATAGTGTTTATTAATTAATATGTAGAATGAAAAAGATAATATATAAAAAATATTCTAGATTTTTGTACTTTCTAATTTATTTGTTAAATTTATCCGACAACTATTAAAAAAGAAGTCATGTGACTTTTTATCTGAATTTTTTCATATATATTTATCTCTCTCCCCCTCTCCTCTCTCAAGATAAGCATATTTTAGTCTATACAGATAAAAAAAAAATGACGTTTGTGTCTTTCAGTGCATTTCAAAAAATTTAACAAATAGTTTGATAAAAATTTTGAAATACTTTTCAATTTTCTCTTGACTATTCTATATATTAGTTCGAAAAATATTTTAATTTTATTTTAATACAACCTTATTTTACTCATTTTAACAAACGCCACTTAAGAATGGAAGTCTCTTGGAGACCCTCTGAAGGTTTCCTGAGTTACTCCAAATGCCCTTGAAAAGATATTTACTGATTCTTTAGACTCATAAAATTTATATGGTTCACTTTGATAAAATTTTAAGATTGAGTAACCTCTCTTAGAAGCCTTTTCCAATGTTTCGAAGAAACCTTTTTGGAGGCTTTCATGAGTTTCTCAAAAACCATACAAGCCTACATCCGGATAGTAAGTGACATTTTTGAGAGAATCTCATAGGTTACTTGAAAACCTATCTCTTGATAGTGAGAAACTCTTCCAAAAAACTATAGGCTCCTTAGACTTGGTCTCCAAATGGCTTTTCACGCCATGATACAATGGAGAAAAGATCAACTTACCTTCGATGTCCTTCTATAAATAAAGAAAGATCTTTCCAGTTGAGATACACTTAGAACTCTAATTCTACTACACTTATACTATTATTGCATCTTCACTTAGAGAAAGACTAACTTAAATATTGGAGGATATTCATAAGAGATACCCTACACCTTAACCACTTCTTTTTTTGCAGATCTTCGGAAGCTTCAAGACTCACAACATATACTTGCTCAAAGTTACAAATTTATTTTTGTATTTAAGCAATAACACAAACCAACATAGAAAGTGCAAATCATTTTGAGATTTGAGAATTTAAATTTAAAGTTTTTGAATGTTTGAATGATTATTCGTTATAAAATTTACAATTTTAAGGACATGAAAGCTAATGATATACATAATCAAATGACTCGTAAATATATTTTTAAATATTTTAAATTATGATACATTTATAGTCACTTACTGTTTCCAATGCAATTAAGTGAATATTTAATTATAATTTAATTAAACATTGTCATGAACAATCTTGTAAATTATAGAACCATCTTGTAATTTAATTTAATTATGATACATTATAGAACCATCTTGTAAATTTTGTAAAATATAATTTTTAGGTCCCATAAAATTATAAACTTTTTGTAGGCTTTTTAAATTTATTTTGAAGTTTCAATCATGTTTTTTTAGCTTTTGAAATCTATTCCAATGTTATTCAATCATATAGTTGTTCCTAAAATCATGTCACACAATAATTAATTATATGTTTTCGTGTGATATTTTGAATACTTAGTAATAAACAATCACGTCAGAACATGTGACTAATAATAGTGATGATGTTGGAATCGATCACTAATTAAATTTGTTAGAACTTCGTAAGATTTAACTTTTGTCTTGAACTAATCTAGTTTTGCGCTTCTTATACACGTGAAACAAGAATGATTATTTCAAGACTCAATTAGAATGATGTTACTATGATGCTTAAATCAATAGAGGATAATCATGATAGCTTATGGAATGTCGAGAATAATATTTGATGTCATACTTTTGGCTAATTTCTCAAGATTTTTTTGTATACCTTTTAGGTTGAGTTTTGTAATAAAGAACACGATGAGAATTAGTTGGTCCTGAATAAATCACAAATAATTAGTTGATTCTTATTGATTTCACAAGTTCTAAAATGATTTGGGATAAGGGTTATTGGATAAGTGTGAGATCTTTTATCTCAAATTCATGGAAGTCAAGACATATGGCCTAAGGAGGCTCGTAATGCCCATCTTGTGATCCTTCTTATTGGGCTTGGATTTACCTACTTCTAAAATTGCAATGATTTGCCCTATGCTAAGGGCTTATCTTGTGATAATTGCCTATGAAAAAGGTTTTATCATATAGGTGTTCTAAGACTTTCTTTTATAATTAAACCATGCTTTATAAAAATTATCTTTGTCTAGGCTTAGAGATTTCTTTGATGGCTATCTTTTGTCATGATTGAATACTATTCTTTCGATTGCTTATCTTCAGGTGTTTCAAGAGTATAATTCGATCAGAATATGAATTCTTCGATTTAACGAGTCATTCAAATGTTGGTCAATACTTAGACTTCCAACATGACACTAATGATGTGGCAACTTGTAAGCATTTTTCAATTTTCTTGTACATCATGACAGATGTGAGAAAATAGTATAATATTGCAACAAATTTTAGATATTTTCTCATAAGGAAAATCCATTTATTTCAATTTGTGATCGAAATTGACTTCATTCCAAAGTGAAAAAATATATTTTTTTATGTTTGGATGATGATTTTAAGAAAAAATAAAAATAAATGTCCATAAATAATTTTAACTTTTTCAATAATGTGACAAATTTAGAGATAGATATTTCATTTTATTAAAAAAAATCATATATTATATTGTTACAAAATTTTAATTTTTAACACAATAGGTATTATTTTATAAATTTAACAATTAAAAGAGTTAGTTGGTACGGAATTCAATTAAATTTTACAATACATCTTAATTCCTTTGTCACATGGTGTTAGATTATTGTTTTTGCTTAAATATAAAAATAAATTTATTTATAATTAGATAATGTCTCAATTAGAATTTTCGGGTAACCTGTAAGAAAGAGATCAGTTAGGGACACGGGTGACCTCCGACACCAGCCCTCCAATACTTAATTAAGTCAATACTTGTTTTCATAGTAGAATACAAAGAAAGTAAAATTGTAATCAATGTAGAGTTCTGAGCATACCTTAATCGAAAAAGAATTCTTTTATTTATAAAGAAGAGGATACTAGAAAGACTGCAATATTTGGCAAGTGTATTAGATCTCTTTTTGAATTTGTAGGTGGACACATCAAAGGTAAGTTTGACTTATTCTTCACAGTCTCGCATGAATATTATCTAGAGATCAAATCTCTTGGGGTTTATAGTTTCTTGAAAGGGCCTCTCACATTGTTTGGAGGGAGGCTTTCAACTCTGGATGGCTTACAAGAGTCTCCCGAATATAGATTTTCTTGTTGTCTAGTAGTCAATGAGATCCTCACAGGATTCTTGTTGTCTAGTAGTCAATGAGATCCTCCCAGAAGAATCCCTCAGTGATGTCAAGAATGGCTTCTAAGAAGGGTCACTCAAGTCTATCAGTCATAGCAATCTCTTGCATCAGTATCTCACTAAGGTCTCCCAGGCACTCAATGGGCTTGGGAGCCTTTTTTTTTTTGGACTCATTGTTAGGTATAATAATCATATTAAGTTAAATATAAAAAGTAAGATTTTTATCATATATTTTTTACAATAATTTCATATAGAATTTCTATAATTTGTATTTCCCTTGTGTTAAACATGGATTAATTAATCAAATATGTATTATTAGACTATATTAAATATTATATTTCCCTTAAGATGATCATAAAATGACATGTTACAAGATTAAAATTTGAACGGAAATGCTATTTAAATACTCAATTATAATATTTTTAATGATATTTATATATTAATATAACACATAATATAACGCATTAATATATGAATACGATCAAAAGTGTTAAGATCAATTTAAATAATATTTTTGAAATTTTAATGTTGAAGATAAAATACATTAATTTTACAAAGGGTTTTGTTAATGAATTCTCTTAGACACTTGTTAAGGTGTATTTAATACATTTTATTTTTTCATTCGAATACTTTTATTAGTTGGTAAAATATTTCAAAATATATTGCATTTATTATTAACTAATAAAAATATTCGAATGTTAAAAATAACACACCAAACAACTTTGATTAAAATTCTAATTCGAAATTCTAATTTAAGAATATGAGGGGAAACAAACTTCCAATTTGTATATTTTTTTTTTATATTTCAAACAAAGAAATTCATTAAAACTTCACATTAGAATTCCAATTCCAAAATTTTTAAAGCTCTTTGAATGGGTTTTAGTATTTCATTCATTATTGCCCAACCCAATAAAAAGCATTTACTATATTACCTTAATAAACCACGCGACTTTGTATCTATATATATCGACTCCGTTGAAAGGGTTTCGCCATTTTACATTGCAAGACCCTTCCCAATTCAAATTAGTCCCTTAAACGGAACATAAAAGATGGAAAAGGCGTTCTTCAACAAAATAGTTTTGTGGGTTGTCTTCCTCATCTTTGTTTTTGGTAAGAATCTCTTCTCTTGTCTCCAATTCCCTCTTCACATGCACACAATCCCTAGACTTTATTTTTTCAATTTCATCTCTCTCTCAAATTTTTACAATTTCCAAAACTCAAAATTTTTAAAACCCTGTTTTTGTAATTTTCGCTTTCTTATCCTAAAAAGTTTTTTTGCATAGGAGTGTTCCCAGCCTCCATTTCAGTACTTGCTCAAAACCCTAGCAAAGGTAAGTATCGATAATTATTTTTGATGTTTAGAAACATCGTTAATAATTTCAAACATTTATTTATCTTATATCGATGTTTTTATATACACGACGACGTTTAAGAAACACATTTTTAGTGATACTAAGTAAAACACATCTTTATTGCAGATTCACAACGAGTAGTGGATATAGTCGAAATTGAAGAAGCAAAAGCATCAGGGTTTGGGACAAAACCTGGGACAATTGATGAGCCCGATTGCTACAATGATAAGGAATGCCAGAGACTATGCCTTTTTTATTTGTAGGATCAAATATTGCTTTCATGGAAAATGCATATGTGACCTATGCTAAGTTAATAATTATGTAAACTATTGATATTATAATAAAGGAAATGTTAATCATTGAACAATAATTAGTCATAATAAATGTGTTTTATTTCAAGATATAAATAAAAAAAAATAGGATATAAAAATATCTCAAATAAAAGTGTTTTTCATTGTATTTGTTAAATTTTTTAGAAAGAAATTTCATGACTTTTTATTTTAAACTTTCAAAATAAATTTATCTATTCTCTCTTTTCGGATAACTTATCTTAAACTTTATACATGAGTTATCTTGATAGAGTTTTATTTTACTCATTTTAACAAACACTTTTAAATAGAATAATGGTAGGAGTCATGACTGATCGATGACGATGTTATCAATTATGTGGCGTCTCTTTATGACTCATAATATTACATTTATAAATAGGGTTTTGCTAATAAATATACCAATAGAAGTATTTGAATATTGAAAATCAAATGTATTAAATGCACGCCAACAAGTGTATTAGGGGCACTCGTTAACAAAACCCTCTCATATAAGATTGCTTTTAGTTTATAAACAATTTTATTAGTTGATTAAATAGTTCAAAATACAATACATTTATTATCCACTGATAGAATTGTTCGGAGATTGAAAAATAAGGTATAATAAGTACATTTTATTTAAAAATAAAATAAATCTATTGTCACTTAACCATTGTCGCTACGGCAAAAAGCAATGGTTAGCTAGGTTGCACAGAAATAGAAATAGAAAACGGGTATGATACAAAATGAAAATAAAGAAATAATATTTTTAAAAAAATTAGAAAATGAACACGGGATAAAACACGTAAATAAAAAACAATGACCTCTAACCTCTAACCTCTTCATGGCCAAAAATGCATTTCTTATATTTTTTTAATATTATGAAATAGTTTTGAGACGTTTTTGACATTGCAAATTAAAATGACATAAAACAGTTTTTTTGGGCATTTTTTGATGTTTTAGAAACAAAAACATTTTGAAAACGCTGAAATTACGATCCTGAGACATTTTTGTGGATCATAGATGATTAGCATTACCTTAGTAATAGTAATAAGAGATGTCTTTATCAATTTTTTAAGTAAGGGATATTCATGTTTATACAAAATTTATTTATACCAAGTGTAATTTACCTTTTAAAAAATGAGTTAAATCCAATGTTTTTAAACTTTTCATCGTAATAGATTAATTATTATATTTTAATTTTTTTATTGTAATTATTAAATTTTAATTATTTTTATAATATAATCCCTCTTTTGATTTTTAATCAAATTATATTAATAAAAATTGACATAATATATATTAATATAAATCAAAAAATCACTTAATGTTAAAATTAACATAAATTAAATCTCATAGTCAAGTGATTTTAAAATTTATAATAATGAATATCACATTAATTTTTATTAACAGAATTTGACAAAAAACTTAAACGAATGATTGAATTGCAACAAATATAGAAATTTAGTGATTGTCACAATAAAAATTAAAATATAGTAATCAATTTATTACGAAATACAAAATTCAAAGATTAATAATGTAATTTATCCATTAATTAGGTAATAAATAATGGCCTTCAAGATTGAAATGCGAGTTACTCCTTATGCCAATCATCAAGGATGCATGAGTTAATGTGTTTATTAATGGCAAAAGAATGTCCAAATTTGGCAATTTAATGTCCTTAATTGATTGCCAAATTTGTTAATCATTAGGGAAGGGCTATTAGTTGATGCAAAAAGGGTCTTTCAATTATTTCGAATTCATATCTAGGTTTTCGAGTTCATAGATCTAACCCAAATTTGATCAGTTAGGTAAAAAATCTCTAATTTTTTTATTCAACCCCATACACTACAAGAGTTTCCCAAATTTCATTTGGTTTGCTTTTTATTTTTTGGGAGAATTCTTTTTATCGAATGATCGATTAGTTATTTACAAACAAGTTACTTGATATAGATTTGTGATATACATTTGAGTTGCGCATGGGATGCATAACTTGAATTATAGGTGCAATTGTGTTGATACAAGAGATTATTTAAAAGATAATTTTTCATGTAACTATATAACTTTCAAAATTGAAATTTAATCTAATTAGGGTTGGCAAAATAACCTAAACTTGTAAGGACCTACCCAGGGTCGGACAAATTTGAGGAATTTCAAAATAAAAACTTATGCAAATATGATTTGACTCCACAACATAGATATACCCCTAAATTCTAAACCATTTCAAAAATTACTTTTACATGCATAATATGGTATTTTGAATTTTTTTAACAAAATAGATGGGTTTGGGACTCCTTGACCCTACCCTATATATACCTCGTTGGGGTGGGGTATTAGGGTCTAGATTTGCCTCGTCCCGTTACTAACACTAAACGTGATTATTTTCAATTTAAAATTAGTTTCTCTATGTTTTGTGATTAGATTAGCTCTAAGTCTATAGCGTCTCTCTCTCAGATAATCCCGTTAGCATAAGAAATTCAAAAGAAGGTCGTCATAAAAATGACATAGAACAATATAACTCAACATTACAACTTCTAACTTTATATATCATCAGCGAAAGCCATAATATAAGTTTACATCATCTTGGCATTATGGCCTATATAAAATGAATACAAGGGCACTAATGGAATTAACAAAATAAAAATCTCCTCACAACGTGCCCTCAGCAAAACTACTAACATGGACATTTTTGTTGGGAACGTCTCTGTACACTTCTAAACTTGGGCTCAAGTCACACTAGACTTGTCCCCAACGATCTCCTTGTTCTTACTTGGAATGACAAAGATTAAACAAGGTGAGCTATAAAGGTCAGCAAGTATATATAATAACGAAACTAAGAATGAAGGGATGGATAACATAAACAAAGTACACCCAACTCCCCAAATACAATTTAAACCCATCATTTAATTTTCATTAGTAATACCATTTCATACCATCATCATTATGGATTTATGCAGCATTTCATTTCCCACAATCACATAGATCTCCATACATCGCATAAGCTCACACGGCCTTCCATCTATATGGATCACCTCGGCTCTCAAAGCCATCTATTCACATGCATGTATGCATACATATATATATAAATCAAATTGTCACTCATTGGTTTGAGTATCGCCTACCGGGCTATATGACTATTTTACTCGCGTCAAGCGCTCTATAGGATATATTTTTCTTTTCTCATCCGTGGAACATAGCCGTCGTGCTAAAATAATAGTAATAGGGGCGCAAATAATAATGCCATGCAATGCTAATGGGGTCTCACATAAGTATGACATACATGCTCCATTATAGAAATGTACACATCATGCACATTTAAACATTTTAATAACATATTCATTCATGAGCCCATGGTATAGTCATTAATGTGATTTCATGTCATTCATTAAGATTTAATTCCATATCGATTCCCATAATCAATATACCCCTCATAATCATTTTCCAATAAATCTTATACACCCTCTAAGACTTGGGTTATCACTCATGAATTCACGTAAATACCATCAATCATGGCCATTAATATTTCATTCAATGGTTAAATATCCAATTTTAATAGCCAGGACTTGTGTTTGACAAAGCATTAATAGGGTTAAATCTTAACCAAATTGTGCCCAAAATTCTCCAAATCAAACCTTATCGAGTTAAAGTCACAAAAAAAAAATGAATTTTAATTTCGATATCGAGACAAAAAGTTATGGTTAAAAGAGTGCAACATGCACAGAATTGAAAGAAATGAATTAGCTAACTGGGCCAAGGACTGGCTGAAAAATCTGAGAAAATAAGCGTTTGTCGAGTCGACTAAACCCCAAGATTAGTCGACTCGAAACACACAGAAAGCACGAAACGGATCTGAAACACTCCAAAACAACCATCATTAGCTTCTTAACCCACTAATGTCATTTCTTGAAGTAAAAATGAGGTAAACAAACCCCAACGAAACACCGACAAGACCCAACTTCATATCTACGAAAAGACCCACAAGATACAAAAATGGAAACAAACGAACATTTTTTATGAAAAATATTTCAATATTTACAATGGAAGCTTTTTGAAATGAAATGGAGAAGAAAAAAAGGAAATACTTGCACAATCCATGAAAAGAAAGTGCAAGAGAACTTGCCTTAAATGGTGTAACCCCAAATAGATGAAGAACACTCCAAAATCTGCAAATCTCCACTTGAAACTCCAACCAAGAGAATACCCCCAGGGCGTAGCACAGTTGGTTGTGGGATGGTAGAGTTGGTCCTAAGGAGCCAGGTTCGAGTCTGGCCAGCCGCAGTGTGGGATTTCTGCTCCTCAGGGGTGGGATCCTTGTGGGCAGTCAGCACTGAGCCTCCCATTGACTATGGCCGCTGTGTACCTGATTTACAACCTCTCCCGTGGTATGGGGCAGTCTGGGAGGGACCCCTAAGGTGAGGGATTTCACCTTTTGGTCCCAATAAATGAAGAGAATAGAAAAAGGAAATGAAGACGAAGAAGAAGAGATGAACCAGAAGGAGAGCAAAAGATAATGGAGAGAGAAGAAGAAAGATTGTAAAGAAAGCAAGAGAGAATGGGGATGGAGTGGACTCTCACCCAACTCCAACCTTTCTTTTTTTCTTCCCAATTTGTCCTTCTACCAAACACACACACACACACCACTTTTAAACCAATTATAGACTTTTTACCCATTTTCTTTCTTTTTCTATTTCTTTAATCAACCCACATTATTACACACATGACCCTAAGCCAAAATCAAGAGTCCACTCATATTAAGCCCAAGCTCATATAACCCACAACTTTGAACTCTTCTATACATTTAAACTCCATTTAGATAGACTTATAAATTTTAATTTCACTTATATTTATCATGTCACAAAATTATTAATTTCATTAATTACCTTTTATCAACATATAAGCTATTCTAACAATTAATTAATGCAAAAACTCAAATGTGAATAAATTATCAATAATGTCTACACCCACTAATAAATCATTACAAAATCAAATTATATGCCAAATCAAAATTTGGCTAGATTGAAATTTATATAAAATTTGAACTAACCCGACTTGTGAACACCTTATATAGGGGTACGATTTTGATCGAAATAAAAAAATAATAATTTTGTAATAAATTAATATTTAATAGCATGTTGGACAGGTAGACATGGGGGGACATTGTGAGAGATGTTGGGCCATGTGTCTGCAGAGAAGAGTGGGCAGCAGATGCTAATCCAACCCATTTTGGCATGTTTGATCTTGTCCTTAGCGCCCATGCCTTACCATTTTAAAATGGGTAAATAGTAAAAAAAATTTAAATATTTTTACGAATTTATAAATTTATCTAATTTTTTTAATTTTATCAATTGTATTTTAATTAAATATAATTTTATCCACACTTAAAATTAATTTAAGAGATATATATCATTACTAACGTGGCATGCCATTTGTCATAAAAATATATATGAGTAGAATCCATATATACACATATGAAAAAAATAAAACTATACATGTGGATCTCACTCTTATATATGTTTTTTTATGACAGATGCCTAATTATCATGTCAGTAATAACACACGTCTCTCAAATTAATTTTAATTATTAGATAAAATTACATTCAATTAAGCCAATTAAAATACAATTGTCAAAATTAAAATATTTAAATAAATTTATAAATTTGCAAAAATATTTGAATAAATTAAGATCAACTAATGATGCAACATGTTAGGTTTGAGTACCAAAATTTTGTCATCGCTTCATTCCTATACTTAATCTACATTATTCTACGTGCTCATCCTTGTTGGGGTTGTAAAAACTTGTTACTTGATTAATTTGTTTAAAAATTTAAAATTAATTTTGAAAATAATTTATCCTAACTAAAATTAAAATAAAATAATATAAAAAAATATATTGACAAATAAAATAATGTGAAGATTAAAAAGTAAAATAGGAGTGTGTAAACGGTTGGTTTGATTACTGAATTAATTGAAATCAACTAACCGAATTAACTGAACAAGGAGACAAAATCGAATTGAATTGACTGATTAAACCAAACTAATCGAATATAAATCGTATAGATCGAACCAAAAATAGAACTAACACAAAAAAATCGAAAAAAATGAACTTTCCAATGGATTGAAAAAACCGAACTAATTGATTGACACAAAAAAAAAAAAATAAAACAAAACAAAATTCAATTGAAAACTTCAACCACCAACACAAGAAAATATTTAAAAAAACGTCATTTTATATTCTGTCGGTTTGGTTAATTTAGTAATTTTGATAAAGAAAATCGAATCGAAAACTAAACTTTTTAGAAAATATAACCGAATTGAACCAAAATAATCAAATTGATAATTTGGTCGGTTTGATTCGGTTAAAGTGAATTTTTTATCTCCCCTAAAGTAAAAACAAAAAAATTAAGAAATTATAACATATCTGATAAATAAGAAATATATCCAAAAATTAAAAATAATTTTTATTTTAAAATACAAATTTTATATAAAATAAAATAACAATTATTTGAAAATATATGTACGACCAAAACCCATTAGCCTACTCGGCGTGTCCTCTAAGGGACAAACCTTTCCTCTTATTTGTACACCCCATTGAGAAAATTATTGTCTAAACCCCCCAAATAGGGCAAGTTTTCAAGTTTGGGTGCCGGGGTGTCCTAATCCTGAGTACCTATTCCTATCACAAGGTGGGGTGGTAAGCAAATTTTAGCACAATTATTTTTGTCCTTATATGAGTTTAAATGGTCTAAATTCATTTAATTTGTTCTTCAAACTTAGATGAGGAGGCGACAGATAAAATATGACATTATTTGACCGACACAAGTACTAATAAGAGATTAACTTAATATAAATCTAGACGATTTAAATTTTGTGATTACATGATGACATATTAAGTTAAAATGGATAAATTGAGTAACTTTGTCACGTGGCATTAGATGACACTTTCAAATGTTAGGGTTTTGTGCATAGGGTAGCGAGAAAGTCTAAAAAATTGGAAGAATTAATTTAGGATTGGACTAAAATTTATTGTTCAAGCAATAATTCAATTTTAATTAGGTGTTTGAACCCTTGAATTTTAAAAATATTATTTGTTTTTCTATTCAAATTATGCAAGTAGACTTTATGATGTATTGAAACTTTTTTCAATTTATAGCCAAAAAGACTGAACCACCATTAGTTTGGCCATGATTATTGTTTCTTGGCGAGTGTGACAAAAGAAAAAAAGAAAAAGATAAAAGATAATGAAAGGAGAATAAAAGGATAAGTAGGCAACTATGGTTGAACCCATCAATTCAATCATAGTTGTTTTTTCAACAAGTGCAAAGAAAAAAAGAGAATAAAATAAAAAATGATAAAAATAAAAAAAAAAAGAAAAATGAACCATGGACGAACTACTATGTTTGACCATGACTGTCGTTTTTGACATGGAGGCATGCAAGCGAGAGTGAATATTTTCCACTCTAGCAAATGATGATAAAAATGTAATGATGTTGAAATTAGTTTAGAATCGAAACTAGGGTAAAATCATATATGTCCCTGAATTTTTGTATTTTTTTTCTTATGGAATTTTAAATTTTTTGTAGTTTCGAATGTACCATGAACTCTTCATGGATAAAAATGTACTCTTGAATTTTGTAAATTCACTCATTTAAACACTTGGTTAGCCCATGACACGCACGTGCACTCATATGGTAGTATTTCGACATCTCTTCGGGTTTCTCTCTTTCTCTTTCTCTGGCTTCTCATACGTCTACTTTTTCTTTGATGTCTCATATGTCTTCTTTAATTGGATTACATATGTAAGTACTAACGTGCTTGAGTTGATGATCACCTTATTGTCTGGGAGGATCGAAGATAGGGTCAGTCCTGGAGTAGCATTTTTTGTAAGAGATGTAGTGGAAGGAAACACAGTCGAATGAGACGTAAGAGACATTGAAGAGAAAGAGAGAAAGAAGGAGCTGAGAATATATTGTTGGAGAAAAATAAAAAGTTGAGGAAACACAAGAAAAAAAATGATGTTGAAGAGAGAGAGGAGCTGAAGACATACCAAACAATATTCTTTGCTTTTGCCCGTTGAAACCGAGCGTTCAAGTGGAGTACCGCACAAATGTGGGGGGGTCGCAATCCGGCGGCTCAGATTCGATGAATATTC
Source organism: Diospyros kaki (assembly GCA_036245055.1). Lineage (NCBI taxonomy): Eukaryota > Viridiplantae > Streptophyta > Magnoliopsida > Ericales > Ebenaceae > Diospyros > Diospyros kaki. The sequence continues at coordinate 3,359,397 of BSEG01000010.1, forward strand.
TGCCTCCATCCTTGCCTGGAAAACATCGGGCGGTCGACAATTCAACCACGACACGTGCGATCAGCCCCCTGATTTTGATTTCATTATCCGTAAACACCCGCCCGCGCACGTGCCAGACACGCTGATTGGGATTAATTAAATTATTATAAATAAAAGCTAATTCCGGAACCCAACGACTAACCATCAGCGTAATCTGCACCCCCCGCATGCGCGGTGACGTGGCAGGATAAGAACTCCAGTTAAACGACCCCTTGACCTTGACCTGCCAACCTTACACGTGTACACCTTTCCCCGTGCTTATCGTTTACCTGCCAATGGACACGTTTCGAGCTGCCATGACTCCACCTCACCTCAGTAGTCTATAAATTTTATATTTTAAATATTTTTTTTTATTTTTTTTCTTATATTGCCATGTCGCCAACAAATGGAATTGATTAGGTCAAGTTATGGTGCCCTAAAATATTGGAAAATATAAAAAAAAAATTAAATTTCTTTGTAATTATAAAAAAAATAATATTATTTATTTAAATTAGAGATGAATTTTCAATTTAGTTAGCACATTTTTATTAAAAATTAAACTAAATATCCATATGTAATCTAAATAAATAGTATTACTCTTTCAAAAACGTTTTGAGTCGTTTCGTAATATTAAGAAAATATCGACGATGCATTTCCATCAAAGAGGATAGGGATGAATTTTTTTTTCCATCTCTGACTCAATTTTCTATATTAAAATTTAAAAATTTTCTATTATGTTTGATTTTTTTAAAATTTATTATTTATTTTTAATTAGTAAGTCATGGTTATGGATACTAGAGTTTGAATATAATATAAAATTTATGTTTGTTTTTATATTAAATAATAATTTTTTATCTTAAAAATTATATTTATAAAAATACCCTTATATTTTTTCTCATTTACGCGTTTTCTCCTACATTCTAGTTCCTGTAATTTTAAAAGATATTATTTTTTTCGTTTTTGTTTCGTAACGTATCTATTTTTTTTTACCCATTTATTCTCTTTCCCGTACAACCTCACTTGATTATGAGGTGATAAATTAGTAAGCGAGAGTGGTAAAAAAATACTTGATTAGCATTTCTTCTCTTCAAAATATAAATTTCTTTCAAATTTTTTGAAATTATTTTCGTAACCACCTCTTATGATTTATTTTGTATTTTAAATTATTATGTTAAACATATTAGTGAGAGAATAAATTATCAATAATAAATATAATTTGAAGTATACTGATAATGATATGAGTCGTTTAATTATTTGTCTCTTATTTTGTAAAAGACCAATCATGGGTGACATATGATGAAAGGCGCCACATCTTATGAGGTTTTGGAATAATAGTTCTTTGATAATTTGTGATTGTGGAGTTGAGTATTATTGAAAACCATAATCATGAAAGAAAATTTGCAACATTAATCGCTCATAAATTTTGTGCATTAACTTGGCTATTAAATCTATATAGGAGGGATGATAGTCCCACATTTGCAAGAGTCTAGTGTACGACGTTTTGAGTTCCTAGAAGTAGGTCATCATTTGAGCCATATCCTTAAAAATATCTAAAGTTTAAACTAGAGAACTATAAAAAAAAGACGATGATATTACATTTATAACATAAATAATAAGGGGACTTATAAAGTGTCCCTTAAACTATAATGTATAGCAATCGAATAAGAAACTTATTCACAATAAAATTTTAAATTATTAGAGTTCGTAGTGGATCAAGATACTTTTAAACTACATGTGTTAGTTTTAATGGTGATATATCGATGCACTTTTCATAATCTCAAGATGTTTGGATAGGTCTCTAGGGTTTAATTAGGTTGCATAGGAACAAAAACGGAGAATGAATATAATATAAAATAAAAATAAAAAAATGATATTTTTAAAAAAGCAAAAAACATAAATATGTAAATAAAAAAATAGAGATATTTTTATAAATATAATTTGAATATAAAAAATTACAAAAATAGTCATTAAATTTAAAAATAAACATAAATTCTATAATCTACTCAAATAAATTATGAAAAAAATTAAAAATTTTGAATTAGAGATGAATTTAATCCGTCTCTAATCTCTCAGCAAGCGAAAATGTGTTTTCAAATTGAAAATAAGTTTATGATATTTTTATAATATTATGGAGTACTTTTGAAATGTTTTTAAAATTATAAAAATTATTTAAAAATATTTTTTAATTTTTAAAAATAAAAATATTTCAAAACCATCGAAATGATGCTTCCAAGACATTTCCGCATCATAGGGGTTTAATGATCACATCGAATGACTTTTTTTTTTTAATCATTTATCCATGTAGTTGTCTGAGGTTTTAACGATTATTTTAAATAATTTTTTAATTATAATAAGATATAACTAAGAACGTGTGAGCTTCGTCAATAAATAAATTTAAAGTGTCGACATAATATATGAATTGTGGAAAAAATCATAAGAATTATTTTAAATTATATAATTTTCTATCACTTAACAAATATATTTTAATGTTATATTATTAATTTTTGTAATTTAAAATAATAAAAAAACGCCGAGATAAGGGGGCGTTTGGATAGTCTTCGCTGTGGAATGACCAATGAGGTAGAAAGTGAAGCGTTTAGGCCACAGGTGGGACCCAATCCTTTTGCTGGGAATGGAAGTCAAGCAAACAGCCAATCAGCCCTTTATTCTCACAAAACGACAAACCCACCCTCCCCCCATAAAACCCCGCCCGCTCTCCTTCCCAACATTTCAAAACCGCCGCCCCGCCGCCGCCGCCGCCGCCCACCGGATTCCTTCAACTCGCCGGGGAAACCAAACATTTCCTTGTTTGAAGCCTTGATCGTATATAAATGGTGGCCGGAAATTGCACCTCGGAGCTCCCTCCGGGGTTCAGGTTCCACCCCACCGACGAAGAGTTGATCATGTATTACCTCCGGAACCAGTCCATGTCCCGGCCGTGCCCGGTGGCGATCATCCCCGAAGTTGACATCTACAAGTTCGATCCCTGGCAACTACCTGGTAAGAAATATAAAAATTCATTGTTTTGGGTGCCGTGAATTAATCTTCTTGCTCATGTATGAATTTGAATGGGTGCAGAGAAGGCCGAATTCGGAGAGAATGAATGGTATTTCTTCACCCCAAGAGACCGGAAGTACCCGAACGGGGCGAGGCCCAACAGAGCGGCCGTTTCCGGCTACTGGAAGGCGACCGGCACGGACAAGGCCATTTACAGCGGCGCCAAGTACGTCGGCGTCAAGAAAGCCCTCGTCTTCTACAAGGGCAGGCCCCCGAAGGGTTCCAAAACAGATTGGATCATGCACGAATACAGAATGATTGGCGCGAGAAAACCAGCCAGTTGTTCCAAGCAGAATGGGCCGAATATGAGGGTAATTAACGTCTTATTTCTTCTTTTCATATTGATCGTCGCCGGAGAAGAAGACGACGTCGTCGTCGTCGACGACTACTACTACTACTTTTTGTAATTTGCTTCATTTGTCTGTGTGCTTTTCAGTTGGATGATTGGGTGCTGTGCCGTATTTACAAGAAGAAGAACGTGGCGAGGGCTTTGGAGCAGAAGGTGGAAGACGCCGCCGGCGCTCAGCGGTCGTCTGGATATGTCGCCGGCGGCGATATTCAGGACATAAAAGTCGCCCGGACGAGCTCGATCTCTCAGCTGTGGGATCTGGATTGCTGGGGCTCGTCACTCACCCCGCTACTAAGCGATCAGAGTTATTTACACAGCTCGGGGTTCGATCACCAGAGCGCCGGCGCCGGCAGAGTTGAGTGGGGCGATGGAGCTCAACTGTTCAACCAGCCGCCGGTTTTTGTGAATCCGACGTTTCAGTTGCAGTGATAGATAGTTACGAGGTGCGGATCGTAGAAACTAAGGTGCTAGATTTGATTGACGGTGTGGGCCAACCTAATTAAGGTTCGAAAATTGTAAGATATTTTGTTAAATTGATTCGAACCTATGGCCCAAAAATTGTAAGATATTTTGTGAAATTGATTCGAGATATTTTGTTAAATTGATTCGAGTCGGAGAATATTATTTAGATGTTTAAGTTTGATACTTTTATTAACGATAAGTCACGGTATAGTTTGAAAATTGTAAAATATTTTATTAAATTAATTGATTACGAAATTGAAATTTTAAATTTTAAATTAAATTAATAATAAAAATAAAATCGATTTTATGAGAAGTTTGTAGGTGCGAACAAATCAACTTGTCATTATTCATCTTTGACTTGTGACAACAAAGATTATCCTTTTCTAAAAAAATTATTTATTTTGACTTAATTATTTATTTTGACTTAAAGATACATAGGTGGTGTGTAAGCATGAACATTTAGTCGGTTCAATTATCGATAGAAAAGTTAAAATTGAATACATCTAAGTTATGTAGCAAATTGAATTGATCAAAAAAAGTTAAAAATTTCAATCTATTTGGATATTTTAATTATTATCAATACAAAAATTGAACTGAATCAAAATAATCAAATTTAATAAGTAAACTGTACCGACTTTTAATTAAAACAAAACTAAATCGACATTTTCAACTAGTTTGATTTGACTATTTTTATTAAACTAAACTTTTGCACCCTTTAATAAGTATGAATCACACATTTTTTTTTTTAAAAAAAAAGAACTTTCCTAAAGACTCTTACTTATTATTATCTCATACTAATATGGGATAACTTATCTTCATTATGAGTCGATAGTCAAAAATAAGTTAGGCAATGGCTCAAAAATGTGTAAAGAAATATTCTTTTTTATTTGAGATTATCGTTTTTGTACGATTTTCTATCATTCGTGCTTTCAATTTCGACAAATGAGATAAATAACAAATAAAGAGTTTACTTCATTACACATGATAAGGAATCGAACTCACAATTTATTAATATAAATCTTAATTTATCATGACTCAATCACTTAAATTGTGTCCAGAAAGATGCATGAGTGGGGCATCACCATTTTATTTTAAAAATGGGCTTCATTGAAAAGGTGTCCATAAATTAAAACTCCTAATTTGTTTAATTATAGCTCTAGTATGGATCCTAATTGACTGCAAAGTACACCTAATTAACAAATAATAGATGCGTGCATGCGCAAGCCTAGCTTCAAATAGACGTCAATTTGTTTAGGTTTACTTTAATCGCTCTCAGTTTATTTAATATAATTAGAGATGTGACTGGTGATATATATATATGTACATGTATAAAAGATTTGAAATAAAAAATTACTGCATAGTAATTAATAGTTGCACTTTAACTAAATAAGGGAAAAAGACTAAATTAGCCCCTTTATTTTTTTACTCAAAATTGGTCTAACACTTTTTCAAAATTATTTATTTTATTCTTTAAATGATAGTTTTTGGGTCAATTTACCTTTTAAACTCTTGTTTTTGGGATAAAAATCATTCCTGAATTACATTGTTTAAAAAAAATCAAAGTGAATTTGAATCCGAAAAACATTACGAGGCTAAATTGACTAAAATCAAAATGTTAAGAGTCAAAATAATCTTTTTGCCTTTAAATAAAGATCTGATTAGAGATGAACAACATTTTAGTTAAATCAAAATAATTGAACTGACGGAAATTTTCGATTTGGTTCACGTAAGTTTGTTTGATTCGATTTTTAAATTTAACAATTTCGATTTGATTTGGTCTATGAATTGAAGAAAAATAAATAAAATAATTGAATTGATGGATATGTAAACAATGACATTATTTTTTAACTTTTTTATTTTAGTTTTTTAATTTTTTCGAACAGATATGTTTTTTTGGTTTTTTAGTTTGAAAATCTATTCGATTGATTCGGTTAGGTTTTTAACACAAATTTAATTTATTTAATTTGAAGAATTTATATTGAATCGAGTGAATGCTTGCCCTTAATTATAATGGATAAAATTAAATCAGTTTTAATTTAAATATCATAAGTTTAAATCTTATATATAAAATTTATTTTCATATTTTAAAACAAAATATATAATACCTCGTAACACCAAAATATCCGGTTTACTTATATTATATAATAATAAGAGTGAATAATAGATGCATGCATGTTAATCAGTAACACTGGCAGTGACAGTGACACTTCTGTCCTTAGTGAGGAAACCTTCTAATCAAGGGCCTTCATTTGGGATAACTCTGGGCTTCCACTTGAACTTTAATTAGATTATTAGGTTACGGTTGGGAATGGATTCTAACGAATCTATCATATCAACATTATCGCATGTTTTGATTCATTAGATGGGATTAACTTTAATTTTTTTTATGATAAAGTCAAACATATAATAAAAAATAACTTTGCCTCAATCGCTATTAAGATAGCATTTGCTAAAAATAAACAGGATAAACTTGTATTAAGATAAAATTAGAATATTTTTTAAATAAAGATATAGTACGGTTAAAGGTGAGAAGCATATCGAGATTTTTATCAGATTGTTTGTTAAATTGATTTAAATGCATTTGGAGGGCAAATGAGTCATTTTTTCTTATATGTAAAATCCTAGATAAATTTATCTAGGTAATGTTTGTTAATCAAGATATAGACTGAGAAATATAAGATATTGAAAATATTTCAGACTTTTGTCATTTCTAATGTATTTGTTAAATTTATTTGACAATCCTTAGAAAATAAGTCACGTGACTTTTTATTTGACTTTTTTCAAATATATTTATCTCTCATCTCTCCAGATAAGCATATTTTGAACATTGCGGATAGGAAAAAATAATGCATTTATCCTCTAGTGTATTTCAACAAATTTAACAAATAGTTTGATAAAAATATTGGAATGTTTCTCAATCTTATCTTAACTTTTCATATATTGGTTCGAAAAACATTCTAACTTTATGTTGATATAATCTTATCTTATTCATTTTAACAAACGCTACTTTAGAAATAAGAAAAATAAATTTATCTGAATAATTTTATATAAGAACTCACGGAATAATTTCAGATAAGAAGTCACGTGACTTCTTTTTAATGAGTTGTCAGATAAATTTAACAAATACAATAAAAATTATTTTTGTCTTGAATACTTTCTATATTCCACTTTTTCTAACCCATATGTTGGTAAACAAACACCACATAAGTTAGTAATAATTTAATTATGATTATAATAAAACTCTCTTAGACAACTGATGTACTTCCTTTTTGGAGTAGCAACTGGAGGGCCTAGTGAGTAAACCATGCTCATAAGTTAGGTTTCATAGAAATGGGAAATGAATATGATATGAAATGAAAATAAGAAAATGACATTTTTAAAAAAAGTAAGGAGCAGAAAAGCGAGGAATATGTAAATGAAAAAAAAAATATAAGGATCTTTTTATAAATATAATTTTTTATAAATAATTATTCAATCAAATATAAACATTTTGTTTCTAACCTGATTGTTGAGATAGTAAAGCAAAATTTTTTCCGTCTTTAACATTGTAGTGGAGTAGAAGCGTGCTTTCAAATTGGAAACTTGCTTGCAATATTTTTCTAATATTTCAAAATAACCCCAAAATCATTTAAAATTATAAAAATAATCCAAAAATATTTTTTTGGTGTTTCTTGACATTTTGGGATAGAAAACGTTTTTGAGATCCCGAAACAACATTGTTTCGATGTTTTCCTATGTTGGAGCCCTTGGGCTTCTTTTTTCTTTCCATTAAAAAAAAAAAAACTGCTAGCTAGGTAGCTCAAAATTATGCATTTGGATAAATTACACTATTACTCCTTAAACTTTGTATTTTATAACAAATTAGTCACTTTAATTTAATTTTTGTTATAATTCAATATCTATTTCTATTTTTTAACAAATTTTGATAACGAAAACTGATATGACATATAATAATATAAATATCAAAATCACTCGACGGAACATGCGATAATCGATATAATAAAACATAATAGTTTTTGAAAATGTCTAAAATACATTTTCATCCTATGGCTGAGATAAATTTTGAATATTGATCAATGATTGAGATCAAATATCAACATATTTCCCCTCCCCAAAACCATCCCATCCCCCTTCACTGCCTTTCTCTCTCCCTCTCTCACAGACCCACCCACTCACTCCCTCACTCACTATATCTCTTTCTCCTTCTCTTTCTTTCTTTCTCTCTCTCATAGACCCCCACCCATGCCATCGTCGACCCCCCATGTCTCCCCCAAACACACACATACACATACAAATATACACACATACATGCACATACATATACACACACACATACGCATATACATTCTCCCTATATATATATAGATATATACAGAGAGCAAGTAGTGGGTGAGGTGTGATGGAGGTAAAGAGGGGCGGGAGGGACGACGACGGATGGGGGCGAGACGCTGCGAGCTACTAGCAGGGGGGCGATGGCGGTCTGAGAGGCGGTGTACAGGGAGCAGCAGCCATGGAGGTTGCAACGGCTAATAGTAGAGCGACTATGGCAGCCGCGACGTCAAGCGAAGCGACTGCTAAGGCGACGGGTGGTGGCGCATAGAGGTTGTTAGTGGTGGCCGCAGTGACCAGCGAACGGTGGCGACTGCCAGTAGTGGCAGTCTGTGCCCTCAGACAGATGCGCTAGAGGTGGACCACGACGATGACGACTGATGGCAGTTGTGGCGCAATGACCGAGGACAACCGGCAGAGACGGTGTTGGACGGTGAAGGCTAGGCTAGTGGGTGGCCGGTGCTATGCACGGGCGGTGGTCGTGCGTTGCAGGAAGAAAAAGTGGGAGGAAGAAGATGGAATGGAGGAAGAGAAAAAAAAAATAATAAAAGAAAATAAATTCTGAAAAAATGGGAAAAAGGGAGAAAATGTGAAAAAATTGAGAAAAATTTTGAAAATTAATTCGGATCTCGAGGAGCATTCCAAAGGCTTGAAAAATGGGGGACCTTCGGAGCCCCCAACCAGCGGCGATTGGGGACTCCAAATGTTTTTAAAATTTTTAAGTTTTTAAAAAGTTAATATATATTTTTTAATTTTTAAATTTCAATACTTAACTTTATTTAAAAAATTTTAAATAAAAAAACACCAAAGTATAATTTTTTTTATATGGACTCTTTTTCAATTTTTTCAAATTTTTATTTTTAAAGCATTTAATATTTAATTTTTAAATATTCTAAATATCAACAATGTAAGTTTTTGAAATTTTTTGAGATATCATGTAACCTTTAATACTTAATTTTTAAATAAAAAAATACCAACTATGTAAGTTTTAATGTATAAGAATTTGACATGGATGATCCAAAACAAATAAAAATCTCTTTTTTAAATCATTAATGATCAAATACTGTTTTTAGTATAAAATTTTATTCAAAGTATGAAGTTTAATTCAAAATTTAATATTTTTATCTTTAGGTATTGAATCTTTCATACTTAAAGAAATATGAATCTGGTTAACTTATCCTATTGAGTTACTTAAATGTGCAAATATTCAAAACGAACTTATTTTTAATTATATTTTTATTTTTTTATTTTATTTTTTAAATTAAAATAATATAAAATCAAAGAGTTCCCGACCATGCATGGTCGGAGAACCCAAGGTTTGGGAAAACAAGGGTTCACGACCATTCACCTTCGGGAACCCAAGGTTTTTCAACCCCGAATAAGGGTCATCCCCGTTGATGGTCGCGGCTATGGTGACCAGTAGCTGTAATATCCCAAACTTTCTAAAAGGGTCAAAAGTAATTTTAACGTGCGTCGTAGGTGAAATTATCAAAAGATTAAGGACTTAAGTATAATTTTTTACAATTATAAGTATCGAATCGATTGCAGGGAATGTCTCGAAGTGTAAATGTCTAAGAAAAATGATATGGTCTCGATGAACATTCTGAGATAGGATTTATAGAATTAAAATAAATCAGAATTGAGATGATTTTCGGTACAGAAAAAATATAGTTTTGGTTCAAGCTGAAAAATCGAATCATCGTATGATACTTCTAGAAAATAAACGGAACTTTGAGGAGGCTCTGGTTTCGCATAAGGATCAACCCTAAAATGGTTTAAGGACGAAACAAGGGCCTGATGAGGACACTGGGGCGAAATCCGTCTTTATCGAGTAATTGTCGGTTATTAATTTTGAGGAAATCGATGTTTTGAGTGGTTTGATAATAAATAATTATGACGTTAGAGGGTCGAAGTGCAATTAATAAAATCCTCAAGTAAAATTAATGAGAAGTTGAGAGATTAATTGTGTACTATATATGATTATATATATATATATATGTGAAGGCATGCACGTGAAGCACTGGGAAGTTACAGCACTTGAGAGACAAATTGGCTCTTCGTTTAAGAGTAAGTGGTGTCGAAAGACTTCATTAGCCCTTCGTTTGAGAGCAATTGGGGCTGAAAGACTTCACAGAGATAGAGAGATTGGTCGGCCAAGGCAGGCTTGAAGTTGTTGCGAGTTTTCCATAAATAGAATGGAAATGGAAGCAGAGAACATGGTCAAAGATGAAGTTGTAGCCGCCATGGCTGTCCCAAGAGCTTGGCCGAGCAAATGCGAGATAGTAGAGAGAGAGGGGGCGAGAGTAAGAGATCGGAATAGGGATAGGAGGTCGACCGAAGGAGGCAGCAGCTTGCGGCAGCCATGGCCACAAGCTCCAGCAAGCTTGTACGAACCAAGGCAGCAGTGGGAACGCGAAGTAGGGGCACGCGGTGGTTGCGTGGCTGTTGGAAGCGATCAGGGAGTAAGCGGGTGGTCGCTACAAGGTGGCCAAAAGCTTCGGCGCTCGGCCATGATGGATAAGGAAGAATAAACAGCAGCTACTGTTGTGATGGCAATAAGGTGCGACTGCAATGGTGGTGGCCGTTGGGGCAGTGATGGTGGCTAGTAGGCTGAGGCCAGGTCAGCGGAGCCAGGCCAGGCAGCAGGAGAGTAGCGGGTGAAGCTCTATGCGTGTGGGTCGTGCGTTGCAGAGAAGGAAAGAAAAAGCAGGGGAAGAAGAAGATGAATAGAAAGGAGAAAGAAAAGAAAAATAAAACAAAAGGAAAAGAAGAAAAAGAAAAGGAAAAATTAGAGAAAAATTCTGAAAAATGCTAGAAAAATTTTGAAAAATAGGAAATGGAGGTTTATGATTATTCTGGAGATTTTGGTGAGAAAAACTGTTTAGACACTCGTTTTGAGGCGATGCACGAAAATCAAAGCGGTACATGAAAATCGAAGTGGCACACGAAAAATCGATGTGGAGTATGAAAACTGAGGTAGTACACTAAAATTGAGGTTGTAATACCTGGGAATAATTTGAGAATAAAAATGATATTTGATAAAGGGCATAAATAGAATTTTGAAAAAAATAAGACTATAGGGTACACTAACATAGTTTTGGACGACCGAATTAGTCAGAGAGAGTACCTCGGACCATAGATAATTAAGAAAAATGGTATAGTATCATCGATAAAAATAAATTATGATTTTTGATGATGAAAGAAATTGAATCGGAAACAGTTTTCGGTACAGCAAAAATACAGTTGCCGATTAGGTCGTAATACCGAATTGTTATAAACGACATCCAAAAATTCAACGGAGTATGTCAAGGATTAGTATTTTATATATAGAACAACCCTTAAGTGATTTCGTGTTGAATCGAGTGGATTTAAGGCCAAAACGATTAATCGGATCTAAGTGTAATTTTTTTAATTTGTCGAGAGAGGTCAAAACGGTAACTTTTTGGAATTTTCAAGGGAGAAATGAGAAGTACTAATCTTAAGGGTCTTAGTGCGGGTGCTGGAAAGATTAGGGGCTTGAGGATAAGGGTCAAAATGCAAAAAAAAATTTCAAGAGGGTCAAACTGTAATTTTCAAAAAATCTGCTCAGAAATGGAAGATCTGGCCGCGATTTGTGGCCGAAAAATCTGGAGATTTGCAGCTGTTCTTCGATAGGGCATGGCCAAGGTCGCGTAAGGGCAAAATAAGGGCCTTTGATTGGTCGAAAAATTGGACGAATTTAGCTATAAATAGCCGAGTTTTGGTGAAGGTTTGCATCAACAATTTTACTTCGAATTTCTCACTTTTGGGAGTGAATCAGAGGTCGGGGATAAGGGGCTTTTGTTCCCCAAGTTGTGAGGAGTAATTCTGGGAATTTTGAGAGTTTTTGGAGTGGTATAGAGGTGTTTTTGCATTCGGCCATATATATATATTGAGTGAAAGTGAAATCGGCTTGTAGAGTGAACGATCGAAGGATCTAATAAGGGGCTTTTGGTCGCGAGGTTATGGGTAGCTAATCTGAAAGTTTTCGTGTTAATTGGAGTTCGAATCGAAGGTCAATTTGGCTCGCTGAAAAACGCAAAGTTTCGCCAGAGCCGAACTGTAAATTGTCCAATTGCGCTATTTTTGGTGAGTTTTTCGGCCATGTGAGGGTGCCATTGTGATCGATTTGAGGAGGGATTCAAGGTGGTGTCGTCGGATCAACCATCGGAGCAGGTCGCCGGTCACCGTCGCCTGAGATGATGATCGGAGGTATTTTTGTATTTTTTTTAAATGCTGAAAATATAAAACATTCGAGAAAAAATAGAATTAAAGGAATTAAAATTCTGGAAAATATTCATAAATTCAAGGAAAAGGAATAGTTTATTTTGATGAATTTTTATCTTGAAAATTTCTTAAGGAGATAATTATTTTTGATTTTTGAAAGGAAATGTAAGTGAAAAATAAATATGATGGATTTTTATAAAATTATGAGAAAATTCCACAAGGATAAAGAATTTATTTTATGAGTTTTGGTGATTTTTCTTGGAGGAAATTCGAAGGAAATCAAGGAGAAATAAATTTTCTCAAGGAAAAGTAATTATGGAAATTTGAGAAAATAGGAGAAAAATCTGAAAAATTTCCATAAAATTCCAAAGGCTTATAAATATTTTTTTATGAATTATTATGGAGAAAAAGTTGGAAAAATACTTGAATAGGTATTTATTTGGAATTATCGAGAGAAAAATATGATGAAATTAGAGGAAAATTAGGAGAAAATTGAGAAAATAGATATTTATTTTCCTTTGAATGCATATGATGTCTAAGGTATCATTAAAGCTCGAGGTTGAACTAGAGAGCGTCTGGCACAAGAATCGAGGTCGATCGGGCACGTAATTCGAGGAATCTTGAATTTAGCCTAAGGTGAGTGGTTCTACCCGAAAAGACTTATAGTAGCATGTGAATGACTTACTGTGAGTGTTCATCCCTATGGCTTGGTTTATTGTGATGGTTTGTCCAAACGGTTATTTACATGTGCATTAAATTTCGTACGATAAATTGCATACATCGAAATGTTGATTTTAAGTTATGCATGTTATGATTTTCGGCATTGGCATGTTGTGTGAGGGATGTGGGTTGTTAAACTGTGACGTAGCCCTGAGTGACAACACTCGGGATGCGTACCAAGGATTAATGCTAGGTGACCCACTTGGGACGGGACTGAGACGGATTTCACCTTACGGTACCCAAGTGGCGGGGCTGAGAATGGACACCACCCCGGTTGTTGGCTCAAGTGGCGGGGCTGCGAGTGGATACCACCCCAGGTTCCTTTGAGCAATAGCATTAATACCGAGGTGACGTCGATTCCGAGGATAGTGCTGATGTGATACTCTTGGGGTTAAGGTTGCGTTGGGTTTGGAATGCTTTTGAGTAGGAGCGTAATGCCTAATAGTGACAATGGGGTGATTCTCGGGTTCATATATCGGGGTTGTCCCTCTCAAGCAAGATTGAGTTGCCAATGGGTTGATGTGGTCGTGTTGCCTTTAAAGAGATTGCATTTTCCCCGGTTAAGGCTAAGTGTTTCGTGGGATTCTCTTAGGCTGGTGCATGTCGGGATTTTTCGGTTTTATATATGATTTTGTATATATTCATGAAATATTTTTGAACTCTCACTTAGATGATTCAACATCTAATTTGGACTATGTCCCTGGAATATTCAAACTTTTCAGGTGAAAGCAGTGACGCCAAGGGAAAGAATGTCATCGAGGTGTAGCTGCTATGTTTAGATTTCATAGGTTTTTGTCTATGATTACGATGTTCAGAGATTATGTAATATTTTGATATTTTCATGTGAAACATCGATTTGGTTATTGTAAAAGGAATTGTCGGTTATATTTCATTGAGGTTTCGATCTTGCTTCCGCTGATGTGATTGTTAATACCTATCTTAGCCTATTATTTTTAAATGCTGAGAAAGTATAGTTGGGATTGTCGGGAAATGTGTATGATGAGAGCATGTATATCAAGAGACTTGTGTTGTGTGTTTGATTTTGAAAAAATAAAAAAAATAATAATATTCCTGAAATCTCGAGTTAACTCACGCTTGGGAAAAGTGGGGCGTTACAGAGGTAGTGTGCAAGGATCGAGGATTGGCACACGTTTCAAGGTTAGGGCATACATATCAAGAGAACCTGAGGGGGCTAAGCTAATGTGAGTAATATTTATTAGAAAATTTTAAAAAATGATAAAAGTTATTTTATGAATTTTTATAATGAAATATTTGAGAAAATATTGAGAAACATTTAGTTTGGAAATTTTGAGGAAAAATAGGAAGAAATAGAGAGAAAAATAAAGAAAATGCAAGAAATTATGAAAAAAATAGGTCCTAATACTTATTTAAATAAATATGATGATTAGGGTGCTTTAAGACTTAAATTGAATGACTTGTGCAAATTTTGAGGTTGACATGCAAATCGAGACGATGCACGTATTTCGAGGCAATGTGCGAATATCGAGGTAGCCCGATAAGCTTGAAAATGTAAGTGGTTCAACTCAAAAAATCAATTTCATGTAAGCGTTTTGTTTTCATGTTGTCATGTCTTGGTATGCTATGTATCACGTAGAGTACATTTACATGTATTGGTGATAAAATATGCATATGAGCATAATGAGATTCATGATCATACGTTGCATGGGTTTGCGATTAGGGACTGGAACCGTTGTTTTGCTAAGAGTGCACCCATACATCTCGGTCTGGCAGGGAGACTGTAAAAATGGTGAGTAATTTTAATTTTTATAAAGTGCGATCGACCCAAACATGAGAGTTATGATATTATGTGCATTGCATTCATACACATGCATTATATGATATACCCTTACTTAGATGATTCATCATCTAACTTGAGTTTTGCCAATGAAATATTCAAACGTTTCAGATGGGGTTTGCAGCAAATGCACGAAAATGAATGAGGTGTAACAATTCAAGGTGTTATGGATGAAATCGAATTATTTCTGCATTTTGTTTCTATATGAGTATCCAAATATGTATCAGTCATGTTATGTTATGTTTCAAGTCATATTAAAAAACTTATGTTATGTCTCAAGTCATGTTAAAAAACTTATGTTATGTTTCGAGTCATGTTGAAAAACTTATAACGAATAGTCTTATATTATGGATTATGTTTGAAACGGTCATGTAATATTAATATGGTTCGACGATTCTAGTTTTCGTATTTGATGTTTATGATAATTATCTTGTTTCTACATTTGATATTTATGATAATTCTCTTTTGAGATAAATGTATGGAAATTTTGGGATGAATATGATGAATGATATGGTTTAGCAATAGTTTTTAAGAAAAAAAAAAATTTATCTCAGAATTATCCTAAGTTATAATACGCCCGAAAAAGTGAGGTGTTACAGCAACAATTGGTATGTATTATTTAATATTTAATATTTAATTTAATTTATTTAGATTGTAAAGCATTTACTGATATGCTTTATTATATAAATTTAGTAATTTTTTTCTTTTTATTATAAAATATTAACAAATATACAACAACTTTATTTTTTATTTAGTGTTTATAATTATAATATAATACATATAAATTATAATTATATTTTAATCTTAATATTATTTATATTGTATCTTTAGACACGACTAAATTAAACAATTTTTATTTGAAGCATGATCAATGATGAATGATACATATCACACCATTGTAAAGGTATTTAATTACAATACAAGATTCCACAAACCTATCATCATCATCATCATCATCTTCTTCTTCTTCTTCTTCTTCTCATGCAAGCAATGCCACAAGCTCGTCTATGGATGTGAGGGTCTTCTCATAGTATAGATATGATTCGTATACTTTGGGCGTCCGTACATAAAAATCAAACTGAAATACAATACAAACATTAATTAATTCCAATATAAAAAATATTAATTATGTTCCAATTTAATTGTTTCTTGTAAAAAATATTTATTAATTAAATAATTTATATCCTATTATAATAGGGAGGTTTGAATTAGATCCAGTCTTAACAATTGGCATCAGAGCTGATTACCTCGGCCATGTTGTCGACTAGCTCGTTGGCCGTCTTGACGTAGGATTCTCGCCGGAATTCGGGAACCAGGGACATGGCGTTCTTCATGTCCTGCGAAAGGTAAGCTTGCTTGAGGCGAATGTAGAATAGCACGTACCTCCACGACATGGCCTCCAGCATGTCCCGGATGCCGTGCAACCCCTCCGCCGTCTGCCGTATCCTCGCCACCGCGTCCTCCGGCGACAGCCCCGGCTCGAAGAACCGCTCCCTTATGAACGACCGCGTGCCCCAGCTCTCCGCCAGAACGGCCCGGTCGGCGCCCCCGTGCAGCCCCAGGGCTACGGCAGTGGACAGCAGCGTTCCCACCAATTTCCGGCGGTGGGTGGTCTGTTGGTGCTGGTTTTCTTCTTGGCCGGAAAAGGATGCTCGGATGGCCGGGCTCCGCCTGAAGCGGTGGGGATCCGGTGGTCCGGTGAGGTGGGCGTGGAAGAGGGGAGATGTAGGGCTGGTGAAGCTGGTCATGTTGGAAGCGAGAAGAGATGGAGAAGATGACATTGCAGAGCTCTGGCTTTCTGCTTCTCGCCGCCCCTGAAAATGGACCGTTGCTTTTGCTGACGTGGCGCTCCTTATCTTCTCGCCAGAATATTTTGTTTTCTTTTTTGGGATGACAATATTTAATTTTCCCTCAATTATTATTGTTAATTAAAATATACATAGAAAAAGTTAAGATATATAAAATATTTCAGATTGTTGTCATTTTCAATGTATTTGTTAAATTTATTTAGATATCATTAAAAAATAAGTCACATAACTTTTTATCTGATATTTTTTCAAATATATTTATCTCTCTCTTTAGATAAGTATATATTTGACCTTACAGATAATAAAAAATGACGCATATGTTTTTAGGACATTTCAAAAAATTTAACAAATAATTTAATACAAATTTAAAAATACGTTTCAGTCTTATCTTGACCATTTCATATCTTATTTTGAAAATATTTTAATTTTATCTTGATATAACATTATCTTACTCATTTTAACAAACGCTACCTTAGTAGGGATGAATTGGATAAACCAGAATAATCAAATTGAATAAGTTGAAATTGACAATTCAGTTCGATTCAATTTGTAGGTTCAGTTCAATTTGTAGATTTGCTCAGTTCAGTTTTTAAATTTAAGCTTTTTGATTATTTTGATTTGGTTTAATCTTCTTATTGAAAAAAATTAAAATAACCGAACTGACTGAAATATAAAAAATGTTGTCGTTTTTAACCAAAATAAGAATTAGAGAATGACAAATTCCATAAAAAAAAAAAAAAAAACTGTTCTACTTGCACTTCATTTTATTTATTTTTTTTGGTTTGAGAAACTATTTAGTAAATTTTTAGTCTTTAAAATTTGTATTTTATAATAAATTGATCACTGTATTTTAATTTTAATTATAAAAACCACTAAATTTTAATTTTTGTTACAGTTTAGTCATTCTTTTGACCTTTTTTTATCAAATTCTATTAACCAATACTAACATTATGTATATATATAGACCTCAAAATATTTTGATTGTAACATTAAGTAGTGATTCCTGGACATATATTAATGTATATCATATTTTTTTTATTAATTGAATTTGATCAAAGTTTAAAAGAAGAATTAAATTATAACAAAAATTAAATTTTAATGGTTATGGCGATAAAAGTTATAAGTATAGCGACTAGTTTATTACGGAATGTAAAATTCAAGGCTAATTTTATAATTTACACAAAAAATAAAAATTTCTAACTTAAGCACTTATCAATCTTTTATTCTGTAGGGGTGTTTATTTTAGGAATAAATAAAATATCAATTAAATCAAAATAATCAAATTGAATCAATTAAAATTGTTGGTTCGATTTGGTCTAATTTGTAGATTAGCTCAGTTCAATTTTTAAATTTGAGTTTTTTAGTTATTTCAACATAATTTTTTATTAAAAAAATAAAAATAACCAAATCGATTGAAATGTCGCTTTTTACTAAGTAAGATAAAATTTTTAATTGAGTAATATTTTTTTTACTTGAAAAATAAATATTTTTATTCCAATAATATCATTTTTACTTAAATAATAAATATTTTTAATTGAATAATATTTCTGAATTGAAATTTGCTTTCATAGGTTAATCGAGTAAAAATTGTTTTAATCGAGTAATATTCTTGTTACTCGAGGAATATTTATTTTCGTTTTTTTTAATTTTCGATCTGTTTGATTTTTTTTCATTTTTTAGTTTTTGATTTGTTCGATTTGGTTTTTTTACATAGGTTCAATTATTTCAATTTAGCATTTCGGTTGGTTCAGTTCGGTTAAATGCTCACCCATAGTTCATTTTGTTGAAATTGAATCAATTTGACCCTAAATTAAGATTTATAATTTTTTTTTACTTTTAAGGCACATGTCAATTGGTTAGATTATGATAACTTGAGATTCGTACCAGTAAATTATGGGTTCAACTCCTTGTCCTGCGTAGTGAGATAAATTCACTATTTATAATTTATCTCATCTGCTGAAATCAAGAGTATGAGTGGTGGGGGATCGTTCAAGGGTGGTAACCCTAAGATTTCTAAAATTTTTATACCAAAAATTGGATTGAATCGAATTAGCAAGTATAGTCTACTCTTAACTTATCCTAAATATATTTTTTTATTTTTCAGTATAATTTTTTTTAAAAATATGCATATTTAAAATTTTAAATTTGTATATAATTAATATTTAAAATTTAATATATCATATATTATATATATTATTAATAAATCATAATATAATACAGATATTTGATAAATATCTATATAAAGGGACGCACAGTCCATATCGGGATAAATGCTATTTCTGTTTCCTTATGCATTTGGACCAAAGGGCCGACTGACAAAAGGCCGCCAACTGGGCCGAAACGCACATAAGCCCAAGCAAAGAATCTTTATATATTCTATGGAGTCTGGACGCAACCCTTGGTTGGTTGCCTTCAAAAGGCCACCTGGTGGGAGACTCCGCTACTCGCCCAGCCTGCTTCCGGATTATCCTCTCCGTCTCCGGCCAATCTCCGGCGTCATCTCCCCCCTGGTGATCTCTCCTCTCTCCTATCTGATCTCTCTAGTTTTCTTCCGCTTTCTACTCTGTTTACGATACATATACATACGCAATTGTCTTTGTCTAGGTCGACTCCGCTGTGGTTCTGTTTCTCAGTCGCAGATATCGCAATCCAATTGGATCAAACGCATGTATTTTGATTTTTTATTTCATGCAAAAAATTCAGCAAATTCATACGGTTTTATCGCCGGAGATGATCAGATAAACACTAAGAATCGGATTCTTAATTTTTTTTAGAGAAAAGCCTGTGGTTGATGCAAGAAGCCCTTTCTGTGATACTGGAACGTATAGAAATGTGTCTGGAGCTCATATTAGATCGTTGATTTTGCAGCATTTGTGTGAGAGGAAGATGTCGAGCGTCAGGCTCGAGGATGCGAATGATCAAGATCTTGTTGACGGAACTTGTCTTGAAAAAGTGGATGATGATCAGTCCATGGATGAGTTGAAACCCTCATTTGCACAGGCGGAGAATCCCTTGCCATCCCCTGAACAAGAGGTATGTTGCTGTACACGCGTCTTCTTATATTTGTTCTCCTTTGGGATTTTGAACGAAATAGAAATAATTAAGAGGTTATTTAATCACGAAAAACTGTTTTTGAGATCTTTATTTCTACTTCTTTATTAAATCTTAATTTTAATTTTTATATAAAATTTAAAAATACATTTACAAAAATCTAATTTTCAATCTAAAAATTCATTTTTTTTGGTGAATTCTATTTTTTAATTCTCTATTTTTGTTTAAAATATGGACTAATCATGCAAATAATCTAGTCTTTTTTACCGATTTATAATTTTATTTATTTTTATTAATTAGGTCTAAATTAATTCAATTAAATATAATTTTATTTAATATATAAAATTAATTTAGTGAAAGTGTGTTTATACTAACTTATTATATGAAGTTTCGTATTAAAATAATATTTATAAAATTTACATGTATATATAAATAAAAAAAAATATAACTTGAGTTTAGTCTTTTAGTTGATTTTGGTAGATATATATATATTTTATTTATGTATATATATAAATTTTATAAATATTATTATTATTTAACAGTTAACATGTCAATTGAACACACTCCTTTAGATGGATTTTATACGTTTGATAAAATTATATTAATCCAATTAATTTAGTCATAATTATCAAAATTAAAAAGATTAGATAAAATTACATATTATATTATTTTAGTGATTAGTCCATAATTTTTTTATTATTTGTAAAATAATCTTTTAAAAATTTGAGGCGCTTTCCGATAAAGAAACAGAATGACGTGATCAACCGACCTCACTCACAGGTGTTTTTGTTTGTTATCACCAGTTTTTTTTAATTATTTTTTAGTGAAAGAGCAATAGAAAGAGATTTATAAAACTTAAATTCGAGACACTGATGTTATGAATTAAAGAAAACTTGGTAGAATGATGATTCGTTATGCCATTAGGAGGAAGAAGGATGAATACATAGGGTGGTTTTCAGATGCCCCATTTCCTAACTCTGAAAATAAATAATAATTGTTGTTCTTCTTCTTCTGTTTTTCTTTTGCAGGAGGAAATAATTAAGAAAAAATATGGGGGAATTTTGCCGAAGAAAAAACCATTAATATCAAAGGTAGGCACAGTTCTTCACTTCGTTTAATATATTTTATGTTAATGTCTATTTATATTAATGTAATACAAAGTATATGATATTAATACAAAATATCGCATTTTGTTTTATTTTATGTACAATTGGAGTTCCTTTAAACTGTTTTATCCGCCATTAATGGCAGGATCATGAACGAGCTTTCTTTGATTCGGCTGATTGGGCATTGGGGAAGGTAATGAATGGATTTATTAATGTTATACAAGAATTGTATGTGTGATGATGAAGTAAATTACCTTCTTCATATCTGAATTATATATTTCGTAATAAATTCGTTATTATATTCATTGAATTTTGACTTCTGTTATATAAAATTTCAAAATTAGTTGATTGTGAGGTTTATATTAATTTTAGTATTAAATGATTTTTGAACTTATATTAACGTATATTATATTCATTTTCGTTAGCAGAATTTGATAAAAAATTGAAAGATTAACTAAATTATAACAAAAATTAGAGTTTATAACAAAAATTAAAGTATAACGATTAATTTGTTACGAGCCATAAACTTCAAAGACTAGTAGTGTAATTTCATATAAGATGTTTACTAATACATTTTTACCTTCTTTTTTTTTGTTTTTTGAATTTTTTCTATTCGGGTATAACTAACAAACTTCACCATTGGATTGGTAATTTGTAAATGTGTGCAAAATAATAATAGCAAGGAACGCAGAAGGCGAAAGGTCCGCCAGAGGCTCTCCGTCCAAAGTTGCAGGTATTTGCTGTTTCTCAAACTTGAAGTAGTAAAAACTTATCATAGAAGCCCTTCTATGTGAGCTGTTACATCGCTATGGCTATTGTTCATCTCTATTAGAGATAATAACATTACTCTCAATAATGATATTTCATTTGAAATGGCAATTGTCGTAAAAACTTATGCTATGTGTAATTTATCAAGTTTTCTTTAGTCTTCCTCTTCATCATCTGTTTCAATTTTTTTTTATTTATTTCATCTACTCGTGTCACTGGTATTTCTATCAGTCTTGTTTACACCTGTTAAAATCATGGTAACCATAACTTCTTCCTCTAACTTGGCATTGTGAATGACGCTTGCATCAGCCCACACCTCACCAGCAGCTTCGTTCAAGACGGTCAGCTTATGCTCCTCCAGATGACAATGAAGAAGGTACTCTTCACAGCTTAGTTGACCTTTCAATACTGCCAACAAATTCTCCATTTACTCTGCTTCTCATGAGCTGCTGAATCACCTTGATTACAATTAAATTTCTCTAACAGTGGATGGTAGCAATATTCATGATGACAATTGTCCCGAGGATCAGAGCTGCAAGTTGGATTCTAGTTCTAATTCTAATTCTCCCCTTTAACAACAACAATAATGGCGGTGGTGATTCTGGAGATCCTGAGCTGCAGCAGCTAACTGCATCACAGTAGTTGATGATGATTGCGAGAGCACCTTTTGTGATTGTAGCATACACAACATGCTAATGGAAGGCTGCTGCCTCCAACTACATAACCATGCTACTTCCTCCAAAATTTCATATATATATATATTATATATATATATATTTGGCTACTGAGTTATTATTTGCTCTTATGATTTTATTCAACCCTTTAAGTGAGGACCTGAAAAAATCAAATGCCCAAACTGTCCAAACCAAAGTGACCCAAATTGTCAATTCTTGGTTTTTAGATCTAGTAGAGGAGAGTAAAAGTTTAATTTACACAAACTAATCAAATCGAACTGACCAAATTTGTTAATTTAGTTTTTTTTTTTTTAAAAAAAAAAAGTTCAGTTCTCAATTTAGTTTTTGGTTGGAAGAACTAAACTAACTAAATCGACCAAACTTTAAAATGATGTTTTGATATTTATAAAATGATGTCGTTTTTTTCATTTTTGTGCATTTTTTAATGGTTATTTTGATTTTGATTTTTTTTATATTTCTTCAGGTTAATCGATTCAGTTCGATTTATCCGATTTGGATTTGATTTTTTCAGTTATCGGTTAGTTTTATTTTTCGAGTTAATCGATTGGTGTAGTTCGATTTTGCTACTCAGTTTGATTTAATTTATTAGTGAATTTTGATTGATTTGATAATCGAATTAACTGTTTGTACACTCCTAAAATTTGGTTAGTGTTTGTAAATCGAATATGGGCAATCGATTGTAGTTTCTTTGTTCGGCATATCCATATGTAAAATTGACCATCTAGTCTTTAATTAAAGTTTAAAAAACTCCTCTACAGTCACTAGTCCAACACTATATTTAATAGAAAAAAAAAAAAGACAATGTTCTAATTTAAATCTTTAAAATGAAATGTGTGCGACACATTAACATATTCTTTTCATTTTGAACTTAAAGCAGTCAAATTGTCACTGGGAATTTGGTTTGGAAAACATTCTTTAAATCACTCAAGCTGATTATTGCACACCCCTAAAACCTATGACCTCGAGACCATTATTGAATGGTTTTGGCCAATAAGGTGTTTTAAGATTGATTTAGGTTTATCTTGATTAATAGATATTTAATTTTAGGAGACCATTGGAAATTAATTAGAAGTAAAAAAGTTTGCAATAGCTCAATGCTATAGTTTATTAACAACATATTAGACACGTTATTTGATTGTATAATTTCACGAGTCTCCTCGTACTTGTGAGTTTTTTTATTTTCACTTGCCCTCTTATAGCGATTGAATCAAAATAAGAGGCTCGTGAGATTGACTTGAGGGGGCAAGAATGGCTATATTTTTAGGAGTAAATTTCAGGAAAATATAAAATATATAGATACAGATTATGCCTTCAAATGAAACACAATTTGAAATTCACTTTGTCTATGAACAAAGAAGCTATAAGTAAAATATTTTACACAAAAAATATATTTTATCTTATTTATGTGTTACCTTGTTTTGTAAAATATTTTTCAAAAATTAGTTATATGTTTATATATATGCATACATATTATATATATTAAAATTGTTATGTTACTCGCGTCAGACAATATAATGTTTACTTTAAGCAAGTAAAATTAGAATGGGGTGTGCGCTCCCCACTCCTACACACACCCCTGTGTGCTTGTGTACCCAATGTGAGTAGGAGAGCATTTCTTTTGTACATGCATGAAGATGAATAATACTATTCATCTAGAGGTGACGTATTTTTATTGGACAATGAAAAGTTACAAGTGTCAATATTTATTATATACTTTTTTACTAGTTAGTGAAAAGATGATGAATAACATTGCTCTTGGGATTACCACTATTGCGCAGTTTCTCGTCACTCGTGCCATCGATTTCGACAAATGAGGTAAATTGCAGATAAAGACTTCTTGCCTCTCTGCGCAAGAAAAAGAATCAAACTCATGATCTATTAATATAAATCTTAATTTATTATGATCCAACAATTTAACATGTACCCTAAGAGTATGAAAAATATTACTCTTTATAGATAGACACATGTGTATATATATAGATTTTCGAGTATCATATACGTGTAAGAGAGAGATTCATTCTAATTTGCGCATAATATGTAATATTTTATTTCGCTAACATGAACCAACTAATTTTATAATACAACTGTGTTATTGTTTAGATTATTTTGATAAAATAGGATAATATTTGGTCAAATTTATATTTATATTTTTGTGTTTTTATTTTTTATGTGATTACTCAAATTTGTAGTTATTTTGAGTAAATCGTTAGGCTTGCATTTTTTATTTAATTTAATATTTATATTTTAAATTTTTTTTATGTGTTAACTTAAATTTTTTATTATTTTGATTACACATCTGAATTTATATTTTTGAATCAATTTAATCTATGCACTTTTATATGTAAAAAAAAGTAAAACGAGATGATAATTACATGTCACACTCTGTTCAAATTAAATTATAAGGGTTAAATTGAGTAAAAAATATAGATCCAAGAGGATAATCGAAACAATAAAAAGTTCAAGTTATTACACGAAAAAAATATCAAAATATAAGAGTTAAATTTACTAAAAAATTAGGTTCAAAATCTAATCAAAATAATAGAAAATTCAAGTGACCACACAAAAAAAATATGAAAGTATAAAAAAATATAATTCATTTTTAATTAGGATAATAATTAAGTAATAATAAATGTATTTTATTTTTAAATATTTTGTATTTACTATATTTTTTTAAATTTTTAAATACTTTTCTTGATTAATTAAATAATTTGCATACCATGATTTCAAGTAAGATTGTTAATTGGTTGAAAACTATGTACAATACATAAATATATTTTATGAAAATAATGTTTATTTATTACACATTAATCATTATTCCAAAACAATGATAGATATAGAGCCAATCTTATAATTTTGTCGTTGTATTTTTATTTTTTTCATATCTACTTAAACTTTTTCATTATTTTGATTATATCTTTTAACTTGTATTTTCAAGTCAATTTAATTTTTATACTTTGAATATTTTTTCGTATGACAATTTAAACTTTTTATTGTTTTAATTACACCTATGAACTTATATTTTTGAGTCAATTTAACTTTTATACTTTAACATAAACAGAATGTGACATGTACTTTGTTATCTCATTTTATTATTTTTTTTATATATAAAAATATATGTATTAAATTAACTCAAAAATGCAAGTTAATGGGTATAACCGAAATAACGAAAAAATTTGAAATGCTACATGGAAAAATGATCAAAATACAGAAATTAAATTGATTAAAAAATCAACTTCGGGTGTAACCAAAATAATCAAAAATTTGGGAGCCACTAATGGTGGACCTGCATGGGCCACCATCAGGAGGAGATTATTCCTCACGCTTCCTCTTCTGCTGATGTTCCTCTGTCAGCTCCTCAAGTGGATCAGACCACCAAGCTTCCTCATTCTCAGATGGAGCCCCTAATGGATCCGATCCAAAGTGACCCTGGGGCCCCTTCACAACGGTGACCCACAGGAAGAGAGGTAGTAAGCAAAAGTTGTTACAAGAGGATCATCCCATTGCGTCAGACACGCCAGAAGAGCAAAGTTCTTTACCCGCAGATGGCAAAGTGCCAATGGGTCCTTCTGCAAAGGTTAAGGCTCCCAACCTGAAGAAAATTGCTAAGAAGAGGCTAGCCCTTCGTAAGGCCTCATGATCTGTGCCAACTGGAACATAAGAGGCTTTAATATGCCTCTTAAGCATAACGGGGTTAGGGACCTCATGAATCGTAATAACATCGCTGATATGGGTATTTTAGAGTGTAAGCTGAATTTTGAGAAGCTTCAAAGAATCATGGCCACCAAGTTTCAAGGGTTGTGTCAAGCTGGTCATATTTTTCTTCAATATGTGGTCAGACCACAATGATTTCCAGGCTTTAGTCAGCCATTATTGGTCGCAGCAGATTTTTGGGTCCAAGCAGTTCGTTCTCTGTAAGAAGCTCCGTAACCTTAAAGCTCCTTTAAAGCAACTCAACTCTTCTCATTTCAGCCACATTTCTGCCATAATTGATAAGGCTTCTTGTGACCTTAAAGCCGCCTAGCTTGACTTGCATGATGATCCTGCCAACCTTGAGCTTTAACGTAAGGTGGCAGAGTTGAGGAAATCTGCTAATTTTGGAATGAAAGGTCATTGGTCACGTACATGTCGTACTGCTAAACATTTGGTTGAGCTCTATCAAGCCTCCCTGAAGGAGAAAGGGAAAAATGTTGAAACAAACTTTGCATCTCAATGTGATTTTGATGGTGATCATCTTCACTCTTTGGGGACAACACACCTGGATGTTGTAGATTTTTTTGATTGAAATATTGATCATTTTTCTGATGGCAAAATTAACCCTTCAATTGATTATTTGCCAAAGAATAAGGGGATCATTTACCGTGAGATATTCAAATTTTAGTCCCTTATGAAGATGATGCCAAAGGAATATCATAGCCTTAGCACGATTTTGGCTAGATGCATCATTTTTATCTTTAATGGTGTCTCCAAAACCCATAGCATCGAGATGAATTTCAACATTTAGTATCCACGATAAATAATTTTTTTCAGTAATGTCAAGTGCCTCAAACTCTAGTTTTGTAAGATTTGCCATGGAGAATACTATCACAAAACGTAATAATTAGATAAATGGTAAACTTAATTCATATTAACAATGAAAAGAAAATAACTATAGAATAATGAAATAAAATAATAAGAAAACTAATCAACCATACATTATCATCATTTATAGTATACACAATATGATAAGAGAAAATAGCCATAGGTGAACTATGAACAAAACGTGCATAAAGTATAAAGAAAAGTTAGAATACTTACCTTGAATTTGTATGTTAGAATAAATAAATTGGCAGAGAATCAGGGCCGGCCTTGGGCCACGGCCACCAGGATTATAGCCCGGAGCCCATAATTGAGAGGGGCCCAAATTTCTTTATAAGTTTATGAATATATGTGTAAAAAAAAAAAAGTAACAGAAATTGCTCTGCCAGTGCCGTCCTCTCACGCAACCCAAAAGTTGGAACTCTGCCCAATGCCCATTTTCCCTCTTCTCTTCTTCTTCTTCTTCTTCTTCTTCATCATCATCTTCATTTTTCTAGTTATCTCTCATTCGCTACCGACACTGGTTAAGTTGCTGCTTCATTTTAGTGTGAGTATCTTCATCTGTATATATTTTGTTTTTCATTTTAGTGTGAGTATCTTTATATATGCAGCAGAAATTATATGTGTGTGTGTGTTCTGTGACTGTATATTTTGTTTTTTAATCACTGTATGTGTGTGTATGTCCCGCGAGCGTGACTGTGTATATTATATGTGTGTGCAGTGTGTGTTTTGTGACTGTGTAAGTGTAATGTGTATATAATATATTATTGTATACACATTAGAACTATATGTGTGTACATTGAAATATACTATATAATATATTATTGTATATGTGTATATAATATATTATTGTATATTATATGTGTGTATATTGGAATATATTATTCATACTGTTTTCATTCCATTGGAACTATATATTCAATGCTGTTGTATAGTATGAAGCAAGTTTTTATTTTATTTTTGTTAAAATTAGTGTGGTTTCTGTTTGGTTTTTGTTTGGATTTAGTTTCTTTTAAGTGCTATTAACCTCAAGCATATAAGGAAATAGTCTTTAAAATTTTCTTTTATTTAGTTTATAAATATCAAAATTGGTGCTTGCAAAATTATTCATATCAATAATATGACATATTGCATTAAGGCCTGTGAATATCTTAAAGTTAATAGCTAATTTGAAATTTTGGTTTTGACTTGAAAATTATAAATTATGAACACTAGTTATTGATAATTCACTATTCTTTTATTTACTTACAGATTTATTAATTTAATTCATAAGTTTGTTTGAATGTATTGTGAAATTTATGTTTATATTTATTTGACTGTATTATTGAACTTATGTTTATTGTTTATATTTGAATTATTTTGAATGCATTTGACTAATTCTTCTTTATTATTTGATTCAACAGAAAACTTGATTGGGATTCTTGTTCTTTATAATTGAAAGTTTCAAGTGGAAGAAAATATGCTCAAAATCCAAGTTTTATTGTTCTTTGTTAATTAGTTTTATTTTTTTTATTCTGTTGTGTTTATTATAAAAATTAAAAAATGTTTCTTAAGAAACAACTTTCCGGAAATCTCAAGAGACAAAGAGAGAAAAAAGAAGAAGAAATTGCTCAAAGTTTAAGAGGATCTTTGAATAAATATTTTGTTAAAAAAATCAATACTTCACTTGAAAATTTAGATGAAGATTTACCGAATGAATGTGAACAACTAATTCAATTGGAAGAATTAGTAGAAAATGAGAATGAAGGAAATGAAGAAATTGGTGATCAAGATGAAAATGAAAATATTGATGAACCTTGCCATGAAAATGAATGTCCCGAAACAAGATTTGATTTGAACATTTATGATCCACAAGTTTGGGATAATCTTCATGCAAAAATGAGAGATTTACTTGTAGAAAAAGGTCCCATAAGAGAAACTAATCTCAAATTCCCCATGGACGAATACTCTAACGCCCCATTTTTCCGGGCGCGTTATTTCTTGGGACAATCCCGGGACGATAATTTTTTTTTTCTTTCAATTAACATTTAAATAACATTATTCCTCGCATCGTCCCAGAATTTCCCTACATTAATTTATTCTTGAAAGGGAGAATCATCATATCATCAAATACATCAAACGCAGAAGCTAGAATCAAACCTGACATCTTACTTTGACATAAATTATAAATCAAGTCTTTACATCATCGTTTCTCGAACTTAATCCTCAATATGACTTAAAACATAACATACGTCTTATTTAACATCAACTCATAACATGCATTCTTACTAATCTGAACCCTAAATGGGGTTATACATCGTCATCATTAACTATATGGTTACATCATCATTCCTCATATGTCAATCATCAATCATACCTTACATCATGGACTTCCAAATCGTTCAGATTTCAAAGTAGCAGGACTTAAACTCATGGGCTACATCACATTCATTCATCTCATCATTCATTCATCATGCACTTAGCTAAGTGCCATTTCATGCCTCATTCATTTTCGTACCTGCTACAGTCTCCATCTGGAACGTTTGAATGTTCCAGGGGCAAAGCCCGATTAGATGATGAACCATCTAAGTAAGCAGTACAAAAATCATTTTCGTGCATGAATGCAATATGCAGAATGTCCTTGTAGTTTTCGACTTGAGTCAACTGCACCCAACTGCTGCTCCCCATTTTTACAGTCCCTTTCCTGGACCGATGTGTATGGGTGCACACTTGATAGAGCAACGGTGCCAGTTCATAATCCCAAGCCCTTTATGCGATGCATGATCAATAATATCATCGTGAATGTATGCACATTTCAACATCAATACATGTAAATGCAATCTACATGGCATAATCACATCAAGACATGACAACGTGATAAATTATTTTCATAAAATAAGGTTTGGGTTGAACCCTTTTCATACTAAACATTTTCATAAAACTAAATTCATTTTGGTAAGTACCACTTACGAACAACACATTTTCCATAAATCCAAGTTCTTTTGGGGTAGTACTGCTTACCTCGTACGCATCTCATAACACCTCGATTCTCGTGCCAAGCTTCTAACGTACTCAATTCGAATCCTCAACATACCCTGGCCATCATATTCATTCAATAATATCAATAATCTATTTTTTCCTAATTTCCTCGTAATTTTCTCCATTTCTCCGATTTTCCTCAATAATTTCTTAAATATTTTCCTCACTAAATAATTCCTAATAATAAATAATTCCTAAATAAATAATTTCTCAACAATAATTCAAACTAATTATTCCTCAATTATTTTCTTCAAATATTACTCAATAGCAAATCCTAAAATTATTTTCCTAATTTACTGGAATTTTCTAGAGAATTCTGTTCACCTTAACTTAGCCTCTCAGGCTGTCTCGGTATGCGTGTTTTAACCTCAAAATATGTGATCGACCTCGTTTGTCGCGCAAGTCCTCGATTCTCGCTCACTACCTTGATTCTTGCACACTACCTCTCTTCCCGTGCATTTACCTTGATTTTTGTGCGGCATCTTAATTTTCACGCATCGCCTCGATTTTCACGCACCGCCTCGAAACACGTACCTGCACCATTTTTTTTTAGCCAAAAGCTCCGGAATACCATTACATCTTCATTTCCTATTTTTCCAGAATTTTTGGGAGCTTCTTCATATTTTTTCCAATTTCTCTTTTTTTTTTCTTCCTTTATTTTTTCTTTTATTTTTTTCTTTCCTTCTCCCTTACTATTCACTTTCTTCTCCACTTTTCTTCTTCTTTCCAGCGAACCCGCGCCTGCATCTTCTTCTTCTTCTTCTTTCTTCCTTCTTTCTTCCTTTCCTTTTCCCTTCTCTTCTTCTTCTTCTTCTTCTTCTTCTTCTCTTTCTTTTCTTCTTCTTCTTCTTCTTCACCGCGACAGCCCCTGCAACTCGCGGCTTCTTCACCGAGCACACACGCACAGCGCGCATGGCTGCCTCGCGCGCGCCTGCTCCGCCTGACACCTCCTTCGCGCACGCTTGCTGCCCAGCTCCCTCGCGGCTGCTCTAGCTCGCCTCGCGTGGACTTGATCGCTGCCATGGCTTGCTCGACTGCCATGGCCGAGCTTGCAGGAGCTTGGACTTGCGGCTTTCATGGCTTCCATTTCAGGCCGGCCTCTCTCCCTCTCAAGCACTCGATCTCTCTCTCCTCTCGATCACGGCTAAGCGCTCACGAGCTCTCTCTCATTCTCTCTTTCTTTCGGCCATGCTCGGCCATGGCCAATTCGGCCATTGCTGCAACTTTCTGCAACTTTCTCATTCCATTTCTTTTTCCCTTTTTCTTTTCCATTTTGATTTCTCTTTTATAACCAAATGCTACTTGGGCGCCACTCCTTCTCCCGACAACTCTCTCGGCCATTTGAAATTCCCTCAAACCCTCTGCATTTCACAGCCCAAAGCTCTTAATTGGAGACAACCCAACAAGCTGCTGAAATCGGTCTCCCACGCCTATACGCATGCTAATTCATATCTATATATATATATATATATATATATTATAATATATATTATACTAATACAATTATAAGAAAATATATATTTAATCCCTACAATTATTTTATCTCACACTTAGGAATTCCTTAAATTGCAATTAAACCCTTTAACGTCCTATTAATTGACATCGCGATGCTTTAAAACCAAAATTAATGATTTCGGGTTTACTCGATAAAATCGATTTCGCTCCCGGGTCCTCACCGGGCCATTGATTCGTCCTAAAATCGCCTAAGGGTTGATCGTCACGCAAAACCAGAGACTCCCTACGGTTCCGTTGACTTCTCGGACGTCCCATACAGTAATTCGGTATTTCAGCCTGATCCGAAATTGTATTTTAGCTGTACTGAAAATCGTCTCAATTTCGATTTCTCTTGCCTCCACAAATCCTATTTCGGAACGCTCATCGAGACCATGTCATTTTTCTTAGCCAATTACACTCCGGGGCACTTCCTCCAGTCGATTTGGTGATTTATTTTGCTACCGAGCCTATTTTAGGTATTTAAATCTCAGTTAAATGACGTGGCAACCTTACACCGAAATGGGGTATTACAAATACAATAGACATTTTTCTTCAAATTATTATCTTCGTATGTTACCAAATGAGGAAACTAAGGATCGAAAATGGCTAGTGTACTCAAAGGAGTTGGATAAAGTGTTTTGTTTCTATTGTAAGTTGTTTAAAACAATGAATTCTAAAAGTCAGTTAACTAGTGAAGCAATTAGAGATTGGAAACATCTTGGTGAGAAGCTTAAACAACATGAAAGCAGTATTGAACACCTCACTAACTTGAGGTCTTG
Source organism: Diospyros kaki (assembly GCA_036245055.1). Taxonomy (NCBI): domain Eukaryota; kingdom Viridiplantae; phylum Streptophyta; class Magnoliopsida; order Ericales; family Ebenaceae; genus Diospyros; species Diospyros kaki. The sequence goes on from BSEG01000010.1 coordinate 3,391,687, forward strand.
TATTGAATTGCAAATCAGATTGAAAACAAATCAAATAATTGATACAGAATTACAAGAGTTAATCAAGAAAGATACACTACACTGGAAAAATGTTATTGTCAGAATCATTGTTGTCGTGATATGTCTTGCTACACATAATTTGGCTTTTCGTGGAACAAATAAAAAAATTTATAAAGATGGTAATGGTAACTTTTTAGGCATACTTGAAATGATTGCAGAGTTTGATCCAGTAATGCAACACCATTTTCCACTCATTCAAGATAAAAAGATTCATTATCATTATTTTAGTCATAAAATTCAAAATGAGTTGATAGCTATTTTAGCATCAAATGTTAAACATGCAATCATTGAAAAAATAAAAACGGCTAAATATTTTTCAGTCATTCTTGATTGTACTTCTGATGCAAGTCACAAAGAACAAATGACTTTAATATTGAGGTGTGTCGATGTTTCAAGTACTCTAATAAATATAAAAGAGTACTTTTTAGAGTTTTTGAATATGGAAGATACATCTGGATTAGGAATTTTTAATGAATTGCAAAATGTAATTGAGTCCCTTACACTTAATATTGATGATGTGAGGGGATAAGGTTATGATAATGACTCTAATATGAAAAGAAAAAATTTAGGTGTACAAAAAAGATTACTTGATATAAATCCTAGAGCATTTTACATGCCATGTGGTTCTCATTATCTCAACTTAATAGTTTGTAATATGGCCAACTCGTGTTAAAGCAAAATCTTTTTTTGGAGCATGTCAATGCATATATACGGTATTCTCTAATTTAACAAAGCGATGGAATGTGTTACTTGATTACATAGATGGTTTAACTTTGAAATCATTGTCAACTATACGTTGGGAAAGTTACATTGAAAGTGTCAAAACAATAAAATCTCAAGTTTTTCAAGTCAGAGAAGCTTTATTTAAATTTACAGAAATTAGTGAAGATGCCAAATTGAGTAGGGATGCTCAAAGTTTAGCATCAGGAGAGCTTTCAAGTTTTGAATTTATATTAAGTTTGGTTATTTGGTATGACATTTTACATAAGATTAACTTAGTTAGTAAAAAATTACAATCTGAAGACATGCGTCTTGATGCTGCTATAAGACAATTAGAAAGACTTGTTTTATTTTTTAAAAACTATAGAATAAATGGGTTTATTTCTGCCATGATTGATGCTAAAGAAATTTGCCTTGATATGGGAATTGAGACTGTATTTTCAAAAAAAACGTCAAGTTTGTAGAAAAAGACATTTTGATGAGGTTTCCAATAGTGATAGGGAACAACAATCAGCTGAAGAATCATTTAAAACTGATTATTTTCTTATTATAGTGGATATTGCTCTTGGTGAATTGAAGAGTAAGTTTGAACAATTGCATTGTTTTGAATCTATTTTTGGGTTCTTATTTGATGTTGTAAAGTTGACTTCGTTTCATGATGATGAATTGAAAAGCTTTTGTGTGAATTTTGAAATGCTTTAAAATATGGTGATGTTTCTGATGTTGATGCAAGAGACTTATTTTCAGAATTACAGTTGTTGCAAGTGATGTTACCAAAAGAAGCATATGAAACAGATAAACCATGGACATCTATTAAAATTCTTGAGTTTGTAAAGAGTGTGGATATGTTTCCTAATGTAATGGTTGCTTATAGGGTATTATTGACTATACCTGTAACTGTGGCATCTGCTGAAAGAAGTTTTTCTAAATTAAAATTATTAAAATCTTACTTGCGGACCACTATGACTCAAGATAGACTAAATAGATTAGCGATATTATGCATTGAAAATGATATGTTAGAAAACATTAAATATGATAGTATAATTGATGATTTTGCATATAAACGTGCAACAAGAAAACATTTTAAATGATGTTTCATGGTTGAGATTTCATTACTATTTTTATTTTGTAGGTACATTTGATGATTATTTTTGCTTCATTTAATTGTGGAGGATGAAAGAAAGATTGATCAAATCAAGAAATGTTTATGGAGATTCAAGAGGAAGCATGTAGACTCAAATATATAGTTTTTGTTTTTTAATGCAATGTTTACAATGCGGGGTATTCTTTTTCCTTCATTTGAGATTTTGTCCGATTGAATTTTTTCCAAACAAGGTTTTAATGAAGTCCCAAAGTATTATTTCTTATCTTTTGTAAATTTTTATAATTTTAATAAAATTAATTAATTAATAATTTTTATTTTTTTATTTAATTTATTTAAAGGGGCACATTTGATAAAATTTGCCCTGGGCCTTAAAAACCCCAAGACCGGCTCTGTAAAGAATCGTGCTGATTAAGTGCCACAAATACACATTAGGGAAAAACACAGTTAGTGAGTTTATTAGATAGCTTTTTTAATACACATTTTTTACCAGAGATATTTGATATAATATAGAGATATTCTATATTATTTTCATTCATAGTTTCAACATGGTATCCATTTTGTCGAATAACTTTGAAACTCAATAAATTTCTTTTTGATTTAGTAGATAATAAAGCATTATTAATAGTGAGTTTCGTTCCTCTAGGCAATAAAATACTTGTTCTTCCGGAGTCTTCAATGATTTTTACATTGCCTGATATTATAGTGACAGTGGCTTCCATTATTTTTAAATTTGTAAAATACTTCTTATTTTTCAATATAGTATGTGTTGTGGCACTATCTTCTAAGCATATATCTTCACCATTGATATTAAGACCAACAAAAGAAAGTGAAAGATCCATGCTTCTTCATTAAAAAAAAAAAACATAATAAGATTCAAGTAAAAGAAAGCAAATTACAAAAGAAACACACCAACAAAAATAAACACACCAATGCTAATGCAACATAAAGATAACAAATTTAGAAATGGATATTCTCATCACCAACTGAAGGGTTAATTTTGTCATCAGAAAAATGATCAATATTTTTGTAAAAAAAAATCTACAACATCCAGGTGTGTTGTCCCCAAAGAGTGAAGATGATCACTATCAAAATCATCTTGAGATGCAAAGTTTGCTTCAACATTTTTCCCTTTCTCCTTCAGGGAGGCTTGATAGAGCTCAACCAAATGTTTAGCAACCAAATATTTAGCAGTACGACATATACGTGACCAATGACCTTTCATTCCACACCTATAACACACACTGTCAATATGTTTTAGGGATCTTATTTTGTGAAATTTTCCCGTCTCATGCTTTTCTTCATTAGGTGTAATTTTCTTCAAATTGGAAGTATTATAATGACCACCATGATATCGAAAATTATTTCGACCACGACCACACCCTTTTCTATGATATTCCTAAATAAAAAAAAAATGGGTGCAACACGAAGACTTCACAGGGGGTCACCCATCCTAGTATTGCTCTCACCCAAGCATGCTTAATTTCGGAGTTCTGATGGGATCTGGTGCATTAGTGCTTGTATGATCGCACCCAGATTGGGAATGCCTATTGCGAGCAATAGGAACACTGCAACCAAAGAGAGGCTCTCTTTTGCTCGAGCTCTCATAGAGGTTGACGTCTCTAAAGACCTAGTCCGTGAGGTCACTTTCATGATGCCATGCGGTAAGCTTCGCCACTAGCATGTCGTTTATGAGTATGAGCCGCAGTTCTGTTCACTTTGTATGGCTTTTGGCCATTCCCGTGAGGGTTGCAAGGCCAATAAACAAAAATCGATCCGACTGAGGGGCCTGTTCCAATCCCTAAGGAGGTTCCTATGGTGGGCAATGAGATCCCAGATCCTGTTTGTTCGCAGCAAGATGATCCTTCATTGAAGGAGTAAGAGCAAGCTTCCGTTGAGGTCAGTGTTGAAGCCTTAGTGCTTACTCCGAATAAGGGACAACTTGATGCTAAGAAGAAGAAATCTGCCAAATCTAATGCCTCCAAGCAGAAGAATAAGAGCTTATGATATTCTTCCTCATAATGTTTTAGGGATCTTATTTTGTGAAATTTTCTCATCTCATACTTTTCTTTATTAGGTGTAATTTTCTTCAAATTGGAAGTATTATAATGACCACCATGATATTAAAAATTATTTCGACCTCGACCACATCCTCTTTTATGCTCGTTGTGTCTTATCACTTCCTTTTGTTGGTCTCAATATCAATGGTGAAGATGTATGCTTAGCAGATAGCGTCACAACACATACTATATTGAAAAATAAGAACTATTTTACAAATTTAAAAATAATGGAAGCCACTGTCACTACAATATCAGGCAATGTAAAAATCATTGAAGGCTCTGGAAGAGCAAGTATTTTATTGCCTAGAGGAACGAAACTCATTATTAATGATGTTTTATTATCTACTAAATCAAAAAAAAAATTATTAAGTTTCAAAGATATTCGATAAAATAGATACCATGTTGAGACTATGAATGAAAATAATATAGAATACCTCTATATTACATCAAATGTCTCTGGTAAAAAATGTGTATTAGAAAAGCTACCAACCTTTTCTTTTGATTTGTATTATACAAACATTAGTACAATTGAAGTACATGCTACAATGAACTAGAAGTTCATTAACAATGCTACAATGAACCAGAAGTTCATTAATAAAGAAAGTTTTGTTGTTTGGCATGATCGGTTAGGCCATCCCGGGTTAATAATGATGCGAAAAATTATTGAGAATTCACATGGACATCCATTAAAGAACCAAAAAATTCTTTTGCCTAATCAATTCTCATGTGTTGCTTGTTCTCAAGGAAAATTGATTATTAGACCTTCACCATCTAAAGTTCGAAATGAATCACCTGCATTTCTAGAATGTGTCCAAGGGGATATATATGGACCTATTCATCCACCATGTGGACCATTTAGATATTTTATGACATTGATAGATGCATCCACTAGATGGTCACATGTTTGTTTATTATCCACTCTTAATCTGGCATTTACAAGATTACTTGCTCAAATGATTAGATTATGAGCACAATTTCTAGATTATACAATCAAGACAATTCGTCTTGATAATGCAGGTGAATTTACATCTCGAACTTTTAATGATTATTGTATGTCAGTTGGAATAACTGTTGAACATCCAGTTGCTCATGTGCATACACAAAATGGTTTAGCAGAATCCTTTATTAAACGCCTCTAATTATTTCCTACACCATTATTCATGAGGACAAAACTCTCAATTTCTACTTGTGGCCATGCAATTATGCATGCAGCAGTACTTATACGCATAGGGCCAACATCATATCATAAGTTCTTCCCATCACAATTGGTTTTTGGTCAGGAACCAGATATTTCCCATTTAAGAATATTTGGTTGCGCAGTATTTGTTCCAATTGCTCCACCACAACGCACTAAGATGGGTCCTCAAAAAAGGATGGGAATATATGTGGGATATGATTCTTCCTCAATTATTAAATATCTTGAATCAATAACAGGTGATGTTTTTACAGCACGATTTGTTGACTGTAATTTTGATGAAACAAATTTTCCAGCATTAGGGGGAGTTAAAAAACAGTTGGAAAAGGAAATTATATGGAATGCATCATCACTATCTCATTTTGATCCTCAGACAAATCAATGTGAGCTAGAAGTTCAAAAAATAGTTTATCTTCAAAATATTACAAATCAATTACCAAATGCATTTACTGACCTAAGAAAAATAACTAAATCGCATATACCAGCTGTAAATACTCCTGCAAAAGTTGATGTCCCTAAAGGACTGCTTGTAGCTAATGAATTTAAAACACGTTTGAAACGTGGTAGACCAATCGATTCCAAGGATAAAAATCCTAGAAAAAGAAAAAAAGTACGTGATCAAGATGGCATAATAAAGGAGTTTAGTACTCTTGACGAGACTCAAGACATAATTGATGAAAAAACCCCAGAAGAGGTTTAAACCCCAGAAGAGGTTCAGGTACCTGAAAATAATGAAAGTGATGAGATCTCAATAAATTATGTCTTTACAAGAAAAAGACGGAAGCGAAAAGAACAAGTTATCGACAACATTTTTGCATATGCCATAGCACTTGATGTTATTAAGGAAAGTGAGGATATTGAACTAAAATCTATCGGACAATGTCGAAAAAGAAATGATTGGCCAAAATGGAAGGAAACAATTCAGGCATAATTAAATTTGCTCACAAAACGTGAAGTTTTTGGACTTGTAGTCCAAACACCAAAAGGTGTAATACCGGTTGGATACAAATGAGTTTTTGTGCAAAAACAAAATGAGAAAAATGAAGTCGTGAGACATAAAGCTAGACTTGTTGCACAAGGGTTTTCTCAAAGACCTGGTATTGATTATGAAGAAGCATATTCCCCTATGGTGGATGCAATTACATTTCGATATCTAATCAGTTTTGTAGTTTATGAAAAGCTTAATATGCGTCTAATGGATGTGGTTACAGCTTATTTATATGGATCACTTGACAGTAATATTTATATGAAAATTCCTAAAGGATTTAAAATGCCTGAAGCATATAACTCAAGTTCTTTAGAAATGTATTCAATTAAATTGCAACGATCCCTGTATGGATTAAAGCAATTTGGATGCATGTGGTACAATCGTTTGAGTGAATATCTATTAAAAGAATGATATAGAAATGATCCTATTTGTCCATGTGTCTTTATAAAGAATTCAGGATCAGAGTTCGTTATTATTGTAGTGTATGTTGATGACTTAAATATTATTGGAACTTTGAATGACTATCTGAGGCAATAGAATACTTAAAAAAAGAATTTGAAATGAAAGACCTCGGAAAAGCAAAATTTTGTCTTGGTTTGCAAATTGAGCATTTGACAAATGAAATTTTTATTCATCAATCAATTTATATAGAAAAGATCCTTAAACGATTTTACATGGACAAAGCACATCCATTGAGCACTTCAATAGTTGTTAGATCACTTGATGTGAATAAGGATCCATTTCGACCTTAAGAAGATAACGAGAAACTGCTTGGTCCTGAAGTACCATATCTTAGTGCTATCGGTGCGCTAATGTATCTTACTAATAATACTCGTCCTGACATATTATTTTTTGTAAATTTATTGGCAAGATATAGTTCTACTCCAACCCGAAGGCATTGGAATGGAGTTAAACAAATATTTTGTTTTCTTCGAGGAACAAATGATTTGGGTTTGTTTTACTCAAAGGAATCTAAATCATCACTGGTTGGTTATGCAGATGCAGGTTATTTGTCTAATCCACATAAAGCTCGATCTCAAACAGGTTATGTATTTACATGTGGTGACACTACAATATCATGGTGTTCTACAAAACAGACTATATTTGCCACTTCTTCAAATCATGCTAAAATTCTTGCAATTCATGAAACTAGTCGAGAATATGTCTAGTTGAGGTCAATAACTCATCATATCCGGAGTACATGTGGATTATCTTTTATCAGAAAAATGCCAACCACATTATACGAAGATAATGCTGTTTGTATTGCACAGCTGAAAGAAGGATATATTAAAGGAGATAGAACAAAACATATACCACAAAAATTCTTTTTTACTCATGACCTCCAGAAAAATGGTGACATAAATGTTCAACAAATTCAATCAAATGATAACTTGGCAGATTTATTGACAAAGGCATTATTATCCACGACATTTGAGAAGTTGGTGCACGGCATTGGAATGCGACGGTATAGAGATCTCAAGTGACATTAATTTGAGGGGGAAAAATATGCACTGTACTATTTTCCTTAACCAGGGTTTTTTCCACTAGGTTTTTCTTGGCAAAGTTTTTAACGAGGCAAGTTTTAATGCATTTTATACACCAATATAATGTACTCTTTTTCCTTCACTAGGATTTTTTCCCACTAGATTTTTTCCTAGTAGGGTTTTAATGAGGCATATATTAGTGTAATGGACATCCAATGGGGAGTGTTGTAAATACCATAATTAAATAGATATCCATTCATCTTCTAAATTCCTATTCCTTTACTCCTTTCATTATAATTGTAACATATAACTACTCATTTACTCTCTTTATTATAAGCCTATAAATAGAGACATTTTATGTTAGGAGAAGGACTTTTGATAACAAGAATAAATAAAATTTCTATTCTCTCATCTCATGAAATTTTTTTTATTTTTCTTGTCTTTATTCTCTTTAGTTTTATAAAAAAGTGGTCACTTTGTAGGGACAAAAATTATAGATTTGGCCATAGATAAGGCATCATGTGAAGGGGGTATTTTAGGGATTTTGCTTGTTTAGATAGATGGGAAAAATCAAAACAGCCCCCGGCGAGGATCGAACTCGCGACCTTTCGCTTACGAAGCGAACGCACTACCACTATGCTACGGAGGCAGCTTCGATGCAAAGCTTCGCTTTTTCTAGTAATTGTTCATTGTCTTTGGAGTGGATCCCACTGACTTGCTTTTTGGCGATCGTGTCTTCACTGTAATCCGGAAATGCCGCGATATAGGGTTCGTGCGCAGTAATTTGTACCGGCGGATGGTTGATTCCGGATATGTAATGTGTCTCTATATGTACTCTTCTTCGTTTTGTTGAACATGATGAGTTATTGCAGACGAATGAGAAGATGTAATTTGGAATCGGTGGGGTTGAATAATTTATCAAATGCTGATTGTGGGGGATAGAAGATAGAGGAGTTAAGAAGGTTGCGATGGAGTGTTCGGTGATTCCTACAAGATCTAGCTTTCCGTGAAACCTTTCTATACTGCCTGTTATTGAATCACTTGGGGAAGGGAGTTCTTAGTTACTGTGCTTTATTATTTTATTTCTCTTGATCTTTTTAACTAAGTGAAATTCAAAATCATCCCTGAAAATGGAGAAGTCTGTTGATTTGAGGGAGATCTAAAAGATTAAGTGATTTTCCTTGAGTGGTGAGAATAAGGAAAAGACAAAGAGAAGAGTAAACATTTAATTAAGCCAGAAAATTGTTTAGGAAAATGAAAAACCATATAGATCAACTACAAGTTTTGTTGTCTTATGGGTTGGTCGGGAAGAGGCGAGGTCTCTGGTGAAATAGGAGTCAGAACAGCCCCAAGTAGGATCCAAAGGCATTTCATTAAAAATATTGATTTGTAGTTCAAGCAACATGTCTGTCTTTTCGTGCACCTCTCTGTCAATTCTGTCCGGTGGCATAATGCTTGTATTATACTCGTGCAGATCATAACCCTACTAACTGGGGTGGAACTTATATGTGAACTTAATGCAAACTGGTTGCATTGCAATGTCAAGAATGTGTTAGTACAATAGCAATAATACCGTTTTTCTTGAATTCAGTGTGGATTGGTGTCATGACCCCAAGGGTCCCCAATGATAGATTAGTAAATATAATAGTAGGAGCTTGCATGCATTACACAGTAATTGTAGTTTTCTTTTTCCTTTTCTATTATAGATCTTTGTTTTTATCTATAGACAGTTATGCTTATTGTTGTACTGTACATGGGTGCATGTGAGAGGCTATTAGGCTATATATAAGCTACAGCTGAGGATGGAAAGGCATTATGTGAAATGATATTGAATTCTCTCAATTTGCCTCTCATGAATTTTCTCTCAAATGCTCTCTGATTTCTCCCTCCCTTTCTGCTAATTTCTCTCCCCCTCTCTGTTCTTCTGCAACTCTCCCTCATTCCTGTCTATAATCTCCCTCCTTCTGTCCAATTCTCCCTCAATCCAGTTCTGTTATTGGTCTTAATTCACTCGGATCCCTCCCGATTCCAATCCAAACCCTAGGTACACGACAATTGGCAACAATTAGTTCCTATGATTAGTAATACACATCACTTCTCCAACCCCAGTGGCTGGCTTTCGTATAATATCAACCTAATGCATAATGCCATCTTTAATATGGCTGGTATTCTATGAGCCTTAATATGGATAGAATCTTGTAGCTTTCTTTTCCCATTTTTCTGTTGGCTTTTGGACTGGGAGTCAGTTCACAAGCGCATTCTTTGATTTTTCTTTTTACTTCTACGCCTCTCTCTGTTTCATCATTAGGAACCTGCCCTTTCCATGATAATCTGGAGTTCTTTATGACGATTCTTGGAGTTGTGACATGCTTTTGCATTTCATTGGCACACTTTTGTTTACTTGGATATCTCCATCCAAATTCATAATTTATGCAATGAGATTGTTAAGCCCAATCACCTCATGCTAACATGAATTTTTACAGTCTTCACATTCACTCCTTTTACATATGTGTACTTATTGAAATTGTCTAGAAGCATTCTGTGCAAGTCCCTACTCCAATCCTATCTACAGTTTTTAGCATAGTCATGGAATGGTTGATTGTTTGCTGCACCAATTGACACTTCACTAATTGATTTTGTCATGCTCATTCAGATTGCATGAAGGATGACTTTAACTCCATGTTGTGGGCGAATCATAAAAAGCTGGACTGGGGAATGGACGTAGATTGGTGAGAGGGTAAGCATGTACCGCTGCAGAATCATCGAGAGCACAATCTTTGCTTCAATTACTGCAAAATTCAAACCCACACAAGTTCGAGGTCCAAAACCAAAGGGAAAATAAGCTGCTGTTGCTGCTGGGATGTTGGCAGCTTTAGCCACCCCGCCTGCAAATCTCTCTGGTTTGAAAAGGTGAACATCTTCTCCCCATATTTGAGGGTCATGGTGAAGTGATAGCAGTGAAATATATAGCTCCATTTTAGGGGGAAGAACTAAATTCCCTAATTTGGTACTCCTGGCCACTTTCCTTTTGATAAAGGGCACTGGAGGGTACAGTCTCAAAGATTCTTCAATTATCATGTTCACCTGCATGAAGAGACCAAATAAGAAAAAAATTAACAGACTCTGAACTTTAATATTCTGACTGGGGATGGTAATGGCTTAGATATAGGATAGGCTTGCCTCAACTCTACCCTATCTTGAATAGGAAAACCTGCCCCACACTCGACCCATGCTCTCATTGAGTTGTGTTGCAAGTCCTATACCCAGCTATCTTTTTCCTGCTGGAATTCTGTTTTTTTCTTTAAGTAAACGAGTTCAGATTTGTAGTTGTTGGGTACATAACACTAATAGGAGGTTATGAGGATTGTAAGAAAATTTGTTATTATGAGATGGTAATTTACTCTTATTGATGAAAGATCAAGAGTAATATTTAACAATGCTAAGTATATAGGATCATTTTGTAAATGAATATTTAATCTGGTTAGACTTGGGAAAAAACAAATTATACTCAACCCATATCTGGTATTACTGAAACCCACATAACTTTTCCCAAATACCAGTACAGTGCCTCCCTTACCCATGCCATTAGAGTTAGATTGGATGGGGAACCTGCATTCTCTGATTGAGTTGCCATCACTAAATCATTGACTGAAAATATCAATGGCAATTGAAAATAAGTTGCAGTTGCTTACAATTTTTAGCCTTGCAATTCCATCAGAAGTTGGATTTTTTTGTCTGAACAACTCAGCCACCTCCCTCCTTGCCTTCTCCTGCCAGTCAGTATGGACAGCTAGAAGAAGAACAGTCCAGCTGAGCAAGGCTGTTGTTGTTTCATGCCCAGCAAAATAAAATGTCTTGCACTCGTCAACTGTATCTTCTACTGAGATCCACTTGTTCTCCAAAAGTTTCTGAAGAAAATCACTTCCACGGCTCCCTTCTTCTCTAGCTTTCGACTTCTCCCTTTTCTCTATAATTTCCACAATGGAGTCTTTGATCTGTTGCTCAATCTTTTCTGATTCTATGTCATCAGAACTTCTGAAAAATCGACTGAAAAAATTGAAGTAAAGATTGACTGATTAACTGAAAGAAAAGTTCATCCAGGCAACTCAGAAATAATGGGCACAATTTTTGTTAAATTGATCTGGGTTCGCTAATACTATATTGTAGTTTTCTTGAATATGTCATTCATTTCTTTATTTTCTGAGCATTTGGAAGGAACAGGAAGAAACTTGTTCTTCCATTCTTTCTGATCTCTAATGGGTATCAGTAGAATTAGACACTTTGAAGTTGTACTCATCCTCCAATATAAAAAATGAAAAACAGGTATGGAACGACTTACCTGAGTCCAGGAAATCTAATCTTATGAGCATTCCTGGAAACAATCAAAGTTAACTTCATCAACATCTCGAATATACTCTTTCCTTCTAGGTAACTGCTTCCAAAAGCTGTCTTTGAAATGATTTCTGATGTTAGGACCCTGAAATCTTCAAACACCTCGATTTCTTTTCCTTCATATTCTTTCCACCTTTCTAGCATCATCTCAGCACTTGTGACCATTGCTGGAATCATACTCTGAATAGATAATACTTTATTCAGTATTATTGGATAATTTACTGATAGTTGAATCTTGATTTTTTGCAACAACATACTCTACTCAAAGCGTTTTTAGCAGAAAAGGTTAGAATAATTCTTCTTAAAGAAAAAAAAAAGAAAAAGAAGTTTGGACCAGTGTCTGGTAACCAAATTAAAAGTGACTTTTTATTAATTTTTTGTAGTAGACTGTTTGTATTTGAAAGGTTTAATTTGGCATTTGATGATTTTGGATGATGAAAAACTTGGAAAAAAAATTTAACAAAATGGATTATTGCTATATTAATGCAAAAAAGCAAAAAAACTTACAAAATTGTTGTTTTTTTTGGGTGCCTTTTACAACAACAATAACATACCAAGCCATTATCCCACTATGTGGAGTTGGCTACATGAATTCTAAACTTCCCTTGATTTCTATCCGCTGTCTTTTCTTATGCCCATATACTTTTGTGCTTCTTATGATTTGAAAATTAAAAACTTTATAAGGATAAATCTAAAAGAATATGAACTCCTAGACGCCTTTTTACTAAAAAATTAACAAAAAACTTGTTCCCAATGGCACCTAATTAGCAGCATCATGATCATGTATTAGCAAAGAAATGTGTAAATTACTTTCAAGCCCTCTGCATGGAAAGCATGGTTAGCTATTTTCCTCAGCTTTTCCCACTTTTCACCTTTGGTGGATGAGAGTCCATCTCCTAATAGTTTCCTTGCATAGCCTTCCAAATCTATTTTTGGGTAAGCTTCACCTCTATTATTCAATACTTCTCTGATAAGCTCTGGTTCAGTAAGAATCAATTGAGGTTGAGAACCATACCAGTTAAGGTAATTTTTTCCTACAAAATAAGAAACCGAGGAAAGCGATTAAATTGATAAGTTGAATGCCACAGAAAAACTATGCTAGCTAGACATAAATGGACTGAAATGGGCTGCATCCCACTTGGACAGCTAAATGCAAGTTTTCTTGTGACATGTTTTCTTCAGTATTTTGTTTTCCTAAAATCAAAAATAGTTTTAGAACTTAACCAAATGGGCCACAATCAGCTTAATTATGATTCTAAATTTAGTTTCTGATGTTGAAACCAGACAAGCTCAGGAAAACGCATTTGATGGACTTGTCCTGAAAATTGCTTTCATAGAATTTCTCTCAAAATATCTCAATTTAAAAAGTAACAAGAAATATTCTACTTGTACAAAAATCATGACCATTCAAATAGTTAATGAAAAAAGAAGCGTTTTCTGAATGTATACAATCTTCAATGCTGAAAGTAAAGAAAATGGAAACAAATACACCATAATAATAAAAAGAAGAAAAAACACAAATTCGTTACCATATATGTTGACCCATGCATGCACATGAGGCAGAATCCTAGGAAGTATATCATGTGATAAGTTATCCAAGGGTTTTGCCATGGATTCTTTGATCATGTTGGAGATCTCCTTGGTGTTTCCATGGAGGAACTTGTAAGCAGGGCCTTCGATTCCCTGTGTCTTCATCATGTACTGTATGCGCATTGGAGTGAGCCATACTTTGTGAAGGAACCTAAAAAGAGCCAAGAGAAGCCCCAGAAACAAAGACCAGGCAAGAACAATCACCAAACAATAGTATCCTGCCACCCCCATAATTCTTAACAAATAAAACTGGAATTGTGAACCAGTGATGTCATTTATAGTTATACTTCTTATTGTGCATAATGGAGTATCTTTTGCTTGATATAAGACATTTATTCTTAGATGCCATTTTGTCCTTTGTTAAAAAAAAAATGTTTATCAATAGACTTTATTGACCATCTAGAAATCATCAAAATAAAAATGAATGTGCCCACACCTAGTGGGGTTAAGGCTTATGTTGCTGCTGTTGTATGTGCTCACGCACAGCCACTTGCACCCACATATCTAGGTATATATGTGTGCCCACTCATATGTACATTAATATATAAAGGGAGAGTCACTTCAACCTTTGTCAATTTTTTGAATTTTCAATAAGGTCAGTTTGAAATTATTTTATTACCCTTTAAATGAATTTTACTCCCATTAACTGCCAAGGACAATTAAGAAAAAAATAATTATTTACTACCAATTTATGCCTTGAATTTTCTGTAACTGCTTCAGCTATATTGGTTATCTTTACATATGTTTGGCGCTGTGTGTGCCTTCTCTTCTGGTTACAAAATTAAGGTTGGTTGCTGAATTCTGACTCTCTTAACATCTTTGTCTATGACATGACATTTTGTCTAGAATCCATAATAAAAAGATCTGACAATTTTTGTGAAGCTATTGGCTAACTAACAAACCCTTGTCCTTTATCCAAGTTTGTTATCTGTTGTAATGAGGGATAATACTTTTAACACTAAGAGTGTGTAGCAGACTTCTCATAGTGTTAATATATAAGAACATACATGTGGAAGCTATTGAAATCAATATGTGTGTGCAATTTTCTTTCATCTAGAAACACATAATCACGAAAGATCTGATATTTGTCTTTTAACTCATACAATGGGACATGTCAATATATCTCAATATCTGTACCTCTTTGTATTTTAATATATGAAAGAATATTTACATATATGTTTATGCATATAGAAAATAATGGTTTTAGAATATAACTAGAAATCTTCTCATCATCAAATTTTATACTAAATCCTACCAAATATCTAATCAATATACAATTAAACTAATCATAGCTATGCAGATCGTAATCTTAGGTGTGTTTGTCATGTGTGTGTGTACATATATGTTTATACATATAGAAAATAATGGTTTTAGAATATAACTAGAAAACTTCTCATCATCAAATTTTATACTAAATCCTACCAAATATCTAATCAATATACGATTAAACTAATCATAGCTATACAGATCGTAATCTTAGGTGGGTTTGTCGCGTGTGTGTGTGTGTGAATAATATGAGGAATCATAGGGAGATGAACCCTATGATAGGCCCCATTTGAAAGTGAAGCTAGTGGTCCATCAAAAACTTGAAACCTATGATGTTGATAATTTATAAATCTAATATATTCCTTATCTGCCTGTAGGACCATGCCAATAATTTCATTTAAAAATGACATTAATATTTTCTCAGGTCTGATACTGTATCATATTTAGCTACCTTGCATGAAATGGGGTTGCCTTCAAGTGTACATGGCATGCTGTCAGTAATCTTTTGCAATAACTATTATTGATTGAATGCATAAAAAATTATATTATTGAGTTTTGAAATTTAAGGACTGATTTGGTTGTCTTTTTGTTTTTTAAAAATGTAATTCTCAAAAGATATTTTCATTTTTTCCCATTCCTTTTCTTTTCATTTTTTGTCTCAACCAACCCTGTGCCGGATTTCTCTGTTTCTTTTTCGTTTTTTTCTTTATTCTTCCTTGTCCCTCTTCTGGTGGCCTGAAGTAGGACCCCTCTGTCTTCTTCTTTCCTCCTATGAATATGGGTCCGCAAAGAACACAAACAGGGTCTGGGTTCACCATTGGCAGTTGTGAAGAGAGGAAGAAGATTTTTTTTTTTGGGGGGGGGGGGGGGAGGGGAAAGAAGAAAAGGAAAGTCTAATTAAATTATTATATATAATCTCTATATAAAGTATGCAAAACTTATAAACACACTATATTTAGTTTTTTTCTTTAAATTTCAAAAACAAAATAAAGATATCAAATTACATGTCCAATTTTCATCTACTTAACAAATAGAAACCGAAAACAAAAAATAAATAAATGAACAAATAAAAACATAATGGAGATGAGGTTGTTATGATAGATGTGCCTCCATACAAGAAAAGGAAAAAATTGGGAGTAATATTATTTGTAAAAAGGTTCGAGTGGTTCATATTGAAGATAAAATGTGTGAGACATGGTTAAGATTGTTTGCTCATATAAGAAGAAGACCAATAGAAGCTTTTGTGAGGAGAGCTAATGAAATGGAACAAGTTTATAGCAAACAAGGTAGAGGAAGACCTAAAACTTGATGGAGAGTCTGGAGACCCTTAGGTATCATTGAGTTATAAGGGCCTTATAGAAGGTAAAGCCATAGATAGAAATGATTGACAAGTTAGAATTTATGTAGTTGACTCCACATACTGGGACTAAGGCTTGATATACTGTCTTGATCCAAAAAAAAGAAAAAGGCTTGAATGTTGTTGGTTTTAAATAAAAACCAAAAAAGATTTAAAAACAAAAAACTGAAAATTTTCTTGAACAGCATACAGAATCCAACAACTTATATTCAAACATTTTGTTTGCAGTCATAATGGTCTAAATTTTGTCAAACAGCATACACAATCTAACAGCTTTATTTATGATCAACCACTTAGTTTGCACTCATAATGATCTGAGAATAACTTGAACTCCGTTCTTGGGAGTGAGAATGAAGATATCAGCGGGAAAGTGGATGTAATTTGGTGAGAGAGTGAAGCTGTAGTGCTGCAGAATCATGGAGAGTGTAATCTTGGCCTCATTGGTTGTAAAATTTAAACCCACACAAGTACGAGGTCCCATTCCAAATGGATAGAATGCTGCCGTGTTGTTGTTTGTAGCTTTGGTAACCCCTTCTGCAAATCTCTCCGGCTTGAATAGATGAACATCTTCTCCCCATACTTCAGGGCTATGGCTGAGTGCTATGACTGAGAGAAAAATGTTTATGTTAGCCGGAAGGATTAGGCTTCCCAGTTTCGTTTCCCTGCCTGTTTTTCTGGTCAAGGTAAGGACTGGGGGGTATAGTCTCAGAGACTCATTGATGATCATGTTCATCTGCCATTGAAAAAGCCAAGAGAGAACAGATAAGAATTTGGAGGGGAAAAGGGCCTAATTTTAATTGGATTTAGATGGCATTGGTAGCGTGCCAGGTTAGGCTGGTTTGTGCCAACCTGCTGATCTTAACATGAATTGGAGAATTCTCTCTATACACAAACCCATACTTATGTTGGGTTCAAGTTGCTATCTCTAGATTAATATTTAGTAGTAATTTTCTTACCGTTTTTAGTCGTACAATTCCATCTGAAGTGGGGTTTTTGTTGCCAAACACCTGGAATACCTCCTTCCTGGCACACTCCTGCCAATCTCTGTGGACTGCTAGCAGAAACACAGTCCAGCTAAGCAAGTTGGTAGTTGTGAGATGCCCGGCACCATACAATGCCTTGATCTCATTGACCAGTTGGTCTAATGTGATCCTCTTACTGGCATCCAGATCATGAACAATCTTTAGAAGTTGTGCAAGAAAATCATCTCCCAGGTTGCCAGCCTCCCCATTCTTCTCTATCTCTCTTTTCTTAACAAGCTCTAGAATTGAACTCTTTATGCCTCTCTCTAGATTCTCAGCTTCAACCTCGTCACTGGTTTTTAGCAGCCGACTGCAAATATTAAAGTTTGCAAATATCATCAACTACATTTTATCCTAACCAAGTTAGGACCAGTAGCACAACATTCATAATGCCAATTGACAATACAAATCCTTGCAAAAAACAATGTGGCAAAACTTTATGACAGAAGCCCTTCTTGATGCAACCCTCTAGCGAGAGAATAATGAGATAAAGTTCCAATACTGTCTCTATATGGAAAAGTTTTATGAGATGACAATGAATTTCTACTTGCCCTTTGAAATGGCTCCGTCATATAGTTAATATTGTGAAACCAACTTATGCAACATGGAAAGATGACCATCTGTGGACAAAAATTCTAATGACATATTTTCTGTAGACAAATTGTGATGATAAAATAATTACCTTATGCCTGGAAACCTCACAGTGTAGACATTTTTTACAGTAATGGTAGTAAGCTTTGCCACCATCTCAAATATATGCTTCCCTTCACTGTAGCTGCTTCCAAAAGCTGTCCTGGAAATTACTTCAGTTGTTAACAGCCCGAATTCTTTATAAACATCAATCTCTTTTCCTTCATACTCTTTCCACCTTCCCAGCATTTTCGCAACACTAGCACTCATTTTTGGAACCATCCCCTGCACATAAACCATTTTGACAATTTCTTTTCTTCATTACATGTCATTGACAGCTAATTGGTTTTAATTTTTCTATTTTTATTTTTAATATCTAGGAAATGGAAATAGAAAAACTAGCATCCGATTACCTGTTTTTGTTTTCAAAAATTTTGAAAACCTTAGAAAAAAATGAAAACAACAAAAATATGTTTGTAAGTTTTCTGTTCTTATGTCGTTTCAGGGGAAGAAAAAATTAAAAATATACCAAAGTAATCAAATAATACATTCAATTTTTACTTTTAAAATGAAAATGAAAACCAAACCCAAAAAATAAAACATGAAAACCAATGGCTGGAAACTTTGTCAAATGAACTTTCCATTTTGAACCCAAATGTAAAATGATATTCTTGGAGAATTTTTATATAAAAGATGTCATGAAAATAACATTTTTTGTAATTATGCATTATTTTAGTGAGTGCTTTTCTTCCTATGGTATAATCACTTTCACATTGTATGAAAATTCTTTTTTTATATCATTATGTAAGATATATTTATAGAAATACAAAAGACAGATAATATGATATGATGATAATATTTTACAATTATGAATCACTTTGATAAGGGTGCATAAAAGAATTGAGAGAACTGGGGTCCAACCAACCCAAACCAGCCTCTTTGGTTGAGTTTATTTTGGTTCTATTAGACTTTCAATCTGATTTTGGGTCTAAAAATGATAGAATGAATGGAGAGAAAAATGAAAAAAAAAAAAATCATTTTGGAACTAAATTAATCAAAATGTGAAATGAACCAAACCAAGTCAGCCTGTGTGTGTGCCCTTTATTTTCCTTCCTAATGTATGATTCTTAGTAACTTAATCATTCCTAATAAATAATTTTTATTTGTATATCAATCTGTAAACATACTTTCAAGCTCTCTGCATGGAAAGTGTGGTTGGCTACTTTTCGTATCTTTGCCCAATTTTCACCTTCATTTGTTATGAGTGTTCCCCCTATGAGCTTCTTTGCATAACCTTCCATGTCCATTTTTGGATAATCACCTTCTTTGTTGGACAGTATTTCTTTGATAAGTTGAGGCTCTGTAACGAACAGTTGGGCTTGTGCACCATGCCAATTCAAGAAGTTCATCCCTAAATAAACATGCAAAAATGTCATCAAACTTGACAGATCTCAACATTAACATCTTAAATTGACTGTTGAATCACTAGGAAGAAAGAAGACGACAGCAAACAGCCAGAAATCAATGTTTGACTGAATCTGAACCTCTTAGACCAGAGATCGTGTATATATAAAATAGGAGTGGAACTTGTAACCATTCCTGATTACTTTTAGTGCATCTTAACTTGATCTGTCTTTGTGTTGTTTGTTTGAATATGACCATAACAGAAATCGACATGTGAGTAAATTTGGAACTCTTCAGAGCATAAACTGTGCATGAAATAAGAATTGAACCCATGACCGTATGGGATTACTGTCGGTGCATATTAACTTGACCTCTGTATATGTACTATTTGTTTGAACCATATTAACTCGATCTCTGTCTATGTATTGTTTGAACATGACCATAACAGAA
Source organism: Diospyros kaki (assembly GCA_036245055.1). NCBI lineage: Eukaryota > Viridiplantae > Streptophyta > Magnoliopsida > Ericales > Ebenaceae > Diospyros > Diospyros kaki. The sequence goes on from BSEG01000010.1 coordinate 3,411,407, forward strand.
ATTGACGTGGGAGTGAATCTGAAACTCTGAGCAGAAATCATGTATCAAATAAGAATCAAACCCATAGCCATACGTAATTAGTGTTAGAACATACTAGCTCTATCTCTATGACTCCATCTATGTACTGTTTGTTTGAATATGACAATAAACAGTCAGAAATCGATGTGTGAGTGAATCTGAAACTCTTAGAGCTGAAATTGTGTATCAAATAAGAATTGAACCCATGACCACACATGATCTTTGTTTGTCTATATACATGGATGTATGTTAGTTTGATCTTACCATAAATCTTGGTCCATGACCAGACATGAGGCTGGATTCTTGGGAAGATATCATGTGAAATCTCCATGGGTTTGGCCATGGATTGGCTTCTCATGAGGGAGATCTCTTTGGTGCTGCCATGGGGAAATCTGTATGCTGGACCTTTGATGCCTTGAGACCTCATCATGCTTTGTATTTTCATTGGAGTCCACCATACTTCGTTAAGAAACACAGCCAGCACCCACATCAGGTACATACAAAGGGCACTTGACACAACTATTGCCACAGCTTCTAATGCTTCCATACTTCCCTGTTGTTTCAACTCCATGCATCCATTCCTTATTGATTCCATTTATCCTTGCTGTTATGTGACTGACTGACAAATCACATATTTGAGTCGTGGAATTTTTTTTTATAATATCAAAGTAAGGCTGTGTACAAAGACGACAGTTCCTTGATAATCATAAAGTGAGAAGTATAACGAGTAATGCTCAAACTAGTGGAATCTTCTGATCGGATTTAGAGGATAGAAAAATCCAAGAACAAACCTTTGGCTTCATATGAGTTCTTTTTTAATTGATGGATCATAAAGAGATTCTTAAACATAGCTTGAAGTTTAACAAAATGGGCATTATTGTTGAAAGCAACTGGGTAATGGAAATTTTAAGGTTCCAAATTTATAATGAAAGAAAGTTCTTCATGTCGTATACATTATGTTTTTGATTAATAATATGATTTGATTTGATTTGACCTTTGGCCTTTTTTTTTTTTTCTTAAGAATCAAAGTAGGCCAATGCCAATATTTTATTAAATGATTGACAATTTATCATTATTACGATATGATTGAAAACCCTAAACCCAATATCGATATCAATGTATTTTTAGTTATTATTTCATATTTTTCGTTATAATTCATTTGGCCTTCAATTTTATTTTATAGCACCTAATATTAAATAAAAAATATAAATTCATAAAATAATCTGTAAATTAAGTTAAGAAAACCCATTGAAATCAAATAAAAAAAGGAATTACAAGTTTTCAAGGTTTCCAGCACAAGAAATAGAGGTTGCAATAATTTTGTATTACCAATAAAAATAACCATTAACATAAATAAAATTTATAATTGTTATTGTTTGAATATAATGATTAATTTATTAACTGAAAATATTATTGTCAAGCTAATTAGACTCAATAAAAAAAGAAAACGATCAAAAGGCACAAATATTTTGATACTTAAGTCAAATAATAAAAACTCGAATGTCATATTGAAATTAGTATAAAAAATATACATTTTTTAGAATGAAAGTGTATTTATTTGAAAAATACTATTAGTACATCATTATATACATCTTGGACTAAATAATGATGTATCACTATCTAAAATGTCCTCACATAAGGTGGTGAAGTGCAGTGACGCGAGGGGTATTTATGTCATTTATGTGCCTTGTATAACTCAAAGTATACATAAATGATATACAAATAGCATGACTCGTATCTATTTATAGAGGAACACGGAGATTTTTAAAATTTCTTTGAATTAAGAGTTTTTCAGATAATGTTTATCCTAATATTTTGATATTCATTAGAATTAGTATTCTTATAGATAATGTTTATTATTTTTACAGAAGTCTCCAATGAATTTTTAGATGTCGGGGTTATTCTATTTGCGTCTTATTCGAGATCTCCTAATTAAGAGAAAATTTGCATTTTTAGCCCGAATAGTTATTTTATGCTTTTTGGACTTTTTTGATCTTTTAATAAGTTGTTGCTTGTGACACATTAATACTAGCTTCATTAAAATAATAGCTATAGACCATATAGTACAAAGATATTTTTCTAAAACAATTTTACACCCAAACAAACAGATTTTTAACTTAAAAACAAAAATTCAAGAGCTCTTCAAGTGTGTGTACCAAGTGTAACACCCCGTTTTCTCGGGCGCGTTATAACTTGGGAAAATTCTGGGACGACAATTTTTTTTTTCTTTCAACTCATACTAAGTCGCATCATTTCCCGCATCCGTCCCAAAATTTTCCTACATTACTTTATCTCGAAAGAGAGAGAATCATTATATACATACCTCAAACGCGGAAGCTAGAATCGAACCTGCCATCTTACTTTATGCATAAAATCATAAATCAATTATTTACATCATCGTCTCTCGAACTTAATCCTCAACATAACTTAAAACATAACATACGTTCTCAACTTAACATTAATACATAACATACGTTCTTACTAACATGAACCCTAAATGAGGTTATGCATCGTCATCATTGACCATAAGGTTACATTATCATCATTCATCAATCATAACTCACATCTTACATCATGGATTTTCAAAACGTTCAGATTTCAATGTAGCAGAACTTAAATACACGGGCTACATAACATACATTCATCCATCGTTCATTTCGTCATGCACTTGGAAAGTGCCATTTTATGCCCCATTCATCCTCGTTCCTGCTACAATCTCCATCTGGAACGTTTGAATATTCCAGAGGCAAAAGCCCAATTAGATGATGAACCATCTAAGTAAGAGTATAAAAATCATTTTCGTGCATGAATGCAAAATGTCTTTTCCTTTCATTTCGGTTTGAGCCGACCGTTTCTTATGCTACTTTCCATTTTTACAGCCTCCTTCCCAGGCCGAGGTGTATGGGTACACCCTTGGAAAAGCAGTGGCCCCGGCCCATACTCTCAAACCCTTATGCGGATGCATGATCAATAATTTCATCGTGAACACATGCACATTTCATCATCAATACATGTAAATGCAATCTACATGACATATTCATATCAAGACATGACAACATGATAAAACCGCTTAGATAACATTGGGTTTTGAAAAAAACAACTTACAAACCAAGTCTTTCATAAAACTAAATTCAATTGAGAAATACCACTTACAAACAAAGCATTTTCCATAAATCCAAATTCATTTGGGTAGTACTACTTACCTCATACGGATCTCATAACATCTCGATTCTCGTGTCAGGCTTCTAACGTACTCAATTTGAATAATCAACATACCCTGGCCATCATATTCATTTAATAACATCAATATTCCATTCTTCATAATTTCCTCATAACTTATCCTTTATTTCTTCTTATTTTCCTCAATAATTCCTTAAAAATTTTCCCCACTAAATAATTTCTTATTAAATAATTTATAAATAAAGAATTCTTAAATACATAATTCCTCAATTAATTCCTAAATAATCCAAACTAATCATTCCCCAAGCATATCCTCAAATATATCTCTATAATAATTCATAAAATAATTATCCTAATTTACTGAAATTTTCTTGAGAATTTTTACTTACCTTAACTTAGTCTCTCGGGCTACCTCGGTATGCGCGTCATGACCTCAAAATGTGTGACTGACCTCGAATCTCGTGTAAATCATTGATTCCTGCGCACCACCTCAATTCCTGCACATTATCTCGCTTCCCGCGCATTTACCTTGATTTTTGTGCCATATCTTAATTTTCGTGCATCGCCTCGAAACACGTGCCGAACTATTTTTTTTTCTCGTCAAAGACTCCGAAATATTAATACAACTCCATTTCCTATTTTTCGGGATTTTTTAGAATTATCTTACATTTTTTCCACATTTTCTTCCCTTTTCTTTTCTTCTTTTTTCTTTTCTCATTCTCTTCACTGTTCATCTTCTTCAACCTTTCTTCTTGCAACTCCCGCAACCTGCAACGCACAAACCAACCTTGCGCACAGCCCAGCCACCGCCTCGGCCATCCTTGACGTCGCTGGTCACCACCAAACTGACCCCAACGCGAGCCTCCGCGCAACCAGCGTCCATCGCGGCTTCTTGTTCGCCCAACCGCTGCTGCGGCTTTACCATGACCACCACTAGCTCCTGCAACTCTTCGAGCAGCCCGCACACCAGCTACCAGCTTCCTCGCGCGACCCCACCAGCCCGCAACCGGCCTTCCCGCGAGCACGCACAGCAGCTCGGCTGCCCGCTTCGCGCATAGCAGCAAAGCTGCTGGTTCTTCCTTCCATGGCCGCACGAACCAGCCACCACCCGCTTGCTTCGCCAGCCATCATCGCGCCTTGCGGCTGGCCATGTTGCCTTGCTTGCTTCGCTCGATCTTGCTGGACGATCCTAGCAAGCTGCTGCCCTTCTCGAACCAGCCTGCTTCCACCTTCTTCTAGTGTCGCGGCCATGGCCGATCTCAGCATCTCCCTCTCATTCTCGGCCAAGCTCTCCCTCTCCCTTGCAAACTCCCTCCACTATTCTCTCTCGCAATCTCTCTTTGCTTCCACCTGTAAATAGCAAACGAAGCTTGGGCATCACTCTTCTGTCCCGATAACTCTCTGCATTTCTCTTATCCAGATTCCAACATGCTCCATGCTTGCCCTATCACGCGAACAGACAGAATTTTTGGAGCTTCTGAATGCTCCCCACGCATGCGCACAGACAGTAGCCTCGAAGCCCTCCACGCGAATCCAACAAACTAATTCCAAGATGCCCTTCATGCGCGCACAGACCAAAATCTGTAAGCTCTCCCTGCTCCCCACGCGCATACATATATAATGCACATATACATATTTTATATATAATTTATACTAATATAAATATAGAAAATACATTTTTTTTAATCCCTATTATTCACCTTAATTACACTTGCGAATTTGACTAATTGCAAACACCCGTCAACGCCCAATTAATTTACATTGCGATGCCTTAAATCCAAAATTAATAACTTCAACGATACTTGATAAAATCGATTTCGCCCCCGGGTTCTCACCGGGCCCTTGATTCATCTTAGAACTACTAAAGGGTTGATCGTCATGCAAAATTGGAGTCTCCCTAGGGTTTCGTTGAATTCCCGGACGTCTCATACGATAATTCGGTATTTCAGCCTGATCCGAAGTTGCATTTTAGCTGGACCGAAAACCATCTTAATTCTAATTTCTTTTACTTCCATAAATCATTTCTCGGAACGCTTATCGAGACCATGCCATTTTCCTTAGCTAATTACACTCTAGGGCACTCCCTCCAGTCGATTCGGTGATTTATTTTGCTAGCAAGCCTATTTTCAGTATTCAAACCTTACTTAAATGACGTGGCAATCTTACGCCGAAACGGGGTATTACACCAAGGACATCTCAAACATGAGGCCAAGATTTATGGGGCATCACTGATCTTAAGCTCAAAACCAATACCTAAATTAGAGACATATCAGGCTTGAATGAAAATTTTAGGCCAAGGGATTGGATTTGGACTCGTACTTAGATTTAGGCCCAAAATATTGTTTAGAAATTTTAAAATAATGTTCACGTGATTTGATTATTATCAATCATTAAACTTGCATTTGCTCGTTTACGTGACACGATCGTAACATTTCACAAGTTTCTTAGTACGTTTATATAAGAACACAAATTTTAAAAGATAAGTATTTCATTACTTACCACATTAATCATCGAAGAATTTATTATAACACAAAGTCCTCTCCTTTTGCAAGTCAAATATGTTTTAGATAAACTCAAGGTCTAAACTAATTAGAAATAGGTCAACAGCTCATGATCGAAAAAAACAAATTTAAGAGTATAATTGGTTCGATTTATATATACATGCATATAATAAGATAATAATATATATTCGAATGTAATGCAACAATAATAATACATATTTATGTGCGTAATATTCGATGGATATAAAATTTGGACAAAATTGAAAATGTGACCAAACTTATTCAATTTTGTATCAAATTGATTTTTTTTTTTTTGTTTTGGTTTGGATTGAAATTTGAGCATTTTTGGTCGTTTTGACTATTTTGTCCTTCCAACAACAGTCACTGTGACGGTTGATTTAAGGGTAAAATAGTAAAAATGACCATTCGAGCTCATTATTTAACCTAAAATTTAGGATAAATAAATATCGTTATTCACGGTTAGGGTTTAGAGCGTGAGAATTGTTGATCTCATCGGCGCTGCGATGAATCAGTGGAACCAGTAGACACAAGAAGCAATCGATCAGTGGAAGAACAACCTTGGGAATGAATCAGCCGGTCCAGAAGAACACTCTCTACGTTGGTAGGCTTCCGTTTTTGCTTAATACTGTATTGATTTTAAGCTTGTATGTGCGATCAATGGCGAGTATATGATGAGGGTTAATTTGGTGGATGGGAAGAAAATAGGGGGTTTGGCGGAAGAGGTGAACGAGGCAATACTCCATGCTGCGTTCATTCCGTTTGGAGAGATCAAAGACGTGAAGACGCCTCTGGATCAGGCCACTCAGAAGCACCGGTCCTTCGGCTTCGTTACCTTTCTCGAGAAGGAGGACGCCGTCGCCGCCATGGACAACATGGACGGCGCCGAACTCTACGGCCGCGTCCTCACCGTCAACTACGCCCTCCCTGAGCGCATCAAGGGAGGCGAGCAGGGTTGGGCCGCTCAGCCAAGTACGTGTTCGGAGACCCCTGTCAAATCCCTAATCTTACTGTTTCTTTGTGTGAACATCTGTTTGAGTTTATGCTTTCAAGGCACTGTTTGGGCGAGAGTCTTACTAGTGGAAAGGGACGAGGGGGGGGGGGATGATATTTTTGACGACGAGAGAGGTCGATTGAATGTGTCTAGATGGAAAAATGTCTCTTTTTCTCATGCATGGGCTAAAGAGACATTTTACAATACCGGCACATTCAATCAGCCTCTCAATCCGTCAAAACTACTTATTATCCGAGGAATAATTATTTTTTTGATCTGAAATTGTGGGCTAAATTGGGGGACGACTAGATGAAATGACCTCTTTTTTGGCCCACAATTTTGGGCAAAACAGTATTATTACTTGGATAATGGTACTTTTGACGACAAGTGAGGCCCCGATTGAATATGCCGAGACAGAGAAATGTCTCTTTTGCCTATTCATGGGATTATGAACCACATCCAAGTGGGGCAAGTGGGTGAAATGACCACCCTGCCCCAGTTGGGAAAAATGACCTCATTTCGGCCCACAATTTTGAGCAAAATATCAGTGTTCTTATCTTTTTTTTTTGGGGGGGCGGGGGGGTGAATGGAACGGAACAGAACAGAACGGAAAGTATTTTCTCTTTTTTTTTTTTTTATTTCAGTGAGTATTGGATGGAAACTAATATAAGAAAATATTTTTTCTTTGGTAGAGTAGTGAAAATAGGAACGTGATAGTAGTTAACTACAAATGACAAGTACTCCTCATCATAGCTATGCAATTCAATAAGATTAGCTCAATTTTTATTTTATCTATTCTTTACTAGTCTCTATGTGTATAATCTTGATACAAGTTTACTAATAAATGAGAAGTACTGTGATATCTTTTGTCTTTGAATTGATGAAATAGAAGAAAGCATCATAGAGGAAGAATGACTTTGCAAAAGTAATTCTTAAGACAAACAGTAAATGAATGGATAGATAAAGTTTCGTTAGGGATCAACTTGGGTTTTCTTAAAATTATCAAAGTTAATGTTGTCAACACATAAAAGTAAAAGTTTTTCACCTGTTGTCTTGCATCCATCTTCCCTCAATTTGGGAGAGACAAAAAATAAGGCTTCAAAAAAGAATGGATGAAGAGTGTTCACTTCTATTTTCATTTCATTCCATTATTGTTCTCTCTCCCAAGGAAGGAGAAACCCCTGCAACTGTTTCTATTCCATTCTCTCTCCCAAACACACTGTAAGGTTGACAACTCTTATCTTACTGTGGGAGAGCCTAATGGAATAGAAGTGGAAATTGATGGAAGGGTGTTTGTGAGAGACAATAATAATGACATGAAATGCAAATAGACGTAAACACTTCATACTGTTCCTTCCCAAACTCTCATTTTTTTTTTTTTGGGGGGGGGGGGTGGGGGGGGGGGGGCTGTTGGGTCTTAAATTGAGATAAATAGAAGAAGAATATGATATGCAAACTGATAAAATTGGCCGAATGGGCGAAATGCTCATTCTACCTGTGCATCAGTTTTCACAATTGTAGTGTGCATTGTGAAAACCATTGCTTGGGCAGAATGGCATTTTGCCCATTCAGCACATGCATTTGGATGATTTTATTGGCTTTTTTGTCAATGTTCCAAATAGAATGTAAACAGGTGAATATTTTATTTGTATTTTGATAAGATTAACCTAAACAATTTCATAAAAAATTAAGTGTATGTTTAATTTGGCAACATTTTATTTATTTGTTTGTTTACTGTTAAATTTTGCTGACCCCACATTGTAGGATAAAGGCCTTATATATTGTTGTCAAATTTTCTTATCATCTCCAAAATTTTCTTCTATCTCCTATTAACATTCTTCTATTTCTTGAATTTAGAGACAAGACTTTATGGCACTTTTTATTTAGTAGTAAATTTGTCTCACAATTAAGTACAGGTCGAGATGGGTTAATATTATTTAACTATATATCTATTAAGAGGATGTGATTATCATTTGTTGTTTAATCATTTTCATTGCATCCATTTTCACTACTCTTCCAAGCAAGGAGAAGATATTTTACATTGCTTTTCATCCCTTACACTCCCTAAACAAGATGAAAAATTTTACATTCCTTTCCATTACTAACCCCCGCCCAAGCAAAGCTTTAGTTTTTTTAATATATTAAATCCTCTATTTCTTTCATTTTGAGGAATTTTAGGGTTACAAGTGCCTTACATATGATAAGGCCATAAATAGAGACATCTAATGAGTTAGAATTCATGTAGCTGACCTCACATAGTGGAATTATGGCTTGATATGATGTTGAGGAGATTTAGGGTTTAGAATATTGGAAAGACTCTTCCAGTGCCACTTTATTTTTCGGATTGGTAGAGATGGGAAGTTATAAATTTTATCTATGCAAATTGGAATGCAGTAACAATTATGACACTTGGACAATGGACTCTGAAATCTAGACTGTTATGCAACTGGTAGACTGTCAGAAGGGGCAAAAATAATTGAGGTAGAAATATTTTGGGGGGCATTTTATTGAGCCTCCAATTTTAGTTATAAGTTTCAATTTTGACTCACTTTTTTGTGTTCAAGTTTTATTTTCTGTAAAAATGAAAATTTATATGTTTGTTAACTTTGGCATGCTTTTAGTTTAGTCCTTGATGTTTTGTTTTTTCTTCATTTCTCTTCCACTCCACTGCTGGTGGAGCCTGGCAACTCTCTCCAGCATGAAGCTTGCCAATGATGGAAAGGGAGCGGTGGGGAAGAAAATGAAAATTGTGAAAATATTTTGTTTGGCTTTTTCATTCTTCTAAAAAATTTTAATTTTTCTTTTTCATATCTTAGAAAATAAAGAGAAGTAACCAAACTCCATTATTGAAAAAGATAGTCTAAGTCTCTTAAATATAATTAATGAAATATCATTTATGACTTGTTTGCTATCCATTATTTCCTCATGATTCATTTGTAATCAGATTAATGGGGTTCAGTATCGTTTGATGGCAAGCCTTTAGTCTGCTTTTTTGTGAGATTAGTATTAAAGCTCATAGGAGTCAAGCTCAAGTGAAAAGCATGCAGATTGCTAATACAATTAATTTATGACTTCCAAGAGTTAAAAAGAGTTGAAATGTGGAAAGTTTAGAGAAGGTAAAAGAGGACATGGAAATTGCAGATCAGGGAAATATGACAAAACTCTTTTGTTTTTAGGCATCAAAAACGTCTTGTTTAGAAAATTTAAAATAAATTTTTGTTAATTGGGAAGTGGATCAATATAATGCTGGTTTGATCTGATTGCTCTGGAAAGGGTTGTTTAAATGGTCTTCTGGTGTGTTTGAATTAATGGTTAGAACTCAACTTCTTAAACCTGAAACCTTTTAGCAACCAATGCGTGAAAAGCTCTGATACACTAGGCAACATTACAAACAAATTAGCTATTACGCCAAAATTGAAATGGGTCTCATTTCTCATAACGTTGCTATCTGTAAATGAACTCAAAATGGTTTCGCTTCTTATCAAAATTTCAGTTTGGGCTGATGCCGACACGTGGTTTGAGAGGCAGCAACAAGAAGAAGAAATGAAGCGTATTCAAGCAGAGAATCAGGCTGCCATGCAGGCAGCAGAGGAGTTGCACAGGAAGAAAATGGCACAAGAGCGAGAAGGGGAGAAGGAAGAAGATACAGAGACCAACAATGACCCGATGGCGAGGGCTGAAGCTGAGGTTTTGAACCAGAATGGTTCTTAGCAATCATCTGTTGGAGAAACTACAATGAATTCCTGTGAATGGAAGAAATCTTGGAAGTGTGTTACGGGCAACCGTGTTTCTTGTAACCCATTTCTTCAAATGTTTCTCCAATGATATGTGTTGTAGATTTGGCTATGTGGTGTGGTGTAGACATTGAAGTTCTCATACAATTAAACCATGAGAATGGGACATGACAAGTTTTGGAGAAGGATACACATTCATTCACTGTTTAGAAGATTTCAGATGGAACTCACAAGGCTTCATTTCATTTTATAGTGCTTCTGTTTGTTTTGAAGTCCAACATTACGTGATCCATTGCACATGTTTCCTTACTTAAAAAGGCCTGAATGTCACGAATCAATCAAACTTACAGAAAGTATAAATTAGTGTATGCATAACATAAACTCGCCCATAAGACTTGCGAGGGCCATGACAGGCACATACCAAACTTTTCAGCTCTCCAGAGAATTCGTATATAGATTTCTCCAGTAATATCTGCTAGTCATGGGAGTAAGGTCAAAATAATCTAGGATTATCTAGTTCTTTTAGTCTCATGGGAGGTTAAAGGTCAAGAATCGTCGTCTTTTGGAATCTATTAAGATTATGGAGGTGAAAGACTATATTATAACCCCTCATTAGAGTCTCTCTATAGAGCCTTGATAGCTTTCCATGGTCCATTTGTGATAGCAATGTCCATAGACATATCAAAAGGTGACAGGCTATTTTTTTTTTTAATTTTTTAATAACATAAAAGTATTCGGACCTTCAGGTTGACTAATTTCCATGAACCTGCAAATCACCCCATCGATATGAGCTAAAGTAAAACTCCAATATCTGATAAGCTAAGCTTCGGAACAACCACAAGGGACACAATGCCTGCACAAACTCCACTGTATACCTTGATGAGCGGAGCATCACATCAACTCCAGCTAAAAAATGCCTTTCACAAGCTGTTAGGAAACTCGAACTTGTACCAGGCAACTCCAAAATCGTGGCAAAAAAAACCAGCATAAAGGGAGGTGTGAAGGGCCAACTTAACACCAAGAGAAGCTCAACCAAACAGCAGAGCAAGATTGTGTAAAGACAAAGCAACTAGCCATATCCTAATGCCTTGCCAAATTGTCAAAGATCTACAAAATTTATATCAGCATTTAACAAACTAAAATAAATTACACAACACTACATACAAGATAAAATGTGAGCAAAAATGAGAGCAATGCTAATGTACAGCAATCGAGCATGAGGTCCACTACTACATATCTACAATCGTAGAATAGTTCGAATTGTATCACAAAGGTTTTGAATGGTTTGTTGCTCTTGCACTGCTTGCACTTCCTGAAGTGGCATCTCTTCATAACACCTGCAACAAGGGTCGAAGAACATGACTATGATAATGGATTTATAGTCTATCAAATATATAGCAATTACTAATCTAGCATGCATGTTGAGGCAAAGGAAACCGCAATCATAATGCTAGTGCAGGTGCAAAACATGTTACCGGTGTGGATTTTCAACCGGTTTTTTCATGTACATGAGTGGAAAACGACACCTTCTTCTGTGTTTGAAAATTGATAAAAGGACAGTTCTGAGAGAGGGCCTATTCTCAAGAGGCTAATTTTATATGGTTTTCAAAATTTAATTAATTATATCACAACCTCCTGGCTTTATAGATTCTACTTGCGTGAGAGGTCAGAAGCCAGAAACTATATACGTAGCTATGAATATGGCTGACTTCTTACCAAGAAAGGAGAGAAGAAAAACAGAAAAGGAAAACAACTTGTGAGTGGGCATTAGAAAGCCATACATTCTGTGGTAGGCCAAAGCCTGGGTGAGATTCAGCAGCGTAGAACTTGATGTGAGCCTTTGGTACACACTTGGAGGAAGGGGAACCTGCGTGATGTCAAGTAGTAGAAGTGAGCTCAAATATATTGGTGTGTGTGTGTTTGCGTGTGTGGAGGGAGAGAGAGAGAGAGAGAACCTCATTCTGTCCCCTTCTGCCCTTTTTGGACTGCCCATCACTGGTAAAAAGTTCTTGCACGGCTTCAACACCTATGGATCCACCTTTATTTCGCTGCCATCCCCCAGGAACATTGTCCGATAACAGTGCAATGGGTGATATATCAGTTGCCCTCAAGAATGGAATGGGGACTGTATTACCAGCAGCATATATTGACCAAAGCTACAACAGAGATTACCCAAGTAAAAAGGCACATAAAATTGGCCATAAATATAAGAATCATGAACAACAATTAAGGGGGGAAAAACAAACTGATTAAAGAGATAAATATTGAAGCTATCAAGATCACAAGAAAATCCAGTTATATTGAAGCTTTGCTCTAATGACATCAATGAACTAGTGTTAATCATTCTAGATTGTGAGCCAAACATTTGGACATGTATTTGAAATTGGAAAGACATAAAAACCAAGGTAGTTTGATCAATGAAGTCATGCAACAAAGATTAATAAAAGTTAATTTGGGAAATTGTTGCTTTTGATACATACACTAGAAAACTCAATTAAAGTGAAGAAGGATTGCACAATCCAGCACTGCAGGAGATGCATACCTTGTCAGATTGCCCAATTAAATAATTACAACCTCAGTGTAGTTCAACAACATATTATGTCATTTACTTGGTGGTATTTTAATAATATGCCAAGCCTTTTCATTTTTAAACGTCAACATATCAGGCGTTAATCCTGTGATATCCCACTAGATGGGATCAGCTGCATAGATTTTAGCAGTGTTCTAAAAGGCGGCTGCCGTGATTCAGGCCAAATCGGCTCCTAGGCCGGGCCCAATTAATTGGGCCTGATCGGCGCCCAGCCGCCTGGGTTGTGCACGGCCTGAGCCAATTATCATTTCCTTTCTCTCTCTCTCATTGTTACTCTCTCTCGCCACTTTCCCGTTCACTCTTTCTCGTCGGACTTGTCACCGTTGTCGATCTCATCGTTTCTCTCTCTCTCTCTCTCTCTCGCTGCCAATCAGACCGTTCTCTCCTTGCCCGTTCTCGCTCTTCTTCCTCCGGTACATATGGCCATCTTCCTCCTTGCTAAAATTAAAAAAAAAAAAAAAAAAATTCCTAGGTGCTAGGCCCCCATTTGGCACCTAGCGCGTTTTAGAACACTAGATTTTAGTTTGGCAAATGGCACTATCTATGGCCATATCTTTTGTCAGACCATTATAATACATATCATGCTTAAGTACCATCAAAAAATATATATGATTGTCGTATCATGAATTGCACCTTATCCTAACCAAGCCAGGTTTGGTAGCACAACATTCATATTGTCAATTGATTTCTACAAGTCATATTGACAATACAAATCCATGCAAAAGAATAGTGTGGCAAAATTTTACATTGAATGCCCTTCCTAACGCAGCCCTCTAGCGAGGGAATGATGAGATGAAGTTCCAACACCATTTTCATATAAAAAGGTTTTATGAAATAATTGATATGGTCATGGTCATGTTCCATCACGTAGTTAATAATGTGAAACCAACTTGTATAATATGGAAACACTACTATATATATATTCTTTTTATATACGATATGTCAATTTTTTTTTTTTTCCATTCTATCCACTTTCCTTCCGAAAGCATCTAGTGGAGTACCACACCTGATCAGCTTGATGTTTGTTAACTCTTATCATTTAAAGCAATAACATAGTAGGGAGTAACATTTACCTTATCCAATGCTTTCTTACTAACGGTTTCATTTTTAAATGAGCTCTTGCCAATACCACCAACATTTCCAGTCTGTGCTTGAGAAACGCTATTTAAGTTAAAGTTTGATTCTGGAGGAGAGACTTGAATGGTCTGTGAAATAGGTTGTGATTCTCTAATTGGAAAGTTGTCTGCATCCATCCTGACTGCATTTTGATCCCTGACAGACATTCTTATGAGATTGGTGCACACATAAAACATACACAAAAATAGATCCTCTTGTTCATAAATAATAAGGGAATATGGAGGGAATATGGAAGGCATAAGAAAGCCACCTTAGATGAAAAATCTATGTAAGCACCCTTGTTTGGAAAACCGGATTATACATATTCAGAAAAGCATAATCCCTACTAAGAAAATACAGACATTGGTAGCTACCATCGAAGCTAGTAATCTCAATCCACATTCCACACCCTATTATTGGTGAGATTGGTGTGCACACAGAAGAAAATGAAAAGGGAAACCCAGTGCACTACCATTGTAGGTCAATGTAGGGTCAGTGTATGTAGAAGTACCTACATGCAAAAAAGATCATTTCCATGGTTTGATCTCCTAAATCCTAAAAAGCCCAAAGAATCAGTGGATATGAGTTTAGATAAGGAAACAAAAACAAAAGCAGAAACAAGATAAGATAATTTGAAAAAAAAAGAAAGATACAAATATGGCAAGGATGCAACAATAACAAGCCTTAACCTATTAGGTGGGATTGGCTATATGAATTCTAGTTTTGTCAATCATCTCTATCCTTGACATTTTCTGTAAAGTCATCATATTTCATCTCATGCCAAGAGTTATCCACCAAATTTATATTGGTTTTCCCAAATCATTTCTGCCACACATTTTTTTCCATCTCATCCACTCTCCTCATAGGTATGTCCATTGGTCTTCTTTTTTTACATGTTCAAACCATTTTAAACACTTTATGCAAATCTTAACTTCAACAGGCTTCAATCCAACCTTATTAGGGGCAACTCCATTTCTAATTTTATCTTCATTTTTCTTTGTTTTTATGTATATGGTTGCACATCTACCATAATTTGCACATATTGCATGTTGGTACTTAACAACCCAGCATTCTATTTCATTCAATGAAACTAGTCTACAACCATCCAATAAAACTTTCCATTTAGATTTACAGAGATTCTACAACTGCATAAAATGATAGAAACATTGTCAATTATAACTACCCAACATTCATTTTGTGGGTAACCTTCTCAATAATCTTCCATCTTTTCAAATAACTGATATAAGATATCTGAACTGATTTTTTCTTAAAATAATTTAATTTTCAAGTTTCACTACATCATCATCAAAACTTCTATTCTCAAGAAACTTACATTCTATATATTTGGTTTTCAATGTGCTCAACTCGATACATTTGGATTCTAAAGTATCCTCAATAACTAAAGAAAGTTTAAAATTTTCAAAAAAAAAAAAAAAAAAAGATGGATGACAACAAAATATCAAGAATGGATAATGGATTCTTTTTTTTTGGCTAGACCATTGAAATGGAATTTTACTTGTTCAAGCATAATCAGTTTACAACATGCATGCAACCAAGAAGAATGCAAAAGCATCTATGCAGACAAAAAATGAAGAAGATCAAAGAATCTAAAAGCAATATAAATATTTTATGGTAAAGAAAGTACCAGGGGTCAATTGATTTATCTCCTGAGCCACTGAAAGGGGCTGCTTCAACATTCCAAGGACCTGGTGAGGCTCCCATTGCATTGCGCGTGGGTGCTTCAGTTGATGCTTTATCTTTCTCAACTCCATGAACTATTACAGTCCCAAAATCTCCTGATACACGTAAATGGAGTACAAATCACCAACCGTATTCACAATAAAAGATCATGATATACTTTTTTTATTTTTCAGCACCATATTATGTTATTCACCAAAAAATTGCCTTAAATAATCTGTCCAGAGACACATTTTTTAGTAAACATAAAAATTGTGGATAAAAACCAGAAAGATCATTCAAAAAAATATGAGATAGGCTTTTTGCATATGAAATTGCCATGCTTTATTCATTGGATTCACAAGGACAAGTTAAATACCTCATATTAAAGGCACAGTGCAAAAGAGATGGGAAGTAGGAGAGCCTAGTACAAAAGTATAGGCAGGAAACCAGAAGGTCCACTAAACTAAATACAAAAATAAGATCATAAAAAAAAACTACACAACTGATAACAAACAAAATAAAGTATCCATCCTCAACCACCAAAAAGGAGATGAGAAAATAAGACCCTTTAAATAGAAAATCGAATTCTCAACATTCCCAGGTGCTCTTCTTTCTTTCAGGGAAAATGAACCACCACAAAAATAAATCCAAGGTCAAACAAACTGAATTCTGACAGCCAAACCAGCTATCTACCTCCAAGAAGACAAAAGATCCCCAATGTAGCAGGCAAACATTTTGTAATCCTAGAATAGAGCAAACAAATCCCATACATCTTGCTTGAGCCACTAAACATCAAAAGAGAAGATGGTCCATAGATTTCATGATACTCTTACACATATTAGCACAAAACCAAGATTATCTGCCTCTTACCTCCTCCAGAGGCCAATGATAGAATGGGACCAAGGGGTACATACACAACCACATGCACAAAAAGAGAGAGAGAGAGAGAGAGAGAGAGAGAGAGAGAGAGAGAGGCAACCTTAGTAGGGCACTCAAAAGTTATGGAAATCCATACGCTCTCCCGGCTGCAAAAGGTGCTACAAAAATAAGGAACAGAAAAAGCGCCCCCCCAGCCCTCCCAAGTGTGATGGGTGCCATTACCCATCTGTCCGCACCCTAACCAGTCAACTGATTATCATGAAGCAAGTTGTTGACAGCTGAGTGAGACTCCATTTACCAATCCTGGAAGTTGCATCTAAGGCTTTGAGACCAGACTACTGCAAAGAGAAAGAGAAGCACCCTGACAAAGCCACCTTTCCATAAACGACCAGCCTAATGCGACCAGGAAGTATCTATTGTCACGACCCTAGGGTTTGAATAGGAAATTGAAGAAGAAAGAACAGAATTGGAGGGAGAAAACAGAACAGAAAGAAGGAGAAATGGAGGAAAGGAAAGGTTTTAGACGTACAGAGGGAGAGAGAAGAGTGGGAGGGAAAACATAATGTTTCATTCAATCCATTCATAGCCCTTATTCTCTAATCTACAGCCTATTTATAGGCTGTTTATAACCATTCAATTATTAACCAACACACACACTAACCAACTCAAATAACTACAATTAACAACTCCCGTACAATTACAACTACTGCCCTTAGGGTCATGACATTTCCCCCCTCCTTGAGAGAGTTCTTGTCCCCATGAACTTGCAACTGCTGACCCTGTTCTTCATCCAATTCCAGCCTTCAAAATTTGAATTCTTCTTCACCTTTTCTTGTTCTTTTCTCTTACTTGCCTTGGCCTCTTTTTCTTTCTCTTTCTTGACTTTATCTGATGAATAAGAGAGGAAACAACATCTCATTGTTTAGTAGGTATTTCAATCTCTTTTGAAGTACCGCCTTCATTTTAGTCTACTAGAATCAATGCCAACTCCTCTGCCTGTTCAGTGGCTACGAAATCTCCAACAATATCATCTCCTGTGATTTCCTTGGTAGTGCCTAAAAGACCAACAAAATCTTTTGCCACACGCTGACATTCTTTAATTTCTTTTTCATCCTCCTCTTTGGCTCTATTCTATAGATCCTCAAAAATTAGCTTTGTATTGTCATCAGGTGTTAGAGGAGTACCCCATTTTTCAAGAGAAACATACTTGAATTCTTCAAAATCCACAGTAGTTGTGATCATATCCCTTCTTGAATTCACAACATCTTTTACTTCCTCATCTTCCATAGAGATCTCCTTATTAGGATTATCGTTTATTCCCTGAATTTTCTAATCCATTACAGGAAATTCATCAACTTCTTGTTGTAAATTGGGGGTAGCTGAAGAAATATCAGTGTTCTACTAGCTACCCTTAAGATAACTTCTAGGCAGCATCCCATGCTTTCTATAAATGGCTTTTAGTGCCAATTCTTGCATCCTTGCCTTCTCCGCCACTTGTTCCACTATAGTAGGACAAAACATTTTCATCATATGTCTCAGCGTATTGTTGAGACCATTAATGAATCTCGATACAAAATAAGACTCGATCAAGGTTGGATGGGAATTGAGCACTAGCGCTTTCAATTCCTCAAATCTGACCTTATAATTCATGAAAGAGTCTTCTTGTGTTAGGTTATTGAATTCTTCGTTGCAAGTCTCGGTTCCCATCTAATCCTTTGCAAGTAATTCATCCACTTCTTACAGATTGGAGGTCTTGGGTAGGATTCCAACTCCTGTTAGAATGGGTTCTGTAGTGGATCTTGGAAAAAATTCCTTTGGTAAATTGATATGGAATCTTAGTGAAATTAGAATCATTAAGTCGTCTAATTTTTTATTGAGATTAGTGGCTTTCTCCTAGAATATGTTCTCCATCTCCACAATTCCAATCCTTGAAAATTCGCCTTTGAAACAACAATCTATCCTTGCTTCAGAATCGCGCCTTCAAGATCGCCCGGAATCACCCAATCACCGTCCAATTTCTGGAATCACCGAAATTCGCTTGTCCGACTTCCACTGAAATCCTCCTTTGATCACCACCGCTGTCTTTGCTTCGGAATTGTTGCTATGGATACGTCTTGATTTGATATTGCTATGCTATAATCACTTAGGATTAACCGGGAATCACCTTCTATTTCATTTGCAAAATTTGATCCGAAAGTGATACGATCCACAAATCCGAACCGCTTGTGGAAATCACTTTTGGGCTCTAAATCTGCTGCTTCACCTCCAAGATTCGACCTAGAAGTCGCTTGCTTGTGCTCGCCTACAGATCAACGGTCCTCTGGTTCTACGTTCGGTTCGTTGCAGCTTCAAGATTGCTTGGAACATGGTCTCCTTAGCCTACACCCACTTTTTACCCAATCACCAGCCAATGGAAGGAGTACCACCGGCTCTGATGTTGCTCCTTGAGTTCGCCTGGATTGCCGAAATTGCTGCTTTAGATCCCATACCTAATTGCTAAGCATTGCTAGAATCACCGCTGATGATTGTCGGAATTCACTTGGCCTTGCATTGTTGCATAGAATGCTGGACTTAACTACTAAGAAATTTGCAAGAATGACGACCAAGAATTGCACCAAGAACTGTTGGAAATTACTTTGTAGAGAAGCGCCAAAAATGAATTTTGCCTGAATTCTTAGAACAAGAATTGTTGGAATCATAGCCGAGAATTGATCGGCTTTGATACCAATTGCCACGACCCTAGGGTTTATTAGGGTTTGAATAAGAAATTGAAGAAGAAAGAATAGAATTGGAGGGAGAAAACAGAACAGAAAGGAGACATGGAGGAGGAAAGGAAAGGTTTTAGATGCACAAAGGGAGAGAGAAGAGTGGGAGGGAAAACAAAATGTTTCATTCAATCCATTCATAGCCCCTATTCTCTAACCTACAGCCTATTTATAGGTTGTTTACAACCATTCAGTTATTAACCAACTAATCAACTAACACACTAACCAACTCAAGTAACTACAACTAACAACTCCCGTATGGTTTTAAGTCATTCCTATGGTTTTAAAGGCCGATGGGGAGGCCACTTCTTCCTCGGAGCAGGTTGCTGAGGAGTTCGTTAGGTACTTTAAGGGCTTGCTGGGTTCTTCCTCCCCGTGTGAGCCTGTTTCCATGGACATCCTATGTTATGGTCCTATGTTGTCCCAGATGCAAGCAGATAGGATGATTAATGATCCCTCAGATCAGGAAATCAAGTTGGCCCTCTTTGATATTGGGGATGACAAGGCCCCTGGGCCAGATGGATACTCTTCATGTTTTTTCAAGAAAGCTTGGAATATTGTGGCAAATCAATTCTGCCAAGCGATTAAGGAGTTCTTTAGCTCGGGCTCACTTTTAAAGCAGATTAATCATACGGCTGTTGTGCTCATTCCTAAAAATTCCCATGCCTCGCTTGTGTCTAATTATAGGCCTATCTCTTGTTGCAATGTGTTGTATAAAGTCATATCTAAGATTTTGGCGACCAGGATGGTTCCTGTTCTTGGGTCAATTATTGACCAGGCTCAAGCTGCTTTTGTTAAAGGTAGGAGCATTGCAGATAATGTCCACCTGGTTCAAGAATTATTGAGAAAGTATGGCCGCAAGAGAATCTCTCCTAGATGCTTACTTAAAGTGGATTTAAGCAAGGCATATGATTCGGTAAATTGGAGTTTTATTAGGCAGATTTTGCTAGGCCTTGGTTTTCATTCTCGTTTTGTTGGTTGGGTCATGGAGTGCATTATGTCCCCTTCATATTCGATTGTGGTTAATGGTGCCTTATGTGGCTTTTTCAAGGGGGCGAGGGGTGTCAGGCAAGGAGACCCAATATCTCCATTTATTTTTGTGTTATGCATGGAATACTTCTCAAGAACTTTGAATTTTGTTGCCAGGCAGCCTGATTTTAACTTCCATCCCAAGTGCAACAAACTTTGTATTTCTCACCTCATTTTTGTTGATGATATTATGCTCATGTCAAGGGGGGATCCCATTTCTGTTTCAATGCTCATGGATTGCCTTAAAGATTTTGCTGCTGCTTCGGGTCTCCGCAAATATGGGGGGGGAGGATTTGCAGGATATCCTCAACATTATGGGTTTTCAGAGAGGCAGCATGCCCTTCCGGTATCTGGGGCTTCCTCTTGCGGCTCAGAAGCTTAGAGTGAGCTTTTATGCGCCTCTTATTGATAAAATATCATATTGTATCAGTTCATGGACAGCTTCTTCTTTATCGTATGCTGGGAGATTTGAGCTCATCCAGGCTGTTCTTCAAGGGGCCGAATGTTATTGGCTTTCAATTCTAAATGTCCCTGGAGCGGTAATTGATAACATTGTCCATTTATGTAGGCTTTTCTTATGGAACTCTAAGTTTTCATTAGTTTTTTAGAAGTCCGTGTGTATGCCGAAGACTGAAGGAGGCCTTGGCCTTAGAGATCTCAAAAGCTGGAACACTGGGTTGCCATCCAAGATCTTATGGATCATTCACTCCAAGAAGAATTCTCTATGGGTTAAATGGATTGGCCACTAGTACTTAGGGACAGCGTCCATCTGGGAAAGGGAGCGCAGAGAGAATGACTCATCCTTATTCAAAAAATTGTTGTGTATCAGGGACTCTTTATTATAGGATGGAGGAACCCCCGATGGCGCTGTGGCCATTATATCGGGTTGGATTGAGAACGGGGCCTTCAGGTCTAAGGCAGCGTATGATTATTTCAGGCCTAAGGGTCAAAGAGTCAGATGGTTCTCAGTGGTGTGATAGTCCAACCTGATCCTTAAGCAGGCTTTCATTTTGTGGTTGTGTGTCAAGGCAAAAATTCTCATGAAGGACAGGCTTTTGTTTCTTAATATCGATCGGTCATGCCCTATGTGTGGCACAACTAAAGAGTCTTTGAGACATCTTTTCTTTCAATGCCATGTTAGTTCGAACATTTGGAGCTCGATCAGGGCTTGGCTAGGCCTTTCCCGCACAATGCCACCACTGTCAAGGGCGTTAAAGTGTATTCAGAGGCAAGCCAGAGGGTCTTCTTGGCAGAGTCGTGTTAAAAGGATGGCTCTGGCAGCCACGGTCTACCACATTTGGGTTGCTAGAAATCGGAGCGTTTTTGATAATTTGAAGCCTTGTAGTGAGAGTATTTCATATAGGATTAAAACCTTTGTATACAAATCTATGTTTTCTTTGTATCCCCATGTTTTGATCTAGTATGAGACTCTTCTTTAGAGGCTTTAGTTTTGGTGCCTCTATCGTCCCGAGTATGTTCGGTGTATACTGTACATTTTGATCTTTATATATATATATATATATATATATATTTACATTTGATAAAAAAAAAAAAAAACTGACAACTCATGTACAATTACAACTACTACCCTTGGGGTCATGACATCTATCTCATCCAATGCCTACAAACAACAACTAATCAAACTTGAACCTAGCCCCACTCGACTTTAACCTAAACAAATGTATAAAAACTTCCCACCCCCTCAAGATAGCCCCCCCATAAATCAATTCCATAAGAGAAAAAAACCAAACACATCACTATCACATGTACTAGTAGTCTCCTCCATAAACTATCCTACTCAATGGTAACCCTCCATAACCATTTGCCAAGAAAAGCTTCGGTAAGAAGATCCACTTTCCTAAAACCTAACCTGCCCCTACTCCTTCAAAGATGACCTGCTCCCAGTTTACTAAACAATATCTTCCACTCACTACCAATACCACTGCAACAGATTCCCTAGCTTACTAATAATAGAAATGGAGCTATAAAAAAGGGAGAAATCCTATTTTTCTCGTTTAAGTTTTAACTTTGAAAAATAGAGTTTTATTATTCTGCTTCACTTTACCTAGTTTTTGGAAACCTGGTGTTGTGTATGTCATATGAGTAATATATCATATCCATATACTTGTCTTGTCCATGTATGTGTTTGTAATTGTATCAATATCATTGTTAAGCCACAGTGGTCACCTTGGCAAAGGTATCAAGATATACACCAGTTAGATGCACATAAAGAAAATTTAGTGCTACAGATAAGAAGAGCAATATAAAGGTCAGGAAATTCAATAATCGGATAAAGAAACATTTATAGATGTACAATCACCTAAAATCTAGTAAGTACATACCATGATATATATACACATCCATAGAAGAGGCTGCACTTGAAGCAAAAAAACAGAGTAATATCACCAGAACAGAAAACAGCAAAGAGATTATACAGTAATTTCTTCAATGTCTTTTTGGGAGGACCAAGAAAGCCTTCATTTTTCTGTACACACTGCACAGAGACATGCAATCTTCACCTATCCATTTAGGTACTTACAACATGAATCCAAACAAGAGTTAAGTTCTTAGACCAGAAAAGTTAGCATTCTTCTACATTGAATTCTTTTCCTTTCATGGTTTCTCTAAATGAAAATTGATCTTTTTTTGTACTTTTTATTTATATACATTTGTGATTAGAAAAAGATGTATACAAAAGACAGCATCGGAAGGGGGATACAACCCTCACAGAACCAACCAAGTTCAACCTCGATGACCTATAGAAGTCAGAAGGGCGGGCCTTTCAAAAACAGAAAGGTGGGCATTCCTAATAAAAAATATTTGGAAAGAACCTTCCTAAATGACAATTGCACCATGCCTATGTAGGAACCATTGACTCTATACAAAGGTTCCTCTAGAGGAACCCCCCCTCCAATACCAAAAAGAAAAAATGAAAAAGAACTGGCATCTCTCTTCTAGACACCTTAAGAGGACTTGACCTGATGAGTTCCTTCACAGAAATAGCCTAAAAGGAAAACTAACCATCCCCATTCCCCAATGCACACAAAACAGTAGGCTGGCTATTTAAGCAGACTTAAAAAAGATCTGTCTCCAAGGTTCCATACATTCCTTTTCAACCTCAAATCTAGAAAGATACATTCTCCAATGCCCAGATATATCTTCCACTACATTCTTTTTTAATAACAAAAAATGATGTCCAACTACACGAGGGTCGCCGCTTTGCGAAGGTCAGGAGAGGGTCGTTTTGCACGCAGCCTTTCCATAAATTTACAAAAAGGTTGTTTTCATAACTCAAACCCGTGATCTACCAGTCACAAAGGAGCAATGTTACCGTTGTTAATTACCAAGTCTCAACCCCTCTACTTTTTCAATGCCAAGTCAAAAAAAAAAAAAAAAGAGATTCAAGCTTTCCCATGGATATTTGAGTTAGTCAAAGGAGATGAATACAAAATATTTATTGAAGTTAACTCGAAAAATGATTGTTGACAAATGTTCAAATCATGCCCAAAATTAGGTTTAGCCCAAGTGCCTCAAGCAGCTTTTCTTTTTTCCATTTTTTTTCCTTTTATTACTATTTTTTTTTACTTTTTGTTTGGTTTCAAGTGCAAGGGCACCTTAAGCTCTCCTCACCCTACCAATTCATTCAGCCAAGACAACGTCATGCCAGAGCACAATCACAAACCATGACTTCACATTGTAATTCATACAAATAGTTCAGAACCAGTAAATGATATTTTCACCACAATAGATCATCAATGGAAAGAATATGTCAAGGCCACAATGGAGTTGTCTAGTTAACAACTATCTAATAGAGCATCAATCACATCAGGTAATGCAATATAAGAACACTGGTGTCATCCCTTTGGTGCCTCTTCGTTCCAGTCATTCATCTAAGAAAGAGAATATAGTATGTGGAGTGGTCAGGACTCAGGAGATTAATACCTTCTCCGGCCAATTCCACAGCATCAGAAATGAACTGATTTTGTGTTGTACCACTCACAACTGACATTCTACTGGTAAGCTGAAGTCCATCAAGAGGCCTTGATGGAACTGTATCTCCATACTCTTCGTTGACATTTGGACCTCCCAATGCCTGTTTAAATTAGCAAATAATTCATGCAAGAGAACAAAATATTGAGAGAGAGAGAGAGAGAGAGAGAACTGAAACAAGAAATTTCACATACTCCATCTCCTGCCATTAAGGTCCCTGTATCAATATTTTGTTCTTGCAAAGCCATCGAGGCTCTAATTTTCCTAGCCTTCTCAATCTTGGGCAGCATTATGGAAGGCCCTGATTGGCATTTCTCAATGAATTTGTGCTAATTTCAAATAAAGAAACAAGAAGCTTAAGTTAGACTTTAAAACTTAGGTATGCAAACCATATATTCATTCAAGATAAGGAAAGGTGCAGCTCATACATGTGTTACAACAATAACATACCAAGCCTTATTCCCACTAGGTGGGGTTGCCTACATAAATTCTAACTCAATCATTTCAATCTATGGTCATATCTTCTACAAGACCCTTATAACTCATATCATCAAAACTGACCATGCCAATGTGACTAAAATCAATAGTATTACAGAAAAATGCACTCCATTAAACTCGAGCATTCCTTTCTTTCCAATAGCAACTTCTACCCATGCATTTATTTGCACGATTCTCCAGCCAATTGTCTCCCATTCACAGCATTATACAGGGCCGGCCCTGAGGGTAGGCAACCTAGGCAGGTGCCTTGGGCCTCCCCACTAAGGCCAGTTTTGGCTTTGTTGGCATGGGCCCAGCTAGCCTTATAGGCATGGGCCCATTTCATATTATATATATATATATATATAATATTAAATAATATTAGAGGCCTGAGATGTTAGGGGGTCCATATAAAATTTTGCTTAGGGCCCTTAACTTCTCAAGGCCGGCCCTGGCATTATAGTAGCATCCTGAAATCCTCATCTTCAGCTCCAGAGTACGTATGAAATTTATGGCCTACTGCCCAACTGATTGTCAATAAATAATAGAAAGTATCTGCATTACCATTTTACACTCCAACATTGATGTACATTTTATAAATGAGGGAATTAAAAAAAAAAAAAGGCAAAAAAGAAGAAAAAATTCGTGGAAGATTTATACCTGTAAGTACAATGGTTGAGACAAACTGTATAAAATAATAAAATTTCAGTATGCAATTTGGCACAAAAAGCTGACCTGGCACCAGTAAATGTTCCAAATCTTTTTTTTTAACTAGTAACAATCCCAATACCAGCCCTAAAATGACGGTTCTTGGTGCGTTAGATATTATAATATTCAGCTGATCCAATATGCACCACTTCCTCTCGAGCTCCGTCACACCATCCAGACCTTCAATTTTAAGTTTTATCTAATTTAACAAACCAGGGTCTACAGAAGATTTTGCTGTGAGATAGCTAATTAAGCAAGCTCGACAATGAAATGTGCCAGATGACCAGCCAAACCAGTTTAAATCTTCATTTTTATTAGCTAGCAATCGTATGGTAGGTGTCAAGGAGGAAAGAGTAAGAGACAGACAAAACATTTCAGAAAACTTCAAGTGAAAAGAACCATCACTTAAAACAGGGGAAAACCCTGCCACCCATTTTTAGGGTAAATTGATCGTACACCTCCTAAACTTTAGGCTTTTGGCCTGGACACCCCCCTAAACTCTATATTTCACCATATTGGTCCCCAAAACTTTTCCAATTTAGCCACAACCACCTTTTTGTTACTAGCAGCGTTCAAAAGGTGTTCAAGCCAAAGGCCTAAAGTTCAAGGGGTGTACCTTCAATTTAGTTCATGTTAATAGAAATGGAAGGGGTGTTGTGGCTACTTCAAGAAAGTTCAGTGGCTGAATCAGCAAAATATAAAGTTCAAGAGGTGTTCGGGCCAAAGGCCCAAAGTTCAAGAGGTGTATGATCAATTTACCCCCATCTTTATTACCTAACTCTTGGCAATCTTTCCTATTTTTAACTATTGTAATTTTCTCATCAGAGATAGTGTGCCTTCTTTTCTCATCGAGAGAGAAATTGTTACAACCCAAGGGTACAAGAAGGCACAGTTGCTCTCGATGAGAAAATTCTTGTCCCCCAAGAATTTAGAGCAACTATGCCTTCTTCATCACCCAATTCCCGCTGGTTCTTCTTCTTCGTTTTTGTCCTCTATTCCTTTCATATTAAGTAATTGTTTTTGGCATCGGTGGTCGGGATTGAAGTTATCTTCACATTTATAACATAATCTTAACTTCTGTCTCTGCTCCATAGTAGATGATTTGCTATCCTTAGAATTCACATTCACTTGATTCCTTTCCACTAGTGGATAGAACAAAGGTTGAATTTCCGTTGTGATCGTGTACTTATTGAAAATCGCTTCCAATGTAAGCTCCTGTAGTTTTGTCTTCTCAGTTGCCTGTTTCACTGTTTTAGGCATCATCATCTTAACCATAGGTCTCAATTCATCTTTTAACCCACTAATGAAACTTGATACAAAGTATAATTCAGTTAGGTTGGGCTATGAAGTCCACAATAGAGACCTTAGTTCTTCGAATTTCATTTGATATTCCATCTCCGAACCTTCTTATCTTAATTTGTTGAATTCCTCAACTACATCTGCCATATTCTTTTCACCAAATCGATCACACAATTCCTCAACAAACTCTATCCAACTAGCCTCATTTCCCTTGGCTTGGGTCCCCCCTTGGTACCATGAGTCAACCATATCATTGAGATAGGTTGTTGCCAAGGTAATCCTCTACCCTTTGGCAACTAGATAGAATAGAAAGAATTTTTCAAAATGGCGGATCCACCACCTTGGTTTCAGTCCCTCAAACATGGGAATCTCTAACTATGGCGTTGGTGTGTGGATAGGAATGTGAGAGGAAGATCCCCATACCTGGATACCTTGTTTCAGTGTAGATTGATCCTCTATTTCCAACCCTTCGCCGAGCCTAGGAAGGATGCCCCTGCAAGGCAAAATCGGGTTGGAATTTGTCCTTGGAGGGAAGTCTTACAACAGTCAGAATTGGGGCAACAATGCTAGCATGTTGAACATGTTGTTAATTTTTTGGCCATATTGCTCCACATCCTCCTTGTTCTTTTCCAATTCTCGTACACTATCCTTGATGACTGAAATGCCTTCCCTACTTTAGCACATGGCCTCCTGGATCTGCGCCATGCCAACTTCCAGTACCTCCATCCTCGCTTCTAGTTGCCTCATCCTGGTTCCGTTGGCCATCCTTCGATTGAATCACGATCTGGGTCAAAACTGAGTTCTCAATTCAGTCGTACTACTACTCAGCCCCAAACGCCCCACTAATCAGAGTTGCTGCCAGCCAGCAATCTCTCGACTTCTACC
Organism: Diospyros kaki; assembly: GCA_036245055.1. Lineage (NCBI taxonomy): Eukaryota > Viridiplantae > Streptophyta > Magnoliopsida > Ericales > Ebenaceae > Diospyros > Diospyros kaki. The sequence goes on from BSEG01000010.1 coordinate 3,439,270, forward strand.
TTTGAGTCGCACCTAAACATTCGTCGTCACCCTCACCTCATCCAAGGATCGTTTTCTATTGCAATCTTGGGATTTCACCGCAAATCGGCAAAAAATAACAATTGAACCAGAGAAGTCAAAAGCCCAAGACTTCTCGTTAACCTCCTATAACCTAATTGATCATGGGTCGGTCTCAATCAGTCAAATCGAGAGTTGCTGCTTAGCCTTCGAGTCCACCAAGAATTGATCGAAGGAACCCGCCAAGCTTGCTCCGCCTTCAATGCCTTCAAATTCGAATCTTACGTATCGCTATGAAAAGCCTTCACAAATCCTCAACCGAGAATCTGAAATTCACCGCCAAGGAACATTCGGCTCTGATACCAAATTGTCATACCCTTGAGTTGGGGGTTGGGCAATATGGGAATTTGGGTGAAATTTCAAGAAAGAGGATAGAAGTTGAGGAAGAAACAAATAGAACAAGAGAGAGAGGAAGAGGGAAAATTAGAAAGAGGGAAGAGAGTGAGAGAGTTCTGTTATTCCGAAAACTGCTTTAACTCTTTTACAACAACCTTCTTAAAGGTTACTCCTTTCAGTTAGATAGCTAACTGTCAGTTATAGGAGTTGTAACTGTTCTAACTATTCTACCACCTATCCCCAACTGCTTACAACCACTTAACCTCTTATTGTTACAATGGGTTACAAGAATTCACCCCCAATGTCTAATCTACCCTTGGGTCGTAACAACTGCCTCCAAACAACATGTAGCTTTTGATCAGCTTAATACAACTCCTCAAGTTACAAAAATACTAAAGTTGAATGCCATATCCCTCCAATCTCCATCCTTGGTTTAAGGGGTCTAGAAGAAATCCAATTCGCAAAGCCACCACCAGGTATGTTCCACCCTTGTTCTCAAGGCATTAGAAAACCAACTTTCTATCCCCATTGCAAAAGTCTTCTCAAATTCCTAGCCCCTTTCTCAAGAACCCTACAAATTCTAAATAGTTCATTAGCCAAGACAATGAATGAACGTCCATAACCCCTTGCCTTTCTTTACTGCTACATAGTAATTTCCTCCTCCTTCCAAAAGTTCGAATATCTTCCATTTTAGCTTTAAAAGCTCCTTTCTCCCCCACCCCATAAACTTTTTGGTTAAATTCATGGTGGACTACAAGTGTAGACCACAGTAGCTCCCAGAAACTTTTTGGTTAAATTCATGGTGGACTACAAGTGTAGACCATAGTAGCAAAGTGCAGACAAGTAGGTCAAAAATAACAAAGTTTGCAAGTTCAAGTTATACTTGGTACGTTGCTATAAGGTGTGTCACCTTGTCTGATTAGCAACTTCGCATTAGCAAGCTTGCCCAATTCAATGAGGCTTTGATGGGTAGGCAGGCATGGAAGTTTGTTTATAGGGAAAATAGGTTGTCATGGTGAGAGGTTATCATGGCAAAATATGGCTGCAACTAAGGTGGTTGATCAAAAAGGTTCATTAGATCGGTCTATTAGGTAGGCCTTTAGAGAACTACTATATGAGTTTGTGCTAGAATCCAATTTAGGGAACCAGAGTAAGATTTTGGCTGAATTATGTCAAGAGAAGACCCTTCCGAGATTAGAATTTAATTTTTTTTGTGTAGCTTGATTGTTGTTAGCTAGTGTTTGCTGTTACTGTTATTTCTTAGAGTATGTTAATTTCGGTTAAGCTTCTAGAAGGGAAATCGATTATAGCCAGGCAGGGAATCCCGAGTTTGTTACGGGAGTGGACCCCACCTGGGAAAGAATCTTCCCTAGGCATGAGCATATATCCGCCTGCCTCAGCGAGTTGGGGCATGAATGAACAACAGAATTTCTATTGTTTCCTCCTCCAATTTCTCTCATTCCCTCTATTCTTACTCTCTCTGTTCTTCTCTCTGGATTTCTCTCTCTCTTCTTCTCTTTTCTCACTGTTTACTGCTCGGGTGAGAGCATCAAGCTATCCTAATTCGCATCGGAATTAGGATAAGGCTTGTCGACTGCCCAAGCCGTGACAATCTTCGTATCAGAGCATCGATTCTTGGCGGAATCTGCAGCTTGAGAAATGGCGGAAGGAACCCGCATGAAAAACTTTGAGACACAGTTGCAGCAGGTTAGCTCGACGGTGTCGGAGTTTCAAGGAAGGATCGAACAGCTGGAGATTCGAGGAGAAAGGAACCATGAAGCGATAGTAGCAATGGATCGCAAGCTGGAAGGATCATTGGTGGGACTGGAACAGAGGTTGGAAGGATCCATGACGAGGCTACAGGAGGACATGCAGCAGTTTATGCTCATGTTTACACGCCAGAATACGGTAAGGATGGCCCCTGACTTCCCTCCGCGCGAGAGGGACAACCTTGTTTTACCAAGAAATAGAGCACACAGGAGGGAAGGTACGTCTGAGATTGAGGTAGAGCATGACGAAGAGTTAGAAGGGGTCGTGGGCAGAGAGGGGATTGAGCAGCCTCACGGCCACCCCCTGGGGTTCACCATGCCTAGGATGGAGGTACCCGTGTTCGAAGGAGCTAATCCTCGATGGTGGTTGAGGAGGTGTGAGAGGGTGTTCAGCTGGCACAATATACCCAAAGGACAGAGGGTGCTGCTAGCCGCTGCTTACTTTAATGAGGCGGTGGATGTCTGGTTTCAGGGATGTCTTAGCGTGAGGGGAAATTATACGTGGGAGGAGTTCTCTGAAAAGCTTTGTGAGCGATATGGAGAGAGGAATATGGTAGACATGATAGAAGAATTCAATAAGCTGAAACAAACGGGAAGTGTAGATGCCTATTTGCAGAAGTTTGAGGAGTTAAGGTCGTTTATGATCGGTCACAACCCACATTTTTCCGAGGCTTACTTCGTGTCAAGCTTCTTGAGCGGCTTGAACGAGGAGCTACGACCGATGGTCAAAATGATGAGGCCGAGGACGGTGGAGCAAGCGTCTGAAAGCGCGCCCGACTGCAGGAGATGTCAGTGGAGGCATTAATGAGGAAGCGGAGGCTGTAGTAGCGGGGAGTAAGTATCGGAGCCAACCATGTCGGGGGAAGAAGTTACCCCCGCGAGGCGGCAAGAGGTAAGATGGTGGTCAAAGGAGCAGGCGAGTCAAGCTCGGTTCCTTCTGAGGAACAATTAAGAGAGCAAAGGAGGTTGGCTGGCCTTTGCTTTCGATGCAGTGACAAGTATCACCCAGGACAGCCTTGCAAGAGGCAAATTCTCTTATTGGAAGGAGACGAGGAAGAAAACTAAGAAGAGGAAATGGATGGAGATAGCAAGGAGGATGTAACCGAGGACAATGGGGAGATTTCTATTCACGCTCTGAAGGGGGTGGCTAATAACAAGATCATTAAGGTGGGAGGACGCTGTAAAGGTAATGATCTTATGATTTTAATAGATAGCGGAAGCACCCATAGCTTCTTGGATGAAAACACCGCAGGAAGGCTGAAATGCCAACTCACAGGAACTCTTCCTTTGAGTGTAACGGTAGCTAATGGCCAAAGGGTGTTGAGTAATTCAGCATGTAATGGGTTTTGTTGGGAAATGCAAGGAGAAAAATTCGAAACAGACCTTAGGCTCCTACAGCTAGGGGGTTGTGATGTAGTCCTAGGGGTGGACTGGATGAAAGGGGTGAGCCCCATCAGTTTCGATTTTAATAGGATGGAAGTGTCCTTTGAGAAGGAAGGAAGGAAAATGACATTGTCCAAAGGGAAGAAGGTGGGAGTGTGCAAGATGATGTCGGGAAAGAGACTGCAGAGGGCGATCAGGGGAAAATGGGGACACTGGCCACAACTTTTCTCAATCTTGGCAGCAGAGGAGGTCCAGGCAGGCCCTGCACTGCAAGGGGAGACGTGCTTATTGGTTAGTATGAACCCGAAAGGGCCCGGACAGGTACGTTACTTAGATCTCCTTAATAGACTGTTAGCTGAGTATGAGGATCTATTCTTTGAACCTCAATCACTTCCCCCTACCCGAGTCCATGACCATGCCATCCACCTAAAACCACTATCTGAGCCTATCAACATTAGAGCTTACCGTTACCCCCCACTCCAGAAAAATCAAATTGAGAAACTGGTGAGGGAAATGCTTAAACAAGCCATCATCCGACCTAGCCAAAGTCCCTTCGCTTCTCCTATCCTCTTGGTTAAAAAGAAAGATGGAACATGGCGGTTTTGTGTGGACTACCGCCAATTAAACGCTATAACCATCAAGGATAAATTCCCCATCCCTTTGATAGAAGACCTGTTAGACGAGCTACACAATGCTCGGTTCTTTTCTAAGCTAGACTTGCGCTCGAGCTACCACCAAATTTGAATGAAACCCGAGGACATCCACAAGACAGCTTTTAGAACTCATCATGGGCATTTTGAATTCTTGGTGATGCCCTTTGGACTCACCAACGCCCCAGTAACTTTTCAATCCCTTATGAACACCATTTTTGAACCTCAATTTCGAAAATTCATACTAGTATTCTTTGATGGCATACTTATTTATAGTCCCTCATTTGAACTACACTTGTCTCACCTTAGGATCACCCTTGATATCCTCCGATCTCACCAGTTGTTTATTAAGAGGTCCAAGTGCGCATTTGGCCAAGGGCAGGTGGAGTACTTAGGACATATTATATCCCAAGGAGGAGTGAGCACAAACCCCCGTAAGGTGGAGGCTATGGTGTCTTGGCCAAGGCCGAATTCAGTAAGGGCTTTGAGAGGATTCTTAGGTTTAACAGGGTATTATCGTCGGTTTGAAAAGAACTATGGTATAATTAGCAAACCGCTAACGGAATTGTTGAAGAAAGGGGGTTTCAGATGGGGACCCAAGGCAGAGGAGGCTTTTGAGGAATTGAAAATGGCCATGAGCAGAGTGTCGGCCCTTTGTCTCCCAGATTTTAACAAGGCTTTCGTTCTGGAGACTGATGCTAGTGGAACTGGAATTGGTGCGGTCCTGGTTCAAGAGGGGAGACCACTAGCATTCCTCAGCCAAGTGCTAGGTCCTAAACATTTGGAACTCAGCATATACGAGGAGGAGTTCTTAGCAGTTCTAATGGCTGTGGAGAAATGGAGACACTACTTGGAAGGAGGGAGATTCATAACCAAGACTGACCATGAGAGTTTGAAGTTCTTGCTACAACAAAGACTTCAAACACAGCTGCAGAAGAAAGGGATGTCCAAGCTCATGGGGTTGGACTACCTTATTCAGTACCGAAAAGGGAAAGAAAATGTTGCTACCGACGCACTTTCAAGGTATCATGAAGAAGGAATTTCGGCAGCCATAACTAAAGTGATTCCCCAGTGGTACCTTGATGTGATTGACAGTTATAACGGGGATGAGAGGCTTAAACCTCTGCTGGAAGGGTTAGCGCTGGGGGCAGACGTGGGAAAGGGATACACCTTAAATCAAGGAATGTTGAGGTACCAAGGAAGGGTAGTCATCGGGGATAAGACAAACCTAAAGGAAAAGATATTTCGGGCCTTACATGCATCGCCCATGGGGGGACACTCAGGAGAACAAAACACATATTTAAGGGTAAGGCGAGTCTTCTATTGGTCGAGGATGAAGTCAGAGATTAAGGGGATGGTGCAAGCTTGTGACACTTGTATAAAGTGTAAATCAGAGACAATTGCCTACCCTGGGCTATTACAGCCTTTGCCTATTCCTGATCAGGCTTGGTCAAGCGTATCAATGGACTTTGTGGAAGGGTTGCCAAGGTCTGAAGGGAAGGATAGCATCTTAGTGGTGGTGGATAGGCTGACCAAGTTTGCACACTTCATTGGATTAACCCATCCATACACAGCTCAAGAAGTGGCGAGAGCTTTCTTGGATAGGGTGGTTAAATTACATGGGACTCCCAAGACTATAATTTCTGATCGGGATCGAATCTTCACCAGCATAATGTGCCAGGAACTGATGCGATCAATAGGAACAAAGCTGAGCATGTCCACTGCCTATCACCGTCAAACGGACGGCCAAACCGAGAGGGTGAACCAAAGTCTTGAGACCTATTTGAGGTGCATTTGCTTAATGCAGCCCAAGGAATGGCACAAATGGCTAGCCTTAGCTCAATGGTGGTACAATACTTCCCACCATTCCTCCATCAAGATGACTCCCTTTGAAGCCTTGTTTGGGTACCAACCGTCGGTTATACCGGCAGCGAAAGGCGACTCCAGGGTAGCTTCGGTGGACGACTATTTGTGAAGAAGGAGAGAGGTGACACAACAGCTGAAGCAGGAATTGGCTTCAGTTCAGAACCGCATGAAGCAGTTCGCGGACAGAAGAAGGAGTGAATGAGAGTTTGAAGTGGGAAACAAAGTATACTTGAGGTTGAAATATCCTCACCTCAAGTCTCTCACTCGGAAAAAGGTGACCAAGCTCAGTCCTAAGTACTACAGGCCATTTCCTATCGAGGCCAGGGTGGGCAAGGTGGCATACCGACTTCGGCTACCAGCAGGATCGCTCATCCACCCGGTATTTCATGTATCTCTTCTTAAGAAGGCAGTGGGTGAGCAGCCTGTCAGTGCAACCCTTCCCACCATTCCTGTAGAGGTCAGGCAAGCCGTAGAACCCGAGGCTGTTCTGGAACGAAGAGTGATCTACAAACACGGGGCTCCACTCATGCAGGTATTGGTTAGGTGGCAGGGAAGGCCTCCAGAAGATAACACCTAGGAGTATCTACCAGATCTCCTCAAGCAATTTCCAAGGGCAGCTAATCTCCTCAACATTTCTTGAGGATAAGAAAATTGTTAAGGCGGGGAAAATGTCAAGAGAAGACCCTTCCGAGACTAGAATTTAATTTTTTCTGTGTAGCTTGATTGTTGTTAGCTAGTGTTTGTTGTTACTGTTATTTCTTAGAGTATGTTAATTTCGGTTAAGCTTCTAGAAGGGAAATCGATTACAACCAAACAGGGAATCCCGAGTTTGTTACGGGAGTGGACCCCACCTGGCAGAGAATCTTCCCTAGGCGTGAGCATATATCCGCCTGCCTCAGCGAGTTGGGGCATGAATGAACAACAGAATTTCTATTGTTTCCTCCTCCAATTTCTCTTATTCCCTCTATTCTTACTCTCTCTGTTCTTCTCTCTGGATTTCTCTCTCTCTTCTCTTTTCTCACTGTTTACTGCTCGGGTGAGAGCATCAAGCTATCCTAATTCGCATCGGAATTAGGATAAGGCTTGTCGACTGCCCAAGCCGTGACAGATTATAGGTGGAGTCATAGACTTTCTCATCAGTCTTTCCCTTATCGCTTATGATTGACAAAGGACAACGGAGTGATAGACAAGATGAAACAAGAGTTTCACAGTCGGAATAACAAGAAAAGCAAGAGATGAAAAATACCTCGAGAGATCTTATTCAAAACAGAATGAAATTACAATAATTTGAGATCAAACTGATCCTTATATACAACAAATTAATGAAGCGCTGCCTAACTAATCATTACAACAAATATAACAACAATCAGCTGTAACTAAGAGTACAGAATATAGCCTACTACCTACAGCTTATATCCTTTACATTCTCCCTCAAATCAAGCTCCGTAGATGATGGTAAAATAGATTTTCCAGAATTGTTAGGCAACAGACTTTCTATTATAGCAGCAGAAGGACCAGTGTTGACATTGGGAATAGGTGATCTATTGAGACCCAACTTGTTACATAAAAACACAAACCTATCCCTCGATAACCCTTTTGTAAAAATATCAGTCACTTGATGCAATGTAGGGACATACCGAATATCAACATCTCCATTTTCAACCTTTTCTCTCACAAAATGCACATCAATCTCAATGTGCTTTGTTCTAGAATGAAAAACAGGGTTTTCAGCCGTACTTTTGGCTGCTAAATTGTCACACCAAAGAACTGGAGTTTGAGTGCAAGAGTAGCCTAACTCGGATAACAGTGACTTCAACCACAAAATCTCAGTTACACATTGGGCAACTGCCCTATACTCTACTTCACCCACTGATCTTGCAACTACAGACTGTTTTCTGAAACCCTAAATTACCAAATTGCAACCAAAGAATACACATAGTCCATTGGTTGATCTTCTAGTCACTTTACACCCTGCATGATCAGCAACGTTGTATATAGTTAAGGACATATTCATAGGAGATGAAGCAAACACAAGACTAAGATTAACAGTCCCCTTAAGATACCACAACAACTTTTTACAGGCCAACCAATGTTGTTGCCTAGAAGAAGAGAGAAACTGACTTAACTTGTTGTCTATAAAGGCTATATCAGGCCGGGTGTAGGTTAGGTATTGAAGTGAACCAACAATAGTTCTGTAGAATGATGGATCCGGAAACACCTCACCCTCATCTGTCAAAGATATACTCGAAGTCATAGGTGTGCTACATGGTTTACAGTCTTGCATTCTTGCATTGAAGCCTTTTTCAATAAATCTAAGGTGTATTTAGACTGTGTAAGATATATACCAGTGGAATTCCAATATGCTTCAAAACCTAGGAAATAATTAACCGAACCTAGAGCTTTGAGAGCAAAATGTGTATCCAAATCATGTATACACCCATGTAAAGCCAAAGAATCTAAACCAGTTATAAGAATATCATCCACATACACCAAGACAAATAGCACATACTTAGAGTTTCTCTTAATGAAAAGTGAAGCATCAAAAACTGCCCTCTTGAAACCCCAATTTTGTAAGGCTAACTTCAACTTTGTGTACCAAGCTCTAGGAGCCTATTTAAGTCCAAGCTCTAGAGACTTTTTCAATCTACAAACATGTGTGGGAAAATCTGGATCAACAAATCCTTCCGGTTGAGTCATAAAAACTACTTCATTTAGATCACCATTTAAGAAAGCATTATTTACATTAACTTGTTGGATGTCCCAACCAAAAGACACAACTAAGGAATGGTAGTAGAAGAGAAAGGTTTAGGGAGAAGAAGAAGAAAAAGATTGAGGGAGAGAATAGTTTGGACGTTAGAGAGAATGCAGGGAGTAAGCTGGAACTTCTTGATTGATTCTCGTTAATGATTCTCAGGAGCCGTTTGGGCTTATATAGCTATCCTAGGGGCTGTTACAGCAGATTGCAGCTCCCATAACCAACTATTTTGTCCTATCCCAAACACCTTTACAGGTGGATATTCCTTCTAACTAACTAGCAGTTGGAATAAAAGAGAATTCTATGGAATAATAAAGAAACATAGCAAGCAATTAAAGAACATAGCAGGAAAAATAAATCCGCAGCAAAATTGGGCTTGGTTCCATGACAATGCCCTTCCCTTCAGCGATTTCTTGTCCTCAAGAAATATGTAGGAGGCTGGCGGTCCGGGGAAATTGTTGTAGCAACTGTGGAAGGTACTCCCAGGTGTCTTCCTTCCCAGATCCTCCTTGCCACCTGACAAGCACCTGCATAAGAGGAGCCCCTTGATGGTAGATGACTCTTCTGTCCAATATGGCCGCTGGTTCCCTTGTGACTTCCTTCTCCTTAGGTAGCGCAGGCAAATTTGGGTTCACCCGTTCCTGCCCTGTTGACTTCTTTAGTAGGGAAACATGGAAGACGGGATGAATGTGGGATCCTTCGGGAAGCTGTAAACGATAAGCCACCTTGCCAACCCTAGCCGTTATAGGAAAAGGCCCAAAGTATTTGGGGCTGAGCTTAGAGACCGGGCCTTGAGAAATGGATTTAAGGTGAGGGTACCTCAGCCGTAGATAAACATTATCTCCTACTCCAAATTCTCTGTCAGTCCTCCTCCTATCAGCCTGCTGCTTCATCCGGTTCTGGGTTGATGCCAACTCTTGTTTGAGTTGTTGTAGCACCATTCCCCTTTGCTGGAAATACTCTTCAACTACAGTAGCTGAGGTACAATCTTCGATGGCCGGTAGAATTGGAGGCTTAAACCCAAATACAGCTTCAAAAGGTGACATCTTAATGGATGTGTGATAGCTGGAATTGTACCACCACTGGGCTAGAGCTAACCACCTATGCCAGTTCTTGGGCTGCATCAAACACACGCAACGAAGGTAGGTTTTGAGACTTTGGTTCACCCTTTCGGTCTGTCTGTCCGTCCGACTGAGGGTGGTATGCAGTCGATAGATTGAGTTCAGTGCCCATATTTTTCATCAACTCCCTCCAAAAATGGCTGGTAAAGATCTTATCTCGATCGGATATGATGGTCTTAGGGACCCCATGCATGGCAATTACCCGGTCAGTGAATGCCCGAGCCACCTCCTGAGCCGTGTAAGGGTGTGCTAGTCCCACAAAGTGCGCAAACTTCGTGAACCTATCGACAATCACCATTATACAGTCCTTGCCCTCCGAACGTGGCAGTCCTTCGATGAAATCCATGGACACACTTGTCCATGACTGTTCTGGAATGGGTAAGGGTTGAAGAAGACCGGGGTATGCCACGTTCTCATGTTTGCATCTCTTACATGTGTCACACCCCAAGACAAATCTTTTGACTGTTTCTCTTAGTCCGGGCCAGTAGAATAGCTGCCGTACCCACAAGTAGGTGTTTTGGATGCCCGAATGTCCCCCTATAGGAGACTCATGAAGTGACTGCAGAATTTTACTTTTAAGCTCCTCCTTGTGGCCTATTACTTTTCAACCCTTATACCTCAGCAGCCCATCTCTCATCGTATAGCCTTCTGTCTCCATGCTTCCCAGGGCTAATTTTTCCAGCAAACCCTGAATACGATCATCTCCTTCATAGCTGTCCACTACCTCTTTACACCATTCAGGAATTACCACAGTCATGGCGGCTGTTCGAGCTTCTTCTTGACACCTGGACAATGCATCCGCTGCTAGGTTCTCCTTCCCTTTCTTGTATTGAATTGAGTAGTCCAGTCCCATTAGTTCGGTCATGCCCTTCCTTTGGAGTTGGGATTGAAGCTTTTGTTGGAGCAAGAACTTCAGGGACTCGTGGTCTGTCTTAATGATAAACCGCCCTACCTCCAGATAATGGCGCCACTTTTCAACAGCCATTAAGACAGCCAAAAACTCCTTCTCATAAACACTAAGCCCCAAGTGTCCAGGGCTGAGAGCTTGGCTCAAAAAAGCCAATGGCCTCCCATCCTGCATCAGTACCGTGCCTATCCCCACTCCACAGGCATCCGTCTCTAGCACGAAGAGCTTGTTGAAGTCCGGCAGCCCAAGTGTGGGAACCCTGCTTACTGCCAACTTCAGTCCCTCGAAAGCCAAATCTGCCTCCGGTCCCACTGGAAATTTCCCTTCTTTAACAGGTTGGTAAGTGGTTTGCTCAAGATTCCATACCCCTTAACAAATCTGCAGTAATAGCCAGTCAGTCCCAAAAATCCTTTAAGAGCTTTTATTGTGGTGGGTTTTGGCCAGTTGAGCATGGCCTCCACCTTGCTAGGATCGATGCTGATTCCTTCTTCTGAGATTAAGTGTCCCAAGTATTTCACTTGGTTTTTGCCAAATGCACATTTAGATTTTTTGATAAATAGTTGGTTTCTTCTAAGGACCTCAAGAGTGGTTCTTAGGTGGGTTAGGTGTTGCTTTAAAGTGGGGCTATAAACAAGGATGTCATCAAAGAATACAAGGATGAACTTCCTTAAATAGGGCTCAAATATCTGGTTCATGAGAGATTGGAAAGTGGCTGGGGCATTGGTGAGCCCAAAGGGCATCACCAAGAACTCAAAATGACCATGGTGTGTGCGGAAAGCCGTCTTGTGGATATCCTCGGGCTTCATCCTTATTTGATGATAGCCCGAGCGCAAATCTAACTTGGAAAAGAACTTGGCCTGGTGTAATTCATCCATAAGGTCTTCAACAAGGGGAATGAGAAACTTGTCTTTGATGGTTAGGGAGTTAAGTTGGCGATAATCTACACAAAAACGCCAAGGACAGGGGAAGCAAATGGGCTTTGGCTTGGTCTAATGAAGGATTAACTCAACATCCCTTTTACCATTCTTTCGATTTCAATTTTTTGGATGGGGGGATAACGGTAGGATCTGACATTGATGGGCTCTACATTCGATTTTAAGTTAATGGCATGGTCCAAAGTTCGGTTAGGAGGAAGGGTCTTAGGTTCCACAAAGAGGTCCTTAAAATCAGCCAACAATTCATCAATAAAGGGTAATGTGCATACCTGGTCGTCACTCCTACTCTGATGGCAGACAGTGAGTCGCAACTCCCCTTCATCAGGAAGCTCTTCCACTGCCACAATGGAGAACAGTTGTGTGAACTGATTCCATTTGCTCTTGAGGACTCCTTGCAACCTCTTACCCATGATCATCTTACAGGTCGCCACCTCTTGCCCGCTGGTAAGCGTCATCCTCTTCCCTTCCTTTTCAAACGAGACTTCCATTCGGTTGAAATCAAAGCTTATGGGGGCTCACCCCCTTCATTCAATCCACTCCTAACACCACATCACAACCTCCTAGTTGCAGTAATCTAAGGTCTGCCTCGAACTCCTCCTCCTGCATTTCCCATATGAAACCCAGGCAGGCCGAATTGCTCAACACTCGATTCCCATTAGCCACGACCATACTCAATGGTGGTGTTCCGGTGAGTTGGCTAGGCTTTCTAGCGGTGCTATTGTCAAGGAAACTATGGGTGCTCCCACTGCCAATCAGAATTGACAGGCTGCCTTCCTTCACCTTTCCTTCCACCTTAATTATTTTGTTGTTGGTAATCCCCTTGAGGGCATGGAGGGATATTTCTCCATCGTTCTCCCCTCCAGTTTCCCTGACCTCTTCTATTTCTTCTATTTCCTCAGCATCCAGTTCACCCTCTCTGTCTCCTTCTAGCAGTAATAGTTGGCGTTTACATTGGTGCCCCGGATAGTACCTATCCCTGCACCTGTAACATGCGCCAGGGAGCTTCTTAGTCTCCTTCACCCGTCCCCCCTAATATGGACCACCAACATTTCTTCCTCCTTTAGCTCGGTCTCTGTAAGTTCCTTTACCTCCCCCCTTGGTGCCAATTCCCACCGGTGGTCACCTTCTGTTGCTGCCTCTGCTTTCTCGTAAGGGCCTCGACCACCAATTCCTGCAACTTGGCACTCTCAGCGGCTTGTTCCACCGTCCGAGGCCTTATTATTTTCACCATCGGTCGCAAGTCCTCATTAAGGCCGCTAAGGAAGCTGGAAACAAAATAAGCTTCCGACAAGTGGGGATCATTATCACTCATCAACGACCTCAGCTCCTCAAAACGCTTCAAGTAAGACCCAACATTCCCCGCTTGCTTCAACTTATTAAATTCCTCTACAGTGTCCGACATGGTCCTTTCCCCGAACCTTTCACAAAGCTTCTCGGAAAACTCCTGCCAGGTGTAAATTCCCCTCGTTTGGGTCCATCCATGGAACCATGCATCCACTGCATCGTCAAAATAAGCTGCGGCCAGGGCCACCCTTCTTTCCACTGGTACGTTATACCATTCGCCTGATTCACCACCTAGGATTAGTTCCTTCAAATACCGGAATCTCCATTCTCGGCATTGGGAATCCTGATTGGGGTGGAGCAATTCTGTCCTCCCTTCCTCTCCTTGTTTCCGTTTCGATCTCATCGTCTTGCTCCACCTCTACCTCTGAGGTCCCATTGCCTCTGTTCACCCTCTCATTATGCAAGATGGGTTCCGTTCTAACCCGAGGAGAGAAATCAGGAGCTATTATAACCTGGTTTTGCTGGGTAAACATCAGCATGAATCGTTGAAGCTCGTTCCCCATCTCTTCTCTCATCTGGTTGAGATCCTCCCTCATTTGATTCAACCCGTTTTCAAGCCTACACTCGAGTCCTCCAATAGCCTCGTAATTCTTCTCGGAACCCAACTCCAAACGGTCCACGCGATGTTGGAACTCTCCCATGGTCGAAGTGACTTACTGGAGTTGTGACTCCATATTCTTCATGTGAGTGCCTTCAGCCATTGCTCCGCGCAGTCCTCTGCTGCCGGGGTCGTGCTCTGATACCAATGTCACGGTTGCTGGGACTGTCGTCCACTTCCGCCCGAGTGTATTAGGTTGGTTTAGGGAATGGTAGTAGAAGAGAAAGGTTTAGGGAGAAGAAGAAGAAGAAGAAGAAGATTATTGAGGGAGAGAATAGTTTGGACGTTAGAGAGAATGCAGGGAGTAAGCTGGAACTTCTTGATTGATTCTCGTTAATGATTCTCAGGAGCCGTCTGGGCTTATATAGCTAACCTAAGGGCTGCTACAACAGATTGCAGCTCCCATAACCAACTATTTTGTCCTATCCCAAACACCTTGACAGCTAGATATTCCTTCTAACTAACTAGCAGCTGGAATAAAAGAGAATTCTATGAAATAATAAAGAAACATAGCAAGCAATTAAAGAACATAGCATGAAAAATAAATCCGCAGCAAAATTGGGCTTGGTTCCGTGACAAAATCCTGATAGTAGGAACCTTTATAACAGGACTAAATGTCTCAGCAAAGTCAATTCCAAGGTTTTGAAGAAAACCCTTAGCTACTAGCCTATCATTGTGCTTAAGAATGGAACCATCAAAATTATATTTAACTCGAAATACCCACTTGCAGTCAATCAAGTTCATCTCAAATGAAAAGGGGACCAACTCCCATGTTTTATTTCTTTGGAGTGTTGTATACTCATCATTCATAGCATCAACCCATTTAGAGTCTAAGAAAGCCTCTTGAACCGAATTAGGCTTAGCAGAACTTACTAACGCATGAGGTGAGGAAACAACTAGATGTTTAGACTTAGATCTTGTAATCATAGAATGAATTGAAGAGGCAGGAACATTTTTTGAACGAGATAAGTGTGGCAAAGGAGGCAACTGATTTGTACAGTTAGGTGCTGAACAATCTGTAGTTATATTTTGAGAAGACTCAACAGGTAAGGACTCATTAGGAGTTGGAACACAAGACTGTGCTACTCGAGGGTTGGAAGAACAGCTAGAAAAAGGCCGAATAGATCGAATAACAGAAGTAGACTGACCAGACGAACTTATCTAAGGGGAGTAAGGAGATGAATTAGGAAACAGTTGAGGAAAGGGGAATTCATCAGCATTAAACTGAATATGTCTTGACACATATACCCTTCCTAACGGATGCAAGCACCGATATCCAACTTGAACATAGCTATAATTGAGAAACGCACATTTAGTAGAATGAAATTGAAACTTATGCTTGTTATAAGGTCAAAAAAAAGGAAAACAAGCACATCCAAATGGTTGCAATTGCATGTAATTAGGTTGTTTGTTAAGGAGAATCTCAAATGGCGATTTAAACTGAAGAGTTGATGTAGGTAAAGGATTTATGATGTAGACAACAGTTTTAAAGCTTCTACCCAAAACTTTAAGGGCATATGAGCATGGGCTAACAAGGTAAAACCCATTTCAGCGATATGTCTATGTTTTCTTTCTGCTACACCATTCTGTTGATGTGTATGAGAGCAAGTAAATCGAGGTTGAATACCACAAGAGGTAAGATAGGGTACAAAGGCCTTCAATTCACCACCATTGTCAGTTTGAAGGGCTTTGAGTTTGGATTGGTATTGCAGTTCAGCAAACAAATGAAAGGTTTTGAAAACTGCTAAGGCATCAGATTTTTGTTTCAATGGATATAACCATGTATATCTAGTGCAAGCATCAACAAATACTATATAATACTTAAACCCCTCAGTAGAAAGAATTGGAATAGGACCCCACAATTCTGAATAGACTAACTCTAAGGGAGCCTTTGCAGTAATTTGACAATTTGCAAAAGGAAGTTGATGCATTTTGCCTATTTTACAAGAATCACAAAAAGGAGAGATTCAAATTTGAACAAGAAACACCAATTTTATTCAATATTAACTGAAGAACACGAGATGAAGGATGTCCTAACTTGGCATGCCACTGTTGACCAATTTTAGGAACATTAGAAGATACATGAAAGGAAGACAAACTGGACAAAGAGGACAAATCTTGTCCTTTACATTTATTTGAAGAAACAACATGTGTAGAATTTATACTAGAGGCTGGTGTTCTTGACTCAACAGAGAAAACAGCTCTAGCATCAGCATGACCAAATGCTTGAATGAGCTGATAAAGACCATCTTTAAGTCCCTCGAAGTAGCACTTGTCCGGATCCCTTGTCCTTAAAAAAACAAGAGTCGGAGTGAAATTCAGCAATTAAATTGTGATCTTTAGTAAGCTGAGAAACACTAATGAGGTTCTTTTTCATGTGTGGAACATGAAGAACATTAGACAAAGAAATGAAAGACAAAGACTTAGGAGTAGTTTGTGTATACAATGGACTAAGGCCAATGTTAGAAATAGAAAGTTTCTTACCATTGCCAACTGCAACCTTGTCACTTCCACTGTACGAAGAGTGGAGAGAAAGATTGCTAAGATTCGAGGTAATGTGATTTGTGACTCCAGAGTCTACAATCCAAGAAGGATCATTGTGATAAGATGATGTAGAAGAAAATTGAGAAGTTTCTGGGGACTGGGGCAAATAGCCATAATAAGTTCCTGGATCTGACCATGTCTCAGTCAAGTAGGCTTCATTAGAACCTATGGGATGAGCATGAGCTATAAATGATTGGGAACCAGATTGCGGCACACCACCTCCTCTACCAAACTGTGAACCACCAAAATTTTGAGGAGAAATATTTCTCAAAAAATTCCGATCAAATCTATGATAGCACCGATCTACAAAATGACCAGACTTTCCACACAATTGGCAGTAAAACCTTCTGCTTGAAAATCTTCCATGTCCTCATCCTCCTCTAAAGGAACCTCCTCTATTTGAACCTCCTCTACTCAATTCACTCTCATTTTTAGACCACTGAGAGGCTCCATTCACATTTATAGAGTCAAAACTAGAAACAGAAGAATTCGACATATCCTTGGTAGCAAGCCTTTGTTCATGCATCAGTAACAAGTATTGGACCTTTTCTAAATTGATTTCATCCATTTGATATGTAACAATACTCACAATTGTCTCATAATCACTGTCCAATCCATGTAATATAGCCATTAGTAACTCTTTGTCGTTTAAAGGTTCTCCAATCGCAGCTAAGGCATGTCCTATAGTTTTGATTTTCAGCATGTAATCATTTATCGACAAATCATTATTTCTTATAGATCTAAGCTGTTGTTTCAATTGGAAGGATTTGGCAACAGTTTGTTGTGAATAAAGATTTTCAAGAACACTCCAAACTTCAGCAGATGTTTCACAATGAATAACTTGTGCCAAAACTTCTTTATCGATAGTAGAAAACAACCAACCTAAAAGTAATTGATCTGACCTTATCCAATTTAGATATTCAAGATTTACAGCCTAAGCCTCATGCTCAGAAGTTCCTGAATCATGGATGTACTTCGATGGAGCTAGAGACTTGTTGATGTATGGCAGTAAGTCAAACGCTCTGATCATAGCCAATATCTGAGCTTTCCAGAACAGAAAATTTCCAAAATCAAGTTTGATAGGAACATAGTTGAAGGATTTTGCTGCTACTGTAAAGTCAGATTCAAATGCCGACGATAACGCAGAAGAGAAGTTAGGTATTGATGTGGAGGACAGACTGAACTCACGATTTGAAGCCATTGACGTTAATCGCTTGGCTCTGATACCATGAAACAAGAGTTTCACAGTCAGAATAACAAGAAAAGCAAGAGATGAAAAATACCTCGAGAGATCTTATTCAAAACAGAATGAAATTACAATAATCTGAGATCGAACTGATCCTTATATACAACAAATTAATGAAGCGCTGCCTAACCGCCTAACTAATCATTACAACAAATATAACAACAATCAGCTGTAACTAAGAGTACAAAATATAGCCTACTACCTACAGCTTATATCCTTTACACAAGAGATTCTCTCTCTCTTTAGCTATTGATTGGATCCTTCATTTTAGGTGAAACCTCCAAGAATAGGAGGTGGATTCCATGACTGATTTCTTTGGCCCTTTTTTTATAAGCATTCTCCTCCTGGACCATGGGAGGACCCTTGGATTTGGCACCCAAGAAACTTAAGATTTTTGGTCATCTGCTCATAGTATGGGTCTTTGTCATTGTGGGGTGTCTCAATTGTGCAGAGAGCTATCTGGAGAGCACGAGCTCCCTTTAGAGTGGATCATCTGGTCTACTTCCCTTGGGGCTATTCTGATTAATGAAAACTTGGGGGAAATGAGCCAGGTTGTGATAGGCTGGTACTATATGTGCAAAGAAATCAGGAACTGATTTCACCTTTGGGCTATTCTAACTAATGAGAACTTTGGGAAGATAAAGAGAGGTCATGGTTGACTACTGCTATATGCGCAAGGAGGAGGGGAACTGATCATCTTTTCCCTTCACTATGAGATGGTGCATGATGTGTTTTGCCTCCTTCCTCTATCTTTGGAGTGCACTAGGAAACCTCAACAATGAATTTGCTGCTTTCCTAGAGTCCCTTCCCATTCCATGCTCAAGATTGGTGGGTCCGTCCTTTGTGTGATGTGTCCCTCACCAATGGAATGCAACAGTAGCCAGTTTGACATTACAACGCATTCAAGCTGTTTTAAAGGTAATCGTTCCTTTTATCTTTTTTCATGTATGAGAAAGGATGTTCCCTTTTTTTTCAATTCACTGTTAGTTTTTTGGGTGAGTGACACGGGGCCTATGGATGTATACATCTTTTGTTTACATTCATGTGGTGCCTGTATCTTTTGTATAGGATTCACCCTATAAGGCTTTTCTTTCTATCTTTGTCATGTAATATAGGGTTATCAATCAATAAAAAAGAAAAGAAAAAATTACTCCCACTGAGATACGAATTAAAATTTATTAATTAAAATACACTATTTTGGCAAACCTTTAGCATCTCAGATGCAGTAGGACGTAGACGTGGATCTTTTGTGAGGCACTTTGCAATAAAGTCATGAAACAAAAGTGACCTGCAGAAGTAAACTAGAAATTAGCCTGGTCACTACATGATAGCATCAATGTCATGGATCCCAAGTGCAAATTCCACATATAATTTCACATTGGGCTTTTGTGATGACATAAGGGTAGTTCAGCTTCTAGAAGGGAAGTTCATTACGCATGTGAATTCTAACTGCAAAAAGATAGTTCCAAGTGGGGATATATAGCTTTGACTAAACTCTTGCATACATCAATTGTTGCACTTTGTTATGGACAGCGACTAATTGCTACAAATTTTAAGTCATCAATAATATTCATATCATCTGCATTATTATTTTTCTCCACAATGGCAGAAGTGATGGTGGTGAATAACTTAGTACATATGGTTCTGCACATTCTAAGTTTCAAGTCTCCCAGGATGTTCTCCATTTTTCTCGTTTGCCATCCACTCTTGTTTCCGCTTTTGAAGGTGCACCTTGGTCAAGTCTATTTACCTTGTCAATCCACATGCAGGGTGGAAAAAATATACAGTTGTGCAAGCCTTTTACAACTTGATATGTGCTATGGGGCAACCTCCTTACCAACTTAAGCTTTAGGGATAATGTACTAGCAATTATTGCCATTACTGACTTCTTAACGAGAATCAATTGCAACGGGGCCATGTTACGCTTTGTTGTACTTTGGGAAGAAAATAAGATTAAATAGAATTGTGGAGGAGGCACATCTGACATTTATGCCAACACTGTTTACTTAGTTCTCATTTCCTTCAGGCTTCTCCAAAAGGGATTGGTGGGCCCTACATGTTTTGACTATTCATGTTCTCTTTGACTTCCAGATTTATGAATCTACTCTTATACAGGCTTCCACTTCTTGGTGATGTGAATAGAACTTAGTTCAATAAAGTTGAGTACTACTAATGTTAAATGAGAAGGCCACCTTAGCTTACATGAAGCTGCTTCAAAATAAGAATGTACATAGATACATTTTTTACGGCCCAAAACACATATTGAGTATATGACACTTCCAATAGTACAGTTTTCTTTTTTCCACCAAAACACAACTGTAAGAAAAATAACATATGCCATATAAGTCCCAGTTAATAGTCAGTTGGGTTTAACAGTCTATTATAGAGAAACTATGCCAACCTCAACCAGAATTTGTTTTATAAACCCAGGATTGAACAGAACCCCTTCAAATTCAAATCAAACCAATAAATTGAGGTCAAGTTATTCAATTTCGTAGGTTTTACCCATCAAAAGTTGCATCAAGGACCAAAGTATCCTGCTCGTATTAAAGCACTATAAAGGAAAATGGTGTTCAAACTTCATTTCATCATTACTCCGCCAGGGGATATTATCCACTGCTGGTCCCAAGCCCGGATAAAGGAGGAGGGTTGCGTTAGGTAGCCGACAGCCAGCGTAAAATCTAGTCAGATCCAAATATGAATTCTAGACAAACTATCTGTTGGGATGTAATCCACATAGAAGTCTAGAATTCATGTAGTCAACCCCACATAGTGGGATAACGGCTGGATATGTTGTTGTTTAAAGGAAAAAGAAGCCTATGGATGAAAGAAGACAATTTTAACGACAATAAGAAATGAGATCTAAAACCTAGATGGGGTATAATGACTTGAAAGGCTTGTGAATCTGTCTTACAAAATGGTATCATTGAGTCATAGCTGCATTATCAGTTCAAGTTTTAGTAATCATGCCAATCAATGTAATTCTTAAAAATCAAATACAATTTAAATAAGGATAAATATCTGGAAAATGCGGATTACCAGATAAGTGAGAGAGAGAGAGAGAGAGACGAACCATTTCTCTTTATCCTCGAGCATTGGAGCTGGTTCAATGGATATCATGAACAATACCTATCATTGACAATAGATCTATGAGCTATTCAAATTGAGTCATCTACCTTTGCTTTTCAATAGGATGGGAAAATAAATGGTGAGTGGCATATTTTCTTGATAACTGATAAACTGGGATGAACAGAACACAACCCCCCCCCCAAAAAAAAAAAAAAAAAAAGAAGTCAGAACTAGTATGGACATTTGTGTAATGGTTGTTACTTTCTTGGAGCAGAAAATTCATAGACATGATACTATCAACAATCAATAGTTGAAAAAACACATTAATAACAAATTTGCCTTCCATCTAAATTGATATCACAACCATGGACCTTCCTGTACATGCAAGACAAGCCAAAAAAATGACAGTTTTTGCAAACATTTGTGTTGATTGAAATACTTAAGTTTAGGATCATACAATGTTTCTGTATCCCCCCCCCCTACCTTCATAAGTTGCCATTGCCTTGAGTGATAGGAATTAGATTCCATTAGTTAATCAGTTATCTATGTTGTTTATAAAGAGTTTTACAAGGTTCAGTCCATTGTTTGATGTCGTGCTCGGGAGTAATTAGTAGCAAGAGAGATAAAAAAGTGCGTGGACAGCTAAATACCAGGTCTAGAATTCTGGTTAGAATTACTTTTGAAATACATAATAATCTTTAGACAGTCGGTCGTCATACACTGAACCTTAAAATATATTTATATTAGGGCTACGAAAACCCTATGATCCCAGCCCTTGATCTCTTAGGATATCATTTAATCTTAGACCCTTCAACCTTATTAAAAGTCAATGACTATTTAGTGTCTAAAATTAAATAACATCTTAGTAGCATCAATAAAACTAAAGAGGATTCCCCATCTGCTTCTCTTTGTTTTGCCCCAATTTGGCACCTTCTTATGTGTTTCTTGCCTTGTCCCAAAAAAAAGAAGAAAAGTTCAAAGCAATAAACATCAGTATGGCTCCGAAAGTATATTTTAGGTAAACTTTATTTGCAAACATTCAAATCTACTCATTATGAATTAATCCATTTCTATTAAACTGTTCCTGTAAACAGAATAAAAGGAATGAAGATGAACAAGTTCTATTTTTTAAATGGGCAAAGACAGAAATATTATGTTCCAATTAGATAACTCTTCCAATTCAAATTGTTCCGTGCATAAAAGACACACAAAATGCAATTAAAAAACTACACAATTGATGCTACAGATCACATTTATTATGATGACATGAACATTTGTATATATCGTTAAAAGATATTGTATCTCACAATTTTCACAGGTATTTCATTAAAAAAATCACGATGGTATGTACCACAGGTAAAATGTGCATGATGAGATACATAAACATGCATACAGACACATTTTCAATAATTAATAAGTAATTCAAAATTTCAAACACATTGAAGCACGAACCCTCATTGGATGCACTGTTGATCTAGGAGGCAGACCCTGGGAGGACAAAAAAAAAAAAAAGATAAATAAACAAGGGGTTTAAAGGTGTCATTGAACAGATCTGAATATATCATTAAATATATAACAACAAAAACTGAAATGTTACCACAAAAAACTTTCCTTTTCCAATCCACATTCTCTTCCCCTCAGTTTTTCATCAAACAAACTGCAGAGACTTTAGTTTTTCCAACATGGAACCTACTCCTCTTAAGGACTTCGTTTTCTTTTTGATTAGTTGATAAACAAAAACTTTTAATTTGTTTGATATTGCCATTACAACTGATACAACCAAAGAAAAGGACAAAATAAGAAGTGGAATAGATTTTGAACCCAACAAAACCAACTAGATCTTCTTGAAGAATGTGAATTACTTAGCACACTGAATAATGCATACCTCTGCCATTTCAATTGCCGACACTCCTAGTGCCCACACATCCACCTGAGAACATGAAGTATAAGTTAGCATGACCAAGGACTTCCACACCAGTGATATCAATATACACCAACAGAGCAGGTCAGCACCAAGATAAATAAACAACTAATCAAGTATGATTAGGTGCATTTTAGTTATATGCTTAATGTTGTTATATGATAAACATTCTTCCACACATTTAAACTTCATGATTACCATCTTACAATAACAGAGGCCCAGTCTTCTTATATTCTGTGGCTAGTTTGGAGGGGTAAAAGTTGTTCATTGTTCGAGGATATTGAGCTTCTGATTCATTATCAGATAGCAAAGCAACTCATTGCCATGTTTTTAGCAGATGACCTCCTGTTTTCTGCCATTTCTTAAGAAAATCGCCTATATTAATCTGTGCACCAGAACTTTAAAAAATTTAAAAGCTGGAAATCTAGAATTCATGCAGCCGACCCCACATAGTAGGATAAAGGCTGGATATGTTGTAAATTAAAATCAAGAGGGCAAGCCCTGGTAACAACAGTGAGGTTGCTCCTTTGTGATTGGACGACCATGAGTTAGGTGTAAAAACAGCCTCTTTGCAAAGCAAGGGTAAGACTATATACAAAAAACAACTGTCCCCTTACTCTCACAATGTAGGGAGCCTCAGGAATTGGGGGCGGCCTTTAATTAATGAAGCTAAGGGTTTTGCTCCTTCACATAATGTGGGTGCATTCAGACAAAATAAAGTGTGGGTCCTTTGAAGGTCTAGAGCTTCTTAGCCATCATTAGAGAATGGAAGTTACTGGCTTCTGTGTCTATTATGGAGAAGACAACCACTCTTGACGTAGAACAGCCAGAATTTTGTGAAAGAGAAGAAAAGTGTTCCCTTGATTCTTGCCATGCAGGGAGCCTAAGAATTGGGGATACCATTTAATTAATTATCCTAACAAAACAAATACGAAGAAAAATCTAAATTTAAATTTCAGAATTCAAAAAAAAAAAAAATCTTACTGTAAAAATAGCAGCAACTAGGCTTTGAAAGTGTAGGCAAAAAAGACTACTCGGATTATCCTCTTTATAACCTCAGAATTTATAGTTTAGGAATCCAAAAGAGGAAAGAATACACAAGGAAAGCATATACGAGGAAGAGGTGTCAGTGCAGTGGACTGATACTGCTGATACTACTGGTACAGTGTTGGATTTGAGGGAAGAAGGTGGAGAGACTATTGCTGATTAGAGGGCAGAAGGTGGAGAGAATGTTGTTGATTTTTATAATTCAGCTAATATTGACAAATCCAGGCAGGAGGACAAACCATGGAAGACTGATCAATATCAAGGACCAAACAAACTTGGTAATGGGGAGTTTTTGACTTATTTTCAAAGGAAACAAGCCCATCAACAAAGTCTACCTAGCCAAGAAGATTCCCAGAACCTCACTAATCCAGGTAAACACTTCACTGAATCTAAACAACTTCTAGCTTCTAGTCAATTTCCAACAACTAACCCTGATCTTGATGCTACAATTCCTGAAACTAAACCTGTTTTTGATTCTTCATTTAAACTCTCTGATTTGTGTCTGCCTATAGTTATCAAAAAAGGAGTTAGGAGCTATACACAGCATCCTATCTCCAAATCTGTTACTTATAATTCACTGTTTGCCTCCTATAAAAAATTTCCATCCTCTTTAGAATCAATAATAATACCCAGAGATTGGAAGCATGCTATCAGTAGACCATGCTGGAAACATGCTATGGTGGAGGAAATGAAAATCCTAATGAAGAATAATACGTGGAAACTCACTGAACTGCCACCTAATAAGAAACTAATTGATTGTAAATGGGTTTTCACTATTAAATAATAGACAGATGGAACAGTTAAAAGATAGAAGGCAAGACTGATGGCTAAGGGGCTTACTCAAACCTATGGAGTGGACTATGAAGGGACTTTTGCCCCAGTAGCAAAAATGAACACAATACGAATTCTTCTATCATGTGCAACTATTCTAAACTGGGACCTATATCAATTGGATGTAAAGAATGCTTTTCTACATGGAGAGCCGGGAGAAGGAGTATACATGGAGATCCCACCAAGTTTCAACAATTTAGAGAAGCAAGGGAAAGTTTGCAGGTTAAAGAAGGCCATGTATGGTCTAAAACAGTCCCCTAAATCTTGGTTTGACAGGTTTAGCAGGGTTGTAATAAGGCTTGGTTATCAACGAAGTAATACTGATCACACCATGTTCTTTAAAAGAAAGGAACACAAGCTAACTATTCTTATTGTTTATGTTGATGACATAGTGGTGACAAGAAATGACCATGAAGGAATACGTCAGTTGAAGGAATACTCGGGGGAAGAATTTAAGATCAAGGATCTTGGGCAGCTAAAGTACTTCTTGAGAATTCAAGTAGCCAAATCAGACAAGGGCATTTTTATTTACCAAAGAAAATATGTTCTAAATTTATTGATTTAGACAAGTATGCTGGGATGTAAGCATGTAGATTCACCCATTGCAGTAAATCACAGACTTAGAGATGATGAATGTGAAAAGGCTAATAAAGGCAGGTATCAAAGGCTGGTTGGGAAACTAATATATTGTCCCATATAAGACCAGATATTGCATATGCAGTAGGGGTTGTAAGCCAATTCATGTATAATCCTAAATCAATTCATATAGAGGCTGTCTACATGATTTTAAGGTATCTAAAAACAACTCTTAAGAAAGGTTTACTGCTTTCTAACCATAACCATCTGAATGTAGAGGGATACATGGATGCAGCTTGAGCTAGATCCCTAGATGATAGAAGAACAAACTTGGGATATTGCACCTTTGTTGGAGGTAACCTAGTTATATGAAGGAGTAAGAAACAATCAATTGTGGTTAGGTCTAGTGCTGAAGCTGAGTACAGGGCAAAGGCCCTAGGTGTACGTAAGCTGTAATGGGTGAATAAGGTTATGACAAAGCTAGAATTGCCTAAAAATGAGCCATTCTTACCATATAGTGACAGCAAATCTGCAATCAATATTGCTAATAATCATGTTTGACATGATAGGACCAAACACACTAAGATCGATAGATACTTTATAAAGGAGAAACTAGTCAGTGGACAACTCTACATTCCATTTGTTCAGTCAAGGCATCAACTACTAGATGCCTTCACCAAGGCTTTACATAGCAAGGGCTCCATGACTATGATATCCAAGATGGGTGTGGAGGATATTCATACATCATCTTGAGGGCATAGTTCTGAAAGGCGCGAGGCGCAAAGGGTTCTAGAGCCTGAGACGCGAGGCGCACGAGGCGCACCTTTTAGGAAAAAAACTCAAAATCTTGTAAAACCATCAAAAACTATCAAATTATCAATAATAACACATGCATATCATTAATGTTTCATTATTTTCAAATTCTAAACTAACATCAAAGTTGATTCATTCATCATGCAATTTCTAAACTAAAAACATCATCAAAATTCAAACTTAAAGTCTCAAACTCAAACAAGTACCAATCATCATGCAAAGTTCTAAATAAACATATAAACACTACAAGTCCACAATCAATAAAGAAGTTTTAATCATCATCATCATCATCATACCCTTCACCAAATTGAAAATCATCATCTTACAGTGCCACATTTTGCTCATCCCTGTTATTTTTCTTCTTTTGCATGTACTCTCCAATCTCTTGTTTTATTGATGGAGGACATTTTGGAATAGCTTTAGTACTCTCCACAATCAATAAACACTACAAGTCCACAATCAAGAAAATGTTTTCATTTTGAAAAATACTATTTTTCTAAGTCTGGAAGATTAGCGCATTATAAGGAGACATATAAGAAAATGTTTTCATTTTGAAAAACTATCTCCCGGTATTTTGATAGCTAATATTCATTGTTGTTAAAATGATTTTTAATGAATTTTTCAAGAAATAATAGGTATGTATTTTGGGGGTGGTAAAATCACTAAATCCTGAGTTTGTACTAAAATCAAAATTATATTTTCTTATTATTATGGATTTTGATTTTTTAGATATTTTTATTGAATCCAAATGGGGGGTACTTTCTTATTTACATTTATGTATTAAAGTAAATTGAAGGTAAAATATAAATAAAAGAAAATGTGGACATTTACTTAAATGTAAATAAGTTGTGATGTATACATGCTAGAACTGAAAAGAGGGGAGACTAGAGAGGAGAGGAAGAGAAGATGAAGGCACAGGTTTCATGAGGCGCACCTCTCGCCTCAGCACCTCACCTTGCAAGGTGAGGGCCTTGCTGAAATCGCCTCGCCTCGGCCCAGGCGAGGCGCCAAACTGGCGCCTAGGCGCGCCTTTAATAACTATGCTTGAGGGAGAGTGTTGGAATCTCGATAAAGATAGTAGGCAAGACAGTTGTTACAGTTGTAAGTATATGGTTATTATGGAAAGGTTAACCATAGTGGTGCAAGGCTATAAATGGTTGATTCTATGGCAGTAATCAAACAAGACAACAAAGCAATCAATCTAAAATAATCGTGAATATATATAAGTTGTAATTAAGATGTTTCTTGTACTTTGTTACCAATATTCTCCCCTGAAAAGGTGATTGGTTGGACTAAAAATAATTGTCATCCTCTCTAAATGTGACATCCATACCAAAGTTACCAGGAACGCAGTACGCTTTGGTTCGTGGTACAGGTTCGAGTACATAGTACGTCACCTAGCTAGATATGTGGTACGTAGGGGTAGGCTTAGTTGGTGCGCTATTTTGGGACATGGTACGTTTGAAAATTTTGCTCGGTTCGTTCTTTATATTATCAAATTCATATATTCAATAAGTTTAATATAATTTCACAATTTTTCTTTTAAAGTTATATAAATCTTAAATAATGCTAATTAGAAAGAAAACTACACTATATATATACACACACTATAAAAAATTAAAATTCTGCATAAAATAAATGTTATGAAGACAAGATTCAGAGAAGTAGTGTTAAATATTTAGTGGCTAGTAATAAACGTATTTAGTGGTTTGTCTACCATTGTCTCATGGCTATTGGAGTTATTAACCCCTCATCTTCAACTCTTAATTTCTTATTTGGAGCAAAAATTATGTTTCCAATGGTGGATTTATGGCCCACAATTAAATTTAAATTTATAGGGTAAAAAAATTATTTTTTACCAATAGCCCAACCCCCAATTTGCACCCACCAACCCACCCCCCTTTCTCACTCTCGTCTTGCACCTGCCCTTTTGTTGCTCTGCAAACCCTTCTCCCTTTCTCACTCTCGCATCTACCCCTCTCGCTCGCTTGATCCGTGGCTCACTCTCGCTTGCCCTCGGTTGCTGCCTCTCTCTCGCTCTCGCAACCTCGCTCATTCCTTTATTTCTAGTTGTCGTCCTAGAGGAGTTGCCGGTCGTTAGAGACGCTGATTTGGTTGGAAACGCGTCGCTGGGCATTGTGATTGACCGGGCGAGGAATCGGTCGCTAGTGGTGGTTGCTAACTTATTTGGCAGCTGGTATGTTTTCTCTTCTCTTCTATGATTCTCTTCTCTGTTGATGGTGGTCGCTAGTATGTTTGGCAACTGGTATATTTTCAACTCCAGTTCGTTGATTGCAGCGTCCCAGTATGCACACCGCTATGAACCAGTTCGAAAATGCACCGCGAACTGGGACGCACGAACCAGTTTGTGGTTCTTAAGGGAGGAGAACAAACCAAGTAACTATGATCCATACTTACAAAAAACTTCCAAATAGGTAGATGGTAGCACTTATGCCCTTTCTGTGTAGCAAAATACCCAACAAATATACATTTGAGAGTTCAAGGGTATAATTTGTTGATTATAGGAGAGTGGTTTCAAACATAGCAAGTGCAGCCAAACACCCTGGGAGGGATAGTATATGGAAGACCCTCATTAGGAGCTCCAAAGGTGTTATGAAATTGAGAGTCATGAGTGGCATCCTATTGATTAAATAGGCAGCAGTAAGAACTGCATCACCCCAGTAGCAACGAGCATTGACCTAAAGACCTCCAAGAGATGTCTGTTTTTCCTTTCTGCTACATCATTCTGAGCAGGGGTATCAACACAGCTGGTTTAATGTATGATCCCTTGATCCCGGAGATACTCTTGGAAAGCAGCATCCTTATATTATTATAAGCCATTATCACTCTTGAGGACTTGAATTTTTGTATTAATTACCATCTTGTGAAAGGACTTGAAACAACGACCAGCTTCAATTTTATGTGTCATAAGATAAACCCAAGTTGTTCGATAATAAACCACCTGTATTCAGTGAGCGTCTTAACCCTACTAGGTTCCCAAACATCTAAATGAACAATCATGAAAGGCTTAATACTCCTTTTATTGATTGTAGGGTAAGTACTTCTTACATGTTTACCAAACTCACAAGCTTCACAAAATACACTGGTATCACTCCATTGTTTACTCAAACTAGGAATAATCTTCCCTATCACTGAAAAAGAAGGATGACCTAATCTTTGATGCTACTACATTAGCACATTCTCAACTGAGGTCAGTTGGTTAACCTTTAGAGCTTGGTCCTCAAGCTGAGAGAATGATTTATTGTCCAGCAACTACAAGCCATCAACCAATCCACCAAAGCCAATCATTTTCTTGTGCTCACCTCCTAAAAAACAAAAATGGGTAGGGAAAAACAGTAATTTTAGAATTTAGGGAATTTGTGATAGAACTTACAGTTAGCAAATTATTTACAAAATTAGGAACAAGAAGAACGAATGACAGTTTGAGGCTTTTGCTGCAGTTAATAGTCCCTTTTCGAAAAATAGGAGAGATGGTTCCATCTGCAATTCTAACCTTTTTTCCTTCCAAAACATGGGGTATAGGTCAAGTAGGAATTAGATAATCTAGGCATATAGGCTGAAGCCCCATAATCTATGATCTAGGTTGGTTGTTCTACAGAATTTGAGGAATAGAATGTTGTAACAGTACCTTGAGTAGGAGCACCAATAGTTGTACCTGCTTGAGCATAGTGTGGTGTAGAAGTGATGCTTGAGTCCATCGTCATCTTAGTTATTAGTTGTTGTATGAAAACTAGTTCTTCCCTTGAGAGACTAGTTTTTTTTCAAGTTCTAATTGTGGCTCCCCTTCAGTTTGGATAGTTTCTGATAGATGAACTTGATGACGTCCCCCCTGCCTTTTTTCTTTTCCCTTAGTAGGTCTACCATGTAGAGACCAACAAGTCTCCTTTGTATGCCTAGGTTTTCAACAATATTCACATCTCAACAGATTCTTACTGATACTCCTATGGCCAGTAGAGGTTCTATCAAGTGATGGTTTCACCATCATAGCCGATCTATTTATTATAGCAAGCTAGAGCATAACACTCCTCCTACTCTCTTCTTGGTGAACATAAGAATAAGCCTGCTTCAAGGTGAGAAAAAGCTCTCTACCTAAGATCCGAACCCTTATTTGATAAAACTCTACATTAAACCCAGTCAAAAAATCAAATTCTCTTTCTTTATTAATGATTTTTTGGATCTTAGAATGTTGTGTTTGCCCCAAGTTTGAGCGATAGGAGATCAATAAATATTGGTGATTCATTGGCTGGAAGTTAGAACAATTAGGTTTCAAATAACAAGTGTAATTTACTTAATTTTTTGAGGGTCTAATTGTAATATCCCAACGTCGGTTAAGTTACATTGGGGTGTTCGCCTTTTTCTATAAATAAGAGGGCAGGGGGCAGTCGAGTGAATCAAGGAGAGTTCTCACTTTCATCTGTGATCGAGTGTTGTTTTCATTCTTGTCTTGAGAAAAGAAAGGCTGAGTGATAAGGATTTAGTCTTGTGTATTCTTGAGAGAATGAGAAGTTTGTACTCGGGGATATAGATTAGGGCGAGGGTTGATGTATTGGTCATATTTTCAACTGAATAAAGAGTACTCTGTGGGTGTTAGACTATTGGATGTAGGATTGCCTAAGTGCATTCCGAATCAGGATAAATCTTGATCTTGTGGTTTGTTGTTTCACTTAGTGTTCTTATATTGCATTCTATTATAACTACTTACTTTATTGGATCTCTAATTCTGTCAGTGAATAAGGGTTGTGTGAAAGTTTCTTCTCACCGTTCCTAGTTTGTAGGTCCTAATATCAACATAGAAGCATCCTTAGGACATTTTGCCTGAAAATCTTGATAATTATCTAGCTCTTGCCATAGACTGTTTAATTTGGCATAATATTAAGAAATTGACCACTCACCTTGTTTAGTTTGATATACCTTTTTTCAGATCTCGTAAATTTGTGCATCATGTCCTACTTGAGAGTAGGTCCTAGATGCAGCATTCTAGATCTTTCATGTTATATTAAGTAGTAGATATCCCTTGGCAATGTGTCATAACCCCAGGGGCTTACTTGTAATTTCTTTTAAGTTTTCAAATGTAAGCAGAGTCAACTAAATATTGGCATTGTTGTTTCCTCCCTCAATAAATTGTAATCGCAAGGATAATAAGCCTATAAAAGACTCAGTCGAAGGATGGGAATTCATTGTGGAATGAGAATTGAATTCTTTCCCTCTAAAATTCTATCTCTCCCTTTCCCTCCAATTCTCTCTCTCTCTCTCTCTATTCTTCCTCTTTTTCCCTCTCTTTCTCCCTTCTTAAACACCCCAAGTTCAAGTCTCTAGCCCGAGGCTTGACACAATGTTTGGTTGCATTCAGTTAATCAACCAAGACATTACAAAGGAGTTCTTTATTTCCCATTGTCAAGCTTGTACATCTCCAACGACAAGTTTTTGACTTCTCATGCCAGTGATGTAGTCTTCCAATTCTCAAGCTTTGATGAACAGTTTGTAGGAGCAGGACCAAGCTAGATAGTTACTTCGATCTCGTTCCACTGGACTAATTAGGAAGGATAGATTTTCGGAGGATACTATAGTTTTAGGCCTCTCACTAGGCACCACAACCCTTGTAACATGATCTAACCTCCTCTTGGGACATTTTCACTCAAACTATTGTCTTTTTTGCACTTAGCCTAGTTGTGGCTCTGATACCATATAACAATAGCAACAACTAGGCTTTGAAAAAGTAACAAAAAAGACTACTTGCCTCTTTGGATTATCCTCTATTTATAACCTCGGAATTTACAATTTTGGAATCTAAAAGAGGAAAGGATACATAAGGAAAGTATACACAAGAAACATCCTAATTACAACTTATATACATTCACAACTATTTTAGATTTATTGCTTTGTTGTCTTCCTTGATTAATGTCATAGAATCAGCCATTTATAGCCTTGCACCACTATGGTCAACCTTTCCATAATAACCATATACTTACAGCTGTCTTGCCTGCTATCTTTACCCGAAATTCCAACACTTACCAAATATCAAACATTAAAAATTAACAATAATAACTTCTCATTATTCTCTCCTTGTTTGAAGAAAACTTGTCATCAAGTTTTGGACCAACTCACTCAAAGTGGTTAGAACTTGCACCTCCTATGCTAGATCCCATTGGCTCCTATAAAACTCCAGTAGGCAGTGTCAAAGAGTGCCAACTCCTCTTTAGGAATCCAAGTGTAAGCTAAATTTGAGGGATTCACCCAATGATCAACAAAACATTGAATCTAACAATTTGTCCATCCCTAGAAAAAGTAATCTACTTGTCTAATCATAAGTAATAGGTAATTGTGATAAGGTGTGGCTTGGGTCAAGGAGGTTTAGTAGGTGAATCAACAAAAGGATCATCAGGTGGTGTGATACGGCCTCTATATACAACAAGGTCCTCAACATTAAATGTGGAGCTAAAGCTAACACCAAAATCAAGTGGTATTTCAGTGACATGTTTTTGGCCCAATTCATTTCAGAATTTTTAAAGGACTCGCATTATGAGGTTGCAACTTGGAGATAGTCCCTAGAGGAACAACTTAGCCTAAGGCAAGCCATCAAGTAATCACCAATATTAAATTCAACATAACACTTGTGACTGTCAGTTAAAAGGTTGTATAATCCACTACTCACCTCAAGTTGTTTATTAATCTCAATATGTAAATCACAAATGTTTTATGCATATACCTCAGCGGATTTTAACACTCGGACATGGGGTGACATGGGAATGAGGTCTAATGGCTTCCTAGGTTTGTAACCATGCACTACCCCAATGGACTCATAGCAATAGACCAATTAATAAGGTTATTATATGCAAATTGTTTAATGAAGAAACAAATTCCAATTCCTTTAGTTGTCTTCCAGTAAACATCTCAACAAATTTGCTAGACTTCAGTTGACAACCTTAGTTTGTCTATTTGTTTGGGGATGATATGCAATGGAAATTTTCAAATTGATGTCAATGCCATAGGGTTTTCCAAAAATAACTAGAGAATTGAACACGTCGATCAAAAACTAGTCTTAGGAAGGCCATATATTTTGACAATTTCATTAAAGAATATCTTGGCAACCTTAAAAAGGAAAATTTTGTCACATGGGATAAAATGGGCTATTTGTAAAAGGGTCCACAACCACAATAATCAACTCATGCCTTCTAGGGGTGTAGGGAAAACCAAGACAAAATCCATGTTGACATCTTGTGTATAAGCTAGTATTTTGTTTCTTATGTTTGGTCATTTCACAAGTGCAACATTGAATGGCTATCTTGGCTACATCTCGTTTAGACTTGGGTCCCTCCCTCCAAACTTATTTCTTCGTCTGTGTGTGTATCTATCATCAAAACTGCCCAGTATAACTTATCAATTTATTAGGCAAAAGAAGGTAAGCAATACTCAAGGCTCACACCATTGTCGAGTCAAAAAAAGGTCAAATATTCATCCCCACATGCAAATAGGTGGTTTTTGTGTTTCATTGCTTTATCGCATGCCTAAAATTCTTCATACCATAATCATCTTGTACAATTCAATACTCACCAAAATAGCATGCGAGCAATCCATATAAATAAATATGGAAATCTAAATTAGGTTATCATTATTCAAATGGCACCTATAAAATGGCCTCCAATATCAAATTGGTCCATGACATGTCATGTTACTTGTAGTAAACCAAGAAAATGAACCAGAAAAATAGAGAGGAGATGAAACAGTAGCACTACATCTCAATATTATGAGCAGGTTTTGTTAGCTTAGGGCCAATCCAAGTCCAGTCCAAACCTAAAGAAGCTTGTATAGGTACAGACCAATGAAACTCAATCTCAATCTCCAAGCTGCCTAGAACAACATCACAGCTTGCATACTTTGATGCTCAACACCCCCAAAACCTGTACCCAAGCCCATGCACATAGCATTACAAATGAACTATAGAGAGAGCACATGTGTTATCTGGTTTATAAGGAGCAGCTCAGGCTGACCTGTGTAGCCTGATGCTTGTGGACAAGCCCAAATTGAATTTGAGCTCAAGACTGGTCTTTAGATTGAGATAATGTCTACAGCCCAAAAGATATTGAACCAGCGCATGGGTTATTGAATCCAGATCAAAGAAGTTTCAACCACAGAATAACAGAGGGATGTGAAAAAAAATCATTCTATCCAGGCCCTAAATGCACTTTAATACCTCACAATACCTTTCCATCATAACGATTTTCCTGAATAACTTCTGGAGACATCCAATGGGGAGTGCCAATGAACTGAAAATAAAGTATAAGCACCAAACACTTCATTATTGTTTAGTAAAGAAAAAACATTAACAAAGTCAATTGCATTAGCACAAGAACAAACAATCAATGAGGCACATGAAGAAAGGATACCAGAATATACGGTTAAAGCATATATGAGGAACAATGATAAGCATTTCAACTCAACTTAAGCAAAATATAGAAGTTTGTAAGGAGACAATAAGAGTTGCTTCAGTCAAAAATTACAGTGAACATGGAAAAAGAGGCACAAAACCATTCCAACAGAAACCAGGAAAGAACAGCATGCACAAATTGTATCACACACATAAGGCAGTCCCCTCAAATGAAATTGGAATCCTTTGGAACAGAGGTTTTGAAAGAGAGTATGCACTTCAAACAGTTACCCAAATGCAGGAATGAAGACCAGATCAAAAGAATCTTATTTCCTTTTTCTTTTTGTATACAATATTAAAGAAATGTTCTCTCGTAAGCAAAACCATACAACAGATATTAATAACCGGATACCTTTCTCAATTACAATCAACCATCAATTATGAAACATTAGGTTAAAATGTGATAAGCTAGATGCTGCTTCTTCATTTAATGTAGAAAGCATCATGGCACACTGACATATAGGGCAAGCATTAAGAAAGCATAATGAAAGAAAGAACATTTTCATTCTCAAATATAAGAAACAACAAATTTTGAAGTAGTTATATGTCAGAATAACGCAGGGAATGATAGCTCTAATATCTTACTTTTAGGGCCTTAAACATTAGAAAACCTAAATAAAGATTTAGTTTGTATTAGTTCATCATTGGCTTTATTAAATTATTTTGGCCTCCTTTTAGTTTCTTCAAGCTTATTCAAAGATGGTAGAAATGTTTCAAATGTGTTTAGGTGACAGATGTACATGCTCTTATTTACAAAATGCATTAGTTATTAAAAAAAGAAGCATATAAGGGATAGTTTTCTCTCATGGGTGTCCAAAGCTTGTCCAATATTGTTGGAAAATAACACATATAAACAAGTTTGTCACATGTGAACAAGGTTCTGCTGATGTCATACATTTTAACAAGGAGATGGCACACTAGGAAGCATCTATGGCTGCTACATAGCACTGCCCCCACTTCACAACACTTTTACTCTTTTCAAAGAAAGCAAACTCGCAAAGAGCTACAAATAAAACAAATTTCTCCTCAAATGTGGTCAATATTGCAAGTCCTATAACAAAATTTCACCTCATGGTGCATAATAAATAAAATCCAGTGCTAAAAGCTAGCCTTATGTTTTCTCTTTTTTTTTCTTATTAGTGTTTTTAGAAAACAGTACGAAGGGGGTACTACCAATTAAGATTGGTCTTCTTCTGGTCATGTTATCAACAGAAGACCCCACACCACAATTCCATGCAAATAAAAGCTGCTTTAGAATGAGTCGCAGTCCCATTTTCCAAGGGAAGAGCACAAAAAATACTTCGCAACAAACAACATCCTTGTGATCTTGACCACAAAATGATATCCATAGTAATGATTCAAGAGGACCCTTAACCAAATCACAACCAGTTATACCACTCAACTTGGACCATTACTTCAAAATTGCATAATTTATGTTTCAAAAGGGCAAAAAGGAAAATAATATATTTTCTAAATAACCTCATAAAAACATGTGCATAGCCCAACATTTACCCACTACATGTTGATTCATTCCTCTCCATAATATAACATACTTGAAAAGGCCAGAAAGTGGGAAAAAAATTAAATTGAAATCATTTTGCCAATGAGGATTGAACACAATCGACACATTATCAATAGAACTTCCAATACAACCCACACTCTTACTGTCTTACATGCATAATCTTACACACTTTTGGGATATAAAAACTTATATATACATTACACATTTTTGTTCAATGTGGCCCAAATGTAAACTAATTTCAAGATATCTATATATATATAAAATATGCAGTAACATGAGGTGAAAGTGTTTATATACAAATGGACCAGCCTCAAGGATGGCCAACATGGCAACGATTTCAGCACAACATTGAGACCCTTAACAAACAAAGCTATATAAGTTTGACCCTTGAATACCCTTGTCCAACAGAAACAATCATATGAGCAATACAAAAAATAATGTCGTTGAATTGGTTATAGAAATCTATTAGTAGAACCGATTTAAAAAACAGTTTGCTGTTTATATTATGTAAATTTTGTCCCTGTAACTGCTAGAGTTATATGCTAGATATAAATAAAATAAATAACCTATGTAAAATTCACCTTGCACCTACCGGGAAGAGCTTTTTTGTTAAACTTCTTTAGCTTTTCTTTTTCTTTTTTAGTTTTGGGAATATGTGATTTTAGTTTTTTTTCTTATTAACTTTTTAGCTTTTTAAGCATAAAAAAAAACAAAAACAGAAAGCTCAAAATTTAAGCTCTTTTTTCATATTAGCACTAGCAAAATGGGCCTATTTTAGGAAATATATTTTTTTAGCTTTCTCATTACCAAAAACAATAGATTACCAAATTGCCTCTTTTAAACCTAAATAATCTACTGTACAAAAAGTTAATAAAAAGAGCTATTTTTTGCATTGGTCATTACCATACAACCATCTAAGTTTTTCTTTCAAGCAAAAGCTTTTTTCAAAGTTTTAAAAGATCAAGCTCTTTTACTAAAAAGGCTACTCTAGACAAGCATTTATTGTTAAATTTCTTCATATAATAGAATCATATATCTTATTAGAGTTTCCCATTTAACATACTACCTGTCCGACCTTAGTTCTCACATAGTAACTATAGGGGCTGCCTTCACTATTAGAGAAGAAAAACATTTTTTTCATTGCTA
The DNA here is from genome assembly GCA_036245055.1 of Diospyros kaki. Classification (NCBI taxonomy): domain Eukaryota; kingdom Viridiplantae; phylum Streptophyta; class Magnoliopsida; order Ericales; family Ebenaceae; genus Diospyros; species Diospyros kaki. The sequence continues at coordinate 3,476,152 of BSEG01000010.1, forward strand.
TCAAATTGCTACAGCAAGAGTTGCTTGACACATATGCTCATAGACCCAGGCATCAATTATAAAAACTTCACAAAATTCTTACAAACTTCCATACTCAGAAGAAGAAGAAGAAGAAGAAGAAGAAGAAGAAGAAAAATTAGTCCATAAAAGAGAATATCTGAATGTGATTTTGCTAACTAAAAAGCTCTGCATTGAACTGCTTAACTGACCGTGTTACGCTTGGACATGGTTCTTGTCAGTTGGGCTGCAACACCAAAATCACCTGCTCATAATTTTACAGAATATTACCCAAAAGTTTGATTCAGCATGCCATAAAACAAAACTGCATCAACTTTAGTCATTGACAACACAACTAAATAAGTATTTTTGACGGAGATTTGATTGGATCAATTGCTATTCTAATCGAATTAGAGAAGAAGATATAGAAAACTCACCCAATTTGACCTCCCCTTGTTCCGTCAACAAGATATTACCACCTTTAATATCTCTATGTACTTTAAAGATTGAATGCAAATAAGACAGACCCTACATAAAATGGAATGAAGATTTAGACCAACAAACAAAATATAGTCAAATAACAACCATAAAAAAAACAATTATTTTCATCATTTTGAACTCAAGGCTTGATATCATGAGATTAAAATAAAAAGTAAGAGGAATGAAGTGATATAAGGCTCCTCAAGAGCACTAAGTCTAAAATCTTGTTCTTGTACTAATATAAAATAGACTTGGAACAGGCGCAGTAAAGGTGAGTGCCTTGCTTGCCTAGGTGCTTAGCAACCTCAAGGCAGTATGGAAGTGCCTTGTCTACCTCTAGGCAAGGCAGCTTTAATTAGGCAAGTGCCTTAGATGAGGCAACATGCGTGCGTCACATTAGCAGGCTGTCAAGCCTTTGCGTAGTGGCTGTTAGGCCTTGTAAAAATAAACCAAGTTTGGCATAGCTGGAGGAATGTTCCAGCATGTCCGATGGACAAGTTGTAAGGCCAAGAGGGCAAGTTGGGTAACCGTTTTGGTGCCCAAACTAGGCTCCAGATCAGTATAAATAATACTGATCCACGCCTAAACCCACATGATGAATGAAGTAAGGAAATCAGTTTCCCTCCTCAATTCTCTTTCCCTCTCATTTTCTCTTTCTCTCAATTCTCCCCCCTAAATTCCCTATTCTCCCATTCAATCAATTCTCAGCAATTGAGAATTTCCCTTGTCAGATCAGGGATCTGGCAGCGTAATGGAGCTTGCCTAGGTGGAAAAATAAAGTAAAAGAGGAACCAGCAATAAAAATCAAAAGAGGAATGCAAAAGGACACTTACAAGCAGAAAACAAAATGGAAAATAAAATAAAATGGGAAAGAAAGGAGAAACATCACTGTCAAATCATTGCCACTGTTCACTCAATCATCATAAGTTGCCTTCTCAGTTTCTTCCCTCTTCTCTTTTCTCTTCTAGATAGATGAGAAAGGTCATCATGATATAGACCACAGGAAGGCGAATAGGAGAAGAGTCACAGGAGGTTGGCCAAAGCTCTAACATGCTGAGGGGTTTGGGCGAGTGATGTCACTCACTGATAAACTTGGTAGGCATGACAGCACATTTTAACCTTTCAGGTTGCTTCTCTTTTCTGGCAGGCTCACTGGTGGTAGCGATCCCTATTATGCCATCACACTCTCTCTCTAGTTTACCCGCTAGTCTGGTGTTTATGGGTTAATGATGTGATTGACCCCAATCTCTATGTTTCTTCTCTCTAGAATTCCAGTGTGCTGCTTTCTTTGGGCTTATAATTAGGATATTGATGGGCATAATGTTACAATTGGGAGCACTGTCGGTCCAAGAATTTACCCAAATAACCAACAAATCTAATCACTCTTTCAGCACTCTCTCACTGATTTGATAATACAACATAAACAGAAAATTATAGAATTGACAAAGGATGAAGATAGAGCAATCAAACCACACAATGAACCAAGATTTATCCTGGTTCGAACTGGTTAAAACCAGTCCTACATCCAGCCTTCACAGAGAGAGCAGTCCTCATTGTAACTCATGCCTCTTTTGTCTATAAATAAAAGGCATGGGGTAGTCTGTCCAGGGCCTAAAATTCTGATCATTCTCACTGATAATACAGATCTCTATAATTGGTGAGAATGATCAGAATTTTAGGCCCTCGACAGACTACCCCAGGCCTCTAATTTATAGACAAAAGAGGCATGAGTTACAATGAGGAATACCCAGAAATACCCTATCTACCCCTCACTTAAATTTACATGCAATTAGCCTTTTATTTCCTAATTTGCCACTGCCAAATATTAGCCTAATTGTGTCCGAGTTCTTCTAGAATATCCAGCCACTCAATGCAAAACTTGAAGAACACATAATATTACACAATCAATTTAGTTTATTCTATGTTCATTCTTTGTCTGCTTTAAAATTATACTACATTTTTATTTATTGTTACTATTGCAATAAACAATTTTTTTATCAGGAACAGTCCATTATTCTCTGGGAACTTCTATAGTAAATGGAATATACAGAACTGCAATCAATCAAATATTGCAAAGCCCCAGTATTTATTATTGGTCAGAATTGAACCACAACAGAATTTCAATCTATACTGGCACAATAATACCAGATTGGGGAGGACAATCAGAATTTGACATTGACAGAAAAGCAAGGATATGGGCCCAGTGAGTAGGAAACAAAGAATATCTATTCTAGTTCTATCATCAGTTATGGGTTTGAATCTAAGAGAAATTCTAGAGAACGTTTGCTATCCTGAAATTTTTTTGTCTTTTCTGAATGATAAGAACAAAAAAATTTGGATCAAAAGAAAATGCTACTTTGGAGTTCTATAAATGGCTTCCCAATCTGTTACACGAATTCGGAGTGGGAAAAAAAAGGTCCAACCTAGAAACATTATTTTTCCCAAAATCCCAAAGATGTTTGTTTGAACATTATCCATTTTCTGTACAATCCCAAAGTTATTTGCTTTAACATTGAAAAAGAATTGTATTTGAGAGTATTTTAGAAGTCTTCTATTCCTTGTGTGATTACCTTTTTCATTTTAAACATATTTATTAATTTTTTTCCTCAATTTCAATTTAGCACCTCGATTCACTCAGGAGAGCGCTTTTAGGGCAGCCCAGCAATATAATGTCAAAGCACCTTAGGGGTCCTTTTTCCCTCTAACTACCTTGAGCCTGTGCCTTTCATTCAAGAACAATGGAGAAAGAATCAAACTATAGTTTCTTCCCAGGAAATTAACAATAGTTTCAGCAAAGGTACAGTTTTATCTAGGGTTGACACAAATAAAAATAATGGTAATTCAATCTTAAATAATAACCGATCAGATGCCAGGGCTACCTTCAGTGCTTCCCTACAAATATATGCTATCTGGTATTCTTCTAAAGGCTCATCCGTAACATTCATCAAGTCTGCCACACTTCCACCTCCACAGTACTCCATTACAATCTGCAATCACATTGAAAATTGCCAATAGAAAAACCTAAAAATGTTAAACCAGGCTAGAGAACCAAAAGATTCTGTTTCTACCCAGAGGTATTCGTCTCCCTGATAGCTCCCAAGGTAGCGGACAACATTTGGATGACTACATTGCTGCAACATCTCAATTTCTCCTCGTATTTCTTCGTACCCCTCCTCCTGAATACATTAAAACAACATCTGGTTTAGTCCAAAGGCATAATTTAACTATCAAACTCAACCACGTGAACAAGACATATCAAACATACCCCTTCAGACAATGATATAACTTTAATAGCCACCAATTCAGAAGTCCTTATATCTCTAGCTTTATAGACTGCCCCATAAGAACCTTTCCCTGCCATTCCAAAACACCAATCTCCCTTATTATTAATGCTCTGTTCAGATTTCACTTAAAACAATTTCTGGGCAAATCTATAAATGAAGAGCAGAGAGAACTTTATCTATGTACCGAGTTCGTGAAGCAATTCGTACTTGGAATTAGGATCTTCCCTGGTAACGCTGTCCGGAATGGAACTTGACGAGACTTTACTCGCTAATCCATGCCTGCCTTCCTCGTGATAATCCGAGAAACCAGAAGCAGCAACACTACTTCCTTCGCTCCTCTTCTTCTGCTTCTTCTCAAACCCCAAGTCCCCCATTGCTTGCATACTCGCCACCGCCCTACTCATCGTCGTCGTCGTCGACGCCGATCCCCCCGTGCCTCCAGTCCTCCTCACCACCGTCGAGGAAACCGACTCTCGCTCTCTACCATCCCTTTCGTCTTCCCTATTCCTCACAGTAGATCGCACGACGAACGTTGAGAAATCTGCCCCCTCCTCCTCCTGAGCCCTCGTCCTCGGAGTCGCGGCCCGTTGCCAGTCCAACGGCGCACTACGCGGCCTCCAACCCGCTGAGAATGACGACGAGGACGATCTGTTGCGATTACCACCGCGATCAGTCTTCACGATCACGGTGCCGGAGATGCTCCCGGCGTCGTCGTCTTCACCGCCGTCAATTGCTCCAAAATCTTTGGGAAGGCGTTTGAGGAGGGGAGGGAGATCGTCTTCGTCGTTGTTGTGATCGTCCTTGTACAACATTGTGGCGTAGATGTCTTCCTCTTCTTTGGTTTTGCCTTTGCCTTTGCCTCTGGGAGGTTCATGTTGTTCTTCGCTCTCGTCGTCGTGTACGACGACGGTGGAGTAGATGTCGGGCTTTGCCGGAGCTCCGCGCATCCGGCGACCGGTCGGAGAGAAGTCCATAAAGAGAGAGAGAGAGAGAGAGAAAGAGAAAGAGGGGCAGGAAGAGAGCGGGAGCGATTCTTAACAGGCCATCTCGCTGCCGATCGAGCGGTCCTTGATGTGGGCCGAATTGTGGCCCAGTACAGTGAAGCCCAAACCCATACATATTGACATTTACTTAAGCCCGTTTATTGTTTTAATTATTGTTTTGAGGCTTAATACTTCTTAAAATCCCTCAACTATTACAAAATATAATATTAAGTCTCTCATCTAAAAAATTTCAAGATTCAGTCTTTAAACAATTAAAAATATATCTTTCTAGTCCTTGCAGTCAATGCAAATAAACGGCTCTGTTATGTTTGTCCCAAACCTATATATACATATATATATACACACCTGAATCTATATATATATATACACAAACACACAAAAGGCCGCACCCATCACCCATCCCCCCAATATACATAAACGCACGCACACATATAGCAGTTATATATAGAGAGAGAGAGATAGGGGGTTCGCGGCCATGGGGTGGGTCTGTACACCGTGCAATATATATATAGAGAGAGCGAGAGAGAGGGGGAGGGGTCGTAGCCATGAGGGTGGGTCTGTGTTGGGGGATCGCAGCCATGGGGGTGGGTCTGTGCACTGTGAAATATATATATATATAGGAAGAGAGAGATGGGGTGGGTCTATGTAATATATATATAGAGAGAGAAAGAAGGTCGCAGCCATGAGAGGGGGTGGGTCTATGTACTGTGCAATATATGTATATATATATAGAGAGAGAGAGAGAGATGGGGGTGGGTCTGTGCAATATATATATATATAGAGATAGAGAGAGAGAGAGAGAGAGAGAGAAAGAGAGAGGGCCGCGACCATAGGAGAGGATGGGTCTGTGCACTGTGCAATATATATATATAGAGAGAGAGAGGGGGGGAGGTCGCGGCCATAGGAGATGGTGGGTCTGTGCACTGTGTAGTATATATATATAGAGAGAGAGAGAGAGAGAAAAGGGGTCACGACCATGGGGGATGGGTCTGTGCACTGTACAATATATATAGAGAGAGAGAGAGAGATAAGGTCGCTGCCATGGGAAGGGGGTGGGTCTATGCACGTGCAATATATGTATATATATATAGAGAGAGAAAGAGATATGGGGGTGGGTCTGTGTAACATATATAGAGAGAGAGAGAAGGTCACGACCATGGGAGAGGGGTGGGTCTATGCATTGTGCAGTATATATAGAGAGAGAGAGAGGGGGGGCCACGACCACAGTGGGAGAAGGTGTTGGCCGCAGCCATAGGAGGAGGTGGATTTGAGCAGGTCACATAAACCAGCTTGAAATGCACATGAAATGCCAAGTAAATGACATCTAAATTCATGTCAAATTAGAACAACAACATAACAGCAGAATATAGTAACAACGATTAAAATAATATAAAATTATTTTGAATCACTTGTTATGTCACACGCCTTAAACGGTGCATGCTGTCACACACAAATGAATGTAAATGGCAAGAACTAAAAATATATATTTTTAATTATTTAAAGACCGAATTTTGAAATTTTTTAAGTGAGAGACTCAATGTCATATTTTATAATAAGTCAGGGACTTTAAGATGTATTAAGCCTTGTTTTTGACGCCATATAATTTTTAAATTTAAAAAATATAATGTTTGATTTTTAAAGTCTAAAATATTAAAATTTAATATTTTAATGATTAAAAATTATTATTTTAAGTCTTTATTAAAATTAAAAGCAAACAAAATCATTATCTATACTACGTAAAATGTCACATCACATAAAAAAAACCTCACCACTAAGACATGTCAAATTATGTTTAATATATAAATATGACATTAAATCTTTTAATAATTAAAAAATTTCATATTTGGTCTTGATATAAAAAAAATTAAATTTAATAAAAAATACCTAAATTTGATCAAAGAAAGACTTGAAAATAATTCTTAAATGATATAAATTTCATAAAAAATAAGTAAAAATAATCAAGAAACATAAATTTTATAAAAATATCTACAAATTTAAAGAAAAATAGCTGCAAAATATTTAAAAAAATACATAAATTTCTTTAAAATACCTAAAAAAATTATTAAAATACCTAAAAATAATAAAAAAATCTACATTTTATAAAAATACCTTAAAATTTCATAAAAATTACTTAAAAATATTTATAAAAAAACCTAAACTTCATAAAAAAATTACCTACATTTCATTAAGAGACCTAAAAACTTCATAAAGAAGACCTACAAATATTTAAAAAAAAACTAAAAAATTTATTAAAATACCTAAAAAAACCTAATTTTAATTTTATATTTCATAAAAAGACCTAAATTTCATTTTATATGTTTTATTTATGTATTTTCATTGTTGTTAGGTCCTTTTTATAAAGATTTTAGGTGTTTTATGAAATTTAGGTCTTTTTATTTTTTTAGGTCTTTTTAATTATCTTTAAGTATTTTTTATGAATTTTTTAGGTCTTTTGTGGATATTTTTAGCTCTCTTTATGAAATTTGTAGGTTTTTTTTATAAAATTTATGTATTTTTTTATTTTAAAGTATTGTTTATGAAATTCTTATATTTATTTATAAATTTTTTTTATTCTTTTTAAGTTAAAAATATAACATAAACCCTCGTCCATAATCATTGTTAATGGTCTTGTTTCAAATAATGCGTGAATAGGGACGACATCTTAGTGGTAAATATGGTGTAATAGTGATAATTCTAATGTTAAAGTTTATTTATTTCTTTCATTTAAATACATATTAAAATAGTTAGAATTTCAATAATTTGTTCATTTAAGGTCATTTAGGGGTCTAAATCAAATTGAGGAATGGGTTAGAATTAGAGAAGGAAAATGGGCGGGTTGGGCCAGTTCGGCCTGCCTTCCACTTGGCCCACCCATTTGGTGGGCGGGCCTAATTTGGCCCGCGAGTGAAATGGGCCGAGTTGGGAAAATGGAAATTGAGGTTCGGTACGACCTTGTGGTCCTTAATAAATGGGTCAAAGCAGGCCGTGGGCATGTTGGCCTGGCTTGTGGCCTGCCGGGTAGGGGCAGCCCGTGGGCCTGGTTGTCTGGGCCTGCCAGCCCATGGGCTTTTTTTTTAATTTTTTAAAGATAATTTTTTTTATTTTTTTCTCAAATCTAATAAATATTTTTTAAAATATATTTATAAGTAATTACAAGCGATTGTCGATTTTGTATTTTTCAATATTCCTCTCATTGAAATGCGTCAAACTCCTTCATATGCTAAAAATACATGTAAAAAACTACACTTAGGGTTGCCCTGAGAGCATTCAAATGCTTAAATTAGTATGGTTTCAATAACAAACATATATTAAGATGCAAATGAATAATAAGTTATTAACAGACATTAAAAAAATAAACTCATATTTAAGTGTTGTCCAACCTCCTTGATTCTTTCAAACGGTATAAGTATCTGCAAAGAATTGCCCTTAAGATTGTATCTCTTATTTGTCAAATTCAGCATCCAACCAATCCTTAAAGCATATACGCATTTCCAATGTCGTATGTTGCAATCTTGATCTCTTTGGGTTGAGCACCCTATTTCTTACAAAAAAAAAAACTGACTTCGATGGCACTGTGGACACCGAGGGGTTAGTAGATCTCAAGCTATGGCAGCCAACACCGGATACGTGCGTTGATTTTGACGCCACCATGACAAAATATCAAATGTGTTAATTTGATTATCAGAAAATGAATATCTCATATTTAAATATAATTCAAGTTCGTTAAACTCACTAGATGTTTGTGGACCGCCCTTTAATTTTTTTAATTTGAAGTATGTGGACCACCCCCATTTTAAGAATCTCTTAGACTTCATTTGTGAAGAATAATTTTCACTACTTGGTTTATTACCAAAATGAGACTCACAAATTATACATTTCAAAAATTAAATTTTAAATTTTTATTTTTTTTTATTTCTTATGTGTCAACCTCCATAGTCGTTTCGTAAAACTCCAAAAAATATTCAATACCTTCCCACTTTTGTGTAACATCCCTGATTTTGAAAATAATTAATTTATGGGTTTTAAGGTGATTTATTGAGTTATATGTGATTTTGAGGAAATTGACAAATTGTTGAATCGACGGCGTGAAATGCCTCTAGATTGGAATGTCTAGGGAAGAGGGCATGATATTGGTGAGCGTCTCGAGATGAGAAATTAATGATGCTGGAAGTAGTTAGATCGGAAATAAATTTTAAAATAATTTTTGTACAAATCCCAATAGATGTCAATACTAAATGGTCGTAGGGAATTTCTGGGAAGCCGAAAGAACCCTAGGAGTGGTTCAGTTTTTTCAAGGAGGCAACCCTGAAGCATTTTCGAGTGGAATAAAGACCCCGTGCGAGCGCAAGGACAAAATCGGCCTTGTCGAGTAATTTGGAATAATTGATTATGAGTTTTAAGTATCTCAATAATTATTAATTTGATATTAAGATATAGTAGCAATTAAAACAATATCTAAATAAAATTTTTAGTAAGTAATTTTTGTGGTATATTATATGAATATAATATATTATATATAAAAAAATATATATTAGTAACTGTGGGCGTCAACCAAGGGATGAGAATCTATGGTTCAAATTGAAATAAATTGCAAGCACGTGGAATGGAGTGGCATGAAAGCATAATATAATATATATAGATAAGATATAATATATGTGATGTACGCATAGCCGTGTTGTCAAGCTAGCACATGGAATGGAGTGGCATGAAAGCATAATATAATATATATAGATGAGATATAATATATGTGATGTATGCATAGGCGTGTTGCCAAGCTTTTGAGAAGTTCATGGCCGAGAATTGCTCCCTCTTTTGTCGTTGTCATATGGCAATTTCTGGCATAGCCTTGGCCGCCAAGGATTTACCCCAGCCATGTACATATTTAATTAAATAAAAGGGAAACAGTGGGCTTAACCCATGATGGAATTGCGCAAGGGGGCGGTTGAGACCTCTATATAAGAAAACTGAGTATAATTGAAAAGGGGCAAGACATGAAGTGAAGGAGAGGAGAGGAAGGGTCCGTGAAGCGAAGCTCGACAGTGAGGTAATTAGGTTTAATACGCATTTAATTAGTTTAATTGAGTTAATTTTTTTTAATTATAGGTTAGTTTGAAGTTTAATTTAATTAATTGGTTTAGTAAGTTAGTTAGCTAAATTAGTAAATTAGTCAAATTACTGAATTTAGACAGTGGCTAATTAATTAATTACTTAGCCTCATGTAAATTTAAAATTATGGTAAGGGTGTTGCAGGTACGCTACCAGTTTGTACAACGAAATAGAGTTGGTCACCGAGCAGCAACCAAATTAAGGTAAGGGTTTAATATGTTTTGATTGTAAATTAATTTTGTCATGGCTTGCATAAGATATTGAGAAAGTGCCTAGGCATGAGGCAATGAGTTGTTGACCGTGAGGGTCCTAGGATGGGGTCATAAATGAAACCATCAGGGGCCACCTAGAACCTGAGATAGGTGCGGTGGATAGGCTTGCATGTATGCTGCACTTCATTATTATCTATGATGTCATGCTCATTAATTTACTGCATTGCATATTGTATTTACTGAGTCCCCGGACTCACCCCCTTTACTCCCACTAACCCAACAGATGGCTTGGGGTCTAAGAAAGGGAAAGCAGTAGTGGTGGAAGAGTCGCCGGTTAACAGTAATTGCGGGCAATGAGAATGTGAGTCATACATGTGTCTTTAATATAAATTATGTGTGCTCTGTACTTGGTCACGGAAGATGGTTGTGATTTAAATAAAACTTGTTTTGGACCAAGTTAAGGTTTCCACTATGAGTAACTCAGTGAGTGTAATCTAGTTATGCTTAACTGTTAAAAGTATTTTATTGAGTACAATGATAATCAATTTGATTTGTACTTTAAAGGCCTAGTCGGGTAAATTTTCGCTGCCTATGTTCTTGAACCCAAATACTCGATAGTCGGGGGCGACGAAGCTTGGACCTCACCCAAGGCGCCCATATTATTTTAATTCTTTATGATTGATAGGGCATAGTCGTCCTTCGAGATAGGCCAGGGTTGTAACCACGGGTTACGGTGACACCTGGTAGTGGGGCCGGGGCGTCACATTTTGTGTGGAATCTAATACAGCTGCCATAAGATATAATAATGGTACATTAGTCCAATATTTTCTAATTTTTTTTCCATGGGGGCTATATATAATCTATATATATTTGAATCCCTATGTTTTGCAAAATAACTAACAATAGGAAATATTTCACGAATAAAAATATGTGTGGTAGGATACTTACAACCAGAAAATGATTTTATTGCACTATAAAATGTTTCTAATATATATATAATAGCATCTAGCTGTTCTCAATCACTATCCCTTAGTTGATATGCTTCTATCATTTCCCTATTCCAAAATAATTCAAGTTATTATCGATATGGTTTAGGTTTTTGTAATAACAAATAAGTTGAATTCCACCTAGTTTGAACATTTGTTGGAAATCTTCTATATGGTAAGCCAAATCCACTAACAAGTTGTTTCCACTCTCAAGAACGGGATTCACTACTTCGAATTAAAACCAAAACACCCCTTATTTTACCTAATGTCTCATCGTATATTTGTAGATCATCATGTACACACAAGTTTAGAATATGGCATGCGCATTTATTGTGAAACAATTGTCTATCTAAAATTAATGGAAATTCGTGTCTTAGTCGTTCAATGGCAAAGCCATTGTTACTCGCATTATCAAATGAGATTGTCATTATTTTATCACTAATATTGTAATTATAACCGGTCTCTTGAATTTTACTTGCAATTAAATTATCTCTATGTTGTTCTACTAATTCTATGAATCTAATTATTCTTTTTTGATTTTTTTATTATTCATCAATCCAATGTATAGTGACACACATATAGTGGTTATTTATCATAACATCATACCAAATATATGATGTTAATGATACTCTTCCATTAAATGCATTAAATATATTTCTTAATTGTTCTAAATATTCTAAATATAATCTCATCGCTTCATTTTTTATAGTCTTTTGTGAAAACCCCTAGGGGTGTGCAATCGGTTATAACCGAACTTAACCGCCTAAAAATTATGAACCGAACCGAACCAAATACAATAACCGAACCGAACCGACCGACCAAACCCAATAAACCGAACTAACCGAAACAGATCTAACCGAACCCTAAATTGTGCTAACCGAATCGAAACCGAAAATCAAACTGGAAACAAACTAACCAAGAGACCAGCTTTGCTGTTGTTGCCGGCCATCTAGCCGGCCGACGATTCCGATGATCAGAATCGATCATCGGATTCCCCCAACCACGGTGACCCACATACCCAAAAACTAAAAGCATCTAATGGTGCGATTTTAGTAGATTTAGGTTTCAAAATTTCAATGTAAAAGAGAAATAGAGTGCAAACTTACCGAAAAACCATCGGTGTAGTCTTCGTCTTCGTCTCCGGCCTTCGTCTTCTTCTTCGGCATCAGCCATGGCGACGGATGGTGGAGGGAGAGAGAACAAATGAAGAGATGAAGTCGAAGAGCCTTCGGCCAGTGCCTAATCTACGAAGCATCGAAGAGCCTTCGTCTTCGCCGTCGCCATCGAAGAGCCTTCATCTTCGCCTTCGTCTTCGTATTCGCCATCGTCGGATCTGTGAAATCGAACTCGAATCGAAGAGAAGATGAAATGTCGAGACGCGAGAGAGAGAGAGAGAAGAACGAAGAACAGATAAATGAAATGTCGCGCCCGCTTGCGTGATTCGTGAGGGGGCAGTTCGGTTCGCGCGATGGGGGTTGTGGCCAGTTCGGTTTAAATGAGTGAGGCTAGTAAGTTCGGTTCGGTTCGATTTTTTGAGTATTTTTATCAAAATAACCGAACCGAACCAAACAACCGATTTTTAAACAAAAATATAACCGAACCGAATCGCTATTTTTGAAAAACCAAACCAAACCGACCAAACTTTTCGGTTCGGTTCGGTTAGTTCGGTTTAACCGAACTTTTGCTCACCCCTAAAAACCCCTAACTACAGGTTGTAATGCATTTTTACAATACCATTTAAACATTGCATTTTCCCCAAATAAGAAAGAAAATTCAGTTTTAATTATTAGTTTTGCTAAGCTAGATTTATCAAGTTCTCTATTATATCAAAAAATCAAACCCTTACCTTGTTGCAATTGTGTCTGCGTTGCATCCAGGCCGCCGTCATCATGTTTCAAGACATATCTCATCAAGTGTCCAATCCCACCCCTTGGTTGGCAGGAGTAGTTTTTTTTGTAAAATTTACACAGAGCTCTTTGACCCTTCCCAACTATATTAATAATCTTGAACACTTGGCAGACATTACTAGTTCTTTGTCGTTTAGAGTTGCGTTGTGAGCCGAACAACTCCTCATTTGGTTGTTTTGAGGATGTTTGACCCTTATTCGGTAAGGGTTGCTCAATTGGCAGAGGTAGGGAGTTACCAAACATTTGCATATCAGGATCTTGTGATTCGAGAGGTTGTGTATTTGATTCAATAAATGATAGGTGTGTTGGGTTTACATAGATCTTATCCTATATGCAGCGGAATTGAAATTTATTTTGTAGGTATCTCGTTTTTCAGAAATTATGATTTATAAATTGAAAGCAAAAATGAAAGATTACCTCTTTGATGAAATTCGATTTCACCGTTATGTTTCCTGCCGTATAATCCTCAAAGTGTAGGATGCTGAGTTGGTCTACCCGAAATCACTTCTATTTAAGAATATAAAAGAGAGTGATAAGTAGAAGAAATTTTTCACAAAAATTTATAACTTACCTTTTTGGATTCACACCACCTCTTCAAAACTCTCCCAATTCTCAAATGATTCAAGAGTTATAAATTAATGGTTAAGAGAGCTTTTTTTAGAATTTCATTAACCCAATCCAATGGTGTTAAATTAAATCCAATAGTGCCATTGGGCCAATCCTAATGTGATAGCAAAATGCCCAACCCAATTAATGATTAAATAATTACATTTACAATATAATTATTTAATTATTCTTATTTATCTAATAAATAAATGCACTATAATTAATAATTATAAAATTACTAATTTATCCGTCTTCTATTTAAAAATAATTTCTTTTTAGATGGGACTTTTTGGGTTCACAAATAAATTGGCAACGAGAATAATTAACGATTAATTCTTGTAAATCATGAGTGACATCTAGTAATATGTCATGATTACCCAATTTATTGTGAAGCGGACATTGTGAACCTTTTACTACGTTACCATGTAATACGGTCATTCTATCATCCTATATCCCGACAAGATATGAGATCATGATCAGTAGGTCGAATCTCTTTATTTAATCATATGATCAAATTCAAAATCAATATTGACTAATTATGACACAACCCTTATAGAACAAATTTCATCATCATATTACCTTGGTTAAGGATTTATCGTCAAGTGATTACTAGATCATATAGGATATCTTCCTCATAAATCTTGAGGTGATAGATTCCATGTCTGATGCACACATACCTCATGTATCACTGAATCGGGCACATAGATACGTATGATTATTCTTGATTAGAACAACCACATAATATCGCCGATATTCTAATCCACCAATACATATATATCCATGTCATCTCATGTCTAAGGATTGGTTGCACAATCATAGCTAACATTAAATCATTGACCCATGAGAAATAATCCATGTGATTTAATGTTAACAGTCTCATTCAATGAACTCATTCTTGTAATGAGCACCCACTCATCTTCTTTCTATATCTTATACAGAATGACACGAGACTCACCAACCTTATCTTTCAGTATCTCATACTAAATAAAGAAGAAGACGATGTGCTAGCCTTTACAAGTTGCTATTATCCAAATTAGAAATTCTACGATCAGGAACATGTTTATAGTATAATGAACTGTGGATTATCCGTAACTCGTATTCTTAATTCTTAAGAATGGTATCCACTCCTTATTATTCTAATGGATATATGTTTTATAATTTAAACCATATTATAATTAAAATAAAACATAAATTTTTCATTTAAATAATATTTAAAGAATTACAAGATCGAGTCTCTTTGTGTCACTAGAATTGGTTTTCAAGGCTCATATTTAACAGAGTGTTCCCATGCCCATTGACTGTCAATACAATCGTTAAAAAAAATCACGGGGGAGTGGTCCCATTGGGGATGGAATAGAAGGTCGTTGGGAGTTTGTAAAATATGTATTGGCTCGAGGGAGCTCCATGGAAAAAACACTGCGAGGATCATTTCTGCGAGTAATGAGGGAGCAATGAAGGTAAGACATGATTGTAAATGTAGAGTAATTAAACCAATCAAAGATATTGTGATACTAGAAAGTATAATAATTAGCAAGATAGTAAGATAGAGAAAGCAATTTTTGTGATTGAACAACTTTAACAATCACTTATTTATAGACGCAAACATTTGAACATTCCCACGAGTTGCAATGAAAATTCAAATTTTGAATTTCAAATGATCAAAATCATGGGAGTCTAGAAAAGTATTGAAAACTTTTTGTTAATTGATAAAAAGTATTCCCTAAATCTCTATCATCAACAATAATGGGCGCATAGCATGGCAACAATAATGGGTGCATAGCAATTTCTAGACTGTCATATTCTCTGAAAAGTTTAAACGTGCTTTTATCATTATATTTATTTTGTTCAGTTCATATGATTTTGACATAGTTTATTTATTTAGTTTTATAACTATGAGTAAGTTAATAAGCTTTTATATTAAATAATTTAATACACATTTTTTTCTATAATAATTTTTGTATAGTTTATTATGGCATCTAATTTGGTATAATAATTCCTAAAATAAGAATATACTAAATATATTTTATTTTAAAAATATGTATTAGTTACAATTTATCAATATGAGAAAATATTATTTAAAAATTAATTCATATTTCTTGCCAAAGCCCATGGTTCCCTGCCATATTCCCTGCCATCAAATGTAAGTGGATTGAATCATGAGAGCTTAGAAATTGTTATGAAAATTCAAACTTTAAATTTTATAGTGATCAGAATCATAGGAGCCTAAAAAACTATTGAAAATTTGACACCATAGTTTCTTTAATTATTCTTTGTCATCAACAATCATGGGAGCTTAGAAAATTACTGACAATTGATCACATATTATGAAAATTTAAATTTTGAATTTCAAAGAGAATTACTGCAAAAACCCATGATTCCCTACGTACAACAATTATTTTCAACTTAAATTATGTTCATTAGGCTTTTTAACAATTTAGATGGTTAATAAAAATATTTTATTATTATGAACCAAAAAAAAAAAGAAAATATTTTTTTATTTAGAAAGTTTCTTAACCACTTATTAAATTAAGGATGTCTCTAAGTCTAAGATGGTTGAGGTAGTTATTTAGTTATTTTTTTTCTATATATAAAAAAATCACTTAATAGTGACAATTGTCAGCTTAATAAAAAAATAAAACTATTCAACCGCGTCATATGATTAAAAAAATTGACATTTTTTTCGAAAAGTTCCTAAACAATATTGTTATTTTAATTACAATTTATCAATATGAAGAAATATTATTTAAAAATTAATCTATATTCCCTACTAAACTCATGCTTCTCTGCCATATTCTCTACCATCAAAACCTTAGAAGATGTTTGAGCCTATAAAAGCCTAAAAAATGTTTGTTTGTTCCTACCATCAAAAGCCTAGAAAAGTCTATAAAATTATTCTTTCCATATACTTGAAATTATTCCTCCCATATGCTTGAATAGTTTAAAGTTATTCCTATCATATGCTGACAAATGTAATTTTTATGAAATTGTCTTTTAAATTATTCTCTGGCATTTGAATTTTGAAGTTTGTAATTTAAATTTCAAGAAATTATATTTTTTACATAATTTCTGGAGAAACTTTAAAATTATTCCTTGTTGGATGGGGCTTATTGGGCCATTTTGTCGGGCCAGGCTGGGCTATTTTGGCAGGCCAGTTGGTGGGCCGGGCCACGCGCCATTTTGGTGGGCCGAGCCGGGCCACTTTAGCAAGCCAATTGGTGGGTCGGGCCACGGGCCATTTTGGTGGGTCGAGCTGCAAGCCACATATTGTTGGCCCAGCACGACCTGCATTCTACTGAGCGGGTCGGCCCGACCTATCTGTTATAGTGCTGGGCCGGGCTATGAGACGAGTTGCCCAGCCCATTTCCCATCTCTAGTTAGAATGAACTTGATTTGGGTTTTTTCGATAAATAATTCATTGAATGTTACGATAGTAGATTCATGTTAATTGCAAAATACATGGGTAACCATTCCAAATTTTAGGGGTTGATTATAAAATTTGTCCTTATTAATTTATGATTATTGTCTTTTTACGACAAAGTGCTAAAAAATATATTGTATTTTAGCCGGGCCACTTTAGCAAGCCAATTGGTGGGTCGGGCCACGGGCCATTTTGGTGGGTCGAGCTGCAAGCCACATATTGTTGGCCCAGCACGACTTGCATTCTACTGAGCGGGTCGGCCCGACCTATCTGTTATAGTGCTGGGCCGGGCTATGAGACGAGTTGCCCAGCCCATTTCCCATCTCTAGTTAGAATGAACTTGATTTGGGTTTTTTCGATAAATAATTCATTGAATGTTACGATAGTAGATTCATGTTAATTGCAAAATACATGGGTAACCATTCCAAATTTTAGGGGTTGATTATAAAATTTGTCCTTATTAATTTATGATTATTGTCTTTTTACGACAAAGTGCTAAAAAATATATTGTATTTTAGCTTCGAGGCCAAATTGACCACAATATTTCAAAAATGACAAAATAAGTTATTAGACTTTGAGTTGTGACCAAATTGGCTATTATATTTTGAAAAAAAAAATATAAATTACAATTGCGTGACTCACATTTGTTATTGTATCTAGTTATTATGATAGAAGATAAAGTTGGTGTTGTATTAGAATTAAAACGGGTGAAGACATAAATGCACCCTTGTATTTCAGTAAAAAAAAATCTAATAATACCACAAAATTTTCAAAATGTCTCATTAGACATATATAATTCAACAAAATAAATTTATTAAATATCTTTTAATTTGTATTAAATTAAATTCACTCTTGTACTTTACTAAAAATGTCTTGTGACACCTGAATATACTTAAAAAGGTGTTTAATAGTTTTATTTGTTAAATTTTTTAAAAAAATTTAAGGTATCACATGACTTTTTTTAATAAAATACATGGATACATTGAATTTAATACAAATTCAAAAGGGTTTAATAGCTATATTTTTTAAAAATATAGGTGTCTAATGGAATATTTTGAAAGTTTGGAATGCCATAAAACTTTTTTTTGCTGAAGTACAAGAATGTATTTATGCCTTCACTTGAATTAAAACACTATTAAGTGACGTTAAAAAATATCTATCATAATAGTTAGTGTGATTCTAAATCAAGAAATACAATAATTTATTTAATATTTTTTAAAATATAATGATTAATTTAATTTTAATTTAAAAAATACAATAATTTATTTAATTAATCTTAAAATATAATAACTAAATTAACTTCGTCTCAAAATAAAGTATTTCATTTGGCATATGCCATTTCTTTTATTTATTGATAATGCTACACGGACTAATGGGTTGATAACTTTGTTGACAACTCATTGCAAGATTACAATTTTACCCTCAATCTAAATTACAATTCCACCCTTACTGCCTCATCTAGCTCACTTTCTTTTTCACGCTGTTTGTCTGTCTCTCATATTCTCGGTCTCTCACTTAGTCGAAAACCTAAAATAAATCACTGACCACTCACTCGATATTAGAGAACGAGCAACCCCATTTTCATCTCCTTTTGAATCAGATGCCCTTGTTGCCATATTTCTCCGTCTTTCACTTATCTCACTATCTCTTTCCCTCTGTCTCTCCATATCTCACGTACTCGAAACCCCATTACCGTCGGCCTGACCAGTTCACCCACTCTCCCTGTCCCAACCACCTCGCCCACACACACACACACATACTCTCTCTCTCTCTCTACCAGCTCGTTCTATTTCTCTCTTACTCTGTCTTTCACCTTCTTCGTGTCTCACCTAGCCAGAAAGGAGAACCCTCATTACTACCGGCCCGACCAACTCGCCTACTCTCTCCATCTCGACTACCTCGCCCACTGAAATAAGAGCCCTACTTTCATCTCCCATTGCCGCTAGCGAGAACTTGTGAAGTTTCCAGTTTTAGGCCGAAGCAAGAATCGGAGGCACCCAAAAATCGGAGAAGACAACGATCTTCATTGCCCATTGCCGCTGGCGATGACCTCTGAGATTTTCGGCGGCTTTTCTCGATCTCTCTCTTCTATAACTTACCGACCACAGATTGTCTCTCAAGTTTGTGTTTCTCACACCCTGTCCCCTGATTTTTGCTTTGATTGATTTTTCTCGTATAACATATATATGTTTCCCTTTTTTTTATTGATTTATATTTCATTATTGTTATAATTTTCTTTTTGCGATTACATCTGGTGTATGGCCAGTGTTTGTGTATGTTATAATTTTCTTTGATTGATCAATTTGTGTATGTTTCCTCTCTTTGGTGTATGGCCAGTGTTTGTGTATGATCTGCATTTCATTATTTGATAAGTATTTTCACCTTTAGGTACTGCACACGATTGATCAAAGTTCATGCACATTTATGTATGTTACAAGTAGTACACGGACACAACAATTGCATTCATTTAAATGCTTAAATTACAGGTTTGATATTTTGTCAACAATTCTATCATATACTATCTAGGTAAACCTTAGGATCTTTAGGTAATTGTAGCAACAGTAGCATCCCAACAGAATAATGTGACATATTCTATCAAGCATTTGAATAATGCACAAATAGAAGATTCACCTCAATTATTCCTCTTACAATCTCTCTGCCTCCTTACTTTTTAACCTGCCTTCTTCACCTCTATCTACTCTCCAATTTCTCCCATGAATAGGTTAAAGATGGTTATTATTACTCGAGAATTTTCCTAACCATCATGTAGAAGCTTATAATTTTTAACACTTTTTATTATTTTCTCTCTATTTATTTTGGATAATTTTAGGTGATTCTCTCGTATACATATGTATATGTGAGAGTGTTACTGCACCTAAATGGGCACTAAAATGGCTCATAAGAGTTATGCAAGTTGTCAAGATCTTCACTTAATTGGGTGAAGTTCATACATGGCCTGCAATAAAGGATCATCCAACCACTCACTTTATCATCGAGTGATTGTGTGTTGAAAATCAATAAAACTGAGTGTAATGTTTTCTTCTATATAAAGATTAATAAAGTCAAGAATGACCACCAAATAAACATTAATTTTGTCTTCTTAAGATGATTTCTAGATTTTCTAGTGAGATTAAAGCTATGAGGTGATGATGATCTGAATAATTGTTGATTTTAAATTATTAGTATTGTTAAGTTTAGCTTGAATTATTTTGTTTTTATTACAATTTTATAATAGATTTTGTGGTTATATTAGATAAGATTAGTTTCAAAGACACGTAATTAGCTTGACGATGGATGCAAGCACTCAGACACATGAGCTTGATTTTTGGGAGGATAGCCATCATTTGCTGCCAATATGTAAAGGCACATAATTGTTTTTTATGAGATTAATTAATTATGATTTTATAAGCAAGTTCATATTTATTTTACATACTTTTTTTTGTCTCATGTAATGTTTAATCATGTATTTTTACATACTTTGCTTGCGTATAAATGGGAATATATTGACAATGTTAAAACATTTTAGGTACAAGCATTTCAGAAAATCAAAATTTTCAAAATTTATTGTTTTAGATAAAATGATTTTCAATTTGAAAATGGGTGAAGTTTCAATAAACTCTTCTACCTCTCATCAATGAATCATGTGTGAGCATGGTATACTTGTTTGATGTTATACATCATGGACTAATTCTAATCCTGGAAGGAAATTTTTACGATATCGATTTTGGAAGGTAAGTTGTTATTTTATAAATGAAAAAATTGTTAACGTAAATAGAATTGATTGATGTATGGTTTGGTAGACAAGATGATGATTGCAGATGGTTTCAATGAATCGATGATGACGCACAAGTCGTGAGAAAGCATTACGTGAAAGTTTGCTAAATAAGTTGCAACGTAATATAGAATAAATTGTTGAAAATGAGAGAATACTTCAAGAACAAGCGATGCTTTTTGAACAAAAAGACTTAAGGAGAAAAGAAAATATACTAAAGATTGAAAAATATCATAGGTGTATAATGGAAGAAAACTTTCAATTAAAAATAAAGTTCCAAGAGTATAAGACAAAAAATGTTTATGTTTGTTAGGGTTAACAGTGTTAGGATTTACTTATTTTTTATTGATTGTATGGCTGATAAACAATGATGATCATAGATTTAGGTATTCGCCTTTAGTGTAATAAGTATATAAACAATTGTCATGCATGAAAGTACGTTATTGTTTGTTTTTTATATATATAATCAATTTGATGACAAATGTTAAGTTTGTTAATTATGTATATAATCAATTTGAACAACTATATAGTCGATTCATTTTTAGAGAAAAATTTATGTCTATTTAATTTTAGCAATTCAATCAATTGATAACCGAATCGATCTAATATTCACCCCTAAATAGGGGTCCAAAAAGTTATATTTTGTTGTTTTTCTATCAATTAAACATTTCCAGTTTTGTATATTAATCAATTTTTTGAAGACGTATTTGAACTCATGGCTTGAAATAAAAATTTGAGAAGCATGATAAAATTTGTCAAGTATTAATAATTCAAAAATATTATAGTTAAGTAAATATAATAGTAAAAATTCAAGATAACATAATAAAGCTTGAGACAACCAATATGAAGTTTGACCCATTCAAATCTAAGGGGCACTCTAGATAAATAAAGAAACAAAAATATAATTAAATTTCAGTAATTCTTTCTGTTAATGCATTAGGCTTATTTCTAAGAACATATTGAAAGACAACTGCAGTTAGTTCACAGTTATGAATCACGATTTTGTATTTGCAATAGTTTCAAACATGAGTTTTCTCTTTTAGCATAACCAGCAACAAGAAAATTGGAAATTTCCTTAAGATGTGCGTGATATTGTGCATTTTGTGAAAAAGCTTGATTGAATGCCTTGGGGCCTTGCCATTCTTGGGAGGAAGCTTATCCGTTGTCTTTTATCTATTTGCCCATTGATCAAAATTAGAGGAACTTTCAATTGAACTACCACCACTGGCATACCCATGTTGCCCACTTCCAATTGAACTAGCAGAGATATTCTGAAAAATAATTGAATCATAATTATAGGGGAAAAAAAATCCAAGGACACACAGTAAGCTTCATTTTCCTAGCATCTTACACTCTCAGGTAGGGCACTTAACAACAAAAGCAATTACTTCATTTATCTTTTCAATCCAATTTATTTGTTCCAATGCACTTTTTGCTAGTATTTTCAAGAATTTTCAAGATATTATTAGGCCCGTACTGACAAATTGTGACCAATTAACCTACTTTTATTCAATAAGAATATTAAACCAAATAGTTGACTTAGCTTATGAAGTACCGGTATGTACAAGTAAAGCTCAATTTTTGAAGTTGCAAAGTATAGTTCTTTGTTGGTGAAATTATCTTAAAGCAAAAATTAGTAGAAAATTGGAAGAAATTTGAAAATCTCGGAGTATCTTGATATTGGCAAAGGTCTTTAACATTAGTGTTTGTAATGTCCCACCCAAACAAAATTACAATATCTCCAATAACTATTTATGACAACGAATAATCTAAATGTAACTTAAAAACAACAATATCTCCAATAAAACTAGTTTAAGTGTGGTGGGTGAATATTTATTCATATAAAACTTACAATATAAAAAATCTGGTGTGTTGTAATCAGACAGTCAGTGGGGTGGGTACATTGGCATAAAGGGTTGAGCTGTGCCAAATATAGGTACCATAGGCACTCCGTGAGCAGTGTTCTAAGTTTGATAGCAAGGACCCTGCAACGAAATAGATTAGATGCAAAAAGATGCATGCAAAACATATTCTTATCCTACTACTTACCATCAAATGTTGTGAGTATGAGAATAGTGGAAGCGCGTGATATTGTGCATCTTGTGGAAAAGCTTGATTGAATGCTTCAGCGTCTTGAACAGTGTTTTGCCTCAGGGCCTTGCTTTTGCTTGATTTCGAGGAGCCCACCAAGACATCAAATGAAATCAACAACCATTACGATCGGGAATTCGAACATGGAATCAATTTGAGGTAAGTAAAAAATTATAACAAAACATATCTTCTATTTGTTGGTACTTGTTTCTAATAGGCCCTTCATACGAAGCTTTCTAGGGGCTCTCTTTGTCTATGAGCATTTCGGATCCATTATGTGCACACTAAAAGCTGTTGTTCCTTCTCCACAATTAGAGAGTTGTTTTTGCACACTGTGTTCAGCATATATATTACTACCACAACTTGGTTTCACACTAGATACGCTCAATGCATTCAGTTGAGATTGGATCTATTCCATAGTTGTCCGGGTTTGTTCTTTATCGTTTGCTACCAAGTCGGCTACCTTGGCAAACGCATTACACATTTCATCGTATCTTAACTGGTTAAGCGTACTAATCTAACCATTGTAATTGATTTTAACCCTCATGTAGGATCTATTGATATCTCTTCTCCATTGCCATAAGATATACCTATCAAGAATTGTTTTGACACCATTTTGGATTAATATTGTCACAACATGTCTGTAAATTATTCTCTTAAACTCGAACATGTGACAACTGCAAACAATATCACATTTCTCTTTCTAAAAAATAACTGAATATTTTTTTTTTCTTTACTCTATTGTTAAATATGATATCTTCTCGTATCTCATATCTAGTGGTCCCTCTTTGGTAGACATAATCAGGCAATACATTTTCCTAGTGAACTCTTTTTAAAACTTCTTGAATTTTGCGATTGTGTGTACTTTCTAAAATTGTTTCTCCATGGGATACTTCGATACACATGGGACCATTTGAGAAAATAACCTAATGTCGACCTGAAACTCCTTTTCTACCTTACACCTCATTGTCTGCTCATATTGTTCAACAAATTGCTTCAACAAAGTTTTCGAGTGTACATATCTATCAAAAAATGCGTTCATACCCTTACTTCGATGCATTGTTGCCATCTCTACCAAAAAACTAGTTCTCAAGAAACATGGGACCCATCAGCCTCTTTCTCTGTAAAGTCTATACAACCATTCGTTGTCATACAATGCATATTTCTCAATAATTGAATTTCAGGCTTGTTCGAATTCTCTAGGACTCTGTGATTCATACACTATATTATGTACGACTGAAAGAATATAAGTCTTGTGTAACACCCCGCTTTTCTCTTACTGGGCGTGTCACTATGCTGGGGTCCAAAATATATATAAATTATTTTTTCTTTCATTCTCGGTACATAACTTAACCTTAAGTACCGAATTGCAAACAAAACCTCCAGCAAATCATTAAAAATGCGAAAGCGATAATCGAAACCTGATATGGTATATAATCAATTTACTTTATTTATAACATAAGAATCCGTACTATAGTTAACATCATATCCTCAATATTGAAATACATAAATACATGGAAATTCCATAATATTCTAACAAGGCTAATCATTAATAAAACATCAGTTAAAACTTATCTGATTTAGCTCGTTGAATCCATCGGCCACGCCATCACGTGCCGTCATATCTCAACCTGCTCCTTGCCTGAGCTGCAAGTTTAAACTAGAACGTAGAATATTCCAGGGGTATAACCCATTAGAAAATGAAACTTCTAGTGAGGGTCTAAAACATATATATACGAATGCATGATGCAATAATATGAACAACATTTGCGCCTTTTAATGTAACTTCCCAGACCCACCAGCTCGGCTAGGAATCCTAGGCAAATCCCGAACTTCTGCAAGATAAACCTAACATTATTCCCTCAATGCCCTAGGCGAATTAGGGCTACATTTTGGGGGCGACATCCCATTCCCATAAACAAATATCAATATGACAATAATATTGTGCAATGCAAATATCACAACTTTCCATGCAATATGACAAATGAATATTGCATTCATAAATAGCATGCATATATAATAATTATATCATAAATATAAGTTTTTGTGAGAATACCACTCACCAAATCATACTTAAGATAGGAAAAATCACCTTTTAAGATAAACTTACATTTTCTCAAAAAACGTGTGTCGCCTCGATATGCGTGCCCCACCTCAATTTTCGTGCCAACTCTCAAAAGTTGCACCAATCACATCATCTGGATTACCTCAATCATAAAAATGATATTTAATTACTAAATATCTCAATATTCTATTTATTTCCTATTTTCCTTCATTTTTCCTTCTAAAAATCTCAATAATTACATCAAGACTATTTCTTCAAATCTATCTTCACAACAATTCATAATAGACTATAAAATTCAAGGAAAAAATACTGAACTTACCCGGATGTTGCATTTTCACGTAAAACGAGGCTCTTTGGTGCTAAAATCGAGATATCGAGAATCCCAACTTCAAAACTTTTTGCACAGACCCTCGTAAAATAATTTTCTGGATTTTTCTATATTTTTCTCAGATTTTTTCCAAGTCCCACGTGCCCTCACGCGCCCAGGGCGAGTGGTGGCGCGTGGAAGACTGCGCGTGACCGGCACGCGCCGGTCGTCTTCTCCGGCGATCCGGTTGCCGGCGATCTGGGATTTTGATGCCTCCTTCAAGCCCTCATCCAGTAGATCCTCATGGCATGACTTTGAGCTCGTAAGGAGGTCGGGAAGGCCTCCGATTTTTCGACCAAAAACTCAGCCAGACCGCCCACCTCATCTTTCCGGCGAGCTTCGAATCACCGTGAAACCTCAACCAAAATGCCTCTAACTCTCCAGATATGCTCTGCACCTCATGGGCTTCGAAAACCCCTTATTTTGGAGCCTCAATTCATTCTATTTCACGGCCAATTTGAAGCTTCTTCTTTCCTCATTTTCGGCCATCTGTGAACACCTATTTATAGGCATTTTCGAGTTTCCAAAAGCCCTTGGCCACTTGACCCATCCCCTTAAGAGTCTCCACCTCCCCTAGATCAGCCTGGAACGGCCCCCTGTCGACCCATATGGTCATTTGCAGGCGCGATAATTCCGACCAGCTTTCTCGTCAATTTTTTTCTTTAATTTTCGGCCACTACGATGGCCTTTATCAGCTAATGATCACACCTACGTGATCCCTAACTACCCCTCGTGCTAGCCCAGTGCTTTAGATGGCCAAAAAATCGGCCATGCCCAACCGGCCATGTGCTAGACAGTCTCCATTTGCTAGTTTTTTTTCATTTTTTGCACTTTGGCCCCTCAACTTTTGGCCTTTACTTTTTGACCCCTTTCTCTTAGCCCCTAAACTTTCAATATTGCTTTCAAGACCCTCAAGTCCTAAAACATCAATTTGACCCCTGAGGATTCCGAAAAGATATCATTTTGACCTCCCTCTAGAAATTTTCAGAAGCTGCATTTAGGCCTGAATCTTTGTTTTGGTCCTAAACCTTTTTGTTTCTTCCTGAAACCATTAAAGGGTTGTTCCTCATGAAAAATTAAAACTCCCTCAAGCTTCCGTTGACTTCTGAGAAATCATTTATAACAATTCGGTATTTCAACCTAATTAGCAGCTACATTTTAGTTGTATGAAAAACTGTTCTCGATCTTATTTTTTTCGATGCTATAAATCATATCTCGGGGTGCTCGTTAATGCCACATCATTTTTCTTTGGAATCTCGACTCCAGGGCACTCTCGGCAGTCGATTTAGTCATTCATACGGTAATAAATTACCCTTACATCCTCAATTTATCCTTAAATTTCATTTTTGCCCCAAGATAAATTACCCTCGAGTCCTTTAGAATTTCTCGAGTATTACACCTTATAGCTATGGTTTCCAAATTTTTCATGCAACTTCTTTAATATATGCCACAAGCACCATTTATACTTCATGTTAGGAAAGACTATCTCAATTGCATTTTACATGGCCCTATCTTGATCAGTGATTACTCGGACATAATGCTCTCATCTTAGAGAAGTAAGCTTTAATAGTAGCAATATCTCTTTCCCCAACTCTTAACCTCCTCACCTGATCAATGTAATTCTTGCAATCCTTTTCCACAAATGTCAGGTTCTTAAATCCACCAGCTTCAACAACAATTGAGTTATAACTTTTGTGTAATCGAATTTCAACGATATCATTCACTTCAAGCTACCGCTTCACATGTTCGCTTAATTGTTTGTTGCATCGATATAACCTAGACTTGGTTAGACTTGCTTTATGGTTATGCTCAAGATGGACCATGCTTATTCGCCATGTCTCTAAAACATCTGAACATCCTCTCATCCTAGCTTTACACCCTAATTGAATTGTTGGTTGAGGCTTTAGAGATGTGCTAACTTTATTATTTCTTTTACCTTCTCGGTTACATGCATATCCTACATATCTTACCACCCCATCATTGCCCTTTTTCGAACTCTTTCTTTTAACAGGAAAACCCACATGGTAAGCATATTTTTTATAAAATTCAAAAACTTCATTCTCTTCGTTGAACTTCATTCCAACCTTAAAGACAAGATCATTATCTTCTCTTGGCAATTCATCATTTAACACAGAACACTCATTATCTTTGATAATTTGATCATTATCAAGGAAAGTTTCCTCATTATCTTTGAATGATTCCGCAAGCACAATATTATTTCATGGATAAAAACAAGGTGCAATCATATAAGCATATAATGTTAGATATACAATTTGCATTCTCCACATACATAATGTTTTTCTTGTTTTATATATTTGTAGTTTGAGGAACCTATGCCAGATCTAGGGGAAAAAATCAAACATACCTATGTCACTCATTGTTGGTTTCCTTTATCTTCTAAAATAGAATTGATTGTTTGCAATCAAATCTGAAAAATAATAAGAACTAAAGACTTCAGTAGATATATAATATGGTACATGAGGTAAAGGTTTCCTCCATTCTCAGATTTTTCAATCTATTGCAAAGCCACAACATAATAACACAAAATTTGGCCATTAAGATCTCTCAAGCATCAACCAAAATGAGATAAAGAAAACTAAAGCATGAATCAGTACCTAATCCCTAATAAACAAAATAAAATGGAACACCCACACACTAATCCAACCATGGTATTTAAATACAGATTTAACAATGAAATATAGATCAATCTACAAACACTGGCCATGCAACAGATGTAATCGCAAAAAGAAAATTATAATAGCAATGAAATACAGATCAATCAAAGAGAGGAAACATATGCTATACGAGAAAAATCAATCAAAGCAAAAATCAGGGGACATGGTGTGAGAAACACAAACTTAAGAGACACTCTGTGGCCGGAAAGTTTCGAAAGAGAGAGATGGAGAGAAGCGACCAAAAATCTCAGAGGTCATCGCCGGCGACAATGCGAGATTAAGATCATTGTCTTCTCATATTTTTGGGCACCTCCGGTTCTTGCTTCAGCTGGAAATTGGAAACTTCACAGGTTCTCGCTGGCAGCAATGGGAGATGAAGGTAGAGTTCTTGTTTCAGTGGGCGAGGTGGTCGGGACGGAGAGAGTGGGGGGTCTTCTTTCTGATTAGGTGAGACACAAAGAAGGTGAGAGACGGAGAGAGAAAGAGAAAGAGAAAGAGAAAGAGAAAGACCTTGTAACATCCCGCATCAAGCCATAGGAAGGATCGAAATAACTTACCTTAATGGGCCTACGTAAACTTATCAGGAGTCACCAATCTTTAAGCTTTCCCAGCTCAAATACGCTTAATTCGTGAATTCTTTGCCTATATTCAGCCCAAAAGGTATCCAGCTAGTATTGTTTCATTTCTTACTTATCCTCGATATATACTACCATTCTTTAGGCTCTTGGGGGTATTACATTCTCCCCCCTTGAGCACATGACGTTCACGTCATGCGACCTTACAACTGGTCCCAATTCTCCCATTTGGAGGCTGCCATCCTAGAAGCTTGCCAGAAGCCGCTCCTTATATAGGCCCTTGAGCCTTAGCGCCGCTCCTTATATAGGCCTTGGAGCCTTAGCGCCACTCCCCGTCCTCATTGGACCACCTTCACCAAGGGTTGACTCTGATGCCACCCGTAATATCCTGCATCTAGCGATAGGAAGAATCGAAACAACTTACTTTGATGGGCTTACACAAGGGTCACCCATCCTTAAGTTTTTCCAACTCAAACATGCTTAACTCGTGAATTCTTTGCCTACATTCAACCTAAAAGGTATCTAGCTGCTGTTGTTTCATTCCTTACTTATCCTTGATATATACTATCATTCTTTAGGTTCTTGGAGTATTACAGAGCTAGTCGGGAGAGAGATCAGGAGAGAGAGAGAGAGAGAGAACGAGGTGGTCGAGATGGAAAGAGTGGGCGAGCTGGCGGTAATGAGGGTTCCGACTATGTGAGATACGGAGAGATAGAGGGAAAAAGAGAGTAAGATAGGTGAGAGATGGAGAGAGAGATGGCAGTAGGGGCGTCCAATTGAAAGGGAGGCGAAAATGGGGTTGCCCATTCTCCGGTATCGAGTGAAAGGCCGATGATTTATTTTAGGTTTCTAACTGGGTGAGAGACGAATAAGGTGATAGACGGACAAACAACATGAGAGAGAGAGAGAGATATGTGAGAGTGAAAGAGAGAATGAGAAAGAGAGACAGTAATTTGGGTTAAAAAATACCGCGAGAATTTGGATTGTTAACAAAGTTATCAACCCATTATTCTGTGTAGCATTATCCTTTAGGCCCTATTTGATTGGGCATATTTTCCACCCAAATTCTAGGTTTTGATATGTTTGATTACCCAAATTTTCCATGGAAAATGATTTCCATCTTTTAGCACGTGATGGTTAATTCTCACTTTTGCTGGAAAACAAATTTTGGGAGGGGGTTGGAAAAACTTTCTAGGGAATTGAAAATAGGCGGCCAACAGGGGGCGACGGAGTTAGAGAGTGAGAGAGATAGGAAGAGGGAGAGACTCACTAAAGCATAAACCAACTCCATCTCCATCGCGTCGGAGGCGGATGATGGCTGCTACAAACTAGTTCCCATAATTGCTTATGGTGGCGGCTTTAACGACGACGTATGTGTCGATGGTGAACAACGACAAGTGCAACGATGGATCTACTGCTCTACCATTGCAGGCAAGATGTATATGTATATATATATAGAGAGAGAGAGAGATGTGGGGATGCAAGGAGAAGGAAATAGGTTGGGATAGATATGTGGGGATGCAAGGAGAAGGAAATAGGTTGGGAGAGGGAGAAAGAGAAAGATGGGGAGAGGTAAGAAGGCAGAGGAAGTGGGTTTGGGAGGAGGGAGGCAGAGAAGAGACACTAGGGGTGTGCGTGGTGCGGTTTTGGCCGATCTGAACCATTTTCAGCACGCCAAACAGTTGGTGCGGTTTTCTGACCAAACTAAACCGCGGTCTGGTTTGGTGCGGTTTATTGCGGTTTGAAAATCTGGTACAAGTGAGCCTTAAAACCACTAAAATGCTACTTAAAAATGGTAAATAAAGACATAAATATTGGTAAATAAAGACAATCAAAGGTAAATAAATAAGAGAAAAAAGAAAGACAAAATAGTGTAATTCAACATACAACATTTTAACATTGAAAGCATAAAACAACCTGTTTAGCAATGAATTATGCAATTAACCTATTTAAAAAATAAATAAATTATCAAATTAACGTGTTTAACAATGAATTATTAATTATGCAATCAAATTAATTTGTTTAGGGGTAGATTTATAATAATAATTTTTTATAATTTTTTTTTATATTTTCTTGGGTGATTTGATTTAAAACTGAACTGCCAACTGTACAGATTGCGAACCACACGGTTTGTATAGCGTTCAAACCGTTTTTGATTGCAAAAATAAAAAACTGACCAATTCAATCTAGTTTGGTTTAGTCTGATCGATTTTCGCAATACACTGATTTTTTTGAACACCCCTGAGAAACATCGTGGGGTTGGGGCTAATTCCATGAAAATTAAGTTATAATCAAACATCGAAACATAAAAAATTATAACAAATTTTAGATAAAAAAATAAATCAATTAAATATCTTTAATTTATAATTTCTATACAAATAAATTTTAGATAATTAAATTATCTAGAACTTATTTTCTTCATAGCGGTTGGAGTAATCAAACAAACCTTTATTTGTTTGTTTATTCCTACTCTGATAGTAAATGGGCCAAGATAATGGCTAATATTACGGAGATTGCCACTATCGTCGCTGTAAAACCCTCCCGCGTCCAGCACCTCTACCACTGATCGGCCATGGCTTCCAGGCTCCGGACGGCCGGTTGCATCAAAAAGTCCATTCTTCCCTTCCGTTCGCGCATATTCCCAGAAAAAACCTCGTTTTCATCGTCTTCTTCCGCTGATACTGCACCATTCTCTACTCTCCCCTGCAGAAGAGGCCGGATCCAGGCCCCGCCCAAACCTTCTTCTCCGAAGAAGGTGCCATTTACAGTCTCCGTCCATGGGAGGACGTGGGAAGACCCCTACCATTGGATGCGCAGCACCGACGACCCTGATTTCGTCGACTATCTCCGCCAGGAAAACTCGTATGCTGAAGCTTTCATGGCCGATACTCGGAAGATGCAGAATGCTCTTTTTTCTGAGATGACAAGCCGAATGCCTGCAAAGATTTCCACTCCCCCTGAGCGTTGGGGACCCTGGTCTGTTCTCTAATTCTCTTCCTCAATTTTCTTTCAAACCCTTATTATCACTGTTAATGTCACATAACCATCTGTATCTATAATATTGTTTATCATGTAAATTAATATACTTGAAAGCTAATTACATTGTATCATATTCCTTTTCTTCTTTCCTGCGAAAGAAAAAACTAAGTTCTAAAAAAAAAAGGGGGGGGGGGGTGTTCTTAGCTGCAAATAAGGGATGACAAATTTTTATTGATTTTAAGGCTGAAAGGTAATATGAACTGTTGATGAACTACTAAAAAGAATTAATTTTTGAAAAATGATGTACTTATAGGTAAAAGAGAAACCTTCATATAACTAGAATGACGCCACCCACCTAAGTGTTTTCGTTACCTTATTAAGGAGGGATGTCTTTCTGTATGGAATATATATTGATTACACCAAATATTCTGTTATGTCATAATTTTATAACAATCAGATAGGGGCCTGTCTGTCACACTTTCTTCCTTCAGTTTTCTCTTTCCTTTTTCTATCCATTTTTTTGGAAACAAAAATAGAAAATGACATTTTTATTGCTTGTTTTTTATGCCAGAAAATTTAGAAAAAAAGGAAAATAAGAAACATTTTATTTCCACATTATTTTCTTCCCTTCCCTTAGACCCTTACCCTCCCCACTGCCAGCGTTGGACTCCTAGGGCCTCATTGGCCATGCCCCAGACCATTGTTTGTTGACTCCAAAGAGTCCCAAGAGTTCTTTGAACTTGGTAACCACCATTGGTGGGAAGGAGGGAAAGAAACAACACAAAAAAAGTCATAAGGCCTTAATCCTTGTAAATGAGGCCGGCTGGGTACATGAATTTTAGATCTCCAACCATCTCTATCTTTGACCTATTTTCTGTAGTCATTATGAACGATGTCATGTCTAATATGTTCTTGCCAAGTTTTCTTTTGTTTCCCTCTCCTTCTTTCGCTATGAATTTTCTCCATTTCATTCAATTGTCTCACTCTCACAAATGCTTCTATCAATTTTCTTTTCATATTCCCAAATTACTTTAATTGTGATTCGTTCACATTGTCTTTAATAGGTGTCACCCCAACCTTATTACTCATGGTCTTGTTTCTTATTATGTTTTTTTTTTTTTTTTATCTTCTTTGTATGGCCGCACATCGAACAGAATATTCTTATCTCAACTACACTGACAAGTGACAATGGGTACTGCCCTGGTGGAAGGCAGTATCCACCAGGGGGGCAGTACCCATTGTCTCCCTAGTCCCTATTTATTGGTCAATCAAATAGGTCAAAAAACTTAAAATCAAATTATTTATCAATGGGGTTAAGTTGAAGCTCCTGATGGGTCACCATGTGGTGGTGCTTGCTGAACCGGTGACTGAAGGCAAGCTTTTCCCTCAAAGGAAGTGAATGGAGGCTCCTCATGGGTTATTGGTGTTGCTGAAGAAGGCGCCTGAATAGGACTTGTATGCTGCAATGGTAGTGGTCCTCTGGCAATGATGGAGAGTGAATGTAAACAGAAATAAGGAGGTGGCAAGGCTGCAATAACTACTGGCCAAGCTCTCCAGTGGTAGATAGAGTCTTCTTACTAGGTTGACTGAATAGAACAAGATTTCTGTTTTATAACTATGATTCTTCTTCTCCAAACAGAAAAGAAATTTTATGTATCTAGAAATTCCGAACACAAGCTTTAATTGTTTGGGCTCTGATACCATTTGTTAGGGAATAAACCAAACACAAAAATAAATTCTGTTTACATCCACAAAATCAAAACACTCAGATTTAACTTAGTTTGACAATGTGCCTACATTCATGGGTGAAAGAGGAGTAGAAATTCACTATGTGAATAATGAGTTATGAAAGAGATATGCTATATTACTTAACCCAAAAACCCATTACAACCAAATTCACAATCACACTGAGATTTATCAATTAATGCTTGGCCACAATCTGAAAATGAGATATGCAACTTTATTTATAGAGAAAATAAGATCGGCTAGAAATCCTAAACTCACTAATGTTTAGATTGGCTGTACAAATCTTGTCTCTATCATACTTACTAGCTGAGTCATCAAAATTTGAATTTAAGAAAATCTCAAGTTTATTTCCTCCATGAGTCCTATGACACGTTTCTGCTTAATGATGCATATCTCTAATTAAAAGGGGGAAATTGAAATAAAACTAAAGACAAATTAAAATTATCAAACACGTTAAGTTTCCATTTGTTAAAATCAAAATGATTACTGAACACAAAATATGAAAATAAAAAATTAAAACAGAAATTATCAAATATCCCCCGAGAACATGGAATGCTGTATGCTACAATTACATAAAAATGTGGAAAATTAGCTGATGTCTTTCTTTAGTGGAAAGTTATATTCTTCATTTATTATTTCTTGATTTTTTTTTTTGTGTTTTTCTCAAAAAGGATCTTAAAAACAGTGCTAGGTTTGCATTCAGTTAGCATCTTTCAGGGAATTATATATATATATATATATGTAAACTACCTAAAAGAACTGCTCTCAGATAGAACCTAAAACTCATGGATCAATCTTCTCATTCAACAGGTTGTACTACCAATACGTTCCGGAGGGTAAGGAGTATCCAATTCTATGTAGGAGACTAGCATCTGAAAAGAAGGGTTGGGTGGATACTTTCTTCAATTATGCAAGAAGAGGATTTGGGAGGGAGGAAGTTTTACTTGATTGGAATGCAATTGCACAACAATATGGCGAGTTTCTTTTTCAGCTTTTATTTGCATGGCATGTGCCTTATTTCTTCTTGGGGTTTTTATTCGCATAGTGACAATCTTGTTTCTTATATTTATTAATGGTCTCCTCCATATGCAGTCTGTTAAAATAAAAGTTTCACTGGGAAATTTATGATATTTCCAAGTCTAATTGTTGACAGCGAGAGCATGAATCCCCCAAAATTTTGAATCTCCATGTAGTTCAACATAGCACAAAGCACTAGTCTTTGACCATCAAATTTTAATCAAATATGCAGTATCAGACATGGATTACCATGAAGCATCTTATTGTGTTTCTGTCATTGTGTTCCCCCTGTAACTTTCAAATATGTGTTTCTAAAATTACCATGCCTATGGGGAATTAATGTGGTTTAGTAAATTAAATTTTAGTGTAGTATGTAGCTGAGGCTTGGTATGTTGTTGTAGATGATTTAGTGTATTGTGGGGTTTGCTATTTTTGTGCCATCGAATCTCCCAAAGTACATTTATTTGCAAATCTTAATTTCTGATTTTTTTCTTTAAAAAACTTTCCTAGGATATGTTCATGTGGGCACATGTCGTGTATCACCAGATCACAGGTTCCTTGCTTACACGCTAGATATAACTGGCAGCGAAAATTTCATGCTTCAAATTAAGGACCTTAGAACAGGACATATTCTTCCAAAATTAAGAGCTGATGCAGTAGTTAGCTTGGCATGGGCTCAAGATGGTCGCACACTATTTTATACTGTGTCTGACGAGAACCAACGTCCCTACAGGTAATGTTCCTGACTGCTTTATAGTGGGTTCTTCAGTTCACTATATTTGTAGCTTCTCACCTCTTTGTTACTTAACCAGGGTGCTATCCACAAAATTGGGATTAGATTCTATGGTCGCTGATCCAATATTTACAGAGAATGATTCCAGATTTTGTGTGGACATCACAAGCACAAAGGATGGCAAGTTCATTACTGTGAATTCTAACTCAAGAACTTCATCTGAGGCAGGAACTTACCTGTTTCATGTCCATTTGTTGATGTGTGGAAAATTCTTGTTATCTTAAATATTGGTAGTTTCATACAGGTTTATGCCATAGATACAATTAACTCACAAGATGGATTACAAAGATTATGTAAGCGTGTCCCTGGTGTACAGTACTTTTTGGAGCATCACTCTGGCTTTTTCTATATTCTGACAAATGCTTCTTTGAGTAAGGGTAAGGAGCTGTGTCCTGGAAGTTATTACTTGGCTAGATGCCGAGTTGAAGACACAAAGTCAGGCAACTGGCAGGTAAGTTTTACTTTCTTTGATGTATGATTCACTTTTTAAAACAGTTCTCACAATTTGAAGAACTTAATGCACGTGCATATAATTTTAGAAATAGTTTTGAGTGCCAGCAAAAGAAAAACACTAGCTAATTGTTTCTATGTTTCACTTATTTTTGTTCACTGAGCGGGCAAGGGTTGTAGCAGAGAGTATGATGTGTTTGTCTGAGATGTATTTTGGTGAAAATTTATGAACTTCTTGAATGGACATGTGGGAAAGTGTCATGTTACTGAAGCAGGAAGAGGTAAGATGAACTACTTTGTTTGCTTCTCCTAAACCTATATTACCTTGCGTTGAGATTAAGTTAATCCTTTATCTAATAACTTAAGCTTTTAGATGAAATAGTAGTTAACAATTTAACATGGTGTTGGTGAAGGCAAAGGTCTTGAGTTTAAACCTCACCACTGAGCCAGTATTTAAATATTTGCACTTGTTTGGACCAGTGATGCAATGAAGCCTGACCACACGTGGGGGCTGTGTTGAGAGTGAAAATGATAATATAAAGGATAAAGTTAACCCTCTATCTCACAATTTAAGCTTTTAGACGAGATGGTAGTTAACAATTGAACATCTCGTAAAAGAGGATACTATTTTATTGAAATTCAGTGCATTTGTGTTACCTCACATACTGGGATTAAAGCTTGATATGTAGTTGTGTCACAGGTCATGTGTTGTACTTGAAAATGGCAGTTTCGAGTTTTTATTAAGTTCTTAGCTGGTTACTTTCTGCCAGCTGATCAGAATTCTTAACTTAGAAGGTTAAACTTGTACAAGGAGCCTAAGTTCAGACTTGTTTGATTATTTATCAATCAGGAAATGGAAGGTGTCATAGTTCTATATGCACATAATCTGTGCCTTTTACATTGGCACCCGTGTTTTTGATGTGTTAAATGATCAAGAGAGAGCCTTTTGGAGGTTTGCAATGGTAATTTGTTTGACAGGTATCAACTTCTACTTGATGTTTTTAAGTTGTCGTCAACACAGGCTTTAATCCGACTAGGTGAGATTTGCATACATGGATTTTCACTCTCCCATCATCTCTATCCATGACCATATATAAAAGTCATTAAGTGGGATGCAATATTATAATTATTTGGGAAGTTCATATTTCATAGATGGCAGGGAACATCAATCATGATAATGCGCGGATATGATTGTATTTGGTTCAAATCAAGTGGCTTCATAGATAGGCTTTAATGAACAAAAAGGATTGGATAACCCTAGTCAGTTAGTACTGTTAAGTTTTTTGGTTAAGCTGGGTTACTAATGTCTGGGAATTTATGTCCAAGGTCATGGAAAATATTGTTGTACTTTTCTTGGGTGGTTTTTGTTCTTTATATAAGGAGTGCGATAAGTTCATTGTGCGATAGTCTTCATATCAAATTAAAGAATACAGTTTTATATTCTTTTATCTGGAAAGTACAGAATGTTTCTAGTTTGTTGTGCTGTATTTTCCTTGTTTGGTTATCTGTCTCCCCCCACCCCCCTCTCTCCTTCTCCAACAAGATTATTATCATTATTGCTTCTTTTGATTATTAGTATTTCCTTCATAGAATATCATTCTACCAAGTGAAGACTTCAGCTTGCGGGACATGGACATTTTTAATGGACATCTGGTGCTTTTCCTTGACAAAAAGGACTCTTTCTGTATATGTTCCATCAATATGCCTGTAGATGTTGATTTTAAGGTATTGAGCTCTCCAATTTGGTTGGTTGATGTCCAGTAGTTCAGTAAAAACAAGATACTGTTTGCATCTCAATGATGTGTCCAAAATATTACTGATGAAGTATGGAATTTGTGTCAGTCCAATGAGTTTGATTTGCAGTTGACCTTGCAATTTTATTTCTTCAATTGTCGAATCTTCTTTCTTGTGCACACTTTCTTGTAGCATTTGTATCCTTCCCAGCTTTCTTTTCCTCCAGGGTCGTTCAGCTTCAATTTGTCTTAGAAAGGAAAAATAAAGAGATCTCTCCATTTATAGACGGCTAAGTAGGTGACATTTCCTTCTGTTTTCCATGGGGTCCTTATTCTTTTCCTATTCTCTCTGTTGCCCTTGTCATGTGCTATTTAATATCATTTTACTCCCTTCTCCTCATCAGGGGTCCTCCACTTTCAAATTTCTTCTTAAAGAGCTGAGGAAGTAATTTATGGATGCATTAATGTTACAAGAGACAGACAACCAATGGCACTGTGGAAATGCACTGTGTAACATGAATGCATCCATAAATTACTTTCTTAGCTCTTTAAGAAGAAAATCAAAATTGGAGGACCCCTAATGAGGGGAAGGGGTCAAATGATATAAAATAGCACCTGAAGAAGGCGACAATGAGAATAGGAAAAGAATAAGGGCACCATATCAAAAAGAGGGAAATGGTCACTGATGTAGTCGTCTATAAGTGGAGGGATCTCTTTATTTTTCCTCTCTAAGACAAATTGAAGCCAAAAGACACTGGAGGAAAAGAAAGGAAGGATACGGACGCTATGAGAAAGTGCACACAAGAAAGAAGATTCAACAATTGAAGAAGTAGAATTGCAAGGTCAACTGCGAATTGAACTCATTGGACTGGCTCAAATTCCATACTTCAATTACAGAGTACTCTTATTATTTCATCAGGAAGGTTATGTTGCCCAAACCAGATTGAAAGATAAAAGTAATGAAGATTGAGTGATTTCGGGAAATATCAAGCATATTATCCCTAATATTCTAATTATTTGTACTTTTTCACATTGATTTGCGTTGATTATGTTGACATGAATTTTTTTTCCTGGTAAGTACAGTAAGTGTAATCAATCCAAACTTGAGACTGAGCACATATCATGATGCCACAATGATGGTATACCCCCTCAGGTGCTTTATTACAAATAAAAGAAAATTACCCCACTGCTACCGTGTCTGAAAATACCACAGAAAGATGGATTTCATGATCTTGCTGCCATAAATTAATTGTAGTAGGAGATTGTAGATTTCTAACAGAAAGGTCCTATACCTGTGGTGTTTTTCCTAGTTTTGAGCAACTTTGATCTTAATGTTTTATTGCTTGTGTTACCTATATTGTATTTCTCCGTATTTTTAATAAGGAACTACAAAGAGTGTTCAATGGACCTGAGAATTTTAATGCAAGTGGTCAAAGCAAAAACTTTCAGGTTTTGAAGGGGCAAAACTTACTTTAAAAATTTGAACAAGACAATACAAAATTTGTTATAGAAATACATGAGATCTCATACGAAAAATTTGAATTTTGGGTTGTGCTTCTGTGGGTTTCTTTTGTTTGGGGGGGTGGGGGGGTGGGTGGGCACAGGGGCTTGGCTCCCCCCGTCCACCACTTCTACCAATTATGCTTACCACCAACTGTTATTTTGCCATCCCAAGACAAGTTGTGCAGGGTTTAATTCCAGTTGGGATATGTGTTTGTATGCATATGCCACCCCCATCCCCCATCTATAGGAGTTTTTTTTTTTGGTTGTTATTTTTGTTATATGCAGATGAATTTGTTCTTCACTGATAATTCCTAGTGACTTGTTTTGCAGAATTGTCTAGATATTGACGATCTTGCTCCTTGGTTTTTCCCTGTCCCATCAAACTTGTGCACAATGGTTCCAGGTTCAAATCATGACTTCAGGAGCTCAGTATACCGTGTGGTGCTTTCATCTCCAGTGGTATAACTTCTTGTCTGCTTAATAACACAGTATGCGATATTTGATATGTTATAATGTTTTTCTCCCCTGCACTTCCTTCCCCCTTTTCTTCTGTGCTGTTATATGCTGTACTGGAAATTCAATTTCAAATTTTCAGTAGGTTATGGATTATGCCTTTTCATGCAATCCTCATATCCCTCTTTTGTTTTCATCATCAGACTAATTTAACATGTTAAAAAAACTCCCTTAATGTAATGGACTCTTAGTCTTATAAGGAGTCAAGGTGGTTTGCCAACTGATTAAGCCATTTGTGGTTTGATTGGACTTCTTGTAGGGGCATTTGGTTCATATTTGTCTCATGAAATAGTACAGATTCACTTTGATTTCCTTTTCTAGTTAAGGTGCCATATAGAGCCAACATAATACTGAGAACATATATGGAAATGCTACCTTACTATTCCTATTTAAGGAAATTTAGCCCTGTGAATAGTTTTGGTACCTGAGTTTTCGAACTTTGGGCTTTTAAATGCTGTATCTTGAGATTCCTAAGTTGACAATTAGTTTTTTTTTAATAACAATTGGGTCTTTTGCTTGTAGCATTCATAGGTATTAAAACTCTGTATTATTGTTTATAAGAAATGAAATAAATAGAAAATGCTTGGTTTCCACTTGGTTGAGTATTAATATTAAACCAAAGGAAACAATATCAAATTGCAACCTTAGTTCCAATTATAATTATTATTATTATAGCCTGAGAATAGCTAGCGTGTCACTTCCTTATTATTGGTACTTCATGTCATGAAATTGAATATTGATTCCTTTACATGCTTATGTTCATATCATGTCAAAGTCTACAATAACGGCAACATCAGAATAAACCTTAATCATACATGTAAGGACCCATAATTTTACTTCCTATTTTAGAATACTTAAATAAATTCAGATCTGTTATTTAAAAATGAATAAATTTGGAGAATTTTTCGATTGGAAGAAAGTGAGGGAAATAGCTTAAAGCTAGAAAATTTGAGACATTGTATTTAGAATGGGTAAAATCAATATGTTGGGTGATTTGATGATTGCAAGATGGCCTTGGTGCTCCATGGTTGGACATAATTAATTAAAAGAATTCAAAAAGTAAAATTTTCGTAATTGTATTTCGAAAAAGGGTTAGGCTATTTTGAAACAGAATTTTGAATTAATGAGAAATATGGAAAACAGGTGTTTATATTGAAATAAGCAAGATTTCTTTTGAAATAGAGTTTGTTGAAGCCTAAAATCAGCTCCCGTGTGAGTGGAGGCGCAATTTTGGGAAGTTTGCTTATGAGATTTTAAACATAGTTTACTACATTTTGCTGATATTAGAATGAAATTTTGATCATTTGGTGGGTCAGATTATTATTTAAAGTGAAAATTTTATGCTTAATAAGGGGAATTAAGCCTCGGCTGTTTACTTGAGATACAAGGGGTTAAACCAACCGACCTAGGGTTAAACCTTAACCCAAGAGAAGCCCTAACTCGTGCATGCAATGATCTGATAAGCAAGGACAAGGGTTTTGACCAGTTATATGCTAAGAGGAAGAGACAAAAATGGGGGAGCACCTCCAAAGGCAGTTTGGTGGCTGCAAAAGGAGATCAAATCTCCTGGAAAGGAGCTGGGGAAAAAAGGAGACAAGCCTGCAAAGAGGATGCACTTTACACAAAGACCCTGATTTGCAAAATGGTCCCAAGTGAAATACATATAAGAGGAGCCAGTTTCTTCTCCTCATTTTCCTTTGCCAATTTTGAGAGAACCTGGGCAAGATTTTTTGTGTTCTAGGGAGCTCTTAAGGCTGATCTTGGGGTTTCCAAGGTAAGAGGATTAGAGAATTTTTAGTTGAGCTCATTTTTCCTTTTGCTACAAACTTCTTTCATTTCATTAGCTCGCTTCATAGGTGCATCTATTGGTCTTTTCCTCGCATGACCAAACCTTAAGTCTTATGTATATTAATTGCTTCCAATCAAAATCAAATTAAAATTTTCTAGTCAGACTATATAAACTAAATTGAACAAATACTGCCATGCCATCAAGCACCGGGACTCGTCAAACACTCCCTATGCCTAGTAAATCTTTCAAACATATTTTATGATAATGTTTTTTCTTTTTTTTGAAACTTCTGACCCTTTAGGGACACACATGTATTACTTAAAACACATATGGAACAAATTGTGTGTTTGAGGAAGATAATTGATCCAATAATAATTTTAAAACTAAAGGAATTTAACTCTGGATAATGATAAGGTGTCTGAAGGAAGAGTCTGAAGAAAGTGTCCAATCATGCAAAATATCAGTTTTGCCCTTCCTCATTTACTGCTGCACCACTCAAATGGCTGATCCATCATCACCAATTCACTGTTGCCATCTTGTGTTCAGTTTGCTCTCTTTTCTGGTCTGTGAATTTCTCGTACTCTTCAACATCATTGTCTTCACCTTTTGATCAAAATCCACCTTTTGGAGCCAGAGTGGATGATCACACTACAACAATGTGTTTGATTTGGGGGTTTTTGATTTAGGAAGTGAAGAAATGGTTGGCAAGGAGAGACCCACAATGTAA
The DNA here is from genome assembly GCA_036245055.1 of Diospyros kaki. Lineage (NCBI taxonomy): Eukaryota > Viridiplantae > Streptophyta > Magnoliopsida > Ericales > Ebenaceae > Diospyros > Diospyros kaki. The sequence continues at coordinate 3,517,947 of BSEG01000010.1, forward strand.
TTTTTAAAATATTACAACAAGATTTGTTTCTTTATTGCAACAATCAGCCAAAACAAAAAGGAGTGCTGTTGAATTGAAAGTTGAAAGTTTCAATTTTGGCATTGTGCAGAGGGATTCACAGACTACTCCTTTTGTGTTTTTGGATTTGATTTGTTGCTGGCAAGCAAATCAATTTTTGTGAAGACTAGGGTTTGAAGATTTCAACTAAGATTATTAAAATTTTGTTCAAGAAGCCATTGCTGATCATGGAGGAGAATCAGCTGCTGCACACCATAGCTTGGTTGAAAGAGGAAAACCACTGCCTTCATCACTGGCAAGCACTACGCCAGGGAGACCATGGAGCTCGCCATTGCAAACTGCCAGTTTATTTCATCGGTGCAGTGGTAAAATCATCATTTTCTTTAATTGGTGAAGATATGAGAGGGAGGGTGAAGGAAGGAGGGAGACCTGTGGGGTAAAAAAGTCTTTCTGTAGCTTAGGAATTCTGGACCGCAAGCTTCTACTTTGATTGTGAATGACTTTTAAAACAGATATTAGGCTTTTCGTCCATATTTTTTCCAATATAAAGAATGTGAAAAATTGGTTCTTGCTGATTTGATATGATAAAATTTACATGTATTTACATTGAGAAAATGATATAATTACTATTTCATAACTTACACAGAAATATATTTGTTTAGTTATTGTCGCGTTTTCATTGGCTTGTAATAACTTCTGGGTTATACTTGTAATGCCTGGAAATACCAAATTTTTAGGCCTCACAATTTTCAGCTTGAAAATGTCGGCCCCAAGCATATTTCCAATTAATGGAACTGATTTCTTCTTGACCCTGAACTGTAACACTTGCAGAGTTTTAACATATATATTCAACTTATGACTAGAATACTTTTTATGGTTCAGCTAACTGCTCCAGATAAAAGTTTGTTGTTCCAATTGGGATGACCTCAAGGTTGCCCACTTTTGTCTTTTTGTGAAATGCAGATGCCTGACATAATTGTTGATTATGACATGTCAAAACATACATTCTCAATAGTGCAGCAAGAGGAGGTATTGGGTGTTTCAGCTGCTACTGGATCATTTTCTCAGAATTCCTTTAGAGAAGTTAATGAGCTTCTAGACACAATGTGGCACAAAGGGGAGTATCTCCAAAATAATGAACGGTGGTCATGGAATGATTTGTCGGGTGCATATTCATGTGAAAGAATGGAAGTTCTTTCCCATGATGGTGTTGGTGTTCCTCTAACCATATTGTACTCCAAAAAATCACATCAGAAGGGTCAGTGTCCTGGGCTCCTATTGGGCTATGGAGCATATGGAGAAGTTCTTGACAAAAGCTGGTGTGCAGAACGTCTAAGTTTGTTAGATCATGGTTGGGTGGTGGCATTTGCAGATGTGAGGTAAGTTAGTGCTTAAGAATTCTTTTCTTTGATTTTATTTTTTTTCTGTAAATTTCTTTGATGTTACTGGCAAAGATTGAAAAGAGATACTAGTCGTATGATTTTTATTTGATTCTTATATATAGCCTTCTTCAGGAAATGTTAATTTATTTGCAGAAACATGCCGCACTGTGCTTAGACATCAATCTTCTTATCCGGCTGGTCACAAGCATATAGCACATACGAGTGGATTAGTTTACAGCCATTGCATTACTTTTTTTTGATTTGTTGCCGAAGATGCTGTCAGCAGATGGAAACTAAAAACAATGGTTTTTGTTTAAGTAATCTAAAACAGAGCAGCAATGCCAACCGCAAAAAGTTGAGAGGATAATAGAGAACTCCAATATTTCTCATTTTACCCTAGACCATGTGATAATCAAATTCAAGTTTCTTCCTTTGGAATTGCTTTTGGTGATTTTATATTGAAATATTTTACAAATAAGATAATTCATTTAAAAATTCACTAAAGAAGGGGGGTGCAACCTTAGTTCACCACCTATCCAAGTAACCACATAAACCACTGGACTTGTAAATTACTTTTTTTTTTTTTTAAAAAAAAAGTTAAAAAAAGTACTAGATTTGGAAATAATGGCACATGCCTTTGTTAATTACAACAACAACAACAACATATCCAGCCGTTATCCCACTATGTGGGGTTGGCTACATGAATTCTAGACTTCTATGTGGCTTACATCCCAACAGATAGTTTGTCTAGAATTCATATTTGGATTCGACTAGGTTTTACGCTGGCTGTCGGTTACCTAACACAACCCTCCTCCTTTATCCGGGCTTGGGACCGGCAGTGGATAATATCTCCTGGCGGAGTAATGATCAAATGAAGTTTAAAGTTTGAACACCATCTTCACATGGAGAAATTTCATGAGATGGTGGTGAATGAAGATAATTGATATAGTTGTGTTCCATAACTTAGTTGACATGGTAAAACCAACAAGTATAATATGGAAACACAACAACAAATTTATAACTCGTGGGAGCATGCCTTTGTTAATTGATTGGCTTTATTCTAGCAGACTAGAAATGTCAAGGACCATGTAATGCTACTTTGTCCAAAACAAATTTATAACTCTCCTGGTGTTGTTCATTTTTGATTGACTTGCATGATTTGTACATGCAGGGGTGGTGGGGGTGTTGATCCTTATTGGCACAATTCTGGAAGTGGATTGCAGAAATTGAATTCTATACATGATTTTGTGTCATGTGGCAAATACCTGGTTAGTGAGGGTTATGTTCATAAAGGTAAGCTTGGGGCTGTTGGACACAGTGCAGGATGTATCCTCGTGGGAGCAGCCATCAATATGTATCCAGAATTGTTTCGTGCTGCTGTTATGAAGGTGAGCTTCTATTGGAAAATACTAAACTATCTTGGATTGGACCACTGATCATGTGGGTTTTCAATCTGGATGCTTATACTCTGCATGGCTGCTCAAAATATGAACGAAAAAAAAAAAAGAGGAGACAAAAAGAGCTTGGATTTTTGCATGTCATTGTGCTTAATAGACATGAAAAATTCTAAGCTATCCTATGCTGCCACCTGTCTGGCATAAGGTTAGTCAAGATAAGGGAAGAGTAAACCTAATCTAGTCAGTCATCAATTCAAGCCATCAGGTCTACTTTTAGCTCCTAATCTGGTTAGTTGAGATAAGAAAAGGGGAAACTTGAAATGGGAACAGTGCTATGGTATGCAAACAACATTCAGTATTGGGACCATATTTTGCCCATTAGACTCTCTTTATCCGCAGGAAGGAAAATAATATAGTCATACATAATCTTCCTTGTTAGTTTTTTGAACTTCTACTGGCATGGTAATTAACCCCATTAAGCTGCATTGTTTGTTTCTTCTTGTTTGACGTTACAATTGATTTTGACAAGGAAAAATATTTCTATTGTATTTATGCCAGGTTCCATTTCTTGATACATGCAACACATTGCTGGATCCAAGTCTACCTCTCACCATTTTAGATTATGAAGAATTTGGAGATCCTCAGATACAAGAACAACTGGAGTCTATCTTGCAGTATTCTCCTTATGATAATATTCATGGAGGAGTGTGCTATCCTTCAGTACTTGTGACAGCATCATTTCATGACTCAAGGCAAATCTGCAGCTCATGCCCAGGAATAGACACGTGCATTTGTTTACATTTGCACATATCACATAATTAGCTGTATTTTCATGAACTGATGCTGGATGCATCTGTTAATCACAGGGTTGGTGTTTGGGAAGCTGCTAAATGGGTGGCCAAAGTACGAGATATTACTTGTTCAGCTTGTGCTTCTTCGGTCATCTTGAAGACAAATATGAGTGGAGGGCATTTTGGTGAAGGAGGCCGTTTTGGTCTGTGTGAGGAAGCAGCTTATGAATATGCTTTTCTGATGAAAGCTATGGGAACCTTGGACCTTGAGATACTTTAGATTTTGCTGCGGATTCAACAATCTTACTTCTAAGATCCTAGAAATGACATTCAAAGATTGATCAATAGAATCATGGTTCTGAAAGCCTTATAATAAGAAGGTATGAAACAAATTTTTTCAGTCCTTATCGACTTCTCATTTGATTCTTTCACGGGGATCACTAAGACATTTACTGGTTCTCTGAAAAGTGAGATTCCTATATGACCTTTTGCTGATTTATGTAGGCTTTTTAATGGGGTTTCAGTGTCAATTTCCATCTGCATGTTAATGTTACCGAACACTTCAGCATTTGGTGAGGCACTTAATTTTAGCTGTTGCTTAATTTTCTTTGATAATTATTTATTAAGAGGTTGTAAAGGATTTACTCTAGTAGAAATGATATTAAACACAAATGAATTGGATTGCCTTAACTCTCAAACCACAGAAATCTGACGAACATCCACAAAAGAAATAAAAAAAAAAAAAAAGCAGCAGAAATCTGGAGAATACAACATTCACAATTTTTATGCAGAAAACCCCGAAAGAGAAAAATCACAGAACCTAGGTCTAGTTGAAATTTTTACCATCATGAGTAAGATGTTTGTACAAGATTTGAGTCCTGCCTTAGCAGTATTACCTTAATGACACATTTGTGGGAGCTAGCAACTAGAATTTCTTAGACTTCCTTAAACCTATCCGCTTTTTGGGTTAGAAGAGAATGCTTTGCTATAAAGCCAAACCTTCCCATTGTTTTACTATCATCAGCACTATAACAGCCATGACCCTTCAATCAGTTGGTGTTTCAAAATGCTTATACATGTCATGCAAATTTGTCAACATATTAATCATATTTATATGTACTTTACATTTAGTATTATTCTGACCTGGAATCTTTATTGATACTTGTATTGGATACAGATTGTGACCATTCCATTCAAAAGGGTAATGTTGCAGCAGACTTGCAAACTCAAGGACTTGCATATCTGGAGAAGCATGAATGTGGTACATTCTTGTTACAAGCTTGATGATTGATACAAAAAGTTGATTTAGAGAGAGATTTTGGATCAGTTTCTTGATCTATTATTTATTAATATGTTGATATTGGGGTTTTTCCTCTCCATGCCTATTCTACTTAAGTGTTGATATCCTGGCGTAGTGTAACAAAACTAAACAAATTATGACTCGTTACTCATGAGAAGGTCGGGAAAGTGGGTTCTCTCACTTCCTAATTAGTTTTACAATGGTTCAACCTCTCATATTCTATCCCTTGGGTGGTGTCTGATATGGAAGTACCAGAAGACTCAAGGAAAAGACCAAGGTGGTCAACCTTTGAAAAGGGTTTACTTTACCTAATGCAAACTTGAAGGATAGTGGTTGTGGCTTCTCATTGATAATTAAAACAAACGAAAGTGCTAACTTCATAAGTGTATGTATATCCTCTGTCTGGGAACAAGTTTTCATTTCTTTTCTGTCGAAAATGGCCACAAAATTTCTGTTCCTAGGTGATTGACTCTAAACATTAGTGGAAAAGTGAAGTTCTGAATGTTCTCACTAAGGCGTATTGAAACCAAGACTATAATGATCCCTAAACGATGAGTTGGTTTGACATGTAGTTAAGCATATACAACAATTATACAAACTAGCACTTCATCCGTGAAGATTTTGTGCATGGTTTCATGCACAACCTTTCACTGTCAATAATCTTTCTTTTCTGTTTTTTTTTTTTTTTTTTTTTCAGGACACTGTCAACAGTTATCTTCAATGCTTTGTCCAATTCAACAATGGGCATGTCTCATATCAGAATTGTCAAGTGTCCAAAATGTTCCTTTGCAAACTTTAGAGGAGTCCATAGTGTAACCTAAACCCAGGCACACAATTCCTTCTTGTAGTTGAAATTTGCAGCTTTGAAATGGAATTCTGTGAACAGGACAAACTAGTGGCTTGGTGAATACCCAGTTGGAATTAGCAAAGAGGGATCTTTATGGTTCTTTAGTTGCTGACTTGAAGCTTCATTTGGGATCTGCTTCTTGTGGATGTTCTTTATGGATGGCTACGGAATTTGGCTTTGTTGCAGTTGGCCTTGGCTGTCTTACTTTCTTTTGTTCTTTTGCTTGTCTTGCCTTCATGTTAGCCTTGTTTTCTTTAGGTCTGCTTTGGACTCTTCTGATCATTTTTTCTTCAGGATTTGGATGGCTTTAGATGGATAATAATCTGCATTTGAACTACTGTACTGGTTTTCCTATAATGAATGATGCTGGCTTTTCAAGGACAAGCAAGGATGCCATTTATGAGACACCCCATACTCGAGAGGCTCATTTATAGCCCAGGTCTTGCATGGACTTCAAAGCATATGAATGATCAAATTGAGTTTGTTCTGTACTGAAACTTTCTTGCTTTTATTATTTTTTTTTTCTCAGTTATAAGAGTGTTCATGGTGTAGTTTGGGCGGTTTAGGCTATTTTCAACACACCGAACTGCATGTGCGGTTTGACATCAAATCAAATTGTCCGCGAAAATCGCACTAGACTGCATCGCAATTTACGGTGCGCTTTCTGTAGTCTCATACAATATTGATCAAAAGCAGAGCAACAAGCACATATCTAAACCAAAATATAGCTCTACAAACAAAGCAAATAAATTGAATTATCAATTTCAAATCCACACCTCATAATTTGCAGACAATAAAACAAAAATAATTGAGTAAAAGAATGTAGAGAGTGAAATAAAGAAATCCATAATAAAGACACTTGTTTAACATTGCATCGGATGAGTTCGTGTCGATCACAGGGGTTGTTCAGCATGTTCTAATAGATTGTATAAAGAAAGAAAGAACAACAAATGCTCAGTCCCTCTCTCGCTCAAGCGTCATTTGCTCGCCCCCTTACCCTTCTCCCTCTTGCGCTTTGCTTGCTGTCGCCTGCGGGCATCTTGTCTCTCGCTCTCACTTGTTGTGGCCTCCGTGCCTTCGTCAGATGACTCAGACCATCGCTAAGGTCGTTGACCCGCTCGCCCTCCTCGGTCGCTCGCCTCGCTCAGTTGCGAGCTTCGTGCCTCTCTGGCTCCGTTGCTCGCCGACTCTTTCCTCTAGCCCTCAATCGTCGCTTGCCCTCTCCAATTATTGGCTCTCCTCTCAGTCTCTCACTTGTTGCCTCCGTCGCTCGTCAATCTCCTTGGCGCACTTCAATCTAAAAGAAATAGGGGAGGAGTTCATGGGTAAAGCGGTGGGGGCTGGGTAGAGAGGAGGAACAATGGAAGATTTTAGGGTTTTGGGTCACAACTTTTCTTTTATATTTTATAATTTTTTTATTATTACACTATTTGGGCGATTTGGTTTAATATTGAATTGAGAAATGCTCAAACTACAAATCGCATGGTTTGAGAATTTTTCAAACTGTGTCAAATTGAACCTTTTCAAAAACTACGCGATTCAGTTGATTTTCACGATTTATTGATTTTTTTAAGCACCCCTAGTCTCAGGTGTTTTGAGGGATTGAAATTAGGTTTTTTTTTTCCTTAAGGATAAAATGTATTAAATTGACCTATCAGAGGATGACACGTAATAGAAGTGTACCTGCATCGTATGTCATTGCCTAAATGTTTTAGGTGGATTTAATGAAGTGCATTTCTTGTCCTGTGCCCCCTTCAAATTAAAATAAGCCTTGGACATTTTACATTGTTTTTGGCTGACAAAGGCAAAGGCTTAATAACTAGAAGTTATAATTTCAGAGGTGCTAGAAATTGGTTCAAACATTTTTCCATTGTCATTTCAGATTTGCAGGTTCTTACACAAAATATGAGTTAAAACTACGTCTCCCCGTGACTCTGAGAAAAAGAGCATTTTTTTATTAAGTAATGTTTTGATATTACTTGTTAAAAAATAATATTAAACAAGAAAATGAATACAATACCCCTGTAAAAGATGAAAATTAGAGACAAATTTAAAATGGTTTGACAATATATTTATTTCAAGTCCAAAACAAGAAAGATTATGTCTACCTTAACTAGCGAAAAGAATTAGAAATTTACTACCTAAATAATTGGGGTTAATTGCATCTCTCCTTAGGTTTGGCAAAAAGATAAATGAAATATACTCTAATAACTTTTTTTAAAAATGCTAAGACCTAATTATGTTTTTTTTTTCATTGTCAAATAATGTTAGTTAACTTTTTAAAATATTAAAAATACCCTCGTATACACACTCTCTTACACTCTCTCTCTCTATGACGACTCTTTCTCTCCCCTTCTTTATTCCAATAATAATAGTAATAATAATAATTTTTTATTTAGATTTATCAGACCAATCTTTTATTCATATATATTTATATTTTTTAAAAAAACATTTAATATATATTATGTTTATAAAATATATATTTAAATAATATTTTTTTTAGAAATTATATTTGTATACATTTAATTTATACATATATATTTTCTAGTTTATAATCAAAATATATTTTTCATAATTGAAATATATTTTATTTTAGAGAGTTTAAAAATCAAAGACAAAATGGTGAATTTATATAATTTTTAACAACATTGAAGGTATGTATCATTTCTAAAAAATCAATTTAACTTTTTTGCTTTTTTACTAAACTTCAAAGCTACTCACTAAAATTTACCCAATAATTTATTTAATAAATAAAAGATGAACTACCTTACTCAATTTCAAAAACATATATGCTTAATGCTTTGTCATCAAATTGAAAACACACACACACACACACACACACATATATAACCTGCTCTCTGGGAAATAACTGGCCATTCATAAGTAAGGGAATCCAAGAAAATGTCCCAAAACTGTGCATCCAAATTCCAAAGAAAAATGCCCAAATTAAATAACAACATACTGCAAAAAGAAATTTAAATTTATATCCATAACAGCCAGAGAATTAGTAGTAATATATACGTATATATATATATATATGCATCCTAATAAACATTTCACATTCACAACTCTTTGCCGCCTAAAGAATCAAAGCTGCCTTATCTCATCTTATGACAAAAATAAGAAAACATGAGCATACATCTTGCTCAGAAATAAATAAGGGTGGGTGCAGCAGTGGTAAATGGCAATGGTCAAGCATCATCCACTATCCACTCGGCAACTATTCTTTGTGGACCTGCAGCTTTTCTGAAATTCACTTCATCCAATGAAATTCTGAAATCTTCAATGGTTGCACAAGATTCTGTACATTGTCTGTTGGAATCAATGTATCAAAACAGTTCCTGTTATATTGCTGCAGCTTTAAAGTCCTCCATCACAAGCCTAATAAGAGAGTTGTACTTCGCTCTCAGAGGTGCTCTCATCAACAACAGCCTCTCTTTACACCGCAATTTTATCTCTGATCCTTTGATCATCCTCTTAAGCATGATTCCAGATCAACTGAGATGCACACAGCCCATAGAAATCTTCCAACTTATGTACAAAATAGATAACCCCCAGTTCATGGATGAGGGGCAGCACAAAGCCCCGGAATCATGTTTCATTCCTCCTCCAGTTCCTAATGCCGTGGCTCTAGCTATTTTTTATTCAATTTTTAGTAAAGAGCTAGAGGTAAACTTGCCTTTTAAATTGCTAGCCCCATGAATAAAAGAATATGAGCAGCGATCACCAATCGCAATCGCACAAGAGAACTGGCAATGTAAACGCCTCTTGTTCTATCAATTGAAGAAATACGGAGATTCCATCACCTCTCTTAGATCAAAGTCTCCACGCTCGGGCAAAGGAGGGAATCCTAATGAAGGGAATGACTTCTGAAAGCTCTCCAATAACTGTTCACAGCAAGAATTCATCAATAAACTCTCAGTTTTGCTATCCCGGTTCTCAGTCCACAAACTTTATTCTGGAATCCTGGTTCATAATTTGATTTTTTTTTTTTTTCCTAAATGGCTTTTCAACATTCTTCAAGAAGAAAGACATCTGTAGATACCCTACTTAGCATAAAATTTGAAATAAGAAAGGCAAACTATCCACAAATGGAACCAAAAAGGTACTGAACCAATTACTAAAGAAAGTATAAAGAAGTTACTTCTATTTAAACAAGATCAACTCATTAACGATGTTATTATCATTATGATAACTGCAGAATATTTCATGTCATGTACTAAAATTGTTAATTTTCTGTCCCTTGAGTGGGATATGTTGGGTGAAAAGGCAAGATATGATGAAGTTCCTCCTACTAAATGGAATGCAACACAGTGACTTAAGCACATGCCACATGGTTCCAAACTTTCCCAATAAATGTGCCAAATAAAAAATATACCAGGGAGTAAGCCTCTTAAGGTGTAATGGAATCAAATAAATGATACTTACATTTTCTAGAATTGGCGCCTCATAGAGCTCAACAAACTTTTGTCTTAGTAATATGTTCATTTGGTCCACATCACATGCATGTGTCCAGTATGAATCATGCACTCCTGTGACAAGTATTGATACGAAAGTAGTTAGTATGATCCAGTTGGGCATGCATACTTCCACACACAGTTCTGAAGAATCAATACAAGACCTGCAAAATTCAAGCCCACTTCTTTACAGGCAACAGCAGTCATCATCATATGGGAACCATCAAGGGAGTGAACAAAATTTGGAGGGAAAGCTGTTCTCTGCCTCTTAACCATGACCTGTGTTAGCAGGTAAGTAATGGCTTTGACATCAGTTGACTGAGATACTACAGATTAAATGCAATGAGGGTAAAGAGTTACATTCCACATAGTAGCACCAATTAATTCCAGTGTTCCAATGGATGTTTAAAAGTTTGTATTTTTCCAATGCAAAATGATTGCAATTAATATCATTGACTAGAGGTGAAAGGAGACAGCAGATACACTGAGGCACACAAGGATGTTCAATACATCAATCCTTTAAGCAATAAGATTAGCAAAGCAAATCTGATATTAAAGTAGGGTAGCTACCTTGTCAGTTTCCCTTTGTAGCGTCAATATTTGGAGAGAAGTCTTAATCTGCATTCAGTTACACATGAAAAACAAATTAATATAAATACAGTGATATTAGCTATTATGAAAAAGCCTCAGGATATTACAAGATGTCTTCCTATTTGACGGTATGGTTGGACAACAGGAAGCCCAAGAGGAGTAGTCCACCGTACTGGCTCATTTTCTAAAGCTATAATCTGTGCATGTTCACAATTATCCATCAGTCAGTTATCTATCAATCTATGCAGATGAACACATTGAGACTCGCCAAGCAAAAGGAAAAAGGTGCAAAAAGACTAGATGGCTGATGATCAAGGTCATAAACATTTAAAATTCAGATTAAACAAGAACCAAGGCAAGACATTAAGAAACTTACATGCCACTGTGCCAAAGTGGGGCTGAATCATGTGTGCTTGAGATCAATGCCTACAGACATTTACTAAAGTATGCACAAATGCATAAATGACTTCAATGGGGAAATATACACTCCAGCTTTTAATGGTATTTGTGATATCTAGGCTTGTTGAATTATGTAACTTAAAGCCATAGAAACAATGGCTGTAGCAAAGCTTTAAATTAATCAATAAAATTTACACTTAATTCCAGTAAAGCCACATTTATGAGATAACTGCTGCATCACTCATCACTATCTGAAAAAAAAAAAAAAAAAAAGCACCTCATGCTCTGAAGGAAATCAAAGAAAAGAGAGTAAAGAAATGCAGAAGGAAGAAATTTGGTAAAATGAACAGAGAGAGAGAGAGAGGGAGGTGCACCATTATCACAAGCATTACAAAAGCAACCAGTAAAAGGGAAAAACGCAAATATAAAATACCAGACAAGACACATAATGGATTGTAAGGGGTGCCTCATAACAAGCATTACACAGTGGATTGTAAGGGTACCTTGTTAATTCAGAGTCTTAAATAATTAAGGTTACTTTCTATTCTATTGTGACCTAAATATGTAATATGTAATCCCAGGAACAGAAATTTAGATATGAAATCATCAATTGGATACGGCACTCCATAGGAGAGGTCCGTCACTTGTTGGACTGACATACCAGAAAACAACTGTTAGGAAGTGACTACACAGCCTTGCCCTTTGAAGCGGTATAAAATTTCCGCATGCTCATGTTTTCAAACTAAGTTCCACTCAGTTATTGTTGCACTAGCTATGCTGCAGGAAACATCACCTCAGAAGTACTAGAAAATACCAAACTTGGCATGTAGAGTATCTTATTGGTTTTTATTCTCCAGCTTTGATATAAAATAACAAATGGAACTACTGTCCGTAGCAGGACCAAATATTCCCTGAGGAATTTGTAAAATCTTACTGGAGACTAGATTATGCCCTGTGAAACAATTAGATATTCAATTCAATGAAACTCTACAAATTAATGTAATAAATGATTAAGAAGATTAAAAGTTGGCAAGCAGTAGGTAAAATCATCAGCTCCAACTTCCACATAAAGCAAGCAAACAATTTTACACATCCATTAATTGCACATGGAAAGTCCCTTCATAACTGTTTTATGCCTTGAGGGATACAATCCAGCCATGCTTCTTAATTAAGCACCATATCGAAATTGAATTTACTGACCTTTGCACACTCACCGAGCCAACTCATGATACTTCTTGCAGCTTCAAACATCTCCCCTAAAGCAGTCAATGTGGTCTGTCCATAGAAATAATTTAGAAAAAACAAGTTACTTTAAACCCTGCAGACAGTCCTCATCACATATTGCTATAATAATTGTATCTTATTGGAAAGATAGCTAATCCAACAAAGCTATAGGTCTTACTATAACTCAATGCACTTACTTTTGCTGCATAACAAGATGCGGCAAACAACTGTGCTTCATCTTCAATGGCATTTCGTTCTTTCAGCCTCCTCTTGATTTGGTCACGGGCACCAATGTAAGTAACACCATATACTGATGTCATCACTGTTTGTTTAACCAATTTCCTGTCTACCTGAGGATGATAAATCAACCTGTGAGAGTAGAAACAAGGACTAGAATAAAGAAAGGAAAGTAGAAACTAATTGAATTTCTTAATTACTAAATATTAGTTCTGTGCCATATGTCTTCTTTTCCTTTTTTGGCTAATATGTGGTGTAAAAATTAAATGCATCTAAACCAATCACATTAACTTGTGGAAAAGTTGTAGTACTGAGTAAATGAGCACGAGAAGCAACTGGACCTGATTAATTAAAAGCCTAGCACACAATGCATTTGGATCAGTTGCAGGATCTTTCTGTGCATCCCTCCGCATAATATCCAGAACTCTGCATCATAGCCAAAGAAACCAGAATATTACACAAGATATGAGAATTAAGAAGATTTCATCCATTCATAATGGTTAAAATGTCTAAAATATGCCTCATCGGAGATTTGAGTATTAGGTATAGCAAATAAAATTCTACATATAGATCAACTATGTGGTTCGGTAAAGAAATTCTAGAGATAAAGTTCATTATTATGTATAATTTGCTTGTTAAAAACTTAAAAGAAGAGAAAAAATGAAAATCTTAAAGAGATAAAAAGATGAAAGATTTAAAACATGAGCTAAGGAGGAACAAAGTCCAACAAAAATCATTTTTGTTATGTATTCTTATCCTTAATTTAATAAAACGAAGAATACCCTTTCTAGATACATCATCATGGTGACGTTTTTAAAGAAAAAAATATTATAAAAGGCATTCAAATTAGTATGTCAAAACTAGCTAAGAATTTCTGGTTAGGAAAAATGGTGTTTGCATTGAATAATCAGGTGCCAGATGAGTCATAAGACTCACTAATCAGTAATCAAGGTATTGAAGTTCCCTTGAGCTCATGCTCCTTATATCTGAGAAGAGAAACCAGAGCAATCTTTATCGTTAAGCCAGTCAAGAAGTCAATACCCATCAAGTTGCCTCTCTGGTTAGGAATGAGTTCAAGGATACTGTTTAAATAATATTAGATGGTGAATTTCTTTTCTTTTACTACTTTATATGTTTGTACATCATAGTTTAATTCTTACCCTTAAGGGTTTATTTTCATTGAGTCATAGGCAACACCACAGGCACATACAATATTTTCCATATTTTCATATTTTTTGTTCCATTTAGCATATACACCCATTATCAGCTATGCTTCACAATCACCAACCCATCATCATTATCCACACCTTGCATATATGGTCCTCATTTTGTATTTGAGCTTTCTAAGTTAGTGGTTGACAATATCTAGCTTTCATCCTACTAGATCCACCCCACCCCAGAGAATACGAAGATTTTATTTCCTCCATCTTTGAATTTCAGAATCTCACATTGAACCTAGATTGGTTTATAAGGGTGGGGGCCCTGGTAGATGGCTGGATCTCGGTTGTTGAGGGAGAGGCCTTTCCCAACATTGAAGTTCGCTCTCTCTCTCTTATCTCTAGAAAAGAGCAGTGACTAGGTCTGACGACAGTGAAAGAAAGAGAGGGAGAGGGAGAGAGAGAGAGAAGGGGGGGGGGGAGGGGTGTTGCAGAAAACCACCACGGATTGGGTTGTTGCCAAAAGCGAGAGAAAGGGGGGGGGGGTTGCATCTGGTCAGCCACCTCTTCCTCTGCCGGAGGCCTTGCTATCAGTGAAAGTCAGCTCTTGCCATGGTTTTCAAAGGGGGAGGGGGGGTGTGAGAGAGAGAGAGAGATGAGGGGTTTCAAATGCAAGGGCATTTTGGTTAGCATCATCATTAACTTCACTATATCCTAACTAAGTTACGGTTGGTGCAGTGTGGAAGGAAGAATCAGTGAAAACAAAAGAAATTGTGTGAAAAAGGTGTAAGATCCAATCTTGAACGAAGATATGAAATCAGGATTTAAGAAAACCTCAAAAGTAGAATTAGAATAAAAAGGGTTGCCTACAAAGTCCCTTAAAAGACTACTTATACTAGGTGACAACTATAATAAATCCTAATCCTTGATCATATAGGAATCCTAGTTCATGATGAATCCATCTTTTTTTAAAAGTCACATGCTAGTCACATGAATACTTATTAAAGCTAATAAACAAAAAGTATTTAAAACCTAATAATTTAAATGCTAAGCAAAATTAAACAAATGAAAAAAGATAAAAACACTAATAACAAAAAAACTGCTCGTGCACCAGTCACATTGACAATACAAATCCATGCAAAAGAATAATGTGGCAAAATTTTACATGAGATACCCTTCCTAACATAATCCTCTAGTGAGATAATAATGAGATGAAGTTCCAACACTATCTTCATAAGGAAACATTTCACGAGATGGTTGTGAACAAAGATAATTGGGGTTAACTAACAGTGGGGGAGAAACCGCAATGTGGTTTCCATAGGGAAAGCACTTGTATTTTCTCAAACAATCGCCAGCATTTACTCTAAACCTTATGGGCAGTCAGCATATCTTTCCCTTTAAAATATCATATAATAATACTCTTTTTAGTTACTTGTGATTTTTTTTCAAATTGGCCCAAGGGTTATATATTTTATGGGGGCAATATTTTGGGAAAATTTGAACTTTATATGTTGTATTTTCTAGGAAATTGGAGGCTGGGAGGGGGGGGGGGGGTTGGGATTGCCCACACTCAAGCTAAATGTAGTTGTGTTAGTTATTTTATTCTTTATGGTCCTTCTAGATTTCAATTCCTTATTAGGATTGAGATTTGTTCCATTTGACCGAATACTGGTCGGGTTAGTTCCATAATATTAACTTGCCAGGGCTGGGACTTTCTTTCATTACATTGTCTTTACCAATGTTAACTGCCTATAGTCCAAATTTCCACAAAATAAGCTAGTTGTTTGTTTCTATAATAGTTACAAATTTGTTATCCCATTATTAATGCACATATAAATGCATGCCAAAATCTGCTTTCTCATTAAAGTTACATATACATAAAATAAATAAAAATAATGAGGAAAGAAGTCTGCAGTCAGAAATAGAATAATTACCTGGCAGAATTAAAAAATAATAATGAGGAAAGAAGCATGCAGTCTGAAATAAAATAATTACCTAGCAGCAATCCCAGAGTAAACATCTGCTGGCTTATCTCCGGCAACAAGATTGACTGCAGCTGCTCCTAACTAAAGACATTTAGCAATTTCAAGCAGAAATGGCAGTAATTAGGCAGGAATCAGGAAAAACAAAACAAGGAAGTTGCTAGCATGAAAGAGAGCAATTTTGAAACAAAGCAAATTGAACAGCTGTGTTAGCCACCTTTGGGGAAAAGGACATTATGGACATTAGTGCGATGTGCACTACTCATGAAACATTGACAAAATAAATGCATGACACAAATCAATAAATGCCAGCCAATATCGGTTAATATTCAACAGTCAAGTCACATTCACCTATCCTCTGTAAACAATCTACCACCACCATTCATCTCCAAGAATGCAAGTAAACTAGTAAGTGTACAAAGAACAAAAGAGGGCATATAACAGCAAGAATGTAATTCTTGTATGTGACCATCAATAAGTTGAATTTACTTTTTCTTAACACAAACATATAAAATTTCTTAATGAAACATGCTTAGTTATGATATGAGTTATCAGGGCCCTATCTTCTGTAAAGCCATAGATAGAAATGATTGGCAAGCTAAAATTCATGAAGCCAACCCCCCAAATGAGAATAAGGCTCATTATGTCATACAATATATAAAGTTTCTGCAATGTCAATTGTGGCTTCTGTCATATCCATTTGCTTAACAAAAATATTCCACCTCCATCTGCCCTACAATAAATAAGTATTCAAAATGGATTGATGATCACAAACAATATGATTGCTTCTTTTATCTTTTTCAATTCCAAGTGTTCGAGGTTCCAGTGAAAGAGAGAAATAGGTGACATGATAATTCAGCCCAAATATATCACCAAAACACAAACTAGGAAGTTATAGCTGAGTATAGAAGTTGCAACCAGCACACTACCAAGTGAACTTTTGTGTTACTTATTCTAGATTTTGCACTAAAAGAATACGAGACGACCATAGCAAGAAGTCACCAAATACTAGTAATGAAGGATAGAGAACACATTACCTTGTCCCTTCCAAGGGCAGCATAATGTTGCAAGCCATTACATGATCCATCCTTGAAAAAGTATCAATAAGAAGAAAATTCTTGGATTAAGTTCCACATAGTGGACTATCAAAGAAATGGATGCAGTTACAAAAGTATAGGAAAAGAAGCAGGTACTAGTTTTAAATGTATATTACAGACCACTTTTAACTTTGTCAGATTGGGTGCACCTACAAGTGTTCATGTAAGAAAAGAAGCTATATTTGATGCAGACTCAAAATGTAGTCTGACATGCAACAGAAGACAGGATGCATGTTCTTTTCTATTTCAACTCAGTTCCCTGTCTTTTCAATCAAGGTACCTCAAGTAATAAGTTGAACATGTTTCCTTTCTCTTGTTTGTTTTTGCCTCAGTCTTTGAACCAAACCAGGCCTTGCTTAGTTTCTATGGAAGCGAATAAACAAAATACATACAGATTTATTACCAGATACTGCATCATGCATGCATTTTCTAGATGGGTAGGCCAGATCAAAAGTTTAATAGAAACAGTAGTACCTGGTGGACAGGCATATGAGAAAGAAAAGTCTCCGGAGAGGGGCTTCTTAATGCTTCAGTAAGATTTATACATGTTGCTAAGCATTGAAGTGGGTCCTCTGCACCCAACCACCAGCGTCTTCCTTCCAGCGGCCGGTCTGCAGAATCAAAGATATCATCCAAATGATCCTCAGTAAATCCTATGCGACCATCATATGACAACTTGTCCACACCACCAGCATACAAATTTGCAAGATGTATCTTCAGCCAACGTAACCCGGACTTTCCAAGGGGGCGCCCCTCGGCAAACTCTAGAATGCCTCGGCAAAGATCAGAGCCAAGATGGTTCAAATATGGATGCATGGGATACGCACGACCACGGAAATCAAGGTTGTGTGGATAGAAGAAGCCATCTTCATCCTTCATCTTTCGAGCAACCTGCACCACATTCTGTAAGGATCAATCCACTTCTTAACAAAACATCCAGAACATCTGATAGTGCTACAGGGATTCAAAAAAGAAACTACATACAGCAAGTTTTAGTTCTATATCACACCGCTGTGAATGCCTCTCACTATTCTCTTTTTTTACAGTTCTAACTTTCCACTTCCATTTTCTGATTTCTGCTTCATCTTCTGTGTCTGGTTCATCTGGTAAAGGAACCTGCAATTTCAATAATTTAAAAGATTCAAAACTGGAACTAGTCCACATCATCAACTTCAATCTATCAGGTGATTATCAAGCAATTCCCAAAATCAAATGAAATTAGAAGGCAAAAAAAGGAACCAGGAAAATAAGTTCTAATATAGAAGTAACTAACATCTTCTCGGCTGACCAAGTCTGCAAGATGGCCTCCACTAGCCCATATCCTGTCTATGACACCAAGAACTCGTTTATTTACTCTCCATTTGGCACTACCAAGTGTATTAAGGGCCTGAAACATAGCAAGAAAAAAGTATTACTTGCTACAAAAAAAAATTCCCATTTTTAGTTAGTGAGAAACCAGTTAGACAATGTGATTGTGACAGGTTTGTTAGACCAACTACATGATGTTATTTCACAACAAAACAATCAAAAAAATCATAAGCACAATATAGAAAAAATCATCGAATAAAAGATTAATTCCAGTTTCCCCCATATAACCATGACAAATTGGATAAGTTATGCATACGCCACAATGCTATTTGCATGAAAAAAGCTTCAGCATACATGATTAACAGAACAACTACTTATCAAAAAAATTAATAATACTGATGGCAATCACAAAAATAAGAACCAAATGGAATAACATAGAGAGGTCTAGAAATAATAAAACCCATCAAACCTCAAAAACAGGTTCTAATTGCTTCTTTGGAGTCCTTTTTACTGCATCACGTTGCTGTTTTGCTCCATGTGTGCGCATGATATATGATGGTAGGAACAAATATGCTCCTTTATCATACCTGTTGGCATAACAAAAAAATTTACCAAGGACAGCAGTTAATAGTCTCAGCTACCACTGATGGTGATAGAAAGCTAGAAGTCTCATAAATATTCAGGCTGCATATTCAGTCTCTTGTAAACTACTAAATACTTATTTTCTCTGTTGAATAAAGTAAGATCATAATTCTGTGATGTTAAAGCTGTCAGCATTTTCCAGAATATAAAGGGTTTGTTATTTTCGTATTTTAGACTTTTAGTTTTCAATTTTGAGTTTTAAATTTATTTTCAATTCTGTGTTTTGAGTGTCTATTTTGAAATTGCTGAAAATGCGTTCTTTTTGTCTGTAGCATTTTCCGCGTTTTGGAAATTTTGAGCGTGTTTGTAATGAAAATAACCAAAATGACACTTGTTATTTTGAGTTTTCTTTACAAAATTTTTCCTTGTTTTCGAAAATGTATTTTTGAAAACATGAAAATAAACATGTTTTCACTGTTTTGGAAAACTGAAAACGATTTGAAAACAGTAAAGAAAACATGGCCTAAAGTTTTAGAGTTCCAATTTATCTTTGGAGGCTCAAGCAGAGGCTCGTTTCCTTGTTTCCTTATGTTTTCTCATATGAATCTTTTGTCTCCAGCTATTGCGGATCCCATTTCCATACCAACTTAAGATATGCTTATGGGGTTCTAAATGTAAAGTAACATGAAAATGACCTACAATATCAGACCACGTAAATCAAGGAGTATCATACCCTGTCCAGTTCACTGGAGGTACCAACATGGGCATGTATGGAATCACCATGTGCCTGGCCTGCTCGAAAAAGAGGAACTATAATCATCTTGAATTCTCAAAGATAATATGTATATGTGGAAAAACAAATGTAAAGAAAACATTTTGCAGATTAATGATAACAACTTTGTAAGCCAGGTAAGTTTATGGGTTGAAAGAACTGCCTGTTACACTTACAGTTCTTTCCAGGCCTTTCCGGACTAATGGGTCGCATTCAATTACTCCATATCGCCTGCTAAATTTCCTATAGAAACAGAAAACACAAACACATTCAAAGTAATGTGGGAGGAGGGGAAGGCATGAGAGAGGTTTTCCATTTTTTCTTTTTTTTTTTTCTTTTTTGCTCCATATAGAGGTTTTTCAATGATTCAAAAAATATCTACTTACTGAGCTTCCTTGGTTACAGTTTTCAGTGTGTGAATAAAGGCAGGGCGAATATCCGGTGGACCATCACCTACTTGATCAGCTGGAGGTTGTATATAGGCAGTGTCCATCAAAATCTGAATCAGACGGCATCCAACCTGAAAAGAACATTTGTCGACATTTATAGTGACACAACATCTAATTGCCACCATCATAATCATAACAAAAGGAAAAAACTTGAATCACATCTTAACTCTTAAGAGAACAAACCTTGACTTGAGCATCTAGTCCCCAAGGTTTTATATCATTGTGTTCTTTCACTATTTTTCTCACTTGATGCAGCTTTTGCTTTTTCATCAAGACGGCAACCTTCTTCCTTAACTTTTTTTGTTCTTGAACCGAAGAATCAGATCCTTTTTCAGGATTCTCTTTGAATGCATTCTTATTCTTTGTCCTCTCCATAAACCTGTGTATCCTAGCCTGGCAAACAATGAATACCTTCTTATAAGATAAGCAATCATTCACTGACAAGGACATATGTATTTCTTATTTTAATTTTTCTGTTCTATTTTATTGATTTGGTATGTGTTTGGGAGATGGTAGGAACAAAGTCTAAAAAAGGAAGGATAGATTCCTCAATCAAAAATTATATAAGTAAACCATGCTAAAAGGCAGCAGATATCCTCTTTTTTTTTTCCGCGGGGGGGGGGGGGGGGGGGAGAATGAGTGAAGGGGTATTAAGGGACGGAAGGCCACCTAGAGCTCATTTCATGATGACCTAGCCTTGGCACATCCTAGACATCCTTAATACCTAGTTAAGGATCATCCTTTATGATGAAACCTTCAGAAATGGTTTCATCTACTTCTCAAGTTCTGTAAATATATGGAAAATTGAGTGATATCCAAAAAGGGAACTTGGAACTGATCTGTCCTTGGTGCATGAGGCTCTGCTTTGCAAGGATCGGGAGAGGGTTGTTTTTGAACGCAGTTCTCTCTTTGTTTTTTTGCAAACAGGTTGTTTCCACAACTTGAACCAGCGATCATTCACATATAAGCAACCTTACCATTTCTACCAAGAGGCATCTTGGGAATGCATCCAATTCTATTCTTATTCTTCAATGTTTAGATTGAGGGATTTGGATGGGATGTGAAGGTCTTGAAAGGAAATAGTAAAAGGTAAGGTCATTTGGATGTTCCTTTAGGGAGAGAATGATATTGATGAAGGAAATAACAAGTGTCAAAAGTACAATCACTTTTTTCCTTTTCACTTCTTTCGATTTGGAAAGTGAAGTATTTGATATTTTAAATTTTGTTATTCCCAAATTTTTCAAATGTAAGTATTTTCCTTAATTTTGAGGTAAGTAATTTACCTATCTAAGCTAGTTGTGCTTCCATGTTGTACAAGTTGGTTTCACAACATTAACTACGTGATGAACACAACCCTATCAATTATTTTTATTCACAGCCATCTCAAGGAATTTTTCCATGTGAAGATGATATTGAAACTTTTTCTCCTCATCCCCTTGCTAGAAGGTTGCGTTAGGAAAAACATCCAGTGTAAAATTTTGCCATGTTCTTTTGCATGGATTTGTATTGTCAATGTGACTTTGAGAAGTTAACTAACATAATGAATGCCATGCCACCAACCCTAACTTGGTTAGGATAAGGTGCAATTGATGAAAAAGATAATCATTTTACTCTTTCATAGTTTTGTCTAACCAAACAAGAGGAAAGAAATATCTCCTGCATTTCCCCTAAACAAGAGCAACAATATATGCATTCATTTTGCTTCCCTCTGTAATTTCCAGTCATTTTCACTTACTTCAATCCAAACCCTGCTATTTTGAAGAAAGGAATAATCTAAAAAAGTTGACAGTGGTTCATCTTAAATTAATTCACTTCACAGTGTTTTACAAGCCATTTAAATGTTCTCCTCTACATGGCCATTTAAAATGTATAAAGCATTCACCTTAGATAAGCTATGGCATGAAATGGGTATGATATAAGTACATATGCACTGATGTATAAATGAATTTGATTTACATGGTTCAGGCCACTAAAATTTTACACATGAAAAGATTAAACCAGATATATTTGGCATGTAAAACCCTTGAAGCTTCTGGTTAGCTAGTCTTTCTGCTCGTGCTAAGTACCAAACATGTTCATGTTGGAGAATCTTAACACGGTTGTATAAGAGACTTCTTTGTCAAATCCCTGATCCGACAAGGAGAATTCTCCTATATTTAGAGGAGAACTTGGCAGGAAAAATAGGAGAGGGGAGGGGAATTTTGAGAAATTGGGGAGGAATCGTGCAGGAAGAAAGGCAGAGAGAGAGAGAGAGAGGGAAATTTTAGAAAAGGCAATTCAATTGTATTGGATCCCTTACAAGTGAGTTGGGACTGAGTTTTTATACTCGTCCATCCCTCGCGGGAAGCTGGCGCCAAAAACGGTTGCCACTCCCGAATTCAAATTTAAATGCTCAACTACCTTACAAATGGTTACAGGCCCAACAGCTCTACTTTCCCCTTATTACAGTTATACCCCTTAGGTAAGCGACATTTTTGTAACTTATTATAATTAGCAAATCAAAAGAAATAAGCAGGCATGGCTTATTATGAGTCGACATGATCAGCCACCACATAGATCCAGTTTTCACCTGCAAAATCCAGAAATATGATACAAGTCCAACTTAAATCTCTACGAACAAAACAACACATAAAATTTGCCTAGCCTGTTGAGTCCTTCCAGCAACAATAATACAAGCACCATCCTACTTCATACAGAGAATAAGAAAAAAATAAAAAATAGGCACTCAACTCACTGACCTCATTCTCAATGGCTTCTCCAATATGGCAAGCAGCTTGAACCACCCTAGCACCGCCTTGTCCTCCACCAGTCATCAATAATCCCATCAACTTATGCATTGTAATTACTGCCATCATGTCCGCAGGCAACTGATCAAAATATGGAGCATAAGCACTCCTATTCTTCCCTTCCTCGCACAGCCTCTGCTCTGCTAAAATAGCATCCCTCAATGGCTCAAACCAGCCCAGAAACAATGATTTCATGTATGGCAAATTGGGTGCAAGCTTCTGCTCGCACATGTCCATCAGAAGTTCTTGGTACTCCTTCGCCGCCTCTTCCCACGCCTCCGTCTCAATCTTGACTTGTCGCCTTCGAAGCATAAGATACTTCCCCTGCCCCATTCCACCAACCAACTTACTCGTCTTCTTTACTTGCCCCTGCTGAGTGGCAGCAACCTCCACCTTCCCCAGTCTGCTCATCACTTGCCGCTCCATCAACCGCCGCATTTCTTCTTTATCCCCGCTGTCTTCCTCTTCATCTTCTTCCGTCGTCGAAGAAACAATGGCCTCGGCAACGCTTCCATAACCTCTCGCAAACATCAAAGATCCAAAACCGCTACTGGAATACGAGCAGAAACCACTTCGGATCCGCCGCATCGCCGAACACGATGTAACCGCAGAATCCATAGAATTTTGAAATTTAACCTCCTCATCATCAGAAAGCGTTACGGAGCTAAAGCAACAAGGCCGAAGCACATAAAATTGGGGCGAAGATTTCAGCTTCTTCAAACAAGTCTGTCTCCAGAGAGTCTGCCACATCTTCAATGCAACTTACTGAATCATGCAAGAGATGAGTGAAATCTATGCAATTTTCTCCGAAAAGCAGAAGAAAACGGTGGAAGCGACGATATTCGAACGGAGCAAGAAATAATCGAGTGAGAAAGGAGCGATCCCAACGACAGCGATGAACAGGGAGTAGCCGCCTTAAACCCTTCCAAAAACCTACAGATACTCTTGCTCTGATAAAACCTCGCCCGTTTGGCTATTCTTCGGGTTGGGGTTGCCCGGCCTTGTTAATGGGCTGAACCGACTGTGATATTTTCATTTTTCTAGGATGAGTCGAGTCCGAGCAGGTCGCTGTTTAGCCCAATAAAAATTATTTTAATTTATTTATTAAAATAAATAATTAAGAGTCTAATTTTAAAACTCAATTTATAAATAAGTTAAATTTGAATTTAGTAAAATTTCTCTAGTTAAAACTCAACAACATATTTAATTAGAAACTCATGAATACTAATAAACACCATAAAAAATTATAAGCATACTCGATTAAAAATTCATAAATAACTCATAAACAATCTCATTCATAAATATATTATTTAATATATAATTATTAAATTTTAAATTATTATAATATATTAATTTAAAATTATATTTATTGATTATTTGCATATTAAATTATCATATGTTTAAAAAATAATTATGATAAATTTGTGTTCAAACCCAAGCTTGGACTAGAGGTTTGTTGAGCTCGAACTCTAGTTGGTTAACGAGTTGAACCAAGTTGGAGCTCGAGCCAGAGTTGGAGTCAAGCAGAGCCTAAAAATTAGCTTACCAAATCAAAACTAAATTCAACTCAAATCTGATCAACTTAATTCGATTGCAACCCTAATTATAATGGAAACAAAAATTGGAGCTTTCAATCTCCTTATACTTTTAGAATGGTTGCTATGTTTTCATTTCACAGCTAATTTTTAATTTGTTGTAATTTATTTATTAAATTTGTGAGTTTGTTATTACGATATAATATTTTCATAAAATATTAGTCTTTATCATGAAATGATGATTTGATTGATGATTTGGTTGATAATGTGGTTTTTAACCATTAAATTATTTATGTAATATAGTTATGATTTTTTAAAAAATAAAACTAAAAAACTCGCATTACTATTCATGTCACATTTTTCTCTATCCATCCCATTCAAAAATTCATCATTTTATGGTATAAACTAATTAGTGCACTCAAATTCATATTTTTGTCTTTGTACCTTCATATTTTTCTTTTTCACGTGATCATCAAAATTTTTCATTGATTCAATTACACCTTAAAATTTTATTTTTAATTTAATTTAATTCTCATACTTTAATTATTTTTTCATATGACAATTTGGTTATTGTTTATAATCAATGTATGTATGCTAATTTGATTATTGTAATTGTTTTCCATGAAAAATGTTACATCAATGAAAAATTTAATAGGGCATGTTTGATAATACATATTTTTCATAAAAAAATGTCTAATCATATGTAATTATTACATATATTTTTTATGAAAACAATCAAATATCTTTAACTTTTTATAGAAAAATTGTGTATGGTATAAGTATTTAAATTTTTTTTCTATGAAATTCATTTTTCAAGGGGGTGAGTGGTTTTTGTTTTCTAGGCAATCATTACCTATAATTAAATTTTAAGGGTGTGTTTGATAGCATGAAAAATATATAGGAAATGTCACATCTAAATAATTGAATTCCATATTTGGTGTTTGACATACTATATTTTTCATGGAATTCAATTCTACGGTACAATTATTGAAGTATATTTTTGATTATTTTCCATGTAAAATTCCATCTAGGGCAAGATGGTTTTTGTTTTCCATGTAAGTTGGAAAATACTTTTATTTCCAACTAAATGCTATCAAATACACCCTAAGTAATGCAATCCATTGGAAAAATGTGGAAAAAGAAAATATTTTTCAATTCCATAGAAAATAATTTCCATCTCCCCCTAGTTATAATTTTCTATAGAAAATAGGCTAAAACATGCTTCAATGTGTTGTACCATAAAAATTTTTCATGAAAAATGTTAATCAATCAAACATGCAAGCACAAAAAATTTTCTATTGATGTAACATTTTCCATAAAAAACAATTATAATCAAACATGTCCTTATATTCTCCGTTAAGTCTATGTTATTTTTCATGAAAGTAACCACAAAAAATTAAATAATAAATTATGAGATGATATTTGATAGTCTTAGTTTAGTTTTTATCTTTTTAAATAAAAATAAATGTTTGTGTAGTAGTAATATTATTCTCAAATTTATTTGAATTGAGAGGTTTTGAATTCAAATCACATTTGACACCTCAACTTAGACTTTCCACCTTATAAATTTTATTTATTGTATTTTTAGGAATAATAAATTAACACTATATGTGAAAAAAAAAACAAATTAAAATGACAAAAACGAGATTCTTATGCGCAAAAGAACCACAACATTAAGAAGGTAGACCTATTAGAACCGAAACAAGTTCTCCCGAACAATAGAGGAGTCTTCTACTTATATTTTTGGAACAACTCTCCTTCGGTCAAGGAAGTGAATTTTTATTTTTCAAAATAAATATATAATCTTTTTTTAAAAATTAACAAACCAACTCAAGTTTTCCAAACTTGTACTAACCAAAATTCAGTACAATAATAATTATGTGATTCACTCGCCAAACTTTAGAAGGCCTTTAGTTATGCTTTTTTTTTTTGGTTAATGACAATATTTTTAGTAACTTTATTATAACTTAAATAAAGTTTTAAGTATTTTTCACTAAATTTGACTTTGTATTCCTGCCCTTATTTTATGATTAACTATTAATCATTTGTTCACCTCTCTCCTATTTTTATCTTTAATTAAAGTCACATCAACCTTAATTCAAATATAATAAAAAAAATATTTACAGGTAGTATAAATGATCTATCGTATTTGAAATCTTGAAATACTGCAAGATTATAAATTTAATTATGTCTCTATATAAGACTATGCAATTATTTGTGTCTATCTTAAAAAACAGGTTTGGGATTTAGCTCGCCATAGACTTATCTATACACTTAAATTGAGTAAAGATAAATTGTGAATTTTAAAGAATGTGAGATGTTTGAGTCAAAGATTATCAAGAATTCCTTGAATGTCTCATGTTTCAAGAAGAAACAAACAATAATTGAAATGTCCTCCTCTATTGTCAGTAGATGAAACTAGAAAAACGCACAATTTGTGTATATTTATCTTAACACGTTTTAAACTTTTATAAGAATATAATGTAAATAGGTGGACGACTTAAAGGGACATTTGAACAAAATACACGGAAATTCCACTACTGAGGGGCCCATACATTGAAAACATCCCTATTTGTAAGGGACCATTGCCCAGGCCCAGCCGCCCACCCCTTCCCGTCTGCAAAGTTCGCGACCCTTTTCCCTCCCTCTCTTTCGCTCGCTGCGCTAGCCCTACCTCTCTCGCTCCGTCGCACCTCGCCATCGCCTCTCGCACCTCGCTGCTGCTTCGTCGCCGGTCGCTCGCTGCCTCTCTCTCCTCTTGCTGCTCCGTCGCCCTTTGCCCTTGCTCTCTCGCTCTCGCCTCTCGCTGCTCGGTCGGCGGTCGCTCGTCCTCACCGGCTCGCCTCGCCCTCGTGGCCGGTGGCTCGCTGCTCGGTCGCTCGCCCAGCAAGCATCGCCTCTTGCTGCTCTGCTCGGTCGCTCGCCCTTGTGGGTTGTGGCCGGTTGCTCGCCGCCGTCGCATTTGAATGTACTCTACAATTCGGGGCCTATTTTTACATTTCGCCTGAGGGCCCAAAAACTCAGGTACGACACTGCACGGATAGGAGACCATGAGCCAACAAGAAAGCAGAATTTCTTGTCCCAAATGCGCAAATGGCTTTGACTAAGCCCACCTATTAAGCACAAGCTGCTTACTCAATCTTCGTCAACAATTCAACCTCAAACCTATTTACTATCATTAAACAAACTTCAATGACCAAATCTGAGATTACCTCTCCATAAGAATGTCCTACTTTCTGCAGACTTGAGCACCCTTTGCAGCTAATCTGGCAGGGCCCTTGCTCAGAAAGCTCCATTTCTTCTTCTTTCTGCTTCCGTTTCCCTGCTTTTATCACAGCTTGGTCACTCCTGAACTGTAGCTTCCAAAGTCATATATGCTTCATCATCATCATGATCATCTTCTTCTTCATGTTCTGGTTTTCTGTTTCTTGATTCATCAACCTTGCTCAGCTGCACCTATGGCATCTACAAAGTAAGTAGAACTGTTCTGCAAGATTGAACCGTGATTTTGTTTGTTAAATCAGGAACAGTATTCTATTCAGAGATGACAAACAAGCTCTCTCTTTCCCATCAGCTAGAGCAAGACAAGCCTCTGATCAGAAGCCTCGCTGCATCCTTATTGGTGTCGATTTCAGAGATCACGGCGTTAGTGGCAAGCATAGAAGTAGAGCAGCATACCTTTGTTGAATTTGGTAGCTGCCTTTACCGGGCTTCTGTGGTTGTCATGGAACTGCAGGCATCAGACAACGCCTCAACAAATTCAAGGGAGATTTTGCAGTCTCTGTCCAAAACCATTGGTTTTGCCAAAGAAGTTGTCGAGGAATGCAAGAAGGGAGCTAATTCGAGTCTTAATCGCGAAGTGAGGAGCACGATAGAACAGCTCGAAAGGGTTGTAAACTGCATAGGGAAAGAACTTAGTTTAATACCATCATCAACATTTGGTGATCAACGATTTGCAGAAATTGCGGTTTGTGCTCTTTCAAAGGAGATGAAAAACCTTCACTTTGAATTTGCCCGGAATCAGCTACCAGAGGAGAAAGAACTTGAACCCCTTGTATCAAAGAAAGAAGTAGTCGAAACAGAAACAGAAACAGATCTCTACTCCAACGGTCAATTTTCCAGGGAAATTGATCAGTCATCAGATGCAGCAAACCGAAGTCTTCTTGAACTATTTGGAAGCACAAATTTCAGTGGCCAAATGAACAGTGAGACCTTGACCTCTGGATCCTTGACTACTTTTCCGCAGCTAGCCCAGTACATGGAGCCTCTGTATGATACTTTCTGCTGTTCATTGACGAAGAAGATTATGGATGATCCAGTCACCATAGAAACTGGAATAACCTATGAGAGGAAGGCCATTGTCGAGTGGTATGAGAAGTTCAAAAATCCAGAAGACATCATCTGTCCAAAAACTGGGCAGAAGCTGCAGAGCAGAGTTCTGAACACTAATATGGCTCTGAAGGCAACGATACAGCAGTGGAAAGAAAGGAATGAAGTAACAAGAATGAAGGTTGCCCGGGCAGCACTATCACTTGCCAGTACAGAGAGTATGGTCCTTGAAGCACTTCAAGATTTACACAGCATCTGCAATGGCAAGCAGAATAATAAAAAACAGGTTTGTGGCTTGGGGTTGGTACCATTGCTTGTTAAGTTCCTGGAGTACAAAGAAAGAAAGGTGAGAAATGCTACCCTGGAATTGTTGCTTCTACTGACCGAGGATGATAATAACGAGGGTAAGGTTAGTTCAATCTTCTTGACTTGCAGAAAATTAAATTGACACTACACTAGTTCAACCATCTGTTCATTTATTTTGCAGAATCTTTATGAAATAAAAGAAATTAACATAAACTTATACACTGGCTTTTGAATTTGCCCACCTTACTCGTGTGCAGAAAATAGTGGCATTGGCAGTTAACTTGTCGATCCTAATCAAGATGCTATCGAGTAACCACCAACCGATAAGGCACAAATTGCTGCAACTATTGTTTCGGCTGTCAAGTTCTCAATCTGAATGTCAGAAATTTGGATCAGTTGCTGGAGGAATACTAATGCTTGTATCAATCAAATATAAATGGTCCTCTGATGCCTTTGCTTGTGAGTTAGCAGACGATATCTTAAAGAACCTGGAGAAATGTCCAGAAAACATTAAGCTCATGGCCAAAAATGGACTCTTGGAACCTCTTCTAAATCATCTCATTGAAGGTGATCTCGATTCTCTACACTATTGCAATCAATGTTCTAAACGGGAATCAATCACTTCATTGATGGGCTTAGAATGTAACACATTTTCATCAATTATAGGTAATCAAGAGATGAAGATGGAGATGGCAAGTTACCTTGGGGAGATTGTTCTAGGACATGAAGGCAAAATCCAAGTGGCCGAGAGGGCCTCTCCTGCCCTCATCAACATGGTGCAGAGTGGAAACTCTCTGACTAGAAAAGCTGCGTTTAAAGCTCTGAAGCAGATCTCTTCTCATCATCCAACAAGCAAGGTGCTAGTCGAAGCTGGAACAGCACGAATCATGTTCGACGAAATGTTTGAAAGAACAATCTACAACGAGCCAATGAACTCGAAAACTGAAGCTGCTGCAATCCTTGCAAACATACTCGAATCAGGCCTGGACCTGGAATCTTCCGGGGAGACAGTGGATTTAGATTACATGGTTTACAACATCGTCCACTTGCTCAAGAATTCAACCCCGGATGAGCTCAACATCAATCTCATCAGAATCCTCTTGTGCTTGACAAGATCCCCAAAAATGGCATCCACCATGGTCCCTGTAATCAAAGAGACTGAAGCTAGCTACAATCTCGTTGAGCTGATCAATAACCCTAACGAAGAAGTCGCTGTTTCAGCGATTAAGCTGCTCGTCGCGCTCTCGCCATACATGGGGCACACCTTGGCCGACAGGCTCTGCAAAATCAGAGGCCTACCCGAAACCCTAATCCAAACTGAAACAACGCGGATTACGGAGAAAGACGCGCTTTCAGCGAATCTGCTTGCGAAGCTCCCCCATCAAAACCTTGCGCTCAACCTGAATCTGCTCAACAAGAACATGGTTCCATTGATTCTACAAGCGATCGGGCGGATCCAAAGATCCGGCCTTAGAACAAGCCGCTACGCAATCGCTTACTTAGAGGGCTTAGTCGGCATTCTCGTTCGATTCACAACGACGCTATACGATCACCAGGTTCTGTCTCTCGCGAAAGGCTACAATTTCACCGCCATATTCACCGATCTGCTCGCGATGTCGAGCGACGAAGTCCAGCGACTCGCCGCCGTCGGCTTGGCGAATCTGTCCACCCTATCCATCACCCTATCGAAACCGCCACAATCAAATAAACCGAAGTACAAGAAACTGATGGCCTCACTGAAACGCTCGTCGCTTAATTCGTCAAAGTACAGCCACAGGCAGGCGGTTTGTCGAGTTCACAGAGGGGACTGTTCTTCGGAAGAAACCTTTTGTCTGCTCGAAGCGAAGGCGGTGGAGCAGCTTCTGGACTGCTTGGAGCACGAAAATGGCGACGTGGTCGAGGCTGCACTGTCAGCCATAATCACATTGCTTGACGAGAAGGTGGATGTGGAGAGCAGCGTTAGCGTATTGAGGGAAGCGAACGGCATTGGGCGAGTGGTGAATGTGGTGAAGGAGCACGAAGAAGAGAGGCTATTGCAGAAATCGCTGTGGGTGATTGAGAGGGTCTTGATGAACAGTGGCGATCGGAGCTCCGCTTCGGAGATATCGGGAGATAGGGTTCTGCCGGCGGTGCTGATCACCGCTTTCCGGCACCGGAATGACAGAATACGGCAGCTGGCAGAGAACATCTTGAGGTACTTGAACAAGGTGCCCGATTTCACTTCCATTACCAACTTTACATTGTAAATTACCCTAAATTATCACATACCCTGTAAAAACTCCATAGATATAGTTGATAAAAATATAATTAGGTTTGATTGCGTGGGTTTAGAGTTTTGGGTTTGGTTTGGATTTGAGTTTGAGTTTCGGTTTCCTTTTATAAAATTTTAACATTATAATTAATTAAAATACTATGATTTAAGGTAAAATATAGTAGCCATTATTGAAATTTACTTTGATTATTGAATATACAAGTAATATTATTTTCTTCTATCTCCATTATTCTCTTTCCTATGATTATTGTCTTTGTGTAGTCTATTGTCACTTGTACTCTCAATTTTGGCAAAAGAGATAAATTACAAGTAGAAATTTTGCCTTATTACGCAAGGTAATAAATCGAAATCATGACCTATTAGTGGGAATTCCAATTTATCGTGATCCAATCACTTAAGGGTGAGCAGCGGTTCGGTTAAACCGAATTAACCGAGTCGAATCGACCAAATTGGTCGGTTTGGTTTGATTTTTTTGATAAAATATTTTAATTCAGTTAATTCGGTTCGATTTTTTATATGAAATGATTTGGTTTGGTTTGTAATAATTTAATTTTTGGTTAAACTGAACTAACCAGTTAATCATGAATTCAGTTCAACCCCCCCCAAACGAAACCGACACAGACACTCACATTTCCCCCCTCTCTCTCGTTATCTCCCTCTACCCTCACTTATGAGTTCGTGTGTTGAGGGATAACTGCACCCCCCTTCTCTTTCTTTTTCTCTCGCAGGCGATTGAATCGAACCCTAACCCATACTCGATCGAATCGAACCCTAACTCTCACCCCACCATCCCTCGTCTTCGTTTCTTATTTTTCTTGTGCTTGGACGATTGACGAGGGCTATTCCAAGATTTGGGCCATGGCGGCGGCGCTAGCAGTGGCGGCTGT
Source organism: Diospyros kaki (assembly GCA_036245055.1). Lineage (NCBI taxonomy): Eukaryota > Viridiplantae > Streptophyta > Magnoliopsida > Ericales > Ebenaceae > Diospyros > Diospyros kaki. Next base: position 3,550,052 of record BSEG01000010.1, read on the forward strand.
CGAAGTGGCGGAGGGGCAATCGACGACGACGACGTACGCTTCGAAGCTCGTCGACGAGGCCCTTTTTCTGCTCAATCGCTACAAGATCCCCGGCGACCCTCTTGCGTCAAAGATTCAAAGGTACACTATTTATGATTCAGTGATTCTTGTTCTGGAAAATTTCGATTGAGAAACTCTGGATATTTCCGATTCTTGTTCATTTGTTTTGGAAACTGATTGGGAATTGGAAAATCGTTTTGGTTTTATGTTCGGTTATACTAGGATTATCAGTTTTGATCGGGGATTAGAAACTCTCTGCCTATTGTCAGTTCGGTTCGGTTATCGCATTTGGTTGTTTGGTTATTTCAGTTTCGGTTAGTTCGGTTATACTTAGGATTATTGGTCGGTTCGATTCGGTTATTAGGGACAATTCGGTTCGGTTCGATTAGTAATTTTTGGACGGTTCAGTTCGATTATAACCAATTGCACACCCCTACAACTACTTAACATGTGCCTTAAGGGCTCATTATTCTCTTTATTTAACACTAGGACGGTGGCTTGTATTATGTATCAGTGAGCAAAATTTTGATTTAACTAAAATAATTAAATTGAATTGATCAAAATTGACAATTCAATTTGGTTAAGGTAGGCGTCAGCTTGGTTTAATTTTTGCATTCAAAAAATTGAAATAAGTTATTACTCAAGTAATAACTCAATTACTCGATTAATGTTGCATGTTAATCGATATAATAATTATTTGAGTAGTTTTATTGATTAGTCAATTAATATTACTCGAATAATAACTATTTGGTTTGGAGATTAATTAACTAATATTATTAATTAATCGAGTAATAATTAAATTGCTCACGTACAATCTAAAGAATGGTCGGGTAATAAATGGAGGGTTTTTCAACTCTTCTCTATTTCAAAAAATAATCAACTAATTCTTTTTATTAATCGAGTAATAAATGAAGGATAATAATGTATGTACATACGACTCTAGCTAATGGTGTGGTAGTAAACTATTACTTAAATAATTATGTGAAATAGAATGCGAATTTCCTTCGTCAACGCCAATAGATGGAACTTTTAAAAGATTATGATTGTTCAATACCGACTTGGGCAGGCAAATGTTCTTGCAGATGTGATAAGTCAAAAGAGTTACATGTTAGGCATTCAAATGGTTAGCCATCTACAGATCCTGATCGAGGAATTTGCAAAGTTAACCTTCAAGGAGGAATCACACAAAAACACTACAGTTGTAGCGCAAATACGCTTGCAGGTTGTAACACCTCAAAATAATAGAAAGTAATTTTAGAATTTTTTTAGAGAATTAGAAGTCAGTGTAATAAACCGAATCTACTGAAGGGAGTACTCCAGAACTTAGATACTTAGAAGAAGGATATTATAGTGACGAGTGTCTCAAGATGAGATTTATGACTTTAAAAAAATTTAAAACGGAGACAGTTTTCGGTGCAACTAAAATACAACTTGAAAAATTGAATAATCATAAGGGACTTCTGAAAAATCAATAGAACTATAAGGGGGCTTCGATTTTATGTAAGAATCAATCCTGAAGTATTTTTAAGACAAAACGATAGTCCTATAAGAACACTGGAACAAAAATGTACTTATTAAGTAACTTTAAATTATTAATTTTAGAATTTCGATATTTTAATCCAAACGAAATTACTATTTGAGGATGTAATTGCAATGTGCAATGGTTCAAGGGAGACTAAGGATCTAATTTATGGATTTATATGTAATTTTTATAATTTTAATTATATAATAAATTATATATGTATATATAATTATATATGCATTGCAGAGAAATTGTGGGTGCAAATCAATGTGTATATACAATTCAATGGACTAAGTGAAACGGTGCCAAGTCTCATGCCTATATATATATATGTGGGAGGAATTGAAGAAATAGAGAAGTAAACAAATTGCGAGAGAGAGAGAGTGAGGCTGGCCGGAGGCGACCACAACAGTGGCGGTCGCGTACGGCACTGCGGAGGAGGTTGGTGATAGCACCCGCGACCGGCAGCTGGCCATGGTGGAGACGTGTGGCTGCTGTGTGTGGGAAGGAGGATGACACCGCGAGGAAAAAGGAGAAGAAATAAAAGAAAAAGAAAAAAAGAAAAAAGAAGAGAAAATGTGGAAAAAAATAGAAAAAAAGAAGAAAAATGGTTAGAAAATTCTAGGAAAAAGGAAAATTTTTTGAAAATTATTTTGGGACTCAAGGTGCGTGCCAGAGGCTCGAAAATGCAATTTAGGCAATTATGTTGCGGTTAAAGAGGTAACATTGGCGTGGGCATTTTATTGTTTTATTTAAGGTATGGAAATTTAATTATCCTCAATTATTTTCATTATATTTGATAATGTGGAAGTGAGTTAAAGATTTGTCGAATAAATTAATGGTTCTGGGATTACTAAGGAAAATAAGAAGAAAGTAGAGAAAAATTAAGAAAAATAGAATATTGAATTTCTTGAATGAATTTGATGGTCGGGGAATGTCAAAGCATTAAATGGTATGATCATTAAAACTTGACACAAATTTCAAGATTAAATGAGAATTTTAAGGTGTCCCGAAGTTATCTAAGGTGAGCAGTTTTTCCTAACTTGGAATGACTATGCGAGAGTTATTTTTCAAAATATTTTATAAATGATTCTTTTGACATATTGACATATGATATGATGTCTCATACATATAGAAATGCATACATATGATGTGATACATATGTACATTCTTAAAATTTCTTGACATTCATCGCATGTGGAATGATGATATCGTTAATGTATCACAGATGTAAGCACATCCCACCCTTGCAAGTAGAGTCACATAAATAATAATTAGCATGAAAGGAAATATGATACATTTTGCACTTGCATGTCATGCATAAAATTTTATTAAATGAAACCTCACTTAGATGATTTATCATCTAATTGGATTATGTTCTTGGAATATTCTCACGTTTTAGATAAATCAAGTCAGACGAAGAAAAAAGAGATTATCGAAGAATGAGCGAGCAGATGTTGATTTTTAGTCTTTAAGTAATCTATTTATGTTAGAGGAGATTGATGTGTGCCTTACCCTCATGATTTGTATGACTCTTCGATTTGATGTTAATTAAGGAAATGAAGGTATTGTTTTCTTCCCTAATTATTGCGCAAAATTTAGGTTTCGATCCAACTTCTAGATATATATGATTAGCTAATATGGATATATCGGCAAAGTTTGTATGAAAAAAGAAAGAAATATACTCATTTTTTAGGAAAGAATAACACTTTAAAAGAAGGGGTGTTACAGTTGGTATTAGAGTGGAATTTTAGTTGAAGACTTAGAAAATATATGATTTGGAGACTTAGGGATTGTTGATGACATAGAGATTTGTGACTTAGGATAAATCTTGGAGAATGACATGGATTTGAGCCACGAAAATTTTGAGTATGAGATACTACTAAGAGAGATTTGCATGTAGTCTTGGAGATTAACTGTTATCTCAGTTTGAGGATTTATAGAACAAAACTCTACTCGAAGACTTAGGGTTTGTGAATTTTGAGCAAACTAAGTTAGAAACTTCGATTGGAGACTTAGGGCAGAACTTTGAGTCCTAGGTTGATTGAGAATATTCAAACTTAAATCTAAGAAATCAGTTGCTTGAAACTAGAACACATGTTCTAGCTTGAGGCTTTTAACTAAATCTTTTACTTGGGTGATAGTATGGTTGTGAACAACCCCAATTGGAGACTTAGAAGGGCTAATTGCTTATGAAGGATTATTGATTTGGAGACTCAAGAAACTATTGAGTCAAGGTAAAACCCCACTTGGAGACTTGTGGAAAGAATTAGTTGAGTATCTATTGATATACGTGTGAATGTCATAAAATTAGCAATGATAAACTAAGCCACCATTCATGTGATGACTTAGACCCCTGTTGAGATAGATGAAAAATGAGTAGACCCTTATCACGTTGCTTCAGGATAAGTAGGCACCCAAGTCATGAGATTTTGTTGAGAATACCGATAAGATCACCCAATCAAAGGTATGAATGGATTGTGAGGAACAAGAGGCTAGAATTGATTAATTGAGATTATGGATCCAATATGAAGTCAAATGATCTGTGAAGTAAGTGCCATGGAGGGCGAGATTTACGAGATAAAAGCTAACCTTGAGTTGTGACTGCTAAAACATGTGCAGGGATCTCTAAAAGTTGTGATATGAGTTGTGATAGGCTGAACATGTGAATGTGACATGGTTACAAAATCTGTAAGGGGTTATGATCGAGTATGGATCCAAAATGTGTCATTGTGTGAAAATACTGGATTGATTTCCAACAGATACAAATTTTCGATAATGATGGATTTCCAATTGATGAGACTGGATGGACTTCCAGTTGATGATGAATCTCTAGTTGATGACACATGATCAATTGTCAGGACCCGTACTGGCAATAATGGGAGCATGTGGCTCAACGACTGTAAACGTAAAGCCTTAGTTGATTTCCATGACTACCACCAACTTGAGAGTTTAACAAGATCTGGAGATCAAATTGGACGAATTTTGAGAAAGTGATTCAAGTATCAGAAGATAGTTGGTCAAAATAGGGATATACGACACGGATGAATATTACTTTGAAGATGAGGACAAAGGATAAGCAACTCCAATGTAATTTGAAATGACTTCCCTAAGCAAAATTGATTATGAGAAAGCAATGGTTGATGGATGGCTGCACTCTCACCCTGCAATTAAAACACAATAAAAATAAATTAAAATTTTTATATTTTTTTCTTTATTTTGGTGAGAGGTTTATACTCGTCAGTGTACGAGTGCAGTCGTATTCCAAATTTAAATTTATATTTTCTGGATGAGTCTAGGTTGTCCACTGAGAGATTTATTTATGGCAAAAGAAAAAGAATGTCACAAACACACACACACACATTTGGATGAATTGGAAATAAGATTTTTTTTTATAGATTTTTAAATAACAGATGTTAGGAAATAAAGTAAGACAAAAGTTAAAATAAACACTGAATGTGAGAATATAAAATTGGATAAGTTTTGAGTTAAGACAATTTCAGCATCAACCTGTTGATTCCCAAAGTTTAACAGAAAAGATTAGTAATATTAACTTAATTTCAGATATGAGAGTTTGTTATTAAATGTAATTAGAGATGATGATAGTTCTAGTTTAAGCAATCCCCATCCATGATATGTGAGATTCTAGTTTAAACAACTACCATAAATCCAATTACAATTAATATACAAAACAACTAAATTAATCATCCAGCTTTGGGTATGATATCGTTTCCAGTTCTAGTAACTCTCATACGTGGCATGAAATCTCTAAGTTAGGCTTACGCTCCAATCTAAACCTAGTGATTTCTCAATTTAAAAATACACACTCATATTGAAATTTAAATTAATATCACTAATTTAAAGCGCAGCTTTCTTCGAGAATCATTGGCGTTAGACACTGTTCTTGTCTTAACCCAAGATTGGATTTAGCTACTTATCTCCATTTGATAGTTAATTGACAGGAATTTAAATGACATGAATTAAAATAGCAGAAATTAATCGGCCATTTAGGCAGTGGATAATAAAATGATAGGAATTAAAATTGCAGAAATTAAAAGCCAGAAATTAACCGGCCATTTAGGCGGTGGATAATTAAGTAACAATAAATGGCATAATAATTCAAGAGAAGAAAAAAAGAAAGAAATTAAGATCACAAGAGAAAATAATAAAGAAAAGAAAAGAGAACAAAGAACAATTTTCAAAGAGAAAATATAAGAAAACAACTAAACTTTGATTCAAAAATAATAATCACTCTTACAAATGCAATCAAGTGAGCTATTTATAGACTACAAGATGCAACACAAACCACACAATTTTAATTATTCAACTAGACATAATTATATCTAATGGGCACTCACATACTTAAGTTAAATGGATTTTAGCTATAATACACACCTAAAGTTAAATGAATTTTAGTTAAAATACACACCTAATAAAGCACTTATAAAGTTAAATAGATTTTATCTATAATACACATCTAATAAAGTACTCATAAAATAAATATTTAAAAATATTTTTTTTTTGGTATAATTGGGTTTTTGATTTTCACTAGGATTAAAAATAATGTTTGGGCTTTCTCCAAATGATGTCTTTCATGGGTGACTCAAGTTGAGCCTTAATTTTTCATGGGTTTTAATTTTTCATGAGTTTTAATTCTTTATGGGTTTTAATTCTATTTGAGTCTCCAAGCTCACATTCTTCATGCCTACAAACAAGCAATTGAGTGTTATTAATAAATTATATATTATATATATTTATATGATATATTATATAGTATATTATATACTTATATATTATATAGATGTTTCATGCATGCATTCCATTGAGTATATGTATTATGTTATAATATATATATTATATTTACATGTTTATTATAATATATTATATATATATATATATATTACACATAATTATTCAATTAAACCAATTTAAAATCAAAACAGGGGTTACAATTATAACAAAATTTTACAAAATTAATCACTAATAAATGAATTTCTTAGAAAAATTACAACCACCGTAAGGTACTCCTTAGCAAAAGCTAATGTGATGGCGAATGCTATGAGTAAGGAAATGAGTCCTATGGCATGAAGTGGAATCGTGAGTTCCAAAATTGTGGAATTTACATTTGAGGCTAAGATGGTTTGAAAGATAATTTGGATGGCAATTAAACCACCTAGCTATCAATGATATAGTATATTTAACAACTAGGTTATTGGTTAGTAAGTCTATGATGACTTTAGAGCCAATGTGGCTACTGACTAAATGATGTAGGCTTAATAGAGGTAAAAGATAGTAGGAATTTGAGAAAAGTTGGGAGTTCTCTAGGATCAATCATAAAGAAATAATCCATGATTTTGGAAACATAGTTAATTGGCATGAAGATGATTATAGTTAAATAGCATGAGATGATGTCTTGAGGAATATTGTAATTGTAAGTCTAGCAACGCAGATCTAGACAAATGAATTAGACAGATGTCAAGGACAAACTTGAGAATTCGTTAATAAAAGCTCAATAGGTAGATGATCGCCTGATAGTTACGAGCTATTATGATTATGGATTATAGTCAAAACTATGGTTAACCCTAAAGTAAGAGGGTGAAATCACTCAAGTAAATGGAAAAGAGATCTAGAGTAGGTCATGAATTTGGGATTGGGTACAAAATGTTTGGAAGAAATTGCCAGTAAGAGTTCATAAGTATGGATTGATAGATAACATCTTTGATGAATGGGGAAAAAAAACCCATAGTTAAGAGTATTATGACACGTACATAGTAAAGCTTGGGGTATGGATTTTGGAAGTGCACGTTGATGACAAAGGAATGAAATTGCTTATTATAATGGATAAAGGTTGTCGATTATGCCTAATGACAAATAAGAGTCAGTCGGTCAAGATAACAAACCTTGTAGGGAATGATCAATTATGGCAACCAAAAAAAAAAAGAGTCGTATGATTGCGTCCTATATAGATATTATCTTGGAAGTCAAGTATGATTAAGAATCTGATATGATCTCGAGGATCAATTCAATTGATATACACAATTGATAGAGATGATTGGATGATAACATGCTAAGGTGTTAGTATGTCATATCATCAATAGTTTTGGTCAAATAGCGTCAGAATGTTGTTTTCATAATCATGGGAGGTTACAGAGTAGGAATGACACAAAATCCATGTTAATGGTCAATAGGTGATCTTGTTGACATGAAAAAAAAAAATGGCAGAACAAGCATCATTGTGTCAATATTAAAAGCGAGAAGTCAATCACAAAATAATATTAGAAGACAGATGGAATTTGTCGAGCCAATGGTTATCGTACGTTTCAAAGTCATGCTTAGTAAGTAAATACAAATTGTAGCGAAAAATTGAAATGATATCGATTGAGGAATATCCTTAGAAAAAAAGGATAAATAGCCTAAGTAAAATCTCGAGTAAACAAGCACAAGGAAATGGCTAAGCTATGAAACGATGGAGTTAAGAAAAGGCCTGAGGATGAAATTTTCTCATGCAAAAGAGCGAGGGAAAGTGAGATTCGAGGACAGAATTTTGAGAAATTAATTAAGGATTAAGCATTGACATAAGATATTACCTTGAGGATTAAATATGACTATAGTCAATTGATATCGAGTGACGTTTTGAAGATTAAAATATGCGAAGATTAGTTTGATAATGCTGAATATTGAGAATCAAATGATATGCGAATTAATTTGATGACAAAGAATGTTATTTTGAGGAATTAATTCGAAAAAATCTTGAGGTAAGAATTTAGGGTCTTTTGATGAAATAGTATTATGACAATGATTGTGGACAACTGACAAAAATTTGTAATGAAATCGAGTGATGAATACCTACAAGGATGGGGAGACAATAGTATGAAAGAAACCTTAAATAGGTTAGCACTAGTAAAATCAAGCAATGATTCAATTTTTGAGGTGACTAAAGGTAAGGCATACAAAAATTCGAGGGAAAAGATTCATTTGAGGACTTGAAGTAATGTCTTGAGTTACATGACGGTAAGTGATTCTTAGGTTGTTCTAAGATAAGTTCGTGAATAGATGATATGAATCATAAGGTTGAGTGTAGGTATGATTTGGTACAAATCAAGGATCCTAGAGATATTGGCTAAGATAATAAGCCTAGGATGGTTCTATAAGTATACTTGGATTATTCTAAAGATAGAACCCGAGAATTTTGAGGAGACTAGTAAGTTCGGGGATTCCAGGGATTTGGACTAGTATTGGTAAAACCACCATAGCTCTCAGCGACGAAACAAGGAGTTTTAGCATATCGATATCACCATAAGTGCATAACCTATAGCGACGAGCCTGAGGCTAAGGACCAGGGTAGAAGACTAGTGGTTGGCTCGTGACGAATGATGATCGGAGTAGCCACAGTGAAAGGACTGTAAGCTGGCTCACGGCAAGGGTGTAAGACCCAAAGAGTCAGAGCAACACAGTGTATTACAGGAGACGGTCAAGTGTCGAAGTTTGAGTAGCATTGTGGATATTACAATAAGGCTAGAATCCAAACTCCAAGGAACCAGAGCAATGTGGTAAAGATGATCTAACATAAGTGGTATGCCAAAAAGGCTATAATGGTTAAAGGGAAAAGGTACAAGGAAAATTACTTAGTGCTAGTAATAATGGTATAGACAAAAGCCTTACCTATGTGATAAGATGATTAAAGAGTTGAATATGAGGTAGCAATGGTAGGTAGAGTTTTCCTCAAGGACTACATTGATGCTATGTTACTCGGAGCATGCCAATAAAGTGGTTGATGCATTAACTGGGAATATGCCTACTAATATGATCGGGTTGATGGCCTATAAATGACATTTGACAGGTGCTTTTAGCCTATTGATGATGATGGTAGTACTTAAAGGATCATCCGACCTTGTTGCTAACCTAACTGTTCAACTGAATCTAATAAAGAGATGAAAGAGGCATATAGGTCTATAAGTAAATGAGTATGGCCAGCCTATAACAAGGCAATTCAAGATGCAAAGTAACATTCTTGAGATTTGAGGAAGGATATATGAAATTTGGATAAAAGTTCCTTGAGGTTATGAGTATAACTCAAATTTTGAGGATGAAATTTTTGTAAGGAAGGGGGGAGGGGGAGGGGGAAGGGGAGAATATAACACTCCAAAATAAAAGAAAGTAATTTTAAATTTTTTTTAAAGAACTAGAAGTTACTATAATAAGTCGAATCCACTGAAATGAATACCCCAGAACTCGTATACTTAAAAGTACATGATATTGACGAGCTTCTCGAGATAAGATTTATGACATTGAAAAAAATTAAAACGGAGACAGTTTTGGTGCAGCTAAAATAAAGTTTGAAAAATTGAATAATCGTAAAAGATTTTTAAAAAGTCAATGGAACCCTAAGAGGGCTTCGATTTTATGTAAGGATTAACCCTGAAATAGTTTTAAGACGAAACGATAGTCTTGTGATGACACTAGGACAAAAACATACCTATTAAGTAACTTTAAGTTATTAATTTTTGAATTTCGATATTTTAATCCAAACGAAATTGATATTTGAGGATGTAATTGTGTAACGCCCCATTTTTTTGAGTATTAAATAACTTAGAAATTTCGAATATATATATATTTAACTCAATATAATCATTTCCCAATAATCTCGTTCTACGTTCCCAGTATATCAAAATAAAAATCAATAAACTAAGATAGATAATCATCATAAATGCGGAAGTAATAATCGAAACTTGATATGGTACGTAATTAAATTTACTTAATCATAACTTAAGAATATGTACCATCATATCATCAAATACTTAAATACATGAAGACTTATCATCAAAAGATAACAATTGATCACCTTAGATACAAACTAATAATGCCTTAAATTACATTAAATTGTAACGATTATACATGATCATCAATATAGTATAATGTTAATGTATTAACCCTACTTTAATCGGCCAAACCAACCAAGAACAAGCATAAATCGAGAAAAGTAAAGAACACAAGAACACAAAGCTTTTACGTGTTCGGATCAATCGATCCTACTCATGGTAGAGGCTCCGCCTCTAGTCAATCCACTAATAGCTTTCGGTTACAACCAGATTACAAGATCACAAGAAGAACAAAAATGTATTGCAAATACATCAACTGAAATCAGAAACAAAATACAAGAACAAGTATAGGATATGTTCTACCGATCTCAAGATCGTGTCAAGAATCTAATCTATCAGCTATAAAAAATCTCTCATGCCTCAAGAGATTCAACAATAGAGATTTAAAACAATACAACCTTACTGTGATCTTACCAACAAACCGAAGCCAATCGAACGAGAGAAAGAATCACAAGCGAGAGAAAGTCTCACTTCGAAAGCGTCGAACGTAGGGTTTCAAGAGAGAGAGCAATAGCAGGTCTTATCAAATTAGGGTAAGAAGCTGCCCTTAAATAGTAGCAGGCAATCGGCTGGGCTTAGGCAAAGCGCATGGGCCACATGAAAGATGGGCTTGCCTCACAAAAATGATCTCGGCCCAAATGTCTAAAGGCCCACGAAATAAACAGCAAAATAACCCACAATATAAACAGCAAATTAATCATGTATACAATTAAACGTTAGTTAAATGAACATAATATGAAACCCAAATATATATAACAAAATGCATACAAACAGCACATATCAGTTATATATAAAAAATACATTTGAATCATAAATCCTAACAAATTCCACCTTGATTCAAGAATTGATTAATAGTGGACTTGACCAAAGACCTCTATAAACTCTCCCAGCTAAGACAGGAGCACATTGAGCAACGACACAACTTGCTCAAACTTAAAAACTGAAAATGACTCAACTAATACATGCCTCATTTAAACCAACAGAAAACTCTATCAAGACTTCTATAAACAAGACATCAGGGCTAACACTCAGCCTTCCATTAGATACAGAAATTTCCTAAGGTTCCACCTTAAGACTGACAAATTTCCACCTCAAATTGTACATTATCAGTTTGTTCAGGTAAGTCTAATTCTACAAGGCCATCAAATACTACAAGACCAGGCACACATCAACATCTAGAAGCAGGTCCTAGACTGAAACCAGGAACCCATAACAGCTCCCAACAAAGAGACAGAGAAAGCAACTTACAACCCATGGGAAACAAACACAGGCATCTATGAGAAACTCTACCCCATACCAAAAACAGGATTTATACAGCCCTCTAGGTTACAAACCTAAATAAATCTATTCATGCCTAACATGCTTAACTCTAATAGATCTCTTATAACTAATGTGCCCTAGCCTTTTAATGCCTAGACTCCAAGTCTACAGAGCTTCTATACTCTCATAACCATCAAGCAAGTTGGCTGATCCTTCTCTAGCTTCATTTTTCTCAAGATGCTTCTTTCTTTTAAAACACTCTTTCCTTAAGTGACCTTCTTTCTTATAGTACCAGCAAATCTTGGTTGTTGAGGATCCCTTTCTTGACCCTCCAGTTATAGGTTTTTCCCTAGTGGCATTTCTATCTACTTGACCACTAACATGCAGTCCCTCTGCAGGACTTGACCTATTATCCCTCTTAACTTCAAGATCCCTAGATCTAAGAGCTGACAACACATCTTCTAAGATCAAAGAGGATCTACCATATTTAATTGCTATTTTAAGATCTTTACAAGCTTCTGGCAAAGAGTTTAACAAAATAATAGCTTGATTCTCATTAGAAATTTTTTCATCTGCATTGGCCAATTCTATTGTAATCACTTTAAATTCATCTAGATTTTCCTCTAGGGTTTTTGCAGGGTTCATTTTAAATCTATACAACTGTTCTTTCAAAAATATTTTATTAGTAGAGACTTAGTCATATACAAGGACTCCAACTTAGACCATACCTTTGCAGTTGATTCTTCTTCATTTACCTAGCGTAGGACATTGTCTGCTAGGCTAAGGATGATCAGGGAAAAACCCATCTCATCCATGTCCTGCCTTTCTTGGGCGGTCATGGAGAGTTGCTTATCCTTCTCCTCCTTTATTTCCAACAGAGCCTTCACGCATCGGTGTTGAACAAGCACTGCTTTCATCTTTTTTTGCCACATACTAAAATTACCATGGCCATCAAATTTATTTATTTCCAATTTAGATGGAGCCATATAGAAAAATATAAGCAGCCTAAATACAAATTAATCAAGAATCAAACAAGTTAAGCAGTCCTATTAGACAAGCTCCAAACCTTTTAGACAAATCAGATTTTAAACACTGATTTTAAAGAAAAGCAATTTTGGATTTAAAAAACGAAATCCAGAAATCAATACAATATTAGGCCAAAACAGAACAAAAGACTTATTAGATGATAAACAAAATCAAGAACTTCAGAAAGAGTTAGGGAAAGAAAAGATATAGGAATCAAGCAGATTTGAGCATGCTTTAAATAACTCGAGACAAGGAATTTAAGCAAATCAGAAATCACACATACACAATCACTGAAAAACAGTAATGATTATGAAATTAGGGCAAAACAAAACAGATCGCAAAATTAGGGCAAATGCGAAATTCCTTACCCAATCGAAGATCTGAAAAAATGATCTTTGCGTTTACCTTTGGATCAGAAACGGTTCGGCCCGGATCTTGAATCCCTAGGGCTCTGATACCACTTGTTAATGTATTAAACCTGCTTTAATCGGCCAAACCAACAAAGAACAAGCATAAATCGAAAAAAGTAAAGAACACAAGAACACAAAGCTTTTACGTGTTCGGATCAATCGATCCTACTCACGGTAGAGGCCCTACCTCTAGTCAATCCACTAATAGCTTTCGGTTACAACCAGATTACAAGATCATAAGAAGAACAAAAATGTATTGCAAATACATCAACTGAAATCAGAAACAAAATATAAGAACAAGTATAGGATCTGTTCTACCGATCTCATGATCGTGTCAAGAATCTGATCTATCAGCTATACCAAATCTCTCACGTCTTAGGCGATTCAACAACATAGATTTAAAGCAATACAACTTTACCGTGATCTTACCAACAAACCGAAACCAATCGAACGAGAGAAAGAATCACAAGCGAGAGAGAGTCTCACTTCGAAAGCGCTGAACGTAGGGTTTCAAGAGAGAGAGCAATAGCAGGTCTTATCAGATTAGGGCAAGAAGCTGCCCTTAAATAGTAGCAGGCAATCGACTGGTCTTAGGCAAAGCACATGGGCCACATGAAAGATGAGCTTGCCTTACAAAACTGATCTCGGCCCAAATGTCTAAAGGCCCACAAAATAAACAGCAAAATAGCCCACAATATAAACAACAAATTAATCATGTATACAATTAAACGTTAGTTAAATGAACATAATATGAAACCCAAATATATATAACAAAATGCATACAAACAGCACATATCAGTTATATATAAAAAATACATTTTGAATCATAAATCCTAACATATAATCTTCTAACCATGACTAAAAATATGTCCTGAATCCCCACGAAAGATGTAACACCCCAGCCTCTTCAGGGCATTAATATATGCTAGGATTTTTTTTTTTTTACATCAAACTTCAACCAAAGATAAATTCTCAACATATCCTTTATAAGTAGCAATCCCAAACATAACAAAAGAATGATACATTTTAAACATAAGCGAAAGCAAGATTAGAACCTGTAAAGAACCTCGAAGACACATCATACGTGGGTGCATACACATCGTTCACCCGACATAATATTACAAATATTATTAAAGTCTAAATAATACAACGAAATATAATAGATGGTCCTAGCCCCACATGGGGCCCATAAAATATCCATCAAGCTCATGCCTCGATCACTTCCTTGCCCTTCCGACCGCTCGTCCGGCCTGGAACGTGGAATATTCCAGGGACATAGTCCAATATTAGAAGATGGAATCTTCTAAGTGAGGGTTATATAAGTATGAATGAATGAATGATGCATGGACATTTATAAACAAATACCCTAGTGTAACTTCTCTGGCCCACCAGCCTGGCACAGAACCCTAGGCAGAATCCCGAACCTTTGCAGGATAATCCTAACGTTGTTCCATCAATTGCCCTTGGAGAATTACGGCTACACTCTTAGGGTGACATCCCAATCCCCATGTATGAGTTTAATATGACAATAATATTATGTCATGTATACCTCATGACTTCTCATGCAACAGTATATGAAGATGATCATAACATACATAGATTTCATGCATAGAAAGGTATTCATGTCATATATGGGTTATAGGGGCAAAACCACTCACCTTAAACAGAATTTGTCTTGCCTCGATTTGCGTGCTATCCTAAAAAATAATGCAAATTGTCAAGATTCTTGGCCAAATCACTTCCTGGCCAGTCATTTTCAAATAAAATCAATAATATAATTCTTCCAGACTTTTTCTTATTTTCCCTCTATTTTTCATAACCATAAATGCTTCCAAAATTCCTAATAAAATAATTTCTTCAATTTTTCTTCATGAAAATTCCTAAAATAACATTTCTAATGTCTATAACTTTTATGGGAATTTTTTGAAACCTCTTCCTATTTTTCTCTAATTAAGTTTCCTTTCGAAAATTCAAAATAATTATTTTATCATAAAATTTCCCAAATAAAATTTTATAAAATTGAACTATTCCTTTTTCTCGTATTTCTGGATATTTTTCCAGAATTTTATCTCTTTTATTTCTATTTTTACTCTATTTTTCTTTATTTCAATCTTTAAATAATACTAAAAATTATCTCCGGTCATCTTCTCCGGCGCCGGCACACCGAAAAATTAAACTGACTATACCAGAAGATAGCTTACCTTGAGTTGATCAATCTGGCCAAATTTGAACTTGAAAGAACACTTGGAAGACCTCTCTCCGAGCAAAATTCAGTCCGGTTCCGACGAGATCCGAGTTTTCCGGCGAAGCTCCGATCATCCCTCAAATGAACTCCAAAATCTCTCAAAATTTCCAGAAATGATCCTTACCTCATGGGAAACAAAAGCCCTATGGTTTGGTGCTTCAATTCGTTCAAAAATGAGGTCGATTTTAAACTCAAATCTTGCAAAACTCTCTACCACTAGATCCTCTATTTATAGTCGAATTGGAACCCAAAAACGACGGATCTTGCTTCACCTGAAACCACTAAGGCCTTCCCGTGCCCTAGATCTGTCCAAAACGCACCGAAAGTTGCCCAAAAGCCTATTTACTTAGGGTAAATTATGGTTACTTTCGGTCGAAAATTTTGCCAATTTCGACCAAATCAAAGCCAATTGTCGGTCAATATTGATTCTGGGGCCTTGCCAATTTCTTAGGCCTTTCGCCACTGAATTCGGTGATAGGAAGGCTGGCCAGAAGCTTGGTCTGCCATGGCAACTTCCAAGTTCTGAAAATTGCACTTTTGCCATTTTATTTTGGCTTTTTTACATTTTGGCATTTCCATGAAGCCCCTGAACTTTCTATAACTTCCATTGAGTCTCTCAAGCTTTGAAATCTTCATTTCTTCCTCTAAGATTCCCAAAAAATGTCATTTCGACCTCCTTCAGGCAAATTCAAGAAATTGCACTTAAGCCCGAATCTTCATTTTGGTCGTAAATCCTTTTGTTTCTTCTTGAAACCGCTAAAGGGTTGTTCTACATGCTAAATATGAACTTTATTGGGGTTCTTTTAACTTCTCAAAAGTCTCATGTGATAATTCGATTTTTTAGCCAGAATCATAGCTATATTTTAGCTGTACCGAAAATCATTCCTGATCCAATTTTTCTTGATGGTAAAAATCATTTCTTGAGATTCTTAATAGGTATATGCCTATTTCTTTAGGTATATGAGCCTCCAGACATTCCCTCTAGTCGATTCAGACATTTTTTTGAACTATTCTGATACTGCTTTTCTTTGAAACTACATTTTTCTTACACGAAAGTTTTTCGGGTATTACAAAAGAGCATATACCCGAACAACTCTTTGAACCCATCGGCCATGTCATCAATCATCGCCTTGTCATAGTTGCAAAAGAGCATATACCCGAACAACTCTTCGAACCCATCGGCCATGTCATCAATCATCGTCTTGTCATAGTTGCAAATTCTAACTGGAACATTTGAATATTTTAGGGACATGATCCAATTAAAAGATGAATTTTCTAGTGCGGGTCCAAAAACATATATATGGATGCGTGATGCAATAATATGAACAACCATTTGCTCTAGTGTAACTTCCTTGGCCCATAACCCCGGCACAGAATCCTAGGCAAAATCTTGGCATCTCCAGTAAGATAATCCTAACATTATTCCATCAATTGCCCTTGGAGAATTACGGCTACACTATCGGGGCGACATTTCATTCCCATGCACACATATCAATATGCCAATAATATCGTATCATGCAACATCATGACCTTCCATATAATATGACAAAATGATCATAGCATTCATAAATATCATGCATATATAAGTTTTTGAGACAAAACCACTCACCTTTAGATGCAAACTCAAATTTTCTCGAAAAGCGCACATTGCCTTCATTTGCATGCCAACCTCGAAAATAACGAAAATCGTCAAGATCCTTGGTCAAATCACTCCTGACCAATTATTTCCAAGTAAAATTGATAATATAATTTTTCTAGACTTTTTCTTATTTTTTCTCTATTTTTTTTATATTTTTCTTCTATTTTTCATAATCATCAATTATTTCAAAATTCAAAATAAATAACTAATCAAGTATTTTCTTGAATTTTTCTTTATTAAAATTCCTAAAATAACATTTAAAATCTCCATACATTTTCTGGGAATTTTCCAAAATCCCTTCCTATTTAAATAAATTTAAAATAATTATGGCCTCAGGAAATTTTTCAAATAAAAATTCATAAAAGTAAAATATTCATTTTTTTTTGTATTTCTAGAAATTTTCCCAAAATTTTATCCCTCTTATTTCTTTTTTTATTCTATTTTTCTTTATTTTAAATATTTAAAAATAATAAAAATTACCTTCAGTTATGTTCTCTAACGCCAGTACACTAGAAAATAAAACTAACTATACCAAAAGATAGCCCACCTTGATTCGATGATTCTGGCCAAATTTGAGCTCGAAACAACACCCCGAGGATCTCCCTCCGAGCAAAAATCAGTCTACTTCTGGCGAGATTCAATTTTTCCGGCAAAGCTCCTATCACCCCTCAAATGAACTCAAAAATTCCTCAAACTTTTTAGAAATGATCCTCACCTCGTGGGCAATAAAAGCCCTATGGTTTGATGCTTCAATTTGTTCAAAAACAAGGTCGATTTGAAGCTCAAATCTTGCAAAACCTTCGCCCATTATATCATCTATTTATAGCCAAATTCGAACCCCAAAACGACAGATCTCGAGCAACCCAAGGCCTCTGATGTCTCCTCTTGCCCTTAATGATCCCAAAACCCATCGAAAGTTGCCTCAAAATTTGATTTACAGTGGGTAAAAATCTAGTTTCTTTCGACCAAAAGTTTGGCCATTTTCGACCAAACCAAGGCCAATTGTTGGCTTAGGCTTGATCTAATAGCATCCTAGATTACTTTTCTTGAGTCTTTCGCCACCAAATTCGGTGATGGGAGGTGGTGGAGAAAGCTTAGTCGGCCATGGCAGAATTGTTTTTTGTGCAATTTTACAAAATTACACTTTGACCCAAACTTCTTCTCATTTTTAACTTTTGATCTTTTTCTTGAAGCCCCTTAGCTTCCCAATAGTACTATTGCGACCTACAAGTTCTGTAATTTCCATTGCACTCTCAAAGATTCCGAAAAAATGTCATTTCAACCTCCCTCTAGTAAAATTAAGAAATTGCACTTAGACCCAAATCTTCATTTTGGCCATAAATCCTTTTGTTTCTTCTTGAAATCACTGAAGGGTTGTCTTACATACCGAATATAAAGCCTTTCAAGGTTCCATTGACTTCCCGAAAACCCCCTACGATAATTCAGTTTTGCAACTTAAATTGCAGTTGTATTTTAGCTGTACCGAAAATCGTTCATGATTCGATTTCTTTCGATGCCATAAATCATACCTCAAAATTCTCATCACTGCCATATCATTTTTCTTTGGCATCTCAACTCCAGGACACTCCCTGTAGTCGATTCGGTCAATTTTTCAGGCTATGTAGACACCAATCTTCTCTGAAATTTCATTTTCTAATAAAATACTTATCATCAAATCATCCCAATTTCTGGGGTATTACATTCACCCTTTCTTAAAGAAATTTCGTCCTTGAAATTTTTATCTGACCGATTAAGTAATTAAGACAACTCAGCTTTTTATCTGAGCACGTCGATCACATATTGATTCGATTCTTAACAAACACCCTGAGTTTGTATTCATTACATATCCCATGCCTATGAGCATGCCGTGTTTATTATAAAAAATTGTTGTTGTGGTCCTTTACAAGCAACCACACATTCCCTAACATCTTAGGCATGCACATCCTACCCCAACACTTGAGAGTGCCAACTTGCATCTAAATAATCAGAACACTTGGGCTGGCCATTATCATCAATCCATAGACAAATACATTTGTCAACCACACATGCATTTGGTATCTTGTTCACCAGATCCAACTAAACAACCAGACTAGCGTTAAAAACAGACAATCCTTTCGGCATTATACTCATAGTCAGCAGGCCAACAAGCCTCCAACATTTGACACTCAAAGCTATCCACTCAGGTCATGCGTTAGGCACCTCTTTGCCACACCCCGGGCAATACGAAGTAGTGTAGTCGTAGTCCTCAAGGAACTCTATCCACCATCGCTACCTCTTGTTCAACTCTTTCTGCGAGAACCCATACCTTAGGCTCCTTGTGGTTCGTGAGCACATCAAATGCCCCACCATTTCAATAGTGTCTCCATAACCTTAAGAGCACATACCCCAGCTGCCAGCTCCAAATCATTCATCGGGTAGTTCTCTTTGTGCCTTGGTGTAACTAATACGTAATCATTTGCTCATGTTGCACTAACATGCAACCCGATCCTTTGAGTTATCACAAACTCTCACTAAATCTGGCAGATCATTCTCATTAGACTTTTTCACGAGTCCTATTATGGATATAACTATTCTGAACTATCCCATCACGACCTTCTGACAACAGCTTGCCAAAATATCTTAACATTTTATTTTAAAACCTGAATTGAAAAAATTTCATCTCGAACCCTACGTCGCTCCATTTTTCGAAATATAGGGTTGAGACTATAAATACCTAAAAAACCTCAAACTCAACTTTCGTGTGTCTGGATAATTTTTTTCTTCTTACCAAAATCTTCAGAATAATAAAATATATTTTCCATGAAAAAAAAATTATACGTTTTTTTTTCATTTCATTTCTTTTCTTTTTCTTTTCTTTTTTCTTCTTCTTCTTCTTCTTCTTCTTCTTCTTCTTCTTCTTCTTCTTCTTCTTCCTTCTTCCTCTGGTTTCCTCCTTCGCGAACATCCGCCGCCTGCACACAGCCTGGCCATCTTCAGCCTTCGCTGCAGCCGCCGTATCCGCTTCCGATCGACTCAATCGACCTTGTGATCACCACTGCCGACGCCTCTATGGCCTTAGGCGTGACCTCTTACGAGTACAATCGGTCTCCATCAGCGATCTCCTCTTCCTCCAGCTGCTGCCTTCTGTCGGCTAGATCTGGCCAAGCCGCCCCTTGCACCTATAGCCACCAACCATTGCCCGGCTTCCCTCGGCTGCCACCGCGACCATCGCCACCTTTGCCACTGTTTCAAGATCTGGGTCAATCCGACCCAATCGGTCCGACCCGACCCGATTCAGGTTCGACCCATTAGATCTAACCCATATTTGATTTGACCCATTAGATCTGACCCATATCTTATTCGACCCATCCAATTAGATCTGACCCATATCTAATTCGACCCATCCAATTAGGTCTGACCCATATCTGATTTTGCTTAGATTTAGCTAGATCCAGATCTATCATGCGAGCTGGTCTCGATGTGGGGTCTGCCTAGTCTTAAATAGAGGATGCAGTCCACAGTGCATATTTACCCCTTACTTCTGTCGTGAGGATGGTACTACTCATTTTGCTGCTATTCGTGATGTTTTTGGTGTCAGAAATGCCATTAACCTCCTAGCTCCGCTTCTGGTAAGTGACTGATTTTGGACTACCGATACACTCTTCTTTGAAGCTCATGTCCGGCTTTAAGATCCCTTTTATGGATGTGTATCCCATATTCTTGCCCTTCAACAGCAGGTTAATGACTTACAAGCCTATCTAACCTTATTGTAGGAAATTTCAAACCATTATCAACTTGATCCACAACCTGATCCAAACCCAAATTGGAGCTTTGATCTCCCCATCATCCCAGAAAATGCCTCACTCCCTAGTTTCCCCAAGACTACTTATCTACCTCACCCTGGCGAAACTAGTAGTAGCCAGATCCCTCTCCCAGATGACCTCGATGAACTGGGGCTCGTCATGTTTGGCAACCATCGTCGTCATTGAGCATCGACTATGTTATCAGTTTTATGGTTTGCCTTCTTCTTTTGAGTAATTGTATGGTTTGATCTCCTGTAATTGTTTTGAACATATGGAATTGATATTATGTTTGAATACTTCAATGTCTCATTCCCTTGTCTTACCCTTGATTTTATATTGATCATAAAATATCTTAGCTTCTTGCATCTGTTTATTAATTCATCAAATCGAGGTGAAAATATCGGGTCTTAATTATCACCTGATAATTCACATTCTCAATCAAGTCACACATACCTAAGCATCCAATAACCCCAAGCTATCATTAACAATTTCATCACTAAGAAACAATCTTGTTAAATATTTTGAGAATATGTCCTGGTATTTTCCTTTTTTTCGTACGGCTTTTCACTAACTACAAGTGCCTATACCTCATATCAATAGGCTCTTTATTTTCATAACTTGCTGATATCACTCAGTTATACATCTCCCAATTTGCCTACCAGACTACCTAGACTAACTGTCTAGTCATATGAGAGTTTCTTTACCCAAAGTCGAAAATCTTGAATTTTTAATCGATCTAGGTCTACAGCTTTTCCTACTGCAACCCATCATCTTGGCATATTTGCCATTACTCGATCCTCTAAATCACGTCAAAAGTTCGTACAATTTTTAAGATGATAATCCATAACTTTATTTCTAGCTAAAGTAGGTAGGTCACCTACGGTACACCAATCCTTGCTGGATTTTTTTGAAAATTCTAAAGTTTCATCTTAAATCCTCAATGGCCCTTAAAACCACCTTTAGGAAATTCCTCAGGAATCCTAACCCGATTTATCTCCGAAGATCCTGAATCAGATCACGATATTTGGTTCTGATCGTCTTCTAGAATTTCGTGAATAATTGAACCTTAAAAGCTCCCAGGGACTCTTTGCCTAAGGATACCTCAATCCTTAAATAATAATTCAGGTCCCCATGCAGTTGCATAAGACACAACCCATTCACTTGTCCCTTCTCGCAGACTTTTGAATTCTCAAGCCCATTCGACATACTGAACCTTAGTGACAACCTTTGTTGACAAGGTCTCCTCATTATTCCTTTATGGTTGATTATGACTTATCAATCAACTCTTTCCTTTTTGGTACCTGAACCCTACCTTGAGTCAACATTGCCATTTCTCAACTCATCGTCATGGTTTTGGACTATCCATGCTCCATTACCTGAAATCTCATTTACCAAGAATCCACTGACTCTCACATTTTGTTCTTTAGATCTAGTTGACTATCGACACACGATCATTAAATTAGTTCTTCCTAGGCACTACACTTACTGTCAGCCAGCACGCTAGCTGTCATCATCACCCGATCGCATAGTATAGGCTTACTCCTACACCAAGTGTCAACACTCAAACGGGTACACCCTAGGTAAAAACTGCATAGTCTCATCGTAGTCCTTTAAGAACTATCATTCATTGTTGCTGCCACAAGTCGAACTTCTTCTGCAAAAACATTCATTCTAGACCCTTATCTCGACCGATGATTTCCTCACCTCATAGGTAGCACCTAAACAACTCACGAGCATGAATCTATCATGTCCATCTCATACGTCGAGTAGTTTTTCCTTTGCAACCCAACTCTTTCTTTGAGGCAATTACAAACATGACCATCTCATGATCCCATTGCCATACTAGACACTGGGGTATTCTACTCCTCGTGCCTCGCACTGTTTATCGTGCCACCAACTCCCAAGATGACCATGAGTCCTCGATGCAATTTACACAGTCCACATTCAAGACATCACTTGCTTCCTTCCTTAGATTGTGTCTCTTCAATACGATCCATCTCATTTGGATTCCTGAGGCTCCTAGCCTCATTCATCAAGCTAGTGGCACACCTCACCCCTAATCCATTGGAACTTGAACCCTCTACAATGTATAAATTCCACTGTGTTGTCCTAGATCTTCAGCATCTGATCGTCTCCTAGGCAGTCTGCTATGATGCTTCGGTCGATGGGTCTCCTTTACCTTACCGTAAGCCAACCCTCAGCCATCTGCAGGTGGGTCCCTAGATCCAGATCCGTTACATTGAACTAGTAGTGTCGTCATGCTGCTAGGGTTCCCTATCCCGTCTCTGCGAGTCATATCAGTTGCACCACTATCGCCTCATCAATTAATGCAACTCATATGCCATCACTTGGCCATCTTTGGTCCCTTTTTTGATCCAATTCGTTGGATCCCTGATTTACTCATCTAATTTTCAAGACATTAAATGATCATCGAAAATCCTTATCATTCGCTCCTAACTCATCAGCTAGGCCCTATCACATCAGACTAATTATCTATGATTCGATTATCCTCGATAACCACAGTTATCCTATCTTTCATTATAAGGATTTTAACTAATGACCTTAAATCAACAATCTCTAAATCTCTCGGATCTATAATCATGGTTATCGAGTCAACCTTACACCCGAATCATATTATCGGATCCTAACTTCAATAGCTATATCATTCCACTTGTACTGGCTTCCATCAGGCTTCCACTATTCACTATGAATATTATCCATATACTGAAATAGTGTATGTACGTGAATAATACACTAGGTAAGTTTTCAGAAAAGAGAGGTGGGTCACAAACGGACACACTTAAATACTAAGTCTTTCCTTAGTCAAAACTTTCCTAGACATACACTTCCCCTACAACACACTTAAATCCAATAACCTTTAAGACCTCAACCAACAATCCCCAACTTTCTAAGTACGAATTTTGTCCTACGAACCATTAGTCTCTTTTCCCTAAAGCATCCACTTGGGGTTTTTACTAATTGGCTCTAACAATATCGGATTCTCTTAAGTCTCCAAGTTGTTTTTCCCTAAATCTCTAAATAAGGTTAAGCTCTGATGCCAACTGTAATGCCCCGTTTTTCTGAACGTTAAATAAGTTAGGAATTTTAAATATATATATATATTTTAACTCAATATAATCATTTCCTAACAATCCTGTTCTACGTTCCCAACATATTAAAATAAGAATCAATAAGTTAAGATAGATAATCATCATAAATACAGAAGCAATAATCAAAATCTGATATGGTACATAATTAAATTTACTTAATCATAACTTAAGAATTTGTATCATTATATCATCAAATATTTAAATACATGGAGGCTTATCATCAAGAGATAACAACTGAGCACCTTAGATACAAACTAATGATGCCTCAAACTACATTAAATCGTAATGATTATATATGATCATCAATATATTACAATCTTCTAACCATGACTAAGAACATGTCTTGAATCCCCACGAAGGAGCATATATCCGAACAACTCACCGAACCCATCGGTCATGTCATCAATCATCCCCTTGCCATAGTTGGAAATCATAACTTGAACGTTTGAATGTTCCAGGGGTATAATCCAATTAGAAGATGAATCTTCTAGTGGGGGTCTAAAAACATATATATGAATGCATTATGCAATAACATGAATAACCATTTGCCCTAATGTAACTTTCTTTGCCCACAAGTCTGGCACGGAATCCTAGGCAGAATCTTAGCACTTTCGATAAAAAAATCCTAACGTTATTCATCAATTGTCTTTGGAGAATTACGGCTACACTATCGGGGCGACATCTCATTCCCATGCACACATATCAATATGCCAAAAATATTGTATCATGCAACATCACGACCTTCCAAGCAATATGACAAAATGATCATAGCATCGATAATTATCATGCATATATAAGTTTTTAAGACAAAACCACTCACCTTTAGACGTAAACTCGAATTTTTTCGAAAAGCGCACATCGCCTCGATTTGTGTGCCAACCTTGAAAATAATGAAAATCGTCAAGATCCTTGGTCAAATCACTCCTGACCAATTATTTCCAAGTAAAATCGATAATATAATTTTTCTAGACTTTTTCTTATTTTTCCTCTATTTTTTTTTATATTTTTCTTCTATTTTTCATAATCATCAATTATTCAAAAATTCAAAATAAATAACTAATCAAGTAAGTTCTTGAATTTTTCTTCACTAAAATTCCTAAAATAACATTTAAAATCTCCAGACATTTTTTGGGAATTTTCTAAAATCCCTTCCTATTTTTTCCTATTTAAATTTCCTTTCAAAAATTCAAAAATAATTATTTCCTCTGGAAATTTCTCAAATAAAAATTCACAAAAGTAAACTATTCATTTTTCCTGTATTTCTGAAAATTTATCCAGAATTTTATCTCTCTTATTTCTATTTTTCCTTATTTTTTAGTATTTAAAAATAATAAAAATTACTTTCAGTCATCTTCTCAAGCGCTGGTACACCGGAAAATAAAACTGACTATACTAGAAGATAACCCACTTATTCGATCATTCTGATCAAATTTGAGTTTAAAACAACACCCGAAGACCTTTTTCTGGGCAAAAATCAGTTCGCCTCCGGCGAGATTCGATTTTTCCGACGAAACTCTGATCACCTTTCAAATGAACTCCAAAAATCCTCAAACTTTCCAGAAATAATTCTCACCTCATAGGCAACAAAATCCCTAAGATTTGGTGCCCCAATTTGTTCAAAGACAAGGTCGATTTGAAGTTCAAATTTTGTAAAACTTTCGCCCATTTTATCCTCTATTTATAGCTAAATTTGAACCCCAAAACGACAGATCTCGAGCAACCCAAGGCCTCTGATATCTCCTCTTGTCCTTAATGAGCCCAAAACCCACCGAAAGTTGTCTCAAAATTTGATTTACAGTGGGTAAAAATATCTAGTTTCTTTCGGCCGAAAGTTTGGTCGTTTTCAACCAAGCCAAGGCCAATTGCTGGCTTAGGCTCGACCCAAGATTACTTTTCTTGAGTCTTTCACCACCGAATTTGGTGATGAGAGGTGGTTGAGAAAGCTTGGTCAGCCATGGCAGAATTGCTCTTTGTACAATTTTGTAAAATTACACTTTGACACCAACTTCTTCTCATTTTTAACTTTTGGTCATTTCCTCG
Source organism: Diospyros kaki (assembly GCA_036245055.1). Classification (NCBI taxonomy): domain Eukaryota; kingdom Viridiplantae; phylum Streptophyta; class Magnoliopsida; order Ericales; family Ebenaceae; genus Diospyros; species Diospyros kaki. Next base: position 3,576,004 of record BSEG01000010.1, read on the forward strand.
AAACCCCTAAGCTTCCCAATAGTACTATTGCAACCTACAATTCTATATTTTTCACTGCATTCCCGAAGATTTCAAAAAAATGTCATTTCAACCTCTCTCCGGTAAAATTAAGAAATTGCACTTAGGCCTGAATCTTCATTTTGGCCATAAATCCTTATGTTTCTTCCTGAAACCATTGAAGGGTTGTCCTACATATCGAATATAAAGCCTTTCAAGATTCCGTTGACTTCCCAGAAATCCCCTATGATAATTTAGTTTTGCAACCTAAATTGCAGCCGCATTTTAGCTATACCGAAAATCGTTTCTGATTCGATTTCTTTCGATACCATAAATCATGTCTCGAAATACTCATCACTGCCATATAATTTTTCTTTGGCATCTCAACTCTAGGGCACTCCCTATAGTCGATTCGGTCAATTTTTTGAGCTATTTAGATACCAATCTTCCTCGAAATTTCATTTTTCTAATAAAATACTTATTCTCAAATAATCTCAATTTCTTGGGTATTACAAATTGCAATGTGCAATGGTTCAATTGAGACTAAGGATCTAATTTATGGATTTATATGTAATTTTCATAATTTTAATTATATAATAAATTATATAAATCATATATGTATAAAATATATATGTATATATAATTATATATGTGTTGCAGAGAAACTATGGGTGCAAATCAATGTGTATATGCAATTCAATGGGCTTAGTGAACTGATGCCCAAGTCTCATATCTATATATATATATATATGTGGGATGAATTGAAGAAATAGATAAGTAGGAAAATCGTGAGAGAGAGAAAGAGAGAGAGGCTAAGAGTGAGGCTGGACGGTGGTGGCCACAATAGCAGTGGCTACGTGCAATGCTGCAGAGGAGGCCGACAATGGCACGCGCGACAAGTGGCTGGCCATGGCGGCGGTGTGTGGTTGCTATGTGCAGGAAGGAGGATGACGTCGGGAGGAAGAAGGAGAAGAAATAAAGAAAGAAGAAAAAAAGAAGATAAAATGTGGGGAAAAAGAGAGAAAAAAAAGGAGGAAAATGGTTAAAAAATTCTAGAAAAAAGGGAAAAATTTTGAAAATTATTTTAGGGCTCAAGGTGTATGTTAGAGGCTCGAAAATACAATTTGGGCAATTAGGTTTTGGTTAAACAGGTAACACTAGCATGGACATTTTATCGTTTTATTTAAGGCATGGAAATTTAATTATCTTCAATTATTTTCATTATATTGGGTAATGTGAAAATGAGCCAAAGATTTGTCGAATAAATTAATGGCTTTGGGATTATTAAGGAAAATAAGAAGAAAATAGAGAAAAATTAAGAAAAATAGAATATCAAATTTCTTGAATGAATTTGATGGCCAGAGAATGTCAAAGCATTAAATGGTATGATCATTAGAAGTTAAGACAGATTTTGAGATTAAACTAGAATTTTAAGGTGTCCTGAAGTTATCTAAGGTGAGCGGTTTTCCTTTACTTGGAATGACTTTATGTGAGAGTTATTTTTCAAAATATTTTATAAATGATTATTTTAACATATTGACATGTGATATGATGCATCACACATATAGAAATGCATACATATGATGTGTTGTGATGTATATGTACATTCTTAATATTTCTTGGCATTCATCGCATGTGAAATGATGATAACGCTAATCTATCACAAATATTGTAAGCACATTTCACCCTTGCAAATAGAGTCGCATAAATGATAATTAACACGAAAAGAAAGATGATGCATTTTGCGCTTGCATGTCACGTGTGAAATTTTATTAAATGAAACCTCACTTAGATGATTCATCATCTAATTGGACTATATCCCTGGAATATTCCCACATTCTAGGTAAATCGAGTCAGGTGAAGAAAAAAGAGATTATTGAAAAATGAGCAAGCAGATGTTGATTTTTAGTCTTAAGTAATCTATTTATGTTGGAGGAGATTGATGTGTACCTTACCCTCATGATTTGTATGACTTTTCGGTTTGATGTTAATTAAGAAAATGAAGGTACTGTTTTCTTCCCTAATTATTGCGCAAGATTCAGGTTTCAATCGAATTTCTAGATATATATGATTAGCTAATATGGATATATCGGCAAAGTCTGTATGAAAAAAGAAAGAAAGAAATATACTCATTTTTTAGGAAAGAATGACACTCTGAGAGGAGGGGTGTTACATATAGTGACTTGTGGGAAAAGATTAAGTAGACTACAGCTCAAGATAGCAATCTGAAACAATAGGTAGATGAGTGTATGCCTGAAACAATAGGATAGTAGTATTAAATTTGAGTATCGTAATAACATACTCTAAATGAATGGAATGATATATCTGTATGCTTGTGGTGAGTTGCAACGAAAAATTCTAAGTGAGGCACATAGTACCCCGTATATGATGCACCCTAGAACCACAAAAATGTATCAGGATTTTTGAGAAGTATATTGGTGGCTAGGATTGAAGAAAAGTATGGCTGAGTTTGTGAGGAAATATGATACTTGCCAACGAGTGAAAACTGAACACCAAAAACCATCTGAGAGCTTGCAACCTTTGGAGATTCCTGAATGGAAACGGGAGCATGTGACAACAGACTTTATCGTGGGATTACCATGGACTCCAAGGAAGGTTGATGTTATTTGGATGATTGTGGATCGATTGACAAAGTCAATGTATTTCCTACCTGTCAAAAGTAACATAGGTGTTGAACATCTTAGCCGACTCTACGTTCAAGAGATTGTCTGTGTAATACTCAAGAATTTTAAAGGACTCAAGAGTAATTTATCTTAGGCCATAAGTGAATTTTTCAGATGATTTGGGATTATAGTATAATTTCTCACAGTTATGAGTGACCGAATCGACTATAGGGAATGTCTTAGAGTGTAAATATATAAGAAAAATGATATGGGTTTAACGAGCATTTTGAGACGTGATTTATGACATCAAAAAAAATCGGATCAAAAATAATTTTTGGTACACCTGTGATTTAGCTTAGAAAATCGAATGATTGTAAGGGACCTTCGGGAAGTCAACGAAACCCTGAAGGGGTTCTAATTTTAGTTAAGAATCAATCCTGATGTGGTTTTGGGATGAAACAATAGCACGGTGAGGGTACTGGGACAAAATCGTACTTATCGAATAAGTCTTGAGTTATTAATTTTGGATTTTAAGTATTTCGATAAGAATTATTTTGATGTTTGAGGGTGTAATTGTAATTAGAGAATTACACAAGCGAAATAGAGATGAAATTTGGGGTTTAAATGTGTAATTTTCCATATATCATAGTGTAATATACACACACACACACGTGTGTGCATGCTCAATCTTTTACAAACTTAATGGCTAAGTTTTAATGCAAGTGAGACTATATATATTCAACAGTGATGGTCAAGGCAGTTTAAGTCGGTGGGATGGCTATAAATGGAAGCAACAGGAAGGAGAAATGGAGAAGAGAAATGGAAATGAAGAAGAAGGAATCGTGGCAGAGAAAGAAAACGATGACGATAAAGGTTGGGTAGCAAGCTGTGCAGGGCAACAAGAGGTCATGTGCGGCCGACGACAGTTGCGAGGGTGGCTGGAAATGGCCAGAATGGGCCGCAATAGCAAGCGGCAACCATAGCTACAAGCTTCCAATGGCTGGACGATGAGTAGGGGCAACGATCGAGCTAAGGTTGTACACAGAGGAGGCCGATGGTGCGGTCGCAACAAGTAGTGGTGGAGGAGGTGGCCGGTAGCTGGCGTGTGCAGGGGGTGGCCGCGAGTCTGTTCGTGCGTAGGAAAAGCAGAGAGGAGGAAGGAAGAAGAAATAAGGAAAAAGAAAAAGAAAAGAAAAGAAAAAAAATGAAGGAAAAGAGAGAAAAATAGGAAAAATCTTGCAAAAATTTTTAGAAAATTCTAGAAATTAATTTGGGGCTAGAGGAGCATATCAAAGCCAGGTAATTATTCGAGCACACGTTTCGAGGTCAAGGCACGCATACCTAGAAAGCCTGAGAGGCTAAGTTGAGGTGAGTAATTTTCCCTGAAAACTTATACATATTATGTTTTGCCTATATTGAGCATGTTATTCACGAAGGTTGCTAAGTTATATGTAATTTATGTGCATCTTGACATATCTATATATGTATTATTGCATCGATAGTCGTAATTTTTCACTTGGCATGATATTATTAGCATATCGATACTTGTGAATGAGATGGGATGTTGCCCTAATGGTGTAGCCATAATTCCCAAGGGTGTTGTCAAAACATTGTATAGGAGTATCCCGTTGCCTTGTATGCATGTCGAGATGACTGCCTAGGGTTCCGTGCCAGACTAGATTGATAAGGAAGTTACACTAGGGCGTATGGTTGTTTATGTCTTTACATCATGCATTAATGTAATTGTTTTTAGACCCTTACTAGAAAGTTCATCTTCTAATTAGGCTATGCCTTTGGAACATTCAAACGTTCCAATTGATCCAGTATTTTGCATCTTCACAAAGTTTCGGATATGTTTTAGTCATGTTGAGAAACTTATGTTCTGTTGGTGAACAGTCTCATAGAATAAAAGAATATTACGTATTGCGAATGATGTTTGAGAATCGATCATGTAATATTGTTATAGTTCAATGTTATTTTGAGGTACGTTTTGATTATATCTGAGGCACAGTTGTTCATTCGAGAGATGGTTCTCCATGTATTATGTTTGAAAATGCGATGTTATACTATGGTACAATTTCCTATGTTATGATTAAAATGAATTTGATTATGTACTATATCAGGTTTCGATTCTTGCTTCCGCATTTATAATGATATGTTGGGGATTTTCTTTAAAGTATGGTACTTGAGGTGTTAAGAAATGTATCGTGGAAAGAGAATGTATATTTTTATGTTGAGCCCCAACATAATGACACGTCTTGGAAAAGAGAGGTGTTATAGTCTGGTTACACGTAATTCCAATGAGTATTGTGTCTGACAGAGATAGTTCGTTTGTGTCCAATTTTTGGAAAGTTGTGCAAGAAGAATAGGGAACTCAACTAAACTTTAGTACAACCTATCACCTCCAAACAGATGGACAAACATAGCGTGTTAATCAAATTCTAAAGGACATGCTCAGGGCATGTGTACAAATTTTTGGGGGCAGTTGGGATGAATATTTATGTTTAGCGGAATTTACCTATAACAATAGTTACTAGGCAAGCATACAGATGGCACCCTATGAAATGTTGTATGGACGATGATGCTGGTCTTCGATATGTTGGTTTGAAGTGGGGGAAAAACGGCTTGCTCGAAAATATCTTATAGATAAAGTGACCCAGCAAATTGAGGTGGTTCACAAGAACAGAAAGCAACCCAAGATCGACAAAAATAGTTTGTAAATCGTTGAACTCATCCCTTGGAATTTGCTGTGGGAGATTTGGTGTGCCTTCGAGCTACCCCATTACGTCCGGCTTTTAGACACCAATGAAGAGGTAAGTTGGGACCCCGATATTTAGGGTCATATCAAATTAAAGAACAAGTTGGACTAGTCGCATATTGTCTGGAGTTACCCGAAATATTAGCTGGATTACATGATGTATTTTATGTCTCTAAGCTACGGAAACACATATATAATCCTGATGTTGAATTGCAAGCTAAGAAAATTAACCTTCAGCCTAGCCTAATGTTTGAAGTAAAACCAGTACGATCGTTAAAGCGACAAAACCGATAATTAAGACATAGAGTTCTTCCTATGGTAAAGTTATAATGGAGTCAACACTCGAAACGAGAAGGAACCGGGGAGATGGAGGAGAAATTCAAGAAAAATATCCTTATTTATTTGAGAATAATAGTTAGTTTTGGAAGTTTTTGTGTGATATGAAGGATTGTTTAAAAATTTCGAGGACGAAATTTATAAGTAAGGGAGACTGTAACATCCTGATATTTTGAAAAATAAAAATAATTAATTTTTGTATTTGAGATGATTGATTGAAAATTTCTGACTTTGTAAAATTTTATGGAGGACTTTAAATTTATTTATTTTTTTAAAATAGGGAAGTGATTGGAAGATTCTGAATTTTTTTTCGAGAATCTAAGTATGAGTTTGGAATTTTGGGAGTTATTGTAATTATAAGTATAAAAACCAATTGTTGCCAAAATATTAACAAGGGAGTCTTGTAGCCTAGTAGTTGCTTATGCATAAAGAATGTTTTGTAAAAGAATGTTGCAAGAATTAAGGAATGCAAATTAAAAATTGATGTAAAATGGGAATTAAAGCAATAAGTTATGTGGCAAGTGCAAATTTAAGACGTTGGGAAAGGTGCCAGCAGTGCGCCATGTAACACCCCAAAATTTTTCGGGCATGTTATAACTTAAGATTTCATGAATTTTTTTTTCACACCACAACGACTGATATATATACATTTCCTAATAATCCTAATTTCACCTTCTCAGCTTAACAAACCCGATAATCATACAGCTAAGAGAGGTAATATTATTATAAATACGGAAGTTAGATCGAAGCTAATATGGTACATAACCATAATGTTTTATTTATCATAAATGAAATCGTTTAAGACGTCTACAAGATGTATTACATGAGCATCATCTCTCACAAGTGATAACTGAACGTCTTAAACATATCCAAAACATACATAGGTTCACACATAAACAAAGATATGCTAAACATGTTACAGACAGCAAATTCAGCTTATTCTTCAGCTACCTCCTTCCCCTTAGAGCCGCTTATCGAACTTGGAACGTTTGAATATTACAGGGATATAGTCTAATTAGAAGATGAATATTCTAGTGAGAAACTCCAAAACAGATTATATAAATGCATGAAAAGGTATAAAACGTATGAGAAAACAACAAGGACTACTTGGAAGTGTCTCATGAACATGTCAGCTTCCTCCAATGAGAGCTTTATCAATGGCACATGCATAGTGCCTCTCAGGAGGTCTCTAACCATGCCACCCTAACCCGACCTCATAGAACTCATGCAAGCACCACATCCACTGTCCTTTAGGCTCACGGACTTCCCCACGAGAACTTTCTCGATGACGCACGCATGGTGCTTCTCGAGGAATCTCCAGACTTTTGCCTTCGGATAAAAACAAATAGGTACAACAATATGGTCACACGGATTTTATAAATGCAATAGTTAAAAAGCAAACAACATATATTTTCAGAAAAATACATTTCATATATGCAACATGATTTCACGTAAGATAACAACAAGAGTTTATGTAATTGGAACTTCACAAAACACGTTTCATGCAATAGAAATCTCTCATAAGAAAAAATAGGATTTGGAGTATAGGAGTCTCACCTTGAAGGTTTATCTCTTGGAAGTTACAATTTCACAACAAATGGCCTAGGTTTCTGCAGAAAACACACATTTCTGTAAACCTAATCTCAAATATTTTTACATAGGATTGAGGGGCATTAAATATGGGTCATAATTGAAAATTTTCATGAAAAATAGGCTCTACACGTGCCCTCACATGCAGCCTCTTTCGGTGTGTGTATTTCACGCGCTGTCGTGACAACACTACGTCATTTTCGTATTTCAGCCATATCTCTTTTATTTTAACTCCGATTCAACCCTCGTTTGAACCTACGGGCCTCTCTATTTCACCTCTACAAGAATATTAAAAGAAAGACTTATCTTGCCCATTTTTTGATTGTTGGGGACAAATTCCGACTAAGACCTGAAACTCCGATGAGGCTCATTCTCTCCTGTTTTTCCTCCAATTTCTTCCCTTCTTCTTGCATAATTTTCTCCCATTTCTCAAGAGCAATCTCCTCACCTTAGACTGCCTCAATCCTCAAACTCCTTTAGAATGATTTGAGAACAACCTATGGCTTTTATTTATAGATTTCTCAGACTAATCATATAATGCCACTTATATGAAGATAAGTTTTGGACTCAAGAACTTAAAACTATAATTGAATGTTGCTTGAAATACAAAGCCATATTGGATTGAATTTTGAAAGCCAAAGATAGAACGGAATGAATTTTGAAATCCAAAACTAATACCCCAAACTTCTTCCAACTGCCATTTTGACCCTTATTTTAAGTCTTCAAGCTTTGATATTTTACCATATGAACTCTTAATTTCATTCTTATTTCATTTGGATAATTCTTTAATTGCAATTACACCCTCAAACGTCAAATTAATTCTCACTGAGATACTTAAAATCCAAAATTAATAATTCAAAATTACTCAATAAGTACGATTTCATCTCAGCGCCCTCACGGGACCTTTGTTTCATCCTGAAACTATCTCAGGGTTGTTCTATTCACAAAATTAGAGCCTCCTTAGGGTTTCGTGGATTTCTCGAAAGCCCTTTACCATCATTCAATCTTTTTGGCTATAACTTAGCTTTACCGAAAAACTGTTTCTGATTTGATTTCGTTTAGCGTCATAAATCACGTCTTGAGACGCTCGTAAAAAACATACCTTTGTCCTTAGGTATCTAAGCTCTAGGGCACTCCCTGCAGCTAAATCGACGATTTATTTTACTATCAAACTAACTTTTCGGTATTTTAAACTCGTCTAAATTATGTGACAACCTGACAAAAATGTGGGGTATTACATTCTCCCCCCTTTAAAAGAATTTCGTCCTCAAAATTTGAAACATATTCAAAATTATTGAAGGTTAAATAATTATTGCATTATGAAATACAATTTCTGGAAGAAAATATAAAAATTTGCTACCCTATTTCCATTTCCTCGAACAAATGAGGATATTTCTTCCTAATTGTTTCCTCAAGTTCTCACGTTGCCTCATCATTTGAGTGCTTTCCCCACTGAACTTTTATTAACGGGATCTCTTTATTCCACAACACTTGAGTTTAGCGATCTAAAATTGCTCCAAGTGACTCTTGGTAGGTCAAGTCATTCCTTAACTCAAAATTCTCCACCCGAACTCCGAGGGTTGGATCTAGCACATGCCTTCAAAGTTGGGAGACATGAACATATTATGAATCCTGGATAAGCTAGGTGAAAGCTCCAATCGATAGGCTAAAGGTCTGATTCTTTCCACAATCGGATATGACCCGATATACCTTTAACTTTCCTTTATTGCTTCCACGCGTTACCAAATGCTAGGGTGACACCTTGAGGCACACTAGATCCCCTACCTCAAACTCTAGATCTCTTCTTCTTTGATCAACATACGATTTTTGTCAGCTTTGCGCAGTTCGGATCCTCTCTTGGATTATCTGAATCTTGTCTGTAGTTTGCTGCACAAGTTCAGGTCCTAACATCTGTCGTTCTCCTACTTCAGTCCAAAAAATGGGCGACTAACACTTCCTTCCATACAAAGCCTCATAAGGAGCCATCTCAATGCTGTCGTGGTAACTATTGTTGTACCCGAATTCTACCAATGACAAATGCTCATCCCAATTTCCTCTAAAATCAAGGGCACATGATCTCAATATATCTTCAAGCATTGGAATTGTCCTATCCGATTTCCCATCATTCTGCGAGTGATAAGTCGTACTCAATTTCAGTTGAGTCCTTATTCACTCCTGCAAACTCTCCCAAAACCTCGAGGTGAACCTCGGGTCCCAATTTGAAACTATACTTACTGGTGCATCATGGAGTCGTATGATTTCCTTCACGTACTGCTCTGCGAATTTTCGTATCGGTTGATCCATCCTTGTAGGAAAAAAATGCGTTGATTTTGTCAATCTGTCTACCACCACCCAAATGGCATTATAGCCCCTCCGACTCTTTGGAAATCCTGTCACGAAATCCATCGTGATATGTTCTCATTTCCACTGAGGAATTTCCAAATGTCTCATCAGCCCTGTGGGTTTCTAGTGCTCAATTTTTACCCTCTGGCATACATCATATTGTGCCACCCTCCTAGCCACGTTGGCCTTCATCCCTGGCCACCAATAGATTTTCCAAAGATTTTGATACATCTTCGTGGCTCCCGAGTGCACGATATATTTAGTTCTATGGGATTCATCCAAAATTTTCTGCCTCAACTCCCGAAGGTTTGGCACATACACTCTACCTTGAAACCTAAGAATGTCATTTCGCATCTCAAAATCCGAACTCTTAGGCTAGCCTTGCTCATCTACTCATAGACGTATACGTTGGTCACCCCTATTAGCCTCATGTATCTTGATCTCCAGATCTAGCCGAACCGCCAAGCCAGCTACTATGATAGAAGATCCCTTCGACACTACACTCACCATCATTAGGCTAAAAGCCTCAATTAGAAGCCACTCCTGGGCCATCAACCCGGCCATCACAGTAGGCACAATCCTACTCAAAGCGTCAGCCACTGCGTTGGCATGCCCCGCGTGATAAAAGATGGTGTAGTCGTAGTCCTTTAAGAACTCTATCCACCGTCGCTACCTCATGTTCAACTCTTTCTACAAGAACACATACCTCAGACTTTTGTGGTCCGTGAATACATCCAACATCTCTCCATATAGGTAGTGCCTCCATAGTTTTAGAGCATATACCACCATTGCCAGCTCCAAGTCATACGTTAGGTAGTTCATTTCGTGCCTCTTCAACTGGGGTGATCCATACGCGATTACCTAACCATGCTGCATTAATACACAGCCCAAACCAACCTTCAAGGCATCGGTGTATACAACATATCCACCGAGCCCCCTAGGCATTGCCAGAACAAGTGCCGAGGTCAGTTTGCCCTTGAGCTCTTGAAAGCTTTCCTCGTACTTACCAGTCCACTCGAACTTAACCTTTTTCCGTATGAGCTTCGTCATAGGTGTAGCTATCTTCAAAAACCCTTCCACAAATCTTTTGTAGTAGCTTGCCAACCCCAAAAAGCTTCGCACTCCGGTCACGCACGTCGGCTGCTTCCATCCTCAAATAGCCTCAAGATCCACTGAGATCCATTCGGCTGAGATCACATGCCCAAGAAACGCAACTTGGGATAGCCAGAACTCGCACTTCGAGAACTTGGCATACAATTGGTGCTTCTTGAGTGTTCCTAGCACTATCCTCAAGTGCTTTTCATGCTCACTCTCATTTAAAGAGTACACCAATATGTCATCTATAAAGACGATCACAAATCGATCTAGGTAAGGTCTAAACACCCTATTCATGAGATCCATAAACGCTGCTAAAGCGTTAGTTAATCCGAATGGCATTACAAAATACTCAAAATAGCCATACCTTAACCGAAACGATGTCTTCAGAACATTATCTGGCTTAATTCTCAACTGATAATACCCGGATCTCAAATCAATCTTTGATAACACTTTTGCTCTCTGCAACTGATCAAATAACTCGTTTATTCTTGGGAACGGATACTTGTTTTTTACCGTGGCCTTATTTAGCTGACGATAGTCAATGCACATCCTTAGACTCTCGTTTTTCTTCTTTACAAATAGCACTAGTGCGCCCCATGACGACGTGCTTGGCCTAATGAACCCCTTATTAATCAACTCATGTACCTGACTCTTCAATTCTTTCATCTCCGCCGGAGCCATTCGATATGACGGGATTGATATCGGCTGGGTTCCTAGCACTAACTCAATCGAGAACTCAATCTCCCGAGGTGGAGGCAGTCCTAGTAATTCCTCTTGAAACACGTCCTCATATTCTCATACCACTCGCATCTCATCAAGCTTCGACATCTTTTTTTCTTCCAATTGAGCATAAGCTATGTATCCATGAGCCCCTTGGCTCAACAATTTTGCTGCCTTTATTATTGAAATCATCTTTATAACCTCGGGGTCGCCTTGCCCTTGAAATTTAACCCACCATCCCTCAGGTTTTCTTATGATCATTATCTTCCTATGACAGTCTATATTGGCGTCATATTTGGACAAAAAATCCATCCCTAAGATTACGTCGAAGTCGTATACTTCTAACAGAATCAAATTAGCCTGGAACCGAACATTACTCAGGCTAACTTTGCATCCCCTTACCATTTCTAAAGACTTCATACTCTTACCCATAGGTGTCGAAATCACCTTCAAACACCTCATAGACTCGGTTTCTACTCTCAAACTCCCAGCCAATGCATGTGATATTAAAGAATAAGTAGACCCTGGATCTATCAGTGCATGTACAGGAGTATCCAAAATGAAGAGAATACCTTGAATAATTGCAGAATTTGCCTCTGCGTCCTTCTTGGTCAAATTATAGACTTGTCCCTGCCGAATCCATTTTCCTTCTTCAATCTTCAGCTACTGCTCCTTCTTTTTTGGACAATTCCTCGAGATGTGCCTGTGCTGGTTGCAGTTGTAGCAGATCACGCTCACCGGCGCTGCGGCTATGGCCTTATCTTCTTGGGCCACTTTCTTCGAGTAATTTCTAGAAATGTGCCCAAGCTGTCCACAGGCGTAACAAACAATGCTTTGCCTATGGCACCTCTTTCCCATGTGCCTCTTGTTGCATCTAGAGCATGCCTTCCCTTTTTCACGATTTTCCCATCCCGAGGTCCTAAAGTTGGGTTGGATTTCTCTGACTGTCCTCCACTTTGAGCTATTGTGGCCTTTAGTTCTGCCATTCGCATCATATTCTCCTTGGCGGTTATAACTTTGAAAACTATGTCTGCATAAGACTCCATGTGGACTAGGCTCATCAGCTGTTGAAATTCGATTTGGAAGCCTTGTAAGAATTTTCATCCTTTCTCCACATCGTCCATCCCGTATAATGACATATACTTGATTAACCGCAAAAACTTAGCTTCATATTGGGCCACAAGCATATTTGGCCCTTAGCGTATGCTCATAAACTCTTGAGCTCTGGCTAACTTCCAGCAAGTGGGAAAGAATTTTCCATTAAATAGTTCCTTAAACCGTTCCCATAACATCTGGGGTGCCTCCCCCAATTTTACGTCTGTCGCCGACCCTTGAGATCCTGTTGGGTTAGGTATCGATCGCTGCATAGACCTCCACCATTGAGCTGCTTCCTCTTTCAACATATAGGTCGCACACTCGACCTTGTCCTCATTTAAGAATCTTAACCTATGAAGGATCTTCTTAGTCTGATCCAGCCAGTATTCACTGATTGCGAGGTCGTCTGCCGGTCTTCCTCGAAACACCGGTGGATTTTGTCATAGATACCTCTCCAAAGCATCTATTATTCTTTGTTCAGGTTGCAATTCTAAAATTTGTCCAGCCATGCCTTCGAGAATTCTCTCGATCTTATCTATCCAACCTTCACCGAGGTCAGTTCGTGCATCTTTTTGTCCTCCCATATCACCTCATGAGTGTAGCTTGGTGTTGGTTTCTTTGCCATTGTCTCTCTCGCGCCTGCTCCATCTTGTATTCACCATCTAGCAAGAAGATAGGGCGATTTATTAATTTACCATGACATGGCGCAATTCAAATCAGATAAGCAACTAAAGTATGCCACTAAATATTTCAAAAATCCGAACCTAATTCCCAAAACTTACGGTGGCTTTGCTCATCTAGCCACATGCAAACTTTTCCTTAAATTCGCTCTGATACCAATTGTAACATACCAAATTTTTCGGGCGTGTTATAACTTAGGATTTCAAGAATTTTTCTTTTTTTTCTTTCACACCACAACGATTGATATACATACATTACCCAATAATCCTAATTTCACCTTGTCAGCCTAACAAACCTGATAATCATACAGCTAAGACAGGTGATATCATTACAAATACGGAAGTTAGATCGAACCTAATATGGTACATAACCATAATGCTTTATTTATCATAAATGAAATCGTTCAAGACGTATACAAAATGTATTACATGGATATCATCTCTCGCAAATGATAACTGAACATCTTAAACATATTCAAAACATACATAGGTTCGCACATAAACAAAGATATGCTAAACATACTATAGGCAGGGAATTAAACTTATTCTTCAGCTACCTTCTTTCCCTTAGAGCCGCTTGTCGATCCTGGAACGTTTGAATATTTCAGGGACATAGTCCAATTAGAAGATGAATCTTCTAGTGAGAAACTCCAAAATAGTTTATATAAATGCATGAACAGGTATAAAACGTATGAGGAAACAACGAGGACTACTCCAAAGTGTCTCGTGAACATGTTAGCCTCCTCCAAGGAGAGCTTTCTCAATGGTACATGCATAGCACCTCTCGAGAGGTCCTTAACCATGCCACCCTAGCCGGACCTCATAGAACTCATGCAAGCACCAAATCCACTATCCCTTAGGGTCACGGTCTTCCCCACGAGAGCTTTCTCGATGACGCACGCATAGCGCCTCTCGGGGGATCTCCAGACTTTTTCCTTCGAGCAAAAATAAATAGATACAACAGTATAGTCACACAAATTTTATTAATGCAACAGTTAAAAAACCAACAACATATATTTTCAGAAAAATACATTTCATATATGCAACATGATTTCACGTAAGAGAATAACAAGAGTTTACATAATTGAAACTTCATAAAACACGTTTCATGCAATAGAAGTCTCTCATAAGAGAACAAAAAATAGGATTTGGAGTATAGGAGTCTCACCTTGAAGGTTTATCTCTTGGAAGTTACAATTTCATAGTAAACGGCCTAGGTTTCTGCAGAAAATACACGTTTCAATAAACCTAATCTCCAATATTTTTTCATAGGGTTGAGGGGCATTAAACATGGGTCATAACTGAAAATTTTCATGAAAAATAGGCCCCACATGCGCCCTGAGAAGTTGGCTCACGCGCCTTTACCCGTAGCCTCTTCCCGGCGCGTGTATCTCACATGCTGTCGTGACAACAATGTGTCACTTTTGTATTTCGCTCCGATTCGATCCCTGTTTGAACTTACGGGTCGCTCTCTTCCCCCTTTTCAGGAATATTAAAAAAAGTCAGACTTACCTTGCTGATTTTCTGACTATTGGGGACGAATTCCGACGAAGACCCGAAACTCCGGCGATGCTTGTTCTCTTCCCCTTCTCCATCGATTTCTTCCATTCTTCTTGCAGAATTTCCTCCCCTCTCTCAAAAGCAAGCTTCTCACCTTATAATGCCTCAATCCTCAAACTCCTTCAGAATGATTTAAGAACAACCCATGACTTTTATTTATAGATTCCTCAGACCAATCACATAATGCCACTTATCTCAAGATAAGCTTTGGACTCCAAAGACTCAAAGCTATAATTGAATGGTGCTTGAAATCCAAAGCCATATTGGATTAAATTTTGAAATCCAAAGCTAGAATGGAATGAATTTTGAAATCCAAAACTAATACCCCAAACTTCTTCCAAGTGCCATTTTGACTCTTATTTCAAGTTCTCAAGTTTTGATATTTTATCATATGAACTCCTAATTTCATCCTTATTTCGCTTGGGTTATTCTCTAATTGCAATTACACCCTCAAATATCAAATTAATTCTCACCAAGATACTTAAAATCCAAAATTAATAATTCAAAGTTACTCGATAAGTACGATTTCATCCCAACGCCCTTACATGACCTTTGTTTTATCCTGAAACCATCTTAGGGTTGTTCTATTCACAAAATTAGAGCCTCCTTAGGGTTCCGTGAATTTTTCAGAAGCTCCTTACCATCATTTGATCTTTTAGGCTGCAACTGAGCTATACCAAAAAATCGTCTCTGATTTGATTTTGTTCAACGTCATAAATCACCTCTTGAGATGCTCGTCAAAGACATACCTTTGTCCTTAGGTATCTAAGCTCCAGGGCACTCCCTGTAACTAATTCGACAATTTATTTTACTATCAAACTATATTTTTGGTATTTTAAACTTGTTTAAATTACGTGGCAATCTCACAAAAATATGAGGTATTATACACCATGTTATTATTGTTGCCACTTCTTGTAATTTTTATTTTCTTTTTAAAGTAATCTCCATAAAAGAGAAGTTTTAGGAATTGATAAAAAAGTATTATGTCAAAAAGTTACATCAATTGCTTTTATATATATTATATTCATATAAGCCTTTCAATTTTAATTTCCATCCTTGTTTTTTTTTCCAATTGCAATTGGAGGGACCTACGCACATTAAGCCTCTGCCAACAAGCCATACTATATTTCTTTATTAATATATTAGTTACAAGTGGGTGAAATTCCTTAAATTAAGGGAATATGGTTAAGCTATGATTTTTGTAAATTAAGGAATAGGTTGTAGTTAGGGGTTTTAGAAATTTATCTTTAATAAGTAAGAAGAAGGTAATGAGATATTGGAAAAGTCCGTGTGAGTTCAATAAAGAACCGGAGCTTTGAGGTAAGAGCAAAATATTTGAAGTTTGATGAATGTTGATTTTAGTAATATTTCCTTCTGTTTAATTATGTTAGAGGAATCTCAAGGAATAATATTAGTGATTTTAACATTGTAGAGAAATCTTTTCCAATGGGCTATCTCAACGACAGATAACAAAATTTGTAAGGGTTTAATATGTTCTCTATATAAATTATTTTTATTATGACTTGCATATGATAATAAGGGAGTGCCTAGGCGTGAGGCTATTGATTTTTATTTGAATGAAACAGAGCTCATGTTAGGGTCTATAGAAAATCATAAAGGGCCACCAAAAGTTCGAGAGGGATGAGGTGGACGGGCCTACATACATGATTGATTTCATATTTATCTATGTTTATCATGATTTACAATTTATTATGTTTACATATTGTCTTTACTGAGTCCTCGGACTCACCCTTTATAAATAATCACAGATGATTCAGGCTATAGTAAAAGGAAAACAGTGGTAGCGGATGATTCACCGATGAACGTGGTTGACCAACTGTGACATGGTCTTTGTTGTAATGAGGATTTATGAGTATTTTATATTCCTGGTTTGTAATGTATTTGTGTGAGACAAACAATATGTTAAACTTATAGTATTTTGTTAGAGAAATAATTTAATTGCAGAAAATTGAGCTTACATCCCAAAGCCTTGTAAAACATATAGCTCAACCAAGATGCGGGTGTTATTCACTGCCTATGTTGTTCATGGAACCAGAATTTTTAGACGAGCGAAGACGGTAAAACATGGATCTCACCTAGAGTATCTTAACCTGTAGAGCATAGTCAACCTTCAAATTTGTCCAATGATCATGGTTGTAACCTTGGATTACGGTGGCACCCCAGAGGTGGGACCAGGGATGCCACAGCAGGTCTTCCGAAAACTGCACCCGAGACATTATCTGGCTACAAATAAATTTATTGTCGCATATTAACAACAACAATAATGTTTGTTTTTATTACACTAGCAGGATAAAAAAGCTTAAATAAAAGTTTATTGGCTGACATTTGATAATTATAATTTATTTTAAATTTTTAGGTAAAATTTAAGTGGTAAATTTATTTGATAAATTATTTAAGTTTAAATAAAAGCATATTTATACTCCTGAACTTTTAATTTTTTTTTTTTTGTAAAATCTTAAACTTTTTGTAGTTCAAAATTATGTCCCAAAACTTTGTAAAATCACTCATTTAAGCACCTGATATGTGCTTAGATAAGTGATTTTGCAAAGTTCAGGGACATTTTTGAAACTATCAAAAGTTTAGAGTTTTACAACAAAAAAAAAAAAAACTTAAAAATTTATAGGCATAAATATGTTTTTGGCCAAAGTTTAAGGGCATACTTGAAACCACGAAAAGTTTATGATTTTACAAGAAAAACGTAAATGTTCAAGAGTATAAATATATTTTTGACCAAGATTTAGGAGCATATTTAAAATCACGAAAAATTTAAAATTTCACAAAAAATAAACATAAAAATTCAAGAACATAAATATAATTTTTGCCTATTTTTTTTAATGATACATGTGTATGTGTATCATCATGACACCATGTGCATGGCATGTGCACATACCATATAAAAATATGCATATTACTTGCTATACTCTTAATCATGTCTAGGTTACCTACATGTAAATAAAAAATTTTAAATAAAAATTTATAAGATGGTATTTGATAGTCTTAATTTAATTTTTATTTTTTAAAATAAAGATAAATGTTGGTGTGGCAATAATATTATTTTAAAATTTATTTTAATTGAGAGATCTCGAGTTCAAATCATGTTAACACCTCAACTTAGACTTTTTGCATTATAAATTTTATTTGTTGTATTTTATGTAACAACAAAATAACACCGTCTTGAAAAACAACAAAAAAATCAAGTTAAAATAGCACGGACAAGATTCATTCGTACTGAAAAATCACAACATCAAGAAGATGAAACTATAAGAATTAAAACAAGTCCTCCCGAACAATGGAGGCGTCTTCTAGCTAGTTTTTCAGGGCAACTCTCATCGACCGTGTACGAAGTCTAAGAAAAAAAAATTATTTTTTACAACAAAATATATAAAAAAATATTTTATAAGTAAGACTTTAAATAGCAAACTGAGGTGTTTTCTTACCTAATAAAATAAGTGTTTGTTTATATAATAAAATAGATGACTTCACGTGTAAGAAGTAACAATGGTAGTTAAGATTTCGAGGGAAAAAAAATATTTTTTAATTATAATATAAAATTATTAAGAAGCAACTAAAGAGACTTAGTCAGCAAAGATTAACGGCTTGTTTGGTTGCTTTTCGTTTTCTTAAAATAGAAGCAGTGTTTGTTGAACTGTTTTTTGTTTTCAAAAGTTTCTAGAAGTTTAAAAAAAAAATAAGAATGATAAAAATATAATTTTATAATCAACTATTTAAAATTATCGAAGAATGATGATGTCAAGAAAGAGCACTAAATACACCAACCGTCCCTTGTAAAAGTGGGAATTGTATTTTTTAGAATAATCTTTGACGATCAAATTAGTACTAAAAAAAAAGTTAAAATTTTATCATTTATATAGATTAAATCTTTAATAGATAAGCAAGATACTCGGCACAATTACCTTTCAAGATTGTCATATGAGAGCCTCAGCAACATGACATCTCGGGTGCGGATGATTTCTTCAAGTTGCAGAGGGAGGAACATGACACATGACATTTCTAATAAATGGAACACAAATCACGCAATAATTGACTCTTCTTTATAGAGAGACATTAAAAATAGATGTATATATAAAAATACGTCTATCAAGTAACATATTAATTTTTATTTCTTAAAAATAAAAGTCTAAGTAAATATAAAAGGGTAAATGATGAAAATAATTCAATTACTTTCGTAAATTTACAATTTTATCAAATCCTTTAAATTTTAATAATTAAGTTCAAATTGATTCAATTAGGTATAATTTTATCCATCGATTTAGATGGAGTGTGTTCATTCTGACTTGACATGTTAGATGTTATATAATAATAATATTAGTAAAACTCATATATACACATAAGTTAAAAGGAAAAAAAAATATAACCTATTGCACATAATATATTTATTTTTTTTGTTTACAACTAATTGTCAAAATTAAAAGAATTTGATAAAATTACAAATTAACCAAAGAATTGAATTATTTTCATGATTATTCCCAACATAAAATTATAAAAATAAAACTAAAAAATACTGCCCTAATTATGAATTACAGAATTTATGTGGTAAGAGAGGGATTCTCATGTATGTTAAATGCATTTAATCACCGACTTTGATTGATTGCAATATGTGACGGCATCTCAACCTTAAATATATGCTAATTATGACATAATTGGAGAAATTAAACATTTACCAAGTCTATTTTGAAGAGATCAAACCCAAGGATGGGTAGAAGACTGCAAAATAGTAAATAAAATTAATATTTAATTTTCTCTCTGCCGATATTTGTCGCATTGAGATTTAGGGTATTGAGGCCAAATTCAATACTATGTAATTATTTAAGTGGTCATACAATTAACGGATCTAAAAAAAGGTCCGTTAATTATAAGAAAAGGCCAGTTTAGTACCCTCTCAAAGGCCGATATAGATATTCTCTCTCTTGAGGATTTGATGATTTTGGTAGAGTGGAGAGTTTTAGGTAAGCCAGGTATAGTAATTGATGATAGGGGTAAGAAGGAGACTATTAAGGGTCATGATAGTTTATTTGAAAGGGCGAGCAATTTAGGTTCAGATTACATACAAGTCAAATCCAAGTTCTATAGAAAACGAGCGAAAGAAAAAGAATGTCCAGGCAAGAGCTACGCAAGGATCTGACACAAGAGGCCTAGTGATAACGGACCCTGCATGATCGTTTCAATTTGATTGTGTCGATTGAGGATTGTTATTTATCTATTTTATGTTTTTTTTCCCTCATTTGTTAAGGGTGTGTTTTTTTATTGGTTATTTGGTGTGGGGTATGCCTCGGCTATGAGTGTAAAATTTTTCTTTTTCTTTTAATCTATTTCTTACTTATATAAAAAAAAAAAGAGAAATATCGTTAATTGCACTCAAAAAAAAAAAAATCTCTAAGAGCAAGGGGTCGCAACGGCATTGTCTCAATTGACTTCAATTAAGAATTTTATTCGAATAACTTAAATGGTTAACGGAACAAATGGAGTCTTATCTTCAATTAAAATCACATCAATCTTAATTCAAATACTCTAAAAAAAAAACTTAGGGATAGCATAGACGATCCGTCACACGTGTTTGAAAATTTGAGATATCATGAGGACATAAATTCAATTTTACGTCCGCGCAAGATCATGCAATTATTTGTATCTATCCCTAAAGCCATGTCTCGAGGTTCGCCTCGTAGTAAATTTATTTGTACACCTAGATTAAGTGAAGGTAGACTATGGGTCTTGGAAAGAGCAGAATTGTCCGAGTAAAAAATTATCTGTGATTGAAGACCTCTCAAATTTCTCACATTATAAAAAGAAAAAAAAAACAATAATCGAAGTATCCCTCTTATTGTCATAGATGAAACTAGAAATACACACAAAATTTGTGTATATTTATTTTAACACGTAGTAAAGTTTTATAAGAATATAATATAAATACCAGTGGAGGACTCAAAAGGGACATTTGAAATAAATAGGCGGACAGGAAGAGACCATGAGCCAACAAGAAAGCAGATTTTCTTTTTCCAAATGCCCAAATGGCTTTGACTAAGCCCACCTATTAAGCACAAGCTGCTTAGTCAATCTTCATCAACAATTCAACCTCAAACCTAGCTACTATCATTAAACAAACTTCAATGTCCAAATCTGAGATTACCTCTCCAATGTCCTACTTTCTACAGACTTGAGCACCCTTTTCAGCAAACGTGGCAGGGCCCTTGCTCAGAAAGCTCCATTTCATCTTCTTTCTGCTTCTGTTTCCCTGCTTTTATCACAGCTTGATCACTCTTGAACTGTATCTTCCAAAGTCATATGCTTCATCATCATCATCTTCTTCTTCTTCTTCTTCTTCACGTTCTGGTTTTCTGTTTCTTGATTCTTCAACCTTGCTCAGCTGCTCCTATGGCATCTACAAAGCAAATAGAACTGTTCTGCAAGATTGAACCGTGATTTAGTTTGTTCAATAAGGAAAAGTACTCTATTCAGAGATGACAAACAAGCTCTCTCTTTCCCTTCAGGCAGAGGAAGACAAGCGTGTGATGAGAAGCCTCGCTGCATCCTTATTGGTGTCGATTTCAGAGATCACGGCGTTAGTGGCAAGCATAGAAGTAGAGCAGCATACCTTTGTTGAATTTGGTAGCTGCCTTTACCGGGCTTCTGTGGTTGTCATGGAACTGCAGGCATCAGACAACGCCTCAACAAATTCAAGGGAGATTTTGCAGTCTCTGTCCAAAACCATTGGTTTTGCCAAAGAAGTTGTCGAGGAATGCAAGAAGGGAGCTCATTCGAGTCTTAATCACGAAGTGAGAAGCACGATAGAACAGCTCGAAAGGGTTGTAAACTGCATAGGGAAAGAACTTAGTTTAATACCATCATCAACATTTGGTGATCAACGATTTGCAGAAATTGCGGTTCATGCTCTTTCAAAGGAGATGAAAAACCTTCACTTTGAATTTGCCCGAAATCAGCTACCAGAGGAGAAAGAACTTGAACCCCTTGTATCAAAGAAAGAAGTAGTCGAAACAGAAACAGATCTCTACTCCAACGATCAATTTTCCAGGGAAATTAATCAGTCATCAGATGCAGCAAAGCGAACTCTTCTTGAACTATTTGGAAGCACAAATTTCAGTGGCCAAATGAACAGTGAGACCTTGACCTCTGGATCCTTGACTACTTTTCCGCAGCTAGCCCAGTACATGGAGCCTCTGTATGATACTTTCTGCTGTTCATTGACGAAGAAGATTATGGATGATCCAGTCACCATAGAAACTGGAATAACCTATGAGAGGAAGGCCATTGTCGAGTGGTATGAGAAGTTCAAAAATCCAGAAGACATCATCTGTCCAAAAACTGGGCAGAAGCTGCAGAGCAGAGTTCTGAACACTAATATGGCTCTGAAGGCAACGATACAGCAGTGGAAAGAAAGGAATGAAGCAACAAGAATGAAGGTTGCCCGAGCAGCACTATCACTTGCCAGTACAGAGAGTATGGTCCTTGAAGCACTTCAAGATTTACACAGCATCTGCAATGGCAAGCAGAATAATAAAGTACAGGTTTGTAGCTTGGGGTTGGTACCACTGCTTGTTAAGTTCCTGGAGTATAAAGAAAGAAAGGTGAGAAATGCTACCCTGGAATTGTTGCTTCTACTGACCGAGGATGATAATAACGAGGGCAAGGTTAGTTCAATCTTCTTGACTTGCAGAAAATAAAATTGACACAACACTAGTTCAACCATCTGTTCATTTATTTTGCAGAATCTTTATGAAATAAAACCCAGAAATTAACATAAACTTACACACTGGCTTTTTAATTTGCCCACCTTACTCGTGCGCAGAAAATAGTGGCATTGGCAGTTAACTTGTCAATCCTAATCAAGATGCTATCAAGTAACCACCAACCCATAAGGCACAAATTGCTGCAACTATTGCTTCGGCTGTCAAGTTCTCAATCTGAATGTCAGAAATTTGGATCAGTTGCTGGAGGAATACTAATGCTTGTATCAATCAAATATAAATGGTCCTCTGATGCCTTTGCTTGTGAGTTAGCAGACGATATCTTAAAGAACCTGGAGAAATGTCCAGAAAACATTAAGCTCATGGCCAAAAATGGACTCTTGGAACCTCTTCTAAATCATCTCATTGAAGGTGATCTCGACTCTCTACACTATTGCAATCAATGTTCTAAACGGGAATCAATCACTTGATTGATGGGCTCAGAATGTAACACATTTTCATCAATTATAGGTAATCAAGAGATGAAGATGGAGATGGCAAGCTACCTTGGGGAGATTGTTCTTGGACATGAAGGCAAAATCCAAGCGGCCGAGAGGGCTTCTCCTGCCCTCATCAACATGGTGCAGAGTGGAAACTCTCTGACTAGAAAAGCGGCGTTTAAAGCTCTGAAGCAGATCTCTTCTTATCATCCAAGCAGCAAGGTGCTGGTCGAAGCTGGAACAGCACGAATCATGTTCGACGAAATGTTTGAAAGAACAATCTACAACGAGCCAATGAACTCGAAAACTGAAGCTGCTGCAATCCTTGCAAACATACTCGAATCAGGCCTGGACCTGGAATCTTCCGGGCAGACGATGGATTTAGATTACATGGTTTACAACATCGTCCACTTGCTCAAGAATTCAACCCCGGATGAGCTCAACATCAATCTCATCAGAATCCTCTTGTGTTTGACAAGATCCCCAAAAATGGCATCCACCATGGTCCCTGTAATCAAAGAGACTGAAGCTAGCTACAATCTCGTTGAGCTGATCAATAACCCTAATGAAGAAGTCGCTGTTTCAGCGATTAAGCTGCTCGTCGCGCTCTCGCCATACATGGGGCACACCTTGGCCGACAGGCTCTGCAAAATCAGCGGCCTACCCGAAACCCTAATCCAAACTGAAACAACGCGGATTACGGAGAAAGACGCGCTTTCAGCGAATCTGCTTGCAAAGCTCCCCCATCAAAACCTTGCGCTCAACCTGAATCTGCTCAACAAGAACACGGTTCCATTGATTCTACAAGCCATCGGCCGGATCCAGAGATCCGGCCTTAGAACAAGCCGCTACGTAATCACTTACTTAGAGGGCTTAGTCGGCATTCTCGTTCGATTCACAACGACGCTATACGATCGCCAGGTTCTGTTTCTCGCGAAAGACTACAATTTCACCGCCATATTCACCGATCTGCTCGCGATGACGTCGAGCGACGAAGTCCAGCGACTGGCCGCCGTCGGCTTGGCGAATCTCTCCACCCTATCCATCAACCTATCAAAACCGCGGCAATCAAAGAAACCGAAGTACAAGAAAGTGATCGCCTTACTGAAATGCTCGTCGTTTAATTCGTCAAAGAACAGCAACAGGCAGCCGGTTTGTCGAGTTCACAGAGGGAACTGTTCTTCGGAAGAAACCTTCTGTCTGCTCGAAGCGAAGGCGGTGGAGCGGCTTCTGGACTGCTTGGAACACGAAAATGGCGACGTGGTCGAGGCTGCATTGTCCGCCATAATCACATTGCTGGATGAGAAGGTGGATGTGGGGAGCAGCGTGAGCGTATTGAGGGAAGCGAACGGCATTGGGCGAGTGGTGAATGTGGTGAAGGAGCACGAAGAAGAGAGGCTATGGCAGAAATCGCTGTGGGTGATTGAGAGGGTCTTGATGAACAGTGGCGATCAGAGCTCCGCTCCGGAGATATTGGGAGATAGGGCTCTGCCGGCGGTGCTGATCACCGCTTTCCGGCACCGGGACGGGAGAACCCGGCAGCAGGCAGAGAACATCCTGAGGTACTTGAACAAGATGCCCAATGACGCATCAATTACCAACTTCACATTGTAAATTATAACCCTAAATCACCACATGCCCTGTAAAACTCCCATTTGTATAGTTGATATTTGGGTTTTGAGTTCGGAATTCAGTTTTTGGGTTTTGTAATTTGGGTATCGTATAAAAAAATTTAAGAGTGTGTTTGATAGTATAAAAATTTTATAAAAAATGTTATATTTAAATAATTGAATTTCATCTTTACTGTTTGATATACTGTATTTTTCATGAAATTGAATTTCATAATAGAACCATTAAAACATATTTTAAACTATTTTTTATGAAAAATTCTATCTAGAGAGGTATTTTTTGTCTTTCATACAAATTGAAAAATATTTTCTTTTTCAACTAAATGCTATTAAACTGGAGCTAAGATTATAATTAATTAAAATATTATCATTTAAAGTAAAATATAATAGTCATTATTGAAATTTACTTTGATTATTGAATATATAAGTAATATTATTTTCTTTCATCTCGATTATTCTTTTGGAATGGCCGTCATTGTACAGTTTCTACTACTTGTGTTTTTTATTTCAGCAAAAGAAATAAATCGTAAGTGTGAAATTTTACCTCACTACACAGGATGAAAATTGAATTCATAGACCCACCGATACAAATTTGATATATCACTTGCTCGACTGTTCAACCTATATATTGGGAACCCAATTATTGCCTTTCTCAACGCTAGAGTGGTGGCTCATATTATGTATCTTCAAATGATAAATTAAAATATTTAGATAAATGTTAATATTATTTATTAACATTACCTTTAATATTATTACATTACCTATAATAAATAAGTTTGGAAAAATTATTGGTTATTCAAATATTTAATAGTAATTTTTAATATTAATATTTGAATAACCAATAATAAAAATTTAAAAAATAATTTAGTTCTCCAAAGCAAATTAGGATTTAATAATTTATAATTAAAGTTTAGGATCTAATAAACATTTAATATTTCTCGAATCAATTAAAAAAAGACACGTGGCAACCACCTCAATGAATTTGTGAACGCAATGACAATGAGCGACCAATCAATGTGAGAAAAAAATGAAAACAAAAAGATATTATACCCACAAATAAATTTAATAAATAATATTTATAAATTGATAAATTTTATAATAATTTTATACAAAATTAACATTAATTAATAATTATATATGCCCAGTAATCATAATTAGATATGTTTACTATTATGAACCCTTTTTAATTTTGAATATGTTGTTATTCGAACACAACAATGAATTTATTGAGTGAAAATATCGTCGTCAAGCCAATTAGATTTTGTGAGAAACAAAACGATCAGAGGGCACACAAAAGTTTTCGTTCAAACACTTCAATACTTAAATTAAACATTAAAAATTTAAAGGTTGTAGTACCTATTTTAAAATGAGAACTTATCTATTATAGAGAAATATAGAACTTTCTCAAATCCTCTATAATTAGAATTCTTCTAAATAATATTTATCATAATATTTTAAAATCCACTAAAATTAAAATTTTTATGAATAATATTTATATTAATGTTAAAGGATCAATTAAAAGTAGGATATTTATGGATAATATTTATCCTTTTCATATAACTCTCAAAGGAATTTTCGAATATTGGAATTATCTTATTTGTGTGTTGTTCGAGACTCTCCCAATTAAGGGAATGCTGTTGTTGGGATATAATAATTAAAATTCATATCACGAGAGGAGTTTCGAGAGTCGATATAATTTAACAAAGGAACAAGGCTTATGTGAGATAAAGTCGTTCGGAAGAATTAAAGTGGGGCCCAAATAATACCTATAAGGTAAAAAATAAGTCAAAAGGCATGTGAAAACTTCTTCTGCACGGGCTTTCAAATGCTTAAGTCAGAAAAGGCATTGACGAAACTCAGATGCATGAAGAATTATGTAGGAATGTGCAGTAAAGTCCAATAGAGAGTCGTATAGGAACTTGTATTGTTTATAGAGAGGAGAAAAGAAGACCCTCGAATACGAGGGGTCAAAGACTATTTATAATTGTTGGTCGGTAACTAAAACACATGACACGCACGTATAAGGGTGCATTATTTTTTCAAATAGGAGACACAATATTATTTAGGAGAACCCTTCTCCCACCCTAAAAGACAATTTGCAATACAAAAATTACACATTTTTACACTAAAAAGTTATTTTAAGATTTTATTTCTTTTTAATCATTCAATGAACTTTTCTCTACCATCTATCAAAATAAAATTATTATAAAATTTTGAGTGTCACCTTGAAGAGTTAGTTGTAGAATCATTTGTTGGTGTCGATTTTTGTTGGGAAAGAGCAATTGTTGGTTAGTGAATTAACGTTGGGAATTGAACTAATATTGGCATATTAATAAAGAGCCAAGCCAAGTGTTAAGAGATTCGGCTCCGGTTCCCTCTTGTTGGGATTGTATCCCATTTCATTGACATGACGCCGCTGGTAGCTAACGTGCGCCCCATAAAGATGTTCCCCCCCATCTGGGCCCCCCCTCCCGCTCTCCTATGCTTCACCTAATCATTTCAAATCATTGTCCCTGTCTTTCTTTTCCTACTGATTTCAATTAATACTAATGCTAGGGGGTGGGTATTTGGTGGATTCGGTGTTAGATTGGATTGAATTGTTTAAGTTGAATAAATATAATTTATGTTAAAAAATAAATTAAATTAATTGAATATATTTTTAAAATTAATAAATTAAAAAAAATTAATTAATAAAAATAAAAATAATGTCATTTTTAATATTTTGATCGATTTAGTTATTTTTATTTTTTAAATTAAAATAATTAAAATTATCAAACCTAAAAATCGAATTAAAAATAATTTACAGTTTGAACAAAACTAAATTGGTCAAAATTAGGTTAACTAAAAATGTTGCCCACCTCTTAAGTAATGTTAATAATTTTTTAATAATAATAATTAAATAATAATAATATATTTTGATAACGTATGTTAAAATGATTGAAATAAGATTGTATCAAGATAAAGTTAAAATATTTTTCAAATTAAAATATAGAATGGTGCAGATAAAACTGAAAAGTATTTCAATATTTTTATCAAACGATTTGTTAATTTTTTTTTGCAATATGCTGGAGAACACAAACATTTTTTTTCTTATTTGTAAGGATCAAGATATCTTAAAAAATTCAGATAAAAAGTCACGTGACTTATTTTTTAAAAGTTGTTAATAAATTTAACGAATAATATATTGAAAGTAATAGAAATTTGAAATACTTTTCACATTTTATATTTTTTAATCTATATATTGGTTAACAAATAGTATATTATGTATAAGGATTAATATATATTTATTTTGAGAGAGGAAGAAAAATAAGTATATTTAAAAAAATTTAAATAAGAAGTTACATAACTTATTTTTCAATAATTACTAGATAAGTTTAAAAATTTAAAATATTTTTTATATTTTATCTTTTTTAATCTATATTTTGATTAATAAATATTATTTTAATAAAATAAATATGGATCCGGGTCAACCCGTCATCCTTGACCCGAAAACCAACAGTTTAGTTATTATGGAACTAAGGGAAAATCAACCAAGTTGTCAAATTTTGACCGGCTCGTTGGATTGAAGAGTATGATAAAATATTTTTATTTTATTAATAATTAGAACAAAAATATAAAAAAATAAAAAGAAAAATTGTAAAATAAGGAACGATGAATCAATTGCAAAAATGAAAATTGTACCAATTTGTGATCATTTTTCCATCGCTTTCCATCGTAGAATGAGTGGAGAGGAGCCAAAATTCTCCGCCAAACTCAGATAAACTGACCAAAGAGATCACGGAAGTTGACCGACCAACTGCCTGTGTCTGCCCGGCGCAGCCTAGGCTACTTGTCTTCCCCCCGCCGAGCACGGCGACCCCTCAACTGGGTTTACCGCAATGGAGAAACCCACCAACTGAAGAAACCCAGGTGCCTGATTCCAAGCAGACCCTGAAACGTTTTCTCAAGGTACTATGCCTTTTCTTTCACATTCTAAAACATTTTCCCGGAAAATTAATTCGTATGCCGGCACTTGTTTCCTCAGTCACGTCACTGTATCTGGACCTGAAATCCCTCTTGGCCGTCGGTTCTTGTATGGAATTTTAGACGGTTTTTTTTTGGGTTGTAGAAATTTGGTTTGGTTTAGTTGTGTCGTTCGGTTCTTCTTTGCAAGGTCGTGGTGGAAGAGTTAATTTTTGGTATTAATGTTAATCTGGGAACAAGTAGGTCAATAGTTGAGATCCAAGATGAGTCATTGAGCTCAGGCTTGATTCAATATAATGACGATGGTTAATTTCAATTCTACTAGTTTATTGCAAATTGATGCAAGTTCAGATTATCTACATGCGTCTCCGTCCTTCCAGATCTGCACTGACCTTTATACAGGCAACCTTCCCTTTCATTTTTTTGCAAAGAGGTTGTTTTCATAACTCGAACCCAAGATTTCCGGTCATAAAAGAGCAATCTTACTGTTGCTACCAAGAATCGTTCTTTCACATAGCATTACGAATTCATTTTATTAAGGTACAGACATAAATTATGTATGCTAATACCAGTGAATGAGAATTTCCAAATTTGCATCAAGAATACAGAAGAAAACTTGCTGTGTTTGGATTGTTGAGGGGAGTTTACATTCTATAGGTTCATTGAAATCCTTTCGGTTATTCAGCAGGATGTGCACTAGGTCCCGGAAAGAAAAGAAATGAAATGCAAAATCAGAAGAGTTGCTCAGAAGATCGCTTATATTCTTATTATCCCTAAGCGATTTTCCATATTTTACCTAATGGATCAAAGGTCTTCGAATTTTTCATATATGGAGTTGTTTATTGCA
Organism: Diospyros kaki; assembly: GCA_036245055.1. Taxonomy (NCBI): domain Eukaryota; kingdom Viridiplantae; phylum Streptophyta; class Magnoliopsida; order Ericales; family Ebenaceae; genus Diospyros; species Diospyros kaki. Next base: position 3,605,464 of record BSEG01000010.1, read on the forward strand.
TTACTGCTTTCATCCATCCAATTGACTTCGTCAAGTACGAGTCTGTCAGCATTACAAGTTTATAGACATACATGGTGGTTAAGGTTAAGGAGATGGTTTATTGTGAACCTGTGCTAGTGATTTGTTGACCAAGTTATATCACCTTGTTAAGAATATGTTTTGAAGGAGTGAATTGTAAGAGTAATACTGGTAATTCCTTGCATCATTTGGATGGTTTGTGGAAGTATTTAGCATAATCATCTGGTTTATGGAAGAATATGCATGTACAATTACAAGTAGAGCGTGATTTGATCACTAACTGGATATGAACTTGGAAGTGCGTTTTCTTTTGCAGAGAGCATGCTCTCTTCTTGATCTTGCTCCTAGAGTCAGTGCTATTTTTTGAAAGTTTTGAAGATATTGTTCCCTGTTAACTAATTAGTTTTCCCATAATCAGGTTTCCTGTCAGAAGACTGATGAGCATGGATGGATATGTGACTCAGAATGTTGATTTTCGTCTTCCAGAATTGGGTGAAATTCACTCCAAAGAAGGTGCTTCTTTTGATTCCAACGATGTTGGAGAAATAGGAAGTGCCATGGAAGTTCTAACTCGAGTGGACTTGGACTTGGCATATTCTTCTGAGAAATTGGCAAATTTAGAAAAAGTTTTGATGCATGTGTTGGCTTGTGAAAATGACCTTGAAGCAATGGCCTTGGATAATGACAACAATTCAATAAACCTAATGGAGAAAGCATTGGTATTTGATTTCTTATCTGGTTTCTTAGATTCTGAGGTAAATGAGCTGGAGAGTTTCATGCTTGCTCTCCAACCAGTGATTGTCGATGCTCATCAGAAGCTATTTGCATTTAGTCATTTGAAAGAAATTTTCATCGTAATGGAAGGCAAATTGCTGGATTCTGAAGAACTGTTGAAGCAGTCGCTAGAGCAAGTCTCGGAGATCAGTAAGCAGTCATCCAAGTTGCAGAATGCTCTGTTAGCTTTGAAACAGAATGACTGTAAGTAATATGTTATGTTTCAATGAAGGACCAATTTACTATTACTTGCAATGAAATTATGTAGTGACTGGTAGCTTCCTGATGCCTGCATCTTATCAGGGAAATGTGATGGGGGAGCAGTTCTATCAGAAAATGGTGAAGTTAAAAATATGGATGAGAAACTGAAAATGCGGATAGTTGAACAAAAAAGACATATTTTAAGAATGCTGGAGAAATCTCTTGGAAGAGAGCTAAATCTCGAGAAGAAATTGTCAGAATTTAAACAAAATGAAGAAGATTTGAAGTTGAAGCTACGCTTAACAGAAAAAGTAGCCGTCTGTATGGAAGAAGCAGCAGAAGTTGTCTGGGGAAGGTTTCTAGAGGCAGAAAATGCTGCGGAGGTGCTGATGGGCATATCAAAGGAAATGGTCGATCGACTTCAAATTTTTCAGTTCAATGTAAATGGTTCAATGCAACGAGAAAAGGAAGCAAATTTGAAACTCCTATATTGCATGGAACAGCTGAAAAATAGAGAAGCTTCTTTGATGAAGCTTGAGAGCAACATGGCGGAGCTCATTAAGGATAACTCTGAAGTATGTGCTTTAAGGGAAGAAGTAAAATTCCTGGAAGAACAGTTGAAAGAATCTGAGTCCCAGCTGAAGAATGCAAATGTCTCCAATGCAGCAAAAGAAGAGCATCTTAGAGAGATGAGCAATATAATCGAGTCTCTGAAAGAAAATATTTCTACTGCAGAAAGTAGGGCAGAAAGTGCCGAGTCCAAGATCGCTCATTTAGAAGAGACAAATATGGAACTTAATGAAGAGCAGAATTTTCTTAAAAACGCCCATGATAGTAACGCCAAAAAAGTGAGTTTACTTGAGAAACAGCTGAGGGAATTTGAAGTTCAACTACAGCATGCAAGAGCATCCTCTGAAGCAAGTCAAGAGCAGCAGAACATGTTATATTCTGCAATTTGGGATATGGAAACTTTAATTGAGGAACTAAAGTCGAAGGTTTCAAAAGCTGAAATTAAGACTGAGAATACGGAGGAGCAATGCATCATGTTATCTGAAACCAACTTAGATCTGAACAAAGAGGTAATTTTCCTGAGAACTAAAGTAGAATGCTTGGAGGCATCTTTGGAGCAAGCCAATGATGATAAAGTAGGAAGCGCAAAAGACATAAATGTCAAGACGAAGCTATTTATGGACATGGTCATGCAACTAGCCATGGAAAGGGAGCATATCCAGAAGCGGGTGTGTACCTATCTATCACTAATTTCTACTCCATGTCTGACTTTACCTCCCCCTTTACTATCTTCCTTTTCGCAATGAAATTAAATGGCTGATTTTTGTTACTTTCCTTCTCTTATTTAAATTAAATCGCGTTTATTCTTACACAATTCCAATGACTTGTCTGTTTGAACTTTGTGCAGCTATTTTCTTTAGCAGAAGCAAATAAAGTTTTGGTGGCAAAGTTACAGAACTCCGAAAGAAGGACATCTGTGGTTACCCATGAAAAAGGAAGGAGCAATGGTGAAATGTCTCTTTCTGGAAAAAGCAGTGCAGTTCCAGGAGAAGCCTCAGAGGATGCTGCAATAGAATCATATTCTAGAAATTTTCAGGCAGGTATCTTATGACCTATGTCTCCTTTTTCTTTACGATAAGTGGTTTAGGAAGACCCAAGTAAGTACATTGGTAGCGTGTCAAGCTTGGTTTACTGGTTGCAGCATTTACTGTCTGGTATATATAACCACTGTATTGGGCTCAACAATTTTACAGATGCATTAGGATTGCTTTTTAAGTTTATGCCCCATTACTTTTATTTGTGCATCTGGTATTGTGCAATCTTACTAACATGCATAAATAACCCTTTCACATTACTCGGTGTTTAGCTTCTCATGCTCTTGAATTTCTCTGCAAGGACCTAACTACTAGTTTCATGTTGCCTCAGCCTTTGACAAAAACCACAGGATCATAAATTAACTACTAGGTCTGAGAGAGACTCGGATGAACCATAGTTGTGCACCTAGCCCCTGCCAAGAATGCACCCAGCCTGTTTCATTGGAATGACTTTATATACTGCTTCCTAGTTGTATGTACGGTATAATATTGATGTTTATTGGTTGTTTTCTTCTTCTAAATTACTTCTAGGTTTGACAGGTTTTTGTAAATGTAGAAGCCAGCTTATGACATTATATCTTAACGTGGGGTCTAGAAAACCTTTTGCAGCATGTTTAATTGAAATGGACCAAACCAGCCAGTTTTAACTGGTTGAATCCGAATGCCTCTGAATTGGATTGAACTTGATTAATCAATCTATTTTTTAGGGAAACTTTTAAGCTAAATGGATAACATTGAGATGGGCACTTTTTATATGACACATAAAATCACATTTTCCCCAAATTTAGAAGTTTTTCAATTGTGTACTATTTTCAGCCAATTAAAACAAATATGCAAAAAAAATTAAAAATATAAAGAATAAGGGCAAAGATCTGAAAGCAATTTGGATTGCATGCTAGGGTTTTCTTCTCTTGAACAAATGCCTTCGTTTTTGTTCTCGCATCTCTTTCCCTCATGACTCAACTGTAACAATTTGACAATATTTTGAAAGGCAAGATGGAAGAAGGTTTGCAAACTTACTGTTGCTGAAGCAAAGAGGGAAAAACTAGTAGATCTTCAAATCATTATACCATTTAAATTTGGTTGAATTTTTGTTCTAACACATAAACGCTTTAAATCAATCTTTGTTGTTACGGGTTTTCAATCATTCCTTGTAATTCTATTGGTTAAAACAGAATGACCTCTCCTTTGTTTCTCCAACACTGTTTTTCCCATATGACAATTTTCTAAGAATTTTGACTTATCATGGGTTTTTCCATATCTATGACATTGTTCTTTATGCTTGTTATTAATTGTATGAACATAAGCATGTTTTTTGTGCTTTTTTACAAGCTATTTTATTTAAACTTTAGCTAAACTTAAGTCTAGAGGGAGAGCCTTGATAGGAACGGTAAGTTACTCTTTTTCGATTTGACGGTTATAGATTCAAGTTGTGAAAACCATCCCTTTGCCAAAAAGAAAGAGGGAGGCAGTGTGCAGAATGAATTTTCCCTAACCCTCACAAAATGGAGAGCCCCATGCACTGGAGACGCCCTATAACTGGTTCGACTAGTGTCTTATCCAGTTCAGCCATAGGTTCTACCAAAACTGTGCTTTGTCGACACTGCCAATCACTATATAATTTCCTCCATTGAGTTGGTATATTCAAATTTACAAGGCAGTGTGAAACTCAGAGCAACTAATAATTTCCTATTTTGTCAAATACGTGGTATGACCTGCTAGCTATATCTCATTTCAAATGCATTAAATGGCCTAACGAACATATTGTGTGTTTTCCTAACCACAAAAGATCAGAGAACCTTCATATTGGCACTACAATCAAATTCTGATTTTAACGAGTTACATTCCCTAATATTTCTTCCAAATCCCATTTCCAAATCAGGCGGCAGAATCGTCACAAGATGCACGGGCACCCGAGGCTGAAGTAGGGCCTTCTGTTTCTACAAACGATGATGCAGTTCTGAAGGTCGAGCCCGAGGCAGCAGGAGAGGCAGGGGAACCCAGTGGTCATAACCATATGTTTGTTCTTGTGGCAATCCTTGTTCTATTGGGTTCAATGCTGGCATCATTCATGCTAAACAATAAATCTCTTGTTTAAGATGTAGATATCTAGCAGATCTCTCATTTCTTCAATCTTTGATCTCAGTTCAGTAGATCTTTCCTGGAATATGTTGTTTGAATAGAGCTTCAGATTGATTGGTTTTGCTCCCAAAAGAGTTTATTTTCTTCCCCACATTTGTTTTGTATTCTTCCATGATTGTATCTCTTCTTGTATAGTGGTAAATTTAGAATTGGTTCCATTTGTATATACAGTCAAGACATTTGATTTTCACAGATGAAAGTTCTGCTTCAATGCTCATTTGAAATAAAAGTCGGGTTGGTTTTGCTGTTAGTTTTTATATGCTCGTTTTTATTTATTTTTGCATTTGCCTTCATTTTGATGAAGAATCGAAACTAAACATTCTACTTGATGGTATTGTCGTTCTTCAAATTTTTTTTAAAAGAACAAAGAATGATGTCTTGATGTCAAAATTTTGTGTGATTATTAGGGTAAAAAAATATTTTAATTTTATAAAGTGTGAATCCTTTATAGAAAATGACTGGTTAATTGTCGGCAAATTAATGAAATGAGCATTACTAGTTGGTTGTTAAGGGTGAGTTGACGAGATTGGTGACTAGTTGGATGTTATTTCGGTATTTTTATTTATTTATTTTAAACAAGATATTATGTTCATTTTTCTTAAGATATGAAAAAAGATATTATGTTCACTGTTTAAAAAACATAACAATTTTTTTACTTAAAAAAGTGAAAATAAAAAAAATAAAATATTTTTTAGTACGTAAAAAAATGACTTAATAAAAAATTTTAGTTAGTTTTTGTTTTGAAAAAAAATTAAAATTTTACTATTTTGATAAGAAATAATATGTATACACACAAAATATTGTTAGATTTTCTTGTGTTTTCATTATTTTGTACATAAATTTTGCCAATAAGGTAGTAATCGAGCCAAGTTTTGCTCAGCTCATTACGATTTTGATGAGTTCAAGTCAATTCATTTAACATGATAAATGAATTTCTAGTGAGCCGAGTTCGAGTTTGCCAATTTTCTTTTTTAATTTAAAACCATTAAAATTTATTTTTATGTAACAAAAAATATAACAAATATAAGTTTAAATTCTCAAAATAAATATAATAATATTGTTTAAACAAACATAAATATTCTTATTACAAACATATGAATAAATAACAAAATATTAAAATAATAATATAAATATTTATTTCACGAGCTTTATTCACAAGTCAAATTGAGTCGAACTTTGTCTTACTCAAGCTTGAATCATTTTTCTTACCTAGCATTATTTTTATATATAAATTGTTTTTTAGTCTAATATATTTTATATTAAAATAAATAAGCTAAAAAGAAATTCATGGCTAAGATTGTTCTTAAAATCTTATTTAAAAAAAAGTTACCCTTAAAACATGTCAAAGTCCACCTGGCCGAACTCATTGTGATTTGAGCTATTTGTATAAATTAACTATACACTCCTTAAACTTTGAGCATTTAATCTAAATATTCATAAACTTTATATCTTGTCAAATGAATTTCTAAATTGTTCATAATTAGTCGTGACATCTCCTTTATTAGTAACCCTATTGTTAAATAAGTTAATCACTGAGCCAACTTAAGCCATAGGCCAGTAAGCCTAAGTCTAAGGCCCCTTTAAAGAGAGGCTCCAATAATTTTTTTTGGTTAAATTTAACAGTAAAAATATTTAAATATTTTAACATTAAAAATATTTTTATTCGTCTCAATAAATTTCTAATGATAAATATTTTAGTATTAAAAAAGGACCCCAATAAAATTTTCATATTTTTATTATTTTTTAAAAGGACTCTAAATTTTAAATGATCTAAGACCCCCAACTCCCATGGACCAAGTCTGGTTAATCATACATTTCCATAACTTTAGACATTTAACTTGAACATATTTTGAACTTTATTTTTTGTCAAATTGATCACTAAACTTTTCAAAAATAGTTAGGTCAGTCATTTATAAGAAATAACGTTGATTAAACTAATTTAAGTTAGTCAAAATATCTATTTAATTTAGTTTAATTAGCTTTATTTCCTTATAAATATGGTGTTTTGGCCATTTTGAGAAGTTTCATAGATTGATTTAGTAAAAGATAAAGTTTAAGAGGGTGTTTGAACTTGAACTTCCTAGACTACCTTCGATCATTCGTGTGTTCCGTATCTTAAGAATTCTATCTCCTAGGATGGGGGTCTTTTGCCAAATTCCTTAGACTGAACAGTCTAACATAGAGGTGTCAAAAGGGTCGGCCCGGCTCGGCCCGAGTCGGCCCACGGACTTTTTAAACGGGCTGGTCCGGCCCGAGTCGGCCCACAGGCTTTTTAAACGAGCCGGGCTGGGCCCAGGCCCTTTTGCCATTGATAGGGCCCGGCCCGGCCCACGGCCCCCTACAAAGGGGCCTGGCCGGGCCGGGCCAGCCCGTGGGTTGGAGGGTCGGGTCGGGCCCTTAGCCCATTGGGCCTAGCGGGCCGGGCCCGGTGGGCCCAACCTTTTTTTTCTTTTTTTTAAATAATTTTTTAAAAATAATACATATAATATATACATATATAAATATCAAAATAATACATACATAAAAATTAGTTTTTTTCTTTTTAAAATATTTTCTATCTTAATTCTTAAATATTATTTCATCATTTTATATTTCAAAATTCTATATACCTTATAAATTTTCTTGTGAATTAATATGAAAAATAATGTACATATAAAAAGAAGAATGTTTATTTATAATTTAAATATATAAAAAATTTAACTTAAAAATTTTAAATAAATTGATGATTATTATTTATATATATTTCGAAATTAAATGTTTTAATATCCAATATCAATAATTACTAAAGAATAACAAAATTTAAAAAAAAATGAATAAGGGCCTTACTGGCCCATAAGGGACACGGGCCAGGCCGGGCTGGGCCCTTAAACGAGCCGGGCCGGGCCGTGGGCCTAATTTCTTTGGCCCAGCCCGGCCCCCATGAACAGTAACGGGCCGGGCCAAAACCCGACCCGCGGGCTACCGAGCCCTTTTGACATCTCTAGTCTAACACTCCTAAGTGTTCTCTACCTACCCACCCATGAGCCCCATGGGTTGGCTCAAGATCCTAGTTTGGGCTTGGGATGGTGACTTTAAACTTAGCCTAATTTGTGGCACAACAGGTAAAATAAATGTTCAAATTTAACAAAAATGTCAAAATTAAAAAAATATATATTTAAAGCAATTTTTAATAAAGATATTTATAGTACTAAAATAGGATTTTTCAAAGTTTTTAAGAAGCGACACGTGTTTTAAAATATTTAGATTTTAGCAAAAGACACGATCCAAATAAATTTATCTGTCATATTATCTAGACAGAATTGCTATGTTGCCCGCCGCAGGCCCCACTTCCCCAAAATGCACGCCCTACCCACAATTGACCCCCCTAGCATAGCCCCTGAACATACCCCCCCCCCCGCGAACATACCCCCAAGTCACGTCAAAACTAATGCGATTATTTTATAAAAAATAAATTAATATTATTTAATAACTTAATAAATTAATATAATTTATAAAAAATTAATTAATAATAGACTTAACAATTGATTGGTTAAAGGCATCCCTTTATGAGATTTTATATAATTTTAAAATTATTATAAATTAATTATTATTTTTTATTAAAATATGATATTTAAAATTTAAAATATAATTAAAATCTTAATTTTATATTATTTTACGTGTGATTTTATATACAATTCTATTAATTAAATCATGTCAACCCTCATTTCTCAAGTAAAATTGAACTCACGTGAACCACCCTCAAATTAAATTACGTGACTGAATTATTTTTAATACAATACTAATTAAATTGAATAAATTAAGATTTAAACTTAATAACCGTTACATTAAAGAATAATAGTTCTTATTAATTAAATAGTCACACAATATTCAAAACGCATCACTAACAATATTAACATCCATAACAACTGAAATAAGAAATTACTAATCTTACATCGACTTAAAATAAACTGAACCATCACGGGAAATAATTGTTAAAATTGACGTTCACATCTTCATAGTTGTTATTGGTAATACTGGTGAATCCATCATTATGCGTGCCATCAAAAGAATACTGGGGGTGATATGGGTGATCCAACCCATCTGATTTGAAATGATTGGAAAAAATGGTAATATGAGATGCGAAACACAACTTATAAAACGAGTTAAATTAATTTGGAGAAATAATCTAACAAATACATTACCTATCACGCAATGTTGGGCAAGTCCTCTTGTCGTGGCCACTAACATCACAAATGCAACATGTTTTGGTAGATTGGGACATTGCTTTCTCTTTATATGACTTTAATCGCTTCCCGCACCATTTCGTTCTAACGACATTTGGATCATGTACCACTTGGGTCTCATCGCGGATTTTGCTCATATTCTTGCTCATCCCAATATTTTCGTCATTGTCAATATCTTGAACCCTAATGTGCAAACTTTCAAATTCATTCAATAGAAAGATGCTGCGAGCATCTGTTAAAGACGCATCATTGACCAACAATGAAGCCTTGTGTGATAATAACCCATGCCTTGTCATTAAGGATTGACTAGAACCATCATCGACTGATGAACCAGTTAAAGGTTCGTGTGCAGGTCCAATCTTTGCATTCTTTGTCCATCTCCTTAAAATATATTTTTTCGGTAACAAGACTTGTTTTTTCTTCAAATAGCACAGCATGTGTCGACATGGATAATCGTCGAACTCAAACATTCGACAACTGCATGATATGAAATCATACTTTGGGTGATAAATCAATTCTCGGTGCCTATCAAAATTTTTTGCTTGCTCAAAACGCTCCACGTTGTACACCTTAACATTTACGGAGTTTGATCTCTTTGAACAAATATAGAAGTTTCTTTGCTCAACTTCCTTTTGGAACAACAAAAATATATACTTTGTGTATATCTGTACCATCTGTTGCTCCAACATAACAATTGAGGTTAGCCTCAGTTGTTCATTGAGATCAATATGGTTGGCAACTAATTCCTCGTGGCGTTGATGAGTTAACGCTCTATTGAAATGTGTGATGAAGTCCATCAATGAGTTATTTCTATTGACATATCTCTTCAAAAATGAGTGATTGCTCTCAACCCTTTGGCTGCTAGACATTCTTGCACTGAATACATGGTTGACATACGCTAGTACCCATCGATTGCGTATTTCATACATGTTGATCAACCATTTATTGCTTCCTAAATTAGTGGTTTCCATTATCTCGGTCCACAGTTGTTCGAACTTCTCAGGCGATTCAGATTGTTTAATAATATTTACCAGCCTGTGATGCTACTCATTATACAACATGGCGTTGATTTTTTCTGAAAACTTGTTCAAAATATGCCACAAGCAAAATCGGTGCAGAGAGAACGGTAATAGTGTCGAGATAGCCTTAGAAATTACAGCATCTTGATCAGTGATTATTGATAGAGTTGTAACCTGGGGGCCAATCATAAGTGTTGTGAGTTGGCTGTATTTATAATTAATCTTGGACATGTTTTGATTAATATCTGTATTTCTCTTATAATACGTGGCAATACGTTCATCTTTATATTTTACTATTTAGATGAGTCCCAAAGAGTGTAGCAATGTCAATCGAGTTATGATAAGATCATACTAATGAGATCGAATGACTGATATTTCATTCTTTAACTATTCCTGGTCATAGGACTATAGAGTGGAGCCTTTATAGTACCGTCAAGACCAGTACACACTATGCATGCTCGTGATGAGGGTAGTTGATCTCATTGACTACTTGTGTGGTGACACTAATGCAAGTGTGTAGGTGCTCATTAGTGAATGAGTTCACTGAAAGACCTAACTTGAGAACACCCAAATGGTAATTCTTACTAAATATCAATTGGGAGTTCTATGTGGCAACAGGTGCTAGTAATCTCTTTTCCTGAGGTACCACAGTTATCTTGTATGAGGAGTGTCATATTTTGATGCCACTGTACGGGGTCCAGTAAGATGAGTCCCTAATAGGGTGGTTATTGAATATGATCCGAATCATACGAAGGTAGGTGAGTACGCAAGATGGAATCTATCAACCTTAGTAAGATTTAAAAGGTATATGCCCTATGTGAATGATGAAGTCACAACTCGAGGAGTCGTTGGCCAACGCAGATAGTTGAGAATTAATAAGAGTTATTAATTCGACTATATGAGTTGTCGACTTAACATTCATGCACATAGTGTTGGTTATTAGAAGTTTGACATTTTACCATACTTCTAGACTATACCAGGGCATTATGATAGAGGGATCAAATAGTACTGACACTTGTCACGGAAAGGTTCATTAAAAATGCCATTTGCATTTCATTATGATATGGGGGCCATGATACGTTGCTAGACGTCAATCTTGGTCTAAGGGCAAGATAATAATTTTACTCATGTGATGAAATAAATTAAGGATCATAATCAAAGAGTTTTATTAGGAGTAAGATTCTATAAATTGCCCTTTGCCATTTTCATAGTGAACCTATAAGGTCACACACAAACAAAGAGAAGTTTCATGAAAATTTTTAGTGGGACTGAAAAATGTTTTTGGGGCCCATAAGAATTCGTGGATTTTTTAGGCGAGGTAGCACTCGCGGAAAAGTCCATGAGATGTCGACAAAATGAGCAAAAAGTAAAACAAGGTAAGAAACCCACAATTGGGTTTGGGCCTTGGTCCAACATGTTTATAACATGTTTGGTTTTTCTTTAAAACCTAGTTGGACTAGGTTTTGGGTTGGGCCTTGGCCCAACATGTTTATAACATGTTGGACCAACTATAAATACCTAGTTTGACTAGGGTTTGATTATGGCTCTCAATTTTGTCTCACAACCCCCTTTGGTTTCCTAGAGAGAGAAACTTGGTTTTTGAGAAAAACCAACCAAATATCTAAGTGTTAGATTAGATCTTGCATACTTGATGCAAAGAGATTGAAGGGGCATGCTCATAGACATCACTTAAAGCATCTCTTTGGTGTAGATCACTTATAGAGGGTGGGTAACATCTCGTGGCACAAAGATTCATCCATTCTTCATCGGACAATCAAAAGGTTTGATTTTCATTATATGTTGATTTATTGAAGTGATTATATATTTGCAAACTAGATCCTTTTATTTTGGGTTTCAAGATTAACCAAAGAGTTTGGTTGATCCAAATAATTTTTAATTTTCCGCTGCGTTTGGATCCAAGAAACCCAACAATTATAACAACAAGGGTTGCTTGGTTTGGCATGGCTTCTAAGAACTTCGAAAACAACCAAACAAATGATTCTATCGTCTCATCACTTAACAATCCACAACTAAAAATAATGGTCTGGCCATGATGGTTTACACCAACAAATGGGGTAAATATCATCTAGTGCTTGTTGGTGTTGTAGGTTATATCAAACACCACGACATCGCCAAAGAAGGCATATGATCTTCTTGACTCAGAATCAACCCAAAAACAACGAAACATCCTATTGTCCGAGTTCGTATCGTATTCAAAGAAAAAGTTTAGATTTTTTTCTCTCTCAAATGTGAAATGCTCGATTAGTGTTTCAGTGTCATGACCCATTTGTTCCTGACACAACAAGCTAACATGATTCTTGATATCTTTCTCAGTACAACCCATCGATGATGGACCGCCCGACTCTATCTCCATCAGTCGCACTTGTTGACATATTGGTATATTGGTTTCCGAAAATTATTGCGCAAGTGCTTTCTTTGTCGTTAAGACTTTTCGGTGTAATCTTAACAAATGTACTCTACTAAGAGTAGTTAGACCATAGTTGTGTTCCTCCATAAAGTGGCTAACCACCCAACTATTACCAGTTTGTTACTTCACCACCGACAATCTAGCATTGCACCCAAGTTGTGTATGTTCACGATTTCTTTCGTCAACCCGTGGCACAACATTTTTACGAGACATCTGATAGGTCTCGTCTGTTTTTCCCTCTTTAGAGCAAACAAATAACTTCCATATAGTTTCACCCGTTTTCTTATTCTTTTTGCTATTTGTAATTCGAGTGTTAAAACCCGCTTTTCGTGCATATACATTGTAAAAAGTGTAAGCCTCCTCGTCTGATTCAAATTCCTGGCCAATATTTAGAATTCGAAAAATGGAAACTTGAGGAAGATACACATTATCAGAATGTTGTGATTCCATCCCTACAAAAAAAGTTACGTTCTAGTTAAAAATAACACATTAGGAGAACACAAGATATATCAATAAATTAACTACAAAGTATGTCTTCAATACTACTAGTAAATGACAATGCTCATTAGACAAAATGAGCGAGGTAAAATTTAAGAGATGAAAAAATATAAGCAACATACCAAAGGTGATGGTGGAGTAAAATATATTAAGAAAGGAACAGAATGAATGTAAATTACAAGTGAGATTTTGATGCTTAGAATTTCATCAGAGGGGTTTAAATGGGGAAGGAGAAGGGGTGGTTCAGGAATTTAATTGGGGGGGGGGGTGTTCATGAGGAAGAGGGGCCAAAATAGGGTGGGCAGAAAGGTGAGGGGGATTTGCAGCTATCTAGGGGGAGGGGGAGAAAGGAAGTGATTTATTGGAAGATTTTATGGGGAATGGGCGAGGGGAAATAAGAATGGGGCTCAATTATTTGTTTATATGCGCATGCGCTGGAGGGATTTTGGCTGGGTGTATGGGGGTGGGGGTCTTGGCTGGGTGATTGGGGGGAGGGAAGGAAAAACAATTATTTGCGCGCATGTGTTGTTTGAGGGAAGGGTTTACATCTTGACTGGGTGTTTGGGGGTGGGGGTCCTGGCTGGGTGATTGGGGGGGGAGGAAAGACAATTATTTGTGCCCATGTGTTATTTGAGGGAGAGGTTTATATTGAGGGTAGGAGTTGTTTATGAGTGTTCAGGAGATTTAAATTTTAAATACCGTATTTTGATGAAAAATAATAATTAATTTATAATAATTTTAAAATTACATAAAATCACATAAAGGGACACCTTTAACAAATCAATTATTAAGTCTATTATTAATTTATTTTTTTATAAATTATATTAATTTATTAAGTTATTAAATAATATTAATTTATTTTTTATAAAATACTTGCATTAGTTTTGATGTGATTTGGGGCGTATGTTCAGGGACTGCATTAGGGGGGGTCAATTGTGGGTGAGACGTGTATTTTGGGGAGGTGGGGCCTGCGGCAAGCAACATAAGTTTGCCCACCATGAGCAACAATCCTGATTATCTAGATTGGTTTAGAGGCTGAAATCTGATTGTTCACGTGTTTGGTAATGACATTTTCTCACATTACAATATGTCTATATAAAGATATAAATTTCAAGAAACGAATCATGTCATTTATTATGTACCATTATTTTATTATATTTATGGTATCAAATCTGATTATCGAAAGTTAAATCAAGAGATGGAGCTCCATCATTGCAAGTCAAACAAGTTTTGGGCAAGTTTAGAGTCGAGCGTAACTATTGAATACACTCAATTTTGAATAGGATTCGTGATGATACGCTTCACTCGTCACCAAAATTTATGCATATATATATATATATATATGATGTTTTCAATGGAAATAATGAAAATAAAATCACAAAATTTTATTACTTTGGAGATTAATTTGAATTTTGGTTTCTTGAAAAGTCAGTGATCAATTTTACTCTTAATTTAAGGAGAAAAGTTTGCTACCATTTGGTTCCCAATCTTTTTAGCATTCATTATATTTTTGAATATCCTAACTAAAATATTACTTTAAAAATATAAAATATCTAAATCATACAAAAATATATAAAATTTAATGTTTTATAATAAATGCATGTATTTGAGATGATCGTCATTGCACGCTCCCCTAATCTTTACATGCATGAACCTTGATTTCTTTTTTTTTTTAATAAATATCGGGATCACGAAATTCCACAATTGGAGAAATACCAAAGGAATTCGTAGAATTAAAATTCTGTATTATTGAAAAGATAAGAATCGTGAATTCCTTAACACAGACTTCTCCTCTCCTTTAAAGAGCAGAGGGAGTGAGAGCATAGAAAAGTAGAGCTAGAGCTTATCTTCAATGCTAGGATCCCGCCATTGAAGCCATGAGGAGTGCATCATTTCTTGCAGGCGTCTTCCTCGTTCTCTTCCTCGCGAGCTACGGTCTCTCTCTCTCTCTCTCTCTCTCTCTTACATTTTTGTTCGTCGAATTAAATTTCAATTTTACCTTTTGCTTGCTTTTTGGTCGTCAAAAACAAGCAAGACTGACTTTGGTCGGAAAAAATAATAATTTTTCTCTTAATTCTATAAAAATGTCGATATATGAAGGCGACGGATTAATTGGTATGATGAGATGTGGGTTTTTGAATTGGGGTGGCAGGTGAGCAGCTGTGGAGGTTGCCGGCGGCGGCGGCGGCGGAAAGAGCGGTATTCCGGTGCCCGCGGATGGTCAACTGCAGCAGCGTGTGTCAAGGAATGCCCAATTGCTGCATCGAGGGCAAGTGCATATGCCAGGCCTGCCCACCGTCCACTTGGTGGAGGCTTTGAAGCGTCGCCAACAGAGAAGACGGCGCCGTCGCCGGCATCTTTATATATGTATAACATTAGCGGCGAAAGAACTTCGGTCGGTGTGGCCTGATGAAATTGACACAGAAGTTGAATAAATAAAATGCATTTGAATTCGCAAATTAGTGTTATATATATATATATGACATATTTATATTTTTTCTCTTATATTTATACCTTTTTTTATATGACTACTTGAACTTTTATTTGTTTTGGTTACATATGTGAACCTGATGTTCAAATCAATTTAACCTTTATATTTTGATATTTTTTCATTTGACATCTCAAATTTTTCATTGTTTCGATTATATTCTTAAATTTATATTTTCAAGTCAATTAATTATTTTTTAATTAATTTTCTCTTACTAAATTAAAATAATTTCATACACTATACATACATATTTAAAAAATCACAAGGACTAGCACGATGATAAAATAGTCATCTATATAGTTAGAGTTTAAATCTCTTCGTACATTAATTTTTATGTATAAGTGCAAGAGATTCGTATGTTATTGCATATGCTCAATGAATTATATAATACTTTTAAAAGAATTTTAATCGTGATCTCGTATATATAAAAAACAAGATAAAACCCATCAAAGGAACATAATTTCTATTTTTTAATTTTTTTTTAGTTTTTTATTTTTATGTAATTTTTATTTTTATTCTTATGTCCCCCATTGAATCGAGGTAAGTCGAACTTCACTGAACTTAGGATTAGCTCAATAAGCTACTTTCTAGACTTGAACTCGGTTTGTGTGAATAAAAAAGAAAAAAGAAAATAAAAAACTTAAATTTTAGATTCCGGACAATCTTTAAATTTGAACGATTTACACTAGTGTAAGATTTAAGATCGTCAAGAGTTTTAAGAGTCTAAAGATTGCCACCAAGAAGGTGAATGGAAAAGATGGAAGAAAATGAAAATGAAATAAAGAATGAAAGAACATTATGTTTATTTTTGTATATTGTTTTTCATTTCCTCTAAAATTTTCTATTTTAATTTTTTTGTAAATAAAAAATAAGTAATTAAACATCATTTCTTCTTTTCCGCTTTTAAAATAATAAGTTTTAGATAAAATATAATAACAATCAACAATCTTTTAATGAATTTGAATTTTTAAGTTGAATTAATTACACTAAAATAATCGAATATATATATCTAATATTCAATTCTAAATAAATAACTCAAAATAGTAGGATCAATTCTGCCTTTCAATAGGACTACAATCGTCAGTATTTATCCTAAGAGGTAAGCCTCGAACTTCAACTTACAATGAATCCATCCATACACTTAGGACGGGTCAAAACAGATCGTAAATTTTAAAGAGCGTGAGGCAGTTTACGCTAAAAACTGTCTCTAATCTGAGATCTCTTTCAGTTTTTCACGTTACAGAAAAAAAAGAAATGAATCGAAACCGGATCATTTCCAAGTTAAACCCAATGCATTTACCAGCCTGCCCTATAAACCCAATGCATTTACCAGCCTGCCCTAAAAGAACATATCTCAGCAAGAATTTCAGTTTCATTGAAACAAGGTTAGGATTTCACTTTCAGTCAAACTACAACATTGGCATTTCAGAAGAACTGAAGTTCCACTGCTTACAGTATATCATAATCATACAAAGAAAATTTACACCTTCAAATGGTCTGTGTGTTGGAGTTGAATCTAACCTAGAATGGCTAAATAAAACCTATTGTTCCATGAAGTCTCTCTAAGTGGCAAAACAACACATTCATCAGTAGCTTACATCCAGGTTTCTGGCTTCAATGTTGACAGGACAAAACAAAACTTTGTTGACAAACTCGGCCAAGGTCTTCTGACCAATTAATGAAAATGAAACCGGCACAATTGAATGTCCTGCGTGTCGTCAAGCATCAGTCATCTGTAACGCTCAAAAGTCTTCTTGAATCGACCAGAATGAAACTCTCGACTTATTCACAAACTGTCATCGATCAGAATCTTGGACAGGTCTGGAAATTCTCTTCAATCAGAATCAGGCGCCTTTCAACTTGTTCACAAACCGTCTTACTGCGTGAATAACAGGAAGGGGGTTCTCCAGATGAACAGCATGCCCACAATTTGGAATCTCGACTACTTCACAAATCACTTGTGTATCATTGACCCTTGAACCATGATTAATTTCTTGGAGCATTTTTTGAGCGATCCTCCGGTATTTGGCATCTTTCTCACCAACGACGAGCATAAGAGGTACTTTGCAGTGTCTCAAGTCTTCCCACAACGGGCTATCATGTAAACAGAAGCAACGGTTAACCAAAATGATTTTAATTGATGGAATCAATTTGCATAGAATGTCTCGAGATCATGTTTTGTGTATCATAAAATATTACAGCATGGTAGAAGAACAAAGCTTATCTGGACTCTCGATCATTATTTGAACCCCCAAGGATCAGTAGAAGTTCAACAACGATAACTTTGGTATTAACAAAGCAACCAAATATCAATATATTCCATGTATCTGATAAATTATTGAAGATAATCTACCTTGGTTTACTGAAAAATTGAGAGAATCACACTGGAAAATTAAGTAAATGAAAGGAAAATGGACTTTCGAGAGGTCCACACTCTCCCAATATCACCCTTACTCCCGAATGCCTGTATATTCTACTATCTTCCCTATTTTTATGTTGCTCTAGCTATGCTCCTCTAACAGAATCCGTTATACGCACATGCCACTTGCCTGCTCTCCCCATAATGCCCGTTAATTGCTTTTGTTGCTTTCTCCTTTTCCCTCATCACTATTCTGCCCCTGCTTATTCCGTCTTTGGTAACAGAATTGTATGGATCTTCTATCAATGCCTCCCCCCATAGAACTCATCTTGTCCTCAAGGTGGAAATCAGGAAATTGTTGTTGGAGCATGTCATAGGGTTCCCAGGTGGCTTCCAAAGGTGGCAGCCCTTTCCACTGAATGAGTACATCCAAGCCTCTTAGGTTCTTACCAATTCCCGGCCTTACTCCAATAATTGCCTCCGATTCTACTAACATCTCTAGTTCTTCACTGAGCTGGCTAGGTATATTAGTTAGGGCGATGAGCATACCGTTGGCCTTGCGTAATTGGGAAACATGGAAGATGGGATGAATGCTACAAGTCGCAGGCAAGGACAGCTTGTAAGCGACTAGCCCAACCTTCTTCTCCACAGCGAATGGGCCATAAAATCGAGGTGCTAGCTTCTCATTAGGATGTGCAGCCAGCAACTTGCGACGATAGGGTCTGATCTTCAAATAAACCATGTCTCCCACTTCAAAGTGAACATCCCGCCATTTCCCATTTGCCCCTGCTTTCATTTGAGTTTGAGCCCGCTGCAATTGAGCCTTCAGTTCATCCAACATCTGATCCCTCGCAACCAGCTGCTGCTCCACTGCCGACACCGAGGTAGAACCCCCTTCGAATAGCAATAACCCTAGTGGTTCCCGTCCATAAACCACCTGAAAGGGAGTAAGTTTGGAAGCCGTGTGATAAGAAGTGTTGTACCATAACTCTGCCCATGGTAGCCAGCTGAACCAAGCCTTTGGTTTTCTTGACGCAAAGCATCATAGATAGGTTTCTAGTGTTTGGTTTAGTACTTCCGTCTGCCCATCCAATTGGGGGTGGTAAGCCGTACTTCTGCATAGCTTCGTGCCCTAGAGGCGAAATAATTCTTCTCAAAAATGGCTCATGAAGACCTTGTCCCTGTCTAACACAATAGATCGAGGCACCTTGTGTAGGCGAATCACCTCCTTCACAAAAATCGCAGCCACATTGCTAGTCGTAAAAGGGTGTTTGAGCCCTATGAAATGTCCATATTTGCTCAATCTATCACCATGACCAATATACTGTCCATATTTTCGGGTCTAGGCAAGCCTTCAATAAAATCCATAACTATATCTTCCCATACCTGACTCGGAACAGGGAGTGGTTGCAAAAGGCCTCCCGGTGATAAGGCTGGGTATTTGTGCTGTTGACAGATGGCACATTGGTTCACATAGCGATGGATATCCCCCTTCATTCTAACCCAGTATACATTCGCTGCTATCCTCTTGTATGTCTTCAAGAACCCTGAATGCCCACCCAAACTCCCATCGTGCCCCTCTTGGAGCAATGTAGGAATCAAAGTCGATCCCTTAGGCAAGTATAATTTGCCCTTGAATAAGAGTTCATTATTGGCCCACTGATAGTCGGGCTTGGCCAACAGATCCAGTTGTATTTCTTGGATCAATTTCTGCAATTCCACAGCTGCCTCCACTTCCTTAGCCAGCTGTTCAAGTTGAATAATATTAGGAACTGTTATTGCAAAAAGACTAGCTGAGTGATTGATCCTAGAGAGGGCACCTGTTGCCTTGTTCTCTCGCCCGGGCCGATATTGGATGTCAAACTGATAGCCCATCAATTTCAGCAACCATTTTTGGTGTTCGGGACTCACCAATCTTTGCTCCATGAGAAACTTCAAGCTCCTCCAATCGGTGCGTATGATAAACTTCCGGCCCACTAAATAGTGCCTCCATTTTTGGACAGCGAACACTATTGCCATCAACTCCTGCTTATACACCGACTTGTTGCGGCCGTTAGGATTAAGTGCATGGCTGTAAAAAGCAATGGGGCGATGCTCTTGTATCAAAACAACCCCTAAACTTGATTTGGACGCATCCGTTTCCACCTCAAACCATTTAGTGAAATCTAGTAGTGCCAGCACTGGTAAGGAGGTCATAGCTTCCTTCAATTTCTAGAAAACTTTCTCTGCTACTTCATCTCAACCGAACCCGTTCTTTCGTAGTTTTTCTGTGAGAGGCCAAGCCAACTTCCCATAATCTTTCACAAACTGTCTATAGTATCCTGTGAGCCCCAAAAATTCCCGTAATTCTTTTATCGACCCCGACTTGGCCACTCAAGCATGGCCTTAACTTTGGATTGGTTAGCAGCCACTCCTTCGCGTGATATGACATGACCCAAATACTAGACTTCCCGCTGCCCAAACTGACACTTCTTTCTGTTTGCGTAGAGTTGGTTTACAACCAACACCTTCAGCACCTTCTTCAAATGCTGCTCATGTGCCCCAAGTCCTTGCTAAATACCAAAATATCATAAAAAAAAAAACCAACACAGCTCGTCTCAACTGACCTTTGAAGATCTCATTCATGAGGGATTGAAATTTTGCCGATGCATTGGTCAGCCCGAAGGGCATGACTAGAAACTCGTAGTGCCCCTCGTGAGTATAGAATGCAGTCTTCGGCACATCTTCTTCCTTAACTCTAATCTGGTGGTATCCGGCCTTCGAGTCCATCTTTGAAAACACCGTGGCCCCATGCAGTTCATCTAACAACTCATCAATCACTGGAATAGGAAATTTATCCGGCACCATTACTTTATTCAAGGCTCGGTAATCTACACAAAATCTCCATCCCCCATCCTTCATTTTTACCAACAAAACAGGGTTTGAAAAGGGACTAATACTAGGTCTAATAATCCCTGCAGCAAGCATTTTTCATACTAGCCTCTCAATTTCATTTTTTTGAACATAGGGGTAACGATAAGACCTCACACTTATCACTGTAGCTCCCGGTTGCAAGTTGATAGCATGTTCTCGTGTCCTTCTTGGTGGCAGCCCTTCTGGATCATTAAATACTTCACCGAACTCGGCCAACACTTGCTGGATACCACCCTGTGTGACAGTAGTGAACTCCCCACAATCTGCCAAAAGACACCCTAATTCAAGAAGCACACCTTCCCCGCTGTCCTTTAGTGTTTTCATCATGGCCTTCAAGGTGACAAGGGTTTTGCTTAAACTTGGATCCCCTTGCAATGTGACCATCATTCCTCCTACATTGAATCTCATAGTTAGGGACTTCTAATCAACTTGTACCTTGCCCAAGGTTGCCAACCATTTCATTCCTAGGATGACATCTGAGTTGCCCAGCTCCAAGGGAAGAAAGTCCTCAGTTATCTCCAACTTTTGAAGAGAAAGAAGCACCCCCTTACAGATTCCGATTCCCTGCACCGCAATCCCCGTTCACATGATCACTCTGTAACCTGCCGTCTCTGACCTTGGCAACCCCAATGTTTGTACCAGCTCAGCTGCAATGAAATTATGTATAGCCCCGCTGTCTACAAGTACCACAACCTCGTGGCCAACAATCTGCCCTCACACCTTCATGGTTTGGGGTAGGGTAAGCCCCATCGCTGAATTCATAGACAATTCTATCACCTCTCTCTTAACCTCCTGCACCTCCCATTCACCCCCTCCTTCTGTCTCCTCTTCTACCCCCAGCTCTTCCTTCTCTTCGTCATAAATCACCATGACTTGTAACTCCCTGTTTTTGCAGCAATGCCCAATAGAATACTTCTCATTACATCTAAAGCACAGGCCCTTCTCTTGTTTGGCCTTCAAATCTGCCTCACTCAGTCTCTTGAAAGGCAGATTGCTCCCTTTACTGGCAACCGGATTCCGGTGCAGCACAACCGCATTGGTTGTTGCTGGCTTTGGCGTTGTTGGTGGGGAAACCGTGCTCACAATCGGTGTTGGTTCGGAAATGGGTTGAAGTGAGTCGTTCCCCTGTTTTGACCACTTCAAAAAGAGGCTCCTCTGACTACCATGTTTCTTTCCTCAATTCGTTGGGCCACTTCCATGAGCTGATCCAATCCATTCGGCCTTAGCATTCTCAGTTCCGCTCTGATTTCCAGCTTCAACCCATTGATGAATTGGCCCTCCAACAAGGCCTTCGGCATGCCTTCGAGAGGTGAAGCCAATGTCTCAAAGCAAAGGCAGTACTCTATAACTGATCCCCACTGCCTAAGGGCAAGAAATCTCTCCTCCAGGGTCCCCTCATGCGTGGACCTAAATCGGCTTCTTAACATCACCTTCAGTTCTTCCCAACTTCGTACCCGCCTCCGTCTTTGTTCCCATTGGAACCATGCGAGCACTGGCCCATCAAAACAGAGGGTTGCAGATTCCAATTTCTCCAGCTCCGTCAACTAATTAGTGATGAAATACCTTTCAGCCCTGAAAATCCAACCATCTGGATCCTCTCCCTCGAAGATCAGCATTTCTAGGCACCTCCCTTTGTAATCGGACCTTCTTGCCCCTTCAACTCCATCATCCCCATCGTCTCTGCCCCTTCTCACTTCTGGCGTTTCCTCCATGAACGAAGAGGAACCTTGCGACAGCTCCGTCGCCTCCCGCTTCCCTTTTCTCCCTCGCTCCTGTTCATCCCAATGCGCCATCAGGAGAGTGAATTGATCCATCAGCATGGCCATATTTTTCTCAATTCCACTCACCTTCTGCACTTCTGACTTCAGCGAGTCTAACCCACTGTACAACCCATCTATCCGCCCTTCCAGGTCCCCTACTCGATCACTAAGGTTCACCATAGGGATCGATTTTGTTGCTCTGATACCAAATGATAGATTATTGAAGATAATCTACCTTAGTTTACTGAAAAATGGAGAGAATTACATTGAAAAATTAACTAAATGAAAGGAAAATGGACTTTTGAGAGGTCCACACTCTCCCAATATCTCCCTTACTCTCGAATGCCTTTCTATTCTACTATCTTCCCTATTTTTATGTTGCTCCAGCTATGCTCCTCTAACATAATCTGTTGGACGCACATGCCACTTGCCTGCTCTCCCCATAATTCCCTTTAACTGCTTTTGTTGCTTTCTCCCTTTCCCTTATCACTATTCTGCCCCTGCTTATTCCGTCTTTGGTAACGGAATTGTATGGGTCTTAAGGGTCTTCTATTAGTATCAACAAATTAATTTAGATACAATCATTATTCAAGAATTATCACCATCATATATCCAACTTTTTGCATCAACAGGCACATTGTGAATAGCAAAACTCAACATTTTATTCTTAGGAAGATAGGTGGGTATAGATGAATCCTTTTCTAAATATATCAAGCAAACATATACCAACATTGTTGTAGGAAGATAGTGGTGAATTCATAGTCAGAACAGAGAGATATGACAATAACCTGGCCATTTCAGATGTACCATGGTTAACAAGAGAAAAGTATTAAGGCTAATGAAAGGAGATGAAGGCAACAGTAATGGATGAGCTAGATCTAGGGGCACCTTAGAAAGTGTAGGAGAAGAAGAAAAGGGCAAGCTAGGTATCACCAGTATAAATCACTCTTTTAAGAGTTTGAGGCAACATGTCAAGATCTATGCTTGCATCACAATTTCCAAACAAAGCTCCAAATTTGCTAGAATATTACCTCAACCATGTACACCAATTAACCAAGAGCATTAAGCAATAAACCAAGAAGAACGACTATGGAAATGGGGTACAGGTACAAATATGGCACATCACATACACATCCAATACAGACACATTGACATGACATTTTTTTTTTTAAATTAAGATGTTACATGGCATGGACATGTCACGTAATAATTTTTAAATTTTATATGCATTTATGATAACCCAACTTTTATGCAGTAGGAAGTAAGTGTGATTAAGAAGTGTTAATAAGTATTAAAACTCTTATGATAAAGAGTTCTGGAATTTAAATATTCATATAATCAAAAAGTTTAAGGATGGAGTACCAACAAATTTGTATCTTATATTGCTTTTTTCTTTTTTTGCACGGTAAATCTTTACTGTTTTTACTTCAAAATTTGTAACTTACTTTTTTTAAACTTATGATGTGATTCTACTTTGCCTAACCAATGAATACATAAGATCCTGTGATAGCCTCAAGTAAATATGATACACATGGACAAGTGTTCAATACAAATTTTTTAAGCGTTATGTGAGGTGAAGTTTGGAATGTGTGCCTGTCCAATATGGTATCATTGTAGAAGTGTCTGCACTCCCCTATGCTATAAATTTCCAAGCCCTCCTAACTCTAATTGGATTACAAATCCAGAAATTAAGACTTCAACTCATTTAAAATCTGCCAACCAATCAAAGGATCCATAACATAATCAAAGCAACACTACCGGCCATGCACCATCATTGTAACCTATATCGAACATAACTTTAATTATATTAACACCATTAACATTTAGAAAACAAACATAAATCTAGTTGACATTAATTTCCCTTCCCATTCCATCCTTGAAAATGATTCAATCTGTGTATGGTTTTGTATCTTTAAGCTTTTCCTTTTCACAATTTATGGATAAATCATAGCCTGTGACTGACCGGACAACATATGTGATAAAACTCTGACTCATATGAATAATTATTAAGTTCTGAAAGAAAAAAAAAAAAAAACTGATGTTGAAAAAAAAGTAACTTTTAGGTTTTAACATTTCACACACTTGCACCCGCACAAATAAATAAAGGCATACAAATAAAAAAAAAAAGAGAAGAAACACAATATAAATTATATAGTGGCCTAAAGAGAAGTTTGTTTTCATTATGTTTTAAGCTTGTGAAGTTGATATCTAATGCCGCAGTAGAACTGCCAAGAAGATACAACAAGAATTCTCAATTTAAAGATTCCATAAGTTACTTCCAAAAGCCATATACCTCTTTGCATATAATAACTTGTGTAGAATTCTTGCAGTAACTAAAGATAACAGAAGTAAACAATCAATCAAAATAAAGAAAAAGGGACTTATTAGCATAAATTTCCAGTATCCAAGATACTCATTGACAAATTTTTACCTTAGCAAATTTTACAGCTTACACAAATTAATGCAAGCCATGCACATATTCACAAAAATTTGTAGATCTCCCAAATATGCATGGACATATATTGAAACCACCACAAAGCAGAGTAAATTACTAACTATGTCAAATAGTAGTTAAATGGAGAGTTCAATACTCTTATGAAAGGAAATTCAGAAACAACTAAACACAGGCTTACAGTTGCCTTCCAGTACTTAAATCAGAAAGAACTCTTGCGAGGCCGTTTATGTCATCATGCTGCAAACGGCGAGCAACTATCTGCTTGAAATGTGGATGATCTCTTAAGCTGCAAGATGAAAGTGATGTTAAGATATTATGATTTATATAGATTAGTCAACTGTACATGTACTACATCTCTATGTTATGGTAATTGTATCTCTTATATGATATATATAATATATATAATATATTCTTTCCTTCGTGATAGTACAGATTCATGTATATAAGTGATGTAATCTTATTCAATAGACAACTTTTGGATTCTCTTATTTTACATGGTATCAAAGCGATTGTAAAATAAAATACATAATAATTAAAAGACAAAGAAGGGAGTGAGAAAGACCAACTCTAGTTTTTGGAAGAAGCAACCACCTATACCACTGTCAGTCGTCAGCCTTGTCTCCTTGCCAACCATTGCAGCTGCCCCCATCTCTGTTGCCTTCAGTCCCTGTCATTGACTGTGACACCATGAGTCACCATCGCCAATTACAACTCATCCTTCTCATGACCTGTCCTTCAGATGATCCTCCAGATCTAGCGGCAGCTTCGACGAGACGCAACCCCGACATAACCCAGATCTCCTAGAGCAACTAATACCACTCCTAGTGGATCTCCTTTAGTGACTATCTCAAAGGAAAAGTATGCTCAATTGCTTCAATTCTGAGCAACACAACATGACCCTTCATCTATAGCATCTTTTGCTCACACCAATAACCCCACTACTAACCACATCTCCGGTAACAGTTCTCTACTCTCTCATATCCAAGTTCAGGGTCTTTACCTACTTTTACACTTGCTGATGGTTCTCAAGCATTAGTTAAGGGTACCAATAGTGCTAAACCCTTTTCTATTTTTCCCTTGTCATTTGTTTTACATTTACCACAATGTCCTTTTATTTTACTTTTTATCAGTCAACTCACTCAGGATCTTAGTTGCTCCATTTGTCTGATTCTGTCTTTGTTCAAGATCGGAGGACTGGACAGACAATTAGCACAAGACATGAATCTCGGGGACTATACTATCCCTCTTCATTTGCTCCATCTAGAGCTTGCACTACTACCACTTCACCCCTACAGGTACATTGTCAATTAGGGCACCTATTTTTGTTTAGTCTGAAGAACACGATTCCCACTTTGTCCAATCTTCCTACCTTAAGAGTGCGAGTCCTATCAATTTGGGAAACATAGTCATAGTTCATTCCAAGTCAAGTAAATAAGCATGCCAGTTCTCCCTTTTCAATTGTTCATTCCATGTGTGGGGTCCTAGTCACGTTCCTTCAAAATAAGGGTTTCATTATTTTGTCACCTTTATTAATGATTTTTCATGAATTGCCTGGGTATATCTAATGAAAATCATTCAAAACCATTTTCCATCTTCACCACCTTTAGTGCTGAAATTCACACTCAATTTGATGTGCTAATTCATGTTCTTCATAGTGATAATGCACTCGAGTACTTGTCTACACCTTTTAAATCAGGCTATTATCAAGATAGGGGGAGCCTATTTCTGACCTTAAGCACTATTGTCGGTTAGTTGGAAAACTTAACTACCTTACAATCACGTCTTGATATTTCATTTGTTGTCACTGTGGCAAGTTAGTTTTTGGATTCACCTTGTGATAGTCACTACCTAGTCGTGGTTTGTTGTATCAGGATCATGCACATAGTTAGATACAAACATTGATTAGGTATGTTCTCTTAGTGACAAGCAACCCACATCTAGATATTGTGTAGTTGTTGGTGGCAACTTAGTCTCTTGGAAAAGTAAGAAACAAAATGTTGTTGCCAAATCTAGTGTAGAGGTTGAATATAGGGCTATGGCCCCTCACAACATGTGAGTTGATATGGTTGAAACAACCGGTTGGGAGTTAGAAGTAATTCAAGTCAAGTCTATGCAATTAGTTTGTGACAATCAAGCCAAAATGCATGTTGCCTCTAATCCCATGTTCCGTGGGAGAATCAAACACATTGAGATTAACTACCATTTTGTTAGAGAAAAGTTGCTTTTTAGAGATAGTCACTGAATTTGTTGGTCCAGTTAGCTGACATGTTCAGTAAGCCACTTAGAGGTCCTCGTGTGAGCTACATATGCACTAATTTGGGCATGTTCAACATTTATGCTCCAGCTTGACGGGGGAGTGTCAAGATATTATGATTGATATAGATTAGGCAACTGTATATATACTACATATCTGTGTTATAGTAACTATATATCTTATACGCTATATAAAATATATTCTTTCCTTTGTGATAGTTCAGGTTCATCTATATAAGTGATGTACATCTCATTTAATAGAAAACTTTTACATTCTCTTATTTTACAATAACTAGTGTCATATTATGTTTGACATCATGGGCCCTTAAAAGTGCAAGCACTTAGAACAAAGTAATGTAACCAAGATCCCTAACAGATTGCTAATATGGAATTGGGTTGTGACAAAATATCTTTCCTTGGGCCATGACCTCTTGTCAGGCAAGAGATCTCATAAAGTTGACCTACTCAGTTTCAAACACTGTTGTCTCATACCCACATGATGGTAGTCTTTGGTCAGCTCTGATATTATTTGTAACACTAATGAGCTCATTCAAAAGTATTAGCTAAAATTAACTCTTAGGTTTCTTAGACAAAATATACTCATGACCTCCCTGTAGACCCTCAATGATTGATGTGAGAATGAGTTATGGCATAATGAATCCTACAGAGATGTTAGTGCATAATTAAGTCAACAGTAAAACTG
The DNA here is from genome assembly GCA_036245055.1 of Diospyros kaki. NCBI lineage: Eukaryota > Viridiplantae > Streptophyta > Magnoliopsida > Ericales > Ebenaceae > Diospyros > Diospyros kaki. The sequence continues at coordinate 3,633,302 of BSEG01000010.1, forward strand.
TAAAAGTGAAGTTCATTGATGGAACCTAGCAAATTACCTATTCCAAAGTGCCCCATCATACCAGGCATCCAGAAAGTGTTCCAAGCCACCAGAAACCAGGAAGGATGCTCTGGAATCGGATTTAGCCCTGGAAATCTTTCTTGCTGATACATCTTTCAATCCAGGGCTTCCAGATACTATGACAGCTCCTGCAACCTTACATCGCAGAGGAAACATTTTTGGAGTACCATTAACTAAAAAAAATTGTAACAAGAATGTGAACTCCATCAATATACCTTAGCAGAGCATCTCAGGGCCATGTGCAATGCGATTCTTGCTCCCATTGAGTATCCAACAAGGGAAACTTTTCCAGGAGTAATATGATGAATCAACTTCTCCAATATATCCACAACTACCTCAATTGACAAACCTGGTTCTTGTGCTGATTCTCTAATGCCTGGATATTGCATCTTTGATCCCCCATGGCCAGGGAGGTCAATAGCTATGCATCTTGCAGATCCTGAAATGGCCTTCATGATAGGCATCCAGTCTTCACCAGTTCCAAGGAACCCATGAAGGAACACAAGCACATTTCTCTGCATGAGCCCAATCATGAAAAAAGTGAAGAAGAATAACTACAAGCAGCCAATCTCAGTCCAACTAACAAATGGCACAGCAATTGCAAGCCACTCTAGCAAGTGAAACAGAAGGGGAAGAGGTTTTCCAGCAACAGCTTCTAGATATAGAAAATGTAGATATATAATCACACAGCATCCACAAAATTCTTCGCCTGTCTGTGCCAATGATGCTACATAGAATGCATAATATCTCTCCCCCCCCCCCCCCAAAAAAAAAAGAGAAAAAAAAAACCAAAAAAATTCCTTTTTTTTGGGTCCAAACCCAGGTATCTGCTAGAGTTTTCAAGATCCAGAAATTGTTTGAACAAATTTAATGAATCAAAGACTGATGGACATACAATGCTAATAGCATACTGGAATGTAATATTCCTGCACTTACTTCATTGCTTGGTCCAATCTCTTGTACATTGATGACAAATGAGGAACCCTCCGAGTCAATTTTTAACTGGTATACATTAATTTGTTCCCCAGTAAAATTTTGAAGGATGACCTTTTGGTTAATTTGAAACTTCTGTAAGAAAAAGCCGGCATCATGAACAGATGCTTCTATAAAGTCAGTGTGTGGATTCTGCTTAAACTTAAGAGGTTCAGCAGCAACATCTTCCTTAAGCCACCGGTAAGTTCCAAGACCATGTGCAACAGAAGGGGAATTGTCCATATTCATTGCGGTGCATATATCTGTATTTTGCACCTCAAGATAATGTGAGAACTGGACATAAGCTGACAAACCTAGGCTACTCTCATATGTAGCACTAATAACAGCCATCTTTCCATGCTGCTGAGCCCATCTTGCAATTAGAGCTGCATTTTCGAAACCCCCAATAACACTTGGTTTGATAACCTGAGACAAAATCACAAAAAAATGAAAAAAAAAATACTCAACTTTAGGTCCTCAATACTGATTAAATCCATCTCCAACGACATATAACTAGGGGAAAAATATTTTGAACTTTATCACTGAAAAATTTAGAAGATATGGCAGTTTGTAAGTTGTGACAGTGGTGATACTTTTCATGCATCACAAAGAGACAAATTCCTGATAAAAATAAAACTTCATATCAAAATCAAAATTGCTGGCCTCATATTAAAGTAGCACTTACTTATGATGAATATAATTGCTATGGGGTTTTATGCATCTTGTCCTGACTACTAACAACGAATTAATATGAAAGTATCCAAAACAAGACTTTCATTCAATTTTATATGAAAAATAGTAATATAAATGATAAAATTAACACTCTATTTAGCAACTTAAACTTTTAGATGGGATGGTAGCTAACAATTCAACATGGTATTACAATAGGCAAAGGCCCTGAGTTCAAATTTCACTGCTAACCCAATATTTAAATTGTTGCATATGTTTGGACCAATGATGTAACGAAGTCTGTCCACAAGTGATGAGGCGTGTTGAGAGTAAAAATGATAACATCAAAAGATACAGTTAACCCTTTATCTAAAAGTTTAAGCTTTTAGATGAGATGGTAACTCAGAATTCAACATAAACATCTGGTTTTTCTTATTTTGCAGCCAGGTCATCATTATTTGCCCACCCACAGAAATGGTGAGGCAAACACAATGAATGATTCAAATTGTTACAACACATGCCCCATTTGATAAGGCAAGCACTATGATTAGTATGTTAATTTGAAGGCTACAAATTGCTCATCTCAGCAACTGAAATAATGAAAATAAGCCACTTACAACAGCAACTACTCCAGTGTGTGTAAACTTTGATAGCATCTCAAGAGGATTTTCCAAGCTATCTACAAGAGTTTCATCCAGTGCGATATGCAATCCAGTTTCTTCACAGAAGTTGATCATGTCATCTTCATCACAAACAGGTTCCTGAAATAATGAGTTACACAGACAGCTAAATGACAAGAAACCTGGGACTAGTTATTTGAACTATGTCAATGAACTATTGATAGGGATAATTACACACAGATAAACACCCATATGCAAGGATCAAAATTAGGTTTAGATGTGTTGTTTCAGTTTGCTCAGAGATAGAAATGTTTTGCAAACACAAGGGAAACAGTCAAAGAGTGAAAAGCAGTTTAGTACAGAAAGTAAAGTCCATATAAATGCATGTAGAAGAGCAGAAAAACATTTGAATATATGTTAAGCCATTTACATTTTTTAGATCAAAGTTAGAAGTAAGTAATTTGCAAGTAAATTCAATCCACGTTAAAAAAGAAGTAATATGGACCATATATACTTAGATTTTAAAGTAGGTGTAGGATTTTAACCAAATCAAATTACAAAGACAATGACAATTAGGAGAATATAAATAAAATGCTGCAACGTTCTTAATATGGAGAACATAAACAAATACAGTGACATTCGAAATATGTGGAGGCCTTTAGTGCAACATGGTTAAATGTTATTTTCTATGATATCGTTAAGAACAAATTTAATAAAGGGAAACAAATGCTAGAACTAGGAGTTAAAAGGTTTTGGTTTACTTACAGAATAGGAATTATGAAAAAGCTAGATCATTGCAGTAGTAGGATCTAGAAAGCTCTATTATGATATTTGTATAAAAAAACACACCTATGTGCAATACAAATGAATCAAGGAAATAATTGATGATTAATTTTTCATCTAATTTGCCTCTCATCGATTTAATTTTCCAAAGCATTCTAACATGGATGAGGACATCTTTTGTTTATTTTTTAATTTTTTTGGTCATCAAATACATTCTTACACTGCAAGAAATGGATCAACACAAGTTCTGAAACAAGTTGTTATTTTGGAATGTCCCCTGGCATTTTGAAGAGTTTCAGAATGTTTTGATAGAAACATTGAAATTTCAGGTTTCTAGTAATGTTGTCTGTCATTATCTTGGGGAAGTGAAAATGCTTCATGTTTTGACAGAAACAAAATGAAATTTTGTTCCATGCCTGTACGACAATGAACAACAAAGAAAGTTTTCAGTCTGGTTATATATGATTATACAAGAAGTTTGCATTGCAAAGTACCAAACTCTATTTAGTTCCATTGAAACACGACCTGTACATGAACATAAACCTAATATGTACCAGTCTTGTACCTTGAGCATACCTCAATGTACTGCAGTTTACAGTTCATCACAGCAGAAGCAAATTGAACTGCTTTCTTGTAGGTCCACTTCCGATTTGCATCAACACGAATGTTAATATGAGGACCGATTTTTCTCCTAACTTCTTGTAAAACTATGGCATCTTCCATGGGATCTGACCTACGCCCCACCTGTTATTGAGGAATTGTTTACAAGCCAACCAGTACTTGAGATAGGCCCAGCTAGAGAATGTTTAACATTTAATGAGGAACAAATTGTTCACAAAAAGTTTAAAATTGGGGAAGATTTTCTAACTTTAAGCTTTAGTGTGTCAAACCCTTCTCCAACAAGTGTAGCAGCTATATCAGCAACGTCCGTTGGGGTACCAATTGAGTCAACAAGAGCACTAATCTGAACAGAAGATGACCTTTCAGATGATTCTTCTCTAGCCGTCTCATGTCGGAGTATGTTCAAGAAACTGGAATCTTCCTTTGCAGCTATGGCATTGAGAATGGCCATTTCTAAACCACATCTTACACTTGGAAAGATAGAGCCTGGCTATATAATAAAGGAAAGCTTAATCATTATCCACATCTGCAATAAAAAAAAGATACATAGCATGATATTTTTTATCCATTATCTTATGTTGGTTATTATACTATAATGAATAATAATATTTTATTTGCAGGATGCAGATGTACCTACCAAGATTCCCAAACTATTCCATAGCCATGAAGAAAAGGAGCCTTTTAGCAGAGGAAGTAAGTGACTAATCTTTGTCTGTCGTATGAGATGAATAAGAAATCGAATTTGCTCTTCAACACCAATCAGGTTTTCCTTGTCAATTTCAAGAGGTGCAACCTGATCCAAAATGGAAATTTATAATAAGCAGTGGGAGAATTTTTTAAACTTTAAATAGAGAAGGAGGGAAAGCTGATGAAAAGAAAAAAGTTGCCAGAATGAAAAAGAAAATAAAAAACAGAGACTAAAAGTACTGATTAATGAATAATATGTTAGACATGTGTCATTAGATGAAATGTATGACAATGGAACAAAAATATATTGCTTTCAATAAGGGAGGCCTACCAAAAGCTTTGGCCTAATGGTAAAACTGCATGATTTGATGATGTTTTATGATATCAAGTAGGCATGTGTGCAAACAAATATAAATAAGACTACAGGGTGTCTCTATTATGAAGACTAGGGCTTTGATGGAAGGATTTTCTTTCTTTCTTTTTTATTTTTTTCTTTGGGGGGGGGGGGGGAGTTAATCACTTAAATTGAAAGAATAGGGGGAACAATTCTTGTGCCCGAAATGTGCATAAGCGAAAGCCTCATGCACTTAGGCATGTTTGGGAATCAATCAAGTGATAAAAAAGAAATGGAACACAATCACGCGCGTGCACAAGACAAAATTTACATGGTTCAGCAAAGAATGCCTACCTCCATGACTGCACTAGGCATTTTTCACTATTTGAGAAGGTTACAGTTACAAGAATTATACTCTCATATTTATATACGAAAACTAAGGCAAAAGAAGAACTCCTAATTCAAGCAGGATTTCTAATCTATTTAGGTTTTGGGCCTGTTTAGGATTCGGGCCTATTTAGTGTTGAGGGTTGGTGTAGGTGTTATAAATTGAATCAGGCTCCAACATCTCCAAAAAGGCGAGGGCCTCAAGAGAAGGCCTTGCCTCTCTCTAGCTAAGGCGCATAACTTAGTGTGCCTTCTACCTATGTGTGCCTTAATAACTATGCAAATGATAGCTTAAGCTTTTAAATGAGTTGATAGTAAACAATTTCATATGATATTAGAGCAGGCAAATGTTCTGGATTCAAACTTCATTACTGACCTAATACTTATACAATTGTGTAGTTTGGCCTAGTTTCACACTGAAGTCAGACCATGCATGAGGTAGTGTTTTAATATAAAAAAATAATGATATAATAATATTCTTTCCTCAAACAGATTAAACTTTTAGGGTGTGTTTGATTACAAGTATGGAATTTGCATGGAAAGAAAATATTTTCTAGACAATTGAATTGTTTAGAATTAAATTCCAGGGAAAATGTCAATTAAATGTGTTTGATTGACTTAATTTTCAATCTAGAAATTGTTGTACTTTTCCATCTTTTGGTGTTTGATAGCCATTATTTTCCATGAAAATAATCAATTTTCCTAGTTTTTGTTGTTTGATATTTTCCATGAAAATTGTCATTTTTTCCATGGAACTTGTGCTTTTTTAACTTGTACCTTGCTCATTAGCTTTGTGTGGCTGCAATTATAATTTGCCTTTCATCACGAAAGTCACTTCAGTTCTTCTGTTGCTTTCTCCTTTTATTTTTTTTATCCTCAAAAAAGTGAATGTAAAGAAATTCAATAGGCAGAGCAAATATATATATATATATATATATATAGCTATACACATTCTGACTTAGACATTCACATCCAGACCACAATAATCAGCCTCATGTTGCATAAGGAGCGATTTTGGAAAACATATATTACATCACAGACTTAATCCAAACACAATAAAAAGGAAAAAAATATGAATATTTACATGTTTGAGTGATTTTTGCAGAGAGAGGGAAGGGGCGATTTCTGTAGCAAAGAGAGGGGATAGACGATTTATGTAGAGAGAGGAGAGAAAATTTTGGTTGTTGGTGGGGAGAGAGAAAGGCGAGAATGGGAGAAGATGTGAGAATGGGAAAAGAATTACCTGGAAAATAAAGTCTACCCTCCCCCTAAGAAAATGTTTTCCATCTTTTTGAGGAAAATGAGGTCACGTGAGCAAAAGTTGGAAAACATTTTTCATGAAAAATAATGTCAATCAAACACCTCAATAAGTAGGAATTTGGGTGGAAAATGGACATTTTTCATGGAAAATAATGCCAATCAAACGCACCCTTAAATTAGTTGATGGTCATGCTAAAATGTTGACTACTAACCTATCCAAAAATTTACTAGGAGAAGCACCTAACAATGTACATCAAGCTTCCAAGACACCTCTTTATGTGTAACTTGCACATGAACACAGGTTCACTAACACGACAGACCAAGAATGTATCAAAAAAAAAAAAAGGGGAACAAATACACACACGCACACAATAAAATCTTTTTTTCCTAACTTAAAATGCATGATATTGCTAAGCTTTTTTCACTAGAGGATATTGCTAAGCTTTTATTCAACTTTCCTGACATAACATCTAACAATAAAAACAAAATTACCACCATGGAACAGCAGTTAATATGACATCTTCAAAAGAATCCACTGACAGGTTCCAGTCAACACAGAGAATACGAGAAAAAATAAACTTGAAATTAATATACTAACCTCGCCAAACCCTACACTTCCATCTTCAAGAAACAAAGCTATGATATAACCTTCTCTGTAGCAGTTTGTAGAATCACCATACACAGAAGCTGAAGTAGGTGGCGCAAAAAGCTGAATTCTATGACCAAAATAAATAAATAAAAATAAAATATATACATTGCTCAATTATGGAGTTTGAAAATGTTATCTAGAGAATTTTAAAACATTTCATCAAGTAACAACCTATAGAAAGAGGACTCCATTTTACAAATTTCACCTAGAAAGATGCCATCTAGGTTATAATCTGAAATTGAAAGCCTTGAAGAAACGATGCGGAAGGCATTTTCTGCGGCTTGACATGCAAAACATTTCAACTTACTGCAAAGAGGGAGAGGATATGTTAGCGGGGCATGGAGGTAAATATGCATAAGGCTATGTAGGTGAATCATTCAAGCAAATGTTAGAACCTGACTACCTATGGAAAGTTGCATTGACATCAATTGAGCTCTCAACCTCAACAATCCAATCAACCTCCTCCTGTTGAGATGTTGACAAGGCATCTTGCAATTCCATTCTTGTCCTCACTTGCACATGCTTCACACTGCACAAATTATTGTTTCTAACCTAAGAAGCATAAACTGTCACTAGTACAATAAATCGCAAGAAGAACAAAAAGAAAATGTGACAAACCAAAAAAATCTAGACAAATGAGGTAGTAACTTCCTAACCATTCGACAAGGAGTTGAGAAATTAAAAAAAGCAATGGATAAACTATCCAAATATAGCACATTTCCACCAACATAAACGCTAGAATTCTTACCCATGTGCCAGACACAGGTTCTCAATTGAAACATCATGAGAAGTGTAGAAATACTGGTCCAATACTCTTTGGTCAGTTCTATCTGCAATAGGAAGGAGACTGAAGATTGCCCCACCATGATTGTTGATTACAATAATTGTCATTGGCTTCCGGTATATCCTTCAAGCATAAAAGATCTGTGAATTATTTGGGAATAGATGTAGTTCATGGCACCATCTCTCAAAAATGAAAAAATAAGCAGCTAGGTATGTCATGCAGGCTTAAGAAAAGTAAGAAGTCAGTAGAGCACAAGAACCAAACCAAGAGAGAAGATATGAAATGCTGAGTTAAACTTTATGGTAGTTGTGACTTATCATTTTAGGGATTTTAAGTACCTAAAACATTGGTTTACATATTTAATGCAAACAACATTCTTTGATCAATGCGGAAATAGACTAAAGCAATTTTTGTTGAATTCCAGTAACCTTTTCCACAAAAATGAGCATAATGTCAACAACAGAAAGGGCAGGGCAAAGCAATTCTAATCGCCACAAAAAATCTCCAAGGATATTTTGTAGAAGTAAAGGAAACAGTTTTATAAAATATTTGTATTGGCATAGTAATCCCTGTTGATGGATATCTCATGTAAACATGGAAAAGAATTGATCTAAAAATGCACAAAGAAACATAATTATAAAAAACAGTTGTAGAAAATTGAATTAATTACCTTTGAGTTAAAAGAGCCAATCCATTTGTATCATGCAGAAAAGAGACATCTCCGACCACACAAAACACCTAAACATAATCACAAAATATGAACAAATGTACTGTTGACAAAACTAAGTAGTAGTAAAAGGGAAAGAGTTTCGTAATTTCAAGAAATTATTTGCTGAATTTGTTGAAGTTTATTACTCAAATAGGAATGGGGCAAACATGAGACGAATCAGTGCTTTAAAAACCAGAATACAGATAATTCATCCAAGGAGACTTCAATTCAGTTTATGAGTTATGTGTCAAGCATATAATCATTGTTATCAGAAAACTGACAGGCTTTCATAACCAAGGCACTGCATTTTGATCCAACTTTCACCTAGAAAATTGTTGTTGAGAGACCAACCAAGCTGCATGATCACACCCATTTATTAGGAGGCTAACTTGCGGAATTCTGATAATCCAGTTGATTTTATCATGTCATTTTGTTCTCTCTCTCTCTCTCTCTCTCACACACACACACACACACACACAAATGAGGGATTCTTGCTTTCTTTTTCCGAAAGGAAAGGGCCAAGTAACGGTGCACTAGTATAACCTGGGGACTGCAATTTGTACCCGCCCCAGTCAAAAGGGTTTTCCCTAGTTAGTTTGGGTTTAGAGAAAATATAAAGTGACTGTGGTCCAGCGGAAAACATATCAAGTGATACATGAATTGCTCAGTAGTGCTTCGCCACTACCGTAGCTGGCAGAAATAGCTTAATGGTAGAGAACTCAAGCCTGTATATATATTATATTATTTATTTTATATATATTAACATTTCATATTATTATTTATATTTCAACTTATACTAAGTTCGTAAAGGATCAAAGTACATTAAAATATTATTTTGATTTTAAAGTTTAATTTTTGCAATCTTAATTTATGATTGATGTTTTAATCTTAATTAGTGTTCTAAAAGGCGGCCTGGGCAGCCGCCTAGGTGCTGGCAAGGCGCTAGGCGGTCCCTGGCCGCTGCGATTTCCTTCAAATCGCCACCTTAGGCGCCATGCCTGATTAATCGGGCCTAGGCAGCGCCTAGACAGCCGATGCGGCCAAGGCAACGCCTCCCAGACGTGTTTTTTGTGCCCAATTTTCCCCTCCCTTTTATATCCTCTCCTCTCGTGACCGTGGTTTGGGCTCGTCGGTCGCTCGACTCCATCTCCATCCCAGATCAGATGGATGGATCTAACATCCGACAGGCGGATCTGAGCGACGATGATGGAACAACCGGATCTGACGATGCTATAGGAAGGAGACGAAGATGGAACAGCGGCAAAGCAGTGGAGACGATGGCCAATTGGCATGGGTCGGCTTGGGTTGTGGTCGCACTGTAGTGGACTAGACGATGGTAGCGATCACCCTGCTACTGCTAGGCTCTGATGAGAGCCGAGGATTTGCTAATAACTTTATATATATATATTATATATATGCATAATAATATACATATATTATCTGTTTATTACTTTATATATATATAAATAGAGATAGATTTATATATATAACCTATATATGTATGATTTATTTATATATATATGAACATATATGTATGCATGTATATTTGAGATAATATAAATTTTATTTAAATAATTTTTTTATGCACCGCCTAGGCGCTAGGCCCCAGCTTAGCGCTCGACTAGCGCCCAACGCTTTTTAGAACACTAATAAATTATAATTTAGATGTTGCACTTTTTTCTTATTTAAATATTATTTTGATTTTGATCACATGTTTGGGTATGGTACCAATAGGGCAAGTTTAATGTGGTTTGGGTGGGTCATTTAGGGAATGGATTCCTTGCGAGGAGCCCTGAACCCCAAGGGGATGGGGTTGGGGTTGATTTTTCCTCCCTGATTGGGGTTGGGTTTGGGTGTGGGAATGAGTTTGGAAGCTTGGCTTTAGGGTCAGGTGATCACACTCCCTGCCCCTGACCCACCCAATCGCCACTAATCCTATGTAATTTGCTATTACCTTTTGCTGGATCTATATGACATCAGGTGCAGTGAAGACACATGCTATAATCCACAGAAGGTAACTTGAACTCTCTATATTTCATAGTCGAAGGAGCATAAATGCAGATCTCATTGATATTGTGTGACTAAATTTCCCATCCATGAACAGAGAAAAGTATCTTACACTTATCTTCTACTGCAGTAAGAAGACGGCTTGATTGTGAAAAGGAACTAGAAACAGATGAAGTAAGAAGAAGGGTGTTCTTTGCTTCCAACAAGTTTATAATTCCAGGAGTATGTACTTGTATCATCACAATTCATGCACTTTAGGTAGGATTATTCTTCGATAAAGATATGTGCGATCAAGTAGATAGTGATAATATAGTCAATTCAATTTCTAGTGTTCAGTGTGGTAACAATTTTGTTGTGCCAAACTATAAATATAATGCTACAAGTAATATCTAACAGTACATCATAGAGAAAGAGGAAGAAATGTATGCTCAAGTCTAAACTACAATATGCCACATTCCCCAATTGTGGCTCTAGCAACATAAGAAATCTCCCACTTTCAATCAACTAGAGTCTCATACTTGAACATATTCATGTATATGAATCTCAATGTTTGAAGTAAATTATCTTGACATTTAATAAGTAATATTAAATTTTTTTGTTTTGTTAATGTGGCTTGCAGAAGTCAGTTGACATTAGGAAGGCCATGCCACAAATCCTAACTTACTTAGGGGTGCAGAATGATGATCATGATGATTTAATAAACAATATTTCATTAAGAAAAAGAGAATGATCCAACTAGTAGAACTGTGAACGCCAACTGTCAAACTAAAATTGAAAATTATTTTTAATAGAAAAATCAGCAATACTCACTCTTTTGTTGCATCCAACAGCAAAACCAACAGCTGTGCTAAGCAAACCATCAATACCACTGGCTCCCCTGTTCCCAGTCACCTGTATCCAGTGATGTGGCAATTTTAAGCTTGAAATCCCAGAAATATTATTATTGCACTGTGTCCAGTTACGTCCATACATGTCTGCATCACGTATAGCCATGCTGTTCCCAACAAATATAGCAGACTCACACTGGAGGACTTCTGGAATCATATGTGCAACATATGGTTCAGTCAAGGAGTATTCAGAATGAATGAGAAACGATATCTCCCATGCAACCTAGAAAAGAAAAAGCAAACATAAAACAAAGAGCATGGAAAAATCTCAAGAAAATAATTGCAGACCTCCAGCCCCAGCCATCCATTTTAACAAATCAACCTAAATCAAAAACTTGGATCGGGAAAACATCTTTCAAACAGAAGCTGAAGAGAACTAACACAATCTACAGGCAAAAAATTGAGCAAAAACGTAAGAAGCTCTTAGCTAATACAGTTTGCAATAGCTTAGAGAGGTGGAAGATACATTTAGTTACTTGTTTAAAAAAAATAAACAAAAAGAAAATAAAAGGGAAAAACAAAAAGAAAGACACACATTTATTAAAAAATCTCACCACTAAATCTATTAACCAAAGGTTTAAATTACGGTGATATTTGAACGGACAGTGAGCTAAATCAACATTTATTTAAATATCGGATCCAACTTCTCACCATAAGCGACCATCAGAGACAATGCAATTAGCCCATACATTGATAAATAAAATATCTACGCTCCAGTGATCTCTTAAGATTCATCAATTAATAGCTAAGCACTGTCTCTGCCACATCAAACACCTCTATTTGGCAATGAAATGCTTTTGTGTACAATGTTCCTGGTCATCCTTACCATAATTTGTGAAGTAAATAAAGATACAACCATCGGTAGCCCCACCATCTTTATGCAGAAGAAATTGAGGTCATTGAAGGTGGCAAAAGAACTTGCAGAACTCATAGGACAATAATAAATAAACACAGAGAAATAAGTGAAAGAGTAATCCAAAAGAAGTTTGAGATATAGATAGCAAAAACAGAATAACATCAAGGTATCAGAGTATGCAGTAAAACTTTATATCTTGGACCAGGAAACTGAAACGAGTCCCATAAGACCCTTGCCCCCATCCAATTAAGTCCTAGGCTATTAGTTAAATCTCCAAGCTGCATTGCAACATTAGGATGTAGTCACAACAGCTTAAAGTTCCAATTTAATGATTCAACCTTCTAATGTCAGGATAAATCTTAGCACAATTCGCATAGAAGAATGGAAGAATGAAATATATGCAAAGACAATGCTTGTGGTAAATATAATTATATTGGTAACTTGGAAAGTAATAATTACTTATCAAAAAAAGGAAGAAAAAATTGGAAAAGTAACCACATGTAAGTTTAAAATAAACAAACAGGATGTCTGTTGGAATTCTTCTTTGCAAAACCTAGAGGAATTGATCAATTGAGCTTTCTGGTGGTCTGAAGAAAACTGAAGAACTAATCACACCATGTCAAATCTAGTAGCATTGCTTTACCATTACAATGAATGTACTCCAGCATGCAAATCTATATATACTAACAAATTCTCCATTTGTCATACAAATTTGTCCATTCTATATGGTATCCACATTTTTGCAAAAACTGTCAACCGTATAAGAACCTTGGTTTCTAAGTCATCCAAAATTTTACAGTATAAGCACTCTAACAAGACACCATGTACCTATCAACGTGACACGATTGAAAGACTTTCCTGTACTCGTTGAAACATTTGCTATTAAATTATTGATTTTTTAGTAACCAAACACTCCATATACACTTAGGAGACACAATGTTAGTTAGTTAGTACTAACAAATGTGAAACAAATTACAAGTTCATAGAAAATGAATTAGAATGTCGGGGAAAAAAAAAGAAAAGCTTTAATACAACAACAATAACATAGAAAGCCTTAATATAAATTATTAGGTTAATAATTTCCTTTTTTATACAACATAAATACATTTGTAAAGTTAAAACATGAAAAATTTGTTATTTTTTATGACACAAATTAGACGAATATAGATTTATTTTGTAGTTGTTTCCTTCTCAGGTTGTATATTGGCTTTCACAAAATTGCTGCAGTTGTGTCAATCTCCCCTATATGTATCCATGTTTTTTGGAACAATTTTTCTTTTTTGACAAGCCAAAAGATGCATAAAATAAAGAGAGACAAATGTCAAGTCTCGGGGCCAAACCTAGGGTATTTTCTGGATTTATGGAAGAAACCGGGAAAGAGAATAGAAAGGAAGAGAGAATTTAGAGAGAGAAAGAGAGGGAAAGAATTTGTTATTACAACAACAACAACAAATCCAGCCGTTATCCCACTATGTGGGGTTGGCTACATGAATTCTAGACTTCTATGTGGGTTACATCCCAACAAATAGTTTGTCTAGAATTCATATTTGGATCCGACTAGGTTTTACGCTGGCTGTCGGCTACCTAACACAACCCTCCTCCTTTATCCGGGCTTGGGACCGGCAGTGGATAATATCCCCTGGTGGAGTAATGATGAAATGAAGTTTGAACACCATCTTCACATGGAGAAATTTCATGAGATGGTGGTGAATGAGAATAATTGATATAGTTGTGTTCCATAACTTAGTTGACATGGTGAAACCAACAAGTACAATATGGAAACCCAACAATAAAGAATTTGTTATTACTTTAACATAATTCCCATCCTCTACATTTAGCCTATTTATAGGCGGTTGCCTCTCAGTTTGAATGTCTAACTGAAAGGTACAAGTGTTTACAGAACTAATCAAGGTACAACACCTTCATGCATAAGTAATACAATGACTAGGATACCCCTGGGGTCATGAAAACAAAAGAGTCTGTCTTGTACACCATATCAACCTGCCCAATACTCTTTCTTCCCTCAAGTTCTTCCACTTCCAAAGCCCAATCTCTTTATTATGTTGCCTCAGCCATACATCAGGTGTATTGCATTACGTTAACTACTGGTAATGCATTGACTCTTTTCATCCTAACTCTTCAATTTCATGATCATCCACTTTATGCGTATCTTCTTTCCTATTTTTTTCATTCTCCAAAATATGAAGATAGGTGGAAGATTGGAGGACATAAAACCAGATGCCTCAACTACATTGATGCTCATACACCATCTGCCACATGTTCTATTTTTGCTTTCCTTTTTTATGTCCACTATTAACTTGGTATCCATCATTAGATAGGTTGATGTTGGCAGTCCTTCAGTTTGCTTCATTTCAGTTATTAAGATTTAGCATTTCAGGTGGGAAAGCACCATCCCATTCTTTTGCTTCCCGAGTTAATAAAAAACTGCTGTGTCCTTTTGTGCGAGTCGATTAGATGTTTGGGTTCCAAGTCCATTATCTCAAAATTGATAATTTAATGTCTTGCAATATTTCTTGTTTTTCCAAAGGTTAATCATTCTAAGTTGTTTTCTGTTTTGCATGCCATTTTTGCTGAGGTTAAAATCTAGTTTAAATTATCTAAATGTTTCCTTTATAGCAATAAAGCTAAAGAGTATTTCTCAAAACCTTTTTAAAGTTCCATGTTCAATACTGGAATTCTTCACCAGTCCTCTTATTCTCATAAATCGAGTAACTGAGATGAGAACAAGCTTATTTGGGAAATTACTCTTCATTTGCTTTCTTGAATGAATGGTGCCAAAGCTTTTTAGACCGATAACTTTCTTATGGCATGTTATCTTATTAATACAATGCCTGCTTCTGTTTTTACTAGATAATATCCTTGCCTATCATTTTTCCTTGTGAGTCCTTGTTTTCCTCTTACTCGTATTTTTGTACATGTTTGTTCATCAACTAACCGGTAGGGTTGACAAGTTGGAAACCAGGCTCATAAGTGAATCTTCTTAAGCTAATAACTGTAATAGAAGAGTACTAATGTTATAGTCCCATCATCCATAAATTCTGTTGAAGATTGTTGTGGAGATTTCTTAAGATTTATTCCTAAATATCTCCTTTCCTAAATATGTTGGAGATTTCCTTTCCTGTTTTAGGAAATAGGAGATTTCCTGTTTTTCTTTCTTTCTTTCTTTCTCTTTCTTTCCCTTTTGTATATTGTCTTTCTTTCCTTTTTTGTATTTATCATCTAGTATATACTGTAAAGCATATACTCAGTTCAAGAAATAGAAGAATCATTCCTTTCTTCAAATTCTTTACTTGATGTGATGTTACAGTTTTGGAGTACATATCATATATTTTTCCACTAGCAAGGCAACAATAACATATCAAGCCTTAATCCTAATGTGGGGTCGACTACATGAATTCTAGTTCACACCATATTTCATACAACATAATTCATCTAGTGATGGTTATATCTTCTGTTACTCCAACTTACCTCCATCTATTCCTGCAGACTGCACTACATACCCATCATCTATGCACACACTGAGTGGATAAGACAACCTCCATTATTCCAATATATTACCAGCTTCTAACTCATCTTTAAATCCAAGTACCACGAGTTAGACCAATGTTTTCAAAAAGTCGTAAGTGCGCTTAAGTGCAAAAGGCTTATAGAGCTTAAAAGCAAGCACGCACTTAAGTGAAGTGCTCATAAATGAAATAAAGGATATACACTTTTACAAAGATAAAACATATGAACTACTAAACAGCAATCAAAAAAATAAATAAATAAGAGAGCTGCAAATCTAACAAAAGATGAGGTACGTTTTTTTTTCCATTTTTACCCATTTACAAGTTCATTGAATATGCTGAACATTGAATACCATTTACAAGTTCACTGAAACTTTGAATGTGTAAATGTAACTAAAGCAATCATTAAATATTCTTAAGTCTTCATTGAAAAGATGAAAGATCTCAATTCTTCATCTTCCATCAGAAGTCTGGGCATTTCTGGAATCTGGAGTTATTTTTTAAAATATATATGATTTTATTTAGATCTTTTTAAGATCTTATGAGAGCTATTTCTGGGTAATGATTCCATACAAGCAACCACACATAACATAAATTTAAACAAAATCCAATATCCATAGAAGTGTGCTTTATTGTGCTTAACGTCATATCAGCTTAAGAGGAGAAGATAAAGCACCAAGAAAGAAGGAGATAATCCTATCAGAAAAAATCAAGTTCAAAGTTGTTTGATTTTGTTTATCATTTATTCCTGTATTTTATGAAAAGATTAGATGTACTCATGTATAAATACCCTACTTAAGATAAAGGCATGGCAGGAAAACAGTCCTCATTTTATTCAAGTTTCCTCCATACTCTTTCTAAGCTCTCGGGTACAACATTTAAAGGTACCTGAGTACATCTTTTTCAACCTCAGGTTGGTTTTGTTCAGTTAAACAGTAGAGTTAGTTAAAGGAGAACTGGAGAAGAGTTAACAGACACAGGAGAAACCCAAACACGTGACAAAGTGTACGTATATAGGAGGTGCAACACCTGCTATTACTTAGAAAAAATCTCACTGAAATTACATTTCAAAACTTCCTTGAAGGCTTTTAATGCTGGCACATATTAGGGTAATTCATATGTAATTCCAGGTGAAGTTCCACAAAATCTTCTTCCTTCTTATTAGGATGGATCTGTTTATGGTACAGTTCAATGCTGTTCTCTTTATAGCTGCATATCAGTTGTTAAAGACTTCGGTCAAAGCAACCCAACATGCACTGCATTCATGCCCAACAAGTTAATCCCCCTATTAAGCAAGATTGGAATTCAAAAGGAGATTCTTGGCGCTAAGATGTCTCAAACTGGAAAGGAAAATAAAATATGTTCTCAACTAGCAGAAGCTGTAGGAAAAACAAAGGGTATCAAAAATAGAAAGCACATACCATTCTATCCACAGCTTGTAGAAAACCACGCCATTTGTTGTTGTTCTGTGGTATGCAACCTCTAAGCAGGCAGTCAGCAAATTTAATAATGGTACTGTGAATCCTATGTGTTATAATATGTGATGGATCATGACGATTAGGATGGTTCTCCACTAATATGTGTGAGCATGGGAAGCAATCCTCTAGCATTTGAGAAATTCGCTTGCTAGTTATCCTGCTTCCAATCTGTTATAATGAAAAATTCAAAATTAACTAAAAAGATTCAATGGTATGATTTTGCAACTATTCAACTTATCAAATACACAATACATATTTACATGGTAAGACCAAATTCTATTACATTATCATCATTATCATATCATATCCAGCCGTTATCCCACTATGTGGGGTTGGCTACATGAATTCTAGACTTCTATGTGGGTTACATCCCAATAGATAGTTTGTCTAGAATTCATATTTGGATCTGACTAGGTTTTACGCTGGCTGTCAGCTACCTAACACAACCCTCCTCCTTTATCCGGGCTTGGGACCGGTAGTGGATAATATCCCTTGGCGGAGTAATGAACCAAATTCTATTACAATAAGCATATTTTTTTTTGTTTGTCACTAACGTCAGGTTATGCAGATTTGCTGCCGAAAAATTGAAAATATTTTATTTTTGATCCCAAGGGAATAACCAAGAAACCAGTGGAAGCTTGAAAATTTAGCTACATTCTTGAGTCCTTGAACTGGGCCATCAGATAAATCTGCTGCCTATATCCATGAACCAAACCAATCAAGAAACTTTAGTACCAATTTCAAATTGAATATATGTGATACCCGGATCCAATTAATATGTATGCAAGGATTATTTCTAGGTGAATGTTGATCTTTCAGGGTATCAATATATGTGCTTTCTTTCGATATACTTAATGTTGCTTCCCGGTTGAAGAAAAGTTTTAAAGTGAAATAAAGCCAGAAGCTCAGCTGCTAGAAAAACAATATACTGTTGGGGTCAACTGAAGCCACAGCGAACTGGCAGAATGACTTTTGAAGTCCAGAACCCAAGTCGGATGATCAGTTGAGAGACCGATCAACTGTTAGGATTGATTTATCAACAGTCAAGGAACCAGTAGATTGATGAGATCGACTGCTAAGCCCAAGATTTTAAGGCTGGAAAATGACCCTCAGGTAGCAAGGAAATGATGCCACAATTGGAAGATATGATTCTCCACACTGTGATGATATCCAATGGCATGACCAACATAGAAATCGAAATCCATTAAGAAGAATGCGTTTGTGACACATAATTCAGGATTGGACAGTAGGATCCAAGGGATCACAGTAAAATATAATGGGTGCATGTTTAATGAGGATGATGGAACATCAAGAAGATAGAGGAGACATCAAAAAGGCAGTTTGATACGACACATTGTGAATGAATAGAGACAATGTGCTAGCATAAATCTTCAAGAGGCATAAAGTTTTACTGTAAGGGTGATGTGATGGGTAAAAGGCTGATTTTAATTTTTAGCCACCAGATCAAACAGAAAGAAAGATGGAAGGCTAGGATTGATTTGAGAAATTTATAACTAGGAGGCTTGCAAACACAAGAAGTTTGTGCTTCTTACTATAATCAATCAAAAGAGAGAGAGGGAGAGCTCTAGGCATGGGAGAAAGAGAAGAAAGAAGAGAAGTTTGTGATCCAAAGAGTGCTAAAGCTTCTTGAGGTAAGGGAGATTCTAGCTTTGCATAAATACACATATGAAATGTATTTGGTTCTCAAATGCTTGAAATGTGTTTATGTGAAAGGTATTCTTTTATGTTTAATGCTTTGAAAAGTTACACAAAATCATGGCCATGTGGAGGATGATTTGCATAGCACCACATGTTTATTCGTGTTGATAGAGTTCAACTAGCTCAAGCGTGCAGCTAGTGGGGGGTGGTCCTTGCTTGGTGCCAAGGGGGTGATGGCTGTAATGAGCTCCTCTTAAGGAAATGAGTATGTTTTGAGCATGCATGAGAAATGACATGTTATATGTTGCAATCAAGCATATGAGCGTGATAAGTGGCATTATCTCTATCTGCACTAAATATTTTCTAAAACCCCTAACCAAGCTTCACCCCTCTCACCTTGCACATTCAAACATGTTCAGGTCAAGAAGCTGGATCATCAAGAGGAAAAGCAACATTAGAAGGATAGTCTTATTTTGTTCACATGATACTTTTGATAGCCATGTGTATCTGGAAATTTTGATGTACAATGATGCATTTTTGGGGAGAATATAGCATGTTGGAACATTTTGTAAAAGTGGATGAATGTAATTTTGATGATTCTTGGCAAATATGCATACCGATGTTCTAAAGCATGTTATCTCGATAGCTACATAGGAGAATTTTATGGAATTATAGAAAATGAACTCAAAGTTTTGGGAAATGTTATGAGAATTCCATAAAAAGATTCACCTTAAAGGGGATCAAATGTGTTTAATAAAGTTTGAATATGAGTTATGATGGTTAAAGGCATGAAAAGGTTTAAAGTGTTGCGTCCAAGAAAGTGGGCCCATGCCCAAGGATAGGCCTAAGTCCAAAGAAAGAGGCCCAAAACTCTAATACTATTGCAATTCTACTTGTTTTCAACATTCCACACTCATTGGAGATTGACTTAAGTATTAGAGGGTCCGCACAGGACATCACCCACACCCCTAACCAATTTCTTCCTTATAAGTCATTCACAAACGGGTCATTCGCTACCTCATCGAGACACTCTCCCGCACTTAAAAATTTATTGTTGTATTTAGGCAACAACATAAAGGAAGCATGAAAAGTAACCAAACAACCAAAGAGTCACATGGATAGTCAACTATGCCAAAAGTCGTAAAGAACAATCAAAGCAAGAGTTCACTGCTCCATCAGCTGTTAAAAACAAAATGCCTAGGAGATCAGTTGGTGAAAGCATTAGTCAACTGATGGATTGATTGATGAAACTCTAGAATCTTCAAAAAAACAATAGATGGTCTGGAAGTTGACTGTCGGTCCATTGGGGAAAACAGAATCCAGGGGAGGTCAACTGGTCATGGGAACAGTGCTAGTTGATCAACTGGTGGGACCAGAAGTGCAGTATGTCGACTGGTGGGGGTCAACTCAAGAATGCTACACCTAGTTTTAAAGAGAAATATAGAAGAAATGAAGTGCTTTATGCTGGGGAAGTATAGAGGATTGAATGAAACATATAAATACATGAGTTTTGAGGTTGATCCTGATTATTTAAAGTAAGTTCATTCCTGTCAGGTTAAAGTGATTAAGGGATCATGAGGAATAAGAAGTGATTAGGAAAAAAATATAACTTAAAATATGACCTCAGGATGTGCCCAGGAGTGCGGCATATCACAGTATAATCATTATATTTAGTATAAAACACCAGCATTATGAACAGTAATTCACAGTAGCGTGCATTCAATGTCAATAAGAGTTTTTTTGTCTACAAATGCATCCCATTTAATATTAGATAGAGAGAAGGAATGAACCTGAACAATCACATCAGCATGTGTCCAACATCTAACTGAATTTTCGAGTAGAGAATGATCCAGATGATCAATGAATAAGAAGTCCTCCTCAATATCAAAATAAGTCAAATACTTTCTCAACCGCAAACCTGACAAAATGTCGGCAACAACTGGCCAAGAAAGGTGCTTAGCCAGGAGAAGAGCAGCCCATATATCATCCTCTCTATGAGTTGCACCAATAAGTAGAAGCCCTTGGTTTGCCCCTTGAATCACTTCCAGAACCTCTGCCATTTCACTGGTAGTATTACCGCATCCATGAGAATTATGAACTTGGATATAGTTTGTAAAAGGTTGAGCACTTGACGTCCAAAAATCTAATCCATTTAAACAGCTTAACATCCAGTGTCTTGAACTGTTATCCAATGGTTCCCTAAAAGGACAGTTGACATGAACAGGACCAGAAGGTGTACTGGTTGCCCAATAAACTGCAGAATCAAGTGTCGTAAGTACCATCCGTGCAGGAATATCATCAGTTGGTGCTGGAAGACCATAGAAGAACCTCACAAACGAACCAAAATGGTTGACCTACAACACAATCGAAAATTTGAGTGGTAACAGAAACAAGTACCTAAAGAGTTAAAAACTATGTTTTCTGTACAAGCAGAATGTTATCCACCATAATCATCATATTTCACTTGCTCAAGAGTGAGAAATATAAAAAGTTGAAGTTATAAGCTACCCATACAACATATGAGAGAGAATCAAACAATAAATTGATTCATATAGTGCAACCAGAGAAAAGAAGAAAGAAAAGAACAGAAGAAAAAAAAGAATGTAATTGGCAATCAGAAAACATATTACAGAGAGATTTTGCAATTTTCATTGTTTGAGAAGCTTTGATATGATATTTCTTAGTCACTCATGGTTCCTCACATATTGGAGCATAAAAAAGCAAATAAAATAAATGCATTTTGCTATCAGAAACACATTTCAGAGAGGTTTTGCAATTTCCTTGGTTGTAGAAGCTTTGGTCCAAAACATAGTTATTACCAGGTTCCCTCCAACCCCCTTGGAACTGCAATCCAGATCACACATGTCAGATCTCCGGATCTGATAGAGGGTATTTGAGATGAAATTCTGGAATTAGCGGGAATTGGGAGGGAAAGAGAGAGAGAGAGAGAGAGAGAGAACAGTAAAAGGAGGGAGAAGAGAAGGTTCGAGAGAGAAAATTAGAGGGAAAAGATTCAAGTCATATCATTCATGAATCCTCATCCACTAGCTGTGGCTTATTTATAGCCTCACAGCCTCAACCATGCACCCATGTGAGCATACAACCGGTAAGCATAACAGCTTCTATAGCTAAGTACAAGCATATAACAGAAAGAAAAGGAAAATTACAATTACTGCCCTTGGAACATGATAAATCCCCCCTCCCCCCAAGTGAAACATTTCTTGTCCTCAAGAAATTATAACAGTTGGGCCACTCAGGGAAACTACTTGAGGAGGTCGGGTAGATACTCCCATGTTGTATGATCAGGGTGTAGGTGAGTCTGCACCAAGCCTTGAGTCAAGGGCAGGGAGTTTTGGTAGATCACCCTTTTTTCCAACACTGCTAGGGGCTCCATATCAACTGTCAAGTCCTCTGATCGGGAAGGGATATCCAAATTGGTGTTGTCAGTCAGTCCAATGGATTTCTTTAACAGAGAGACATGAAAAACCAGGTGGTTTAGTACTCCATCAGGCAACTGTAATCTGTATGCCACTTTCCCCACCTTTGCTACTATGAGAAATGGACCATAGTACTTTGGATTTAGCTTTGTGGTAGGGTTATAAGAGAAAATATGCTGCTAGAACCTTTTAACCCTTAAGTACACCATATCACCCAACTCAAATGATCTCTCACTCCTCCTTTTGTCTGCCATCTGCTTTATCTTGTTTTTTGCTATAGTCAGTTCCCTTTTTATCACCTGCATAACCTCTTGCCTCTGTTGTAAGTAATGATCCATTGCCATCTCCACATTCGAGTACTGCATAACAGAGGGCAGTATAGGGGGTTTATAGCCAAATAGAGCTTCAAATGGGGTCCTCTTCAGGGAACTGTGGAAGCTAGTGTTGTACCACCATTGGCTAGGGGTAGCCATTTGTTCCAACCCTTGGGTTTAGAAAAACAAACACACTGGAGGTAGGTTTCCAAGCACTGGTTTACTCTTTCTGTTTGCCCATCCATCTCTAGGTGGTAAGCTGTTGACATATGCAGCTTCACTCCAAAACTCTTGAATAGTTCTTGCTAGAAGTTATTGGTAAATATTTTGTCCCTGTCCGAGACTATGGACAGTGGCAGTCCATCCAGTTTAACAATTGAATCTAACAGCCGTCTAGCTACCTCAGGGGCTGTGAATGGATGTGCCAAACTCAAGAGTGGCAAAATTTTGTCAACCCATCCACCACCACACGAATTACATCCTTCCCTTCTGACTTAGGTAATCCTTCCACGAAGTCCATGGAAATTTGCTCCCATGCCTATTCCAGTATGTCCAGTGGCTGGAGCTATCCAGGGCAAGGAACCTATCTGTGCTTGCAGTGCTAACAAATAGGGCATTCCAAAACAAATGTGGTCACATCATGTTTGAGCCCCGACCAATAAAATAATTACCTCATCTTGCTGTATGTAACATTCAAGCCTGAATGTCCCCCTATTGGTGAATTGTGCAGAGACTGCAGGATTCTATCCTTAAGTTGGCTGTCATCCCCTATTACCAGTCTTCCTTTATATCTGAGTAACCCAGCTGATAAGGTGTAATTAGACTGATCTGTAGGGTGAACAGTTAATCGAGTGATGATGTCTTTTGCCCATGTAGACTGCTCATAACTTCTTGTAATCTCCTTAACCCAATCAGGTATCACCACTGATATAGCTTGGCAACTTCCTCCTTCCTCCCTCCTGGACAGTGCATCTGCCACTGTATTTTCTTTATCCTTCCTGTATTGTATTGTATAATCTAGCCCTATAACTTACTCACCCCCTTCTTTTTGCAGTTCTGATTACAAATTGATTGCCCTCTAAATAATACCTCCATTTTTCTACTTCCATTAAGACCGCTAGCAATTCTTTGTCATATATGCTTAGTCCCAAGTGTTTTGGGGCTAAGGCTTGACTTAAGAAGGCTAGGGGTTTACCTTCTTGCACCAGAACAACACCTACTCCTGAGTCACAAGAATCTCTCTCCAAGATGAAAGGCTTCGAAAAGTTGGGCAAGGCCAATATTGGAGCCTGAGTCACAGCCCCCTTTTAAGGCCTGAAATGCTTCCTCTGCACTGATATTCTAGCGTAAATTATTCTTCTTAAGTAGATCAGTTAGTGGCTTGCTTATAATCCTAAAATTCTTGATGAATCTCCTGTAATACCCGGTTAAGCCTAGGAAACCCCTCAATTCTTTGACAGTTTATGACCTTGGCCACTTCATCATAGCTGCAATCTTTTTAGGGTTTGTAATTACCCCTTCTCCAGTGATTATGTAGCCTAGATATTCCATTTTTTCCTCAACAAAGGTATATTTGGACCTCTTCACAAACAGTTGATTGGACCTGAGAATTTCAAATGCTACTCTCAAGTGGGTTAAGTGTTGGTCAAAAAATGGGTTGTATACGAGAATATCATCAAAAAACACAAGGATGAATTTCCTCAAGTAGGGGCCAAAAATATGGTTCATCAATGCTTGAAATGTGGCAGGGGCATTAGTTAAGCTGAATAGCAAAACTAGGAATTCATAGAGCCCTTAATGAGTCCTGAAGATTGTTTTGGGAATGTCTGTAAGACTCATCCGGATTTGATGGTGTTTGACTCATAAGTCAAGTTTTGAAAAGATGGTGGCTCCGACGAGTTCTCTAGTAAATCTTCGATGATTGAGATAGGAAATTTGTTTTTAACTGTAATGGAATTCAATTGACGGTAATCAACACAAAACTGGCAAGTCCCATCCTTCTTTTTTACTAATAGGACAGGAGAGGCAAATGGGCTTTGACTTGGCTAAATGATAGATTTAGTCAACATTTCCTTGACTAATTTCTCTATCTCGGCTTTCTATTTGTGTGGATATCTGTAGGATCAAATGTTGTCAGGTTCTGCATTAGGTTTCAAGTGTATGGTAAGGTCAAGGAAGCGGGTTGTCAGGAGGGTTGAGGGATCAACAAATAAATCCTCAAACTCAGACAATAGTAAGTGTAAGGGATCACAAGGGTGTACCTCATTGAGTGAATGCAGAGTGGAAGTCAATGCAAGCCATGAATGGTCTTTTACTTCTAGTGTTGCCTTACTGCCTTCCTCTCCTTCCCCAGCCTCCACCTCCACTACATATATGGAGTGTAATTGAGCTATTGAAGTCCCTCCTCGTTGAATTAATTTTTCCATCCTCTAGCCTGTCATCATTTTGCACTCTTCAGCCTCCCAGCTTCCTATTAATGTTAGCCTCTTCCCTTCCATTTCAAAGGTTACCTCTAATTTATTGAAATCAAAGACTAGAAGGCTTACTGTTTTCACCTAGTCTACACCAAGAACAATATTGCAGCCTCCCAACTTCAAAATCCGCAGATTCGCTATGAACTCCTCACCCAGCATTGTCCACTTTAAACCTTGATATTTTAGTTTACTTATCATTGGCTACTGTAACTAACAAAGGGAATGTAAGCCTGTGTTGGACATTGCAAGTCCTCAACAATAGCCTCATCTAGGAAGCTATGCGTACTCCCGCTATCAATGAGAATCATCAATGTCTTCTTCCCTACTGATCCCTTCACCTTTACCCGATGGACTGCCCTGCAGTGCATGCAAAGAAATCTCACCATCTTACTCTCTAGTAATCTCCATCTCCCCAACAACATCTCCTTCCTCTTCTTCTTCTTCTAGCCCTTCCATCTGCTTGAGTCTAACAGGGGCCAAGTTCCATCATCTCCAATCTCTCTTCCAGTTGCCCCTGGTTTTGTCGAAAGCCGATCTCCATCGCGTCCAAACAAGTTTCCATTTGCTTCATCCTCGCCAAGTTCCATCGTCTCCAATCTCTCCTCCAGTTGCCCTTGGTTTTGTTGAAAGCCGATCTCCATCGCGTCCAAACAAGT
This sequence comes from Diospyros kaki, assembly GCA_036245055.1. Classification (NCBI taxonomy): domain Eukaryota; kingdom Viridiplantae; phylum Streptophyta; class Magnoliopsida; order Ericales; family Ebenaceae; genus Diospyros; species Diospyros kaki. The sequence goes on from BSEG01000010.1 coordinate 3,659,132, forward strand.
TTCCATTTGCTTCATCCTCATTCTTTCTTCCATCACTTAATTCACTCGTCGCCTTCAATCAATTAACTACCCAGTTCACCAGATCCAATCGCAATTGCGTGAACTCCGATCGCCTTTGCTCAATTAACTACCTAGTTCACCAAATCCGATCAATGGATGTTTCCCATCATAATTGCGCTAAGCTTCGATCGCTCAAAATTGTTGCTCGTTGGAAATACTCGAAACCAAATGGCTAGGACTCCCCGGGCTCTAATACCAATTGTTAGATCTTCGGATCTAATAGAGGGTATTTGAGATGAAATTCTAGAATTAGTGGGATTTTTTTTTTGGGGGGGGGGGGGAAGAGAGAGAGAGAGAGAGAGAGAGAGAGAGAGAAACAATAAGAGAATAAGGAAGAAGATAAGGTTCGAGAGAGAATATTAGAGGGAAAAGATTCAAGTCATATCATTCATGAATCTCCATCTTCTAGTTGTGGCTTATTTATAGCCTCACAACCTCAACCATACACCCATGTGAGCATACAACTGGTAAGCAACAATAAGAGAATAAGGAAGAAGATAAGGTTCAAGAGAGAATATTAGAGGGAAAAGATTCAAGTCATATCATTCATGAATCTCCATCTTCTAGTTGTGGCTTATTTATAGCCTCACAACCTCAACCATACACCCATGTGAGCATACAACTGGTAAGCATAACCGCTTCTATAGCTAAGTACAAGCATTTAACAAAAAGGAAAGGAAAATTACAATTACTGCCCTTGGAACATAACAACACACTCCGGTTTGTGGTTCTTTTGTATTCCAAGATCATGAGGATTGTGATTTGGATCTCCCCAAATGGGGATCCTAACCAATGAGTTAGAATAATTTTCAAACAAAATTAGAGAAAGAAAGCTTGCTTACCTCACTTTCTTGTTTATTCTATTGCATTTTGAACTATTCGTTTGCATGGGATTCTTCATTCCATAAGTTGTACAAGAACATAGAAAATAATTCAAAACAAACCAACTTCTATGAGAGCAAAATATCAATCCAACTAATTTCAACTTAACTACAACTATAAAATGTATTGTGACCCAAAATACTTACATACACTGTATTTGTTCTTGTACTATGAGCCAAAACATACCATGTTCCAGGCGGTTGAACATTACATATTCATTATAGATTGAGACAACCATTACAGATTCATGGTGGTTGAACACATTAAGGCAAAGAAGAACACACACACATGCATACAACAGTCAGTGAGAAAAATGAGAGAGAGAGAGAGCATCCTTAAGTCATAGGCCATCTGATCATGGCAACAAAAAAGAGAACCTAGAGGCCAAGGCAAAGAAGGGATATTGGGAAATGGGGTAGCGAACAATGGTAGCACACAAAAAGAGGTGAGAAGGGGGGTGGGGGGCCACGATTTACAAGAGGGAGAGGGGAAGATAAGCAGTGCACATGGCGGTCGGCCAGCTAACTAGTTGGAGAGAGAGAGAGAGAGAGAGAGAACAAGTGCAGCATTGCTAGGGGTTGAAGATTACCCTAAGGAATGGGAGTTGTAGCCCCCATTGCAAGGGGTCACCCATTACCAACAACAATCGACCATCATGGGTACTTCCTAATTTTTAAATATGTTTATATATTATTTTAGTATATATATTACAAATCTTTATATATATAGTTAATATTATATATTTAAATTGATAGTTATTGTGAAATATAAGAAGAAAACTTAGCTTTAATATGAATATACCACTTAAAATTAATTCATAAACTATACACCTATATATATACAAATACAATGGGCCATGGGCCATGAGCTCTAACATAGGATTAACCCTAGACTATAACCATATAACTCAACACTCTCCCTTAAACTGGAGCATATATATCATATGCACCAACCTTGCTACAAATATATTCAATTCGAGAACCCCTGAGAGACTTAGTGAAGACATCTGCTAACTGCTCATTGGAATTGACAAAATCTGTGGTAATACAGCCAGATAAAATCTTCTTTCGGATGAAGTGACAATCTATCTCGATATGTTTGGTCCTCTCATGAAAGACTGGATTGGAAGCAATATGTAATGCAGCTTGATTGTCGCAAATTAATCTCATATGTGATATCTCCCCAAACTTGAGCTCCTGAAGCAATTGTTTTAACCAGATAAATTCAGACATTGCCAAGGCCATAGCACAATATTCTGCTTCTACACTCGACCTAGCAGCAACCTCCTGCTTCTTACTTTTCCAAGATACTAGGTTTCTTCCAACCAGAACACAATATCCTAACGTAGATCTTCTATCAGAAAGAGAACCTGCCCAATCAGCATCAGAATATCCGACTACTTGAGTATGACCTCTGTCCTCATACAATAGTCCTCTACTTGGAGCTCCCTTAATATACTTAAGAATCCGGACTACCGCATCCCAATGGCTATCGCAAGGAGACTGTAAAAACTGACTGACAACACTAACTGAGAAATAAATATCTGGGCGAGTGATAGTGAGATAATTAAGTTTTCTGACTAGCCTGCGGTATCTTCCAGGATCACCAAGAGGCTCCCCTTGTCCTGGTAAGAGCTTTACATTAGGGTCCATAGGAGAATCTATAGGTTTACAATCAAGCATCCTAGTTTCTTCTAGAATGTCTAACACATACTTTTGTTGAGAGATAACAATACCAGAACTGGACTGAGCAACTTCTATGCCAAGAAAGTATTTAAGTAACCCCAAGTCCTTAGTCTGAAAATGATGGAAAAGATGTTTATTCAACTGAATAATACCATCCTGATCATCACTTGTAATAACAATATCATCCATATAGACAACCAAGTATATACACCTCCCCTATAATGTGTGTTTATAAAAAATCGAATGATCATACTCACTACGAGTCATACCAAAGTCTTGAGTGACAGCATTGAAACGACCAAACCAGGCTCGAGGAGACTGCTTCAACCCATATAGTGAGCGACGAAGTTTACAAACCTGCCCAGACTCCCCCTGAGCAACAAACCCAGGAGGTTGCTCCATATAAATCTCCTCCTGAAGCTCACCATGTAAGAAGGCATTCTTAATGTCCAGTTGATACAACGTCCAATGGCGCATAGCTGCTATAGAGAGAAACAAACGTACAGAGGACATCTTAACAACAGAGGAAAAAGTGTCACCATAGTCGATGCCATAAACTTGGTATACCCTTTGGCAACCAAACGGGCTTTGAGGCGATCAACCTACCCATCAGGACCCACCTTAACAGTATAGATCCATCGACAGCCGACAAGAGATTTCCCTGGGGGTAAAGGAACCAAATCCCAAGTACTATTGGAATGTAATACAGTCATCTCATCCACCATTGCTTGTCACCACCCCGGATCAGAAAGTGCCTCACTAACAGTCTTAGGTACTGAAACAGAGGATAAGGAAGACACAAAAGCACAAAAAGGAGACGAGAGACGGTGATAGCTAAGAAAATTATAAATGGGGTGAGGATTGCAAGAAGAACGGGTACCTTTCCAAAGGGCAATAGGAAGCAGATCCTCAGAAGGCAGGACCGCGGCAGGTGGAGAGACTGGAGCAGGATGTGAGGCAGCAGGAGTCACTGAAGTAGTAGGAGATACGGGAGAAGGTGCAGGAACAACATCTCCACTGGGAGGAGACCGAGGCTGATGACGTCGATGATAAACCTGCAATGGGGTAGAAGAAGGAACAGGGAGAATAGGAGCAGGAGGACTCGCGGGAAGAGGGAAAGCCTCATAAATGGGTTGACACGCGGTATGAGGCGAAGAGTAGAAAGGAGACGACTCAAAGAAGGTAACATCCGCCGAAAGAAAATAGCGGCGGGTGTCAGGAGAATAACACCTATAACCCTTTTGAAGGCGAGAGTAACCAAGAAAAATGCACTTGATGGACCGAGCAGACAATTTATCTTGACCGGGAGACAGGTTATGGACAAAGCAAGTGCAACCAAAGACACGGGGAGGAAGAATATATAATGGTTGATCAGGAAACAAGAGAGAGTGAGGAATCTGGTGCTGAAGAACTGAGGAGGGCATCTTGTTAATAAGATAGCAAGCAGCAAGGACAGCTTCACCCCAAAAGCGAAAGAGGACATGATGATGAAGAAGAAGAGTGCAAGCAGTTTCAATCAAATGTCTGTTTTTACGCTCAGCAACCCCATTCTGTTGTGGTGTATATGCACAAGACGACTGATGCAAGATCCATTGAGAAGACATAAATGTAGTAAAGGAAATAGAAAAATACTCAGGAGCATTGTCACTGCGCAATACTTGGACAAAGGTATGAAAATGCATTTTGATTTCAGCACAAAAGAATTCAAAAATTAAGAATAACTCAGAACGATTTTTCGTTAAATATAACCATGTGCAACGAGAATAATCGTTGATAAACGTTACAAAATATTGAAAACCCAAAACATACACGACACGACTAGGACCCTAGACATCGGAATGAACTAAAGCAAACGGGGACATAGCCCGATTATTGACACGCTTTGGAAAAGAAGTGCAAGACTGTTTTCCAAGTTGACAAGACTCCCAATGAAAAGACGACAAACTAGATAAACCGGGGACCATCTTTTGAAACTTAGCCAAACTAGGATGTCCCAAACAATTGTGGAGAAGAGCAGGAAACTCAGTCACCGAGCAAGTAACAGGCGATGCAGGAAGGTTGAGATGATAGAGACCCTGCGACTTACATCCGACGCCAATCATCTGTCCCGTATCGCGATCCTGGATAGTAACAGAATGATCATTAAAGGTGATAAAACAATTTAAGGCATGTGTAAGTTTACTAACAGAGACAAGATTAAAGGGACAATGAGGAAGATAAAGGACAGAATCTAAAGGCAGAGAAGGTAAGGGTTTGGCAGTGCCAATAGCTTTAGCAACCGCTTTGGACCCATTGGCTAATGTTACAAAAGGTAAAGAAATAGAATTAGTAAAATGAGAGAACAAATAGGGATTACCAGAGATATGGTTAGAAGCACCTGAGTCCAGGACCCATGGTCCCTAAGAGGATGACTGAGCGAGACAGGCAGTGGAATCACTAGTGTGGACAACAGAAGCAACTGTGGATGAGGTTTGCTGGGACGTCTTATACTTGAGATACTCATCATAATCAGCCCCAGTGAGAATGACAGATTACGGTGGATGACCATCAAAGGACTCAGATCGAGAACCATCAGCATGAGCAACATTAACACGAGGAGGGCAGCCATGCAACTTATAACATTGTTCCTTAGTATGCCCCCACTTGTGACAGTAGTTACACTTGGGGCGTTTGCCTCGATTACCATGATCTCCTCCCTGTTCGCCACTACTCTGAACCTGTGAAGCCATGACTGAATGATCACTTGCAGAAGAGGGAGGCACTGTAGGAACGGATGAAACTCGAAGAAGACGAGAATACACTTCATCCATAGTAGGTATAGTAGGACTAGCAAGAATCTGATCACAAACAGGAGCAAGCTCAGGACCAATGGCAGCAAGAGTACACACCATGAAGAACTTATCCTGCTGAGATAGATCCTCTGCAGCAGTCTTACCAGCAGGTAACAAAGAGTTAAATTTAGCTTTAATAGAGGCCATGCGACCAAAAAAATCAGGAAGAGACAAACCCTACTGTCGTAAACTGAGCAGATTATACACAATTGAATACAAGCGTTGAATGTCATTAGTGTATTAACGCCTTGGCCTGAGCCCACAATTCACAGCACGTGATATAGTTAGTATAGATCGGATGAAGAGAGGGATCAATTGACTGCCACAGGAGACTGCACAATAGAGCATCAGCTCTCTGCCACTCAGATTTATTTGTGGTCACATTCTCGACCTTAATAGTTAGATGATCCTGTAAACCTTGACTCATACACCATAGTTCAACCGATTTGGACCAAGAGATATAATTGGAACTGCCCATCAACTTCTCAGTAGCAATGGCTGGAGAGGGAGGCAAACTACCAAAGAAGGAGCCAGATTTACTAGTACCAACCATGTTGGATCAAAGGGAGCCCTACAAGATCAATAGATCTGAAACAAAATAGTTAAATAACCAAAAAATAAAGGTTGGATGATCCAGCACAGAGAACAGGTGCACTGGAGCGACGGCAGATGGCAGATGCCGGTGACCGGTGGCGGCAGATGGCAGCAGATGGCGACGAAACCACCGAGGTTGGGATGGACTAAAGGAGGTGAGTCCAATGGTGAAGACGGCGTTGCAATTGGAGCACTGGTGAGAGAGATCGAAGCAAAAAATGTCTCTGTGAACAGTGCGAGAGAGGCGGCACGTGGAGGCGGTAACGGCGACGGTCCTCCGGGGCTCAACAGATCGGAGGCTAGCGAATGCAATGGCGGTGGTGGTGTGCGTGATCGGTGGCCAGACGGTGAAGACCCACTTTGACCAGTAGCGCACGCGCAGCGGAATCGTAGTGGGCAGCGATGGCGGTGGCACGGCAAGCTGCAGCGGTCGATGGTGAAGCGACCGACGGTGGTCGTCGATGATGCGGACGGTGACGACGGCGGCGGCAGCGGCGGCGACGGCGACGGCTACGACTAGGGTTTGTATGGTGGCTGCTAGGGTTTGTATTAAAAACTAGGGTTTGTATTTTGGCTCTGATACCATGTGAAATATAAGAAGAAAACCTAGCTTTAATATGAATATACCACTTAAAATTAATTCATAAACTATACACCTATATATATAAATACAATGGGTCATGGGCTCTAACATAGGATTAACCCTAGACTATAACCATATAACTCAACAGTTATATATATTTAGTTTATATTTCTATATCTTTAGTTTATATTTATATAGAAATATATATTCTTGTAAATATGTTTATATATCAATCTAAATTTATTTTTATATTTTAGAGCATAGTTATATTTTTTGTAATTAAAATATAGAGAGGGAGCAAAATAGGGGGGGGGGGAGAGAGAGAGAGAGTAGAATTCATAAATTAGGGGCAAAATGGTCAATTTACACAACTTGTCATTTATGACTTTTTGTTTTTTTTGTTTTTTTTTGGGGGGGGTGGGGGTGTGGGGAAGCAACAACAAAAACACAAACACACCCATACAAAGGCAGAGAAAACAAAAATGTAATAACTAAACCACGTAAGGATTTCAATTCCAGGTTTCATGACTTCATCTCTGCTTGATTTATGAAAGTTAACCAATATATTATATTTCCCAGTGAAAGTCACTTATACCAGGTTCAGTTAATCCAAGTATAAGCACATACTAGCCCCAGCATCTCCATTTATGACATCACTCATTTTCTCAACAATTATAAATCTGGATGCAGTAGTCACTTCTCTATACCAGAAACCTCAGTTGAAGAGGACATTTAGTCAAACAACACTACAAAGGAATTGATAGCCTGATACATCCTCTTTCCCATTTTTCAGTAACAATAAACCAAAATCTCAACAGTTGATCCTCAAATATAGAATTCTAGAGAATATTAAAGCTATCATTCCAATGCAAACAGATGCTTCTGAAGTTGTTAACATAAAAACATTCAGGGAAGTACCACAGCATACAAAAATGTAACTATGATGGAAACCACTACAACATCCAAAAGACAATTTCATTAATAACACCAGAACCATAAATGCTGAAAGTGATCTGGTAGCTTAAACAACATACTTTACTAAGTTGGAAGTGCTGGATCAAGCAGCAGATTATTTGGACTGAATAGGCTATATTTGGCCAGAAAACATGTCAAATTGTCCTGCTAGACAAATTCTTGAAAGCATATTTCCGCCATCTTCATTCACTTCAAAGTAAAACGTAAAATTCTTAGTAAAAAATTAATTAAATCAGAAGCATGTGGTTTTCTTTTTCTTTTATGTTGTCCTTCATGAAAAAAAAAAAAAAAACTGAAGGTATCTCAAATAAAGACATAAAAAATGGAGTGTCCCACAAACTGCTTCTCAGTTAAGCTCATCCAGTGATTTCAAAATGTTTTAGATAGAGCTTAGGCAAAATCCTTGTCTACCAAGAGATTTCAACTGTGTTTCAGGCTCCTGAGAACTCATTCACTTTTTAGTCTGAAATTCAGTCCTAATTTTCTAGGTCATATTCCTGGGGATTTCTTGTACTTGCTAGATATGGAATCCAAGGGATGAGTATGGTCACTCTGGTTATCTATTATAAAATATGGCATCCTACAATTGCAGTATCAATCACAACAAAACCTGCAATGCCTGGTGTCCAACTTGTCTGATCCAAGAGACCTTGACTACACTACCTATCATGCCAAAAACTACCCTGTCTCCCTTCCCCATGGTGCTTTCAGGGACTTATTATCTGAAGCAACATTTAGTAAAGGAAACAAACATTCTACCTGATACTGACAACAAAAATAGAGTAGCACAGGGAAGAAATATGAATAAACCTGATTGATTGATTGGTTTGCTCCAACATCCTGGAGCTCTGGAGGACGATCAGCAGTGAGTAATAGAAGTGGTACAAAGTCTTGACTTGCCTCCACAACCTATGCAATAGTTTATAGTGACTATTGAATTAGAATCACCAAAAGCTAAGTAAAAGAATTTATATGCAGAAAAATATATATAGGTTTGCCCTAATCTATGAAAATGAATAGGCATAGTTTACTATATTTCTCTTTAATTTCTTTTTCTTGAACAATTCAAAATCCAAACATAGTGTTAACAATTCTCCAGATTATGGAACAAGTGGACTACTACAATATAGAGTGTAGACCTTGTGTTAGATGAACTGACTTTCGATAGAGGTTGATGATGAACTAGTTTACGATAAGAAGTATTTAGTAATTCATAATTGTCTGAACAAGATGATAGACTGTAATGTTTCCTACACAATATCTGTATATAAATAGCATTCAAACTCACAGCAGGAAGAAGATTTGAAACCGCGGTGCCTGATGATGTTATGACTACTGCTGGTTTATGAGAACCTCTGGCATAACCAATAGCATGAAATGCAAGTGACCGCTCATCAAAGCAAGCAATACATGTTGTAAGGGGGTGAGTGGAAGCGGCAACAGCAAGTGGAGATGATCTTGATCCTGGAGCTATGCAGAAATACTAGATGAAGAATAAATCAGAAACATGTAACCAACACATATAGATGGACTATTACTAACACCCATCTCACCGTCAAACCCAGTCGAGAGCATTCCTCAATTATAAGAGATGCCCACAGAGAATTGATGTTAGGATGGTCTTGAAGATGGCAGCACATTCTGCTGAGAAGATCCAGCTGACACTAGAACAAGGGACAAAAACAATTTGCCACTGAGATTTTCCACTCTACATTTTGAACTACAAACTAAATTAGTTAAATACCAGAATGACTAAAAACTATAATAATTCACAGCTCACCTGTATCAACAACAAAACACTTAAGTATAATATAAGAGGTATCCAGCATGGTAATTATGTATTTTAAGGTTAAGGAAACAAGGTGCCATGGCAACGAAATAGTTTCCTGATTCAAGTACTCCAATAATGAGCAACCATTCTACGTCATAAAAATTCTCTGTGTAATTACCGTATCCAAGTGAGGAAATCAAATTCACACTTTAGCTGGAAACTCTACAAGCACTAGTAAGTTCCATCACTTCGTAAACAAATCACATTTTGTCTTTACCAATTTTAAGTCAACTCTTGTAATTATCTTCTCTCTTATAGGTATTCCTTGCACCAACCCCTCTAAGTCCTCTTAAAATTTTGTCTTTAGCTTTTCTCCTAACCCACTAATACTGTTCATAGTATCTTCTCCTAGAACAACTTCATCTGTAATAATCTGTCTCCTATTCATTCACATCCACTACCCCATCCTTTAATATCTTATCCATGATAATCCTCACTCTATTCCTTGCACGATCCTTCCCAAAGTACCAAAGTTTATATCTAGACTTAAGTCAACTTTTTTACCTTCACACTAACCCCTCTCATCTCTCAAAGGAAAACAAGATTAATTATTCTCTTGATCATCACATCTACCACTGTTATCACAACATTAATTCGTTCAGAATTACCAACCATTTATGGGAGAAACAAGCACAAATGAAAGACATTAAACTTGTAAAAATCATGTCTGTCTTGGCAATAAATTGTGTGAAGCAGTGAAATGTGCGATGCACAAATTAAGGACTAGCATGCTATAGGCAAGTACATTATCCAGTCAAATTATCATGGATGCTTTGACAGTAATTATGATCAGAGCAACACTACATTGTCGGGGAAACTACATTCTAGATATTTAGCAAGCACATATAAAATTATGCACAAGATTTACTCTTAGACTGTAAACAATGGAATAAAAATTCTGTTTCTATTCAATCATCAATCTAATTACGTGGGCTCTTCTTTTATAGAAGAGGTTTTACATAAAAAGTAAAGCAATCAATCTAAGAGATATTTACATAAAAGGAAAGCAATCAATCTATGCAATAGGAAACTATAGATCTATACACAATAGGAAGCTATACAATAGGAAAGGTTAGCAGTTGTATATTTAGGAGAGTTTCCTAAGACTGGTTTCGACAAGATTCCCTAAACTGATTTTAGGAAACTTATATCACATTGAATTCTCCGAATGCTAACACTCCCCCTCAAACTGGAGAATGAATATCCCACATTCCCAGCTTGCTTACCAAGTCTTCAAACCTCTTCATTGGTAGCCCTTTGGTTAGGATATCCGCAACTTATTCTTCGGATGGCACATAGGGTAAATGAATTAGGCCAGTTTCCAATTCTCCTTGATGAAATGTCGGTCTATCTCAACATGTTTAGTCCTGTCATGTTGGACAGGATTATGGGCTATGCTAATTGCTAATTGATTATCACACCAAAGGCCAATTGGTCCTTGGGCTTGAACCTTCAGGTCTTCAAGGATAATTCTTAGCCACAAAACTTCACGTAGACAAAAGGCCATAACCCTAAATTCCGCTTCTGCACTTGATCTTGCTACAACACTTTGTTTTTTACTCCTCCATGACACCAAGTTCCCACCTAGATAAACACAGTAACCACTTGTTGACCGCCTATCTGTGATAGACCCAGCATAGTCAACATCTAAGAAACCCATGATGTCCAGCTCATTCCCTGCTTTAAATAGAATTCCCTTGCCTAGAGTGTTCTTGAGGTAACTTAGAATTTTTCTTACAGCAAGCATATGATCCTCAATAAGGTTGTGCATGAACTGGCTCACAAGGCTGATTGCAAAAGCGATGTCAGGCCTTGTGTGGGAGAGATAAATCAGCCTTCCAACAAGTCTTTGGTACCTTCTCTTGTCCACTAGTTGGCTGCTAGGGTTGTTCCACAACCTACTGTTAGGTTCAATAGGGATTTTAGGCGCTTTTCCACCTGTCAACCCTGTTTCTACCAACAAGTCCAACACGTACTTCCTTTGAGAAAGGAAGATCCCAGCTTTAGAATAGGCAACCTCAATTCCCAGAAAATACTTGAGAACCCCCAAGTCTTTGATCTCGAATTCCCTGGACAGCCTTTTCTTGAGTTTTCCTTGCTCCTCCTTATCATTTCCTGTGACAATCATATCATCTACATATACTAACATAACTGTCACTTTACCTTCTTTAGAGTGTTTTATGAAGAGAGTGTGGTCTCCCCTACTTTGGTCATACCCGAAAACTTTCATAGCTTTGGAAAATCGTCCAAACCAAGCCCTAGGAGACTGCTTAAGCCCATATAGAGCTTTCTTGAGCTAACATACCTTCCCTTCATGCCCTTCTTGGAACCCTGGTGGCAATTCCATATATACGTCCTCCTCCAAATCCCCATGGAGGAATGCATTTTTTACATCTAGCTATTGTAGGTTCCATCCAAAATAGGCTAGTAATGAGAGGAGGATTCGTATCGTGGTCATTTTTGCGACTGGAGCAAATGTCTCAAGATAATCGACTCCATAAGATTGTGTGTATCCCTTAGCTACCAGCTTGGCCTTATATCTCTCTAAGGTGCCATCAGCCTTATATTTTACATTGAAAATCCATCTACAGCCCACCGGATTGATCCCCTTAGGTCTGGACACAAGATCCCATGTATGGTTCTTTTTTAGGGCACTCATTTCCTCCAACATAACTTGTTTCTAGTTTTGATCCTGTAATGCCTCATTTACTGACTTAGGAATGATAATTGAATCCAAGGAAACTAGGAAACTCTTATGCCTTTGGGAGAGACGATGATAGGAGAGAAAATTGGTTAAGGGATGTTGTGTACAGCTCTTAATCCCTTTTCTAACTGCAATACGTAGGTCTAAATCATCAAAGATAGGGCCATCAGAAGAGAAAATATCCTACGTGAGATTCATACCTAAACCAGAATCCGAGGGTGGTGTATGTTGTGTGTCTTGGATAGGCTGCCTTCGCTTGTAGATGTAAGGAGACCCCTTGTACCAAACTGGAGAGGGCAGCCTTTTGATGGCAGCTTGTTCACCCAACTCAGCCTGATCATGCACTTCATTGTGACTGCCAAGGGACAAACTAATGAGAGGATGAGAAGGTCAAGTTGGTGATGGCTGAGTTGTTTGAGCAGTAGTAGGGCTGGTGTGGTTAAGAGAATTAGAACTAGAGTGAGAGGTATGTAGAGAGGCAGACAAGAGAGTATCATCAAAGCTTTCATTGAAGCTGTAGTCCCCATAGGAAAGTCTCTCCCCCTGGGGACCAGCTGGAGAGGAACCAAAAAAAGAAAAGGGCTCAACAAAGGTAAAATCTTTGGAGACATACAACTTGCGAGTAGAAGGATGATAACACTTATATCCTTTTTGGGTAGGAGAATACCCTAGGAAAACACACTCAAGTGCCCTTGGATCCAACTTATCTCGATGTTGTTTGGGTATGTGAACAAAGGATACACACCCAAATACTCTAAGAGGAAGAGGATTATGCACATTAAAATTCGAAAAATGAGTAGTTAGACAAGCAAGAGGGCTTTGTTGGTGAAGGAGCTTTGTGGGTACTCGATTAATAAGAAAGGCAGTAGTGAGAACAACCTCTCGCCAAAAACTTTTTGGAACTCTATGATGATGAAGTAGTGTACGGGCCACATTAAGGAGATGTCTCATCTTCCTCTCAACTACTCCATTTTGTTGTGGAGTATCTATACAAGAAGATTCATGGACAATTCCTTCTTGTTGAAAAAACTGATGCATATGGTGATTAAAATACTCCTGGGCATTATCAGTTCTAAGTTTCTGTGTAGGTGTTCCAAATTGAGTAGTAATCATCTTACAAAAATTTGGCAACATTGTTCCTATGGAAGCCTTATCTTTTAGCAAAAACACCCATGTCATTCGAGTACAATCATCAATGAAGGAGATAAACCACCGAAACCCAGAGTAATTAGGAATTTTACAAGGCCCCCATACATCAAAATGAATTAGAGCAAAGCATTTAGAACTGATTTTATTACTCATGGGATAAGGAACAAGATGCTGTTTGGAAAGAATGCATACATCACAATGAAAGATATTGGGATCAATAGAATGAAATAAAGTAGGAAACATAACTTTTAATAGAGTAAATGGAGGGTGACCAAGGCGGTAATGATGCAGCCATATATTGTGATGATCTGTTGTAGTTTGAGAGGAACAAGCGATCGGTGGCTGGTTTCTAGATGGAGAAGAAGCCTTCCCTACAAAGCAGTACAACCCACTTTTTTCTTTAGCAACACAATTCCTCATCCCTGTCTTTAGTGCCTGAAACTCACACATATTAGGTGAAAAAACAGCTTGGCAATTTAAGGTTTTAGTGAGTTGATGAATGGACAGCAGATTAGCTGATAAGTGTGGGACATGAAAGACAAGTTTAATGGAGAGATTAGGGCTAAGATCCACATCGCCATGGCTAGCAATAGGAACTATTGTGCCATTAGCAATTGTGATCATTTTGGTGGTCTTGAGAGGTTGATAGGTGGAAAATACATAGGGGTTAGGAGTCATATGGTATGTTGCTCCCGAATCCAAAATCCAAACATCATTCCGATCAGTTTTTAAGGTAGAACAGAATGCAGAATGAGTGCATTTACCTGGGATTTCCAATTGTGCTAGAGAGCAGGATCCATCTTGCACTGATTTGAGGAAGGACTTCAGCTTGTTGATCTCCTCAGCGTTAAATGGAGTGAGATTTGAGCTGTTGTCAGCCTCGGCCTTCACTCCCAGCTGGTCCTCCTCTTGCTCCTTGTGTGATAGATAAACCTAATTTCTTGTAGCCAGATTCTTGAATCCTCCTCCACTCCTATTTAGGACAGCCTCTTTGCCATGAAGGTTGAAGCATGTGTCACGGGCATGCCTGGGTTTCTTACAATGAGTGCACCATAGTCCCTCTCTTCCATTGGCTCGAGTTTGAGCCTCTATTCACCCAAATCTAGGCCGTGTATCCTCTCCTTTGTTCACAGCCATTGCTGATCCATCAGTGGCAAATTCCCTTAGCATCACCAACCTCCTATTTTCTTCACTTCTTACCACAGCAAATACCTCATTAAGAGAGGGAAGTTTTTCCCAACCAAGTAGCTGCACCCTCACTTGATCAAATTCGGGGTTAAGGCCAGCCAAAAACTCAAAAATCCTATCCCGTTCGACTATTTGGTTAAGGGTTGTAGGATCCATGTTGTAAATCATCTTTATATTCTAATAGTGGTCTAACTCAAGCCAAAGACCATTCATATGATTATAATACTCAATGACAGACAACCACCCTTGTTTAGAACCACTAATTTTAGTTTTCACTTCATAGATGACTGATGCATCCTAAATTTTGGAGTAAGTTCACTTCACAACTTCCCAAATCTCCCTAGCAGTACCCATAAACATGTAATTCCTACTTACCTCTGGAAGCATAGCATTCCACAACCAGGACATTATTTGAGAATCCTCAATATATTTTGGGTACATAGGATCAGTTGCACTTGGAAGAGAGGCAGTGAGATGATTGATCTTACCCCTTACTTTAAGAAATGTCCTTACCAATTAAGCCCATTGCAGGTAGTTTCTCCCATCTAGTCGATAGGACAGGTGGAAATTAGGCAACTCCCTTGCTGCTGCTCCATGCCTAGCTTCTGGGATTACTTCGAGAACTTGATCTACTGCTGGTGAGGTTTCTCTAGTTATCATTCCTTCAGATAGTTCAGACATGCTACAGAGAGCTTAATAAAATAAAAAAAATGCAAGAAGTCCGGCAGCAAGACAGGAAGAATGCGTGTGATGCAGGTAGGGTTTCAGAAGGTACTGCAGTGCTAAAAGGTGCCATGAAGGCACTAGGGTTTGTAGGGTTGTGATAGAGCTGATACCATGTAAACAATGGAATAAAAATTCTGTTTCTATTCAATCATCAATCTAATTACATGGGCTCTTCTTTTATAGAAGAGGTTTTACATAAAAAGGAAAGCAATCAATCTAAGAGATATTTACATAAAAGGAAAGCAATCAATCTATGCAATAGGAAACTATAGATCTATACACAATAGGAAATGATAGCAGTTGTATATTTAGGAGAGTTTTCTAAGACTGGTTTAGGCAAGATTCCCTAAACCAATTTTAGGAAACTCATATCAAATTGAATTCTCCGAATGCTAACACAGACAAGAAGAAGCTTTATGATGTAGCAGTAGCTTATATTTGTATCAGCAAAATACCACAGTATATGTGCCAATTCCTAATATAATAGTGTCATACCATATTATTAGCAATTGCCAGAGTAGGTGAAAATCTGACAGAGAACTGACAGGTTGATGGAAGCTCTTTCTGCAAGAAAAAGATGAAAAATTCAAACTAGTCATTTTCTATCAGGTGTTCTAAGAGAATAAGAATGACATCTGGGCCAAGGAAAAAATAAAGCATTTTTCCAGTCTAGCAAAATAGAGTTGAGAACATAAAGGATAAAGAAGTACCAGGTTAAAGGACATACCAGTTCCATAGCATCATTCACAAGATCCTTTCCACCCATAGAGAGAACATTCATGTATACCTACACAATCATCTTGTTAAACTATAGAACATTGAAACAGTCAACATGTCAATGACTTAATACCCCTAGGTAAAATCTAGCAAGTTATGTTAATCACAAATATATAACTGCAGAATCTTAATACATAAATATGTTTCAGAGAAGCTCTTTCTTGGAAGTTATGTTAATTGGAACCTAGAGTGCAATAACACAGACCAGAAAATCAGATTAAAAGATCAATGCTTTAAGTTATAAAGAAGTATGGTCAATCAGTGCAAAAAGAACACAAACAACGCAAGAAGATTTAAAGAATTTCAGAGACAAATTACTGTGCAAATCAAGTTCTAAAAGGGAGAAATATACCATTCGGGTGTTTTCATCCTCCAAGACATTGAACTTTCTGAGAGAAGATCTGATGAATTTGATATGAGATCTCTGTGTGGTGGGCCAAAAATGATGACTTGCCTAACATGTGAAATTAAATAGGGAAAAAGACATAAAGGGGACATGATTATCTCTCAATGACAAAAAGTATCAAGAAATTTACTTCAAATAGATGACTCTATAACCCATGACATCCATGACAGTGTTTAGTGGAAATGGGTTAAAGTGACATTTTAATAATTCCATGCAACAAATGCAAGGGACTCTAGAGTAATGAGTAATTAAGAGGAACTACAGAAACTTAGAGGTTGTTCTCTTCGTGTTTCAATTTTCAGTTTTGAGTTTTGAATTCAATTTTCAGTTTTGAGTTTTTAATTCATTTTCAGTTTTGTGTTTTGAGTGTTTGTTTTGAGATTGCTGAAAACACGTTCTTTTTGTATTTCTGAAAAACTGTTTCTCAAAACAGAAAATTAAAAAACACATTTACTTGGGAATTTTGAGAAAATTTATTTTATAATATTTTATTCAATGAATTTGATTATTCAGTAAATTAGAACAGTTTAATACTAGTATATTATTAAGTAATATATACATTTCGAAATTGGTGAATCTTGCAATATTTTTTTCCCGTTACAAAAATAAAATACAAACAAAAAATAAAGTAACTTTTGCAATTCATGGTCAAAGAGGCGATCGGAGCAAGGTGGGTTGTCGATGGTTGGCCCAAATGAGAAGCAGAGACGGATGACGTAAGGGAACGATGAAGGGGAAGAAGCAATGACCGGAGAAGGTCAAGCGAGGCCACGATTTGAACGACGGTGATGGTTGGAGGTGGACAACGATGGTCATTCAGCGGTCGAAGGCAGCAAATCTGTGTTGTTGGTCGCAATGCAAGGGGAGCAAACGACATCAACGACGAAAAGCGGGGGTAGTCGAACGATAAGGGGCGATCAACGGCAGCTCGGGGCATTAGCGGGCACGATCGACAGTCGAGCCTTGAAGAGAAGAGAAGAAAGAAAAGAGAAGGAAGAGAAGAGAGGAGTCGAACCTGGATATTGGAGAGAGAAGAGGAGAGCAGTCTTTGTTGTTTTCCACATTTTGGAAATTTGAGAGTGTTTGTGATAAAAACAGCCAAAACGACTTTTTGCTATTTTGAGTTTTCTTTACAAAAAATTTTCTTGTTTTCGAAAATACATTTTTTAAAATATGAAAGTAAACACATTTTCATTATTTTGGAAAACTGAAAATGGGTTGAAAATAACAAAGAAAACAGAGCCTTAATGTGCAATTTTGTAAAGTGGGCTACGTTTTGTGGAATTATATAATTGGCAGATGGAAGAGATCAAGGAAGTTAGAATAAAAGGAGAGAGATAACAGACATAATTGGGAGAGAAAACAGAGAGGGAAATTAGAGGAGAGAGAGATGGAACTTAGAAGGAGAGAGAGAAGAGACACCGAGGGAGGGAAAAGCAGTCAGATCCGAGCAAGAGAGAACTTGGAGAGAGAAAATCAGAAGTCTAAATTTGATATATTTCACATAATGATTTCTTTATAGCTCTAGTAGCTTTATATAGCTACTTCTCCTAGGTAAGTAATTCTGTTACAAAGTAAAGCATAAAATACAACAACAAAAATAACAAAATAAGTGCTACTAAATTACTGTTATATCCTTGGGGTCATGACACAATATTGGGATGAGATGGATATGAAGCCCATTATAAAAAGAATTGAGCTCCTTGTTTGGAATTATGAGTGGGATGACATCACCATGATGTTAACTCCATTACTAGTAAAAATATATGTAGAGACCTAAAGTTAATTTGTATGAGGATGTCATCATATTCCAAGGATGGCATCATATTCCATTAACAAAAAGGGTGGGTTGTAATGAAGTAGGAGGTGGTTTAAAAGGGGTGAGATGACATGTAAGGCCTGTGATTCGGATATTGGACCTTAGAATTATTATTAAAAGAAAGGGTCAGCCCATTCTTTCCAAAACCCACTAGGGTTTGGAGGCTGGGAGGTTATACAAAACTTCCCCATGACCTCTCTTTTTCTGCGAGATACATCTCTTGAGGGCAGTTGATTGTGAATACAGTGTTGGATTGTTCATTCGAACTTCACAGGTATGTTTACTGTGGGGATTTCTTTTGGGGTTTGTTTCTTTTGTTCTTATTTTCTTTGGTGTCAGAGTTGAATCTGACAAGAGAAACTTCTCCTCAGTATTTGGGAGAATTGGTGGGGGATTGGAAGGAAAGGAGGGAGAAGATAGAGACAAATGAGAGGGAGATCGAGAGAGAGAGAGTTAGGGGGGAGAATGAGATCAATTCTATTCCAGGATGATCCAAAGGAGCAGGATCAGTTGATCTTTATACTGATCCGGGCTCGGGAAAGGCACCAACTGGCTGCCTAAAATTCAAATATTACATTATTATTTGAAATTGAAATAGGACACAACTGCCTAACTGTAATTCCTGCCAATACAACAATTGTCCCAAGCCATTTGGTTCAAAGACTTGATTCTCTTCTCCCTCCTTGCCACAATTTCCTCTTTAGGTGTTGTTACCCAAAGCCCAAATGAACCCTCAGGCTTTTGTAATTCAGTTCTATAACCAACCATTTTCATTTCAAGTAGTTGAACTATAAAAAGAGAAGGGAAAAGATAACATTGATAAGTGAGAGATCAGGGCCCAATGTTACCTGGTCTAGTGCTAACTTGTTAGATTGAATGGCCTCCTCATATGTATAATGGGAAGAGTCACTCCAAGCTAATGTTGCTGCTAAAATAGATATGCCTTCAAACTCATTTAACTCAATCTGTGGAAAAGTATTCTCATTTCAAAAGCATGTACGTGTGCAAAGTAGCTCTCCACTAAGGAAAAAAGACAAATATAACTTTAACAGAACCTATGAATGACATATACGATGTAAGCCAACTTAATAGGTGAACAATGGATAATAAAAGCAAGGAAGATAATAAATGCAAACAGGACTGCTACCAGAAACTAATATGCAAAAGAATACCTTGGGTATGAAAAGATAGAATGAACCCTTCAAGTGCTTCATGAAAGACGACTCTATATCAACATCCACATCCACAAAACCATAAGCCTTTACAAATGTTGAATCTACAGAGAGACATCTGTATATAAATGTAAAGTCATCAAAATGCTGTGCACCTGCTCAAACAATCAAGGCTCCAAAATCTAGTTCTTTTGAGATCACTTTGTTTAGAAAATAGAAACTCAATTTTGACCTTAAATAAATATGCCTAGGCCGCAAAGTGAAGTCCATGCAGACTCCAATAAGATTTTCGTGATACTTTTACAACTGAAAATAAAACTTAACAAAGCAAGTGCTTACTCAAAGAAACTTCATTCCACTATTCCTACAAGCTGCCAAAGGCAACCAGAACCAAGTATATACAATGGATAATAAATCCATACAAAATCGCTCCAAAAAGAACAGAGAAATTTCAATAAATGTGTAGAACATAATAAAAATCTGGAAATGATCTGCCAACTCCTTGGCCCTTCTGCATATACAACACTGAGCAAAAAGTAGCCCTCTTTCACAATTCTGCAGTGAGAATGGCATCCAAAAGCTATTGATGAATCTACATAAAAAGAGAAGGAGAAGAAATGGGAAGCCCCCAGACCTTGTTCCACAGAAAAGGGAAACCCTCCAACCACAAAGAAGCAAACAAATATTGGTCACATATGCCCGCACTTCACCTGGGTTCCCTAACCCCATGGTAAATCCCCAAATACCGTTTAATTCACAATCTTGAAACCTGAAAGAAGCTCAAACACCTTCAATATTCTGTGTTTGTAATAGCATTTATCATATGCCTCTTTTTAACTGCAATCACAACATATACCACTGGATCCATCCTGAAATTCATCCCTGCACATTGATGGCATGTGATAGCCATCACAACAACAACAACAACAACAACAACAACAACAAAACCTCTTATCCAACATTACTATTACCCACAAATTTCGATCATAAGCAAATGTCTATAATTAACTACTGATTTCAACTTGGAATACATTTAAATTTCAAAAGGACCAAAAAAAGTCAAATTTTAGGTAGTACTAGTATAAGAAAATGTGGCTTGTCAAGCTTTTAGAGGGAACTGAAATGAAAGTTCAGCTCAGGTGGCAAGAAAGATGAAAATAACCTTTTGAGTGAACTCGACTCTCCTAAGGCACTAGAAGAAGACCCCTTGATGAGGACTGTAGCACCAATACCAAAAACCCCACGCAATCCACCCAAAGAAAGTGGCCTTAATGCTTGGTTATCCTTCTCTTTGGAAAGAAAAAACTGAGGAAACAGTCCAGATGATTCAGGTTGGCAGCAGAACCAATTCAAAGCTTTTGAACTAGGTGGCACAGCAACCTGCAAACCCAAATCACATTTGCATAATAATTCAACAGACAAAATAGTAGTGCCCAACAAACCAGGCCAGCCAACTGGCCGTTTCATGTACTTGGCTGAGTTCAATGAGCAAAACCAATAGAAGTGGATATCTAAAAGTAAGATATACCTGAAATCTGTACATCCCACTGGAGGAACGAGGAGGGTTTGACTCAAATTCATCTATGGCATCTTTAATATTATGGAGACCGACCTCCAGTGTCAATGCCGGTGGCAGGGCACGCGTAATGCAGGTAGCGAGCAGTAATTCAGCATCCTCAGCTTCCAAAATCATCGTATCACCCTCCCCTTTCAATGAACTTCGAATAACCTAAAAAACCAAAAATGAATGAACCCACAACAGAATATTTCGTGATCACAAACAAAAATGCTGGGTCAAATTTGTAGTAAATTTGCCATTATAACATTCAACTTCAAGCCAAACTTGCAATTTTACATAAATGGGGACTTCGCCATGAACATTTAAGAATGTACCATTACATTCTAGCTTGACTCTCCTTAGAGAGTCGTTATTGTGAACCTTGTTGGAAAATTGGCACAAATGAGCATTGTGACATGTCATATCAAGGACAAATTTTAAGTGGGACCCATTAAATATTTTAACCGAGTCAAAGTAGATTCTTATTCTCCATCATGAGGAGATCGATTTGGTATATTCGTATGACCAAAATGATAAATGGGTTGTCACGCCCTCGCTCTTGTAATTAGGAATTACTTCTACTCCGGTAGAATTATAGGAAGGTTACAGAGAGTAGAGTAGGAAAGAAGTGAAGAGGGAAGGGATTGGAAAGAGAGAGAAAGTGGGAAGGAAAACAGAATTCAGCTATTCTCATTCCTCCTGCTCACGATGGAGGGCGCGGACATATATAGGCTGTTTGGAGGGGATATTCCCCTGTCAGAGGTGGGCCCACACCTGGTACAAATCCTAACAAACTATATTCTTTTTGTCTTCTTTCTACCTGACCGATCATTACTCTAATTCAGCTAATACCCAAATAACAATGGCAGTGTTCAACATACCCAACTACTATCGAAATAAACTAAGTACAAAAAATTAAAAATGTAACGGAATTAGACGTTAGAGTTAACAGATCATTCCGTGACAATTCTCCCTCCGTTAGCCATTTCTTGTCCTCAAGAAATGCTAAGGAGGCTGGCCGCTTGTGGAAACTGCTTGAGGAATTCTGGCAAGTACTCCCATGTGCTGTCTTCCGAAGTGTTGCCTCGCCATTTGACCAATACTTGGATCAATGGAGCTCCGTGTCTATATATCACCCGCCTATCAATAACGGCCTCGGGCTCGGTCCTTGCACTGAATTCCTTGGGAAGAGATGGTAGCACTGAACTCGTGGGTTGAGCCCCCACCGACTTCTTTAGGAGTGAAACATGGAAAACAGGGTGAATTTGTGACGCTAGGGGAAGCTTTAACTAATAGGCCACCTTCCCTATTTTGGCCTCAATAGGGAAGGGTCCATAATACTTGGGGCTAAGCTTAGTGACCCTTCCTCGAGAAATTGACTTTAAGTGGTTATATCTCAATCTAAGGTACACTTGATCCCCTGTTTCAAACTCCCTCTCGCTCCTCTTTCATTCAGCGTTCTGCTTCATGCAATTTTGGGCCGAGGCTAGCTCCTACTTCAGCTGCCGTGCTATCTCCCTCCTCAGTTGTAGATACTCCTCAACCGAGGCCACATTAGAGCCTCCTCCTACTGTTGTCAGAAGCGGTGGTTTATATCCAAATAAGGCCTCAAAAGGCGACATCTTAATCGACGAATGGGGGCTGGTGTTATACCACCATTGAGCTAGAGACAACCACCTATGCCACTCCTTAGGTTGCAGCAGGCAGACACATCTCAGGTACGTTTCAAGGCTCTGGTTCACCCTCTCGGTCTATCTGTCGGATTGAGGGTGATATGCAATGGACAAATTTAGTTTTGTTCCCAGAGACTTCATTAGTTCCTACCACATTAAGCTGGTAAAAATCTTGTCCATGTCAGAGATTATAGTCTTAGGAGCTCCGTGTAGTTTAATCACCCTGTCTAAGAAGATCCTGGCGACATCATGAGCTGTGTAGGGATGGGTTAGCCCGATGAAATGGGCAAATTTTGTCAGCCGGTCAACCACTACCAAGATGTTATCCTTACCTTCCGATCTGGGAAGTCCCTCCACGAAGTCCATTGAGATGCTAGACCAAGCCTAGTCTGGGATGGGCAGAGGCTGTAGTAACCCCGGGTAGGCTACTGTCTCCGACTTGCATCTCTTACATGTGTCGCACCTTCGCACTAGCTCTTTGATCTCTGCCTTCATTTTCAACCATTGGAACACTTGCTTGACCCGAAGATAAGTGTTCTGCTCTCCCAAATGCCCCCCCAACGGAGACTCGTGCAGGGCTTGAAAAATCCTTTCCTTAATCCTTGAATTTTCCCCAATCACAATCCTTCTGTGAAACCTCAACAATCCTTGAGTCAGTGTGTAGCCTTCTGACTCTTGAGCTCCCATCGTCAGCTTTTCTATCACTGCCTTAATTTTGTTGTCTCCTTCGTAATTGTCAATAAATTCTTGATACCATTCAGGTACCATGGTGGTTATAGCTGCTAAGTCTCACTCCTCGTGACATCTGGACAGTGCATCGACTGCCTTGTTCTCTTTTCCCTTCCAGTATTGAATTATGTAATCCAGACCCATCAACTTGGTCATCCCTTTCCTTTGTAGTTGTGTTTGAAATTTATGTTGCAATAGGAACTTTAAGCTCTCATGGTCCGTTTTTATGATGAAATTGTTTCCCTCCAAGTAGTGCCTCCGACGGTCTATAGCCATGAGGACAACCAAGAGTTCTTTTTCGTAGATGCTGAGTCCTAAGTGTTTTGGACTCAACACTTGGCTCAAGAAGGCTAGCAGTCTCCCCTCTTGAGCTAGCACTGCCCCTACCCCGGTTCCACTAGCATCAGTTTCTAGAGTGAAGGGCTTATCAAAATCTAGGAGCCCCAACACAGGTACTCTGCTCATAGCCCCCTTAAGGTTCTCAAAAGCTTCCTCTGCTTCTGGTCCCCAATTGAAACCTCCCTTCTTCAACAAGTTGGTTAATGGTTTGCTGATAATTCCATAGTTTTGCACAAACCGACAATAATACCCAGTTAACCCTAGGAATCCCCTCAAAGCCTTCAGGGTTGTGGGTCTCGGCCAGGACACCATTGCCTCTACCTTTCTCGGATTAGTACTAACCTTACCATCTGCTATGATGTGCCCGAGGTACTCCACCTGCCTTTGGGCAAAAGCACACTTGGACTCCTTAATAAAAAGCTGGTGGTTTCTTAGGATTTCCAGGGTAAGTTTGAGGTGAACTAGGCGTTGGTTGAATGTAGGGTTGTAAACAAGTATATCATCAAAGAATACAAATATGAATTTACGAAGATGGGGCTAAAAAATTATGTTCATGAGGGATTGAAAGGTTGTTGTGGCATTGGTGAGCCCGAAGGGCATCACTAGGAATTCAAAATGTCTATGGTGGGTTTTGAAGGCGGTTTTTGGTATGTCTTCAGCTTTCATCCTAATTTGATGGTATCCTACCCTTAAATCCAGCTTGGAAAAGAATTTGGCATGGTTAATGATGATGCGGTAGCCGATCACCCTCTTCCGCCTCTTCTTGTGCACCTGCAATGGGAACGGGGACTTGCTCCCCCGGTCGGTCTCCGACGATCAAGTCAGATGTATTCAACTAGAAATCTAGTGTAATTACTTAGGTTGTATTCAAAAGTGGGACTCCTCTTTTCTTACCTTATCCTCTCTTCTTATTCTTCTCCCAAGATAAGGATCCTGGAGAGATCTTCAGGATCTCCCCTCCGCTCTTCTCGGAATCCTATTGATAAGGATTCCATAGTTGCACCCGTCTTCGAAGAGTTCGAGATAACTCCTGCCTCCGTGACCCTCAGCGAGATGGCCGGTCCCTAAGAGCTCGGAGATTTCTTTACTATGCCCTCAACCAACTGGCGTGGTGTTGTCTATTCGCCATGCATCTTCTAGACTCAAGCAAGATAATCATAAGCGAAGCTCCTCATTTTTGGAACACGTGGCACGGCTGCCACTGGATGCTCGCCTGGGGTATTGGCGTAATTATGGACCCGAGGGCCTTTCCCTCATCACTTGCCCCCTCACTTCTTGGGCTCTTCGGCCCGAATGACTCAAGGAGTGATAAGATCCCCGAAGTTCGGCCTCCTATCTTCCCGATGGTCGATATCCACAAGGCCCGAGGAGTTTATGTGTCTTTGCGCGTGTCTGGAGGACACAGGTATCAATTTGTTCCGACGGCGGTACCCCTTCCCAATGCACTGTCCAAACCTTTTCGTCTTTCGAGCCGTGCCAATCTGGAGTAGTTAATGCTCATTATTACTCGTCCTTTGGCTTCTTGCCTGTATGGTTTAAATAGGAGTTTTCCACTCTTTTGCTCGTTCTTCTTCTCGACTCTCCTCAGCTTTAGCCTACTCTTGCGTTATCAAGTATTCCCCTTTCCCCGCATCTTCTTCTTCCATTTCTTTGTGATGGCGATTACTGGGTCTGGGAAATTCAACTCCACCAGTGCGGAGCTTGCTGAGTGGGAGAACCACCCTGCTGCTTCCATTCCTTGCCAATGGATGAGCGAGCTGGAGTGTCAGCAGTTCAGAGAGAAATATAACATCCCCGAAGAGTGGGAAGTGGAGTTCAACAGCCATCTGCGAGCATGCCATCCCGTTGCCGGCCGCCTCTGTGTTTACAAGAGCGCCTTCGACAGGGGCTTTCACCTCCCTCCCTGGAGAAGGGTGATGTCCCTGCTCCAACATCTTACCATTGCTCCTGCCCAACTATCTCCCTTCAGATGGCGATATTTGATGGGCTTCATCGTCATTTGCCATTTCGGCAAGATAGAGCCATCTGGAGATCTTTTTTACTGCTTCTTCACTACCAACCGTGACCCAGGAGGTTGGATCTCCATCTCCCCCCGAATCATGAAAGATGGACAGCTCCTCGCCTCCAAGGAGCGCCCCGAACTCGAGATTACAGCCTCGGCGCTTATGCAATCCGGTGGGTCGAAAGACTCTAACGACTAGAAGGAACGCTTTGTCTTCGTCCACCCTAGACCGTCCAGCTCCTCTCAAGAAATCTGGTCCGTATGCAATGAGTGGACTCTAGACACTAAGCACAAACGTCCGAGCGTCGAGGGCATCAAAGATCCTGCCGGCCGACTTATGAAGATCAGTCGGAACTGGGAAGAGGGATGACTTTCTAACCCGACCCTTACTAAGGCGGGCTTAGACAGTGAAAACTGTAAGCTCTTTTCCTTTATCTTCTTCCTTATTTCCCCTCTTTTTTTTCTTTTCAGGTGTTGATCTTTATCGCTATTTCCTTTGCAGTCGAAGAGCTTTGGGAGATAACTTATTCTCCCATCACCGGGGAGATGATCTTGGACTTCCCCGAGAGTAAGGGCCCTTCGGCCCCTCCCAGCAACAAGAAGACATCTGAAAGGGCTGCACCTCCTGAGCGAGCCCTGAAAAGCAAAAAGAATAAAAAATCCTCAACACCTTCCAGATCACGAAGAATGGCGGAGGGAGTTCCTCAGACTTTCCGAGAGGCTTCTAAGGACAACGTCGATGAGGGTTTGAAAGGCCTTTCTTCGGAGCCCTCCGCCTCAAAAATCAAAGACCGCCCTCCTACGCAACAAAAATCCACAGCCGTGCCTACCCCCTTGTCGATCCCCTCCGAAGATGATTCAGCGACCATCGCCCAAGTACTCACTACGACTCGCACGGAAGCACAGAGAGAGCAAACTTCTGTAGGTACTGAGCCCACTGCAACGTCTCCCAGCATTCCCATCAGTTCTGTGTTTAAGCAAATATTAACGCCACTAGCTCCAGAAGGGCGCTCAGAATTGACGAGGGAAGCTTCGCTGGAAGGGGCTTCCGTGCTATCGACGAGGGAGATACTAGCGCGCCGGACGAAACGCCGCAGGGTGGAAACTGCACCTTCTGCCGCTACTATCCCCGAACCTTCGGTTCCTGAAGCCAACAATGCCCCCCCCCCCAACGACTTTGGCCCTCCCCAGCACTCTACCAACTTCGAGCGAACCAGATTACTGTGCCGAGATTCTAAGGGTATGACCATAGTCTTTTCTTTTTGAACTCTTTTATGCGGGTAGATCTTAACCCTCACTTTATTTCCACTTCTTAGAACCTTACGGGTTTCCAAGATTCAGTCTCCCAGCGAGAGTCTGAGCTCCGCGCCCAAATCACCTCCCTGGAGTCTGAGGTCGAGAGACTCTGAGGGCTTGAGTCCCTCTCCTCCCAGCTGTCAGGTCTTGAACACCGCATTCACATTTTAACCAAATCTGTTGAGCTGGCGCAAGAAGATGCAAGACTTGCCAATGAAGCCGAAGCTCAAGTGCGCAAGGATCTGGAGTTAATCCAGAGAAACATGCTTGAGGCTAACCAGGCCAATTCCCGGCTTGGGGAGGAACTGGATGCCGCGAAGGGTGCCAATGACCAGCTCCAAGAAAATATAAGGAAGCTCACCTTAGAGCTGAAGGAGGCCAAAAAGGGACAGGTCGAGACGCTGGAGTCCTATTCCCGGTGCAAGGAAGACCTTCGCACCGCTCATGCCCAACTCCAATCCGCCCTCAAGGATGCCCAAGTGGCCTTCCAAAATGGTCGCGAGGATTTTCGAAGCTCTGAAGCTCACGCCGCGGAGCTGGAAGAAGTCCTTCGGGGCGGGTTCGAGCATAAGAAGAAACTTACAAAGGAGCGTTTCCCGAACCTGGATGTGGACTCCATCCCTTTCGATATTACTGTTGCCTTATCCTCAGAGTAGATATCTTTGTATTCAAACCTGTTGCCATAATAATCAAATTTTTAGCTTTTTCGTGCAATTTTCTTTAGCTACTGCCTTTTTGTCGTCTTTCTTTGCTTTTCATCGAGAAAAAGAAAAGACCCTTAGGGATCAGGCTTGATCCTTCGTTTTTGTTGAACTCGTTTATTTTGTTTATCGCAGAACTTGATCTTACCATTTGTTCAAAAGGTCTGGGCCCCCCAAGGATCACGTCTGATCCCTTTATCTTTTTCGAGGGGTTGAGCTCCAGAAGGATCACATCTGATCCTTTCATTTTTGTTGAAGGTTCGAGCCCCGCTAGGATCACATCTGATCCTTCGTTTTTGTCGAGGGTTCGGGCCCCGCGAGGATCACATCTAATCCTTTCGTTTTTGTCAAGGGTTCGAGCCCCGCGAGGATCACATCTGATCCTGTTATTGTCGGTCTTAGGGCTCGAGGCCCTCCGAAGTTAGGCTCACTTTACTCAAGGCGTCTTCCTGGATCTTTGGAAACGCAGAGTTTTTACTCATAGGAGAAAGAATAAGTTTATTCTTGAATAACGTATGAAAATAATAAAGAAACACTACCGACAAAACATATGAAAATAATAAAGAATCATTACTGATAGAATTTTCTTAAATTCTGCACGTTCCATGCATTTTTCACTAGTATACCCTCGGGGGTCTGGAGTTTGTAAGCACCAGGGCTGAGAACTTCTGCTACCTTGTAAGGACCTTCCCAGTTCGGTGTTAGCTTATTTGCTTCTCGAGCCCCCCGAACATCTGCTCGCCATAACACCCAATCTCCAGGAAGAAAATTTCGTGCCCTTACTCTTCGATTGTAGTATCTCTCTATACGTTGATTGTAAGCAGCTTATCGAATCTTCACCTAATCACGGAATTCATCAAGGAGGTCTAAATTGTCCTTCAAATTTTGCTCGTTGGATTCGGGGCTAAAGAGCTCCAGTCTTAGCATAGGTACCCCAATTTCGACTGGGATTAATGCTTCCGAGTCGTAGCATAAGCTAAAAGGGGTTTCACCAGTGGATACCTTCACGGTAGTTCGGTAAGACCACAGGATTCAGTAGTTCTTCTACCCAACTACCATTTGCCTTATCCACTCGCGCTTTCAGACCGCATAACAAAGTCCTGTTGGCGACCTCAATTTGTCCATTAGCCTGTGGATGGGCTACCGAGGTGAACTGCTGCCTAATTCCCAATGCCTGGCACCATTCTTGGACAGACCGATCAGTAAATTGAGTGCCATTATCGGAGATTAATACCCGTGGAATTCCAAAACGACAGATCACATTCTTCCATAGAAATTGCTTCACATGTCGAGCGGTTATGGAGGCCACCGCCTCGGCTTCGACCCACTTTGTGAAATAATCAATGGCAGCCATGATATACTTAACCTGCCCAGCCACTGGGGGGAAAGGCCCCAAGATGTCAATACCCCACTGAGCGAAGGGGCAAGGCGTAACCAAGTGAGCTAGTGCAACTGCCGATACAAGGACCAAGTTAGATGTCCGCTGGCATCGGTCACAGGTCCTGACTAGCTATTCCGAATCTTTTACCATTGTTGGCCAATAATACCCCTGCCGAAGAGCTTTTTGGCTGAGAGTTCGAGCTCCGATATGGCTTCCACATATGCCTTCATGAATCTCTCTCAAGGTATAATCTACTTCGCGGGGCCGGATACACATGAGCAATGGCTGCGAAAATGACCTTCTGTAAAGCTCACAGTTGACTAACACGAAGCTCCGGGCCTTTCGCTTAACCTCCCGAGCTTCTAAATCATCTTCGAGGAGTTTCTCCTCCTTTAAGTACAACAGCAAAGGATCCCTCCAGCTAGGTTCGTCCTCCACACATAATTGATCAACGACCTCTTCGATACTCTTTTATGGCAAGGATTCGATCCGAATTTCTCGGGAACTTGTAGGGAAAGAGGAGGAGGCAATTCGGGACAGTAAGTCTGCCTCCGTATTCATAGCTCGAGGAAGATACTCCACCTTTACATGCCGGAAACGCGTCATCAACTCTCTGACCATGGCTAAGTATCGTGCCATGTGGCCTTCCCGAGCTTCATACTCTCCATTCACCTGCTGCACCACCAGATTAGAATCTGAACTCACCTCGACGCTTTGAGCTCCCAACTGTTCAGCAAATCTTAATCCTGCCAACAAAGCCTCATACTCCGCCTCGTTGTTAGATGCTCGAAATTCAAAATGTAAAGCATAAGGCCATATCTGTCCTTCGGGACTCTTTATCATTAATCCTGCTCCTCCGCCCCCCGAGGTCGAGCTTCCATCTACAGCCACCGTCCATAGTCTCTAATCTTCCTCCACACCTTCAGGAGTCCTTATCCCTTCGGCAATAAAGTCCGCCAACAACTGTGCCTTAATAGCCGGCTGCAGCTTATACTCAATGTCAAAAGCGGTAAGCTCCATTGCCCATTTCAGCATCCACCCTGAAAGTTATGGTTTGCTAAGAACCTGCCTCAAAGGTCGATTAGTAAGCACAATAATCGTATGAGCTTGAAAATAGGGTCGAAGCTTCCTTGCCGAAACTATCAAGGCGAAAGCCAGCTTCTCCATAGGAGGATACTGGACCTCAGCTCCTGTCAACCGCTTACTTGCATAATAAACAGGCCTCTGAATCTTATCTTCTTCTTGTACCAGCACCGAGCTTACGGCTTCTTCGACCACTACCAAATAGATATACAATGGCTCTCCTGGCTTCGGCTTGGTGAGAATCAGAGGCGTAGCCAAATGCTCCTTCAGCTTTCGAAAGCTCTCTGGCATTCAGCATTCCATGCAAAGTTGTTTGCCTTTGATAGGACCTTGTAGAAAGGAAGTCCCTTTTCCACCAAACGAGAGAGGAATCTCCCTAAAGTCGTCATTCTGCCCGTAAGGCTTTGTACTTCCTTTACACTCCTCGGGGCTGGCATATCCATAATGGCTTTAACCTTTGCTGGGTTCACCTCATTCCCTCAATGATGTACTATGTAGCCCAAAAACTTTCCTGCAAAAATGCCAAAAGCACATTTGACAAAATTAAGTTTCACATAGAACTTACAAAGGATTTTAAAGCACTCCTCCAAATCTCCCGGATGATGCTCTGCCACCAGGCTTTTTACCAATATGTCGTCCACGTATGCTTCCATATTTCTCTCGAGCTGGTGTTGAAAGAGCTTATTTACTAGGAGCTGGTAAGTAGCTCCTGCGTTCTTCAAACCAAAAGGCATCACTATATAACAGTAAGTTGCCTTATTGGTGATGAATGTCGTCTTCTCCTGATCCTCCGGGTGTAATGGAATCTGGTGATATCCCTGAAAAGCATCCAGAAAACTCATGAGCAAACAACCGGCAGTCCCATCAATCAGGGCGTCAATCCTCGGGAGCGGGTAGCTATCCTTCGGGCAGGCCTTATTAAAATCAGTGAAATCAATGCAAAGCCTCCACTTGCTCTCCCATTTGGGAACCAACACGACATTTGTTAACCAGTCCGAATAATCAACCTCCCGAATGTATTGTGCCTTCGTTAACTTTGCAACTTCCTCCTTAATTGCCAGAGTTCTTTCAGGGGCGAAGCTCCGCTTCTTCTGTTTGACAGGTCGGAAGCCCGGTCGTATTCCCAGTTTGTGTGTCATAACCTCTGGATCTACTCCTGACATGTCCTGAGCAGTCCATGCGAAGATGTCCACATACTGCCTAAAGAGTGCTAATATCCGACTCCTTAACGGGTCTTTTAACTCCGCACTCATCTTTATACAACGATCTGGGCAATCTTCCTTCAAAGGTACTTCCTCCAACCTATCCACTGGTTCTGCTGTTTTTGGATCTTCCAGTCATTCTAGTAGAAAACTGACCTCCTTCGGGGGATCATCTCCCTTCCTCCCTCGGGAATCCCTTCGGGGGCCTGGAGCTTCCCCTTGCGACACTGCTTCTCTATCCTTTGCTATGCCTATAAAGGCCATATAACATTCGCGAGCTGAGCGCAAATGTCCCCGCACTTCGCCTGTTCCACTGACTGTAGGAAACTTCATCATCATATGATATGTGTTAGGAATAGCCCGAAGGGCATTAAGGCCAGATCTTCCAAGAATCATGTTATAAGCTGAGGGCACGTCTGCTACCAGGATATCTAGCATAACTTGAGAAGTTCGGGAGTCTCTCCCTACAGTCAGCGGAAGTTGAATGATCCCTTCCGAATATACGGCCTCCCCATCAAATCCCACCAAAGGGACCCTCGCTGGCCTTAATTGCACCATTTCGTACCCCATGCCTAAGAAGGCTTGTCGATACAAGATTTCAAAGGAACTTCCTGGATCCACGAGGATCCGCCGAAGCTCCCACTTCCCAAGCTCAGCTGTTATCACCAGCTATTCATTTTTATTCGGGTACCCCGGGAGGTCACTATCTGAAAAAGAGATTGGCTCAACATACCTTGACCTTTTTAGCCCAATGACTCGACTGTCGGCGCCTCCTTCGCCCTTCACGACTGGGACCTCCCCTGCGGCGAGTGTATGGAATACTGGAGGCTGGGGATGATCATCTTCCACCCGCTGCGATCTCTCCCTTCTAGGCGAACGTCAAGCATGATCTCGATCGTCCGTCTGGTCCCTCCTAGGGGGACTCCTCGACCGAGACCGTCGGTCTTTCCTTCTTCGGGAATCGCCTTCCTTAGCCACATAACTCCTTAGAAAACCTCGATTGATGAGCTCTTGAATCTCCTCTTTTAACTGGTGACATTCCTCCGTATCATGGCCATAATCCCGATGGAAACGGCAGTATTTATTCTAGCTCCTTTTATTCGACGGTGCCCTCATCGGTCGAGGTTTCTTCAAATAGTCTTTACCCTCGATGGTGGCCAGGATCTCCGCTCTCGGGGCATTCAGAGAGGTAAAACTGCCTGAATCCCACCGAGGAAGATGTTTTTCCTTCCGGTCATCATTCTTCCTTTCCTCGGGGTGCTTCTTTTTGTCCTTCTTCTCTGTGTGTTCTGCCCTCTTGGCTTGCATGACTTCTTCGGCATTTATGTACTTTGTAGCGCGGCCCAAGATGTCCGTGAACGTAATCGGGGGCGTTTTGGCTAATGACTGGGCAAAAGGATCGGGCCTTAGGGCGTTCTGGAACGCCACCATAGCTACACTGTGATCGAAGTTCCCAATGCTCAAGGACTCCATATTGAAACGTGAGACGAAGTCTTTCAAAGGTTCTCCTTGGTTCTGCTTCATACTCACGAGAGCCATGGTGGACCTCCGATGCCTTCGAAGAGCTGCAAAATGCGCCAGAAAACTACCTCGGAGCTGCGCGAAACTCGCGATAGAATGGTGGGCTAGGTTTGAATACCAAGCCCGTGCGTGCCCTTCCAAGGTTGCTAAGAAGACCCTACACCACATCGCGTCCGAGGCATCCTGCACCATCATATGAGAGGTAAAAAAATCGAGGTGATCCATCGGATCGGAGGTCCCCGCATAAGGCTTGATGGCCAGAATGCGAAGACACTCCGATGATACTGCCGCCATGATCTCCGGGCCAAGGGGCTGATTCACCCTTGTCCCCTGAGTTTCTCCAAACTTCGGCTTCAGGGCGGCGATCTCCTCTTCCAATTGTCGTAGTCTCCTTTCTTGCCGTTGCTGCGCATACGACAAGTCAGAAGATTCGGCTGCCTCGCCATGCCCATCGTCTTGCCCTAGCCCACGCGAATTCGCCTCCCGCAGATAGGACTTCTCCTCCCTCGGGGGCTCTTGTCTTTCCTCCGCCCGAGAATGCTGGGCTTGCTGGTGCTAGCGATCCAAGAAGCTCGTGAGTAACTCCGTCAGCCGCTGCACCTGACCTTCTAGGAGTGTCATCCGATCAAGCGGGGGTGGAGGGCCTTCCGGACTCCGATCCCTCCCCGGCGGGCTTCTTGGAGGATTCTACTGACTTAGCTTTGGAACAGGGTTACCCCCAGCGGCCCGAGATTGCTGTCTCCTTGTCACCATTTAAAGCAAAAGGAGATTACCAAAGAATGTCACGACCTGCTGTGCTAGAGAGACAGAAAACAAAATGCCTCGGCCCCACGGTGGGCGCCAATTGGTGATGCGGTAGCCGATCACCCTCTTCCGCCTCTTCCTGTGCACTTGCAATGGAGACGGGGACTTGCTCCCCCGGTCGGTCTCCGACGATCAAGTCAAATGTATTCAACCAGAAATCTAGTGTAATTACTTAGGTTGTATTCAAAAGTGGGACTCATCTTTTCTTACCTTGTCCTCTCTTCTTATTCTTTTCCCAAGATAAGGATCCTGGAGAGATCTTCAGGATCTCCCCTCCGCTCTTCTCGGAATCCTATTGATAAAGATTCCATAGTTGCACCCATCTCTGAAGGGTTCTAGATAACTCCTGCCTCCGTGACCCTCAACGAGATGGCCGGTCCCTAAGAGCTCGGAGATTTCCTTACTGTGCCCTCAGCCAACTGGCGTGGTGTTGTCTATCCGCCATGCATCTTCTAGACCCAAGCAAGATAATCATAAGCAAAGCTCCTCATTAGGGAACACGTGGCACGGCTGCCACTGGATGCTCGCCCGGGGTATTGGCGTAATTATGAACCCGAGGGCCTTTCCCTCATCAGTTAAGTTCATCTAATAGATCCTCTACCAAGGGTATGGGGAATTAGTCTTTGATAGTCATGGCATTTAGTTGTCGATAATCGACACAAAATCACCATGTCCCATCCTTTTTTTTTACTAGAAAGACGGGTCAAGCGAATGGGCTTTGGCTAGGTCTAATGAGGGATTGTTCAAGCATAGTTCTGACCATTTTCTCAATTTCATTCTTTTGGTTGGGAGGGTATCGATATGCTCTAATATTGACCGGTTCTGCTTTTGGTTTGAGGTTGATGCTATGGTCGAACATTCAGGTAGGGGGTAAGGCTTGGGGTTCCCTAAAGAGATCCTTGTAATCCACCAACAGTTTATTAAGTGAATCCGAATGGCATACCTAGTCTTGCATTCCTTAGGGTGTGCTTACTGTCAATCCCATCTCCCCCTGCAGTGCTGGCTTTTCTTGATCTCCTTTTGCTGCCACCACTGAGAAAAGGTGAGCTATCTGACTCCACTTGCCCTTCAACACTCTTTGCAACCTCCTTCCTGATATCATTTTACAGGTTCCCATCTAATTTCCCCCGGTTAGGGTCATCCTCTTACAATCTTTCTCAAAGGACACCTCCATCCTATTGAAATCAAAGCTGATAGGGCTCACCCCTTTCATCCAATCCACCCCTAGGACCACATGGCATCCTCCCAATTGAAGCAATCTCAGGTCAATTTCAAACTTCTCCCCTTGCATCTCCCAACAAAATTCGTTGCAGGCGAAATTGCTTAACACCCTTTGGCCGTTGGCTACTGTCACACTCAAGGGAGGGGTTCCCGTGAGCGGGCACTTCAATTTCTTAGCCATGCATTCATCAAGGAAGTTATGGGTGCTCCCACTATCTATTAAAATCCTAAGGTTGCAGTCCTTAGCTTGGCCTCCTACCTTGATGATCTTGTTGTCAGCCACCCCCTTTAGGGCGTGTATGGATATCTCCCCATTGTTTTCTTCTTCATCCTCTTCCACACCTTCTTCTCTAGCCTCATCCTGCCCTTCCTCTTCCTCTTCCTCTCCCTCTAGCAACAAAATCTGCCACTTGCACTGATGACCCGGGTGGTATCTATCTCCACACCTAAAGCATAGGCCCGCCATTCTCCTCTGCTCTCGTAACTGTTCCCCGTAGGGGATGGAGCTCGTTCCCGTAAATGTGTAAAGACTTGAAAAAAAAAATAATAAATATAAATGATAATAATAATAATTAAATAAAATAAAATAGAAAATATAAAAAAAGAAAGAGGAGGCGCGCGGGCAGCCCCCCCCAAAAAAAAATATCATCTCTCTCTCTCTCTCTCTCTCTCTCTCTCTCGAATTGTTGTGGATTTCTAGCGAACGAGCTGTTCGATCTTCGATCCGATCTCATTTTCATCGTTAAAGCACCCCCGATCCACAAAGAGGTAAGTGTTGTTCTTTGATCTTGATGGTTTTTCTTGTTGTTTCAAGGGTCGGTGTATTGGGGCGCGATGTGGGTTTTGGCCGGTTGTTTAAGGTCAAATCTATGAAGATCCAACCGTTGATTTTCTTGGTTTTGGGATATGTTAGTCAGATTGCTCGAGGGGGTTGGATGGCAGTCTCGGATCACCAGAAATCACCGGCGACATTGGCAGTGGGTTTGTTCTTTTGGACTGAAAATTAAATCTTAGATCTTCGAAAATCTAGCTGTCCGATCTCTCTCATTTTTTGGTATGTTGGTCCCCTTGGTGCTGCGCACCTCGTGGTAGCCTCCGATCATCGAAAAAATGGCCGACGGCCGGCAAACGGCGATGGCCAGAACACGTCCCTATTTGGCCGAAAATTAATTTTTAGATCTGTAAAGATCCAGCCGTCCGATGATTCTCATTTTGAGATATGTTGATGTTCGTGGCGAGGGCTTCGAATCGATATGTTGGTCGGCCGTTTTTTGCAGGTCGGCGGCGGCAGTTTGTCTGGAAGAAAGAAAGAAGAAAAAAAAAGAAAAAGGAAAAAAAAAAAAGAAAGAAAGAGAAAGGAAAAAATAAAATAAAATAACTAAAAAGAAAAGGAAAAATAGGGCTTTTGGGGTTGGGCAGGTTGGGTTAGGTTTTGACCTAGGATGGCGGGGCCCGATTGGGTTATAGGATGGCCCAATGTGTTGGGTATGGCTTGACCCAGTTGTGACAGCCCTTGGGCTGGCCCACTCAGCTTGTTCTCCCTTCTTGTCGCTTGTCCATAAACCTAGGATGACTTGGTCAGGTTGGTCCTACTCAGGATATCGACGTCGGTTTAATTTGGATTCTCCTTAGGTCTCTTGGAATTAGCGATGTGACTGGCGAGTCACTTTGTTGATTGGAGTCTTAAAGACGAAATCTTATTAGATGACTCGAGACCGAGCAAGACTGATCCGAGTGGGTTCTAGGCTAGCCTACGATGATGACTTAGGTTTATCTCGAATCCTGATTTCTAATGGATTCATTTTATTCTGAGACTAGAACATTACAATTTATTTCTTTCAAGACATTTATTAAATTATTAATTAATTAATTATTATATTTTTTAAAAAAAATTATCAATTTAGTTATAAATATAAATATATATGTATTTCGAAAAAGTGAGACTTTAAAAATATTATCTATATTAAAAGTAAACTAGTTTATGGGGAATATATAAATATATATATATATTATTTTTCATTGCAGCCTATAAATGGGTGTGTGGTTCCACTATACACTTACGCGAAGCATGTAAGGCGAGGCATGATGACGTATTCAATGGCTAAGCTCGACGAATTCCATGGCGCCAAATTCAAATATTGAGTAGGCCAAGGTATAAAATAACCGATTCAGGGTGTTAGGCGATGGTTAGGATTTTCGAAAATTTTTATTACGTCGTTACTTTTATTACCCAAATGTGACCACCCCATTCTATTTATTGTAGGCTTGGATTCCCAGGATTTTGCTCAATCTTCTCCCCAGCTCGAACTTGAGTTATCATTTCTCAAGCGAGTAGACAGGATATGTTATGTTTACCGAATTTTTATGCACATATATATATTGTTCTATGCATAACTTGTACATGATTTTTATATGCGAATCACAGAAAAACAATTTTTAAATGTTCCTAAATTGCATGAAACATTTTCATCCTACTGGGAGAGACATGAACAAAAAGATACCCTAACTGATTTCTTATCTTGAGAATATGAAATATTGAACGATATGGTATATTTTAGGCACCGCATGAAATGACAAATGGTTATGACTTGTGCTTTAAATAGGGTATCACTTGCATTATTATTAGAGTACTATCTAGTAGATTCCCTGGTGACTCACAACAGGAAAAGATCATGGTACTATGAGGCTTGGCATGCCAAGGCCATGAGAGACACGGATAGTATGTTTCAGCACTGCTATCACATGGGATATTATGGTATTATAGTGTGATGATGATATATGTGCCAGCATATGTACTTGTGTGCATGGGTGTATAAGCGTTAAGCCAGTTTCTACTAGTGTGTCCTCAGAATCAGTGTATGCATCTCATATAAAAAGTATAGGGGACTTAAGTGGTTAGGGAACAACTTATGGGAGTTGTCTTTAGGCACCTATTTTTCCTACACTATGTTTTTCTTTTGAATCTCAAATTATGTAATTTATACTACATTTACTCGTTGTTCATCTTACTATTATATTATTGTATCCATGATACTCATCTTAGCATTTTTATTGCATACTCTCCTAGTGAGCATGACATACCTTATACTCGCGAGTCCACAAGACTCACCCCTTTTTATTAAAATATTTTCAGGAGATTCTTCTTTTGAATATTGGTCCAACAGATCTTCTGGTATGATATCGGAACCCCTTTTTGATTCCTGATGTGATATAGAATACTCTGTGGAGACATACACGTACCGTCAAGTTTGTTCCTTGTCTTTATTTTGTGGTACATAATTGTGCCAAAGGCCCAAGATATGAGACCATATATGTATTTTTGAAAGCAGGATGATGTATATTCATATTTTGTGTAGCTGTTGTATATGAGATATTGAAATATTTTTATGGAAATTGAAAATGGTGCTTTACTCCATGTTTCTATATTTTTGTCAGTAGTATTAATGCTTTTAGCAAATCGAGCTAGAGGAGAGGCTTACTAGTCCACGGTGGGGCCGCTGGGCCTAGGGATTAGTGCCGATCACGACTATTTAGAAATCGGGTCGTGACAAAATGGCTTCCCTACCGTGTTCCCTTTGGTAGCGTCACGGGTGTGACCCCTTGCCCCCATACTAGACGTTCACGTGTTCGCTCCCCTTGACAATTGTCTTTGCTTTTTAATTAAGGCCTCCACCATCATCTCTTGTAAGCGAGCACTCTCAAAAGCTTACTCAACTGTTTGAGGCTTCATCATTTTTACCATTGGTCTGAGTTCTTCGCTCAGCCCACTCATGAAGCTTGATACGAAATAGGCTTCTGAAAGGTGATGGTTATGATTGACCATATACGATCTAAGCTCGCACCCAGGCAATTGACCTTTCCAATCTCCTTTTGAGCCCCTCCATGGAGTCTTCCACCTTTCGGTCCATGGCAATCAATGTTTCGTGGTTTCTGTTAGCCTCGAACTCCATCCTATCCATCTTGTTCTGGATTTCGGTCACTGCCGATCCTAGCTGCTGGAGTCGCGTCCCCATGTCTTTCATACGAGTCCTTTCCGCCATTGTTCTTAGTCACTAAGCCCTGCCCAAGAATCTCTGCTCTGATACCAAGTTGTCACGCCCTCGCTTTTGTAATTAGGAATTACTTCTATTCCGGTAGAATTGTAGAAAGGTTACAGAGAGTAGAGTAGGAAAGAAGTGGAGAGGGAAGGGATTGGAGAGAGAGAGAGAGAGAGAGAAAGTGGGAAGGAAAACAGAATTCTGCTATTCTCATTCCTCCAGCTCACGATGGAGGGCGCAGACATATATAGGCTGTTTGGAGGGGATATTCCCCTGTCAGAGGTGGGCCCACATCTGGTACAAATCCTAACAAACTATATTCTTTTTGTCTTCTTTCTACCTGGCCGATCATTACTCTAATTCAGCTAATACCAAATAATAATGGCAGTGTTCAACATACCCAACTACTACCGAAATAAACTAAGTAGAGAAAATTAAAAATGTAACGGAATTAGACGTTGGAGTTAACGAATCATTACGTGACATGGATGAATGAGAAATTGATGACCAAAGTATACCCGTTGAGTTGGGAAATATTAAGGGAATGCACTTGTCCCACATCAGAAAAACAATATAGCCTCTTGAAGTTTATATAGGCTTACACATTTTATGGTGAGTAAGCTAGTTAGACAAGAGGCTCTCTCTTGCGCGCACGTGCACAAGGGGGGGTGCAAATCCCAGGCCCGATGAACCAAACTTGTGTGCAAGCACGGGACCTGCATACACAAATGCAGCTCCGAAATGACCACCCAAGCCAGTCTCACAACCCGTCAACAGCTGTATCCTGGAAGGCAAACGCCAACCAAACCCAAGCACTTTCGATGAGGCGGCAAATCTGTTTTAGAGGCACTGTGTGACACGCAGGTCTTGGTTCTCCATCTCTATGCTATTTTGGTTCAGTTTCATATTCTGTTAGTTCAATTCCATATTTTGTTATCTGCATTTATTGTTCTTTAATGCTGTACTGTATTCCCTTATTTTCTATTATTAATTTTGTTGCACTGTTATCTTCATTTGTACAGCATCATACTTCATATTTCAGCTATTAGTGGCATTATGGCCCTTAAAGTTTGAATCTGTAACAGCTTTCTCATTAATTTCCTATAACTGTTTTCCTCGTTAAGAGCATTCATTTGCATTAAATTCCTATAACTGTTTCCTCGTTAAGAGCATTCATTTGCATTAATTTCCTACAACACCGCTATATTGTTTTTATTCCAGTTTGGAGAACAAATCTGTTCCTAACAAACCTTCGTTCATATTCTTTTAGATTACTCTTCCTTACACACAAAATAAAAAGATCACGCAAACTGCAACAAGAGCGATTGAACTTGAGACGGGAGAAAGAGAAACCAAACCTTAAATTCAGGGTTTCGACGGCGGTGGAGAGAGCGGAGGGCGTTGAAATTTGCGGCGGAAAACCTGGGCCTGGGAGAGACGGAGCGGTGGCTGCGGGTGGGGGAGGGGAAGGAGAGAAGAGGCAATGCGGGGAAGAGAGTGTGAGTTTGTGGAAGAATTATTTTCATGGCGACAATTGCCTTCTCCGGCGATGGGTGAAGAGGATAAGGGTTTCCGCTCTTACGAGAGCTTGAGCTCGAACTCGAACTTACAAGGACTGGACAGTTGTGCAGTCACTGTCAGACGTGGGGTCTCTGAATCTCATCTGCACCGCCATCTGTGGTCCTCCACACGGGAGTGCAATTTTCTTCACGTCCGTTTAACGAGGGTGAATTAACCCCGTTAGGTGACTTCCACATGAAAGTCACGTGCACCTCCATTAAAGTGGGTGCACAAAATCACACTCTTTACATGATGCATCCATCCATATTATTAATAACAGGAAAATTTAGCCCCCAGGGCTAGCCCGAGTGGCTCTGGCGATCATGAAGGAGGTGCCACAAAGTGGGTGCTCCCGGATCGAAATTTAGGGAGCTCGGGTCCTGATTTACATCCCCCTCTGTGGTGTGAGGCCGCTAGGCGGGGGCGTCTGTTGTGGACGTCATCACAATAACAGGAAAATTTATATTTTTCTCATATATCTTCATTTTTTTTTGCGTGTTTCATTATTTTAATTATTTTATTTTATTTATATTTTTAATTAATTTAATGCATATATTTTAAAAAATTTATGATAATTTTAAAATTTTATTATTTTAATTACACTCATGTACTTATATTTTTTAGTTAATTTAATTTATATATTTTAACACGTAAATAAAAATATAAAGTAAGATGAGTTAATTTAATTTTTTTTTTAGCTTTAAAGTATATAAGTTGAATTGAGTAAAAAATACAGATTTATGAATGAATATAATTGAAATAATAAAAATTTTAAATTACAACCAAATAAAAGTTCAAGAGTTAAATTTACTTGAAAATGTAGATATATTGATATAACTAAAATAACAAAAAATTTAGATTGTCAAAAAAAAATGTAAAAGTATTGGAAAAAAATATAAGTTTAGCCATTATATTATTACACTTGTCTTCACACAAATATTATCCATAAAAACTAAAAAATTAAATTAAATTGTTAAGTGTGTTTTCTAACTTGCAAACACAAGTAATTATTTTTTTTTTCATTTTTCCTCACTTTTTTTATAATTGTTTTACTAATATATAATAATAAATTTATAATTGTAAGAATATTCTTGTTTAATCCTTGATCTTTGAGAGACCTATAAAATAAAAGATGATTAAGGGATCAAAATGTCTCCTACAATTATAAATGTTTAAGTGAATATCTGTAAAAAAGTATATAAGATAAAAAAATTATAATTTAAATAGTATTTTAGTTATATATCGATTGAATAAATTATTATTTATTTATCTAGATTGAAGTTGAGATTATCTATTTTAAATTTTCAAGTAAAAATATCGAAAATGAATTAAAATATTATTAAACTTGAGAGAGGCTACAATGATATATCAACAAATGTATGCATATTAATCAAAATATATACATACATATTCGTATTATCAAACAATTTAACAAAATGTAGAAGTAAATACGTACATATCCAATATTTATTACACTATTGTATGCATGTATAGAGTGACAATCTGTATGTATACACATACATTATATGCAACAATACATATAATATATATATATATATATATATATATTCAATTTTTAGTTAAAACTTAAGATGGAATCGAAGTTATCTGATCCAGACAAAACCAA
Organism: Diospyros kaki; assembly: GCA_036245055.1. Classification (NCBI taxonomy): domain Eukaryota; kingdom Viridiplantae; phylum Streptophyta; class Magnoliopsida; order Ericales; family Ebenaceae; genus Diospyros; species Diospyros kaki. Next base: position 3,701,248 of record BSEG01000010.1, read on the forward strand.
AATTATCAATTCGATCTGATTCAAATGGAAATGTGAACGGCCAAAGAGTATACGAACCATTCGCATTCTCTGGATAGCGCCAAAATGGCTTCCAGATATTTTCCTCTCCCTCTCCCTCTCCCTCTCTCTCTCTCTCTCTCACTCCCTCACTCACTCACTCCGATCTTATCTTCCATTTCATAATCTGGGGTGCCCTTTAAGCCCCTTCCAGATTTAGGAGTCAGATTTTTTTTCTTTAACTGAAACAACAATGGCATCTTCACTCACCCCCATCTCAGCAATTACTTCAAACACCCAACCATTGCCCCTATCCACAAGGAAACCTTCAGTTTATTCTGCCCTGAACGCAAGAGCCATGGCCAAAGAGCTCTACTTCAACCATGATGGTTCAGCCACTAGAAAGCTCCTGGTCACATTTCACGGGCAATGTTTACTTCTTTGATTCTCCCAATTGAATGAATTTTACTGGTTGAATTGGAATTGTTTGGTTTGGTGCAGGCAGGGGTGGACTTGGTGGCAGAGTTGGTGGGAGTAACTCTGGGTCCAAAGGGCAGGAACGTGGTGTTGCAGAACAAGTATGGGCCTCCCAAGATTGTCAATGATGGTGAAACTGTTCTCAAAGAGGTAAATCCTTGTTCTAAATTCTGATTTAAGTTGCGGGTTGTGTCTTGAAGGATGTATCAAGTTGAAGATGAAGAAAATGTTAAAAGTGAAAATGGATCAGAATCTAATATAGATGTGAAATATTAGACAGATTTAGGTTTTGATATTTTTGAAGTTTTTTATTGGGTTGATTTTTTAAATTATTTGTATCTATGAGATAGGCCTTAGTGAGTAGGTGTATTCATTTTTTTCACCAGTGTAGAAGTCTCTCTTGATTCTCAGTAGTTCTTGCACCTTTGTGATTCAGATGAATCAGATCTTGACTGTAGTAGTTCTAAATTTAAACAGAACTAAGAACTGGTTGTATTTCTGGTTGGTCAAAATAGCAATAAAAGAACGAAGATTTTTGGACTGGCTATGAAAATCATCTCGAGGCCTTATTTTGTGCATAATCAATGCAATAAAGTTCTCATTCGTTTGGAAGAAAACCCTCTTTACTATGCCCTCAAGGTTTAAATTTGATCCATCAATGTTACAAGGGTGGATTTTGATAACACCCATCTCGAAAACCAGTACATTTCCAGTCAAGCTGTATATTTAAATTTTCTTTCTAGTTGCATGTCGGCTACCCAAAAGAAAACATCCCTGTCACTGCTCAACAAGCCTGCAAAATTTCAGCCAAATCAAAGAACAAATCACCAACCAATCAAAGGGATAAAGATCAGTAAACCCTACAAAAACGACTTGCTTTTTTGTTGACTCTCTCTCTCTCTCTCTCTCCAACTTCTCACATATGCCACTTTCTCTAACTTCCGTTTTTACATGCGACGCAACTAGTTGGAGATCTCATAAGAAGCCTTTAATATACAAGGAATTTCAAGATTTCCATCAATGAGAGAATGGGCTTAATATTTGTTGGACCACTTGGGCATAACCAAACCAAGACATCCAAGTGAACCCAAAAATATTTGGGCCAAACATAGTACGGAAGCCCACAACAGGAAGTAGCCCTCAGAATATGTTTGAAGAAATGCAAAAGAAACTTTGTTCTAAAACAGGACATCAAGATGCAATGTGAATCAAATTGATAGTGCAATTCGCCTCAGTGGAAATAAGTAGAGAATCAAAGGTTGGATAACAATTTAATAAAGTCAAGTTGCCATGCCAACAGTGACCCAGCTCAAGATAATCTTTGTTCTCTGTTGGGATCACTTCTGTGCATTATTTGTGGACATAGATATTGATTTTTTATGAACATTCATGTGGCTTCTGTTTTTATTTTCCAAATATTTTGATGCACTTCCAATTTTTATTGTTTCCCTTATTTTTTCCGAAATGTTTTTGTTCCAAGCTAAGTGAAACAATACGTTGAAACAATATTTTGATCCCTGCTTGTGATGGTATTATAAATCATCAAAATTGGAGGTTTTAGACTAGCAAAAAAAAAAAAAATGGAGGTTTTAGAATCCTCTATTATATGAGATGAAGGCAGCTCATCAATTTACACTTTTTGGATTGTGAAACTTCTCTTAAATAGCTTTAATTTGTTCAATCAGATAGAGCTGGAAGATCCTTTGGAAAATGTTGGGGTGAAATTGGTGAGACAAGCTGGAGCAAAGACGAATGATCTTGCTGGTGATGGTTCCACTACATCAATAGTTCTTGCTCGAGGTTTAATTGCTGAAGGTGTGAAGGTATGAAAGCAATGCCACTATATGAGCAATGGATCATCATATTAGAAGTGCCTGTGGCACATCGACAAAAGAGGAGTACAGAGACCACTGTAGTTGAGAAGTAGGCTTTCTATATATTTATTAATAAGCGGAACTAATAAATTACCTTCCTGAATTCCTTTCTATGGTTAGAACTACAGTTCTGTAGGTTTCAGAAAAGTGGATATTTTCTGTTCCTGCCCATATCCCCTTCTTATGTGCTATGTATTGAATGGTCCTATTCTCTAGGTTATTGCAGCAGGCCTGAACCCCATTCAGATCTCCCGAGGAATTGAGAAAACTGCAATGGCCCTTGTTTCTGAACTCAAACAAATGTCCAGAGAGGTATTCAGGATAAAATTTGCAAAAAGAAAAACGTAAGCAGGCATTTAGTCATTAGCTCATGCATCCATGCTTGCCAAAATTATCAGCATATTGACTATAACACAGGTGGAAGATCATGAGCTTGCAGATGTAGCAGCTGTTAGTGCAGGAAATGATTATGCCATAGGAAACATGATATATGATGCACTTCAACAAGTAGGAAGAAGGGGTGTAGTCACAATTGAGAAAGGAAATTATGCTGAGAATGCTTTGCAGATTGTAGAAGGAATGCATTTTGATCGTGGATACTTGTCGCCTTACTTTGTAACTGATAGGCAGAAAATGATAGTGGAGTTCCATGACTGCAAGGTAAGGATGTTAGCTTTCTCGAACAATTCAACATTCTCCTGTGGAGTATTCACAAGGTGTGCAATTCTTTGGTTGCAGTTACTTCTGGTCGACAAAAAAATCACAAACCCAAAGGAGATGTTTAAATTATTGGACAATGCTGTTAAGGAGAAATACCCAATTGTGATAGTTGCAGAGGGCATTGAGCAGGAAGCTCTGGCTCCAGTAATTAGGAACAAACTCAGGGGCGTGCTGAAGGCAGCTGCTATTAAAGCTCCTGCCTTTGGTGAGCGCAAGAGCCACTACTTAGATGACATCGCTATCTTGACTGGAGGTAGCACTAAACTACATGACAATTTATGTCTTTCACCTAATAGTGCTTCTAGTTAATTAAAAGACTCAAGGCCAACATTATGACAACTAAGATATTATATACTTAAGATGCCAACAGACACCTAATTGCAAATGCCAATTTTTTATTTGTTTCAGTTTTTGAAGGGGTGTCTGTCATTTCCTCTGGTAAATCCTAAATTTATGGCAATGACCATTGTGATTGTGGCAGTGGGGATGATAATATCATGATAAATGTGGTTAGACCTGGAATATTTTAAGTTTTGTTAATTCTAGATCTTCAAAGTGCTTTACATCCATGTGAAATTGCTCAAATTGTGGCCTTACATTTTTACCCTAAAGTCACTTAACAATACACTTTGTTATAGTTCCTGACATGTTTAGTTGGTTTTTTATTTTGAGTATAATGTGTCCCTTCTTTGCCGTGTTTTGCAGGGACTGTAGTCAGGGATGACATGGGCTTGTCCCTTGAAAAGGCTGGAAAGGAGGTATTGGGTAGTGCTACCAAGGTGGTGATAACTAAGGATTCTACATTGATTGTAACAGATGGAACCACTCAAGAGGCTGTCAAGAAGAGAATTTCTCAAATTCAAAAGCTTGTTGAGGTCGATAGAATATTCTGTTAGCTGTTATCCATGCACTAGTACCATAAGATGAATGTTTTCTCTTTTTCCTTGATAATACTGATGAACTGGCTTTCTTCCCAGAACACTGAAGAAAAATTTCAGAAGAAAATACTGAATGAACGAATAGCAAGGTTATCTAGAGGAATTGCCATTCTACAGGTGAACTAATAATGGTAGTGGAATCTTGATAACCTTGATTTTCTGAAACTGATTGCTTATAGAATGAGACATTTAATTGCAAGGTACACTTATCAGGTAGGAGCACAAACAGAAGTGGAGCTGAAGGATAAGCATTTGAGAATTGAAGATGCTCTTAATGCGACTAAGGTAGCCAGGTTTCTTTTTCCAAATGTATTTTAGTGTTTATTTTGTCTGCTTCTTGTAAAGTTCTGAATTTACATGCTTCAGGCAGCTATTGAGGAAGGCATTGTTGTTGGTGGTGGTTGCAGCCTTTTGAGGCTATCTTCAAAAGTAGATCATATCAAGGAAATTCTGGGCGATGAAGAGCAGAAGGTTAATCTTCTCTCTCTTTTATCTGTATGCTTCCTTTTCGTTCAAACTCAATATTCTGTTAGGATTTGGAATGCCCTTAGTGAACAATCTTCAGCATGAAACTTAATAATGATACTACATTCATTTGGAAGTGCTGATTTTTTTTATTTGATAAGAGGTCTCAAATTCAATTGAATGGACGCCATTTCATGAAATCTATCATATTACTATTATTTCACGTGCAGATTGGAGCCGAGATCTTCAGGAGAGCTTTGACCTATCCTATAAGGCAGATAGCTAAGAATGCTGGTGTAAATGGCAACATTGTTATAGATAAGGTCCCCTTCTCATTAGTACATCATATAACTAACTACATATTATAGAACAAGGAAAAATAACAGTAAAAAATAAAAATAAGAAAAAGTTGACTTGAAAGTAGAGTTCAATCTAGTAAAAAGCTCTGCTGAGATTTGTGGCCTTTGCAGGTTCTGTCCAATCATGATTTAAGGTATGGGTACAATGCTGCAACAGACCACTATGAGGATCTAATGGCTGCTGGAATTATTGATCCATCAAAGGTAATAAACCTAACTCAGCTAAGTCATTCCCCAATCTTTTGTGGTCAGCTAAATTGATTCTATTCTGCTATTCCTCTCTATCAGAAATATCAACCACCTGCCAATACCTTTATGATGCAGCAAGAGCTATTGAGATTCTTACATGTTGATGCTGAAAAATGAAACAACACATGCATTTGGATGTTGTTAACTAAAGTAGCAGACATATCAATTTGCTTTGGCATCTAAGTTAGATGTGAACCAAGACCCTTAAGGCCCTGTTCAGCTTCAGAAAACATTTTCTAGTTTTCTACTCTAGTTCTATAACTAAATAAGTTTTAACATTTTATGTTTCAAAAAGTCATAGCATTTATTTTCGGGAAATTTTTAAAAATAAAAAAGGTTGTTTTATGATGTTTTCTAGTTCATTGTATAAAGTTGAAAAATTAAAAAATTGAGTTTTTTATTTTTTAATGGGAAATCAATTATTCAATAAAAAATTGTAGTTGGAAAACAGAAATGAACGGGCCCTAAATTTTTTTATCATTATTTTGTATGACAGAAACCCGGTCTCTTGAATACATTAAAACATGATTAATACCTCTGACTTTTGCATCTCCTTGAGTCATGGTTAAAGCTTCTTCTTCTTCTTCTTCTTCTTCTTCTTCTTCTTCTTCTTCTATCCCCCTGTCTTTTTCTGGCCTAATCGTGCTGCTAGGGTGGAGACTTGGTAACCAATGCAGGTTGACAGCTTATGATTATCAAGAGATGCAAGCACTTTGAACTTTACATGAAAATCTAGCCTATTTCCTGTGTATTTGCAGACAATTTATATTGATTATCAATCAATACAAAACAGGTAGTTAGATGTTGTTTGGAGCATGCAGCATCTGTTGCCAGAACATTTTTGACATCGGATGCAGTTGTTGTCGACATCAAGGACCCAGAGCCCGTCCCAATTAGAAAACCTATGCCAACATCAGGTGACAAACTTGCCTTCTTGTAATCCTAGTTTGCTTCTTCTGAATCTTATTGAAGTATAATTTCGTGTTCTTTTTTCTCTCTTAAGTTCGTGCAGGCATTGGACCCGTTGGGTTTTAGTTTGTGGGAATCCATTGCTATCTCATATTTTTACTGTTCATGCTCGAGGTCCATCATTTCAGACAATGAGTTATGCCAGAGCTCCAAAACAGCTTAACACTTGACCTGAATTTGCGCCAGCCATTATTCATCGTGGTCTTTTATTTCAAGTAGACTTGCCAGAGGAGAGTTTCAGTTCATTCCTTCAGATCATGTTGATTCCATGTCATGTTGACAAAACAAGCATTTTAACTGCAGATTGCACCAAATGAAGGCTAGTTTCTTGAAGAGAATGATGCAATCTTTGCCTGGTTTGACTCGCAAAAATCGAGTGATCTCATGAATAAGAGGATGTAACATATGATCACTTTAGCTCACCGCGAGTAGAGGAATTGCATGGACCCTGAAGCTTGCTACCTGAGCCAAGCCAAATTTTGTAGGAAACAACATCACACTGGAAAGCTTGAAGGAAAAACCTTAGCTTTGTGCTATTGTGGTATTTTTTATATTCTCTGTGTTACTTGCACTTAAACTTGAAAACATACTTCCGAGTCCTGCTGATTCAAGAAACTATGTGCACTGTTGAATCTATAATGATATGTGGCTGTTGAGTAGTTCCACCAAGGGTGAGAGCAAAACTAAACAGTGAATGATGCGGTTAAAATATGGTTGCATTCTGCACGAGATATTGTTCATTTTGACTTAGAGACGTGCACAAGCGTGGTCATACATTCTTGTCCTAAAACGGCTCTTGGTGAGCAAAGTGATCATTTACTTTATAGGTATTCTTCACTCTGGACTTGCATTGGTGTGGGATTACCCCTTCCCAGTGGTTGGAGACAAATATAGAAAAATCGATAAAAATTTGGAAAAAAATAATAATATATGATATTGGTGGAAATTCAAACTTTTAATATTATCTAGATCAAGATAAATTTGGACTTTGTGTGACTCATTGAGTTTACTAAAATGTTATCTTTCTACTTTTTGAGATTATTGTCCTTGCGTAATTTTTTGTCGTAGTATTCTCAATTTTGGCATAAAAGATATATAGTAGGTAAAAATTTTATTTTATTGCACTGGACAAGAAATCAAACCCATTATAATCTATTGGTGTGAATTTTAATTTCTTGTGATTCAATCACTTAACTTATGTCTTATGTCTTATGTCTTGGGGCATCATCTTTCTAGTTCTTACTTTTTATCATGTTTCGTTTTTTAGCTGACCTTTTATCACATTTGTTCGTATATTGCTTTTTGGGTTCTGAGTGCTGTACTGGGTGGTTATGAGGAAGGCTAAAAACTATAAAAGGGCCCTTTGTCTAGGTGAGGATGTAAATGGCTCGCATCTTAAAAATAATTGTTATTAAATGTGAATAGTTGAGGGTTGTGTAAATTTGTGATATTTTATCTCTAACTAATGTGAGACGTATCATTCTCTCTTCAGTTATATTCGGTATGACAAGATTGAGGGAATGAGAATGTTTGGTAGGGGTATGAACAGAAGGACTACTTTATTATATTATTATATTTGGTATGTTTTCATTTTAATAGAATGGAATGATACGAATTAACTATTTGATAGAATAATTTTTTTATAATAAAAAATTAATTGCAACCTGCAAATGCTGGTGCTGGTGACGGTGGAGGAAGCGAGGATGGTGGTTCACCATGGTGTCGGTGGCAAATGAGGGGCAAGTTTGGGTAAGATTTCAACCATATCTGATTTTGAGGAGACAAATGTTTGCTATGGATGGTGAAGGAAGATAAGAGATAGGATGTAATACTCCAAGAGCTTAAAAAAAGGTAGTATATATCGAGGATAAGTAAGAAATGAAACAATACCAGTTGGATATCTTTTGGGCTGAATGCAGGCAAAGAATTCCAGCGTTAAGTGTGCTTGACCTAGAGAAATTCAAGGATGGGTGACTCCCCTGGGAAGTTCACGTAGGCCATCAGGATAAGTTGTTTCGGTCCTTCCTATTACTCGATGCGGGATGTTACGGGTGGTATCAGAGCCAACTCTTGGTGAAGGTAGTCCAATGAGGGCGGGGAATGGCGCTGGGACTCGAGAGCCTGTACAAGGAGCGACTTCTAGCAAGTTTCTAGGATGACAGCCACCAAAGGGGAGAAGGTCTGGGACCAGTTATAAGGTCGCATGACGAGAACGTCATGTGCTCAAGGGGGGAAGAATGTAATACCCCAAAAGCCCAAAGAAAGGTAGTATATCTTGAGGATAAGTAAGAAAGGAAATAACACCAGCTGGATACTTTTTGGGCTGAATGCAGACAAAGAACTCCAGAGTTAAGCGTGCTTGACCTGAGGAAATCCAAAGATGGGTGACCTCTCTGGGAAGTTCGTGTAGACCTATCAGGGTAAATTGTTCCGATTCTTTCTATCGCTCGATGTGGGATGTTACATAGGATGCGGTGGGTTCAATCAAGTTTGTGAGGAAGAGACAAAAGGTTGCAAAGATGGTGGTTATTAGTGAACTTTGGCAAATAAATAAAGACTGGCAAGTTATAGTGGTGCCAATGGATTCTGGCCAATTTAGTTATGAGGAGGGGGACAGTGGCAGTACCCGATGGCAGATGAAATAAAGTTATTGGTGGTTCTTAGCCAGAATTGGTTTGGATGTGGCAAAGGATTGCTCTAACCAACAGTGGAAGATGGATAGAAATGGTGATTCAAAGTTGAGGTTATAGAGTCGATCACCATCTTTTATCTCGGATCAAGTATCTGTAAAAAGGGACAGGGACTCGTTTTTCCGTGATCATTCTGATGCTCAAATCAGTTCACAGGGTTAAGAAAACTAAAATATTTAGTAGAAGCCAAAGAAAAACGATCTTCCTACCTATCCTGGTTACTTGAATTTATAAGGTGATTCATCCCTCTTGTTAAGATAAGACATCTTCTTTTGAATTAGGGATATCCTTAATGTGTCAGAGGAATTCTTGTTGGACTTTCCTTTGTTGGCGAACTAGAAAACTACCTTTTGAACTTTCAAGATAAGGATTTCGTCCATTGCGAGCCATGGTCTTCGATGGAATGGTGATTGGTTTCCAAGAGGCTAGGGATAATCCCCGCCCCTATGAACTTCGGAGTGATGGTTGAGGCCAATGATGCCAGGAAGTCCTCGTTGAGCAAAGGTTAGGATTGTCATCCGTTCTGTTGGGACAGGTCTGCCACATGTCCATCTTGAATTTGGGCTAAATGACTACTTTGTCTTGATTCTCTGGAGGACACATGTCTTTGCTATTATTGATTGATTTGCAAGGGTATTGGGGTAATTATGAGCCCAAGGGCATTTCTTTCATCAAAAGTGAAAGACGGTAAATTATGCAAGAAAACTATATCGACGATGGCAATAAGGATAGATAGCAATGCGTGGTAGTGGCAGACGAGCTCTTCTACACTGCCCAACACATTCTATCGAGGAGGTTACTGAAGGCGTCAAAAGACAAAAATGCTTTCTCTCAAATTGCAAATTTGCAAACCCTACCATTGGCTTGCCCTCATGCTCTCTCATATCTCTTTCTTTCCCATGCTCGACGATGCAATTGTCGATCGCTGCTACATTTGCCTCACCCATCACTGTTGCATCCTCAATGAAGGGAGGATGCAACGACAATTGGTGAAGCAACGAGGTAACGACGGTGTGGCAATGACAGCAATAGTTGGCGCCTTGGCGGTTACATCAACGACCATGGGAAGAGGAGATAAGAGAGAGCAAACGGGTAAACCAATGGCAGAGTTTGTAAATTTGTAATTTAGGTGAGGGCATTTTTATTTTTTTTTTGCACCCTTCGATAACCCCCTCAAAGACATATGTCGAATAGTATAGATTAATTCGTGGTAGATGCAGTGACTGGAAGAGGTTTTGGCACATAAAGGCTTGATGGAAGGTGAAAAATGATGGAGTTTAGGCTTATACATGTGGTATTTTGTAACTAAGATAAAAATATAAAGATAAAATTGTCATTATATATTAAAAAAATTATCATTATAATATATACTCCATGGAATGAGAAGTCATTCAATCCATTTTGTGATCAAAAGCTTCTAAATCATTTTGAGAGAACAAGCCATTTGATTCCTTCGTATCAATTAAACGAATGAATGAGCAAATTTCTTTCTCTTTTCTTTATTCTGTTACATCAAACACAACTAACTATTTAATATATTTTGTTATTTATTTATTTTGCTAACTTAAACATCAAAGATTATATCAAGATAATCAATCTAGTATTTTTTTATAGATACTGATATAGAGATAGAAGTATGATGATTGATCTTCTATATTTTTTTATCAATAACATTTTGCATACTGATTTTATTTTGGGCTTTTGTTTAAAAAATATTTTAATAATAGTAATAAATTAAAAATAAAAATCTGCTAGCGTGAATTTAAAGATTATGTCAAACCGTCTTTTTTTTTTTTTATAAATACTCGGAGACAGAACTATGATATTCAATCCCTTATTTATTTATTAATAATATTTTCACATAGGCCTTATTTTAAGCTTTAGGTCAAAAAATTATTTTAATAATAAAAAAAATTAAAACATAAAAATATATTAAGATGAATTAGATGATTATGTGTCAGCCATCCCAGTCCTCAAGGCGTCTACGTGGACAACTCCCTCTCTCTCTGTATGAATGGTGATTCACAGAGACCCATTGAGCCGTTTGAGGATCCGGTGGAGGAGCCAGTTGCTGCGAGCATAGATACAGAATCACATCCACATCGGAGATGGTAATGGGAGTGAGCATTCAGTGCTTAGTGGATCTTGTGGTAGCGGGAATTTCTTTGGTGATTGGATTGGGGATCTTCGCTTTCGTGGCTTCCATCCTCTGCTCCGCCGCCTTTCTGCACCACGCCAAGGCCTTCTCCTGAGACGGATAGGTAATCAATCCCTTCTGGAACTTTAGCTACATTTATCTCGATGAATTTTGCACGATTTTACCTCTTCTTCGGTCCTGAAGAGCTCGTTCGATCTGTTCAGTTTTCTAGGGTTCATTTCCTTGATTCATATGATTGGGAATTTTCTTGAGTAAGTAAAAGAGATGCATTTTTTGATGGGTTTGACGCGGTTGTCTTTGTTTTTCTACTTGTAAGTTTGGGGTTTGTGTAGTGTGGATGTGAGTGTGTTGGCTTTTCTGGATCTATTTGTAGTTTTAGACCTAATTTTTGTTACCCTTTTCAACTGGATAGAGTAGGGTAGCTGCGGTAGCATCTGACTGCAGTTATTTAGACCTAATTTATTATGTCTCCCAACTTTTTGAGCATGTACGATAATAGTAAATTGTGGTTTTTAGGTCTTAGGGATAGTTAAACATTTATCCACTGTTCTGAAACTGGATTAGACTGGCCGGTTGAACTTGAAAAACAGGAAACCAACCGCCAGACTGTTCCCTAGGACCCAGTTCGACCACTAAGCCCCTTGATTTTCCCCAATTTTTTTATGGTAATCGCCTTTCACATCCTGAGAGTAGAAGACCTTGTACTTGCTGGTGAAGGCAAAAGGCATGAGGTTGGTGCCCAAGGGGTGAGCTCGCTAGCGATATTGGCAGTGAGGAAGTCAAAAGATCCACACACAATGAGAGAGAGAGAGAGAGAGATTGTATAACGTAATTTTGACCAAGGTGAGTCACTGTCATTAAGGTGTTATTTGCCCTCACTAGAATTGTTGTAGGGCTAACCAGGGGTGTGCAAAAGTTTGGGTAACCCAAACTAACCGATTGGTTCGGTTTGGTTATTCTTGATAGACAGTTTAGTTCGATTACCAAAACAACAACATAATCAGCCTTTTTAGAGTTCATGTTTTGAATTCGACTAAGTTTTACGTTGACTGTCGGCTTCCTAACACAATCCTCCCCCTTTATCCAGGTTTGGGACCGACAGTGGATAACATCCCCAGGCAGAGTCTTAGGTCGGTTACCAATTTCCCAAAAAATCAAGTAGTCAATTCGGTTTGGTTATTGCAGTATAAATAATTGAAAAAATCGAACTGAACTGTTTGACTCCCCGCATAACACCCCCCCGAAACCCAGCCTCGCTACACCCGAATGCCCAATCCCACTCGAGAGCGAATCGATTCGAAACCCTAACCCTAATCCCCACCCTCGCCGTCAGTTGAAAGACTTAGAACCAATTGATGTCCCCCCCCCGGTCTCGAATCCTGAATCCCACTTGAGAGAGTGAATCGAAACCCTAAGTCCTTAACCCTCGCCGTCGGAACCAATCGCTGTTGCCGTCGGCTTCTGAGTAGTCACCCACCCCACTAACATTGATAGGCAAGACCGATAGACCCAACATTGTCGTCGTTGCCCTTTCATCCCTTCTCTCTCAAGCAATCATATTCAAAGCACATAAGGAGAGAAGAGAGACAGTATCAAAGCTTCCACCCGCTTCAATTCCTTGATTGATTCAGACTTGAAGGTTAACATGTACATATATGTGTATATATATAGTTGTACAGTACATATACAAGTGAATGATATGTATTGCAAGGTAGGTTTTGTGTAATTTTGAGTGAATGATCATAGAAATCATCTAATGCCATTTTATTAACCATGAATGAAATTTACTCATTTTCCCTTCAATTTTAGATTTGGATGCGATGGCTTCTATAAATAAATGAATGTTGATGTTTAGATTGATGTTGTGTGTTTATATTCATATATGTGTGTTTAGATTGATTGATGCTATGTGTTCGGTTTATTGTATTTGAATTCGGTTTATTGTGTTTTTGGTTTATTGTATTTGAATTCGGATAGGTAACTTGTCTTCGGTTCAGTATATCGGTTATGGTCAGTTAATGTGCTAATCGGTTCGGTTTTTTGGGCAATTATATCGGTTCGGTTACCAAAAATTCAAATTCAGTTAGTTTGGTTGTTAAGAGTGTTGTCTCGAGAAATCCAGAATATAGGCAATAAGAATGCATCGGAATTTAGAGGATATAGATAGGTAGTTACCAGCTTGTATTTATAATTAAGTTGGGAGGTCAAAATCAGTAATGTCTATATTGGTTATAAGATTCCTACAAGTTACTGTCCTATTATTCTATAAATAGGACAGTGGTCTAGGCATAGAAAATGTATCATTCTCACGAGAAAGTAAAAGAGAAAAGGCTGTGTAATAGAATAGTCCTTTGTAATCTTGAAGGCTTGTAATCGTGAGGGTTTGTACTGATGGCATTCTAGTAATCAAAGGAAGGTTGCTTTCGGAAAGTTTTAGAGGCTGGATGTAGGATTGCATATTGCAATTTGAATCAGGATAAAACTGTTGTCTCATGTTTGTGGTTAGCCTTTTTTGTTTCTTATTTTTGTTATGTTTTGATTACATTTATTTTCTGTTTTGATGTTTGTGTCCAAACTAAGAGGATTGTGAGAGTGTTCAAGGGTGAACATATTTGTTGGTTCTTAGGTTGATTTCTTGGACTACCAGTGCTCCCAATTATGACATTGTTTTCGGTTATTTTGGTTAGTGAATAAGTTCGGTTGGTTTGGTTTGGTTTTATGTCTAGGTTCGGTTGGGTATTTTTGGCCCAGTTCGATTCGATTATAATCGAAGTCACACCCCTAGGGCTAACAACAAATCACTCCCAAAATTTATCAAAATTACGAAAATCTACAACCAACAATTTTTGAAGATTCCCCTTTATTTTGAGAGAGAGAGAGAGGGGATGTAATGCCCCAATCCTCCAATGCATCATTGCCTCGAAAATTCAAGATTTTTTAAATTACATTTATGCCCACCAATTTTCATGAATTCCCTTCTTAACCCCCTAACAACAATTAAGATAAATAATCAGAGTTCTACAAGGAACATAGTTTAGATTGAACCTTATTGAGATTTAATATAAAAAAATAAAGCATCAATTAATTAAAATCGAGTCATTACGTCTCTCATCAATTTAAGGAAATTAAACAATACCATGGAAAATTATCCAAATATGGGAATATTATTAAAAAAGTCTGTCTTCTAAACTACATTATTTGGAGTACTTCGTTTAGTCACCTTAATTATTGTTAAGGGGTTAAGAGGGGAATTTATGGAAATTGGTGGGTGTAAATATAATTTTAAAAAATACTAAATTTTTTAGGCAATAATGCATTGGAAGAACGAAGCATTATAGTTGGTATCAAAACGAATCAAGGAATGCTTTCTAAGCAAGCAAGCAAATCAAGGAATATTAGAGTTTTAAATAGGGATTGCCCTCGACTTGTGCAATTATTTTTTTTAAAATGTCTAATATGGGTTTTGCTTGTAGATTGGTGGAAATTATTGAGCAACTACAAGTGGATTGTTGAGCTATAATAGCTTATTGGATTTAGGCATCTTAGAAAGGGTCTATGGAGGTGGAGGATAACATATTCGATTACCTTGCCCACATCTTCTTCCAAGTCGTAGATTACATGATGAACCTCTTGTGTAATGAATGGGCATCCGTAGCACAAATAATCAATTATGACAATTAGTTTGACGACTTTTTGGAATTCACAGAACTTTTGTGAGATGAAGGAATGATGCAAAAAGTTGAGGAAGATAAAATGATATCGATGAAAAGGAGGAAGAAGAAAAAGGACCCGAGGAGATGGTAATGGGAGTTAGCATTCAGTGCTTAGTGGATCTTGTGGTAGCGGGAATTTCTTTGGTGATTGGATTGGGGATCTTCGCTTTCGTTGCTTCCATCCTCTGCTCCGCCGCCTTTCTGCACCACGCCAAGGCCTTCTCCTGAGACAGATAGGTAATCAATCCCTTCTGGAACTTTAGCTACATTTATCTCGATGAATTTTGCACGATTTTACCTCTTCTTCGGTCCTGAAGAGCTCGTTCGATCTGTTCAGTTTTCTAGGGTTCATTTCCTTGATTCGCATGATTGGGAATTTTCTTGAGTAAGTAAAAGAGATGCATTTTTTGATGGGTTTGACGCGGTTGTCTTTTTTTTTCTGCTTGTAAGTTTGGGGTTTGTGTAGTGTGGATGTGAGTGTGTTGGCTTTTCTGGATCTGTTTGTAGTTTTAGACCTAATTTTTGTTACTCTTTTCAACTGAATAGAGTAGGGTAGCTGCGGTAGCATCTGACTGCAGTTATTTAGACCTAATTTATTATGTCTCCCAACTTTTTGAGCATGTACGAGAATAGTAAATTGTGGTTTTTAGGTCTTAGGGATAGTTAAACTTTTATCCACTGTTCTGAAACTGGATTAGACTGGCCGGTTGAACTTGAAAAACAGGAAACCAACCGCCAGACTGTTCCCTAGGACCCAGTTCAACCACTAAGCCCCCTGATTTTCCCCAATTTTTTTATGGTAATCGCCTTTCACATCCTGAGAGTAGAAGACCTTGTACTTGCTGGTGGAGGCAAAAGGCATGAGGTTGGTGCCCAAGGGGTGAGCTCGCTAGCGATATTGGCAGTGAGGAAGTCAAAAGATCCACACACACAGAGAGAGAGAGATTGTATAACGTAATTTTGACCAAGGTGAGTCACTGTCATTAAGGTGTTATTTGTCCTCACTAGAATTGTTGTAGGGCTAACTAGGGGTGTGCAAAAGTTTGGGTAACCCAAACTAACCGATCAGTTCGGTTTGGTTATTCTTGATAGACAGTTTAGTTCGGTTACCAAAACAACAACATAATCAGTCTTTTTAGAATTCATGTTTTGAATTCCACTAAGTTTTACGTTAGTTGTCGCCTACCTAACACAACCCTCATCTTTTATCAAAGTTTGGGACCGATAGTGGATAACATCCCCAGGCGGAGTCTTAGGTCGGTTACCAATTTCCCAAAAAATTGAGTAGTCTATTCGGTTTGGTTATTGCAATATAAATAACTGCAAAAATCGAACCAAACTGTTTGACTCCCCGCATAACACCCCCCCTCCACCCAACCTCGCCACACCCGAATGCCCAATCCCACCTGAGAGCGAATCGATTCGAAACCGTAACCCCCGCCCTCGCCGTTCGTCGAAAGACTTAGAACAATTTCCCCCCCAGCCCGAATTCTGAATCCCACCCGAGAGAGTGAATCGAAACCCTAAGTCCCTAACCCTCGCTGTCGGAACCAATCGCTGGTCGTCGAAACCAATCGCTGTTGCCGTCGGCTTCTAAGTAGTCACCCACCCCACTAACATTGATAGGCAAGACGATAGACCCGACACTGTCGTCGTCGCCCCTTCATCCTTTCTTTCTCGAGCAATCATATTCAGAGCACAAAAGGAGAGAAGAGAGACAATATCAAAGCTTCCACCCGCTTCAATTCCTTGATTAATTCAGACTTGAAGGTTAATATGTACATATATGTGTACATATATAGTAGTACAATGCATATACAAGTGAATGATATGTATTGCAAGGTAGGTTTTATGTAATTTTGAGTGAATGATCATAGAAATCAACTAATGCCATTTTATTAACCATGAATGAAATTTACTCATTTTCCCTTCAATTTTAGATTTGGATGCAAAGGCTTCTATAAATAAATGAACGTTGATGTTTGGATTGATGTTGTGTGTTTATATTCATATATGTGTGTTTGGATTGATTGATGCTATGTGTTCGGTTTATTGTATTTGAATTCGGATAGGTAACTTGTCTTCGGTTCGGTATATCGGTTATAGTCAGTTAATGTGCTAATCGGTTCGGTTTTTTGGGCAATTATATCGATTCGGTTACCAAAAATTCAAATTCGGTTAGTTTGGTTGTTAAGAGTGTTGTCTCGAGAAATCCAGAATATAGGCAATAAGAATGCATCGGAATTTAGAGGATATAGATAGGTAGTTACCAGCTTGTATTTATAATTAAGTTGGGAGGTCAAAATCAGTAATGTCTATATTGGTTATAAGATTCCTACAAGTTACTGTCCTATTATTCTATAAATAGGACAGTGGTCTAGGCATAGAAAATGTATCATTCTCACGAGAAAGTAAAAGAGAAAAGGCTGTGTAATAGAATAGTCCTTTGTAATCTTGAAGGTTTGTAATCGTGAGGGTTTGTACTGATCGCATTCTGGTAATCAAAGGAAGGCTGCTCTCGGAAAGTTTTAGAGGCTGGATGTAGGATTGTATATTGCAATTTGAAGTAGGATAAAACTATTGTCTCATGTTTGTGGTTTGCGTTTTTTGTTTCTTATTTTTGTTCTGTTTTGATTGCATTTATTTTTTGTTATGATGTTTGTGTCCAAACCAAGAGGATTGTGAGAGTGTTCAAGAGTGAACATATTTGTTGGTTCTTAGGGTGATTTCTTGGACTGCCAGTGCTCCCAATTATGACATTGGTTTCGATTATTTCAGTTAGTGAATAAGTTCGGTCAGTTTGGTTCGGTTTTATGTCTAGATTTGGTTAGGTATTTTCGGCCCGGTTCAATTCGATTATAACTGAATGCACACACCTAGGGCTAACAACAAATCACTCCCAAAATTTATCAAAATTACAAAAATCTACAACCAACAATTTTTGAAGATTCCCCTTTATTTTGAGAGAGAAAGAGATAGAGAGAATGTAATTCCCCAATCCTCCAATGCATTATTGCCTCGAAAATTCAAGATTTTTTAAATTACATTTATGCCCATCAATTTTCTTGAATTCCCTTCTTAACCCCCTAACAACAATTAAGATAAATAATCAGAGTTCTACAAGGAACATAGTTTAGATTGAACCTTATTGAGATTTAATATAAAAAAATAAAGCATCAATTAAATAAAATTGAGTAATTACGTCTCTCATCAATTTAAGGAAATTAAACAATACCATGGAAAATTATCCAAATATGGGAATATTATTAAAAAAGTCTATCTTCTAAACTACATTATTTGGAGTACTTCGTTTAGTCACCTTAATTATTGTTAAGGGGTTAAGAGGGGAATTTATGGAAATTGGTGGGTGTAAATATAATTTTAAAAAATACTAAATTTTTTAGGCAATAATGCATTGGAAGAACGAAGCATTATAGTTGGTATCAAAGCGAATCAATGAATGCTTTCTAAGCAAGTGAATCAAGAAATGCTTTCTTAGCAAGCAAATCAATGAATATTAGAGTTTTAAATAGGGATTGCCCTCGACTTGTGCAATTATTTTTTTAAAATGTCTAATATGGGTTTTGCTTGTAGATTGGTGGAAAACATTGAGCAACTACAAGTGGATTGTTGAGCTATAGTAGCTTAGTGGATTTAAGCATCTTAGAAAGGGTCTATGGAGGTGGAGGATAGCATATTTGATCTTTTGGATTCCACAGCTGAAGTGGTGATCGATTTACCACCCCTTATCGTAATACCCTGCCCACATCTTCTTCCAAGTCGTAGATTACATGATGAACCTCTTGTGTAATGAATGGGCATCCATAGCACAAATGATCAATTATGACAATTAGTTTGATGACTTTTTGGAATTCACAGAGCTTTTGTGAGATGAAGGAATGATGCAAAAAGTTGAGGAAGATAAAACGATATTGACGAAAAAGAGGAAGAAGAAAAAGGACCCGAGGAGCTGGATATGTCGAACCACTCTAGCATAGATGTCTTTTATGAGACCGAAGGCAAAGACAAAAGGGATCAAATGAATTTGACAAAGAAGACCTATGTGTACTGGGCGAGTACTCTTGATTGAGAAAGAACCTGTTGATTTCTTGAGTGAGCACTCTGATTAGGAGGATCTTGTTGAGTACTAGGACGAGGATTTAGAATAGAGTTTTGACCCTTGGGACTCGACATTTTTGGGTCTTTGGATCATAGGTTGGAGTCCCTGCATGAAACCCAACATGTTTTCCATCAACTGCTCCATCTAGTTATTTCCTTCCTCATTGTTGTGGTTTCCATGGTCGCTCCTCGTGAACTTTCTTTGCTTTCGAACCATCTTTGGTTATTACTATTAAGTTAAATATATTCAACTCATAAAAGAAGAATAATGCATTTCATTGAACTTCCATTAAAAAAAAAATACTTGTTTAAAAAAAATAGTTGTGTATACTTAGCTACCTTTTTTCTTCTATTATGAGTATACTGATTTGTTTATAACTAGTTCAATCGATTAAAAAATTATTGAGGTTCTTAAGGGGTCAAAATTGTACTCTAAATCCTCATCTAAGTATTCATTGGGATCATCCTAATTGGAGTACTCCCCTAAGAAAGACAAGTTCTTCCTTGGGGTCTTCCTTAGGAATTCTTTTTTGTCCTCTTTGTCAATCATCATTTGATCCCTTTTAAGTGTTCGATCCACTTCTTTGCCTTTAGTCTCATAGAAGACCTCTATTTTGGAATGATTCAACATATCTAGCTCCTCAGGTTCTTCTTCCTCCTTTCTTTGTTGGGTATCATTTTATCTTCCTTGATTTCTTGCATCATTTCTTCATCTCGTAGGAGTACGGTGAATCCCAAATAGTTGTCAAATTGATTGTCATAATTGATCGTTTGTGTTATGGGAACCTATTTGTCATGCAAGAGGTTGATCATGTAATCTATTTGGAAGAGATCTGAGTGAGGTAATACGATATCAGGTGGAAAATCGATCACCACCTCGTTTAAGGGATCCAAAAAGTCAAATATGCTATCCTTTCTCATCATGACCCCTTCTATGATGCCAAGTCCACCAAGATGCTACAGCTCGACAATTCGCTTCTATTTGTTCAATATTTCTCTCCATGGTTTAAGCAAACCCATATTAGAAGTTAAAAAAAAAAATTTGCACAAGTCGAAGGCAATTTTTGTTCAAAACTCTAATATTCCTTGGTTTGCTTGCTAAGTGAACATTCGTTGATTCACTTTGATACCAACTATAAGGCCTTGCTTTTCTGGGACTTAAGGAAATTTTTTTGGTTTTTTTAAAATTACATTTATGAGGGGTTAAGATGGGGAATCTATGTAAATTGGTGGGTGTATATGTAATTTAAAAATATTTCCTTAGTTTTTGAGGCAATAATGCTTTGGAAGAGCGAGGTGCTACAAGGAATGAAAAGTAATTCACACTTCCAAATGACATGGACTCATCCATTCATAATGGGTGAAAGGACATGTTCATTTGTCTCTAAAGTCATACCTCTTTCATTTAAACCAAAGAACATGTCTGTTTGTAATAGTCGTGTCCCTTGAACATTAAACCCCAAAAGTATATTTCTTGAATTTTAAACCAAAAGATATGTCTCTTCACTTAAACCAAAAGCCATATCTCTTGAAACATAACTAAATCCAAAAACCAAATCTCTTTGTAAATGGTTATAACTTTTCGAACTAGTTATGTCTATTTACAAAGAATCATGTCTCTTGAATTGTAATTAACTTTTAGACAAATTTCTCAATTACACTACCTTCTCTTATTTAATAGCGTAAATTATTTCGACATATGTTGAATCATCTGATCTTAAAATGAAAATGCACAAAGTATTGAAAGTAAGTAGTGATAACGCCAAATCATCATTCCTATCGTTCAATACCTAGGGAACCCAACACATATCACTTTAGCCACCAAGCTTCACTGGGGAACTAAATCCCTTAGCTCACATTAAGCCACAAAGGGAAGTTTCTAGGAGCTCTATTTATTTCTCCAACACCTTCACATCACACACACATGTATGTTTTATATTTTGTTGTGGTGTAAATTTGGCTTATATTTGTATATTTAGGGGCTATTTTAGTACAATACCTTGAACACATGCTTCAATTTTTTAGATTGAATGATAGTTTTGATTTAGCATTTAAACATGTTTATCAAAATGTTTGTGTTTGTATTGATTTACTCGAATTTTGAAGTTTATTGTAGAGTTATGTGATGAATTTTAATTTTTAGATCATAGTTTTAATGATTATATTTTTATTAATCTGGTTTGATCATTGACCTTGTTGATAAGTTAATCACTATCTCATTTAAAACTTTAAACTGGTAGATAAAGGATTAACTTATCTTTTATATTATTATTTTTACTCCACATGCCCTCTCACATGTGGTTAGGTTTTACTGCAGAGCTGGTTCAAACACATGCAACAAATGAAATATGGGGTTTTAGGTGAGGTTTAAATTCAAAATTTTTGTCTGCTTTGATATTATGTTAAATTGTCAATTACCATCTCATCTAAAATTTAAGCTAGTAGGGAGATGATTAACTTATTTTTTATATTATTATTTTTACTCTCAACAGACCTTTGATCTTCTCTCTTTTCAATGCCCTAGTCTAGTTTTTTGAACATTACTTTTATCTCCTATCTAAGAAGCATGAAAAATGCCGTATCCACTGACTTGCCAATGTTCAAGAAAATTAAGACCTGAACAAGGAAGAACATGATAAATAATAAATTATAGTTTTGTATATGCATGTATTAGAAAAATAGTTCTTCTTTACATGATAGGAAAAAAAAAAAGTGATTAAAAGCTTTCATATGTATTCTAAAACACTTAACGATAACAAGTTTTGAAATCTATTAATTGAAATCTACATTGTTTTTATTAATTGATTCTCAACTTGTTTCTTTAGAATTAGAATGAACTTTTTATTTATTTAATCAATGAATGTTTAAGATCTCAAGATAGAAATAGGTCTCACCCAAGTGTTTTAAAGTGTCTGATAGTAAAAAAATTAAAGAGGTAATAGGATATGTTTGGTTGAGCGGCAGAAAAACATTTGGAACAAGGGCGGATTTAGGATTTTGTTTAGTGAGGGTAAAATTTAAATAAAATCATATAGAAAATATTTTTTTTGATTGACAGTTAAAGTAATTAAAAGTAAATATTTAAATATTTTCTAAAACAAATGGCAAGATATCAAGTGTTAATCCCTCTAGGTGGGATTGTCCTACCTAACTTCAAATGTTTGTTAAGAAATGAAAATTTTGATTAAAAATTCTAAACTTGACACGAGAAACCAATAAACAGAATTCTAACTACAATTTTACGCACAATGTATTGTATTATAAAGTTTGTTCTTTATTGGTAAGAAAAAACAAGAATAGCCTAAACCACGAAATTATGAACTTGTAAAAATAACTTAAAGTAACAAATAAGTAATGGTCTATGTTTTTTCATTTCAATATTTGTTGGATATAGTTAATTACTAATTTCCAAATCAAATCATTTTACTGAACACAAGCAAAGAACAAGAAAAGATCTTGGATGAGAATGACAAAAATGTATTCATAGATTTGACGCAATCTATGTTCCAATATGGATTTATTCTGTAAGTTCTTCATCAAGGAAATAGTTTGTATTCAAAATTTAGATGGATGTGATTTTATCTTTTATCTTTAATATGTATTTGTTTCCAAATTTTGGCTATACACAACTTTATCATAATATGTGTATGTCTGTTTCATTATCTCATCCTTTTTTTTTTTTCCTTTGTTTATGCTTCAGATTATCTTTTAATATATCTACTTGAATAAATATATTTCTAATTATCTATTGGACTTCTAATCCTATGGACTTCATCTTCGATAAGGAATTGGTTTGTATCCAAAATTTGAATAAATGTAGCTACATCATTTATATACTTGCATACCCATCTAATTTGTTGGATATCTAATACCATTAGAATCCATCTTCAACAAAAGCTGGTTATTCAAGTTACATTATTGCTAATCCATATATTATTTAGATGTGTTAAATCTTAATTTTCAAACTCTTTATCTTCACTCATTATACACATCTAATCCATTAAGAACTGGCATTGTAAAGTCTATCATCCAATAGGTTTTGGATTATTTTAATTAGTTTAGTTATTACTGTTATTATTTTCTTACCGCTATCCTAATTTCTATGTTTCTTATAGTCTTATAGATATCTCTCCATATATATATATACACATATTTATATCTTTATATAAGACATCTCGCCATATATATATACATATTTATAACTTTATATATTTTTATTATTTTTCCCCCAAAATTTTGGGCTTTTACAAAAGTACAAGTGTATGTCTTATGAGAACCTTCCGAACTTGTTGCACAACAGCCATTGTGAAGAGCAGCAGCTGATTTTTGAAGGGGAAATGCTATACCCACAAATAAGCTTGACAAACAACCCTCACAAATTGATGTCACACACACAAATTCATAATAATTCTATCTAAATTTATAATAGTCCTATCTAAATTTAACAATAAATCTACTACTCATTATTGTGAGGGTAGAACTATTGTTAATTTTGGGTAGGACTATTATGAATTTGTGCCATGTTAATTTGTGAGGACTCTTTATCAAACTTATTTGTGGGTATAACATTTCCTTTTTTGAAACCCCGATAGGCTCATGGAAAGGAATGTAAGAAGAACCCGTGTGGGCTTTGAATTAGATGAGATAATTAAGCACTTATCATCTGTCTTCTAGTGTTTATCAATGAATTAGACTACAATGGGAAGAGTTGACTTAGAACGGTCATTTAAGCTCTTATCTATGTGACACCCACTTTGATTGGGGGAGCTTGTCTCCATTTGTAAAGATTGTTTATCCCTTTAAATCTATTGTAAGGGTTGTACAACTAAGGGTGTCCGTGAGTTGAGTTGATTTAGGTTTGGCACTAACTCAGAATCGATCTGATCTCCATTGGATTCATAAAATTGGCCCCAAAATTGAACCAACCCAACCCAACCCAATAACAGTTCGGTTGTTTCGGTTGGGTTCTCGATTATAATTACATATAATAATCTAATTAATCTCAAATTCTTTTTATATGAACTTTGAAAAAAAAAAAAGAACCAATGCCAAACAATTTGCACTTAAACACACTATAAAGTAGTTAGCAATTTGCTTTGAACAAACAACTAACATTGAATGATTATGTATTTATATTATATATATTTAATTTATTTATATATATTAATTGGTTTGGGTCGGGTCCAGGCCCGGAGGCCTGGTCTTGGATCGAAAATCGAACCAATCTTTGTCGGGTCCATTTTTTTGTCCCAGGACAAACCGCTCTATTGAAAAACACACCCATGGACACCACTAGTACAACGGAGCCAACTTTCTCAATTCAACACATGATAACACGTGACCCTTTAAAATGGTTGACTTTTGCAGAATTGTCCAAGAGGTCCACATGAAATGTCTCAGAATGTTAGTTCTATATGGCTTGTAGTTTCAGTCTCAATAGAAGTACGCCCATGTGTAGACTCACACATCACATGCTGTGTAATAATCTTTAGCTGATGGCTTGACGTACAAAGGATGTAATCCAGTGGTAAAATGCCTTGTTTTTTTTTTCTTTGAACAAATAAAATGCCCCAGTTGAAAACCCAAGGATGTCTGGTTTCATCTGCAGTATCTGATGTAAATATTAAATGGATAGTAATTTGTGATCCTTCTTGTGGATTAGTACTTCGTACATCAATATTGCACTATTTGTAGAAATTGCTGTTTCGAAATGCTTTTAAGTTGCTATCTGTCTGCTTTAGAAGCAGTAATCTTGTGGAGGCTGTTGTCTATTGTGTGTGTTGCATGAAATTTGGGTGCCAAGTTGTATATCATTTTTTGTTAATATCATGAGGTAGAATTCATGTAGCCGACCCAAAGAGTAGAACAAAGGCTTGATATATTGTTGTAATAATTCTCCAACTGTGTTGTATGAGGGGTGAACCATGCAGATTTTTCACTTTCCAAATCAGATTTTTAAGTTGCTATTAACTGTGATTCCTTTTGGCATGTCAAGTACTCCTTGGTGTTCCAAATTGAACCACTGTGTCTGTGACTGTGTTCTACTTCTGAATAGATCTTTGTAGATGTGCTCTTTCCAGCAGGGAGAAGCGTTATTACGCGAGTGTTGACCGAATTATCTGATCAACGATGTGACAATTTTTAGGAGCAGGATATACCGCGGGATCGAGCCCAGAGGGTTCGTGTGGCAGGAGTATGTAAGGATTTTCATTCAAGAACAAGACTACTTGATGGATGAAAGGGCAGGATTTCTTGTAGATAGTAAGAGGCTTCAAGGCCTGTTTTTAAAGTGTTCCCACTATGTTAGCAATGATCTGTCCGTGTTTTAACCCCCCCTCTTGTTAATGTAGAAGTTGTAATATATTTTTGAGTGATACTTCGAGTACTTTTGCAAAGAGAAGTTGTAATATATTGTTTTCATAATTCGAGCCCTTTCGAAGCGAAAGGGCAAGATCACAAACCCATTATTTGAATTCGTGACCTAATTACAAACAGATGACCTTATTGTTACTACGATAACTCAAACTTTCTTTAAGGATGAGTCTATGACCTTATTGTTACTACAATAACTCGAACTTTCTTTTAGGATGAATCTTTCTTGGTTATTCGAAAGATTTGGTCATGCAACAGTACTGAAAACTTGATTAGAAAATTCCAAATTTGTCATAAGTACAAGAAGAAGATTAGAATCAGAAAAAGAATAATGAAGTGATGATTGATTCATCTTATCTTCATTTCTTCTTCCTCTGTTTTCTGGAGTAAACCATTGCCCGGATCCCATCCGGATCCGCAACAAATCCTAGAGGCCTGTAGAACCCTAGCACCCGGGGCTCCGAATAGAGCGCAATGTTGTTGATCCCCTTCCCCGACAGATCCGCCACCAACCTCTCCATCACCGCCTTCCCCAGCCCTATCCCCTGGAACGACGGATCCACCACCACGTCCCAAATGATGGCGTTGAACACGCCGTCGCCGGTTGCCCTCGCGAACGCCACCGGCCGCCGCGTCTTCTGGTGCTCGATCCACAGCAGCGCGTCCGTGTTCTCCAGCGCGATCCGGATCTTCTCCGGGTCCCGCCTCGGGAAACCGACCGCTACGAACACCGAGTTTAGCTGCTCCATGTTCAGCTCCCCGACCGACCGCCGGAGCGAGAAGCCTCTCGACTCGAGCTCGTCGTCGGAGATCGAGTAGCTGTAGTTCGCGGCAGGCTCACTCCTCTTGGTCGGCGGCAATTGCGCCGAAACGGCGACATTTCCCCGGTGCCCGCCGCAGGTCCTGAGACGGAGCGGCGACCGGAGAGGGACCGAGATGTTTCCGGTCAGAAACATTTTTCTCCCGGCGAGTCTCTATACATTGACATATATATATAGATATACATATATCAGTTGACGGCCGTTGTTGAGCGTTAGAAGTTTCCGTTGGGATATCCATCTGCAATCTTAAAGCTAGGCCTCATGTTCCGCTGCCACTTGTACTGTTTTAAACTACTTGCCCCACTCAAACGTCGTCGTTTTGGCATTATTATCTTTATTTATTTCTTTTATTTTTTTTTTCAGTTCGAAGGGACATGACCCATGTAGAGATGAGAAATGGGCCGGCCTGGCCAATCCATCTCATAGCCCGGCTCACCTCATAGCCTAGCCTAGCTCGTTATTGTAGCAAATGGGCTGAGTCAGGCTGCCTAGCAAAATGAGGGCCATGCCGAGTTAATAATATGTGACTCGTGATCTGGCCCACCAAAATGGCCCGTGAACTGGCCCATCAACTGGCCCGCTAAAATAGCCCGACCCAACCCACCAAAAAATAAAAAATATTTAAAAAATTATGTATGTATTTAATAATTATAAACATAATAATTAAAAATTATGTTTCTTGTAAACATAATTTTATTGTAATGTTTGTAAACATAATGTTTACTGTCAACATCATAATTTTACAAAACATTAAAATTATAAGTAAACATTAATAAACATATTTTAAAAAATATTAATTACATTTGAGAAAAAATAAAAATATATATATTTAAAAAAATATATATAAAAAAAATAAAAATAAATGGCTTACGGATCGGGCCAAATAGTTAGGCCCACAGGCCGGCCCTGCCCAACAGGCCCATGGCCCGGCCCGGCCCACTTTGGCCCATTTATTAAGGGCCATAGGGCTGTGCCGGGTCCAAATTTCCATTTCCTTGGCCTGGCCCGACCTATCTCCCTCTTGGGCCAAATTCGAGCTGGCCCACCAAATAAATGGGCCAAGCGAGATGCGACCGGCCCGCTTATTTTCCATCTCTAGCCCATGGTATGACTTGTAAGATCAGGCTCACGAGGCTAGAGAAGATAAAAAAATCTATGATAGGAATAAATAATTAACTCATCAACTAATATCAAAGTGTTATATAACCCAATTCGAATTAGGTATATGGACTAGCAAAAAATTGACACATGATGTGATCCTAAATACTACTTAGAGGACATTCAAACCTATCACATGGCAAGATTTAGTGCCCCACAATTAATGAGTATAGTTCAATCGACATAGTTTGGTCTTTTGGCATTACGTTCTTATTATGCCTAGTCACGTGTTAGATAAAATTTTTAGTAAAAATCATAGTTAGACTATCTTCTTTGTGATTTATAAAAACTCTCAATTTTCTTGTGATAATTATTTATATAATCCATTTTATTTATTAGTGTGTTCGATTTTTTGTTGCTGAATATTAACTTGATCGTTAGATATTAAACCAAGAGATAAAAGCCTCGAACTTGTAGGAGATTGACAAATATTGCGATGAGCCTTCTCTTAGCAACATTATTTCACTATTACCATGTGTTATTTATGAGACTCCAATAACAATATATTAAATCTTTAGTTTGTTGATGGAAATAATTATATGAATATTAAATTATAAATTATTTCTATATGTAATCTGTAATCTTTATCATGTAAAGATAAAAGATAACCCAATTTATCTAAAGAGAAGAACAGATTAATTAGCCCTTTAATTTTTCGATTTTGATCAACTCAATTTCTATTATTTTTGAGTGCAAATAAAATAATTCACTTTCCTATGAAATATTAATTTTCTTTTCATAAAATTTATTTTAATATAATTATTATCATTTGAACACAATAATAAATTTAATAACTAAAATATCTTTATCAAGTCAATAAAATTTGTGAAACAAAAAATCGTAAGAGAGCGTAAAAAAAACTCACACTCAAATAATCTAATGATTGAATCAAATATTAAAGATATGAAAACTTATTCATATGAACTCTTTTAAAAGGTTCAGGAATTAAACCAATTAAATTAGTCACATCGAATTGAAATATACTTTAGCAATGAGGTCTCAACTTTAGTAATTTGATAAATTAAGATTGATTCCATCAATTTTAACTCTCTGCCAAACTTTATCCCTTTGATGGAGAACGGGAACCTCTATGCTTTGGAGAAGTCGGAGGAGCACACCGGCGGATTCTGTTTGCCGGTAAAAGTCGGCTTGACGTTGACGCAAGGGCTCGTCGCCGGGCCGCCGGGTCCGACGTATTTCAGGTCAATGTCTCCGATCGTCACATCTTTGCACGGCGCGCCGCCGCTGCAGGCGATCGTGACGGCCTCCCTCGTCGAAGAAGTTCCCCGGATGTTGTTGTAGCTCACCTTGCTGATCTTAACCAGAGATGGAGCCTGAACGAACAATTCAAATTCAATCCAATCAAATCAGAACGATACTATTTTCGAGATCGATCATGTCATGTGTGTGATTTGCTTGATTCGTTTAATTACAGTTCTGATCCTACCTTCTCCGTGCATTGCTTCCCCGGGCAATACAGTTGATCGATGAGAATCGGATTGGCGACGTTGTTCATCACGATGTCCTCATATTTCACGTCGGTGACGACGCTAGGGTTAGGCGATTCCGGCTTCGTCTTTATTCTCACGCCATTCGTCGTGTTCTTGAACGTGCAATTCCGAACAACAACGCCTTCAACGGGCGCTTCGTTCGGAGACCCTCCGAGACTTCCAATGCTGATGCCGTGGCCAGGCCCGCAGGTCACTCTCTCCACCGTCAACTGTGTGGTGCCGTCGCCGACGGAGACGCAGTCGTCTCCGGTCATTATCGTGCTGTCCAGGATGCTGACTCCGTTCGAGCGTCCCATGTGGATTCCGTCGGTGTTGGGGCTGGATTCAGGCGCGATGATGGTGAAGTTCTGGAAGGTGAAGTTGTTGCAGCCGATGACATTGACGTGGAAGAGCTTGCTGTCCAGAGAAGTTATGTCCTGGACTACCGTGTCGTTGAGGAAGTTGAAAGCCAGATTCTGTTTACCGGTCATCCACCGGCGACGATAAGTGGATCGGAATTTGAATTTACGGTTTGGAAATTCAACTTTACGAAGAAGAATCGTCTTACCATGGGAGACCTGCGGCAGTTGGAGTTCTTGATGCAATCGTTTGCGGCCCAGGCATCGGCGCCTTGGCCGTCTAACGTTCCGGTGCCGGAAATGGTGAGGTGACTGACCCAGTTGATTGTAATCCACGTAGCGGATTTGAATGCAAGCGGATCGGCGGGAGCCTTCAGGGTGCCGTGGACCTGAATGTTGATCGGACCCTGGCATGGGCCGGCGAGGAGCACTTCGTTCAACAAGTACGTGCCTGCCGGAATCATGATTGTGCTCGGAGTTGTCACGGCGCAGGCCTCCTTCCAAGCAGTCAACAGAGCCTGCAACAGAGGAAAAGATGATGAATTGTTTCAAATAAAGATGCCGAGATAACATACAAATAAAACCATTCTCGACTCATAAATAAGAGTGTCTCGTGCACTGAAAACGTCGCCATCTTATGGTACCTGACTGATGTCTTCGTCGCCCCGCTTTGCACCGAATTTCGTTATGTCAAAAGTGCCAGCTTGGGCTTGTATTAGCTGATGAGTGAAGATAAATGAGAAAGAAATCCAAATTGCTGCTATGAAGGTCAATCTCATCACCATCTCCATTACTTTGCCTTTGCCCTTCTTTTGATTTGCTTTCTGGTTGTGTTAATTAACAGAAGTAATGATGAAATCTGGTCTTAGCTTTGGGCTGTCTCTCTATATATACACCATGAATTATTTGCTATGGAGAGCTTAAGACCACAAAACTGAAACCAAATTGTTTGGGATCGCAATGTCAGGTAGCTATTTTTGGTATCATGAATTTGTGGGTTTATTTGTGGTTGGAGAAGTAAACGAAATTTTATTTAGTTTAAATTTGTGTGAAGCATTTTAAGGTTTGACCGAAAAAGATAAAAGAGACACGCTTAACATGTTTTAGATATGAAAGTGATATTTCTTGATTTTATAACACTAAGTTACACTTCTTTTTTTTTCGTTGTTAAAATTGTTAATCGAAATAATCGAATCGAATCGATCAAAATTATCGATTCAATTTGATTAAAACTAAGTGTTCGTTCAGTTTAGTTTTTTAAGTTTGCCAATTTCGATTGTTTTGGTTTTGTTCGATTTTTAATTTATTTGATTTTGGATTTGTTTGGTAAATTTAGTTCAATTTTTATACAATTTCAATCTATTCGATAATTGAATCGACGAATGCTCACCTTTACTCTCTTTATCCTTTTCTTTTGCCCGATCATATTGAACTAAAAAAAAAAGTAGATTGACTAACAAACATCAACATTCCAACTGGTTCACCACGTAAGGAGAAAATATAAATATTAGTTTAAGTAATAGAAACGACAAAAAATATGACAACCTTTTACAAAATTAATAACAAGAAAAGCTAGAGATGTGTGTAGTGATTTTTTATTTTTTGCACAGAAGCTGTCTAAGAGTGTGTTTGATTGCATTATCTAAAATTTAATTTTAGGTAATATTGTCTAGAAACAAAAACCATCCCACCCCCTTGGAAAATGAATTCTATGGAAAGAAGTTTTAAATGCTTGTACCATACATATTTTTTTATAGAAAAATTAAGGGTGTGTTTGATAGCATGGAAAATGTCACATCCAAATAATTGAATTCCATATTGAGTGTTTGATACACTATATTTTTCATGGAATTGAATTCTATGGTACAACCATTAAAGTATGTTCTCGTCACTTTTCCATGGAAAATTTCATCTAAGGGGGAGATGGTTTTTAATTTCCATGCAAGTTGGAAAATACTTTTCTTTCTAACTAAATGCTATCAAACACACCCTAAGAGTGTTTGATTGCTTTTCATAAAAAAAAAGTTTAGTAATTACATATTTTCTATGAAAAATGTGTGCAATCAGGCACACTCTAAGTGTCTGCCCAATTAAACCAAACACATGCAATTGTGATCATGCAATTAATTTTTTCAAATGCCAAAACGGTGTTATTTTTTATATTTTCTTGACAGTTTTTTTTTTTTTTATAATTTTTATTTTTATAATAAAAAAAATGTTGTCAATATTTTTACAAGCCAAATGCTTTTGGGTATAATAACTCCTTACTTTATTTATATTTAGTTAATTGCATGCTTTATTTTATTTCTATTTCTATTTATTTGCAATGTATTTAGTTAATTTCTAATTTCATAATTAATTTATTTTTCTTTATTTTCATATTTTTTTTTATATCAAGTACATTTTAATTGAATTCTATATTTCAAGTTTATTCATTCCAAAAGTAAGGGTGAGCAAAATTTCGATCAAAGAAAAATAATCAAACTAAATGTAAAGATCTAGAAAAATAATAATAAATAAATAAATAAATAATAAAAATATAAATATAAGAAAAAAGAAGGGCCTGCGGGCAGCCCCAGAAATCGGCCACCTTTACGTTACTACTTAAAATTTTTAGTAAAAATCATAGTTAGACTATCTTCTTTGCGAGTTATAAAAACTCTCAATTTTCTTGTGATAATTATTTATATAATCCATTTTATTTATTAGTTCGTTCGATTTTTTGTTGCTGAATATTAACTTGATCGGTAGATATTAAACCAAGAGATAAAAGCCTCGAACTTGTAGGAGATTGCCAAATATTGCGATGAGCCTTCTCTTAGCAACATTATTTCACTATTACCATGTGTTATTTATGAGACTCCAATAACAATATATTAAATCTTTAGTTTGTTGATGGAAATAATTATATGAATATTAAATTATAAATTATTTCTATATGTAATCTGTAATCTTTATCATGTAAAGATAAAAGATAACCCAATTTATCTAAAGAGAAGAACAGATTAATTAGCCCTTTAATTTTTCGATTTTGATCAACTCAATTTCTATTATTTTTGAGTGCAAATAAAATAATTCACTTTCCTATGAAATATTAATTTTCTTTTCATAAAATTTATTTTAATATAATTATTATCATTTGAACACAATAATAAATTTAATAACTAAAATATCTTTATCAAGTCAATAAAATTTGTGAAACAAAAAATCGTAAGAGAGCGTAAAAAAAACTCACACTCAAATAATCTAATGATTGAATCAAATATTAAAGATATGAAAACTTATTCATATGAACTCTTTTAAAAGGTTCAGGAATTAAACCAATTAAATTAGTCACATCGAATTGAAATATACTTTAGCAATGAGGTCTCAACTTTAGTAATTTGATAAATTAAGATTGATTCCATCAATTTTAACTCTCTGCCAAACTTTATCCCTTTGATGGAGAACGGGAACCTCTATGCTTTGGAGAAGTCGGAGGAGCACACCGGCGGATTCTGTTTGCCGGTAAAAGTCGGCTTGACGTTGACGCAAGGGCTCGTCGCCGGGCCGCCGGGTCCGACGTATTTCAGGTCAATGTCTCCGATCGTCACATCTTTGCACGGCGCGCCGCCGCTGCAGGCGATCGTGACGGCCTCCCGCGTCGAAGAAGTTCCCCGGATGTTGTTGTAGCTCACCTTGCTGATCTTAACCAGAGATGGAGCCTGAACGAACAATTCAAATTCAATCCAATCAAATCAGAACGATACTATTTTCGAGATCGATCATGTCATGTGTGTGATTTGCTTGATTCGTTTAATTACAGTTCTGATCCTACCTTCTCCGTGCATTGCTTCCCCGGGCAATACAGTTGATCGATGAGAATCGGATTGGCGACGTTGTTCATCACGATGTCCTCATATTTCACGTCGGTGACGACGCTAGGGTTAGGCGATTCCGGCTTCGTCTTTATTCTCACGCCATTCGTCGTGTTCTTGAACGTGCAATTCCGAACAACAACGCCTTCAACGGGCGCTTCGTTCGGAGACCCTCCGAGACTTCCAATGCTGATGCCGTGGCCAGGCCCGCAGGTCACTCTCTCCACCGTCAACTGTGTGGTGCCGTCGCCGACGGAGACGCAGTCGTCTCCGGTCATTATCGTGCTGTCCAGGATGCTGACTCCGTTCGAGCGTCCCATGTGGATTCCGTCGGTGTTGGGGCTGGATTCAGGCGCGATGATGGTGAAGTTCTGGAAGGTGAAGTTGTTGCAGCCGATGACATTGACGTGGAAGAGCTTGCTGTCCAGAGAAGTTATGTCCTGGACTACCGTGTCGTTGAGGAAGTTGAAAGCCAGATTCTGTTTACCGGTCATCCACCGGCGACGATAAGTGGATCGGAATTTGAATTTACGGTTTGGAAATTCAACTTTACGAAGAAGAATCGTCTTACCATGGGAGACCTGCGGCAGTTGGAGTTCTTGATGCAATCGTTTGCGGCCCAGGCATCGGCGCCTTGGCCGTCTAACGTTCCGGTGCCGGAAATGGTGAGGTGACTGACCCAGTTGATTGTAATCCACGTAGCGGATTTGAATGCAAGCGGATCGGCGGGAGCCTTCAGGGTGCCGTGGACCTGAATGTTGATCGGACCCTGGCATGGGCCGGCGAGGAGCACTTCGTTCAACAAGTACGTGCCTGCCGGAATCATGATTGTGCTCGGAGTTGTCACGGCGCAGGCCTCCTTCCAAGCAGTCAACAGAGCCTGCAACAGAGGAAAAGATGATGAATTGTTTCAAATAAAGATGCCGAGATAACATACAAATAAAACCATTCTCGACTCATAAATAAGAGTGTCTCGTGCACTGAAAACGTCGCCATCTTATGGTACCTGACTGATGTCTTCGTCGCCCCGCTTTGCACCGAATTTCGTTATGTCAAAAGTGCCAGCTTGGGCTTGTATTAGCTGATGAGTGAAGATAAATGAGAAAGAAATCCAAATTGCTGCTATGAAGGTCAATCTCATCACCATCTCCATTACTTTGCCTTTGCCCTTCTTTTGATTTGCTTTCTGGTTGTGTTAATTAACAGAAGTAATGATGAAATCTGGTCTTAGCTTTGGGCTGTCTCTCTATATATACACCATGAATTATTTGCTATGGAGAGCTTAAGACCACAAAACTGAAACCAAATTGTTTGGGATCGCAATGTCAGGTAGCTATTTTTGGTATCATGAATTTGTGGGTTTATTTGTGGTTGGAGAAGTAAACGAAATTTTATTTAGTTTAAATTTGTGTGAAGCATTTTAAGGTTTGACCGAAAAAGATAAAAGAGACACGCTTAACATGTTTTAGATATGAAAGTGATATTTCTTGATTTTATAACACTAAGTTACACTTCTTTTTTTTTCGTTGTTAAAATTGTTAATCGAAATAATCGAATCGAATCGATCAAAATTATCGATTCAATTTGATTAAAACTAAGTGTTCGTTCAGTTTAGTTTTTTAAGTTTGCCAATTTCGATTGTTTTGGTTTTGTTCGATTTTTAATTTATTTGATTTTGGATTTGTTTGGTAAATTTAGTTCAATTTTTATACAATTTCAATCTATTCGATAATTGAATCGACGAATGCTCACCTTTACTCTCTTTATCCTTTTCTTTTGCCCGATCATATTGAACTAAAAAAAAAAGTAGATTGACTAACAAACATCAACATTCCAACTGGTTCACCACGTAAGGAGAAAATATAAATATTAGTTTAAGTAATAGAAACGACAAAAAATATGACAACCTTTTACAAAATTAATAACAAGAAAAGCTAGAGATGTGTGTAGTGATTTTTTATTTTTTGCACAGAAGCTGTCTAAGAGTGTGTTTGATTGCATTATCTAAAATTTAATTTTAGGTAATATTGTCTAGAAACAAAAACCATCCCACCCCCTTGCAAATGAATTCTATGGAAAGAAGTTTTAAATGCTTGTACCATACATATTTTTTTATAGAAAAATTAAGGGTGTGTTTGATAGCATGGAAAATGTCACATCCAAATAATTGAATTCCATATTGAGTGTTTGATACACTATATTTTTCATGGAATTGAATTCTATGGTACAACCATTAAAGTATGTTCTCGTCACTTTTCCATGGAAAATTTCATCTAAGGGGGAGATGGTTTTTAATTTCCATGCAAGTTGGAAAATACTTTGCTTTCTAACTAAATGCTATCAAACACACCCTAAGAGTGTTTGATTGCTTTTCATAAAAAAAAAGTTTAGTAATTACATATTTTCTATGAAAAATGTGTGCAATCAGGCACACTCTAAGTGTCTGCCCAATTAAACCAAACACATGCAATTGTGATCATGCAATTAATTTTTTCAAATGTCAAAACGGTGTTATTTTTTATATTTTCTTGACAGTTTTTTTTTTATAATTTTTATTTTTATAATAAAAAAATATTGTCAATATTTTTACAAGCCAAATGCTTTTGGGTATAATAACTCCTTACTTTATTTATATTTAGTTAATTGCATG
This sequence comes from Diospyros kaki, assembly GCA_036245055.1. Taxonomy (NCBI): domain Eukaryota; kingdom Viridiplantae; phylum Streptophyta; class Magnoliopsida; order Ericales; family Ebenaceae; genus Diospyros; species Diospyros kaki. The sequence goes on from BSEG01000010.1 coordinate 3,736,683, forward strand.
CTTTATTTTATTTCTATTTCTATTTATTTGAAATGTATTTAGTTAATTTCTAATTTCATAATTAATTTATTTTTCTTTATTTTCATATTTTTTTTATATCAAGTACATTTTAATTGAATTCTATATTTCAAGTTTATTCATTCCAAAAGTAAGGGTGAGCAAAATTTCGATTAAACAAAAATAATCAAACTAAATGTAAAGATCTAGAAAAATAATAATAAATAAATAAATAAATAATAAAAATATAAATATAAGAAAAAAGAAGGGCCTGCGGGCAGCCCCGGAAATCGGCCACCTTTCTCTCTTAGGTTTGCTGGTTTCTCGCGATCCGACTGTCCGATCTTGCATATGATTTCACTTTCACAGTTAAAGTGCCTTCGACCTATAAAGAGGTAAGTATTTTGATTTGATTTTCGATGATTTTTTGTTATTTCATGAGATGTATGTATATAGGAGCGATTTGGGTCTTGGCCAGATGTTTAAACTCAAATCTACGGAGATCTGATCGTTAGATTTTGTGGGTTTTGGGATATGTTTGTTGGAATGGATGAGGGTGTCGGATGGTTGTCTCAGATCGTCGAAAATCGCGGGCCACGGTGGCCAGTGAGCGACGACGACTTGTAGCGAGTCTTCTATTTTGGCCAAAAATTAAATTCTAGATCTACGAAAATCTAATTGTCCGATCTTAGCCTTTTTTTTATATGTTAATCCCCTTAGTGTAGCGCACCTCGTGGTACCCTTTGATAATCGAAAAAGTTGCCGGTAGCCTACGATTAACAGAACGCGTCCCTATGTTAGCTGAAAATTAATTTTTTAGATCTGCTAAAATCTAATCGTCTTATGGCTCTCATTTTGAGATATGTTGATGTTCGTGGCGAGGCTTTCAAAACGGTATGTTGGTCGGCCATATCACCGTCGATCGGCGGCAGTCACCGGCAGCGACAGAATGTGGGGAAGAAAAAAAAAAGGAGGGGGGTTTTTGGGTTTGGGCAGGTCGAGTAAGGCTTTGGCCCAGGATGGTGGGGCCCAATTGGGTTATGGAATGACCCAATGTGTTGGGTAGGGTTTGACCCAGTTGTGGCAGCCCTTGGGTTAGCCCCACTCGGCTTGTTTTTCCTTCTTATCGCTTGTCCTTGAAACTAGAATAACTTGGTTAGGTCGGTTTTACTCAGGACATCGACGTCAGTTTAATTTGGATTCTCTTTAGGTCTCTTGGAATTGATGATGTGACTGACGAGTCACTTTGTTGATCAGAGTTCAAAGGACGAATCCTGTTACACTTCACTTTCTCGGGGGTGTTATAACTTTGAATTTATATATATATATATATATATGACTCAACATAATATAACTACCAAATTTTCCATCTATCTATCTAGTATGGAAAAAACATTATACATCAAATAAGCTAGACTAGGCATTCAGAAATAGCGAAAGTAAAGATCGAATCTAACATCCCAACATTGATCATAAATTAGTTCTTACACCATGGACTTTCAAAACATTCAGAGTTCAAGTAACAGAAATTTAATATATTACTTTCATAATCAAATACATTATGCACTTAACAAGTGTCGTCACATGCATCTTCCGTATCTGCATCTGCCACAACAACATTTGGAATGTTTGAATATTTCAGGGGCAAAACTCAAGTTAGATGATGAATCATCTAAGTAAGGAAACAATAAGCATATCTCGTGCATAGATGCAATTAGGCAAAATGTCTTATTCCTATCTTAGTTTGAGTCGATCGCACCTAACTGCTGCTCCCTATTTTTACGGCCTCATTATCAGGCTGAGGTGTATGGGAACACCCTTGATAGAGCAGCGGTGCTAGTCCATAATCCCGAACCCTTATACAATGTATGATCAATAATATCATAGTGAACATATGTACATTTCATTATCAATACATGTAAATGCAATCTACATGATATATTCACATCAATATATGACAACATAATAAAATCATTTACATAAAATTAACTTTTGGGGTCGAACCACTCACAAGCCATTTTCATAAACTAAATCCAGTTGAATGGTACCACTTACCTTAAAACAGAAATTTGACTTGCCTCAATTTGCATGTTAACCTCGAAAATAACACAAATCATCAAGATCCTTGGCCAAATCACTTCCTAGTCAATCATTTCCAAGGAAAATCAATAATCTTATTTTTTCAAACATTTTCTTATTTTTACTCTATTTTTTATAATTATAAATTCTTCCAAAATTCAAAATAAATACCTAATAAAGAAATTTATTAAATTTTTATTCACTAAAATTCCTAAAATAACATTTCTAATCTTCATAAATTTTTTGGGAATTTTCCCAAACCTATTCCTATTTTTTCTAATTAAGTTTCCTTTCAAAATTCAAAATAATTATTTTCTCATGAAATTTTCTAAATAAAAATTCATAAAAGTAAACTATTCTTTTTTCCTGAATTTATGGACATTTTTTCATAATTTTATCCCTCTTATTTCTATTTTTAATATATTTTTATTTATTTTTAGCATTTAAAAATAATAAAAATTACATTCGGTCGTCTTCTCCAGTACCGACACACCGAAAAATCAAACGGTCTATACCAAAAGATATCCCACCTTGATTCTATCACTCTGGTCAAATTTGAGCTTGAAACAACACTTCGAAGACCTCTCTCGGAGCAAAAATCAATCCAACTCCGACGAGATTCGATTTTTCCAGGGAAGCTCTGATCACCCCTCAAATGAACTCCAAAATTTTTCAAAACTTCCAGAAATGACTCTCACCTCATGGGAAACAAAAGACCTATGGTTTGGTGCCTCATTTTGTTTAAAAACTTAATCAATTTGAAACTTGAAATTCTGAAATTTTTGGCCACTTTAGATCTCTATTTATACAAAAATTTGAACCATAAAACGACTAATCTCGCACAATCCAAAGACATTAGGGTCCTCTTGTGCCCTAGATCGGTCCAAAACGCACCAAAATAGCCCTAAAAGCAGATTTAATTACAGTTGAAAAAAATTTGACCATTTTCAACCGATTTTTGATCATTTTAATTACTTTTGTTGGCCATAACTTACTCTAGGCCAGGCTTCGGTGTCCTTTAGCCTTTTACCTCAAGCTTGCTGTGGTCGAAAGTGGCGTTGGAGTGGATGGCCGAAAGCTTGGTCAGCCATGGCTGCCAAGCTTTTTCCAGAAATTACACTCTTACCCCCCAAAACTTTGAAATGCATTTTGGCCCTTTCCATAAGGCTCCCGAGTTTTAAAAAACTTATGTTAAGACCCTCATGATCTAAACTTCTCAATTAACCTCCTAGAGTTTCAGAAAAATCTAATTTCCACTCCCCTAAAAATTTTTCAAAAATTACAATTTGGCCTGAATATTTATTTTTGGCCGTAAACCCTTTTGTTTCTTCCTGAAACCACTGAAGGGTTGTTCCTTATGTTGTATCTAACTTCTATGAAAGTTTTTTTGTCTTTTTGAAAGTCTCTTACGATAATTTCGATTTTCTAAACTGGTCCGAAGTAGTACCAGAAACAATTCTAGATTCGGTTCCTCTCAATATTAAAAATCTTGTCTTATTATGCTCGTTATGGATATCTCATTCTTTTAAGTCATGTGCATCCTGGGGTGTTCCTTTCTATCGATCGATTTGGCTATTCAGTACACCTTAATTGTCTCCTAGATTTCATTATTGCCATCAAATATGCAACATTTCATGAAATAATTGTATAATTATTCTTTTTTTTTTTTTGGTTGATTTGGGACATTACAAATCCCTATTAGATGATTTGAGATCGAGCAAGACTGACCCTAAGTGTGTTCTAGGGTAGCCTATGATGATGACTTGGGTTTACCCCGAATCCTTATTTATGATGGATTCATTTAATTCTGAGGCTAGCACATTACAATTTTTTTTAAGCCATCTATTAAATCACTAATTACTTAATTATTACGCTTTTAAAAATTTATCAATTAAGTCATAAAAATATATATATTTTTTTCGAAAAAACTTTAAAATATTATCTATATTAAAAGAAATCTAGTTATGAGTGAATATAGATATACATACATATATATATTATTCATATTGCAGCCTATAAGTAGGTGTATAGCTTCACTATAGACTTATGCATAGCATGCATGACGAGGCATGATGACGTAGTTGATAGCTAAGTTTGACGAATTGGATGGCATCAAATTCAAATACTATACAAGTCAAGATATATAATAACAGGTTTGGGATGTTAGGCAAAGGTTAAGATCTTCGATAATTTTCATGACGTTACTATTTTTGTTACTTAAAGGTGAACGCCTTGTTCTATTTATTGTAGGGTTGGATTCTCAAGATTTCGCTCGATCTTCTCCCCAGGCTCGAACTAAAGTCATTCCTTCCAAGGCGAGTAGACACGATTTGTTATGTTTACCTTATATTGTGCATGTATATATTGTTCCATGCACAACTTGTACATGATTTTTATATGCGGATCATAAAAAAATACTTTTAAATGTTTCTAAAATGCATAAAATATTTTCATCCTAGCTATTGGGAGAGACATAAGCATAAAGATTATAAGTGATACCCTAATTGATTTCTTGTCTTTGAGTATGTGAAATATTGAATGATATGGTGCATTTTAGGCACCACATGAAATGATAAATGGTTTACTAGTGCATTAAGTAGGGTATCATTTGCATTATTAAAGGACTATCTGGTAGATTCCCTGGTGACTCACAGCAAGAAAAGATCATGATACTGTAAGACTTGGCATGCTAAGGCCATAAGAGACATGGATAGTATGTTTCAACACTGCTATCACGTGGGCTATTATGATATTATAGTGTGATGATGATATATGTGCTAGTATATGTACTTGTGTGCATATGTGTATAGGCGCTAGACCAGTTTCTACTAGTGAGTCCTCAGATTCGGTGCATGCATCGCATACAAAAAGTATAGGAGACTTAGCTGGTTATGTGAGCAACTTATGGGAGTTGTCTCTAGACACCGACTTTTCCTACACTATGTTTTTCTTTGAACCTCAGATTATGTAAACCTATGATACATATACTTGTTATTCATCTTACTATTATGTTATTGTATCCATGATGTTCTTCCTAACATTTTTATTGCATACTCTCCTAATCGGCATGGCATACCTTATACTCGCGAGTCAACAAAACTCACCTTTTTTTTTTTATAAAAATATTTTTAAGAGATTCTTCTTTTGAATACTGGTCCAGTAGATCTTCTGGTATGATGTCAGATCTCTTTTGATTCCTAATTTGATATAGGATGCTTTGTGGGGACGCATACTTATTGTTGAATCTATTCTTTTGTACTTTATTTTTGTGGTATACATTTTTACCAAAAGCTCGTGATATGGGACTGCATATGTATTTATGACAGCAGGATGACATATATTTATTTTGTAGCTGCTGTATATGAGATATCGAGATCTTTTGTGGGAAGTTGTTATAATATTCTAATTCATGTCTTTATATTGTGTCAGTATTTTTAATGCTTATAGCCAATCAAACTAGGGAAGAGGCTTACTAATCCTCAGTGGGGCCGCTTGGCCTAGGGATTAGTGCCAGTCAGGACCTATTAGAAATCGGGTCGTGACAGATTGGTATAAGAACTTAGGTTACTCTTGAGTTAGGCTTGTATCTTTCAATTCTATTCGATTCTCTAGCCTTGTCTAAGGTCGTGTCACATTGAGTCCCACAGAGCTATTCTTAGCTTGGTTTTAAATCCTGATGTGAGCCATGTCACATTATTGATCTAGCTTTTACTAATCATGTTAGAGTCTAGTATGTTTTGATCTTTCGCTTTCAAATTCTATTACTACTCTTATTTAGCTAACACTACGATGACAGGGATGATGCCTCATCGCACTTGGACAACGTCCAAGTAGGCTGATTCTTTAGGAGGTCATTAGGCTTCCTCACCCTAACTTACCAGCGATAGCAAGGTCATCAGAGGCCGTGGACAAGGCTATGGCGGATGACGTGGTCGAGGCCGAGGTAGAGTCCAAAGCTGTGGTTCAGGTCATGGTGGAGGAGTTGACATTGATGGTAGTATTCCAGCGTAAGACAGAGACCAGATGATTATTGACTCTCTAGCAAATATCACGGTTCTATTGATAAACATGGTTAACTCTCTGAGACAGCCAGAGACACCAAGGAGTGTGGGCCCAGATAATAGGGCTGGTGGAAGCACTGGAGATGGCATTGAGGACGACGCTGGAGCTAGCACTAGTGGCAGCACTTGCAACGGTGCTGTGGTCGGTGGCACTAAAGACGCTGTTAACGGTGGCAATACAGATGTTACTCTTGGCACTAGCGATACGGGTGAGGCTAGGGGACATCCTCTAGTGGAGCTTGAGGCCTTTGGGGTAGATTATGAATTTGAGAGGTTCATGGGTCCAAAACTTCCCCAGTTTAGAGGTGCGAGGGATAAAGTTGAAGAGTTCTTGGATCAGTCAGATAAATTGAAGAGAAGTTCCCGCATTCATGGCTACTGGATGGTGGAGCTCACCTTTTCCTGTCTTCATGGTGAGGCGAGCGCTTGGTACGATGTGTTTAGGAGACGGCGGGGTGATGCCTCGTTGGGATAGGTTGAGTTCAAGAGGCACTTTTTGGCTATGTATGTCTCTTGCACTATAAGATTTCAGGGGGCCCAGCAGTTCGAGGCCTTAAGGCAAACCCCGGATATGAGCATCGAGCGTTATGATGCATTATTCATCAAGCTTTCACAGTATGCACCTGTTGGGTTTCTTAGATCCAAACGCAACGAAAATTTAAAAATTATTTGGATCAACCAAACTCTTTGGTTAATCTTGAAACCCAAAATGAACGTGTAACGCCCCGCTTTTCAAGCTCGTCATAAATTGGGACAATTCCGGGACAGTAAATTTTTTTTTTCTTTCAAACTTAAAGCTAAATCATATCATTCCTCATATCTATTCCATAATTTCCAATCATTTTTCTCGAAAGAGAATTATCATATACATCAAATGCGGAAGCAAGGATCGAACCTGATATCCTACTTTAACATTAAATAAGTTCTTACATCATTGTTCCTCAACTTAATACAAAGCATAAGATCTCAACTAACATTAACTCTAAATAATATTATACATCATCATTTCTTAAAACGTTCAGAATTCAAAGTAGCAGAACTTAAATACATGGGCTACATAACATACATTTCATTCCTCATGCACTCTGCTAAGTGTCATTTCATGCCTCATTTATCCTTGTATCTGTTATAATCTCCATCTGGAATGTTTGGATATTACAGGGGCAAGACCCAAGTTAGATGATGAATCATCTAAGTAAGGGTATAGAAAACATATTTCGTGCATGTATGCAATGTCTTACTCATCGTAGGTGTCAACTGCACCCTTCATGCTACTCACCATTTTTGCGACCACCTGTTTCGAAGCTGTGGTGTATGGGTGCACCCTTGGTAAAGCAAAGGTGCCAGTTCGCACTCCCTACGGCCACAATGCGCATGATCAATTATATCAATGTGTACATATGCATTTCATAGCATGCCATGTATGCAGTCTACGTGATGGATACATATCAGAGCAGGTCAATACGATGAAAGCATTCTCAAAAATCGGGGTTTGAAACATAAATCACCTACAACCAACCATTTTTCATAAAACTAAATCCAGTTGGGAAGTACCACTTACCTTTTCAAGCTTATTGGACTACCTCGATATTCACGCAACGCCTCGATTTGCGTGTAATCCTCAAAATTCGTACAAGTCACTTTAACTTAAGCCTCAAAGCATCCTAATCACCATAATTATTTAAATAAACATTAAAACCTATTTTTCATAATTGCTTGCATTTTTTTATTTTTCTCTCTATTTCTTCTTATTTTTCCTCAATAAATCTAAACTAAATATTTCTAAAATATTTTCTCAAATATTTCACTATGAAAATTCATAAAATAATATTCTTGAATTTTTGAAATTTTCTAGAAAATTTTATTTACCTAAACGTAGCATTTTTGGCTTCCTCGGTATGCGTGTCATATCCTCGAAACACGTGCCCGATCCATTTTTCTTGCCAAAATCTCTAAAAAAATTACTAAATCCCCAAATCCTATTTTTCAGGATTTTTCTAGCATTTTTCCTTTTTTTTTCTTTTTCTTTTTTTTTTCTTCTTCTTCTCCCCTTTTCATCATCTTCTTCCTATTCTCTGCAACGCCCAGCGCCTCCCCTGCAACCTTGCCATGTGTCTCGTACACCAGTACCGCCACCGCGAGCTGCTGCCTCCGCCATCCTTGCCATTGTCAGCACACACCATAACCCACCGCCTCCTTACCGCGAGACACCATCGTAGCAGCCTTGCACCCTGCAGTTTCAGTGCATCTGCCATGGCTGGCCATCGAAGGCCTTGGTTGCTACTCGCCACTGCTGTCTACAACCACTCCAGTTGCTGCAACTCACGCTACCAGCCTTGGCCGCCCCTGATTGCACCGTTTGCAGCCGCTGCTACCTGCTGGCCACATAAGGCAGCTTCTTACGTCTGCCATGGCCGACTTTGGCCACTGGAAAACGGCCACTGCTTCGCTGCTTTAGGCTCTCTTTCTCTCTCGTGATCTAATCTCTCTCTCTCTCTACTAAACTCTCGTCCTCCTCAAGCTCTCGGCCAAGATCTCTCTATTTTGCCTTTCATCTTGCTACACGGTTCCTTCTTCTCCCACTTCCCTGCCATTCTCCTCTCCAAAGCTTCCCATTTATAGCCAAATGGTAGCTTGGGTGCCACTTGAGCAAACTTAGACACCACTCCATCACTCGACAATCAACTCTTTATTTCTTTGCAAATCTAACACCTGGAAGCTTGTCCCCATCACGCACAGAGATAACAGTGTGGGCTTTTCCCTGCTTCCCACACGTATGCATATACCTATACACATATTACACACATTAACCCCATAATTCATCTTAATTACACATTTAAACCCTACCATTTTTCCTTAATTGCACTTAGGGTTTTGATAATAGCACTTAGGCCCTCCAACGCTTTCATTTAATACCATCCAGCCACCCGATCTCCAAAATTAATAACTGGCGATTACTTGATAAAGACCGATTTCGGCCTAGTATCCTCACCAGGCTATCGTTTCATCCCGAAACTACTGAAGGGTTATTCATTACACAAAATCGAAGCCCTCTAGGGTTCCGTTGATTTTTCGAGAGTCCATTATGACAATTTAGTTTTGCAGCCTATCAAGTAGCTGCATTTTAACTGTACCGAAAATCATTCCCGATCCGATTTCTTTCGATACCATAAATCCTATCTCTTGATGCTTATCATCGTCGTATCATTTTCCTTAGACAATTTCATTTCGAGGCATTCCCTGCAATCAATTCGGTACTTATAACTGCTATCAAACTAATTTTTCGGTATTCTAAACTCATCGAAATTTCGTGGCAACGTCATACGAACATGGGGTATTACAGAACGGATCTAGTTTGTAAATATATAATCTCTTCAAGAATACAAACATATAACGAAAAACCAAATCTTTTGGTTGTCCGATGAAGAATGGATGAATCTTTGTGCCACGAGGTGTTACCCCACCCTCTATAAGTGATCCACACCAAAGAAAAGCTTCAATTGATGTCCATGAGCATGCCTGTTCGATCTCCTTGCATCAACCATGCAATATCTCATCCAACACTTTGAAATATGGTTGGTTTTTCTCAAAAACCATTTTCTCTTTCTAGAAAGCCAAAGGGGTTATGACGCAAAAACGGAGAGCTTTTACTAAACCCTAGTTAAACTAGGGATTTATAGAAAGACCAAGCATGTTATAAGCATGTTGGGCCAAGACCCAGCCCATTTGTGAGTTTTTCACATTGTTTGACTTTTTGCTCATTTTGTTGACATCCCGTGGACTTTTTCGCGAGTGTTAGCTCACCTAAAAAATTCACGAATTCTTTCGGACCCCAAAAACATTTTTCGTCCCACTAAAATTTCGTGAAACTTCTCTTTGTTTGTATGTGACCTTATAAGTACACTATGAAGATGACAAAGGGCAATTTATAGAATCTTACTCCTAATAAAACTCTTTGATTATGATCCTTAATTTATTTCATCTCATGACAAAAATAATTATCTTGCCCTTAGACTAAGACTGACATCTAGCATCGTATCATGGTCCCCATATCATAATGAAATGAAAATGGCACTTCTAATGAACCTTTTCGTTGCGAGTTTCAGTGCTATTCGATCCCCTATCATAATGTCCCGATATAGTCTAGAAATATGATAAAATATCAAACTTCTAACAACCAACTCTATGTGTACGAATGTTAAGTACACAACTCATATAGTCGAATTAATAAATTTTATTAATTCTCAACTATCCGCGTTGGCCAACAACTCCTCGAGTTGTGATTTCATCATTCACATAGGGTATATACCTTTTAAATCTTACTAAGGTCGATAGATTCTATCTTACGTAGTCACCTACCTTCGTATGATTCAGATCATACTTAATAACCACCATATTAGGGACCCATCTTACTGGACCTCGTATAGTGGCATCAAAGCATGACACTTCTCATACAAAAAATTTGTGGTACCTCAGAAAAAGAGATTACTAGCACCTGTTGCCACATAGAACTCCCAATTGACATTTAGTAAGAATTACCATTTGGGTGTTCTCAAGTTAGGTCATTTAGTGAACTCATTCACCAATGAGAACCTACACATTTGCATTAGTGTCAGCACACAAATAGTTAATGAGATCAACTACTCTCCTTACGAGCATGCATAGTGTGTATCGGTCTTAACTATACTATAGAGGCCCCACTCTATAGTTCGATGACCAGGAATAATTTAAGAATAAAGCATTAGTTATTCGATCTCATTAGTATGATCTCATCATAACTTGGTTGACATTGCTACACTCTTTGGGATTTATCTAAATAGTAAAATACAAAGACGAACATATTGCCACGTATTAAAAGAGAAATACTGATATTAATCAAAATATGTTCAAGATTAATTAGAAATGTAGCCAAGTCACAACCTCTTATAATTGGCTCCTAAGTTACAACTCTATTAGCACCTGCCTTGGTTACTATAGAGCAGGACAGGATTACCCTCTTCGTGTCTCGACTGATTGAGTCGTGGTTCAGGAGTATGCACGCATCCCATTTTGGGACTTATGAAGAGGCAATTGATAGTGCCTTAGCCCTTGAGGCACGTGCAACAGAGGAAAAAACAACTAGAGACATGAAGAGGGCCAGAGGTGAGAGCAACACTTCATTCTCTTCTGGGAAAAAATGGAAGGGCTCGACGAGTTCGCAACCATTGGCAGTAGCGCCACCTTTTCCACCATTGCCTGCGCATCTTTGCTAGAGACAACAGCAACAGCAGTGGCAACAGAGACAAGAAGAGAGGCCCCAGTGTCCGATATGCAAGAAACGAAACTCAAGGGTGTGCAGGTATGCGAGGGCTCCAGTTACATGGTTTAGGTGTGGACAACTAGGTTATATGCATAAAAGATTGCCCATAGCTAGGGCGAGGGCCTCAAGGACGGCAAGCTTATTCCCAACAGCTTACACCTAGAGCTTAAAGTAAAGCTCCCTAGTCTTAATGAGAACTTGGCCTATAGAGTCAGCCGAGGGTTTACCATATGACAACTCAGGATACCCAGGCATCTAATCAGGTGGTGATAGGTACGGTCCATATTTATGGTCACAGTGCACACGTGCTATTTGATCCCGGAGCGACGCATTCATTTATATCCCAATAGTTTGCTCCTTATTTGGGAGTAAGTGCCACTCCTCTGGATGAGCCCATGTTAGTGGGGACTCTCATGGGTGATGCCTTACAGGTAGAACAAGAATATCAGGCTTGTATTATTTCTATCATAGGTAGGGACACGCTAGCAAATCTTATCTTATTCGGTCCTATGGAGTTTGATGCCATTTCAGGTATGGATTGGTTAGTCTCATGCCATGCTAGCCTAGATTGCCGTAAAAAACGCGTTTACTTTGATCTTCCTGGTGAGGATTTGTTTTATGTCCAGGGGGATAGAACTCGAGAGGCTAGCATGTTAACATCAGCTATAAAGGCACAATGTATGTTGGGCAGAGGTTGTGAGGGATTCTTTTGTTGTTGTGAGAGATTGTGAGCGATCAGCTGGGGAGGTCAGTGGAGTCCCAGTGGTGTGCGAGTTCCCAGATGTTTTTCCCGAGAAGCTTCTAGGATTACCACCCGATCGAGAGATTGAGTTTTGTATCGACCTAATACTAGAGGCTCAACCTATTTTGATACCCTTGTATAGGATAACCCCAGTGGAATTGAAGAAGATAAAGGATCAATTTAAGAACTCTTAGATAAGGGATTTATTAGGCCTAACACGTCGCCATGGGGTGTGTCGGTACTATTTGTGTGGAAAAAGGATAGGAGTTTGAGACTTTGCATCGATTATCGACGATTAAACAAAGTTACTATTCGTAACCAATATCCGTTGCCACGCATTTATGATCTATTTGATCAGTTGCAAGGCGCAAGACGATTTTCTAAGATCGACTTGAGATCAGAATACCATCAATTGAGGATTAGGAATCAGGGCATTCCCAAGACTGTCTTTCGTACTCGATATGGACATTACGAGTTTTTGATAATGTCGTTCAGGTTGACGAATGCCCCAACAACATTCATGGACTTGATGAATAAGGTATTTCAACCCTTCTTGGATCGATTCGTGATCGTGTTCATAGCACCATCTTAGGACGGTTTTGCAAGCCCTTCGTGAGAATGAGCTATATGTCAAGTTTTTAAAGTGTGGGTTTTAGCTAGAGAGTGTTGGCGCTATATGTCAAGTTTTTAAAGTGTGGGTTTTAGCTAGAGAGTGTTGGCTTTTCGAGCATGTTGTGTTTAGTCAAGGAATCCATGTGGACCAAAAAAATATCGAGGTTGTAGCTCAATGGCCTAGACCCACAACAGTCACTGAGATACGTAGTTTGTTAGGTCTTATAGGATACTATAGTCACTTTGTTAAGGATTTTTCTAAGTTTACAACGCCGATGACACGTCTCACCTAAAAGAATGTAAAATTTGAGTGGTCAGATGCATGCGAGCAAAGCTCCAATGAGTTAAAGCGTTGTTTGACAACAACACGAGTGTTAACCCTACCATCAGGGAGTGGGGGTTATGCAGTATACTGCGATGCGTAGAGGGTTGGATTAGGATGCATTTTAATGCAGCATGGGATAGTTATTGTGTATGCTTCTAGGCAGTTGAAGAAACATGAGCAGAACTATCCTACTTATGATCTCGAGATTGCTGTCATAGTATTTGCTTTCAAGTTATGACGGTATTACTTGTACGACGAGACCTGTGAGGTGTTCACGGATCATAAGAGTCTCAAGTACATTTTTGACTAGAGAGACTTGAATTTGAGACAGCATAGGTGGATGGAACTCCTCAAAGACTATGATGTCCATATTTTATACCACCTAGGAAAGACTAACATAGTGGCAGATGCCTTGAGTAGGATGTCTATGGGCAGTCTTGCTCATATTTCTAGTTGGAAGAGACCGTTAGTGGGGTAGTTACATAGTTGAGAGCGGAGTTGTGCACATCTAGAGATATCTGATTCTCGAGGATTTTTGGCGCATATAGAGATTAGGTTTGCCTTGATGGAGGAGATTAAGGCAGCTCAAGTTAAGGACCCTAGTCTAGCAAAGATTATCAAGGATGTAGGAGAAGGTAAGGCGTTGGATTTTTCTATTGACGCTTTTAGAGTGTTAAGGTTCAAGACTCGGCTTTGTGTCCCCGAGGTGGATGAGTTGAGAAGTAGGATCCTTAGGGAGGCTCGTCACTCTTGATTTTCCATTCACCCAGGGATTACAAAGATGTATCAGGACCTAAAACAGTTGTTTTGGTGGCCGTACCTTAAGGAAGATGTTGCTCGTACGTGTCTAACTTGCCAAGTCTATCAGTAAGTGAAGGCGGAGCATAAGAGGCCAAGAAGCTTGTTGGAAAGCATTCCAATTCCAGAATGGAAATGAGAGCATATCACCATGAATATAGTTACGGGATTGCCGAGGTCCCCTGCGGGACAAGAGATTGTACGGTATCATAGAGTACCCATTTCTATTATATCTGACTGAGGGTCCATATTTACCTCTCGGTATTGGGGCTCGTTTCATAAGGCCTTAGGTACGCAACTAGCATTGAGTACCACGTTTCATCCTCAAATGGATTGTAACATCCCACTTTCTCGGGTGTATTATAACTTAGGATAATTCTAGAATAACAATTTTTTTCCTTTAAATTTAATGCTAAATCATATCATTCCTCTCATCCATCCCAAAATTTTTGTACATTTATCTCGAAAGAGAATCATCATAACATTAAATGCGGAAGCTAGAATCGAACCTAATATCTTAACATTAATCATAAATCAGTTCTTGTATCATCATTTCTCAAAACGTTCAGAATTCAAAGTAACAGAACTTAAATACATAGGTTACATAACATACATTCAATTCATCATGCACTTTGCTAAGTGCCATTTCATGCCTCATTCATCCTCATATCTGCTACAATCTCTATTTGGAATATTTGAATATTCCAGGGGCAAAGCCCAAGTTAGATGATGAATTATCTAAGCAAAGGAACAATAAACATATTTCGAGCATGGATGCAAAATGTCATTTTCCAAATCATTTTGGTTTGAGCCAACTGTATCTTATTGCTACTTCCCATTTTCACAGCCTCCTTACCAGGTTGAGGTGTATGGGTGCATTCTTGGAAGAGCAGTGGTCCCGGCTCGTACTCTCAAACTCTTATGCGAATGCATGATTACCAATATCGTGTACATATTCATATTTCATCATCAACCCATGTAAATGCAATCTACATGAACATATTCACATTAAGATATGACAACATGATAAAATCATTTTTTTAAAATCAAGTTTTGGGTAGAACCACTTACCTCGAACGTATCTCATAACATCTTGATTCTCGTGTCAGGCTTTTAACGTATTCAACTTGAATCCTCAACATACCCTGACTATCATATTTATTCAAATAATATCAATATTCTAATTTCCTAATTTCTCATAGTTTTTCTCTACATCTTCATATTTTCCTTAATAATTTTTCAATAATTCCAAACTAAAGGTTCCTCAAAAATTTTCTCAAATATTTCTATATGAAAATTCATAAAATATCATTCCTGAATTTCAAAAATTTTTTAGAAAATTTTACTCACATTGACTTAGCCTCTCAGGCTTCCTCAGTATACGTGTCATAACCTCAAAAAACGTGCAAATCCTCGATTCTCGCACAACACCTCAATTTTCGTACACTGTCTCGATTCTCGTTCACCACCTTGATTCTCATGCACTATCTCTATTTTCGTGCACTACCTCAAAACGCGTGCTCGAACAATTTTTCTCGCCAAAATCTCTGAACTTTTACTAAATCTCCATTTCCTATTTTTTTTAGAATTTTCTAGCATTATCTGGGATTTTTCTCTATTTTTCTCTATTTTCTTTTTCTTTTTTTTCTTTTCTATTTCCTTTCTCTCCTTCCTATTCATCTTCTTCCTCCTTCCAACGACCTGCAACTCTTGGGAACAACCCACCTGGCCTGGCTTGGCTCAACCAGTCGCCGCCTCGGTCGTTCCCGCCGTCCCCAATCGCCTCGCATGCATGCACGCACCACCGGCCGAGCTGCCTCGCGCACTCGCTGCTGCCCTGCTCTGTTTGCGGCCGCTGGGCACTGCCATGAAGGCGCCTAGCTGTTGCAACAACCATCCCTCCATCGTTTTCACTCATCGCGACCCCACAACCGACCTCTACCCGCCTTGCCAAACCACGACCACACTCCCACGGCCGCTACCACTCTCGACTACTACAAGCCACTGCCATGGCCGATAGAGCTTGCTGCTCACGACCATGGCCGTTACCCATTTTTGCTTCTTTCGGCCAGCATCTCCCCCTCTCAATCTCTCTTTGCTTTTTCCCGAGCCCTCATCTCAGTCTTTCTCTCTCTCTTCTCTCTTTATCTCGGCCATTTGCTTGCGGCCATCCACTCTCTCTCTCTCTCTCTGCAACTTTCTGTTGCTTCTCCATTTCCATTTCTTCCCATTTTCTTTTCTCATCCAATCCATTTGCTTCCTCTTTTATAAGCAATGCACCGAATTTACAACTGGCCATTGCACCATTTACAGCTGGTTGTCACCCCCTTCTTTCGACGCTCAATGATGCTAATCTTCCCCCGTGTCTCACGGCCACACACACATATATATATATATAAACATTATATATTACATCAATATATATAAAAATTACACATTTAAGTCCCAAAATTCATCTTTATTTCACTTATGAAATTCTCTAATTACATTTATATTCTCAAACGTCAAATTAATTTGCGTTACGATACAACAAATTTAAAATTAATAATTCCAAACTTACTCGATAAAGACAATTTCGTCCATGCGCCTTCACTTGACCTTCGTTTCATCCCAAAACCACTTCAGGATTGATCCTTACGAAAAATTGGTGCCCCCCTAAGGTTCCATTTATTTTTCGAAACTCTCATACGATGATTCGATTTTTCAACCTGAATTGAAGCTGTATTTTAGCTATACCGAAAATCGTCTCAATTCTGATTTCTTTTAATACCATAAATCTTATATCGGGACGCTCATCGAGATCATATTATTTTCCTTAGACATTTACATTCCAGGACATTCTCTACCGTCGATTAAGTACTTATAATTGTAAAAAATTATATTTAATCCTCTAATCTTTTGATAATTTTACCTATGGCCCACGTTAAAATTACTCTTGAGCCATTTAGAAAATTTGAGATATTAATAGATGGCCAGTCAAAGAGGACTATCTAGATACTTAAGGACATGCTTAGATCGTGTGCCCTTGATTTCAAGTGTAGTTGGAGAAAGAACTTACCATATGTTGAATTTGCGTATAATAATAACTATCAATCTAGCATGCAGATGGCACCTTACGAGGCATGGTATGGTCCACGGTGTAGGTCACCTTTGGGTTGGTTTGAGGCTGGTGAGAGACAATTCATTGGCCCAGATCTGGTCGACCAGAGCATGGAGATTGTCTAGATAGTTCGTGATAGGCTTTTGACGACTCAGAGTTGCCAGAAATAGTATGCGGATCGTAGGCGTCGACCCTTAGAGTTCACAATTGATGATTTAGTGTACATTCGAGTATCGCCTATGAATGGGATAGTGAGTTTTGGGAGGAACGGCAAACTCAGTCCCCAGTATGTTGGACATTTCCAGGTCCTTAGGCGGATTAGGAAGGTAACTTATGAATTGGCGCTACCATCGATGGCTGGAGTGCACCCCGTATTTCATGTGTCGATGTTATGCGGGGTTATTGGAGATCCCTCTCACATTTTGCCCCTGACAGCACCCACTATGATCCAACCAAGCTTGCAATATGAAGAGCAACCTATTAAGATTTTAGATAGGCAGGTCAGGATGCTTAGGTCTAAAGAAATAACTTTCGTTAAAGTCTAGTGGAGCAACTATAGTGAAGATGAGGCCACTTAGGAGATGGAAGGCCCCTATTTGTTTCCTTGAAATTCGAGGACGAATTTTTATAAGGGGGGAGAATGTAAAGATCTGAAAATAATAATAATTAAATAATAATAAAATAAATAAATAAAAATAAAAATAAAAATCATAAAAATATAAATATTAAAAAGAAATGGGGGGCATGGGCAGCCCCAGAAATCGACCACCTTTCTCTCTCTCTTTCTCTCGAGTTTACTGGCTTCTAGCTATCCGACCGTCCGATCTTACATCCGACTTCACTTTCACTATTAAAGTGCCCTCGATCTACAAGGAGGTAAGTGTTTTGATTTGATCTTCAATGGTTTTTTTTGTTATTTCGTGAGATGTATGTATGTAGGCGTTATTTGGGTCTTAGCCGGATGTTTAAACTCAGATCTACGGAGATATGACCGTTGGATTTTGTGGGTTTTGGGATATGTTGGTCAGAATGGATGAGGGTGTCAGATGGTTGTCTCAAATTGTCGAAAACCACGGGCCACGGTGGGCAGCGACGACTGGTAGCGAGTCCTCTATTTTGGCTAAAAATTAAATCCTAGATCTACGAAAATCTAGCCGTCCGGTCTTAGCCATTTTTGAATATGATGGTCCCCTTGGTGCAGCGCACCTCGTGGTAGCCTCTGATCACCAAAAAAGTTTCCAGCGACCGGTGATGAACAGAACGCGTCCCTATGTTGGTCAAAAATTAATTTTTAGATCTACTAAAATCTAACTCTCTGATGGCTCTCATTTTGTGATATGTTGACGAGGGTTTGAAACGGTATGCTGGTCGGCCATATCATCACCGACCGACGGCGGTCACTACCGACGACAGAATATGGGGAAGAAAAAAAAATAGGGGCTTTTGGGTTGGTCGAGTAAGGCTTTGGCCCAAGATGATGGGCCTCGATTGGGTTATGGAATGACCCAATGTGTTGGGTAGGGTTTAACCTAGTTGTGGCAACCCTTGGGTTAGCCCACTCGACTTGTTTTCCCTTTTTGTCGCTTGTCCTTAAATCTAGAATAACTTGGTTAGATTGGTCTTACTTAAGATATCGGCATCAGTTTAATTTGGATTCTATTTAGGTCTCTTGGAATTGGCGATGTGACTGGCGAGTCACTTTGTTGATTGGAGTTCTATGGACGAAACCTTATTAGATGATTCGAGACCGAACAAGACTGACCTCGAGTGTGTTCTAGGGTAGCTTATGATGATGACTTGGGTTTACCCCAAATCCTAATTTATAATGGATTCATTTTATTCTGAGGCTAGCACATTGTAATTTTTTTTAAGTCGTCTTTTAAATCACTAATTAATTAATTATTATGCTTTTAAAAATTTACCAATTAAGTCATAAATATATTTATTTTTTTAGAAAAACTTTAAAATATTATCTATATTAAAAGAAATCTAGTTATGAGTGAATATAGATATAGATATATATTTTATTCTTATTGCAGCCTAAAGTGGGTGTGTAGCTCCACTATACATTTACGCGTAGCATGCATGGTGAGGCATGATGACGTAGTTGATGGCTAAGCTCGACAAATTCTATGGCGCCAAATTCAAATATTATGCTAGTCAAGGTATATAATAACCGATTCAGGGTGTTAGACAATGGTTAAGATCTTCGGTAATTTTCATTACGTTGCTATTTTTGTTACCCAAAGGTGACCACCCTGTTCTATTCATTGTAAGCTTGGATTCTCAACATTTCACTCGATTTTCTCCCCATGCTCGAACTTGAGTCATTCCTTCCCAGGCGAGTAAACATGATATGTTATGTTTCGTTATATTGTGCACATATATACTGTTCCATGTATAACTTGTACATGATTTTTATATGCGGATCATAGAAAAATACTTTTAAATGTTTCTAAAATGCATAAAATATTTTCATCCTATTGGTAGAGACATAAGCATAAAGATTATCAGTGATACCCTAACTGATTTCTTGTCTTTGAGTATGTGAAATATTGAATGATATGGTGAATTTTGGGCATCACATGAAATGATAAATGGTTATGACTTGTGCATTAAGTAGAGTAACATTTACATTATTTGAGAACTATCTAGTAGATTCCCTAATGACTCACAGTAGGAAAAGATCATGGTACTGTAAGGCTTGACATGTCAAGGCCATAAGAGACATGCACTACAAGGAAAAAGGGTATTGCCGGCGAACTTTTCCTTGCGATTTGAACAATTGTCTGAAAAACACTATAATCCCCGACGGTTATTAAAACCACTGGGGATTTAACACAATCCCCAGCGGTTTTAATAATCGTCGGGGATGGTTCAAAACCGCTGGGGATGTTGAACCATCCCTGGCGGTTTTTAGAAATCGTCGGGAATGTTTACCCATTACCGGCAATTTTAGCGGTGATGTTGGCCCATCCCCGACGATTTTTATTTATCTATCCCTGACGGTTTTTATCTATCCTCGCGCGCACCCACCCCTACCCCCGCCCCCGCCCAAATAAATCTTCCTCTCACCCTCTTCTCTTCCAAAATCCCCCCTTGCAAACCCTAAATTGATGACCGCATTTTGTATCTTTGTTCGTTTGTTTCTCTTTCTAGAGCTTTCTGATGATTGCATTTTGCACAAATTTTAATCTAGTAACTCTTGGAATTCAGAGTTGTTGAGTTCTTCGTTTGGCTCGTCCTCGTTGGTTCGGGGGGCTCAATCAACCTTAGGTCCGAAACAATGGGTAACAGATAGCTTGCAACGTCAATTTTTGACCGTCTTCGTAGGTAAGCCAGATTCGAGATCAACATTGCGTTGTTTCCTGCCTCTGTTTCCAGCATTTTTGGTGTTTGTGAAAATGGAGTGCTCTGAATGTGATCGATCTTCGTCGTGTCAAACCCTAGCTTTTTATGCTTTTGAAGCTGTTTTGTGAATTTGTTATTTTTGTTATTTCAGTTTTAACGCGCGTAACTGGAAGTCATTGATTGAAATTTATTTTTTCTCCGTGGTGACACGATTGACTTAATAGAAGCGAATTACGAAGCACGCGATCGTTTTCTTGTAGGTCGTGATCGAGCGTGATTCTGATGCACTCAAGGAACATAAATTTGAAGATAGAGGTATTTGGTAGAGTTCTTTTAGCAAATTCTTAATCACTTTAAGTTTATGATTTGCATGAAGTTTAATTGACTCTACAGCTGTTAGCATAGGTTGAAGGTTAGGGAAAGAGAGGAAGTGCTGAGATACTGTTGCAAAATGATATTTCAAATAAGTTGGAGGTTTGTAAAGATGTTCTGAAGACAAGGGATGGAATAAATCGATTAGCGCTTTACCACTCTTCAGTTGGCAGGTTGTTGCCAATCTTTGGGTTTATATTTCAGGACTTTCTCTAAAATTATGATTGCTATTTATTAGATAATGTTAATAGAACTGCATCTTAAGTGGAGTAGAACAAGCAATGAATTGTTTTCTTACATAGAACAATGAAGATAATGATGTCAAGTTGGTTGGAAATAGAAACGTGACAGGTGAAGCCATTCCTATTTCTAGCATGCTCCTCTTTTTTTTATTCCATTTTAAAATGTATAGTATAAAACATTATTTATTAAATAATTGGCTGCTCATTGCTAAATTCTTGTCATTTATCACCCAAGTGTAAGAACTAATATGAAGACGTAGAGTAGGAGATCAATCCACTAGGTTCAAGGAATTTTTTGTTTTGTCTTTGGGTCTACATAAAAAAGGAAGGAAAAAAAAAAAAGGCAGCAATGCAAATCCATGCACAGTCAGCTTTCTTGGTAGAACAGTAACAACTGGGGTGCTGAATATGAATTTAAGGAACTAGCCACTTTGTACAACTAATGCCATTGGTTAGTTAATAGTTTTCTAACATTGAGCATACCTCATCAATGACTCCACCTTTACTCCTTTTCGCTTGCTCTCCCACTCTTGTCTTTTTTTTACCCCACAAAATGCTTTGATATATTCTTTAGTCTTTGATAATCTTCTTCATTGCTCTTCTCAACCTTTCAGGTTTCCAAATGCACCTGGTGCATTGCTTTACCCTATTTATGGCCAAGGGGAACTGCCTCAGGCATTTTGCCGTCGTGCTGCAATCAAGGGTTGTATATATGTAAGTTCTGTCTGGTATGGCTTCAGCTGCATTTGCTTGGTGGCATCTATCGCTATGCATTCTCATTACACCCTTTTCTTGATCAGTCTCGATATATATCTTATTCAAGAATGGCTTGAACGTGGCCCCAACGTATATAATTTTATTTTGCAACTTTATTTTCTGCCTTAATTTTTTCATTTTCTGTTTTCCATTTCCATCTTTCAATGTTTTAACATTTGTGATGCTACATATTCAATGGATAGAAGCCCTAGATTAATGATCAAAAATTGGTGCACTCATTATCAGTAGCATCTTCTTGGCTTCATACTATTTTTGTCGAACCATTTTCTTCTTCTCTCTAACCTTGTTTGGAAATGCACGGTTAAGTGCATACTGCAGGGACTTTTTTAACTGATAGAAATTGTTGGGTTTTGTACACCTTAATCTAGTCACTATTTGTTTGTTGCCGGTGAATGCTTGAATATCTATAGAAATGGTTTTATGCAGGCATTGCATAAAACGAAAATAAGTTCTAACAAATTCTTCCTTTGCCGGCGGTTTTAAAACCATCGGCAAATGAAGAATAAAATAAATATATTTTGCCGGCGATTTTAGAACCACTGGCAAAGGAAGAATTTTTTCCGGCGATTTTAAAACCGCCAGTAAAGTAAGAATTTTGCCAGCGGTTTTTAAGAACCGCCGGGAATGATTACTTTTACCGACGGTTTATCAAAACCGCCGGTAATTAATTTTTCCCGGTGATTTTGAACCGCCGGAAACCTTTCCCGACGCTGGTATTTTCGACGATTATAATTACTGCCAGTAAAATATTTACCAGCGATTTTTCAGCTTTTTCCGGTAGTTTTTTCACCGTCGAAAAAAGTTGAAACTCTTGTAGTGATGGATAATATGTTTGAACACTGCTATCACATGGCCTATTATGATATTATAATGTGGTGATGATGTATGTGCTAGTATATGTACTTGTGTGCATGTGTGTATAGGCGCTAAGCGATTTTCTACTAATAGATCGTTAGATTCGGTGCATCCATCGCATACAAAAAATATAGGAGACTTAGGTGGTTAGGTGAACAACTTATGGGGGTTGTCTCTAGATACCTAGTTTTCATGCACTATGTTTTTCTTTGAATCTCAGATTATGTAAACCTATGATGTATATGCTTGTTATTCATCTTACTATTATGTTATTATATCCATGATGTTCTTCCTAACATTTTTATTACATACTCTCCTAGTGAGCATGACATACCTTATACTCGCGAGTCCATAAGATTCATCTTTTTTTTTTTTTTATAAAAATATTTTCAGGAGATTTTTTTTTTGAATTTTGGTCCAACAAATCTTCTAGTATGATATCAAACATTTTTTGATTCCTAATTTGATATAGGATGCTCTATGGGGACACACACTTATTGTTGAGTTTATTCTTTTGTACTTTATTTTTGTGGTATACATTTGTATCAAAAGCTCGTGATATGTTACTGTATATGTATTTATGACAATAAAATGATGGATATTCATTTTGTAGTTGTTGTATATGAGGTATTAAGATCTTTTGTGGGAAGTTGATATAGTATTCTAATTCTTGTCTCTATATTGTGTCAATACTATTAATGCTTATAGCTAATCAAGTTAAAGAAAAGGTTTACTAATCCACGGAGAGGTTGTTGGGCCTAAAGATTAGTGCCAGTCAAGACCTATTTACATGAACTCTTTTAAAAGATTCAAGAGTTAAACCAATTAAAATTAGTCACATTGAACTATACTTCACTCATTAGCGTGTCCGACCTTCTGTTGTTGAACACTAACTTGATTGTTAAAGCTTTTGCCGAGAGATAAAAACCTCGAGCTTGTAGGTGATTGACAAATATTGTCGCGAGCTCCGTCTTAGCAACATTATTTCATGATAACCATGTGTTATTTATGAAATTTGCAACAAAAAAAAATGTCAGAGTCTAGAAAAAATCACGTTCTAATGATTTAATTAAATATTGAAGATGCCGAATACTTAAAAATTTATTCACATGAACTCTTAAAATGTTCAAGAGGAGTTAAACCAATTGAAATTAGTCAAATTGAACTATACTTTAGCAATGAGGTCTCAACTTTAGTAATTTGATAAATTAAGAATGATTCCATCAATTTTAACTCTCTGCCAAAATTTATCCCTTTGATGGAGAACGGGAACCTCTATGCTGTGGAGAACTCAGATGAGCACACCGACGGGTTCTGTTTGTCGGTAAAAGTTGGCTTGACGTTGACGCAAGGGCTCGTCGCCGGACCGCCTGGTTCGACGTTTTTCAGGTCAATGTCTCCGATCGTCACATCTTCGCACGGCCCGCCGCCGCTGCAGGCGATTGTGACGGCCTCCCACGTCGAAGAAGTTCCCCGGATGTTGTTGTAGCTCACCTTGCTGATCTTAACCAGAGATGGAGCCTGAACGAACAATTCAAATTCAATCCAATCAAATCAGAATGATATTATTTTCGAGATTGATCATGTCATGTGTGTGATTTTCCTGATTCGTTTAATTACAGTTTGGATCCTACCTTCTCCGTGCATTGCTTCCCCGGGCAATACAGTTGATCAATGAGAATCGGATTGGCGACGTTGTTCATCACGATGTCCTCAAATTTCACGTCGGTGACGACGCTAGGGTTAGACGATTCCGGCTTCGTCTTTATTCTCACGCCATTCGTCGTGTTCTTGAACGTGTAATTCCGAACCACAACGCCTTCAATAGGCGCTTCGTTCGGGGACCCTCCGAGACTTCAAATGCTGATGCCGTGTCCAGGCCCACAGGTCACTCTCTCCACCGTCAATAGTGTGGTGACGTCGCCGACGGAGACGCAGTCGTCTCCGGTCATTATCGTACTGCCCAGGATGCTAACTCTATCCGAGCGTCCCATGTGGATTCCGTCGGTGTTGGGGCTGGATTCAGGCGCGATGATGGTGAAGTTCTAGAAGGTGAAGTTGTTGCAGCTGATGACATTGACGTGGAAGAGCTTGTTGTCCAGAGAAGTTATGTCTTGGACTACCGTGTCATTGAGGAAGTTAAAAGCCAGATTCTGTTTACCGGTCATCCACCGGCGACGATCAATCGATATGAATTTGAATTTACGGTTTAGAAATTCAACTTTACGAAGAAGAATCGTCTTACCATGGCAGACCTGCGGCAATTGGAGTTCTTGATGCAATCGTTTGTGGCCCAGGCATCGGCACCTTCGCCGTCTAACGTTCCGGTGCCGGAAATGGTGAGGTGACTGACTTTGTTGATTGTAATCCACGTACAGGATTTGAATGCAAGCGGATCGGCGGGAGCCTTTAGGGTGCCGTCGACCTGAATGTTGATCGGACCCTGGCATGGGCCGGTGAGGAGCACTTCGGTCAACAAGTACGTGCCTGCCGGAATCATGATTGTGCTCGGAGTTGTCACTGCACAGGCCTCCTTCCAAGCAGTCAACAGAGCCTGCAACAGAGGAAAAGATGATGAATTGTTTCAAATAAAGATGCCAAGATAAGATACAAATAAAACCATTACTTATAATTGATAAATAAGAGTCTCTCGTGCACTGAAAACATCGTCATCTTATGGTTGTGAATTACCTGACTGATGTCTTCGTCGCCCTGCTTTGCACCGAATTTCGTTATGTCAAAAGTGCCAGGTTGGGCTTGTGTTAGCTGGTGAGTGAAGATAAATGAGAAAGAAATCCAAATTGCTTCTATGAAGGTCAATCTCATCACCATCTCCATTACTTTGCCTTTGCTCTTCTTTTGATTTGCTTTCTGGTTGTGTTAATTAACAGAAGTAATGGTGAAATCTGGTCTTAGCTTTGGGTTGTCTCTCTATATATACACCATGAATTATTTGCTATGGAGAGCTTAAGACCACAAAACTGTAACCAAATTGTTTGGGATCGCAATGTCAGGTAGCTATTTTTGGTATCATGAATTTGTGGGTTTATTTGTGGTTGGAGAAGTAAACGAAATTTTATTTAGTTTAAATTTGTGTGAAGCATTTTAAGGTTTGACCGAAAAAGATAAAAGAGACAAGCTTAACATGTTTTAGATATGAAAGTGATATTTCTTAATTTTATAATACTAAGTTACACTTCTTTTTTTTCGTTGTTAAAATTGTTAATCGAAATAATCGAATCGAACCAATCAAAATTATCGATTCAGTTTGATTAAAACTAAGTGTCCGTTCAGTTTAGTTTTTTAAGTTTGCCAATTTCGATTGTTTTGGTTTTGTTCGATTTTTAATTTATTTGATTTTGGATTTGTTTGGTAAATTTAGTTCAATTTTTATACAATTTCAATCTATTCGATAATTGAATCGGCGAATCCTCACCTTTACTGTCTTTATCCTTTTCTTTTGCCTGATCATATTTAACCAAAAAAAAAAAATAGATTGACTAACAAACATCAACATTCCAACTAGTTCACCACGTAAGGAGAAAATATAAATATTAGTTTAAGTAATAGAAACGACAAAAAATATGATAACCTTTTACAAAATTAATAACAAGAAAAGCTAGAGATGCGCGCAATGATTTTTTATTTTTTGCAGAAAAGTTGCTTAAGGGTGTGTTTAATTGCATTACCTAGAATTTAATTCTAGGTAATATTGTTTAGAAAACAAAAACCATCCCACCCCTTTTGAAAATGAATTTCATGAAAAGAAGTTTTAAATGCTTGTACCATACAAATTTTTTCATAGAAAAATTAAGAGTGTTTGATTGTTTTCTATAGAAAATGTGTAATAATTATATATTTTCTATGAAAAATGTGTGCAATCAAACACACTCTAAATGTCTGCCCAATTAAACCAAACACATGCAATTGTGATCATGCAATTAATTTTTTCAAATGCCAAGATGGTGTTATTTTTTATATTTTCTTGACAGTTTTTTTTATAATTTTTATTTTTATAATAAAAAAAATGTTGTCAATATTTTTACAAGCCAAATGCTTTTGGGTATAATAACTCCTTACTTTATTTATATTTAGTTAATTGCATGCTTTATTTTATTTATATTTATATTTATATTTATATTTCTATTTCTATTTATTTGTAATGTATTTAGTTAATTTCTAATTTCCTAATTAATTTATTTTTCTTTATTTTCATATTCTTTTATATCAAGTACATTTTAATTGAATTCTATATTTCAAGTTTATTCATTCCAAAAGTAAGGGTGGGCAAAATTTCGATTAAACAAAAATAATCAAACTAAATGTAAAGATCTAGAAAAATAATAATAATAATAATAAAATAAATAAAAAATTAATAAAAATATAAATATAAAAGAAA
The DNA here is from genome assembly GCA_036245055.1 of Diospyros kaki. Taxonomy (NCBI): domain Eukaryota; kingdom Viridiplantae; phylum Streptophyta; class Magnoliopsida; order Ericales; family Ebenaceae; genus Diospyros; species Diospyros kaki. The sequence continues at coordinate 3,763,692 of BSEG01000010.1, forward strand.
AGAAGGGCCTGCGGGCAGCCCTAAAAATCGGCCACCTTTCTCTCTCTCTCTCTTTCTCCTCTCATTTTTCTCTTAGGTTTGTTGGTTTCTCGCGATCCGACTGTTCGATCTTGCATCTGACTTCACTTTCACAGTTAAAATGTCTTCGATTTATAAGGAGGTAAGTATTTTGGTTTGATCTTCGATGATTTTTTGTTATTTCATGAGATGTATGTATATAGGAGCGATTTGGGTCTTGGCCAAATGTTTATACTCAAATCTACGGAGATCTGATCGTTGGATTTTGTGGGTTTTGGGATATGTTGGTTGGAATGGATGAGGGTGTCGGATGGTTGTCTCAGATCGCTGAAAATCGCGGGCCACGGTGGCCGGCGAGCGACGACGACTTGCAGCGAGTCCTCTATTTTGGCCAAAAATTAAATTCTAGATCTACGAAAATCTAATCGTCCGATCTTATCCATTTTTGGATATGTTAGTCCCCTTGGTGTAGCACACCTCGTGGTACCCTCTGATAATCAGAAACATTGCCGACAGCCTGTGATGAACAGAATGCGTCCCTATGTTAGCTGAAAATAAATTTTTTAGATTTGCTAAAATCTAATCGCCTTATGGCTCTCATTTTGAGATATGTTGATGTTCTTGGCGAGGGTTTCAAAACGGTATGCTGTTCGGCCATATCACCGTCGATCGGCGGCAATCACCGGCAGAGACAGAATGTGGGGAAGAAAAAAAAAGTAGGGGGTCTTTTGGGTTAGGGTAGGTCGAGAATGGCTTTGGCCCAGGATGGTGGGGCCCAATTGGGTTATGGAATGGCCCAATGTGTTGGGTAGGGTTTGACCCAGTTGTGACAGCCCTTGGGTTGGCCCCACTCGGCTTGTTTTTCCTTTTTATCGCTTGTCCTTGAAACTAAAATAACTTGGTTAGATCGATTTTACTCAGGACATCGACGTCAGTTTAATTTGGATTCTCTTTAGGTCTCTTGGAATTAATGATGTGACTGGCGAGTCACTTTGTTAATCGGAGTTCAAAGGACGAATCCTGTAACACTTCACTTTCTCGGGAGTGTTATAGCTTTGAATTTATATATATATATGACTCAACATAATATAACTACCAAATTTTCCATCTATCTATCTAGTATCGAAAAAACATTATGCATCAAATAAGCTAGACTAGGCATTCATAAATAGCAAAAGTAAAGATTGAATCTAACATCCCAACATTGATCATAAATTAGTTCTTACACCATGCACTTTCAAAACATTCAGAGTTCAAGTAGTAGAAATTTAAATACATTACTTTCATAATCAAATACATTATGCACTTAACAAGTGCTGTCACATGCATCTTCTGTATCTGCATCTGCCACAACAACATTTGGAACATTTAAATATTCCAGGGGCAAAACTCACGTTAGATGATGAATCATCTAAGTAAGGAAACAATAAACATATCTCGTGCATAGATGCAATTATGCAAAATGTCTTATTCCTTATCTTAGTTTGAGTCGATCGCACCTAACTGTTGCTCCTTATTTTTACGGCCTCCTTACCAGGTTGAGGTGTATGGGAGCACCCTTAATAGAGCAACGGTGCTAGTCCATAATCCCGAACCCTTATGCAATGTATGATCAGTAATATCATAGTGAACATATGCACATTTCATTATCAATACATGTAAATGCAATCTACATGATATATTCACATCAAGATATGACAACATGATAAAACCATTTACATAAAATTAGCTTTTGGGGTCGAACCACTCAGAAGCTATTTTCATAAACTAAATCTAATTGAATGGTACCACTTACCTTAAAACAGAAATTTGACTTGACTCAATTTGCATATCAACCTCGAAAATAATGCAAATCATCAAGATCCTTGGTCAAATCACTTCCTAGTCAATCATTTCCAAGGAAAATCAATAATCTTATTTTTTCAAACTTTTTCTTATTTTTACTCTATTTTTCATAATTATAAATTCTTCCAAAATTCAAAATAAATACCTAATAAAGTAAATTATTAAATTTTTATTCATTAAAATTCCTAAAATAACATTTCTAATCTTCATATATTTTTTGAGAATTTTCCAAAACCTATTCCTATTTTTTTCTAATTAAGTTTCCTTTCAAAATTCAAAATAATTATTTTCTCATGAAATTTTATAAATAAAAATCATAAAAGAAAATATTATTTTTTCATGAATTTATGGACATTTTTTCATAATTTTATCCCTCTTATTTCTATTTTTAATCTTTTTTCATTTATTTTTAGCATTTAAAAATAATAAAAATTACCTTCGGTCGTCTTCTCCAGTACCGACACACCGAAAAATCAAACGGTCTATACCAGAAGATAACTCACCTTGATTCTATCACTCTGATCAAATTTGAGCTTGAAACAACACTTCGAAGTCCTCTCTCCAAGCAAAAATCAATCTAACTCCAACGAGATTCGATTTTTCCAACGAAACTCCGATCACCCCTCAAATGAACTCCAAAATTTCTCAAAACTTCCAGAAATGACTCTCACCTCATGGGAAACAAAATACCTATTGTTTGGTGCCTCATTTTGTTCAAAAACTTGATCAATTTGAAACTTGAAATTCTGAAATTTTCGGTCATTTTAGATCTCTATTTATACAAAAATTTGAACCATAAAACGACTAATCTCGCACAACTCAAGGCCATTAGGGTCCTCTTGTGCCCTAGATCTGTCCAAAACACACCAAAAGTAGCCCCAAAAGCAGATTTAATTATAATGAGAAAAAATTTAACCATTTTCAACCGATTTTTGATCGTTTTAATTACTTTTGTCGACCATAACTTACTCTAGGCCCGGCTCCGGTGTCCGTTAGCCTTTTACCTCAACCTTCCTATGGTCGAAAGTGGCGTTGGAGTGGATGGTTGAAAGCTTGGTCAGCCATGGCTGCCAAGCTTTTTCCAGAAATTACACTCTTACCCCCAAAACTTTGAAATGCATTTTGGCCCTTTCCATAAGGCTCATAAGTTTTAAAAAACTTCTGTTAAGACCCTAACAATCTAAACTTCTCATTTGACCTCCTGGAGTTTCGAAAAAATCTAATTTCCACTCCCTTAAAATTTTTTCAAAAATTACACTTTGGCCCGAATATTTATTTTTGGCCGTAAACCCTTTTGTTTCTTCCTGAAACCATTGAAGGGTTGTTCCTTATGTTGTATCTAACTTTTATGAAAGTTTTTGTCTTTTCGGAAGCCTCTTACGATAATTTCTATTTTCTAAGCTAGTCCGAAGTAATACCAGAAACAGTTCTAGATTCGGTTCCTCTCGATATTATAAATCTTGTCTTATTATGCTCGTTATGGATATCTCATTCTTTTAAGTCATGTGCATCCTCGGGTGTTCCTTCCTATCGATTTGGATATTCAGTACACCTTAATTGTCTCCTAGATTTCATTATTGCCATCAAATATGCAACATTTCATGAAATAATTGTATAATTATTCATTTTTTTTGGGTTGATTTGGAACATTACAAATCCCTATTAGATGATTCGATATCGAGCAAGACTGACCTTAAGTGTGTTCTAGGGTAGCCTATGATGATGACTTGGGTTTACCCCGAATCCTTATTTATGATGGATTCATTTAATTCTGAGGCTAGCACATTACAATTTTTTTAAGCCATCTATTAAATCACTAATTAATTAATTATTACGCTTTTAAAAATTTACCAATTAAGCCATAAAAATATATATATATTTTTTGAAAAAACTTTAAAATATTATCTATATTAAAAGAAATCTAGTTATGAGTGAATACATATATACATACATATATATATATATTATTCTTATTGTAGCCTATAAGTAGGTGTACAACTTCACTATACACTTACGCATAGCATGGATGACGGGGCATTATGACGTAGTCGATAGCTAAGTTCGACGAATTGGATGGCATCAAATTCAAGTATTATACAAGTTAAGATATATAATAACCGATTTGGGATGTTAGGCAAAGGTTAAGATCTTCGATAATTTTCATTACGTTGCTATTTTTGTTTCCCAAAGGTGAACGCCTTGTTCTATTTATTGTAGGATTGGATTCTCAAGATTTCACTCGATCTTCTCCCTAGGCTCAAACTAGAGTCATTCCTTCCCAGGCGAGTAGACATGATTTGTTATGTTTACCTTATATTGTGCATGTATATTTTTTTCCATGCATAATTTGTACATGATTTTTATATGCGGATCATAAAAAAATACTTTTAAATATTTCTAAAATGCATAAAATATTTTCATCCTAGCTATTGGGAGAGACATAAGCATAAAGATTATAAGTGATACCCTAACTGATTTCTTGTCTTTGAGTATGTGAAATATTGAATGATATATTGCATTTTAGGTACCACATGAAATGATAAATAGTTGACTAGTGCATTAAGTAGGGTATCATTTGCATTATTAAAGGACTATCTGGTAGATTCCCTAATGACTCACAGCAAGAAAAGATCATGATACTGTAAGACTTGGCATGCCAAGGCCATAAAAGACATGGATAGTATGTTTCAACACTGCTATCACGTGGGTTATTATGATATTATAGTGTGATGATGATGTATGTGCTAGTATATGTACTTGTATGCATGTGTGTATAGGCACTAGGTTAGTTTCTACTAGTGAGTCCTCAGATTCGGTGCATACATCGCATACAAAAAGTATAGGAGACTTAGCTAGTTATGTGAGCAATTTATGGGGGTTGTCTCTAGACACCGACTTTTCCTACACTATGTTTTTCTTTGAACCTCAGATTATGTAAACCTATGATACATATACTTGTTATTCATCTTACTATTATGTTATTGTATCCATGATGTTCTTCCTAACATTTTTATTGCATACTCTCCTAATCGGCATGGCATACCTTATACTCGCGAGTCCGCAAGACTCACCCTTTTTTTTTATATAAAAATATTTTCAAGAGATTCTTCTTTTGAATACTGGTCCAGCAAATCTTCTGGTATGATGTCAGACCTCTTTTGATTCCTAATTTGATATAGGATGCTCTGTGGGGTTGCACACTTATTGTTGAGTTTATTCTGTTGTACTTTATTTTTTGTGGTATACATTTTTACCAAAAGCCCGTGATATGGGACTGCATATGTATTTATGACAATAGGATGACATATATTCATTTTGTAGCTGCTGTATATGAGATATTGAGATCTTTTTGGGGAAGTTGTTATAATATTCTAATTCATGTCTCTATATTGTGTCAGTATTTTTAATGCTTATAGCCAATCAAGCTAGGGAAGAGGCTTATTAATCCTCGGTGGGGCCACTTGGCCTAGGGATTAGTGCCAGTCAGGACTTATTAGAAATCGGGTCATGACAGATTGGTATAAGAGCTTAGGTTACTTTTGAGTTAGGCTTGTATCTTTCAATTCTATTCGATTCTCTAGCCTTGTTTGAGGTCGTGTCACCTTGAGTCCCACAGAGCTATTCTTAGCTGGGTTTTAAATCCTAATGTGAGCCATGTCACATTATTGATCTAGCTTTTGCTAAGCATGTTAGAGTCTAGTATGTTTTGATATTTCGCTTTCAAATTCTATTACTACTCTTATTTACCTAACACTACGATGACAGGGATGATGCCTCATCGCACTTGGATAACGTCCAGGTAGGCCGATTCTTTAAGGGGTCATCAGGCTTCCCTATCCTAACTTGCCAGCGATAGCAAGGTCATCAGAGGCCGTGGACGAGGCCGTGGCAGATGACGTGGTCGAGGCCGAGGTAGAGTCCAAAGCCGTGGTTCAGGTCATGGTGGGGGAGTTGACATTGATGGTAGTATTCCAGCGTAAGACAGAGACTAGATGATTATTGACTCTCTAGCAAATATCACGGTTCTATTGGCGAACATGGTTTATTCTCTGAGACAGCCAGAGACACCGAGGAGTGTGGGTCTGGATAATAGGGTTGGTGGAAGCACTGGAGATGGCATTGAGGACAACGCTAGAGCTAGCACTAGTGGCAGCACTTGCAATGGTGTTGTGGCCGGTGGCACTAAAGACGCTATTAACGGTGGCACTGCAGGTGTTGCTCTCGGCACTAGCGATACAGGTGAGGCTAGGGGACATCCTCTAGTGGACCCTGAGGCGTTTGGTGTAGATTATGAATTTGAGAGGTTCATGGGTCTAAAACTTCCCCAGTTCAGAGGTGCGAGAGACAAGGTTGAAGAGTTCTTGGATCAATTAGATAAATTGAAGAGAGGTTCCCGCATTCATGGCTACTGGATGGTGGAGCTCACATTTTCTTGTCTTCATGGTGAGGCGAGTGCTTGGTACGATGTGTTGAGGAGACAGCAGGGTGATGCCCCATTAGGATAGGTTGAGTTCAGGAGGCATTTTTTGGTTATGTATGTCTCTTACACTATGAGATTTCAGGGGGTCCAGCAGTTCGAGGCCTTAAGGCAAACCCCGGATATGAGCATCGAGCGTTATGACGCATTATTCATCAAGCTTTCACAGTATGCACCTGTTGGGTTTCTTAGATCCAAACGCAACGAAAATTTAAAAATTATTTGGATCAACCAAACTCTTTGGCTAATCTTGAAACCTAAAATAAACGTGTAATGCCCCGTTTTTCAGGTTCGTCATAAATTGGGACAATTTCGGGAGAATAAATTTGTTTTTCTTTCAAACTTAAAGCTAAATCATATCATTCCTCATATCTATTCCATAATTTCCAATCATTTTTCTCGAAAGAGAATTATCATACACATCAAATGCGGAAGTAAGGATCGAACCTGATATCTTACTTTAACATTAAATAAGTTCTTACATCATTGTTCCTCAACTTAATACAAAGCATAAGATCTCATCTAACATTAACTCTAAATAAGATTATACATCATCATTCCATAAAACGTTCAGAATTCAAAGTAGCAGAACTTAAATACACGGGCTACATAACATACATTTCATTCCTCATGCACTCTGCTAAGTGCCATTTCATGCCTAATTTATCCTCGTGTCTGCTACAATCTCCATCTGGAATGTTTGAATATTCCAGGTGCAAACCCCAAGTTAGATGATGAATCATCTAAGTAAGGGTATAGAAAACATATTTCATGCATGTATGCAATGTCTTACTCATCGTAAGTGTCAACTGCACCTTTCATGCTACTCACCATTTTTGCGGCCACCTCTTTCGAAGCCAGGGTGTATGGGTGCACCCTTGGTAAAGCAAAGGTGCTAGTTCGTACTCTCTACGGTCACAATGCGCGTGATCAATTATATCAACGTGTACATGTGCATTTCATAGCATGTCATGTATGCAGTCTACATGATGGATACATATCAGAGCATGTCAATACGATGAAAGCATTCTCGAAAATCGGGGTTTGAAACATAAATCACCTACAACCAACCATTTTTCATAAAACTAAATCCAGTTAGAAAGTATCACTTACCTTTTCAAGCTTATCGGACTACACTGATATTCACGCATCGCCTCGATTTGCGTGTCATCCTCAAAATTCTCACAAGTCACTTCAACTTAAGCCTCAAAGCATCCTAAACACCATAATTATCTAAATAAACATTAAAACCTATTTTTCATAATTTCTTACATTTTTTTATTTTTCTCTCTATTTCTTCTTATTTTTCCTCAATAAATCCAAACTAAATATTTCTAAAATATTTTCTCAAATATTTCTAAAATATTTTCTCAAATATTTCACTATGAAAATTCATAAAATAATATTCTTGAATTTTTGAAATTTTCTAGAAAATTTTATTTACCTAAACGTAGCATCTCTGGCTTCCTCGGTATGCGTGTCATATCCTCGAAACGTGTGCCCGATCCATTTTTCTTGCCAAAATCTCTAAAAAAAATTACTAAATCCCCAAATCCTATTTTTCAGGATTTTTCTAGCATTTTTCCTTTTTTTCTTTTTCTTTTTTTTTTCTTTTTCTCTCATTTTCATCATCTTCTTCCTATTCTCTGCAACGCCTAGCGCCTCCCCTGCAACCCTACCATGCGTCTCATACACCAGTGCTGCCACCTCGAGCTGCTGCCTCAGCCATTCCTGCCATTGTTGGCACACACCACGGCTCGTCGCCTTCTCGCCGCGAGACACCATCGTAGCAGCCTTACGCACTGCAGTTTCAGTGCATCTGCCATGGCTGGCCACCGAAGGCCTTGGTTGCGACTCGACGCTGCCGTCTACAACCACCCCAGCTGCTGCAACTCACGCTACCAACCTTGGCCGCCCCTGATTGCACCACTTGCAGCCACTACTACCTGTTGGCCGCATAAGGCAGCTTCTTATGTCTGCCATGGCCGACTTCAGCCACTGGAAAACAGCCACTGCTTCGTTGCTTCAGGCTCTCTTTCTCTCTCGCGATCTAATCTCTCTCTCTCTCTGCTAAACTCTCGTCCTCCTTAAGATCTCGACCAAGATCTCCCTATCTTGCCTTTCATCTTGCTGCACGGTTCCTTCTTCTCCCATTTCCTTGCAATTCTCCTCTCCAAAGCTTCCCATTTATAGCCAAATGATAGCTTGGGCGCCACTTGGAATCTCATACGAACATGGGGTACTACAGAACGGATCTAGTTTGTAAATATATAATCTCTTCAAGAATACAAACATGTAACGAAAAACCAAATCTTTTGGTTGTCCGATGAAGAATGGATGAATCTTTGTGCCACGAGGTGTTACCCCACCTTCTATAAGTGATCCACACTAAAGAGAAGCTTCAATTGATGTCCATGAGCATGCCTCTTCGATTTCCTTTTATCAACCATTCAATATCTCATCCAACACTTTGAAATATGATTGGTTTTTCTCAAAAACCATTTTCTCTTTCTAGAAAGCCAAAGGGGTTATGACGCAAAAATGGAGAGCTTTTACTAAACCCTAGTTAAACTAGGGATTTATAGAAAGGCCAAGCATGTTATAAGCATGTTGGGCCAAGGCCCAGCCTATTTGTGAGTTTTTCACATTGTTTTACTTTTTTCTCATTTTGTTGACATCCCGTGGACTTTTCCGTGAGTGTTAGCTCACCTAAAAAATTCACGAATTCTTTCGAACCCCAAAAACATTTTTTTATCCCACTAAAATTTTGTGAAACTTCTCTTTGTTTGTGTGTGACCTTATAAGTTCACTATGAAGATAACAAAGGGCAATTTATAGAATCTTACTCCTAATAAAACTCTTTAATTATGATCCTTAATTTATTTCATCTCATGACAAAAATAATTATCTTGCCCTTAGACTAAGACTAACGTCTAGCAACGTATCATGGTCCCCATATCATAATGAAATGAAAATGACACTTTTAATGAACCTTTCCGTTGCGAGTTTCAGTGTTATTCGATCCCTCTATCATAATGCCCTGGTATAGTTTAGAAATATGGTAAAATATCAAACTTCTAACAACCAACGCTATGTGTACGAATGTTAAGTACACAAGTCATATAGTCGAATTAATAACTTTTATTAATTCTCAACTATCCGCATTGGCCAACGACTCCTCGAGTTGTGATTTCATCATTCACATAGGGCATATACCTTTTAAATCCTACTAAGGTCGATAGATTCTATCTTATGTGCTCACCCACTTCGTATGATTCAGATCATACTCAATAACCACCATATTAGGGACCAATCTTACTGGACCTCGTATAGTGGCATCAAAGCATGACACTTCTCATACAAAAAAACTGTGGTACCTCAGGAAAAGAGATTACTAGCACCTGTTGCCACATAGAACTCCCAATTGACATTTAGTAAGAATTACCATTTGGGTGTTCTCAAGTTAGGTCATTTAGTGAACTCATTCACCAATGAGAACTTACACATTTGCATTAATGTCAGCATACAAATAGTTAATGAGATCAACTACGCTCCTTACGAGCATGCATAGTGTGTATCAGTCTTAACTGTACTATAGAGGCCCCACTCTATAGTTCGATGACCAGGAATAATTTAAGAATAAAGTATCAGTTATTCGATCTCATTAGTATGATCTCATCATAACTTGATTGACATTGCTATACTCTTTAGGATTTATCTAAATAGTAAAATACAAAGGCAAACATATTGCCGCGTATTAAAAGAGAAATACTAATATTAATCAAAATATATTCAAGATTAATTAGAAATGTAACCAAGTCACAACTCTTATAATTGGCTCCCAAGTTACAACTCTATTAGCACCTGCCTTGGTTACTACAGAGTAGGACAAGATTACCCTCTTCGTGTCTTGACTGGTTGTATCGTGGTTCAGGAGTATGCACTCATCCCGTTTTGGGACTTATGAAGAGGAAGTTGATAGTGCCTTAGCCCTTGAGGCACGTGCAACAGAGGAAAAAACAACTAGAGACATGAAGAGGGCCAGAGGTGAGAGTAACACTTCATTCTTTTCTGGGAAGAAGTGGAAAGGCTCGACGAGTTTGCAACCATTGGCAGTAGCGCCACCGTTTCCACCATTGCCAGAGACAGCAGCAACAGCAATGGCAACAGAGACAAGAAAAGAGGCCCCAGTGTCCGATATGCAAGAAACGAAACTCAAGGGTGTGTAAGTATGCGAGGGCTCCAATTACATGGTTTAGGTGTGGACACCTAGGTCATATGCATAAAAGATTGCCCATAGCTAGGGCGAGGGCCTCAAGGACGGCAGGCTTCATCCCAATAGCCTACACCTAGAGCTCAAAGTAGAGCTCCCTAGTCTCAATGAGGACTTGGCCCAGAGAGTCAGCCAAGGGTTTACCATATGACAACTCAGGATACCCAGGCATCTAATCAGGTGGTGATAGGTGATAGGTACGGTCCATATTTATGGTCATAGTGCACACGTGCTATTCGATCCCGGAGCGACACATTCATTTGTATCCCAACAGTTTGCTCCTTATTTGGGAGTAAGTGCCACTCCTCTGGATGAGCCCATGTTAGTGGGGACTCTCGTGGGTGATTCCCTACAGGTAGAACAAGAATATCGGGCTTGTATTATTTCTATCATGGGTAGGGACACGCTAGCAAATCTTATCTTATTCGGTCCTATGGAGTTTTACGCCATTTTAGGTATGGATTGGTTAATCTCGTGCCACGCTAGCCTAGATTGCCGTCAGAAACGCGTTTTCTTTGATCTTCCTGATGAGGATTTGTTTTATGTCCAGGGGATAGAACTCGAGAGGCTAGCATGTTAACATCAGCTATAAAAAGCACAATGTATGCTGGGCAGAGGTTGTGAGGGATTCTTTTGCAGTTGTGAGAGATTGTGAGCGATCAGCTGGGGAGGTCAGTGGAGTCCCAGTGGTGTGCGAGTTCCTAGATGTTTTTCCCGAGAAGCTTCTAGGATTACCACCCGATCGAGAGATCGAGTTTTCTATCGACGTAATACTAGAGGCTCAACCTATTTCGATACCCTCGTATAGGATGACCCCAGTGGAATTAAAGAAGGTAAAGGATCAATTTCAAGAACTCTTAGATAAGGGATTTATTAGGCCTAACACGTCGCCATGGGGTGCGTAGGTACTATTTGTGTGAAAAAAGGATGGGAGTTTGAGACTTTGCATCGATTATCGACGATTAAACAAAGTTACTATTTATAACCAATATCTGTTGCCACGCATTGATGATCTATTTGATCAGTTGCAAGACGCAAGGCGATTTTCTAAGATTAACTTGAGATCAGAATACCATCAATTGAGGATTAGTAATCAGGACATTCCCAAGACTGTCTTTCGTTCTCGATATGGACATTATAAGTTTTTGATAATGTCCTTCAGGTTGACGAATGCCCCGACAACATTCATGGACTTGATGAACAAGGTATTTCAACCCTTCTTGGATCGATTTGTGATCGTGTTCATAGACGACATGTTGGTGTACTCGAGGAGTGATGTTAAGCATGAGCACCATCTTAGGACGATTTTGCAAGCCCTTCGTGAGAATGAGCTATATGCTAAGTTTTTAAAGTGTGAGTTTTAGCTAGAGAGTGTTGGCTTTTCGGGCATGTTGTGTCTAGTCAAGGAATCCATGTGGACCAAAAAAAGATCGAGGTTGTGGCTCAATGGCCTAGACCCACAACAATCACTGAGATACGTAGTTTCCCAGGTCTTACAGGATACTACAGTCACTTTGTGAATGATTTTTCTAAGATTACAGCACCGATGATGCGTCTCACCTAAAAGAATGTAAAATTTGAGTGGTCAAATGCATGCGAGCAAAGCTCCAATGAGTTAAAGTGTTGTTTGACAACAACGCGAGTGTTAACCCTACCGTTGAGGAGTGGGGGTTATGCAGTATACTGCAATGCGTCGAGGGTTGGATTAGGATGCGTTTTAATGCAGCATGGGATAGTTATTGTGTATGCTTCTAGGCAGTTGAAGAAACATGAGTAGAACTATCCTACTTATTATCTCGAGATGGATGTCATAGTATTTGCTTTCAAGTTATGGCGGCATTACTTATACAACGAGACCTGTGAGGTGTTCACGGATCATAAGAGTCTCAAGTACATTTTTTACCAGAGAGACCTGAATTTGAGATAGCATAGGCGGATGGAACTCCTCAAAGACTATGATGTCCATATTTTATACCACCTAGGAAAGACTAACATAGTGGCAGATACCTCGAGTAGGATGTCTATGGGCAGTCTTGCTCATATTTCCAGTTGGAAGAGACCGTTAGTGGGGTAGTGACATAGTTTAGAGCGGAGTGGTGCACATCTAGAGATATTTGATTCTCGAGGATTTTTGGTGCATATCGAGATTAGGTCTGCCTTGATGGAGGAGATTAAGGCAGCTCAAGTTAAGGACCCTAGTCTAGCAAAGATTATTAAGGATGTAAAAGAAGGTAAGGTTTTGGATTTTTCTGTTGACCCTTTTGGAGTGTTGAGGTTCAAGACTCGGCTTTGTGTCCCCGAGGTGGATGAGTTGAGAAGTAGGATCCTTAGGGAGGCTCGTCACTCTTGATTTGCCATTCACCTAGGGATTACAAAGATGTATCAGGACCTAAAACAGTTGTTTTGGTGGCCGCACCTTAAGGAAGATGTTGCTCATACATGTCTAACTTGCCAAATCTGTCAGCAAGTGAAGGCGGAGCATAAGAGGCCAAGAAGCCTGTTGGAAAGCATTCCAATTCCAGAATGGAAATGCGAGCATATCACCATGAATATGGTTACAGGATTGCCGAGGTCCTCTGCGGGACAAGAGATTGTACGGTATCATAGAGTGCCTCGATATTGGGGCTCGTTTCATGAGGCCTTAGGTACGTAACTAGCATTGAGTACTCCGTTTCATCCTCTGATGGATTGTAACACCCCACTTTCTCGGGTGTATTATAACTTAGGACAATTCTAGAATAATAATATTTTTCCTTTAAATTTAATGCTAAATCATATTATTCCTCTGTAACGACCCATTTGTAGGTCTTATTTTATTATTTTCTTCCTTCTTTTCCTTTGTTTCTTTATTTCTTTTCCTTGCTTTGATTGAAGCTTCAAAGAAGGGAGATTTGCATGTTTTAGGTGGAGGATCTTCTCTTACTTGGTAATCAACTCAAGAGGCAAGTTCTACTTCAAATCTTCTCCTTTCCTTTAGCTTTTCTTTGATCTATAGATGGGTGCAAAAATCTGAAATTTTAGTTGATATATAAGGCTTTGGGTCTTCCAATTTCAAGGAGATGTTGTCAAAATTGTTAATTTTGATTTAGGTTAAGATTTTGGGCTCTTTAATGGAAGATGGATAAATTCTTCTAGGTTTGTGATTTAAATTGTAATCTCAAAGGGGTATTGCTCTACCTCTCTTTCTTGATGATTGACACTAAATTGCTTGGCCTAAAATTGTGTTTGTGGTATTAAATTGTGGGTTTTCGGAATTTCCGTCTGTGTTGATTATGCTGTTTTCCAGCACTGCGCAGCATCTGTTCTTTTGGCTATAACTTTCTGTAGGAATATCGGAATTAAGTTCAGTTTTTCTTGTTGGAACCTAGAATTCCAGGGCTTCGATTTGATATATAATATCATATATTTTGGTTTAAAATTGAGTTCCCTAGATCTGTTTTCAGCCAGCCCATTAGTTGAGTTTTCTGGAAATTTTCTGGAATCTTAGTTCTTCATCCAATTCTTTTTCGGCCACCATGACAACATAATTAACCATTAATTTGGAAGCAAATGGGTAGGATTTAACTGAATTTAGTGACTAGAGATATGATATAATAAGTTGGTTATCATAATGAATAAATAATGGGAAATTATATTACAAAGGAAATGAAAAGAAGATTGATTATATATGGCATAGCATTTCATACTTACGATGAAAGTCATATAATGAAGAGAGTAATGGAGTGTAATTACATGATGTTTGATGATGTGGTATTATGGGTGTATACAAGCATGTTATATTAATGGCACACATATTATTTTGTGCGGCGGTATTACCGCAAGAAAGAGAATGGATATCTAACCAAGCCAGCAGGCGTTGCCTGACTAGGGGAGCTTCGGCTCATGAGACATGTGTATTCTGATATTAATTGCATGGATAGACTATGGTCTTGAATTTTATGTTGTGTGTGAGTTGTATCATTTTCATGTTGGTTTTGGCATGGAACACGACAAATTGCATTAGGTTGATAATATTATGTATCTTATCATAATGACAATTAAGGTGGTAAGGAATGGATAGGAAATCTTATTGCGTATCATGAGACACTTGTAACATTATTTCCTATCATTCTTATCTATGTCACTGTCTCATAATACTGTTTCTCTTTATACAACATACTTGCTGAGCCTTGCGGCTCACCTTGTTATTTTATTCTGTGTCAATCCAGGTAAAGGCAAGAATAAGGTGGGAGGTGAGCCTAGCGGGAAGTGAGAGAAAAGAAAGTTTAGTGATGTACAGAGTCTTCCCTACTTGCAGATCCTAGATAGTTGTTTGTAACATGGCATGGAGTGATGAGAGTTGGTTTGTCTTATTTTGCATAACCCTTGTAACTTATATTATAAGGGTAGTTAAACCTAAAGTGAATGTTAATAGAAATAAGGTTTGTGTAAAATAATCTTGTTGTGGTATTGAACAGTTTATATGGTGGATGTTTATGGTCTATGATGCTTTTGTTCCATGCCTGAAGCGACTCTCTCACGGATCACTTATGCTAGCGAGTGCTCCGGGAGGTGGGCCGTGACATCCTCTTATCCATCCCAAAATTTCTATACATTTATCTCGAAAGAGAATCATCGTAACATCATATACGGAAGCTAGAATCGAACCTAATATCTTAACATTAATCATAAATCAGTTCTTACATCATAATTTCTTAAAACGTTCAGAATTCAAAGTAACAGAATTTAAATACATGGGTTACATAACATACATTCAATTTATCATGCACTTTGTTAAGTGTCATTTCATGCCTCATTCATCCTCATATCTGTTACAATCTTTATCTGGAATATTTGAATATTCCAGGGGCAAAGCCCAAGTTAGATGATGAATTATCTAAGCAAAGGAATAATAAACATATTTCGTGCATGGATATAAAATGTCATTTTCCATATCATTTCGGTTTGAACCAACTGTATGTTATTGCTACTCCCCATTTTCACAGCCTCCTTACCAGGTTGAAGTGTATGGGTGCATCCTTGGAAGAGTAACGGTCTCGGCTCGTACTCTCAAACCCTTATGCGAATGCATGATTAACAATATCGTGTACATATTCATATTTCATCATCAACCCATGTAAATGCAATCTACATGAACATATTCACATCAAGACATGACAACATAATAAATTCATTTACTTAAAATCAAGTTTTGGGTAGAACCACTTATCTCGAACGTATCTCATAACATCTTGATTCTCGTGCCAGACCTTTAACGTATTCAACTTGAATCCTCAACATACCCTGACCATCATATTTATTCAAATAATGTCAATATTCTAATTTCCTAATTTCTCATAGTTTTTCTCTATATCTTCATATTTTCCTTAATAATTTCTCAATAATTCCAAACTAAATGTTCCTCAAACATTTTCTCAAATATTTCTATATGAAAATTCATAAAATATCATTCCTGAATTTTAAAAATTTTTTAGAAAATTTTACTCACATTGACTTAGCCTCTTAGGCTTCCTCAATATGCGTGCCATGACCTCGAAAAACGTGCAAATCCTTGATTCTCGCACACCACTTTAATTCTCGCACAACACCTCAATTTTAGTGCACTACCTCGATTCTCATTCACCACCTTGATTCTCGTGCACTATCTCGATTTTCGTGCATTACCTCAAAACGCGTGCCCAAACAGTTTTTGTCACCAAAATCTCTGAACTTTTACTAAATCTCCATTTCCTCTTTTTTTTTTTTGAATTTTCTAGCATTATCTGGGATTTTTCTCTATTTTTCTTTATTTTTTTCTTTTTTTTCTTTTCTATTTCCTTTTGCTCCTTCCTATTCATCTTCTTCCTTCTTCCAACAACCTGCAACTCTTGGGAACAACCCGCCTGGCCTGACCTGGCTCCGCTAGTCGTCGCCTCATTTGTTCCTGCCGTCCCTAGTCGCCTCGCATGCATGAATGCACCACCGGCCAAGTTGCCTCGCGCACTCGTTGCTACCCTGCTCCGTTCGCGGCCATTGTGCGTTGCCATGGTCACACCTGGCTATAACAGCCTCCATCGTTTTCGCTCATCGCGACTGCACGACAGACCTCTACCCGCCTTGCCAAACCACCGTTGTACTCCCACGGCCGCTACCACTCTCGACTGCTACAAGCCGCTGCCATGGTCGATAGAGCTTGCTGCTCACGGCCATGGCCGCTACCCATTTCTGCTTCTTTCGGCCAACATCTCCCTCTCTCAATCTCTTTTTTTCTCTTTCTCGAGCCCTCATCTCGGTCTCTCTCTCTCTCTCTTGGCCATTTGCTTGCGGCCATCCACTCTCTCTCTCTGCAACTCTTGGTTGCTTCTCCATTTCCATTTCTTCCCATTCTCTTTTCTCAGCCAATCCATTTGCTTCATCTTTTATAGGCAATGCACTGAATTTACAGTTGGCTATTGGACCATTTATAGCTGGTTGTCACCCCTTTCTTTCGACGCTCAATGATGCTAATCTTCCCTCGTGTCTCACGGCCACACATATACATATATATATATATATATAAAAAAACATTATATATTACATCAATATACATAAAAATTACACATTTAAGTCTCAAAATTCATCTTTATTTCACTTATGAAATTCTCTAATTACATTTATATTCTGAAACGTCATATTAATTTGCGTTACGATGCAACAAATTCAAAATTAATAATTCCAAACTTACTCGATAAGGACAATTTCGTCCATGCGCCTTCACCGGACCTTCGTTTCATCCCAAAACCACTTCAGGATTGATCCTTACGAAAAATTGGAGCCCCTCTAGGGTTCCGTTTATTTTTCAGAAGTCTTCTACGATGATTCGAATTTTTAGCCTGAATTGAAGGTGTATTTTAACTATATCGAAAATCGTCTCAATTCTGATTTCTTTTAATACCATAAATCTTATATCGGGACGCTCATCGAGATCATATTATTTTCCTTAGACATTTACATTCTAGGACATTCTTTACAGTCGATTAAGTACTTATAACTGTAAAAAATTATACTTAATCCTCTAATCTTTTGATAATTTTACCTATAGTCCACGTTAAAATTACTCTTGAGCCATTTGAAAAATTTGAGATATTACATGGATGGTCAGTCAAAGAGGACTATCTAGATACTTGAGGACATGCTTAGAGCGTGTGCCCTTGATTTCAAGTGTAGTTGGGAAAAGAACTTACCGTATGTTGAATTTGCGTATAACAATAGCTATCAATCCAGCATACAAATGGCACCTTACGAGGCATGGTATGGTTGACGATGTAGGTCACCTTTGGGTTGGTTTGAGGTTGGTGAGAGACAACTCATTGGCCCAGATCTGGTCGTCCAGAGCATGGAAATTGTCTAGATAGTTCGTGATAGGCTTTTGACGACTCAGAGTCACCAGAAATAGTATGCGGATCGTAGACGTCGACCCTTAGAGTTCGCAATTGATGATTTAGTGTACATTCGCGTATCGCCTATGAACGGGATAGTGAGTTTTGGGAGGAAAGGCAAACTCAGTCCCCAGTATGTTGGACATTTCCAGGTCCTTAGGCGGATTAGGAAGGTAATTTATGAATTGGTGCTACCATCGATGGCTGGAGTGCACCCTGTATTTCATGTGTCGATGTTATGCTTACTTATTGGAGATCCCTCTCACATTTTGCCCCTGACCGCACCCACTATGATCCAACTAAGCTTGCAATATGAAGAACAACCTATTAAGATTTTAGATAGGCAGGTCAGGATGCTTAGGTCTAAAGAAATAACTTTCGTTAAAGTCCAGTGGAGCAACTATAGTGAAGATGAGGCCACTTGGGAGATGGAAGATGCCATGAAAGAGAAACACCCCTATTTGTTTCCCTGAAATTCGAGGATGAATTTTTATAAGGGGGGAGAATGTAAAGATTTGAAAATAATAATAAAATAAATAAATAAAAATAAAAATCATAAAAATATAAATATTAAAAAGAAAGGGGGGCGTGGGCAGCCCCAGAAATCGACCACCTCTCTCTCTCTCTCGAGTTTGCTGGCTTCTAGCTATCCGACCGTCCGATCTTACATCCGACTTCACTTTCACTGTTAAAGTGCTCTCGATCTACAAGGAGGTAAGTGTTTTGATTTGATCTTCGATGGTTTTTCTGTTATTTCGTGAGATGTATGTATATAGGCGTTATTTGGGTCTTAGCCGGATGTTTAAACTTAGATCTACGGAGATATAACCGTTGGATTTTGTGGGTTTTGGGATATATTGGTCGGAATGGATGAGGGTGTCGGATGGTTGTCTCAGATCATCGAAAACCACGGGCCACGGTGGGCAGCGACGATTGGTAGCAAGTCCTCTATTTTGGCTAAAAATTAAATCCTAGATCTACGAAAATCTAGTCGTCCGATCTTAGCCATTTTTGAATATGATGGTCCCCTTGGTGTAGCGCACCTCGTGGTAGCCTTCGATCACCGAAAAGGTTTCCAGCGACCGGTGATGAATAGAACGCGTCCCTATGTTGGTCGAAAATTAATTTTTAGATCTGCTAAAATCTAACTGTCTGATGGCTCTCATTTTGTGATATGTTGATGAGGGTTCGAAACAGTATGCTAGTCGGCCATATCATCACCGATCGACGGCAGTCACTACCGGCGTCAGAATATGGGGAAGAAAAAAAAATAGGGGCTTTTGGGTTCGGGTTGGTCGAGTAAGGCTTTGGCCCAGGATGACGGGCCTCGATTGGGTTATGGAATTGCCCAATGTGTTGGGTAGGGTTTGACCTAGTTGTGGCAACCCTTGGGCTCGACTTGTTTTCTCTTCTTGTCACTTGTCCTTGAACCTAGAATAACTTGGTTAGATTAGTCTTACTTAAGATATCGACATCAGTCTAATTTGGATTCTCTTTAGGTCTCTTGGAATTGGCGATGTGACTAGCAAGTCACTTTGTTGATCGAAGTTCTATGGACGAAACCTTATTAGATGATTCGAGACCGAACAAGACTGACCTCGAGTGTGTTCTAGGGTAGCTTATGATGATGACTTGGGTTTGCCCCGAATCTTAATTTATGATGGATTCATTTTATTCTGAGGCTAGCACATTGTAAATTTTTTTTAAGTCATCTATTAAATCACTAATTAATTAATTATTACGCTTTTAAAAATTTAGTAATTAAGTCATAAATATATTTATTTTTTAAAAAACACTTTAAAATATTATCTATATTAAAAGAAATCTAGTTATGAGTGAATATAGATATATATATATAGTTTATTCTTATTGCAACTTATAAGTGGGTGTGTAGCTCCACTATACATTTACGCGTAGCATGCATGGTGAGGCATGATGACGTAGTCGATGGCTAAACTCAACGAATTCTATGGTGCCAAATTCAAATATTATGCGGGTCAAGGTATATAATAACCGATTCGGGGTGTTAGGCAATGGTTAAGATCTTCGATAATTTTCATTACGTTGCTATTTTTGTTACCCAAATGTGACCACCCTGTTCTATTCATTGTAGGTTGGATTCTCAAGATTTAACTCGATCTTCTCCCCATGCTCAAACTTGAGTTATTCCTTCCCAGGAAAATAAACATGATATGTTATGTTTTCCTTATATTGTGCACATATATATTGTTCCATGTATAACTTGTACATGATTTTTATATGCGGATCATAGAAAAATACTTTTAAATGTTTCTAAAATGCATAAAATATTTTCATCCTATTGGTAGAGACATAAGCATAAAGATTATAAGTGATTCCCTAACTGATTTCTTGTCTTTGAGTATGTGAAATATTGAATGATATGGTACATTTTGGGCACCACATGAAATGATAAATGGTTATGACTTGTGCATTAAGTAGGGTATTATTTACATTATTTGAGAACTATCTGGTAGATTCCCTAGTGACTCACAGTAGAAAAAGATCATGGTACTATAAGGCTTGACATGCTAAGCCCATAAGAGACATGGATAATATGTTTCAACACTGCTATCACGTGGCCTATTATGATATTATAATGTGATGATGATGTATGTGCTAGTATATGTACTTGTGTGCATGTGTGTATAAGCGAGTTTCTACTAATGGATCTTTAGATTCAGTGCATGCATCGCATACAAAAAGTATAGGAGACTTAGGTGGTTAGGTGAACAACTTATGGAGGTTGTCTCTAGATACCTAGTTTTCATGCACTATGTTTTTCTTTGAATCTCAAATTATGTAGACCTATGATGTATATGCTTGTTATTCATCTTACTATTATGTTATTATATCCATGATGGTCTTCCTAGCATTTTTATTACATACTCTGCTAGTGAGCATGACATACCTTATACTTGCGAGTCCACAAGACTCATCTTTTTTTTTTTTATAAAAATATTTTCAAGAGATTTTTTTTTTGAATATTGGTCCAACAGATCTTCTGGTATGATATCAAACATCTTTTGATTCATAATTTGATATAGGATGCTCTGTGGGGACACACACTTATTGTTGAGTTTATTCTTTTGTACTTTATTTTTGTGATATACATTTGTATCAAAAGCTTGTGATATGTTACTGTATATGTATTTATGACAACAAAATGATGGATATTCATTTTGTAGCTGTTGTATATGAGATATTAAGATCTTTTGTGGGAAGTTAATATAGTATTCTAATTCTTGTCTCTATATTGTGTCAGTACTATTAATGCTTATAGCTAATCAAGTTAGAGAAAAGGTTTACTAATCCACGGAGGGGTTGTTGGGCCTAAAGATTAGTGTCAATCAAGACCTATTCATATGAACTCTTTTAAAAGATTCAAGAGTTAAACCAATTAAAATTAGTCACATTGAACTATACTTCACTCATTAGCCTGCCCGACCTTCTGTTGTTGAACACTAACTTGATTGTTAAAGCTTTTGCCGAGATATGAAAACCTCGAGCTTGTAGGTGATTGACAAATATTGTCGCGAGCTCTGTCTTAGCAACATTATTTCACGACAACCATGTGTTATTTATGAAATTTGCAAAAGAAAAAAATGTCAGAGTGTAGAAAAAACCACGTTCAAACACTTTAATGATTTAATTAAATATTGAAGATGCCGAATACTTAAAAATTTATTCACATGAACTCTCTTAAAATGTTCAAGAGGAGTTAAACCAATTAAAAATAGTCAAATTGAACTATACTTTAGCAATGAGGTCTCAACTTTAGTAATTTGATAAACTAAGATTGATTCCATCAATTTTAACTCTCTGCCAAAATTTATCCCTTTGATGGAGAACGGGAACCTCTATGCTGTGGAGAAGTTGGAGGAGCACACCGGCGGGTTCTGTTTGCCGGTAAAAGTCGGCTTGACGTTGACGCAAGGGCTCGTCGCTGGGCCGCCGGGTCCGACGTTTTTAAGGTCAATGTCTCCGATCGTCAAATCTTCACACGGCGCGCCGCCGCTGCAGGTGATCGTGACGGCCTCCGGCGTCGAAGAAGTTCCCCGGATGTTGTTGTAGCTCACCTTGCTGATCTTAACCAGAGATAGAGCCTGAACGAACAATTCAAATTCAATCCAATCAAATCAGAACGATACTATTTTCGAGATTGATCATGTCATGTGTGATTTGCTTGATTCTTTTAATTCAGTTTGGATCCTACCTTCTCCGTGCATTGCTTCCCCGGGCAATATAGTTGATCGATGAGAATCGGATTGGCAACGTTGTTCATCACGATGTCCTCAAATTTCTCGTCGGTGACGACGCTAGGATTAGGCGATTCCAGCTTCGTCTTTATTCTTACGCCATTCGTCGTGTTCTTGAATGTGCAATTCCGAACCACAACGCCTTCAACAGGCGCTTCGTTTGGGGACCCTCCGAGACTTCCAATGCTGATGTCGTGGCCAAGCCCGCAGGTCACTCTCTCCACCGTCAACTGAGTGGTGCCGTCGCCGACGTAGACGCAATCGTCTCCGATTATTATCGTACTGTCCAGGATACTGACTCTGTTCGAGCGTCCCATGTGGATTCCGTCTGTGTTGGGGCTGGATTCAGGCGCGATGATGGTGAAGTTGTTGCAGCTGATGACATTGACGTGGAAGAGCTTGCTGTCCAGAGAAGTTATGTCCTAGACTACCGTGTCGTTGAGGAAGTTGAAAGCCAGATTCCGTTTACCGGTCATCCACCGGCGACGATAAGTGGATCGAAATTTGAATTTACGGTTTAGAAATTCAACTTTACGAAGACGAATCGTCTTACCATGGCAGACCTGCGGCAGTTGGAGTTCTTGATGCAATCGTTTGCGGCCCAGGCATCGGCGCCTTGGCCGTCTAACGTTCCAGTGCCAAAAATGGTGAGGTGACTAACTTTGTTGATTGTAATCCACGTAAAGGATTTGAATGCAAGCGGATCGGCAGGAGCCTTCAGGGTGCCGTGGACCTGAATGTTGATTGGACCCTGGCATGGGCCGGTGAGGAGCACTTCGTTCAACAAGTACGTGCCTGCCGGAATCATGATTGTGCTCGGAGTTGTCACTGTGCAGGCCTCCTTCCAAGCAGTCAACAGAGCCTGCAACAGAGGAAAAGATGATGAATTGTTTCAAATAAATAAGAGAGTCTCGTGCACTGAAAACGACGTCATCTTATGGTACCTGACTGATGTCTTCGTCGCCCTGCTTTGCACCGAATTTCGTTATGTCAAAAATGCCAGGTTGGGCTTGTGTTAGCTGATGAGTGAAGATAAATGAGAAAGAAATCCAAATTGCTGCTATAAAGGTCAATCTCATCACCATCTCCATTACTTTGCCTTTGCTCTTCTTTGATTTGCTTTCTGGTTGTGTTAATTAACAGAACTAATGGTGAAATCTGGTGTTAGCTTTGGGCTGTCTCTCTATATATACACCATGAATTATTTGCCGTGGAGAGCTTAAGACCACAAAACTGTAACCAAATTGTTTGCAATGTCAGTAGCTATTTTTGGGATTACCGCCCTTGCGAGGTCAATCAACTAGTTATTTTTGGTATCATGAATTTGTGGGTGGAGAAGTAAACGAAATTTTATTTAGGTTAAATTTATGTGGAGCTTCTTAAGGTTTGACTGAAAAAGATAGAAGGGACCCGTTTAACACGTTCCAAATTTGAAAGTGATATTTCTTGATTTTATAACACTAAGCTACACTTTTTTTTTCATTGTTAAAATTTTTAATTGAAATAATCGAATCGAACAGACTAAAATTATCGATTCAGTTTGATTAAAACTAAGGGTCTCTTTAGTTTGGTTTGGTTTTTAAGTTTGACAATTTCGATTATTTTGTTTCTATTCGATTTTCAATTTATTTAGTTTTAGATTTATTCGGTTGATTTAGTTCGATTTTTATATAATTTCGATCTATTTGGTGACTAAATGTTCACCATTTATCCTCTTCTTTTGCTTCTTTTGCTTGACCATATTAAACCAGGAAAAAGAGGTTGACTAACAAATAACAACATTCGAACTAATTCACCACACAAGGAGAAACGATAAATATTAGTTTAAGTAATAGAAACGACAAAAAAAATGACAACTTTTACAAAATCTTATAACAAGAAAAGTTAGAGATGTTTGGAGTGATTTTTTATTTTTTGAACAAAAGCTACCTAAGTGTCTGCCCAATTAAACAAAACACATGCAATTGTGATCGTGCAATTAATTTTTATAAATGTCAAGGGGTTAGGGTGTTATTTTTGATATTTTCTTGAGAGTTTTTTTTTATAATTTTTATTTTTATAATAACAAAACAATTTTTATCAATATTTTTACAAGCCAAATGCTTTTGGGTATAATTTTAATCGCACTCTTTACTTTATTTATATTTTGTTAATTGCACATTTTATTTTATTTATATTCTTATTTCTATTTATTTTTATTGTATTTAGTAATTCCTAATTTCATAATTAATTTGTTATTTTAATAAATTTTTTATATCAAGTACATTTTAATTGAATTCTCATCCATTCCAAACGTGAGAGTAAGCAAAATTTTGATTAAATCAAAATAATTAAACTATATCTATTAAAATTGACAGTTCATTTCAATTCAATTTGTAAATTAATTTAATTTAATTTTTAAATTTGAATTTTTTAGTTATTTCTGATCGATTCAATCCTCTTGTTGAAAAAAAAATTAAAATAATAGAATCAATTGAAATGTCAAAAATGATATAATTTTTTTATCAAATTAAAAAGTAATGAATGACAGATTTAACAAAATCGCATAAGAAGAAGCTGTTAAATAGAATATAAGAGGCTTTTTTAAAAAAAAAAAAAAAATTGTTTGAGCAACTATTCTATTTGTTTGATCCAATGTTTTTTATAAAAAATAATTCTGTTTATTTTAATTAAACAATTCCATCAATTCGATAATCAAATCCATCAAATGTTCACATTTAAAAGTAAGTAATAATAAATTAACTTATTATTATTAATTTTAAATAAAATTATTATAATTTATATCAATTTTTAAAAATTATTTATGTATATATTATTTTCTTTTAATTTTACACACTCTTTTAAAACATATATGCCCGAAGTATCGATATTCATAAATACCATAAGAATACTTCGGATAAAATACTCATTTTACCTTTAGTCGGAGGGCAAAATAGACATTTTAACCACTCAGACACACTCCCATCGGTTAATATTTGATTGTCCACAGCCCCCAGGGCATAGCTCAGTTGGTAAGGAGCGGGTAGAATTGCTCCAAAGTGCAAGGATCGAGTCGGGCAAGCCGCAGTGTGAGATTTCCTGCTCCTCAGGGGTCCTTGTGGGCGGCTCGCACTGGTCCTCTCCGTCACCTGCCAGCTGAATTCCTGATTTACCCCCCTCACGTGACGTGGAGCAGTTCGTGGGGCCCCAGGGTGTGGGTCGACACCTTTTTGCTCCAAAATATTTGATTGTCCACAATGGGAAAGGGTGAGCATTCGATCGGGTTGCCCCCACCGATTTGTGAACGTTGAATCAACAGAACCAGTACAGTAGCATCGCAGCAAGACAGAACCAAAATCTCGGCCTGTTATCGCTTGTAGAATCCAATTGAAAGAAGACGATACAGCATTAGCACCGATTTCTGGTTTGCCCCACCGATTTGTGCTGTTACTGGGAAGAAGCAGCAATGGCTGTCGCCGAATTCGTGAATTGGGAACAAGAATCGGACCCCAATTTCGAAGATTTCCTTGCCCTTCCCTTCTTCGTTCTCTTCTTCCCATCCGTTCGTTTCTTCCTCGACAGAGTAGTATTTGAGGTACGCTTCTTTAGTTCTAGTAGTTCCTTGATTTACTTTCACAAGTTCGATCAGTTGGCACAGAAACGCAGCTATCTGTAAAATTGAGCCACGAATATCTTAAATGTTGCTTCTGTGGTTCTTTAGAATGATGGGAAGCGACTCCTATCTGATATCTTTTTGGCACCATTATATAGAAGCAAAGCTGAATATTTTTGGGTTTGGCCCTATAGATTCTTTGATTATGGAATTCTTCAATAATGAATTCTGCAATTTTTGCGCTTAAATCTTTATATAGTCACTGTGTGAGGTAAGTCTGTGATATGGTTTAATTGGCTCAATTTTGCGGGGTTACTGATTGGAAGTTCCAATTATAGTTACCTTGTACATAGCATTTCATAATTATCAGAGAAGGTATATCAGTGGCAATTTAGTTGGATAAAGCAGAAGGCAAAAATGTGTGGGAACATACATGATGGTGTAGATGGCTCTATTAGTGAGTGTTATATCTAGAGTACGAAGACTTTTGAGTACTGAAGTGCAACACCAAATTTTTTATCTGTTTCAACTTCAATTGCAATTGAAAATTTCCAGTTAAACGTTTAAAATTTTACTTTAAATGTTGGATTTTTAGCTTCCATTCTTAAAAAATGTCAAACTTACAGGTTGGGTAAATAAATACTGGTTCAACTAGCATTTCTTCCCTTAAAATGCTGGTTCGAACAGCATTAATAGGAGGCACTAGTTGAACCAGCATCTCTTGGGAAGAACCACTGATTCCCCGCTACAAAATTGCCATGCTAGATTTTCCAGCGTGACATGTGAGGTGGAAATTGGAGTATTATTTTTTTAAAATAATTTGGTCTAATTCATATTTTTTCTTAAATAGTAATATTTAAAAAATTGCCAACTATGTCCTTGTGTTTTTTTTTTTTTTTTATTTGGGAGGACATAGTTCACTTATGTTCTAAAAGATTGAACACAGAAACACTCTCCTCTTCTTTTTGTTCTCAAATCTCAATCCTTTAAAATGATGAATTATAACTTATAAACTGGATTTTGAATTTCATGAGCAAGAATAAGTGTTAAGGATTGGGTATGCTGTTGTACAGTCATTTTCCAACTTGCGCACTTCCACAACTATGTTTTAAGAGTGAGTAGTTTAATAAATCTCACAGTGATGACAACTGAATCATGAGTTTGATAGTTTCTCATCCTAAGCCAGGGTTCTATAGATGTATTTTTGTGCCATAAACAGAAAATCGTGCTGCCTGTTCTATGTCTATTATTTAATTTCAGAAACTCCCAGATTCCCCCTCACCTTACCCCCACCCCCACTCTTTGATCTCTGTAACTCAATTCGGAAGGAAATCACATGTTGCAGAAGTTGGGCAGACGATTGATATTCGGGAAACAACACCAGACACTGGACTTTGCAAGAGGTGTGAGGAAAAGGAAGATAAGAAAATTCAAGGAATCAGCATGGAAATGTGTTTATTTTCTTTCAGCGGAGATTCTGGCACTTTCTGTTACTTATGATGAGCCGTGGTTCACTAATACACTATATTTTTGGGTTGGACCAGGGAATCAGGTCTGGCCTGATCAGAAGATTAAGTAAGATTTGAAATACCATACATACTTGAGCAGTTATTTTCTATCCTCTGGCCTTGATCTTTTCCAGGCTTTAAATTGGTTCTGTGGCTGTTTCTTGAAATATTCAGGTTGAAACTAAAAGGAGTCTATATGTACGCTGCTGGGTTCTATACATACTCCATATTTGCTCTGATTTTCTGGGAAACAAGGCGCTCTGATTTTTGGGTATCAATGGGTCATCATGTTGCATCTGTTATTCTAATTGTGCTTTCTTATATATTGAGGTATGTTTTAGAGAGCTCAGATGCAGGTCATTGAACTTTTGGTAAATAATAGTAGACAGAAAATGGGTTGAACTCCAACTAAGATGCAAATAAGTATGAAGAGAGGTCTTATCTGATATCATTAATATGTTAGTTGAAAGTATAGAAAAATATGAGTGCAATCCTCTTATCATTTGTAAAAACTTGGAACTCTTGCTTATGGAAGTGTGGATTTCTTATTAGATATTTATAGTCGATTCCATTTTTTTTCTGCAGATTTGCACGTGTTGGTTCAGTTGTTTTGGCTCTTCATGATGCAACTGATGTATTTTTGGAAGTTGGGAAGATGTCTAAATACAGTGGCGCAGAAACTATTGCTAGTTTTTCATTTATTATTTTTGTGCTGTGTTGGTTCCTACTCCGTATCATCTATTATCCATTTTGGGTCCTCCGTAGTACAAGGCAAGCAAATGTTTATATGTTCGTGCAATTGGCTATCTAAGACCCCCTAGTTTCTTTGTCCCAACACATGAAATGGAGTGGATTAAATTAATAACTGAAGCTAAAATCTTGTTTCCATTGAATTTAATAATGCTATGCGACAAAATTGCATACAGAATTCATCTACAGAATGATGTGTCTATTTTTGGTTTCATTATATATCAAATCACCCAATATTAATTGATAGTAATAAGATGACCAGTAGCGGCCAAACCAGAACCATCAAAAACTGTGAAGTAAAACAGCTCTTCAATAAAATGAAACCAAGAAAACCAAAAACCACAAAGAAAAATGAACAGAATCAGGTCTCGACAAAAAATGAAACGATGATAGAAATTTCAGGTATCAGTAGAATGCTCCCCACCCTCAAAGGCTAAATTATTCCTTTCTTGCTGAATGTACCACATGACAAAAGGAGGCAAGAGAAGTGAAAATCATTGTTAAACTGAAGACAGAGAACAACCTCAACCCAAGAAGACAAAAGATCCTTCACTAAAAAGCTGCATTATCCATCGAATGCTACAAAATGTGGAAAATAAAACTGCAAGTCTCTCTAGCAACTATGAAGCCTCGTAACTATGAAGAAGCAGGCAACTTATCAACTGACCATCCTCCTTTCTCATATTGGACCAATCCAAGAACAACAATAACATGTCAAGCCTTAATCTCACTAGGTGGGATTGACTACATGAGTTCTAGATAGCTAATCATCCTATCTATAGTCATTTCTTCTATAAGCCCCTTATAAATCACATCATACCTAAGAGTTTTCCATCAAGCTTTCCTTTGTTTTCCTCTACCTCTTTGGAAAAAAGACTTTTTCCATTCCATCTATTCTCCTCACAAGAGCCTCTATCGGTCTTCTACCCACATGTCCAAACCATCTTAATTGTGTCTATCTTAACTTGAATTGGGACAATTTTGACCTTATTATAATAGCCTCATTTTTTATTTTAGCATTTCTTGTATGATTGCACACATCCACCACAGCATCTTCATCTCTGTTATACACTTTGTTTTTTTTTGTTGTTGCAAATGTTGGTGTTTTAAACATTCTATGCCATACAATGAAGCTGGCCTTATATAAAATTTTTCTTTCAACTTTATCGCATAAAATGCCAATCACATGTTTCCATTTTAACTATTAAGCCTTAATTATATGCAACATTCCATTAATCTCTCCATCTTTTTGGATGATTGATCCAATGTATCCGAACTAATTTTTTCTTGACGTAACTTGATCTTGAAGTCTCACCATAACATCATCTAACTTATTTTTGTAAAGCGTATATTTCACACGTTCAATTTTCTACCTGTTGAACTTAAAAGCTTTAGATTATATGGTATTCCTCCATATCCCAAGCTTAACCAAGACAATATCATCTGCAAATAGCATACACCAACACTATGATACATATTGGACCAATACAACAAGAAAATATCCTTCTTCCTCAAGCTATAATTGTTTGGATAGCACTATGAGAAGCTGTCCTTCCTCAAGTTATTAATTGTTAGGATAGCACTATAAGAAAATATCCCTTGAAGTTGGGGCCTGAATTGCTTTATAGCAGCTTTGTTGAAGATGTCATGTGATGTGCTATTAGTCTTTGTTTTTTGCATGTCACAACCTTCTGTCATATCATGCTTCAACTTTTGAATTTCCACTGCTCAACATCCATATTTTCTTAAGCTTCCTTGAGCTATTAGGGGGCTGCATTACTGGAGACTATGCTTGAATTTGACTGCAATTCTGAACCAGTTAGTTTCCGGTTTTTTTTTTTTTTTTTTCTGTTTGTAATAGTTACAAGGTTCCAGTCTTGATGATGGGAGAAATTTCAATCTGCCCTTTTGACACACATTTCTTTCCAGCCTCAGTCATAGAAGTTTTAATGATGACATGTTTTCCTATTGATTTCACTGTCTTCTATGCTTATTAACATCTTATTATGTGGTTTCTTTCTCTCTACTAATATTGTTATATTAATATCATAGCCATTTATATTACGTTTTATGAGTATGCAAGTGTTAGTCATGCTTGAAGGGCTTTTACATTATTATTTTTTATAAGATTCTTTTTCTCCATATTGTAGTTCTGAAGTTCTCCTCTTCTTGGACAAGGAAAAGCACAAAGTGGATGGACCAATCTACTATTATGTGTTCAATTCTCTTCTATTTAGCTTGCTTGTCCTGCATATCTATTGGTGGGTGTTGATGTACAGAATGCTTGTGAAACAAATACAAGCAAGAGGTAAAATTAGTGAAGATGTTCGATCTGGTAAGTCAACAATAATTCAATCTTTCTTACTATGCTAGTGACATAGATGCTTTTATAAGATAGTTCATTTAACATAATGGGTTAGGAAAATAGAAAACATTTGCTGATAGTTAGGAAGCACGAACACTTCATATTTGGGGTTGTACTCATGCCTGACATGAATAATTGTTGGAAATCTTGGTGTCCATGTCAAACATACAACAACAACAATCACAAACCTTAATCCCATTAGGTGGAGTTGACTACATGAATTTTGGATCTCCAATGAGTCCAATTACAACAACATCAAGCTCAATTCCATTATGTGGGCTCGACTTGTATTAACCTTAGCTCGCGAATCATCTATCTATGATCATATCTTCTATAATATCGTTGTATCTCATGTCACCTTACTTCTAGCAAATAAAAAATGTACTTTTGATATCCTCATTTCTTACTTTGTGCTATATTGCTATATCACGTGTCTGTATCCATATCTATTTCTATATTCATATCTGTTTTGAACTGCTTAGATCAACAGGGAGTCTATTATTCATACATGATACTCTTCATATTATCCCTGAAACGTTGATCAGTCATTGCAAATGTCCTGTTGAAGAAGCTTGCTGTAAAGACTTCCCCATGGACATTACACTGAAATCAATTGATTTCACTCACTGTTCTGGTAACTGGGAACTCCTCTAAGGCAGTGGGTCCAGTGAAAAGTTAGATTGCTTCACGCAAATGTCTAGCCTTTATAATTCATGCTTCATACAAATGGCTCTATGCCCTTTTTATTTGGCTATGCATGAAATGGCGACAGGATATATAAATATAGCTACTGAAGCTAACTGTAAAGGCACCTTTAGCATGGGAGTTACAGTGAAATGATGATTTCACTCACAATTGTCGGATTGATTTGACTTCCTAACATTTTGCTAAAACTAGTACCACAAATGTGGAACATTATGCATGGTAATTATAGTTATATGATGAACATGATGCAAATTGAAATTGAATGTGTAGTAACTGGGAACAAGAAGGGTGGCAGTACAAAATCATGAAGTATTGTACCAAAAAATAGTTCATTTGTGTTATCTCAAGTTACACTTGATATATTCGTTTTCTGTGGCATGTTAATATGAATTGGCAAGAAATGACTATTTTGAAAAAGAAAAAAACATGAATCTATACTCAAATTTTTTTGTTCAGGCTGTAAAACGAGTTAAATAATTGGTAAATTACACTAACCACCCCTAAGGTTTGGCATAATTATAGAGACCTCCTCTTTAGTTTGAAAAATTATAGGGACCTCCCCTGAGGTTTAAAACTTGTATCAGCCAATACCTCTGTAGTTACATGAGGGCAATTAATTATTTAAAAATGTCCTGAATGTCCTTCTATTTAAATCTCTCTCTCTCTTTCTCTCCTTCTTCATTGTTGGTAGTGGCAGGCAGTAGCAAAGATATTACCTCCTCTTCCTCCCTCTCTCTTGCAAATCGAAGAATTTAATCTGAGTTCTTTGAATTGACTATGGGCTAAAAAGGCTAATAAAGAAAAGGAGCTAATGGAACCAAGTAATATGCATGATAATAATTCAAATTTGGAGACATGGACCGGGATAAATAATGAGGAAAGGAGAAGAGGGTGTGCAAAGCCATCCAAGCTTCTTCTGTAAAAATGGTTGCAATAATATACAAACACGAAATAGATGCGATATTTATGACTGGCACAAATAAGGCACAGTTAATGTATTGGTTTAATATTATGCACATTTATATCTGACATTATTCGACAGACAACTTAGTTGAAGTTGGATATACTTGAAAGTTGAGAATGCCTGCCCAAATACTATTTGTGTTCCAATTATTTTGTTTTTTTTTTTTTAATTTTCTTGGATTGCAAATTACCATTTCCATGTTCAAGTTTGATCTATGCCCGTTTTCATATCCAAATTTAGCTTCTCAGATGGGCAGTTAGCTCGCAACCAACTTTTTTTTTTTAATGAAAATCAGTTTCTTTTTCAATTTAGCTTCTTAGATTGCAGTTGGCTCGCAAGAACTTTTATGAAAGTCAAGTTTTCTTCATTGGTGCTGTAACAAAAGCAATTCCTAGTATTCTAATGGGCAGCAAGAACAGATTATTAGTAGAAGGGGAAAAAATCTAGGATGGAAAGGAAAAATCTATAGCCAAAGATGTAAAGAACTATCCTTGCTTTTCAAGGAGGCTGTTTTCCCTGACTAAAACCTGTGATCGTAAGCAACCTTATCGTGGCTACTCACGACTCACGCTCCACCCATTTGGACATGCTTTTGAAATTTAAAACTATTGGGTTGCTCTGTTATTATTAACATCATTGTTCTGCTGTCATCTCTAACTTGGTTATCTTCCACCCATGCAGAGTCCGAAGGTGAAGATGAACACGAAGATTGATCGTTGTACAGATTGCTGCCCCTGCTTGATACATTTTGTGTCTGAATTTGAACTGGGCAGTCCCTCATGCTAATTCAAACACATCGATGATATTAGTTCGTGGATCGATGGGATGTAGTCGTTTTTACTTAGTCTCCAGTGTCTTTGCTTGGATTGAGGAAAGAACCCTTCTAATTGTTAACTCTTATAAATTCTTAGAACACCACCCATCAATACTAAAAGATCATATTTGCATGTTAATCTGAGGTAGATGTAAATGCAGGTGAAGCAGCTTAGCAAGCGGATAAAGTTTTACTTTTGTGATTTTTGGAGGTTGTAATTCATCAAGTAAGCATCTGGGTTACTCCTTAAGATAATCGACTGTTCTTATTTGTGTTCAAGAAAGATTGGTCTTAATTCATTTTTAGAATGCATCAAATGAGATCTCAGATGTCTGCTATATTTGTTAAATTTGGATTTTAACAGATTAGGATTGATTTTGCCCTAGATCCTTGATTGGAGGAATGGGCTAATGGTAAATGGTAGTGGTGGTGAGTAGGAGATTTTAAGTTTGAGTCTTAGTTATTTTTTTATTAAGTTTATAGTGATATAATTTTATTTATTAAAGAAAATAAAGTTTTATCTTAGATTTAAATTAGTAATAGATATGTTTTCAAAAATTTATTTTTTTAACCATGTATTAAATTTTAGTGCTAATCATGAAAATAATCTAATTCTTTTTGTGAATTTACAATTTTATTTAATCATTTCAATTCTGATAATTAAGTTTAAACTGGTATAATTGAGGATAATTTTATCTAATGTGTAAAATTGATTTAGATAGAGTGTGTTTATGATAATTTGGTAAGACATATGTCATATAATAATAATATTTGTGAGACTTATATATACACATAAGTAAGAAAAAAGAAAAAATATAATTTGTTTCACATAATCAAATTTTTTTATAATATTTTTTTTTTTTACTTATGTATATATGTGAGTCTTACAAATATTATTATTACATAATATTTGATATGCTAAATTAGTATAAATACACTTTCTCTAAATGTATAAATAAAATTATACCAAATTAGCAAATAAAATTATACCAAATTGAGCTAATTTGGATTTAATTAAAAAAATTAAATAAAATTATAAATTCATTAAAAAGATTAAATTATTTTCATGATTAGCCCTAAATTTTAACTTGTATGAAATGTTTTCATATTAATTTTTTTTCTATAATTGTTGCTATATAATTTAAATATTTGATCTTAAATTTTATTTTATTTTCATCATAAATTGGTCTTAATATTGTTAGGTAACCTTTTTACTAATTGTACGAAAATGTTACTTAATGTATTTTTAAATCTATTAAATATTATGTAATATATTTTACTTTTTAAATATTTTAAATTTAAGTTCTATTTTTATGTATTTCTTTAATAAATAAAAATAAATATCAATTCATCCTCGATTAAACTTTAATTCAATGATTTCCATTAATCATTCATCCTTTTCCATTTCTATTCTATATCCTCGTTCAACTTCTAGGAATATAACAATTGTATTTTAAAATTTGTATGAATTTTTATTTTATTTTTTAATTTTTAAAAATTATATAAAAATATTATAGTTTTGGGATTGTTTGTTCAAATCTCGTTGAGTACACACGAAAGTTAATTTTCAACAAGATTCTTTGGGGTATACCCACTATGATACGTGATAAGGTCTGTGTGACTCTACGCTTCGCGTGTGGTTAAGATAAACATTTGAATTAATAGTTATGTTTGGTTGACAATAATTCTTGACTAATTTAAAAAGAAAAAGTGTAACGCTTTATAAGATATCGATGTCTCTAGTCTTCAAAATATCCCTTACTTACATTTGTTTTTACATTCTACTATCCACATTATTTCGTGTTACATCGTATTCTTATATTGCATTTTTAAAGTTGCAAGCGAACAAATCTACTTGTGAATAGCTTTAAACTTGAGTTTGACTTTTAACCTTATTCATTAAATGAGTCGACTTGAAGTTTTAAGTTCATAATGATTTTTAAATTAAATACTTATGAAAAAACTCGTATAAAGTTCATTTAAAATTTGTTTGAAATTTATTTAAAGCACATTTAATATAAATAAGCTAAGTGGAGTTTGATAAACTTTCAAATAAATAAGATAAAATCTAAGGTAGCGTTATCTTTGTTGTTTTCAAGTCATTTTTAGTTTTTAATTTTCTAAAATAATGAAAACGCATTTTTTGTTGTTATTTTTAAAAATATATTTTTGAAAACAAAAAAAAATTATAAAAAAAACTCAAAACAATAAAAAGTTGTTTTGAGTGTTTTTATTCAAAATAAACTCTAAATTCAAAACATATTTCTTTATGTATTTATTCATATTTTACTATTGTAATGGAAAAAAATATTACAAAATTCATTAATTTTAAAATGTATATATTTTTTAATAATATATTAACATTAAATATTTCTAATTTAGTAAATAATCAAATTTTTTTGTATAAAATATTATTAAAAATTTATTTTCAAAATTTTAAAGACAACGTGTTTTCTAATTTTCTGTTTTGAAAAATAGTTTTTCAAAATGACAAACTACTAAAACAGAAAACTGAAAATAAATTTAAGACTCAAAATTAAAAATTAAAATATAAAGAGAATCTACTCTAAATTTTTAGCTCAACTCAAATTTTGACTCGCAATCAAACTTGGACTCAACAAAATTCTCAACAAATAAGACTGAGTTTTTATGTGTGGGTGGACTCCACTTTATTACAACACTGTAGCCTTTAAATGTTGGGTACCTAAAAGTACTCCAAGGGTACCCTTTATTCATGGTCAGATAGTCCCATGTGTTGTGGCTCTGTACCATCCCCAAGAATCAAGCAGCTCTGTAGTTTTCAGTTTGTACCCTGCCCTGCGTGTATCCATCCAATTGGAATCAGATTCTGTCCTCCAGTGAATGAGATTTGAATTGGGGGGCAGTTGGTGGGCCAACACATTGCACCAATGATTTGATTCCTTTGAATTTGTTTTTTGTTTTTTTAGGTTAAAGAAAAGTTCAATTACACTAAAAAAAGTTAATTAGTAAAAAAATTATAATTATGTTTATAATTAAAAAACAAATAAAATAGATATAAACATAATTATGGTTAAAATATAAAAAAATTGTTGAAGACCGTCAAAGAGAAATGATGTGAAAAAGGAAAAAGGAAGAGATCGAGAGAACTGATCATGCAACAACAATGGTCTCAATATTGATTGAGAAGGAGAAATGGAAAGAGCTCAGTGGACGTCGATAATAGGAGATGAGATTTGAACCAACAACAATAATGACTACGATGGTGGCCGTTTCGATTGAAGAAGAAATAAGAGAAATATCTTGACAACAAAATGTGAGATATGAGCACGCGAGGATGGTGGTGGTGTCGATAAGAAGAAGATGCTGGTAAAATATGGTGGAGTTGGATAGCTAGCGATGAAAATAGATAGAGAGGAGTTAGGGAGTTGGATGCATTTTTTATATTTTTCTTAAGTGCACATTAGTTTTTTTATTGTTCAACTCTAGCGCTTTTGAAATAAATTAAATGTCGCAAAAGAAAAAGTTTACCCCTTGTAGCTACGAGATTCAATGGACATTTTCGTAAAAAAAATAAAAATAAATTATTATTTTTTATTTCTTTGTAATTTTTACTAGTTCCTTTCTCTCCTTTACTCTCTTTCCACCACCACCACCTAATTTCTTGAATCAAATAATTTTATAGTTGATTTTATATTTAATTTCAAACTTGATGAAAGAAATGCTAACTGCATCTAGAAAAGAGCATGAAAACAATGCAAAGGGATTCACAAATTCAAACATGAATTTAATAAGTGTTTGTCATCTTGACATCTTGAATTGAAGCTCCAATAATCTTAGATGATTGTCCTTCTTGCTAGTTTTTTCAAACTCCTATATGAAATTTTTAGCTTCCAAATAAGACCTTCATCCAATTTTTGTTATCATTTTGGTCTTAGTTTAGCAGTTTTGGAGTGTTTTTGTTTTTAATCATTTAGATTTAGGATTCAAATCTCAAGTTTATTTTATTTATGGGATAAACCAAATTTATGATGCTGAAATGAACATTGCGATGGGATTAAAGTGATGAGTATATCTTCTTGACAATTAAAAATGATAATGGGTCGACCATTCATCCAATTATATAATATCTCAATTTTATATTTGTCTTAATTTTAAATGGGTAATTGCGACCCATTGGCCATTTATATATTTATTTTAATAAATTTCAAATAAACTTTATCTCTGTATCTTAAATTTTATATTTATGTTTAATTTTAAATGAATAATTGAGACCCATTGGCATCCTTACCAACAATAGTTATGAATAGGGGAGAGTAAAAGTTTGGTCTACTTGAACTAACCAAATTGAATTAACCGAACTTGTTGGTTTGATTCGATTTTTTTCTTGCATTAGTTTAATTCAATTAATTTGTCGCAAAAGTTTGAGTATTCGATTTCAATTCGTTTTTTTAGTAAAAATAATTGAATTGGCCAAACTTTAAACAATATCATCTTGATAGTTATATGTTCTTGCATTTGATTTTTTCAATTTAATTTTTCGATTACTTTTGTGGTTTTTAATTGTGTTGGTTTTTTCAATTTTTTAGATATTCAATTTTTTTGACTTGTTCAGTATTCAATTGAATTGACTTTTTTGTATTTGTTCAATTTATTCGATCAATTTATTTTTTCTTTTTTATTTTTGTTAGTTTTTTTTTGTTCGATTTTTTGGTTAATTTGATTTGTTCAATTCGATTTTTTAACTCAATTTGGTTTTTCTAGTTTTTTAGTTTCAATTAGTTCAATAACCGAACCGACTGTTTGCACACTCTTAGATATGAATTAAATTGAATATTCCCTAATAAGGAAGAACCTTCATAATCACATCCATAAAAAATTATTACGCTAATCGCTCCAATCTATTTCTTTCACCCAAAAAAATAAAAATAAAAAACCAACTATTTCTTATTTATCTTCTCTTTCAACTATTCCTTATTTTTGTTAACAAATACTCATTGGAGGAATGATATTGTGTTGTTTTATTGATTTGATATCTCCACTTAATTATGTTTCATTATTTAGGCTTTTCAAAAAATACAATATCATTAATTATAATATTTTACATTTAAATAAATTAAATATAATATATTTAATTTGCTAGTTCAAACTAGCAAAATTCCCTTTTTTATTATTGTAATAAATATTTCTCCTATGTTTTTTCCGCCCCAAAAGTTCACAAATTCGCAATTGTGAAAAGCTACTATTCTATCATTTTTTGTAATATTAAGTCTACATTCAATTTTGACACTTAATTTTAATATTTACGAAATTAGTAATAATTCTTCAAGAAATTATTTATGCTTCTTTTTAAATTATTAACTATATTTCAAAAATTATAAATACTTTAAAAATTGGGAGGTTTCAGTAATAGTCTTGCTGAACTCGTTGTGTGACTCGATCAATATCTTCTTCTACTGATTGGATTGATTTTGGTCCATTTTATCAATTGGGTTTTGTTGTTCGTCCCATTTGTGTATAATGGATTATTTTTAATTTCTTCAATTGATTTTTGTTTTCTTGTTAAAGTCGATTTCTAACTATCAAATCAAATCGAAATACCACCAATATTTATCCTTCTTAAATGTTGTTGTACACTTGTGGTTCAATAAGACTTCTATGATCTTTAATGTGAATTATAGTATTGAGACAATGAATAAGCACAACCATTAATTGATTATTAATGGTACCAATCTTTTAATAGCTAGGGATTTCCCATTGATTTTTTGGGTGTGGATTATTTGCTGAGGTTTTCTTAATTAATTAGTTCCTTAAGGATTTGTATGTAGATAATTATTTGAACTCGTGTCAGTTATTTTAGATGGAGGTATATTTGACATAAGTTGTATGAAAATAAAAATAAAAAATAAATATGATACGAAACGAAAATAAGAAAATAATATTTTAAAAAACTAAAAACTATAAACGCAAGAAAAACAGGTAAATTAAAAAAGAGCTTTTTTATAAATATAATTTTTAATAAAAAAATTATATATTAAAAGTTAATATATAATATATAATTTTTATATTATATAATATAGATAATTTTTTTTAAAAAAAAAATTCGTCTCTGACTAGTTATCTCGCCGTGGATGAAAATGAGTTTTTGATAATTTTTTTTTTATTACGAAAAGCCTCTAAAAAATTTTTAAGATTACAAAAACGGCCAATATATATATATATATATTTTAGTATTTTCTCGACGGTTCAGTATAAGCAACATGGCGAGACATTTTCGTACATCATAGCATCTGGCACTGTTTAGAAGCTGAGGCTGTGATGAATTGGTTGTTTAACTTGGTAATTTTTGGCTCTTTCCATACACATCCATTTCAACTATGATATATGGTTTGGTGTTTTTGTTTTGTGTGTTGGATAGGGTGACACTGAATTTCAAATCTAACAGCCAATGCCATTACTTCTTAGAGTACAAAGAACGTACAATTCTACCTTTCACACACATATAGGATTGAATTGAGGATGGACTTATATGGTACAAATAAATGGTGCTAACAACCATGCAGATGAAGTGTGATGGGTGATGTCCGCCTAATTCTATCCCGCAAGTGGACGGATCGTGATAAGTAATATAGTGATGAATAGAGTGTCGTACCCACGTGGACTAACTTTTGACGTTTACTCTAATTGATTTAACCTTAACCTAACACACACATTAACAAAGAATTCGATTGTAATGAAAACTAATTTATGAATAAAAGATGCAAACAAAATAATTCATTTGATTTAAAACTCACAAGACTAAGGCACTAGGGTTTGTGAATCCACCGTCGGCCTTCTATGATTCAATTATTCGTTACTCGAGTCTTGCTATTCCTTATCTTAGATTGAAAATCGATGATCCAATCACAACCAAAAGCCTCTCTCGATGGTCATTCAGTTCTATGAATATATATGAGATTAACTATCTCTAGTCAACCTTCGAACATATAAACATGCATTCAATCACGGAGATCATCACAAAATGATTTCATAGGGCATAACGGTATCTCTACCTATTATAGAACCCTATGTTGTTTGCTACCATGTCTAATCCATATTGAATCTCTCGAAAGCAATACAAATCACAAATATGTTCCAATGGTGATCAAGCATCAAAACAACATTATGATCATAACAAACAATCAACCCGAATGGATAAGAAAATAGCAAACCGAATAACTTTAAATCAAACTATTAGAAGTCGAGGTTTCATCATTCACCCTAGTTATAAAAACTTAGCTATGCATGCTCTCAATCAAAAGAGAAGGAAAAGAGTTGGAATCCATAGCAAAGAATTGAAAAAGAAAAGAAAAGAAAAGAAAAATACAACCCAAGAATAGTCTTCAATCTTTCATCCGCTTCTCTTCTCTCCCCCAAAGACTCCCCAAATCTCTCAAGAATAAGTCTTTATATAGTCCTCTTTAGGTTATCAAAGTCCTATACCTTGAAGGAGTCTATTTCCCTTTTATTTGGATTAAAACGGGCTTAAAACGGCTTTGTCTCGAAGCTTTGAACCCTACCGCGGTATGCTTGTTGCTGTAGACCCGTGAGCTCCAGAAAATAATTCCTAAAGCGGTCCTACAGCGGTATGCATTCCGCTGTAGGACCGTGAGCTCCAGAAACCAAGCCTTATAGCGGTGCTACAGCGGTATGCATTCCGCTGTAGGACCGTGAGCTCTAGAAACCAAACCTTATAGCGGTGCTACAGCGGTATGCATTCCGCTGTAAGACCGCTAGCCTTCTTCTTTAGCCTCTTGCTTTATCATCTTCAACTTCTTGTTTTCGATACTCTTTTTCTTTCTTTTAATTTGAAACCCGACCATGCCTTCAAGCTTCATTTCACTCCCATCATGCACCAAAATCACTCATTTTGCTCCATGTCCGCTTTAGCACATGCTCCACATCTACATAACCATATATAAAACCAAATCAAGTAGAAATCATGCTCATTGAATGTATAAATGCTAAGTTTATAAACCAAAATAAGTGTATAAAAGACACTTATCAAATACCCCCAAACTTAGACTCTTGATCGTCCCGAGCAAGATTATTGACTCAAATAAATCATCCCTCAAACAGAGAATAGTTAATATTTCAAACTCACTCACAAGTTGGATAGCCTTTCAAGTAGCTTCAGATTTTGGTACCATTCTTAATTTTCACAGAGTTTTCTAGTAACGCTACACAAATGTTTTGGACCTTCCATGTTTTGACGTGTGTGTGTGTGTGCGAATCCTGTCAGGTACAATATCATGCATAAGGTTGTTGGT
The DNA here is from genome assembly GCA_036245055.1 of Diospyros kaki. Classification (NCBI taxonomy): domain Eukaryota; kingdom Viridiplantae; phylum Streptophyta; class Magnoliopsida; order Ericales; family Ebenaceae; genus Diospyros; species Diospyros kaki. The sequence continues at coordinate 3,804,965 of BSEG01000010.1, forward strand.
ATCCCGACCCTTCGATGGTCCTGTACACTTTTCCACTCGTGATATTCACTCCACCCCCAAACTTGGTCTTTTCATTCTATCCTTAGGTGTTCTCAATCACTCTTTTCTTTCTTGTTCAAGTTTGGTTAGACTCAGCCAAAAATGGCATTATCTCGGTTTGTGAAGACTCTCATTTATTTTGAATGCTTCGGCATGCTAACATCCACTAGACAGTCAAACCCACCAGTATTCTCAATCCCTAAGAGTTTACAAACATCGGCACTATTATTGAGATTTTTTTTTTTTTTGAACGAGTGCATTTTATGCTCCATCTCGTTTTTTTTTTTTTTTTATAATATCTTATGTGCAAGCCTTTACTCCATTAAGCTTTCTGAATGACCCTTGTAACGAGCTTTCAGCCGATGACTCCCAAACCAAATGACTATGGGACACCAGGTTTTAAGATACCCCTACGGGCATAATCACTCAAGTCATTCAGGCTACGAAGAAAGGTATAAGATATATGCAGGCTCAAATTTAATTTGGTGCACGACATAGTGACATAGGGATGAGATCACTAGCCTATGGTCATTGCCTAGCTTTCCTTAGTATGTCTAACACATTCCACACAAATTTTAACATGCACGGAGTCGACACATTCCTCAACATTTACCATCATGACTCAATCTTTCCCAAACTTTTTTTTTCATAATTTTTGATGATTGAGGTGCTCACAAAGTTAGTTTAAGGGCGAAAGTTTAAATGGGAACTTATGCATTTAACCTCCTGACACTTGTGCTCACATTCGTCTATCATGGATAATGAATCACAAAACAAAATGAATAGCATCACTCTCTTTACTCATTTCATCAAAATGGTACCAAATAAGTTTCATCATTGATGGCACGTCTACCCAACAAAATAAGACAATTTTTTTTTTTTTAACACCATTCAACCAAATCATGTAACATATGTAGCTACCCATAGTGAATCTCCCCCCAAACTTAAATGTTTCATTGTCCCAATGGAACGAAGAGAAAGAAAAGGAAGGAGTGTACCCGATCTATAGTGTCAAGGTTGTGATGGTAGATAGATCAACACACGCTCGATTTGAGATATTGAAACTTTCGGCAATGGATTTGTCCTTGTAAGCAGCTGGTGTAGGATGGCTCTTCGATTGCATTATTACTTTTGAAAATGTACCTACAATGCACATGTTTGAACATGAGAAGGCAACAATGAATACGAATGACATGAAGTAGACAGAGTCACATGGATGCCCAAACTCCCCCCAAACTTAAACCTCACAATCCCAAGCTTAAGATGCAATATGCAAGTGAACATTGGTTTGGGCATTTTATCAAGCACATCATATGCATGCTGTTATGATGACCTCAACATTGTTTTTGTGCAAAATCCTAAAGAATGACACTCTAACCTAACTCAAAGTAAAGAACAAAAGAGAAAAAAAACAAATGCAACATGCTAATAAATGAAAGAGATAGGAAATTGGGTTGCCTCCCAATAAGCGCTTGTTTAAAGTCGTTAGCTTGACTAGGCCTCCATCTTCAAGGAGGCTTGAATTCTTTTTCCATCAACATTTTGTAGGTGCCATTTAATGAACTGATTCCTTGAATGTTAGCAACCTTTAATCCAATCCCCTTCTTTTGCTCCCTCAACACCCTTACCAACTTTTCATTTTCATGACCTGGTGGCTTGGCTTTTGAAGAAAAAGAAACATCCAAAGAACACAATTTGTCTCTTTTTGATGGACAACCTTTTTGCTTCTCTTCCAAAGAGCCCACGGCCACAACCTTGTTCTTGGCATCCAAACTTTGTTCCTGCTCATCAAAAGAGTTAGCAATGCAATTTTCTTTAAGATCATCAGGTCTCTCTACTAAATCAACAATGCCATCTCTCATTAAAACTTTTCTTTCATTGCCACTAGAATATTTCATAGCCTTAAATACATTAAATGTAACCGTCTCATCATAAATTCTAAGGCTAAGTGTTCCTTGCTGGACATCAATCAAAGCTCTCCCTGTGGCAAGAGAAGGTCTCCCTAAAATTAAGGGCATATCATAATCTTCTTCGATGTCTAGAACAAAGAAGTCAACAGGAAAAATAAATTTATCCACTTTTACCAAAACGTCTTCCACTACTCCCCTCGGATATTTGATACTTCTATCAGCCAATTGAAGAGAAACAGTGGTGGGTGTTGGTTCTTTTAATCCAAGCTTCCTAAAAACAGAAAATGGCATCAAGTTTATGCTTGCACCAAGGTCACATAAAACTTTATCAAAATTAATTTTACCAATAGTGCAAGGAATAGAAAAACTCCCTGGATCTTTGAGTTTTGGTGGAAGCTTCTTCTGCAAGATGGCTGAACACTCCTCCGTTAGGTTGACTGTTTCATGCTCCTCTAGTTTCCTCTTATTTGATAAGATTTCCTTCATGAATTTCACATAGCTGGGCATTTGGGCTAAGGCATCCGCAAACGGTATATTAATATGAAGTTTCTTGAATACCTCCAAAAACTTCTCAAATTGCTTATCCATCTTGTGCTTGCGCAACCTTTGAGGGAATGGAATTGGAGGAACATATGGCTTAACCGGTGGTGGAATTACCTTCTCTTGTTCAGCTACTACTTCGGGCTCTTCAAATTGATTTGTTGTCTCCTGAACAATACCATTTTGTTTTGCCATACTTGGTCCTTTAACATGAATTTCTGGTAGTTGCACCCCACTCCTTGTTGTGATTGCATTTACTTGCTCCTTTGGGTTAACTTCCGTATTACTTGGCCATGTGCCCGGTTGCCTTTCAGTGAGAAGTTTTGCCAACTGCCCAATTTGATTTTCTATATTCTTAATGGATGCATCTGTCCGGTCACTTCGTTGTTGAAGCTTTGAAACCGCTTCTTCCCATCCTCCTTTTCCCTCTTGTGGTCTTCCCATTTTTGGTGGATTTTGACTATTCTGATTGTTGACATAGGAGAAGTTAGGATGGTTTCTCCAACCAGGATAGTACGTCTGAGAAAATGGATTGTTTTGTTGATGTTGGAAGTTCTGTGCATATGCGGCCTGCTCTGTGAAAGAAGGATCCGTGATGACTAGTGGACATTCGAACGACAGATGATTTGCCCCACAAGTTACACAAATAGGATGAGATCCTTGCACCATATTAGCGGATGAGGCGTATTTGAATGCTTCCATCTGTTTTGACAAAACATCAATCTTAGCTAGCATTAAAGTACTCACATCCACTTCATGCACTCCTGCTGCTCTTTTATGTGAATTCCTATCTGGCCACATTACAAACTGCTCACTCATTGTTTCAAAAAGATCATGAAGTTGTCCGGCTGATTTATTTCGAATGGAACCACCTGTTGTAGAATCTACCGTTGAACGACTGTAAGGAGTTAAACCAGCATAAAAATAATGATTTTGGGCTGGTAATGGAAAACCGTGACTTGGACACTTCCTCAACAACTCTTTGAACCGTTCCCATGCCTCATGAAAATTTTCTGATTCGGCTTGCTGAAAGGTTGAAATTTCATGCTTGAGCTTGGTAATCTTGGCCGGTGGGAAGTACTTGAGTGTGAACTTTTGTATCAAATCTGTCCATGAAGTAATACTACCCGGTGGTAATGAGTCTAACCATTCTCGAGCCCTATCCTTCAAAGTGTGAGGGAAAAGACGCATCTTGAGTGCCTCTTCATTAATTCCTTGATACTTGAAATTCCCACAATACTCCAGAAACCGAGACAAGTGATAGTGTGGATTTTCCTCGCTCATTCCATAAAAAGGTATGTTGTTGGCGAAAAGATTGATCACATCTGGCCTTAACTGAAAATTCTCATACCCGTAAGGAGGATAGATTATGCTTGACCGGTTCTCAATCATTGGAGGCATCATGAAGTCCCCCATTAGAATATCTCTTTCATTGACTTCAACGGGTTGCGCCATTGGAACAAGTTGATTTGCGTTGTCACCCATGTTACTTAGTTGTTTTTCCCTCCTTGCTCTTTGTTCACGACGCCTTTGATGAAACGTTCTTTCTATCTCAGGATCAAACTCACAAATATCTGACCGTTCTGAACGGCTCATGCACTATCTCAATCCCTGCACACACACAAATTGAAATAGCTTAGCCTAGAAAAATAATGAAAACAAAATTTGATAGTTAAAGCTAATGTCAATCAAAGCAATAATCAAAAGAGTTAGTCCCCGGCAACGGCGCCAAAAACTTGTCCGCCTAATTCTATCCCGCAAGTGGACGGATCGTGACAAGTAATATAGTGATGAATAGAGTGTCGTACCCACGTGGACTAACTTTTGACGTTTACTCTAATTGATTTAACCTTAACCTAACACACACATTAACAAAGAATTCGATTGTAATGAAAACTAATTTATGAATAAAAGATGCAAACAAAATAATTCCTTTGATTTAAAACTCACAAGACTAAGGCACTAGGGTTTGTGAATCCACCGTCGGCCTTCTATGATTCAATTATTCGTTACTCGGGTCTTGCTATTCCTTATCTTAGATTGAAAATCGATGATCCAATCACAACCAAAAGCCTCTCTCGATGGTCATTCAGTTCTATGAATATATATGAGATTAACTATCTCTAGTCAACCTTCGAACATATAAACATGCATTCAATCACGGAGATCATCACAAAATGATTTCATAGGGCATAACGGTATCTCTACCTATTATAGAACCCTATGTTGTTTGCTACCATGTCTAATCCATATTGAATCTCTCGAAAGCAATACAAATCACAAATATGTTCCAATGGTGATCAAGTATCAAAACAACATTATGATCATAACAAACAATCAACCCGAATGGATAAGAAAATAGCAAACCGAATAACTTTAAATCAAACTATTAGAAGTCGAGGTTTCATCATTCACCCTAGTTATAAAAACTTAGCTATGCATGCTCTCAATCAAAAGAGAAGGAAAAGAGTTGGAATCCATAGCAAAGAATTGAAAAAGAAAAGAAAAGAAAAGAAAAATACAACCCAAGAATAGTCTTCAATCTTTCATCCGCTTCTCTTCTCTCCCCCAAAGACTCCCCAAATCTCTCAAGAATAAGTCTTTATATAGTCCTCTTTAGGTTATCAAAGTCTTATACCTTGAAGGAGTCTATTTCCCTTTTATTTGGATTAAAACGGGCTTAAAACGGCCTTGTCTCGAAGTTTTGAACCCTACCGCGGTCCTACCGCGGTATGCTTGTTGCTGTAGACCCGTGAGCTCCAGAAAATAATTCCTAAAGCGGGTCCTACAGCGGTATGCATTCCGCTGTAGGACCGTGAGCTCCAGAAACCAAGCCTTATAGCGGTGCTACAGCGGTATGCATTCCGCTGTAGGACCGTGAGCTCTAGAAACCAAACCTTATAGCGGTGTTACAGCGGTATGCATTCTGCTGTAAGACCGCTAGCCTTCTTCTTTAGCCTCTTGCTTTATCATCTTCAACTTCTTGTTTTCGATACTCTTTTTCTTTCTTTTAATTTGAAACCCGACCATGCCTTCAAGCTTCATTTCACTCCCATCATGCACCAAAATCACTCATTTTGCTCCATGTCCGCTTTAGCACATGCTCCACATCTACATAACCATATATAGAACCAAATCAAGTAGAAATCATGCTCATTGAATGTATAAATGCTAAGTTTATAAACCAAAATAAGTGTATAAAAGACACTTATCAGGTGATCATTAAATTACAAAATAACAAATTAAATGACAAAATAATAAAAATAGCATTTATTAAAAAAATACACATTTCCCAAAAAATAGAAAAAAATTCCATTTTTTTTATTGAAGGAATGACTTAATTACACACAATATGAAATAAAAAATACATATACACATACACATATATAGAGCCCACAAATGAGAAAGCTTCAATGGTAGTCTTGCTAAACTCGTTGTGTAACTGTCACTATCTTCTTTAACTAATTGGATTAAGTTTGGTCCATTCTATCAATTGGGTTTCGGTGTGTACCCCATTTTAAATAATGGGCTGCTCCTAATTTATTCATATAATTTTTAATTCTTGTTAGAAGTCTATTTTTAGATATCAAATATGAATAAACCTTACCTCAGATCAATTCACAAAGACCAATAAATTGGCCTCCCTAGATGAGCATGTCAATTTTACTTAGCTCTCACATCAGTTGGGTGTTGGACTTATGCATTTGTTGGCTTGTGGCTGTGAGGTACAATAACTGTGTATGAACTGTTTAGTTTGGAAAGAGTCTACTTGATGGAGTTTTTAGTTTTGTGTTTAATTTTAGTTTATAAAAATAAAAATTTAGTATGTTGACGAACAATCATGATTTATTTTTTATTTTAAATTTTTGTTCCCATCTCTTTCTCAATACTGATAATAGGAGACTCTTGTGATTACTTATTGAAATGAATCAATCGACACTAATAATAAAAGTTGATAATTTTGATTGTTATTTGTTAGTAACGAAAGGATGATTGTTAAGAAACGCTAATCGACACCTTCAATGAGAGTTGTTGGTGTTTTTGATTATTATTTATTGATAGTAAAAATATAATTATTAAAAGATACCAATCGATATCATTAGCGAGGGTTGTTGGGAATTTTAATTGTTATTTGTTAGTAGTAAAAGAATATTGAGGGGCAAGAGGAGAGTCAAAATTAAATAAAAATTATGAAACATATTTTTGTTACTTTTAAATTGTTTGAAAGCAAGAATGAGTTATCGAAAAATTATTTTTTATTTTATTTTTCAAAATAATAAAGATAAGGTTACAATGTTAATGTAAAACTAAATTTTGATGAGACTATCAAATTTATATCGAATTTAAAAAAATTATTAAATTTACTTTTGAACTTATTATTTTACAACAAATATATGAACTATGATTGATTATGTGAAATTTACAAAATTCTCATTCTCAAAAAAATAAGAGAAAATCTTATTTCTTTTTATTGAAGAAATACTAAAATATATATATATATATATACACACTTAGAACACACTTAGAGCCCACAAATAAGAAGACTTTTGTGGTAGTCTTGCTTAACTCGTTATGTGACTCGATCACTATCTTCTTTTTCTACTGATTCGCATTGATTTTGGTCTATTCTATTAACCGGGTTTTATTGTTCGCCGCATCTTGTGCAATGGGTATGGGTCATGCCTAGTTTCTTCAATTGATTATTGTTGCTTGTTAAAGTGGGTTTCTAGATATTAGATCGAAGTAACACTTGGGGTCAGTTTGGCTAAGCGGTTTGACCGCTTTTAAGCTATTAATATAGCTTTTCCGCTGCCAAGCTTCTTTTATTAAATGTTTGGCAAACTCAAATAGCTTAAACGCTCAACAGCTTAAACGCTATTTGAATAGCTTTTTTAAAAGTTCCTCCCCCTCAGCTTTTGCAAATCGCTGTGGGAGAAAACGCTACGTTGACCATCGAAATTACCCATTTATCCTCAACCAAAACATCTATTTCCAAGCAATATCCTTCATCTTCAACCTCTGCAACCAATTTCCCACTGCCACTGTCGCCCGTCGCCATCCGCCTCGCCATCGCCCCCACCGTCGCCTCCAGCTCCTCCGTCGCCGTCGCCAAGCTCGGCCGCCGCAAGCCGGCTTCTTCATCGCCATCGCAAACCCAGTTCGGCCGCCTCTCAGTCCCGCTACCGCCATCGCCGCCTCTGCTTCCAGATCCGCCACCGCATGCCGCCCAGCGCCGTCGCGTCTCTGCCGCCTACTTCACCTCTTCTCGCGATCGTCTCCTGCGCCGTCGCCGTCCCCGTCCCCTCCTACGCCGTCGCCCATCTCCTTCTTCGGTTCTTCACTGTGTAGATATGTATATATATATATATCATGTATTATATATTTAGTTTGTATATAACATATATTATATATAGCAATAATTTTATACATAACAGATAATATATATTAATTTTAATAAAATATATTTTTGAAGAATCTAATATAATATATATTTAGATTTTTATGAATTAAATCCAAATTTATACATAAAATTTAAAAATTATATATTTTTAATTATTTTTTATAATTTATTAACTGTAAGTATTTTAGCTATATATCAATTTAATTTTTTTTAAAAAATTATATTTTTAAATTTTATCTACATTATTTAATATCATGTCTATTTTAGTCTTTTTGTCAAATTCTAATAGCTTATCAGCTTTTACAAACCAAACACATAATTTTACACTAATAACTTAAAAGCATATTTATCCAAACACATTATCAGCTTAAACGCTATTTAATTTAAACGCTATTACACAACTTAAACACTACCCAGCTTTTCAGCTACCAAAAAAACGCCTAGCCAAACTAAGCATTGATCGTACTGGGGACCCTCTCCCTTTCTGCTTCCTTTCCCGTTGAATTGGATTGATGTTGATAATCTCATCTTGTCAAACGTCTTGTTTATTTTTCATTTACTGGTGTAACTGATCTTAAAGTGGTGGGCTTTCGGCATAGTGAAGACATGCGATTTAAGCTTCTGTAAATGTATACATATATAATCTGATCCTTTGCATTGATTCGCAGTGTTTGCAGAAGGGGCATTCAAAAGTGGAAGGGGTTCGTAAGCACTGCAGCTAGGGTTATCAAAACGAAAGCTCCGATCAACCGTGGGTGTGGTCGGAAATCTGCACTAAACAACTATTATGGGTTAAAACTATTCGTCACATCGTTGGGCGGTGACGAACAGCGAAGAAGAAAAGGAGAATAAAGGGTTCCATGGCTTTCAGTTGCTTGTTCGGTTTGTTTGCTTAACAATAAAGAACAGAGGCTGTGGGTGGCCTTAATTTGGTTGCTAGGTATAGAAACTCGTTTAATAAAGAGACAGAAACTGAGAACTTTATGAGCAAAACATCTTAACCGAAATCGAACTTGCGATCAACAACTCTTCTTCTCTTCACAGGTCATTGCCAATCCTTTTCCCACCTCTGTGTTTGGTAATTTGTTTCAATTGCTGTGTGAGCTTTCTAACCCCCAGCCTGGGTTTCTATAGATTGTTAGTCCTAATTCAATTTGATTCTAAGTTGTTACTATATGTGCGAGGATTTCTCTCTTTTGAATCCTCATCTGTTGTGATACAACTGTTCTTGATTTCCAATCTCTTATTTTTGGTATCCTGAATATGTGATTCAGCTAAGGATTAACATCTCAAAAATTCAACTTTTAGTAGGATTTATCTTAATTTTTTTATACACTTTGGTTATTTATCCTAATTTATCTAATTATTATTATTTTTTTCAGATTATCATATATATCTATATATATATTTCTTCCCACATATATACACATCTATATGTAGTGTTAGCCTATGATTACAAGATTCATGGTGCTTCTGTATGCCTTTCTTCAAGTACTTTGTTATGCTTACAGAAATGGCTTTCAGTTCCTTTTTCACAAGGAGACATGCTTGTATGGAATGTCCAACTAGATTATTGTCCCAGAAACATGGTGTATCATTTTAGTACCATGACCCTAATGCTTCTGTTTATACAAATTGTTTTTGTGTGTCTATTGCTTCATTCCATTGCTTGTGACATTGGTAGATTGTGTTTCTGTAGCAATCAATTTAGTATCTCCATATCCTTTTATTTTTTCTGTCAGAAACGAGGGCAACGGGATAATGAATAATATAGACTTGGTTGTACTTGTATTCTCTTCGTGATTACTGACTCTGTCTCCATTAAGTTGATTGCTGTTTAAAGTGTTAATGCATTTTGAGTTGTCTGAGATGTCCAACATCTGATCAATTGATATCAAGGTGATGTCCCTTGATACAAGCAATGCACCTGATGCGCCTTTATTTCCAATTTACTTAGTTTGGTCTATAACTGGTTTTGCTATTTCTTTTAATCAGGTTGAGGTAGCAATTTTTGCTATGGCTCACGGTTCTTCTGGTGGTGAATCAAATCATAGAAAGCCAGGTCTCTTGAAAGATCAGGTTCGGTTGATTAAGCGAAAAGATTGTGATCGTTATGAGATTGTGCCCATCCAAGATTCTCTATCATTTGAAAAGGGTTTCTTTATCGTTGTTCGTGCCTGCCAATTGTTAGCTCAAAAGAGTGATGGACTGATACTAGTTGGTTTGGCTGGTCCATCTGGGGCTGGGAAGACTGTATTTACTGAAAAGATCGGCAACTTTTTACCCAGCATTGCTGTCATATCAATGGACAATTACAATGACTCTAGCCGAATCATTGATGACAACTTTGATGGTATCCTCTTTTTTTTTTTTAGATTAATCTGATAGTACCCTGATTTTTGGACTATATTTTCTCTCCTCTCTATTTGCTTCAATGATCATTTTAGGTTATTATAGATATGAAACTGGAAGGTTTTAGCCAAACCATAAGTGATCTGTTACAGATTCTGTACAATGCCTTTGACTAGGATGGCTATTTAAGAAAAAATACTAATAATAATTTGATCATACTCAAATTTGAAAGCTGTTTGCCTAAAGGAAAGTGATAATTTTTGGGAACATGGTTGAGCATAACTGGATAATTATCCAGCAATAGCTGAAATACGTCCTTCTATAGATGTGATTTTTTGCCAATCCCACATTAAGGCTTTTAATTGCTATGTATGTGATTTTTTATTTAAAATTATTCATCAACTCTGAGAAACTTAAAGACGGAGCTACCATCATTGTTGCCATCATCATGCTTAGCCTTTTGATTTTGGTTTTGATTTTTATTTATATGGACCCTCTCTAATCCCTGACAGATACTAAAATTACCCTGATTTTCTAAAATTATGTTACCTGCTATGAGTTTCCACCAACTTATTTAACCTACTTTGGTGACATCACTGAGAAAGGTATTCAAAGCTGTTGTATTGGGTGAATGGACTTTATTAACCTTGAAGGGATTCGAAAAGCTATTTCAAAAAAACACTATAATTGATATCTTTATGTGCTTTTTAATCCAATGTAATCGATTAATTAGTGAAATCTACATTAACAACTTCAGTCAGCAAACAAAATTGTAATTAATTATAATTGTTACATTTTTTTTTAAATGATGATAATTAAAAGAAATTAATGGAAAAGTAGTAGTATCTTGGCAGTTGGCAGGCTACCTTGATTGTAGAAAATCTACTTCTGTATCCCTAATCACTTTTGCAAAGGGAATTGTATATTGGTAGTCTAAACCAAGAACTTTGTTAATCACTCTTGTTGGAGCAAGGAAAGAGATGCTATGGATGAAATGAGTTCTTCAAGAGCTTGATATTATGCTAGAAGAGTATGTGGTGTTTTATGATATGGTCAAATTATGATTAACTTGAGCAAGGATTCCATGTACCACTCTTGGAGCTAGCACATTTGAAATTTACTTTCATTGGATATATAAAGTGATAAAAAAACAACTATTGAAAGCTAAAGAAGATTCATGTTGAGAAGAATCCTTTTGACATGAAGATAAAGATGCGACCGTCCAAGAGACAAGCTTGAGCTTTGTAGGGGCATAGCTAGAATGGGCATAGTTGATGAGTAATGTTTGACTTTCCCTTTAACCATAGGTGTGGAACCGGAGATTTGTGTGATCCACTGCCCATGGGAGATTGATTTCCATTGGGGCTATGGAATTTCATATTTCATTAAAGTAATAAATTGTGTGAATAAATTAAGTTAGTGGCATTCATTTAGTCCAACTCTTATTGGGATTCTTAAATTCCAAGTGGAAAAAAGAACTTTTGAACCTAAAAGAATCCACCATAAATAGGTTTTTAAGGTTTATAATGAAAATTGATTAAAAAAGATAGGAATTACTATTGATTTGTGGTTCAAGAGAGTTAGTAATTTCATTACTCCGCCAGGGGATATTATCCACTGCCGGTCCCAAGCCCGGATAAAGGAGGAGGGTTGCGTTAGGTAGCCGACAGCCAGCGTAAAACCTAGTCGGATCCAAATATGAATTCTAGACAAATTATCTGTTGGGATGTAACCCACATAGAAGTTTAGAATTCATGTAGCCAACCCCACATAGTGGGATAACGGCTGGATATGTTGTTGTTGTTGTTGTTCGGGAGAAGGAAAATGGTAGTGCTTTTGTCTGATCGTATCCCTCAGTGGTAGTCTTGACTTGAGTACAGTACTTGGTCGTAGGAACTCACAATTCACCTTCAGCTAGCCCTTTTGGGTGAGGACCTATGTGTTACAAGTGGCATTAGAACCAAACTGGGACCACTATTGTGTGGGCCTAGGTCAAGAAAGTGTTTGTAACTGACTTTTGTCAGATTAAGATATAGGATTTCTGGTTTGATAAGGATGCTAGGGTTAAAGGAGGGGAGTTTGTCATGACCCAATTCTACATCATTCGTCTATTGGGGAGGTTTTGGGTATGTTACTTGGTATCAAGCACCCAAAAGTTTCACCTTTAGCTAGTTTTGGGTGAGGACCCGTGATGTTATAGTTTTGGTACTCCTAGTGTTGAGGCAATTTTGATGGTATTTTGTTGGGAAATACAGGCAATGATTGCCTAAGTGTGGATTAAAGAATAGTAATGAATGGGAAGAAAATTAACTATAACACCAAATAACAAGCACAAGCCTTAATTATCACAGGGTGGGGTGGGGTTGTCTACTTGTCTAGACTTCCAATATCTTTTGCAATGCTATTATATCCCATGCCATGTTTAAGAGTTTTACATGAAGTTTTCTTTCGTTTTCCTTTATTTCCTTTGTTATAAACTTACTCCATTTCATTCTAAAGTGTTTCTCCATAATTCATGCTTAAAATTCATGGATTCTTTTATCTCATTAACCAAGATAATGTCATCTGCAAATAGTATATATCAGTGATCTTCTTCTTGGATGTGTTTTGTAAGTTCGTCCATTACAAAAACAAAAAGGGCTCAATTTGTATCCTTGATACAATCTAGTTGTCATAGAAAAAGTCTTAGTATCATCTACATAAGTCTCTTAACATCCATTTTTTGTTGATGAAACATGTTCGTGGAGGCCCACCCTTGGTAATGTTTTCTTTTATAGTGTTGTATTATTTCTTTTCTTTACTCAATTATAGTGTTCTGTGATTAATGTTTAGCTGTTTTGCACAGAATATTCACTATTCACATCTTCAACTGTTCTTTTTATTTTTTTATTATTTTGCTTCTTTCCTTCTTCTAGGTCTCTTGTTCTATTTTTCCTTTTCTTTTAATTTTTCTAATGTTGTGTTGTTTTTCTTTAGTACAGCTTTATGAAACTATTTTTTTTGCCATTATAAAACTACATAACAACAACAACATCATATCCAGCCGTTATCCCACTATGTGGGGTTGGCTACATGAATTCTAGACTTCTATGTGGGTTACATCCCAACAGATAGTTTGTCTAGAATTCATATTTGGATCCGACTAAGTTTTACGCTGGCTGTCGGCTACCTAACGCAACCCTCCTCCTTTATCCGGACTTGGGACTGACAGTGGATAATATCCCCTGGCGGAGTAATGATGAAATGAAATTTGAACACCATCTTCACATGGAGAAATTTTATGAGATGGTGGTGAATGAGGATAATTGATATAGTTGTGTTCCATAACTTAGTTGACATGGTGAAACCAACAAGTACAATATGGAAAATTACTACATATACAATATAAAACTACATGTGTATTTATTTTTATTACATTTAGGTTTGGAGTTCAATTTGATGATGAGGATTGAGAAATGAGTATAGTGTGTAATTGTTAACATGTGAAATGAGAAGATAGACAATGATTTAAAAATTACTTGTGATTTTTTATGCTTGAAAATTGTATTTCATTTTAGTTAGAAAAAAAATTGTATTGCATTTTTCTTCTCTTCATTTTATGAATTTGTCTAAATTGTGTTGAAATTTGAATAAATGCTTCTTGTTGATGTTCTGGACTTCTAGTACTTTGTTGAAATGATATTAGTTCTTAGGGTAAATTGCAAAGAATACCCTTGAGGTTTGGCAAAATTTCAAGAATCATGCTTGATGTTTGAGAAATAGCAATAATTACCTCTTCTGTTAAACAAAAAGACTAAAAGACCATTTTACCTTTCATCTCTCTCCTCATTCTTCTCTTTCTCATGCCCATCTCCTTTGATTTAAAAAAAAAAAAAAAAAAAGCAATCAGTGGTTGCTGGCGATCATTTGGAGAGAGACTTATTGTTGTCGTTGTCTCTATTGAACCATTGCCTTCATCTTCGCCAAACCATCTGATAGAACCTTTACACAATTGATTGAATTGTAGCTCTAAAACAGTAGGAATTCCTCAATTATAGTTGCCTCAGCAATGGATATAAGCAAATACAATGAAAGAAAACAAAAACAGGCCTATTCAAGAGGGCCTCACTCTCCCACTACTTCAACAAATTTTCCAGATGCTTCTTTTTTTCTCTCCTCCCTTTTATACCTACTCCTCTGCTCATTTCGACCACATGCCCGATTATTCCCTTCTAACTATCTTGTGACTCTTTTATCCTTAGAGTCATTTTACTTGGTTGCCTTTGTGGTCCCCACCACTTTTCCCCTCCTTCTTTCTTCTCTGATAAGTTTGTTTAATGGGGGTACTAACAATACTCCCGCCCATACATCTCACCTTGTCCTCAAGGTGAAATTCTGGAAATTGAAGTAGAATTTGATGGTAAGGCTCCCATGTTGCTTCCAATGGGGGTAGCCCCTTCAATTGAATAAGGACATCAAGGTTCCTTAAATTTTTCCCTGTGCCTGGCCTTATTCCCAACATAAATTCCGGTGACACCTTCATTTCCAGCTCAGCTGAAAGCTGATTAAGAATTTCGTGGGTTGCCCTAATTGCTCCTTCTGCCTTGTGCAGTTGCGACACATGGAACACGAGGTGAATAACACTAGAAGGTGGTAAGGTTAGCTTGTAGGCCACATTCCTGATCCTCCTCTCCACTGGAATAGGCCCATAGAACCTTAGTGATAACTTCTTATTCAGTCTCTTCGCCATAGATCTGAAAGGCGCGAGGCGCAAAAGGTCCTGGAGCCTGAGGCGCGAGGTGCACGAGGCGAGGCACGCCTTTGCGAAGCGAGGCGCACCTTTTAGGAAAAAAACTCAAAATCTTGTAAAATCATAAACAACTATCAAAATATCAATAATAACACATTCATATCATTCATGATTCATTATCTTCAAATTCTATAAACTAACAACATCAAAGTTAATTCATTCATCATGCAAATTCTAAACTAGAAATATCATCAAAGTTCAAACTTAAAGACTCAAACTCAAACAAGTATCAATTATAATGGAAAGTTCTAAACAAACACAAACACTACAGGTCCACAATCAATATAAAGAAGTTTTTTAATCAATCATCATCAAGAAGATCATCAACATCAAGGTCAATATCTTCATCATCCCCTTCAATCACCCCTTCATCTTCTTCTTCATCTCTCAATTCTTCTCGCTCTTCCAAGTCTTCATCATCTTCGGTCCCTGCCTCACTTTCCTCCTCCTCTTCAATCTCCTGAGTTACTCGCCGCTTTGAAGTTTGATAAATTAGTTAAGTTGATGTGAGTTTTTCGAGTTGAGATAAGGTAAGATAGGAAAATAATTAAAAATAATATAAAGTGAATAGTGAATATTATATCGATATATATTTAAAAATATATTTTCTGTTTCTATATCAGTTTTTTTTATTTCATCTAAATATATATAATTTCATATTTATATATTTTAGTATTTGTTTAAATTAATGCATATACTGATATTGATATTTATTTAGAAGATATACTTATTTTCATATATGTCTCTATAGTTTTAGTTTATACACGTATTCAAATATTTATATTTTTATATAATTTTAGAAAATAAGTTTATTAAAATATATCTTATATAATTATAAATTGTACATAGATTTATAATAATTAGTTTATACATATATATAATATTATAAATTTTACATTTTTATACATATATATAGTATTATAAAATTTCACATGTTACATGTAGTGACTAGGAGTCTTCATAAATAACTGCATAAATTCACACATGGATGGATAAATTATTTCCATGCTTCCTGCCACAGTATATAGACACAACATGGCCAAATGTGCTAATCAGAATTGCGTCTTAAAAATCTTAACCTTCTCGAGTATAAATTTTCCTTCTTTGTACCTTTGGCTTGCCTCAAATGCTCGAACATATTTCCAACCTGGCTGGAGAGGAATTTAACAGGCTAGGAGGTGGGCGTGGCTGGATAGGAGAGGAAGATAGGAGACAGGCGCGGCTGGAGAAGAGGAGGGGAAGAGCAAGCCGAACTGGAGAGGAGAGGAAGAGAGGAGGGGGTCGCGCGCAACTGGAGAGGAGAGGAAGAAGGTCGGGCCGAGCTGGAGAGGAAGAGAGGAGGGGGTCGCGGCTGGAGAGGAGAGGAAGAAGAAGATCGGGCGAGCAGGAGAGGAGGCAGGCGCGGCTGGAGCTAGAGAGGAAGAGAAAGACCGGGCGAGCTGGAGAGGAAGAGAGGAGTGGGTCGCGGCTGGAGAGGAGAGGAAGAAGAAGATCGGGCGAGCTGGAGAGGAGGCAGGCGCGGCTGGAGCTAGAGAAGAAGAGGAAGATCGGGCAAGCACGAGCAGCGAGCTGGAGTGGAAATGCTGGAGCGGCTGGATGCTAGTGTTAGAAGAAGTTAGACCTAAGTTCATGAGGCGCGCCTAGGCGCGCCTCACGCCCCAGTGCCTAGGCGCGCAAGGCGAGAGCCTCGCCAAAACCGCCTCGCCTCAGCAGAGGCGAGGCGCAAAACCTGCGCCTTAAGGCGCCTCGCGCCTAGGCGCGCCTTTCATAACTATGCTCTTCGCTAATATCTTTTGCCAATAGGGCCGAATTTTTACATAAACCATGTTGCTCACGTCAAACTGCACATCTCGCTGCTTCGTATCTGCTATTTCCTTCATCCGAACTTGAGCCTTCAACAGTTGGGACTGCAATTTATCGAGAATTAACTCCCGCTCCAACAGTTGTTGTTCGATTGCAGAAACTGCTGTAGTACCCTTCTCAAATCTCAATAATGGGGGAGGTTCACGCCCATAGACAATTTGGAACAGAGTTAATTTTGAGGATGCGTGAAAGGAAGTATTGTACCAATATTTGGCCCGTGGCAACCAGCTGCACCACGCTTTAGGTTTGTACGAACAAAAACAATGAAGATAGGTCTCCAAGGTGCGATTTAGGACCTCCGTTTGTCCATCAGACTGTAGATGGTTGGAGTTGCTCCTGTTCAATTGAGTGCCCTGCAATCGGAATAGCTCCTCTCAAAAATGACTAACAAAAATTTTATCTTTATCGGAGATGATAGAGTTTGGAACCCCATGTAGCCTGACAACCTCCTTCACAAAGATCTCTGCTATGCTTGCGACTGTGAATGGGTGTTTTATAGCAATGAAATGTCCGTATTTGCTTAACCGATCAACCACCACCAATATTGTATCCTTTCTCCTTGACCTTAGCAGCCCTTCAATGAAATCCATGGACACGTCCTCCCAAATTTGGCGCGGAACTGGAAGTGGTTTTAGCAACCCACCAGGTGATAACGCTTCATATTTATTCTGTTGGCACACAGAGCAATTACGAACATATTGTTGAATATCCCTCTTCATCCCCACCCAATACACGTTCGAAGAGATCCTTTTATAGGTCTTGAGAACCTCAGAATGGCCTCCGATCTGCCCATCATGCCCCTCCTTCAGCATTAAAGGAATCAAGGTGGAGTCTTTAGGTAGATACAACTTCCCTTTGAACAACAAATGACCATTTACCAGGGTAAACCCAGGTTTTCTAGTGGGATCAGCCTTCACCTCCTTAACTATTAGTTGGAGTGTCGCATCCTCCTCCACCTGCTTCTTAAGTTGGTTAAGTTGCACCACTTGGAGAATGATGAGAGTCAATAATGAAACGGGAGATTGGAGGTGTGAGGGCATCCGCTGCTTGGTTCTCCAACCCGGGTCGATATTGAATCTCACAATCATATCTCATCAACTTCATGACCCATTTTTGACACTCTAGACTGAGCACCCTTTGTTCCATTAAAAACTTTAAGCTTCGTTGGTCTGTTCGAATAACAAATTTCTGCCCAATCAGATAGTGTCTCCACTTCCTCACTGCAAATACCATGGCCATCAGCTCCCTCCCATACACTGACCTTTGGGATTTAGGGAATGGCTGAAAAAAGTGATAGATCGCTGCTCCTGCATCAAAACAGTTCCCAAACCGTGCCCAGATGCATCAGTCTCCACAACGAATTCCTTGGAAAAATCTAGTAAGGCCAACACCGGAAGTTCGATCATCACTCTTTTAAGAGATCGAAAGGCCTGTTCTGCTAACTCATCTAGAAAAAATTCCCCTTTCGAAGGCAGTCTGTCAATGGCCATGCCATCTTCC
Source organism: Diospyros kaki (assembly GCA_036245055.1). NCBI lineage: Eukaryota > Viridiplantae > Streptophyta > Magnoliopsida > Ericales > Ebenaceae > Diospyros > Diospyros kaki. The sequence continues at coordinate 3,823,359 of BSEG01000010.1, forward strand.
CATAATTTTCCACAAACCTCAGATAATACCCCGTAAGACCCAAGAATCCCCGAAGCTCCCATAAGGATTTAGGACTAGGCCATTCCATAACTGCCTTAATTTTAGAGTTATCCGCAATCACCCCTTCTTGAAAAATGACGTGTCCCAAGTACTCAATCTCCCGTTGTCCAAACTGACACTTCTTTGCATTAGCATACAGTCAATGCATTGCTAGCAGCCCCAAAACACACCTCAAATGTTCCTTGTGTTCGGCCATATCCTTACTGTTAACCAAAATATCATAAAAAAATACCAAAACAAATTGCCTTAGCTGTTCCTTAAAGATCTCATTCATCAAGGATTGAAATGTGGCGGGGGCATTGGTTAACCCAAATGGCATAACCAAGAATTCATAATGTCCCTCATGTGTGCAAAAGGCAGTCTTAGGAATGCCCTTAGGATTGATTTGTATTTGATGATACCCTGATTTTAAGTCCAACTTGGAAAAAATAGCAGCCCCATTCAATTCATCCAATAATTCTTCAATAATTGGAATGAGAAATCTATTGGGAATGGTTACCTTGTTTAAAGTTCTGTAGTTAGCACAAAATCTCCAGCCTCCGTCCTTCTTCTTGAACAACAATACCAGATTGAAAAATGGACTAACACTTGGCCTGATAAGCCCTGCTGCCAACATCTCCCTAACCAGCCTCTCAATCTCATTTTTCTGAAAGTGGGGATACCGATAAGGCCAAGCATTCACTGGTAGCACCCCCGGTTGTAGTGTAATCACATGGTCCCGCTTCCAGTGCGAGGGAAGATCCCTCGGCTTCTCAAACTCTTGTTTGAACTCTGTGAGCAGCTCTTGCAAGCTGTCTGGAACTGCCCCTCCAGCCTTGTTTTCTGTTGCAGTTAAACTCCCCAATTCAAGTAGCACCCCTTCCCCATTTTCTTTGAACGCCCTCATCATCGATTTCAATGTTACCAAGGTCTTACTAAGGCTGGGATCCCCGTGCAATGTCACGGTGCCCCCCCTTGCCTTAAATCTCATCACCAATGAGCCCCAATCAACTTGGGGTCTCCCCTAGGGAAGCTAACCACTTCATTTTGAGGATCATGTCTGAACTCCCCAGCTCCAATGGCAGAAAATCCTCCAATATTTCCATATTTTGCAGTGTTAAGACTACCCCCTTACACACTCCCGCCCCCTAAACAGCCATACCCGACCCCATGATCACCCCATATCCTCTTGTTTGTGTTCGGCTCAGCCCTAATTTTTGCACCAATTCAGCTGCTATAAAATTATGGGAAGCCCCACTATCAATTAAGACCACCACCTCTTGTCCACCCACTTCCCCTTTTACTTTCATAGTTTGTGGAGGAGTTTATCCCACCACCAAGGTGAGGGATAGCTCCACCATCTCCCTTAATTTGACGGGGTCTCCCCTTTCCCTTGAATTATCCCCTGTTTCAACCTCCTCTATCTCTTCTTCTTCCTCATCCCTTTTCTCCTCATAAATCACCATCACTTATAGCTCCCTATTCTTGCATTTATGGCCCATCGAATACTTCTTGTCACAATGGGAACATGACCCTGTCACCTGCTTAGCCTGCAACTCACTCTCACTCAACTTCTTGAAAGGGGGAGTGCTCCACTTACCTGTAGCCGACAACCGGTATGAGGCAGTCACATTGGTCGTTTGTGATCTCAGTGACGTCGGTGGGGGAGGCGCAATCACCACCTGTTAGTGATTCAGAGATGGACCGGAATGGCTGGAAAGAATTGGTCCCCTGTTTTGGCCGGTACTGGAAGGGCTTCCCCGGGCCACTTGATTCCTCTCTTCAATTCGTTGGGCCATACCCATCATTTGCTCTAGCCCACTCGGCCTTAACACTCTCATTTCAGCCCGAATATCCGACTTCAGTCCATTGAGAAATTGGCCCTCCAGCATGCCTTCAAGTGGCGAGGCCAGTGTCTCAAAGCTCAGACGATAGTCTTTAACGGACCTCCACTGCCTGAGAGCCAGGAATCTCTCCTCCATCGTGCCCTTCTGCATGGACTGAAAGCGACTTCTGAATATCCTCTTGCGTTCCTCCCAACTCCTGACTCTACGCCGCTTTTGTTCCCATTGAAACCAGGTAAGTGCAGGCCCATCAAAACAGAGAGCTGGTGAGTCTAATTTCTCAGTTTCCGTCAATTGGTTGATGGTGAAGTACCTCTTGGCCTTGAAAACCCACCCATCAGGGTTGCCCCCTTCGAAGATCAACATCTCTAGCCGTCGACTTCTACCGTCTTGCCTCCAGGGAGCTTCGTCCTCCATTCCGACCTTGCGGCTACATTCTCCCTATGCTGGTGATCCTCCCATGGTAAGGGACGAGTCCGCCAGTACATCATTCTCGCCCCGTTTCCCCTTTCGTCCCCTCTCTTGCTTTCCCCACTTCTCCGCTAGCAAGTTAAATTGTTCCAACACCGTTGCTAAACTCTTCTCGATTCCTTGCACCCTTTGAAACTCAGTCTTAAGCGAGTCCATTCCCGCCTGTAGACCGTCCATCCTCCCTTCTATTTGCTGCTGGTATGTCTCCAACCTCCCCTCTAGCTTGCCCACCCTCTCTGATATAGACACCCCCATGGATCACAATCTAATACCAAAATGATAGAACCTTTACACAATTGATTGAATTGTAGCTCTAAAATAGTAGGAATTCCCCAATTACAGTAGCCTCAGCAATGGATATAAGCGAATACAATGAAAGAAAACAAAAAAAGCCTATTCAAGAGGGCCTCACTCTCCCAATACTTCTTCAACAAATTTTCTAGATGCTTCTCCTGCTTTCTCTCCTTCCTTTTATCCCTACTCCTCTGCTCGTTCCAGCCACATGCTCGATTATTCCCGTTTAACTAACTTGTGACTCTTTTACCCTTGAGTCATTTTACTTGGTTGCCCCTGTGGTCCCCACCACTTTTCCCCTCCTTTCTTCTTTGATAAGTTTGTTTAATGGGGGTCCTAACACCATCACCTTTATCCCATGTTTAGAATTTCAGATTATTCCAGATCTAGAAAGACGCGGAAGCTAGACTAGATCTAGGTTCATTGTAGAAGGGGGAGGGGGAGAGTTGTTGCTGTCTCTACTGTTCAGAATGTTCCAAATTTGGAATGATCATTTACACAATTGAAACCTAGAGAGGGAGAGGAATGCCACTTTCATCATCGCTGTTGCTGTTGTTGCCAGCTAAGAGAGAGAGAGAAATAAAGAAGAGAAATGAAAAATAAGGAAAAAGTCTTTGAATATAAGGGTGTTTTGGACATTTTTTAATGTTTAATGGGAGTTAACCAATGGTAAGGGAGAAATTGCAACACAACATTAAACCTTAGGCTCACTGTATTTTCTCAAACATTAGAGGTATCTTTTTGCAATTTCACAAAACATTAGGGGCATTGCATTGAATTTACCCTAATTTTTATTGTATGGTTTGTAATTTGTTATTCATGATTTTATGAGTATGCATTTATTTCTTTGTAGTTATATGTTGAAATAATGGTGTATAAGTTTTTTATACACATTTATGAATAAATGTACACCTTGTGTCGATGATGCTCATGCTTACACCTTGTGGCTTGACTCTAGTCACTCTTTGCACCTTGGTGCGTCTTGCACCTTTGACAGCTATGGGTGAAACCTGTTGGCCAGCAGTTCAATATTACCTGAAACAGGGATTGTTTCATCTTGTGAAACCTGGAATGGATGGTAGTTGCACATATTTTTGTAGAAAACCATGTGTAGAAATATATGAACAGTTAAGCAAAATAATAGGGATAGGTTAATTGATTCATTATATAGTTATTTGTTTTTCTAAGTTTGACAATTTTTTCTGTGTTTAACTGTCTCCATAGGGCAGTTACCATTTGTAATATATATATGTGTGTGTGTGTTCAATCTGAATAATAGATTAAGGAGTTTTATAGTCGAAACTTCTTTATGGTATCAGAGCATTTCTGATTAGAAAATTCCTCCATTGTCCCAATGACGTCCTTCACCAAAACAATCTCTGCTTCTTCCTTTCAAGTTCCCACTGTTTCTAGTTCTAATGGACATTTGCTTATGATGTTCATAAGTGGCAGAGGAAAATATGACTATCTTAATGGTGAAGCCCCTTGACAAGCCCTCAAGTTAAGGGTTGGGCAATTGGTGGAATTCCAAGAAGAATTTTGGGGGAAGATAGAAATTTAGGGAGAAATAGAATGAATAAGGGAAGAGAAAAGAGCGGGAGAGATGGAAGGAGGAATTGAGACGAGCGAGAGAGAAGAATTCTGTTATTCATCAACGATGCCGTTCTTCATCTACAATGGCCTACTTAAGGCCCCTTTTCTTACAGTTATGATGGCTAACTAACCTCCAATTAGTTACCCCTAACTAGTACATGGTTACACAATTCTCTTATTACACTTACACACTTACACAATCCCTTTATTACACTTTTAACCCCTAGGTTGTAATTCCCCTAAATTGAATTCAACATATTCGAAGTACAAGACATGGAAGGTAGAACACAATAAGGTAATGTCTTTGCTTGTCAATTCCATGACTAATGAAGTCGGAGAAAATCTCATCCTCCACAAGAAGGTGCAAGAAATTTGAGATGCCACAAAGGAGACATTCCGACACTAAAAACAAAGCAGATGCGTTGTCAAGAAGACCTCTCAGCCACCTAATATTTTAGTCGTCTAATTAGATATTGATAGCAACTCAACACGTTCAAAGTGACCTAAATAGACAGTCACTTCAGAAAAAGAAAAATTGAAGATAGATTTCCTACATACAAAAGATCTACTGGAGATTTACCTATTGAAGACTTAGTTTGAAGATGTGAAAATCTAAGCTGAGTTTACTTCATATTTACATCCTAACTTGAGGGGGCATGTAGAAAATGATATGCAAAAATATAGGAACAGTTGGATGGTTAGGCAAAATAATAGGGACAATTTAATTGATTCATTTTATAGTTATTTGTTTTCCTAAGTTGGGCAGTTTTTTGCTGTGTTTAACTATCTCTATAGGGACAGTTACCATTTGTAATATATATGTGTCTAATATGAATAATAGATTAAGGAGTTTTACGGTCCAAACTTCCTCAAGTTTAAAATGTGGTATGAAAGGACTAGAGAGTAGTGTGTATAAATTACAGTACTTGAATGCTGGAGACTTCTAAAGCAATTTTCTTTCAATAATTCAAGACATATAGCAATGGTAACTATGGCCTCTTTTCCCCAATCTGATATTGTAAAAACATAGTCAATTGTTTTGTTCTTGTCAAAAGATCCACTCTCCATAAATTTAGACAACAACAACATACCAAGCCTGTATCCCACTATGTGGGGTACGACTATATGAGTTTTAGATCTCTATAAATTTTAGTTTTTTATTTTTTTCCTTAGGGAATCTTTAAGACATGAATACAAAATTATATATATATATATATATGGGATCACTTTCTATTGATTAATTTACTGTTTCTGGAAAATGCATACCGAAAATCTCTAAATATTCATGTTTTCTGGTAACTGAGGTTGATCCTTATAAGTATGCATGTATATGTTTGCATGTTAGCAATTATGTTTCTTTGATGTGCATTTTGGCTATTAATTTCTTTAGTCTCTAGACATAGAACGTACTTCTATTACCTATTACGTAAATACATGCCTCTACGTGCACCAATTAATACACAAGAACTTACAGAGGAGAAGCGTTTCAATCATTGAATGCAATTCAATTGAAGTGCTTGGGTAGTCACATGAAGCCTAATACAACTCTGTTGACAAAGCTGTTAGTCATGAACGGACTATTCTTTTTTTTTTTCCTTTCTTTTTGTGAAGTTTTATCTGAGTATTTATATATATATCCATGTTTTATATTTGATGGTTATTCCTGGTCTTCATTTTTCTAAAACAGACCCACGCTTGACTGACTACGATACGCTGCTCAGGAATATCCATGACCTAAAGGCAGGGAAAGAAGTTGAGATTCCAATATATGATTTCAAGTCTAGTTCCCGAACAGGATACAGGTTGGGTTCTTTTCATTTTAATGTGAATGTCTCGAATTTGTACATGGGCTCGTTTCAATATATCTATTACTCAAAGCAATGTTGGCCAAGTGATATGCATATGGTTAGAAATCAGAATTCTATTTTCTTGTCAAATGTATGAATAACAAGACTGAAACTAAGAAGTTCATTTCTTCGATCCATCTTGATTTTTCCCATTTTATTGTGTGACAGCTTCCCATGGAGAGAACTAAATTATTGTTGGTGCTGAGAACCTTGATTTTCATGTTCTATTTTTTTTCTCCCAAGCAGATTCCTTGATGTATCACTTAGAATGTTGGGTGGTTAGCTACCAGCATATGTGCAAAATAAAAGACTGTGAAAATGTATTTCATAAATGAGGTGCACAACAATTTATATACATGCATCATAATCTAATGTAAGAAAACAATATATTCTAAGGATAATACAAAATACATACAAATCAACAAAGTATATATAGTTACTTAATATAAAGATCATAATCAAATATCATAATCCTCTTAACACTCTCCCTCAAGTTAGAGCATAATTGTTGATTATGCTAGACTTGGTGTATATGTAGCTCACATGAGGACCTCTGATCATTAGAACCCACAAATGATATGACAATATCTCCAAAAAGCAACTTCTCTCTAACAAAATAATAGTCAATCTTGATATGTTTAATTCTTTCATGGGACACAGGATTGGAAGCAATATGCATTGCAACCTAATTGCCACAAACCAACTTCATAGACTTGAATGAGCTAATTCCTCAATGAATTGTTTCAACAATATCAACTCAGATGTTGTTAGGGTCATTGCTCTATATTCAACTTTTACATTGGACAGGGTAACAACATGTTGTTTCTTACTTTTCCAAGAGACTAAGTTACTACCAACACACACACAATTTCTAGATGTGGACCACTTATCACTAGGAAATCCTTCCCAATTAATATCTATACATCCCCCAATTTAACCATGCCCATTATCACAATATAACACACCTTGGCCAGGGGCACCCTTAATATACAGAAGGATTCAAAACATTGCATTCCAATGATTGTCACAAAGTGAATCTCGAAGTTGGCTACCCCACTTATAACAAGTGAAATATCTGGACAGGTGATTGTGAGGTAATTAAATTTACCAACCAACTTTTCATGGTTCCCAAGGTTAGAAATAGGCTCCCTTTGTCCCAATAATAGCTTGATATTTGGATACATAGGGATATATATTGGCTTGCATCAAAGCATCCCTATCTTTTCTAGCATATCTAGAACATTCTTTTAAGAAATATAAATGCCTTGTTTCGAACATGCCACCTCAATACCCATAAAATATTTCAATTGACCTAAATCCTTGGTTTGAAATTGTTAATGGAGATGTGTGTTCAATTTGGTGATACCAACATCATCATCCCTTGTGATAACTATATCATCAACATATACCGCTAGGAGAATATGACGACTTGATTTAAAGCAATAAAAGACTGAATGATTAACTCCTCTTTGAGTTAACCCAAACTCTAGCACAACTGAATTGAATCTATCAAACCAAGTCTGAGAATATTGTCTTAGGCCATATAAGGATTTTTGAAGGCGACACACCATCTTGACTCTCCCTAAGCAACTAAACTAGGAGGTTGCTCTATATAAACCTCCTCTTGTAAGTTGTCATGAAGAAAGGGATTCTTGATATCGAGTTGATGGAGGGGCCAATGGGACATGGTAGCTAGAAACAAGAATAATCAAACAAAGGATATCTTTTCAATAAGAGAAAAAGTGCCCCAAAAGTCAAGGCAAAAAAATTGAGTATACCCTTTATCAAGAAGGCGGGCCTCAAGTTTATCAACTTGGCCATCTAGACCAACCTGAACTGTATACACCCAATGACATCTAGACATCTCTTTAACCATAGCAGCTTGCCACCTTAAATGAAAAAGGGTTTCTTTAACAATCTTAGGAATAGATACAGAAGATAAAAAGAGATAAAAGCAGCATATCCAGGAGGTAAAGAACAATAATTAACTAAGTTTGAAATGGGATGCTTAGTAGTGCATTGACGAGTACCTTTACAAAGAGCTATACACAAATCAAGATTAGGAGGTGAAGGAGATGAATCGAAGGTATGAAGCTCAACTGGCATGGAGAATGAATTGGCAGGTTGCTCCATTGGTCTGTCTACTATTTGCTTAATTGGTGGGGTGACATGCCAAAGGATGAAGTTGATAAGTTTGAAGATTAGGGTGATTAAGGCGAGAGGAAGGTAGAGGTGGAGTAGAGGATGGAAGATCAAGAAAGGGGGCAGGGAAAGGTATACTAGTTGACATTGACTCAGACAACCTAGATGATAGGGAAAATAAGGGGATGGGATGACTCAAAAAAGGTAACATCAATAGAGACAAAATATTGAATTAACTTTGGAGAATAACATCGATACCCCTTTTAAAGACGAGAATAACCAAGAAAAACACATTTGAGAGATTGAGTAGACAACTTATTGCAACTGGGAAAAAGTTGATGGGCAAAGCATGTACATCCAAATATACGAGAAGGAAGAGAGTATATCTTAGCCTGAGGAAAAAAGAATAGAATAAGGGGCCTAGTCGTTAAGGATGGGTGAAAGCATTCGATTAATCAAAATAACAGGTTGTTAAAATAGCATCATCCCAATAATAGAGAGGGGCATTCATATGGAGAAGTACTGTGTGTGTAGTTTCAATTAAATGAGGATTTTGCCTTTTAGTGGGCTAATTTTGTTGTGGGGTGCTAGGACAAATTTGGTGAAGAATCTCTTTGGAGGCCATGCAAGATTAAAAGGTGCGAACAAGTATTTGAGCGCATTATCACTACGAAGAACATGAATTGACACATCGAATTGAGTGTGAGTTTCAACACAAAAGTTGGTAAAGATGGAAAATAATTTTGAATGATTTTTCATTAGATGTACCTAGGTAGTATGTTAAACCATTAGTAAAGGTGACAAAATAACGAAACCCTTATTTTGAAGGAACACAACTAGGATCCCACACATCTATGAACAACCGAAAAGGGAGATCTGGCATGCTTATTGACTCTACTAGGGAATGGACTACGAATAAGGTAGGGAGATGACTCACGCTAAGATAGGGAGATTGGACAAATTGGGAATCATCTTCTTTAGACTAGGCAGAGATAGGTGTCTAAATCGGTAATGTACCTTTAGGGGTGAATTAGTAGCACTGTGAGCCATAGAGGGAATAGATGAAGAGAGATAGTGTGTAATCCTTGAAACTCGTGCCCTATGCCAATCACTTGTCCAGTCCTCCGAACTTGAACAAAGACAGAATTAAACAAAAAGGTTATGCCACAATTAAGATCACAAGTGATTTGACTAACAAAATGTAAATTAAAAGGACATTGTAGTAAATGTAGTACAAATGACAAGGGAAAGGTAGAAAAGGGTTTAACTCTCTCAATACCCTTGAGTAATGCTTGAGAGCCATCAACCAGTGTAATAGGAGGTAAAGACCCTGAACTATGCATGTAAGAGAATAGATAACTGTTACTAGACAAGTTGTTAGTAGCCCTCGTGTAAAAAATCCATCAACCGTGAGAAGAGGACTGTGTAAAACAAGTAGTGGGGTTACTAGTGTGAGCAAAAGATGCTATAGATGATATGTCATGTTGTGTTGCTTGACACTGAAGGAACTGAGTGTGCTCTTCCCTTGATAGTGTCATCTATGAAGATCTACTAGGGGTTGTATTAGTTTCCCAAGGATGAGCATGCTTGCTGCCATGGTGGCCACCACTACCCCTAGGTGAACCTCTTGGGTATCCTTACACTCCCTCATAAACTCAGAGCGTTTATGTGTAATGGTAAGAAAATTCCTCCCTTCCACTTTAGAAGCTTTGGTTTGGTTCTTTTCTACTATAGATAACAAAGTATAACACACACCCTCTTTCTCAAACTGATATACGACAAGCATCCACATCAAATTGCCAAGGTCTCTCGAATAAAATATGACAAGCATCCATATCAACAATATCACAATAAATTTCGTCAGAGTACTTACCAATAGAGAAAGACACTCTGCAGTGTTCATCCACATGTATGCCACCAACTTCTTTGATCCACCCAATCGTGTAAGGGTTTGGATGTTTCTCAGGAGTTAGCTGCAACTTCTCTACCACATCTCTTCCTATTATGTTCTCCTGACTTCCACTATCAATAATTAGCTCAAATATTTTTCCCTTTACCGTACATCTCGTGCGAAAAAACTTATGCTGCTGAGTATTATCTTCATTCCTTTGAGACAGCATTAACTTCCTCACTACACATGTATACTCGTCATGCCCATACTCTCCTTCATCATCCTCCCCATCAGGCCCACAATATACTTCCTGTTCAATAGCATCTTCCTCCTCCTTTTCTACAATATTAATAGCTTTTCTCCTTGGATAGTCACTGGATCTATGCCCAACCTCATTGCACTTGAAACACTTTAAAAGAACATGCTTTGCATAAAGATTAGTGGATTTTGAAAGATTAGAAGTAGTACCTCGAGTGTTTCCTCCTGTTGTAGCCTTATTAGGGTTGACTACATTAGGTGGATTGGAAGGTTGCACTCCTTGAACCGACTTGCTTCTATCAAAGGTTACTTGTTTATTGTCATTCCCTCTATACCAACAATAGTTGTCATTACATGTTTTCTCACTCAACATTAACTCAACTTTTAAAGTCAAGTTCCTTGCTTTTGCTACACTCATAACCATTTGAACCCCAATTTTATCACGAATAGCTGACGTCAACCCAACTTCGCCTGGGGATGTTATCCACTGCCTGTCCCAAGCCTGGATAAAGGAAGAGAGTTGTGTTAGGTAGCCGATAGTTAACGTAAAACCTAGTCGGATCCCAAACATGAACTCTTGACAAACTATGAAAAATCGTTGGGCGTAACCCTTCATAGTGACGCGCTACACTGCCTACGTGTAGTGTCAAGTGAGCTAAGGCCGCTGCATTGGCGCCCAGATGTAGTGACAAATGAGCAAGGGTCCCCACATTTGCTTGGACGGATGTGGGTAAAGAAGCTAGTCCAAAACCAAAATCAAAATAAAAAACAAAATCAAATTCAAAGTCAAGGACAAAACCAAAATCATAGATTAAGAATTGGCTCATGGAACATAGGAACATTAACAGACAAATCTATGGAAGTGGTAGATGTGATGATTAGGAGAAAGATTAATATTATGTGCTTTCAAGAGACGAGATGGGTAGAGAAAAAAAGTAAAAACTTTATCAGAAACTGGATATAAAATATGGTACACAGAAAATGATCAAGCAAAAAATGGAGTGGGGATTATTATGGATAAAAGCTTAGTAGATGAGGTAGTGGATGTAAAAAGAATATGATATATGATTATTATGGTGAAGGTTGGTCTAGGAAGAATGATTATGAATATCTTTAGTACATATGCACCACAAGTGGGGTTAGGTGAGGAGATAAAAACAAAATTCTGGGAGGACCTAAAGGGACTCATACAAATGATACCAAGAGGAGGGAGTGATTATAGGAGGTGACCTAAATGGTCACGTGGGTAGAGACGGAAATGGCTATAGATAGGTACATGGAGGGTATGGATTCGGGGAAATTAATAATGAGGGTAAGTCTATTCTAGATTTTGCTATGGCATATGGGCTTATTATAACCAATAATAGGTTCAAAAAACGGGACGAACACTTAAATCACATATAAAAATGTCACATCAAACACCCAAATAGATTACTTCCTCATGAGAAAAGAGGATTGGTTATGTTGTGGGGATTGTAAGGTGATACCGGGAGAGTGTTTGATTACTCAACATAGACTTTTGGTACTTGACATCCAAGTAAAAAATTGAAAAAGAAAAAATCACATAAAACAAAATCCAAGAATTAGGTGGTGGGATTTAAAAGGGGAGAAACAATTAATCTTCAAAGAAAAATTAAGGGGTAGAAGGGAATGGAATAGAGAAGGACAAGCAAACCAAATATGGAGGGAAATGGCTATTGTCCTGAGAAGCACCGCAAAGGTAGTCTTTGGAGAGACAAATGGTAGAGCTCCAAACTTTAAGGAGTCTTGGTGGTGGAATGAAGAGGTACAATTGAAAATTAGAAATAAGAAAACTTGCTATAAGACTGTACATCAGTGCAACAATGAAGAAAACCTAAAAAATTATAAAGAAGCAGAAAAGGCAGCAAAAAGAGTTGTTAGTGAAGCAAGGTCAAAAGTATATGAGAATCTATATAAATGACTTGATACAAAAGATGGAGAAAGGGAAATATATAAATTAGCTAAAGCAAGAGAAAGAAAAACAAAGGATCTAAATCAAATGAAATGCATAAAAGATGAAAACCAAAATGTATTAGTGAATGAGAGAGTGATTAAGGAGAGATGGACGGAGTATTTCACAAAACTAGTCAATGATGATGAGGACACAAGAGTTAGGTTGAGACATCTTAGTAACTCCGAAGGGAACGTGAGCTATACATTTTATCGACGTATAAGTTCAAATGAAATAAGGCCAGCATTAAAAAAGATGAAAAATCATAAGACGGTGGGATCGGATAATATACCAATAGAAGCATGGAAATGCATGGGAGAAGAGGGCATCTCTTGGTTAACAAAATTATTTAATGTGATCCTTAAATAAAAAAAGATGCCAGATGAGTGGAGGAAGAGTATTTTGGCTCCTATATACAAGAACAAAAGAGATGTTCAAAACTGTGAAAATTACAGAGGAATTAAGTTAATGAGCCATACCATGAAACTCTAGAAGAGAGTAATAGAGCAAAGGCTCATAAAAGAAACAGATGTCTCAGAAAATTAGTTTGGTTTCATGCCTGGTAGGCTAACAATGAAAGCTTTATACCTACTGAGGCGCCTAATGGAAAGGTATCGAGATCAACAGAAGAAGCTGTATATGGTGTTTATAAATCTAGAAAAGGCTTATGATAGGGTTCCTAGAGAAGTATTATGGAGGGTTTTAAAGAAGAAAGGAGTCCGAATAGCCTATATACAAGCCTTTAAGGACATGTATTACGGTGTAGAGACAAGGGTCAGAACATGCGGAGGAGATACTGAACTGTTTAAAATTACAATGGGACTACACCAAGGTTTTGCACTAAGTTCATACTTATTTACTTTAGTAATGGATGAACTCACTAAACACATTCAGACAGAAGTGCCATGGTATATGCTATTTGCAGATGACATAGTGTTGGTGGATGAAACAAAAGAGGGAGTGAACACTAAACTTGAGTTGTGGAGAAACAATTTAGAATCTATAGGATTTAAATTAAGTAAAAGGAAAACAGAATATATGAAATGTAAATTTAGTAAGAATGCAATAGTGGAGGATATTATAATAAAATTGGAAGACCAAATCTTACAAAGAAAAGACCATTTTTGATATTGGGATTAGTGATTTAAAAAGATGGAGAAATTCACGAGGATGTCACACATAGAATTAAGGCAAGTTGGCTAAAATGGAGAAATGCATCGAGGGTGTTATGTGATGGTAAAATCCCATTAAAATTGAAAGGAAAATTCTATAGGACAGCTATAAGACCAGTTTTGTTATATGACTCAGAATGTTGGGCAGTCAAATACCAACATGAGCAAAAGACAAGCATAGCGGAGATGAGGATGTTAAGATGGATGTGCGGCCATACAAGAAAAGATAAAATTAGAAATGAGGTTATTCGTAATAAGGTAGAAGTAGTGCCAATCGAGGAGAAGATGAGAGAGATTAAACTAAGATGGTTTGATCATGCGAGAATGAGACCAAGAGATGCTCCTGTGAGGAGAGTTGATAAAATAGAACAATTAGTCAAAAAAAGAGATAGAGGCAGATTCAAGAAGATTTTGGGAGAGACATTAAAGTTTGATATGAAATGTATGAGCCTAAATGAAGATATGACAAAAGGCAGAAATGCATGGAACTTTAGAATTCATGTAGCCGACCCCACATAGTGGGATAATGGTTGGATATGTTGTTGTAGCAGGCGTCAACCCATTCAAATAACGAGCTGCTTGTTGATTGGCATTTTCTAACAATTGGTTTCTCTCCGCCAATCTCAGAAACTTAGAGGTATATTCACTCACACTCTTCATTCCCTGTGCACATTTTTGATAGGTTTCAAACATGTATTATTCATAATTAGGGGGTAAAAACCTACCTCTTAACAACTGCTTCATTCGTCTCTATGTTTGAACTGAATGTCGGCCTTTCTTCAATCGAGTCTCTCTCAATCGTTCCCACCAACCAAATAGATGCACCTCCCTTTAATCCATAGGCCACTAGCTTGACTTGTCTTTCTTCTGGGATCTCCATGTATTTGAAAAAATGGTTAACCTCAGTGATCTAATCCAAAAACCCCTCAATATCAAGATCTCCACTAAAGGTAGAAATATCAACTTTTAGTTTATACTCATCGTTTCCCCAATGGTTGTGTTACTGCTCATTCCTCCTAACCCCTTTACCACTAGGGTTAGCTATTACATGACCAAGATCATCTTCATCATCACTATCCTCCATCATTGGTCTTCTAGGATCAACATGGACATGATTAATGGCTGATCTTGGTCAACTTCTCCGGCGTGAGTCATTCCATTATTCTGATTTCTATTACCATCACCTCGTAATAAAGTACCAAATTGGTTGTTGATATGCTCCAATTGTTGTTGCATATTACGAGTTATTTTCCACTGTTATTCGATTGCTTTCCAAACTGTAGGCAACCCCTGATCACCGTTGCGAGGTTAGTTGCTACCACCTTCAAGATTGGTCATCTGATTGGTTGATTTTACTACTCTAATACCACCTGACGCAGCGTGTGTGGAGAAAACACACGAAAGAAACCCTTGAAAACAAGTTTCAATGGCTGAAGTTTGGCTTTCAAAGAGGCGTAAAACTGAACTTGTTTTGCTAGAAAGAAACCCGAATAGGCTGTTATAATTGAATTGATAAAAAGTTGATTACAAACCCTAGTTTCTAAGCATATATATAGTGTTCGTCTAATCCATCTAATTCTTGTAAATAAAATCCAATTAGAATTCTAATAGAAAGAAAACCCTAATAAATATGAAGTAGAATTAAAATCCTAAAAACTTAGGAAGTTTTGGACCTATGGAATTCGCCCCCCCCCCCCCCCAATGGACTGTTTCGCTACTGTTCTGCTACTGTTTGGGTCGTTCTAGAGTGCCTAGTTTAGGTTGGGTTGGCCTTGGGCTAGGTCTTCAAACAGGAATAGTGACTGCATCACATCTTCTAATGTTTCTGAAACCCTAGACCAGAACAACAATACCACACAACTAGAACAACCACGACGCAATGCAACCAAAAGAGAATGATGTCAGATTTGAGTTTATGGAAGGGTGTGAGCTCGATGCTTTTCTGTCAGGAACTGTAACATTGACTGAGTTGTGCAAGAAGACAGAATCACGATTGAGTCGCGCAATCAGATTGGGATCCACAAAGTGAAGGTCAAATTTGGTGAAGTTCTCATTGGATTTGGTAGATCTAGGGTTGTCAACGCTGGAGATGAGTGTTGAGATGATGGCAAGAGGGCAACAAGCACAGACCTGTTGAGGAGATGCAATCTGGGTTGCCTCACCTTGTGTTGTGTTGCCGTCGCATCAGTCATCATTTGCAACACATCTTTCTCACTGTCCTTCTCACTACAGCAACTTCCAGAAGTTGGTGTCATGAGGACAGTGAGAAAGATGTGTTGCAAATAGTGACTGATGCGATGCAATTGAAGGCGGTGGAAATGGCAACTGGCGGTGATGGCAGTGGCTATGTAAGAAGTTTGGGTTAGGAACCTAGCTTTGATCCCATGCAAAATAAAATAATGTGGAAGTGTTTTTAATAAATGAGGTGTAGAACGACTTATATACATGCATCTTAATCTAATTTAAGGAAATAGTATATTCTAAGGATATACACAAAATACAATTAAGTATATATAGTTAGTTAATATAACAATCATAGTCAAATATCATGATCCTCTTAACAATATGGAAAGAGTGATTGTAGCTGAGATAAGGATGTTATAATGGATGGGCAACCATGCAGGACAAGACAAAATTAGAAATAAGATCATCCACAATACAGTCGGAGCAACTCCTACAGAAGACAAGACGCAAGACACAATTTAGACAGTTTGGACATGTCAAAAGAAGACCAATAGGAGCACTTGTGAGGCAAGTGAATAGAATGGGAGAAATTTGTGGCAAAAGAAACAAGAGGATGAACAAAGAAAACTTGATGAAAACCCATAGACATGATGTAAGATATAATAACATTATAGAAATATGTCCATGAAGATAGATGATTGGAGAGCTAGAATTGATGTTGCCGACCGATCTAGTGAGATTAAGGCTTGTGATGATGACGGTGACGAGATTCCTTTTATTGAAGAGTGTGTGCCTGGTTGCTTAAACTTGTTTAGACTATGGTGCATCCACTTATAAATTTGGGTTTTTTACCTGTTATTATCTTATTATTGACGTTGCTATTGAATTTGGCAGCATTTTTGAAATTTTGTTCATATTTTCATCTGTACACAACTGCAGACTTACACTTTTGGCCTTTCTTGTGCTTTATTTTCTGCCCTTCTTATTGAAATCATTTTTTTTTTTTATTTCTATAGTGTGCCTTTGCTGTTCTCATTATTTTCCCCATTGCTAAAGTCATTATTTTTTATTGCTAATCCCTTTCATCCAATTTTATTTTCTTTTTTTCCTATAAAGTTGAGTACTTGATTTTTGTCCTCCATTGCTCCATATTACAAATTAGTTTTTAGAAACTCATTCAAGGATGTGCTGGTAGCAGGACACTTAAAGCTCCTAGTTCTCGTATTGTAATTATTGAGGGAATCTATGCTTTGAGCGATAAATTGCGGCCTTTATTGGATCTTCGAGTATCGGTTAGAGGAGGAGTTCACTTTGACCTTGTTAAACGGGTGTTGCGGGACATACAACGTGCTGGGCAAGAACCAGAAGAAATAATCCACCAGATATCTGAAACGGTTTTTTTACTATTAACCTCACTGTAATCTGTTTATGAAACTTGATGGACCTCTCTATAAATTTTCAGCTTCATTGTTGTGCAGGTATATCCAATGTACAAGGCTTTTATTGAACCAGATCTCCAGACAGCACATATAAAAATCATTAACAAGTTCAACCCATTCACAGGATTCCAGTCTCCTGCTTACGTTTTAAAGGTATGATCTCCTTATTTCTGTGACGCTGTACCATAAAATCTTCTTCTACACATGCATTCATATAAACAAATGTTTTCCTGTTTTTGGTTTTTTTTGGTTGATGACTTAAGCTGGTAAGTTTCCTCAGCATTGTGTTAACTCTGTTGTAACTCTATGCTGCCTAATAATTTTAGTCATCAAAGAAAGTGACTGTGGATCAAATCAAGGCTGTCATGTTGGAAGAGCATACGGAAACCATGGAACAGACTTATGACATATATCTTCTACCTCCTGGTGAAGATCCAGAATCATGCCAGTCATATTTGAGGATGCGGAATAAAGATGGAAAATACAGTCTCATGTTTGAGGTTTGTTCCTTCGTTATTGCAATTGGCACATTAGGAATCCATGACTAATAAATTCTTAGCAGTTTAGATCTTTTGGTCTTACACCTTCACTTTTCATCTTACACCCTCACTGATTCAAGCAGCCAGCCATTTTTCTATATATCATATGTGGTTTCTCATTTTATGCTAGTCTTTGCAGGTGTTTTATCTGTATTTGTTAATACATGTATATATCTTGCCTGCAGTTACTGGAGAGATACCGTGCACTGAATTTTTGTTTGTAAAGCAACATTTTCTATTCACAGAATTGAAGAAGTTAAATTTTTTTAAATGTACAGTCTTGTCTAAAGATACAGTTATGTGGCCTGTGAGGATTCTGCATGGCACATTGAATATCTTGATATATTCTGTTGACTGCTAAGTGTATAATTTTGTTTTTCTGTTACTCTTGTTAATTTGCCAGTACTCCAGTTCCACGTGAAGATTGTCTTTCGTTGTCCAGTTGTGTTGCATTAGTTCCCTATCTTGTGTTTAATGGAAAATCTGTGGTTTTGATGACCACATGATATAATGCAGTGTCATTGATTTATGTGTTTGTGGCTAAATGATGTTATAATCTGGTTTTAATTGTTTAAAGATTAGGATTAGCTCATCCGATATCTTCTTTTGTCATTGCTATCTAGCCTTTTTGGCTCTTTGAAAGTGCCGCAAACTTACCTCCCTGAATGCCAAGCCGTCATTCTAAAAATGAAGAGACCTGCATTGTTTTGTCTGATCAATCTGGTTACACTTACACTTTGAATTTCAGGAATGGGTTACTGATTCACCATTCGTCATATCACCTAGAATAACTTTTGAAGTAAGTGTGCGGCTTCTTGGTGGCCTTATGGCCTTGGGATATACTATTGCAGCCATCCTAAGAAGAAGTAGCCATTCATTCTCTGATGAAAGGGTTTGTGTGAAAATTGATTGGCTAGAACAACTGAATCGCCATTATGTTCAGGTAAGATTTTTCTTCATCGTCTTGCTAAAAGATAGGACCGCACCAGAATTTGCTTGATCAGCCTTCTTGGTCTTCCAGTATGCTAATGCAATCTAATAGGATCATTATTGAAAAAACAGGCATGTCAAGCCACATGTAGTTCATGGATCTTTCTTGCACTGTTGAGGAATTCAATTTTACTTCATACTGTTAAAAGCTTGAAATCACTCCATTACTAGCATGGGAGTTGCATGCCTCATGTTTCCCCATTTTTGTCTATCAATGTACTCTGGTGATGAATTAAATGGTAAAGCATATTCATGCTAGTAAAATTGATAATGTTGGTCACTTAACTATCTTACTCACTATTGCAGATAAGTCTTTACAGTTTCTGTCAGCAATCATATCTAGATGCACACATGTACTCTTGAAAGCAGTAATCTTGTTGAAGGTGACAACTATGTTGGCACTGAGTTGCTCAATAAACTTAATGGCACTATTGAGAATTTAAAAATCTGAGAAGAAAGAAAGTTATTTTACGGTGTTTCTTTATCCAAAAATGCATAGGTTGTATAAGATAGCTTTGTAAAAGCCTGACAGGTCCCATATTTATATTTCATGGGAATCCGATACACCAACTTCAACAGAGCACACAAGGACACTTTCCTAAATTTATGGATGCCTAAGACAGCAATCTCAATCACAGAGTGATTTTTTTTTTCTTCTTTTCCTTTATCTTCTTGTAAACTCTCCTATTTGTCTTGTTACCTAACATGTGGACTATTCCGAAACTTCCTACTAAAATGGTTACTTCTAAATAAAGGTGCAAGGAAGAGATCGCCTAATTGTAAAGCATGTGGCAGAGCAGTTGGGGTTGGAAGGTTCATATGTTCCTCGCACTTATATAGAACAAATACAGCTGGAAAAACTTGTAAATGAGGTTATGGTATGACAGCTTTGGGATGTTGTGTTGCTTTATCCTGCACTCTTTTCCTGATCAAATCATTTTTCAGGCAGTACCAGATGACTTGAGGACAAAGTTCAGCATAGACGAGGATCTGGCAGCAAGCCCCAAAGAAGCATTTTCTCGAGCATTTGCTGAGAGGATGCCCATGAGAAATAAGCTTCTCAAAACGTGTGTGTTTTTACCCTTATTGATAATTTTGGTGTACATTTTGTACTTAATGTTTGTCATTACATATTTGGTGTGGTTTTAAGGCATAGTTCATTTTGGTCATTAGTGTTGAGAATGCAGTTAGTAATGTACATAATAGAGCTATTTGCTTGTATGTTGTAGATAGCTTGTGTGCTGTACATACTTGTACCTAGCAGGTATATACCTGAACCTAACTGAATACAGTTGAGAGATCTGAGTTTTTCCCTAGATTCACCCTCTCTTTTCTCTCTCTACCTCTTCTATCTCTGTTTCATGGTATGAGAGCTGTAGAGAATTGAATTGGAGTAGATTCTCTGAATCAATCAACTTCTTAGACTCAGATCTTGAATGCAATTCAAATCTTATTCGCAATTCCAGATCTTTTATCCTGATTGCAACATCCAGTAGATCGCACATGAGGTACTGGTCAGAACATCATCGTGTTCACTAGATCATGAGGTTCTTCTGTGATCTGAAGACTGAACCTGCTGCAATCTAATCTAGGGTTTGATCTGGTTCTGTAAGGTTTGGACTGGAGGTTTCAACTGGTGTTGGAGGGTTCAACTGGTGTTGGATTATATTTACTCAAACAAATGGTTCTGTCCTTATCTTCTTTAGATTCTTTGGAACGTGAATCTTGTCAATTGGGGAAGCATGTCCATTCTCCTTTTCCTAGTCATGTTACTAAATGAGCAGATGCTCCTTTTTCTCTTGTAAATCCTGATATCTGGGCTCCAATTAGATTTAAATCTAAACCAGATTTTTCCTATGTTGTAACTTTCACTAATGATTACTCTGGATGTACTTGTCTCTACTTAATCAAGGATTGAACATTATTATTGTCATTGTTCACTATGTTCTGTAATGATATTACCACTCAATTTGGTTGTTCTGTTCATATTCTACGTAGTGATTATGCTAAGGAGTACTGTTCTACAGCTTTTCAGTCTTTCTTATCTTCTCGTGGAATTATTCATCAAACCTCATGCTCATATGCTCCACAACAAAATGGAGTGGTGGAGCGTAAAATTCGCCATCTGGTTGAGACGGCTTATGCTCTTTTAGTTTATATGCATGTTCCAATTCTTTTCTGGGATGCTGCAATTTTAACTTCCTGTTATTTGATTAATCAGATGCCCTCTATTGTTCTTCAGGGTTCTATTCCTCATGCACTTCTTTTTCCTCAGGAACCCTTATATCCTCTTCCACTTCAGGTTTTTTATTCCACTTGTTTTCTGGATCTCCTTGCATCTGGTCAAGATAAATTGTCACCTCGATCTGTTAAGTGTCTTGGGTACTCATGTCTTCATAAGGGATATAAATGTTTCTCTCTCGCCCTTGATCATTAAATTATCTCCTCTGATGTGACTTTCTTTGAGTCTCTTTCTTTGTTTCTTCTCTTGCTTCTTCCTTCTCTCTTGATGAGGTACTTCCTGTTCCCGTACCTTTGACACTGACTCCTATGTCTCCTTGTCCCCTCTTGACTTATCAGTGTTGACATCGCCCTACATTAGCTTCTTTACCTCCAGATCCAGCTCCTGTTGTTATTCTTTCAGCATCAGCTCCTCCTTCTACTGGTCCCACTTTTGTTTACCTTCAGTTCCAGCTTCTATCAATGATGTCGTTCGTTCAGATGGTGCCATTTTTTCGTCAGACTCCAGAACTGTACAACATCTTCTTCATTGAGGTACTTGTTCTATTCAAAATCCTTATACTATTTACACTTATTTGAGCTATCATCATTTATCCACTATTCACCGAGCCTTTTTTTCTGCACTTTCTTCTATTTCTATTCCTAAAACACATGTTGAGGCTCTTGCTCATCCTGGCTTGTCTCATGCCATGGATGAGGAGATGTCGGCTTTGCTTGCTAATGAAATTTGGGATTAGTTCCACTTCCTCCAGGAAAACCCTTGATTGGTTGTCTCTAGATTTTTACTGTTGAAGTTGGTCCTCATGGGTCTGTTGATCGCTTAAAAGCTTGATTTGTTGCCAAGGGTTATGCACAAATCTTTGGTCTAGAATCTAGATTATGGTGATATGTTCTCTCCAGTTACCTCTTTATCAACCTGATATTAAGAATTTCTTTCTTCATGGTGACCTTAGTGAAGAAGTTTATATGGCTCAACCTCCAGGGTTTGTTTCTCATGGTGAGTCTCACCTTGTTTGTTGCCTCAAAAAGTCTTTCTATGGGTTGAAACAATATCCTTGGTGCTGGTTTGGTCGCTTTAGCTTTGTAGTTTAGTCTTTTGGATTGACTAGGAGTGAAGCTAATCATTTTGTTTTCAATCGCCATGCTCCTAGTGGTGTCATCTATTTGGTGGTCTATGTGGATGATATTGTCATTATTAGCGATGATGAGCAGGGGATTTCTTACGTTCATCTTCATTGCCAGTTTTAGACTAAAGATCTCGGTTGGTTGCCGTATTTCTTGAGTATTGAAGTTGCCCAGTCTAAGCATGGTATTTGTATATCCCAGCAGAAGTATGCTCTTGATATCTTAGAGACAGGTATGATGGATTCTAGACCTATTGGTACACCTATGGATCCAAATACAAAGCTGGTTCCTGGTCAAGGGGAGCCTATTGTTGATCTAGGAGGTATAGGAGATTGGTTGTGAAGCTGAATTATCTTACAGTCACCAAATCTGACCTTGCTTTTGTTGTTAGTGTGTTTAGCCAGTTTTTGGACTCACCTTGTGAGTCATTGCCACGCTTTAGTGTGCATCTTGAAGTATATAAAGAGAGCACCTGGTAGAGCTTTGTTATTTCTGGATAATGGCTATAAACAAGTTAGAGGATACGCTAATGCTGATTGGGCTGGTTGCCCTTTTGACAAACACTCTACTTCAGGTTATTGGGTAATGATTGGAGGCAATTTTATTTCTTGGAAGAGTAAGAAACAGCCTGTTGTGGCTAGATCTAGTTCTGGGATAGAATATCTGGTTAGGGCACTAGTTACGAGTGAGCTGGTTTGGATGACTGAAGGAGTTGTAGATTGGAGATTCAGGGTCTATGCAACTCATGTGTGACAATCAGGTTGCTCTTCATATTGCCTCTAATCTAGTTTTTCTTGAGAGGACCAAACATATTGAAATAGACTATTTGTGTGTGAAAAACTGGTTTCTAATGAGATTACCACTGGTTTTGTGGGTACTAATGACTAGCTGGCTGACCTGTTCACTAAACGACTTTGAGGTCCAAGGATTATCTACATTTGTATCTGGCTAGGAACATATGACATGTATGCGCCTGCTTTGGGGGGGGGGGGTGAGTGTTGAGAATGCAGTTAGTATTGTACGAAATAGAGCTAGTTAGCATGTATGTTGTAGATAGCTTGTGTTCTGGTACATACTTGTACCTAGCAGGTATATATATACCTGAACCTAAGTGAATACAGTTGAGAGATCTGAGTTTTTCTCTCCATTCTCTCTCTCTGTGTTTCAATTAGTTAACAATTTTTTGTTCTGGGACTTATATGTATGTTACTGATGGCTCATTGTTGTTGGTGGCACCCCCTTATTTAGCTAATTGAAGATGTCTGTTTGTGCTTTCGTGTTCTGCCCTGTCAAGAGTAATTTATGTAGTTGAAGCATGGGCTTGTAAATCTCTCCTCTTCTGGTGGTTAATTTCCTAGTGGTATTAATCTTTAATAATTTCACTTGATTTACTAGAGTCTCCGTGAGGCTTTTTTGCTGCTTTCCTTGTTGGTTGTCAAAATTTTTATGTAAGTTCTAGTCACTTGTTTTAATCTTTGATCCATCTGTCCCTTGTATAATATGCTAGCTGAGCTGCTTAAGCGTGCACTTTAAACTTTGGCTCTATATTTTTCCTGCAATCACCATCCATCTAGGATGTTCATAGTCTTTTGTTGATGGTTGTATCAATGTGTATGGGTGACTTGAGTAACCAAATAAACAGGTCAGGCTCCAGAGAACCTGAGGACTAGATGACCATTGGAGTAGCTTGACCGTAGAGGAAAGCAGCAGGATGGTCGATGTCTTGTCCTTGAATTGGAGGAAACCCTCCAGTTTGTGAGGGATGATAATAAAATTCAACTAGGACAGGTCTTATCAAGGATAAGAAAAAGTCAATGAGGGATTGATTCCTGATAAAAGAGAGGGCCTCTGCTATTCCAAAGATAAAGCATATCCTTGTGTCCTCTTTGACATGGCAAGTAGTGGGTTTGGAAAATGGCAGTCATCCTCTCCTAGTCAACCTGGCTGACAACAATGGAAAAACCCCTATGATAAGACACGAAGCCACTTGTCCCAGAATTCTTGTAATACTTACTGTGTAGATTTAGCATATGTAGGCTTTGGTTAATGTGTAGATTAAGCAGTTTTTATGTGAGCAGTTGTCATGCCACAAACTTGTTAAACATCGCAAGCTTTTAGGTCGTACACATTGCTGTTTGATGGATATGACTATCTTTTCTTGTTGCTTTTATATACCATAAGCTAACTCTCTGTTACTAGTCGAAGCTTGTTTATCTAGCCAAAAAAGAAAAGAAAAAATTAGTTGAAGTTTTTCTTTTTTCTTTTTTTTTGATGGAACGGCAGGGATTTATTTATAAGAAGAAAAGCTACAAGAAAACATAAAATACAGATCCCCAGAACAGAACATCCCCAAAAGATAGAAAAATACAATCATACCAGATCAGTGTTCGGGGAATGAATAGAAGAAAAATGAATAATCTAACAGAAGGTATGGGAAACCGTCAACACCAATGTTTTATGGGGGCTAAAGAAAAGAACAACTGAGAGCCAGCATAAGGAAAAGATGAGTCTAATCCCTTGATCCATTCCACCAGCCACATGATTTCCAGGTGGAAGAAATCCAAACCAGAATTATCAGCTCCTTCAAAAACGATGCAATTTCTTTCTAACCAAATTGTGCATAGACCCCTATAAAAGATCATAAACCAGAACTTGGTTTGAGATTTGGCCATAGCAAAGAGAGGCCACTGTTCAAATAAGGTCCAATAATGAGAAGGAACATACCCAGGAGAAACCCCACCAGCTAAATATTTAACTTTTAGATTCATGAGCCTCAGTAATATATCTTAGACCTTCATCATAGATTATCAATGTAAGATTGTCATGACAAACATCCTTTAGGCCCTGGCATTCTTATCATTCATAGATTTCATCTCTATATAATTCTAACTTAGGAGCGCAAGCCCTAAGTTGCTTCCTATGTGTAGCAACAGTAAGGTTGGTTCTCTGTGATTGCAAGGTCATAGGTTCAAGTAGTGGAAGCAGTCTCTTTGCAAAGCAAGGTTAAGGCGGTGTACAAAAATAGCCCTCCCCTAATCTCTCACTCTTCTAACCCCCATCTGCATGATAGTGGTATTGGGTTAGTTTTGATATCACGTGTTGCACCATGTCTGCTAACCCAAAAGTGCTAGTTGAAGTTAACTCTTTAGAAGCAAGTAGTATATCTAATATTCTTTTAGTATATCAGCGATATGGGATTGGCTTTTTGACATTTCCCATTATTGTCTAATAAGGATGTCATTCTGTTAACAAGTAGCTAGAAGTGTCTTTTTTATAGGCTAACATGTGGAGGTCCATTCTAATGTAAAGCAGATATCACTACTTGTATTGTACATGTATAAATATGCATCCAATGTAGCATATTCGCATTTTTAAAGTCTATTGACATCTTGAAAATAAGATCTTAGTCACCAAGCTAGTATAATCTCTCATTATTCCCTTTGCCGTACTCCTAATGACAGTTAAGTATAACAAGCAAACAACTTGCAGCAATTTTTTAAGTTGATTTTTTCTTTTCCAGAAAAAGCAAACAAGCTATCTTGTGTCCTGTATGATATGTTTCCTGGCTAGGAAAGTGATTTCGAGCCATGGTTGGATAATTTTGGAAGTTGGTAAGAATGTTTTTAGTGTTTTTAAAACTACATTGTCATCACAAGCCTTAATCCACTAGGCAGAGCTACATGAATTTTAGGTCTGCAATCTAACTTTTAAGATTGCATATCTTCGTGATCTGAACTTAAGTAGCTATGTTTTGAGGACTTATCTATCCTCGAAGAAAAAATGTTTTCAAGACCTATCTATTGATTAGGTAGGCAGAATAATTATTGCAAGTCAAGGTTATAACCTTTTTGAGAGACATGCACCACTTAAATGACTGAACAAAGTATAATGGTACATAATCTGTACTGTACTACAATTTTGTGGATGTCAGGGGCTTATAATGTTATGCACCGTTCTTTTCTCTCAACATTTGATGCTTCCTCTCATATTACCTGTTTCCCTCATCACTTTGATAATGTAATATGTTCTGTTTTAACAGTGGCATGTCACATTCATATTCAACGCAAACTGACAATCTGTCCAAGCTAATTGGGCTTTCTGTCAGTAACCGAAGGTCTGATGACAGGACAATGGAATCGCCATCAACATTAGCAAATCAGGTACTTAGTGATTTTATTTATTCCCCTGAATTTCTCTACTTTTTGACTTGGTTATTCTTTTGGTATAGAGTAACTGGAAAGCTTTATAATCAGCCGTCTTTTCTTTGTGTGTGTGTGTAATTCCCTTTTGTTTCCAAACGGAGCTATTTCACAGTTGTCAGAACAAATATCCATGCTGAATGACCGGATGGACGAGTTTACATGTCGGATTGAAGAGCTGAACTCCAAGTTAACCAGCAAGAGAGTTTCGTCCAGCCCTGAAGCCTGCAATGGATCTGCTCCCACTTCTTATTTCATTGCTGGCTTAGGCAATGGTTTCTTGACTGGACCAATGATGCCTAACTCTTCATCTTCCTCACAATTAGCAAAGGAGTCTGCATTGATGGAAGAGGTAACAAACAATCTTATTCTTTTGGTATAGATATAGGCTTGAAAGTCAACCATTCCCATTGATTGTGACCTATTTCCTTCTCTCATTTGGTCTATCAGTCTACTATTTCCTGGTTCCGACTCATGCTTTTCCCTAGACAAAGCTTGACCCACTCAACATGCATTCTCTGTGGGACCTTAAACCATGGTAAACATACCAACCACATGCCAAGCTAATCCAACTACTTTAGACAAGAGCCTATAGTTGTAGGTGTCACTATTTCCATTGTTTCATAATTCCTTGTAATACGCACTTTTGAGGTTGGTAGCTAAATGTCTAGCCTATACATGCTCTCAAACTTACTTTACTTTTTACAGTAAGCTACAACACGCTTTGATAACAAAATGTCCAAGTTACACTTGCCTCTATAATATAAGATGATTGGACATCAAGATAAGAATTTAAGTCTTACTACATGTGAATATGAGGTCGCCACAACAACCGCCAAGTCTTCCCTCATCATTACTTCTCCCTTAGGCTGAAATGTTATAGGGCACAAAGGCATGAGTCTAACTACTCTATAAGGGCATATGTGGCATGCACATGTCACATAACCAATGCTCAAGCATACACAAACATGATGGCAACATCTTTCCAACACATCTTCCCTAATAATATATACAATTTATGCACTAAATTGCATCGTATAAACTTTGAACTGATGGGTTCTTGCTTTTATCTGGCTTCAACAACTATATCATGATTACAGGGTAATAGCTTTATCTTGTTGATTATTTAACAGTTTGCTGAGGATATGCCACCTGTGAGCTGCCTCACAATGGTTGACTTGATTGTTGCGCGTTCTACTTGTGACCACTGTGCATTCTTTCTTTGTGCTGAACAGATCTCAACTGTCGCTCGTGGACAACGTCAAATCATGAATCAGCTCGACAGTCTCAGCAATCTTCTCCGGGACACCTTCACAGAGAGGTCAGGTGAAGCCAGAACGGAGAGGAAAAGCTTAATTGACGACATCCAATCCATTAAGGTTCCCCTGATTCTGTCATTGGCAATTGGTGGCTTAGGAGTCCTCTTGTTAAAGAGGTTTCTTCCCCGGAGCTAGTTATTAGTAGCAATTCAATTTAAACGAATCGGGTTTTATACATGTTCAACTTTTGGAAACAGTCTCTTACAATGCTACCCTTCTAATCGGAAACAAAAAAAGAAAAAAGAAAAAACTGCTTAAAGCCATAGAGGCATATAAATGTTCTTAAGGCTCTTTTGAGGTTTTGTTACAGAAGGGTGTGGATTGGCAAATTTTGTAGCTTGTAGGGCCGGTACAACTTCTTTTAGAACTGTTTCTCCTATCCCTTCTTTTAAAGATCAATCAAATGCAAGTATAGGAGTAAATTCTGAATCTCTTATTTTATGTTTCCTACCCTCCCGCAGGCACAGACTTTCATAACTTTTGCCTTTTGATTCCATCGGAACAGCAAGTTAAGATGCTTGTTGCTGAGATTGTATTGATCATCCATCATCCATCATTTAGTGCAGAATGGAATCAACTCAACACCATGGATGGCCTCTGAAGATCGGGCTTCTGTACTAAGATTCTGAACAGCAAAACTGCTATGTCTACCCGCGTGGCTGAGTTGTTATCAAGCAGAGTTGAGAGTTACAAGTGGAAGCTGTAAAGACGCATTATGTTGATGATGATGTTGAGGGCAAGGTGCTACTCGAATGAGGGGTGTTGTGTTGGGTTGGGAAGGTGGGTAGAGATGGGAATGGGTGTCTAATTGAACTCACCTAGGTGTGGGGGGTTGGGGTTGGGTTGGTTGGTTGCGAATGGTAGTAGACATGGTTGGGTTGGGGAGGTGGGTAGAGATGGCAAGGGGTGTCTCATTGAACCTGCCCAGATGATGGGGGGTTTGGGATGGCAGTAGAGATGGTTGGGTTGGCGAGGTGGGTAGAGATGGGAAGGGGTCCCTAATTGAACCTGCCCAAATGGGGGTTAGGTTAGGGTTTGGTTGAATTTTTTTATTTTATTTTAAAGTAGCCTGCACATTGACCGTAAATTTTATTGCTTTGCATCTTAAATTTTATTTTAACTATATCTTCTATTATTTAACTTTTGTCTAAATATAAACCTAAATGTCATAAATTAAATAATAGACAAAGTACAAATTAACGGATGAGAGATGAAAAAGAAAAAAGATAAGAGAATTCGTTAAATTTTAAATGATTGGAGTCAAATGATCATCTTAAATATGACAAAAAATGTCAAATTTGAATGCTCGAATAGTTTTCGTTCAATTTAATTCGTAAGATTTTGCACAATAAATTCTTTAATAGTTATTAATTAGAGTTAGATTTAAAAATAAAACTACTAGTTTCGTTTTCAATTTTTAGTTGTTGGTTTCCAAAGTTTTGGGAAAGCAAATAAATTTGAAAACATTGCTCGATAAAGAGTTGCCATTTTCGAGAAAAATGATCACGGGTTTGAAAAAAGTGAAATGGGATAACGAGTTGTTTGATATTAAAAATAATTTAATTTATTTTTAAATAGAATAAAATTTTGAAAAACTTGTTCAAATATAAAAAAATTTCAAAATTAAACTAACCTTGAAAATGTGTCCTAATTTTTTAAATTAAGAATAAATTTTTAATATTTTTGACATTTAAATTCATTTTTTTAAGTTTTTATGAAAATCAAAAAATTAGAAATTTTACAAAAAATTAAAGATAGAAACCTGAAAGAAAAAACTTGATTTTTTATTGGTTTTAATTTATTTTATCATTTTCAATCATCAATATATTCAATTATTTTTATAAAAGTATATTATTATATAATTATGTTAAAGATTAATATATTAATATATCATATAAATAAAATAATGCATTATCAAATAATGCATGAACACAACCTTATATGATTTATAAGTTATATTAAAAGTAATAAATGGAATTTTATACTATAGTCAAATAAATTAATTACTAATTATCATTAACATATGGGAAAATATAAATATAAATGTTTTAAAACTAACATTGTGAACGAACACAATTATACTATTCCTACCAATAATATAAATCTAATAATATATAGATATTATCAGAAAAATTGTTTACAATTTTTAAAATTAAAAAATAAATTGAGAATTCGATTTTCATAAATAAAGAACAAACAACATTTGTAGTTATCTTCTCTGACTATGTTTGAATAAGTATAAATAAAGTTCAAAGTTCTAACCGTAAAAGTAATATTCTTACCAAATTATAGTTGAACATCCGTGGCATTAGCTCAATCAATTAAATGAGGTGTTTATTACCTATAACTTATAAATAAAAGCGTGTTAATGTAATTTTTCAAACTTAAAAAAGCTATTTCCTACATTAACATAAAAAGCTAGGCAAGTTTATATGATTTAGAAAATAAAACCCGAAAAAACTATGCATGCAAAACATTTATTGTAGAAATACATCGATATATATTTATATATATGTATGCATATATGGCAATGGATGAATGAGGGGTTATATCCAGGCATTGTATTGATTAATAATATTCTTACCAAATTATAGTTGAATATTTGTGATTTTGGTTCAATCAACTAAATGAGGAATTCATTACCAAGAACTCATAAATAGGAGTGCGTTAGTATAATTTTTTAAACTTAAAAGGCTATTTATTGTATTAACAAGAGAAATTGTACTAGTTTGTATGATTTAGAAAATAAAATCTAAAAGAACTATGCATACAAAACATTTGTCGTAGAATTGCTTTAACATGTGTCTATATGTATATGTATGCATATATGGCAGTGGATGAGAGAGTTGTGTCCAATCATTGTATTGATTAATAATATTATTGTCAAATTATAGTTGAACATGTGCGACTTTGGTTCAATCAACTAAATGAGGGGTTTATTATCAAAAACTCATAAATAAGATAGCGTTAGTGTAATTTCTCAAACTTAAAAGACTATTTTCTATATTAACAAAAAAAGCTGGGTTGGTTTGTGTGATTTAAGAAATAAAATTGCATTAACATGTGATCATATGTATATATGCATGCACACATGGCAATGGATGAAAAAGGTTGTGCCTAGACATTGAATCGATTACTAATATTCTTATTAAATTATAATTTAACATCTATGGTTTTGTTCAATCAACTAATAGAGGAGTTTATTACCAAGAACTCATAAATAAGAGTATGTTAGTGTAATTTTTCAAACTTTAAAGGTTATTTTTTGTTAAACAAAAAAATTGAATTGATTTGTATGATTTAGGAAATAAAACCCAAAAAAATTGAGCATGCAAAATATTTTGTCGTAAAATTGTATTAACATGTGTCTATATGTATATATGAATGTATATATGACAGAGGATGAGGGAGATTGTGTTTAGGCATTGTATCGATCAACAATATTTTCACCAAATTATAGTTGAACATTCATGACTTTGACTCAATCTAAATGAGAGTTTTTTCAATAAGAATTCATAAATAAGAATTTGTTACTGTAATTTCTCAAACTTAAAAGGTTATTTTTTTGTATTAACAAAAAAACTTGAGTTGGTTTGCGTGATGGAGGAAATAAAACCCGAAAAAGTTTTGTATGCAAAACATTTTGTTGTAAAACTGCATCGACATGTGTCTATATGTATATACGTATGTATATATGGTAGTGGATGAAGGAAGTGGTCTTTAAGTATTATATCAATTAATAATATTCTTACCAAATTATATTTGAACATCCGTAGTTTTAGTTCAATCAACTAAATAAGGAGTTTATTATTAAGAACTTATAAATAAGAGTACGTTAGTTTATATGATTTAGGAAATAAAACTTGAAAAGATTGTGCATACAAAACATTATGTTGTCATAAAATTACATCGACATATGTCAATAAATATATATACCTATATATATAACAGTAGATGAATGAGGTTATATTCAGGCATTATATCGATTAACAATATTCTGATCAAATTATAGTTATGACATTAGTGTAAATGAGGACTTTATCACCAAAAACTCATAAATAAGTGCACATTAGTGTAATTTCTCAAACTTAAAAAGGCTATATCCTATATTAACAGGAAAAACTAGGCTCATTAGTGTGATTTAGAAAATAAAACTCAAAAAGGTTGTGCATGGAGAACATTTGTCGTAGAACAGCATCGACATCTGTCTATATGTATATATGTGTGTGTGTGTATATATATATTTATATATGGCAGTGATAAAGGGTGCTGTGTCCAGAGATTGTATCGATTGAGGTATCAAAAACCTCTCTGCATCGGAAGTGTGATCGTGCTTACTGACTGGTTCTGAATCGAAGGATGTGATTTTCTCTTCGTCTTCGAATACCGGGTATGTTTTCCTTTCGATCGTCGTTCTGTTTCTTGAATTCATGTTCGGGTTTTCATTTTCATTTTATTCTGATTCTCAGTCCGTATGTTAGGTTTGCTTGTTATCTGATTCCACTGCTTGCGTATTTGATCTCTTTAACACTGAGTTCACTGGCATTTGGGTTTTGCATTGTTTGATCGGCGTTAATTGAATGAGAGCGGAAATTTTGAGTTAGGCCTATTCTTGTTTGCTGATTGATGAAAATGAGTCAAATGAATGATTTACATACATTGTTACGAGCCGTTCATGCTGATCGAACAATGAAAATGTGGCCAGAATTTTGAGAAATTTTTGTGTTAGGCTCGGTAGAATTAAGGTTTCTTTCTTTCTTTTGTGCTGTCTGAGGCTCGTCATTGATGAGAAAATTTTATAATACCCGAATTTTTCTCAGCTTCTAAACTAGAGTTTAGCCTCGGACTTCGATTATAAATCAACTTGTATGCATCATTTGTGTTAATCTATGTAAAATTGAAACATTCACTCGAACTAGGAAGGGCTTTCCTGTTAGGTTTTAGTGGGATTGAGGGTTTTCTGCTTTCTGTTTTCCTTTTGGCTGTCTGAAATTCCTGCTATCTCTGTAACCTAACAAAGGTTTAGGAGAGGTAATGCATGGGTTTGCTGCAAATTTCATTTGTTACCATGACATTTAAAGGATCATGAGCTTGCTCTGTGTCTATTTTCTATTTATTTAATATCTATTTATCATTTAATATTTTTCTATTTCATTCATTTCTACTTTTTTTTTTTGCTTGGGAACATTTATACTGCTTAATTTCACAGTAGGTAGTAACTCATGCTGTTCAATAAGTTCCAGCTTGCCATCTTTCTATGCAATTTGAGGATTGAGTACAAGCTTGTGCTTTAGTTCAAATTTGGAAGCTTCCCAATTCTTGTATTAAGTTTACTTGATTTAGTTTGTTGGGTTTATTTGATTTCCTTTTGTGTGCTTAGTTAGAGTAAGACCTAACTTAGGTTGTTTTGCTTGGGGAATGCTCTAGGTTAGGTCGCCTGACCTAGTTTCTGTATACTATGAAGCACAAACAAAAACAAGAGGACACACCGTTTTTCAAAAAAGTAGGACGTGATACGTTTGGGATACGTTAATGATGATGTTGGAAAATCACACTACAATGCCTGGATTGACGGAGAACGTTTTGAAGGCCGGGCTAGTCTAATCCTTGGGGTTGACCTGCAAAACAAAAGTTATGGCTTCTTGGGGCTGTCTTTGAAGGGCACTTGGATGATCAAGTCAATAAAGGATGGAAGGAAATGAATTGACAAAAAGGAAAGTAAAAGGTGAAAAAAATGAGAGCATTTGTGGTAGAGATATTAAGGTTCCAAGTTAAACTTGGAAGCAATGGGTCTCCAAGGTTATGTTCTTCTGTTTTGAATATTCAATGCAATCAAGCTTTTGGTAAAATTTTAGTGTGGCATCAATCTTTCCTGGCTACATTGTCTGGGGGTGATGATTTCTTGATGCATCTCTAGTGATTTTGTCGTTGCGGGGTTTTGATTTCAGTTTCTCATTCCCTGTCTAGTTCAGGTTTTTTTGGGGTCACTCATATTATGTAGGGTTGTTGTATCACTGTTTTAGCGGCCTTGCTTTTATGCATTAATATAATATAATCTAGCCTTCTTAAAAAAATGCATTTAAATTTCATAGACCAAAATTCCAAATGAATAGCTCTAATCTTAAATATATATCAAGAAACAAGAAACTAGAATATAATATATCAACACTCAGCAAATAACAATATAATAATATAATAACATATATCAAAATAGCAAAACAACAATAAACACAATAAAATATACATCAACAATTAGCAATAGTCTATTAAAATATATATTGCACTTCACAACAATGAAACACAAAAACAAGAAGAAGAAGTCGCAAGACTCGCAACTCACTGGGATTTGGAAAGACTAAAACAACAATCAAGTCATCAGTTACGATGTGCTCACTAGGTTTGGGACTTGCGAAGCCAAAGTATGTCGCAAGGATGAAGTTGCAATGATGAAATTGGAGTTGCCAACTGGTACAATGTGTGTGTGTCAATGAGAACCCACATCCACCACCTTTCAAGTGTGCACTAAGTAAAACCCACCGGGCATGTACAATAGCCCACAAACCATGTGCACACTTGGTAAGTAGACAAAAATCTATATGTGGGCTCACCTCAAAGAGGTTACCTCGGTGGCAAAGGAGACCATTTACCACCAAGCCAACCTTGGGTTCATAATGTGAACGAAAGCCTTTATTTGTATGCAACAAACTCAACCTCTAATTTAATGATTCCAAACAGAACATAACATTGATAGAATTAAAAGGGGCAACCAGGACAGATCTCTCATCGTCATCATTAACTGCACCCCATCACAACTATGTTAAGGTCGATTGTATGACATTCGCAATATTAGTTGATTTCTAAAAGTCACATTAACAATACAAATCCATGTAAAAGAAAAGTGAGACCAAATTTTACACTAGATGCTCTTCCTAGCGCAACCCTTTAGCTAGGAAATGATGAGATAAAGTTCTAACACCATCTTTGTAAGGAAAAGCTTCATGGGATGGTGGTTAATGGAGGTAATTAATATGATTTTGTTCTATCACATAGTTGATATTGTGAAATCAACCCGTACAAGATGGGAAACAACTTATATTCCTTAATTTAAGCTGTATTTTTTATTTGTACCCAATAAACTACAGCTTGAATTTTAATGATTCCAAATGGAACAAAGTGTTGGTAGAGTTAATAGTGTCTATTTGTCATGATTACAATTGTCTCGGATATTTTTAAATGAGACAACCAAGGTAGTTCTCTGTTAGGTATAAATTAAATAACTCTACCAGTGCCAAATGTTTTGTTGTCCATCAAATTATCAAAAAAATTTCTGATTGGTTTCCTTAGAACTCCAAAATCCTAGAGAAGCCGGCCAACCATCCACCTGTCTCTGGAACTGCCAGGTTGCAATAATGTCCATGAAATAAGTAAGAGAGGTTGCCATGAAGTTTCAGTCTTTGAGTCTAGACCAGCCACAGTGTCTGAGCAATCCTGTTACACCCACACCCTTGTCACATTAACTCTCACTTTTCTAACTATTTTGAACTCCATGAGGTAAAGCTTCGTGGTTATTTTCTCATAGAGTCAAGGACGTGGGCAGAAGTGGCCAAAGCCTAGATACTTGCGAGAACTGAAAGCTTGGGTCTGTCAACTCTAGTGGTAGCTTGCCAAGGCTTACAAGAAGAGAGACTGACAGAGATGACTTCGTGATGCAATTTTGATGCCTAGGAAATGTATTTATGCAATACACATGATCTAAACTAAGCAGTTGATGCAGAACAGGTTACAATAAATTTGCCAAGAAAATAGGTTAAGCCAAAGTAAGCAAAAGAGCAAAAATTCCAACTCCATCATAGCCCATGAACCTACTTTGGAAGCTTCAATGTGGATATGTACTTGGGGAATATCATATGTAGTTGTGAAGATCTCATTGCATTCTTTAAGTAGATTCCAAGGTCTAGTCAAAAGCATCACTAGAAATTATGCTTCTGATTGTTCGAAGTCTGCTCAAAGCTTGTTATTTTTTGTTTGTCCCACATTGCTTAGTTGTTATATTCTTATGTTTATAAATAAAAGAAGCTTGTATTTTTTATTTATCCTATGTTGTCTTCCAATGATGCATTTTTTAATATTTTTGTTAAGAGTTTAAGAAGTTGATTTTTACTTTTAAGACAACCTTTATCTACACATGTATAATTGGCTTGGTATGTTGTAGTATGCTTTGTTTGCTCTGAATTTGTCATAACGTGGTTTATAAATATGTGTGTATTTTCTGGTTTCTTTTTTCCATGTTAGTATATATTGTGAACAGGGAATAGTCTGCATGATTTAATGTTTTGTTTAGAGTTTGAGAAGTAGATTTTTAATTAAAGGAACAAAAAAAAAAAAAAATTAGAATCTCCTTGTGAACCAACATTGATCTGTA
Source organism: Diospyros kaki (assembly GCA_036245055.1). NCBI lineage: Eukaryota > Viridiplantae > Streptophyta > Magnoliopsida > Ericales > Ebenaceae > Diospyros > Diospyros kaki. Next base: position 3,859,340 of record BSEG01000010.1, read on the forward strand.
GATTTATTATTGGCTTGATGTGTTCAGATATGCTTATCCCACATTGCTTCCATTTCGAGAAGTAAGTTGTGAAATTTATTATAAATAAATGGTCTTACCAAGCTTGGAAAACAGTTGAATTCAGTTATTTTTTTCTCTTATATAGATATTCTCTATAGAGTTGATTATTTATCTCCCTTGCATCAAGAGTGTATACTTGAACAGATCTAATATATTTGCTTTACAAAATTCTTATTTCTTTAGAAAGTTCAAACACAATGTCTCCCAAAGAGAACCATTGCGTGGGGGGGGGGGGGGGTGTGGATTTATGCCTTCTTGTTGGCACACCATAGTCACTTGTGGTTGACTTGCCACCGCAAAAGCTTCCATCACCTGACTTTCCAAGAGGAGTTGAGTAGACTCTATAGTCACCAAAGGTGGGTTGTGCTCCACTGCTCTGCAAGGGCCTAGTTAGAGTGTTGGGACAACGCGACTTGAATATGGTGCGGAAAAAGTTCAGACATAAAGGAGTTATCTAGCAAATCATTAGGGAATTTTGAGGGTGATGGAGCAAGTGGCCGAAGTATGCTAGCCTAGGAATAGCAATAGTATATGGTTGTAGTCATACAACATGGCGAAGGAGGTTTACTAGGGCCTACAACACCATTGCCTCTACACCCCCACCATTGCTTTTAATTTCCCCAGTGATCCACCAAATAGCTCGTTTATGTCTAACCTTTTCCTGCCTGAGATTCATGTTGTGGTGTCCTAGCACACACGCATCTGGCCCCATTGAGTTAGATTCGATGTCAGCAGTAACGGTGAAGCACGACCCACCTCTAACGGTGGTGGAGCCTACCCAACTCCTCCTGGAAAGATCTTTTGCAGCGATGAGTCAACTGCAAGGTATGTGGCGTGTGGACAAGAAAGAATGAATCTCTCTTATTCCCTAAATGGCTCTCCCCCTCAGAGACATTGCATTTGCACTTTTTGAAGAATTAAGAATTCTACTTAGTTTAGACCACATTCTATATACTTAATTACTTAGACATCGATATAGTATTTTGATAAATTCCATGGAATGATTAGTCAAAGTATCCGAATTTGGCTAATTGGATTTGGCAGATTGGCGAATCATCTTTTTGGAGATTTCTAAATTCAGGTTTAGGGAACTTTCCTATTCTAGTTTAGGAGATTTCCTATTTGTATATAGTCAATTCTTTCCTTTGTTTTTTGCTCTTTCCTATTTTGTATAATCCTCATATCTGTAAGAGGACTTGTAAAGCTTTACACGAATTAAGTGAATGAAATAAGTTGTTCCATTTTCTACATGGTATCAGAGCCATAGGCGGTTTGTCCCTTTCTTTCTTTCTTTCTAGTTTTGTGTGCCTTCATTGCCACAACAGTGTTCGAATCTAACACTAGTTTGTCAGTCTTTGTTTCCTCCTCTTTTCTACCATGTCAGAAATTTCAGAAACTACTACTCCAATGACAAAAGGAGATGGTGTCCCATTTGATCCGCCTATGGGGAGTGCTCCTACTAGTGACCTACCAGGGATACATCATTCCTATTGGCTTGATGGGAAGAACTATCTACCATGGGCACAACTTGTGCGGACGTTTTTGAAGGGACGAGGGAAGATAGCCCATTTAACTGAGCCGGTTCCAGGTGTTAAAGATCCAGGTTTTTTTGCATGGGAAGTTGAGGACTCTGTGATAATGTCTTGGCTTTGGAGTTCGAGGCAGCCCGAGGTGAGTAAAAATTGTATGTTCTTGTGTACTACTAAGGAGATTTGGGACACTGCAAAACACACTTACTCTAAGGTGCAAGATGCATTTGTGATTTTTGACATTAAAATGAAAATAAGTAGTACAAGGCAAGGATCTTTGACAATCACTGAGTACTACAACAAAATGAATGAGTATTTTCTTGAGTTGGACCATTACCAAGATATTAGAATGAAGTGTAGTGAAGATGTAGCCACCTTGGCTGCAATATTTGAAAGGGATAGAGTAGTGGAATTTTTAGCCTGTCTTAATGCTGAATTTGACCAAGTGAGAGTACAGATCCTTGGAAGGAAAAAACTTCCCTCCCTTAATGAAGTGTTTTCTATTGTTCGTAGTGAGGAGTATAGAAGGATAACCATGCTAAATGAAGTAAATCTTGAGGGATCTGGAATGGTGACTAATAAAATGGATGGTACTTGATTCAAGTCACAACAAGGCAGGAATGAGTATAACTCTAAATCAGAAAATCGGGATGGTTTGTGGTGTTCTTTTTGCAAAAAATCTAGGCATACCAGGGAAACTTGTTTTAACTTACATGGAAAAGAAGCAGTGTTGAACAAGGTGGGAGGTTTGAAACATATATAGTCCAAAAACCAAGCTCAAGCCTATAATGCAACTAAGGAGGAAGAAACCATTCTTGAAAAGGAAGATCCAGTTATCATGACTAATTAATTGAATGCTGAGGAGATCGGTAAGCTAAAAAGCTTTCTGAAAACCATTCAAGATGGCACTTGTTCCATGGCTCAAGTAGGTATTTGTTTGAATTCTAAATCTATTACTGCCTCACATACTATTAGGAATAATTTATGGATCCTAGACTTAGGAGTTACCGACCATATGACCTTTGATTTAAATGTGTTTGAATCTTATAAACCAATGAGTAGCTCCAAGAATATAACAGTAGCCAATGGAGATGCAATCCCTATTTCCGGTCATGGTAATGTGATCCTTAATTTCTCATTACTTATTCAGCATGTTCTTCATGTTCCTAACCTCTCTAACAACCTAATATTTGTTCACCAGCTTACCAAAGACCTAAATTGTCATGTTGTGTTTTCTCCTAACAAATGTGAGTTCCAGGCACTGGACGCGGGGAAGAAGATTGGTGTTGTTGAGGAATGGAATGGGCTGTACTACTTGAAGACAAGTAATTCTTTCACTAAGGGGGAGCAACCCATTCTTGCTTGTTCATCCCAGCCTACATCTATGACTGAATTTTGGCTTCAGCATTGCCATTTAGGACACCCTCCACTTAGTTTAATACAATCAATGTTTCCTACTGTTAACCTTAGGACTCTTAGGTTACAACCTTAGGCGAGAAAACCCTCACATAAACCCTCTCAAACATTCTCAAATGCAATGAAAGAATAGAAACAGAATATATGGACAACAGAAAAGGAAATAACAGAATAAAAGAGATCAAACCAAACACTTTAGGCGCAGATTTATCCTGGTTCGGATTGCCTTTGGCAATCCTACATCCAGCCTTCAAACACCCACCAATGAGCAGCCTTTTATTAGGATGAAACTGATCAATACAAAGCCCAACCTCTACCTCAATCCTATCGCTCAAGTACAGCCCTTTGTTCACTCCAAGAAAACTCAAGAACACAATACATATGCCTCACTTTCTCTAGAACAAAGACACTCACAATAGGAGAAGAGAACTTGACAAGAGAGAGAGTTGAATGAATACTTAGACTGCCGCCTTGCCCTCTTATTTATAGAGGAGGCGGGCACAAATTAGGCAACTAACTAACTTAGGGAAATTACATATTAACCCCAACTAAAAGTACTAATTACACTTAGCCCCAACTGCCTAATTTCTTCAGCCTAAACTACTCTTTTATACTCCTTCAGATTCTGCTATCTTCTAGGACAAGAATCGAGGCAAACTTCAACAAATCTCCACCATTTGCCTTGAGTTCTTCACCCGATAGCCAGCTCTTGCTTCCTCCATGGATGATGAACAAACCTGATCATATCAAACACAAACACATCAAAGAAAAACATATCAATGCTGTAAAACATAATAATGGACCACTCTTTGGATAAAATTCTAGCTGCAAAACTAAACCTGCAACTCTCATTTAAAAGTTATCCTCCTCAAGGTCTAGAATTTCACACAGCATTACAAACACCAGTGTACCTCTCCCGGAATTGAGCTTAACACTGCTAGACTTCCTCCTAGCTTCCAAAACCGGCCTTTTAGGATTTACCACTGCCTTTCTTCTCATGTTTGTTTCAGAACAAGACTGCTAGACTTCTTTTCTTAACTCTCCTCTAACTATATACCAGGGAATCAAGATATGCTTAAGATTGGGTAACCTAGGCTGCTTTAAGCTGTCCAAATCCTATTTCAACCTCTATGCCTTAGAATTTCCAGCTTCTCCCTTTATTCTTCACTCTCAAAACTGATCTTGACACTCAGTTATACCTTGAGAATCCTTCATGAACAAATACCGATGAAGCTGCCTTACATTTCCCTAGACATACCATTGAAATACACAGCTTTTCATGCACTCAAAATTCAACCCTTGGACTTATCCTAAAGGGATCAGATTCCTTATACCTTCACCCGGAATTACCATCATCTCTAGAGAGACCTTCTAAGCAATCAACCTTGCTTACCTTTCCCTCTAACCTCTATTCCTTTGGGCTTCTCTATAGGATCACTTTTCCCCTTAGATTCCACATGGATAATGGCTGTTAGTGATACCTATTTGATCCAAAATTAAGCCTTCATGTGCTGCTTTAATTAATGGCCATTTGTCTAGCATTTTTCCTAGACTTTTCCCCATTTCCAGCACCTTCCTTAATTCTCAAATAGACACTTCACAGCACTCCACCCCTATACATAAGAGATCTTCCATTTAAGTCCAAGATAGTGCATAAGACTCCTTAGACCCGACAATTCCATATCTCACTTGAAACTAACCTTTGGCTTCTAACTTATCCCATCCTAGGCAACACTACATATGGAGACCTAGTCAAAAAACTACATGGATTCTATTCCTATACACCTGCAAATTTTCCCCTCCCTAATATCCCTAGCCTTAGATACTTTCCTAGTCCTTGCTCACCATTGTGAGCCATCCTCAAGAAATGAGCTAACCTAACTTATCATAGGCTATCCTTAGTGGCTGCAGTTTATCCACAAGACCTGCAAACATGCACCACATATCCTTTATTCTTGAGGGTTGCTACCATCTCTCTAAGAGATCTTTGCAACTTCTTAGGACTCCAATTCTCACTATCTAATTATTCCTAAGGACATTAGACTTTCTTATTTAAACAGGGACATTTTTACAGCTTCTAAAATTCTGGAACAGCTCCACCATGCTTCCTATTCTCACATCTCCAATTATTTTGGCCTTAGATTGATGTCTAGACAAACCATTTCCCCCTCCACCATGTCTCTATGGGTAAATACCCATTTCCTATGAGAAGAACACCCTAAACCTAGGACCTATGCTACTCTACCTGCATACCTAGAAAAGCTATAGGACATCCGAATTCTCATAGCCAAAACCACACATGGTGTTAGAGCATTCGGGGCTGGTTTTCTCCTGGTTTTCTTTCTTCTTGTTTGGGCAGTTTCTCTTGATGTGGCCCTCCTCATGACACAAGAAACACCTAACAGATCTCCTACTATTTTTAGACTTAGATCTTCCCCTATCCTTATTTCTTTGATCCCCCTTTTCCGGCCTAGACACAGCTGCTAGGGCATCTCCTAGAGAACCATTTACCTCTACCTTTTGTTGCAGTTCCTTGGAGTTTAAAGCTCCAATTACATCATCAAGTGACAGTTTTTCCCTGCCATGCTTTAGTATGTCAACAAAGGTCTCATAGGTCTTAGGCAAAGAATGCAAGAGAATGAGGGCCTTGTCCTCATCATCATACTTGATATCTATGTTCTCTAAGTCCAAACACAGCTTTGTAAAATCATCAATATGATCATGCAATTTCTGACCTTCTCCCATTCTAAATGAGAAGAAGCGGGTTTTCAAAAACAACCGGGTAGAAAGGGTCTTGGTTAGATATAGGGTCTCTAACCTATTCCATAGGGATAGGGCGGTGGTCATCTTGGATACTTCTCTTAAAACCTTATCACCAAGGCTAAGAATCAATGTATTAAAGGCCTTCTCATCAATTTCCTCTTTCTGTTTTAGCCTTTCTTGTTTCTCTTCTGCCGAGAGAGTTTCAGGCAATTTTTCTTTCTCTTCTAAGGCTGATTTCAGTCCTAAGTTCCCTAGTAAAGCTTTCATTTTAATCCTCCAAAGGCCAAAATCATTATGGCCAGTGAATTTCTCTACATCATATCTTGTTGCAGCCATGGCCGAAGACAGTAGGTAGGTTAAATCAACAAGAAATATAAAGAAACCTTGCAAGAAAGCAGTTCTTGATCCTAGGGGAGGCTCTGATACCAAATTGTTAACCTTAGGACTCTTAGGTTACAACCTTAGGCGAGAAAACCCTCACATAAACCCTCTCAAACATTCTCAAATGCAATGAAAGAATAGAAACAGAATATATGGACAACAGAAAAGGAAATAACAGAATAAAAGAGATCAAACCAAACACTTTAGGCGCAGATTTATCCTGGTTCGGATTGCCTTTGGCAATCCTACATCCAGCCTTCAAACACCCACCAATGAGCAGCCTTTTATTAGGATGAAACTGATCAATACAAAGCCCAACCTCTACCTCAATCCTATCGCTCAAGTACAGCCCTTTGTTCACTCCAAGAAAACTCAAGAACACAATACATATGCCTCACTTTCTCTAGAACAAAGACACTCACAATAGGAGAAGAGAACTTGACAAGAGAGAGAGTTGAATGAATACTTAGACTGCCGCCTTGCCCTCTTATTTATAGAGGAGGCGGGCACAAATTAGGCAACTAACTAACTTAGGGAAATTACATATTAACCCCAACTAAAAGTACTAATTACACTTAGCCCCAACTGCCTAATTTCTTCAGCCTAAACTACTCTTTTATACTCCTTCAGATTCTGCTATCTTCTAGGACAAGAATCGAGGCAAACTTCAACACCTACTTTGTTTAGAAATCTAAATGTGTCTGGTCTTCATTGTGATGTGTGTGAGTTTTCCAAACACCATAGAGTTTCTTATCCTATGAGCAATAAATTGTCCTCCATTCCATTTACTCTGATTCATTTGGATGTGTGAGGGCCATCTAGAATCCCTAGTTGTTTTGGGGCCAGATGGTTTATTTCTTTTATTGATGATTGCACAATGATGACTTGGGTGTATCTCTTAAAAGATAAGGTAGCCATCAGCACTATCTTGCCTATATTCTATAAGATGATATCTACTTTATTTGGATCCCACTAAAAAATTCTGAACTGATAATGCAAGGGATTACTTCAATCATCACTTGCATAATTTTTTCCAGCAAGAAGGGATTGTTCATGAGTCATCATGTGTAGATACTCCACAATAGAATGGAGTGGTAGAGAGGAAGATGAGGCATTTACTTAATGTCACTAGGGCTCTTCTGCTTCACCATTTTGTTCCTAAAAGTTTTTGGTCTGAAGCAGTTTTAACTGCTGCCTACTTGATCAATCGTGTCCCTTCTAAACTCCTAAATCATCAAAGCCCTATTCAATGTTTATCTTCCTATTTTCCAGAGGTGGGTCTCCACACTCCTCCTCCTTTAAGAGTTTTTGGGTGTGTTTCTTTTGTCCATGTTTCTAAACATCATAGGGATAAGTTGGATCCCTGAGGTCTCAAATGTGTTTTCCTTGGTTACTCTTCTACTAAAATAAGATACAAATGTTATCATCCTCCTACTAGGAAATTCTATATATCGAAAGATGTCACATTTGTTGAAACTCAAATCATTTCTTGGATCTCCTAGTATTGATTACCAAGGGAAAAATGTTTCTGGAATTGACTCAAGTATTGATCTCCTTATTTTGGACCTGTCTTGTAATTCAAATATCCATAACTCATCCAATTCACCCTTAGATGAGCAGAATTAGCAAGAATCTCAAGAAGAATAGCCTCACTCAATGCTATTATCTCCTCCAGTCAAATTCAAAGGGTCTCCTTATTTCTTCAAGAGATGGACACAACCTATTCCTTTGGCACCAACATTAACTCCAAGTCCAGGTATTGAAGTCACTTACCCCTCTTCTTCTTCATCTCCTAATCCTGTTGCTAACGACTTGGACCTACCTTTTGCCCTTAGAAAAGGCATCAGAAGCTGTACCCAACATCCATTGGGTAATTATCTTTCTTACCACCATTTGTCCCCAAAACATAGAGGTTTCTTAACCTCCTTGGATGCCATTTCTATTCCTAAGACAGTTAGTGAGGCTTTCAAGGATCAAAATTGGGTTACAGCAATGTAGGAGGAGATGAGGGCCTTGGAAAAAAATCAGATGTGGGACATGGTACCTAGATCAAAGGGGCTCAAGCTTGTGGGTTGCAGGTGGGTTTTTAACCTAAAGTATAATGTATATGGAACCCTCGAGAGGTATAAGGTCAGGCTAGTTGCTAAAGGATACACTCAAACTTATGGCATTGACTATCTAGAGACTTTTGCACCTGTGGCAAAAATGACAACAATGAGAATCTTATTAGCTCTAGCAGCACATTATGACTGGTAGTTGCAACAATTTGATGCGAAAAACGCTTTCTTGCACGGGGATTTGGAGGAAGAGGTGTTTATGGAACCACTACCTGGTTTTGATAAAGGTTTTTCAGGTAGGGTATGTGTTGGAAGATATTGAGATCCACAAGCTGTCATTACAGATATGATGGATTCTTTCCAACTGTTAAGATATGATTATGTTTCCTAAATCATTGTTGTATATATAGTTTCCTTGTATGTTATGTAGAATATTTCTTTTTCCTTTCTTAGACTTTCCTATAAGTGTATTCTCTTCTCTATTAATAGGGATGTACTCTATGGATTAATATATGATTTTAGATTGAGAATTTCTCCTACTTGATTTCCACATGGTATCAGAGCCAAACCTAAGGAAATTCTGAAATCATTTTTCCTGTTTTTTCCCTCGGCCTTCATTGCCTGTTCTTTGCTGTGTTCTTCCAGCCGTCATTCCCTTCGTTTGCCTTCTGCTTCTTCTCAATTATTTCCAGAATGTCAGAAATCACAGAGGCTACATCTTCCACGCCAGCGAAGGAGACAATGCCGACTGTTCCTGCAATTGGAGGCGCATCTCCTGGCGAGTTACCCAGCATGCATCCATCATATCGATTGGATGGTAGCAATTATCTCCAATGGTCTCAACTGGTGAGGACTTTTTTGAAGGGAAGGGGGAAGATCTCTCACCTTATTGGAACAACTCCCAAGTCATCAGATCCTCTGTTTACAACTTGGGACATTGAAGATTCCATGTTGATGTCATGGTTGTGGGGATCAATGCAGCCCGAGGTAAGTAAAAATTACATGTTTTTATCTACGGCTAGGGATATATGGGAGACGGTAAAAAAGACATACTCTAAGGTGCAAGATGCATCTGTTGTTTATGAGATCAAGACCAAAATTCGTAGCACAAGACAAGGGGCTATGAGTGTGACGGAATACTATAACAAGATGAATGGTTTTTGGCTTGAGTTAGATCACTACCAAGACATTAAGTTGGTGTGTAGTGAAGACACTATCATTATAACCTCTATACTTGAAAGGGATAGAATAGTAGAATTTTTGGCCGGGCTCAACACTGATTTTGATCAAGTTAGAGCACAAATCCTTAGCCGAGACAAACTGCCATCCTTAAATGAGACCTACTTCATAGTCCGGAGTGAAGAACATAGAAGGATTGCCATGCTTAGTGATAATCATATGGAGGGTTCTACTATGATTTCTAACAGAATGCAGGGGGCATGGCCTAAATTATCCCACGGAAAGGAGCAGTCTTCAGTGAAACAAGGTAGGGACAGCTTGTGGTGTTCATTTTGTAAGAAACCTAGACACACATGCGAGACATGCTTTCGATTACATGGAAAAGAAGCAGTCTTGAACAAGATGGGAGGTGGATCCAAGGAGACCAGTAAGTTGCAGTCCAAACAACCCACAAGAGCCTACCTAACCACTAACGAAGGAGAAGATACTGCTGGAAGAGAGGAGGTTATGGACTCCACTGCTTCGGGGGGACTGAAACTTGAGGACATCAGCAAGGAAATCAGTAAGTTGCAGTCTTTCTTGCAGACTCTTCAAGGAAATTCATGCTCCTTAGCCAAAACAGGTATATGCCTAAATTCTGAGAGTTTTATTGCCTCCAAAATACCTAGGAATGAGTTATGGATCTTGGATTCTGGAGCAACTGATCATATGACTCCTAATCTACATTTTTTTGAGACATATGAACCCTTGAACAGTTCTAGAAATATTACAGTAGCCAATGGCCACCTTGTTCCTATTGTTGGGCATGGTAAAGTGAGTCTTACCCCCAATTTCAAAGTGCAGCAAGTTCTCTATGTTCCTAGCCTTTCTACCAATCTTCTTTCAGTTTATAAATTAACCCAAGACCTAAATTGTCGTGTGATTTTTTCACCCCATGGCTGTGTGTTTCAGGACTTGACAACGGGGAGGACGATTGGAGTTGCTAGGGCACACAAGGGGCTGTACTTCTTGCAGCAGCAGCAGCCCTATGATTTCTCTGTAGGAGAACAGCCGATTCTCTCCCATGTGTCTCAATTTAATTCCAACAAAGAGGATGTATGGCTTCATCATCTTCGATTTGGGCATCCTCCTTTTCCTTTATTGAAATCTATGTTTCCTAAACTCTTTCACGGTCTTAATGTTAGCAATTTCCATTGTGATGTATGTGAAATATCCAAACATCATAGAGTTCCCTATGCTATTAGTCACAAACTATCCTTGTTTCCTTTTTCATTGGTGCATTCTGATGTATGGGGACCATCAAAAACTCCCAATTGTTCGGGGGCTAGATGGTTTGTATCTTTCATCGATGATTGCACTCGCATGACTTGGGTCTACTTATTAAAGGAAAAATCAGCTCTTAGCAGTGTCTTGCAGTCTTTTTATATGATGATCCTTACCCAATTTGGAGTCTCCATTCAAAAATTCAGAACGGACAATACTCGAGATTATTTTAATCAAACTCTAAATCATTTTTTTCAGCAAAAAGGCATTCTCCATGAATCCTCTTGTGTTGACACCCCTCAACAAAATGGGGTTGCTGAGAGAAAGATGAGGCATCTTCTCAATGTAACTCGAGCTCTTTTGCATCAAAGTTCTGTTCCTAAAAATTTTTGGGGTGAGGCCGTGCTTACTGCTACTCACCTAATTAATTGGGTCCCCTCTCGAGTAATTGGCAATGTTAGTCCTTATCACTGTCTTACCACTCATTTTCCACATCTTACTCTCCATTCACCTCTTGCTCTTAAAGTCTTTGGGTGTGTAGCCTTTGTGCACGTCTCTAAGCAACACCGAGACAAATTTGATCCTCGAGCCCTTCGTTGTGTTTTCTTGGGATATTCTTCCACTCAAAAGGGATACAAATGCTATTATCCTTCTACTCGTAAAATGATTATCTCTAAGGATGTCACCTTTGTTGAAAACCAAGCTTTCTTTTGTCCTTCTACTTCTGGTCACCAGGGGGAGAGTCTAGGTGGTGACCAGGTTTTGCCCATGTTGGAATCATTTTTTCGGCCATCCCCATCTCCCACTCAATCTGATGTTACCTCTGATTCTTTGCCACTTGCCCCTGATTCCTCTCTTCCCACTTGTTCCTCTCCTATTCATCTTGACTCAGGCTTAGTTCCTACAAAGGTAACATCTTAAGAGATACCTCCATCAATTCCAGATTCTCCTACAAGGTTCAGAGGGTCACCTTATGTATATAAAAGAAGGAATCAGCCTACTCAGTGTGCTCAGTAAGAACCAACTTCCTCTCCACAGTCAGGTATGGAATTCTCTCAGTCAATTGAACCTTTACCTACTATTGATCACACTGACTTAGACCTACCTATTGCCATTAGAAAGGGAGTCAGAAGCTGCACTAAACATCCTATAGCCAACTGCATTTCCTATCATCGCTTGTCTCCTAAGCATAAATGTTTCATCTCTTCCCTTGACTCTATAGCCATTCCTAAGACTTTGGACGAGGCATTAAAAGATCAAAATTGGGTATATGCTATGCAAGAAGAAATGAGGGCCCTAGAGAAAAATCATACATGGGACTTGGTGCCCAAACCAAAGGGGGTGCGACCTGTGGGCTGTAGGTGGGTATTCAATGTTAAGTATAATGCTGATGGCACTTTGGAAAGATATAAAGCAAGATTGGTAGCCAAAGGATATACTCAAACCTATGGCATTGATTATTTGGAGACTTTTGCACCAGTGGCAAAAATGAATACTGTAAGAATCCTTCTATCCTTATCCAGTTGTTATGGTTGGCAATTGATGCAATTGGATGTTAAAAATGCTTTCCTACATGGTAATCTAGAAGAGGAAGTCTTTATGGAACCACCCCCAGGGTTTAATAAGGGTGTTGCAGGACAGGTTTGCAAGCTGAAGAAAGCTCTTTATGGACTGAAACAGTCTCCAAGGGCTTGGTTTGACAGATTTTCGAAGGCTATGAAATCTATGGGGTACAGGCAAAGTAGGGGAGATCATACCCTTTTTATCAAGCACTCACAGAAAGGTAATTTGACTGCTTTGTTGGTATATGTGGATGATATCATTGTTACAGGAAATGACATTCAGGAGCAACAACAACTAAAGAAAGATCTAGCTCGTGGATTTGATATCAAAGATCTGGATAAGCTTAAGTATTTTTTGGGGATAGAAGTGGCCTACTCTAAAGATGGTATTTTTCTTTCTCAAAGGAAATATACCATGGATCTGTTGAAGGAAACAGGGATGCTTGGTGGTCGGACAACAGGCACTCCTGTAGAGCCTAATCTAAAATTGGGAAATTCTGATAGTCCGGCTGTGGAGAAAGGAAGGTATCAACAATTAGTGGGACGACTGATTTACTTATCTCACACCAGGCCTGACATCGCATTTGCAGTCAGCTTGGTGAGTCAGTTCATGCATAATCCCACTGAGGAGCATATGCAAGCAGTGAGAAGAATCCTATGCTACCTTAAAGCAACTCCTGGAAAAGGCCTGTTGTTTAGACCAGGAAAGGAAATGGAAGTGATAGGATATACGGATGCTGACTATGGGGGCTCATTGGTAGATAGAAGGTCAACTACAGGATATTGTGTCTTTCTTGGGGGTAACTTGGTGTCTTGGAGAAGCAAAAAACAAAATGTGGTGGCCCGGTCCAGTGCAGAGGCTGAGTTTAGAGCGATGGCTTTAGGGCTATGTGAGCTACTATGGCTAAAGATAGTGTTGGAAGACCTAAGGATATCTTGTAATGGATCTATGAAGTTGTGTTGCGACAATCAATCCGTTATTAGCATTGCACACAATCCTGTGCAACATGACAGGACCAAACACGTGGAGATTGATCGTCACTTTATCAAAGAAAAATTGGAATCCAAGGAAGTTTGCATACCCTTTGTCACTTCAGCAAATCAGATTGCAGATGTATTAACAAAAGGCGTGCCTATTAAGAGGTTTGAAGCACTTATAAGCAAGCTGGGAATGATAGATATTCATTCACCAGCTTGAGGGGGAGTGTTGGAAGATATTGAGATCCACAAGCTGTCATTACAGATATGATGGATTCTTTCCAACTGTTAAGATATGATTATGTTTCCTAAATCATTGTTGTATATATAGTTTCCTTGTATGTTATGTAGAATATTTCTTTTTCCTTTCTTAGACTTTCCTATAAGTGTATTCTCTTCTCTATTAATAGGGATGTACTCTATGGATTAATATATGATTTTAGATTGAGAATTTCTCCTACTTGATTTCCACAGTATGCAAACTAAAGAAAGCCCTCTATGGGCTTCAACAGTCAGCGCGGGCATGGTTTGATAGATTCTCTAAAGTTATGAGGCATATGGGCTATCTTCAAAGTAGAGGTGATTATACTCTCTTCTTTAAGCATTCAATTGGAGGAAGGATGATAGCACTTCTAGTATATGTTGATGGCATTATAGTAACTGGGAATGATTTTGAAGAACAAAAACAACTTAAAGAGAACCTTTTCAAGGCATTTGAGATCAAGGACTTTCGGGTATTGAAATATTTTTTGGGAATTGAAGTGGCCTATTCTAAAGCTGAGATTTTCTTGTCACAAAGGAAGTACATTTTAGATCTGCTATAGGAGACAGGGCTGTTGGGTGGAAAAGGAGTAGGTACACCGGTAGAATCCAATGCTAAGTTGGAAGAAAATTCCAATTGTTAGCTTGTGGACAAAGGGAGATACCAAAGATTGGTTGGTAGATTGATTTATTTGTCACATATGAGACCGGACAATGCTTTTGCAGTAAACTTGGTAAGTTCATGCATAGTCCCACGAAAGAACATATGAAAGCTATGAGGGGAATTCTGTGTTATCTAAAGACTACACTTGGTAAAGGGATCTTGTTCAAACCTGGGAATGAATTAGATGTTGCCGGATACATTGATGCAAATTATGGAGGGTCTTTGACTGATAGATGCTCTAGAACCAGTTATTGTGTATTTCTTGGTGGAAATTTAGTGTCATAGAGAAGTAAGAAGCAGGGTATAATAGCTAGATCTAGTGCTGAGGCTGAATTTCGAGCAATGGCACTAGGTCTATGTGAACTGTTATGGCTGAGAATCATTTTGGAAGACCTAAGAATTTCTAGTAGTGGGCCGACCAAATTATGTTATGATAATAAATCAACCATAAGTATTGCACATAATCCTATGCAACATGATAGAACCAAGCATGTGGAGATAGATAGACATTTTATTAAAGAGAAGCTAGAGGTTGGGTTAATTTGCATTCCCTATGTGCCATCCAAACATCAGCTAGCTGATCTTTTGACAAAGGGACTGCCCACTAAGCGATTTGAAGAATTTGTGTGCAAGTTGGGAATGGTTGATATCTATTCACCAACTTGAGGGGGGGTGATAAATTCCGTGGAATAATTAGTCAAAGTATCCTAATTTAGCTGATTGGATTTGGCAAATTGGCGGATCATCTTTTTGGAGATTTCTAAATTCAAGTTTAGGGAACTTCCCTATTCTAGTTTAGGAGATTTCCTATTTGTATATAGTCAATTCTTTCCTTTGTTTTTTTTCTCTTTCCTATGTTGTATAATCCTCATCTCTATAAGAGGGCTTGTAAAGCTTTTCACGAATTAAGTGAATGAAATAAGTTGTTCCGTTTTCTACATATTTCATCACTGCATTGTCTCTGTTGGTCTTTCTCCTTGTAAGCCTTGGCAAGCGGCTACTCCAATTGACGAACCTGAGCTTCAAGTTCTTGCAGTTGGGTTTTGGTCACTTTGACCCGCCTCCTCGACTCTATAAGAAAATAACTATGAAGCTTACCTCATGGAGTTTGATACACATGGTCTTTATAAAAATGACAGTTAACATGACGAGGGTGTAACATGATTCACTGAGAGAAAATATTGCTAGTGAGTTATCATCCTTGACTGTGTGTGCAAGGAATAAGCACAAAGTCAAACTTATGACCTTCTAAAACTATTACTCTTACGAACTAAACGTCCTTCCAATTTTTGCTCAATCAACTCAATTCAATTGGCTATTTGGAGAAACATATTACCAATAATTCATAAATAACGTAGTGTTGGTATAGTTTCTCAATAGTAGAAGCCAGAAGGGCTATTTCTTGTATTTACAAAAATATCAGGACTGGATTATGTAATTTATCCAACTAAATCTGGAAACTTATTACCAGTATTTTTCCTGTCTCTGTTTTTATAGGATTTTGATGGTGAATATAGGAAGAGTGACACTTTCAGTTCACTTTGACTCCAGCTTGATTTGTTACTTTAAGTTTTAGAATTTTTGCTTTTGATATTTGCTAGTTCAGTCAATGATTTCTGTTGAAGTCCTCAGTCTTTTTAGAACTTTCAAGAATCTCTTTCTTTGTTCTGTGTTTTCAGTGTGCTACTCATATTAGGAATTGAAGTCATTGGTCTGGTTTGTCTGTACTTGGTCTAATTTGTGCATCTGCGGTGTCCTATGAACTGTGATTTGATATTGCTGATTTCTGTATTTGTTCTGTGTTAGTATCTTTCCTTCTTCAATTGAAGGGAGGGAGATGAAAGGAAAGATAGTCATTGTACAACTGTTCATTGATTACCATTTTAATTAGCTCTTTCTTCTTTTAGTTATCAGACAAAATGGGTGACAGTCATCAAAGAATTTCAGTACATACCGGAACGGCTGATATAGTCAGTGGCCTCCCTAGAAACATAGATAACAACATTCTCGAGCGCATGCCAGTTCGAGATGCAGCAAGAACAAGCATCTTGTCAAGAAAGTGGAGATATATTTGGTCCTCACACCCACATGTCGTGCTTCATAAGGACTTCTTCGAACATAATTTCATCAGAAACAAACCACCACCCTTCTCCGCAGATGAGTTTGTATATGCCATCGAAAAAATCTTGTTGCTTCACAGTGGCCCCATTCTGAAATTTTTTTTCTACATTCCAAATTTTCTTTACGATTGGGGCAGGCATGTCGACCAGTGGCTACTATTCTTGTCAAGGAATGGTATTAAGGAACTCAAGCTGGATAATTGGAGTCCCAATCCCTATAAGTTGCCTTCTTATGTTTTCTTTTGTCCAGAATTAACATATTTAAAGCTCCGTAGCTGTATATTTAAACTGCCAGATTCATTTGGTGGGTTTGGGAAGCTCGTAACGCTTCACTTTGATAGCATTGCATTTACAGATGATATATTCAGATCGCCTCTCCCTACGGCACCGCTGCTTGAATCTTTGAGATTCTTGAGGTGCTCTGGCATTGAACACTTTCGTATCCATGCTCCAAGACTCCAAACCTTGAATGCCATTTCGTCTTCCAATGTTAAATCACTCTGCTCCCAAGGCTCCCCAAACCTGGCCATATTATCTATTGTACTGGGAAAGATGGCTAACAGTCCGGCGCAAGTGCAAACAATCAACTTGAGCGATTATCTTGGTGATTGGCCTAGAATTTCGACTCTTTGCTTTGATGGATTTTTCCTTAAGGTCAGTGCAGGTTCAATGTGTTTATTTTATTTGATCATTGACAATGTGGACGTCAAGTCTCACTATTTTGATGCTAGTCCTCTAAGCTTGCTGGTCCAGGTGTAGTCTCAAGGGGGCTGTCCGTGACATTGAACCACTTGCGGGATCTTGTGTTGTACGAGATAAGATTTGAAGATTCAGATCAGATGTCATGCGCATTTCGTTTGCTCAAAAGTTGTCCTAACTTGCACACACTGTGTGTAGTGGTGAGTTTGTTGAATAAAGAAATCATATTCTGTTCGTAAAAAATGAAACTAAATGGTTTTCTTTGCAATTATCATCTTTTTTACAGGCTGCTGAAGTTGGGCGCGATGTCTTGGAACCAGATACAAGTTATTGGGATACACCTGGCCTCATGAACCAGACGTTGAACCAACTTCAGTATGTGAATGTATATGTAGGGAGCGGATTGATGGCTGAATTCCTTTTCACTAAATTTATACTCGCCAGTTCGCCATTGCTTCGGAGGATGCGTGTTCAGTTCAGTCCAAGTCTTGCTGCGTACAAGAGGCGTAGGATCTCAAACGAATTGAACCTGCCTGCCACTTTTCAGGCATCACCAAATGCGAGAGTGGAGTACGCTAACTGGGTCCCCAGGATAGCCCCCTTTTAAGGAAGACCTTAGTTCTGGCAACCTGATCGTTGCGACCATCTCTTACCTTCTTTCGAAGCCTTTATTTTGGTAAATTTCTGACTGTAGGTGAGCTGCATTTTGAAGTTAAAGCTCATATTTTGTTGCTTTGCTTTGTCTTATTTGGGTTTGCTGGTGTGTTCTTTGAATTGGATGATTGATATATTTGCTTTAAAACTGAATGGTTCTGTCCCTATGGTTTTAATTTTTGACTCCCATAATCTATGACATCTAATGCATGAATGTTGTTAAGGCTGAATGAAGATTTAGATAGCTGACAGATATTGAGTAGTTGGGCCTTTTCTGGCTTTTGTGAATTTGTATTTTTTCATCATCTTCTGTTAGCTTTTATTTTTCCCATTGAGGATTATATATATGTAACATTATCATCTGTTAAGAGTACTGTAGTGACATGGAGATTATGTTGGGTTGTTATTGTTGGCATACAAAGTAGATGATGATTGTATTTAAAGAAGGAAAATGCTACTTGTACACCTTGGGCTACAGAAAGAAGCTCAAATGACAAAAATACTTTCTTTTAATTTGCAAAATTACAAAAGCCACTTCCTTGTTCTTCTTTTCTTTCCTCTCTCTCCCCACACCCAGCTACCCATGGCCGCTTCCTCTCTCCCTTCTCATGGCTGCCTTTAGCAATCGCCTGTCACCGCCATCCTGTCATCGCCTTCACCTTGCCTCTCGCGAGCAACCGCCGCTACATCCTTAGCGGTGCTTAGCGTGCGAGAGGCGAGGTAATGTGAGGTGATGAGACGATGGCGACGACGGGCAGTTGTTGGAGGCGGCCATGGGAATGGGGGAGAGAGGAGAGAGGAGGCAACCATGGGGTCGTTGGGTAAGGGGAAGTAAATTTGCAGAGAAGAGGGATATTTTTGTTATTTTGACTTGTGTGTAATCTTTTTTGTAGTTTTGTATGTACAAGTAGCACGATCTTTTAAGATAATTCTAACATGTACTGTTGACATTTCGAAAAAGTATGAATGTTCTTGTATTTTAATATCATATTCCATTACATGCAATTAGGAAAAAAAGAACTATAATTATGTGAAGAATGATGTTTATTCCATGAGAGAGACAGTTTGTGGTATTATTCCTCCCGAAAGTCTAAGGGCTCATGTGGAGTATCCTAGGGAAGTGCACCTAGCTCCTCGGACGTCCTCTTGGACAATAGAGGCAATCTTTTGGGCGATTTAAAATGAATTTTAAACTTAATTAGATTGGATTTGAAACTCGGTGGGATCGAGTTAATTATATGAGGGTAATGTTAATTATTGTCTTAAGGGTAATGGTTAAGTTTTAATATTATGTACTTTTATTTTGTAAAATAACTACTAAGTAATTACACATTTTTATTTTGAGATAGTATTTATTAAAATAACTATCATCTAATTGAAAATTTTTTATTTAAATTTTTTATAATATTCTTTTATTTTAAAATACTTTAAAAATAACTACTAATTAACAATTTTTTTTTAATTTTTTTAGGAAATATTTTTAAAACAGTTACAAACCTCAATAATGATGTTTATATTTAAATAGATATCCGATCTTATATTTCAAAACATCACAAAACATTTATAGCTAGGGTATATCCCGAGTAATCACAAAGAAAACTAACCAAATTAGAAGAAAACCACAAATTTTTTGAGATTTTACATCTTTAAATTTTTTATCAAAATTTTCTTTCTCAATTAAGTTGTATTTTTGAAATAAAGATAAATATAGGTATTTGGAATTGTATTATTTAACTTTTTACAAAAAAAATTCTTTCTCAATTAAGTTTCATGTTTGGAATAAAGCTAATAGATACAATTTAGATTGCATGAAAATGAAAACGAAAAATAGATACAATATAAAATAGAAAATGATATTTTTTAAAAAAGTAGAAAATAGAAACGCAAGAAAATGCATAAATAAAAAAAAATAAGGGTCTTTTGTAAATATATTTTTTAATATAAAAAATTATAAAAAATAATTATTGAATCTAGAAAAACACATAAATTCTATAATGCATTCAAATAAATTTAAAAAAAATTAAAAATTTTGAGTTAGAGATCAAAAAATTTCGTCTCCAACTTTTCATGGACGAAAACACGTTTTTGATATTTTTTTAATATTATGAAATAATCCCAAAACATTTCAATTTTCAAAGTCCTGAAATGACGCTTTCAATATATTTTCACACATCATGGGATATGAGATATCTTCTTAGAATTTTAATTTTTATATTTCTTACCAGAAATTCCTTTCTAAGTTAAAGTTTTATTTTTGACATAAAGATTAATCTATCTATCTATCTATCTATATATATATATATGATATCATTCTTTGGAATTTTTGCCCAAGTATCTTAATTTCAAAGATCTGATAGGATTTAGTGCATTAGTGCTAGTTTGATCGCCTGAGCATGCTACATTGGAGTTCTGATGGACTTGTATTTTTATCAAAAATTACATTCTAAGTTAATATTTACCTTATCAAAAAATTCCTTTTCAGAATTAAAAATTTATATTTGGAATAAAAATAAATGAGGATATGATATTTTTTTGGAATTCTATTTTTGTATATTTTTATTAAAAATTCTTTTCTAAGATATATCTTTAAAAATAAAGATATATATATACATATAAGATTTTTTGTAATGTTTAATTTTTATTAGAAATTCTATCCTAAGTTAAAAGTTTCTATTATTGCTAAAAATACAACAATTAAAATTTATGATGTGGGAATGCTGTAGCCTCGGCGGAGCGAAGCGAACAATTAGCATGTGTTTGCTAGTGGAAATATGCAGCAGGTGACCCCAGTCTCAAATAAGCCTTTGAGTGCATCTTCAATAGAGAATTAGACTATTCGAGAATATCCTCCTATGTGTTCTGGGCATAACTACGCTCACAAAAACAAGTTAGAAGGTACGCGAGGATTTTTGACCCACTTATGCCATTCGATGCTTAAGTCAGTATGTGAAGAAAAATAGTTATCCAGGGGGGACTTGTAGAGGTTTCAATAGGTGTGCAACAAATAAAAGATGCAATTAATGAATATCAAAGATGTACCTTTTCAGACAAGAGATGGGCTAATCATAGTATTTTTACTAGACGTTGAGGATGAACATACATGGGGCGAGCATGAGGATTGTGGTCTTTGGTCTAATTTGCATGGGCTTAAGAGGAATCTCCCCCAGAAGACTTGGTGAACTAGGGAGTCATTAGGGAGAAGATGGGCATTACGACGAGTTGTTGGAGCAAGTTCTTGCCCTCTAAGTGGCCTGCCCAAGCGAGATTTTGAGTTATCTGAGGATGCTTTCAGGTGTTGTGTTTTATTCTGAATTTAGCATGATGCTTCTGAGAGGGATTATTCCCCATTAAAGATTGTAAGACGCTATATAATGTTTAGGGTTTCTTCCCGTAGTCTTATTGAAAAGAGAGGGGCTTAGGGATAGCCATGTGGCTTAGCCAAGGGGGCCTATGTGGGATTTGCATGCATGTGGGTTGCACTATGCGAGTGAGGAAGTCATTGAGTGCTTTTGAGATGTTTTGGGGTCTAAGTGTAATTTTGAAAAATAACAATCGATTTACTATAAAATTAATATGTGCGTTTATATTAACAAAGAGGCTTGCAAGTGAGGTGGTCACGCACGCGCGATAGGTGCATGAGCGGTTGGTGGCATGGTTCGAACCCAGGAGGGCAGTAACAATAGGATTATTTTCCACTGCTACCATGTGGCACGTGCTGGTGTGTGCGGGTGTGAGCTCATGCACATGTGCAAGCACGACCTAGACTGAAAGGTGCAGCCCGAAGAGAAGCGAAGTGGGTGTGGTCCAAAGAAAAGCACAGATGTAGAGAGAAATTCTTGTGTGCCACGTGGCGCCCGCGAGTGTGACGCCCCGGCCCCACTACCAAGTGTCACCGGATCCCGTGATTACAACCCTGGCCTATCTTGAAGGTCGACTATACCCCGTCACCATTAAAATAATATGGGCGCCCTGGGTGGGGTCTAGGCTTCGTTGCCTTCGTCTGTCGAGAATTCGGGTTCAAGAACATAGACAGCGAGAATTTACTCGGCTAGGCCTTACAAATCAAATTGATTATCAAGATGGTCAATAAAATACTTTGACAGTTAGGTATAACTAGATTACACTTACTGAGTTACTCATAATGGGAACCTTAACTTGGTCCAAAACAAGTTTTATTTAAATCACAACCATCTTCCATGGCCAAGTACAGAGCTCACATAATTTACATTAAAGACACATACATGACTCACAATCTCATTGCCCGCAATTACTATTAATCGACGACTTTTCCACCACTACCGCTTTACCTTTCTTAGATCCTGAACCATCTGTTGGGTTAGTGGGAGTAAAGGGGGTGAGTCCAGAGACTCAGTAAAGGCAATATGCAATGCAGTAAATTAATGAGCATGACATCATAGATAATAATGAAGTGCAGCGTGCATGCAATCCTGTCCACCGCACCTATCTCAGGCTCTAGGTGGCCCCTAGTGGTTTCATCTATGACCCCGTCCTAGAACTCTCACAGTCCGAAACCCACTGCCCCATGCCTAGGCACTTCCTCAATATCTTATGCAAGCCATGACAAAATTAATTTACAATTAAAGTATATTAAACTCTTACCTTAATTTGTTTGTTGCTCGGTGACCAACTCTATCTCGTTGTATAGATTGGTAGCGTACCCGCAACGCCCTTACCACAATTATACATATACATGAGGCTAAGTAATTAATTAATTAGCCACTGACTGAATTTAATTAATTTTCTAATCCAACTAATTATCTTAACTAATTAAATTACTAAACTAAACTTACTAAACTAATTAATTAAAATAAACTTCAACTTGACTACTAATTTAATTTAATTATCTAATTAAAGCAAAATAAACTTAAACTAGCAGAATTTGTACCTTTCTGGTGTTCTTAGAGGCTGCTCACTTGCTATTGCTTTCTCCTTTTGCTTGAGTTGCCTATTTATAAGCTTGGGTGCCCATAGGTTTCTCCCTCAAACCATGGTTTAACCCACTGTTTTAACTAAATTAATGCTCCAATTTGATTGCAACGTGGCTGTAAATTGGCAGAATTCTGAAGCCAAATTGAAGATAAAATGTATGGGTGGCAAGAGAGGCACCGGTGTGTGCCATGTGGCACCACCAGGCAGCTGCCCAAGGCTGTTGCGTGCCCCTGAAAACGATGCCGTTTGGCGTCCTGCTGGAAAAAATTTCCAGCAAAATCAGCCAGCCTCCCGCATGCCAACAGCCTCAAACCCGTGACTAGCCATACTTCCGTGTGCTCCACTACCACCTGATCTAGCCTCAACTTCATTTAGAAATGCATATATTTTTTTACTTATTGGGTTGCTGTCTCTAGTTCCCTTTATTCCACTTTTACTCCAAAACTTCCAAAAATTCTCCCAATTCATTTTTATTCACCAAATATAGTAAACTTAATATTTCCTATTAAATTCCTCAAACATACCAAAATTAATTATTTGTCTGCAAATTTCGGGATGTTACAGCAGGTGAGCTCCGAAGAGAATCAAGGCAAAAAGAGAAAGTGGCCACGAGAGAAAATGCAGAGAAAGGCCAAGGCTCAACCGAGAGAAATATGAGGAGTGAAATAAGCAGCCTGCAAAGAGATGCGTTGCCGAGAGAACCATGTAGCCAAGAAAGATTCTTTGCTGAGAGACTATGAGTATTGAGAGAAATGTTACCCGAGAGAATAACGTGGCCAAGAGACTGTGAGTTCTAAGAGAAAAAACCACGTGGCCGAGAGGATCAGGCAGCTGAGAGAAAACCATGTTTGCCGAGAGGATCATACAACTGAGAGATGTGCGCGGAAAGAATCTTTCGAGAAAGAGTTGAAGCTCTTGGGGAGAAAATTCAAATTTTGGGAATCGTGCCAAAAAGTTCTTCTTGCTTACCTTACTGTATTATTTATAGAGAAATGTGCCATTTTTTTCTTTCGTATAATTTTACCTTCCAAACCATGATTATTAACATTATTATCATTATTAATTATTTATTTATCATTTATTCATAATTTATTCTTTGAAAAAATATGCCCTATTCGATTCATTTATTAAAGATACCCCTATTTGTATTTATCAATTAAAAACACCTATAGGTGGACATTTTGAAAAATCTATGACACAACAATTTCATTTTCAAAATAACGACGTGACCCAAAATTTCTAAGCAAAAAAAAAAAGATTAAAGAAACGACTGCCACATAGCAACATAAATTTTTGAAACAGGAAGAATTTTAGTATATTGTATATAAGATAATAACAAAATTGCACTTAACTTCCGAGGTTTGACATAGTTGTAGAAATTAACTCTCATATTTTCAAGAAGGCAAAAACCTTTTGTGTCATTTCAAAATGGCACAAATTGGCCAAAATACTCATTTTTTTCTCCCTTTTCTTCCCAATTTTTTTTTAAAAAAATGTTGTTTGCCAACCACCTTTAGTGGATATCAGAGACGATCTTGGTGGGGTCTTTGAAGTAAAAGAGAGAAAGAAGAGGAAAAGGAATTGGAGTAGATAACTAAAAGAGAAAGAGAGAGAGAGAGACGACAATGACCATGATGGTTGTAACCGTGTTCAAAAAACAAAAGGAGTAAAATGGCGATTGAGGTTTAGTTGGTAAGATGACGATGTGTTAAAATGCGAAAATATAGAATAAAACCAAGTTAAAACACTTACCTTGATGATTCCCCAAGAGTAGTGATAGAGGGTAAGATGATGATGACATGACAATAAAGACGAAAGAAAATATGGTAGTTCATGACAAGATTTAGATGAGATAAATGCCAACATGATTGATCAAGATAACGCAATACCAAATCAACGAAGTTTTGTTGAGATTTTTGAGTTTGAGAGCACTGATTCAAGCTTCTATGAAACCTTAGGTTCACCTTGATCCTAGAGCTCGCAATTGAATTGTCAATGAGGTGAATCACAAACTAGGTTAAAACGTAACAAGGGTCTCAAACCTTTAGTCATGACAGTGCTCAATTGTTTTTTTCTAGCAATAATAATGGTGGTGATGGTAGCAATAGTAGCTCTTTCCCCTTCTTTGGCCAAACTCACTAATAGGTTCAGTGATGATGGCCTGTAAACACCAGTTTCCTTTCTCTAAATTGATGGAGAAAGAAGACGGGCTATCACTGTGGGTAATTTGGTCGGTTGGTCATGGCTATGGGAGAGAAAATAAGACAAACTAGGAAGAAAGAGCAATAAGGGTATTTAAGAAAGTTTTTAAGAGTGTTAAGTTAATGACAGGGGAAAAACTACACCATAATATTAAAGGTCAAAGATAATTTATGCATTTTCTTAAATATTAAGGGTACAACTTGTAATTTCCCTAAACATCAAGGTATCACTTGCATTTTTTTCTAAAATAATCAATTGATAGTATTTTTTTTATTTTTTTTGAAGGGGGATGGATTTGTCTTTAATATAAAATAAATTTTGTTAGTATTTCATGTTTAAAAAGAATAAAATACAAATTGTGTATATTATATATTATATACCAAAAAATATATCTTCTATCAAAAAAATCTTGTAATGATAAAACTTTTTGGCCAATGTTTTTTTTAATTATATAATTTTTATACAAATAAATTTTCAAAAAAAATTTAAGAGATAAATTTATATTGATCATTATAAAAAATATGATTATTTAATTTTTTTTTTTTTTTGTGCAAGTAAGATTTCATATAAACAAAAATCTCAAAATATCGACAGTTTAAAGCTAAGACATGCCCCGAGTGTCTTAGCCCCGAGCCTCACAATGAAAACTAAAAAGGACAGTCTATACTAACAAATAAAGAACATACCTTTGAACAAAACCTAAAAAATAATTTACAACTATATACAAATATCAAATGATGCCTTCAAATAGATGCCTTTCAGAAATGTGAACTTCCAATCATCAAAAAGTCTTACCTCCCTAAACATTTAAAAGTTTTTTATGCGAATGTTGACATTTATGATACCAACACCCGGGTACTCACATAGAAATACTTAGGAGAACACGAACATAAATTGAAACTGTTAATCCATAAAACATTTCTATGCATTATATGGTACATTCACGTGAATGCTGACATCTGCGATGAATATACTTGACTATTCTTCAAATAATGGCTTAGATTAAAAAATTTGTGAATTTTTTTAATCACAAACAAGAGCGTGAATGCATTTCAAGGTGTCTTGCAAAATGGTAAGGTGTTTTATTTAAGATATTTTAAACATTTAATTAGAGGTAACTAGACACGACTTGCATAACATAGATACATGTTAAATTTTTTCAATCGTGAAAGGAATTATTTGTGTTGTACACAATCATAAATTTATTAAGTGAAAACGTTATCGTCAGACCGTTTGAACTTTGCATGAAAAAGAAACGATGAAAGAGCATAGGGTAGTCCCTGCACAAACACTCTAATATTTAAATTGGACATTAAAGATTTGAATGTTGTATCAAAATCAAAATTAGAGATGTACATTTTTTTGGAATGAGAGCTCATTTAATCATAGAGGAGTAAAAGTTTTCTGAGATCTAATAGGATTAGGATTCTTATGGATAATGTTTATCCTAACATTTCGAGATCCACTATAATCAGAATCTTTGTAGATAATAATTATCCTTTTCGTAGAACTCTAGAAGGGTTTTCGGATGTCAAAGTTATCCAGTTTGAGCTTTGTTCAGGACCCCCCCTCCCTTGATTAAAGACAAATTTACAAGATAAGTCCTAGGCAAAGGCTTGGTTACAATCTCCGGAAGAAAATAATAGTCCTTTTGGCGTAGGTTTTCAAGAGATTGCAATGGTCTCCCAGCCTTTTGATAATCTGAAGACCATTACTATATCTCGACCGTATAGTCTCCAAAAGAACATAAAGGTCTCTCGATGATCGATCTTTGGGAGATCGTAGGGGTCTCCCCCCTCTCCATTTTTTTAGTCTCTGGAAATTGAAATGGCCTCTTAATTTTTTGGTTATGGGAAATTTATATTTTTAGCATGAATAGTGTTTTTTCTTTTTTTTTTTTGGGGGGGGGTCTCTTTGGGATTTTTCAATTGGCCATCTCCAATGCAAATAGAAATTGCTCGCCAAGCCAAAATATGGAGGGCCAACTGTTGGAAATCCACTACAACAATGCTCCCTATTTGTCTTGTCCCTTGCCAAATTTTTGTTGAGCTTCAAATTGCTCACTAGAGTTGTTGAGTTTCAAATTGCTCCCTATTTGTCTTGTCCCAACGGATCTCTCTCGCAGATCTAGAATTGGAAGAATGTTAGATTTGAATAGCAATGGCATCAACACCAAGAGGGGGTGGTGAATTGCGTTGTTTTAAAAATTTGATTAAACTTGAAAATTCTTTTGATGAAAAATGAGATTTTAGTGTAAGTGAGGATTAATGAAATGCTTGGAACAAGAAATGAAACCAAAAACACAAGCAAATAAGAGACACAACGATATATAGTGGTTCGGCTTAAACCAAACCTAATCCACTACCTTAACTCCTCACTAAGTATTTTTCAATCAATTCACTAAATACCTTCTATCTTTTCAGATAAACCCTCTAACAACAAGTTAGGAAATATACTCTCTTGCTTAAACAAGCAAGCCCTCTAGCAACAAACTAGGTATACAACCCCTTGCTTCAACAAAAAAGTCTTCTAGCACAACAAGTTAGGAAAATAAAAAAAAAATACAAAAGAGAGGATCTAAGAGTAGACACTCTTAGTTACAAGATCTCTTAATAAATATAAGGTTTGAACAAAATAATACAAATGATAATCAAAGTCTTTAGAGAGAAAAATGAAGCACAAATGAAACAATTTAGCTCTTGAAAAAATGAACACTTGTAAGCTTGAATTCAATCCTCTTCATTGATTTGAATCACCCATTTGATCTCTATTTATAGAGCATCTCGAGCCTATTAAAAAATATAGCTATTGGAGACTTGAACAATGGAGAATCTAGTAGTTGGAAGCTGTCTGCGACATAAACTGTCGACAGTTTCTTAGGAACTGTCGACATCCTTGATGCAGAGACTGTCAACATATAGATACCGAGAGCAAGATTTGAAACTGCCGATATTTTAATAGTTGACAGTTTTATGAAAACTGTCGACATCTTGAAACAAATTGTCGACATTTTTCCAAGATAAAACTATACTGAAAATTGAATGCTATAAAATTAACTTTGCTTTGATGATACACTCCACAACATAATTACATTTCTTTAGTTTAAGTAAATGTCCATTTACTTTAATACATAAATGTAAATAAGAAAGTACCCACCCATTTGGATTCAATAAAAATATCTAAAAAATCAAAATTCATAACAATAAAAAAGTAGAATTTGGGTTTTAGTACAAACTTAAGATTTTGCGATTTTACCACATTCAAAATATACACTTTCTATTTCTTGAAAAATTCGTTAAAAATTATTTTAACACTAATGGATATTGGCTATTGAAATACCGGGAGATAGTTTTCTAAAAAGAAAACATTTTCTTATATGTCTCCTTATAAGATGCTAACCTTCCAAACTTAGAAAAATATTGAAAGCTTATCAAAAGGAGTTTCGAAATATGTTGCATGAACTAAAAGATTTTTCAAATATTTGAATTTCAAGCCAAAATCATTCATGCATATTTCAAAATATGAAAAGCTTATTTCAAAATATGAGATTGACATAAATGATTTTTCATACTTTTCATCAAACACATTTATGATCTAGTTAGTCTTTTGCCTTAGAACAATTTTAGCTCAATGTTGACCAACGACTTCAAAACTATTTTGAAAATCATTTTAGGAGATTCTTTTAAGACTAAATACTTAACTTTGCAAATCTCCAACTAATATAGAAAATCATAAATCATTTTGGTTTTCATTTTAACCAAGCACTTGAAATTGATTTTTGTTAAAAACCATAAACTTGACTCATGACTTGGAGATCAAAATCAAATGTTATTTTTCATCATCAAAACTAATCACAAATGTAAAACATCAAAGAAGACAGTCGATGACGAGCAGCAGAGCGGCAACAATGAAGAAGAACAAGCGTTGTAGGCTCGCTCATGACTTGTAGACACCAGATTCAGCAACAACGACGATGGCGATGAGCAGTGACGACAACAAGGAGTGGCGGCGATGGCGACGATGAGGAGCATATGGAGTGTAAATTATAAGGAAGGTAAAATAAATAGAATTAAAGTTTATTAATAAAAAAATAAAATAAAGTGAAATAAAGAAAAAAATATGAAATGTAGTTAGAGCACGTACAATTTTTGAGACAAAATCAGAATAAGAAGTGAATTGTTTATAATATAATAAGAAGTGGGATAGGGACGAGGGTTGGAGATAGCCTTAAGAGGTTTTTCTTATGACACATCAATTTACCTTTTAAATCTTAAGAGGTGTCAAGTATATTTTCTTTTAACACAATTAAAAATGATACAAGACAAGATTAATTGTTGGGTTGTCTTCAAATACGATAATGATTAGATTGAAATAAATTTGATTTTGTTAGAAATATTAAATAGGTGAATAAATTTGATTTTGTTAGACAAGATCAATTATATTTTTAATAGTGATTTGATAATTTATTAAACCATAACTAAACTATCGCGTGCTTCAAACCACCTAAATTGCTAAAACCACTTCAATCATAGTTTAGATTTAGATGGTTTGAATAATACAAGAAATATAGTCATTGAAATTCAAGAATTATTAATGTATGCATAACATAATTAAAGTAATCTCACGAATACCAAAAACCACAAAACACATAAAGTTTCAAATTAAAAAAACATAACCATGTGTTAATGCACCTAAACTACTTGCAACCATCAAGAATGAGTTTATAGGATCTTTTAAGCTTCAATTAAATGGTATGAGCCATCGCTTTATCGAACCATAAAATTGAAATCGATTGTCATGGTTGCTTAAAAATTTAAAATGTAAAAGGTACATTATTTAAAAAAATTTAATAAATTATTTTCAGCTTTGACACCAAAAATATTTTATATGAGATTGCTAAATTTGATAGTGTGTTTTGCTTTTTTTTTTTTTAAAGAATATTTCATGTAAAATATTTTATCTAAAGTAAGATAAATTAAAAATTTTATAAATATAATGATAATTTATATAAATAAAATATATAATGTTTGTAACATCTCGCATCGAGTGATAGAAAATATTCGATCAACTTACCTTGATGGGTTTACGCGAACTTCCCAGGAGTTACTCATTCTTGAGCTGCTCTAACTCAAACACGCTTAATTTGAGAGTTATTTATCCACATTTAGTTTAAAAGGCATCTAGCTAGTGTTATTTCCTTTCTTACCATCCTCAATATATATATACTACCTTTTCTAGAATCCTTTCTTGGAGCTGACCCTAGACTCTCAGGATATTACAAATAATGACAATTTTATAAATATAATGCATTATCTATTTTTAGAGTTTCAAAATTATAACCTCTTCTGGCACATAAATTTGGCTTTTCGTTTTAATAATTCAAAACAAAACATAGAACTAAATAGT
Source organism: Diospyros kaki (assembly GCA_036245055.1). Taxonomy (NCBI): domain Eukaryota; kingdom Viridiplantae; phylum Streptophyta; class Magnoliopsida; order Ericales; family Ebenaceae; genus Diospyros; species Diospyros kaki. The sequence goes on from BSEG01000010.1 coordinate 3,889,484, forward strand.
TTTTTTATTTTTTTTCTATAAGTAAGAATTTATTTAAAAAAATCACGAAATATCCACATCATAAGCTAGGGCATACCGAGCAACATAAAAAAAACTAAAAAAGCAACATAAAAACATAAAATCAAAACTAAAAAAAAGAGACTTACCTCAGCATATTCATACAAGAATATCCTTGAGCTTTTAGATCTTTTATTAGCCTTTTTAATCGCATCCTTTTTCTTTTTTCTCTTTCTTCAATTGAAATTTTGATTTATTAAAAATGTCCTCAACACTTAACTATCCGTCCGATCAGACTCTAGAGTATCATCTGCCTCACTTCCTCTATTATCCTTCTTCTCAAAATCCATCCCTATCTCGTCAAGACTCCTCCATTCTATTGGAAGGATCAATTCCCTAAGAAAGGGAATATCCAGTGCGCGCGGCCTGCTCCAAGCGAGGCCGAGACCACTGGTCTCGGCCACGCAAATGAGAAAACATATTTAAAAAAAAAAGAAAAAAGAAAAAATACTGAAATAAAAAAGCAGATAAATAAAATAAAATGAAAGAAAAAAAAAGAGAAGAGGAGATGAGAGATCTCTTACCTTTTTTTTTAACTCCTCTCCCAAGTATGTTTTCACTCCAATAGTGTTTGTGAGGAGGGGACCATCCCCACCTCCCTTTTTATAGAATCATTGGAGGGCCATGGGAGTGGTGATGGGATTTTCAGTTGGGAAATGAGCCAACAATAGCCAATAATAGAGCTCTTTAATCTTATTCATTTATCTTTTTTGCAAAACCTCTTTTTACAGGAAAGCAGGAAAGCTTAGAGGACTATTCATTCAGCTGCCCGAGCTCCTCTTCCTCGCAGCTCAAGGAGTTGGGGGTCAAGTGATGAGGGGATATTTTACTAAGGGTAAAATTACTATACTACCCTCGGAGACTTCTAATATGGTGTCGCCACGTGTCTGTCTCAAGAAGCACCACGTGTCACCTAGATCTTCATCATTCATCTCATATTTGATTTTGAACGAGGTTGACTCAGTCAACCGAGATTCTCTCCAACGTCTGGTTCAGAGGTTATCTTATCTCTTCAGAGTATGCTCTACGTCATCTTTAAATAGAGGTCAACTTCTACAGGTATAGATCATTTGACTACTGATTCACTTTCCATTTTGGGCATATTTCTCCTACTGACTTGAGAGTCGGAGTTCTCCCAGGGGATTAAAGCCTGCCCTTGCAGGTACTTGGTTCGAGGCAGACCTTGGTGATCGGTCCAGTATCATCATTTGGCGCCTACCGTGGGGCCGATTACTTTATCTGCTTTTGTTCGTCGAGTACCTCGGCCGAGCTCAAGTTCTTCCTGTTATGGCAACAAAAAGAAATCCATCACGAGCTGCTGGGGCCCAGCCTGTCCCCGATCAGAGTCAAAACCACCCACCTGAGAGCGGCCCCGTAAGGGGTCATCCCCCGAATCCCTCGCCATCCCAGGATCGTGTCGCCCAGTTAGAGGGACAGGTCCAACGTCTGACGGAATTGCTCAACACCTTTTTGACCCAACAACAACCCCCAGAGATGAGACCGGTGGAGCACTCCAAGCATGACAGTCGACACCAGGGGGATCGTCACTCTAGTCATAGAGAATTCCGAGGAGACGAATCCCCCCGCGCTGGGAAGGAGTCCCATCGGGACGAGAGACGGAGCGGACCCTCTAGGCGTGGCGAGTATGGGAGGCCGAGCTCGGAAGAGGAGGAGTCCTCTAGTCCCGATTATGCCCAGGCTGGAGGGGCTCAACGAGAAAGACGTTTGCGGCATTTGGAGAGGGAGGTGGCAGAGTTGAGACGGAGGGAGGAAAAGCCACACAACATTGTTTCTAATCATCCATTAAGTCGAGAGATCATGGCAATTATCCCATCTTAGCACCTTCGAATCCCGACCATTAAGCCATATGGAGGCACATCCGACCCTGCTGACCACTTAAATCTCTTCGCCTCTCACATGATGGTCCAGGCGGCACCTGATGCTATGTGGTGTAGAGTCTTCCCGACCACTTTGGAAGGACATGCATGGTCCTGGTATTCAAGTCTGGCACATCGGTCGATTGCTAACTTCGGACAACTTCGGAATAGGTTCTTGGCTCATTTCGCTCCCCTTCGGAGGCACCGGAGGTCTACCTTGACCCTCGTGAATCTCAAGCAGAACCAAAGGGAGTCGTTAATAGATTTTGTGGCCAGGTTTAATATGGAGGCATTGAGCATTGAGAACCTTGATCAGAGTATCGCTATGGTGGCCTTTCAGAATGCCTTAAGGGCTGGCCCTTTTACCCAGTCACAGGCTAAGAGGCCTCCCCAGACGTTTACAGAGATCCTGAGCCGAGCCACCAAGTACATTAATGCCGAGGAGGTGATGTGGGTCAAGAGGATTGAGTATTCAGATAAGAGAGAGAAGAAAAGTCAGAATGGGGAGCAGAGGCCGGAAGATAAACCAGGTCGACGGGGGGAAAGGTCAGGCCCCCGATGGAGTCCGGTCAGGTTCACCCTACTCAACACCCCTCGAGTAGAAATCCTAGCTACAATTGAGAATAAGGATTACTTGAAAAAATCGAGACCTATGAAGACCCCGACTAACAAAAGGAGTAAAGAAAAGTATTGTTGATTTCATCGAGATCATGGACATGACACGAAGGAATGCCATCAGTTGAAAGAGGAGATTCAAGAGCTCATCAATTGGGGTTTCCTAAGGAGGTTCGTAGCTAAAGATACTAAGCCACAAAGGGGCGAACGTCGGAGATCAAGGAGCCTTCCTCGTAGACGTGGTAGATCCCAGGAAAGTCGCAGGACCAGAACTCCTCCTAGGAGAGAGAGTCGGCAGAGGGAAGGAAGTCCTCCACAACATTTAATTTTTCATACTTTAGCGGATGGGATGGTGCCAGGCAAGGGGTCGAGAGAAGGTTCCGATCCGCATCGACACGTTGGAGTCAAGAGGGCTCGGCCAGGGGACGTTATCTCCTTTACGGACGACGACTTGCCCGGGTATCCGATTTCTAATGATCCGCTGGTCATCACAGCGAAGTTGGGAAAATGGGAGCTCCGGCAGATCCTCGTAGACCTGGGGAGCTCCTCTGAGGTTTTATATCGATAGGCCTTCTTGGGCATAGGATACCAGATGGAACAGTTGAAGCCAGCTCGAGTCCCTTTGATTGGATTCGACGGGGAAGTGGTGTATGCAGACGGTATGTTTCAGCTCTTGTTGACTCTTAGAAAGGGTCCTCGGTCCACCCAGGTCATGTTAGATATTTTGGTAGCAGAGGTCCCCTCGGCCTACAATATGATCTTGGGGAGATCGGGGTTAAACGCTCTACAGGCTGTGCCGAGCACTTACCACACGGTGCTTAAGTTCCCTACTGCTGCGGGGATTGGCGAAGTCAGAGGAGACTTAAAGTCCGCCCGGGAGTGCTACATGGCATCCATTAACACTGCTAGGGGTATCGTGCAGGAGCGGTCAGGGGTTTACCCCAAGGAATTTGGAACCCGTATTTTTCCTAAATAAAATCTCATTATGTTTTCTTCTTACATGTGAAAATTTTTTATCCTACAAAGTACCAAAAAAAAAAAAAAAAAGAGGTGAAGGGAAAAGAACTACTTTCCCCTGACCTCAGAAACCTCCAAAGAGATTTCTTGAACTCCGTTCGTCATCAAAGATAGCGAGGACGTAGAAAGAGAAATGGACCAGATATGGTCATAAGGGACCACCCCTAAGATAAAAAAAGGAAGAGCAAAGGACCAGATATGGTTCTAGGGGACCACCTCTAAGATAAAAAAAAAAAGGAAAAGCAAGGGACCAGATATGGCCCTAGGGGACCACCCCTAAAATAAAAAGGAAGAGAAAGGCTAAGGGGGGTGGAAATGACCCCCAAAGAAGCCGATTTAAGGGGTCACGGAGGAGACTCCTAAGTCTTCACTTCCATACCGGAGTGAAAGAGGGCCAAAAATAAAAGGAGCAGATGTGACCCAGGGGACCACCCCTAATAAAAAAGAACCAAGTAAAACGGTACCCATCATCATGTCAACATGGGAATTACGGAAAGAGGTATAAGAAATCAGATAGTAGAGTACCAGTAGCCCTTGGTGGGGAGATGATATTTTTGGGAGAACCCGGAGATCTCATCCTCGGATAAGGAAGAATAAGCAGGGGTTGGGTCATTAGGAAGATCACTATGATGAATCTCTAACTCTAGGTCAGTATCATTATCAAAAGAGGACGCATAAGGATGGGGCCGGGAGGTCCCAGCGTCTCCTATCTGCATACCAGACTGGGAAGAGCTAGAAAAGTCCGAGCTATTCCCCTCCGAGTTGCTAAATGAGGTCATGGGGATCAGCTTATTAAAACAACGAGACATGGGGAGGAGAGACAACGAAAAACCACAGAAAATAAGAGAAAGGAGGCAAAGGAGTACCGACGGATGAGAAGAATTCCAAAGATGAAAGGAAATGCACGAGAGAATCCTTATGGGGAAGCCGATCCGTCCCCTGTTGAGCTTGAAGGCACCGCTCGAAGTCTCTCGAGCTTTGTGAGAAGCCTGAAGGCCGAGACCAATGGTCTTAAAAAATAGGTCGAGACCAATGGTCTCCCAAAAAAAAAAAAAAAAAAGGTGAACAAGCCTAAAGGCCGAGACCAATGGTCTCCCAAAAAAAAGGGGGGGGGGAAGAAGCCTAAAGGCCGAGACCAATGGTCTCAAAAAATAGGCCGAGACCAATGGCCTCCCAAAAAAAAAAAAGGTGAAGAAGCCTAAATGCCGAGACCAATGGTCTCAAAAAATAGGCCGAGACCAATGGTCTCCCTTTTTATAGAGTCCTTGAAGGGCCATGGGGAGTGGTGATGGGATTTTTAGTTGGGAAACGAGCCAACAATAGCCAATAATAGAGCTCTTTAATCTTATTCATTTATCTTTTTTGCAAAACCTCTTTTTACAAGAAAGCAGGAAAGCTTAGAGGACTACTCCTTCAGCTGCCCGAGCTCTTCTCCCTCGTAGCTCAAGGCGTTGGGGGGCAAGTGACGAGGGGATATTTTACTAAGGGTAAAATTACTATACTACCCTCGGAGACTTCCAATATGGTGCCGCCTCGTGCCTGTCTCAAGAAGCGCCACGTGTCACCTAGATCTTCATCATTCATCTCATATTTGATTTTGAACGAGGTTGACTTAGTCAACCGAGATTCTCTCCGACGTCTGGTTCAGAGATTATCTTATCTCTTCAGAATATGCTCTACGTCATCTTTAAATAGAGGTCAACTTCTACAAGTATGGATCATCTGACTACTGGTTCACTTTCCATTTTAGGCATATTTCTCCTACTGATTTGAGCGTCGGAGTTCTCCCAGGGGATTAAAGCCCTGCCCTTGCTGGTACTTGGTTCGAGGCAGACCTCGGTGATTGGTCCAGTATCATCAAATTGAAATTTTAACTATTATAATGTTTTTACAAAATTTCTATTTGTGTACTACTAATAGAGTTAATGGTTCTTTTGTTATTATTTCAATTGTCTCGATAATGGTTAAAAGAAGTAAGAAGATAATTCTTTATTAGGTATAAAGAAACTCATGCCAAATCTATAGAAATGTGAGATAATTCAAAACTATAGACTTTATCTCAATCAAATAAACTAAGTAGACCATATATAATGTCTCAACAAGTTATATCGTTGGGGAGTTATCTTCTCCGAATGCATGCAAAAAGAATAAGTACAAGTTAAAATTCCAAAGTCTAACCTTAAAAGTAATAAATTCTTACCAATTTAGTTGAATATCCATGGCTTTGACTCAATTAACTAAACAAGGAGTTTCTTGGGAACAACTAAAAAATTAGAGAAATTAAGTTATATAATTTCTCAAATTTACAGGTTTTTTTCAACATTAGGGTATGAAAAAGCCCATGCCAACCTTATAGGAGACTCAAATGATTCGAAACTATAGACTCGATCTCAATCCAATAAACTAAGTACACCATATATCATTAGAGAGTTATCTATTACACTATTTTTTCAAAGATAATATGTTTTATCTAGTAAGATAAATTAAAAAAATTATAAATATAAAGATAATTTGTATAAACAATATATTTTATGCTAATAATGACAATTTTATAAATATAATGAATTATTTATTTTTTAGATTTTTAGAATTATAACTTCATTCTGGCACATAAATTTGGCCTTTAGTTTTAATAATTCAAAACAAAACATAGAATTGAATAAGTTAACTGTCTGTTTGTGGTTATTCCAATTGTGTCATAGAAGGTTGAAGGGCACAACCTGTACATTAGGACATAATCAAAGTACCTTCCATTCCCCAATTTGAATTGAAATTTTAACTATTACACTATTTTTACAAAAATTTCTATTTGTATACTACTAATTCCTCTTTGAGTTTTAATGATGTTAGATAGAACATGTTATTGGTAGAGTTAACGGTTTTTTTTGTCATTATTTCAATTGTCTCGAATACGGTTAAAATAAGTAATTATAAGGTAATTTTTTATTAGGCTATAAAGAAACTCATGTCAAATCTATAGAAGACTTGCATAATCCAAAACTATAGACTCAATCTCGGTCAAATAAACTAAGTAGACCATATATAATGTCTAAACAAGTTGTATCGTTTGGGAGTTTTCTTCTCTGACTGCATGCAAAAACGAATAAGCACAAGTTAAAATTTTGAAGTTTAACCTTAAAAGTAATATATTCTTATCAATTTAGTTGAATATCCACGGCTTTGCCTCAATTGACTAAATAAGGAATTTCTTGGCAACAACTCAAAAACAAGAGAAAGTTATATAATTTCTCAAATTTAAAGGTTATTTCTATATTAGGATATAAAAAAGATCATGCCAAGTTTATAGGATACTCAAATGATTCGAAACTATAGCCCCAATTTCAATTCAATAAACTAAGTACACCATATATAATGGCTGAATAAGTTATATCATTAGAGAGTTATCATTTCCAATTGCATGCAAAATGAACAAACACAAGTTAAACTTTCAAATTCTAATTGTAAAAGAAATATGTTCCTACCAATTTAGTTGAACATCCATGGCTTTAGCTCAATCAACTAAAGGAGAAGTTTCTTGGCAACAACTAAAAAATAAGAGAGTTTTATAATTTCTCAAATTTAAAGACTATTTATGTATTATGCCAAGCCTTTAAAAGACTCAAACAATTCGAAACTATCACATCCATGGCTTTAGCTCAATCAACTAAAGGAGAAGTTTCTTGGCAACAACTCAAAAATAAGAGAGTTCTATAATTTCCCAAATTTAAAGACTATTTATGTATTATGCCAAGCCTTTAAAAGCCTCAAACAATTCCAAACTAACCAATTTAGTTGAACATTCATGGCTTTGGCTCAATCAACTAAATGAGAAATTTATTAGCAACATCTCAAAAATAAGAGAGGGTTATATAATTTCTGAAATTTAAAGGCTATTTATGTATTAACAAAAAACATATGGGTTTGGTTTGTGTAATTATTTAGGCAAATAAAGCAAAAATCCAAAAAAGATTTACATGGCTGCGTGCATGCTTTGCATTGTCATTATTTTAGTTGTCTTGAATACGATTAAAAGAAGTAACAAGGTAATTCTTTATTATAATATAAAGAAGCTCATGCCAAATCTATAGAAGACTCGAATAACCCAAAACTAGACTCAATCTCGATCAAATAAACTAAGTACATCATATATAATGTCTAAACAAGTTATTTCCTTGAGGAGTTATCTTCTCCGACTACATGCAAAATAATAATAATAATAATAATAATAATAATAATAATAATAATAATAATAATGAGCTCTAGTTAAACTTCCAAAGTCTAATGTTAAAAGTAATGCATTCTTACCAATTTAGTTCAACATCCACGGCTTTGGCACAACGGCACAACTAACTAAACAAGGAGTTTTCTGGCACCAACATACAAATGAAAGAAAGTTATATATATAATTTCTCAAATTTAAAGGTTATTTCTATATTAGGGTATAAAAAAACTCATGCCAAGCTTATAGGATGCTCAAATGATTTGAAACTTTAGACTCGATCTTAGTCTAATAAACTAAATACACCATATACATAACGGCTAAACAAGTTATATTGTTACAGAGTTTATCTTCTCCACTTGCATGCAAAAGGAACAAACACAGGTTAAACTTTCAAATTCTAATCGTAAAAGTAATATGATTTAGTTGAACATCCACGGCTTTGGCTCAATAACTAAACAAGGAGTTTCTTCCCAACAACTCAAAAATAACATAAACATATATAATTTCTTAAATTTAAAAGTTATTTCTATATAAGGGTATAAAAAAGCTCATGCCAAGCATATAGGATATTCAAATGATTTGAAACTATAGAATTGATCTCAGTCCAATAAACTAAGTATACCATACATAATGTATAAATAAGTTATATCATAATGGAGCTATCTAAACATATAAAGAACAAACATAGGCTAAAATTTTAAATTCTAACCATAAAAGAAATATATTAGTACCACCAATTTAATTGAACATCCATGACTTTGGCTCAATCAACTAAATGAGAAGTTTACTAGCAACATCTCAAAAATAAGAGAGGGTTATATAATTTCTGAAATTTAAAGGCTATTTCAGTATTAACAAAAAACATCTGGGTCGGTTTGTGTAATTTAGGCAAATAAAGCGAAAATCCGGAAAAGCTCTGCATGGCTGCGTGCGTGCGTGTCTATATATATGTGCGTGTATATATATATATATATATATATGTGGCAGTGTCTTAAGGGGGCTGTGTCTTGGCATTGTATCGAGTGAAGACCTCTCTGCATCGGAAGCGTAATCGTGCTTATTGACTGGTACTGAATCGAAGGATCTGATTTTCTCTTCGTCTTCGAATGCCTGGCATGTTTTTCTTTCCGATCTTCGTTCTATTTCTTGAATTCGTGTTCGGATTTTCGTTTTCATTTTATTCTGATTCTCAGTCCGTATATTAGGTTTGCTTGTGATCTGATTCCACTGCCTGCGTCTTTGATCTCTTTTAACACTGAGTTGACTGGAATTTGGGTTTTGCTTTGTTTGATCGGCGGCAGAGCGGAAATTTTGAGTTAGCCCAATTTTTGTTTGCTGATTGATGAAAATGAGTGAAATGAATGATTTGCGCACATTGTTAGGAGCCGTTTATGCTGATCGAACAATGAAGATGTGGCTATGATTTTGAGAAATTTTTGTGTTGGGCTCGGCAGAATTAAGGGTTTACTTTCTTTCTTTTGTGTTGTCTGAGGTTCGTCATTGATGAGAAAATTTTTTAATACCTGAATTGTCTCAGCTTCCTAACTAGAGTTTAGCCTTAGACTTTGATTGTAAATCAACTGAAGAGCTTTATTTGTGTTAATCTATGTAAAATTGAAACCTTCACTAGAACTAGGAAGGGCTTTCCTCTTAGGTTTAAGTGGGATTGATCGAGGGTTTTCTCCTTTCTATTTTCCTGAAAATTTCATTGGGATTCGCAAAGACTAAAACAACAATTAAGTCGTGAGTTGCTACGAGCTCGCTAGGTCTGGGACTTGCAAAGCCGAAGATCAGTTCGCAAGTATGAAGCTGCAATGATGAAATTAGATTTCCCAGTAGATATCATCGATTCCCTTTAACTATTGCAAAATTAATTTAGGGTTTAATATTTAGGCTTAAGTTAATATTTTTTTTCTATAAATAAAAGTATATTAGCAGAAAAATCGCAAAACGAAAACAGCCAACACCAGGCATACCCCAGGCAAAACGACAATAGCCCAACACGAAAGACAGCAAAAACAACCAAAACATTACACCCTATCCTCTATCACGAGCTTTTCACTCCCAGAACCATACTTCGCCAGAACTAGAGCATTCTTCTTCTTCCGCTCTCTTTTATGCTGAGACTTGGTTTCCACAGGAACATAGTCATAATCAATATTGTCATCCCTAGTAGAGTTACATTCAGCATCCACCCCCCCGATCCCGCTTGCCCCTATCCTCATCCACCATTGCAGCGTCGTCAAGAACTCCCTTCCCCATAGGAAGGTGCAAATCTCCCATCAATGGAATTTCCCGATCCTCTTCCATAAGAGTACCAAACTGATTTGCCAGTAGATATCATCGTTTCTAGTCATTGCAAAATCTAGCGTTTAATGTTTAGGCTTTAAGTTAATATAGTAGTGGCTTCTTGATGAGTGTGTTCAAACGGGACCTAGAAGGTAACGAGTTTTAATGTTCAGGAGGTTTAAATCCAGAATAAATCTAGAAAACAAGCTAATCTTTTGGTATTTTTTTCGTCAATTACGTTAATAGTGACATTTTTTTAAATATAATGCATTATGTAGATTATTCATTTAAAAGAAAAAAGTGTGTGCCCATAGAACATACATCCATCACTTTTCGAGTATCTTGAATTGTTAGTTTCACCTTATCATAACTATATTAGGATCGATGGCATAACATTTATAATATTAATTGATTTCTAAAAAACACAATAACAATGAAAATTCATGCAAAAAAAAAAATAATAATAATAATTTGAGACAATTTTACTCTAAATCAATGTCATTCCTAGCCAACCCTCTAGCGAGGAAATATGATGACATAAAATTTCAACACTATCTTCATAAGTAAAAGCTTCATTTGATGGCATTAAATGAATATATAATTGATATGATCTTATTCTACCACATATATAGCTAATATTATGAAATCTCTTGAAAAGATAAGGCAGCAAAGACTTTTGTGACGGGAAGTCATTCACAAAGGAGGCGATGTACATATAAGAAAGAATGAATGAATCTCTCTCACTCCCCCAAATGGCTCTCCCTCTAAGAGACATTGCATTTGCGTGCACTTTTTGAAGAATTAAGGAATCTACTTAGTTTAGACCATATATAATTATATACATACCTAAATTTCTTAGACATCACTATACTATTTCGTCGCTGCATCGACTTTATAAAAAAATAACTATGAAGCTTACCTCATGGAGTTCATGATAGACATAGTCTTTAAAAAGGTACCAGTTAACATGACGAGGGCGTAACATTATTCGCTGAGAGAAAATATTACTAGTGAGTTATAGTAATAGATTTAGACCCGGAGTTGGCCCGCCCATAAGGACTCTAAAGCAGTTATGCCTATTTTCTCCATTTATGGAGAGAAGTGGGCAACATCTAGTATGCACTTATATGCTTGTTGGTATGTTTATATTTAGCATGAACGAGCAGAATGAAAAAGACGGCATATTTGAAAATTTGTGAATTGAAAAATCTCTCAAAGTCTTCTCTGTGTTTTGCAATGTGAGGTATTTAGGTTGTGATTTGAAAGCGATTTCCATATTGTCATTTCGTTTCAAATTGGTGATTCAACCCACTCAAAGATCCGTATAACTTACTCAAGCGAAACAAGTAAGTTTTATTGCTTTCTCATTTATGAGTTTATATGTCATATTTCCACCATTGGTATTAGAGCATATGGGTTTGTTTTCTTGTTACCCATATTGTGTATGTATCTACATATGCATGTATGTCACATAAGTACACACATACATGAGAATACTTAATATATTTACAACAATACAAATACGTATCCTTCTTTTCATTTGGTGGTCTACCAATACGTATGTATAGGAAATGTAAACTAGTAGATATATTTGTGCATAAGAAAAAGAAATCAAAGTTGCAAGAAAGAATCTGTCGGAGAAATACTAGTGACTCGATTCAGACCATAACCAGCCCGCTTAAAACAATCTACTTGTTGAAAACGGTAACAATGATGGTGGTTACAGGCGGATACTAAGTCTGGGACTTGCAAAGCCGAAAAGCATGTCACAAGGATGAAGTTGCAACGATGAGATTGGATATGCAAGTGGATATCATCGTTTCCAGTCATTGCAAAATTTAGGGTTTAATATTTAGGTTTGAAGTTAATATAGTGGTGGCTGCTTGATGAGTGTTCAAACGAGAGCTAGAAGGTAACAGGTTTTAATGTTCAGGAGGTTTAAATCCAGAATAAATCTAGAAAACATGCCAAATTTTTGGTATTTTTTTTGTCAATTTCGTTAATATTGACATTTTTTTTAAATATAATGCATTATATAGATTATTCATTTTAAAAAAGTGCGTCCATGAGAACCTATATCTACCACCCTTCAACTATCTTAAATTATTAATTTCACCTTATCATAACAATATTAGGGTGGATGTAGTATCAATTGATTTCCAAAAATCATATTAACAAAGCAAATTCATGCTAAAGAACAATGAGACAAAATTTAACACTAGATCAACTTCTACCAACTTCTTCCCTCTAATAAATTTCTTGAACTTTCTACTTAGTATTATTATATCATCGTTCTCATCACTTTCTGCTTCCTCAATTGACGATTGGGGAACTTTGAAAGCAAGAGGCATACAATTTTTCTTCAACTCCTGACTATCTTTCCTTCTTATCATAATCTCATAAGTCATAAGAAATCCAATCAAATCATCAAAAAATAAAACTTCTAAATCTTTAGCCTCTTAAATGGCCGTTACCTTGGGATCCCACTTTTTGGGAAGACTTCTATAAGAATTTTTCTAATCTTCTCCCCATTCGAGTAAGTTATTCCTAGAGTTTCTAAACTTGTGACAATATCATTAAATCTAATAAACATATCCTTAATGGATTCCCAATTTTTCATTGAAAAAAGCTCATACTCATAAATAAGTAAATTTACCTTTGTTTCCTTAACTTAATTTGTGCCTTCATGAGTAACTTCTAAATTGTCTCAAATCTCTTTAGCCATTTTACTTGTAGATACCCAATTGATTTCATCTAGTCTAAGAGCATAAAAGAGAATGTCTATTGTCTTGGCATTTATCTCCACAATCCTCTTTTCTTCTTCAATCCATTCCCTCATTCTTTCCGTTGAGGGTAGTGCGACTCCATTCATGATGGTATCATAGACGTCGAGGTTTTGCATCAAGTAGCATGAGATCTTTTTTTTCCAATAGCCATAGTTGGATCCATTAAAGAATAATGGCCTTGAGGTGCTTTGGCTCCCAAAGTTTTGAGCTCCAATAAATTGTGTCATCTTAGGATCTCTCTTAGGTGATTAAATATGTAAAAACATAAGGGACTTATTCTAATACCGATTGTTAGATTGGCATAATTATGTTAATACACTCCCAAGGGAGGTGAATTGAGTGATTTAAAAATAGTTAAATATTTAAAAACCTCTTAAGAGAACGTGATTTTTTAGTGCAATGAAATAGTGAGTGTAAATCGAAATCTGCAAATGGTAAGAAATTTAAAACGAGTAAAGAGATAGACACAAGAATTTATCATAGTTCAGCAAATCAGCCTACATCCACTCCACCATCTACCCATTGGAGATTTTGCAAATCCACTAAAAACCTCGTACTTAAACCAAGTAAGTCTTCTAGCAAACTACTAAGAAATGCAACCTCTTACTTAAACCAAATAGACCCTGTAGCAAACCGCTAGAAAATACTAAAAGATATACAAAATACAAAGAATGGAAATTTGCCCTGTCAATAGTTTATAGTAACGAACAACTTATTTTTTCATATAGGTCAAAAACAGTTTTGACTCCTTTTGGCCTTTCATGCACATAAGTCTTAAAACGGTCAACTCTTTTCTGAAACGGTTGATTCTTTTTGGCCTTCCATAAAAAGTATAGAGTATTTAACTTTTTGAAACTCTTTTGACACTTTACTTTTTATAAATGATTTGATTTCAAAATAAATTCTCTTTTAAGAACATATTATTGTTTTTCAAGTTGAAAATTCATCATGCCACCAAATTTGTATGTATTGAAAGCACATTGGGAATAAATTTATCCTTTGGCATAATTTTAATTTTTTATTTTCAAATTCCAAAAACATAAAGTTTTTCATCATTAAAACATCATCAAAAGTAAAACAACATCATTTGCTCCTAAGCTCAGGACTGTGGTTGTTCGTCTTCCAAAGTTGTGATTGGTCATCATTGAAGGAGGCTGAAAGCAGCAATGGCTGCAACGATAGATGATGATGAAGAAGGGAGTGGCTGGAAATGGCTGCAGTAGCCGATCGACCATGTTATTTAAAGGACATTGGAACCAAGAATGGTTTCTTGGGAAAATAGATGGTCAAATGGTTAAGAGGTTGTTTGGCTGGCAACTCTAAGGCCCTGTTTGGCTAGCAATTGCTAAAGATATGGAATTTGTTTTCAAATAAAAGTATATATTTTATTCTGAATCATTATTTTTTTATATAAATATATATGACTTATAGAAATATTAATGTTATTAGTTAACAATGCTAATAAATAGAAAGAAGCCTATGTGATTGAAATAATCATTGTGGTATAATTTTGATGCTATTAATTAACCACAGGTGAATGAGTCTCTATTAATATACATTGTCGTGTTTTTTTTAACAATTTTTTTTAAAGAATTTGATAAATCAAGTTCCTAATTTGTTATTTTTCATTTACTCTGCTTTTCAGGAAAATGGTACTTGTGAAAACGACTCCAATATTCATTCGAACTCGAGCTCAAAGAGCACGAGTAATGAAGATGAAGAGACGATTGGACAACTACCGGATGATGATTGGACAAGGCATATGTGAGCATATTATTGCTGTCTGCAATATGATGCAAGAACTCATATTTGCTGGATATGAGGGCTTAGGGACTCATGAAGCACAATATCAATCTTTGCTTATCACACTTATGTTACAAGATAGGGAATTAATGAGTAGCATTTGGAAATTAGATTCCTCAAATAAGACATTTGATTGGTTAGTGTGTTCTTTTATAAGAACACATAGAAGAAGAGAGGTAATACGAGCAATGTACCCATGTAGCCTACCAGTGGATATCACTAGAGATATTGCTTCTAGAGCTTTAGAAGACATTCCTTATGAAGTTATTCACTCCCTTCCTCGTAGAGCTAGACTTACTTATAGGTAAAATCTTAATCAATTTATGTACCTTGTTTAGCTATGTTTTATGTGTAAATACTCGAACAATGTGTTAGCTATTTCATTTCTATGGAATGAATGTTTTATTCATTTTTTTATTATTTAATATTTCATGATTAAATATTTTCATGTTACGTACATTCATACTTCAATAGGTCGGATCCGACTGAAAAGAAAAATAAAAGTAATAATATTTGGACAATTGGAATATGGTTGATGATTGAGAAAATGGTGAACTTTCAACACGTACCCAGATGAATGTTTATTATTAAGATAAATGTGTGTAGGGCATGGCATTAATGAGATGTATGAACATTTCATGTAGATTATCCTTTTAACATGGGATCTTTCAATAATATTATAGCTGATTTGATTAAAGGCGAGAAACTAAATAGGGATAATTATGAAATTTGAAGTATGGAAATCTAATATGTCTTAGAAGAAAAAGAGAATCTAGAAGTTCTAAATCAAGTCATGGTGGATCTTGCTGTTGGAATCACTACACAACACAAGAAGGATAGAGAGGCTTACAATGCTTGGAAGAAAAAGAAGTCAACTGCTTCCATCATGTTACTTAGTAGTATGGAAAATGACATCATGATAATTGACTATTAAATTTGACAAATACAAAAAGTGTCCAAACCACAATATGAGACAACATCTTCGAGAAATGACTAGTACTGTCAATGAATCAAAGATGTAGATGTGAATCTTATTGATAAACAATAGTACAGGCTGTTATAAGATCCCTACCCTATAACTGGGAGCATGTGAAGGTATATCTTAAGCATAATGTGAACGTCAAGATGATGGTTGATGCATCACGACACATGGAGATAGAGGAAGATCATATCAAGGCCTCTAAGACTAATACTAACATCTATATAAGGGGATCCAACTCTAAAAGTGCTCCCTAATTCAAGTGAAAATTTCTCAGTAAAAGAAATAAGGGAAATTTTGCCCCAAAGCTAAAGGTGCTCACTTTGAAAACACTAAGAGTCACCACAACAAAGGTAAGGGACCACACTACAAGAAAAAAGTATTTTAACAACGGAATTTAGTGACGGAATTTTTTTGTCGCTAATTAGCGACGGATAGCGACGAAATTTTGTTGCTAATTTTTTTATATATTTTTTAAATTTAGCTACAGAATTTGCGACGGAAACGCCGTCACTAAATTTAGCGATCGAATTTTTGTCTTTAAAAAATAAAAATAAATAAAATTTAGCGACGAGCTCAACCCCGTCGCTAAAAAATAAAAAACTAAAATTTAGCGACGGGATCAACCCGTTGCTAAAAAATAAAAAAATTTAAATAAAATAATTCAAATTTAGCGGCGAGCTCAACCTTGTCACTAAAAAATAAAAAATAAATAAATAAAATTTAATAAAATAATTCAAATTTAGCGACGGGGTCAACCTGTCGCTAAAAAATAAAAAAAATAAAATTAAAAAATTAGAATTTAGAGTTAATAAATAAATAAATAAAATTAAAATTTAGCGATAGGCAAAACCCAGTCACTAAAAAATAAAAAAAATAAATTAATTAATTAAAATTTAGCAACGGGGTCAATCTCATTGCTAAAAAATAAAAATAAATAAATTTAGCGATGAAAAGAACCCCGTTGCTAAAAAATAAATAAATAAATAAATAAATTAAAATTTAGCGATGAGGAAAATCCAGTCTCTAAAAAATAAAAAAAATAAATTTAGCGACGGGAAGAACCCCATCGCTAAAAATTAAAAAAAAATTAATTAATTAAAATTTAGTGATGGGAAAATCTTGTCACTAAAAAAATAAATTAATTAATTAAAATTTAGCGACGGGCTCAACCCCGTTGCTAAAAAATAAAGAAAAATACAAAAAATAAATTAAAAAAATTAAAATTTAGTGATGGGTCAACCCCATTGCTACAAAATAAAAAAATAAATAAATAAAATTAAATAAAAAAATTTAAATTTAGTGATGGGAGCTCCTGTAGCAAAAAAATAAAAATAAAAAAATAAATAAAAATCAAAATATAGCGACAGGTCACCCTATCGCTAAAAAATTAAAAAAATTAAGAAAAAATTAAAAATTTTACATTTAAGGATATCATAATAATTTTTACTAACATTAATATTAGTAAATATTAAATTAATAATTTTTAAAAATATTGTAAATTAAAATTAAAATAAAAACATAATTTTTCGCTGCTAATATAATAATTAATAAAGTTTTATTTGAATTAATAATAAAATAAAATTAAAATTAATATAAATTCCTTTACTAACATTAATATTAAAATTAATATTATTAAATAATTTTAAGAAATTTTGGTGTATAAATATAATTCTAAAATATTTGCAAGATAATACTATAAATATATTTTATATATAACAATAAACAAGAAGGCTTCCAGATCAACTGGCTCGCGTGCGAAACTTGGTCATGAGAGGTTGGGGGTTCGAATTCGATAGAAAACTTGAGAATAATAGTTGGGGGAGTAATATCCAGCGTTGTCACGTGGTGAGCAGAGGGGAAGTTCGGGGCCTAGCGCATTGAATTTTGAATTTTGGGGTTTAATTTAGCAACTGGTGTGAGTCTGTCACTAAAAAATAAAAAAAAATTAAATTTAGCGACGGGGTCACACCAGTTGCTAAAAAATAAAATAAAAAATATTAAAATTTAGCAACGGGGTCAGACCCGTCGTTAAAAAATAAAAAAATTAAATTTAGCGACGGGCTCACACTCGTCGCTAAAAAATAAAAAAAAAATTAAATAAAAAATTTTAAATTTAGTGTCGGGTTAAACCCCGTCACTAAAAAGTAAAAAAAATTAAATAAAAAATTAAAATTTAGCGACGGGCTCAACCCCGTCGCTAAAAAATAAAAAATAAATAAATAAAATTATTCAAATTTAGCGACGAGTCAACCCCATCGCTAAATCCGTCGCTAATCAGTGACGGGTACAACCCCTGTCGCTGATTCCATCACTAAAAAATACCCGTCGCTAAATTTTAGCGACGCCATATTTAGCGACGGATTTTGATGTTTTAGTGACGGAATTTTTCGTCGCTAAAACATTAATTTTTTGTAGTGCCAGCTCATAATCCCTCGAAAAGGAAGAACATGGCAAAAGTGAAATGTTATAACTTTGGCAAGAAATAACACTTTGCACGTGATTGCAATGAACCTAGAAAGGTACAAGCCCTAAGTGCATTTTCAAATGTTATTTATGTTTTGACTTCTGTATTCTAAACCAAATCTAATCCTTAATGGATTGTTGATTAAAGAGCCACAAACCATGTAGCTAGAGACAAAAGTGCCTTCATGGAGTATCGTTGAATTCTGTATGGAATTAAGTGGATCTATGTGGGAAACAATACAAAGCTTGAAAGGTATTGACACCTATAAGTTATGTATGTGTGATGGCCAAACCTTATTCCTACATAATGTATTGTTTGCTCCATAAATTCAGCAAAAGTTAGCCTTTATATCTGTTCTTCTTGATTATGGATTTAATCTGTATTTACATGATTCAACTGTTGAATTATTTTTAATTTCAATATATTATGGATGAGAAAATTTGTGAAATGGTTTTATCATGCTTGATGTAGATTATGCTTTTAGTAGCAACCTACATAATACTAGTTTTTCCTTTTCCACATCTCCTAGAAATTTTCATAAAGATGTGAATATATGGCATGCAAGATTAGACCATATAGGATAACAAAGATTGAATAAATTAGCAAAAGCAGGCTTATTGGCTCAAATTGCAAAAGTTAATCTACCAATATGTGAAAGTTGTCTGGCAGAGAAAATGGAAAAAAAACCATTCGACAAAGCAATTAAAGCTAAAACTCCATTATAGTTAATTCCCTCTGATATATGTGGGCCATTGAATGTAAGGGCTAAACATGTAGGTGTTTTTTTGATCCCTTGCACAAATGACTTTACTCGTGCTATCTATTTGATAAAGTGCTTCAATAGATATGTGAACTTAGTTTGAGAATCAGTTAGAGAAAAGGGTTAATGCATTAAGAAGCAACAAGGATTGCGAGTATTTTTCTAAATGATTTAAATTGTTGTGTGGTGAAACAGGAATTGAGAGACAATTAAGCATTTCACACACTCCACAACAAAATGGTGTTGTGTAAAGAAGAAATATAACTTTTTTAGAAATGGTTAGGTCAATGATGGTAAGTTGCCAATCACTTTTTTGGGTGAAGTATTATTGACGACTGTCAATATACTCAATTTAGTAACCTTTGAGACTGTAACTTCTACCCTATATGAATTATGGATTGGAAGAAAGTCTGATCTAAATCATTTGAAAACTTAAGGTTGTGTGGCTCTTGTTCATGGCCCTTCTCATAAACATGGATGTAAAAACAACATTTCTAAATGGTGAACTAGAAGAAGAAATTTACGAAGAACAACCTATAGGTTTCATAAAAAGGGTCAAGAGCATAAATTGTGCAAACTTATAAGATCTATTTATGGTTTAAAACAGTCTTCCAAACAATGGTATCAAAGGTTTTATCAAGCGATTATCTCATGTGATTTTCAAATGATTGATGAAGACCACTATGTTTATGTTAAATGATCTAATGATAAGTTTGTAATCTTATCACTTTATGTAAATGGCATACTCTTAGCTAGTGTCAAAAACCTAGTTTTAAATCTAGGATTTTTAAAATAGAATTAAGAAGGAAGAATAGAAGAAAGAAATAGAAAGAATAAAGAGAAAGTGGAAGAAAATGAAGAGAACAAGAGAGGGAAACAAAAAGTAGATTGAGAGAAAATGAGATAACTTCAATATAATTGCTTCATTATATCGGCATACTATGGTATAGCTTTATATAAGGCCATCCCAGCAGTTATCACTACTACATAATTGTAAAATAACATTCCACTACTATACAACTGTAAAAATAACAACCACTACTATGTAACTGTAAAAATAACAACTCCACACATAATTACTCTGCTTATCTCTTAATTCCTCTCTTAATTCTTTGATTCTAGACATTTTTCTTCCCTTAAAAATTTTCTTGTCCTCAAGAAAATCAAAGGAATTGAACGACTCGAGAAAATTGAGCTAAGAGATCTAGTAGAAATTCTCAAGTATTGTTATCCGGGTGCATTTTCAAGGAAATTTTTATCAACCACTTCAATTTTTTCATAATTTTTTTTTTAAAGTAAAAGAGATATGTATAGATAGAAATAAAGTGTCTGTACAGAACACAAACCAGGAGATACCACAGTTTACATGATCACGAAAGTGAAGCATACACTCAAGATCAAAACAAAACTATAGCTAAAAACATAGCAAAAGCAACAATGGAGCTACATAAAATGGAAATTATTGAATAGCTTCAGATCCAAAGGCACTCTAACGCCAAATGAACGTGAAGACCAGGGAGAAGCTGCGAACCTAAAGGCGAGCATGGAAGAGTTGTTGATGTGTAATCCTGATTCTGTGCTAGTTAGTTAGTTAAATAAGTCTTTAGTCTTATCTACTTATTATCTTTTCTAATTGAATTCAGTTAATTGGTAAGTTCTAGTCTTAAGCTATTTAGTTAGTAGTGGCATGAAAGTAGGAGTCTTTGCCTATTATAAATAGGCTAGTTACAATCAGTTTTCTTGTGTGTAAGTTTTTTTCTATTCTCTTTTTCCCAGATTAATAAAAAGCTATCTTTCAGATTATATTCCTCTCCTTCTCTTGTTCCCTATACTTCTTCCTTTAGTTTAATTTAAAAGAAACTACAACAGTGGTATCAGAGCCAGATTGATGAATGGCTCAACTCAGATTTTCGTTCCCATTTTGACTGGGAAAAATTACCACTGATGGAGTGTTCAGATGAGAGTGCTTTCTGATTACCACGAATTGCTAAGTGTGGTAAAGGCTAGAGTTTCGGCAATTGTTGAAACAGCAACTGAAGCATATCGAAATGCTCATCGTGAACAGAAGAAGAAGGACAAGAAGACACTATATCTCATTCATCAAAGGGTGAATGATGAGGTCTTTGAGAAGATTGAAGCTACAACAACGTCAAAGAAAGCTTAGGATACCTTGATGACGTCATTTAAAGGTGAGGATAAAGTTAAAAAGGTGAGACTCCAAACACTAAGACGTCAATATGAACTCTTACAAATGGAATCTTCTGAAAGTGTTTCTAATTATATAAGTCGAGTTCTTGCTTTGACAAATCAAATGAAAATCTATGGGGAGGAATATTCAGAGCAGTTAAAAGTTGAAAAAAATTTGTGGACACAAACACCCAGATTTAAGCATATAGTGGTGGCATTAGAAGAAGCTCATAATTTGTCCAAGATGATAACTAATGCTCTATCAGGTACGTTGCAAGCCCATGAGCAACGTATGAATGAGAAACAAATTGAAAAGCCTATTGAGCAGGCCTTTCAAAGTCAAGTATCCACCAAAGCAGAATAAAACAGTGACACCAATTCAGGACAAGGTAGTTTGTGTGGTAAAAGACGAGGACATGGAGGTCACAACAACAATAGAGGCCGCGGAAGTCAGAACAATTCTCAAGGAAATGATAACAAGGAGAGATCAAATAACCACCATCAACGCAACTCGAACTACAGAAGCCGAGGTCGAGGACGTGGTAAAGGGAGGTATGATAAGTCTAATGTTGAATGCTATTCATGTCATAGATTTGGACATTATGTGAGTGAGTGTAGATACAAAAAAGATGATCAAAGGGCTCAGTATGTACAAGAAAGTGACGATGATGAGAGTCATGCCCTCTTGATGGTTACAGTAACTGATGAAGCACCAAGCTATCACACCTGGTTTCTTTACACTAGATGTACAAATCATATGTGTGGCAAGAAGGAGTTGTTTACTGACCTTGATGAATCAGTAAAATCCAAGGTCAAATTTGCCGATGACAGCACAATTCCAGTAATGGGAAAAGGGAAGATTCTCATAAAATTGAAGAATGGAGATCATAAATACATCTCTGATGTTTTTTATGTGCTGGGCATGAAAAGTAACCTGCTAAGTATTGGTTAGCTATTGGAAAAAGGGTATGACATGAGTATCTGGAACAAACAACTCTCCATTCTTGATAAAAGAGGTACACTCATTCTTAAGGCTCCTCTGACCATGAATAGAATGTTTCGAGTTGATATTTCTAATGGTAGTTATACCTGCCTTAATGCTATAATAAAAGATGAATCTTAGTTGTGGCATCTTCGTTTTGGGCATTTAAATTTTCGTAGTTTAAGGTTGCTTGCTCAGAAAAATATGGTGACTGGTTTGCTAAGCATTGAACATCATGATCAGTTATGTGAAGTCTGTACTCTTGGAAAGCAAAGTAGGATGCCCTTTGCTGTAGAAAATCAACATGCAGTACAACCGCTTAAGCTCATTCACTCCGATGTATGTGGCCCAATGAACACACTAACAATTGGAAACAATAGGTATTTTCTCACTTTTATTAACGATTATAGCAGAAAAATCTGGGTTTATTTTCTGCAAAGGAAATCTGATGTTTTTGGGTATTTTAAGAAATTCAAGGCTCATGTCGAAAAGGAAAGCGATCGTTTTATTAAGGTGCTGCGAACTAATGGTGGGGGTCAATATGTATCTGCTGAATTTAACAAGTTTTGTGAAGAACAGGGAATCAAGCATGAAGTCACATTTCCTTACACTCCACAGCACAATGGAGTTACCGAACGAAAGAACAGAACGATAATGAATATGACGAGGAGCATGTTAAAGGCCAAAGGTATGCCTAATTATTTTTGGGCAGAAGCTGTATCGTGTTCTATTTATTTATTAAATAGGTCTCCCATAAGGAGTGTCCAAGATATTACTGCTATAGAAGCATGAAGTGGTTACAAGCCAAGTATAAAACACCTTAAGGTGTTTGGATCAGTGCTCATGTTCCAGCACAAACAAGGACAAAGCTTGATTATCGAGGGGTGAAAACCATCTTTGTTGGCTACAAGCGTGGTGGCTACAAGCTATATAATCCAGTGACAAAGAAAGTGATTTTAAACAGGGATGTGACATTTGCCGAAGATGAGATCTGGAAATGGGATGAAGAAATACATGATGATTTGAGAAGATACCTCATGTTTGACCTTGAAAAGGTCTCTGAAGTTGTTGCTCCCATCAGAAATTTTGAGGCTTCACCAATCTCTGCTCAAGAAAGATCTGCTCCCTTGGAAACAGAAAGACTAAGGAGACAATGGTAGCCATCAATTACCTTGCATGATTTTGAGGTAATTTCTGACAATGCTATTGATGATGATGATGGAAATTTTGTGCATTTTGCAATGTTCGCAGATTGTGAACCAGTGACTTTTGAAGAAGCAAAGCAAGAATCCAAGTGGGTGAATGCCATGACTGAAGGGATATGAGCAACGACCGGGTTATGACTGTCAAGAGGTATTCTCTCCTGTTACTCGAATTGAAACTATTAGATTGATTATTGCTTTAGCTGCACAGAATCATTGGCAGGTTCACCAAATGGACGTGAAGTCGGCATTTCTAAATGGTCCATTGGAAAAAGATGTTTATGTCCAGCAACCTCCAGGATTTGTGAAGAAGGGAAAGGAAGATAAAGTTTATAGACTGAAGAAAGCTTTGTATGGCCTGAAACAAGCATCGAGAGCATGGAACAAGTGCATTGATTCTTTCTTCAGTAAAACAGGTTTTGGAAAATGCCCCTTTGAGCACTCTCTATATGTTAAAGTTAATAATTCTAGTGATATTATTGCTATGTCTTTGTGTTGATGATTTAATCTTTTCAAGCAATAATCCCAGAATGATTTTAGAATTTAAGAGATCTATGTTGGATGAATTTGAAATGACAGACCTTGGTCTAATGTCATATTATCTTGGAATACAGGTAGTTCAGAGGGAAGATGGGATTTTTATTTCCCAAAAGAAGTACGTTATTGATCTCTTAAAGAAGTTTCATATGTTTGAATGCAATCCTGTGAGAACCCCTGTGGAAGTTGGAATGAAAGTATCAAAGAATGATGACGGGGCTCCTATTGATTCAACTTATTTTAAGCAAATTGTTGGCAGCCTTCGATATCTGACATGCACAAGACCTGATATCTCTTATGGAGTTGGTTTGATTAGTAGGTTTATGGAATCTCCTCAACAATCTTATATGCAAATTGCCAAGAGAATTATGCGGTACCTAAAAGGTACTTATGATCATGGTCTGTTTTATGCTTCAACTAACCAGTGTACTCTTGTAGGATATTTAGACAGTGACTGGGGAGGAGATTTAGATGACCATAAAAGCACCTCTGGCTACTGTTTTAATTTCGAAAATACATCTTGCTCATGGTCATCTAAGAAGCAATCAATTGTTGCACTTTCAACTTGTGAAGCAGAGTATGTAGAGGCAACATCAAGTACATGTCAAGCAATCTGGTTGCGTTATTTAATGGGTCATATTTGTATTCCACAGAGGGAGTCTACGAAGATTTTTATTGATAATGTTTCTACAATTAATCTAACCAAGAATCTTGTTTTACATGGAATAAGCAAGCATATAGACATACGCTATCATTTTTTGAGAGATCAGTTTGCCAAAAGTGAGATAGAATTGGAGTATTGCAAGTCTAGAGATCAAGTGGTTAACATCCTCACCAAGCCACTAAAGTATGAAGCTTTCATCAAGTTGAAGTAAAAGATGGGAATGACTACTTTGTCGAACCAGGATTAAGGGAGGATGTTGATGTGTAATCCTGATTCTGTGCTAGTTAGTTAGTTGAATAAGTCTTTAGTCATATCTACTTATTAGCTTTTCTGATTAAATTCAGTTAATTGGTAAGTTCTAGTCTTAAGCTATTTAGTTAGTAGTGGCATGAAAGTAGGAGTCTCTGCTTACTATAAATAGGCTAGTTACAATCAGCTTTCTTGTGTGTAAGTTTTTTTCTGTTCTCTTTTTTCCAGATTAATAAAAGGCTATCTTTTAGATAATATTCCTCTCATTCTCTTGTTCCCTATACTTCTTCCTTTAGTTTAATTTAAAAGAAACTACAACAAGAGCCACCCAGCTAGCAATGTGTACAAAGTGAAAAACTAAGACAAGAGGAATGAACTAGTGTCACCAAGTGACCCCTGGACACATACTGGAACAAACACTTAGGGCAATAACCATCAAATCATAGCCCAACTCAGGAGTTACCATTTTACTATGGAGACACACAAGGGTTCTGCCCACTCCAAGTTACTAAGTATGCTGACGTACAGTTTGACTATGGAAATGCACAGGAGGTCTGCCCGTTCCAAGTTACTAAGTAGACGACCACCTGAGCAGGCAAAAATAAGAGGCTTCAAAGCCACTCTACATGACATCATGTACAAAGTAAAATCTAGGATCGAAGGATAGCATCAATTTTGGTCACCAGAGTCTTTCAACTCCAGGGAACTCACTAACACACCCCAATAATCCAACACCTTTAAGTCATATCTGGTAGTAAGGCCATCCACTGTTTGACTATGGAGACACATAGAATGGTTTACCTAAGCCAGGAGTGTTGGTCAGTAGGAAACCGCCAAAAAAACCGCAGTGCACAACTCTATAGAGTATGGGGAAAGAGGATGGTGACCAACTGTGCCCGCATAGCACACTGTACCTGATGTACGAGCTAGTCTACAGACCATTCGGAACCTTGCCGGCACCTGTTGTTGCGCTCACCACAAAAAATATATCATCGCCTGCAAAACCAAACGATTAGCAACATCCCAAGGAAATGACCCCTATATCCCATCGAAGCTAGGGCCATGCAAATTTCTTCGAATGCAGAAAAAATGACACCACCTTCCTAGAATAGGAACATTCAAAGAATAGATGGTTGTGCCTCTCAGAATCTGCCCTGTAAAGAAAACATCTATTGGGAAATGGAAGAAACAGGTTAACGTGATCAAGAGTATATAATCGTTCCCTAACTGCTAACCATAGAATAAATGAATGCGTAGGGACTCCATACCCAAACCTATTAGATAATTGTCTCAAATAGGTTGCAATTATATTTATGTATTTTATGAGATATATATATGTGTGTGTGGTGTTATTTACTTTGGGTTATAAAGCTAATGGTTAACAGGTGGCAGCGAAGTGTCCATTTGATCTGCATCCATTTAACTCTCATATATATATATATGCTCTTGGATATAAGGAGAAGGCATAACACATTTCTCTCTCTCTCTCTCTCTCTCTCTCGTCTTCTCTCACCTTCTGTTATAGAAACCGTAAATTTGAGATTTGTTCTTTCTATGTACTTTTGATGTATTATGTAAGAAAGAGTGATGCTTGTGAGAGTGTTGTTGATTCTTGCTAGGATTGTAAATTTGTGCTCTTTCGCTTGCATCTTATGTCAGTATAAGTTGGGTATTTTCAGTTCATAGGATTTGGTTGATTGTAATCCTATTTTGTGTAATCTTGTTGCTCGGATCTAGTGGATTGACTAGGGGTTTGAAGCCCCTACCGTGAGTATTATTCTATTTTGAATTCGAACATGTAAACTCCTTTGTCTCTTTGTGTGCGTGTGTAAGCGTTTCTTTATTGTTCTTGCGTATTTGGTTGCTTAGATCTTGTGGGTGTTTTGGTTTTGGATAATCAAATAGGATCTACAAGTGGTATCAGAGCCCGTGTTGGTACCAAGATTAAGGAGACATTTAGATTGTCTCAAGATCGGTCAAGAACACTCTAATAAAGCATGAAGGAAGAACTATGATAGTAAACAGATCCGACAACCGAGGGGTTTCGACGACTAACGTTTTTTTCTTGATTCACCAGTGACATCTTGAATCTGGTATATCAAACCTCTTGGTGTTTTCCTATTTAATTAAAGTATTTTCTTTTTTGTTATTTATCTTGGTTGCTATGTTTTATGTGTTGTGGTTGCACAGGAAAATGGGATCATCAAGACTTGAGATTGACAAGTTTGATGGCCATAGGGATTTCAACCTATGGCAGATGAAGATGAGGGTCATCCTAGTGCAACACAAATGCATAAAAGCTCTAGATGATGTGATGGCAGTTAAGGAAGAGAAGGACAAGGTAGAGTCCACTCCCTCCCAAGAGATGAAAGAATTGCAACAATTAGCCTTCAGTGGTAGTTAAGGAAGAGAAGGACAAGGTAGAGTCCACTCCCTCCTAAGAGATGAAAGAGTTGCAACAATTAGCCTTCAGTCTGCTAATTCTAAAGTTGTTTGGCAATGTGCTCAGATAGCAAAGTAAGGCAGGTAATGCCGCCCAGGTATGGTTAAAATTAGAATCTTTATATATGGCAAAATCTCTGTCTAATAAGATTCACTTAAAAGATCAATTGTTTACCTTTAAGATGAATCCTACTAAATCATTAGAAGAGAATATTGATTTGTTTAATGGAATTGTAACATCTTGGTATTTTGGGAAAATTAAGAATAAATTATTTTTGTGTTGAAAATGTATATATACATATATATGGTTGTGGGAAAAAATAGGGTGTGATGTGTGTATATGTATAAGGGTGTGAGTGGAAAGATTAATATAAAAGAAAGGGAAAAAGAAAAGAAAGAGAGAGGAAAAGAGAGAGTAACAAGAGAGAAAGAGAGAGTAACAAGAGAGAAAGAGAGAGAGAGTTGGGGGTTAGGGTTTCTTCTCCACTTCTTCTTCTTCTTCTCCTTCCATTTTCTTCCTAAATTGAAGCTTCAAAAGAGCAAGTTTGTTCTTAGTGGCAAGTTTTCTTCAAGAAAAATCTTTAAGAAAGTCTAACAAGGCAAGTTCCTTCTTGTTCTTCTTCTTTTCCTTTCATTTTGGATGTCCTTTCATGTTGGATGCAAGTTTTTGATTCATTCCTTTGCTCATTTATCCCTTGATAATGTTGGGTTAAGGGTTAAAGTTTGGAAAATCTTACAATTTTTTTAGGAAAAGTCATGTTGGTGCCTATGTAGAAAGCAATGTAAATCTCTCTCCTCTTTGGTTTATTTTCATTTGTTTCAATCGTACGGTGGGATTGAGGTTGTTTTACTTCATAACATGTAAAGATTTGATGTATTTAGAGTTCGGATGAAGTATTGGAGGATTTGGAAAGGTCTTGGGATGATTTTGGGGGGATTGTTCTATACGTTTCTGGGTTCATTAGTCGACGATTGGTGGTCAATAGTCGACTATTTAGTGATTTTCGAAAGATAAGCTTGGTCCAGTCAACTAATGAGCTTCTATTAGTCGACTATCCGTAAGTCGACTCTATACTGCGCACCCTATAGTATTTCGGCGATAACTTTTTATGTAGATATTCAATTGATGAACTGTTTGAATTTTTGTAAACTAAACTCAATAATATTCAATTTGATATATAATTTGGGGGTATTTCGATAAAAATTGGATGAGTTGGAGCCCTATGAACTAGCAGCTAGAAATCTAAAACTTTATTTCCAATCCAACAATGTTTTGGTGCTTGGGGCATAACTACTTGTGGTGATAGCCAAATTGAAATCCATCTTTGGTGTCCTAGACTAGATGTTATAAACTTGGTTTTGATAAGCTAATTGAGTAATTTGGGCATGAGTTGAGTCCATAGCAGCCTCATCAAATTCCATCTAGATACTAGATTTTTTCTACTATGGGCGATTTGCCTTGCACCGATTTTATGGAAGAAATATCTTTCTTTGGGATATGATGAGGGTCATTGAGGGCTCAATGGTGATGCCTCTAGTTGTGATTTCCTAAATGGTTGGAAGGATCTTATTTGGCATTTCTTAACGTGTCTTGTTTTTAATGGCCATGTAGGGCTTGATCTCCCTACGTTTCTTTGTGGAATGATGTCGTACCCTTGAGGGATAGGTTCCAGATGGTTTCTATTTGGGGGTAGTGTTGTATTTCAATTTATTTGTTATTACACATTGCATGGAGATGCATTGGGACATTGAGTTATGGATTGCATACATCTGGGATCATGCTTTGTAGTCAGTAGAGGCGCGAGCATTGGCATGGCACGGTTGGCTTGTGAGTTTCGACCTGTGTATTATAGATGTGTATAGACGCATGGAGCATTCGTATGTGTGAGTTCTTATGTGGGTGTAGCATGGACTGATGCTTGGCTTATGGGGGCCTTGACATCACGTTTATGTTGCATAAGCCATTGTATTTCTTTATATGTTGCATTACATGGCTCCTTGTACGCGCTATTTTTATCCGTGAGATGTACATCTATTCTGGAGATGGGAGGACCGTCCCGATGGAGCGTTGACTCATGAGTTCTACTATTCCGGGTGTTAGGAGTACCGCCTCGATAGAGCTTCGATTTGTGATTGTGACGTGTCAGATTGCGGGTTCGAGTCCCACAGCAGCTCGAGATCCCTGAGATCTTTGATATGGTGGTGTTCATGGTTCCATTGTGGTAGCCTATCATGGCTACTGGTAGGTTTGTATATGAGGCCTTGGGAGCCATTGATTGTGATCTCTTATATGGGCCCTAAGGACCATAAGTGTGTATTTATACATTTCCATTTATGACTTGGCATTACAGTACATGGCATGGCTTGATATGCGATACATACTCATGTGTTGGGATGTTTATGGGCGAGTCAACTATCAGCCTGGTTATCCTTTTTCTTTCTATATAATTGCTGAGTCTTGTGACTCACTCTTGCTTTACATCATTCCAGGTCAGTGTGGAAAGGCAGTCGTGTATAGAGGATGTTTTCCCTATGCTAGATGTCGTGTATAGAGGCACCCTAACTGGAAGATTCTTGGGCGTTTTGTCTTGTTTTGAGTCCACGAAGAATATTGCCTTGCTATGCTAGACATGGTGTTACTTATGGGATATGCGGGCATGTGGGCCCTAGTGTTGTCATTGGAAATGTATACTATTTGACTTCTTCTTCTGTTGTGTATATTAATGACAAGCTCTTTAGAGATGTTTTGTTTAAGTTTGCATCTGTATCCTTTTCTGTGAGGGCCTTCTCTCGAAATTCCTGTGTTTACAGGGCTTTCGGGAGCGGGTCCTTACAGGAATAACTATCTCTCTAGCTAATATAGATGAAGAAATATCAGAGGAAAATCAAGCAATTCTTTTATTAAACTCTCTGCCTGAGTCACATAATGATCTTAAGACTGCAATGAAATATGGAAGACAAACTCTTACCCTAGAGGATGTTTTGGTAGCTTTGAGGTCTAGGGACCTAGAACTAAAGAAAGAAAAAAAGAATACCCCTGCAGAAGGCCTGCAAGTGAGGGACAGACCTAGTAAGAAATCCAAATCTAAGGGGAGAAATCACTCTAGGTCAAAATCCAGGGATAAGGGAAATTCTAAAACTTTAGTTTGTTGGCTATGTAAATAGGAAGGACATCCCAGGAGGCTTTGTCCTAAGAGGGGGAAAGGTGTTAACCATTATAAAGAAAAAGTAGATAATGCAAACCTCTCATATGGTTATGAAAGTGGGGAAGGCTTAATCATCTTAGAGCAAAGCCTAAGTGATGAGTGGATCATGGACTCAGGCTGTACCTTTCACATATCCCCTAGAAAAGAACTTTTTTATAACTTTAAACCAATTGATGGGGGTAAAGTCCTTATGGGAAATGACTAGTCATGTAGAATCATTGGAATAGGCTCTATAAAATTTAAATTGTGGGACGATACCCATAGAATCCTTGATAATGTTAGGTTAGTTCTTGACCTTAGGAGAAACCTAATTTCATTAGGTATGTTGGATCAAAATGGATGCATTTATAACTCCCAAAATGGAATTCTAAGAATAATCAAATGATCTATAATAGTTTTAAAGGGCACTTTAAAGCAAGGGCTTTATATCTTACAATGAGAGACTATCTCAGGAGATGTTGCAGTCTCTTCCTTAGGAAAAGATGAGACTATTTTGTGGCATAAAAGGTTAGGCCACAAAGGGTCTAAGGGTCTAAAAGAATTGTGTAAGCAAGGGATGCTAGATTCTAAGAAAGTTAGAACCTTAGACTTCTGTGAATTCTGTGCCTTAGGGAAATCCCAAAAGCCGAAATTTGACACTGCTAGGCACCAAACTAGGAATATTTTGGAGTTCATTCACTCTAATTTATGGGGTTCCTCTAATGTGCCTTACTCTTTATCTGGTGCTCAATACTTTATCTCTTTTGTAGATGATTTTTCAAGAAAAGTGTGGGTCTATTTTCTAAAACATAAAAATGAAGCTTTTGGAAAATTTAAAGAATGGAAAACTCTAGTTGAATACCAAACTGAGAAAAGAATAAAGTGTTTAAGATAATGGCCTAGAGTTTTGTGGCAATGAGTTCTCAAATTATTGTAAACAAATAGGGATAAAAAGACATAGGACATGTGTTGACACTCCCCAGCAAAATGGAATTGTTGAGAGCATGAATAGAACAATCCTTGATAAAGTAAGATGTATGCTAAATGAATCAGGGTTAGAAAAGAAATTCAGGGCTGAGGTTGTAGTCACAACATGCTATCTAATTAACCAGTCACCAGCCTCTGCTATTCAGTTTATGACCCCCTGAAAGTAAATGGATTGGAAATCCACCTAGTATTTCCCATTTAAAGCCTTTTGGCTGCATAGGATATGTTCATAAGAAGCAGGGAAAACTTGATCCTAGGGCTAAGAAAGCAATTTTTCTTTGATATCTCGAGGAAACAAATGGATATAAGTTGTGATTAATAGAAGATAAGAAAATTATATTAAGTAGAGATGTGATTTTTAATGAATTTCAGTTCTATAAACCAAATCAGTTGGTAGAAAACTTGCATAAAATTAATCCTGATTCTTTTAAGTTTGAGGTGGAAAGTGATGACCAACTAGGTGGAAACCTATAATCTAATTCAAATCTTGAAAATTCTCAAGATAGTATGGAGAATAATGAGTTGACTAGTTTTAAAATTGATCTTGATGCTCCAAACTTGGTTGATTCAGATTCAACTTCCAGTACTCATGAAGATTTATGTGACTATTGGTTTACTAGAGATAGAGTTAGACGGGAAACAAAACCACCTCCTAGGTATGCCCATGTAGATATCATTGCATATGCTTTGAATATAAGAGATACAATTGAACTTCATAAATCTTTGACTTTTGTTGATGCCTGTAAAAGTAAGCATAAAGCTTAGTGGTTGAAAGTAATGCAAGAAGAGATGTATTCTCTTCATAAGAATAAAACCTGGGCCTTGGTCCAAAGACCCCCAAACCAGAAAATTATAGGTTGTAGATGGATTTTCAAGAGTAAACCGGGAATTCCAAGTCTAGAACTAATAAGATTTAAAGCAAGGGTTGTGGCCAAGGGTTATTCCCAAGTAGAGGGAATTGATTACCATGAGGTGTTTTCACCGGTGGTGAAGCATACCTCCATAAGGTTAGTTTTGGCCATGGTTGCTCTATATGATTTGGAGTTTGAGCAATTAGATGTAAAGACAACTTTCTTGCGTGGTAACCTAGAGGAGAAGATCTTTATGGAACAGCCTGTTGATTTCATTAAAAAGGGAAAAAAAACCTTAGTGTGTCAGCTTCATAGGTCTTTATATGGTCTGAAACAACCTCCTAGACAATGGTATAGGAGATTTGATGAATTTATGATGAAAGTAGGCTTTAATAGGTTTGAATATGAACATTGTGTTCACTACAAGCATTTAAAGGATAATCAGTTTATTTATCTACTGATTTATGTAGATGATATGCTGATTGCTTATAAGGATAAAAGAAAAATTATGAAGCTAACTAAGTCATTAACCTTAGAATTTGAAATGAAGAATTTGGGGGCAACCAAAAGAATTCTAGGTGTTTATATTGAAAGGAATAGAAAGGAAGGGATCTTGACATTATCTCAAATGGGTTATGTAAAAAAAGTGGTTGAATTGTTTGAGATGTCTAGCTATAAACCTGTTACCATTCCAATTCCTCCCCATTTTAAGCTAAGAGCAGTCAGTGAAATTTTGCCATTAGAAGAGAAAGCATATATGAGTAAAATTCCTTACTCTAATGCTATAGGTAGCCTAATGTACGCTATGATTAGAACCAGGCCAAACATGGCTTACAGTGTTAGCCTAGTTAGTAGGTTTATGAGTAAGCTGCTTAAAGACCATTGGAATGCAGTCAAGTGGCTGCTAAGATACTTAAAATGTTCTGAAAATCGTAAATTAATGTACAAATCATCTAAAGAAGGTGGAAATAACATTTTAGATTACTGTGACAGCGACTATGCTATTGATCTGGATAAGAGAAGATCTCTAACAGGATATGCTTTTACTCTAGGTGGAAATTTGATAAGTTGGAAATCAAACCTCCAACACATTGTTGCTCTCTCCTCCATGGAGGTGGAGTATGTAGTGTTAACTAAAGTCATTAAAGAAGTTGTGTGGCTTCAAGGTATTTCTAGAGAATTAGGAATGGTTAGTTCTATTCCCAAAATTTTCTGTGACTCACAAAGTGCAATACATTTAAGTAAAAATAGTGTTTTTCATGAGGACCAAGCACATAGATGTGCGCTTACATTTTGTGAGAGATATCATAGAAAAACGACGAGTTAAGGTTGAGAAAATTAAGACAGAAGTAAATCCAGCATAGTCAATCCTAGTAAATAAATTTGAGCAAGCCTTATCATTGCTTAATGTTCTCCTAACGTAGTAGGGAGACTTGTAGGGGTCTCTAGTCAATTCCACAAAGCAACCCATCTTGATTCAAGGTGGAATTTGTTAGATAATTGTCTCAAATAGGTTGCAATTATATTTTTGTATTTTATGAGATATATATATATATATATGTGTGTGTGTGTATGGTGTTATTTACTTTTGGTTATAAAGCTGATGGTTGACAGGTGGCAACGAAGTGTCCGTTTGATTTGCATCCATTTAACTCTCATATATATATGCTCTTGGATATAAGTAGAAGGCAGAACACATTTTTCTCTCTCTCTTTCTCGTCTTCTCTCGCCTTCTATTACAGAAACCCTAAATCTGAGATTTGATCTTTCTATGTACTTTTGATGTGTTATGTGAGAAAGAGAGATGCTTGTGAGAGTGTTGTTGATTCTTGCTAGGATTGTAAGTTTGTGCTCTTTCGCCTACATTGTATGTCACTGTAAGTTGGGTATTTTCAGTTCATAGGGTTTGGTTGCTTGTAATCCTATTTTGTGTAATCTTGTCTCTTGGATCTAGTGGATTGACTAGGGGTTTGAAGCCCCTGTCATGAGTAGGATTCTATTTTGAATTTGAACACGTAAACTCATCCGTCTCTTTGTGTGCATGTGTAAGCGTTTCTTTATTGTTCTTGCATACCTGGTTGCTTCGATCTTGTGGGTGTTTTGGTTTCGGATAAGCAAACAAGTTCTACAAAACCAAATCAATCGATGCCATTGGACTCGGTCCCGTTGTTCTAACAAACCATGTAATACCGACCTAACAGAGAAGGCACCATCTGGGGCCAGGGTCCAAACCAACACATCACTACTCCTAACCCTAGGGGGCCCTAGCATCCGATGCTAGATAAGCTCTAGATATGGATATGTCTAGTTCGATGTCCACTCCCACCCACCATCTACAATGATGTCAGAAACACGGGCTGTAATCGGGATATCAATTCGACAGGGGAGTTGACAAGAGAAACGATCGATAAGGATCCCAAAGAGGTGTCACTTATCGTACCACAGAAAAACACGACTGTCGTCCCCCACCTTCCACCCAAACTTATCTCTGACCACACGTGAGATAACTAAGAGCTTCTATATCTTTTCGTTAGCTCTATTCACTCACAGCTACAGCACTAAGAAGTCCCATCATGCTCATGAAAATGACAATACTTCTGGACCTAGAAAGGATGTGATTTATATTCAATTAACCTTACAACATTTTTTGGTATAAAATGCTTGTAAACATCACATTTTGGGTGATAGTGCTCCTTATAACAAGACTTATGATAAGGACAATTCCAATATATAGAAAACTTATCATCATAAATTGGTTGATTGTAGGCATGGAATTTGAAACATTCGGATGCCAAACTACACCTATGCAATTCAAGAATCTTCCATAACCAATCTCAATGTTACTACCAGCACATATCTTGAATCGCGTTAAATAAGGAAAAGGTATAGGTTGATAAAAATTAGCATTTCCATCTCAAGATGGAGATTCAACATTCAAGCTTTCTTATACAGGTTTGGCTAGTTGTTCATCTTCTTTCAATTGGGACTCATTACCTTTTAAAAGTGGATTGGGATTTTCCTTTGGTGGAAAGTCCCCCGATAAGCTGATTTGCAAAATTCTAAAAAAATCTACAAGAACCCAACAAATCTTTTAGCCAATCCATCTATCGAAGCATCTAACTTGTTCTCCAATTATTAAATTGCTTCCTAATGCTTACTCAATCTTTCTTCTAAGGCCTCCATTCAGTTTTGCAAATTAGTTACCAAGGACTTAACTTGGTTAATCTGCACCTCAAATTGTTGCATTCTAGTTCTATCTATCATCTCTAATAGATCCAGACTATCAAATTAGCAATCCAAGAATCCATTCCTCTTATAAGTACTAATTATTAAGACCCTAGTTTTGAATATAGGATTTTTATAATAGAATTGAAAAGGAAAAATATATAGAAGAAAGAAATAGAGAAGGGATAGAGAGAGAGTGAAGAAAAACAGAGAGGATTTAGGGAGAAAATAAAGAGAAGAATAGAGAGAGATAAAGAATAGATAGAGACAAATTGAGATAACTTCAATATAATTGTTTCATTATATTGACATACTATGGTATAGCTTTATATAGAGCTATCCCAATAGTTATTTATAGCAATTACCACTACTACACAAATGTAAAATAACACTCCACTACTACATAAATATAAAAATAACACTCCATTACTACATAATTGAAAAATAACAACTCCATTACACATAACTGCTTTGCTTATCTCCTAACTCCTCTCTTAATTCTCTAATTCTTAACAATTGGGAACAATAAAGAGTATCCATTAAGAATCAAAGAATGGTTGTTCTCCAATTTTGAAATGAAAGACATAGGCGAAGTAGTATATATATATATATACTTTGTATTAAAATCAAGAGAGATCATTCAAAGAAGTTGTTAGCTCTTTCTCAAGAGCTATACATTCAAAAGATTCTAAAATGATTTCATATACAAGATTGTAAACCTGTAGATACTTTAATTACAAAGGCAAAGGCTTGATTAGAAGAATGTGGCCTAAAACTCCAAAATAAAAGGAACAAATGGTAAGAGTTCCTTATTTTAATGTTGTGGGCAGTCTTATGTATGCAATGATGTGCATGGTGAGTAAATATCAATCAAACCTAGGCCAGCCCCATTGGAAAGTCGTAAAGAGGATGGTGAGATACCTAAATGTATAATGGATTATTCCCTTTGTTATCAAGGAAAAGATCTACACCTTGAGAGATATAGATACTGATTGGGAAAGAGATTTAGATGAAAGGAAATCTACCTTTGAATATGCTTTCCTACTTGGCAATGGAGTTATCCCTTGGAGTAACATGAAAGTCAAGTTTGTAGCATTATCAATGACAGTTCAAGAACCTATTTAGTTGAAAGGGTTTTTTAACCACTTGGGAGTTGGAAATGACACGTCGAATTCTGTCATAAAAAATTGTGATAGTCAAGCTGTAATTACATTCACAAGACATCCCAAGTATCATTCGAAGACCAAACATATTGACACAAGATATAATTATGTTAGAGATATTGTTGTACAAAAAGAAGTGCACTTACAATATATCTCTATACACAAGATGATAGTAGATCCATTCACAAAGCCCATTCCAAAAGATTTAATCCAAGACCATGTTATATCCTTGGGAATGCGTAAATGTTAAATGAATTGTGGTACTTTGTGAACAGTGACATATAATATTATTTTCTCATTTTATGTCTAGAAATAATTCATGTTTCATTTTGATCAATGCCTTTTGTGTTTTGGTACACAAATTACCAAAAGCCTACACGCATGTATAATGCTTCATGCATAATTCTAAGTGTAATGTTTCGTGCATAATACTAAGCGCAATGCTTTGTGCATAATTTTAAGTGTAAGAATTAAAGGTATGCCAGATAGATGATTGGCTTTCTCACATAAGAAATTACATCTATGAGTGAGTGGTACATAGATGAAAGATAGTTTTAAGCACTTCACAAATGAGACCTAATGGCAGCTCAAGCCTAAAACAAAATTGCCTTGATAAGTTGTCAAGATGAGGTTATGTAAGTAGCCGAAAGGTGAAAATCTCACTTCTCACCTTCTATGTCTTAGAATGCCAAGTGGAAGTCTTATTTAACAAATATGTAAAAAGTAAAGTTGTGGGTTCAAGTTAGATACTGAGTGTATCTGAAGTATCACATGTATAATACTTATCAAATAATAGACATATGCTCCACGGGAAAAGGAGAATATTACTGTAGCACATGTTTCATACCATGTGTGCAAAATTCGACTAAAACAAGGTAACAAAAGATATGGATCTCTTCTCATAGTTGTGTGAGACTCGCAAGGCCACAAGGATCTCGTAAAGTACCCTTTGACCTTTAACTATTTCTTAAAGTTACGATTCAATATACTTCTATCTAAGAATGCTACCTAAGATCATGAATGATTCGGTTGGATGAAGTATATCTAGAAAAGCGATTG
Source organism: Diospyros kaki (assembly GCA_036245055.1). Lineage (NCBI taxonomy): Eukaryota > Viridiplantae > Streptophyta > Magnoliopsida > Ericales > Ebenaceae > Diospyros > Diospyros kaki. The sequence continues at coordinate 3,927,089 of BSEG01000010.1, forward strand.
AATTATGATGGAAAGATTTCAGAAGAAATGAAAGATCTTTTTTGAGTGTCATATTTGGTTGTATTCACAAGTTGACCAATTATAACCATTCATTAGATTATAATTGTGAATACAAAGTATATTAAACGAATGATTAAATGAATTGAGATCTGAATACACTTAAATGTGACTTAATGGATCAAGATATAGCATATTGACTCTACTTGAATAATGGAGTTACTATATATACCTAACAACTATATATATAGCAACAAGCTCTCAAAGAAAATAAGTATGTCGGTCACACTACCTATCTGTTTGTATGAAACTTACAAATTAATGAGTATATAAGTATATAAGCCCAATAATGAACCTATTATGTACGAGTGGGAGATGTAATATATTTAGACCTAGATCTGGGACACAAATTCGAGTTGAACTGCCCATAAGAGCTCTAGAGCAATTATGCCCACTTTCTCCATTTTTGGAGAGAAGTGGGCAACATCTAGCATGCATGTATATGCATGTTGATATATGTATATATTGCATGAACAAGGAGAATGCAATAGACTAAATATTTGAAAATCTATGATTTAAAAAAACTCTCAGGCTGTGATTTGAAAGCGATTTTCATACTATGATTTTGTTTTTGAGTAGTGATTCAATCGACTCAAAGATCCATATAACTTCTGCAAGTGAAACAAGTAAGTTTCATTGCTTTCTCATTTATGATTTTATATGTCATATTTCCAACAGTTATCATCCCTAACAATGCGCACAAGGAATAAGCACAAAGTTGAATTTATGACCTTTTAAAACTAATATCTCTTACCAATATCACCTCCTTCCAATTTTGGCTCAATCAACTAAATTCAATTGGTTGTTTGGAGAAACTTATTACTGATAATTCATAAATAATATAGTGTTGGCATAATTTCTCAACATTAACCCTTTTCTTTTATTTATAAAAAATATTAGGACTAGATTTATGCAATTTATCCAAATAAAATTTGGAAACTTATTACCAATATTTTTTACTTTCTCTATTTTTTTAGGGTTTTAATGGTGAATGCAGGAAGAGTGATATCTTCAATTAATTCTGTCTCCAGTCTGATTTGTTACTTTTAATTTTAGCATTTTTCCTTCTATTTGCTAGTTCAGTTAATGATTTTTGTTGAAGTCTTAATCCAAAGCAATGCTTATGTTTCTTCATATATAGTTAATTTTGTTTAATTAAAATGAATATATGCTAATTAAGAAAAAGTTGTATGCTCTTTTGTGTTTGTAAATGCTAGGGACTACGCTAGGCTTCAAATTCTAAATCCTTTTTATGGAGGTTTTGTGGTTAATTTCCATCCTAATATTTTTGAATTGGAGAGTGGTTATTATGCCTAGAGTGGTTAATTGATTACCATTTCAATGAGCTCTTTCTTCATTCAATTATCAGACAAAAAAGGGCGGCAATCATAAAAGGATTTCAATAGATACTAAGAAAGGTGATAGAGTCAGTGGCTATAGAAAATTTGAAATGACTAACATATACATTTGAAAATTTACAGAGTTGATATATATAGATATTCGATATAACTAACATATACATTTGAATTTAAATTTGAAATGAATGAGTTGAATTAGCTTCTACGACTGAGCAATTAACACCTAAGACTTTGAATTTAAATTTGAAATGAATGGGTTGAATTAGCTCATATGATTCAATAACTAACTCCTAAGACTTTGAATTTAAATTTGAATTAGAATTGTTCTCTGTGGACTGAGTTATCACCACGCCCCCACAAAAGTGGGGTGCCATCGAGGACACCAATCTTGTTTTTGAGACAGTGATAACGTTACCTGGATAGGGGCTTCGTGAGGCAATCAACAAGTTGATCCGTGGTGGATATGTTGCACTCAGAGAATACCTTGTTGGATAAGATCACAAACAAAGTGCATATCAATTGCTATGTGATTCGTCCTACTATGCATTACCAGATTAAGTGAAAGATACATGGCACTAAGATTGTACAGTAGACATGTTGAACTTGGATGCAAAGTTCAGAAAGTAAAGAGTGAATCCATGTGAGCTCAACAGAGGTTGTTGCTAAGGACCGATATTTGGCCTCGATGGATGAACGATCCACTGCACGTTGTTTGGAAGATTTCTAAAAAATGAGGTTCCCACCATAGAAAGCAAGATGAGCGAATGTTGAAGTGTAATCTTCCTTGTTTCTAACCCAATCTACATCGCTAAAAGCATAGAGATAAGGTAGACCCATTTTGTGGAGATGAATGCCATGAAAGATGGTAGTTTTGAGGTATCGTATAAGGCTTTTAAGAGCTGCCATGTGCATAGTAGTGGGTTTGTGCATGAATTGGGCTAGGCAATTTACTGGGAAGGCAATGTCCGACCTTGTCATGGATAAATTTTGTAGAGTACCAATAATACTTCGATATTCAGAGTAGTCCATAGCTGTAGTACCATCATGCAATGTGAGAGTAGTGCTAGTTGAAAGTGGAGTTTGAATCTATTTTGCTTCTGCCATTTTTGTCCATTCAAGAAGGTCATAGATGTATTCATGCTGACTAAGAAAAAAACCTGTCTTGGTAGCAATAGCCTTTATGCCCAAAAAATTATGAAGAGAGCCCAAATTTTTTTATGGAGAATTCTGTGACCAAAGAAGAGATGCAATGATTGCTGGAAGAAATGGAGGAGCCAGTAATTAAAATGTCATCCACATATACAAGAGCATATAGTAGCATGTTACCTCGATTGAGAATGAAAAGAGAGGAGTCTAATTTTGAGGCGTGAAATCCATATGAGCACAGAAAAGAATGTAAAGCAGTGAACCAAGCTCAAGGGGCTTGCTTGAGCCCATAAATTGATTTTTTTTAAATGACAAACATGGTTGGCAAAATTTAGGAGTGATGAATCCAAGTGGTTGGGCCATGTATAATTCTCACTCAAGTGACCATGAAGAAACACATTGTTCACATCCAATCGTCTAATGACCCAGTGGTGTTGGAGAGCAATAGAGAGTACTAAGCTAACTATGATAGGTTTAATTACCAAACTGAAGATTTGAGTATAGTCAAGGCCTGGTCTTTAATGGAATTCCTTAACCACTAGTCTTGCTTTATACGTGAAAATTGAGCCATCTGGGTTTCTTTTGATACGAAAGACCCATTTGCAGCCAATAAAATTTTGTAACTGATCTTGTGGAACTAGATCCCAAGTACCTTATGCAAGCAATGCATTAAATTCATTTCTCATAGCCTCATGCCATTTAGGAGACTTCATCGCCTCAGAGACACATGTTGGTTCCACAGTGGGTGGAAGAGGATGTTTGGTGGTTAGAAGGAATTAATTAGTTCATAACTTTTATTTTTTTATCTAATTTGTATAAAGGGGCACACTTGAGAAAATTTGCCCTAGGCCTTAGAAAACCTAGGACCGGCTTTGGTTACATGGTGACTTGCTCCTATGTCAAGCACCTAATTGGTTGATGATGGAGTGTTGGAGGATGCAAAATTATTAGAAGGCCTAGGAGAACGTTGAATTAGCTACAGGCAGTATTTGGTTATATACCCTTAGAGGTCACAAAATTGGCATTTGGGAGAGGGCCTATTGCTGCGGCTTTGTGAGTCAAAAGGATGTCTGCATTGTTGGCCACCTTGGCTATTATTATAGCCTTGACTTTGTGAGAAGGAATCATTGCCATTTGGACTACAGGAGGAGAACCCATCATTGCCACGTTGGTTTGAGTTATTGGACCGAAACTATTTGCTGAAGGTGGCAATTTTTTAATGAAAATTGGCACTCGAAATTGAGACTTCAAAAGGAAAATCATCACGTTTCAAATTGTTGGGTTTTGTGTTTCCTAATGAGTCCAAGGCAATGACGATGGTTCGGGTTAGCTTCATAGGCTTCGGCCCGAGATTGAAGCAACGGTTCAACCCACTTATTGGCAACCCATTTATAGAAGTCGGGCCATAAGCCCTTAACCCTCCCTTTGGAGGAGAAATGGGCCTTGACCCATTTGCTCAAGGGAGGGAGGAAGCCCATGAAGCCCAAGCCCATTTCCTCTCTTGCCCTAAGCCCACAATATAAAAGGGATTTTTCCCCTTTTGTGCCCTAGGTGTGGCAGCCGATTGTGTGCTCTCTCTTGTTCCCTCTCTCGGCCGAATCTCCTTTCATTGATGGCGATCCTCTTGGGGTTTTCTTTCCTTCTCGATCAGATGCTTCTTTCCTTTTCTGTGTGCCGCACTTTCCTTGTGTGTGGTGGCTGTTCATCAATGGCGTTTGCAACGCCTATTTAGTCCGAGTTGTTGTCTTCTCTTTGAGGAAAGTTTTCCGGCCATTGTTGAACCCATATCTTTGTGATTTCCCTCTGTTCCTTGGTGGATCCTACTGTGTGTGGAAGCTTGTGTGGCTTGGGAAAGGGGTGTCGATCGGCCGAGAGATTCGAGAGGTTTGAGGGCTTCGGTTCTTGGGGCTTTTGGGCTCCTTTGTGGCTTGGTGTCCCTATTCGTTGGTTGTTGCCTAAGTGATGTTTGAACGAGCTCAGATCTGAGCCTTGGAGCAGTCTTCGTGACTGCCATTGTTGCTAAACAGGGAGTTTAATTTTTTGCCTTATTTTGTTCTTGTATTCGGTTGTTTTGGTTTGATTTCGATTGAGTTCTAACCCACTGTTTTGTAGAGTTTTCCGCAACACAAATACTCATGAGAAACTAAATGACTATGTAGTTCTTCAAAAGAGAATGGACAGTCTCTTGTGCGAATTGAGGCAGCAATGTCCCTGTATTCAGCACCTAAACCATTAAGCACATAAAGGATTATGTCATCATCAGATATTACATGATCAATAATAAATAATTCATTAACAATTCTCTTGACAGAGAACAGGTATTCTGTGATGGATTGATAGCCTTTGAAACTTCATTGGAGTTAGTTTTTGAGAGACATAACGTGAGAGTGCGATGGATTCGCATATTTGGATTCAAAAGCCATCCATAATTGGCAAGAGGTCTTGCAAGCCGAAAGAGTTATATTGTCTCTTTCATTCATGGAGGATAGGACCAGGCTCACTATGAGTTGGTCTTGGCAGAACCATGCCTCATATTCTGGATTTGGAATGGTTGCACCATCCTGAGTAATCTCAGGCTATTGGGAGGGAGTATACCCATCCGTATAACTAAAAAGCTTCATGCTAGATAAAAGGGAATGCATTTGTTGACACCATGTGATGGGTGTCGAATCCAACAAATAATAAATTCTTACTCTTAAAAATGTAAATGGTGATAGTAATGAGCAAGGTCGTATCCACAGGGATTGGTTAGATCTATTCATTTGAAAACTTAAAATAAATAGAAGAAACAATTGGGGGGTTTTGAATTTTGAAATTTAAACAATTAAAAGCATAATATTATTCTAAATTAATAAGGCAAATCAAAATGTAAAAAGATTAAAGTAATCAATAGAAACGCTTCCAGTATAAGGGATTTATCCACCAATGGTTATGACACTGATCATTGATGTCAATGTCACTAATTTTCCTTAAATACTTGGCCTTAGAAAGAACAACAAGCTCTGTTCATTCAATATTTCCCTTACTTCTTAGTTAATTAAAAAAAACTCTTCAATTAACCCTTACCTTCAAACAACCCTAGAACAAACTCTCTAGAATTTAATTCAAATGTAGCATTAAACTTTGTGGAAACAAGACCAAATCTGAACAATAAACACACAAGCTCGATTTATTTAATTCAGCACATGTACTCCCTAGGAATTGAACGAAAACTTGTCCATAATCATCAACCCTAGTTGTTGCTTATGCAAGAAAGACCAAACAATTACGAATTTGGTATTCAAGCTAGCAATTGATCATGCATCAAGAATTGAATAGCGGTCGTCTACACAATCATAAACATTAAAATCAAAAGATATATAAATATTCAAGAGAAAATCAGATTGCAAATAAACTCAAAAATATTTCACAGTGTTCTTCACCGTGACTTCAAAATATCTTTCTACCGAAAAACTAAAGTTTAGCCACATATAATGAGAGAAAGAACACAAAAGAAGAGAAAATATGAAAATTATGCTTCTTCCTCCTCTTGGATGTGCTTTTTTGCCTCTTTTTCTTCCTGGATGTTCTCCCTTCTCTAGCTTGGATCAAGGCCTTAAATAGCCCCAAAAAAAGAATCTAAATTAGCTAAAGAATTAGGGCTTCCTAGACTCTCATAACTTATGAGCCCATTTTGGGTTAGATAAAAGGGTTTTTGGGCTTCGGTCCCTTCTTAATAATTGTATTTCAGAATGTGTAGATGAATTTAGGTTTTTGAATCACTCGATTTGGACATCAAAAGCTCAAGTTATGTCCTTTTAAAGATTCAATATTTGTGTAAAATTCTAATCCGATTAGGATTTGGCCCAACTTTTCGGCCCTAACATTGAAGCAATGTTTGGAGGCTTAAATGAACTCGGATTGGACACATAATACCATTCTGGAAAGCCCAAAAAGTCCTCTACAAAGCTCTGAAGATTCTCATTCATGTTCTTGAATTCTAACATGGTTCAAAATCTGTAGGAAGCCCAAAAGGTCAAAATATTAAAAAGATGAAATTTTCTAAGTAAAAACCCAATTTATTCTAACCTATCTAAAATTACCTTAACCATAAAAATAAGCATAAATTAGCACAATAAGGCATAAATCTCACCCCAAAGACCATATGTAATGGAAATAAATATATGAAATTATACACTCATCACTATGCTTGATAGTTAGAGGTTGAAAGCTTGAGTATTATCTACGTTCCTAAGTTGAAAAATACTATTGGTTTGGATTGGGATATAGCAACAGGATGATTGTTGAGAGTGACAACAGTAGTAGAAGAATCAAGTGAGTTTGCCATGGATTTGGCTCGTTAGAGCATGCAAGCTCTGATACCATATAGACATTAGTGTGAAAATAATTTTGTATATTCTGAAATTACTATACAAGATTTACAAAGCTGGTATATATATAGATGTTTGATATAACTAACATATACATTTGACTTTGAATTGTTCTCTATGGGTGGAGTTATCATCCTAATAGTGGCCTACCCAGAAACATAGTAGACAACATTCTAGAGCACATGCCAATTTCAGATGCACCAAGAACAAGCATGTTGTCAAGAAAGTGGAGATATATTTGGTCCTTACACCCGCATATTGTGCTTCATAAGGACTACTTTCAACATAATTTCATCAAAAACAAATCACGCTTCTCTGCAACTGAGCTTGTATATGTCATTGACAAGATAAGGCGAGGTGTTGCTTCTAGTTAATTGGGGATATTACAACCATGACAATTATGCAGAATAACTACAAAACTTAAAATGAAATAACAACAATAATGAATAATAAAATTTTATATAAAATCTTCAAGTTGTAAAAGGCTTGAAACACGATAAAATTGCTTTCCTAAAAGCAAAATTTGTCCTCCCTCCACTTTGAGTTTGTTGTGAGAATTTATCAAATTGGTTTAGTGAATATGACAAGTCCCTTTTGATTTTTACACCAAGTAAAAGGTGAAGAAATCAAGTTTTGAAAAAATAGAAAAAGTTTTCATCTTCTTCAACAGAGGTAAAAACTTGTTTTTCAAACATATTATACTTGTTTCTAATTTTCAGAATTGTCTGGATATATATAGACAAGGTAGTTAGAAATTTTGAAAATAAACAACCTTTCAAATTTTAGTTAGAATTACGAAATGAAACAACCTTTTTTTTTTTAAAGGAAATAGCCTTTCAAATTTTAATTAGAATTTTGAAAGGAAACAACCTTTCAAGATTTGACCATTTGAGGGTTGGTTAATTTATTTTTGAACAACTTAAATTTCTAACGATCCCCCACTTGTTCAAATATAAATTAAGACCCTAATTGAAGAAGATCAAAACATGTTTAGGCATAAAATAATGTATCTTTCAATTTGAACATTACCTTAGTATAGTGGCACAAAATGAAATCGAAATCCCAGATAACAGGGAAGTTTTGAACAAGTTATTTCTTATAAATTCATCGGTGTCACTATACACATAAACATTGCTTCCTTTATTCCACTCAATCACTTCCTCAGCATTATTAAGGCCATGTGCTATCCATTTTCATGAACTTTTATGAGAATAACTCCAAAATTTGCAATTGAAGCGACACCACTTTTAGCTCATATAGATAAAGTTCTTTCAATGTCTTTATCACGTTATAGACACTTAGTTCCATGACTGAACTTCATTAAGAGTCAGAGTCGACCTTGGGCTAGGGCTACTAGAGCTACATGTCAGGGCCCACAACTAAGGAGGGGCCAAAATTTTTTTTAAGCCTATGTATATATGTGTATAAAAAATTAAAAAAAAATTAACAAAAGAAGTTGCCACCTATACCCTCTTTGGGGTTTTGTCCTATTGATTTTTTCCCAAACAAGGTTTTAATGAGGACCCAAAGTATTCTTCCTTATCTTTTGTAAATTCTTATAATTTTAATAAAATTAATTAGTTGACAACTTTTATTTTTTTATTTAATTTGTATAAAGGGGTACACTTGAGAAAATTTGCCCTGGGCCTTAGAAAACCCAGTACCGACTCTGTTAAGAGTATAAAAAAGCTACAAGAAGTGTTTGTCCAATCAAACTACAATGCCAATATCAAAGTAATTGAAGCTAGACAGATCTTTTACACTACAAGAAGCCAACTACCATATTAAGTTTTCGTTTGACATTTAGTTGTTCTTTTAATTTGTTTCATTTCTCCGTTTGGTTGTTGAGAAAAATGTTGCAAAAGAGTAATAGAAATCAGATCGTTGAATTAAAACTTGGAAAATTTTGAAAACCAAATAATCCAACCATTCTTTCCCATGTATATCAAGTTATCAACCTCTATGTTGTCTATTCATATATTCCCTCATTAGATGTACTTAACCTCTGTTTCAGCTTTGTTATTTTTATCTTCAAATGCCAAGTTTGTTCTGTCATTAGGTAGCTCCTAAGGCTACTTATGAACAAATCAATACATTGTCAAAGGTATATATATTGGGTTTTTCTTTTTTAATGTTGAAATTTGATCTTTGGTTGCAATTTTTTGGTTAATTAAGAAAACTTGGAATCTTTATGCTACTTTCTTTCTTCTTTGGCTCTTCTTTGTTAGGGTTCTTATTTTTATTTTTTTACCTTTTGTTTTCTATTGCATATTTTATTTGGATTGTTCTGTTTCACTAGATTGTGGTCTCTACTTTTGTAACGACCAGTTATTGGGTCTATGCCATTATTTATATTTATTTCATTTTGGTTTATATATATATAATGGCATTATTTTAAAATCAAATAAAATGGATTGAGGGATTAATGAAGCTAAATTTGGTCCAATCTGAGAAAGCCCATGGCAAATGGTAGCTAGAATTTAAATGAAACAATTTTTAATGGATTGGGTCTAACTATGTATAGATTGAGTCTATAGTTAATTTTAAATGAAGTGGGTTGGACCAAGTGTAAAATAGAAGTTTGGGTCTTAAGTGTTGGGCCAAGTTGAAAATAAGTCTTTTGGGCTTTATGAGATGTTGGGCCTAATTAAATGAGTTGGGCTTAAATTATATGTGAAGGATGAATGGGTTTGGGCTTGAGCCCATTTACAAATGAATGATTTAAATTTAAAAGGAAAAATTAAATGAGTGGCAAATGACATAAAAGAACATGAAAATATATGTGTGTGTGTGTGCGCGCGCGCGCGCGCATGCAAGTGGGAAGGCCAAAATTGAGAAAGCATAAATGGGGGTGGGGTGGAAGACATTTCGCCCATTTCCCTCCTTATTTTCCTTCTCCTTGCTTTCTTGTTCCCTTCTCTCTCTCTCTCTCTCGTTATTATTATCTCTTCTTCTTCTTCTTCTCCAACTTCCTATCATCTTCTTTTTTCTTTTGCTGATTTGGAGCTTCAAGGGGTGTGTCTTTGTAGAATTTATCAAGCTTCTTCTTCTCTAAATTCATTTTCTCCATTTAAGGCAAGTTTTATTCCTTCTGCGTTCTTCATTTCGAAATTATTAAATTTTCAACCAACTTGTGCATGTTGTACATTTCAGGCTATAACTTTTTTTATTTATATCCAAATCAAGATCTGTTTATTGCATTGTAAACTAGACTTCTTTAGATTCGTTTTCATATATTACTTGGATTTTTTGGCCAAGTATTAAGCCTGTAAGTGCCCTGTGAAATATCAACTCGAATCTGAAATTTTGTTTTCGTGTAATCTAACATTACTCTGGTTTTTAGCCTATAACTTTCTGTTTTTACATCCAAATTAAGATTTGTTTGTCGTGATGTAAACTATACTTATTAAGCTTATCTTTGATATATTACTTGGAATTTTTGGCCAAGTATTGAGCCTGTAAGTGTCTTGTGAAATATTTACTCAAATCTGGAAATTCTGTTTTTATGTAATCTGTCATTGCTCCGGTATTTGGCCTATAACTTTCTGTGCTTACATCCAAATCAAGATTCGTTTATTGTGATGTAAACTAGACATCTTGAGCTTCGTTTGATATATTACTTGGATTTTTTGTCCAAGTATTGAGCCTGTAAATGCCTTATGAAATATCTACTTGAATCTGAAAATTTCCTGTATCATGTAATCTGCTTTGCTTCGGTTGTTGGGCAATAACTCATTGTGGTTATTTTCAACTTTAGATCCAGTTGTTGTTTCAGAAACTAGAGAGCTAAAACTTCGATTGATATATGATTCATGATATTTGACTGAGATATGAGCCAGAAATAGGCCCTTGAAGTTAGACTTCAAAATCTGAAACATTTCTAAAATTTTGCCTAATTAAATCCTTTTATGTTGGCTATTCTTTCTATAATTGAGGTGATGTTTACCTTTGATCATTTGTATTAAATACTTGAAGTATTTTATTCAAAAGCCTCGATAGGGTTTTGTATCACCCTATATTTCTTAAGGAATGACACATTTATTGATTAAGGTCTAGAGTCTTGCAAGATTTGGTGTTTCTTACATGTATAAATTTTGGTTCCTTGCGGTTGTTGTTGGAGTAAAAATATACCGTAAATATTGGTTGGGCATTTCTATAAGTATAAGTAAATAAATGTATTAAAATTTACCATGTGATCATGAGATAGTGCACACCTTAATTTATGTAATTGTGCAAAATAAGCATGATGTGGGATTTTTCTTATCATTTAGGATTGACATGAAATTGGGATATGTATCCATGATGCATGATTATTATATTGCGCACCTATTATTTTGCACTACGGCTATGTCTGTGGGTGAGAAAAGGATATCCTATGAGCGTCTGACGCGGTTGAGGTGGCCATCAACCCAGTAGGCGATGCTCAAATTGTTATTGCTAGTTGATGTATTTTCATGATACATGGATATATTGGTTGTGGGAGCCTTGGGAATTATGTGAACAATTCCTTACTATTGGTGTATGTGCATAAGCATGGAAATGACTACATGATATGTATAATAATCATAGCATGGGAAATTAACGTAAATGGAAAACTTATGAGTTGTGTTATACTGATATATTCTTATAGAGTTGTTGTTTACTCTATCTTGATTATCCATGTCTTTGATTCTATATCTCTATGCTTTATAAATATACTTACTGAGCCTTGTGGCTCATCTTGTTGTAATCTCGTGCCATTCCAGGTAAAGGTAAAGCAGTGGTTAAAGGCGAGTTCAATGGGACTAGAGCCCAGGGTTAGAGGTGTACAGAGATCTCCCAGATTAGATTATCCATGTTAGTGTGTGTGAAGAGGGTATGTGTGAGAAAATTTTATGTTATAAAATTTGTTAGTGCCCATATATTTCATTTTGTGTAGGCTATGGTGCCAAGATGTTGTAAACCTTTATGTTATCTTCAGTTGAATTTATCTAAGGATTGTAATGTGGTGTTATATATTATTGTTCTATATCATCCTTGTGATGACCTCCTTTTGGATATCCTATACTAGCAGGATTATCCGGGAGTGGAGCACTACAACTTTGTTTTCCATTATATATTGTGTGCTCATTCATATTGCTTGTGAGTTGTTTCTTGAAATAATGCCTAAACAAGACTACAAATAAAAATCCTTTGTGATTAATCTATTGTATTTGTCTTTTGGTTTTGTTTACTAATGACACTCCCATATGCAGGATAGATTGTTATTATTTGTATTGATTATTAGTAGTTTGAGATGAATATTGTTAAGGTTCCAACATTAGTTCCTATATAAAAATTTGAGAATATATTGTCTTGCAAAGTTGTCATGTCTGATATTATGGAAGGGCATAGGATATATATGATTTCGTCTTTTTTTCTATAAGGAGTCTACAAGCACTCCATTCAAAAGCTTTAATGGCTTCAATACTCTTTACTTACATGTATTCAATGGTCCTGTTATGTTGTCTGTATCAGGTAACTCTTATTTACCCAACGCAAAATGCACAGGGATGTGGGTCCTACACTCCATAAGGGGCCCATGCCACTTGCCTCTCATTTTACCTGCATCAGATAATATAAGTATTGTCCGATACAGATAGTAGAACAGAATCCTGTATTCAATTCTATTAAATGATTGCAAATAATTAATGTTTTCAACTAAAGTAATCCAGTGTATTTGGTAGCACAATTACCTTTTTTATCTTCTTGATTGCACCATCATAATTTATCTTCTTCTTTCCTTTTACACAAAAAGATGGAGAGAAACTGAGATATGAATGAGGCATGCACTATGATTGACTACCCAAGTCTTGTCTGTTGTCATTTTATTAGATATATTATATGCATTTGATGTTGTTCCTTTAGTACCCAAAGATTTAAATGAATTGAGACTTTTGGAGTGATTGACCATCAAAATCCTCGCTTCATGATGATGTGCTCCGAGCAAATTTACTAATAAACATGGCTAAATTTATATTTTTATTTTTATATTTTTTTCGTATGATTATTTAAATTTTTTGTTATTTTAATTATATCTCTGTACATGCATTATGTTATTCATGACAGCCCTTGGATTAGAGGATTTTAATAAGCTGATCAACGGTCCATAATTTAACCAGCCAATAACATAATAATAAAACCAAATGTCACATGTAAATACAAATAAAATCCACATGAATAAACATCAATTATTTTGAATCAATAAAATAACACTCACAATTGGCCATTGTTCTTGGCTTTGGCATTTTAGTGAAAGAAACAACTTAAATGAGCTGGCATAACTAACAAGAAAGCATGAGGTATTACATCTTTTTCTTTTCTTTCTTTTTTGAAGACAATCTGTTGGCAAAATTGACAGGAAAATCCAGGGAGCCTTTGTGCCTTCAATTCTGTCTGTTGTGAAGACTAACCAATACTTGAATAGCAACCAAAACATGTGTTTAATTCCTTGGAAAATTCTATACTTATAAATAAATTTGACAAACAACCCTTATAAATTGATGAGACGCGTAAATTTATAATAATTTTACTTAAATTCATGTTGTTGATTTTAGGTAGAATTATTATGAATTTGTTTATATTATGATAGTTTGTGAGAGTTGTTTATCAAACTTGCTTTTAAGTATAACATTTCAGTTTTTGCTAATTTATGAAGGGTAAGGTATAGTGATTAGTTAGAAATATTTATGGAGTTGTATTTAAGTTATTTTGAACTATATTTCTGATAATACTATAAGTGCATGTAGTTCTGAAATAAAAGTTGGCATGTTTAGGGTATTTTGAATATGATTGGGATCTTTGTATAAGGATGGAAAAAATGAGAAAAGGAAATCAAACATTATGTTCCCAAATTTTGGGAACACATAAAGACAAAATATTACAAGACAATGTGCTGGAGGCTAGGTTGTACTATTATTTAGATATTGTCTTTGTGTATGTTATTTAAATAATGATTTTATTGTGTTTAATATATGTTATATTGAATGAACTTTTGTGATTGAAAATCTGATTAACTTAACAAAAAATCTATTTGTGGCCACATCTTTTACTTTTCACACCCATTTTTTAATAAAATTCTACACTTGCTCTTTGCAGTCACCCTTATTACTCTTTGCAACTATTATTTTTTCAAACTATCTTTCGCACACAACCATTCCACACACAATCATCCCACGACAACTTTTTCCCTCAAAATCTAACAACCCAATCAAATCGCCCACCGATGGTTTGCAACAAAAATGCGCAAGTAAGCATTCATCTTTTTCGATTACGCGTAGAACACCCAAACCCAAATTTAGGCAAAATCGAAGAATAGAACAGAAGAGGGAAAATTTGGTGGCCATGGCGAGATCCACATGGAGAAGACGGCAACAACAAGCAGAAGGCAGAGGGTTGCCACCAGAGCAACGGCCGACGACTTGAACCCTCCACTAGCCGCAACAAATGCAACTGCCCATCACAATGGCAAAATCAATCGGAAAAGAAGGCAAAACACCGGAGAAGATCACACAGCCATAGCAGCCACCGAATTAACAAACATAACAGTACATGACACTAGAGAAAATGGCAGCACATCGGAGAAGACGAATGCTCCTGAACCCCACGGTTCGAGAGCCTTCAACACACCTGAACCCCAAGGTTCGGGTGTGATCTGCGCACCCGAACATCAAGGTTCAGGTGTTGACGGGTGTATATAAATTTTATTTTTAATTTGTATTTATAATTTTTCTTTTAAGTTAATGTATTTTGTGTATTTATAATTTTTATTTTAAGATTTTTTGTTCTTAAATGTATTTATACTTTGCTATAACATTACTCAAGAATTCATGACTTCTCAATTTGCAAAGAGTTTCGTTATCTAAATTTTATTGATTATTTCCATATTCATAAGAATAATTACAAAGAGGAACAGGCAGAGGAATCATTGAGATAGCTGGTTCGTTCTACTTTAAATATTTTCTTAGGCTAGATGAGAAATTAAATAAACCAAGCAAAATATCATTTACTAATTATTTATTTATTGTTGTTAGATTGCATCAAGATTAGATATTGCCCAATCGACGTGGAACAAGAAAAATATATAAATATATAATGAATTTTACAAGATATCCCGAACCCTGGGGTTCAGGAGAATTGCATTCTCCCAAATCCTAGGTTCAGGAACCATTCTCCGAATCCTAGGGTTCAGGAGAATGCATTTTTTCAAACTCTTTGAATTTGGGGGAATTCATTTTGTTCTTAAATGTATTTATGTGCCATCACATTTTGAGGATGAGGAATCGGACGACGGAGGGAACTGTTTGAGGATGGAGCAAGAAATGAAGATGGAGTAGGATCTTTTCACCTCCTATTTGATTCAAACCATTATGGGCATGCTGCAGAAGTGAGGTTTATGTTGTACTCTAATTGTCTACATGGTGCTTTAATTAGGGACTTTTTTAAAATGTTAATTTCAATGAAAAGTTTGAACTGTTCCAAGTTTATTATGATCAAGCAAAGCAGCTACCAATAGCATTGGTTGGCCACAAATGGCTTTGTGTTGTGTTGAAGAAGCTATAGAAACTTGGGAATTAAAGTATGTAGAGCTTTGTTTTTTGGCTTCCTTGATCAAGCATAAATCTTTCATTAATTTGGTTTAATTGACTAGACCATCATTTGTACTAATGGGCTCTTGTCTTAAGTTAGTTATTAATTATATCACTAATCACTAAATACTTGGCTTAATTGGCAAAACATTTTAAGGGACTATCATTTACCTGCCTTTTTGAATATAAATATATGTTAACCTTGTCAGCGACACTAAATTTTAAGCCATGGCATGACCCTCTAAACCAATTCCACATTCGAGCAATATATTTTCTTCGATCAACTATCTTTAAATAGCCATTGTTTTCTGATAACAACAACAAAATCGTCTTTCTTTAGATTAACCTGAGCCTATTTTTCGTTCATATCCTCTATGAGTTACAAGCAATCCTCTATGAGTTACAACCAATCTTATCGATCTCATCAGATTCTCACCTTGAATTCTCAATCTACCTTTCAAAGGATATCCAAATGTATGAAAAACTCTTGAACCCTATAGTTCGGGAGAAATCAAATCTCTTGAACCCTAGGGTTCGAAAAACTCAAATCTCTCAAACCCAAAACTCAAAATGGAGAAAGGGTATGGGAAAACTCAAGAATTCGCAAATTCAAAAGTCTCCAAACTCTCGAACCCTAGCATTCAAGAGAAAGCAAACTTCACAAACAGAAACAAACTTAGCAAAACCCACGAAACTCCTGAACTCTATGGTGTAGGAAAAATCAAACCTCACGAACTTTAGATTTTGGCAGAAAGAAAAATTGGGTGAGTTAGTGGAAGAATAGAGGGTAAAAATGGTTTTTTCTCTTTAGGTTATTTTAGTCATATTAAAATGTTGTTGTGGACAACAAAATGGGTTGTCGCATGTAGAATTTCCCCTTTAACTTAATTGTTATGCTCAAGGGTGTTAAAATAAAATGATTTTGATGCTTACAAAAATTTATCTCCCTAAAAATTACAAAAATGATTTTGATTAGTATAAAACTTATGCTCAAAGGTATTGTACACATTTGTGTATGCATGCTCTATATTTCTTTTGTGTCCATGTATCTTCCATTGACCTAAGTTGTTCATTAGTTGATTGAAGTAATGCAGAGAGTGTGTATTTGTCTATATGTAACTTAGGTCTACCGAAGATCACCTTCAGTCGATCGAAGTTGATCAGAAAGTTTAGCCTCCATCTTCAGTCGACTGATAATTCGATCAAACTTTTTGGCTAGAGTCACTTTTACCAACTTCAGTCGACCGAAGAATTATCTTCAATCGACTTGAGGCAACCAAACCCTTGACATTTGATCTTCGGTCGACCGAAGATGTAACTTCAGTTGACTGAAGTTAAACAATCATCTTTGATTCCTCTTTCGTATTTGATGCACGCTAAAAGGTATATTCCATAGTCATCCTTTTCTTTGTACCCTATTACTCAGACCTGACATTCCCATGCATAAAGGTAAAGCTCTTTTTTTTTTTTTAAATAAAGCTACTTTTAGTTAACTTTTTTTAAGATTATGATTTGCTTTAACACATATGCTACTTTTTGTCTCCATAAAGTTTGTGTTCAATTATGCTTCAGGTTGTCCCCTTATCTTTATTAGTTTAACCTTGTGTACAAAGTACACTCATGTTTATGTTAATCCCAACAGTTGTTGAAAGAGTTGAAGATAAAGCTGATACAATTTAAAAATGCCTTCAAATTTCCCTTCTCTCCATGTGCTTGTAATTTTCTTTTAATGGTCACTATATAAGAAGAATCAGTTGTTCATGATGGTAGCAGAGAACAACTTTGAAGAGCATTCAAATAAGAGAGTTCAAGTGCTGGTGAACAATTTGTTGTTGTTGCTGAATACTTGTTTGATTGAACCTCTTGGTTGTAAGTTTGTTGTTTATTCACTTAGATGTGAGGGGATTGTATGTACTAGTGTAAACTAGTGTTTATTCTTGCTTAGACAAGGGATTTTATGTTGGTCCTACCTCTAATTAAAAACTAGAGCTATTATCTCCCTAGTGGAACCTCTCAAGTTTAATCTTGAGATAGAGGATTAGACTCTTTATAAAGCTGAACCTCTATAAAATTCTCTTGTTTCTTGTGATTGCATATTTTATCGATATCCATATTTATTGTAATCTCAAGATAAAAGATCACATTAAAAAGATTTTTCAACATAGAGCAATAGTTAAATATTTTCGAAAAACTCAATTCACCCCCATCTTGGGTATTTATCTAGGCAACATTAATGATGGTTGTTGTCAAGATATAACAATAAATTTGTTGAAGGGGAAGAGTGTTTCAAGTGCAATCTCTGAGAGACCTTTGCTAGAGGAAGAGTCTCATATTTATAGAAGGGATGAGACTGATAAATGGAAGGAGTACCGCAATACTCGACGAGTATTTCGAGCTTTCTTTTGGATTTGTAGAATTAACTCTGTTCGTCACGGTCTCATGTAAATAGTGTTAGGAGATTAGGTTTCTTAGGGTTTATTGTCTCTTAGAAAGGTCCCTTATGTGGTTGGGAGAAAGGCTTCTAGATCTGAGTGGCTGAGTAAAGCATAAATTGTCAAAAAGGTCTCTTAAAGGCCTTGAGAAAAGCTCTCGTGTGAGGTCCTGAGAGGGTTTTTCAAAGGCTTCAAGAGAAGCTCTCAAGTAAGGTCACTTAATTGTCTCTTAGTCTCAATCATTGGATCTTGATCACTTGGTTAATATCTCTTAGGTTTTTCGGTCATCTAATGACTTCATGTACATGTGATTTGTTTTCGTGGATTTTTTTTCTCCATTAGGCCTCTTTCCTTATTGAGATTGAACCCACTTTCTTGAACACAACAATGATAAAAAAAAAATAATAATAATTATCATTTTGTTGTTTGATTTCGAGTTTAAGTTAAAAAATAATAAATATGTGTATATATATATATGTATTTAAAATATATAACTTGTGGGTCATTGAATTGCTTTTTATTGCATTTTTGGATTGTAAGAAATGTTTGGATGGCATATAGTTATTTAGTGGTGATATGGGCGAATTGTTCCGCATTAGTTGTTTTCTTGAGTTTTGACTTCATGAATATTATTTAATATATTGATTTACTAAAAAAAAATTATTCAATATATATTGATTTTATTTTTTATAATTTTTAAAGGTAACATTTGTTAAAATAAGTAAGATAAAGTTGTATTAAAATAATATTAGAATATTTTTTAGACTAAGATATAGAATGGTCAAGATAAGGTAAAGAAACATTCTAATATTTTTATCAAATTATTTTTTAAATTTTTTGAATTGTACTGGAAGACATATGTGTCATTTTTTTTTTGTTTTTTATCTATAAGGTCCAAGATAAATTTATCTAGGGATGAGAGATAAAATTATCTGAAAAATCTCAAATAAGAAGTCACATGACTTTTTTTTTAAGTGTCATCAGATAAATTTAACAAATATAATGAAAATCACTTTTATCTATAATGCTTTATATATCTCATTTTTTTAATTTATATCTTAGTTAGCAAACATTACCTAAGAAAACAAATCTTACAATATAATAATCTTTGCATCCCATGAGGTTAGACACTAGTTTATTTTCTAAATGAAACTTCAATTATATAAATTTATGAAATTCAATTAATTTTTATATTTTAAATTGTTATGCCAAACATGAAATTTTATTTATAAATGAATTATATGTAAAATTTACAATGAGATCTTCTTCTAGCCTATATCTTAAGGTAGAAGATCAGAATTCGTTCGTTTCGTAAGTTAAAGGTCGTGGATGTTTTTAAAAAGTAAATTTATGAAAGGTTTGTAACGTATTTGGTACAAAAATATTAAAAAATTAATTATTAACAAAATCTCCTTGTAAGTGTTGGCAAAAGCCTAAAAAGACAAATTTTAAATCAATGTTTTCTAAATATGAATTTAGGGTTTGATTTGTATAATTATTTGAAATTATGATATAT
The DNA here is from genome assembly GCA_036245055.1 of Diospyros kaki. Taxonomy (NCBI): domain Eukaryota; kingdom Viridiplantae; phylum Streptophyta; class Magnoliopsida; order Ericales; family Ebenaceae; genus Diospyros; species Diospyros kaki. The sequence continues at coordinate 3,946,574 of BSEG01000010.1, forward strand.
AATTTTATTTGAAAAATTAAAATGACTTTCAACAACATTAATATGATATCTATCGTAATTGATTAAAGCAATTTAAGTATAAAAGTATAATAATTTATTTAATATTTTTAAAATATGCTAACCATGTTAGCCCGAGTGCGATTTTGTTCATCCTCTTTAACTGGATGATCATCACGTTCAGTGTTTTAAAAGTAAAAAATAATGAAACAACAGTTAAATATCACCCTCTATATAGTCGTTCTATTATTTTTCACCCTCAAAAACTCTGAGAGTGATGGTCACCCCATTAAAGAAGGTGAACAAAATCGCACTCGTTGGCCCCAAGTTTAAAATTACAAGAATTTAATTGACGATTTGTAAAATATAATGATTAAATTAAATTTAAGACTAAAATATAATAATTTATTAAATACTTTTAAAATGAATTGCAGGGTTTGTAATTCATTCAGCCCAAACATGGTGTTAATTGGACAAATTTGCAGAAATAAAGCTCATATACAAGAATACAAGATTGTGACGGTCGCTCTAAACAGGGCAGCCAAGATTAGATTTTGAAGTAAAGCACACAGAAATCATGGCGATCGGGTTGGATCCTTCTGTGATTTTGAACAAAAACCTAAACCCATAATACTGCAACTTCAACTCCTCGTTCGCTGCCTGTCGATAGAGCCATAGATGGAAGTATTATCACTACAATCGGAAAACTCTGGATTGGAATTTGGAAGCGTAATTTGTGCTCATTAACTGACATTGTCAGTGCCCCCTTCTCTCTCTCGCGTCCGACGAAGGGGAGAGAGAGAATTTGCAGCAGGGGAACGCGAAGCGACTCCATCGGAGGAGGTGGGTTTCTCTTCATCTTTCAAGTTTGGATTTCTGTGTTCCTCTGATTCTGGGTCTGTAAATTTGGTTTGCTTATAATTGGATTCCTCTGCGTGTCTTTGATCGGGGTTCCAGAGTCGACTGCAATTTTGGTTTTGTGTTGTTTGATCGGCGTTCGTTGAATGAAACCGGGAATTTTCAGCTTGCCCTATTTTTGTTTGTTGATGGAAATTGCGTGAAGGGACAGATTTGTTTACGTTGTTACGAGCTATTTATGCTGATCGAACGATGCAAATGTGTTTATACCTATGAGAAATTTTTGTGTTAGGTTCAGTAGAATTAAGGGTTTCTTTTATTTCTTTCTTTTGCAATACCTGAATTTTTCTCTGCTTCCAAACAAGGGTTTTGCATCAAACTTTAATTATAATCAACTGGTATGCCTTATTTATGTTATTCTATGTAACATTGAAAAACTCACTAGAACAAGGAGGGGTTTTCCTGTTAGGTTTCAGTGGGATTGAGGGTTTTTTTCTCTCTTTTTCCTTTTGGCTGTCTGAAATTCCTTCTAGCGGAGTAGTATTTTCTATTATCCATAATCCTTCTCCGTAACATAACAGATGTTTAGGAGAGGTAATGCGTAGACTTGCTGCAATTTTCAGTTGTTGTTATGGCATTGGAAAGACCATGAGCTTATTCAAGGGGGGTTCTTTTTTATTTGTCTCTTTTTATGTTTTTCTATCTTTAGGAAAATCAGCTGAAAACTACCAATGGACAGTGTTTTGGGGCAAGATTTCATTAGTGATCTGCCTCAAAGTATTATAGAAACCATCCTAACAAAGCTTCCAGTGAGGGATGCGGTGAGAACAAGCATTTTATCAAGTAGATGGAGGTATAAATGGGCTAACATTACTGAAGTTGAATTTGATGACAAGTGTGTGGTCGTTTCTAATGACAAAGGGTATGTTGAGGAGAATCTTGTGAAATTTATCACCCGATTTCTTTTTCTTCATGATGGACCAATTCACAAGTTCAGTTTGTCCAGTACATACTTGCAATGTTCTCCCGATATAGATCAATGGTTACTTTTTCTATCGAGAAAGGATGTTAAAGAATTGGTTCTTGAATTAGGAGATGGTGAGTGGTTTAGGTCTCCTTCATGTCTTTTCTCTTTCCGGAAATTGACTCGTCTGGATCTTATTCGATGTGAATTGGACCCTCCTCCAAGTTTCAAAGGATTCCCATGCTTGAAGTACCTGAATCTTCAACAAGTTCTGGTTGCCCCTGACGTTGTTGAAAGTCTTATATCAAGTTGCCCTCTTTTGGAGAGTCTAACACTGTCCTACTTCGATAGTTTAGTTCTCTCCATCCATGCTCCAAATCTGAAATACTTATCTTTGGAAGGTGAATTCAAAGACATATGTCTTGAAAATACCCCACTTTTACTTTCCATATCTGTTGCCATGTACATGACTGATGATACTGGGGAGCTTTTTGAGCAAAGTTCAAGTTGCAATTTTGACAAGTTCCTTGGTGGTGTACCACAGCTTGAGAGACTCACTGGGCATATCTACTTCACCAAGGTAAGATGTTACTGTATTTATTTGTGTTTGTTTGGTTAGGATATTGGGAAATCAGCTTCTCCCTCTGATCTTTCTTACATCAAGGCTTGCTTGAAGTATTTGAGTATAGGTAATGATCTGGGAAAACTTCCAATTATATATCACCACCTAAAGATCATTGAACTGTATCAAGTGAGTTTCGATGACATGAAAGAGATTCTGGTCATTCTTCGTCTGATTATGAACTCCCCTTGTCTACAAGAACTTCAAATCTCGGTCAGTAACTCTGAAACCTTATTAATGATATATGTTTCGTGTTTTGAAATGTTTCTACTTTTATGTTTTCTGCAATATTTACATACACCCTATTTGTTCAACATAGGACTCCTCAAATTTATCAGTTGCTCTAGAACCTCCAGACTTGGGTTTTTGGGAGGAAGAAAGCCCATGTGATCACAAATTCAGACTACTTAAGACTGTGAAGATCACAGATATGTCCGGAGTTCCACATGTGATGGAGTTCATCAAGTTTTTACTTGAAAGTTCACCAGTGCTTGAGACAATGAACATTGTACCTAGTGTGCATGCTGCAGACGGGAAATTTAACACGTTGGTTGAGCTGTTGAGGTTTCGGCGGGCCTCTGCACAAGCTGAAATCATCTTCTTCCAAGATTAGATACCAATTCTATTTTTAGGTTTAGGGTATTAAACTCTTGTATTGTTTTTTTCTTAATTTCTTTTCCTTTTATTTTATTGGGAGGCCAGCGCACAGAAGTAGTCTCTTTGTTGCTTGGGTTGTTTGTTTTCTGATTCTCTTTGGCAGCGTGTTGGATTTCCAATTGCATTCATATTGGGCAAATTGTTGCCAAATGATGAACACAATTAATGCCAAATAATGAACATAATATCATTTGTTGGTTCTAATGTCTAATCTTCAATACCCCTTTAGTAAAACTGAGGCTCACACATGTTATGATTAGTCTTACAATTGCTTGCAACTTCCTTTTGACCTGCATATAAAAAATTTAAATATTTGGTAAGTTAAAATTTATGAGCATTTGACTCCGTTTAAAGAGATTTAAGATTTGATATCCTATCGTTTTCTCTCATTAAGTCAGTCCCGTACAAAAACAACTTAATTACACATTTGGATACGCTTTGACACGACCTTTATGATCGAAGTGACCAAGAATAAGAATGGTACACATCAATGTGTCATGAATATGAAGGAAGCCATCTAGGCTACGAATTGCTCTGAATCAAAGATGGTGTCGACCGTGAACTGGCGGCCAAATGGTCATGAAAATGATAAACTGACGGTTGAGCAGCCCATGACAATAGCAAAGCCACAAACCCAACCCTCCATACAGAAACTGCAACTGTTCAGGGCACCGCACTATATGGCCTTATCCAGCCATCTGGGTAGAGTCAATGAAGCCTTCATACCGAGTCTGGTAAAGAACACGGCGTACAAAATGTGCAGCAGGAACACGAAGAAACCACAATTGAGCATAACCTGTCGGTGCAAATCAGAAAAGAAGGGAAACAAATTAGGTTTCCCGCCGAACAAGAGAATGGACAACAAAAGAGGAATGAGTCTTTAACGTACCAGGGTGCCAAAGATCGCGTATATCAAGTTCATCGATGGAATTGTGTTAATGCCAATGCCAGTAATTATATATGTAAGAGAAGCATGGATATTTACGGTGATCTACACACAAAGAAGGAACTCTATGATAAACCAACAAGGACTTAAATAAAAGGTCAAGAGCGAAGGATAAATCAGACTAATCAGTTACCAAAGCAAGTATGTTTTCTCTTATTAAGAAGGATGATATCAGAACATACCCCACAGCACCTAAAGCTCGAACCTGCAAATCAAGAACATGCCACTCATTTGAATCCCACTTGTAAAAAGTGAAAAAACCAGTTTAAATGAGTGGAATGAATCCAAAAGGCAGGAGAGCGAACTCAACACATGCGCACAAGAAGACTGAAAGACCCCAATTTGCCCTTGACCTGAGAAGATGCAAGACGAACCACCATGCCATTACCACAAAAATCTTAATCATTGAACGAAAAACTAATATACATAATCCAGAGGAAAAACGAAATGTAGTTGAAAAAGCTCATAAAAATGTGAAAATTATGTAAGTAGGCTTATTCAATGGGTAAAATAAGAGCAATGGATGTACCTAACATGCTGAATCTATTTGGTTCAGATATTACTAAGACAGCAACATAATATCCTCATTCATCCAACAACTTAAGTACTAATATTGCTAAAATACAAAATTGAAGTCGGATATCTCTATTCATTTATTCGTCCAGTTCTTGGAAGTTCCAGCGACTTCAAGAATCACTAAAAAAAAGTATATTATTATGACTAATGAACAAGTAGGAAGATCTAGAATGCCGTGTTAATTGCTCAAGGATAAATTGGGAATGACACTATAGTACTAAGAGGTCTAGAAAATTAGTTAGTGTGTGTGTACACCAACCAAAGACATAATAGACACAACTCAATACACTTGAAACAAATAAGAACACGTACCTCCACAACATGCCCATGGTGAAACCAACTAAACCATGCATGAGCTGGAAAACAAAGAGATCCCACATTAGCAGCAATCTCCCTAACCCAGGAATATCAGAACCACTTCATTTTATAGCATGGAAACCAATAAATGCTGTTTTAGAAAGGAGTTGGTTCACACTTTGGCTACATAGCCTTAAAGAGACGTAGTGTAAAATCTACTATAGAATTAACTCATTTATATTGTAACATATACTCTGGAATCTTTTGACTAAACCACAGACTGAATGCCTAAACCAATAACACTAGTGCATAAGCAACGTATAAAACATATTCTAAGACCAAAATCCCGTAAAACGGAGCCTATTTCATGAATTTACAACAACAACATATCCAGCCTTTATCCCACTATGTGGGGTCAGCTACATGAATTCTAGACTTCCATGTATTTTTGTCTTTTGTCATATCATCATTGAGGTCCATACACTTCATATCAAACTTTAATATCTCCCTCAAAGTCTTCTTAGGTCCATACACTTCATGGATTTGGGAAGAATAAATTTCTACAAATGAAGGCTGTGAATTAATCCTCTATTGAATAAAGACAGACCCAAAAGGAGAAAAGAGGGGGGGAAAAAAGGACAAGAAACTGGCACATTTGAACAAGCAGGGGGGAAACAGACTTGGATCTGCAAGATGCTAACCAGTTGACATCATTGGATACATACATCATTCATGCACAACTTCCAAGACAAAAAACAAACTATGTTGCATATAAATATCCAGTAGAGAAGACATATTAACCAATAAAACAGGCCCCAAAGCAGGCCAGAGACCATTGAGACAGCTGCAGGCTCACCAAGTAGGTCAGTGCTTTTACTGGACCAGACAAAACAAGTAGTAGCATAGCAGTGGCCACCTGTCAAGATAAAAAAATCAATACAACTCTTAGAAGTTGCACTTGAGACCTCAAAATTGCTAGTATTCTGAAGTTGGCATCGATAGTTGCAAACCATAGTTTTTCTGCCAGCTGCTATACCCCATCTCATAGAGGAGATTACTATTGGCAATGCAAAGAAACAGCCAAAGTAATTCTGCAGAAAATCAAGCCCCTAGTTATTCAACTCTGATTCAGTTATTGGAAGTGTAAAATACAATAATAATTTGATGGCAAGTGGCAGAGCATATCAGAGAGCTCATATGGCCAAATACTAGTTCCAATTGATGCTCCATGAAGCAAAAGAACATAAACAATCACTTGGAATCCTATTAAAGAAAGAACAAAGCAGTTTAGCAAGATTAACAAGTTTGTAGATCCACATAACTAGTTAACTACTAGAACTAATATTTTCGTATATGAGAATGTAGCTGATATCACAACCCATATCATAATGATATTCCAGTGTAGATACCATAGTAAGATAAAACAAACAACTCCTAGAACTTCACATGCTTCTAAATGCCAACAAATTGGAATCATGTAGTTAATTCTTAGTTCAGCTATCTTTTTGAACAAAGTAGCAAATCCCATGATTAAATCACAAGCCATCATGTTTTTATATAACATTCTAGTTTCTTTCACACTAACTATAGCCTTGATCCTTATCCTGGTCTTTCCATAAACTTGTATCAGATAGCTCCCCATCAACATTTCAATCTCTACCCTTCATTGTACAAAACTGATATTAAATAACGTATTTTCCTGTGAAGCCTTAAACTTTTTTTAGATCAATTATATTAGATTCACTTTAGTTAATCAGATATCCTCAATCTTATAATCTCATATTTTCTGTCTTCTCCACATTGTTACCCAAGCTCATCCTGAAAATATATTGCTTTTTGGCTTTGATCAATTAATTGGCAGTTAAACTGGGTAATGTATTTTATTGATGTATAACAAAAGTGGATTTTATATCAGGAAATACAGTTGAGCTTATAACCATGTGGTTATGTTGTGACTTTTGTCCTTATGTTGATAGATTAATAACAATCAGATAAGCATTTCAAAAGCACTTTCTTGATAATTTGATTAAAGAACATTCTGCTGACTCTTCATTCTTTATGGCTGATGACATTGGTCAATGGGCTCCTAAATGCAACACCACGTGAGGAAAATTGCAAATACATATAACAGCTGCAGCACTGTAGCAGGGGAGGATAACTGAACTTCTTCAAGAGCATGGACAAAGCCAAGGGCAGCCAGGCATGTGCTGCCGTCCCCATGTCCCTCCCCCCGGCCCCCTGGGTCGCCCAGCCTGAAACCCAAACCAATCCGTTCACCATCCTACTCTCCTACAAAACAACTCTCTCCCAAGAGGGGGGAAAACAACTTTGTTGATTAAGTAGTAAAGGGGCATTATCAATGCATGAGACTCCTTGCTTCACAAGAGTTGAGGGAAAGTCATATTTGTATGTATCCTTATCGTTGTTTTTTTTTTTTTTTCTATTTTTTGCAACTAGGCTATTTATACAACTCAAACCTGTGACTTTCCAATTACAAAGGAGCAATAATACAATGTAAACTATTATCTTTCATACCATGCACCTTTGTTGTATATACCAAATTTTCACTTAAAATAATGCGATAACAAGTTGTCAAAAGCGCAAGGCTCACAGAGGCGCAAATTAGTGCTTGGGGCCTAGGTGCAAGGTGTGAGGTGAAGCACAAGCCTCGGGCAAATGAGGCGCACATCTATTCAAAATGCTTACAAAATGCTTATATGCTATTCTTTTCAATATGTATAAGGAGGTAGATGCAAACTCATAAAATCATAAATAAAAAGAAAACTAACCAACCTAACAACTAATATTACTGTAAAAAAACAATTAGTTTCTTCTAACTGCAAAAGAGATTTAGAGGAAAGAAAAAATAGTAGCAGAACACACAAAAAAAAAATTATAGGAAAACAATTAGTTTCTTCTAATTTCTTTTGCAATTAGAAGAAACAAAAAAAATTACAACAGAACACACAATACAAAAGTAACAGAAAAACAATTAATTTCTTTTAAATTGCAGAAGAAATTAAAAGAGAGAAAAAAAAATAAGTAGATCACACAATGAAAACATTTGTTTCTTAACAATTAGTTTCTTATAAATCGCAACAAAAATTAGAAGAAAGAAAAAAAAAATTAGAGTAGAACACAACGAAAAACAATTACAACGTAGAATTAGTTTCTTCTAAATTGTAAAAGAAACTAGAAGAAAGAAACAAAAATGAAAGAGAACACAGACATTAATAGTTCTCTAGCAAGTGAACATCACTACTAAGGATCTCGGCAAGTGGGAGACCTGGAAAATCTCCATCTTACACTGTTAGGTTTGCCTCTTGCTGATACACAAGAATATGCAATCAAATCAACAAAAAATAAAATCTAAGATGACAAATGGGCAAGAAATAGAGTTTTAACACATTTAAATATACAAGGAATGCGCCTTGCATGAAGTGCGCACCTCGTGCGCCTAGCATGGCACTACACCTCAAGGGTGATGAGGTGCACAGAGTTGTGCCTCGCACGTTTGACAATTATGTGCAATAATGGATTGAAGGTTGGAATTTCAACTCCTTAGTTGAGGGAGAATGCATACATTTTCCAAAACTCTGTACCCACACCTCTGCCACACCCCCCCCCCCAAAAAAAAAAAAAAAGAGAAAAACAAAGAAATGTTGTCCCAAGTAATGCAAGGAAAAATCTTTCTCTTGTGGTGCAATTTGGAGAGGGGGGTGGAATAGAAATGACATGCAAGCATTCTTATCATTTGGGATAAACAATACCAATTCAAATCCATTTCCATCCAAAGTCCTACTTCTTGTCTCCCATAAATTGGGGGAGAATGGATGAAATGAACATGAATGAAAAACTTACTTTTGTGTTTTGACAACATTAACCTATAGTTTTTTAAAAGTTCAAATTTGCCCATGAGTTAATCACACTCTATCTTTTAATTAAAAGGGTACAATGACCATTTGTTGTTTAATATCCATTCATCCAATTCCATTGCACTCTCAAACGAGAAGAAACATTTTCCACTACTTTACACCCCCTACCCTCCCAAACGAGGAAAAAATATTTTACACTCCATTCCATTACTAAATCTCTCCCAAACAAAGCTTTGGTCGATTTCTAACTCTAACCCTATGTAAGGTGACCTCCGAAAATATAAGCAACAAGAGTGAACTCATTCAACTTAATTTTACTCAACATAGAACAACTAAAGTTCCATTCGAGTCAATAGACAAAACATGAATAACATAAATGTGCTTGAAAGAGCAGAATTGTTGTTATTAGGTTCTTGAACGTATAAATGCAGCAAAGTTGATATTCATAGCTACATCAATTACAGATACCTCCACTGTCTTATCTTAAAATGTGACATTTTTTTTTCTTTTTGGCCCTTACATCAACCAAACTCCTAAAATCTCAAAATTGGAACCAACCAGTTCGAAAAACCCACAAAACAATAAGCATAAGAAAAAAAAAAAAAAAAAGAGAACAACGATCATACACACAATTCACAAATCATATCTTGAAACGCGAATTGAAAAGAAGACCTCAATGGCAAGAGAGTTGCTGAGGAAATAGGCCAAGCCGGAGACGGCAGCGAACATGGAGCACTCCACCAATCTCAGAGTATTCTGATAAACGGCGCTGCTCGGGGCCAAGTCTTCTTCACACCTCCTTTCTTCCTCTTCATCTTCTCTGTCCCCCCAAACGCGAGCCGCTTCAACGTCGGAAGAAACCCTTGGCCTGAAAATTGAGGGAAGGGTTGGCGAAGCCGAGAGGAGCCATGGCTGTGGTTCAGCCAGAAGAGTTGGAAGGTGAAGGTGGGGAGGAGAGAGAGAAGGACGATGCGGAGGCGTGGCTCGGCCAATAGAGAAGGACGAGGGTTTCTGAATCTTTAAGAGATTCATGAAGAAGAAGAAGAGATGCAGAGGAAGTTTGAGAGGGAGATGAATGCATTTAAGATAAGGCTTATGGGGCTTTCTTCTGGGCTCCGACTTAGGAATTGGGTTTGCTGAGCCCATAGATGTGGGCCCAAAAGTAAACTTCTCTTGGCATCTACGACCTGAAGCTAAATTATGTGGATTACTCTTCACTTTAAAAAATAATAATAATAATTTTAATTCAATCTAAAAATCTTAAGTGGAGTATGGTGAATGTTAAAAGTGTGTAAAATTTCGATTTAACCAACATGATTGAATTGGATTGATTGAAATTGTCGATTCAGTTCGATTATATTTTAATTTTTTACAATTTTAATTATTTCGTTTTGCTTCATTTTTTATGTTGAAAAAAAATTAAAATAGCTGAACCACTTGAAATTTCAAAACTATGGTGTTTTTTTACTTGCACTATTGCATTGAATAAGGAAAGAAGAATAACACAAAAAAGGAATAACAAAAAAAGAACTAGCTGAACCGATCATTCCATCCACCTTCAGTCATCGTCTTTGCTCTTGCCTCTTGTCTATCGTTGACTCAAATGAAAAAATCAAAGTCATTGTCTCAATCGATCCTAACCCTTCAACTTTACTCTTATCGGCGACCCACAAGTCATGACTAATCCACCTTTCCCTTTCTCCGACTAGCGACTTTCAATTGACCCACCTTTTACCTTCTTCTTTGTTTCAATTGGAGACTCAAGATCAACCTACCATTACTTTTTCTTTTTGCTTTAACCAGCAACCCACATAGGTGAGCTTCAAATTTTATAAGTTTTCTAGTTTTAATTTGTTGATATGTTTAATTTTGTTGGTTTGTGTTGGTTTTTTGATTTGTTTTGGAAAAATTTTCAATCGATTTGTTTTTTTTTTATTTGTTTAGTTTTTTAATTTTCAATTTGTTCGATTTTTTATTTATTTTGTTGGTTTGGTTCAATCTTTGGCAAAACTTAACTCTATTCTGTTTTGATCAATTTTATTACAAATGCTCACCCCTAGTGGATATCTCGGTCACGCCTTATCTAACATAACACAAATAGCCTTGTGGAGAGCCAAACAAGAATTCATCACTTTTGCTTCATCATATTCATATTGAATATCATTGTTTTTAATAAATTATAATAAAACATTATCATTTTTGAAAAATAAGTTAAACCATGCACCTATATCGACAAGAGTGGGAAAGTAAGAGGAAAGGGGATGGCTAGGTTGATTATTTGGTAAAAGGTTGAGAAAACAAGAAGGAGAGCAAAGAAATATGAGGGAGAGAAAGAGAGAGAAATAAATGCCAAGAGATAAAGAGGAGGAGAGAGAGAATATGATACATTGCATTTTAGATATTTTTTAAAAATTTAATGATGGTTATTTAATTTCAAGATATAAAATGTTATTATTTTTTTACTTTAAAATGTATTAGCAAATGGAAAAGGCCCTTATATTTATATCAAATTAGAGGGTATAAGGTGATAAGGTGGTATTATGTTTAAATCTTAAATGAATTTTGGCCATATAAGAATCGATATGTTGTGCCAAAAGTAGAGGTCGAATAAGAATTATATGTTTTAAATTTGAGTTTTCATTGCGTTTAACTATGATATAAGGATAAATGATCAATATTATATTTACTAGTGATGATTTATCGAGAGTTATATGTAATAGATTTCCTAGAAACATATTTTTACTCTTGAATTGTTACATTTCTTTTTTTTTTTTTAGAACTCTAAATTTTTCGTAGTTTCAAATATGTATTTAAAATATGCAATAACGCCCATTTAACCACCTAATCAACAAGTGATACACACACATACTGACATGATAGTTTTTCAATATCTTCTCAACTCCCTGCTCTCTCTCCGACATTTGCTTTCACTTTGATATCTCCTTAATTCTCTTTCTGTATTTGATGTCTCCTCAATTTCTTTTCTATTTGAGTTACGTCTCTTTTCTCTTATGTCCTGTTTGATAGCATGAAAATTTTAAGAAAAATGTCAAATATGAGAAATTGAATTTCATCTTTATTATTTGACACATTACATTTTTCGTAGAATTGAATTTCATGGTATAACTATTAAAATATATTTTGATCTATTTTTCATGAAAAATTCTATATAAGAGGGTTGATTTTTATTTTTGATGTAAATTAAAAAATATGTATTTTTTTCACTTAAATACTATCAAACGCGACTTAGGAGAAAAACTACCGTCTCAATCCACGCGCATATCACGTCTTGCCTGGATATTTAAACGAGGGATTTAGCATTACAGTGTGCGTTGCCGGCAATACTGTGTCAAACCAACAATTTTAATGCTAACATTCCACGACAAGGATTTAATTTATTTAACCATTGTCTATTTAAAAAATAATAATAAAATCTGCCAATAGTCAAATAGAACGTTAGGACGGTACAGATAAGACAATTGCGTGTCAACTTGTGGTTCAATTTGATAACCATCACCTCAATGAAATTTCCGGGAAAGTCCGCTCGTCAAAGCAGTCGTTTTCTTCGCAATTTGAACGCGCGATCATTCTTGAGTTCTCGATTGACACAGCTAGCAGCCACCACCCGTTCGACAATTTTCCTCAATGAAACCGCATCTTAATGCCTTTGCTGTCCAAACTATGCAGAGTGAGTGAGAACCGCACCCGCATTGCTTGTCCAAGGTTCTATGCTCTTTGACTTCTTCAAACCCGTGTTTAAGCTTCTAAACAATTTGGGTGTTGGTTTTATACGTCTACATGTATATATATATATATATGCACAGAGACAGAGAGAGAGAATATGCAGGATTGCTAACTACGAAAAATAAGACAGTGACAGAGAAAATTTAAGAGAGATTTGGCTTTGTGGGGAGATATGTATGTGACCAGGCTTCTTTCCCGCTGCCTAAGATCTCCCGAGTATCTTTCTTTGCCACCAGAAGGCCCGAATTCGGGCTACCTAGTGCTGCAAGATGAAGAATCCGAGACTACTACTTGTTTCGGGTTGTGCAAGAAACGATCTCTGTCAGATCTGCCTTTCCCTCAGAACAAGGACCTAACTATTCGATACTCATCCGGGTCTGGAAAACACAGACATGTTTCTCATTACGACATCGCGCTTATTCCTGTTCTTAATCAGCCATTGTCTTCCAACCGATACTATGCAATGAAGCCACATGGATCACACAAGGGGTATGTGGACTTTTACTTGATCAACTTCATTTCAGTACTCTAGAATGGATTGAGCCTTTTATATTCTTTTTCTTCCCATGCTCATTAGATCAAATAACAAGAATTATAGAATACTAATGAGCTATAGAATTCATGTAGGTAACTCCATATAGTGAGGTAGAAACTTGGTATGTTGTTGTTGAACTCAGGGATGCAGTGTATGCATCCAGACTCCACTGGCTACTTCAATCCAGCGGTGCTATAACCCTTGACACTAAAAACAAAAGAAGGTGTTCATGGATTGAAACTTCAATACTTATATTGTCAACCAGCGTGGATTTCCATGGATTGTAATGCCCGAGCAGAGAGCTCTGCCGGAGCACTATGCAACTAGATGCAGGCATATCTTCTAAACATGTTTCAGGAAATAATTTTGTGGATTAACAATCTAATGACCTGAGCTAACTTTGTACTTGTTGCAATTTGTTCGATTCGTTGTTGTTTGCCTAATTGGTAGTGTTAATAATTTGTTTCGATAGGGAAGCATATGCTTGTTCGACGGAGAACAATATGAGTACCTGTTGCTTCTGTAAATGCATTAAAGATGTAAAACCAATGCCATTTGATCCTAATGACATATACCAACAATTTGATATTGGTCCTTACGAAGGAGCATGCAATGCTCGCGGCTTGTTTACTGCCACATCGATAGCACCAGATGGATTCCCTCCATACTTCATGCGAAGAAAAGGGTGGGAAATTTACACCGGAACCCCTAAAAACTACAAACTAGGTGAAGCACTGGGCGTTAACAATGGCCTTCGAAGCAGACTTCCAGATTTCAATTTCCCACCACACCATAAAACTTCAGGAGCAATTGTTGTGGGCAAATGGTACTGTCCTTTCATGTTTATCAGAGATGGGAACTTGAAAGATCAGATGAAGAGATCAATGTTTTACGAGATGACACTCGAGCAACGATGGGAGCAGATATTTGCCTGTGAAAACGATTCTAGCCAGGGCAATGCAGTGACTGTGGATGCTACGGTGCAAATAGAAACGGCCTTTATAGAGGGCAAGGAAGCGACCTGGGATGGAAGTAATGAGGCCAATGGGGTGGTCTGGTTCCGGAGCTTTGGTGCCGAAGGAGAAACAAGTATTGGGTTGAGTTCACTGATCGTTTACAGAATGAGATGGGAGCAACAGAGAGCTGGGTGGACTAGCAGCGGAACAGGGTTGGTGAGAGTAAGTAGAACAGAGGAATTTGCAGGGTCTGGTGGGTGGAAGAAGTATGGTTGCTATTTGTTGGTTGAGAGGTTTGTGTTGAAGAGAATGGATGGAAGTTTGTCACTGGCCTGTGATTTCAAGCATACCCACGTGGTTGGGAGCAAATGGGAATGAGCTTTCTGCACCATCATGATGCCTTTTTTATGGCCATATTCTACAAGGCATATATATGTATACTAAACACCAACATTTGTATTTGCTTTTATGTTCTTTCTTTTCATTCGATCGGTTGTGAGCTTTGTAGAAATAACATTCTGATGATGTTTTTATGTCAAGTGTTGTCCTAATTGTATTGTTGGCCTATCAAACACTTCGACTTGTTAGCATGCCTTTAATATATGTTCAAAATGCTCAAATGATGTGTTCAACACTCTCCCTTGTATTGATTCTCTACCTTGTTTTATTGTCTCTTCAATTTTCTAACTTCACAATTGCGTGTTTCTTTTATTTTCCCACCTCTTGATTTTACAATTTGTTTGATTTTCATACTTTTTATATTTTTATTCTTCAACTCTTTAAATATTAATAGGATTATAGAGATAGAAACGATTTAACTTTAAATGAATTGTTAATTAAATTAGAGTTATTCATTTGAAATCTTTACTTGTAAATTTTAAATACATATTTGTGAGTTTAAAATATAATTTTTATACTATATTATGGCATAAAAAAATAAAGAATTAATTAATACTTGAGATGTATTAATACTATATTTTTATACTATATTAATTAATACATTTCCATCATGTTTTGGTCTACCTTTTTGAAAAATATTATGTTCTTATAGTCGTGTTGCATTATAAATTGTCACAACTGTTAATTTTAACTAGTGTTAAACCCATGAGATGTACAGGAGATTTAATCACAATAGATGATTTCAATAATTAAGTATAAAAATTAATTAATTATAATCAAATCAAATACTAAAAAATTATATAAATAACATTTTATTATAGATTGATTGTCACTGAAACTTTTGAAAACAACATAGCCAATCAAAATTTTGGAAAACTTAAACTCATGCATCGTAATCGCAGTAGATGATTTCGATATTCATATATGAAAATTAATTAAGTATAATTAAAGCAAATACTAAAACATCATATAAATAACATTTTATTAAAGATTGTTACTGAAATTTTAAAAAAGAACATACTAATCCAAATGAGAATGAATAATGTTATTGAAATTTAATTTTTATAACGAAAACAAAACTTTAAAAATATATATATTCTGATGTGAAAAAAAACATTTTGAACTTGTAGTGATTAATGTGTAATTAATTAATGTTAATTAATGAATATTTAAACTGACTACTTAATTACTTTTCATAAACTAATAACTTTGCAATAGCTAATAAACAGAAAATAAGTCGTTAGTGCATCCCACTTTTCACTTTTTTAGTGACATAATTAATTATTGTCCTTATCAAAGAATCTTTTGTTACCGGCAAATCTTAATTTATTATGATTCTTGATAAATTGAGACTTGCCTCTTTTCAAGGTTATATAAATCGTAAGTGACCTCAAATTTTATTAAATATCCTAATAAGGTGATTTTTTTCATTTAAAACAACAGTTAGTGAATCTATTAAAAATAAAGTGTGGTGAATACCATTTTGATTGTAAAATTAGTAATGTAAATGGGGCTACTACTAAATATTCGACTTGAGACTAAAAAGTTTATTTTTTTGTACATGAATGAATAGTTAACACATTAAAGTAGTGTTTGTTAATCTAGAAAAGATAAAGATTTATCAAGATAATTTATTTGTAAAATCTAATATAAGTTGTCAGGGCTCGTTCCTGGATTTTTCCACTAGCACAAAAAGTCCGAGAGAATATCCATTCAAAATGGATACAAATACTCAAATTTTCAAAAAATTTCTTTTCCGAATTTGCTCACTAACAATAGGAGCCAAAATAAATTACATAACATTCAATACATCATCATCTTGGACTTATCGCCTATACATTTTCAAAGTAAAAGGGCATTAAGGCTTTTAAAAAAATAATAAAATAAACCCTTTTATTTCTTGCCCTCAACATATACCCACAAATCTTTGACCAGGACATCTCTATACACATTTAACCATAACTTGTCCCAAAAAACCAATCTTGCATTACCTGAAATGAGAAAAAAAACAATATGAGTTACAAGGCTCAGTAAGTATGTACTAAAGGAAGAATCCATAAAACGATAAATGAAGGCATGAATAATTCAGAACCAAAGAAAATTATTACCCAACATCTAGACACCCATTGGTTTCATGTCTTCTAGACTGGATAACAACATTCTCAAGAAAATACACTTCCTTATAATTCATCAAAACCTATATTACAAAATGAGCCATAAAGCTCGACAAATATACATATATAACAACGGAAACAAGAATGAATGGATGAATAACAAAATAGAGTACACCCGACTTCTCAAGTACGAGTAGCATTTCCTATTATTTTCCATCATTAAACTTATTCCCATGCTATTGCCATTATACATTTTATACACCGTTTCATTTCTCATGAATACATAGATCTCCATACATCATATTGGATCACACAACCTTCCATATACATGGATAACATTGGCTCTCAAATCCCTTTATTCATATGAATGAATGCATACATTTATATAAAAAAATTAATTTGTCACTCATTGGCTTAAGCATCACCTACCGGGTTTATGACCACTTTACCCGCGCCAGACGCTCTTTAGGATATACTTTTCTTTTCCTATTTACGGAACATAGCCGTTGCGCCAAAATAATAGCAATAGGGGCACAAATCGTAATGCCATGCAATGTTCATGGAATCTCACATAAGTATAGCATACATGTTCCATTATAGAAATGTACATATCATGCACATTTAAAAATTTTAATAAATTATTCACTCATGAGCCCATGCATGCACATATGCATATCTTCAATCACATCCTAGCATTTTAGAGGGTTGAGTGATGCTAAAGAAAGTAATTAATAGTAACTTAGATCAACAATCATGTTTAATTTGAATTAAGGAAAGCCTTAAACCACTAAAATGATAACCAAAGTATATGATATTATATATCAAATCAAATCCCTTGAAATCTAGTTTAATACACTTCAAACGGATAGCAATTTCGAGTTCTACATCAAAAGTTATGGTCAAAATAGCGCAACATACGCAGTGTTGAAAAAAGATTGATTAGTCGACTTTTGGGGAGGCAATAGTCGACTTTTGAGAGGTAATAGTCGATTTTTGATGAGTTGACTGATCAACCCCCATTAGTCGACTGTGCCGAGTCTGACGCCAAAAATCTGAGAAAACAGACTTCTGGTGAGTCTACTAAGCTAAAAAAATAGTCGACTTAACGCACACAGAACACATGAAATGGACCCAAAACACCCCCAAACAATCACCACTAGCTTCCTAACCCAAAAATGTCATTCCTTGAATGAAAAATAGGGTGAACAAGCCCCAACGAGACTAGCACAAAGACCCGACAAGAGCTTTAACACAACTTGAGATTTGAACGAACATGAAGATAACATATTCTGCCAATATGAAAAATCATTTTAACATCAAATGATGAAATACCAAGATATATCTTCGACAATACAACCAAAAGAGAGAAAGAATTTGCACAATATAGGGAAAAAGAGTGCAAGAGGAACTTGCCTTTGATGAAGAAAAATCCAAGAAGAAGAATACACCCAGCTGCAACTTCATTTCAAGCTTCAATGGACATAAAAAATGGAGAAGAAGAAAGAAGAAAAACGAGAAGAAGAAGAAGAAGAAGAAGAAGAAGAAATGGAGGGCAACGAGAGATAGATTAAGAATAAAGGGAAAAAAGAAGCAAATGAAAAGAAACAAGGGATGGGAGGGAATGGCATGCATGCCCATCCCACCTAATCCCATCAACCCATTCTCCCATCTCTTTCCACAATTGCCCCTTACTTTTCACTCACAACACCCATAAAAATCCAAGCCCCTAATGGTCATTTCTCATCTCATTTTCTTTTCTTTTTCATTTATTTCCTTCCACTCATATAAATACATGGCCCAAGCCCAAATTATTGGTCTAATTACATATAATGACTCATTTCCATCATAAGCCCCAATGGGCTTTACCACTCCACTTAATTTGATATGCAAAAATTTTACACTTGGGCTTAACCCAATTTCAAAGCCCCCAATTCACTTTAGCCCAATAAGTTGGACTTTTCAATCATTTTTATTTTCTTTCTTCATTTTCTTTATTTCTCATTTTTTTTATCAATAATGATAACAACATTTATAATTTATTCACATAAGAAAAATATTTCCAAAACATTTAATTTAACAAGAGTAAAATTTTCAATGCTCGAAAATAAAATACCCATAATGTCTAGACCCACTAACGGGTCGTTACATAAGTTATCCAAAAGGGGGAAGGAATAAATTTATCTTAAAAGTTCAATATAAGAAGTCATGTGATTTCTTTTAAAAAAAATTAACAAACACAATAGAAAGTACTTTTGTCTGCAATATTTTTCTTATCTTACATTTTCTGATCTATATCTTGAATAACAAATGCTACTTAACTAGGTTGTCACATTTTTTAGCAATTAAGCATCATGCTAAGTATGAAAGTGATTCAAATAAATATTTAAATATAATAATAATGGTTTTTGAAAAGCTTTTTTTAAGCAATTTCTTAAATATTTAATGAAGTATGATAATTTAAACTAAACATGATAATATTTATATGGCAGTTTCTTAAATATTTAATATTTATGTGATTATATGGTAATACTAATTTGTTAATATGTGCCATAATTATGAATATATAAATATTAGAATTATAATATGTTCACTTTATGTTATGTAATTCTAATCTCATTAGTTCACTTTTGCTAACATGTTATATAATTATGTATATATAAATTTTATAATAAAGTTAAAAGTCATTACATAATTTACATTAGAACAGCAAATCAGTAACCATATTTATCAAACCAAACTCACATTGAAATATAAAGGGTAATCTTGGGTTTGATGAAATCAAAGTGACAAATAACATAAATAAAGTCATACTATATGGATTGCCAAAACATACCATGATAAATTTTTTCATAAAATTTAATTTTTTGTATTGCTTCACAGTTTTTCTCATTTTGTTGCTTGACATTTGACTTGATGGATCGCCATCTAATGTATCTTTACAAGAATCGCCATCTTCTCTCATTTATGGATTAGATCTTTTGTAAGGATTTTATTTAGTTACGAATACTATGAAGTTATTATAAAAATGTTAGTGATAATAATAAAAAGTACTTTTAGCTCAGTAGTGTCAGTGTATTCAAGTTGAAAAAGAACATCAGAGTCCTAGAGATATATATATATATATATATTTTACAATTAAATCAATCAAAGCCATGTTAAACATGGAAGAGAATTATTTAATAAATAAAATTAACGTACTTTCTACTAACCTAATTTTCGATATAACGACTTGAAATATATTTTGATATTAATTCATTATTGTCAGTTAACCTCATAACTGTATAAACTTCATTATACTTACTAATATTTTGAAGTTTAATTTGAGCTTTGAATAAAATTTTTCTTTCCACCAAAGTGTCAATCTCAACAGGATAAGATCCATCAGGATAAGATATCTAAAATTATTTGCTAGATTATATAACAATCATATATGTTATGTTCATAGTTACATAATATCTGTTAGCAAGAAAGTTACCTTTACTAAAGCATTTCTCAAATCGTTAGCAGGCTTACTAAATAATTGCAAACATTCACGATCTCACAATAGAAAAGAAGCACTGCCAATCCTATCAATAACCATTACTTGGACCTTAAACCTAATGAATCTGCCACACAATTGACAAAGATAACAAATAAAAATGGTGATAATAAACATGTAATAAAAAAAGAATGGTAGTTATTCTACCTAGAAGTTCCGAAGAAATCAAATTTATCACATTTTTCACAATAAAATCTTTTGCTAATAGAATTAACTTTTTTGGACATCTTTTACAGGATAAGTACCACCAATCTTAATCACTCTCAATCGCAATAATAGTAGCAAAAACCCAAAAACTACCAACACGAGATAAAAAAAATTATAAAATTATGGTCAGATTAATAGTTAATATTAGTAAAAAAATAATTAAAAAATTTACAAAATAATTTTTATTTAAAAAAAGCACAAAACAGAAGTGCTAAATATATGTACTCATGATTTACTTATTTTACCTCTACAGATTCTACCAATTCTTCAATAGTTTTTACATTAATTACTCCACATGCTAGGTCAGTAGATATAGAGTAAATAGATAAAGAAGATATTTGACTTATCCTTTGAGAGTTACAATCTCCTCTTGTAATACCCAGAAAAATTATTAAGAGTATAAATGATATTTAGTGGAGGGTATAAA
Organism: Diospyros kaki; assembly: GCA_036245055.1. Taxonomy (NCBI): domain Eukaryota; kingdom Viridiplantae; phylum Streptophyta; class Magnoliopsida; order Ericales; family Ebenaceae; genus Diospyros; species Diospyros kaki. The sequence continues at coordinate 3,967,286 of BSEG01000010.1, forward strand.
TGGAATTGGCAGAAAAATAAGACTATAGGGTACACTAATACAGCTCTAGACGACCAAATTAGTCGGAGGGAGTACCCCGGACTCTAGATAGCCAAGAAAAATGGTATAGTATCGACGCGCGATTTAAACTATGATTTTTAGTGATGAAATAAATTGGATCAGGAACAGTTTTTGGTACAGCTGTTGACCAGGCTGAGAAAATCGAATCGACGTAAGAGACGTCCGGAAAGTCAACGGAGCATGTTAGGAACTAATATTTTATATATAGAACAACCCTTAAGAGATTTCGGGTTAAATCAAATGGATTTAAGGTCAAATCAATCAGTCGGGCCTAAGTGCAGTTTTCTAAATTTGCCCGAGGGAGATCAAAACGGTAATTTTTTGGAAGTTTCAAAAATGAAATCCCGAGAATACCCTTATAGTGATACGCCTGGCGAGACGGAGTGTTACAATTGGTATCAGAGCCCTAGGTTAAACCCTAGGACGATTTGACTAGGTTGTTGAACTTAGCATGGTTAGAACTGTTGAACGAGAACTTAGAACAAGATTATGAATTCTAAGGGATGTTTGGAACATAGTCGAAAATGGTATGGAGACTCTAGAAATGTGAAATTTGAGGTTTTCAATTTAAATATACTTTCAGAGTCAAGTGGAGATGAACAAGATCTATTCACATCTTTTGGGAATTAGGAAGCCAGTAATGAGGGTCATCGAAATGATATAGATATATGGTTAACAAAGTGTTGGGAGAATGAATATTTGGTGCAACTTGAAGAATAGTATAAATCTCTTTGGAAGAATTTTAGGAAATTATCTTAGTGCCTCTCGATTGGGACATGTTAAATAATGGTGATGTCATACCCTGACAAAGATAAGTGAAATGACGAACATTGATAGGAGAACCTGGCAAGGGCGTGGGAAAGAAGAACGACTTGAAGATCTTAAGGTTAAGTTAGATATCCGAATTGAGGACCTAAGAAGAACGGATTCAGTTAGGGCTAACTAATGAAAATCCCGAATGGAGACTTAAGGGGAAGGGAACTAGTAGATCAAAAAGACAATCCCTACTTGGAGATTTGGGGGTTTGTCGGTTGAGGTCTTTGAAATTATTAATTGGAGAATACTGGATTTTGCTAAGTGATGGAACGTTAAATCGGAAGTTAGCATCCAACAATATGGGTCGAATGTAAGGTTGGTTCGATAAACCATAACTGAGAATTCGTAAGATCTGGAAACTATAAATTGGAGATCATTAGTGAAAATCCTTTATACTAAATGTTGGGATATCTGGTGATTAATAAGAGTAAACGAGTTGGGATGTTTAGTTTGATATGACATAATCAGATGATAAATTAGGTTTGTGAACAGATGATATGAAAAATCGAAGGTAAGAATGACTTGATATAAATCTCGAGAAACGATCTACAGTAAGCAACCTAGGATGATTCGACAAGAGCTTGAGAATAAAAAAAATTGAGTTAGGAATCTAAAATTGTGGATAGGGATACTGAGACAAAGGATCCAAGATTGAGGACAAAGGAAATAAGGAAAGATTGTTATAAGGAAACGGTGTGTGTTGGTTATTCAAGGGTAACGAGAGTTAGGTATAGCTTTGAGACTTATAGAAGTTTTAAATAGAAGAAATAATTGTATCGAGGACATTAATCTAGGATCAGACAAGGAAAACAAATCGGAACTAAATAAGAATCGAATTCTTGTTGAGGTGTTTAGAAGATTTTCTCGGAAAAATTTGGCTTGTATAAAGTACTCCAGGTAGAATTTCCCTTTTAAATGAAATCTTAGAATGTAATCTCAATCTCATTTCCTTATTAATGGTCACTACTAGACAATGAGGAATCGATTGTAAACCAACCATAGTTAGGATCAAGGTACAATCGGAAGTTATTAGGATGTAAAACATAAAGTTTGCATGTTTCGAGGATTAGAATTTTCCCTTGAAAGTTGAAAGAGTCTTTTGACTTATAGAGAATTTGTAAAATGGAACCTTACTTGATGATTTTGAGATTGTAAATAATATAGGGAACAACAATAGATTAGAGATTTGTGATTTAAAACGAACCTTGGAAATTAGAAAAAAATCTTGGGATAAGGGAATTATGCGTATGACTATTGAGGTTGCTAAAAAGAAATTTTATGTGTACCGTATATACTTGGAGATAAAATGGTATTTCAACCTGTGGAGACGATTATATTTTAAGACGATTATACTTTAAGCTTGAAATGACTCTAGCCGATTTAAGAAGATACGAACTCAAAGAAAATAGTTAGCATAACGATGATTATCAAGGACTGAGAGGTAGTCATAAAAGTCTTGGTTTGAGTTTTAAGGCACCAAGCAATGAGATAGGCTTGCTAAAGCTTGATTAAGGTCATAAAAATATCTTGGGATTTGATTAGGTCTTAGCAAAATTGAAGTTGGTCCTAATGGATTCAAAGAAATAAGAATGATTGACATAACGACCTGTATAGTGAGTGTTAGTTGAAAGTCAATCGTGGAATAAACATATAAGGAGAATGAAATTTCTAAAGCCAATCTTGTGATAGATTAAGCATACGGTAGTGACGAGAATATGGTTGAACGATCTAGTGTAAGTTTAGAAAATGATAAACTGGAAATACAATTGATGTTGGAGTGTTTGATAAATTATGAACGTCTGCAAAAGCAGCAACAGGAGCGCGAGGTTCCGTCACATACGTAACAAATTTGGAAAGTAAAAGAGATTAAATTGTGAGAAAGAAATCTGAAGTCTTAGGAATGGTTAGGATAAGGATGCTTGATACGATTGAGTGTTACTCTGGAAAAGAACATTAGGAATCCAAAAGATCAGGGAGTTGGATTAGTACCAATAGAATCACTGTAGCTCTCAGAGATGGAATGAGGAATTCTAGCATAACATAACACCATTGGTGTTGGTCTGTAACAATGGATCTGAGCCTAGGGACCAAGGCAGAGGACTGGTGGTTGGCTCGCAGTTTGGGGTGTGATACCTACGAGTCGGAGCAACACAGTGAACTGTGGAGACGGTCAGGTGCCAAAGTTTGGGCGACACTGAGAATGTTATGTATGGTTTAAAGTCCAAGTTCCAAGGGACCAGAGCATCGTGGCAGAATTCTTAATTGTGGTGAAAAGATTGAAGGCTTGGATGGTGATCTAAGCGGGATAATTTCTATGCGGGTTATGATAGTCAATAACCAAAAGAGAATCGGAAGAAGGAAATGTAATATCGAGCGACAAAATAATGATTGGTGAGCTGTTAACAGAGATTTGAAGGATTCTTCTAAGATAATTACATCCACGACAAAAATTCGTAAAATTAAGGTTACTAAGAAGTGACGAGTGCGTTCGAGAAATTCGGGAGTTGTGATGAAACAGTAATTGTGTTCATAGGACAGGGTAGGTTCTAACTAGGAATGGAACGAACCCTGATATAGGCATGTGCTACAAACTTGCTTAGGAAAATGTGTTTCTCGGATGTGGCATCTGGAAAAAAAAAATTTAAAACTTTAGTTATTGACTTAACTTTTAATTTCGTGTGCTTATTAGTACGCATCCTAGGAATTGTGAGCAATTGGCTTCGATTTAGTTGTTTCGAACCATGCTTTTGGTGACATAAAAAGATTGGAGTAATAGTAAGTATACCTAGGTACCCTTGAGAACATGAGTGGATTTTTCAAAATGAAGTCAAAGTCAACATAAAGAAATGGTAAGATATAAGTTAATGAGTAAATAAAAGTGTTTATTTTTTCAAGAAACGTGTTATGATTTGAGGAAACATATAGTAAGCTGTTATAAAGGAAGAAGTGAGTTTTAGTTTCACTATGTAAGTTTTATTTGGGTCGTAAGATAATAGGTTAAGCTATTTAAGTTATGTCAAGTGTTGCTAAAAGACCCGGTGAGAATCAAAAGTTGTTCAAAAGGGTTTTCATTTAAGGAAGTTGTGTGAAAACTAGGTCGCCTAAAAAGGACAAGATTATAAATACACCTAGAATCGAGGGTAATAGGGACCTTGTTTGACTCAATAGAAAGATTGTTTCTCATGTGAGAAGTATATGGAAAGTATCGAGTAGGTGAAATAGAGCATTTGACGGTTTTAGGGACCAATTTGGAGTGGAATGTTGTTTTTGTGAACGATGAATTGAAACGACACCAGAATTCTATATGGAAACGAATCGATCTAATTGATAGATAGTGTTTGGAAGAGAAATAGTGACATGCCAGGATATTAGGTTGCCATAAGAAAAATTGTATAAACATACATTGGTAATTTGCGAGACAAGCCACAAAAGGCTAAAGTTAATGTGCAATCGAGGTACTAATAATTGAGAAAGGTACACCGAATAGGATCAATGTTATCAGTTTCTGTGCCATCATGGTAGCTGAGTTAGTTCAATCTTGGTTGGGAGATTTAGAAGCCAGATAAAATATAATTTGAGAACACAATTGGGAATGATATTAGGGTTATAAATTATTTTGGGAGTTGAGTAGCTGCCGATATGGAGCTACAACGGGATATTCTAGAAGATAAGAAACGAGTTTGGTAAACTCAAACCATATGAAGATATAAATTATGAATGATTGTTAAGGACTAAGAAAGGTATTTAGGACATTGCAATCGGAAGTCATTAGCAATAGCAGTGATACAATTATCAATGACCAAATTTCGAGGACGAAATTTATTAAAGGGAGGGAGAATGTAATACCCAAGAAAATCATTAAGAGTATAAATGATATTTAGTGGAGGGTATAAATGGAATTGGCAGAAAAATAAGACTATAGGGAACACTAATACAGCTCTAGACGACCAAATTAGTCGGAGGGAGTACCCCGGACCCTAGATAGCTAAGGAAAATGGTATAGTGTCGACGAGCGATTTAAACTATGATTTTTAGTGATGAAATAAATTGGATCAGGAACAGTTTTCGGTACAGCTGTTGACCGGGCTGAGAAAACCAAATCGATGTAGGAGACGTCCGGAAAGTCAACGGAGCATGTTAGAGACTAATATTTTATGTATAGAACAACCCTTAAGAGATTTCGGGTTAAATCAAATGGATTTAAGGTCAAATCAATCTGTCGGGCCTAAGTGCAGTTTTCTAAATTTACCCGAGGGAGATCAAAACGGTAATTTTTCGGAAGTTTCAAGAATGAAATGAATAGTACAAGACTTGTGGTCCTTAGTGGTACATTTGGAAAGATCAAGGGTGTATTGGTAGGGGCTAAAATGTCAAATAAAGAAAACAAGGGTGAAAGTGCAATAAAATAAAAATTCACAGTGTGAACGCGCAAGAAGAAAACCGGCCGCCCCCTTCATCGCACGTGGTCGTCGTTTTCAGGTGATTGGACGGCCGAGGGAGGTTCGGGGGAGGTCGTATACGGCAGTGGGTTGCTTGTAGGCCAAGTGTGGTCGGTGATTGGCCGGATTTTGGCCGGATTTTGGGTATAAAAAGGGGCCGAGGGTTTCGAATTTTTGGGCGTGAAATCAACCATATTTTTGGATGTTTTTGGGAAAGTGATTAAGGGGTTTATGATCCTTGTAACAAGGAGAAGAGAATGGGAGTGTTTTGAAGTATTTTGGAGTAATGTAGAGGTCGATCGAAGCTCGGCCGAGAATGGGTGGTGGACTGCCTTCCGCCGCCTGCAACCGGCCATTTGGTCCCTTTTCCGGTGGCCTTTTGACCGAAAAATGGTGCCATCCGGATCGATTCATCGAAGGCTTGAAGGGGGTGAGGTCAGATTGGTCATCGGATGAGTCGTCGCCGGCCGGTTTTGAGGAAGAAGACGAGGCGCGTGGCTGCACGCGCCAGCTTCCACGCGTAGACACACGCCAGGCGCGTGAGGGCGCGTGTGATAGAGGCATTCTGGAAGTATCTTGGCTTGATGTTGAGCACAAGTTCAAGTATTTGGGGTTTGGCACGTAAATCGAGGCCGTGCACGAGGATCAAGGCAATCCAAATTTGTTCGATGTGAGTGGTCTAATCCTATCTTTACCTTATCTTGAAAATATGTTGGAAGGCGTGTAGTGGGTTCAGGTGGGCGGTGTTACCCTCCCGAACTTAGGTTACACGCAAATGAGGCCAGTTTTAGTGAGTGGTTTTACCCTCCGGAACTTGGGTTGTTCTGTGAAAGCATTTCACTTATGTGTTCATGTCATCATTTTGCATATTATACATGTGATATATTGCATCAACTGTTTTTACTTACAAAAGAGTCTGTGCATGGCGTGTGATTCTCATATCATCGGGGTATTGATATTCGTGTCAATGTTGTTTTCTGTGTGAGACGGAATGGAGTCTTCTTGAGAATGGGACATGGTTAGTCCTGGCGATCGGGTGACACGGTAGGGCATCCGGGGCCGGTACTGGTAATCGGGTGACACGGTAGGGCATCCGGGACTGGTAACCGAGTGACACGGTAGGGCACCCGGGGATTAAGTATGTCAGGGTGATTTCTCAAGTTAGACATGTCGTGCATATTTTCGTTTGTCTGAGTATGCCATGCTCGTGTGTCTTCATGCATTTTATAAACTGTTTTATGCCATCACTTAGATGTTTATCATCTAACTTGGGCTATGCCCCTGAAACATTTAATGTTCCAGCCAGGGACTATTGCGAGGGCAAGGATGTGGCCAGTTGAGGGCCAATGGTGCTTAGTTTGTTAAGTTGTTGTAACGTTTGGAGGCTTTAATACGCATTTCAGATTGTAAATGAACTGTTGTATAATAGCGATTTTATCATTTGGTCTGTAATACGTACATACAATGTAAAAAAAAAAACTATGGTGTTTTGGTATTAATGTATCTGCTGCGTTGTATTAAGACTCGTTTAGTTTAAGATTATTGATCTTGATAGTTAAACGGGCAAGGCTGGGGTTCGCGGGATTTTGTATCTGCATGTGAAGAATGTTCTTTATATACCGCGTGTGTTGAGCTTAAAAAAAAAAAATGAAATCCCGAGAATACCCTTATAGTGATACGCCTGGCGAGACGGGGTGTTACACCTCTATTAAAAAATCTTCAGAAGAATTACTTATTTAATTGGAGTAAAAGAAAATAATGATACTAATAGTCGAACATTTTACTAAAATAAAAATTTAGCCGTACTTGTTTCAAAATTCATTAACTTCCTTGATAGGGACATTAACCAGTAGCTTCATAATATAATAAGTATTAGATATCCTAACCTCACATGTGTAACGTCCCACTTTTCCCAAGTGTGCGTTAACTCGAGATTACGGGAATATATATATATTTTTTTAAAATCAAACACACAACACAAGTCTCTCTATATACATACCCTCATCATACACATTCCCCGACAATCCCGATTGTACTTTCTTAGTATATCAAAATTTAATAATTAATAGATTAAGACAGGTATTATCAATCACGTTAGCGGAAGCAAGATTGAAATCTCAATGATATATAACCGATAATTCCTTTTACGATAACCAAATCGATGTTTCACATGAAAATATCAAAATATTACATAATCTTTGAACATCGTAATCATAGACAAAACCTATGAAATCTAAACATAGCAGCTACATCTCGATGACATTCTTTCCCTTAACACCACTGCTTTCACCTGGAACGTTTGAATATTCCAGAGACAAAGTCCAAATTAGATGCTGAATCATCTAAGTGAGAGTTCAAAAACATTTTCATGAATATATGCAAAATCATGTATAAAACCGACAATTCCCGACATGCACCAGCCTAAGAGAATCCCATTAAGCACTTAGCCCTAACCGGGACAATGTAATCTCTCTAAAGGCGACACGACCATACCGACCCATTGGCAACTCAATCTTGCTTAAGAGGGACAACCTTGACATATGAACCCGGGAATCACCCCATTGTCATTGTTAGACTTTACGCTCCTACTCAAAAGCATTCCAAAACCCAACGCAACCTTAGCCCAAAAAGTGTCACATCAGCACTATCCTTGGAATCGACGTCACCTCGGCATTAATGCTATTGCTGAAAGGAACCTGGGGTGGTGTCCACTCGCAGCCCTGCCACTTGAGCCAACAACCGGGGTGGTGTCCACTCTCAGCCCCGCCACTTGGGTACCGTAGGGTGAAGTCCGTCTCAGCCCCGTCCCAAGTGGGTCACCTAGCATTAATCCTTGATACGCATCCCGAGTGCTGTCACATTGGGCTACGTTACAGGTTAACAACCCACGTCCCACATGGACAACACAAACCAAGCCAATGTTAAAAATCATAACATGCATAACTTAAAATCAACGTTTCGATATATGTAATTTATCGTACGAAATTTAATGCACGTGTAAATAACCGTTTGGTCAAACCATCACAATAAACCAAGCTATAGGGATTAACACTCACAGTAAACCATTCATATGCCACTAATAAGTTTTTCGATAGAATCACTCACCTTGCAACTCAGCTTTTCTCGAAAAGCGCGATATGCCTCGATTTGCATGCCCAACCTTGATTCTTGTGCCATACGCTCTATCATTCAACCTCGATCTTCAACGATACCCTAGACATCATGTTTGTTCAAAATCATATCAATATCTATTTTCCCAATTTGTTTGTAATTTTCTTTCTATTTCCTCCATATTTCTCCTCAAAAATTCTAATAAATACTTACTCAAGGTTTTTTTCTCGATTTTTCTTCACAACAATTCATAAATAAATATTTCTTAACTTCTAGAATTTTTTGAAAATTTTCCTATACCTCCTCTTATTTTTCATAAGCCTTATTTACCTTGAAAATTACAAAATAACCATTTCTCTAACATTTTTCAAAATTTTCTTCCATCATAATTCCTAATTTATTTTTCTTAAAATAATAAAAAAATTTCAAAAATACCTGATCTCTCACGCGCGGGCGAGTGGGTGCAAGCAAAGGCTAGCGTGTGTAGCTCACGCGCCACCGTCTTCAACCTCGAGCCAGACGCCGGCAGTTGCTCCGATCACCCTAAAATCGGTACCCCCTGAAAACCCACAAGGAATCGATCCCAACCCTAACGATTTCAGGCCGAAAGGCCACCGAAAAACCCTCCAAATAGCCGGTTGCAGGCGGCGGTAGGCGGACCGCCTCGTTTTTCCGGCCACCCTCGAAACCCCTTCAAACCAGCTCGAAAACTCACCAAAATTTCCAGAAATCCTCCCCTCATCTCAAGGATCAAAAGCCCCTTATTGGTTTCCCTCGATTCGCCCTCTAACTTGAGCGATTTGATGCTTCAAATTCGGCCGAAACCCTTGGCTATTTATAGGCAAAATCCGACCCACACGTGGCCATTTTTCAGCCAAATCTTCTCCTACACGCCACCAGGACCGTCCTTGCCCATGCCCTGACGAAACTTGGTAGCCAATCCTTCTGATTTTCTGACCAAATCCGCGGCCAGATCTGCCATGCTTTGGCAGTTTTCTGAAAATTGCAGTTTAGCCCCTTGAAATTTTCTTTTGCATTTTGGCCCTTATCCTCAAGCCCCTGATCTTTCTAGCACCATTACTAAGACCCTCAAGATTATCACTTCTCATTTCTCCTTTGAAATTTTTGAAAAATTACCGTTTTGACCTCCCTCAGGTAATTTTTGAAAATTACACTTAGGCCCGATTGATCGATTTGACCTCAAATCCACTCGATCTAACCTAAAACCACTTAAGGGTTGTTCTATACTTCAAATATTAGTCCTAGACACACTTCGTTGACTTTTAGGACGTCGTCTATAACAATTCGGTATTACGACCTAATCGGCAGCTGTATTTTTTGCTGTACCGAAAACTGTTCCCGATCTCATTTCTTTTATCACTAAAAATCATAATTTAAATCACTTGTCGTTACTATACCATTTTCCTTTGCTATCTAGGGCCCGGGGTACTCCCTCTGACTAATTCGGTCGTCCAAAGCTGTGTTAGTGTACCCTAGTCTTATTTTTTCCAAAATTCTATTTATGCCCTTTATCAAATATTATTTTTATCCTCAAATTATTCCCAGGTATTACAACCTGCAACGAAATATTTTCTAATTCAAATATGTATATTAGACAAATAAATGTACGTATATTTATAAATTTTATAAAAATAACCTTTGTATCTTTTGCCACGACACATTTGGAGTATGATAATTACAAGTTCTGATTTTTCAGGTTCTAGATAACCCTTAACCTCATCTACAAAGTCACCCCACAAAGTACACGGAAGCTTGTTTTTTTTGGAAAAAAAATATATATACACACAAAAACTCGCACATTAGTATACACAAATATCAGCAAATGATCTGAAAAAATAATTTTGTATTGAAAAACTTTGATCCGTAACATCTACAACATTAGTTTTTGATATAAAGTTTAGCTTGTACTTGTGGTTTGTAGTTTTGTATTTCATATTGTTGTACTCAACTACAAAATTGCGCATAATATACAATTGTCCTTAACAAATTAATGTTTTGAAAGATCGAACCAATAAATGCTTGATTGTTGTATGAATTCTTCCATCCTATAAATTTGATGGCGAAATTTTTAATAATTTATACAAAAAAAAAAGATATATATAAATAATTAACATTAAATTTATAAGAAAAAACAACCTATTCATCCATGAAAACCATCTCAATTCTATAAGTTTTTGACTTATCTTGAAAGTATAGAATCTCTTAAAATCTCACGACTCGAACCTTCAACATCCATTGTGCCTTGTCAGCATTGATTTGATTGACAAAATTGATTCTTTCATCCATATTCTGAAAAATTATGTTAGAAATATTTTTATTAAATTATAGCGTGTTATATAAAATAGAAAATCTTGACATTAACATCCTATTTGTGCACAAAAGCTATTACAATGGAATAACAAATGATTAAATATTTAAATATATTTTATAATTATTGGAATTTGACATATTTTTTATAATCCTCTCCCCGTTTCTCCAAATGAGAATGAATAATGTTGTTGAAATTTAATTTCTATAATGATAATAAAATTTTTAAAATATTCATTTTCATTTATTTTTCTGGTCACTATGCATTAATTTTCTTCTATAGTCTAGAAAATGTAATATCATAAATCTTAATTAGTATTGAAAGACTCATACATTAGTCTTGAAAATGTGATATCTAATATTTATTAATTAGCATTGTAAAACCCATGAATTTTGATTTATTTTTTACTTTGATTATAATTAATTATGAATGTAAAATTATTTATTATATTATATATTTAATTATAAATTATAAATATAAATCCTTTTAAAAATTCTATTGAAATTTTTTTATTTTTGATATTAAAATTTAATTTTTACAATGATACCAAAACTTTGAAAATATGAATTTTGACATATAAATATAAATTAAAACTCCTAAAGATGCATGTGGTGAAAAATCTTATATATATACATTTTAAGATCCATAACAAAGAAATCGTAACATATCAAACCAAAATAAAATAAAAAATTAAATAAAAACCAGTTATCAATTGCTACAATGTTATGAAACAATTAATTACAACGCAAAATTTTTTTTTTCAAAATCTTGCTCTTCAAAATCTTGTAGATGTGTAATGTGCAATTAGAAGAATTGAAGCAATAGTTTAATTAATTTATATAAGAATAGCATTATGTGCACGCACCTCAAACCAGCAGTACTAAATGTAATTTCTTTTATTTTATATATCAATAGATAGTTTTTTTGAGATTTTAAAATGTTTGCTCAAATTCTTTATAAATAATATTTATTTAATTACTAGTAAAAAGGTTTAAAGTGCTTTATTGTTCTGTATTATTATTATATATATTAATTCTTTATAAGAGATCTCCAATTACTTTGAAATAATAAGTACTAAATGAAAATTATTTTTATTTTATACAAATGAATAATTTTCTATGACATGATTAATAGTTTAAGTTGTCTATTCATATTCTTTAAAAATAATATTTATTTTTGATTGATTGAGGGATTAATTGATGAGAAGATATGAAAAAAAAAATATTTATTTTTTAATAATTGAGGAATTAATCAAAAATAATATTATAAATATTTTTATTAATAATATTTATAAAAAAAATATTTATTTTTGATTCATTGAGAAATTATATATCTATACATGACTTTATTAATAATTTAAATTGTCTATTCAAATTTACTATTAATAATATTTATTTAATTGATAGTGAAAAGTTCCAAGGTATTTTATAGGAGATCTCCAATTGCTTTGGAATAATAAGTACAAAATGCAAATTATTTTTATTATATATATACAAATAGATGATTTTCTATGACTTAATTAATAGTTTAAGATGTTTATTCTTATTTTTTAGAAATAATATTTATTTTTGATTAATTGAGGAATTAATAAAAAATAATATTAAAAATATTTTTAATTAATTGAGGAATTAATTGATGAGAAGATTAATTGAGTTTAAAATTAAGTTGTAAATAAATATTATAAATAATATTGAAAACCCATGCTTAATTTCTTACTTTAATTATTAATTATTATTACCTTTAATTTAATGTAAGTTTTGGAGGCAAAAATTACTTTGACAGACTATTGGAGGAAAAAAATGCTTGACAAACTATTTAATAACAAAATATTTATATACACATAATAATGCATTGCAAAATCCATGCTTAGAAGTTAACTAACTAAATATTTAAATTGGTGGATAAATAATATGTACATCATAAATGGATTTTATTAATTTTTCAGCAAGCAAGGCGAAAAGACCAAGGAAATTCAATATAAAAGTGATCTTCTGGCTATATCTTGTATAATTTCTTGGTGGTTATTCATTCCTGCCAATTAAAAATTACTACGTGCATATGATAAATTACTTCTGGCTATATCTTATATTCAACTACTTAATTGTGTTCGCAGCAAACTATTTACTAACTAAATATTTAATATACACATAATAATGCATTGAAAAACCCATGCTTAACATTGAAAAACTCATGTATTGAAAAATTCATTATTAATTTTATAGTAATTATTAATTACTACTACTTTTAGTAATAATAATTTAATTATTATTAATACAAGTTTTGCAGAAAAAAAATTCTTTTGCAGACTATTCTACTTTAATATATATATATAAAAGATATAAGATATAAGATTTTTAGTAAAATTTCAATTTTTCTCACCTATTTATTTTTTTTCTCCTTCGTAAAAGCTCTCATTTCTACTCGCAAGACATTTAACCCAATCCAACATCTCTCAATTATTAAAATAACTTAACCTTATAAAAAACAAAAATAAAAATATGACAACCCTCTCCCAGATAATTCCGCTAGCATAGGACATTCGAAAGAAGGTTGTCACAAAAATGATATAGAACAATATAACTTAATATCACAACTTCTAACTTTAGATATCGTCAGTGGAAGCCATAATATAAGTTTACATCATCTTGTCACTATGACCTATACAAAATGAATACAAGGGCACTAATGGAATTAACAAAATAAAAATCTCCTTACAACGTGCCCTCAGTAAAACTACTAACACAGACCTTTTTGTTGGGAATGTCTATATACACTTCTAAACTTGGGCTCAAGCCCCACTAGACTCGCCCCCAACAATCTTCTTGTTCTTACCTGGAATGATAAAGATTAAGCAAGGTGAGTCATAAGACTCAGTAAGTATATGTATATAATAATGGAACAAAAAATGAAGGGATTGATAATAGAAATAGAGTACACCTGATTCCCCAAATACAATTCAAACACATCATTCAATTCCCATTATTAATACCATTTCATACCATCATCAATATGGATTTATGCAGCATTTCATTTCTCACAATCACATAGATCTCCATACATCGCATAGGCTCACACGGCTTTCCATCTACATGGATCACTTCGGCTCTCAAAGCCATCTATTCACATGCATGTACACATACATATATATATATATATAAATCATGTAATACCAAAGAATTTCTAAATAACTCAAGAGTAATTTATCTTGGGTCGAAAATAGATTTTTCTAAAGTTTAGAGGATTTTAGTGTAATTTCTTACAGTTATGAGTGATTGAATTGACTACAGGGAGTGTCCTGAAGTTGAGATATGTAAGGAAAATGATATAGTATTGACAAGAATTTCGAGACAAGATTTATGGTATTGAAAGAAGTCAGATCAGAAAAAGTTTTCGGTATCAAGCTGAAAAATTGAATTGTCGTAAGATACTTCTGGGAAGTCAATATAACCCTGAGGAGGTTCATATTTTGCATAAAGAATAACCCTTAAGTGATTTCGAGAGAAAACAAAAGGGTTTACAGTCAAAATGCACATTCGAGCCTAAGTGTAATTTCTTAATTTTGCCCGAATGAGGTCGGAATGACGTTATTTCCAAATTTTTAGGGATGAAATGAAAGATTAAGAACTTATGGGTTGTAATGGAATTATTGGGAAGCTCAGGGGTTTCAAGGAAATGGCCAAAGTGCAAAATGGAAAGAGGCTAGGGTCAAAATGTAATTTTATAAGCTTGTAGTGAGAACACTGCCATGGTCGACCAACCACTTTGTTGGCTGCCGATCATCGTTTTCGGCCATGAGGGATTCGGGGAAAGTGGTTAAGGAGGCCCTAGGAGTAGGCCTAGGTCAACATTGGCTGAAATTTCGAAGCTCTGCATCTGTGTTTTGTGGTCAAGTGTTAGCGTGTTTGGGTTGATCTAGGGAAGGTAAAACCCTTGGAGACTTTAGATTGAGAAGCCATGGGCATTTGGAGGCCCGGGGCTACCTATAAATAGAGGATGGTCGAATGCTTCAAAAGAATTAAACTCGCGAATCCGAGTGTTTGAGTAAGAATCGAAGAAAATGAATAAGAGGCTTTTGTTCCCCATGTCTAGATGGTTGTTTTTGGAAAATTTGAGCGAGTTTTGTCAAGATTTGAGGAAGATTTGAAGCTTGGCTGGAAAATTAGCCTTCGTCGAAATCTTGGTTTAACTAGTCGAAAAATGGTTCCGATCGAGTGGTTTGAAGCTATAATCCTATAGAAGATGAAGAAAGTAAGGCGTAGGTTCAAACGAGAGGTGAAACGAAGCTGAAATGAAGGAGAAAAGTGAAAAAAAAAACAGAGCTTGTTGCGACTGTGCATGAGGAAGATGACTAGCGTGTGTAATACAAGCGCTAGCCCGCCCGGCGAGTGGAGTCGCATGACAGATCTTGAGGCGTCGTGTGCAGGCGAGTCCGGGGCCGAAAAATTATGAAAAAAACATAGAAAAATCAAGAAAAATAAGATGAAGGTGTTTATGCAAAAATATTTGGTGCTTACCTTTCGGGTTTCTTGGATTTCGCGCCAAACTAGCCTCAATAAGCATGTTGCCAAAGCATTAGGTGAGTGGTTTTTCCCAAAAAGCTTGTGCATGCTATGTTTTGTCTAAGTTGAGCATGATGGTTGCTAAATCATATGTAATTCATGCACATCTTGTCACATCTGTATATATATTGTTGCATCGGTAGTCGTGATTTTTCCTTGGCATGATATTGTTGACATATCGATATTGGTGTCGAGATGGGATGTTGCCCTAACAGTGTAGCTGTAATTTCCTAAGACTATTGTTGGAACAACGTTAGGACCCCATAAGCAGGTTAGGATTACTGCCTCGGGTTCCGTGCCAGGCATTGGTTGCTAGGGAAGTTACATTAGGGCATATGTTTGTTTATGTTATTGCACCATGCATTCATATACATACAACAACAACAACATATCCAGCCGTTATCCCACTATGTGGGGTTGGCTACATGAATTCTAGACTTCTATGTGGGTTACATCCCAACAGATAGTTTGTCTAGAATTCATATTTGGATCCGACTAAGTTTTACGCTGGCTGTCGACTACCTAACGCAACCCTCCTCCTTTATCCGGGTTTGGGACCGGCAGTGGATAATATCCCCTGGTAGAGTAATGATGAAATGAAGTTTGAACACCATCTTCACATGGAGAAATTTCATGAGATGGTGGTGAATGAAGATAATTGATATAGTTGTGTTCCATAACTTAGTTGACATGGTGAAACCAACAAGTACAATATGAATGCACCATGCATTCATATATCTGTATTAAAACACTCACTAAAAGGTTCATCTTTTAATTTGGTTATGCCCCTAGAACATTCAAATGTTCTAGTTGAAACTTGCAGTATAGGCAGGAAAATGGTTGAGAGGTGATGATACATGATGACGTGTCCAATGGATTTGGCAAGTTATTCCAGTATACGCTTCTTTATGATGATTTAGGTTATATTTTAGTCATGTTGAGAAACTGATGTTTCATTAATGATCATTCTTTTTAAATGTAAGAATGTTACGTATTGCAAATGATGCTCGAGAGTCGATAATGTAATACCGTTATGTTTAATGTTATTTGAGGTATCATTTGATTGTATCAATGTATTTAGTTGTTATCTCTAAGAAATGACTCTCCATGTATTTAGTTTTGAAGATTTACTATGGTACGAATTCTTATGTTATGATTAAAGTGAATTCGGTTATGTACCATATCAGATTTCAATTGTTGCTTCCGCATTTGTAATGATATGTTGGGGGTTTTTCTTTGAAACACGATACTCTAAGTATTAAGAAATATATTGTGGAAAGAGAATGTATATTTTTATGTTGAGCTCCAGCACAGTGACAAGCCTTGAGAATGCGGAGTGTTATAAATCAATTTGCTACTCAGTGGCCTGAGCATCGCCTACTGGGCTATATGGCCACCTCATCCACGTCAGACGCTCCATAGGATATCCTTTTCTTTTCTCATCCGGAAAACATAGTCGTTGCACCAAAATAATAGTAATATGGGCACAAATAATAATGTCATACAATGCTCATGGGGTCTCACATAAGTATAATATGCATGCTCCATTATAGAAATGTACACATTATAAACATCATGCACATTTAAACATTTCAATAACATATTTATTCATAAGCCCATGGTATAGTCATTCATTGAGATTCAATTCCATATCGATTCTCATAATCAATATACCCCCCACAATCATTTTCCAATAAATGTTATACACCCTTTAAGACTTGGGCTATCACTCATGAATTCACGTAGAAATACCCTCAATCATGGCCATTAATCTTTTATTCAATGGTTAAAAATCCTATTTTAATAACTAGGACTTGTGTTTGACAAGGTATTAATGGGGTCAAATATTAACCAAATTGTGCCCAAAATACTCGAAATCGAACCTTATCAAATTAGGGTTACAACAAAAAAAAAATGAATCTTAATTTCGATAACGAGACAAAAAGTTATGGTCAAAAGAGTGCAATATGCGTAGTGTTGAAAGAAATGACTTAGTTGATTATTTGAAGGATTAGTCAACTATTTGAAGGATTAGTTGACTAAGGAAATTATTAGTCGACTAATGCTTAGTCGACTGAGCAGATTGCTGAGTCGACTAGGCCGAGGGCTGGCACAAAAATATGAGAAAATAAGCATCTGTTGAGTCGACTAAACCCAAAGATTAGTTGACTCAACGCATACAAAACACACGAAACAGACCCAAAACACTCCAAAACGACCACCACTAGCTTCATCACCCACAAATGCCATTCCTTGAAGTAAAAATGGGGTAAACAAACCCCAACGAAACACCAACAAAACCCAACTTCATGCCTACGAAAAACCCACTAAGATACCAAAATGGAAGCTTTTTGAAATGAAATGAAAAAGAAAGGAAGGAAATACTTGCACAACCCATGAAAAGAAAGTGCAAAATAACTTGCTTTAAATGGTGCAACTCCAAAGAGATGAAGAAACCAAAATCTGTAAATCTTCACTTGAAACTCCGACCAAGAGCAGAAATTGAAGAGGATAGAAGAAAGAAATGAAGAGAAAGAAAAAGAGATGAGTGAGAGGGAGAGCAAGAGAGTTGGAGAAGAGAGAGAAGAAGATTGTAGAGGAAGCAAGAGAGAATGGGGATGGAGTGGGCTGCCGTCCAACTCCAACCACCCTCTTCTTTTCTTTTTCCCAATTTGCCCTCCATCACAACCCATACACAACACATATCAAGCCCATTTTAGACCTTTTACCCATTTTCTTTCTTGTCCCATTTCTTTAATCAGCCCATATTATTATACACGTGGGCCTAAGCCCAAATCAAGAGTCCACTCATATTAGGCCTAAGCTCATTTAGCCCACAACTTTGGATTCTTCTACACATTTAAACTCTATTTATATGGGTTTATAAATTTTAATTTCACTTACATTTATCATCCCACAAAATTATTATTTTCATTAATTGCCTCTTATCAACACATAAATTATTTTCAACAATTAATTAAGGCAAAAACTCAAATGCCAAAATAAATTACCAATAACGTCTAGATCCACTAACTGGTCATTACAAAAAAAGTGACATATGTTAACAAATAATAATAATGATATAAACACTTTTAAATACATTTACCAATTTAACTTTATCCTAAATAGATAATAAAATGTGATTATTTTGGGATGTGAATTTTATTAGTTCAAAACATAAAAATGTCCCTAAATTTTGCTATTTTTATCGTGTGGCATTTTTCAACTAAGAGTTCGACCCATTATGCCCCTCATCTGTCCAATTTTACAACAATTAGACACTTATGTATTCACATGATTGTATGCGTTGCATGAACTAGTTTGAAGAGTGTTTAATTGTTGCAAAATTAGATAATTAAGGGACATAAAGAGTTAAAAGTATGAGTTGAGAATGGTACATTACAAAAAATGACAAAGTAAAGGAGCATTTTTGTGCTTTATGCTAATTTTATTTGCTAACCAGAGGGACCCAAGGCGCCCGAACCGGGGGATCCAAAATTGTGGGCCGGGAACCTGGTTCACTACGAACCCAGGCTGGGCAGGCAACGTATAATTGTCACACAAAAACCCTAAACCATATATATGTCTCCAATTGAAACAGTCACTTCAAAGAGATTGTTTGGCTATGCAGTTTGATCGCTTATAAGCTACATAACGTTTTTTCTTACGCATTTGGCAACTCTATATAGCTTAAATGCTAATATAACAACATTTGAGAAAAATTTCTGGCCTCCAGCTTTTCCAAAAAAACTATCAACAACTTATTGCGTTGATCGAATTATTTACTATTTTGCCTTTCAATATTTTTAATATTTACACCCTTGTCCCTATTATATCTTTTCGCATGTATCCTTTGCATTTGCCATTACTGTCATCGCCCCTCCTCCATTACCACCGTCGCCATCGCCCAACTCGATCGTCACAAGCCGCCTCGGTCTCGTTATCGCCATTGTCACCTTTGCTTCCAAATTTGTCGCCGTTACATCTCCTACCGTCTATTTCACCTCTTCTCATCGTCGCCCATCTCTTCCTCCGTTGTTGGCTTTCTTCTTCGCTTCTTCACTATATATAACACGTAATAATATATATTAAGTTTGTATATAACATATATACTAATTTTGTATATAACATATAATATAATTAATTTTAACAAAACATTATATTAGTATATTTTTAATAATTATATGTAATTTATTAACATTAAAATTTTATTAATTAATCATTAATTTATAACATTTTTTTATTAAAAATTAATATTTTATGTATTTTTTTATATTATTTATAGCATGTCTATTTTTATTTTTTTATCAAGTTCTAATAGATTATCAACTCTTTCAAACTAAATACATAACTACTAATTGATAACTTAAAAATATATTTATTTAAACACATTATTAACTTAAATACTATAAAACTTAAAAGTTTTATACCACTTAAAAATTACACAGCTTAAAACTGTCACTGAAAACGCATAGCCAAAGAAGTGCATATGGACCAATTGAAGATAAAGATTAAATTTATTTTCTTATTCCAAGTCTCTCTGAAATTCTGTGTTTCATCAGAGTTCAACAAACAATTTGTATAGGTTTGCATTTGTGGCTGGTTTGGTTATTGCATATAGTTTTTGTAAACCCATGACTTGAGACCCTTCCAACAAAATATTATTTCAGCACCACGAAGCTGCTTATTCTTGTTGTGGGATTTGGAACATGGATGAGACCTGTAATCCTCAGTAAGCCGAAACCACTGCATCACGTTTTATTCCATAGGAACACAATCTTATTGAAGAAAAT
This sequence comes from Diospyros kaki, assembly GCA_036245055.1. Lineage (NCBI taxonomy): Eukaryota > Viridiplantae > Streptophyta > Magnoliopsida > Ericales > Ebenaceae > Diospyros > Diospyros kaki. The sequence continues at coordinate 3,987,393 of BSEG01000010.1, forward strand.
TGACTTCTTCTGAGATTTTACTCAACCAAGATTCCTGATTGGTAGCAAATAGCTAGAATATTTAAGATGATAATATATACCAAACACGGCTCCTGTGGTGTTTATACCAAAACGACAATAATGAAATGCAGAATATAGATCATCCCAAATCAAGAGTGACAAACCAATTTCACATAAATATAATCTGTACTGATTAAACTATAGATTGTAATTCCACATTCTTATGTAGAATTATAACAACAAACATGAATCAAGGGAAAGATAACATTCCACTTCAGTCACATATATTTGGCTTGGGCCTACAATCAGGTGACAATTTGATATTGTCTAATAAATTAGAAGCAAGAAGGCATCTAGCTGACACTCTACTATTGGCATTATCACACTATTAGTAGGTGGTATTGTTTGCACATAGAAACATACCATTTTGGCTAAGAATTTTTGTTTCCCAACAATTGTATCACCCAAATCCAAAGGACCAAGTTAATAAACCATTTTGGAAAAGAAGGTCTAAATGTCTTTGACATTTTATGAAATGGCACATTAGCAATAGAAACATATTATGATACAGAGAAGGGGTAAAAACGAAAAGATTTCAGACAACATGAACATATTTTTGTGAATTTATATATATTGTTTAATTCTCATAGAGATAAAAAATGACAGTTGTAAAAATATTGAAATATTCTAATTGTCACTTGCCATATTAGTTAAGATTCAATGAAGGAAATTTATAAATTAGAGATCAAACTATCTGAAGAAGGTTATAAAAATTGAAACATATTCAAGAACTCTTATCTCAAGTTTCAAGTGATTATTTTCAAAAGTCTCATGCTTTTCAGGAGCTCATTTTAAAATCTTTCCATGATAATTTTTTTTAAGAGAGTGATTTACATTCCAATCTTGTAACTCTTTTTTAAGAGAATGCTTAAGTGTTTACTGTTTCATTTCATATTTTTTTCGTAATGAATCTTTTTACAATATTTATGAAACTTGTAAAATGTTACGTCTGATCTTTTGAAAGGCTATATATTAGTTTTGCCTGAGCCAACTCTAATAGGTTATGTATTATCCTTGAAATATAGTGGTTGTAGCTAAGTTTGTTTGTAAAAAATTAACTGTAAATGTTGTGTGGCTCAACTTGTAAAAAGCTACAAAGTATAGTAAATGGGTGTGTTTGCAAAATCTTTGGTTGTGAATTAAGGTAGTGGACTGAGATTTATAGTTGAACCACTTTAAATCAAATGTGCTACTTTTTTATTTCAATTTCATTTATTTAAGTTCAAATTTTAAAAAAGAAGAATAAATTTAATTCACCTCTCTATTTAAGTTAATAATTGTATCAAAGAAATTACAATAAAATATTATCATCTTTAAAAAATAAGTTAAACCATGCACTTATATGGACAAGAGTCGAAACGTGAAAGAGGAAAGGACATGGTTAGGTTGATTATTTGGTGAAAGGTAGAGAAAATGAGAAGGGGAGTAGAGAAAAATAAAAAAAAAGAGAAATAAATGTCAAAAGATAAGACAAGGAGAGAGAGAGAGAATTGGATACCTTGCATTTTAGATATTTTTTAAAAATTTAATTATGGTTGTTTAATTACAAGATATAAAATGTCACTATTTCTTGACTTTAAAAGGTATTGACAAATGGGAGAGGCTATTGTAATTAAATCAAATCAGAGGAGTATAAAGTGTTATTAAGTTTAAATCTTAAATGGATTTATATGTTCAAAATATTTTTGACCTACAAAAAGCTTATATGTTGAGCCCAAAGTATAAATATAATCAAGCTCGAATAAAAATTATATGTTTAAGTTTGAGCATCCACTACATTTGAGTATGACATAAAGATAGATGGCTAATATTATATTTACTAGTGATGACTCATCAAGAGTTATATATGTAATAGATTGTTTAATATTTTTTTTTATAAAATTATAAATTTTTCGTAATTTCAAATGTGTCGATGAACTATTCAATAACACTCATTTTAGTACTTGATCAATAAGTGATACGCATGTATGATGCCATAACAGTTTCTTAACATTTTCTCAACTTTTTCCCTTTTTCTTCGACTTCTCTCTTTTTTTTAGTGTCTTCTGAACTCCATTACTTTTTTTGGCAACATTTTCTCAATTCCATCTCTTTTATCATGTGTATTCTTAACTCCCTCTCTCTTCAAGTTACGTCTTTTCTTTTTTCAGAAAAAAAACTGTCACCTCAACTCGTGTGTCTTATTTGTGTGTCTGCTAGACATGGCCACGGTTCATGAACCGCCGGTTCCGGTTCATGAACCGCCGGTTCCGGTTCAAGAAATCTTTGAACCTGAACCGAACCGCCCAAGGGCGGTTTGGGACGGTTCGGTTCCGGTTCCGGTTCGTGCCGGTTCGGTCAACGGTTTGGACCGGTTCGGTCAACGGTTTGAGCCGGTTCGGTCAACGGTTCCGGTTCCGGTTCAAACCGAATTTTTTTAATTTTTTTTAAATATTGTTGTATTCAATTTTGGTCCTTGTTCCGTTGTTCGGTTCGGTTTGGTTTCGATTTTTAATTGTTAAATGTAATTGTAAATATAGATATTCTCAACCATATTTTTAATAAAAAACACTACTAAAAATTGAAGAAATATAAGTAATAATTTCATTAAAAATAATTAAAACAACTAAACAAGTATGTAATACAATACAAATAATTAATTTTTACAAATGTGAAAAATAAAAAATAAAAAATAGAATTAGACTTAATTTCATTAAAAAATAATTACAACAAAAATGTAATACAAGTAATTAATTTTTACAAATGTGAAAAAAAATAAAAAATGGACTTGGATCCTACGCATCTTCATTGGAGTCGGAAGTCGCCGTTGTTGAACCATCATCAACCCATTCGTCAGATGATGATGAATGGATAAGTTCTTCTTGACGTCGCATGTTAGCTCTTTCCCAATCATCGAGGCAAACTTGAGCTTCCAATGATTCTGGAGCCAATCTTGATCTTCTTTCGTCCAAAATGTTGCCTCCACTACTGAATGTTTGTTCAACGGCTACAGTTGAAGCTGGAACTGCAAGAAGTTGACTTGCAATAATTGCAAGAGTTGGAAATGTCTCCTTGTGCCTTTTCCACCACTCCAAAATTTCAAAATTTAAACCTGTATCATCACCAAACTCAAAAACTGTGGTTAGATAAGTTTCGAGCTCCGAATGTGAGCTCGATCTAGGTTTTTTCCTCCTTTGATCTAAAAATTTATGACCCCATTTCATTGGTTGGGAGGAAGAGGAATGCGAAGCCATGGATGGAAATGATTCTTCACTACTAGGAGCAATAACATATGCTTCATATAATTGATTGCATAAAGTTCTAACCTTAGAAATTATAATATTCACATCAATTTCTTCATTATTTTCTAATCCTAACAACGAATAATAGTTAGACAAACACTCAATTAAACCATCAAATTTACACCTAGGATCAAATACCATAGTAACAAGAAAAATTTCAGGAATAAATTGATAATAACGTAACCATTTTTCTCTCATTTCTAAAACAGCATGACAAATTTCTTCAACATTAATTCCTTCCATTAATACACCGGCCACATTCATTGCTTCTATTAAAAATTGATGTGAAGTTGGTTTATAAACACTACTAAGTGTATGAGTAGCATCATTAAAAATTCGTAAAATATTCAAAATTGAACTACAAACATTCCACATAGTTGGAAAAATAGGATATTGTGGAATATAATTTGCTGCAAAAGAACACAATAAATCTTTATATTCAAAAGATTGATTAAGTAATTTAAAAGTTGAGTTCCAACGAGTAGGGACATCTTTTGAAAAACGTTTTGGGGTTTGACCATTGGAGGTGCAAAAATGTGCCCATGCTTTTGCAGTTCGAGGGTGTACCCAAATATAAGAAATAACATTTCTAATTGGATCTAAATAAGAATTAAGTGACTTAATACCATCTTGAACACATAAATTTAAAACATGGCATGCACATCTAACATGAAAAAATCTTCCACCAAAATTTGGTTGGCAAATTCTTTTCAATTCATTAATAGAAGCAGTATTAGCCGATGCATTATCAAAAGAAATTGAAAAAATTCTATTAACTAATCTATATTCTTGTAAAATTTGTTGAATTAATCTACAAATATTTTCAGCATTATGACTTTCATCAAAACATCGATACGCAAGAATTCTTTTTTGTAAAACATAATTTTCATCAACCCAATGACAAGTAATACCCATATATGAATGAGTTTGCCAATGATCACTCCAAATATCACTACAAATAGAAACATTAATATTATTGTTTTGAAAATATGTTATCAATTCAATTTTTGAGTTTTTAAACAATTTTAACAAATTCCTTTTCAAAGTATTTCTAGGAATTGATTTAAAACTAGGATTAACAAAGTTTTGACAAAATCGAGTAAAACCTAATTTTTCACCAAAACTAAAAGATAAATGATCAATTGCTACCATTTCAGCTAAACCAGACCTACAATTAGCTTCATTATAATGAAATAATTGAGGAGAGTTTGAAGAGGTAGCAAACCCGGATATTTGTGTTTGATCGCGGCTCAATCCAACCTTGAGCGGGTGCTTTGTTTGTAAATGTCGGGCGAAAGTACCATATCCACCTCCTTGCTTGAATTTGTATACCTGATTACAATAATTACAAGATACATCAAATTTACCATCTCCTTTTGGTGTTTTCTTGAAATGAATATTAAAAATATCAGAAGTAGAAATTTTTCCACCTCCCTTTTGTTGAGTTTCACTCTCTTGTGTTTGAAAATTTTGAGTTTCAAACTCAACATTTTCAAAATTTCTACCTTCACTTGCCATTTTTTTGAAAAAAGTATGATAATAAAAAAATATAATAATGATAAAATAATATAGTAAAAAATTGACAAATATAATGAAAATATTAGTAATAATATAATATAGTAACAAGTAATAAATAATTAACAATATAATTGAATAAATTGATAAATAATAAAATGAGAAGATTGAAGAAATTGAAATTGAAATATTAAATGAGAGACAAAATTGAGAGAATAATAGCTTAAGACTTGAGAGAGAGAGAGAGAGAGAGAGAGAGAGAGAGAGTGTGAAAAATGAGTGGGGGAGGGAGGGGTATATATAGATAAAATTATAGGATTAAAAAAAAAAAAAAAAAAAAAAAGGGAATTGGGCTGCTGCCCGTTGGCAGCAGCCAACGGTCCAAAATTGGACCGTTGCAACGGTCCAATTTTGGACCGTTGGGGGGTGGGGGGGGGGGGGGGGAGTGGGGCGCGGAACCGCGTGGGGGGGGGGGGGGGGCGGTTCCGCGCCCGCGGAACCGCGTGGGCGTGGGGGGGGGGGGGTGGGGGGGGGGGGCGGTTCCGCGGGCGCGGAACCGCGTGGGGGGTGGGGGGTGGGGGGGGGGGGGTGGAACCGGCGGTTCCGGTTCCGCGGAACCGCCGGTTCCGGTTCCGGTTCAGGAACCGGCGGTTCGAGTTCCGCGGAACCGGCGGTTCCGGTTCCGCGGAACCTCGAACCGGAACCGGACCGAATTTCGCCGGTTCGGTCCGGTTCCGGTTCCGGTTCCGGTTCGGCCGGTTCCGGGTCCGGTTCCGGCCGGTTCGGTTCCGGTTTGAACCGCCGGTCCGGTTCAATTTTGGCCATGTCTAGTGTCTGCAAAAGGTGAAATCCCTCATCTTAAGGGCCCTCCACACACTGCCCCACACACGTGGAAAGGGTTAATCACGGTACACGGCTACGCATCAAATAAGAGATACAGTGCATAGTGTCCACAAGGAGCCACCCCACATGATGGTGAAACTCCCACACTATGACTGTCATGACTCAAACCTGCATTCTTGTCTACAATCTACTACTTGACTATCATCCGTGCTACGCCCGTGAGGGCGTGTGCCTCATTTGCTATCTAGATATTTAAATGACTAATGTTGCATCATTGTTCTTTGTGGTGCTGGTAACACCGTGTCAAACCAACCATTTTAATGCTAACATTCCTTGACAAGGATTTATGAAACCATTATTATTTAAAAAAAATAATAATAAAATCTGCCAATACTCAAATAGAACGTTAGCACGGTACAGATAAGATAATTGCGTGTCAACTTGTGGTTCAATTTGATCACCTTCACCTCAATGAAATTTCCCGGGAAGTCCGCTCGTCATAGCAGTAATTTTCTTCAAACCGCATTGCTTCTCCAAGGTTCTATGCTCTTTGACTTCTTCAAACTCGCGTTTAAGCTTCTAAGCAATTTGGGTGTTTGTTTTATACGTATGCATGTATATATATAAGCGCACACAGAATATGCAGGATTGCTAATCTACGAAAACTAAGCCGGTGACATAGAAAACTTAAAGAGAGATTTGGCTTTGTTGGGAGATATGTATGGGACCAGGCTTCTTTCCCGCTGCGTAAGATCTCCCGAGTATCTTTCTTTGCCACCAGAAGGCCCGAATTCGGGCTACCTAGTGCTGCAAGATGAAGAATCCGAGACTACTACTTGTTTCGGGTTGTGCAAGAACCGATATCTGCCAGATCTGCCTTTCCCTCAGAACAAGGACTTAACTATTCGATACTCATCCGGGACTGGAGATAACAAACATGTTTCTCATTACGACATCGCGCTTATTCCTGTTCTTAATCAGCCATTGTCTTCCAACCGATACCATGCAATGAAGCCACATGGATCACACAAGGGGTATGTGGACTTTTTCAGTACTCTAGAATGGGTTGAGACTTTTATATTGTTTTTCTTCCCATGCTCATTAGATCAAATAACAAGAATTATAGAATACTAATGAGCTATAGAATTCTTGTAGGTAACTCCATATAGTGAGATAGAAACTTGGTATGTTGTTGTTGAACTCAGGGATGCATGGTATGCATCCAGACTCCACCGGCTAGTTCAATCCAGCGGTGCTATAAACCTTGACACAAAAAACAAAAGAAGGTGTTCATGGATTGAAACTTCAATACTTATATTGTCTTCCAGCGTGGATTACCATGGATTGTAATGCCCGAGCAGAGAGCTCTGCCAGAGCACTATGCAACTAGAGGCAGGCATATCTTCTAAACAAGTTTCAGGAAATAATTTTGTGGATTAACAATCTAATGACCTGAGCTAACTTTGTACTTGTTGCAATTTGTTCGATTCGTTGTTGTTTGCCTAAATGGTAGTGTTCATAATTTGTTTCGATAGGGAAGCATATGCTTGTTCGACGGAGAACAATATGAGTACCTGTTGCTTCTGTAAATGGATTGAAGATGTAAAACCAATGCCATTTGATCCTAATGACATATACCAACAATTTCGTATTGGTCCTTACGAAGGAGCATGCAATGCTCGCAGCTTGTTTACTGCCACATCGATAGCACCAGATGGATTCCCTCCATACTTCATGCGAAGAAAAGGGTGGGAAATTTACACCGGAACCCCTAAAAACTACAAACTAGGTGAAGCACTGGGCGTTAACAATGGCCTTCGAAGCAGACTTCCAGATTTCAATTTCCCACCACACCATAAAACTTCAGGAGCAATTGTTGTGGGCAAATGGTACTGTCCTTTCATGTTTATCAGAGATGGGAACTTGAAAGATCAGATGAAGAGATCAATGTTTTACGAGATGACACTCGAGCAACGATGGGAGCAGATATTTGCCTGTGAAAACGATTCTAGCCAGGGCAATGCAGTGACTGTGGATGCTAGGGTGCAAATAGAAACGGCCTTTATAGAGGGCAAGGAAGCGACCTGGGATGGAAGTAATGAGGCCAATGGGGTGGTCTGGTTCCGGAGCTTTGGTGCCGAAGGAGAAACAAGTATTGGGTTGAGTTCACTGATCGTTTACAGAATGAGATGGGAGCAGCAGAGAGCTGGGTGGACTAGCAGCGGAACAGGGTTGGTGAGAGTGAGTAGAACAGAGGAATTTGCAGGGTCGGGTGGGTGGAAGAAGTATGGTTGCTATTTGTTGGTTGAGAGGTTTGTGTTGAAGAGAATGGATGGAAGTTTGTCACTGGCCTGTGATTTCAAGCATACCCACGTGGTTGGGAGCAAATGGGAATGAGCTTGCTGCACCATCATGATGCCTTTTTTATGGCCATATTCTATGAGGCATATATATGTATACTAAACATCAACATTTGTATTTGTTTTTACGTTCTTTCTTTTCATTCGATCGGTTATGAGCTTTGTAGAAATAATATTCTGATGATGTTTTTATAAGTGTTGTCCTACTTGTATTGTTGGCCTATCAAACACTTCGACTTGTTAGCATGCCTTTAATATATGTTGAAAATGCTCAAATGATGTGGTCGACACTCTCCCTTGTATTGATCCTCTGCCTTGTTTTATTGTCTCTTCAATTTTCTAACTTCACAATTGCATGTTTCTTTTATTTTCCCACCTCTTGATTTTACAATTTGTTTGATTTTCATACTTTTTATATTTTTATTCTTCAACTCTTTAAATATTAATAGGATTATAGAGATAGAAACGATTTAACTTTAAATGAATTGCTAATTAAATTAGAGTTATTCATTTGAAATCTTTACTTGTAAATTTTAAATACATATATGTAAGTTTAAAATATAATTTTTATACTATATTATGGCATAAAAAAAATAAAGAATTATTTTATTAATTAATACATTTCCATCATGTTGTGGTCTACCTTTTTGAAAAATATTATGTTCTTATATTCGTGTTGCATAATATATTGTCACAACTAAACTGTTAATTTTAACTAGTGTTAAACCCATGAGATGTACAGGAGGTTTAATCACAATAGATGATTTCAATAATTAACTATAAAAATTAATTAATTATAATCAAATCAAATACTAAAAAATTATATAAATAACATTTTATTATAGATTGATTGTCACTGAAACTTTTGAAAACAACATAGCCAATCAAAATTTTGGAAAACTTAAACTCATGCGTCGTAATCGCAGTAGATGATTTCGATACTCATATATGAAAATTAAGTATAATTAAAGCAAATACTAAAACATCATATAAATAACATTTTATTAAATATTGTTACTGAAACTTTAAAAAAGAACATACTAATCCAAATGAGAATGAATAATATTATTGAAATTTAATTTTTATAACGAAAACAAAACTTTAAAATATATATATTCTAATGTGAAAAAAAGGCATTTTGAACTTGTAGTGATTAATAAGTAATTAATCAATGTTAATTAATGGATATTTAAACTGACTACTTAATTACTTTTCATAAACTAATAACTTTGCAATAGCTAATAAACAGAAAATAAGTCGTTAGTGCATCCCACTTTTCACTTTTTTAGTGACATAATTAATTATTGTCCTTATCAAAGAATCTTTTGTTACCGGCAAATCTTAATTTATTATGATTCTTGATAAATTGAGACTTGCCTCTTTTCAAGGTTATATAAATCGTAAGTGACCTCAAATTTTATTAAATATCCTAATAAGGTGATTTTTTTCATTTAAAACAACAGTTAGTGAATCTATTAAAAATAAAGTGTGGTGAATACCATTTTGATTGTAAAATTAGTAATGTAAATGGGGCTACTACTAAATATTCGACTTGAGACTAAAAAGTTTATTTTTTTGTACATGAATGAATAGTTAACACATTAAAGTAGTGTTTGTTAATCTAGAAAAGATAAAGATTTATCAAGATAATTTATTTGTAAAATCTAATATAAGTTGTCAGGGCTCGTTCCTGGATTTTTCCACTAGCACAAAAAGTCCGAGAGAATGTCCATTCAAAATGGATACAAATACTCAAATTTTCAAAAAATTTCTTTTCCGAATTTGCTCACTAACAATAGGAGCCAAAATAAATTACATAACATTCAATACATCATCATCTTGGACTTATCGCCTATACATTTTCAAAGTAAAAGGGCATTAAGGCTTTTAAAAAAATAATAAAATAAACCCTTTTATTTCTTGCCCTCAACATATACCCACAAATCTTTGACCAGGACATCTCTATACACATTTAACCATAACTTGTCCCAAAAAACCTATCTTGCATTACCTGAAATGAGAAAAAAAACAATATGAGTTACAAGGCTCAGTAAGTATGTACTAAAGGAAGAATCCATAAAACGATAAATGAAGGCATGAATAATTCAGAACCAAAGAAAATTATTACCCAACATCTAGACACCCATTGGTTTCATGTCTTCTAGACTGGATAACAACATTCTCAAGAAAATACACTTCCTTATAATTCATCAAAACCTATATTACAAAATGAGCCATAAAGCTCGACAAATATACATATATAACAACGGAAACAAGAATGAATGGATGAATAACAAAATAGAGTACACCCGACTTCTCAAGTACGAGTAGCATTTCCTATTATTTTCCATCATTAAACTTATTCCCATGCTATTGCCATTATACATTTTATACACCGTTTCATTTCTCATGAATACATAGATCTCCATACATCATATTGGATCACACAACCTTCCATATACATGGATAACATTGGCTCTCAAAGCCCTTTATTCATATGAATGAATGCATACATTTATATAAAAAAATTAATTTGTCACTCATTGGCTTAAGCATCACCTACCGGGTTTATGACCACTTTACCCGCGCCAGACGCTCTTTAGGATATACTTTTCTTTTCCCATTTACGGAACATAGCCGTTGCGCCAAAATAATAGCAATAGGGGCACAAATCGTAATGCCATGCAATGTTCATGGAATCTCACATAAGTATAGCATACATGTTCCATTATAGAAATGTACATATCATGCACATTTAAAAATTTTAATAAATTATTCACTTATGAACCCATGCATGCACATATGCATATCTTCAATCACATCCTAGCATTTTAGAGGGTTGAGTGATGCTAAAGAAAGTAATTAATAGTAACTTAGATCAACAATCATGTTTAATTTGAATTAAGGAAAGCCTTAAACCACTAAAATGATAACCAAAGTATATGATATTATATATCAAATCAAATCCCTTGAAATCTAGTTTAATACACTTCAAACGGATAGCAATTTCGAGTTCTACATCAAAAGTTATGGTCAAAATAGCGCAACATACGCAGTGTTGAAAAAAGATTGATTAGTCGACTTTTGGGGAGGCAATAGTCGACTTTTGAGAGGTAATAGTCGATTTTTGATGAGTTGACTGATCAACCCCCATTAGTCGACTGTACCGAGTCTGACGCCAAAAATCTGAGAAAACAGACTTCTGGTGAGTCTACTAAGCTAAAAAAATAGTCGACTTAACGCACACAGAACACATGAAATGGACCCAAAACACCCCCAAACAATCACCACTAGCTTCCTAACCCAAAAATGTCATTCCTTGAATGAAAAATAGGGTGAACAAGCCCCAACGAGACTAGCACAAAGACCCGACAAGAGCTTTAACACAACTTGAGATTTGAACGAACATGAAGATAACATATTCTGCCAATATGAAAAATCATTTTAACATCAAATGATGAAATACCAAGATATATCTTCGACAATACAACCAAAAGAGAGAAAGAACTTGCACAATATAGGGAAAAAGAGTGCAAGAGGAACTTGCCTTTGATGAAGAAAAATCCAAGAAGAAGAATACACCCAGCTGCAACTTCATTTCAAGCTTCAATGGACATAAAAAATGGAGAAGAAGAAAGAAGAAAAACGAGAAGAAGAAGAAGAAGAAGAAGAAGAAGAAGAAGAAGAAATGGAGGGCAACGAGAGATAGATTAAGAATAAAGGGAAAAAAGAAGCAAATGAAAAGAAACAAGGGATGGGAGGGAATGGCATGCATGCCCATCCCACCTAATCCCATCAACCCATTCTCCCATCTCTTTCCACAATTGCCCCTTACTTTTCACTCACAACACCCATAAAAATCCAAGCCCCTAATGGTCATTTCTCATCTCATTTTCTTTTCTTTTTCATTTATTTCCTTCCACTCATATAAATACATGGCCCAAGCCCAAATTATTGGTCTAATTACATATAATGACTCATTTCCATCATAAGCCCCAATGGGCTTTACCACTCCACTTAATTTGATATGCAAAAATTTTACACTTGGGCTTAACCCAATTTCAAAGCCCCCAATTCACTTTAGCCCAATAAGTTGGACTTTTCAATCATTTTTATTTTCTTTCTTCATTTTCTTTATTTCTCATTTTTTTTATCAATAATGATAACAACATTTATAATTTATTCACATAAGAAAAATATTTCCAAAACATTTAATTTAACAAGAGTAAAATTTTCAATGCTCGAAAATAAAATACCCATAATGTCTAGACCCACTAACGGGTCGTTACATAAGTTATCCAAAAGGGGGAAGGAATAAATTTATCTTAAAAGTTCAATATAAGAAGTCATGTGATTTCTTTTAAAAAAAATTAACAAACACAATAGAAAGTACTTTTGTCTGCAATATTTTTCTTATCTTACATTTTCTGATCTATATCTTGAATAACAAATGCTACTTAACTAGGTTGTCACATTTTTTAGCAATTAAGCATCATGCTAAGTATGAAAGTGATTCAAATAAATATTTAAATATAATAATAATGGTTTTTGAAAAGCTTTTTTTAAGCAATTTCTTAAATATTTAATGAAGTATGATAATTTAAACTAAACATGATAATATTTATATGGCAGTTTCTTAAATATTTAATATTTATGTGATTATATGGTAATACTAATTTGTTAATATGTGCCATAATTATGAATATATAAATATTAGAATTATAATATGTTCACTTTATGTTATGTAATTCTAATCTCATTAGTTCACTTTTGCTAACATGTTATATAATTATGTATATATAAATTTTATAATAAAGTTAAAAGTCATTACATAATTTACATTAGAACAGCAAATCAGTAACCATATTTATCAAACCAAACTCACATTGAAATATAAAGGGTAATCTTGGGTTTGATGAAATCAAAGTGACAAATAACATAAATAAAGTCATACTATATGGATTGCCAAAACATACCATGATAAATTTTTTCATAAAATTTAATTTTTTGTATTGCTTCACAGTTTTTCTCATTTTGTTGCTTGACATTTGACTTGATGGATCGCCATCTAATGTATCTTTACAAGAATCGCCATCTTCTCTCATTTATGGATTAGATCTTTTGTAAGGATTTTATTTAGTTACGAATACTATGAAGTTATTATAAAAATGTTAGTGATAATAATAAAAAGTACTTTTAGCTCAGTAGTGTCAGTGTATTCAAGTTGAAAAAGAACATCAGAGTCCTAGAGATATATATATATATATATATATATATTTTACAATTAAATCAATCAAAGCCATGTTAAACATGGAAGAGAATTATTTAATAAATAAAATTAACGTACTTTCTACTAACCTAATTTTCGATATAACGACTTGAAATATATTTTGATATTAATTCATTATTGTCAGTTAACCTCATAACTGTATAAACTTCATTATACTTACTAATATTTTGAAGTTTAATTTGAGCTTTGAATAAAATTTTTCTTTCCACCAAAGTGTCAATCTCAACAGGATAAGATCCATCAGGATAAGATATCTAAAATTATTTGCTAGATTATATAACAATCATATATGTTATGTTCATAGTTACATAATATCTGTTAGCAAGAAAGTTACCTTTACTAAAGCATTTCTCAAATCGTTAGCAGGCTTACTAAATAATTGCAAACATTCACGATCTCACAATAGAAAAGAAGCACTGCCAATCCTATCAATAACCATTACTTGGACCTTAAACCTAATGAATCTGCCACACAATTGACAAAGATAACAAATAAAAATGGTGATAATAAACATGTAATAAAAAAAGAATGGTAGTTATTCTACCTAGAAGTTCCGAAGAAATCAAATTTATCACATTTTTCACAATAAAATCTTTTGCTAATAGAATTAACTTTTTTGGACATCTTTTACAGGATAAGTACCACCAATCTTAATCACTCTCAATCGCAATAATAGTAGCAAAAACCCAAAAACTACCAACACGAGATAAAAAAAATTATAAAATTATGGTCAGATTAATAGTTAATATTAGTAAAAAAATAATTAAAAAATTTACAAAATAATTTTTATTTAAAAAAAGCACAAAACAGAAGTGCTAAATATATGTACTCATGATTTACTTATTTTACCTCTACAGATTCTACCAATTCTTCAATAGTTTTTACATTAATTACTCCACATGCTAGGTCAGTAGATATAGAGTAAATAGATAAAGAAGATATTTGACTTATCCTTTGAGAGTTACAATCTCCTCTTGTAATACCCAGAAAAATTATTAAGAGTATAAATGATATTTAGTGGAGGGTATAAATGGAATTGGCAGAAAAATAAGACTATAGGGTACACTAATACAGCTCTAGACGACCAAATTAGTCGGAGGGAGTACCCCGGACTCTAGATAGCCAAGAAAAATGGTATAGTATCGACGAGCGATTTAAACTATGATTTTTAGTGATGAAATAAATTGGATCAGGAACAGTTTTTGGTACAGCTGTTGACCAGGCTGAGAAAATCGAATCGACGTAAGAGACGTCCGGAAAGTCAACGAAGCATGTTAGGAACTAATATTTTATATATAGAACAACCCTTAAGAGATTTCGGGTTAAATCAAATGGATTTAAGGTCAAATCAATCAGTCGGGCCTAAGTGCAGTTTTCTAAATTTGCCCGAGGGAGATCAAAACGGTAATTTTTTGGAAGTTTCAAAAATGAAATCCCGAGAATACCCTTATAGTGATACGCCTGGCGAGACGGAGTGTTACAATTGGTATCAGAGCCCTAGGTTAAACCCTAGGACGATTTGACTAGGTTGTTGAACTTAGCATGGTTAGAACTGTTGAACGAGAACTTAGAACAAGATTATGAATTCTAAGGGATGTTTGGAACATAGTCGAAAATGGTATGGAGACTCTAGAAATGTGAAATTTGAGGTTTTCAATTTAAATATACTTTCAGAGTCAAGTGGAGATGAACAAGATCTATTCACATCTTTTGGGAATTAGGAAGCCAGTAATGAGGGTCATCGAAATGATATAGATATATGGTTAACAAAGTGTTGGGAGAATGAATATTTGGTGCAACTTGAAGAATAGTATAAATCTCTTTGGAAGAATTTTAGGAAATTATCTTAGTGCCTCTCGATTGGGACATGTTAAATAATGGTGATGTCATACCCTGACAAAGATAAGTGAAATGACGAACATTGATAGGAGAACCTGGCAAGGGCGTGGGAAAGAAGAACGACTTGAAGATCTTAAGGTTAAGTTAGATATCCGAATTGAGGACCTAAGAAGAACGGATTCAGTTAGGGCTAACTAATGAAAATCCCGAATGGAGACTTAAGGGGAAGGGAACTAGTAGATCAAAAAGACAATCCCTACTTGGAGATTTGGGGGTTTGTCGGTTGAGGTCTTTGAAATTATTAATTGGAGAATACTGGATTTTGCTAAGTGATGGAACGTTAAATCGGAAGTTAGCATCCAACAATATGGGTCGAATGTAAGGTTGGTTCGATAAACCATAACTGAGAATTCGTAAGATCTGGAAACTATAAATTGGAGATCATTAGTGAAAATCCTTTATACTAAATGTTGGGATATCTGGTGATTAATAAGAGTAAACGAGTTGGGATGTTTAGTTTGATATGACATAATCAGATGATAAATTAGGTTTGTGAACAGATGATATGAAAAATCGAAGGTAAGAATGACTTGATATAAATCTCGAGAAACGATCTACAGTAAGCAACCTAGGATGATTCGACAAGAGCTTGAGAATAAAAAAAATTGAGTTAGGAATCTAAAATTGTGGATAGGGATACTGAGACAAAGGATCCAAGATTGAGGACAAAGGAAATAAGGAAAGATTGTTATAAGGAAACGGTGTGTGTTGGTTATTCAAGGGTAACGAGAGTTAGGTATAGCTTTGAGACTTATAGAAGTTTTAAATAGAAGAAATAATTGTATCGAGGACATTAATCTAGGATCAGACAAGGAAAACAAATCGGAACTAAATAAGAATCGAATTCTTGTTGAGGTGTTTAGAAGATTTTCTCGAAAAAATTTGGCTTGTATAAAGTACTCCAGGTAGAATTTCCCTTTTAAATGAAATCTTAGAATGTAATCTCAATCTCATTTCCTTATTAATGGTCACTACTAGACAATGAGGAATCGATTGTAAACCAACCATAGTTAGGATCAAGGTACAATCGGAAGTTATTAGGATGTAAAACATAAAGTTTGCATGTTTCGAGGATTAGAATTTTCCCTTGAAAGTTGAAAGAGTCTTTTGACTTATAGAGAATTTGTAAAATGGAACCTTACTTGATGATTTTGAGATTGTAAATAATATAGGGAACAACAATAGATTAGAGATTTGTGATTTAAAACGAACCTTGGAAATTAGAAAAAAATCTTGGGATAAGGGAATTATGCGTATGACTATTGAGGTTGCTAAAAAGAAATTTTATGTGTACCGTATATACTTGGAGATAAAATGGTATTTCAACCTGTGGAGACGATTATATTTTAAGACGATTATACTTTAAGCTTGAAATGACTCTAGCCGATTTAAGAAGATACGAACTCAAAGAAAATAGTTAGCATAACGATGATTATCAAGGACTGAGAGGTAGTCATAAAAGTCTTGGTTTGAGTTTTAAGGCACCAAGCAATGAGATAGGCTTGCTAAAGCTTGATTAAGGTCATAAAAATATCTTGGGATTTGATTAGGTCTTAGCAAAATTGAAGTTGGTCCTAATGGATTCAAAGAAATAAGAATGATTGACATAACGACCTGTATAGTGAGTGTTAGTTGAAAGTCAATCGTGGAATAAACATATAAGGAGAATGAAATTTCTAAAGCCAATCTTGTGATAGATTAAGCATACGGTAGTGACGAGAATATGGTTGAACGATCTAGTGTAAGTTTAGAAAATGATAAACTGGAAATACAATTGATGTTGGAGTGTTTGATAAATTATGAACGTCTGCAAAAGCAGCAACAGGAGCGCGAGGTTCCGTCACATACGTAACAAATTTGGAAAGTAAAAGAGATTAAATTGTGAGAAAGAAATCTGAAGTCTTAGGAATGGTTAGGATAAGGATGCTTGATACGATTGAGTGTTACTCTGGAAAAGAACATTAGGAATCCAAAAGATCAGGGAGTTGGATTAGTACCAATAGAATCACTGTAGCTCTCAGAGATGGAATGAGGAATTCTAGCATAACATAACACCATTGGTGTTGGTCTGTAACAATGGATCTGAGCCTAGGGACCAAGGCAGAGGACTGGTGGTTGGCTCGCAGTTTGGGGTGTGATACCTACGAGTCGGAGCAACACAGTGAACTGTGGAGACGGTCAGGTGCCAAAGTTTGGGCGACACTGAGAATGTTATGTATGGTTTAAAGTCCAAGTTCCAAGGGACCAGAGCATCGTGGCAGAATTCTTAATTGTGGTGAAAAGATTGAAGGCTTGGATGGTGATCTAAGCGGGATAATTTCTATGCGGGTTATGATAGTCAATAACCAAAAGAGAATCGGAAGAAGGAAATGTAATATCGAGCGACAAAATAATGATTGGTGAGCTGTTAACAGAGATTTGAAGGATTCTTCTAAGATAATTACATCCACGACAAAAATTCGTAAAATTAAGGTTACTAAGAAGTGACGAGTGCGTTCGAGAAATTCGGGAGTTGTGATGAAATAGTAATTGTGTTCATAGGACAGGGTAGGTTCTAACTAGGAATGGAACGAACCCTGATATAGGCATGTGCTACAAACTTGCTTAGGAAAATGTGTTTCTCGGGTGTGGCATCTGGAAAAAAAAAATTTAAAACTTTAGTTATTGACTTAACTTTTAATTTCGTGTGCTTATTAGTACGCATCCTAGGAATTGTGAGCAATTGGCTTCGATTTAGTTGTTTCGAACCATGCTTTTGGTGACATAAAAAGATTGGAGTAATAGTAAGTATACCTAGGTACCCTTGAGAACATGAGTGGATTTTTCAAAATGAAGTCAAAGTCAACATAAAGAAATGGTAAGATATAAGTTAATGAGTAAATAAAAGTGTTTATTTTTTCAAGAAACGTGTTATGATTTGAGGAAACATATAGTAAGCTGTTATAAAGGAAGAAGTGAGTTTTAGTTTCACTATGTAAGTTTTATTTGGGTCGTAAGATAATAGGTTAAGCTATTTAAGTTATGTCAAGTGTTGCTAAAAGACCCGGTGAGAATCAAAAGTTGTTCAAAAGGGTTTTCATTTAAGGAAGTTGTGTGAAAACTAGGTCGCCTAAAAAGGACAAGATTATAAATACACCTAGAATCGAGGGTAATAGGGACCTTGTTTGACTCAATAGAAAGATTGTTTCTCATGTGAGAAGTATATGGAAAGTATCGAGTAGGTGAAATAGAGCATTTGACGGTTTTAGGGACCAATTTGGAGTGGAATGTTGTTTTTGTGAACGATGAATTGAAACGACACCAGAATTCTATATGGAAACGAATCGATCTAATTGATAGATAGTGTTTGGAAGAGAAATAGTGACATGCCAGGATATTAGGTTGCCATAAGAAAAATTGTATAAACATACATTGGTAATTTGCGAGACAAGCCACAAAAGGCTAAAGTTAATGTGCAATCGAGGTACTAATAATTGAGAAAGGTACACCGAATAGGATCAATGTTATCAGTTTCTGTGCCATCATGGTAGCTGAGTTAGTTCAATCTTGGTTAGGAGATTTAGAAGCCAGATAAAATATAATTTGAGAACACAATTGGGAATGATATTAGGGTTATAAATTATTTTGGGAGTTGAGTAGCTGCCGATATGGAGCTACAACGGGATATTCTAGAAGATAAGAAACGAGTTTGGTAAACTCAAACCATATGAAGATATAAATTATGAATGATTGTTAAGGACTAAGAAAGGTATTTAGGACATTGCAATCGGAAGTCATTAGCAATAGCAGTGATACAATTATCAATGACCAAATTTCGAGGACGAAATTTATTAAAGGGAGGGAGAATGTAATACCCAAGAAAATCATTAAGAGTATAAATGATATTTAGTGGAGGGTATAAATGGAATTGGCAGAAAAATAAGACTATAGGGAACACTAATACAGCTCTAGACGACCAAATTAGTCGGAGGGAGTACCCCGGACCCTAGATAGCCAAGGAAAATGGTATAGTGTCGACGAGCGATTTAAACTATGATTTTTAGTGATGAAATAAATTGGATCAGGAACAGTTTTCGGTACAGCTGTTGACCGGGCTGAGAAAACCAAATCGATGTAGGAGACGTCCGGAAAGTCAACGGAGCATGTTAGAGACTAATATTTTATGTATAGAACAACCCTTAAGAGATTTCGGGTTAAATCAAATGGATTTAAGGTCAAATCAATCTGTCGGGCCTAAGTGCAGTTTTCTAAATTTACCCGAGGGAGATCAAAACGGTAATTTTTCGAAAGTTTCAAGAATGAAATGAATAGTACAAGACTTGTGGTCCTTAGTGGTACATTTGGAAAGATCAGGGGTGTATTGGTAGGGGCTAAAATGTCAAATAAAGAAAACAAGGGTGAAAGTGCAATAAAATAAAAATTCACAGTGTGAACGCGCAAGAAGAAAACCGGCCGCCCCCTTCATCGCACGTGGTCGTCGTTTTCAGGTGATTGGACGGCCGAGGGAGGTTTGGGGGAGGTCGTATACGGCAGTGGGTTGCTTGTAGGCCAAGTGTGGTCGGTGATTGGCCGGATTTTGGCCGGATTTTGGGTATAAAAAGGGGCCGAGGGTTTCGAATTTTTGGGCGTGAAATCAACCATATTTTTGGATGTTTTTGGGAAAGTGATTAAGGGGTTTATGATCCTTGTAACAAGGAGAAGAAAATGGGAGTGTTTTGAAGTATTTTGGAGTAATGTAGAGGTCGATCGAAGCTCGGCCGAGAATGGGTGGTGGACTGCCTTCCGCCGCCTGCAACCGGCCATTTGGTCCCTTTTCCGGTGGCCTTTTGACCGAAAAATGGTGCCATCCGGATCGATTCATCGAAGGCTTGAAGGGGGTGAGGTCAGATTGGTCATCGGATGAGTCGTCGCCGGCCGGTTTTGAGGAAGAAGACGAGGCGCGTGGCTGCACGCGCCAGCTTCCACGCGTAGACACACGCCAGACGCGTGAGGGCGCGTGTGATAGAGGCATTCTGGAAGTATCTTGGCTTGATGTTGAGCACAAGTTCAAGTATTTGGGGTTTGGCACGCAAATCGAGGCCGTGCACGAGGATCAAGGCAATCCAAATTTGTTCGATGTGAGTGGTCTAATCCTATCTTTACCTTATCTTGAAAATATGTTGGAAGGCGTGTAGTGGGTTCAGGTGGGCGGTGTTACCCTCCCGAACTTAGGTTACACGCAAATGAGGCCAGTTTTAGTGAGTGGTTTTACCCTCCGGAACTTGGGTTGTTCTGTGAAAGCATTTCACTTATGTGTTCATGTCATCATTTTGCATATTATACATGTGATATATTGCATCAACTGTTTTTACTTACAAAAGAGTCTGTGCATGGCGTGTGATTCTCATATCATCGGGGTATTGATATTCGTGTCAATGTTGTTTTCTGTGTGAGACGGAATGGAGTCTTCTTGAGAATGGGACATGGTTAGTCCTGGCGATCGGGTGACACGGTAGGGCATCCGGGGCCAGTACTGGTAATCGGGTGACACGGTAGGGCATCCGGGACTGGTAACCGAGTGACACGGTAGGGCACTCGGGGATTAAGTATGTCAGGGTGATTTCTCAAGTTAGACATGTCGTGCATATTTTTGTTTGTCTGAGTATGCCATGCTCGTGTGTCTTCATGCATTTTATAAACTGTTTTATGCCATCACTTAGATGTTTATCATCTAACTTGGGCTATGCCCCTGAAACATTTAATGTTCCAGCCAGGGACTATTGCGAGGGCAAGGATGTGGCCAGTTGAGGGCCAATGGTGCTTAGTTTGTTAAGTTGTTGTAACGTTTGGAGGCTTTAATACGCATTTCAGATTGTAAATGAACTGTTGTATAATAGCGATTTTATCATTTGGTCTGTAATACGTACATACAATGTAAAAAAAAAAACTATGGTGTTTTGGTATTAATGTATCTGCTGCGTTGTATTAAGACTCGTTTAGTTTAAGATTATTGATCTTGATAGTTAAACGGGCAAGGCTGGGGTTCGCGGGATTTTGTATCTGCATGTGAAGAATGTTCTTTATATACCGCGTGTGTTGAGCTTAAAAAAAAAAAATGAAATCCCGAGAATACCCTTATAGTGATACGCCTGGCGAGACGGGGTGTTACACCTCTATTAAAAAATCTTCAGAAGAATTAGTTATTTAATTGGAGTAAAAGAAAATAATGATACTAATAGTCGAACATTTTACTAAAATAAAAATTTAGCCGTACTTGTTTCAAAATTCATTAACTTCCTTGATAGGGACATTAACCAGTAGCTTCATAATATAATAAGTATTAGATATCCTAACCTCACATGTGTAACGTCCCACTTTTCCCAAGTGTGCGTTAACTCGAGATTACGGGAATATATATATATTTTTTTAAAATCAAACACACAACACAAGTCTCTCTATATACATACCCTCATCATACACATTCCCCGACAATCCCGATCGTACTTTCTTAGTATATCAAAATTTAATAATTAATAGATTAAGACAGGTATTATCAATCACGTTAGCGGAAGCAAGATTGAAATCTCAATGATATATAACCGATAATTCCTTTTACGATAACCAAATCGATGTTTCACATGAAAATATCAAAATATTACATAATCTTTGAACATCGTAATCATAGACAAAACCTATGAAATCTAAACATAGCAGCTACATCTCGATGACATTCTTTCCCTTAACACCACTGCTTTCACCTGGAACGTTTGAATATTCCAGAGACAAAGTCCAAATTAGATGCTGAATCATCTAAGTGAGAGTTCAAAAACATTTTCATGAATATATGCAAAATCATGTATAAAACCGACAATTCCCGACATGCACCAGCCTAAGAGAATCCCATTAAGCACTTAGCCCTAACCGGGACAATGTAATCTCTCTAAAGGCGACACGACCATACCGACCCATTGGCAACTCAATCTTGCTTAAGAGGGACAACCTTGACATATGAACCCGGGAATCACCCCATTGTCATTGTTAGACTTTACGCTCCTACTCAAAAGCATTCCAAAACCCAACGCAACCTTAGCCCAAAAAGTGTCACATCAGCACTATCCTTGGAATCGACGTCACCTCGGCATTAATGCTATTGCTGAAAGGAACCTGGGGTGGTGTCCACTCGCAGCCCTGCCACTTGAGCCAACAACCGGGGTGGTGTCCACTCTCAGCCCCGCCACTTGGGTACCGTAGGGTGAAGTCCGTCTCAGCCCCGTCCCAAGTGGGTCACCTAGCATTAATCCTTGATACGCATCCCGAGTGCTGTCACATTGGGCTACGTTACAGGTTAACAACCCACGTCCCACATGGACAACACAAACCAAGCCAATGTTAAAAATCATAACATGCATAACTTAAAATCAACGTTTCGATATATGTAATTTATCGTACGAAATTTAATGCACGTGTAAATAACCGTTTGGTCAAACCATCACAATAAACCAAGCTATAGGGATTAACACTCACAGTAAACCATTCATATGCCACTAATAAGTTTTTCGATAGAATCACTCACCTTGCAACTCAGCTTTTCTCGAAAAGCGCGATATGCCTCGATTTGCATGCCCAACCTTGATTCTTGTGCCATACGCTCTATCATTCAACCTCGATCTTCAACGATACCCTAGACATCATGTTTGTTCAAAATCATATCAATATCTATTTTCCCAATTTGTTTGTAATTTTCTTTCTATTTCCTCCATATTTCTCCTCAAAAATTCTAATAAATACTTACTCAAGGTTTTTTTCTCGATTTTTCTTCACAACAATTCATAAATAAATATTTCTTAACTTCTAGAATTTTTTGAAAATTTTCCTATACCTCCTCTTATTTTTCATAAGCCTTATTTACCTTGAAAATTACAAAATAACCATTTCTCTAACATTTTTCAAAATTTTCTTCCATCATAATTCCTAATTTATTTTTCTTAAAATAATAAAAAAATTTCAAAAATACCTGATCTCTCACGCGCGGGCGAGTGGGTGCAAGCAAAGGCTAGCGTGTGTAGCTCACGCGCCACCGTCTTCAACCTCGAGCCAGACGCCGGCAGTTGCTCCGATCACCCTAAAATCGGTACCCCCTGAAAACCCACAAGGAATCGATCCCAACCCTAACGATTTCAGGCCGAAAGGCCACCGAAAAACCCTCCAAATAGCCGGTTGCAGGCGGCGGTAGGCGGACCGCCTCGTTTTTCCGGCCACCCTCGAAACCCCTTCAAACCAGCTCGAAAACTCACCAAAATTTCCAGAAATCCTCCCCTCATCTCAAGGATCAAAAGCCCCTTATTGGTTTCCCTCGATTCGCCCTCTAACTTGAGCGATTTGATGCTTCAAATTCGGCCGAAACCCTTGGCTATTTATAGGCAAAATCCGACCCACACGTGGCCATTTTTCAGCCAAATCTTCTCCTACACGCCACCAGGACCGTCCTTGCCCATGCCCTGACGAAACTTGGTAGCCAATCCTTCTGATTTTCTGACCAAATCCGCGGCCAGATCTGCCATGCTTTGGCAGTTTTCTGAAAATTGCAGTTTAGCCCCTTGAAATTTTCTTTTGCATTTTGGCCCTTATCCTCAAGCCCCTGATCTTTCTAGCACCATTACTAAGACCCTCAAGATTATCACTTCTCATTTCTCCTTTGAAATTTTTGAAAAATTACCGTTTTGACCTCCCTCAGGTAATTTTTGAAAATTACACTTAGGCCCGATTGATCGATTTGACCTCAAATCCACTCGATCTAACCTAAAACCACTTAAGGGTTGTTCTATACTTCAAATATTAGTCCTAGACACACTTCGTTGACTTTTAGGACGTCGTCTATAACAATTCGGTATTACGACCTAATCGGCAGCTGTATTTTTTGCTGTACCGAAAACTGTTCCCGATCTCATTTCTTTTATCACTAAAAATCATAATTTAAAATCACTTGTCGTTACTATACCATTTTCCTTTGCTATCTAGGGCCCGGGGGTACCCTCTGACTAATTCGGTCGTCCAAAGCTGTGTTAGTGTACCCTAGTCTTATTTTTTCCAAAATTCTATTTATGCCCTTTATCAAATATTATTTTTATCCTCAAATTATTCCCAGGTATTACAACCTGCAACGAAATATTTTCTAATTCAAATATGTATATTAGACAAATAAATGTACGTATATTTATAAATTTTATAAAAATAACCTTTGTATCTTTTGCCACGACACATTTGGAGTATGATAATTACAAGTTCTGATTTTTCAGGTTCTAGATAACCCTTAACCTCATCTACAAAGTCACCCCACAAAGTACACGGAAGCTTGTTTTTTTTGGAAAAAAAATATATATACACACAAAAACTCGCACATTAGTATACACAAATATCAGCAAATGATCTGAAAAAATAATTTTGTATTGAAAAACTTTGATCCGTAACATCTACAACATTAGTTTTTGATATAAAGTTTAGCTTGTACTTGTGGTTTGTAGTTTTGTATTTCATATTGTTGTACTCAACTACAAAATTGCGCATAATATACAATTGTCCTTAACAAATTAATGTTTTGAAAGATCGAACCAATAAATGCTTGATTGTTGTATGAATTCTTCCATCCTATAAATTTGATGGCGAAATTTTTAATAATTTATACAAAAAAAAAAGATATATATAAATAATTAACATTAAATTTATAAGAAAAAACAACCTATTCATCCATGAAAACCATCTCAATTCTATAAGTTTTTGACTTATCTTGAAAGTATAGAATCTCTTAAAATCTCACGACTCGAACCTTCAACATCCATTGTGCCTTGTCAGCATTGATTTGATTGACAAAATTGATTCTTTCATCCATATTCTGAAAAATTATGTTAGAAATATTTTTATTAAATTATAGCGTGTTATATAAAATAGAAAATCTTGACATTAACATCCTATTTGTGCACAAAAGCTATTACAATGGAATAACAAATGATTAAATATTTAAATATATTTTATAATTATTGGAATTTGACATATTTTTTATAATCCTCTCCCCGTTTCTCCAAATGAGAATGAATAATGTTGTTGAAATTTAATTTCTATAATGATAATAAAATTTTTAAAATATTCATTTTCATTTATTTTTCTGGTCACTATGCATTAATTTTCTTCTATAGTCTAGAAAATGTAATATCATAAATCTTAATTAGTATTGAAAGACTCATACATTAGTCTTGAAAATGTGATATCTAATATTTATTAATTAGCATTGTAAAACCCATGAATTTTGATTTATTTTTTACTTTGATTATAATTAATTATGAATGTAAAATTATTTATTATATTATATATTTAATTATAAATTATAAATATAAATCCTTTTAAAAATTCTATTGAAATTTTTTTATTTTTGATATTAAAATTTAATTTTTACAATGATACCAAAACTTTGAAAATATGAATTTTGACATATAAATATAAATTAAAACTCCTAAAGATGCATGTGGTGAAAAATCTTATATATATACATTTTAAGATCCATAACAAAGAAATCGTAACATATCAAACCAAAATAAAATAAAAAATTAAATGAAAACCAGTTATCAATTGCTACAATGTTATGAAACAATTAATTACAACGCAAAATTTTTTTTTTCAAAATCTTGCTCTTCAAAATCTTGTAGATGTGTAATGTGCAATTAGAAGAATTGAAGCAATAGTTTAATTAATTTATATAAGAATAGCATTATGTGCACGCACCTCAAACCAGCAGTACTAAATGTAATTTCTTTTATTTTATATATCAATAGATAGTTTTTTTGAGATTTTAAAATGTTTGCTCAAATTCTTTATAAATAATATTTATTTAATTACTAGTAAAAAGGTTTAAAGTGCTTTATTGTTCTGTATTATTATTATATATATTAATTCTTTATAAGAGATCTCCAATTACTTTGAAATAATAAGTACTAAATGAAAATTATTTTTATTTTATACAAATGAATAATTTTCTATGACATGATTAATAGTTTAAGTTGTCTATTCATATTCTTTAAAAATAATATTTATTTTTGATTGATTGAGGGATTAATTGATGAGAAGATATGAAAAAAAAAATATTTATTTTTTAATAATTGAGGAATTAATCAAAAATAATATTATAAATATTTTTATTAATAATATTTATAAAAAAATATTTATTTTTGATTCATTGAGAAATTATATATCTATACATGACTTTATTAATAATTTAAATTGTCTATTCAAATTTACTATTAATAATATTTATTTAATTGATAGTGAAAAGTTCCAAGGTATTTTATAGGAGATCTCCAATTGCTTTGGAATAATAAGTACAAAATGTAAATTATTTTTATTATATATATACAAATAGATGATTTTCTATGACTTAATTAATAGTTTAAGATGTTTATTCTTATTTTTTAGAAATAATATTTATTTTTGATTAATTGAGGAATTAATAAAAAATAATATTAAAAATATTTTTAATTAATTGAGGAATTAATTGATGAGAAGATTAATTGAGTTTAAAATTAAGTTGTAAATAAATATTATAAATAATATTGAAAACCCATGCTTAATTTCTTACTTTAATTATTAATTATTATTACCTTTAATTTAATGTAAGTTTTGGAGGCAAAAATTACTTTGACAGACTATTGGAGGAAAAAAATGCTTGACAAACTATTTAATAACAAAATATTTATATACACATAATAATGCATTGCAAAATCCATGCTTAGAAGTTAACTAACTAAATATTTAAATTGGTGGATAAATAATATGTACATCATAAATGGATTTTATTAATTTTTCAGCAAGCAAGGCGAAAAGACCAAGGAAATTCAATATAAAAGTGATCTTCTGGCTATATCTTGTATAATTTCTTGGTGGTTATTCATTCCTGCCAATTAAAAATTACTACGTGCATATGATAAATTACTTCTGGCTATATCTTATATTCAACTACTTAATTGTGTTCGCAGCAAACTATTTACTAACTAAATATTTAATATACACATAATAATGCATTGAAAAACCCATGCTTAACATTGAAAAACTCATGTATTGAAAAATTCATTATTAATTTTATAGTAATTATTAATTACTACTACTTTTAGTAATAATAATTTAATTATTATTAATACAAGTTTTGCAGAAAAAAAATTCTTTTGCAGACTATTCTACTTTAATATATATATATAAAAGATATAAGATATAAGATTTTTAGTAAAATTTCAATTTTTCTCACCTATTTATTTTTTTTCTCCTTCGTAAAAGCTCTCATTTCTACTCGCAAGACATTTAACCCAATCCAACATCTCTCAATTATTAAAATAACTTAACCTTATAAAAAACAAAAATAAAAATATGACAACCCTCTCCCAGATAATTCCGCTAGCATAGGACATTCGAAAGAAGGTTGTCACAAAAATGATATAGAACAATATAACTTAATATCACAACTTCTAACTTTAGATATCGTCAGTGGAAGCCATAATATAAGTTTACATCATCTTGTCACTATGACCTATACAAAATGAATACAAGGGCACTAATGGAATTAACAAAATAAAAATCTCCTTACAACGTGCCCTCAGTAAAACTACTAACACAGACCTTTTTGTTGGGAATGTCTATATACACTTCTAAACTTGGGCTCAAGCCCCACTAGACTCGCCCCCAACAATCTTCTTGTTCTTACCTGGAATGATAAAGATTAAGCAAGGTGAGTCATAAGACTCAGTAAGTATATGTATATAATAATGGAACAAAAAATGAAGGGATTGATAATAGAAATAGAGTACACCTGATTCCCCAAATACAATTCAAACACATCATTCAATTCCCATTATTAATACCATTTCATACCATCATCAATATGGATTTATGCAGCATTTCATTTCTCACAATCACATAGATCTCCATACATCGCATAGGCTCACACGGCTTTCCATCTACATGGATCACTTCGGCTCTCAAAGCCATCTATTCACATGCATGTACACATACATATATATATATATATATAAATCATGTAATACCAAAGAATTTCTAAATAACTCAAGAGTAATTTATCTTGGGTCGAAAATAGATTTTTCTAAAGTTTAGAGGATTTTAGTGTAATTTCTTACAGTTATGAGTGATTGAATTGACTACAGGGAGTGTCCTGAAGTTGAGATATGTAAGGAAAATGATATAGTATTGACAAGAATTTCGAGACAAGATTTATGGTATTGAAAGAAGTCAGATCAGAAAAAGTTTTCGGTATCAAGCTGAAAAATTGAATTGTCGTAAGATACTTCTGGGAAGTCAATATAACCCTGAGGAGGTTCATATTTTGCATAAAGAATAACCCTTAAGTGATTTCGAGAGAAAACAAAAGGGTTTACAGTCAAAATGCACATTCGAGCCTAAGTGTAATTTCTTAATTTTGCCCGAATGAGGTCGGAATGACGTTATTTCCAAATTTTTAGGGATGAAATGAAAGATTAAGAACTTATGGGTTGTAATGGAATTATTGGGAAGCTCAGGGGTTTCAAGGAAATGGCCAAAGTGCAAAATGGAAAGAGGCTAGGGTCAAAATGTAATTTTATAAGCTTGTAGTGAGAACACTGCCATGGTCGACCAACCACTTTGTTGGCTGCCGATCATCGTTTTCGGCCATGAGGGATTCGGGGAAAGTGGTTAAGGAGGCCCTAGGAGTAGGCCTAGGTCAACATTGGCTGAAATTTCGAAGCTCTGCATCTGTGTTTTGTGGTCAAGTGTTAGCGTGTTTGGGTTGATCTAGGGAAGGTAAAACCCTTGGAGACTTTAGATTGAGAAGCCATGGGCATTTGGAGGCCCGGGGCTACCTATAAATAGAGGATGGTCGAATGCTTCAAAAGAATTAAACTCGCGAATCCGAGTGTTTGAGTAAGAATCGAAGAAAATGAATAAGAGGCTTTTGTTCCCCATGTCTAGATGGTTGTTTTTGGAAAATTTGAGCGAGTTTTGTCAAGATTTGAGGAAGATTTGAAGCTTGGCTGGAAAATTAGCCTTCGTCGAAATCTTGGTTTAACTAGTCGAAAAATGGTTCCGATCGAGTGGTTTGAAGCTATAATCCTATAGAAGATGAAGAAAGTAAGGCGTAGGTTCAAACGAGAGGTGAAACGAAGCTGAAATGAAGGAGAAAAGTGAAAAAAAAAACAGAGCTTGTTGCGACTGTGCATGAGGAAGATGACTAGCGTGTGTAATACAAGCGCTAGCCCGCCCGGCGAGTGGAGTCGCATGACAGATCTTGAGGCGTCGTGTGCAGGCGAGTCCGGGGCCGAAAAATTATGAAAAAAACATAGAAAAATCAAGAAAAATAAGATGAAGGTGTTTATGCAAAAATATTTGGTGCTTACCTTTCGGGTTTCTTGGATTTCGCGCCAAACTAGCCTCAATAAGCATGTTGCCAAAGCATTAGGTGAGTGGTTTTTCCCAAAAAGCTTGTGCATGCTATGTTTTGTCTAAGTTGAGCATGATGGTTGCTAAATCATATGTAATTCATGCACATCTTGTCACATCTGTATATATATTGTTGCATCGGTAGTCGTGATTTTTCCTTGGCATGATATTGTTGACATATCGATATTGGTGTCGAGATGGGATGTTGCCCTAACAGTGTAGCTGTAATTTCCTAAGACTATTGTTGGAACAACGTTAGGACCCCATAAGCAGGTTAGGATTACTGCCTCGGGTTCCGTGCCAGGCATTGGTTGCTAGGGAAGTTACATTAGGGCATATGTTTGTTTATGTTATTGCACCATGCATTCATATACATACAACAACAACAACATATCCAGCCGTTATCCCACTATGTGGGGTTGGCTACATGAATTCTAGACTTCTATGTGGGTTACATCCCAACAGATAGTTTGTCTAGAATTCATATTTGGATCCGACTAAGTTTTACGCTGGCTGTCGACTACCTAACGCAACCCTCCTCCTTTATCCGGGTTTGGGACCGGCAGTGGATAATATCCCCTGGTAGAGTAATGATGAAATGAAGTTTGAACACCATCTTCACATGGAGAAATTTCATGAGATGGTGGTGAATGAAGATAATTGATATAGTTGTGTTCCATAACTTAGTTGACATGGTGAAACCAACAAGTACAATATGAATGCACCATGCATTCATATATCTGTATTAAAACACTCACTAAAAGGTTCATCTTTTAATTTGGTTATGCCCCTAGAACATTCAAATGTTCTAGTTGAAACTTGCAGTATAGGCAGGAAAATGGTTGAGAGGTGATGATACATGATGACGTGTCCAATGGATTTGGCAAGTTATTCCAGTATACGCTTCTTTATGATGATTTAGGTTATATTTTAGTCATGTTGAGAAACTGATGTTTCATTAATGATCATTCTTTTTAAATGTAAGAATGTTACGTATTGCAAATGATGCTCGAGAGTCGATAATGTAATACCGTTATGTTTAATGTTATTTGAGGTATCATTTGATTGTATCAATGTATTTAGTTGTTATCTCTAAGAAATGACTCTCCATGTATTTAGTTTTGAAGATTTACTATGGTACGAATTCTTATGTTATGATTAAAGTGAATTCGGTTATGTACCATATCAGATTTCAATTGTTGCTTCCGCATTTGTAATGATATGTTGGGGGTTTTTCTTTGAAACACGATACTCTAAGTATTAAGAAATATATTGTGGAAAGAGAATGTATATTTTTATGTTGAGCTCCAGCACAGTGACAAGCCTTGAGAATGCGGAGTGTTATAAATCAATTTGCTACTCAGTGGCCTGAGCATCGCCTACTGGGCTATATGGCCACCTCATCCACGTCAGACGCTCCATAGGATATCCTTTTCTTTTCTCATCCGGAAAACATAGTCGTTGCACCAAAATAATAGTAATATGGGCACAAATAATAATGTCATACAATGCTCATGGGGTCTCACATAAGTATAATATGCATGCTCCATTATAGAAATGTACACATTATAAACATCATGCACATTTAAACATTTCAATAACATATTTATTCATAAGCCCATGGTATAGTCATTCATTGAGATTCAATTCCATATCGATTCTCATAATCAATATACCCCCCACAATCATTTTCCAATAAATGTTATACACCCTTTAAGACTTGGGCTATCACTCATGAATTCACGTAGAAATACCCTCAATCATGGCCATTAATCTTTTATTCAATGGTTAAAAATCCTATTTTAATAACTAGGACTTGTGTTTGACAAGGTATTAATGGGGTCAAATATTAACCAAATTGTGCCCAAAATACTCGAAATCGAACCTTATCAAATTAGGGTTACAACAAAAAAAAAATGAATCTTAATTTCGATAACAAGACAAAAAGTTATGGTCAAAAGAGTGCAATATGCGTAGTGTTGAAAGAAATGACTTAGTTGATTATTTGAAGGATTAGTCAACTATTTGAAGGATTAGTTGACTAAGGAAATTATTAGTCGACTAATGCTTAGTCGACTGAGCAGATTGCTGAGTCGACTAGGCCGAGGGCTGGCACAAAAATATGAGAAAATAAGCATCTGTTGAGTCGACTAAACCCAAAGATTAGTTGACTCAACGCATACAAAACACACGAAACAGACCCAAAACACTCCAAAACGACCACCACTAGCTTCATCACCCACAAATGCCATTCCTTGAAGTAAAAATGGGGTAAACAAACCCCAACGAAACACCAACAAAACCCAACTTCATGCCTACGAAAAACCCACTAAGATACCAAAATGGAAGCTTTTTGAAATGAAATGAAAAAGAAAGGAAGGAAATACTTGCACAACCCATGAAAAGAAAGTGCAAAATAACTTGCTTTAAATGGTGCAACTCCAAAGAGATGAAGAAACCAAAATCTGTAAATCTTCACTTGAAACTCCGACCAAGAGCAGAAATTGAAGAGGATAGAAGAAAGAAATGAAGAGAAAGAAAAAGAGATGAGTGAGAGGGAGAGCAAGAGAGTTGGAGAAGAGAGAGAAGAAGATTGTAGAGGAAGCAAGAGAGAATGGGGATGGAGTGGGCTGCCGTCCAACTCCAACCACCCTCTTCTTTTCTTTTTCCCAATTTGCCCTCCATCACAACCCATACACAACACATATCAAGCCCATTTTAGACCTTTTACCCATTTTCTTTCTTGTCCCATTTCTTTAATCAGCCCATATTATTATACACGTGGGCCTAAGCCCAAATCAAGAGTCCACTCATATTAGGCCTAAGCTCATTTAGCCCACAACTTTGGATTCTTCTACACATTTAAACTCTATTTATATGGGTTTATAAATTTTAATTTCACTTACATTTATCATCCCACAAAATTATTATTTTCATTAATTGCCTCTTATCAACACATAAATTATTTTCAACAATTAATTAAGGCAAAAACTCAAATGCCAAAATAAATTACCAATAACGTCTAGATCCACTAACTGGTCATTACAAAAAAAGTGACATATGTTAACAAATAATAATAATGATATAAACACTTTTAAATACATTTACCAATTTAACTTTATCCTAAATAGATAATAAAATGTGATTATTTTGGGATGTGAATTTTATTAGTTCAAAACATAAAAATGTCCCTAAATTTTGCTATTTTTATCGTGTGGCATTTTTCAACTAAGAGTTCGACCCATTATGCCCCTCATCTGTCCAATTTTACAACAATTAGACACTTATGTATTCACATGATTGTATGCGTTGCATGAACTAGTTTGAAGAGTGTTTAATTGTTGCAAAATTAGATAATTAAGGGACATAAAGAGTTAAAAGTATGAGTTGAGAATGGTACATTACAAAAAATGACAAAGTAAAGGAGCATTTTTGTGCTTTATGCTAATTTTATTTGCTAACCAGAGGGACCCAAGGCGCCCGAACCGGGGGATCCAAAATTGTGGGCCGGGAACCTGGTTCACTACGAACCCAGGCTGGGCAGGCAACGTATAATTGTCACACAAAAACCCTAAACCATATATATGTCTCCAATTGAAACAGTCACTTCAAAGAGATTGTTTGGCTATGCAGTTTGATCGCTTATAAGCTACATAACGTTTTTTCTTACGCATTTGGCAACTCTATATAGCTTAAATGCTAATATAACAACATTTGAGAAAAATTTCTGGCCTCCAGCTTTTCCAAAAAAACTATCAACAACTTATTGCGTTGATCGAATTATTTACTATTTTGCCTTTCAATATTTTTAATATTTACACCCTTGTCCCTATTATATCTTTTCGCATGTATCCTTCGCATTTGCCATTACTGTCATCGCCCCTCCTCCATTACCACCGTCGCCATCGCCCAACTCGATCGTCACAAGCCGCCTCGGTCTCGTTATCGCCATTGTCACCTTTGCTTCCAAATTTGTCGCCGTTACATCTCCTACCGTCTATTTCACCTCTTCTCATCGTCGCCCATCTCTTCCTCCGTTGTTGGCTTTCTTCTTCGCTTCTTCACTATATATAACACGTAATAATATATATTAAGTTTGTATATAACATATATACTAATTTTGTATATAACATATAATATAATTAATTTTAACAAAACATTATATTAGTATATTTTTAATAATTATATGTAATTTATTAACATTAAAATTTTATTAATTAATCATTAATTTATAACATTTTTTTATTAAAAATTAATATTTTATGTATTTTTTTATATTATTTATAGCATGTCTATTTTTATTTTTTTATCAAGTTCTAATAGATTATCAACTCTTTCAAACTAAATACATAACTACTAATTGATAACTTAAAAATATATTTATTTAAACACATTATTAACTTAAATACTATAAAACTTAAAAGTTTTATACCACTTAAAAATTACACAGCTTAAAACTGTCACTGAAAACGCATAGCCAAAGAAGTGCATATGGACCAATTGAAGATAAAGATTAAATTTATTTTCTTATTCCAAGTCTCTCTGAAATTCTGTGTTTCATCAGAGTTCAACAAACAATTTGTATAGGTTTGCATTTGTGGCTGGTTTGGTTATTGCATATAGTTTTTGTAAACCCATGACTTGAGACCCTTCCAACAAAATATTATTTCAGCACCACGAAGCTGCTTATTCTTGTTGTGGGATTTGGAACATGGATGAGACCTGTAATCCTCAGTAAGCCGAAACCACTGCATCACGTTTTATTCCATAGGAACACAATCTTATTGAAGAAAATTGACTTCTTCTGAGATTTTACTCAACCAAGATTCCTGATTGGTAGCAAATAGCTAGAATATTTAAGATGATAATATATACCAAACACGGCTCCTGTGGTGTTTATACCAAAACGACAATAATGAAATGCAGAATATAGATCATCCCAAATCAAGAGTGACAAACCAATTTCACATAAATATAATCTGTACTGATTAAACTATAGATTGTAATTCCACATTCTTATGTAGAATTATAACAACAAACATGAATCAAGGGAAAGATAACATTCCACTTCAGTCACATATATTTGGCTTGGGCCTACAATCAGGTGACAATTTGATATTGTCTAATAAATTAGAAGCAAGAAGGCATCTAGCTGACACTCTACTATTGGCATTATCACACTATTAGTAGGTGGTATTGTTTGCACATAGAAACATACCATTTTGGCTAAGAATTTTTGTTTCCCAACAATTGTATCACCCAAATCCAAAGGACCAAGTTAATAAACCATTTTGGAAAAGAAGGTCTAAATGTCTTTGACATTTTATGAAATGGCACATTAGCAATAGAAACATATTATGATACAGAGAAGGGGTAAAAACGAAAAGATTTCAGACAACATGAACATATTTTTGTGAATTTATATATATTGTTTAATTCTCATAGAGATAAAAAATGACAGTTGTAAAAATATTGAAATATTCTAATTGTCACTTGCCATATTAGTTAAGATTCAATGAAGGAAATTTATAAATTAGAGATCAAACTATCTGAAGAAGGTTATAAAAATTGAAACATATTCAAGAACTCTTATCTCAAGTTTCAAGTGATTATTTTCAAAAGTCTCATGCTTTTCAGGAGCTCATTTTAAAATCTTTCCATGATAATTTTTTTTAAGAGAGTGATTTACATTCCAATCTTGTAACTCTTTTTTAAGAGAATGCTTAAGTGTTTACTGTTTCATTTCATATTTTTTTCGTAATGAATCTTTTTACAATATTTATGAAACTTGTAAAATGTTACGTCTGATCTTTTGAAAGGCTATATATTAGTTTTGCCTGAGCCAACTCTAATAGGTTATGTATTATCCTTGAAATATAGTGGTTGTAGCTAAGTTTGTTTGTAAAAAATTAACTGTAAATG
This sequence comes from Diospyros kaki, assembly GCA_036245055.1. NCBI lineage: Eukaryota > Viridiplantae > Streptophyta > Magnoliopsida > Ericales > Ebenaceae > Diospyros > Diospyros kaki. Next base: position 4,023,008 of record BSEG01000010.1, read on the forward strand.
TTGTGTGGCTCAACTTGTAAAAAGCTACAAAGTATAGTAAATGGGTGTGTTTGCAAAATCTTTGGTTGTGAATTAAGGTAGTGGACTGAGATTTATAGTTGAACCACTTTAAATCAAATGTGCTACTTTTTTATTTCAATTTCATTTATTTAAGTTCAAATTTTAAAAAAGAAGAATAAATTTAATTCACCTCTCTATTTAAGTTAATAATTGTATCAAAGAAATTACAATAAAATATTATCATCTTTAAAAAATAAGTTAAACCATGCACTTATATGGACAAGAGTCGAAACGTGAAAGAGGAAAGGACATGGTTAGGTTGATTATTTGGTGAAAGGTAGAGAAAATGAGAAGGGGAGTAGAGAAAAATAAAAAAAAAGAGAAATAAATGTCAAAAGATAAGACAAGGAGAGAGAGAGAGAATTGGATACCTTGCATTTTAGATATTTTTTAAAAATTTAATTATGGTTGTTTAATTACAAGATATAAAATGTCACTATTTCTTGACTTTAAAAGGTATTGACAAATGGGAGAGGCTATTGTAATTAAATCAAATCAGAGGAGTATAAAGTGTTATTAAGTTTAAATCTTAAATGGATTTATATGTTCAAAATATTTTTGACCTACAAAAAGCTTATATGTTGAGCCCAAAGTATAAATATAATCAAGCTCGAATAAAAATTATATGTTTAAGTTTGAGCATCCACTACATTTGAGTATGACATAAAGATAGATGGCTAATATTATATTTACTAGTGATGACTCATCAAGAGTTATATATGTAATAGATTGTTTAATATTTTTTTTTATAAAATTATAAATTTTTCGTAATTTCAAATGTGTCGATGAACTATTCAATAACACTCATTTTAGTACTTGATCAATAAGTGATACGCATGTATGATGCCATAACAGTTTCTTAACATTTTCTCAACTTTTTCCCTTTTTCTTCGACTTCTCTCTTTTTTTTAGTGTCTTCTGAACTCCATTACTTTTTTTGGCAACATTTTCTCAATTCCATCTCTTTTATCATGTGTATTCTTAACTCCCTCTCTCTTCAAGTTACGTCTTTTCTTTTTTCAGAAAAAAAACTGTCACCTCAACTCGTGTGTCTTATTTGTGTGTCTGCAAAAGGTGAAATCCCTCATCTTAAGGGCCCTCCACACACTGCCCCACACACGTGGAAAGGGTTAATCACGGTACACGGCTACGCATCAAATAAGAGATACAGTGCATAGTGTCCACAAGGAGCCACCCCACATGATGGTGAAACTCCCACACTATGACTGTCATGACTCAAACCTGCATTCTTGTCTACAATCTACTACTTGACTATCATCCGTGCTACGCCCGTGAGGGCGTGTGCCTCATTTGCTATCTAGATATTTAAATGACTAATGTTGCATCATTGTTCTTTGTGGTGCTGGTAACACCGTGTCAAACCAACCATTTTAATGCTAACATTCCTTGACAAGGATTTATGAAACCATTATTATTTAAAAAAAATAATAATAAAATCTGCCAATACTCAAATAGAACGTTAGCACGGTACAGATAAGATAATTGCGTGTCAACTTGTGGTTCAATTTGATCACCTTCACCTCAATGAAATTTCCCGGGAAGTCCGCTCGTCATAGCAGTAATTTTCTTCAAACCGCATTGCTTCTCCAAGGTTCTATGCTCTTTGACTTCTTCAAACTCGCGTTTAAGCTTCTAAGCAATTTGGGTGTTTGTTTTATACGTATGCATGTATATATATAAGCGCACACAGAATATGCAGGATTGCTAATCTACGAAAACTAAGCCGGTGACATAGAAAACTTAAAGAGAGATTTGGCTTTGTTGGGAGATATGTATGGGACCAGGCTTCTTTCCCGCTGCGTAAGATCTCCCGAGTATCTTTCTTTGCCACCAGAAGGCCCGAATTCGGGCTACCTAGTGCTGCAAGATGAAGAATCCGAGACTACTACTTGTTTCGGGTTGTGCAAGAACCGATATCTGCCAGATCTGCCTTTCCCTCAGAACAAGGACTTAACTATTCGATACTCATCCGGGACTGGAGATAACAAACATGTTTCTCATTACGACATCGCGCTTATTCCTGTTCTTAATCAGCCATTGTCTTCCAACCGATACCATGCAATGAAGCCACATGGATCACACAAGGGGTATGTGGACTTTTTCAGTACTCTAGAATGGGTTGAGACTTTTATATTGTTTTTCTTCCCATGCTCATTAGATCAAATAACAAGAATTATAGAATACTAATGAGCTATAGAATTCTTGTAGGTAACTCCATATAGTGAGATAGAAACTTGGTATGTTGTTGTTGAACTCAGGGATGCATGGTATGCATCCAGACTCCACCGGCTAGTTCAATCCAGCGGTGCTATAAACCTTGACACAAAAAACAAAAGAAGGTGTTCATGGATTGAAACTTCAATACTTATATTGTCTTCCAGCGTGGATTACCATGGATTGTAATGCCCGAGCAGAGAGCTCTGCCAGAGCACTATGCAACTAGAGGCAGGCATATCTTCTAAACAAGTTTCAGGAAATAATTTTGTGGATTAACAATCTAATGACCTGAGCTAACTTTGTACTTGTTGCAATTTGTTCGATTCGTTGTTGTTTGCCTAAATGGTAGTGTTCATAATTTGTTTCGATAGGGAAGCATATGCTTGTTCGACGGAGAACAATATGAGTACCTGTTGCTTCTGTAAATGGATTGAAGATGTAAAACCAATGCCATTTGATCCTAATGACATATACCAACAATTTCGTATTGGTCCTTACGAAGGAGCATGCAATGCTCGCAGCTTGTTTACTGCCACATCGATAGCACCAGATGGATTCCCTCCATACTTCATGCGAAGAAAAGGGTGGGAAATTTACACCGGAACCCCTAAAAACTACAAACTAGGTGAAGCACTGGGCGTTAACAATGGCCTTCGAAGCAGACTTCCAGATTTCAATTTCCCACCACACCATAAAACTTCAGGAGCAATTGTTGTGGGCAAATGGTACTGTCCTTTCATGTTTATCAGAGATGGGAACTTGAAAGATCAGATGAAGAGATCAATGTTTTACGAGATGACACTCGAGCAACGATGGGAGCAGATATTTGCCTGTGAAAACGATTCTAGCCAGGGCAATGCAGTGACTGTGGATGCTAGGGTGCAAATAGAAACGGCCTTTATAGAGGGCAAGGAAGCGACCTGGGATGGAAGTAATGAGGCCAATGGGGTGGTCTGGTTCCGGAGCTTTGGTGCCGAAGGAGAAACAAGTATTGGGTTGAGTTCACTGATCGTTTACAGAATGAGATGGGAGCAGCAGAGAGCTGGGTGGACTAGCAGCGGAACAGGGTTGGTGAGAGTGAGTAGAACAGAGGAATTTGCAGGGTCGGGTGGGTGGAAGAAGTATGGTTGCTATTTGTTGGTTGAGAGGTTTGTGTTGAAGAGAATGGATGGAAGTTTGTCACTGGCCTGTGATTTCAAGCATACCCACGTGGTTGGGAGCAAATGGGAATGAGCTTGCTGCACCATCATGATGCCTTTTTTATGGCCATATTCTATGAGGCATATATATGTATACTAAACATCAACATTTGTATTTGTTTTTACGTTCTTTCTTTTCATTCGATCGGTTATGAGCTTTGTAGAAATAATATTCTGATGATGTTTTTATAAGTGTTGTCCTACTTGTATTGTTGGCCTATCAAACACTTCGACTTGTTAGCATGCCTTTAATATATGTTGAAAATGCTCAAATGATGTGGTCGACACTCTCCCTTGTATTGATCCTCTGCCTTGTTTTATTGTCTCTTCAATTTTCTAACTTCACAATTGCATGTTTCTTTTATTTTCCCACCTCTTGATTTTACAATTTGTTTGATTTTCATACTTTTTATATTTTTATTCTTCAACTCTTTAAATATTAATAGGATTATAGAGATAGAAACGATTTAACTTTAAATGAATTGCTAATTAAATTAGAGTTATTCATTTGAAATCTTTACTTGTAAATTTTAAATACATATATGTAAGTTTAAAATATAATTTTTATACTATATTATGGCATAAAAAAAATAAAGAATTATTTTATTAATTAATACATTTCCATCATGTTGTGGTCTACCTTTTTGAAAAATATTATGTTCTTATATTCGTGTTGCATAATATATTGTCACAACTAAACTGTTAATTTTAACTAGTGTTAAACCCATGAGATGTACAGGAGGTTTAATCACAATAGATGATTTCAATAATTAACTATAAAAATTAATTAATTATAATCAAATCAAATACTAAAAAATTATATAAATAACATTTTATTATAGATTGATTGTCACTGAAACTTTTGAAAACAACATAGCCAATCAAAATTTTGGAAAACTTAAACTCATGCGTCGTAATCGCAGTAGATGATTTCGATACTCATATATGAAAATTAAGTATAATTAAAGCAAATACTAAAACATCATATAAATAACATTTTATTAAATATTGTTACTGAAACTTTAAAAAAGAACATACTAATCCAAATGAGAATGAATAATATTATTGAAATTTAATTTTTATAACGAAAACAAAACTTTAAAATATATATATTCTAATGTGAAAAAAAGGCATTTTGAACTTGTAGTGATTAATAAGTAATTAATCAATGTTAATTAATGGATATTTAAACTGACTACTTAATTACTTTTCATAAACTAATAACTTTGCAATAGCTAATAAACAGAAAATAAGTCGTTAGTGCATCCCACTTTTCACTTTTTTAGTGACATAATTAATTATTGTCCTTATCAAAGAATCTTTTGTTACCGGCAAATCTTAATTTATTATGATTCTTGATAAATTGAGACTTGCCTCTTTTCAAGGTTATATAAATCGTAAGTGACCTCAAATTTTATTAAATATCCTAATAAGGTGATTTTTTTCATTTAAAACAACAGTTAGTGAATCTATTAAAAATAAAGTGTGGTGAATACCATTTTGATTGTAAAATTAGTAATGTAAATGGGGCTACTACTAAATATTCGACTTGAGACTAAAAAGTTTATTTTTTTGTACATGAATGAATAGTTAACACATTAAAGTAGTGTTTGTTAATCTAGAAAAGATAAAGATTTATCAAGATAATTTATTTGTAAAATCTAATATAAGTTGTCAGGGCTCGTTCCTGGATTTTTCCACTAGCACAAAAAGTCCGAGAGAATGTCCATTCAAAATGGATACAAATACTCAAATTTTCAAAAAATTTCTTTTCCGAATTTGCTCACTAACAATAGGAGCCAAAATAAATTACATAACATTCAATACATCATCATCTTGGACTTATCGCCTATACATTTTCAAAGTAAAAGGGCATTAAGGCTTTTAAAAAAATAATAAAATAAACCCTTTTATTTCTTGCCCTCAACATATACCCACAAATCTTTGACCAGGACATCTCTATACACATTTAACCATAACTTGTCCCAAAAAACCTATCTTGCATTACCTGAAATGAGAAAAAAAACAATATGAGTTACAAGGCTCAGTAAGTATGTACTAAAGGAAGAATCCATAAAACGATAAATGAAGGCATGAATAATTCAGAACCAAAGAAAATTATTACCCAACATCTAGACACCCATTGGTTTCATGTCTTCTAGACTGGATAACAACATTCTCAAGAAAATACACTTCCTTATAATTCATCAAAACCTATATTACAAAATGAGCCATAAAGCTCGACAAATATACATATATAACAACGGAAACAAGAATGAATGGATGAATAACAAAATAGAGTACACCCGACTTCTCAAGTACGAGTAGCATTTCCTATTATTTTCCATCATTAAACTTATTCCCATGCTATTGCCATTATACATTTTATACACCGTTTCATTTCTCATGAATACATAGATCTCCATACATCATATTGGATCACACAACCTTCCATATACATGGATAACATTGGCTCTCAAAGCCCTTTATTCATATGAATGAATGCATACATTTATATAAAAAAATTAATTTGTCACTCATTGGCTTAAGCATCACCTACCGGGTTTATGACCACTTTACCCGCGCCAGACGCTCTTTAGGATATACTTTTCTTTTCCCATTTACGGAACATAGCCGTTGCGCCAAAATAATAGCAATAGGGGCACAAATCGTAATGCCATGCAATGTTCATGGAATCTCACATAAGTATAGCATACATGTTCCATTATAGAAATGTACATATCATGCACATTTAAAAATTTTAATAAATTATTCACTCATGAGCCCATGCATGCACATATGCATATCTTCAATCACATCCTAGCATTTTAGAGGGTTGAGTGATGCTAAAGAAAGTAATTAATAGTAACTTAGATCAACAATCATGTTTAATTTGAATTAAGGAAAGCCTTAAACCACTAAAATGATAACCAAAGTATATGATATTATATATCAAATCAAATCCCTTGAAATCTAGTTTAATACACTTCAAACGGATAGCAATTTCGAGTTCTACATCAAAAGTTATGGTCAAAATAGCGCAACATACGCAGTGTTGAAAAAAGATTGATTAGTCGACTTTTGGGGAGGCAATAGTCGACTTTTGAGAGGTAATAGTCGATTTTTTATGAGTTGACTGATCAACCCCCATTAGTCGACTGTGCCGAGTCTGACGCCAAAAATCTGAGAAAACAGACTTCTGGTGAGTCTACTAAGCTAAAAAAATAGTCGACTTAACGCACACAAAACACATGAAATGGACCCAAAACACCCCCAAACAATCACCACTAGCTTCCTAACCCAAAAATGTCATTCCTTGAATGAAAAATAGGGTGAACAAGCCCCAACGAGACTAGCACAAAGACCCGACAAGAGCTTTAACACAACTTGAGATTTGAACGAACATGAAGATAACATATTCTGCCAATATGAAAAATCATTTTAACATCAAATGATGAAATACCAAGATATATCTTCGACAATACAACCAAAAGAGAGAAAGAACTTGCACAATATAGGGAAAAAGAGTGCAAGAGGAACTTGCCTTTGATGAAGAAAAATCCAAGAAGAAGAATACACCCAGCTGCAACTTCATTTCAAGCTTCAATGGACATAAAAAATGGAGAAGAAGAAAGAAGAAAAACGAGAAGAAGAAGAAGAAGAAGAAGAAGAAGAAATGGAGGGCAACGAGAGATAGATTAAGAATAAAGGGAAAAAAGAAGCAAATGAAAAGAAACAAGGGATGGGAGGGAATGGCATGCATGCCCATCCCACCTAATCCCATCAACCCATTCTCCCATCTCTTTCCACAATTGCCCCTTACTTTTCACTCACAACACCCATAAAAATCCAAGCCCCTAATGGTCATTTCTCATCTCATTTTCTTTTCTTTTTCATTTATTTCCTTCCACTCATATAAATACATGGCCCAAGCCCAAATTATTGGTCTAATTACATATAATGACTCATTTCCATCATAAGCCCCAATGGGCTTTACCACTCCACTTAATTTGATATGCAAAAATTTTACACTTGGGCTTAACCCAATTTCAAAGCCCCCAATTCACTTTAGCCCAATAAGTTGGACTTTTCAATCATTTTTATTTTCTTTCTTCATTTTCTTTATTTCTCATTTTTTTTTATCAATAATGATAACAACATTTATAATTTATTCACATAAGAAAAATATTTCCAAAACATTTAATTTAACAAGAGTAAAATTTTCAATGCTCGAAAATAAAATACCCATAATGTCTAGACCCACTAACGGGTCGTTACATAAGTTATCCAAAAGGGGGAAGGAATAAATTTATCTTAAAAGTTCAATATAAGAAGTCATGTGATTTCTTTTAAAAAAAATTAACAAACACAATAGAAAGTACTTTTGTCTGCAATATTTTTCTTATCTTACATTTTCTGATCTATATCTTGAATAACAAATGCTACTTAACTAGGTTGTCACATTTTTTAGCAATTAAGCATCATGCTAAGTATGAAAGTGATTCAAATAAATATTTAAATATAATAATAATGGTTTTTGAAAAGCTTTTTTTAAGCAATTTCTTAAATATTTAATGAAGTATGATAATTTAAACTAAACATGATAATATTTATATGGCAGTTTCTTAAATATTTAATATTTATGTGATTATATGGTAATACTAATTTGTTAATATGTGCCATAATTATGAATATATAAATATTAGAATTATAATATGTTCACTTTATGTTATGTAATTCTAATCTCATTAGTTCACTTTTGCTAACATGTTATATAATTATGTATATATAAATTTTATAATAAAGTTAAAAGTCATTACATAATTTACATTAGAACAGCAAATCAGTAACCATATTTATCAAACCAAACTCACATTGAAATATAAAGGGTAATCTTGGGTTTGATGAAATCAAAGTGACAAATAACATAAATAAAGTCATACTATATGGATTGCCAAAACATACCATGATAAATTTTTTCATAAAATTTAATTTTTTGTATTGCTTCACAGTTTTTCTCATTTTGTTGCTTGACATTTGACTTGATGGATCGCCATCTAATGTATCTTTACAAGAATCGCCATCTTCTCTCATTTATGGATTAGATCTTTTGTAAGGATTTTATTTAGTTACGAATACTATGAAGTTATTATAAAAATGTTAGTGATAATAATAAAAAGTACTTTTAGCTCAGTAGTGTCAGTGTATTCAAGTTGAAAAAGAACATCAGAGTCCTAGAGATATATATATATATATATATATTTTACAATTAAATCAATCAAAGCCATGTTAAACATGGAAGAGAATTATTTAATAAATAAAATTAACGTACTTTCTACTAACCTAATTTTCGATATAACGACTTGAAATATATTTTGATATTAATTCATTATTGTCAGTTAACCTCATAACTGTATAAACTTCATTATACTTACTAATATTTTGAAGTTTAATTTGAGCTTTGAATAAAATTTTTCTTTCCACCAAAGTGTCAATCTCAACAGGATAAGATCCATCAGGATAAGATATCTAAAATTATTTGCTAGATTATATAACAATCATATATGTTATGTTCATAGTTACATAATATCTGTTAGCAAGAAAGTTACCTTTACTAAAGCATTTCTCAAATCGTTAGCAGGCTTACTAAATAATTGCAAACATTCACGATCTCACAATAGAAAAGAAGCACTGCCAATCCTATCAATAACCATTACTTGGACCTTAAACCTAATGAATCTGCCACACAATTGACAAAGATAACAAATAAAAATGGTGATAATAAACATGTAATAAAAAAAGAATGGTAGTTATTCTACCTAGAAGTTCCGAAGAAATCAAATTTATCACATTTTTCACAATAAAATCTTTTGCTAATAGAATTAACTTTTTTGGACATCTTTTACAGGATAAGTACCACCAATCTTAATCACTCTCAATCGCAATAATAGTAGCAAAAACCCAAAAACTACCAACACGAGATAAAAAAAATTATAAAATTATGGTCAGATTAATAGTTAATATTAGTAAAAAAATAATTAAAAAATTTACAAAATAATTTTTATTTAAAAAAAGCACAAAACAGAAGTGCTAAATATATGTACTCATGATTTACTTATTTTACCTCTACAGATTCTACCAATTCTTCAATAGTTTTTACATTAATTACTCCACATGCTAGGTCAGTAGATATAGAGTAAATAGATAAAGAAGATATTTGACTTATCCTTTGAGAGTTACAATCTCCTCTTGTAATACCCAGAAAAATTATTAAGAGTATAAATGATATTTAGTGGAGGGTATAAATGGAATTGGCAGAAAAATAAGACTATAGGGTACACTAATACAGCTCTAGACGACCAAATTAGTCGGAGGGAGTACCCCGGACTCTAGATAGCCAAGAAAAATGGTATAGTATCGACGAGCGATTTAAACTATGATTTTTAGTGATGAAATAAATTGGATCAGGAACAGTTTTTGGTACAGCTGTTGACCAGGCTGAGAAAATCGAATCGACGTAAGAGACGTCCGGAAAGTCAACGAAGCATGTTAGGAACTAATATTTTATATATAGAACAACCCTTAAGAGATTTCGGGTTAAATCAAATGGATTTAAGGTCAAATCAATCAGTCGGGCCTAAGTGCAGTTTTCTAAATTTGCCCGAGGGAGATCAAAACGGTAATTTTTTGAAAGTTTCAAAAATGAAATCCCGAGAATACCCTTATAGTGATACGCCTGGCGAGACGGAGTGTTACAATTGGTATCAGAGCCCTAGGTTAAACCCTAGGACGATTTGACTAGGTTGTTGAACTTAGCATGGTTAGAACTGTTGAACGAGAACTTAGAACAAGATTATGAATTCTAAGGGATGTTTGGAACATAGTCGAAAATGGTATGGAGACTCTAGAAATGTGAAATTTGAGGTTTTCAATTTAAATATACTTTCAGAGTCAAGTGGAGATGAACAAGATCTATTCACATCTTTTGGGAATTAGGAAGCCAGTAATGAGGGTCATCGAAATGATATAGATATATGGTTAACAAAGTGTTGGGAGAATGAATATTTGGTGCAACTTGAAGAATAGTATAAATCTCTTTGGAAGAATTTTAGGAAATTATCTTAGTGCCTCTCGATTGGGACATGTTAAATAATGGTGATGTCATACCCAGACAAAGATAAGTGAAATGACGAACATTGATAGGAGAACCTGGCAAGGGCGTGGGAAAGAAGAACGACTTGAAGATCTTAAGGTTAAGTTAGATATCCGAATTGAGGACCTAAGAAGAACGGATTCAGTTAGGGCTAACTAATGAAAATCCCGAATGGAGACTTAAGGGGAAGGGAACTAGTAGATGAAAAAGACAATCCCTACTTGGAGATTTGGGGGTTTGTCGGTTGAGGTCTTTGAAATTATTAATTGGAGAATACTGGATTTTGCTAAGTGATGGAACGTTAAATCGGAAGTTAGCATCCAACAATATGGGTCGAATGTAAGGTTGGTTCGATAAACCATAACTGAGAATTCGTAAGATCTGGAAACTATAAATTGGAGATCATTAGTGAAAATCCTTTATACTAAATGTTGGGATATCTGGTGATTAATAAGAGTAAACGAGTTGGGATGTTTAGTTTGATATGACATAATCAGATGATAAATTAGGTTTGTGAACAGATGATATGAAAAATCGAAGGTAAGAATGACTTGATATAAATCTCGAGAAACGATCTACAGTAAGCAACCTAGGATGATTCGACAAGAGCTTGAGAATAAAAAAAATTGAGTTAGGAATCTAAAATTGTGGATAGGGATACTGAGACAAAGGATCCAAGATTGAGGACAAAGGAAATAAGGAAAGATTGTTATAAGGAAACGGTGTGTGTTTGTTATTCAAGGGTAACGAGAGTTAGGTATAGCTTTGAGACTTATAGAAGTTTTAAATAGAAGAAATAATTGTATCGAGGACATTAATCTAGGATCAGACAAGGAAAACAAATCGGAACTAAATAAGAATCGAATTCTTGTTGAGGTGTTTAGAAGATTTTCTCGAAAAAATTTGGCTTGTATAAAGTACTCCAGGTAGAATTTCCCTTTTAAATGAAATCTTAGAATGTAATCTCAATCTCATTTCCTTATTAATGGTCACTACTAGACAATGAGGAATCGATTGTAAACCAACCATAGTTAGGATCAAGGTACAACCGGAAGTTATTAGGATGTAAAACATAAAGTTTGCATGTTTCGAGGATTAGAATTTTCCCTTGAAAGTTGAAAGAGTCTTTTGAATTATAGAGAATTTGTAAAATGGAACCTTACTTGATGATTTTGAGATTGTAAATAATATAGGGAACAACAATAGATTAGAGATTTGTGATTTAAAACGAACCTTGGAAATTAGAAAAAAATCTTGGGATAAGGGAATTATGCGTATGACTATTGAGGTTGCTAAAAAGAAATTTTATGTGTACCGTATATACTTGGAGATAAAATGGTATTTCAACCTGTGGAGACGATTATATTTTAAGACGATTATACTTTAAGCTTGAAATGACTCTAACCGATTTAAGAAGATACGAACTCAAAGAAAATAGTTAGCATAACGATGATTATCAAGGACTGAGAGGTAGTCATAAAAGTCTTGGTTTGAGTTTTAAGGCACCAAGCAATGAGATAGGCTTGCTAAAGCTTGATTAAGGTCATAAAAATATCTTGGGATTTGATTAGGTCTTAGCAAAATTGAAGTTGGTCCTAATGGATTCAAAGAAATAAGAATGATTGACATAACGACCTGTATAGTGAGTGTTAGTTGAAAGTCAATCGTGGAATAAACATATAAGGAGAATGAAATTTCTAAAGCCAATCTTGTGATAGATTAAGCATACGGTAGTGACGAGAATATGGTTGAACGATCTAGTGTAAGTTTAGAAAATGATAAACTGGAAATACAATTGATGTTGGAGTGTTTGATAAATTATGAACGTCTGCAAAAGCAGCAACAGGAGCGCGAGGTTCCGTCACATACGTAACAAATTTGGAAAGTAAAAGAGATTAAATTGTGAGAAAGAAATCTGAAGTCTTAGGAATGGTTAGGATAAGGATGCTTGATACGATTGAGTGTTACTCTGGAAAAGAACATTAGGAATCCAAAAGATCAGGGAGTTGGATTAGTACCAATAGAATCACTGTAGCTCTCAGAGATGGAATGAGGAATTCTAGCATAACATAACACCATTGGTGTTGGTCTGTAACAATGGATCTGAGCCTAGGGACCAAGGCAGAGGACTGGTGGTTGGCTCGCAGTTTGGGGTGTGATACCTACGAGTCGGAGCAACACAGTGAACTGTGGAGACGGTCAGGTGCCAAAGTTTGGGCGACACTGAGAATGTTATGTATGGTTTAAAGTCCAAGTTCCAAGGGACCAGAGCATCGTGGCAGAATTCTTAATTGTGGTGAAAAGATTGAAGGCTTGGATGGTGATCTAAGCGGGATAATTTCTATGCGGGTTATGATAGTCAATAACCAAAAGAGAATCGGAAGAAGGAAATGTAATATCGAGCGACAAAATAATGATTGGTGAGCTGTTAACAGAGATTTGAAGGATTCTTCTAAGATAATTACATCCACGACAAAAATTCGTAAAATTAAGGTTACTAAGAAGTGACGAGTGCGTTCGAGAAATTCGGGAGTTGTGATGAAACAGTAATTGTGTTCATAGGACAGGGTAGGTTCTAACTAGGAATGGAACGAACCCTGATATAGGCATGTGCTACAAACTTGCTTAGGAAAATGTGTTTCTCGGATGTGGCATCTGGAAAAAAAAATTTAAAACTTTAGTTATTGACTTAACTTTTAATTTCGTGTGCTTATTAGTACGCATCCTAGGAATTGTGAGCAATTGGCTTCGATTTAGTTGTTTCGAACCATGCTTTTGGTGACATAAAAAGATTGGAGTAATAGTAAGTATACCTAGGTACCCTTGAGAACATGAGTGGATTTTTCAAAATGAAGTCAAAGTCAACATAAAGAAATGGTAAGATATAAGTTAATGAGTAAATAAAAGTGTTTATTTTTTCAAGAAACGTGTTATGATTTGAGGAAACATATAGTAAGCTGTTATAAAGGAAGAAGTGAGTTTTAGTTTCACTATGTAAGTTTTATTTGGGTCGTAAGATAATAGGTTAAGCTATTTAAGTTATGTCAAGTGTTGCTAAAAGACCCGGTGAGAATCAAAAGTTGTTCAAAAGGGTTTTCATTTAAGGAAGTTGTGTGAAAACTAGGTCGCCTAAAAAGGACAAGATTATAAATACACCTAGAATCGAGGGTAATAGGGACCTTGTTTGACTCAATAGAAAGATTGTTTCTCATGTGAGAAGTATATGGAAAGTATCGAGTAGGTGAAATAGAGCATTTGACGGTTTTAGGGACCAATTTGGAGTGGAATGTTGTTTTTGTGAACGATGAATTGAAACGACACCAGAATTCTATATGGAAACGAATCGATCTAATTGATAGATAGTGTTTGGAAGAGAAATAGTGACATGCCAGGATATTAGGTTGCCATAAGAAAAATTGTATAAACATACATTGGTAATTTGCGAGACAAGCCACAAAAGGCTAAAGTTAATGTGCAATCGAGGTACTAATAATTGAGAAAGGTACACCGAATAGGATCAATGTTATCAGTTTCTGTGCCATCATGGTAGCTGAGTTAGTTCAATCTTGGTTGGGAGATTTAGAAGCCAGATAAAATATAATTTGAGAACACAATTGGGAATGATATTAGGGTTATAAATTATTTTGGGAGTTGAGTAGCTGCCGATATGGAGCTACAACGGGATATTCTAGAAGATAAGAAACGAGTTTGGTAAACTCAAACCATATGAAGATATAAATTATGAATGATTGTTAAGGACTAAGAAAGGTATTTAGGACATTGCAATCGGAAGTCATTAGCAATAGCAGTGATACAATTATCAATGACCAAATTTTGAGGACGAAATTTATTAAAGGGAGGGAGAATGTAATACCCAAGAAAATCATTAAGAGTATAAATGATATTTAGTGGAGGGTATAAATGGAATTGGCAGAAAAATAAGACTATAGGGAACACTAATACAGCTCTAGACGACCAAATTAGTCGGAGGGAGTACCCCGGACCCTAGATAGCCAAGGAAAATGGTATAGTGTCGACGAGCGATTTAAACTATGATTTTTAGTGATGAAATAAATTGGATCAGGAACAGTTTTCGGTACAGCTGTTGACCGGGCTGAGAAAACCAAATCGATGTAGGAGACGTCCGGAAAGTCAACGGAGCATGTTAGAGACTAATATTTTATGTATAGAACAACCCTTAAGAGATTTCGGGTTAAATCAAATGGATTTAAGGTCAAATCAATCTGTCGGGCCTAAGTGCAGTTTTCTAAATTTACCCGAGGGAGATCAAAACGGTAATTTTTCGAAAGTTTCAGGAATGAAATGAATAGTACAAGACTTGTGGTCCTTAGTGGTACATTTGGAAAGATCAGGGGTGTATTGGTAGGGGCTAAAATGTCAAATAAAGAAAACAAGGGTGAAAGTGCAATAAAATAAAAATTCACAGTGTGAACGCGCAAGAAGAAAACCGGCCGCCCCCTTCATTGCACGTGGTCGTCGTTTTCAGGTGATTGGACGGCCGAGGGAGGTTCGGGGGAGGTCGTATACGGCAGTGGGTTGCTTGTAGGCCAAGTGTGGTCGGTGATTGGCCGGATTTTGGCCGGATTTTGGGTATAAAAAGGGGCCGAGGGTTTCGAATTTTTGGGCGTGAAATCAACCATATTTTTGGATGTTTTTGGGAAAGTGATTAAGGGGTTTATGATCCTTGTAACAAGGAGAAGAAAATGGGAGTGTTTTGAAGTATTTTGGAGTAATGTAGAGGTCGATCGAAGCTCGGCCGAGAATGGGTGGTGGACTGCCTTCCGCCGCCTGCAACCGGCCATTTGGTCCCTTTTCCGGTGGCCTTTTGACCGAAAAATGGTGCCATCCGGATCGATTCATCGAAGGCTTGAAGGGGGTGAGGTCAGATTGGTCATCGGATGAGTCGTCGCCGGCCGGTTTTGAGGAAGAAGACGAGGCGCGTGGCTGCACGCGCCAGCTTCCACGCGTAGACACACGCCAGGCGCGTGAGGGCGCGTGTGATAGAGGCATTCTGGAAGTATCTTGGCTTGATGTTGAGCACAAGTTCAAGTATTTGGGGTTTGGCACGCAAATCGAGGTCGTGCACGAGGATCAAGGCAATCCAAATTTGTTCGATGTGAGTGGTCTAATCCTATCTTTACCTTATCTTGAAAATATGTTGGAAGGCGTGTAGTGGGTTCAGGTGGGCGGTGTTACCCTCCCGAACTTAGGTTACACGCAAATGAGGCCAGTTTTAGTGAGTGGTTTTACCCTCCGGAACTTGGGTTGTTCTGTGAAAGCATTTCACTTATGTGTTCATGTCATCATTTTGCATATTATACATGTGATATATTGCATCAACTGTTTTTACTTACAAAAGAGTCTGTGCATGGCGTGTGATTCTCATATCATCGGGGTATTGATATTCGTGTCAATGTTGTTTTCTGTGTGAGACGGAATGGAGTCTTCTTGAGAATGGGACATGGTTAGTCCTGGCGATCGGGTGACACGGTAGGGCATCCGGGGCCGGTACTGGTAATCGGGTGACACGGTAGGGCATCCGGGACTGGTAACCGAGTGACACGGTAGGGCACCCGGGGATTAAGTATGTCAGGGTGATTTCTCAAGTTAGACATGTCGTGCATATTTTCGTTTGTCTGAGTATGCCATGCTCGTGTGTCTTCATGCATTTTATAAACTGTTTTATGCCATCACTTAGATGTTTATCATCTAACTTGGGCTATGCCCCTGAAACATTTAATGTTCCAGCCAGGGACTATTGCGAGGGCAAGGATGTGGCCGGTTGAGGGCCAATGGTGCTTAGTTTGTTAAGTTGTTGTAACGTTTGGAGGCTTTAATACGCATTTCAGATTGTAAATGAACTGTTGTATAATAGCGATTTTATCATTTGGTCTGTAATACGTACATACAATGTAAAAAAAAAAACTATGGTGTTTTGGTATTAATGTATCTGCTGCGTTGTATTAAGACTCGTTTAGTTTAAGATTATTGATCTTGATAGTTAAACGGGCAAGGCTGGGGTTCGCGGGATTTTGTATCTGCATGTGAAGAATGTTCTTTATATACCGCGTGTGTTGAGCTTAAAAAAAAAAAATGAAATCCCGAGAATACCCTTATAGTGATACGCCTGGCGAGACGGGGTGTTACACCTCTATTAAAAAATCTTCAGAAGAATTAGTTATTTAATTGGAGTAAAAGAAAATAATGATACTAATAGTCGAACATTTTACTAAAATAAAAATTTAGCCGTACTTGTTTCAAAATTCATTAACTTCCTTGATAGGGACATTAACCAGTAGCTTCATAATATAATAAGTATTAGATATCCTAACCTCACATGTGTAACGTCCCACTTTTTCCAAGTGTGCGTTAACTCGAGATTACGGGAATATATATATATTTTTTTAAAATCAAACACACAACACAAGTCTCTCTATATACATACCCTCATCATACACATTCCCCGACAATCCCGATCGTACTTTCTCAGTATATCAAAATTTAATAATTAATAGATTAAGACAGGTATTATCAATCACGTTAGCGGAAGCAAGATTGAAATCTCAATGATATATAACCGATAATTCCTTTTACGATAACCAAATCGATGTTTCACATGAAAATATCAAAATATTACATAATCTTTGAACATCGTAATCATAGACAAAACCTATGAAATCTAAACATAGCAGCTACATCTCGATGACATTCTTTCCCTTAACGCCACTGCTTTCACCTGGAACGTTTGAATATTCCAGAGACAAAGTCCAAATTAGATGCTGAATCATCTAAGTGAGAGTTCAAAAACATTTTCATGAATATATGCAAAATCATGTATAAAACCGACAATTCCCGACATGCACCAGTCTAAGAGAATCCCATTAAGCACTTAGCCCTAACCGGGACAATGTAATCTCTCTAAAGGCGACACGACCATACCGACCCATTGGCAACTCAATCTTGCTTAAGAGGGACAACCTTGACATATGAACCCGGGAATCACCCCATTGTCATTGTTAGACTTTACGCTCCTACTCAAAAGCATTCCAAAACCCAACGCAACCTTAGCCCAAAAAGTGTCACATCAGCACTATCCTTGGAATCGACGTCACCTCGGCATTAATGCTATTGCTGAAAGGAACCTGGGGTGGTGTCCACTCGCAGCCCTGCCACTTGAGCCAACAACCGGGGTGGTGTCCACTCTCAGCCCCGCCACTTGGGTACCGTAGGGTGAAGTCCGTCTCAGCCCCGTCCCAAGTGGGTCACCTAGCATTAATCCTTGATACGCATCCCGAGTGCTGTCACATTGGGCTACGTTACAGGTTAACAACCCACGTCCCACATGGAAAACACAAAACAAGCCAATGTTAAAAATCATAACATGCATAACTTAAAATCAACGTTTCGATATATGTAATTTATCGTACGAAATTTAATGCACGTGTAAATAACCGTTTGGTCAAACCATCACAATAAACCAAGCTATAGGGATTAACACTCACAGTAAACCATTCATATGCCACTAATAAGTTTTTCGATAGAACCACTCACCTTGCAACTCAGCTTTTCTCGAAAAGCGCGATATGCCTCGATTTGCATGCCCAACCTTGATTCTTGTGCCATACGCTCTATCATTCAACCTCGATCTTCAACGATACCCTAGACATCATGTTTGTTCAAAATCATATCAATATCTATTTTCCCAATTTGTTTGTAATTTTCTTTCTATTTCCTCCATATTTCTCCTCAAAAATTCTAATAAATACTTACTCAAGGTTTTTTTCTCGATTTTTCTTCACAACAATTCATAAATAAATATTTCTTAACTTCTAGAATTTTTTGAAAATTTTCCTATACCTCCTCTTATTTTTCATAAGCCTTATTTACCTTGAAAATTACAAAATAACCATTTCTCTAACATTTTTCAAAATTTTCTTCCATCATAATTCCTAATTTATTTTTCTTAAAATAATAAAAAAATTTCAAAAATACCTGATCTCTCACGCGCGGGCGAGTGGGTGCAAGCAAAGGCTAGCGTGTGTAGCTCACGCGCCACCGTCTTCAACCTCGAGCCAGACGCCGGCAGTTGCTCCGATCACCCTAAAATCGGTACCCCCTGAAAACCCACAAGGAATCGATCCCAACCCTAACGATTTCAGGCCGAAAGGCCACCGAAAAACCCTCCAAATAGCCGGTTGCAGGCGGCGGTAGGCGGACCGCCTCGTTTTTCCGGCCACCCTCGAAACCCCTTCAAACCAGCTCGAAAACTCACCAAAATTTCCAGAAATCCTCCCCTCATCTCAAGGATCAAAAGCCCCTTATTGGTTTCCCTCGATTCGCCCTCAAACTTGAGCGATTTGATGCTTCAAATTCGGCCGAAACCCTTGGCTATTTATAGGCAAAATCCGACCCACACGTGGCCATTTTTCGGCCAAATCTTCTCCTACACGCCACCAGGACCGTCCTTGCCCATGCCCTGACGAAACTTGGTAGCCAATCCTTCTGATTTTCTGACCAAATCCGCGGCCAGATCTGCCATGCTTTGGCAGTTTTCTGAAAATTGCAGTTTAGCCCCTTGAAATTTTCTTTTGCATTTTGGCCCTTATCCTCAAGCCCCTGATCTTTCTAGCACCATTACTAAGACCCTCAAGATTATCACTTCTCATTTCTCCTTTGAAATTTTTGAAAAATTACCGTTTTGACCTCCCTCAGGTAATTTTTGAAAATTACACTTAGGCCCGATTGATCGATTTGACCTCAAATCCACTCGATCTAACCTAAAACCACTTAAGGGTTGTTCTATACTTCAAATATTAGTCCTAGACACACTTCGTTGACTTTTAGGACGTCGTCTATAACAATTCGGTATTACGACCTAATCGGCAGCTGTATTTTTTGCTGTACCGAAAACTGTTCCCGATCTCATTTCTTTTATCACTAAAAATCATAATTTAAATCACTTGTCGTTACTATACCATTTTCCTTTGCTATCTAGGGCCCGGGGTACTCCCTCTGACTAATTCGGTCGTCCAAAGCTGTGTTAGTGTACCCTATAGTCTTATTTTTTCCAAAATTCTATTTATGCCCTTTATCAAATATTATTTTTATCCTCAAATTATTCCCAGGTATTACAACCTGCAACGAAATATTTTCTAATTCAAATATGTATATTAGACAAATAAATGTACGTATATTTATAAATTTTATAAAAATAACCTTTGTATCTTTTGCCACGACACATTTGGAGTATGATAATTACAAGTTCTGATTTTTCAGGTTCTAGATAACCCTTAACCTCATCTACAAAGTCACCCCACAAAGTACACGGAAGCTTGTTTTTTTTGGAAAAAAAATATATATACACACAAAAACTCGCACATTAGTATACACAAATATCAGCAAATGATCTGAAAAAATAATTTTGTATTGGAAAACTTTGATCCGTAACATCTACAACATTAGTTTTTGATATAAAGTTTAGCTTGTACTTGTGGTTTGTAGTTTTGTATTTCATATTGTTGTACTCAACTACAAAATTGCGCATAATATACAATTGTCCTTAACAAATTAATGTTTTGAAAGATCGAACCAATAAATGCTTGATTGTTGTATGAATTCTTCCATCCTATAAATTTGATGGCGAAATTTTTAATAATTTATACAAAAAAAAAAGATATATATAAATAATTAACATTAAATTTATAAGAAAAAACAACCTATTCATCCATGAAAACCATCTCAATTCTATAAGTTTTTGACTTATCTTGAAAGTATAGAATCTCTTAAAATCTCACGACTCGAACCTTCAACATCCATTGTGCCTTGTCAGCATTGATTTGATTGACAAAATTGATTCTTTCATCCATATTCTGAAAAATTATGTTAGAAATATTTTTATTAAATTATAGCGTGTTATATAAAATAGAAAATCTTGACATTAACATCCTATTTGTGCACAAAAGCTATTACAATGGAATAACAAATGATTAAATATTTAAATATATTTTATAATTATTGGAATTTGACATATTTTTTATAATCCTCTCCCCGTTTCTCCAAATGAGAATGAATAATGTTGTTGAAATTTAATTTCTATAATGATAATAAAATTTTTAAAATATTCATTTTCATTTATTTTTCTGGTCACTATGCATTAATTTTCTTCCATAGTCTAGAAAATGTAATATCATAAATCTTAATTAGTATTGAAAGACTCATACATTAGTCTTGAAAATGTGATATCTAATACTTATTAATTTGCATTGTAAAACCCATGAATTTTGATTTATTTTTTACTTTGATTATAATTAATTATGAATGTAAAATTATTTATTATATTATATATTTAATTATAAATTATAAATATAAATCCTTTTAAAAATTCTATTGAAATTTTTTTATTTTTGATATTAAAATTTAATTTTTACAATGATACCAAAACTTTGAAAATATGAATTTTGACATATAAATATAAATTAAAACTCCTAAAGATGCATGTGGTGAAAAATCTTATATATATACATTTTAAGATCCATAACAAAGAAATCGTAACATATCAAACCAAAATAAAATAAAAAATTAAATAAAAACCAGTTATCAATTGCTACAATGTTATGAAACAATTAATTACAACGCAAAATTTTTTTTTTCAAAATCTTGCTCTTCAAAATCTTGTAGATGTGTAATGTGCAATTAGAAGAATTGAAGCAATAGTTTAATTAATTTATATAAGAATAGCATTATGTGCACGCACCTCAAACCAGCAGTACTAAATGTAATTTCTTTTATTTTATATATCAATAGATAGTTTTTTTGAGATTTTAAAATGTTTGCTCAAATTCTTTATAAATAATATTTATTTAATTACTAGTAAAAAGGTTTAAAGTGCTTTATTGTTCTGTATTATTATTATATATATTAATTCTTTATAAGAGATCTCCAATTACTTTGAAATAATAAGTACTAAATGAAAATTATTTTTATTTTATACAAATGAATAATTTTCTATGACATGATTAATAGTTTAAGTTGTCTATTCATATTCTTTAAAAATAATATTTATTTTTGATTGATTGAGGGATTAATTGATGAGAAGATATGAAAAAAAAATATTTATTTTTTAATAATTGAGGAATTAATCAAAAATAATATTATAAATATTTTTATTAATAATATTTATAAAAAAATATTTATTTTTGATTCATTGAGAAATTATATATCTATACATGACTTTATTAATAATTTAAATTGTCTATTCAAATTTACTATTAATAATATTTATTTAATTGATAGTGAAAAGTTCCAAGGTATTTTATAGGAGATCTCCAATTGCTTTGGAATAATAAGTACAAAATGCAAATTATTTTTATTATATATATACAAATAGATGATTTTCTATGACTTAATTAATAGTTTAAGATGTTTATTCTTATTTTTTAGAAATAATATTTATTTTTGATTAATTGAGGAATTAATAAAAAATAATATTAAAAATATTTTTAATTAATTGAGGAATTAATTGATGAGAAGATTAATTGAGTTTAAAATTAAGTTGTAAATAAATATTATAAATAATATTGAAAACCCATGCTTAATTTCTTACTTTAATTATTAATTATTATTACCTTTAATTTAATGTAAGTTTTGGAGGCAAAAATTACTTTGACAGACTATTGGAGGAAAAAAATGCTTGACAAACTATTTAATAACAAAATATTTATATACACATAATAATGCATTGCAAAATCCATGCTTAGAAGTTAACTAACTAAATATTTAAATTGGTGGATAAATAATATGTACATCATAAATGGATTTTATTAATTTTTCAGCAAGCAAGGCGAAAAGACCAAGGAAATTCAATATAAAAGTGATCTTCTGGCTATATCTTGTATAATTTCTTGGTGGTTATTCATTCCTGCCAATTAAAAATTACTACGTGCATATGATAAATTACTTCTGGCTATATCTTATATTCAACTACTTAATTGTGTTCGCAGCAAACTATTTACTAACTAAATATTTAATATACACATAATAATGCATTGAAAAACCCATGCTTAACATTGAAAAACTCATGTATTGAAAAATTCATTATTAATTTTATAGTAATTATTAATTACTACTACTTTTAGTAATAATAATTTAATTATTATTAATACAAGTTTTGCAGAAAAAAAATTCTTTTGCAGACTATTCTACTTTAATATATATATATAAAAGATATAAGATATAAGATTTTTAGTAAAATTTCAATTTTTCTCACCTATTTATTTTTTTTCTCCTTCGTAAAAGCTCTCATTTCTACTCGCAAGACATTTAACCCAATCCAACATCTCTCAATTATTAAAATAACTTAACCTTATAAAAAACAAAAATAAAAATATGACAACCCTCTCCCAGATAATTCCGCTAGCATAGGACATTCGAAAGAAGGTTGTCACAAAAATGATATAGAACAATATAACTTAATATCACAACTTCTAACTTTAGATATCGTCAGTGGAAGCCATAATATAAGTTTACATCATCTTGTCACTATGACCTATACAAAATGAATACAAGGGCACTAATGGAATTAACAAAATAAAAATCTCCTTACAACGTGCCCTCAGTAAAACTACTAACACAGACCTTTTTGTTGGGAATGTCTATATACACTTCTAAACTTGGGCTCAAGCCCCACTAGACTCGCCCCCAACAATCTCCTTGTTCTTACCTGGAATGATAAAGATTAAGCAAGGTGAGTCATAAGACTCAGTAAGTATATGTATATAATAATGGAACAAAAAATGAAGGGATTGATAATAGAAATAGAGTACACCTGATTCCCCAAATACAATTCAAACACATCATTCAATTCCCATTATTAATACCATTTCATACCATCATCAATATGGATTTATGCAGCATTTCATTTCTCACAATCACATAGATCTCCATACATCGCATAGGCTCACACGGCTTTCCATCTACATGGATCACTTCGGCTCTCAAAGCCATCTATTCACATGCATGTACACATACATATATATATATATATAAATCATGTAATACCAAAGAATTTCTAAATAACTCAAGAGTAATTTATCTTGGGTCGAAAATAGATTTTTCTAAAGTTTAGAGGATTTTAGTGTAATTTCTTACAGTTATGAGTGATTGAATTGACTACAGGGAGTGTCCTGAAGTTGAGATATGTAAGGAAAATGATATAGTATTGACAAGAATTTCGAGACAAGATTTATGGTATTGAAAGAAGTCAGATCAGAAAAAGTTTTCGGTATCAAGCTGAAAAATTGAATTGTCGTAAGATACTTCTGGGAAGTCAATATAACCCTGAGGAGGTTCATATTTTGCATAAAGAATAACCCTTAAGTGATTTCGAGAGAAAACAAAAGGGTTTACAGTCAAAATGCACATTCGAGCCTAAGTGTAATTTCTTAATTTTGCCCGAATGAGGTCGGAATGACGTTATTTCCAAATTTTTAGGGATGAAATGAAAGATTAAGAACTTATGGGTTGTAATGGAATTATTGGGAAGCTCAGGGGTTTCAAGGAAATGGCCAAAGTGCAAAATGGAAAGAGGTTAGGGTCAAAATGTAATTTTATAAGCTTGTAGTGAGAACACTGCCATGGTCGACCAACCACTTTGTTGGCTGCCGATCATCGTTTTCGGCCATGAGGGATTCGGGGAAAGTGGTTAAGGAGGCCCTAGGAGTAGGCCTAGGTCAACATTGGCTGAAATTTCGAAGCTCTGCATCTGTGTTTTGTGGTCAAGTGTTAGCGTGTTTGGGTTGATCTAGGGAAGGTAAAACCCTTGGAGACTTTAGATTGAGAAGCCATGGGCATTTGGAGGCCCGGGGCTACCTATAAATAGAGGATGGTCGAATGCTTCAAAAGAATTAAACTCGCGAATCCGAGTGTTTGAGTAAGAATCGAAGAAAATGAATAAGAGGCTTTTGTTCCCCATGTCTAGATGGTTGTTTTTGGAAAATTTGAGTGAGTTTTGTCAAGATTTGAGGAAGATTTGAAGCTTGGCTGGAAAATTAGCCTTCGTCGAAATCTTGGTTTAACTAGTCGAAAAATGGTTCCGATCGAGTGGTTTGAAGCTATAATCCTATAGAAGATGAAGAAAGTAAGGCGTAGGTTCAAACGAGAGGTGAAACGAAGCTGAAATGAAGGAGAAAAGTGAAAAAAAAAACAGAGCTTGTTGCGACTGTGCATGAGGAAGATGACTAGCGTGTGTAATACAAGCGCTAGCCCGCCCGGCGAGTGGAGTCGCATGACAGATCTTGAGGCGTCGTGTGCAGGCGAGTCCGGGGCCGAAAAATTATGAAAAAAACATAGAAAAATCAAGAAAAATAAGATGAAGGTGTTTATGCAAAAATATTTGGTGCTTACCTTTCGGGTTTCTTGGATTTCGCGCCAAACTAGCCTCAATAAGCATGTTGCCAAAGCATTAGGTGAGTGGTTTTTCCCAAAAAGCTTGTGCATGCTATGTTTTGTCTAAGTTGAGCATGATGGTTGCTAAATCATATGTAATTCATGCACATCTTGTCACATCTGTATATATATTGTTGCATCGGTAGTCGTGATTTTTCCTTGGCATGATATTGTTGACATATCGATATTGGTGTCGAGATGGGATGTTGCCCTAACAGTGTAGCTGTAATTTCCTAAGACTATTGTTGGAACAACGTTAGGACCCCATAAGCAGGTTAGGATTACTGCCTCGGGTTCCGTGCCAGGCATTGGTTGCTAGGGAAGTTACATTAGGGCATATGTTTGTTTATGTTATTGCACCATGCATTCATATACATACAACAACAACAACATATCCAGCCGTTATCCCACTATGTGGGGTTGGCTACATGAATTCTAGACTTCTATGTGGGTTATATCCCAACAGATAGTTTGTCTAGAATTCATATTTGGATCCGACTAAGTTTTACGCTGGCTGTCGACTACCTAACGCAACCCTCCTCCTTTATCCGGGTTTGGGACCGGCAGTGGATAATATCCCCTGGTAGAGTAATGATGAAATGAAGTTTGAACACCATCTTCACATGGAGAAATTTCATGAGATGGTGGTGAATGAAGATAATTGATATAGTTGTGTTCCATAACTTAGTTGACATGGTGAAACCAACAAGTACAATATGAATGCACCATGCATTCATATATCTGTATTAAAACACTCACTAAAAGGTTCATCTTTTAATTTGGTTATGTCCCTAGAACATTCAAATGTTCTAGTTGAAACTTGCAGTATAGGCAGGAAAATGGTTGAGAGGTGATGATACATGATGACGTGTCCAATGGATTTGGCAAGTTATTCCAGTATACGCTTCTTTATGATGATTTAGGTTATATTTTAGTCATGTTGAGAAACTTATGTTTCATTAATGATCATTCTTTTTAAATGTAAGAATGTTACGTATTGCAAATGATGCTCGAGAGTCGATAATGTAATACCGTTATGTTTAATGTTATTTGAGGTATCATTTGATTGTATCAATGTATTTAGTTGTTATCTCTAAGAAATGACTCTCCATGTATTTAGTTTTGAAGATTTACTATGGTACGAATTCTTATGTTATGATTAAAGTGAATTCGGTTATGTACCATATCAGATTTCAATTGTTGCTTCCGCATTTGTAATGATATGTTGGGGGTTTTTCTTTGAAACACGATACTCTAAGTATTAAGAAATATATTGTGGAAAGAGAATGTATATTTTTATGTTGAGCTCCAGCACAGTGACAAGCCTTGAGAATGCGGAGTGTTATAAATCAATTTGCTACTCAGTGGCCTGAGCATCGCCTACTGGGCTATATGGCCACCTCATCCACGTCAGACGCTCCATAGGATATCCTTTTCTTTTCTCATCCGGAAAACATAGTCGTTGCACCAAAATAATAGTAATATGGGCACAAATAATAATGTCATACAATGCTCATGGGGTCTCACATAAGTATAATATGCATGCTCCATTATAGAAATGTACACATTATAAACATCATGCACATTTAAACATTTCAATAACATATTTATTCATAAGCCCATGGTATAGTCATTCATTGAGATTCAATTCCATATCGATTCTCATAATCAATATACCCCCCACAATCATTTTCCAATAAATGTTATACACCCTTTAAGACTTGGGCTATCACTCATGAATTCACGTAGAAATACCCTCAATCATGGCCATTAATCTTTTATTCAATGGTTAAAAATCCTATTTTAATAACTAGGACTTGTGTTTGACAAGGTATTAATGGGGTCAAATATTAACCAAATTGTGCCCAAAATACTCGAAATCGAACCTTATCAAATTAGGGTTACAACAAAAAAAAAATGAATCTTAATTTCGATAACGAGACAAAAAGTTATGGTCAAAAGAGTGCAATATGCGTAGTGTTGAAAGAAATGACTTAGTTGACTATTTGAAGGATTAGTCAACTATTTGAAGGATTAGTTGACTAAGGAAATTATTAGTCGACTAATGCTTAGTCGACTGAGCAGATTGCTGAGTCGACTAGGCCGAGGGCTGGCACAAAAATATGAGAAAATAAGCATCTGTTGAGTCGACTAAACCCAAAGATTAGTTGACTCAACGCATACAAAACACACGAAACAGACCCAAAACACTCCAAAACGACCACCACTAGCTTCATCACCCACAAATGCCATTCCTTGAAGTAAAAATGGGGTAAACAAACCCCAACGAAACACCAACAAAACCCAACTTCATGCCTACGAAAAACCCACTAAGATACCAAAATGGAAGCTTTTTGAAATGAAATGAAAAAGAAAGGAAGGAAATACTTGCACAACCCATGAAAAGAAAGTGCAAAATAACTTGCTTTAAATGGTGCAACTCCAAAGAGATGAAGAAACCAAAATCTGTAAATCTTCACTTGAAACTCCGACCAAGAGCAGAAATTGAAGAGGATAGAAGAAAGAAATGGAGAGAAAGAAAAAGAGATGAGTGAGAGGGAGAGCAAGAGAGTTGGAGAAGAGAGAGAAGAAGATTGTAGAGGAAGCAAGAGAGAATGGGGATGGAGTGGGCTGCCGTCCAACTCCAACCACCCTCTTCTTTTCTTTTTCCCAATTTGCCCTCCATCACAACCCATACACAACACATATCAAGCCCATTTTAGACCTTTTACCCATTTTCTTTCTTGTCCCATTTCTTTAATCAGCCCATATTATTATACACGTGGGCCTAAGCCCAAATCAAGAGTCCACTCATATTAGGCCTAAGCTCATTTAGCCCACAACTTTGGATTCTTCTACACATTTAAACTCTATTTATATGGGTTCATAAATTTTAATTTCACTTACATTTATCATCCCACAAAATTATTATTTTCATTAATTGCCTCTTATCAACACATAAATTATTTTCAACAATTAATTAAGGCAAAAACTCAAATGCCAAAATAAATTACCAATAACGTCTAGATCCACTAACTGGTCATTACAAAAAAAGTGACATATGTTAACAAATAATAATAATGATATAAACACTTTTAAATACATTTACCAATTTAACTTTATCCTAAATAGATAATAAAATGTGATTATTTTGGGATGTGAATTTTATTAGTTCAAAACATAAAAATGTCCCTAAATTTTGCTATTTTTATCGTGTGGCATTTTTCAACTAAGAGTTCGACCCATTATGCCCCTCATCTGTCCAATTTTACAACAATTAGACACTTATGTATTCACATGATTGTATGCGTTGCATGAACTAGTTTGAAGAGTGTTTAATTGTTGCAAAATTAGATAATTAAGGGACATAAAGAGTTAAAAGTATGAGTTGAGAATGGTACATTACAAAAAATGACAAAGTAAAGGAGCATTTTTGTGCTTTATGCTAATTTTATTTGCTAACCAGAGGGACCCAAGGCGCCCGAACCGGGGGATCCAAAATTGTGGGCCGGGAACCTGGTTCACTACGAACCCAGGCTGGGCAGGCAACGTATAATTGTCACGCAAAAACCCTAAACCATATATATGTCTCCAATTGAAACAGTCACTTCAAAGAGATTGTTTGGCTATGCAGTTTGATCGCTTATAAGCTACATAATGTTTTTTCTTACGCATTTGGCAACTCTATATAGCTTAAATGCTAATATAACAACATTTGAGAAAAATTTCTGGCCTCCAGCTTTTCCAAAAAAACTATCAACAACTTATTGCGTTGATCGAATTATTTACTATTTTGCCTTTCAATATTTTTAATATTTACACCCTTGTCCCTATTATATCTTTTCGCATGTATCCTTCGCATTTGCCATTACTGTCATCGCCCCTCCTCCATTACCACCGTCGCCATCGCCCAACTCGATTGTCACAAGCCGCCTCGGTCTCGTTATCGCCATTGTCACCTTTGCTTCCAAATTTGTCGCCATTGTCACCTTTGCTTCCAAATTTGTCGCCGTTACATCTCCTACCGTCTATTTCACCTCTTCTCATCGTCGCCCATCTCCTCCTCCGTTGTTGGCTTTCTTCTTCGCTTCTTCACTATATATAACACGTAATAATATATATTAAGTTTGTATATAACATATATACTAATTTTGTATATAACATATAATATAATTAATTTTAACAAAACATTATATTAGTATATTTTTAATAATTATATGTAATTTATTAACATTAAAATTTTATTAATTAATCATTAATTTATAACATTTTTTTATTAAAAATTAATATTTTATGTATTTTTTTATATTATTTATAGCATGTCTATTTTTATTTTTTTATCAAGTTCTAATAGATTATCAACTCTTTCAAACTAAATACATAACTACTAATTGATAACTTAAAAATATATTTATTTAAACACATTATTAACTTAAATACTATAAAACTTAAAAGTTTTATACCACTTAAAAATCACACAGCTTAAAACTGTCACTGAAAACGCATAGCCAAAGAAGTGCATATGGACCAATTGAAGATAAAGATTAAATTTATTTTCTTATTCCAAGTCTCTCTGAAATTCTGTGTTTCATCAGAGTTCAACAAACAATTTGTATAGGTTTGCATTTGTGGCTGGTTTGGTTATTGCATATAGTTTTTGTAAACCCATGACTTGAGACCCTTCCAACAAAATATTATTTCAGCACCACGAAGCTGCTTATTCTTGTTGTGGGATTTGGAACATGGATGAGACCTGTAATCCTCAGTAAGCCGAAACCACTGCATCACGTTTTATTCCATAGGAACACAATCTTATTGAAGAAAATTGACTTCTTCTGAGATTTTACTCAACCAAGATTCCTGATTGGTAGCAAATAGCTAGAATATTTAAGATGATAATATATACCAAACACGGCTCCTGTGGTGTTTATACCAAAACGACAATAATGAAATGCAGAATATAGATCATCCCAAATCAAGAGTGACAAACCAATTTCACATAAATATAATCTGTACTGATTAAACTATAGATTGTAATTCCACATTCTTATGTAGAATTATAACAACAAACATGAATCAAGGGAAAGATAACATTCCACTTCAGTCACATATATTTGGCTTGGGCCTACAATCAGGTGACAATTTGATATTGTCTAATAAATTAGAAGCAAGAAGGCATCTAGCTGACACTCTACTATTGGCATTATCACACTATTAGTAGGTGGTATTGTTTGCACATAGAAACATACCATTTTGGCTAAGAATTTTTGTTTCCCAACAATTGTATCACCCAAATCCAAAGGACCAAGTTAATAAACCATTTTGGAAAAGAAGGTCTAAATGTCTTTGACATTTTATGAAATGGCACATTAGCAATAGAAACATATTATGATTCAGAGAAGGGGTAAAAACGAAAAGATTTCAGACAACATGAACATATTTTTGTGAATTTATATATGTTGTTTAATTCTCATAGAGATAAAAAATGACAGTTGTAAAAATATTGAAATATTCTAATTGTCACTTGCCATATTAGTTAAGATTCAATGAAGGAAATTTATAAATTAGAGATCAAACTATCTGAAGAAGGTTATAAAAATTGAAACATATTCAAGAACTCTTATCTCAAGTTTCAAGTGATTATTTTCAAAAGTCTCATGCTTTTCAGGAGCTCATTTTAAAATCTTTCCATGATAATTTTTTTTAAGAGAGTGATTTACATTCCAATCTTGTAACTCTTTTTTAAGAGAATGCTTAAGTGTTTACTGTTTCATTTCATATTTTTTTCGTAATGAATCTTTTTACAATATTTATGAAACTTGTAAAATGTTACGTCTGATCTTTTGAAAGGCTATATATTAGTTTTGCCTGAGCCAACTCTAATAGGTTATGTATTATCCTTGAAATATAGTGGTTGTAGCTAAGTTTGTTTGTAAAAAAATAACTGTAAATGTTGTGTGGCTCAACTTGTAAAAAGCTACAAAGTATAGTAAATGGGTGTGTTTGCAAAATCTTTGGTTGTGAATTAAGGTAGTGGACTGAGATTTATAGTTGAACCACTTTAAATCAAATGTGCTACTTTTTTATTTCAATTTCATTTATTTAAGTTCAAATTTTAAAAAAGAAGAATAAATTTAATTCACCTCTCTATTTAAGTTAATAATTGTATCAAAGAAATTACAATAAAATATTATCATCTTTAAAAAATAAGTTAAACCATGCACTTATATGGACAAGAGTCGAAACGTGAAAGAGGAAAGGACATGGTTAGGTTGATTATTTGGTGAAAGGTAGAGAAAATGAGAAGGGGAGTAGAGAAAAATAAAAAAAAAGAGAAATAAATGTCAAAAGATAAGACAAGGAGAGAGAGAGAGAATTGGATACCTTGCATTTTAGATATTTTTTAAAAATTTAATTATGGTTGTTTAATTACAAGATATAAAATGTCACTATTTCTTGACTTTAAAAGGTATTGACAAATGGGAGAGGCTATTGTAATTAAATCAAATCAGAGGAGTATAAAGTGTTATTAAGTTTAAATCTTAAATGGATTTATATGTTCAAAATATTTTTGACCTACAAAAAGCTTATATGTTGAGCCCAAAGTATAAATATAATCAAGCTCGAATAAAAATTATATGTTTAAGTTTGAGCATCCACTACATTTGAGTATGACATAAAGATAGATGGCTAATATTATATTTACTAGTGATGACTCATCAAGAGTTATATATGTAATAGATTGTTTAATATTTTTTTTTATAAAATTATAAATTTTTCGTAATTTCAAATGTGTCGATGAACTATTCAATAACACTCATTTTAGTACTTGATCAATAAGTGATACGCATGTATGATGCCATAACAGTTTCTTAACATTTTCTCAACTTTTTCCCTTTTTCTTCGACTTCTCTCTTTTTTTTAGTGTCTTCTGAACTCCATTACTTTTTTTTGGCAACATTTTCTCAATTCCATCTCTTTTATCATGTGTATTCTTAACTCCCTCTCTCTTCAAGTTACGTCTTTTCTTTTTTCAGAAAAAAAACTGTCACCTCAACTCGTGTGTCTTATTTGTGTGTCTGCAAAAGGTGAAATCCCTCATCTTAAGGGCCCTCCACACACTGCCCCACACACGTGGAAAGGGTTAATCACGGTACACGGCTACGCATCAAATAAGAGATACAGTGCATAGTGTCCACAAGGAGCCACCCCCACATGATGGTGAAACTCCCACACTATGACTGTCATGACTCAAACCTGCATTCTTGTCTACAATCTACTACTTGACTATCATCCGTGCTACGCCCGTGAGGGCGTGTGCCTCATTTGCTATCTAGATATTTAAATGACTAATGTTGCATCATTGTTCTTTGTGGTGCTGGTAACACCGTGTCAAACCAACCATTTTAATGCTAACATTCCTTGACAAGGATTTATGAAACCATTATTATTTAAAAAAAATAATAATAAAATCTGCCAATACTCAAATAGAACGTTAGCACGGTACAGATAAGATAATTGCGTGTCAACTTGTGGTTCAATTTGATCACCTTCACCTCAATGAAATTTCCCGGGAAGTCCGCTCGTCATAGCAGTAATTTTCTTCAAACCGCATTGCTTCTCCAAGGTTCTATGCTCTTTGACTTCTTCAAACTCGCGTTTAAGCTTCTAAGCAATTTGGGTGTTTGTTTTATACGTATGCATGTATATATATAAGCGCACACAGAATATGCAGGATTGCTAATCTACGAAAACTAAGCCGGTGACATAGAAAACTTAAAGAGAGATTTGGCTTTGTTGGGAGATATGTATGGGACCAGGCTTCTTTCCCGCTGCGTAAGATCTCCCGAGTATCTTTCTTTGCCACCAGAAGGCCCGAATTCGGGCTACCTAGTGCTGCAAGATGAAGAATCCGAGACTACTACTTGTTTCGGGTTGTGCAAGAACCGATATCTGCCAGATCTGCCTTTCCCTCAGAACAAGGACTTAACTATTCGATACTCATCCGGGACTGGAGATAACAAACATGTTTCTCATTACGACATCGCGCTTATTCCTGTTCTTAATCAGCCATTGTCTTCCAACCGATACCATGCAATGAAGCCACATGGATCACACAAGGGGTATGTGGACTTTTTCAGTACTCTAGAATGGGTTGAGACTTTTATATTGTTTTTCTTCCCATGCTCATTAGATCAAATAACAAGAATTATAGAATACTAATGAGCTATAGAATTCTTGTAGGTAACTCCATATAGTGAGATAGAAACTTGGTATGTTGTTGTTGAACTCAGGGATGCATGGTATGCATCCAGACTCCACCGGCTAGTTCAATCCAGCGGTGCTATAAACCTTGACACAAAAAACAAAAGAAGGTGTTCATGGATTGAAACTTCAATACTTATATTGTCTTCCAGCGTGGATTACCATGGATTGTAATGCCCGAGCAGAGAGCTCTGCCAGAGCACTATGCAACTAGAGGCAGGCATATCTTCTAAACAAGTTTCAGGAAATAATTTTGTGGATTAACAATCTAATGACCTGAGCTAACTTTGTACTTGTTGCAATTTGTTCGATTCGTTGTTGTTTGCCTAAATGGTAGTGTTCATAATTTGTTTCGATAGGGAAGCATATGCTTGTTCGACGGAGAACAATATGAGTACCTGTTGCTTCTGTAAATGCATTAAAGATGTAAAACCAATGCCATTTGATCCTAATGACATATACCAACAATTTGATATTGGTCCTTACGAAGGAGCATGCAATGCTCGCGGCTTGTTTACTGCCACATCGATAGCACCAGATGGATTCCCTCCATACTTCATGCGAAGAAAAGGGTGGGAAATTTACACCGGAACCCCTAAAAACTACAAACTAGGTGAAGCACTGGGCGTTAACAATGGCCTTCGAAGCAGACTTCCAGATTTCAATTTCCCACCACACCATAAAACTTCAGGAGCAATTGTTGTGGGCAAATGGTACTGTCCTTTCATGTTTATCAGAGATGGGAACTTGAAAGATCAGATGAAGAGATCAATGTTTTACGAGATGACACTCGAGCAACGATGGGAGCAGATATTTGCCTGTGAAAACGATTCTAGCCAGGGCAATGCAGTGACTGTGGATGCTAGGGTGCAAATAGAAACGGCCTTTATAGAGGGCAAGGAAGCGACCTGGGATGGAAGTAATGAGGCCAATGGGGTGGTCTGGTTCCGGAGCTTTGGTGCCGAAGGAGAAACAAGTATTGGGTTGAGTTCACTGATCGTTTACAGAATGAGATGGGAGCAGCAGAGAGCTGGGTGGACTAGCAGCGGAACAGGGTTGGTGAGAGTGAGTAGAACAGAGGAATTTGCAGGGTCGGGTGGGTGGAAGAAGTATGGTTGCTATTTGTTGGTTGAGAGGTTTGTGTTGAAGAGAATGGATGGAAGTTTGTCACTGGCCTGTGATTTCAAGCATACCCACGTGGTTGGGAGCAAATGGGAATGAGCTTGCTGCACCATCATGATGCCTTTTTTATGGCCATATTCTATGAGGCATATATATGTATACTAAACATCAACATTTGTATTTGTTTTTACGTTCTTTCTTTTCATTCGATCGGTTATGAGCTTTGTAGAAATAATATTCTGATGATGTTTTTATGTAAGTGTTGTCCTACTTGTATTGTTGGCCTATCAAACACTTCGACTTGTTAGCATGCCTTTAATATATGTTGAAAATGCTCAAATGATGTGTTCGACACTCTCCCTTGTATTGATTATCTGAAAACCAACAAATAACGGCCTTGTTTTATTGTCTTTTCAATTTTCTTGGGTGCATTTTTTGTGAAATTTCTCACCTTAAGAGTCCTCCACACACTACCTCACGCACGTAGGAGGGGTTAATCATGGTACACGATAACCCCCAAAATAGGAGGCAAATGCATGGTGTCCACAAAGTACCACCCTCACAAAGAGGTGAAACTCTCACACTGCATCTACTGTGACTCGAATCTGTATCCTTGGGTGCAATCTGCTACCATGTGAATCATCTGTGCTATGCCTGTCTCTTCAATTTTCTAACTTCACAATTGCATGTTTCTTTTATTTTCTCATGTCTTGATTTTATGTTTTGTTCAATTTTCATACTTTTTATATTTCTGTTCTTCAACTCTTTAAATATTATCAGAATTATAGAGATAATAATGATTTGACTATAAATTAATTGTTAATTAGATTAGAATTATTCATTTAAAATCTTTACTTGTAAATTTTAAATATATTTTTTATACTATATTATGGCATCAAAAAAATAAATAATTATTTTATTAATTAATACATTTCGATCACTACCATGTTCTGCTTTTTTTTTTTTTTTTAAATATTATGTTCTTATATTCATGCTGTATAACATATTATCACGTCATGTACATTTTTTAATTTATTTTTAAATTAAAAATAAATAATTTTAATTTTCAGCAAAATTTCAATTTTATGTCCCCTATTCTGTTCATTTTCTTTCTCTTTCGTGGAAGCTCTCATTTCTACTTGCAGGACACTTAACCCAATCAAACATCGCTCCATTATTAAAATAACCTAATCTTATAAAAAATAAAAGTAAAAAAGTGACATATGTTAACAAATAATAATAATAATAATATAAACACTTTTAAATACATTTACAAATTTAACTTTATCATAAATAGATAATAACATGTGATTATTTTGGGATGTGAATTTTATTAGCTCAAAGCATAAAAACGTTCATAAACTTTGCTATTTTTATCGTGGGATTTATTTTAATTCAGAATTTGATTTATTATGTCTTTCAATTATTTAATTTTACAATAATCAGATACTTATCTATCTATGTGATTATACACTTTGTATGAACTAGTTTGAAGAATATCTAATTATTATAAAATTAGACAATCAAAGGATATGAAGAGTCAAAATCTGAGTTAAGAGTGCTACGTTACAAAAATAACAATCTTGAGAGGGTATTTTTATGCTTTACACTAATTTTATTTGCTAACGAGACGGACCCACGGCGCTCTAACCGGGGGATCCAAAATTGTGGGCCGGGAACCCGGTTCGCTACGAACCCGGGCCGGGCGGGCAACGTATAATTGTCACGCAAAAACCCTAAACCATATATACGTCTCCAGTTCAAGCATTCAGTTCAGAGAGATTGTTTGTCAATTCATTCGCCGGAGATTGCTCTTTCAAAGAGCGGGAAAGGGAACTGCGAGGGAGAGAGAGATGGTGGACGAAGACCAGCAATGGCTCATCAACTGCTTGATTGCTACTCTCGACACCAATCCCCAAGTTCGTTCCTTCGCCGAAGCCTCTCTCCACCAAGCCTCCCTTCAACCAGGTTCTTTCATCCCATTCAATCAATTCCATCTCTCTCTCTCTCTCTCTCTCTCTCTCTCTCTATGTATGTGTATATACATGTATCATGTATGTATGTACGTACGTAAACACAGACAGTAGGGGTGGTGTGCACATGGCGAGTGTGGGAATTTTGTATGGAAGCATATCATGGTAAGTATCTGACATTTTCTTCAGAATACGTCATGCATTCATCTCAAATAATCCGAGCGTGTATAATGAGGATAATCATAGATATCAAAGTTTTATTTTAAGGGAAAAAGAAATGCGAAAATTTCACTATAAGTAATGGACATACAGGCTTCTGTAACAGCAAGGGAAGAGGAAAGCTAATGGCGACATTTTATCAAACAGTTAATAATAGGCAGTCAACTGTGTAATTCAGAACACATGGCAGATTTGATGATCTCGAGACCAATTGGTAATTGTTTGAATGCGGGAACTGTAGAAACCCTAACTACCACGTGCAAGACGACATTCCATAAAAACTATATTATAAATTGTTTATTTGATACAAAGAGAAACCTATAAATAATTCCAGCATAAGAAAAAGGTATAAAAGCTAAAAGCACGGCAGAAAGATCAACCAAAGAAGTGCATATGGACCAATTGAAGATAAAGATTAATTTTTTTTTTCTTATTCCAAGTCTCTCTTAAGGACATGTATCATGGTGCAGAGACAAGGGTCAGAACTTGCGGAGGGGATATTGAACCGTTTAAAATTACAATAGGATTGCATCAAGGTTCTGCACTAAGTCCATACTTATTTGCTTTAGTAATGGATGAACTCACTAAAAATTTTCAGACAGAGGTGCCATGGTGTATGCTATTTGCAGACGACATAGTATTGGTGGATGAAACGAAAGAAGGAGTGAACGCTAAGCTTGAGTTATGGAGAAACAATTTAGAATCTAAGGGATTTAAATTAAGCAGAAAGAAAACATAATATATGGAATGTAAATTTAGTAAGAATGCAAGAGTGGAGGATGTTATAATAAAATTGGAAGACCAAATCTTACAAAGAAAAGACCATTTTCGATATTTGGGATCAGTGATTCAAAAAGACGGAGAAATTCACGAGGATGTCACACATAGAATTAAGGCAGGTTGGCTAAAATGGAGAAATGCATCAGGGGTGTTATGTGATAATAAAATCCCATTAAAATTGAAAGGAAAATTCTATAGGACAGTTATAAGACCAGTTTTGTTGTACGGCTTAGAATGTTGGGTAGTCAAATACTAACATGAGCAAAAGACGAGCGTAGCGGAGATGAGGATGTTAAGATGGATGTGTGGCCATACAAGAAAAGATAAAATTAGAAATGAAGTTATTCGTAATAAGGTAGGAGTAGTGCCAATAGAGGAGAAGATGAGAGAGACTAGACTAAGATGGTTTGGTCATGTAAGAAGGAGACCAAGAGACACTTCTGTGAGGAGAGTTGATGAAATGGAACAATTAATCAAAAAAAGAGGTAGAGGCAGATCTAAGAAGACTTTGAGGGAGACATTAAAGTTTGATATGAAGTGTATGGACCTCAATGAAGATATGATAAAAGACAGAAATACATGGAAGTCTAGAATTCATGTAGCCGACCCCACATAGTGGAATAAAGGCTGGATATGTTGTTGTTGTATTCCAAGTCTCTCTGAAATTCTGTTTCATCAGAGTTCAACAAACTATTTGTATAGGTTTGCATTTGTGGCTGGTTTGGTTATTGCATACAGGTTTTGTGAACCCATGACTTGAGACCCTTCCAACAAAATATTATTTCAGCACCACGAAGTTGCTTATTCTTGTCGTGGGATTTGGAACATGGATGAGACCTGTAATCCTCAGTATGCTGAAACCACTGCATCACGTTTTATTCCATAGGAACACAATCTTATTGAAGAAAATTGACTTCTTCTTAGATTTTATTCAACCAAGATTAATTCCTGATTGGTAGCAAATAGCTAGAATATTTGAGATGATACATATATATACATATCAGCAGCTTAATATACCTGGGTTTCATTTGCAATCTTTGGCCTGGCATTGGATGACAAAGAGGGAGAGTAGGGAGGAAGAGACGAATGCTCATTTTTTAACAAACCCAAGCAGTTATAAAAAATGTAAAATTCTTTTTTGCCTTTAAATTTTGTAGATGCATAATTCAATTAAGATGACATATAAAAAATTTTGAAGAGAATTTTTAAAAGCAAAAGTTTGATGGGGATTAAAAAACGAGGCTACAGAAAACTTGGCTCCTTTCTTTTACAGTAGCATAGATTCTCCTCTAGTGTTGCAGCACTTATTTTTGATATACCATTAATATAGAATTTGAAATAAAATGAGAAAAAAAGATTGCATACAAAATCAATCTTATTCAACACGTCTAATTGTGTGTGCGTGCTTGCGTGTTTTTTTTTTTTTGGGTTGGGGTGCTAATTTCAATAAATCCACATATGCATCTCCTATCATTCATATTTTACTTTTACACTCATCATTCTTTCATTTTTATATATTAGTTTTTTTTATTAAATTGCATATATGCATACCAAATTACTCAAGGTGGTGATTATACCAAAACGAAAAAAATGAAATGTGGAATATAGATCATCCCAAGTTAACAAACCATTTTGGAAAAGAACATCTGAATGTGTTTGATATTTTATGAAATGGCACATTAACAATAGAAACATATTATGATACAGAGAAGGGGTAAAAAAGAAAAGGGGTGAATCTACATTAAAAATTCTTCACTTCCACCTAAATGCAAGATTAAATCATAAGGACTCATCTCTCTCACTCTCCTAATCAGTCTACCTCTCTTATTTTCCAATTGGTTGTACAAATTTCAACAACCAGCACAACCAATTAGCATTATTCTGAGACAGTGTTTAACATGAAACCACATGAAAATCTTAGCAAAAGATGAACATGGAGAATGCCACCCACAGTTATATTGGTACAGATAGAGGCAGGGACAGAGATTGAGGCAGAAAGAAAAAATTAAACAAATGGCTGACTAAAATTGTCCATGTTTATAAAGGATCTCAGAAAGTTCCATTTTCAGTTCTGAAATTGTGAACTCACCCAAGTTTCATATGGTCTTATTGATCTACTGAGTGGAAGACCAAATCATGGAATCTCTGGTCTTCTTCACCAAATTGCTTCAAAAAGTGTATCACTTCCTGCTTTTTATTTTTTTATTATTTTTATTTGTGGTTTTCATTTGTGTGGGCAGACTTCATTCAATGTGGAAGAGAGGAGTCAGTTATAAGGTGGAAATTACAAAAAAGGAGACCTATCGCTTATGATTTGAATGTTAAGTGATTGCCTTCAGAAGATACTTGTTGATGTTTGGATTGCTAGGTCATTTTTGGAAAATTGAAAGTCTATCAGGGCTTCAAAATCCACTCTGAACTCTGCTCCTGCTTTTAATTGATAGCATAGATGTACCCGAATTAAAGTCGTTGTGGCTTTTATTTCCTTTTAATGTTTGACATGTATATATATTAGCAATTGGCCTTACCATTGGTTGTTTACTTTCTTATGCTGCCTGCATAGATTGGGAAGAAAACTTTGGCCTCTGCGAATAGAAAATGCTGTTTGATCTGTGATGAGTTCCTCATCTTCATGTGGAATTTATGGAGACAGTGTTTTGCTTGTTGCACATTGCTTGATTCTCCTAATTATTGC
Source organism: Diospyros kaki (assembly GCA_036245055.1). Classification (NCBI taxonomy): domain Eukaryota; kingdom Viridiplantae; phylum Streptophyta; class Magnoliopsida; order Ericales; family Ebenaceae; genus Diospyros; species Diospyros kaki. Next base: position 4,063,175 of record BSEG01000010.1, read on the forward strand.
TTGTGGATCGGAGTTCTTCAGCCAGGAACAGAGTTTAGCATTTATGTCTTAAGCTGATGCCTGTATAAGGAATTCAATTTAGATGGACCTAGAGGATTTTTGGTATGTCCCTAGCATTTATGCATTAGACTTTCGATCTAGGACCTTCATGGAGGCAAAAATTGGCCTGTGAAAGTATGTAGTACTAGTTGTTCTTAGATGTGGTTTCGTTCCGATTTGAGCTGGTTTTGTGTAGAAATGGAGATAGTCTCCTGGGTATTGCACATTGCTTAATTTTCTTGATTCTTGCTTCTGGAGTGAGTTTGTATAAAAAATTTAGATTTAGATGGACATAGATGTCATGTGACAAGGGGAATTCTTGTAATAAAAGAAGGGCATTCTTGTAATAAAAGAGGATGGGTAGTTATGGGTAGAAGGTTGTAGAAGAAAAGGCAATTAGGCAACTTGTAATTCAAATGTTGGCGCCAACCCACAGAGGATGGGTATATAAGCCAGCATCCACGGCCATAGCTGATAGGCTTGAATACAATTGAATTCACATTTCTCTCTCATTCCCCCTCTTTCTCTCAATTTTCTCTCTGCCTTTCTATTCTCCCTTCTCTCTCAGTTCATCAATTCCCGTGCAATTCCTCACTGCATTGTGAGAGAATTCCCTTGTCAGAATTGAGTTCTGACAATAGAGGACTGGAGTTGGCCATAACCTTTCTGTATCAGCTTTACCTTCTAGAACCTTCACAAATGTAAAATTGAATGCAACATTGCAAGCATCAGAATCTTATATTGTTAAAAGTAAAGGTTAATGACATACATATAGTGATTACATATAGAAGTTTACTAATGACTGTATGTTGGGGAGCACAGATTCTTTCTAAGTGGCTCGTAGTTGCAAAAAAACCACTGCCTCATCATTTGAGGACATTTCTGTACAAAAATTCTACAAGGATATTGTTTTCCTAAAGTAAAAAGAATGGTTGTGCTGATACTTATCCACTAATGGCTTTGCAAGTGAGTTTTTATCCGGCAATGAAGAGTTATTACCAGATAGGAGTGCAAACTACATAGCATCAGAGTCAGACTTGCCTAACCAGTCTTTTTTATCTTTTTTTCCTGTCTTTGTCACCAGGAATAGGATCAGGACATGGTCAACAATCATGTTTAAGTTGATGTTTTAAAGAGTTTCAAGTAGTCATTATTTTAAGGGTTGCATGTATTTCACCACTTTTTTGATATATGTATATTTTAAAAAAAATTGTTCTCCTTGTGCCTTAAAGGACTAGTATGGTGCTACACAAAGTACGAAAACTGATTGGTGTTTATGTGATTTGTTTGAAGGTTTTGGACGTGCATTAGCAATGGTTGCTGCAAATAGGGAGCTTTCATTGGGATTGAGGCAGATATCCTTTCTCAAGCTTCACATAACTTATAGTTGTTCCTTTTTCTTTTTTTTTTTTCTCTTTTCATTGAAGGAAAATATTATTTCATCTGTGACTTCGTTCTTTTATAAAGAAATATACACTGTTTCTTATTTGATTAATCAGATCGTAATTGTTTAATTTGTGAGATTTAACTTGCTTTTACCTAGCTGCTGTTCTTCTAAAACAGTTTATTAAGAAACACTGGCAGGAGGATGAGGATTCTTTTGAACATCCTGTTGTTTCAAATCAAGAAAAGGTCCTCTTTTACTGCACATCATGGTTTTTTTATGTTAATTGGTTTCTAGTTACAAGATATGCCTTTTGAATGGAGTGTTTGAAATGTTTGTTTTTTATTTGAATGCTATCCCTCAAATTTTATCTTAGTTGGTTTTCAGTTATGAGATAACCTTTTGAATGGTTCATTTATTGTTATTATTTTCTCTTCCTCAAATTTTGTTTTGTAAGTAAACCGTTTTCCCTTCAATTAACACATTTTACTTTCTTGATTTCTTTGGCTTGGTTTCTTTTTGGTTTTAAGACAAAGTTTTTACTGTATACCTTTGCTTTGACAGATTAATGGACATTTGACAGCCAAAGATGCTAATTTGTAACTTCCATTCGTGTGCAAAATGAGTAGCCATTCAAGGGCTAGAAATCCTCTTAAATGTCATCGGAAGAGGTTCCCTTGAGTTATAAAAGCATTTAGATATTGCTGGACTTTGGTGCGACTAATGCTGTGTTCACTTTTGTGTTGTGTACCATTTCATATTATAATTTACATTATATAATATTATATTAATAATGTAATATAATAATATTGTATTATGATGTCATATTATATTATATTACTGACCCATAGAAGGCTCTAAGCCAACTATAAAACTAATAAGAGTATAACTCCAATTGTTGATGATTAATATACCAATAAAAAATATAATAATATTATATTATATTATATTATATTATTAAATATTAATATAAAATATTAGATGAAATATAATATAATATGACATTATTATAATATACTAAATATTTTTGTAAAATATTATTAATAAAAATATAATATTAATAATATCATGAAATTAGAAGGGTTCAGCTCATCCCCAACTCACCTCAATCTCATCAAAATCAAGAGGTTGAGTCGGAAAAATTGGTATTGCACCAAACACCTAAACTACTATGTTTGGCTTCAAACTCAAACACAAAACAGGTCCATAGTATGTTCTGGACTAAAGGATAACTTTAACTTTGGGTCTAGTTACAACTGTGACAAAGATAGTTACTTTTTTTTGTTCTTCGGTATGTTGAATGGTGTTAAAAATCATTGTTTATTATGGAATTAGTGTTTTTTTTCAATTTTTACATTACCATTAATATAGATTGACTGACATCTTAAAATTGGATTGGAGTTACTTTTTCAATATTTTTATTTTTTTAGTTATTATGTTCATAAATATCACCATAAAAAATATTCATTGCTATATCCCTATTGTATTTGTATCTTCTATTTTCTCTCTATCCGTCTATGCACCTGTTTGTTTCTGTAGGCCTGGAAAATGAAATGTTTTCTTGTGAGATAGTTGTAAGTAGAATTTTAAAGATGCTGTGAGGAAGTTTGATTGTTATTCTTACAAACTTAAATTTTTGTTGTTGAGAAAGAATTGAGATCAGACCTTAAATTACATAACCAAAATTCTAGATGTTTTTATGCACTGTGATTCCATTTATAATGATGATTAGAAGTGTGGTAAGATTGTTGATCTGAATGTTTATCAATATGTCTGAGTTGAAGGCCAATAAGTTGCCTAACAAATAAAGAAAACAGAACAAATAATGAAAATAACATGTCATCAGAAAAAAAAAACAAAGAAAAAAACTGCAGACCCATGCTACCCAGTGCGTGAACAGTGAAGAAACAAAAAAAATGCTATAATTCAAGAATGAAAGTAAAAATGAAAGAATAGTTGCTGGAGGTTGTTTCCTTTGTCTGTCCACACTACCAGTGAAAAGCAGGTTGCCAGAGGTAAGCAGGCAAGGCATATGTGCTGGTGTGTGACAAAGTATGGCAGACCTCTGGTGACCATCTTCTGGTTTGCCTCTTTCCGACCTATGCGATTATGTTTTCATATTGTAAACAAAGCAGATTCTCCATTGACAAATCAATCTAAAACCTTTTGAATATAAAAAAAATTAAAAAAATTACCGAGGTGCGAAAGGTGTGTGCCTTGCTCCTCAGTGCCTATATGGGTGCCTTGCCTCAGCTGTGCAGAGCCCTCAGCTTCACCTAGCACCTAGGCATGCCTTTGCAACTGTGATAACAATGGTTGACTGCAGCTCGTTTTGGATACAGTATTTTCCAGGGTTATTGCTGCAAGGGTTTTACTTACCTTGATTTACAACATAAACTTGCAGTGTGACATTCCCGTATATACTCAGTTGCCAGCAAATACTTTGTTAATGAACTGTGATATGGTTAACACATCTAAGAAAGGTCTAATGTTTGTGCTATGTGGTGTAAGCGTGTGATAGGTACTCCCCCTTTTAATTTATTGCCTATAGCTCTGTGCTTGTTTATCCTTGTTTCTTTGAATAGAACCTGCCCACCCAGCAGTCTGCATTCCCTTTCTCTGCCTTTTTCAAAATCCTTTTCTAATTATTAAATTCATGTTATCAGGAATCTGTACGGGGACTTCTTTTATTGTCATTAGATGATTCTCACAGGAAAATCTGCACAGCAGTTGGTATGGCTGTGGCATCAATTGCACATTATGATTGGCCCGAGGAATGGCCTGAATTAATGCCACTTCTCCTAAAGTTGATAAATGATCAAAGTAATATGAATGGGGGTAAGTCTTTAATGCATTTTTTTTTTTTATTTCACTTGGCTTAAATTTCTTTTATGCACGAATCCTACATAATATTTGGTAATCTTAACTTTTGTCTAATCATTCCACATGTATTGTTCAAGTCTTTCTGCTTTGACTGCTTTCTCTTAGTTTTAATTTGTTTATTGTGATCCAAATTGATATGATTGCCTAGGTTATTTCTTTACCTAGTGTTCCTTCTAAGATTCCATGACATCGTGTTCTTTTGTTTGCTTTGAGTGTGCAAAGGAAGGTTTGTACTTGTTGCCTGATCTTTTTATAGTATCAAAAAATGGTTATGCATCTAATCTATGCTGAAGCTATGCTCAAGTTATTGGTTAATGTATAGAAGATGCTTGTATTCTTTAAGCATGGACATGCCCCAAGGGAATACGCTTAGCTCAAATTATTGGCCTATATATCTAAGAAGATTATATTCTTTAAAGTATGGGCATGCCCCAAGTGTATGCAACTCTAATTTCCTTGTATTTTAAACAATTTTCAGATTCCTCACATGCTGTTCGTGGATTCTGATGTGACCATTAGAGAAGATGCAGTTCCTTTGATAGAAATGTATTTTATTTTATAATGTGACAAGTTGTATCTTTGTATTGCTGATTCTGCGAAGCTTAAATTCCCTTTGTTGGGGTGTTTTGAATTCTCATGTAACAACCTGTGAGTTGATATCGGCAAAAAAATGAGAGAAATAAGTGAAAGAAGGCTCGGGAATCAACCAAGTAATCGACTGGAAGGGTCAGTTACTGGCTGTAGGTTAAAACTCAGATAAGTGCAGAGATAGTTCTTGTCATGGCAGTGCGGTGACAATTAGCAACTCTCCTGATTCAATGTGAATCGGAGGAGTATGCTGGAACAGAAAAGAAGAATGGAGAAGGAAATGTAGAAGAAGAGTAAGGGAGGAAAAGAAGTAGGAGGGAGAGTAACAGAGTCTTTGATTGAATTTTTAGATACCTTTTACAGAAGATGGAGCAAGCTTATATAGCTTGTTCCGTCGGTGTTGCCACAACAGATCACACCCTCACTAATCAACTAATTTGTCCTATTCTAGCACTTGGACACCTAGCAGAATCTGCCATAATTAGCTTCATTTTGGATACGTATGGGCTTAATGAGAGGATTCACATAGTATTAAAATTGTTAAGGCTTTAAATAAAACTTAAAAAACATCAAAGTTGTGTGTTGAACTCCTTGGTGAGGTCCTGTGGTGTTATAGGTGGTATAAGAGTTAACCTAGGACGACTACCGCATGGATGCAAGCTAGGAAAGTGTTTTGGATCTGACTTGGGGCAGATTGATAGATATGGAATTTTTTGCAAGAATGCCAAAGTATTAAAGGAGGGGAGTTTGTTATAACCCAATCCCACGTTGATAGTCCACTAGAGATATCTTGCGTATATTATTTGCTCTCATGAGCATATGAGTTGTCTTTAACTACCACCTTTAAGTGAGGATCTGCTATGTTACAAGTGGCATCAGTGCTGACGCAGGACCACTATTGCTTAGGTGTGGGCTACCAAAAGTGTTCTGAATTTGACTTAGGTCAAATTGATTGATATGGATTTCTAGCCTGGTGAGGATGTTAGGTATTAAAGGAGCAAGTTTGTCACGACCCAATCTCACATTGATAGTCTACTAGGAAGGTCTTAGGTATATTACTTGGTCTCACAAATCTTAAAATCACCTTCAGCTAGCACTTTTGGGTGAGGACATAGTGGTGTTACAATAGCTTTGAAAAGATTAAATATGAGAGTGGTGTTATCTGCTTGAGTTGTATTACTTGGTGATATTGTAGAATTAGGTCTGTAGAGTATTGTCACAACCTTGGGTTGGGCTAGGGTTTAAAAAGGAAATTGAGAAGAATTCGAGACAACAGAAATAAAGAGAATAGACAGAAAATAGGGGAGATCGGGAGAGAGAAATGTAAGGAGAGAAGTTTGAGTTAAATATATCATTTCATCATACAATTCTCTACATACTATAGCCTGTTTATAGGCTGTCTAATTGAAAGCAGATTCTAGAAACAACACCCATGTGCTCTCAACAAAAATTAAAAATATCTCCTAACAAACAATTGTAGCTCAATTACATTATTGCCCCTCTATTGCCCTTGGGAATGTTACAATTCCTCTCTCCTTGAGAGAGTTCTTGTCCCTAAGAACTTACAACAGTTGACCACTGTTATTCATCCAATCTTAGCTTTCCCTATCTGTGTTATTTTTCTTTCTTTTTTTCTCCTAGGCTTTTTTTTCTTTTCTTTTTCGTTCATGTTCTCTTGCTTTTCCTCTACTAGGACCAACACCAGAAACTGCTCTGCTCCAGCTGAAATGAAAACAAGACTATCATATTGCTTAGGACCAAACATATTCATAACAACAGTGAGATATTTTCTTACTATCTTGATGCTTGATTTAACCAAAGTCATGGACTCCTCAGCCCTCTCCGAAGCCAAGAAAGAGCAAGGGAGCAGTATGCCTAGAACCTTCATCCTTAGGACCAGGCCTCTCAAGGTTCCATTCTTGAATATTAGCCTGTTCTTCAAATATTGAACTAGGCACCTGGGGTACTGCAATGAATTTTGCTTCCTCTGTCAATTCATCGAATAATTCTTCATTTTTCTCCTGTAACCTCCCAATAGGCACATCTTGATTTATTAGCTCCTCTTCTAGCTTATTGACAATTATAACTGAATTCATTTCAACAAATGTCTTCCACAGTGGAGCCTCAATATTGTCTTTGGTAGCTGCCATTCCTTCTTTGTAATCCTAAATTGTCTGCTCCAATTCAGGTCTTTCCTCAATTGTAGTAGAAAAAAATTTGAACAGACAAACTGTCTTCTAAAACTTTTCTTTTTAAGGAATGAGAATGTTCCTTGGAAAAGTATTAAGCTGGAATGCTAACTTGGAACTTCTGTGAAAACAAAATTAGTAAGTCATCTAGCTTGTGTTTGAGGTTAACGAGTTGATTGCGTCCTTCTTGGATTTCTTTTCTTGTTGCAGTTCATTTTTCCTTGAGTCCTTTCTGATTGCGGCCTATTCTTCTTGATAGTAACTTGCCTCCACTTGAATCTGTCTTAAGCCTGAAGGTAGCCTGCAGATTGCCTAACTCATAGCTGAGGTCTGATCGAAAATTAACCACTAGGAAGGGTCGGGAAGCAACAACTGAGTACCATTGGAAACTAATAGTTGTCGAGCATCGAAAATAATTGTCGAAATTCGTTGGGATATGCCTTGTGACTGACCGCCAAAGTTCACTGGAATTAGCTGGCTCATCGTCGACTTGATGGCTCGGATTTGTGTTGGATGGGGATCGCCTGGCTCTGAATAGTTTTGATTGGATTTGCTGTCGCCGTTGATTTTGGAATTCACTGAGTCAGAAAGTATTAGCGTCTCGTGAGTTCAATTGGCTCTCATTGCAACTCCTTGTGAATCGCCTTTTCTCAGTTACTGCTTCAAGTCTAACCTGATTCAGGAGTAGGAGAAGTCACATAGTTACAACGACTTTGATCGGCCTTCGAGAGTTGCTAGGATTTATCGTCTTAGAATCTGCCCAACTTTCATTATCGCCTAAATTCTTAACACAAGATTTGCTGAAATCTCAGCCAAGAATCAATCGACTTTGATACCAAATGTCACAAGCTAGGGTTGGATGTCATGACCTAAGGAGCAATAAAGGGGTAATATGGTAATAGGCTAATAATAGTTGTTAGGTGATATTTTACAAGTTGTTAGGAGCACATGGGTGTTGTTAGGAATCAATTAACAGCTAGTTAAGGCCTATATAAAAGCTACTTGCAAGAGATTGGCGATATGTGTAATGAAATGAAAATTCTATCTTCCTAATTCTCTCTATCCCTCTCTCGTTTCTTCTCTAATTCTTCCTTCATTTTCTGTTGATTTTTCCCTCCTTCAATTCTAATGTTCTGATTTCTTCCCCCAATTCCAATCACAACTGTAGGTAACCCTAGGAATGTGACATTGGGCTAGGGTTTAGAAAGGAAATTGAGAAGAATTCGAGAGAGAGCAGAATTGGAGGGAGAGGCTGAGCATAAACAGAGAGAATAGAGGGAAAACATGGGAGATTAGGAGAGAGAAATGTAAGGAGAGAAGTCTGAATTCAATATATCATTTCATCATATCATTCTCTACATACTATAGCCTATTTATAGGTTGTCTAACTGAAAGCAGATTTTAGAAACAACACCCATGTGCTCTCAACAGAAATTAAAAATATCTCTTAACAAACAATTGTAGCTCAATTACATTATCGTCCCTCAGAAATGTGGTAAGTATTTCATCTCTATTTAATTTCATCATAAGAGGAAACAAAATGCATGCTAGCTAATTTTCATTTTCCCTTAATACTTTGTGTATAGTTGCAATGAATTTGTTGAATGTTTCTGCAAGTCTTTGTTCCTTGTTAGTTTGTTTTGACACACTTGTTACATAATTGTAAATCTTTGTTCTCAAATTGTGCAGTGCATGGGGCTTTAAGATGCTTAGCTCTTCTCTCAGGGGACTTGGATGATATGGCTGTGCCAAAACTAGTGCCTATTTTGTTCCCGTGCTTGTATAAAATTGTGTCATCCCCACAGGTTATTTTTTCTTTAATATTGCATTCATTCTTTACTCTTAAAATATTTTTTGATGTCATATCTTGTTTTAGGCCTTTTCTTCCATTCTTCTCTTGATTCACCTGCTTATGTTTTTCCGATTGTTAAGATTATGAGTGGTCTTAACCATAGTTCTGAAAGGTGCGAGGCGCAGCGAGGCGCAAAGGGTCTTGGAGCCTGAGGCGCGAGGCGCGCCTTTTAGAAAAAAAACTCAAAATGTTGTAAAATCATAAAAAACTATCAAATTATCAATAATAACACATGCATATCATTAATGATTCATTATCTTCAAATTCTAAACTAACGTCATCAAAGTTGATTTATTCATCATGCAAATTCTAAACTAGGAACATCATCAAAGTTCAAACTTAAAGTCTCAAACTCAAACAAGTATCAATCATTATGCAAAGTTTTAAACAAACATATAAACACTACAAGTCCACAATCAATAAAGAAGTTTTAATTAATCATCATCAAGGAGATCATCAACATCAATGTCAATATTTTCATCATCCCCTTCAATCAAGAAATGTTTTCATTTTGAAAAATGCTATTTTTCTAAGTCTTGAAGATTAACGTATTATATGGAGACATATAAGAAAATGTTTTCATTTTGAAAAACTATCTCCTGGTATTTTGATAGCTAATATTCATTGTTGTTAAAATGATTTTTAATGAATTTTTCAAGAAATAGTAGGTATGTATTTTGGGGGTGGTAAAATCGCTAAATCCTGAGTTTGTACTAAAATCAAAATTCTATTTTCTTATTGTTATGGATTTTGATTTTTTAAATATTTTTATTGAATCCAAATGGGGGGTACTTTCTTATTTATATTTATGTATTAAAGTAAATGGAAGGTAAAATATAAATAAAAGAAAATGTGGACATTTACTTAAACTAAAGAAATGTAAATATATTATAATGTATACATGTTGGAACTGAGAAGAGGGAAGGAATTGTGCTACCTAGGTTTTAATTAAAACCTAGGTTTTATGAGGCGCGCCTCTTTCCTCGACGCCTCACCGTGTAAGGCGAGCACCTCATTGAAATCGCCTCGCCTCAGCCCAGGCAAGGCGCTGAACTGGCGCCTTAAGGCGCTGAACTGGCGCCTTAAGGCGCCTTGAGCCTAGGCGCGCCTTTAACATCTATGGTCTTAACATCTAGTTAGTATTTCTTAAGACCTGGAGGGTGGAAGGTGTTGAAACTCCTTTTTTTATCTTTGCTTGTTTGATGTTCTGTTTAATTGTTTTTTCTCGTACTTTATTGTCCTTTTTTTTGGTTGGGTTGGAGGGTTGAAATCATGGAGTAATCGATGCCATGTCACTTTAAGAGAATCATCATAGATATAAATTACCATTTTGCTGATATGTCTATTGGGGTATCTAATTTCTTTTTTTTGGTCCTTCCCTTTTCTCATCCCTCTATGGTGCTTTAGTGTAGACACAACTTCCACTGTTGACTGGATAAGCCTTACCGTCAGAAAACTTTTATCTTCATGTTCATGAGATAAATTAGTTAAAGTGGTGCTTATTGAAGATCAGATGTGTTAGACATGATTAAAGATGGTTTTTACATGCTAGAAGAAGACCAATTAATGTTCTTAGATGGAATGGAAGAAGTTTGCAGCAAAAGAGATAAAAGAAAGAAGACCAAAGAAAACTTGATGAGATCCCTTGATCATGACATGGGTATAATGGTCATACTTTCTGTATGGCCATGGACACATATGATTGCGAGCTAGAATTCATATAATTGACTCAACCTAGTGGGATTAAGGCTTTGTTGTTGTGATTCATGAAATAAATTGAGGTGGCTGTTAGAAGTCTTTATTTTAATCTGTTCCATGGTCTTGCCTTTTGTTTCGTTTGTTTTAAATCCTCCCTACAGTTTCTCTTGAGTGTGAAGGCTTTCGACAGTCAAGAGTATAATGTTTTAGTTGGTTAGGAGCAGGAGATCGTGTCATCTGTAGATAGTGGGTAGGCTGGGGTTCGGCCTTATGGTCCATAATGAAGTTGTCAGGACCCTAGGGTGTATGGTAGCTTACAGTAGGGTTGAGTGTAGCAGATTGTTCCTTAGGAGGAGTAGTTAATTCTGTCAAGTTATTAGCAGTAGTTATTTACTACTTGTATTTTCTGTTTTGTCTTTATAATATAATTCTAGCATAGGAGAAGTGGCTATATAAAGCTACTAGTGCTGTTGTAGATGGATTATTCAGAAATATCAATTGAATCTTCTGATTTCCTCTCTCCAAACTCTCTCTCCCTCTCGGATCTGTCTGTTTCTCTCTCTCAGCTTCTCTTCCTCCCTCCCGATTCTCTTTCTCCCTCTCGATCTCCCTGTTGCTTCTGCCTCCTGCCTTTCCCTCTCTTTCTCTAATTCTGCTCTAATTCTTCCTAAAATCTGCCCTAATTCTCTCATTCTACAAAGAATTCACTTCTCAGAATCTGAGGATCTTGACAGAAGCCTCTTTCGGAGATACATCGCAAAAGCATTTTTTTCCTTATCAGGTGAGTAAGTATATGTGATGTTGTAAGAAAAATGAACAAGATAAGAGTGTAGCCCTTGTAGGAGCTAATCAATTCCCCTGGAAAACCAAATTGTGGTAATACTGTGGTCCTCTTATTATAATTTAGAAATTGATTATTGGAGATGAATTAAATATTTATATATGGGAGGTGCATGATTGCAAGCTTATCCTTCTAAAGATATTTTGCTCACTTATTTAAGCTTTCTATGTTTTGCAAGCTTTTCTTTGTGTTGCTTAATTCCTTGATATAGGATCTTGGAGCTTTAACTTGTTTAGGAATTTAGAGGTACTGGGTTTCTTGTCCTGATATGAAAGGTAATAGCCTCTTCACTGTTTCAGTGACTGTTATTTTAGAGCCATCTTTACTGCTTCATAGATTTAGTTCTCATAAGCCCCTTTATTAGGCTAATTTAATTTGGAAGCCCCATTCTTATGTGAAGAAAGGTCCTTGCTTGCTGAGTAGATCAGAGTATAGCAATTAGATAATATGCTCAGAGTGTAAGACCTGATGTTTAAAGCTTTGAGTTGATGTGTCTGTTTCCAACTTCCGTCTAACAATTGTGTGTCATTTATGCATCTATCCCAATGTTCCATAGTTCTTGTCATTAGTTTATTTGATTGTGGCTGTCAAGAAGACTGAAAAAACCAATCTTATTAATCTCAATAAAATGGCAAGACATATATACACATACGCCTATCTTGAATAGGCAAGATCCTAAGGCTAATTGGGAAGGATTCTTAATTAATAGTTGCCTAATCTATCTTAGGAAATATTTACAGGAAGGAAACAAATCATACAGCTACTAATATAATCAAATCAGTCTAGGATACAAAGAATATATGATACAAACACTATTAGGAAACCAATCAACAACAACAACAACATATCCAGCCGTTATCCCACTATGTGGGGTTGGCTACATGAATTCTAGACTTCTATGTGGGTTACATCCCAACAGATAGTTTGTCTAGAATTCATATTTGGATCCGACTAGGTTTTACGCTGGCTGTCGACTACCTAACGCAACCCTCCTCCTTTATCCGGGCTTGGGACCGGCAGTGGATAATATCCCCTGGTGGAGTAATGATGAAATGAAGTTTGAACACCATCTTCACATGGAGAAATTTCATGAGATGGTGGTGAATGAAGATAATTGATATAGTTGTGTTCCATAACTTAGTTGACATGGTGAAACCAACAAGTACAATATGGAAACACAACATTATTAGGAAACCAATCATAATTCAGAAATCTCCATATTAGGAAAGCATAGAACCTTCGGCCTTCTAACACTCCCCCTCAAGGTGGAGCGTGTATATCATGCATGCCCATCTTGCTCAAGAACCTGTGATACACGTTACTCATGAGACCCTTAGTTAAGATATCTGCCAATTGCTCTCCTGTAGAAACAAAGGGTGTGTAGATCAAGCCACTCTCTAGTTTTTCTTTAATAAAATGTCTATCAACCTCAGCATGGTTAGTCCTATCATGTTGGACTGGGTTGTGAGCAATGTTGATGGCTGATTTATTGTCACAATAAAGCCTCATTGGAGCTGACCAACTCACCTTTAAGTCTTCCAACAGAATTTTCAGTAACAATAACTCACAAATACCTAGAGCCATGGATCTAAATTCAACTTCAGCACTTGACCTAGCCACCACATTATGTTTTTTACTTCTCCAAGTGACAAGATTTCCACCAAGAAAAGTGCAATAACCTGAAGTAGACCTCTTGTCAACAATAGAGCCAGCATAATTTGCATCTATATATGCTTTCAAAGTCAATTCGCCTCCTTTTTTAAACAAAATGCCCTTACTAAGAGTTCCTTTAAGATAGTGAAGAATTCTATGCACTGCTTTTAGATGACTCTTATTAGGACAAAGCATGAATTGGCTGGCCACACTTATTGCATAAGCAATGTCGGGTTGAGAGTGAGATAAATAAATAAGTCTTCCTACCAACCTTTGATAGGATTCCTTATCTATTGTACCTTCTTCCGAATCAGCACCAAGTCTATGATTTGGCTCAATAGGTGTATCAACAGCTCTACCACCAAGCATACCAACATCTGTCAAACGATCCAGCACATATTTATGTTGAGAAATAAATATTCCTTCCTTAGATCGAGCAACTTTGATACCTAGGAAATATTTTAATTTCCTCAACTCTTTTGTTGGGTTTTTGCATGAAAGATTAATTCTAGAAGTTGAAGAGAAGAACCTGTTTTAGAATGAAGATATTTTTCTGACTGTTTTTATTCTAAGTTAGATTAGATAACTTAGTTATTTTATTATGAGGGGTATGTTGGTCTTTTGTAGAGGCTAAGTTTTTAAATCCTTTGTAATTGCTGCCTCCCTATAGTTTATAAATAGGAGGCGAGTGCTAGCAGTCGGATATAACATTCTCATTCATTCTGATTGTTCTCTAGATGCAAGTGGTGCCGTCAAGATAGGGAGAGAGAGGGGGAAAGGCTTTGAGATAAAATTAGTCTTTGTATTCTCTTGAGAGTGCAACGAACTTGTGTGAGGGAGAGTAAGAGAGGTTCTTGTATCTTGTTTCAACTGGTTTCCAGTGGATTTATTCTCGGAGAGAAGGCTGGATGTAGGATTGCTTTAAAGCAGTCCGAACCAGGATAATTTTTTGCCTCTTTGCTGGTTTGGTTGTTCTAATCCTTCATTTACTTTCTGCTTTTCAATTACTGTACATATATTCTGTTATTATCTTGATTTTCGGGTGAGGAGTGTTGAGAGATTGGCAAATCTAAGTCTTGAATAAGATTCTAAGAGCTCCTAATCCTAACATCTTTTATCTCAAATTCTTTAATCAAACACACCTTCAAGAGCTCCATTTCTTCTTTATCATCCCCAATGACAATAATATCGTCAATATAGACTAGCAAGACAGTAATTTTCCCTTTTTTTGAATAATGTATAAAGAGAGTGTAATCAGCTTGGCTCTGCTTGTACCCTAAACCAACCATAACCCGTGCAAACCGCCCAAACCAGGCTCTTGGTGACTGTTTCAGTCCATAGAGAGCTTTTTTTAAATAGCACACTACATTTTCTCCTTGAGTTTGAACTCTAAAACTAGGACACACTTCCATATAAATCTCCTCTTCTAAGTCCCCATGCAGAAAAACATTTTTTACATTAAATTGTAGAAGAGGCTAGTCAAAGTTAGCTGCTAATGATAGTAAAACTCTCACTGTGTTCATCTTTGCTACTGGAGAAAAAGTTTCAAGATAATCCACCCCATATGTTTGAGTATATCCCTTAGCTACTAGCCAAGTTTTATACCTTTTTAGGGACCCATCAGACTTATATTTCACTGTAAAAACCCATTTACACCCTACTGGCTTCTTCCCTTTTGGTAACTTAGTCAATTCCCAGGTCTGATTTTTTTCAAGAGCTTCCATCTCAACCTTGATGGCATCCTTCCAATTTTTATTGCTTAATGCTTCAGATAAGGTTTTTCGAATGGGGATAGAGTGTAGGTTTGTCAAAAAGGCTTTATGAGCTGGAGATAAGTGGGAGTAAGTTAAGAATAGGTGCAAGGGATGCCTAGTACAGGTTCGAGTTCCCTTCCTTAGGGCAATTGGAAAGTCAAGATCATCAAAATTAGGTTCAGATTCTTGATGGGTAGAGAAATTTGGTTTTGATGTGTTAGAATCAGGGCAACACATGGGCTGGGGTTCTGAATCAGGGCTCAGATGAGAATCTGGAGTTGGTGTAGGTAATTCAGCATGCTTAGGTTTAGGATTTGAGACTTTTCTCCTTGAACAGACCTTTAGTGGACTAGTATAAACTTGTTCCCCATGCATCATATAGAATCCTGTGGGATATTCTTGGGATGACAAGAAGAAGAGAGAAGAGATGAATAAGGTAGAGTAGGAAAGAAGAATTCCCTATCACTATCCTCCAAGAATGCAGTCTCCCCTTGAGGATAGGACTTGTTAAAATAGGAACTTTCCTCCACAAAAGTCACATTGGCTGAGACAAAGAACCGTTTTGATGGAGGATAGAAACACTTGTACCCCTTTTGAGTGGAAGAATACCCAACAAAAACACATTTCAAAGCTCTCGGATCCAATTTACCTCTATTAGGTAAATGGTTATGAACAAAAACCAGACATCCAAACGCTTTAGGATAAAGACCATGAGAGGGACTGAAGTCAGGAAAAAACTTAGTAAGCAGCTAAATGGGGTTGTGTGAGTCAAGACTTTTTGATGGCAACCGATTAATGAGATAGGTTGCTGTTAAGGCAGCTTCTCCCCAATAGTTTTTAGGAACATTATTATGAAACAACAAGACTCTTGTAACAGCAAGCAAATGGCCATTTTTTTTCTCAGCTACTCCATTTTGCTAAGGAGTGTAGACACAACAGGACTCATGGATTATCCTATTTAATTTGAAAAAATTGGACACTGTTTGATTGAAGAAGTCTTTGGCATTATCTATCCGGACTCTTTTAATCTCAGCCCCAAACTGATTTTTAATCATAGTGTGAAAGTTTTGAAAGATAGTGCATACTTTTGATTTAGCTTTCAGTAGATATAACCACACCACTCGTGTGCAATTATCTATAAAAAACACAAACCATTGTGCACCTGAGAGATTAGAAACGAGAGAAGGATCCCATATATCACTATGAATGAGAGCAAAAGGAGAAGAACTTCTATTATTATTGAAGGGAAAAGAAGCCCTCTTATGTTTAGCAAATTGACAAACATCACATTGAAATTCTCTAATATCTAATCCCTCGAACAAAGAGGGAAACATAAATTGAAGAACACTAAAGGATGGATGGCCGAGGCGAAAATGATGAAGCCAAAGCACATCCTTATTGGATTTCACTAAGAATGATGCCGGAGAAACCCTAGTGAATGATGCAAGAGAAACCTTTTTAGTAATCTGTTCACTAGGACTTTCAAGATGATAAAGCCCCTCCTTCACTTTAGCATGCCCAATCACCTTCCTCAAGTCCTTTTCCTGAAACTCACAGAAGGTAGGGTAGAAGATAACACGACAATTAGCATCATGGGTCAATTTTTTAATGGAAACAAGGTTGGTGAATAATTTAGGCACAAGGAGAACGTCTTTCAGGGTTAGGTTTTCATTTATCAGGACATCTCCTTGTCCAATCACTGTTGTTAAAGACCCATCTGCTAGAATGATTTTCTTTGTACTAGGACAGGGTTTATAGGAAAAGAATTTGTGGGAAAAAGGAGTCATATGTTCTGTGGCACCGGAGTCAAGGATCCAAGTATTTTTAAGGCTTAAATATGAAGCATGAAAAACAATAGAAGTGGAAGTTATACATGTGAAGGTTAGATTAGAGGTTCCTATCGCACTTGCTGTCCCTGATTCTTTTTCAAGCAGTCCCAGCAGATTCCTCAGCCTCTCAATTTCCTCCTGCTTTAGCTCTATCAGTCCAATCTGTTCAGAACCTTTTGTTTCAATAATCTGTTGATTTTTGGGAATGTAAGCCTGCCCCTTTGATGGACCTCCTTTAGTTGGTTTCCCATGCAACTTCTAGCACTTTTCAATCATATGCCGAGGCTTTTGACAATAGGTACACCACAAATCATCCTTTGTTTGTGGTCTTGAATGGCTCCATAGCCTTCCTATCTCCCCTTGGCAGTCTCTGTTGACCACGCCCTTTTAGACTAAGAAGGGCTGAATTTTCTATATGACCAGTCTCCAACATCACCCCTCTTCTACCTTCTTATGCTCGTACTATTGATATTGCCTCATTCAATGAAGGCAGTTCCATTTTGCCAAGAATTTGCACTTTGACTGCATCATATTCTGCACTTAATCCTGCTAGAATGTCGTAGGTCATTTCTTTCTCTACTGAATTCTTGAAAACAACAGCATCCTCACCACATTTCATTTGGATGCACTGATAGTGATCCAACTCCTGCCACAAGGTTTGCAGCAAATTAGCATACTCGGTTATAGATCGAGCTCCTTGATTAGTAGCTACAACCTTGGTTCGAATCTCATAAATCTGTGCAACATCATTCATCTTTGAATATGTTGACTTCACTGCTTCTTAGATTTCTCTAGTAGTTATGAGAAACATCACAATGTCAATAATTTCTGGAACCATAGAGTTCCAAAGCCAGAACATCACGAGTGAATCTTCTTCATCCCATGTAGCGTGTGTTGGATCCGTCTCCTTGGGACTGGTTCCCTCTAAGTGGCTCAACTTTCCCTTACCTTTAAGGAAAGTCTTAATCAATTGAGACCACTTAAGATAATTTTTTCCATTCAGCCTATACGTTGCTTGGATATTTTGTAACTCCCCACCGGAAGTTAGACCACTGCCAGAACTGCCTGTGAAAGGAACCTCAATCGTGTTGCCAGATTCCATGGAGTCGGTCATGGTTCCTAGGTTGGGGAAGAAAAAAGGTGACTGGAAATATGGCAATAACAGCCAGAAACAATCAAGGCGAAGGGCGAAGAATGGCATTGAAGGCCGGAGGGTGGGCTGAAACTGGAACACAAAAAAAGAAAAACAATTGAGGCCGGAAATCAGAGGGCAATCGGAACCAGCTCTTGTTACTGTTTTGCCTAAAGTAATTGAAAGCTGGATTTAATGAAGAAATCAGGAAGATATGAAGATGTTTTGGCAGCAGTTAGTTAATAGGACATAAATGTAACTAATTGTTTTATTAAGGGTAGATTTATAACACCCTATATTTTCGTGAAATTGCCACGTATTTTAAGTGAGTTAAAATACCGAAAAATATGTTTGAAATGCAACAAGTGACCGAATCAGTCGCAGGGAGTGCCCTAGAGCTTAGATACCTAAGGACAAAGGTATAATTTTAACGAGCGTCTCGAGGTGAGACTTATTGCACTGAAAGAAATCAAATCAGAAATGGTTTTCGGTTAAGCTAGGTTATACCCTAAAAATGCCGAATGATGGTAAGGGGCTTCTGAAAAATCGTATATATTGAGTAATTTTGAGTTAATAATTTTGGGATTTTAAGTATCTCGATAAATTTGATGTTTGAGGGTATAATTCTAATTAGAGAAATTATCCAAATGAAAGAATGATGAAATTATGAGCTTAGGTGGTGAAATGTTAAAGTTGAAAACTTGAAATAAGGGCCAAAGTGTTATTTGAAAGAAGTTTAGGGTTTTAGTTTGGATTTCAAAAGTTAGATTAATTCTAGTTTTGGATTTCAAAAGCCACTCAATTATGGCTTTGAATCTTTGGAGTCCATGGCTAAAATTGTGACAAGTGGCATAACACCATTGGTTGGAGGATTCTATAAATAGGCACCTTGAGTTGCTCTCAAACCATTCAAAACAAATTTGAGGAGTGAAGCACTCTAAGAGGAGGAGCTTGCTCTAGAGAGAGAGAAGGAGGTTCGGTAAGAAGGCGGGAAGAAAGTGACGGAGAAGAGGCGGAGAACGAGCCTCATCGGAGTTGCGAGTCTTGGCCGGAGTTCACCAAAATCAGTCAGCAAAAAAGCGAGGTAAGTCCCTTTTTTTGATAATCCTGTAGAGGGGAAAGAGAGGGTCGCGTAGGTTCAAACGGGGGTCGAATCGGAGTTAAAACGAGGAAGATATGGCCGAAATACGAAAACGACGCGTTGCTGTTTGGAATCTGGTGCCTGCGCGTGAGTTACACGCGCCGGATAATGGTTGCGCATGGGGGCGCATGGCCAGTCCTCTTGGGGCGCGTGAGGGCGCGTGAGAGGCCATTTTTACATGAAATTTTCTAGTTATGCCCCTAATTTAATACCCTTCAATCCTATATAAAAATATTTGAGGTTAGGTTTACCAAAACGTATGTTTTCTGCAGAAACCTAGGCCGTTTGCTGTAAAATTATACCGTCGAAGAGATAACCCAACAAGGTGAGACTCCGTGAGACTCCTATACTCCAAATCCTATTTTTATTTCTCTTATGAGATACTTCTATTGCATGACACATGTTTCGTGAAGTTCTTATACGTAATCTCTTATTATTTGCTTACGTGAAATCATGTTGCATCTATGAACTAAATTTTCCTGAAAATATATACTGTTGTCTTTTTAACTATCGCATTTATAAAATTCGTGTGGCCATACTATTGTACCTATTTGTTGTTGGCCGAGGGCAAAAGTCGGAGATCCCCTGAGAGGCGCTATGCGTGCGCCATCGAGAAAGCTCTCGTGCGGAAAATCGTGAGTCTAAGGCACAACGGATGTGGTGCTTGCATGAGTTCTATGAGGTTGGGCCGAAGTGACATGGTTAGGGACCTCCCGAGAGGCGCTATGTGTGCGCCATTGAGAAAGCTCTCGTTGGAGGAGGCTGACGTGTTCACGAGGCACTTCGGAGTAGTTCTACTTGTCTTCTCATACATTTTATACCTGATCATGCATCGATATAAACTGTTTTTGGAGTTTCTCACTAGAAGATTCATCTTCTAATTGGACTATGTCCCTGGAATATTCAAACGTTCCAGGTTCGACGAGCAGCTCTAAGGGAAAGGAGGTAACTGAAGAATATGTTTAATTTACTACTTGTAACATGTTTAACATATTTTTGTTTATGTGTAAACCTATGTAACTTTGGGTATGTTTAAGATATTCAGTTATCACTTGATGATGTCCATGTAATATATTTTGTAGACGTCTTGAAGAATTATATGATAAATAAAATGTTATGGTTTTGAACCATATCAGGTTCGATCTAGCTTCCGCATTTGAGATTTTAATACCTGCCTTAACTACTTGATTATTGGGTTTGTTAAGCTGAGAAGGTAAAAATTAGGGTTTTTGGGATATTGTGTGGTGTATGACAACTATTGTGATATGAAAAATTTTTATAATCCCAAAATCCTAAGTTATAACACGCTCAAGAAATTTGGGGTGTTACAAGATTTGACTTTTATGAGTTAGTTATTTTCCCTTAGGTAGTTCCGCCCCCCCTAGTCTATAAATAGATGGGTGCAGAGGTTAGCTGAGATTATCAAACATTCATATCTTTCATTCCTTGTGTTCGGATATAGTGAGAGGCGAGAGTAAGAGCTGTGCGATTCTAGTTCTTGTTGTCTTCATTAGAGTATTGTATTTGAGAGGCAAGGAGGAGTGAAAGTCGGGTATTCTTGTACTAGTTTCTAATTCGTTTCTAGTGGATTGTTTACTTCTTGAATTGCTGGATGTAGTGCCATGTAAATGGCATGAACCAGGGTATATCTTGTGTGCTGCAATCTGGTTTGATTTTCTTTACTTTTAATTCTGTTTTTCATTATCTACTTTCAGTCTTCAATATTGTTTGAATTCGGTGAGGTTTTTGAGTGATTCTTGAGAGATCATAGTCTCGGTTTCAACAGCTCTGATACCATGTCAAGAAGACTGAAATAACCAATCTTATTAATCTCAATGAAATGCCAAGACATATATACACATACACCTATCCTGAATAGGCAAGATCCTAAGGCTAATTAGGAAGGATTCTTAATTAATAGTTGCCTAATCTAGCTTAGGAAATATTTACAGAAAGGAAACAAATCATACAGCTACTAATATAATCAAATCAGTCTAGAATACAAAGAATATATGATACAGACACAATTAGGAAACCAATCATAATTCAGAAATCTCCATATTAGGAAAGCATAGAACCTTCGGCCTTCTAACAGTGGCGCCACTAGTTGAATAGCTACTATTTTGCCAAGTTTTGTGGTCCTACTCCTAGTTGGAAACTATGACTCTGGAGGAATGCTGCAACAAAATCTTAGAAACTGGTCATACATGTTAAAATCTCTTCATTTTTTCTTACACAAAATTTGTCTCTTTGTGAAGCATTCCCCGTTCTTCCTTTAGTTCTCTATTCCATTCTTTTTGGGGTCACATAATGTAACAAGTACTCAATTTTTCAGATTATTGGTTCTGCTGTCTGTGTTATGTGGACTTTTTGTCATTTCAATAATGTGAGTTTGTTTTCAGCTTTGAAATCACCTTGCACTTGATACATCAAATTTTGTGCAAATTGTCAAGTTGTTGGTTTCTTTGGAAAAGTCTGTAGCTAAGTGCCGTTGATGTGCATTTGATTGTGGGACTTAATTTGCAGACATATGACAAAACCTTGCGTGCAAAGGCTCTTTCGATCGTTCATGCTTGTGTTTCTGTGCTTGGTTCAATGACTGGTGTATACAAGGTTTTCTCTTAATACTAGAGTTTTACACTGCCCAGATTCAAAATGTGACTAAATTTATGTGTTAGTAGGAAATGACTGATATACTAGTCCTTGTTGTTTAGACAGAAACTAGTGTTCTCATTTCACCAATGATTCCAACATGGATGGATCAGTTCTCTGTTATCCTAGAACATCCAGTTCAATCTGAAGATCCTGATGACTGGAGCATTAGAATGGAGGTTGGGTTTGTGTCTTGGCTTTTTAAAATCTACCGTCTATCTTTTTCATAAATTTGAATGAGCAAGTGTTTGTAATATATTCTTTTTTGTTTCAATAATCTACGACGTCAGGCTTTAAAGTGCTTGAATCAATTTGTTCAGAATTTCTCAAGCTCTACAGAAGGGCAATTTATAGGTAAGTTTGTCATTACCTTTCTCAGTGGAAGAAATTATTTTAGAGGCCTTCACTTACAGCTTGTTTATTCTTTTGATCCTTCAGTTTCTTGTGATAGTACTTTGTTTTTCCAGTTATTGTTGGACCACTGTGGCAGACATTTGTATCCTCTCTTAGGGTATATGAAAGATCATCAATTGAAGGTGCAGAAGATCCTTTTCAAGGGAGATATGATTCTGATGGTGCAGAACAGAGTCTTGAGTCGTTTGTTATTCAGGTAAACGGTTCATGACCTTTGCATGTTTGTTTTTGGTGTGATTGTTTGCAGAGTACTGTAAAACTTTTGAATTCTAAAAATACCTTAATCTTGATAACTAAAGTCTATTATTTTTTATATTAATTAACAGGCTCTTTCTTCTAAAATAGGTGCCTACAATTATGCATTACAACATCATCAACACCACCACTAAACCTTAACTCCACTAAGGGGGTAGCTATGTGCATTTAGGTTTACTAATTATCTCTATCTGTGACCATATCTTTTGTGAGGCTATTATATCCCATGACATGCTTAAGAGGTTTTTCTCCGAGTTTTCTTCTATCCCCCTTGTTAAACTTTTTCCAATCCCTTCACTCTTTTCATATGTCCATCTATTAATAGTTTTATTCTCATATATCTAAACTATCTTAAATGCATCTGCACATTTCAATTGAGTCCAGTCCAAGTTTTTTGCAGTTAAATCTGATTTTTTTTTATTATTATTATTATTATTATTATTATATTGTTTGGCTGCACCTCAACCTAACAATGATATACATTATTCTTAAAATTGTATTCTTCTTAGCTAAAAATGATAATCAATTATCATCTGTGAAAAATGATATCATAGGTGTAGGCACATATGCAGCTACTTTAGTATTAGAACAAAAATCTAATTCAAGGTTTGTAAGTATAGTCCATAGATCACCAAGATTAGATTCAAAATTTTTCTATTTTTGGATTTCCAACCTAGTAACTTGACGTGCTGATGCAGTACGCGATGAGAAAACAGCAATCTAACAGCAAAGAAGGCTTCAATAGGGAAGGATTGAAGTGGAACGAACAAAGGGTTAGGGTTTCTGGAAAATCCTCTGATAATTTCTGATTATAAGATAAACGGCCCTAAAAGAGACTCAACATAATATATATGGTAGGGTTTCAGTAGCCTAGATATCCTGGCCCTTCTGGGGCCTCCAAATAAATAAAAAGCAGCACATGCTAGTCACATGCGATGCAATATGGGAGGAAGAATCAGCAAAAACAAGAGCAAAAATTGTTCAAAAACAGTGTAAGATTAAATGTAGAATGAAGATATGTAATTAGGGTTTAAGAAACCTCAAAAGTTGAATGAGAATTAAAACGGCTCCCTAAAAAGTCTCTTAAAAGACTATTTATATTAGGTTACAACTATAATATATCCTAATCCTTGATCACAAAGGAATCCATCTAATCTTAGGAATCTATCTATTTTAAATGTTACATGCTAGTCACATGACTACTTATTAAAGCTAATAAATAAAAAAGTATTTAGATAACTTAAATACTAAGCAGAATTAAACAATTAAAAATAAAATAAAAACACTAATAACAAAACAACTGCCCCTGCATCAATATGACTTCATTAAAAGTCACATGCCATCACAAATAAAAGAAAACGCAAACAATCTGAACCAACAAAAGACAATAAAATTAAATAACATAATAGTAAATAATTATGCTCCAGCATCCCTTGTTTACACAACTTCATTTTGTGAAAAATATGTAGTGCCAGTTTGTTGTGAGGAACTTGCTGCAATCCTAAAGAATAAATAGTTA
This sequence comes from Diospyros kaki, assembly GCA_036245055.1. Lineage (NCBI taxonomy): Eukaryota > Viridiplantae > Streptophyta > Magnoliopsida > Ericales > Ebenaceae > Diospyros > Diospyros kaki. The sequence continues at coordinate 4,086,998 of BSEG01000010.1, forward strand.
AAGAGGAGTGTTATTTAGGATAGCCTTACTATTCTTCCTGAAGTTCTTGAAGTGTCTCTCAGTGATCCCTTTGTTTGATTTATAGGTAAGGATCTCTGTTAGTAGTGGCTAATTGGCTTGATGAAATATTCAAGAGACAGAAAAAAAAGAAAGTACAGAGTTTCTTTGTATCCTTCAAAAAGTTTAAGGCAACCATTTTATTCTTTTATGTATACTTGGATAACGGCTTCCCTACCTAATGTTGAGAGAAGTAGTTCTATTTGTCCTGTACAAAGGAATATTAGTTGCAATTCTGTTAAGTGTGGTTATAGTTTAGTTAACTTTGTTAGTTAGGACTTGTCCACTTGTCTTTGCATAGCTGTTAAGGTTAGTTGTATCTCTAACAGAATCAGTTAAGTTCAGTCTATAAATACTTAACTGCTTTTTTGTTTCTAATGTCAAGAATTATTTTTGGCAAATTTCAGTTTCGGTTCTCCCTTTTCAGTTTCTTTCTTTTTCTTCATAAAAGTTCTCACTTCACGGTATTAGAGCAAACGACTTGTGTTAATGGTTGGAAATCACGAGCAATTGAGTTCTTCTCAAAGTTGATCCTGTCCTTTTATTTTGCCTTGCAACGTGATTTCTCCTTCATAGCAAGAGCTTTCAATTACAGTCCTATCAAACTAGATTGTAACAACTGTCTTTTTTGGAAAGCTTCAATCTTGGTGACAATTAGGGATTTTGATTTTATCTCCTCCATCAACAAATAAAAAAAAATCTCTAGTAAAATATCTACCAGATCTAGATTCTGGTGATCCTAATGTATAGAAGGTAAATGAAGAATATCTTGCATGGCTCAAATCAAATTAGCTACTCCTAGGGTGGCTTTTCTCTACAATTGACAAAGAAGTTCCTGACATTGCTTTTGTGGTGAAAAAAGTCAGCTAGTGTTTATCTTCTCCTAAATAGCAACATTGGTTTGCTTGCAAAAGGTTTAGTTTTTCATAAGTACTTGGGCACATAGAAACACCAACCCCATATTCTTCTTTCCCCTTTCCATTTGACGGATATCTTTCTAAACCAATCATCATTATAAGCTCAATACCATCAGGCTTTCATAGATGCCAAATACCACATACATTTAAATTATCCTCGTGATCCTGTAAATTTTATGGCAGTTCAGATTGTTGTTCCTATCAACGTGACACTATTATCAATGGTGTATGTTACCAATAACCACTATAACAAGCAAATACCTTCTAGAAACAATTAAAAACTTTATGTTAAATAGGTTACTTGGAGCTTGTTTTGGTATGAGGACTGGGAAGAAGGCATGTTGCATCCCATATGACCTAGAACATGGTACAATATGAACAGCTTGTATAAATCCTACTTAAATATGCAGGAGCAATTTTTTGTTGAAGATTAATGATGATGCACAAATTGGACCACCGATATATTTATAAGGAAGAAAACGTACTATACGATAGAATATTGCAAAAAAGAAACGGTGAGACTGCCGAGGGGTTAGCCGTGTGTCACAACCTTAGGGTTAGTTAGGGTTGTGATAGGAATTGGGGGAAGAAATCAAAATTGTAGGAAGGAAGAAATCAGTAGAAAGAGGAAGAGATATTGAGAGAAAGGGGAAGGAACTTGAGGGAGAATGGAGAGAAATGTTAGGGAGAGAATTAGAGTTTTTTTCATTCAATTCAAGCATGCGAACAAACCCCTACCAACATTCTTATATAGGCATCTTTGTCTTCTAACAGCCTAACCACTTGCTAAAAATATATCCTCACAGTTATTATAAACCTATTACAAGATTACCCTCTTTATTATATTCCTATTACAACATTGACCCTCCTATACTCCTAGGTACATGACAATTCCCCCCACCTTAAAGTTTCTTGTCCCCAAGAAACTTATTATCGTTGAGCCACTTCTCTATCTTCATCCAACTCCCACCTTCATTTTCTGTTCAATCTCTTTTTCTCCTTCTAGGCTTCTTCTTCTTTGTTCTTAGGATTCCAAGAGTCGTCACCGGCATAACTTGGACCAGCACTTCAATAGGGGCAACCAGATTGACCTCAATGACTTCAGATTCAGTCTGAGTGTTTGATGGAATAGCAGACCAAAGCTTAGAGTCCTCAACATTGTTGTTTATGTTTCTTATGAATAGAGTTTGAGATGGTTGTTCCCCATGAGGATGTTCCCCATAAATCAAACTAATAGATCCTCCAGAATGACAATAAGGGTATCCTCCAAAAACTTTAGTATCTCCTAGTCCTGGAGGCATAGTTATCAAAGGCGTGCCTGGGCGCAAGGCGCCTTAAGGCGCTAGTTTGGCGCCTCGCTTGGGCAGAGGTGAGGCCCTCCCCTTGCGCACCTAGGCGCTAGGGCGTGAGGCGCGCCTCATGAAACTTAGGTTTTTTAATTAAAACTTGCAGCCCAATCGCTCCTCACTCCTCCCGACTCTAGCATCCTGCCGCGCTTGCCTCCTCTCCAGCCTCTCCTCTCCAGCTCACTGCTCGCCCGATCTTCCTCTTCCTCTCTAGCCCCAGTCGCGCCTGCCTCTGATCTTCTTCTCCTCTCCAGCTCGCTCGATCTTCTTCTTCCTCTCCTCTCCCGCCGCAACCCCCTCCTCTCTTCCTCCCCAGCTCGACCCGATCTTCTTCTTCCTCTCATCTCCAGTCGCGACCCCCTCCTCTCTTCCTCTCTAGCTACGACCCCCTCCTCTCTTCCTCTCCTCTCCAGTTCGGCTTGATCTTCCTCTTCCTTTCCTCTCCAGCCGCGCCTGCCTCCTCTCTTCCTCTCCTATCTAGCCACACCCACCTCCTATCTTGTTAATTTCCTCTCCAGCCGCGCCCTCTTCCTCTATTCTCCTCTGCCCACGGTCTTTTCCTCTCTTCCTCGCCTCTCTTCTCATCTGCTCTTCAAGTTCAAGCTGTTAAGCAGCCCGCTGCCCACTGAAGTAGCTGCCAATCTCTGTTCCATTCCAGCCTCCCCTCTTCTTGTGAGTTCGCCTCCTATCTTGTAAGTTCTCTACTTGTTTTTTATTTGTTTATTTCTTGCATTCTTGCCTAATTTCTCTTGCTGGCAGTTGGTTGCTGATCTCTCTTTATAGTTTATTTCTATCATTAGGAGAATTTTGTGGAAGTTGAAACTGTGTTGCAACAGCCCAATAAATGTCGTCAACCACTTCCAAAACGGACCAAGCATGGAATTATTTTGAAATTGATCCTAATGATAGAAATACCACCACATGTAAATTTTGTCGTAAAATAACAAAAGGTGGTATATTTTGGGTGAAACAACATCTTGTGGGTGGTTTTAGGAATACTAAAGCTTGTCCAAAATGTCCTCCATCAGTAAAAGAAGAGATTGGAGAATACATGCAAAAGAAGACAAATAATAGTGATGAATGAATTAACTTTGATGTTTTTAGTTTATAGAATTTGAAGATAATGAATCATTAATGATATGAATGTGTTATTATTGATAATTTGATAGTTGTTTATGATTTTACAAGATTTTGAGTTTTTTTCCTAAAAGGTGCGCCTTGCTGCGCCTTGCTGCGCCTTGTGCCTTTCAAAACTATGCCTGGAGGGAAGCTATCTTTCCCCAAGTCCAATTCTCCAACACTGCCAAAAAATTCTAAATCTTTAGTATCATCTCCAGCCTTGGATTGGGGCACATAGTTAACCCCATCAGTCACCCCCGACAGTAAGTCATCGCCATTAGGGGAAGGTTTTCCAATAGTTTGTGCCTCAATTCTCCCAAGGGATTCAAAAGGTTCCTCTTCCTCATAGTGAGACGTAGCAGCACCAATAGGATGGCTACCTTGATCAGAAAGTTTAAAGAACTTCACCATCTGGGATTCCACTGACCTCGTTTTCTCAAGGGCCGATGAAGCAAATGAATTTCTGTCTTTTGTTCCTATTCTTCCATCCATTTTCACACCAAGCTTCTGACAAGATAAGGAAGGAGGTTCAACAAAGTCATGATAACTAGGCTTTGATGCCTCAATGCTGTAATTCCTATCATTGTATTGAGGTTCCCCAACAATTAAACCATCTGCCCCTGTTGGTAATTCTGCCATATCTTTGTCTCGTACATTGGAATTTTTTTGAAGCTCACTCTCAGTATTTTTCTCCTTTGGCTACTCCATTTTAAGGAAGTCTTCTTTGTTAAAACTTCCATGATAATCCTTAAAGAATTCTGCAGGGAAGCTATAATGATACTTCTTAGTAAGTATCATTGCAAACTCCTGCAATTGTTCGTGTAGCACCCGGCCGAATTCCTTGCTCGATTCATTTACCACACTTCTTGTTCTTTTGTCCAATTGGCTGATCCTCTTCTCCAACTTCTTTTCCCATGCATAAGGCTCCTGGCCAAACTTCCCCTGATGTTTACCTCCAGCTGAAAATGCAGTATTCTTCTACTACAAGTTAGGCTCCCATGGTCTCATGTAGGCTTTGCTCGTCATGGTAGAAATTTCGCGAGTTGAAAAAAGCCACAGGCCAAGAAATCAAAGCACTGTCCATCCAAAATCCCCACACTTCCCTTTTGTAACTGCCTCACCCAATCACCTCTAAAATTGATCCAATAAGTGGCAAATTGCAGCCACTGTTATGCTTCGAGGTCAAGTCTATTGTAGCAGCAAAAGAAATTGCACACTTACAACGAATTGATCGGCCTTCTAGAGTTCCCTAGATCTCCATTAGAAGTGTGAATCAATCGCTACAGTGGTCACCTTCACAATCGAGATCGCCAAAGTCACGGAACTGATCTAGATCGCCTGCTGATCTTGGTTTCCATAATTGCCTTCAAATTCCGAGAGTCAAGCTCTTTGCGTCGGAATCAATTGGCCAAGTCGTCTTCCAATTCCAAACCTCAAATATCAGCCGACCTTACCTCCTTGTGCGCTAAACTCAATTTTCGAGATTCAACCAGAAATTAATCAACTAATCAACAGAAAAAAAACAATAAAGAACTGACGCGGGTAGGGGGTTTGCCCAGCTATCGGAAATCACGACCAAGGACCTTGCTCTTGTCAGTCCTCCTGAAGATCAAATAGCCAGTGTCGGGTTACCAATTCAACTCCCTGAAACACCTTCTGAAAGTTTGATTAATTTCGTTGCCGCTAGGGATCGCTTAACAATTGGTTGATTTCTGCAACCTAGGGGTCGGAAACCAACGAGCAAAAGAAATCGGAGAAAATTGATCAACTCTTCCCCTTATATGAGTCGTCTGACTTCCCTTTAGAGACGTCTTATGTGCTCTGTGCCTTCTTCGATAAGCTTCGTCGCCATCCTTCAATGTCGCCTCAATTTCGATTAATTGGCTCGGCGATGGAAATTATCTCCTCGTTCGATCGATGCTAATCTGGCCGTCAAAAATCGCTTGAGGCTCTGCTTTGATTGCACCTTCCTTCTCGCTATTTACTCACGATCAAAGTGAATTCAGGATCGCCAGAGGAGTCTCCACCCGATCACCGACCACTAGTTGGAATTCACCTAAATTCTTGAATCGATCTTGATTCCTTTCGAAGGCTTGCACTTGCCTATCACACTGTAACCAATGGAACTCGTCAGAGTCCTTATACTCCCTGGAATCACCCAAAGTCTTTGCTCTATCGATTCAGCCGAGAGTTGGCGTAGGAATCAACTGCTACCAATTGCAAGAATTACAACCAAGGAACCTGGCTAACTCGTCGCTGAAATCCGCCTAACTGCAATCGCCAAGGGAAATCGCTCACCTCACAGTAGTCGCCTTGAAGCCTCCTCGATCTGGAGCTTAATCACTGAAATTTATTTCACCAGTGTCATCAACTGAAATCAAACCTACAGCCAATGATTGACTGCTCTGATACCAATTGTCACAACCCTAGGGGTAGTTAGGGTTGTGATAGGAATTGGAGGAAGAAATCAAAATTGTAGGAAGGAAGAAATCAGTAGAAAGAGAGAGAGATATTGAGAGAAGGGGAAGGAACTTGAGGGAGAATGGAGAGAAATGTTAGGGAGAGAATTAGAGTTTCTTTCATTCAATTCAAGCATGCAAACAAACCCCTAACAACAGCCTTATATAGGCATCTTTGTCTTCTAACAGCCTAACCACTTGCTAAAAATATATCCTCATAGTTATTATAAACCTATTACAAGATTACCCCCTTTATTATATTCCTATTACAACATTGACCCTCCTATACTCCTAGGTACATGACACCATGAAAGCTACTCTGATGCCTAAGTTAGCCATGGAGCATGACACAAAAGTCAGAAACCTAGAGATTGATTGAGAATGCTTACTCTGGAGGAGAAATCTTCCTTTATTTATAGTAGTCTAGAGATAATTCTTCACTTAGGATTGTAGAAGGAAATAATGTTGATTAGCTGTTGTGTATTTCCTTATGCTGTGTTACAATTGTATTGTATTGCTTCGACTGTAACTGTTATGATTTCTGTTATATTGTTATTAGTAAGGATTGGATTAGTTAGGCGGTTAGCTGGTTGTTGCAACTTGCAACAACTATTTGTTGTCAAGGATAGCTGAGTATTTTATACCTTCATTTCTGTATTGATTCGTTTATTCAGTAAAGTCTTTCAGCGAGATCTTCTTTCTTCTTTCTCACATTTTCTTTCTTGCACCTTGAAGCTCTTGCTTAAAAGATTAGGTCTCCTTGTTGGATAATGACTAGGAATAGTTATCCTGGACAATTTTGAGGAGATATGTTTTATCCCCTGTGACCACCTTCCTAATTTGGGAGAAGGGATTTATCCCTAGTTTATTGGGATTAGGATAAGTCATTAGATTGTAGGAAATATTCTCGGATCATGAGCTTTATTGCTTAATTTTAGGAGGGAATCCTAATAATATTAAATAATCCAATCCTGAGCAGGATTTGGTTTGCAAAAGACACCCCCCCCCCTCTTTTTGGTTGGGGCCAAATAGAATTTCGAGGCTGAGGGTGCCTTGATTAAGAGGACCGAGGTCGAGGATGGTTTAGTTAGGCGGACTGAGACCAAGGGTAGATTGGTTAAGTAGACTAAGGCTGAGGGTGGCCTAGTTAAACATACTAAGGGCGTGGGTAGTTTGGTTAAGCTACCTAGGAGCCATTTGAGTTGAGCCTCGAGTATCTTCAACTAGTCTTAAAAAGTTAAAGGTCTTTTATTCTTCTTGTAGAAAATTAGACAACTGAAATTTGACAAAGAAAGTGGACTTATTCTATAAATGTTGAAAGTAGAAAAGTTCTTTTTCTTTCCTCAAATCACTCTCACAGTTGTATGTGAAGATGAAAGATCTGTAGCCAACTTATTAGAGGTGATTAAGTGTTGTTAAAATGTGCTTGCCCATTTCTCGTGTGCATGCATGTTGTTGTCCGTAAGGGAGGGGCCGCATATGCTATTCTATTGACCTTGGCCTGATTTTCTACTGGATTGAGCGTTGCTTGCTGATGTATGTCACAACTATCCCCAATTCATTTCTCTCTCCTATACATAATCTATATGCTTATGAGAGATTGGTGTGTGCGTCACTAATGTTCTTTCTGTTTTGCCATTATGGCCAATTAATTTGTTAAATAAATCTCAACATGCAGCTATTTGAGTTTCTATTGACCGTTGTGGGTTATGCAAAATTGGTAAAGGTGTGTTCCACGGTCCTTAATCATGATTCTTTCTTGCATTGCTTTATTTGTTTTGCATATGATAACCTTATGCATTATGTATGTAGGTTATTGCAAATAATGTCAAAGAGTTAGCATATTATACCATTGGTTTTCTGCAGATGACAGAGCAACAGGTAATCTTGCATTTGTTTTGGTCTTAGTTTGGTTCCACATTGTATACATGATTCATTTCGTGCTTCATTGGCTTTGGGTTAATTTATCTTGTAAATTACATATCCTAATCTCTAAAATTTTAAACAAATTGTATCTAGAGCATGGGTAAAAGCTTGCCAGTCTCTCTCAATTCAAGTGATTATGTAGCATTTGCATTTGTTTCTATTGAAGTGTATTTTGGTCATCAACATGATCAACAACTATTGAATTGATTATGCTTGCAATTGGGACATCTGAGCAGTGTCCTTCATTTGCTTTTTGTTTTTTTAAACATTAGTACTTCTGTTTATGCATACTGTTATGGATGCTTGTCTTAGAGAAAAATCTGTAGATTCTGAATCAGAACAATTTTTTCCATCAGTTGTGCCTTGAGATCTTTGTTCTTGCAGAACATACACATGGAGAACCTGAACAATAATGATAAAGAAAGAAAAAGGTTAATTTCAAACCTTTTTACAGGGTTAGTGTAATGACGGGCATCCAATGGTGTTGTGATGGCTGTAAAGGAAGATAATGGTGTAATTTTTTATGTAACCATGATTATTTGCCAATTTTGTTTGTTAGTAGCTCTAAGGCTTCCTTGTTTTTCACAGAGAAAAACATCAAACGTGTTTCCTTCCCCATTTTGCACATGCCGCTCTTATTTTCTTACAGATATTTTATGAGATTGTAAAAATATAACTAGCTGTAATGGGAGATAGTAGAGGTCACTTTTGAAGTGAGTGACAGAAAAAATAGAAAGAAAGAAAGAAAGCATTTTATGACCTAACCCCTATAGACAAGCTTCATGAGAAAATAAATTGAGGTTACTTTTTTTAAATAAGATAAGTTCAAGTGATTCTATCAGATTTATTTTTCCATGCCAAAGTGTTAGTTGCATAGTTCTGAAAGGCACGAGGCGCAAAGGGTCCTGGACCTTGAGGCACGAGGCGAGGTGTACCTTTGCGAAGCGAGGCGTACCTTTTAGAAAAAAAACTCAAAATCTTGTAAAATTATAAAAAACTATCAAATTTTCAATAATAACACATGCATATCATTAATAATTCATTATCTTCAAATTCTAAACTAATAACATCAAAGTTGATTCATTCATCATGCAAATTCTAAACTAGAAACATCATCAAAGTTCAAACTTAAAGTCTCAAACTCAAACAAGTACCAATCATCATGCAAAGTTCTAAACAAACATATAAACACTACAAGTCCACAATCAATAAAGAAGTTTTAATCATCATTATCATCATACCCTTCACCAAATTGAAAATCATCATCTAACAGTGCCATATTTTGCTCATCCCTGTTATTCTTCTTCTTTTGCATGTACTTTCCAATCTTTTGTTTTATTGATGCAGGACATTTGGACAAGATTTAGTACTCTCCACAATCAATAAACACTACAAGTCCACAATCAAGAAAATGTTTTCATTTTGAAAAATGCTATTTTTCTAAGTCTGGAAGATTAGCGCATTTTTTCTAAGTCTGGAAGATTAGTGCATTATAAGGAGACATATAAAAAAATGTTTTCATTTTGAAAAACTATCTCCCGGTATTTTGATAGCTAATATTCATTGTTTTTAAAATGATTTTTAATGAATTTTTCAAGAAATAGTAGGTATGTATTTTGGGGGTGATAAAATTGTTAAATCCTGAGTTTATACTAAAACCAAAATTCTATTTTCTTATTGTTATGGATTTTGATTTTTTAGATATTTTTATTGAATCCAAATGGAGGGTACTTTCTTATTTACATTTATGTATTAAAGTAAATGGAAGGTAAAATATAAATAAAGGAAAATGTGGACATTTATTTTAACTAAAGAAATGTAAATATGTTGTAATGTATATATGCTGAAACTGAGAAGAGGAGAGGAATTGGGCTGCCTAGGTTTTAATTAAACCTAAGTTTCATACCTAGGTTTCATGAGGCGCGCCTCTCGCCTCGGCTCCTCACCATTCATGGCGAGCGCCTCACTGAAATCACCTCACCTTAGCTCAGGCGAGGCGCTGAACTGGCGCCTTGTGCCTAGGCGCGCCTTTAACAACTATGGTTAGTTGAGAAATCAAAAAGTGGGTTCTGAGTGCTAGAAGAGTTATGGGCCCATGTTATATTCTATTTTATTATATTTTTTTGTTGACAACATTTAAATGGAGCTATTGGTATGAGTTACTGGTTCCTATATGGGGACTGGATGTTTATCCTGTCAATTATATGTTTTTGAGTTTGTTAAGAACTGTATAAACTTGGTAATGTTCCAATTTAAACATGAGAGACAAATTCAGTCAACAAAAGGTTCAGTTGATGATATCCTGATGGAATATGCAGCTAAATTTTGAAAAGTTCAAATTTAGTATTTACTGAAAAAATGTTTAACATTACTTTCTTATATGGATGAACCTTTAGGTGATAGAAAATAAGTGAAATTTTGGCTTACTTCACTACCATTAGGGAACATCTTTAAAATTAGTCAATTACTGAGTAAACTTTTTAAAAGTAACCTGAAAATTGTCAAATTCAGGAGAGGTAGATTGGCATTGTGCCTTTGAATGGAATGAAACATTTTTAACTTGAATGCTTGCTCTCAATCTTTTGCTTTTCCTATTGCCTTATTTGGTAGCATACGGTTTTAACAATAGTGAATTCTGTTGTCTTTTTCTTTCACGGGTAGATCACCTTTTCCTTTCTCCTCCCCTTCTCTAAGATTTATGTTTGTTCGACTTACTTCTAGGTTCATACTTGGTCAATGGATGCTAACCAATATGTTGCTGATGAGGATGATAATACTTATAGTTGTCGCATTTCTGGTAAGGTCTCAGTATTATTGTTGATCTCATATGGTATGTGCGTCAGGTGTTGTCATTTATCTGTTACTTAAGCAAAGTTGTTGACCAAGTATATAGCAATTATTTGCAATTATTCTTTCTGTCTTTGTACATGCTAGGCTGTGGAATTCTGTCATTTTGTTGGCCTTTTTTTTGTTGTTCACCCCGCCGGGGGGGGGGGGGGAGAGAGAGTTTAGTTCCCTCTCTTATGTTCATATTGAATTTGGACAAAAATAACAACATTCCAATCCTTTATCCCATATATGGCTTTATCTTCTATAAGGCCCTTATAACTAATATCATTTTTAAGTGTCTCCCACCAAGTTCTTCTTTACCTCTTCTATTAATCAGATTGACTGATAATTATTGTGTGATTATCTTATCTGGGCTCCTGAACTCTCTGTTACTGCTGTTTATTTCAAAGACCCTTTTTTGCAGGAAGTCTTTTACTGGAAGAGGTTGTTACCTCTTGTGGTGTGGAGGCAATTAATGCTATAATTGATGCTGTGAAAAAACGACTTGCTGAGTCCCAAGAAGCAAAAGTTGCTGGTTCTGCTGCATGGTGGAGGGTAAGTATTTGGCTTTGTATCTATGTAGGGGTACACAAATGGATTGAAGAACCTGAGAACCAAACCTATCCAATCATATTAGTTAACTTCTATTTGGTTTCCAAAGGGCATTGGTTCTGTGGAAAAATATGGCCATATCTTTCATTGAATTGGTAGACATATATATACAGGAGCTGCTTTCCTAGATATGGAAACAAATCCCCTATCTGAGCAATCTTCTATTTATAGAAATACATAATCATACCCTAATTACAATTTTAAATCTACAAAATATTGACTAATCACATATAATCAAAGTCTTGATTTCTCTGTCTTAATTCGCAACACTCCCACTTAAGCTGGTGAATATACATTGTTCATTCCCAGCTTGGTTATAATCTTGTGAATGACCGGACTATTGATTCCTTGGTTAGGACATCTGCTAGCGGTAATTCACTTTGTATATAAAGTGTGCAGATAAGACCACCATCTAATTTCTCTTTAATAAAATGTCAATCAACCTTAATGTGTTTTGTTCGGTCATACTGCACAGGATCGTGTGTAGTGTTGATAGTAGACTTATTGTCACAATAAAGTTTCATAGGGCCATCCCACTTGAGTCTTAGATCCTCCAAAATAATCTTCAACTATAGCAGTTCACATATACCCTGTGCCATTACCTGAAATTCTGATTCTACACTTGACCTTTCCACCACAGGCTGCTTCTTGTTCGTCTAAGTAACTAAGTTTCCTCCCAAGAAAGTGTAATATCTCGTGGTAGACCTCCTATCAACCATCGAGTTTGCATAATCAGCATCTGTGTAGGCCTCTAAGGTGAGTTTACCCCCCATTTTTAAATAAAATCCCCTTTCCTAGGGTACCCTTGAGGTAGTTAAAATTCTGTAGATTGCTTGCAGGTGAAGTTCCTTGGGTTTGTGCATGAATTGACTTACTATGCTAATTGCATAGGCTTTATCCGGCCGTGTGTGAGATAGGTAAATTAACCTACCGCCCAATCTCTGATATGCTTATTTGTCTGTGTCCCTATCTCCCTCAGCTTCACCAAGTTTGTAATTAGGGTCAATTGGGATGCGGGATGGATTGCAAGCCATTTTTCCTATGTCTCGCAAAAGATTAAGGACATACTTGTGTTGGGATATAAATATCCCCAGTTTGGACCGTGCCATTTCAGTACCTAGGAAATATTTCAAATTCCTTAGTTCCTTGAGTGTTTTATGAATAAGGTGTGGTTCCCTTAGCTCAGTTTGTAACCCATGTGTTATTCAAGTTTTGCATTGAGTGGCTAGACATTCTAGAAGAACTTGAGCATATTAGGTTATAATCTTGGTAGTGGCAAATTAGGAATAAAAGGGCTAATTTGTGTGTATTTAAGTGAGGGGTAGTAAAGGTATTGTGTACCGATTATTTTCTCTCTTGTAACTAATGCCCCTTATGTCTATAAAGAAGAGGCTATAGGCAGTACGTCGAGTACTGAAATATGATCAATCTCATTGAGTCTTGAGTGCTATATTGTAAGAGAAAAGTGTGATGTCATGACCCTATGACCAATAAAAGGGTATTATTGTAATAGAATAGAATAGTTTGTTAGGAATATTTTAGAGGGAGGTTAGAAGCACATGGGAGCATGTGCTAGGCTGTTAGAAGGCAAATATGCCTATAAAAGGGTGTTGTAACGGTTTGTTTTGTCATCAAGAAATTAATGAATTAAATACTATTTTCTCTCTAATATTCCACTCCTTCTCTCTCGTTCTTCTCCCTCATTCTTCTGTTCTTCTATTCCTCTCTCTCTTCCTCTTAATATCTCTCCCCCCTTCAATCTGATTTCTTCTCTCAATTCCTATCACAACCTTAATTAACCCTAGGGTTGTGACAAATGGTATCAGAGCAGTCATTCCTTGGCTGTGGTTTTGGAAAATCAATAGTGTTTGATCATATTTGAAGTAAGCAAGCCAGATTCGAAGCGGAGCAAGACGGTTGTTAAAAGCGAATTCAAGCGACTCTTAGCGGAAGTGGATGAGTTGTAGAATTTGGCGATTCCGGCAGATCCGAGTGAGCAAGCAATTCTCGATCGAGTCTTGAAGGCTAAGCCGACAGTGACCCTCAGTTGTGAATTTAGTGAGCATTGGTTAGAAATTGCAAACGAACAGGCCGAATGATTCAGAATTGGCAGGCGACTTGGCCAGATAGATCCGATTGTGATTCCGACAAATTCTTAACATTTAGGCTCATATTTTGGAGGCACAATTGGGCAGCTGGAGTAGGAGCGATACGGCGACTCCTAGGGGAGTTCCAATTTATTGGAATTCCGAGACGAGCAGGGCCTTCCCATCCTCAGAGCTGTTTGCAGGAGAATTTTGAAGAAACTGCAGCCATCGATTCTCGATTTTGTAGAATTTCGCTGGTTGCAGCACAATCGCTCAAGGAAGGCACTGTCGGACTCAAAATCGGTAGGTGATAGAGTTTGGGTCAGACATGGAAATAGGAGTCACAGCCAGTAGGGGACAGTGATTGGGTTGGCAACTTCCCTGGGCGGCTAAGGTGAGGCGATTGTCGCCTTGAATCTGGGCCTTCCTGTTTGAATATTGAGAGGGAAGCAGGTGGTAGCTTCGAAGCTGGAATTTCGGCTGTCGAAATAGATAGCAGCAATACCCAGAGGCTGTTTCTCTGCTGATAGTTGAGACGACGGGTTTTTGGTTGCAATTGAATTCCAACACTCTTGGGTGTTAGTTGCGTTTAACATCCAAACAAATTTCCGACAATTTTGGGTCAGAATTGAGGACGAAGCTAGCCAGAAGTGACAGGCATGAAGTGGACCAAGTCCGAGGCGATGTGGGTAGACCCAAAGCGATCGCAATTGTCCAAGATTAAGCAATCTTGGTTGAAGATTTAGAGTCGGTGATTCTCTGCCGCTTCCAAGAGCGATTCAGCGATAGAGAACCCACAGTGGCACTGTCCGATTGGCTTCAAGGGTGATCAAAGCTGGCTCGGCGAAAGTTTGAAAATTCTTGTTTGTCATTGGGAGGTGAAGTAGGTTAGGCAAGTACTCCGACCAGTTCTTGATGGCTCTGAAGGTGGTGGAATAGGTCTTGGATCTTGACTAAGAAGCCCAGCAATTTTGGTATCTGATTCCAACAAAGTTTGGAGCAGTTGGGAGTGGATTGTGGAAGGCGAATTTGGATGGGTGATTCTTGGCTGTGAATTCCAGCGCTCTTTTGCGGTCCGACTTCATTAACGAAGCAGTAATTTCAGAAGAGCAGTATGTGGTCTTCAAAGTATGCTGATTGTGAAAAATCAGCTAAGGGAAGCAGGGCACACCTGAAACAAAAGGGGCTGCAATTGCAACCGAATGATGCTGCATTTTCAGTGGTTAATTTTCAAGGAAGAGAGCAGCCTCCATTGCAGTGGACCAGTGTTGCATGTTTAGTGGGGTGTCCTACTCATGAAGCTAGGAGAGGCTGTGAGCAAAGGGAAACAAAGGCAGCCAAGGGGAGCAGTGCATACATGGAGCCTCAATTGCAGCCAAAGAAGGCTGCAATTTCAGTTGGTAGCAACAAGGAACAGAAGAATGGAGTCAGTCAATTGGACAAAGGAACCAGCAGTGGGTTTGATGAAGAGTGCAAGGAATTCGTTCGAATGTTTCGCGAGAAGTTGCAAGAGTTTGCAATGATACTATCTAAGAAGTATCATTACAATTTTCCGGTGGAATATTTTGATGACTATCATGGAAGTTTTAACAAGGAAGAATTACTTGAAATGGAGGAGCTGACGGAGAAGTCAAGATTATGGAAGAGCGATTCATTGCTTACCTCCAATATGGAGTGGAAGAAGGGTACCAGTTTCAGCAAAACTACCAAGGAGGAATGCAACATCAGTGATGAAATTGGTGGTGAATGGCATTATTCAAAAAGAATCTATGATGAACAGATTGATAAGGAAGTAAAGGCAAAGGGACAATCTGAAATTGTTGAAAGAAAGGTCCAAATAGAGGGAAATTGCAGCCAACAAAAGGGAAAAGAAGTTCTCGATGGTGATGATTTTGGGATTCTGCAACAAAAGCAGTCCAACTTTAAGGAAGAAGGGGAAGAGGAAGAAGAGGAGGAGGAAGAAGAGAGTGAGAAAAAGGAATTGGAGGATGACACTCAATCAATTGACAGCCTCTCAAGCACTCTTACTAGTGCTGAAACGCTTGGCCAGGTGTCAATTAATGAGCAATCGTTGGCTGGAAGTGAAGTTGCAGCATCTCCTAATGTTAATACTCTCAAACAACCTTGGTATGAGTATTCAAGGAAAGAATACAAACCTCCATTGCTGCATTTTGAGGCTGCTGTTGATATTTCTTCAGCAAAACATGGCTGTGGGTTGAATGGGGATATAGTAACAACAATTATGGCTGAAGATCTGCCCTTCTTACTTGTTTTGGATGGTTATGAAGTTTTCTCTATTGAAATTCTGGGCCAATTCATACTTGGAATTAATCTTGGAAACCTAAGAATGAGGATGAAGAGACCTAAAGGTAGAAAGAAAGAAAGGAGGATGATCTGCATAGAGAAGGTTGGAATTGGATGAAGAGCAACGGCTACTTGCGGCAAGTTCTTGGGGACAAGAACTCTCTTAAAGAGGGGAAAATTGTCATGACCCTATGACCAATAAAAGGGTATTGTTGTAATAGAATAAAATAGTTTGTTAGGGATATTTTAGAGGGAGGTTAGAAGCACATGGGAGCATGTGCTAGGCTATTAGAAGGCAAATATGCCTATAAAAGGGTGTTGTAATGGTTTGTTTTGTCATCAAGAAATTAATGAATTGAATACTATTTTCTCTCTAATATTCCACTCCTTCTCTCTCGTTCTTCTCCCTCATTCTTCTGTTCTTCTATTCCTCCCTCTCTTCCTCTTAATATCTCTCCCCCCTTCAATCTGATTTCTTCTCCCAATTCCTATCACAACCTTAACTAACCCTAGGGTTGTGACATGTGAGAAGGCTTTGTAATCTACAGTGCGGGTTCTTGAGTGTATCAGTAAGGGTTGTGGGGTGTGAGCGAGTGATTGCTTGTACTATTCTTCATCAAGATTATAGTGGATTGCTCTCTCTGAAGGCTAGATGTAGGATTGGTGAAAACCGATTCGAACTAGGATAAACTCTCAGTATTTTCATGTGGTTTGATTGTTCTATATTTGTCTTTTGTCAATTCTTTTAATTTCTATTTTTGTTGTATGTTTAATCGGTGAGAGAGTGAACGAGTGACTATATTTCTTGGTTTATTTGGTGATTTAGTGGACCGACAGTGCTCCCAATTGTAACACCATGGCCTGCATTACGTTGGAAAACTGCCTGAATCAAGCTGTAGGTGATTGTTTTAGGCTATATAGTGCCTTCTTGAGTTTGCAAACCTTAGTCCCAGTTCTGTTTCTGTTGAACCAGGGGGTATGTCCATGTAAGTTTCCTCCTCAATGTCTCCATGCAAGAATGCATTCTTTACATCAATATGTTGTAAAGGCCAGTCAAAATTAGTTGCTAGGGACAAAAGAATTCTCACCGTGTTCATCTTGGCTATTGGGGCTAAGGTTTCTTGGTAGTCTATTCCATATGTTTGGGTATATCCTTTTGCTACCAATTTAGCTTTGTATCTTTGAAGTGTCCCATCTATTCTATACTTGATTGTAAAGACTCATTTGCATCAATCGGTTTCTTTCCTTTTGGTAAATCCACAATCTCCCGTGTATTATTTTTCTCCAGGGCGTACATTTCAACATTCACAACATTCCTCTAGTCTTCACAGTTTAAAGTTTCTGATAATGTGTTAGGAATGGATGCTGAATGTATGTTGGCAAGGAAGTTTCTATGAGGTGGAGAGCATCTTTTAAATGATACAAAGTGAGAGAGTGGATATAAGGGATATTTTGTGCACTCTCTAATTCCTTTCCTTAGTGGTATAGGTAGATCGATATTAGTCATGGAATCAATGTTAGAAGGTGAGCCAAGAGGTATTACCTCATTTCCAGAAGTTGGATTTGATATGATAGGTGCAATCTTGGTTCAGGTTCTGGAGTGGTCCTTCTTGAGTAAATCTGTGAAAACCGTTTGTCTGTAGTGGCCTTTCCCCTTTAGTTTGGGAACTAGGTTGTAGGGAGGATTCAGGTTCATGAGTTTGTGGATTAGATTCAAGTGTAGGTTCGGGTAGCGGGTTTGGGTTTTGTGAAGTAGGGTCAAATGTAGGTTTGAGCAAAGGGTTAAGGGCTGATGGTAAGTCAAAGAGGAACAACTCATCCTTATCTTCCATACTTGAGGTCTCCCTTTGAAGATAAGGGTGAGTAAAATAGGGTCCGGCTTCAACAAAGGTAACATCCGCAGAAACCAGAAAATTTGTTAGTTAGAGGATGTAGCATTTATACCCTTTTTGTATGGAAGAATAGCCCATAAAGACACACTTAGTAGCTCTAGGATCCAATTTCCCTTGATTAGGGCTTTGAACAAGAACAAATGAAACACACTTGAATACCCTTGGGCTAAGATGATTTGTGGTAGGAAGATCAAGATAGAACTCGGATAAAATTGCCATGGGAGTTTGAAAATCTAACACTCTAGAGGGTAACTGGTTGATGACATGAGTGACTATAAGGACCGCTTCCTCCCAAAATTGTTTAGGCACATTTTTTTGAAACAATAATGCCATAGTAGTATCTAGGAGATGGCTATTCTTTCGTTTTGCAACTCCATTTTGTTGAGGGGTGGAAACACAAGATTACTCATGAATAACTCCTCTTTGAAGGAAATAGGTGGAAAGAGTTTAGTTGAAATAATCCCTTGCATTGTTTGACTAAATTCTTTGATTTGTGCCCCAATTTGATTTTGGATCATAGAAATGAAATTGGGGAGAATGTAACTCACATTAGATTTAGATTTACCTGAAGATGATGGTTTGTCAAGAGTACTTAGAAAGTGCCTCAACCTTTCAATCTCTTGTTGAATTCCTTTGGTTAGTGGGTCTGTTCTTCCCCTTGTGGGGTTGTCATATTGGCTTGCCCTTGGCTTTGATGTTGTTGTCCACCTCTATTTCCCCATTCCTTGCTTGGTGGCTTTCTATTCAGCCTCTAGCACATCTCCCTAGTATGCCTTGACTTCTAGCAAAAAGTGCACCACAAGTTTTCGCGGTTGTCGTTGCCTGTGGATTTGGAGATTGTATTTCCATTCTTGCCAATCAGTTGGTCGTTAAACCCACGACTTCCTCCATTTTCCATCATTGATGAGGCCTTAACTATTTTAGGTTCCAACATTACATCCCACCTACTTTCCTTAGCTAGAATAATCGAAATCACTTCATTAAGTGAAGGTAAGTTATCTTTGCTTAGGATTTGAACTCTCACCTGATCGTATTCCACATTGAGACCTGCAAGGAAGTCTTAGGTTCGATCTTTTTCTATGAAAGCTTTCAATGTGGCTGCATCATCACTGTTTTTCATCTCAATGACCTGGTAGTGATCCATCTCTTGCCAGAGCCCCTTTAGGAGATTGGCATACTTGGTGACAATTTTGTTCCTTTGCTTTGTTGAAGCTTTTTTGGACTTCAATTTGTAGATTTAGGCTGCATCTTTAACCTTCGAGTATGTCTGTTGTATAGACTCCCAAACCTCCTTGGCTGTTGATAAAAACATGCAGGTGTTAATAATTTTGGGTGCCATGGAACTCCAAAGCAATGCAATTATCATAGAATCTTCTTCATCCTGTGCTACATAGGCTGGATCTTCCTTCTTTGGTTCGATCCCTATGATATGACTAATCTTCCCTTTCCCTTTCAAAATGGTTCGAATCAATTGCAACCATTTGAGACAATTCTTCTTGTCCAACCGGTAGGCAGCATTGATTTGCTGCAATTCTCCCGATGGCTGAAGCAACGGGGGTGTTGGTGTTTCTTGTGTCATGAGAACTAACATCGCTAGTGGTGGCAAACATGTTTAGTTAATGGAAAGGGTTGGAAAAGAATGGGAAGTAAGTTACTATCGCAACAATGAAGGCTGTGGTAGCAGGCAAGGCTAGGCAGCAATGACAGCTGCTGATGATGGGCTGTCAGTAGCAGCAGGAGGGCGACTGCAGATTGGTTGGTGATGAAGGTTCGAGAAAGAGAGTCCTAGGTTTTCTTAGGCTCTGATACCATGTGGAGAAATATGGCCACATCTTTCATTGAATTGGTAGACATATATATACAGAAGCTGCTTACCTAGATACATACAACATATCCAGCCGTTATCCCACTATGTGGGGTTGGCTATATGAATTCTAGACTTCTATGTGGGTTACATCCCAACAAATAGTTTGTCTAGAATTCATATTTGGATCCGACTAGGTTTTACGCTGGCTGTCGGCTACCTAACGCAACCCTCCTCCTTTATCCGGGCTTGGGACCGGCAGTGGATAATATTCCCTGGCGGAGTAATGATGAAATGAAGTTTGAACACCATCTTCACATGGAGAAATTTCATGAGATGGTGGTGAATGAAGATAATTGATATAGTTGTGTTCCATAACTTAATTGACATGGTGAAACCAACAAGTACAATATGGAAACACAACATAAGCTGCTTACCTAGATATGGAAACAAATCCCCTAATTGAGCAATCTTCTATTTACAGAAATATAAATATAATCATATCCTAATTACAGCTTTAAATCTATAGAATATTGACTAATCACATATAATCAAAGCCTTGATTTCTCTACCTTGATTCACGACAGGTTCAGTTCTGGTTCTTGTAAATCAAGAACTAACTTGATTTGGTTCTGGCTTAAGTTGATTGGTAAACTAAATTGGGAATTGTCCCAAACAGAAGCAATTCAGTGCCGACCCTCAACAACAACAACAACAACAAGATTTACTATTTCCTTCACAAGATTTACTAGGAAAATACTAAATACAAGTAAACTAAAAGCATACTCACCTTCCTTTCTTTAATGATACAGCTATAAACCCACTTTTCTGAGAATGGGACTTACATTTTTCTGAATGAACACCTTATGCATATAAAATACAAAACTAGCTGGAAGTAGTTAAAAGCATATTTCCATTGAGTTGAACATTAGTACTTGTCACTATTACCTTCACCATTGAAGCAAAGAGGAAGATTTTTGTATATATTGATACATAACATGCAGATATATGTGTGTGTATAAAGTGTTGGTATCTACTGATACATACCATATACATGAAAATACAAATATAGGGGCAGAAATAGAACAAGTGTGAGCTTATCAGCAACTTGTTTGATACTCATCCTGCATCAACCAGAAGACTATTCTTAATGCTTCCTTTTTCTTCATATTATGGGTCTCCACCCTTTGAAAAGATTGTGCCAATCAGTGCCATAATTGTAGAGATAACTCATTTTTACATATTCTCGGAGTTGAAGAATTGACGTCCCATAACTTATATAAAGTTTATTAATTAATGCAAACATGTGGATTTGAACTGGACCTAGCCATTGGTTGGTTTAGTTCACTTGAAGGGTTGGTTTTGGTTTTGTGCTGTAAATGTGGAACTGATAATTAGTTTGCTTATCTGTGAAGCTTCAAACCAAATTGAATTGACCTATGTACACCCCTCTGTAGCATTTTATATTATCATTTTGAACTGTCTGCTGAATTTTGAGAACTATATTTTGTAGATAAGGGAGGCTACACTTTTTGCTTTGGTTTCTCTGTCGGATCAGTTACTTGGAGAGGTACGTTAAAGAGACTTATCTCTTATGCTTTATTCTCTATTATTGACCTTTCTCAGGGGTTTGTATATTCATCAACAGATATTGATCTTTGGTTGGTTGGTATGTATGTTCTGCAATTATTGAGTTGTGTCCCCTTTGTTGGCTCCTTTTGGTGAAGTTTATTATTAGTTCTGGAAAAGATTAATTTGTCTGTATTTGATCTTTATATTTGTACATGAAGAATTCCTGTAATTTTCTTATTGGACAATTTTAGGGTTCTAATGGGCAGGATGTTGAGCTCAATCATTTACTTTATCATGAACTTTGTCCTGTTTTCCACAAAAAACTCTACTGGATATTTTTAATTCAATTTTCAGGTTTCTGGACATACTGGCATCTTAAGGAACCTGTTAGAGCAAATAATTGCTGAAGATATGGGAACAGGTAGCTCTTATTTTCTCTAGGTGTCCTCAGACTGCTAGCTGCTATTAAGTTTGTTTATTTCTGTTGTGCAGGGGTGCATGAATATCCATTTCTTTTTGCACGTGTGTTTTCATCGGTTGCCAAGTTTTCCTCTGTGGTAACTATCATAAGAAGTCAGTTATTGTTGTTAGCTTATTCTTTAGCTTGATCTCTTCTAATTGAATTTCTATTGTTTGTACAGTTAAGCCATGAGGTTGTTGAGCATTTTCTCTATGCTGCAATTAAGGCAATTGGCATGGATGTGTAAGTCTTTCTATCATTTATTTAGTTGCAAAACAATGTAAGAGAAGGAGATAATTGGTGGTAATTTTGTCTGTCTTCAGGCCCCCACCAGTGAAAGTTGGTGCTTGTCGAGCACTTTCTCAACTCTTACCTGATGCAAACAAGGGAATCCTTCAGCCTCATATAATGGGTTTATTTTCATCAATTGCAGATCTGCTTAATCATGTAGTGCACCGATAATTCCTTGTACTTAACTGTAGAAATATGTACCAGTGCTTATGATTTCTGTTCCGTAGGCATCTGAGGAAACCATGCATCTGGTACTTGAAACACTGCAAGCAGCAATAAAAGCAGGTTAGTGTAATACTGATTATTCCAATTTTCTTTGAGTGATTTTGTTCCTGTCTCCAGTATTGCTATTTGCTACCTTTCATTTCTTGCTGTAATATTGATCTCTTTATTTGTATTTTGCTTATTCTAGGTGGTGAAGCATCAGCATCTATAGAGCCTATTATCTCTCCTATCATCCTAAACATGTGGGCATCACATATTTCAGACCCTTACATTAGCATTGATGCTCTTGAGGTTCTTGAGGTAATGTTGCTGAGTCTTGTTGGTCTTCCAGGTCAATACCTTGTGCTAATCTAACTGTCCTATAAAATATCAACTTGGATTTGGTAGTTCTTTTTTGAAAAGAAGTTGAGCTTTTTATATCTCTATATATCTTTAATTAGTGATTAACAACTTTCCAAATAGGATGAAAGTTTGAACAACCAAAATCTTAGGGCACTCACAAGGTACTCTCTTATCAGTTTTTTGTTCAGGGTTCGCCTTTTGTGTGAGTTTTGTTTTGGTTTCTTACTGTCTTACAAAGAAAGAGAAAATAATAGAAAACTGTTTGATATGTGCAATGTTTTGTAGACAATAGAATCAAAATAAGAAAATTATTTGATGGCCACCAAAAATAAGAAATATATGGTGCAGCCTAGGTCTTAGTTTTATCCCTCTTTTTCGAGTCAAAATACCTAACTAATAAGAAATTCCCTCTTGACAGTGATAAATGCTGTATATGCAAATCCTGGATATGCAAGCATGTGTACTTTGTCTTCAAAAAGATATGGAAAGAAATAAAAAAGAAGACAAGAAAGAACAGCATTGGGTAGGTGTAAATCAATATAGTGAAATGATCAAACCTTAATTCTACGTGGTAGGGTGGGCTACATGAATTCTAGATGTGTAGTCATTGCTATTCATGGTCATATATCCTCTGAAGGCCAGTATATCTATGTCACACATAAGGGTTTCTTGCCAAAGTTCCTTCTTCTTTTTTTTTTTTCAAGGTTTTTCTCCCTTTTTCCGTTGTGTTTCCATATTGTACTTGTTGGTTTCACCATGTCAACTAAGTTATGGAACACAACTATATCAATTATCTTCATTCACCACCATCTCATGAAATTTCTCCATGTGAAGATGGTGTTCAAACTTCATTTCATCATTACTCCGCCAGGGGATATTATCCACTACCGGTCCCAAGCCCGGATAAAGGAGGAAGGTTGCGTTAGGTAGCCGACAGCCAGCGTAAAACCTAGTCGGATCCAAATATGAATTCTAGACAAACTATCTGTTGGGATGTAACCCACATAGAAGTCTAGAATTCATGTAGCTAACCCCACATAGTGGGATAACGGCTGGATATGTTGTTGTTGTTGTTTCTCCCTTTTGCTGCAAGTCTTTTCAATTTGATCTGTTCACCTTACTGATATTTTTAGTCTCCCTCAAGCTCATTTTGCTAACTATTTGTTTCATTTCATCCACTCTCCTCAGAGGAACCTTTGTTTACATGGCTGTGTTGGTCCCTTTATTCTAGTGATGGCTCAACTCAAGAAGGGAGAGGGGTCAATTGATTGAGTCAATTGAAATTTTGGTTAATTCTAAAATTTCTTTCAATTCTTGTATATATATTTATAAACAAAACACTATTAATCTTGATGAATATAGACTCCTTTTCAACCCATTGTGAAGTAATTGTCATGCTTATTTAAATATCCTTATGTGATATGACTGCTTGGAATGAATAATCAAATTGAGAAAAAAACAATCAACACAGGAACAATCACAGAAAGATCATGCACAAAGGCATGCAACACATGTAGTGGTTCAAGGCCGTTCATTCCTATGTCCACTCCACTAGATCAAGCTAATCCTGCTTTCTGCTAAAATAACCCTGAGGTTTTAACTAAAGTTCACCTTAGAAACTTCACAACCCTACATTAAGTGGGCTCTAGACAGACACACCCAACCAATTGGCGAGCAACAACTTGTTTCCCTCCAAACCAATAAAGGTTACAATAAGATTACAATGCTTGTCCACTTAATGGACTAATGATGATGAAAATTACAGCAACAGAAAATACAATTGAAAATTATAGGCTTTACACAACAGTTGTCAAAATGCCAACAAGAAGCTTGATCCTCTTTGTTGGATCAATCGCACAATGTTCTTTCCTCAAAGTTTTTTCTAGCATCTTCAGCGCAGCGGCGTATGGATGCAGTAAAATCTTTTCGCATAGTGTTTGATCGTTTTGAGCAGCTTTCCTTTATTCAGACTTGGCATTGGCTACAAATAGGAATCCACATGTAGAGTTGAAAAAGTATTAGATATTGATTAAAAAAATTGAGTACTCAGGTTAAAATAGTAAAATTTAATTGTAGTCAAGATTTTTTCCTGTCAGGTGGCGTTTGTTTTTGGCTGACTCATGTTCTCTGTTTGCCCCTTTTTCAATGTTAATGGGAGGGAAGGACTAGATATCTCCTCTAGTATCAAAAAGCTAAGGGAGATAAATAATTTATGATCCTAATACCTTAAAAATATGCAGGTGGAAAAGTTCAAGAAAGGGATTTGTATTGCTGTCAAGATGTACAATATTATTCTTGGAATCATGAACCATATTATTCTTTTAGAATTTGATTTGTTCATAGTTGTGAAAGGCGATAGGCGTATTGAGGCGCAAAGAGTCATGGAGCCTGAGGCGCGAGGCGCGCCTTTGCGAAGCGAGGCACACCTTTTAGAAAAAAACTCAAGATCTTGTAAAATCATAAATAACTATCAAATTATCAATAATAACACATGTATATCATTCATGGTTCATCATCTTCAAATTCTAAACTAACAACATCAAAGTTGATTCATTCATCATGCAAATTCTAAACTAGAAACATCATTAATGTTCAAACTCAAAGTCTCAAACTCAAACAAGTACCAATCATCATGCAAGGTTCTAAACAAACACATAAACCCTACAAGTCCACAATCAATAAAGAAGTTGTTGAAGTATGTCTTGATTTCCAAAATGAAGGCTGTTATTCGACTCAGCTCGGATAATTTGGGACAAGACCCAAATGTGGATTTTTCATGAAAGCTGTGGTGGTAGCGGAGGGCTTGGGGGGGTGTGCGGGGGTGCTTTGCCCCCCTGAGGTATGGAGCAGTCCTAATCTCCAGATATATATATTCTCATTCGTTGCTTTGAAGTCGAAGGTGAAGTTGAACCCAATTGTGATCGAGTTTGTTTAATTCTAATTCTAATCAAATAAAACAAGTAAAAAACTCACGAGAGCAGGCTGGAACCGAGAAGAGAGGAGGTTGGAATCGAGAATGGCAGCTGGTTTTGGTGGGCAGCGGGCTACTTGACAGCTGGTTTCATAAGGCGCGCCTCACACCCTGGCGCCTCGTCATGCAAGATGTGCGCCTCCCGGAAAACGCCTCGTCTTGGCCCAGTCGAGGTGCCGAACTTGCGCCTTAGGGCGCCTTGCGCCTTTAACATCTATGGATATGTTTATTGAATTTCTTGAAGTATGAGATTCAGGGTATGCTTAAATTGAAGAGAGTTTTAGGTAATAGATTATAAGATTGGAGTTGTGAGTTGTGAATGGTTAGGTTTTGAAAATGTGCTCTTGATAGCTTAGAAATTGCTAACCAAAACAATAATATTGGGACTTATTTTAAAAGGGAAATTGTGTATATACTACTCAGTTTAACTCTGGATTTTCTCTAACAACTTTGCTGTTGCTCATCCTTTTCAGGCAATAATGAAAGCTCCTGGTTGTGCCCAACCCCTTGTTTCTCGCGTTTTGCCTTATGTTGGACCTGTCATAAATAAAGTATGGCTTCATGCACTTGTGGATAAATTTCATTCAGGTGGAGTGGTGCACTATCAAATTATATTTAGTCATCTACTTCTAAACTATCCCTTTGAATTTGTCAGCCCCAACAACAGACTGATGGTTTAGTTGCTGGAGCATTGGATCTTTTGACAATGTTGATAAAGGCAAGTCACACTTGTGGTGATATGCAATGTTTTACTTGGGCTAATCCATTTTGTGTGTTTGGAGAGCATCTTCATTGTTTTTTGATGTTTTACTAATGGTGGCTCACATTTGCACTGGTCAGAATTCTCCTAATGATTTGGTGAAAGCTGTATATCAGACATGTTTTGACGCAGTTATCCGGATAGTACTTCAAACAGATGATCATAGTGAGATGCAGGTTCTAGTCTTTTGCTAAATGGGCATCATTATTTTCTCCGGGTTAATGTGCCATTCCCCCCTCTTTGCAGTAGTCAATGTGCTAGTTGCACCCGAATTGTAGCGATGGCTTATTTATTTTTCTATTACATTGACCAGAATGCAACAGAGTGTTTAGCTGCGTTTTTATCCTTTGGAAGACAAGAGTTACTTTCTTGGGGTGGTGATCCTGGATTTGCAATGAGAAGCTTGCTTGATGTGGCCTCGAGGTGGTTCCCTCTTTCTTTCATTTTGTTTATACTTGTGTTTTTCTTTTTGAATCATGAGAGTTTTCAGGTACTTATGCTGCCTGATGCACAAATTGTCAGATCTAGCAAAATGGCTTAGCATTCCTCTTACTCTTTTAGTTTCACAAGGGTCATGTTTGAGGTGGATCTGATAGTGAATTTTTGCCTCATTAACTATGTATGTACCCAAGCATTTACACTAGTGAATTCTGCAGTCCTCATAAATTGTGGCTGAGTTAGCATTGTGGTGTACTGACGTACGATTAACAGAGAGCATGTTCTGTCTGGCTGCATATTGGGCATGTTAGAAGTTTGAACACTAAATTCAACTTTCATATACTTATACGTATACATATTTTTCTTAAGAAAAAAGGAGATGTTTAAAGTTGTGAAAATTATAGAGGGCTCATGCTAATGAGCCATACTAGGAAACTTCTTGAGAGAATAATTGAGAAAATGTTAAGAAGAAAAACCAAGGTTTTTAAGAACCAATTTGGTTTTGTGCTTGTTAGGTTAACTACGGGAGCTGTCTGCTTGCTGAGATGTCTATTAGAAAGGTTCGGAGATGAATAAAAAGATTTGCATATGGTATTTCTATACTTGGAAAGAACCTGTTAGAATCCTTAGAGAAGTCTTGTGGAAGGTTAAAAAGGGGTAATTCAAAGAAGTCTTGTGGAAGGTGAAAAAGAAAGGAGTTTGAATTACCCATATAAACAAGAAATGTGCATTACGACTTGTGGAGGAGATACTAAAGCTTTTCTAATTACAACTAGATTACATCAAGCATTTGCATTGAGTCGTTACCTCTTTGCTCTTGTTATAGATGAACTCACAAAACACGTTCAAGAAGACTCGTCTTGGTATATGTTATCTGCAGATGATATCTACTTCATGGGCGAGACAAAAGTTGTAAATAATGAACTTGAATTATGGAAAAACACCTTAGAATCCAAAAGTTTTAAATTAAATAGTTAAAAACTGAGTATGTGAAGTGCAGTGTGTATACAAGTTTGGATGATAGTACTTTGAAAGTTGTAGATTAAGTTATATATATATATTTTTTTCTCTGTAAATAAGAGATGTATAAAACAAAACGAAAAAGGCCAAAAGGCTACAAACCAAGGCCAGGGCATACCCCGGACCACCAAAAAACTAGAGGCGACAGAACATCAACAATCACCCTCTGGGCCAGAAAGAGAAAAAGGAGAAGAATGAGAAAAAAAGAAGAAAATGTAACATATGTACAGTGTAGATAATCTGGCCAGACGAAAGACGAAACCATTTGAAAATGGCAAAGCAACGAAAATGGTCTCTGACAGAGCAACGACTGATGAACAAACAAACCCATATGAGCAAGGCATGAAGGAAGCACAAGCACGCGAGCGCTGAACGCCATAGATGAGGCGCCAAGGACGAAGCAAGCAGCCTCCAAAGCAAAGCATCTCAACGGGGGAGAGATGTCTGGTCTCTCGGAAGCCTCCAAATGTGACGAAGAGCCTGACTCTGAAGGGAAGATTTGAAGCGAATGGTCGTCAGCCGGGCCCACACAGCACACTGAATCAAATGAGCCAACTGAGAAGCTGATCTCTCCTGGTCACGAAAACACTTGTTGTTGCGCTCCCTCCAGATGAAATAAACCATAGCATGAAGCACTAATCTGTTTGCCACCTGCCAAGGACTCTTGCCACTCCATCTAGCCGCGGCCCAAAGAACTCCAATGTCCCACCTGCGCCAAGGCCAGCTGAATTTCTTCGATCTACGAAAAAAGGACAGCACCTCTCGCGAGTAGCTACATTGGAAGAAAAGATGGCTATGACTTTCAGCATCCGCCCTGCAAAGAAAACATCTATTCGGGAAAGACAAAAAAAGGTTAATACGATCAAGAGTAAATAAACGTTCCCGAATCGCAAGCCAAAAGATAAACGAGTGGGAAGGGATACTAACAGACGACCAAACTAAACGATACCAAGGAACCTGGGGGCGTTGAATCTGAATCGCCTGGAAGGCAGTCCTTACTGAGAAGAGCCCATACCAAAAGAACATGCTACAACCATCCCCTATCCTTCGCCCAAAAAAAGGCTTCAGGACTCCTCGTAATAAGAGCAGCTTCCTCCAATACCACGGGCAGGCATACAGAGTTTTAAGAAGCCAAAAACAAGTACCTTTTACCTGATAAGAGTGCACCCATTGCACCCATAAGGATTCCCTATCCTCATACAACAGGCGCCACATAAGCTTGGCTACCAAGGATTGATTCCACACATAGAGAGGCTTGAGGCCGAGGCCACCCTGCCTCTTCGGGTATCAAATGTCGCGCCAAGCAACTTTCGCTTTATGGGGGTTCGCCTCATTACCACTCCAGAGGAAGTTACGAATGAGTTGCTCTATATCATTAATCACCTTCTTCGGGAGGATAAACACCGAGGCCCAGTACACGTAGATAGTGGAAAGGACTGATTGCGCTAACTGCAATCGGCCCCCAAAAGAGAGAGCCTTGCTGCGCCAAGAACAAATTCTGTTTTTCACTCTATCAATAACGGGCTGACAGTCTCCATAGGAGAGCTTAGAGGAGAGAAGAGGGACCCCCAAATATCGCATAGGCAGCCTCCCTCAACGAAACCCAGAGGCATTATAAATAGCTTCGCGAAGAGAGGGGTCCTTACAAGCGACGAAGCAATCACTCTTGGAAGGATTAGCAACTAGGCCCGACAAAGAGGAAAAACGCTCCAGGCATGACTTCAAGATTCTGACCGAGGATGGGTCACCGTGAGAGAAAAGGAGCAAATCATCTGCAAACATGAGCATTACCAAACTAGTCTGCTCACATTTCCAGTGGTATTGAAAATCTGTAGCCCTCGAGTGGTGCTTGATAATACCTTGCAGGACTTGCATAACTAGAACAAAAAGGTAAGGGGATAGGGGATCCCCTTGCCTCAGCCCCCTTCCCCCGGGAAAGAAACCATGTAACTGACCATTGATCTTAACCGAATAGCGGGGGGTCGTGATGCACTCTCGAATCCAGCCACAAAATTGAGAAAGGAAGTTCATCAACTGAAGGGTCATCAGGAGAAAATCCCACTCAACAGTATCATAAGCTTTAGCCAGATCAACTTTCATAGCACAACGGGGGGGCCCCTGGTGGAGATGGTATTGAAAAACCAACTCTTGGGCGAGCAAAATATTATCCCCAATCGAACGCCCATGCACAAAGGCCGCTTGAGAAACATCCACCAAACCTGAGAGCACCGGCTTGATCCTATTAGCCAGGATTTTAGTAATGACTTTATATAAGACATTGCAGCATGAAATAGGCCTAAAGTGGGAAGGCGTCTCAGGGTGAGGAACCTTGGGAATTAGACTAATAATGGTTGCGTTGACCTGGCCTAAGAGGCGACCTGAGACAAAAAAGCTTTGAATAGCCTTCACCACATCCGCATCAACAATCTCCCAAGACTTCTTAAAGAACTTGACTGTGAAACCATCCGGCCCTGGGGCTTTATCCTCACCCATACTGAAGAGGGCAGCCTTAACCTCCTCGGCTGAAACCTTAGCAATAAGCCTAGCCCCTTGGTTATGCTCCAAACGCTTGTCAATGAAGGGAACCACATCAGACGGGTTAAGGGGAGAGTTCTGAGACCTTTGCCCATAGAGATTATGGAAGTAGGATACTATAACATCCGCAACCTCCTCTTTGGACTCTGTGAGGGTGCCATCCTTTCTCAGGAGGTTCATAATACGGTGATTATTACGCCTAGCAAGCATAGATTGGAAGAAGAAATGGGAGCATCTATCTCCCTCAGCTGACCACCTAATCCGAGCACGAAGGCGAAAGTGGTCTGCCTCATGCGCAAAGGCTACTAAAAGGTCCCTATTCAACTCAAGCTCCTGTTGATGAATGACAGGGTCATGGGGATTATCTTGTAACAGATATTGGACACTAAGAAGATGATTTCTAAGGGACGAGACTAGGTCAGAAACATGACCCCTAGACTTATTGAGAGTCTTCATAGCATTCTTGACTGCTTTGAGTTTTTGAACAACCTGAAACATGGGAACACCAGGGATAGGCCTAATCCAACTAGCCTCTCCTCTATCCAAGAAGAGAGGGTGATCAACAAGATGGTTAAGGAACCTGAAAGGGCTGCCCTTATGCTGAAGATCACCTAACAAATCCACCACAACAGGGCTATGGTCAGAAATCCCTGGCTGGAAAAAGAGAGCCTTGCTATCCGGATAATGGACAAGTTAGTCATCATTAACTAGGGCTCTGTCAAGCTTCCTTAAAATACACTCATCACCAAACCTCTTATTAGTCCACATCAACTTAGGGCCACTAAAAGCCAAATCCTGAAGCGAGCTACAAGAAAGGAAATCGTTGAACCTGCGCATACCCAAGGAGAAAGAAGTGTTGCCACCCCTCATCTCAGAGCAATTGCGACAGACATTGAAATCCCCCAAAAGGAGCCAAGGGTTAGAAGAAGCTGGAGCCCCAGTGCCTGTGAGAGAATTCCATAATCTGGCCTGGTCCACCTCCTTGTTCCTGGCATAAATGCAAGACAGGATAAAAGGGATAGTGATCTCCGAGCTCGTCACTTCGATATGGATAACCTGGTCCGACTTGAATAAGGTCCGCACGCTAAGGGCATTCGGGTCATAGCCTATCCAAATACGACCCCCATCACAAATATCATAATTGAAATCCCAATTCCAGAAAGGCATAACATTGTGAGAGATATCCAGAGCGTGCCTCTCTTGGACTCTAGTCTCTAAAAGAGCAACAAGCGTCAACTTTTGGGAAGAGATAAAGGATCGCACTTCAAATTGCTTAGGGGCTTGATTCAGACCCCTCACATTCCATGCATCAACATGCATTATTAACACTCTTGAGGGGTTGGATCCAAGCTCACGGATCCTGGTGTTTGCTCTCCATTCTCACGCATCTTCTTCCTATCCCTCTTAGCCTGAGCTCTGGTCTTGGATTGATGCCCTTCAGAGCTAGTGCTCCCACCTCGCTCGGGCTCTAGGATCTGTTCCTTGCTACCCTCACGCTCACTCAAATTTCCTTGAATGTTTTCTTCTGCTACCTCTCTATCTGACTCCATTGGAGAGGGAACATCCATATCCTCTCCTTCCAGAGCACAAAATTGGTTTTTAATTTGGGCATCAACATCCTTGGGGTCATAAGGGACTGTAACGGTATGGAACTCAAACGCTGCCATGGTCATAGAGGCATAATCAGGAGGATTTAACCTAGATGATGAGGCTGTCTCCTTACCCTTATCTTGGACCTTGCCCTTCTTATTTTGCACTCTAACGAAGCCATCCCCCTCATTGACTTTCTTACTAACTTCAACATGATTAGGGTCGGGTCTAGGTTTATTAGGACATCGGGAATCTGAGTGACCGAACACCTTACAATGAGAACAAATCGATGGAATCCACTGATATTCAATCGGGAGTCTAGAAATACGACGTTCACCCGTGGTTTCATCATAGCCCTGATCTATATCAATATACTTGGGAAATATAGAGGAGGCACTAACCTCCACACACACCCTAGCATACCCTAATCTTGATCTATCCTCTGTCATCGGGTCAGCATATAACGGCCTTCCAATTTGACTTGCCATTATAGAAATACCTTTTAAGGACCAACCTTCTAAGGGTAGATTATGAATCTTAATCCATAAAGGGATAGAAGAGTGAGACTCCTTCGCTAAATTCATTCCTGATTCCCAACATTTAATAATAAACGGGCGACCCGCAAAATGGTAGGGACCCTCATCAAAAACCCTCAACATGCTTTCTTGGGAATCAAAACGAAAGAAATAAAATCCGCTATTATTTGAAAGAACCTCTAAAAGGCCACAACTTTGCCACAATCGCTTGGCAATATTTTGAACAACCGGGAATGGCAATCGTTTTTCAATAAAATATCCAACTAGCGTGTTCATCCAATAATCAATGCATTCATCAATGACATCGCTAGGTAACTTAATAAGAGGAATTTCGGACTGCGTACTTGAGGGCGGAAAATATTTCAATCGCGTGGGGGTTCGGTGGGCCTTAATATCCGCTACATCGACCCAAGATTTATTGGGTATTTTCCTTGGTAAATTGCCTTGCAATGTTGGCCCAGCTGGGCCCAGTTTCTGTCGGCCCACATGCTGGGGTTGGGGGCGCTTAAAAGGCAGCCCAGCTATGTTATGCTGTTGCCCAACAGATGAAGGCCCAAATGTCTTAGGCTGGAGTTCACGAACAAGCCCAGAGGGCGGATGGCCCATCCCATTAAAATGGGCAGTTTGCTGGATAGTGGACTGCCTTTGTCGGCCACCTCCTTGAGAGAAGGCCCAACCAACATCCTCCAACGTTCGGCCTGCATCCATGCTGCTGTTCCTGAACGCACGCCACCTCTGCTGTGATCGGTCAGCATTTCGAGAATTGGACCCATGCTGGAAATGGGTGGGAGCTCTGGGAAGACCACTGTTCAGCGCCTGACCCTTACCAGTTTGGGCTTCTACTTCTTCGCCATCTGTTCGCGCCGGAGCTTGCGTCTTCTTCATCTGCCGGTCGGCATGGGCGGAGACTGGAACGGACTTCCTGTCATCCCGAGGGCTCGCCTCCTTCCTCCTAGCTCCCAGTTGCGAGCTACTTGGGGTCTCATGGACACCATTCGAATGCTCTCGAACGCTCTCAACAGCTTCAGCACGAGATGAAGATGCAAGAGATGACTTCACAGCTAGCGATGAAGACGCAAGGGATGACCTCACGTTAGCAGCACCCTCTGTACATGGAGGCGATGGTGCTCGACTACCCATCAGCGGGGGGAAAGACAATGGGTCTCCCAGATCGATCCTTCCAGCCGAAACGCCTTGCCCCCGAGCTCCTTCCAGCAGCTCATCTTCTAGCAGGTCATCTTCCTCAGCGAAAAAAACCTGTCCACCCGCCACCACTAAGTGTTCTTCTTCGTTGTAAGGTTCATGATTATTCTGAACCTGCTCGCTTCCATCCTCCATTTCCGTCATCATGCTGGCTGTTTCATAGCCATTAAACTCCTCACCCGAACTCGCCTCCGACCTAGCAGATTGTTGACCTCCGTTTCCAGCCCTTGGAAGATCTTCACCATTCGTTGCCAACACTCTAGCTAAGGTCGGATTGCTCGACCTAGACCTGTAGTAGTGCTTAGAAATTCCCCCAATGCTTCGGCCTAAGGGAGGCCGACTTCTTGGACGTGATCTCACCGGCGGGGACCGGTGAGAACACGCCATATGCGCTGTACGTTTAAGAATAGCCACGGGAACTTCAAAATCTCTCAAGGTAGAGAGAGAAACTTAACTTGTTTGTAAGGGGGCTTTTCAAGTTATATTAGGAAAGATAAATTTTGATATCTTGGATCAATTGTTCAAAAGAAAGGGATGATTATGGAGGATGTTACTCATAGAATCAAGACAGGACGGTTAAAGTGGAGAAGTCCATTCAACATTTTATATGATCATTAAATCCATTTAAAGCTAAAAGGGAAGTTTTATTGAATGACTATAAGACTATCTTTGTTGAAAGGATCATAATGTTGGGAAAATTAAGCACTAACATCTGCAAAATAAAAGTGTAGGCAAGAATGTTACAATGGATGTGTTTCCATACAAGAAAAGACAAAATAAGAAACATGATGATATGTAATAGGGTTGGAAGAATGTCTATTGAAGATAAGACGCATGAATCACGATTAAGATAATTTGAACATGCGAGAAGAAGCATGATGATATGTAATAGGGTTGGAAGAATGTCTATTGAAGATAAGACGCATGAATCACGATTAAGATAATTTGAACATGCGAGAAGAAGACCGATAGATACACCTATGAGGTGAGTGACTGAATTGGATGAAATTTAAACAAAAGAGGGAGAGGAGTACCAATGGAAATTTGGTTGGAAATCCTTAAACATGATATGGGATATACATGGCCTCGCAGAAGATGTGACATGGATATGTTGAAGGTCTAGAATTCATGTAGCTGACTCTTCCTAGTGTGATTAAGGCTTGTGATTGTTGTTGTTTGTATATGTATGTATGTTCTGCGACCTTGATCTGTTTATAGCTTTTTTATTTTATTTGGTTGTTCAGATAATGGTTATCTCATCTGTTTAGACACATGCAATGTCAAGGAAGAATATCATTCCTTCTGATGTCCAACTTTTGCATTCTTTCTGATGTGTCTTGTGGCACATTATTGAAAATTTCTCTGGTTACCTTTTATGTTTCTCTTGTCTGTACCAATTGATCTGTTGGGCCCATGCATCCAGCAGCAGTCATATGCTTTTGCTGCAGGTACAGCTAAGCATTCTATTTCTGTATCTTTTTTTTCTTTTTTGTGCTGTATGACATCTTCTATGTGTCTTGCACGATGAAATCCTGAGTTTTTGAATAAAACTCATCTGGAAACAGCAAATCATTAAGGCTGAATTGTTGATCATGGTTGCATTGAGTCACTCAACAGTGACTTTTTTTCTAGGATAACTCAAATTATCTCCTCAAAGACCACATGTCAGGGATCTTTTTAAGCTTCTGGAGGCTTAATTTTGGCAGTCTGTGTGCAGGCTTTTAGACCCTAATTTGGAAAGCTCTGGATCACTTTTTGTTGGGAGCTACATTCTGCAACTTATTTTGCACCTGCCAACACAGATGGCACCACATATCAGAGACCTGGTTGCTGCTCTTGTCAAGCGCATGCAATCTTCTACAATTACTGGATTGCGGAGCTCACTGATACTCATTTTTGCTAGGCTGGTATATTACTTGAACTTTGTTAATGGAACTCAATTTTCTCCAAATGCTTGGGATGGTTCAGTTTTGTGGTGCTTTTAAAGCAAAATTACTTTTATTAAAAAAATTTAAAAGTAGTGTTTGGTTAAGAACCACTTTGCTTTTAAAGCACAACTGAAACTTATAAAAAAACATGTTAAGTTGCTTTAAATTAAAGGCACAACAACATATAAGGGAACCCACTATTTTAAAAAATAAATTGACAAATTTACCCTTTACCTTTAAACATATTTACATGTAATACAAAAAATCATTTAACATTTTTTCATACTAATGCATTTATAATATGACTATGAATTAGTAATTTTTTGGGTTAATTACTAAAACAATATTGCTCTTTGGCGAATGTAGTAATTCTACAACAAACTTTAAAACTTATCATTTTGCATTTGAACTTTCAATTTTGTATCAATTCTAAAACACTATTAAAAACTTATAATACTCTATTGATGTATTTATTATTGATTTCTCTTCTCATTTTCCAAATTTAAGATATTCATCAAGGACTTCTTTACTTTTATTTTAATATTAATAAACACAATACCATACTCAGTTATCAAATATTATTTTTTTTAACAAGACTTTCAGAGCACAACACAACAAACAGAGTATAGTAGCCAGGGTGCAACAAAGCCAACTAGGCCCTTTTTCTAGTACAAGCTTTTTCAATTGCGGTCAATGATATTCTAATTTTAGCAAATGCGGTTCATTTGTTGACATGGATATCTTAGTAAGCATCAATTGACATGTTTATGTAAAAGAATGTGGAAGCTGTGATTATCTCACAAATACTAACTAGATACTACATGTGGGAAACAACAAACCTTTAGCTACCGTATAACTACATCTGGAAAAGTAAACACATAAATTGACTCTTGGGTCTTTGGGCCTTTACAGATATTGCCTTGACTCATTAATGAAAGGCACGGCATTTCTTGGCAGTTCTGATGCTACATAGCATTTTGTACAGTTCTGGTGTAAATCATTTTTGAACTTGGTTTTTCCATTGGATGCAGGTTCACATGAGCACACCACATGCAGAACAATTTATTGACATGCTAATCTCAATACCTGCTGAAGGCCAAGAGAACTCATTTGTTTATGTGATGTCAGAATGGACCAAGCAGCAAGGTGAGTTACCTTTAATATCATCTGTTGTAGATAATATTATAAAAGAAGCCTAATTTTTTTGTGGGTAGTCTGTTATATTAGTCTTTTTATAATCATTACTCTTTTGTGGTTCACCATAAACACATGTTTTGTCCTACACTATAGTATAATAGTGGTTGCTCTTATATTGTTTACATTATATCACTATCTGTTGAAAAAGAAGTAATAAAGAAGATACTTGCATAAATACCCCTGTTGATGTGATTGCTATATCCCACTCTTTATGACCTGAGTTTTTAAGAAGAATAACCGTTTCCAACAATGTGATTTTTTGTTTTTGTTTTTGGTTTTTTTTTTTTTTGGAAAGGAGGGGGGGGGGGGGGGAATTGAAACACCAAAATGTTGTTTCCATGTTCATACTTTGTTTTCATTCGATTAATTAGCCCACTCTCTTCATCAACTCAAATCTCTAGCAACCAACCAGCCACACCTGTTTTATCAACCCAACATCCAGTGACTAACTAGCAATTTTTTGTAATGCATGGGTACTTTTGTCAATATAAATAATTTTTATAAATATTTAATCATCTGATAACTACACCATTATTTTTTATCAGATATTGTTTCTTTGTGTAGTTTAAAATTTTAAAACATTACAACATTGTTTAACGCAATGCTCAGTTTCTATTTTTTTTTAACAGAAAATGAAAATGAACACAAAAAACTGATGACAAAATTGAACAACCCGCAAGCTTTTCCTGGTTCTTGTAACTCAGATTGTTTATTATTCTTTGAGCACCACTTAATTTGCAACAGAACTAACTGGCATCAAGTAGAAGATCATTATTCTGAATTTCCATGATTTGAACTGTAGGTTTGAGTAACTTGGTTAAGCCATAATTCTCTTTCATTACTGCACTGTTTAATATTTT
Source organism: Diospyros kaki (assembly GCA_036245055.1). Taxonomy (NCBI): domain Eukaryota; kingdom Viridiplantae; phylum Streptophyta; class Magnoliopsida; order Ericales; family Ebenaceae; genus Diospyros; species Diospyros kaki. The sequence goes on from BSEG01000010.1 coordinate 4,124,278, forward strand.
ATTCTTACTAGATTCCATGAATTCTTCACACTGGTTTTGAATCCTTTCATTTATCATATTTATGCAAACAATTAAATTATAGACGTAAAAAGAACTTGAAATGTTAGTATTTCAAGTGACAATTTGAAGTTCACCTATCTAAACATAAAAGAATTTCTATAGGGCACACTGTAAAGGTGAACTAGCTTTTCAATTTATTGGCGCTTGGTGAGTTTGGCTTTCTTTTGTTTTTTGTAGTTTCACACGTCTCCCTGTGACATATACACACGCAAGGTTATTAGGTGATATATGAGTCATAGAAACACCCTATGGACTTCTGTACCTTGGTCATTACTATTCTTGCAAATTATGTTAACACCAGCAAATTGCCTTTAGAATCTCATTATCTTGTAAGATCTTCTATATAAATGTAGCTTTTAATGCATGTTTCAAGCATCATTTATTACAGATCCCAGATATGGACAGTTAATTACTATTGGATGAATATTGTTGATTGATACTCAATAAACACTTTTTAGGGTTGGTGTTTGCATGATTAATTCACTTAGCAAAAGGATGTAGGTTGAGACTAAAAGATACACTTCTGCATCATGGTAATTCCATGCAGGGGAGATTATGGGGTCCTACCAACTTAAAACCACGACATCAGCATTAGCCATATTGCTATCAACAAGGCATATTGAACTGGGGAAGATCAATGTTCAAGGCCATCTAATTCAGGTTAGCTCTTATCTATAATCACCTTATCAGAGTCTCATTCATTGAAGAACTTATCCAGTTTCATGTGAAGTCTTCTGCAGGGATAACAACTCGCTCAAAGGCTAAATTAGCTCCAGATCAATGGATATCTATTCCACTTCCTGCAAAGGTACCTTTTGTAGTCTGCAATGATATATAGGGTTATCAGCAAACATGACAAGTCTCATAATTGGACAGTGAGTTTGCAGCAATGCTGACCATGCCTATAATTTTTCAGTTTTTTTTGTAGTCCAACAAGCAATTACCTAGCAGAGATGAACCTTGCTAATTGTAATGAAGAAAATCAAAATTTTAATTTTAAACTAAATTTGTTGTCTCAGTGTTGTATGTACTCTTCTATTAATCCCCTTTTGTCATGTCATTTGGTATGATAAGATTAGTGGGTGTGGCTCTATGCCTAAATTAGCTATTAAGTCTCAATTTTTCTTTCTTTCTTGATGGGTAAAATAGAAATGGAACAAAACCACTAAAAAGCAGGTGAATGATGTACAAAAAGGAGATACAAAAACACCAACTTACAACATGAGATCATCAATAAAGACTCAGGCAGTAAGAAGGAATGTTCCTTATAGCACAGAATAAAGGAAGTGACAATAATTCACTTGAAACAAAAACACTAACAACATCCTCAAAAGGCTTTCAAATTCCTTACTTTATGAAATATGCTACATGATGCAAAAGGGATGATCCTCCAAACACAAATCTCTCTCCAGCCCAGATGAGCCCAGCCCCATGAATCCGAAAAATAATCACTGTTGCCGACATCACTGACTGAACATAAAAAATAGTAAAATACAATAAAAAGGTTCCAAATTCCACAAGGCACTGTAAATGTAAAAGTAAATAATCAGCCAACATCCAAGAGAGGCTGCCCAAACAAAAGAAGCCATCCCAGGGGAGCTTTAGTCCTCCGCCTGATCTTCTGAGGCAAAACCACTCAATCTTTATTACAAAGGTCCTCAGAGAATGTATGAACAAAGAGAACGACGTAGGTCTTGCAAAACCAGACCCATCTGACCTCTTTCCTGTCAGCTCTTGTGATGCGGTCACCAATCAAGAGTCGGCCCAAGGCCGACCCAATCAAATCGGAACAATATCACCAAAATAGTAGTGCCATAATGTTATTTTAATACTTCTTAGGTTTTAGAATTCTACTTGATTTAGGATTCAATTTCATGTTTCTACTTGATTTAGGATTCTACTTCATGTTGGATTAGGATTTATTTCTATTAGGATTTTAGTTGGATTTTGTTTTTCAAATATTAGATGGATTTTGATTAGCCAAATTCTATAAATATGCCTAGGATTTAGAGTTTGTAATCAAGTTTTTCTTAATCAAATTTCAGCAACCTATTTGGGTTTTCTTAGCAAAACAGTCTTGTTTTTGCGTCTTCTTGAAAGCCAAGCTTCGGCCATTGAAGTTTGCTCTTTCAAGGGTTTATTTCGGTGTGTTTTCTTCACACTCGCGCTACACGCTGCGTCAGGTGGTATCAGAGCGGTTAATCAACCAATCAGATGGGCAATCTTGAAGGTAACGGTAGCAACCAGCCTCGTGACGGTGATTAGGGGTTGTCCGCAATTTGGAGAGCAATCGAAGAACAGCGGGAAGTAACTCGTATTATCCAGCAGCGATTGGAGCAACATAGCAACCAATTGGGCACCTTACTACGAGTTGATGATGACAGGAACCTGAATAATGGGGTGAATCAAGCCGGAGTGGGAAGACCACCCATTAATCATGTCCTTGTTAATCCTAGAAGACCAGTGATTGAAGATAGCGATGAAGAGGATGATTTTGGTCGAGCAATAGCTAACCTTGGTGGTAGAGGGGTTAGGAGGAATGCGCATCAACACAACCACTGGGGCAACGATGAGTATAAACTAAAAGTTGATATTCCCACCTTTAGTGGAGATCTTGATATTGAGGGGTTCCTAGATTGGATCACTGAGGTTGACCGTTTTTTCGAATACATGGAGATCCCAGATGAACGACAAGTAAAGTTAGTGGCTTACAAGTTGAAGGGCGGTGCATCTGTTTGGTGGGAGCGATTAAGAGAAACGAGATTGAGGGAAGGCCGACAGCCAGTTCAGCCATGGAGACGAATGAAGCAACTGTTAAGAGGTAGGTTTTTACTCCCTGACTATGAACAATATATGTTTGAAGCTTATCAAAGATGTGCACAGGAAATGAAGAGTGTAAATGAATATACCTCTGAGTTTCTGCGATTGGCGGAGAGAAACCAATTGTCAGAAAGTGACAATCAACAAGCAGCTCGTTACTTAAATGGATTGAAGCCTACTATTCGTGATAAAATTGGGGTTCAGATGGTTCTGAGTGTGCAAGAAACAAGGAACTTAGCTTTAAAGGCTGAGTTAATGTTGAGTGAGAGAGCTCGTAATGACAACTATCGTCGGTATAGTGGGAATGAAAATAAACAAGCAGCTTTTGATAAAGGCAAGTCGGTTCAGGGAGCGCAACCCTCCAATCCACCCCATACAGTCAACCCTAATAAGGCTACAATAGGGGGAAACATTCGAGGTACTACTTCTAATCTTCCAAAATCCCCTAATCCTTATGCAAAGCCTATTCTTTTAAAATGTTTCAAGTGCAATGAGGTTGGGCATCGATCTAGTGATTGTCCAAGGAGGAAAACAGTTAACATTGTAGAAAAGGAAGAGGAAGATGTTGCTAAAGAGGAAGTATATTGCGGGCCTGATGGGGAGGATGACGAAGAAGATTATGGACATGGGCAATATACCTATGTAGTGAGGAAGTTAATGCTATCTCAAAAGAATGAAGATACTAGTCAACGGCATAAGCTTTTTCGCACGAGGTGTACGGTGAAAAGAAAAATCTTTGAGTTGATTATTGATAGTGGAAGTCAGGAGAACATCATAGGAAGAGACGTGGTGGCAAAGATGCAGTTAACTCCTGAAAAACATCCAAGCCCTTACATGATTGGATGGATCAAAGAAGTTGGTGGCATACATGTGGATGAACGTTGCAGGGTGCCTTTCTCTATTGGTAAGTACTCCGACGAAGTCTATTGTGATATTGTTGATATGGATGCTTGCCATATTTTATTTGGGAGGCCTTGGCAATTTGATGTGGATGCTAAGCACTCGGGTAGGAAGAACACATATCAGCTTGAGAAAGAAGGTTTGCGTTATACTTTGTTACCCATAGTGGAAAAGAATCAAACCAAAGCTTCTAAAGTGGAGGGGCGAAATTTTCTTACCATTACACATAAACACACTGAGTTTGTGAGGGAATGTAAGGATACTCGAGAGGTTCACTTATTGGTTATCAAGGGAGCGAGTGTAAGTAAGCCACTGAAGGTTAATCAAATTCCAATAGAGGTGCAGGGATTGTTGGAGGAATTTCATGATGTGGTTCCTGAGGAGTTGCCTAATGAGCTACCTCTTATGAGAGATATTCAACACCACATTGACTTGGTTCCTGGTGCTAGCTTGCCTAACCTACCACACTACAGGATGAGTCCTAGGGAGAATGAGATTTTGCATGAGCAAGTAGAGGAATTGTTGAGAAAATGGCACATTCAGAGTAGCATGAGTCCATGTGCAGTGCCAGCATTATTGACACCAAAGAAAGATAGGAGTTGGAAGATGTGTGTTGACAGTAGAGCCATCAACAAAATTACTATTGGGTACAAATTTCTAATTCCTAGGCTCGACGACATGCTTGATCAACTTGATGGGGCTGTGATTTTTACCAAAATTGATCTTAGAAGTGGTTATCATCAAATCAGAATTCGACCTGGAGATGAGTGGAAAACAGCTTTCAAGACGAGAGATGGGTTGTTTGAGTGGTTAGTCATGCCCTTTGGACTAACCAATGCACCAAGCACTTTCATGAGACTAATGAATCAAGTATTACGCCCTTTCATCGGTAAATTTGTTGTGGTGTATTTTGATGATATTTTGATATACAGTAAGTCTATTAATGAGCATGAGGGGCATATTCAAGATGTGTTGAGGGAAAACAAACTTTACGCTAATTTGAAGAAGTCTACTTTTATGAGTGAGAGTTTGTTGTTCTTGGGCTTTGTTATAAGCAAAGAGGGCGTAAAGGTAGATGAGGAAAAAGTACAAGCTATTAAAGAGTGTCCAACCCCTAAAAATGTCAGTGATGTGCGAAGTTTCCATGGGTTAGTAACTTTCTATAGACGGTTTATCAAACACTTTAGTAGTATTGTGGCTCCAATTACTGAGTGTTTAAAGAAAGGAAAGTTCCATTGGGGTGAAGAACAAGAGCAAAGCTTCACCTTGATAAAAGAGAAATTATGTACCACTCCTGTTTTAGCTTTGCCAAGCTTTGACAAATTGTTTGAGGTTGAGTGTGATGCGAGTGGAGTGGGTATAGGAGTTGTGTTGTCCCAAGAGAAGAGACCAATTGCATTTTTCAGTGAGAAGTTGTGTGAAGTCAAAAGAAAGTGGTCTACTTATGATAAGGAGTTTTATGCAGTGGTGAGGGCTCTTAAGACATGGGAACATTACTTGATTGCCAAAGAATTTGTTCTTTACACGGATCACTAAGCTCTTAAGTACTTGAGTAGCCAAAGGCAATTGGGGAGTGATATGCATGCTAGATGGTCTGCTTTTATTGATAAATTTCCATATAAATTTGTGCATAAGTCGGGACAGCATAATCGAGTGGCAGACGCTTTGAGTAGGCGTGTAGATTTGATCAAGACCCTTAGTGTTGAGATTGTTGGGTTTGAGTGCTTGAAAGAATTATATGCAACAGACGAGGACTTCAAACATGTGTGGGAACAATGCATGTCTCAGCAACCGTCAGGAGATTTCTATGTGCATGATGGGTTTCTCATGAAGGGAAATCAATTGTGCATCCCTTGCACATCTCTTCGTGAGAAAATTATTCGAGATTTGCATGGTGGTGGCTTAGCAAGGCATCTTGGTAGAGACTAGACTATTGAAGCTGTTATGGGACGGTATTATTGGCCAAGAGCAAGGAGAGATGTTTCTATTATTGTGGCGAGGTGCTATATATGTCAAACAGCTAAGGGGCACTTTTCTAACGCCAATCTCTACATGCCATTGCCTGTTCCCAATGCTATTTGGGAAGATTTGTCTATGGACTTCGTGTTGGGTCTCCCGCGAACCCAACGAGGTATGGATTCTGTTTTTGTAGTGGTTGACAAGTTTTCCAAGATGACGCACTTTCTCCCATGCAAGAAGACAGCAGATGCAGTAGCTACAGCCAAACTGTTTTTCAAGGAGATTATTAAACTACATGGAGTCCCTAAAATTATTACTTTGGATCGTGATACAAGGTTTTTGAGTCACTTCTGGATTACCTTGTGGAGAATGTTTGATTCATCTTTGAATTTCAGCAGCACAGTACATCCACAGATTGATGGACAGACAGAGGTGGTGAATCGTACCTTAGAAAATCTGATTCGCAGTGTTTGCAAAGACAAGCCAAGACAATGGGACCTAGTCATACCTCAAGCGGAATTTGCCTACAACAACGCAGTGCATAGCTCAACAGGAAGATCACCATTCTCTATCGTATACATGAAAGTTCCTAATCATGCATTGGATTTGGTAAAATTGCCAAAGGTACCAGGTTTCAGTGTTGCAGCTAGTGACTTAGCCGAACACATTCAAGCAGTTCAAGAAGATGTCAAGCAAAAGTTGCACGAGGCGAATAAGAAGTACAAGGCAGCAGCTGACAAGCATAGGAAGCACAAAGTATTTGCGGTTGGAGATGAAGTCATGATATTCTTGAAGAAGGAACGGATTCCTGCAGGACAACAGAACAAGCTCAAGCCAAAGAAGTATGGCCCTTACAAGATTACAAAGAAGATCAATGATAATGCTTATGTTGTGGATTTGCCAAATCATATGGGTATTTCCAAAACATTCAATATTGCTGATCTTTCTTTGTATTTGCCGGACATTGAGTTGTCATACCCAAATCATAATTCGAGGACGAATTCTTCTCAAGTGGAGGTGAATGATGCGGTCACCAATTAAGAGTTGGCCCAAGGCCGACCCAACCAAACCGGAACAATATCACCAAAATAGTAGTGCCATAATGTTATTTTAATACTTCTTAGGTTTTAGAATTCTACTTGATTTAGGATTCAATTTCATGTTTCTACTTGATTTAGGATTCTATTTCATGTTAGATTAGAATTTATTTCTATTAGGATTTTAGTTAGATTTTGTTTTCCAAATATTAGATGGATTTGGATTAGCCAAATTCTATAAATATGCCTAGGATTTAGAGTTTGTAATCAAGTTTTTCTTAATCAAATTTCAGCAACCTATTTAGATTTTCTTAGCAAAACAATCTTGTTTTTGCGTCTTCTTGAAAGCCAAGCTTTGGCCATTGAAATTTGCTCTTTCAAGGGTTTATTTCAGTGTGTTTTCTTCACACTTGCGCTACACGCTGCGTCAAATGCCCTTTCATTGAGAGAGGTGGCTGATGAACTCCAAGTACTCCTAGCATCTCTCTCTCTCTCTCTCTCGTATAGGTTAGTGGATTCTCCGATGCTTATCAATGTTTGAAAAGAAGCTCATTTTATAGGGAAAAAAAGAAGAAAGAAAAGAAGTCTAGCCTCACATAGATGTGAGCAATGGAAGACCCATGAACTTTTTATGGGCCAGCACGTATTTTCTTATAATAAACAATGCTCATGTATGTATGGGATGGAAGAATTTTGTGAATTTTCTTTTTTTTTTTTTTTTTTTACCCGGGGGGGGGGGGGTGGGAAGAGAATAATTTTGCTTAATTTCAAGTGCAACATTAAATAAGACTGTCATTTTGTGTCATTATAATAAAGTATGTTCAAATGTTAAAATTTGGATACACATACCCAAAACTTACACACTTGTGCCCCCGATATTTGAAGCCCATGTAACATAGATTATGGTACATGTTTGTGTGTATATGCACTTACATCAATGCATTGAGCTTTGAATGGCCTCACAATCTCAGTTTTTTGCTGGTACTAACAGATACTGGCTCTATTGGCGGATGTGTTGATTGAGATTCAGGAGCAAATTTTGGGTGATGATGATGAGGTAGTGTTGGCTCTTATACGGTGACATCCTTGTGACAAACTAGAATGACAGTTGATAAAACTTTGGTTCAACAATCCTGGCAGGATAGTGAATGGGAGGAGGTTCAGGCAGATGCAGGGGCGGATCAAGATTTACTATATTCGGCCAGTGCTGCTTCATATACCCGGCCCTCTTATGAATATCTCAATGCAATGGCAAATGCTCTTGATGAGGTGTGTTGAAAAGATGATATTACCGTGGATTGTGTACTTGATATGAATGATCAGTATGGATTTCCCTCACTACCTAATTAACTAATTTCATCGGATGAATTTTAAGGGCGAAGATGATGGTGGGGAAGATGACTTGCTAAGTGGTGCTGATCCCCTTAATGAGGTACCACTTTTAACTCTCTCTGTGTATACCTACAAATCTTCAGATTCTCCTGACACCATTTTTTCATGACAGATTAATTTGGCAAATTATCTCGTGGACTTCTTTCTGAAGTTTTCTCAAAGTGACAGACCGCTGTTTGATCATCTTTGCCAGGTGGAATTGAACCTCCTTTTAGTACGATATTGTTTTCAATTTAGATATGTTGCCATAGTTTGAAATTTTTTTTGTGTTGATTGCAACTGCAGAGCTTGACAAAAGCCCAACAAAATGCTATTCGGATGGTTCTAAATCGGTGAATATTTCGATTGCTGAACCAAAAGTATAGTTTCTATCGGAGAGCAGCCCTTGATTGATCTGGAAACGAGCTTGTTTATTCTTGAGTTGTTGTAAATTTTGTGACTGATTGTTTATCATTGCTTTTGTATTGCTTGCTTTTGGAAGCAGTGTTTATTTGTTTTCACCAGGCTGCTGGCAGCTTTATTTTGGCCTTGGAAATGTAGTTTTGTGTGGTAATCAATTGTTGTGAATGTATCACATTAATTGAGTGTAAAAAACTGAGTGGTTTGGAGGCATAACATCCCCCCCTCTCTCGGCTGGCAGCTTGATTTTGGCCTTTGAAATGAAGTTTGTGTTCTAATCAATTGTTCTTAATGCATTCTTGGGAAGAAAAATGGGGGCAGAACATCCGTCACAGTAGTCACTGAATGTGAAATCGAGTGGTTTAGCCTTTTAAGAGATATAGATCCTGTCTTTATCCCCGCATAGGAGTGTTCACAAGGGGGTTCGTTTGGTATGATTTAAGCCAAAACTTAAATTTAACGGTTTTTAGAATGTTTTGCTTGTGAAAAGTGATTTATTAATGAAAATTTAAAATTTTCTTTTAAAATGCTCAAAAAAATAGGTTGTGTTTTTTGTTTTGTAACTAAACACTTATGATTTTTCCATAAGCTCCTAACAGTAAAAGTCAAATAAGAAATTAATTCCAAACAAGTTCCAAATAGACTCAGGAAACTCAGTTTGATCTTGAGCTTAATTCTTTGGCCCTATTGCTATTTATTGTTTGGAATGTCAATAATTTGTTATGTAAGGAATTGCTCTAAAAAATTTTGTAAATACAGGAGTTTCAAGAGAGAGTTCTCACAGAAATGGATATAGATGTAGATCTAAAAAAAAATCTCTAAAGAGCCTTTTATTATAATATACATAACAACTTTCAATGATAACATTAAGGCTTATATGCTCGTATATCTCACAAGAAATGCAGTGTCTAGTATAGCGACATAATATTCTCCTTGAACTCAAAATAAGACAAACCATCCAAAAGACTTCCAATTAGGGTGTCTTTGTACTCGACATCTATCATAAGGAAAACTAAGCTCGACTGTCTTTCTATGCTTACTTGGAATGATGTAAAGTAAGAGTTACAAGATTCAGTAAGTATATATAAAAAAAAAATGATAACAGGGCTGATAGTTGACTCGCTAATAAATATCCCCACACATGATATGTATCGCATATCAGGCCATGCCATGTACCATAATGCCAAGTCATAATCGAAAATACATAAATGCGCACATATAGTCCTTGGACCCACATAAGAGATCACAACCAATGGCTCCCAAGACCTCATATATAAACTTGCTAGCAACCATAACAGGCTATCGAACTGAATTATGAAACCACCACATCAAAGATCTCAAGCTGTTGTGGGAGTCAAACCCCCAATCTTACGCATCACAACCACTAGCCAAGCTTCATCAGGACGGTACTCCCGACACTCGGGATAGCAAAACTCATAAGCCAACGCTCACTAGAAACGGTTCTCCCGTCTCCAAAATAGATGTACATCTTGTGGATAAAATCAGTGTGTGCAAAGGAACCATGCAATGCAACATATAAAGAAATGCAATGACTCTTGCTGTATTAACGTGATGGCAAAGCATCACGTTAGGAATGCTCTAATGCATATGCTCGCCTAACATACACAAGTCAGCACTCATAGGCCAACCGTGTCATGTCAATGCTCACGCTCCCAACACTACAAATATGACCCCTAATGAATACAACACATGTCCCAACATCATCATGCGAAGCAATATAATAACATAGTGCAATGCAACATAAACGCAATTAGAATCACACAACCAACCCAATATCAACATTTAGAACCTATCTCCTTAGGGTATAACATCATTCCACAAAGAAATGTAGGGATGAACAAGCCCTACTTAACTAGTGAATAAAATGCAATAGGAAATACTCAATAAGACTCCCTTTGAGGAATTTGCTAACAAAAGAAGAAACACATAGCCTATTAATGGCTCTCAACCATACTCAAATCATAACCCAAGGAATTTATTTATTTCTCAAAAATCGGAGAAAGATGGACTACTCGAAACAGAAAATTTCAAATTTTGGACAAAGATTGATAGGGTTACTATGGGCTCGAAACATACCCAAATGATCCAAGAATTATGCCAAAACAAAACTTAAGGAGTCTAGTTTATGGAGCAAAAAGTGGATTTCAATTTGGATATCTCTATAGAAAGTTATGTTCCAAATCGAGACATTGTTGGATTATGAAAAAACAAAGATTTCCAAATTCAAGCATGAAATTCATAGGGCTCCTACAGGTTCAAAACTTGGCCAAATGATCCAAATTATATATCAAAACGAATCCTATCGAGTTAGGGTCGCAACAAAAAGACGGATCTTAATTCTGATATCAGGACAAAAAGTTATGGTCTAAAAAATACAAGGTGTGAAGTCTGAAAATGGAAAGTCGACTTTTGAAATGGGAAAGTCGACTTCCGAAATTGAAAAGTCGACTTCTAGAAGGAAAAGTCAACTTCCATATCAACTTAGTCAATCCAGCCGAGAACTTAACATACAGAATCGACTCACTCAAAAGAGTCGACTCTTAAGATCCAGAAATGAAAACGAATGAAAGAATGTAATGCAAATCAACAATATGCAATAACTAACAAAATGCCATTCCTTGAAAGATTTTTGGAGTAAATCAAGCCCAAATGAAAACCTCAACAAGACCCATTTATTTTTAAGAAATCTAGCAAAATGTTTGTAATAAAAAAAAAAAAAAAGAGATCCATTTTATCAAAGACAAGATATTGTAGCAATAGTGGAATATCCTTGATGATGGAATCCCAGAGAAGAAGCAATTTGCTAGAAGTTGAAACCTTCAGCTCTTGAAGGTCAAATCAAGAAGAAGATGGAAGAAAAAGAAAAGAAGAAGAAATCGATAGAGGGAGAGAAGAAGGCAAGAAGAAGAAGAAGAAGAAGAAAGAATGAATAGAGGAGGAATGGGGGGAGAGTGGCCTGCCCGCCACTTTTCAACCACCCCACCAACTCTTTGCTTCCCATTTTGCCCCTCTACACAACACACACTCCACTTTAAAACATACCCCTTTTGAACATTTCCTCCATTTCCTTTTCTTTTCATTTTTGTTAAATTTAATACAATATTTTCACATGGGCTCAAGCCCACTCAATAATCTAAGCCATACTATTTAAGCCCAATGGATTTTCTTTTCAAGTTGTCTCAACCCATTTTATTTAATTCTCAACCTCCATTTTTATTGGGCCTTTCAACACTTGGCTCAGCCCATTTATTTCCATTTCCACATATTAGAAACTTAACTTTTTAAGTCTAATTTACACACATATATACTAACTTAAATAAATGCACCAGACCTATTAACGAGTCGTTACATGTTAGCTATTGCTATTTATTGTTTGGGGTGTCAATAATTGTCTTTTCTATGGCTTGAATGGTCCATTTCAAATGCTGAATTTATGTGTCAAATTGTCCACCTTTACTATTTTAGATCATTATGTGTACTCCATGCAAACTCTTCGATTGCGTTTTCTTTATTATTTTCAACTCATTTTTAGTTTTTAATTTTTTAAAACAATAAAAATGCGTTTATTTTTTCATTTTTAAAAATGCATTTTTGAAAACAATAAAAAATTTTGTAAAGAAAATGCAAAAACAACAAAATGTTGTTTTGATTATTTTCAACCAAAACAATCTCTAAGTCCAAAACATGGAAAACACAATCCATTTTTCATGTTTTGGCTCTAAAAGAAAGGGAGAAAAAAAAAGAAAAGAAGGAAAAAAAGAAAAAAATATTCTTAAATTTTGAAAACAAAATTATATATTTATTTAAAATTTAAAAATATAGTATATCTATATTATAATTAAAAATATAGGATAACATATAGAATATTATTAAGGATATATTTAATATAAATTATCACTCTGATGTCAGCAATTTATTAATCAAATTTATTATTTTATTTTAATAGTAAAATTTTATTAAAAAGAGTTAATTTTATCATTTAATAATCAAATTTATTGAATAAAATATTATAAAATAAATTTTCTCAAAATTCTAAAATAAACGAGTTTTTTAATTTTCTATTTTAAAAATAATTTTTTAAAATGACAAAAAAAACATGTTTTCAGTTTTTTAAAAACAGACTTTCAAAACATAAAACTAAAAATGAATTTAAAACTCAAAACTAAAAATTAAAAACTCAAAGAGAACGCAACCTTCATTTTTCTTTTCCTTTAAAATGTATATATGATCAAAATATAAGATCATTATATTTAAGTTAGAACCAATTTAAACTGAATTAATTCATTTTTAATTGAGTTGGGTAGGCTCCATTTTTTATTTAATTTTGAGTTTAATTTTTTTAAATTAATAAAAATTAGTCCTAAGTTTGAATTCTCATAAAACCCTAAATCAATTTATTTTTCTGTAAATAAGAATTTTATTTTGAAAATCAAAAAGTGTCTACAATTTTAAATTAAAAGGACATTCCTCCAAACCAAAAGAAATAATTTATATACAATTGATAAAGAAAACCTGCAAAAAATATTTATCGAAGTACAAATTATCGAATTTCTATTAACAAATTTTCTCAAACTCTTAAAGATTTATAACACATCTAAAAGAATTCGGGACATAAAACTTGAGACATAAATTAATTTAACTTAAGAAATGAATCAGTCTCGCTATAACTCGAGGGTGTCGGCTAAATTTTAGCCTTAGAAATGAAGTTTTAGGTGCTAATCATTTGTTCATTTTTTTAGTGTATTTTAATTTAATCAAGTACATGAAATTAACATTAAATGGAAAATTTTTACAAGCAGAAGGATTTGAACTTAAGATTTAAAGATTTTCAATACTTTTATTTTATCACCACATCAAAACATTATATGTTAATTAATAGTTGTTAATGCATCAAACAAGAAGATGGGGGAAAACATTTTACAGACAGTCAATGAATTCGAAATTGAATGGTTTAGACTTTAGAGGTATAAACAAGAAAAATATCATATGTGATCTCTCTGCACAAATAATCTAAATTATAAGACATTTAAAATCAACTTACCATTTAAAATAATTAAAAAAAACAATAAAAAATGAACAGAGCCTCTGTCAAGGGCACCCCACATTCATTACAATGTTGACCTTTCCTTTGAATATGTGTTCTATAAGGTTTGGCCTCGAGGGAAACCTGCCCTTTGGAGGTTTCATTTTTGTCCTTTTTCTCCCAAAGTTTCTTTATTTACTATTGCTCCTAGGATTGTAGATGCTATATTCCTTCCTCAAAGTTGTTTTTCAGCCACTCAAAGGTGCAATTAGACACATCTTTGAAGTCTGTGGTCTCCACATACTTTCAAATCATTAGAGAGTGAATGTTTTTGCGTAGGCTATAGCGGTTGGAGGATTTTAGTCTATTATTAATTTAGGAATTTTTTAAAAAATAATAAAAGATTTTTTTTATTTTAAATTTTTTATAATTATTTCTCTCTCTTTTCAATTGTAAATTAAATGTAAAAAAAAAAAAATTGGATAGCAACCTCCTTTTTAGATGACAGAGTTGGCTTTGGGGCCCCCTTTTTTGGACGGCCTAGGCATAGGCTTTAGTGGTCTCTTCCTTGAGTCGGCCTTGTGTTTGTGTCAAGTTTTAAGCGCCATAAGTTTTATTTGTCTTTTTATCATATTTTGTGACACTCAAATATTTCTCACATTGCAAAAACAAATGAACAAAACACTAATGTTAAGTGTGACTAAGAAACAGCGTGCAGGGCCTCTCGGGGCACAACTAAGTGATAAAGGAGGAGGTTGTAAAGATGTAGTCATGCTGATAGCTATTAGCGTGGGATCAATTCTTAGGAGAAGTAATTTCTTTTGGGGGTGGTTCTTAGAAAGTGTCAGTAGACGCAGTCTCTAACCCTGGTCACTTGAGCATATCTCGCGATTTATCTCTCTCGTAATGACCCAAAGATGAGTTCGACGAGGAGCGCGAGTGTTCACAAGGGTTATTAACAGTTAACTAATATCATTGGATGAATTTTAAGGGCGATAGTGATGGTGGGGAAGATGACTTGCTAAGTGGTGCTGATCCCCTTAATAGTAGGAGTGTTCACAAGGGTTCGTTTGGTATGATTTAAGCTAAAACCTAAATTTAACAGTTATTAGAATGTTGCTTATGAAAAGTGATTTATTAATAAAAATTTAAAAAATTTCTTTTAAAATGCTCAAAAAAATAGGTTGTGGCTTTTTGTTTTGTAACTAAACACTTGCGATTTTTCCATAAGCTCCTAACAGTAAAAGTCAAATAAGAAATTAATTCCAAACAAGTTCCAAATAGACTCACGAAACTCAATTTGCTCTTGAGTTTAAAAAAATGTTCAAAGGTGGTTATTTAATGAAAGTACGATTAAAATATATCATTAATGAGTATGGGTGAAATAGCCCATTATAGCATGTGCATAATATGGTAGGGGCATCTATGAGTTCAAAAGGCATATCATCAAACACCCTTTATTAAATTTTAAGAAAATTTTTGTTTGAATGATATATATAAATATATATGTATATTTTTTAAAATTTTGTATTCAAAAATTGAAAATAAGAAAAAAATATGAATCTTACTATATGTACTGATAAGATATATAAGTTTGATGACTGAATCGGAGTTCATCTGATAATGAAGTCTAATTAGATTTTATAGATCAAATTTTATCATCAATCATTGGGTTTCATCAATTATTAAATCTGATCGGATTTCATCATAAAGTCCAATCGAGTTTCATCCAAAGACGATAACAGCAAATTAGGTGAGAACATTTTTGAATTTTGACGCCTTTGGTCATCTTCTCAATAATTCAATTATTTGTATAAATAATATTTTTTAAAAAATAAATACATATTAAATCGATTCTTACCAGTTCAGTCTAATCCGATTTGGACCCTTACTAGTCTAGTTTAGTTCAATCCAATTTGAACTAGATGAACGCCTTTAATTTTTTATA
Source organism: Diospyros kaki (assembly GCA_036245055.1). Lineage (NCBI taxonomy): Eukaryota > Viridiplantae > Streptophyta > Magnoliopsida > Ericales > Ebenaceae > Diospyros > Diospyros kaki. Next base: position 4,139,837 of record BSEG01000010.1, read on the forward strand.
CTATAAAATATTATTTAGTTATATTGGAATCTATATATAAGAAAAATAATATTTCAATATGTACTGTACAGTATTTGTTGTACAGTTTTGTTTGGCGACGATTGCGCCAAACAAACAAGGCCTAGCATTTGCAATCTGATGGGCTGTGGGACACAACCGCTATAAATAAAAAGCATGATTCATGAAGAGTAGTTGGATGTCCTCCCACAAGCGTAGCACAGATAGTTTACAAGATAGTAGATTGCATCGAAAGATGTAGGTTCGAATCATGACAGCTACAGTATGAGAGTTTCACCTTCTTATAGGGGTGGTTCCTTGTGAACATCATGCACCGTGCGCTCTGTTTTTAAGGTTGTCGTGTATCATGATTAACCCCTCTCACGTGCGTGAGACAGTGTGTGAAAGCACTTAAGGTAAGAGATTTTACCTTTACACCCAAGAGTAGTTATTGGGTGTCTTCATGACCAATATTAACGCTTGTCTGGATGTACTATTCTAATGTTTAAAGACGTTAAATATTGACATATTCTAATCTTATTTATGGCTTCTCAAAGTTTGTCTCGAATCTTGTTCTTGGGCTTAGGGAGATTGATGATGCCTTTGAGAGTTTATATTGCATGAAGCTATTGTTAGTGTATTGTAACCTGTACAATCCGCCAAACCAACCAAGAGCAAGCGCAGTAAAAATAGAAACAGAAAAACGAACGCAAGAACACAACGATATACGTGTTCGGATTCGAAAGAATCTTACGCACGGTAAAGGCTCCGCCTCTAGTCAATCCACTAATAGTATTCGGTTACAACCAGATTACAAGATCACAAGAAGAACAAAAACGTATTGCAAATACATCAACTGAAATCAGAAACTAAATACAAGAACAAGCATAGGATCTGTTCTACCGATCTCAAGATCGTGTCAAGAATCTGATCTATCAGTTATACCAAATCTCTCATGCCTCAGGCGATTCAACAATAGATATTTAAAGCAATACAACCTTACCGTGATCTTACTAACAAACCGAAGTCAATTGAATGAGAGAATGATTCACAAGCAAGAGATAGTCTTACTTCGAAAGCGCCGAACATAGGGTTTCAAGAGAGAGTAATTTCAAATCTGTAGAGATTAGGGCAAGAAACTGCCCTTAAATAGCTGCTGCAATCGGCTGGGCTTAAGCAAAGCAAATGAGCCACATGAAAGATGGGCTTGTTGCACAAAACTAATCTCGGCCCAAATGGCTAATAGCCCAAATTATAAACAGCCAAAATTAAGCATGTATACAATTAAACATTAGTTAAATGAAACCCAAATATATAGTCTTACTTCGAAATAGTATTCGGTTACAACCAGATTACAAGATCACAAGAAGAACAAAAACGTATTGCAAATACATCAACTGAAATCAGAAACTAAATACAAGAACAAGCATAGGATCTGTTCTACCGATCTCAAGATCGTGTCAAGAATCTGATCTATCAGTTATACCAAATCTCTCATGCCTCAGGCGATTCAACAATAGATATTTAAAGCAATACAACCTTACCGTGATCTTACCAACAAACCGAAGCCAATCGAACGAGAGAATGATTCACAAGCAAGAGATAGTCTTACTTCGAAAGCGCCGAACATAGGGTTTCAAGAGAGAGCAATTTCAAATCTGTAGAGATTAGGGCAATAAACTGCCCTTAAATAGCTGCTGCAATCGGCTGGGCTTAGGCAAAGCAAATGAGCCACATGAAAGATGGGCTTGTTGCACAAAACTAATCTCGGCCCAAATGGCTAATGGCCCAAATTATAAACAGCCAAAATTAAGCATGTATACAATTAAACATTAGTTAAATGAAACCCAAATATATATATATATATAACAAAATGCATACAAACAACACATATCAGTTATATACAAAAAATACATTTTGAATCATAATCCTAACAAATTCCACCTTGATTCAAGAATGGATTTATAGTGGACTTGACCAGAGACCTCTACAAACTCTCCCAGCTAAGACAGGAGCACATTGAGCAACAACACAGCTTGCTCAAACTTAAACAAACAGAAAAAGACTCAACTAATACATGCCTCATTTAAACCAACAGAAACCTCTATCAAAACTTCTATAAACAAGACATTAGGGCTAACACTCAGCCTTCCATTAGACACAGAAAGTTTCTAAGGTTCCACCTTAAGACTGACAAATTTCCACCTCAAACTGTACATTATCAGTTTGTTCAGGTAAGTCTAAATCTACAAGGCCATCAAATACTACAAGACCAGGCACACATCAACATTTAGAAACAGGTCCTAGACTGAAACCAGGAACTCAGAACAGCTCCCAATAAAGAGACAGAGAAAGCAACTTACAACCCATGGGAAACAAACACAGGCATATATGGGAAACTCTACCCCATACCAAAAACAGGATTTATACAGCCCTCAAGGTTACAAATTTAAATAAATCCATTCATGTCTAACATGTTTAACTCTAACAGTTCTCTTATAACCAATGTGCCCTAGCCTTTTAATGCCTGGACTCCAAGACTACAGAGCTTCTATACTCTCATAACCATCAAGCAAGTTGGCTGATTCCTCTCTAGCTTTATTTTTCTCAAGATCCTTCTTTCTTTTAAAACACTTTTTCCTTAGGTGACCATCTTTCTTACAGTACCAACAAGTCTTGGTTGTTGAGGGTCCCTTTCTTGACCCTCCAGTCATAGGTTTTTCCCTAGTGGCATTTCTATCTACTTGACCACTAACATACAATCCCTCTGCAGGAGTTGACATATTATCCCTCTTAACTTCAAGATCCCTAGGTCTAAGAGCTGACAACACATCTTCTAAGGTCAAAGAAGATCTACCATATTTAATTGCTGTTTTAAGATCTTTACAAGCTTCTAGCAAAGAGTTTAACAAAATAATAGCTTGATTCTCATCAGAAATTTTTTCATCAGCATTGGCTAATTCTATTGTAATCACTTTAAATTCATCTAGATTTTCCTCTAGGGTTTTTGCAGGGTTCATTTTAAATCCAAACAACTGTTCTTTCAAAAATATTTTATTAGTTAGAGACTTAGCCATATACAAGGACTCCAACTTAGACCATACCTTTGCAGTTGATTCTTCTTCATTTACCTGGCGCAGGACATTGTCTGCTAGGCTGAGGATGATCAAGGAAAAAACCATCTCATCCATGTCCAGCCTTTCTTGGGCGGTCATGGAGAGTTGCTTATCCTTATCCTCCTTTATATCCAATAGAGCCTTTGCGCACCGGTGTTGGACAAGCACTGCTTTCATCTTTTTCTTCCACATACTAAAATTACCATGGCCATCAAATTTATCTATTTCCAATTTAGATGGAGCCATATAGAAAAAATATAAGCAGGCTAAAAAACAGATTTAATCAAGAATCAAACAAGTTATGCAGTCCTATTAGACAAGCTCCAAACCTTTTAGACAAATCAGATTTTAAACACTGATTTTAAAAAAAAGCAGTTATGGATTTTAAAAACGAAATCTAGAAATCAATACAATATTAGGCCAAACAGAAAAAATTAACAACTGAACAAAAACAATAAATCACTCACTGGAAGTTCAATTCAGCAAAATAGTGAAACAAGATTAATAATCAGAGGATTGTAAAATTGTGCATTCAAAACATACGCTGCATAGTATTCAATATTAACATGCTTGTTGAAACCTAACTTGTATTTAATCGCAACAATAAATCAATTAGCAAGTAATCAGAATAAATGCAAACACAGAATACACACAACAGATATGATTATGAAATTAGGGCAAAACAAAACAGATCCGAAAATTAGGGCAAATGCGAAATTCCTTACCCAATCGAAGATCTGAAAAATGATCTTCGCGTTTACCTTTGGATTAGAAACGGTTCGGCCCGAATCTTGGATCCCTAGGGCTCTGATACCACTTATTAGTGTATTGTAACCTGTACAATCGACCAAACCAACCAAGAGCAAGCGCGGTAAAAATAGAAACAGAAAAACGAACGTAAGAACACAACGATATACGTGTTCGGATTCGAAATAATCCTACTCACGGTAGAGGCTCCACCTCTAGTCAATCCACTAATAGTATTCGGTTACAATTAGATTAGAAGATCACAAGAAGAACAAAAACGTATTGCAAATACATCAACTGAAATCAGAAACTAAATACAAGAACAAGTATAGTCTCTGTTCTACTGATCTCAAGATCGTGTCAAGAATCTGATCTATCAACTATACCAAATCTCTCACGCCTCAGGCGATTCAACAATAGAGATTTAAAGCAATACAACCTTACCGTGATCTTACCAACAAGTCGAAGCCAATCGAACAAGAGAATGATTCACAAGCAAGAGAGAGTCTTACTTCGAAAGCGCCGAACATAGGGTTTCAAGAGAGAGCAATTTCAGATCTGTAGAGATTAGGACAAGAAACTGCCCTTAAATAGCTGCTGCAATAGGCTGGGCTTAGGCAAAGCAAATGGGCCACATGAAAGATGGGCTTACTGCACCTAACTAATCTCGGCCCAAATGGCTAATGGCCCAAATTATAAACAACCAAAATTAAGCATGTATACAATTAAACATTAGTTAAATGAAACCCAAATATATATATAACAAAATGCATACAAACAGCACATATCAGTTATATACAAAAAATACATTTTGAATCATAATCCTAACAGCTACTATATAGAAGACTTTCCCTAATTCTTGTATATTATTACACATAGTTAGTTTTCTGTTTTATTTTGTTTTGTTTGAATAATATTATTATAACATGCATGCATGAAGAGAAAATGATAATATTAATTAATAATTTAATATATCAAATTTTGATCTTATTACATCATATAACGGCCTCTGACGTGAGGCGTAGAACTCCGGCCAATACTCACCGAAGCCATCATGAACTCCGGCCGAAACTTGAACCGAAGTCGCAGAACTTGAAAAACAAGACTTCCTCTCCGAGCTCGGTTGCGCGCCTCCCCGGCGCCAGACAGCCGCGGCAGAGCGGACATGTTCGGTGCTTGGAGCCGACCCATCTGTCCAAGCAGTCCCTGTGGAAGAGATGGGCGCAATTCAACTCTCTGATCTCTTCTCCGGCGTCGATCTTGTAGAGGCAAATCGCACATTCCCCGGCTTCTCCAGACTCGTAGCGCTTGATGCTGACCTCGCAGCCGTTGTTCTCCGGCAATAAAGTGTTGGTTGTCCGGCGATTCAGAAATAGGAAATCCCAAATCCACTTCGTGGAAATAGCGAAGAGATTGAGCTTGGGGAGAAGACGACGAGAAATGCAGAGAGAGAGCACCAGGAGAAGGAAGAGAAGGTGGAGACTGCTCATCTTTGTGTTCTTTGCAATAATGGCGATGATCAGTGAGATGACCCAACAATGCAAACATGCATATATATAGACACACACGCGCGCACATTACACAGAGAGAGGGAGAGAGAGAGAGAGAAGACGTATATCGCAGTGCAGTGAATGACTTAATAAACTTAACCTCTCAATTGTATGGTTTTGTTTTTGTTGTCATTATTTCGAAGTAAAAAATGTCAGATTGCTCCTTTAATTAACTTTTTTTTATATTTTATTCATTTTAGGTTCCGCCGACGGTCAAAATTGGTTGACCGTGATTCATCTTGCCCGTACTAAAAAAACAAATATGGGAGAGAAGAAGAAGAAGCACACAAAAGTATTTTTACGTGATTCGGTCAGAACGGTACCTGTTCCACGACTATTCTACTTTCAATAATAATTATTTCTACTTTTCAACTCTTTTTAAATCTATTTTTGGACATGGATTTAGAAAATAAAACATTATTTTTAATTTTAATTTTAATTTTTTTAACAATTCATATTAATTATAAAATACTATTTTAATCATAAATTTGTTGTTGAGGTTGGCAAATAATTTTGAATAAATTTGATAATAGGGATATTTTGGTAAGAAAATTCTCATCTCGGTACTTATCATATAAATTAACAAACATATAAAAAGAAAAAGTATAATTATCAGTTAATTTCAAAAAATTTAACAAATAATTTGATAGAAATATTGAAATACTTCACAGTTTTATATTGATCATTCTATATTTTGGTTCGAAAAATATTTCAAACTTATTTGATACCTCTTATCTTATTCATTTTAACAAAAACTCCCTAAATGTGATCAGACTCAATATATTTCACCTAAAAGCTGGCAAAATCCATTGGATATCTTGCTACCCGACAACATTTGGTTCCAGAGCTTATCTGATTAGTTATATCTAATATTTAAAGTAAAATTTAAGAACTTTAATTAATTTTCTTAACTCATTTAAGTGTTAATATTTGATTCATTAGGTTTAATGTTTGCAGTGACAATTAAAAGATTTTCCTCATTTCTTTTTAAACATAATAATTAAAACATTAAATATATTTTTTTCGATGATACATATTTGTTGGAGTTTTGCCAACGAGTATCGATAAATTAAATGTATTTTTATTTTTAGATAATGCATAATAATTATATATTATTTTAAGCATTTAAAAATTTTTGTTGGTGGTTTATAAATTAATATTTTACTAACTAATAGGAGTGTCTCAATATTAAAAACAAAGTGTATTAAGCAAAATTCTGAAAAATAAAACACCATACAATAATATATGAGTATCACCAAAGTGTTATATATGAATGTCCAAATAACATTTTTGAAATTGTTTTTAGCCTTAAAAACAGTATGATAAATATGCATTATTTAAAAATTAAGTGTATTTAATGCCTTTAACCATTAACTTTAGACAGACTCAATATATACAATAGCCTCTCAACAAAATATCTCAATTATTAAAAATTATTTATTTAAGTCTTTACCTTGAATCTAAATAAATTGAATTGTTATCTACACCAAATAAGATGTCACATCATATAAAAAAAATCACATCAATTAGACACATTAAATTATATTTAATACATAAATATGGCATTTGATCTTTCAACAAATAAAAAATTTGACATTTCGTTCCTAATATGAAAAAGGTCCTAATTTAATAAAATGAACCTAAATTTCATAAAAAGAACTAAAAATAATTAAAAATGACCTAAATTTAGATCTTTTATGAAATTTTTAGGTCTTTTTTGAATATTTTTAGTTCTTTTTATGAAAAAATTTAGGTTTTTTTTTATAAAATTTATATCATTTTTATTATTTTTAGGTCTTTTTCAAAATATTTTTAAGTTTTTTTATTTTATAAAATTTAGGTCTTTTTTTTTAATCAAATTTGGTCTTTTTTTCATACTGAATATCAAATTTTTTAATTATTGAGAAACCAAATATTATATTTATTTAATAAGCCTAATTTGATATGTCTCATTGACGAACCTTTTTTTTATGTAACGTGACATCTTATGTGGCGTAAATAATGGATCCGTCTATTTTCAATCATAATAAAGACTTAAAATAATAATTTTTAATAATTAAAATAGTAAATCTTGATATTTTATACTTCAAAGACTAAATATTATATTTTTTAATAGGGTTGTCGTATGAATAATATCATCCTTTATTTAATTTAAATGGACATAATTCTAATCTAAAAATAAAATGTATGAAGTTTTCGTAAATATAAAAATAAATCATAAAATTGATTAAAAATCAAATAATTATCTTAAATTCTAGGGCCTACTTATTTTAATAATTGAGAAGAAATGGTGGGATCCTGGGACTACAACTTATAATGGTCCCTAACCCAAGGGGCCACCGTCCTACAAAGGTTGAAATAAAACCTTGCCCGGGCAACGTCCAAGTAAAATTTAAATTTATGAATTATAATACATAATTAGATAAAATGATATATATACTTATATTAAGATAAGACATGAGTGGAGACTCTATTTTGGTCACCTTATTGTTAGTAGATATTTTAAATGCTTTACTTATATATTCTCGACGAGTATTTTTTAATATCCAAACCTTTTAAATTAGGAGAGACTTTTGGTGAGTACCCACCTAGTAAGATTTTCATTGTCATCCTTACTTTTATCTTGCTTGAATGAGGGGATATAGAGAAGGAAGTGATGCAAGGTCGACTTAAGGTATAGACCTTATGCCTAGGGCCCAATTTTAAAAAAATTGCTGGCCAAATCCAAGCACTTGAACCATCTCTTGTTGAACACTCTCATGGAACACAATAATATTAATCATGGGAAAGACGACTACTACGCATTGATGAGATGCGAGGTGGTGTTATTCGATCATCCCTTTTGGGTGCTGGACAATGCCCAACCCCAACTCACCGCTGATTCTGTGCAAAAGCTTGCCCAGTTCTATGCAATCCATTATGGAAGATTCATTCCAATTTAAGTCCATGTCCTAAATAAAATAATTTCAAACCTTGATTGATACCATGCATGTGTGTGAAAGAGGGGGTCGCTTGCGCCGCTACCGACATCGGCCACCAGCCGTCGAACTATCTAGGGCTTCACCAACCCTTGAGCCGGCCTTGAGGTGACGAGATAAGGAAAAGTATCATTTCCTTGGAATGCATTTTGGACAACTCCCAGCCCCTACCACAAATGGGCATTAATCATTTGAATGCATCCTGAGTGCTATCTCAAGGGTCATATCTTAGATTGACATCCTACATCCCACATGGACAACACACAAATATGTCAATGCCACAACACATGCCATAATTCGATGCATCATATAAATCAACATTTTAATGCACATAATTCAATGCATATGAATTGATAAAACAGTTTTGAAATAAACACCCTGCATGAAATAACTAGTCACAGGTCAAACCATTTGTATGAACAAATCAAGTATTGGGTCGAACCACTCACATGAAACCAACCATTCACATACTAAAAATCATTTGTATGAAACCAAATCAAGTATTGGGTCGAACCACTCACATGAAGCCAACCATTCACATGCCAAAAATCATTTGCATGAAACCAAATCAAGTATTGGGTCGAACAACTCACATGAAACCAACCATCCATATGCCAAAAATCATTTGCATGCAACCAAGTCAAGTATTGGGTCGAACCACTCACATGAAACCAACCATCTACATGCCAAAAATCATTTGCATGCAATCAAATCAAGTATTGAGTCGAACCACTCACATGAAACCAACCATCCAAAAATCATTTGCATGCAACCAAATCAAGTATTGGGTCGAACCAATCACATGAAACCAACCATCCACATGCCAAAAATCATTTGCATTTATATGCCAAAAACCATTTGCATGAAACCAAATCAAGTATTGGGTCAAACCACTCACATGAAACCAACCATTCACATGCCAAAAATCATTTGCTTTCATATGCCAAAAACCAATGGCTCCCAAGGCCTCGTATATAAACGTGCTAGCAACCATAACAAGCTATCGAACGGAATTATGAATACCACCACATCAAAGATCTCAAGCTATTGTGGGAGTCAAACCCCCAATCTTACGCATCACAACCACTAGCCAAGTTTAATCAAGATGGTACTCCCGACACTCGGGATAGCAAAACTCATGAGCCAACGTTCACTAGAAACAATTCTCCCGTCTCTGAAATAGATATACATCTCGTGGATAAAATCAGTGTACGCAAAGGAATCATGCAATGCAACATATAAAGAAATGTAATGGCTCTTGCAGCATTAACGCGATGGCAAAGCATCACGTTAGGAATGCTCTAATGCATATGCTCGCCTAACATACACAAGTCAGCACTCATAGGCCAACCATGTCATGTCAATGCTCACGCTCCCAACACTGCAAACATGACCCCTAATGAATGCAACACATGTCCCAACATCATCATGCGAAGCAATATAGTAACATAGTGCAATGCAACATAAACGCAATTAGAATCACACAACCAACCCAATATCAACATTTAGAACCTATCTCCTTAGGGTACAACATCATTCCACAAAAAAATATAGAGAGGAACAAGCCCTACTTGATTAGTGAATAAAATGCAATAGGAAATACTCAATAAGACTCCATTTGAGGAATTTGCTAACAAAAGAAGAAACACATAGCCTATTAATGGCTCTCAACCATACTCAAATCATAACCTAAGGAATTTATTTATTTCTCGAAAATTGGAGAAAGATGGACTACTCAAAACAAAAAATTTCAGATTTTGGACGAAGATTGATAGGGTTATTATAGGCTCGAAACATACCCAAATGATCCAAGAATTATGCCAAAACAAAGCTTAAGGAGTCTAGTTTATGGAGCAAAAAATGGATTTCAATTTGGATATCTCTATAGAAAGTTATGTTCCAAATCGAGACATGATTTGGATTATGAAAAAACAAAGATTTCCAAATTCAAGCATGAAATTCATAGGGCTCCTACAGGTTCAAAACTTGGCCAAATGATCCAAATTCTATATCAAAACGAATCCTATCGAGTTAGGGTCGCAACAAAAAGACAGATCTTAATTCTGATATTTGGACAAAAAGTTATGGTCTAAAAAATACAAGATGTAGAGTCTGAAAATGGAAAGTCGACTTTTGAAATGGGAAAATCGACTTTCGGAATTGAAAAGTCGACTTCTAGAAGGAAAAGTCGACTTTCATATCAACTTAGTTAATCCAGCCAAGAGCTTAACATACAGAATCGACTTTCACTCAAAAGAGTCGACTCTTAAGACCCAAAAATGAAAACGAACGAAAGCATGCAATGCAAATCAACAATATTTGCATCTAACCAACAAAATGCCATTCCTTGAAAGATTTTTGGAGTAAATCAAGCCCAAATGAAACCTCAACAAGACCCATTTATTTTTAAGAAATCTAGCAAAATGTTTGTAATAAAAAAAAAAAGAGAGGTCCATTTTATCAAAGACAAGATATTGTAGCAATAGAGGAATATCCTTGATGATGGAATCCCAAAGAAGAAGCAATTTGCTAGAACTTGAAACCTTCACCTCTTGAAGCCTAAATCAAGAAGAAGATGGAAGAAAAAGAAAAGAAGAAGAAATCGAGAGAGGGAGAGAAGAAGGCAAGAAGAAGAAGAAAGAATAAAGGAATACAGGAGGAATGGGGGGAGAGTGGCCTGCCTGCCACTTTTCAACCACCCCACCAACTCTTTGCTTCCTATTTTGCCCCTCTACATAACACACAATCCACTTTAAAACATAACCCTTTTGGACATTTCTTTCATTTCCTTTTCTTTTCGTTTTTATTAAATTTAATACAATATTTTCACATGGGCTCAAGCCCACTCAATAATCTAAGCCATACTATTTAAGCCCAATGGATTTTCTTTTCAAGTTGCCTCAATCCATTTTATTTAATTCTCAACCTCCACTACTTGACCCAGCCCATTTATTTCCATTTCCACATATTAGAAACTTAACTTTTTAACTCTAATTTACACACATATATACTAACTTAAATAAATGCACTAGACCCACCTACGGGTAGTTACATGTTAGCTATTGCTATTTATTGTTTGGGGTGTCAATAATTGTCTTTTCTTTGGCTTGAATGGTCCATTTCAAATGCTGAATTTATGTGTCAAATTGTCCACCTTTACCATTTTAGATCATTATGTGTACTCCATGCAAACTCTTCGTTTGCGTTTTCTTTATTGTTTTTAGGTTATTTTTAGTTTTTAATTTTTTTAAATAATAAAAATACGTTTATTTTGTCATTTTTAAAAATACATTTTTAAAAACAATAAAAAATTTTGTAAAGAAAATGCAAAACAACAAAATGTTGTTTTGATTATTTTCAACCAAAACAATCTCTTAAGTCCAAAACATGGGAAACACAATCCATTTTTCATGTTTTGGCTCTAAAGAAGAGGGAGAAAAAAAAGGAAAAGAAAGAAAAAAGAAAAAAAATATTCTTAAATTTTAAAAACAAAATTATATATTTATTTAAAATTTCAAAATATAGTATATCTATATTATAATTAAAAATATAGGATAACATATAGTATATTATTAAGAATATTATACATATTATGTATAATAATATTTAATATAAGTTATCACTCTGATGTCAGTAATTTATTAATTAAATTTATTATTTTATTTTAATAATAAAATTTTATTAAAAAGAGTTAATTGTATCATTTAATAATCAAATTTATTGAATAAAATATCATCAAATAATTTTTTCTCAAAATTCTAAAATAAATGAGTTTTTTTAATTTTCTATTTTAAAAATAATTTTTTAAAATGACAAAAAAAAAACATGTTTTCAGTTTTTTAAAAACAGACTTTCAAAACATAAAACTAAAAATGAATTTAAAACTCAAAACTTAAAATTAAAAACACAAAGAGAACGCAACTTTCATTTTTCTTTTCCTTTAAAATGTATATATGATCAAAATATAAGATCATTATATTTAAGTTAGAACCAATTTAAACTAAATTAATTCATTTTTAATTGAGTTGGGTAGGCTCCATTTTTTATTTAATTTTAAGTTTAATTTTTTTAAATTAATAAAACTTAGTCCTAAGTTTGAATTCTCATAAAACCCTAAATCAATTTATTTTTCTGTAAATAAGAATTTTATTTTCAAAATCAAAAAGTGTCTACAATTTTAAATTAAAAGAACATTCCTCCAAACTGAAAGAAATAATTTATATACAATTGATAAACAAAACCTACAAAAAATATCTATCGAAGTACAAACTACCGAACTTCTATTAACAAACCTCCTCGAACTCTTAAAGACTTATAACACACCTAAAAGAATTTGGGACATAAAACTTGAGACATAAATTAATTTAACTTAAGAAATGAATCAGTCTCGCTATAACTCGAGGGTGTCGGCTAGATTTTAGCCTTAGAAATGAAGTTTTAGGTGCTAATCATTTGTTCATTTTTTTTAGTGTATTTTAATTTAATCAAGTACATGAAATTAACATTAAATGGAAAAATTTTACGAGCAGAAGGATTTGAACTTAAGATTTAAAGATTTTCAATACTTTTATTTTATCACCACATCAAAACATTATATGTTAATAGTTGTTAATGTATCAAACAAGAAGATGGGGGAAAACAATTTACAGACAGTCAATGAATTCGAAATTGAGTGGTTTAGACTTTAGGGGTATAAACAAGAAAAATATCATATGTGATCTCTCTGCACAAATAATCTAAATTATAAGACATTTAAAATCAACTTACCATTTAAAATAATTAAAAAAAACAATAAAAAATGAACAGAGCCTCTGTCAAGGGCACCCCGCATTCATTACAATGTTGACCTTTCCTTTGAATATGTGTTCTATAAGGTTTGGCCTCGAGGGAAACCTGCCCTTTGGAGGTTTCATTTTTGTCCTTTCTCTCCCAAAGTTTCTTTATTTACTATTGCTCCTAGGATTGTAGATGCAATATTCCTTCCTCAAAGTTGTTTTTCAGCCACTCAAAGGTGCAATTAGACACATCTTTGAAGTCTGTGGTCTCCACATACTTTCAAATCATTAGAGAGTGAATGTTTTTGCGTAGGCTCTAGCGGTTGGAGGATTTTAGTCTATTATTAATTTAGGAATTTTTAAAAAAATAATAAAAGACTTTTTTTTTTATTTTAAATTTTTTATAATTATTTCTCTCTCTTTTCAATTGTAAATTAAATGTAAAAAAAAAAATTGGATAGCAACATCCTTTTTAGATAATAGAGTTGGCTTTGGGGCCCCCCTTTTTTGGACGACCTACGCATAGGCTTTAATGGTCTCTTCCTTGAGTTGGCCTTGTGTTTGTGTCAAGTTTTAAGCGCCATAAATTTTATTTGTCTTTTTATCATATTTTGTGACACTCAAATATTTCCCACATTGCAAAAATAAATGAACAAAACACTAATGTTAAGTGTGACTAAGAAACAGCATGTGGGGCCTCTCGGGGCACAACTAAGTGGTAAAGGAGGAGGTTGTAAAGATACAGTCATGTTGATAGCTGGTAGTGTGTGATCAATTCTTGAGATAAGCAATTTCTTTTGAGGGTAGTCCTTAGAAAGTGTCAGTGAACGCAGTCTCCAACTATGGTCACTTGGATATATCCTGCGATTTATCTCCCTCGTAATGTCCCAGTATGAGTTCGATAAGTGGTAGGATAAGTGGTAGGAATAATGATACGTAATTCAAAAAATAAATAAATAAATGAACATCATACGGGCTACCCAAGTGACACGGAGAGTCAAAGCTCTATCCCCCAATAATATTTGGTACTTTCTTTGTGATAAATTTTTTTTTTTTATCAAAAAGATACCTTTACTTTAAATGATTTCATGTAAGAGTGTTCAAATTTCAGCTCAGACTCATCAGTCTAGTCTTTGGTCTGAGACCAATAACCAACTAGACCGATTGTGTATTATTTAAATTAAAAAAATATAATAAATTTTTTCTTCAACATATTCGTATTTTCTGTCTTTCATTTGACTTAAAATTGTTAGCCAACACGGAATGATCAGTAAGCAATTTCCCACAATACCTAATTAACTGATATCATTGGATGAATTTTAAGGGCGATGATGATGGTGGGGAAGATGACTTGCTAAGTGGTGCTGATCCCCTTAATAGTAGGAGTGTTCACAAAGGTTCGTTTGGTATATATGATTTAAGCTAAAACCTAAATTTAACAGTTATTAGAATGTTGCTTATGAAAAGTGATTTATTAATGAAAATTTAAAATTTTCATTTAAAATGCTCAAAAAAATAGGTTGTGTTTTTTTGTTTTGTAACTAAACAATTATGATTTGTACTATATAAATCGTGCTATATGTACTGACGAGATATATAAGTCCGATAACTGAATTAGAGTTTATCCGATGATGAAATTCGATCAGACTTTATAGATCAGACTTCATCATCAATCATCGAATTTCACCAATCATGAAACCTGATCGGACTACATCATAAAGTCCAACCGAGTTTCATCCAGAGGCAATAACAGCAAATTAGGTGAGAACATTTTTGAATTTTGACGCCTTTGATCATCTTCTCGATAACTTAATTATTTGTACAAATAACATTTTTTAAAAAATAAATACATATTAATTCAATTCTTACCAGTTCAGTCTAATCCCATCTGCACCCTTACTAGTCTAGTTTAGTTCAATCCAATTTGAACTAGATGAACGCCTTTAATTTTTTATACTATAAAATATTATTTAGTTATATTGGAATCTATATATAAGAAAAATAATATTTCAATGTGTACTGTACAGTATTTATTGTACAGTTTTGTTTGGCGACGATTGAGCCAAACAAACAGGGCCCTAGGGTTTGAAATCTGATGGGCTGTGGGACACAACCGCTATAAATATAAAGCATGAAGATGTGGTCTACGGCGGCAGTCGTACCGTCGCCGGTCGCTGTCCCGTTCTGCACCCGACATGCACTTTCCGAGCCTCATATCTTCAATGGCATAGGACTTCACGTTGCATGAATATCAACGTTTAACACACCAATGCCATTTGCAGAAATTTAAGCCGATAGATATTTTATTTTAAAAATATTTAAAATTTCATGGGACTTCAGCTTAAAATGTCAAAATTTGATCCTTCTCTCCTACATTACAGAGCCGAGCTTTGCGGCACCTCTGATGGCTTGTATCTAATGCATTGTTGTTAAAATCCCGATTTTATGAGTACGATTTTACGATTTGAAGACCCCTAAACGATTCAAATCCCATGTAAAATCCAATTTGGGATAAAATCCTATAAAATCTCGATTTTACATATACGATTTTACGATTTTACGCTTCAGAGATCCCTAAACGATTTTACGATTCAAAGACCTTCATTGATTTAAGTTGCAATTTAGAGGATGCTTCCAACGTCTCAATGTCACATAACATCTGACATTGGAACTTATGCAATGAATTGTTATATTTTGCCTCTAAATTGGAACTTAATTTAATATTGATTCCATAAGTTCCAATGTTACATAGCATCTAACATTAATTGCATAAGTTTCAATTTACTTGATTTAAATTATAATTTTTACTTGATTTAACATTGATTGCATAAATAAATCAAGACAAACAAGTAATTAATTAATGGACCACCAAACCCCAAATCGGGATTTTACCTGATTTAATCGATGTTAAATCAAGAAAAAAAATGCAATATAAATATAATGGAAAACGTTGAAATAATCCTTTAAAGAATTTTAAGCTATTTTTTATCTCTAAATTACCTATATTTTGCCTCTAAATTGCCTATACCAACCCGCTAGTTTTTGAGCTATATTTTGGAAGTATCATCTTTTGAACTATAATAAGGAATAATTAGGTTATTAAAAGATATTAATTCATTTTCTACAAAATTATGTTATTATAAACATATATTTACAAAAACTGAAGGGTATTTTTAATTATCTCTAAAATCTTACGATTTTACGATTCGATTTTACGATCCGATTTTATGAACACTTTTTCGATCCCACTTAAAATCCCGATTTTAACAACCTTGATCTAATGAGTTTTCTTTTACTCTGATCTGTTTAATAATTGGGAGTTAATATTATAAATATTAATTTTTACCTCAAATAATAAATTAATTTATAAATATATCTTCGACACCCTAAACTAATATTTGGAGAGTAGTTGGTTGTCGCCCCCACGGGCGTAGCACAGATGGTTCACAGGGTTGTAGATTGTACTCAAGGATACAGGTTCGAGTCATGACAGTCACAGTGTAGGAGTTTTACCTTCTTACGAGGGTGGCCCCTTGTGAGTACCATGCACTGTACTTCCTGTTTTTGAGGTTGCCATGTACCATGATTAACCCCTCTCACGTGCGTGGGACAGTATTCTCTCTCCTCCCTTATACAATGGTTTTAACTCTTATTTATATAGTGACGTATTTACAATTTACATAAAATCCAAAATAAGAGAATAATATTATGGGAATATGATATTCTTATCTTTTCCGTAAAATCGGGGGTGAATCCTATATTGTTAGGGATTTGATTTGCCTCAAATAAAGCAAGTGGGCCTCGCCTCCGATTATCCTGCGATCCTTTTGTTAAGCGAGCTGCAGGGTCGGTCAGCGAGCTGTGTAGTCATTAAGCGAGCTTCATGGTCGTTTACCGAGCTGGAGGCTTCGCTACTAGCTTGTTTGATTCAGTTGTTCTAAGCTCGCTTGATACCCACAATCTGAGCTCGGGTCCAGTGATGTACGACCTCATTTTGAAGGTTTTGACCTTGGGCCTGTTGAGCCTCGGGAGATTGGACCAGCCTGCTGGGTCGAGATCAGCCTGCTAATTAACTCTTTCTAGGAAATACCCATAACAAGTTCTGATTTTTTTTAATTGAATTCAATCTTCAATTTTTTTAAAATTGTTTATTTTGCACTTGTAATATTATTTTTTATTCACCATACCCTATAAATGCTAATTTTCTCAAATTCGCTAATGAATTAAAATTTAAATGACATTATCCGTTTTATCGTTTTTTAAAATTTAAATTTCTCTCTCTCTATATATATATATTTTATTAACTAACATAATTCCTTTCACCAATTTTTAAATTATTTTATTCAATTTTACATTTTATTATCTATTATGAAAATATATTTTGGCCATTTTTAATTATCTAAGTGGAATTATTGTAATTCCAACAATAATTATTTTTACTTTTCAACTCTTTTTAAATCTATTTTTGAACATGGATTTAGAAAATAAAATATTATTTTAATTTTAATTTTAATTTTAATTTTAATTTTTTTGACAATTCATATTAATCATAAAATACTATTTTAATCATAAATTTGTTGTTGAGGTTAACAAATAATTTTGAATGAATTTAATAATAGAGATATTTTGGTAAAAAAATTCTTATCTTGGTGCTTATCATATGTATTAACAAACACATAGAAAGAAAAAAAATACAATTATCAGTGGATTTCAACAAATTTAACAAACAATCTGATAGAAATCTTGAAATGCTTCTCAACCTTATATTGACCATTCTATATTTTAATTCAAAAAATATTTCAAACTTATTTTAATATTTCTTATCTTATTCATTTTAACAAACGCGCTCCCTAAACGTGATCACACTCAATATATTTCACCTAAAAGCTGACAAAATCCATTGGATATCTTGCTACCCGACAACATTTGGTTCCAAAGCTTATCTGATTAGTTATATATAATATTTAAGGTAAAATTTAAGAACCTTAATTAATTTTCTTAACTCATTTAAGTGTTAATATTTGATTCATTAGGTTTAATGTTTGCAGTGACAATTAAAAGATTTTCCTCATTTCTTTTTAAGCATAATAATTAAAACATTAAATATATTTTTTTCGATGATACATATTTGTTAGAGTTTTGCCAACGAGTGTCGATAAATTAAATGTATTTTAATTTTTAGATAAAGTATAATAATTATATATTATTTTAAGCATTCAAATATTTTTGTTGGTGGTTAATAAATTAATATTTTACTAACTAATAGGAGTGTCTCAATATTAAAAACAAAGTGTATTAAGGAAAATTCTGAAAAATAAAACACCATACAATAATATATGAATATCACCAAAGTGTTATATATGAATGTCCAAATAACATTTTTGAAATTGTTTTTAGCCTTAAAAACAGTATGATAAATATGCATTATCTAAAAATTAAGTGTATTTAATGCCTTTAACCATTAACTTTAGACAGACTCAATACATACAATAGCCTCTCAACAAGATATCTCAATTATTAAAAATTATTTATTTAAGTCTTTACCTTGATTCCAAATAAATTGAATTGTTATCTACACCAGATAAGATGTTACATCACATAAAAAAAATTACATCAATTAGACACATTAAAGTAGATTTAATACATAAATATGGCATTTGATCTTTCAACAAATAAAAAAATTGATATTTGGTTCCAAATATGAAAAAAGTCCTAATTTAATAAAATGAACCTAAATTTCATAAAAAGACCTAAAAATAATTAAAAATGACCTAAATTTAGATCTTTTATGAAACTTTTAGGTCTTTTTTGAATATTTTTAGTTCTTTTTATGAAAAAATTTAGGTTTTTTTTTTATAAAATTTATGTCATTTTTATTATTTTTAGGTCTTTTTCTAAAATATTTTTAAGTTTTTTTTGTATATAAAATTTAGGTCTTTTTTAATCAAATTCGGTCTTTTTCATATCAAATATCAATTTTTTTAATTATTGAGGAACCAAATATCATATTTATTTAACAAGTCTAATTTGATATGTCTCATTGACGAACCTTTTTTTTATGTAACGTAATATCTTATGTGGCGTAAATAATGGATCCGTTTATTTTCAATCATAATAAGGACTTAAAGTAACAATTTTTAATAATTAAAATAGTAAATCTTGATATTTTATACTTCAAAGACTAAATATTATATTTTTTAATAGGGTTGTATGAATAATATCATTCTTTATTTAATTTAAATGGACATAACTCTAATCTAAAAATAAAATGTATGAAGTTTTCGTAAATATAAAAATAAATCATAAAAATTGATTAAAAATCAAATAATTATCTTAAATTCTAGGGCCTACTTATTTTAATAATTGAGAAGAAATGGTGGGATCCTGGGACTACAACTTATAATGGTCCCTAACCTAAGGGACCACCGTCCTACAAAGGTTGAAATAAAACCTTGCCCGGGCA
Organism: Diospyros kaki; assembly: GCA_036245055.1. Classification (NCBI taxonomy): domain Eukaryota; kingdom Viridiplantae; phylum Streptophyta; class Magnoliopsida; order Ericales; family Ebenaceae; genus Diospyros; species Diospyros kaki. Next base: position 4,159,463 of record BSEG01000010.1, read on the forward strand.
CCGTCCAAGTAAAATTTAAATTTATGAATTATAATACATAATTAGATAAAATGATATATATATATACTTATATTAAGATAAGATATGAGTGGAGACTCTATTTTGGTCACCTTATTGTTAGTAGATATTTTAAATGCTTTACTTGTATATTCTCGATGAGTATTTTTTAATATCCAAACCTTCTAAATTAGGAGAGAGTTTTGGCAAGTACCCATCTAGTAAGATTTTCATTGTCATCTTTACTTTTATCTTGTTTGAATGGGGGGATACAGATAAGGAGGTGATGCAAGGTTGGCTTAAGGCATAGACCCTATGCCTAGGGCCTGATTTTAAAAAAATTGTTGGCCAAATCCAGGCACTTGAACCATCCATTGTTGAACACTCTCATGGAACACAATATTATTAATCACGGAAAAGACAACTACTACGCATTGGTGAGATGTGAGGCGGTGTTGTTCGATCATCCCCTTTGGGTGCTGGACAATGCCCGACCCCAACTCATCGTTGATTCTGTGCAAAAGCTTGCCTAGCTCTATGCAATCGATGATGAAAGATGCATTCCAATTTAAGTCTATGTCCTAAATAAAATAATTTCAAACTTTGATTGATACCATGCATGTGTGTGAGAGAGGGGGTCGCTTGCATCGCTACCGACATCGGCCACCAGCCGTCAAACTATCTAGGGCTCCACCAATCCTTGAGCCGGCCTTGATGTAACGCCCCACTTATCCCCAAGCGTGTGATAACTCGAGATTTCGAGATTTTTTTTTTTTTTTTCAAAATCAAACACAACATAAATCTCTCGATGTACATACTCTCATCATAATCATCTCCCGACAATCCCGATCGTACCTTCTCAGTATATTAAAACTTAATAACAGACTAAGATAGGCATTATCAATTACATCAGCGGATGCAAGATCGAAACCTCAATGATATATATATAACTGACAATTCCTTTTACAATAACCAGATCGATGTTTCACATGAAAATATATTACATAATCTTTGAACATCGTAATCATAGACAAAACCTACGAAGACTGAACATAACAGCTACATCTCGATGACATTCTTTCCCTTGGCGCCACTACTTTCACCTGGAACGTTTGAATATTCCAGAGACATAGTCCAAATTAGATGCTGAATCATCTAAGTGAGAGTTCAAAACATTTTCATGAATGTATGCAAAATCATGTACCAAATCGATAAATCCCAACATGCACCAGCCTAAGAGAATCCCACACAGCATTTAGCCTTAATCGGGGAAAATGCAATCTCTCTAAAGGCGACACGACCACATCGACCTATTGACAAACCGATCCTGCTTAAGAGGGAAAACCTCGACATATGAACCCGAAAATCACCCCATTGTCATTGTTAGGCTTTACGCTCCTACTCAAAAGTATTCCAAAACCCAACACAACCCTAGCCCCAAGAGTACCACATCAGCACTATCCTCAGAATCGACGTCACCTCGGCATTAATGCTATTGCTCAAAGGAACCTGGGGTGGTGTCCACTCGCAGCCCCGTCACTTGAGCCAACAACCGGGGTGGTGTCCACTCTTAGCCCCACCACTTGGATCCCGTAGGGTGAAGTCTGTCTCAGCCCCGTCCCAAGTGGGTCACCTAGCATTAATCCTTGGTACGTATCCCGAGTGCTGTCACTCTGGGCTACGCCACAGGTTAACAACCCACGTCCCACATGGACGACACAAAATAAGCCAATGTCGAAAATCGTAACATGCATAGCTAAAAATCAACATTTCGATGTATGCAATTTACCGTACGAAATTTAATGCATGTGTAAATAACCGTTTGGACAATCCATCACAATAAACCAAGCCATAGGGATAAACCATTCACATGTTACTTGAAGTCTTTTCGGGTAGAACCACTCACCTTGCAATTTAACTTTTCTCGAAGAGCGCGAGTTGCCTCGATTTGCGTGCTCGACCTCGATTCTCGTGCCCGATGTTCTTATAATTCAATCTCGAGCTTCAACGATACCCTAGACATCACGTTTGTTTAAAATCATATCAATATCTATTTTTTCAATTTTTCATAATTTTCTTCCTATTTCCTCTATATTTCTCCTCAAAAATTCTAATAAATGCCTACTCAAGGTTTTTCCTCGATTTTTCTTCACAACAATTCATAAATAAATATTTCCTAACTTCTAGAATTTTCTGAAAATTTTCCAATACATCCTCCTATTTTTCATAAGCCTTATTTACCTTGAAAATTATAAAATGACTATTTTCTCCAACATTTTTCAAAATTTTCTTCCACCATAATCCCTAACTTATTTTTCTTAAAAAATAAAAAAAATTACAAAATTACCTGAGCCCTCACACGCCCTCACGCGCGGGCGAGTGGGCTGGAAGCAAAGGCTGGCGCGTGGCAGTCACGCGCCACTGTCTTCAACCTCGAGCCGGCCACTGGCGGTTGCTCCGATCATCACGAAACGGGTACCCCTTGAAAGCCCATGAAGAATCGATCCTAGCCCCACCGGTTTCAGGCCAAAAGGACGCCGGAAAGTGCTTTAAAACTCGAGTTACAGGTCTCGGTGGCGGTCCGCCTAGGGCTTTTCCGGCCACCTTCGAAACACCCTCAAAACGCCTCGAAACTTCACCAAACTCTCCAGAAATTCTCCTCTTGCCTCAAGGATCAAAAGCCCCTTATTGGTTTCCCTCGATTCGCTCTCAAACTTGAGCGATTTGATGATTCAAATTCGGCCGAAACCTTTGGCTATTTATAGCCCAAATTCGACCCCCACGTGGCCGATTTCCGGCCAAAGCTTCTTCCCCACGCCTCCTAGGCCATGCCCTGACGAACCTAGGCTGCCAAATCGCCGGATTTTCCAGCCAAATCGGCCATGCATGTGCAACTTTCTAAAAATTACACTTTAGCCCCTTGCAATTTCTCTTTTACATTTTGGCCCTTGTCTTCAAGCCCATGATCTTTTTAGTACCCTCACTAAGACCCTCAAGATTAGTACTTCTCATTTCTCCCTTGAAACTTTTGAAAAATTACCGTTTTGACCTCCCTCGGGCATTTTTAGAAAATTACATTTAGGTCCGATTGATTGATTTGACCTTAAATCCATTTAATTCCACCTGAAACCACTTAAGGGTTGTTCTATACATCGAATACTAGTCCTTGACACTCTCCGTTAACTTTTTGGACGTCGTTTATAACAATTCAGTAATACGACCTAATTGGTAGCTGTATTTTTGCTGTACCGAAATCTGTTCCCAATCTCACTTCTTTTATCACTAAAAATCATAATTTAAATCACTTATCGTTACTATACCATTTTCCTTGGCTATCTACTGTCCGGGGTACTCCCTCTGACTAATTTGGTCGTCCAAAGTTGTGTTAGTGTACCCTATAGTCTTATTTTTCTCAAAATTCCATTTATGCCCTTTACCAAATATCATTTTTGTTTTCAATTTATTCTCGGGTATTACACTTGAGGTGACGAGATAAGGAAAAGTATCATTTCCCTTGTTTAGATAATGATTTTGTAAAGAATCCTTGGAATGCATTTTGGACAACTCCCAACCCTTGCCACAAGTGGGCATTAATCATTTGAATGCATCCTGAGTGCTATCTCAAGGGTCACATCCCAGATTGACATCCTACATCCTACATGGACAACACACAAATATGCCAATGCCACAACACATACCATAATTCGATGCATCATATAAATTAACATTTCAATGCACATAATTCAATGCATATGAATTGATAAAACAGTTTTGGAATAAACACCCTACATGAAACAACCAGTCACAGGTCAAACCATTTGTATGAACAAATCAAGTATTGGGTCGAATCACTCACATAAAACCAACCATTCACATGCTAAAAATCATTTGCATGAAACCAAATCAAATATTCGGTCGAACCACTCACATGAAACCAACCATTCACATGCCAAAAATCATTTGCATGAAACCAAATCAAGTATTGGGTTGAACCACTCACATGAAACCAACCATTCACATGCTAAAAATCATTTGCATGAAACCAAATCAAGTATTGGGTCGAACCACTCACATGAAACCAACCATCCACATGCCAAAAATCATTTGCATGTAACCAAATCAAGTATTGGGTCGAACCAATCTCACATGAAACCAACCATCCACGTGCCAAAAATCATTTGCATTCATATACCAAAAACCATTTACATGAAACCAACCATCCACATGCCAAAAATCATTTGCATTCATATGCCAAAAACCATTTGCATGAAACCAAATCAAGTATTGGGTCGAACCACTCTTCTTGAACGTAACTCAAAATACCTCGATTCTTGTGCCCAACCTTGATTCTCGTGCCAGATCTCAAATAATCATACTATTACTCAACCGCAAGCCTCAACGATCCCTAGACATCATATTCATTCAAAGGAATATCAATATTTATTTTTCCTAATTTTTTCATAATTTTCTCCATTTTTTCTTATTTTTCCCTCAATAATTCTAAAATAAATACTTCATCAAGCATTTTCCCAATTTTTTCTCCACCATAATTCATAAAATATATTTTTTAAAATGATAGAATTAATTTTAGAAAATACCTAGGTCTCATGCGCCCGCACGTGCTTCTCACTCGCTTTGCATGTAATGGCTAACACATGCACTTCACGTGTCGGTCGTTTTCTATGGCTCTAGCCGCCGACGATTGCTGGTTTCCCTCATAACTTGTTCTTCTCCTCAAGTTGATCATGCATGATGGTGCCTTTGGATGCTCGAAACACCCACCGAAAGGCCCTCGATCGATCGTTTAACGTCTCGAATTTTGACAAGCTTGCACTTTTAGGCTAAGCCTCGAGACACCCTCAAACTAGCATAAAACCTCTCAAATTCTCCAGAAATGATACCCACCACTCCAAGAACAAAAGCCCCTTATCGATTTCCCTCGAATCACTCTCAAATATGAGCAATTGATGCTCCAAAACCTTGAAACCCTCTGCCTATTTATAGGCGAAATCCAACCATCCATCGGCCAATCACTGGTCAAGACTTGGTCGCCAAGCATCCTAGGCCATGATAGACCTACCTTTGGAAAAATATCGATTTGACTATCCCCTCCAACGCATATGCATGCCTCTGATATTCCCATCAAGGAATTCTTGAGGTGAAAGTAAACGAGGTATGCCTAACCCTATAAATTGTTTCATGGATAATACTCTTTGTGCCTTTGCTATAAGATCTAGTGCAGGTGTCACGACCTGAGCACCATGCGAAAAAACAACAGAGCTACCTGGTATAACGGCGATAGGCCACCAAGGGTAAAGGTAAGCCCACATCCTAAGAGGTCCGGCTCGACGAATTGTAATATGGTGCTAAGACCCTGAACTTGCCTAAATTCCCAGATGTGTTCTGATGCTATACCCGCAGGCTAACCTGGATCCCTTGCTTGAGTTCAACTCTAAACTTACGAGCTAACCTTGACTCCTTGGTCGATCCGGCGCAAAGCCTCCCGGCAAACTTGGAAGGACCAGTGAAAATTCAAAGAAAGGTCTCGGGTCTAACCCAAATTCCTTATATTGGACAAACTCGAATGAGTGACGTGGAAGGAATGAGGCTCGACCCTACCTTCTCAGACGAGCCCACCCAATGGTGATCTAGCACAATAGCCTCTAACCTTCCTAGATTCCCGGACGTGTTCCGATGCCATGCCTGCAGGCTAACCTAGATCTCTTATGTGAGTCCGGTGCTGAGCCTATGGGCTAACCTTGACTCCTTGGTTGATCTAGTACAAAGTCTCCTAACAAACTTGGAACATCCAATGGAAATTGAACAATAAGCCTATGGCCGAACACAGATCCCTTATGGAATACAAGTCTGAAAAGAGAATGAAGAAGTCCCAAGTGCATATAAGGATTTAGTGTCTGTCCTGAATTCCCAGATGTGTTCTGATGCCCTGTTCGCAAGCTAACCTGGATCTCTTGCGCGAGTCCGGTGCAAAGCCTTCAGGCTAACCTTAACTCCTTAGTAGATTCGACACTAAACCTCCAAGCAAACTTAGAACATCCGGTGGAAATTCGACAATGGATCTTCTGCCAAACTTAGATCCCCTGTGGTAGACAAACCTGGAAAAGGGAATGAAAGAAATGTGAAGTACTTGTATGGCTAAGCGTCTGGCCTAAATTCTTGGATGTGTTCCAACTCCATGCCCGCAGGCTAACCTAGATCCCTTATTAGAGTTCGGTGCTAAATGTATGAGCTAATCTTAACTCCTTGGTGGATCTAGCGCTAAACCTCCCAGCAATCTTGGAACGATCGGTGGGAATTCAGTGACAGACCCTGGGTTTAACCTAGACTTTCTATGGCAGACAAACCCAAGAAAAGATGGGATGAAAAGACTCGTCTAAGATATAGAGTAAAGATCATCGGGCAACCCAAGGTTGCGACACAAGTCAAGCCTGGACATCACACTCAAACTAAAGACGATGGCCCCGATCCATATTTCTTATGGTGAATAGATCCCAAGCACGGGCCGCAAGTGACTGCACTCTCACCCTGCAATTAAAACACAAAACAAAACACAATAAAAATTTTATATTTTTTTTCCTTTATATTGGTGAGAGGTTTATACTCATCAGTGTACGAGTGCAGTTGTAGTCCAAATTTAAATTTATATTTTCTGGATGAATCCAGGTCGTCCACTGAGAGATTTATTTATGGCAAAATAAAAAGAATGTCACACATAAACACACACACTTGGACAAATTGGCAACAAGGTTTTTTATGGGTTTTTTTAGACAACATATACGAGGAAATAAAACAAAGCAGAAATTGAATTAATTACTGAATGTAAGAATATGAAATTGGATAGTGCTTGGGTTAAAACAATTTCAGTGCCAACCCGTTGATTCCCAAATTTTAATAGACAAGGTTAGTAACATTAATTTAATTTCAAATATGAGGGTTTGTTATTAAATGCAATTAGAGATGATGATAGTTCTAATTTAAGCAATCCCCATACATGATATGTGAGATTCTAATTTAAGCAACTACCATAAATCCAATTACAATTAATACACAAAACAACTAAATTAATCATCCGGGTTTGGGTATGATAGCATTTCCAGTTCTAGTAACTTTCATATATGGCATGAAAGCTCTAAGTTAGGCTTACGCTTCAATTCAAATCTAGTGATTTCTTAATTTAAAAATACACACTCATAGTGAAATTTAAATTAATATTACTCATTTAAAGCGTAACTTTCTTAGGGAATCATTGGCGTTGGACACTGTCCTTGCCTTAACCCAAGATTGAGTTTAGCTACTCATCTTTATTTGTAAATTAATTAACAGGAATTTAAATTGCGTAATTTAAATGACAGAATTTAAATAACAGAATTTAAATGACAAGAATTAAAATAGCAGAAACTAACCGGCCATTTAGGCGGTGAATATTTAAAAGACAAGAATTAAAATTGCAGAAATTTAAAAGGCACAAACTAACCGGCCATTTAGGCGGTGATTAATAAAGTAACAATAAATGACATAAGAATTTAAAAGAAGAAATAAATGAAGTAAGATCACAAGAGAAAATAATAAAGAAAAGGAGAAAGAACAATAACAATTCTCAAAGAGAGAATTATAAGGAAACAACTAAACTTTTATTCAAGAATAATAATCACTCTTACAAATGCAATCAAGTAACCTATTTATAGGCCACAAGATGCAATACAAACCACACAATTTCAATTATTCAACTAGACATAATTATATCTAATGGGCACTCACACACTTAAAGTTAAATGGATTTTAACTATAATACATAATTAAAGTTAAATGGATTTTAGCTAAAATACATACCTAATAAAGCACTCATAAAGTTAAATGAATTTTAGCTATAATACACACCTAATAATTAAATGGATTTTAGCTAAAAGACACACCTAATAAAGCACTCACATAAAAAATAAAAATAGATTTCTATAAATTGATTTTTAATCTTCATTAGGATTAAAAATAATCCTTGGGCCTTCTTCAAATGATATCTTTCATGGGATGCTCAAATTGGGTCTTAATTCTTCATGGGCTTTAATTTTTTCATGGACTTTAATTCTCCATGGGCTTGAATTCTTTTTTCTTCATGGGCTTGAATTCTTCATTCTTCATGGGCTTGAATTCTTTTTGGACTTGAAAGTCCACCTTCTTCATACCTATAAATAAGCAATTTATTAATAAATTATCTATTATATTATATATATATTAATATGATATATTATATGGGATATTATATGCTTATATATTATATAGATAATCCATGCATGCATTTCATTAAGTATATATATATGTATTATATTTACATGTTTATTATAATATATATATATTACACATAACTATTCAATTAAATCAATTTAAAATCAAAACAGAGGTTATAATTATCACAAAAATTTTACAAAATTAACCACTAATCATACCCCCCAACTTAAACATTGCTAGTCCCTTAGCAATCAGACTATACACTTGCCAAGCTTTATTCGCAATAACTGTATGAATGTAAAAATTTCAAATTCAAAACCGAGATGCATAAAATTGAATAAGTAATTTAGCATTCTAAATGAAATTTTTGGTTAAAGGTCATACAATCTCAAGGATGGCAAATAGCATAACCAACACACAAACTTACTCTCTCGAAGTTTTGACTTCAAACCTTACTATGGATTTTTCCTCCAATAAAAAGGATTCCTCATGTGTACACACAAGAGGGTGCACCATTATAAGAGTAAATGTAGAACAAGTTCAAAACTCGGTGTCATCTCAAATACAAGGAACGTATGTTCATGAAAGAACAGGGAAAATGACATAGCTTCATGACTGGAATAATGCTCTAGATGAGTAACTTTTGAATTTAAACATGATTCCCTACTCCAAACTCGAATTCTGAGATCACATGATTTATAGTATCAAGAGGGACCAAATCGGGTTGTAATGGGGCTATGGGGTTAATACTAGTTGTCAAATAAAAGGGTAAAGTGTGCAAATGGTGTGTTGGGATTTTTTTTTTTTTTTAACACTAATATCAAATTGGACATTCTTTTTTCTTTTTTACTTTTTTTTTTCTCTCTTTTTTTTTTTTTAAATATGAAAATAGCTAGACAGACTAATTCCCATAAACACACCAGGTTGGACAAAATTCATATGGTTATGGGTTAAACAAGGGTAACGAAAAAAAATGTACTACAATTGGCTCAATGGGCTAGCAAGGGAGGTTAATGTAAAGAAAGAAAAAGTTAATTGGCCCAAAATGAAAGAAATTGATCCCCCTATCATGCTTCAAAACAATGCTACTCAGTCATCTAATTCAGAATTTGAAACCAGTCAAATTCATCAGCTATCATACTAGACATTCAAAGCAAATTGATATTTTGAAGCCATTGAAAAGATGAGATAAACAATAAAGCATATTTAGAGTAAGTGTTATTTCACTCAGAATTAACGGTTATTAGGCTCAAACACTCACTTGGGTAATAGTCTCCACTTCTATTGAGGGATCATACAATGTATTAATCAGCTAATTACTATTACCTTTGACTTTATGACCAATAACCAATTTTAAATTTTGAATACCCGATGAATGCAAATTACTTGTTCTAATGCATATACGTTTTCAAATAAGAAATCAATGCATTCATGTTTCGTATTGCAAACTTAACCAGCTATTAGTGCATAACTCCAAAGCTTTAGGAATAGCATTATTTAAAACACACAATCTTTTCTTTCTTTTTTTTAATAAAAGCAGATAAAGATAATCAATTCACACAAGACTACAAGCATGTAATAGCAAATTCATAGTTAATCATGAACCAGATAATTCATAACTAGACCTTACTCCCCTCAACCTGAATTGCAGTAATAAAATAGGGTTGTTAGGAATACCTGTAACTCCACAAGTCCATAGATTTACTGTGAACTGCTAAAACTCAAACAAACAAATGAGCATACCATATAGTTATATATTTTCACACCAAAATAAAAATTTCATGCAAGTCATAAGATAAACAAAATGCGTCTCAAGAGTACAAAAAGTACTCCTTACTCAGCCATCTTATCAAAGACTTATCTAATAACATTCCACAATTTTTGTTTGTTTTTTTTTTTTTTTAAGGAACACAACTAAGAAAAATCCAGCAAGTTGCACAATAATTAGATGCGTCTCAAGAGTACAAAAGTACTCCTTACTCAGCCATCTTATCAAAGAGCACTCCTCACAGTGACAAATCTAAATTAATCGGATCTTTTTGACGTTTGTTTTTGATTGCCTTAGACCAATCTATCCTAGGCTCATAAGGATCGTGCTGTGGAACATAAGTGTGTAATTTCTCTAACAGCTCCTCAATGGTAGATGCAGAAATGAGAATCTTTCTTACTGAAAGAGAAATGAACTTTTGATCCACAGCCTGATCAAGAAATGAGAGCAACCCATCGAAAAAATGGTTAACATTTAAAAGTCCAATGGGTTTGGTATGTAGATCGCTCTTGGCCCAAGAGATTATACAAAAGATTTCTTCAAGTGTACCAAAACCTCCTGGTAAAACAATGAAGGCATCTGACTGATAAATCTTACAAGCCATGCGCTCAGACATAGAATTCGTTTCTATAAGTTGACCGCGTGTAATCCCGGAAATATGTGGTTCAGTCCAAGGGATTGGTATTACACCTACCACATATGATTTTCTAAGATGCGCAGCTTGTGAAACACAACCATTCAATCCACGACTTCTCCCTGCATATACCAAATTAATTCTTCTCTCTCCTAATTTTAGGCCAAGTTCGCTTGCTGCAAGTGCATAACAACTATCGCTCCCAAGTTGAGAGCCACATAGTACACATATGGTCTTGATTCGACGAACTGACTGACCTTCCATTTATATTTGTTCCTTCTGTATGCCCTGAAAAAAGGTTTGGTGATCAAAAGCAGTTATACAAAAATTCAACAATAAATAAACACAAACAAAAATCATGCATTTGTACAAGTAGTTGTGATTGTGGCTCACATCTTCCTCTAGTTTTACGTCCAGAAACGGCTTAAACACTTTCTATGAAGTGGGGATAGGCTTCCCATCCAATTTTCTTATAGATTGGCAAACAGGGTCGGTTTTAGTCAGATTCCCAAGACTATAGCGTTGGTTATCACTTATGAACTGAATCCATAAAGCAAGAAGTTCTCTTTGCACTATTCCACATGGATGCGTCTCAAGAGTCAACCGGATATCATCCAAAGACTCCTTACTCAATCCATCCTTTATGAAACTAATTTTATCTTCTCGATTTACGGACGTAAACCCCACAGATTTGCATCGTGTGTTACATGTCCAACGAGCACACTTGTGACAACCATTCACTCTTTTCGCTCTTCGTTTCTTCGCAAAACTACTCTTTCTCAAACCTGGAAAGTGCTTAAATTAGGTGAAGTTTCACCAGCTAATCGAACTTTTGCTTCGATCAGCCAACGAATATCTTCAGGGATGCTATTACGCATCAATATTTTAAGTCTTTCACATCTACCAGCATAAATTTTTTTCAAATCATTCATTGGGAGAGATGGATAGTACTTGCGAATTTTTGAGAGTTGAAGATCCATTTTTTTTTATTTTATAAATTAAAAAACAACTATAATAAGAGAAAAGTAAAAACTATGAATTTTATAAAAGGGACGAGAGTACCTGATTGGAGAACAACACGAAAGAGAGAAGACTGAGCTTACTTGCAGAAGTGTGGTTTGCTTCATACAGATATGCAGTCTCTTATAGAGCAATGGGCATCACTATTCTACACTTGGCTCGAGACATGCCATAATTGCACTAACACACTTGGTGTCGTCTAGCGTCTCATTTTTCAACATTTGGCAGTGTGCTTCTTTCTTTATAGGGCAGTGTGATTGCACTGCTCGAGAAAAGTGGCTACCACCAACGTCAATTCTGTCTCTTCTTTTCTTTCTAAAAAAAAAAAAGTAATAAATAAATAATAATAATAATAATAATAATTTTTTATTTTTTTTATTTTATTATATCTATTTTTTTTCTTTAAATATATATTTATTTATTTAAAAAAAATTGTTTTATTATTTTTTTCTTTTTTTTCCAGTTAAGGATCAAATGAGTGGTTGCCCACCTAATCGTATAATAACTCTCATTCATTACACCACTTTTAAAATTATTTTCAAAATTATGTAAATTAATTTTTCTCATGAATGCACATACATATTTTGAAAATGTATCATCTGGAGGTGTTGGTTTTATTACATCAAAACACGACACATTAATTTGCACAAACACCTCACACATGTCTGGTTTAATTTTATCCCCAATAACATAGACTATCTTAAAAGGTAGAAATTTAGACTTAAATGTAGATAGACCTATGACATCTTCACATTTTGGCTCTCGAATTTTATCCTCTTCTTCCTCCCAGATTTTTTTTTCTAAACTTGTTTCTTTTTTGTCCAATTTTTCTTCTATGACAGGGTACACCATCCTTGGGTTATCGGGTCTCTCAATTGGGTCATCACTCTTAAGAATGGGTGTTGGTTGGACTGACTCATGACTTATGGAATTTTGATTGGGTTGGGTTGGAAACTCGTCAGGCTCACTTACGCTCAAGGTTTGTGTTAACAAGGTCAACTGATCTAGAATATCACCTAAGGCCTTAGAGGTTTGGTCTTGAAATTCGGTCACTTGTGTAATAAAACTCATTTGACCTTGCATAAACTCATGAAGGGTGTCCTCTAAAAAATTTTCATCCTGAGATTGATAAGTATCAAATCTAATCCCTTGTTCTAAGTCGAATTGGTGAGACACTGGAGAGAAAGGTTCATGAGATTGGAACAAAGAGTCATCACTCCAAGGATAATTCCAATGGTCATAGGAATTAGGAAAATCAATGTAAAGATCTGGGTCGTAGCCCGACAAATAATAATTCTCTCTCTGATTCTGGTTAAAAGAAAATCTCTCCTCACTGGGCTCGAGATGGCCAAATGCATTAGAAGGCACAGAAATGCTAAAATACTGAGACATATAGAATATGAAAATGACAATTCAACGACAGATAATGATGTTAATGAATCAATTAATGGTTCAATAATCATACCTGATCGTAGTCTCTTGCACTGTTTAGTAACTAATAGTTATCTAAATATATATATTTTTTTATTTATTTTTTATTTATTTATTTTTAAATTTTTTTTTTAATTTATAATTTTTTTTTCTTTTTGTTTTTGCCTCAATCTTCCCGGCAACGGCGCCAAAATTTGGCTGCACTCTCACCCTGCAATTAAAACACAAAACAAAACACAATAAAAATTTTATATTTTTTTTCCTTTATATTGGTGAGAGGTTTATACTCATCAGTGTACGAGTGCAGTTGTAGTCCAAATTTAAATTTATATTTTCTAGATGAGTCCAGGTCGTCCACTGAGAGATTTATTTATGGCAAAATAAAAAGAATGTCACACATAAACACACACTTGGACAAATTGGCAACAAGGTTTTTTATGGGTTTTTTTAGACAACATATACGAGGAAATAAAACAAAGCAGAAATTGAATTAATTACTGAATGTAAGAATATGAAATTGGATAGTGCTTGGGTTAAAACAATTTCAGTGCCAACCCGTTGATTCCCAAATTTTAATAGACAAGGTTAGTAACATTAATTTAATTTCAAATATGAGGGTTTGTTATTAAATGCAATTAGAGATGATGATAGTTCTAATTTAAGCAATCCCCATACATGATATGTGAGATTCTAATTTAAGCAACTACCATAAATCCAATTACAATTAATACACAAAACAACTAAATTAATCATCCGGGTTTGGGTATGATAGCATTTCCAGTTCTAGTAACTTTCATACATGGCATGAAAGCTCTAAGTTAGGCTTACGCTTCAATCCAAACCTAGTGATTTCTTAATTTAAAAATACACATTCATAGTGAAATTTAAATTAATATTACTCATTTAAAGCTTAGCTTTCTTTGGGAATCATTGGCGTTGGACACTGTCCTTGCCTTAACCCAAGATTGGGTTTAGCTACTCATCTTTATTTGTAAATTAATTAACAGGAATTTAAATTGCGTAATTTAAATGACAGAATTTAAATAACAGAATTTAAATGACAGGAATTAAAATAGCAGAAACTAACCGGCCATTTAGGCGGTGAATATTTAAAAGACAAGAATTAAAATTGCAGAAATTTAAAAGGCACAAACTAACCGGCCATTTAGGCGGTGATTAATAAAGTAACAATAAATGACATAAGAATTTAAAAGAAGAAATAAATGAAGTAAGATCACAAGAGAAAATAATAAAGAAAAGGAGAAAGAACAATAACAATTCTCAAAGAAAGAATTATAAGGAAACAACTAAACTTTTATTCAAGAATAATAATCACTCTTACAAATGCAATCAAGTAACCTATTTATAGGCCACAAGATGCAATACAAACCACACAATTTCAATTATTCAACTAGACATAATTATATCTAATGGGCACTCACACACTTAAAGTTAAATGGATTTTAACTATAATACATAATTAAAATTAAATGGATTTTAGCTAAAATGCATACCTAATAAAGCACTCATAAAGTTAAATAGATTTTAGCTATAATACACACCTAATAATTAAATGAATTTTAGCTAAAAGACACACCTAATAAAGCACTCACATAAAAAATAAAAATAGATTTCTATAAATTGATTTTTAATCTTCATTAGGATTAAAAATAATCCTTGGGCCTTCTTCAAATGATATCTTTCATGGGATGCTCAAATTGGGTCTTAATTCTTCATGGGTTTTAATTTTTTCATGGACTTTAATTCTCCATGGGCTTGACTTCTTTTTTCTTCATGGGCTTGAATTCTTCATTCTTCATAGGGTTGAATTCTTTTTGGGCTTGAAAGTCCACCTTCTTCATACCTATAAATAAGCAATTTATTAATAAATTATCTATTATATTATATATATATTAATATGATATATTATATGGGATATTATATGCTTATATATTATATAGATAATCCATGCATGCATTTCATTGAGTATATATATATGTATTATATTTACATGTTTATTATAATATATTATATATATATATATATTACACATAACTATTCAATTAAATCAATTTAAAATCAAAATGGAGGTTATAATTATCACAAAAATTTTACAAAATTAACCACTAATTAGCAAGTGTAGACGGGAGAAGCTAGAAAGCATACCCTGTTAAGGAGCAACCTACGTCAAAAGTATCAAAGGCCAAACATCTTTCTACAAGTTGGCGCTTGTCGCTCCTTGAATAAAAATGATTTGCTTGACTCTGGGGGTTAGACTCATGCTCTAACTTTACGCTTAAGTCTACCTAGCCTATGGCTTTAACCCAGGCGACTTGGTGTGAGCAACTTCGCCCTAGAGCCACTCGATGATTAAGAATAGGGGTGTGCCCTACCTAAACACCAGTTCATCGTAATGGTTTGGCCATAAAGGTCCCCCATGCTTGAAGCCCACCGAGATAGTCAGGCTAGAGATGGCCACACTAGGGTCCCCCGTAATAGCTTGACAAAAGGTTGAGAGACGGTATAAGTAGCATGGGTGACCTCGCCCCAGTTAATCATCGTTATCCTGACACCCTAGCCAGTGGTGTCTGACTCATGGTACATAAAAAGCTTCTCCTTACTTGCTTAATCAGTGGCTTTTTATTCTTTAAGTTGTATAAGTTGAACTACATTGGTTTGCTTGAATTAAGAGTTTCAGACACTAACTTTATGATTGAGAAGCGAAACGCTAACCGACAGGGCGAGGAGAAAGTTTTAGCCAATGAATGGCATAATACTCTCGTCAAGGCAAATGTATTGCACCAACCGATATAGTCTTCACATATCTAATCTCTTGACTAACATGGTTGGCAGATCTAAGGGAGCGTGAAAGAGCATTGCCAGGTACAGCTTCTCACTGAAATCATTTTTTCGCCTGATGCATGCCTCCTTGCTTATCTATGTATGCATAGCCTAAAATATGTAAATTAGCGGTATGCACCACAAGAAGATAAAAGACACCATAGGTGTAAGAGTAGTTGTGTTGCTTATTCATTCAAAACAATAACATCCTAGAGAAAAAATTGCATGAAAAGAATTCGAAAGGAGATCGAAAGTTAGACTAGTATGTCGATGATCGAGGTAGGACAACTGGTTACGAGAAAGCCTTTATTGCAACCCTAATTAGAATATCCTTAAGGTTTTTTGACTCACTTGAAATGTTATCTTCCACCTCCTATGTAAGGGCCCAATCTCGAATATTTTCGCTAGCATAGGATATTTGAAAGGAGGTCATCATAGAAATGATATAGAACAAACCATAACAAAACAAACAACTCAATTCATTACTAGTAGCGGAAACTAAATTAAGCTTCAATTACACTTCCAATATCTCAAAAGTTTGGGGCTCGAATGCCACACCAAATAATTAAGAGGCTCTAATGTTAACTAACAAAATAAAAATCATTTCATCTCAAACCTCACTAAAATGCTAAACAGGATCTTCAAGTTAGGACGCGTCCCCGTACACCACTATCCTTAGGCCTTAGTCCCACTGGACTCGCCCCCAATAATAGTCTTCCCTTTACCTAGAATGACAAAGAAGATCAAGTGAGCCACAAGGCTCAGCAAGTTCTAGGATAATAAACAATGAACAGGAACCAAGAATAAGATGACAACAAAAGAGAGTAATCCAAAACTCGACAGTTGTATACAAGTTTCACAATTTAAGACTTGATCAATTCCAAGTTAAATGTATCATATCACCATGTACTAGTATGAAAATGTGCATATAAATTTAATATTAGTATCCAATCTCATAGGCTCGCAAGCCATCAATCAATACATGCCAAAGTGTATCACATAAACAAAACCTCACAATAAATATGGAGCCAACCTACCGGGCTATGGTTACCTCGTCCCGCGCTAGGTGCTCTAGGGTACCATTTTCCTTCACGCAAAATATTAGGTGTGCAAAGATAAATAATAATGTGTCACATAATATGATCATACTAAATGTGTGTGAAACGTGTCACGCATTTACTTCCACATATATATAAACCTCATGAATTTCATCTCACAAACTGTTGCCATACTTATATATATTTTATGTCTATCTCACAATACTGGATAGTTTCCACTCATATCAAGTATGCACACGAAATATAATAATTTACTCAAGAATTAGCTTAATCAATTTACTAATGAATTCTTTACAATTTATTTGTATGCATACCAAACATTTATATATGTATTTTTCTTTACATATAATTTGAATTATACGATTTAAGACATCAAAATTAGGTAGAATGTATTCTGATATATATATAATTAAAGAAAAATCAGAAAAGACTTCTGGACCAAAAATTCTCCTTTACAAAAATAATTATGAGAGAGAATCATTTTATATATATATTTCTGGGTGGGACTTCAAATTACAGAGGTGCGTGGGTGCATGTGTTTACATGTATATATATATTATTTACTTGGGTGCCTTTAACTTACAATGGGTGTGTATACGTTTATATATATTATTTATAATATTTGGGTGCCTTGCATTTTCAGTGGGTCTACATTTTTGTTAGCATATAAGGCTATTAACAAAACAGAGGCTTAAGAGAAAGAGAGAGCTTCCAAGCAAGCAGTTGCACTGCCGCACATTTATATGTATGTATGAGAATGTAACTGGGTGGGTCAGCTGGGACAGGGGGCATTAGTGTAACGCCCCATTTTTTTCAAACGTTAGTTAACTCGAGATTTCGGGAATATTTTTTTTTTCAACATCATACACACTGCATACGTCTCTCGATATACATACTCTCATCATAATCATTTTCCGACAACCCCGATTATACTTTCTCAGCATATCAAAATTTAAAACAATTAATAGACTAAGACAGGTATTATCAAACACATCAGCGGAAGCAAGATCGAAACCTCAATGATATATAACTAACAATTTTCTTTTACAGATAATAACCAAGTCAATGTTTCACATGAAAATATCAAAATATTACATAATGTCTGATCATCGTAATCATAGTCAAAGACCTACGAAACTAAACATAGCAACTACATCTCGATGACATCCTTTCCCTTGGCGCCACTACTTTCACCTGGAATATTTGAATATTCCAGGGACATAATTCAGATTAGATGCTGAATCATCTAAGTGAGAGTTCAAAAATATTTTCATGAATATATGAAAAATCATAAATAAAATCGACAAATCCTGACATGCCCCAGCCTAAGAGAATCCCACACAACACTTAGTCCTAATCGGGAAAAATGCAATCTCTCTAAAGGTGACGCGACCACATCGACCCATTGGCAAACACAATCCTACTTAAGAGGGACAATCTCGACATATGAACCCGAGAATCACCCCATTGTCATTGTTAGGCATTACGCTCCTACTCAAAAGCATTCCAAAACCTAACGCAACCCTAGCCCAAGAGTATCACATCAGCACTATCCCCGGAATCACGACATCTCGGTATTAATGTTATTGCTCAAAGGAATCTAGGGTGGTGTCCACTCTCAGCCCCGCCACTTGAGCCAACAACTGGGGTGGTGTCCACTCTTAGCCCCGCCACTTGAGTACCGTAGGATGAAGTCCGTCTCAGCCCCGTCCCAAGTGGGTCACATAGCATTAATTCCCGGCATGCGTCTCGAGTGCTGTCACTCAAAGGCCACGTCACAGGTTACTAACCCACATCCCATATGGGCAACACATAACATGCCAATGCCGAAAATCATGATATGCATGACATTAAATCAACATTTCAAGATATGCAATTTACCGAAATTCAATGCATGAATCAATAATCATTTGGACGAACCATCGCATGAAACCAACCGCTCACAATAAATCAACAGTAACAAAAATATGAACAAGAATTAGATTGAACAACTCATAGTAAACCATTTACATGCTACTATAAGTCTTTTCGGGTAGAACCACTCACTTTTAGATGTAACTCAAAATTTTCTAAGAAAGCGCGTACTGCCTCGATTTGCGCACACGACCTCAATTTTCGCACAAATCCTCAAAAATCGAACTAATGCTCAACCTCAAGTGCCAACAGTCCCTAGACATCAGTTTCATTCAAAAAGCATATCAATATCTATTTTCCACAATTTTCTTCCTATTTTCTCTATATTTCTTCTCAAAAATTTCAAATAAATACTTACTCAAGGTTTTTTTTTCCAAATATTTCTTCACAATGATTCATAAATCAATATTCCCTACCTTCTAGAATTTTCTGAAAATTTTTCCATTCTTCCTCCAATTTTTCATAAGCCTTATTTTCCTTAAAAATTACAAAATGACTATTTCCTCTAACATTTTTCAAAATTTTCCTCCACCATAATTTCTAATTTATTTTTCTCAAAATAATAAAAAAAAATTCCAAAAATACTTGAGTCCTCACGCGCCCTCACACACGGGCGAGTGGCGTGCGCATAAATTGCACGCGTTCTTTCTTCTCCTGTGAGCTGGTCGCCGGTCGGTGACCGGAATTCGACCCCGATCACATCTCCTAGAAGCCCTCTTCAATTCGATCCCGATGCCACCTCTTTCTGCCCGAAACGAGCACCGGAAGGTCTTCAAATGGTCGACCAAAGCCTCGGCCGACACCACCACCTCCTTGCTCCGGCCAAGCTCGAAACCCACTCAAACCGACTCCTTTGCTCACCAAACTTTCCAAAATAGATCTACTACCTCCAAGGATCAAAAGCCCCTTATTAGCTTCCTTCGATTCACCCTTAAACTCGAGCAATTCACTGCTCCAAATTCAGCCAAAACCTTTTGCTATCTATAGGCCAAAATCGACCTCTACGTGGCCAATCTTCGGCCATAACTTCTCCCACACGCCTCCTAGACAATCCTTGGCCATGCCCTGACGAGATTGGCTGCCATTTTTTTTGGATTTTCTAGCCAAATCCGCGGCCAGTTCGGCCATGCATGTGTAGGTTTTTCAGAAATTGCAGTTTAGCCCCCCTTGAACTTACTTTTACATTTTGGCCCTTATCCTCAAGCCCTTGACTTACCAAATAATTCCATCAAGTCCCTTAAAATCTAAAATCTTCATTCCACCCTTGAAAACAAAGAAAAACCATCGTTTCGACCTCCCTCGGCCAAAATCAATAAATTACACTTTTGCCCGAATCTTCATTTTGACCTTAAACCTCTTCGTTTCATCCTGAAACTACTGAAGGGTTGTTCCTTGTGAAAAACCAAAGCCCTCTCAAGCTTCCCTTGACTTCCTGGAAGTCGTCTATAACAATTCGGTATTACAACCTAATTAGCAACTGCATTTTAGCTGTACCAAAAACTGTTCCCGATCTTATTTCTTTCGATGCCATAATTCTTTTCTCGGGATGCTCGTTACTGATGTACCATTTTCTTTAGGCATCTAAGTCCCAGGGTACTCCCTTCAACTGATTCGGCAATTTATTTTACTATCAAACTCATTTTTCGATATCCCAAGCTCCTCGAAATTACATGGCAACATTATGCCAATACGAGGTATTACAATTAGGATGGTTGTATAATATATATATATATGTATATATAAATGGGTTGCTCAAACAGGTATATGGATGTTTCAATGGTGCACGGATATATATATATTAAGCGAGCTGTGATCCGAATATGGCAAGGGAAGGATGAAGTCGAGTTTATATATATATATATATATATATATATACAGTTCGAATAAAGCATGAGGGTATCCGAATAACTAGCGAGAGTACACTGTCGCGCTTATATTTATCTATATATGAATATGTAAATAATGGATTGGCTGGGACAGAAACAGGGGGCGTGCGTATATGTATATACAAGGGCTGTTAGCATATATATATATATATATATGTGTGTGTGTGTGTGTTTTGCTTGGAACAGGGGAAGAGCGCCCAGATTTGCTACGTATGTATATTATATATATATATATATATAACCCTTACTTACCTTAGGCTATTCCAGAAGTAAACCTTGGAGTAAATCAAACCCTATTTGGATACATCAAAGGGACTCACAGGAAATAGAGAAACAAAACAATGGTTGAAATATAGAGAAACAGAACAACAGCTGATTATATTTCACGTAATACATAAGGAGTGTATGGATATATAGAACTTAGGCTTGAGAATAAAATAGAAATATAGGAGAAACTTGCCTGATAAAAGGTGCAAAACAACCAGCAATAGAACACGCCGCAAATGAATGAAGAAGAAGAAAAATCAAAAGAATAACATGGAGAAGAAGAAGGTTATGAAGTGGCTGGAGAAGGAAGAACGAAAGTGATGGCCAATGAAACAAGAGACAGAATCAAGTACCAAATCATCCAAATGGTACAAAATCAATGTACAGGGAGAATAGAGAATCAAAAGAAAAAGGGAGAGAGAGCTGCAGACGCCTGCTACTTCAAGGAGACAGCCTGCCGCTTTCCATTTTTGTTTTTTTTTTTTTATCCACATAATAAAATTTAAATCCTATTACCTTTGGGCCTAAGCCCAAACTAGAATTCACATAGCCCACCCAATAGGCCCAAGAACTCATTAACTAATTTAATTGTAGCCTATTACATTATTTCTAAATTTCTTAAAAATTTAGACCCATATACTTATTTTCCGATCACATGAACTATAAAATAAAATTGTACAATCTAAAACTATTTCTATGCCCTCAAAGAAATTTATCATTAAATATTAAAACATTTAGACTCACATTTAAAATGCCATTAAACTAATGTTAAATGTTAAAACATCTAGACCCACTTTAGGGTTGTTACATCCTATACCGCCTCTAGGATGCCCGAAGAAATATTCTCCTCTCGAACATCTCTTGAGTCCCTAGCCTAGGGACGTTGGTAATGTCATTTCCCACTTTCAATTTGAGCTTGAAATACTAGGGTCGTATAAGCGATAGTCCGAAGTAGTGACGGGAGTCACCTAAGACAAATTAGTAGACCTTCCAGAGAAATAATTAAGGAGGAGATGAGAACGACTAGTGAATGAAGGTTTGATCTGAAACGCGAACTAAAAACTCTTTTTGAGGACAATGGTCTTGTCCTAAGTAAGAGCTTCGGGAGCTCGTGTAGTGATGTCAGAAGACCAAAAGATAACAACTTTCTGAAGAAAGATGGAATAAAGAATGGATCTAATGTGAAAATATATTCTGAGACGTCTTTAGGTAAGAAAAGAAGAGACAGTGGCTGTTGGTCTTCAATGCAAGATAAAATGAAATTTAGTTATAAGAAAGATGACAGTTATGGAAAAAGGCATTAGCATCAATTGCCCAAGGAACTCGTTTAAATTAAGGAGAATGATTGAACATGGACAGTCATATTTCACCAAGTGTTATGATAGAATACCAATGGAATCCTTGAGATAGGGTAAGCAGAGCCACTGATAATGGAAAAAAAAGAAACACTTTTGGCATAGTGATTTTAGGTTGGTAACATCATCTCTCACCTTCGATTTAAGACACTCGTAGGAGTTTAGCAAATCAAGTTCAAATGAGCGATGATCCAAGGCATTGGCGAGAGTCGCCGTAAGCAAATACATCATCTCAGGGTAGACCCGCTGAGGCACTTCGATCCTAAAAAAATCCGTCTTAGCTCAAGTCCAAGTTTAAATAGAACAAAACTACTGGTGTAAGCTTCTCTACACCTGAAAGCCACTATCTAAAAAATCTAGTGCCCTTGAGAGCTCAAAACCTGATCTATCTATGTTTATGTCCTTGCCCGTGGCGAAAACCTTATCATGACCATAACCTCTCTAACTCCCGAGCCATGGGGCTAATTTCCGGGCACCTTCTTGTCAATAAGGCACGTGCTTTCTTGAGCCCTTCCGGTAGCGCCTTAGAGGCACACTAGTATGTTTCCCTCGAGCGGGTCATTCTTTGTTTTAGATGTCTCAAGTGGTGCTTCCGTATCTTTCACCACCCACTTGGCGCGCCGAGCTGTGTCTCGAATGGCTATCAAGCCTTACTTTAGTAAATGATCTCGTTTTAGTGCCGGCGCAAGGCCGTGAATCCTAAGAGAGTAGTTTTGTCCATCGAGGCACGAGAGTGGCATTAGTCTTCCCTTTGACTTAATAGTTAAAGCAAAGACTGAGGGGCAATTATTGTGCCATAGAATTCTCGAGCGTCCACCTAGGAGTATTTTGGTCGTTGGGTGCTTAGGGTATTTTGGTCAATAGACCTAAACGGGCGGACCCCAAAAGCTATCCCGAGCCTAGACGTGTTTCCCAATGAGAAATCGCAATTAGCTAGCAAAAGGATTAGTAGTAACAGTCGTTAGGTGAATATCTAAAGTTTGGGGGGAAAAGTGGCATAATCCAAAAATTGGGGGGGGGGAGGGGGTCTCCCATATAAATAGCATGGTCAAAAACAGTCAGGGGGATCTTGAACAACTTCCAGAAACTCTCTGTGAGCTATCCTTCTCGGCAAGAAAAATGTTCTCTCAGAGAGGCTTTCCCTGTCGATGGCTTCTCTCGGAAAGCCCAACTGCCTCTTGGCAACCATAGCCATCCTCAGGAGAAAAAGCAGCAAGCTCTCGGCGGTGACAACCTCTATCGAAGAGGCTTAAGCTCTCTTGGCGATCTCTCTCAGAAAGGACTTCCTCTCTCGGCGATAGCTCCTCCTCGCGCCCCTCGTCACTGCAGCTCTTTCTCGGCATCTCCCCTTCGGCCATGTCTCTCAGTGAGACCTTCTTCCTTTGGTCTCTCAAGAAGCTCCTTCCCCAAGCCTCTCGGCAAGGTGCCCTCCGAGGCCTTCCGGGAAGGCCGATTCCCAACTCTCTCTCTCTCTCTCCCTATGTTTCTCTCTCTGTGTAACATATAGCGTATATATATATATATGTATGATATGCATACTCTCGTGGTGGCCAGAGAACTGGTTTTATCATGGGATGGCCTTATAATATGTTAGGGCACTTAAATGTTAAGGCCTATCTCCTAAGTCATAGTGGGCCCTACCTCCATGACTTGGTCCCCCCATGACTTTCTATTGTAATTCCCCCCAATAAATCACCTAACTTGCATATGGATACGTCATGCACTCATGAAGGTACCCATGATATGCTAATGGGCCACATACACAATATGAAATGCCAAGGCAACATCCTAGATGCATCTCATAAACCATGTTTATAGTCCAATAGACTATGTCTAGCGACATCTTCGCCCAGCCCGGAGCTGTGCTCGGGCAAATCCCTTAGGGGCCGAGACCCTGCTTCGGCAACTTGCCATAAGGCCTATCTTTTCCCGAGGGGCCTTCTAGGTTGACCGGCCCTCCGAGGGAGATTCATCTCAAGCTCGTCCAATAGCTACTAACGTGTAGATCCATCCCTAGTTACTTGTAACCATACTAAGATTGCCCTCTCTTGTCGAGAAAGGTATAACTATTCTATATTCAATGGTAGCATGTTTTACTTGTCTATTGCTCTTCTCTTCTACTTGTACTGACTTAAGCATCGGAGGGCATACGCGAGTGAGGAATCCCCGCGTGCCTTCTAACTTGTTCTTGTGAGTGAGTAACACCTCGAGTGCCCGGTAGGCCAATGTCTAATGGAGTAACCCACTTCCTAAAGTGCCCTCAGAGATCCATCTACGACCCCAGCCAAAATATCAAGAATCGGAGCTGCTTAACGTCCATCTCCACTGGCTGACTCTTGTCAGCTGTCCACCTCGCTTTACCTCGGCTCCAACTTTCTCGCATTATAAATTCTATTATCGTAGTTTCCGAGCTACAACACAAGGCAAACAGTTCTAAGGGAAAGGAAGTTCATGAAGCGTAATTTGAAAGCTTCAATATTATTATTTTCTTATAACATGTCATGTTTTATAAATGCTATGTGTGTTTTATGTGATGAATAGAGTTATATGTAGGTTATATTTTGGTTATACTAAAATGCATCAAGAATGCTAAATCTTTTGTATGAAATAAGTTTTCATTAAAGGCATGTCATTTTATTTTTGTGGAAATAGACAACAATTACGTTTATTTATTAAGTCATAGTAACTTAGAAATTTATTCTAAGAATTAAGAATTTCTAATTGTTGGACTAGTTCTTTTTGACCTGGTTACCAAACTGGTTCAACTAGATAATATCTACTCTTAAGAGTCTTGATTCTCATAGTCCAATTCAACTTCTCATAAAATTATTTCCCGGGTTCAATAACTCTAATGGTCTTGATCCCAAAGTCTTTGGTTTTCTTTCTTTTGTCTATATACACACTCCATAGAGGAAAACTTGATCCTCGTGCCCTCAAATGTATCTTTGTTGGGTATCCACTCAAAATGACAATAAGTGTTATCATCCACTTACCAAGAAATTTTTTGTCTCAGCTCATTTGTTTTTCATTTTCTTCGCCTCCTTTGGTCTCTAACTCAAAAGGCATGACAGGAAGAAAACAACCACCAACTTCTTCTTGTCCACTATAGGTATATTCAAGAAGAAAAGAATAAACTCTTCAACCTATGCAAACTACATCATCTGAACTGGGTCCTAACTGTGTTATTCCCACTCCCCGAGCTGAACCTATCACTAAACCTGCAATTGACCCTGATAAACCTAATTTTGATAATCATGATCTTCCTATTGCCATTAAGAAAGAAATAAGAACCAATACCAAACACCCTCTATACTTATTCATGTCTTATACAAACCTGTCTCCTAAACAGAGAGATTTCCCCCCAAGCCTAAACACAATTCCCATGCCTAAGAAAGATCTAGATGTAATTTATCCTAAATTTTAGATAAATTCCATTCTGACACTATAAAATTTTGAAAAAAAAAACACTCAAAATCCCTTATATTTTTTAAAATAATAGAAACCTCTTGCTGGTAAAAGAATTCGATATAAAATGACTATTTTATCCTTATCTAATTTTTTTTTTCTTTCTTCTTTCTTCGGATAAATATCTTCCATTTGATGTCATGATTTCTGATAAATATATTAGGATTGTGATACTTGGTTGGAAAAGTAAATCTCATTCACCCCAAATTTGATTCACTTTTCGACCCAATAATATTATTCCCAATCTATTATGTTTCCCCTATATATATATATATATATTTATATATTCATGCACAAAATATATGTGCACGTGAATTTGTGAAATTGTGAATGTGAATCTGCGAAATGCTTCTTCAATTGTTGATGATTGATGATTGGAGTGAGGAAAAGACTTTGGCCATGGCTTTCCACTGAGGTAGAAGACGAGATGGTGATAGAGAGGAGATATAGATAGTAGAGGGACAAATCTTAAGACTCATTTTGAATACTTAATAATTAATAAAAAGGGATGAAAAAAAGTTAAACATATTAAGAAAATATCATTAATTAAAAAAAAAAGTGGGGGGGGGGGCAGAGGGGGTTTTGATTTTTTTTTTTTTACGAAACCTTATAAGTGCGGGGAATTTACCCAATAAATTTTTAATTTTTCTACTAAACACCATATCCATTTTAAATTTTAAATTTGTTGGAAAACAACTATAAAAGATCATGTTTAGTTTTTATTTTTAATAAAATAATCAAAACTAAACCAAAAAAAAAAACACAGAGCCTCTCTCAATGGTCTCTATTGGGATTTTCAGTAAGAAATACTAATTAGTCTTGAAGATTATTTCTTATTCCTAATATTGGTTTCTTGTTTAGTGTATGATCTTTTTTATTAGTCAGTTATTAATTGTTGTTAGGCAAGGAGATATTAGTTTTGGTGAACAAGAAAACTAGTCTATGAATAAGATGTTTGACTTGTTATTCAAGGTATGCAAATCACTTGTGAGAAACTAGTGTGAGATAGAAATTTGATGTAATTGGGACTTGGATTTAGAGAAAGAATATTAAGATTTGTAATTGTAAATTTTACTACATAGTGATATTTTTCCTTTATCATCTTGACGATCATAATTTTTCCTTTTACAATTTTTCACGTAAAATTTTTATATTTGAGTGTGATTTGATCCTTTATTTTTTTTCATCTTATCTTTCAAGGGGATCCCACCTAGGGATGGAAATTGCAACCGAAATCATGGGGAATTGAATCGAAATCGAATTGGTCAACGCGGTTAAAAATCGTTTGACTGGGTAATGGTTTGATTTGAAAAAAAATCGAACACTATTTCAATGGGTATGGGTTGTTTATGGTTTTCACTAAATCCAAACCAAAACTCTAACCGAACCAAATATATATATATATATATATATCATATATATATATTGACTAATGCATTTTTTTACAAGTGTTTTAACTAATGCATTACAAACATATAAAATATTTAACATTTATAATGTAATTAACAAATAAAAATAAAACCTAATCTTAAATTATTTTATTTTTATCAATCAAATAATTATATCTAAGAAGTTTGAAGTTAATTTGTAATTTTATACAAGAAAAATATAACTTTATTAGAGTTTGTCTTTATTTGTTGATATGGATCAAACTAAAAAAATCATAATTAAAACAAAAATCGAATCGAAACTAAATGGTTTGGTTATAGTTTTTAATTTTTAAAACCAACAGGTAATGGTTTGATTTTGATTTTATTAGTTTAAGTTTGACTTGATTATGATTTTGACAAAAATCAAAACCAAACTAAACCATTGACAACCCTAATCCCACCATTCATAATTCATTAAATCTTGGCCTCTCATTTCAATTAGTCCCCTAACTTAAAGGAGAAACAGAAACCTATATCTTCTATCTTGTGGTGCAACTTCTCCTTCGAAGTTTCATTTTTGTCCTCTTTCTCTGAATGTGTTTTTTCCTTGGCTTGGCCCCATCTGCTTGTACATGAATAATGGCTTATTCGGACGTGACTAAGCAATATTCCTAGCTGAAAATGATTTTTCAATTAACAAAAAGATATTATGACAGTATTAATTTGGTGGGGATCGAATCGGTCCAGGACTAGACTTTGTTGGGACCAAAATTTGTAAAGATTTGAGACTAAAAACGAATTGATTGTAGTTGGGACTCAACTAGACTGGATCGGTTTAAACCGATTTATATTATATTTTTACTAAAAAGTCTTAAAAAAATTATACGTATTATGTATATACAATATATTATGTATTATACATTTTTAATTATTGTTACTATTTAATAACCAAAATCGGTTTTTGATCTTGAGCATACCATATGTAATATAGTATATATGTATATATATGCTATATTGTATTTACATATTGATTTATTGGGACAAGACAAGTATCTGATCAAGTTCTACCTTTATATGGTCTGGTATCATTCAAAATTTTTATTTATTTT
Organism: Diospyros kaki; assembly: GCA_036245055.1. Classification (NCBI taxonomy): domain Eukaryota; kingdom Viridiplantae; phylum Streptophyta; class Magnoliopsida; order Ericales; family Ebenaceae; genus Diospyros; species Diospyros kaki. The sequence continues at coordinate 4,187,822 of BSEG01000010.1, forward strand.
AATTCTAATATGAAGAGTCAAGTCTATTCTAATCTAGACTGATTAAAGACCCTAGTGTCCCTCCATATCCACGTGTTCCCCATAGAATAGAAGAGAATTAAGATCATATATACATGCTTTTCAACCTTTTTAATTTACTTGAAATGATCGAACTTCACCCGACTAATTCTTGGAGGTGGATGACTTTCACCCCTAATGCACCCTTAGATAAATTTATATGCGAATATAGTTTATACACACTCAGAATTTGATATTCGGTATAGTCTATGCGAAACTTATATTTCAGTCTTATTTTTACTTTTCAGCTAAATACTGCATTCTAGCAATAATTTTGTCTTTTAAATTACCACACTAATTTAAATCTCAATACTCTATATGAAAATTTAAGTGATTTTTAATTTTATATAACATGAAAAGGTAATATCACAATTGGAGTTCGAGACGGGCACGAAACAAAGACAAGACAGGGCTTGATTATAAAAGTATCATAACGCTTAGGTATGATAGAAATTGAGTGTGTGATATTTATCATTATGGACAAAAACAAAGGAGTAACTTTCAATGTTAATTCTCTTAGCCCTTTTATATATGATAGATTCACGCTTTTGTTTTGTCAATTCCCTTAGCCCTTTTGTTTGTTTTGTGTACGTATTGTGGGAGGAATTTTTTTTTTTTTTTTTGTAAATAAAAATTCATTAAACAAGTTGATAAAGAAATAGCTAGAAAAGGAAAATAAGAAGAAAAAAAATTTCGATTATATCTAGGTTTAGCCAACTAGCTAGGATCTGTGTTTCATGGAGAAGAAATAATAAAAAAAGGATAAATTTCACATTACATTATTGGGATTTGGTAAAAAAACATCGATCAACTCTATGTTTTCGAAAATATCACTGATCTTCTTTATTGTTAACAAAGCAAAAGTGTATTAACCATTTTTGCCGTGATATTTAAACTATTTTTCTCTTTTTTCTCTTTGTTCTCTCATTTTCCTTCAATTATCTATCTTTCTCTCCCATCCATTTTAGTGATTGTCTCTATCTGCAATGCTCTCTCATCTTCCCTCTTCTCTCAACTTCTTTTTCTTTTCTTTCTCTCTTTTTTACTAATCAACAACAATCACTATATGGTTTTTGTATCTAGAGTAGTTTCACCCTATAGTAATTGGGTCTTTGTGATATGGTAGTAAAAGATGTTCACAAACAAGTAAGTGGTAAGATGGCAATAGAGGTAATGAATTCTGATAGTAACTCTCTTTCTCTATCCCTCTCTTTCTTGGTGCCTCATTCTCTGTCCTTTTGAATCCATTATCAACAAACCACTTATTGGACCCTTTCTCTTTGTGTCTCTCCATAAAGGAATCCAGCCAAATTGTTGGGTTCCTTAGAGAGGAGCCCCCATATGGTTTTGGTTGATGATGGCAATCGAATATTGCCGGTCAATAATTTTTTAACAAAAGATATTAGAGAAAAAGAAGAGGAAACCAAGTAAAATAGACAAAGAGAAAGAGAGAAGAGGAGGCAAAAAGCATTTTAAGAATTTTAATAAGTAATAGTCGAGATTATCCTTTACGATCTATAAAATCAATGAAGATTCATAATTTTAACACGATAATGATCGATAATTTTTTGCTAAACTTTAGAATGTCATGTAAAATATCTCCATAAAAGTACTTAGAAGAGTAAAAAATACTGAAGAAACTGGGGCTAAATGTGTGGCCAAAATGAATCCAAGTTTGACAAGAAAAAAGACAAAAAATAAAATAATATAAAAAGGTGCCAGTCACATAAATATTTGGGGTCAATGGGTCACTGACATTTTTGTCTTCTTAGTTATTATAAATTCATAACATGAAAAGAAAATAATAATATTGCATTTACTTTATGTATAGTTACCAAATTATTTAAAGCATAGTTTTTATTTTATGTTCTTATTCGTATAATTTAATTTAATTTTAGAAAACAAATAACATATCAAAAAACTAGGTTTCGTAAATTTAATTTTATTATGCTCATAGCCCATCAGACAGTGACACTTATAATTAAATTAAATGTCCATATTGAGGGTATGGAAAGTTCCAACCCAAGACAGTCCAATGACGGCGTAAACTCCGGCCACTACTCACCGGAGCCACCATGAACTCCGACAGGAACTTGAACCGAAGTCGCAGAACTTGAAAAACAAGACTTCCTCTCCGAGCTCGGTTGCGCGCCTCCCCGGCGCCAGACAGCCGCGACAGAGCGGACATGTCCGGTGCCTGTAGCCGACCCATCTGTCCAAGCAGTCCCTGTGGAAGAGATGGGCGCACCTCAGCTCTCTGATCTCTTCTCCGGCGTCGATCTTGCAGAGGCAAACCGCGCATTCCGCGGCTTCTCCGGCCTCGTAGCGCTTGATGCTGAGCTCGCCGCCGCCGTTCTCCGGCAATAAAGTGTCGGTTGTCCGGCGTCTCGGAAACAGGAAATCCCAGACCCACTTCATGGAAATAGCGAAGAGATTGGGCTTGGGGAGAAGACGACGAGAAATGCAGAGAGAGAGCACCAGGAGAAGGAAGAGAAGGTGGAGACTGCTCATCTTCGTGTTCTTTGCAATAATGGCGATGATCAGTGAGATGAACCAACAATTCAAAACATGCATATATATAGACACACACAAGCACACATTAATTATACAGAGAGAGAGAGAGAGAGAGAACACGCACATATCGTGGATTGAAGATGAATTCAACGAACTTAGAGCTGTTTGTTTCCCCATGCCCTGTCATTGTTTCAGAAAACAAGAACATTTGTCCCCACTCTTGACGAAAATCCAAGGTTCGATGTTTAAGTTTAGTACTGTTCGTAACGATAATTTAGACGAGCACTTGTGTCGTGATTGACCCGTGCAAGGGTATAAAAGAGTTAATAATTAATGCTGTTTTAAGAGTAATATTTGAAAGTAGTTTTTGTACAAAATTAGTCTATAAAGAGTGGAAAACTATGAAATTTGTTCAAATGCAAAAAAAATTCAAATAGAAAATCAAAATTCGGAAAATACATTTTTGCGAGATCGAACTAGCCGGAAGATTACAAAAATGAATTTTGTAAATTTTTCTCGTTAATTTGGAGATTTAGAAGACACGAATTTTAAAATTTTTTTAATCAATTCGAATTAGAAGAGACAATAATATATCGATAGCATACAAAATTTAAGAAACATCTCACCCACCCAAAAAACAAAACATCAATGGGCATGAGTCATCTTCAACAGATATAAGTCACCATCCAACACAAGTATCACAACCATCAAGCTTACTTTAAGAGTAAAAACCACCATCAAAGCCATGAGAGACACACCAAATTCAGAACATTCAATTCCAACCACCCTCCCTTCCAAATGGTCCTTTAGAGTATTCTTCTGGCACGCATCTGTATCGAGAGGTGCGGTACAAAAATAAGAGAATGTCACAACAATTGAAAATAAAATATGGTAAGAAAACAAAGAAAGAGAATACGATACAATTCCACTTTGAAAAGAAAAGGTACGAGTTCGAGTTAAATACCTTTGAATTTATCCCTTCTGAAACCATCAAACTACGAAAGGGGAATAAGTTTTGAGAAATTTTATAGTATTTGTGGACATTAATCTAAAATTATATACAATACATGTTTCTTCTCGCCAACGAGGTTGGTGTGGGATTGGTTGCAATGGGGGTAAAATGTCATAATCCAGCAATGACCTCGTGGTGGGGTGATTGTCACCTGTAAGCACTCTGACGCTCAAGTCAGTAAAGAATCAGAATGGCAGAGTATTGATAAGAGTTGAAAAGAACATACCTTGACTTGTGATCAGACTGACTTATATAAAGATAAAGGAACCTTGCATGTCGCCAACCATCATGGGAGGATAGAAGGTTGAGATGCACGATAGTGATAGGGATCATTCTCAAAGATCTCGGATTCAATGAAGATTGTGAGTTGATCTGGATCAGCGTGCAAGTTATTCAGAGAGTTGATAGAATCCGTTACTAGCGCAAGGATATAAGCTTAGATGGAAAGATTATCTGAATTTCTTAAACTGAGATCTAATTTGGGGGTTAGGGTCAAGATCGGTGTCAAGCTATGGGCCCATGGCCCAATGGATTAGTACGGCCCAATCAAATGTGTGTTATATAAGAATTAGATAAATAATGTTAATTGCGATTAAATCAGCCTTTCATTTTTATCATCATGCAATCATGATTCCTAATCAAAAACGCAAAAAGTATGAGAATGATTTGGAATTAAAAACGTAAAAAGCATGAGAATGATTCAGAATCAAAAACTCAAAAAGTGTGAAAATGATTTAACATTAGAAATAAAGGTAGACCATGACATAATTTACTATTTCCTTCGAAAAACTCGAATGAAATAGTGAGAAGTAATTATTGTGTTATAGGCAAAACTCTATTAAAAAACTAAAAAAGCCCAAAAGTTTAAAATAGCTTTTTGGGCTAAAATGTGTAAATTTTTCTATGCACAGGGTTCCCACAAAATGCGCAAATTTAACTAGATAACTCTAACATTCAAAAATTCTTCCAAAGATTCTAAGAAAATGATAGGCAATTATTCTTGAATAATTCTAATTTTAAAATATTGGGATAAACATCATCCGTTAAAATTCTAATCCTAATAGATTCCAAAATGTAAGAATCATAATTCTAACGGGTTTCAAAATATCAAGATAAATGTTATTTATAAGAATTATAATCTTTGACTATTTAAGATTACTTCATAATATTCTATAAATAAGTAAACAGTCATTTTAAAAAAAGTACGTCTTTAATATTGATTTCAATACAGTTTTTATTATATTCAATATCTAATTTAAATATCAAAGTATTTACTCAGAAACCTTTCCACTCACTCTTATTGTTTTCTTTCTTGCATGCTCAGACGGATTGACAACAATGTTTTCAATCAAATAAATATATTATTATATCTCGATAATAACACACATAAAATTTTTATCTTCATTTATATATTTGATAATTTGATCACATTTTATTTCCCATCTAAAATTCGTACAAAAAAAATTCATGAAAACCGTTGACATGCTTTTCTTAAGAAAGAAAAGTGGCCACAATTCCGGAGATGCTATTTGATATTTGATTCCATGACATGACTTGTCAACCGACCCTTCTCAGCCATAACTTGTCACGCACTTGGAAAAGATTTTACACGTGTTCAAATTTGTATTTCTATTTTATTTTAGGGAAAAGATTTTACACGTGCTCGAATTTGTATTTCTATTTTAAAAAATACTGACAAAATTGTCGTTTATCAGATTATAGAGATATTAGTGGAAGTTATCTAAATATTTCTTTATAATTTTCATTCTAAAAATAAAAACATATCTTAGGAATTTCTCTATCCAATTTTTTTTTATTTTTTTTAATTAGAATATGTTTCCATGCCGTGGGCCCGCGGCAGCCATCGGCCCATCGCCAGTAATGAGAAACATTTCTCATTATTCCAAGCTTTTAATGAAAGCCATTATTAGGGTCCCTCCCCTTCGCCCAAAACTAGGTTTCATTTCTCACAATGGTCTTGGAGGCTGATGATTTATCTGATTCGTGTTATAGTTGTTCTTTTTTAGGATTTTTTTTATTTTGAGACAATTCTGGCCATAAAAGGACCGTTCTAGTTCTTTGGTAGATTTTTCGACGCTTGATTTAGCCATCATGTTCAAAATAACATAATAATACTATCATAAATGTCATACATACACTTACATATTAAAAGATTGTACTTTTATCCTAGTAGAGCCAACTATGGGCATGGGCCCTTCGTGGTACTTGCTTGGGGTGTCTTGAGTCAGGTTTTTGAGTGGATACAATCTTTTAGTCTTATTTAATTTGAGGTTTAAATTAAATCTAAATTGATGTGGGCTTATAGTTTTTTTTTTTCTTTTTTGAAGAATTGGAGAGCTCATTATAAATTTATATACATCAGCCATGGGCAAGCATTGACGATGATTGTGGCCATGGCGGCAGCAACAGTTATGGCATATTTGATTATTTTATGTAGTTCATTATTGATTTGTCTATTTGATTATTAATTATCTTTGTGTATGCAATTATTTTCATAAAAATAATAATAATCAAATATCAAAAGTTAAAAAAGTATAACAATTTCTAAGTAAAAAATTAAGACAGTCAAACACCTTCAATTAATATTTTTTCTGAAATTTAATTCTAAACAATTCAATTGCCTAGAAAATATTTTTTTTATACAAATTCTATACTTGCAATCAAACACACCCTTATAATAATAGCTAATATGGTCTTGGACTCTTGGATCGATCTAAAAGTATAATAATTTATTTAACTTTTCTTCAAATACAGTGACCAAATTGGCCCCAAGATCAAATTGTGTATAGTAATTTATTTGACATTTTGGTATTTTTATGTGTGCCAAATCATTGCTCTATTATTGCTTAAGAGGAAGCCTCATGTCACTCGTACTAGCTTAGAAATTGCAAAAAAGATAACTATATTGCCTTGTGCTATTGCCTTTGTAATATCCCGTATTACATTGTGTTGCTTAGAGTTATAGTAAAAGTTTTAATTTTGAGGGATATTATCAGAAAAAGTTCAAGAAAAAAAAGAGGTTATATTTGTAATGTAGAAAAAAGCAAGCAAAAGTGCAATAAAACAAAATTTGAGAAGAACTTGGAAACTTAAAGTGTGAGATTTTGAAACTTCATCAATTTGATTTTGAATCTCACATAGTTGATTTCGATATTTAAGTTTAGAAAATTGAAAACATTCATTATTTTTGATAAACCTTTGGGGAAATCTATGGATGAATGAGAAATGCAAGTTGACACGAGCTAGATTGATGATTTTATTATGAATTTAAAGTAATTTTGATAAAATATCTAAAATTTATAGGAAATTGATGTGTCTCATCTCAATTGAGGTGGGGTCAAAGATTGTTTGACTAAGGTTGGTTCTGATTCAAAAAATCTCTAATTAAATTTCAATCGAAGTAAGGGTGAGAATGGTATTTACCATCATTTTCCCACTCCACCCCGTCTCTCTCTCTCTCTCTCTCTATATATATATATATATGAATATATAGATTTAGGATTCAAGACATCCCCTATCTCATCCCTATCAAATCTTATGTCTGGATCTACTTTGAACCCCGCGCTCGAGGAGAATGGGGTAAAAATCACTGGCTTGGTGAGATATAAGATAAGACAAGATATGAGGCCAAGTATTGGGGTTTGGGATTAGATACAAGATAGGCTTGGCCCACCACCACCCCCTAATTGTCAACCCTAATCCAAAGGTATGCTCAAGTCAAAAAATAATTTGTCGAGGATAAGGAATTTTAGTTTAAGAAAATGAATGACCCTAAATTCATCAGACCATTCTAGGTCTTGTCACGTAACTTCAATAGTCTACTCTTCAAATTAAGGTAAGGGTTGTCATATTCTAGGTATTTGCTTAATTGATCAGACTATTCTATAAGTATGGTCACATACGTAACATCAATGTTTTACTATACAAATTAAGGTTTGTCATAAGCAGTTTTCAACATGTTTTACATAGATCTAAAACAATCAATAATTTGAAAGGATGCTTTACGTGATAAATCGTAATTGGAATCAATTTTACGACAAAATTTAGAAAATTCACTTGTAAATCACACACTATCCCGTTATCCTCTAAACTCAAAAAATCCTCATTGGCGAGGGACCACACAAACCTAAAGAGAGTTGAACTTGTGATCTCGAGCTCAGTAACACGACTACCTACTATTAGGCTTCTATTTTAATGATGTGGCGATAACTTGTCTTCATACTTTCTACATTTTCAGTGTTTAATTGACATTATTCTTATTTAATTTTTTTTGAAAAACAAAAACAATTGCTAGTTTTGGTTGATATCAAAATACACTATTTTTCTCTTTATTTATTGAGAAAGACTCTCAATTTTTAAAGATATGATCTATTAGATCTAATTAAGATGATTTAATACCAAATTATTCTCAAAATATAATTGATGTGGCATCACCTAAAATTATCAGAATACCCCTACGCGCTAATAATCTCACTCGCCACGTGGATTGCCTGAGAAATTGACACGTGGCAAATCAACAATCCGGAACGGAGCCCGAAAAATTCAGGTCGGACTGCAAGACCCGTTCCAACTTGACCGAGATCCTCGGGAGCCGTGCTCGCTCATCTTGGGTTTTATCTCGGGTACCCCATAACGGATCCGCCTATAACTAAACTAGTAGAGCCAACTATGGGCATGGGCCTTCCGTGGTACTTGTTTGGGGTGTCTTGAGTCAGGTTTTTGGGTGAATACAACCTTTCAGTCTTATTTAGTTTGGACTTTAAATTAAATCTAAATTGATCTAGGCTTATAGTTTTTTTTTTTTTCAAAGAATTGGAGAGCTCATTATCAATTTTTGTACTTAAATCTAGGAAAATGTTATTTAAACATTTAAGTTTAATATTTATGATGGTATTTTATATTAATATTTTATATTTTATATCATATCAATATAAATGAGATGTTTATAAAATTACGAGACTAGCCTTAATAGTCATTAATGGAATCGTACACATTAAACAAGACAAGAACACCACGAAGTTTGGGATTTTGCTTAAGACTTCCAAAACAAGCTTGCATATTGACATGAACACACCAATATAACGTAGATTAGCATAAGCAATTGTAAGTTAAGATATGGGGTCAAATTACTTTAAAAAAACATAAACTGTAATTATGTAGGTTTTTTGAATTTAAATTAAGGTTTGATTCGGCGTTTGTGATTGTGTTGCCTTATTTTGATTTAAACAGTGTCAAAACATTTAGGTTGCGTTTTCTTTGTTGTTTTCATGTCATTTTTAATTTTTAATTTTCTAAAATAACGAAAACGTGTTCTCTTTACTGTTTTTAAAAATGTATTTTTGAAAACAAAAAAAAAATTGTAAAGAAAACTCAAAACAACAAAAAGTTGTTTTGAGTGTTTTCATCCAAAATAAACTCTAAATTCAAAACACATTTATTTATGTATTTATTCATATTTTACTATTATAATGGAAAAAAATATTACAAAATTCATTAACTTTAAAATGTATATATTTTTTTAATAATATATTAACATTAAATATTTCTAATTTACTAAATAATCAAATTTTTTTGTATAAAATATTATTAAAAATTTATTTTCAAAATAACAAAAAGAACGCGTTTTCTAATTTTCTGTTTTGAAAAATAGTTTTTCAAAATGATAAAGAGAACGTGTTTTCAATTTTCTAAAAACAGACTACCAAAATAGAAAACTGAAAATGAATTCAAAACTCAAAATAAAAAATTGAAAAGTAAAGAGAACGCAGCCTTAGGGTTTGTTTGATTGACATTCTTTTTCATAGAAAATGATTATTTTTCACCCAAATTCCAGCTTTTGAGGTATTTGATTAGCCAAATTTTTTATGAAAAATATTTTTCAACTTGTGGTTATGTGATATTTTTTTTCCACTTTTGCTGAAATTGATTTTCTCATAGAGAAGTTAGATTTCATTTTCCATGAAAATCGAAAACCCCATCCACCATGAACGAGTAGTGAGCAGCAGCCATTGGCCATCGGCAAGCGATGGCAGCAACGGCCAGTGATCGCGATTGTGGCTGAACGACGAGCAGTGAGAGCAGTGGCCATCGGCCATGGGCGAGCAATGAGCAACGACCATGGCCATCAACCATCGACGAGCCATCAGCCATGGGCGAGCATTGACGGCGATTGTGGCCATGGCAGCGATGGCGGCTATGGCATATTTGATTATTTTATGTAGTTCATTATTGATTTATCTATTTGATTATTGATTATCTCTGTGCATGAAATTATTTTTATAAAAAATAATGACAATCAAATATAAAAAGTTGAAAAAATACAATAATTTCTAAGAAAAAATTAAGATAGTCAAACACTTTTAATTAATATTTTTTTCTAAAATTTAATTCTAGACAATCCAATTGCCTAAAAAATATTTTTTTTCATGCAAATTCTATATTTGCAATTAAAGATACCCTTATAATAATAGTTAATATGGTCTTGGATCCATCTGGAAGTATAATAATTTATTTAACTTTTCTTGAAATACAGTCACCAAATTGGCCCCAAGATCAAATTATGTACAGTATTTTATTTGACATTTGGTATTTTTATGTGTGACAAATCATTGCTCTATTATTGCTTAAGAGGAAGCCTTATGTCACTCACACTAGCATTGAAATTGCAAAAAAGAAAACTATGTCACCTTGCGTTATTGCTTATGTAATATCAGGTATTACATTGTGTTGCTTAAAGTTATAGTAAAAGTTTTAATTTTGAGGGATATTATTAGAAAAAGTTCAAGAAAAAAAAAGGGGTATATGTGTAATGTAGAAAAAAGCAAGCAAAAGTGCAATAAAACAAAATTTGAGAAGAATTTGGAAACTTAAAGTGTGAGATTTCGAAACTTCATCAATTTGATTTTGAATCTCACATAGTTGATTTCGATATTTTAGTTTAGAAAATTGAAAACATTCATTATTTGCGATAAACCTTTGGGCAAGTCTATGGATGAATGAGAAATGCAAGTTGACACAAGTTAGATTGATGATTTTATTTTGAATTTAAAGTAATTTTGATAAACTATCTAAAATTTATAGGAACTTGATGTGTCGCATCTCAATTGAGGTGGGGTCAAAGATTGTTTGACTAAGGTTGGTTCAGATTCAAAAAATCTCTAATTAAATTTCAATCGAAGTCAGAGTGAGAATGGTATTTAGCATCTCTTTCCCACTCCACCCCGTCTCCCCCCCTCTCTCTCTCCCTATATATATGTATATATATATATATATGAATATATAGATTTAGGATTCAAAACATTCTCTATCTCATCCCTATCAAATCTTATGTCTGGATCTACCTTGAACCCCGCGCTCGAGGGGAATGAGGTAAAAATCACTGGCTTGGTGAGATATAGGATAAGACAAGATATGAGGCCAAGTATTGGGGTTTGGGATTAGATACAAGATAGGCTTGGCCCACCACCACCCCCTAATTGTCAACCCTAATCCAAAGGTATGCTCAAGTCAAAAAATAATTTGTCGAGGATAAGGAATTTTAGTTTAAGAAAATGAATGACCCTAAATTCATCAGACCATTCTAGGTCTTGTCACGTAACTTCAATAGTCTACTCTTCAAATTAAGGTAAGGGTTGTCATATTCTAGGTATTTGCTTAATTGATCAGACTATTCTATAAGTATGGTCACATACGTAACATCAATGTTTTACTATACAAATTAAGGTTTGTCATAAGCAGTTTTCAACATGTTTTACATAGATCTAAAACAATCAATAATTTGAAAGGATGCTTTACGTGATAAATCGTAATTGGAATCAATTTTACGACAAAATTTAGAAAATTCACTTGTAAATCACACACTATCCCGTTATCCTCTAAACTCAAAAAATCCTCATTGGCGAGGGACCACACAAACCTAAAGAGAGTTGAACTTGTGATCTCGAGCTCAGTAACACGACTACCTACTATTAGGCTTCTATTTTAATGATGTGGCGATAACTTGTCTTCATACTTTCTACATTTTCAGTGTTTAATTGACATTATTCTTATTTAATTTTTTTTGAAAAACAAAAACAATTGCTAGTTTTGGTTGATATCAAAATACACTCTTTTTCTCTTTATTTATTGAGAAAGACTCTCAATTTTTAAAGATATGATCTATTAGATCTAATTAAGATGATTTAATACCAAATTATTCTCAAAATATAATTGATGTGGCATCACCTAAAATTATCAGAATACCCCTACGCGCTAATAATCTCACTCGCCACGTGGATTGCCTGAGAGATTGACACGTGGCAAATCAACAATCCGGAACGGAGCCCGAAAAATTCAGGTCGGACTGCAAGACCCGTTCCAACTTGACCGAGATCCTCGGGAGCCGTGCTCGCTCATCTTGGATTTTATCTCGGGTACCTCATAACGGATCCGCCTATAAAAGACAATGATCTGCCTATAAATAGACTAGTAGAGCTAACTGTGGGCCATGCCTTCCGTGGTACTTGTTTGGGGTGTCTTGAGTCAGGTTTTTGGATGAATACAACCCTTCGGTCTTATTTAGTTTGGACTTTAAATTAAATCTAAATTGATCTAGGCTTATAGTTTTTTTTTTTTTTTTCAAAGAATTGGAGAGCTCATTATCAATTTTTATACTTAAATCTAGGAAAATGTTATTTAAATATTTAAGTTTAATATTTATGATGGTATTTTATATTAATATTTTATATTTTATATCATATCAATATAAATGAGATGTTTATAAAATTACGAGACTAGCCTTAAGAGTCGTTAATGGAATCGTACACAAACACCGCGAAGTTTGGGATTTTGCTTAAGACTTCCAAAACAAGCTTGCATATTGACATGAACACACCAATATAACGTAGATTGGCATAGGCAATTGTAAGTTAAGATATGGGGTCAAATTACTTTAAAAAAATATAAACTGTAATCATGTAGGTTTTTTGAATTTAAATTAAGGTTTGATTCGGCGTTTGTGATTGTGATGCCTTATTTTGATTTAAACAATGTTAAAACATTTAGGGTTTGTTTGATTGGTATTTTTTTCCATACAAAATGCTCATTTTTCACCCAAATTTCAGATTTTGAGGTGTTCGATTGGCCAAATTTTTCATGAAAAATATTCTTTAACTTGTGTCATGTGATTTTTTTTCACTTTTACTGGAATTGATTTTCTCATGGGGGAATTAGATTTTATTTTTCATGAAAATGGAAAAACCCACCCACCATGAATGAGTAGTGAGCAGCGGCCATTGGCCATCGACAAGTGATGGCAGCGGCGGCCAGTGACCGCAATTGTGGTTGAACGGCGAGCAATGATAGCAATGGCCATTGGCCATGGGCGAGCAGTGAGCAGTGGTCATGGCCATCAACCATTGACGAGCCATCAACCATGGGCGAGCATTGACGACAATTGTGGCCATGGCAGCAATGGCGACTATGGCATATTTGATTATTTTATGTAGTTCATTATTGATTTGTTTATTTGATTATTGATTATCTCTATGCATGGAATTATTTTCATAAAAAATAATAACAATCAAATATCAAAAGTTGAAAAAATACAATAATTTTTAAGTAAAAAATTAAGACAGTCAAACACTTTCAATTAATATTTTTTCTAAAATTTAATTCTAAACAATTCAATTGCTTAGAAAATATTTTTTTTCATGCAAATTATATATTTGTAATCAAACACACCCTTATAATAATAGCTAATATGATCTTGGACTCTTGGATCGATCTGAAAGTATAATAATTTATTTAACTTTTCTTCAAATACAGTGACCAAATTGGCCCCAAGATCAAATTGTGTATAGTAATTTATTTGACATTTTGGTATTTTTATGTGTGACAAATCATTGCTCTATTATTGCTTAAGAGGAAGCCTCATGTCTCTCGCACTAGCTTAGAAATTGCAAAAAACAAAACTATATTGCCTTCTGCTATTGCCTTTGTAATATCCCGTATTTGTGTTGCTTAGAGTTATAGTAAAAGTTTTAATTTTGAGGGATATTATCAGAAAAAGTTCTAAGGAAAAAAAAAAAGGGGTATATGTGTAATGTAGAAAAAAGCAAGCAAAAGTGCAATAAAACAAAATTTGAGAAGAACTTGGAAACTTAAAGTGTGAGATTTTGAAACTTCATCAATTTGATTTTGAATCTCACATAGTTGATTTTGATATTTAAGTTTAGAAAATTGAAAACATTCATTATTTTCGATAAACATTTGGGCAAGTCTATGGATGAATGAGAAATGCAAGTTGACACGAGCTAGATTGATGATTTTATTATGAATTTAAAGCAATTTTGATAAAATATCTAAAATTTATAGGAGCTTGACGTGTCTCATCTCAATTGGGGCAGGATCAAAGATTGTTTGACTAAGGTTGGTTCAGATTCAAAAAATCTCTAATTAAATTTCAATCGAAGTCGGGGCGAGGATGGTATTTAGCATCCCTTCCCTGCTCTATCCCGTCTCTCTCTCCCCTCTCTCTCTCTCTCTCTATATATATATATATGTGAATATATAAATTTAGGGTTCAAGACATCCCTTATCTCATCCCAATCAAATCTTACGAGAGAATGAATTTTGAGTGTCTAGATCTACCTTAAACCCTACTCCAGCAGGGAATGGGGTAAAAATCACTGGCTTAGCAAGATATAGGATAAGACAAGAAATGAGGCAAGTATTGGGTTTTGGGATTAGATACAAGATAGGCTTGGCCCACCACCACCCCCCAATTGTCAACCTTAATCCAAGGGTATGCTCAAGTCAAAAAATAATTTGTCTAGGATAAGGAATTTTAGTTCAAGAATGTGAATGACCCTAAATTCATCAGACCATTCTAGGTCTTGTCACGTAACTTCAATGATCTACTCTTCAAATTTAGGTAAGGGTTGTTATATCTTAGGGATTTCTTAATTGATCAGACCATTCTATAAGTATGGTCATGTAACATCAATGGTGTACTGTTCAAATTAAGGTTTGTCGTAAGTTTTTTTTTTTTTTTTCCGATTACGTGCCATCACTCATATTCCTCGTGAACTCATTTTTGACTCATTACGAGAAAGATAAATCGAATTATATGTCCAAATGGTCAGGGTTTGAGATTGCGTCCACTAACACTTATCAAGAATCACCCCTAGAAAGAATTACTTCCCCCAGAAATTAATCCCACACTAACAGCGTTTAGCATGATTGCATTTTTACAACCCTCTCCTTTACCACTTGACTGTACCCTTAAGGACTTGTCATAAGCATTTTTCAACATGTTATTAAGGGATCTAGAACAATCAATAATTTGAAAGGATGCTTTAGATGATAAATTGTAATTGGAATCAGTTTTACGACAAAATTTAAAAAATTCACTTATAAATCACATAGAATCCCGTTATCCTTTAAACTCGAAAAATCCTCGTTTGCGAGGGACCACACAAACTTAAAGAGAGTTGAACTTGTGATCTCGAGGTCACTAACACGACTACCTACTCTTAGGCTTCCATTTTAATGATGTGGCGATAACTTGTCTTTATACTTTCTACATTTTTAGTGTTTAATTGATATTATTCTCATTTAATTTTCTTTCAAAAACGAAAACAATTGCTAGTTTTGGTTGGTATCAAAATATACTCTCTGTTTCTCTCTATTTTGAGAAAGACTCTCAATTATTAAAAATATGATCTGTTAGATGTAATTAAGATGATTTGATATCAAATTATTCTCAAAATATAATAATTAAAATTTATAGTATGAGAATGCTTCAGTCATGACAAACAACTGACAAATATCTATTTATGGGGATAAATAACGAACCGCTCTAGTCTTTGACTATCTAGTAAGGATAATTTAAAAAATTATCGCAACAATTCAAAAAACATGATTTAGGTAGAGATCGTAGGACAAGTAAGTGCATGGATAGAAGTTACATGCGGATAGACTTACTCATTAAAAAAATAAAATCAATAAATATTTTTGTGAGAATAATGGTCCAATGAAACAAGCATTTACTAAAAGAAATAAATGAAGATTAAGGGTTTAATATAAGCTATGAGAAAGTTATGAGACATAAAATAATTTCAAAATTATTAATTCAACTAGAGGCTCTAAAAATTCCTCAATAATTAGTGGATGAAGTGGTGCCACGTGGATGAAGTTTGGACCAAAGCAGGATCATATCAGCTGATGAGATCGTATCAGGCCAACATCATCGCATGCATGGATGAAGTGTTGCCACGTGGAAGCTTATCAGATTCAATGTTCCTTGTAATGAGGCGTGAAACACAAGCGCCGCCCCCATTGATTGAATCTACACCCGCCTTTAATTTTTGTAAAAAAAATAAAAATAAAACCATGTTCTCTTTATTTTTTTTATTTTTTATTTTTTAAAATAATAAAATCATGTTTAATTTTATATTTTTAAAAACTCATTTTTTTAAAAATAAAAAAAATTATAAAAAAATTCAAAATAACAAAAAATCATTTTAACTGTTTTAATAATAAACACTCAAAATTTTTAAAATGCAAAAAACGTTATAGACGAAAAGAATACATTTTCAATAATCTCAAAATAAACACTCTAAATACAAAATTAAAAATGAACTCAAAACTGAAAATTAAAACACGGATAAAACAACATTTAAATTGTTATGCTAATGCTTAAATTAGAAAGGGATCTTAAAAACAAAGAATTATGAAAATTGTATTGAATGTCGTTCGTTCGAATCATATTTTAAGGTCTTTTTATAACTTGTAAGATAAATTTTATGATAAAGATAGTTTGTCTCACTCGTCTCCCAGGAGATTAGTTGATCTCTTGGTTCTGTGAGTTTGAAATTGAGTTAAATTGTGATTGATTAAGACAGTGTAACTCATCTTATCTTATCCTAAGATAATAAAGGTCAAGGCAGTGATATTAAAACGATTTTAAGATGCCAATCCCTTAATTCACCCTATCATGTTAGAACTTATTTGTCCCTAAATGATTTAAGTTGAGTTGAGAGTTTAATAGATAAGTCTCGAAGTAAAGATATTTAATAGGTCTTAGAGATATTCTCTTCTTATTGTTGCCAAAATACAACAATTAGAATATTTAAGAGTGAGATGTACGTGGATGTCGTCGGCCTCAGGACTCGATCGAAAATTCGACTGCAAATCTAAGGGGGGCTTCCGAAGGGTTCTTTCCGAATGGACGCTTCCGAAGGATGAATGTGAGCTTTCGAAGGTCGCTTCCGTAGGCGACTTCCGAAGGAAAATAGGGGCTTCCGAAATCTGTTGCCGAGTTGGGCTTCCGAAGGAAAAGAAGGGCTTCCGAAACCTACTGCCGAGTTGGGCTTCCGAAGGAAAAAAAGGGCTTCCGAAGCTTGCTGTCAAGTTGGGCTTCCGAAGGGTTTAGGTGGGCTTCCGAAGCTACTTCCGAAGGTTTAGCTGAGCTTCCGAAGCTCTTCTCCAATAGCTTCCGAAGAGTTTTTAGTCCTTCCGAAGGGTATTTGGTATTTCCGAAGGAACTGTAGTGGACAAACAAGGATTAGAAGGCTCGCGAGATTTTCCTCCCGCGAAGGCCCTCCGATGCTCAAGTTAGTAACGAAAAGAAAATAATTGCAACGAATGGAAAATAAGACTAAATTTCAAAAGAAAAGTGAGAGAGAAATACCGATGTCCGGATCCTTTTCTAAGGGTTGAACTTGGTCTTTTATAGAGATCGAGTAGAGAGCACACATGGCTCCTTCCGAAGGCCTCCTTCCAAAGGAACCTTCCCCAACCGTTTCCAAATGCCTCCTTTCGAAGGGAGCTTCCGAAGCTCCTCGGCAGCTTCCGAAGGGAGCTTTCAAAGTTCCTCCTCAGCAACTTCCAAAGCTCCTCCTCAGTAGGTTCCGAATGTGGCTTTCCCGCCATGCTTGGACTTTTTCGTTTTTGATTTTTTGGGGCACCACACCTGTTAAAACTATGGTTTTTAGTATTGAACATATAATACTTACTTTTATTGTGACACCCGTAACTTAAAAACATGCTTAAAAATAATAATGATAATATCCTTATGAACTTCAAGGTTTAGCGCAAATGAAAAACTTAGGAAACAAAACTTTAATGAACTTAAGTAAAGTTTCAAACATAATAAGAATTAGAGCATATTTCGTGTAAATATAAAGTTTGATACTGAAAATACGGCTTCAGTAGGAGAAAGAAAGACTTAGCAAATATAATAGCATCCGTACTGGGAAATCTAGACTTAAATGAGACTTGGCTCTTTTCATAAACTTATATAAGCTTTAAGGACATACGATGCAGCAATCGTGTACATATATCATAAGAGTGTAATATAGAAAATATTACAAAACATCATTTGACCATTAAAAATTATCTTCAAATATCTACCACACTCCACGTCCATGTTCCGTTCTCCTCATTCATAATCACCTGGGGGGGAAATATGAGATGAGATTCTTACGAGTCTCAGCAAGTACAAGAGAACCATCATATATATTTAAACAAGTCATGACATAACATAATATATCATATGGAGACACGAGAGGTTCCACCAACTTGTAGGGGTAAGAACCCTCGCACGTAACGCTACCGAGCTCCGATCCCGAAACTTGCGTGAACATAACATAACATGAGGGACCGCATAACATAGTTCATAGTCATGCTTAAACATCATAAATAGTTCATAATGTACTTACCTTAACTTGGTTTGATGAGATTTGAACGTTGAAGGCTTCACCTTTACAAAAAGCTCAAAGCACTCCCGTCTAGCACGAATTTATCCCAACATAGAATGAGGAAACCCTTGGCCATGAGCCCTATTTATAGGCTTGGAAACTTAGCCACCAAGTAAGTCACAATCATTTCAAATCTTTTCTAAATCTTTCAATATATTTTAATCATTTCAAATCTTCTAAAATATTCTCTAATCATTCCAAATCTTCTAAGATATTCTCTAATCATTCCAAATCTTTTTAGATTTTCTGCAATGATTCTTATCTGAATCAAATCTTATCCAAATAAGATCTTATCAAATCTTATCCAAATCAAATCAAATCTTATCCTTAAAGTCATCATGAGGCTTAATCTTTATCTCTAAAGTCATCATGAACCTTTATCTTATCTCTAAAGTCATCATGAGCCTTCATCTTATTTCTAACGTAATCATGAGACTTCATCATTATCTCTAAAATCATTTATGAGGCTTTTCTTGAATCTCCCAAATGCCCTTAGTAAAAAGGTTTCAAGAATTACACTTTGGCCCAAACTTTTCAGGTAATTGCACTTAGACCCTTTTCAACTTAGTCCCTAGGCCAATTTTTAATTGCATTTTAGTCCCCGAAGAAATGACTAATTACGCTAATACCCCTGAATTTTAGGTAAATTACACTTTTACCCGAACTTCAATATTTACGATTTTTCCACTGGCTCAAAAACTGAACCTTTGTCTCAAGACTTCTATAATCCCTTGAAATGACATATTTACTCAAGTATTAGAAACTAAAAATTCCAAGTATTACATTATATTTCAGTTTAAAAATCTTGGGCGTTACATTTATACTGCTGGGAGTATAATTAGGATTTCTTCTTCTACCTTAACTCGATTCGTTTGCTCTATTATATCTCAATTTTTTTGAAGATGTGCTTTGCCTAGAATCTTAGTCTATGCAAGCATTAGCGTGCGTTAGGTAGGTATCTAGTTAAAATCAAATTGACAAGCAGACTAGATGTTGATACAACTTTGATTTATCTATTGATTAATAATAATTTTCATCAACTCAACCTCCAATAATTAACTAAACTACGAGGACCATGCTACATTGCTCGAGAGGTTTACCCATTGATTGATAGAAGCATGCCAAAAAAACGCCCCTTACACTCATGCCTTATGCAATTGCTTTTCCTTTCTTTTCATGGTCGTCGCCTCTCTGATCTCTCCATTTTTTCATACCCGTCGTCACCTCGTGCCTCCTTGCCTCGCGCTATCTCGCCTCTCGCCCGCCAACCGACACTGCATCCATCGTGGCAAATACAACAATGGTCGACGAGTGAGAAACAAGGCAGCGAGAAGGCAAGGTGATGATGGCCATAGAAAATGGGAGAGATGAGAGAGGTGGCGGCCATGGAAAGGAAGGAGAAGCAATTGGAAATGATATTTTCATCATTTTATAGCCTCTGAGTAACCCTCTCTATAAACCTCTCGGGCGAAGTAGCAATTTCCAAACTACAATATCTCAATTGAGAAAACTATCAAACCATTTTCTGAAAGAGATTGTGAATATTTGTTTATATAAAATATTATTTTACATATATTTAAGAATTTAATAAAAAATAATTATTTTTATAAAATATCACTTTTAGTTTTTATTTTTAATTTTTGGAAAATAATAACAATATTATTCAAAATACAATTTTAGTTAAACTTTTTAATTTTCCATCATGTGTCAAAAACCAAGAGAATATATTCCAGAACTTTTCTGGATTGGAAGCGTACTTGGGCCCAAGGCCCGATGGGCCCAAGCCTTCCAATCCGTTGGGCTCTATAATATGATTGTACCATTTGGAATTTAGTAAAAGAATAATTAATAATTGTTAAATCTATTTCTTGTTTCAATTAGGGTTTAATATTAATTTTTTTTCTATATCACCCAACACCGCAATGTATCAACCTTTTAACCATCAAAGTTATAGTTTAGTGGTATGTTAACTGCTCGAGATCTCGAGTACAATTCCTGTAAATTTTAATTCATTCTTCACTAAATTTTAAGTGATATAATATTATATACCCAAAAAATTATATCCAAATTTTAATTTTACTAAATAGGGTTAGATAAATGAACTCTAAATTGCCAATCTTTACTAATTTATTTTTTACGAGTATATTTTTTGTAGGCACTAATACCTCAAGTACTATAATATTTAAGAATTTTTCACAAAATTCTTCTTCATCTCTTCATACCTTTTGAATTAATGCAATAGTCTCTTATTCTAACATAATTGAATAAAATAAATTGACCGAAATAAATGATTATTAATTTGCCAAAAATACCACTAAGCTTTAGGTTACTTGCTATTCTGATTGTCTTGAATAGAATTTCACTATTTTGATTCATTTTGGTCATTTCAGTTATTTCATTTATTTTGCTTCACATAATTAAATTGATTTCTTAAAATTAAAATTGGGTTTGATTTTCTTCTATAAGTTTAGTTGGAAAATCATTTCATAAACAATTAAATTTATCAAATATTTATCCCTAGTTAAAACATGGTTCTAATGTTTATTTTCAATTGTTTGTCTCGTCAAGTACATTGATTTTTTTTTTTTCACCAAATAAAAGAAGTAAGCCCAATATCAATAGATTCCTGACTTATTCCTAATAACGTGATGAATGGATGACCTTTAATTATCAATGAGATTGAGTAACTCCTTATTAGGTTTTGATAGTAATATAATTAGTAATGCTATTCGGCCCATCACAATGTCACCCGAAGTGCCACTTAGGAGTAATCGCGATATTTTAATGCAAAATATCGCGATATTTTCAATTAAGATAGGATAACAAATTTTCAAATTTCAAATTCCTTTCTCTCTCTCTATCACACCTCTCTGTCTCTCTATCTCTCACATTCTCTCTGCGTGACTTTCCTTCCTCTCATTCTAGCCTTCTCTCTCTCTCACTCTCTCATGCTCCCATTCGAGTAGGCTCGTTCCTCCCTCTCATTCAGGCCATCTCTCTCTCTTTCTCTCCTACGCGTCCGATCGAGCCTCCGGCATCCCTTGGGCTCGTTCCGGCCATCTCTCTCTTCCCAGCCCCGTGCAACAGCATATTCTACCATCAAAGTGTTTTTAAACCAAAGAAAATATGTTTTTAATTAATTATTTTTTATTTACCAAAACACAAAAAGTATTTGTAAGGAGTAAACTAACCTATTACTCTACCATCAAAGTGGAGAATGAATTGGTAGGTCTGTTATTTATTTAAAAAGTATTTTTTATTTTTTATTTTTTATTTTTTATTTTTTATGATTTAATAGTATTCTAACTATGTATATTTATATATAATTTATGAATCTTAATACTAAATAAAATTTTTAAAAGAATAAAAATTTTAGTCAAGAGAGATGCATAATTTAGTAAATTAAAATAGAGCCAAACTTAGATAAACAAATTTTTGGACAAGCCTTTGATATCTCTCCTGGTGTTTCTCCATTTAATTAAAAAAAAATTAAGAGAATACAACTCAATCTTTATGTATCATATGAAATTATTTGATTATTATTAAAATTTTATTTAATATAAATTTAAAATATATATATATACATTATTAAATATCTAAATTTAAATAAAATTAACAACTACTTACCATTCAATTCTTAAATAAACTTAATAATTTTAACTCAAAGATTCACAAAATAAATACAAACTAATTTAATTTATTAACATTTAAATTTTAACTAATTCAATTTAATTTTAACCTTCACAATATTGAAAGATAACAAATTCAATATTGTCGATGTTCGGAATTGGTCGACGGTGATTCGTTGGCCCGCACTGGTGTGATGGATCCGACAGGAAGAAAATGAGATATCTGGTTTGATTTTCTAACCCGCCAGCCCGTCCCTACAAGGTACTCCGATACTCAAGTCAATGAACGAGTAAGTAAGTGTGCAATATATTACTAAGTGGGTAGAAGAAAAAAACATACCCTGGCCCTCAAAAAAGCTAACTAATATATAGGAAAGGAAACCCTCCTGCGTGCGTTGTATGTGTGCAGGTAATGGGATAGAATAGCCAGCGGGAACGTCCATGCAGTAGCAAGGTGCCGACGAGACCTTCAATAATATGGATGGGATCGACCATTAATGAGGATGGAATCTGAGGCGAACGCGTAGAAACCCAAGCGTGGTTGTAATGATGTTTTTGTAAAAGGGTCAGGATGGGACAGACATGAGCATGTCGAATGGGCCGAGTGAATAGGCTTGAGTGGTCCACCTGGGGTTTTCCCTGACCTACTGATATCCAGTGGCATACGACCCTTTCATTACGCGGGTTGATCGGCTAGACCGACGGACTATAAAGATCGCTGGGAGCTCGCTCGAAGTGTAGCTGGGAGCTCGCTCAGATAGGCTGACAAACTAAGGGTATTTCTAAAAGTTTGCTCTATCCCGCGATCTAATCTTGTGCTCCGGCTAGGTATGAGCTCGCTTCGATGAACCAAGTTTGGGATCTACTGGGCTTTATGCGATTGGGTCATCCTGCTGGGCTAGGCCCAATCCATAAGGAGTAAAGCGGGAAATGCTCGCAACAAATATTAACTTCAACATTTTCGATACAAATTCATAATTAAATATCAACATTTACAATATAAATTAAAATCATTACAAAAGAAAATATATAAATATATATATGTATATACGGACGGAAGTCACAACCGCCACCATCAACGCTACTGACGACCACCGCCGGCCGAACCTTCCAATGATCAAAGCCTACCATTAGAAATATAAAGTCAAGAGAGTTAACATACAAAAAAATGGGACAGATTTAACAGTTAGATTTTAGTAGATCTAATTTTTAATTTTCGGTCAAGCTTAAGAAAACACTGCCAGCCACCGTAGCTGGTGGTTTCCGGCGATCAGAGACAACCACCCGACACCCAAGGGCGCATCGACCAACATTCCCAAAAACCAGCAAGATCCAACTGCCGAATCTCTGTAGATCTAAACTTAAAGTTTTGGCCAAACCTATAGCGCATATATACGCACTGTTAATCGCCACGGGCCACTGTGGCTGATGGTTTCCGGCGATCAGAGACAACCATCTGACACCCCTATCCCCATCGACCAACATACCCAAAAATCAACAAGATCCAACGGCTAAAACGCCGTAGATCTAAGCTTAAAGATTCAGCCAAACCCAAATACGTTTAGAAGACTTACCTCTTTCTAGATCGAGGCCAATATATATGCGCTATGGGAAAGAGAAAGAGAGAGGGTTGGAGCTGTTGCAATGGGGGAAGCTCGGTTGCACGGGCAAGAGAGATAGGGGAAAGAAGTATGAATAGAAATGAAGCACGGGAGAGAGTGAAAGAGAGAAAGATGAGTTGAGGGTTTATATATATTAAGGGTATATCTATAATTATAATAGTGGCTAAATTTATAATATTCTCTTGGGTGGCATTTCGGGTGGCATTGTGATGGGCCGAATAGCATTACTCATAATATAATTAACCACCTCATTAAATTAGTAATAGTGCAAACCACACGAGACTTGAATGGTTAGCATGCCACCCCCAATGTTCAAACACTAACTGCATTGGCATACTTCACAACTAATCATCTCGACTATCATCTAGTATTAATAATAGAAATGTGCACTCAATTGTAATAGTAGTTTTCTATAGACATGTGCATGAGTTAGGTTGGTTCAACTTTGACACTAACATAGAACTAAATTAATCTCCATCGAGTCTATAAAATTGGTTTCAAAATTGAATCAATTCCATATAAAACCAGACTAACCCAACCTAATAAAAGTTAAGTTGGTTTGGTTCGCTTATCGAATCCAAGTACAAATAATAATCTATTAAACTTAAATTTTTGTTATATAAATTTAAAAAAAATAATTTCAATGCTCAACAAACAATTTGCCCATAAACACACTACACAAAAATTAATAATTTGTTTTAAACAATGACAAGTAACTCACAACAAATAACTAATAAATTCACAAAATATGCAACATAACATTCGTAAATCTACAGGCTTGGAACAAGAACCAAATCAATCTCCATTGAAATTGAATCTAAGACCAGATCGATTTATTGAAAAAATCAAACCAAACTTAACAAATTACATTAATTCGATTCGATTCGAATCCATAAATACCCATAATTTTCTACTCAAATATTTTATAAATAACATTTAATCCAATTGTCTCTCATTACTAAGTCAATCAAATTTACATCTCTCAACCGTAAGTTCACACATTAATTTGTTTTTCTATTTATTTGAATTATTGTATGCGTTTGATTAGTTTAGCTAATGTAGATATGAAGAGTTACTATTGCAAGTTTTCATCAAATAGTAAATAATACATTCTAATAATGATATAATCTACCCAAATGTTAGGGGTTGTCATCAATTAAAAAAAAAAAAAAAGGGCAAATTACAATAACCACCCCTAAGGTTTAGTTCAATTCTAGAGACTACTTCCATGTTTAGAAAATAACAATGAGCTTCTCTAATATTAAAAGTTAGGGTAAAATGATCATTTTACCCCAACTTCATATTTCTTATCTCTCTTATTTTAACATATTTTTTAATTTTAAAAATATATTTAAAAAACAAAAAAAATTATAATATTTATATATAAATAAAATATTTTCTAAAAATATAAAGATATAAAATAAAGAATATATATAAATATAAGAAAAAGTATATATATGCAAATATATTTATTAGAAAAAATCAAATAACTAAAAAGATCCAATAAATTTTCAACACTTAAAAAATGTTGAAACCCAATCTTGGGTCAACCGATGGTGGGAAAAGAGATATGTATGTGTGCGGTCCTTAGTGATTAGGTTTAACAATAATGATCGGGAGAGAAAAATAGAAAAAAATAAAGATATAAAGAACTCTAATGTGAATAAAGTTATTGTCGAAGGTGAAAAAAGATAATAAAAGAAAGAGAAAGATAAGATTTAGGTTTTGTCAACTACCCCATCCTTCACTGAAATTCTTACAATCACATAGCTTTGGCTCTAGTCATGGCGATGTGTTTTTTTTTTTTTTTTCGTCGACAAGTTGTATTTTGTCGAATATTATGACAAGTTTTGAATTTACCCTAAAATATTAAACATATTTTTCATTTTATACATATTATTTGAAATAATTGTCTTTACATAGTTTTCGATACTCGTACTTTTAATTACATTAAAAAAGATAAATCATAAATTAAATTTTTAATATTTACATACAATAATAATTAAATTCATAATCTACAGAGTTGAGATTAATATATTATTCAGGCTCTATATATACTACTAGTACTTGGTCGGACCGTAGTCACGGACTAGACATATATGATGGTCCTAGTACTTAAAATTTTCTCGTAAAACAAACGCTGAGGAGGCAACGTTTCGCTCCCACGTGCTTGGAGGGGTATGCAGCCAGTTTGTAGGGTAGTCATGATTAGAAGAAGACTGGCTGCACGGCACGTGCTCCGTCCTTAGATTCTGCTCTGTCCCTACGTGGAGATATGGCCTGGCCAGAGGGGCCTCCCCTCTTTGGCTCCTACTTTTAATTCCACCGACACGACTTCCAATTACAATAAACTTTTTAAAATTATTATTTAGACCCTATTAAATAGCATAATCTCTCTCTTACGTGGGGTCCAAATGAGCATTTAAATTTAAATATGTTTCATATCTCCTTTCCTATAATAAAAATCGTTAATAAGTATAAATAATTTCTTTTTATTTTTAGCTATTGTCTTGTTTTATTATGTTGTTGTCTAAACACAATAATAAATTTATTTATAATGAGAGAATATCTCAATTGAAATTTTCGAAAAACTTGCAGAAAAGAAAATCGATTAAGGCCACTAATGAGTCATTCGCTCAGGTCTTCTGATGCTTAAATCAATTTCTTGGTTGGAGTATAGAATTAAAACAAGTAAAATTGTAATAATTTTAGAATTTTGAACATACTTCAATCAAATGAGAATCCTCGTATTTATAAAAAGAACGGTATTGACATGCGGAAGAAAAGCTACATTCTTCAACAAGAATATCGAATGCCTTTCTGAATTTATAGGCAAGTATGTCGGATGTAGTTTTAACTCGTTCTTCACAATTTCGAGTGAATAATATCTAGATATTAGGTCTTTTAAGGTCTATAGTCTCTTTGAAGGGTCTATCGTGTTGTCGAAAGAAAGATTTTCGAATCTGGTTAGTCCACGAGAGTCTTCTGAATAAAGATCTTCTTGTTACCAAGTGATATATGAAAGTCTCCCAAAAAAATTCCTCGAAGACATCGAGAAAGGCTTCTGAAAAAAAATCTCGAGTTTCTTGATCTAAAGTCACTCGAGTTTCTCAATTTGAGATTACTCGATTTGCATACACTTATAGGGTCTTTCAAACCTTCGAAAAACTTAGTTTCTGAGAGATCTTCTAAGCGTTTTTCGAGTTTTCTTCTGACAGACGTCAATGAGTTTTTGAGACTATTTTTCTAGACTTAGATCCATCTTTTGGCAAAAACATATTGTAATCTTACCATTAACGCATCATAACCATTTTTTATTCTACTATGTTGGTGACTATTTTTAACAATTTTGTATTAATTGTTTGTCCCCCCCCCCGGGGGCGGGGGGGCGCCAATATGTCCCATCACCTTCCTTAATTGGGGTGGGGTAAGACGAAATGAGATTATGTCAAATTAGGATAAATGGTGACCCTTTTACGAAGGATGTAAATGACTTTTCACCCATATAATTTGGTCTTTATTACTAAAACTCAAATAGAAGCACGGGCTTGCTTCACGGGTTGACAACAAAGAGAATCTGGCAATTGGCATTGCCCCCACCACCACTTGGGTGGAGAGAGGTAGCCAAGCTTACTTTGTCATTTTCTTTTTGTTCATCAGTCACCACTTGCTATCAATCATTTTGTCTCTTCTCTTGGAATGACTTGTTTCATAAAATCCTTCAATTTGGTTGGATTTGAATCAAACTTCAAATTGAATTAATTAAAATCCAATAACTTCGCTTGTTATTCGAGTTTAAATTTATATAATATTTGAGTCAACTACAATTAATAATTTTAACTTTTTTTTAGAATAAGTCGGTTTCGCATATAGATTTTGTGTCTCACTTGATGTATATATAATTTTTAGCTTATTAAACGTGTGTGATAAATTTGTTTAATGCACACTTAAAATAACTTGGTTACTAATCATTTGATGACTCTAATTATTAGATTGTTGCTCGCTTAAAAACTACAATAAGCCACACACACGCGCAAAAAAAAACTATATTGTATTCTATTTAAAAGCAAAACAATAATTGGGATCAAATTTGTGACATATTATCGGTGAATCTTAGTGTTTTAAATCAATAATTTAGTAACACGTGTTAATAGTAATGGTAAGTTTGCAAATATTCTTCTAATTAAGAAAATAGCAACATAAATGTATTTGTAAATTTATCTTTATTATTAACATATGATAACAAATAATCAGTTGAGGCACTAAGATTTTCTTTTTTTGATAGAAGGAGATGTTTAAAATAAACTAAACCTTTGATCTAATCAATCCCGTTAACTCATGCAAACTAACTCGTCCACATGCACCAAGTAAGATTTCATCAAATAGATTACGAGCATGGCCTCAAGAAAAAGAAACCAATAATTTTACTTTCAGAGCATAGGTTGAGCGATCAGACAAGTGATATTCTAATATCAATACGGTGGGTCGTGAGTTCGATCATCGTTCTGCACAGTGAAATGAAGTCTCACATCTATGATTCACCTCTCCTGATGTAATCGATGGCATAAGCACCGTAGGTCACACAAGGACAATCATTAAAAAAATCAATAATTTTCATGATTTAAACTTAGTCTCTTGAAAGATTTTATCTTTATTTTATTTTAAATTTGAAGAGTTATCTAACTCTTTATATATTAAGTTCTTTTAAAATTGTAATTTTGTATTCCATAATAAACTATTTACTGTACTTTGATTTTTATCCCCATAATTACTAAACTTTTATTTTTGTTATAAGTTAGTCATTTTTTTTTATTTTTAATCAACTTTTATTAATAAAAATTGACATAAAATATATTAATACAAACTCAAAAATCACCTAATCTAATATTTTTGGATTATCATGCTATTTTTTGTATATCATGCTATTTTTTGTTAACAAAATTTAATGAAAAATTAAAAAATGAATTGAATTATAAGAAAAATCAAAGTTTAATGGTTACGATAACAATAATTAAAATATTTTAATTAATTTATTACATAGTCAAAAGGAAGAACATAGTTAGAGGGCGTGAGAAGATTCTTGCACAAACACTCGATGGTTAAGTCATATGTTGAAGATGATAAAAATTATAGAGCAAAATTTTTACCAATATCAGAGACGTATGTTTTCTATAATGAGTATTTGCTTATTTATAAAGGAATATAGAGTGATCTAAATAGTTCAGGATTATAATTCTTATATTTAACATTTATATTGATATTTTAGAACCTATAAAATTAGAATTCTTATATATAACATCCATCTTGATATTTTTGAACTCATTAGGACTAAAATTATGATTATTTTGAATGATGTTTATCCTTTTTTTAGAATATTTTAAGGGATTTTTGAATGTCAGAATTATTTAGTTTGTCCGTTGTGCGGGACCCCTCCTCTCGAATTATAGAGAAATTTACACCTTTTAACTAAAAAAATATTTTAGACTTTTAAGTTTTTTAATTTTTTAATAGACTTTTACTTGTGACACAATAGTTGTATTGTTAATTTAAATAATAAAAAATATACTTTATTTTTATATGATATGTATTTATTGTATATTATTTTTAATAATTAAATAATTTTATTAATTAATAATAAATATATTATGCTTTAAACAATTCAATTGATGAATAAAATTATTCGAATGTAAAAACATAAAATACATTTATTATGGCTTATAATATAAAAAGGCAGACAAGGTTGAATTCAATGGGTTGAAGGCAGAAACAGTCGGTCTCGCGGCACTATGAAGCCTACGAGAATAAGTCCAATTATGCCAACAAATCTGACCATTTCTATTTGGACTTATTTTATTTCTTTTAAAATTTATGATCCATTTATTTCACGATTATTAGTAAAAAGATAAATACGTCACGAGTCAAGATTTTGACAGTCTAGCCTTTCGAATAGACACAATCGATTACGCGTTCTTATACAATGATAGAACCAAACTACACGAAAAACTAAAATCTTACCCGCGTGATATACTTTGAAACTAATTAGTTATTTAAAAATATTCTTTACATATTTAATTATAATATTTTAATAATATGTGATATATTAATATATTATATTTTTGTGTCATATTAATACAAATACATAATACATCATTATATGAGTATTATCAAAAGTTTAATATTTTCGTTAATTATTATTGTTTTTTTCAAATGTTACAAAAAAAACATAAAATTATATTTTTCTTTCCTTCATTTTTATTTATGAGGCTAATAATCATAACTTTTATTCACTAATAAATAATTATAACTTTTAGTCTTAATACTCCTTCAATTCCTTTTTTTTTTTTACTCCTTTCATGAGTTTAACATTGCTCATCGATACTCTATCTATAATAATGTTTTGTATCGAATTGTATTAGTCTGATTCGATCCCACCCTTATATAATTTAATTTTTAGTTTGCTTTGTTCTTCTTTCATAAGTTTAATATTAATACTCTATATATAGTAATGTTTCGTATCGAACTATATTGGGTTGGTCTGATCCCTTTCATATCGAATTGTATTTGGTCCGTCTGATCCCTTTTTTATACTATCTAATTTTTAGTCTAAAATTTTTACTTATTTCAATTTCAATTCAATCCACTCTAGGTCAGTCCAGACATATTAAACATTCCTAAATATTATTGTCTAAACCGTTAGTTCAACCGACATCTTATATATAAGATTACTTGCCTAATTTCTATTAAGATGGGGTCTTGCATTCAACGTTGACATCATCTCCTTGAGTTTTTGCCTTTGCAAACATAATCAATGTTCTAGAAGTAGAATGATCAACTAATTTAAGTTCGCGATTGAAGTTCATTCTAATCTTTTCCGTGTTCTAGTAAGAAGAATTCAGCTTAGCATTTAGGATTGAAAAGTGAAAAGAGACAGGTGAGACGACTGTAAACGTATTGTTTATGGGACAAGGACGGTTCTGACGAGTGGGGAAAATTCAAAGAAGAGCTCGGAATGCGAAGAGAAACATTGATGGCGAAGGTAGATTTGGGTTTTCGAAATTAAGCGCTGACAATCACCAGCATATCCGCTACGTTTCATACCGCCCTTTTCCCAGTCTTTAATCTACGTTTAATTACTTTTCTAATTGATTTGACGTTAAAACCAATCTAATGCAAACAATCCGCATTATTTTATGCAAAATAGAATACAAAAATCAAACTTATTCTGTCTGTTTCCATGTTCAGACAGGGTGAGCTTATTCCACAGATCGCTCTCACTTGGCTCTCCCGTTTCCGTTTATTTGGCTTTGAAGAAGCATTTTTGAAACCAAAGATTGGCTGGAAGTCGGGAAAGTAGTGATTCTCTAGAGTGAAAAAGGTAAAGTTTCTGGGATTTTGGCATTGGCTTCTTTTGTGAAACTGAATTTTGGAGTTATTCCCAGAATTTTTGGTGAATCTGGAATTTCGGTGTTTGCCCAAAACGTACTTGCTGATTAGGGTTGTTGTAGGGTTACTGCAACTCTAGTCAGTGATCTGGTCGATGGGTTTCTAGTCTTGAAGGGATTCAGTGATTTGGGTTTTTTTTTTCCCTTACGACTGTTTGGTGATCTGGGGATCTGCTCAAATTGTGTTGGTGAATCTTACTTCAAGGGATTGCAGGTGTGGTGATCGATGAAATGGGTAGATGGGTTGGTGAAGTTTGGTGGTGTATGGGCCATTTGGTTTTGTCGTGGGGAGCTTGATCTTTAAGCATTGTTATAGGGAGGAGCTTCCTGTTAACTGCTTTGATGCAGTAGCCGTCTGGATCATGACTTAACCTTACAGGAAGCTGAAAACTTCCATCGTTTCTCGTCTGACAGTTGAATAACTTGACAGGGTACCGAGATCTATTGGGTGAGTTATTTGATGAAATTCAGAGTTTGGGCAGTGAGTTGTGGGAACTGCAGAATCAGATAAGTGATTGTTATTAGATTTTGGTTCATCCTGAATTTTGTTTTTGGACAGCAACATTAGGAATCTTGCAAAGTTATCATGGATGGTTGGAGATTTCTAATGATGATGTAGCCCAATTTGTTGTTTTGTACATTTCCTTGCCGATTAGATGGCAACTACTTCTCCGTCTCCAAATTCGCCACCGACTGCTGCCTCACCTGCATCCAACCCACCACCTCCTCAGCCTTCCTCTCCTCCCCCAGCCCGTTCTACTTCTTCTCCATCTTCTCAGCCCAATGCAAATCCACCGGACACCGGGACACCTTCTACTCCATCCCCGCCTGCTCAACCTCCAAGCACAAATTCCACATCTCCTCCTCCAGCCTCACCATCGCCTCCACCACCAGTAGCTTTACCTCCACCGCCTACAGGTGGAAGTTCACCACCACCTACATCTCCTCCTCCACCTCCTCAATCCATTTCACCTTCTCCACCTCCTCCTACGTCAGATCCTCCTCCACCTTCAAATTCTCCACCACCACCATCATCAACTCCACCGGAGGTTTCTCCTCCCCCACCTTCAACAGCTCCAAAGAATTCACCCCCTCCACCACCCTCAGAACCACCCACGAGTCCACCTCCCCCTACATCATCACCGCCTCCTAAAAGTTCTCCACCCCCATCATCGCCAAAACCACCCGAAAGCTCACCCCCACCACCAGCTTCTGAACCACCCCAAAATTCACCACCGCCACAAACATCTCCACCTCCTCAAAATTCACCCCCACCACCAGCTTCTGGATCACCCCCAGATTCACCACCATCACCAACATCTCCATCCCCACAAAGTTCACCTCCCCCACCAGCATCAGTGCCACCCACTGAATCATCCCCACCTCCTTTGATTACTCCACCTCCTAGATCTCCACCAGCTTCTCCGCCATCCTCAAACCCTCCCCCAAAATCATCAACACCTCCACCTCCTTCCTCACATCTATCTCCACCCTCCCCTTTGCCTCCTCAAGTCCCAGCTCCATCTTCAGGTAATCCAGCTACCAATGATACTAGTAGCAATGCACCAGGAAAATCAAACACCTCAGGTAATGGGGGCCTTGGGACAGGAGGCACTATTGCTATTGGTTTAGTCCTAGGTTTCTTATTGCTGAGTCTGATTGGAATTGTGGCGTGGTACATGATAAAGAAAAAGAGAAGAACTTCAGGTCTCAATGGCACGTATGTCATGCCAACCTCTATGGGCTCTTCCCCCAAATCAGGTAATTGTTTAAAATGTATTATATAGTTTAATCTTTACTTAGGAATGTTCTCTCTTGCATTTCCTTATAATTCTTATTGAATGTCTTAAGGGAGACATCTGAAATGATGATTTGTAATTTCAATCAGATTCTGCCTTGATAAAGGCACAGACTTCAACACCTCATTTTCAAAGTGGTTCTGGCAGTGATCTTGTATATTCACCATCAGAGCCAGGTGGTTTGGGAAATTCAAGATCTTGGTTTACTTTTGAAGAGCTAGTTGAGGCTACAAATGGGTTTTCGCTCCATAATCTTTTGGGTGAAGGGGGATTTGGTTCTGTGTACAAAGGATGCCTGGTGGATGGGAGAGAGGTGGCAGTAAAGCAGTTAAATATAGGTGGGGGACAAGGGGAGCGAGAATTCAAAGCTGAGGTTGAAATTATTAGTCGCATACACCATCGACATTTGGTTTCACTTGTGGGTTACTGCATTTCTGAGAACCGAAGGCTGCTTGTCTATGACTATGTCCCTAATAACACTCTTTACTTCCATCTTCACGGTAAATTTTAATTTTTGAACTTTGAAATTTTGGTTCGTCATTGTTGCTAACTGATGTTGGTGGCTATTGACTTTTTTCTCTAGAAGAAGGTAGGCCAGTTATGGATTGGGCAACTCGTGTGAAGATTGCTGCTGGTGCAGCTCGTGGAATTGCGTATCTACATGAAGACTGTAATTATTTTATATCTTTGCTCTTTTAAATTTGATGAATATTTAATTTAGACATGTATATCTCCAAAAAGAAGCCATATAGGAAATTTTAGAAAAGGAAATGTAAGGTACAAATTCATACAAATTCTCATTTTAAAATTGCATGCTGCCAGTCATTCATGAGACTCTCACAACTCTACATTGGATTTAAGGAACCAAGAAATAACAGTAATATAATCCTAGTACATGGGATGAGGAATATAATCATTAAATATTGTCCTCTATTTATTAATATGATTTGTCTCCACAAAGAAAAATGATACAACCATTTTTACTTCTAAAATTGCATGATATTTGCTTCTGATTTTAGAAGTTCTGAAGTTTATCAATTGCCTTTCATATTGGGATATTTTTCCATAGACTATTGAAATAACAATCACAATGCATCCAATACATGAATTCAGCCCTAAATCTAATTACTTCTCAAATCTACCGATTAATATTCATGAGTACAGGAATCATACATGGTAAGGGCACCCTAATAATAAATGGACAACCTTCCAACTCAAGAAGCGTAAAAATATGGTACCACACAGACATATGAAAAAAAAAAATTCTGCTAAACCAAATTAACGGTTACAAATGGAGATCACAGAGACATATCCCAATCTAACAATTGCCTAGCTTTCTCTCCTTATTTGCATTGCTTTGCAATGTAGTGTCCTGTGGATCTTCCTCTACATCAGACTCTCACACCATCTTGGATCTCATTTCGAGATGGTTTTGCTCTTTGTTGATCTCAAAAAGTGTATGTGCTCAAAGATCAACCACCTAAAATCCAGATTTACCTGTATGGAATAGCTTTACTGATTACCCGGGATATCTGCACTTCTATCCCTTAAACTAGACCCTGATATAGTTTAAGGGGAACATGGAGTTCTAGCTCCAGCATGCAATCTAAAGAATTGGATCTCGTAATTTTGCAGCCATGGCATTTTCTGCCAAGGTTTCTGAATATTTTTCACATCTCAGCCACTTCACAGCTGCAACTTGTTGGTGATACTCTTAAGTGCTGGCATGTTTCTTACTTTGCTCCATACACTCCATGGTCAATGCTTGAGCTTCTTACCATTAAAGCCCCCATGAAAATTTGACATCCAGTGATGGATTATAACCATAGTTCTGAAAGGCGCGAGGCGCAGCGAGGCGCAAAGGGTCCTGGAGCCTAAGGCGCGAGGCGCACGAGGCGA
Source organism: Diospyros kaki (assembly GCA_036245055.1). NCBI lineage: Eukaryota > Viridiplantae > Streptophyta > Magnoliopsida > Ericales > Ebenaceae > Diospyros > Diospyros kaki. The sequence goes on from BSEG01000010.1 coordinate 4,222,558, forward strand.
GGCACGCCTTTGCGAAGCGAGGCGCACCTTTTAGAAAAAAAACTAAAAATCTCGTAAAATCATAAAAAACTATCAAACTATCAATAATAACACATACATATCATTAATGTTTCATTATCTTCAAATTCTAAACTAACAACATCAAAATTAATTCATTCATCATACAATTTCTAAACTAGAAACATCATTAAAGTTCAAACTTAAAGTCTCAAACTCAAACAAGTACCAACCATCGTGCAAAGTTCTAAACGAACATATAAACACTACAAGTCCACAATCAATAAAGAAGTTTTAATCATCATCATCATCATACCCTTCACCAAATTGAAAATCATCTTAGAGTGCCATATTTTGCTCATCCCTGATCCCCTGCTATTTTTCTTCTTTTGCATGTACTCTCCAATCTCTTGTTTTATTGATGGAAGACATTTGGAATAGCTTTAGTATTCTCCACAATCAATAAATACTACAAGTCCACAATCAAGAAAATGCTTTACATATCCAGCCGTTATCCCACTATGTGGGGTTGGCTACATGAATTCTAGACTTCTATGTGGGTTACATCCCAACAGATAGTTTGTCTAGAATTCATATTTGGATCCGACTAGGTTTTACGCTGGCTGTCGGCTACCTAACGCAACCCTCCTCCTTTATCCGGGCTTGGGACCGGCAGTGGATAATATTTCTTGACGGAGTAATGATGAAATGAAGTTTGAACACCATCTTCACATGGAGAAATTTCATGAGATGGTGGTGAATGAGGATAATTAATATAGTTGTGTTCCATAACTTAGTTGACATGGTGAAACCAACAAGTACAATATGAAAACACAACATAATCAAGAAAATGCTTTCATTTTGAAAAATGCTATTTTTCTAGGTCTGGAAGATTAGCGCATTTTTTCTAAGTCTGGAAGATTAGGGCATTATAAGGAGATATATAAGAAAATGTTTTCATTTTGACTCCGCCTGGAGATGTTATCCACTGCCGGTCCCAAGCCCGGATAAAGGAGGAGGGTTGTATTAGGTAGCCGACAGCCAACGTAAAACTTAGTCGGATCCAAAACATGAACTCTAGACAAAGTATGAAAAATCGTTTGGGCGTGGGCGTAACCCTTCATAGCGACGCGCTACACTGCCCCCGTGTAGTGACAAGTGAGCTAGGGCCGCTGCATCGGCGCCCGGATGTAGTGATAAATGAGCAAGGGTTCCCGCATTTGCTTGGACGGATGTGAGTAAAGAAGTTAGTCCAAAATCAAAATCAAAATCAGAACCAAAATCAAAATCAAAATCAAAATCAAATTCAAAGCCAAGGCCAAAAACAAAACCAAATCCAAAGTCAAGGACAAAAACAAAATCATAGATTAAGGATTGGGTCATGGAACATAGGAACATTAACAGGCAAAGCTATGGAAGTGGTGGATGTGATAATTAGGAGAAAAATTAATATTATGTGCCTTCAAGAGACAAGATGGGTAGGGAAAAAAGCAAAAACTTTATCAGAAGCTGGATATAAACTATGGTACACAGGAACTGATTGAGCGAAAAATGGAGTGGGGATTATTATGGATAAAAGCTTAATAGATGAGGTAGTGGATATAAAGAGAATAGGGGATAGGATTATTATGGTGAAGATTAGTCTAGGAAGAATAACTATGAATATCTTTAGTACATATGCACCACAAGCGGGGTTAGGTGATGAGATAAAAGCAAAATTCTGGGAGGACCTAGAGGGACTCATACAAATGATACCAAGAGGAGAGAAAGTGATTATAGGAGGTGACTTAAATGGGCACGTGGGTAGAGACGGAAACGGATATAGAGAGGTACATGGAGGGTATAGATTTGGGGAAATTAATAATGAGGGTAAATCTATTCTAGATTTTGCTATGGCATATGGGCTCATTATAACCAATACGAGATTCAAAAAACGGGACGAACATTTAATCACATATAAAAATATCACCTCAAGCACCCAAATAGATTACTTCCTCATGAGACAAGAGGATCGGTTATGTTGTAGGGATTCTAAGGTAATACCGGGAGAGTGTTTGACTACTCAACATAGACTTCTAGTACTTGACGTCCAAGTAAGAAATTGGAAGAGAAAAAATCACATAAAACAAAATCCAAGAATCAGGTGGTGGAATTTAAAAGGGGATAAACAACTAATCTTCAAAGAAAAATTAAGGGGTAGAAGGGAATGGAATGGAGAAAGACAGACAAACCAAATGTGGAAAGAAATGGCTAATGCTCTGAGAAGCACGGCAAAGGTAGTCCTTGGAGAGACAAATGGTAGAGCCCCTAACCTTAAGGAGTCTTGGTGGTGGAATGAAGATGTACAATTGAAAATTAAAAATAAGAAAACTTGCTATAAGGCAGTATATCAATGCAACAATGAAGAAAATCAAAAAAATTATAAAAAAGCAAAAAAGGCAGCAAAAAGAGCTGTTAGTGAAGCAAGGTCAAAAGCATATGAGAATCTATATAAACGACTTGATACAAAAGATGGAGAAAGGGATATATATAAATTAGCTAAAGTAAGAGAAAGAAAAACACGGGATTTAAATCAAGTGAAATGCATAAAAGATGACAATCAAAATGTTTTAGTAAATGAGGGAGCGATTAAGGAGAGATGGAATGAGTATTTCACCAAATTATTCAATGATGGTGGTGACACAAGAGTTAGGTTGGGACATCTTAGTAACTCCGAAGGGAATGTGAGTTACACATTCTATCGACGCATAAGTTCAAATGAAATAAGGCAAGCTTTAAAAAAGATAAAAAATCATAAGGCAGTGGGACCAGATAATATACCAATAGAAGCATGGAAATGCATGGGAGAAGAGGGCATCTCCTGGCTAACGCAACTATTTAACGCGATCCTTAAATCAAAAAAGATGCCAGATGAGTGGAGGAATAGTACTTTGGTTCCTATATACAAGAACAAAGGAGATGTTCAAAACTGTGAAAATTATAGAGGAATTAAGTTAATGAGTCATACCATGAAACTCTGGGAGAGAGTAATAGAGCAGAGGCTTAGAAAAGAAACAAATGTGTCAGAAAATCAGTTTGGTTTCATGCCTGGTAGGTTAACAATGGAAGCTATATATTTACTGAGGCGTCTAATGGAAAGGTATCGGGATCATCAGAAGGACCTACATATGGTGTTTATAGATCTAGAAAAGGCCTATGATAGGGTCCCTAGAGAAGTATTATGGAGGGTTTTAGAGAAGAAATGAGTCAAAATAGCCTATATACAAGCCCTTAAAGACATGTATCATGGTGTAGAGACAAGGGTCAGAACATGCGGAGGGGATACTGAACTATTTACAACCACAATAGGACTGCATCAAGGTTCTGCACTAAGTCCCTACTTATTTGCCTTAGTAATGGATGAACTCACTAAAGATATTCAGACAGATGTGCCATGGTGTATGCTATTTGCAGACGACATAGTGTTGGTGGATGAAACAAAAGAATGAGTGAACACTAAGCTTGAGTTGTGGAGAAACAAATTAGAATCTAAGGGATTTAAATTAAGTAGAAAGAAAACAGAATATATGGAATGCAAATTTAGTAAAAATGCAAGAGTGGATGATGTTATAATAAAATTAGAAGACCAAATCTTACAAAGAAAAGACCATTTTCGATATTTGGGATCAGTGATTCAAAAAGATGGAGAAATTCACGAGGATGTCGCACATAGAATTAAGGTAGGTTGGCTAAAATGGAGAAATACATCGGGAGTGTTATGTGATGGTAAAATCCCATTAAAATTGAAAGAAAAATTTTATAGGAGAGCTATAAGACCAGTCTTGTTGTATGGCTCAGAATGTTGGGCAGTCAAATACCAGTATGAGCAAAAGACGAGTGTAGCGGAGATGAGGATGTTAAGATGGATGTGCGGACATACAAGAAATGATAAAATTAGAAATGAAGTTATTTGTAATAAGGTAGGAGTAGTGCCAATCGAGGAGAAGATGAGAGAGACTAGACTAAGATGGTTTGGTCATGTGAGAAGGAGACTAAGAGACGCTCCTGTGAGGAGAGTTGATGAAATGGAACAATTAGTCACAAAAAGAGGTAGAGGTAGACCCAAGAAGACTTTGGGAGAGACATTAAAGTTCGATATGAAATATATGGATCTAAATGAAGATATGACAAACGATAGAAATACATGGAAGTCTAGAATTCATGTAGCTGACCCCACATAGTGGGATAAAGGCTGGATATGTTGTTGTTGTTGTTGTTTGAAAAACTAACTCCCGGTATTTTGATAATTAATATTCATTGTTGTTAAAATGATTTTTAATGAATTTTTTAAGAAATAGTAGGTATGTATTTTGGGGTGGTAAAATCGCTAAATTCTGAGTTTGTACTAAAATCAAAATTATATTTTCTTATTGTTATAGATTTTGATTTTTTAGATATTTTTATTGAATCCAAATGGGGGGTACTTTCTTATTTACATTTATGTATTAAAATAAATGGAAGGTAAAATATAAATAAAAGAAAATGTGGACATTTACTTATATAAAAGAAATGTAAATAAGTAGTGATGTATACATGCTGAAACTGAGAAGAGGGGATGCTGGGGAGGAGAGGAAGAAATGATGCAGGGAGGATGCAGGCGCGGGTTTCATGAGGCGCGCCTCAACGCCTCACCTTGCAAGGCGAGCGCCTTGCAGAAACCGCCTCGCCTCAGCCCAGGCGAGGCGCCAAACTGGCGCCTTAAGGTGCCTTGCGCCTAGGCGCGCCTTTAATAACTATGATTATAACTCAGTAAATAATATGATACATCAAACATGTGTTCCGAGCATAATTTTCCAACTAAAAACCCATCTCGCCTATAGAAAATTCATGATAAAACACACAATATATATATATAAACCTACTGATCGCTAGTTTCCATGCCAAACCCTGCTTTGTCAATCTAATTTCTGGTGGAAGTAAAAACACCCAAATATGCCATTATATCTGATAGACAATAAGTATAATCAAGATTAAACATCCCATCATACTAAAATGTGATTTTGACAGAAAATTGTCCCATGATGTACTATATATATATATATATATATATATGAATTAGAGACAATATGAAATAATGATATGCTCCTTACTAGGAAAAAAACTGATGTACTCCTACTGAAAACCATACTCCCCCCATGTTCAAGAAATCCCAGAATCTACCCCCTCCCCTGAAATATGTCATCGTTCTCCCCTTTGTAGACATGGAATGTCAAAAAGAAAAGAAGTACATGAAAAACAATCAGGCATGAGGAGAATCATAATGTGTACTACTCAACAGTCTGTAACAATCTGAGAAAATCACCAAGCTCAACAGCAACCTTGGTGGCTGTCTTCGGAAGTATGACAATAATAGTCTCTCCTAAATCTCGATTGAAACAAACACTGTTTTGACAATAGTTAGCTCTCTCAAGCAATCAATTTGGTTCTTCATTTAGGTAAAGCAATTGTTGAGTTGACTGAATTGCACTCTGTGATAGGCATCCATCATTTGAATTTTATTAAGAATCCAAGAAGAATAGTGGAGGGTGAAGAAGAAATGGGAGTCGACAACTATGATGGATCAAATTGTGAAACGGAAGAGATGGAATCTGAAGACTCTGGCATACAAGATGTATCAGGGTCCATAGATGAAGGCTTACCAACAATCTGAGGACAAGGAGGAAGTTAGAAATGAACATGAAGGGCTTGGTTTGTTGTACAATTGAAGCAACCTTCTTGTGAGCAAGTTGATGATGAGCAGACCACAGGGAAGACCTACTCTAGTACATGAGGACCTATGCGGTGCGAAAATAGTCACGGAGATCACCCTTGAGAAATCAATGTACATAACTTTAGCAAATGCATTGTGGAATTGCATTCAATAAAGATGTCAGAAGAATAAAGCAAAGGCTGGATGATAAAATATAGAATAAGGAAAGATTACAAGAGGGTAGACATAGAAGAAATTATTATCCTCTCTGCAGTTTTAGCCACCTAGACATACGGATGGACTTTGTGGCCCAAAGTCAGTAATGGTATCCCAAGACTCTAGATAATACTTTACTAGTTATCCCACAAAATCAAGCACAGTTGGAGTAAGCCTAACTACAACTCCTTGACTGTAAATCTCAAACTAACATGCCTCATTGTGTATCTCATACATGCTGGAGTAAACTTTGCATGATCACAGCACAAACTGTACAGTAGATGAGGATTGAATACTCGACAATTATAGTTGATATGTTCATGCCAAAAACATGACTCATGTAGGTCCTGAGCAAACAAATCAAGACAGAAAGGTGAGAGACAGAAGTAAGAGAAGTGGATTGAGTATAGGAACTGGTCACCCAAGGGCATTTAGTAGCAAGGTAAATGAGTAGAGATGAAATTGGCAGACATTGAAAAGAATGAATGGCCCGTTACTCAAGACCGAACACCATTTGCAAGGAAAAAAGTACATCTACCATCCTATTCATGTAAAAAATTGCAAACAAGATAGAATTAGTGACACAATGGTAGTTCCTTAGGATTTAATCAAGTGAGAACTGTTAAACAAAGTAACATGCCAATGCAAAATAGTCTTACAGACATTTGCCCGTCTCTATAACCAAATTCCCAACCAGAAATTATTTGAAATCGTCCACAACATGCTAACCACACTAGCCAAAAGTTAAACCCAACTGTCCAAATGGAAGTTAGCAAACAATGTTTGACACTCATCAACCAAATTCACTCTCAATAAGAAATGTAATAAACAATGCAGGAAAGAAAATGAGATACTTTTATCATGGAGAAGTAACAGTTCTAAAAATAGGCATGTGATTCTACTCTGTCGCTACCATAAGTTGGAACTCAGTAGCTTACTTTTAGTAAGGAGAAAAAACATTATACAGTCACCAGTTTACTGAAGCAAAGCCAGGTGACACTCCGAAATTTCAAGATAGAGTTGTTGTACCATATGTCACTACCAAAGTTTACTCATTTGACCTAACGCAACAATTAAGATTTCAAGATTAAGCACTAGGCTGGCATTCTGTAGGATTTGCCTTTGACCAACTTCATGAAACTTGTCTTCTTAATCTTTTAATTAACCACCAACAAATCTAGATTAAACCCAAGTTAAACCAAAACACCCTATAAGGAGCATCACAAGAAATTATCAGAAACAAAAATCGCAGTGAACAAACCCTTATATTCTACAGCTGTTTTATAGGATATTTTGTTTTTTGATTTTTTTTTTTAGATTTTGACTTTTATTTATTTTGTTGGGAATTGGGATAATTATGATATAGGGTAATTATCTATTAGTTGAACTTCAGCCTGTAAATAGGTTTAAGAGATAATCAGCAATTTTTTATTTTTTGCTAATTCAGAAAATCAGTTGATTGTTATTGAATACAACTTGATTATTTCCTCTCTCTCTCTCACACTTGGTCTTCTCTTCGTCTCCTGCTATCCTCTCCTCCAATTTCTTCTCTTCTTCTGCAATCTATTGCAAATTTCATTGGCTGTCCTGCATCATTGTTCCCATGATGAACCAAAATGATGAACATTCAAAAAGAAATTGGTTAAAGATTATTCGAGATTTTGTTAAAAATACAGAAATAAAGTTCTCCAATTTGAAGTCAATAAGCCAAGCTACACTCAACACCGCCCATCCCTGAGACACAATGATCTCGAATAAGATGTTGAGATAAATTTGAAACATATATCAAACTGTAGATTTAATAATGCAAAGTTTCTGAGAAGCTAACAAGAATACTGAAACAAACAGGATCTATTTATTTGCTTAATTTTTGATTGCATAGCTCAATAAACAAAATAACTCAGAATGGCACACAAAATCAGGGCGTTTCATCTCAAGTTAATGCAAAGAAAATGATTCTAGCCTGGTTGATAAGTTAAAAGTTCAAAGATAACTTTTCAGTTACCTGTGTCTGTATACCTTGGCAAGCTAGACAAAAAGACTGAGAGAAACAACTCTAGATCTGATTTCAAAGATAACTTGAAATCAGTATGAATTTCAAATTTCTTCAGTTGATGGGAATTTTAAGTAGAAGAATTACGGCTTTATAGAAGTAAAATTAGGTGAGAGAGAGAGAGAGAAGAAAATCTAGAAAGGTTTGTGTTGGTGAAGGCTAAGTCGAGAACAGGGGACCTTTAGAAACTGAAACTTGGTGGGGCCACGATAAGGTTGGAAAGAGCCAGGGAGTGTTCTGAATGCCAATGCAAAGGCTATCTTGTGGTTGCGATTTGAGGAACTTGTTCAAATTTGAGGCCAACTTTGATTTTGCTGGCACAAATGGCAGCCTAATCTCCACAAAGTACAAATCTAAAGGTTTTGAGTGGGTCCAAAACTGGATATATGGAATGTAAGCTTTGTTAAGGAAGAAGTGTGGGTGATGTGGTGAGACTTGAAGATCAAGTTGTTCAAATTAAAAATCAGTTTAGATATCTCAGATCAATTGTCCTGAAAAGAGAGAGATTATTGGAGATGTTGCTCATAGAATCAAGCCAAGACGGTTGAAGTTTGCTTAGTATTGAATTGTTAGCGGGCATCTCATCTAAAAGCTTAAGTTAGATAGAAGGTTAACTTTATATTTTATATTATTATTTTTTACTCTCAACACACCCCCTCACATGTGATAAGGCTTCATTGCATAATTAGTCCAAACACGTGCAACAATTTAAATATTGGGTTAGCAATGAGGTTTAAACTCAAGACTTTTGCCTGCTCTGATACCATATTAAATTGTTAACTATCATCTCACCTAAAAGTTTAAGCTGTTAGATAAAGGGTTAACTTTATTTTTTATTTTATTATTTTTACTCTTTATGCAATTGTAAAATCCCTTTAAAGCTAAACGAAAAGTCTTATCGGACAACTATAAGAGTAGCGTTGTTGTGTGGCTCAATGTTGGACAACAATTACGATCATGTGCAAAATACAAGAAAACACAAAATTATAAGATAAATGTGCTAACTAGAAAACACAAAATTAGAAAACAGAAAACTATACCATGTCATGGTGGAAGTGCATCCATAAGAAAACAGAAAATTAGAAACAAGATTATATCTAATAAGATTGAAATGGGGGCCTATTGAAGATAAAATGCATGAGATGCGATTAAGACGGTTTTACACGTGAGAAGAAGTTGGATAGATGCAGGCAAGTAGATGAAATAGAGAAAGTTTGTAGTAAAAGAGATGAAGGAAGACCAAAGAAAACTTGGTGGGGAACGGGTAAATATAACATAAGATATGGGCATGGATATGGGCATGGATTTATAGAAGATAAGGGCATAGATAGAGATGCACAATTTGTGTAGCTTACCCCACCTAGTGGGATTGAGGCATATGATTGATGTTAAGTACCTATCTCAACCATGATTGTGTTATACTTTATGTCAATCAACAATAAAAAAAAATTGACAAATAATGAATGGTAGTTGAGTGTGTGATAGTTGTCTTAACATGTGCTACATTAATTCAAATTGACCAAAATTGCACCAAGCTCAACTCAAGGCTCACTGCAAGAAATCTTACCTGTAATATCTCACATATATTGCAGCCCCCCTTATGGATACCATATAGTTTTTCCAATCATAAATGCAGCCTGCATTCTAAACATTTTTATGTTTACATTTAAATTTAAAAAACTTGATGCCTTACATTCAAAAACTGGGCAGCTCATGATCTCTAGTTAAACTTCAAATTACTTACCTCATTTTAAACACAGGGCACTAGCTACTATACCACCACTAACATTTTTTTAAAAATATGCATACTGAGAGTAAAAGCTCAGTTTGTGTTGTGGGGGTCTTAGCATTGGTCACCTAGATTTCATGTCATGGTCAATGGAACATAATGCATTAATGCATCACCATAATAACTGAGGAAAAGTTTTTCAAGACAACTTGAGTGAATAAACATGCTGTTGAAAAAGGTTAAGTGAAATAAACATACTCACTAGTAATGCATCACCGAAACATGCTGTTGGAAAAGGTTTTAAGGAGAGATATATCAACAAGAACTTCTAAGAAAGGCTTTTCACATATGATATTTTTGAGTAGGTACTTTTTAATCTTTTGTCAAGTAGGCATATACGAAAAGAATTGCCTTATACAGACAAACCAGAGAGACTACTTATAGATAAGCATCCCAAACAAAATGAACAAAAAGCTCTAGGGAGAGAGAGAGAGAGCAAAAAGCTCTAGGGAGAAGGAAGATACTCTCTTGGTCATAGGGAGGGAGGGAGGGAGACTGTGTCCTTAAGATAGGAAATGTGCCTCTTCACTTTTAGGACCTTAACTTGCCAAATGTGCTGCAAAACACAGATACGCATATCTCCAAACAGTGTTATTTCCTATTTGGGCAAGCATGCCCCTATGAGTACACAAATAATCCATGTGTTCATTAGCATCATCTACTGTACACAAAAAATGAAGAACATGCTTCTAATATATGGGGCCATTAAATAGTGAAGAAGATGATCTACCAAGTATGCACTCTTTCTATCTAAATAGGGACATTCATTCACAATATATAGCCTCACTTCCTCAGGGTATATCATGCCTTAGTATCAAAGTGATGTTGTTTAGACCAAAAAAAAAAAAATGAAACTTTTGACTTCCTCAAAACCCTCCAAGAGAAATCTACTCTACCTTTATCACACAATGCATCATAGAATGACCAAAGCCAAAAAAGCTACTTTGTTTGATCACAAATAGATCCATTTTTGCTTCCCATGCCCTATGCTTGAGTAAGTTTGAAGAATGCCATTTAAATAAAAAAAAAAAACAAAAAGAGCTGTACTCCTATCCCTTAAATCACCTTGAATACAATTTACAAGGACAGGAACATAAAGTTCTATCTCCAGCACATAATTGAAGTTGTATGATAATCAAACCCCTAGTGACTTACTGCTACTCAATGAACAGTAGCATACAAGAAACATGTGTGTTGAATGGAATTTTTCGACTGCTGTAAACAACCTTATCTTTTAATATTGAACATTATCATGACATAGATGGAACTGAAGTCCTAATGTGTTATTTCGTTTCCTTGATAAGTGCATTATCCTGCCACTATAAAAGTGTTGAGTAGCTGTTATTTTATTTGGCATTTTATGCTTGCATTATTGATTTTATATGCATGACAGGCCATCCTCGGATTATTCACAGGGATATTAAGTCAGCAAATATTCTGTTGGACAACAATTTTGAAGCCCGGGTATATTTAGTTTTCACACATTTCATTTCTGTAATCCTCTTATGTAAAATGTAAAATATTCACATCTGTTTCTCCATTCACAGGTTTCTGATTTTGGGCTTGCTAAATTAGCTCTTGATGCTAATACACATGTAACGACACGCGTTATGGGAACTTTTGGGTAGACTAGCCATCCTTCTTTGTAATTCCTGAAGTTTTAACTTAGATGTTTCTAAATATTTCATTGTTTATTTCAGATACATGGCTCCTGAATATGCATCAAGTGGAAAATTGACTGAGAAATCTGACGTATACTCATTTGGAGTTGTTCTTCTGGAGCTAATTACTGGACGCAAGCCTGTGGATACATCTCAACCCTTGGGAGAGGAGAGTTTAGTTGAATGGGTAAGCTTTGGAAAAAAGCCTGGCTGTGAGTTTCTCTTGCCATCACCTTTAACCTTGACCAGACATGCATAAGTAGGATTGGTTTAGTTGATCTACTTGGTTAAGCTTGTCATTTCTTTAATGTAATGTCATCATGCATGGGTTTGGTAGCCAATCTATTTACCTGACCATTACTGAATTCTGTTTGAGCATTTTCATGCCTGATACGAAGGCGTACAAAATTTCTCTCTTGAACTGATTCTTCGGGAGGCTTCCTAGGAATCTTAAATATTGATAGGAAAAAGTTTCTACCAGGTCAAATAAAGTTCTCTTGCTGGCCATATAACTAAAATAGCGGATTGCTATGAGTAAATATTTATTTATTTATTTACAGAAAAAAGCTTTATTTATTTCCTTACTTGTTCACCCAAATAAAAGAAACCATCAAAAAGCCAATCCAAAAAGAAATCCTTGGAATCAAGTTCTGACCAATAGGGGACACAAACGGATACTGTGCAAACTGATTTTCTAAATTAAGTCCCTCTTGAAGATGATGCTAAGGGGTAAATGGTGATTTACGTGTCTTTTGTGGAGCCCAAATACTTAAAGCAATGTGTTCACCTATGAGCCTTCCAACAAAGCCTGAGATCTATACTTCAAATCCTGAAGCTTCCTGTCCAAAACTTAGAGGAGAACATAGAGATGTGGTAGAATGTTGTGAATTTATTTGAAAATTAATATGGAAATCTACATCCTGTTTGCAGGGCTCAAATACTAAAAGCAGTGAGTTTAGCTATGGGCCTTCTGACAAAGCCTGAGATCTATACTTCTAATCTTGAAGTTTTCTTTCATAAATTTTGAAGAGAACATAGAGATTTGCGTAGAAGAAATTGGAAGTAATGAAAAAAGTATGAGCTGTTTGCTTGTTTGATGACCTGGCTAATTAAACTTGACTCCACCTGACAGATCCCAGTAAATGCAACTTAGGAGCATATCAGAGCCCTGCTTATGAAAACCTTTCCTACTGGCTATACTGCCTGTTAAATTTCAGATTGGGGTGAAAAATCAGTATAGAGAAGGCCAAATCTTTTCCAGCTAATTTTTCACAGTACACTGGCCAGACAGGAAAATTTTACTTTTGGAACATTTTGGACTTCTGAAGACACTGGGCTGTACTAGAATTCAGTGATGAGAAACTGAATATTTCTCAGTTTTCTCAGCGAAGGCTGTCTTCAAATGCCGAGAGTCAATGGCCAAAGGAAGTGCGAGGAGAAAAGGCATAATTGTGGGGTGTTAAATGCAACCTGACAATACACAGCCCAGTAGTTGTGGGCTGTGCCAGGCCACCCCCACCGGGGCCGGGGCCTAGCCTGGCATGACCCGTTATGGGTTGTGCTTGGCCTAACCCACAAGCTCAACAAATAAAAATAATTATGGAAATTTGTAATTTTAATTTGTAGCTCTTAATTTGTTAAAAATTTTGAAACAATAAAAACATATTCAGGTATTATTTAGTATAAGCATTATTTTGGTGTATTATTTGAATTTTGTACCTTATAATTTGTAAACTGCAAGTTTGTATGTACTTAGTGACTATTAACCTGTTAACATTTTGAGGCAATAAAAATGATTTGAAATAGGGTAAATTACCAAAAAAAAAAATACTGAACTTCTAGCTTTGTTTCAATTTTTATAGCAAATTTTTAATTTTTTCAGTAGTATATCTAACTTCGTGTTTAGTGTCATATAACGAACTTTCAATGTTTTCAATAGTATATTAAACTTTGTGTTTTGTTCAATTCTACAACCCCCATAGTTTAAGCCATTTGCACAGAGACCCTTTGTGATTTAAACTGTCTTTTAAAGGTTCTCTAGTTTTTTCTCTTTGCTCAGGTACCTCTTTTGTTACTAATGAAGTTAATTAAACTCTAGTTAACTTAATTAATCAATATTTAAATAATAAAAGTATACCTTTAATTATAACAAAGATAACTATGTTTTAAAAATATATTTATGTATATATATCCATATATGTACATAAAAGATGTTTTAGTTATATTATATATATCTGTATACATATAACATATTTTTATTTATATATATAGAAATAAAACAGATACGGTGGCAGCTGGCAAACATTGTCGGCCACTGCCACAGAAACCCCCAGCTATGGGGTTTTCTTCCCCCATGGGGTTCTGCAGCAGTGGCCAGCAACATTCGCTAGAAGTTAGCCATATTTTTTTATTTATATATATATATATATATAGAGAGAGAGAGAGAGAGAGAGAGAGAGAAATATGTTTTATCTATGGTTAAATTACAAGAAAAAAAAATCTGAATTTTCACCTTGTTTTCAATTTTAAACTCAACTTTTAATCTTATCAATTGAGGTATTCAACTTTCTAGTTAGTTTCAATTCTATATCTCTGTCTCATTCTGTTAAAGTTAACCGTTAAATGATGATGTGGCTGCCATAAGCTAATGATGTGGCTGTTACATCATGAGTTAAAAAGGGGAGAGAGAGGGAGAGAGGCTTATCGGGGCAGTAGCTGGCACATCTGTGAGTTGAAGATCTTTCTTCTTATCCTATCAGTGGTGACAATGGCAGATCGAAAGCTCATGGCAGTGTGGCATAATTATATGAAGAAGATCTGATAGTGTGACCATTGGGATTGTGACAGCTTGACATCATCAAATTTATTTGCTTTGCAATTATCAATTCCTGCAAATTTATTTGCTTGGCATCATTAAAATTTTCAATTTGGCAATGATCAATTACTCCAATTTGAAATCTCTCACCTTTGCTTCTGCTACTTCACCAAATTCATCATCAAAGATCCTTAACCTTGATTTCTGGCTATCCAATCTAAGCTTGCATTGGCTATTTTCTCCTCCTCTTAAAAACCCTAGTTTGTGGAAAAAAAATTATATATATATATATTTATGTACCTCTTCCTAAGGTTCAGTCATTTGGGTTTATACCCATCTATAATGTTTAATTTGCTGATGCTGATGATAAAATAAGAGATCCAAACCCCATCCCTAACATCACCGATTCAATTCTGTGCGTCTGTGGCAGCTGCATGGTTGAGGAGCAGCGGCTGCTCCACCATGTCTGCCACCAGGGGATATATTCCACCACCTCTGCACCAACTGCATCTTGCATCTCCACCCCTAGTCCCTGTGTGTGGTTGCTTCCCTGTTGCTGCCTTGGTCGGAGAAACCTCTCTCTCTCTCCCCCATCTTGTGAACTGATGACATGGCAGCCATGTCATCATTTAACGGTCAACTTTAACAAAATGAGACAATGGTATAGAATTCAAACTAAATAGAAAGTCGAATGCTTCCATGATACAATTAAAAGTTGTCTAAAATTGAAAACATAGTGAAAATTGAGTATTTTTTTCCTTTATGCATATATGATATAATATATCTAAAATATATTTTATGTATAAGTTTGGATATATATAGACAAACATTTTTTAGTTCATAGTTATATTCATATCCAGAAAAAAGTTTATAGTTATATTTTTAATTTAAATATTAATTAATTAACTTAATTTGAGTTTAATTAATGTCATTATTACTGGAAGTGGTGTTTGAGCAAACAGAATAAATCACAGGAAACTTCAAAGATATTCTTAAATCACAAGGGGTCTCCCCATAAATAGCCCAAACCATAGTGGATTTGGGGCAATTTACCTATTATAAAATTGAAACAAAATTCAACAACAACAACATATCCAGCCGTTATCCCACTATGTGGGGTTGGCTATATGAATTCTAGACTTCTATGTGGGTTACATCCCAACAGATAGTTTGTCTAGAATTCATATTTGGATTCGACTAGATTTTACGCTGGTTGTCGGCTACCTAACGCAACCCTCCTCCTTTATCCGGGCTTGGGACCGGCAGTGGATAATATCCCCTGGCGGAGTAATGATGAAATGAAGTTTGAACACCATCTTCACATGGAGAAATTTCATGAGATGGTAGTGAATGAAGATAATTGATATAGTTGTGTTCCATAACTTAGTTGACATGGTGAAACCAACAAGTACAATATGGAAACACAACACTGAAACAAAATTCAAATTTCAGTATATTATTGGAAAAATTAAAATTTTGTTATAAAATTGAAACTAAACACAAGGTTCAATATATTATTGAAAAAAATTAAGAGTTTGTTATAAAATTGAAACGAAGTCAAAAGTTCAGTATTTTTTCTATAATTTTTTACCCTTTGTTTTTTTGTACATTCTGTACTTTACCCTTTGAAATATTATTTCATACAAAGCATTACTTTAGTGTACTATTTTAAATTTTGTACATTCAAACTTTAATTTGTAATTTTTATGTTTTATTTTGTAATAAAAATAATACAAAATGTACTCAAAAAAGGGCAGCCTGGTAGGCTGGCCTGCGCATAAGAAAACTGTTTGATACCTCTAATTGGACATCAACAAATCTGAACCATGGTAATGAGTGTTGAAGCTATGATCTTCTTCCAACAAACTCTATGGAGTCAAAAAGATCATAGATATGTCTAGCTAAAGATAGATGTTAGCTAGATAAATCTAAGATATTTAGACAATGTTCTATATTTATGTGTATTAATATCTACATACTTATCTTAAATATCTAGATATTTGTACTAAAAGTTGCTTTAAGCAACTATAAATATGTACCTAAGAGTTCTTCAAATACTACTAGAAATCTATTTCCATAAAACACCATCTCTCTTCCAAAGCTCTCTCTTTCAAAATCTCTTGCCTAATAATCACCAAAACTCCAATAATCAGGCAAAGTTTGGGTCATCTAAATGAAGAGGGAGAGAGGATGATGGTGGAGTTCCTTTTTCCTTAGGCTACATTTGGGAGAGCTTTAGTAATGGAATGGATAAAATGGAATTAAAATAAGTGGAATGGAATAGAAATTTTTTTCTCCTCATTTGGTACAAGAGGGGATGAAAAAGTAATGGAAACTACTTGAGCTATGAAATGGATGAATTTCTATTAGTATACAACAAATGTCAATCATACCCTCATAATAGATAATCAAAATGTTTTTTTATAAAAATATTAGCATAAAAAAATAACATAATTTCCACCAATTTCCTTTCCATCCAATCTCTCCCAATTTGAGGGAGACCAAATGTGCTCATTTAAAGAAGATTGGATGGAAACCCTTTCCATTCCATTATTAATAAGACTCCTAAACAAAGAGAAACTCTTTCCATCATTCACCATTCCATCCAATTCCCTCCCGAACACACCCTCAAAGTTCCTAGCGTGGGGGGCAAGAAATGAAGATGACTTAATCTTTAGAGTCTACCGCACTTTCTGTTTTATGTGGTGATAAAGAGGCCGCCTATTTCTTTTCTCTGACTAATTATATATTTCTTTTATATTTTATACATATATAATATACACACTGGTGCTTGCATGTGGTTGTGTATAGTGTTGTACCTGAGATTTTGGGGCTCTGAGTCGAAATGTAAAAATGGGCCCCCGAATCATAGTGTACATTCAAATTTTATTTTTCATAATAAAATATAAAAAAAAAAATATCCATACCATATCAAAATAAAATCGAAAATTTTCGAACTGATCAATTAAAAACTACTCTCCTTGCAGTTTTGGAGGCAAAAATATCAATCAAATTTACATAATCAAGTTGTTCGAGCATTTTTTTCTCAATAGATAACATAGCCAATCCATTCAATCTATTTTGTGACATTGTTGAGCGGAGATAAGTCTTGATCATCTTCAACTTGAAAAAACTTCTTTCTGCAGATGCAACTGTTACAGGTATAGTCAACAAAATTTTGTAAGCAACACAAGCATTTGGGAAATACCCATCCATTATATTCAAATAGTTTACCACATCAATTGTTTTTTTTGTTTCTGTAGGTAAAGAGTATTTCAAGACTGACAACTCCGAAAACAAATCATCTCCATCAATATTGGAATGACCATTATGTGTCAAGGATTTTTCAAGATTCTTACAAGACCCCAACAAAGTATCATCATCAGCAAACCTCAACCTTTCCAAATTAAACAAAAATCCAAATATTTCCTCATATTTTTTAAACAAATCTAGTTTGAAGTGAAGAATGAGCCTGATCAATTATGAAGAGGAAATAATTTACTCTAAAAGAATCTTCTACTGATTGTGTTACCTCATCACTGCCATCTTCATCAAATTGTTTCTTTCTTCGAATCATGCGTTTTTTCTCGAAATACAGCTTCAACTCTTATTTCATTTTCCATTTGTTTTGCTTCAACCATAGCCTTATCAAATCTAGATTATCTATAGTCATTAAGAAACAAAAGAAGTCATTCTAAAAGACTGATAGCAACATCAATATCCATATTTTCAGTTTGAAGAAATTTACTTGCAATGTTAATTGCATGCAACAATTTGTACCAAATTACCATGCCAAGCAATAACTCAAAATTTTGAAGTTCATATGTTGCTAAGGACTTAGCTTCGCTCCTTGTTTTAGGATCTTCATTAGTATCTACCAAGTTAAATAAAGCATCTCTTATTTGTATAGTTTGCTCTTTTATAGGCCTAACACTTTCAATATGACTTTCCCAACATGTTTGTGACAATGGCTTAAATGTAAGACCTTTTACATGATCTTTAAAAATTTTCCACCGCTTGGTAGAAGAAGAAAACAATGTATAGATGCATTGTATCACTCTAAAAAATGACATAGCTTTAGGACAATAATTTGTCATATCACATAATGTCAAATTAAGACTATGACAACCACATAGAGTATAGAAAGCTCTCGGATTTATTTCAAGTTGTCTTGTCTGTACACCTTTGCTTCCTTCTCATATTAGATCCGTTGTCATATCCCTGATCTCTTATATTGTCAATATCAAGCTCAAGATTGGTTACCATGTTTTTAAACTCAATAAAAAGTCCAAGCCCTGATGTATCATCAACTTTCAAAAATTCTATCCAATATTCTTCTACCGTTGTAGAGTTTGCTGAATCATCCACACATCGTATTACAAGAGACATTTGCTCCTCATGACTGGCATCTGGAGTACAATCTAATATGACCAAAAAATATTTTACTTGTTTAACTTTTCTAATAATTGAACTTTTCACCTCATTTGCCAACATTTTTATAAATTCATTCTGAATTTTAGGGCCCATATATGTATAATGAGTCTCACATGCTTGAATACGCCGAATGTGTTCTTTTATAATCGAATCAAACTCAGCAATCATTTCAATCATTTGCAAAAAGAGACCATTATTTTCCACATAAAGCTTCTCACAATCTCCTTGAAATGCCAAGTTATTTTTTGCCAATCTTTGCACAACAGCTATTATCTTCTTCAACACATGTCTCCAGTGTTCTCTTTCTTTATTGATTTCAATTTGCACACTTTGATCAATTGTTTTATTTTTCTGCAGTCTTATTTCTAATTCAATCCAACTAGTCATGCAATCTATATGCTCCTTACTTGCTTCATGATTTTTAAGACTCCGACTCATATTATGCCAATCTTTGTATCCTTCGTTTCCCAACTAACCAATTTTACTCATTGTTTTTTGAACTTGAACAACTTGTAGCAAAAGCAAAAAATCCTGTCCAAATGAAGTAAATATACTAGCCATCTCCTATCTTTTGTTTCTCTATTGAGTAGTACTCGCTTATATTGTGATAATTCAAAATGCCTACCAATACTATCTTTAGGAAACAATATTCTATTAGCTCTTTTGGACCCCTCTCTATTAAAAAATCTCTCATATTTTGGTCAATTTTATCCCAACACCCTAGATCATAAAAATTAATCAACAAATCTTCATGTTGAACATTTTCTTCTTCTTCCTCATTCAATTGATTCACATCAACGTTTTCTTTTTCTTCTTCATCATTCAATTCATTGACATCAACGTCATCGTCTTTGTCTTCATTAAATTCATCAACCATTTCACATTGATGGAGATGATTTATTTTCGGAGTTGTCAATCTTGAAATACTCTTTGCCTATAGAAACAAAAAAAACAATTGATGTGGTAAACTATTTGAATAGAATGGATGGGTGTTTCCCAAATGCTTGTGTTGCTTACAAAATTTTGCTTACTATACCTCTTACAATTGCATCTGCAGAAAGAAGTTTTTCCAAAGTTGAAGTTGATCAAGACTTATCTCCGCTCAACTATGTCACAAGACAAATTGAATGGATTGGCTATGTTGTCTATTGAGAAAAAAATGCTTGAACAACTTGATTATGTAAATTTGATTGATATTTTTGCCTCCAAAACTGCAAGGAGAGTAGTTTTTAATTGATCAGTTCGAAAATTTTCGATTTTATTCTGATATGGTATGAATTTTTTTTTATATTTTATTATGAAAAATAAAATTTAAATGTACAGTATGATTTGAGGGCCCGAAAATCTCAGGTACTGCACTGTGTTGTATATATGTAAAATTTGGAAAGCAAGAAAATCAAAGGTGGTTGATGTACTACTGTCTAATTTCTTTCTTTTTCTTTTTTTTCTGTAACTTACTACTGTCTAATTTCAAGGTTTATGAATTTTAAGATGCAGTATATTTACCACTTCTAGTTTTTCTTTTGGCAATTTTACTTGTGCATGGCCTAGGATTCTCTCAACATACTGAATTAGAGGGCATTAATTTCCTTTTCCACACAGATCTGTATATCATTGGTTGGCCTATGATCTCAATCTTCAAACTCAAACTAATTTTCTTAATTTTTAAATTGGTAACTGATACACGTCAATCAACCATTAATCATGCATTATACACGTTGCATTATTAAGTAAATATGCATGTTCTGAAATTGTAGAGATATGTGTACATCCATTCTAGTGATAAATTCTAAATGGTATATTAGAAGTTGACCAGCTAGCCATGCCAAACCATAGCAAAAAGGGTATGCTGGCTAATACAGATTAACAGCTTATATGGCAAGAGCCCTCTTGGTTCTTTGTTTCTTACCTAGGTTCAAAGCTTCACCATATAATTCTTCCCTGAGAAATATTATCTTTTATATGTATAATGATACATCCTTGAAGATGCTAATTATTTGATAAACAGATTGCTTCTCTTTGTTCCTAACTGGGGACCTCATGTCACAGTAATATTGGGTGAAGTTCACATATTTGAGTTACTCCTCTTCATATGCCTACAGGATGTGCCTATAGGTTTTGAATTACCTATCTTCTTGTGCCTATGGTTCTGTTTTTTTTTTTTAATCCCCATGAATAACATATATGTAGAATTCATGTAGCCAACTCCACAGTAGAATAAAGGCTTGATATGTTGTTGAGTAGCATATATGTACAAATCGTTTCAGTGGACAAGGTTTGCATTGTCAGGACACAAGCACAAGGGATGAAATGTGAGAGTTCAATTTGTAGAGTTCTATACCTGTGTATTTAACTAAATAATTGAAATTGTCATTCAGGCTCGACCTTTACTTAGCCATGCTCTGGACACTGAGGAATTTGAAAGCTTGGTGGATCCAAGGCTTGAAAGGAACTATGTAGAAAGTGATATGTTTCGTATGATTGAGGCTGCTGCAGCTTGTGTGCGTCATTCAGCTGCAAATAGACCACGAATGGGACAGGTATGCAATCTAAGATTTGCAGTTTACCTGAAAATATTTGCTTTGTACTTGGTATATGAAGGTGGTTAGATTTTTTTTTTTTTTTTTGTTTCTAAGAATGCTCATCTTCTCAGGTTGTGAGAGCTTTTGACAGTATGGCTGCCGCTGATCTTACCAATGGAATGCGGCTGGGTGAAAGCGAAATATTTAACTCTGCACAACAATCTGCAGAAATTAGATTGTTTCAACGAATGGCATTTGGTAACCAAGATTATACTACAGATTTCTTTAGTCAGGGTAGTGGCCTTAATCGATGACTAGTGCAGCCAATATGGACAAGATGAATGCATTGTGAATCAGCAAGTTTTGTGAAATCAGGCTGAATTGCTATTGGTGCTGATGGAATGGTGTCCTGACTGACAAGCCAAGCTGTCGATTTTCCCTACTCTCAGAGCTCTGACTATGTCAGATGACGGCAGGACTGAGGTTGAATTCTTGATTAGAGATTTTGTAAGTAGGTTTACTTGCAGCTTATACATATTAGGTATGGATCCTCCTATTCACGGGGAATTTTCCCCTGAATGTACACAAACAAATGGACGATTTTGCTATCATCAATATATTTGTTATTTGTTCATAAAGCTTCTGTTTTATTCAAGGCTCTCAATTTACACACTCCTAAGGTACACTACACCTGCTTGGTGCCTGTTTTAATACCTCAAGGGGAGCTTGATTTTGTGAATCGGCATTCTTGCTAGGTCAGAAATATCAGTCTCATTTCATTGGGATTACTATTTGTAACATTGCTAGGTAGACTAATTCTTAATTTCTTGTGGCAGTTACAAACTCTAATGTTGTTAAAACAGGGATCCTCTTTCTTTCTTTCTTTTCTAGATAAAGGGGAAACAAAAGCATGAGGGTCACTAACAAGTTATCCAGGGATTTTGTAACCACTCAATTGTCTCTCTAGGTTCGCTTGCAATGCCTATGCCTAGGAACTTCTCATAGGAACACCTCATTAGGCTATTCACGCTTGCTAAGTAAAACTTGTGTTAGGAACTCCTCTAGTAGGAGTATAGGCTACCTTTTCCAAACATTAAACTTGAACTTGAGAACTTTTGTTTGAAAGAAAAGGTTTTTTAAATATAGAGTTTTGACATTTTGTGTTACATTTAATATCAATAGTTGAAAAATCGCCGTTGACTATAAAAAAGTCGATAATTTTTTAACCATTAATACTAAAATGTAAAACTCCATATTCAAACAATCATACCAATGCATCCTCCCATAATTCAGTTTTTGTCTACCAAATCATTCATGAACCAACAAGTCATCCAAACAGCTTGTTGAGCCAAAAATTGAAAAAAGCATGTATATATAAGGTGTTTCGTTGGGAACATGTGATTATTATTTTTAAGTATATATTAACTAAATTTATTGTGTAATAACTTATAAATTACATGCATTGTATAAATGTACAAAAATTTATATTTAAACTCACTACAATAAGTTTGAACCCTAATGACATAAGAAATCATTATAATTTTTTATTATCAAACTAAGTTAGAAAAAAAAAATGTCTTGAAGAAAACACATTAAAATAACTCATAACTTAAGTTACGTGAAAATAAAAACAAAAAACAGATAAGATAAGAAACGGAAATGGAGAAACGAAATTTTTTTTAAAAAAATCAAAAATACAAAAATATGTAATTAAAAAAATATAGATATTTTTTTATAAATATAATTTTTAATATAAAAAATTATAAAAAAATTGAGTTAAGACGAAAAAAAATTCATCTCTCTAACCATTTCGTGAATTGAAATATTTTTAATATTTTTTTAATATTACGAAACAGTCTTAAAATGTTTCTAAAATTATGAAAACAACTTAGAAATATTCTTCTTTTTTTTTTAACCATATTTCTAGACATTTTGGTATAGGAAAAGTTGCAAAAAAGTCCAAACGATACTTCAAAGATGTTTCTGTGTATAATAGCTGATAACTATTGAAAAACAAAAAACACTAATAATATATCATGAATGCCACCTCAGCATGCACCCATGTACATAAAAATAAAAAATAAAAAATAAAAACCTTTTTTTGTCCACCGTCAAACCAATGAGCCAACAACAACCATTCAGATGGAAACCATACCAAGAAAAGGTCAGATCTCAGAAAGACAACATCATATGAACTCTGTAAATTACAGCTCCTTGTTTGACCAAAAATAGAATCCTATAATTACAAATCCCCAAGACCCAACCAAGATGCCACCTTTTGACAATTCATCATCCCACCTACCCGCTCCCATTTCCCCCATTTTCAAATCGAAATCTTCCCCTTTAACACCTCCAATCTCAACCCACCAAATCCAATTCTACGTACCTTTTCTTCTTCATCTTCATCTTCATCTTCTTGTTTGTTCTTCAATCTTCTATTGCTGTTTGTTTCAGAATAATTGATATTAACGATTCATGGCAAGGCTTCAATCCAACCAGTTGAAGCAGCTGAAAGACATCTTCATGCGGTTCTACATGGACTCCGACGGCAGCCTCACGCACCTCGAGCTGGCGGCGCTCCTCCGGTCGCTGGGGCTGAAGCCGACCGGCGACCAGATCTACGTCCTGCTGGCCAACATGGACTCCAACGGCAACGGGTCGATCGAGTTTGACGAGTTGGTGGAGGCGATCTTGCCGGACATGAGCGAGGAGGTGCTCATAAACCAGGAGCAGCTCATGGAGGTTTTCCGGTCCTTCGATCGCGACGGCAACGGCTACATCACCGCCGCCGAGCTCGCCGGACAGATGGCCAAGATGGGCCACCCCTTGACGTACCGGGAGCTGTCGGAGATGATGAGAGACGCCGATACCAACGGCGACGGCGTCATTAGCTTTAATGAGTTCGCGAATATTCTCGGCAAGTCGGCGTCGGAGTTTCTCGGCCTCGCCGCCGTTTAGAATATAAAAATTCTTTCTTCTCTTCTTCCTTATTTTCATCCTCCTCCTTCTTCTTCTTATTTCTTTGATTAGGTTAAGATATGATTGAACTCAAGATAAAAAAGAAAAAATGGAATTAGATATGTACATTATTTCTACGTATAAATAAAAATACTTAGGAATCATGATTTTTGTTCTCCTTACTATTTGTTCTTCATACATTAGAATCCCATATCCTTATATGGATTCTCTACCAAAGGCAACTTCTTTGAAAATATTTGATTTTAATAGTAGAATGCTACGAGATAAAAATTAATACTATTTACACATTTAGATTTACGTTTATATTGACATCCCATTAAATCATTCAAGTATCTGTATGAAAAATTCTATTTGTACCTTTTTTTTTTTTTTTTGCTTTTCAAATCCACTTTCTATAATATAATAATTATTTTTCAAAAATATTTTTTAGTGTACACAGTTATCTCATGCACAATCATTATCTATCATTGCTGACAACCATTTATCATCACAAAGCTCCCACTGGCAATCACGTTGCTTTCACCGACGATCATGACAAACACGATCGCCCATCATCACATTTGAACCCCAAGATTTAGGGAGAGTGACTCAAACATCAATGGGAGAGACGGGTGTGATGATGGACGGCCACGTTTGTTGCAGCCGCCAATAGAAGCTTTGCAATAATTGATGATGATGGTGTTTGCGAAGAGCATGGAATGACAATGTATATTAAAGGGTATTTTTTGAAAATAATTGTTGCAACTATAGAAGGTAGGTGTGGAGAGCAAAGAAGATTGGTGTAAATAGAATTTTTTTTATTTATATTTATTACTTAAATGAATTAATTTTATTTAAATAATTTAACGAGAGATGCATTAATAATTAATTAATAAAGTATTAATATAGACGGTCAAGTATTATAAACTCGGGCATGTTACAGTTCATTAATCATTTGATTGTGGGTTTGGTATTTCTATTAATGAATGAAAATGACATATCATCCATATCCTTACATGTATATTACAAGTGGTGTGGGGATGCATATGGAAGCTGATCCATTGGTATGGTCTTGTGACAGACTAAGACTATTCAATGCTGTCTCATAACCGAATGGAATTTTCTGTCAAGAACCAAACAAGAAAGAGGCCATATAGAAAATAGTAACATGATTTTCCGGGAAAGTTGCTGTGGAGTTTCTTTTATTTTCTTTTCTTTATTTGAATCAACAGATGAGGAGATGGGCAATAGATTTGACCTGATGAATTATTTCAGTAAACTCTGAGCCGTAGATCGATCAGGGCCCCCTAAAGTCATAGGCCAGGTCTATGCCTAAGGCCCTAAAAAAACAGGGGTCCAAAAAAATGAGGCTTCATATCTTTTAAAATTCTATTTCATAGTGATTTTTTGTTTGGCTTCGACTCTTTTAAATTCATGAATTATTTTTTAATATTAAATAATGGATAGCATAGTATCATTTAAATAAGAAGATCCATAACTTCTAAGTTCACAAATCATTTTCTAGTATTAGACAATTAATAGTGAGATGCAAATTAGTAATATAATAAAAAAAATAAAAAATAACTTTATTTTAAGGAGACAATTTGATAAAACAATTATTTGGACGATAAAAAACTTGTTTGGCAAATTCGTATTGATTTGGACATTAAAGAGAAAAGGCAAAAATAAATTAATAATTTTTTAATTTGTAAAAGAAAACCGTAAACTCTTATCTTTTTTATTCTTTATTTTTTTTATTTATTCAACTCTTACGTTCCAAACTTTCACCTCTTTAGTTTTATTCATTGGCTTCTCTTTTCTCTTCCTCTATTTTTTGCCTATTGTACTTCTCTTTTGCTTTTTGCTTTAACATGATCTCCACTCTTTTTGCTAAAATCTCAATACTCAATATACTAAAATTTACTTTCTAAACTTGAATACAAATATTTAATTAATAATTTTATATCTCAAAAAATAAAATAAATAAAATTTACATAATTTTTAATATTTATTTATATTATTAAAAATTCATCAAAAAATAACTCAATATTCTTTAAGCCAGCCCTACTGTATATATTACAGGGCACATAATTTCTCATTTTACAACACGAATATGTGACCTTCTAGGAGCAATTTACCACTGCTCGGAGACTGGCCCTCCTCAGACAGTTGGATCCAAATTTGCTTGTTTTTGTGGGCTTCAGATCTTCTCCAGTTCAATCCAGTCCACTCACTCACCTTGTGATGCTGCCTTGGATGTTCGTCTTTCTGGGTACAACGTGCAGACCCTTCAATCCAGCTTTCCAACATCCAAACCATTTGGAAGCCGGAAAAACTGACACCTCCGATCATATCTCCGGTTCCTCTAGCTGATTGGAGCCAGCCAGGCCGATGCCAACCCGCCCATCGATGGCACTGCATTGTTGCTCGAACAGACGAACCTGAAAGAACAGAGCCAACAAAAATGACCAAAACTAGAGAGGAAATCAATCATCCGAGAGGGGTCAGAAAAGGGATTTATTAACTTCATCGTTACAGCCTATAATTACAGCGCAAACATCTCGTTCGTGCAGGGTAAATCCCGGCAGCTGTACAAGGTTCGGATAAAGAAACAAACTACAGCGACAGAAATGAAAGATTCAAAACTTACAAAAGATTCAGGGGCTTTTGCTTTCTATCTAACATGTGGTACAAGCTCAAAATATGCTTCTGTACATGGTTGTTCATCGGCATACTTTTATGGTCACAATGAAACAACCTGGGACACAATGGACAACAGAGTTGCAATTCTTCAGCAGATTCACCGACCCATGATCATCGCGAAGAGCTCGGGCACAGGGTCGACTGGTTATCTTCTTCTACAAGGATGATTTTTTGCAGCTATCCGCGCCGTAGTGCCCACGGTTGTGGGCCGGATTGATCTTTGCCGGACCATATTGACGTATTCGGGGTCATCTGATTGACCCTCGTGCCTTATCCACTGTATCATGCCGTGGTACATTGGGAAGAACCGCATCTGAACTGCTGAGTATGAGAAGTACGGGATGAGGGCTGAGATCACCACAAAGAGCGTGATGAACCAAAAGAAGGGCGATGGGGCTAGGCACTCGACGAAGACTTTGTAAGCAGTGGTGGAGTAATCAGGAGGCATGGCTCCATATGCTAAGAGGAAAAGATACCAGAGAGCAATGCCACCCCAGATGAATAGATGTTGTATCCAGGTGAAGTAACTCACAGCTAGGGCCATCTGGATGTTCACAACCCAGACGACACAAGAATACATTGTCGCCCCAACAATTTCCAGCCCGGCAACCTTTCCATTTGTGTCGAAGGCCTCAGGATCTAATACTTTTATACAGAAGAAGAAGATAATGACTGCACTGCAAAGCCCATTAAACATCCAGGCAAGTATCCGGCGCCAGCTGAAGAGGACGTTCTGCACGCCTTCTTGGTACAGCAAGGGGAACTGCAGAACGCGGCACAATCAATGAGGAACATAGTTCACATAATCAAGATTATGACAGGCAGGCTTTATACAGTACATTATCATTGTTATTGTAATATCCGAGTGTTCTTTGTACACAGCATCTAAGAGATTTTTGTGCTCGGTGCAGCCAAGAGATGTTACAACTAATGAACATCATAAAGAAAACACCATACCTTGAGGCAAAACCGAGCTGATACATCCTGGTCAAAAACACCCATGGCAATGACAGGAAGTGACGTGAAGAAGACGTTGTATAGAGACAGAAACCAATCATTGTATGCAGATTGTGCAGAGAAAGATGCATGTGCCTCGTAAAGGAAGAGGGTGATCCCAAACGTGATATTCTTATAGAAGAAGTAGCATATCTGCCAAAAGCAGAAGGAATAAGTCAGCTGACCATCTAAGATGTCTACAGTAATGAACTAAAAAAATAATAACAATAGTCAACAAGAAAATGAATCTTCAAAACTTTTGGAATTTAAGTTCAATTCTGCCAATAATAGACACAGGTACCAGAAAGTAGAAATGAAAAGGCAAAATTGAAAAATATTTTATGTCATTACCATGGAAGAGATCCTTCTGTAACACCAATGCCCATGCACCAATAGCAATCTCTCCAAAAATTTGAACTGAGCAATTGCTATATCGCTTGACATGACTGCCTGATATTTGTAAAGCAGATAAAATTCAGGACAAATAAAGTCAACTAAATCCAGCATTAAGATTGTTTAGAGATGAAAAACATGTTCGGCTATTGGTTGAGCACCTGCATTCCTTCAACACCACTGATTCCAATTCCGATATCAGCTTCCTGAAGCATCCCCACATCATTGGCACCATCTCCAATTGCTAATGTCGTCTTACCATTTCCTTCTTTAACAAGTCTCGTAACCTGCATTTTTTGAGAATCACAGTTTTTGAATCAACAAAAAAAGCACAAAGGAAAATAGAAAAACAGAAGGCACGAAAAGAGTACGCAAAGAAGATATTTTCATAATGTTAGCAGCTGGAAAACTCACAAGTGCCTTCTGTTTTGGCGATGAACGGCAACAAATGACAGATGCACAGCCAATGGCAAGTTCTAGAAACATTTTCTGTATGTCCTCCTTCAGTGCATATGCAAGTGATTTCCCATCAATGATTAAGGCAAATGCTTCAGAGCTTCCAGCAGATGCCTTGAGCAGGGAGTTCCCTTCATTTATCTGGCGGAGGACACTTTCCTTTGAAGCCTAAGCAATAAATTCAAAATATCCATCAGGACTAGTTTCAATCAGTTGATCTTAAATAGTAACTAGCTTCAATCATCAGTAACTAATAAATAATCAATTCTTAGGTAACTAGTGACAATCATAGGTAACTAAAACAAAATAATGTAACCCAAAGTCTGAAACAAGAGCACAGACATCGCTCAGCTAACATCTACAATGAAATTTCAAGTTAAAGGACACTAATTCAAGTTTTTCAAGGCTGATTTTTTCCAATGGTAAACAAATAAAATTGAATCCAGAAAAGAGGCCATTAGATTATCCGTTAGGGTGATGAAGGGTGCCTTACAAAGCCACTCCTGTTCAAACATCCTAGAAAACTTTAATTGTTTGTATAGGTATTCCAGAGGACAATTTTATGTGTTTTAACTATTCGACACCCATATTTCTGCCAAGCTATGTTCATCCAAAGAACATCTGAGAGTATGAGCTGGTGGGCAATGACTTTATTTCTTGGTTATGTGTCACAAAATTGAGTAGTTGCTGACAAGGAGTTATACGGTACAAGTTGACAAAAATACCACAATAAATGAGGACATTGAGAGGCTAGTTCAAGAAACAACGAGAAACTTAGCTGCTAAACAATCAGTTGAAAAACATATGCACCTATAAAGAGCACCAAGAGAGCACACATGTCCAGCCAACTATAAAGCATGTCATAAGGCTCTCATAGCTTTTCTCAGCAGCTTTCGACTTTATTTTTAATTAAATTCACTGTCATCATCAAATTTAAGCTTTCTGAACAAATGCTACCACAAAGAAAATATAGTTTTACCTTGGCAATGACATCTTTTTCTCCTGCTTTCTCTAGCTCTTTGATATCTGGTGTATCCAAGTCTATTATTATTTGCTTCATTCCTTGTCTAAGCAAACTACAAGCAAAGCTGCAAATTTGTCCTTCTATGTTAGAAATGTTCAGAAGTGATATCAACATTAATCTCAAACGTTAATAATCGTACCCAATATTGATGGCAGTCTCCATCTTATCTCCTGTCAAAACCCATAGTTTTATTCCTGCTTGGGCCAGTTTGTCAATGCACTCAGGCACCTAACAAGCACAACAGAAGAGAATTCAATTCCACATACCACCTCTAATCAGAACAAAGATATCATTATTATAACAGCTTCTACATAAGCTTTTCTCAACCCACCCCTTGTTGGAGTTTGTCCTCAACAGCTGTTGCACCAAGAAGAATCAAATCCCTCTCAACTTTCTCAGTCATTTTATCAATCAATGCCTCCCTATCTGCACTGACTAAATTCTTGGCCTCTGAAAACTTTTCATTGAAATCTTTGTACTCTTCCTCACTGAGTTCGCGATAAGCAAGTATTAAGGTCCTCAAACCTGCATCAGCATATTCATTCACATGTTCCCTGGTTTCTTCTTCAAACTGTCTTCCATTTTTGGCAAGCCTTTCAAACATGACACTGCATGCAAAATAACAAAAAGGGAAAATCAGAAAAGAAAAACTGATTGGCAGGTTAAAACATTTTCAAGATAGTTATAAAGATTATTCAAAAAAGGGATTCCAGAGTGAGGGAAGGTATAAAATACTAACCTGTCAGCACCTTTACAGAGTAATAATATCTTTCCCTCCTCACTTTTTACTATTACAGACATCCGCTTCCTTGTGCTATTAAATTCTAAAACATTCAAAAGTTTATATGACCTGCAGAGAGCAAAGTATTAGTATAATGTGTAATTTAAGTTGTTCAATTACTTGAAAGTAGACGAAACAAATCATAGCAATACATGCAAACACAAAATTACAAAGATATATTTTACATATGACATATGAATGGATCGGTTACGGTATGTTTGTGTCCAACACAATTTACATCAGAATCAACTATGACAACTAATATAATAGGGACATTATGGAGATAAGCAGTCTTGTGATAAAACTATATTTCGTCCACTAGCAAAATTTTCTGACAAACATTGGAACAGAAATGTTGGCAGGGTATCGGCCTAAAGAACCTAAACAAAACCTGCAGTTTTTTCAATGCAAGTTAAAAAGAAAAAGCTCTCGATGAACAGGTCTTCAGGATTCATTTTCTTATAAACCATTAAAAGAATGTAAACTGTGAATAGACTATATCAGAGTGATGTACCCAAAGATAATTCGGCATGCGTGCATGAAGCAGCCAAAAGAGTGGAGCATAGAATTTTTCATTTATATGAATGCAATAAAAAATTTCACCCGTGAATGAACAAGTTTAAAGAAACTGACCTTTCAACTTCTTTTCCAGAAACAGGGTCCAACTCATGCAATGAGACAGTTGTTTGCGTTCTTTTGTAAAATTCAAAGCCAAGTTCTCTTGCTGCAATCACAAAAGCTGCCTCATCTGGTGACTCAGCTTCATATAAGAGCTTCTGGGTATCTTCATCAACTTCAGGAATGGCTGTATGACAGATTGCCAACACACGAAAAAATCTCTGTATGACATCCGAATGGGGTTCATTAACCCAATTCCCATTCATGATCCTTTCATCCTCGAAGTTGAAGCCTTTGATGGGTGATTTTTTATCAGCGGATTCCTCAGGATTGTCCTCACCATTTACCATTTCATTGGCCAATGGAGATCCTTTTCTTCTAGCCATAGCCCTCTCTACTTCAGTGACACCACGTCCATAAGCTGTCCCAGCCACAGAGCATTTGATGAACTCCATTGAATTGCAAGTCAACGTTCCAGTCTTATCAGAAAGTATCGTGTCAACTTGTCCAAGTTCCTCATTTAAATTTGAGGTGCGAGCATGCGCTGGTTTGTCAGTTTCTTCATAGTACATATTGATGTCATTATTGATGAAAAGGCTCTGCAGAACTTTGACAATTTCTATTGACACATACAAGGAGATTGGTATCAAGTAACTATACAGCATCAAAGCCGTCAGAAAGTGATATATTGCAGCAGCTGGGGCTCTGTCTGGATCAAAGAAAATTGTAGAATCATCCGGTCTTAGATACCACCTTTTCATGGTGTCATTATCAAGGTCATCTTTAGTTTTAATGCCGAAGTAAACCGATCCAATAAAAGACAGCAAAAATAGGACACCGAATAAGAAGTAGATAATTTTGTCCATTTTTTTCTCAATTTTGCTTCTCTTTGAAGGGGGGTCAGTAGAGTTTTGAATAACCTTTGTATCAGCACCTGTGAAGATAACAGCCCCAAATATGTAGTCGGTATTCCGGAGTTTGGAATCTCTAAGAAGAAGTTGTTGAGGAGTAAGAGGATACTGTTCGTCTTTAACTTCCATACTTCCAATAAATGTGTACAAATTTGCATTTGGGTCTTCGCATTTAACAAAGGCTTTAAAATCCTTGAAATTAGAGTCCTGTAAAAACGAAGTTACCTCCAAAGCCTGTTTTAGTTTCAAATTTGTTTCACCATCAAGGTTCATGGTTTCAACATAAGAGATCCCGTCATCGTAACTGGATGAAAGCAAGAGAAGATCAGCCGGAAAGAACTCATCCTTCACCACCTTCACTATGTCTCCTACTCTGAGATTCCTCCATTCAGTATGCTCAAAAACTCCATCTCCACGATGTACTTTAACCTTTCTGTTGTTCACCTCAATATCCTGAAAATATTTTCACATATTAAATTCTAGAGAAGATATGGTGCCCCACACAAAAAAAAAAAAAAAATGGAAGCATAATTAGTCACACTTGACAACATAAAAGGTGTCAGTAGATAGCTCGTGCAAATCGCAAAAGGCTACGGCCTCTGTATCACTTGATATTTTGCATGTTGAGAAAAGAACATGGATCAACCTACCCATTCAAAGTAACTTACAAAAAAGCAACCTTATTTCTAAATTTTGCTATTTCAAATTTGGTTTGATATCATTAGAGCAAGCAACTTAAGTATAATCCATAATACCAGCATAATATCAATCTTGTGTGATTGAAACTCATTCACTATTAGTGCGTTGCCCTTGGTGAAAACTCTCTCATGTTTTAGGATGATTACATGCTAAGCATCTCGATGGTACAAAAGTTCTGCTGCAATCATAGCAGATATATTCTACACATCACAATTGACAGTCAAACTGAACTTTTAAGTCACAGAACAAAGAATTCATTATAGAAACATTCCAACTAAGAGCATACAGATTGTTTCTCGAAGACCCTTCCACAAAAGGGGATCTCTGGTGCACAAGACTCCATGCTTCCGGGTCAGTCCCTACCTCAAAAATAACAATAACTATCCTAAAATTTTTAGGCAGACTCCAAGCTATTTTTCAATATAGAACTTCCCATCAATAAATTCCCTGGACAATCCCTAAGTAATGGTAGCATGAGAACGAACAAGAAAAAGAAAAACAAAAGCAACCTCTCATGAATTTCAGTCAAAGATTCATCATCTGGTGTGCAGAATACGCATCGTTAGGGATTTCATTCTAGATCAGAAACAGATAGCATAGCAAGCACTAGATAAATCATTGAACCAGTACACACAGAGAGAAGTAAACCTGCTGTTTGCGGCGCCAATCCTCGATACCTTCCTTCACCATGGTTGCCCCAATCACTATAATTAGAGGGAGAATAGCACTAACTGCAGAGTAAGGAGAGAGTGGGGTGAAGGCCAAGATGCCGGTGACAAGGAAGTAGAAATTAGCCACCCTCCTGAACTGCTCAAACAAGGACTTGGGCAAGAAACTTGCTGCTGTATATTTTGTGCTCGTCACATAGTTGCCACCATAATTACGGCCTAGAGCCTGAGGGCTATCTGGTTCATTGCAATAAACTACTCTTGAGAACCCAGGGCCCCCAATCTGTGAATGATCTTCCTCAAAAGATGCTTTCCCGCACCTAAATGAATAGATCTTGCTTAAATGCAGCTTCTTTCTTCTGCCATTTCCCATTTCCGTCTTTTCAACTGGTCTTTTCTCAAACTAGCCACAAATCCCAGAAAACGCAAACAAACCCAGTGAGAAGTACAAAGCTTTGGTCTTCCCAAGAGCAAAAGTTTAACAAATTTCAGCTTCTTCCAAGGAAAACAACCAAGAAAGAGGTACCCACAGAGCCACAAACCCCCAGAAAATAAACTTTAACACCAACCCAGAAATAAAATTTCAAACGACAGAACCCCAGAAACCAACTAAATTAAATAATATAGGTATGAAAAGCCAGTAATCTAAGCTTAAATACAAACAGGTGGTTGGCGAACTTCACCAAAACAAAACCTGGAGGAAACTAAAAACCCACAATCCCAGCTGGAAAACCTATGAATCTCAACAGGGAGATACAATCATGCCAAGGAAACCAAAATGCCCAGAAGGATAAACCTGGAATTCGGCTAGATCGAATCATGAAAACCATAGAAATGGCCGGGATTGTTTTATATATACGTGGGGAAAAGTCATTTGGAAATTTGGGGTATCGGTTTTGGCAGCCTGCGAGCTTTGAACGAAGACTTGAATCCCTTTCATCATTGACTTTACACACGCATTGGCATTGGCTCAAAGAAATGTTCCAAATCCGAACGCTGCGCATCATGGAATCAACCCCGCCTGTATTATAATAGAAACAATAATTGTAACATGAGGTTTTTCAACCAAAAATCAAATTGAAAATGGGGGAAATGTCCATGAACACACTCAAAGTGGGCGATTTTTTCTTTTTCATTTTCTTTTTCCTTACTGGGCTACAAACAATGATTTCACCCACCCAGAAAAAAGGATCGTTTTTTTTTTTCGCGGGAAATATTCAAGAATTCGTCAACTGCGTGAATTCTTGGTCTTTCCTTCGGTGAGAACCTTCGTAAAGGAGAGGATAATGCAATCAATCTAACAACAAGTTTTGGTCATTAATTAAAGTTAATTACTTCAAATTCGTCGATTTTTATAATTTAAGGTCAGTTCAACCTTCCTCTCCTCGTTCGCCGCCACCTTCCTCTTTTGTCTGATTCTTTATTATTCCTAACTAATTTTTGAATATTTTAAATTTAAAAAAAATTACAGTTCTTATTATTATTATTCCATAAATTACACGCACCAAATAAATACATAAAATCGAGTCATGAGTCAAAATCCATAATGCAATTTTAATTCTAAATTTATATTTATATTTTTATATTTTCATATTTTTATATATAATTTTTAAAAAAATTTATTATTACAATTATATTTCTGAATCTATATTTTCGAATCAATTTAACTCTTATACTTTAATTGTTTTTAGGAAAATGTTATTGGTACACCTTTGTGTATACCTTGAGCTACATAAAGGTGTACCAATGACTAAAAAGTCCTCATGAGGCGCATAGAAGCCCATGTGAGGCGCAGGGTATTTTGGTCATAATACTCCTTTATTTTTATGATAATTTAAATTTTTTTATTTTAATTATACTATTAGTTTAAAGATATAATCGAAATAATAAAAAATTTAAATTATTACAGATAAAATATAAAAATTAAATTAATTTAAAAATATAATTAAAATAAAAAAATTATAAAAATATAAGAGTAAAAATGTATATTTGGACTAATTTTAGTCTTTGCAATTGATTTATAAAAATTATTTAAATAATACGATTGTATGAATTTCCTATAATAATTTAATTTTTTTATCTTTGAATATTTGACTATGAATTAGATGATCTGGTTTTGCATGAAATTTTTATATATTAATATAAGATCAGAAAAGAAAATCATAATTAGGTTCGAAGGCAATTGGAGAGGAAGGATGCCACGTTGTGACAAACAAGCGCGTGAGTAACGTTAACGAGACGGCAAGCGGCAAGACGGGTCAATGGGCCCACTGCCCTGACATTTTGGACCGCATCCATTAATTTCTTTTAATGTATTTTTTAATAATAATAAGAATAGATGTAATTTTACTTATGGATGAATAATGATTCGTGGTCTAAATTTACGTCCCGTAACAATGACAACGACACGAGGTTAGTTTTGGAGTTTGAGGAACCATATTTTGGTTTGGTTATATTGAAATAATCAAACTCAATTGGTCAAAATTAAAAGAGGGTAAAAGGTTAATTTATCTGAAGTAATAGAATTTATTGGATTGAGCTTGTCAATTTGACTCAATTTTTTTCTTGTATTGGTTTGATTCAGTTAATTTTTTTTAAAAATTTAATTTTTAATTTTTGAGTGAAATAATCGAACTAATCAAATCGGCTAAATTTTAAAATGATATTGTTTGGATTTGATATTTATAAAAAAATATTATTTTTTTATTTTATATGTTTTCAATCGATTATTTCGATTTTCTTCAATTTTTTTATGTTTTTCAATTTAATCGGTTCAGTTTATATAGTTTGGATTCGAATAGTTCGATTTTTTAGATTAATTAATCAATTCGATTCAATTTTACTCTTCAATTTAATTTAATTAGTTAGTGGAGTAATTTGCACACTCCTAGTCAAATTATTGGTTCACTTCAGTTTAAGTTGTCGACCAGTTTAGTTTGATTTCGAAATTTGGCATTTTTTTGTATTTTGTTATTTTAGTTTTTTTTTAATTCTTTTTTATTTTTTGATCGGTTCAAATTTTTTTAAAATTTTATCTATTTGGTCAATTCACTTTTTGTTTTCGACTCAGGCTTGACCTATTTAATTTGAACAATTAAATCGATTTGGTAAATGCTCACCTTTATTGTGGAGTGTTATCTTTAATTTTAATTTTGTATTCTTAAACTTATTGTTAATTCTATTAGATAAAAATATGGTTAGGTTTGATTAGAGAAAATGATTTTGAATATAAAAAATAAGAGAAGGGGTCATTGGCATGTCTTTATTTTAATATAATAAAATAGTAAAATAATTAATTGACAAAAATGTCTTTTTTACATTACAAAAATAAAAAAATCTTGTAAAAATTTATTTAATTTAAAAAATTATATAATTACCAAATATATGTTAAAAACCTATTTCCCTTTTTTAGGCAAAAAAATTGAATAAAAATAAATTTTATTTAATTTCCTAATAAAATTAATTTAAGTGGTGGTGGCCAGCAGCCAACTGCGACAAATTCATGTGGTACTTAAGTAATTAAAAAATATAAAAATAAAAATATAGTAATACCTCTATGGAATGAGAAGGTTTTCTATTTATTGTGTGATGGAAAGTCTTTTCATTATTATGAGAATTATATTCTCGTAGCAATTAAACAGTGTTTTGTTATTTTAATTATATTAATAAATTATATAATTTTTAGTCAATTATGTATCTTACTGAGCATGGCAATAGATTTTTATTGTCGACACACTTGAGTTTGATTGAAGACCTATAAAAGAAACTGATGTAAATCTTCGGCTTTAAAATGAGCTCTCTCTCTTTCTTCGACGTCTCCTCAACTCTCATTCTCCCTTACGCAACTCCCTCAATCCCATTGAAGAAAACAAGAAAAAGAAAACTATATAAACAAAAGTCAAATGACATTTTCAAAAGTCTGCATTGAAAAAGTTAACTCTCAATCATCATCAAATAAATCTCTCTATAAATTTAAAAGTTTTTAACACGAATGTCAACATTGGAGATGCAGACACCCGATTACTAATCTAAAAAAATTGGGAAGGACGTGATTAAAATATGTACTCATTAATATATGATCATTCCTAAGCATTAGAATGGTACATTCATGCAAATAATGACATTTATTATAACAACTCCCAATTATTCTCTAAACAATCAATTAAAGTGCTAAAAATATACTCACCAGTCGAACGTCATTTTTCATAAAAGTTGACATAGTAAGCATTTTGACTCAATAGAATTGAAAATGATTTGTGGGTCGAAACCGCTAAAAATGACCTAATATATATTTTTATTAATATTTTATATATTTATATTAATATAATACATAATACAAAATATCATTACAAATGTCGAATTTAAATGTTGAAATAGTAGTCTTATTTTAATAATTATATTATTAAGTTGTAGTTTCAATAATTGTATTAAACAAATTGTGTCCTTTTAAATATGTTATTACCCTGACAAGGATTTCTGGAAAGATCCAACAATCGCGCGCGTGTCATTTTTCAGCGGCATGAATCACGTGATTTGGTGAGATAATTAAAAGAAGTGAACGTGCCTACAAAATGCCAATCCAACCGCATATAAGAATTTTATAGAAAATGATATTTTGTTTATTAATTAAGATATGAATAGGAAAAAATGGGTTATAAAAAGTATTATTGATAAAGTATTTTTTATTATATTTATTAAATTTATTTAACAATCATTAAAAAATAAATCAAATTTATTATTTAGATTTTTTTAAATAAATTTATCTATTTTTTCATCTAATTATTATTACAGATAAAAAAAATGGCGTATGTATCATTCAATACATTCTAAAAACTTTAACAAATAATGTGATAAAAATTTTGAAATACTTATCAACTTTATTTTAATTATTTCATATTTTAATCTATAAAGTATTTAAATCTTATCTTGATATAATTTTATCTTACTCATTTTAACAAATGTTACTTTAGGAGTGATATTTGATGTAATATTTTTATATTTGTATATTATACACTTATATTGATTAAATAAACATATAATGTGCTAATGTGACAGTATAATATTAAGTGTTACTCTTAAATTTTTAAATAGTATTTCTAAAGTTAATTTTATTTCACTATAAATCTAGTTATATGATTTAAAAAAAAAAAACCAAAAATGCTTCCAACATTGAATCAATAATTTATTTAAATAATAAAATAAATAAGGCGACTTCTTAAATTTAAAAAAAAAATAAGAGAAATTACAAGAAAGACGTCACGTGAGCTTAAATTGGCTTGTAAAATGTACATTAGGATTTCAGTCTAAATTGAAAAATCGATTCAACACTTATCCAAAAGCGGTTTGACCCACAATCCACGTAGAAGGTCTATCTGATTTTTGGTCTGATTCAATTTGAGACTGGTCCAGGACAAAAAACTAGCCACAATATTACATATAATATAAATTATATAATATAGAATATAATATATTCTTAAAATTGTAATATTTCCAATCTTACATATATATGCACATACAATAGACGTATATTATTAAAAATGTTATTCAAGTTTTATTTTGGATAATATATATAAATATATATATTTATTTTAAATTATATATTCAAAAAAAAATATACTAAATCAATTAAATAGAATTCAACCTAACATCGATCCAAACTAAATAAATACCTCTAGTAGGAATGTGTAAGTTTGAGGCTTTAGTTTGAGGACTTTACTTAGGACACAACCCTAAGATAAGATTAGGGTATGATGTCAAGGGTTTTAAGATATAGATCAAGTAGTTGAATTATGATAAATTAGGATTTATATCAATAAATCGTAAGTTTGATTCATTGTTTTATGTAGTGAGGCAAAGTCTCTACTTAAGATTTATCTCTTTATCAAAATTAAAGATACGAGCGATGAGAGACTATAAAGATGATAATTCTAAAATATGTCAAGGTGTCCAACGATGTTGGGTAGAGGTATGGTTTGGGATTTTGTGTTAGAATTAGGCCACGTGTATATAATATTATTACAAATCTTTCTCTTTGGGGTCAGCCGACAGGCATGTTCTTAGTTTTTTTAATTAATTTCACGTGGCATCTTATGGGCTTGTATAAACAACGCACAAAGCCAATTAACGTGCGTCATTGATTGCATCAAGGCAACCACCTCTTTAATTAGAAGAAGGATTCATCCTATGAATGAGAGCAAGCATCTCATGTACACTTTTAATTATTTATTTTTAAAATATTTTAAAAATTAGGAAATAGTTATATTCAAATAGAGTATGCTCTAAGTAGGATTATTTAAATTTTGATTTAAATTAAAAAAAATTGATATGAATCGACCACTATAATCTCGATTAAAATTTGGTTTGATCTTTAATTTATTCACATTTCTATTTCAATTGGTTTTTAATTTGATCCGATTTGGGACATCCCAAGCTTAAAAACATGTTGAAAAAATAAATAATATTATTTATTATAATAAATAACAATATAAAATACATATAATATATTATTAAAGTGTAAACTAAGTTAATTATTGTTTATACTTTTTTATAAATTTTTTTGAATGATATATAAAAATATATATATGCATAATTTTTAAAATTTTATATTTAAAAATAAAAAAATATTCAAAACTGGCCCAAAGCTTAACTGATTCGTTCTTCGATTCAAGATTCTTAAAAGTCCCGATCTCGATCTAGTTTGATCTAGATTGAATGAACACCTTTATTGACAAGATTCAAAAATCTCGTACACATTTCACATGCCAACGCTTTGTAATAAAAACAATTTTGCAAATCTGTCAAAATTCCAAAATACCCTTAAAGTTTGTCCAAATTGCAAAGTATCATTGTCTTTTTAAAAATAACACTAACCTCCCTTCAGACTAGTTACCTTGCATCGCATACCCCCTACTGCTAAGTAACAACAGTTAATTTTATTAAAAACTCTAAAATGCCCTTATAATTAAAAAAGTAAAAAGAAAAAAAAATATTGATAACGGCCTATAGTGGTCTTCCACTACCACAATATGAATGAAACTCATATTTCTTTTTGATTTTATTTGACTCTTTGAAATAACCACAAATCATATGGATTCTTTTAAATAAGACCTAGATGTTTTGTATTGAAGAGAAAGGCCGAATGGTTTCTCCAAAAACCCCTTCATTAACAATTTGGTTTTATGTTTCCGAAAACCTTATCACAATCGAAAACATTTTTTGATAAAATCTTGTTGGTTGAGAAATCTCTGTCAAGAAGAAAGAAATAGGAAAAGAGAAATTTAACATCAGAATTACCATCGATTACGATGAGATTTCTCAATCGTTAACGAAGGTGCATAAGAAAAAAGAAGGAAATCATTGGGGATGAAAATGAAAGAGGGAGAGAGAGATAGAAAGAACAAAGGACAATCGTCTATAAAGTATAAAAGGAATAGAGATAGTTCAGTAAATAATGAATGACTTTGAAAATAAAAAATGCTTGTCGCCCTCACGTTTGCAGTTGTGTTAAGGGTCGAAATCTGTCTGTTGAATCCCCTGATTTACCTTTCTTACTGGAATTGTGGGATCGAGTAGCAGGGACACGAGTGATAGTGCGTAATTAAAAAAAAAAAGATAACGTAAAAGAAAATTTTATATAAATAATTGACACAAATTGGAAATAGTCAAATTTATATAATTAATTAACTAAAATTATAAATATTTTTAAAAATACAAAAATAATAAATAAAATTTCAAACAATATCAAATTGGGCCAACCCTGCTCAAAAATAGGTTTTTGAAAAGATTAGTTGAACGTATCCCTCTTAGCTAATCCTTGACAAACGTTGACTGTGATGGAGTAGAAAGAGAAATGACAAAACCAGGTGGAGGCTTGAAACGTCAAATTGGGCCAACCCTTGCTCAAAAATAGGTTTTTTTTTGGGGGAAATCACCCGCACGACAAGCCAGCAGCCTGGTGGCAGTCAGTAAAATAATCACTGCAATAATTGCGAAGCTATCATTAGCGACGGAAATGACTAACTTATTTAATTATTTATTTTAATAAATTATTAAATAAACTAATATATGTACATTCTTCCTAACTAAATAGAATATATGCAAATCCTAGAAGAAATTTCATATGCTATATTTTCATATTGGAATTCTCGATCTTTATATATTTTTATTTTTTTTATATTATATATCTTTTTATCTGAATACTAACAATTGTGATATCAACTTCCGATCATTCACCAAATAGAACTTATAGAGGACTATGATCATTTTCACATATCACGTCTCTCTAAGATTTTATAGTCTTTTAATACAAATATCAATATCATTTGTGATGAAGACACTTAATTACGTATCTAAAATACTTTATACCCAATTTTTCTATGTAAAGTTAAAATGATTATAAAAATTTTATATTTTGAGTTACAAAGATAAATTTATTTGAACATTTGCTAAAATAAGCTCTACTGTCTAGAATCAAAGTAAATTTGAAAATTTTATATTTAAAAAATATAAACATAAAATATATTTTAAATATTTATTAAACAATATACAAATATATTATAAATGGGTAATCCGTTGTCATCCATGTAAATCTGTAGACTTTGTAAAAGAATTAAAAAAAGATACTAATATATTAAATAATTATTATGAAAAGTGACATAATAAAGAAAAAATAAATATAAAAATAAATAATTTTTAATAATTTTGTAAAAGGCTAGGAGAAGAAGGGAAGTTTGACAGTCCTTTTTTATAAAATAGTCCTCAGGAGACTTTCCCAAGGTTCCCGAGGACCACTTCGGGTACCTCTTGGATACCTTCTTAGAGGGTCTCTCTTGATTCCAACAATACATCAATTCATATCCGATATTTTTATTTGAAAATTCAAAACAGATGATTTCAAAAAATATAGATACTATTTCACTTATCAACTTCAACCTCTATAAATAAGATTCGATTAAAGTATGACTAGAATACTATTCAAACTATTTTTTTATTTTAAATATTCTTTTACGGGAATTAACTTAAATATTGAAAGAATCATGTGGGAGACTTCCTGTGTGCTATTGATCGTCTTCTATTTTACTGTCTTAAAAAGTTTTAAAATAGTTGATAATTAACACAATAATCTTTTAAATTAAAAATTAAAAAAATAAAGGCTAGAGACTTAATATGATCAAGATTTATCACTATGTCATTTCATGGGACCCGGCACCAACCCTTAAAAGATGAATTTGTGATTGGAATAAAAAAATAAAATAAAAATTTCTTGAAATGGAAAGCGATGGATACCCCTCTTTTCAAAGCACATCCAAACTATATGGTGACAAAACCATACATCACTTGTGTGATTGGCTATTTGTCTTCCATATGAAAGGATTGATATGAACTTGCATTTGTTAATGCTAAAAGAAAGCTTTGTAGAAATTTAGTAAGTTCAATAGTTTTAATGAAATTAACCAATGTTTAGAGTAGTGACAATTTCATAAATGACCTAAAATTTGGTGGTATTTTTTGTAAAATAATCATATACTTTAATTAGTTTATTTGTTCAGTTAAAATTGATTTTTGTTTATGAAAATCGAACCAAACTAATTAACCAAGATTGATCAATTGATTTAAAAATGTAATCTTAATGGAATGGTTAATATATATATATAACAATAGAATTTATGGGTTTGGACATCTGCAAGGCAAGAACTAATTAGA
The DNA here is from genome assembly GCA_036245055.1 of Diospyros kaki. Classification (NCBI taxonomy): domain Eukaryota; kingdom Viridiplantae; phylum Streptophyta; class Magnoliopsida; order Ericales; family Ebenaceae; genus Diospyros; species Diospyros kaki. The sequence continues at coordinate 4,265,682 of BSEG01000010.1, forward strand.
AGATGTAGAGTATTATTTACGTAAATTCTTTGATAATTAAGTCATATAATTTTGTAATAAGACGAGGGTAGGTCAATAATATAAGTTAGAAATGGTTGTTAACATGTTTGAGTCAAGTAGTCAACAACAACTAGTTGATTGTGATGATGAGTTGATGAATAATTGAAGGTCACTTCAAGAAAACTATTGTGGGGGTAACCTAGCAAAGCCCAAATCAAAATAAGGAAACAGCAAGGATGATTGAAGACGTAGAAGACTTTGAATAGGGTCTACTAATGACTCCAATGAGTCTTCGTGTTGGCATGCTCTTAAGCTTTTAAGCCTAAGGATTCATCTCGAAGAATTTTTTGAGTATAAGTGACTCCATAACTTCAAAGAATCTTCAGAGAAAAGCCTTTGAAATGTCTTTAAGACTCTCATCCCAAAGACCCTCCCTAGAGAGTTTTTAGGGCCAACCCTTTAATCCCGAAGACCAAAAGATACCTTTAGGTTTTTTGGCCCTCATTCACAGACTTTTCATCCAAACAGTCGATCCAACCCAAGTATACCACGTGTCCTTCTTTGACACGTGGTCCAGCCACTGAGGCCTATAAATACCCCTTGGGTTCAAGCAATGGGATCCAAATCTAGCACCTGAATATCCATACCTAACACTTCAGACCCAAACCCATCTGAAGACACTCACCAGAAGTCTCATACAACCCATATTCATTTTGTAACTTGCATCATGACATCATCTGACTTTCGTATCATAAGACTTACGCAGGAGTGTTCCCTGCGTGCCTTCTAACGGCTCTTGTGCCATAGACTCATTCGAAGACACCAAGGCTTAGCACCTCTCGAAGACACTTCTCAACTTTTTTGGAGTCGAGCCATCTGAAGACTCATTCAACTGAAGAGTCTTAGTCTTCTAGGAACCAGCCTCCTAGAGACCCTTCGACCCATTAGGCATCCTAAGATTTGGGGTATCCTTCTAACTCTCCCGAACAGCGAATCAAACGTAGCCCTGTGATCTTTGCTTTTTCGAACAACGAATTGAGCTATTCTCTTGCCCGGTGCTTGCTAGCACCTCTTGTCGTCACAAACCTTACCCCAAACTTTCTCGTCGGACTTTGCTAAGCTGTTTCCTGATACATACAAATTTTAATTATTGTATCATAACAACAACAAAAACCTTTCCATATTCCATTCCATTGTATTATTTTGCTTTAAGTATATATTAATTTTTTATTTGTATATAATTACAATATTACTCTATTTATATAATATTATTATATAAATAAAGAGGACATTTTGATCCTATATAGCGATGTTAACAAGGTCACTTCTATTATCTAGAAACGCCTCACCAAGAATAAAATAGTACGGCCACGTACATGTTCTAGATAGTTGGCATGTGCCAACCCTAAGATAAAAGGAAACGGATTTGTTGGTAAATTTCCACTACAATTTATCAAACCCTTTGAAATAATGCACATTGCATTGATGGAAGGATCGAAGATTCTTTCTAATTGATTGACTTTCACATTTAACTCGCTGGTCCCGGGTTTAAAAATTCAAGTACTATGTATCGGACCAAGTTTAATTTGATTTGATTTAGTTGTTAATTATTTTGATAGCGTTTATTAAAATAAGTAAAATAAAATTATATTAAAATAAAATTAAAATATTTTTAGATCAAAATATAAAATAATTAAGATAAAATTAAAAAATATTTTAAAATTTTTAACAAACTGTTTATTAAATTTTTTAAAATGTATTAGAGGACATAAGTGTTATTTTTTTTTCTTATCTATAAGGATCAAAATATATTTATCTTGAATGAAAAAAGATAATTATATTTGAAAAATTAAAATAAGAAGTCACGTAATTTTTTTTTTAATAATCATCAGATAAATTTAACAAATACATTAGAAATGACAAACGTCAGAAATATTTTTTATATCTTATTTTATTCGATTTATATCTTGATTAACAAAAACTATCTAAGTAAAAAAGAAACTCAGATGACTTAAATAACTATCTTGGTTAAATAAAAAATAATTATTTAAATAACAACCTTAGTTAAATTAATTCTTCTAGACGTAACCTTATTTCTATTTAAAATAAGTTGAGTTTCATCTCACGTAATCAAAAACAAAATTTGAGGGTCAATCAAGGATCCAATCTATTTGATTATTAATTTAATTTATTCTAGAGTGGAGGTTCGTGTCTCGTAAGTGTAAACAAATTTTAAAAATTAAATGAAAACTCATTGTCATGCAATTGTTTACGCACGCAAGTGTCACATCTGATGGTTATAATTTATTTTTTAATTTTTTAAATAAAACATTAATAAAATAAATTTTAATATTATTTAAAAAATTAATTACTATTTATAAATTTAAAAAATTAATTTATTACCTATATCAAATAATATATCAATTACTCGACATGGATAACCCGGGGGGAGGCGTGGGATCCATGAGAGAATGGCCCACTCCCTATTAGCCTGCGTCAGACAAAATAATTGTGATCGACATGAGCAATAATTAAAACCGTAAAGGTTTAATGCCTAAATATAGTATTTACATATATAATAATATAAATATGTGTGTACCAAATATTGAGAGCACAATGTCTTTGGTAAATGACCATTTCCTATCAAAAGATGTCACCACAATTTCTTATTTTTTTTATAAAATAATAAACGAACGCTTTTATTTAGTCTTAGGACTCTACGTCTGATTTAATATATTTTTCTATCGATTTTGGTCAACATTGTCAAATATCTCTATTTTTGCATATAATGGAAAATAAAAATATTATTTAAATATTTAAATTTGATATTTTAATTGATCCTATATATTTATATCTTATACAATTGTCGTAGGACTCGCTGAAAATGTTAAATTTGAGTATTTAAATAGTATTTTAAAAAATCAAAAGCGACAATAAATTTTATACGAACTCAAATCAAATTTATATCTTAGGCCATCCTGATTAAATTAATCAATACTTCCTGTATAATTTTTTATGTGTTTATTTAAAACATATAAAAATTATTATACCCAATGAATATAAATACATGTTGAAAAGATAAGAAAGAGAAATTTTTACAAAAAAAATGAAAGATTTGGTAAAATGAAATAAGAAAAATGCGCTATTTGCAAACAAAATTTGACGAACACCCTTCGTAAATTGATAAAATTTATGATAATTCTATCCAAAACTAATAAGTAAACGGTCAGTTCAATTATCGAACCAACCGAAGTTCATTAATCGATTGAATTGAATCAAGGTGTAAAATTGAATTGAACTAACTGATTAAATTAAAAAATTAAATTAATCGATAACCAAAGAAATTAACCCAAATTATATAAAGCAAACCGAACTAATTAAACTGAAAAAATGCAAAAAAAAAAAAAATTGAAAAAAATTGAAGTAACTGATAGAAAATACAAAAAATAAAAGAAAATAACGTCGTTTTATAAATATCAAAACAACATTATTTTAAGTTTCGATCGGTTCGATTCTTCCAATTAAAAAATTGCGAACTTTTAAGAAAAAATAACTTAACCGAATCAATGAAAGAAAAAAATTGAATCTACAAGTTCAATTTGTTTGGTTTAATTAATCCAGATAAATTGAACTTTTACTCTCCCTTAATAGTGAGTAGATCTATTATTAATTTTGAACATAATTATTATAAATTATTATTAATTTTGAGTGTTATATTAATTTTATTTATAAGTATAACACTTTCAATAAAAAAATAAATTGAATTGGGACAAGGAGTTGACCAAGAGAGGCTGCAAGAAATGTGGATCTTGGGCATGTTAGGCCAAGCCAGCTGCGAACCCTGCCGGAATATTTTTTTATTGCCGGAGAGCATGTTTTCCGGTCAAAGAAGGCTTCGAGAGGGAACGCGTCCCGCAAAGTCCACCTTCCTCAATACTTGTTCTGGATTGGGAATGTAGTTGAAATGTCACGTCGCCCTGGTCTTAAATCAATCAATTATATGTTATTACTAATTTATGTTAGAATAATTCTTCCCTTAAAATTAAGTCTTTTTCTTAATTAATGATTAAGAATAATTTATTTTAGACAATTTTAATAAGATTAGTTTTATCTCATAAGATTAAGAGTGTTTAAAAAAGTCGTTAGATCGTGATTTTCGACCGAACCGAACCGGACCGGACTGAATCGATCGGTTCTTTTGAACTGGCGGTCCGATTTAGTTTGAAAAATTATCAAATTGCGCTGTTCATGATTTCAAAATCGAACCGCCCGCAGAAGATATATAATTTTTTAAAAATATATAATTTATATATTATATATAATATTTTGAAATCGTGAAAATCGAATCATAAAATATAATGCGGTTCAATTTGATTTTTTACACGCTCAGTTTGATTTGGTAGAAAATCGAGCTTACGATTCAGCGCATTAAACTAGCTCAAAACTGGACACATCAACCTGCGAATACCCCTACCTAAAATGTCTTTTTAAGATTTAGGCAAAAAGATTTATCCTAATTTTACTGAGATTCAATTTGATTGTTAAATTATGAGAATCAATCATAAATCATAATTAACTTTATCTCTTAATTTTTTTAAAAAAATATCCAAGTTGTATTAAATAGTCAACCCCAAGTTAGATTGATTTGCTTTGGAATATGATAAAAACCCCTTTAGACTAAACTACATTTGTAAGGCGTCGATGCCAAGTTGGATTGCTTGCGGAACCTCTAAAATTACACTCTAATACCCAATTTAGATAAGAAAAAATAAAGTATGTGTAAGTTAAAATCAATTTAATTTGTTTAAAAATAATTCGAACAAATTTAATATTTACAGAATTTTCCTTATATACACATCTCATCCCACGACGATGATACTCATTTTATAAATTTACCCTTCATATTTATCCAATCTCTCCGCTCATCACACACATTGAGTATACTCAACTTTTAACAATCAATTATTGGGTCCATCTTCTCCACTTTGGGGAAACAAAAACAAATGCATCACCTTGGTGTGGTCCACTTTTTTCTTGCTAATTTGCTTTGCAACATCTCGTGCTTTGTCACATCCCTTTCACACACATCCATGACAAAGATGAATAGATGATTGATTTGTGCTTGTAGATGCAAATTCCAACGTGGTCCTAAAATGGGACTCCACCCACAAAGAAACAATGAATTGGTTTGTGCTTCTTGGTTTGTTATTGTCATGAAATTCTTGTTCTTTAGATACATAAATATTTTTACGAAAAATATTCTTGTGGAAGTGATTTTTGATTGAGAGCAACAAGTTTAATTTTGATATTAGGATCGAGGTCGAAAGCGAATGGAGTAAAGAATTACGTACTTTTAGCACTAAAGAAATATAAAAAAATATCAACAAAACTTAATAGAAAACTCTTACATTTGTAGAAAATATATTACAATATAGATAAAGATAATTAACGAACTAAAATTCATGTAGCTGACTTCACTTAAAGATAATGTTCGCTTTCAACCTCGATCAATCAAACTTCTACGCATACAATTAAATTATCTTAATCATATCTCATTCAGTAAAATATCAAAATTATGTTGTGTAAACTTAATTATGATACTATTTTTGGTAAGTTTAGAATAATGGGATGGTAATAAATAGGAAAAGAAGGATAAATTTAGCTTTGAATTTTTTTATCTTTCTCATTTTAGCTGATAAATCTTTTTTGGGCTTTTCAAATTGTTAAATTTAGGGATCCATTTGTGCAAGACAAATAGTATTTTTATGGAGACTTGAACCAAATACGAGCAATTTCGGGACACACAGTGAACTATTTCGAAAGATTTAAGAACTAAGTTTAGTTATTAAAACTTACCAAAATTGAAAGTCCAGCCGCTAATTTTGCATTTTTTCCTAATAAATAAATAGACATGTATTTTTTTTTTCCAGAGAAGAGGTATAGAGTGGTGTCATTTAATTTCCTTTTCCTCAACAAAAGTGAGAGAAAAATAATAGGTTGGGTTTGGCTGGATATCATCTGGATCTGTTAAGTCAGTTTTTTGAACATTTATTTGGGTCGGCCCATTTATTAAGCCCACAAAAAGAGCTTAGGGCCTGTCCAGTCTCAGAACTAACAAGTGCTGTTTGAAGCCCACAGTTCACATGTCTATTAATTTATTTTTTAAAAATATATATATATATATATTTTTTAATAGACCAAATTACACATATATATTTACATGTGTGTGGAGTGAGGATTCAGTTATTTCAAAGTATTATGGAGTCATTTTGTGAGGGGACTTATTTATAATAAAATTTAATTGGACAAAAATTTATAAAACTTGATTTAATTGTATTGGTCAACATATAATTTTTAAATAGTCTAACAAGTAAAACCGAATTACGCAAATATTAACACACACTGAATTACGCAAATATTTATATGTGTGTTATTAGGGAGGAAAATTCAGTTATTTCGATTAGGGTTACAAGTAAACCAAACTGTTTGTGAGTTGTTTAGTATTCAACTAAACAAAAGTTAATTCAAGTTCGTTCATTAAAGTAAATAATTCAACTTTGAGTATAATTTTGAAATTTGATTTGTAAACAAGTTGAAATTAAATTCATTTAAGTTTTGCTCTTTAAAATTTGTTAACATATTAGATTAGAAACTTGTGAATATGCTCACTTAAAAGTTCACGAATAACTTATAAACATGCTTGTTTGTAAATGCATTCATAAATTTATTTATAATTTTATAAATATATTATTTATATAAAATTATCAAAATTTAAATTAATAACATCACTAAATTTAATATGTTTAAAATTATTATATATATATATATTAATTTAATCATTTCTCTTGAGCCCAAGTTCAAACTTATGTTGAGCTAAGCTGGAGCTTTAAAGTTCGAGTTAAGCTAGAGCTTGGAAGCTAGTTCACCAAGTTGAGTTTGAGGTCTATTTATTTGGAACCTTAATTTTGATGTAATATAGAGTGATTTTGTAACTGAGTTTATATATAATATAATTTAATTAGACAAAAATTTATAAAAGCCAATCTAACTATATTAGTCAAAATTGTCAGACATTAATGAGAATAACCAAATTTTATTTTAAAAAACCAATATTAAAAGAGTTTAGTAGAAATTCAAGAGATATTAGTAAATGTAATTATTGTGAAGCACATAAGTCTAGGTTTATTGTAATAGCAATTAGTAAATAATCTAAACTTTGGTTTTTTTTTTTAAATAATCATATACTTATGTCAATTAGGTAAAAATTGAAACAATAATGCTAAAAATCAAATTTGAAACCAATTTTTTTATATTAAAACCAAAATTTTAAAAGTAATAATTTTTATATTATGTGTCATATTAAAGGAAATTATTAATCTAAGAAAGGGTGAATTAAGTCACCTAAAAATAAAATTTGTGCTTGTTGAAAAATAAAGAATTGAAAAAATGCGGCACACAACTCTTATAGTGGTTCAACTGCACTGTTTACATCCACTACCTTGTGTCTTTATCAAGAATTTTTCAACCAATTTATTATGTAGCTTTTAACAGAATTAATTATAACATTTTTTACATAACTTTTCAATGATGAACTGAAACTTTTATAAGTTGTTTTTTAAACTCAAGCACAAATCACAAATAGCTCACAAGAAGCTAAGGTCGAAATGTAAATTTTCATAATCGATTCACTCAATCAAAGACATTAGAGAACATCGTGGATCTAGGATCTTGAACAAATAATTCTCACTAAAATAATTGAAATACATACCAGATGCGGAAATTACTTGAGCCAGAGTATCAAACTTGAGCAAAAAGCATATTAGCACAAATTGGTTTCTGGCTGCATTCTCACCCTGCAATTAAAATATAATAAAAACACAATAAAATTTTTATATTTTTTTCTTTATTTAGATGAAAGGTTTATACTCGTCAATGTATGAGTGCAGTTGTAGTCTAAATTTAAATTTGTATTTTTTAGATGAGTCCGTGTCGTCTACTGAGAGATTTATTTATGACAAAAGAAAAAGAATGTCACACACACACACATTTGGATGAATTTGACAACAGAATTTTTTTATAGATTTTCAAATAACACATGCTAGGAAATAAAGTAAGACAGAAGTTAAAATAAACACTGAATGTAAAAATATAGAATTAGATAAGATTTGAGTTAAGGCAATTTCAATACCAAGCCATTGATCCCCAATTTTTAGCTGAAAAGATTAGCAACATTAATTTAATTTTAGATATGAGGGTTTGTTATTAAATGCAATTAAAGATGATGATAGTTTTAGTTTAAGCAATCCCCATACATGATATGTGAGATTCTAGTTTAAGTAACTATCATAAATCCGATTGCAATTAATACACAAAACAACTAAATTAATCATTCAGGTTTGGGTATGATAACGATTCTAGTTCTAGTAACTCTCATATGTGGCATGAAAACTCTAATTTAGACTTACGCTCCAATCCAAACCTAGTGATTTCTTAATAATTAATACACGCTCATACTAAAATTTAAATTAATGTCACTCATTTAAAGCGTAGCTTTCTTTGGAAATCATTGGCATTGGACACTGTCTTTGCCTTAACTCAAAATTAGATTTAGCTACTCATCTTCATTTTAAAGTTAATTGACATGAATTTAAATGACGTAATTTAAATGACAGGAATTAAAATAGCAAAAACTAACCGGTCATTTAGGCGGTGGATAATTAAATGACAGAAATTAAAATTATAGAAATTAAAAGGCATAAATTAACCGGCCATTTAGGCTATGGATAATAAAGTAACAATAAATGACATAATAATTCAAAAGAAGAAAGAAAGAAAGTAAGTTCACAAGAAAAAACAATAAAGAAAAGAATAAAGAACAAGAATAATTCTCAAAGAGAATATCTAAGAAAACACTTAAGTTTTGATTCAAGAATAATAATCTCCCTTATAAATGCAATTAAGTGAGCTATTTATAGCCCACAAGATGCAACATAAACAACACAATTTCAATTATTTAACTAGACATAATTATATCTAATGGGCATTCACACACTTAAAGTTAAATGGATTTTAGATATAATACATACCTAAAGTTAAATGAATTTTAATTAAAATACACACCTAATAAAGCACTCATAAAGTTAAATAGATTTTAGCTATAATACACACTTAATAAATCACTCATAAAACAAATATTTAAAAATAAAAAAAAAATCTACAATTGGATTTTTGGTTTTCATTAGGATTAAAAAAAAAATGCTTAGTCCTTCTCCAAATAATGTCTTCCATGAGTTTGCTCAAATTGGGCCTTAAACATGTGTTGGGCCTTTGGCCTTCAATTTAATGGGCATGTGTTGGGTTTTAATTCTTCATGGGTTGAGTTTGAATTCTTTATTCTTCAATCCAATTTGAGTCTCCAAACCTACATTCTTCATGCTTACAAGCAAGCAATTGAGTGTTATTAAATTATATATTTTGTATATATTCATATGATATATTATATGGTATATTATATATTTATATATTATATAGATACTCTATGTATGCACTCCATTGAATATATGTATTATGTTATAATATATGTATATATATATATTATATTTACATGTTTATTATAATATATTATATATAGATATATATTATACATAACTATTCAATTAAACTAATTTAAAATCAAAACGGGGGTTATAATTATAACAAAATTAACCACTAATCAATTTCTCTCCTTTCCCCCTCTTTACATTACAACAGTCTTTTGATGGTTAAAAATAATACATAACCTTAATGGGCAGGGAGATAACCAATTTATATATTCTGCCTTTTAATCTGATACGTCCATCAAGTAACAGGGTGAATGTATGAGATTTATTTGCTATTAAATTCAATTTGACTTAAATAATAATTGCAATAATAATTTCACAATTAAAAGAATTACTAGTTACAATCATCATTAATCAAGTAATTATTCAAGCCACAAATATAGAATATTTTCTTACGTTCTCCCACTTGGCATGTTAATCAAATAATCATAGTATTTAATAGCTCATACATTAAGCGCACATAAAGAAATAAATCTCTTCTATAATATTCAACATAATTACCTTAATATGACAAATCAACAAATATGGGTTATGGCAGTTATATAAAAAAAAAAATTATGTCATGCACTCCCTTCCATATACCACTACACTTACAATTTATCTTACTAGGTCTATTAATATATATAAATTTTCTCTAATGGTCCAAGATAATATCTCATAAAGACTTTCCTATTTAAAGCAAACATTAGGTGCACACCATTATGTAAATAGGATATATATATAAGTGTAAATCAAAAACACATAAATTAAGCTCAAAGTGTCAACATCATCATAAAACATCAATCATCAATACAACCGAGACCCATTTCATGTACATGTTCCTTAAATATCTTTGGTTGTAAACCCTTAGTTGATGAATCTGGCACCATGCGATCAGTCTTAATATATTCAATAGACATTCTTTGTTTCTAAACCTCTTCCTTAACTGCAAAATATTTTAATTCTATATGCTTGGCACATTTTGAGTATTTGTCTTTTCTGGAGAAGAACACTACTGCAGAATTATCACAATAAATTTTCAGCACCTTGGTAATGGTGTCGATAAGCTTAAGTCCTAAAATAAAGTTCTGCAACCATAACGCATGGATTATGGCTTCAAAACATGCCATAAACTTTACTTCCATAGTAGATGAAGCAATGACAGATTATTTAACACTTTTCCATGATACTATTTGTGATGCCCGTACCCACTACCGGGTGTCACCGTAACGTCAATAGGTCCCACTCTGGAGGCTGGCTATGCCCTAACAACAAGGGGAAAAAATAACGTGGGCGCCCTGGGTGGGGTTCAGGCTTCGCCGCCTCCAGCCAGATTCGGGATTCGAGTGTCCTTCCCCTGCAAATGAGTTTTAGACCTCGAGTCCTCGATGGCCAAAGGCGGCGAAGCCTGAACCCCACCCAGGGTGCCCACGTTATTTTCCCCCCTTTTGTTAGGGCATAGTCGACCTCCGGAGTGGGACCTACTGATGTTACGGTGACACCCGGTAGTGGGGATGGGGCGTCACACTACTCCACTTGCAAACAGAAATAGATAGCCAAAAGTGGACTTTTTACTGTCAAGACATCCAGTAAAATCTAAATCTAAGAATCCAATCACTTCTAATTGATCAGATCTCCTATACATGAGCATATAGTATTTTGTTCCTTGAAGGTACATTAAAACTTTCTTTGTAGCTTTTCAGTGATTAATTCCAGGATTACTTTGATACCTGCCTAACATTCCAGTAGTGAAACTAATATTGGGCCTTGTACAGGTTTGTGCATACATCAAACTGCCCAAAACTGAAACATAATGTATTGGTTCCATTTGCTTTCATTCAACATCATTCCTTGCACATTGCATGAGACTAAATTTGTCCCCTTTCTGCATTGGAACAATTCCTGCTGAACATTTGTCCATATTAAATCTCTTTAGAATTCTTTCAATATAGCCTTTCTAAGACAATCCTAACAATTCTTGTGACCTATCACAGAATATTTCAATTCCTATCACATATGATGCTTCTTTCATATATTTCATTTCAAAATTCTTTGAGAGAAAATATTTTGTCTCATGCAATATACTCAAATCATTAGCAACAAGTAAAATATTATCAACATATAGGACTAAGAATATAAACTTGCTCCCATTGATCTTCCGATATATACACCAATCAATAGTGTTTTCTTGAAAATCGAAAGATGTTATGGTATCATTAAACTTTATGTACCATTATCGAGAAACTTGTTTAAGCTCATATATTGACTTCTTAAGTTTACACACCAATTGACCTTTCCCTTTAGTTGATAAACCTTCAGATTAGTCCATATAAACTTCATCTTCAAGATCTCCATTAAGAAAAGCGGTTTTCACATCTATTTGGTGCAACTCTAAGTCATAATGAGCCACGAATGCTATTATAATTTTTAATGAGTATTTTTTCGAAACTAGCAAAAATGTCTCTTTATAATCAATGTCTCTTTTCTGATTATAACCCTCGGTAACAAGTCTGGCTTTATATCATTCGATATTACCATTTCAATCACATTTGGTCTTAAAGGCCCATTTACATCCTACTCGTTTACAACCTTCTGGCAATTTAACGAGATCCCAGACTATGTTGTACTCCATGGATTTTAACTCATCCTTCATAGCATCAATCCATTTAGCAGACTCAACACTTTTTATGGCTTGTGAAAACGAAACTGGATATTTATTAATTCCAATATTAAAATCTGACTCTTGCAAGTAAACCATATAATCATCTGAAATAGCCGACCTTTTTTCTCTTTGAGATTTTCTTAACGACATTTCTTATGGTTCAACAAAAACAGAGGATGGTAAGTTAGTTTCTTCATGGGGCGTTTCTTCACTCAAATACTGTCCAGTGTTATCATAACGTTCATCAGTTATTGGAACAATAGTTGATTGAACTGTAGAAGAAGGAACATTAATGGGTAAAGGAATATTTCCCTTAATTTTTTTGATTTCCACAAGTTGTCAGTCATCACTCCCATTAACTTCACCATTCTCAATAAATTTTGCATTACCAGTTTCTACAATTCTCGGACTATAGTTTGGACAATAAAACCTATATCCTTTAGATTTCTCTAGGTAACCAATAAAGTAACCACTAACAATTCGAGAATCTAATTTCTTTTCATGTGGATTATAAATTTTTGCCTCAATTGGGTAACCCCATGCATGTAAATGTCTTAAATTAGATTTCCTTCCAGTCCACAATTCAAAAGGGGTTTTTAGAACTGCCTTACTAGGAACCTTGTTTAATAAATACACAATGGTTTTGAGTGCATACATCCACAAGGATTTAGGTAATAAGGAGTTACTCATCATACTCCTTGTTGGGATACTTAAATCTTATTATATGCACAACGGAATTAAAATTTAATTTGCAGGTATCTTATTTTTCAAAAATTATGGTTTAACAAATTGAAGACAAAAACAAAGGTTATCTCTTTGATAAAATCCGATTTCACAGTTAGATTTTTCGCTGTTTAATCCTCCAAGTGTAGGATGTAGAGTCGGTCCACCTGAAATCACTTCTATCTAAGAATATCAAAGAGAAAGATAAGTGAGAAATTTTTCACAAAAATTTCTAACTTACCTTTTGGATTCAAGAACACTTCTTCAAAAACTTTCAACATTCAAGTGAATCAAGAAGACTCAAGTGTTGTAAATGAAGAGATTGAGAGTTTTTATATATACATTAAATGGGTTGGGTTTCTCAAGCCCATTCCATTTAATGTAATTGGGTCAAACCCAATCCAATGGTGTTAAATTAAATCCAATAGTACCATTGGGCTAAGCCTAATGTGCTACCAAAAGGCCCAACCTAACCTAATTAATGATCAAATAATTATATTCATAATATAATTATTTAATTATTCTTATTTATCTAATAAATAATACACTATTATTAGTAATTATAAAATTACTAATTTATCTATTTTCTCTTTGAAAGTAATTTCTTTTGGGTGAGACTTTCTGGGTTTACAAATAAATTGGCAACGAGAATAATCAACGATTAATTCTCGTAAATCATGAGTGACATCTAACAATATGTCATGATTATCCAATTTATTGTGAAGCGGGTATTGTGAACCTTTTATTATGTTACCATGCAATACGGTTCTTCTATCATTCTATATCCCGACAAGATATGAAATCATGGTCTATAGGTTGAATCTCTTAATCTCGTTATATGACCAAATCCAAAATCAATCTTGACTAATTATGACACAACCCGTATGGAACAAATTCTATCGTCATATTACCTCGGCCAAGGATTTATCGTCAAGTGATTACTGGATCGCATAAGATATTTTCCTCATAAATCTAGAGGTAATAGATTTCATATCTGATGCACACATACCTCATGTATCACTGAATCAGACACATAGATACGTATGATTATCCTTGATTAGAACAACCACATAATATCGTTGATATCCTAATGCACCAATACATAGATATCTATATCATCTCAGGTCTAAGGACTAGTTGCAAAATTGTAGCTAACATTAAATCATTGAACCGTGAGAAATAACCCATGTGATTTAATGTTAATAGTCCCGTTCAATGAACTCTTTCTTGTAACGAGCACCCACTCATCTTCCTTTTACATCTCATACAGAATGACACGAGACTCACCAACCTTATCTTTCAGTATCTTATACTGAATAAGGAAGAAGACGATGTGCTTGCCTTTACGAGTTGCTATTATCCAAATTAGGAATTCTCCGGTCAGGAACATGTTTATAGTATAACGAACTGTGGATTATCCATAACTCATATTCTTAACTCTTAAGAATGGTATCCACTCCTTATTATACTAATGGATGTATGTTTTATAATTTAAACCATATTGCAATTTAAATAAAAACATAAACTTATCATTTAAATAATATTTAAAGAATTATAAGATCGAGTCCCTTTGTGTCACTAGAATTGGTCTTTAGGGCTCATATCTAACACTCTTAAGCATATCCATTAATGTTCAATTACGTCTTTCTACCACACCATTTTGTTGAGGTATGCCTAGCATAGTGTATTGTGCGCAAATGTCATGTCTTTCAAGGAACTTTGCAAACAGACCAGGACATTGTCCTTATTCATTATGTTTCCCATATTATTCACTACTTCTGTCAGATCTTACAATTTTCACATTTCTATTTAATTGTCTTTCTGTCTCATTTGTGAATATCTCTAGGGCATTCACTGCTCGAGACTATTCATTAAGCAAATAGACATAACCATAACATGAAAAATCATCAATAAATGTGATAAAATACTTTTCTCCACCAAAAGATAGGGGATCAAAAGATCCACAAACATCAGTGTGTATAATTTCAAGAAACTGAGTACTTCTTGTAGCTCTTTTCTTACTATGTTTGGTTTGCTTTCCCTTAATGCAATCCACACATATACCAAGATCAGTAAAATCTAGATTTGAAAGAATCTCATTCCTTACTAATCTTTTAAGGCCCTCTTTGGATATATGACCCAAACGTTTATGCCACAAGTAAGCAGAACTTTCATTCAACATGTTATGCTTAATTCCAATATTTTCATGAACAGTCAATATAGATTTAGCAAAATTATTATCTAGTTTCAATTTATATAAACCATCAGTGAGAATACCCGAACTAATAAGCAAAGTATTCTTATATAAACTGAAACAACCATGTCCAAATTTAAAATTAAACCCAGTAACATCAAGTTTTGAAAGAGAAACTAGGCTCCTAGAAACTGAAGGTACATAAAGAGTTTGTGATAGATCTAAATGATAGCCAGTATTCAAGATCAAGCGATAAGTGATTAGTGGTTAATTTTGTAAAATTTTTGTTATAATTATAACCCCCATTTTGATTTTAAATTGGTTTAATTGAATAGTTATGTGTAATATATATCTATATATATAATATATAATATATTATAATAAACATGTAAATATAATACATATATATACTCAATGAAATGCATGCATGGATTATCTATATAATATATAAGCATATAATATCCCATATAATATATCATATCAATATATATATAATATAATAGATGATTTATTAATAAATTGCTTATTTATAGGTATGAAGAAGGTGGATTTGGAAGCCTAAAAAGAATTCAAGCCCATGAAGAATGAAGAATTCAAGCCCATGGAGAATTAAAGTCCATAAAAAAATTAAAGTCCATGAAGAATTAAGACCCAACTTGAGCATCCCATGAAAGATATCATTTGAAGAAGGCCCAAGGATTATTTTTAATCCTAATGAAGATTAAAAATCAATTTATAGAAATCTATTTTTATTTTTTATGTGAGTGCTTTATTAGGTGTGTCTTTTAGCTAAAATCCATTTAACTATTAGTTGTATATTATAGCTAAAATTTATTTAACTTTATGAGTGCTTTATTAGGTGTGTATTTTAACTAAAATCCATTTAACTTTAAGTGTGTGAGTGCCCATTAGATATAATTATGTCTAGTTGAATAATTGAAATTGTGTGGTTTGTATTGTATCTTGTGGCCTATAAATAGGTCACTTGATTGCATTTGTAAGGGTGATTATTATTCTTGAATCAAAGTTTAGTTGTTTTCTTATATTTTCTCTTTAAGAATTGTTCTTGTTCTCTTTTCTTTTCTTTATTGTTCTCTCATGTGATCTTACTTTCTTTCTTTCTTATTTTGAATTCTTATGTTATTTATTCTTACTTAATTATCCACCGCCTAAATGGCCGGTTAGTTTATGCATTTAAATTTTTACAATTTTAATTCTTATTTTTTTATTATTCACCGCCTAAATGGCCGGTTAGTTTATGCATTTAAATTTCTGCAATTTTAATTCTTGTCTTTTTATTATTCACCGCTTAAATGGCCAGTTAGTTTCTGCTATTTTAATTCCTGTCATTTAAATTATACCATTTAAATTCCTGTTAATTAATTTACAAATAATGATGAGTAGCTAAACCCAATCTTGAGTTAAGGCAAGGACAGTGTCCAACGCCAATGATTCCCAAAGGAAGCTACACTTTAAATAAGTGATATTAATTTAAATTTCAATATGAGTGTATATTTTTAAATTATGAAATTACTAGGTTTGGATTGGAGCGTAAGCCTAACTTAGAGCTTTCATGCCATGTATGAGAGTTACTAGAACTGGAAACGCTATTATATCCAAACCCGGATGATTAATTTAGTTATTTTGTGTATTAATTGTAATTAGATTTATGGTAGTTGCTTAAACTAGAATCTCACATATCATGTATGGAGATTGCTTAAGTTAGAACTATCATCATCTCTAATTGCATTTAATAACAAACCCTCATATCTGAAATTAAATTAATGTTACTAATCTTTTCTATTAAAAATTGGGAGTCAATGGGTTGGTGCTGAAATTGCCTTAACTCAAGACTTATTTAATTCTATATTTTTACATTCAGTATTTATTTTAACTTTTGTCTTACTTTATTTCCTAGCATCTGTTATTTGAAAATCCATAAAAAATCTTGTTTCCAATTCATCCAAATGTGTGTGTTTGTGTGTGACATTCTTTTTATTTTGCCATAAATAAATCTCTCAGTGGACGACCTAGATTCATCCAGAAAATATAAATTTAAATTTGGACTACAACTGCACTCATACACTGATGAGTATAAACCTCTCACCAATATAAAGAAAAAAAAATATAAAATTTTTATTGTGTTTTGTTTTGTATTTCAATTGCAGGGTGAGAGTGCAGCCAATAAGTCCCTATGCCTTCTACTTGAGCCTTCATGCGGTTTCCCATAAACAAAAAGTTCTCAGTTGGGTTTATAGTTTAGATCGTAAGGAATTTCTGCATCATATTGGATACATGAGTAGTAGCACCAGAATCAAGCCATCAAGTATTATACGGAACTTCAGTTAAATTTGATTCTAAACATACAGGAATATTAGTTTTACCTTTCTTTTTGAACCAAACTTTACCTTAGACAATCTTTCTGAAAGTGTCTTTCTTTCTTACAAAAGTGACATTTCATTGCCTTTTGTTCCTTCTTATCAGCCTATGGATCCTTAACAGGTGATTTCTTCTTCATAAATTTGTTGGCTTTCATCTTGAGTCCTTTATTAGCTCCTTGACCCATGAGATTAATAGAATGACTCCTTTGTGTCTTTAATCTCATTTCCTCTTGAGTACGCTTACTGACCAATTCATTAATATCCCATTTGTCCTTCATAATGTTATAGTTAATCTAAAAAAACCCATACTTAGGAGGGTGTAAGTTCAAAATAAACTATACCATAAAAGAGTCATCCACATTCATCCCCAGTGTCTTTAATCTTACTAAAATATTAGTCATTTCAATGATATGCTGGTGCATACTCCACGACCCATCAAACTTTATGATCGTGAGTTTTGCCATTAGAGTACCAGCAAGTGACTTATCTACATAATGTAAGTGTTTTTCTACAAACTTAAGGTATTCCTTTGCATTTCCTGTTTGTGAAATAGTAGACTTAATGTTGTTAGCAATAGTCATTCGCATAAACATAAAGCTCAATCTGTTAGAATGTTCCCATGATTTATAGCAAAACCTCTCATCCTCACTACTCGAATTCGTAAGAGCAACAGGTTTATCTTCCAATAATGCTAAGTCAAGATCCAACACACCTAAGTGAAAATTGACTTGCTCATACCATTCCCATTAAACATGGTAATAGAAGAAGCATGTGAATGACGAGAAACAACTGCAAAATAATACATAACGTTCAAAATTAAATAAAGAAAAAAAATTCATTCATTGATGTAGATAATCGACAATCCAAGTGCATCATAGTTCTCCTTTAGATAGAAACCATGACATACTACCATAAGTCAATGTCATTAACAAACTACAATAGATAATTAAATATTCTCAATCAAACATACGTGTCATCTTTGGATATACAAATACATTTGATTAACGAATATTAATTGACCCCAATTATGTTCACTATTCACAGAATAATAATTTACCTTTGGGTAAATCCAGAAGTTCTAGTGACTAGTGATCGTCAATTTATCCAATTATTTCCAATAATAGGCATCACATGAATATTTTGGATAAATGACTATTATTTATTTATGCACATCATCATTCCAGTTTGGCCATTTTGCTGACTAATAAAACTATAAACAAACATAAGGTCATGAATTCACAATGCCAAATATGTAGGTACACAAAATTTAAGGCACAATGATCACGATTTGAAATCATGCATATTAAAATTAATGGAGAAATTACTTATTCAAAAACCTTTCTCTGATATCATATGTAAATTTTCATAATCGTTTCATTCAATCAAAGATATTAGAGAATATCGTGAATCTAAGATCTTGAACAAACAATTCTCACTAAAATAATTGGAATACATACCAGATGCAGAAATTGCTTGAGCCATAGCATCAAACCTGAGCGAAAAGCCTATTAGCACAAATTGGTTTCTCCCCCTTCCTCCTCTTTATGTTTACAACATCCTTTTGATGGTTAAAGATAATGCATAACCTTAATGGACAAGAAGAAGACCAATTTATATATTCTACCTTTTAATCCGATAATCAGGTGAATGGATAAGATTTATTTGCTATTAAATTAAATTTGACTTAAATAATAATTGCAATAATAATTCCACAATTAAGAGAATTACCACTTACAATCATCATTAATCAAACAATTATCCAGGCCACAAATATAGAATCATCATTAATCAAACAATTATCCAGGCCACAAATATAGAATCATCATTAATCAAACAATTATCCAGGCCACAAATATAGAATATTTTCTTACATGAAATACTCAGAGAAACTTACAATGAGGCTCACAACAAGAACGACGCTTCACAAAGATTGAAAGGATAAGAAAATAAAGCTCACATTCTTTGTTTTTAAAATAGACTAATATGACCAAATTACACATATATTTAAAAACTTGATTCAATTGTATTAGTCAATATGTATTTTTAAATAGTTTCACGGATAAAATCGAATTGCACATATATTTACATGTGTGTTATTAGGAGTGAGAATTCAATTATTTTGATTAGGGTTGTAAATAAGGTGTTCGACTCAATAATAGCTTGTTCGAGTATGTTTGTTAGGATAAACGAACACAGTTTAAGTTTAATTTTGAAACTCAATTTGTAAACGAATTGAGATTGAGTTCAATAAAGTTTGACTCATTAGAATTGTGAACATGTTCGATTAGAAATTTATGAATAGGTTTAATTAGAGACTTGTGAATATATTCAATTAAAAGTTTGTGAATAGCTCGTGAATAATGTCACTTAAAAATATATTAAAAATTTTATTTATAATTTTATAAATATATTATTTAAATAAAATTATAAAATTTTAAATTATTATAATAATATTATTAAATTTAATATGTTTAATATATATATATATATATATTAATTTAATCATTTATGTCGTGCCCGAGCTAAAATGAACTTTAAGGCTCAGAGTCTCTCTTGAGCTTAGAATTTGGTTCCCCAAGTCAAGCTTGGGCTCAACGAAAGCTTATGCTTGACTTTGCTTGGTCTGTTTGCAACCTTAATTTCGATATATTATGGATTGATTTCTTTAAAATAATTAAAATAAACAAAATAATCCACATTAAGCCAAATAACCAAATTTTATTTACAATGATCGATAGAAAAAAATTAGTAGAAATTTAAGAAATATTAGTAAATATAATTATTATGAAGGACATAAATTTGAATTATAAAAGGTAAGTATAGTTGAATAGAAAGTAGTTAACTTTCATATTAAATAATATTTTTAAAATTTTTATTAAGAATAAAATAATAATTTTATATTATATGTTATACTAAAATTTAAATAATATTTTAATTTTTTTATTAAAATAAAAAATTATGAAATAAAATTCAGCCTTATTTTCATTACAAATGAATCCGAAGTAAGCTATTATTTGTTAAATATAAATTTTTTATTAAATTTAATTTTAAATCCGAACAATTGATAAACGGGTGGACTCGGAGTCAGAATCAACCGGCGAGGGGGCAGAGATCCGAGTCAAAACGCGGACCGCCGACGCCGTGTCAACTCATGATATGTTGTATTGGATTGGATTTGGATCCCTTCAGTCAGCCATTGCTGAGTTGGAACTTGTGTCTTGTCTTCTCTCGTCAGCCGCAGCTGAGGATTCTTCTGATCTCCACAGATGAATGCCATCGAAGATCCAGCTTCTCCAATTCAACAATCCGCCGAAAACCCACTTCGCCCATCAAGGTAAAATCCTCTTGCCGTCTCTACAGAGCCCAAGGATATGTATAGTTCTTCTTATTTTACCTCAGGTCTATCACTTCGCTGCAAAGCCTCACTTCTCTTTCCATCCAACGATTACTCTTACTTCCTGAACGAAAGAATTGAAAGGAATTCATTCGGTGATTACTGTTACTTCCTGAATGAAAAAGTTGATAGAAACTTGGTTCCATTATCTTCGCCGTCTTCAATTTGTGTATGTTGTGGACATCCTCTTTATAGAGTGCCAATTAGCCCAGGGTTTTTTTATGGGTTGAGGCAATCGGCACTGCTTCAGAGGTCAGCCAGCAGACGGTTGAGTTTTGGATGCAGAGAACGACGGGAGTCCTGTTGTGGGCATGGTAGAAGAGGGAGGTGGAAAGAGAGAAGATTTAGTCGTATGGTTTTGGAGGAAAGCAGTAAAAGGGATCGGTCGCGAGATTTTGATGATGCTGAAGTGATGCTTAGTTTGTTGACTGAGGAAGTGGGAGAGGAGTGTTTTGGTGCTAAGGGTAGGAATTTTAGTTCGTCTAGGAGGGTTAAAGTGGAGAATAGGGTTGGTGGTGCTGGTGGTACTTGCAGAAAGAAGACAGGAAATGTTGATTCCGGTTTGTTGGAGAGTAAATCAAAGCGTGGATTTGAATCTGTGAGGATTGAATCAGGGGGGAAGGAATATAGACGAAAAGAAGAAAATGGAAGAAGAGAATATGCGGGGAATTTTTTGCAGGATGAAAAGGGCAGGGAGAGGAAAGGGAGGTCTACTTGCTCGTCTTATTACACGTGTTCTTCTGTGGATGAATTTGAGAGTGACACTGAAGTTCATGTTACCAAAGAGGGTAGTGGAAGAGAATCAGGAAGTGAGCTTAAATGGGATTTAGAAAAAAATGGAGAAGTGAGATATGATAGAGAAATTCTGGAAGAAGGAAAGAAGGGCAGGGATATTACAGGGGGACATGGGGTTGTTATGGAACCAGGAAAAACTGCAGCAGGGTCATATGCAGCATCCCGTGGTTTTGAGTCCGATTGGAGAAAGAAATCAGAGAAGAAGCTTACTGAAGTATCGATTGAACAAATAAAGTCCGGAGATAGCTCATCGCAGAAGCAATCAAGTTCGTTGGAGGTCCAAGAAACTGGTTATAGTCAGGCTTCTAGTTCTCATAAGCAATTTGATGAGATAGAAAAGAAGTCAACATCTTCTCTGAGTATGGATGATGGAATAAGACAGCAATATAGTCAGAAAGGTGACCAATCCTCTGAAAAGTCTGAATCAAGAATGAAGTATTTTTCTCAGGCGCAGGAAATTCATGGTAGTGATGTCGAAGTAATTTCTAGCTCTGAGAAGTATTCAGGTGGTAGTGAAGAAAACTTGAGTGCAGAAGGAAGTTCCATCCAGGAAACAAGACATGTACGTAGTAAAATAGCTGGCCGTACTGCACACAAGGATGACCACAGAAGAAATTCACAGCAATACCATGAAGTCTCAGAAATTGAAGAAATCAACTCTGGAGAGACCTCTACCTCCCGGAGACAGGCTGAAGCTAGAATGAAGAAACAGGAAGACATATCAACTGTGATTTTGAGTTCAGTTCGGGATACAGAAGAGCGTCATGATGTAGCAGGTCAGTGGGACTCTAGGAAAATGGACTCACAAATCAAATTCCAACAATTGACTGAATTATCAGATGCACATGGCACGGCAGCTTCATTGAGGCATTCTGATACTGAAATGAAGAATGAAGAAAGTAATTTGAACTTCATTCTTAGTTCTTCCGAACAAGAAGCAGAGGAACAGTTACAAATGGGTCAACGAGCAATTAGCAGAAGGGAATCTAGAAAAACATCCCCAGGCATGAACAATAAATCATCTGTTCATTCTAGTGATGCTCAAATTATAAACATCCAAGGTACTTCTGAAGAGAGAATTAGTAGTCAGGAAACGTATGTGGCATCAATGGTGAAGAAATCAACTGCTGAAAGCAAGGAAGAACATATTTTGACTGAAGGAGTCTTTGGGATTGGATCAACAAAAGAGACTCAGAGGCCTGGTACTGGGGGCACTTCAATCGGGGCCTCTAGTCCCCAAGAATCTTTGATGTTAAAAACCCAACCCATAATGCAGCCTAGTGGTGTGCATATGGGGAATAAGAGTAGCTCACAAGTAATAGTGATGCCTCCACCATCTCAAGTGGTAGCAAAAGGTCCATCGCAAGCCGGGCAAAGTAGTAATTTTGCAATCCAAGAGATTTCTGGTGCAAATTTGGAAAGTGATTTTGATGCTTTACCCTCACATGCAGAATTAGATGCTCCAGATTCACAACATGAAACATATATTGAGCCAAGAAGGGATGAGATCTGTGAGGAGCCTTTAGATGTCGTTTTCCTTAAGGATGCACTAGGTTCGGCTGATCAATTTCATAAATCCTCTATGCTCTTTGTTGATGATTTCATTGAGAAGGTGAAGAATGAAGTGTCAACTTCTGAAGTTGAAAATGTGAACGGAAATTCTGAAAAGGAATTGGTTAATGAAGTCCATGAGCATCAGTTGAAAAGCTCGACCTGGTATGATTCTGGAGAATTCCAATCAAAGGAGCATGGCTTGAGGCACTTGCCTTGGAGTTCTGGAGTAAAGGGGTCTTCAGATGAAATACGTGATCTGATAGATCCACGCAGTCAACAACATGCTGAGTCAGAAGGACCAGACGACAGTACCCAAAGCGCCAATGTTGTTGCCAGGAGAACTGGCAGATCCTTGTGGAATATTATCTCAGATATAGTTTTGTTACGGTGGGTTTCACGATCCAAAAGCCACAATTCGACTCTAAAATCAGGTGGAAAGAGTTCGTCAAATCAATCTGCTGGCAGCGAAACATGGTTCTCTGGTCATGAGCTGGATGAAAACAGTGATGAGAATGTAAAAAGGGAGAAGAAAAGCATCTCTCAAGAGTCCACTTCAGTTGATCAGCAACATCTAGGAACAATTCCCACTGGAAGTCCCAGAAAAGGGTCTAGCTCAGCTGGATCTGAGGACAACAAATATCAAATAAGAGTGGATGCATTATCTTCTTCAAGTCCCTCAAGAAGTGTGTCAGCCTCTGAAGGCAATTTGTCAGTTTCCACTGAGAAGAAGTTTGGAAGGAGTGTCACTGCAATGCCAGAATCATCAGTGTCAAAATCATCTTTACATGTAAGATCTCCTAATGTAGATGAAATTTCAGAAGGCCACAAGACTGATGTATCTGCAAGTGGTTCATCGGTGCTGAAGCAGCAATTGGTTGGTACTGGTCTAGGAGATGCATCAGGGACTGAGGGTAAGGTTGGGGAATTGAAGCGAACAAAACTTCAACGGACCCATCAAGTCCCAAAAGATAGGTTTGATGAATGGGAAGAAGCATATAAACTTGAAAATGAGCAGCAAAAGATTGATGAAATGTTTATGAGGGAAGCACTGCTGGAGGCCAAAAAGGCTGCTGATATGTGGGAGGTGCCTGTTGGGGCTGTGCTGGTACAAAATGGAAAAATAATTGCTCGCGGCTGCAACCTGTAAGTTATTCTGTCTCTCCTATTCTCATTTGTTTTATTTAAATTTTTGTCTGGGTAATTGACTGTTATACTTATTTCAGAGTAGAAGAATTACGGGACTCCACTGCCCATGCTGAAATGATTTGTATACGGGAGGCTTCAAATCTGCTTCATTCATGGAGGCTTGTGGTAACTTCATGTTTCTTCAAATCTTTTTTAGTTTAACACAGTTAGACCTTCAAAAGGGACGTGGAAACTTATAAGACCCTTGTGTCATGTAGTTTCTCTTTTAGAGTCCTTCAATTTCATTGATTCATTTTGTGGGTATGTGTATATTACCTCTTGCCCCTTCCCAAATCCGGGCAATTTCTCATCATTATACCTATGATAAGAAGGGTCATAATCTGCACAAAATGATCCTACTTATGGTCAATAATTGGCACCAGTGTGCCATTTACTGTTATGCTTGGGGTGAAATTTTGGTGCTAGTATATATAAAAACTGCACCATTTATGAATGCTATGACAACGTCCTGTATGATCATGTTTATTTGGCTATTGTTGTCTGAAAAATGTAATCTGGAATACTATTTGATTTACTTGACACAACGGTTAGAGATGAGTAGGAAATAGTATGCCAGCAGAATGTTTCTTCAATTCTTTAAGTATTAAAGGCTCTGAACCTTCACACTTGTTACAATATCCTTGTAATGATGAAACAGTCAGGTAAAAACTCAAAAAGATACCAAGAAGGTTCTCTTTTAGCAGAACACATTGTTTTGAAAGAAGCAGGGCCTGTGAACTGTTCAACTGTGGTTTGACCCATTGTATCTCCAACATAAAAACCATTTAGCTGCTAATAGTCTTTGATTCCATTTAAAACCCAAAAGCATGTCGGAGTTTAACGTGGCTCCATCTTAAGGTTTATGTTCAGACTCTGTATTTCACTAGTCATACTTGGTTACACACAATTTATGATACTTGAGTTGGCAGGCATACTCTAGAAGATGGGAAGGCTGTATGCTTACACCATCATATAAGCTAAAAGTTCCATCTTGTTTGTAGTATATTCCTCACTTGGTGTTTATAAATAGTGCTCGGAATTTGGTTGCTTGAGAAGACCTTTATACGTAAGGATGACAAGCATATTCCGCCATGTTGATGTGCTGTATTTCTTTTCTTCTTTTCTTCCCCAGGATGATGACAAGAAATAAGTAAAATATCTAAAGACAGTTATATTGGGCCATTGTGTATATACCTTGACTGCAACTGTAACATCCATTATAGTGCAAAACTTACAGGATTGAATCAATTATAAAATCCTTTATTTGCAATGAATGTTCTAAATCCAATGTGTTTTGGATTATTTAAGCTTTGCAAGGCTAAGAATGAGTGCACCTTTTAATATGACGTCCAAATTAAAAAAAAAAAAAAGGCTTATGCATTTTTCAGTAAATAAATTGTTTGTTCATCATTCTAGAAGCTTCTTGATTGGTTATTTGCTTTAAGTTTACCTTCAATTTCTTTTCCTCAGGACACTACCCTGTATGTTACACTTGAGCCGTGTCCCATGTGCGCTGGAGCAATTCTTCAAGCTAGAATTGACAGTGTTGTGTGGGGAGCTCCAAATAAGCTCCTTGGGGCTGATGGAAGCTGGATCAGGTATGCAGTTAACTGTTTGTCCTTGCTATTGTCATTGTTATTCCAGTCCGCCTTTCCCTTTGCTTCTCATTCTTGCACAAAATGATATAGTTTGTGAAACAAGCCTAAAAAATAATCGAATGCTTGAATCAATTCCATAAAACACACATGAAAAATATATACAGGTTGTGTCCTACTTTTTCTCCTATAAAGTAGGAGAAGATTTAGGATATCTATCTCCTAGAAAATATGATAAACTATCTCCTAAAACTTAGGAAATAAATTTAAACTTTACAATAAGAAAACTCTAGGATTATCCAACTTCGACCATGAGTTATCTCTTCCTTTATCCGCATCTTCTACATTCCTTCTTAGCTTTGAAGTCTCTATAGCTTAGGATCCTCTAATTCCGTCCAACACTCCCCCCCAAGCTGGGAATGACTTGCCCCAAGCTGGAGAATAGATGCAAGTCATTCCCATCTTGCTAATTAATGATTCAAACTCTGGTCTTGCAGTTGCTTTTGTGAATACATCAGCTATTTGATCGGTGGTAGGAATATGAGACAAACTGATCCCACCTTCTTCGATCTCCCTTTTTATAAAACTTCGGTCTATCCTCACATGTTTCATTCGGTCATGCTGAATCGAATTTTTCGCAATGCTGATAGCTGATTTGCTATCACTGTAAACCCTTGTTGGTAGAGTTAAGGGTATCCCCAAGTCTTCCATTAGCCTTTCTAACCAGATTACCTCACAAATTCCTTAAGCTATGGCTCGGAATTCGACTCCAGCATTGCTGTGGGCCACCACTGATTGCTTCTTGCTCCTCCATGTAACTGCATTTTCCCATAGCTTAGTGTAATAGCTCGAGGTTGATCTATTGTTCTCACGAGACCTTGCCCAATCTGCATCCACAAAGCCTTCAATTCCTCTTTCCTTTGTCTTCTTGAATAGTAAGCCTTTCCCAAGTGTTCCTTTGAGATATCTCAAGATACGAAACACCGCTTTCAAGTGTCTTTGAGTAGGAGAATGCATATATTGACTTACTATACTTACTGCATAGGCTATGTCTGGCCTAGTAAGTGACAAATATATTAGTTTTCCAACCAATCTCTAGTACCTCTCCTTATCTATGGGGGTATCATCCCCTTCCTCATCAATTTTCTAGCCTTTTTCTAAGGGAGTCCCAACAGGCTTGGATGCCAGCATTCCTATATCTTTTAGTAAATCCAGGGTATATTTCTGCTGTGAAATGAATAATCCTTCCTTGCTCACTACCTCCATTCCTAGGAAGTACCTCATAATTCCTAGGTCTTTTACCTCAAATTCTGCCCTCAATTGTTGTTTCAAGCTTTCAATTTTCTGTTAATCATCCCTTGTCACAATAATGTCATCAACATAAACAATTAGAATTACTTTCTTTCCTCTTGCCGTGTGTTTTATAAACAAGGTATGGTCGGCTTGCCTTTGTTTATATCCCACTCGGTTTAAGGTCATGCTAAATTTCTTGAATCAGGCCCTTAGGAACTGCTTTAATCCGTATAGGGACTTCTTAAGGTTGCACACACTGTCACAACCAGTTCCTTGTTCAAAACCTGGAGGCATCTTCATGTATATCTCCTCATCCAACTCACCATTTAGAAATGCATTTTTTATATCAAATTAAAACAATGGCCTGTCTAAATTAACAGCAAGGGAGAGTAATGCCCGAATGGAATTAAGTTTGGCCACAAGAGCAAAAGTTTCCTCATAGTCAATCCCATAAGTTTGTGTAAACCCTTGGACCACCAATCTAGCCTTGTATCTTTCAATACTTCCATTTGCATTATGCTTCACAGAAAAAACCCATCTATATCCTTCTACCTTTTTGTTTGAAGGTAGTTTTACAATATGCCAAGTACTGTTTTTAACTAAGGCATTCATCTCCTCCATAACTATAGTCTTCCACTTAGGGTCATTAATAGCTTCTTGGACATTTTTTGGAATTCTAATGTTGTCAAATTTTGCGACAAACCCTTTGAATTGAGGGGATAATTTAGTATAAGTCATGTGATTAGACATAGGATACTTGACACATGATCTTACCCATTTCCGTAGAGCAATAGGCATAGCCCAATCCAGGTCATCCTTATTTGCAGCACCACTGTCAGTGTTGTGAACTTCTGTGCTTTCCTCTCCAATGCTGTCCTTTGGTGGACCAGTCTCTGGAAGTGATGACTGACCATGCTAAGACTGAGAATAGCTTTTAGGTCATCTTGAGTATACAAACAGAGGGTTGCCAACTAAACAAGGACTAGGATCAGGAGAGGAAACAATAGGACTGGGAGAAGGGGCTGTAGTTTTTTGCTTAGAGGGAGATGAATAACCAAGATTAGAGGGATTAGAAGGAATAGGATATGCCACTATGCTGTCAGGAATTGATGCTCCCCCTTGAGAGCATACTGGCAGGTTAGGATCAAGGGGAGGAAATAAGGGAATAGGAGTTCCTATGACTGTTGAACCTCAAGAAAGAGGACTGGAAGCTAGTAGAAAGATAGGTCTTCATAAAAAGTGACATTAGTGGGCACAAGGATTTTTTTAGTGTTCTTATATCCCTTTTGGGAGGGAGAGTACCCGATAAAAATACATTTGATGACCTTGGGATCTAGTTTGGTTCGAGAGATATTGTTGTTGTGTACATACACAACACAACCAAATATCTTAGGAGCAAGAGAATTTAGGAAAACAGTATTTGGGTAGAGGTCACCAAGAACATCAAGAGGGGTTTTGAAACTCAAAGTTTTAGAGGGAAGGCGATTAATCAAATATGCAACTGTGAGAACAACCTCTCCCCAATAGGAATAAGGAACATTGGTAGTAAATATAATAGCTGGAGCCACTTCTAAGAAATGTTTTTTTTTTTTTTTTTAACCACACCATTTTGCTGTGGTGTGTATAGGCATGAGCTTTGATGGTAAATACTATGTTCAGATAGGTAGTTGGTAAGGTCATGAGAGAAATATTCTTGACCATTATTAGTGCGAAGGATGTGAATTGAAGTTTGGAACATGTTCAAGATAAATTTGTGAAATTTCTTGAAGATGTTGCTTGCTTCAAATTTTTTCCTCATAAGGTACACCCAACAAGCCCTAGAATGATCATCAATAAATGTTATAAACCATCTAGAATCATAAATATTTGAGTGTTTAGAGGGTCCCCAAATATCACTGTGGATCAAATGGAAAGCTGTAGATGGTTTATAGGATTTAATGGGATAGGGAGATCAAGAGTGTTTTGCAAGAGTACACTACTCACATGAGAAAAATTTATCTTTATTGATGAAAATTTGAGGGTACAACAATTTTACATAGGGAAAACTAAGGTGTCCTAATCATTTATGCCACAATAGAACTTTGACATCCATTGTGACTATTAGACCAGCCTTATTTGTGGAAGAGGCTAAAGCATCCTCTCTCAAGTAGTATAGACCATCCCTTGCCTTAGCATTGTCAATCATCCTCTCCGATGCTTGGCCCTGAAATAAGCAATAGGATGGAAAGAAAGTGATACAACAATTCATATCTTGAGTGATCTTATTGACTGATAATAGATTGCTATGTAACCCTAGTACATGTAGGATTGATTTTAACTTCAATTCAGAAATACACACTGTTCCAAGTCCTAGGGCAGGTGAGGTTGTGCCATCGGCCATAGAAATACCAATAGAAGTGCTACAAAGAGTATATTTAGTCATTGAGGAGGCTGAATAAGCTATATGATCTGATGCGCTAGTGTCCACTATCTAGACATTCTTAGGAAACCTTTTTGAAATTAGAAAGTAGGGGGAATAACCTTGCACGGTAGTAGATGCCGTAGGAAGACTTGGGGAAATGTACCTTAATTGAGCAGCCTATATAAGGCCTGAATCTGGTCCTCTGTCAAGTTAAGATTGGTGTCCTTCCCTGTTTCTATTGGTACATCTACTATGTAAGCAGATCGTGTAATCTCCCTCTTGTTCTATGGCTTCCAGTTAGCTGGTTTGCCATGGATCTTCCAGCATGTCTCCTTGGTGTGGTAAGGTCTTTTGCAGTGGTCACACCATTGTTTGTCCCTTCCTAGGCTCTTTGGTAGGTTCTCTCATTGTTTGAAAATAGTAAGAGCCGAATTCTGATAAGTTAAGGAAGGCTCACTTTGTTGATTGAGCATAACCTTACGTCAGCTTTCTTCCCTCCTTACTTTCGAAAAAACTTCCTTGAGTGATGGTAGAGGCAAGATCTTTCCTCTAACTTCATCCAAATTAGGGTTAAGTCCATGTAAAAAATCAAACACACGATCTTTTTCAATCATCTTGTTGTATTTAACATTGTCTTCTTTGTATTCCCAATCAGTAGTGTAGAATAGATCCATTTCATGCCATAGTTCGACCAAAAGATTAAAGTAATCAGTGACATTTAGAGTACCTTGTCTGGTTGTTCTGATGACCGACCTAATCTCAAAGTATTGGGATGAATTTTCCAAGTCAGAGTACATCTCTTGGATTGAATTTCATATTTCCTTTGTAGTCTTGTAGAATAGGTAAGTCCTATCTATTTTAGGCTCCATTGAATTTATCAGCTAGGCCATTATGGTGGAGTTTTTTGCCTCCCAAACACCATAAGTGGCTGTTGTGGTTGGTAGAGGAGGAATAGAACCCGTTAGATATCCGGATTTGCCATTTCCTTTGATTACCAACATTATGGATTGAAACCATTTTCTGAAATTACTCCCATTCAATTTGTGGTTAGTAATCTGCAGAGGATGGTGATCAATTGAATTGGTGGAAAGATTTGTTGTAGTAGATGGAGGACTAAAAGTGTTTGGAGAGCTTGTGGCTGATGCTTCGGTTAGGGTAGGGTTTTGGTGAGCTTCAACCATATTCTTGTGCACAGTCTTGATTCCAATGCTATGAGTAATTAGAACCTAGCTCTGATACCATGAAACAAGCCTAAAAAATAATCGGAGGCTTGAACCAATTCCATATAACACACATGAAAATATATACAGGTTGTGTCCTACTTTTTCTCCTATAAAGTATGAGAAGATTTATGATATCTATCTCCAAGAAAATAGGATAAACTATCTCCTAGAACTTAGGAAATAAATTTAAACTTTACAACATGAGAACTCTAGGATTATCCAACTTCAATCATGAGTTATCTCTTCCTTTATCCGCATCATCTGCCTTCCTTCTTAGCTTTGAAGTCTCTTTAGCTTAGGATCGTCTAATTCCGTCCAACAGTTTGTGTTATACCAATTACTTGCAAAACTCGATAGAATATGTTTTCTCGCACACAGAGATTTTGACTTAGCTATTTTCATTTTTCTCCGAACACCCTTTCTTGAAGTTAAATTGCACTGGACCTGGCAGGAGAAGACCTTTTCACTTCTCTTCGCATTTTTATTTTATCGTTTGCTCTATTTCCCTTTCTCCTTTTTTGGTGGTCTGATGTTTGTTCAACATTTCACAGGCTGTTTCCTAATGGGGATGAAGCCGGAACTGGCTTGGATCCAACAGACAAACCACCTGCTCCGGTCCACCCATTCCACCCAAAGATGGCAATCAGGCGAGGCGTATTGGCAGCAGAGTGTGCCGAAGCAATGCAGCAGTTCTTCCAACTGAGAAGACAGAAGAAGAAACCCAATACTCCAGCCACACCCCCGCGTCTTCCCAATTCAAGTCGTCCTTTCAAGCGTTTTGCCAAGATGCACGATGCATTCCACATTATGTTCTGTTTGTAGTGGCTCAGACAAAGCCGTTTTTCCCTCTGTTCTCTCTGTCGCGATTTATAGCATAGCAGTTCATCGAGGCAACCCGGGGTTTGCAGAATGGCCCTTGTGTAGACTGTATAGCTCGGCAGGAGAGAGTAAAAGTGTGAAGTGGCTAACCTAACCCACCCCAACTGATCTAGCTGGGTGGTCAGGTTGGTTCCGTTCTTGGGTCATTCGGGTCTTTTGTAGCAATGAAATACTGCTAAACGATATCAGTTTCTGTGAAAGAATGGTTACATCTTTCAAGCTTGATCCATATCCCATCAAATGAAGCTTTTAAACACAAGCATATAGAATGGTCGATGGCATTGATGATGTAGATGGCAATGGCAGATGGCAATCTAAGCATCAATCCAAATAGTAAAGAGAAAGCGGACCTCTTCCCATAGATTCTTTTCGTTTCTGAAATGGATTTGGACTCCACACCAAATCTTAGGTCTTGTGTTGAGATCAAACATTGACATGCAGACGAAGGTTGGTGGTGTTTGTTATCACTACTAACCATCACGTTATTTTGGTGAGTAAAAACAACATTAAAGATCAAAGGCAAACGCATTCCTAAATGACTTGCAATTACAAATGTCATATATAAATATATATATATTTATTATCAATTGTCACATTATTTTACCCAAATTCTAATTTGATTAAGTTAGAAAAATATTAACTCAATCACGATAATTTGACTCGAATCTTGAGTCTAAAACACCTTAATGAACCCTATTCTTTTCATTCTTTTGAATATGACATTCACTGGAGGTTGTAGATTCATTAGGAAACAACCCATTTAAATGAAATTTAGAGCAGATGACGTTAATTGTTGATAATGCTGGCTGGATTTTCCAGGAAAAAGAAAGAAAGAAAGAAAGCCAAGATTTCATTAACTCCAACACTGATGAAAGATTGAAGCTTTTTTGGGGACTTCAATCATTAGAAGAGGAGTAGCATTCAGCTGAGATCAACACTCCACCAAACTCTGTTTGTTGCACTGTATATAACCTCCTTTTCTTTCTGCTTCCCATCTCCATATCCGCCTCCAATGGCTCCCCTCTGTTGGGCTCTGGCTCTGGCTCTGGCCTTCCTCTGCACCGTCCATGCTCAGCCGCCCGCAGCCTCCCCTTCTTCCACTTTGCCGGCGACGACGCCACCTCCGTCATCTCCCGCCACCCCTACTGCCCCCACTGTGCCGCCAACAACGCCGCCTCCCACCACCACCCCAACTCCGCCCACTCTTCCGCCGGCGGGGCCGCCTCCCCCCACCCCCCCTGCCACAAGTCCAGCTGCGCCGCCTCCTACAACCATTCCTACTTCTTCACCGCCAGGCCCCCAAATGCCGCCACCACATCCACCGCAAGCTCCGCCAGTCTCTAGTCCGGCATTGCCGCCGCCGCCTGTTGCTTCACCGCCTCCTGCGTTGCCGCCACCCCCGGTTGCTTCTCCACCCCCGGCCTTAGCGCCTGCTTTGCCGCCGCCGCTGCCATCCCCGTCGCCTGCCCAACTGCCTCCGGCGCCAGCCCCAGTGGTGCAGACTCCTGCGCCGGCACCGGCTAAGGTGGCGCCGGTTCCTGCACCGGTGCCTACACCACCGCCAGCCCCGGCCCCCCCACCCGCGCCACCCATTGAGTCACCGGTGCCTGCACCAAAGCATCGTCACCACCACAAGAAGAAGAAGCACAAGCACAAGAAGCATCATGCACCGGCTCCGGCACCGACTGCCATGGCCCTGAGTCCTCCGGCGCCGCCAACACCTCCAACCGCGGACGACACAGCACCAGCGCCATCCCCCGATCTGGTAATCAACCCATCATTTGTTAGGATAGCTTTCATACTAATTTGTCAAGAAAACACATAACAGAGGCATAGATTAGCTCGATCATACATCAAAAAGATCAAAGATTTTGGCCAAGTTATTCACCAACTCAAATTTTTTCTTACAAAATCTTGGTTTTTCTTTTGGGTTCACCTATACATCGGATCTACTCAAGTTTTTTTCTCACTTGTTCGGATTAGGTCTCGAACTTAATGTGATTTAATCTCAATATTTATGTTCATGATCCCACAACAATGAAATGATCCATTTAATATAGTTTTTATAGAACCCTCAAAGTAGTTTTCACACGTAGACAACCATAAACTCTCAAAAATCTAATTTTTAAATAGATAAAACTGAAAACCTTTGCAATTATAACGACTCCAAAAAAGTAGTTAGTCACACTTTCATGGTGCACTCCAAACATACTTCATAACCCAATTTCATCTTCTCACATATTAATAAGAGTGTTTGCTATAATCTCGTATTAGTTGGTATAAAACGCTCAATTAATAAGGTGTTCGTTGTAACCTAGTGCTAGTAATCCCAAGATCTCTAATTCAAATCTTGTGCTTTTCTCCTGCTAGATCTCTATGTGTCCAGATAAATTAGGTTTTGGGCTATAGATTCTTACCTGTTTATATCTTATTTGAATTCTCAGTTATTCTACAAAGGTACTAAATTATATGCTTATAAACCAACTTTTTGGACTGTAATATGGGTACAGAGCGGAGCAATTGCACCTAAGTGGGAAGGCAAAAGCACTGGAAAGTGGGTGAGGATTGGAATGGCAGTTGGTGTTGTTCTTGCTGTGACAGGCTTACAGTTTTGAGAATGTTGTTTTGTGGGCTATATATATAAATGAATGGTTATGTATAGCTGATGATGAAGAAGAAGACAAGATTGAAGATGAGATTCATTCATATTTAATTATCTGTTCATAAGGATAGAGAAGAATAAAACTAAAGATCATGAGCAGAGATGCAATTTCCATCATTAGTTCTTCTTTTAAATCCACCCTCCTGCATTTTTTTGGCTCATATTTTCCATTTATTTTGAAATTTTTGTGACTATAATTAAAATAATTAATTTGAGTAAATTGAAAACGATTTAGTAATACTTTTAACGGTAATTTAAACTCGTGTTTAGTTCAATCTAAAATAACTTAATTCTACAAGGGTGACATTATTTAATCTCGCCCCCTACCAAAATATTTTAATTCGGCTTGATTCTAAATGGAGACTATGTTGTTATTACCAAAATACCCTTGTAATGATTAGAATATTAAAGAATCAAATTTATTTGAGGATTATTATTACCTTTTTATATATCCAATACAAATTAACACTATATTCATACCTTTTATAAACCAAACAAGTCATAGCATTACCTTGGATAACACCTCTATACCAAACACAATTTAGATTAAAACATGTTTTATAGATTTTAATATTTTTGTATAACAAAGTTGGATTAAAAAATTTTAATATTATGGTATAAATTTTAGCGTTGAGACCCAACTCAATCAAATTCAAATTTAATTGAATTAAGTTAGTTTGATTTTGTTTTGTAAATTAAATTGATTTTGAGTCTCTCTAAATCGATTTAGTTAAAAGATTTAAATATTAGCAAAACATGATCATTGAGAATATAAAAGCTTAGACTATTTTTTATAGATAATTTTAGTGTTATTGTTAATATCTGTATCTAAATATTATTGCGAAATCATCTTAAGTTGGTGACTTGTATTTAAACAGAAGATTTCAAATCAAATATTTTTACAGTGACTAATGCCTAGTTTAGGATTGAGATGAGATGAACTAGGCGAGTTGAGGTTAGGTGAGGTGAGTACAGTTAGGTGAAGATAAAGGGTGTTTGACCATATAAAATTATTAATAAATTAATTAAATTAAAGCTCAGTATAACACTTGGGACTAAGAGGCTGTTTGGTTTTGCGGTTTGACCGCGTATAAGCTATTTTACAGCGTATAATTTATATAATTTTTAAAGATTAAGTGTTTGATAAAAATTTTAAACGTAAAAGTTATCCCGCGAAAAAGATGTTATACCAGCATTTTTCAAAAGCTGGTACCCCCAGTTTTGCCCAAGAACGCTGCTAGATTGACCAATTAAAATATCAAAATGCCTTGCTCTACCATAACTGTTGCATCTTCTCCCAATTTTCTTTCTTCTATCATCTTCTCCCAAGCTCTGCTCTACCATAATCGCCGCCGCAGCAGTTGCCCCTCCTCCATACCGCTGTCGACGTCATTGTAGTCCAGTTGGGCTGCCACAAGCAGCTGAAGTGTTGGTCGCGCCATCGTTGCAACCAGGTCACGCCATCGCTGCATAACCAAGTTCCAGATTTGCCGCAGCTATCGCCGAGCACCATCGACCCTTCTCCAGCCTCGATCATGGCCTTCTTCTCCATCATCGGTGGCGTCCCCGATCTGTAGCAGAATATATACAATATATATTACAGATAAGTGTATGTATATATAATATATATTGTATATATATATATTAATAGTAATATTTAAAAAAAAAATAAAAGATGTATATATATTATATTAATATAGCTTTTAATAAGTATGTATAACTTATCTAATATTTAGAAATTAATTTATAATTTTTTATAAAAAATAGTATTTTTATAAATTTTATTTGAATTATTTAACACCACATCTATTTTAATCTTTTTGTCAATTTTAACAATTTATCAACTTTTATAAATCAAATATATAATTATTAATTAATAATTTAAAAATATATTTATTTAAATATATTATTAACCTAAACATTACACAACTTTTATGCTAATCACTAATTAACTTAAAAGTTACAGGGTAAGCGAAACAGCCTCTCTAAGTACGGCCCAGCTGAGTATCAGCGAAAGGGAAAAGAAGTGGAGTAAGTAGAAGTTAGAAAAACAAAACGGAGAACCAATCGTAACCGTAACAGAAGGCAATGACAAGGCAGCTGGCCTATCATGACACGCCAAGTGGTACCAATCAGCGGCCTCCATTACTTTTTCGTCAACAATTGCGCTCTTCTGTTCTGCCTTTCCCTCTTTCCTTCTCCTAAATTCCCGGCGCCGAACACATAGCCAAGCCACGCTAAACCATTACCAACTGCAATCCAAATTATCATCATCTCTCTCTCGCTCTCTCTCTCTCTCTCTCTTATTATACAAGTAAAAATGCTACCAATATCCATAAAACCACCGCCGCCGGCGTCGTCTTCGTCCCCGGAGATGCCGACAGTTCCAGCAGCATCGGGGACGATGTTTCTAAGATCACCGGAGGACGATCTGTCAGCCACGCGTCTTCTCATTTCTCCGATGTTTGAGGACCGGAATGGCCTCGAAGCCAAGCCGTTTTTACCTAGGTCTTCAAGCTTCAGCAGTGCCACCAGTTCCAGCGCTAGTTTTTACCAGAAGCGCCGTCGTCAGACCGCTGGGGACAACGTTTCCCCTTTTCCCTCCGCCAACGGCGGCCAGTCATTTAGGGAGCGTACTACGTCAGAGACGACTCGCCTTGGTTTCAACTTCTTCCGATATATTGAGTAACTATTTGAATTTCTCTCAGTTTTTCCTTATGATCTCTTGATTTCTTTTTGATCTGCTCTGTTTTCCCATGTTTTGATTCTGCGTGAATTCGAGGCCGCGGCGGACGCCATTGGTCTGAATTATTATCTCTTATATAAAATACAACAAAAATGCGAAGGAAACTGTCGGTCAAAATGAATAACCAATTTGTGGAAGTGTATAACAAAAACATAAAAAGAAGTGATCATGAAGATATAGCAGGACAAATGTCAAGATCTCTTAATGACAGAACATTTGCTAGATGTGATTAGAATTATATATATTTGAATTCTACAGTATAATTCTTTATACCAAATGTTGGGTGGTGTAACACCCTATATACGTAGGATTGGATGATAAAATAACATAAATTAAGAGAAAATAAATAACACAAAGGTTTAATGTGGTTCTGCCTCAATGCCTATGACCGCAATCCCACAATTCGTGATAATCCTGTAATATGTGGGTAGTTTTGCATGGATAAGCTACGAACCATCCAAATACAAAGGTGCACTCTTCTCATGTTGCCCTCCTTGGCACTTTGGCCCGCACATGACACCAATGGCACTCACCTTACCACAGACTATGGCCCTCACATCTTGGACCTTTGGCACACAAACAACAAGGGTGGGGCG
The DNA here is from genome assembly GCA_036245055.1 of Diospyros kaki. Lineage (NCBI taxonomy): Eukaryota > Viridiplantae > Streptophyta > Magnoliopsida > Ericales > Ebenaceae > Diospyros > Diospyros kaki. The sequence goes on from BSEG01000010.1 coordinate 4,303,543, forward strand.
CCTGGTTATAGGCAGTTCCTAAGTGTGAATGCTTTGGAATTTGAGGAGCACCCTAAGAACACAGAACCAATAATGTATGCAAAAAATGGAAGATTGATAAATGCACCGGGGGGGGGGGGGAAGAAAGGGCTCTGGACAATGAATAAAGTTACCTATTCTGATTTCCATTAAGTTTATAAAGAGATAAACTGGGGAAATATTGACTGAAAAGATTAAAGACATGAATGAAAGAAAATAGACAAAGTGAATTGCATGAAAGGATTATCTTAAAGAAGTAGGCAATTATAACCTTATTGTGTTTTTACATCTCTATCCTTGCAATGGTTAGAGGAAAGTTGATTTAAATTGTGAATTTAAATTTTTTATGATCGATTTGGGCATAGACAAAATTCTACAAGGCTTCACTTTTTGGCTTCACCAAATTGGTTTCTTCACTTTTAATAATAGCATGTATACATTGAATTAAACTATGTGGAGGAATAGAAAAGGAAAGGTAAAAACAAAGAAAAAGAAAAAAACAAGAAAATGAGACTAAATTTTATTTATTTTTGGTTGTGGAAAAGGAAACAAATAGATAGTTATCAAAAAATAAAAAAAATGCAAATTCATTTTTTTGGTTTCTGACTAACCATTAGAAATGTATATATTGAGTCAGAACTATCTTTTGGTTTTGAACTTGCTTCATTAAGCCCACTGCTAACAACTATTCTAATCTCTCAAGCTATATCTCTCTGATTTAAGTTTGAATTTTCCAGCAACTTTATTACATGTATATTTTGATTGGTGAGCTAGAATCCGTGTTGCCTACTCTAATGTGATTTAAGACCTGGTATGGTGGTGGCCTTGTAGTTGTTGCATGATAGCCCATGAATAAATAGTACAGAATTATATCTAGAGATATTTTGTGTTTAAGATGTCATGACAATCATATAATGCTGCAACTGCACTTCACTTCCAACATCCATACCACATGAAATGGCTGTATCTTTCTCGGTGTCCTCTTGATTAGGAGAAAAAATGGAAGATGAAAATGAAAATATCTGGGAATCTCTTATCATTTAATGTTCTAATATAGAAAACAAGAAATTAGTCCAAAAATGTAACTGAACTACTTAGATAGGATCTATGAAACTTCAAAGATGAACAAGATTGATTGAGTGTCCACCCCTGTATTGGCTGTTTGGCAGATTCTGAAATTTGAAGTTTTGAACAGGGAGTTTTAGCATAGAAACTGAACTTAGCATTCTCCACAGCAAGGATCCCTATTTCTGCATTCCTGTTGCTCACATCCTAACACTAACAATTATATTAATGCTATTTAAATATAGAGACTGAAATTCCATGATGTTGGAGCTGTACTGCAGCTGTTTACAACACTTAACATAACACAAAAGGTATGCCTTCTGGCTCACTCTGTCAATAGGATATCAGTTAGCGCAAAGTCTTTTTGGTGCCCTTCTAACTTGAGTTTGGGTATATACCTTTTTGGTGTTTCCAAAGATGTGATGGCTTAGGCAGTTTCTGTACCTTCCAAAACATTATACTATCACTCAAATTGTGATATATGTCAGGACAATAGAGTCTGGAACCATTCTTGGATGTATCCAAACTTAAATTGAGGACATAAATATTTTGATTTTTCCCCTTAGTGATAGGACTAGTCCTATCATCTAAACTTACTCTGTATTACTTCAAACTATCACAAGTTGTTGAGTGTTCTTGCACCTTATGTTCTTGGCTCACGCCCCCTTATTATTTTGCTGAATAACAACAGGGAAAGCTTGCAGACTAGTTGGTGTTTTCTTGTTTACAACAAATATCTTATAAAAGAAATCTCATGGTTGACAAGAGTTAATATTACCAATCATATCATGTTCTGCCTTAAATGCGAAGTTCTTAACTTTGACACAAAAATGATTTTGGTAAAATCTCCTGATGTTGGTGCCTGTGGAGAAGGCACATTGAAAGTAAACAAAAACTTGACTGCAAAAGGTTGAAGTGTAGAATGAGAATGAGCAAGAATTACATCTAGGAACTGACTGGAATCAATAATGTTTCTTCTGCAGTTGGGGGTATGCATCATAGAGACTCCTACTTTTTTCTAGTTATATGCTAATGGATTCAAATAATATGTGTATTCACTCATTCTTCTACTTCTACAATAAATTATAAACTTTGACTAAAAAAAGTTGAGCTGAAGGACTAATTGGCATGATAAATATCCAACAGACCGTTAAATGGTATGGATTGCCAAGATGGATGCATTTCATGACACTGTTCTTCTGGTACAACCTGCTCTATCATGTACAACAATTTATTGCTAAGGTTACTAAATAGAAATTATCCTCATTAGTAACTGACTATGCTCCAAAATCCACCACAAGTAGGTTAGTGCATCAATTTTTTTCCAAAGGATGCTTATGCAGGGTATTCCTAGGGATATGAATTTTTCAGGAACCATAGAAGGGGAGAAAATGGGAATTAAGTCCATGCATGGTTCAACATATACCAACACATAGCTGTTGCTTTTCATTTTCATGTGCTGATACTTAAGTACAGACATCAGTAGGTTTAATTGCATATGGAAAAGGATATAGACAACAAAGCTTAAAATACCAGTACACAAACCTGAAAACCATGAAATAGCAAACTTCTAGGGTTATTGAAGGATTATTTTTATTATTATTAATCATTATGTTGGCATCTCCACAATATCCACATTCTAATCTACCTTGGCCTTTGGAATGGAGATGAAGATAACTCCACTTTCTAGTTCCATTTGATTTTTTCCCCAAGTTCTATAATTTACTTTTTTTAAGCCTCCATGAGAACAGAATCAAGAATTTTGATTTTTCTCTTTGTGTTCAATATGGTTGTATGAAAGTGTATATATACAAAAGACATGAAAGAGATGAATCTAACTAATTGCCTATTGTTAGGTATCGCTCCAATACCATGTGAGAATAAAAAAATTTGTATTTTACTATTGTTCAATATGGTTGTGTGCACATGTATATATGCAAAAAAAAAAAAAAAAAAAGGCAATACATCCAATCGACCGGCTATCTCAAACTCAAATGAAATCCTATCTGAAACTCAAACTGAATCTGATCAGGGAGATTTACTTATCTCAAACTTGAACCCAATAGATCACATTAACAAACTGGAAGTTTTTTTAATATGAATTTTTCCTGGTATGCACTTTTTCTTCCTATAGGATGCATGTTGTGTCAAGGTCAAATCCTAGACTTCCTAGACTGAGAAGTAATTCAGAAAGAGTATTAATTTGGTATTTGTTTTAATAACTAAGAAACTATTGGCCGAATGAAACTTGGTGAGGAACTTTTAGACACGGCATAGAATATAACAGTCTTACAGAAGATATTGGCTATAGATAGGGATGATTGGAGAGTTAGGATCCATGTTGCCAACCCCACCAAATGGGATTTAGGCTTGATGATAAAGTTTTGGCCAAAAACCCTTGATTCTTCTTTAACTTTTCCTTTGGTTGAGTCGAATTCTTTAATCCCTTGGACATTTTACATGAGAAGTGGTGTGGCTTCCAATGTGAGGATACATAAATGGGGGAAGAGAGAGGAAGAAATTAGATTAAATTGCAGGCTTTTCCCTGTTGTTTATATGAACTTTTAAAAAATGAATGCTGCTAGTTTTATTATATTGCTTTCTTTCTTCATGTTACTAATCGTTTATTTTTATTCAGGGTAGGTTACAGATGGATCTTAAGATTTCTTGGCCTTGGCCTTTATTCTTTCCTAATTTTCCCTGGTTTTATTCAAGGTTTGCAACATTCTACATTCTGTGGCATTATTATTGTTTGTTAGAAGCATAGACACTTCAAATTGGTGCCACATCCATGTGAAGCATCAAAATGGATACTGATACCTGTTAGACACTTCCAAAGACATTAGGTATCACCTAAAGGTGTCATATTAATTTTTATAGTGTATTTATAATTTATCAATGATCACTCTTTCAACATGAGTAAGAAACATCCATTGATGGCAGCACCTGTTCTGTACTTGAATAAACACAAGATCACATCAAACTGGCAACTACTATTAAGAATTGGGTCTCCACGTCTAGTACTAAAATAAGAAAATATGGGTCTCCACCTTTTTTCCCTTCATTTAGATTTTTTAATTTTAATAGTTTAAAAATCATAAATTCCAACTTACCTATGGATATTTACAGAAAAAAAAATTACCTATGGATAGAGCACCCCCAAAATAGATGGTTAGATTCTTTTTATTCATTGCTTTCCAATATATTATAATGTGAAAAGTAATTTCTTATTTTTATAATATAATAAAATATTTTTATGTGAAATAAGAAAGAAAATAAACATTTTCATATGCACACACAGTAGTATACATTTATTTTTGTCATGTTCTAGACATGTATTTTCCTGATATTTTTTAAAATTGCCTGAATATGGTGTTTGTAGTCTCCTATCCATGTCTCTTGCATGTATATGTGGCTATCATGCTTCAACATATTTATACCTACTTGTTTTATTCTTAGACCATTGTTTTGATTTCTAAGACTTGCAATTATGAGGTCATTTTCATCACACCCAGTGTTGGTAGAGCATAACTAAGTTAAGTGGTTTGTGCAGTGGCCTTTTATTATTTCTTCTCAAGGCAGGTTCATAGAGGTATAGTTTATGGTGATCAACCAAGAAATAGGTATAATTTATTACTCAATTGATTTCTTGTAATCCAGATGTGGTTGGGATTTGTGGGTTGAAATACTGATGAAAGTTTACTTGTGCAGGCTTGATCTTTACTTACCTAAAAATACTGATGGCCCAAAGCCAGTTGTTGCATTTATAACTGGAGGAGCCTGGATCATTGGGTAAGTGATTTTAATTGAGTTTCTGGATTAATGTGATATGCATGAATTGGCTGTTAAAGCAACTTAAAATTCGAAAAATTAATATGAAATTTCAGCCATGCCACTTGTAAGAAAGTGAAATGGTGATCGTGTTTACACTTGGACACTTTTGTGGAAAATATTCCTTACTCCTAAGGGAATATAAAAAAGATATTTTATGCAATGGAACAGGATAAATAACATTAGTTTAGCAAAAACAAAAAAAAAAAAAGAAAAAAGAAAAAAAGAGGAAGTTGGCAGGCAGGGTGGGAAGAATTTGAAACTAAAAGTGTGTATATGTGTGCTTATGCTGGTTTGGTTAAGTCTGATGACATGAAGAAACAAAGAACAAAAAAATGAAACATTTGAAGGGACACTTGGTTGTCATCATCCTAGGGTTTAGCCTAGGGTTGGAATGACAATTGGAAGGAGCTGATGAATAGAATTAAGAACAAAATACTGGAGAGAAAGAAATGGAAGAATCCGATTGAAGTAAGGTCAAGAACAGAGGGAAAATTGAAGAAGAATGGGGGAGAGAAATAGAGAGAAAATGAGAGGGAGATTGTAGAGAGAGAATTAGAAATTCATTTAATCAATTCAAGCATATCTTCTCCTCTTACAATGGGGCCTTTATATAGGCATAGTAGGTAGTTAATTAATTTCTAACAACATCCTAACAGCACCCATGTGCTTCTAACAACTTATAAAAATATCCTAACAACCTATTACAATCCTATTACAATAATGCCCTTCTATTATTCTTTGGGTCATGACAATTCTCCCTTTCTTGAAAGAGTTTTTGTCCCCAAGAACTTGCAGCAAGTAGCCATTGCTTCATCCAATTCCCACCTTCTCTATCTGATTTATCTTTCTTTCTTTCTTTCTCCTTCTAAGCTCTTATTCTTCCTCATTGTTAAGTGTCCGAGATCAATACCAGGCGTAATTTGGCCTAGAACTTCAATGGGAGCAACCTGATAGCGTTCAATTCCAATACACCCACCTTCTACAATAGCTGCCCGATCAACCTTGATCTCCAATCTATGGACATGATCAGCAAATTCCGGATAGACAGACATATTTAGTAGCTGAAACTCGGAGTTCAATGTAAAGACTATCTATGTCCGTGACCTCCATTAGTAGTTCTTTATCATCCAATACAAATAAGAATGGTAGACCTTCATCCTTAGTTGTAGTTATTGTCTTCCCTTTCAACCCACAACCATGCTTCGTTGCAGAAATATCAACAACATCCTCAAAACGCAGCAATGGAGGATTGTAGACTTGCCTCTGATACTCAAATCAAGGCTGTTTGTGAACATTAGCATTAGGAGCTACTGCAATCTCAATTCCAGCCAATGATTTCTCAATGATTGACACCTGGCCAAGTGTCTCAGCACTAGTAAGAGTGCTTGAGAGACTGTCAATTGATTGGGTACCTTCCTCCAATTCCTTTTCCTCACTCTTTTCTTCCTTCATGTACTCCTCAACCTTCTCCACCTTCTTGCTGCCCATTTTACCCCAAGCCAAAGAATCCTTAGCTTTTGGTAGGTCCAAAATAGGAGGAAGGATTCCAGCCCCAATATTTGTGTAGATTGAGGGTCCTTCAGTCAGATTTTTTTGATCCAATGCTATTCCATTTCCCACACACTTTTGATCCGAAACACCCCAAAATCCTTCAACCTATGCACTAGCCAACAAGGGTAATGAGTTGGCATCTTCCTTGTTAATTTCGCCTAAACCAATATACTTCTTCTGCTCAACATTGGAGGTGAGTAATGAATCTGCTTCCCGCCTCCTCAATTTCTCCTTCAGCGGCTCTATTTTAAGGAATTCGTCTTTGTTAAAACTCCCGCGATAATCATCGAAGTATTCAGCGGGAAAGTTGTAATGATACTTCTTGATTAGTATCATCGCAAACTCCTGCAGCTTCTCACGGAATATACGGCCAAATTCCTCGCACTCTTCATCAATCCCACTGCTGGTTCCTTTGTCCCTTCGACTAGACTCATTCTCAAACTTCTTTCCCCATATTTGATGCTTCTGGTCAATTGAAAATGTAGCATTTTTCTGTTGCAATTGAGGATCTGATTGTCTGATGTGGGCACTGCTTCCCAAAACCTCCCGAGTAGGACATCCCACTAAAAATGCAGCACTGTTCTGCTGCAATTGAGGTTACTCTCTTGCTTGAAAATTAACCACTGAAAATGCAGCATCATTCAGTTGCAATTGAGACCCCATTTCAACTGAAAATGAAGAATTTTTCTGCTGTAATTGAGGCTCCCATGGTCTCCTACATGCACTGCTCCCCTTAGCTGATTTTTTACAATCAGCATACTTTGAAGACCAAGGAGCTATATACGTACTGCTCTTCTTCAAACAAGTTATCCCATAATTCAAAGCCAAAATTAACCTTTGTTTACCTTACTAGCAGCCTAGGATTTGATTGGAATTACCACAAAAGAGCGTTGGAATTCACAGTCAAGAATTACCCCTCCAAATTCGCCTTTCACAATCTACTCCCAACTGCTCCAAATCTCAATGTTTGTGCTGTGCAAATACTTCCGGAACTTGATTGAATCGGTTCGGCCTCCAGATTCACCTCACGAAACGTCCACTACAGTCACCGTCTGGGTTGGAATCCTCAACCGATCAAAGCGGCAGCATCAACAATGCACCTAATTAGACTTGCTTGCTCGCTGTGGATTTCGCGCTCGCCTCCCCCAAAATCGTTTCTCATCGTTTGGATCGGACCTGCTTGCTCGCCATGGAATTCAGAAACCTGCTGTGCAACTCTGCTTTTGATGTCACCCTCTTGAGTCGCACGCTCCTGGCTGGAATCACCTTGCTTCCAGAAAATCCCTTCCAATAATCGTTGGCCTGTTGCAGCTCTAAAAGTCACTCCAAGTTCTAACAACGATTGTCCCTTAGGTTCGGTCAGACTTGTGCTCTCTAATGGAAAGCTTCGCACCCAATCAGTTGGTAAATTTGCTTAGCCTCTCGTCTCCTTCCTTTCATTTCGCTCTACCTACGATCACTTCCAGTCGCGAATCTCTTGCCAGTGATAACCCAACTAGTGATGAATCAACGCTTCCTTCCTCAGGTTTTGCCCAATCACCGACCAAACCACGATCTCCAGAAACCCGTTGCACAACCGCGATCGCTTGGAACTCCTACGCCAGTCGCCTCCTCCAGAGCCGAGGACCACTAGCCGATGGTAGCTCCTTGAATTTGCCTGGGTTGCTGAGAATCGTGGCCGTCACCTCCTGACCCTGCTCTACCTTTCAATTTCAAATTGCTTAGGATTAATTGATGTAGTTGGCGAGAACTGCCTTGCTCTCTCTTGTTCACTACCGATCTTAATATCCTCCGAATAGAATTGGAAACAATCGCCTATCAATAGCCGATAATCACCATCGGAACTCACCGATAATCACCGTCGAAACTTGAATCAAAATCACAACCAAGGATGAACTACTCTGATACCATTTGTCATGATCCTAGGGTTTAGCCTAGGGTTGGAATAACAATTGGAAGGAGCTGATGAATAGAATTAAGAACAGAATGCTGGAGAGGAAGAAATGGAAGAATCCGATTGAAGTAAGGTCGAGAATAGAGGGAAAATTGAAGAGGAATGGGGGAGAGAAATAGAGAGAAAATGAGAGGGAGATTGTAGAGAGAGAATTAGAAATTCATTTAATCAATTCAAGCATATCTTCTCCTCTTACAATGGGGTCTTTATATAGGCATAGTCGCTAGTTAACTAATTTCTAACAACATCCTAACAGCACCCATGTGTTTCTAACAACTTGTAAAAATATCCTAAGAACCCATTACATTCCTATTGCAATAATGCCCTTCTATTATTCCTTGCGTCATGACATTAGTGTTTTCTTTTCTTTGTTAACAAATCTCCCCCCCCCCCCATTATTCTTGAGGTTATATCACTTGCATGCTTGCTTATTCGTTCTTACAAAATTTTTTGTTGATGCAGTTATAAAGCATGGGGTTCTCTTTTAGGGCTGCAGTTATCAGAGAGAGACATCATAGTTGCCTGCATAGATTACAGGTGATATGAATTTAACTTAAAGCATGAAATGCTTTTCCCATGGTACAACTGTCCTGTTGACTACTCTGGAGGGGTTGGTGGATTCTGGCAGACAGATGATGATTCTTTTATGATAAGATTTCATACCTACAATCTATCAAAGAAGTTTGTGTTCAATTTTTTGCTAATATTGAAAAGAATAGCCCACATTTATTTAGTTTGATTATTGATGCCTAGATTCCACTTTACATGAAATTAAATGTCTTATTACATTTCTTATATCCTAAAATGCTCTATGTCCATGGAATCTATCCCACAAGTGGACGGATTGTAACAAGGAATATAATGATGAGTAGAGTGTCGTATCCACGAGGATTAGCTAATGATTTCTACTTTAACCACACTTAACCTTTACAAGACACACACAATTATATGCTATTAATAGTTGGTTTTATAATAACTATAACTAAATCACTACTACAGAATCACAAAATAATTCTTTGGTTTTGAAACTCAATAATCTAAGGCACTAGGGTTCATCAATCCATCATCGCTCTTGATATGACCTAAGCATCCATTATTCGAGTTTGCTACTTCTTGTCCTGAGTTGAAAATCAATGATCCTATAACAACCAAAAGCCTCTCTCGATAGTCATTCGATTCTATGCATATATATGAGATTAATTATCTCTAACCAACCTATGAATATATAACATGTATTCATTCTCAATGATCATCACAATCTGATTTCACAAGGCATAGTAATATCTCTACTTATTATGGAACCTTATGTTGTTTATTACTATGTGCTAATTCGTATTGAATCTCTTAAAAGCAATATGAATCACAAACACGTTTTAATAGTGATCAAACATCAAAACGGAATTAGAGTGTAATAAACAATCAACCGTTAAGACAAAAGTATGGTAACAACGAGTAACTTCAACTTAAGCCAACAAGAATTGAGGTTTCATTATTCACCCTAGTTGCAAAACACCTAGCCCAACATAGTTTTAACTAATGGAAAAACAATAAAAACGGATGTCATAATGTGGGATATAAGAAAGAACAGAAAAATAAATCCAAAACTTGAGTTCTTCAAAAATCCCTTCTTCTTTTTGCTACTTTCTTCTCTGCTCCCCTCGAAATCCTCCTTCTCCCTTCAAAAAATCAATTACATGGCATTTTTAGGTCTTCAGAGTCGTGCATCAACCAAACATCTGTGCCTATTCGATTTTGAAGAAAATGGGCCTAAAATGCTTTTTTTGCAAAGTTTGTGCCCTATCGCGGTATGCATTCCGCAGTAGGACCATGAGCTTCAACAAAGATGTCCAACCGCGGTCTTACTGTGGAATGGACTGTGAGCTCTAGCAACTTTCTTCCATAGCAGTCCTATCGTGGTATGCATGCCGCGATAGGTCGCGAGCTACTTTCACTTGGCCTCGCAACTCTTCAACTCCTATATTTTCATCTCGCCGCTTTGTGACTTCCTCAACATCGACCCCGAAATGTTCATCCATGCCTTCTATACTGGATTCAGCTCCAATCATACACTAAAATAATCATTTACGCTCCAAATATCTTCAAATGAGTTTTTCACCTCCATGACCACACATAGAACCAAATTAAATAGAAATCATATCCATTAAATGAATAAATGCTAAGTTTATAGGCCAAAATAAGTGTATAAAAGATGCTTATCACTCCACTGCCTCAAAGATTATGTATCATAATCTCTATTCTAGGCTCTCAAGTGACATATTGGCGTGATGATGGAATAATTCTTTTTTCAGCATGTCAAACATGCTTAATTCAATAGACTATAACTGTGATCACCCTTTTTGTTACACGATGATGGTAGGTTCGTATATAGTCTCCTGAATTATGTTCACACCCATACAGGGACGGATCCAAAAATTTATATAGGGGGGGGCTAAAATTTTTTTTTGATGTGTAAAATTACACATAGATTTTGGGGTGGACTGTAGGTTTTTTTGACTGAATTATTATTAAAAATTATTATTTTTTACATTACAAAATTATTTTTTATTATTAAAAAATATTTTTTAATATTAAAAAAAATAATTTTAATTGTGAGCTGCGCATGGATCCGCCCCTGCACCCATAACTAACAAGAATGAACTTGTTATAGTTAGTAGTTTATACAATTAAATAACCAGCTCTGGTGCATGGAAATCTCCTGTTGTTTGTCTTACAGGTAAATCAATTGAACTTAAAATTCCAAACAATGACATCTGCAGACTTTTGTCCTATGCAATCTATTATATGTCCTTGGATGTAATCCTGATGCACATTTTCATCCCTTCAGATTGCTCCTCTGGCAGTACTGACTTTCACCCAATGTGCATACCTTGGCTATCTTTAACACTTCTCTGATGATTGACTTTACATGCAGAAATTTCCCTCAGGGGACTATGAGTGATATGGTAGAGGATTCTTGTCAAGGTATCTCTTTTGTGTGCAATCATATTGCTGAATATGGGGGAGATCCCAATAGGTAGTTACTTTATAACTTATTTCAATATCTCGCATAAATTTCTATGACATTAGAATACTTTATTGCTAATCTTGCTATTTGTTTGGTTGTGCTTTTTGTAGGATTTATTTAATGGGACAGTCAGCTGGTGCCCATATTGCTTCTTGTGCTCTGTTAAAGAGGGCAGTTGAAGAGGCTGGCGAACCAGAGAGCAACTCTTGGAGTGTGTCTCAGATAAAAGCTTATTTTGGTTTATCTGGAGGGTAACGTTATATTTGAATTCTGAAATTTAGCACGTAGCCTCTTTCCTTTATGTTTGTTTTTGTAGCATTGACTGACAAAGTTGGAGGATCTAAATCGTGAGTTATATCTATGCGGGTCTATGGGTTGGAATTGGTGTCAAACATATTGGATGCAATAACAATGTGACATATCAAATGCAATTACATATTTACTTTACAAGATGTGCCGGCTAAATCTGTTGATTGGTGGTTCTTGTACATCATGTGGTATAGTTGGAACAATCATTTTGTATGGGTCTTTGGGGGATTTGCCCTAGATTCTTTTCTCTGCGAGTTTCCAGGACATGGTCATGTGACTGCAGTACTTAACAGATATATTGGGGTGCCAACAATAATGATTTTGTCTCTGTTCGACTCTACCTTTTGGGGTATTTTCGCTCCAACTGCAGTCACTTGGATGACAATCTGGAACTTAAATGCAAAGCATGCAATTTCTGTTTATACTTAAAAGTAAATAATAATAAAACCTGTAATGCCCATCGAGTTGGAAATTTCATGTTGAGGTCATAAGGTAATCTAGGAATATGCTTGGAGTCGGAATATCATATGTTCTTGGGTAAATGCTCTAAATTTTTCAATAAAGTAAGATGCTTCATCCCTCTGAAGCTTTTATTGTCCAATTTGTTTTCTAGAGAAGCTGTCTCTTCTTTTTCTTTTTTGGTATAAAGTAGTTTTAGAAAAACATTATACTTACCCAGCATTTTCAACAGGTATAATTTGTTTAGCCTAGTGGATCACTTCCATAGTAGAGGACTGTACCGTTCAGTCTTTTTGAGGTACATATCTTCTTGATTTCCCTGTCTGGACCCGAAAGATAAGTCATTTTGGGCAACAACTTCTTTTATGCCTGACATTCTACAATCCCTTGTTAAGTTCATATTTCTACTTTACAGCATAATGGAAGGGGAGGAATCTCTGCATCGATTTTCTCCTGAACTATTGGTACAGGATCCAAGTATTAGAAATGCTGTTTCTCTTCTACCTCCTATCGTCCTTTTTCATGGCACTGGAGATTATTCTATTCCATTCGATTCCAGGTCTGCGTTTGCTCTCAAAAGTACTGCAATAACTGCATATAATCTCTTCTCCTTCTTCTTTTTGGCAAGACATGCGTGTTTTAGTCCAGCAAGCTATGTGCTTTGTCGTTATGTTCTTGGGAAAATGACATGTGGTACCCCTGAGGTTTGGAATAATTGCAAAAGCTACCCCTGACATCTGAAAAAATGCAATAAGTATCCTAAGATTTAATGTTATGTTGCAAGTTTTCCCCTACCGTTAGTTAACCCCGTTAAACATTATAAAATGACCAAATTACCCTGAAAATTAAACCCCTCTCCTTTTTTTCCTTTCTTGTCCTTCATTTCCCTTTCTCTCTCCTCTCCCTCTTGCGGCTATCTCCGTAAATTTCTCCCTTTTTGTCAGTACCCAAATGATCTGGGTTCAATGGAGCCTAGATGCTGAAACCCCCTTGCCGATGAGGTTTGTCAGAAAGGGTTTCACTGCCCCCCCCCCCCCCCTCTCTCTCTGTCTCTTTGATTTGTGCATTTCAGATCATCTAGGTTCCAGATTTGGAAACTCCTTCCAGATTGGGATTGTGGATCTTCACTGATTCTTCTTCTTCTTCTTCTTCTTCCTCTCTCCCTTTCTCTGTTTTTAGAGATATAAGATCGGCATTGATAGTGACCGGGCAACCAGCAGCTGGTCATCGCCAGTTTTCTTTTTTCTTTTAATTCTTTGCTAAAATCAGAAATCATTTTTATTATGAGGGTAAATTTGTTATTTCAGCATCTTACATAACATTTGACTAACAGAAGAGTACTTTTTGCTACTTTGAAAATGTAAGGGGTATTCCTTGCAATTATGCTAAACTTTAGGGGTGGTCTATGCAATTTACCCTATGTTCTTTTAAGTTGCAAGATGATCTTTTGTGATGGGAACTTAGTATTGAATTGTTAACCTCCAATAATCCAATATTTCATTTGTTTAGATTAGTTATATAGTGAAGTCTAGCCATATACGATGGAGTATACTGAGAGTAAAAATAATGTAAAAGATAAAATTAACTCTTCATTTACATGTTTAAACTTTTTAAATGAGATGGTGATTAACAATTCAACACGTTGAAACCAGAATTTAGATAGTTTAAAAAATGAAATATAAAAAGAATACATGTACTCACCCTTGTCATCAGATAGAAGCCCGTTTATTGGTTGCAGCTAAAATCATGATGTGGTCATCAACGAATAGGCCTCTCAAATATGTACAACAACAATGAAAGTATTATCTGCAAGACAAATTCAGTTTAACAGGAAATGGGAAAAGTAAGAGATTGAGATAGTTTGTTCATACTATAAAAATATCAACAACAACAACAACAACATATCCAGCCGTTATCCCACTATGTGGGGTTGGCTACATGAATTCTAGACTTTTATGTGGGTTACATCCCAACAGATAGTTTGTCTAGAATTCATATTTGGATTCGACTAGGTTTTACGCTGGCTGTCGGCTACCTAACGCAACCCTTCTCCTTTATCCGGGTTTGGGACCGGCAGTGGATAATATCCCCTGGCGGAGTAATGATGAAATGAAGTTTGAACACCATCTTTACATGGAGAAATTTCATGAGATGATGGTGAATGAAGATAATTGATATAGTTGTGTTCCATAACTTAGTTGACATGGTGAAACCAACAAGTACAATATGGAAACACAACCCATACTATAAAAATATCATAGAGAATTTTTTTTTTATTTTTTCATTTGAATAAATAGGTATGCTATTCGAAGTTCTGAAACACCTATAATGAACAGAACAAATGGAATGTAAAAAAAAAAAAAAAAAGAATCTAACTATGGTAATTCTGCAGCCTACTGATTATTTATTAGACCTAAATTGCTTCCAGGCAAGCATTCAGTTTCATGGACGTGATCTTTTCTTTGTTCATAAATAAATAACTGTTTTCAATTCATTGAACACTTTGAATTGCAGTACTTAACAAAAACTACACATTCATCACATTCAAAGTGATTGTTTAACTTACAAACTTAAGCTCGTGATGAACATTTTGATAAAGTTTAATTAGGTTACATAGATCAGTAGGATTTAGTCTTTTGTCTATTGTACCCCATAGTAGGCTTTTATGAAGTAATGGAAACCACTGAAGGGTCTTTGACTCTAAAATTGGAACTTTAGCAAAATATTCTTGCTTCATTTATGTGTATGAGGTTTTACAAAAGTGACCCAATGTTCAAGGTTAGATAATTTCTTTCCCTTACTGAGTTGACAGGTCATGTTTAACCCAATCGTCAAATTTAAGATAACTTCTTCCGCTAGTTATTTTGACCATTTCTTTCTGTTTTCCCGCTTCTTCTTTTTTTTTTTTTTTAGACATTTAACTGGAACTAATGTCATTTACCTTTGAACTATCAAATTTTATCGATACTTTGCCACTTACACTAAAGTTATACCTAACAGGATCAAATGTTGAATAAAGTTGCTGCTGCTCTATTGGAGGGGTTCAGAAACTATTGAAATTTCTTTACAGTACAGAAATATTTTCCTTAATATCCTTTAAGGTTGTGTTTGGATAGAGGGATTTCAAATGATGTCATCTGAAATTTGCAATTTGAAATACTTGCATTTCAAATTCTATCATTTGAAATAACATCTATCTAGGTGTCCTTTCAAATTTTTTTATTTTTTTGGTCCAGATTCTCTTTAAATTTTGGACCTAAATCTAAATGCTTTTATTAAAAGTGTGTCCAAATAATGAATTTGGAATTTCAAATTCCAAATGATAGGGTTAAATGATCCTATCCAAATGCAACCTACAGTTAAAGGAGCATGGTCATAAATTTGGTTGTAAACTGAGGTCATGGATCTTTAAGAAATTGGTTAGTTAGGGGCGGGGCGGGTGGTTTGGGGGATTTGGAAAACGTTTTAAATCAAAACTCAATAGTTGGTTTCTCTGCCTTCAAATGACCAACCCAACATATTCTTGAAACCACCCAAACTATAGCTTAGTGGTTGAGTGGTTTGAGCTATTGCAATTGGCAACAACTAACAAGGAAAAGAAGGAAACATAGCAACAATGACATTTTTTATTTTTTGTTTTTAAAATAAAAAAAAAAACCTGAAATGAAGGGAACTTGGGAGTTCGGTTACACCAACCTACCCAAGTTACTAAATAACATGGTTGAGAGGGAGAGTAAAACAGTTAGATAATATTTTGATTCTTCCACTTAAATGTATTAAGATGAAGTGTTCTAGCAGCAGGCAGTAATGTCTTGGTAGAATTTTTAATAACCACCAACCAGTTAGGTATTTTTTCTCTTTTAAATGTTTCTCCACAGGGTAGGACACTGCCACGAAAGAAATATTTCCTTTTCTTTTTGGTTTTTCTGTATTCACAAGACCCATGGAAACCTCTTCACATGTCAGGTGAGATTGAGACTATACACTTGATCTTCCTCAGAACTCAGAGTAGAAGAATTCTTGTACACTAACCTGCCCGTTAAGACTCAAAAGGGCGTATAACTGAACAAATGGTCATGAAGGCTTAGAAAAACTTTAAAGCTCCAAAAGTGCAGGGTTTGGGTTTTCTATGGAAAATAATATTGAAGAATGCTGTAAGAAAATGAATTTACACTCTTGGAAAGGAGTATGCCAGTAAGCTAAATGTTGAGCTTAAAAGCGTACATATTTATAATGTTATAGTTGTGGTCTTACAGTTTTCTACTGATCGTTCTAAAGATCTATACAAGTAGCACAAGTCTCAATCAAAATGATTTCTTGGTTGCTCAACCTAGTACTGTACTAATTTTTGTTTCCTGTATTACATGTAGAGTTATATTCATTGTAATCATCCCTTTATTTATTTGATCCTGTTAGAATATAGTTGGTTATTTCTTGTTCACATAATTGGAATTCAATTTTAGCTTGCGATTTTATTTGTGTTCTAGGCTGCAAGTTCTACATCAGAAGTCCATTGAATCCATTGTCACTTTGTTGATTAATGCTTTTCCAGTTTAATTACAAGTAGCAGCAGATCATTGCATGGGAAGATTTAACACTTCCTTTGCAAGATTGCAATTGCCCAATAGCCACTTAAATGTTCCTTTGTGCAGCAAGAACTTTGCGGATGCTCTTGAAAGAGTGGGAGTGAAAGCTGAACTAATTTTATACGAAGGACGAACTCACACGGACGTGTTTGTCCAGGTAACCAACCGATTGATAGTGTTTATTCCTTCTATTGAAAGAATGGTGTCTCTGGTGCAACTGCAGGCCTCCCATCCTTTGCTAGGGTTGGGAGAGGGTTATATTCTGTGTGTAGCTTTTCACCTATGTTTTAACAATGAGGTTGGTTGCACTACTCAAATCCGATCACAATAGAGCAACCTTACTGTGACAGTACAAACACCTGGCTTGTTGATTCACTCCTTCCTGTCTATGGTTCACCCTCTTGTTGATTCACTCCCTGCAGTTGTGTATCTGGCTGCCATTATTAACAGTATCATCATATCTTTTCCAAATCAGTTTTTTCCCAAATCTCCCACAGGTTTGAATACTTGCATTTTTCTATTGCACCTTTCCTAATTCCACTTTCTTATAATTTGTTCTGTACAAACATGCATTGACAAAGGGTGGGCTTTGGTAGTGACAAGAAGGTTGGTTCTTTGTAATTAGAAGGTTACAGGTTCAAATTATAGAATTAGCTCTTTCATTATATAAGAGGATAAGATTACGTACAAAAACAACTCTCTCAGAATAGGAAACCTTGTGTACCGAGATGTCATTTTTCATTTTTTTTCCAAGTAAAAAAGAAATTAAAAAGTTTATCCTCATAGCTGAAAGAAATTGTTTTGATTGTGTTTGTAGGATCCAATGAGAGGTGGGAATGATAAACTGTTTGAAGATTTAGTAGCTTACATTCATGCTGGAGACCCAGAAGCCCTTGCAAAAGATGCAAATGCTCCTCCAAGAAAAAGACTTGTGCCTGAATGCATGTTGAAGTTGGCCCGCAGGGTCAGCCCCTTTTAGTAAGTATTTTTGTATCAGTTGTGGCTGGTATTTTTAACTTCAAACCAAAAAATAAAAAAAATAAATAAAAAAGAAAGAGTAAAATACATGATGTATATTCCTAAGATTTGATATGAATACTGGAAATATCCCTCATAGGTTATTAGATTACCCTTTGTTGTGTTAGGTTTACACTCTGCCGGATATCATTGATACATACTCAAATGAATTTGTAAGCTCTGGCAAATGGATGAGAAGTTAAATGTAATTTTTTTTTAATAAGAAGTCAGTGTTATTTTTACAAACGTGAATAAACTTTATAGTTATTAGGAAGACAAATAAGATTAACGGCAATGCTATTTGAACACAGTATTTTAACGCTTACAAAATTATAAATATTTCTTCAAAGAGTTATTAACATTCTTTTATAAAATTATTAACTATTTTCTAAAATTTATAAAAAATTTAACCACTTAATAGAAACTTCTTGTTACTCACTTGATGATACTAGACAGATCACCGAGGTCTGTCTTGAACTAAATACCTGCAAGGGTGGGGTTTTAATCCTTTAGGAGAATTTTGACGCTTAAGTCAGTAGAAGCATATGCGCGAAATAGAAAGTGAATCAATAGTCAGATGATCCATACTTGTAAAAGTTGATCTCTATTTAAAGATGACATAGAGTTTATTCTGAAGAGGTAAGATAATATCTGAACAAGACGTTGGAGAGAATCTCGGTTGATCGAGTCAATCTCGTTCAAAATTAAACATGAGATGAAGATTTAGATGACATATGGCGATTCCTGAGACAGGCACGTGGTGGCATCAGGCTGGTAGTCTCCAAAGGTAGTATAGTAATTTTGTCTTCAATAAAATATTCCCTCACCATCACTAAATCTTGTTATGGTTAAAAAACTAAGAAAAGATTGGGTTTCAATTATTGATAGTTGGAAAATGATTTTAAGTTTTAACCATGTTCCTCTGTCCTTAATCATAACTCTTACCCTCTCCAGATAAATCACACAGTAGTCATTAATTCTCAATCACTAATTGTCTAATATATTCATTTATCAAGACATCATGTTTAGATGTATAATAGCATAATACATAAATATTTCAATGTTACAAGTAAAATGAAATGAGTGGCACCATTGTGGCCACATCTAATTAAGTTGTGGTCATAATGGTGCCATTGGTTTCATTATACTTTGACAACTAAACATTTATGTCTCATGTTATTATCTATCTAGACATGGTGGTTTGAGAATTGAAAATGTTACACTATTACTATTTGAGTAGTCATGGTAATTTAAGAGTTGTACAATCATTCCTAACCAACACAATTCATTTGAATAGCTTGTGTTAGTTTGAGTTATAAGTATGCTTATATATTCTACGTAATTATTTTATCGAGTATTCTGGGATTGTCAGCATAATTATTAATCTTGGATGATCAACCCTAACATAATCCTTAAAGAACTTCATGAATTGATTGTTCAATCTAGTTTTGTTATCTACTCTATTGGTTTGGGCTGTTTAATAATTGAGAGTCAACATTACAAATGTCAACACTTATATTAAAGGATGGCTTGGGTTATAAGTATGTTTATGCAACTTAAGTGATTATTTTGATGAGTATTTTGGGATTAGCAGCAAAATTGTTAAGCTTAGATGACCAAAAATAATATGACACTTAGAGAAGTTTATCTAAATATATTCAAAGGGTGACGCTAATGATAATTTCTCTCGATAGCTGTACATCTCTTTTGATGTTAGAAGGACTGTACCCTTGAATATTTGTACATCTTTACTAGTTATTTAGATCTCCTAGTGTAATTTTTTATTGAGGCTAACAAGATGCTCTAACCTAAAGTTGTAGGCACTTTTGGTGGTTTTTAATTAAATTTTTATTTAAAAAAAATTAAGTTTTAACTGTTACAAGGTTTAATGGGTAACAAGGAATTATAAAGTGGTTGGAGCATTAGAATAGTTCATTTAATTCTAGTATTAACAGTCATGGATAGAGGATAATCAATATCCTTTTAATGAGGTTTAATTTCTCACTTTGCACGAGCATGTGCAGAACTTCACTTATGTGAACATGAGGAGCAGCGTCGCTTCTACCAAAAGTTCGAAATTCACGTGTAAATTAAGTGGACGATTGTTCGAATAATTTATACTATTCATGTAGCGTTTGTTTTGTTAAAATGAGTAAGACAAGATTGTATTAAGATAAAGTTGAGAAGTATTTTAATATTTTTATTAAATTATTTTTTAAATATTTTAAAATGTATTGAAGGGTACATACGTTATTTTTTTTTATTTGTAAAATTTAAGATAAATTTATCTATAGAATAGGAGGGATAATTTTATCTGAAAAAATTCATATAAGAAGTCACGTGATTTCTTTTTTAAGAGTCGTTAGATAAATTTAACAAATATTTTTATATCTTATTTTTTTTCTACCTATATTTTGATTAATAGTACTTAAATAAGAGAAGAAAATGTGGTGAACCATAAATGATTTTAGACACATAGCCATGTCCTGTCACTGGTTATAGATGAATTCATGTCCTTTGGAAGGGAAAATTACTTTCAATCTTTTATCTCCTTTCTAGACAATATAGGCTGTTGCTCTAAAGAAAATCTTCAAAAATTATTAATTATAGATTTTCGTGACTTTGATAACTCTTGAGGACGGTTTATCATTAACCATGTAGTAATTCTAATAGGTGAAATAACACATTAAATTTGTTTGGGAAAAATTATATTTAACATCACTTTGACCATGAGAAATATTACGAAAGAGTATCATTAATTTTATAAAAAAGTTGTGATCAGAAAAATACTTAAAAGAGGGTGAATTGAGTTTTTTTGAAAATTTATGATTTTAGCTTTGGTTGAAAACTCTTAAATTGTGATTTTCTTAAATGGTGATTGTAGTATGAATAAGAACAATAAAATTAAGTAATTACAAAAAATACAAGATTTTTTATAGAGTTTCGAGTCTTAAGAGTTTAGTTTTCTTTTCCAAGACTTAGCTTAAGGGTTTCACTAGGAAATATAACACTAATTTTTAATTGGAGGTAAAACTAATATACAATCCCTTGCTTAGACAAGAACCACTAGCACACTACTAGTAAATACAAATCTTTCGCACAATAAGTGAGTAAAACAACAAATTTACAATTAGAGATAATTTCAAACAAATCACCAATGTTGAGAATTCCATCAAACAACACATTTTCAGCATTTTAAACTTTCTCACGCTTATTTGAATGCTCTTTCAATAGTTTGTTCTACTTTTATACTCATTCTCTATATATACATCTCTAGAGAAGAACTAGTTGTTACAAAGAAAGGCAAAAAACAATTTTGAAATTCAAAAATTCTTCATTTTTTTCAAGTTGCAACTGATACATTTCAACATCTATAGTTATCTTAGTTTACAAATACATTAAAAAAAATATTTTGTACAAAAAACCAATCAAAAAAAGCTGAGAAGACAACTTGATATCAAAATTAGCCATATACTTTTTGAGACAAAAAGTTCTTAAGAGTTAGAGACAGCAAAATCAGAATTTGCAAAAGTAAAGTTAAAATACATTTTCTTCAAAAAGAGATTTTACTTTTTATATGAAGAAAAAATATACATATCAAGATATGAGTTTAAAGTACAAGATGAAAAATATTATATATATATATATATATTTTGAAGGAGCAACAAAAGAAATGAAGAAAACAAAGTGCTACAGATATGATCATTGGACTTCAATCGACCTAAATCCTCTAGCGACCTTATGCACAACATTGATTGACCTTAAATTATATGTCAACATTCTGCTCAACTTTGGCCGATTTAAGATAAATTTTAGTTGACTTAACTTACGCACAAATAGATACAAATATTCTACTTTATTTTAGTTGATTTAGACTAAATCATCAGTTGACTTAAGATACAGAGTTATAAAAAATATATATTTTTCTTTGTAAGGAGTTGATAAAATATATTTATATCATAAAAATATTTTTATTATCATCAAAATTTTATTTTCTTATCTCTGGACTTAACAAAAATATTTATGAATTTGGGAGTATCAAAATATTATGTTCATCGTAACATGATGCTCTCCCAGAAGCTAAGGCTGAGTTTTCTTTGCTTTTTAATTTTTAGTTTTAAGTTTTGAATTCATTTTCAGTTTTCTGTTTTGGTAGTCTATTTTTAGAAAATTGAAAATGCATTCTCTTTGTTATTTTGAAAAACTATTTCTCAAAATAGAAAATTAAAAAACGCTCTCTCTTTGAAATTTTGAAAATAATTTTTTAATAATATTTTATTCAATAAATTTGATTATTCAATAAATTGAAAGTATTTAATGTTAATATATTATTAAAAAATATATATATATTTTAAAGTTAATGAATTTTTTAATATTTTTTCACATTACAATAATAAAATATGAATAAATAAATAAATGTGTTTTGAGTTTAGAGTTTGTTTTGGATGAAAACACTCAAAATAACTTTTTGTTGTTCTGAGTTTTCTTTATAATTTTTTTTTGTTTTCAAAAATACATTTTTAAAAACAGTAAGGAGAACGCGTTTTCATTATTTTAAAAAATTAAAAACTAAAAATAACTTAAAAATAGTAAAAAGAACACAACCTAATATTGTGAAAATGGGATTTGAATATTGAATTGAAAGAGAGAAGGGTCAGACACCAACTATCATATTGTTTTAATTCCAGTTTCACAATAAATTAAGATTGCGTTCAACATTGGATCATTTAACCCCATCATTTGAAATTTAAAATTCTAACTTTATTATTTGGATATGTAACTCTGATATTAGGTTAAGATGAGATGAATTGACCCTTTTTGTTTTTAGGAAAATCTTATTTTGTAGATTTTGTTTAAAATAATTTTATGATGATACGAGATGTTTGCAATATATGAAAATAAAACACACCTATAACAAGAGCAAGAGATTTATAGAGGTTTGACTATTCGAGTTTATGGCCTTTCTCCTGAGATAAATGTTGAAGTTTTACTAAATAAATTTCTTAGTTTTTAATGGAGTTAAAAATCAATGCAATCACCCCTCAAACCAAGAAAACTTCTAAGCAAGCCCCTAGAGGCATAGCTTAGTGGTCAAGGCGAGCATGAAAAAAGACTTTTTGTCCTTACGTTTGTGGTATATCAGTATTCAAATGTTGGTTGCTGTGGTTCACTAATTTACATTCTCTGCTGGAATCGTGGGACCAAACAGTAGGGGTATCCGTGATAAAGTATCAAAAAAAAAAAAAAAAACTTCTAAGCAAGAATAAATCTCTCACACTAAGATAAGAATCCCTTTACTTACAAAGTGAGTAAATACACCAATAAAAAATTACAACAATTTATAGAGTCTTGATTACACGAGATACAATGAAGGAGTAAATAAAGAACCCCTTCAATCAATGCTATGACTTCAACAATAAACTTTATTTGGTTTGAGAGAATTCAATACCTTTCCATGTATTCTTGATTTTGTACATTTTGTTGCTTTACAGACCACTTCATTTATAGCTTTCAATTTAAAAACTAATTATTAGATAAAATAGAGAGCGAGGCAATATACTTAAGCTTCTTCAACAAAGATCAAGCTTATTTTTGGATATATAAACCATTGCAATTGGGGAGTCTGATGATCAATTCCAATTATTGAAATCATTGATCGGTTGAGTGGTTGGTGACAAAAGCTTGAAAATTAGTTTGGTCTATCCAATTATTTTTGGATTTTTTTGGGTTTGTTCGGTTTATTTGGTTGGTTCAGTTTTTATAAATTTTGTTCAATTTTTTTTTTTTTAATTTTTGGTTAGTTAGTTAGGTGTTTGGGTATGCTCGGTTGGTTTAATTTGGTTTAGTTTTGTACAACGGTTTGACTTTTTCAATTATTAAATTTTTACTAAACCCACTATTTACACACTTCTACGATCCATACTAAGACCAAAAGCCATGTACGACATTTATTATATTATTATTGCATTACTCTCAAGCATACTAACTAACTTGAGTGTCAAATGATCCACTTGATAAGAAGGCTTTGCCCTCCTTTTATAAGAAAAACTAGTTTAGACATGCTTAGACTTGAAAATTATTAAAATTATGTTCAAATTAATCGAGTAGAACCTAAAGAAAGTACTAGTGTAACATAGATTGGGTGAAGATCGACCCAAAAACCTTCATCATGTGATTTGCAATGTATTATGTGCAATGAAAAATAGTCATGGTTATGGATTCTTCGTTATTAAAAAAAAAAAAACTTTTGCAATTTTCTATAATTATGATTTTTTAAGGGCCTTTTTCATAATACATGCAAATAGTAAAACTCTTGTTTGATAATTATATTTTATTTCTCACAACCAAGAGGAAACAAGATACTGCCTAAATACAACACCAAAAGCGAAGAAAATGGAGACTGGCCGGAAGTCCTTCCGCATCCACTCAGTTCTTCGCCGCCGATTTGCCGCTCTTTGCCTGCAACAGATCGGGAAATTGTCAACGCATCTAAACTTTTATAATTATCAAAAATTAGTGATTATTTAACTTTTATATATATATATATATATATATACGTCTACTTTATAAATATTGAATTACCTTCCTCTTAGGGTTAGGGACACAAGTCTTTGGGGCAGCAGCCTTCTTTGGGGCTGGCTTAGTCTTAGAGGCAGAACTAGTAGTCTTGGAAGCAGCTTCACCACCGGGCTTGGCCGCCTTGGCCTGCCCCACGGCCTCGCCGCCGGCAGCTTTTTCAGCCTTCATCGACGCCATTAATTATCAGCCAAATCAATATATTGCGGCTCTCTGTCTCTCTCTCTCTCTCTCTCTCAAGTTTGAGTTGCCCAGAAGCATATATCACACAATACACACACACAAACACACCCACATATATAGAGCAGAGCTCGGCTCCACCATCACCATGCATGGCCATGAAGAAGCGAATTAGAATCACAAGCTACGTCTACGAGATATGGTGCCAATAATAATGCCTGATGCCAACCAAAAATGATATTCTCACACGCGAGCAAGTATTTAGGGTTTAGGGTTTTAATTTATGAAAATAATTTTTCATAAAGAAGATATATAAAATTTGACGGGTTTTTGTACACGTCAATAAGTATTTAGAATTTAAAGTTTAAGGTGTGTGATTTGTGGATTATTACACATCTTCAAAGGATGGTTTGGACTGTAAACTCTTAGAGATAATTGGTATAATATACGAATATAATTATCTTTTTAACCCTTTAAAAGCGAAAAGTACTCTCATGTAATAATAGAAGGAGATTTTTAAGTTAATTTATTTTGTGGGTTTTATTAATTAATTTGTGTTTAATTACTATATATATAATTAGTCGTTATATTCTTATGGATCGAATATCATTTTGGTGAGTGATGCAGACACCAAGCACTTGAAAAGAGGATCAGATGCTCTGCTCTCACTGGCTTTGAGAGGAAGAAGAAAGAAAAGAAAGAAAGGAAGAATAGAAGCTATGTGGAAGGCTGGAAGCCACTGAACTCCAAGCATATGTTCATCTTTCTCATTTATTAAATATTTTTATTTATTTATTTATTTTAATTAAAAAAGGCAAGAAAAAATTAAGTTAAACTTTTTTCATCGGTAAGTGAGATCCATATAAAAGATATGAAAGAACATAGTAAAACAAAATCGTCGCAAGGCGAGAGATTAAGTTATGGTATATCACAAGCTAATATATCTAAAAAATATATTTTAAAAATTAAGAATTAATCATACATTTTCTGAATTTGGCCTTTTGGTACTTTAAATTTTGCCCAATCAATCCTTTAATTTTTAAAAATTAGACACGACGTGCCCTTTTAATGAACTAAAATTTAAGGGTGTTATGGTTAATTTTAAAAACTTTAGAAATTGATTTGACAAATTTAAAATTCAAGAAACGTCTTGACCAAATGACATGTAATTAAAGTTTGTTATCAAGGTGACTAAAAAAAAGTTGATAAGCTATGAAGAGCGAGCAAAATCTTCTCTAAAGACACTCTAAAGTGAGTTTCTCCTACCCACAAACTCTTTACTTCATAACTTTTTTATGTTACATGAAAAATCGATTTTACAAATATACTTATTTGGCTTTTCATTTGTATCTATGATCATGAATAATCATACTATTTTTCTTTGTGCCACTTAAGTTTGAGGTGATGTGATTGAGGATCTTCCAAAAAGTGCTTAGGGAATTAGTTGAGAAATCTCTTGGAAGCATGCCTACATTGTCACAAGTAATATCACAGAGTAGAAATTTACATTTTCTTTTATACACATTTTTTATTTTGAATGATTCCTCATTTATAAGGTTCATCTTCTAATTTAGATTCATCTTCTTGAATATCCAAATGTTTCAGGAGAGGCGGGCAATTTAAAAGGAAAGAAAGTTCTAGAAGTGTAGTATTTCGAAACTTCATGATTTATAAGGTTTTTATGCGATGCACTAAAAACATGTATAGATTTTATTTTTGTGATATTAAGTATATCAAACATGTCAAACCCATTGTATGAATTAAGTTTTCAGTCAATGCATGTCATTCTATTTTAATGGAAATAGACAACACTTATGTTCATATCTTAAATTGTAGTGATTTAAAAATTTATTTTAAGGATTTCTAAAAGTTTTGAATCATGCCCAAAAAATTCTTCTTTTTCTTTTAAACTCAGAATTTTGAAATGAATATAAATTTAAATTCCTTAATACGAGTTATGTATTAAACTGGATTTGACTTGTGAAAATAAGAATACATATAAAAATTTCGCTTTGATAAATTAAACTAAACACAAAAGTTTAGAAAAAAAGACAAGACCATTAGAAGTAATTTTTTTTAAATTTCGATTAAGAAAATAATCTTTAATGAATTAAAAAATAAATAAATAATTAAGTGAAAGTAAGGTGTAAATTGTAAGAATTGGCAAAAGACCCTTACGGAAAGTCCTTTTAAAAAATAAAATCTCAAACTTATAAGGTGAAAACACAGAAAGGCGTTTCAAGGAACAGTTAGGCATTGAGAAGATAAAAAAGAGTTCTTGATGGCCGCCAACAACTTCTAGAAGGGAGGGAAATCGCCGGTTCATCTGGTTTGCGTCCTCCAGAGTGATCCTGATCAAGAGCCGGAGAAATGTGGTGGGTGGGTGGGTGGGTTTGGAGCGAGTGGAAGAGCCTCCCCAAGCCGCTGTTTGAACCGCTGGAAGTCAAGTCAACAGCATTCTTGCTTGATGATGGCCACGCCCAAATATTAAATTTTTTATAACAATACGACGCCGTTTGAACGGCCGAACACCCCTGTCTCTTCTGCCCTGCGGCCTCTAAAACCTGACCTAGGGTGAGGCTGCAAAGGGACTGATTCTGAGGGATTTGCAACATCCAACAATGGCCAGTGGTGCGAATGGCTCGCCGGCGCCGGTGCCGAAGGTCGGAGTGGCCGTGTTCCTGTTGAAGGAAGGGAGGAAGGTTCTGTTGGGGAGGCGGCTCGGCTCTATCGGTCACAACACCTTCGCTCTCCCAGGCGGCCACCTCGAGTTCGGTCTGTCTCAATCTCTTCTTTCTCTTTGCAATTCGTGTTCCGTTTCTTTCCACTTTCATTTCGATTGTGCTTTTCCAAACTTCTGTTGCGAGCATTCTCTCCTCACCTAAATCGCCGATCATCGTTAAACATGTGTCTGTCTGCAATTCTATTCGAAGTTACTGAGATCTACGCTGAATCGAACTCCTTTGGCACCGCCAGGTGAGAGCTTCGAGGAATGCGCAGCTAGAGAGGTGAAGGAGGAGACTGGATTGGACATCGAGAAGATCGAGTTCTTGACGGCCACCAACAACTTCTTCTCGGAGGGAGGGAAACCGCCGGTGCATCTCGTTTGTATCTTCCTGCGAGCATCGCTGGCCGATCCCGATCAGGTACCGCGGGTTCTTGAGCCGGAGAAATGCGGTGGCTGGGATTGGTTTGAGTGGAACAGGAGCAGCCTCCCGAAGTCCCTGTTTGAACCGCTGGAAACGATGCTGAATGCTGGCTTTGATCCTTTCCCCGCTGCTGATAAAAAATGATGCGAATTGTTTGTAGAAATCCTGAAGATTTGGGGATTTAGTGAATTGGGATTGATTTTATCTGCTATGTGAGTAGAAGATTTCAAGAAGTTTCGAATCTGCTGTTACCTATCGATCGCAATCCCAATTTTAACTTAGAACAAGTATTGGATTGATCAAGGGCCCAATTTTTGGGACCCTTGTTGGATTTGGTTCAGGTCTAATTTCCTTTTATATTCCACTTTAATTCACTAATAGTTTCTCTTATTTGACTAAATTTAATATATACTTACTAAACTTTAATAATGTAATTATTTATTTACTAAATTTTGAATTGTTATTACTTGTTTACTGAATTTTACTCAACGTTAATCATCCATCACTTATTATATCTTGCAAACAAAAAATACTTATGTGATTAACAAGATCTGAAAATATTTAACATATACTCGTTAAATTTTAAAAATATAATTACTTACTCACTAAATTTTAAATTATTATTATTATCTATTTATTAAATTTTGAAGATGTTACCTATCGATCGCAATCCTAATTTTATCTTAGAACAAGCATTGGATTGATAGGCCCAATTTTGAGACCGTTGTTAGATTTGGTTGAAGGTCTAAATATTCTTTTATATTCTGCTTCAATTCATTAATAGTTTCTCGGTCTTCTAGTTTTCAAGAGATCGTAATTATTTTTCGACTTACCATGTGATACCATCTTAAACTCATAAATTACTTTAAATTTTTTAAATTTTTTTAATCTTTTAATAAATTTTCATCCACCACACATAAATAAATAATATTTTTTATTTTATTTTTACTTCAACTTAATATGATTAGGTGAGTTTGGGGAAATATGGTGAGGCAGGAAATCATGCCAAAACACTAGGGTGGGTAATGGTGGGCTCAGCCACAGCTAGATTTGTAGGGCATTGCTACCATTCCATAAAGACTTTGAAAGTGGTTCCACCTTCAGAGCCAGAGGCATTGATGAATAAATCTTTAAATATGTTAATTTATATTGAGTTTGTTAATGAATGTGTCTAAGTATATTTAATGAATATATTATTTTTTAATATTAAATATTTTTTATTAATTAATAATAAATATATCATATTTTAAAATATATATTAATTAATACAAGTATTCAAACGCTACAAATAAAGTGCACTAATCAGAATACTTTTATATTATTTTAATAACACAATTTTGTAAAAGTAGGTAAGATTGTTTTTTATTTTATTTTATGGGTAATACTAATTTTTGTCATCTAAATAATCTGATTAGTTAATTTACCAAACATTTATTATTAACCAACCATTCAAATTGTTTGGTAAATTATAAAAAATAAATTGTATTTATTATATTTTATTTAAAAATAACATACACTTATTACATTTTAACTATTTTGTTACCATTATTCTTTTATTTATATATATATAAACATAAAATATACTAATCACCATTGAGTTTTGGAATAATTATACAACTGGCCCGATTCGATCCCATCTTAATTCTAATCGATCTAGAATTCTGATCTCGATTTAAATAGAACGAACACCCTTACACCTAATTATGTATTGCTTCTAAATAAAATTACCTACTAAAATCTCCTTTGTAATATCATAAGCCATCCTATAATTAAAGTCATAAACCATACAATTAATATCACGATCAAACCACAAAGAATGAATAAAAATCATAGCCAAAAATTTAAGCTATTGATTTTAAATAAAATTATCTACTAAAAAAAAGATAAAGTAAAATGTTAAAGAGTATACGTCATATTCTGTTCACGTTAAAAAATAAGGATTAAATTAATTTAAAAATATAAATATAATAGTGTAATTAAAATAATAAAAACTTTGAATGACAATAAAAAAATACAATAATAAAAATATAAATTTGGTCAAAAAATTAAGAAACAATAATTACAATATCTTAAATTGTTCTAACATATTAAACAATAAAAAATACCACTTTAACTTATTGACTATAAGAGTGAGACAGAAGACACATCATAATTATGTTATATTTCAAGGTTATAAGAACACGTATAATTTAGATTTTTTTAGTATATGTAATTATATTAAGTATGAGCAATGCACTTTATCTCGTATTTGACAAGTATTTTAAATATTTTATTTATAAACATTTTTAATACGAGAACTGGCCATTGACAAAAGCCTACAAAATCAGGCGCCCATTGTCAGGATGTGTAGCTAAAATTGTTGCAAGTGTGATAACATCTGGACTGGGGAGTAGCTTTTTTCCAAATCCCAAGCCCCAGCCCCTGCCCCAACTTTGCTTTTTCTGGGCCACCGTCTGAAACAGAGATGCAAGACACGGCCTTTGTCCCCCCAGCCTCAGATTCCACCATCTAGCCTCTCTCTCTCTCATCATCTTCTTCTTCTTCTTTTTCTTCTCTTTTTGCAGAACACAACGCCTCCTTCAGTCGCCATTGCCCTGACATAAAGCGCTACAAACCAACCCAACCCAACAACAGCAAATTAACCCCCCAAATCTTATTTGTCTTCATATTCCCGTCTCTCTCTTTTTGTTGCCCACGCCCATCTTCCCAGTTCTTGTCCCTTCTCCTTGTTCGTTCCCAGATGAAGGCAATCACAGCCAAAACCCCCCACGACTCTTCCTTCTCCTTCTCCAGACGATACTTCCACTGGAAAAGAAAAATCGAAGATGGCCAAGGCCGCGAAGAAGAGGAAAAAGAAGAGGAAGAAGAAGAAGAAGAAGAAACTTCAGACTTAACAATGGCTGCCGCTTCGCTCAAGGCCGATGTTAGGTAACTCTTGGAACTTTTAACAGAAGTTACTTTTGAGGATTTAGATATTTAGGTGGAATGACGCTAAATTTTTGTGTTTATTTTCTTTTGATTTCTGTGTAGGTCTGAATGCGGTCCGATCGTAACGAGTGGTATCAGAACCAGGAAACAGCAGCTCGGAAAGTTCAGATCTGCGGCTCTGGCTCTGTTTCGGAGGAGGCCGAAGCCTGGGCTCGGCAGCCGAGTGGTGGGGACCCTGTTTGGCTACAGGCGCGGCCACGTCCATTTCGCGTTCCAGGAAGAACCCAGCTCCAGCCCGGCCTTTCTCGTCGAGCTTTCCTCGCCGACGAGCTCGCTGGTGCGGGAGATGGCGTCGGGGCTGGTCCGAATCGCCCTCGAATGCGACAAGAAAACGGAGAGTTCGAATTCCAAGAAGGGGGTGAAGCTGCTGGAGGAGGCCGTTTGGAGGGCGTACTGTAACGGTAAGAAATGCGGGTTTGCGGCGAGGAGAGAGTGCGGCCCCGCGGAGTGGAAGGTGTTGAGGGCAGTGGGACCGGTTTCGATGGGGGCCGGCGTGGTTCCCCCGGCTGCGGACGGCGGAGGAGGAGAAGGGGAGGTGATGTACATGAGGGCAAAGTTTGAGAGAGTTGTGGGGAACAGAGACTCGGAAGCTTTCTACATGATGAACCCAGACGGCCATGGCGGCCCTGAACTTAGCATTTACTTGCTCAGGGTCTAGAAATAAGGGAATTGGAACCACCCCATCTTTCATCGTCTTCAATCAAAACGTTGATGATGCTTAGCTTTAGTTCTCGACCAATCCGATAATGGCGGATTGGTTCTCTCTTTTCATCTTTTGGGTTTTATTTCTGTTTTTGGAGATGGGATTGGGGAAATGTAGTGGGTTGTTTTAGCTCTTGTGCTCTACTTTGAAGAGAAATGCATAGTTCTTGTATATTTCAAATGTTAATTTATGCCCACCCAAACTAGCTTACTAGCTTAGCTTAGCTTAGAGATAGATAATGTGAATATGAGATCCCGTGATCAAGTGTCCTGTTTCTCACACCTAACCTTAATCTCACAGCATAGCTGTTGGTCGCATCATATCCTCATCTCATACGTGAAGTGCCTCCTCGGATAACACACACACGCATCGTATCTCTTGCCTTGATCATAGTGTTGGGAACGGGGCGGGGCGGGCCTGTGACGCCTGTCTCTACCGCCGCGCCCGTCCCCAAACCTCGCCCAATGCTTGAGTTATTTCTATATAAATATGAAAAATACTGAATTCCCCCATTACTGAAGAAGAGGAAAGAAAGGGAATTAAATTTGAAGGAAAAGGGAAAAAGAGAAATAGAAATGATGAGAGAAGATTGTGTCGTGGCACGAGGGTGATGGAATGATGCAGCAACAATTGATGGTCCAGCCAAACAAACAGGCAATCATTTATCTCACATCGTGGAGACACACGGGGGCGGGGGCCTCTCCTTTCGTGCATACATCTATCCTAAGCTTTTTTCTTTTCTTACAATCTCCAACTCATCCCCCAATTATACCATCAAATTTGGAGACAAGATTTAATCCCAACACCTTTTTAATTAAAGAATATTACTACAAGGTTCAGAATACTTTATGTTTCTTTCTGCCCAAAGAGTTGTCAAATGAGAGATTTTGACATGTCAGAGCTAGTTGGGAGATGGTGGCACTTACAAAATACTCTTATGGTAAAGTGAGTAAAGGATTAAGTTGGTAAGGTGTCAGATTGGTTGAAAAGAACATATCTAAGCCTGTGAGTAGGCTGGTTTATATAGAGAGAATTGATTCCCTAACATGTGAGTAGGCCTTGGGTATTATAGTAGGATAGGACGGTATCCAGTGTCAGCAAGACTTTTTGATGGAAGGGTGATGTCGACAGAATCTTTATTAAATGTCGATAGAACTTGTGGTGGGTGCGAGAATGTTGTAGATACAAAAGTAATGATGATCACTGCCGGCAGACATAGGGGCGAGATTGGGCCAAAAGGCCGATGGAAGTCTTGGACCAGTGCAATCCATTTTGATTTTAAGAGTTGACTCGCAAGATAGAAAAGACTCAAAAGTAGTTTATCCGCTTACTAGTCTCTCAATTACGAATTCAAAACCCAAGCAAGACCCATAATTGATTGTTCGGATCAATCTAATAGATTTTATCTTAATTGATTACGTTATTCCATCTAGATTATTCATTAGTGGACCACTTATATAAAAATATAGTATTCAATGATAAGGTATATTATTTATTACACTTGTGTTAAATATATTATTTTATTATGATATGATGGGAAATACTTTTAAGGAAAGATTATTCTTAAGTCATAATGTTAAGAGAGGATAATAAATAGGCCATCTATTTCACCAACGCATCATATCTGTCTATTGCCTTTTCATCATTCCTTTTGATTTTATGCATAGCTTTGAGATTGATTTATTGTAAAATAAGATAATGAAATTCACAAAACTCCTTTAAACATTATATTGAGATATTAATTCTTTTTTATTTTTATTCTTGATCAAGAATTATTTTTAATTAAAAAATTAAATTTTTAAGTTAAAAGAAAATAATCACAATATTTTAATTTGTTGTACATATTTTTCGTATGGGCCAGACTCAATCTGATGGGCCGGCTCAATCACCCGAAACCAAGAAGACTCGAATGACCTCACTAAAAGAAGTCCAACCACTATCAAAATCCGAAACTCGTAAAGCGAACATCTGGCGAACTCTCGATGAGCCACCAAACGAGCTCCCATCAATCGACTAACGAGCTCCCAGAAGTATCCTTCAGATCACTGGACCACCCAGATCGCTAGCCTAAAATCAATCAGCTCGCATAAGTGGTAAAGCTGCTGAGAAGTCAGAGGTAGGGACCATTTACTGCAATAACTCAGGCTCCTCAAGATGAAGATCCCACTTACGATTTTGTATAGATGATAAGGACTGTTTGTCCCCCATTATATTATCTTTTTATTTCTATATGTTATCTAAATTGTAAAGCCCCCTCGATTATAAATAGAGGGCAGAGGTAGCATAAAGGATAGAAGGAATAATCAGAAACCTCAATTCTGAAGGAATAATCAGAGTGCGGGTGTGGAGTAGGCATCGTTCTGACCGAACCACGTGAAAATCGTTAGGTGTTCTGCACTAGCATCTAGAACCTCTTTTCTTTTTCTTCTTCTCACCATGACTCGTAATTATTCATTGCGGCCCAAAACGAATCACACTCGACTGAAATTGAACGTCGACATAATTAATCTTAAATAATTACAAATAATTCTATTATTATAAATTAATTAAAAATAAAAATACCAAATTTTGCTTTATTAAGCAGAGGAAAGTAATACTAGATGATGACCCGAGAGAGAGAAAAAAAATATAAGTACTAAGTTAAAAAGAAAAAAAGAATTGTGTTTAAAAATTTAGTTAAAAATTTATTTTACCCAAATTCAATATAATCTTATTTAAAATTAATAATAAATTTATTTATTATTATTGTTAATCAAATACAATAATGAATTTATTTGATTGAGAAAGTTGTCGCAGAGTCAATTAAATTTTGTAAGAAAGAGAATGATTAGAGGGCACAAAAAAATCTTTGTGCAAATATTTCGATACTTAAATTAGACACTGAAAATATGAAAATTGTATTGAAACTAATATTAGAGACATATCCCTTCTACAATGAGCGTTTATCTATTTATAGAGGAGCGTAGAGCTGTCCGAGATCTACTATAATTGGGACTTTTATAGATAATAAATATCTTGACACTCTGAGATCCTATTGAATTAGGATTTTTGTGAATAATGTCTATTATTTTAATAGAATTATCGAAGAGATTTTTTGATGGAGTTATCTAGTTTGCACTTTGTGCGAGACCCCTCTGAATTAAGAAAAAATTTACATGATAGCTTATAATTTATCGGAAGATAAAAATAATCCCCCGATATAGGTCTTTGGGAGACCAATGCTTTCAATCACTGAGTTATTTTCAGGAGACTTTTTAGTCGTTAGGAAACCCCAAGGCCTCCCAACTCATGGTCTTTGGGAGACTGATGAGTTTGATCTCTGAGAGACTCGAGTTTGATCTCTGAGAGACTCGGTCTCTTAGAGTTTTTTGTTTTTCGATCTTCGGGGGACCGTGTTCTCCCAAAGACTTGATCTTTTCAATTTTTATTTTTTAATTTAAAAATTATTTAAACTTTTTTAATCTTTTTAACAAACTTTTGCATATAACACATCAATTACTATAAATGATTATTAATTTTAAATAAAATTATATACACCACGTCAATTTCTAACATTTATTTATGAATATTGTATTTTCGAATCTCAAAATAGCAACCGATGGTTTGCTGACGTCAGTTTTACGCGTGCAAAGGGGAAACTGTTTTATTTATTTATTTATTTAAATTGATTAAATATATATATATATAGGGTGGTGTACGGAAAGATATCTGAACAGTCCACAAGCCTCCTTAGAAAACATATTCAAAAGAGGAGTGACCAAACATGCCTGTATTGGAAATAGCAATTTTAGCTTTGGGCAGCGCGCTGTGTGCATACTCCGCGACTATTTAATATTTATAGAAAGAAGGAAAGATATTTTTATAATTTAAAAATATCTTAAAAGTTCTTCATCATTTATAATTTTGCTAAATACTAATTAAATTTAATTTAACCAAAATAAAATACTAAAAAATAATCGAGTAACCACATCCTTCATGCCCTTTTTTTTTTTTTTAATTTTGTTCCATCTAAACTCTTTAAATCTAATAATAAGAGTGTGTCATACCTAATGAAAGAAAGATTAAAAAAAAAAAAAATAGACACATTGTAACATCTCATATTGAGCGATAGGAAAGACCGAAACAACTTACCTTGATGGGTCTATGCAAACTTCCCAGAAGGTCACCCATCTTTGAGTTTTCCCACCCCCGAGTTCTTTATCTATATTCAGTTCAAAAAGTATTTAGTTGGTCTTGTATCATTTCTTACACTATCATTGATATATACTAACTTCTCTGAGCTCTCCGAATATTACACACATTACCTTCCTACCACTACTAACATGCTATAACCATTGACTATCACCCATGTTGTGATGGGTTTCAAAAACCTATCTAGCCAAGAAGTTATATAGAATTTATCATCTAAATGAGTTTTCAATCTATTATTGGAACTTATCGAAGGAGAATGGGTTTTATTTGAGTTATTTTAAATTTTTTATTTTAGTTAAATTAATATTTAGTTAACTTATTTAGCTTACTAATAGAGGGGACATCTAAGCAAAAGAATGCAAACTATAATGATCTTTAAGACCATTTTTAAAGTAGAGGAATCTTCGTACAAATGACTTAAATTACAAAGAGTCCGAGTGTAATATATCAAAAAATTTACCTATAATGGGTGGTAATATGAACACATCAAAATTACTATTAACACATTACAACATAGTGAAAAAACACAAATTCCATTAAAAAGTGTTACTTATTTTGTATTGTAAAAGGGGAGCTACCAAATTAGCTACTATATTTTGGTCTTAGAGTGAAATTAGTCATTATCTTTTATAGAAAGATCAAATAAACTATTATATTTTTAGACATCACGCTATGTTAGCCATTATGATAGACTTTGTTAGATGATAATGTCGAGTTGGATATTATATTTTAAACCTGACTAAATAAATCAGTATACCTTCATATCCAGAGCCACGGTAGTCATTGTTGTCAAATTCACCAATAAACTTATACGAATTTACAAGTTTACGAGCAATATAATTTTAAACGATTCAATTTATTTATAAATTTAGATTTTTATAAATTTAAAGTTAACTCGCGATTCAATATTATAAACTCGATAAACTTTAAAATTTACATTATATATAAATGAATATTTAAAATTTTAATTATGTATGAATGATGATAAATGATGGATTTAATATTTAAAAATTTCATATTATTTAATATTTTTGAAATCAATAGATAAAGTTATTTTAAAATAGGTACATACATGTATTTTATTCATAAGAAATACGATTGTAAATTGCCACAATTATAGTATTAAGTAATATTAATTAATTTTTTTATAAAATTATGTCATTCTGAACATATATTTGCGTATGTTAAAATGTATTTTTAATTATCTCTAAAACTTTATAATTTTACGATTTAAATTTATAATTTGATTTTATGAACCATTCTTTGATCCCACTTAAAATCACAATTTTAACAATTTTAACGGTAGCCATTATATGATAAGCCATATTGATGGGTGGGCAACATTTTTATTCCATTAATAACGTTAATTGTATCACCAATCAAATCCTAATTTAAAATTGAAATTCCAAATTAGTCTATTTCCATTCAATTTGGATAAGACAAAATGTAACATTCTGCATCGAGTGATAGGAAAGACCAGAATAACTTACCCTGATGGGCCTACATGAACTTCCCAAGAGGTCACCTATCCTTGAGCTGCTCCAGCTCAAGCACGTTTAACCCCGGAGTTCCTTGCCTACATTCAATCCAAAAGGTATCTAGCTGGTGTTGTTTCCTTTCTTACTTATCCTCGATATATACTAATATTCTCTGGGCTCTTGGGGTATTACATTCTCCCTCCCTTGAGCACATGATGTCCTTGTCATGCGACCTTACAACTGGTCCCAGACTTTCTCCCATTGGGGGCTGCCATCCTAGAAGCCTGCTAGAAGCCGCTCCTTGTACATGCTCTCAAGCCCCGACGCCACTCCCCGCCCTCATTGGACCGCCTTCATCAAGGGTCGGATCTAATACCAATATTGTAAACACCCCCGCCCGGATATCCCAACCACCTGGTCTATCCGAACGAAAGCGTTTACATAAGGAAAGAGAGACAAACACAAGATAAAAATGCCCTAGCATGCATACGCAAGGAAAATAACAGCGGAAGCAAAATGATGAACATATACACCCAAAAGCACCCCGCTAGAACAACAGTCAAGAAGTATATAAAAATATATACAGACACCTGTACCAGCAAATAAAAACACAAGGAACGATCCGACACAGTCAAAAATAAGAAACAAAATCCTGACAAAATATCTGAGACAATGGGGGCAAGCCAAATGTACACCCTACCGATACGGCTAGCTGCTAGGTGGAACGATCCTCGTCCTTGGACTTTGCTTTACCCTTACTTGGAATGATGGAAAGCAATGTGAGTCGCAAGACTCAACAAGTTATAAGAAAAGGAAGGCTGTACAGTAAATAGAGGAGATCACCCCAACATAGTCCCACACATACACACAAGCCATGTGACGCAACAATACAATTGTAATACCCGAGAAATTTGGGTTAATTAAAAATAAGTAATTTATTAGAGAAATGGGGTTTCAGAGAAAATTGGTATCTGAATAGTCCAAAAAATTGACTAAATCGACTGCCGGGAGTACCCTGGAGCCGAAATGACAAAGGAAAATGATGTAACATTAACGAGCACCCCAAGATATGATTTATAGCATCGAAAGAAATTGGATCGGGAACAGTTTTCGGTACAGCTAAAATACAGTTACCAATTAGGCTGCAATACCGAATCGTTATAGATGACTTCCGAGAAGTCAACAGAAGCTTGAGGGGGCTTCAATTTTTCATAAGGAACAACCCTTCAGTGGTTTCAGGAAGAAACGAAGAGGTTTAGGGCCAAAACGGAGATTCGGGCCTAAATGCAGTTTTTTAAAATTACTCAAGAGAGGCCGAAACGATATTTTTTCAGAATCCCCAGGTGTCAAATTGATGTTTTAGGACTTTAGGGTCTTGAAAGAAATTATCAAAAGTCAAGGAGCTTGGTGAAATGGGCCAAAGTGAGAAAACCAAAGTTTGAGGGGCCAAAGTGCAATTTTAAGAAAATCTTCAAGCAACCATGGCCGACCAACCCATCAAATCACCGAAATTGGCCACAGGGATGGCACGAGGGTTGCTCAAGGAGCATCTTTTGTAAAGGGCTTGACCGACAACAAGCAATGGAATGGCCGAAAATTGAAGAAAAAGTGGCCGAAAGTTTGGCCACTTAGATCACGAAAATGGAGCTCTTTCGGTGGATTTTGGACTTGTTAAGGGCAATAGGGGACATCAGAGGCCTTGATTGAAGCAAGATCCATCATTTATGGGGCCGAAATCGCCTATAAATAGAGGATATGGTGGCTTAGAGTTTTGCAAGATTTGAGCTTCAAATCGACATCACTTTTGAACAAATTGAGGCACCAAACCATAGGCCTTTTGTTGCCCATGAGGTGAGGATCATTTCTAGAAAGTTTGAGGAATTTTTTAGTTCATTTGAGGGGTGATCGGAGCTTCGCCGGAAAAATCGGATCTCGTCGAAATCGGACTGAATCTTGCTCGGAGGGAGGTCTTCCAAGTGTTCTTTCAAGCTCAAATTTGGACAGAGTGATCAACTCAAGGTAAGCTATCTTATGGTATAGTCAGTTTAATTTTCCGGTGTGCCGGCGCTGGAGAAGATGACCGGAGATAATTTTTAATATTATTTAAATGCTGAAATAAAGAACAATAGAGTAAAAATAGAAATAAAAGAGATAAAATTCTAGAAAAATATCCAGAAATACAAGAAAAAGGAATAGTTCAGTTTTATAAAATTTTATTTGAGAAATGTTATGATGAAATAATTATTTTGAATTTTCGAAAGGAAACTTAATTAGAGAAAAATAGGAAGAGATTTTGAAAAATTCTCAGAAAATTCATAGAGATTAGAAATGTTATTTTAGGAATTTCGATGAAGAAAAATTAAATAAATTACCTGATTAGGTATTTATTTTGAATTTTGGAAGAAATTATGACTATGAAAAATAGAGAAAAAAATAGAGAAAATAAGGAAAAAGTATAAAAAAATTAGATTATTGATTTTACTTGGAAATGATTGGCCAGGAAGTGATTTGGCCATGGATCTTGATGATTTATGTTATTTTCAAGGTTGGCACGCAAAACGAGGTTATACGCGTTTTTCGAAAAAATTTGAGTTTACGTCTAAAGGTGAGTGGTTTTATCCCAAGAACCTTTATATGAAACGTTTTCTTCATTATGCATGATATTTATTAAAATTATGATCATTTCTTATTGCAATGAAAGACGTTATTCTTGCATAACACGATATTATTGGCATATTGATACTCATGCATGAGATGAGGATGTCGCCCTAAGAGTGTAGCCGTA
This sequence comes from Diospyros kaki, assembly GCA_036245055.1. NCBI lineage: Eukaryota > Viridiplantae > Streptophyta > Magnoliopsida > Ericales > Ebenaceae > Diospyros > Diospyros kaki. Next base: position 4,343,411 of record BSEG01000010.1, read on the forward strand.
ATTCCCAAGGGCAATGATGGAACAACATTAGGATTATTCTGCAGAGGTTCGGGATTCTGCCTAGGGTTCTGTGCCAGGTCGGTAGGCCAAGGAAGTTACACTAGGGCATATGATTGTTTATGTTATTGCATCATGTATTCATGCATCATGTTTTTAAACCCTCACTAGAAGATTCATCTTCTAATGGGTTATGCCCCTGGAACATTCAACGTTCCAGTTTAGAATTGCATCTTAGGCAAGGATCAGGTTGAAATGAGACGGCACGTGATGGCGTGGCCGATGGATTCAGCAAGTTGACTTGGATATGTTTTACCTAATGCTTTATTGATGATTAGCCTTGTTAGAACATTATGGAATCTCCATGTATTTATGTATTTCAATATTGAGGATATGATGTTAATGTATGGTATGGATTCTTATACGGTTATAAAATGAAATTGATTGTGTATCATATCAGGTTTTGATTTTAAGCTTCCGCATTTATGATGATTACCTGTCTTAGCTTATTGATTCTTATTTAGTGAGTTGAGAAGGTAAAACGGGATTGTCGGGAGATGGTTTATAAAAAAAAAAAAAAAAGTATTCTCGAAATTCCTAAGTTATTTAACGCTCAGAAAAGCGGGGCGTTACAACAATAGTGCAGCATAATAAAAACACATACCAATCCTTAAGGCCTACATAAGACACCTGGTACCCAAGTCCCATACCAACCTGCAGCTGCCCTGAAAGGCAATATAGATCTTCAACAAACTTGTGTGCACTGTCCCGGGTCGGTACTCCCGTCACCCGTATCCATGTCGGTACTCCCGACACCCAAGCCATAGGCTCTCTCAGAACGGTACCCTCGTCCGATAACTAAATACTACCAGTAACCATGCAATGCATATAAAAATGCAATGGCGTAGTGAGCATCAACGTGATACATGATGCCCATACATCTAGGCATCAGGCCATACTCCGCTCATATCGTAAACCACACGCGATGCATATACCTGTGCAGGATGCATCATAACCAAGCTAGGATGTCCGTGACCAAACATAACCAAATCAAGAAAACCCCAACATATAGCCTGTATCCATGTGCACACCAAAACATGCAACAGGAAATAAATGATACCAGTCATGCTGTAATCACGTAACGGCAGAGCCAGTCAACAGTGCTTGGCACTGGTCAACGGTCAATGGATAGGAGAGACCAGCCGACAGCCTAAGATTGATCGTACGACAGTCACTCCATCACCGAACAGCTGATCCTTGCCCCCACTGCTCAACTGCTCTAGCCTATAAACAATCAAAACACATAATAATGCCCGAACAACTAAGAATCTAACCCCGAGTGAGTACGACATCATTCCCATAGGCTTGGGGATGGCACGGACCCCCGGAGGCAATCAACGAATAAAATTCTCGAGACCAGTTTAATAAATTAAATTTTTTTAAAACACACCGTTTAAAATCCCATAATTTATTAACAACCGAAACAAACGAAGGGAGGTCAAATAAATTGACAACGAAAGAATCAATGAGATGGGTATAAAGAACTCGCCTTTACGAAGATATCCTTAGACTTGTTTTGACCCAACGCGGTAAAAATTATACAAAACTGCAATATCCCAAAACGAAATTCTGACTGTACAGAATATTAACTACTAGCTTGTCTACATACTTGACAATTTAAATCTTCAATTAAACAGGATTTAATCTGAATTTAGCCCCAAAATCTCCCTATTTTTCTCTCGCGTGCACTGCTCCTTTTTTTGTAATTTACTTGCTGATCAATTGCAAAAAGGAATGCTTGAATTGAGCTTTAAATTCGAAGCAAAACGAGCGGAGGAGAGGGCGCCACATGGCAGCGCTGGAGCAGCCGTTGGGGAGGCCGCCGCTGGGGAGGCCATCGCCTCATCGAAACAGCGTCGTTTTGGACGCCTTTGGCTGATTAAAATCAGCCAAAATTCAGCCCTCGCGCGCGCTTGCCCGCTGTTTCAAACCCGTGTCCGCTGCCTGGCCGCTTCGCGGGCGACCGCCAGCGCCCGCACGCCTCATTCAACATATATACAACTTATATTATATTTGAAGTGATTTTCGCCCCTTTTCTGGAATTCGCACCAGCCACCCCCAACTTCCATTATTTACACACTCACCCCCTTATATTAATTACTCTAACGCCCGGAAACTTATAAAAATTCTACAATTTAATTTATTTCAATTTTGTTCTTATTCCAGAAATTTTCTAAAATAACATAATTAATTATCCTAATTCTTATTCCCTTAAAATTACATAATTTATTTTTATTTAAAATAATAAGTTATTAAAATATTCCTTTTTAATTTTTAAATTACCCCGATACTAATAATTAAATTAATTTTTATGATTTACAGGGCGTTACAAATCCTCCCCCCCTTAAAAGAATTTCGTCCCCGAAATTCGTACCTGACTAGGAAAATAACTGAGGGTGAAGTCGCCTCATGTCCTCCTCTAACTCCCAAGTAGCCTCCTCGGGGGTATATCGCTGCCACTGGACCTTCACATAGGGAATCGTGCGACTGCGAAGCACTTTCTCTTTCTGATCCACGATACCGGCATGCAACTCAGTGTACGACGCGTCCTCTTGCACCACAAGCGGGTGATAATCAATAACATGCCCAGAATCGGCCACATACTTGCAAAGCATAGAAATATGAAAGACATCATGTACGTGGGCTAACTAAGGAGATAAAGCTAACCAGTAAGCTAACGATTCGACTCGACCCAGTATCTCGAATGGTCCCACATAACGAGGACTCAACTTGCCAGATACTCCAAAGCGTCGAACACCCCTCATCGGCATGACTAAAAGGAATACATGATCGCCCACATCAAACTCCAAATCTCGGCGTCGTCTGTCCGCGTAACTCTTCTGACGGTCCTGAGCTGCCTTCATCCTAATCCAGATCAACTGGATCTTCTCTGTCGTCTGCTCTACCAACTTCGGTCCAAGCAACGCTTACTCCCCAATCTCAGTCCAGCAAAGAAGTGATCTACACGGTCTATAATACCCCAAGAGCCCAGAGAAGTTAGTATATATCGAGGATAGTGTAAGAAAGGAAACAACACCAGCTGGATACCTTTTGGGCTGAATGTTGGCAAAGAACTCCCAAGTTAAGCATGCTTGACCTGGGGCAATCCAGGGATGGGTGACCCCCCTGGGAAGTTCGTGTAGGCCCATTAGGGTAAGTTGTTCCGGTTCTTCCTATCGCTCGATCGGGATGTTACAGGTGGTATCAGAGCCGACCTCCGAGCCTCTGAGCGCGGTGGTGGGGCAAACCTCAGCGAGGAGGCTGAGTCCCGAGGGGGGCGTGTAGGCCCCTATGGGGGGTGCGTGTAGGCATCTTAGGCGAATCCCACATCGGCCATGCAAGGGGGGAGATCTGGGACCGGTTGTAAGGTCGCACGACGAGGACGTCATGTGCTTAAGGGGGGAGAATGTAATACCCCAAGAGCCCAGAGAAGTTAGTATATATCGAGGATAGTGTAAGAAAGGAAACAACACCAGCTGGATACCTTTTGGGCTGAATGTTGGCAAAGAACTCCCAAGTTAAGCGTGCTTGACCTGGGGCAATCTAGGGATGGGTGACCCCCCGGGAAGTTCGTGTAGGCCCATTAGGGTAAGTTGTTCCGGTTCTTCCTATCGCTCGATCGGGATGTTACACGGTCGCCCGTACAACGCCTCAAATGGTGCCATCCCAATATTGGCCTGAAAGCTATTATTGTAGGCAAACTCCACTAGCAACAGATGATCATCCCAGCTCTCATAGAAGTCCAATACACAGGCGCAGAGCATATCTTCCAAAGTCTGTATGGTTCGCTCCGACTGCCCGTCAGTCTGAGGGTGGAAGGCTGTACTGAAAGTCAATTGGGTCCCTATAGCACTCTGCAACGCCTCCCAAAATCGTGAGGTAAACCGAGGATCCCTGTCTAATACAATACTGGCTGGTACTCCGTGCAGTCTCACCACTTCATCGATGTATAACTTGGCCAGTCGATGAATAGGATAGGTCTTCTTGACAGGTAGGAAATGCGCTGATTTAGTTAACCGGTCGATAATCACCCATATCGAGTCGAATCCATGACTAGATCGCGGCAATCCTGAGACAAAATCTATAGCTATGCGCTCCCACTTCCACTCCAACACAGATAAAGGTCGTAACAATTCTACGAGCCTCTAGTGCTTAGCTTTGACTTGCTGGCACACTAAACATCGTGAGACAAACTCTGCTACGCTCATCTTCATGTCGTTCCACCAATATTGACGCCGTAAGCCCTGATACATCTTCGTCGCTCCAGGATGGATAGTATAGGGAGAACGATGAGCCTCCTCTAGGATCCTCTGCCTGATATCACTGTCACTCGGCACACAAATCCGTCCATGAAACAATAGCAAACCATTATCGCGAATTTGACCATCCAGATCTGAATCTTTCCATATCCGCCATGATCTCGCCAAGCTCTACATCCTGTCGCTGTCGATCGCGAATCTGACCCTCTAGATCTGAATGGATACTCATGGAAGCACAATAGAGTGTAGGATTGTCTGATGCCACTGAGATGGTGGGGTTACTCATCTACTCCAGTAAGAACCACTCTTGCACCATCATAGCTGTAACTGATGCTCCATGGCAACTCAGTACATCTGCAACCACATTAGGTTTACTTGGGTGATAGAGGATCTCGCAATCATAGTCCTTGAGCAGCTCTAACTAGCGACGTTGTCTCATATTAAGTTCCTTCTATGAAAAGAGGTACTTGAGGCTCTTGTGATCAGTGTAAATCTGGACTCTCTCGCCATAAAGATAATGCCTCCAAATCTTCAAGGCAAACACTACGGCCGCCAACTCCAGATCATGTGTAGGGTAATTCTCTTCGTGCCTCTTCAACTGTCTGGATGCATAAGCATTTACTCGGCCATCCTGCATTAAAACGCACCCTAACCCTGCATATGAGGCATCACTATATACAGTAAATAACTCACCACTCCTGGGTATCGTCAGTACTGGCGTCGAAGTCAAACGCCGCTTCAACTCCTGGAATGATCTCTCGCAAGAGTCGTCCTAGCTGAATCTGACGCCCTCCCTTGTCAACTTCCTCAGAGGTGATGCAAGCCGTGCAAAACCTTCTATGAACAATCGGTAATACCCAGCAAGGCCAAGAAAACTCCGAATCTCCGTCACTATCATTGGTCTCGGCCAATCCATCACGGCTCTGATCTTCTCTAGATCTACTGAGATACCCTCACATGAGACTATGTGTCCCAAGAACACAAATCGGGTCTGCCAAAACTCACATTTAGAAAACTTGGCATACAACTGCTCCTCCCTGAGCTTCTGTAAAACCATGCTCAGATGCATCTCGTGTATCTCAGGGCTCGGTGAGTAGACTAAGATGTCGTCAATAAAAACTATGACAAAGGAATCCAGATATTCCTTGAACACCCTGTTTATCAAATCCATAAACACTGTAGGGGCATTGGTCAACCCAAATGGCATGACCAAAAACTTGTAATGCCCGTAACGCGTGCAAAATGCGGTGTTCGCAATATCCTCATCTCTGACCCGCACTTGATGATAACTTGACCGCAAATCTATCTTGGAGAACATCGATGCACCACATAACTGATCCAATAAATCATCCACACGGGATAGGGGGTACTTATTCTTAATTGTTACCTGATTAAGCTGCCGGTAATTGATACATAATCGCATAGACCCGTCTTTCTTACGCACAAATAATACTGGGCCCCCCATGGGGATGTGCTTGGCTGAATAAAACCTCTATCCAAAAGATCTTGCAACTGCACCTTGAGTTCTTTCAGTTCATTGGCGGTCATGCGATAAGGAGTCTTGGAAATGGGCTGCGTACCTGGTATTAGATCGACTCCAAAATCAATCTCCCGGTGCGGTGGTAGTCCCGGTAACTCATCGGGGAACACATCAGGAAAATCTCGCACCACAGGATATGTAATACCAGAGAAATTTGGGTTAATTAAAAATAAGCAATTTATTAGAGAAATGGGGTTTCAGAGAAAATTGGTATCTGAATAATCTGAAAAATTTACTAAATCGACTGCCAAGAGCACCCTGGAGCCGAGATGACAAAGAAAAATGATGTGGCATTAACGAGCACCCCAAGATATGATTTATAGCATCAAAAGAAATTGGATTGGGAACAGTTTTCGGTACAGCTAAAATACAGTTACCAATTAGGCTGCAATACCAAATCGTTATAGACGACTTCCAAGAAGTCAACGGAAGCTTGAGGGGGCTTCGATTTTTCATAATAAACAACCCTTCAGTGGTTTTAGGAAGAAACGAAGAGGTTTATGGTCAAAACGGAGATTCGGGCCTAAGTGCAGTTTTTTGAAATTACTTAAGAGAGGCCGAAACGATATTTTTTTCAGAATCCTCAGGGGTCAAATTGATGTTTTAGGACTTGAGGGTCTTGAAAGAAATTATCAAAAGTCGAGGGGCTTTGTAAAATGGGCCAAAGTGAGAAAACCAAAGTTTGAGGGTTCAAAGTGCAATTTTAAGAAAACCTCCAAATAACTATAGCCGACCAACCCATCAAATCACCGAAATTGGCCACAAGGATGGTACGAGGGTTGCTCAAGGAGCATCTTTTGTAAAGGGCTTGACCGACAACAAGCAATGGAATGGCCGGAAATTGAAGAAAAAATGGCCGAAAGTTTGGCCACTTAGATCACGAAAATGGAGCTCTTTCGGTGGATTTTGAACTTGTTAAGGGCAATAGGGGACATCAGAGGCCTTGATTGAAGTGAGATCCGTCATTTAAGGGTTCGAAATCGCCTATAAATAGAGGATATGGTGGCTTAGAGTTTTGCAAGATTTGAACTTCAAATCGACCTCATTTTTGAACAAATTGAGGCACCAAACCATAGGGCTTTGGTTGCCCATGAGGTGAGGATCATTTCTAGAAAGTTTGAGAAATTTTGGAGTTCATTTGAGGGGTGATCGGAGTTTCGGCGGAAAAATCAAATCTCGCCGGAGTCGAACTAATTTTTGCTCGGATGGAGGTCTTTCAAGTGTCCTTTCCACCTCAAATTTGGCCAGAATGATAAAATCAAGGTAAGGTATCTTTTGGTATAGTCAGATTAATTTTCTGGTGTGCCGGCGTCGGAGAAGATGACCGAGATAATTTTTATTATTTTTAAATATTAAAAATAAAGAAAAATAGAGTAACAATAGAGATAAGATGGGTAAAATTCTGGAAAAATATCCAGAAATACAGGAAAAATGAATAGTTTACCTTTATGAATTTTTATTTGGAAGATTTTGAGAGAAAGTAATTATGTTGAATTTTTTAAAGGAAAATTAATTATAAAAAAATAGGAATAAGTTTCAAAAAATTTCCAGAAAATGTATGAAGATTAGAAATGTTATTTTAGGAATTTTCATGAAGAAAAATTAAATAAATTACCTGATTAGGTATTTATTTTTAATTTTGAAAGAAATTATGACTATGAAAAATAGAGAAAAAAATAGAGAAAATAAGAAAAAAGTATGAAAAAATTAGATTATTGATTTTACTTGGAAATGATTGGCCAGTAAGTGATTTGGCCATGGATCTTGATGATTTACGTTATTTTCGAGGTTGACACGCAAAACGAGGTGATGCACATTTTTCGAGAAAATTCGAGTTTACGTCTAAAGGTGAGTGGTTTTATCCCGAGAACCTTTATATGAAACGTTTACTTCATTATGCATGATATTTATTGAAGTTATGATCATTTCTTATTACAATGAAAGACGTTATTCTTGCATAACACGATATTATTGGCATATTGATACTCATGCATGAGATGAGGATGTCGCCCTAAGAGTGTAGCCGTAATTCCCAAGGGCAATGATGGAACAACGTTAGGATTATTCTGCAGAGGTTCGGGATTCTGCCTAGGGTTCCGTGCCAGGCTGGTAGGCCAGGGAAGTTACACTAGGGCATATGATTATTTATGTTATTGCATCATGTATTTATGTATCATGTTTTTAAACCCTTACTAGAAGATTCATCTTCTAATGGGTTATGCCCCTAAAGCATTCAACGTTCCAGTTTAGACTTGCAGCTTAGGCAAGGATCAGGTTGAGATGAGACGACACGTGATGGCGTGGCCGATGGATTCAGCAAGCTGACTCAGATATGTTTTAGCTGATGCTTTATTGATGATTAACCTTGTTAGAACATTATGGAATCTCCATGTATTTATGTATTTCAATATTGAGGATATGATGTTAATGTATGGTACGAATTCTTATACTGTTATAAAGTAAAATTGATTATATACCATATCAGGTTTCGATTTTAAACTTCCGCATTTATGATGATTACCTATCTTAGCTTATTGATTCTTATTTAGTGAGTTGAGAAGGTAAAACGAGATTGTTGGGAGATGGTTTATAAAAAAAATAAATAAATAAATATTCCCGAAATTCCTAAGTTATTTAACGCTCGAGAAAAGCGGGGCGTTACAGGATAGGCAGCCAACTCCTTCTTCTCCCCAGCTATCACGGTCACGAATGCAAAATAGGCTTCACACCTACGTCGGATAAGCCTCTCGGCGTGCATAACTGATATCATCGGCGTAGTCACCACTGACTTCACACCCCGGTATGTAACAACCGATCTCCCCGGGTACTCAAATGAAATCACATTCCGACGACAATCAACCCGAGCATAGTGTCATGAAAGCCAATCCATACCCAACAATAAGTCAAAATCCTGGATCTCCAAAACAAAAAGATCCCCCAAAAACATCTGGTCGTGAATCCCTATCTCGCAGTCCCTGACCATCTCACTCCCCATCAACACCGTCCCTCCCGGTGTCGAAACAGACAAATCATATGATAAGAGGTTACATGGGATCGGGATCTTATGCAACAGATGGGGTGCTATGAAAGAGTGGGTAGAACCTGTATCAAATAAGGCACAAACATCGTGACCATGGAGAGAAAGTATATCTTGTACTGTGTCACTACCTTCAGCTACCTCGGCGGCTGTCATCGCAAATGTCTTTCCCTGCATCTGCACTCTCTTTGTGGGCCCTGGGCGCTGTGCCGCTGGTAGGGGTAATGGTGCTCCTGAACCCTACGCCCTAGGTGTAGACTGTCTCTGAGCTGGTCTCGACCCCACACCTCTAGTCCGTAGCCCTCCAATCTATCCTGGCTGGGTACATACGTTCACTCGATGGCCTCTCTGCCCACAGCGAAAGCAAATGATATCCTGCCCTATGGCCGGTGTAGCTGGTATGGCTGGTGTAGCTGGTCTCGATCCCTAGGGACAATCCCTCGTCAAATGTCCTGACTGGCCACAACCATAACACACATCCCAACGCACCTCCCGGCACTGCCCCTGGTGTCTTTGCCCTCACTGTCAGCACTGTGGAAGCCCTAAACTCTTACTGCCCGCATCCCACTTTCTCTTCTTACTGCTACTCCCGATGCCCTTCATAACTAACTGGTCCGATTGAGCCTCCAATGGATCCCTCTCCACTGTGTGGGCCCGTTGAACAGTAATAAGAAAGTCGGGTGCCTTGATACCAGCCATGGCGTGGAGAATCTCTAGTCACAATCCCCTCTAAAACTTATGGAAACCCTAATATTCTTGCCGAATTTATAGCCGGACAATTAAAAAATAGAGTTTCATTTCGAAAAGCAATGAAAAAGGCTATTGAATTAATTGAACAAGCAGATACAAAAGGAATTCAAGTGCAAATTGCAGGGCGTATCGATGGAAAAGAAATTGCACGTGTCGAATGGATCAGAGAAGGTAGGGTTCCCCTACAAACCATTCGAGCTAAAATTGATTATTGTTCCTATACAGTTCGAACTATCTATGGGGTATTAGGTATCAAAATTTGGATATTTATTGATGAGGAATAATAAACCTTTCCTTGTTTTTTCTTTCTACCCCAATAATGGAACAAAAAAATAATAAACTCGTTCATTTTTTTCTCTTTAATCAAAACAAAAACGAGCTCTTAATTTTCTTAATTCTATAGGGTTTAATAAAAATTTGATTGACCATTTGATACAATTGCTATGCTTAGTGTGTGACTCGGTTTTTTTTTTAGGGTTAGGATTCAAAAAAGCAACAGTATGAACTAATCACTATCGAACTAATAACCAACTCATCACTTCGCATTATCTAGATCCAAAAAACCAGTCAAGATATGATATAGTGGTCATATCATTGTAGCAACTGAAATCCGTTTTGCATAAACAAAAGAAAAATCAATATGATTCTAAGTTGTGAAGCAAAATCTAGAAAAAAAAGATGTGTATAGAAGGGTGAGAGAAAGAGAGAAAAAGAATATCAATGATATAGAATTCCAATATGTAAATGTAAGGTCTATGAGTCATCTCATAAAAGGCAATGTAATAAAGGATCAATATTGATTCATCCATAATTAAATGAATTTGTTTCTAGAATAGAACAAAAAAATCCGGAGCCTCGAGCCAATAAAGACTGAGAAGATTGACTCAAGAACAAATTCCATTAAGAGCTCCATTGTAGAATTCAGACCTAACCATTAAATAAGAAGTGATGGGAACGATGGAACCCGTGAATGCAGAAAATTCTATTGAAAACGAATCTTAATTAGTCATTGGTCAGGATGGCGGAAGAAACCGAGAACCAATTTATCTATTCTGAGAAGTTATTAACTAATCCTACAACGGAAATAGATATAGAGTAAATATTCGCCCACGAAAACTTTATTTTCTTGGATTGCTAAATTTGGGACAATCCGATACGATACAAGGAAAAAAACTATAACTATAAATAATAATAAATAGAAATATATGTTTAGTTATATATCCAATAAACAAGGTATACAAATTACTAATGGAAAACCTAACTGTGGAACATAACGAGATAACGCCACGAACTCAGTCTCGTATTGTGTGACTGTCTTGCTCCCCTGTTGTAAATCGATAAACTCAAACACATTCTGTTCTCTGATCCAAGCAGTTACATAGGTCTCATTGAACGCAGCAACAAACTGTATCCATGTCGGGCCTTCATCACCATATCGCTGTCTGGTGGTCTCCCACCATCGCTTGGCATCACCTCACAACAGAAAGGTCCCCAGTCGAACCCTATGGGCCTCTGTATAGCCTATAGATCGTAGGTGCTTCTCCACTGCCAGTAGCCAATCCTCGGCCTCTGTCGCGTTGGCGCCTCCACTAAACTCTAGTGGACGTAGGGCCATAAAATCTTTAAGCAATACAACACCGAAACTGTCCCCTGCTCCCGGTGTACCTAAATGCGATGCCTGGGCCGTAGTGGTCCTACCATCATGACTGTGCTCCTGACGCAATTGTGATGCCGCTAGTACATCCACGGCCCGTAGGATACCTGCCAATGTCTCCTGCATATTCGGAGGCCCTGGCTGTCTCTCATCTCCTACACCTGTCGCCTGTACCTCAGGGGTAGGAACAAGGTGCTATCTATCTCGTGCCGACGGTCTACCACGACCTCGTTCACGACGTGTGTCCATGATACCTATATAACCAAGATTAATTAGAACGTATTTCGAAATGACAGACACGACCTAACACTCTAACTCTACCTAACAGCCTTGGTGTACAGTTACTTGTCCCCCAAATTGACTCAATGACGCTCTGATACTAGCATGTAACATCCCGCATCGAGCGATAGGAAGGATCAGAACAACTTATCCTGATGGGCTACACGAACTTCTCAAGCGGTCACCCATCCTTGAACTGCTCCAGCTCAAGCATACTTAACCCCAGAGTTCCTTGCCTACATTCAGCCCAAAAAGTATTTAACTGGTGTTGTTTCCTTCCTTACTTATTCTCGATATATACTAGTATTCTCTGGGCTCTTGGGGTATTACACAAAAAATGGCCATTTGAAGGAGATTGGATGGAGAAGGGTTTTTATCCGATCTCTTTCTATTCATTATTAATTCATTAATTAGCTTTCAAACAAAGAAAATTTGTTTAATTTCCATTTGATCCCAATATTTTCCATCCTCCCAAACACACCCTAAAAAATTATATCAAATAAACCACCCGATTTTTCAGAATTGATTTATAGGCAGTAATTGAAAAATTAATTTCTAACCATTGATTTTTTAGAATTGATTTACGCAAAAAATCAATTCCTGTTTTGGTTTAAAATTTGAAAAGTCATCTCTTATTGATGTAATAGCTTAGATTTTTGTAGAAATATTAGAAAAATTTGGAGAATCTAAATTAATTTTTGAGAAATTTAATTATGAAGAAAATTGCAAACTTGACAATTACACAATATTTTGAGTGATTCTGTAATTCCATAAAATTTTGGGGTTAATTGAGTGTGTAAGTTGAGAATTTCCAGAATTACGGGGCAAAGAGTAATTTCTGGAAATACCAATTTTTGAACACATTTGACAGATACCCCTACTTTGGGCTCTAAATTCTTCCGGTTAGACTCAAATTGGCCCAAGCCCGTTATTGAGTTCTGGAGAGGTGATTGAGCAAGCTCTTGGGCCTTAGTTTCGTTGGAAATTGATGAATGACTATAAAGATATTTATGTTTAAAGAAATCATTGAGAAATAAATTAAGTACCTAATTTTGAACTCGAGTAAAATTCAATCGTGTTTGGATTTAAGTGAACTAAAAATACATATAAGAAAAGAGTTGAAGAACATGATGCTAGTTTCAATTGCATTGACAACTAATAGATGGAAAGAAATTGTACTCGAAAAATGTTAATACAACAAGAAGATAGAAGATCTTATTCTTAATACATCTTAAATTTACCTTAAGAGTCGATGTAGCAAACCAAATGCATAGTGAAACTATAAATCCTTCTAAGATTAGCTACTAGCTTTTAAGTTAAGGATTAATGTTTTTTTAAAAAAATATTCTATTTAGGTAGACTTAAATAGTTTAAATCTTAAACCCTAAACCTTAAGTTAAAAGTTTGTATTAGTGTTTTTATAACGCTAAAGTTAACCAAAAAGACAACAATATGCCCTCATACAAACTAAACAATTCCAACAAAGCTGACTCGTTTTACTTGTCAGTATTCTTTGTTGTTATCATTGTTATTGTTGCTATCAATGCTTGTTGCCACTGTTTAGTAAAAAAAATGGTAGCAGTTGTAGTCGTTAGTGGCAACATTAGGGGAGAAAAAGTAGTAACAAACACCTATTACCATCATCATCTCTCTATATTTCTCTTTCTTTTTGGGTTTTAGATCATCTAAGGTGACCCAGAACCCATCGTTGATAAGTTTTAGATTTGGAGTCCGTTGTCATCACTAGGTGTTTATCTCAACAAAACCCATTAGCTATTGGTTCTACTGAGTCATTCATCGGCGATGGGTTCGATTCCAATCACCAATAGACCTTATATATAAATATACATATTTAATCCCAACACCTTAGGGTTTTTCAGACCTTAGGGTTTTTCTTTTATTATTATGTTTTAGTTATTATATATATACATATACATATATATAGAGAAAGTTTCTTTATATATATAATTTTTCTTATATATATATATAAATATAATAGTTTACATAAAGTTTATACAAATATATAAATATATATTTGATATATAAACATTTATTAATTAAAATCATAATATATGTTATAATTTTGTTGCAGAATACAATTAATTATGTTTTTCATTATAATTACTTTTTAATGAATTGATTCATACAAGTAAAAATGACATGTCTTTTTTGGTCATTTTTTATCATTTCTAATAACTTTAAACTTTTGTTTTTACCAAATACATATTTATATAACTGACAACTTTAAATATATTTTATGCAAACACTTTCATTAGTTTAAAGCATTATATAAATTAAAAGTTTAGAAAGCTTATAACTCAAAATCTTTTATAAGAAAATCTAGTCAAACGAGCCCTAATTCGTGTCTAATCATGTTAATAAATCATGCTCTAAAGTATTTTTGAAGCTCATTAAGTGGTCTTATTACTTATCATCAACATATTCAAATGTATTGATGATGATGAAACTGAGTCATGAAAAAAAAATGAAAATACGAGTGCTGTTGGTGAGATATAACAATAAATTTGTTTGTCAAAGTTGCCCTAGTTTGCAAGAAAGAAAACAATTAAAGGGTACGAGAAAATCCTCACTCAAACACTTCAATACTTAACTCAGACATTGTAAATTAAGAAGATTATAATAAAACCAGTATTAAAGACGCCTATTTTTTGAAATGCGAGTCTGCTTATTTATAGAGAGATATGAAGTAATCATGAGTAGTTCAGGATTATAATTCTTATAAATAATGTCTATGATATTTTGAAACTCATTAGAATTATGATTCTTACAGATACGTTTATCTTAACATTTTGAAATTCGTTAGAATTGTGGTTCTTATATATAACGTCTATCTTGATATTTTGGAACCCTTTAGGATTAAGATTATTAAAGAAAATGTCTATCTTAACATTTTGGAGCTTGTTAGGATTAAGTTTCTTACAAATAACGTTAATCTTGAAATTTTGAAACGTATTAAGATTAAAATTCTTATGGATTATATTTATCCCAATATTTCGAAATTCTTTTAGAATTAGAATTCTTTATGTGATGTGAACCCCACGAAGGAAGGTGAGACCCGACGATCAAAAATGGTTCATTCGCCAAGAATCGTTCTAAAACAGATTCATAATAAAGAAAACAAAAGACCTTGACCCGTTATCTATAAAGAGATAAGAACCAAGGTATAAGAAGGTAGGGTTGACGCCACACTCAAGATAGATGAGAAGCGTTGTGAGTGATAAGTCAAGGATGAACGCCACAAGATAAAATCTTGATAAGTTCAAAGTAGTTCGTTGAAGAACCAAAGAGAAAACTCTCACAAATAATATTGATCAAAAACTAAATTCTTCTCGGGTTACATTGGCTTTTATAGCCAAACTCAAATTCTAAATTAGAAGGAAATAAATCAAATCCTAGGCATAGTAGGAATTGATTACAAGAAGGAAATAGCATAATCTGATAAAGAAACAAGAATTATCTAAAATAGAAAAGATTTAAAACAAAGATGGAAATAAGGGATCCCCAAATCTTGCAATCTTGTCAATCAATCAGCCAATCAATCAATCATCCCCAAATCTTGCAATCTTGTCAATCAATCAGCCAATCAACCAATCAACCCCAAATCTTGTAATTTTGTCAATCAATCAACCAATCAATCAATCAACCCAAAATCTGGAAATCTTGTCAATCAATCAACCAATCAATCAATCAACCCCAAATCTGGCAATCTTGTCAATCAATCAACCAATCAATCAATCATTCCCAAATTTTGCAATCTTCGCAATCAATCAATCATGCCCGAATCTTGCAATCTTGTTATTGGGCCTCCATGAATGCTCAACAGATCTTGTGAGGCTTTAGCAAGTTGATTCACATCATTATGGATAATTAACTACCCTTTTTGTAGAATCTTCGAAGGGATTTTCGAATATCAAAGTTATCTAATTTGCGTGTTGTGTTAGACCCTCATGGGTTTATGGGAAAATTTACACATTTTAGTATAAAGAGTTATTTTGGGCTTTTGTGTTTTTTTAATGGGATTTTGCGTATGATATAACAATTGTTCTCCATTATTTCATTCGAGTTTCTCAGATGGAAGAGAATATTGTGTCATGGCTTGCCTTTATTTCTCCTTCATTAGACAATTGTTATTTATCTTAGATCATTTTTTACACTCTTGCATTTTTTATTTTTAGACCATTCTCACATCTTTTAGACAACTGCGTGTGTTTGGGGTGAGTCATTGGTTTAGAGATGTAAGTGACCCCTAAAACATCTTAACAGGTTTATTCATGAGTTACGTGTGTTCGAGGTGAGTCTTTTGTTCGTCGACGCTATTGACCCCTGAACATTTTAATGGTTTTTTCATGAGCTACTCATGTTCAGGGTGATTATTTCATTCGTCAACGTTATTGACCCTCAAACATCTTAACGTGTTTGAGGCGAGTCTTTCGTCCATTGACGTTATTGACTCCCAAACATCTTAATGGTCATTTCATTAGTAATTTAGCTGTGTGTGTTCGAGGCGAGTCTTTCTTTCGTTGATGTTATTGACCGCTGAATATCTTAACAGTCTTTTCATTAGTAATTTAATCATGTGTATTTGAGATGAGTCTTTCGCCAATCGATGTTATTTGTAAGGCCCCCACCTAGGTCCCCAAAGAACCAGAGCAGGTGCCCTACTAAAATAAAGACAACCTGATAAAGAAGAACCTGTCATGCATGCCACTGATAAATATCAAGAGAAAACTGATAAAAGAAACTTGCCATCACGGCATATATATCAAAACCTCAACCTGCTAAACAACAACTGAACTCTAGGCTTACATAGCCCAGGCACGCATAACATACAACACTGGCACACTGGCCACAAAATAACACAATCCATACAGACCCAAATAAATCGAAGAGAAAAATACAGTCTGGAAGCGGTAAAATGAACAAAAAGAACCCCCAGACTGACATCTGCTAGGTCTGCATGGCCCTGTACACCATCTAACCTGGAAGTCGGGACCCACTAGACTCACCCACAACTGGATTCTTGCCTTTACCTGGAATGAAGAGAAAACAAGGTGAGTCCAAATGACTCAGCAAGCTCATAAAGAAAGGAATGATGGATAGAGTAGGTGCTAAGAGTAACCCTTCATCTCAAACGCATAACAAATCAAAACTCATGCATAACATGCCATGCAATCTCATAAACTGTCATAGGTACAAACTGTATAAGTAACAATGCACATATATAGGATCTTGGGGCCCAAATAAAGAATGCACTGGCACCCAAGTCCTTATCACAAATCTGCTACTGCCCTTAAGGCGAATTGTACCTGTCACTCGAGCCAAAGCTCGCTCGGGTGGGAGCGACCAACACCCGCTGGCACGCATAAGCGTCCAAAATAGAAACTGGGCACGCCGAAGCGTCTCTGAACAACTCGGTTCAGGAAACCCGACACCGTATAGCTGTATCTCAAGAACTGGCGCCAAGACTATGCAAATGCAACAAATAAAAGGTGGCGTAGTAGACCGGACAGGACACAAAGCCCCCATAAGCCAAGCATCCCGTCAAGCCTCGCCCATATAGGAAATCACATACAATGCAGTGCTCATATAATGCAGAGGCATAATGAGCACAAACGATGATACATAGCCCCCATAAGCCATGCATCATGCCCTGCTCGCCTCGAAGGGAAGACAAATATACAACAATATGTCCATGGCCAAGCACACAATCACATGAAACCCCCATATGCATATCCCAAGCCCATGCATGCATATGAACTGACAAGTTACCGAAAATAAAAGAAACACATACAACTATTCTCGGCCACAACAACCTCTAACAAGAACCTACCCACAGGTTCCTAGCTTCATTCCAGCAACAAATAGAAGGGAGAAACAAACCCTTCAAAGCTCACAAGGAAAGACCCACCATCTGGCAAGGATCAAACAAAGATGGAGAAACTAATCAGAAACAGGCCTATAATCCTCGAATGAAAACATCTCCAACTCAATAGAGTAAATCCTCAAACCACTAGATTAGGCGAGAAGTTTGACTTATAACTACTAGTAAATCACATACGGTCAGAAAATAAGTCACGCCTATAATCCTCAAATAAAGAACCTAAATCCTCAAAATAAACATCTAAAATCTCATGGAAAGGAAAATTGAGAAACTCGTAATAGACAAGCTTAAAATAAAAACCATCAATGACTCACATACAATCTCAATGACAAACTTATAGTTCACACTCACTGGACAAATAACAGTGATCCAAGGAGAAGAAAATGAGTAGGAGAGCTTGCCTTCGCCAATTTCCAAGATGCCTCGATTTACATGTCGGGCCTCGATTCGCGTGCAAATCACTTCACCTAAATCATCAAAGTACCCAATTCATCATTTTATTCCAATAAATCTCAAAACCTATTTTTCATAATTTATTTGCATTATTCTCTAATTATCTCCCATTTTCCTCAATAATAATTTAAAATAAATATCTACTCAAATATTTCACTAAATATTTATCCATAGAAATTCATCAAATATATTTCTAAAAATATTAGAAATTCTAAAACTTACCTCGGCTTATTTTTCAAAGCCTCATTGATGCACGTGCATTGACCTCGAAAAGCGTGCCTGAACCATTTTTCTCGCCAAAGACTCCGGAATGTTAATACAACTCGATTTCCTATTTTTTCAAGATTTTTTCGGAATCTTCCTCATATTTATTTCTTATTTTCTCTCCCTTTTTCTCCTTTTCTTTTTCTTTATTTTATTTTCTTTCTATTTTTCTTTCTTCCCCTACTGTTCATCTTCTTCTCTGTTTCTCCTTCACCGAGCGGCACCTCTTTCTTCTTCTTCTTCTTCTTCTTCTTCTTCTTCTTCTTCTTTCTTTCTTTCTTTCTTTCTTTCTTCTTCTTCTTCTTCTTCTTCTTCTTCTTGCGGCTTCTTCTCGCCAGTGACCCGCGCCTCCCCTGCAACAGTCCGCCTGCACGCACCAGCTGCTGCACAATCGGTGCAGCCCGACACCACCTCGCACGCACGCCTCGATTGCCGCTGCTCGCGGCTGCTTCCTCGTCGTGCCCAGCTCCGTTGCGGCCTCCCTTGAACCAGTCTTGCGGGGTTGCTGCCGCCATGTGCGTTGCTGCCATGGCTGCGCATGCACAGCCCAGCTCGGCCGCGGCCAGCTTCCTCGCTTTCGGTTCCGCCATCTCCCAAGTCGGCAACGCCTCAGACCTCCTGCGAGTCTGCCCGCATCGCCTTGCTCCGCCTGAGCTGCTGCTCGGCCTTTTCTCTGCTTCGGCCAGCTCACACAAGCTCGCTGCCATGGCCGAGCTCTCCCTCCTTCTCTCCTTCGATCTCTCTTGCTCTCTCTGGACATAACAGGCGAGCACCCGAGCCTTGGCCACCTCTCGACATTCTCCTCTAATCCTCTGCCATTTCCTCAGCCCAACACCTTAATTGGAGAACCCACTTCATCGAGTTTCAGAAGAGCCCACGCCTCTGTCGCGCATGCTTGCATACATAGCTATATAATATTTATATATTATGTGTATTAATACATTTAATCCCCATAATTTACCTTTAATACACTTGGAGAATTTCTTAATTACAAACACACCCTCAAAGACCAATTAAAATTGTATTACAATGCTTTAAAACCAATATTAATAACTTCGAGTTTACTCGATAAAATAAATTTCATCATCGGGTCCTCACCGGGCCCTTAATTCATCCTGAAACCACTGAAGGGTTGA
Source organism: Diospyros kaki (assembly GCA_036245055.1). Taxonomy (NCBI): domain Eukaryota; kingdom Viridiplantae; phylum Streptophyta; class Magnoliopsida; order Ericales; family Ebenaceae; genus Diospyros; species Diospyros kaki. Next base: position 4,362,742 of record BSEG01000010.1, read on the forward strand.
TCGTTATGAAAAACCGAAGCCCTCTCAGCCTTCCGTTAACTTCCCAGAAGTCCCCTATGACAATTCGATATTTCAGTCTCAAATCACAGCTATATTTTAGCTGTACCGAAAACCGTCTCGATACTAATTTATTTTAATTCCATAAATCCCCTCTCGAAATGCTCATCGAGACTATAACATTTTCTGCTGACATTCCTTCTCCGGGGCACTCCCGGCAGTCGATTCGACGATTTATTTTGCTACTGAGCCATTTTTCGGTATTTTAAGCTCTCTTAAAATACGTGGCAACCTTATCAAAATTTCGGGGTGTTACATTATTGATCCTTACACATTTTAACAATTTTTTCATGAGCCGCGTGTGTTTGGGGAGAGTTTTTCGTGCGTCAACGTTATTAATCCTTGAATATCTTAATGGTTTTTTTCATGAGTCGCGTGTGTTCGACAAGTCTTTCAATCGTTGACGTTATTGACTCCTAAACATTTTAAAGGTCTTTTTATTCATGAGTTGTATATGTGTAATGGCCCGTCTCCCGGAGCCCCCGTGCACCAAGAGGATCCGTGAGAGAGTCATTATTGAAATGATATCGAACAATGGCGCACCTACAACACACACATAATCCTTTTCGAAATCATAATTTTTCTTTATTATAACATCTCATCATGATCCTTACAAACCATTCATCACTTTGGCCCACCTGGGTTTACATAACATACAACAAACTCCGAAAACATAAACATTAACCTTATCAAAGACACAATGACACCCAGGATCTAGTTTCGGGAGAGCTCTGCACTTGCTATCATGACTCGACTTTAATGAGCGTACCTGCGATCTCAGGATATGCTGACCTGGAATGATGTAAAGCAAACGTGAGTCGCGAGACTCAGCAAGCTCATGAAGGAAAGGCTGAAGGTTAAAGGTAGGACTCTCCCCATAACACCCCATGCAATTCGTGCTAATGCAACGTCATGTCATGCCATGCCCAATACTTGTCTTACTTCTAGATGCATAAACATATAATAAACTTCACATAACGGTCCTTGGGGCCCACATAAAACACACATTGGCGCCCAAGTCCAGTATACATACCTGTTGGCAGTCTTTTACATGCTGCCTCCATACTATTTCTCTTACATGCACATTCCTGTCGCTCACAACATACTTTGTTGCCGTGGGTCTCACCCAAGGTCTTTAGGTTGCCGTGGGTCTCACCCCAAGGTCTTATCGTGGACCATGCCGTCGTGGGTCTCACCCCAAGGTCTTATCGTGGATCACGCCGCCGTGGGACTCTAACCCCCGGTCTTACCGTGACCACATCCATCGCCCATACTCAACATTTAGAACAACACATTCTCACCATGCAGTGCAACAAATAGAAAATGCAATGGCTTTTGTCAGCATAAACGTGATGACAAGGCCCCCATAAACCAAGCATCAGGCCATGCTAACGCTCACATAGGAATACACACATGCGAAATGCCTCTAAATGCATATGCTTACCTAGGGTACCCAAATTGGCTCTTAGACCAACTGGGTCATGTAAATGCTCATACATCCTATCACACACAAAGCATGTCCTCAAGTGAATGCAACCCAGCCCCCTGTAGCACACACATCATGATATGCACAAGCCAAGGCGGAAATCTGGTAGTACCAGCTCTTCTGGCCCGTCTAGCGCTTATCGTATCAGTTGATGACTGGCGCCCATACATCCAGCCATCAACTGCCATGACCCACGGTCGACAGTCAGTGGCTTTGTACCCCATACCCTTAAGACACACATAGATAACATCAAACTTAGTCTCTTACGCTCAACATTTCTCTTACTTTATCCATAACAACATAGACATCATTATGTCATTCACATTCTCTGCTCTTCTCAAACATAGGAAACCATTTTCACATTCATAACAAACTACTAACATAATCACATGATCTTAACCGCATCTATTTTCTAAGAACCTAGCCCCAACGGGTTCGGCATCATTCCCAATGAAAGCGGAGCGGTACAAAGCCCCGTGACGGACGGAATGAAAGACACCAAAACATCTCTGTTTAACTCTTTCCATTAACAATAATCTCATTAAATAAATAAAAGTCGTAGGGTGGTACCACGCGGATTATCATTATTAGTGCGTGGAACCGAATCATGGTGAGGGAGAGAATAGAATATGAGAAACCTCGAAGACTTTCACGGGAAATAAGTAACGCGATGATAGGGTTAGGAGTTTGTCTGAAAATAGCTGCTTTCAACCTTTCTTGTGCTCCCGATGCGAATTAAATCATTTTCTAACAATTAACACAACCGAGACTTAAATTAATTATTTCTAATCGCGCAAAATTTATAATTTACACATATCACGCTTCTAATAATTTTTACCCACGTACCTAATCACTTTCTATACCAAAAAATTCTAAAATCTTTTTTTTTTCTTATTTTTTTTTCTTTCCTATCTTTTCTTTTCCTTTCTTTCTTTCCTTCCTTTTCTTTTTCTTCTTCCTTTCTTCTCCTCTTTTCCGCGCCTACTGCTCCCTGCGCGCTGCTTCTCCCTGCTTTCCTCTTCCTCATTCTTCTTCTTATTTTTCTTTTTCTTCCCAGCGCACCGCTCCTCGCAGCTTGCTGCCCAAGCTTATTCCATTTGCACACAATTCAATGGCATTAAAGCCATAAAAAGACAAGGCCACGCCATGCATACATACATATAAATATATATATACATTAAGTAATTAATTTAATTTAATTTAATTTGATTTAATTTATTATTATTACTATTATTACTACTATTTCTATTATTATTGTTATTATTGCTACTATATGTTATTTTATTATTTTCATAAATACATCTAATTAATTTAATTAATCATCTTAATTTTCTATTTCTTTAAAATATCATAAATAAATATTTTTTTCAAAAATCTTCAAATATTCTAAAATATCCACAAACATCCAAATTAATTATTTTTACATATCTCCAAATTTCTGGAATGCTACAATATGCTTGGGGCAAATCCTTTGTCTATCGACTTAGGTGACTCTCGAACATCTTAATGATCTTCAACATCTGCCTGTGTTCGTGACGAGTCATTTTTCCATCTGTTGTGCCATAGAAATTGGGGAGAAAAAATGGGAATATTGTTTAAAATTAACGGCAGCGTGCCGTTAATTTCGCGACACAAGCTGCGGTTTGAATAAGCTAGCGTGTTACCGCAAGCTAGTGGCAACAAGATGTCGCAAGCTAGAGACAACAATATGCCGCAAGCTCGCGGCAAGAAGATACCGCAAGGTTGCAGCAACAAGTCGCTGCATGGAGTGGCATCGCGGCAGGCAGGGCCTCAAGCCTCGTGGCATGGCATGGCTCGCGGCAACGCGGCCGTAAGCTCGCGGCAAGGTTTGCGTGCCGCAAGCTCGCGGCAAGAACATGGCTCGCGGCAAGGTATGCGTGTCGCAAGCTCGAGGCAAGAACATGGCTCGCAGCAAGAACATGGCTCGCAGCCCAGGACTCGAGCATCGAAGCATCTACGGGAACTTGCGGCAGCGTGTGCCTTCCAGGGAACCAAGAACTTCATCCAGGAGAGGACACGTGTCACTACCAGGTGCCCTTGAAAATCGCACCCTATAAATACCCAACTAGAAGACAATGAACAGGACTTCCGATTCTGGTAAAAAATTTACACTTTGATTGCACATTTACTGCTTCTGGTGAATAGTCATTGGCATTGGGGACTAACTTTGGCATCGGAGGGTCTTCGCGGGGAAGATTCCAGCGAGCCTTCTAACCTATTTTCTCAGTGTTAACAGGGCCAAGAGCTTGTGGCGGAGGCTAGTGGCAAGAGCTAGTGGCAAGGGCTAGTGGCAAGAGCTGGTGGCAAGGACTAGTGGCAAGAGCTGGTGGCAAGAGCTAGTGGCAATGGCTAGTGGCAAAAGCTAGTGGCAAGAGCTAGTGGCAAAGGCTAGTGACAAGAGCTAGTGGCAAGGGCTAGTGGCAAGAGCTAGTGGCAAGAGCTAGTGGCAAGAGCTAGTGGCAAAGGCTAGTGGCAAGAGCTAATGGCAAAGGCTAGTGGCAAGGGCTAGTGGCAGAGCTTGTGGCAAAGGCTAGTGGCAAAGACTAGCGACGAAGACTTGAGACGAATCCTTGTGGCGAGCATCCAATAGCAAACTCCCTCGTGACAGCATCTCTAACGGCAACCCAACTTCACCCGACATCAAGCTCGAGTGGACCCCACACATCATAAATTTTAATTGTTGTATTTTGGCAACAACACCATCAATGCAAGTGACCCTCGAATATCTTAACGGTCTTTCTTCTCATAATGTTGTGACTCCCTAGTTTCATGTGTACATGTTTGCCAAAACTAGTGAGCGATATTGGCTCTTGACTTTTTTTGTGCATTTACCATTCTATATTCAAGGGTTTTGATTTTTTTTTTTTTTTTGAGAACTTGAGGCGCTCAAACGACGAAAGGTCCTTCTTGAATCCTTGTTTCTTGGATTAGTAATAACTCTTATTCGCCCCTATAGGCGTAGTACGATTGGTACTTGGATAGCAGATTGCAGGGAAGTTATGCCTCTTCTTATGCTTCTCGTCTCAAGTTATGCCTCTTGTCTCCACGATAGTTCCATGGTAGTTAATCTTATTTTCCTTTCAAATTCTAGTGTGTAAAATTTTTATTTATAAATAAAAATTAATTCTCTCCTACCCAAATCTAAAACCGAATATGTTTCTCTAGTAACCCAGATTTGCATGCTCGGATTTCGCCTGCTTCTTCTGCCTGATGCACCGTCTGACTGCCGCACCAATTTCTCGCCTAGATCTAATTCAGTGACCTGCTTTAGATCTGACTCCTGTTTGCTTTGTGAGATGTCTTCTTCTTCACTCCATTAACTTCTTCACCTCCTCATTGGGAGTAGTGCATGTGGGTTTCAAGGTATGTAACTCTCTGGGAGCTTGTGCCTCGTTTTCAATTTTCTGACAGTTTTATCTGTGTTCGCTGTTTACTGCCATCGATCTTCGTCTATCAATTTCAGGCTACCTGGAGCCATCTTTGTCATCCGTGATCTATATCTGCTTTAATCGATTTCCTGTATGTTTAATCGTTCAATTCTGCATTTTGATCTTGCGAAACCAATCATCGTAGATTTTTTTTTTTCAGAGGTGCTTCTCGATCGTTGCGACAGTCTCCCGAAAGTTGTTGTTGCTTCGTCGTTTTTTCAGATATGTTCTTCCCGATCAGTCTTCTGAAGAATTAACCCGACAAGTTATTTCGTTCTCTGATTGGTTTCTTGGAGCGTTGATCTCTCAAGATTATCATTCGTATCTTTTGCCCGAACTTCGAGATCAGACTCCTGGATAGCTACATTCTCTGTCCGGAACTCTTCCATTCTGCCATCGGTGCCATTGGTCTCCGATCTCTCGAAGAGTGGCAATCGATCTCTTGAGCAAGTCATCCGACGATCATCAGTCAAGGCACTCAGTTCATCGCGCCATTGAACGTGAACGCGAAGAAGGTCACGCACAGAGATTACATGTCGGAGAGCAAGCGGAGCAAATGGCAGTGGTAATCGGAGGGCGATCTGCTGATGAACGGAGCGAGGTTCGTGTAATCCAGGGACCATTGAAGGACAATCCCTACTCCAGGTACAACTTCATCAAGGCCAAGCCCAGCAGTTCCGTGACCCGACTGGCCCGATTCACTGGCCCGCTCAAGTGCATTCCAGGAAAGCCCTGTTAAACTGTTAAACCCAGCAGTTTTGATTTCTATTATTTTTTCCTTTTTTTTTCTTTTTCATTTGTTTAGCTCTTGCCTTTGTGTTTTATTTATTTCTTTGTGGAATCCCCATCTGAAAAATGAATGGTTATCTGAAAAAGTACAATTTCTATGGAAAATAAAGTTGAAAAAAATAACTATTTTTATGGAAAAGATGGTATTTAAACACCAAAAAATTGAAAAGTACAATAATTTTTAGGTTGAAAATTAAATCAATCAAACACATTTAACAGATAATTTTCATGCAAATAATTTCTAGGCAATTCAATTGCCTAAAACTTTTGTTTGATTGGAATTGTTTTCCATGAAAAATGTCACATCAATGAAAAATTTGTCATGCTTGCATGTTTGATTGCTTAACATTTTTCATGGAAAATTTTCAGGGCACAACGCATTGAAACATATTTTGACCCATTTTTCGTAGAAAATTGCAACTAGGGGGAGGTGGGAATTGTTATCCATAGAATTGAAAAATATTTTCTTTTTCCATCCTTTTTCAATCAAATACACTGATTGCATTATCTAGAATTTAATTAATATTGCCTAGAAAATAAAAACTACCCCACCCCCTTGAAAAATAAATTTAATGGAAAGAAGATTTAAATGCTTGTACTATACATATTTTTTCATAAAAAAGTTAAGAGTGTTTGATTGTTTTTCATAAAAAATGTGTAATAATTATATATTTTTTATGATAAATATGTGCAATCAAACACATTTTTAGAGTGCTTTGATTGCAAGTATTAAACTTGCATGGAAAGAAAATAAATTATAGCCAATTGAATTTGCCTATAAATGATTTGCATGGAATTTATCTATTAAGGGTGTTTGATTGACTTAATTTTTTAGATAAAAATTGTTGTACTTTTCTAACTTTTAATGTTTGATTGTTATTATTTTTTATGAAATTCGCCATTTTTCTAGATTTGATTGTTTGATATCCATTATATTTCATGGAAATTGTCCATTTTTCCATGGAAAGTGTACCTATTTGAACTTGAAATTTGTCATTTTTTTAGCTTTCGCCTTTGTGTTTTATTTATTTCTTTGTGGAATACCCATCTGAAAAATGAATGGTTATCTGAAAAAGTACAATTTCTATGGAAAATAAAGTTGAAAAAAATGACTATTTTTATGGAAAAGATGGTATTTAAACACCAAAAAATTGAAAAGTATAACAATTTTTAGGTTGAAAATTAAGTTAATCAAACACATTTAATAGATAATTTTCATGCAAATAATTTCTAGGCAATTGAATTGCCTAGAACTTTTGTTTGATTGGAATTGTTTTCCATGAAAAATGTCACATCAATGAAAAAATTTCAGGGCACAACACATTGAAGCATATTTTGACCCATTTTTCGTAGAAAATTGCAACTAGGGGGAGGTGGGAATTGTTATCCATGGAATTGGAAAATATTTTCCTTTTCCATCTTTTTTCAATCAAATACACCAATTGCATTACCGAGAATTTAATTCTAGATAATATTGCCTAGAAAATAAAAATTATCCCACCTCCTTGAAAAATAAATTTATGGAAAGAAGGTTTAAATGCTTGTACCATACATATTTTTTTTATAGAAAAGTTAAGAGTATTTGATTGTTTTCTAAAAAAATGTGTAATAATTACATATTTTTTATGGTAAATATGTGCAATCAAACACACTTTTAGAGTGCTTTGATTGCAAGTATGAAACTTGCATGGAAAGAAAATAAATTATAGCCAATTGAATTTGCCTATAAATGATTTGCATGGAATTTGTCTATTAAGGGTGTTTGATTGATTTAATTTTTTAGCTAAAAATTGTTGTACTTTTCTAACTTTTAATGTTTGATTGTTATTATTTTTTATGAAATTCACCATTTTTCTAGATTTGATTGTTTGGTATCCATTATATTTCATGGAAATTGTCTATTTTCCCATGGAAAGTGTACCTATTTGAACTTGAAATTTGTCATTTTTTTAGCTCTTGCCTTTGTGTTTTATTTATTTCTTTGTGGAATCCCCATCTGAAAAATGAATGGTTATCTGAAAAAGTACAATTTCTATGGAAAATAAAGTTGAAAAAAATGACTATTTTTATGGAAAAGATGGTATTTAAACACCAAAAAATTGAAAAGTACAACAATTTTTAGGTTGAAAATTAAATCAATTAAACACATTAATTGATAATTTTCATGCAAATAATTTCTAGGCAATTCAATTGCTTAGAACTTTTATTTGATTGGAATTGTTTTCCATGAAAAATGTCACATCAATGAAAAATTTGTCATGCTTGCATGTTTGATTGCTTTACATTTTCCATGAAAAATTTCAAGGCACAACACATTGAAGCATATTTTGACCCATTTTCCGTAGAAAATTGCAACTATGGGGAGGTATGAATTGTTTTCCATGGAATTGGAAAATATTTTATTTTTTCATCTTTTTTCAATCAAATACACCCTTAAGGTATGTTTGATTGTATTACCTAGAATTAAATTCTATGTAATATTGCCTAGAAAACAAAAATCACCCCACCCCCTTGGAAAATGAATTCCATGGAAAGAATTGCAAGTATGAAATTTGCATGGAAAGAAAATAAATTAGGGTGTGTTTGATTACATTACCTAGAATTTAATTCTAGGTAATATTGGTTAGAAAATAAAAACCACCCCACCCCTTTAGAAAATGAATTCCATGGAAAAAAAACTTTAAATGCTTGTACCTTACATATTTTTCCATAGAAAAATAAATAGTATTTGATTGTTTTCCATAGAAAATGTATAATAATTACATATTTTCTATAGAAAATGTGTGCAATCAAACACACTCTTATAGCCAATTGAATTTGCCTAGAAATGATTTGCATGGAATTTGTCTATTAAGGGTGTTTGATTGACTTAATTTTTTAGCTAAATATTGTTGTAATTTTCTAACTTTTAATGTTTGATTGTCATTATTTTTTATGAAATTCGCCATTTTTTTAGATTTGGTTGTTTGATAGCCATTATATTTCATGCAAATTGTCCATTTTTCCATGAAAAGTGTACCTATTTGAACTTGAAATTTGTCATTTTTTTAGCTCTTGCCTTTGTGTTTTATTTATTTATTTGTGAGGAATCCCCATCTGAAAAATGAATGGTTTTATGAAAAAGTACAATTTTCATAAAAAATAATGGCAATCAAATAATAAAAGTTGAAAAAATGACTATTTTCATGAAAAATATGGCAATGAAACAGCAAAAAATTCAAAATTACAACAATTTTTAGGTTAAAAATTAAGCCAATCAAACACGTTTATTGATAAATTTCATGCAAATAATTTCTAGACAATTCAATTGTTTAGAATTTAGGGCATATTTGATTGTAATTATTTTTCATGGAAAATGTTACATCAATGGAAAATTTTTCATACTTGCGTGTTTGATTGATTAACATTTTTCATGAAAAAATTCCATGGTACAACACATTAAAGCATATTTTGGCCCATTTTCTATAGAAAATTGCAACTAAGGGGGAGATGGGAATTATTTTCTATGGAATTAAATTTTTTTTTTTCATCTTTTTCCAATCAAACACACTTTCTATTGCTTTGATTGCTAGCATGGAACTTGCATGGAAAGAAAATAAATTCTAGGGAATTGAATTTGACTAGAGATGATTTGGATGGAATTTGTCAATTAAGGATGTTTGATTGGTTTAATTTTTATTTAAAAATTGCTGTATTTTTTTAGCTTTTGATGTTTGATTGTCACTATTTTTTATGAAATTAGTCATTTTTCTAGCTTTGACCATTTTTAGGTTGAAAAAAAAAGACTATTTTCATGAAAAATATGGTAATTAAATACCAAAAGATTGAAAAGTACAACAATTTTGAGGTTGAAAATTAAGCTAATCAAATGCGTTTAATTGATAATTTTCGTGTAAATAATTTCTAAACAATTCAATTACTTAGAACTTATTAAGGTGCTTTGATTGCAAACATGAAACTTGCATGGAAAAAAAAATATAAGTTCTAAGCAATTAAATTTTCCTAGAAATGATTTGCATGGAATTTGTCAATTATGAGTGTTTGATTGACTTAATTTTTTACCTAAAAATTGTTGTATTTTTTTTACCTTTTAACGTTTGATTGTCACTATTTTTTTTATGAAATTAGTCATTTTTTCTAGTTTTGGTTGTTTGATAGCCATTATTTTTCATGAAAATTGTCCATTTTTCATAAAAAATGTACCTATTTGAACTTGAAATTTGTCATTTTTTCTAGCTCCTACCTTTGTGTTTTATTTATTTATTTATTTGTGAGAAATCCCCATCTGAAAAATGAATGATTATATGAAAAAGTATAATTTTCATGAAAAATAGTGGCTATCAAATAATAAGAGTTGGAAAAAATTACTATTTTCATGGAAAATATGACAATCAAACACCAAAAGATTGAAAAGTACAATAATTTTTAAGTTAAAAATTAAGTTTATCAAACATGTTTAATTAATAATTTTCTTGCAAATAATTTTTAAGCAATTCAATTTCCTAAAACTTAAAAAAATGTAGTGTGTCAAATAGTAAAAACGGAATTCAAATATTCCTCGAATGCGACATTTTCCATGGTACAACCATTAAACCATGTTTTAACCTATTTTCTATGAAAAATTTCATCTAGGGGGAGTTGGTTTTTGTTTTCTATGCAAGTTGAAAAATGTTTTCTTTTCCAACTAAATACTATCAAACGGGGTCTTAGGGTACTTTGATTGCAAGTATGGAACTTGTACGGAAATAAAATAAGTTCTAGACAATTGAATATGCCTATAAATGATTTGCATGAAATTTGTCAATTAAGGGTGCTTGATTGACTTAATTTTCTACCTAGAAATTGTTGTACTTTTCTAAATTTTGGTGTTTGATGGTCACTATTTTTCATGGAATTAATCATTTTTTTTTCTAGTTTTGGTTGTTTGATAGCCATTATTTTCCATGGAAATTGTCCATTTTTCCATGAAAAGTGTACCTATTTGAACTTTAGAGTGTGTTTGATTGCACACGTTTTTCATAGAAAATATATAATTATTATACATTTTCTATGAAAAACAATCAAACATTTATTAGAGTGTGTTTGATTGCACATATTTTCCATGAAAAATATGTAATCATTACACATTTTCTATAGAAAACAATCAAACACTCCTAATTTTTCTATGAAAAAATATGTAAGGTACAAGCATTTAAAACTTTTTTCCATGGAATTCATTTTCCAAAGGGGTGAGATGGTTTTTGTTTTCTAACTAATATTACCTAGAATTAAATTCTAGGTAATGTAATCAAACACAACCTTAGAGTGTGTTTGATTGCACACATTTACCATAGAAAATATATAATTATTACACATTTTCTATGGAAAACAATCAAACACTCTTAACTTTTCTATAGAAAAATATGTATAGTACAACCATTTAAAACTTCTTTCCATGAAATTCATTTTTTAATGGGGTGGGGTAGTTTTTATTTTCTAGGCAATATTACCTAGAATTTAAATGCAATCAAATACACCCTTAGAAAATAATGATTGCCTAGAAAACAAAAACTACCTCACCCCTTTAGAAAATAAATTTCATGGAAAGAAGGTTTAAATTATTGTACCTTACACATATTTTTCATAGAAAAGTTAAGAATGTTTGATTGTTTCCATAGAAAATATGTGTAATAATTATATATGATTAGACATTTTCTATAGCAAATGTGTGCTATCAAACAAAACCTTAAAATTTGTCATTTTTTCTTCTTTATGGGGTAATTGGATGTCATATCTTGTTTGATGCAGTACATCTTTTGAGAAATATGACTCTTTTGAATGTGATTTGTAAACTTACGAAGAATGAAGATAGATATCATGTGAAGTAACCACTATCTATTGTTTAACAATGTATATATCTTTCCAAATAAAAAGGATAACATACTAAACATCCAAACAAAATAGAAAAGATAACAGAAATGTTACAAAATATATAAAAATATGCAATTTATGTCCTTATAAGTTAAATATTGTTTTCAATAAACATACTAAACATTGTCTACTAATTAAACCTTCAGTTAATGGCATCCTAAAGTAGCGGAGGTGGATCACGGTCAGACTTCTCAAAAAACAAATCTCGCATGAATGCTTCATCAGTTAAACTCATAAAAATTCTAACAAAACTTTCATCCAATTAAAAGACTTGCATGATGTCACGCTTGTCTATCTTCATGCCTTATAGTTTTTCCAAAACCAATTATCAATTGATGTGATTTTGAGAACCAATAGCCTCGATAAAGCAATAATACTCTTATCAATAGGTTAGGTACGTCTACGCCTAATTTTGTTGGTTCCTTCTCCAGCGTTACACTTAGAAGCATGACTTTGGCGTTACGCTTGGGAGATGTCGATTATGACGCCTAATATCATTATATATTATAATCGCTTGCATGACCATTGTTCGAAATAAACCCAAATGTTGTCGTTGTCATCGAAGTTGATTCCTTGTTGTAGCTATGTTACTCACTACCACATATAAAATAAAAATTCAATAAAATTAACATATAAATTATATAATATAATTACAAAAGACACATACAAAATGTTTTCCCAAAAAAAAAAAAAAAAGGTGAACAAAAACTCTCATAATTTTACACAAACTAAAGTGTAAAGACTCAATTTTTACACAATAAAAACCCAAATAGAAGGTAAAAATAGACATTGAAAACAAGGGGATAAAGCAAAATGAAAAAGTCCTAAAGCAAGCATTTTAGGAATTATTTTGAGGGCTTGCACTGTAACACCCCAACTCCTACTCCCAGGAGCGTTAACATAATGTAAGATTCCGGGAATAAATTTTTTTTAAATAAAAACCCATCACAAAAACCATTCCCTGAAAATTCCGTTACACTTTCTCAGTATATCAATTATGAACTATTAATAAACCAAGATAGGTTCACCAACACAAATGCGGAAGCTAGATCGAAACCTTAACAGGCCATAACCGAAATCACTTTATTTATAATATAAAGTCAAACCAACATTTACAAGACGTCCTCAAAATAAAAAACATTATTGAAAACGACATATTACAAGCTATCAACTAATCGCCATCAATCCTCAGCAATTCCCTTTCCTTTCGCATCGTTGCCTTCACCTGGAATGCTTGAATATTCCAGGGACAAAGTCAAAATTAGATGATAAATCATCTAAATGAGAGTTCAAAACACATTTTTCATGAATGAATGCAAGATATGAAATAAACCAATACACCCGGTAAGCCCTAACCCAAGAGAATCCCACGCACTTAACCCTACCACGGGAAAAGAGCAATCCCTCTAAAAGCTATGCCACCATACCGACTCGACGACATGACGATACGATGCGATTCTAGCTTAAATGGGGCTGCCAATGCATCTCACCAGAATACGTTCCCACCTTAAGCATCTAGGAACCACCACACAATTCCAACTCCAAAATTTTACATGGACCACCTAGTCTTATTAGTGCAACTTCCCTGGCCAAACGGCCTGACACGAAAATTAAGGCGGCTATCCTGACATGTCCACCAGCATCAGATACCCCTATTATTCCGTCACGCCATTGGAGAATTACGGCTACACTATCCAGATAACATCCTAGGCTGACATCACACATGAACAACACAGTATGAACCACCTAGTCATCCTAGTGCAACTTCCTCGGTCAAACGACCTGACATGGAAACTAAGGCGGCTATCCTGACATGCACACCTAGCATCAGATACCCCTATTATTCCGTCACGCCCTTGGAGAATTACTGCTACACTATCCAGACAACATTCGAGGCTGACATTCCATACGTACACATAAAACTCAAGACAATGCCACATTTCACAATTCAATGCATCGTATAAACAACATTTATAAAATGCAATGCACAGCTCAAAATGTTTAGGGACGAACCCCCCTCGTAAAACCAACCGTCACCGATTACCATTTCAATACACAAAACCATTTTGCATGAAATCACCACATGTTTAAATAGAACAAGCACAATAAATCAAGTTTTGAAGAAGAACCACTCACCTTAAATGAAATTCAAAATGCCTCGAAATTTGAGCTCAACCTCGACCCTGATGCCAGCCTGCTAAATTTTGCCAGCCTGCCCCAACATGTTCCTCGAACTCTAAATAAATTTCTAAAATTTTTCAAAGACTTTCTACTATTTTTTTTGCTATTCTTCTCTTCCTTTTTCCCTTTCTTTTCTTCCTTATTTCTCTTCTCTTCCCTCCCCTTCTCCATCTTGCCCCCAAGCCTATTTATACACTTCATGCGGACGCTCCTGCCTTGGCCACCACTTCACAAATTCATTTTATAATTCTTCATCCTTGGCCGCTACTCCAAATATACATCTTATATTTACATCTTGGCCATCACGTACCTTTATGTATATTATATAATATATCTACATATTATACTAACTAATCTATCAAATTCAATTGGCAGCCACTGATCAATTCAATACCATGGTCTTACCTTAACCTCACCTCCACGCATATGCTTTTGAATTACCCCCTGATTTCATTCACTACATACTTCACACACATAAATAGATATATTATATTCCGAAACTTGGTCTTTACCCATTCCCTTCTATATTATATAGGTATATATATATTTATGGTAGATTTTTGCCCACCACGCACACACTCACAGACTTACTCACATATATATATAATTTCTATAATATATTATACATAATATATAATTTATTAAAATCATTATCAATTTCTTAATTAAATTATTAATGCCACTTTATGCATTACAATTATAATTATGTTCTCAAATATTAATTTTATTTAGATTAAAATACCAAAATTTTAAAATTAATAATTCAAGATTACTCAATAAAGACAATTTTACCCTCCGAGCCCTCACGGGACTCTTGTTTCATCTTGAAACCATTTCAGAGTTGATCTTAACACAAAACTGGAACTCCCTCAGGGTTTCGTTGACTATCCGGAAGTCCCTTACGACAATTCAATTTTTCAACCTGATCCACAGTTGTACCGAAAACTATTGTCGATCCAATTTCTTTCATTACTAAAAAAATCATAAGTTAAATCACTCGTCAATATTATATCATTCTCCTTAATCGTCTAGGGTTCGGGGTACTCCCTTCGACTAATTCGGTTGTCCAAATCTGCGTTAAGGTACCCTATAGCCTTATTTTTATGAAAATTCTATTTATACCCTTTATCAAATAGTATTTATATTCTCAAATCATTCCCGGATATTACATGCATGCAGCATAGATAGAATAAATTGCTCTCTCAAGCAGGTACTCCTGCAATAAACAAATGGACAGATTAAATTTCAATTGGAAGAAAGAAACTGATGTTAGCAAAGAATTTAGAAAGAAATAAACAAACTAATTTGCACCAACGTTAGCAAACAAATTTAGAATGACCTTAGCAAATGGACATAAATAAACAAATGGACAAAATAAACAAACCGAGTTTGGCAAAAAATTCAGAAAGAAAGCCAGGCCAAACCTTGCTATTGGGAAACCAAAAAGTGAAGGAGAACTTGGAAGGTGGTCGACCGTCAATTTCGAGTTAACAAAAAATGAAGGGGAACTCAGAAAGTGGTCGAAAACCAGAAAAAAGGGCTCTAAAAAGCTTACTGCGGATGAAGACGAAGATTAATCGCTGAATCTATAGAAACCAAAAAAGAATGTGGTCAAAAACCTTATCGTGGATGAAGACGAAGGGGAACTTGGAATCGACAGTCTGGAACTCCAAATCAGAGCTCGTCTTTGGCTGAGATGGCGATGAACACGAAGGGGAAGGGCTGACGATGGACAATAGAAAAGAAACCCTACTTAGAGAATGAAGAGAAATCGTTGTTGAGGGGTTGGAGACTTGCTTATACAGAACGCGATGAGTAATGTGCAAATCAATTCCTTGGAAAATTCAATCTACCCCCTCCCCCCCATGAGAAAACATTTTCTAGCATTTCTTGGAAAATCTGGTCACGTGACCAAAAGTGAGAAAAAAAAATTGCCTAGAAAATTTGATCAATCAGACACCCAAAAAATTAAAATTTGGCCATTTTCCATAGAAAACTTGACAAATTAAATGCACTCTTATTTTCTTTACATGCAAGTTCTATGCTTACAATCAAATACACTCTAAGATATTAAGGCTATTAAAGGGACAAAGGGTAATTTCATACATAAGAAGCCTATCATTCCTCATGAATTTTAAATTTGACTTATTAAATACTTAATTTTTATAATTTACATCTATTGACTAACTAATCTGATTTAAAATAATGCATGAATTACATATTCATGCGAGGTGACCTAGAAAGAAAAAAAATAAAAGAAAGGAAGAACATATGAAGAATCGATTGAACTGTTCATTCATTCCGTTTTCCTCTTTGTCTTTGGCCATTGTTTTTACTCTTATCTCGCGTCTTTCGTCAATCCAAATGGAAGAACCGAGTCTTCCATTGGCCATCGTCGTCTCAATCAATTTTGACCCTTCCTCTTTACTCTGATCGACGACTCGTGAGTCATAACCAACCTAACATTCCCCTTCTGTGGCTCACAATAGCGACCAACCCACCCTTCCTCTTTCTCTTTGCTTTGACTGACGACCCTCGACCAACTCACCATTTCCTATCTTTTTTGCTCTAATCGGCAATTCACAACCTATATATTAGTAAGTTTGTAATTTGGTGGCTGTTGGGCATGATGTTTTGTTACTTTGTTTTAACGTGCTTAATGATACACATATTCGATGTTGACTAAATAATTATATAATCAATAGATATAAATTATAAAAATTAAATATTTAATAGCTCAGATATGAAGTTTATGGCGATGATAGTCTTTTCATGTAATATTCATGAAGAAAAATTATGAATTTGGCCTAAAAAGTAAGTATCACTTACAAATATAATATGCATTTTATCTAAAAACTATAGCCATAGTTATCCATGTCGTTTCATGTCTTGTCATTGAAACGTATCGTAATATGAGAAATCTGATACAAAATCTTCTTTGACTTTGATATATACTTAGTTAATGTCTGTGGTGCCGTCTGATACCAACCGTTACCAAACTAGTATTAGCAGCTGTATCTATGTTTTCAAAACACTTTTGAATGCTATTTGCATCCTAATCTATGGACACAGCCGTTTTAAGATTATTCTTGTTGTAAAAATTTAGTCATTTATTAAATTTCTAAGATTTAAATATTAGATTATACGAAACAAAAAGGAGAAATGTATATAATACGAAACGAAAATAAGAAAATTTTTCAAAAAAGTAGAACATAGAAATGGAAGAAACATGTAAATTAAAAAAAAAGTCTTTTTATAAATATAATTTTTAATATAAAAAATTATAAAAAATAGTTATTCATTTTAAAAATAAACATAAACTCTATAATACATTCAAATAAATTTTAGAAAAAATTAAAAATTTTGAGCTAGAAACAGAATTTTAGAGATGGAATCTCTTCGTGGACGAAAACATGTTTCTACGTCAGAAATATGTTTTTGATATTTTCTTAATATTACAAAATGGTCTCAAAATATTTTTAAAATTACAAAAATGGCGTGAAAACTTTTTTTTTTTGGGTATTTCTTGATATTTTGAAAAAGTCAAAACGATACCCTCCAGATATTTTCATGCATCGTAACTTAAGCAAGACTTCAATAGTGAATACTTGCTCAAACAAAACAAAGACAACTTTCTCCAGTTGACAACTAATCTAATACTTAAATTAACAAAGAGTAAAAGAAGCCTCGTGAACTTATGAAAATGGTGTTGAATGTTGTTGTACCTTTGGCTCATCTCTTTAAGCTCCTTTTATACCTTTTGAGATGAGTTTTGTGATGAAGATGAGAATGAGTCAGCCTTGCCTATGCCTTGGAAGATTAATTGATTTTTCCTATTTCACTGAATCTAAGATTGAGTCAAACTAGAATTACTAGATGGGTATGAGTTGATTTGGCTTAGATTTATGGAGGTTAGGGCATATGACATCAAGAAAATCTGAAATATATATCCTTAAGACTCTTCTTACTAGGATTAAACTTATTTGTTCCTTAAATCTTAAGGATTGACTCGAATTGAGAATTAGAATTGCTTTAGAGTGAGAGTTTAACTTATGGGTCTTCAAGACCTTCTCTTGCTCAAATTGTTGTTAAATGTTTATCTTATGCCCAAATCGAGTTCTTTTGCCCAACTAATAATATGATAGTAGTATTTTTATGATTTTTTTATACAACAATCCAATCATATGAAAATGACAACAATATTTTTATAAATACGAAATACTTTGATAAATATTTTTTAATATACAACCAGTAATAAATTATTATACCATTTTCCACTAGTAAAGAAAAGTTTGGTGGGGTCGTGTAAATTTGTCGACTGAAGAGTTTACACGCAACCCGCCAACGCGTGAGTGGACCGACTGCTAGCTGCAGAGGGCTTTGGTCTCCCGAGAAAATTCTTAAGACTCTGGGGCTTCCACAAGGATGGACTGTTCTTAGTCCCCAAACGGCAATGATCTATCCATGGAAAATGCTGCTTTTATACAATTCTTTATGTTCAGACAGTACGTGCCATGAAATTTAATTATATATACTTAGTCACTTCCCTAAATATTTTATTTTAGTTCGTTTCATGTATAATTGTAAACAAATTATATTGCAAAATCACCACATAAGAGGGTATTAGTCACTTCCCTAAATTCTTGTAAAAAGATAGTATTTTCTACCTATATGATTAAGAATTTCGTTTGGAATATCATATCATTCTTCTTCTGTTCTTAGCAACTCTTTGAAGAGAATATTGTAAATGTTAATATACTAATCTTAATATATAATCGTTAATAATGAAGCCTTAGCTTAGGTTTAA
Organism: Diospyros kaki; assembly: GCA_036245055.1. NCBI lineage: Eukaryota > Viridiplantae > Streptophyta > Magnoliopsida > Ericales > Ebenaceae > Diospyros > Diospyros kaki. The sequence continues at coordinate 4,381,421 of BSEG01000010.1, forward strand.
CTGTTGTTACGCGGGTTCTCCAATTAATTTATTGTTGGGTTCTTTGAATTTGATTTATAAATATTCAATTGAGTAATCAAATAATGATTAGAATTTACCTTGTATTTAGAATGCATATTCAAGATTGGTGGCCAGGCCTAAGGCTAAGTCCCTCTCTAAAATTCTAAAAATCAATATGCCTACGCCATTGGTGACAAAGTTTGGATGGCTTAATTTCCAGTCAATTCCACAGTCTTTTCAGCCATATATGCCTACCAACATTGAGTAGGTTTCCCAGAGGCCCACCGGTGGCTGTTCTTCCATTTTCAAAGTCAATGATGGCCGCTTAGAGAGAACCATACACAGCTTCCCTCTTAGACAACCCTAAAATTGATTTAGATAATTAAATCACAAGCAAAGCTACAGAGATTTAAGAGTGAAAGAGTTTATATATGATCATATTAATATTATCAAAACGAAACTTAGAATATTATTGATTTTTTAGATAATACTTAAGAGTGCAACAGTAGTTTGTGGAGGCTTAAGCTCATACATAGGACAGGAAATTCTATATTGGAGTATTGTTTGTACAGAATATATAAATGTATTTCGTTGGCTAATGGCTACTATACATTGAAAACAAATTCGAACATTATCTATTGACTGACTCGTCATTGCAAAAATACTATTATCAAGCCATGAATCTAAAAAAGACACAGAAACCAAAGAATATAATAATTAATAATCAAGAACTGGTGGGTGGGTTTTGGCTACGGATCGAAGACTGATCGATCTCCAATTCATGGTTCAATTGGGGGGCGAAGAATCCTCTTCTGAATTGTGCCGATTGGACGGACCAGACGGAGGAATTGGCACTCCTTTCGGCAGCATACCGAACACCATGTTCCGATATCGACCGCCGGCGGCGGCCGTTGCCTCTTGCCGCCTCCCGGAAAGCTGCAGCTCGACCAGACCTTCCGCCATCAAACCGCCGGGTCGAGTTGCAGAAGACGATCGGAGAAGAAGCAGAAGAAAGAGAAAGAGAATAGCATAAGTGGGTGAGGGTGATGATCTGGGTTTGGAGTGCCTTTGAGCCATTGCAAAGCCTCAGACCAATATGATGGCTTTAATTGTTTTAGGGTTTTGGTGATGGGGAGGAAGGAAGGTACGTTCATGTATATATACACACACGCACACATGTAAATACATGCGGATTTGCATGGCAGAAGCAATACGGTGGGGGAAGGTGGAGACGTCCTAAATGTCAAATAGAGGAGAAGAGAAGTCAGGGAATGGAAAGGGTGCATGCCGGCTAAAACTTGCCCGGAAAATATTGGAAAATTTCCAGTGGTCAACGGAAAGATTTTCCTGGAAATTACTTGCACGTATGTTCCGTAGAAAATCGATCCATCGCAACCCACCGTTTTTTTATGCTTTTATAACAAATCTGCCCTAATTTTTATTTTTTTTTGGGTGGTTATTTTGTAAAATGTTTTCTCATATTTTATTTATTAAAATGAATAAGATAAGATTGAAATATTTTTCAAAACAAAATATGAAACAGTTAAGATAAGACTCTGAAATATTTTAAGATTTTTATTAAATTGTTTGAAATGTATTGGAGAGATATATAGGTCATTTTTTTTTATTTGCACAGTTCAAGATAAATTTATCTGAATAATTTTAAAAAAGAAATTACGTGATTTCTTTTTTAAGAATTGTCAGATAAATTTAACAAATACAATGAAAATCACTTTTGTTTGAAATGTTTTCCATATCTCACTTTTTTTAACGCGTATCTTAGTTAACAAATACTACCTTAGCGTACATGATAAAAAAATTAAATCTTATTTTTTATTGTAATCACTAATTAGTATTAGATGTGTAATAAATAATGAAGGTAAATAATTAATTCATTAAATAATAATGTTGAGGTGTCATGTGATCTAATCCAAACGAGACATGTGAAATAATGAGAAATCAACACTTGACACAATTCTAATGAGCTAACCTAAATGTCACTTGAAAGGTATTTGTGACCGCCACATGATAAGATTTAGTGCCTTCTTCATTAGTTAGCCCGACTCAAGCTCATAACACACCATGTCTTGACTATGTTCGAAATATGTCTCAAATAGATTTTTCAACAAAATTATGCTCGAACCACGTCTTACGGGCTATAAAAGCCCTCAATTCTTTGGCAGGAAGTATGCATTGACACCCTTTTTCACACATTACTTTTCTTTTCCTCTTATTTTCGAACATTAACTTGAGTGTCAAAAATCTACACTGAGAAATAAAAGTACAAAACTTACAAGAAATTGACATCATCCAAGCAACATCAAATGGTAAGTATACACAATTACTCATAAATTATAAACATTGGATAAATATACATGAAATATTTTAGATATATACATTAGTTAAGAAAGCACAATAATTAACTCATAAATTATAGGTGCCATATAGTTAATAAAAATTTATATATAAATTCAACTGTTTAAATTTTAAATCCTAAACTCTAAAATCATTTTTGTCGACAAGAAAAAATTTACCTTTTGAAGTATCAAAAGTTATCCTTTGTGAGTGCCACAAAAGGATGTTTATTAAGCATAAATAAAGGTGGAGTCAAGATTTTGATTCAGATGAGTGAATTTAAATACAAAAAATATAATTTTAAAAATAAGACGTTAATAATAATATTAAAATATAATTTTTTTATAATTATTTCTTATTGCTTTTCATATTTTGATAATGTCGTATAATGACTTTATTATCAATTTTATTAAATGTATCATTTTTAACAAACACAACTAAACTCTTATTTATTTATTGGTTTTCAATTTTATTACGCAATCGATTATTTACTCTTTTAAATGTAACAGTAGCAACCAGAAGAAAGAAAATTGGATGAGGAATAGAAAAGAAAGTAAAAAATGAAATAAATTTGGAAATAAAATAAATTTGGGTCATTTAGCCTATTTAGATTAAGTTTTAATAAAATAATTCTGTATTTATTTTAAGAATTGGACTTGAATTAAAAATAATATAAAATTAATTTTTTTTTTAAATCCAGTCCAGTTGGGGCAATTGCGGGCAATTGTCTTTACTGGGCCCCACTTGACTCCGCACTTTGAGTACAAATAAAAGATTGATGAGTTAATTATGAAGCATATGAAAATGACATTAATAATATAGCTAGAGGTTAGTTAAATTCGCACAAACACAGGTGGATTTGATTGAATGAATGGTCAATTGAAGAAAGCTACCTACGAACCAATTAAATATAGCTAATTAAAGATTAATTTCTCATCAAAGGGTAAATGAAAGCAACTTAATTAATTAATTAAGTTTGAAATAACTTGACGGTGATAGAGATCCCAGGCGGCACACTATCTCAGTGGCAACCATTAATGAGTACTATTATGTTCATTCAAAACCACATCCTACTTCACTTACTTTCTAGGCTAATCGACAAACTAACAACTGTATTAGCCGACTAATTAAATTACCATAATTAAATGAAGAGTTAATTGCATTCGACGCCCTTCAACTTTTACTAAATTACCTTATGCCACCCTCGTGCTTTTCCGAAATAATTATGTACATAAATCTTCCCTCTGTTAAAAAATGGATGTTGAAAAATTTGTATAAATATATCCAACTTTAAGGGTAACCGAGGCAAGCTTAGGGCTTTAATCCTCCTAAGATAGAACTCCAATGATAAATCATGTTTAGTAGTAAGTGAACGAGAAAAGAAAAATAGAGTAACGAGAGTAGGAAATTAATAAATGTTTATCTATAGTCAAAAAATTTAGGGTTTTTATAACCCGCATAATGATGTTTCGAACGTTATTATCACTTGAGATCGATCTTATTTGGGATGTGACCTCGAGCTAGGATTTTCAAGACATGGTGTTGGGTTTGTCGAGCATGTTTGGATATTTTTCAACTAATTTTTATATTAAATTTTAGGTTCAAGGCACTACTATATTACTTATCGTCGGGCAACATAGCAATTGCCTGACTGAGAAAAAGGGGAGTGGGCCCCATGCATGTGGGGTGCGTGGGGCTCACTCCCTCTTTCAGTCGGGCAACATACGATGGGCAAGATAGCAGTTGCCTAATGTGTGCTCTTAAATTGGTTTGGGTATTGTTTGGGTGTTGGTTGGTAGGTTATTTTATCACCTCCATCCGTCACGTGTGTGATGGCAGAAGGGTTTCTAAAAAAAGGAGAGGTGTTTTCGCGTGAAGCCGAAACAACCGGCAACTACAAGTACAAGGCAATGCAACATGCATGTGTCCGACAAGTGGCGGCAAATCCTGCAGAAGAAACGTTTAAACTCTCAAAGTCAAAGGTCAACAATTAGGAACGACAGGAGCCGTTGGATCGCCTGAGAAAGTATAAAAAATGTACGGCTATAGACGAAGCCAGGCCGACATTCCGCCGGTGTCGGCCGGGAACAAGGAAATGTGCTAAATTAAATGATATCTATATATATATATATACATATTTCTACTTACTTATTATTATTTTATTTTTTAGATAATTGTGTAATTATTACTAATAATTCAAAACAGTAAATAATGGTGGGATTTAAGGAGACGACTAATTGGCAGAGAAGCTACGGCGAGCAGTTGGGGGTCAAATTTTGCGATGGAGACTCGGCGGCGAGCGCGGGGAGACCATATGGCAGCCGCCGGCTGTGCCGCCGCGCGCAGTAAAATACGAATGGGGTTTCGGCCCCTTCGCATTTACTTCCATTCGAATTAAATGTTAATGTTCAAAAATAAAAGCAGATTAATTCAAATTAATTGAATTCTAGTTGGTTTCAGTTTCAAAATATTAATTTTTATTACGTAATAGAGAGGTGACAGTGACACATCTTTAAATAAAAATAAATTTTGATATAATTATTAGTGATATATCATAGATGAAAAATTTTGGACTAAAAAAATCTGAAAACCCAAAATAATTTTTGAGCTAAAAAAAAAAAATGAAATTATCGGTCTCCGAGAGAACACGGTCTCATGGAGACTAAAAATACACACGTCTCCCAGAGATTGGACATGTCTCCTGGAGACCGACCAAAAGAACGACAGACTATCAAGTATATTAGAGTGCATTTCGAAAGACTTTGACAGTCTCCTAGAGACTGTAACATGCTTTGGGAGACTAAGATCCTCGAATCCGTTATGTAAATTTCTCCTTAATTGAGGGTTCTGAATAAAGTGCAAATAAGATAATTTCGTCATCTGAAAATTTCTCTGGGAGTTCTATGAAAAAGGATAGACATTATTTATAAAAATTATAATTCTAATGAATGTAAGAATATTAGGATAAACATTATCCATAAGAATTCTAATCTTAGTAGATCTTGAAAAATTCTATGTTCTTTTATAAATAAATGAGCGCTCATTCTGAAAAAAGGTATGCCTTTTATACTGATTTTTATATTGCATTTAAGTTTTCAATATCTAAATTAAACATCAAAATGTTTGCACAGAGACTGTTATGCACATTCTGATTGTTCTCTTTCATATAAAATCCAAATAATTTGACGACGATATTTTCAAATAATAAATTTATTGTTGTGTTAATTAAATTGACAACGATTAGGTTACTCTTACATATATTGTGATTTGAAGTTTACAAGTTTACGATAAGGAATAACTTATCTAATTATTATTTTTTAAAATATATATAAAACACATATTTAAAATTTAAGACTTTAAACACCAAATTTAATATTTAATTAATAAAATAATATATTATTCTGAGATAAATTACACTAATGGTCTCTAAAATTTGCATTTTATAACAAATTAGTCATTGTATTTTAATGTTTTTGTTACCACATCTCCTAAACTTTGGTTTTTGTTAAAATTCATTTTTTTTTATTTTTTTATCAAATTTTGTTAACAAAACCTAATCTGATATGCATTAATATAACCTCCACCATCAATTGATCATGAGATTAAATTAATTTTAACATTGAGTGATTTTATGATTTATATTAATATATATGACGGGATGAATTCATAAATAACCTAAAAGAAATTTAGAAAATTGTTTTTAACCACTTTCTAGTAAAAAAACGTTTCTGATAAATCAAACAAACTAATTGCACTCTATAGCCACTTTTATATGAGATGCCTAAAATACCCTTAATGAGATTTTAAATTGGAAAGCCCACCTTGCCCTTATCTTCATTTATCAAAATACCCTTGCCTCTTTCTCTTTCACTTTACCTATCATCTCTCTCAACATTCACGCTCTCTTATTTTCTTTCTTCTCCATTGCTGAAAGCATCAAAACTCAACCATTCTTCCTTCATTCAATATTCTTGGGTCATTCAATCTTCTTCGTCAATCACAATTAGGACTTTATTGAAACTGCATTCACCAAGTTTCACCATCCTCCCCAACAAGCATTCTCAATCTCAAGGTATCGATTACGATTTCTATTTAGATTTTCAATTATTTTTATGTTCACATTGCTTATTAAGCTGTGTAGAATGATTGTAATTGTGAGTAAAAAACATATGATTAGTCTATTATTCCAGATCTGAAGGATTTGTGTGGAAGAAGAGAAAAAAAAAATTAAATCCGCACACCCGGACTGGGTTTGGTGGCGGACCGAACCCGGTCCGGTGCCACCAAACCTGGACCGGGTTTGGTCCCCCACCAAGCCCGTCGACCCACCCCTCACCAAATCCGACCCCAGGTTTGGCACCCACCAAAGCCAGTGTCGGGTTTATCAGGGGTATTATTTGTATTTAGTTAGTTTAAAATATTTAATAAGTTTTTCATAAAATTTTTAAATTTCTAGGAGTGAATTTTAAATTTTTTTCAGAAACTACAGAACTAATTTTTTGTAAGAAATTACATAATTATTCAAAAAAATAATATTGTAATTTTTATAAGTCAAAAATCATTGGAATTGTACAAATCTAAAAAAATAAGTCTTTTATACTTTCTAATAGTTAAAAAGAATTGGGGAATATTAGAGTTTAATAGCCTAACTTCTTGCTTTTAATTTTGAAGCAATGGATAAAGTGTCGTTGGTCATTATGTGGAACGGGAAATGGAATGATGATGATAAGTACATTGGAGGGAATCAGAGCCGGTCCTGGGTGTTTTGGGGCCCAGGGTAATTTTTTTTAAGTGTGCCCTATATATAAATTAAATAAAAAAAATAAAAATTATTAATTAATTAATTTTATTAAAATTATAAGAATTTACAAGAAAAATAATTTGGAACCTCATTAAAACCTTGTTTGGGGAAAACTCAATGGGATAAAATCCCAAATGAAGAAAAAAGAGTACCCTGCATTGTAAACATTGTATTTAAAAAAAAAAACTACATATTTGAGTCTACATGCTTCCTCCCGAATTTTTGTAAGCATTTCTTGATTTGATCAATCTTCCTTTCATCTAGGAGTGTCAAAAAATATTCGAAAATTGGTGAAACGGACCAAATCGGACTGAACTGTGCCTTTTGGATTGATTCTATGGTTCAACGATTAGGTTCTGGTTCTAAAAAATTAAGAATCGATATATTTGATTTGGTTACTGATTTTTCTTTTTCAAATCGTGGTTTAAACTGAATCGGAATTGAAATTATACTTATATATATATATATTATAATTTTTTGGTATATATATGTATACACATATACATAAAAAATATCACTTCTTAGTAAACTAGCGAGATTCATGAACTCTTTTATTTCTAGGCTTTTATGCGCTATTGCTATAATAAATGGATGTAATCTCATTTGATGAGATAGTCTATAAATTGTTTTGTTCTACTTTTACTTCAAGACTTGAAGCATTAATGAAGTTATGAGTTTATTTTAATTAATAAATTTGTTTGTAATTTCATATTTTGCGAAAATGTTTAGAAGCTAAATGTTAATTGGAAAGAATTGAAACCGATCCGGTGTGACGGATTAGTCATGGTTTGGTTTTATATATATAATAGTTCGATTACGGTTCTTATTTTTTTGGAACCGTTAAAAATGGTTCGGTTACTGAATTCTTATAGAACTGGACCAATTCGAACCGTTGACACCCCTACTTTCATCCTCCATAATTAATCGAAGTAAAAATAATCATCACATGTATTTACAAAATAAAAATAGCAATGAAATTTTCTTTTGACAATGTTTCTTTTGTTAATTTTTTTTTAATTTTTTATACATATACGCATAGCTTAAAAAAAATTGGGCCCCCTCAATTGTGGGCCCTGGGCTGGAGCCCTGGGCTAGGGCCGACTCTGGAGGGAATAAGAAGTGTATGATGGTTAACAAAAATGCGACTTTTAGTCAATTGACTGATATTGTTTATACGGTGACGGGAATTGATAAAATAATGTACGACATCAACATTCATTTTTTAAGTGAACCATCAAGCAATCTTTCAAGCACTAAGTTCCCTATCGATGACGACTATAGTGTTGAGTTTGTTATGTGCGAAGGAGACAGATATAAAGTGATTTATGTTGATATGATTAGTAAAGATGCTGGAGTTTGTGGTAGTAATCAAGATACAGGTGTTGACATTCCACTTACATCAACATGTAGTCCAATGTGGAATGATGATTTTGGTACATATGGTACGACTGGTTTGTTAGATGATGCTGCATACATGGATGATGATGGTGATAATGAAACAGATGATAATGGTGATGATAGTAGTGGTGATGGTAATGAAGGAGGAGCCAGTTCGGATTACCCTGAAGTAAGATTTTCAGATTCACAATTTGAGGACAACCCTTTACATGGAAATTGGGTTGTTCCTGGAGTAGAAAATTGTGCAATTGAGGTAACGCGACTTGAAGTGTTGATTCCTCTACAGGGTGATATTTTTTACCAAGGTGCACTATTTAAAAGTAAACAGGAATTGATATTGGCCTTTGGACAATATTGTGTTCATGTGAAGATGGACTATCGAATCGGACGTTCGTGCACTGTTCGATTTGAGGTCAGTTGCAAAGATGTGAACTGTAAGTTTCTGCTTCGTGCAAGATGTAGACCTGGTTGTATGTTTTGGCATGTGGTGATCTTTATCCCGGGTCATATGTACTCTAGATGTCTACGATTCACATTTTCGAAGTGTGAAGGCTATTGTCATAGGGAGTTTGTTCTCAGAACGAGTGGCAGTTGGTGAATATACACCTGGAATGCTAATTGGGGAGTTGTTGGAGCAGCATGGTGTGCAGATCATGTACACTAAAGCTTGGAGGTCTTTATAGCATGCAAAGAGACTCGCTTACGGCAATGCAGATGAGTCATTTCAGCAGCTACCCTAATATTTTCACATGTTAAAAAAAACAAATCCAGGCAGTATCACGGCAATAGAAACAAATGAAAATAAATGTTTCTTATATTCATTTTTTGCACTTGGAGCTTCCCTTAAGGGTTTTCGGTCTTACATAAGACCAGTTGTTGCCGTTGATGTCACCCACTTGAAAGGTAAATACAAAGGGGTGATTTTTGTTGCCACTTGTAAAGATGGGGAAGAGATGATGTATCCTATCGCTTTTAGATTTGGAGATGGTGAGTCTGACAAATCATGAATTTGGTTTTTGAAAAAATTGAGAGAGGCTATCAGCGTGCCAGAGGATTTGGTCATCGTATCCGATCGACACCAAAGCATTGCGAATGCGATGAGTTTTGTCTTCCCCAATGTTCCACATATATTCTATTTCTTCCACCTTAAGCAAAACTTGAAGAAACGATGTAGACAGCGAAAGGATGTGATAAAGACATTTTACCATGCAGCATACAGCTATACCCAAGTAGAGTGTGATACATACTTGGCAGAAATATAGTCTATGCATCCTCAGGCGCATCTGACATTGGTGAAAGCAAGAATGGAAAAGTGGTCGCGTGCATATTGTCCGAGAAGAAGATATTCCATGATGACCACCAATATTGCCGAGTCTCTCAATAAATGCATCATGAAAGCACATCAGTTGCCTATAACGAGTGCACATAAATTTCTGAGACATATGCTTCAGAAATGGTTCTGTGACAGACGTACTACTGCTGTCAGACTCGAAACTGAGATTACATCAGCTGCAGTAGCGCATGTCAACTTTGTCCATAGCAAAACATTAGATCGAGGATGTAGCGTAGTTCCTATAATACACGGGAACAAGTTCCTCGTGAAACATGCTAAGGAAGGCGATGGGATCATTGACATTGCTGCGAAGACATGCAGTTGTCATAAGTAGGACCTTGATCAATTACCATGTCTTCATGCAGTTACTGCTAGCAGGTATCATGATTTGACTTTATTATTCTTATTTCATTCATAACGTGATATGAACACTGTCTTTATTTATTGTATGGTGACAGTTTCATGCGGGTGCACTACTATTCGTTTTTGTAACGACCTATTATTGGGTCTAGAATTTTAGAATGATGTATTAATTTATTTTAGTTATTATATAAGTTGAGCAAATTTGATTTTTAATGTTGAAATAGATCTATGGACTTGTATGTATGGGTTTAAATTAAATGGATGGGATAATGAGTTGGGCTTCAATTAATTAAGGCAAATGGGTTAAGAGTTGGGCTTGGGCCTTTAAGGAAATAGAAGATGGGCCATTTATTTGGGCTTAAGCCCAATACAATAAAAATAAGTAAATAAATAAATAAATAAATAATAATAATAAATAAATAAATAAATAAAATAATAATAATAATAATAATAATAACAAAATTGAAATAAATAAAAAAAAAACACCGACCATCTACGCATCATTACTTCCCAACCCCCCTTTCTTTTTCTTCTTTCACCTTTTCTTTCACTTCTTCTTTATTTTTTTCACTCCCTCTTTTACTTCTCCTTTCTTCTTTCACTTCTCCTTTTACTCCTACTTTCTCCTTTCACTTCTTCTTTTAAACCTTCTTTTTCTTCCTCTTTATCTCATTTTCTTCTTCTCCCTCCCGACTTCTTCTTCTTCTTCTTCTTCTTCTATTCTTCTTCTTCTTCTTCTTCTTCTTTTTCATCTGATACGCATTCTTTTTCTTCTCTACTGCTTCTATTCTGTTAAATTTTCTGTGGCAATTGGAGCTTCTGTGCGGGTGCTTCATCTTGATTTATTCATCCTCAGGCAAGTATCCTTTTTCTTCTTCTTTTATTTTTCTCCCCTTCCATGTGTAGCATCTCTATTAATTTTTTTTTTGTATTTACATAGTATAAAATCCCTAAATATTGTGAGTCTATTTGATGTCTCAAAAGGGGTTTGATTCACCCCAATATTATTCTGTGAATGTCATTTTTCACCTTCATTGTGATGGGAGTTTGTTCACTTTCATTGCTCATTATAGTGTATTTATTGGTATATCTTATATGTGAATGATGTCTGGATAATTAATGTCTATACCCGAATGTCCCATGAAATTGTGGAAAAATATCAAGTTAATGTGTGAAAAATTCGGATGCTACAGTACCATACAGTACCTATACAGTATTTCGATACAATACCTATATAGTATCTCAATACAGTACCATACAATACCTATACAGTATCTCAATACAGTACCTATACAGTATATTGATACAGTACCATACAATACCTATACAGTATCTCGATACAATACCATATAATACCTATACAGTATCTCAATACAGTACTTATACAGTATCTCAATACAGTACCTATATAGTATCTCGATACAATACCATATAATATCTCGCTATAGTATAATATCGTATCCGTACAGTATACATACAGTATCTTACTACAATACCATACCGTATCCATATAGTACCCCGCTACAGTACCCATCTGAAATTTTTTATTAATATTAATTAAACATTTACTTAATGTATTAGAGCGATTGTATGGTGGAAAAATAACATTTTTTGCCATAACATTCTTCAATGGTATTAAATGTATATTGAGAATGAGAATTTAAATTTTACATTGCTGGTAAATGCTTACATGATGCATACATGTACATGATGCTCATATATATGTTCTTAGCGCACTTATTATTTTGCGCGGAAATAAAGGGTACCTTAGGAGCGCCTGACGCGGGACGAGGTGGCCATAGCCCGACAAGTTGTGCTCGATATGTTATGTGTTGATTTATTGATATGATGATTAACGCATATTTTGCATCATGGCTTACGAGCCTATGGGATTTATACTTATGATGTATGCACTTGTATGATTATACATGAACAAAAATTGAAATTTATAATTCTATGAGATATGATTTCCTGACTTATATAATTGAATATTGATATGAAGTCGTTGTACACTCCTCTCGGTGTCATCATGATTTCTTTGTCTTCATACTGCTCCTTTGTACTAGAACTTGCTGAGCCTTGTGGCTCACTTGATCTTTTATGCCATTCTAGGTAAAGGTAAAGCAGTCATTAAGGGCGAGTCTAGTAGGACTACAACCCAAGGGTAGTGGTGTACAGAGGCACTCAACTCGGAGATCCTAGTTGCGTTTTGGTGAGGTAGATTGATGAGATTTTAATTTGTTATTTTACATTAGAGCCTCATATTCAGTTTGTATGGCCTTAGAGCCTAGATGTATCAACATTGGTTTGTAACGAAAGTTATTGATATTCCGCTGCGTGAAAATAGATAAATGAGTGTGTTTATTATGAGGTATTGTTCTATATCATCCTTGTGATGACCTCCTTTCAAATGTCCTATGCTAGCGGGCACATTCGGGAGTGGGCCCTTACAGTTTTGCCATCCATATTACACCTCAAGATGGGTCAAAAAGGCATATGAATTTCCCATCAATCCAGTCCCTAACAAGTTTGCTTGAGTTATTCCTACGCACATCAGAGGGGTACTTGTACACCCACTCGTACAAAGATGACAACCTGGTAGACCGAGAGAGGGTCGGATTCCATCCGCTGGGGAAGCTCGTCGAAGGAAAAAATGTGAAAAATGCGGTGCACAGGGACACAACCGTCTTGATTGCCCTAATGAATGGTCTTCATCCATTGGAGAGTCAAGCACAGCAGCTACTCTAGAATCAAGAGACGTTGCAATATCCACTGCAAAGGCTAGTCGAAAATGCAGCATTTGCAAAGAGACTGGACACACTCGTCGTCGATGCCCTGTACGGTTGTTCAATCCAGGTGATGATAACCTTGGCAACAATGTAAACAATTAATATACATGAACTTATTCAGGTATGATAAAGTCATCACTTATGTTATTAATTAATAGTTGTTAGATCGTTTCAACAATAATGTGATTCTTACTCGCATTTACAGTGTGTTTGGATTTCTTACTGACCATATCTCCTCCGTGTATCAGCAATGCTCAAAAATCACTGCTACAAGAGAAAAAATGATGACCAGAAGGCTTCGGACACAGCATTAACCCAATATTTATTTTTGTCATGGAGAATGAATGTTGCTTTTTACATTATTATTTGTAATATGAATAAATTTAGCAACGGTAATCTTTTGGTTTCTTTCACCTAAACTGTGGTTGCATCAATCAAAATTTTTAATGATTGAATTGTGGTTGTATGTTATTGTAAAAAGAGACTGAGTCTCTAATACAGGCTCAATGGAAGGAAAACAAGGAAGATTTTTCCAAAATTTTCTAAAATTAAACAAAAAAGATTGTGAAAAGTGCATTGTTCATTTTTCTCTCTCTCTTTATATTTTTTTTTATTTATTTTCATGACTTGGTTGACCTCAGAAATGATCTATTTTTTTATTATGTTTTAAGGGTTGATTGAACTTAGGGTGCACAACAATGGGAAGATTTGATAATCAATCAAGCAATACACGATCAAAGTGTTCTAGCTACTAAGCATAATCTTTGACAAAGATGATGTTATGATTATCTAAAAATTGATAGTGAAGTTTATAAACAATAATTTTATTTAATATTGTGCGTATCGGTTTCAATGAGAAATAAAGAAAAGGCAAAAAAAAAAAATCAGGTTTGGTGGGCAACCAAACCCAATTTCGGGCTTAGTGGGCAACCAAACCCGATTTCGGGCTAGTTGGCCACCAAACCCGAAAATGTTCATTTTTTCTCTTTTTTTTATTTTTTTATTTTTACTTCTTTCCGTGACTTGTTTGGCCTCAGAAATGATCTCTTTTTTATTATGTTTTAAGGGTTGATTGAACTTAGGGTGCACAACAATGGGAAGATTTGATAATGAATCAAGTAATACATAATCAAAGTGTTCTAGCTAATAAGCATAATCTTGGACAAAGATGATTTTTTGATTATCTAAAAATTGATAGTGAAGTTTATAAACAATAATTTTATTTAATGTTGTGCGTATCGGTTTCAATGAGAAATAAAGAAAAGGCACAAAAAAAAAAATCAAAAATTGGGTTTGGTGGGCCACAAAACCTGATTTCGGGCTTAGTGGACAACCAAACCCGATTTCGGGCTTAGTTGGCCACCAAACCCAAAAATGTTTATTTTTTTTTCTTTTTTTATTTTTTTTATTTCTTTCTGTAACTTGTTTGGCCTCAGAAATAATCTTTTTTTTATTATGTTTTAAGGGTTGATTGAACTTAGGGTGCACAACAATGAAAAGATTTGATAATTAATCAAGCAATACATGATCAAAGTGTTCTAGCTACTAAGCATAATCTTGGACAAAGATGATGTTATGATTATCTAAAAATTGATAGTGAAGTTTATAAACAATAATTTTATTTAATGTTGTGCGTATCAGTTTCAATGAGAAATAAAGAAAAGGAAAAAAAATCAAAAATCGGGTTTGGTAGGCAACCAAACCTGATTTCGGGCTTAGTGGGCAACCAAACCAAATTTCGGGCTTAGTTGGCCACCAAACTCGAAAATGTCATTTTTCTCTCTCTTACATACCACAAACCACAACTATGTACCTTCAACTATTATTACAAAAAATTTGTAATAATGTCAAAATTACAACACAAACCACAACCTGAACAATACTACTATGTCAAAATTACAAAAAATTTTGGCAGAGTCTACCCTATGTTTTCATGCCACTAAACCTGCAACACCACAAACCACAAACCATAACCACATACCTTTAACCATTACGTTCTACAACAACACAAACCACATAACAATACACTATTTTGTCATGTCAAAATTACAACACAAACCACATAACCTGAACAATACTACTATGTCAAAATTACAAAAAATTTCGGCAGAGTCTACCCTGTTTTCATGCCACTAAACCTGCAACACCACAAACCACAACCACATACCTTCAACCATTACCTTCTATAACATTACAAACCACATAACCTGAACAATAATGTTGCTATAAAAAAACTAAAACTAAAATAAAAATATAATATACATCAAGTACTAGTAATCTAAATAAAACTACCTAATATATCAATCTACTACAAGTTTGCTATGTCTATACAAAAATATTTCAATCTATCTACGAAGAGTATAGACATCCGGATTCGGATCTATCTGTCAGCTACCCTCATTATGCCTAAGGATGTTCTCGATGTATTTGATAACAAAGCATTTGCAGCTGGCACTGTATTAGACATACTGGTTAATTGTTGTTTCAATTGACAAAATAACCATATATTCACAATATCTCTATAATATTTAAATTATTTATCTGTCCACTTGTTGAGGCACCTTATGAGGATCATTACCCTCCACATCCCATTCTCTGTCTGAAGTCGTAGTTGCAGTTACATGCTTGTAATATCCACTACTTTTCAGTATAATGGGTAGGAGTTTCGCTAATGGAGTTACAACTGCTACCCTAATCCTCCGACTGTCTTCACTCTTGGCGCTGAGTCGTATAAGAACAATTTTTTATTCTTCAAGCTAATTTTGATAAGAAACCAATGTTGATTCTTGTAGTTACACGGGAGCAACACCTGTTTTCGTACGTTAGTCATATACTATATAAAAATCCATCAAATCAATTAAAGAACACTTACATTGTCGACCGTCCACCAAGGGAGATTCCCTTCATTGCTCCCGTCCATGAAACATGTCCACTCCGTCGGGACAATCGCCGTAGAAGGATCAAAAACTTTACCATTGTCTCCATCATATTCTTGAGTCCAAAAAGTTGATATATATGACTGCAAAATAAAATAAAAAAACTTTATTTATATACTAAATTGAGATACAACAAAAGAAAAAAGGAGGAATAGTTGCAACACTCACAAATAGCGGGGTTAACATGATAGCATAATTGTCGTCGTAGAGAGGATGCGATTGTATACGTCTAAGGTAACACATGTAACTATCAATGTGACGCCCGTCCAACCATTCGCTCATGTCTTTTATGCATCGGAAGTCAGTCAGGGATAGATATTCAAGGTACCCAGTGTCACGATTACAATAACCAAGAATTATAATTTGTAAATGTCAAAATGTATTGTTAATGTAATTCTATATGGGACTAGTTACTTACAAAATGTTTTCTTTGGATGCTATGAACTCAGTGTAACCCTCAGGGGGGTTAAGATCATCGTCCCCCACTTGCGGCACTGCGTTCGACCCCTCCACCGCGACATCCATCTTTCTTTTCTTTGATCGAATAGGATCAGTGAAAGGTGTCTTACAAAATTGCGATTTCATTTTGTCTCGCATAAGTCGCTTGCCGACCCTAACCACATCCTCTTCCTGCAACTATACATAAACTAACTATTACAATATTGTACTTCAAATTCTGATATGTAAATGTATAAATTTGAAACTTACTACAGATGTAGATGCTTCGTCGTCGCCATCGTGATGACTAGGATATATCTGATCACCACCTAGGTGCTGCTCATCGCCATTATCGATGTGAACTGAGGAATGGTCAATGTGCGGACTACATTGCGCCCTCTCTAGTTGTAGCAACTGGGCGCTCATTTGACCCATTTCTTGGTCAAAATGTGTCCTCATTTGACCTATTTCTTGGTCAAAATGTATCATCATTTGTACCATTTCTGTCCTCATTAGACTCATTTCCCTATCTACCCTCCTCAACATCTCCAGCGTTTTAACTAGCATCTCGGTGATCTATAAAAGGCAAACACACAAATTTTTAAACATTAAAAATAATTGCAAACAAAAAATAAAAACCATTATTGTAATAATATCATACTCCGTGCTCTTGAGGACTGTCAAGGACTCTTGCCTCCTGCCTACCTTCTTTATATGTCTTTTTATGTAAAACTTCCTCCTCATCCTTCTCCTGATCCTTCTCCTGATCCTTCTCCCTTCTCTGTTCATCTCCATGGCTATGTATAGGCTCATCCTCGTCACCACCCTCCTCCTCCTCCTCCCTTATATGCTCATCTCCATGGGTATGTATAGACTCATCCTCGTCACCACCCTTCTCATCCTCGTCACCCCTTCCACCCCCAAATTTGAATACTTACTCTCCGACCAAGTGCTTTGGGTTGAAGGACCTCCAAAAATTCGTTTCTCGCTCATCATCAATGGGCTCAAGTGTCGAACTTAATCCTCGTACCTACAACATAGTATTATTTAGATAGATATTAACTAAAACAAAAACAAAAATAAATGAAATTTAGATTCAATTGCACACTTACTTCATTCGTTAGACAATCGTTGTAATTTTTTATTTGTGGTCTTTTTTTTAACAGCCACTTTCTGCACCTGGGAATGAATGCGCCGGGTAGTAGGATGGCCCATTTATTTTGATCCATGTAAATTTTTCGATTAACCACCACTGTAAGAAGAGAGTAAAAAAAATTAGTAATAGAAAATAAAAAACAAACAAAACAAAACAAACATTTAATTAGTATAGACAAATCATATACAAGTAATGTAAAACAATACAAAGAGAGTAACTTGTACCTGGAATGCCCACACAAAACCATAAATGTTTTTTTTTTCCCAACTCCACTCAACTTGTCCTCGCTCGTGGCCATTCAAATGTAATGTTGACTCTTATTGTACACGTATGTCCCCCAAAGGAAGGCCTCAAATGCATCTAAATTCTCAACCATAGTCCAAAAAAAATCATCCACACGTGCACGCTTATTTAGGTCCAACAATAACAGGTTAACCATAGCAACATAAACCAATCTAAGTACATCATCTGAAACCAGGTCCTCTCTGTTATTAAGTAGGGTTTTGATGTCGTCTCCAAACACTCCTTTATGGTGCTGTGGAAATAATCGCGCACGTAAATTGTTCGGGGCACTAGTCCTCGTTTCAAGAATTTCTTTATCAATTGCCCCAAATCGGAGTCCGGTAACAAGTATGAATTCCTGCTTCCCGTACTTATATGCCATGCCACCAATCTCGAATCACATTTCATCATGGCAGGCACCCGGGAATGTCACCTCCTTAACTAGAACATTATATATTAATTGCGGTGCAGTCAAATGGAGTGATGGAGGGATTTTCAAGAAATGTCCTAATGGGCCCTCTAGGAATCTATCCAATAGCTCATATCGGTTTAGAGTAATCCTCATTATCTCGAGGTGTTTGATCCCACAATGAGTAGTAACCCGTGTTTCGGACGGTAATGCTCGGTGAGTATGAACATAAGTAAATTGCCTAATTTGTTGGTCAGCCATCTATAAGAAAAAGAAAAAAAACAATACAAGAATAACAATTGTCTTGGTCAAGATGACAAAGTGTGCAAGTAGGTGTATTCATTTACTTGTTAAAATAAGATACAATACTGCCAGATGTTCAAACTCAAGATCTTATTGAAGCATGTAATAAGCAAATTGAAATTGAAATAAAAATAAAATAAACAAACAATATTTTCTGTTTACATATTGAAGTAGAATAAGACATATGAGTAAATTGAGATAGAATTAATATTAATTAACAAGAATCAATTGTAAGAAAAGAAAAATAAAAACAATTTTATTTTATTTTTTTCATTTTGGGCCGGTAGGCTTCATTTGGGACGAAGCCCGTAACTGGGCTTAATTTGGACAAGCCTAGATACGGACTTCATAAACGAAGCCCGTAACCGAGTAAACCCGGATCCGGGCTTCGTTTGAAACGAAGCCCAGATCTAGGCTTCGTCAATACGAAGCCCTCGGGCTTCGTCGATGACAAGAAAATCGGGCTTCGTCTTCTTCGACAAAGCCCTCGGGCTTCGTCATTGATAAGAAAGCCCAGATCCGAGCTTTGTCCTTCCGACGAAGCCCTGGCCTTCGAAAAGCTATGCCGGCGGCGATGGGGCTTTGCAAAGCCCCATCGCCGCCGCCCAACCCACCCAACCCAACTATAAAGGAAAATGTTCTTACCTCTTTCTTTGGGGTTGCAGAGGACGATTGGCAATGGCGGCGGTGCAAGTCGGAGGTGGCGGTGGCTGCTGCGGTACAAGTCAGCAGTGGCGGTGGCTACGACTGCCGCTGTTTTCGTCGGTGGTGGCGTGGAAGATCGGGTAAGGTGCTATCCGATTTGGAAGACAGTCGGGCTTGGTTTTGGGTGGGTGGTGGGTTCCACTAGGTAGAGGGGTAGTGGGTTTCATTTTTATGGTTAGGGTTATTTTGGTATTTTATGTTTTAATTTTGAATATTTATATAAAGTGTTCGATTTAAATATTAAGTGGTGGGGTCAGAATTGAGAAAGTGGCTATAGGATGCAAATCATTTGTTTGTAGAGGACTGAAATGTTTTTTCACAAAATAGGGGTTAAAAAGGAATTTATTGTTTATAAAGTGGTTAGTTTGTGCAATTTCCACTGTATATCACATTAGTGTTTATTAACAGAATTTTGTAAATAATAAAAAGAGAGAGTAAACTTTTTTTTAAAAAAAAGTCAAAGTTGAGTAATGTGGTGATAAGAATTAAAATATAATAATTAATTTATTACAAAATATAAATTTTAAGAACCAATAATGTAACTTATTCTATTATTTTATTTATAAGATAAACTAAATTACTCTATAATTTATAACTTATTCTATTGTTTTATTTTATTTATAGGATAAACTAATTTATCCTATTATTTTATAAGACAATTGGTGATAAAAATTAAAATATAGTGTTTGTTAAGATAATTTTTGAAGATAATTATTATTTTATATTTTTATAAACAGGGATTAGGTAATGGATATATGATAGGCACCCATAATAATAATAATAATAAAAATTGATAATAAAACATATTTTTCTTGATAGGTGTTGTTGTTGGGATACAACAATTAACATTTATTTGTTTTTGAGAAACTCAGCGAGCAGTCAAAAAAATTGGAGGTGTCCCTTGACCTTCTTGTCTTGTTTGTAAAACCCAAGGGGAACAAAAGTCATCCAGGGGTGGATTTAGTACGCTAGCTTAGAAAGGGCTTGATCCACTGGTTGAGAAAGCTATAGAACTAGAACAATATTGAAGATTGTTGTGAGGCGTCGAAGATCCTTCATCTCGAGGATAGATCTGTAAGACAGAAAACAATCAAAGGCATGCAGGGATTTTTCCTATGTAGATCCTCCAATGCTTAAGTCATATGAGTTTCCTATACAATGTAACATATAGCAGTAAAATGCAAAAATGTCATGCGAAGAGAATATGTGATGAGTGAGAATAGGTATCGCTCTAGGGTTTTTATAAGGACTTGTTTACTTTGGCTTGCTTAGCTTAAGCATACTTTGCTTGTCCCCGAAACTGAAGAGTTGGGGATGGGCTATTTATAAACATCAGGATAAAAGAGACATGTGATATGCGAGTGCGAGGGTGCAATGTTTTTCCATAGAAAGAACGACATATTTTTCCTGTCCATGGTGTTATCCCAAGGTTAAGCTCAAAAAGGGCTTTGGGGAGAAACCTTCCTCGTGAGGAAGGACCCCTGGAAGGAAGAGGGCATAGAACAGGTAGGTTGTTTTGTTGCAAGGTAATGCTGGCAAGAAATGTGTCTTCCTGGGTTCTCAGAGGAACATGACTTGACTAAGGAGAACTATGATATGTAGGCTCAAGAAGTAGGTTTTGGATGCAAATGATGGTTTTTCAGGAGGATATGTTTTGATGAGAAGGTCTTATCGAAATAATGGTTCATTCCAAAATTGTTGATGCAATGGCTATGACGAGAGAACTCTCCTTTGGCGGTTATGCTACAACAATAGGTGACTAAAGTTGAATTATAAAAAAACAAAAACGAGAAATGGATACAATATGAAAAAAAAGGGAGAAAATGTCATTTTTTAAAAATAATAGAAAATGAGAACACGTGAAAATGCATAAATAAAAGAAATATAAAGGTCTTTTAGTAAATATTATTTTTATGGAGAAAAGTATAAAAAATAATTATTTAATCAAATATAAACATAAATTTTATCATCCATATTCAAGCAAAATATAAATACAAGTTATTTTTGTCTTTAATATGGTATCCAAGATAGTAAAGACACAATTACTTTTGTCTCTAATGTGGTCACGGTTTCAATATTATGAAACGATCTCGGAATATTTCTAAAATTACTAAAATGTCGCAAAAATATTTTTTTGGTGTTTCTTAGCATTTCGAGATAATAAAACGCTAAAATGACACCATTTTGGTGTTTCCATGCATCGAAGGACTAAAGCACATTATAGAATAAAAATAGAGTTTTTTAAATATTATTATTATTCTAAAAAGTTACCTAAATAGTGCCACATTAAAAATGATTATCAATTTAACATTGGCACAAAACTTAAAAATTTAGGAAATGATAAACGGATTTAATAAGAATACGCATTTGGCAATTGATAAAACAATGGCTTTTCAATTGTATTTTTTAAATAATATTATTTTTAAAAACTCATAAAAATACGGTAACTCGCATAAGTAGTGTTGGGGCAGAAGCGCTGCAAATCAAGGTTAGTGCATAATAATAATTAGACCTGAAAACAGAAACAATACACAAAGTAAAGAGAAGACCTCCATTCGGTAACGACAGTCACGAAGACTGCTCCAAGGCTAAAATTTGGCCTCCTCCAATCACCACTTAGGCAACAACCAAGAATAGGGACACCAAGCCACAAAGGCAACCCACACGCCCAAGGATCCACCCTCAAACCGAAAGCCCAAACCCCCCCCAACTCTTCTCGGCCGAATAGAAACGAAGCATTCTCTCCCCCAATCGATCAAAGCCACACACAACAAGTCACCACACAAGGTAGATCGGTTACAAAGACGGTGGATTAAAGGCACAAAGCCAATAGAGAAAGCTTGTCGAGAAAAGATGATCGAACCACCTAAATAAGGCACACCCATCATCAACAAATCGCCCAAAATCAACAAGGAAAGATGCGGCCTTTTCAACATGGAAAGAGTCATTGGACCGAGATGGAAACAGAGCCATAAAAATCAAACACAAAAGGAAACCACGAAAGAAACAATCGGCCAAGCAAGGAAACAAGGGGGAGGATCGATCAGCCACCACATAGGGACAAGAAAGGGAAACAAATTCTCTTTTATATTGAGGGCCTAGGGCAAGAGAGTAATGGGCTAAGGAAGCGGGCTTGAGCTTGGGCTTGCTTCTCTTCTCTTGAGCAAACGGGCTAAGGCCCATTTCTCCTCCAAAGAGAGGGTTAAGGGCTTATGGCCCGACTTCTATATATGGGCTACCAGTAAGTGGTGTTGGACTTCATTCACGGGCTGAGGCCTATAAAATTTAGACACGCCCAAATATATCATCGCCTTAGACTTTATTAGGAAACACAAAACCCAACAAGTAGGTTATATTGATATCAATCAATAAAGTGTCATCAAATTGTTATCTATATATAATATCTCCTTCTTATGATAATTTTAGTACAGGAAATGTTATGTCCATAAATAAATTTGACAAATAATTTTCATGCATTGACGTGACATACAAATTTATAATAATTTTAAAATTAATAATAATTTTTAGTAGTAAATAGATTTATAAGTAATTTTAGGCAAGACTATTTTAAATTTGTGTAAAATTGTTATAAATTTATGTATATCACGTTAATTTATAGATATTTATTAAATTTGTTTGTGGGTATAATATTTCTCTTTTTAGTATCCACAAAGAAAATAACACGTTTTCCATTGGGTGGAAGTATAAAAATATCTATGTATTTTATCAAAAACGCCATGTGGCATTATGAATTTTCAAAATGTCTTATTAAACACTTTTATTATAAAAAAGTGAAATTATTAAACACTTATTAAATATTGATTAGGGATAATTTAAAAGTGTGAAATGCATGTGTAGTGACGTGATAATGTTGCTGGCTTGGTCATGACCGTCGAGTAGTCTTCCATGTAGGAGACATTGGTAATGCTGGTGAGTCAATCGAAACCTTCGACAATAGTGATGCTCCAATAGATCGATGTTGGTCTCACTGGGCTTGTAGCACTCCGTCGCGCCCACCAACAAGGTCGCTTGCTTGTTGAGGTTGTCTCAGTTAAGGGTGGAGGCTACCAATTTTTGGGGGTTGAAGGTTGCTACTTCATCTAATGAGTCTCGTCGTCAGAATAATGGGTTTGACGGTGACAATTGCTTAGAAAAGCTCTCAATGCTATGTAAATTACATGAATATTTCTATATCATCACACTTTTCTATTAGACAAGCTCAGCAATGCTATGTTGCCCACTGTCGGACAACACGGCATTTGCCCAACAATGAGGAGGGCGCGGACCCCATGCACGTGGGGCTCGTCTCTGCACATGGGCCCCACATGCATGGAGCCCGCGCCCCCCTCACTACTGGACAAATACTGTATTGCTTGACAGCAGACAACATAACATTGTTGTAGACAAACTTAGCTTGATTGTAAATGGTACTAAACAACTACAATAATAATAGCTAATGATGCCCTAGTTTGGTGCAACATAAAAGTTTCTAAGACTTTTAAGTTTTCTTGTCATATATGGAAGGGTTTTTTAATTAAAAATGTTTAGCTCTTTGTAATTGGTTTGATTATATTTTAAATTATTCAACATTAGTTAAAGTACAAATAAATTATTTTATTTTGATTCGAGACCCATTTCAACAAACAATTATACTTATAAATTTGGGATCATATCACCTTTTATAATAGATGTTTTCTTAACGTTGTCAAATAACATTTTAATTTTATTAACATCATCAACCTTATTCATAATTAAAAATAACCCACACATTCACAAGAGTCCAAATGAACCCCCAATTCATATTTGAATAATATGGCATAGTTGTAATTTTGTATATTCTTAAAATATAATGACCAATATAACCTTTCATCTTTTCAAAATGCAACAATTAATTTCACCTAAAAACTAAAGTACAATTATTTATTCATTTAATAGTTTGAGGGTTCATAGTTTGTTTTCTTCCTCTGTACTCGTAAAAAACGTACAATAAAAATAATTATAATAAACGTTCACATGGGATGTGCACCTGCTCCAATCGAAGTTTTGCAAAAATCAACTTAGATATTAAAGATTAATGGACCCATAGAATAATCATAACATACGGCTCTACCTTTGACAGGGCTTTTTTGTTATCTTTTTTTGACCCTACTCTGTCTATCGTACTATTGGTAATCCCAAGAAATTATATTTTTAAGTGATAAATTAAACATCGACTGTAAGGTTAAATCACATTAAAAATCATAAAATTTTAGTGTACTTTTTAATTTGATCACTAAATTTTAATTTCTTATAAAGTGATCATAAAACTTTAAAATATTTTATAATGTGATCATTAAAGTAATTTTTTGATGATTTTTAGTCAAAATTACTGACGTGATGATGATGTGACAATTGTCACATCAATAATTTTGACAAAAAATTGTTTAAAAATCACTTTAGTGATCATATTACAAAATATTTTAAAATTTTGTGATCACTTTATAAAGAATTGAAGTTTAGTGATCAAATTAAAAAAAATACCAAAATTTTGTGATCTTTAGTATAATTTACCCTCAACTGTAACATCAAAGATGGTAATTCAATAGCCAATACTGATAATGCTTGGGTGGTCTTCCAGAGTTTATTTAATTGGGTAATTAACAATATTACCAATAAATGTTATGAAATTGAATTTAAGTGCGCCAGGAATAAAATGTGATAATTCTTTAATTATCATAAATTTGCAGCAGTTCATCTTTGCATGTGCCTTAACTGATCATCTTCCCCCAACTTTAAGCATAAAAAAGAGCACTTTATACAGTACAAGCTGCAACACAGGAGCCAGAACCTACTTAATGGTACAAACTAGACCCTTATAACCACTGGTCTATGCCTAAAGCTTCACTTTCGATGTATTTAAGAGTCATCACTCTTCAGCCGCCCATCCATTCCATTAATGATCAAAGATCCAGAACATCTCGCACATATCCCAAATCAGATCATCAGCCGATTCAGCCCCTATCACTCTGAAGCTACCCTTTTTCTGGGTTGATTTGATCTGCGCAATCCAAGCACAAGAATTACTGGCTGGCTTTCCAATGGCTTCATTCTTCAAGCCATACAAGGAAACCAAAAGAAATCCCATTCCAAACATAGCCAAGAATTAACTTTTTTAATGTCACAATTTAATATAAAATTTTGGGGGGCAAAAGCAAATCTGTTTGTACAAAGGTTAATGGAAAGTTTCATGAGATATCTTGGAATTTAGGCAGCTGCTTGATGTTCACTGATATGTTTGAGAAAAAGATTGAATGACACATTACATATCAAAGGTTAATAATATTCTAAGCATCCAATATACCTTTTAGAGAGAAATCAAAGAGTTAAAAGAGCCATCAATGCCTCCAACAGAAATAAACACCAGAACCCATCAACAGCATATCTTGAGAATCCCACAGATGCCGTGAACTGGGAGTTTTGCTTTGCGTTTCCATTACCCAAATTAGATATTGCAATGAGGTTGTCAGGATCATGGGAAGTGACCTCTTGCTCGCATAATCTTACTCCAATTGGGGCCAGGCTTTGTGACACCAAGCCATCTTGGTAGCAGAGACTGGGGTTGCTCCAAGCCCCAAAACGCCTTCCCAATTTCCCATAAAACCATTCAGGGAATTTGAGCTCTCCAGCCAGGTTGTTACCATTAAGGTAGATTGCACTAATGCTGGGCAACTCGGCAAGTTTTTGGGAGATATAGCCAGTGAGATTGTTGTCACTGAGACCCAGAAATCTCAGCTTCTTCAGCTCAGTAATGGAGCCTGGAATTCCTCCTCCCAAGGCCAAGTTGGAGAGGTCCAAAACTATCAGCCTTTCCAGCTTTTGCCACCCCAATTTCATTAGATCTCCGCCTATTGGGTTGTTCGATAAGACCAGCTCTTCTAGAGAACACATTTCTTCAAGGGATTTGGTCAATCCACCTGAAAACTGATTCTTACTGAGATCCAACAGAGTTAGATTCTTCAACCTGCCAATTTCCCATGGAATTTGCCCCTCCAATCTGTTGTTGCTCAAGTCCAGCTTCAGTAATGAAGTCAACCCTCCAAAAGTCAGTGGCAAAGGCCCTGACAGTGAGTTTTTGCTCAAGTCAAGGATTAAGAGCTCAGCCAACCCACCAAATGTAATTGGGATTTGGCCTGTAAATCTGTTGCCAGACAGGACCAGCCTCCTTAACTTGGTTAAGCTGCCAATGTTTGTCTGTAATTCGCCCGTTAACCCGTTTTGGAGTAGCACCAAGGATTGGAGCCTTTTGAGGTTGCCAAATGAAGTGGGAATTTGTCCAATGAGACCCGGGTTTGATCGGAATTCTAGTGACTCTAAGCTGTCGGCAAGTGCTTCCCAGTTACCAGTAGGGATTGGTATCGGATGGTGGTGGTTGGAAACAAAGCAGTGGAAGAATGACAGAGATTTCAAGTGTTTAAGCTCAAACAAATCAGCTCTAAATTTGGCATTTGGGGCACAATCTAGAGAGTTGTCATGAATTGGGCCAATGCTTAGGGCAGAGACATACCAAAAGCCGTCAAATATATCACAATACACACCCTGTAAAAAGAACATTAAAGAGGATCATCATCATGGACAATGAACTAAAAAGATCTAAAGCTGTAGTTTTAAGGGGAAGGTTACGACCTTCAAGTGGGGAGCTTAGTACACTTGGAAAGCCCTTTTTAAGTATCTCAACTGGACATTATCAATGAAAGAAAATGGAAAGTTTTAAGGGCAACATGTGATGTTACATTCATAATGATCATGGCTCAGCAACACTTCTCCACGGAAGCCAAATTATACAGGATTTTTAAGCTTTTTCTTCCTTATTTTTTCCCTTTTCTCTGAGAACAACTCCATAGAAAAGAGACAATATGACACAGTCTGATTAATCTTTTTGCCTTTTGAACTTCCTTAGGTCTCAAGTTCCTAAACGTGGAACACTTCCAAAACTGGAAAGAAGGGTGCACAAACTTTCTATGTCAGCTTAGAAATGGCAATTCTAATGGCTTCCCTGAGTATTTGTTATGAAGCTGAAACCAGACAATGGAATCCCCAACAAAAACAGAGGCCCTCAGGCAGAAAGAGAATCTGTATATTTCAAGGCATACTGAAAAAAAAAAATAGGCTAGAAAAATATATAAAGGGCATTATCAATATGTATTTGTATATATGTACGTGTACCTGTATGGGAGTCCAACCACAAGGATCTGGATAGAGATCTGAGCCATTCCACCAGTTGCCCACAAAACCTTGGATAGTAGAGTAGAGGGCCTTCTTCTCTGTTTCCTCCATTGGAGCAGCCGAAGCTTCTGCTTCTCCATTGCACCACCCACCCCAAGAAAGTAGAAAGAGAAGAACAGTAATAGAAATGGTGCGAAAGCTCTTCATGGATAACTTGAGCAAGAACTGAAGCCAAACCAACAATTGGAACTGATTAAGAAGAGCTAAAACAGACGGATGGAACGAGAAGGATGGAGGCCATTTATGGTGAGAAAATTCCAAATGGGTATTTCCAGAAACGCCACATTTTGTTTTCCCGGAAACCCAGATGGGAGAAGGAAAGATCCAAGGGGATTGAATTGAATGGAACAGGGAAATGGAGAAAGGCAAATAGGCACGGTTCCAGACGCAGGCTATTACTTCCAATGTAAATGGCAAAGCTAAGGAAGAAAACAGGAGTATCAGAGGACACAAGATCTAGAGTGAAAGCTAGAGCACAGTTTTCAATGCCCAAAAGGTATCAGTAATAACAATAGGATCAGGCCAGTAGTAGGAGTAGGAGTAGGAGTAGGAGTAACTAAAGGCATTGAGAAGGGTAGAGCAAAGAGAAAGGAGGCTGATGAAGCTGCAAGCAAATGAAATGCCTCTCTGCTTTTGTTGCTTCCTAATTTCCCAACTCCATCTAAAGAAAATGGTGCAAAATCCACAAACTTTTTACCCTAATCAAAAGGCTGTAGCTAGGCATTGTTAATCCAATCATAAATTTTTTCATAGAAATTTTCTTTACAACACACGAAAGTACTAACTACTGATGTTATTTTCCAATAAAATCAATGACATCTTTTTCTATGTATAAATTTTCTGCCTCAACATGCATTACCCAAAATGGATGAAGGGTCTGGTAGTTGGGTGAGGAGATTAATAGGTGAAGTAGGTTAAAGATTGGGGCGGGTTGAGTTAAGAGTTAGGGTTAGGGTTTTGGTTTTGGGGGGGGGGGGGGGGACCAACACTAATGCAACATATACATATATATATATATAGAGAGAGAGAGAGAGAGAGGGGCATGTAAATGTATGAAAGACAAAATTGGTTCGTATATGATATTATTATTGTGGGCTTGCCTGTCCTTTCTTTTTGAGCTTCTGGGTTTCTAACAGAAGTCTGAAACAGCTGTGAAAAGACAAGACTCGAAAAAGAGAAGCTGGAATTGGGAGGTTTTGTGAGTATTTAGAAACAGAATCGCAGTTTGTTTCTATGGTCTTGAATGAACCATAATGTTAACTATACTATATGCTCGGCTTAGAGAGACAGAGCGAGAGAGAGATTCTTAAAATACAAATCCTAGGAATAAAATGCGCTCTGCTTTTCCCCTGCCTAAATTTCCTTTCAAGTCATATCAGTCTCTCTTCACATCACTTCTGGATCTCCCCTCCCTCCTCCCTATGTTCCTATGATTAGCAACACAGCAAGCCCCTGATTGCATCGCACGTTGTTTGGATATATAACTAACTTTGCTTTTCAAATTATTTGTGCCACAATTTTGGGTAATTAGTTTTCATTTGTGTACCTAAGAATTTATAATTTTTGTAACAGGTTACACTTGGTAAAATTAAAGACCCTACGGAAGTTGTTTCCTGTTAAATGAATTTATTAGCTAGGTGGCACTTATGATGTTTTTCGGGTAAATCACACCAAAATTTACAAAATTTTGACATCCTTTTCAATTTAGTCACTAAATTTTAATTTCTTACAAAATAATAACAAAATTTTAAAATATTTTATAATGTAGTTATTAAAGTGATTTTTTTGATAGTTTATAGCCAAAATTGTTGACGTGGCAATGATGTGGCCATTGCCACGTCAGTAATTTTGGCAAAAATTGTCTAAAAATCACTTTAGTGACCATAATACAAAATATTTTAAAGTTTTGTTATCACTTTATAATAAATTAAAATTTAGTGATCAAATTGAAAAGAACGTCAAAATTTTATGACCTTTGGTGTGATTTACCCGATGTTTTTCCTTAGTAGTTGTACATATTTTGATATTAAGAGGATTGCATATTTTTATTAGTTATTTAGATTTTTTAATATAGTCTTTTGGCATGGAAGTATACTCTAATTTAAAATGGTAAATGCCTTTTTATTTACAAAAAAAAAAAAATTAAAGACCTTACAATTAATAATAAAGTTTCAGTATAAAAAAAATTGAAACAATACAATTGGTAAAATCTCAAAAGTCTAGAAATTTTAACATATCCGATCACCTATTCTTTATCTTAAAAAAAATTATTTAATGAAGACATTATACATCTGCCCATCTCCCAAAAAAATATCCTAATAACATGTTCAAATTTAAAAATTAAAATATATTTTAAAATAGATATAAAATTAAAAAAAAATAAAATCAGATGAATCTCAACAAGCAATATGTGAGATGGTATGTGACAAAAGATTTCTTTTCCAAATTAATTGGTAGAAATTGGAAGAGTGATTATTGGATCAAAAATAAGTGAATTTTAGTGGAGAAAATTATAGGAGCCATTTTGTCAGAGTGCGGAGGGTCCCATCCCATGCAGAAAAGTAAAGGTGGCCATGCACGGTCAAGCACTCATCAAGTACGTACGGATTAATCAATTTTACTTGGAATCTCTCATTTTATTTAAACTCCCCCCCCCCTCCCTTTTTACCGTCGTACTACAAGGTAAGAATATAACCTTTTAATTTCAGTAACATTAATAGCTTCGCTATTCCCTCTATGCAATAACATCATAACTCCGACCTATGATTCTCTCAGATAATTACATTATAAAACTCATAATCTTTTCAACACTTCTTTAAACAAAATATCCCAACATTAATGATTCTTTCCATCTCTTTCCTTGATCACTTATTTGTCTTTTTTTTATCTACTAAAAACTTAAAAACATCATATTTAAGTACATAAAAAATTTATATATACAACCATTAAAATCGTAACTCATTCGATTAAGTAAGAGGTTGATGAACCAAAACAACAAGTGATCGTATCTTGGGAACAACCCCTCTACTCATTTGAATCTCCCGTGGTTCCCTCACTATTCACTGTACAGAATTTTGGATAAATCAGCTAATGATATTGCTAATCACTAAATCTAACAAGAAGTTTTGTCAATCTCTTAATCTCTTACATTATCACTATATAGTTCATTGTACCAAGGTAAATTACCTGATCGTATAAACTGTTCCCTGGGTATCACAGACGACTGTCTCGATATGTGTGTGTCTGTATGCATGCATGTATGTAGGGGGGGGGGGGGGGGGGACTAATGGAGGATAGAAGTTAATAAAGAGTTGGAGGCTTTTGGCAGTTTGGACCACGGCAACTCATTACTGGTGAAGAAATGGAGGTGGCAGCCTATCTATATAGACAGCTACGTACGTACGTGATATAGCCCACAAAACATAAATTTTATTTGCCTGCCATGCCTAGCTAGCTAGCTTCCTCCTCATCTGTCATTTTCCATCTCTCTTGCTCTCTCCACCTAGCTACTTCCTGAATGCTTCTTTAGTTCAGTATATGATTGCACTCCTCAGCTGAGACACACAGACGGCCAAAAGATTCATCAATGGCAGATTATCTCACATCTTTAGTTTGTTTTTAATTATCTAATGACATAAAAAATTGGTATGCCCAGTTTGCTACTCCAATGAGGAGACGACGGTGTTATATAATAACATATTAAATTTTAATTAATCTCATTAATTAACATTTAGAAAAAACGATAGTTAATTTCATTGATTCTTTTACCTGTAAACTTAACTTAAGCATGACGAGCAACGTATTTTCATCTCGTACAGATCAAGACACTTTAGCTAACACCTTTGGTACTCTCGATAAGTTATCATATCGAGCAAACAATGATGTATTTCCCGTATTAAAATCATCTCATACATGGAAGCAAAAAAGAGACTTTGTTGTAGTGCTAATGTGTGAGGGGAGAACGAAAGAAATTCATCAAAAGTTCTAGAATAAAATTTTGCTAATTTTGGTTAATGAATAAAATCTCTCCAATTTACAAGAATTTATAAGAAAGTTAAATATACAAAAAACTATTCAAATTGATCAAAACCAATCACACATGAGACACAAAACTTTTACCTGAAAATCCTCTTCAAATCAAAGAATAAAAACTACAAGACCAAAGTTCCATCAAAGAAGTTTCACTATAATTAATCGTTTGTGTACAAATATTTCTCTTGGACTTTTACAAACTAGCAACAATAATTTCAGCCAAAAAGGGATTCAATAACAACAATCAACAAAATAATAAAAGGAATGAGAGAGAAATCACCAAAAATATAGTTTTGTTTTAACTAGCATACAATACTTGTAAGTCTCCAAATTCAAATCCCACAGTTGAGATTGAAGAATGACAAGTTTGGAAGCTCTTGTTAAAAAATCAAATTGATCGGACCATTGATCACTTCAGAACATCAAAATGATCACAATTGTGTGAACTTAAAAACACCTGCAAAACAACTTCCTTCCAAAAATAAAGTATTGTTTCGAGCAAAAATAATATGTCTGCGGAAGTCAAAACAAAATCTGACTATTTAGATTAAAGATCTGCGAGAATAAGGCACTCAAAAAATCGTGAAGATCAAACCACAAGATACTTCGAATCACTTGTTTGGTCACAATTCCATTTTTTTCTCATTTTCTTCTTTCTTAGAGCATCTCCAATAGAGCGCTATTTGCAGTGCCAATTGCAAATTGGCGCAGAAAGTGTCTCCAACGAATACACTAAAATGGTGTTAGACACAATTTTTAATCATCAAATTTGGTGTTGAGTGAATAGTGTAACAACAAATTTGGTGTTATACTATTCACCAACACCAAATTTTCTTTTTCATTTTATTTCCAATTTTACCCCTCTTTGTATAACTTCAAAATAACTTATTCCCTTTATATCCTTTATCACTTTTATTATATTTGTATATTTTGATTAATAATTAAAAATATAAATTAGATTATTATAAAAAATACATACTGACGGTAATATTTTATTAAGATCTATAAAATGAGTATAATATTGAATATATTTTAAAATATTTAATATATTTTATAAATACCAAGTTAATATAAAATGAAATATTTTTGTTTATGTATATAAATTTTTGTATTTTAATAATTACTTAATAGAAAGAAAATATTCTTAATGCAAAAATTCAATAATATAATGAAAAGCAATAATTTTTCCATTAACTTAAATTAAAAATACATGATAAAAATAGAAAAAAAGCTTAAAATAAAAACAACAACAACATGACTTAAAAATAAAATGCTTTCTATTCTTAATTCTAAAGTACCATTTAAAAAATTAATTAGAATAACATATTTTGAAAAAAAAAATTTAAAAAAAATTATGACTAATTATTTTTAATTATATTATATTATTAATATTTATTTATAGAATATTCTGTAAAGATTCTCTTTTACACTAATTTGGTGTTACACACCAGAGATAACACCAAAATGGTGTTAAAATTTTTGGTGTAATTCACTATTGGATACCAAATAGACGTCTAATTTGGTGTTCAACATTAGAAATGCTCTTACTACTTCTCTTTCTAACCCTAAATGCTATATATTTATATTTATATATATATTATATAGCACAAAATTGGGCCAAGAAAAAAAACTTTTAAAATGGGCTTTTGTCCACCAAATTTAGGCTTTTTCTCCACATAGGAGGAAGCCCAACCCAACATACTGTGCTAGTACCAACTCGTTTGACAATACATTATCGGCTAGTGCAAGAAGGAGAGGCAAACAGGGTGGTGGGCATAATTGAAGGAACCAACCATCCAATATTTTGCCTCTCAAGGCTGAAATGAATTCAGCTTACCCGAGCCATCCATCCAATGTTTTAAACATAACAAGAATTAGGAATTGGAATTCAAGATCAGCAGTGGCAATGGAGCCTTCCCAAGTAACAGTGGTGAAACAGACTGTATTGAAAGACAAAACTAAGCTACTATGACAACCACAACAATCACAAGATTTAATTCATTATTTCAGAGCATGCAACTACTACCTTAAGTCTGAGGGAAATAAAATTTTTAACCTGACAGCCATATCATTTCAGAGCTCCTGAATTGCAACATTTACATACCCTTAACCGATATAGCGATATTCCCATTCTCACTAGCACTAGCTTTGTAACATGTTGAGACGTGTTAGCTTCTAATTGTGAAGAACAAAGCATATTTTTGTCACGAAAAAAAAAAAAGAGGGCCAATGGGGCATGTTTTTCTTTTTTACCCTTCATTCATTCTCATTAAATCTCACTAATAATGATAAAGTTATTCTTTTATGATATTAAATCGTAAATACGAGTTGAAAACAAGATTTTTACGAAGTATAGATGAAGTTTGAGCACAAAAACAAACGTCCCTGCGGGTTGCAAGGACTGAATTTTTAGCATAAATAGAAACCTAAACTAGTTAATTGGAACCATAATACTTTTGATATGCCAATACTAATGAACAAAATAGTCAAATCAATACAAACTCTGCATCAAATTTACTAAAAGATACTAAACCTTATAGAAAACAAATGAATAACCTGTCATAACTACTTTAAATGAGAAAATCTATGAAGTCCCCAAACTCTTCTTAAAAATTGAATGTTGGTCATAACAAGAAAGTGCCAAGCTAAACTAAGCAAAGAGTACACAATCTGCTTATTTTATTAAGCATATAGTTACATATAAGTCTTGGTGAGAACATTTATTAGCTCATCTATGTGCAGGATTCATCTTAAATCTCATTCTTAAGAGAAGATTGTGACAAAAAAATGGAAGATAAACCTTCTTCATGTGTTTCAACTTAAGATTAGAGCTCAACCTGCCAGTGCCCTACTGAAAGATTTAGGTGTTTACCATGCTTGAATTAATTCCCAACACAAAAGATTTTGCCAAACCCAAAGCCCAAAGCCCAAAGGCACACTCTTACATGGTTTAACATATCAAGACCAATCACAAAGGCTACATGTGCCATCTTATTTTCTCCCTCCATAATAACCAATTATAAGTGTTAGAAAAATTTATAAATATCACAAAACCTCTTTGAAGGCTTACTGCTATTGCTATCCTCTTAGGCCCCTTTTCACGTAGCATATAGCATGATAGATAAGGAAAAACACTCGGCTAATCCTAGCACAATAACCAAGCACAAAGGCTCAATAAATAGAGGGAAAAAAAAAAGGCACTCTTTAATGTATGCAATAAACTATCTTAATATAAACTCAAGGTTCTCTTATTTATAGGCTTTGAAAATTTAAACTTCATATTCTAAGAAGTAAGGAATTCTAATCAAGCAAGGATAAGTTAACTAAGAAATAAAATAGAAATTCTAAATACTCTAGAATAAGGAGTTCTAAAATAATTAAATCTTCCTAAAATTAGTAGGATAAGCCCTAAAATGATTAAATAATTTAAATTAAAAAATTATAAAAAAATGACTCTTTGCGTTAGACCCCTCCACTTCAAAAAACTCATCCTCAAGTTATTGTTGAATCTCGGGATAAAAAGGCTCATTCGAAGAATGGAAAGGATAAATGTTAGCAACAGTACTAAATGTATTTGAAATGCCCATATTAACTAGCTAGTCAATCCACAATATATGCATTGTCGTTTATCTTCTTCAAAATCTTGTAAGGACCATATTTCGTCGGCTGCAACTTCTTGTAAGTTCCTATTGGAAATCTTTCTTTGCATAGAACACCATCACCTCATCGCCAGTGGCAAAGATTTGCTTCCTGCAGTGTTGATCAGCAGTGGTTTTGTATTTTACATTTGCCTGCACTAATTTCTACCTAACTTCATCTTGCACAGTTTGGATATGCTCTTCCAGGGTTTTTGTTAGCAACACTCAATCCGAGGACCTTTGGCAATTTAACCAAATCCAACGCATGTTGTGGTGCTCTCATATAGACAATAAAGAAAGGGAATTTTCCCAAAGCATTATGGACAACACTATTGTATGCAAACTCCGCTTGAGCCAAAGCAAAATCCCATTGCTTAGGACGATTGCCATAAATACTGCGAATGAGGTTGCTTAATGTTCGATTGACCACAATAATCCGTATGTCCATTTGTGGATAGGTTGTACTACTATTATTCAACAACGAGTCAAACATTTTTCACAATGTCCTCCAAAAGTGTCCAAGGAATTTGATGTCCCGATCTAAAGTGATGCATTTGGGCACACCATGCAATCGAACCACCTTCCTGAAAAATAGTTTGGCAATTCCATTCACATCAGCAGTCTTTTTACAAGGAATAATGTGCGACATTTTTGAGAATCTGTCAACAACAACAAAAACAAAATTCATGCCTCACTGTATATGAGGCAATCCTAGTACAAAGTCCATTGATGAATCTTCCCATATGTTTTTAGGAACAAGTAAAAGAGTATACAATCCAAAACTTTGAGATTGTCTTTTCACAATTTGGCAAACATAGCATCGTTGCACAAATTTGGTCGCATCTGGTCTCATGTGTGGCCAAAAGAACCTTTCAGTGATAGCATTCATGGTTTTGTCTTGCTTGAGATATCCAGAAAGACCCTTGCAAATCCCATATTACTTTATCCCTCAATGAAGATCTAGGAATGCACAGTTGATTCCCATGGGAACCCATTATGGACATGTCACGTGGGACAGTTTGGCTTCTAGTAACGGGTCGATGCGAAGAGGGGAAATCTGCCTTGGACTGATACTTCTTATGCTTCCCTATTTTGAAAGAAGTAAATTGTTGGAAAGTGTTTGACAGGCTTAATTCGAGGAAACCCAAACCTCCACTATAGATAAAATATTTAGGAGAAAGAATTCTTAACTTTATTCATTGTCAGTGACCAATATATAGAAAAATATTAACAATTTCTCCTATAATTCAGTCACTCATTATCCTACAAAATCTCAAGTAGATAATATCAAAACGACTAAAATATCTCTATGACCCAACATCTCTTTGAGAGACTTAATTATTCAAAGCATTTTGAAAACTAAGAGATAAGGATATATATAACATTCTCCCTCCCAAATTTCCTTTCTTGTCCCCAAGGAATATCTTTGGAAACTGAAGATAAAGCTCTTCAGAATCTTCTAATGTTGCTAGAACCTCCTCTCCATTTCTTCTTCTTCTGTTCTCTAAAAATTGCTTGAGGGATAGGAGATACAAAGCGAGTATTATTATTAGGAGTTATTTGCAACTTCTCTTAAACCCTTACACTAGCTCCAACCTTTTTCTTGAGCCAAGACACATGAAATACATGATGTAACTTAGAATGTTCTAGCAGCTTTAGTTTGTAGGCCACTGCCCTAATTTTCTCTATAATCTCAAATGGTCCATGGTACCTTGCTGATAGCTTGAGATTTCTTTGAAGTGCTACAGACATCTACTTTTATGGTTGCAACTTGAGATGAACACGGTCTCCGACTTTAAATTTCTTCTCACTTCTTTGAACATCATAAAATTTCTTCATGCGTTGTTGGGCTAAACTTAGCTAGCTTCATAACTCCTTGATAACCAGGTTTCTACTCTGCAATTCTTGGTCTATTGCACCCATTTTAGAGATACCTGGAATGTATGTTAAAAGTGTGGATGGAGATCTTCCATAAACCACCTCATAAGGAGTTTTCAGTGTTGAAGAGTGAAGACTGGTATCGTAACAGAAATCAGCCCAAGGAAGCCACCGCACCTACTCATTGGGCTTGTGGCTTGTGAAACATCGTAAATGCATCTCTACTACCCGATTGACTGCTTCTATTTGGCCATCAGTCTAGAGATGATAGGCAGAGCTAAAGTTGAAGCTAGTGTCCTACAACTTAAATAATTCTTTCCAAAACATGCTGGTGATAGTGGGATCTCGATCACACATTATACTTTTTGGCATACCATGTATAATTAAAATATTTACTCTAAGGACACTTGAGTTATCACAGTTGCAAAATATGGATGAGAGTTAGGATGAAATGGCCAAACTTGGAAAGCCGATCAAGAACAACAAAAATTGCTGATTTTCCTTTTGGACCTTGGCAAATCTTATATGAAGTTGATGAATATAGCAGTCCAAATCTGCATGGGAATTGGGAAGGGTTATAGCATTCCTACAGGTTTCAAATTTTACCCTTCGTGCCTTTGACCAGTTTCACAGTTCTTGATAAATTCTTGGAGGCACTTTCTCGTACCTTGCCAATAAAAAGTCTCGTGGAAGCCTTCATGAGTACTAGAATGCATCTCATTTACAATCACAGGAATCAAAGAAGAATCAGCTAATAAATAGATTTGACCTTTGAAATAAAGGATACATTCTTTGTATTCCCAAGGCCCAACTGCTTCTCCTTGCTGACATAGGCTCACAAGATGTTGCATATAGGGATTACTCTGTACTTCTTACTTTATTGATTCCAACCATGTAGGAACTGGTGAAGAGATAACCCTAAATTCTCCTTCTCCATGAACACGAGATAAGGCATTGGCTGCACAATTCTCATTTCCTTTTTGTATTCAATAGTGAAATCATATCCCATTAAATTTCACTAACTACTTTTGCTGAGCTGGAGTGGTTATCTTTCACCCCACAAATACTTTAGGCTCTTTTAGTCTATACGTACCAGAAATTTTTTGCCTAGCAAGTAAGAACTCCACTTTTGAATTGCCAAAATTAAAAGCCAACATTTTCTTAACATATGTAGACAAATATAAATTTTTACTGTGCAAAACATGACTACAAAATGTGATCGGGCTTTGATTTTGCCCAAGGACTCGTCTGACATTTGTTCCAGATGCATCACATTTAACAGCAAATGGCTTATCAAAATTAGGAAAAGCCAATACATGTGCTTGAGTCATCACTCTTTTGAGCCTCTTAAAGGCTATCTCAGCCCTTTCATTCTAGTGAAAGTTCCATTCCTTCAGTAATTGGGTAAGTGGATCCGCAATTCTTCAATATCCCTGAATGAATTTGCTATAGTATCTTGTTTGTTTGTTGAATTTTGACTTAGTAGCTGCTGATGTGGTTTGAAGAAGTCAAAATAAAATAGGATTATCCATAACCAATAAATTAGCAAATATCTGATATTGTTTGTTAGTTGTTTTGGCTGGATATTATGCCATATTATTCTCCACTTTATGCTCATTTCAGTTTATATTTTAACTGTATAAATTAGAGTTTACGATTGAATAAAATATACGACTTTCGCTTTGATATTTTTTCCCTTTCATTTTCTTCTTTTTTCATAAAATACCAACAAATAGTATCATAGCCCTTCTTTTTGAGGGACCTATGAGATTGAGTGAACCAAAAATGGAGAGACCAAAGATATATGCGTTTATAGATGTTTCTCTTGAAGAAACATTACAAAAGAGTTCTTTTGGAGGTTTTGAGGAAACAACTGCATTAGAATCATCAAAAAATGCTGAGGTTGTGGACCAAGTTTCTCAGAATGGAACTGCTTCTGCATCTGAGGTTGGTGTTTCTCAAGGTTCATCGTCTGCCCGAAAAAAAAGTTCTGGTTTGTCAGTGGAAGCTTTTGAAAAAATTATGGAAGATCCAACTGTGCAGAAGATGGTTTATCCATATCTGCCAGAAGAGATGAGGAATCCTTCTACATTTAAATGGATGCTACAAATCACAACAAGAAGAAGGAGAAGCTAGAGCTATTGTTGACCAACATGAGGAGGAGTTATTTTAACTCTACTCAAAAAAACCATATCTATGCCTATGCCCAAAAAAAGCCTATACCCAAAAAAATGCCTATGCCCCAAAACCCATAACCATACCTATGCCTCATAACTATAAAATTATAAAATGCCCATATGCTATGTCCAAGACATGCCAAAATTTAAAATTTACATTTACAACCTCAAAGTCAAGGAGAAGTGTTGAATTTTGACTTAGTAGTTGCTGATGTGGTTTGAAGAAATCAAAATAAAATAGGATTATCTATAACCAATAAATTAGCAAATATCTGATATTGTTTGTTAGTTGTTTTAGCTGGATATTATGCCATATTATTCTCCACTTTATGCTCATTTCAGTTTATATTTTAACTGTATAAATTGAAGTTTACGATTGAATAAAATATACGACTTTCGCTTTGGTATTTTTTTCCCTTTTATTTTCTTCTTTCTTCATAAAATACCAACATTGTTAATCCAAAGAAACCTCGCAATGCCTTAATGGTTTGTGGCTTTGAGCACTCGTGAATAGTGGCTATTTTGTTCGGATCAACAACAACTCTGTCCTTAGAAATGAGGCGCCCCAATTATTTCACTTCCTGCCATGCAAAGCTACATTTTTTTTTTAACAAATAACTGGTGAGCCTTTAAAATGTTTAAAGAAAGCTTAAGGTATTTCTAATTCTCTTCCCATGATTTGCTGTAAATTAGACTATCAAAATAAACTTTCAAAGATAAGGCTTGAATACCTCATTCATCAAAGATTGAAAGGTGGATGGTGTATTTGTGAGGTCAAATGGCATTACTAAGAACTCATAGTGACCTTAATGAGTTTTGAATGCAGTTTTTGAAACATCATTCTTATGCATCAGGATTTGGTGGTGTCCATATCACAAATCTAGCTCGGTGAAGAACTGAGCTCCATGTAATTGATCTAATAATTCATCAATCAAGGGTATGTAAAACTCGTCTTTGATACTAACATTGTTTAGGGCTTTAAAGTTAACACAAAATCTCCATGAACCATCATGTTTCTTTACCAACAATACAAGTGAGGAATAAGGACTTTGGCTAGGGCGGATCACCCCTGAATCTAGCATTTCGGCCACTAACTTTTCAATTTCACCCTTTTGGCAATTGGGATATCTATAAGGGCTCCCACTCACAAGTTCACTCCCTGGTTTCAATGGGATTCGATGGTCATGGGTTCTAGGATGGAGGTAGCCCACAAGGTTCCTTAAACACCTCCTGATAGGGTTGTAGAATCTATTCTACTTTTGGGTGGGTTAAGTTCTCTTTTTCAGTTGAGTGCAAGGAGATGGAGTGTAGATGTACGAGGACCTCTTTTTTTTTTTCTTCTTTAATTCCCTAGTCATTCCAGTTTCATCCACCAGTTTGTTTGCTGGTGTGGCAAACCCCCTTGGCATGATTTTCTTTCTGTCATGATCAAACTGCATGGTTAGCTTAGAAAAATCCCATATAATAGGTCCCAACACATGTAGCCACTAGGACCCCAACATAGCATCGTAATCCTCTAATGGAAGTAAATAAAAATCAACAACAAAAATAAGTCCTTGAGTATTACACGTACTGTATTGCAGCATCCATTGCTGGAGATTTTTTTCTCCACTAACTACAGCAACCTCAAAGTTCTCCTTTGTGTTGGATTTGACTCTCACCTTTTCTACAATTTTACTGTTTAGGAAGTTGTGTGTATTCCCTGAGTCCACCAAAAGGGTAATTTGGCATGATTCTATTTGACCATGTACCTTCATTGTTTATGGCGATTATGTTCCAGCAATAGCATGGACAGAAATCTCGAGTGTTTCTGATAGTTGGTAGGCCACCGAGTCTTCAATTTCTCCATATCCCCATCAGTATCCTCTTTTGACCAACGCCCCTCAGTCAGAAATATTTTCTTGCATCGATGTCCTAGCCCAAACTTCTCGTTGCAATTGAAGCACAACCCATTTTCTCTTCTAACTCAGCTGGACTTAATTTCTTGATCGAAAAGGATTTAGAGGATGCATCACAGTCTGATTGATAGTAAACTTCACTTGTTCAACAGAGACAGCTTATTGAGAAGAGCGATTTCGATCTTGCGCTAAACCAATAGCGTATGCAAGAATAGTAGATCTACAGGCTCGGGCATTCGTCTTAATACTCCTTCAAGCCACTAACAAAGCAACTAACTTCATGTGCTTGTGTTAATTGTTCGACTCGAACTAATAAATTTTCAAACTCTGTTTGATATTTTCTCACTATACCAATTTGATGCAGCTTTGTGAAATGAGAAAGAATTAAAAAAAGAGATCGAATGAAGAAAAAGAAAGAAAGAAAGAAAATGCCTTTAATATAAGTGCATTTTGATCATTTCATGATATTTAACTAATTAAGGTTAATTAGTAATGATAAGAGAAAATTAGAATATAAATTAAACCTAAGAAAAACTTTTTATATTTTTACAAGGATAATGCTACACGAACTGAAAGTTGGGCAACTTGGTGAACAACTCCATCAAAATTACTATATTAACCCTTACGGTAAAAGACTACTTTAGCCTTGATGGAGACACACTCTTTTCACTCTCACCTCTCATTCCCTCTATCACTCTCCCAGATCTTTCACTCTCTCTCTGCTCTCTGCTGGGCCAGCTCAACCTCACTGCATCTTCTTTTACTCACTCTCTCTTTCACTCTCTATCGGCCACCGTCTCCTCTGCCAACGCCGCTCACACCGCCGTCATATCTCCCTCCACCACTCACACAGCCGTCACCCCCACCACTGGCCACAGACCACCGTTGCCCCCCCCACCGCCGCTCGAACCGCCATCGCCTCCCCCCCAACCGGTTGCCCCCACTTGTTGGCCACAAAGACCCTCCACCATCGCCCGCACCCACCGCCATCGCCCCCACCACACCGTCGCTCGGACCGCCATCGTCGAGCCCCCATCGCCGCTGCACCGCACCATTTATATATTTACGTATATTTATATATTTTTCTTTTTTCTGTTTTAATTTTTCTGTTTACTTTTTTGTTGTTTTTTTTATAATAATTTGATTGTTAAAATAAAAGTTAAATAACATGATTTATTTTGGTTGTATGTTTGACAGTTAGGGTAGAAAATATTATTTATATTATTTTTACAAAGCAGATTTCATACTTTGTTATTAGTTTTTTTTTCGATTTGAGGAATTAATCAAATTATTTATGTATTTATTACCGTTTATGATATGTGAAGAAAATATCTATTTGAGGAGGATTGGTTAAAGGTTATTTTTCATATATAATTATATATTTATTTGATTATTTTATAAAAATAATATTTATTAAAATTCATATTTAGGTCACTAAAGATCAAAATATTTTAAAATATGTTCACTAAAGAAAGGCCTACTGGAATGTCTATATAATGGAATTCAAGTCAACAATTCTCAATTCATTTGAATATATAGTTAATAAGTAGGGGAAATTTATCATTTTAATATTTATTGTGTTGTATTGAATTGTGCTTTTCGGGCAAAGAATCACAGAATTTGCTTACTACTACTTGTCATCCAAATCCAAGACCATCCACATGCTTGCATATGAATGCAACATTTCTATTCTACGAACTGATAAAAATCTTACAAGATAGGCACTGAACAGGAAAAATGGATGGATAGTTGACATTCACTAGTTATCAGAAAAAAATATAAAAGACAAAAATTATATGTAACATTTTACAAAAGTAAAAAATTATATGTAAAGTTGTATAAAATTATAGTATTATATTTCATGTTATACAAATAATACAAATAAATAACAGCATAAAAATATTTTTAAACCAAAATATATTATTTATTTAGAGGCGTCGCTGGAGACCCGCCCAGAGAGAAAGAGATGAAGCGTCGGCGGCGGAGGTGGACGGCGATAGGAGAGAAGCGACGGGTGAGAGCAAAAGATCCAGAGAGAGAGAGAGAGAAGAGGGTGGAGTCAGACGGAGGCGAAGGCGGACGACAAAGGCGGAGGCAGAGGCAGAGGCGTGCAAAGGCAGACAGAGAAGGATGGAGGTGGAGGCAGATGGAGGCGGGCGGAGGTAGACGAAGGCGGACGGCAGAGGCAGAGGAATGAGGCAAGAGAAGGGGAAGAGGAAGGAGAAAGAGAGAGAGAGAGAGAGAGAGAGTGGGGGAAGGAGAACATGAGCGGGCATTCAAAATTTAGATATAAAATATAGAAAAAATTGGGTTGTTCACCAAGTTGTCCAACTTTCAGTTCGTATAGCATTATCCTTTTTACAAATATCAAAGGGTATTGTGTGTACATTAGATAGAAGCTAAATGCACATAGCAACAAGCACTTTTCTGGGAGAAAGAGAGGGCCTTCTGCCATGGAGTATAGCCAAGTTATCCAAGAAGAGCACATCACCCTTCTCCCAC
Organism: Diospyros kaki; assembly: GCA_036245055.1. NCBI lineage: Eukaryota > Viridiplantae > Streptophyta > Magnoliopsida > Ericales > Ebenaceae > Diospyros > Diospyros kaki. The sequence continues at coordinate 4,425,076 of BSEG01000010.1, forward strand.
TCAAACTGGATGCTCTCTTCTATTATCTCTTCGCATGTCTTCACCACCTTCTCTAATATCTCTGTTCTGTCCGCCATTGTTGCCGATGCTAAACTCTTTCCCGTGGATGCCAACCACCTTGTTGAACCACATCCTCCTCCCCTTTCTCCCCTCGAACACCGCCGTTAGCGGCCGGCGCCCTAGTATTGCCTTCACGCCACCGTCCGGTAGCCACTCCAGGTTCATCCCCAGACTCTTTGCCGTGCAAAAGATATTACTCTTCGAAAAATCTTAACGGGTCAATGATAATCTTAATTAAACATCAAAAAATAAAAAATTGCCCGAGAGATAACATCTTCTATATATATTTGACATATAGAACAGGCGTTTTCTCAGCCTGGGTGCGGTCAGAGGTTCCAAAAGCGTCCTCCCAGCCTCTGCCCCTTATGGAAGAAGTATCGCTCTTGCTTTGAGCAGTGAATGTGTATTTCAGCCCTTTCTCCTCCATCTCCGCCACCGCCTCTGGGAACTCCTCAGCCATGCGCTCCGCCACTCGGAAGCTCGGAACAAAGGGGGTCTGGCCGCCTTCCACCGGCGGCACCTCACAGAACAACACCACCGATGTAGTTACGAACTTAGTGATTGGTACCTTTCATCACTAAAAAAGATGTCGCTAAAATTTAGTGATAAAATCAGCAACGGATACTTTTTTGAGCCATGCCCCCAAAAATCAACTCAGGCTCGCCCCTGCCCTCCCTTCATGCATGTGTAGTGCACGTTGGAATTCAACCTCTAACCTCTAAGAATTAAAATTTTTTAATGAATATTAAAGTGCATAAATTATATTTATAGTTCCAAACTTTTTAGAATTATATTTATGCTTTAAAATTTTTCAAACTTATTTAATGAATATTAATTTTAATATCAATATAATAGAGGGAAATGAATATTAATTTTAATTTTAATATTTATTAATTTTATTTCAATACTAATACAAATAGAAGTTTATAAATTTTATTTCATTACTAATTTTAATATTATCGAAGTGCTTATGACTTAGTCATGCATGTTCTCAAATTTTGAATTATTTATTTATTTATTTTTTTAACCACAGGTACAACCCTGCTACTAAATTTTAAATTTTGATTTTTTTTTCTTTTTTAACGACGAGTACAACCCTATTACTAAATTTTGAATTTTTTATTTAATTTTTTTTTCTTTTTAGCGATGAGTATAACCCCTTCGCTAAATTTTGAATTTTGAATTTATTTTTTTTCTTTTTTAGCGACAGGTATAACCTGTTGCTAAATTTTAAATTTTTTTATTTAATCCCGTCGCTAAATTTTGAATTTTTTTATTTAATTTTTTTTCTTTTTTAGCGACGGATTTGTCTCGTCGCTAAAGTTTAAATTTTTAATTTAACTTTTTTTTCTTTTTTAATGACGGGATTCCTGTCGTTAATTCTGTTATTAAATTTAGTGACAAGTCTTTCCGTCGCTAAAAACTATTTTTCTTGTAGTGCATCAATCAACCAATCTTCAATCATTTTCCTTATACCTACATACATCCTTCTTGTTAATCCCTCAATTCATGGTGTAGTATGCTTACCAGAACCATCTCATGGTGATAATAAATGAATTCGGAGAGGGGGCTTTTGTTGGCTATCCAAACACGCTTGTAAATGTGGGTTCTGGAAGCAAACCCAACGTAAGGGATGTCATGACTAGCTAGTGGTAAGATTTAATTGAATTTAGTGACTAGGGATATGATATAATGAGTTGGTTATCATAATGAGTAATAAATGAGAAATTAAATTACAAAGGAAATGGAAAATCTTAATGCTAACCAACTCATTGTATCATATCCCTAGTCACTAAATTCAGTTAAATATTACTCATTTGTTGCATAATTAATGCTTAATTAAGTTGTCATGGCGGCTGGAAAAGAATCGAATGAAGAAATTCATGTTCCAAAAAATTGCCAAATAATTTGACTAACAGGTTGGTTGGAAAAAGCTCTAGAGGACTCAATTTTAAACCAAAATATATGATATTATATATCAAATCGAAGCTCTCGAAGTCTAGGTTCCAACAGAAAAAACAGAAGTGAATTTCGATATCTCTACAGAAAGTCATAGCTGAAAGATTACATACTGCACAGTGCTAAAAATCAACATGACGAACACAGACGAAAATTCTGAAAATCCACAATTTAAACACCACAAACACAATTTTAAGCCTAGGATTTTAGTATCAATCATCAAGAAATAGAGATAGAGCAATACCCTTTTGAGATTACAATCTAAATCACAAAACTTGGAAGAATTTATCCATTTTTCACAGAAGAACCCAAAATAAAACCACATCAAAATTACCAATTTTGATATAAACTCTTTAAAAATTGAAAGACCAAAGCTTTTGGATCTCATCCAAGAATATAGATTTCACATCCAACAAAAGATTAAGAAGAAATCAAAGAAAATGAGAAGATTAGAAGTGGAACTTGCCTCTTGAGTTGGATACCAATGAAGAGAAATTCACTACGTTGAAATTGCAACCCACCTTCTCTTTAAGCTCCAAGATGAGCAAGGAAAAGAAAAGGAAAAGCAACTTATAAAGAAGAAGGGGTGGCTGCCAATTGAAAGAAAGAAGAAGAGAAAAAGAATATGGTAGAAGGAAGAAGAAAATAGTGAAAGGAAAAAGATGATATGAAAGAACGTGGGTTGCCATCCAAGCCCTTTTTCTCCTCTTTTTAAATCATTCACAAAGACCAAGAAGCCCTCTAACAAAGCCACTATTTACCATCATGCCCCCTGCTTTATTAAATATTTAAATAAAACATAATAAAATCTTATTTTATTATTTCTTTTTTATTTCTTCTTCTATTAATTTTATCTATCATTTTTATTCTTATTTTCTTCATTTCTCAATTACACATCACTTATTTATTTTATCTTTACTCAACACATAAATACTACCAACCTCTAAATGCCAAAATAAAACACTTAGAGAAATAATATTGAAAAAAAAAATTTGGACCTACAAACGTGTCGTTACAATTTCTCCCCCTCTTAACAGAATTTGATCTCCCAAATTCGTATCTGATTACTCAAATAATTGAGGGTAGAGATGTTTCATCTCCTCATCCCGCTCCCATGTTGCCTCCTCTGGCAAATGGCAATGCCACTGAATTTTCACGAAAGGAATAGACTAATTCCACAATACTTTTTATCTCCGTTCCAAAATGCATACTAGCAATTCCTCATATGATATATCTTTCTCTATCTCAATGGTTCGGAAACCAATGATGTGCTAAAGGTCAGGCACATATTTTCTTAGCATCGATACCTAAAAAACGTTGTAAACTTTTGCCAACTGATGAGGTAAAGCAAGTTGATATGCCAAAGACCCAATTCGTTCCAATATTTCAAATAGTCCAACATACTTGGGGCTAAGTTTCCCAGTCACACCAAATCTACATATGTCTCTCATAGGCATCACCCTTAATAGTACATGATCTCTAACAACAAATTCCAAATCTCGTCGCCGCCTGTTTGTATAGCTCTTTTGCCTGTCTTGGGTCGCCTTCATTCGGGCCTCAATAATTCGAATCTTTTATGTTGTTTGTTCAATTACTTCTGGCCCCATCAATACTTTATCTCTATCTTCTGCCCAACATAGTGGTGAATGACACAGTCTGTCGTATAATACCTCATATGGTGGCATTTCAATGCTTGAGTGATAGCTGTTGTTGTAAGCAAACTCCAGCAAAGGTAAATGTTAATCCCAACCACCACCAAAATCAAGCACACATGACCTTAACATGTCTTCCCAGAGTCTGGGTCGTCCTCCGTCTGTCCATCAATCTGCGGATGAAATTCAGTACTGAATTTTAACTTAGTTCCTAGGCCGTCTTGTAAAGCTCTCCGAAAGTGTGAAATGAAATGAGGGTCACGATCTAATACTATGCTGGTTGGAACTCCATGCAAACGCACAATTTCTTTAATGTATAGTCATGCCAAACAGCTCAAATGAAACACCTTTTTAACAGGTAAAAAGTGGGCTAATTTTGTTAATTTATCAACAATCACCCAAATGACATCATTTTCCCTCATTGTTCTAGACAGACTTACTACAAAGTCCATAGAGATTTGGTCCCATTTCTATTATGGGATTGGCAACGGTTGCAATAAACCAGCTGGTTTTTTATATTCCGCTTTGACATTGCGAAACATACTTGGATACGTCTCTACCAAAAGTCACATTTACTCAACTTGGCATATAACCTCTCTTCTTGAAGTTTCTACAAAACTGCTTTAAGATGAACCTCATGCTCTTCTAGTCCTAGGGAGTAAATCAAAATATTGTCTATAAACACGATAACAAAGCAATCCAGATACTCCCTAAATGTTCGATTCATCAAATCCATGAGCATTGCTGGGGCATTAGTTAATCCGAATAACATTACCACAAACTTGAAATGCCTATATCTGGTATGAAAGACAGTTTTCTGAATATCCTTCTCTCTGACTCTTACTTGATGGTAGCCTGATCTCAAATCTATTTTGGAGAAAACTGAGGCCCCACAAAGCTAGTTTAATAAATCATTTACACGCGAAATAGGGTACTTATTCTTTTGGGTCACTTGATTTAATTGTCTATAGTCAATACATAAGCGCATTAACCCATCATTCTTTCTTACAAAAAGTATCGGGCTCCCCATGGCAAAACACCGGGTCTAATAAAACCCTTGCCGATTAATTCTTCTATTTGAATCTTTAATTCTTTTAACTCGTTTGGAGCCATTCTATATGGAGCTTTAGAAATAAGCTCAGTCCTGGGCATCAATTCGATTGCAAACTCAACTTTCCTCAAGGGCTACAATCCTGATAACTCGTCAGGAAACACATCCGAAAAATCTCGCATTACTGGAATTTCTAGCAACTCTAACTGTTTTCCCTTACCCAACCATGGCGTATTAACTTCTCCGCTTTCATTATAGAGATCATCGGGATAGAACTCATTGGTTTAATCCCTCGATATACAATAACAAGCTGTTGGGGTAGTTCAAATTGAATTACCTTTTGGTGACAATGAACCTTAGCGTAATGTTGGGACAACCAGTTCATTCCTAGAATCAAATCATAATATTTTATATCCAAAACTATTAGGTCACCTGGTAATTCCTTATCATGCACCATAATTTGGCAATTTTCATATACTTCTCTACCCATTAAAGCTACATCCCCTAGTGTAGAAACAATTAGATAATATGGTAAAGAAATCCCAAGTTCTGGCACATAACCTACTGCTCGGGGTGCAATAAAGGAATGGGTAGATCCTGTGTCAAAAAGCACACATACATCAACACCATAGAGAGAAATGATACCTTGGATCGTGTCATTTTCCTTCTTCGCATCCGCTGTTGTCACTGCAAAAACTCTCCCCTGCAGATGGGGTCTGTCGGTGATAGCCGGTCGCTGAGGGTAAGCCAAAGCTGGTTGAGTAGCTGGTTCCTAAACTCTAAGTATCCCAGGCCTTTGACCGGGCCTCTATCCTTGACCCACTAGTCTCGGTCCTCTCTACTGAAGTGGCGCAGCGCACAAGTTGGCTCGATGCCCCTTCCGTCTACACGGATAACAAATCAAGTCTTTAACTAAAGTCGTTAGGATGATACTCACATTCTAGGGACAATCCCTCTGAATGTGGCCTGTCTGTCTACAAAGAAAACAACCTCTTCCTCCCCTGGTAAAAATACATGGATCTCTGTGCTTTTTGCCACAAATCTTACATGTTGGAACTTCTGGAACATTCCTTCTTGGCCCCGTTTCCCATCTTCTTTTCTTATCATTATTGTGCCCTTGTGAAGACCCCATTCCTTTTAATGTTGCCTGATCCATCCCCATCTCAATCCTATCTCTTTCAATGGCGTAATCTCTTTGTACAACGACAGAGTAGTCCGTAATCCAGGCTTTAGCTAAGGCATATCGAATTTCAGCACGTAGGCCCTATTGAAACTTCACCGCTTTGTTTGCTTCTGAAGACACTAAGTCTAGTGCAAACCTAGCCAATGAGATAAATTTAGCCTCGTACTAGCCACTAACATGTTGCCTTGAGTTAACTCAATGAACTCATACACCTTTTGTGCCCGCATCCACTCAAGAAAATAGGTATTGTTGAAAGCCCCTTGAAGTTCTGTCCAGGTAGGCTCTTTATTTGCAAATCTCTGCTTAGTTGTTTCCCACCATATTTCAGCATCCCCAACCAACAAAAAGGTTGCTAATTGCACCTTTTGTGCATCAGTACATCCCGCCGCTCTAAGGCATTTCTCCATAGTCTTCATCCATCTTTCTATTACTACTACGTCAGTTCCCCCGCTAAACTCTGGGGGTCGTAGAACCATGAAGTTCTTAAGTAGCTGACTCCCACTATTACCTTCCAGCCCATGGGTTGTTTTTGGTGGTGCCGAGTTGGTTATTTGGCCATCATTCTTCCTTGTTAGCTCTAGACTACCCGTCTCTTGTTGTGCTTGTCCTTGCCTTGCGTGGTTTACAGCAAGGACATCCATTGTTCTCATTATACCTGTAATACCTGAGAAATTCTAAAGAACTCAAGGGTAATTTATCTTGGGGCAAAAATAGAATTTAAGGATAAATTGAGGGTATAAGGGTAATTTATTACCGTATGATGACCGAATCAACTGCAGGGAGTGTCCTGGAGCCGAGATGCCAAAGGAAAATGATATGGTCATGATGAGTATTTCGAGACTGAAGGACCATCATGAGGATACATAGCATGCAACGGAAGCAGAAAAAAAAAACTTTCCTCGTATTGATTAGAATCTAGGAAACTTACTTTTTCTTCGGATCACCGGACGGAATGAAGCGACGGGAGGAGGAGGGCCAGGAGCTTCTTCGCGTGGTGGAGATGACGGCTGTCCTGCAATCCTTCGGCTCCTTTGCATCAGAACTTGAATGTTCTCTTGATCTTCCAAGGTATGACTCAAGAACTCTTAACCTCTCTTTTGGTGAAGAAGAGTAAAAAAAATCTTAGGTGAAAAACAACCAAGGAGAGAATATATAGAGGGAGAACCTTAGGGTTAAAACCCTAGTGGGCCAAACCCTAGTGGGCCAAGTTCATTTAATTAATTTTCTAATTGGGTTAGCCCAATTAATTAATTAAAAAACCAATGAACTATTATTTTATTCTAGCCTAATTAATTATGGACCATTCTGAATAAAATAATTCTCTCTCAATGTAATTCACCCAACAAGCCAAATGTATTAAATAATACATGAGTTATATCGAGCTACCCCGGGGACCAAAAGACAAATTATTCATGGCTACTAAAATGACCAAAATACCCCTACTACCCAGTAGCTATATTTTGTCATTCTAAGTGTTCCAACTATCACCATATGGTAACACTGACCCCACGAATAATTTTGCATGTGCAATGTCTTTGACCTACTAGTGTAATGACGAAAATACCCCTCTACGTAACACCCATCATTTAGAAAGGAATAATGTACTAACACATCTCTAAATGATTTCTACCATCCTTAGATCACTAGTCCAATAATCCGTGACTACTCGAATGTACTTGTTTATCACTGGGAGCTACCCAGAAGCACACACTCTTAAGTCACGTTCCCAGGGCCCTGGATTATTTGATTATTCTTGGACAATCACAAAGGGGTGAATCACAGAAACTATCTTGTAATAGTCTGTCTTAGCTAATTAGAAACCATACTCCCAACTCACAAAGTTATTGATCTTTGATAGACCTCACCTTCAGTGAATCTAAGAATATAGCTCTAGGTTCACTAGACCACCAACTAATACTCAAGTATTAGAGTACTCGTCCACGTAGTAGCAGTGATAGACTAGCTCCATGATAATTAGTACTTTGTCATTAGCTTCCATCACAGGTCCACTCTACGCATTCCAAATGCGCTTGTACAATTAGAGTAAACGGATTGTTTACTGGCTAAAGCAAGCCATCCTCCATTAGGATCTATTGCACAATGATCTTATCATGATAGAATGTCCAGTTCTATCAAAAGATCAAGAGTAATATTTTCTTGCTTATTAAGTACCCATGATTCATGCCTAACTGTGAAGAACGACCCATCACATGAATCACTTACTTAATAGCATAGACACTTTTCCAACAGTTAAATGCAAATAATATATGTGTCATAAACTGACTAAAAGAAACATCATTACCATAAATTAAACAAAATGTGTCTTTAGGGCATACATTTCCAATAGAGACATGATTTATGGTATAGAAAGAAATGAGATTGGGAACGATTTTCGGTACAACTAAAATGCAGCTACCAATTAGGCTGCAATACCGAATCGTTACAAATGACTTTCGAGCAGTCAACGGAAGATTGAGGGGGCTTCAATTTTTCATAAGTAACAACCCTTCAATGGTTTCAGGAAGAAACAAAGAGGTTTAGGGCCAAAACGGAGATTCGGGCCTAAGTGCAATTTTTCGAAATTACTCAAGAGAGGCCGAAACAATATTTTTTCAGAATTCTCAGGGGTCAAATTGATATTTTAGGACTTAAGGGTCTTGATAGAAATTATCAAAAGTCGAGGGGCTTGGTGAAATGGGCTAAAGTGAGAAAACCAAAGTTTGAGGGGCCAAAGTGCAATTTTAAGAAAACCTCCAAACAACCATGGCCGACCAACCCATCAAATCATCGAAATTGGCCACAGGGATGGCACGAGGGTTGCTCAGGGAGCATCTTTTGTAAAGGGCTTGACCGACAACAAGCAATGGAATGGCCAGAAATTGAAGAAAAAGTGGCCAAAAGTTTGGCCACTTAGATCACGAAAATGAAGCTCTTTCAGTGGATTTTGGACTTGTTAAGGGAATAGGGGACATCAGAGGCCTTGATTGAAGTGAGATCCGTCATTTAAGGGCCCGAAATCTCCTATAAATAGAGGATATGGTGGCTTAGAGTTTTGCAAGATTTAAGCTTCAAATCGACCACATTTTTGAACAAATTGAGGCACCAAACCATAGGGTTTTTGTTGCCCATGAGGTGATGATCATTTCTGAAAAATTTGAGGAATTTTGGAGTTCATTTGAGGGGTGATCGGAGTTTCGCCGGAAAAATCAAATCTCGCCAAAGCCGAACTGATTTTTGCTCGGAGGGAGGTCTTACAAGTGTTATTTTCACCTCAAATTTGGCCAATGTGATAAAATCAAAGTAAGCTATCTTTTGGTATAGTCAGATTAATTTTATGGTGTGCTGGCGCCGGAGAAGATGACCGGAGATAATTTTTATTATTTTTAAATACTGAAAATAAAGAAAAATAGAGTAAAAATAGAGATAAGATGGGTAAAATTCTGGAAAAATATCTAGAAATACAGAAAATATGAATAGTTTACCTTTATGAATTTTTATTTTGAAAATTTCGTGAGAAAGTAATTATGTTGAATTTTTGAAAGGAGAATTAATTAGAAAAAAATAGGAATAAGTTTCAAAAAAATTTCCAGAAAATGTATGAAGATTAGAAATGTTATTTTAGGAATTTTCATGAAGAAAAATTAAATAAATTACCTGATTAGATATTTATTTTTAATTTTGAAAGAAATTATGACTATGAAAAATAGAGAAAAAAATAGAGAAAATAAAGAAAAAGTATGAAAAAATTAGATTATTGATTTTACTTGGAAATGATTGGTCAGGAAGTGATTTGGCCATGGATCTTGATGATTTACGTTATTTTCGAGGTTGGCACGCAAAACGAGGTGATGCACGTTTTTCGAAAAAAATCGAGTTTACATCTAAAGGTGAGTGGTTTTATCCTGAGAACCTATATATGAAACGTTTGCTTTATTATGCATGATATTTATTAAAGTTATGACCATTTCATATTGCATGGAAAAACTTTATTCTTGCATAGCACGATGTTATTGGCATATTGATAGTCATGCATGGGATGGGGATGTCACCCTAAGAGTGTAGCCGTAATTCCCAAGGACAATGATGGAACAACGTTAGGATTATCCTGCAGAGGTTCGGGATTCTGCCTAGGGTTCCATGCCAGGCTGGTAAGCCAGGAAAGTTATACTAGGGCATATGATTGTTTATGTTATTGCATCATGTATTCATGTATCATGTTTTTAAACCCTTACTAGAATATTCATCTTTTAATGGGTTATGCCCCTAGAACATTCAACATTCCAGTTTAGACTTGCAGCTTAGGCAAAGATCAGGTTGAGATGAGACGGCACGTGATAGCGTAGCCGATGGATTCAGCAAGCTGACTCAGATATGTTTTAGCTGATGCTTTATTGATGATTAGTCTTGTTAGAACATTTAGAATCTCCATGTATTTATGTATTTCAATATTGAGGATATGATGTTAATGTATGGTACGGATTCTCATACGGTTATAAAATGAAATTGATTATGTACCATATCAGGTTTCGATTTTAAGTTTCCGCATTTATGATGATTACCTGTCTTAGCTTATTGATTCTTATTTAGTGAGTTGAGAAGGTAAAACGAGATTGTCGGGAGATGGTTTATAAAAAAAAATATTCCCGAAATTCCTAAGTTATTTAATGCTCAGAAAAGTAGGGCGTTACAATACCTGCCAGAGTGCCTCTCACTTCATTCATTTCATGTCGCCAGTCTCCACCCAATCCCTTTGGAGTTTCTGGTGCAACAAAGGGTATAAGCGTAGGTGCAGGAGATGGAACATCTTATCCTTGCCACCTAATCGAGGGCCTGCCTCTTCCCCTGCGTGTGCTCATTTCCTATACAACCAAATCACTTTTAAAATACCGTTATTCTTATTCCAGTCAATACTATTATAGACAACTCTAACTCTACCCAACTCTCTTATGTGTACAGAGTCTTCTCATCCCTAAATCGCGTTCTAATACCAAACTATCACATCCCGCATCGAGCAATAGGAATGACCATAACAACTTACCCTGATGAGCCTACACAAACTTCCTAGGGGGTCACCCATTCTTGAGCTTCCTCAGGTCAAGCACGCTTAACTCAGGAGTTTTTTACCTACATTCATTTCAAATGGTATCCAGCTGGTATTGTTTTCTTCCTTACTTATCATCGATGTATACTATCTTTTTTTGAGCTCTTGAGGTATTACAAATCCAACCACTATTTTTTAGAATTACATTTTATATTTTTTAATATAAATTAAAATTTAATTAATTCATTAAATTAAAATATATTTTTTAAAAGAATAATGGAATAAATTAAAAATAAAATAATTGAATTAAATTAAATTAATTAATTGATTAAAAAATAAAAAGAAGAGTTAACATATTTTTTTAATTTTTTTTTGTAAATTATCAAAATTTTATACATTTTAAATATGAATATTAGATTATTTTCTAAAATTTTGCATGGTTCTTCTAAATCGCTACAAATGTTAATTTAATTTTTTTAAAATTATTTTTTAAAATTTGCGATGATTTTTCAAAAATCGTCACAAAATTTAATCTTTTAATGATTAAATTAATAAATTTTGCGACAATAAAGAACTGTTGCAAATGTTAATTTATTTTATTTTTTAATTATTAAATTATTTTCTAAATTTTGCAATGATTTTTCAAAAATCGTCGCAAAATTTAATTTTTTAATGATTAAATTAATAAATTTTGCAGCAGTTCTAATTTTAAAATTTAAAATTTTTAAATTTTGCAATGATTTTTTAAAACCGCTACAAAATGTTGAAGAAATCACCACAAAATATCAATTTTTTTGTAGTGCCACTTGTTGAATAGGAGACATTGGTTCCCCATGATTAGTCCAATAATAGTTATCTATAAACCCTTTTGTATATAAATCTTCTATTGATTTATCAATCAATTTGTATGTCTTACATTTTCATCTTAAACAAGGATATCTCAACTTTGTTATGGCTTGAAAATGATCTTAAACACACTCAAAGTTTATAAACCCTCTTATCCCCTCAACAAATTCATCATTCAAATGTCAATAGTGACCCAACCCATTATCCATCCATTTCTAATACTCAAATTCATCATTCAAATGTCAATAGTGACCCAACCCATTATCCATCCATTTCTAATACTCAAGGACTTCCATTTAAGCACAAAAAAAAAAAAAATGTTGTCAATAACCATCCCATAACATATTCATCATACAAACTCTAATAATGTTGTTTGAGAAACTTGTACTACTTTTCCCAAGCCTAAAATCCTAAATAGTATATATTGAATTCATTGTAAAGTTTATATACTTATCTATTTTTTATGATTCTAATCCCTAGTCTCAACCATCATTCAATTGCAGGGAATGGAATGTAGTGATAAGAATGAGAATGAAGTAATAGATTTCTACAAATTGGACCAATTCTTTTACTTGTGATTTGAGAATATTGACTATCAAGACTGACAAAAACTTAACAGAAAACTCTTAGCTAAAGTGTAGTAGTAGTAGTAGTTTGAGAACTTTGCTAATACCAATGTGTATATGTAGTTTGAGAACTTTGCTAATAAGTGATTCAACGAAGCAAATGGATTGACAAAACGAAGCAACACATTAGAGGCAAGATGAAATGCCCTTGTGTTTGAGGATCCGTTAAAGTTATTGAGAGTCATGGTTTAGGGACCTTGTTGGGCTCGTCGCCATAGTAGGAGAAACTACAAATTTGAGTCTCGGTAAATGGTGATGAGCTATAGTGAAGAAAGAGATGGATAAGGAAAAGGATGATAGTGATGACAACAACATCGACAACGAGAGAGAAAAGAGAGGCCTAAGGCAAAGAAAAAAAGGAAAAGAGATGGGGAGACAAATGACGGAGGTAACGAAGATGAGGACAAGAAAGAGTATTCAACAACATGGTATTCAACCTAGGTTTTCTTGTTCTCGTACTCACCAACAAAATGATATTGCAAAGTAAAAAAGTAGACACATTGTTGAAATAGGTCTAACCTTACTTGTTCATGTTGAAATAGGTCAACTATAAAGTTTTTTTCTCCTTTTGAGCTATTGTATCATAAGCAACCAAAATATCCTTATTTTTAGTCTTTTGGATGTGTGTGTTTTTCTTAAAAGTACAATTGAGGTGTTCACAAATGTAAATCATGTTGGATGTAAAGGCACCATAAAATCTACTAGTGGGCTATGTGTATATACTATAAGAAAAACACATTTTAGTGACGAAATTAATAACACCTTTTCTTAAAACACCTTTTAAGAAAAGGATAAATTAATAAAAAATTCAAATCACCATTATTTTGTAACGTCCAAATAAGAGAGTGCTCCTTAGAATATTGATCTCCTACCCGGGCATTCTTGTGTTGCCCGACGCAAGCTTTCCTCCCCACCATACCCAATTTCACCCCACCCACATGCACCTCCCCTCCATTTTCACCTATTCCCCCCTCTAGTACCAGCCATCCCCTCCCCCCCATCCCCACATACATGCATATAATTTTATATTTTCTTCAAAATTATTATAAATTGTTATCTAAATAAATTATTAATTTTGGTTTGTTCAGTAAAAGTTATAGTTACTTTAATAATTGTAATTATAATCATAATTAATAACTTATTTACTTTTTTAATCGTAATAGAATTTATACATATCTTATGTCTTTTTTAACTGTGTCTATCATATAAGAGTGTAATTGAATCAATTAAATTACTTGGAGGGGTTTGATGTGATTTAATTTTTTGGGGGAGGCAAAATAAGGGGTCTAATTAGAGGAGGGTTTTAAGTCTGTTATTGACTGGACTACTTTAGTGTCGGGTAACATAAACGGTTCAATATTTTTAATTTTTTTTTATTTTTTAATTTGTTTGATTTGAGCATCTATTCAATCGAATTAACCTGTTCAATTGAATCGGTTGAGATATTGATGTAATCGAATTGATCGAATTACTCAAATTAAATAGACCATTTTTTCTTTTTAAAATCAAACCAACTCTATTAAATAGATATTCAAATCAAACAGATTAAAAAATTAAAAATATTAATCCGTTTATGTTGCCCGATACTGACGTAATCCATCCAATAACAAACTTAAAATCCCTTCCAATTAGACCCCCTATTTCGTTTCCCTCCCCAAAATTAAATCATGTCAAACTCCTTTGATAGACATAGTTAAAAAAAATATAAAATATATATAAATTTTGTTATAATTAAAAAAGTAAATAAATTATTAATTATAGTTATAATTGTAATTATTAAAGTAATTATAACTTTAATTGAATAAATTAGAATTAATAATTTACATAGATAATAATTTATAATAATATTTAAAAAAATATAAAATTAACTGTATGCATGTATATATGTGAGGGGGGTGGCCGAGAGGGCAGGAGATCAATCGTGGTGCTTCTTAATTGCAAGTCCCTTAATCCGGAGTGCGATTTTGTTCACCCCCTTTAACGGGGGTGAACAAAATCGCACTCCTTAATCCGTGCCAAGTTATTGACTTTGTTGGCTGCTTGTCCGTTGAAATTCAGTTTGGAGGATCATGTTTCTACCTTGGAAACAGCAATTTTTAATAAGAAAATAATAATTGAAAAAAAAAACCTCTCTTTCACATGATTTTATTTTTTGTTAAAAATAATTATCAAGGTCACATTATTGTTTTCAAGGTCACATTTTCAAGTCTCATTTTGTTTTGAGAGGGTTTAAATATGACTATTATGAAAAAAAAAAATCATCATTTTAACAATTGACTATATCAAATTAAGAGTTAGGCATTTAATTTTTTATTCATGATAAATTTGTTCGTTCATCTAGAATGTAGAGTAGGTTGATTGTGAGTTTTAAAAAGAAGTGAGATAAGTTCAAGTTTAAGGCTCATTGTGATTGAAAAATGTTGAGGTGTGATACCTAACAAGTCCGAGCCGATGATGTTATTGTCAGGTAAGCTACCTATCATAGGTTTTGGCGCAAAATTGATAAGTTTTTTGGAAAGGTTCGATCCCACAAATAGGTGGTCCAAAAGAAAATGGGCCAAGTATACTTACCTTGTGTTTGAGAAAAGTTGGTCTTGGCCCAACTGCTCAAATCAAGGACTAAGCCCATTGTCTAAAGCCCATAATGCCTTATCTAAAAGCCCACATATATATACCTGAGTTTGACTTAGTTTCTTCAGTTTTGTTGAAGGCGTCTGTTCTTTGGCCGATTTCAACGCAGGTTTGTTTCTCTTATTATCTCAATCTACCGAATAACTCGATGGTTATCCTTATATTTGAAGATCTCTATCTAATTCTTAGAAGGGTCTTGGTATTATTTGAGGAAGAGCCAAGAGAAAAGAAAGGTGAATCTGAGAAGAGAGAGAGAGTCGAAAGTGAGAAAAATGTTCTCCTTAGTGAGGTTTTCTTCGTCCTTGTGTGGGTGTGCGATTCTCGATTGTGGGTTTTGTGATTGAGATTATTTTGGGTGTTGATTGAATGTGATTCTTGGGCTATGCTTGAAGCAAATTCTAAGTTACTCTTTGTGGGTGTTAGACCGATTAACGCTGAGCCTTGCAAATCCATCTTCTTCTTCTCCATTACTAAGCATCAACAGGGAGTTTGTTGTTCTTATTTTTCAACTTCTGTTTGTTAAGTTTTTACTTATTATTTTTGCTATTTCTTTGTCCTAACAATCAGATCTTGTGGTTGTTTTGCGAGATATAAACTCTACAAGGAACTCTCCAATTTTTCATATTGTAAAAAATAAAATCTTATTAACATAAGCAGTAATGTCAAACTATTTAAAAATTCTTTATTTTTTATTAAAATTTAAAATTTGTGAAGCTAATAATGTCGGATATTCAAGCAATAATGGACCTTAGTACAATTTAAAAGAAAAGACTTAAACCTAAGAAAAATTATAATAAATGCATTCTATTTTTCAATAAATTATATTTACTTATCATCCTGGGTATACCTAGTATATCTTGTACAATTTTGATCTATACATATTTACCTTTGATAAAAAAAAAAAAAATTCTTACATCGTTAATCATCCCAATTTGATTAGAGTAAACCTCGTGGCCATAAATGGCATTTATGACACTTGGAGCCATCATTCATGGCCCCTCTCGTTATCCCACACTACACTCGTCATATAATATCAGTTATCAATGGCTGCCAGGAAAAAGGCATTTGGTTTGACCCATCTCCTGCCGTTGCATTTGCTTTATTCAACTCAACTGTAGTACAATACATACAGATCTGGATTCCAGCTACAGCTTTGTCGGTGACTCCCAAAGCTTCACTGAACTCAGCCCCACAAGGCCATGGCCGCAGCTCACTCTTCTTCTTCTTCTTCTTCTTCTTCTTCTTCACAGCCCCTTGTTCTGTTTGCCAGGCTCTCAGCTTCCATAGTTGCAACTCTTGTTATCATTTGGGCCCTGGCCTTTAAGACCAGCTTCCTCCCTAACTCCCCCTCCCAAGAAGACCTCATCTATGCTGTAATTTCACTGTCTTAGTTTACATTTACACTTGCATTTGAGAAAAAGGCCTTGGGAATGTTATGGGTTTTTGTTCTTTTGCCAGGTGCTTCATCCTTTGCTGATGGTGATTGGGTTTATTCTCATCAGTGGAGAAGGTAGGAAAGGAATGAACCCAGAATTCAGATCATTGATGGTTTCTGGAAATGCTTCGTTTTTAGTGAAAGAAGTAATTGTTATCATAATGGGTTATGATTATTTTTGTTGTTCTCTGCTTATTCTCATTAGTGGAGAAGGTAAGAAAGATCCTGGAGTAAATAAAATATATGTATTCCAGAGAGTGTGCATGGAATAAGAATATGGTTTGAAATGGGCTGTTTATTGAAGGAAGTAACTGTTTTGGGAAAAGGGTTTCGATTGTTTTTGTTGGTTCTGCCCTATGAAGCAGAGATTGTGCATTTGGTAATAGGATAATGTTTTTTTTTTCTTTTTTTTCAGAGATAGGGGGCTTTTTTTGTTGAGAAAAGAAAGCGGTTTTGATTTTGTTTGTTGTTTTGATTTTGTGTTCTTTCTCAGCCATTTTGGTGCACAGATGGTTGCCTGGCTCAAGGAATTTGAAGAAATCAGTGCATTTGTGGCTGCAAGGAGTGGCTCTGGCTTCTGGGATTTTTGGGATTTGGACAAAATTCCATGTTAATGATGGGATTGTGGCTAATTTCTTTAGTCTTCATTCATGGATGGGTCTGGTCTGTGTCTTCTTGTTTGCTGCTCAGGTTTGTTCTTCATAATCCCGTTATATTTCTTGTATTACATTGTCATTTTTCCCTTTGAGAACCATTAATTCAGTCGCTATATTCAGAAAATTTGTCTTACAGAATGCCTAGTTCTAAAGCAAGGTGATACATGTCTAATTTTCCAAGATCATGAATTGTTTGGTTTTCCAGAAAATGCAATGAGAAAGGCCATATTGCAGGGAAATAATGATATCTTGTCACTATGGCCTGTTCTGTCCCCACTAGTTGTCACTTTCACTCTTTGAAGCTTTGCCATTGAATAATAGCTATGCAACTTCATTATTGTTTCAGCTGGCCCCTCATTTTGTCTCTATGAGTGTTTAATTGCCAAGCAACACAGCATTATTGATTGCTTTCATTTTTGGTCTTCTGTGTTATGTGATTTATTATATGCCAAACTTTAAAATAGCCTTGATAGTAGCGGTAAGATTGTTCTTTTGTAGATAGAACGTCACGGGTTTGAGTTGTAAAAATAGCTTCTTTGCAAAGAAGAGTAAGGCTATGAATAAAGACGATCCTCCCCCAGCCTTCACATTGGAGACTCCCTTTTACTAAAAAGCATGGCCTTCTAGCCTGGTTGTTAGTGATGCTTGCATTTCACCCTCCCAGATGGGCACCAGCCTGATATCTGCGGCCATCTCTGCAATTGTGTCACCATATATGAGAGGATAATTCACCCATAGAGGATTAAGCGAACCCGCTGTAAAAAGGTCTTTTTACTCAGGTCTGCTAATGGGTATTTTGTTGGTCGAAAAAAAAAAAAGCTAGAACCGTCTTAAATAGTTCATTTGGTACCTGATTTTTTATTGCTCTGTCGAATGAAAAACATAATGCCAATGCTGAAGAGGTAATAAGTACTGAGATTTGGTTCTTAAGAATGCAAGTCGAGTTTGTTTTGGATTTGCAGGGAGAGTTGTTGAACTACCCTGCAGCCGGGTTGTGTGGAACGAAATTTAGGCATAAGAAAATAGGCAGTTGTCCCTGAATAATCAGATATGGAGGCTATTTATAGAGAAAGGATGTATCAGAAGAAACCGTAAGCTCACTGAGCTTTGGAACGGGCATGGTATGGAACCTATCACGATCCTACTTTGAACCGAGTCAACTAAATTTGAATTCGACGCAATATCAATAGTTTGATGCCGGGGCTTACACATAATACATGCAATCTTGGTTAATTAGTCTCATGACTTCATCTTAGAATTCAAAGGTTTTCTCCACTTCTCTGCTTTAAGTTTCAAATTTCACAAGCTTTTCTCAAATGGGCTCTGCATTGTTCAAACCATAAAACCTGTATAAAACACACGAGCAGTGTTTAATGTTCTTTGTCTTCTCCACTTGGGTGCAGTGGCTGATAGGCTTCTGGAGCTTCTGGCACAGAGGGGAAGCTCGGCCGATACGCCTGCGGATCCTGCCGTGGCACGTGTTCCTGGGCCTCTACACGTACGGCTTAGCGGTGGTGACGGCGGAAACCGGGCTGCTAGAGAAGCTGACACTCCTGCAAACAAAGAGGGAGGTGTTGAAGCACACCACAGAGTCCATGGTTGTGAATGGTTTGGGGCTGGGGTTGGCTCTGCTGAGCGGAATGGTGATATTGGCTGCAGTTTCACCTAAGCACCACCAGCCCTCCAATGCTGCTAGAATCACCTTCTCAAACAAAAAGCATTCATCTTCTTAGTTTAATTTGTTTGATTTTAACCAATAATCATGTGAAATTCACTCTTCTTGCTTGCATGTGTGTGTGTGTATATATAGAAGAGAGGTCACCATGGTCTTTCTTAAGCATCGATTTCTGTATTTTACTTGTTAGGGTTCTTGGTTTATGGGTTATGACACAAGCTGGAGCTCGAAAAATTTATTTAGTATAGCTCACAAAAATAAATACTTTTATTATCAAAATTTTCATTTGTTATGTAAAGAATTAAAAAGATGATTAGAAACTAATCAATTTATATTTAAGTTGTACGGAAATTAAAAATAGATATGATATAAAATAAAATAGGAGAGCAATATTTTTAAAAAAAATAAAAAACAAAAATGCACGAAAATTTGTAAATAAAAAATTATAAGGGCATTTTATGAATATAATTTTCAATAAAATTATTAAAATATTAAATATAATTTATTAATTTATTGATCTATTAAATTTAATAAAATATTAAAAAAAAAGTCTAGTTTTCATAAATTTTCGCACTACAATTGCATGTTTTCTAATCCTCTCTTCCGCGAGATTGCAAACAGAGGGAGAGCTTGGCCTCTCTGCAATTGCAAAACCTAACCCTTGTTGTCACAGGAACTTGGTATCTCTCTGATCTTCTTATCTCTGCAAATCATATTCATATACATATATATATATATATGCACATCCAAGGAATGAGCCTTTATGTGTCATCGTCTTCGCTTCATCCTCCGAATAGCACCGCCGCTCGCCTTGTGTTTCGAAGCTGTAATGTTTCACTCCCGCTGTTCAGTTTTTCGCGACCAGTTTTGATCACCACCAGCTTCAAAAACCCTAGCAGATCGCGAATTTCTGCTTCCGTTGCTGACAGTAGCCCAATTCACGTCTCCTGGTTCTCTCCC
The DNA here is from genome assembly GCA_036245055.1 of Diospyros kaki. Classification (NCBI taxonomy): domain Eukaryota; kingdom Viridiplantae; phylum Streptophyta; class Magnoliopsida; order Ericales; family Ebenaceae; genus Diospyros; species Diospyros kaki. The sequence continues at coordinate 4,444,851 of BSEG01000010.1, forward strand.
GACCCAACCGGACCGGATGATTACGGTGGCTGGGCTGTTGCTGAAGCTCCGATTCATAGGGATAAGAGAGGTTTCAGTTCTATATCTGCTTGTGGATGCATTCGTTTGACTTGATTTTTCTTGAAAGATTGGGGTTGAGGTAACGAGTGATTTGTGCAGGGGGTTTGCGTTCAGTTCTTTTGGTGGGAATTGGGACCTCAATTGCTGCTTTACTTGCCGCATTTTCTTACTTTTCACTCTCTGGAAGAGGTCATACTTGGAAACTTTTACGTACTTTCTGGTTTTCACTTGTTAGGGTTGTATGCGAATTTTGGGTTGGTTTTAACAGTTGTACATTTGTTTTCATAGGTCTTTCAGTACAATTCAGCAGTCCATTGCCTGCTATATATGGGGTTTTACGGCCACCTGTAATGAATGAAGCCGTAGAGAGTGGAACTACAGGCTATGATGCATTTCCGGGAAATGCTGTGGTTCCTGAGGCAAATTTGGAGTGTGTATCCAATTCTGCTGTTGAAACTGTGGCTATGGGTAAGTTTACTTCGAGAACTGCTAAAGTTTATGTGCATGCTTCTTTTAGATTGGTTTCTTCTCTGAGCATTTTAGTTGATATTGCTGCTGCAGAGTTTCCAGGATATTTAGTGGACAATGAGGTCATTGTTGAAACTGTAAAGTGTTAAAGGATTAACTATAGATTTGATGTGGAAAACTGATAGAATTATGTCATTTACATACTCTGAGAGAGGTTGGGATAGCAAGGACAAAATTTATAACCCACTGGTAGATATAATGTCCATTTTGAATGTCCTTTAGTCTTCAGTAAAACAGTTACCCAGTAAACTAAATTTTATCGTTTGTGTACTTGTCTATCTGGCTTTCTTAATGTTTCTTTCCGAGCTTAGTTGTTGTTGTTGGTTGCCATCTGTGAACCTTTTATTTTACAATGTGATAGTGGTGTATAATCACACTAGATCAGCATTTTAAAGCTGTTCCTGTAGCATCATTGGCCAGCTTTGTGTTCTAAACTTCTCTGTTTTACCGTTGATAAGAGACAAACCATCATAAGGGACAAGAAGGAAAGCTTGGGAGAATTATGATTCCAGTTGCTGTGGATTCTACTCAGCAGGAAGCTTTTCTTATCCTGAAGAAACTGAAGGTATGCATTAGAAACATATTTTTAATGTATAATATCACTCATGCTTTTAGACATCCCTATTTTCTAAGAAACTATAGTTAACAGTGGCTTAGATATCTAATTTTTTTTTTTTTTTTGGGCATTAGTCTGGATGAGACATTTCCTGCTTGCTGATTTACTGTTATGACCTGCAGCTTCTTTACCTAAGGCTCAAGGGATGTGGGAAAACACAAAATTGAAACCTCTTTTGCTGATTTACTGTTATGACCTCCAGTATATATTACAAGAATGTACTAAAGCTCTTTTGCTTCCCTCATCAAACAATGAACATCATTCTCAATCATTTTACAGTGTAGATGTGCCAGTGAAGCTTGAGCAGCCTGACTCTAGTGAGTAGTGAGTCAGCTCATTCTGCAGCCATGGCAGCTCCTTTCCCCTTATCTTTTCCAAAAAATCCTTGGGCTCACAGAAGTTGAAGAAACAAAGAACAAAAAACAAAGCTTGAAGCCCGGTCTTTCAAAGTTCCACCTCTTTTGACCACTGCCCCTAATTCAAACCCCTTTCCATTTTTCTATCTCTATTTTTTGGCATCTTGTAGACAACAATCTCGGAATGTGATTCTCCATTGTTCTTCAGTGCAGCCTTTGTGTTTGTATTTCTTTAAATGTATCATATCACAGACCACAGAATTGGTGATGATGAGAGTGAGAAGGAGAGTGATCCAACAACATGAGAGAAGAAGAAGATGATTTCTGTGTTCTCTGTAAGGCGGGGGTTTCAAACATGGAGAGAGAATTTTTTGTTGGGCTCATATGCAAGGGGCAAGTTTGTCCTAGGTGGCTAAGAAATTATCCCACTGAAGTGTGGTTAATTTATCTCACGGGGGAGGTGCAGTAGTTTTATCCCGCTTTGGTGGATAAATTATCCCAGCCTTTAGTAATACCACCTAACATGTTTTCCCAAACAAGGTATAACATTGGCAGGTGGTAATACCATAAGCTAATCCATGTAGCAAAGGGGCTGTAAGTTTCTTGAAGATAACACCTTCCACCCTGTTCTAGTTAGCTTTAATATTTTATTTTATTATGCCGTATGAAATAATAAGTGAGGTGTTGTTTGCTTCTAAGCATGTTTCTCACAATTGGCATTAAGGTATACAGATTATTGATGATGATGTCAAGGCAGATGAATTGTGCACTAAGAGGGAATATGCTAGATGGTTAGTTCGAGTAAATTCACTGCTGGAAAGGTAGTATTTGGTCCATTCATGAGATTTGGTGATTCTTGTATAAATATGGTGTGATGCTTTTGCTGTAAGCAATTTTTTAATTTGGTTATAGGAATCCAAAACGTCGGATCATTCCATCAGTTGCACTCTCTGGCTCTATATTTACTGCATTTGATGATGTGAAAGTTGAAGACCCTGATTTTGTGTCAATCCAATGTAAGTTTGATGTTGATATTCACATGATGCTGGTGTCTTAGAACAAATTGCTGAACTGTTACCTTGGATTTGTTATTCAGCCCTGGCTGAATCTGGCATTGTTCGCAGCAAGCTAGCAGGTAAGAAGTCAAGTTCTGATCTTGATGATTCAAAAGGCCAAGGAGGGGTCTATTTTTTTCCTGAGAGGTACATTAGTTATTCTTATTCAGCTGTTTGTTTATCCTTTCAACACCCCCCCATCCGGTCCCCGTCCCCTTTCACCCTCCACCGAAATGAAAATAAAAACACCACAGACTAAAATGAAAAGAACAAGGAAGAAAAAGTTGCAAACGCAGTTTTCTTGTCAGTTCTGAAATGCTCTAGTGTTCTAGGTTCATACCTCGTCAGGATCTCATAGATTGGAGAGTTCAGCTAGAATATGAAGCCATGCAAGGAATGAATGAGAAGGTAAAACAAAACTGAAAAATATTTGGCTTGCACTTGTGTATAATGTTGTCTTCATGTTTGAATTATTTAGAATATAGATGCATATAATTGTCAATGTTGAAGTAATTTCACCTGGAGTCCAGAAGAAGTTTAGTGGTAACTGATTGATATTCAGCCTGCTTTTTGTAGATTTTACAATCTGACTTATTTACAGTCCAGATATCAGCAACCGACCTGGATTTTATGGACACAAGGGAGATCACTTCAGATGCATCACCTGAGCTATTTGTAGATATGCTGGCTGGTGACAAGAGTATACTCAGAAAAGTTTTTGGTCTGTCTCTGTCTCTGTCTCTGTCTCTGTCTCTCTCTCTCTTGTGCCTGTGCACATGCCCACAAAAGTTTGATAAGAGGTGCATGAGTGAATTAAAACTTCATATCTGCATAATGATTTAGTAGCTAGTGGTGTATTAGGATACTTGTCCAAAAAAAAGGAAAAAACCAAGAAAAGTTAGTGGCATATTGGTGAGTAACTGATGTTTGGTCATATCTTTTTTCAATTAACAATAAATTCATAAAGATGTGTTGACTTGATTTTGACACCACCAATAATCACAAGCCTTAGTCCCACTAAGTGGGGTTGTGTATATGAATTCTAGATTTTCAACCATTTCTTGTCTAGAATTCAGATATTTCAGTTGAAGATTTTTATGTTGATTGTTGACTACTTAAAGCAACCCTCCTTTATTAAGGCTTGGGACTTCCTGTGGATTGAGAGAAATCCCCTAAAGGCACAATTTAAATGGGTTGATTCTCTTTAGTTTCCCTTCAAAGTAGCAGACCAACTCTTTTGGTTGCAATTTTTGTTGGCAAATCCAAGTCTGAGTTCATGTTTTTCATAAAGTATTTTATTCATTATCTAGTTGTAATCTCTCTTTTAAATTCAAGCCATATAGAGTTTCATAATATTGTCCTATGACAAGTAGTGTTCTTTCAATATAGTAGTCTGAGGATGCATGCATTTTGCTTGGCATCTTAGGCTATTTATAGGGTCTTCTGGAGAAGCAGAAGATTTCTTGCCTTCCTTGCTGGACTTCCTGTGAAAGATTTCTTAATTTCCCCTGGCACGCGTGCGCGCGTGGGGGGTGGGGGGTGTTGAAATGACCCCTTTGTGCCACTGAAGTGCTGATCCATAAGATACTTCATCTTCATTTTGCAGTAGGCTTCTTGAGACCATTGGGAAACCTCTCTTGCCCATGAACTTTTGTGGCTTTAGTTTTTTAATTTAAATGATGAATACTTCATTTTGCAGTAGGCTTCTTGAGACCATTGCAGAACCTCTCCTGCCCACAAACGTCTGTGGCTTTTATTTTTTTAATTTCGATGATGACTGTATGTCCAATCTGGGCAGTTTTTCTAACCCTTTTTTCATGTGTAGATTGAGTTGATTTTGTTGAATGCATGGCAAACTTTCAAGCTGATCTATATTTTTTCTTGCATGTCACTTGTGCATTTCATTTCCCAACTAAGAAAAACTACATTTTATGTAACAGGAAGAGGAAAAAGGTTTCAGCCAAACAAACCTTCAACAAATGCGCAAGCAGCAGTTGCACTGACGAGTGGTAGGATGGCAGAAGCAATACGAGCTGAACTCATAAGTCTGGATGCTGAGAATTCTTCAAGGCAGAAAGCAATGGAAGAAATTAGGTCTGAGCTTCTTAGCAGAGTTGATATACAGAGACATTGGGACAGAAAGAAAGAAGAGGAGAAAACTCGTGGTTTTGAGGTGCAGAGGGCTTATCTTGCAGCAATTCATGACTTGGAGCAGGAGAAGGGTCTTCAAGAGAACAGTTTAGCGGATCGTTTGAAGAAGAAGGCAACTGTGGACTGTCAGAAGCAGCTGCTTTTTAGTCTCAAGGAAGAAGTTAGTGAGATGTCAAAGAGGCTTGCATGTGAGAAGGATAAGTATGAAATTGAACACCGTAATTTACAGGATACACTAAGTAATTTACAGGTCAAGCTGGATGAAACATCTGACACGAAGTCAATATTGGAAGCCGAAATAGAAGCCCTGGGGATACTCAGGTAAAAATCAAACTTGAATCTTTTTCTATGAAATTTTTGTATCAATTTATTTATTTTTTACTTTAGATAGAAAAAAGTTTATTCACAAAATCTCATTTTTAATTCAGTGGTTTGTAAAACTTCAATTTGTAGTTGGTGGATTTCAGTAGCTATGGAAAAATAAGATCAGTGATTAGGGGTATGGTTGGTAAGAGTGTGAGAGGAAGAAAGGGGTTATGAAAAAATGGCAAGGTTTGCATAGAATTCCTAGATTGATCTCAAAGAAAGGGGATGTAAGAGGAAGAGGGAAATGTTTTCCCTACCTTTCCCTCCTTGTTCTTTTATCCTCTCCATCCAAAAGTGGGTGGAAAAGGCTGCTGCCTCCTCCCTTTATATTTTCCTCTTAAAACTTAGGAATGCACCTGTCAGTTCTGGGACTTGAGGTCCCTGCCTTGAATATACAAGGGTTTCTCAAACCAGATGTTGCCTTAAAGATGGTGATATGGGGAGAAAACAAAATTGAATTCATGCAGTGGTTCCTATGGGTAATGCACCTGACACTTTTTTGGCTACCACCCTTGTTATCTAGAGTGTATGTGTTTTGACTTTTGATCAACACCGAGTCATTACTAAATATAGAAGACATATCAACTGTTGAAGTTGTTAAAGGGACGTTCCCATAAGATCTGTTAATTTGCAATGAACGTTAATGATTACACTAGATTGATGGTTTTTAAGTCTATGAATTGAATTGATTAAATTAAAAGTACAAGTATTTGATTGATGTTTTACCCCAAAGTTTAAGCACAGAATTGAAAGTAGAAGAATTTGATTAATTTTTACTAAAAAAGTTCGAGATTGAATTGATTAATTGAAAGTACAAGAACAAGAATGATATTTTGTTTCCTAAGCTGAAATCATTATGTGACTTGGTAATATTACTAAAGAAAAGTTTCTCGTGAATAATATAATATATACACACACACCGAGAAGGATAACCTTCCTGAGCTTTTCATTACAATTATTCATCTCGTTTCAAAAGGAGTATAACTTGATTGAATTCGTAAATATGTTATTATTGTTGATATTCATATACCTGCAATTTTCATTAGGATGCTATTGTTGTGTATTGTTTAATTACCAAAACAGAGGATTTGCTGCCTGGTGGTAGTCACTCATTAGAGTCCAAATAGTTGGATTTTAGATATTAATTACCATTATTTTTACTTTAAAGTGATTCAGTGTATGGACATAATTGACAATATTCCGATCCAGGAAAATGGAATTAGCAGCATTTCTGAATAAATGATGCTTTTTCTTTGAAGGAGATGTTTTCTAGTTAATGTACAGTATTGCCATGGATCTATAGACAATCATACTTGTGAGTTGAGACCTGTTGACATGGTGAGGCAAGTGATATATTTATCATCAACCAGTGTGACCATAGGCTTTGTAGTTGAACGGATTCTTTTTGGTTTGTTGTAACTATTATATTTTGCTTCTTGTAAATAAACTGATTCAACTAGATACCATTCTTCCTTTGATGTAATCAAATTACAAAATAACATTTGATTTGGGTTAACACCAAGCACTCATACTGACGTTTAGGACTGCTGTTTTAATATGATATAGCTACCTTACTGGATGCTGCCCTTACATTCTGATTACATAATTTGTGCAAAAATTTCTTCATTTTAATATTTAGATCTTTTGGGGATTCTGGTAGGATAAGAATATGTTGTGTTTCAATTTGAAATAGGCTACCAGGATTATCCTCTCTCATTAATGAGTTCTGATACAGATCTTGGATTGAGGAAGAAGCCAGGAAAAGCCAAGCCCGTGCCAAGGTGCTCGAGGAGGTGGGACGAAGGTGGAAGTGGGATGACAACCAAGCGTGATTTCCATTAACAGTAGAGTTCTACTGGAAAATTACTTGAAGAATTCCTTGATGGAGGATTACCTCATAGATCTCCAGTGATTGTCATGCATGAATGTGCATTGACATTTGTGTTTATAGCAGGCCGTATATCAGTACAAAGGAACGAAAGGAAATGGAAAATATATTGTAATGTTTCCTGAGGCCGCTTTGTTCTTCGATCTGTCATGGTGCCTATGGGAAAAGGGATGCAGATTGTTCTTGCTGCTTCACTGCCTACATTTCTTAAGTGCAAGTGTATGTGCATTCACATATGGACTTGAGGACAAATTGTAACACATTCTTGGGGTGAAGTTGCATTCAGATTTTGTGTTTGAATGTTGTCCATGTTGAACTGAACTTATGTGCCATTGTTATTCTTCGGATTGGGTCTTGCAAGAAACAAACAATCAAGAGTGGGATGCATGATGTATGTGCCCCTTTCTCTGAAACATTGGATGAGGATTAGGGAATTGGATGGTATATGTAACATGAAGTTGGGAGTGTTCCAAGTGTTTTATCATTCTCGTGGAGAGCTATTTTTCTGGGCTACCTTCATTACAGTATCGTTTATCAATTAAGTTGGATGGACCATCTAGCTGATCAATTTCATAAGAATGCAGCATCAGCTTTCTTCTTTTCCATTTTTTATTTCATAAGTTTCGCAGGTGGATACTAGATGTCCAGATACTATCACAAAAGTGGGACAAAGATGCAAAGATTTCCATTTTTTTAGTTTCCTCTTTGCTGGGGGCTCTCTTGCAGGACAATTTGTTCAAGGCAAAGGCTCTTTTAAACCTTCTATTTGGAGAGATGAGAAGCAGGAGTGGAAGGAAATTTTGCTCTCGCCAGAACTGAGCCAGTTCCAACCACCGCTTATTTCTATTGCATTCTAACCGTAATAGTAATAATAAGATTGCGCCATAGTCTAGTGGTCAAGACGGGTATAAAAAAAGGCTTTTCACTCTCATATTTGTGATGTACTAGTGTTTGAATGTTGATTGTTATGATTTTTTAATTTATATTTTTTGCTAAAATTGTGGAGTTGAGCAATAGAGGCATTTATAGCTAGTCTGGAACAAACGGGACGAATTCATAACTAGTCTGGAACAAATGTACATAATCGTTTTTAGCCACTTTTCTGAAAAAAATCGTTTTCAGCTATTCAAACAAACTAATTACACTCTATAGCCACTCAAACAAACTAATTACACTCTATACTCACTTTTTTTTTTTCATTTTTTTCAAAACTGTACTCAATTGAAAATGTAACAGGATCAAAACTAGATGGATTAAAACTTATAAAAAATGACAGACTTACAAAAATAATTAACAGAGTTAAAACTGAGTCAAAACTGAAAAGTGGCTGTTTTTAGCAATTAGTTTGTTTGAGTGGCTGAAAACGATTTTTTTCAAAAAAATGGCTAAAAATGATTTTTTTTTTTTTTTGAGACATAGTTAGTTTTTGCAATTTCCACGCACTTATAATCGAGCGTCATCTAAGAAAAAAAATAATAAAAACATACTCTATATTAATAGTAGTAAGAAGGTGCTATTTATCTACACTTGATTCCGAGATCTATTTTTAGTGGAACAGTTGCTTCCAACAAAAGAGTCCACTCTGATGGCTGGCTGTCCTCAGTTCTCTCCACCACTGGTGTTATGGAGCATCATTGGGATAATGCTTCGGCTGCCATGGAATTGTGGGCCCAAGCGATTTATGACCCAGAAAATGATTCCCAGTTTGTACAGACTCTCTGATCTCGGGGCCCCCACGAACTGCCCCACAGACTCTCTGATCTAATTTGATCATGGGCTGGATTAACTCCACCTGTCACCAATCAAGACCTTCCCAGCCAGGTCACGTTCCATGTTTACGCTGGACTCAATCTCAATTCAATCCCCCTTCCCCAATATCTCCTGTACATCGTACAGTCTTCTGTCGCATCATCAAACCCCCTATAAACGGAGTGCGATTTTGTGCACACCATCTTTAATGGGGTGCCAAAATAATTTTTTCACCCCCGAATTGGACGCGGCCCCAAGGGGTTGTTTCTCAGTCTCTTTTTTATTTTTTTATGTTTCTTTATTTTCATCACCTTTCTCCTACTACTGAGTCTCTCACCATTATATTCTCCTTTTTTTGCCAATCGTCTCCTTTTTTGTTGCCTTACCTCTCACACACTAATCATAATCTCGTCTCGTTACCTGTTCGCCAATCACGATTGCATCCTCCTCCTTTGCAGTGAGAGATGATGTAGCAGTAGGTAACGAGACGAAGTGGTGAAGTGAGGTGGCAATGACGACGACAGAAAAGCAGCAAGAGACTTGCTAGAGAAAAAAAAAGAAAAGGGAAGCATCCACACGACATGACACAAGTAGTAAAGTTCTTAATTTTTTTGAGAGTGACGAAGGATTAACTCTTAATGGAGATAAAAATATTTTATTTAGTGGAGATTGATCACGTGTCTGCTTGAAAATGCATAAGATTGCAATTGTATTCAATTTACTTGAAGACGGCTGAGAGAAAAGTCAATCTCCTTTAAAATTAGGCAGACAAAGTCCAAACACTTGGATAAAAAAAAATGAGGAAAAAAGAAGAAAGGAGAAAGATGGGAGTCCTACAAAATTGATAAAGGATGACGTTTACCTTATTAAGGGTGCACAAAATCGCACTCTAACAAATGAGATGAATAATCCTCGATAAGAAAATGTCAATTTTGGTACACCCATCAAATTTGGTTATATTGATGAAGATAATATAACATTATAATAAATTTATTTGTAAAATTTAACATCTTATTCAAGGACTTTTAAAAAAGAAGAATTATAGGAACCCAAACCCCACCTTGGCAATACATAGTCATCCAAGTCTCTGCAAGATTATTTTCTTGAATAATATCAAATTTATGTCAGATAAGGAGATGGGTTCCGTTTGGCCTCATAAAAAAATTTAAAAAAATGCCAGAAAAGCTGTAGGGGCAAAAGGGTCAAATTCCAGCCGAATAAAGGTTGGTTTCAGTTGGCTAGTATCTTACATATGCTCCACTCCATCAACTAAATGGCAGGACTTTCATTTTTAGCCACACTTTTTCAATCAAATCTACCATCCACCTACTCAACTCCTTTCCCATTCTTCCTTCATTCATTTTTTGTCAAAGGAAAGAGAAGCTGCAATTCTTTCTTTGTCTCTGCCTGTCAACAAGACCCACCTTCCTTTTGGGGGGCCCTTATGATAACAAGTAAAAATAAGGGAAATAAACAATAATTTATTAATAAGATTTTCAAAAATAGGTGAAAATTAAAATAACTTTATTTTTTTAGAATTTCTTTTTGGAGTTAAATAAGGGTGGGACTCATCATTCACCTAACCCCCCCCCCCCCCTTCTCTGCTGGTGGGGTACTCTTTGACTTTGAGATTCTTGAAAAACTTATGATACTATTTATTTAAAATATAATATTTCAGTATTTAAGATCAGTTATATGAATTTTAATTCATTTTATCTGGAGTCTGTGTTATTTAATTTAACTAAAGTTACTTAATAGTAAATAAGAATTCAGGGAGAAAATTTAATAAAAATGTTATTAATTATATTTTCTTACAAAAAAGGTTTATAAAGATTCATCATTTCTCATGTATTAAACACCAACCCTTTGATGGATAAACAAGCAACCAGAACAGGCACACGGCTTGCCATTAGAGACAAGACAATTATCTTAGCCGCCTTTTTCACTCTTAATGGCCAGCCAAAACTTAATACCCCTGGAGCAAGAAGGCAAGAATCCTTGGGGACCATGATGTTGTTCAAATTTACAGTGTTTGGAGTCTTTATCAGTCTGTGCATGTGGCCCTTTTTAACTGGACACAAGCTTATGAAGAATGAGTTGGAGAACTTATATTCCTTTGGAGAAAGACTGTCCACTAGTTTTTTTGGTGGTTTCTGTAGCTCGTAGCTTGACAATCGGGATGGAATTCTTCCATTTAGCAGATATATTTTGGGGACAAGCAAGTTTTCCCCTTTGAAGGGTCTAAAAACCTGATAAGATGATAATGCTGATTTTGTGGAGATGCTTTTAGCTTGATAGATGGCTGCTGAATCTCCATATTTATTACATTCCTGATCTGGGTTTCAAAACTTTTTTCTAATAAGGTAGGATCCTGGGTTGTTCTTTTTGCCCTTCATCTGGCGTGAAGGTCGGAACTCTGAGCTATGGGGTTTTGGAGAGATGGGTGGAGGGTTGTTTGAGAACTGAGTTTCTCTGTAGATGAGAGGAAGGGAGTATTTTCTATCAACAGTTCCTGATTCTACATGATAGTTAGGTTGGGATTTGTGGTTGCTGCTTCTATTGCAGCATATGCAGTTAAGCAGCTTAATATCAGAAGTTCAAGGTCATCAGTCTCTTTGATCAAGCCTTCAGGTATCTAATTCATGGCTTGTATATAATTCATCCAAGAAAACCGCTTTGCGGCTGTATCATTTGTTGTCATGAACAAAGTTCGCATACTGTTTGAAAAAATGTCCGTGAGAGTGCTGGCAGTTTATCTGCTCGTCAAAGAATGAATATTATGTTCTGGTTTTCTCGTGTAATTCATTTTAATTAAACTTTGTCACTGTTGTGAAACTGGGATTCAGAAAATGGCGAATTATCGACTGAACAGCCTTGCATTGAGGAAGATAAAGAACACTTCAAGTATTCTGGTGATGGCCCCAATGAACAGGATGTGAGTATTGATGTCAACCTTGATTAAGCTCATGTTTATTCTCTGATTGAATAATTTTCAATTTTTGTATTACAAATGCTTTTTTTTTTTCTTCCGAAGACAAGGTTGGACAGAACTTTCTATTATGTGCTTGCTTTTGGATATTGACAAATAATTTGTACATTGTAGGGGGAGGAGGAAGAGGAGAAAGAAGAGGTAAAGTTAATTAGTGGCGTGATAAACCCGGCTCTAGGTAATTCAGCCGATATTGAAGATGAGATTTTGCCCGAATTTGAAAATCTTCTATCTGGGGAGATCGATTTTCCATTACCCAATGACAAGTATGATACAGAGAGGACTTCCAAGGCAGAGAAAGACAAAGTTTATGAAAGTGAGATGGCTAACAATGCAAGTGAACTGGAGCGGCTGCGGAATTTAGTTGAAGAATTGGAGGAGAGGGAAGTGAAGCTAGAAGGCGAATTGCTTGAGTACTATGGTTTGAAAGAGCAGGAGTCAGACATCACTGAACTTCAAAAGCAGCTCAAGATTAAGGCAGTAGAGATTGACATGCTGAACATAACCATCAACTCCCTGCAGGCTGAAAGGAAAAAGCTTCAGGAAGAGGTTTCTCTGGGAGCTTCTGCAAGGAGAGAGCTGGAGGTGGCCAGGAATAAGATAAAGGAGCTGCAGAGGCAGATTCAGCTTGAAGCTAATCAGACAAAAGGCCAGCTATTGTTGCTCAAACAACAAGTTAGTGGTCTTCAAGCAAAGGAGGAAGAAGCCTTCAGGAAAGATGCTGAAGTTGAGAGGAAGCTTAAAGCTTTGAAGGAATTAGAGGTGGAGGTTGTGGAGCTCAAGAGGAAGAACAAAGAACTTCAGCATGAAAAGAGAGAATTGACAATTAAACTAGATGCTGCTGAGTCTAGAATTGCATCCCTTTCAAACTTGACAGAGGTACAAATCTGAAGTTCTCTATTGCATCTGTATGCATTATTATGGACTTATTTGAATCTGTGCTGTAGTTGCTTACACTTCTCTCAATTGATATAACTTTCTTTTTCTCCTACTTTAGTTGAGAAAAAACTAGAGTATATTAGGGTTACATGAGATACATACTGGACTTGGTACCTCAAGAATAGTTGCTAAATTCAGAAAACTCCACCATCCATCTCTTAGTTTAGGATTCAAATATTTGCAAAAGTAGATATGGCTATAGATAGATACAATTGGTGAAAGAGAATCAATGAAGCCAACCCCACCTAGTGGGATTAAGGCTTTATGTTCACAAAAGGAACATGTTGAAGATAATCCGATTGCCAGATGATAGATGCATTAACACTACATAGGTATGGGCACGTGCATGCAATCAATTGCACTCAATTCTAACATTCTAAGCATCATTCTGGCTGCAGAGTGAAATGGTTGCCAAGGTGAGACAGGAGGTCAACAATTTAAGGCACACAAATGAAGATCTTTTAAAGCAAGTTGAAGGACTTCAAATGAATAGGTTCAGTGAAGTAGAGGAGCTAGTGTACCTTCGTTGGGTCAACGCATGCTTGAGGTATGAGCTGCGTAACTACCAGACACCACCTGGGAAAACATCAGCCCGTGATCTCAACAAGAGTTTGAGCCCACGATCACAAGAGAAAGCTAAACAACTGATGTTAGAATATGCAGGATCAGAACGCGGACAAGGAGACACAGACCTTGACAGCAATTTCTCTCACCCATCATCTCCAGGAAGTGAGGATTTTGACAATGCTTCTATGGACAGTTCTACAAGTAGATACAGTAATATCAGCAAAAAGCCTAGCTTGATTCAGAAACTAAAGAAATGGGGCAAAAGCAGGGATGATTCAAGCACTCTTTCTTCACCAGCTAGATCCCTTGGGGGAAGCTCTCCTAGCAGGATTAGTATGAGCCTGAGGCCAAGGGGCCCACTGGAAGCCCTTATGTTGAGAAATGCAGGTGATGGTGTAGCCATCACTACATTTGGGAAAGCAGAGCAGGAAGCTTCTGAATCTCCTGAAACTCCAAAGGTTTCTTCTGGTGACTCGATGAACAATGTTGCAGAGTCATTCCACTTGATGTCTAAATCAGTTGAAGGGATTTTAGATGAAAAATACCCAGCATATAAAGACCGGCATAAATTGGCTTTGGAGAGGGAGAAGCAAATCAAAGAAAAAGCTGATCAAGCAAGGGCCGCCAGGTTTGGCAACAATTCAAAATTAAGTTCTGGTTTGGAGCCTAGATCCAAAGGGGAGAAGGATAAATCCTTAAGTTTGCCACCAAAACTTGCTCAGATAAAGGAGAAAGTAGTGGTCTCTGGTGACTCAAGTGACCAACCCAGTGATAGCAAAATGGCTGATCCTCAAGTAGTGAGCAAGATACAGCTTGCTAATATTGAGAAAAGACCTCCCCGTGTCCCTCGACCACCTCCTAAACCATCTGGAGGTGCTCCTATTGGCGCAAATACTAATCCTACAAGTGGCATACCAGCACCTCCATCTGCGCCGCCACCTCCACCAGGTATCCCACCACCACCACCCATTCCCGGTGGACCTCCTCGGCCACCTCCTCCACCAGGAAGCTTACCAAGAGGGTCAGGGACTGGGGAAAAAGTCCATCGTGCTCCTGAACTAGTTGAATTTTACCAGTCATTGATGAAACGTGAGGCTAAGAAGGATACGCCATCATTGATATCTTCAACATCTAGTTCAGCAGATGCTAGGAGCAACATTGTCGGGGAGATTGAGAATAGATCATCATTCCTCCTAGCTGTATGAATTAATTTCTCTAGATTGCAGTCAACTTCATAAAATTTGGAGTATAAATGCTCTTTACACATCCTGACAAAGATTAAAACTGCTTTTTCGGAATTCAGGTGAAAGCTGATGTGGAAACTCAAGGTGATTTTGTCCAGTCTCTGGCAACTGAAGTTCGAGCAGCATCCTTTACCAATATACATGATTTGGTGTCCTTTGTGAACTGGCTGGATGAAGAACTCTCTTTCTTGGTATGCCTATTAGTCTGCTTTATTGAAATGAATTATTCATTATGCCACTGAACAACCAGTGTTTTGTAGATCAAAAGGAATGAAATTTGTCATATAATATAATATCATATGTATCAAAAGATATATGAAAATTTCCAGCAAACTTTGCCTTGGTCCAACAAAATATTTTCTCTAAGAAAAATCAGATAGGCTCAATTCTTGTTTGACGTTCATTAGCAAGAACAAATTGTTAAAAAAATGATGATATCTGGTCCTACATCAGTTCAACTTTATTTGCTACCCTTGGCATCTGCAGTGAAGTGTTATTAACCAATAAGCCATCAGAATTTTTTTTTTTTTTTTCTGTCTATAAGTCATCTTTTCAATCTGTCTCTTGTAAGGTTGATGAGCGAGCAGTCCTCAAGCACTTTGATTGGCCAGAAGGGAAAGCAGATGCTCTACGAGAGGCAGCCTTCGAATACCAGGACCTGGTGAAGCTGGAGCAGCGAGTGTCCTCCTTTGATGATGATCCCAAACTCCCTTGTGAAACTGCTTTAAAGAAAATGTACAAGTTGCTTGAAAAGTATGTCTCTCTTCTTCTCATGCATGTTTATTTTTTTTTTTTTTTGATAATTTCTCATGCACGTTTACCAGTTGATATAGAGCATTAAGATGGCTAATATTCAGGGAAAAGCCTCTCTTAATTCATTGCTGCTCTTGGGAAATATGCTGTTCAGATAGTTGAAGAGGTTGATGGCAAGCATTTGTAGCAATAGTAAGGTTGCTTCTTTGTGATTGAAGAGTCACAGGTTTGGGTGGTGAAAATGACATCTTTTCAAAGCAAGACAAGGCTGTGTATAGCAACAACCATCTCCCAACCCTTGCAAAGCGAGCAGCCTCATGCACTGGGGACAACCTAGATAGTTTGAAGAGGATTCTCGAAAACCAAATCATAGAAGATCACATGAAAAAAACCATCATTTTGATACCCTGAGCAGTTTATTCATCATTTCAAGTTTACCTTAACGTTTATCTCATGGTTCCATAATATTTGCGTGATCATCAACTTCCTTTGGAAATTATCCGTCTCATTTGTAAAATTTAAAGTTGCTGGTGGTATCCTCATGTTCAATTTCATTTACAGGGTGGAACAGAGTGTCTATGCGCTCTTGCGTACCAGGGACATGGCTGTTTCACGATATAGAGAATTTGGAATTCCCATTGATTGGCTGATGGACTCTGGAGTAGTAGGAAAGGTATGGTTCACCACTAGAAGAAACAAATTTCACGTTGCTTAAATGCTACAGTCGTCTTGTCTATACTTTAGCTGAGGCATATCATATGTAAATTGGGTTGTAATCTCCACTTCTTATACGGCAAGCTCTTATTTGGTGTTGTCTCCCAACCTTTATTTCAATAGTAGTTGTCTCTATGCTGTTACCTCAAAATCAACAAGGGAACTAGCACTCGCATAACATGGCTTTGACAATACTCATTTACTTACATCTATAAAATGGTGAAAGATGATGTTTTCCCTTGCAGATCAAGCTCTCTTCTGTGCAACTTGCAAAGAAATACATGAAACGAGTAGCAACTGAACTGGACGTGTTGAGTGGTCCTGAGAAGGAACCAAACAGAGAATTTTTGCTTCTGCAAGGTGTCCGTTTTGCTTTCCGTGTTCATCAGGTAACATTTCTGACTTCAGCCCATTTCTCTTCCCATTAGGCTTTGAATGCTTCAAGATTCAGAGGATAGTATCATAAAAATCCATAATTTACCTAGAAAACTTCAGACGGGGAAAGGCCAATCAGAAGCATTTAAAACTTTTGAGAATATGTTGTTGTAAAACTTGAATGAATTTGCAAAAATAGTTGGGAGGAGTCCCCTTTGTACAGAACATATTTTCCCTGGAAAACTTGACACTATGTTTGGAACTAGGGTTGGCGCAAGGAAAGAAAACTGAAATTAAGCGCTTAGCACGCATGTAAAAATGCATGTAGATAAGTTACATCATTTTCTGTTGCATTGAAAAACCCTTGTCACCAAGTAAAGGGTATAAATCTTCTCTAACGGCAAGTGAAATGCTTCGGTTGTTTCCAGTTTGCGGGAGGCTTTGATGCAGATAGCATGAAGGCTTTTGAAGAATTGAGGAGCCGAGTGCGTGCACAGACAGGAGAAGACAATAAGTTGGAAGCATGAAGAGGGTTTTATTTTGATTCTTAGTCCTAGTTTTGGTTTATTATCTCTTACTTATACTCAAATTTTTAGCTGTATACTCATCCAACATCATCTCTGTAGCCTGTAGGTGTGGAAAAACATCATTCTGTTGAACCTTGTACAATCATATATATATGATCAATACTTTCAGTTCAATCCAGAAAAAGGAACCCTATATGTGCAATTACAAACTGCTCAACAAGCAGTTGGCTGAAGAGAAAATGGAAAGAGCAAGAAAACCAGCTTTCCATCTTTGAGAGTGCCAAGGTTTGGAATCTAAATTAGTGTTTTCTATTTGACAGGGATGATATTTGCCCGACACAAGTTTTGGGGGGGGGGGGGGGGGAGGGGCTGTTGTGGGTCCCACCCCACCTTCCATGGGGTCATACCCCCCTCTCTCTTAATTTGCCTATATCAGGTAAATTTTATGTTATCTGACGTTAGCAATATAAAAGTTTTATTCTATTTGGATAACATTATCTTTATATCTATTCATCAAGAAGCATATAGTATATAATTGACCACTAACTGCCCTTTTAGTCAATTATTATCTAAAAATAACTAGTTGGTCAATTTCAATTTTCCTACTAAATGGTCTCTATTTTGCTCCCTTTTGTCGTGTTTAAGGGATTGCTTTCCCCCATGAGTAGGGATTTGAAAAAAAAAGTACAAGTTGTTTTCTTTTCATATATCCATGCCATTGTAATTGGGAGTGTCATATTTTATCTTTAACAGCCATATCTCCAATATATTAATCATTTCCCTAATAATATGGGGCAGAGACATTAATGCAAGTAATAATGAGCTGAATTGAAAGTTGGTTAGCAATAAGCATTGTATTAATATCCCTTCATAGACAGCTGCAGCTGTGTTCTTTGAAAATGACCATTAAATTGTCAATCTCCACTCTTGTTTTTGATAACATCCCCTCAATTATCAATCATCAATCAATCTCACCTAAAATATCTGCCAATATCTGCCATATGACTACATTTTGTGGGGGTGGGGGGGGTCAATTTGACACTATTATTCATGATGAATGAATCATCGTCTAAACTATTATAAATAATATTTCATCAAGTATCACTAACAGAGTTATTAATTCACTTAATTTTAATTAAAACCCGACTTAACATGATAAACCATAAATTCTGTACAGAACACAGCACCTCAACTCCTAAAATCCTACTCAAACCTAAATCTCACTTGGCTGTCACATTGGAGTGTAATTGGATAAATCCTTCTTTAACATAGTGTTAAAATGTGTTAAATAAAACTCTATCACGATAATTTATCAGTAAAGTTCAAGATAAGTTATTTGAATAGAAATAAATAAATTTATCTTAAAAATTTAAGATTTAACAAATATAATAAAAAATATTTTTGTTCGAAATAATTTTTTTATCTCTTATTTTTCAGTTTATATCTTGATTAACAAATGGTACGTAAAATGTTACAAGTGAAATATATATATATATATATAAATAGTCTTTCTATTATTAAATTATTATAAGATTTAATATTATAATTAATTAAATTAACTTTGGTGCCCCGCTGTCCTCACCTCGTCCAAGACTCCAAAGTCCAAACTAGGGGTGTTCAAAAAAATCGGTGGACCGCGGAAACCGGCCAAACCGAACCGAACCAGACCGATCCGATCGATTTTTTTTTTTCGCGGTCGGAAACGGTTTGAAAGCTATCCAAACCGCGCGGTTCGCGGTTTGGATAGTAGGCGGTTCGGTTTAAACCGAACCGCCCAGAAAATTAAAAAAAAATTAAAAAAAATAAATATAAAGTCACCCAAGGGCCAAAGCCCCGCGCACGCGTAACCCTCGCCCCCACCCGCGCAGCCCTAATCGACAGCCCCCTCCCCTACTTCAGCAACCCTAATCGGTAACCCCCTTCGGCCCTCCCCCACCCGCGCAACCCCTCCCCAGTTCCCCCTAATCGAAATCATCCGATCTCTCCTACTGCTGCAACCTCCCACCGTCTTCCCTTCTGCTTTCTCTTTCTCCTCGTCCTTGGATTATCGTGGTAGCCCACACTCATGGTTCCATCGCCGGCTGCGACAGATCGAGGCAGAGGAGAGGAAGCTCGGGCCGAAGCGGAGATAAGAGAAAGCTCGACAGATCAAGGCAGAGGAGAGGAAGCTCGAGCAGATCGAACCAGAGGAGAGGACGCTCGGGACATACTGACATCGTTGGGGCTGAAGCTTGGGCCGAAGCAGTTCGCCGATCTCACAAACGAGGATTGTTTCGTTTACCTGACAGTGAAGACCGGTGAGTTCTGAAATTCAAAAGCTAGTGTGTGTTTGTTTGTTTGTTGTTATTGTTTCAAAAGCTGAAGCTTGGGCCGAAGCACTTCGCCGATCTCACAAATGAATTGTTATTGTTTCCTTAGTTGTTATTGTTTGATTGTTTCAAACTGCGGCAAACCGCACCAATCCAGACCGCAAATGCGGTCTGGATTGGTGCGGTTTGGCTGGACCCAAACCAAACCGTGATTTGGTTTGGTCATCAAACCGCACTGGCGGTTTGGCGTACTGAAAATGGTTCAGACCGGCCAAACCGCACCGTGAACACCCCTAGTCCAAACCACTGGTCAACAACTTCACCGTCATAATCTTCATCACTTTCTGTTCCAACGATGGTTTGTAAGACAATGGCATGTTATTTTATTTTTATAAATTATTGCAGTGATTTTTTTGTGTGATCACAATTATAATTATACAATAGTTTATTTTTATCATGCTGTCACTCGATCACAATAATAAATTTATTGACTAAAAATTTCATCGTCAATCCACTTAGACTCTATAAGAAAAAGAACTATCAAATGATGTAGAGAAGTCTTCGTACAAATACTCTATTACTTAAGTCAAACACTGAAAAGTTGAAAATCATACTGAAATCAGTATCAAAGACATATTTTTTAAAATAAAGGTCCATATATTTGTAGAGAAATATAAAATCTTTTCAAAATTTAGTAGAATTAAGATTTTTAGGCATGATGTATATTACTTTCGTAAAATTTTTAGAGAAATTTTTTAATGTAAAAATTATTTTATTGGTACTTTATTTGAAAATCCGAATAGTTATTTTTAGTCTTTTACCTATATCTTTAAATTGAACTGAAAAATCAAACCGAGCAATTTGATTTCGTTTTGATCTTTTTCTTTTTCGTTCCAGTTTGCATTTGATAAATTAAAAAAATAAATAATTCAACTCAATTAGATTCAATTTATTTTTTTTCAAAAAAAAAAGAAAAATAGAAAAAATCACACACCTGAGACAGAGAGGTGGGAAAAGGTGGGGAAAGAGAAAAAGCTTTTCAGCTTGGAGTGGTAAAAGTTAATTGTGGCTTTCACAGTCATCAAGTCCCTTCATGAGCCTTGACAGGCATGCCAGTTGCACCTTCCCCATTTGCGTCCTTCTTGATTAGATTTCACCAATGGAGAGCTCTTCCTATAAAATTTAACTTCAATATAAATAAAAGATAAAAGTACCATCTTATCGTATTGACATTATATTATAATATAATATTTAAATTTATATATATAATAAAATATAATTAAATTATGATATTATAATAATATGTTGACGTGATATCATAATTACATTAAATATTTTATTTTTAAGAGGGTGCGTGACAAATTATTTAGAATTGTATGAATCTAAAATGATTACTAGTTTTATCAAATGGAAAATTATTTTACTTAGGTAACATTTTTTTATAACTCTTTTGCTCAAACTATTTCCTCAATTCTTTACAAACCCTACGGGCTGGTGATGCGTTTGGGAGGAAATCAAATAAAAGTAATGAAAAATAGTTCTTATCATTGCAAGACAAGATAGTAATTTTTGTTGTTTAAATACAACAATAAAATTTATAATTGTGAAATCGCTTTTTAGGTCTTGAGAACCTGTGTAAGCTAGTCAAACGACAAATGATTTTTTTCTCGCTACACAAATATTTTAATATTTAAATTAGTTTAGTCAGAAATCAAAAGAGAAGTCAAAAATTTATTATAATATTTTTAACATTTCTCATATTTTATAGAAGTGGGAGATGATAAAGAACAAAGACCTTATTTCTTTCGAGATTAAAATTGTCATTATATGTTCTGGCATTCAAAACGAAGACCTTATAAGCGAATTAATGTGTTTTTGATAGGGGTATGACTTGAGGGCCCTTCGAGAGATTTTTGAATCTCTCCAAAAGCCCTATCTTTCATCCCTAGAAGCAACCTCATTGGAGGGTTTTTTTTGGAGGCCTTTTTCAACAAGAAAGTTTCCTAGGCCCTTTTTATGCTTTTTCTTTTTGAGCTTTTGTATAGATTTTTGGGTTTTTTGACTTGTCTTAGGATTGGCTCTTTTAGCTCATTATGTTTGGCACATTAGTAATAAAATAAAATAAAAATGAATAAAAACATTTCTCTTTTAAACCTCAACTTTTTGTGTCACAATATTAACTTTGATAATTGTATAAAAATACTTACAAATTATTCTTATCTTAATCACTTAGACATAATAGTGGTCGACGATAATGGCTTTTGGAATCAATCACTACAATTCTGCCTGGATGTGAGCATTTGCTAGAATGGAAGGCTTGTTCTCTTGATATAGTTTTTGACACTTAAGTTAGTATAATAAATAAATAATATATGTGTATAAATACTATGAGTTTCCTAATTTACTTGTAAGGATTCCTTACTTTTATACAAGCGAGGTGAATCAGTATAGATGATTCTCTCGAACTAGATAGAGATATACTCAAAATTTTCAAATATGAAGTGAGTCGAGATACTTGGAGTTTATCTCCGACACTTCCTAATGGGGTTATCTCCGACTAGATAAAGATAATGCCAATCCCACATTTTTTGGGGATAAGGTGAGTTAAAATATTTGAAGTTATCTCTAATTACTTCGCGTTTGATTATTTCTAAATTTGGATAGAGATAAATGCCGGATTCAAATTCTCTAGAACGAGAATTCGAGAGTTAGATGTTAATAAGTATTCTTTAAAATTGAGATAGACAAAGAGACATGCATCATCTCTTGTTGCTTGTCAGCAGGAACACATGGCCAAATGAGACCGATCAATCTTTACGAGTAGTCTAGTGATTTCATTACTCTATTAAACAAATAAAATATTTGACATTACTTTTTATCCCTTAGACTCCCAAAGATGCAAAAGATATTATACATTTCATTTCACTCAATTGTATAAAGTCACAGAATGAAGTATTGTTTTTCATGGGCTTTTATTACTAATTGAAAAAAAAAACATATAATAATACCTAACAAAAAAGAAAATTAAAATTATTATATTGTTTTTCTAGTGTTTTAATAAAAATATAAATATTTTTTTATTTGTCTAAATTTTAAAATTCTTAATTAACAAGTTTAAATTAGTTGATCACCTACCATCTATCATAATTTTTTCTCTTATTTCGAATTAACACTAATTATCAAATTAAAAATGTTGAGTGAATTACTTAATTTAGAAAGAAATTTTATTTTTTAGTACCATGTATAAGGTCTGTATCAACAATTAAAAAACATAATATTTATTTTTTTATGTGCAAAATGTTAAGATTCGGTATTTCAATTATCTAGATTAAATAAAATACTTTTGGAGTATTCATTTCTTTATAATTTTATTCAAAAAATATTAAATAATTTTTAATAGGGTGTTTAAAAAAAAATTAAAAATTATTACTACTATTTCATTAAAAATATTCTTAAAAATTTGAGTAAATTCACTATATACTAGTTAAATTTTGATTCTTTAACCAACACATCCTTAAATTTTGTTTTTCGCCAAACTAGTCCTCGTATTATTTTTAGACCAAACGGGTGGCTTGTGTTGTGCACGTATAAGTAAAACGTAAAAAATTTTAAATAAAATTTTATTGGGTGATGTTTGATAGTTGTTGTTTATTTTTTACTCTTTTTAGGCAAAATTATTAAATAAAATCAATTTTGATGCAATGATAAAATTATTCATTAATTAATTTCTTAGTTATAGGTTCAAATCTTATTAATCTTTATAAAACAATTAAAATTAATATATCACTCATAGAACAAAAACTCAAAATGTCTACAGTTATGCCAAAACATATCCCGACCCTCACAATGAAAAACTAAAAAGAATAACTCTAATCAACCAATATATGTACATTTCTCTTAACATAAAGAGAATATATACAAATATTAGAAGAAATTTCGCATTACTTCATATTAAAATTAGAACTCTCGATCTTTAACTCAGATCAAATATTTACCAAATATTTATATGTAATCAAATTTACTTCACCTCATCTCAAGGCCAAAAAGACCCTAAAGAGCTAAGAAGTTTTGGAGACATGTTATTGATATTAATACACTCAAAAATAATATTAACACATCGAACTATTTAAAAAGACAAAAGTTACTCTTTCTCTTTTGCTAGCAATGGCTATCCTTCTAAGTATTTGTATCTTTTTCTAACACTTTTTAGTTAGAACTTTATCTACAATTAATGTCACTTATCTTCCACTTAAACTTGGTCTACAACCATTTAAACATTAAGAAATATAAATCAACCCCATAATTTGAAACTTATAAATCTCTTTAGTTTCTGGTGATTAAGTAACTTATCAACCAATTTCTTGGCAACACGCTGACCAATTCAGAGGAAGCACCTGGATTAGTAAGAGACCAATATGTGACGTAATCTCAACAATTTAGCACAATGGCCACTTGAGAAGCATTTAGACTTGTTATGTGGGGAGACCCCATGAGTCACTCATTAAGGGATATGGCTCCACTAGCATTCTCCCCCATGAGTCACTCATTAAGGGATATGGCTCCACTAGCGGCCCAACAACTTGACACCATGTCTTTACTATGCTTTGGAGTTAGTCTTATGTAAAGTCTCAACGAAATACTTTTCTCTTTAGAATGTGTTTTTACAGCATAATTTAGAGATTTTTTTAGAAAAAATTCTTATAAAAGTTATTCGCCAATTCTTACGATTTATATTTTACTTTCAAAATCTCTATTCACTTGACTTTTCGTTTTTATTATTTATTTTTTTCAAATTTACTAAAGATTATTCTCTTATAGATTTACTTCTAATGGTCTCTTTTTTCCACCTAAACTCTTGTATTTAGTTTAATTTATCAAGGCAAGATTTTTGTGTGTGTGTTCATTTTCATAAATCAAACTTAGTTCGATTCATAATTCGTATGAAGTCTAGATTTTTGAATCATTCTAAAATACCAAGTTTAAAAGAAAAGAAAGACTTTTTAGGCATACCAACCTAAAATCTTTAAAAATTTTCTAAGTTGCAACAACTCAAAATATGAATGTTAAAATCATTTATTTTTGCCAAAATAAAATAACACATTTTAAATGAGAATCGAGTTTGTACAACGAGTTTGACATATTTAATACACTTAATATCAACAAAATAAAGCCTATACATGCTTTTAGTAACTACTATAAAAACATTTATAGCATCTACCAAGCATGGCATGCCACAAAAATATAGTAAAGTTTCCAAAATCTACGCTTCAAGAACTTTTTTTTCCTTCGAATCGCTTGCCTTACTTAGAATGTTTGAATATTTCATGAGTAAAAGATAAATCTTTTAAGTGAAGAATCACAAAAATAAAATATTTATATAAAATACGTGCATAAAAAAAATGTAAATTTTTACTCTGTAACGCCACCTGTGATTGTGTCGGCCTCATTTCAAAAGCTTCCTCAACCAACTCACTGAGCATCTTTTAGAAGGTCCCCGACCATGTCACCTAAGGCCTAAGTAGCTCAAAGCAAAATAATATAGTCATATATGATCGTGGATGTAAATGAAAAATCAAACATAATATGTTTTCAAAATCAATTTCTCATACAACATGAAAAAAACTACGAAATAAGAGTTTGTGGATGGAGAAAATAACTCACCTTGGAATTTATTTAGAAAAGATTTTGCTTGCTCCTTCTGACTTCTTAATCTCTCATCGGTTACTTTGATGGAAGCTTCATTTTTCTCTCACTAATCTTCTATCTTTATTTTCTTTATTTTCTATTTTCTCTTTCTCTTGCACTTGTTCCTACTCCTTCAAATAGGAGACCCTCCCCAATTTATAACATCCGTATTTTTTCACACAAAAAAGCCAATTAATGTAAGAAATTTTGTGCTTTATGTCTATTTTTTGAATCTACCTTTCTTCTAAAATACACCTATATATACATGTGAGAAAGGAAGAAGAAAAAAAGGTAATGAGATCCGTGGAAACGACTTCCAAGCCATTTCTAAGGACGAGTGTAGGGGAGGTTACCCAAGGCAACCTCTTGGGTGTGCAGACAAGTAGCAAGCAACTGTTGCTCATTGGCCCTCGCCCCCTAAGCGATGGGGTCCCTTATGTAGGAAGCGATCTCACATTGGAGCTATCAGACTATATCTCGTTATGTATATACATATACATATAGTAAACATATATAGCCTGTTTTTTAATTATTTGATTCATTCATTGAGCTAGATAAATTATTCTTCAATTTAAATTTGAGCTTATTTTCTTAAATTTTTACATATTTTAGAGCATCACATACCATTACTGGATAAACTATAAAAATTCTAAATTTTTCAATGATAAATAAGTATTTACTACTTTTCTATCCGTTATTGTATTTCTCTTTACTCACTCACCTATTATCGAATACTAATTAATTGTAGAAATTTACCCAAAAAAAAAATCAAAATATCGACTTAAAAGAGATTGACAAACCTCATAAATTAAAATCTCAAACTTTGGAAAACGGACAAACCACATCCCTACTATTCTACCACTTTGGTGATTATTATTGTCCTTAGTTAATAGTTTGATTTAGTAGACGCGGACCCACACCACACTTTTGAGGGTTCCCGGGGGGAAGAACTTTTTGTCCCACACTCGTTGCACTTCATCGCAATGCTTTTCCAGGACTTTTTTTTTTTTTTTTAAAAAAAAAAGATTAAATAAATTCCATCCACTAATAATTTATGATAATGAGCAAATCTATTGTTAATTTTAAGTAAAATTATTATAAATTTTATGTGCATTACGAGAGTTCATGAAAATTATTTGTGAGTATAATATTTTTATAAAATAAATACAAAAATAGAAGGGAAAATGAGTAGCCTTTCATGACATTCACTAATAAATTTTTGGGTCAATTGAGACCATGTGGTCCTGAACTTTTGGAAATGACCTAATTAGTCACAATACCTTTACTAACATTGTTAAGTAGATAGAACATTTTCTATACTTTGGGTCTTTAGTCCAAACACTCATGAATATTAGGTTTTTGATCTGAACACTACTGAATTTTTGTTTTTTACCAAATCGATTTTGGCTTTTTCAAAAATATTTAAGGATTAATTCACAAAAAAATAAAACTTTACGAAATGCCCGTCAAAAATTCAAAGTTTGGAAGTTATATATAATTAATAATATAGGAAGAGTTTAAAAATTAGATTAGAATAACTTTAAAAATTTATGGATATTATTCTCTTTCTCCCTATAATTTTAAAAATTAAAGTTTATGGATATCCTGCTTTATTTGTTTTTGTGTGTCATTAGGGTACCCTACACAATTAAGGGCGAATGTAGAATGGAAAGTTAGAGCCTAGAGGAGTAAAATTCTAATAGTAAGATGGTTATGTCTCTAATAATTTATTAATTAATATGGTTAGGGGTACCCTACATATATAATTTAAACTTCTTGTCATATATACTCACGATTATTTGAGTTATTTGATTGGGTGAGTTGTGACACGTAGCACGGTCTCGTCACATGCAGTGCACACTGAATTTTACTCCGGCATATATATCATTAGGAAGGAGGCAAATCTTTCCCCCTAACCAACCCCATTAATTAAGACCATTATTATAGTGTTAGCTAAGTATCAATTTTTTTCATCATCCCCACCGCCGTGCCGTCACAGCTACTCATATGTCCCTTTGAAATAACCACCGCACACCAAAAAAAAAATCACTCTTAAAAAGAACTTAATAAAAATGTATTATTACCTATAAAGATATAAAGACGATTAAAGATAAAAATTTAAATAAAAATAAAATAAAATGATTGACGAGCTAAAATTTATGTGTCCGATATCGGATGGCTTTAAATTTAGATTGTTGTTGTTGTCGTCGTAAGAATTGTGTATAGAAAGTTGTGTTTACATGGGCACTCGAAAATCAGTATATGGAATCCATTACAATGTGAATTAGTTATACAGAATCAGGCAAATGGATTAATATTAATACAAACTAATTAATGGTGGGAAAGCCTTCACTGACCAATTAATGTTGTTGTCTGGTCTGATCATCAGTTTCGGATCACATCTCCCGACGGCGGCCGGCTAGTGGTGCAATGGGTTCGGGCCGGTGGGAACCAGCCGCTTATCGACGCCGTAAAGCGGATCGATCTCGCTCTCCGGGGGATGTTTCAAGCGGTGGTTTCTGAGAAACGGGGTGAAGTCGAATTTCTTGCTGTTTTCCAGGACTTTTCTGTTGACCGGCGGAGGGTGGCGAGGGAGGGGCAAGTTGGCGGTGTTGTGGCCGGTGATCCTGGAGCTGAAAGCGCGGACCTCATGAAACGAGATTACGAAGAGAGAGAGGCAGACGACGATGAGCAGAACTAGGCGAGAAGGTTTCTGCAGGGCCATGGAAGAGAAGGAGAGAGAAGAGAGGAAACATGGGAGAAGAAGAAGAACAGGAAGAAGTAAGAGAGAGAGAGAGAGAGAGAGAAGAACGAGTTATCTTTTGAAGGGCTTATTGATAGATTGAATCTAATGGATTGTTGCAGGATCTGAAGAGGGAGAGTTGAGTTTGCAGGGGATTTACTTCCATGGGAGACCTGTGAGCTTGTTTATGTCTTACTTTAATATGAGAGAGAGAGAGAGAGAGAGAGAGAGAGAGAGAGAGCAGTTTCCAATGAGAGTTGCTTAGAAATCAAGGAACGAAAAGGCTCATTATGTGGATTGTCAAACCTTGAATTATGCCAAGTTTGATTATATGCTTATTATTATTTAACTAATGAATTTGCTTGCATGAAATTCATGATTCTTAGGAGGATTTATAAATTAATTTATGGGTAATAGTAACTCTATATTGTCTCTAGTGATGGAGTAATATGTATATATTATTTAAAGATTAACAATGGTCAAATTCATATTTTTATTCAAATTTTTTATTTTTTTTATTGCACCTATGATACTGATTTTTAAACTAATTTAATCTCTATATTTTGATTTTATTCATGTAATAATTTAAAATTTTCGTTATTTCGATTACACTGCTATACTTTTATGTATAAAAAAAGAAAAAACGTATTCAAAGTTAATGATTATATCTTAAGATAAAATAAGATGATAAGATATACATTACACTCTATTTATATTTTTAATACATTTTAGTTAAAAATAAAGTGTTCTTATTGTCTTATACCCTTGCCCTCGTATCATTGGTTAGCATTACTCTTAATTAAGAACAATGATTGGAAAACCCAATAAATTTTTCAAATTAACCCAAGTGACCTGTATGTGTGTGTCCTTAATCCATTAATGTTAATTATTAAATATTAAAGTTTACTAAAACACTTTAAAATGTAATAAATTGCCAAAACTCCCTAGGTGTCGGTGCATGGGGAGCTCCAATCCATGACCCTTGATGGGTAAGGATTAGTTAAGACTTGAATGAAAGTTAAAGTTTCAATAATTACATATTATCTTTAGATAAAGTATTTCTATATTAATAAATAGATATCATGTTTTTATTTTTTTTATTAATTGATAAAAATATTTATGATTTGAAAATAAAATATAATAAATATGCTTTGTCTATAAATGAAATATATTTATTATACCTTGTATTATCATATGTTCTTAACTCACATAATAAAAAAAATATGAAAATTTTATATAAATTTTTGACACTCTTAATTATCATATATTAAAAAAATTTAAGCATAATGGTTGAAATGTAAAAGTGAGCCCGATGTTTTATGTAATCGTAAAATTTTACTTCAAAGCTAAAATTAAAAAGTTTTATTAGTCGTATAATCAATTATATTACATAACACAAAATACAAGCATAAACATTAAAAAAAATAAAAGAGAAAGGATTAGAAAAGAGATTATTATATAATAATAAAGTTAAAGTAACTATTATTGAAAGAGTGATTAAAAAGACTTGATGGCTTATATATAAGCAAAAACTCATTAAAAGATTAAAAAGTGCAAATGTCCAAAATAACTTCAAAATACAAGTATGTAAAATTCCCCTGATTGAGAGATTCCGAATAAAACGCAAACATGATAATTTTGATATTTGAAATTTTCTCCAAAAGCTCTGTAAAAAGAGTAAAAGAATTTTAATTCTAATGAATAATAGAATATCAGGATAAACATATCATACTTTTAATAGATCTCAGAATGTCAGAATAAACATTATCTATAAGAATTTTAATTTTAGAGAATTAGGGAAACATTCATGTTCCTCTATAAATAAATAGTTCTTGTTTCTAAAGAGGTACATCTCTAACATTGGTTTTGATACAATATTCAAACACTTAGTGTTTGACTTAAGCATCAGAGTATTTATATAAAAATTCTCCTATGCCCTCTTATCATTATATTTCTTGCATAGCCCAAGCAACTTGACGACGATGTTTGTAGTCAATAAATTCATTGCTATGTTCAAGCTACAATAAGGCCAATAAATATTTTTGTAACAGAAGCGGATGAAACTAAAGAAATCAATAGAACAAATAAATTCTAAAATAAAAGTTACAAAAAAGAAAACTATTAGACACGACCTGAGGTATGATATACCTATAAATAGAGATGATTAATAAATTAAAATTTATATATACTAATTGATGTAATAATAAGAGTGTAATTATACTTATTGTATAAACATTTTGAAAGGGTATGATTCCCCGTAGTAAAGATGAAGATATACAAAGAGGGAAATATGCAATCAACATTTTTCATGGACAAAGCAATGTCTGTAATAATTGTGGCAAAGTGAATATGATTACCCACAAGTTTTTGCTTATTTTTTTGGCCAGCCTGTTATTTTTCAATTGTTTTAAATTTTAAAATATAATATAGTATATATTATATGTATATTATTAATAAATAATAATATTATATTAATACAATCAATTTTCTGATTCTAGATTTAATCGAAAAATCGATTAGAACTTATGGGTAGACCAAAGTTTGGATTAGTCGATGTAAATCGAAATTTGAATTCTCTTGAAATTATCGCTCTTGTATAGTCCCCTGTCGCTAGTGCTCTTGATTTCGACATATGAGATAAATCGTAGTGAAGGTTTTACCTCACTGTATAAGATAAGAAATCGAACCCATGACCTACTGGTGTGAATTCTAACTTATTATGATCCAATCACTTGACTTGTGTATTGGGGCAAAATTTGAATACTCTTTGAGACCAAAAAGTGAAATCCCTCACTTTAAGAGCTCCTGTAGTTCAGCCCCAAGATTTTTACAGGAGAGGTTAATCACAGAACCTAACAACAAGATTCGAACACGAGACTTGTGACCGACTATATAATGGTTAGAATTCAGAGTTCTTTGAGACTAACATATATATGGTCTCAACCGCTAAGTTATGCCCGTAGGGACAATAAAATACGAATACTCTTACTTTACCTTGATGGGTTATAATGTAACAAGATGTAAAGAAGCCACGTGACATGCATGTGTATTATCTTAATAGCAAGATGATTTTGGACAATAATCTATGATTAGGAGATGTCCCCCAACCTTAAATGTCAAAATTGTTATCACTTACATGCATTATGGCTGATTTGATTGATGTAATTCTTAGTCGTTAGTGGCTTTCATTAACTAATATGGTGTGTGCTTGGATTATTTGGAAGTG
Source organism: Diospyros kaki (assembly GCA_036245055.1). NCBI lineage: Eukaryota > Viridiplantae > Streptophyta > Magnoliopsida > Ericales > Ebenaceae > Diospyros > Diospyros kaki. Next base: position 4,475,691 of record BSEG01000010.1, read on the forward strand.
AAATTATATTTTTATAAAATTATTCTTTAAATTTATATTAAAATAATGTCATCCTATCATTTTAAAAAATCAATTCTTATAATGAGCTTTTTGCATCTTAATAAGGGGATAGATATAAATAAATTATACCGTCTCGATATATTTTTTATATAAAATTTTTATTTGTGTAGCGTTTATTTTCTAGAAATGATATATAAATAATAATAATGCTAAAAAAATTTGCTAAATTGTGAAAATCGATCGCACCGCACTTTACCACACTGCACCACATTATTTTTTTAGGAAAATGGATTGAGATGGTTTGAAAAATCTATAAACTGTGTAATTTGCGATTTGATAAAAATAATTTCGATTTTTAATCAAACCGTCCGACTATTAAGAGTCTAACAATATGAAAATTAAAAAAATAAAACCCTAAAACTTAAACAATTTTTTCTACCTCAACTCCCACCGATACTCTCTACCTTTCATCCTCCCTTTTTAGCTCTTTCGCTAAAAACCTAAATCTTTCATTCCTTCCCACTGACACTCAAAATATGTTAAAATGATCAACCGACAAATTTTTAGACCCAATTTGTTAATCATCCAAGCCCAGTAAAAAGCTCAGTCAAACAAACCATGGAAACTACACTATTTTTTGCAGTGCGATTTAGTGCTGTCTATGAAGACTAAATCAAATTGCGGAGTTTGGAGTAATTAAAAAAATCATATATATGAATTGACATATTAAAAAAGGGCTTAAACAGGCCAAATTGCATCACGAACACCCATAATAAATAAGGTAACAAAAATGTTTAGAGAAAAATGGATGAAGTGAAAATAGATGAAAAATGCAAGTTCTCTTCATTTAAGAAAAAATAATAATAAAATGAGATAAAAAATAGATAGAAATTATTTTTATTTATTTTAATCCAAATCCATACTTATTTTTTTATTTGTGTAGCATATATTTTCTAAAAATATATATAAATAAGCTAGGTTGTACAGAAACGAAAATAAAAAACGGATATAATACGAAACGGAAAAGGAAAAATAAATCACGGCTTACTAATTAAAAATAAATAATAAATTTTAAAAAATAAAATTTCATCTCAAATCTCTTCGGAAACACATTTTTGATATTTTTTTAATATTACAAAATAGTCTCAAAATATTTCTATAATTATAAGAATAGTCTAATTTTTTTTTTTTAAAATAAGAAACGGATTCGATACAAAATAAAAATAGAGAAACAACAATTTTTAAAAAAAATAGGAAACAGAAATGTAACGGAAATTGGTAAATAAAAAAATATATAGGTTTTTTGTAAATATAATTTTTAATATAAAAAATTATAAAAAATAGTTATACAATCTAAAAATAAATATAAATTTCATAATACACTCAAATAAACATAAATATAAATTCTATCATCCATGAATCATGGCTTACTAATTAAAAATAAATAATAAATTTTAAAAAATAAAATTTCGTCTCAAATCTCTTTGTAAACGAAAATGCGTTTTATATATTTTTTTAATATTATAAAATAGTCCCAAAATATTTTTAAAATTAAAAAAATAATCCAAAAATGTTTTTTTTAAAAAAAATTAAAAACGGATACGATACAAAATAAAAATGGAAAAATGACATTTTTCAAAAAAGTAGAAAATAGAAATGTGGAGAAATAAGTAAATAAAAAAATATAAGGGGCTTTTTGTGAATATAATTTTTAATATATAAAATTATAAAAATAGTTATACTATCTAAAAATAAATATAAATTTCATAATACATTCAAACAAACATAAATATAAGTTCTATCATTCAGGAATCGTGGCTTACTAATTAAAAATAAATAATAAATTAAAAAAATTCTGTCTCAAACCTTTTGTACCTGTAACATCCCACATCGAGCAATAGGAAGGACTGGAACAACTTACCCTGATGAGTCTATACAAACTTCTCAGGGAATCACACACTTTGAGTTTCCCCAACTCAAACACGCTTAACCCGAAAGTTCTTTACCTACATTCAGCTCAAAAGATATGCAGCTGGTGTTGTTTCCTTCCTTACTTATCCTCGATATATACTTCCATTATCTGGACTCTTAGGGTATTACATTATCTCCCCTTTAAGTACATGACGTCCTCGTGATGCGACCTTACAATTGGTCCCAGATCTTCTCCCATTTGGGGGTTGCCATCCTAGAACCCTGCCAGAAGCCACTTTTTGTACAAGTTCTCGAGCCCCGGCACCACTCCTTGCCCTCATCGGACCGCCTTCACCAAGGGTCGACTCTGAAACACATTTTTGATATTTTTCTAATATTACAAAACAGTCTTGGAATATTTTTGAAATTACAGAAATAGTTCAAACATTTTGCAATAATATCAAACAAGGACTAACCCTTTCCTTATAATTACTCTTTAGAGTTGTCAAATAAGTTAGATTCCTCGTGGGCTCGTCTAGCCTAGCCTATGACAAGACGAGTTAACATTAACTCGTAATTGTAACGAGTCAGGTTACGCTCAACTTACTACGTAAATAGGGTTGAGTCAACTCCTATGCGGTCCCCCCCCCCCCCCCCCGGAGAAAAAGCTTGGTTAGGTTGCCTTGTTAGGCCACCAACCCAACCCATTGGGTTCGGTGTAAATGTATTTTTTTAAAAATAAAAAGTTTATAATTTTTTACATTGCATCTTTGATTTTAAATTTTTGATATATAATTTAATAAATTTATTATTTTAAAAATTATAGATTATAAAAAAGATATTACAGTACAATGACAATAAATAAATAAAATATATAAACATTACCATATGATCATTTTTAAATGTTTAGCAATTATAAATTGAAAGTTCAAAAATTATATCTCATAATCAGAAATCTAAAAGAATTTATATCTTATACACAATTATATATATTTATTGAATGAGGAAATTTTTTTTAAATTTAAAATATTTATAAAATTTAAAATAATTTTAAAAGTGCAAAAGGATTTTTAAAAAATACAAAGTAAAAACTATTAAAAGCTAAAAAATTTTAATCTTCAAACTTTTAAATACTAACTTCTAAGTAGAATTTGTATTTTTAAAAATAATTTTATACCATATTCATTAAATAATTAATATAATAATTTAAAATAGAATTGATCTGCTTGCAAGCCTTGCGGGTCAACCAAACCTAGTCTATCTTGGGCGGGCCCAAGGTCGGGCTGAATTGACCTGTTACAAGAAGATTACGGGTTGGGGTGGTTCTGGGCCGGACGTTGATGGGCTCATTTCGCATCCGGGGCCCAATATCAAAGCTGTTCATCTTTGGTTTTAAATTTTTAAATTGATTTCATTTCAATTACAACTGAATATGAATATTCAACGGCAGCGCGGCAACCGCCAACCAACAGAGTGATTGGGACCTCCGGAGATCGTTGAGCGGAATCAGACAAGTAGGAAGATAGAATGGTATGCACATCTAATCTGTGCTTTATGCCCTTTCTGGAATCAATTTCATTGATTTTACATGTGAAACTAGGTACAATACGGATGAGTGAATGTGCTACCCTTAGGGTTAACTTACGGTGAATTTAATCGACGGGTTGCAAAAAGAAAGGGGAGTTGCTCATTCAATTCCAAAGATTTTTCCCGCGGAAAGTGGATTGAAATATTCGGAACTTTGTCCGCCGTGTGATCGTCATGGGTTCCGTTGATGGAGACGCTCGTTAAGTCCAAATACCAAGGTGCTGTTCCTGTTCTTCAATTCTTGATATTTTAACTTGTTACGAACATGATGCCTATTTTAAGAAAAAAAAAATTGCATGTTTGTGTATATATATTACACGTTCGTTTCTGGCCTCTCTCCCTCTGTGGACCGAGCTTGCCATGACTTTCCAATGGGTTAACCTTGTTGGGATGGTACATAAATCTCCAATCTTTTTGTCTGGGGCTAGAGCTGTTTCTGATGTTTCTGCTAGTGCTAACTGTCTTGTATATCTCTATGGTCTTCCTCTGCAGGTACGAGGACTCAATTAAGTGAGGAAGTTGTACCTTACCCATAAATTAATTGTCACAAAGACACTTGTGGCACATTTTTGATTTCAACAATGAAATTTCTGCCCTAGTGCTTGCCATTGCCTGCTTATTGCAAAGATGTCAAGGTGTGTTCCCAGCTTGTGGAACCTCTATGGGTTGACTGGTGGAACTCTTTCCCCAAGTGCTTCAATCGCTATATACTCCATATGCCATGCCTAGGTGAGGTCTCCACTTATATTAGCTCCATGATGCCAAGATCTCTAAAAAATCACTAATCTTATAACTTGGACTACCTAGCTTGAGATAGGATTTAGGTCTATCTCGTGTGAGGCTCTTAAGGACTTGTGGATTAGAGGTTAAGTTTTTACTATAGATTTTCATGAGGCCTTCCTCCTTTCTCGAGGGAGCTTGGTCTTTACCAGCTATGAGAGAGAGCCTAACTAGGACACGGGTCATTTGGTATCACCCCTATGTTCCCATCACTGAAGATTAAAACCCTATGTTCCCATTACTGAGGATATAATGCCATTACCACCACAAGTATCTCTATGATTAATCATGACACTTTGCTAATAGAGTATCAGGCCATGACCAACCAACCCCATCACTTGGACATTGGCACTGTGGCATGAGTCCTCCAATATAATTAGGGACCTTGATCGATCGGAAAAGAAGTATAATTTCAAAAAGCTAGACTCTCACCCTATTCTTTAGCATACTTAGTAGTTCGTGTTTTCTCAAGTGATTTCCCCACTAGTTTTACCCCGTTAGCAAGGAGAAGGGCGGTGCTCATTGAAAATCATAGCTTAGAGTCTACTACATTCTCCAAAGACTTCTGTTAGTCCACTTACTTGACATATAACCCTCAACACTATTCTTAATATATATCTTTTGAAGTTCTTTTGTAATTTAAAGAGGAGTTTTACTTGTTCACAACTTCAATCTATTCACTATGTCATAGTTAGTTTTAGTTTCAATAATGGTGGGACAAAAGTTGAAATGAATTTGAAAAGGATACCTTCCAGTATACTATTAAGTTAAGCCAATACACTTACAGCGAAGGGATTACTGAAGAGTAGAGAGAGGAAGAATATGTTGATCAATTTCTTTGTACTAGTGTCCTCCTCATCTTGTATATACATGCCATATATTTATATATGTGCTACAATGGATTATGGATGTTATCATCATCATCATCATCACAAGCCTTAATCCTATTAGGTGGATGCATCACCATGAATTATAACTTTTCATTTGTTTCTTTCGTATATACAAACTTCTTCCATTCCATCCACTTGCTTTATAAGTCACATGTTTAAATGATTTTAATTGTATCTTGCATGGGCACAAGTTTAATTTTATTATAGAATCTTATTTTTTATTTTGTCTTTTCTTGTATTGCGCATCCACTGTAACATTGTCATTATTAAATACGTTCCTTTTTTGTATAGGTTAATATTTAGCTATACAACAAAAATAGTCTTATAGCTGTTTGATAGAACTTTTTTCTGAAGGGATGTTACAATTATACAAAATATTAATTGCAATTCTTCACTTTAATCATCTTATTTTGATTGTATAGGTGACATCCTTAATAATCTTTGTTTCTTTTTGAGCAATTGATTTTAGATAAGAATAATTTGATCTTCAAGCTTCGAGTGCTTTTTTTTTTTAAGTAAGCCTATTGATAAAAATTTTGCAAAATAAATTAAACTTTATCCAAACTTATTCCCCAAATAAAACTTTCCTTTTACATCATTCCCAAAGCTATGAGGATTATGTAAACCGCTAGTGCTGTTTTTGGCTTTTGGGCAAAAACAGCAATTATGGTTTTTACCATTGAACAAAAACGTCAAATGTGGTTTTTGGGTTTTTTTTTTTTTTTTTTCTTTTACCCAAAATCACATTTGTGGTTTTTTGCTTTTGACCCAAAACCACATTTCTGGTTTATATCCAAATTGCACTACCGGTTTTTGTTTGGTAGAAATTGTTTTGTCTCATGTATTGGGAAGAGTTTTAGTTTTGAAATAAGTTTAGTTGGAGTTCTCTTTTGTAAAATTATTTTTTAAATAAACTTAAATATTGAAAAACTCTCAAGCTTTACTATGATGTTGTCCACAGTTCCATTTTTACTGCACTTACATTCTATAAATTTTGTTTTCAATCTTCTCAACTTGAAGCCATTAGATTCTAAGGTGTTCTTCCACAGGTCGAGCTTAGTATTTCACCTTTTATTTCATCCACCCATATAATATCGTTTGTAAATAACAAATACTAAGACACCTCTTATTGGGCGTGCTTTATGAGTTGATCCATCATGAGAGCAAAGAGGTAAGGACTTGGTACAGATTTTAATATAATCCAATTGTCATATAAAAAGTTTCACTGTATCTTTCATAATCCTAACACACGTTTTTTCTTAGTAATACATGCGTCTAATATAATCTACACGTTTTTTCAAGTCTATAAAATTCATATGCAATTCCTTTTGCTTATATTTGAGTTTTTGATTAGATGCCTTAGTAAGTGGCTTGTTTCCATTGCTGACCTACCAAGTGTGGAAGCAAGTTGATTTTTAGAAATCTTTAGTTTTCCTTCTCAATCAATCACCTTCTTCTAAAGTTTCTTAGTATGGTTCATTAGCTTGGTCTCTTTATAATTTCCAGAAATTTTAGCATCTTCTTTGTAACTGTTTGTCAAATATCCTCTTCAATTTAAAGATCAAATAAATAATTTGTTAACCATAAACTGTTTTCTTCTTCAATACATTTCTATGCTTCTTTTGAGATCTTATCCCATCCAAGTGCTTTATCGGTCTTCCTCTTTTTTCATAGGTTTGCTTTGCTTCATTAAGACAAATACTTATAGAAAACATATGGTTTTTTTTTTTTTTTAAGTTGTCCTAACATAACATTTATTTTTTCTTGCATTTACTGAATAACATATAACAATAATTCTTTTACCTCTCCTTGATTGCCCCCCATTTATTAGTACCTTTTTATTCATCTTCTACACCTCATTTGGCTCAACTACCTTGTTTTTCTTCCTCTCACTTGAAGTATGCACAATTCTTAACTTACGGAAATTAAATTTCATGCTCAAAGTTGAACTCTTAAATCAAATGAACTAACATGAAAGTGTAACAACAACAAGAAGAAATTAAGCCTTAATCTCATTAAGTAGAGATGAAAGGTGCAAACATTAAAAATAATATATCTAAATTCTTTTTGAAATTAGATTTTGTTGTTTAATCTATCCCTTGGCAAGGCTTAGAGGCAACTCTTAGGCTAGCTCTTCTCTCTCTCTCTCTCTCTCTCTCTATATATATATATATATATATATAGGAACACCACGTTCCAATTTTGGTTGAATAATTGACAAGTAGCAATGATGGCACAAGTGGCTATGTCAGGGCTCAAACTCTGACAGAGAAGGAACTCTCGATATTCTTCGAGAATTCAATAGGGAAAGGGAATTGATAGAGAGAGAGAGAGAGAGAATTTAGAAAGAAGGAACAAAAGACTTAGAGAGAAAGAGAGAGAATGTCCAATTTGGAATCAATTCATTCATGCCTTCATTAGGTGAGATCAACCTTTTCATACTGATCTCCCTACAATTCAAATGAAAAGAGCTTCCTGCTCAAATGCCTCCCGCCAGCTATAATTGCTGCTCCTACCTACCTCTTACATGTGTGGTTAGTTATCCTTTTTTCCCGAATTATCAAAAAAAAAAAAAAAATTTAAAAATAGCTCGTGACAACTACCCTCCCCTTGAGGAATTTCTTGTCTTTAAGAAATACAAAGCAAACTTGCTACTCTAGGAAATTGTTTGAGCAAATCTGGGAGGTATTTCCATGTGTTGTCTTCGATAGGCTATTGACTCTATATCACCAACACTTGCATTAGGGAAACTCCATGTTGATAGATCACTCTCCAGTCTAAGATAGCTTCTAGCTCCTTTGCTAGCTCTTTCCCCTTGCCTGGGGTGGGTAAGCTGGAACTTGCAGGCTGGTCTCCCACACACTTTTTAAGCAATGACACGTGAAACATTGGATAAATTAGAGAACCTTTCTGTAATTGGAGCTGGTAAGCTGCTTTACCCAATCTTGTTACAATAGGGAATGGATCATAGTACCTTGGGCTTAACTTAGTTGTGGCCTCTTCTGTCACAGCCCTCACCTGTGTTGGTCTAAGCTTTAGGTACACTGATTCTCCCATCGAAAACTCCCTTTCACTTCTTCCCTTGTCTGCCTGCTGCTTCATTTTGTTATGTGCCATAGCTAAGTCTTTTTTTAACTGTTGAAGAATCCCTTGCCTTTGCTAAAGATAGTCATCCACTGCTGCCACCTTAGTAAACTTGAGGGGTATTGGGAGGAAGGGGGGTTTATACCCAAAAAGAGCTTTAAATGGTGACCTCCGTATGGAGCTGTGGTGGCAGGAGTTGTACCACCATTGAGCTAATGCCAGCCACTTGTGCCAATGCTTTGGCCGCTGAAAACTCAGGCACCTTAAGTAATTCTCTAAGTATTGGTTGACCCTCTTAGTCTGTCAATCCGTTTGAGGATGGTATGCTGATGACATGCGGAGCTTGGTCCCTATATTCTTCCACAGAGTCTGCCAGAAAAGGCTAGTGAAGACCTTGTCATGGTCAGAAATGATAGTCCTAGGGACCCCATGCAGCTTGATGACTTGATCCAAAAACACTCTCGCAACCTCTTGAGTGGTGTAGGGATGGGGTATGTCTATGAAATGGGCAAACTTTGTGAGCCTATTGACCATCGCCAATACAATTCCTACCCTCTGACTTCGGGAGCCCCTCCACAAAGTCCATGGACAAGCTTTCTCAGGTTTGTCTGGGAATGCCCAAGGGCTGTAAGAGCCCTGGCGTGGCCACCGTTTCATATTTGCATCATTTACAAGCATCACACATCATAACAAACTTAACTATTGCTTCCTTTAATTTAGGCCAGCAAAGAAGTTGCTTTATCTTGAGGTATGTGCTTTGGATCCCTGAATGTCCACCCAAAGGAGAATCGTGTAGGGCATGGAGAATCTTCTCCTTAACCTGTGGGGCAGTCTCCAACCACTATTCTTCCCTTATACTGTAACACCCCATTCTGTAATGTGTACCCCTTTTTGTTGTTAGGGTCCAACACCAGTTGCTCCAATTTCTCCTTAATTGACTCATCAGACTCATAACTGCTTGCCACTTCTTGATACCACTCTGGTATTACTGTCGTAATGGTTGTTGTCTTTCCCTTCTCCATACACCGAGATAGGGCATCTGCCACCACATTATCCCTTCCCTTCTTATATTGTATCGTATAATCAAGTCCCATTAACTTTGCCATGCCCTTTTTTTGTAGTTGCATGTGGAGTCTCTGTTGCAATAGGTATTTAAGACTCTGATGGTCAGTCTTGATCACAAATTGCCCCCCTCCAGATAGTGCCTCCATTTTTCAACCGCCAATAGGACTGCCACAAACTCCTTCTCATAGATACTCAACCCTTCATGTCTTGGGGCCAGTGCCTGACTGAGGAAGGCTATGGGTCTCCCCTCCTGCATCAATACCGCTCTCACCCCATTATCACAAGTGTTTGTTTCAACTACAAATGGCTTGCTAAAGTTTGGCAACCCCAACGCCAGAGCCTCCGTCATGGCTTTCTTCAAGTGCTCAAATGCTACCTCAACCTTCGGTTCCCACCTAAATCCATCCTTCTTCAACAATTGTGTTAGTGGCCTTCTTATTACACCATACCCCTTCACAAATCACCGATAATACCCTGTCAAACCTAGGAATCCCCTTAAGGCTTTGAGGGTTGTAGGCCTTGGCCACGCCTGCACGGCTACCACCTTATTAGGGTCGGTGTTGACACCTTCACTAGAGATAACATACCCCAGATACTCAACTTGCCTTTGTGCAATTGAACACTTTGGCCTTCTGATGTACAGTTGATTGACTCTAAGGAAAAGTATTGTTGAATAATAGTGGTTGCGCGATGTTCAGTCATGGCTGAGTAAAGTGGCTGTGGTGATGGTGGGTGAGAAAGTGGGTGTATGCGCTTGAGGAGTAATGGTGGGTGGTTGAGCGTCAAAGATTTAAATGAAGGATAAATATGAGTTTTCATTTCAGGGTATTTTAGGAATATTAAAAGTTGGTTGCAGAGAGCTAAAAGTATGGTTGCAAATAAAATTTCCCTAATAGAAGTTCTTGTGAGAAGAGTAGACAAAATGAAGCAAGTTTTTAGCAAAAGAGGTATAGGGAAGACCAAGAAAAACTTATTATAACAACCTAGCGGACCAATGTGGGATTCCTAGCACACGCCTATAGTAACACACGCCCCTCCCCCACTCGGGAGTGCAGTGTCCCCATTGCAATAGTGCCCCTTAGCCCACCATCGTTGGTCTAGCAAGTTGGCTCTGATACTAACTGTAACAGTCTAGGCAACCACCATCAAAAGGTTGCTGCCTAATCAGCATACCGGCCCACTAGCTGGCAGCACACACTGACACCATAGCTGTAGTGCCCCCGCTCAGCTCTAATACCAACTATAATAGCCTAGGCAACCACCTTCTTAAAGGTAATTGCCTAATTAGCATACCGGCCCACTAGCTAGCAGTACACATTGTCGTCGTAGCCGTAGTGTCCCCGCTTAGCTCTAATACCAACTATAACAGCCTAGGCAACAACCTTTAAGCAACATATCGACCCACTAGCTAGTAGCACACACCGTCGCCGTATTGCCCCCACTTAGATCTGATACCAACTATAACAGCCTAGGCGACCTAAAAAATGTTGCTGCAGCAGTGTCCCCACTGCAGCAGTGTCCACTTTGGTGGTGCATGTATGTTGCATGCGTTGGGCGTGTGTTACTGTAGGCATGTGCTGGGAATCCCACATCGGTCCGCCAGTGAGTGGATGCTGGGTTTATATATGCTGGGTAGGCAGCAACCTTTTGAAGGTGGTTGCCTAGGTTGTTATAGTATGGTGTCAGAGCAACCTCTGGGGACACTGCAGTGGACTAGGCGACTTGGCACATTGGCGTGTGCTAGAGGGGCTCCTGGGCTTTTCGTGTCTGGGCTAGGCATCAACCTTTAGAAGGTGGTTGCCTAGGCTATGACACTTATTGTCAAACATTTAGGTATGATATGGATATATGGGCCTCACAAAAAATATGACCATATCTAAAAATAATTGGCAAGCTAGAATTTGTCTAGACAACCCTAGCTAGTGGGACGAAGGCTTCTTTTTGTTAGAGTTGTTGTTCCATGATAATAGTACTGAAGATCTAAAAGAAAAAAGTAGCACCAACTAGCAGTGACTAGAAGACAGATTTACTGTTTGTTGTGAGCAATCTGTGTGCAGAATCTAGAGATTTAAAAGTCAGTGTCATCTACATGTTTGTTTGTGGTACAAAATGTCCAAGCACTAGCATCCTGGACCTTATATTGGTTCCAGTCATGTCTGTATTGATCATCTAGAAGTGTATTTTATTATTCTTAGATACATACACATTTTGAAATTTCTACATGTTAAATATTCTCCAGAAGTACAGCACTTATCTCAAGAGCTTTAACCTGCTTGAATCAGACAGCATGTGATCGAGATAATGAAGGATCCCTTTTGTTCATTATGATATTCAGAAAGGTGCATGCATTGATGTGTTTGTGGGGTGCAATGAAATGCAAGGTCTGTTGTAATGGTGAGCTATGAAAGTTTTGCACCAAAATTAAGAAGTAAATAGTGGTCTTGGATGTAGAGAAAATGCTGTTTGCTCGAGTTTGCTAGGTTATTTGTGGAAGCCCATTGGAAACATTGTAATTGCGCACTATTCATTAACATTTCTGTTTCATTTTTGATGTTAGTAATGCTGAAGACTCAGAAGAAAAAAGATAGTACCTCCTACCAGTGACAGGAAGATTCAGGTTCTGTTCAATGTGAAATGCAAGGTTTGTGGGGTGCAATTAAATGCAAGGTCTGTTGTAATGGTGAGCTATGAAAGGTTTGCACCAAAATTAAGAAGTAAATAGTGGTCTTGGATGTAGACAAAATGCTGTTTGCTCGAGTTTGCTAGGTTATTTGTGGAGCCCATTGGAAACATTGTAATTGCGCACTATTCATTAACATTTCTGTTTCATTTGTGATGTTAGTAATGCTGAAGACTCAGAAGAAAAAAGGTAGTACCTCCTACCAGTGACAGGAAGATTCAGGTTCTGTTCAATGTGAAATGCAAGGTTTGTGGGGTGCAATGAAATGCAAGGTCTGTTGTAATAGTGAGCTATGAAAGTTTTGCACCAAAATTAAGAAGTAAATAGTGGTCTTGGATGTAGAGAAAATGCTGTTTGCTCGAGTTTGCTAGGTTATTTGTGGAAGCCCATTGGAAACATTGTAATTGCGCACTATTCATTAACATTTCTGTTTCATTTGTGATGTTAGTAATGCTGAAGACTCAGAAGAAAAAAGATAGTACCTCCTACCAGTGACAGGAAGATTCAAGTTCTGTTCAATGTGAATAATCTCTGTGCACCACTTAGGGGGCAAAAAGGAGTTCCTTGTGGAGTGTACACGTTGACATAAGGTACACAATGCCCAAGCACTAGCATCCTGGATCTTATATTGGTTCTAGCCATGCCTGTTTTGATTTCTGGAAACCTATTTTAGGTATTTTCATTTCTTTATTATGATTGAACAGAAAATATTCTTGAGAAGTAAACGCTTAATTCACGAGCTTTAAACTGTTCAAATTAAATGATGTGAATGAGATAGGGATCCTTTTTGTTCATTATGATAAATGTCAAGCTGATCCTTGTTGAGCTTGTAGAGTACAATAAAATGCAAGCTCTATTCTAAGAGAGAGATAGGCAAGACATTCATTGAAATTAAAATGTAAAAATTTAACAGCCACATAGAGAAAATGAGGTTTGCTTGACTCTGCTTATTTTAGCTTAATTATAGATGCCCCCAAGAAGTATTATAACATTGAGAGCTTCTTGAAAGATGGATAATGCTAATTATCATTTTCTTCTTCTAAGGTTTTTGAAATGCATTTTGATGTCTGGTGTGGTGGATGAAATTCTATGATTGCTAAAGGTGTGAGGTTTTGGAGAGAAAAGGCGAGTGGGAAGTATTATTCTACCAACTACAAAGATAAGTTATTCTTGATTACTGTTGGTAATTGCTGAGCGAAGTGTGTGCACATTGCATACAGACATTCAAGGACGTGGAACAGCTGCCTATCCTGTTGTTGAAGATCCCTGACGATATCAAAAGCGCTTTGTTTTGTTTTGTTTTTTTTTTTCTTTTTTTTGGTTAATTGTATATACGGAAAAGCACCAATAGAAGAAGGAAAGCTATCTGGTTACATAGGAATGTTGGCCTGACATGTGTAGCCGCTGTTAGGATCTCATTTTATCACAATCAGACTCCACGTTTTACATTAAGTAGTGTGTTTGTGTGTGTGGCACAACAGGTTTTGAGTAGTGACTCGCATGGTTTTTCTTGGATTAATTGGCCAGATTATGTCACAACAGAATATTTTCATATAGTTAATGTTCTTATTAATGCCACACTTCTATTTTTCAAAACTATTGGTATCCGTGGCTGCCAACTTTGAAGTCATTCTTTATTCTTTATGAAGGCTCGGTAACTGGTAGCTAATGTCTACTTTCTATTTCAGGTATGGAGTTTTATCAGGAGGTCTTGAGATTGTGGGCCAGACAGATCCCAAAAACTGTATCTGTGTGACCACTAGTGAGGACAGGCAAAAGGCTGAGAATTATTGACATCAAGGTTGCGGAAAACATTGATTCTTCCCCCCGATGAAGGTGCATGTTAGCAGTGATGAATGAATGGATGTTTGTGTCTAACGAAACCCTAAGGTAGACTAAGTTTACATGCGTTGTAAGTTTAGTTGCTGTCTCTGCTCTGTTTAATGTTTCTCCATTTTAACATTACTTTCATTTCCACAGGCCCTGATTCCTCTGGGTAAGAGCGCAGATTGTACATCTGAGACTGAAACACAAAGCGTTTAGGTTGGGTTCAGGCTCAGGTAAGAACTTAGCAGAAAAGCATGTGTACAAATAAAGATCTTCTTGAGCCCCTATCTGGATTTCCCATTACGCCTGCCTCATTAAATTTTGAAAAATATATTCATTTTGTCAGAAGGTTTATTTACATAGAAAAAAAAAACCAACATTCTTGGACAGCTATCCGTGCAAATTATCACCGTGCAATTGACTCACAGAGAGGAAAAGTAGATGAAAAAGGAGGAGACAGTAAGGCCAGCTCTGCCAGTGATAATACATCATTGGTACAGCCCATTATCTTTCACCTGTCTATTAAATAAGTGATGGTGGCATTCAAACAAATGTTGGATGTTGGGTGGTGCTGAAAGATGAGACAGATTCTCAATTTGTGATTACATCTTATTCCAAGACTGCACTGTTTCAAAATTTATTTTGGCAAGGACAATTGGAAGCTGATAAATAGAAAGGAAACTGCAAGAAAATGAATGGATTAGGCATAAAAGAACAAGTTCCGAGTGTGAGGATTACTAGTGATTGAAAAACCAACTATTTACAGCTATGGAAAGAACAATAGGCCGAATGGGTGCCTAAAGAGTGGTCATAGGAACGGGGATTGGGGCTAGTGCTTGGTGGCCATGAAAGGGGTGCAGATGGTTGGCTCCAGCACTGTAATAGCCAGCTGGTGGCCATGGATTTAGTGCCTTGGTGGTGCTTGTATCTCTTAACTAATACCATTGAGGGATAGAGACAAAGATGGTGACAAGAATGACCGAAAAGAGTGTTCTTAGTGTATTGAGACTTTATTTTGCGAGAGTTAAAAGGGAAAATCATTTTTATATGCAATTTTACCCTTTTCTTTTAAGTAAAGAATCTTTTACATATTGCAAAGAAGTATTTAATGCCAAACAAATGGCACTTTTGCTTGGACAATAATGGAGGAGGTGGTTAAGTAAGAGTTGAATTCGTGACTTGTAGAATACGAAAATGATTTAATGTGACCATCATATGGGTAATGATGGCTATAATGATACCAGCATCAAATCAAGTCATTGTCACATTTAGCCACATGTACTGGTCCTTGGGCAGATAAGTTGTCTCCTGATGTCCTTGTATAAAGCGAAAAGTGAACTAAAAGTAGATAATAATATGAACAACATAAAGACAAAAACCAAGGAAAGAGGGTTATGTTGATGACTTGAAGTAGAGAGTACCAGAGGGGAAGAGTGGGGTAAATGCTCACTTCACTTCCTTGGAATCTTTGTTGGCATACAAAGGGATGTTTGTAGGGGTGGGTCTTGTATTGAATTCTCCACGGTAAAAACATTAACTTCCTTGCACCATTCTGTGAAGTACTACTGTACATGTATGTATTATGATGATTTCTCTGGGGAAAACGTCCATAAATGTAATGCAGAAGTGTAACACTTTTGCCAGTTGAAATAATGTCATTAGCTCTCGTCTTTAAATTTGTGGACTATATGAAGAGGAACTCTTTTGTGTCCAATTCTTAGAACTGACCTAAAGTTTTAGGACTTCAGCACGAGGAATAATCTTCATGGAGCCCCCACCTTTGGTGGTGATGTTATGTTTCATATAATTAGAACATATATTATTTTGCAAAGTTAAAGAGTTCAAGAGTATAGGAAATGATAAATTTGAAGATCATGTACAAATATAAATATATATATATATATATATAATTTCACATATATAAGAAATTTGTGGTAAAATTCTCATAGGCAAAAGAAGAGAATCCTTTTGATTTTGCCATTTTTTAGCGATTTCCATAGAAGAAGAAAGAATCCAGCAAAGGACACTTCCATCGCTAGGCTCTAGTAGCAACTATCGGCGGCAACTACTAGCAATTACTAGTTCTAAACTTTTCACTTCTTGCTTTTTATTTCTTTTTTATTTTATGTATCTGTCATATCGTAATTTTTCGATAAAAATTTTAACAAGGAACTACATTATAATAAGATTAAAATTTTAATAAGAAGTTAAAGTATGAGAATTAATTTGTTATACAAAATAAAATTCAACAACTATAATATTTTTCCATATCTATATTGGCATTTATCTAAAAATAAATGTTCGAGATATACAGATATGATTGTCAAGTATTAGTGTCATCGGTATAGATTTGGTTTATATTCGTCAATAAAATTATATAGCCACGAAATCTATACTCTAATGACACATTAATTTGTTGATCGATATAAATTGGTTATACCGATGGTGGTGTTTTATTGATAAATTTGTTTAGCCAATCGATAACATTTTTGGCAGAATAATGCGCCCAAATCAGGCAGTTTTGGACGAACAGTTGGGGTTAGCTTCAAGGTGTGGCCATGGAGACCACAAGAAATGGCATGGGATAGGTGTTTATTATTTTCATTTCTAATAACTATATTTTGAAGGCAAAATTAATATTTATCTTTAATTATTTGACTTTAAAAGATGATTTTATTGTCTCGAGATGTTTCTATTTAATGATAGGAATTTTTTGTATCGAGATGTTTCGTGATTTTTTTTTTTTTTGTTTCTCCTAGTATAGAGAAGTTTTTTTAAAATGAAGAATCAAATAAGTTATTAATTGTATTTAGTTTCGAATCCAATTTGGTTAATGGGCCTTAGCAAGAGCTAAATAAGTTACCATATTTTTAAATTTTGGACTAATTTTATCATTATATTTTAAAAAATGTCAAATTAATTATTTTAGTTTTAATTTTTCCATCACGTTAGCTATTATAGTCAGCATTTCTTTTATTATTCAACAATATTTTAATTTTATTGACAGTTTCAATTCTATTTATATTCAATATAATCTCAGATCGTTTGCTAAACATGGTCGACTTAATTATAATTTGTGTGTATATATATATATATTTATTTATTGAGAGAGAGAAAGATACCCACCCAATGTCAGACAGAGATTTCAACATGGATGGAAGGGACACAATTTAGCGGCTACTGTCCTCCATTGGAGTCCATTTTTCTTTTGACCCAAAGATCATCCGTCGCTCTCACCCTTCAACACCTCTCTCTCTCTCTCTCTCTCTCTCTGGTAGGCTTTTGGCTTTGCCACCTCTCTATTTCTTCTGCAACTTTCAATGCCTACCTATATGTGAAGCCAAGTGCCAACTGTCTCTCCCTCTAAGACCTATCACTCCCCTCTCATTCTCCCCTTTATGTGTGCATGATTCACCCTCTTTGGAACATAAACAAAACAAAACAAAATATATTCTTGTTTTTCGTTTTCATATATAATCTAATAACTTAATTCATTTGATGGATGAAGTTATTATATATCGTATTAATTGTATAGAGTTCGAATATTTTGTTTTCCCTCTTGTGGCAGTCCAGAAGCGTGCAGTCAAGCTCGAATGGAGGTTTAGAGATTTTGGGTTCTAATGTCGTGTCTCATATAGAATTTGAGAAGCACCCACCATACAAAAGTGGGATTTATGGTCTGTCAATGATTATTATGTTTAGTAGCTTCAACACCCATGTGTAGCATGTCTATATTACCTCCTATTACTTCAAAATATATAGCTAGCTAGAAAGTGGCATGGAAAGTTGAAAGATTTATAGGAAATCGGAGAAAATCTCGACACCATTAATCAAAGACACTGATTGATCTGAACTTTGCATTATATCAACTAGGGATGGTCCCAGAAAGGGGGAGAAAACAAGAACAAAACTTTCAGTTGACAACCCATAGAAACGAAGAAAGAAGAAGAGCATAAGTAAATATAACTAATAAATTAATTTGTGAACAAATGCTGTGAAAATCCTAGCTAGTCTCCTAGTCCTAGGCCATGACCATCTGCTTACTGGAGTGTTGATCACCTTTTTGTTCCTAAGTAATAATTAGCTTGTATATTGTTGAATTGTGAATATTTGTTGTATTTTTAAATGTGTATTAATTAACATATTATATATCTTGATGAAACTTTTTGTATGGAAGTTCTGGAACAATAGTGACATTTATATTGTGCAAACAAATTTATATGTATACTAAACTATTATATACACCTAACCCATTAATAATCATAATCTGAAACTAAAGAAAGAGAGTTAAAAATCACAAAGCAGCCCAGATCATTTGTACCATTGTTTTTTGTCACTCAAAATGGAAAAGACACGAGTGACCGGTGCAAAGTGAGGAGTCTTTTAAGCCGATAAGGGTTAATACATTAGTTACCTAAGATATTGAAAAAAAGAAAAAGAAAAAGAAAAACCCTTCTAAGGATTATTCGAAGCAGGCAACATTTGGTTCTCGGCCATGCCCTGCCATGCCCTTAAACCCGTGGATGATATAGCTAGCAGGTCACTTGTGCCAGTTTTAATTTGTCTATAAATATCCATGTTTTCATTTTCAAGTGCACTCACTCCCCCAGTGCTGTTTCATAGATTCGTTGCACACAGTCCTCTCTCTCTCTCTCTCTCTCTCTCTCTCTCTTATGGTGTAGCAGTGCATGGCCTTTACCTTTGAAGGGTAAGCTCCCAAACTTCAGCTCATTGCTTGCAGGAGCAAAACTCAAAAAGTTTTCCAATCTCTCCACATAGAAGCCAAGAGCACAATCAGAAAGTATAGATGTTTTATTCAGGGAATACAAATGATCCCTTCTCATATACCAACGAGGCCTTATTCGGAAACTCCTTTGGAAATGAAGCAAACCTTAATTCATCACAACAAGAACCTTCTTCACTGTTCTGTCCCTTCCCTTCGCCTTTACCAGATGAAACCCTAGTAGAATGCAGTGGTGCAAAGGCCATAAACAACATCAACACTGGCACTGAGCACATGGGAATAAAGGACTGTCCCAAAAATACAAGTAATGCCCCGCCAAACCCTAACCCTACAAGGAAAACCGGCAGGAAGGATCGGCATAGCAAGATTTGCACGGCTCATGGCCTGAGAGACCGAAGAATGAGATTGTCGGTTCAGACTGCACGCAAGTTCTTCGATCTCCAGGACATGCTGGGATTCGATAAGGCAAGCGAAACCATAGAGTGGCTCTTTTCCAAATCCAAGCCCGCCATTAGAGATGCTGCCAGGAACCACTCTCCGGTCAAGGGTGGCTGTAGCAGCCGAAGGAAAAGCGCGCTGTTCTCTTCCAAATGCGATGATGGATCAGATATGGAAGAGACTGGCCACGAGGAAGATGGGGAAAGGGGAAAAAGTGATATCTCAACGTTTGTTGCTCACAGAAAGAGTATCAGAAAATCACAAAGGGGAGCTTCTGGTGAAAATGGGTCTTCGGAGATTGCAAGAGCAGGAGCAAGGGAGAGAAGAAGAGAAAAATTGATCACCATGAGCGTTGAAGAACCAAATCAACATCTCTTATCAAACCCTAGTAACTTGGAACAGTTTCATTGGGACCCCTTGGAAAGCCCTAGTGACTTTGAACAGTTAGGCCGGCCCTGGAGCCCCTTCGAAACAGCCGATGAATGGATGATGGGAAGCACTGAAAATTCAAAACAATATCTCGATGGAAACCCTAGTGACTTGGAACAGTTAGGGCCATGGAGTCCCTTTGAAACAGGCGATGAATCATGTTCGAACAGCCACGAAAGGAATTCGGCGGTCGGACTTGTGGCACGTGTAGAAGAACCAAGCCCTCACTCCGTGGAACATCAGTTGGCTACAATGGGCATGTTTGAAAATTTTCTGGGCACTGCAAGTTCATCGACACTGCCTTCGGTTTTCAATCTCCAGAACAATCTAGCAGCCTCGGACGGGGAAGAATCCAACAACACCTTCCTGGGAACACTTGAATATTGGGACATGCACTGTGAAAGAATAAACCCTGAGTTCTGTCCCACAAATATGGATCCAATATTTACAGGTAATATTATTCAAGAGCAAAACCCTAACCCCACCTCCAGTTTTGATTTTGAGTCTCACTTCATGGGGAGTATCTTCTCTTGCAGGCCTTTTGATGGAAATGACAGGCATAGTCTAGGTTAATTAGGGTTGTTTTGATTCTGTAGAAAAGGGTATGAAGTTTCAGCCATTCCTGTGGCATTTGTCTTCATCTTCTGTTTCAGCCATGTTCCCAACTAGGATTTTCTATCCAAAAATCAATGAAAACATGAAGAAATTATTTATGTTACTCTGTTTCTTTGTATGTGCATCGATCAAACATTTAATCTTCTTCTACTACATATATCTGGCAAGTGAAATATTCTCGTTTGAAATTTGCAGAATTAAAAAGATGCCCGTATTGTGTTGATCATCTCTTTGGAGAAGTCAGATTTATAATTGAGTGGATTGTGTTTGCCTAAATTTTGTAATAAATATAAAAGAAAGAAGGGGGAAAAACACTAGGGTTATATATGAAAGCACAAGTCTTTTGATTCCACAAAAGAGGGTAAAAATTTCTTTTGCTTCATTCTCACTATGTTTTCTCTTCTTTTCCTTTCTTCTTTTACAAATATAATAATTCTCACTATATTGAAAGAATTCAAGTAAAAGTGGAGATCCTTGAGAGTGTTTTTTAAATTCATATTTTGATTCACCTAACTCAAAGTATGAAAAAGATATACTTTTTGTAATTAATCCAGAAATATATTTTTTTTAATTAGTTATATACCTAAGTTATCTTATTCTCTTTATCAATAGAGTCTCATAATCCATCACTTAAAGATGTAATTTAAAGAATGATAAATCTTAGTGAGATTGTTATCTCAAGTGTTTTTAAATTATAGGGATAATAATGAGAAATTTTATCTTTTTCATACCTTAATATTTACTTAGTGACTTTTAATCATGTATGAAAGCCGCAATATTTGTTGTTGTCTTTGTTTTATTTGGTACTAATTACCCAACAAATAAATCATATAGTTGATTTTCTAACATGAGACAATTTCAAATGCATGCTTAGATATTTGCCAATTGTAGAAGCCCACATAAGTAAAGAAATTAACAAAGATTGTGCCCTTTTATGAAGATAAAAAAGATTATACTTTTACTCAAAAGATTATATTTCCCTGTTTACTCATATCATTTACAACTGTAGGTGGCAGAAAAGACAAAGATTCAATCCCTCCCATTTACGTCTACTAAATTATTTCCCCTCTACTCATTCTTGTTTGATAGCACATAAATAATTACCTACTAACCTGAAATAAATGAGATGGAGTAGTACAGAAATAATTTCCTGTAACTTTTGTAAATATATAAATATATATTTTTTATATATTAGATGTTTGCATAAGTTAAAAAATAAAACATTTTAAATAAACATTCATTAGATGACAATTGTCAATTACAATAAGATTTTGTAATACTAAAATACCCTATTTACTTAAACAATAATATAGATATAAATGTAAATTCTTATGGGAAATGCTATACACACAAAATAATTCTCATAAATAAATCTCATAAACCCAAAATTCGTAATAGTTCTATTAAAAATTAACAATAGTTCTTAGTAATTCTATCCAAAATTGACAATAGATCTATTTACTATTATGAACTAGCTAGTATAAATTATTGTTAATTTTGAGTAAAAGTATTATAAATTTTATAAATTTATATAAAATTATATGCAAGAGTTATTGGTATGTATAATATTTGGGAAATGTCATATATCCATAAATAAATTTGACAAATAACCTTTATAAACTTACATAACATATACAAATTCATAATAATTCTATCTAAAGTCATAATAATTTTATCTAAAGTTAATAATAATTTATAGTAGTGAGTAGATTTATTATTAATTTTAAATAAAATTATTATAAATTTAGACTTATTACCTCCATTTGTAAAAATTATTATAAATTTAGACTTATTACCTCCATTTGTAAGAATTATGTTATAACTATCAAACATACTCAATGAATCTTTATTTAAAACTTTTTATTTTTTAACATACATGTGCATAATAGGGGACTATATATTCTTCTAATTTATATATAAGAAAAATAAATACAATAAATAGTGATAGAAAAATGACATTTCAAAATTTTATTTTGAGATGACCGTCCTTACGTGGCTCCCAATGCTTGTGTCCCTCGATTATATTAGGAGAGGTAAATCACAAGTATGATACTTCATCTCACTGCGCGAGACGAGGATCGAACTTACGACCTATTAGACTAAGACGAACATATCGCTTGTCGACCGCTTAGCCTATGTCTTGGGGGTTTCAAAATTTTATTTTAATTATAAGGAATAGGGTGTTTGCTTATACAAAAGAATAATATTATTTGTAAAAAAAAAATTGATAAATGAATTTTTGCTAATAAATTAATCATAAAGATAAAAGAAAAACATTCCTAAACCCTATTTATTTATTTGGTGTTCTTCATTCAATGTTGAATGTTGAAGACAAAAGGGTTTGTCTAAGAGCAAGACGTACTTGGGTTTAGTACAAAATCCCCAAATCTTTATCATGATATATAATTTTGGTACAAAATTTTAATTAATTAATTTTTCTGGTTAATAATATATATATATATATATATACAACATTGCCCATCAAACAAACACAGTGTGAGGCATATGAAGTTCTTATACCCAGCTAGGCTGCTGCCTGCCTATGCAGTCAAAGGTAAGTGAATTACTTTTACATTTGACAGTTATAATGGCTACCTAAGGTTCATAGAATATTAAAGCGTATGGGAACAACTACTACTATACCCAAATCAGATGCAAAATAATGCCACTTTGCATTTAATGCAAAGCTTAGCAAACATTAATTATTTGTAAAAATTGGTTGTGCAAACTCTCTTTTTAATTAGATTGACATTTTCTTTAACCCATAAAACAAGACGGGTTTTTTAATACTTAAACGAAGTATCGTTTATAAAAAATTGTCGACAGAAAAAAAAAAGAATAAAATTAAGAAAAAAATATTTTTTCTTGGATTGTTTTGCTTTCTGTTTTTGCTTCTTCTTCTTCTTCATTTCTTTCCTTCTTTCCTCCCTTACTTCCTTCCTCGGGCAGTCGCCAGACTGGTTTTTTGGGCCACTCCCCATTTGCCGACGACCTTATTTCTCAGTAAAATACTTCTTAAAAATACCTTTAGAATCCTCTCTTCCCTCTCTTTCAAAGCCTTCCTTGGCCTTCAACGCTCAAGAGTAGGCAAGATTTGAGCCAAAATCCTATCAAATCATGAAAACATCTTCTTGATTTTTTGGGCGAGTGTCTCCTTCTCTGACATGGCAATTCTTTTGCCCAAATCAACCAATCCTGGCTTGTTTCAGTGCCAGCAAGAATGCCTAGGCCAATCATGGCTTAGGTCTGCAGCTGACCAGCTCTATCTCATCGCCGAAGAAGAAAACCGACGACCACTGGGCACACTGCTTTTTTCGACTTTGTAGTTTGCACTTCCATCTTTCTCTTTTCTTCATTTTCCCCTTTCATGTATGCCCTTGGGTTTTGATAATATCACTTGGTTCCCTGCAAGTTTTTGGGTTCTTAGTTTTACCCCAGCTATTTATGAAATTGCACTTTCACCTAAAAAAATTATTTTTTTGATAAATTACAAGAATTCCCTTAAGCAATTACTATATCTCTCTCTTTTATTATTTTTTTTCTTAAAATCCTAAGTATTACAATAGATATCACAAGCCATAATCTCTCTTACTTCTTTTTTTATTTTTTGGATAAAGACAAATTATTGCCGTGATCGTATTTTTATCGAACAAATAAACTTACATATGATTTGTTAAAAATTTGTTAAAAAGAGGAAATAAAAGACAAAACATAGCCATGTAATCTTTTTTTATATATAAGTATAATAAAAATATTTACATTAAGAGGTATAAAATGATTTAAATTTATAAACTCATGTTTACTGTAAAGAGTTAGATCATTCCTGAAGTCACATTTTTTGAGAACTAAGATGTTATATTTTAACTTTATAGAAATCATCATATTAGTTATTTAGAGATTTGAAGAAGTGTTTGAAAGACTAAGAATAATAAAATTGGATGAATTAGTGAATGATAGAAATCATCATGTCATTAGTAATTCGTTATCAATGTTGAAAAATATCAAAATAACATTTTTTTTCTTCTCTATACCCTTATTCTATGATAACATCTTCTTTTCTCTAACTAGTTATAGCTAAGGTGACAACTCGTTTTCTCCTTTTTTGTTTTGTTCATTTCTTCTTTATCATGTTATCCTTTCTTATAATCTAGTTATGGTTGGGTTTGATCAAGTCCAACCATTGTTAGGTCCATTTAACATAGAGATGATTGGATTTATAGTTACTTATCTCAAGAGCTAATATGTTGCTCAACATGAGTTTTAAGAGGGGGTTATACGAGACAGGGCAACAAGTATAGTAAAGAATGGAGTATGGGACTCATCTTAGAATATTGTCTGACACGGGCAATATATCAATTCCTATTTATCTCACTTATTTTTCTTTATTTTTATATTTATATACTCTATCTCCCATATTTATATATATATATGTATGTATATTTATATATGTCATGTGCACCATAGATATAAGGTAAGGGCTCTAGATCTAGGACACCCGATATTTAATTGGGTAGGGATTCGAATGGGATAGGATCCCACGTTGCAGCCACGTGGGATAATAAACAATTATTACAAACCACACATTACGGTCAATGTATATATCTTAAACCAAGGAAGCAAGCGTCGCGGGGGAGCTGACAAGCTACCTCATTATATTTAGTTTAAGATATTAAAAATTATTTTTTATTTTATCTATTGGGTAAAATTAGAATAAAGACAGGATAGCTGACAAGTTGTGTATTATCATCATATTAATTAATAATTAACATTAATATCGAATTTTAATTTGTTTTTACGATGTCTGTCTGAGTAATTAACATACGGATTAACTACAGAATTAATAAATAAACGAATTATATGCGATTGCCAGTTATCGAACTCAACACTTCATTTCAGCCTCTGAGAATGGCGGATGTCAAAGTCATCTCCACCGATACCGTCCGAGCGGCAGCCGCCAGTGCCGCATCGCCACACCGGATAGAGCTAACTCCATGGTATCTCCAGCTTCTTCTGGTCGGCCCCATCCAGAAGGGCCTTCTCTTTCTCAAACCCACTCCACCTCCACAACCACAAGACCAACACTTTTCTGTTGTTCAGCATCTCAAGCTCTCTCTCTCTCGCACCCTCGATTTCTTCCCTCCCCTCGCCGGCCGCCTCGGCGTCTCCCACAACGCCGACGGCACATCCTCCGTCTTCGTCCACTGCAACAACGCCGGCGCCGACTTCGTTCACGCCGTGGCCGAGAACGTGACCGTCGCCGATATTCTTGAGCCGCTGCTCGTGCCTCGGATTGTCCACTCTTTCTTCCCTCTCAATGGAGTCTATAATTTCCATGGAGTTTCCATTCCCCTCATGGCAGTTCAAGTAACCGAGCTGCTCGACGGTTTCTTCATCGGTAAGATCGCTCGCTCTTGTATCACCTCTGAGCTGATAAAAACGTAAAAAAAATACTAATTTAATAAAAAATTCAAATTTAAATATTAATTAAATTCAGATTAACTTAGATTATCATCAACAGGATGCACGATGAATCACTCAATCGGCGACGGCTCGTCGTTCTGGAATTTCTTCAATTCCTGGTCGGAAATATCGCGTGGCTCTCTCTCCATATCGCGGCCTCCAGTCTTCGACCGGTGGTTTCCGGGCGATACCAAACCTCCCATTTCCATCCCTTTCTGCTCCGATCAAATTCAAGACAAGTTCATTCTCTTAGACTTAAATATAAGATCTAATATACTACAAATACTAAAATAGCATTTAGATCAATGCGAAAAAATTAAACAGAAGTTACTCCAGCCATTGCAGTTTTCTTCTATTTGATATTGGCTCTTCCAAGCTCTCAAACACCCCAAGTGATGGTGTATGATGAAGAGAATGGATGATGAGCTTAGGGACCAAAATCATCAATTTATATTACATTCTTCAATCAAGAATATATATACATTTGCCACTTTACAACTCAATCAATAAGTGATTATGGAAACATAATCATGAGCATAATATGGGCCAAAGAAAAGTAAGTAATTACTTTACAACCCACAACCATAATAATGAAAAAACATATGGGCCACTTAAGGAACTTTACATTCTCCCACTTGGTCCAAATGTTTAATCTAATGCCTTAACGTAATCTTATTGATTGTCACTTCTTAAGAAATAAATGCATGAATCATAGCGGTAAGTCCTCTAACAATGAGTATTACCTTCCATGTATTACAATGCATTCAGTTTCTCAAGAATTATACTTCATGTGACAATATTACTTAATGAATAAACCCTATGTTTATTCTTGGTCCTCTACATATGTGTTTTCTCAAATAAATTAATGTACACATAAATATGAGAAAACATCATAATAAATAAGAGTTTCATTCAAATACCAAATGTATACAATTACATAATAGAACCAAGTCCCATCTTTTCAACATGATCCTTGAATTTCAATGGTGGCATGCCTTTAGTCAAAGGATCAGCAATCATAAATTCAGTACTAATGTGTTCAATGACCACTTTCTTTTCTTTAACACGTTCCCTTACGGCTAAGTACTTAATGTCGATGTGTTTACTTCGACTTCCACTTTTGTTATTCTTAGTCATAAAGACAGCAGCTGAATTGTCACAGAAAATTCTTAATGGCTTAGAAATGGAATCCATAATCTTAAGCCCAGATATGAAACTCTTGATCCATACACCGTGCGAAGTAGCCTCAAAACAAGAGACGAACTCGGCTTCCATAGTGGAAGTAGCAGTCAAGGTCTGTTTGGCACTCCTCCATGATACAGCTCCACCGGCCATAATAAAAATGTATCCTGATGTTGATTTACGAGAATCAACGCAGCCAGGAAAGTCGGAATCTGAGTAGCCAATCACTTCCAAATTATCTGTCCGTCTATACATAAGCATGTAGTCCTTGGTCCCTTGAAGGTATCTCAGTACTTTCTTTGCAGCTCTCCAATGGTCCATACTTGGATTACTCTGATATCGTCCTAACATTCCCACAACAAATGCAATGTCAGGCCTTGTGCAGACCTGAGCATACATCAGGCTTCCAACAACAGAAGCATATGAAATGTTCTTCATTTGTTCCTTTTCAAAGTCGTTCTTCGGGCACTGGTTCAAATTGAGCCTATCACCCTTCACAATGGGAGCTACACTTGGTGAGCAATCCTTCATCTGAAATCTCTCTAAAACTTTATTGATATAGGTTTCCTGAGACAAACCCAAGATGCCTTGAAATCTATCTCTATGGATCTTGATGCCAATGACATAAGATGCCTCACCCATATCCTTCATATCAAAATTTTCAGAGAGGAATTGCTTTACCTCATGTAGCAAACCCTTATCATTGGTTGCAAGCAAAATATCATCCACGTATAAAACAAGAAAACAAATCTTACTCCTACTGATCTTTTGGTATATACATTGATCCATGGGGTTAAAATACCATTGACGGGACGCTTGTTTTAGGCCGTATATGGATTTCTTGAGCTTACAAACCAAATGCTCACCATCACTAGAGGGGAATCCTTCAGGTTGTTTCATATAAACCTCCTCCTCCAGATCTCCATTGAGAAAAGCCGTTTTCACATCCATTTGTTGCAACTCAAGGTCAAAATGAGCTACTAATGCCAAAATAACACGCAAGGAATCTTTCTTAGATACAGGAGAAAAGGTCTCTGTGTAATCAATTTCTTCTTTGTGAGTGAATCCCTTAGCAACGAGTCTAGCCTTGTATCTCTCAATGTTGCCTAATGAGTCATTCTTAGTCTTAAAGACCCATTTACAGCCAAAGGCTTTTGCATCATCAAACAACTCAACAAGATCCCAGACTCCATTACTCTTCATAGAACTCATCTCTTCCTTCATGGCATTATACCATAATTCTAACTCTTTGCAACTCATGGCCTGTGAAAATAACTCAGGATCATTTTCGGTGTCAATGCTGTAGTCAGATTCTTGTAGGTACACTATATAATCACTAGGTATTGCTGACCTTTTAGTTCTAGTGGATCTTCTTAATGTTGTATCAACATCTTCTTGAGAAGCTTGTGATTCAACTGGTTGTTCAAGAGGTGCTGGTAATTCCTGAACTATTTGATCCATTGGAATGTTGTCAGTAGTTTGTAGAACTTCATTAATTGGTTGTTCAACATCAATTGGAACTTGAGGGGTGTTGTGAACTATAACCAATCTATCATTTGAGGTGGAAGGTTGTAATTCTGAATGATCATGTTCTGGAATATCATTCCTGATATGATCGCTCCCACTGATCAAGTCATTCTCAAGAAACTTGGCATTTCTTGATTCCACAATCCTAGTGCTGTGAGATGGACAATAAAATCTATATCCTTTAGACCTTTCGGCATATCCAATGAAAAGCCCACTAATGGTCCTCGGGTCCAACTTCTTTTCTTGTGGATTATAAATTCTTACTTCAGACGGGCATCCCCAAATGCGCATATGTCGCAAACTCGGTTTCCAATCTTTCCATAATTCAAATGGTGTCTTTGGAACAGCTTTGGTTGGAACCCGGTTTAATATATACACAGCCGTCTTTAGTGCTTCAGTCCACAAAGATTTAGGAAGATTGGAGCTACTAAGCATACTTCGCACCATGTCCAATAATGTTCGATTTCTTCTTTCTGCCACACCATTCTGGTTTGGTGAACCAGGCATGGTGTATTGAGCAACTATTCCATGCTCTTGAAGAAATTTAGCGAACGGACCAGGTACTTGTCCATCATTAATGTATCTACCATAATATTCTCCACCCCTATCTGATCTCACGATTTTTATTTGTTTCCCACATTGTTTCTCTACTTCAGCTTTAAAGATTTTAAATGCATCTAATGCTTCGCTTTTGTTATGAAGCAAGTAGAGATATATATATCGTGAGTAATCATCAATAAAGGTGATGAAATATTTCTGACCATGTGAGTCCATGTCTGGATTACATATATCAGTATGTATGATTTCTAATATGTCTGAACTCCTATTGGCACATTTCTTGGACTTGTTGGTCTGCTTTCCCTTTATGCAGTCCACACATGTTTCAAAATCAGTAAAATCTAGAGTACTAAGTACCCCATCTTTTATTAATCTCTTAATTCTCTCTATGGAGATATGTCCTAATCTTCGGTGCCATAATATAGATGAGTCCTCGTTAATAATACACCTTTTAGTACCAGTATGAACATGCATTGAACTGTAAGTGGTATTGTCTTGTAAATTAATATGATAAAGACCATAAGACAAAATACCATTCCCAACACAATCAGAATTACAAAACAAACTGAATGATGTATCTGAAAATTTTAAGGAATATCCGAAAGGCACAAGTCTGGAAACTGAAATCAAGTTTCGTGAAAAACTTGGAACATAAAAGGTCCTATCTAGTTTTAAAATAAAACCACCACTTAAAGTTAAAATACACGTTCCTATAGCCTCCACATGTGAACCCATCTTGTTTCCGGATAAGATGCTTTGCTCACTTCCCACTGGCTTCCTTAGGTTTTGCATACCCTGCAAAGAGTTTGTAATATGGATTGTAGAGCTAGAGTCAATCCACCAGGTGTTGATATTAACATTAACCATATTAGATTCATAACAAACAAACGAGGTTGGATTACCTTTATCCTCAAGCCATTTCTTGAATTTAACGCAGTCCTTCTTCATGTGTCCTTTCTTTTTACAGAAGAAACACTTGGACTCCTTCTTAATATTAGTCTGGGGTGGCATTTTACCTTTCCCTTTCTGATTAGCCTGAGATTTGCCTTTTCCCCGTGTTGTAGTCAGCATTGCACTTTCACCATGCTCCATTACAAGCCTACCTTCCTCTTGAACACACATGGTCATTAATTCAATAATTGACCACTTATCCTTATGAGTGTTATATGAGATTTTGAATGGCCCGTATTGTGATGGGAGAGTGTTCAGGATATAATGCACCAGAAATTAATCAGACATTATAACTTCGAGTTTCTTAAGTTGAGCCGCAATGTCCCTCATCTGCATGATGTGCTCACGCACACCTTTCACACTAGTGAGCCTTAAGGATGAGAACTTCATAATTAGGGTGCTTGCCAGTGCCTTATCTGAAGTGATGAATTGATCATCAATGGATTTTAGCAAGTCTCAGACTTTTTCATGCTGATCGACCGAACCACGTATACCAGCCGAAATTGTAGTCTTAATGAACATCACACTAAGGCGATTAGATCGCTCCCATCGTTCATAAAGTGTGATGTCCGCTGCAGTGCTAGTATCAGTGATTGCTGGTGGCTCGTCTTTTCTAATAGCATAATCAATGTCCATCCACCCTAAATGGAGAAGAATTCTCTCTTTCCATATCTTAAAGTTATCACCCGTTAATTCAGGAATATCGCAACGAATATCAGAGAAATTAGCAAGTTGTGAAGCTGTATAAATATCATAAATGCTTATGTCAAAAATTTGAGGTCTAATTATTAAATAAATTGTATGTTTTACCAATGTAAATCATACATGAATGAATCTAATGACATAAAAATTGCCTGTGGGCTAAATTTTTAATTCAAACAGATTCATGTATTTCTTATGATAGAATTATCAAAATATGTACTAATTCAAGATTTATTAGTACATTAACTCTATCAAAATAAACTTTATGATAAAACCATCAAATTATATACTAACTCATTATTCCTGTGGGAATATTATGAGAATAATTTGATATTTTATTCTAATTAATTATATAAATATAATAAAAGTTCCTGTGAGATAAAATTTATTATATTTAGTATAATTAATTACAATTAATGTCTATAAATCTTCATGTGATCCCAAATAAATATAATATATAATTTTATTTAATTAAGGGTGTTGTGGCTAATCCTTAATTAATTAAAATTATATGGATCACTAGACATTTAAATATTATGCATAAAACTAAATTTTATGCAAATAATCTAAATTGCATGATTTAACTAAACACAATATGTTATCTCATGCATAAAAAATGATATTGCATAATTAAATCATAATATTATGTATATATTATTAATTTATGAGCTCATTCAATATTTTTCATTATTTAATATGGACATAATAAATTAATTTATGCAAATAATACAAAATTCTTTATTTTTAATTTTAACAGAAATGGGCCATCAGCACACTTAAGTTTTCATGTCAACATTTAAAAAAATGTCCATGAAAATAAGCCCAAACCCATTTAATTAAAACAACAGCCCATGAAAAATAGGCTCAAACTTATGTAAAATGATATGAAAATAAGCCCAAACCCATTTAATTAAAACAACAGCCCATGAAAAATAGGCTCAAACTTATGTAAAATGATAGCCTATGCAAAATAGGCCCAAACTTATTTAAAATGACAGCCCATACAGAATAGGCCCAAACCCAATTAATTAAATATCAGCCCATGAAAACAGGCCCAAACTCATTTAATTAAATCAACCCACGAAAATAGGCCCAATCTTTTAATTAAATTAGCCCACGAAAATAGGCCCAACCTTTTAATTAAATTAGCCCACGAAAATACAAGCCCAGCTATTATTGACACTATTGAACAGTGTCATCTTCAACCTCCAGTCGGGTCATTTTGACCCGGTTTCAACCCATTTTGAAGACCCAATTATATCTCACTATTCCAGCTCTAGAAATTGATGATTTAAATTACAAAATGCTCACAAATCAATTTCTCAAAGATATCTAAACTTAAATCATCGAAATATGTCATAACTTTGTAGATCTAATCAAAATAATATTGCTGAAAAAATTTTCAGAATGCTGAAAAAATTTTCAGAATACTGAAAATGGCAAGGCAGAGGCAAATAATGCTTTGATACCAACTGTTAGACTTAAATATAAGATCTAATATGCTACAAATACTAAAATAACATTTAGATCAATGCGGAAAAATTAAACGGAAGTTACCTCCAGCCATTGCAGCTTTCTTCTATTTGATATTGACTCTTCCAAGCTCTCAAACACCCCAAGTGATGGTGTATGATGAAGAGAAGGGATGATGAGCTTAGGGACCAAAATCATCAATTTATATTACATTCTTCAATCAAGAATATACATACATTTGCCACTTTACAACTCAATCAATAAATGATTATGGAAACATAAACATAAGCATAATATGAGCCAAAGAAAAGTAAGTAATTACTTTACAACCCACAACTATAATAATGAAAAAATATATGAGCCACTTAAAGAACTTTACACATTCTACCCCCGATGGAAGAGCGGGTTTTCCACTTCCCCAGAGAGAAAATCGCCGAGCTCAAAGCCAAAGCCAACGCTGAGATGGAATCAACCACCATTTCCTCTCTCCAGGCTCTGCTGGCTCACCTATGGCGATCCGTGGCCCGCTGCCAGCAACTCAACTCAGGCCAAGAACTGAGATACATGTTAACGATCGGCGCCCGGTCTAGACTGCAACCGCCGCTGCCGGAAACTTACTTCGGGAACAGCCTTGTTGTTGAGATCTTGACCGCCACCGCGGGGGAGCTCCGGCGAGAGGGACTCGGCAGGGCGGCGTGGCGACTGAACGGAGCGATCTGCTCGAAGACAAGTGAAGAAGTGGTGGAACTGTTCAAGAGCTGGGTGGAGAATCCGAGGATGCCAACGCTTCATGGATTGACGAGTAATTGTTTGACCACCAGTAGTTCGCCGAGGTTCAATGTGTATGGGAATGACTTTGGATGGGGAATACCGGTGGCGGTACGAAGTGGGGCGGCGAACAAGAGCGACGGGAAGTTGACGATATTTCCGGGGGCAGCGGAGGGGAGCATCGACATTGAAGTTTGCTTGTCGCCGGAGAAAATGGCGAGTTTGGGTGACGATGAAGAGTTCATGGCGGCCGCAAAAATCTGACTTTTTCCAAGTCTGGCAGCCAGATGATTTAATTGTTTAAAATAATTGTACTTCCAATTTTAAAAGCCAAAAATTATTTTACTTTCCACTATTCAAAGATAAATTACAGTTGAATTTACTTCTTTAATTCAAAGATCAATTAAATTTCACGTAAATTATAAATTAGCGATTTTTGCACTTTTTTGAAAATAAATTGACATTTTATTTGGAGTTAGGGTCGGGGTTAATTAATTTGGATTAGTGATTAGGTTTCTTATTTTTTTATTTTTTTTTATCTCAAATCATCAATTAGAGTCACTTTACTCTAGTTAAGGATAAATTTAATATTTTTATTTTTAATTAATTTGTAACAATAAAATTGTGTATAATTGTTTAAATTTAATTAGAATATTGTGGTTATTTTCTTTTTGTTGGCCTATAAGTCTAGGATTTCTCAAAAAAATAAAATTTATCAAATTATAAAATTTAAGGAGGATGGATTGAATTTTAGTCTAAAAATTAAAAAAAATCATTGCCACCAAAAAACCCAGGAAAAGAAAAAAAAGAAGATAGATCAAGTAGGGTTATCTTATTTTTCTCAGAAGAAATTTTGATTAATATTAAAAGTAGATGGATCAGTTGCTAGGAAAGCGACACTCAATGGCAAGTCTCCTCGTTCAACTTGAGAAATATTATACTCATAAATAAATTTGATATATAATTCTTATTAATTGATGTAAAATATATAAATTATAATAATTTTACAAAGATTTATAATAATTTTGTTTAAAATTAATAATAAATTTATATAAAATTGTTATGAATTTACAAGATGGACGTGAATTTGTAAAATTTGATTGTGAAAATTATGTAGAAACGTCTTAAGGGCATCGTTTTAATGTTTTTAAAATATTTTTATTTTAAAAATGATAAAAAATTATTTTTGGACCATTTTTGTAATTTTAAAAATATTTCGAGGATGTGTTGTAATATTGGAAAAATATCAAAAATGTATTTCCGACATAGGATGTTAGAGATGAAATTTTAATTTTCAAAATTTGTTTGAATGTATTATGAAATTTATGTTTATTTTAATTAAATAATTATTTTTATAATTTTTATATTAAATTTTATATTTATAAAAAAATTATATTTTTTATTTAGTTAACCAAATATTTTATAATTTTACTCTCTAACAACTATTAGGGTGGGTTTGATTGTAAGGATGAAATTTGGGTGAAAAGAAAATGAATCATAAGGAATTGAATTGCATGAAAAATGAATTTTTAAAAATTGAAAGTTTAAACTGTTTGATTGGTATAATTTTTTACCTGAAAAATGATGTTATTTTTTATCTTTTGGTGTTTGATTGGTAATATTTTTTTATAAAATTTGGTCATTTTCTTGGCATTGCGTGTTTGATAGGTATTATTTTTCATAAAAAATGACACATTTTTCATGGAATTCAACGGTAAAAAAGTATTGAAAAACATTGAATACTATACAAAAAAATCAAAATAATAACATATTTTAGGTTAACTAAATCATTTCTCCAAAGAAATGAAGCCACAAAATTAATTGTTTTTTGTTTTTCAAACTTATTAATTTGTATCTGATTTTTTATTTTTATTTCTATACATTTGTATTTATCAATTATTCCCCAACACAAAAATCAGATAAAGCACAATACCTAAAGGAATACAATCACCATTGACGTGCATACAAAAAAAAAAAAAATTATCATTACGGTGAATTATGCCTCCATACAAAATGTTTTTTCACATTTGAGTGTGAGCCATTTCTTCACACGTGAAGACAGCTTTAACAAACAAATACCCAGGAAGTGATTACATAGTTTTAGATGCCTATTTACTTTCTTCATATTTTTTAACATGCTTAAAAATAAAAAGAGCATCCATTGGTCGATGCTCTCCCATCCGCTTTGCAAGGTTGTTTCCCTAACTCTTCGTATCATTAAGGAGAAATAAAGAACTAATGCTTCAAGTATGAAAAAGTAACTTCAGTGCTTTGTTTTCCATTAATGAAAAAATAGAACATCTTGTTATAAAAGAAATAATTTGTATTTATAGATAAAGGGGTGCCTCTTAACATCTAAAGAAGGCCACATGGGTTCTTTTGTTTCAGCTCCAGCAATAAGCCTAAGCACTCGAAGCAATTTTGAGAACTTTCGGAACCAAAACCCATACATGTTGTCATCTTTGCAGACATAAATACTAGAAATTGTCGAATATAAAATGGAATGCAACAGGAGGGAAAAAATTCACGTCCCACCCACTTGCTCGCTCACTCTAACCCATCCCTCGGCCACTCGCTGCTCACCCACCTCTCACTGTCGCTAACCCACCCACCGCTCACCGTAGCACACCGACCCCTCGGCCACCCGCCGCTCACCTACTCGCTCACTCGCCCTCTCTCTCTCATTCTCTGTCCCTCTCTCGCTGTAGATTTACTTCTAGGGGAGGGGAAAATTGAAAATTTTTAGTAAAATGGCCAGAAAGCTTACCTTGAACCAAATGAAGATTGTTACGGAAGAACACTTACTGTAAACGAGGGTTAGTACAAAATATAAGTAGCTCAAAGAGATATCGATACCAGCCAAGAACACTTAATAGTAATAGCAACAAAACTCCATGTCAAAAGGATCTCGTCAAGGCTCAGATCTGGGTCTGTCCAGTGTGTACCACCCCGGTAACTCCAAAAATAGGGACACCAAGCCTCAAGGAAACACACGAGGAACAAGCCACGAAAAACCCCCAAATAGGAACCCAAAACCCTCTCGGCCAGAACACCGAAACCTTCCCCCAAACCACACAGGTTATGTTCACACCAAGATCCACTAAGGAACAAGAACAATCACTTAGATATAGGGCGAAGAACAGTCCAGAAAAGCTTACCTCAAACGGATCTGTTGAGCCATGTAAATAGAGGCTACACACCGACCGACCATGGGCTTCCCAAAGGAAAGGAAGATCACTCCATGAGGATGAGATCTGGCCAAAGAAGGGAAGAACCAACTCACAAAGATCAGCCATCAAAGGAAAGAATCGGGAGAGCAAAGAGTGAAAGAGAGAGAGAGAGAGAGCAGCCTTTAAATGAGGGTAAAGAAGGCAGAAAGTAAGCCTTAAATATTACGGGGCTAAGGCACGGCCAATGGCCCATTTGGCATGGGCTTGGGCTTCCTTAATCCTTGAGCAAATGGGCTCAGCCCATTTCTCCTCCAAAGGCCTAATTAAGGGCTTATGGCCTGACTTTTTAATGGGCTGCCAATGGGTGGTACGAACTAAGGACGGTACTTCAATCTCGCGCCGAAACCTATGAAGTTAAACCCGAAAAATTCATCATAGCCTTGGGCCTCTTTGGGAAACAAAAACAACAAATCTCCACCTGATTCCCAAAGAGGCCAGCAAACACAAACAAAAACATGTGCAGCAAGATGCAACATAATGCAGATGATGCATAAGCAACTATCAAGTAACCTTGCCAATGTTAAGTAAGTCTAGGCAGCTTTTAAATTTAGCCACAGACAAAATTTTAGTTCCCATATCAGTAGGATTATATTCAGAAAGCACTTTTTCCAATCTAATAATGTTTTGAGATACAATATCACGAATAAAATGCAATCTCACATTTATATGTTTGGTGCGTTCGTGAAAAACAGGATTTTTACATAAATGAATTGCAGATTGACTATCAGAGAAAACAGTCACATTTTCATTAAGAACACATAGTTCATTTAGCAATCCCTTAAACCACAAGGCTTCCTTAATAGCCTCTGTAGCAGCAATATATTCAGACTCGGTGGTAGAGAGGGCAACAATATGTTGAAGTTGAGACTTCCAATTAATGCATGATTCACACAAAGTAAATACATAGGATGATGTGGACTTCCTATTATCTCTATCACCAACATAGTCTGAATCAGTAAACCCTTTTAATATCACATTATTAGACTTAAGCTTATATATTAATCCTACATTATAGGTGCCTCTTAAATACTTTAATAACCATTTCACTGCTTCCCAATGATAGGGACCTGGGTTTGTCATAAATCTACTGAGAGTACTAACTGTATAGGCT
The DNA here is from genome assembly GCA_036245055.1 of Diospyros kaki. Taxonomy (NCBI): domain Eukaryota; kingdom Viridiplantae; phylum Streptophyta; class Magnoliopsida; order Ericales; family Ebenaceae; genus Diospyros; species Diospyros kaki. The sequence continues at coordinate 4,512,703 of BSEG01000010.1, forward strand.
AGGTCTGGCCTAGTACATACCATGAGATACATGACAGAACCTATAGCATTTGAGTAAGGGATTCTGTTCATATATTCCTTTTCTTCCTCATTATCAGGAGATTTATCTTTAGATAATATGAAATGGTTTCCTAAAGGTAAATATACTGATTTACTATCATGCATACCAAATCTTTTTAGAATTTTTAACACATATGTTGTTTGATGCAAAAATAACATAGAATTTGACCTATCTCTTTCAATTTCCATACCTAGGATCCTCTTGGTCATTCCTAGGTCTTTCATGTCAAATTCTCCACCTAATACAGATTTTATGCTATTTATCTTTTTGACATCAGGACCAATAAGAAGCATATCATCAATATAAAGTAAAAGGAACACACAGTCATTATTATTTTTATGCTGAAAATACAAGCAATGATCAAACTCACTTCTTTTAAAACCAATTGTTTTAACAAATGAGTCAAAACGTTTATACCATTGTCTTGGGGACTATTTTAAACCATATAAGGATTTTTTTAAGAAACACACAAAATCAGGCTTTCTTTTGTCTTCAAAACCTTTGGGTTGATACATAAAGATTTTTTCTTCTAAATCACCATGCAAGAAAGCAGTCTTTACATCTAGTTGTTCAAGTTCCCAGTCAAAATATACAACTAATGCAAGCATGACACGAATGGTAGTGTACTTAACAACCGGTGAAAAAATCTCATTATAATCTACCCCTTCCTTTTGTGTAAATCCCTTGGCTACTAACTTAGCCTTAAACCTTGTTGGTTTTCTATCAGTTGTACCCTCCTTAATCCTATAAATCCACTTGCAACCTACAATGGACTTATCCTTAGGTCTAGGGACTAATTCCCAAGTTTGGTTCTTGTTGAGGGAACTCATCTCCTCTTTCATTGCTTCTATCCATTCTTTTGAATATTTACTTCTTATGGCTTCCTCATATGTGTTAAGCTCATTTTCAGCTAGGTCTTGATAGCTTGCATAGGCTAATTCGAAATCTGATGCTAATCTTTGAGGTAACCTATGAGACATTCTTTCCCTATCCCTAGCTAGTTGGTAATCAGAAACTGATGGCTGGTTATTAGGAAAATCTTCTATTGTTTCTCTCTCCTCATTTACTTCAGGCTGATTTTGACTCTCCACTTCACTAGAGGTTGAAGAAGTGTTCTCCACCTCATCTGAATTTATAGGAGCTTGGGTGCTTGAGTTTTTCAACTCTTCTTGAGGACTCTTATCCTCATTAATTTTGTCACCACAAGGCTTTGTACAGGGCATTTCTGATTCATTAAATGTGACATCTTTACTAACAATAATTCTTATTCCATTTTGGTTTCTATCCCATAGCCTATACATTTTGACTCCCTCAGGATACCCTAAGAAAACACATTTCTTATCTCTCGGCTCTAATTTTCCCTCATTTTGATGAGTGAAGGCAGCACAACCAAAGGTTCTAAGAAGTAAATAGTTGGCACATTTTCCATGCCATTTTTCATAAGGAGTATCACCATTTAAGACAGTTGAAGGAGTAAGATTAACCAGGTAACATGCAGTCATAACTGCTTCTCCCCATAATGACTTAGGTATATTAGAACTAAATCATCATACACCTAACTTTGTCTAAGAGGGTCCTATTCATCCTCTCATCTACTCCATTCTGTTGAGGAGTGTAGGGAACTGTTCTATGCCTAGTTATTCCATACTCCTTGCACAAGTTATCAAAATTAGAATTGCAAAATTCTAAGCCATTATCAGTCCTAAGGTATTTTATTTTCTTGTCAGTTTGATTCTCTATTTGAGTTTTCCAGTTTTTAAAACTTTTAAAAGTTTCTAATTTATCTTTTAAGAGAATAACCCAAACTCTCCTAGAGTAATCATCAATCATAGACAGAAAATACCTATTACCACCTGATGTGGGTTTTGATGCGGGCCCCCAAAGATCTAAATGAATGTATTCTAAGGCTCTAGAGGCTCTATGAACATTAGAGGAGAAAGATAGCCTATGATGTTTTCCAAGGACACAATGATCACAGAAAGGGATATCAGACACAAAGTCTTTACCAAAAGCACCTTTATTACTTAGCAACTTAAGCCCTTTAACACTCACATGTGCTAACCTGTTGTGCCACTTGATAGTGGCATCAAGATTGATTGATGCTATATGGGATCCTATATTATTAATTACCTTAGCATTTAATACATAGATCCCATTTCTCCTTACCCCCTTACATACTACCATTGATCCTTTAAACATTTTTAACACCCCATTTTCAATTTTTTCAGTAAGACCACTCTTTTCAAATTCTCCTGCTGAAATTAAATTTTTAGCCATTTCAAGTATATATCTAACATCTTTTAAATTTAATACATAGCCATTGTCTAACTTAACAGAGATGTTTCCTACCCCAATGATTTTATATGCTAAGTTACTGCATACTATGGCATGCCCACCTTCAGATTCATGTAGATTTTCAAACCAATGTTTTTGTGATGTAACATGAAATGATGCACCTGAATCTAAGATCCATTCATGCATGTATGATTTTGCAGCAACAATAATTTCAATAGAATCAGAATCTAAGAGCATGTAGACTTCACTAGGATCATATGAGGTTACTACATTAGTTTCTTCTTGATCCTTATCCTTTTCTTTATTTTTATTTTTCTCTGCATAATAATCTTTAATAAAGTACCCAATTTTGCCACACCCATAGCACTTTTTACCCTTCCCTTAGTTTTTGGATTTGGACCTACTTCTACCATTTTTCTTATCACCTCCTTCTTGATTTTTAAATTGGGACCTACCTCTCATCATATGGACCTCACCATGCCTTTTCTCATGTTTAAGTTCCATTTCTTTACTTCTTAAAGAATCTATAACAATTTCAGGTGTTAAGATATCCCTACCATACTTAATGACATTTTTTACCTTTTTATAGATATCTAGAATTGCATTTAATAAAATCACAGCCTTATATTCTTCAGATACTGTTTCACCACAATTAGTGATATCTTGAACTAATTTGTTGAAGACATCTAAATTGTCATCTAGATCCTTAGAGGGGTCAATCTTAAAACTGAAAAATTTTTCTAACAAATAGAGTTTATTTGGTGTGGACTTCTTTACATATAATTTTTTCAGTTTTTCCCATAACTCTTTAGTTGTGTTAAGTTTTCTTACCTTTCTTAACACTGAATCAGAGAGGTGTAAGATTATTGAAGTGTATGCCAATTCATCAGCTTCTAGTTTTTGTTCTTCTTTAGTACCTTCAGGGTATTTACCATCTATGGCCTTAGATACCTTTTGTTGTACTAAAATTCCTTTCATTTTTTGTTGCCAAATAAAAAAGTCCCCCTTCCCATTGAAAACCCCTAATTCAAAGTGTGTAGTCATATTCACTAAGTATATGAATTTCACACAGAATATGCAGCCTAATTAAATTTAATGCAAACACACAGTTTTAAAAGATTTAATTCAGGCAGCAGATTCTCAAGAGGATAATAAACAAAACTGGAACAAGACTAAACAGGGTAGAGAAAACTGATTTACAAAGTAAACAGTATTCTAGACCTGTTTTGCACACAGCCAAAAAAGATAACTGATATTACACACAGTAAATTATCAGAATGCACAAGGTATGTATCGGCAAAAAATTTGAGAACAGTAACAGCAGAACAAACAACTCAAGCTGATACAAAGTTTACCGAGCTAGATCTCAAGAGTGAGATCTAGAATGAAAACGGGTCAGATCTCGCAGAACTGCTAACCTCCACGAGCCAAAGTCTGCCACTACATGCGCCGTCACCGGCCAAAGTGTAGACTGGCACACGCAGGTCAGGACGAAGCTACTTGGACTGTCGATCACGGATCTGGGGTTTGTTTACCTCGAATCGTTCACTACACAAAGCAATAGGAGTTAACCGATTTGAGTTTCAAGTAAACCCTAGAACCACTTACCGTGAAAAAAATCGATCGAAGAAACCAGATGAGTTTTTGAATTAGGGTTTGATTTTGCACAACCCAGGAGCCACACAAGGCTCTGATACCATTTGTTGCGGAAGAACACTTACTGTAAATGAGGGTTAGTACAAAATATAAGCAGCTCAAAGAGATATCGAAACCAGCCAAGAACACTTAATAGTAATAGCAACAAAACTCCCTATAAAAAGGATCTCGTCAAGGCTCAGATCTGGGTCTGTCCAGTGTGTACCACCCCAGTAACTCCAAAAATAGGGACACCAAGCCTCAAGGAAACACACAAGGAACAAGCCACGAAAAACCTCCAAATAGGAACCCAAAACCTTCTCAGCCAGAACACCGAAACCTTCTCCCAAACCACACAGGTTATGTTCACACCAAGATCCACTAAGGAACAAGAACAATCACTCAGATATAGGGCGAAGAACAGTCCAGAAAAGCTTACCTCAAACGGATCTGTCGAGCCAAGTAAATAGAGGCTACACACCGACCGACCATGGGCTTCCCAAAGGAAAGGAAGATCACTCCATGAGGATGAGATCTGGCTGAAGAAGGGAAGAACCAACTCACGAAGATTAGCCATCAAAGGAAAGAATCAGGAGAGCAAAGAGTGAAAGAGAGAGAGCGGCTGTCAAATGAGGGTAAAGAAGGTAAAAGTAAGCCTTAAATATGACGGGCTAAGGCACGGCCAATAGGCCATTTGGCATGGCCTTGGGCTCGGCTTGGGCTTCCTTAAGCCTTGAGCAAATGGGCTCAGCCCATTTCTCCTCCAAAGGCCTAATTAAGGGCTTATGACGTGACTTTTTAATGGGCTGCCAATGGGTGGTACGAACTAAGGACAGTACTTCAATCTCGGGCTGAAGCCTATGAAGATAAACCCGAAAAATTCATCATAACCTTGGGCCTCTTTGGGAAACAAAAACAACAAAGATAAACTCTTGGAGCTCATCTTCACAGAGATGGCAACGAACAACGGGAAGAGTGGCACCGAATGGGAAGATGAATTGGAGGTTGAAGACGCCAAGCACAGTGGGTTTCAATTTCCTAGAAAATTGGAGCTCCTTCCCCCTAAGGAATTTTGTTTTCTTGATTTGAAGGAAAAACTCATCACGTGAGCATAAATGGGAAAAAGAATTTCTTGGAAAAAATTAGTTGTCAAACTAGGTGGGAAAAATGTCTTCAAAGAGGGCCTTACATTTTCAACCATATCCCTCTCCTTCATCCTTTTATCTTCTCTTTTTCATCTCCTCCTTCTAGCTCTCATGCCGTTGCGGCCTCCAACCTTTAGCTCCTCCATCGTAGTCGTCGCCTATTGCCTCTAGTTCCTCCATTGCAGTCATTGCCCGCTACCTCCAGCTCTTCCCTTACGGTCGTCGTCTGTTGCCTCTAGCTTCACCATCGCAACCACAACCTATCGCCTCCAACTCCTCCATCGTTGCTCCAGCATCCAACAAATCCATATATTTTTAATAATTATATTAAAATATTTTTAATAATTATATATAATTTATCAACATCTAATTGTAACAATTTTATCAATTGAACATTAATTTATAATTTTTTTTATTAAAAATTAGTATTTTTTATAAATTTTATTTGTATTATTCAACAACATATCAATTTTAGTCTTTTTTTTTAAGTTCTGATAGTTTATCAAGTTTTTTCAAACCAAACATATAATTATATAAATGACAACTTAATGCACATTTATCAAAATACATTATCAATTTAAACACTAACCAGTTTTAAAACTTTGTCTTTTAGAGGGTGTTTGGCTTACCATTTTGATCGTTTATAAAATAATTAGAAGATGGGATATTCATAAGTTAATCCAAATATATTAAGTATCTTCTTAAGAAATTTGAGTTTAAATTAAATAATTAAATTCAACTCCCATAAGTACTTCAACTAAGTTACACAAGGATGAAAATGAGAAAGATGTTGATAAGAAGAAATATAGAGGAATGATTGGGTCATTATTTTACTTAATATTTAGTAGACCCAATATAATATTAAGTGTATGTTTGTGTACTAGATTTAAAGTTAATCCTAAGGAATCTCACTTAATAACTATGAAAAGAATTTTTAAATATCTTTTAGGAGCTAAAGATATAGGACTTTGGTACCCAAAAGGATCATCTTTTGAATTAACAAGGTATTTAGATGTTGATTTTTTGGAAGTAAAATTGATAGAAATAGTACAAGTGAAACTTGACAATTCTTAGGAAATTCGCTTATCTTTTGGTTTAGTAAGAACCAAACCTCAATTACACTCTCAACTTTTGAAGCCAAATATATAGCGGCTGGAAGTTATTGTGCTCCAATTCTTTGGATATAACATCAAAAGGAAGATTATGGAATCAAATTCAATCATATTCCCATTAGGTGTGACAATACTAGTGCAATTCAATTAACTAAAAATCACTTCCTTCGCTCTAGGACAAAACACATAAAAATTAGACATCATTTTATTAGAAAGCATGTAAAAGAAGGAAACATCAATTTAGAATATATAAACACAAATGATCAACTAGTAGATATTTTTACAAAAACCTTAGGAGAAGACCAATTTTACAAAATTAAAAGAGAATTAAGAATGATGAATTTATCGAAGTAATATGCTTATTTATTATTATTATTATTATTATTATTACTTATGTTTGGTGTATTTATTTCCTTTCTTTGCCTTTTTTCAATCTTCAATCGACCTAAGATAAAGGGTCGACTGAAGTAGTGTCAATTTGAGGGTGGGCATTTGGTCCATCTTCGATCGACCTAAGACTAAGATTCGATCAACCTAAGATATGTCGATTCAAGGGTAGGCATTATGTCAATCTTCGGTGAACCTAAGTTGTAAAGTCAGTCGATTAAGGTATAGATAGTTCAAGGATGGACATGATATTCATCTTCGGTTGACCTAAGTTATAGAGTCTGTCAATCGAAGTTGATTGGTTTGAAGATGGGGCATTCTACCCATCTTCGGTTGACTGAAGATAAACTTCGATCGGCCGAAGTTATCGCGAGTGCGACAATCCAAGGTTGACCAAACTCTATTTAAAGGCCCTTTGGGTCATTTATCTCTTACACCTTCTATCTCTCTCTCTCTCTCTCTAGTCTCTTGTTTTCTAAATCCAACCCATTTCTATTTCAAATGGCCCCAAGAAGAGCATCCGGGAAAAGAGTCCAAGGGTCCACGTCAGAGAGGGCCCAAAGATCCACATTTGAAAGACATATAAAAGCTCGCCATGATTTTGACATGTCTTCATTTATTTTTGAAGAAGCATATATACTCTCATTTCGCCCATATAGAGAAGAAGGTTGTTCTTAATAATGGAAAAGTCAAATTTGAAGAGCTTCGCAAAGAAGGATTTGATTTATCCGACTATCTTGGTAAGTGGGCTCCATTTCTCACTTTAGATGAGTTAGTCTATCTTGATCTTGTTCGCCTTTTTTATGCCAATCTTGTCCCTCATTGACCATTCTTTTTGTATTTCATCTAACGTCAAGGGCATTGATATTGAATTTAATGACAGTATTTTTCAAGAACTTTTTGGTATTCGTTTCAACAACTCTAACATCAAACTTCTCGAAACCCAATAGCAGACTTATAAAATTCCTAATTTTGATCTTACCTCAGTTGTTTTCTCCCTTACTCATTTTGATTTCCAATCTTATATGCACTAGTGCTTCCTTGATTTTCAAGTAAAAGAAGGAAGGATAATTTTGACACTTCCAAAATTAGTAAATCAATAACAGTCCCCAAAGACTCCAAAAGAATTTTTCAGACATTAAGAATTTTTCAAAAAATCAACATGCTAGAAAAGAAAACAAAGCCAAAGAATCTTATCAACTTTATTAAAGTGTCTAAATTATTAGTTTTCATTCGTGCTTTAATGATTATTCTTTTCTGTTATCATGTGAACCCTTATGTCCATAAAAGGTTGCATCTATCAATCAGGTTTGGAAGTAATGGAAATTTTACCATTTTAAAAAGTTATCTATCAAAACTATTTGTTGCCCAGATAAATACCCAAAAAGAAGGTAAATTGAATTTTTTTTAAATTAATAATTTTAGTTGTTGAAAACTCTTGAATTTATGATTTTAATATATGGTAATTGCAATATGAATAAGCACAATAAAATCAAACAATCACATAGAATAAGAGAGTATTTATAGAGATTCAGGTCTAAAGAGCCTATTCGTCTCTCTCAAAACTTAACTTGAGGCTCTCAAAACTTATCTTGAGATTCCACTATAGAGAATCAACACTAGATTTTAATTGAATCTAGAATCAACATACAATCATTTACTTAAGTAAGAACCACTAATATACTACTATCAAATATAAACCCTTCACACAACAAGTGAATAAAAATAACAAACTAACAATTAGAGACAATTACAAATAAGTCACCAATTGATGAGAATTCCACCAGCTAGTACACTTCCAGCACTTTAAACTTTCTCACTCTTTTTTAAATGCTTTATCAATCTTGTTCTGATTTGAGCTTCCATACTTACCCTATATATATACATCTTCAAAAAAACTAACTGTTAAAGAAAGGGTTAATATGAAGTTTAAAATTCAAAAACTCTTTAGGCTTTTTCAAACAACAAGAAACAAAATAAGGAAACATGTCTAAAAATAATTCACATTTAATTCAAAATAAATTTACTTTTTGCATAATTAAGAAATACATTTATCAAGATATGAAAATTTAAATATAAATTTTTGAAACATAAATGATTAAATCAAGAAAACATGTCTAAAAAAACTTACATTTAATTCAAAATAAATTTATTTTTTGCATGAATAAGAAATACATTTATGAAAATATGAAAATTCAAACACAAGTTTTTGAGATATAAAGGGTTAAAACAAGGGAACATGTCTAAAAACAACTTATCTTTAATTCAAAATAAATTTACTTTTTGTTTGAGTAAGAAATACATTTATCAAGATATTAAAATTCAAATATAAACTTTTGAGACATAAATGATTAAAATAAAGAAACATGTCTAAAGACAATAATTCACCTTTAATTAAAAATAAATTTACTTTTTGAAAGAGTAAAAAGTATATTTATATAAAAAAATATTTTTGTTATTATCAAAATCTTATTTACTTACCTTTGAATTTAACACTATTTTAGAATGAATTTATATTAAGATCAAAATAGATGAAATGAATCATTGCTTGAAAACTTCAGATATTGTGAGGTAACTCTTAAACTTGGAGTGAGAACAACAATAGTTATGCTGAAAGGCAAGTTAAACCAATTTGCATTATTAATGTTTTCAGTTTTTTTTTATTTATAAAAACTAACCTTAATAATCTCAAATTTAGAAATTATATAAGAAAGTAGTTGCACATGAAATGTGAATGCAAGAACAAATATGTTTGAAAAGCAAATGCTGAGTTTGAGTTGTGAATAAATTATAAAAAGCAAATGAAAATATAAATCATAAAAACATGAGAAGCATCCACAGAACACAACATTTAAAACATACATCAATCAGACCACATAAAATAAAGAATTAAAGTTCAAGCAGTTGAATCCATCATCTCAGTTCACTCTATGTAATGGTTGGTTAATAGTTATATTTTTGAATTTTGATATACTGATACTCAAGTGAAAAATAAAGATAATTGATTTGATTTAGCACATACTTGAGTTTGCATATTAGCCAATAGATTTTGTGTAAGCTTCACTCGATTGGATGAATACTCAAGTCAATTATTTGTTAGACTACATGGACCAAATGTTAGGGCCCGCTCCCAGATTACTCGTTAGCATAGGAAATCCGTGAGAAGGTCTATTCAAAATGGATATAGATACAAGACATCAATAAAAAAAATTTCAAAAATATTTTTCATTCCCATATATAACATTCATTACATCGTCATCTTGGGCTTACTGCCATACATTTTGAAAATAAAAGGGTACTAAGGCTTTAAAAATAAAATAAACTCTCTATTTTTTTCCCTCAACATACACTCATGAATCTTTGAGGCTGGGATATCTTTGTACACATCTAACCAGAACTAGCCTAAAAAAAAATATTTATCTTCCATTACCTAGAATGACAAAAGAAATAACGTGAGCCACAAGGCTCAACAAGTATATAGAAAAAGAAAGTATCAACAAGTCTATATATGAAGGCATGAACAACTCGGAGCCAAAAGGAAATCATTACCTGACATATAGCACTAACTGGGCTCATGTCTTCTACACTTAACAAAAACCTCACAAAAATACTATTTCTTATTTTTGTTTATCAAACATATTTTCCAAGATGAGCCATGAGGCTCAGCAAGTGTATCAAAGAACAAAAACTGAATATAACCAGATTTCCCTAAACATCATTCATATCATGCCACATGTGGACACACAATCCATGCCATGTAATTATAACACACGTTACCCAGCCATAACATCAATGAATGGATGCACACATAATGCAAACATATGGTCCTTGGGGCCCATATAAGAAAATGCACATAATGACGTCCAAGACTCTGTATACAAACCTGTTGTAGCCAAGGGCAGGCTACCAAAAAAAGAACGTGAGCCCAGACTCTCATCTCAGATCCATCACCATCGTCATCATGCGTCACATCACTCACAATCTCATCAAGGTCACAAGCTACTGTGGGACTCCACTCACAGTCTTACGCATCACAAGATCCAGCTGCTGTTGGCCTCCACCCATAATCTTACGCATCACAGGATCTAGCTGTTGTGTAATCCAACTTTCATTACCATACAATGAAACAAATAAGGAATGCAATGGCTCTTGAAGCATTAACATGATGGCAAGGCCCTTATAAGTCGAGCATCAGGTCATGCTACGCCCAAGTAAGAATTCACACACACAAATGCTCTAATATGTATGCTCGTCTAACATACACAAGTTAGCACTCACAGGCCAACTGTGTCATGCCAATGTTCACACTCCTATCTCATACAAAGCATGACCCCCCAATGAATGCAACCTATGATCCAACATCACAAAGTGAGACAATATAGAAATACAATGCCATGCAACACAACCATAAGCAATGCTATGATAAAATGGTATTCACAGATCCTTGCCTTGATTTCCCATTAGAGCTCTAGCTCTTCCATACATTTCACATTGATTAAGGGAAATTATTTATATAATGATAGTCATGCATCAAGCATGAGTTACCATAAACATGCCAACTAAGATCGCTTCTTATTAACTTTTCAAATAATCATCATCATGCTTTCTCATGCAACTCAATTACATTTTTATTTCATGAACCCCACGTATATACATATAGATATCTTCAACCACATTTTATCATTTTAGAGGGATGAGGGATATCAAATGAAGCATTTAAAACACTTAACTTTAGCCATCCTACTTGCCTTGGATTAAGAAAAGCCTTAACCAATTCAAATAATAATAAAAATATATGATATTATATATCAAAACGAACTCCTCGAAATCTAGTTTATGACGCTTTAAACAGATCATAATTATGAGTTTTACATCAAAAGTTATGGTCAAAATAGCGAAACCTACGTAGTGTTGAAAAAAAGTTGATTAGTCGACTTTTGGGGAGGTAATAGTTGACTGTTGATGAGTCGACTGATCAACCCCCATTAGTCGACTGGGCCGAGGGTGACACCAAAAATCTGAGAAAACAAGCTTCTGATGAGTCGACTAATCCCCAAAAATAGTCGACTTAACGCACACAAAACACACGAAATGGAGCCAAAACACCCCAAAACAAACACCACTAGCTTCCTAACCCACAAATGTCATTCCATGAATGAAAAATGAGGTGAAAAAACCCCAACGAGACTATCACAAAGACCCAACACAAGCTTTGACATAACATACGATTCAAAGAAAATATGCAATCGATACCAAAAATATTTTTTCATCAAAGAGGGGACCAAGAACCATGAAACAATACAACATCACAATGGAAAAATAAAGGAAGCTTGCACAAATAAAATAAGAGTGCAAGAAGAACTTGCCTCGTTGAAGAAAATCGAAGAGAATAAAGCCTTCCGATGACGTCAACAACCCCATTTCTTAAAGCTCTAATAAGAAGAATAAAATTGAAGAAGAAGAAGAAGAACAAGAAGAAGAAAAAAGAGAAGAGAAGAGAAGAGGGGAAGGCCACGAGAGAGAGAGAGGGGGGGAGAGATTGGGAGGAACATGAGGGCATGGGGAGAAAGATGGGGAGAAGTGGGCTGCCAACCACTCTCCCCTTAGAATTTACCAAAATGTCCTTATACACACACACACACCCAAAATATCTCATGCCTAGATTTGCCATTTTGCTTAATTTTCATTTTTTTTTCTTTTTTCTTTATTCAACCCAATTATGCAATCCTCTTTTTGCCTTTCACTTTTCCCATTCTCACACATAACTTACAAGCCCTCTTTGGACACTTCACATATCCATTTAATTTAAATCACAATTTGCAATTGGGCTGTAAGCACCCCTGCCCGGATATCCCAATCACCCAAACTACCAGAACGGAAGTGCCTACGGAAGGAGAAAGAATGAGACAGAAGACAGAAACTACTCTGACATGTATACATAAGAATTAAAATAGCGTAAGCTACGCTATACACATGCATGCACTACGGGTACTCCACTAGCACAGCGGTTATGAGATAAATAAAGATAATAGAGTAAAACTTACTCAAACATCAGAGTCAACTAAGGCTGACAAGGGAATGACAAGGATTGACAAGACTGCCTGTACACTATACCGACTCTGCCGCTAGAAGCTGACTCCTTTGCCCTTGACCTATGCTGCTACTATCTGGATTGATGGAAAACAAAGTGAGTCGAGAGACTCAGCAAGCATAAGGAAAGAAAAGACTATAAGCTGCACATATCCAATAAACTCTCCCTAGAACACTAACCCCTAAAAAAAATTATAGGCTGCACATATCCAATAAATTGCACTTTCACCTAAAAAAATTATTTTTTTGATAAATTACAAGAATTCCCTTAAGCAATTACCATATCTCTCTCTTTTATTATTTTTCTTCTTAAAATCCTAAGTATTACAATAGATATCACAAGCCATAATCTCTTTTACTTTTTTTTTTTTGGTAAAAACAAATCATTGTCGTGACCTTATTTTTATCGAACAAATAAATTTACATATGATTTGTTAAAAGTTTGTTAAAAAAAGGGCAATAAAAGACAAAACATGGCCATGTAATCCTTTTTTTTATATATAAGAATAATAAAAATATTTACATTAAGAGGTATGAAATGATTTAAATTTATAAACTCATGTTTATTGTAAAGAGTAGATCATTCTTGAAGTCACATTTTTTGAGAACCAAGATGTTATATTTTAAATTTATAGAAATCATTATAGTTATTTAGAGATTTGAAAAGGTGTTTGAAAGACTCAGGATAATAAAATTGGATGGATTAGTGAATAATAGAAATCATCATGTCATTAGTAATTCCTTATCAATGTTGAAAAATATCAAAATAACATTTTCTTTCTTCTCTATATCCTTATTCTTTGGCGACTTCTTCCTTTCTCAAACTAGTTATATATAATAAGGTAACAACTCGTTTTCTTTTCTTTTCTTCTTTTTTTTCTTTTTATTTCTCCTTTATCACGTTTTCCTTCCTTATAATCTAGTTATGGTTGGGTTTGAGTCTAACCATTGTTAGGTCCGTTCAACCTAGAGATGATTCGGTTCATATATAGTTACTTATCTCAAAAGTTAATATGTTATCTAACGTGAGCTTCAAGAGATGGTTACACGGGATGGGGCGACGAGTGCAGTAGGAGATGGAGTGTGCGGCTCATCTCAAAATATTGCCTGACACAGGCAATACATCAATTCCTATTTATCTCACTTATTTTTCTTTTTTTTTTATCTCTACGTGCTCAATCTCCCATATTTATATATATATATATGTGTGTGTGTGTATGTATATCTATGTATGTCATGTGCACCATAGATACAAGGTCAAGCGCTCTAGATCTAGGTCACCCGATATTTAATCGGGTAGGGATTCGAATGGCATAGGATCCCACGTAGCATAATAAACAATTATTACAAACCACACATTACGGTCAATATATATATATATATATATATATCTTAAACCAAGGAAGCATGCGTCGCGAGGGAGCCGACAAGCTACCTCATTATATTTATGTTATTATAAGTATATATTCAAATCTAACGGTTAGTTTAAGATATTAGAAATTATTTTTTATTTTATTTATTGGGTAAAATTAGAATAAAGACAGGATAGCTGACAAGTTGTGTATTATCATCATATTAATTAATATTCAAACAAGTTTAATTTGTTTTTACGATGTCTCTCTGAGTAATTAGCATACGGATTAACTACAGAATGAATATATAAAATACATGCGATTGCCAGTTATCGAAGTCATCACTTCATTTCAGCCTCTGAGAATGGCGGATATCAAAGTCATCTCCACCGATACCGTCCCAGCGGCAGCCGCCAGTGCCGCATCGCCACACCGGATAGAGCTAACTCCATGGGATCTCCAGCTTCTTCTGGTCGGCCCCATCCAGAAGGGCCTTCTCTTTCTCAAACCCACTCCACCTCCACAACCACAAGACCAACACTTTTCTGTTGTTCAGCATCTCAAGCTCTCTCTCTCTCGCACCCTCGATTTCTTCCCTCCCCTCGCCGGCCGCCTCGGCGTCTCCCGCAACGCCGACGACACCTCCTCCTTCTTCGTCCACTGCAACAACGCCGGCGCCGACTTCGTTCACGCCGTGGCCGAGAACGTGACCGTCGCCAATATTCTTGAGCCGCTGTTCGTGCCTCGGATTGTCCACTCTTTCTTCCCTCTCAATGGAGTCTATAATTTCCATGGAGTTTCCATTCCCCTCATGGCAGTTCAAGTAACCGAGCTGCTCGACGGCTTCTTCATCGGTAAGATCGCTCGCTCTTATATATATCATCTCTGAGCTGATAAAAACGTAAAAAATTACTAATTTAATAAAAAATTCCAATTTAAAGAATTAAATTCAGATTAATTTAGATTATCCTCAACAGGATGCACGATGAATCACTCAATCGGCGACGGCTCGTCGTTCTGGAATTTCTTCAATTCCTGGTCGGAAATATCGCGTGGCTCTCTCTCCATATCGCGGCCTCCAGTCTTCGACCGGTGGTTTCCCGGCGATACCGAACCTCCCATTTCCATCCCTTTCTGCTCCGATCAAATTCAAGACAAGTTCATTCTACCGCCGGTGGAAGAGCGGGTTTTCCACTTCCCCAAAGAGAAAATCGCCGAGCTCAAAGCCAAAGCCAACGCTGAGATGGAATCAACCACCATTTCCTCTCTCCAGGCTCTGCTGGCTCACCTATGGCGATCCGTGGCCCGCTGCCAGCAACTCAACTCGGGCCAAGAACTGAGATACATGTTACCGATCGGCGCCCGGTCGAGACTGAAACCGCCGCTGCCGGAAACTTACTTCGGGAACAGCCTTGTTATTGAGACCTTGACCGCCACCGCGGGGGAGCTCCGGGGAGAGGGACTCGGCAGGGCCGCGTGGCGACTGAACGGAGCGATCAGCTCGAAGACAAGTGAAGAAGTGGTGGAACTGTTCAAGAGCTGGGTGGAGAATCCGAAGATGCCAACGCTTGATGGATTGACGAGTGATTGTTTGATCACGAGTAGTTCGCCGAGGTTCAATGTGTATGGCAATGACTTTGGATGGGGAAAACCGGTGGCGGTGCGAAGTGGGGCGGCGACCAAGAAAGACGGGAAGTTGACGATATTTCCGGGGGCGGCGGAGGGGAGCATTGACATTGAAGTTTGCTTGTCGCCAGAGAAAATGGCGAGTTTGGGAGAGGATGAAGAGTTCATGGCGGCCGTAAAAGTCTGACCTTTTCCAAGTCTGGCAGCCAGATGATTTGATTGTTTAAAATAACATCATTACTTTGCAATATTTGAAATAACATTTTATATTATAATATGATAATATTATTTTAATTATATTAAAAAAAATTATGATTCTTAAATTGTAACTAATTTTTTAAATAATTTTAGTACTACATTAAAGTTATTTTTTTTCTTTGCAAAATTTACCTATAAATTAAAAAATAATTATACCTATTAATTATGTTCTTATTTTTTACACATTCTTCCATAGTGCATTCCCTCTAATTATTATATAAACAAACATCAAGCTTTAATATTATGAAAAACTATCAATAAAGTATTCTGTGAAAATATCTTTTATATATATACTTAAAAAATAAGAATTAAATAAGTTAATAAGAATGGAATTGGTAATCACTAAATAATAATTGATTTTTCATTTATGAAAATGAGGCTTAACCATCCACAAGGTACAAATTTATTTATATTTAAATGTCTTTAATTTTTTTTTATTTTTCACAAATTGTGCAAGAACACTACCTTGACCATAAAAGAAGAAAAATATTCAATGTAATGGTGATATTATGTTATTGTATTAATGTAATATTATAATTTTAGTATGTATTTATGATCTTAATATACAATTAATTTTTTATTAAATTTTAAAATACTATAATTGTATTTCCAATTTCAAAAGTTAAAAATTATTTTACTTCCATGATTCAAAGATAAATTAGAAAAAACATTACTTTTTAAATTCAAAGATGAATTGAATTTCACGTAAATTATAGATTGAACGACTTTTGCACTTCTCTAAAATTAAATTGAGATTTTGTTTGGGGTTAGGGTTGGGGTTAATTAACTTGCATTAGTGGTTGCACTTTTTCATTTTTTTTTACTCTCAAATCATCAATTAGAGTAATTTATTTAAGGATAAATTTAGTATTTTTATTTTTAATTAATTTGTAACAATAAAATTGTGTATAATTGTTTAAAATTAATTGGAATATTGTGGTCATTTTCTTTTCTTCTTCTTTTTTGGCATATAAATGTAGGTTTTCTCAAAAAATAAAATTTATTAAATTATAAAATTTAAGGAGGATGGATTGAATTTTAGCCTAAAAATTAAAAAAATCATTGCCACCCAAAACCCCCTCCCCCCCCCCCCCCAAAAAAAAAGAAGAAAACAAATTAAGTATTAGAATTAGGATTCTCTTATTTTTCTAGAAATTAGGATTTTCTTATGGAATTTCAATTAATACTAGAAAAAGATGGTTCAGTTGCTAGGAAAGCGACACCCAATGGCTAGCCTCCTCACTCAACTTGAAAAATACTATACTCACAAATAGATTAAATGTATAGTTCTTATAAATTAAGGTAAAATATATAAATTATAATAATTCTACAAAGATTTATAGTAATTTTATTTAAATTCATTATAATTTTCATAATTAAATTTTATAAATTCACATCTATCGTTTAAATTCGTAACAGTTTTATATAAATTTATATAAAACTGTTACGAATTTACACGGTAGATGTGAATTTATAAAACTTAATTATGAAAATTATCTAGAAACGTCTCGAGAGTGTTGTTTTAATATTTTTAAAAAATATTATTTTTGAAACTCTAAAATATATTTTCAAATCATTTGTACAATTTTAGAAATATTTTGAGGTCATGTTATAATATTGAAATTTATTTGAATACATTATAAAATTTTTGTTTATTTTTAAATTAAATAATAATTTTTTATATTAAAAATTATATTTATAAAATAATCCACATATTTTTTATTTATATATTTTTTTAAATATTATTTTTTATTTTCATTTCATATCATATACATCTCTAGAGCAGCAATAATATATATATATATATATATTTTATTACAGAGATGGTGAGTGACAGGGAACGGGTCTCAATATATTGAATACATCTTCTTCCAACCCAACTTATCCACGCCTCCCCACACAACACGAGGACCCAGAGATTTTTTATTTTTTTATTGAATTATTATTCACCTAAAATAATTTATCAATTTGATATTGCGACCAAATTTCTGAGCCTAGTCAAATGCATTAATTACAGTCGCTCCGGTTGAACCTAATTGTGGTGGGTTGACCGGAATTCATGGTGAATGGGTTAGACTGCCGGAACTGAATCTGTATAATGAGTGGTTGTAGAAGAAGATGAGGCAGCAACAAGGAGTTGGTGAAGAAGAAACAACGATAGTAAATCGATGCAGAAGAAGCAATAGTGGCAAGCCAGTAGTAAAGATGAAGCAGAGGTAGCAAATTGGTGAAGAAGAAAGAAGAAGGACTTGGCTTGAGATTTAATAGAAGATGCATCAATATTATATGCTCACAGCTCCGATGAACTTCTCATCAGCCAGAAACTTTTTATTTTGAAAAATTAGATACACCAATCTGATGTAAAAATAATATCAGATTGGAGTATGGTCGTAATTAATAATTTTAAAAAATAATAATAATAATAAATTAAATATACAAATTTTATATAAATTTTTTAAACAAATCAGAATAAAAATTACGAATAAAAATAAAAAAATTTATTATAAAAAATAATAAAAATTAGAACGTTCTCTCTAAATTATAAAAAAAAATAACAGTAATAATATCTTTTACAAATTAAAAAAAACACTCTTAATATTTCTAACCTTTTATTTTTCTCTCAGCAAATGGGATATTGAAATGCAATTGAGATGGGAAGGCCTATTTGTAGGCCTCCTTACACGTTGGTGCTGTATAAAATTTCAGCTACTGTGGCTGCAAGCCTCTTCCAGCTTCTTCTATGACTGCTAGCTTTTTCCAGTTCAATTGACTTCTTCCAGGTTCCAAGTTCTGCTTCCACAAATGCCGAAAATGACAACCCTTTTTGACTTTAACAATCGTTGCTTAGGTCTGCAGCCGACCAACCCTATCTCATTGCCGAAGAAAAAAACCGACGACTTGCACATTGGTTTTTTCAACTTTGTAGTTTGCCCTTCCATTTTTCTCTTTTCTTCATTTTCCCCCGTTCAAGAATACTCTTGGGTTTTGATAATCTATATTGCACAAAAATAAAAACGAAAAACGTTTCTGATACGGAATGAAAATGTAAAAATAAATATTTTTTTTAAAAAATAGACATAAATAGAGTCTAAAACAAAAAAGAAAAACGTTTAAAAAAAAATAAACAACTCCCGGGCTATTTCTGTACAACATAATTGATAATGTCATTTGGTTCCTGGCAAGTTTTTGGTTTCTTAGTTTTACCCCAGCTATTTATGAAATTTATACTAGTGATTTTTGGAAATTTGTGCTTTCACCTCAAAAAAAAAAAATATTTTTCATAAATTACAAGAATTTTTCTTAAAACCCTAAGTATTACAATAGATATCACAAGCCATACTCTCTCTTACTTTTTTTTTTTTTTTTTTGTAAAGACAAATCAACGTCGTGGCCTTATTTTTACCGAACAAATCAACTAACATGTGATTTGTTAAAAGTTTGTTAAAAAAAAAGGGAAAAAAAGGCAAAATGACCATGTAATCCTTTTATATATATATATAAAATAATAAAAATATTTATATTAAAGGGTATGAAAATATTTAAATTTATAAACTCGTGTTTACTATAAGTAGTTCATTCATAAAGTCACCTTTGAGAGCTATGATATTATATTTTAAATCGACAGAAATCATCATGTTAGTTGTTTAGAGATTTGAGGGTGTGTTTGTAAGAGTAAGAATAATAAAATTGGATGGATTGGTGAATGATAGAAAGAAAATCTTTGTTTGGGATATTAGCAATGAAATGGAAAAGGATTTAATAGAAAAGGTTTTCGTAAATTAGAAGAGATTAGATATAAAGAACGTTTAATAGTAAAAAGAAATTAAACGGATGAAAATGTCTTCATCATCTTCCAAATAAGGGAAAAAATCTTTCATTTTATTTCAAAATCTCTTTCAAACATGGTGAGAAAAAACTTATTTTAAGAGTTATTCAAGATATATAATACCATTGATTTTCTTTGGCTTTAAATTTGTGAACTATGTAACGGGGACTATATATCCAAACAATTGAAAAGTACACTATTCAAATTGGAGACTTCAAATCTCACCATGAAGTGTAACTCTTACCAAATTATTAAGGGTTAATTACCAAAAATTTATTTAGCATTCACTAATGTATTAATTCTATAACAAACTTCAAAATTTATCAATTTTACGTTTGAAACTTTTATTTTGTATCAATTCTACGACACCATGAAAACTTAAATAATGAAGAATTTTTTTATGTATCAATTATTAAATTTTCTTCAATTTTTCAAAACGCACCATGCATATAATTAGAGTTCGTCATTAGAAGAATGGTTAATTATTTAAGTTTTAACAATTTTTTAGAATTAATATAAAATTGATAAACTTTAAAATTTGCTGTGGAATTAATATACTAACAAAAGTTTGATTTTCTTTGGTAATTAATCCAACTATTAACGTGGGTGGTCTTTTTGAACTACTTTTTATAGTTAAAAATTAATTTTTCTCTCTATCCTTGTACCTTAAGATACATTGTCCTATAATTATATACATAAAATATACTAACTAGATACCTTGATATGAAGTGTAATACAAGGACGGCTTGAATTTATAGAAATTAATTTTCCTAGGCTATAGGTATTAAAACTTGTAAGATTTTGCCCTTACTAATTCGTTATTTTTTTAAAAAAATATCAAAATAAGGTTTTTCTCCCTCTTCTCTACTCTTATTATTTAATGACATCTTTTTTTCTTTAGTTATGGTTAAGGTAATAACTCGTTCTTTTTTTTTTTTTCTTTCTTCCATTCCTTCTTTGTCGCATGTTCCTTCCCCATGACGTTGTTAGTTGCGGTTGAGTTTGAGTCCAACTATCGTTGGGTTCATCCAACCAAGAGATGGTTGCATTTATGGCTACTTATCTCACTCATTTCTCATCCTTTTTATCCTTATTCTATTCAGATTTTCTCTCCTACCAGCATGCCCAAGCATGTAAGGAGAGGAGAATGGGTTCTCGCTACTCTTTATCTCTCACATATATATATATGTGTGTATATATATATATCTATATAATAAAGCACAATAGTTTTTGAAAAGGCTTAATACATAATTTAGTCCCTAAACTAATAAAAAAAATGGCTTTAAGGATATCAACTAAATTGTGCTCACTGTTCATCCCTAGACAAAATAATTTATACACTTTTAGTCCCTGACTTAACCAACGTTAACTGAGACGTTAACTTTGCCACGTCACGCTGCCACGTTACCTACACGTCGCTCTTCAGTACTGCCACGTCACCACGGCTTAATGCATTTTTTAGTCCTTGGACTAATAAAAAAAATGACTTTAATGATATCAACTAAATTGTACTCACTATTCATCCTTGGACAAAAAATTTTTATACACTTTTAGTCCCTAACTTAACCGACGTTAACTGAGACGTTAATTTTAACTCGTTACGCTACCACGTCACTCATAATATCCACATCTATTGTCCATATTTTTATTAAAAAAAAAATAACGTCTCCACAGTTGGGCTCCCCGACCACGGCCATGGGAAGGCTGGGTTCCTCGACCCAGCTGTGGCTAAGACCGGGAACCTAATGGTCGGGTGACTGGCCGCCATGGCCGTCAGCTGTTGGGGGTCGGGGAACCCCAGAATTTTGGTCCTCGACCCTTAGCCGTTCCCTGATTGCTGGGTTTAGGGTCCCTGACCCCCAATCGTTCCAAGACAACCACCAATGGCTGAATCAAAGAATAGGAGCAAAGACAAGAGTGGTCCAAAACGAGGAGAGAGGGAGAAGGGGAAAAAATGGCTTCCCATGGCCGCCGGTAGCCATGGCTGGGTATGTGTTGAAGTTGATTTTTTTTTTTTAATAAAAATATGGATAGCAGATGTGAATATTATGAGTGACGTGACAGTGTGACGAGGCAAAATTAACGTCTCAGTTAACGTCGGTTAAGTTAGGGACTAAAAGTGTAAAATTATTTTGTTTAGGGATGAATAGTGAGCACAATTTAGTTGAAATCCTTAAAGCCATTTTCTTTATTAGTCCAGGGACTAAAAAATACATTAAGCCGTGGTGACGTGGCAGTGTTGAGGAGTGACGTGTCGATGACGTGGCAAAGTTAACGTCTCAGTTAACGTCGGTTAAATCAGGGACTAAAAGTGTATAAATTATTTTGTCTAGGGATGAACAGTGAGCACAATTTAGTTGATATCCTTAAAGCCATTTTTTTGATTAGTTCAGGGACTAAATTATGTATTAAGCCTTTTTGAAAATGTCCCAAATGTATCAAAGATACATTTTGATCTTATGGTTGATATGAGTTTTCAGTGTATATCAATGGCTGAGATCAAATACCCAACATATTTTTTCCCCCAAAACCCTCCCTCACTCACTGCCTCTCTCTCTCACAGACCCACCCACCTAGCGATGGCCCAACCTCTCCCACTCTAAGCTTTGCTGCGACCATCCTCCTCTCATCTCTCTCTCTCTGTCATGACCGTCGGCCAAGCTTCATCTCCGCTGCTAGCCAAACTGGTACGTTTGACCAAACCCACACACAAACACACGCGAACGCCTCTTTCTCTCGCCCAGATTTGTCTGTGAAACTCACACACGCGAACTCCTCGCGACAGAGAAAGTGGGAGAGAGGAGGAAGAGGAGAGAAGGGAAGCCGGTGGTCGCGCGTTGAGCAGATGGGTTATTGATAGTGGCACGATGAGCAGATGGTGGTAGGTAATGGCGTGGTAAGGAGATGGATGGTTAACAGCCGGAATCGATGCTTGGATTAGAGATGGGTGGCTAGCAGGTGGGGTGAGATTAGGGATTTGGGTGGGTTTGAAGTTGATTTTGGACCCTCTTAATCAGTCTATGATCTGTTTGTTGAAGATAGGGGCAGAAGTGAGTTGTAAATACATGATCGCAAGTTGTGGCTTTGGTGGGTCTATTTCGATTATTCTTGATTTTGCTTTGTTTTCCAGCTCTGATGGCAAGCGTATAACTCCTTGAGCTTCTGTGTTTTTGTTTTTAATGCTTAACAAGGTTTTGGGTTTAGTTGGTTGGGGTTTTCTTTGGTGAAATCAGGTGTCTGATGCTGAAATGGTCTCAAACCTCTACTTTTGGGTCGTTTCTTGCTTCTGCTAGGCTGCCAAACTGAAATTGTACAATTTTCTAATATGGGGTTTTTAAGTATTACTTTGATGCGATTTATAGGAGAGATATGAGTTCTTTTGAATGTGTTGGAAGTTATTTTCTTTTTGTTTCTATGTTTTTGGCTTCCAATCTGTTCAATTTATATTAACTTCAGAATTTTTTTGTAATCAAAACAATGTCAAATGGGATTTCCCCTTTTATGTGGCTAGATTTTTTTTTTCTTTGTTGCACTGCTGCTTGACTTTTTTCTATCTATAGGTTTGTATATGTTGATGCAGATATAGGTTGTGTTTAGTCTTTTGAAAAAATTAATTATGCACCCAGAGGGGGAGAAAGAGAGAGAGAGAGAGAGATGGGCGAGATTCAAAAAGATAAAAAGATGAAAAATTAAATTAAAAATAAATTAAAAAAATTTCGACAAAGTTTTCTCTTAAGCTTTCTCGACAAGTAGGATTACTCTAATTTGTATTCGAGCTCTGCTCCCTATGAATTTCTTTTAAGTTTTATCTCTTTGTTTTTTCCCTACTTGGGCTTTGTTAATTTATTTCCAACTTGGTCTTCGAGTTGTTGTACTCTTCTACTCTGATCAAGAAAAAAAAACATCAAATTTGATAATAAAATATTTGATAGCATCATTTGATTCAATTAACTTGGTTGATGGATATTATTACGATCGATACAAGGATCATTAGTAGGATGCAATGAGTTTTAACAAATTGCTCCATTTTGAAGACCTTTTGAAATTATTACCAAAAAAGAACTTAGGTGAAACAAGGAAATTTAACAACCAAATTAACCATAAAAAGAAAAACATACACAATCACATCATAACGATATCTATATAATAAGGGAGAAGAGTTTTTGAAAATATATAAAAATATATCAGAGATATATTTTATTTGTATGCCTGAGATGAATTTTAAATCTATTTCAGTGGCTGAGATTAATAGATGAATTAATAATTAAAAATTTAAAAGTGATTGATGGAAATGAAAAGAAAGTTTAGAAGATAGCTCTGCAGGTGCAATAAGAAGGGTTTATGTTATACATATTTGCTACACTATTTCTTATGAACTAGACTCAGTTTAATAGGCCGGCCCAATCGCCTAAAGCTCAATAGGCCCAGCCGAGCTAATCATGCAAGCTCATACATTGCTAAAATCTGAGCTTAGATCGCGAAACCAAGTGAACTCCCAGCAAAGCTTCCAGCGAGCTCTCAGCGATATACCCAATGAGCTGCCAACAATGTTTCTAGCTCGCTAGCCTAACTGATCAGCTCACCGGTCAAATTATTCAGCTCGCATAACAATATTGCTGTTGAATAACTAGAGGCAGTGACCCACTTACTTTTGTAAGGCAAACTGGATCCCTAGTAATGCGGAGCCCACTCCCGATTTTACGGAAATGGTAAGGACATCTTATCCCCCATGATATCATCTCTACACTTTTGTATTTTATGCAATTGTAAACACCTCTCACTATAAAGAGGGGTCGAAACACCATTGTAAAAGAGAGAGAGCATTGATAATATCATACTGTTACTCTGCCGAAATAACCAGAGAACAGTCATGGAGTAGGCATTGTTCTGGCCGAACAACGTAAAAATCCCCCGTGTATGTTCTATTACGTTCCTCTTCCTTGCATTTTGGGCTTATTTACTCATTGCAGGCCTACGAATCACGGTCGGCTAATCTTAAACGTCGACATTTTGGAGCTAGAGGAAGGGGCCCGCTTTGATCGCTAGCCATGGTAAGAGGAAGGAACACACGAAGCTCTGATACGGTGGCCGATTAGCCAGATAATCATCGCGAACAACCACTAGATGTTCCATCAGCCAGAGGACCCGTTGTTTCTGCAGCGGGTGCCCCTTTTACACCGCTGATTGGAAACACTATCGGCATACCCTCATGAGCCCCTATCCAACCCGTCGCTCCGACTGTCGAAATATAGGCGTTGCAGGCCTGGCAGCAACACTAGGAGGCGTTAGAAAATACAGTTATGCAGCTCGCTGATGAGGTGAGGGTCCTGGCCCAAACTTAAACACAGGTTGTACAGTGACCACCGGAAGTCCCTTCGCCTTGAAGGTCTGCCAGCCCTGACAGGAGAGACCTCCACCGGGTGAGGAGGATATCGAAATAACTATCCACCTCCAAATCATCATTCCCCAGAAGGGGAGAGAAACAAACAATCATAAGCCCGGCGATCTGCGGACCTGAATTTAACCATTGAGGAGTTGTTTCAAAGAGTCTAGTAGTTTGAGCAACAGCAAGGAGCTCGCGGCTAGAATAATGGTCGTGGAGATAGGATGTCTTTCACCAAGGAAGTTAAGCTCGAACTTCTACCTCGTAGATTTAAAGTTCTGAATATACCACAGTACAATGGGGACAGTGACCCTATGACCACCTAGACGCATTTAATGTCCAGATAGATTTCTAGACGACCAGCTCGCTGGTCAAGTGTCGCGTCTTTCAAGCGATTTTGGGTGACATTCCACTAGTTTGGTTCAGGAGTCTTCTACCTCGCAGCATTGGCAGTTGGGAAGAATGTCAGCGGAGGTTTCTTAATCAATATAGGGCGCCGAGAAGGCAACTCTCCCCACCGTGTCACCTCGTCACAATATTCCAAAGGACAAATGAGTCATTGAAGGACAACACTGCTAGGTTTAAGCGCGATGTGAGCAATATTGAAGATCCCTCTGATGAAACTGTCTTAACTGTTGTAACACCCCGCCCTATACAGGCGTGTCACTATAAGGCAATTCCCGGGGGTTTTTTTTCCCTCCAAGTCCGTCACTCGCGGTATCGTAAGCACAATCTTCACATGCAGATGAAACACTCATCGCAAAGCTACAGCCGGCACCCGCGGTGATTTCAAGAACAATCTTCACATGCAGATATAAACCCCGAGAACCCTAGTCTTGCTCGTTTAACTAATAATAACATAATCATAACCAAACGAGACATTATATATTACAGCGGAATACTTAATCATCAAAATGCCGTGGCCAACCACGGGTTACATACAAGATGTTCCCACACCGATATACATACAACACCTTCGCCAAATGTCTACAACACCGTCGTACGATTATTCATACGCATAACAAAATAAGTACCAATGCTACCAAAAGATACAACGACTATCACATAAACACCACTAGCTCATCGGCCTCGTCCTTGACCTCACAGTTGTCCCTGACTGGAACGTTGAATGTTCCAGGAGCATAAACCAGGTTAGATGATAAAACATCTAAGTGAAGGCATGAAACAGTTTATATTATGCATGAAAGACACACGAGCATGACATAATGAACGGCCTCATGCAAGACATGTCTAACTTGAGAACTTACCCTGACATTCTTAATCCTCGAGTGTCCTACCGTGTCACCCGATCACTAGCCCCGGATGCCCTACCGTGTCACCTGATCACCAGCACCAGCCCTGGGTGCCCTACCGTGTCACCCGATCACCAGAATTAACCTTGCCCCATTCTCAAGTAGACCCCATCCCGTCCCTTATGGCCCCAAACGACGACACGAAAAATCGACCCCAGATGATATGAAAATCACACGCCATGCTCCAACATTTTAAGTAAAACAGTTAATGCAATGTATCACATGTTCCTTAAGCAAATGTTTACACGATGATCAAAAGTGAAAAGCCTTGTAAACAACCTAAGTTCAGGAAGGTATAACCGCTCACTAGAACCACCACATGCACTCAAAAACACTTCCAAGACAAGATAAAGCTAGAATCAAACCACTCACCTTAAATTGGAAAAGTCCAATTTTTATCTCGAAAAATGTGCCACACCTCGAAAATCGTGTAATCCTTCTTCCAATAACCCAATTGACTCCTATTTCACCATTTAAGACCTTTGGAATCAACATTTCTATTTTTCTATAATTTTCTCTTTTTTTTTTTATTTTTCAAACATTTCTACCTTTGAAAATTTATTAAAAATACTTAACATCAATTTTTACAAAATATTTTTCTATGATAATTCCTAAAATAATTTTACCTAAATTCTGAAATTAAAAACAAAGAAAAACCCTACCTCACGCGCCCTCACGCGCCACCCCGAAGCCCTGCGAGTGGAAGCCACGCGCCTCCGCACAATCGTCTTCTCCGGCCTTCTTCTCTAGCTCTGGCGATCTCCTTTGGCCAAAACAATGATGGGGCCTTGAAGATCTCGATGAGGCGACTTCAATGGACCCTTCAACCGTCGAAAAAAGTCGTCGAAAAGGAGTTTAAAACCCAGTTGCAGGTCGCGGTGTCGGCGAGCCTGATTTTCCGGCCAACTCTAAAAAATCCCAAGAACCCTCGCCTCAAGCAAAAACACAAGAAATTTTGGTCATTTTTGTTTTTGGAACCCTCGGCCAAGAACCCCCTTTTATACTTGTTTTTGACCCGATTCCCTACCATATCTTGCTCGTCCTTATCCCTTAAGCCCAGATCTAGCCTTTAATCCCCTCATCTAGCCCTATTTCACGTGCTAAATTGCTTGAAAAATCCGGCCGAATTCTTGGTCCTATCCACCATAAATTCCGGTCACGTCGTCGCCGTGTTCGGCTAATGGCCACCCTCTGAAGCTTCATCATCACCTGAAGGCCGTCCTAGCTCCCTTAGGCGAGCTTCCCAACGTCCAGAGGCGGCTGCCGGCAGCCCATGTGCGGCGGTCGGATTCCCACTTTGCAATTTTTGAAAAATTGCATTTTAGCCCCTAGTCCAGTTTTAATTGCATTTTCTCCCTTTCTTAGATACCCCTAGACTTTCTAACACTTCCATAATGACTCTCAAGTTATATATTTTCCATTTCCCTTTGAAATTTCTGAAAAACTTGCCGTCTCGACCTCTCTCAGGCAGTTTACAAAATCTACACTTTTGTCCGGATGCTCTTAATTACGTGCTTTTGACTTCAACTCTTCAAAATCTCCTGATTTTTACCAAATATCGCCTAATTGTGCCATTTCACCTCAATTGGCTCATCTTAACTTAGTCATTCGTCTTTCGTTTAAGTTTTGAATATTGCACTAAAGCCCGAAACATTGCTAAATATCATTTTGACCCATATCTTCCAAAAATTCTCTTAATATTTAATACCGGGTATTACATCCTCCCCCTCTAAAAGGAAATTTCGTCCTCGAAATTACTAACTTACAATATTAAATAAATGCAGATAAGAAATCTTTATCTCTTCTTCGCGTTCCCAAGTTGCCTCTTCTTCGTCATGGTTGCTCCATAGTACCTTTACTAAGGGAATAACTTTGTTTCTTAAGACTTGATCCCTTTGATCTAAGATTCGAACTGGTTCCTCAAGATACGTTAGATCATTTCGCATCTCAATAGTCTCATTCCGAAGTACCTGCGTAGGATCTGGCTCATGTTTCCGTAGTTGAGACACATGAAACCCGTTGTGGATGTTTGATAATGCCATAGGTAAAGCTAGTCTATAAGCCACTAATCCAATTTTCTCCAAAATTTCATAGGGTCCTATGTATCTTGGGCTTAATTTTCCTTTCCTTTTTCCTCGAATCACTGACTTGAATGGAGAAACTTTCAAGTATACATTGTCACCGACCAAAAATTCCAGATTTCGCCTTCGTTGATCAGCGTAAGATTTCTGACGACTTTGACTTGTCCTCATTTTCTCTTGTATTTGCTTGATCTTTTCCGTAGTAGTTTGAACAATCTCGGGCCCAATTAATCCTACTTCTCCAGTTTCTACCCAGCAAAGCAGTGTCCTGCATTTTCGCCCGTATAATGCCTCGTAAGAGACCATTCCAATGCTACTGTGGTGCCCGTTGTTGTAGGCGAATTCTACCAGCGGTAGATGTTTTTCCCAACTTCCTGAGAATTTCAAAATGCATGCCCTCAACATGTCCTCGAGCGTCTGAATTGTTCGCTTGGATTGTCCGTTAGTCTGAGGGTGATAAGCTGTGCTGAGCTTTAATTGTGTTCCCATACACTTGTGGAAACTTTTCCAAAATTTTGACGTAAATCGCAGGTCTCGGTCTGACACTATACTTGTAGGGATTCCATGTAGTCGTACTATTTCCTCAATGTACAGCTGAGCCAGAGCATGAGTCGGTTGCCCTATCTTAATAGGCAAGAAATGTGCTGACTTGGTCAACCGATCTACTATTACCCAAATAGCATCGTTTCCTTTGGGACTTCGAGGTAGCTTGGTCACAAAATCCATAGTGACGTGGTCCCATTTCCACTCGGGAATGTTCAATGGTTGTAATTTTCCTCTCGGACGCTGATGCTCAATTTTGATACGTTGACAGGTATCGCATTGTGCCATGTATCGTGCTACATCCTTTTTCATTCCTGGCCACCAATAAATTTCCCTAAGGTCTTTATACATTTTTGTGGACCCTGGATGTACTGTGTATCTTGCTCAATGAGCTTCTCCCAAGATAACTTGTCTTAGACCTTGATCCCTTGGCACGTATGTCCTTCCTTGAAATCGAAGTATACCGTCGCGGTAACTGAATTCAGGTGCCTTAACTTGATCGTTCTCGTCTATCCACTGACTTTTTCTTGTGTCTATCTGAAGAGCTGACCTAATTTGATTCACCACATCAGGTTGAATTGTCAGATTTGCCAAATATCCCTTGATTGGTTTAGGCTTAACACCTACTGTCAGGTAGCTAAATTCCTCGATCATCATATTAGCCACAATCTCTGAGCTTCTTCGGCTAAGAGCGTCCGCAACTACGTTTGCCTTTCCTGGATGGTAGGAAATGGTACAATCATAATCTTTCAAGTATTTCATCCATCTTCTTTGTCTCATGTTCAACTCCTTCTGAGAGAATATGTACTTCAAACTCTTGTGGTCCATAAAAATCTCAAACTGAACTCCATAAAGATAATGCCTCCACAACTTCAAAGCATAAATTATGGCTGCTAACTCCAAGTCGTGAGTTGGATAGTTTTGCTCATGCCTCTTTAGTTGCCGAGATCCGTAGGCGATTACTTTCTCATCTTGCATTAAAACACATCCCAACCCTATCCCAGAGGCATCACTATACGCCACAAACTTTCTCGACTCTGTTGGCATTGCTAGAATCGGTGCCGTAGTTAATCGCGCCTTAAGCTCTTGAAAACTTTGCTCACACTTATCTTCCCATTCAAATTTAACTTCTTTCTGCATCAATCGAGTAAGTGGAGCAGATATCTTTGAAAATCCTTCTACAAATCTTCTGTAGTATCCAGCTAATCCAAGAAAACTTCGAATTTCCCTAATGGTCTTAGGTGCTTGCCACTTTTAAACCGCTTCTATCTTTGCCGGATCGACAGCTATACCCTCAGCAGAAATTATATGTCCAAGAAATGCTACTTGAGTAAGCCAAAATTCACACTTCGAGAACTTGACGTACAACTTATGATCCGTTAAAGTCTGCAAGACTATCCTTAAATGTTCCTCATGATCACTCTCACTTGCAGAGTATATCAAAATATCATCTATGAACACTATTACGAACTTGTCCAGGAAAGGTCTAAAAGTTCGATTCATCAAATCCATAAATGCAGCAGGTGCATTGGTCAATCCAAACGGCATCACTAGATATTCGTAGTGACCATACCGTGATCGAAACGCAGTCTTGGGTACATCTTCCGGCTTGATCTTCATTTGATAGTACCCTGATCGAAGGTCTATCTTAGAAAATACCCTAGCTCATTGAAGTTGGTCAAACAACTCTTCAATCCTAGGCAGCGGGTACTTATTCTTTATGGTTACCTTGTTTAACTGTCGGTAATCAGTACACATATGCAAGGTACCATCTTTCTTTTTCACAAACAATATTGGAGCTCCCCAAGGTGACACACTTGGTCTGATAAATCCTTTATCAGCTAAGTCCTGTAATTGTTCCTTCAACTCCCTCATCTCAGCTGGAGCCATCTTATATGGAGGTATGGATATTGGCTGTGTACCTGGTACAAGGTCTATCGAGAATTCAATTTCTCTTTGAGGAGGTAATCCTGGTAATTCCTCGAGAAAAACCTCAGGATACTCATTCACGACCCTTTCTGATTCCAACTCGAGACTTTTCTTTCCTGATTCGGGTTTGGCTGATTGCAATGCTTGCAAAGTCACGCCACGTTCCCTCTTAATCTTCCTACCCTAGCCTTGGAACATGATCCACTCTCCATTAGGCTTGGGTAAGCTCACGGTCTTACTCTTACAATCTATCTTAGCCTCATGTAGCGATAGGAAATCCATTCCTACAATTATGTCAAAATCTTGAATGTCTAACACCACTAAATCGATCTTGAAACTTTCCCCTCCCATATTGAAAATACACTCACGATACCCTACCGCAGTTCTTAGAGTTGAACCCATAGGAGTAGCTATTACCATTTGATAGCCCAATTCCCTAGGTTCTAGCTTTAAATCCTCTACTGATGCATGTGACACGAATGAATGAGTAGCACCTGGATCTATTAAAGCATGAACTGGAATACTCGAAAAGAACAGTGTACCTTCAATAACCGCAGGATCAGCCTCAGCGTCCTCGCAGGTCAGATTGTACACCCAGCCAGGGCGAACATTCGGTGCACTTCCACTCGGTGGTTCCATCTTTTGCCTTTTCAAGCAATCTCGCGATATATGTCCCGGTTGACCGCAGTTGTAGCACACCACTTTTCCCTGATACCCAGCTTGGGGCGTTGCTTTAATCTTCGGGTAATTTCTTCCAATGTGGCCTTCTTCGCCGCATCCATAACATTTTACAACACATCTTTTCCCAAAGTGTTTCTTCTTACATCGAGGGCACTTCCCGTCGTCCCTTGGTTGAGTTATCGAATTGCCTGATTTACCACATTTGCTTCCTTCCTCGGACTTGATTATCTTGGCACACGTTAGATTCCTCTCAATGGTCAAAGCTCGATGCAATGCTTCTTTGTAGGTTTTAATGTCCCATCCACTTAAGACTTGCTGGAGATTTCCTTGTAACCCTAACACAAACTTTTGGGCTTTCTGACTCTCATCAGTCTCGTGCATGGGCACGTATTTAATCAGTTAAATGAACCGATTATTGTATTGGCTCACAAACATCTCATCCGTATGCTTGAGCCCCATAAACTCCCAGATTCTTTCTTCCTTCCAACTCTTGGAAAAGTACTTGGCATTAAACTCTTCCTTGAATTTCGCCCAAGTATACATTGGTGCATTTTCATCTTCATCCTCTCGTCCTTGTTGAGTCCTTATTATAGAAGGCTCGGTAGATTGCCACCACCGACCTGCTTCTTCCTCTAGCATGTAGGCTGCACACCTCACTTTCTCCTCCTCACTGCACTGGAGATGTTGAAGTAGTTTCTCGGTCTGCTCAAGCCAATACTCGGCTGAGCTAGGATCATCGCCAATCCTTCCTTTGAACATAGGGGGTCTTAAGTGTCGGTATAGCTCCAATGCCATGGTCGTGTGCCGAGTAGGCTCCTCTTGACTCACGTATGACAGCATGTTTTCTAAAAATCGCTCCATTCGCTCGAATCGATCCTCACTGGACCTTGATTCCCCGACGTATCTTCTGTTTTCTCCTGAGTGATTCTTGCGATCACCCTGATCTTCGGGATTATTTCCTTCTCTTCTCCCACTTTCGTCATGAGCTGCGTCTCATGGCCTTCGTGTATTCACTATCTGAAATGAATCACGGAAATAAATTATGCTCAAGACAAGATTGTTTCTATACAAAGTGGACAGTTTTATTTCTTTACAATATCCCACAACACAGAACAGCTTAGCACAATCGAAAAAGGAAATAAACATAACATCTAATTATATTTTATATTTACATATCCCTTCTTCCATCAATTACTTCTTCGGCTTTGCTCAGTAGTTCTTCGGCCTCCAGATCCATGACTCCTTGTGGTCCCCGTCACTGTCGGACGCCACCGGGGGTCTTTCGTCATCATCTTGGGCCTCGTGAGATTCCTCATCAGAGCTAATATCGATGACCTCATTTGCGAGATTTGCAGCAATCTCTGCCTGTTCTTCCTCATCCATAGCATCCCCAAGTAGATCTTGATGCTCGTCCCGTATTCTTGCGCAGAATTTGCGCAGAGAGTCATCTTCCCAGTCCTGCCACAACCATTGCGTGAAAGTCTTCCATTCCCCTTCAAACTGATCAATAAGAAAACCGATCTAAAATTCCGCTAGATCTACCAACTGTCGATAGCTTGGGGGCACATCATCAATAATTTCCTCCATTGCCACCAGAAACACATTCATATCCTCATCTTGCCGATGTCCACGTGCTTCGATCCTATTTGCCTAATGCGACAACAGTACTTGATCCATCATTTTTTTTAACTAATAACAACCAAAGATTTTTCTCAGCAACCTCGAACAAATGTTTCCTAAAGTTTTCTTATGAAACCTAGAATCCATATCCCTATTCTAAGTTAACAAGCCTAACCGTGCTAAGTTCAATAACCCAGCCTAACCATCCTAGGGTTTTAACCTAGGGCTCTGATACCAATTGTAACACCCCGCCCTATACAGGCGTGTCACTATAAGGCAATTCCCAGGTTTTTTTTTTCCCTCCAAGTCCGTCACTTGCGGTGCCGTGAGCACAATCTTCACATGCAGATAAAACACTCGTCGCAAAGCTACAGCCGGCACCCACGGTGATTTCAAGAACAATCTTCACATGCAAATATAAACCCCAAGATCCCTAGTCTTGCTCGTTTAACTAATAATAACATAATCATAACCAAACGAGACATTATATATTACAGCGGAATACTTAATCATCAAAATGTCATGGCCAACCACGGGTTACATACAAGATGTTCTCACACCGATATACATACAACACCTTCGCCAAATGTCTACAACACCGTCGTACGATTATTCATACATATAACAAAATAAGTACCAATGCTACCAAAAGATACAACGACTATCACATAAACACCACTAGCTCACCAGCCTCGTCCTTGACCTCACAGTTGTCCCTGACTGGAACGTTGAATGTTCCAGGGGCATAAACCAGGTTAGATGATAAAACATCTAAGTGAAGGCATGAAACAGTTTATATTATGCATGAAAGACACACGAGCATGGCATAATGAACTACCTCATGCAAGACACGTCTAACTTGAGAACTTACCCTGACATACTTAATCCTTTAGTGCCCTACCGTGTCACCCGATCACTAGCCCCGGATGCCCTACCATGTCACCCGATCACCAACACCAGCCCCGGGTGCCCTACCGTGTCACCCGATCACCAGCATTAACCTTGCCCCATTCTCAAGTAGGCCCCATTCTCAAATAGACTCCATCCCGTCCCTTATGGCCCCAAACGACGACACGAAAAATCGACCCTAGATGATATGAAAATCACACGCCATGCACCAACATTTTAAGTAAAATAGTTAATGCAATGTATCACATGTTCCTTAAGCAAATGTTTACACGATGATCAAAAGTGAAAAGCCTTGTAAACAACCTAAGTTCAGGAGGGTATAACTGCTCACTAGAACCACCACATACACTCAAAAACACTTCCAAGACAAGATAAAGCTAGAATCAAACCACTCACCTTAAATTGGAAAAATCCAATTTTTATCTCGAAAAATGTCACACCTCGAAAATTGTGTAATCCTTCTTCCAATAATCCAATTGACTCCTATTTCACCATTTAAGACCTTTGGAATCAACATTTCTATTTTTCTACAATTTTCTCTATTTTTATTTATTTTTCAAACATTTCTACCTTCGAAAATTTATTAAAAATACCTAACATCAATTTTTACAAAATATTTTTCCATGATAATTCCTAAAATAATTTTACCTAAATTCTGAAATTAAAAACAAAGAAAAGCCCTACCTCACGCGCCCTCATGCGCCACCCTGAAGCCCTGCGAGTGGAAGCCACGTGCCGCCGCACAGTCGTCTTCTCCGGCCTTCTTCTCTGGCTCCGGCGATCTCCTTTGGCCAAAACAATGATGGGGCCTTGAAGATCTCGATGAGGCGAATTCAATGGACCCTTCAACCGTCGGAAAAAGTCGCTGGAAAGGGGTTTAAAACCCAGTTGCAGGTCACGGCGTCTGTGAGCCCGATTTTCCGGCCAACTCTAAAAAAATCCCATTTATCCTACACTAATTGACTCCAAATGCTCCAGAAATGACCCTTTCAACCCAAGGAACAAAAATCCCTTATCCCTCAAGCTCGATTCAAGCAAAAACATAAGAAATTTTGGCCGTTTTTGTTTTTGAAACCCTCGGCCAAGAACCCCCTTTTATACTCATTTTTGACCCGATTCCCCACCATATCTTGCTTGTCCTTATCCCTTAAGCCCAAATCTAGCCTTTAATCCCCTCATCTAGCCCTATTTCATGAGCTAAATCGCTTGAAAAATTCGGCCGAATTCTTGGTCCCATCCGCCATAAATTTCGATCACGTCGCCGCCGTGCTCAGCCAATAGCCACCCTCTGAAGCTTCATCATCACCTGAAAGCCGTCCTAGCTCCCTTAGGCGAGCTTCCAGACGTCTAGAGGCGGCTTTCGCGGCCCATATGCGGCGGTCGAATTCCTACTTTGCAATTTTTGAAAAATTGCATTTTAGACCCTAACCCATTTTTAATTACATTTTCTCCCTTTTTTAGATACCCCTAGACTTTCTAACACTTCCACAATGACCCTCAAGTTCTATATTTTCCATTTCCCTTTGAAATTTCTGAAAAACTTGCCATCTCGACCTTCCTCGGGCAGTTTACAAAATCTGCACTTTTGCCCGGATACTCCTAATTGCGTGCTTTTGACTTCAACTCTTCCAAATCTCCTAATTTTTACCAAATATCGCTTAATTGTGCCATTTCACCTCAATTGGCTCATCTTAACTTAGTCATTCGTCTTTCGTTTAAGTTTTGAATATTGCACTAAAGCCCGAAACATTGCTAAATATCATTTTGACCCATATCTTCCAAAAATTCTCTTAATATTTAATACCGGGTATTACAACTGCGATCTCCGCAATGATGGAAAGCTCTATGAGAGTATTTACAGGACTCTTGTCAAGGATCTGGGGAAATTCTATGAACGAGCTGCCAAGGAGATCCGATGGGAAAAAGCTTTTAGCTCAAAGAAGCCCGCCGAACAGGAAGAAGAGGCAGAGGGTTCCAACCAGAATAAGAAAATGAAAAACGAAAGAATTGAAAGGGAAGCTCAGGGAGATTGCTCAAACAACCAGATCTCCAAACGAGCTCACAAGGCAGAAAGGGAATAGTGACCTCTGCGATCAGGTCGCTTCAACAGCTACTGTGTCATGTCTGATCCCTAAGAAAAGATCTTCGCCATGGAGGAGTTTGGGAAGCCCAACCCGATAAGGACTCTCAAGAAACTCAGAAACAAGGAAAAATTATGTGCATACCATAACGAGGCAGGCCATAACACTTCCAAATGCTGGGCTCTAAGGGATGCCATCGAGGACCTCATTAGAAGAGGTCGGCTGAGGGACTGTGTGATGCGATCAACCAATCAGCTGACCCAACAACCGGCACAACAACTGCCTCCCCCCGATGATGAATGCTCGCTGGCAATTCGAACAATCTACACAATTCATGGCGGACCACACTGTAATATCCTAGTATTTTGAGAATAATAATAATAATTATTATTATTATTATTATTTTGTTTGTATTTAAAATATTTTTACTTCCATTGGAGATTATAATTGAGAAAACTAATGGGTTAAGTTGGAAAAAGAAAGCTAAATAAATGGGCTTAGAGTTAATGGACTAAGTTGAAAAAAATAAAGGCTAAATAAATGGGCTTATAGTTAGTGGGCTAAGTTGAGAAATGAAAGGTTAAGTAAATGGGCTTAGAGTTAGTAAATTAAGAAAGTGGGCTTAAGTTTATGGACTAAATGAAATAATAGTCCATTCAAAATAGGATTTAGTTGAAAAATAATAATCAAAGATAATAGGTGAATTAATGGAGAATGTGGGAGACAAAATATGGTGTGAATAAATAATCAAAGATAATAGGTGAATTAATGGAGAATGTGGGAGACAAAATATGGTGTGAATAAATAATCAAAGATAATGGGAGAATTAATGGAGAATGTGGGAGACAAAATATGGTGTGAATAAATAATCAAAGACAATGGGAGAATTAATGGAGAAATGTGGGAGACAAAATATGGTGTGGACAAATAATCAAAGATAAAGGATGAATTAATGGAGAAATGTGGGAGACAAAGTAGAGTGTGGCCAAATAATCAAAGATAATGGGTGAATTAATGGAGAAATGTGGAAGATAAAGTAAAGTATGGACAAATAATTAAAGATTATGAGTGAGATTTAGTGAAAAAATAAATAAAAAAATGATAAAATAATAAAAGATGGTGGATCACTACAATTAAACTAAACTTAATTCAACCTCTATAAATAGAGAAAACTTGAAAGGTTGGGAGACTTGAATTAGAAAGAGAAATGTTGTAAGAAAGAAGGATTTGAGAGTAAGAAAGAGATTTGAAAGAAAGAAAGAGAGAGATTGTGAGAAAAATTGAGCTTGTGAAAGAGATTTGGGAGGAAGGAGTAAAGAAGAGGAATTTGAGCACATTAAAGACAAGCTTGAAGAAAGTGTTACAAGGTAAGTGTAAAATATCTCAAAACCCTGATGGTCTCTATGCATGCTTAGCTCAAATTGAGGGCATTGTCGAGGATGTGCCACTTAGTTACCGGCTATGGCCTGACTTAACCCAATTCCAAATAGATTTCCTTATTGATGCATTGGAGGGAGAGCTGAAGGCCATTGCCGAATGGGTCCAACAAAATGGAATCTTTCATTCATGTTATTACTTCTGTGAGGGGATTCGTCAACGTTTGGCAGAACTATATGAGGAAGAGCCTTAGGAGGAACCTGAGGAAGACGAAGAAGATTCTAGCATGGACGAAGAAGAAGAGGACATTTTGGAAATAGAAATCGAGAATCACCCTCCAGAATTCGATAGTTCTAATGATGAGATGGAACTAGAAGAGTATAGGAGTGACCTTGAGGGACCTTCTTGGGAGTCCGAAGATGAGGAAAATGTCTGGATATGGAAGTCGGCTAGTTTCAAATAGGAGAATCTTTGGAGTGTTTTTTTTTAATTTCCCTAATGGACTATGTAATGAATATGTATTTCCTTATGAGACAACGAAAGTTGCTTAAGTTAAGCCTTGGTAGATGCTAAGTTCTTGTAGTCTAATAAGAAATGTTATTTTCAGATGGTGCACACTCGAAGAATGTTGGTCGTAGGACCACCCAACCATCAAGACGATGACACTAAAGGACATGCTAGCGACGTTCCTGAGAGTAATGCAAGCCAAGGAAATTCGGGAACAAATGGAAGCCGGTTAGATCAAATGGAGAGGATTATGGGGAACATGATAGGGTTCATGCAAGGAACCCAAACCCAGGATGGTCGAGTGACTAATATGCTCGACCTGTACCGCCGACAACATCCTCCCACCTTCCAGGGAAGACTTGGAGCGGATCCTAGTGAAGGAGAATTTTGGATCGAACAAACCGAGAAATTGCTTGATCACCTTCATTGTGGCGACGAGGAAAGGTTTAATTGCGCCACCTTCATGCTTCAAGACGAAGCGGATAGGTGGTGGAAAGGAGTTAAGAGGGCGATGACACCGCAAGCTGGAGCATCGTACATCACATGGGACCGATTTAAAGAACTCTTCAACGAAAAGTATTTCCCATTGAGTGTGAGAATGAAGAAGGAAAGGGAGTTCATGGAACTAAGGCAAACTGGGGACATGACCATCACTCAGTACGAGGATACCTTCAATCGATTAATTAAATATATGCCCATATATGAGGAAGATGAAAGAATTAAAGCCCAAAAGTTTTTGGAAGGATTGAATCTCAAGCTTCAGAGAGCCTTAAGCAATGTAGGCACTCAGTCCTATGCTGAAGTGGTACAACAAGCCATCACCGCTGAGGCTAACTTGGGACGGATCGAAGCCATTCAAGGAGCAAGCTAGCAGGGCAACAACTCTAGGCTAGGGAAAGAAAAGAAATTGGACCCCAAAGGGTCTCAATTCAAGCCTAGCAAACAATGCCCACGATGCCAGAAGCAGCACCCTGGGAAGTCGTGTCGTTAGGGAATGAAAGGTTGCTACAATTGTGGGGAAGAAGGACATTTCAGTTGGAATTGTCCCAAGAAAGGACTCACCTGTTACAATTGCCAACAAACGGGACATCTTTCAAAGGACTGTCCCAAGAAAGGAATCATCTGTTACAACTGCCAACAACAAGGACATTTCGCAACGGACTGCACAAAGCCGCGACAAGCTAGACAGCCTCAAGGACCGCCAGAAAATGCTAAGGTGCAGCAAGGAATGGTATTCAACCTGACACAGCAAGATACGGCAGAGGACCCAACCGTGATTCAAGGTACCATGTTCATTTCTAACTTTCCTATGCATGTTCTGATAGACTCCGGAGCATCTCATTCATTCATATCACATGCGTTAGCTAAAGAGCTAGGGGAAGAACCTGAACAAATGAATTGCCGTATGATTGTAGCAACCCCTATGGGGAAGTCTCAAGAAACATCGTCGGGGTACCAAGATAAGTCAATCCAAATAGGAGGTGTTGAGTTCCTAGTAGACCTAATCCTACTAGAAATTCTGGATTTCGATGTAATCCTAGGAATGGATTTCCTAGGGAAATACAATGCCTCGATAGACTGTAAAGCCAAAACAGTCAGTCTTAAAATTAGAGACTTGATTGTTAAGTTTCGAGGGCAAGGAAGGGTAAATGAAAAGAAGTGGATCTCATCCTTGAAGGCAGAGAAATTATTGCAAAAGGGGGTATACGGGTATCTGGCCCATATCGAGGAAAAGAAAGAAGATCTTTTAAAAATAGAGGAGGTGCGGATGGTTAATGAATTCGGAGATGTATTTCCAGAAGAGCTACCTGGGTTACCACCGCAGAGAGAGATCGAATTTTCCATAGAAATAATGCTAGGGGCAAGTCCAGTTTCTATACCTCCTTATAAAATGGCTCCCGCAGAATTGAGAGAGTTAAAAATTCAACTTCAAGAACTGTTGGACAAGGGGTTCATCAGACCTAGCATGTCTCCATGGGGAGCACCGGTACTTTTTGTCAGGAAAAAAGATGGGAGCCTAAGGATGTGCATAGATTATCGACAGCTAAACAAAATAACCATTAAAAATAAGTACCCGTTACCCAGAATAGATGAGTTGTTCGACCAATTGCAAGGAGCCAAGGTTTTCTCGAAGATTGATTTGAGATCACGGTACTACCAACTAAGAATCAAGATAGATGACGTACCCAAGACAGCTTTTTGTTCACGATATGGACATTACGAATTTATGGTTATACCTTTTGGGCTAACCAATGCCCCAGCAGCTTTTATGGATACCATGAACCGAATTTTCAAGCCATTCCTGGACAAGTTTGTCATCGTGTTCATAGATGACATACTGATTTATTCTCCTTCAGAGGAAGAACACGAATTGCATTTAAAGGTGGTGTTGCAAACATTGCGAGAACATAAGCTTTATGCCAAATTCTCTAAATGCGAATTCTGGTTAAGCCAAGTGGCATTTCTAGGGCATGTCATATCAGCCGAAGGAATATCGATCGACCCAGCAAAGATAACGGCTGTAAAGAATTGGAAGCAACCTCAATCTGTTACAGAAATTAAGAGCTTCTTAGGGTTGGCTGGTTATTACAGAAAGTTTGTTGAAGGATTTTCCAAGATCTCTACACCTCTCACTAAGTTAACCCAGAAAGGAGTAAAGTTTGATTGGAACGAGCAGTGCGAGACGAGCTTTCAGATGCTCAAGGATAAGCTCACAACCGCACCGGTGTTAGCTATGTCAGACGAGTCAGGAGGCTATGTGCTGTATGCCGACGCCTCGAAGAATGGCTTGGGATGTGTGTTGATGCAGCACGGTAGAGTTATTGCCTACGGATCCCGACAGCTTAAGAATCACGAGCGAAATTACCCGACCCACGATTTGGAGTTAGCAGCCGTAGTGTTCGCACTAAAAATTTGGAGGCACTACCTATACGGTGAGAAGTTTGAAATTTTCACTGATCATAAGAGTTTACAATATGTGTTCTCTCAGAAAGATTTGAACATGAGGCAACGACGATGGATGGAGTTTTTGAAAGATTATGACTGCACTATCCAGTACCATCCAGGTAAAGCTAATAGTGTGGCTGATGCCTTAAGTAGAAAAGAAATCGCTTGTGTGGCTGGATTGATGTTATCTAAATGGAAGCTAGTCGAGGATTTTAGCTTAATGACAGTGGGGACAGTTTCTCGAGGAAACTCTTCTTACGTAGCTAGTCTCACCTTACAACCAGATTTGATGGATCAAATATGACAGGCCTATTCAAAAGATCCCCGAATTAGACTATGGGTTGATGAGTTTGGTCAGGTAAAGAAACCAGAATTTAAGATAAAAGAAAATATCCTTCGATTTCAAGGAAGGGTATATGTACCTCGGGTGAAGGAATTACCACAAGTGATTTTGGGAGAAGCTCACCGATCTGGGTACTCGATACATCCTGGTGCCACTAAAATGTACCAAGATTTGAAGTCAGTATATTTGTGGCCTGGAATGAAGAAAAGCGTGGCGAGATACGTTAGACAATGTGATACGTGCCAAAGAATCAAGATCGAGCATCAGAAACCAGGTGGAAGTTTGCAACCGTTAGAAATTCCGGAATGGAAATGGGAGCACATCACAATGGATTTTGTGACGGGTTTGCCAAAGAGCCCTAAAGGAAGTGATGCCATCTGGGTAATTGTTGACAGACTAACTAAGTCTGCTCACTTCCTAGCAATGAAAGTAGGTCAACCAATCAACAAGCTAGCTCAACAGTATCTCAACGAGATTGTTAGATTGCATGGGGTACCTGTAAGTATTGTCTCAGATCGCGACCCAAGATTCACTTCGAGATTTTGGGAAAGTCTGCAAAAGTGTTTAGGCACTCAACTTAGGCTAAGTACGGCCTATCATCCCCACACCGATGCTCAGTCAGAAAGGACCATTCAGACCTTGGAAGACATGTTGCGGGCCTGTGCTGTAGATTTTTCAAGAAGTTGGGAAGAGCACCTACCATTGGTAGAGTTCGCCTACAATAACAGTTATCATAGTATCATTGGTATGGCTCCTTACGAAGCATTGTATGGTCGAAAGTGTAGGTCTCCATTATGTTGGACTGAAGTGGGTGAACGTCAAATGTTGGGGCCCGAGATAGTTCAGCAAACGTCTGAGAAAATAAAGATCATTCAAGAAAGAATCAAAGAAGCTCAAAGTCGCCAGAAATCTTATGCGGACACTAGAAGAAGGACTTTGGAATTTCAAGTTGGAAACAAGGTGTACTTGAAGTTATCTCCCCTTAGAATGGTCACTCGAAGCAACAAGAAGAAATGCAAGTTGAGTCCCAGGTATATAGGTTCGTATGATATATTGGAGAGAATTGGGCCAGTTGCTTATCGACTAGCCTTACCTATGGCCTTATCCAACCTTCATGATGTATTCCACGTGTCACAGCTCCGAAAGCACAAGCCGAATCCCTCTCAAGTAATGCCATCAAAAGCAGTTGAGGTTCAAGAAAATCTCTCCTACCTAGAGAGGCCCGTTAAGATTTTGGATCGAAAGGAGCAAGTCTTGAGGAACAAGGCAATACCACTGGTACAAATTTTGTGGAGAAACCCGATAAGTGAAGAGTTGACTTGGGAACGAGAAGAAGATATGAAAACCAATTTTCCATTTTTGTTTGAGGAGTCTTTAGATAGAATGATTGAAAAATGAACAAATTTCGAGGACGAAATTTTTATAAGGAGAGGAGAATGTAATATCCTAGTATTTTGAGAATAATAATAATAATAATTATTATTATTATTATTATTATTATTATTATTATTATTATTTTGTTTGTATTTAAAATATTTTTACTTCCATTGGAGATTATAATTGAGAAAACTAATGGGTTAAGTTGGAAAAAGAAAGCTAAATAAATGGGCTTAGAGTTAATGGACTAAGTTGAAAAAAATAAAGGCTAAATAAATGGGCTTATAGTTAGTGGGCTAAGTTGAGAAATGAAAGGTTAAGTAAATGGGCTTAGAGTTAGTAAATTAAGAAAGTGGGCTTAAGTTTATGGACTAAATGAAATAATAGTCCATTCAAAATAGGATTTAGTTGAAAAATAATAATCAAAGATAATAGGTGAATTAATGGAGAATGTGGGAGACAAAATATGGTGTGAATAAATAATCAAAGATAATAGGTGAATTAATGGAGAATGTGGGAGACAATATGGTGTGAATAAATAATCAAAGATAATGAGTGAATTAATGGAGAATGTGGGAGACAAAATATGGTGTGAATAAATAATCAAAGATAATGGGAGAATTAATGGAGAAATGTGGGAGACAAAATATGGTGTGGACAAATAATCAAAGATAAAG
This sequence comes from Diospyros kaki, assembly GCA_036245055.1. Classification (NCBI taxonomy): domain Eukaryota; kingdom Viridiplantae; phylum Streptophyta; class Magnoliopsida; order Ericales; family Ebenaceae; genus Diospyros; species Diospyros kaki. Next base: position 4,556,256 of record BSEG01000010.1, read on the forward strand.
GATGAATTAATGGAGAAATGTGGGAGACAAAGTAGAGTGTGGCCAAATAATCAAAGATAATGGGTGAATTAACCCGGAGCCACTCTATGGGTTCACAGGTGATGCGGTGGTCCCTGTTGGGCGAATTAGTCTCTTTTTTACTATTGGAGATGCAAATTTCTAGGCCACCACATTGACGAAGTTCCTCATAGTAGACTGTCTTTCGGCTTATAATGTCGTGCTTGGGAGGCCAGCAATGAATGACCTAGATGTAATACCCAGTATTTAATATCAAGGGTATTTTTGGAGATTGAGGGGTCAAAATGAAAGTTATCAAAGTTTCGGGCCTACGCGTAATATTCAAAATGTAAACGAAAGGCGAAAGTCTATGAAGGTAAAATTGCCCAAATAAGCGATATTCAACAAAACCAAGAGATTTGCGAGGGGTTGAGCTCAAAAACACGCGATTAGGGGCATCCGTGCAAAAGTGCAGATTACGTAAACTACAAAGGGAGGTCGAAATGATGAATTTTCTAGAAATTCTTGAGAGAAATGAATAGCTTAGAACTTATGGGCAGTAGAGGAATTCATGAAAAGTTCAGGGGCGTCAAGGAAATGGGAGAAATGCATTTGGAAATTAATTAGGGGCAAAAATGCAAAAAACCAAAAGTTGGTGGTGTGAAACCAACCAGCCGCTTGTGGCCGCTGGCCAGCTACCTGAAGGCATCGGGTAGCTCGCCTGGAGGCTTGGGGATAGCCTCCAAGTGCTGATGGTTGCATTAGTAGTCGCCATTGGCTGAAAATGGCTGCAAGGTGACTGCCGATTTGGCTAAGATTTTCAAAGCTATTTTTGAATTATTTAGGGCTATTCGATGGGGATTAAAGGCTAGATTTAGGCTAAGGGGATAAGATCAATAGAGATTTGGTGGGTTCTGGTGTCGAAATTGGGTATAAATAACCCAACCAAGGCCTAGGGTTTCAAAAGAAATTGAGAGAAATTCAGGGTGTTTTGGGTTGAATAGAGTAAAGAGGTTAGGGGGCTTTTGATCTTTGGGTTGTGGGGAGCATTTTTGGAGAAAATGGGAGAGTTTGGCATAGGATTCATCGAGTTCTAGCGAGATGGTCGGAAAGTTGGGCTCGCTGAAGCCGTGACTTGTAATCGCCATTTAAGGGGTTTTTTGGTGACCGTTGCCGACGTTTGAGGGTTCCATTGAGGTCGCATCATCGAGCACTTCAAGGCCCTGCAATCAAATCGGGCATCAGAGTCCATCGCTAGCGACCGTCGTCGGAGAAGACCAGTCGCGTGTGTGCACGCGTGGACTCCACCCTCAATCATGCGCCAGGCGTGTGATGGCGCGTGAGGTGCGTGTTTGGTCCAAAATTAATTCTAATATTTTTATTAAATTATTTTAGAAATATTGGTGTGAAAATATTTGATTAAATTGGGTGTTTAGTATTTATTGTGAATTTCCGAAGGGAAGAAATGTTTGGAAAAATAGGAAAAAATTGAGAAAATTATGGAAAAAATAGAAATATTGACTTCTATAGTTATAATGGTGAATAGGAGATAACTAAACTGTTAAAGAGAAAGATTGCACGTTTTTTGAGGTACGACACTTTTTGAAGCGAAAATCGATATTTTTTGAATTAAGATGAGTGGTTTGATTCCAGTCTTACCCTTGTTTTGGAGGTGTGTTGGTGTGTGTGTACAGTGGGTTCAAGTCAGCGATTTATAACCTCCCGAGCTTAAGTTACACGTGATTGAACTAATTCAAGTGAATGGTTATACCTTTCAGAACTTGGAATATTATGCATAAACGTTTTACTTATGTACTTGTGATATCATATGCATATTGAATATGTGGCATATTGCATCAATTGTTTTTACTTGTAAAAGAGTCTATGCATGGCGTGTGATTTTTCATATAATCGGGGCATTGATTTTTCGTGTCGATGTTATGTCCGTAGGGGATGGGATAGGGTTTTCTTGAGAATGGAACAAGGTTAATCCTGGTGATCGGGTGACACGGTATGGCACTTGAGCCCTGGTGATTGGGTGACATGGTAGGGCACTCGACGATTAAGTATGCCGCGGTAAGGCAACCCCAAAGGTGTGTGGAATGGATTTTTCCACAGGAGGTTGAGTATGCTAGGGAGATTTCTCAAGTTAGACGTGTTATGTAACACCCCGTCTCGCCAGGCGTGTCACTATAAGGGTATTCCTGGGATTTCCTTTTTTTTTCCTCCAAGCTCCACACGCGCGGAGTGTCAAGAACAATCTTCATATGCAGATACAAACCCCGAGAAGCCCAGCCTTGCCCGTTTAACTACCAAGATCAATAATCTTAAATTAAACGAGACATAATTCAACGCAGCGGATACATAAATATCAAAACACCGTAGTTCTTACATTGTATTTCCTTAGCAAAATATGTAATACAGATCAAATGATAATATTGCTAATATACAATTGTTCATTTACAACCTGAAATACGTACTAAAGCCTCCAAACGTATTGCTCAACTGGCCACGTCCTTGCTCCCGCAACAGTCCCCAGCTGGAACATTAAACGTTCCAGGGGCGTAGCCCAGGTTAGATGATAAAACATCCAAGTGAAGGCATGAAACAGTTGATACAATGCATGAAAGACACACGAGCATGGCATACTCAGACAAACAACATTGACACGAATATCAATACCCCGATGATATGAAAATCACACGCCATGCACCGACTCTTTTGTAAGTAAAAACAGTTGATGCAATATACCACATGTTCAATATGCAAATGACGCCACAAATCCATAAGTAAAAACGCTTTTGCAGAACAACCCAAGTTCCGGAGGGTAAAAACCGCTCACTAAAACTGGTCCCAATTGCGTGTAACCTAAGTTCGGGAGGGTAACACCGCCCACCTGAACCCACATCACACATTCCACATATTTTCAAGCTAAGGATAAAACTAGAGTCAAACCACTCACCTTGAACGTATTCAGATCGCCTCGATTCTCGTGCAATGCCTCAATTTGCGTGCCAAATTCCAAATACTTGAACTTATACTCAACCTCGAGCCACAATACTTCCTAAACACCATATTTAATTAAGGAAGCATTAAAATCCATTTTTCTCAATTTTTCCATAATTTTCTCTATTTTCTTTCAATTTTCACCTTGATAATTCCAAAATAATTATTCCTTCAACTATTTTCCAACATATTTCAACACAATAAATCCTAAAATAAATTAATAAAAATATTGAAAGAAAATACCAGAAAAACCCCTGTCGCAGGCACCCTCACGCGCTAGGCGCGTGGCTGCGTGTGAAGGCTGGCGCGTGGCTGCGTGTGAAGGCTGGCGCGTGCAGCCACGCGCCATCGTCTTCTTCCTCAAATCCAGCCGGCAACGACTCCTCCGATGACTGATTTGAGCATACCCCCTTCAAGCCCACTCAATGTCGATCACAATGGTATCGGTTTTAGATCGAAACCTCATCGAAAAAAGCCTGAAAATGGCAGTTGCAAGCGGTAAAAGCGGCCCGCCACCCGTTCTCGGGCCGAGCTTCAGTCGGCCTCTACACTTGATGAAAATGCTTCCTAAACCTCCCAAAATCGTCCTTGAGTCCTCAAAACCAAAAGCCCTCTATCATCGCTCCAAAATTCATCCAAAAACGCGGTCAATTTGGGTCTTCATTCTCGGCTGAAACCCTTCACTTTTTATAGGCGATTTTTGGCCATTTTTCCACCAATCAACGGCCAAGACTTGGCCACCAAGCTCCCTAACGCAGGATACTACCTCCCCCGAACCACCCTCGGTCGTCCCATCGCCTAAAACGACCTCCACGTGCGGCGGAAGGCGGCGACCGTTTTTCTTCCTTTGCGTTCACACCATAAAATTTCCTTTTATTACACTTTGACCCCTATTTTCTTCAAATGACAATTCTGCCCCCTCCAAAGCACCACTGATAAATCTGATTATATCACCAAGTTCTACAAGTTTAGTGCATCTCATTTGACCCTCAAAACTCCTGAAAAATTATCGTTTTGACCTCCCTCAGGCAAAATTAGAAAACTGTACTTAGGCCCGGCTGGTCAAATTGACCTTAAATCCATTTGATTCAACCCGAAATCGCTTAACGGTTGTTCTATGCATAAAATATTAGTCCTTGACATGCTCTGTTGACTTTTCAGATATTTCTAACGTCGATTTGGTGTTCTCAGCCCGGTCAATAGCTGTACCAAAAACTATTCCCAATCTCACTTCTTTCATCACTAAAAATCATAATTCGAATCACTTGTCGATATAATATCATTTTTCTTAGCTATCTAGGGTCCGGGGTACTCCCTCCGTCTAATTCGATCATCCAAATCTGCGTTAGTGTACTCTATAGTCTCATTTTTTCATAAATTCCATTTATGCCTTTCATTAAATATCATTTATGTCCTCAAATCACTCCTGGGTATTACATGTTACATGTTATCGTTGTCTGTATATGCCATGCTCATGTGTGTTTCATGCATTCAGTAAACTGCATCATGCCATCACTTAGATGTTTTATCATCTAATCTAGGTTATGCCCCTGAAACATTCAACATTCCAGCCAGGGACTGTTGTGAAGGCGAGGACGTGGCTAGTTGAGGGCCAACGGTGTTTAGTATGATAGTTGTAGCATCATTTTTGAGGCAATAGTATTTACTTTGAATTATGTAAGAACGGTTGTATGATAATGTTGATATCATTTGGAAGCTTTGTACTACGCATTTTTGTGTGGAAACACTATGTATGAACCTCATGGTAGGCCACGTTATTTTGGTGTTATTATATCCGCTGCATTATTCTATGTCTCGTTTAGTTTAAGATTTTTAATCTTGTTAGTTAAACGGGCAAGACTGGGGTTTTTGGGATCTTATCTACATGTGAAGATTGTTCTTGAAATCACTATGTGAGATGAACTTGAAAAAAAAAATTCCTGGGAATACGCTTATAGTGACATGCTTGGCGACGCAGGGTGTTACACTAGATTTGGTCACCTCTACCAGGTCGCTAATTATTAAATTCCCTACCCCCAATGGAGTAAGGTGCGTACGAGGTGAGCAGCACCACATAAGATGATGTTATGAAGATGCCCTAAAAATGGGGGCCAAAAGGAAGAAAGTGAATGTCATTGCAAGGAGCGACCTGCGACCTGCCAGCCAAAGGGGTTTCAGCTACGATCCAGACCCCCGTGAGGTGGACTGTGACAGGGCCACCAGCCCAGTCGAGGAGCTCGAGGACATCTCAGTCAGCGAAGTGGATAAAGAAAGATACCTCAAGCTGGGAAAGAATTTGGCTTCCGAGATAAAGTCCCAACTCACCAATTTCCTTAAAGCTAACATCGATGTCTTTTAATGGAATCACGAGGATATGGTAGGGACAGCCCTAGAGGTTATGTCGCATAGGCTTAATTTAGATCCCAGCTACAAGCCAGTACGTCAAAAGAAGAGGCCAATGAATCCTGAGTGTTATGTCACTCTTAAAGAAGAAGTGGACAAACTCTTGGCAAACGATTTCATTAGAAATGCCCACTACCCAGTCTGGGGAGCTAACCCAATCATGGTAAAGAAGAAAAATGGGAAGTAGAGAACCTGTATCGACTTCACCTACCTGAACAAGGCTTGCCCCAATGATAACTTTCCTTTCCCCAGGAATGATCAGCTCGTGGATGCAACAACTAGTCACCAGTTCCTTAGCTTTATGGATGCCTACTCGGGCTACAACCAGATTCCCGTGAACCCCAACAACGAAGACCACACCTCATTTATTACCAATTGGGGGCTTTATTGTTATAAGGTGATGTCTTTCGGGTTGAAGAATGCTGGTATGACCTATCAAAGGCTAGTGAATATGATGTTTGAAGCATTGACTGGAAAAACCATGGAAGTCTACGTTGATGACATGCTAGTGAAGTCAGGACGGGTAGCTGATCATGTTTTCGATTTGGGAGAGATGTTTAAGGTCCTCAAGAGCTATTAGATGAAGCTTAATCCGCTCAAATGCACCTTTGGTGTAACCTCTAAAAAATTTCTAGGATTTATGGTAAATAGTAGAGGCATTGAAGCAAATTTGGAGAAAATAAGGGCCTTGCTTGATATGAGGTCGCCCGTACAGAAAAAAGATGTGCAAAGCCTCAACAGCCAGGTTACGGTCCTAAGCCGATTCATTTATAAGGCAACTGATAAATGTGCCACATTCTTCGAGCTACTGAAAAAGGCACAAGATTTCGAGTGGACAGAAGAATGTGAGTTCACATTCCAGCAGCTGAAGGAGTATATGGGATGAGCTCCGTTCCTCGCCAAATCCAAAGATGGAGAAAAGCTAACCAATTTTGCAAATCAATGGGGATCACCGCAATTAGTGACGGAAAATGGAACCCAATTCATCAGCGAACAATTCATCCAATTTTGCAAATCGCTGGGGATCCAGAAAAGTTTCACGGTCGGGGATCCAGCTAGAGTAGGCAGGTACTTATGTCACCTACAATACTCTCATCCTTACTGGATTTCTTCCTTTGAAAACTCTAAAGTTCTATTACGAACCTCTAGATCCTCAATAATTTCTTTAAGAAATTCCTCAAAAATCTCAAACCGATCAATCCTCGGAAATCCTGAATCAGATCACGATATCTGGTTCCATTTATCTTCCAAGAATTTGATTCCTTTGCCTTCATGGCTTTCTATCCATCATTTGTCATGGTGCCCTTAAGCTCTCTTCGTCGGATTGACTACCGACCACTTTACCTGATTCTGCAGGTTCACTTGGCTCACTGAAACGTAGTCACAACCTCTGTTGACTAGGTCTCTTTATCATTCATCTACGGTCGATACGACCTTCAAGCACATCTTTCCTTTTTAGTCACAGAACTCTACCTTGAGTTGAGACTACCATTTTTTTTTCATCGGTCAAGCCTTTGGATCGGTCATGCTCCACTACCTGAAATCTCATTTACCGAGAATCAACTGACTCTCGCCTTTCGTTCTTCAGATCCAGTTGACTATCGGCACACGACCATTAAATTAGTTCTTCCTAGGCACTACTCTTTCCGTCAGCCAGCACACAACTGTCATCATCACTCCCATCATATGGTAGGCTTACTCCTACGTCATACGTCAACCCTAACTCGGGTGCATTTTGGGTGAAAACTGCACGGTCTCGTCGTAGTCCTCTAAGAACTATCATTCGTCGTCGTTGCCCTGAGTCTAACTCCTTCTGTAAGAACCTTCTTTCTTGGCCCTCATCATGGCCTGGTGATTTCCTCACCTCATAGGTAGCGCCTAACACGGCTCACAAGCATGCATCTTTCCTTTCCATTTCATACGTCAGGCAGCTTTCCTTTGAGCCACCCAACACGACTATCTCATGATCCCATTGCAATCTTTAAATAGGACACACAGTCCATATTTAATCCATTTCATTTCGGGCTGATTCCTTAGGCTTCCTGCCTCGATCAACCATAGCTAGTGGCACACCTCGCACCCATTGGGACTTAGGTCTCCCCTACAAGGTACAGACCCTACTGTGTTGTCCCAGCTATTCAGCATCTGATCGTCTCCTCGGCAGTACACTAAGCAACTTAGACCCTGGGTCACCTGACCCATACCGTGAGACAGCTAACTAGCTTCCCCGGTACGTTGATCATAAGCTCTTAACAAGCCTTCTGCTAGGTCCCTAGATCCAGATCTGTCACTGCGAACACCAACCAGTAGTCCTGTCACCCTGCTAGGGTTCCCTTATCCCGCCTTTGCGAGTCTCATTGGTTGCACCACTGTTGCCTCATCAATTGACGCACTCACGCGCCATCATTTGGCCATCTTTGGCCTCTCGTTTGTCCCAATCCATGGGATCTCATATCTTATTTCCGAGATACTAAATGGTCCTCGAAAATACTTATCCTTTGATCCTAACTCATTAGCTAGGTCATGCCTCATCAGACTAATCATTCCTGATCCGATCATCCTCGATAACTATCTGTTATCCAATCTTTCCTTACAATGACTTTGACTAATGTCCTTAAATCAATAGTCTCCAAAATCTCTCGGATCCAATATCATGGTTACCGAGTCATCCTTACATTCAAATCACATCATCGGATCCTTATTCCAATAGCTAGATCATTCTTCAAGTACTGGCTTCTATTAGGCATTCTACTATTCACCGGGAATAGTAGTCGTCTACTGAAATAGTGTCTGTAGTGAAGAGTACACCAGGTAAGTTCCCAGGAAAGAGTGGTGGGTCACAATGGACGCACTTAAGTACCAAGTCTTTCCTTAGCCAGAACTAGCCTAGACATGCACTTCCACAACAACGCACTTATCCAGTAACCGTCAATACCCAAATCTTACGATGACTTTACTTATCTAGCCACACGCGACCTTTTCCTTAGGTTCGCTCTAATATAAACTATACTAGAGTTAGACATTTCCTACGTCCTCAACATTTTCGCTCTGATACCAACTGTAACACCCCGCCCCGTCGGAGGGCGTGCCACTATGCTGGGGTCCATCAGATACATACATAATCCCTTTCCTCATACATCAAATGTCGTATTTCAAAGGGAAACCCCAGCAAATTATTAACAATGCGGAAGCAATAATCGAAACCTGATACGGTACATACTTGAATTCACTATATTTAAAAACAATACAAGAATTCGTACCATATATTACCATGATATCTTCAAATATAAAAATACATTGATACACGTCTCCCGAGATAACATCTAACACCCTAAGTGCAAATCATATGAAACCTCGAGCATACATCAGATACATTTCTCAATAAATTAAATACTGGAAATCTCCTGCTGAATCCATCGGCCACGCCATCACGTGCCGTCATATCTCAACCTGCTCCTTGCTAACTGCAAGTCTCAACTGGAACGTTGAATGTTCCAGGGGTATAACCCATTAGAAGATGAAACTTCTAGTGAGGGTCCAAAAACATTTATACGATGTATGATGCAAATACATGAACAACATATACCCATAATGTAACTTCCCAGGCATCCCCAGCCCGGCTAGGAATCCTCGGCAAATCCCGAACGTCTACGGGAAAAGCCAAACGTTATTCCTTCAACGCCCGAGGGGAATTACGGCTACACTCTGAGGGTATCATCCCATCCCCATGCACAAGTTTCAATATGACAATAATATCGTGCAATGGAAATATCACGACTTTCAATGCAATATGACAAATGAACATTGCAATCATAATAACATGCATATACAACAAATATATCATGAATATAACTTCTTGTGAGAATACCACTCACCTTTGCCCAAAGACAAAGATATCTCGAAAAGCGTGCATCGCCTCGATATGCGTGCCCCGCCTCGATTCTCGTGCCAACTCTCAAAAGTTACACCAATCTTATCGTCTCGATATCCTCAAACATAAAATAATATTTAATTACTAAATATCCTCAATATTCTATTTATTTCCTATTTCCTTTCATTTTCCTTCATTTTTGCCTCTAAAAATCCCAATAAATATACCGAGACTATTTCCTCAAATCTAACTTCATAATAATTCATCATATACTATGAACTTTCAAGGAAAAATACTGAACTTACCTGGATATTGCGTTTTTACGTAAAACGAGGCACTTTGGTGCGGAAACCGAGACATCGGGAATCCCAACTTCAGATCTTTTTGCACAAACCTCCATAAAACATTTTTCTCGATTTTTCCATCATTTTTCCCGATTTTTCCCCATCCCCACGCGCCTGCACGCGCCTAGGGCGACTGGGCGCGCGTGAAGACCAGCGCGTGTATGCCACGCGCCGGTCGTCTTCTCCGGCCTTCCGGTCGCCGGCGATCGGGGCTGACTCCACCACTTTGAAGCCCTCTCTTAGTCGATCCTCATGGCCAAGTTTGAGCCTCAAAAGAGGTCCGGAGCACGGCCAACCGGCCGTTCGAATTCTCGGCCAGGCGCACCGCCTCCGCTTTCCGGCGAGCCTCGAATCGCCTTGAAACCTCGACCAAAATGGCCCAAATTCTCCAGATTTGATCTTCAAGCCATGGGCAACAAAAGCCCCATGGTCTTGACTCCCAATTTGTTCGAATAAACGGCCGATTTGAAGCTCCAAAATGCTAAACTTTCGGCCACTTCGAATGCCTATTTATAGGCAAACCCGAGCTCTCAAACCCACTTGGCCGCCTTACCCATCACCTTAGGAGCCTCAACCTACCTTAGATCGACCTCCCCCGAGCCTTGGCCGACCACGAAAGCCACTTGCAGGTGGCGGCCAAAAACGACCGAAAGTTCGGTCGGTTTTCTTCAAAATCCGACCACTCGAGTGGTCGTTGCCCCCTGCTTCCTTTACAAAAAATCATCCCCGACCAAGCCTCGTGCCATCCCTACGGTTGGATCGGCCGAAATCGAAGACCGGAGACTTGGTGGTGATTGGCCAAACTTTTGCTTAATTGCACTTTGGCCCCTTGACTTTTGGCTATCTCATTTTAGCCATTTTCACTAAACCCCTCAACTTTCCATAATTTCATTTAGGCCCCTCAAGACCTAAAACATCATTTTGACCCTCGAAGATTCCAAAACAACCTTGTTTCGGCCTCCCTCTAGCAATTTCTAAAAACTGCACTTAGGCCCGAATCTTCGTTTTGGCCTTAAACTCATTCGTTTCTTCCCGAAACCTCTGAAGGGTTGTTCCTCATGAAAAACCGAAGCCCCCTCAAGCTTCCGTTGACTTCCGAAAAGTCGTCTATGACAATTCGGTATAGCAGCCTAATTGGCAGCTGCCTTTTTAGCTGTACCAAAAACTGTTCCCGTTCCGATTTCTTTCGCCACCATAAATCCTATCTCGGGGTGCTCATTAATGCCATATAATTTTTCTTTGGTATTTCGACTCCAGGGTACTCCCGGTAGTCGATTCAGTCGTCTATACGGTAATAAATTATCGTTATACCCTCAATAAATCCTTAAATTCCAATTTTATCCCAAGATAAATTACCCTTGAGTCCTTTAGAATTTCTCGGGTATTATATTCACCCCTCCTTAAAGAAATTTCGTCCTCGAAATTTTCATCTGACAGACAGGTAGCTAAGACATAACATAGCTTATTACCTAAACACCTCAGATCAAACATCTATTTGATCCTTTAGCAAACACCTCTTGGTTTGCATTCCTTACACGTACAATGCTTACAAGCATATCGTGTTCATTCACATCATTTTCTCTTGTGTCTCTTTTCAGACAACCACACATCTTTCATCATTCTAGGCACGCACATTCTACCCTGAAACTTTGAGAATGCCCTCTTGCATTTCAAAAATCACAATTTCTTGGACTGGTCAATAATAATCAATCATAGACAAGTACACTTGTCAACCACTCTTGCCTTCGTATCTCGTTCACCAGATCCAGCTAAACAACCAGGCTAGCCATAAAAATAGACGATCCTTTCGGTACTACCATCATAGTAGGCAGGCTAACTAGCCTCCAACTTCATCTAACACTCACAGCTATCCACCAAGTCCTGCGTTGGGCATCTCTCTGCCACGCGCCTGGTGATACGAAGTAGTGCAGTCGTAGTCCTTAAGGAACTCTATCAAACGTTGCTACCTCTCGTTCAGCTCTTTTTGCGAGAACTCATACTTCAGGCTCCTTGTGGTTCGTGAGCACATCAATGCCCCATCATTCTGGTAGTGTCTCCATTACTTTGAGAGCACATACCACATTTTCCAGTTCCAAGTCATACATCGGGTAGTCCTTTCTATGCCTTGGCATGATCCACATGCCATCATTCAGTCTTGTTGCACTAACATGCAACTCTATCCTTTGAGCTATCACAAGCTCTCACTGCACCGGCAGTTCATTCCCATGACTCTCTCACGAGTCCTATCATAGACACAACTATTTCAGAGAGTTCCCTCTCGAACCCCTGACAACAGCTTGTCAACCTCAAAAATTTTCCATCAATTCATAGACAGGTAGGGATCCTATCACAACGCTCCGGTCCATTGGAACTTGGATCCTAGTCAAACCATAACAGTCACGGTGGTACCTAAACTTTGGAATCTGACCGTCTCCTTGGCAGTACGCTAAGCAACTTAGACCCTGAGTCACCTGACTCATACCGCGAGACAGCTACCTAGCTTCCCCGGTACGTTGATCATAAGCTCTTTACTAGCCTTCATACCTTGGTCCTTGGGCTCAGATCCGCTATTATAGGCCACACACCCATGGTGCTATTATTTTTCTAGAGCCTCCTTGTCCCGTCTCCGAGAGTTGTAATTGACCCGACTCCCGTCACTTCTGATACTTTTCAATACCAGTCTAAATCTCCAAATCTTATGGATCCTCAATCATATTCAGATTTACATTCACTAAGGTTTCCAACCTTTCCTCGAACCATCCTCTATTCAAAACATTTGGCTCGTCTCCCGATATCTATCAGGACATCTTACCTTTCAGAAACTTCTGATCCTTATGGTGCTTATGACAATCAACTTTGATTTCACATTCACCAATATAGAGCCTCATGCTCTCATCAATTCTTTCATGATCTGCTTACTACCTAGCAAGCCAATCTCATCATAGCATCTATCGTGATGTTCCTTAGCGTTATCCTCAATGTTCCTTGTGCGTCTCCCTGTCCGAGGAGTAAACCATCGTATCATTAATTCTGAGATCCTCAATGTTTCTCATGTGTCTCCCTATCCGAGGAGTACACCATCATATCATCAATAGACACAATTGCCAACGCAACATCAATGCTAATGGTAAATTGGTCAAATCATCAATTCCGAGATTATCATCTCAATATCCTTATCATCGAAACATCGATTTCAAAATACCTTATTTCCTTATCTTAACCTCGATCATATATCAATCATAAATATCCCAGCCTCTTGCGGCTGTTTCATTATTCATCATATTCGAGATAAAAGATATCGTTTCTTAATTATCATCTCTTTCAAAACCTGATAATTTACATCCTTAAACAAGCCGAACACGGCTAATCATCCTATAACCTCAAGCTATCATTGGCAATCATTATTAAGAAATAATCTCGTTAATACCTCCGAGAATATATCCTATCATCTTCCAATTCATCTTACGGTTTTTCATTAACCGCAAGTGCCTGAACCATAACTCGACAGACTCTTTATTTCCATAACTTGCTGACATCACTCAGCTATACTTTTCCCAATCTGCCACCAAGGCTACCTAGACTAACTGTCTAGCCATACGAGAGTTCCAATCTCTCAAATCGAAAATCTCCAATCCTCAATCAACTTGGGTCTACAGTTTCTCTTACTGCGACCTATCATCTTGGCACCTTTGCCATCACTTGATCCTCTCAATCACGTCCAAGATTTGCACAATCTTTAAGACGACAATCATAACCTTACTACCAGCTAGAGTAGGCAGGTACTTATGTCACCTACAATACTCTCATCCTTACTGGATTTCTTCCTTTGAAAACTCTAAAGTTCTATTACGAACCTCTAGATCCTCAATAATTTCTTTAAGAAATTCCTCAAAAATCTCAAACCGATCAATCCTCGGAAATCCTGAATCAGATCACGATATCTGGTTCCATTTATCTTCCAAGAATTTGATTCCTTTGCCTTCATGGCTTTCTATCCATCATTTGTCATGGTGCCCTTAAGCTCTCTTCGTCGGATTGACTACCGACCACTTTACCTGATTCTGCAGGTTCACTTGGCTCACTGAAACGTAGTCACAACCTCTGTTGACTAGGTCTCTTTATCATTCATCTACGGTCGATACGACCTTCAAGCACATCTTTCCTTTTTAGTCACAGAACTCTACCTTGAGTTGAGACTACCATTTTTTTTTCATCGGTCAAGCCTTTGGATCGGTCATGCTCCACTACCTGAAATCTCATTTACCGAGAATCAACTGACTCTCGCCTTTCGTTCTTCAGATCCAGTTGACTATCGGCACACGACCATTAAATTAGTTCTTCCTAGGCACTACTCTTTCCGTCAGCCAGCACACAACTGTCATCATCACTCCCATCATATGGTAGGCTTACTCCTACGTCATACGTCAACCCTAACTCGGGTGCATTTTGGGTGAAAACTGCACGGTCTCGTCGTAGTCCTCTAAGAACTATCATTCGTCGTCGTTGCCCTGAGTCTAACTCCTTCTGTAAGAACCTTCTTTCTTGGCCCTCATCATGGCCTGGTGATTTCCTCACCTCATAGGTAGCGCCTAACACGGCTCACAAGCATGCATCTTTCCTTTCCATTTCATACGTCAGGCAGCTTTCCTTTGAGCCACCCAACACGACTATCTCATGATCCCATTGCAATCTTTAAATAGGACACACAGTCCATATTTAATCCATTTCATTTCGGGCTGATTCCTTAGGCTTCCTGCCTCGATCAACCATAGCTAGTGGCACACCTCGCACCCATTGGGACTTAGGTCTCCCCTACAAGGTACAGACCCTACTGTGTTGTCCCAGCTATTCAGCATCTGATCGTCTCCTCGGCAGTACACTAAGCAACTTAGACCCTGGGTCACCTGACCCATACCGTGAGACAGCTAACTAGCTTCCCCGGTACGTTGATCATAAGCTCTTAACAAGCCTTCTGCTAGGTCCCTAGATCCAGATCTGTCACTGCGAACACCAACCAGTAGTCCTGTCACCCTGCTAGGGTTCCCTTATCCCGCCTTTGCGAGTCTCATTGGTTGCACCACTGTTGCCTCATCAATTGACGCACTCACGCGCCATCATTTGGCCATCTTTGGCCTCTCGTTTGTCCCAATCCATGGGATCTCATATCTTATTTCCGAGATACTAAATGGTCCTCGAAAATACTTATCCTTTGATCCTAACTCATTAGCTAGGTCATGCCTCATCAGACTAATCATTCCTGATCCGATCATCCTCGATAACTATCTGTTATCCAATCTTTCCTTACAATGACTTTGACTAATGTCCTTAAATCAATAGTCTCCAAAATCTCTCGGATCCAATATCATGGTTACCGAGTCATCCTTACATTCAAATCACATCATCGGATCCTTATTCCAATAGCTAGATCATTCTTCAAGTACTGGCTTCTATTAGGCATTCTACTATTCACCGGGAATAGTAGTCGTCTACTGAAATAGTGTCTGTAGTGAAGAGTACACCAGGTAAGTTCCCAGGAAAGAGTGGTGGGTCACAATGGACGCACTTAAGTACCAAGTCTTTCCTTAGCCAGAACTAGCCTAGACATGCACTTCCACAACAACGCACTTATCCAGTAACCGTCAATACCCAAATCTTACGATGACTTTACTTATCTAGCCACACGCGACCTTTTCCTTAGGTTCGCTCTAATATAAACTATACTAGAGTTAGACATTTCCTACGTCCTCAACATTTTCGCTCTGATACCAACTGTAACACCCCGCCCCGTCGGAGGGCGTGCCACTATGCTGGGGTCCATCAGATACATACATAATCCCTTTCCTCATACATCAAATGTCGTATTTCAAAGGGAAACCCCAGCAAATTATTAACAATGCGGAAGCAATAATCGAAACCTGATACGGTACATACTTGAATTCACTATATTTAAAAACAATACAAGAATTCGTACCATATATTACCATGATATCTTCAAATATAAAAATACATTGATACACGTCTCCCGAGATAACATCTAACACCCTAAGTGCAAATCATATGAAACCTCGAGCATACATCAGATACATTTCTCAATAAATTAAATACTGGAAATCTCCTGCTGAATCCATCGGCCACGCCATCACGTGCCGTCATATCTCAACCTGCTCCTTGCTAACTGCAAGTCTCAACTGGAACGTTGAATGTTCCAGGGGTATAACCCATTAGAAGATGAAACTTCTAGTGAGGGTCCAAAAACATTTATACGATGTATGATGCAAATACATGAACAACATATACCCATAATGTAACTTCCCAGGCATCCCCAGCCCGGCTAGGAATCCTCGGCAAATCCCGAACGTCTACGGGAAAAGCCAAACGTTATTCCTTCAACGCCCGAGGGGAATTACGGCTACACTCTGAGGGTATCATCCCATCCCCATGCACAAGTTTCAATATGACAATAATATCGTGCAATGGAAATATCACGACTTTCAATGCAATATGACAAATGAACATTGCAATCATAATAACATGCATATACAACAAATATATCATGAATATAACTTCTTGTGAGAATACCACTCACCTTTGCCCAAAGACAAAGATATCTCGAAAAGCGTGCATCGCCTTGATATGCGTGCCCCACCTCGATTCTCGTGCCAACTCTCAAAAGTTACACCAATCTTATCGTCTCGATATCCTCAAACATAAAATAATATTTAATTACTAAATATCCTCAATATTCTATTTATTTCCTATTTCCTTTCATTTTCCTTCATTTTTGCCTCTAAAAATCCCAATAAATATACCGAGACTATTTCCTCAAATCTAACTTCATAATAATTCATCATATACTATGAACTTTCAAGGAAAAATACTGAACTTACCTGGATATTGCGTTTTTACGTAAAACGAGGCACTTTGGTGCGGAAACCGAGACATCGGGAATCCCAACTTCAGATCTTTTTGCACAAACCTCCATAAAACATTTTTCTCGATTTTTCCATCATTTTTCCCGATTTTTCCCCATCCCCACGCGCCTGCACGCGCCTAGGGCGACTGGGCGCGCGTGAAGACCAGCGCGTGTATGCCACGCGCCGGTCGTCTTCTCCGGCCTTCCGGTCGCCGGCGATCGGGGCTGACTCCACCACTTTGAAGCCCTCTCTTAGTCGATCCTCATGGCCAAGTTTGAGCCTCAAAAGAGGTCCGGAGCACGGCCAACCGGCCGTTCGAATTCTCGGCCAGGCGCACCGCCTCCGCTTTCCGGCGAGCCTCGAATCGCCTTGAAACCTCGACCAAAATGGCCCAAATTCTCCAGATTTGATCTTCAAGCCATGGGCAACAAAAGCCCCATGGTCTTGACTCCCAATTTGTTCGAATAAACGGCCGATTTGAAGCTCCAAAATGCTAAACTTTCGGCCACTTCGAATGCCTATTTATAGGCAAACCCGAGCTCTCAAACCCACTTGGCCGCCTTACCCATCACCTTAGGAGCCTCAACCTACCTTAGATCGACCTCCCCCGAGCCTTGGCCGACCACGAAAGCCACTTGCAGGTGGCGGCCAAAAACGACCGAAAGTTCGGTCGGTTTTCTTCAAAATCCGACCACTCGAGTGGTCGTTGCCCCCTGCTTCCTTTACAAAAAATCATCCCCGACCAAGCCTCGTGCCATCCCTACGGTTGGATCGGCCGAAATCGAAGACCGGAGACTTGGTGGTGATTGGCCAAACTTTTGCTTAATTGCACTTTGGCCCCTTGACTTTTGGCTATCTCATTTTAGCCATTTTCACTAAACCCCTCAACTTTCCATAATTTCATTTAGGCCCCTCAAGACCTAAAACATCATTTTGACCCTCGAAGATTCCAAAACAACCTTGTTTCGGCCTCCCTCTAGCAATTTCTAAAAACTGCACTTAGGCCCGAATCTTCGTTTTGGCCTTAAACTCATTCGTTTCTTCCCGAAACCTCTGAAGGGTTGTTCCTCATGAAAAACCGAAGCCCCCTCAAGCTTCCGTTGACTTCCGAAAAGTCGTCTATGACAATTCGGTATAGCAGCCTAATTGGCAGCTGCCTTTTTAGCTGTACCAAAAACTGTTCCCGTTCCGATTTCTTTCGCCACCATAAATCCTATCTCGGGGTGCTCATTAATGCCATATAATTTTTCTTTGGTATTTCGACTCCAGGGTACTCCCGGTAGTCGATTCAGTCGTCTATACGGTAATAAATTATCGTTATACCCTCAATAAATCCTTAAATTCCAATTTTATCCCAAGATAAATTACCCTTGAGTCCTTTAGAATTTCTCGGGTATTATATTAGCAACAGGCTGGACGACCTCAGATGGATTCAGTGAGGTGGAAGCCTCGACATCCTCAGTAGCATCAGCCGCGAACCGTTTCACCTCCTCGATAACCTCATCACCGAAGAAAGAGAAGTCTATTTCTGGATGCTTCAACCACAAAGTGTAGAGGAATCCTAAGCAGGTGTCAGACACGGCCTCTTTGCGTGCTTGGTCAATCTGGGCTTCCACACCCACCCGATCTCATTGATGGTTGTATCCGCCATCTGCTTGCAGTTGTCATCTTAGTCCTTGACTACCTTACGCTCTATCTCGGCTAGCTTCAGCTTGTCCTGGGCCTTTCGCAACTCTTCCTTGGCCTTATTTAGCTCCCCGGTGAGCTTAAAGTTAGCAGGCTCCCACATATCCTTCGCCTGGCGGAGCTCCTTGTCGAGGTCTTTATTTCTTTGATGCGATTGTCTAGCTACATCTCAGTGCCCTCGACCTTTCTTTGGGCTTCATGAAGCTCGACGAGCAGGGATTTCTTCTCTTCCTCGAGCTTCTTTATGTTGCCCTGGAGGGACTTGTTCACCGTGTCGAGCTGTGCCTCGAAGTCCTAGTATTGCCTTTTAAGCTTCATGGCAGCAAGGGAGAGTTGTAAAACAAAAAGAATTAGCTCTAGGAAAAAAGAAAATCCAAAAAGCCAAGAAATGAAAGAAAAACTTACTATGACACCATGGCGAGCAATGAAATCATAAAGGGCCAGCCCTTTCATCCCTTCATGATCCAGGGGCTTGGCACCTGTGCCTAAGAGTGTGGGTATACAGTCCAAGAGGGCGCCAAAATAGCTCCATCCCGATATGCCTCTAGGGTTACCTCTTTCTCAGGGACTTTGGCCTTTTTTCCCCTATTATCCTCTCGTTGCTGGAGCATTGGAAGCCTCCTTTGCGTCCTTCTTCCTGAGAGCTCGGTCAGACCTGCGATCATGAGGAGCAAGAGCTCACTGCTCTTGTTGCTATTGGGGCTGTTGTTGTTGTTGAGTGTGGGGCCGTTGCTACTACTATTGTTGTTGTTGTTACAGCTGCTGTTGAGGTCGCGACCTTTGCGTTTGTTATTCCGACCTCCCTCCTCGTAAGCTTAAGTTCGGGGCCGTAGGAGGAGTAGCAGCTTATCTAACCCTGGACTTCTTTATCATGGTGAGGTTGAGGTTCACCATGACGACGGCTTGACCTTCTTCCCTTCTGTTGCTGCCGGTTTCAACAATCTCAAATGCGGACAAAGCAGGCCTTGTCCCTCGAACTTGAATAAACCTCTGGTTTATGATCTCAACCTCAAGGGGAGAGAGGGGCGAGTTGGTATTCCTTGAGCAATTCATCCGTCAACTTGAGATCTTTCGAGCCCGCTCCTACAACAATAAGGTTGTCAAAGACTTTGACCTCTTCAGCCGACAAGTTTGGTCTCTCGCTTTCGAAATCTGCACAACAAAATAAAGATATCAAGACACATATGTAAAGTCAAAAAAACCTATGTGAGTTAAAATGCCCTTACCCAGGGTCAATCTGAAACTGAAGTTTTTGAGTGACAAAAGCGAGAGGCAAGAAACAAAGAACCAACTGGACTTGTAATCGCCCACGTTGGATTTCCCTTTTGCCCTACCCTGGGGAAGGATGACTTTATATCGAGAAGGACGAGCTGCTAAGTAGTATAGCCCATCCTTGGCATTCTTAAAGGAAAAAAGGAATTTGATAAGTTTTGGAGATGGGGAAGAAAGCCCATTCCTAAGAAATAAGAGGGTTAGGGAAACGAGTTGGGAATACGAGTTCGGGGTCAGTTGAAAGGGTGCAAACTTGAGCTCATTCAGAAACTTGGGAAGATAGGTGCGATGGGAAACCTAAACCCAGACTCGAAGTGCTGGGGGTTAATGGCTATAAAGCCAGTTGGAGGGTAGGCTACATGGCAGCTCGGAGAAGGAATACACACTCGGTAATCCTTCGAGAAACGAAACTCCCGAGCGCAAGTCCCCACCTCTTGGAACTTAACCTTGGAAGGGAGTTATCTAAAAACTTCTCGCCTTCGCTTCCTTCAGCGACCTGTCCAATCATGGTTGGAGTAGATTCTGAGGATGTCCCTTTTGCGACCTCTATAGTTCGCTAGCTCACTTTTTTAGGGTTATGCATCTCTACCACGAGGCAATCTTCAAAGTTCGATGTGTCTTCTTCTCCTATGATGTGGTTGCAGCGCTTTTAACCTGAGTTCCCTTAAACAGAATCGGACATTTACAAAAGAAGAAAAGGACAGTAAGGCCGCACCTCACAAACCAAAAACCCTAAAAATACTCCCTATTCAGAAGGTCATGCGCTTTGCAAGGGATGCCGCTTAAGGCGGAGGGGCTATAACTTCAAGCCTGGTATTCCATGGAAGACTAATCCTAAGGTCATTAAGCCCGAAAGCCCGATGAACACCTAACAAACTAATTCGAATCAGTCCCCCAGAAAGCGGAAGCGAGGCTGATAGAATTAGGAAGACCAAAAAACCATCGACGGCTAACTGACGATGGACGGTATGGCGAAAGAAAGAGACAAAAGTCACAAGAAGCTTACCAATCACTAAGTCTCTCGCTGGAGTGAGAACTTGGAACAAGCTTTGAGCAGAGATGGTTGGACGTGCAACGGCAATCGGAAGAACCTAGTCGCAGTGAAAGTCTCGAGAGCAGAAGGAAGGCAAAAGCAAGAGTGAATGCAATAATTCAAAATGGCGTGAAGAGGGAAATAGTACAGGTTTCCCTGTCATTTATACCTTTACCTCGATCAATCTCAGCCATCGGATCAAAACGGCTTATGGTATGCTCCGCATCCATCGGACGCACGATGGCTTATGGGTCCAACAAGCATAATCATGCACAGTAATTGGGGGGACGTGCACATTAAATATGCTGCAGACAAGATGTGTTGCATGAAATGGCATGATTTGAAACGATTGAGCAAAAGTCTGCAAGATGGAATAACAGCTAGAATAACTGGCACGCATCAACTCCCAGTCCGAAGATTGCACTGCGAGCTGGGGGGCTTGTGTTATACATATTTCCCACATGACTTCTTATCGGCTAGACTCAGTTCAATAGGCCAGCTCAATCGCCTAAAGCCCAATAAGCTTAGTTGAGCTCCTTAAGCAAGCTCATACATCGCTGAAATCCGAGCTCAGATTGCGGAATCCAGCAAGCTCCCAGTAAGGCTTCCAGCGAGCTCTCAGTGATATACCCAACAAGCTGCCAACAATACTTCTAGCTCACTGGCCTATTTGTTCAGCTCGCCGGTCAAACTATTCAGCTCACATAATAACATTACTGCTAAATAACCAGAGATAAGGACCCACTTACTTTTGTACGGCAAACCGGATCCCTGGTAATGCAGAGCCCACTCCCAATTTTATGGAGATGATAAGGACATCATAGTCCCCTGTGATATCATATCTACACTTTTGTATTTTATGCAATTGTAAACACCCATTACTATAAAAAAAAAAGGGTCGAAACACCATTGTAAAAGAGAGATAGCACTGATAATATCATATTGTTACTCTATTGGAATAACCAGAGAATAGTCATAGAGTAGGCCTCGTTCTGGCCAAACCACATAAAAATCCCCCGTGTATGTTCTATTATGTTCCTCCTCTTTGCATTTTGGTCTTATTTACTCATTACGAGCCTACGAACCACGGTTGACTAATCTTGAACATCAACAGTTTAGAAAATGCCTTACCTTATATTTCCTTCTCTCTCTCACTCCCTCACTCACTGCCTCTCTCTCTCTCGCACACACCCACCCACGCCATTGTTGGCACCCCCTATCACTTTTCTCTCAGTCATCACTGTGCCTCTCCACCATTTGCCGCAACCCCCTCTTAGCCCAGCCCCAACGTTGTCGCCCCCTCCCCTTTTCTCCATTCACTGCCACCACCTCTCGGCCCAGCCCTACCGTCGTTGTGACCCCTTCGTCGTTCGCCGCCACCGCCTCTTAGCCTACAACCGCCATCGTCACCCCCCATTTCCATCGTTCGTAGCCACCCCCTCTCGGCCTAGACCTGTCGTCAGCCCCCTCTCCACCGATCATCGCCACCCCCTCAGGGAGATTATAGGTAAGTAGTCTTATTTACTACACACATTTCACACTAAATTTACACAACTTGGTATCAATTGCATGGCTTTCTATCTCTTCTCATTTCTCTCTGTTTTTTATGATGGCTATGTTTTGGAATGTCCCATTATATTTTAAGTGTGTTAGGTTAGTTTTATTTGGAATACTTGATAGTTATTCATTACATCACCCATTTTTGTAGCCACCTTCTTGCTCTCATTGCGGCTGGCGGTCGCCATTGCCTCCAAACACGCACATACATATACACACACACATACGCATATACACACACAAGCACATATATATATATATATACACTCGCGATCACCAATGGCTGACCCATAACCCCCGATTGGCAGCGATGGGGGGTTCGAGGAACCCTCGATCGCTGCTTATCGGAGGTTCGTTGAACCTCTGACTCGCTATGTTCGGGGGCTTCTCGAGCCCCGACTGGCCACTGTCGAGGGCCTTTGGAGCCCCGAACCAGCAATGGTCGGGGACTCTTAGAGCCCCCGACTAGTGGCGATCAAGGACTGTCCAATTTTTTTAAATTTTTAATTTTTTAAAAAAATTAATACTTAATTTTAAATATCAATTAAATATTCTAAATATCAATACTTAATTTTTTTAAAAAAAATTATCGACTACAACATTTCAAATTTTTAAATAAAAAAATACCAACAGTGTAAGTTTTAATTTTTTTAAATATGTGTAATTTAATAATTTGACATTTAAAATTGTATTTTTTTAAATCATGAATGATTTCATTCCAAAAGAAATAAAAACCTCTTTCTTTGATGATGATCAAAGACGATTTTTACTATCAAACTTTATTGAAATAATGATATGAAAGTAGGAAACTTCATTCAAAATTTAATATTTTTATTTTTAGGTGTTAAATCTTTGATGCTTAAAAAATTTTGAAATTGGTTAACCTATTTTATTGAGTTATAATTTAAAGATGTAGATATTCAAAAATAATTCATTTATTTGTATTATTTTTTTATTTTATTAATTCTATTTTTTATTTTGTTACAATAATTTTTTTAATTAAAGTAATATAAAAAAAAAAAAAAACATGTTCCCCGACCATGCGTGGTTGGGAACTCTTGAGAGCTACTTTATTATATAGATAGTAATTTTTTTTTTATTATAAAACATTAGCAAATATACAATAACTTTAATTTCTGTGTTTTTGTTTAGTGTTTATAATTTTTTTATTTACTCTTATATTTTGATTTATAATATTATATGTTTGTTTCTTATTTATGTTTTGTAGAGTGTTTAATACAAATAAAATTATTACAACATAATATATATAAATTATAATATTTTAATTTTAATATTAATTACATCGTGTCTCCACGTATACGTGAGTATCTAAATATGGCATGTGCACCATAGATATAAGGTCAACAGCTCTATATCTAGGTCTCCCGACATGGAATCGAATGGGATAGGATCCCACGTGGCCAATTATTCCAGTCCACACATTGTGGTCAATACAGGGTAAAATTAATAAATACTTACTGAATTTTAAAGTTGTAATTGTTTACTCATTGAACTTTAAATTGTAACTAGTTACTTACTGAACTTTACTCTACGTTAACTATCCATCACTCGTTATAACTCCGTCAACTATTACAAACGGAAAATGCTAACAGAATCTGACGTGGCAAAAATTAAGTTAACATACACTCATTGAACTTTAAAAATGTAATTATTTACTTACTGAACTTTGTTCAACGTCAACCATCTATCACCCCGTTACATCACCGTTTGATCTTGAAATATATTAAAAGATTTTGTTTGCATTTGAGATCACTTACTTCTCAAACCAAAAGTAAAACTAAACTAAGGATTCAAATTAAAAAAGTTACTGATGCAAACCAAAAGTAAAAAAAATATTTGCTTAGATTTTTTTACCTCCATTACGAACAAAGAAATTTACAAAAAAATGTATTTAATAATAAGACCAAGAGACAAAAATTAATTACAAAAATCGTTTTAGACAATACATATTTATTCTATCATATTTTTAGTCTCAAAATAATTTTATTAGTTAATAAAACACGATACATTTTTTATTGACTAATAATAATGTTTTTGAATTTAAAATAAGATACAATAAATGTACATTTACCCTATAAGTTTAAATATTGTTGATTTTTGGTATAGAATAAATATAATTTTTGTAATCAGTTTTGGCTCTTGAGCTCATTATTAAACAAACATTTTTTTTACTTTGTGTTTGCATCAATTATTTTTTTAATTTGAATCATTAGTTTAGTTTTTGGCTTTTGGTTTGAGAAGTAAATGATTTCAAATGCATACAAAAATCTTTTAATATGTTTCAAGATCAGACGGTAATGTAACGAGTGTTTCAAGATCAGACGGTGATGTAACGAGGTGATAGATAATTGACGTTTAACAGAGTTCAGTTAGTAAATAGTTACATTTTTAAAGTTCAATGAGTGTATGTTAACTTAATTTTTGACACATCAGATTTCGTTAGCTACGTTAGATTCCGTTAACATTTTTCATTTGTAATAATTGATGGAGTTATAACAAGTGATGGATGGTTAACGTTGAGTAAAGTTTAATGAGTAACTGGTTATAATTTAAAGTTCAGTGAATAAATAATTATAATTTTAAAATTCAATGAGTGTTTATTAATTTTACCCGTCAATATATATCTTCAACCAAGGAAGCATGGCGAGGGAGCTGTTGTTACCTCATTATATTGATGTTATTATAAATATAAATTCAAATCTAACGGTTAGTAAAGACATTAAAATTTCTTTTTTAAAATTAACATTAATATCTAATTTTAATTTGTTTTTACGGTATCTGTCTAAGTAATTGATATACGGATTAATTACAGAATGAATAAATAAAAGAATTATATGCGACTCTTCAAATAGAAACAAAATTGTATCCAAATATATATAATAATGCCACCAAGAGACGGTTGTCTCAGGACGCAAAATTTTTGTCAATTTAAGGAGTCCATAAATCTGGAGATAAATTGACCATTTTGCCCCTGTTTTAAAATGATAGTTTTGCCCCCGTATAAAGTCTCTCCTCTAAAATTTGCAGAATGCCTAACATTTCTCTCTTTCTCTTGCAATCTCTCTCTCTTTCCCTCTTTTCCTTTCTCAAAAACACCTATCTAAATTACTATTTTTCCTTATTATAGTTAGGGCTCAATAATTATTTTTTATTTTAACACTTTTATAATGCCACAACTAATTGGGTTTGGTTCGTGCTCAACCCTAAACTCATTATATATAAATGGATATGTATGTGTGTGTATATGTATATATATATTTGCTGATTTAGTGTTGTCTAAAAGTTAGAATTAATTATAATATATAAATAAATTAAAATGTTGTATTAGTTGATCAGACAATGGGCTAAGACACGTGCGCAATAGCTGACCCTTTGAGATATACTATGTGATAAGACAGATTGAATGGATAGACTATGTTGTCTATTAAAAAAAAATGCTCGATCAATTTGATTATGTTAATTTGATTGATATTTCTGCCTTCAAAGTTGTAAAAGTAGTAGTTTTTAATTAATCACTTTGAAAATTTTTTATTTTATTATTTGATGTGGTATGAATATTTATTTATTTATTTTTTTGATATTTTATTATAAAAAAAATAAAATTTGAATGTGTACTACGATTCAGGGGCCTATTTTTATATTTCTGATTCTGGGCCCCAAAATCTCAAATACGACACTGAGAACAGCTCCCCTATTCTTCAGACATTCACTAGTCAAGCCTTGCTAGAGAGTCAAAAATCGTGAGCATGGAATTGGCGGTGATTCAGAAGATCTCTTTTGTCAACACAAGACCTTTGGCATAAACACGCATCGCAGGCCACTCGCAAAGAGTTTCTTCGAACGAGAAATCGGAAGAACCTCTTCACAGGTGGCCTGCGATACATTCTTGGTGCCAAATACCTCATGTTGACACGAAAGATCTTTAGGATCGCTACAAAATCCATGCTCAAGGTTCACGACCCTCTAGTGAGGCATGACTGTCGATGTGGGAAGAACATGGGAGCTGTTCTTCGAGAACATTGATAAAAAGTAAAACTACCTTGTAAGATGAAATTAATCGGGGAAACGCCTTCTCTTCTTCTTGGTCGGAAAATCAATCGAGCACAAACTCGACCCTGTTCTAGCTTTCTGGAGATATCATCAGAGAAACATCTTGCTGAGCCTGAGAACAAGTGTTAAAATTTTTCCATTGTCCGCTCGGGGATCCTCCTCACTTTACGTTGACTTGGAAAATTCCAAGTAAACGAATGTGAATGCAGACGTGACCAAGTATTCAATTGGAACTCAGTGTCGTTTCTTCTTTGTCCAGATTCCCAAAACGAATCTGTTGGGATAATTTGTTTATTTCATATGAACACTTGAACACATAATTAAGATCGTAAAATTAATATAATTTTATACTAGATTATGCATTATAAGAAATAAAATTGTGTACTCCAATTGATTGATGATGAGGATGCTATCTCAAGATTAAAGAACATTTAATTTCAATTCAATCAGTCTTTTTCTCCTGACCTTAGTTACAGAAATTGTTAAAATAAATTTATTTTTGTGAGTTTTCTATCAATTTATAATTATGATCTTATAAGTATTTGTTAAAAAATATCTTAACATATACTACCTATGTATAAAGCCTTACTAAAATTGGGAGCACTGGCAATCCAAGAAAACACCCTATATAAACCAACGATATCTTCACTCTTGAACACTCTCACAATCCTCTTGGTTTGGACACAAACACTATAACAGAAATTAAATGAAATCAAACAAAACAGAAGTAAAAACAAGAAATGCAAACCATAAACATGAGATAATAGATTTATTCTGGTTTAAGCCAATTGAATTGGCTCTACATCTAGGCTCTAAAATCTCCCAAAAGCAGTCTCATTTGATGATCAGAATATGATCAGTACAACCCTCACGATTATAAGCCTTCAAGATTACAAAAACTATTCTAACTCACTGTCTTTTCTCTTTCACTTCCTTGTGAGAATGAATCATTCGTCTATCCCAGACCTCTGCCCTATTTATAGAAGAATATGGCGTTAATTTCTAAGATTGTTATAATAGATATAGACATTTTCGATTTTAACCTCCAACTTAATTCTATTTACAAAGTTGGAAATCATCCATCTATACCCCCTAAATTCTGATGCATCCTTTTTGCAAATATGTTGGATTACTCAAGACAACATCCTAACAAATCTTTTGGGAGTGAATCACAACAATGGTAACTCATTTCTCAAAAGAGATCCCTTCAAGAAAACCTCTCCAGATTAGAGTAAACAAAGCACGTCCAATTAAAAGCGTGAAATATGAAATCCCTCGAGATATGTTCCAAGCATTGCTTTTTCTCTTCAGTGTTCACAAGTATTGAATTAGCTACCCACCTAAAACAAAATTCAAGGACAAGACAGTGGAATAATGCATATTCCCATTAGATCACTGTCTGATGGCTTATTTTTAGCCTCTATTTAGTTGTCGAGTACTAAAGTTGAACACAATTCCTACTCAAAAAAATTGTTTTCTCTGTATCTCCATGAGTCCATCATTCTTAGCACACAACAACCAAATTACTAACAATTAGGATCGATCTTGTAAATTGGACGAATGATATCATACTTATACCTTGTAAATTGGATGGTGTAACAGCTAGCTAGAGCGTTTCTTATATCTTGAAAGGCAAGATGTTTAGCCTTTCCACGCCAGGAGCCATGCTGATAACATATGCAAGCAAGCAACAACAAGAGTGATGTCCAGTTGGTAGAACTCAAAAGGAATAGATAACCGAGCTGAAAGAAAGAATGCTACTTTTATCCCAAAAAGAATAACCTTTTCATAAATAAGATTAGGAGACTAACAAATCATTGGTTTGGAACAAATATTTGTTGCTGATGTCACGCCTCAGAGCCACAAAATAATTTCATAAATTTTGCCAAGAACAAATAATTTTGTATTAATTTATTGCAATGCTTCAACATATAAAGGAGTTGAATGAAACTATAATAAAACCAGCTCTACGCACATGGGAAAATATTGATATTCTACCTATGAGATCGTATCTGCATGTTTTTTACATTCTGCCATTTGAGGTAACTGAAAAATGGTCTATCCGGAACAGGTATGCACTTGACGAGAAACCCAATTGGCCAAGACATGGCTGCAAATCCAATACAGACCCCCCATTGCCACCAATTGAGCCTCTCTGTGCTTGCAAACTTCTTCAGGAACTCCACCATTAGCACTTGAAGAACAATTGTTATCCCAATGATCCCAATAAACAACTTGTTCCGGTGTATGCCCTCGAATACATTCTTCTTCTCCAGCTTCCGGGCATTGAATTCATTGAAAACTTGGCATAGCACAAAAGTATTAAAGATCAACGTGTCATTGACATTCTTGCTCAGCCCAAAGATCGATTCTCCCCTGAACTGCAGAGTCAGCAGAACAGCTATCTGGTAGAATGCTTGAGCAAGCAGGTTTCTCCACATGATGTTGGTGATGAGTGGGGAAGTACGACCCACAGGCGGCTTCTCCATGAGCTCTCGGGTGGGCTTCTCAGTGGCAAGAGCAAGAGCTCCCAAGGTGTCCATGATCAGGTTCACCCACAACAGCTGGACAGCTGTAAGAGGGACTTCACCGGCTGAAACTGCAGCCACAAAATTGGCTGAAACTGCAGCCACAAAATTGATGACAAGTGCGGCCACATTCACTGTGAGCTGGAACTGAATGAATTTCTGGATGTTGTTGTAAACACATCTGCCCCATTTCAACACTGTGGCAACGGAACCAAAATTATCATCCAAAATCACAATGTCTGAGCTTTCTTTGGCCACTTCAGTTCCCTGGATCCCCATAGAAAGGCCTATATCGGCCTCTTTTAAAGCCGGTGCATCATTTGTGCCATCACCAGTCACTGCCACAACATGGCCTCTCTGTTTCAAGCATTGCACCATTAGAAGTTTATCAAAGGGAGAGGATCTTGCCATGACACAGATTCGGTCAATTTTCTCTATTCGCTCCTCTGGCGTGTAATTGCGAAATTCTTCTCCTTCAACCACAGCTCCACTCTCCATTCCCTGGTCAGGCCTAAGTATCCCACATTCTGTAGCAATGGCTCTAGCCGTGAAAACATTGTCACCGGTGATCATTTTCACGTTCACTCCAGCATATTGGCAATCCTCCACTGCTTTCTTCACACCAGGTCGGCAGGGGTCCTTTAGACCTACTATCCCCAAAAGGGTTAAGCAGTTGTCTTCCATCTTTTGCTCCGATTTTTCATGTTCGTTCCTTTCCTCTGAAATCTGCTTGTGTGCAAAAGCAATGCATCGCAGGCTACTAGCAGCCATACCTTGGATGATTTGATCAAACTTCTTCCTCTCTACATCATCAAGGGATTTGATATTTCCACTGACATCATAGTAATGCGAACACATGGCGAGTATCATCTCTGCAGCGCCTTTCCAGTGCACACTAACCATATTATCAGATTTCCTTCGCATTAGAACCCCACTTCTTTTCTTCGTTGAATTGAAGGCTTCAACATGGAGAACCAAAAATGTCTGCTTCAGCTCCTCCACGTCCATGTGTAACTCCAAAAAAGCCCAAGAAAGTATTGCCTTTTCTGTTGGGCTGCCAAAGAACTCGAGTTCAGATCCCGAAGGGGATTTATAAACAGTACCCGTCGTGTTCAGTCCAACCCCTTGGTGGAGCAATTCAAGAATGTTGGTTGCAATTGAAGTGGCCACTTTTTCATCCACAACCTCATGACCAAGCCAAAACTTTGTCACCTTCATCTGGTTGAGTGCAAGTGTACCAGTTTTGTCTGTACATATGGTGGTGGCAGAGCCCATTGTCTCACATGCAGAGAGCTTCCGAACCATAGCCTGATCAACCATCATCCTCTTCATGGAATAAGCCAGAGTAAGCGTTACAGCTAATGGTAAGCCCTCAGGAATTGCCACGACCACAATGGTCACTGCATCAGCAATGACTCCCAGCACAGAATTTATCACATCATCAGCTTTTGTCTTGCTGCCGTTGAATTCCTTGTTTCCATTCTCATCTTCTGTATTTCCTGTTAAGTAGCGCACCAACAACACAACAAGAACAAGGGAAGCAACAGCCAAACCAACCTTACCTATGGCAGAAGCAAGCTTATTCAGCCGTGCCTGTAGCGGCGTCTCGTCATGGGAATCGCGGTTGACCGTGCTCATCATCTCTCCCCAAGTCGTATTCATCCCCACAGAGGTCACTAGCATTCGGCCAAATCCATCAGCCACCTTGGTGCCGGAGATCAAGAACGAATTTTGGGCTAAATTAACTTCAACGTAATCACTTTCGCCTGTCATACTGGATTCATCCAGTTGCAGTGAGTGGCCATCTATGAACAACCCATCAGCAGGAACTTGGTCGCCAATCTTCAAGCAGACTACGTCTCCCACAGCAATCTCGAAAATCGAAACCTGTTGTCGCCTGCCATTTCTCACAACCTCAACTGGGATGTTGCTACTGACTTTGGATAACTTGACAAACTGCCTGCTCTGCCTAAAGTCACTTGTTGCTGACACTGCAACGACAAGAAACACGGCCACGAATATGCTTCCGCCATCATACCATCCTTCTTTCAGGCCATCTTCCTTCATGCCAAATCCAAGGGAAAGAGCCGCACAGACCAACAATATTACGATAGTGAAGTCTGTCAGAGCCTCCCAAACAAATCGGAAGAAGCTCTTTGCCGGTTGCCTGCGATATGTGTTCGTGCCAAAGGCCTCATGTCGATATGAAAGATCTACGTGATCACCACGAATTCCATGCTCAAGGTTGGTGTTGAGAGAGGAGGCTATGCCCTCAATGCCACCAACTTCTTCAAGAGCGTCTATGTTTTTTTGCTTCACGAGACCGGAGAGGGTTAACTGGTTAATGTTTGAAAAGCAGGGGGGTGGTCCTTGAGCAACATTGATGAGTACGCTATGTGGTGATGTAATAGGGGAAGCCCTACCCTTATTCGTGGCCACCACGTGTTTGATCAAATGAGAGAAGGCCCTCGAACAATAGATTGTCGTAAACGCCAAATGCCATCTCTTAAGATTTCTTCCGCTACTACTGGTGGGAAAATCAAGTATGAACTCGATCTGGTTCATGCTTTCTGGAGAAAAAAGTAACATCTTTCTAAGAACACCTAAGATGCGTTTCATTGCAAGTATAGAATTTGTCTGGAAAAAAAATAAGTTCTAACTTCTAAGCAATTGAATTACTTAGAAATGATTTGCAACAACAACACATCCAGCCTTTATTTAGAAATAATTTACATTGAAATTAATTTTTTACCTAAAATTTGTTATACTTTTCTAACTTTTAGTGTTTGATTGCCACTATTTTTCATGGAATTAGTCATCTTTACATAAGATACATACAAAATATTTTTTCCAAAAAAAAGTGAACAAAAACTGTGTGAACAAAATATCAATTAAAAAGGTAAGAAAAGATACCAAAAACAGAGGAATAAAGCAAAATGCAAAAACAGAAAACCAAGGGCGTTGACCGTCGATCGGAACATGGCCAAAACCAGAAAAGAAGGGCGGAAAGCTTACCGTGGACGAAGACGAAGATGAATGGCGGTCTGAAAGTCAGAATCGGAGGTCAAATTCGACGGAGATGGCAACGAACACAAAGGGGAAGGGGTGGTGGATGAAGACCAAGATCGCTCGTCGGATCTAAAAAAATAGGAAAAGAATGTGGCCGAAAACCTTACTGTCAAAGAAGATGAAGATGCGCCGACGGTTTGGAACTTGGAATCGGAGATGGTCTTTTGCGGAGATGGCGACGAACACGAAGTCAGCACCGAATGGGAGAGAAAAACTCTAAAGAAATTGGCAATGCGCGATGGAATTTGGTTGGACAGAAAGTGTTGAGGCAATGCACGGTGGGTGAATTCTCTCGAAAATTAGAACTACCTAGAAAATCATTTCCAGCAAAAGTGAGAACTTCGCATCAGTGAATAAAAGTTAGAAAACAATTTATTTAGAAAAATTGACTAATTAAATACCTCAAAAGTTAAAATGGCTATTTTTCATATAGAAAATATCGACAATCAAATGCGTGAAATGTTTGCTCTGTGCAGAACAAGTGTTACAGAACACGTACGTGTTAGATGTTAAAGAACTAGCTGAGTGGGATTGTGGTTTCTCCAATGGTTCATTTATATCATCCTTTATGCTTCGCCGCGTTGGGCAGCCATCTTTGCTTGTATTCTAATTCTATGCTGACTTGTAAACAGACGATAAATGCATTCTAATTGGAACAGGAGAAATTCAATTCAACTTTGTTCGGAAACTACAAGGAGGTTTAGCCGAAGTCGGCCAGAGGTTTAGCCGAGGTCGGAGGGGCCGTTCCTTGAGGCGGTGGGAGTAATAAATTGTTGCCTGGATACTTGAAATGATATTTTGCAATGATTTCTGAATTTCTTAAACGTTTGGAGTAAGCATTTGACGTCCTTTAATTGCATTAGATTCAGACGTTTAAGAGAATAACAAAGGAAATATGAATCGAACGATTTGTTTGGAATGATAATTTTCTATAAAATATATAACACGCTAAGTAATATGAATCATTAAAGTGATGCGATTGATTACTAATAAATTGGTAGGAGGATGAGTAGGGGTGACTCACCTACCCATTTGAGTAGGGTTGGTTGGCCACTTTGTCCATCTTCCACCCTCCGCATCCCACGGTCTGTCCGCGGATGAACGTCCTTTCGGAACGGCCTCAACCACAGCACTCCTTTCTTCCACTCTCTCTCTCTTTCGCCCAGACTGCCATCTTTTTTGACCCATCTTTTTTGACAACGGCTTCACCCTCTCTCTCTTCCGCAGATGAACCTCTCTTTCTTCAAACTTGAGAGCTCCCAGATCACAAATGGCATTCTCATTCGATGCTGAAACAGGAGAAATTCAATTCAACTTTGTACGGAAACTACGAGGAGGTTAAGCCGAAGTCGGCGAGAAAGCCCTGATCTTTAGAAGGCCCGAGGGGTGGTTTCTTTGAGGCGGTGGGGCGGTGGCGCGTCGGAGTAATTTGTTGATTGGCCGATCGAAGGTCTTTTAATGGGTCGGATTGACCCGACCCGACCCGACGTGCTTAATACCCATCATCTTCAACCTTCATGTAGGGTTCTCAACCCCATTTGTGCGCCGCCGCCGCCGCTACCGCCTCTGCATCTTCTTCTTCCTTCAATGCCGGCGGCTTTAGCTTCCGACTCGCCTCCTTTAACGGCGGCCATGAAGCCTTCAACCGCCAGCGACCCATTCCCTTCGCAACCCTCGGCCGTCTTTTCGAACAAGGAGAGAGCAGCTTTCGACCGATCGGCCATGGCGAATCTGAAATCGACGATCGGACATCAAATCGGCGACACCCATGGCCACGGCAAGAAGCAGGAACCGACGGTGAAGCCATAAGGCCGTGGCCGATCGGTCCGCTAGATCTGCCATGGCGAGGACGAAAACCCCTTGGCCAGACAGTGCGAGAAGAAGCCATAAGGCCGTGGCCTTTCGGTTGCGACGACGCGTCATCGGCCATGGCGATGACTCTGATCGACGGCCATGGTAACGACGCCCACGGCCGCTGGCGACGCGGACGAATACTCCTCCTGCCACTTTGAATTCACCATTATTTACGCTCACAAAACGGTAATCAATTCCGTCCAGGTCAGAAGACCAATACGGGAAATTTGGAAAAATAGGGCTCTCGGTACGAAACTTCGCAAAAATAAGACACTTTAAAAATATACTCACTTTCCAGTTAACTCTCCCCTTTTCGTGTTCTTTTTTTTTTCTTTTTTATTAAATCTTTCTTTCCCTCTCTATTATTTTATATATAAAATATATATATTTATTTATCATTCTTTTTCTTTTATCACTCTCTATAACCTAAATGAGTTAATTACACCAATAATAACTCAATTTTGCATTCTATTACTATTTGATCACTAAACTTTGAAATATTACCTGTTAGTCATTGATATTTCAAAACGGTTACTGCTTTGTTACTGAACTTTAAAATATTACCTGTTAGTCAGTGATATTTCAAAATTGTTATTACTTAGTCTCTAAACTTTAAAATATTACCCATTAGTCACTGATATTTCAAAATTGTTACTACTTAATCATTAAACTTTAAAATATTAGCTACTAGTCATTGATATTTCAAAATCGTTTTTCACCCGTCACTCGATAGTCACTGAACTTTAAGTTCACGAGTGACGAATGAGAAACAGTTTTGAAATATTAGTGACTAACAGGTAATATTTTAAAATTCAATGATTAAGTAGTAACAGTTTTGAAATATCAGTGACTAATATGTAATATTTTAAAGTTCAGTAACTAAATAGTAATAGTTTTGAAATGTCAATAATTAACAGGAAACATTTCAAAGTTCAGTAACTAAGTAGTAACCGTTTTGAAATATCACTGACTAACATGTAACATTTCAAAATTCAGTGACCAAATAATAATAGAATTCAAAGTTGGGTTATTATTGATGTAATTAACCCAACCTAAATATATGTATATATATTATTTACGTTCAACGATTAAGTTCAAGAGATATGAATCTCTTTTATTCTCTCCCCATTATGTGTATATGTATTATACATGTACTGTGTGTTTTTACGTTGATAGGAGAAGAGAAGAACCAGATGGCGACTATGTACAAACAAAAAAAAAACGACCACAACAACGACTATGACGTTGCTAATATATTGGTTAACCAATATCGATGAACAATTAACATATATTTGTTTAAATATTAAATTTTTTAATTTAAATTAAATTAACATTAATTAATTTGATTCAATTTTTTTTATCTTCTATTCAATTTAATCTAGGTATTCTAAAAGTTTTAATTTTTCATTTGGTTTGAAGACCAATATTATGTAAATGAGAATCGAAAGAACCTGCGAATGAAGTGGTTATTAAGGTATAATTTACTTAGAACAAACTTAATTAATTACATTCAATTCGATTATTTTGATAAGAAAGAAGATAGAGGGTTTATATATAAGAATATTTTGATAAATTTTTTATATTTTAACATATATCTGTTACGAATCTCAATTAACCGATATCATATCAGTTAATCGATATCTATTAACAACTGATATCGATTAATTGACATCTGTTAACAACTGATATCGATTAACCGATATCTGTTAATCAATATCTATTAATTGATATTCGTAACAAATATTGTTTAATCGATATCTGTTAAATATATCTATTAAACAGATATCGGTTAAAATATCAAAATTTTGAATTTTAATTGAATTAACATTAATTAATTTGATTCATTTTTTTTTATCTTCAGTTCAATTTAATTTGGATATTCTAAAAGTTTAAATTTTTTATTTGGTTTGAAGACTGATATTTTGTAGATGATAATTGAAGGAAACGGTAATCGTGAATGAAGTGGTTATTAAGGTACAATTTACTTAGAACAAACTCAGTTAATTACGTTCAATTCGATTATTTTGATAAGAGAGAAGATAGAAGATTTATATACAAGAATATTTTGATAATTTTTTGATATTTTAATAGATATCTGTTACGGATCTCGATTAACCGATATATGTTAAAGATATCTATTAAACATATATCAATTAATCGAGATTCGTAACAGATATCTGTTAAAATATCAAAAAATTATGAAAATATTCTTGTATATAAATCCTCTATTTTTTCTCTTATCAAAATAATCAAATTGAACGTAATTAACTGTGTTTGTTCTAAGTAAATTGTACCTTAATTACCACTTCATTCATTATTTCTATTTCCTTCTATTCTCATTTACAGAATATTAGTCTTCAAACCAAAAAAAAAATATTTAACTTTTAGAATACCCAAATTAAATTGAACTAAAGATAAAAAAAAAAATGAATCAAATTAATTAATGTTAATTCAATTCAAATTTAAAATTTTGATATTTTAAATGACATTTGTTTAATAGATATATTTAATAAATATCGGTTAACAAATATTGATTGTTAACAGATATTGATTAATCGATATCATATCAGTTAATCGAGATCTGTAACATATATATGTTAAAATATAAAAAATTTATCAAAACATTCTTATATATAAACCCTCTATCTTATTTCTTATCAAAATAATCAAATTGAACGTAATTAATTAAGTTTGTTCTAAGTAAATTGTACCTTAATAACCATTTCATTCACAGTTATTGTTTATTTTGATTCTCATTTACAGAATATTAATCTTCAAATCAAATGAAAAATTCAAACTTTTAGAATACCCAAATTAAATTGAACTGTACATAAAAAAATTGAATCAAATTAATTAATATTAATTTAATTTAAATTCAAAATTTTAATATTTTTCTATTAACCAATATATCAATAAAGCCATGGTCATCGCTGTGGTCACTTTTTTCTTTCTTCTTTACATGGCTGCCATCTGGCTCTTCTTTTTTCTCATCAACGCAAAAACACATAGTACATGTATAATATATATATACACAATGAAGAGAGAAGGAGAGAAACTCACATCTATCTCTTAAACTCAATCGTTGAACGTGAACAATATATACACATATATTTAGATTACAGAGAATAGTAAAAAAAAAATAATAGATAAATATATATATGTACTTTATATATAGAGTAATAGAAAGAGAAGGAAAGACTTACTAAAAAAAATAAAGAATAACACAGAGGGATTTAACTGAAAAATAAAGATATTTTTATCTAATATACATTTAAAATTCTTACTTTTACGAAGATTTTTAAAATGTCTTATTTTTGCAAAGTTCGGTATCGAGAGTCCTATTTTTCCAAATTTCTCCTAGAAGTCAATTTCAGCCAAGGGAGAGAGAAAACCAGAAACTTGAGAGCGAAGAAAAAGAGCAACGAAAGAGACTCACGGTCAACCACCCACCAAATAGATTTGGTGGAATTTCATTAATTATTTGCATATAAATTAATTTATGCAAATACATAAATTAAACAATTTTAAACAAAAAAAATACACGAGTTTCATATTAGTTCAGATACCAGATGTAAACTATAATATTACAATCATAACACATAATTTTAAGTTATGTCCATAAATCATAAAATTTATATAATTTAATAATTAAATACATATGTAAACTATAATATTGTAAACTATAATAATTAAATAAAACATTAGTTCAGATACCACCTGTAAACTATAATATTGTATGCACATCATAATACATAATTTTAAGTCATGTTTATAAATCATAAAATCGATATAATTAATAATTAAATATATATTTAAATTTATCAAAAATTAAATTGTAAAGAGAATTGGTAGTTAAAACAAAAATATTAGAATTTAATTTCTCTCCCTTAACCTCAATAGTTTTGATGAATATAAAATATAACTAGATACATAATTCTCGTACCGTTTCTTATTGGCTAGACCCAATATAGTAGATCGGCTCAATCGTCTAAAACCCAGAAGACCCAAACGAGCTCATTAGGACGAGCTCATACATTGTTGAAATCTAAGTTCAGATTGCGGAACCAAGCGAGTTCTCAACAAAACTTCCAGCGAGCTCTTAGCGATACACCCAATGAGCTTCTAGTTCCCTAGTCTAAAATCCTTCGACTCGCATAGATAACAAAACTAATGAATAACCAAAAGCAGGGACCCATTCACTTTATCTGAGGAGAGTCATATCCCTCTTAATAAGAATTTCACTCCCGATTTTATGCAGATGATAAGGACTGTTTATCTCCCATTATATCATCTTTATATTTTTATATCTTAAACAATTGTAAACGCCACTCATTATAAATAGGGGTCAAAAATATCATTGAAAAAAAAAAAGACAACAAGAATAATCGAATACTATCACTCTTCCAGAATACTTAGAGTACAATCATAGAGTAGACATCGTTTTGGTTGAATCACGTGAAAATTTCTTATGTCCTTTCTATTTTATTCTTCCTCTTTGTATTTGAGTTTATTCATTCACTGCAAGCCTACGAATTACAGTTGATTAAATCCGAACATTGACAATAACTGTAATTATTTTTTTATGTTAGATAGAAAGATGATCAAATTTTTTATTTATAATAATAAAAATAGACTTTCATTAAAAAAATTTAAGAATTATTATCTAATTCTTCTAAATTAAATAAAATTATAAAGTAATTAATTATTTTATTAAATATTTTTATTATCAATATAAAATTTAAGGAGGATGGATTGAATTTTAGCCTAAATATTAAAACAATCATTGCCACCAAAATCCCAAGACAAGAAAAAAATAAAAATAAATTAAGTATTAGAATTAGGGTTATCTTTTTTTTCCCTCAAAATTAGGGTTTTCTTATGAAATTTTGATTAATACTAAAAATAGATGGATCAATTGCTAGGAAAGCGACGCCTAATAGCAAGTCTCCTTGTTTAACTTGAGAAATACTATACTCACAAATAAATTTAATATATAATTTTTATAAATTAGAGTAAAATATATAAATTATAATAATTTTACAAAGATTTATAATAATTTTACTTAAATTCATAATATTTTGATTTAAAATTAATAATAAATTTCTTCATTATTATAAATTTAAATAACAGTATTATAAATTTATATAAAATTGTTACGATGGACATAAAATTTGATTGTGAAAATTATGTAAAAATGTCTTGAGGGCACTCTTTCAACATTTTTAAAATATTTTTATTTTAAAATGACAAAAAATTATTTTTGGACCATTTTATAATGTTAAAAATATTTCAAAGTTGTGTTGTAATATTAGGAAAATATGAAAATGTGTTTCCGACATGTTAGATATAAAATTTTGATTTTTGAAGTTTGTTTGAATATATTATGAAATTTATATTTATTTTTTAATTAAATAAATAATTTTTATAATTTTTATATTAAAATTATATTTATAAAAAATTATACTTTTTTAATTTATGTATTTTTTTATATGTTTATTGTTTTCAAAAATATTATTTCTTATTTTCATTTAATATCGTGTACATTGGCTATTTTCGTGTAACTTAACTTACGTGGAGACATATATGTCTGTGAGGGGAGGGGCTCAATGTATTGAATGCATCTATCTCCCAAGCCGACATATGCACGTGCCTCCACACAACACGAGGACCTAGAGGTGTAGATTGACGAAAGTGAGGGGATTTGGCCGAAAGATTTGGGCAGCTGTAAGAGAAATTTAAACATTATATAATTTATTTAATTATATATTTATTAAAAATTAAATAAATTAAACGTTATTTGATAACGTTTTAAAAAATTTCTTAATTTTTCTCAAAATGTAATTCATATCTTATTTACTTGATCTAATATTTTATAATTTTACCCTTTAACAATTATTATATTTTTAACTTTATCCCTTTAATTCATTTATCTATATCCACATACATTCCTTTAACAAACTTGTTTTATATGATTGCGGTCAAGCTAACCTTTGACAAACGACGGTGGTGGCCAATCTCGATCAAGGGTGAAGTAAATTTTCCATCGAGACTGAGAGTGTGGCTAGAAATGGGGTTTGGCTAGAGATGGGGTCTTCACGATGTAAAGATGAGGTGATACAGAGTGGTTAGTAGAAGTGAGTTTTCGATCTGGGAGGTGGGATAGTGATAGAGAGAGAGAGAGAGTGAGCGTAAGCGTCTCGGTGAAAGAAAGAGTGAGGTGAGAGTGAAACAGATCAGGGTAAACAGGTAGTTTTATTGAAGGGTTAATATGGTAATTTTGTTAGAGTTGTCTAACTTTCTGTCTAACTTTTTGTATGTATAGCATTTTCCTTGTAATTTACACTTAAAGTTGTCCACAATGTTGTCTAACATTCTGTTCGTGTAGCATTTTTCATAAATGATATACGATTGCCAGTTAAGATTATGTTACACGAACAAAAAAATTAGATAGAAAGTTGTACAACTACAATAATATTACCTTATTAACTCTTAATGTAAAAGACAATTTCACCCTCACCTCTCACTCTCAGTCACTTTCTCTCAAACTCATTCTATCTGTCCCTTACTCTTTCTCTCAAACCCACCCCCGCGGGTTGCAATGTTCACCCCCCACACTACTTTCGCATCGCTGTCGTCCAAGGATGGCGTTGCTAGAGGTGTCAAAAGGGCCGGCCCGGTCCGGCCCGAGTCGGCCCACGGGCTTTTTAAACGGGCCGGGCCCGGGCCCTTTTGCCATTGATATGGCCCGGCCCAGCCCACGGCCCCCCTACAAAGGGGCCGGGCCGGGCTGGGCCGGGCCAGCCCGTGGGCTGGAGGGCCGGGCCGGGCCCTTAGCCCATAGGGCCTAGCGGGCCGGGCTGGGCCGGGCCCTTAGCCCATAGGGCCTAGCGGGCCGGGCCCGGTGGGCCCAGCCCTTTTTTTCATTTTTTTAAAATATTTTTTTAAAAATAATATATATAATATATACATATATAAATATCAAAATAATACATACATAAAAATTAGTTTTTTTCTTTTTAAAATATTTTCTATCTTAATTCTTAAATATTATTTCATCATTTTATATTTCAAAATTCTATATACCTTATAAATTTTTTTGTGAATTAATATGAAAAATAATGTACATATAAAAAGAAGAATGTTTATTTATAATTTAAATATATAAAAAATTTAACTTAAAAATTTTAAATAAATTGATGGTTATTATTTATATATATTGCGAAATTAAATGTTTTAATATCTAATATCAATAATTACTAAAGAATAACAAAATTTAAAAAAAAAATGAATAAGGGCCTTATTGGCCCATAAGGGCCTCATGGGCTCGGCCCATAAGGGCCACGGGCCGGGCCGGGCTGGGCCCTTAAACGGGCCGAGCCGGGCCGTGGGCCTAATTTCTTAGGCCCAGCCCGGCCCTCCATGAATAGTAACAGGCCGGGCTTTGGCCCGGCCCTTTTGACACCTCTAGGCGTTGCCCACCGTCTCCCCCACCAACACTACGAGCACCGCCCGTCGTTGGCCCCCCCGTTGGCATAGCCATCTCTATCGCGAACACCGCACGCCGTCGTCATAACCCCCATCGTCAACCACTGACCACGATCACCCTCCTTTCACTCTCATCTTTCAAAAACCCATCACCGCCATTCACTCTCACTCTCTCTTTCTTTCTCTCTCTCTCACCTACTCAGATACCCAAGCCTTCTTTATCGCCGGCGTACTCTCTCTCTCTCTCTAAGTTTTTTTTATGTATAAATACATAATATATTTATTGAAATTAAAATATAGACTAAACAATTATACAAATAAATAATATACTTTAGGATAAAATATATTTTTATGTTATTATTTATTTTTTTATCTATTTATATTACTTGCATAAACTTGAAATATGATATTATGATTTTGTTTAATTTTAAATATAATTTTGGACTTTTGACCAAATTAAATCTATTTCATTACTAATATGTTTATGTTATTATTTATTTTGTATAATATGTTTTTATTTTATAATTATATTTTGTATAATTTTTAACTTTAAATACAATTGAGCTACCTTTAGAAGTGTCAATTGCTTCTTACTTGCAGTTGAGTGGAATTGCTCTACCTCACTCAAGCTGCAAAAGAATATGGACCATTCAAAAGATATTTAGACAAGGGTATATCCAGATGTCAACAATATTAGCCAACCTAGACAAACCAATATAACAAATAGAATTCACCAAGTTCTTAGGATTGAGATGCAACTCGAAGGTAAAACCTTTAACCTCCATAAGAACTTGTAATTAAAGTGGTTTGAAGCCTTCAAGAGCACAGTTAAGTGGTAAAAGAAGGAGTTGTAAAGATGTAGTCATGTTAAAGTCTGTTAACGTGAAATTAATTTTTGAGGGAAGTAATTTCTTATGGGGGTGTTCTTTGATAAGTGTTAGTAGACACAACTTTAAACCTTAATCACTTGAACATACCTCTCGATTTATCTTTTTGTGATGGTGATAGGGGGAGGGGTAACGACGGACAATGCTTCCAATGGTAGTGAATTTGAGAGAGAGAGAGTATGGGAGAGATCATCAAAGAGGGAGAGAGAGTATGAGAGAGTGAAAATGGGTAATAATGGTGGGAGTGAGATAGGTGAGAGTGGGAGAGAGTTAAGAGGGATATAGAGAGAGTGCCGGAGGCTTTCAAAAAATTGAAATTATTGCGATATTTTGATCTTAAAATATCGCGAGAATTAAAGGTTATCCACCAAGTTATCCATCTACCTTTACCTTCGTGTAGCATTATCCTGCCAGTAATCAAAGTCCTGCCAGTAATCAAAGTCATCACTTCATTTCAGGCCCTGAGAATGACGGATATCAAAGTCATCTCCACCAACACCGTCCGAGCGGCAGCCGCCAGTGGCGCATCGCCACACCGGATAGAGCTAACTCCATGGGATCTCCAGCTTCTTCTGCTCGGCCCCATCCAGAAGGGCCTTCTCTTTCTCAAACCCACTCCACCTCTACAACCACAAGACCAACACTTTTCTGTTGTTCAGCATCTCAAGCTCTCTCTCTCTCGCACCCTCGATTTCTTCCCTCCCCTCGCCGGCCGCCTCGGCGTCTTCCACAACGCCGACGGCTCCTCCTCCTTCTTCGTCCACTGCGACAACGCTGGCGCCCACTTCGTCCAGGCGGCCGCCGATAACGTGACCGTCGCCGATATCCTTGAGCCCGTGTTCGTGCCTCGGATTGTCCACTCTTTCTTCCCTCTTAATGGTCTCCGAAATATACATGGCGTTTCCGATCCCTTGCTGGCCGTTCAAGTAACCGAGCTCGTCGACGGCTTCTTCGTCGGTAAGATCCCGCTCAAGTACCATTTGTTTGACTATCTCCGAAATAGAAACAAGATACAAAAGAGAGAGAAAAAAAATTGATCTTATAGGATAATTTAATTTGGATTATCATCAACAGGATGCACGATGAATCACTTAATCGCCGATGGCTCGTCGTTCTGGCATTTCTTCAATTCCTGGTCAGAAATATCGCGTGGCTCGCCCTCCATGTCGCGGTCTCCAGTCTTCGACCGGTGGTTTCCCGGCGATGTCAAGCCTCCCATTTCCGTCCCTTTCCTCTCCGATCAAATTCAAGACGAGTTCATTGAACCGCCGTTGGAAGAACGGGTTTTCCACTTTCCGAAAGAGAAAATCGCGGAGCTCAAATGCAAAGCCAACGCCGAGATGGGAATGACCACCATCTCCTCTCTGCAGGCTCTACTGGCTCACGTATGGCGATCCGTTTCGCGCTGCAACCGCGTTGACGGAGAGACAAGGCTCATACTGGGGATAGGTTTAAGGTCGAGACTGCAACCACCGCTGCCGGAGGGTTACTTTGGGAACGCCGTTTTCTACAGAGGAGTGTCCACCACGGCGCAGGAGCTCGTAGATAAAGGACTAGGCTGGGCAGCATGGCAAATTAACGAAATGATTTCATCGCATACGAGTGAACGAGTGGTGGAGTTGTTCGAGAGCTGGGTGAAGGATCCGAATACGTCAGTTAAGTGGACGATTGAGACTCTGGTAACGAGCAGTTCCCCACGGTTCAATGTGTACGGCAATGACTTCGGCTGGGGGAAGCCGGTGGCGGTGAGGAGTGGGCCAGGGAACAAGAAGTCCGGGAAGTTGACCATTTTTTCGGGCCGAGAAGAAGGGAGTGTTGACATT
The DNA here is from genome assembly GCA_036245055.1 of Diospyros kaki. NCBI lineage: Eukaryota > Viridiplantae > Streptophyta > Magnoliopsida > Ericales > Ebenaceae > Diospyros > Diospyros kaki. Next base: position 4,600,056 of record BSEG01000010.1, read on the forward strand.
GAATTTTGCATGTCGCCGGAGAAGTTGCAGGCTCTGGGGGCCGATGAGGAGTTCATCGGAGCTGTAACCATATGATATTGATGCATCTTCTATTAAGAGGGTGTTTGGCTTACCTTTTTTAAAGTGGCTTTTAAGCGTTTCTACTTAAGAGGCTGTTTGGCTGAACCTTTTTTTATTTTTTTTAAAATTTATAAGTCTTTATATCAATTATGTAAATTTTAAAAATTAAATAACAGTTGATAACAGATTTTGATAAATATGTTTTAATCTACCACTTATATAGTTATGTATTTAATTTAAAAAAATTAATAAATTATTATAACTTAACAAAGGGATAAAAATAAATATATTATTAAATAATATAGATACAATTTATAAAAATATTAATTTTTAATAAAATAAATTATAAATTGATGATAAAATTTTAGTTGATAAATTATATATTATTATTAAAAAATATATATAAGTTACATATATATATATATGTATATATACTAGAACAAATAAATTCTTTTCTAAACCAATTAACTCTAGAAGGATGGAAACTTCCAAAACAAAGCTGTGACACAACAGATACATTAAATTCGTCACCAAAGAATCCCGACTTGGATCAAAAAAAATCTGGTCCTCATTGGGAAATTTTAATATCCTTACAACCAAAGATTAGTTCTATGAAGTAATGGTGCCTCAAGTTAGTCATATATCATGATGTTTTTCTTTTTTGTGTGGACCAAAAAGTAAAATTCTTTATCTTAAAAGTTTTCTATAGCTCAGTCTCAAGATTTTTGTAAAAGGGGTTAATTATGAAACTCAATAGCAAAATTCGAATACGAAACCTATAATCGACTATATAACGGTTAGAATCTAAGACTCTTTGAGACCAACATATTTACGATCTTAATTGCTGAGCTATGCCCGTAGGGACACATTTTCTTATTTCTTGTGTATTAGGTGTGCACTTTGAAGAGAAAACAGGAAAATAGAAGCGAAACAGTTGCCATCGACTATATAACGATTATAATTTAAGACTTTTTAAAATCAACACATATACGATCTTAATTGTTGGACTATGCCCATGAGGACGCCTTTTCTTATTTCTTGTGTATTAGGTGTGCACTTCGAGGAGAAAACTGGAAAATAGAAGGGAAACAGTTGCCCATTGATGAATAACTGATACAGTGAACAAAGTAACAGAACTAGCCAAAAGAGGGGAAGCAACTCAAAAATCAGATGTGCCCATACCTGCAAAAAGTCACATATAACAGAAACAAAGTCACGAAGCTTTTCCATAAAGATGAACTTCTCACCAGCAGCAGATAGAGATTTCTCAAGAGCAATAATATTCAACATTGATGCCGACAAATTTTCATCAGTCCTACTTATTGATGCCATGGTTCTGCGGTGAGATTCCTGATAAAAGAGACAAATTGACGTGCAAAGCAAGCAGGGGCGGAGCTAGCATAGGCCCAGCGAGGGCCATGGCCCTCGCTGGGCCTTGGCCCGCCATTAATTTGGCCCTCACTGAGATTTGTCCAAAATCTACAAACCCTCCCATGTCCCACTTTCATTTCCTCTTTCGCTCAAGTGCCCGCACTCACCTGTCGCCCACTCCCCTGCGCCCTGTCCTTCGCTCTTGCCTCTGTCTGGCTCAGTCTCCTTCGCTCACCGACGCCGCCTCGGCCTCACTCTGATCGCCTCGGTCATCTCTTCGCTCGACCTCGCCCTCGCCCTCGCCCGTCTCCAGCTCTTCCTCGGACCTCGGTCTCTCGCAATCTCGCTCTCGCTTGCTGCTGCCTCTCTGAGCTCTCTCACAGCCTTGCTCCGTCGCTCGTAGGCGTCGCCGGCTCGCCCCTCCTCCGAGTTTCAGCCTTCCGTCACTCGTTGCCGCTTGCCTAACTGCCTCTCCGCTCCAGCTCCGGCTCCGGCTCTCTGTCTCGGCCCTGCTTCATGTAAATTAGTGAGCAGCACAGCAGTAAGCTTCTGCTTCACTTATTTTTGTTGTAAAATCTTTTTTTTTTCAATTTTAAAATTAATTAAGTGAACTTGAATTTTGTTAACTGATGTTGGGTTAATTGATGTTAGATTTCTCAAAAATAAGTTTGTTAATTTGATGTTAAAGATTGATAAATAAGTTCATTAATTGCACAGGCATAATATTTTAATTATTGGAACAATTGCACAGGCATACATAATTTGATATTTGATTGTTGGATCAATTACACATAATTTGATATTTTAATTGTTGAATTAATTGCACAAGCACATATAATTTAATATTTTAATTATTGGATCAATCACATAATTTGTGAATTTATGAATTTGTGGATTCTCTAATTATTATTTGTTATATTAAATTTGAAAGAGTTATGAAGAAATTTTTAAAACGAAAATTTTTGTCATATGTTAACAGGGAGAAATTAAATAAATTATATTAATTTTTAATATATTTATATTATTTATTATTATTTTTTTAATAAATTTTGCCCTCACTGAAAAAATTTTCTGGCTCCGCCCCTGAAAGCAAGTGCCAAGACATTATAAAAAAATGTCACTGGGAATAAGTTGAGTGGTAAATAAATGATACACTGAGATTAGTACTAGTATATCACGAGTTCGATATTTGACCTATACAAGGGTCAAAAGCCTGCTTGTGATTTATCTTCTTTGCCGAAATCGAGAGCACGATCGACAAGAGATCACACAAAGACGGTAATCCCAAAAAATAATAAAAAGAATACAAATATATTTTTAATTACCACCAACAAAATAATCATTAAGAAAAAGATATAAGAACTCTCAAGGTATAAGTTAAGTGACGAACAAGTGATACACAGAGATTAATACCAATAGATCATGAGTTTGATACTCAGTTTAGACAAGAGTTAAAGACCTGTCTGCGATTTATCTTTTCTGCTAAAATTGAGGACATGAGCGATAGGAGACAGTGTAAAGACAGTAATCACAAGAAAAATATATAAGAGAAATAAAAAAAAGAATTAAAATAGTTGAAATTAAGGGCATTCTGAAAGCAAAATTAGTTTATTCAATTTTTTTTTACTTATTTTATTTCTGATTTAGATTTTTAGCTTTTTTTGCAATAGATTTATTTGAAAAATTCAAACTTGAATTTTTTCTTTTCCTATGTCAGTTAAACATAGCTTATAAATAGGGGTGTGAACTATCTGATTTGGTCCAGTTTAGAAAAATCTAGAAACCAAATGTATAAATTATGGCATGAGAAAAATCCAAACCAATCCAAACCATTTTAGTAGTGAAACCAAACAATAAAATTATAGTTTGGTTTGGTTCAAGCCACGGTTGGGACAATATAAAAATTATATATATATATGTATATATTATAAACAACATATTTTATTAATATGTTAATTATCATTGTTTTTGGATTTGTATTGCCTTATGGTTTTATTAGTTTAAGGTTTTTTTTACTCTTTTAAACTTTTTGCTCTTCATTCTTACTAATTAGATTGCTAATCTGTTTAGGTTCCCTTTTTTCTATATATATATATATATTTTAATGAAAAATCAAAATAAAACTTATTGGTATAATTTATTTATATACAAATTTTTAAACAAAAAAATTGGCTATTTTGTCATTAAAATAATTTTGGGTATTACGTTACTCAACAAAAATAAAAACAACTTTTGGTGTAAGATATATTTTTATGTAAATCTTATATATATTATAATATATAAAACAGTTTATGCTTTGGTTTGTGGTTTCTTGTGACACAAACCCAAAACCAAACCATCCATAAACCAATTTTCTCAAAATTTAACGTTTTGGACCAAATTATGCACACCCCTACACCATAAATAGGCATTAGTGATGTAATTAAGAAAGGTGATTTCTTCCTTTTGTTGAATTTTCTCTTCGAAGCCCCTCTCCCTCTCTTCTGCTACTTCTCTTCCACCCTGATTTTCTTCTCCTTTTCTGCAATCAACCATCAATTAGAACAGCGCTACAATCAACCATCAATTGTGTCAAGAATAGACAATAATTAGGCGAAAAAAGGTGAATCTCTAAGTTGGATACAGCTGAATGAGCTTCCATGGGAAACTTGATTTTTTTCTGATACGGTCCAAGGAAAGATCAATAAAGGAGACAAGAAAATCTCTGACTGACTTATCATGGGAAGCATATGGGAAACATGAAGGGCACCATCAAATGGGATTTCAAACATGAAAGAAAAAAATTATGTCAAGAGAGATGGGTGATTATTGAGATCTTCTCGTTAAAAGACTTAAAAGAGATTGTTGGAATTTTGAGTAAAAGAGGGTTGGCAGGATAGCTATTACAGCGGTAAACATGTGGTTATTATAAAAACGTTGACTTTTGTGGTGCAAGACTGTAAATGACAAATTTTATGAAGGCAATCAAGGAAGATAACAAAACAATCAAATCTAAACAATCGTGAATGTATATAAGTTGTAATTAGGATGATTATTGTATATTCTTTCTTTTTGTTTTAAGATTTATAAGTTATAAATTATGAGGTTATAAATAGAGAATAATCCAAAGGGGCAAGGTGTCTTTGTCTAAAATTTAAGACCTTGTTGCTGCTATTTTTACATGATATTAAAGTCACAACTAGGTTAGGTATAGAAAAGACAATAGTTTGAGCAAAAATGTCCCAATAAGATATTAGATTATCCAGTGTTACAGTGGCTGTAGTGCCTACTAAAGGGCCTAAAACTGTAGCTCTTTCCGATAATCCATCTTTGCTTATTAGTCCAGTTAAACTAGATGACAGTAACTATCTAGCCTAGTCCTGCTCCTACAAATTGTTCATCAAAGCCCGAGGATTGGAAAACTACATCACTGGCATGAAAACTCAAAAACATGTCATTGGAGATGTACAAGCTCAACAATGGGAGATTGAGAACTCTTTTGTGATGTCTTGGCTGATCAACTCAATGAAGTCAAACATTGCCAAAGAGTATCTACTGCTAGATATAATAGGGAAGATTTGGAAGGCTACATCACAAACCTATTCTCAAATCGAACATTTTGGATTATTATCGAGAATTCTAGGCGGAATATTCTAATGATGCTTCTAAGATCCAAAAAATGATTGATAAGGAAAGGGTATTTGATTTTTGAGCTTGGTTAAATATAGAGTTTGACCAAATAAGGGTTCAGATGTTGGTAAATAAGCTTTTTCCTGCCTTGAAGTAGCTTATTTCTATGTTCATCAAGAAGATAGCAAAATGAGTGCTATGCTCCAGCTTGCTATGACAAATAGATCAACCATGATGGTGAAACCATCACTTGATAGGACCCTTATCAACCATGGAAGTATCAACCTAGGCATACAAAAGAGACTTAGTGGTATTTACATGGTAGACCTACTAAGGGAAAAGATTAAAGATAAGAGTGATGTCATCAAAGTCATTTGTCAAAAGCTATCCAAACTGATGCCAGGCCATAACTAGAACCTGAAAAGCCTAGTCTCTTAAGGGAAGAACTAGTTTTCATACAGTAGGTAATGAATAAAATGAAGATAAACTCAAATACCTCTTCTGCGTCACAATATGCCCAAACAAGTGCATCTGGTAAAGATATTGTTACAGCATTCTATTCCTCAAATTCTGTAGAACAATCAATCTGGATCATCGATTCTGGGGCTTCAACCCACATGACTAATTTATCTAATTCTTACTTGACCTACACCCCATGTTTCAGCAAAGAAATGTTAGAATTACAAATGGTGTTCTCTCTCCTATTTTTGGAAAAGAGACTATTAATTGCAACAAAAACCTCAATCTATCATATGTTCTTTAGGTTCCTAATTTTACAAATAACTTGTTATCTATAAGTTCTATCATAAATTCCTTAAACTGTAAAATTATTTTTTTTTTCCTACTCGTTGTGTTTTCTAGGAGGTAAGCAATGGAAAAACGATTAGCTTTGGTAGATTGGTTGATGGCTTGTACTTGCTGGACAATGAATCATTCTCTCTCTCTCTCTGGCGTACTCTTTCTCTTTCTAGGTCTTCTTTATGTATAAATACATAATATATTTATTGAAATTGTATTTTTATATAAATTAGATTAAATATACATATTTTTTTAAATTAAAATATAGACTAAACAATTATACAAATAAATAATATACTTTAGGATAAAATATATTTTTATGTTATTTTTTTTTATCTATTTATATTACTTGCATAAACTTGAAATATGATATTATGATTTTTTTTAATTTTAAATATAATTTTGGACTTTGGACCAAATTAAACCTATTTTATTACTAATATGTTTATGTTATTATTTATTTTGTATAATATGTTTTTAGTTTATAATTATATTTTGTATAAGTTTTAATGTGCGTTTGATTGCAATGGTGGAATTTGGGTGGAAAGAAAATGAATTCCAGAGAATTAAATTCCTGAAAATTGGAAATTTAAACCGTTTGATTGGTATAATTTTCTACCTAAAAAATGATGTTATTTTTCATCTTTTGGTATTTGATTGGTAATATTTTTCATAGAATTTGGACATTTTCTTGATATTTCCTGTTTGATAGGTATTATTTTCTATGGAAAATGACCAATTTTTCATGGAATTTAATGGTGAAATTGTAATAAAAAATATTAAAAATTAAAATAATGACCTATTTTAAATTAATTAAAATCATTTTCACGGATAAATCAAACCACAAAATTAAAATTTTTTGTTTTCCAAACTTATATATACAAAATTATATATACACACACACATACAAATATACACATTTTCGCATACAGAGACATATATATATATACATATATATATACACACAGACTTGCCGCAGCCTCCCGCTCACCCACCCGCCGCCGATAACTCGCTCACTCGCTCGCCCTCTCTCGCTGCCTCTCTTTCTCTCCCTCGCCCTCTCTTACTGCCTCTCTTTCTCTTGCTCGCTCGCCCGCCCGCCCTCTCTCGCTTGCCCTTCCTCTCGTTCGCACACAAATACATATACACACACACACACACACATACATACATATATATATATACGCGCTCTCTCTCGTTGCCTCCCTGCTCATCCACTCGCCGTCGCTCACCGCCACTGACCTACTCTCTCGCTCGCCCTCTCTCTCGCTCGCTCGCCCTCCCTCTCATTTGCTCTTTGTCCCTCTCTCGTTGCAACTTCAATGGTGAAGTTGAAGGAGATGAAGACGCACAGTGAGTTGCGGCTCCATTTGCTTGGAAAATCGGAGCTCCTCCCCCCCATGGAATTTGTTTTCCATGATTTGAAGGAAAAAGCTATCACGTGACAAGAAATGGGAAAATGAGTTTTCTGGAAAAATTTTGCTATCAAACACTACACAAATGAAAAATTAGGTGGAAAAGATGTCTTTTTTCAGAAAAAAATAGGCTATCAAACGCGGCCTAAATACAATTGAGCTGCCTTTAGAAGTATCATCAATTGCTTCTTAATTGCAGTTGAGTAGAATTGCTCTACCTTACTCAAGCTGCAGAAAGAATATGGACCATTCAAAAGATATTTAGACAAAGGCATATCCAGATGTCAACAATATTAGCCAACCTATACAAACCAATATAACAAATAGAAGACTGTTTATTCTTGGAATTCACCAATTTCTTAGGATTGAGATGCAACTTGAAGATAAAAACTTTAACCTCCATAAGACCTTGCAATTAAAGTGGTTTGAACTGTGAGAAGTACTATTTGAAACAAAATAGAGCAGCAACATATAGCAAGCAACATGTGGGGAAAAAAATGTGCTAACTCACATGAAGTACTAATGCCAATAAAGTAGAAGTTGTTCAACATTCTAGACACGCATTGAGAAGCTAAATAATATGATATTATGGTTTTATTATTTAACTTTTCAATTTCCAACTTCAATGTGTTATTCATGTCATATCATTGAAAATAATTCTCAAATAAATTAATAATTTATTTAAAAAAATCTCCAAAATACTTTGTTAATAAAATTATTTTTTAAAAATTGTCTTTTATTTAAATTCAAATGATTTAAATTAAAATATCATAAAAATATAATTTTTATATATAATTCAAAACTATCCTATTCCCTCCATAAATATAATCTCATTATTAACATTACATATATATATATGTTCTTGTTGCTTATATTTTTAATTTAAAAATAGAAAAGCAATAATTAAAATTAAAAATCACACTAAGCAAACAAAAAACAAAAAAATCCTTCCAATATGAGACGCCGGCAGCAAAGGAGGGAAGAGATGCCGACGGCAGTGACGAGGGAGAAGACGACAGTGGTAGTAAAGAGAGGAGGAGACGTTAGGGGTAGTAAAGGTGGTCGGTCCAAGTAGATGAGAGAGAGAGTGAGGCGGGTGGAGGAGACGCCGGTGGTAGCGAAGAGGGGAGGAGATAACGGTGGCAACAAAGGGAGGAGGAGACGTCAGAGGGTCCAGTTTGAGTACGTGAGAGAGAGACAGAGACAAAGAGTAGGCGAGGGGTGAGTGGAGATGTCGGCAACAACAACGAGGAATGAGACAGTGAATAAGTGCTCGCGATAGTGAGAGGCGACAATGGACAATGCTTGTGGCGGAGGGGGGTGAGGCAGTGCGTTGCTTGCAGCAATGGGGGGCAACGATGGATAGTGCCTGCGACGATGGCAGGGCGATGGGGCAACGACAGACGATGCTCGCGGCGGTGGTGGATTTGAGAGAAAGAGTGTAAGAGAGGTAATGAAAGAGGGAGAGAGAAAAAGAGAAAGTGAAAATGGGTGAGAATGGTAGGAGTGAGACAGGTGAAAGTGAAAGAAAGATTGAGAATGGGAGAGAGTTAAGAGGGATATAGAGAGAGTGCGGGAGGGCTTTCAAAAAATTGAAATTCTCGCAATATTTTGACGTCAAAATATCGTGAGAATTAAAGGTTATCCACCTTTACGTTCAGGATAATGCTAGACGGCCAATTTGACCGACAATGTGGTTGACAATCCCAATTTATCATGATATTTTGAAGCCAAATTATTGAGATCGAGATAATTTGGAGATGAAATAATTTGAATCCCTGCCCACCCACTTATTACTCTCTCTCTATCTCTCTTCAATTCCAAATCGTTCCCCCCTCTCTCTCTCTCTTGCTCCACTGCGTCTCCTCCACTTCCAGTATGTCTCCTCCACCTCTGAATGTTCGACGCTCGTACCTACCATCGTCGGACCTCTACCAACACCAGCGTCGGGCGTTAGTGTGCGTCTACTCGACCTTCGATTGTTCGATACTCTCTCATACTGTCGTCGGTCTTCCACCAGCAGCAATCGCTGCCTACGTCGCCAGTGAGCTCGAAGACGAAGGAGCTACCAACAAGCTAGAAGACGAAGGAGCCGCCTACATCGTCCGTGAGCTCGCCTACATCAGTGGCTGGTGGCCAGTGATCGATGCTCACAGTGGTCCCTCGATTGAGAAGTTTGATTGCCCATTGAATCACCACAAGGTTGCCGGTTTGAGAAGTTTGATTGCTTCATTTTGAGTCTCACCAGTGGTCACCTACCAATATTTCTTTATTTCTTTAATTTGTTTTCGATTCTCTCTATATGACTGTTCAGATGACTGTAACTTGATGGTAATCTACCACCATTAATTTGGTTGTTCTTCACTGTTAGTAAATTTTTTGTTGTTTATTGCCATTAATTTTGTTTGCTATTTCAATTTCAACATTCACCCTCAACCCAATTTCAACAATGGTCACAGATACAAACCTGAAACTGTCGCTCTGCAGTTCGTCAATCTAGACTCCATTCTAATGGACCTGAATTTTATTTTCAATTTTAATTTTTTTCTGAATTCATGCGATGTGTGATGCTATGAAATTTGCAAGTACCAGAATAGTAATGAACTCCTGATCAAGGAACTTCCATTTTAGAGGCTTGTTCGTGAGATTGCACAAGATTTCAAGGAATTTAATCTCTCTGTTTTTTCTGTTTATTGTTGTTTTAAGCCCAACACATGAAACTTATAATAGGATAATTTAATTTTCCATTTTACAGAATGTTCTTTTATTGTTGCAACTACAATATACTAGAGCCTTGACTCCAGTTTTAACATTTTATGGATTGAAAATAAGCGTAAGCAACCTGGGTGACCATAGACCTTTGATGTACACTTGGGCATGTGAATCATGTAAAAGCCTAGATTACTCATCATAGAATAGGGGGTTATTAATTTTCTCTTTGGTGGAATAAAATATGTGCATCTTTTAATAGATTTTTGTTTGATTTCTTCTTTTTTTTTTAAAAAGAAAATAATATATTTATAGATCTCATCATAAAATAATGTTGTTTGGATGCAGACTGACCCAAGGTTCCAGAGCCATGCAGTCTTGGCATTGCAAGAAGCAGCAAAGGCATACCTTGTTGGGTTGTCTGAAGATATCAATCTCTGTGCAATTCATGCAAAGCCTGTCACTATAATGCCTAAAGACATTCAGCTTGCAAGGAGAATTAGGGGGGAGAGGGCTTAGTAGTGTGTAGGTGGTGAGGCTATGTGAGGCAAAATTAATTCTTCTTAGTGATACTAATGGGAACCTTTCTAGCAGTGTTTTCTTTGTTAAAACCATATAGTTATGTTGTCCTACCCTGTGGAAACAAAAAGTTTGGTGCAATGGTTTGGATTGTGCACATAGGATTATATGTCTTGATACAGTCTACTTTTTTGGTGCTAATGTATGATGCATCCGCACCCATTGTGCTGAAAGTCTCTGTTGAATCCCCTACTTGAATGTTCTTCCTTACATGCATGCATGTTGATTCATTGGCATCTGAAAAAAATGTTTATTAGGGATACAAAATCCTTACACTATTAATTGTATGGTATTAGATTTTACACACAAAAGATTTTGAAGGTTTGACACTTGAGCGATATGTAAACGAAATGACCAAAAACACACAAAAGAGTAGTAGTAGTAGTAGTAGTAGTAGTAGTAGTAGTAGTAGTAGTAGCAGTATCAGCAATAACCAAAATAAAAACATATAGTCACCTCATGGACAACAATAATGATGATAGTGTAAGATGTTAAGATTGAATTTACACCGCATAAGGTGTTAAGGTTAGAATGTTAATTCTTGAGATTTGATAGTATTAGTTAGGGTTTGATTATTTTCTGTTAATTTTATAGGTGACATTGAAGAAGTTGAGAGAGATAAGAAATATTTAGAATATTCACATACATGCTTTAAGTAAAACGTGATCATGTTCTCCATCACCAACAATTGCTTTGACAAAGAGATTAGAAAAAATACTGGAATTTTAAACATCCTTTAGGAAATTGGGCAGCCAACAAGAATTACATAAAGACAACATAAAACAAAAAAAAAGTTGCACCCATATATCACCTGCAAAATGTTGATTATGGAATATGCCAAACATGAGATATAAAGCATAAATTCCTAACTCCAAGCTACTCTTAATCCATACAAATAATATATATATATATAAAAAGTAACAACCAATCAATGTACTCTACAAGTTTATACATCTCATCTAAGCATTATAGCCATACACAATGTAGACACTGGTGTAACAACATTATAAATCCAGACTAAACTCAAGGCAATGTACACAATGGGAATGGTTGAAACCAATGTAGACATTGGTGTAGCAACATTATATAGCCATTCGAAGATTTGAAGTAGTGCTAGTGTCGTTCTTTTGGTTCGTCAGCTATTTAAGAATAGGAAGCGATTGATGTCGATGTTGATGCCATTCTTTTGGATTATCGGTGATTCTAGAATGGGAAGCAATTGACGGCGGAACCAATGTCGGGGTCATTCTCTGTTGCGCTTACAAAAACCAATGTCACACTTTGTTGTGTCCAAAAATAAATAAACGAAGAAATTAATAAACTTATAGTTTGTGTTCACCAAACTATATGAAGATACCATATTGTTGTGTTCCACAATCAATTGAAATCCATATTTAACCAGCAAAGCAAGAATTTAAGCTAAGTTATCCCTTGTCCCCAATCCCCATCCATCCCTCACAAATGAAAAGAAAGAATTGGTTCTTTGTTCATCAGTGCACATATGAATATTCATACCAAACCTAAATTACAAAAATGAACTCAATTATCAGATATATGACATGCTTCTTGTAAGGTCACTCTTAGGGTCTATTTGACACAAGTTTCTATGAGCTACTTGCATTTCTTTCTTCTTTAAAAAAAAACAAAGGTAAAGGTTATGGGTTGCATTTCGATATTCCAACACAAAGTATCAAATAGAATAAAGACTGAAGAAAAAGAACTAAGAGAAAAAAAAAACAAAATGTGCATTTCATTTGTGGAATCAGATTCCTCAAAATGCAATATATACAATAGGGAACTAAGAAAACAGGGCTTTGCACATAGCTACAGGGAAAAATTTTGTGCAATTGGAAAACAAAGACAAATACAGATATATAAATCAACAAGAAGAAAAGAAACTTATAGAAATTGATGTTCAATTGAATAAGCATGGCACAAATAGTCATGAACAAGACACTCAAACAACAAAAAGCTTTGTACATCTGACCACGGCAATAGCCACAGTTGTTGCTTTTCCAACAATGTAAATATGTAATTGATGAAAAATTAAATCTACAAGTTCAATTTTCTATTCAAGCAAATCAATACCGAATGGATCTGCACATCTAAGAATGTGAACTCACACACAAATAGTAATCATGCAAGAAACTGTATCAGTGTGAAATGAGTCAAAACTGTATCAATCAGCAACTTCCACAAATTGGGTATGTTCTCTCCGCTTAATAGCTTTCCTTTGAGCTAGTCAAAATACAGAAAACAACTACGCATAGAATAGTTGGAAATTCAATACAAACCCAAAAACAAATAGGGAAAAGATAGCAAACTGAAATCGGATGTAAAATTAATCAGTCTATGAGGTCCAGAATCAAATAGATAAAAGCTGTAAGTATGTTAATTTTTCAAACCCATTTAAAATATGACTGAGAACAAGGAGCCAGGTAATCCTAAGAATTTCCCCATCAAAGAACAGTGCAAGGAAGATGAAACGTCGCATAAGAAAACCACCATTAGCGAGCATACGGAAGATCAAATACAGGCAACCAACACAGCAAACAATAAGGCTATTAGTACCTAAGAAAGATCAAAGATAAAGGGAAAAGGGCGCACCAAAACTACCTGGTACCACCATTAGCGGGCAGTTAAACAGAACCAGCCTAGAAACTAACTCTAGCCATGAAGGCAGGCAACGATGATGAAGACGACAAAGATTCAAGAGACGAGATCTAAGGGACACTGAACGGCTGGAGGTGGAGGAGACGTAGTCGCCGGTCATGTTCTCGCGCGGAGTTGGAGCCGGATCTAATGGATCCACTGTTGTACTAAGAAAATGAAGTGAAAGGGCGTGAGGCCTTGACCGTATGTTGGGTGGGGTCGGTGATAGAGATGTTGAACATCTTGTCGAGCTCGCCAGGCATCTTGATGTTGTCGCCAGTGTACGGAGTGAGGCTGGAAAAAGAGAGAGTGGGTGAGGAAGAAGCAGGCGTTGGGCAGGTAAAAAGAGAGAAAAAGAAGGTGATGAAAATGAGGTCTTGCACGGGATTTCAATTTTTTTAGGTGATTGAGGGAAAATTCGTCATTAAAGCATAATTGTCAGGGAAATTCAATTTGCTACCACAATTTTTGTTTTTCGCAACCAACATAAGTAAAATTTTAATTTTTATTATTTACAACCAGAGTGATTAATTTTTACAACTATCTATATTCTAAATATATCCTCCAAACACTCATTCCTCAAAAGACACCCCCCACGCATAGCAAACTCTCTTCACACCACTTCTCACATCAAACTCTCTTTAGACCACTGTCATCTCGCCATTGTCAGAGTCGCTTGCCTTGCCTACCCTCTTCGCTGGAGTCCCTCGCTTTCTCGTTGGAATCACAGAAGCCAAGCAAGAAAGATTTAGGAAAATTCTATCTGCAACCAAGTGTTTTGCTCTTCGTTGGCTTCCCATCATCACACCCGAAGATTCGAGGGCTTTGAAAGCACCCGAATCCACACACACACACACACACACACAAACACACACACACACACACACATATATATGTATGGGATATATGTATGTAATATGAAGTTATTCCCATATTTGATTAGGTTTAACCATTTGCAATTCCCAACTCTTTCATTTGGAATAATTTATATACAAAATCACATCTGTGTTATATATATATGTGTGTATAAATAGTTATAATATGTATGCGTATAATAGTAACCGGGAGAATTGCATTCTCCCGAATTCATGGATTCAGGGAAAATGGTTTTTCTTGAATTCATGGGTTCGGGAGAATTGATTTTTCTTGGTTCCATGGATTTGGGGTGATTTCAAAGTCCCCGAACCCTAGGGTTTGCGTTCGATCGTCGGCATTCGGAAGCATCGAATGACTCTGGCAACAGCTGGCAGGAATGCCTCCAAATCGTAGCGTTCGAAGGTGGTGACTGCCACCGAACCCTAGGGTTTGGGGTTCCCCTAACACCTAGAACGCTGGGGTTCGGGGTTTCAAGGCACCCGAAGAGGTATTTTTTATTTTTTAATTAATCTTATTTGTTTTAATTCATCTGTTGTGTATGTATATGTAAATTATGTGATTGAATTAGTGGTCAATGTTGTAAATTGTGTTGTTTCTCGTCAAAATAGGAATACTCGTTATCTTCTTCGTCAAACTCTGGCATAAATATTTGCGGACAATAATCTTCCACAGTAATTGGTAATTGGCTATGGAGAGAAAAACATGGCTGAGCAATGTTCGGTGTTGAATAATAGTGGTTTCGTAATGCTCAGTGTTGAATAATAGCGGTTGCGCGATATTCAGTTGTGGGTGAGTAAAGTGGTTGTGGCGATGGTTGTTGAGAAAGTGGGTGCACACATTTGAGAAGCAATGGTGGGTGGTTGAGCTTCAAAGATTTAAATGAAGGACAAATATGAATTTTTATTTCAGAGTATTTTAGAAATATTAAAACTGGGTTATAGAGAGCGAAAAGTATGACTGCAAATAAAATTTGCGTGATTGTCAACCAAATTATCGGTTAAATTAACCATGTAGCATTATCCTTAGGAAAATGCTACACGAACATAAAGTTAGACAACTTGGTGGACAACTCTGATAAAATTACAAATTTGTCCCTTTTTTTCCCTCAAATTTGCTACCCTGCTTCCTCTTCCTTATACTCTCACTCTCTCTCTCTCTTTTTTTTTTTTTCTCTCTCTCTCTCTCTCTTCTTCCACCATTGTTCGTAGTCATGGCTGTTCTCACCGCTATTGCAGTGGCTGCCGCATCCGCTTCTGCTATCTTTCTCCATGGACGCAGTCGCCTCCGCCATTGTTCGTCTCCAACGCAGCCTCAGTCGTCGTCGTTCGTTGCCGTTGAACGACCAACATCAAAGTTTCTGATCACCATTCCAACCGCCGAGTGGGAGAAGAACTGCTATATGGGATACGACGAGTTTGTGTGTGAGGCAATGGGGTTTCTTTAGGCCAAGCTGATGGACACAAGGCCGTGTTTGGCCCTGGGAATGGTGGCTCTCGTTGGTTTTAGCGTGTTGGCTTCAACTAACCTGTTTTTGTTTCATTTGATGGAGATGAGCAGGGAAGTTTTAGCTGTTGTTCATCTCTTCACTTAGATGTATGTATATATATATATATATACATATATTAAAAAGAACAACAAAGAAGAAATTGATCGATGGTCTAATTTTGTAAATATTTAGTTGTAAGGGACAAGTTTAAATTGCAGTATTCAGCTATTTAGTTTGAATTTTGATTCATTAATTAATTAGTGAAATGTATTATTGTACCTAGCTAAAAGTATGTATGCATATATGAGTGGGTGTTTGCCGGCCCAATATTGATTTCTGCTAAATAGTGATGACCTTCTACTCCTTAATTTGGTGATTATCTTCATTTCTTTAAATCCAGCATTGGCATTGTATGTCCCATTGCAATGGAGCCTGGCCACCCAAGAAGATCTATCTTTACTATCAGATTGAATCTCTGTGGGCTTAGCACCATGGATGTATGTATGGTTAATTACTACTAAAATACTCTTTCTTTTTAACTATATAGACGATTAAATGCTGATGAAAGTTAACGAGGGCTGAAAGGCAAAGGCAGATGATTTTAATAATTATATTTTCAGTAAATATATTATATATTTATGTGTTAGTTTAAGTTTTTAAAAATTATAAAAAAGAAATTATTGCAAGCTACAACTATTGCCATTCCTTCGCAACGTAGAAAAAACCCATAGCCTTCTCACATGTGTTTCAACAACTCAACCAGAAATGAAAAATAATAAAATATAAGTATAGAACCAAGGCCGGCTGAAGGGTACACTGGCAAGGCCATTGTCTAGGGCCCAACTCCTTTAACTTAATAAATAATTATTTTATTTTATTAATTTTTAATTTTTCATTAAGGACTTGGAGCCCCTAAATGAATGATGGCTTAGGGCCCCTCAGCTCTTGAGCCGGTCCTGTACAGAACACAAGAACTGGACGCCCCAGCAAAGCCAAATTTCGGAGGAAAGCTAAAATCAAATAGTTATTTTGAAGGAAAAATCTGTTGTGGAGAGGAAATGAACATACATGTCAAGACAACCAAAGCATTGCCCAAAACACAAACCCTCATTCTATTGTTCGAATTTCGAAACACAATGAGCATGAATCACAAACACAGGAACCTAGATACACAAATAGTGTTTGTACATATGTGTGGAAATATGTATATATGGGTGCGAACTGTATAATAATAACAGTTTGTCGCCGCTATCATCACCGCCGTAGCTGCCATCCCCGTTCGTCGCCGTTGTCATCACCGCCACATCTGCCATCCCCATTTGTCGCCGATGCCATCAACGCTTCTGCTTCACTCGTCGGTCATAGCTACTTTGTTGCTGCCTTCGGTCACCCGCTACTTCGCTGCCACCACCTCCGACTGCTTTAGTCATGCATGGAGAAAAAAAAGACAAGAGAAGGAAAATGAAAAGAGAGAGAGAGAGAAAGCAGAGTGTGAGAGGATATGGAAGAAGCAGAGGAAGCAGTGTAGCAAACTTGGGAGAGAAAAGTAAAGGACAAATTTGTAATTTCATCATCCACTTGTCCACTAATTTGTCTAAGGGAAATTCTATTCACAGAGATAGAATTTCTCTCCACAACCGTTTCCCGCTAAAATTTTTCATCATTTTTCAAAAATCCTATTTTACCCTCAACAACCCCACGCCCATTTCTCTCTCACTCTCTCACACCCATCTCCCTGAATACACACACACATATATACACACACAAACGCATCTCTCTCACACCTATCTCCCTGAATATACACACACATATATACACAAATATACACATATATACACACGCAAACACATCTATATATATATATATATATACACTCACACACACCTATATATATATATACACACACACACAGACCGCGGCCATGGCAGTTGCCGCAGACCATGGCCGCGACCATCCTTCGCGATTGACGACGGCCACGATGTCGCCATTGTCGTCGGGGAACCCCCGAGGGGGGTCAGAGGCCATGAAGGCTGCCCCCGAAGCCCAGATATACAAACACACACGCATGGCCGCGGCCATTGCAGTCGCGGCTATGAAACACTTCCCCGACCCCCAGCTTTCGGGGATCACTGAGTTCCCTGAAAGCCAGATTTCGAGGAACACTGGGTTCCCCGAAAGCTGGCTTTCGGAGACCCAGAATTTTTTTTAATTAATTTTTTATTATAATAAAATAAAATAAAAAAATAAAAAAATATAAATAAATAAATTCTTTTTAAAAAGATACATATATCTTATTAGTTGAATTTATTTAATAAATAAATTAGTTAATTCTTTTAAAAAGATACATCTATCTTTAAATAAATTAAATTAGTTAATTTTTTTAAAAAATAAATTATTTGAATTTATTTAATAAATTATTTTTAAAAAGATACATATATCTTTAAATAAATTCAACTAATTTTTAAAGATATATATCTTATTAAATTAATTGATTGAATAACTAATTTTAAGTATATGTATTTTTAAGTAATTTAATAAAACAAAATAACTAATTTTAAATTTTTTTTGACTATCAAAATGTTCCCCGAAAGCCAGTTTTTGGGGAACCCACTGTTTCCCTAAAGTTGGCTTTTGGGAAAGTTTTTTTTTATTTTAATTAATTTTTTATTATAATAAAATAAATAAATAATATAAAGAAATAAATTATTTTTAAAAAGATACATATATCTTATTAGTTGAATTTATTTAATAAATAAATTAGTTAATTCTTTTAAAAAGATACATCTATCTTTAAATAAATTAAATTAGTTAATTCTTTTTAAAAATAAATTAGTTGAATTTATTTAATAAATTATTTTTAAAAAGATACATATATCTTTAAATAAATTCAACTAATTTTTAAAGATATATATCTTATTAAATTACTTAATTGAATAACTAATTTTAAGTATATGTATCTTTAAGTAATTTAATAAGATAAATTAACTAAATATAAATTATCGTGAGTTAAAATACTCAAAAAAATTTAAAATTCAACTAATTTAACTAATTTATCTTATTAAATTATTAAATTCAACTAATTTATTTTTAAAAAGAATTTACTAATTTAATTTATTTAAAGATAGATGTATCTTTTTAAAAGAATTAACTAATTTATTTATTAAATAAATTCAACTAATAAGATATATGTATCTTTTTAAAAATAATTTATTTATTTATATTTTTTATTTATTTATTTATTTTATTATAATAAAAAAATTAAATAAAATAAAATAAAAACTTCTCCAAAAGCCAACTTTCGAGAAACAGTGGGAACATTTTGATAGTCAAAAAAAATTTAAAATTAGTTATTTATTTTATTAAATTACTTAAAAATACATATACTTAAAATTAGTTATTCAATCAACTAATTTAATAAGATATATATCTTTAAAAATTAGTTGAATTTATTTAAAGATATATGTATCTTTTTAAAAATAAAATTAGTAAATAAATTCAAATAATTTATTTTTTAAAAAAAATAACTCATTTAATTTATTTAAAGATGGATGTATCTTTTTAAAAGAATTAACTAATTTATTTATTAAATAAATTCAACTAATAAGATATATGTATCTTTCTAAAAAGAATTTATTTATTTATATTTATTTATTTTTTAATTTTATTTTATTATAATAAAAAATTAATTAAAAAAAAATCTGGAGTCCCCGAAAGCTGGGGGTCGAGGAACCCAGCATTCCCCGACCCCCAGAGGTCGGGGAACCCAGCGTTCCTCGATCGCTGGGGGTTGGGGAAGTGTTTCATGGCTGCGGCCATGCGTGTGTGTATATATCGTGTGTGTGTGTTTGTATATCTGGGCTTCGGGGGTGGTCTTCATGGCCTCTGACCCCCTTCGGGGGTTCCTTCGACGACATCACAGTCGTTGTCAGTCGCGAAAGATGGCCGCGGCGATAGTCTGCGGCAACTGCCATGGCCGCGGTCTGTGTGTGTATATATATATATAGGTATGTGTGAGTGTATGTATATATATAGAGAGAGAGATGTGTCTGTATGTATATATATGTGTATATATGTGTGTATATATTCAGGGAGATAGGTGTGAGAGAGATGTATTTGTGTGTATATATGTGTATATTTATGTATATATATGTGTATTTAGGGAGATGGGTGTGAGAGAAATGAGTGGAAGATTGTTGAGGGTAAAATAGAATTTTTTAAAAATAATAAAGAATTTTGACGGAAAATGACTGTAGAGAGCAATTCTATAGCTGTGAATTGAAACTCCCTTTGTATAACTTTATGGTAGTGTACTTATCCTTACGCGTAGCATTATCCTGCCAGTAATCAAAATCATCGCTTTCATTTCAGGCTCTGCGAATGGCGGATATCAAAGTCATCTCCACCAACACCGTCCGAGCGGCAGCCGCCAGTGGCGCATCGCCACACCGGATAGAGCTAACTCCATGGGATCTCCAGCTTCTTCTGCTCGGCCCCATCCAGAAGGGCCTTCTCTTTCTCAAACCCACTCCACCTCCACAACCACAAGACCAACACTTTTCTGTTGTTCAGCATCTCAAGGTCTCTCTCTCTCGCACCCTCGATTTCTTCCCTCCCCTCGCCGGCCGCCTCGGCGTCTCCCACAACGCCGACGGCTCCTCCTCCTTCTTCGTCCACTGTAACAACGCCGGCGCCGACTTCGTTCAGGCGGCCGCCGATAACGTGACCGTCGCCGATATCCTTGAGCCCGTGTTCGTGCCTCGGATTGTCCACTCTTTCTTCCCTCTTAATGGTCTCCGAAATATACATGGCGTTTCCGATCCCTTGCTGGCCGTTCAAGTAACCGAGCTCGTCGACGGCTTCTTCGTCGGTAAGATCCCGCTCAAGTACCATTTGTTTGACCATCTCCGAAATAGAAACAGAATACAAAAGAGAGAGAAAAAAAGTTAATCTTATAGGCTAATTTAATTTGGATTATCATCAACAGGATGCACGATGAATCACTCAATCGCCGACGGCTCGTCGTTCTGGCATTTCTTCAATTCCTGGTCAGAAATATCGCGTGGCTCGCTCTCCATGTCGCGGTCTCCAGTCTTCGACCGGTGGTTTCCCGGCGATGTCAAGCCTCCCATTTCCGTCCCTTTCTTCTCCGATCAAATTCAAGACGAGTTCATTAATCTACCGCCGTTGGAAGAACGGGTTTTCCACTTTCCGAAAGAGAAAATCGCGGAGCTCAAAGGCAAAGCCAACGCCGAGATGCGAATGACCACCATCTCCTCTCTGCAGGCTCTGCTGGCTCACGTATGGCGATCCATGTCGCGCTGCAACCGCGTTGACGGAGAGACAAGGCTCATACTGGGGATAGGTTTAAGGTCGAGACTGCAACCACCGCTGCCGGAGGGTTACTTTGGGAACGCCGTATTCTACGCAGGAGTGTCCACCACGGCGCAGGAGCTCGTAGATAAAGGACTAGGCTGGGCAGCATGGCAAATTAACGAAATGATTTCATCGCATACGAGTGAACGAGTGGTGGAGTTGTTCGAGAGCTGGGTGAAAGATCCGAATTTTTGGGGGTCAATGAAGTTGCCGACTGAGACTCTGGCAACGAGCAGTTCCCCACGGTTCAATGTGTACGGCAATGACTTCGGTTGGGGGAAGCCGGTGGCGGTGAGGAGTGGGCCACGGAACAAGAGGTCCGGGAAGTTGACGATTTTTTCGGGCCGAGAAGAAGGGAGTGTTGACATTGAATTTTGCATGTCGCCGGAGAAGTTGCAGGCTCTGGGGGCCGACGAGGAGTTCATCGGAGCTGTAACCATATGATATTGATGCATCTTCTATTAAATCTCAAGCCAAGTTCTTCTTCTTCTTCACCAATTTGGTACCTCCGCTTCATCTTTACTACTGGCTTGCCACTATTGCTTCTTCTGCATCGATTTATTATCTTTGTTTCTTCTTCACCAACTCCTTGCTGCTCGTCTTCTTGGGTAAATTACACTAAAGGTCACAAAATTTTGGCCTCTTTTTTAATTTGATCACTAAATTTTAATTCCTTACAAAGTGATCATAAAATTTTAAAATATTTTACAATATGATCACTAAAATGATTTTTGAACAATTTTTGATCAAAATTGCTGACGTGGCAATGGCCACATCATCGCCACGTCAGTGCCACGTCAGTAATTTTGACTAAAAATCATCAAAAAATTATTTTAGTGACTACATTGCAAAACATTTTAAAGTTTTATGATCACTTTGTAAGGAATTAAAGTTTAGTGACCAAACTAAAAATGACACCAAAATTTTATGACCTTTGATATGATTTACCCGTCTTCCTCTACAACCACTCATTACAGATTCTGAGGGTGTTTGGCTGACTTTTTTAAGGTGGCTTTTAAGCCTTTCTACTGAAGACGCTGTTTGGCTGAATCCTTTTTATTTTTTTTTTAAATTTATAAATTTTTATATAAATTATGTAAATCTTAAAAGTTAAATAACGTTTAATTTGATAATATATTTTAATAAATATATTTTAATCTGTCACTTATATAATTATGTGTTTAATTTAAAAAAATTAATAAATTATTAAATAAAAATAAATATATTATTAAATAATATATATTAATATATATCTATATATATTATTATTAAATAATATATATTAATATAATATACATTAAAATATATACCTATATATATATGTATATACTAGAACACATAAATTCTTTTCTAAACCAATTAACTCTAGAAGGATGGAAACTTCCAAAATAAAGCTGTGACACAACAGATACATTAAATTCGTCACCAAAGAATCCTGACTTTGATCAAAAAAATCTGGTCCTCATTGGGAAATTTTAATATCCTTACCACCAAATTCTATGAAGCAATGGTGCCTCAAGTTAGTCATATATCATGATTTCCTTTTCTTGTTTCCTCTGTATTAGGGTGTGCACTTCGAAGAGAAAACAAGAAAATATAAGAGAAATGCTCATATGAACAGTTCAGCTGGTCACAATTAGGGGTATAAAGTGTCTTCAAGATAAAGTTTGAGATAAGGATCAAGGATCGATTCTCGCTAGCGATAATGTGAAAGTAATCTCTCAAAATGAGGAAGACTCTTTATACACAATAAACACTAATTTAGTTATTGTGTTTAACTGAATTACCATAATTAATTCTTTCACATTCTATCAAACTGGATCTAAAACACTTGGAGTGAGTGATTCACCCTCTATGACGAAGAAAATATAAGAAAATAGTTGTGAATTGATGAATAACTTGATACAGTCAACAAAGTAACATAACTAGCCAAAAAAAAAAAAGGGGAAGCAACTCATATGTCAGATGTGTCCATACAATCAAACTGACTGCAAAAAGGCTGCAACTCAAAAATCAGATGTGTCCATACCTGCAAAAAGTCACATATAACACAAGGTAAGTCACGAAGCTTTGCCATAAAGATGAACTTCTCACCAGCAGCAGATAGAGATTTCTCAGGAGCAGTAATATTCAACACTGATCCGACAAATTTTCATCAGTCCTACTCAATGATGCCGTGGTTCTGCTGTGAGATTCCTGATAAAAGAGACAAATTGACGTGCGGAGCAAGTGCCAAGAGATTATAATAAAATCCCTTTATAACCCAGTTAAGTGGTAAATAAGTGATATGTTTAAATAATGGTGCCTCAAGTTAGCCATATATCATGATATCCTTTTTTTTGTTTCCTCTGCATCAGGGTGTGTACTTCAAAGAGAAAACAGGAAAATAGAAGGGAAATAGTTGCCCATTGATGAATTAAACAATTTTTAGGGTAGTAGATTGCATTTAAAGATATAAATTCGAGTTATAACAGTCGTAGTATGAGAATTTTATCCTTCTGTAGAGGTGGTTCTTTGTAGATATCATACATTGTACCTCCTACCTTGAGAGTTATCGTGTACCGTAATTAACCCCTCTCACGTACACGAAATAATATGTGGAACACCCTTAAAATGAAGAATTTCATCTTTTGCACCCAATGCATCCAACAAAGTAACAGAACTAGCCCCCAAGGGCACAAACAAGTGGTAAATGAGGGGATTGTAAAGATGCAGTCATGTTAAAGGTTCCTAACGAGAGATCGATTCTTAGAGAAAATAATTTCTTCTAGGGATAGTCCTTGATAAGTATTAGTGGACGCAACCTCAAACCCTAATCACTTAGACATATCTCTCGATTTACTTCTCTTGTAATGAGTTAAGGATGAGTTTGTGAGAGATGTGAGTGATAACACGTAATTCAAAAAAAAAAAAAAACTAACAGAACTAAGCCAAAAAAGGGGAAGCAACTCATATGTCAGATGTGCCCATACCTGCAAAAAGTCGCGTATTACAGAAACAAAGTCACGAAGCTTTTACATTAAGATGAACTTCTCAGTTCTAACCAGCAGCAGATAGAGATTTCTCAAGAGCAGTAATATTCAACACTGATGCCGACAAACTTTCATCAGTCCTATTTAATGATGCCATGGTTTCGCTGTGAGATTCCTGATAAAAAAGACAAATTGACGTGCAAAGCAAGTGGGAAGAGATTATAAAAAAATAACCTCGACATAAGTTAAGTAGTAAATAAGTAATACGATGAGATTAGTATCAAGATCACGAGTTTAATATTTGGCCTAGACAAGAACTAAAGGTCAACTTGTGATTTACTTTCTTTGCCAAAATCGAGAACATAATCGACAAGAGACCACACAAGTACGATAATCTCAATAAATTATAAAAAGAATACAAATATATTTTTGATTACCACTAGTAAAATAATCATTAAGAAAAAGATATAAGAGCCACTATGACATAAGTTAAGTGGCAAACAATTGATACGTTAGGGTTAATACCAATAGGGCACGAGTTCGATACTCAATTTAGGCAAAGCTAAAGGCCCGTCTGTGATTTATTTTTTCTGTCGAAATCGAGAACATGAGTGATAGGAGACCGCATAAAGGTGGTAATTCTAAGAAAAAGATATAAAAGAAATAAAAAAAAATTAAAATAGTTAAAATTAAGGGCATCACTGAAAGGAAAAATAGTTTATTCAAATTTTTTTACTCATTTTATTTCTGATTTAGATTTTTAGCTTTTTTTTCGCAATAGATTTGTTTGAAAAGTTCAAACTCGATTTTTTTCTTTTTCTTTGTCAGTTTAACATAGCTTATAAATAGGGGTGTCAACGATATACTTTGATCCAGTTTAAAAAAATCTAGCAACCAAATGTATAAATTATAGTTTGAGGAAATTCCAAGCCAATCCAAACCATTTTAGTAGTGAAACCAAATAATAAAATTATAGTTTGGTTTGGTTCAAACCATGGTTTGGACAATATAAAAATTATATATATATATATATTATAAACAACATATTTTATTAATATTTTAATTATCATTGTTTTTGGATTTGTATTGCCTTATGTTTTTATTAGTTTATGGTTTTTTTTACTCTTTTTAACTTTTTGCTCTTAGTGTTTTTTCCCTTTGTACTTTTTGCTCTTCATTCTTACTAATTAGATTGCTAATTTGTTTAGGTTCCTTTTTTATATATTTTTTAATAAAAAATCAAAATAAAACTTATTGGTATAATTTATTTATATACAATTTTTTAAACAAAAAAATTGGCTATTTTTGTCATTAAAATAATTTTTGGTATTACGTTACCCAACAAAAATAATAACTTTTGGTGTAAGATATATTTTTATGTAAATCTTATATATATTATAATATATAAAACAGTTTATGCTTTGGTTTGTGGTTTCTTGTGACACAAACCGAAACCAAACCAAAAACCAATTTTCTCAAAACTTCCAAATCAAACCATTTTGTAAAAATAACTTAAATCAAACCAAGAAAACAGATCCAGTTGGTTTAATGTTTTGGACCAAATTATGCACACCCCAACCCATAAATAGGCATTAGTGATGTAATTAAGAAAGGTGATTTCTTCCCTTTGTTGAATTTTCTCTTCGATGTCCCTCTCCCTCTCTTCTACTACTTCTCTCCCACCCTGATTTTCTTCTCCTCTTCTGCAACTCATTGTCAAGAATAAAAATTAGAACAGCGCTACGTACAATCAACCACCAATTGTGTCAAGAATAGATAATAATTAGGCGAAAAAAGGTGAATCTCTAAGTTGGATACTGCTGAATGAACTTCCACGGGAAACTTGATTTTTTTGTGATACGGTACAAGGAAAGATCAACAAAGGAGACAACAAAATCTCTGACTGACGTATCAGGGGAAGCATATGGGAAACGTGGAGGGGACCATCAAATGGAATTTCAAATATGACAGCAAAAATTATGTCAAGGGAGGTGGGTGATTATTGAGATCTTCTCAAGAAAAGACTTAAAAAGAGATTGTTGGAATCTTGGGTATAAGAGAGTTGGCAAGATAGCTGTTACAACTATAAACATGTGGTTATTATGAAGTAAATGGAAAATTTTATGAAGACAATCAAGGAAGATAACAAAGCAATCAAATTTAAACAATCGTGAATGTATATGAGTTGTAATTAGGATGATTCTTATATATTCTTTCCTTTTGTTTTAAGATTTCTAAGTCATAAATTATGAGGTTATAAATAGAGAAGAATCCAAAGGGACAAGGTGTCTTTGCCTACAATTTAATACCTAGTTACTGTTATTTTTACATAGTATTAAAACCACAACTAAGTTAGGCACAGAAAAAACAATAGTTTGAGTGAAAATGTCCCAATAAGAGACTAGATCATCTAGTGTTACAGAAGTTATGGTGCCTACTAAGGGGCCTAAAGCTGTAGCTCTTTCCGATAATCCAGCATTGCTTATTAGTCCAATGAAACTAAATGACAGTAACTATCTAGCCTAGCCTTGCTCCTACAAATTGTCCATCAAAGCTCGAGGATTGGAAAACTACATCACTGGCATGAAAACTCAAAAACATGTCGTTGGAGATGTATAAGCTCAACAATGGGAGATTGAGAACTCTTTTGTGATGTCTTGGCTGATCAACTCAATGAAGCCAAACATTGCTAAAGGGTAGCTACTGCTAGATATAATAGGGAAGATCTGGAATGTTGCGTCACAAACCTACTCTCAAGTCGAACATGGATTATTATCAAGATTTCTAGGCCGAATGTTCTAATGATACTTCTAAGATCCAAAAAATGAATGATAAATAAAGGGTATTTAATTTTTTAGCTGGGTTAAATATAGAATTTGACCAAATAAGGGTTCAGATATTGGTAAATGAGCCTTTTCCTACCTTGAAACAGCTTATTCCTATGTTCATCAAGAAGAGAGCAAAATGAGTTCTATGCTCCACCTTGCTATGACAAACAGATCAACCATGATGGTGAAACCATCACTTAATAGGACCCTTATCAACCATGGAAGTATCAACCTAGGCATACAAAGGAGACTTACTAGTCTTTACATGGTAGACCTATTAAGGGAAAAGGATAAAAGGTAAGAGTGACGTCATCAAGGTCATCTGTCAGAAGCTATCCAAACTGATGGTGGGCCATAACTAGAACCTGAAAAGCCTAGTCTCTCAAGAGAAGAACTAGTTTTCATACAGTAGGTAATGAATAAAATGAAGATGGAATCAAATACCTCTTATGCGTCACACTATGCCCAAACAGGTACATCTAGTAAAGATACTGTTACAACATTCTATTCCTCAAATTCTATAGAACAACCAATCTGGATCATAGATTTTGAGGTTTCAACCCACATGACTAGTTTATTTAATTCTTACTTGATCTACACCCCATGTTCTAGCAGAGAAAATGTTAGAATTACAAATGGTACTCTCTCTCCTATTTCTGGAAAATGGACTACTAATTGCAACAAAAACCTCAATCTATCATATGTTCTTCATGTTCCTAATTTTACAAATACCTTGTTATCTATAAGTTCTATTAGAAATTCCCTAAACTATAAAATTACCTTTTTTTTCCTATCCATTGTGTTTTCTAGGAGATGAGCACAGGGAAAATGATTGGCTTTGGTAAACTAGTTGATGGCTTGTACTTGCTAGACAATGAATCATTCTCTCAACTTGAAGATCAAGCCCTAAAGGTTAACCAACTAACCTCATGTGAAGGAGCTAATGCAATGGCATCAAAGATTAGGTCATCTTTCTTTTTCAGTGATAAGGAAGATTATTCCTAGTATGAGTAAACAATGTAGTAATACTAGTATATTTTGTGAAACTTGTGAGTTTGGTAAACACACACGAAGTACTTACCCTGAACTTAATAAAAAGAGTCCTAAGCCTTTCATGATTGTCCATTCAGATGTTTGGAGACCTAGTAGGGTTAAAACACTTGTTGGATACAGGTGGTTCATTACCTTTATAGATTGTTTTAATCAAACAATTTGAATTTATCTTCTGATACATAAAAGTGAGGCTGGTTATTGTTTCAAGTCATTTCACAATATGGTAACTATTACGTTCAATACAAAAATCCAAGTTTTTAGAAGTGATAATAGCTTAGAATATAAGGATACTATTTTCCAAGACTACCTTTGAGATTAAGGAATCGTACACCAAATCAGTTGTGTTGATACCCCTGCTCAGAATGGTGTAGCAAAAAGGAAAAACAAACATTTTTTGGATGTTGCCAAGTCTATGCTCTTTGCTATGCATATTCCCAAAGTTTATTGGGGTGATGCAATTCTTACTGCTACCTATTTAATTAATAGGATGTCACTTACAACTCTTAAATTCAAAACACTTTTGGAACTTCTAATAGAAGTTTCTTCTTATACTATCCCTGCCAAGGTGTTTGGCTGCACTTGTTACATACAAAACCACTCTCCTACAATTAGCAAATTAGACCTGCGAGCACTCAAATATATATTCATTAAGCATTCTACTACACAGATAGTGTTTTAAAACGTGTTAGGCGCCAGACTAGGGCTTAACGCCTAGGCGGGGCCTAAGAAAAATGCTATTTTTTTAAACTTTTTGATGTAATTAGAAGTAATTTTTAAATAAATCAAAATTAGAAAGACAAGTGAAATAATGAAATTAAACCTGAGAAAACAAATTATTATATTAGTTATAGGTTCAAGAAGGCAGAAGTAGTAATAGTACAACATACACTATATCCGAAAAATTTAACTATCAAATTGGACTTCTTCCTCTCCATATTCTTCCAACATACGATCTTTATCGGAGTCAAAATCAAATTCATTGATTTCTTTCTTATCTTCTTCTTTCTGATTGAAAATCATCTTCATGAAGCTCTCTCACCATAAAATTTCTTCGAGGTTGAAGCATCTTGTCTGCTCCGAATACTTTACCAACCACTTTCTAAGTGAGCTCTGTAACACTCCGATTTTCCCAAACGTGCGTTAACTTGAGATTTTGGGGATGTTAATGCAAATCATCAGTATCAGCCTGTAACCACAGATCAACTTTCGCCCTCAAAAGGACAAAAGCCCTACCGCACTTATAAGCTCAGTGGTTGCCTCTAGGCAACCAATATGGGATTGTATACACGTTAACATATATATATATATATATATTATAAATATTAATGTATGTTATATTAATATATTTAATTTTTGGTATTAAAAATTAATATTTTTAAAATTTTATTCCTGTTATTGAGTAATATGTCTATTTTAGTCTTTTTGTCATTTTCTGATAGTTTGTTAACTTTTACAAACCAAACACATAATTATTCACTGACAGTTTAAAAATACATCTACTCAAATACATTATCAATTTAAATGTTATTTAACTTAAACGCTATCAATTATTTAAACACTGCTTAAAAAAAAGTTTAGCCAAACTATACTGAGGAGTTCATGGTGGCCGTAAAAGTCTGACGTTTTCCAGTCTGGCTGCCAGATGATTTGATTGTTTAAAATAACATCATTACTTCGCAATATTTGAAATAACATTTTAAATTATAATATGATAATATTATTTTAACTTTATTAATTTTTTTTATGTTTCTTAAATTGTAACTATTTTTTTAAATAATTTTATTACTACAATAAAGTTATTTTTTAAGCAAATTTTACCTATAAATTAACAAATAAATTATATCTATTAATTATGTTTGAATGAATTTTTATTTAATTTTTTAAATTTTTTACACGTTCTTCCATAATACAGTCCCTCTAATTATTATATAAACAAACATTAAGTTATGGTAAACTATTAATAAAGTATTTTATGAAAATATCCTTTATATATCTTGCTTAGAAAATAAAAATTAAATAAGTTAATAAGATTAAAATTGATAATCTCTAAACAATAATTGATTTCTTATTTATAAAAATATCATTTATCCATCTACTAGACTTATTTATATTCGAATATCTTTAATAAGTATTTTTTATTAATTTTTACAAAATCGTGCAAGAACACTACCTCGACCATAAAAGAATGAAAGTATTCAATATAACGATGATATTATGTTATCGTATTAATGTAATATTATAATTTTAGTATGTATTTATGATCTTAATATATAATTAATTTTTTATTAAATTTTCAAAAACTATAATTATTTTTCTAATTTTAAAAGCAAAAAATTATTTTACTTCTACAATTCAAATAAATTAGAGATGAATTTATTTCTTTAATTCAAAGATGAATTGAATTTCACGTAAATTATAGATTGAATGTCTTTTGCACTTCTTTAAAAATAAATTGAGATTGTGTTTGAGGTCAGGGTCGGGGTTAATTAATTTGGGTCAGTGGTCAAAGTTTCTCACTTTTTTTTCCCCCTCAAATCATTAATTAGCATCACTTAAGGATAAATTTAGTATTTTTATTTTTATTTAATTTATAACAATAAAATTGTGTATAATTGTTTAAAATTAATTGGAATATTGTGGTCAATTTCTTTTTTATTTTTTGTTGGGCATATAAATCTAGGTTTTCTAAAAAAAATAAAATTTATCAAATTATAAAATTTAAGGAGGATGGATTGAATTTTAGCCTAAAAATTAAAAAATCATTGCCACCCAAAAACCTAAAAAAAAAATAAGAAGAAGAAGAAAACAAATTAAGTATTAGAATTAGGATTCTCTTATTTTTCTAGGAATTAGGATTTTCTTATGGAGTTTCGATTAATACTAGAAGAAGAAAAAAATTATTATATTTTTTTTAAATAAAATATAATAAAATCCTAATTTCTATATTAGTTGGAGATTAATAAAAACAAGTATTAAGATTTAAAAAAATCTTCTAAATGATTTTTATAAATTAATTTTGAATAATTGGATAAATGAAATAAAATGTTTCAAAAGCAAAAGACCATGTAATTTTAATGATGAAAATATTTGAAATGAAAAAATTTCAATTGCATTTTAATAATAAAAAATAATTATTTTTGATAATGAAGTTATTTTGTTATGATTATTATCTTAGTGTTTCAAATTATTTTTTTGTGATAAATTAAATATAATAATAATTTTATCAAATTAATGTCAGTATCTTGATATAAATTTCTTGATAACAATTGAAATATTTTGTTTAATCATAATTGTTGAATGAAAAGTAAATTCAATGTCAAAATATTTTATGATAAATTTAATAATGGTATTTGGAATATTATATTTTTAATTAATTAAAAATATGTTAAATAAAAATTAATTTCAGCAATCTAATCTTATGAAAAAAAAAATTATAGAAATCATTTAGAAAAGCGACACCCAATGGTTAACCTCCTCATTCTTCTAGTATTGATAATAAATATAATCATTTAAATATTAAAAATAAAATATAATAAATACGAGTCTAAAATAATTTATAACCATTGGGTGTCGCTAGGAACCTCCTCATTCAACTTGAAAAATAATATACTCACAAATAATTTTGATATATAGTTCTTATAAATTGAGGTAAAATATATAAATTATAATAATTTTATACAGATTTATAGTAATTTTATTTAAAATTAATAATAAATTTATTCATTATTATTAATTTAAATAACATTATTATAAATTTATATAAAACTGTTATGAATTTACACGATAGATGTGAATTTGTAAAATTTAATTATGAAAATTATGTGAAAACATCTTGAGACCATTGTTTAAGCATTTCTAAGAAGTTTCTATTTTTAAAACTCTAAAAAAAAATATTTTCAAGCCATTTTTATAATTTTAAAAATATTTTGAGGTCGTGTTGTAATATTAAGAAAATATCAAAAATATATTTTCTACAATAAGAGATAGAATTTTCGTTTTTGGAATTTATTTGAATATATTATGAAATTTATGTTTATTTTTAGATTAAATAATTATTTTTTTATAATTTTTTTATATTAAAAATTATATTTATAAAATGATCCACATATTTTTTACTTATATTTTATTTTTTAAAATATTATTTTTTATTTTCATTTCATATGATATAAATCTGTAGAGCAGTAATAATATATATATATATATATATTTTTTTTTTTATTACAGAGATGTGTGTGAGGGAACGGGGCTCAATATATTGTATTGAATACATCTTCTGACAAGCCAACTCATCCACGCCTCCCCACCCGACAAAGGACCCAGAGGTTTTTTATTTTTTTATTGAATTATTATTCACCTAAAATAATTTCCCAATCAGACATTGCGACCAAATTTCTAAGCCTGGTCAAATGCATTAATTATCGTCGCTCCGGTTGAACCTAATTGTGGTGGGAGTCACCGGAATTCATGGTGGATGGGTTAGACTGCCGGAACTGAATCTGTGATGAGTGGTTGTAGAAGAAGATGAGGCATTGGTGAAGAAGAAACAACGATAGTAAATCGATGCAGAAGAAGCAATAGTAGCAAGCCAGTGGTAAAGATGAAGCGGAGGTAGCAAATTAATTGGTGAAGAAGAAGAACAACAAGAACAACAACTTGGCTTGAGATTTAATAGAAGATGCATCAATATCATATGGTTACAGCTCCGATGAACTCCTCATCGGCCCCCAGAGCCTGCAACTTCTCCGGCGACATGCAAAATTCAATGTCAACACTCCCTTCTTCTCGGCCCGAAAAAATGGTCAACTTCCCGGACTTCTTGTTCCCTGGCCCACTCCTCACCGCCACCGGCTTCCCCCAGCCGAAGTCATTGCCGTACACATTGAACCGTGGGGAACTGCTCGTTACCAGAGTCTCAATCGTCCACTTAACTGACGTATTCGGATCCTTCACCCAGCTCTCGAACAACTCCACCACTCGTTCACTCGTATGCGATGAAATCATTTCGTTAATTTGCCATGCTGCCCAGCCTAGTCCTTTATCTACGAGCTCCTGCGCCGTGGTGGACACTCCTCTGTAGAAAACGGCGTTCCCAAAGTAACCCTCCGGCAGCGGTGGTTGCAGTCTCGACCTTAAACCTATCCCCAGTATGAGCCTTGTCTCTCCGTCAACGCGGTTGCAGCGCGACACGGATCGCCATACGTGAGCCAGCAGAGCCTGTAGAGAGGAGATGGTGGTCATTCCCATCTCGGCGTTGGCTTTGCCTTTGAGCTCCGCGATTTTCTCTTTCGGAAAGTGGAAAACCCGTTCTTCCAACGGCAGTAGAATGAACTCGTCTTGAATTTGATCGGAGAGGAAAGGGACGGAGATGGGAGGCTTGACATCGCCGGGAAACCACCGGTCGAAGACTGGAGACCGCGACATGGAGAGCGAGCCACGCGATATTTCTGACCAGGAATTGAAGAAATGCCAGAACGACGAGCCGTCGGCGATTGAATGATTCATCGTGCATCCTGTTGATGATAATCCAAATTAAATTAGCCTATAAGATCAACTTTTTTTCTCTCTCTATTTCGGAGATAGTCAAACAAATGGTACTAGAACGGGATCTTACCGACGAAGAAGCCGTCGACGAGCTCGGTTACTTGAACGGCTAGCAAGGGATCGGAAACGCCATGGATATTTCGGAGACCATTGAGAGGGAAGAAAGAGTGGACAATCCGAGGCACGAACACGGGCTCAAGGATATCGGCGACGGTCACTTTATCGGCGACCGAGTGAACGAAGTCGGCGCCGGCGTTGTTGCAGTCGACGAAGAAGGAGGAGGTGCCGTCGGCGTTGTGGGAGACGCCGAGGCGGCCGGCGAGGATAGGGAAGAAATCGAGGGTGCGAGAGAGAGAGAGCTTGAGATGCTGAACAACAGAAGAGTGTTGGTGTTGTGGGGATGGAGTGAGTGGTTTGAGAAAGAGAAGGCCCTTCTGGATGGGGCCGCGCCGAAGAAGCTGGAGATCCCATGGAGTTAGCTCTATCCGGTGGGGTGATTGAGCTTCTGGGCTGCAGGCCGCTGCTCCGACCGTAGTGGTGGAGATGAGCCTAATTAGCCGTAGTGTTTCCGCCATGTGTTGTTCCACACTGTGATGCAGTACGGCACGGCCGAGGCTCTCTCTGCAGCACTGCCCAGAAGACACAAAATGAAGGAATTGGATATGGCGATGCTGTACTGTATGTGGCCTCCTGGACATTATTAGTTGATTAAATATGAAAAATGTCATCTTAAAACCATCACCCGTGACGTAAGGCTTCCACTTCAAGAAGTAGTATTGGAGAGAGAGTTCTCATAGCAGAAAGTTAATTTGGTTCGATAAGGCGGGATTCATATCAGTAAATTATAGGTTTAATTTTTTATTTTATGTAGTAAAATAAAATTTTTAGTTATAATTTATCTTATCTATTGAAATTGAAAACACAAATAATAAAAAATTGTGCAAAAACAATAATCTGTAATATTGACGCAGAGAGAAGAAAGAATTAAACACTAAATTTAAAAGACAAGGCGCATGCCCATGTGAGTGGTGGCCCCACCCCACTCCCTTGATAGCCCATGAATTAAAATTTTTAATTTTTTTTTCTTTCTTTCTTTTAATCAAGATATAAATTAAAAAATATAAAATATAAAAAATAATTTAAACAAAAATAATTTGTATTATATTTATTAATTTTTTAAAAAAATAATTACATAACTTCTTATATTAAACTTTTAAAATAAATTTATCTACTTTCTTCCTTTTAAATAATTTATTTTAAACTTTATAAAAACAAATTATCTTAATAAAATTTTATTTTACTTATTTTAACAAACATTCTCTAAATCAAATCATCGAATCTTTGTTTGTTTATGAGCCCCACGGGCCCCCTACTAGTCCAGCCCATGTCGGGCATCATATCACCTCCCAACAATTAAAATCTCCATTTGTTTCTTTTCTTCTAAGTAATCAAATCTTTCTTTCTTTGTGATCGGTCAGGTCTGCACCCTTTCGCAATGAGAAATGATACTCTCCTGCCCCGCGGGCAGCTCCGATGGTCGCTGGTAGCTGATTGCACTTCGAGGAATGCAGGTTCAAAGCTCACAAGCCGCAGTGTGGAGATTTCAACCCCAGGGTAATTTGGGGTGGTCCCTTGTGGGCGGTGGGCCCTAAATCTCCTACCATGTGATTGTCTGGGTTACCGTGATTTACCCCGTGATCGGGCTTGGGGCGGTCCTGAGCGCGGACGGGCTAAGGTGAGCCGTTATTCACCTTATACATCCCGAAAAATGATACTCCCCCCTCCAGGCTACCCTTTAGGCTATCCACATAATTTTTTAATATTTTTTTTGAATCCGCTTTCCGCTTTCCCTTACTACCCCACTGTTTTGTTTCCCTCCCTCCCTTCCCCTCCCCCCCCCCCCCCCACCACACACACGCACAGACTCTCTCCCTCTCAGTTCTCACAAGTCACAACCCCTCTTCCCTCTCTCTCTCTTTCTCTCACGCCCATTTTCAGTCTCTCTCCCTCTTTCACTATCTCTCTCACACTCTCTCAACATTGATTTTTCTAAATTTTGGTTACTTAACCTCAGTTTAATTTCATAATAAAATAATTTAATTTGTGATTAAAATTTTCAAATTGATTAGGGTTAAATTTATCCAATAATCATGTTTTTGATTGACTTCTCTTAGTTTCAAGGATAAGTCAAATGTAGAGTTCTATTTTGAAAGTTACTCTACTAGTAAAAAAGAAGCAAAACTATCTCTTAATTGATTCTCAAAAGATTAAATTAATTATTAAATTTGAGATTGAATGATTAATGAAGAACTTGAATATCAAAAAATTATGTTTTTATAAAGATTTACTATAAAACTAGTAAAAGACTAAGATTATGCATAGAAATAATCAAATATTATTTCTTGGATAAATTTAGCCAACTAACAATATATATGTATATATTTTACAAACAAAGTCTGAATCCCTAATTTCTCACATAAAATAATATTTAAATATTTTTATTTCTCTCAACATCATCTTCAATCTTTTTTCAACAATATTCGCTAGGGATAAATTTTGTTCTCCAGTCATATCATATAAACTTGATATTCCATAAATCTAAATTCCAAACTTCTTACACAATTAAATAAAAAAAATTATGTTCTTTTATAATTCAAAATAAATTATGTTCTTTTTTTTTTATTTTTACAATTAAAATAATTTTTTTATTTTCACAACCAAATCAATCAACTCAAAAAAAAAAAAAAAATCCACAGAATCAAAATAGAAAAATTAGAGCACAGGGGGCGGACGACCGTCTATGGCTAGAAAAATTAAAGCAAAGGGGGCGGACGGCCGTTTATGGCCAGTGGTGGGGGCGACCGGGCGAGGCGGTGCTCGCGGCAGGGGGCGACGGACAGAAAACGCTGCTCGCGACGGGCGGAGGGACGACGGCGGTGCTCGCAGCAGTGGTGGGACGACGGTTTGAGAGAGAGAGAGTGAAAATGGGTATGAGAGAGAGAGAGAGAGAGACAGGGAGGGATGGGTTTCGTGGCCGGCGGGTGAGGGCCGATCGTCGTGTGGCCAGTGGATAGGGGCAGACGATCGCGCAGAGAGAGGGGGGGTTGACTGGTGAAAGGGAGAGCTGAGAGGGAGAGAGTGTGTGAGAGAGAGTGTGTGTGTGGTGGGGGGGGGGGGGGGGGGGGGGGAAGGGAAGGGAGGGGACGAAAACAGTGGGCTGGTAAGGAAAGTGGAAAGCGGAAAGAGAATTGCAAAAAAATTATTAAAAAATGATTTGGGTAGCCGACAGGGTAGCCTGAAGGGGGAATGTAGCACGACTCTTTCGCAATTAGCCAGCCTCCTATACTCACCATTGGAGGTTAAGGATAGTGACAAAAAGTCTTACCCCACCTTCATGATAATATTAATTCTCTTTTGTTACTCGAATTCTATATTAAGTTAAATTACGACCATGGTTATCTTTACGTGATATAATAGAGATTTAGCACTTGGATTGCAGATCAACATTTTGGTTCCCCATTCCACGTTTGTCTTGTCTTCTCTACAAAGTGAGTCCCAATTAGAATTCTACTCCTCGATATCTTATTTGACTTAATATTGGGCAGAATGGTCAAAATCAAATTGCTAGTTAGCATTTGATTAGTTGCACTATAATTTTTGATCCAGGAACTTATGATGGATCATCAAAGATCAAACTTGAGAAGATAGATAGATAGATAGATAAATCATAACTAATAATACCTCTATAACCTAGCTTTGGATTGGAGTGGTGCAGATGTTATACTATTTCCATTGCAGTGACAAACACAACTAACAAGAGAATTACACTAAATTAAGGTCCTCGGCAAAAATCATAAACTATATTTCTGCGGAATCTACTCAAACTAACACTGGCATGCAGCTTCAGCTCCCAACTATAGAACCATCCGAGTTCTGGAGCAAGAATTACAGTGGAGGGAAAGAGAGAGATCGATCTGATCAAAGCGCTTCCTTGAGATTGAAGGTTCTCGATATTGCCCTCGCTTGGTCGTATTCGTCGAGTTCAACCAGCATCTTCTTTAACCGCCGAACAAGTCCAGCTTCACTGCCACCCGAAACGTGCTTTTTCTCCAGTGTTTTTGCAAGGGTCAGCAAGTAATCCACAAGCGGTTGCAGCTTGGGGCTGCACATTAATTTGAATTAGCCAAGAGTTTCTAGTTGCGCAAAGCAAAAGGCCCAAACATGTAGAAAGCAGTTGATTTCCCACATGTGGCATATGAATGAAATCATAGAGTAAAAAACATTATTTACCCATGGCAGGAAACAAACACATTTAACAAAGTCAGAAACTGGTTTTTTGTCCCCTTACAAAGAGGAGAGACAAATTTGAACATACAGCAGAAAAATCAAACATTATAGAGACCCTGAAACTAATCGTACTTGTATCTGTAGAAGTCAATTAAGAAAAATATAGTCCTCTAACCTAGTACAATATGGAAACCACAAAAAGAAAGATGGTTTAAGATTATCAGAAAGCATT
The DNA here is from genome assembly GCA_036245055.1 of Diospyros kaki. Classification (NCBI taxonomy): domain Eukaryota; kingdom Viridiplantae; phylum Streptophyta; class Magnoliopsida; order Ericales; family Ebenaceae; genus Diospyros; species Diospyros kaki. Next base: position 4,637,897 of record BSEG01000010.1, read on the forward strand.
TAGAAATTATTTCTTCCACCCCTTACTATGCAAGTGCCACACCCCTATAGTTGCCTACAAAATCATAAAAGGTGTCCTCAGTAAATGAAACTCCTCACTTTGTGAGGGTTGTTTTTGTACACAACCTTACTTTGCTTTGAAAAGAAACTTCTTTCGCAACTAGAACCCATGACCTTCCAGTTGATTGAGGAAATGCAATTCCAGAAAATTGTGTTTCCAGTACAGCTACATACTTTCAAATTACTTTGTAAGACATTCAGGATACAATTCAGGAACATTTCCTATACTTTTTGTAAACTACTATCCCAAAGTTCTCTGAATTGATTTTTATGACAACAAACATTGAAGGAATGCTTTGGTGAAGAGTTTTCAACATATCTCTCGTTTGCTTCAAGACAAAAGAGCCCATGATGTAAAATTAATCCATATTACCTGTTTCCAAAATGGTCTGAATTAAAATATCATAGAAGATTTAAGTCATTTTGTGCTTTATACATTTCTCTAATTTATCGTTTCGACATTGTTTTCAATATTGGAAGTGAAACAAGGTAAATCTCAAGTTCAATGAAAATTGAGCTGACACAAATACTTTTTCATTTCAAATTCAAACTTCTATCAAGTGAGGAGAACACCATTATGAGTTGGCACGGACCTATTTGGGATTTCCAAATCACCTCTGTACTTATTAGTAACACCAGAAAGTTCTTGATTCAACACCAACAATGTTGACAAATATAAAATATGGATTTGACCTGATTAACTGTAGGAAGATTGAAAGTAAAAAAGATAACGTATAGTTTAGGCAGGAAAAGGCCTCCAAGAGCAATATTAAGTTCCAAAGATATATATTGAGAGCTCAAGTAACTCATTGATATCCAAAGATTATGGATTACAACAATAGACCCAAGTACATTCAAAGATTTAGGTTATGTTTGGTTGGGCTGAATGAGGCCAAGGGAATGGGATTCTCATAAAAGACTATTTGGTTGCTATGAAGGAAAGGAATGATCCATTCCCTCAAATTGATGGAAAGCCTTCCCATTCCATGTATGGCAGGTACTATTACATTTTTACCTTCACATTTTTCTTCTAATTACATAGTGTCACATATATATGTTTGTTGCCGTCTACCTGCAAACATTAGCCGCCACTTAAATTAATTTTAATTGAAAATTAAATAAAATTTTATTTTTATTTGATATTTTTACCCAAAAAAGGGGAAATAATTTGTTTAACATATATTCAGTAGTTATATGATTTTTTGGAATTAAATATCATTTTTATAATATTTTTCAATTTTTATAATGTAAAGGGGCATTTTTGTCAATTGATTATTTTTACCATTCCTTCCATCAAAATGAAGGCATACCAAATATAAAAATGGGATGAAATAGTCATTCCCTTCTTGCCCGTACCACAAATTGTTATGGAATTCCATTCCATTCAAAACTATTCCGTCCAACCACACGTAACCAAAGGTCTTGGAACTTTTCTTTTCTCTCATTCATTAAAGTTTTCATCATTAAGTCCAACTCTTTGATAGGTATTGCACAATTAAGTGCGAGCCTTTATCGTTTCAAATCATTTATAGAAAAAAGGGGTAGTTGAGCCCATCTCCATTCTTACTGAGATTTCAGAGAATCGCTTGGGAAAATCTGACTTGTCTTTACCCAAAACATAAGCTGTTCTGAGGGAGTCTTTCAAATGGCTCGGTTAGAAACTCTTAAACATGGCATTGCATGGAATAACAAAATACATAATCATGAATAGAGATTATTGGAAAGCAAGAACCTATGCAGCCTACCCTATCTAGTCTGATCAAGACTTGGTCTTCTTGTTAATTTTGTAGTTAAATAACACAAATTAGAATTAGGGGTGTGCAAAAAAACCGTCAAACCGCAGAAACTGCCCACACCAAACCGCGCGGTTTTTTGGAGGTGCGGTTTGCAGTTTTTTTGGTTCGGTTAATACCGAACCGACCAAGTAGTGTATTAATAAAAAAAATTAAAATATCCAATAATTTAAAAGTTAAAAAAAAATTAAAAATATCTGCTTGCTTGACTATGAATTATATTGTGGATTTTTGTGTTATTTTTATATTATGGACATTTATATTGTGGATTTTTGTGTTATTTTTATATCATGGACATGTGATTATGTTGTAGATTTTAAACTTTTAAGTTTGTATTTTTTATTAGATTGTAACTCATTTTACTTTTAAACTCCAAGATACTATAAGAATTTAAAAACTATGATTTTATGCATTGAGTTTTATGTTTTAATTAAAAATTTACAAGCTAGTAGAGAAAGCACCAAATGAAACAATAAAAAAGTACCAAACCGCGGAAACCGCACACCAAACCAGACCGCACGATCTGGTTTAATGCCAAACCGCATATGCAGTTTGGTGTATTAAATTCCTTCTAAACTGGCCAAACCGCACCGTGCACACCCCTAATTAGAATGAAGAACACAAGGTAGCTAATACTGCACAAATCACACTAGCAAATATTGGCAACTCTAAAGCAAATTGTTACTAGGTTAGCTGTTAATTATATCTCCAACTCTGCTACCATTTCCAGTATAAACATAGAACTTCCAATTACTTCATTTATGCATCCGGTTTCCATATTTAAGTCATTATGGTCAAATTAATTAATAAAAACAAAAAAATTTACCTTCTTGTGTCGCAAGCTTTTTGTTGAGCTTTATGGATATTGAACCAAAAAAGAACTATAAAATTTAGATGAAATTATTGGTGGTAAACCAGATGCAATGCACTTGGTAGTATGACAATATAATCAATTTAGCCCAAAGAAAAATTTTCACCTAAAATAAAAAACAAAATTCATTCTCCATATCTACAGCTCTACAATATTATCATCACAAGCCTTAATCACACTGTGGGGTCAACTATATGAATTCTAGACCTCCAACCATCTCTATGCATGGCCACATCATCTATGAGGCTATTTTTACATCCCATGTCATGGTTAAGGGTTTCTCACCAAGGTTTTTTTTATCTTCCTCTCCTCTTTTCCATGTCTACTTCTCTAATTTAGGCAAATTATATTCTTAGATTAAAGACTGAAGTCGGTTCAAATTCAAATAAAAGAATGTATTAGACTATGGATTGGCCTACCTTACAAAAGTTGAAAGGCTTAACCCAAAAAAGATAGAAAAATTCCAGACTGACATTAAAAATTTGAGAAAAGGTGGAGGACCAATTCGATAGTTTACCCTTATGAATCCCAATCCATGCAGAAAATAGCAAATGCATTCCTAAAGCAAGAGGACATAATTTAAACACGTACAGTTCAAATACTGATAATAATTGTACCTGCGGTGCCCTGCAACACTTGGACCTGCCCACACTCCAGATAATGAAGCAACAACTCTTTCAGTTCTTGTTATTGCATCATGAACATTTGACTGGATGCTTCGAAGATGAGGAAGAATTTTTGAACTCAAAAGATCATCAAGAGCAAGCTTTTCAATAACAGGCAATGAAATAATCTTATTCCACAAGCATATGTTCCTCAGCAACCGAACAGACATGCCAAACCTATATGCTGCCACCCGCGCTGCATTTGGCACAGACTTCATTACAACCTGGCTCCATGTTGGCACCTAAAAATTGGATATTATAGACTATATGAGTATTTAAGGAGGCTTCATTCTCTTCAATTACCAGAAGGAAAATAGAAGCAGAAAAGATTATAGGGAACAGAATTGAGAAATGTGGTTCAAAAATATGATTGAAACAAAACATTAAATAAATAAATCAACCCCAACCCATCGCCCCCCCCCCCCCCCCAAAAAAAAAAAACAAAAAAGAAAAGAAAAGAAAGAAGCAAAGCAAAGAAACAAGCAGGACTTCCATACAAAATAGAGAAACCAAATAAACTACCGATTATTTGCTAACAGTTACCATAGGCTCATGATCATAAAAAATGAAAAACAACTGAAAACATGCCTTAAATAAGTTTTCCCACTATTCCAATTTCCAAGTGTTTCTAAGAAGTCCTCTGCACATTCTCCTAAGTTCTGGACTTGTTCTTGGTCTGTTCCATTTAGAGAGAGAGAAGGTTGCCTTGAAGCGTAGACAGGCATTTGCTTAGCTGGTTTCCCCTAAAGTTTTCCATCCCACCAAGAAAATAGTTCCCAGTTAAACCAACTTGAGTAACTACAGTTGTGGGCAATTTCTTTTTTTTTACAGGAAAGCTAAAAAACTCTTTAACTAACAGGCACAATAATTATACCACAAGGTTAGCAATAGCATCAGCTATTCGGTCGTGAAGTACAGCTACTAGTTCAACAAGAGCCTGGCTAGAAGCAGGAACATATCTGAAGACCAAATCTGTGGCAGAGACAGCATTTTTTGTCTCACATGTACTTAGCATATCCCAACAGTGAGCTATCTCATGATGCAAAATAGGAACAGCAACTTTTTCCACCAGTTGAGGAACAAGGTTAGCATCAGCATCATCAGGACTGATGTTATTTTCATCTTCAATACCATAGTTGTAAAGCAACAAATGCCTGAACATTGCAAAACGCATACTGTTAAATCATGAGAAATAGGGAACAGGAAGCACTGTGGATTCAAAAGCAAATATTTCTTTGTTTCACATGAACTCTTCTAAATGCATGGAAGATCATGAATGAGAGTTGGATTATAGTGGCATCCATCACTAGAATGTCCACATAATAAGCAAGAAAACTCCACTTATGTTAATATCTAACATAGTTGCTTGAAAATAAAAGAATGTCTATGCTTTATGCTTAAGATTTCATTTACAACAACAATCACAAGCCTTAATCCCACTGGGTAGGGTTGGCTACATGAATTCTAGACCTTCATTTATTTCAATGTATGGCCATATCCTTTGTAACACCGCTATATTTACATTTCACTTGAAAAAACTCAGCCTTGGAAATAACAAAACAGTAAAGAAAACTACTAAGATTTGCTCTCTCATTATGGTTCAACTATGAAATGGCATGAAATATATGACAATCAGGATCATACCACCCCCAGACATACAGCCAGGTCCAGGACTTGTTTAAAGTCAAACTACTAAATATTACTAGTCAAACCAGTAAGAGTTGTCCAGAGAATAATTTATTCTCCATTTATGTAATCAGTCTTCATTTGTTTAAGAACAGGTGCCAGACCATCATGTTTATAGCTTTATAATTTGTATGTAATTGCCAGTCAACTGCTCTAATAGATGGTAAAGTGTGAGAGTTTTCTGTAGCACTGAACTTAGGCAAAGATCACATACCAGTTCATGTTAATAAAATCTATATCTTCATGAAGTGGATCCCACTTCAGAAGCTCCAATCTCACATAGGGAGAGAAGATAGCAGGTACACTTAATGACATGTAAGCATCCCGGTAACTTGATGAGTATTCCTTCTTCCATGTTTCAAACCTTTCTATGACCACTGAAAGCTGTGAATATTCCTCGGCTGCATCACTGAAAATCTGTTCAGCAGTCTCAAGCAACAGGTCACGGTTTGACTGGTATGCAGCAGTCTCACTATCGCTTTCATCCGTACTTGATTCTCCTTCTATTCGCTGATAGGAGCCATCATGTTCCATGGATGATAATCTTTTAGCATCCGATTGAGCTTTCCGGCGTTGCCGTGCATCAGCCCTTCGCATGATATCCATTCGTTTCTGCAGGTTTACATCCCTACCAAATTCATCTAGCTTGACTGGAAGGTTTCTTTGTTCTCTCATGGCTGTAGATGCAGCCTGAGCTGCATTTGCGGCCATCTCAATCATGGCAGCACTACCTCCACCTTTATTGAAGACAGACATCGCTGCATTTACAGCTGCTTCTACTTCTATCATTTCATCTTCATTATCAGCTGCTCTTCTGTCTGAAATTGCTGCTGCGCGTTCTTCATGAAGTTTCTGCATCTGCTCTTCAAGTTCCTCGATAAAAGGCGCTTTATGCTAAAAGAAAAAACCATACATCTGATTAGGTCAAATCAAGTAGCAGAACTGCTGTACCACCTTTAAGAAAGCATTTTAAATCGAGTAGCAGCAGCCCTATTCAACCTTTAGGAAAGCATTGAAGCAAAAAGAAACCATAAATAAAATATGGACAAACCAAAAAACTATAATAAGTCTGTTGTAGCATTCTGACAATTTCTTTTGTTCTTTTTTTAATTATCCATTTTGAATTCCTCTCCCCTTTTTTATTCATGTGGGGCAAGACTGATTAGACGTGTCATCCCAGACATCTGATTGAAATGCATATGACCATGGTGGTTAAACTACAAATTAGTGTTCCTACATGAGAAAATAGGTAAGGGATAATAAATCTCAACAGTCCATAATAACAGTACTTCAAAGTTTCAATCCTACTTAAATTAAGATGCAGTTGACAACTGTCTATCATAATTGGTTCCTGGTTGCCTTGCAATGCCTCAGGTTTAAAGAGAACTGAAATAAATTTTGGAAAAATAAATTCAAGTAGTTTGCATAGAATGAAAGTGGCATGGTAAGATTGCCCCCATTGTAACCTAGAGGTCATAGATTCAAGCCAGGAAACTGCCTCTTTCTAAGTAAGGGTAAGGCTGTGTACAATTGACATTCAGCCTTGTGCACTGGATTCACCTTTTCAGTCAGAATTGCAAGTCTGAACATTTTCCAGAGTAATTCTAAGATGGCATTAGACCACCTCAACCTTCAAACAATTTACTAAATGATAAGAGGTCTAGTATTCTGCTTTGAGAAAAAAGGAATGGAAGAGAACTCTTTAGATTATATCCACTTAGCAAGATGGATTCATTCACATGAAATTCCCATCTTGACGAGGTGTAGATATTCAGATCTATAAGCATTTTGGGGGAATGAAAGGAAAAATATCTTTTTAAGTAAAATAGAATAAGGAAAACAAATGCCATGTATCTCTGGGACCAGATGGTATTGTCCATCCTTTTTGAGAGATGAAGCCACCATGCCCTGTCAGATGCATCAGACTATGTATCAACACGGAGACTAGCACATAATCTACCACAGCCGCATTGACATATAAAATAGACTGCATGAGTATATATGTATATATAATGTTGCATACATGATAAACATTTTATAACAACAGAACATCAAGCCTTAATCCCACTACATCGGGATCAACTATATATCTAGCTTGCCAATCATTTCTATCTATAGACGTATTTTCTACTTACATGCTACCTCCTCCCTCCCACTCAAAAAATCCAGCATGAAAATACTGTCATTTCCAGAATCGGCAAAACTAACTTGTTGAGATTGCCTGAAATTCAAATCTGGATAACCCAACCCAAAATATAGTAGATGTAGGAATTCTATACCCAATCCAAAATTCAACAAGTTTAGGATTTTTGACCTATCTTTTTCTCTCTATAAACAGAACTTCATGTTTGATATTTCCGATTGGGGCAAGGCAACATGTGGTGAGCATTACAGAGTTCCCAAAGAGATTTGTGAGATTGGATATATTGCAGTTTTGGGGGTTGAATGAGATTCTCTCTTTTTCTAACTCGTTATTCACATAGAGCATTTTTGTTCCTCCACTCATGCATGTAGGCACATTGCTGAACCATGTTAAATCTATGTGTCTGATATTGATCTCAAGCGGGTGTTAGAAAATTTATTTATGTGTTTCAATTTATTCTCCAACAATTCATATAAGAGCCAAGTTATCAGAGCCCAAATATTAAAAGAGGTTATTATAGCCAAATCAGTGCTTGTATTAGTACTTAGAATTTCTAAATATAAAATAATTTTCTGTTTGGAGAAGGAGAATTTTGATCAACCCAGCAAGAAGACCCAACCATCGGAGAGACCTATCAGCAACAACCATCTCGCCATCATTCTGTCATACCTACCCAACAAGGAGCTCGTTTTTCTATCAACAAGAGCAGCTCACTACTATCACCCACTCAAACCTCTGGCACCAATTATCGGATTCCTAATCACTGGCTTTTTCTACAGGCAAACCACAAATTGTCAGCACACTCCGCTCAATTCAGGTTGACAACATATCTTGGGGCAACCATAAGGAATTTCAGCTTGACACATTGGTAAATATTTTCATTCATAGTTGTCAAAGATGCAAGGAGCACTAAGGCAGTGCAAGCCTCTTGGATGTGAGGCGCACATTCTTCAAAATCTGTAAAAGAAAATTAGTAAATTAATTCAAGTGATGGTTGTGCAAGCCCCACAGATACCTCATGATCCTAATGATGTTTAAGATTAATTCAAAGAAAAAATAGTAAATCAATTCAAGTGATGGCTGAAATCACACGTGGCTTCTTTTGAGAATCTAAGTGGCCAGGGTGGTGGCTCAACCTTAGAGTGGACAACACGAAGCTTGAGGTGGCCTTAAATTGATTGGTGGATAGATAAATCATTTTGGGTTTAAGTAGGAGGTGCCAACGTATCATGTAATCTAAGAAGTGACATCAAATTTCCAATGAGCTGGCCAATTATAGTTTTAGGTTATGAAATATTAATTAAATAAAGCATAAGAGGCTCGCTACGCATTGAAACTGGTATTTAATGGTTTCAAATCTTCTAGTTGGATGCACCAAAGCAATGGATTTTTTTTTTTTTTAATCTAAAAAAGCAATGGATGGTTTTGAGTGGAAACTAATACGTGTCATCTTCAGAGTAACAGTGGCAGATTTAAGTTTTGAAGTGTCATTAGAGAAAACAAGAGAAGTTTTGCTAATGCAGAGGTATTGCAATTTTGAGACTTCAGCAGATTTTTTGGATTTTGGATAAGGTGGTGTTAAAAATTAAGCACTATAAATTGGAGTGGAGTTTTGTATATTTGAGGTTTTGCAGTCTCGGTTGAAAGCGTAAACCTAGAGAGGAGTGCAGCAACTTGGGATTCTTGGGTAAGCAAAGGATGGACAAAGAAAAAGGGCATTACAGCTTGAGTCATGGCTAAGAGAAACTGAGTGCAAACAAGGAAGAGAAGAGGTCTAGGTTCTACCGCGATTATCTTCTCTGAGCTACACAAGGTAAGGGTTCATTTTTCAGATTTAAATGAGCATGTACTATGGAAGAGTAAATTGTAAAGGTTACAATTTGCATGTGCATGGTTTAGGTTTAAATGCATAAAAGTGGTATTTTGTGCATTTCCATGAATAACTATGTCCATAGGTAGTCTAGTAGTGTCTTTGGTTGTGATAAATTATTCATCCGTGCTGGAACAATCGACAAGGGTCATGGTAGTACCCTATGATGCCTAGGCTCAACATAGCGGGATGAATGGTGGAGTTTGTATGGATCAACTCCAAACTTGCAGAAGTTTGATATTGGACTCCTAAGTCTCATATGTAGTGCTTCTGGTTGCAAGAGAAAGTGAAGTATTGTTTAGCATGTGAGCAACCATTATTACCTATTTGGTGTTTTGATTTAGTAACTTGAAGCTATTCATTAAGTTATTTTTTTGTTTTTGCAGCTTAAAAGGAGAAACATGCCATCACAAGAATGCCTAAATGACTTGGCGTTCATCAAGTGTAATTGAGCATTCAAGTGTAGGTATAATAATTGTGATAGTATTGATCCTATACTTTTAAATGACATTGATGACAGTAATAAGTGGTTGTTGTAAGGATGGAAGATAATTTTGACGATGAAACTGATCTTTATGATAATTCTTTATCATGGAGCCATATTGCTAGGGTTGCTGGCGTAAATGAGCCTATCCATCAAACAAGATAAAAGGCAAGTGTTGCTTCATCATCAAAAGGAAAAAGTGCATCTAGGTCTACTCAATTTCAGTGCATGAATGAGGAAAAAACTAATGATGAAGAAAATATGTAAGCGTTGGAAGAAGAAAAAGAATAGGAAGAAAAGTTTGCCCTTTAATTTTATGACAAGGATTGAGAAATGAGCATAATGTGTAATTTTTAACATATAAATTCAGAATTTAGACCATCATTTAAGATTACTTGTGATTTGTTATTTTTGCAAATTGTATTTCATTTTACTTGCTTTTGATTTTATGAATTTGTCTCCTTGCATTGAAAGTTGAAACAATGCTTCTAATTGATGTTCTATACTTCTAATACTTTTTTGAAGCAATATTGCTACTTATAGTGTTGGTTATATGTCAATCATGATTTTACAACTTTGCATTGACCTCCTAATAGGTATAAATTGAAAATAAAGGTGTACAAGTATGTTATATGCATTTTGAATAAATTAGATGTCACATCTATTAGGCACACGCTTATGCCCGTGCCTTGTGCCTTGACTCCAAGCACTCTCTGCACCTCAGTGCACCTTGCACTTTTGACAGCTATGGATCAGCTTGCATTGTTTTTAGCTCATCAATCATCTTTATTCATGGCTATATCTTCTATAAGGTTATTATATCCCATATTACTCCAGAGTTACCCAATAAATTTTCTTTGATCTTCTTCTACGTCTTTTGCTATAAAATTCTGCCACTCTATACACTCTTCTTACCAATGGCCATTATTGATTTTTTCCTCGTATGTCCAAACTATCTTAAACACGTCTTTATGCAACTTATCTTTAACAAGCATTACTCTAATTTTATTATAGATAACTTTATTTCTAATTGTCTTTTCTTATATAACCACACATTCATTATGATATCCTCAACTTGAGCTACAACTACTAGAACACATAAATTCTTTTCTAAACCAATTAACTCTAGAAGGATGGAAACTTCCAAAATAAAGCTGTGACACAACAGATACATTAAATTCGTCACCAAAGAATCCTGACTTGGATCAAAAAAATCTGGTCCTCATTGGGACTGCTGCATGATCAATTTTAAAATCCTTACAACCAAAGATTAGTTCTATAAAGTAATGGTGCCACAAGTTAGTCATATATCATGATTTCCTTTTCTTGTTTCCTCTGTATCAGGGTGTATTTCGAAGAGAAAACAGGAAAATAGAAGGGAAACAGTTGCCCATTTATGAATAACTGATACTGAACAGAACTAGACAAAAAAGGGGAAGCAACTCATATGTCAGATGTATCCATACAATCAAACTGACTAGAAAAAAGATGCAACTCAAAAATCAGATGTGCCCATACCTGCAAAAAGTCACATATAACAGAAACAAAGTCACGAAGCTTTTGCATAAAGATGAACTTCTCACCAGCAGCAGATAGAGATTTCTCAAGAGCAGTAATATTCAACACTGATGCCGACAAATTTTCATCAGTCCTACTCAATGATGCCATGGTTCTGCTGTGAGATTCCTGATAAAAGAGAGAAATTGACGTGCAAAGCAAGTGCCAAGAGATTATAAAAAGAATACAAATATATTTTTGATTACCACCAGCAAAATAATCATCATTAAGAAAAAGATATAAGAGAAATAAAAAAAAGAATTAAAATAGTTGAAATTAAGGCCATCACTGAAAGGAAAATTGGTTTATTCAAATTTTTGTACTTATCTTATTTCTGATTTAGATTTTTAGCTTTTTTTGTAGTAGATTGTTTGAAAAATTCAAACTTGATTTTTTTTCTTTTTCTTTGTCAGTTAAACATAGCCTATAAATAGGGGTGTGAACGATCTGGTTTGGTCCAGTTTAGAAAAATCTAGAAACCAAATGTATAAATTATGGATGGTTTGGTTCAAACCACTGTTGGGACAATATGAAAGTTATATGTATATATTATAAACAACACATTTTATTAATATGTTAATTATCATTGTTTTTGGATTTGTATTGCCTTATGTTTTAATTAGTTTAAGGTTTTTTACTCTCTTTAACTTTTTACTCTTAGTGTTTTTTTTCCTTGGTACTTTTTGCTCTTCATTCTTACTAATTAGATTGCTAATTTGTTTAGGTTACTTTTTTATATATTTTTTAATGAAAAGTGAAAATAAAAATTATTGGTATAATTTATTTATATCCAAATTTTTAAACAAAAAAATTGGCTATTTTGTCATTAAAAGAATTTTTGGTATTACGTTACTCAACAAAAATAATCACAACTTTTGGTGTAAGATATATTTTTATGTAAATCTTATATATATAATATATAAAACAGTTTATGCTTTGGTTAGTGGTTTCTTGTGACACAAACCGAAACCAAACCATAAACCAATTTTCTCAAAACTTCCAAATCAAACCATTTTGTAAAAATAACTTAAATCAAACCAAAAAAACAGATTCAGTTGGTTTAACGTTTTGGACCAAATTATGCACACCCCTACCCATAAATAGGCATTAGTGATGTAATTAAGAAAGGTGATTGATTTGGAACAAAATTGTGATTTCTTCCCTTTGTTGAATTTTCTCTTTGATGTCCCTCTCCCTCTCTTCTACTACTACTCTCCCACCCTGATTTTCTTCTCCTCTCCATCAATTTTCTGCAACTCATTGACGTCCCACATCAATCATTCTAAAAGCATAAAACTTAGAACAACTACAATCAACCACCAATTGTCAAGAGTAGACAATAATTAGACAACCGGTGCACCAGACCCACCAAAGACGCCACAAACAGTAGAAGGCATGAAGATTAGAGTAGGGGGTCAGCACATGCAGGTGTAACAACCAGCATGTGCGCATGGGAGGGGTAGAATTGTAATCCACATGTTGAGGGAATAATCAGCATGTGCAGGGTAATTCAGTTAGAAAGGAGGTGAGGAGAGGTATAAATAAGAGGGAAGAAGAGAGAGAAAGCTAGCTGGTTTTTGATAGAAGATTTGGGAGAGTAAGGGCTTCTCAAATGCCCTGGATTGTTCTTGTTTTCTTACTGAAAATTACTGGAAGCTATTGATATTTGATTGTTGTTGGATCTATCTGGTATCCTATCAATTTGGCATCAGAGCCATTCCGACCCTGATAGTGAAGTTTAACGGAGAGAGTTGGTGAATTGGAGTCGAAGATGGAAGGCATGCAGAGGGGAGTCGAAGGCATTAGAGGTGATATCCAGGCAATGGAACGAAATGTAGCAGTGATACTCGAACAGTTTGCTTTCATGCGAACGAAGTGGGACGAGTAGGAGTGGGAGAGGAAGAACAAGTCCAAGGAGCGAGAAGGACCTTCGTAATTCACCATGGATTCCGAAGTAACCCCTGGGGTTGTGAGAGGTCGCGACTCGAAAGGAGTCGTCGGGGGCGGGTACCGATCAGACATACAAGGAAGGAGATTGGAGATGCCCATTTTCGAAGGAGAGAATCCAGATGAGTGGATTTTTGGAGCCGAAAGGTATTTTTCTATCAATCAACCAACGAACATGGAGAATATAGAGTCTGCAGCACTGTGTTTCGAAGTCGCGACTCTGTCTTGGTTCCAATGGGAGACAAGGCGAAGAGGAATTCGGAGTTGGGAAGGCTTGAAGCAAGGAATTCTGAGCCGGTTTCGCCCCACTCAAGAGGGGTCATTAGAGGAGCGTTTCTTGGCTCTTCGGCAGGAGGGAACTGTGAAGGAGTATCGATTGATGTTCGATACTACCGATCTAGAGATCCATCAGACCTATATTTCACAGTATAGACCCATTTACAACCTACTGGATGTTTTCCTTTAGGCAATTTTACCACTTCCCAGGTCTGATTTTTTTCCAAGGCTATCATCTCAACTTCCATGGCATCCTTCCAATTCTTATTCCCTATAGCTTCAGAAAAACTTTTTGGAATAGGGATGGTATGTAGGTTGGTAAGAAAGGCTTTATGGGTAGGAGACAACTTAGAAAAAAAAAGAAATAGGTGTAATGGATGCTTGGTACAAGTTCTTTTCCCTTTTCTTAGAGCAATGGGCCAATCAAGGTCATAGGTATCTAGTTGGACAATAGCTTCAGCAGATTTTGTAGAGCTCATATGAGTCATATAAGAGAATTGGTTGCGGGAATACCTGGTGATGACTTTGAAATGGCAGGATTGTCAGTGTTATTCATACTTGTAGAGACCGTAGGACTAGGACTTGTAGAGGATGCAGGAGCTTGCATAAGACTAGATTCGGTTTTATTCCTCCTTGAGTATACCTGCATAGGCCGAGGAGTAGAAGGTGAAGCTTTCTCAGGTGTCATGTTTTTCGAGTCTTTCTGTTTAGGAGATGGGTTCAAGGATAGCAGATTAGGGTCAGGAAGAAAGGAGGAATCCCTATTAATCAAGGTCTAAATTTGTTCTAAAATAGTTGATGATCTGAAGTACAACTCATTTTCAGCAAAGGTAACATCAGCAGATACAAAAAATTTCTTTGAGGGAGGCTGATAGCATCGATAGCCTTTTTGTATAGATGAATATCCAATAAATACATATTTTAAGGCACGAGGATCTAGTTTCCCTATATTGGCTGTTGGAATATGAACATAGGCCCGAATATCTTGGGCTGCCAATTACTAGTCACATGGAAGTCAAGAAAATGACTCATCAATAGTTGAATAGGACTTTGAGATTCTAGGGTTTTAAATGGCAATCTGTTGATAAGAGTGGTGGCAGTTAGGGCTGCTTCTCCCCAATAATGTTAAGGGATATTATGGTGAAAAAAAAGTGCTCGAATAACAGCTAAAGGATGACCATTTTTCCTCTCGGCCACCCCATTTTGTTGAGGGGTGTAAGGACAAGAAGACTCATGAATAATACTTTTTTGTTGAAAGAAAGCGGATAGAGTGTGATTGAAGAAATCTCTAGCATTATCAGATCTAAACAGCTTTACATTTACCCCAAACTGAGTCTTAACCATGTTGTAAAAATTGGGGAAAACGTGGCTTACTTCTGACTTGGCTTTCAACAAATATAACCACACCACTCTAGTACAATCATCAACAAATAAGACAAACCATCCAGAAATATTGGGAACACTTGATGGACCCCAAATGTCACTATGGATTAAAAACAACAACAACAACAACATATCCAGCCGTTATCCCACTATGTGGGGTTGGCTACATGAATTCTAGACTTCTATGTGGGTTATATCCCAACATATAGTTTGTCTAGAATTCATATTTGTCACTATGGATTAAAGAGAAGGGGAAATTAGTCCTTTTATCAGAAAGAGGGAAAGAAACTCTTTTATGTTTGGCAAGTTCACAATCAGCACAATGAAAGTGACTAAAATCCAGACCTTTAGCTAAATTAGGAAACATTAATTTGAGAGTAAGAAATGAGGGATGACCCATTCTATAATGCTGTAACCACATCTCATCCTCGTTGGATTGAGCTAGGCATGACATAAGAGGAAGAGACTCCTTCTTGTCTGGCCCTATTGATTCCTCGAGGTAATAAAGCCCCTCTTTAGCCCTAGCAAGCCCAATCATCCTCTTCTTGCCCTGTTCCTGTATCTCACAGACATTGGAATAAAAAGATACACTGCAATTAGTATCCTCAATAAGTTTTTGAACAGATATAAGATTAGCAAATAATTTGGGGACATGAAGGACATTCTTGAGGGTTAGGTGATCATTGAGAAGAATATCTCCTTGACCAGCAACGATAATGAGTGAGCCATCTGCCATTATAATTTTTCTAGAGCTAGGACAAAGATGATAGGAAGTAAACAATTGTGGATGGGATGTCATGTGGTCTGAAGCACCCGAGTCTAGGATCCAACAATGTTGGTGTAAAGTTTCTGAAGCATGTAGGGAAAAAGTGTAGGAAGCAATACCTGTGAGAGCAAGAGAGCTACCTTTTTCTGCCTTTTTGTCTAGAGATCCCAGAAAATTTTTTAGTCTTTCAATTTCTGCCTTGTTGAGTTCAAGAGACTGTCCCCCTCTAAATGGCTTTTCATGGAGCTTCCAGCACTTCTCTATGGTGTGCCTAGGTTTCTTACAAAAGGTACACCATAAAGAATCCCTATCAACAGGTTTCTTTTCATCCCTAGGGCCTTTGTTTTGATTATGAGTTTTTAAAGACACTGGGGCAGAACTCTCACCAGAGAAAGCTTCTAGCATCACACCCCTTCTCCCTTCTTTTGCCCTTATTAAGGAGATTACCTCATTCAAGGAAGGTAAATCCTCTTTGCCAAGAATCTGCGCTCTGACCGCATCGAATTCACTGTTGAGGCCGGCCAAGAAGTCATATATCCTCTCCTTTTCAACAAATCTCTTGCCATAGAGTTTGCATCATATTTGCATACTCCGTGATGGTCTTCGAGCCTCGTTTGGTTGCTACCACCCTTGCCCGTATTTCATAGATTTGGGCTGCATCTTTAACCTTGGAATAGGTCAAGTTTATGGCCTCCCAAATATCCTTGGTTGTGGTCAAAAACATGACAGTGTCACTGATCTCTGAAACCATGGAATTCCAAAGCCAGGACATTACCAAGGAATCTTCCTCGTCCCATGCTGCGAACGCTAGATCACCTTCTTTTGGGCCCGTTCCTAACAAGTGGCTAAGCTTCCCCTTCCCTTTAAGAAAGGTCCGGATCAGCTGTGACCACTTTAGGTAGTTTTTTCCGTTCAAACGATAGGCTGCCTGGAGAGACTGCAATTCTCCTCCCAAGGTCCCATTTTGAGTTCCAGCAATTGGAACTTCTGAGGTATGGCAGGAATTGGGTGTATCTGATGTAGGTTCTTAGACAGAAGACATCTCTTGGCCAAGATTCAGATGACAAACGAAAGATGGAAAGACTAGCAAGGATAGGCTTTGTAGATCCCAGAGAATTGTAGAACAAAAAATAATCCCTAGGGCTCTGATACCATGTTAAGTTTTGGAAAAAAATAACCTTACTGTCTCACTTTTTTATTCACTAGAAAAGCTTGATTTATACAAGCTTCTTTACAAAAATAGGAAACAACTAACTTTAGGAAAGAATCCTAGGATCTATACAATTTAGGATACAACCAAGATAGAAAACATAATCTAATCTAGAGGATACAATTTTTCTTTTAGGAAATAATATATACAGTCAATCAATCTAGGAAACATATATAATCAATCACCAATCAATGATTGAATCATCAATCAATCAATCATCAATTAATTAATCACCAATCAATGATTGAATCATTCCATATCAGCTGCTGACAGTTCTCTCTCTCTCTCTCGGCCTCTTTTTCTCTAGGCTTTTCTCTTCTGCTTGCCTCTTCTTTTTTACTCATTTTCTTCTTCTTCTGAATAAATTCTCTGTCTTCAACTTTCTGTGATTCATTTCTTTCCCACATCATATGGCCAACATCTGTAAGAGGAGTATTTGATCAAATGGAGGCCCGGTCAATGCCTTGCTATCAATATATTGCAGTGGAGAGCTACTGCTGGCAATCCAGGACTATAAGGTGTTGGAGGACTTTTGCAGAGAGCATGGATGCTAGATTGAAGGAATTGGATGCAGCAACTTCTCTACTATGGAGTTCCGGACAATATTTAAGGACTGCAGTGCTGTGGGAATAGAGATTAGGGAAGGTGATACTTGAGTGTGATTCAGAGGAGGCTCTGCTACCATTCAAGTTGATACAGGTCACATAATCAAAACCTCCTTATCATGAAAAGAACATCAATGGCAACAAAGTGTCCCTCTCAATTATGCCATATTCCAACAAAGGAAACTGGCATACAGATAGATTAGCAACCAGGGTCCACGGAACTTAAGGCACCATACAGTACAGCCACTTTTGGCCTGGGATGTTAACTGGAGACCTTTCAAAAGAGTTTTTCCTTAGTTGTCAGCTCTGGGTACCCACCAGAAGATATGACCAAGGCTAGTGATGATTGGCAGGGATTGGTGGTGTATTGTATTGATATCTCTAATTCTAGTTCCACTCTCTTAACACTCAACTATTGACTAGCCCACACCTTTTATCCAAAATTTCAGATCTAAAACAAGATTATATGATGGAAGGAGAAAATTGCAAATATCGGAGAAAATTGCAAATATCAAAGGCACTAGTCAATTAAGAACCTAACCTTGTGAGAGTCCAATTTCCTTACAAATGCAATCTAACTAGAATGTATGGCAAAAATACAATGTCCCTAGCATAGTTTAGAACATGAGAACATACCTTAAGCCTCTTCAGGTTCTCGTGCAAGGCTTTCTTAGCAATCTCAGCCTGTTGGGAGATTGGCATTACATCTAAACCAGGCAATCCTCCACCAATGCTCAGATTAGCTGCTGTACTCAAAACAGAAGAATACGATGCTGAGGCAGGAGGATACGCGTAAGTTTGTTGCGGGACGCTCTGAATTACAGGCACGGCATTGCTCACTGCCCTAGTGGACCCATCATCCATTCTCTTCCCTAACCCTTTTCTGAACTGTTCTTCTTCCCAAATCTTATCCTCCTCATCTTCTTCTTCATCAGCACCAACTTCCCTAGCCTTCCTAAAACCCCCATCCATTGCCCTCTCATCAACATCCTCGAACACGCCCTTCTTCCCGCTCTCCACCTTCTCCCCCAAGAAGCCAATCCTGCGCTGAAACTCCGGCTCCTCATCGCTCAACCCCTCCGCCGCCCCGTGATTGCTCCCGGAATCCAACGATATATAATCCGCCGCCGCAGCCCGCGACTGCCGGAGCCGCTCCCTCTTCGCTCGAATAGCATTGATTGTCGCCTGGTCAGGAATCAACGAGCCCGATGGGTCCCCGCCTTTGCCCAACCCAATCGAAGCCGTACGATCCGCGGCATCGTCAAGATCCAATTCATCGACTTCCTTTAGGGTTTCGGCAACCGGGTCGGGCTTGACGAGGCCTTTCAAGACTATCCGGGGCTCCGAGGAGGGCGTGGCGGGACGAGGAGCGGCTAGGGTTTTGGTATTCTTCTGGAGCTCGAGTAGGGCTTCTTTGGTGTAAGTGCCGGCTTGGGGCTGGACGTTAGAGGGAAGAGAAGAGGCGGTGGAGGAAGGCGTTAGCCGGTCTTTCGAAGCCGTCAGTCTGTGAGACGAAGCGGCTGAGTGCTTGGCAAATCGAGAAGAGGATGATTTGGAGGAGGGGCGAGAAACGGGCGGCGAATCGTTGTCCTCGTCGTCGTCTGCGAAGCTGAGGAGCTTTTTCGGGGCTTGCTGGGTAGGCTTCTTCGGTTTAGTGGCGGTGGTGGAGGTGGACTTCGATGAGGGTTTGGTTGTGACGGTGCCCTTCGCGTCGTCGTCGTCGTCGTCGTCGCCAGCCCGGCGGCGGAAGTTTCTGGCCTTGCCGCTCATCTTTGGCTGCGGTGGCGGTGCTGAAACTGCGAGGGCTCACTGCGTCGCCGCCGATGGGTTTGTACTCAACAAGTTGGGCCGAAGTTTCTACTAGTAACGGGCCTCGGCCCAATTATTGAAATGGGCCGGTACGGAACTTTGGCCCGTTCGCATTAATCAATAATAATAGGTAAATTCCACCTGATACCCTCCAAGTCTGGTACAAACGGTTTTGGTATTTTCGGCATATTAAAAATGACGGCCTAAAATTATAGATCATACATCACTTTCCCTGCTTTAGTGATAGGACAGTCAATTTTTTATCCAAAATATTTTTTTTCTCTTTATCTTTCTTATGTAATTATATAAAAAAAAATGATAATAAAAAATTATAACAATGGTGGTGCTCAAATATTGTTAGCTAAACACCACCGACGATAAAAAAGTCACATCTAAGTTTCTTTATCCAAATAATTAGACAGTTGAACTTAAGTTTTACCAATTAACTATTTCGATAGATAAATCTATACAAGATTTAATCCATTGAATCTTCTAATAAAGATAAGGGAGCCCAGATTATAGGTCAATTTTGCTTTGACGAAAGAATTTGAAAAGATTAACTAAATTTATTGTCACTATAAACTTTCTCTCTCATTATTGTCGTCATCCAACAAATCGAAGGGTTTGTTTTCACATGCCACTAATTAAGAAATTATAATTGTTTATTATAAATCAAAATTTAAATCACACTATGAATCCCTCAAATCCAAGTAGGTTCAATTTAACCTAAGCTCAAAATGAAAGAGAAAGAGTGAGAGAGAAAAAATAAACAAATAAATGAGATTGTTGAAGATGTAACCATCATTATTGTAGCACTTAGACATTTTACAAAATTTTAGATTGTTAGTTTTGAGAAGAACTTGCTAAATGGATGCATTGATAATTAACAAAATTGAATTTTGAAGATAAAATTATTTTGAAAGTGTGAGTGTAACTTCAACGAATTTTATCGAATTTTGGAATGTTAATTTAGAGAAAATTTTATTAAAAATAGACGTGATTGATAAATAAATTAAAAATTATAATACTAATGCAATTACCCAAAGTTCCTTAGGATTTTGGAGTGTCAATATTTGGAAGTTTGGGATACTACCAAAATTTTGTCAAAAATGAGTTTAATAGACAATTGTCAAATTTTCAAAGTACCACTGTGATTATTGAAATTTTTGATATTTTAGTGGTTTGGCACAATAATTCTTGTGCAAATAATATTTAGAATTATTTTTTAAATAAAGATTGTAAAAATTGGAACCAAGATAAATTTGATTGATAATTAAATAGTAGTGCATGTTACGAAATAGTGAGACTTCAAGATTTATTTGTATTAGTTAATAAATATGAAATCAAATTTACCATATTGGCATGTGCTACCTATATATGCTAGCAAGAAGGCTCCAAATTTTTCAATTTTTTTTAGATGAGTTATAGTCTAATTATTCTCTCATGTTATGTTTTTTTCTTAAAAATATACTTCATTTCAAATAAAATGGTAAATCACACTAAATTGAAAAGTTTCAAAAAAAATTAAATATTTTCAACTTAGATAGTATTTCACTATTTTGAGACAAGGCAAGTTTTCGAGATCTTAATGTAGGAAATAGAAAGGAAAAAAAAAAAGTTTGGCTAAAGAGAAGAAGACGTTTAAAAGAAGAAATTTTAGAATAAATTAAATCTTCTTCAAACACATTAATAAGATAAGGGTATGAGGAAACTTTTTATTTATTATTTCAGCTAGTGATTGTACTTGTAAATGCTATTTTAAATATCTTATGATAAATATTAAAAATAACCATATACAATTTTATATGAAAATGTATTGTTATCAAATGGGTGATTGTTCTTTTATCCTGAATCAAATGACATAGATTCATTTTGAGAGCAAAAGGTGAAGTCCCTTACCCCGAGAGCTCCTGTAGCTCAGCCTCAAGATTTTTACAGGAAAGTTAAATCACGAAACTCAGGATCAAGATTCGAATACGGGACCTTCAACGAGTTATATAGCAATCTACAATCTAATGTCTCTTTGGGAGCAATTCATGCTTTGCCCTCAATCGCTGGGCTATGCCCATAGGGGTGACATAGGTTCACTTGATAACAAGGTCTACCCAAGGCTTAATAGGGTCCTAGGCCATAATAAATTTTGTGGCCCTTCAAAAAATAATAAAAATTATAGAAAATTTATTTTTCTTACTTTTTGAGATGCAAAGTCATTAATTAAATTTTTGTATTCTAATTTAGAAAGTAAATCTTTTTTAATTGATAGTATTGCTAAATTACTTAATTTTTCTTGTGAGGTAGTTGAACGTAAATAAGATTTTATTAATTTTAATTTTGAAAAACTTATTTCTATTGAAACTACAGTAACATGAATGGTTAATAATATTCTATAAGCTATCCATGCATTTGGAAAAGAATTTATCTTTTTTATAAAATTTAATATCGCAAGTGGTGTTTTAATTCTATAGTTATAATTTCTATTAAAATTTTTAATTCTGAAAATAAATCTAAACCATCAATATCAGATAACATATCATGTTTTAGAAAATTTTCATGATTTAAACAATTTTTTTTCAAATTATCATCATCAAGCAATTTTAACTTTTTTGTATTATAAAGAAAACTAAAATTATCTTCATAAATTTTAAATTGTTCAAATCTATTTTGAAGGGAAGAAATAAGATGATCAACTAAATATGTAAAATAATTCATTCTAAAATATTCTTCCCTTGATAATTTCATTTCCTCATTTTCATTCTCATCAAATTATTTTTTTCTTCTTATTGTACGTTTTTCACGAAACTTTGGTTCTATATTCATTTGTTGTGCAATTTCTTTAGCAGCAATCATAGAAGATTTAAAACCATCTTCTCTATAGTCTTTAAAAAAGAAATAAGACCTTTTAAGTGATCTATTGCAATAGCAATGTCCATATCTTTACATTGTAAATATTTACTAACTGTATTAACAGCAAATAACATATCATACCAAATAATCATGCCTAACAAAAATTCAAAACTTTAAATATCATATGTTGCTAAAGAAATAGGTTCACTTAATGTTTTAGGATCATCCCTAGTTTCTGCTAATTGATATATATAGCATATCTTATTTGTGGAGCTTGGTATCTTATTGCTTTAACACTTCAATATGGCTTTCTTAACATGTCTGTGATAATGGTTTAAGTGTTAAATTTAAAACATGATCTTATAAAATTTTTCATCTTTTTGTAGAAGAAGAAAATAATGTGTATATACGTTGTGTGATTCTAAAAAATGTCATAGCATTAGTACATGAATTAGCCATACCACAAAGAACTAAATTAAGATTGTGACAACCACAGGGTGTATAAAATGCTCTAGAATTTATATCTAATAATCTTTTTTGCACATCTTAGTGTTTACCTTTTATATTAGATACATTATCATATCATTGTCCTCTCACATTATTTATATCAAGTTCAAGATTTTTTATTTTACTTATGAGTACATTAAAAATACCTTGACTAAATGTATCATCCACTTTTAAAAAATTTATAAAATATTCTTCTATTTTTATTGGACTTATTGAAATATCTACACATCTTAATATAAGAGATATTTGTTCCTCATGACTTACATCTGGGGTACAATCAAATATAATTGAAAAAGATTTTGATTTTTTAATTTTTTTAATAATGATATTTCTTATTTCTAATGCTAAAATATTTATCAACTCATTTTGTATTCTATGACCAAGGTAATGGCTGTGTATTTCTCCATTTTGAATGCGTCTAAGGTGTTCTTGCATTATTGGATCAAACTCAGCAATTGTTTCAATTAAGTTTAAAAAATTTCCATTATTATCTTGATAAATCTTCTCATTTGTACTACGAAATGCCAAATTATTTTTTGAAAGATTTTTTACAATAACAATAATTCTTATTAATACATTATTCTAATGCTCTTTCTCTTTATTTATTTTATCTTGTAATTGTTGATCAATTGTTTTATTTTTAAGTAATCTTATTTCAACATCAACCCAAATATTCATATTTATAGCATGTTCATTTGTTGTTTCGTAACTTTTAAGTTTGGCACTAAAATTTTTCCAATCTCCACACCCTTCATTTGCTAATTGACTTGTATTTGATTTCAAATTAAATAACTTACAATAATAACAAAATACTTTATTTAGTTCTTTTGAATATACTAGCCATTTTCTATCATGTTTTTCTCCATTTGATAAATTTCGAATGTAATGAATTATAGAAAAATGTCTAGAATTTTTATCTCTTGAAAAATCTAAAACATATATAATTGGACCTTTCTCAACTAATAAATCAATCATCATTGCATCTAAATTTTTTCATTATACCGGATCATAAATATTTTTAATAGGTATTTGATCTTCATTATTAACATTTTTATTCTTGTCAATTATTACACCTTCTTCTAAATTTTTATCATATTCTTCACTATTTTTTAGTGAATTTGAACTATTATCCTCAAAAATTTCTTCACAATTTTCAACTAATTTTTCATTTAAATCTTCATTTGGTTTTTCTAGTATTTGGGGTTTAGTATTAATTACAAATCTCTCTAGTGCACATTTTTGGGATTAAATTAGTTCTTCTAGCTTTCTTTTTTCTTACATTTTCAAATCCAGATTCATGCTTTCTAGTAGACATTTTTATTCAAACAATAATTAATTCTATGCCCCTAATATTATTTTGCTAAAATAAAAATAATTTTAAAAAATACAAGAAAGTAGGAATGATAGCACTTGATTATGCTATTTTAGTTGCAATTTCTGGTGAAATAGTGATAAAACTTGATATTATTACCTGTAAAAAAAAAATCAAAATATATGACGTTAAAAACTAACCAATGATATTGAGATAAAATAACAGTAAAACAATATATTAGTCATCGATATCGATCGATCTGGTAAGATAAATAAACTAACCAAAAAAAGAGTCATTGTTGCCGATAGAATTGGTGTGCTTATGTGGCCGTGTGACAAGTGACAATACGATCAAATGAGTATCTAATTGAAGCAATAAAAATTGTGTATGATATATATATATATATATATATATAGACAGAGAGAGAGTCTAAATTAAGTAATATAAATCGTGCATGTATGTATATATATATATATATATAAACAGAAAGAAAGAGAGAGAGAGAGATATAGCTTTAGAGAGAAGACTTGAGAGCTAATTGCAACAACAAAATCTCACTTGTATGTAGAGAAAAAAAAAAGGCCAAAGCAGATAGTAGAAAGAGAGAAATGGATGGGCGTGGGCAAGTATTTGATCCTTTTATATCTATTTTTCTTCCTCCATTCTGTTCCAAATGCAAATCAACGGACAACGGGCTAATTAATTTCTTGCCGTTACTTTTCAGTTGTCACTTTTGCTTCTGCTGTATTTTACCTTCTGAAGTTAAATTATTAAAATATTAAAATAGGGATTAGGGACTGTGCCCATGCAGAAGGCTCTGGCTCAATGTTTCATCATTTATTTCTTTTTTAAATTTTTTAATTTACCTCTCTCTCTCTCTTATAGTCAATCACATTTATTGCGCGTCACTGTGGCAGCACGCTACTTGCTGCTCGTCTTGGTAAGGTGGCTACTGTACCTATATTTTTTGAGGCACAACCAACAGCTGCTATATTTGTTGGGGGCCCTAGGCATAGGCCTGAGTGGGTTATGCCTTGGGCCGGCCCTACTTGCTGCCCGTCTTGGTATGGTGGCTGTTGTATTTATATTTTTTGACTATATTTTTTGAGGCCCAATCAACAGCTACTATATTTGTTGGGGGCCCTAGGCATGGGCCTCAGTGGCCTATGCCTTGGGTCGGCCTTGTTTGTTGCCCGTCTTGGTAAGATGATTGCTATACCTATATTTTTTGACTATATTTTTTGAGACCCAACCAACAGCTACTATATTTGTTGAGGCCCCAAAAAATTGGGGGCCCTAGGCATAGGCCACTGAGGCCATGCCTTGGGCCGACCCTGCTTGATAAATATAAATGTTGATTATTATCTCATTTGTCATAATAGTGTAGGAAATTTTTGCATATCATGAAATTATTGATATTTAAAAGGAAAAAAAGTTTATTTTAGCAGTTTCACTAGATTTTATCATCTAGCTCAACAAATTCAAATGTGTCAATAAAAGATCCGAACATATTAAAAGGGAATCAAAAGATGGTCGGGTAAAAATTAATTATGTATTTATGCTTTTCTATATCTCAAATTTTCATCCATTCTTGTTAGTTTTTTTTTTTTTTATTAATAAGACTTGATTTGGATATGTAACAATTGAGAATTTTATAAAAATTAAAATATGTTTTTGGGTTTGAGAATGATTTTTCAACCATAATACACCCAAAAGTTTACGTGGCTCATGTCAAAAACAAAATTAGACCTCTTCTCCCTTTAAACTTCATATTATTGTTAACTTTCAAAATGGGGTTAAAAATTCTCCATTATAGAATTGGGTTGTATTTTATTTAACTTGGGTCTGCTTTTCTTTTAAACAAACTGGGTTGGGCATGTGACAAAATCCATGTTTAACCAAACTGCTCCAGATTTATAACCCAAGTTCATAATTAAACTGGGCCTCATTTACATGCCCATACCCACAAAAAATTCGGCCCGATTTTTTCTAGGCTCAAGCCCAAACCTAGAAAAAGCCCATCCATAACCCATGACATAATTCTGTTATATTGCCCAACTAGGAATAACCTAAACCCAACTATAGAAGGCCCAAGCCCAAATTACCAACCTAAAGCCCATTTCCAAATCAACCCCAATTGATGAAACTCTTCTCCATAATCGGGACACAAAACTTCAGTGGGTCAGGTCTGAACTTAATTTAATAATGGAATAGAGTCGACCCGATCCTAGTTCCTATTGGGCCAGATAAGAGGAGAAAATGGCTCCTTTTGTGCCCTACTTTGATGAATCAGAGAGGAGAAAGGCGGAGAGCCATTCTCGGCGGCGTTGAAAGGCAGAAGACGGTCAGTTGGCAATCGGCGAGGTCGACTGACGATGAGAAGGAGATGGTGCTACAGGCGGCGTCGCGTGCAAGGGATGAAAATGAAGACTGTTGTCTGGGGCGAGATAAAAGCTTCTCGGTCGACGGTGGCTCCCAAAATATCTATGTTGCAACACTCTCTGGCTATCAATGGCGCCATCATCGGTCGCGATGATCTCTAGTGTCGAGCGACCATGGACGCCCCTTTGAAGCTTTCAGCTTGCGCTTTGGCCGCCTCATGTATTCTCGTCTCTGCCCCTTCGACCTATAATGGCCATGAGAAAAGAATATAGAATATTTTTTATATCAGAGATTAAAGATTTAATTTTTACATCCACTTTACTGGATATTTAATTTTGAGTGTATGTAAATTGTGTTCGTATTTAAATTTATCTAAAAAGAAGATCACTTACTTCTAAAAATTAGCGAAATGAAACTCGAATAGTTGAACAAATAAAAAAAATATATATTTTATATTTTTAGTGGTCACATATGGTTGGGTTCTACCAACTCTAATAAAATAAAGATGAACTTACAGTCACTTAGTGTCTATATATAAAATGTAACTAGATCTTCTTTACTAGGAGTTTGTTTAAACTTGTTTGAAGTGCTTATCTCATCGAGGGTCACTGATGATGGCAAAATTTATATTTATATATTTTTATTTTTATATATTTTTATATAATTATTTAAATTAATTTAAAAATATAAATTTAGAGATATAATCGAAATAATAAAAAATTTAAGATGTTACAAAAAAAAATCAAAATAGAGGGATTAAATTGGTTCCAAAATCAGATTTAGAGGTATAATTGAAATAATTAAAAGTTAAGAATGTGCAAATGAGTTGGCTCAGTTACCAAACTAACTAAAATTTACTAATTGATTAAATCGAATCAGGGAACAGAATAAAAGTCAAATTAAACCGATAAAACTGAAGAAACATAAGAAGATCAAAGAAAACCTAAAGAATTGAGAAAAAAAATACACAAAATCTAAGAAAATGGTGTCGTTTTATATACATTTAAAATAACATTGTTTTAATATTTAGTTATTTTTATAAAAAATCAAATTAAAAAAAATAATCTTTTAAACAAAATTAATTGAGCTGAATTGATGCAAGAAAAAAAATCAGATCCAAGTGACAAGTTCGATTAAATTCGGATAAACCAAACTTTTATTTTTCTCTATGAAAAACTCAAATGGTCACAAAAAAAATATATATTAAGTCTGTATAAATGGCATCGATCCCCTTGTATGTTTGGAATTAAGATATATTTTCTATGAATTTTATGCTCATGAATTATTATTCTGCTACTATTAACAAATGACAATTAATTCTTTGTAATTTCCAAAATGTCCCTTTCCCTTCTTTCAATGTAATTATAGAAAAGAATAAAAAAAAAAAAAATTAAAGCAAGTGGTGGTTACCATCAACTGAAGTTGATTGTGAAGATTAGAGTTAAAGAAACATTAATCGCCTAAGCTTAACTGTCTAATTAATTATATTAACAAACTAAGGTGGTGTTCTCTTTGTGTTTTAGTTTTGTGTTTTGAGTTTTGAATTCATTTTGAGTTTTGTGTTTTGAGTGTTTGTTTTGAAATTTTTGAAAATGCGTTCTTTTTGTCATTCTGAAAAATTATTTTTCAAAACAGAAAACTAGAAAATGCGTTTATTTTGAAATTTTAAAAATGATTTTTTTTGTTATAATGATATTTTATTTAATAAATTTAATTTAAAATAAATAATAAATATTTATTAATAAATTATAAATTTGATTCAAAATACTTTAAACTATAAAATAAAATTTAAATAAAATAAAATAAAAAATCAATAACTTACAAATATCATTTAAAAAAATTAATACAAACAAAACATATCACATAATTATAATCAGTTTAATAAATAAATAAACTTAAATAACACAAAAAAAAACAAATCAGAGCCGGTCATCTAGGGTTTTCTGTGTGTGCGCCGGGGGGGGGGGCGATATTCGCGATGGCGGTGGAGGCGCTGGTCGCGGTGGCGGAGGGGGGTGCTGGTTGCGGTCGCGATGGCGGAGAGGCATGCTGGTCGCAGTCGGGGGGCGGTATTCGCTGTGGCGGAGACGGCATGCTGGTCGCGGTCGGGGGGCGGTGGCGGAGACGGTGCTCTATTTTTGGGTTTGTGATTTTTGGGTGTTTTGGAGAGAAGAGAGGAGAGAGAGAGAATGAATGGGGTCTGCCAGATTTGGGGGGAGAGGGGTGGGTCGATGGCTGCTTTCGGTGGTGGCGGGCGAGGTCGAAGGCGGCTCTGGCAGCGATGGAGATGGCGCGCGAGGTCGACGGCGGCTCTGGTTGCAACGGATATGGTGGGTGCAGTGTTTGGCAGAGGTTAGAGAGAGAGACGGAAGAGATGAGAGAGAGAAGAGATGAGAGAATGGAGGCTGAGGCTTGGCCGGGGGGGTGGGCCGCGTTTGCCACAACTGTTTTTTGTGTTTTCATTTTTTACCCTTATTTTGGCTGAAAACAGCCAAAACGAGTTTTTCTTGTTTTGGGTTTCCTTTACAAAATTTTTACTTATTTTTGAAAATGCGTTTTTGAAAATAACAAAGAGAACACATTTTGAGTGTTTTGAAAAATTGAAAACAGAAAATGGCACGAAAACAACAAAGAGAACAAGGCCTAACTGATTTAATAAATTAGTCAATTGTCAACAATTGACAGCTAGGCATCTAATTCCTTGTGTGTTTGATAGACCAACGAGAAGATACAAAATGGTAAAAAAGCATGCCAAAACAATGTGACAAACCCAAACCAATCAAGTCTTTTGAGTAAGATAGCCAGATACTCATCTTATCAACTTATAAGTAAATAACACCATTATGTTATCTGATTATATTATTTGACGCTGACGCGATATTATTATGTTAGAGTAATAGTAAAAAGATAAGATCCAATAATGGAGATTGGGATAATTAAGTTTTACACCTCTTACTGTTGCCCTGATATAGAAGTGTCACGTCAACATCGGACAACAGAATAGAGTTGTGTAAGTAAATGGACTAAGTATTATAAAAACAACTAATTAAATTTGTATTAATATTTCAATAAAATATAACGAGGTGATATAACCCAAAAGAGTTGCGATAAGCACAAAATGAGAAATCAAGAAGTCAACAACTCTATAACCCTTTGAATCACAAGTAGAAAGGGGCAACCTAGAAAACTAAGTAATGGAACAATGAGACACAAAAATAAATACACAAAAAGCTATATTTATATTTCGTGTTTTAGGATAAATATAGATGTTTTATTAAAAATTTAGGAGCATGAAAAATGGCCTCCAAACTACCAAAGATAGACAACTCAAAAATCAAAACAAAAACAAAATAGGCACCAAAGCTAGGAAGATGTAATCTTAATATATCTTCTTCTTCTTCTTTGTCTTCATCTTTTTCTTCCTCTTCTTCTTTCGTTTTAATTTTGGATTGTTAGGTAAAACCTAGAAAGATTAGGTCGAGGCATGTAAGGAAAGCAATCCTCAAAAGATTAAACGACAAGTGAATGACCCAAAAGGATTATAGTCCACAAGGCACATGCTTCTCCAGGAACCACCCAGGGTAGTGCAACAAACAAGACAACCAAAACACTTAAAAGCAAGGAAAATCAACAGGCTTGGTGGGAGAACGAGGAGAAGGGGAGGATTAGATAAGTAGGAAAGAACCAGTTAAAGCAAGGGAAAAGAGGATGACCAAGACTGAGAGAAGTTTGGGTCATAGGATATTTTTCTGGGTTAATCAAGAATATATTTGGCAACTAGCTAGCTAAAGAGATTAAGACTTTTGATTGGGATTGTTATTGTTGGAGAGTGGAGACTGAAGTGGTTGATTAAGCAAGAAGCAAACGTGTTCATTGGCTTAATCACCAAAGTGGTTGATTGCTAGTCTTGTACATTTAATTGAGGTGACTTGTACCCATCTGCAGAGCAATTCAAATGCATCACTCATGTCTATCTTAATGGAAATGCTATTTGGATATGAGGAGAGAACACTTACAAAAGGTAAAATTATTAAACTGTACTTAAAAAGTAACAAATTCAATCCTGTCATGTGTTCTTGTTGATAAGAAATAAAAAAACAATGTGTCCTCTTATTTAACTTAAAATAAAAGATAAATCAACAAAATTTAACTTTTGAATAGTAATTCAGATGAATTCAATCCCATTAATAGAACTACGGGTTTATCTCAATCTAATTTGACGAATTTGCTTTTAGTTAGAGATAATTGAGAACAAGAGTCTTAAAAAATAACTCTGAGCGTCATAACTCTCTTTGTCTATATAAAGGTCAAAACCTCTAAAAGCGAATTATCTTACTTATACGTATTCACTACACCCTTATTATTTACATTATACTAACTTGAGGTTAGAAACCATACCTGTGAGAACTAGTCCTGCCCTTTCTTGCATGTCCTCACTTCGAGGCAAACTTTGGTAATTGATCCCAACTATAATCACGGCACTCAAGTTTGATATTTGTAATAACACTTTATTTTAATAAATTTTATATCATATCTGTATAAACTAAAAAATATCAATGCATACAGTCAGTAACATGGTCAGACTTAAATATTCAAACAACATTTCCGATATCTTAATTAGGCTTCCACCTGTGGCTTCTCCTCAATGATTGGTACTGATTTTTCTTGTCATTAGTTTGTCTCTTTCGGACAGATCATAGCTGAGCTTCTTATGATGATAGAGTTTGCCAGCAGTGTTCATGTTTCTGTTCTCCATTTGCCTGCAGCTACTACGTACAGGGCGCTGCCTAATTAGAAGCAGCAATATGGTGGGCACTGGCAATTGGGCCGTTCTCTGTCTGCAGGTTGCATGACTACTTAGTGAATACTAACACAACTCAATTAATGTACAGCTAGCTAGCTCCACAATAACACGTGGGACGTCGGCTTCTTTGGAAACACCTTTCTTTTATTTGGTAAATAAAAACCACGAGATTTCTCGCTTTGCAAGATATGTAGATAGAATTTTATTTACTGTTTCAGAAAGAGAAGATGTTGTTTTTGCAATTTAATTAAAATTTACACCACTATTCAGCATTAAAGAATCAATTAGGGATCTCTCTGTTTCTCGTGTGTCATTTGATGGCTACAAAAATCAAACTTGATTCGTTGCATATTCATACGAGTGCAGCACAGCTTAGAGTTGAAAGATTGACGAACCCAATTATAATAGGGCCAAGATGGTTGTCATGAAAGTGGCTTTGGAGACCACATTGCTAAGTAGGGGTCCCAAGTGCTTCGGGCATGAGCAGGCAGGCATCGCGTGGACGTCCTTTCCCCAAGCTTGGTCAAAACACGAACTCATCATCCGATGAGGCACGATTCTTTGTTTTAAAAAGGGTTCTTTTAAAGAAGGAATATGATTGCTTTGCTTATAAACAATAACTCACATTTGATTCGCACTAACTTTGGATTATTCCTCTCAACATGAATTGAATCTCTCCGACAGATAAAAGCTCTGACAAATTAAAAGTAAGGGTCACTCTTCCCTTTCCTACAGAAAAACTCTTTCAAAACAAGATGGTGCAAACAAACCCAGATACATTTATGAATCGAATTAAAAAAAGTAAAGAAGAATATTGTAATTGTAAATGCATGATCACATGCACAAAAAGAATGGAGAAATGTGTGGAAGCCCATAAAGGTCAAGAACGACGAACCCATCTACATTAACTGCACATCACTTTTAAAGATGCTGTCTGTGGTCCTGTAGTTGCATGGGCCATGCACATTAATATATATATATATATATATATATATATGTTTGTAAGGGTATGTGCAGGTGATATATAAATAAATAAATGCACGAGTAACAAACATGGTAAACCCTATATCCAAGATCAATTCCATACGCCGGTGATATATAAATAAATGCACGAATAACAAAATGGTAAACCCTATATCCAAGATCAATTTTATGGAAATTGAGGTAATTATATATATATATATATATATATGTGAGAAAGAAAATGGGATTCATATAAGATTTTGTTTACAAAAAATAATTTGTACATGGGCCATGCACATTAATATATATATATATATGTTTGTAAGGGTATGTGCAGGTGATATATAAATAAATAAATGCACGAGTAACAAACATGGTAAACCCTATATCCAAGATCAATTCCATACGCCGGTGATATATAAATAAATGCACGAATAACAAAATGGTAAACCCTATATCCAAGATCAATTTTATGGAAATTGAGGTAATTATATATATATATATATATATGTGAGAAAGAAAATGGGATTCATATAAGATTTTGTTTACAAAAAATAATTTGTACATTTATGCGTTCCTTTCGTGAATTATTTTCCTTATTTAAAAGGATTGATATTAATGAATCACCTCATTTTAATGGTAGAACGACTTTGCATGTAACATTCTTTTTAAAGATAATTAAAGCAATGACATATAGCTAGAAATTCCATATATACTCAAAATAATTTATTTAAATTTTTTATAGGAGAAGATATGACTCATTACACTACAATTTGCTTTTAAAGGTAGTTAACTACTGAAGGAGTTTATAATTACAAAATATTGTTAATGATCTAAGGGCAATATTTGTCTTCTAAATTGGAGGTCAAATGATGTACCAGGCTTACTCGTTAGTCATCCAAGCAACATTGCCAACTCTTTGTTTTTAGTATGTGATAAAAGGTGTCAAACTGGTAGGCTGGGCTCTCTTTTTTTGGTCGATAAAGTGAATTTTGGTCTTTTTATAAAACGTGTTATGTCAGCGTTTAACTGATATTAGGAAAGGGGTTAACATGATCTAACCGGAAAAAAAAACATTTAAGGCCTTAATAAAAGGGTCGAGCTGGGCCACAAGCCGAGAGAGGCGTGCCATGTGCGCAAGCTGGCCTTGGTGCTATAGTGGGCCAGATTATTGGATGAAATAGGTTAACTAATATAATTTAAAAAATAATTATTTTAACTTTCATGGGTATGATATAATGGTAAAATACGTATTTAGAGTTTCACATGAAATATCGAGATTGGAATTAGTGCGATAATTTAGAAGACAGATTTATTACTGAAAGTCAACAGTAACGTTGGAAGACAAGTCTTGCATAGACTATACCGAATGTTCAACTTTGAGTGTGTATAGATTGTGTTTGCATTTAAATTTATTTGGGGGGGTGCATCAGGGGAGAAGGTCACCTACTCCTAGGGATTAGTCGGGCGAAATTTAGACATCTCAGGTGAATACAAAAAATTATTTAAAAAGTATTTTGAAATTATTTTAAAATACAAAATTTAATATAAAATTTAAATAAACTTCCAAGAAACTTCATATTTTTCTAGTTTTGAAATTTAAATTGTAGATCTCATAATTATTTATGTTTATTTTATTTATAATAATTTTACTAACAATCAATTGTCAAATTCATTAATTTTGCATAGTCTTGCCTCTCTAACATCTCCTATGCTAAAATTATCTGAAAAAAACTACTCTGGAGGTTGCCTCTAAGGCACTTCGATATTTAAATTAATATAAATTTATAAAAAAAATTATATTTTAGACATGAGGAAACAGTGAGTTATTAAATTACATAAAAGAAAAACAAATCAATCCTTTAGTGGTGTTCAATAAAAAAATATATAATTTAAGTATAAAAGAAAACAAGTTATTAAATGATATAAAAGAAAGAAAAATAATCCGCAAGTGATGTCAAATTTCCTTCCAACACTAAAAGTATCTACAAAGAACAACCATCAAGGTTGCCCCATCAGCACTCGAATACTTAAAGTTTGTATAGTTTCATAAAGCAATATATAATTAGGTGCAATGCGAGTGAACAATAAATTATTAAATCACATTAAAAAATAAAAATCAATTCGTGAGTGGTGTCCAATCTCGTTCCAATGGTAAAAACACCCACAAAGATTTGCCTTAGGGTTGCCCCAAAAGGAACTTCGATACTTAAATTACTATAGTGTGACAACATAGTAGTAAATCTAAGTGAAAGCTAACAATTGGCAATTAAAATACATAAAACAAACTCAAATCGATCATTAAAGATATCCAATCTCCCTCCTAAAATGAAAAATGACTATTCTATGGATAGTCCTTTGGTATCATGATGGTTCAATTCACTAGATCCATCTATCAATTCTATCCCTTGCTGGTTGAACTCAACATCCAACCAACTCTTAAAAGCATATGTAATTTTTTTTTTTTAAAAAAAAACTTCTTTGGTTTCAACATCATGTTTCCTATGGAAAAGACAGACTTTGATGACATTATGAACATTGAGTGAATTAGTATATCTTGGGTTATGGAAGCTAACACCTCGGGTATGTTTATTGGTTTTGACACTACCATATCAAAATATCAAAATTATTACTTTCTTCATTGAAAAAGGAAGATTAATTTCATATTCAAATAGAATTTAATTTAATGTCATTAAATTCGTTGGATGAGGTGTGTCCCTTGGCATTTTAGATTTCAAGTATTTGAATCACTCCCAATTTAGGAATCCCTTAAACATCACTTGTGAATAAAAACCCCCGAGAAATAGTTTATTACCAAAATGATTTGCGTGAGATCTAACACAGCTGCCATAAGGTATAACGTTTGGATATTGGTCCAATGTTTTCTACATTTTATTTTCATTGGGGTTATAATTCTTCATCCATCTCTAATGTTCTGTATTTTGCAAAACAATTAATAATTAAAAATATTTCATAAATAAAAATATGTGTTATAGGAAATTTATAGCCAAAAAATGTTTTTCGTTGCACTATAAAATGTTCCTAATATATGCATAATAACATCAACTTTTTGCCAATCACTATTTCATATGGTCCATGCATCTAAGTTTTCCTTGCCCCAAAATAGTTCGAGTTATTGTCTACGTGATGGTATTTTTTGTAACAATAAAAAAGATAGAGTTTCACATAATTTGAACATCCGTAGAAAATCATTTATACAGTAAACCAAATCTAATAATTACTTATTTTCACTCTTGCGTACGAGTATCACTATTTTGAATTAGGGACAAAGTATTTCTTATTTTAACTAATGCTTTATTATACACTTGTTGGGTGTCCTATACACATAAGTTTTAGATGTGGCATGCATATCTATTATAGAATAATTGTTCATCTAAAATTAATAAAAGTTCATATTTTAAACACTCAATGACGAAATCATTGTTGGTAGCATTATCAAAGAAGATTGTCATTATGTTATCATCGATGCAATAACCATGATCGGTTTCTCTAATTTTATTTGTAATTAGACTACCTTTATGTTTTTTATCAATAAATAAAATTCAATTATTCTTTTTTAGATTGTCTATTCTTCATCAATCTAGTGGACCATGACATACATATAGTAGGGTACTATCTTAACATCATACCAAATGTCAGATGTTAATGGCATCCTCCTACAAAATTCTTTAAATGTATTCATTAACTTTTCTTTATATTCTAAATGTAGTCTTATTGCTTCATTTTTTTTTTTATTGTGTTTCATAAAAATTCATAATCATAGTATGAGATCATAAAAATTCATTAATCTTTTTTGTATTCATAATCATTTTTGTTATTGTGCTAAGAATTATAGCATGCATGAATAATACCACTTGAATATTTCATCCTCCCCAAATAACAATGAGTATTATATTTTAATTACAAGGTTTATTAAATCAAATTTATCAAGTTCACAAGATCATACCTTTGTCGAGTTGTAGTTGTGACTATAATGCATCGAGACCACTATTATCTTATTTTTTAGCATGTCCAAGAAATGTCTAGTCCCCCTCCTAATTGACATGCAAAATCTTTTTTATTTAATGTTATTTGATCATCAGTAGCTATATTAACAATATTACCAGTCCTCCTTTACTTGGGCTTGCATTTTGAGGTGTCTCCTCAATAGGCGGGGGTCAGAGAGGTACTAGTTACTCAATTAGTGGCGATGGCACGAGGGGTTTCATTTTTTATTCAATAAAATTTAGTGCTAGGTGTGTTTATCTCTACTTGGTACCAAAAAAATTAGGGGGAAATGGAAATGAAGGCTAAAAGGGATGAAGATTCGCATATGATGTACTATAGAGAAGGACGTCTACAAAAGATGTATCTTGATTGCATAAAATCTTTGGAAAATTTTATCGACAGTTCACAAAATTACTCTTCATAGCCCACATTTAATATTCCTCTATTACTTTGCATTAAAAAGACTTTATTACCCTTTACGCAACCATTTTTTCTTCTTTCTTATTTACTCTTTGCAACTCATTCTCCAATCACTTACAATGAATTTTTTCGATCACTTACAACCATTTTTCTATTTCTCTTCTCTTTCTACTCTTCTTCTTTTCTCTATATACAATGGATGATTATATAAAAAAATTGATGAGATGGGAAGAGTTTTATGGAGAAGATGATAATGAAAAGTAACTCGTGGACGACAATGAACGGCAACAACAACACCTTGATATTCTGGTACATCATTTTATTTGTAATTTTGGATTCGTTACTGATGCTATTAACTGCCTCGTGAGAAAATGCTGGGAACCAGAATTAGCAAACTTCATCGGAATGGGTGGATTCTCAATCATGGGGGTTGGAGTTGGGGAACTCGAGGGTCCACGATCTCTCACAATTGAGGAACCCGAGGGTCCTAGATTGCTCGCAATTGAGGGTCCTCGATCGCTCGCAAGTTCATGGTCGGGGAACCCAAGCTTCCCCGACCCTTCCTTGTCAGGGAACCCTCGATTGCGAGGGGTTGGGAACCCTCGGGTCTTCCCAACCCACGATTCCATTCGGGTCCCTGATTGTTTTTAATTTTTTAAATTTATATGTCTTCATTCTGTTTTATTTATTTCTTGTTATTTTTAATTTTATAATTTATATATTTTATTTATGTTTTGTTCATATCTTGTTATTTTTAATTTATATATCTTATTTCTGTTTTGATAATGGGGATTTGATCATCAAAATTTAGAGAATGAGAATGCTTTGTCGTTTGATGCTAGTTAAATTTTTATTAGTAATGAGATTTTTCAGTAATAGGGAAACACTTATTGAACGAGCTAAGACAGTTGGGAAAGAAAATAGAATGGTTATTGTGATAAAGAGTTTTGAATATGGGGGTACACGAAGAAAACCTAGAGTTCGTCTTACTTGTGAACGGAGTGAAAAATATAAACTATCAAAAAAAGAAGATGAGGTAATAGGAGAAACAAAACATAAGGCGATAGGTTCTAAAAAATGTGGTTGTCAATTTGAGTTACTTGATGTTCAATTTTCATATGAACACTGAATGTTGAAAGTTGTATGTGGATTGCACAACCATTTACTAGTAGCTCAACTTAAGAGTCATTCATATGCTGGTCAACTTATAGAGAAAGATAAAGAAATTATGATAACAATGTCTAACAATTTTGTGAAGTTTAGAAATATTTTGATGACCTTAAAGGCCTAAGATGAAAAAAAATGTGAGTACCATTAAAACTATATATAATGCACGACAAAGATATAAAGTCATGGATAAAGGTGATCGATCACAAATATAACAATTGACGAAAAGCTTGAAAGATTGTAATTATGTGGAGTGACATAGAAGTGATAGATTATCAGATTGTATCACAAACTTATTTTGGGTTCATCCGATGATTATAGAGTTATTTAAAATATTTTCATATGTGTTAATAATGGATTGTACATACAAACAAATAGATATAAGTATTCACTACTATAGATCATTGGTGTGATGTCAACTGAACTAACTTTTTCTGTTGCATTCGCATTTATGGATCATGAATATGAGGATAACTACACATGGGTGGAGAAATTAAAGAGTCTAATGACTCTTAATACGTTTCTAGGAGTAATTGTAACCGATAAAGAATTGGGATTGATGAATGTAATACAGAAAGTGTTTCTAACCATGAGCACCTTATTGTGTAGAAGCATATATCAAAAAATATGCTTACCAAATGTAAGAAGTTATTTGATAGAAAGAAGATATGAGAGAAATTTATGTTAAGTTGGAACCTTGTTGTTTTTGCATTGACTAAGGATGAGTATAAACGTCGTCTGTATGAGTTAACATTTGAGTACTGTGCATATGGGGGCACACTTAATTATGTGAGAAAGACATGGTTAAATGACTATAAGGAAAAAATTGTTGCAACATAGACAAATAGAATAATGCATTTTGACAATGTTACTACGAATAGGGCTGAGAGTGCAAAGCTGAAAAAACATCTTGGATCTTCTCAAGGTGACTTAGAGTCATCATGGACAATTTTTAATACTCTTATTGAGTTGCAACATATAGAGATTAAGGGGTTGTTTGAAAAAAGCTTAACGATAGTGCAATATAACTTCAAGCCAACAATTTTTAGAGAATTACAAGGTGCTATATCGAGAAGTGCATTGAATATGGTGCTAATGCAATCGCAACTGGCTCATAGAATTAGGATATAAATAGTTTCATGTGGATGTGTGATCAGAAGCACATATGGTTTACCTTATGCACATGAAACTGCAGAGTTCATGATACAAGAATGTCCAATTCTTTTGTCAACTGTGCATCCTCATTGGACAAGGTTGCAGGTAGTGCAGTCAGCTTATGATGGTATGTTATCTCAGGTAAATATTAAACTAGAGATTAAGAGTATATATAAAATGTTTAATTCAAAACCAGAGCCAGTGAAGGTAGTATTTAAGCAAAAGTTGAGAGAAATACACTACAAAAAATCAACGTTTTAGCGACGAAAAATTTTGTTGCTAAAACATCAAAATTTGTCACTAAATTTTTTAGTGACAGATTTAGTGACGGGTACCTTTCCGTCGCTAAAAAAGGCGTCATTGAAAGTTAGTGACGGGGTTAGTGATGGATTTTTTTTTAGCAATGGAGTCAACGACAGGGGTTATACCCGTTGTTGAATTCAACAACAGAAAACAATTTCGTCGCTAAATTTAGCGCATGCCCGTAAAATCAATGCACTCTCGCCCCCGCACACGTCCTCCTTCCCCTCATGCGCGGGATGCGTGACCACGCCTCTACTGGCCATGTGGTAGCTCTGGGATAATAATTCTAACAATAATTCTAAGCATTGCACATTGGAATCGGACCCTCAATCTCCAAGGACCAAACACCTACATACGCGCGCGAGCCAGCCGATCTGGAAGCCTCCTTGACTATTAATGTGCATAAATTATATTTATAATATTTTCTTTCAAACTTTTCAGATTTAATTTTATTTCATTACTAATTCAAATAGAAGTTTATAGATTTTATTTCATTACTAATTTTAATATTTATTAATTTTTTTCTTTTTTAGCAACGGGTATAACCTTGTTGCTAAATTTTGATTTTTTTTCTTTTTTAGCGACGGAAATAACCCACCATTAAATTTTGAATTTAATTTTTTTCTTTTTAGTAACGGATTTGTTTCATCGCTAAAGTTTTAAATTTTTAATTTATTTTTTTTTATTTTTTAACGATGGAACAAATCCGTCCCTAAAGTTTAAATTTTTAATTTAATTTTTTTTTTATTTTTTAACGATGGAACAAATCCGTCCCTAAAGTTAAAAATTTTAATTTAATTTTTTTCTTTTTTAGTAACGAGATTTCTGTCGCTAATTCCGTCGCTAAATTAAAAAATTATTTAAAAATATTAGTGACAGAATATTCGTCGCTAATTAGCAACGGAATAATTCTATCACTAAATTTTGTCGCTAAAAACTATTTTTCTTGTAGTGATAGTTAATCCAGAGACGATTTTACTACAGCCACTAACCGTGAACGTTAGAACAAAGAGTAAGCCAACATCGAAGAAAAAAATTCAGATTGATATATCTACCAAACGTGACCCATCCTTTTTTGAAATAGTTCAATCTGGTTAAGACAGTAGATCCATAACAACACGGATATCCAAGAAAAACACTGACCTACTAAAGGGGTATGATATTTGTTTTCCACCACAAATACAACCGTTCATGCATAATATTGTTAAGTAAAATCAGATGAACATTGTGGATTTCGTGCTATAGTAGGGTTACTGAGTATGAGTGAGCACAGTTGGAGAGATATTCGTTTTAGTCTGACATGAGAGTTGCAATCTTTTCGTGTGAAGTATACGTAATTATATGGATTAGATATGCGTTTGGATTAGTTATTATAGATATTATATTGCTTTGATGACATTGCATCGTGCGAGCATTGGATGATTTTACTTGACATGGACCATTTAATTGCTTCAAAATATAATGTCGTCTTAGTGCATTTGTCACGGATTCAATGTCTTACATATCTTCCACTCAAATCGATCCCTCCTCTAGCAGTATAGCACAGGATGATTACTATAGGATTTGTGAATGACTGCCATTTTGTGTAGATATTATTACTTGTTTTATTATTTATTTGTTTATATAGTCATGTGTTCATACGTTTGTTATTTATATTTTTGTTTCATATGTCATTTGTCAAGTATTCCTTAAGCCAAGCTCATCAATTCCTCCCATTACATGGAATTGGTACAGATTTCGATGTGATAATGTACGTGATTGGAAAACGTACATATACAGAATTCAGGCATTTTTATCTCCAATTAATAAAGATGTGGCAATACATGAAGTTTTTGACTTATCTGACACATGATTTTTAGGTTGTGTTTTCGAATAAGGCCCAAGAAGATGATGATGTTTCAGGCGAGTATAATCTTCATAAGCTTCAGCCCGTGATTGAAGCATTAACCTGTGTCACCACTTATTGGCAGCTCAATTTGAAGTCAGGTCATATACTCATTTACCATCTCTTTAGAGGAGGAATGGTCCAAGCCCATTTGCCCAAGAGATGGAGAAGCCAAATCCATTACTTATGTTAACCCATGCTTTTAGTTGATAGAGAGGAGGACGGTTGGGTGGTTTGAGGCTGGGTTTAATTGGGGCTTGGTGGCCTTATTCTTGGAGTTACCTAAGAGGTAATTTGTTGCCCAGATTTGAGCCTTAATATGCTTTGTGTATATTTTTGTATTTTGTTTGTCGATTATATTGCACTAATATCTTGTTTTGTAGATCTTTCGCTCATAAACTTATCTGTGTAACGCCCCGCTTTTTCGGGTGCGTTGATTCCTTGGGACAATTCTGGGGCGATAATTTTTTTCTTTCGAACTAACACTAAATCGCATCATTTATCCATCATCCCAGAATTTCCCTGCAATAATTTTATCTCTAAGGAGAGACATCATCATATACATACCTCAAACGCGGAAGCTAGAATCGAACCTGACATCTTACCTTAACATTAAATCATAGATCAATTCTTTACATCACCGTTTCTTGAACTTAATGCTCAATACAAGACTATTCATCAATGACTTAAGACATAACATAAGTTCTCAACATAACTTTAATACATAACACACGTCCTCAACTAGCATTAACACATAACATGCATCCTCAACTGACATTATCCTTAATGAGGTTATACATCATCATTCATCAAACATCAATCATAACTCAAGTCTTACACCATAGACTTTCAAAACGTTCAGATTTCAAAGTAGCAGAACTTAAACACATGGGCTACATTATATACATTCATCTCATCATTCATTTCATCATGCACTTGGAAAGTGCCATTTCATGTCTCGTTCCTGCTACAATCTCCATCTGGAACGTTTGAATATTCCAGTGGTAAAAGCCCAATTAGATGATGAACCATCTAAGTAAAAGTACAAAAATCATTTTCGTGCATGAATGCAAAATGTATTTTCCTTTCATTTCGGTTTGAGTCGACCGTTCCTTATGCTACTCTACATTTTTACAGCCTCCTTCCCAGGCCGAGGTGTATGGGTGCACCCTTGGAAAAGCAGCAGCCCCGGCCCGTACTCTCAAACCCTTATGCGGATGCATGATCAATAATTTCATCGTGAACACATGCATATTTTATCATCAATACATGTAAATGGAATTTACATGACATATTCATATCAATACATGACAACATGATAAAACTGTTTACATAGAATTGGGTTTTGGAAAAACAACTTACAAATCAAGCATCTTTTCGTAAAGCTAAATCCATTTCGGGGAGTACTACTTACCTCATTCGCATCTCATAACATCTCGATTCTTGTGCCAAGCTTCTAACGTACTCAAATCGGATCCTCAACATACCCTGGCCATCATATTCATTCAATAACGTCAATAATCTATTCCTCATAATTTCCTCATGACTTTTCTTTATTTCTTCTTATTTTCCTCAATAAATCCATACTAACTATTTCTCAAATATTTTTCTCAAAATTCCTTAAACATTTTCCTCACTAAATAATTTCTTAATAATAACTTATAAAATAACTTTCCTAATTTATTCGAATTTTCTAGAGATTTTTACTTACTTTAACTTAGCTGTTGAGGCTACCTCGGTATGTGTGCCTTGATCTCGAAATGCGTGACCGACCTCTATTGTCGCGCAAGTCATTGATTCTCGCACTCTACCTCAATTCTCACGCAATTACCTCGATTTTTGTACAACATCTTAATTTTCGCGCGCTGCCTCGATCTATGTGCCCAACCTTGATCCTCGAGTCTTGCCTCGATTCTCATGCCCGACCTTGATTCTCACACCCTACTTCACTATTTGCACACCACATCAATTTTTGTGCGATATCTCGATTTTTGTACATCGCCTCGATTTTTGTGCACCACCTCAAAATGCGTGCCCGAACCATTTTTCTTGCCAAAGTCTCCGAAATATCATTACATCTCCATTTCCCATTTTTCTAGAATTTTCGAGAGCTTCCTCTCATTTTTCCTTATTATTTTTTTTTCTTCCCTTCCTTTTCTTTTCTTTCTTATTTTCTTTTTTTTTCTCTTTGCACTGTTCATCTTCTTCCTCATTGGCAGCCCCTGCGTGCAACCTCCTTAGCAACTCCTTCTTTTCTTCTTCTTCCTTTCTCTTCTTCTTCTTCTTCTTCCTTTGTTTTTTTTTCTTCTTCCTCGCGGCTTCTTCGCACAGTGCCGCGCGCCTGCAACTCCATGCCCGAGCCGCCTTCGCGGCTGCCCCGCTCGACGCCATCACCGCGGCCTTCGGCCTCATTCGCGCACCCGCTGGCTCGATCGCCCCTGCCCGCGTGCTTGCTGCCAGCGGCCCCTGCGTCGCGGCTATGGCCGCTCGAGTTGCTGCCATGGCTGCTGAAA
Source organism: Diospyros kaki (assembly GCA_036245055.1). Classification (NCBI taxonomy): domain Eukaryota; kingdom Viridiplantae; phylum Streptophyta; class Magnoliopsida; order Ericales; family Ebenaceae; genus Diospyros; species Diospyros kaki. The sequence continues at coordinate 4,681,284 of BSEG01000010.1, forward strand.
CCTTGCTGGCTGCGGCTTCCAAGCTCTCTCGACCTCTCTCTCTTTCTCTCGCTCGACCGCTTCCACTCTCTCGGTGAAGCTTTTGGCCGAGCTTGCTCCCTACTCTTAGTTTTGATCTCCCTCGCATTTGCTCTCTCTCGGCCTCAATTCCTCTCGGCGAGCTTATGGAGCTCTCGGCCATGGCCGAACTCGACCACCTCCCTCTATATATGTATATATATATATATATATATCGGCGAGTTGCTTGGGCGCCACTCCACAATGTCACGCACACTCGACAATTCTCTCAAACTTTCTGCCATTCTCGCAGCCCAAGCTCCAACACGAAGACATGCTGTAACTTGTCTTCTCCATGCGCGCAGACATAATCCTTGAAACTTCCCCTGCTTCCCACGCTTATACGCACGCATGTATATTTATATTACATATATAATATTATATATATCTTATATATACTATTATAATTATGAAAAAATATATTTAATCCCTCTATTTAATTCTTAATACACTTGGAAAATATCTTAATTGCAATTACACCCCTAACGCTCAAATTAATTTGCACTGCAACGCCTCAAATCCAAAATTAATAATTGGCGTATACTCGAAAAAGACCGATTTCATCCTCGGGTCCTTACCGGGCTCTTGATTCATCCCGTAACCACTAAAGGGTTGATCGTCACGCAAAACCGGAGCCTCCCTAGGATTCCGTTGAATTCCCGGACGTCTCATACGATAATTCGATATTTCAACCTGATCCAAAACTGCATTTTAGCTGTACCGAAAAAATCATCTTAATTTCGATTTCTTTTATTTCCAAAAATCCTATCTCGGAACGCTTATCGAGACCGTGCTATTTTTCTTAGCTAATTACGCTCCGAAGTACTCCCTCCAGTCGATTCGACAATTTATTTTGTAATCCGGCTAATCTTTCAGTATTCAAACCTTGCTTAATGACGTGACAAGCTTATGCTGAAACAGGGTATTACAATCTGACACATGACCAATTCTATGAATTTATGTTTTATATTATGTCCCATTTATGTGACACATGACCAATTATTGAGTAATGTTATACACTCATAAGTAATGTTACGCACTCACATTTTGTCTAAAAGTTAATTGAATTTGCACTTCAATTTCTGTTGCATCCATATATGTATAAGTTTTTTTATGTTCTATGTTCTGTCCCTAAAGATACGCCCATCTCCATGCATCTACCTCATGAGTGGATCCACCTGATATGACGTAATTGAGAGTAGACAGTGTTGCCCTGATTTGCTACAAGACACAATTGTTTTAAATATCAATACTTAAACATAATATATTAAAAAAATCACATTTACAATTTTAATCTTACCATATCATCCATGGTGACTCTATCTTGATCATTTCTGTCAAACTTTGATCTATTTACAGGGTTTTGTATGACTTGATGAATAATGCGCTAATACCATGTCAAGTAGTCTTCACTGTACTCTCATGGCATTCATGCACATCCACCCTTTCGGTGTGCTGGCAATAATTGAAAATCCCAGTGAGTCCAACTATCATTGATAAAATCATAAATTACCTTATATGTTGTCGTAGTTATACCCTGCTTGGCTTCAACAGGGGATAATGGGGGTGGAGGTATATTCTGCACATGCCCAAATTGTCGCAGAACCCTCTCTGGATGATATGACTCAATCACGCTTCTACACTTAAGACATCCACAGAAGAACGTAATCTCATATAATGGGTGTTGTGCACAATGCCTCTCATGTAGTGTCCATATGATCTGCACGTGTTTCAGAATTTCAATGACGTGTTATATTAAGTTGTAAAATATGCCGTGCGAACAAACTACTTGATCTGTAGCTAAGTCATCAAGTTGCTTCGCAATGATTCTAAAGAATCATACTCATGAACAGGAAGCCAACAGTGAGCCCTAGGCAACTCGCCAATATATGTTAAGTTATGTTTACTTATAGTTAATGAAAAACGTTTGTATATCTACACCTGTGTACATTTAATGTGAATAATTGTTAAGATATGTTAAAAGATGTCAAATATATGCATAGAAAAATGAAATTTAAATAATTATCTCAAGTAATGTCAGATATTCACAGATTCCATTGAAGTCTCTTTTGCTCGCGATACCCAGCTGTCTATATAAATATGCCAAGCAAGAAGCCCTCATGCATACGTACTAGGTACACTTAAATATTTCAACAATGCTAGATAAGAAACCGAAATCATGGTACCACTTTTATTTACAAATAATGTATAACCTAATAAAAATAATGAATAGGCCCTGCTCGTATTGTAGATCTATTCATCCTGAGCTGAATCTAGTATGTTCATAAATGTTATTCTCAGCCAATCTAACTTCACATACAGTCCTTGAGTCTCCGCTATCTATCCTGCTACTTCTACTGCTGAGACTTCAAGTAAACGACATAATAAGTCACGAGCTTCATTACCTCTCAAATGGGGGACTAATACAGGGTTGTAAGCAATTGGTATCGTCAGAATAGTAGCAACGTCATCTAGCGTAACCGTCATCTCACCGAATGGTAGATAAAATGTGTTAGTCTCTGGTTGCCATCTCTCTGAAAATACTGACATGACTGTAGGATTCGCAAACCGATACGTGCATTTAATCAAATGTGCTAATCGAGATCTTACGATAGGATCACGAATACGTTACTAATTTGTCAATGGCTAATCGAGAATTCTTTGTCTATGGCTATTGCACTTCAATACACCTCTTTCTTATTACAAAAATTAAATAAATAATTAATAAAATTATAATAATTAATTTAAATATAAAATTATTTTCATAATCTATTTTTCAATGAAACTTACCTCTCCAGCCCATATGCTAACAATAACATGATTTTTAAAACTCTTTAAAATTGATAGATCTTTAGGGCTTCTCAAAAATGGTTCAGTAATATCATGTCCTAACGATCGCTCTGGAGCACTAGTAAATGGCTGCTCCGGAGCACTAGGAGATTATGAGTCCAAAATACCTGGCTGCTGAGGAATGTGCCTCACCGACTCTGAGATAAATGCATTAGTTATAGGCCAACCATCATGACCTTCTACCCTTCTCTTTCTTGTGGAAGTTGTTGGACGCTGAAGAGATGAAGATGTGTCAACTCCTTCTACTCCTTCTCCCTGAGTAGGTGCCATACCTATAAATGAATGTACCATATTAGTACTTTAAAAAAGACAAAATATATTGGTAAATAATTTTGAATTTTTAAAATAATAATAACCTATTATGAAATTAATTTAATTGATATGAGAATGTTATATTAACTGTCTAAATGCATGAAAAATAAAAGATGACAAATAAAATTGTTTATAATAAGATTAACAACAATTGGATTTATTAAAAATGTGAAGTGTAAAAATATAATTAATATGAAAAATAACAAATATATGTGTGACATGAATAAGAAACCAATGATATTTTTTACAAAAAAAGTATAAAAATTGATATTAAATTTATTAAAAATTTAGAAGGCTCGAAACTAAAAAAATAAAAATTAAATAAATTATTAAAACTGACCCTGAACCCCCAGGTTCGAGGATCTGGGGACCTTCCAAACTCGAGGTTTTCTCTAACCCTGGGATTCGGGGGGTCCCCAGACCCTAGGGTTCGAGGGATCGTCGAACCCCAATATTCGGGGGTTTCTCGAACCTCCAAACCCTGAGGTTTTAAGGACCCATTGAACCCCCGAATATCGGGGTTCGGGTGGTCCCCAGACCCTCGAATGGTTCCCCTGACGATGATAGTGGGATTGCGACCATTATCAGCTGCAATGCTGCTACCATCACACTAGACATCGGGCTGGTGCGATGATGGTCGAATCGTGGTCGCCACCATCATTAGTCGTGATGGTGGCAGTCGCTGGCGATGGAGATGTCTCCATTATCGCACCAACTTGGTGTGATGATTGCAGAACTAGATCGACACACGAGAGATTTAACGCATACTTGATTTTGCAATTTGAAGTTCTTCTTCTTCGCTAACATTGGCCGTCAATTCAAGTTGTTAGGGTTTTGTGTGAGGAATTTGTGTGGGGATGGTTGTGTCTGTGGGGAAATGTGTATGGCTATGAGAAAGAAGGTATATTTAGAAATTAATGACTATAAAGAGTAATTATGGTTGCTATAAATAACAAAAATAAAAGGTGAGTTTTGAGTGGCTACGGAGAGCAAAAATAGTGGCTGGGAATAGAATTTCTCAAAATCTTTTTGTAAGTAGTCTAGGATTGATAAAAATTTGACATAATTGTGAATGAATATTGTCTAATAAAAAAATATTAATCAAATATTTAAGAGTTGTAGAACTGAAGGTTTGAAAAAATAATAGGACACCATAACACAGAGTTAGATAGAAGAAAGAGACTCATAATAAGGAAAAGATAGCAATGTATGAAATTAAAAAAAAAAAATGAGATCCTTTTATGTAAACATTTTTTTACCCTATAGTCGTTTAAAATTTAAACATTCAAACTTCAATTCCAATTATAGCCTATGAGACTATGAGTGCATTTGCAAGAGTCCCCTACAAGTTGCTACAATGCATCTCCCGTCAACCCAACACACATACTTATAGGGATAATAATGTTATTTATCTGATGAGAGGACGTGAGCTCCAACCCCTACCCCCTCCCCCAACCAATATGCCCAATGCTAGCAAGAGAATAAATTTCTTTGTAGAGATTCTCCTGCAAGTGTGTTGTACATACTTAAGTGTGTTATGCTTCACACTTATAAATTATCTACAAGTAAAAAATATTTATTTTTATTTATTTTTTTTGTTTTGTTAGTTTTTATTTTTTATATAATTAAATATTTATTTAATTCTTTTATAAAATTTTGTTATCATGATAGTAAGTTGACTAAAGATTAACCTGAAGTTAAATTAATTAAATAGTAACAAGTGGAATGATTCTTGCTACAGATTGACCCATAGGCATAATGTATCATCAGAGCCGGCCCAACAGAGCTGGGGCCTTAGGCGAAAAAGTTTATTGAGACCTTTCAGTATTAATTTTTTTTATAAAAAAATAAATAATATATTTTTTTACATAAATATTTCATCATTTTATTAAATAAAAAAAAGTTAAAATTCAATCAACTATAAAATATAATAATCTCTTAACAATAATAAATTTTCAACTAAAATATAATGTCTCAAAAAAAAAAAAGCCAAACAATTTACGATAATAAACAAAAAAAAACAAAATTAATTTTTTTTAAAAGTCTAAGAAGATCAGTGCGAGCAAAAAATTATACATTCATGATTCTCTTATAAAGAGAAACAAAACATAACATTAAACTGATAGTATTAAAGGATAAAATTCACCAACAATAACTTTTTATTCTACAAATATGTGTTGGACTATGTTCATCTTTATATAAAATTAATTTTTCTTACATTTTGAGATGTAAAATTGTTGATTAAATTTTCATAATTAAGTTTATCTAATAAATCATGAGTTTTATGGGAAACACTACAGCAACGGTTAAAAAAAAGAAAATGGTGAAGAAAGTTAAAAAAAATTAAAATATTTTATATTTAATTTTTAATAAAATATTAATTATTAAAAAAATAAAAAATATACATAAATATTACAAATTTCTAAAATCTGGAGTCTTCTAATTTGGGGCCTAATGCCATGACATAAATGGCTTCAAACTAGGGCCGGCCCTGTGTATCATGTCTGGTCACAAGATCAAATCAATATGACTTGCATGTCACAATAACTAATTAAATCAAACTAGTGGGTTAAATCGATCCAAAAATTATTAACTTGTGTAGTACCTTTAATATATATACCGTTATATATATATATTAAAAGTTTGATAAAAAAAAATATGATTTGAAAAGCAGAAATAGAAAAGAAGGGCAGAGGGACCAGGGAAGGATGTGAAGGGACAAAAGTAGAAAGGACCAGAAAGAGGGGGCGCACGTGGGGGGAGGATAAGGCTGCTACCCACTGCTCACTGCTCACCTGCTCACTGTCACTGCTCACTGCTGTTGGGTCTGACGTTCTTTTGTTTTGACCGGTCCCACCTTCATCTGTCTTGTCGGGGACTTCAATTCCCTTCCCCTGCGTTGCGTGGCCGACACCCCAATTTCACACGGCGGATTCCGCTTCCCCGTCAAATTCTCCTTCTTGCCCCTACCCTCCCGCCTTTTTACACGGCCGCCCGCCCCCTCAATTTCACGAATGAGACTAACTCTTTTTTAAAGTAAAATATCATTGCCTATGATTATGGGTGCCAAAACAGTCCATTTAGTAAATGCAAACGATTGATTTGGTAATTGAATCAATTATATTTTTTTAATTGATTAAATTAAATTAATAAATAAAATTAAACTGAATCAATTAATTAATTTAAATTTTAAATTAATAAATAATTAAACAAATTAAATGTAAATAACTAAACTAATTAAATAAAAAAAACACAAACAAATAGAAGAAAAATAAAGTAATCAGTATAAAATACACAAAATTAAATAAAATAACTTCGTTTTATAAACATCAAAATAACATTTTTTAAAATTTGGTCAGTTTAGTTAGATTGATTTTTCCAATCAAAAATTAAAAATTGAACTTTTAAAAAAAAATTAATCGAACCAAATTGATGTAAGAAAAAAATTTAATTAAGCCGATTAGTTTGAGTAAACTAAACTTTTACTCTCATCTATTTATGATTTACGAAAACGCTTTGAGAGTATCGTTTTAACATTTTAAAAACGTTTTTTATATCGAAACGTCGAGAAATATTAAAAAAATATTTTATTTTTTTTTATAATTTTAAAAATATTTTAAGATAATTTCGTAATATTAAAAAAATATCAAAAATGTGTTTCTATTCATAAAAAGGATACAGACCAATTTTTTTTTGTCTAAAAAATTTTAATTCTAAACTAAACCAGAGTTTGGCCAAACTTTTTGATGAATACGCCAATGAGACTATTATTTATATTTTAAGTGCATCATCATATAAAATTGGGTTGGTGCGGGCAGAAACTGAAGACGGCAAAGCGGCGAGTTCTCTGTTGCAGCGGTAGTTGTACTGGGAGTGGCAGGAATAGTTCTGGCACTGCCAAGCTTTGATTCTTCAACAAAAGGCCTTCGCCTTCTACATTGCAAAGCCAAGCTTTAGAAAAAGCGCCGCAACAAACACACAAAAGGCCGGGCGGGCGGGCCGGCTGGCTCTGCTGATGGATCCTCTCACCGCACCGCACCGCACCGCACCGCACGTCGTTTTCTTACCGTACACGTGGCGCACGTGAACGTGCGTTGGACGCAATAATTGGTGGGCCCCGCTGGCCAAAACGTCAAGGTTTATCAGAAGCCCAAAATTAAATTAAATTTAGTTAAAAAAAAAAGTAAATTACTTTCGGGTATGCTCTTATTCTCAAAGAAAGAGTAGTAGTCTGTATCATGCGAGTGTTTTAAAAATAAAAAATAAATAAAATTTTATTTTATATATTTAATAGTATTATTATATAATTTATAAATTAATCATTAAAATAATTCAATACTTTTCACAAACTTATAATTTTATCTAATTTTTTAATTTTAGTAATTAAGTCTAATTTGACTCAATTAGGTGTTATTTTTTTAATATATAAAATTAATTTAAAAAGAGTGTATTCATGTTAATTTGTCATGACAAGTGTTATATAATATAATATTTTTAAAATTATAAAAAAAAAAAAACATATTATATGTTAATAAGTTATATATATCTATATATATCTATATCTATATATCTATATTTCTCTTAAATTAATTTTATATGCTAGATAAAATTATATTCAATTAAATCAATTTAGACCAATTACAAAAATTGAAAGGATCTTATTAAATTGCAAATTCTATAAATAGATTGAATTATTTTTGTGATTAGTCCATAATTATTATATAAAATATCAAATAAAATAAAATTTGACAATTAGGTAAAATTAATCTTTAAATCCTAAAAAGATGATTTTAATGAATAAAACTAATCTTTTCAAGATTGTTTGAAATGACTATTCCTAGTCACTATCAAACAAAGAGACTTAACACTAAGTAAATGATTATTTTTTATTTATAATAAATAGAGGAGAATCTCACCTCGAGGCAAGTATTCTCACTCATAATCTCTTTTTTTTTTTTTTAGTTTTTGTACTATTATTTAATATAGATATCAAATTAACTTTTAACTTTTACAACCCATCTTGAAATATAATTTTACCGTTCTTTTTTTTCATTATTTCAAGTTGATTATTTGAAAGCTAAACATATTTCGTCGTTTTGATATTCATTACTTTTTTTTTGAAATTATCGTCTTTACGTGATCTTTCGTTACTCGTACTTTTAATTTCAGAAGAAAAGATAAAGCACAGGTAAAGATTTTATTTCACTGTGCAAAACAAAAAATTGAACCCACGACCTATTGATATGAATCCCAATAATCCAACTACTTGACCTAACTTTAGGAGCTACATTACTTTCTTCTTTATAAATATATTAATGATTGATTTGTATATCAATCGTCGTCTAATTTTCTTAATTTATAACAATAACCTACTCCATCATAAAAAAATCGATATAGTCTTATATATAAAAAAAATATTATTATAAATAAAATAATTAACCAATTAACTGTATCACCAAACTGTACTTATCATCAATGAGTTAAAATGTAACATACTATTGTATTTTTGGTTGGGTCCTTAAAAAGACAAAATTTCAACCAACCATGCAAAGCCTTTGTCAACGTCGCAATCTTCGTCTTCTTGAACACCGCAGACGCATTATTTGCCTTTGTGCAATAATTAACCTAGAGATAGCAACCAAACACATTCCCTATCTAAACCTTGATTGATATATATTATTGTCACGCTTAAATCGATTAACCCTTGAAATAAACAAATTTTATTTGGAGAAATGGCCACCAAATTTGAAGGACCCGAAACATATGAAAAGGATACAATTCCTAACGGTTTCAACAAGTATTTGTTTGTTTACGATTTTAAACCCTCTTTATTTGGTAATTTTGTGTTTAAGATAATATAAAAAGTAAAAGTAAATAGACGAATATATAGTAAAGAAGTGAAAAAAGGAAGGGGCCACAGTCACACCTTCCTAAACATGAGGAGCCATGATTGAGAAGATAAACCTTATTTTACTTTTATGACTAAGCATGCTTTTGGATAGAAATTCAAAAGGATCAAACATATCTTTCACGGATTTAGTTGTTGAATTGGGTGATCTTGTAATCTAAGGATAAATTTACCCTTTGTATGATTATCGGACCCACAAAATTATACATATTAACATCATCACTGCCCTGATTTTACTTTCACAATGCTTATCCACAACAAGGTAATTTGAGGGTAGGATAGTCATGCAAGTATGAGATTATAGTTAGGTCATTTTCATGTCCTATATTAGGCCCTTTAAACCACTTGGTTCGCCCCATTTGTCAATAATAGGATCACACTCGGGTGGGTTCTTGGCCTCTCCTATTGTTTGTAGCCCTTGTTTTTGTTGCTTAATTGGCTTTTGTTTGTATGAGTCTAGCCTATCCATTTATTGTTTGTTTTTGGTGTTCTCTAAAAATATATAAGACATCATCTTTGTATAATCTATCTTTGAACCCATAAATCATATAATGAATAATCATCTGAATAACTATTAAACATCAAATATTAATTTTCAAGAGAATAACTATATATATATATATATGAATTTATATCTAAATTGAGTTGAGATAGCTCTTTGATAGTGGAATGAAGTTGGTAAATTATAAGGTGGGATTATTAGGTGAACACTTTACATGATTAATGGGCCCTCATGATGGACTAAGATTATTGAATGGGACAATCTTGACCTAGAAATGGTAGCCCTCCTTTAGGCTTTGCTTTACTTTCTTTTCTTTTCTTTTCTTTTCTTTTTTCTCCATTTCAATTGATTAGAGAGTTGATTCACAAACCTATGTTGCTGCTATTATGGCCCATTCCTTATCAGGATGGAAGGTGACCAACTAGTTGTTCTTTTATAGTCAGAGTTTGCATAAAGAGATTAAGAGAAAGATCTTGACAAGATAAAAAGGGATCCACCCTTAACCCTATGTACATGCATGTCATGCATCATATGTAAGTAGATTTACAAATGAAACAATTAAAATATACTTTTATTATTGAAAAATAGAATACAAATTAAAAAATGTTATTATTTTGATGCAAAATTAATTATTTGTACATAAACTATATATTTTTAATATTTGAGAATTGATATCATAAATGCCAACACTGACACATGTTGGTTTGAATTATGCGTATGCTTATGTACGTTAAATGATTATTTTGGTGAATATCCTAGAATTATCAATATAACTATTAATTTTGAACGAATAAAACCAACGTAATCCGTAGGAAAGTTGTTTGGATAGATTCATTAGAAGATGTAAGGGAGAGTAAAAGTTCGATTTACTCGAACTAACCAAACTGAACTGACCGAATTTGTTGGTTCAATTTGATTTTTTTCTTGGATCGGTTCGATTTGATTATTTTTTCTCAAAAGTTTGGTTTGATTTTTTGGTTGAAAGAATCAAATTAACTGAACCGACTGAATTTTAAAACAATGTTTTGATGTTTATAATATGATATCATTTTTTTATTTTGTGTGTTTTTATTAGTTACTTCGATTTTTTTCAATTTTTTTGCTTCTCTTCAGTTTAATCGGTTATGTTCAATTTATACGGTTTGAGTTTGATTTTTTCGATTATCGGTTAGTGGATTTACCAAACTAATCGTTTGTACACCATTAAAAATGTGAAGTTGATAAAATTTTTCCTAACATTTGTACATAGTTTTCTCTTAATATTAGGAGAATTATACATTTTTATTAGTTGTTTAGATTTTCTACTCTTATTTTTTTATTATAAGGCTAGGGTATACTCTACTTTAAAACTGTTACACTTTTTTAGTCATTTTCAATTAAATTCTTATTTACAAAAAATATATATATATATTTGTTTTAATTTTGATTTGACAAGTTGTTATATGTGGAATAACGAGAGCCATGATTTTTGTGGATTGATTAAAAAATTTATTTTTATGAAATTTAGTTTAGTGTTTTACTTTTAGAAATAATTAAAAAATTATGAAAAAAAGAGATTTTTTTTCTTTAATTTATATAATTTTAGTTCTAAAACTATATTTAAAAGAAGAAGGATAACATAAAAATAACATCCAAGTGATGAAATGTCCTCATCCATTTTAATCCCCTCCAAACGGCTCCTCTCTTACTCTTCTCTCAAAAGACAAACACAACTTTCCGATTCCGATTCCCAATTCCCATTCTTTTTGGGAAACTAATCAAAGTTCAGCTCATCGGAATCTAAATTCTTTCCCCTTTTTTTGTAATTAAGAAACTGAAATGGATGATAATCAGAAAGGAAGAATTTCTGTACTCAATTATGGCTCAGTCTTCGACTCTCTTTCACATCAGAATGAGCTCAAGTTCGAGCCCCAACAAAGCATGCCAAAACAGAGAAAAATCTCTGATTTCATGGCTCCCCCATGAATGTTCAAACCAGAAACCAACCATTATTTATTTATTGTTTCTGATAAAACCAGTCATCATATGAGTTGTTAATCAGAAAGGAAGAAGAAGAAGAAATAAGTAAATATACAGAAGAGCTAGCACTGAGACTTGTGAACTAATAAATCTGTTAATCAAAATCACAGGTCCATTGATCTTGATCGAGTACAAAATTTGCTGAAGATGATCATATCCTCAGTAGATCGATGCTATTTACATTCCGAAAAGGCCAACCCAGAAAAGAAGAGAGAGAGAGAGAGAGAGAAGATGGAACAAATTAATTAATTATCAATCATGCCAGCAGAGAAGCATGACAACACATCTCCTTATAATGTAAAGCCTGGTTCTTTGCTCTCTAAGCGCTCCTCCAAGACCTCTACTGGATGAAATCCTCCTCTTGGATCCCCCCATGCTTGTGCTGCTCATCTTCATCCTCTCTTCTTTAGTAACTAGAGACAAAATACTTCTAATTGGTTGAGAGATCAGAAATTTAAAGAGACAACTGAGATAACTGGTTAATTTCCCAGCTAGCTAGAGAAAGGAACAGAGGACTGCTTTCTGAGAGTCTAAGCAAGTTGAAGATGCAGAAGAAGAAGAAGGGTTTGAATGGAAATGGTCAAGGCTTGAAGGAGAAGTGGAAGGCTAAGAGGGTTTTTATATAGGATATTGGGGGGAGAGAGAGAGAGAGAGAGAGAGGTGGTCCTAATTGGCAATGGCTATGGTCTAATAAAGAGCCAACGATGAGACATCAAAGGGCGTGCAGTGCCCCCTGGCTGGAGTGCGATTTTGTGCACCCCATTTAACTGAGGTAAGTTTACCCACCGTCATCCACCGTTAGCTTAAGGCAGTGAATAGAGTTATTGGAAAATTAAAAAAAAATATTTAATTGATTTTACGCAGTCCAATGCAGCAGCCCGCCCGCCCAAACACTTCTTCCCTCACTCTCTCATGCACCTCTCTCTCTCTCTCTCTCTCTCAGTCACTATCTTTCCAGCAGGCAGCAGTTCTCTCTCCGCAGCAACGGCCTTCCATTTTCGGCTCCCGTCCAGCAGCACTCTCCACTCACTCTCTCTCTCCGTCCCCTCCACCTCCTGCGTCCCCTCCAACAGCAGTCGCGGCGTTCCCTCCACCTCCGATGTTCTCTCTCTCTCTCCGACATGTCATCCGCCTACAGCGACCCTCCTCTCTCTCCGACGTACAGCAACGGCCCTCTACTCCCTCCGGCGTGAAATAGTGGCATACAGTTTTAGGCGGTGTAATTTGAACAATGTCCAAACAGTTGTATACAGTTTTACGCGGTGTTATTTCAACAACAGCGTATCATAAATTATGATTTGTTTACATCTTAAAATCTTTTTAGTACTTAAACTAAACAAATTCATAAAACTGTATATCATCATTTGGACACTATAAAACTCATATAAAACTTTTTTTTGCTGAAAAATATTGTTGGGTAAATAATAAACATTATATGTAATAATATATGATAAATATTATATAATTTAATTTATTACAAAATATGATTTTATTTTAATCTTTTGTAAGATAAATTGTAATGGAGATATAAAAGTTATATTTTCAACATTTATTACAGTCAAAGTATATTCTCTCTCTTTCACGTATTATAGTGATATCTTATAACATTGTTGTTGTATAATAAAAAAAAAATTTAAACAGATGAATAAAAAATAAAACACGTATATTACTTTTAATAATAAAAAATTACTTAAAAAATATTTATATTTGCAAAAAATTACTTCACGGCCAAATTTGATATTAATAATTAAATAGAGTTAAACAATTAAATCACAGGGCTGTATATTATATACCCATGCCAAAGAATAAATTCTTAGCCTAATAGAGTTAAAGAAATATAAGTATTTTTTAAGAAATTTTTTTATTACTTTGGAAGATACAGGAGTTGGTGGGCTTGTTGAGGGGTCTGAGACCCCGGATGGTGGGTGCGAAGAATAAGGTAGAGGCCATGGTAGAAGAAGGGAGTTTTGGAAAAAGAAAGAAGATGAAGATGAGATAGTGGATGGGAACTACTAAGAAGAAATATATTTGTTTGGTACTTTGAAGCAGAGTCTGGAGGGAGGTGAAGGGTCGTTCTCCAACGATGGCGGGAGGCCGACGACACGCCGAAGGTGGAGAGACACCGCTGCTGGAGGAGGGGTCGCCGGAAAGAATGGAGGGAGACTCCGGGAATGGGAGAGAGAGAGAGAAAATGAGAGGAGAAGAAATGGGTCAACTTATATTGGGCCGCGTGCAATTCCATTTGCCTCACTCCTCTCTCTCTGTTTAATCTCACTCCTCTCTCTCTCTGTTTAATTTAACGGTGGGTAAAGTTACCCACCGTTAAATGGGGTGCACAAAATTGCACTCCCCTGGCTCACCGGAGAATGCCCTCCAGGCCCCCCCACTTGGGATTCCATAACCACACCTACAATCCTTGTATAAAATGAAACAATCTAAAACAAATTGGTTAAGAGTTTTTCATTATTTTTCTCTAAAGTGAAAAAGAGATAAATTTGATATCAAAGAATTTTCACGTGGAAGTTAGATTATATTCAATCCTCACCAATTTATGAGGTTCGGTTAGGTGGGTTTAAGTTATATTTTAAAAATTATTTATTCCATTAATAATATCCTTTATTAAGTTTCTGTAACAAATTTATTAGTCTTCTTAACTGTTTAATCTAACTAATAATTAATGATAAATACAATGTAGCAAGGTGCGTCTAACCATGATTATTCATTATTAAATGTAAAATTTCATACACTTCAATGAAAATTGGGGAAAAAGATAAAATAAAAGTTAATAAAAATTTGATCAAAAACTCTTAAAAATAACATATATATAATAATAGTCTTAGATATGAATAAAATTTAAACCCACTTGATAAAATTAAAAAAATGAGATTATTAAATCTCCCATCTCACACACACTCTCCATCTCTTGGCCAAATATTGATATGGCATCCTCCCCATATGGCTATGGAGTGTAGGGATCACCCACCAACATGGTGGGTCGGCCATTACCTCAATAAGGTAGCACATTGCCATAGTTTATATGAGCTGCCCCTTTCATTTTGTTGATGATGAGTTGATAATGTTAGACACTACTTGTTGGATGCATATGCAATTTGTATTTGTATTATTTCCTTCTTTCTTTCTAGCCACACATATGATAATTCTGTGCTTGGATCCACCATTCAACACCACCTACCTATTGCCAATAATTAATTGGGGGGGGGGGGGGGGGGCTAGGGTTCATCAGCTCAACTGAAACCTAGTTAAGAATATGCACATCTTAACTACTTTCTCTCAATCTTCCACTTTTAACCATAATAATTGGCTCATATTTTCTTGACCTCAAGCGGACATGCATGCCATATTTAATTATTTGTACACGTAAAGTGCTAGTATTGGAACCCCCAATACACAAACTATACATACAAGGGCGATTAGCAAAGTGAATTAGTTAATAAAAAGATTATGAAGAGTACGTAGCTCCTATCACGACTACACATACTTGACCTTAAAGAGACAAAGTACTTGACTAAGAGCAAGACATCCTCTCTCTCACACTCTTAATTACTTGAAATACATATCGTTATCACTTATTACACCATATTTCATATTAATAAATATTTTCTAGGGTGAATTTAACTCTACACCAGGTCAGCTGTCCTAACTATTGTTCCAGTACTACTGAACTGGGTCAATTTACCATTTATTATTGAGCATTCTTTACATTATTAGCATTTTCATGAATTTGGGTAATATTTTTATGTGTGTGTGTGTGTGAGAGAGAGAGAGAGAGAGAGATGGGATGGGAGCATGATAATTAGCATATATAATGGATGCCCATATCTCAAAGAGCTTTGTGAATCACAAGAAGCTGGGAAGGCAAGACAATTTGGCAGTAGAAATTCGGGGAAGCTGCTAATTGCTAAAAGAAAGGAATCAAAATAGCAGTCAAAGCAAGCCCCCACGTGAGTCCCCATTTGTTTATTTCTTTTGAAGAATGAGAAAATTGCCCAAAGCACGAAATTGCATTATTAGTTGTAACTTAACTGCATCCCCCATTTAATTAATCTCTGATGATCAGTGAAGGATTAGTAGTTTACACTTCACCACACAATAATTAATTAATTAATTAAGTAAAGCAACCCATTCCACAACTTGCTTCTCCTCGTGCTCCTCCCATTTTACTTTGGACTTCTAAAATTAACCCATTCATTTAATATTAATAATCATTCAATTTTTGTTTTTTATTGAAAACTTCTTATACAAAATGATGTGATGTATATACCGCCTTGTAATGAGGTGCCTGTTGATGGTATTTTCCTTTTTGAAGTGTGTAGAGATCGAGTGTTTTCGTTCTCGAGATATAATAATAAATTTATAATTATAAAAAAAATTATTTTTAATATTTTGAGAGATTATAAGATATGTAAAGACACAAAGTATCTATTGCACGAGCTCACTCTATAATGTTTAAGTCAATCTTAATTAAAAAATAAAAAAATATTATGATAGTTTGTGTAAAAGTTTATATATATGGAGAATATGGGTCACTCCTATTTATAAAGGTTGAAATTGATAAATAAGAGAATATTCATATCTTTTGAGATCATTTGTTTCATTTAATTTTTAAGGTATTAATTTTGAAACTTGGTTGGAATGCTTAAATCGAGATCGCATTAGAAGGGTCTTTGAGAGACTTGTATGAAGGGGTCGCCAGCTTTTCGTAGTTTTCTCTTTTATTTTTTAAGTTTTTTTGAATTTATTTATTCTTAGATATACTCTTTTTACAAGTGAGCCATGATGCAAGACACATCGCATTCTATATAAATGAGATTGAGAGATGTTCTTATTTTACAAGTATGTGCCTGTATATAACTTTTTTTTATTTTTTTTAAAAATATTTCTACGACTTTAACCTTAATTAACTTTTTTTGTCATTTTGCATGAATATACAATATTTTGTAAAAAAATCATTTTATTGTAATGAGCCCTTAATCTAATGGGACTCTCATTGAAGAATGGATATTAACAAGTTGGAAACTATATGTAGTGTAAACTTTAGGCTTAGGAAATATCACAGATGGCATTTTTGTAAATGATGTATAGAATTTTCCTATTAACAATATCATTTTTGTAATTATGAGTCACTGCATTTGAAAGTTTTATATAAAATTTTAATTCACATATTATAATATAATTAATTAATTAATTACCCAAATAAATTGCATCATTTGATATGAAAATCTCTGGCTGTCAATGCCATATTGTCTGTTGCTTCTTTGATTTGAAGTAAAGATGGATATATATATATATATATATATATATATATTTAAAATAAGTCTTGAAATGAGAAAGCTATTGGGCTCATCCTTGAGATTGCCAAGCCTCACTAATTAGATAGCTTAACAAAGGGTTTTGATTTCATTTAAGCTTAATCTTAATATAATCACATAAAATGTCATCCCATTCCATGTTATATGTATGATACCTTCGAAACCAAGAAATTAGCAACATCTCATTCACACATAATTACGTAGTGAATAATATATATATGCATCATATTGATTTTATGTACGTGCAGCGTGCTTAGATAGCATAATCAATATATTTAAATATGCATCAAGGAGTGGGAGACACCCAAGGCTTTGGGAACTCAACTGGGGTGGATCAAAGGAGACAATTAGTGAATAAACTAAACCCTAATTATAAAAGCACCATATTCAAAGTGTTCCAGGCTCAGTCTGAAGTGTCCCGTGCTGTTTTTATTGTACTGTCTTTGTCTTAAGAAATGGTCTCATGGTACTGAACAAGAAGGTCAGAGTTGCACGTGAAGGTCTCGTGATTGACATCCATGGTTGCTGCCCACGGTATCCTCAACATCGTGTCATCTCCTCCAAGTTAATTACTTCTTAATTTTAAAACTTCAACTTCAATTAATCATAATATATATTATTATTATTATTAAGGCTTAATGCAAGCTCGTCAACCCAGATAATCAAATGCTCCATTCACTGTTGCTTACAGCTAATTCCACAAATCAGCATCAGAGAAGGATCAGCAGAGAATTAAGAGAGAAAGAATGAAATAAATTAAGAAAGAGTTCGTGCAGAATGATGCAGCTTTTTAAGAGTGCCATAGATAAACGAACCGTGAACTGATAGATATATAGGCATTACACAACTGCTTTTAAATATAATATAAAGATAACTCAATTTGAGTTTTACGTAGATATAGAATAGAAGTAGGAGATTTAGTTTTATTGGATTAATCATCTGTGAACAAGTATAGTCTACAGTATAGTTGCTGAATCACATATCAATAATCTGAGAAATCACGCTGTTATCGATCAATCGCAACAATGAATTTATAAGCAAAAATATCGTTTAAGTTAATCAAGTCTATAAAGAAGAAAACAGTCGAAGGACACAAAATTTAATAAATAACATCTTTTTGAGTGAGAAAATGAACAAGTTACATAAAGTTAGAAAGATTGCAAGAATTCAGGATACAGATGAACTTAAAGCAAACGATCCCATATGGCCATTTGTGTGACAGTCAGAGCCGGCCCAAGTATAAGGCAAAATAGGCGGCAGCCTAGGGCCCAATTTTTGATAGGCCCCTAATTGAAAAATTTTATAATTTATATATATTTATATTTTTAATAATAAATATTTTATTAAAAATAATTAAATATAAAACACTAAATCTATAAAAAAATCTTATTGTTCCAGTTCACTTCCCTTCCCCTCTCCCTCTATCTCTCTCACAGAGACTCTCTGCCCAATTTTTGTACAGTTGTTTTTACACTTCCCAATTCCCAATTTTCCATAATCTCACCACTAAACCCATTTTCACTTCTCCCTCTTCTCTCACTACCCTTTCTTTCTCCCTTGCGCGCTTTAGATTCTGCAGAAATAATACATATTTGTAGAATTAAAATTTGTTCTTTGTTAGTGAATTTTATCTTTTTAATGCTATGAATTTAATGTTTCGTTTTGTTTCTTTCTATAGAAAAATTAGGAATTTATAATTTTTTGCTCAACTTGTATCAATTTTCTTAGAGTTTTAAAAAAAATTAGTTTTGTTCTTTCTTTATTTATTGTAATAGATTGTTTGGTTTTCTCTTTTTGATCTATGAGACTTTATATTTTAATTAAAAATTCATTATCGATAAGAGATTATCGTATTTTATAATTGATTGAATTTTAATCTTTTTTAATTTACTGAAATTTTCTCATAAGAAGGTATATGATTTATTTTTTTTACAAAAAATTAATACTCTTAAAAAAGGCCTCGAGAATTTTTTTTGCCTAAGGCCCCTAATGCCGTTGAGCCGGCTCTGGTGACAGTTGATCAATTTTCTCAACTTTAGAGCATCTTCGATTAGACATTGCATCAAATTATGTAGCTAGTAAGGATGGATACACAAAGATTTATACAATTTTCTTTCCTTTTCTTTCTTGTTCATCTTTCTTCTTTCTGAAAAAACTGTGTATGTACAAGCATCATTCTTCTCTTGGGATCCACCGGCTCCACCATAAGCTCTTCCTGCGTTGATTAAGCTCATCCATGCTCTCATTCAGTGTTCTTATAATCTTCCTCTGCAGCCGGAGAGCCGATGCAAGAAAATTCCTTTGTGCGTTTGCCTTCTTCTTCGGCTTAATCTCCTGCATATCAAAACAAGAAATTCAACAGCAAAGTGGTAAAAACCTGTCCAATGATTAACAACCATGTAAGCAACAAGAATAATGATCCTTTTTTTGGCCGAAATTGTGGGCCGAGCAGTTGAAATGACCACTCTGCCCCTGTTGAAATGATACCGCTTCACCCGCTCGGCCTACAGTTTCGGACAAAATATCATGGTTCAGGGAACATGTGCTAATTCAGATGATATGGTTAAATGCAGACTCTGAGCTCCAGAAGCTGGGCTTCCGTGAAGCCACCGTCTTGTTTCGTTCCCGACTTTGCCAACCCACTTGGCTGCTTCCCCGTAGTCCTGCTGCGTCGCTCGGAAGAGCTGCAGCCGGAGATTCTGCATGGCGGACAAAGCCAGCAAGCCTTCTTTGTCGAAGTATGGATGAGCCAAAGCGGTTTTTGCACTGGTTCTTTGGCGAGCTTTGTAGCGAACCATGGATGTGAGAAGTTCCCACCCTATTCCTCCATCTAAATCTAATAATTCAAAGCCTCTCCGCAGTTCGGGGCTAGCTCGAAGTTCTACAGTCTTCCTCCACGCAACCAAATCGTATTCACATCTCTTCAGCTGGCGATTGAATTGTATGAGACTACTGTCGGTGCGCAGCCCCGGGAATGCCTGCGTAGAGAACACAATTAGAGTGTCAACTCCAACTGATAACTTGACAGAAAAGTTAGCAACTTTGATTGCAATTCTTTTATTTCCTGAGTTTCTCAAACGCTTCTGTCAACTCAGAATTATGTTCTGTAACGCTACAATATTTCCTTCTGTTGGCACTAGTATATTCTTTACATCTTTGCAGTTTCTTTGTTCAGAGTGAATTTTCATCAACAATACAATTGCATCAACCGGACCTCAGTAAACTTAAACTATTATAAATCAACATGGTGTTATTGGGTCATGAAACAAATAGATTATAGAATGCAGTAATTCTCCTAAACAAGGTCAAGAGACATGTCTAAATCAGTATATTTGGCCGATCATGACTGAAATGGCAGATTTTGACAACTCTTCTAGGAGTCATCCGATGAGATATTGTAAGCTCTAGTAAAAAAGAGTGGTACTGTAGCTAACTAGTCACTTACCATTTGTAGGAAAATGAGACCGGCACTGTAGATATCGAATCTATCTGGTAGATTCAACTGTTGAAGGATAATACAATCAATAGCATGGAAAAATTTTGCTTCATTAAAAAGAGGAACCAATTGCAAAAGGTCAATGTAGGGAGACCTGCCACAAAACTGGGGAAAGAGCAGCTGCCACAGGAGCGGAAGGTGCAGATGGAGTTTGCGTGCTCATAATATATTGCTCGGGTGCTGCATATCTGAATGGGAAAGAAAGAAAATGTCAAGAAGACAGTATCAACTGTTAAGAAAAATAGTATGAGATTAAATTCGAGTGAAACTGTGCCCTATACTGACCCAATGATGAGAAGCAAGGTCACACGTTATACTAGGCTGTTAGACCGATTAAATTCAGTTATCATGACCTAGTCCTAACTCCTACGGGTGCGTTAAATGTACATGAGAATGCCTTTCTCTTTTTCCTGTTCCTTTTCCTTTTATAATACATAAAGAATGCTAGACAAACAACTATCCTTTGGACCATGGAGCAAACCAATCTTCCGATGCTTTGATTATCACAAAACTATGCCAAAATAGCACCACCCAACTTCCTTTGCATAAGCTCTAAAATTATGTTCTGGCTGTAAGGTTATTCAACTTCCCAATTAACGGCTAAAACATGCTGAGAAATTGGAATTCGGGGCATTTAATTACCCCAACTTCATGACCATACTATAAATATTACCTGGAATAAAACGGCTTAATACATATTTTAGTCCCTGAACTAATCAAAAAAATGGCTTTAAGGATATCAACTAAATTGTGTTCACTATTCATACAACAACAACAACAACATATCCAGCCTTTATCCCACTATGTGGGGTCGGCTACATGAATTCTAGACTTCCATGTATTTCTATCGTTTGTCATATCTTCATTTAGATCCATATACTTCATATCGAACTTTAATGTCTCTCCCAAAGTCTTCTTGGGTCTACCTCTACCTCTTTTAGTGACTAATTGTTCCATTTCATCAACTCTCCTCACAGGAGCGTCTCTTAGTCTCCTTCTCACATGACCAAACCATCTTAGTCTAGTCTCTCTCATCTTCTCCTCGATTGGCACTACTCCTACCTTGTTACGAATAACTTCATTTCTAATTTTATCCTTTCTTGTCTGTCCGCACATCCATCTTAACATCCTCATCTCCGCTACACTCGTCTTTTGCTCATGTTGGTATTTGACTGCCCAACATTCTGAACCATACAGCAAAACTGGTCTTATAACTCTCCTATAAAATTTTCCTTTCAATTTTAATGGGATTTTACCATCACATAACACTCCTGATGCATTTCTCCATTTTAGCCAACCTGCCTTAATTCTATGTGCAACATCCTCGTGAATTTCTCCATCTTTTTGAATCACTGATCCCAAATATCGAAAATGGTCTTTTCTTTGTAAGATTTGGTCTTCTAATTTTATTATAATATCATCCACTCTTGCATTTTTACTAAATTTGCATTCCATATATTCTGTTTTCTTTCTACTTAATTTAAATCCCTTAGATTCTAAATTGTTTCTCCACAACTCAAGCTTAGTGTTCACTCTTTCTTTTGTTTCATCCACCAACACTATGTCGTCTGCAAATAGCATACACCATGGCACATCTGTCTGAATATCTTTAGTGAGTTCATCCATTACTAAGGCAAATAAGTATGGACTTAGTGCAGAACCTTGATGCAGTCCTATTGTAGTTGTAAATGGTTCAGTATCCCCTCCGCATGTTCTGACCCTTGTCTCTACACCATGATACATGTCCTTAAGGGCTTGTATATAGGCTATTTTGACTCATTTCTTCTCTAAAACCCTCCATAATACTTCTCTAGGGACCCTATCATAGGCCTTTTCTAAATCTATAAACACCATATGTAGGTCCTTCTGATGATCCCGATACCTTTCCATTAGACGCCTCAGTAAATATATAGCTTCCATTGTTGACCTGCCAGGCATGAAACCAAACTGATTTTCTGACACATTTGTTTCTTTTCTAAGTCTCTGCTCTATTACTCTCTCCCAGAGTTTCATGGTATGACTCATTAACTTAATTCCTCTATAATTTTCACAGTTTTGAACATCTCCTTTGTTCTTGTATATAGGAACCAAAGTACTCTTCCTCCACTCATCTGGCATCTTTTTTGATTTAAGGATCGCGTTAAATAGTTGCGTTAGCCAGGAGATGCCCTCTTCTCCCATGCATTTCCATGCTTCTATTGGTATATTATCTGGTCCCACTGCCTTATGATTTTTCATCTTTTTTAAAGCTTGCCTTATTTCATTTGAACTTATGCGTCGATAGAATGTGTAGCTCACATTCCCTTCGGAGTTACTAAGATGTCCCAACCTAACTCTTGTGTCACCACCATCATTGAATAATTTTGTGAAATACTCCTTCCATCTCTCCTTAATCGCTCCCTCATTTACTAAAACATTTTGATTGTCATCTTTTATGCATTTCACTTGATTTAAATCTCGTGTTTTTCTTTCTCTTGCTTTAACTAATTTATATATATCCCTTTCTCCATCTTTTGTATCAAGTCGTTTATATAGATTCTCATATGCTTTTGACCTTGCTTCACTAACAGCTCTTTTTGCTGCCTTTTTTGCTTCTTTATAATTTTTTTGATTTTCTTCATTGTTGCATTGATACACCGCCTTATAGCAAGCTTTCTTATTTTTAATTTTCAATTGTACATCTTCATTCCACCACCAAGACTCCTTAAGGTTAGGGGCTCTACCATTTGTCTCTCCAAGGTTGCATTGCTTCACTAACAGCTCTTTGTGTCCACTATTCATCTCTGGACAAAATAATTTTATACACTTTTAGTCCCTAGCTTAACCGACGTTAACTGAGATGTTAACTTTGCCTCGTCACACTGCCACGTCACTTCTTAGCATTGCCACGTCACCACGGCTTAATGCATTTTTCAGTCCCTAGACTAATAAAAAAAATGGGTTTAAGGATATCAACTAAATTGTGCACACTATTCATCCCTGGATAAAATAATTTTATACACTTTTAGTCCCCGGATTAATCGATGTTAATTGAGACGTTAACTTTGCCTCGTCACGTTGTCACGTCACTCATAATATCCACGTATGCTTTCCATATTTTTATAAAAATAAAAAAAAAGTGTCTACACACACCCAGCAAGGGCCTACCAGCGGCCATAGGGAGCCCGCTTTCCCCCTTCTCCCTCTCTCTTCATTCTGGACCGTTCTTGCCTCTGCACCCATTGTCGATTCAGCCATTGCCGGTCACCTCAGAACGACTGGGGGTTGGGGACCCTAAACCCAGCGATTGGGGAACGACTGGGGGTCGAGGACCAAGGTTCTGGAGTTCCCCGACCCCCAACAACCGAAAGTCATGGCGGCCAACCGCTAGGTTCCTGGTCCCAGCCACGACTGGGTCGAGGAACCCAGCCTCTCCATGGCCGTGGTCGGGGAGCCCAACTATGGAGACTTTTTTTTTATAAAAATAAGAACAATAGACGTGGATATTATGAGTGACGTGATAGTGACATGGCAACACGACGAGGCAAAGTTAACGTCTCAGTTAACGTCGGTTAAGCCAGGGACTAAAAGTGTATAAAATTATTTTGTCCAGGGATGAATAATGAGCACAATTTAGTTGATATCCTTAAAGCCATTTTTTTTATTAGTCTAGGGACTAAAAAATGTATTAAGCCATGGTGACGTGGCAATGCTGAGGAGTGACGTGGCAGCGTGACGAGGCAAAGTCAACGTCTCAGTTAACGTCGGTTAAGTCAGGGACTAAAAGTGTATAAAATTATTTTGTCCAGGGATGAATAGTGAACACAATTTAGTTGATATCCTTAAAGCTATTAAGCCATGGTGACGTGGCAGTGCTGAGGAGTGACGTGGCAGCGTGACGAGGCAAAGTTAACGTTGGTTAAGTCAGGGACTAAAAGTGTATAAAATTATTTTGTCTAGGGATGAATAGTTAACACAATTTAGTTGATATCCTTAAAGCTATTTTTTTTATTAGTCCAGGGACTAAAATATGTATTAAGCCAGAATAAAATCAGCATAGTACCACAGATAGTAGCAATAACAATGCATGAAGCCTTAATCCTACTAGGAATAGGTGGGGTCAGCTATATAATGCTAGCTTGACGATCATTTTTACCTATGGCTGTATCTTTTGTAAAGTTCATATAACTCGTACTATACGAAAGAGTTTCCCCCCAGGTTCTTGATCTTCATCTACCTCTTTTGCAAAAGGTTTCTTCCATTCCGCCTACTCTCCTTACAAGAAACTCTTATCAGCCTTCTTTCACATGATCAAATCATCTTAATCATATCTCACACATCTCATCTTTAATAAGAGTCATTTTAACTTTATTACGAATAACCTCTTTCTAATTATATCCTCTGCATACATCATCATGACATCCTCATCTTTATTATACCCATATTTTGCACATGTTGTTGCCCAACATTCTATCCCATACAATAAAGTTGGTTTTATAGTCATCCTATAAAATTTACCTTTTAGCTTATCACATAAAATGTCGGATACACTTTTCCATTTTAACCATCCTTCCTTAATTATTTGGGAAACATAGTTAACACATATGGAGCTATAATTTTTTCTTTTCTTGATGGTCACATCATGAAAATAATGTCATGCAGACTTGTAATACAACCAATCATTGTAAAATTAATTGAAAAGATGAATGAATATATTAGGTTCATTTGTCTTCAATCCCTTCCCTTAACCAACAATTAGCTCTGGGTGCACTTCTAGCAGTTTTTTTTCTTACATGTACAGAATGTGTGAACTACAGAAGGGAAAGTGGAAGTGAACATTGGCCTAATTTCAGGATTTCCATTAATGTAGCTAGGCATGATTATACAGAATCCAAAAGGTCCTTTTTTCATCTAAATATGTGTCTCTGCAATACTTGTATTGATAAAAAGAAATATTTTGTATATGTTTGTACAACTTCAGTAAAAGGCGATTCCCAAATCATAACCTTGTGAAAAGTCCAAAAAAAAAAAAAAAACTTACATACAAAAAAGAATGCATTGTAGCTGCAGAAAATATTCTTCTGATCCTAATACTCCCTATAATTGGGAGTTGTTGAGAATTGTGGCATACAACGGTAAACTTCATGATCAAAAGTTAAATGGAGGCAAAAAAAAAAAACTTAAGGGAAACAAATCGCAACAGAGTATATTGCATAGCATCAGGAAAAAAAATGGAAATTCATGTTTGAGTTTAGAAGTTGAAGAATGAAAGAAAGTAACTTAAACAAATTTAAAAAAGAAAAGAAAAAATGGGAGGGACCCTGAAGCATATTGCAGACAACTATTTAATTGAGCAACCCAATCCAAACTGTTAGGTTAGTTTGGTTTTTATTTTAATTTGGGTTGGGTTGATTAGGACTTTTTAAAAACTTTAGTTTGGGCTGGGCTCAGAGTAACAAAAATTTTAACCCAAACTAACCCAGCAAACCCATCCATTTATTATAACTAATATTTCATAATATATTAATTATTTAATAGAAGTTAAACAGTTCATTGTTTTTATAATATATTTTATCATATATTATGGACTTTATATTGAACTTTTTTCCCATTTAATTATGCATGATATAGTATTTTAGTAAAATTAAATTATAGGCAATTTTTTTTCACTTCAACACAACTTGATAATTATATTATAAGCAATAATTAAAGAGGGCTTTACAAGATGTCCAACCCAAGAAACCAACCCAACCCAGTTTTTTATGGTTTGGGTTAGTTGGGTTGTGAATCTTTGGTTTGGGTTAAGACTCATAAAAGAATTATTGGGTTGGGTTTGGGATGAACCTCTACCCAAACGAACCCAGCCCATGTACACCCCTACCAGCTATCTTCACAGTCAGGGAAGAGAAAATATACCTTGGATCTAAAAGGAACTCCTTTGGGATATAGTTGATGCCTACTCTCAAATCTGCTGCAGCACCGAGGTCAATTATCTTGAATGTGCGAGACCCTGCCTTAATTATACACCAAAACAGCTCAAATTTAGTCTAAAAACAGTGGAGGCTGGTTAAAATTACATGCTACAGTTACCTTCAGAGAAGATAATGTTCTGTGGCTTTATATCCCTGTGGACAATCCCAGTCGAGTGAAGGCTATCCAAAGCAAAAAGGATTTGTCCCATGATTGTCTGAACGATTTTGTTCTCCCTTCCCAAGCCCTTTGGCAAGCTCTGAACCTCTCCAAGTATCATTGTTTCCACCTACCAGAGTATGTGGACTTCATGAGATTCTCTTTTAAAGCTACATAAAAAAATTTGTTGCTTATGAATTTAATATGAAACAATTATCTCTTTGCTATAATAAAAGTAGCAAAATAGGAAGGGAGGAAAGTTAATGTTTTTGATTGCCTAAGGGAATGGTACTTCTCAATTGCTATCATGATGAGTGAGGAAAGTTAATAGCAGCTTACAAACTTAATTATCTGGGTTAGCATATATGTTGAACTAACACCCTGTTTAGTTCTGAAACATTTCATGGTAATCTTCTATTATCTGGAACATGTAAAACTAATTTAATAAAATATTTGAAGTACACACTAACTTCTAACTAGAAATTGCCTATGTAAATGAACCTTACCTGATCAGGAATCTTCAGTCATAGAGAGAATCCTTGTTATAAAGAAGAAGATGACATCTCCTCTAACCAGATCTATTTAATCCTTTCATAGATTTCACATATAAAGCTTTCAGGGTCAGGTGTAAATCAATTATAAAAACTGAATGAGACAGACAAGGTGCAAAATTATAGTAATACTCTTTGATGCAGCAGCCCAGTCAAGGGTCTCAATCTTGGAATTGCATGAAAGTGTTAGTCTGATAGAAAAATGTGGTCAAAAACAAGAAAATTGACCAAATTCCACAATTTAGGGCATAAACTTTGCAAATTCACCATTTTATATAACTTCTCTTTTTGTTTATTTTCTATGTACAACTAAGAACAATTTTTGACCCTTAAGGGTAGGCCTGATGATAAGAAGAGCCTATAGCAGCTTCATCTGCGGCTAAAGTTCAGACCTCCTCTGGTGTGTGTGGTTTATGGGCTATTGCATGAGCCTGGTGAGTTTACCCAGGCAGTGACTATGAGTTCTTATGATTGCCCAAAAAAAAATAATAATAATAATTTTTGGCTTGGTTTGAGGTTCCAAAAGATTTTCTGTAATCAATTTGATTTTTCCAGTTCAGGAAACTTTCTTAACTATACCATTTGATTATAATTGTTTTGTGAAGGTTTAAGGTTTCTATTCACATATTGACAGATCCTTATGCTACAAAACAACGTTAATTTTGACTCCCTATGGATAACGATAAAAGTTTGCTGATTTATTGGTGGTTTGGCAATTGAAATTGGGCATTCTCATACAAACTACCATCAGGTGTGATGTAATCGTTTCTCATAATGTAATCATATCCTATAAACTGACCGGGTTGGGGAGTGGGGGGGTTGTTGAGGGGGAGTAAGTTGAATTTAATAAAGTAGGCGGTTTCCTCTATTTTCTCCAGCTTTTGGTGTTCTATAAACAATCAGGTAACGCATGATTAGTTATTCCTGGTATCCTCAGTGACTAAACAGGCTAAACGAATTCATGCATCAACGAACAGATTCAAGATCATCCAACTTTCCTCTTTTCCATATAGACCTCCCTGCATTACTCTTGCAGTAAAATCTGTTTTGGATTCTTATAGAGACCAGATCAGCAGGACAAAAATATTTCATCATTAGGTTCAATAATTTCCACAGTTAACACAAACAAGGAAACATCTTCCTATGTATAAGATTTACAGTTACCATCACATAAAAATCATAAATATGCAATTCAGTAACTAAATCTTACATTTTTGTAAAGGCAAGGGGACTTAACATGCCTCACGTAGGTAAAGATTCAGTCTATGTTTAGATTGTACCAAGAAGAAAAGCCTTCAGCACTTCTAGCAAAATAACCATTTTATAGCAATGCAACTAAACCAGATAGCAAGAAAGGAAATACCATTTGCACCTTAAAATAACAGGAAAAAACCTATTATATAAGACCATTACATCATCTCAATGCAGAGATGACTAGCATCTAAGAGTTTTATGATTAAGAAATGTCGATAATATGAAGGTACTAACATTATAGGGGAAATCTTTACTCAGCATCAAATCCGAAAGCGTGGCTTCCCCTTCAAATCTCCATATAAGCCAATACTCACCCCCTTTCTTTGAAGAATTCTTCTGACATAACATCAGAGGTGAATTTTATTAGAAAGCTCAAAATGGATAACTTCACAGGTTCAAAGCTAATACTACTTCAGCAAAGATAAAGATTCAGTTAATTCCTATATTCATAGTACAAGACAGAACAGAGTAAGACCTCAAGGAAGCCATACAAAAAATCAGCACAGCTACTTGCACAGGCCCTTCGGACACGCTCATTCATCCAGATCTCGACAGCACCATATTCAGTAGCCTTTTTCACGACTAAATCACCTTCTCTCTAGCAACCACCAATAGGAAAACATTAATTTAAATGGCCTATTTTTAAGACTTAGTTTTAGAGGAATAACCTCCAATTTAAGGATATATTGACAACATTATATCTAGATTGGACTATTTTCTTAATCAAAAAGGCGTCCAACAAAGTCAAAATAAGGTGTAACAAAATGACTCCGACACTGTCAAATTGTCTGGAGTTGAAGCCTTTACAAAATCACATGAATTTTTTTCCTAATTTCAAAGAACAGTACTGATTTAAAGACAAGTAAATACCACAATACCTTTGAAGAGGGCTTCTTAGCAAGTGAAGCTCTGTACACTACTCCGAAAGCTCCCTCACCCAACTTCTTCCCCAACACAAAATCATCCTGTCATCACACACAAAACCAACAAAAACAACCCCACATCATTCACGCAAACTGTTAGGATCAAATTGCGCACAATCATACACAAAAATCAAGAGCAAACCAAACACAGAAATTTAATGTCGTTCAGCGGCTTCAGCCCCAATACGTACGTCCATGGTCCCATGACAATGGGACAATTCACTTTATTTGTAGTTTTGCACGAATAAACTATAAAACCCTCCCACGACATAGTTTTTACATTAAGAAAAAACTAGAAATCTTCCCAATACTCACAACTCCTGACAACTGATTACACACTCTAAGAACATCCATTATCAAGTAGTGCGCACGCTCTAGACATGCAAATTCAATAATCGGGCTGTATCATCTCTGAAATTACTGATGAACAGAACTAAGATTGCCTATTTATAAGCAAAAACTCTAATGATATACCTATCTACAACCCCTTTTTCACAACCAGACTTGAATTTGAGAAGCCATAAAACAAAAACATCAAACCAAGAAACTCTTGACAGCAGCAAGAAGTACACTTCCCTGACCTTCCTATAAGTGGGTCTGAACAATCTCTCCACAAAAGCAAGAACAAACATGTCCCAGAAGCCCGGCGCCACTCCAGGAGTCGACCAAAGGTAAGAAACCGCGCCAAGCGCCAAGATCACTCCAGGAACAGTGAGCGTGATGCCATTCGATCTGGGCAGCGTGCTTCGGTAGATTATATCGCCGCACTCCATCACAGTGCAAGGAAGCCCCACTCCAACGCCCAGAAACAGGTCCTGAGCAAAACCCAGAATCTCCCCTCCAGCCGCGCAAACGAGCAATTGCTTCGACTTCGAGACGGCGATTCTTCCATTTGGAGCTGAATTGGAAGAGGGTCTGAGCTTAAGCTTCTTGCCCAGGAATGATGGAGATGGCAGCTTCTTGGGGTTTGGGTTGAAGGCCTGGAGCTTCACTACAGCCGCAACAGTCGCCATGTCCGTACAGAGTGGGTATTTCACGATTCCATGGCCGTTTTGAATTGAAACTGTGCCTGTGAGTATTTCATTTTCTTTATTTGTTGTGACAGTTAATTTAGGTAGAATTTGTGGCTGTGAGTGGCTTGAGCTCAATCAGCTGATTGGCGAGTGACACACACCACATGTGACGCGTAGGGCTTATAATGGGCCTGTTTTTGGGCCCAGGTTTTATTGGGCCTGGCCTATAAAAATCACTTTTTAATGTGCCTTTTCGGTTTTTTTGAAAATACCGTTGGCATCGACGGAAAACACTTTTTTTTAGCAGCACATTTTTTTTTTTTAAACATAAGAATCGAGGAGTTTCGTCTAACGGTGCCTTTGACCCGAGCGTTGCTAACCCTATAACCTACGGGTTGATCCGAACTGGACCATCGGGCTAGGCCAAGGTATGTCTAGGTCAAAGACCTGTGCCCTTGACCTCTTGTGTAGTTAAACGATACCTACCGTATTACCCAGGATTCGAACACACAATTTTGACATACCCAACACCCGAAACACTTTTTTTTAGCAGCACATTAATGGGCATTTCTGGTGATCTTCTTAAAAGAGCTAGTTAAATAGTATCATAATAATATTATTATTATTATTATGTTTTGTCTAAAAAAGTGAGTCTATGTCCATGAATAAATCCAACCCAAAGAAAAAGATGTAAAAACATATCGAAATAGAAATTTATAGAAATTAGTCATAGCCGCGTGAAGTCATCAAATGACCTCACTCAAGTGACCTTCAACTCAAGTGACTGAGATTGAGACTAAGGAACCTTACCCAAGTGTTTCTCTTGATGCCTTCAAGAGACTTTTTTGAGAATTCATAAGTCACCAGACAATTGTTATTCGAAAAATTATCATCAGCTAGCTATTTTAATATCATTGTCTACAAATCTAGAAAAGAGCTTAAAAAGCTTGCCTAAGATCGTAGGTCTTTTTCCATCTGTTAGTCTCCCCACTCTCTATAAATAGGAGACTTCTCCTCTAGTAAATGTAAACTCACTTTCTTGTTAAAATTATAATTTCACTTCGAACATAAAATTGACTTAAATATCGGAAGATTCGCAAGTGACCTCACTCATACCTCTAACTGGTTTCTTCTTTATAAGTCATTCGCAGATCTACACCCAAAACACTTTTTTAGTACGATTGAGACACTTTCTTGCATAAAGAAATTTATTGTCATATATTGACAATAATTAGAAATAAAATATTATTCTAGGTATTTGAGAGTAGCATATAAGTCATAGAAAATATATTATATGATTGAAAGTTGAAAAAAGCAATGGCATAATTCGTTTTATATTTTTTATATAAAAACATATGTTAACATATATAATCATGTTTATCAAGAAAATTCAACTTCATTATATAACCATAAAATGTAATTTAATCTTGGAAAATTAAAAAAAAAATCTATAATTGAACAAATTGTAAACTTTTGAGGAGACACGAACACTGTCCACTTTTAAGGAATAAAGTTTACAAAAATGTCAAATTTGTCATGTCTAGATGTGTAAATGATTGATTCAATTATCGAATCGATTGAAATTCACTAACTGATTAAATTAAATTGAGTAAAATTGAACCAAACTCAATCAATTGATTAATCCGAAAAACTGAACTAATCGATAATTGAAAAAATTGAACTCAATCCATATAAATCGAACCAAATTGATTAAATGAAAGAAATGCAAAAAAATTGAAGAAAATCGAAATAATTGATAAAAAATACACAAAATCAAAAAAATAATGTTGTTTTATAAACATCAAAACAATATCGTTTTAAAATTCAATCCATTCGATTGGTTTGATTTTTCGAACTAAAAAATCGAATTGAAAATTGAAAACCGAACTTTTGAGAAAAATTAACTGAATCAAACTGATGCAAGAAAAAAAAAACTTAATCGAATCAACAACTTCGCTTGATTCAATTAAGTTAGTTTGAATATATTGAATTTTGTTCTCCCCAAGTCGTGCCATGACATTGACACTAAATAAGGCAATTTTTTGTGCAAATGACACCTAAAATTTAGGGCTGGCACAAGGCTTAATGAGGCCCTAGGCCATAATAAATTTTGTGGTCCTCCACATTTATTACGCGAGACTTTAGCGGCACTCTGCTTGTACATCTTGATGAGGGTGGCTGCTGACCTATATTTTTTGATACCCCAACCAACAGTTGCTATATCTTTTGGGGGTCCTAAAAAATTGGGAGCCCTAGGCATAGGGATCAGTGGCTTATGCCTCAGGCCGACCCTGCTAAGATTTGTCCTAATATTTATTAGCAATGATAATAATATAGTAATTGTAAAATTAATTAGGATAACAATATAATAATATACTTTTTTAACAATGCACTATTCTACATCTAAACACTATTGCTATATATGAATCTTTAGATAAGTTGTGTTTATGGCTTGAGCATGTCCTACTTTGGGTTGTGAGATATATATATATATATATCTAAATATTCTAATTAAAAAAATTAACTTAATGATTGAATGTGAAAAAAAAAAACTACTGCTAGCTTACATGAAAACAACTTTATGATAAAACTCTGATCTCTTTTGAAAAATGAAGGAATTCATATAATGTACATTATTTTTATTATTATGATTGGAGTTGTAGTTTAGTTGTAGATATTAATACTAGTGAGTCAAAAATCTCAAGTTTAAATTTTGGGAGTCTCAATTTTTTCTTTATTAAGTTTTGTTGTTATTAAAATATAACAATAAATTTATTGCTGCAGAATAGTGTTCATCTTTAATCTCTAGTATTCGGAAGACCTATGAAACGAAAAATAATTAAGAGTGTAGAGTGTCTTCATCGTGAGCCCTCCGATATATAAGTTAGTATTGGCTAAAAAATATAGAATTATTCAAATAACTTGTGTAAAAGTTCTTGTGTTTCTTGATCGGAGGGATTATCCCTATTTATAGATATAGAGATTGTTAAATGAATGGACATTCAAGTCTTTCATTATTATCTATTATAGATCTCTAGGTAAAGATTTTTAGCCAAAGATTTCGAAGGTAATTTGATGTATTCTCATCAAATTGTACCATAAAAAGCCCTCTCGAGATTGTACTTCTCAGATCTAAGAGAGGCTCTTAGGGTATCCAAAAGAAGCTCCCAAGAGGGTCTCTTGAAAACTACTCTGTCGGGAAGGTGTCCCAAGTCTCTCTTATTAGGGCTATTCTTTTAGGACATCTTAGACTTAACCCCACTTTATTGACCACATCAAGTTCAAAATAGTATATTACTTACTAATAATATATTATATTAAAATTATTAATCTCATTTCCCTTCAATTGAAGAGGAATTTGGAATGCCATTGATTTAACGGTTTTCCTAAGTTTAGTTTTTCCTTTCCAAGAAAGTTAAGTTTAGGTTTTAAATTCATTTAAACTACATTATTTTTGTCATTAAAACTATTTTAACCTATATTGATCTTAAATGAAGAAAAATTTGGAAGTCCATTAATGTTTGAGCTTCCCCACATTTAAACTACAATCTCTCTATGTAAAGCTACTAAACTCCATCATAGAACAATGTTTGAGAATACGTATTTTAAAGCAATCTTAATCTTGAAATATCTAGAATTAACGATTGTTATCACTTTCTATCAATTTTATCTATATATAGAGAAATGTCCATTCTCTCAAGTA
The DNA here is from genome assembly GCA_036245055.1 of Diospyros kaki. NCBI lineage: Eukaryota > Viridiplantae > Streptophyta > Magnoliopsida > Ericales > Ebenaceae > Diospyros > Diospyros kaki. Next base: position 4,715,310 of record BSEG01000010.1, read on the forward strand.
AGTCACTTTTTAACTCATTTTAAGAGTTCTACAACTTTATCTGATTTTGACAAATCTAATTAGTCTCATTGTGTTTTTTATGCTCTCAATGGTCCTCACAACTGGAATACATGAAGACTTCAATACTAGTGTGTGTGAGAAATGTTTCTCTCCTTGGCCATAATCGTAGAAATTACTTGTTGCAATGAAGTTTCCCCACAAGATACAATATCTCTTCTTTGATTGAAAACCTAATAAACCAAATCGTTTGTAAACTAAACCCAAGTGCCAGGTTTTCGGTTTGCTCAATTTGGTTTTTATTTAAAACATTTGAAAAATCAATTACATCGATTAGATTCAGTTCAAGTTTTTCATTAAAAAACAAAATTTTGTGCATCGTTAATACATATTTAGAGTGATAAAGTGAAATTTAATTATATTGATGCTTGTAAGATGTTCAACATGACAAACTCATTTTCGACAACAATATCCTCGATGGAGTTCACTCTCAAAAGATGTTAATCCAACAATTACCCCCACCAACAATAATCTCACCAAGATAGTCACTCTCACAAAGAATAATATTATTCATCTAGATTAGAGATGAATCTTCAATCTAGATGAATAACAGTACTCATCTCACAAATGTCTAGAGAGTGTTCAGATTATTTAATTCAACAATCTCTCAACCTCAAATAATGACTCTTAACTTTTTAGTTAAAAGTCTTGCACTTCTTGTGTATCTATTATTCTCTTATTTGAATTTTAATTAAAAGAGATATCAACATTTATGTTTAGATATTAATATAATTGGAGGCACCATGTATCTGTGATGATTTCATCCTATTCTCCATCATCATCATCTTCATAGGAAACCATGGTTGCCATAGGGTTTAAATAAGCTATAGGGTTTAAATAAATTCAAAAAAGAAATTTATAAAATTTTATTAATGTAAATAAATTTATTAAAACTTAATAAGACATTTGAACTGGCCCTTATATGTATGTACCTTTTATTTGGTCCTCAATATTGCTCCTTTCCTTATCTAATAAATAAATAATAAAACCATAAAATGGCTAAAAATATATCAAAATAAGGTATAATAAATACATTTTATTTAAAAAAATATATATTTATTAGTATTTAACTATTGTAAAATATAAGATATTTTTGGTACTATTTTCTAAAATTTGAACAATTAAAGTAACAATATGGAAACAAATTGCAGAATGCAACCAAAAATGCTAAGATCAGAGTTGATAAAATAATTGCATACCACTCATACTCAACTTGCTTTATTAATATATATATATTATATATAATACTAGAAAAAGGCCAAAATTCATGGGCTGGGCCCGTTTATAAAAATATATCATGTTTGGACTCAACCTAATAACATATTTCTGTAGCCTGACTAACCCAAGCGGGGCGGTGGGTCCCACACCAACGAACTATGAACTTATGTCAGCTTGCTCTTTTTGTTAATTTAAAATAAATAATTAATTAATAATACCATTAAACTTAACAAGTAATTAGACAAGTAATTAAACCCAACAAGTAATTACACTGTAAGATAATGTTTGTTAAAATAAATAAAATAAACTTATATCAAATAAGATTAAAATACTTTCTAAATAAAAATATAAAATAATTAAGGTAAGATTGAAATATTTTAAGATTTTTATTATATTATTTGTGAAATTTTTTATAATACATTGAAAGATATATGTGTTTTTTTTTATCTGAAAAATGTGAGATAAGAAGTTACTTGATTTTTTAAAAAAATTATTATATAAATTTAATAAATATAATAAAAAATTATTTTTTTATATATTTAATTTTTTATTTATATTTTAATTAATAAATACTAAGAAAGAAATAATGAATGAAAAGAAACAAGGCATGAAAGACTCTGATTAGAGAACCTTCACATAAATTCGTTTTACAAGATTAGAGAGGGTGACTGAAAGATTTATAAAAAAAAGGATAAAAAGACAAAATTACTTTTGTCCACTTTGTAAATTTACAAAGTGGGTCAGTGCTGCTCTCATCTCTCATTTCTCATAGCCTTTTCCTTGTCGTTGCCTTCGCTTTTCCGTTGTGCCTCGCTGTCATGTCGCTGTGTCTAATTGTTGTCGTCTCGAGGTGATGCAACGAGATGGTGGAGATGAGGCGATGATAGAAGCATGGTAGCAAGCAGTGGCGGAGCCACGTACAGCCAAGGGTGGGCAATTGCCCACCCTGGATTTTAAAAAAAATTATTATATATAATAATTTAGTATTTTTTTATTTTTTTTTCTAAATGCCCACCCTAAATTTTTAAAAAATTCTGAATTTTGGATATATTAGTCGATGAAGATAAGGGTAACCATTGGCCACAATGACTGGTGGCAATTCTTAGTGCATTTATGCGCATTGAGTTTGGCCAAAAGTTTAAACTTAAATTTATGAAATTTGGCTGTTAAATTTTATTGATTTTTTTAATATGTTGATCTATGGAAATAAGGGTGTCGAATGATTGTCTTTGATTGTCGAAAATCATCAGTCATGGTGACTGGTGGCGACTACCAGTGCTTTTTTCAGTATTGGCCGAAAATTAAAAATAAGATATATGAAAATTTGACCCACTTTTATTTTGTGTATGTTAACCTCCTTTGATCATTTCTTTAATTATGTTTTAATTAAAAGGAATAATTTTTTTCATTTTTTGTTACAAATTTGTCAATTACATATTTGAAACTATGGCAGAAAACATATTTTCTATCATAAAGTTTCTCAAGATTCGATTACGTAATTGAATTGGAGATCAATGATTGAATGACAATCTGTCATGAAATTTATCAAGACTCGATTGCGTAATTAAATTAGAGATTAATAATTGAACGACAATTTAGTTATGTATATTAAAAAATAAATATTTAACAAAATTGATAATGATATTATTATGTGACGTTATTATAATATGAAAATACGTCGATCGTATAATTTATTGATATATATATATATTTTAATATTATATTATTTTTAATTTTTTTATATTATTTAATTTTATATAGAATTTAATTTTTACTTATTTTATCTAAAATTTCTGACTCCATCATTGGTAGCAAGGCACACCAAGGACCATAAGAAGGAAAAGAAGACAGTAGTGACCTACTTTATAAATTTAGAAAGTGAACTGAGACAATTTTATTTTTTTACGCCCTTTTCAATAACTCTGTTGGTAAACGTGTCTGCTCTCTAGACTATTCGCCTTCACATATCCAAACACTGGCAACAGCGTACAATGAAAGCACAGATCATCATCATGTTAAGACCCTATCCCCACCAGTCACATCCCTCCACGTCACCACCACGGTTCACCGGTGGCCGTCCCCGAAGACTTCCCCCCTGATCGCCCCAGCTTTACCCTACACCCTACAGTAAGTACCCCTCTGACGCCATCGCTCCGCGCTATATTCGCTTTCCAATTTTGTCCTCTTTCGTTTTTCCATCTCTCGAATTATCCGCTTTGATCCAGTGCGTCGCGGCAAAGGTGTCTGAAAACAACGGCGCGTTATGGAACAAATCGTTCGGTGCCCACAAGCCATCCAAGGGACAAAGCTTCTTCGAGTCGAGTCGAGCCTGAGCCACGGCTTCCTCTTCCCGCTCCAATGCAGAAGGCTCACCGGACCGGGATGCAGATCCCCTCCGGGTTGTCACCGCCGAGTCCGTGCTGGTTCCACCAGTGCTCCACGCCTTCCACATTTCCGGCGAAAACAAGCAGAAAAGGCGGCAACGAGCCCAACTCGTACATCCTATACTTCTTCTGAATCATCATCCAGTTCTCGAGAATCTTTCAGAAAATCTGGAGGCTAGAGAATCTTATCAGCCTTATTAAAGTATCTAAATTATTACTTTTCATTCGCCAACAAAGACGTACCTTTTCTGTCCTGCATTATGCGAACCCCTACATCTCTATAGCTGGGTGCGTCTGTTAGGTTTGGAGGCATCCGTCTTCTTCCGCCACTTCTTGTATTTTCCCCCCCTATGTAAATCTCTCCACGGTATCCCTCCCAGTTCGAGCCAATTTCAGAACAAAAATAAAAGCCTTCAGACATCATTTTGTAAGCTTTCTGTATCAATCTCCAATCTTTATGTTCATTATAATTCCTTATCTTCAGTTATTGTGATGCGTTTAGATTTTAGCCAGAGCCATGTTATCTGCCTAATTGTTATGTTTGTGTCATTTTGTATGCATTAGTTGTATACCTCCGTTGCATTGTTAGTGCACGTCTTTAGAACATTCTTGGCCAACTGTGAGCTTTTAGGCACTTGATTTGTTTAAGTCACTTTAGCTCTTACTAGGCCAGAATTTCTTTTCACGAGCACACATGGCACAGCATATAGATCAAGTAGAGCCCAGCTCTCGATCCCCAGACCCAAAGCCAGATCACACCATCATAAGATCTGAAACATATTGGACGTTGTTTAAGGAGCTAGCAAATTGGAGACCCCCCAAAATTGATACAAATCAGATTGATCAGAAATCGGTTTTTGATCTCAAATCACTACTCACCATCAGGACAATCGAAAAAACTGTTCCTTTTTGCACTATGTTTGTTAGAGGAAAAGAACATTTTCAAACCATCCAATTACTCTCGAAAAAGGCTTTGAAAAAATATATCAGTTTTGGGTATGAATGTATACACATAGGACAAGTCCAAATAGGACCAAAACCATTAACGTTAGAAGGGCAGAAATAATTCCTTGTGCATAGTATTAAGAGATGCTAGGCACACGGCAGATTATCAAAATTGGATCATCAGTAGAGCAGAAACAAGCCTTTATAATGGTCCTACATACATAAATTGCTACCCGAATTTTACTGTCTTAATATCAGACCAACATGTAGATAAAACATTAACCCTGGATATACAAACCCACGATTATGAATGTTTATCAGAATTTGTCCCCTATGAGATAATTTATCGAGTACACAACAAAATCATGAAAAATGTTTTATATTGATTGATATATCAGTCATGAAAAGATATATATGAATTGATATATTAGTTTGAAAAGGATATGTATGTATCGACATTCTTTCTCAACTGATATATTGATAACATGTTATCGGTTGAAATTTTATTTAAACCGATATCTATTAACCGACATATCCTTAATTACATGATCGATATTAAAAAACTGATATAACGTTAATCAACTAATATATTTTTATACTTACAGAATCGATATGTTTTAATTTAATTTATAAATCGATTCAATTTATATTACAAGAATGACAACTTCTAGACCTATCTTTATACCTGTGATATATAGAGGTCAGTGGAAATATGATGCTAATGCGAAAGAATATAAGTATATGACCAATAAATGTGGCTGTGTAGTACGTGTGGAGTCAGGTTGCACATTCGACCAATTGGTAAGTTCCTTATACATGAAATTCAATGTTAGTCCGACTGAGAAGTCGATTGTGTTGAAGTATAAGTTTAAGAAGTTAGATCTATCTGCACTTCCAATGGAGATTCATGATAATATAGATGTTGAGTGCTTTTTAGTTGAATGCTCTAAGATAGATTCTAGGAGCCCCTTGTTTGTTGATTTTGTGAACAAATTACGGCCGAAAACACAACCTAATTTTGGTGTTAGAAATAAGGAAGAGGTTGCAGAGAATGAAGTATGCAGTAGTTCTTCGGTGATACGATTCGACAACAATAGTCCAATATGATCGAAAGACGAGGTTACAAGGAATATGACTGCGATTGGTTTGCACGACGATATTAATTGTGATAATGTTGTGGATGAAAATGAACTTGATTGGATGTATAACACTACTCGAACACCCGATACTCTTCAATCGATTTTCATATTGGTTTTAGAACGAACACTCAATTGAGTAATTTTTAGTATTTGATTTGTTATGTTATCACTCGGGTATATTATTCCTAACAGTCAATTGGATTGGATAAAGAGATGCAGAAATCTGCTTTTTGGTCTCTTTAAAGTATTGGACTGGTACTTGGCCCACTCAATTGGCAACCTAATCTATAGACTTGATATCCTTTACCTAATCTATCACTCAATTGATTAAAATTTTAAATCGATTTGAGGTATAAGCATTAAGGTATGATATTTTAGCACATTTTCTTAACTCGATTTCTTAAAAGATTGATTTGATGCAAGTATAGAATCATATTTGATCATCTTGTCTCTAATCAATTTGTGAGTAAAATTTACCCTATTTTTTATATAAATGCTAGAAAGTTTTATGAATACTACTTAATTGGATAATTTATATAGCAATTTGAAATTAACAAGCTAATACTCAATTGATCATTACCAAACTTGTTTGAATACTTGAATGTGGTTTGAAAGATAGTTAAATCAATCTTCCGCACTTTATTCACTCAAATACTTATTTTTCTCCTACTCGAGTAGTTATAGATTCACTTGAATTATATATACGGGTGCTCACTCAACTATTTAACATATAAATAATTAAAGATTTGTATTAATATTTTAACATCAACATCATCGTCAAAACATTATTAGTATATTAACTCATAAAGGGCAATAATATGAACTATTCTACAAATTCTTACAATAATAGATGCATTAAGTTTTTTAAAGTCATTTTACAGTTTGAAATCTATCGGGTTATACGAAAATGAAAATTAAGAAACGAACACAATATAGAGATGATATTTTTCAAAAAGTAGAAAATAGAAATGCGAGAAACTACATAAATAAAAAAATATAAAAGTTTTTTGTAAATATAATTTTAATATAAAAATTATAAAAATAATTATTTAATCAAATATAAACATAAATTCTATTATCCATTCAAATAAATTTAAATATAAGTTACTTATGTCTATAATGGTGTCACATAACAGTTTTAATATTTTTTAATTATTATGAAATGCTATCGAAACGTTTTTAAAATTATAGAAATGACTGGAAAGCTTTTTTGGTATTTCTTAGTGTTTTGGGATGTGAAATATTTCAAGAATATCTAAATGGCAGTCTTTTGATATTTTCATCCATCAGGTCTTCCAACAATAGCAATAAAATTATTTAAAAATAAAATTATTATAGTTTAATAATTTTTGGGATAGTGTTTAAATAGCAAAAAATAGTTCAAAAGATAATATATTTATTATAATAATAAAATTATTTAGATATTGAAATAAAATATATTTATTAGGCATTTAAGTATTGTCAAATATAAGACATTTTTGGTACTATTTTCTAAACTTTCAAAATTTGAACAATTAAAATAACAATATGGAAACAAATTCTAAAATGTAAGTTGCTTTATTAATATGTATGAATATGAAACTAAAAAAGGCAAAACTTCATGGGTTGGGGCCCATTTATAATTTGGACTCAACCCAATAACATATGCCTGAACCTGACCTAACCCAAACCATAGACGTGGGTGGGTCCCACATTAATGGACTGTCAACCTATCTTATCTTACTCTTTCTGTTAATTAAAAATGAATAATTAATTAATAATAACATTAAACCCAACAAGTAGTTACACTCTAAGGGGGTGTTTGTTAACCAAGATAAGAGGGAGAAAAGGTTAGATATGGGAAGCATTCCGGATGTTTGGTATTTCCAACGTGTTTGTTAACCTTATCTGACTATTTCCGAAAAAGGTCTCACGTGACCTCTTATCTCCCCCTTTTAACATAAATTTATCCGACCTCCCCCCTCGGATAAATTTATCTTGCTATTTCAAGATAAGGCTGAATTACTTATCTGCCCCTTGTAAGATAATTAATGTCATTTAGTGCATTTTAAAGATTTAAATTTATTAAAAAAACCTTATTTATTTAACTCTTATAATCAATATTTTTTAATATATTTTTAAATTATTATATGTTTTTACAATTTTTAAAATTTAAATGACATTATTCATTTCATTGATTTTTAAAATTTAAATTTCTCTCTCTATATATATTTTATTTAACTCTTTTCAACTCTTTTTAAATTTATTTTTGGACATGAATTTAAAAAATAAAATATTATTTTTAATTTTAATCTTAATTTTTTTGACAATTCATATTAATCATAAAATACTATTTTAATCATAAATTTGATAATAGGGATATTTTGGTAAAAAAACCTTTATCTTGGTGCTAATCATATGTATTAACAAACACATGGAAAGAAAAAATACAATTATCAGTGAATTCTAAAAAATTTAACAAACAGTCTGATAGAAATCTTGGAATGCTTCCCAGCCTTATCTTGATCATTCCATATCTTGATTCGGAACGCATCCCAATCTTATCTTAATACCACCTTATCTTGCTCATTTTAACAAACGCCCCCTAAATAAATAGGAGGCTAGAAGCTGATCAGAAGGGAAGCAGAAGTTACAACACACATTGAAGGCAAAATAATATATAAAATAATAAAATAATAAGAAAAAAAAGGTGAAAAGGTATAAAGAATGAATGAAAAAAACCAAAGCATGAAAGGTTGCTATTAGAGAATCCTCTTCACTCATCCAAACAGAAAATGCTTGAGAGTCAAATAGTCTTATCGATAAGCTTACAAAAAAAGGGTAAAAAGATGAAATTGTCCCCTCATCTTTTCTTTTTGCTCTGCTCTGCTTTCTCCTCTGCTTTCCTTGCTCTGCTTTTTCTTTTTGCCTCCCATTGTTGTCGTCTCGCCATCACATCTCGTTGCCATGCTATCATTGTCTCATCACCATCGTCACCTCGTCTCACTGACCGTCGTTGCATCTTCAAGATGTAGCGACGGTCGGCGAAGCGAGACAACGATGGAATGACGGCGCGGCGCGGCGATAGCCATGAGAGGGGAGGTGAGAGAGTAGGGCAATGGCCCACTTTACAAATTTGTAAAGTGGACATGAATAATTTTGCCATTTTACCCCACTTAAAGGCAAAATAATATATAAAACATGCATTGAAGGCAAGATAATATATAAAATATTAAAATAATAAGAAAGAAAAGGTGAAAAGGTATAAAGAACGAATGAAAAAAAGGAAGCATGAAAGGCTGCGATTAGAGAAGCCTCTCCACTTATCCAGACACTGGCAATAACAATCAAAGCATAGATCATCATAATGTTAACACCCCCACCCCTACTAGTCACATCCCTCCACGTCACCACCATCGTTCACCGGTGGCCGTCCCCGAAGACTTTTCCCCTTGATCACCCTACAATCAGTACCCCTCTTGTTCTTCGTCGAGTCCGTGCTGGTTCCATCGGTGCTCCACACCTTCCACATTTCCGGTGAAAACAAGTAGAAACTGTGGCAACGAGCCCAACTCATATATCCTATACCTCTTCTGAATCCTGATCTAGTTCTCAAGAATCTTTCAGAAAATCAGGAGGCTAGAGAATCTTATCAACTTCATTAAAGTATCTAAATTATTACTTTTCATTCGCCATAAAAAACATAATGAAAAATATCTCTGGTTCTATAATTACTCTATTACTCCAAAAATATAGTCATTTACAGTAGTGTCACGTGCTTACTAATGAGCTACTCCATTGACGTCATTCTACTCAGATCCAGAGGAGACACATGACAGATGAGTATCACCATACCAGCTAACCCGTTACTCAACGAGAATTCTCCAGATTCCTCAGGATCAACCATCTTGCCAAGGATTATGGAGATGAGAACTGCCCCGAACTCCTCGGAAGCGATTAGGGAATCCATATTGCTAAGATTCCAGTTCCACGAATAACGGGATAAGGATCCCAGTAATTTGAAAGAAGATCCTTACCTTAGCAGGAGAATAAAAGGAAGATGACCAGTAACAGGTAGGGGGATTTGATCTTTACTTTCTCTAAGCCTAAAATTGAGATACTTGAAAACCTCTGTTTATATCGTAATCTAACTTGATCGTCAGAGTGATTCCGGGAGAGCAAATCCCTGACTCCATTGCAGTTATTTGATTTGAAGACAAAGATGAAGGGTGATCGGCCACCCATCATCATAACCATTTTTCATTCGCCAGCAAATACGTAACCTTTTATGTCATGCATTATGCGAACCCCTACATCTTTATAAATAAACTGGGTGCGTCTGTTAGTTTTGGAGGCATCCGTCTTCTTCCGCCACTTCTTGTATTTGTATTTCTCCTCCCTTTGTAAATCTCTCCACTATATCCCTCCCAGTAAGGGCCAATTTCAGAACAAAAATAAAAGCCTTCAGACATCATTTTGTAAGCTATCTGTATCAATCTCCAATCTTTATTTTCATTATAATTCCTTATCTTCTGTTATTATGATTTGTTTTGATTTTAGCCAGAGCCATGTTATCTGCCTAATTGTTATGTTTGTGTCATTTTGTTTGCATTAGTTGTATACCTCCATTGCATTGTTAGTGCACGTCTTTAGAACATTCTTGGCCAAGCGTGAGCTTTTAGTCACTTGATTTTTTTTAAGTCACTTTAGCTCTTACTAGGCCATAATTTCTTTTCACGAGCCCACATGGCACAGCATATAGATCAAGCAGAGCCTAACTCTCGATCCCCAGACCCGAAGCCAGATCATACCATCATAAGATCTGAAACATATTGGACGTTGTTTAAGGAGCTAGAAAATTGGAGACCCCCAAAATTGATACAAATCAGAGTGATCAAAAATCAGTTTTTGATATCAAATCACTACTCACCATCAGGGCAATAAAAAAAAGTGTTTCTTTTTCCACTATGTTTGGTAGAGGAAAAGAACATTTTTAAACCATCCAATTACTTTCGAAAAAGGCTTTGAAAAAATATATTAGTTTTGGATATGAATGCAGACACTTAGAACTAGTCCAAATTGGACTAATGGCTAGTTTGGCTATGCATTTTTTTTTTAATCTTTTAAACTGGGTAGTGTTTAAGTTGATTATAGCGTTTAAACTTGTTAGCATTTAAACTGATAACGTATTTGGATAAATGTGTTTTTAAGCTATTAGTGTAAAATTATGTGTTTGGTTTGTAAAAGTTGATAAGTTGTTAGAACTTGACAAAAAGACTAAAATAGACATGACATTGAATAATGTAAATAAAATTCAAAAAATATATTTTAAAAAAAATTAAATTGATGTCCAATTATTAAAATACTTACCATTACATGTTAATAAATTATAAAAAAAATTAAAAATATATAATTTTATGATTAAATGTTAATAAATTATACATAATTATTAAAAATATATTAAGATTATAAATTATAAATTATATGTATTATATATGTTATATAATAATAATATATATTATTATGTATTATTGTTATATATATATACATATAGTTCGGCCATGGTAGTAGCGTGGAGGAGATGAGGGCAATGGACGGCTGGCGACGCGATGGGTGTTGGCAATGGCAATGGCGACGATTTGCAAGCAGGGCAACGATGGAGGCTTGCGGCGATCTGGTAGTACGGTGGCTTACGACGATGGCGGCACTGGGTAGCGAGGCGACTTGTAGCGAAGGTAACGATAGGCGACGATTGAGGCTTGTGACACTGGCGTTGGTAGCAATCTTCTAGTAGGGTGGCGACAACGACCATTTATGGAGGAGATCCGGCAGTAATGGAGGAGAAGATGAGAAAGGAAGATGAGAGCAGTGAAGAAAAAGGTGAGAGTAATGAGGCAGAGTCGGGGAGTCATAGGGATAGGGGATTGTAAATTTTGATATTGTTGGAGGGTGAAATGGTAATTTACTTGGTCAACTAAAAAAGCTCCACAGAGCTTCTTTGCAAAAGCGGGTGGCTGATGGCATCTCCAAAATACTGTTGGTTTAGCATTTCAGCTGCATCGCTTTTAAGCTGTTGCAACATCCAAATAGGTAAGATAACAAGCTTCATAGCTTATAAGCTAAATAAAGCGCTTATAAGTGGTCAAGCTGTATTACCGAACTAGTTGTAAAACTATTAACGTTGAAAGGTCGAAATAATTCCTTGTGGATGGTATTAAGAGAGGCTAGGCACATAACAGATTTTTAAAATTTGATCATCAGTAGAGTAGAAACAAGCCTTTATAATGGTCCTACATACAAAAATTGCTACCCAAATTTTACTCTCTTAATATCAAACTAACATGTAGATAAAACATTAACCCTGGATATGCAAATGCATGATTATGAATGTTTATCAGAATTAGTCCCCTATGAGATAATTTATCTAGTACAGTATAGAGTTCTAACAGCAAGATCAAACCCTGGCTATAAGTCACCAACAGTACCCCCAGGACAGACTATTTGTTATGAAACAACTTAGAAGGAAAAGGTGTATACCTTCTTAATCCGAGATTGTAAGGGATGAAATGCACTATTTGTTATGATTTGAGGGTGAAATCTTGGTTTCTCTTAGTGGATTATGCCTTAGAAGGGAAATGAAGGGTTTGGGTTGAGTGGATTTGGGGAGAGATTGGCGAACATGGAGCAAATATGGGACGGAGGATCGGTTTTAATAAATAGACCCTTATCGCAGTGGGTCAAACCGACTTTAAATGACATCTCATTGCCCGAAAAGCTCGATATTGAGTTTAATTCGATAATGAAACCCGATAAGGTTTTATCCTTCATATACACACGCATTATGTTTATTTTAAATAAAAATGAACCTATATAAATCAATGATGCAAGTTGTATAGTAAAACTATCAATTAGATTGCAATGTTTAAACAAATATATTGTAATTTGCTTTTGGATAATTCGAACATCCTTTATTGTCTGATTGACACCAATTGATCCTCTTTGTGTGGCAAAATGTGCTCAATGTACTTTATAATGTAGCATCTACAACTGGCCCTGTACTAGAAATAACAAAATTTATTATCAAACTATCAAATGTCAACATTTTAATGTTTTCAATTGACTCTATAATTTTTGAATTAAATAAATGCAATACACGTTCGGTTGCTGAAGCAAAATCACCTTCCAAGGATCAAGACTTTCCACCTTCCATTCTCTTTATGGAGGCGCAGGTGTGAAAATATGCTCATAATATTGACTGGCCTTAGGAAAATACGTTGGAGGCTCACTAATGGTTGGACGGATTCTACCTTGGACCTCTTACTATTTTCAGCTTGTGCGAGGGATTTGTATATCACAACTTTCTTCTCTTTGAAGCAATTTTTTATGACGATCCAGTGCTTATTCCGTATACTACATTGGAGCAACACCTGCATTTTCAATATGTTAGTCATACGAGACTAAATCCACCAATAAAATGAAGTATCACTTACATAATCAACAGTCGACCAAGGGATATCATTGTCAATTCTCCTGGAAACAAAATCTTTCCATTCTTTTGGGACAATCGCCTTATCAAGCGTAAATCTCTTTCTGGTGCCCTCGTATGTCCGATTCCAAAAGCTTTGAATAAATATATGGAAGAAAATGTTTAACATTGATCACAGACGAAATAGAGATGCAACAAAAAAAGTGTAATCTAAAATGTGTTCAGCACTCACAAAAAGTGAAGTCGATATGATTGCGTAGTTTATATCATATCGAGGATGAGATTGTGTAATTCTTATCTGTCTGAGACAACACATATAGCTGTTAATGCGATGCCTCTCCAACCATTTGGTCTTGTCCTCTATCAATCGGATGTGACTCAGTAATAGATGGATAATATGACCAATGTAACGCATATCCGAGAATTATTATAAATGTGACCTGATGTAAATAAATAATAATAAAAATGTATTGGCTATTTATACTTATCCAATTTCTTCTTGGGAGTGTATGCACCCAGTGTAGCCCTTAAGGGACTTTGGATAATCGTTTCCCACTTGCTCCAGGTGATGCTCTGTTACTTCCTCTATTATTCGCATTACCCCCAACGACTACACTGTTTGGTCGAGGAACATCCTCTCATGTCCCCTCTGCTCTCAACAGTGGCACTGTCTCCAAGTCTATTATTGGCAACATTATCTCCACGTCTATCCCCTCTTTCGCAACATCTTTCTTTCTCCTCTTCCGTTGAGTCGAATCATTCTACGACGGTCGACGAAATTGTGATGGCAATCGGTCTCATACAGTTTGTCTGCCAATTGTAACCATTTCCCCCTACAACTGTATAAAAACTAATCGTTATAAAATAGTAGTATTTCAGAATGATATGTAAACGTATAAAAGTTAATTTGGAGCTTTCTCTAGGTGGAAATATCCGATCCTCCTCACCATTATGATCAGGATCTATTTGATCACCACCCCCAATGCTGATCATCATCATCTTGTTGCTAACCATCATCATCTCGTTGTTGACAATCACTATCATAGGGGTGATTTGGGGAATCAGGAATAACCGAGACGCGTAGATGAGTAAACAATGCTTTCTGCCTCCTCTCTACTCGCCTCAACCGTGTGTTCATTTGACTCATTTATTTGTCCAACCTTTATAACAACTACAACAATAGAGTCAACATCTCGATGATTTGTAAAAGAAAAAAAATAAAAATAAAAAACAATAACAAACAAACCATTACTCTTCCTACAAAAATATTATTATAATAATCATACTCCACGGTACATACTCTGAATGAGTCTTGTTGTAATATCCCAAGTTTAAATAAATAATATGTCATTATTACGTGAAATATTGCACATTTCGTGACGTTAAGAAAATCTAGGAGACAATTTAAAGATCCTAAACAGCAGAATCAATGGTAGGGAATACCCCGTAATGTACAAGTCTAAAAAGAAAAAAATATCATGGACAAGCGTTTTGAGATAACATTTTTGACTTTGAAAGAAATCAAATCGGAGACTATTTTTAGCACAGCTATGATGCAGCCTAAAAAATTGAATCATCGTAAGGGGCTTCTGAAAAGGAAACGAAACCCTGAGAAGAACCCTAAAGTGAGTTCGGGGTAAAACGAAGGAATTACGATCAAACGTGATTTTGCATGAGTTTTAGGCCTAAGTGTAATTTTAAATTCTAGGGTTGAAAGTGATATTTTTTCAAATTTGGTGGGACAAACGAAGAGAATGGAAATTTGCGGTTCAAACGGTAAGATATCAAAGCTTAGGGACTTTGAATAAGGGTTAAAATGGAATTGAGAAATAATAGAGGGTCAAAATATAAAATTTCAAAAGGCAACCATGGCCATCGCCGACTAAGTCACTACCACTGTTGGCCAGCCTTCGGCCGACGCCCTTAGGGTCATCTAAAGGCATGAAAATAGGTTCCACAGTATGGTGGGTTGAGTGGGATCGGGCATGGCTGAGAAATGACTAAGTATGGTCGTGATTAGACGTCGGTAAGGTTGGGTATGTTCGAGGGTCACCGAAAATTCGGGAGAAGGGTGTTCGTGTCGAATCATCGCGATTTGAGGCTATCTAAGGTCGTATCAAGCATTAAAGGCCTGGATTTGACCAAGCATGGTTCGTTTTGGCTCCAAAATTAGGTTTAAATAGAGGGTTTGAGGTGGTCAAATGCACCAAGAATTAAACTTCAAATTGCTCGTGTTTGAGAGTGAATCGGAAGTCTTGGATAAGAGGCTTTTGTTCTTGAGTGAGTGAGGTTCATTTCTAGAGAGTTTGAGAAGTTTTGAAGCTTGTTTGAGTGGTGTTTGAGCTTGGCTAGAATCATGAGGATTCCAAAACCCCCGATCGAGGTACTTCCAGCCATTATTTTAAGCACCCAAGAGTTCCATAGTGATCGGAACAAGGAGTAGGCTAGGATTGGAAGAAGAAATCGAGCGCCGAAGCATCGCCGGCGACCGGAGTAAGGTTGAAAACGACCAACGCATGAGGAGCACGCGCTAGCCTTTCACGCAAAAACCATGAGTAGGTGCGTGAGGGCGCGTAGAGCTTAGGTAAATTTTGGATTTTTTTTATATTTTTTAAAAAATTATTTTATGTTTTTCTATGAATTTTTTTTTTGAAAATAATTGAAGAGTATTTATTATGGAATTTAGAATAATATGGGTTATGAAAAATAAGGAAAATTATGAAGAAATTAGGATGAAAAATAGGATATTAAACTTCTTGAGAAAATGTGGTGGCTAAGGATCATTGAGGTTTCGAGGTCTGAGCAAGAGTGTAATTATTAAGTCCTGGCATGTTAATCGAGGACATCATGCATTACGAAGTTAATTGCTTTCAAGGTGAGTGGTCCTACTAAGATTGATTTTAGTTTTCATGTAATTGGTTTTATCATGTTGACATGCCTTATTATGTTATACATCATGTAGAGTGCATTCACATGTATTGATGATAAAATACGCATATGTGCACGATGATATTATTGGTCATGTATCGCATGGGTTTAAGATTAGGGACTAATATCACTACTCTACCAAGGGTGCCCTCGTACACCTTGGCCTGGTAAGGTGATCGTAAAAATGAAGAGTAGTTGTTGGGTACGGTCGACTCAAATGAAAGGAATGAAGACATTTTACATTTTGCATACATGCATGAGATATGAATGATGTACCCTTACTTGGATGATTAATCATCTAACTTAAGCTTTACCTCTGGAATATTCGAACATTCCAGAAGATGATATAGCAAAAGCAGGCACGGAAGATGCATGTGATAGCACTTAGCAAGTGCATAATATTTATGATTATGAAATTTATGCATTCAAGTTTTTACTAATTAGATTTTTGAACGTTTTGAAAGTCAATGATGTATGATCTGATTTATATATGGTAAATGTTAATGCTTAGATTCGATTCTTACTCCCACTAATGATGAAATATTTAGTCTAGCGCATATGATGTATGATAATTTTTTTTTATGCTAGATAGGTATATGAGAATTTTAGGAGTTTGTATTATAATAAGTTTGTTCTATTAGAAAAAATATATATATGTAGACCAAAATTTTCTAAGTTATAACACGCCTAGTAAAGTGGGGTGTTACACTTGCCTCATAACTAAACTTTGACCTCCTCTCTCTACAAGCATTCTCCTCATCCTTTCCCTCCTCATTAGACCCCCTACCTACATTCTCATCCCCTACCATCTTACATGCCTTCTCCTCATCCCTGTCCATTCTACCTACCTCTTCATCATCCCCACCTTCCCTACCTCCACTCTCTTTGTCATCATCACCCATTCTGCCCCCATATTTATGGACATTAACTCCAACTGAGTGTAAAGGGTTAAAGGACCTCCAAAAATTCGTGTCCCACTCTGCATCTGTGGGCTCGAGCGTCATACTCAATCCTCATGCCTATAAAAAATTGTATTATTTAAAAAGATATTATATAAAAAAATAAAACAAAATTAGGTGAGGTTACATAGTTACATTCTTAAAGCATTCATCGTAATTTATTTGTTTTGGCATTTTTTTACACAATCACTTTTTGTACTTGGGAATCGTGACTGGGTTGGATAGTCTTATTGTAACATCTTGATATTTTGGGAGAAACTAATTTATGCATATAGATAATTTGGTTTATTTTTTTATTTGTGAGTTTGAGGAATTTAATGAGAAAAATTAAAGTCTTTGTGTTGAAATGAGATTGGAAATTTTTTGAAATTTCTAGAGTATAAATATAATTTTTGAATCTATTAGTTGATTTAGTATAAAATTATTTGTTGTATATGTATGAACTAAGGGGCCTTGTAGCCTCGTTGTTAAGCGTAAGGAAGGGAGTTTGTAGGTTGTGGGTTCAAACTTTGTGAAGTAAAATGTTGAATTTTTTTTTTAATGAATTGACTTGAGGTTAGTATATAATTAATTGACGTATATATAATAGTGAAGGGGTTTGTAGATGGGGCGGTCGTGTGTGAGTAAAGAAAGGTTTTTGGTTCGACTCTTGATAGAAGCAATAAACAGTAGTTGGAGCCTCTTAGAAAAGCAGGCACAGCAGCTCCAGAAACACAGTCCCTAGGTTGTAATTTCTTGCAATCCAAGGGGCATTTCAGCTAGACGATGTATATATATATATGTGTGTGTGTGTGTGTGTGTGTGTGTGTGTGTGTGTGTGTGTGTGTGTGTGTGCTGAATAGTGGCTAGAGATATATGCATAGTGATGTAAGGGCGAGTGGGCTGGAAGGAATTATCGGAAAGAAGGCAACATGAAGAGGATAAAATGTTTCTTTATTTCTATGCGACATTTTCTGTATTGTTCTGCGACTGTGATATTTTTCCTTCTGTTCGAGTTTAGTTCTTAATTTCAATTCTTCTTTTCAATAACCTTGGATAATACGAATGCTTTATTTCTGTTCTTATTTCATTTTTTATTTACGTCCACTGTTAATCATTCTTTTTCCTATTCTTCATTTATTGTTCTTGTTTATCAATATGCATTCATTTTCCAATTTGGTCTACCCTTGCTATGCGATTCATTCTGCTTTTAAGTTCCTCTCTCAGGATTAATTGGGTTTGGGGATTTTAGGCAGAAGAGAGTTTATTTTCGATATTTTTGTTCTTTGTTTGTTTTTGTTCTGTTAGCAATACTATGTTCTCCTCACCTGTTTATATTTACGATTTCCAATTGATTATCGCATTTGTAGAGCTTTAGTGTGTTCATGTAGCTTTTATTTTGCAATAGTGATCTGTTTCTATTTTGTTTCATTTACTACTTTAGTTTTTGTTTGGTATTTGATTTACAGTAGATTCAAATTAGTCATTTACATTCTTTGCATAAGTTCTTTTACTGTTTCATTCAATTTCTTTTACTATTTTATAATTTGATGGAGATGTGTGGCTAAATTTACCTTGGGCCAAGGCAAGGACTGTGCCCAGTGCCACTGTTTGCCCAAGAAAGCAGAACTCCTAATGAATTAACAGTGGGTTGATTTTAATTGAGTAGTGTGTAAATTAAATATATGGGTTTGGATTGAAGCATAATCCTAAATTAGAGTCTCTGTGCCATGTATGAAGAGTGTTTAACCTGGAATTATCATTTTCTTGAGTTGTAATTATTGGCAGAATCTTACAGTATGTTAATTGTATTTCAATTTATGATAGTTGCGTAATCTAGAATTTCTCATGCCATGTATAGAAAATGCTTAACTTATAACTATTATCGTTTTGGAATATAGTTAACTGCAGAGCCTCAATTTTAATCCATCAATGTTAAGTATTTTGATATCTCTTTGTTAATCTTGAAAACAAATCTTTCCAAAATCTTTACCCATTTTACGTCAACCGATCTATTCAAGAGTGATTCATTTTTTTCCATCACAAATCTCCTAGTGAATCGACCCAGAGTCATCCAAAAAATTAAATTTGTGTTACACGTACACTCGTACACTGGTGAGTTTAAACGTCTCACCCACTTCTGTGTTAAATGAATATCTGATTAAATAATTTAAATTGTAGGGTGAGGTTAAGAGCAGCCAATGTTTGCTCTGAAAATGGTTGATGTGGAAAGAGGGAATGATACTATCCTAAGTATTCTTTCCCTATGTTGTATTGATGTTCGTGTGCTCTTTAATACAGGTTTTACTCATTCTTTTATTGCACCTCGCATTGTATGTCATGTCTCCATCCCTAGAACTTTATTACCGTACTATTTAATTCTGACTACATTGGGGGGTATGGAATTGATGGGTAATGAAATATTCAAATATTACGAGATTAAGATGTACAACAAGGAACTACTAGGCGATTTAGTGGTACTTAAGATAAAGGACTTCCATCTCATCTTAGGGATGAACTAGTTGTCTCGACATTATGTTAAGGTTGATTGTCGACGAAAGTTGATCCATTTTGAAATACCCTACCATCCATACATTGTATATCAGTGTATCAAGCCGATGAGATTGACTCCAATGATCTCAGTAATGAAGGTAGAGAGATTGATACACCACGGTTGTGAGGCGTTCCTCGTTTTCATAACAACTGGCATGGAAAACAAGGCAAAGTTATATGAGATCTCAATGGTCTGAGATTTTTCTGATGTGTTTTCGAAGGAATTACCAAGGTTGCCTCCTCATAGAAAGATTGAGTTCTCAATTTAATTAATTCCAAGTACCCTGCCTATTTCCAAGGCTCCCTACAGGATGGCCCCAAATGAATTAAATGAGTTAAAGACTCAATTGCAAGAATTAATTGATAAGGGTTTTATTTGTCCCAGTGCATCATCTTGGGGTGCTATGGTGTTGTTTGTTCGGAAGAAAGACAAATAAATGATATTTTGCATCGATTATCGCCAACTGAATTAGGTGACTATGAAGAACAAATATCCACTTCCACGTATGGATGATTTATTAGATAAACTTCGTGGAGCTTCAGTTTTCTCCAAGATTGATCTAAAGTCAGGTTATCATCAAATACGAGTTAGAGAAGAGAAAATAGCTTTTCATACCCGCTATGGACATTTTGAGTTTGTAGTTATGCCATTTGGGTTAACAAATGCCCCAACAATTTTCATGGATTTGATAAATTGAGTCTTCAGGGAATATTTAGATTGCTTCGTCATTATATTCATCGATAACATCTTGATCTACTCATCGAGTCCAGAGGAGCACAAGACGCATCTCAAGATAGTTTTGCAAAGACTTAAAGAAGAATAATTGTATGCAAAATTCAGTAAGTGAGACTTTTGAATGAGGCAGGTGGGGTTTCTCAGACACATAGTATTTAGAGAGGGTATTTAGTTGACCTTGATAAGGTTGAGGCTGTAGTTGACTGGTCGATGCCTATTACAGTGATCGAGATTCGAAGTTTTCTTGGACTTGCTGGCTATTACTGGAGATTCATAGAAGGTTTTGTTCATCTACCTTTGCCCATGACTAAGTTAACGAAGAAGGGAGTCAAGTTTGATTGGAATGAAGCATGTGAAAATTGTTTCCAATAATTAAAGTGGAGATTGACCACAACTCCTATTTTGGTTATTCTGAGAAGTGGAGAGAAGTTCACATTATATAGTGATGCTTCTTATACGGGTTTAGGGTGTATATTGATGCAAGATGGATATGTGAATGCCTATTCCTCTAGACAATTAAAGAAACATTTGATAAATTACCTTACGCATGATTTGGAATTGACATCAATTGTGTTTGCATTTAAGATTTGGAGACACTACTTGTATGGCGAGAAAGTGAAGATTTATACCGATCATAAGAGCTTGAAGTACCTTTTCTCACAAAAGGAATTAAATATGAAACAACGACAATGGATGGAATTGTTTAAATACTATTATTATGAAATCCTATATTACCTAGGAATAGCCAACGTGATGGCCGATGCTTTGAGTTGGCGTGGAGCATCAATTGCAACAATGATGGTACAATAATGGATGCTATTGAAGCAGATGAGTGAATTAACTATCTCTACTTCCAAGGAAAGACCCATTGTGTATTGTGCTTATATGAAGGTGTAATTAGACTTGATTGATCAGATTCGAGTTTAATAGCAAAATGATGTGAAGCTAACAAAAGTCTTAACGGATGTAGAAAAGTTCATCTCTTTGGGGTACAATCAGAAGGGTGATGGCTTATTGTTATATCATGGTTGAATTTGTGTGCCAAATAATGAGGAGATAAGGTAAGAAATCCTAACTGAGGCTCATAAGGCACACTACACCATTTATCCAGGTACAACAAAAATGTATCAGGATCTACGATGCTAGTTTTGGCGAGATAGCATGAAAAATAATGTGGTAAAGTTTGTCTAGCGTTGTTTAGTGTGCCAACAGGTGAAGGCGGAACATTAGAAACTAGCAAACTTATTACAATCGTTGTTGATCTCGGAATGAAAGTGGGATAACATATCCATGGATTTTGTTACGAGTTTGCCTAGAACCTTGAAGGGTTATGATGCGATATGGGTTATAGTTGATAGCTTGACGAAATTAGCATATTTTTTGCCGATTAGGAAGCCATTTCCTTTGAATCGCTTAGCTAAGACGTATATTGAAGAAATTGCGAGATTATATGGAGTCCCGTCCAACATAGTTTCTAATCGTGATCTCAGGTTCACTTCTCATTTTTTGGAGGCTTTGCATGTTGCCCTAGGAACTAAATTGAAGTTCAGTACAACATTTCATCCGCAAATTGACGGGCAAACAAAACGAACAATTTAGACTCTAGAGGATATATTGAGGGCCTATGTGCTAGATTTTTATGACAATTGGGATGATCACTTACCATTAGTGGAATTTATTTACAATAACAACTATCATTCTAGTATCGAGATGCCACCTTATGAGGCACTTTATGGTAGACCTTGTAAGTCGCATATTTGTTGGGAAGAGGTTGGAGACATAACTTTATTGGGGTCGGGAGTTATTGAGCGGTTATCTAAAAAGATTCAAACTATTAGGGCCTGAATGAAGGCGGCTCAAGACAGGCAGAAGAGTTATGCTGATCAGCGGCGACCTGACCTAGAGTTTACCATCGATGACCATGTATTTTTTAGGGTGATGCAATGAGCAGCACGTGAAGATTTGGAGTTTCTAGAAAACTCAGTCTTCATTATGTAAGACCCTTTGAGATATTAGAGTGAGTAGGATCCTTAGCTTACTGATTAGCCTTGCCTTCACAACTAGCCAACATACATAATGTCTTTCATGTGTCCATGTAACAAAAATATGTGCCAAACCCACATCATGTCATTGATTATGAATCCCTTGAGATCAATAAGGACTCGTCGTATGAAGAGTTGCTTACTAGTATTCTGGATCGAGAGGAGAAAGTACTAAGGAACCGATCAATTCCCTATGTGAAGGTCGAATGGTAATGTCATAGTGCAAACGAGGCTACTTGGGAATTAAAGAAGGAAATGAGATGTGTCTACCCTAATTTATTTGATTAGTCGGGTAAGAATTTGGAGGACCAAATTCTATTAAGGAGGGGAGATTGTAACATGTCGATATTTTGGAAGAAACTAATTTATATATATAAGATCATTTATTTATGATTTATTTGTTATTTGTGAGTTTGAGGAATTTAACGGGAGAAATTAAAATCTTTGTGTTGAAATGAGATTGGAAGTTTTTGAAATTTCTAGGGTCTAAGTATAATTTTAGAATCTGCTAGTTGATTTAGTATAAAATTAATTATTGTATATGTATGATCGAAGGAGTCTTGTAGCCTGGTGGTTAAGCATAAGGGAGGGAGTTTGTAGGTTGTGGGTTCATATCTTGCAGAGTAAAATGTTATAATTCTTTGTAGTGAATTGAGTTGGGATTAGTATATAATTACTTGGGGTATATATATTAGTGAAGATGCTTGTAGATGGGGCGGTCATATGCATGAGTGAAGAGAGGTTTTGGGTTGGGAAATTTGGAAAAATAGGACATTTGATACTAAACTTTGAAAAAATACGACACTTTTAAAAACTTTGCAAAACTAGGACGTTTGAAAATTGATTGAACAAAAATGTCCCTATGTTAAATTAGTTATAGGATCTTGTCTTCTTTTTTTTACGCACATTCTCACTCGTCCACCGTCAATCTCTCTTACTCGTCTTTCTTTTTCTCTATTTAAGTGTTGATTTTTCTTCATCAATCGTCGTCTTTAAAACAATTGTTGTTCTTCTCTTTGCAGATTCATTAGCTTGTCTCCATACCAGGTATGTATTTATTTTCTTATCTTTGAAAAACTTTGGCCAATGAATCTTAGTAGCTCAAGTGATTTCAGAGTATTTTATCCTCTTCTCTGCGATTTTTTAAATGAAAACGTAATGGGTTTGTAAATGAACTTGGCTCTAGTTTTTCATTCAAAAGCTCAATTGGGAGAATAGTATGCATTTCGCTTATATTAGTTGATATATCGGTTAAGTCATGATATATTTCAACCGATATAGGTTAAAATACAACAGAATCATGAAAAATATTTTATATCAGTTGATATATTGGTCATGAAAAGATATATATCAACCGATATATTAGTTTGGAAAGGATATGTATGTACTAACATTCTTTCTCAACTGATATATTGGTAGCATGTTATCAGTTGAGATCTTATTTAAACCAATATTTATTAACCAATATATCCTTATAGGCTGATATTAAGAAACTGATATAACCTTAAACAACTAATATATTTTTATACTTACAAAACTGATATGTTTGCATTTAATTTATAAATTGATTCAATTTATATTATAGGAATGACAACTTCTAGACTATCTTTGTACTTGTGATTTATGGAAGTCAATGGAAATATGATGTTGATGTGAAAGAATATAAGTACGTGATCGATAAATGTGGTTGGGTAATACTTGTGAAGCTAGATTGCACATTCAACCAATTCGTAAGTTCCCTATACAAGAGGTTCAATGTTAGTCCAGTTGAAAAGTCGATTGTGCTGAAGTTTAAGAAGTTAGATTTATCTGTACTTATAACAAAGATTTGTGATGATATAGATGTTGAGTGCTTTCTAGTCGAATGCTCTCAGATAGATTCCAGAAGCTCGTTGTGTGTTGATTTTGTGGATAAATTACAACTGAAAACATAGCCTAATTTTGGTGTTAGAAATAAGGAAGAGGTTGCAGAGAATAAAGTATGTAGTAATTCTCTAATGATACGCTTGGGCAGTGATAGTCTAATATGGTTAAAAGACGAGGTTACAAGGAACATGATTATGATTGGTTTGCATGATAATATTAATTGTGATGATGTTGTGGATGGAAATGGGCTTGAAGATGTTAATTGTGATGATGTTGTGGATGGGAATGGACTTAAAGATGTTAATTGTGATGATGTTGGACATGGTGTTGAAGATGTTAATTCAGATGATGATAGACATGGGGTTGAAGATGTTTTTAATTGTGATGATGCAAAACATGGGTTTGAAGAAGTTTTTAATGGTGATAATGCTAAAAATTTGGTCGATATGTTATTACAAGAATATAAATGTTTATAAAAAGATTATAGATTTAAATGTTTATTACAATTATATAAATATAAAACTAAATGGGTTTAATAAAAGAATTACATAATTCTTTTTTCTTTTTACTTTTTTCTTTTTTTCTTTTTTCTTTCTTGGGATTTTTGGCAACTTCTTTGTCTCTTTTGGCAATATCAGCTGCAAAATCATTTCCCTCTTAACTTCTCCAATTTTCGTCTTTAAACCATCCAAATAGTTCTTTATAGATTTAATTTTTTTCGGCTCAACATGCCTTGCTCCTACTTGGTTTATTAACTCAACCTCCATAATATTTTCACCTATTCCTTCTCCTCCTCCTCCTTCTTCTTTTTCTTCCTCTTCTCTTTCTCTTTCTTCTTCTACCACCACACCATGTGCCTTAATAAAATAATCTTCACTTCTTTCCTCTTCTGTTAACACAATAGGAATAACATCTTTATCAAAAATACATGCCTCCAAAATGTATTCTTCGGGGATCAATGGATAAAAAGTCTCTATTTCTTTACTTTTGGAGCTTGAGGACCTTCTTCAATTCTTTTAACAATTCGAAGGTCAACCAAATGTGATGACCTCAAACATAAAAATTTGTATATGAGCGAAAATTAAGAACAAAAAATAGATAAGATGTCTTATAATGTTTTAAATTAGATATATCGGTTATACATATCGGTTCAGAAAAGACATGTCGGTTAAAAGAATCGGTCAAATACCGATATGGTATAACTGATATCCACCTTCGTATTGGTTAGTCCACATCGATGCTCCACCAATATATATTAACCTATAAAATTATACTTGTAAGGTAATTGGGAAACCTTCAATGGAATATGTATTTTTCTTGCCGTGCTCTTGATTAAACACATTCAAAATGCCTCTTCTAGCACTATTTATGGTAGAAATAAGTGAGTCGTTTGCTCAAGGGAACATGTTCAACTCTTCCCAATGAGAGGCCAGGTAAAAATATTTGATATCCACCTTGGTGGCATGAGACTTGGAATTGATTTCATTTATCATGATTAGATATGACATAGAGAGACGATTTTCATCAGAACATTGCACCTTACTACTAGCAATATCCTTCTTAAAGACCTGTCTTAATCAGGCCTCTAAAACCTATGTCTTCAGGTTACAATGAAAGAAAAGCTTGGTAAACAGTGTAGGAGTCCCCTCCACATTGATTTTCCTCTTTGTTGCTTTGTTGTTGCCAAATTTCAACCCCATTATCAAAGCAAACCCCTCCCTCTCAAATTTTATCTCATTTCCATTGAGTCTAAACACAAGGAGCCTTCATTGTCGTTGGTTGCTCTTTTCAATAGCCTTAACAGTAGACTATGGACTAATTGAATGCTCCATGTTAGTCCTTCTACTCCATAGACAAGCTAGCCAAAAGCAGATGCCTTCAATAGGTCCTCTAAGGCAAGCTTCTACTTCAGTGTCCTCCTAATGCCTTCAACAATGTCTTCAAAATGATCAAAGTCTAATGATTCTGGTGTGAAAAAACTTCTCGATCTTTAAGTTATCATCTAAACTCTATAGCAAATAAAGAAAAAAATATTAAGTAAACAAACAATATATAAAATGTATTATAATATTTTAACTTAGTTATATCGGTGCAGAGAAGATATGTCGGTTACAAAGCATTGGTCAAGCACCCATAACTGATATCGATTACCCCATATCCATACAGAGTAAAACCTAAACCCTAAGCATGCCACGAAAATGGATATCAGATATTTTCACATGGCCTCTCATTGGGAAGAGTTGAACAGGTTTCCTTAGGCAAACCACTCATTTATCTTTATCATAGATAGTGCCAGAAAAGGCATTTTAAATGGGTCTAATTAGGAGCACGACAAGAAGAAGATATATTCCATTAGAGGTTTCTCAATTACCTTACAGCTATAATTTTATAGGTTAATATATATCAATGGAGCATCGATGTGGACTAACTGATACGAAGATGGATATTGATTATACCAAATACCGATTCTTTTAATTGACATGTCTTCTCTAAACTGATATGTATAACTGATATATCTAATTTAAAACATTATACGACATTTTATCTATTCTTTGTTTTCTTAATTTTCACTCATATATAGACTTTTATATTTGAGGTCATACCACATTTGGTTGACCTTCGAATTGTTCAAAGAATTGAAAAAAGCCCTCAAGCTCCAAAAATAAAGAAATGAAGACTTTTTCATCCATTAATCCCCCCAAGAATATATTTTGGAGAGGGGTATTTTTGATAAGAATGTTATCTCTATTGTGCCAATAGAATAGGAGATGAGTGAAGATTATTTTATTAATGCACATGGTGTGGTGGTAGAAAAAGAAAAAGAAGAAGAAAAAGAAAAAGAAGTAGAAGAAAAAGGAAAAAATAAAGGTAAAGGAGAATGAAGTGGTGAAAATGCAATGGAAGTTGAGTCAATAAACCAAGTGGGAGCAAGGCTTGTTGAGCCGAAAGAAAATAAAATCTATAAAGAACTATTTGGATGGTTTAAAGACGAAAATTGAAGAAGTTATAAGGGAAGTTGGGGAGTTGAAGAGGGAGCAAGGCATGTTGTTTAACGAGCTCGGTGACATTAAGCATATGTTGAATTTAATCTAGCATCAATTGTCAACCAAATCAACAGTCACTAAGGATAAGAAAGAAAGAAATGACGATAAGGGCGAGGAGGAAGGGGAGAATGTGAAGGGGACGAATGAGGGTGAAGGTGATGGAGATGAGGAGAATATGGAAGAAGAGACCAAGGATGGTGGTGATGGTGAGGGGGATGTGGAGGAGGAGGAGACAAATGAAAGTGACTCAATAAATACGTCATTAGAAGAAATAAAATGAATCTCTTGTTAAGGACGCATTCGAAAAAAGACGTACATTCGAAAAAAGACGTACACAAAAGGGGCAAAAAAGAAAAACAATCATTAAATCAATAATGAAGCCCCCGCTAAAAATAAGGAGGACGAATGAGTACTAGCATTCACCTCCAGTCTTCAGAAGCTGAATCCCCAAGCAACAAGTGCTCCAAACAATCATTTTCCAAAAGAATACCAAAATTTTCTCAAAAAGCCAAATATGACAACATTCATTAAAGCTTCCTACTGTCAAATAAATAAGGATTTTGTTGAGGTCCTCTCCACACCAGACAGATGGCTCCAATCTGATATAAGTAATTCTCTATAAATTTTGGTTTATGTTTATCGGTTTAATAATTTATTTATATGGTCGTTTGTTATATATATATATGTCGGTTAGAAAAATATCGGTTTCATATATCGATTAGAAATAGATATATTGTTGCAATATTATTCATTTGTATCCTATTAGAGCTTAGAGAAATTTTTATCGATTTCATATATTGGTTAAGGACCGATATAGGTAACTGATATATTGTTGATTTTATCATATCGGTTTCGTATATCGATTCTTAACTAATATAAGTAATCGATATGTGGTTGATTTTACTGTATCGATTTCGTTTGTCGGTTACAAGTCGATATTTTTAACTAATGTATTTATATTTTCAATTTGAATTTCATATTGTTTATTGACATTTTATTTAAATCCTTACAGCACATGAATACCTACGTGGACATGCTTAATAAAGAATGAAAGGATTAGGAATAACCAATGAGATATTATCATTGGTTGCAAGCACATTTGCTATAAGTTCTGTAAAAATAAATATACATCTAAATTATTATGTGAAATTCACTTTTTCATAAAAAATTAATCTTTTTTTATTTTAACCGCACACAACAATCATTAAAATGTTCTTAAAAACTATGTAAGGAATACAAGTGGGAGATGTTCTCAGAATAAGATATTCCATGCCAAATTTTTTGGGGAGAGACACATGGTTCCAATGGATTTTTAAATGTGGACAATGTGTTCTGCTCTGCAAATATTGATAATAATCATTTGTTTTTTGTAAGGCTTAATATGAACTCTCAACATGTTCATGTTTGCAGCTCTATCACACTCGTAAACTATGCACATATGTTTCAATATAAATTACATATAATTCAAAACTTCTAATAAGTTGTGGATACCCCGCATTAAAACTTAGGTTTGTTTTTTAGGGATAAATGGGACTTCAAGGTTAAAGAAGTTCGACAATAAACTGAGTAAGTATAATTTATTTTATTATTTTTATTTAGAGTTGTTTTGATTATGATGCCTATTAATTTTTATCATTTGCTTACAGTTGGCAAGTCTGGTGATTGTAAGATTTTTATTCTAAACTGGATGGAATTCATGACTCACAATATCTCAATTCATGAGATAACCTAGGAAAAAACTGCATATTTCAAAACTCAAATGGTTATGGAGCTTTATGCTTTTATAGTAACGAATGCAAATGATTTTTCCAGCCGATATTGCCAAAAGAGACAAAGGAGTTGCTAAAAATCCAAAGAAGGGCAAGAAAAAATGAAAAATAATTGTGTAATTCTTTTATTGAACCTATTTTTTTTATATCTACATAGTTGTAATAAACATTTAAATTTACATTATTGTAGTAGACATTTAAATTTACAATGTTTTAATAAACATTTATATTCTTATAATAACATATGGACCAAATTTTTAGCATTATCACCATTGAAAACTTCTTCAAACCCATGTTTTGCATCATCACAATTAAAAACATCTTCAATCCTATATCTATTATCATCTTAATTAACATCTTCAACACTATGTCCAACATCATCACAATTATCATCTTCAAGTCCATTCTCATCCACAGCATCATCACAATTAACATTCTCAAGCCTATTTCCATCCACAACATCATCATAATTAACATTGCTATGCAAACCAGTAGTAGTGATGTTCCTTGTAACCTCATCTTTCGACCATATTGGACTATCGTTGCTCAAGTATATCATCGAAGAATTACTGCATACTTTATTCTCTGTAAGTTCTTCCTTATTTCTAACATCAAAATTAGGTTGTGTTTTTTATTATAATTTGTCTACAAAATCAACACAATGAACTTATGGAATCTAATAGAGTTTATTTTAACGATTTTAATGCGATTTAATGGACACAATAATATGAAGTATTCCACAAATTCCTACAATAATAGATGTATTAACTTTTTGAATCCCCTCTTCTAATTAGATTAAATAGAAACGAATACGATACGAAATGAAAATATAAAGATGATATTTAAAAAAAAAAAAAAGACATAGAAATACGGGGAATCATGTAAATAAGAAAATATAAGTTTTTTTTTCGTAAATATATTTTTGATAAAAATAATTATTCAATCAAATATAAACATAAATTATATCATTCATTGAAGCAAATTTAAATATAAGTTGATTATGTCTTTAACATGGTAGCGAAACAAATTTAATATTTTTTTAATATTACGAAACGGATTTAAAACTTTCTTAAACTATAGAAATGGCTCGAAAATATTTTTTTTAATATTTCTTGATGTTTTGAGATAAAAAAATGTTTCGAAAATACTAAAATAATACCATTTTAATATTTGCGTGCATCAGAGTCTTCCAACAACTTTTTTTTTTAGACATTTTATCATTGTTCTTAATTTTTTAAAATAATAGTTAAATAACAAGAAATAGTTCAAAAGGTGATATATTTATTATTGAATAATAAAATTATTTAGATATTGAAGTAAGATATAATAAATATATTAAAATGACAATATGCAAACAAATTGCAGAATGCAACCGACAATGATAAAGATGAGAGTTGATTAAATAATTGCACACCACTCACACTCAACTTGCTTTACTAATATATATTATATATATGATACTGAAAAAGGCCAAAATTCGTGGGCCTGGCCCATTTATAAAAATATATCCTAACACGTTTGGATTCAACCGATTAACATATTCCTGGAGCCTGACTAACCCAACTATTGCTGGTGGGTCCAACATTAATGGACTATCCATCAACCAGTGTTACCTCACTCTTTCTGTTAATTTAAAATGAATAATTAATTAATAATAATAGCTTTAAACCCAACAAGTAATAATTACACTCTAATTAAATAGAATCCTAGACGCTGGCCAAAAGGGAAGCAAAAGTTACAACATATATTGAAAGCAAAAGAATATATAAAAAAATTAAATAATAAGAAAGAAAAGGTGAAAAGATATAAAGAAAGAAGGAAAGAAAGAGGTAAAATATATATTTTGACACTTTTATTTATATTTTTAATTTTTTTATTATTTCAAAAACACTTAAACTTATAATTTTAAATCAATTGTATTATTTTAATTACACCCCTTAAAATTAAAATAATAATTTTAAATCAATTATGTAATTAACTTAAAATTATATAATTAAAATAATAAAAAAATTAAAAATATAATTAACTCCAAATTATATAAATTAGAGATATAATTAAAATAATAAAAAAATAAATATTTAAATTCAAAAGACATACTAGTACATACACTAAAATTTGTGTTTGATCAAAAGAAAGAGGATGAAAGGCAGCGAGCGATTGGACTTTAGGGCATCTTCACATATCCAAACACTGGCAACAACAATGAAAGCACAGATCATCATGATATTAACACCCCACCCCCACCAGTCACTTCCCTCCACGTCACCGTCACCGCCACCGCTCACCGGTGGCCGTCCCCGAGGGCCGGAGCCTTTTCTCCCGATCGCGCCAGCTTTAACCTACACTCAGTGTGCCCCTCCTGTTCTCCCTCGTACTATTACACCCCCGGCCCCCTCTGACGCCACCGCTCCGCGCTGTATTCGCTTTCCAATTTTGTCCTCTTCCATCTTTCCACCTCTCGAATTATTCGCTTTGATCCAGTGCGTCGCAGCTCAGCTGTCTGAAAACAACGGCGCATGATGGAACAAATCGTACGGTGCCCACAAGCCATCCAAGGGACAAGGCTTCTTCGAGTCGAGCCTGAGCCACGGCTTCCCCTTCCCGCTCCAATGCAGAAGGCTCACCGGACCGGGATGCAGATCCCGGCACAGCCCCTCCAGGTTGTCACCCCCGAGTCCGTGCTGGTTCCACCGGTGCTCCACGCCTTCCACATTTCCGGCGAAAACAAGCAGAAACGGCGGCAACGAGCCCAGCTCGTATATCCTATACCTCTTCTGAATCCTCATCCAGTTCTCGAGCTTCTCGGTGTATTTACCCTGCCGCCATTTTTCAAGATCGATCACCATCACGCCGGTGTTGAAGTAACAGGGGTTTCGATCACTGAAGACGGTGGAGAATAATGGGTTTGACCAGAATTGGGGGGTGAAGTAGGCGGTGAAGTTGGCGTGGCAGTATTCGGGGGCGCCCAGGACGTGAGAGTTGAGGTTGATGGTCCAGAGCTTGGCGACGTCGTCAACGACGATGAGGTCGGAATCGAAGTAGATGATGCGGCGGACGGCGGACGGGAGGAGCTCGGCGAGGTAGATGCGCGCGTAGTTGAGCGGCTGGTCGAGAGCACGGCGGATGGAAGACGAGATCTTGCCCTTGACGAGGTTAGGGTCGAAGCGGTAGAACCGGAACGACAAATACGGGAAGGTGGTGAGGATCGTGCGGCGGAGCTCGGCGCGGCGGTGGTTGGCGAGGAAGTGGAAGACGACGTTCTCCGGGCAGTTGGCGTGCTGCAGGACGGAGAAGACTCCGGCGACAGAACCCCGGAGGTAGGTGGCGTCGAGGGTCATCGCCACGTGGATTCTGGACGGTGTCGTTTTGGGGCATTCCCTCCCGTTCCGGAATGCGGGCGCTTCCCGGAAAACCGGGAGCTCCCCGGCCGCCGCCAAGTCTACGGCGAGCAGTAGGAAAAGCGTGATCCTGAGGCGGAGCTCCGGCAACATGGCGGTCATGCAGAGACGATGAGTTAACGAGAGCGGACGAGACACGCTAAAGAGATGAGACTCCACCCAGCCACATGGGCGTAATACTATGGTCCGGATAGGGGTGTTTTGGGTATTTGCTGTGGAGTAGTTCGGTGGGGCCCGTTCATTGATTGATATGGAGTAAAAATGTGGACCTGATGCCAGGCTGGCTGGAATGCCGCGTTCTTTTCTGCCGCGACCGGAATCCAGTGGTCGTGGATGCACCGTACGATGACAGGTTTTCTGGACGATCACCCGTGTAGTGAAGATTAACGGTGGCGATTGGGCGTGGTGGATATTATTAGATCTCGTGGACACGGTGACGCCGTTGGTGGGGACATGTTGGAGCGTGCGTTTCACGCGGCTGAATGTGACGTGGCTGCAGAAGGGAACTAATCGTCTTTTTATAATGTTTGTCGAATCCCGATATATATTCGTGATCGCGTGGGAGAGTGCCGATGTAATGAAAATGGAAACGGGGCGGCGCTTGGGCGGGTTTTGCCTCACCCGTACCCGGGTTCCACTCTCAAGCCTCCGAGCTACCACCGCAAAATGTAAGTGTATTTTTTATTTTTAGATCAAATGTATTTTATTTTTAGATAAATTGTAAAAATCAATCTTATGGTTTGGCATAATTGTAAAAAAAAAAAAATCATATTTTAAAAATAATAATAACCTTCCGTATTATTAAATTAAGAGGTAAAATCCTTCATTTTTTACAATTAATCATCTAATTTAAAAAAATACAAAATTAAAAAAACGAAAAACTTTGACCGAAAGGGGTCCAGTGGTCACATTAATAACAATGAATCCGAATGTATTTAAACTTTAAATCTAAAATTGAGATGAATAATAAATTTAAATTTAAATTTAAACATATTATAAAAAGAATAAAATAAAGATAAATATCTTACGATATCAATTTGTGCAAATCTAATATGTTGTCTGATGCAAATTTATAGGGTGGGTGAGTGGGTTCCAACCCCTCGTGGGGCTCACACCCCCCTTTTAATTTACTTATGTCAGACAAATTTTTTGTTGCCTTCTGTTTTTCAATGCAAATAATAAAAAAATTTCAATCATATATTATTGTGGAGATCACAATGTCTGGCATGAACCTAGATGTATCAAGTTTTGAACCCTAAATGAGAATAGAGATAGTTAGTGGCAATAACTATTGTGGTAATCGTCGCATAGGCCACGATGAGAGCATACGAGGTTGGATAAAAAAAATGAATAATAAATAAATTGAAGAACACATCAAAATATAGTAATGACAATACGGGCAATTGATTTTGATGATGGCAATTTAATCATTAAAGAAGAGGTGAAGAGAGGTAAAAGAAGGTTTTAATAGTATTTTGGTCATTTATAAATATTTAAGTAGAATTAACTAATGATAGGAACAAATGGTAACATGATTTTAAAATCTCAAGAACACTTTTATTTGATCAAATATCGATGATAGTCCTTGCAACATAATTTTAATGTGATTTGTCATGTCATTATTAGAAGTGTGTTAAATAACAAAATATGAGAAATAATTTTGTAAAATATAAGATAAGATGTTTGAGAATCGACACTACCAAACTGAATATAAGAAAAATTCTATTTGTTCTAAAAACTTGTAGAATAGTTTTGCGTTTTCTCTCTAAATCTTCATTACTCATGCTTCATCTATATCTTTTTTAACTTAAAGTATCAAGAGTAGTTGCTTTCGGCGGTGCCTTAAATAGTCCACTTTGTTTTTTATATTTACAGGATAATTCGAACAAATTTAACAAAATTATTGTCCACTTTGTTTTATATTTACAGGATAATTCGAACAAATTCAACGAAATTATTGAAAGAGAATGTGCCTTTTATAAAACTCTATTGTAGCTTAAATGTGATTTTGAATTTAGCCAATTTTGATACTAAAGCTAATATCTAACCATAAAATGTTAAATTGTTTGGGTTTTTTGTAAATTATTTTTATTCAAAAATAATTCCTGGTAAAACATTTTTCACGTAAATAATTATTTGAGCAATAGAAATTCAGGGGACTTGATTATCAAATGTGAGAGGCCGCATGCTAAACGCTGGACCGTCGGGACATTGGGTACCACAAAATCACTGGATCTCTCAGCGTCAATTCAAAAGCTTGGGATATTTATTAAGCGGGGCCTTTCCAGGCTGGCAAAAGATTGGCTTCATAATGGCGTTCGGCACTCGGCACAGCTGCTTGTGTCATTAGTCATTACTGTCCGCCGCGCCCCCTGCACTGCTCCCGGCTGGCTACCCATAAATTTCGAGCTCAAACTTCAATCATGTATAAATGAAAGTTTAGTGGTTAAAAGATATTAAAATTTGTATTATTTTTTAAAATTTATGTTGCTAGGAAGCTGGAGATTTTTATATCTTTTAGTGTATTTATTAATTAAGATATAAATTAAAAAAATAAAATATAAAAAGTGTTTAAGAGTTTTTTTATTTTTTATATATTTGTTAAATTTATTTGATGATTTTTGAAAAAGAAATTTTGTGATTTTTTATTTTATTTTTTTTAAATATGCCTATCTCTTTTCTTTAAAATAAGCATATATTGATCTTTATATATATATATAAAATAACGTTTAAATAAATTTAATAAAAATTTAAAAATATTTTTTAATTTTATCTTAATAACTTTATATTATTTGGGACCAAACTTTATATTATTGAACCATGTGTGGTTGGACCATGCTTGTGAATGGCAAGGCACCAAATCTGTAGAAAATTTAAATGTCTTCCAAGTGATGCTTCCAAGACTGAGTCACATGTCACTTTCCCATTGATACATAGATCTCTCATTCAGTTTGGATCACGTGGCACTTTAAGATTAGCTATGCAAAATAACTAAAGGGTTCACGGGTAACAAGGGATGAATGTGACCAATGATGATGGATATGGCAATATTTGAGAGAAGTCATTTGTGTGTACCTAATTTGTTCTGGCATGGTATTTGGTGTTTATATCTTTGATTATATTAAAAGAGATAAATTATAAGTGTAAAATTTTATCTTATTGTATAAAACGATAATCGAACTCATAATTTATTGAACTGACGCTGACATATCATTTACCTAACTACTTGATATGTTAAACACTAAATAAATAAAATCTTTGATCATACAAATAAAGGATGGATGAGATGACGGGATTATATCTTCCAAGCCCATAAAACCAATAAATTCATCAAGCCTCCCCATTAGCATTATTGGGGTTGTAGAATTATCTAGATTTGATGTTGAGAAACCAAGATTAATTATTTTGTTTACTCCTATGGTCCTAAGATTAATTCATAAGAAACGAAGATTTTAAGAGGTAAACGACAAAGATGGGGGTGTGTGACAAGGAACAATTGAACTAGCAAAAGGTGAAGAGAATGACAAAACATAAGGAGGTAGTGAGAGATTTATGGGGAAATTGTAAAAGAATAGTGGAAAGCTTAGAGAAAGTAAGAGGGCAAGTGATGACACCGAGTACAATTGGCTAGTCTTTTCTCTTACTGTCTTCATTCCTACCATTGCAGTGCCACTCCCTAACACTACGATAGTAAGCACCATTGGTTCCCTTTTCCCTACCTCTCTCGTACTCTCCTCTTGTCATCCTTATCACTTGACCAGCATCACCATGTCTTCTTTTGTTATTACGACAATGAGAGTTCCTCTCTTCATCAGGCATTCTAACCATTCGCCTATCCTTTTATCGTCAATTTTCATATTTATTTTTTTGCATAATTTTGAATACATTATCTCATTTTTTGAAATCTAAAATTAGTTTCATATTTAATAGAAATAAACGTATTTTCCATTCTTATCTAATTCTCAATAGAAATAAAAACACAAAAATAGAGATTAAATTTAAAAATAAAAAATATAAAACATTCTCCAAACGTAAACAAAACCTAAGATTTGTAATGAGAAACAAAGGCGTCCCATATGCACACTATTTTTATTTTGTACCTATAAATGAACTTCTCAAAACGAATTTTTTATGTACACACACTTGAATAGCGAGGACTGTGTGACTCCAATCATGTGATTGGGAAGCCAATCAACCAATTTATTATGTAAGTTGAAAATATCTACTCTTTTTGGAGGTGTGTGTATATGTCTTATTGGGTTATAGCCCTCCACTTTCTTTCACCTTCTCAATGCTTTCAAGAGACTCCATTAACTCTCTTATTTGACAAAGGAGGCTTTTGATTTTCTTTCACATGGTGGAGCCTTGAGTTATGGCTTGAATGGTGCACCTCAGTGTCAACTTTTAAGCCTTTCCCATTGTCCACCCCATTCCCAAGAACCTTTTGACCCACAAAATTTGCCACAAAAAACATACAAAACTTAATACATAAAAATAAATCACAAATAAGTCATTGGTTTGTGCATGACGAAAGCATGAGGTGCAGTTGAGGGCATTTGCTAATTGCTATGACCGCGTGGCAGTGGTACAGTTAGGAGTTCAACTGGGCCGCCCTTAATGCACCCCACCTGGGGAAATCGTAAGATTATGAATATCTCATCTGCTCATGCATGTGCACATTTTTAAGTGGCCCAAATTTACGTCCCACTTTATCATAAAAGAATATTTATGGGTCAGATTTGTACTTTTGTCTTTATATTTTAATATTTTTAATTTATTTCGTGAGTATTGTTAAGAGACATTATAAGTGTCACATCATTGATGATATTATCATTTGTGACATCTCTTAATATTTTTTTATTTTTATCGACGTTCAATTTCAGTCGAGTATGATTCGTTTTGAGCCGCAATAAATAATTATAAGTCACGGTAAAGAGAGGGAAAAATAAGAGAAGTTTCAGATGCTAATGAAGAACATTTAACGATTTTCACGTGGTTTCGGTCAGAACGATGTCTACTCCACGCCTGCATTCTGATTATTTTTTCAGAATGACGATTTTCTGATTATTCTTCATGTCCCTTATGTTACCTCTGCCCCCTATTTATAATTGAGGGGGCTTTTACAATTCGGATAACATATAAAAATAAAAAGATGACATAATGGGGGACAAACAGTCCTTATCACCTGTACAAAATCGTGAGTGGGATCTTCATCTCGAGGTGCATGGGTTGTTGCAGTGGACAGTCCATAACTCTGACTCATTAGCAGTTTTTACCACTTTATGCGAGCTGATTGATTTTAGGCTAACGACCTAAGTGGTCCAGCGATCTGAAGGATATTTTCGAGAGCTCGTTAGTTGATTGTTAGGAGCTCGTTGGAGGTTTATCGGGAGTTCGTCAAATGTCCGCTTTTACGGGTTTCGAATTTTGGTAGTGGCTAGATTTCCTTTGTTGAGGTCGTCCGGGCCTTCTTGATTTCGGGTGATTGGCTCGGCCCATCAAATCGAGTCTGGTCCATACGAGAAATACGCACAACAATTTTAATTACATATCTGAATTTATATTTTTGAATTAATTTAATTCTTATATTTTGATTTTTTTTTGTACCAACTTAAATATTTCGTTGTTTCAATTATACCATTATACTTATATTTTGAAGTCAATCTAACCTTTATATTTTGATGTGTAAAAATAATAATAAAGTAAAATAAATTAATTTAACTTTTTTCTAATAAATTGATTTGAAAATATAAGTATAGTTGTGTAATTGAGATAACGAAAAAGTTTTAGTTGTCATATAAAAAAATATCAAAATATAGAGATTAAATCGATTCAAAAATATAAATTTAAAAATATAATTGAACTAATAAAAAGTTTGAGTGACTATATAAAAAAATTAAAATAAAAAAACAAAAATATAAATCTGGGCAATGTTCATGTCGGCACCTCTTTTCCAGGGTAAAGCCGCGATGGTGCAGTATTACGTTAAAATAGTTAGGAAGAGTATTTAATTAAATGATGTAAAAATTTGGAATGAAACAATGGCCAAGAAACAAACCAAACCAGAAGAAGACGGTTCGAAGTCACGGGTGGGAAATGAGAAGTAAGTCAGACCTCAGTTCAAGCTGCCGCTGCCGCTGCCACAAAGGACAACGAGACAAATTAAGAGCGGAGAGGGTTTTAGTTTTATATATGCCGTGAAGCTGAGACGTGATGGATTGGTGGCCCCCATTTCTGGCCCTTCTTTTCGGAGCAATTCTAACCTCCTTAAATGTACGAAAATCTTCAGTTACCCGTGTCGACAATATAAAATTTGCTAGATCGGGACAAATTGAGGAGAGGAGTGCGACGGGCTTCCGGGGGGTGAGACTGTCTGCGTCGGCACGGGCAACATAATAACCCAACTTAAATGTATTGTACATTTTTTAAACTGTCTAAGATGTTGCAAAATGAAGGAACTCAAATGGCACAAAGTATTTTTAGTTTAAATACTTTAATGTTTAAGTTTGATTTTTGAAAAGTTAAGAAATCACTTTTTTTTGGGGTAAAAGTGAGCGTTTTTGTTAAATAAGAGTTCGTTCATTTATAGAGAAGTTAGAGAATTGTTGATAATCATTCATAATATTTTGAGATTAATTAAGATTTAAACTTTTATAGATAACTTTTATCATTTGCATTATTATCATAGGGATTTGAAAGATATTTGTTTGCGCTTTTAATTCTAAAAATATCATGTGGGAGTCTTTTTTATGAGATTTTATGACTCACTCTTCCATAGCTTCTTTTGCGAGTCTGTCGAGATTCTCCCGATGATCTTTTAGATAAGAGGGTATTTTGAGATTTTTCTATGCTAGATTTTTCTTCTAATCCTTATTCTTTATCTTTAATTTTTGAGCTCGTTATTTATTAGACAAATTCTTTTATTTCAACTCTTTTTCTTTTAGAATCTCTTTTGAGTTTTTCTCAAAATTTTTCTTTTGAGTTTTGTATTAAATTTATGTGACAGGACCTCAATCTATATTAGAAATTGACATTTATTTAAATCAATCACCAACCGTTACTATCATCTACCATCAAATTAAATTTATGATCTCATTAAATTTCCCTAACAATATGCATTCAAAGAACAACCCTCCATTCAAAGGACGAACCATTTGATGGCTTCCACGCCCTATATTAGATTATTGTGTTGAACTTGAACACACGTCTCCTAGCTACTCTAAACTAATCCACTTAAAGCTACAGCTAATCATATAAATAAGTATAGTCATTGTTCCTTCTTCTTTTATATTATTAAGCCCATACCTTTAATCAAGTGAAATTGTGGTCAACACACTTCACTATATTATTACACAAAGATTCCTCAAGTCACATCGCATTCCTCACACCTAAATTCTCCATACATTTTCTCCTAAAATTAACTAAATTAGTCCCTAATTTTTTTTAAAATTAGAGATAGCACCCTTTTTATTATTAATTACTTTAAGCAAATTAACCGTACAAGTCCTAAAGCTAAACACTCATGAAATTATATTCTTGGCCGAAAAAACACTATCATGTGAGTGAATGACTAAAAAAATTGATTATTGTTGAAATTAGTAATTTAGTGGTTGATGATAGATCACTGAATAACCGATTTGTTAGCTTTATAATAGAGGGAGAGATTAGATCTTATATCTTTATTTGTAGTCATAATTAAAATGAGATTGGATTGCATGAAATATTTTATTTTTATTTAGTTAGAATTTGAGTATGTACCGAAATTCTCATATAATGTAAGATAAATTTTCCTTAAACCTTTTCTGCTACAGAGCTGGCCCTGGGCTAGGGTTACAGCCCGAGGCCCACAACTAAAGGGGCCCAAAATTTTTTTAAACCTATGTATATATGTGTATAAAAGATTAAAAAAAAAAATTAACAAAAGAAGATTTGAAGCATTAGACTAAAATATGTAGTTTTCGTTTTTTAATACAATATTTACAATGCGGGGTATTCTTTTTCTTTTGTTTGAGGTTTTATCCCATTGAATTTTCTCCAAACAAGATTTTAATGAGGTCCAAAAGTATTATTTCTTATCTTTTGTAAATTCTTATAATTTTAATAAAATTAATTTGTTAATAATTTTTATTTTTTATTTAATTTATATAAAGGGATACACTTGAGAAAATATGCCCTACACCTCAGAAAACTCAAGATCGACTATGTTAAGCTATAGAAATTTTTGTATTTTTCTTTTAATTTTATGACACATTTTCATTACATCTTGACCCAAAATGACAATAATTAAAATTAATTTTAAACCTTTTTCTAGTCTCTCTATTTAATTAAAGAAAGTAATAAAATAAAAAATTCAAAAGATGCAACTCTATTTTGTTATTTAACCAAAGTTATTGCATGCAAGAGAGAGAAAGCCCATCAACGATGGGCTATTTACAACAACCCTAGCGAGCACTTGGGTCATTGTTGCTCATTATGGGTAGTCCCCTCATCTTTTGTACCTTATTAGTTTTGTTTAAAAAACCCTATTGTTGTGTAATTATGAGATTGCAAAAACCATATGAATGATGGCTTTTAACAGAAACTTTTCAACTTCATACTCCCAATAAGGCTTTTCACTCTCTCTAAAACCTTATTACCAATGATGAGGTTTCAATCTCCTCTCTTTGTTAGAAAGTAGAAACTCCATCAATGGATTGAAATATCTATACTCCTATAGGCTATATAGCTACTTGAAAATGGAATTGGATTTTTGAGGAACACTATTATTATGTTTACCCAGTTGCAATGTGAGGAGTTAATAAATCAATAATGAAATTCAAAATCCACTTTTCCATGGAATATGGATTGATTGAAGCTTATCATTTTCATTTCCTTATTTATCGCACACGCTGGCTGTTCCAGCGAATGCACAAACAGAGCCAGCCAGCTATAAGCCACGATGTCCGCGGCCCGCTGCATTGGTGACGTACTCCTAATAACATAAGTCAAGTTCACGGAGAATTCGGGCAGGGCAGGGGGCAGTAGGGCTCTCCAAAGTCCAAAGGCCAAGCGCAATCACAACGCGTCCTCTTCAGTTCGTTTTTGCTCCGCCCATCTCCGCCAATCACGCCGCTCAACACTCCCCCGCGCCCCTCCCCCTCTCTCTCTCTCCCGGCTGTTCACTGTTCTGCTCTCCGTTTCACAGTCACAGCTCTTCCTCTCAAGTCCAAAACACACACCATGTCTCCCCTCGTCTGCCTCCTGCTCCTCCTCTTCCCCGCCATTTCTCTCTCCTCCTCCCTCTTCAGTAAGCTTCTCTCTCTCTCTCTCTCTCTGTATATGTATTTATATGTTAAATCTAACCGTTTTCACGGCTGCTCACAGACACCGCCTACCACATTGACTGCGGAGGACCGACGAATTCCAGCGACAGGTTCCATACTCAGTGGATCGCCGACCGCTTCTTCACCGGCGGCTCCGCCGGCCTCGTCTCGGAGCCCCTTCGGTTTCACAATCAACAGGAGAAGACGCTGCGGTTCTTCCCTATCTCCGTCGGTAAGAAGAACTGCTACGTCGTACCGGTCCCCGCCGGCCGCTACTACATCCGAACATTCACCGTCTACGACAATTACGACGGGAAGTCGCACACTCCGAGTTTCGACGTGTCCGTTGAAGGAACTCTGGTTTTTAGCTGGCGCTCGCCGTGGCAAGAGGAGATCGCCCGGAACGGCGCCTACTCCGACCTCTTCGCCTTCGTCTCCGATGGCGAGGCGGATGTCTGCTTCTACAGCATTGCTACTGATTCGCCGGTTATCGCCTCTCTCGTGCTCATCCAGATCGATCCGGCGTCTTATGCTTCCTCCTCAATCGGCAATCGCTCGATTCTGGTGAATTACGGACGGTTCAGTAGTGGCTCCGAACAGTGGGGGCCAGGGTTCTCCAACGACACCGACCTTTTCGGCCGATCCTGGCAGTCCGGTGCTGAATTTCGGTCTCCGCGATCGGCAGTGAAGGCTGTGTCGGCCATAAGGAATGTGCTTAATACCGATCAAAGTCCCAACTATTTTCCGATGAAATTGTACCAAACGGCGGTGGTGACGATTGGAAGTGGCGCGTTAGAGTACGAATTGCCGGTTGACGCGAAAATGGACTACTTGTTATGGTTTCATTTTGCCGAGATTGATGTCAGTGTAACGAAGCCAGGGCAGAGAGTGTTCGATGTGGTGATCAACGACAAAAATGCTACTAGGATTGATATCTTCAAGGAAGTTGGGAGCTTCGTGGCGCATAGTTGGTATTACACAGTGAAGAATTTGAGCAGTACTATTATTACTGTGAAGCTGGTCCCTGTTGTTGGTGCACCAATAATTTGTGGGCTCGAGAACTATGCAATTGTTCCGGCTGATCTCTCCACTGTTCCTGATCAAGGTATAGATATATACATATAATTCATATGTTAAAGGGTATATACTTTGAAGAATTTGCAAGTTTCGACTGGGGTTTTCTATTAACAGCAACAAAAAGAGATACTCACGCATGCTTCTGCTTTTGTGATTTTGATTAGTTTGATTGTGGAGCATTATAGGAAAAGGCATTGGAGTTTCAAATCTTAAAAAGGAGGTTTTTCTTGTCTGATACTAGAAAAACTTCATTTAAACTTAGCCTAATTGTAATAATAAAGAAAAACCTAGCACACCATAAGTATTTGATTTGGCTGGGACAAAACCTTGCCTTCTGATTTTTTAATTTCACTTCAATGGATTTTGCAGGCTTGTTTAAAGGAAGCAATAAAGGCAAAAACATATATAAATTACTTCAAAATGACTATAATCTTTTTATGGTTGCTCTTTTAAATGCATCATCATATAGTTACAGTTACTTAAAGTTCTCCTAAGTTGTTTTCAAGAAGAAACAAACAAGAAAACAAAAAGTTAGTTTTTATAATATAATCAAATTGTGAACAAAATAATAGGGGTGCAATTCTGTTGTTT
Source organism: Diospyros kaki (assembly GCA_036245055.1). Taxonomy (NCBI): domain Eukaryota; kingdom Viridiplantae; phylum Streptophyta; class Magnoliopsida; order Ericales; family Ebenaceae; genus Diospyros; species Diospyros kaki. Next base: position 4,758,762 of record BSEG01000010.1, read on the forward strand.
TTAGAGTCATAGGAACATAGATTAAAGTATAATAGGGGGTTGGTCAATCTCGTAACTATTGATTGATTGTAGTGTTTTGTTTCGTCTGATGTTTGCTGTGAAACTATGGTTTTCCTGCTAAGTTCTTGTATTTCTATGTGCATCCTGTGTGATTGTTCCCCTAATTCCTTGAATGCAACAGTAGTTTATTGATCATGCTATAGTTGCAGTTGATGACTAAGCAAATTTCTAATGCCAAAAATCTTTTAAATGAGTCTAGTAATGCAAGATCAACACAATAATCCCCCCTCCACATCAGCTGTGCCCACTTGATATATTCATATAACACCGATAGCTAAAGCACACAATTGTTCCATCCAAATGCTGCTTGAAAAAAACAAAATGAGTACAGACTAACTTTATTTTCTTTTATAATGTATGAATGATTTAGGCATAATAAAGAACGGCAAATATGAAGCTAATCTTAGCATACAGGATGTTCCTTTCATTTGTGAGATGTGATGCTTGTACCTGTTTTGCAGCGGTTGCCATGCGAGCTTTGAAAGAGTCACTTCGTGTTCCAGATAGAATGGGTTGGAATGGAGACCCTTGTGCTCCTACCAATTGGAATGCTTGGGAGGGTGTTACTTGCAGCCCCAAAAAGAATGGATCTGGCCTTGTGGTCTCTCAAATGTATGCACTGCCCCTCTTTTATTGTGTATATATTTTTTCCAGTGACCAGTTTGTGTAAGATTGGACAGAAATGCTTGAACATTTCATTAACATATAGCCCTAGTTATAGGGTTGAATATTTACAACTTTTAGAAAGATTACAACAAGGAAAGATTACAATAGAACACATTAGGAAAGTATCCTCATTTGAAATTAGGAAACTATCCAAAAAACAAGATTTAGAAACTTTCTAAAAACCTTAAGCATTCTAGAAGCAGTCGTGGTTGGCTGTTTTCCTTTCTCTTGAACTGTCACACATCAACACTCCCTCTCAAGTTGGTGAATGAATATCCATCATTCCCACCTTGCATGCTAGGTCTTCAAATCTTCTAGTTGCCAATCCTTTTGTTAGAAGATCAGCCGCCTACTTCTCGGATGGAACATAGGGTATTTGAATTATACCTTTCTCAAACTTTTCCTTCATAAAATGCCGTGTCAATCTCAATATGCTTAGTCCTGTTATGCTGCACAGGATTATGAGTAATACTTATAACTGTTTGGTTATCACAAAATAACCTAATTAACTCATTAACAACAATCTTGAGATCTTCTAGAACAATCTGTAGCCATAGCAATTCACATAGGCTGAGTGCCATAGCCCTGAATTCTGTTCCAGCACTTGACCTTGCCACTATACTCTGCTTCTTGCTTCGCTAAGAGATCAAATTCCCACCTAGAAACATGCAATATCCAATAGTAGACCTTCTATCCATTAATGATCCAGCATAATCTGCATATGTATAGCCTTGTATATCCAAAGTACCACTTATTTTGAACATAATTCCTTTGCCTGGGGTTGTTTTCAGGTAGCACAATATTCTTCTTATAGCCTACATATGATCCTCAGTAGGACAATGCATAAATTGGCTTACTAAGCTCATTGTATAGGCAATATCCAGCCTGGTGTGTGACAAGTAAATTAGCCGACCTACTAGCCTTTGATACCTCTCTTTGTCCGCTAGTGAACTGTTGGTACCTCCTCCTAATTTAGTATTAGGTTCCACTAGAGTGCACACTCCTTTTCCTCCCAACAAACTTGTTTCTTTTAAGAGGTCTAGTATATACTTGCGTTGAGAAAGAAAGATATTTGCTTTGGAGTGGGCCACGTCTATTCCCAAAGAAGTATTTAAGTGATCCTAGGTCTTTGATTTCAAAGTTCTGAGCCAGCTTTCTTCTTAGAACCTTCTGTTCTTTCGTGTCATCTCCTGTTACAATAATATCATCCACATAGACTAGTAATGTGTCAAGACCCTAGTCATAACTGATGTTTCCTTATAAAATAGAACTGTAAATTGAGGGAGAAATAACAAGAATTGAGGGGGAACATACTGAAATTAGGGAGAATTGATAGAAATGAGGGGAAAATCCAGGAGAATGGGGGGAGAAAAATAGATAGAACTTGAGGGAGAACAAAGAGAATTCAATAAACTTGATAATTCATACATTGATATCCGACTATGAGGGTTATGGCTGTTTGTCACGACCTCGTGGGCTGTTTTGTAATTTTCAATTGCATTTTAAATTTTCAGTTGCAGAAATGGAGGGAGCTAACTGATTCTATTAATAGCTTTACCATAATACCCTCGAGTGTGTGTAAACCATGAGGAACAACCTATATAAGGCTCTTAAGCGAGAGGATGGGAATTCATTGTGGATTGAGAATTGAATTCTTTCTTTCTAATTTTCTCTCTCTAATCTCTTCTCTCACTTTCCCTCCGAAATTCTATCTCCGATCTCTCTCTTTTTCTCTTCTCAAATAGTCGAACTCAAGCCTCTTCCTCGAGGCTTGACAATTGGTATCAGACTTGGTCATCCTCGGCTGTGATCTGGTGAAGGTATAACAGAATTGACAGGTTGACAATCCAGGAGGTGTCGGGAGAAATGATAGAAGGTACTAGAATAAAGCAATTGGAGAATCGAATGGAGGTGATGGAGGTTGGGCTCACTCAAACACAAGAGGTGGTTACACAGAGCAGAGAAGAAATACGATTGATTCGGGAAGAGTTGCGGGAGGATATCGCAACATCTAATGATGGAGTTTTGAGGGAATTGGCAAGGCAGAGGGAAACTATGGATCAACATATCAACAACATGATTAACATGCTGTCCGCATTGCCTCAATTCCGGTTACCATCGAAGTTTCCTCCTCAAGTAGAGTCGGAGATGGGATCATCGGGACCCAGCATATTGTCGAGACCACAAGGAGTTTTAGAGGTGGGAGAATCACAATTCGAAGAGACACGTGATCAGGTAAGAGAATTGAATTCCTCTAGATCTAGTCAAGGTCATCTACCGAGGCTAGAGATACCTCTTTTTGAAGGATTCAAACCGCGCTGGTGGATCAGAAGATGTGAGAGGTATTTTCAATTCTATCACATACCCGAGAATCAGAGGATAACCATAGCTACGACATATCTTAACGATGTGGCTGATAGCTGGTACCAAGGGTGGTCCAGATCAAGGGGTGTGGGGTGAGATGGATTAACTTCACAAAAGAGTTGTGTGTGAGGTTTGGAGAAAGGAACATGATCGATGTCATTGAGGAATTCAACAAACTCAAGCAAGAAGGGACGGTCATAGAGTATCAGGAAAAAATTGAGGAGTTGGGGGCGTTAATGTGGAGTGCTCAACCTACTCTCACAGACCAATATTTTGTCTCGAGTTTCATTAGTGGTCTAAAAGACGAGCTAAGGTCCAACAACAACAACAATAACATATCCAGCCTTTATCCCACTATGTGGGGTTGGCTACATGAATTTTAGATTTCTATGTATTTATGTCTTTTGTCATATCTTTATTTAAGCTCATATACTTCATATCAAATTTTAATGTCTCTCCCAAAGTCTTTTTGGGTCTGCCTCTACCTTTTTTTTTGTCTAATTATTCCATTTCATCAACTCTCCTCACAGGAGCGTCTCTTAGTCTCCTTCTCACATGACCAAACCATCTTAGTCTAGTCTCTCTCATCTTCTCCTCGATTGGCACTACTCCTACCTTATTACGAATAATCTCATTTCTAATTTTATCTTTTCTTGTATGGTCGCACATGCATCTTAGCATTCTCATCTCCGCTACACTCGTCTTTTGCTCATGCTGATATTTGATTGCCCAACATTCTGATCCATACAATAGGGCTGGTCTTATAGCTCTGTCTTATAGAATTTTTTTTTCAGTTTTAATGGAATTTTACTATCACATAACACCCTCGATGCATTTCTCCATTTTAGCCAACCTGCCTTAATTCTATGCGTGACATCCTCGTAAATTTCTCCATCTTTTTGAATCACTGATCCCAAATATCGAAAATGATATTTTCTTTGTAAGATTTGGTCTTCCAATTTTATTATAACATCCTCCACTCTTGCATTCTTACTAAATTTACATTCCATATATTCTGTTTTCCTTCTACTTAATTTAAATCCCTTATATTCTAAATTATTTCTCCACAATTCAAGCTTAGTGTTCACTCTCTCTTTTATTTCATCCACCAACACTGTGTCATCTGCAAATAGCATACACCATGGCACCTCTGTTTGAATGTGTTTAGTTAGTTTATCTATTACTAAAGCAAATAAGTATGGACTTAGTTCAAAATCTTAATGCAGTCCCATTGTAATTTGAAATGATTTGGTATCCCCTCCGCATGTTCTGACTCTTATTTCTGCACCGTGATACATGTCTTTTAGAGCTTGTATATAGGCTATTCGGACTCATTTCTTCTCTAAAACCTGCCATAATACTTCTCTAGGGACGCTATTGGTTAATTTTGTAAAATTTTGTCATAATTATAACCCCTGTTTTGATTTTAATTTGGTTTAATTGAATAGTTATTTGCAATATATATAAATATATAATATAATATATAAACATAATACATATATATATCCATATAAGTGCACCCCATGCGTACATATCATATAATCATGCATAATATATAATATATTAATATGACATATGTTCATGCTTGAAGTAGGGCTTGTTTGGAGGATAAAATCATTAAAATTGCAATTGAAGCCCAATTTAGAAGACCCAACAAGGAAGGTCCACATTTAATTGCAACTTGGAATGAAGAAATGGCCCAGCACATGCCCATTAAATTGAAGGCCTAAGGCCCATCACATGTTTAAGGCCCAACTTGAGCAAGCTCATGGAAGACATCATTTGGAGAAGGCCCAAGCATTTTTTTTTAATCTTAATGAAGACCAAAAATCCAATTGTAGAAATCTATTTTTATTTTTTTTATTTGTTTTATGAGTGCTTTATTAGGTGTGTTTTTTAGTTAAAATTCATTTAACTTTAGGTGTGTATTTTAGCTAAAATTTATTTAACTTTAGGTGTGTGAGTGCCCATTAGATATAATTATGTCTAATTGAATAATTGAAATTGTGTGATTTGTATTGCATTTTGTGGGCTATAAATAGCTCACTTGGTTGCACTTGTAAGTGTGATTATTATTCTTGAATCAAAATTTAGTTGTTTTCTTAGACTTTATCTTTGAGAATTGCTTCTTTTCTCTCTTATTTTCTCTTGTAATCTTACTTATTTTCTTTTTTTCTCTTGAATTCTCATGTCATTTATTTTTACTTTATTATTTACTGCCTAAATGGCCGATTAATTTCTGCTTTTAAATTTTTGCAATTTTAATTCTTGTCTTTTTATTATTTACCGCCTAAATGACTGGTTTATTTTTGCTATTTTAATTCTTGTCATTTAAATTACGCCACTTAAATTTCTGTCAATTAATTTACAAATGAAGATAAGTAGCTAAACCCAATTTTGGATTAAGGCAAGGACAGTGTCCAACCCGTTGATCCCCAATTTTTAGCAGAAAAGATTAACAACATTAATTTAATTTTAGATATGAGGGTTTGTTATTAAATGCAATTAGAGATGATGATAGTTCTAGTTTAAGCAATCTCCATACATGATATGTGGGATTCTAGTTTAAGCAACTATCACAAATCCGATTGTAATTAATACACAAAACAACTAAATTAATCATCCGGATTTGGGTATGATAGCATTTTCAGTTCTAGTAACTCTCATACGTGGCATGAAAGCTCTAAGTTAGGCTTACGCTCCAATCCAAACCTAGTGATTTCTCAATTAACAATACACACTCATATTGAAATTTAAATTAATATCTTTCATTTAAAGTGCAGTTTTCTTTGGGAATCATTGGTATCGGACACTGTCTTTGCTTTAACCCAAGATTGGGTTTAGCTACTCATCTTCATTTGTAAATTAATTGATAGAAATTTAAATGGTGTAATTTAAATGACAAGAATTAAAATAGTAGAAATTAACCAGCCATTTAGGCGATGAGTAATAAAAAGACAAGAATTAAAATTGCAAAAATTTAAAGGCAGAAATTAATCGGCCATTTAGGCGATAAATAATAAAGTAAAAATAAATGACATGAGAATTCAAGAGAAAAAAAGAGAAGAAGTAAGATTGCAAGAGAAAATAAGAGAGAAAAGAAAAGAGAACAAAATCAATTCTCAAAGAGAAACTCTAAGAAAACAACTAAATTTTGATTCAAGAATAATAATCACTTATAAGTGCAGCCAAGTGAGCTATTTATAGCCCACAAGATGCAATACAAACCACACAATTTCAATTATTCAATTAGACATAATTATATCTACTAGGCACTCATACACCTAAAGTTAAATGGATTTTAGCTAAAATACACACCTAAAGTTAAATGGATTTTAGCTAAAAAACACCTAATAAAGCACTCATAAAACAAATAAAAAAAATAAAAATAGATTTCTACAATTGAGTTTTTGGTCTTCATTAGGATTAAAAAAAAATGTTTGGACCTTCTCCAAATGATGTCTTCCATGGGTTTGCTCAAGTTGGGCCTTAAACATGTGTTACGCCTTGGGCCTTCAATTTAATGGGCATGTGCTGGGTCATTTTTTCATTCCAACTTGTAATTAAATATGGGCCTTCCTTGCTGGGTCTTCTAAATTGGGCTTCAATTGTAATTTTAATGATTTTATCCTCGAATCAAGCCCTGCTTCACGCATGAACATATGTGATATTAATATATTATATATTATGCATGATTATATGATATGCACGCATGAGGTGCACTTATATGGATATATATATATGTATTATGTTTATATATTATATTATATATTTATATATATTGTAAATAACTATTCAATTAAACCAATTTAAAATTAAAACAGGGGTTATAATTATAACAAAATTTTACAAAATTAACCACTAATCACCTATCATAGGCTTTTTCTAGATCTATAAACACCATATGCAAGTTCTTCCGCTGATCCCGATACCTTTCCATTAGGCGCCTCAGTAGGTATATAGCTTCCATTGTTGACCTACCAGCAGTGGTGCTAGAATGGATGAAAGAAGTGGTGCAAAGTTATGAGAATACTAAGTGGGTGAAAGAACTCTTAACCAAATTGGCAGTACAAATTACAAACGAGAAAGGTTACTCACTGTCCAATGGCCTCATCAAATTTTAGGGCAGATTGGTGGTGGGAGATGATAAAGGGTTGAAAGAAAAGATATTGCGATCACTGCATTGCTCACCTTTAGGGGGTCATTCTGGGATCCAGGCTACCTACCACAAGGTCAGACAATTGTTCTTTTGGCCAAAACAAAAGCAAGACGTGGTAGAATTTGTGTTGGCATGCAAGACGTGCCAAAGATGTAAGCACAAGCAAGTGCCATATCCAGGCATGTTGCAGCCTTTAGAGGTTCCAGAACAGGCATGCGAAGGTATATCTATGGATTTTGTGGAGAGATTATCAAAATTCGAAGGCAAAGACGTGATTCTAGTGGTAGTGGATAGACTAACAAAATTTGGGCACTTTACTAGCCTCATGCACCCTTTCTCCGCCCAAGAAGTGGCTAGGATTTTCTTGGATTCAGTGGTAAAGCTACACGGGGTCCATAAGACAATAGTATCGAACATGGATAAAATATTCATCAGTAATTTTTGGTAAGAATTGTTCAAGAAACTGGGCATTGGGTTGCAGCTGTCTACTGCCTATCACCTCAAACCAATGGCCAAATGGGGAGGGTCAACCAATGCCTTGGAGCATACCTAAGGTGCATGTGTTTTGCAAGGCCCAAGAGTTGGAACTGATGGCTGCCGCTAGCCCAGTGGTGGTACAACTCTTGTTTTCATAGTGCCATTAAGAGAAGTCCTTTCGAGGCTATGTTTGGATACAAATCCCCTCTACTGCCGGCTATAGCTAGCACTTCTTCTAGCCTAGCAGCAGTGGAGCAGTATCTACAACAAATGAAGGATATGCTCTTTGTTCTAAAGAAGGAGCTAGCCAGTGCTCAAAACAGGATGAAACAAGTAGCAGACAAGAGGAGAAGTGACAGGACTTTTGAGATTGGGGACAAGGTGTTCCTTAAGGTTAGAAGCAGTGAACAAAAACGCGGGCTAGGCGGAGCCGAGGCGCTAGGCGGCCCCTGGCCGCCGCGAATAAGGCCAAGTCGGCCACCTTAGGCGCCAACCCGGTTAATTGGTGCCGGGCGGCGCCTAGGCGGCCAAGGCGGACGCCTAGCCGCTTGAACCGACTGGCCAAGGCGGACGCCAAGGTGGCCAAATCGGCCGCCTGGGCCGCGTGAAGCGCCTGGGCCTCGTGAAGCGCCTGGTATAAATTGATTAGGGTTGGTTCCTTACCCGTTACCCCTTTCCCTCCTCGGTTAACATTTCTCTCTCGCGCGCACAGCCTCAGCCACCGACAGTGAATCGCCGTCGCCTCTCTCGTTCTCGCGCACGCCGCCACCGTCTCCTCTTGTAGTTGCAAAGTCGCCGTCGGCAACGATTTGATCGAAGGAGGCAGACGGTCCGATTGACAATGGCAGGGGGCAGCGACGTGCTCGGAGGAGGCAGACGGTCCGATTGGCAATGGCGGGGGCAGCGACGTGCTTGGAGGAGGCAGGTATGAGAGAGAGAGAGAGAGAGAGAGAGAGAGAGCTGTGTGAAATTTGGTTGGGGGAGGGAGTCCGCTGAAGCGCTGAAATTTGAGGGGGTGGGAGTCGCGCTGAAATTTGAGGGAAATTTGAGGGGATGGGGGCTGGGGTGGGAAAAAAAATGATATATTAAGAAAAAAATATAAAAAAATAAAAAAATATTAAATTTTCTAGGTGGCGCCTAGGCGGCCTAGGCGCTAGGCGGCAGCTTGCCGCTCGACTAGCGCCTAGCACCTTTTAGAACACTGGTTAGAAGGTCTTTGCAGCAATCATTCACTTCCACACCATCATCAAAGCTCAGTCCCAAGTACTTTGGGCCCTATGTCATTAAAGCTAGAGTGGGAAAAGTAGCCTACAAGTTAAGGTTACCTGAAGGAATCAACATGCACCCTTCACGTGTCACTTCTCAAGAAATCCTTTGATTCGGGGGCCACCAGCAGCCAACAACTACCAATAGTAGAAGATGAGCTTGAAGAGGCCCTAGAGCCGCGGGCCATCCTAGACAAGAGTGTGGTTTATCAAGGAGCAACACCCCTAACACAAGTTCTAGTCCAATGGTCACAATTACAACTAGACCATACTACATGGGAGTACCTACCCGAGTTACTGACAAGGTTCCCACGAGTGGTCGGCCTTATTGTGAAGGATTCTTGGGGACAAGAACGTAATTGAAGGGGGGGAGAATGTCACGACCCCATGGGCTGTTTTGTAATTTTCAATTGCATTTTAAATTTTCAGTTGTAGAATTGGAGGGAGCTAATCGATTCTGTTAGTAGCTTTACTATAATACCCTCGGGTGCGTGTAAATCATGAGGAACAACCAATATAAGGCTCTTAAGCGGGAGGATGAAAATTCATTGTGGAATGAGAATTGAATTATTTCCCTCTAATTTTCTCTCTCTAATCTCTTCTCTCACTCTCCCTCCGAAATTCTCTCACCGATCTCTCTCTCTTTCTCTTCTCAAATAGTCGAACTCAAGCCTTTTCCTCGAGGCTTGACATTGTTATATATAGGCAACCCACAATTCTACAGAGCAGTTACCACTTCTCCACTACTAGTAATTTCTCCTTTAATGACTCCACTACCTTTCCACTATTCCATAACTAAGAATAATAAGATAATAAAAACAATAACTAACTATTTTAGAAAATTAAGTAAAAATAGAAATAAAAGTAACAAGTTGGATGTGACATAATGTAGTCACCTTTCCCTCCATTGAGTGCTTAAAATAGAGAGTGTGATCCCCTTTACTCTGCTGGTATCCCATAAGCTTCATGGCTTTGGAGGACCTATCAAACCAGGCTCTCGGTGATTGCTTGAGGTCATAGAGATCCTTTTTCAGTCTACACACTTCATCTGCTTTTCCTTCCTTGAATCCTGGTGGTTGTTCCATGAATACCACTTCTTCTAAGTCACCATGAAGAAATGCATTCTTCACATTTAGTTGTCGTAGTGGCCATCCATAGTGAGCTACTAGGGATAAGAGAATCCTCATAGTGGTCATCTTTGGCTACTGGAGCAAAAGTCTCCAAGTAGTCAATCCCATATGTTTGGGTGTAGCACTTGGCCACCAATCAGGCCTTGTACCTTTCCAAAGATCCATCTACATTATATTTTAAGTTGAAAATCCATCTGCAACCCACTGGAACCCTTGGTCTAGGCACCAGATCCCATGTGTTATTCTTCTCCAATGCTCTCATTTCCTCTTGCATGGCTAGCTTCCATTTCTGATCCTTTAAGGCCTCATCCATCGATTTAGGAATGGCAATGGTGTCTAGGGAAGTCAGGAAACTTTATGCCTTTGGGACAACCTGTTATAAGAAAGATAGTTGGCTAGAGGATGTTGAGTGCATCTTCTAACCCCTTTTTCTAATGGCAATAGGGATATCCAAATCTGTAGGGTTAGAATGAACTGGATTAGGGTTAGAATGATCAGGATTTAAGGAACAAACCATTTCAGTACCTGGCTAGGAATTAGATGCTGGTCCTTGTTGAGGTTGAGAAATAGGTTGCTGTATTATGTGGTACACAAAATGGGAGCCTTTTAACCCCACTAGGGATGAAGCTTTAGTTTTACTTGCTTGGTCAAGGCTGTGGTGATCACTTGGAACAGACGAGTGATGATCATTATCAAAGATAAGTTTTGATCTAGTAGTTGCAGTAGGTTCTGATGTCTTAAGAAGGATTAAGTCCAAACTAGGAAGGGTTGTGTCATGTACCGCATGATATAAGGGGTCGTATAGCAATTAAATGTAATGCAAGAACTAAATGTAATAAGAGAGGAATCTATGTGCGAGTTAGTTAGTGGCTGTAGGGGTATGGTACAGAATTTGTTGTTGCTGTGACAGCTTGTACATTTTCCAATGATGTAAACGGTTATCGCACGTGAGGGGCTAGTATCCCAACTATACATGGGTACTCTATCTCTCTCGGCATTTTTCAGGCAATATTACAACTCAATTCTCTAGAATTCTCTTTCATTTCTCTTTTTCTCCCTCAATTCTCTCTGATTTCTCTCTCCTAACTCTCTCGATCAGCCTATTGATCGAGAATCCCTTAGTCAGATCCTCTGGACCTGATAGGCTGAACTTTGGTCACCTATCAATTGATTCTCCCCCTGGGGACCAAGGTTAGAAGAACCAAAAAAAGGTTGAGACTCAACAAAGGTCACATCCTTCGAAACAAAAAATTTTCTAGTAGAAGGATGCTAGCATTTGGAGCCTTTTTGGGTAGGAAAATAGCCAAGGAAGATACATCTAAGAGCCCTAGGATCCAACTTGTCTCTATCTTGTTTAGGAACGTGAACAAAGGCTACACAACCAAAAACTCTAAGAGGAAGTGAATTATGCATGCTGATGTTAAGAAAATGAGAGGAAAAACACTGGAAAGGACTTTGATGACCAAGAAGTTGCTTTCAAAAGCAAGACATTGGACGGTGATTGGGTGCTGACTCCGTTGGGGCTAGCCTTAAATCAGTTTGATTCTAGCAAACTCGCTGCATGTGATTGAGGCGAAAGGCAGGAGCGGTAGGGAGCGGAAATTCAGATCTAGGTCACTACATGTGACCGAGTTGTGAAGGAAGGTGCGATTGGAAATGGTCCAGAGGAGAATTCCGCGAGCAATTTTATGGGCTGCAGCAGAATCGACCAGCATAGGAGGCAAATTTGTAGCTAAACCAGGTTCAGAAATAGTAGGCGAAGCAGATTATTAGAAGGCGGAATTGTTGCAGTTGATTCTCAGCTACTGCATCGTTACTCAAGCTTTGCAGCTCGGAATTGGGATGGTCAAACCACCACAGGTGACGATATGGATTGGGCAGTGATTCTCGAAATTCCGGCAAATTCAAGAAGTTCAACGAAGAAGAATCAAACTTGAAGATTGTTCTTGGTGGCGATTAAGGTGGTTATTAGTAGTGTACGATTCGATTTTTGAAGGAGACTCTGAAAGCCGATCGATTCTTGATTGTTGCATTTCAGATCAAGTGATTATCGAAGGCAACAACAATAGTTGAATTTTGGAGGTTGTGTCTGAATCAGAGATTAAGGAAGATTGTACAGAACAATAACCTATGGAAAATCAATTTTATGAGGCTGTTGATCATTTTAAGAGGTGGATTTTTGAAGCTAGGGAATATAAGGTAACATAGAAGGCAATGACCCATAGCTGGGAGGATAATGCGACCAGCAAAGCAAACATATGTTGGGGACTCGCTGCCTCTCAAGAAAGAGTGCAGAGAGACTTGGAGAGGCATCAGAAGATGATAGAGCATCATGGCCAGCGGATCAACAACATGTTCAACATGCTGTCATCGGATTTTCCTCCCTGGGTAGTTGCTGATCTAATTCTGCCCAAAAATGACACCCTCCCTATGGCCTATGGCTTGCAAGAGATAGAGGAATTGCCAGCCTTGAAACCGAAAATTCAGGTAAGAGGTTCATCTTCCCTCACTCCCCATCCCCAATGCCTAGAGAAGGGAAGGCTAGGGAGACTAATCTTGCTGGAAGTTTACAAGACCAATTTGGGAAGAAGAAGAACATGATTAAGGTGACTAAGGAGTTCAACAAATTAAATCAGGAGGGATTGGTGATAGATTATTGGGATAGATTTGAGGAGTTAAGGTCCCTATTGTGGAGTGATCAGCCAGCTCTGATGGAGCACTATTTTGTATCAAGATTTGTTAGTGGGTTGAAAGACAAACTGAGATTAATGGTCAAGATGATGATGCCTGCAACCGTGAAAGAGGTGGCTGAAAAAGCAAGGTTGCAGGAACTCACCTTGGAAGCTATCTTTTGGAAGCATGGGCTGCAGCCTAATGAATCTACGGAGAGCAGCAAACAAATTGAAGGAGCCTCTAAGGTTGCAAATTATGACCCGCAGGAATCTGAGGAAAATTTGGAGCTGGATCAGCCAATTATAACTGAAAACTCTAGCAATAAAGAGAGATCGGACATGGATATTAGCGAAAATCACAGCTTATATTTGCAGGAAGCTAATGGAGTAGCTTCGGAAGATGAGGATGACGTTGTTGATAGGTTCCATGCCATTGATGAAAGACAGCCACGCAATGAGGACTTGGACCAAAGGAAGAAGCAGGAGGCTGAGGACTTGCACAATCCTGCAACTGTTGTGAGTGATAGTTTTGTTGTTACTTCAAAGGGTGTAGATCATTTACAGGTGTTAATTCTAGTAGAAAACGAGCAATTGAAACTAACTAAGCAGGAGAACAACCATGTGGTTCAAAAGATGAGGGAAAAGGAGGCTGCTGCCACATGGTTCAGAAGTTCGGATATTGGAGAAGGGATAGTTGACATGGAGGTCCAGGAAGTCTCTATTGAAGATAAGGAAGGAGAAGAGGTTGTGAAGAAGGGAGAGGATATGACTACACCAACCTCGATGTCTGAAGATTACAATAGTGAGGGAATTGGTGCTTTAATTAAAGTGAATGGCCATTGGAGTACAATTCAAGGTTGGTTAGAGATTAACGGAGGCTACTTGTGCTTGGAAGAAATTTTTGTTGAGGGGAACAAAACTCTTGCTATTTTGTTTATTCCTCTTTCAGTTGGAGAGTTGCAATGCCGAATCAGATTTTAGCCTGCAACGAAGTTGGAATTCCTTTCTATGATTGGAAATGATATGGTTGCAGTTATAACGGATCAATTGGAACCATTCTCAATGGAAATCAGAATGAGGGGGATGGCTGGACTTGCTGTTGCAACAAGTCATATGACTGATGTTTTTGAAGAAAAAGACACAAAAAGGCAAAAGAAAAGGGAGATATGAGGTAAGCACAAGAAAAGGCGAAGAAGAAACCAGATTGCTAAGGCTGGAATCGGCTGAGGAATGTGATCAACAACTATCAATTCTTGGGGACAAGAATTGTTTGAAGGGGTGGGGATTGTCATGACCCCAAGGAACCCCAAGGATATATTAGTAATACATGTCATGTGTTTTCCTTATTAGTTGCATTAGTTGCATTTTATGTTGTTGTTGTTAGCATCTCAATTGTAAGCCTATAAATAGGCTTGAGTAGTTAGAGAAAGCCAGCTTAATGAATGATTTGAATCTCAATTCCCTCTCTCAATACTCTCCCACGACTTTTCTCTCTCTCCCTCAATTCTGTTATGTTCTTCCTTGCCCTCTTCTTGCTCTATCTTCCTCAACCTCTTATCTAATTTCCTTCCTAGACCCTAGCTAAACCCTAGGGTCATGACAGGCACTCTATTTATTAGGTAGGCTGTAGTGAGGGTTGCCTCTCCCCAAACATTCTTAGGAACAATATGATGGTGGAGGAGAGTTCTAGTGACATTTAGGAGGTGTCTCATCTTCCTCTCAGCCATTCCAATTTGTTATGGAGTATTGATGTAGGAAGACTCATGGATAACCCCCTTTTGCTGGAAAAATTGATGCAAGTACTGGTTAAAATAATCTCTTGTATTATCAGTCCTAAATTTCTGAATAAGAGAGCCAAATTGAGTCAAGATCATTGTATAAAAGTGAGATAAAATAGTACTACCAGCAACCTTGTCCTTTAGAAAAAATACCCAAATTATTCTAGTGCAGTCATCTATAAAAGAGATGAACCATCTAACTCTAGAACAATTGGGAATCCTAGATGGCCCCCAAATATCAGAATGAATTAATGCAAAAGGGTGAGAAGAGAGTTTATTGCCAATAGGATAAGAGACTTGATGATGCTTTGAAATTTCACATACATCACAATGCAGGGTACTAGGATTAAGTGCTTGAACAAAACATGAAACATAGTTTTTAGTAATTGAAAATGAGGGTGCCCCAGCCAATAGTGATGAAGCCAGATGTCAGTAAGAGCTAGATGAGACTGAGATGTGCAGACTAGCTTAGGCTGAGTCCCGTTAGGCAACAAAGTCTTCCTCTTTAGAACATACAACGCATTCCTCTCCTCAGCAGCACCAATCATCTTTCTTGTGTCCGTTTCTTGAAATTCACAAGTGTGAGAAGAAAAAATAACACGACAATTGAGATCCTTAGTGAGTTGATGAACATAAATTAAGTTGGTTGACAAGTTAGGGACATGTAGAACCTGCTTGAGAGGAAGATTAGGGCTAAGAGTGACCCTACCTTGACCCTTTATGATGATTTGTTTGGGACTCTAAAAAGGCTTATAGGTGTCAAAAATAGTGGGATTATGGGACGTGGTCTGTAGCCCCTGAGTCTAGAATCCATATGTCGTCCTTATTGGTTTTTGAGGCTGTTAAAGAATTAAAATGAAAGCTATTACCTGGAAGGTTACCTTTTTGGGCAATAGAGCATGATCCATCTTGGATGGTTTTCAAGAACACCTTGAGTTTGCTAATTTCATCAGCATTCAGTTGGTTAAGCTCTGGTCCAGTCACAGAGTCTGCCTTTTCCACAACCTCTTCTTGCTTGTTGGAGAGATAGGTCTGATTCCTAGAGGGGCATGTTTTTGAAACCCCCCCTAGTTTTTGTAGCACAACCTCCTTCCCATGCAACTTGAAGTAGGTTTCTCGAGTATGTTTAGGTTTTTTATAGTAGGAGCACCACAAACATTCCTTCCCTTGTGACTTAGACTGCCCATCAGTCTTTCCTTGTTGAGGTTTGAACTTTGATCCTTCTCCTTTATTAGTTAACATGGTTGATCCTTCATAATTGGTTTCCCCCAGCATGGCTATTCTCCTCACTTCAGACATCAGAAAAGACTTCATTGAGAGATTGAAACTTTTCTCTTCCAAGAACTTGAACTCTCATCTGGACATACTCAATGTTGAGTCCGGCCAAGAACTCCACAATTCTATCTCTTTCAAGAATAGAATTGAGGGTGGTTGCTTCTTCACCACATACCATTTTAATGTCTTGATAGTGATCAAGCTCCAGCCAATACCCATTTATCTTGTTATAATACTTAGTGATTGTTAAGGTCCCTTGCTTAGTGCTACTCAATTTCATCTTAACTTCAAAAATAACCGAAGCTTCCTATACTTTTGAATAAGTATGTTTAACTGTCTCCCATATGTCTTAAATAGTGGACAAAAACATATATTTTTTACTAACCTCCAGCTACATAGCATTCCACAGCCATAACATGATCATGGAGTCTTCTATATCCCAAGCTGGGAACCTGGGATCTAATGCCTTGGGGTTTGGAGTTGTTAAATGACTTAGCTTTCCTCTTCCTTTTAGAAAGGTCTTTACCAACTGAGCCCACTGTAGGTAATTTCATCCATCCAATTAGTAAAATTGATGCATCCCGGGTAGATCGTCAATAGGCAAACCTACCATTGGAGTATCAAACGTGTTAGTCTCTCTTCAGGTCATAGATGGAGCAATCTGAGAAATTTCAGACATGATTGGAGAGGTAGATGGAGTAGAATAGTGCAATGAAGGCAGAACAGTAGGAAGTAGTTGATGGCACGAATGGCCGGGGAATGGCAATGAAGGCTAGAAAGGGGCACAAAGTGCTGGAGGGCAATGAAGGCCGGAATAATCTTAGAAGCAAGGCTCTAATACCTTGTAAGATTGGACGGAAATGCTTGAATATTTCATTAACATACAGACCTAGTTATAGGGTTGAATATTTACAGCCAGTGTTCTAAAAGGCAGCCAACCCTTGACCGTCGTGAATCAGTCCAAATTGGCACCTCTAGGTGTTGTCGGGCCCGATCGACGGGTCGCCGCCTTGCTGGGTCATGCGCGGCCTGGGTCAATTATCATTCCCTCTCTCTCTCGTCGTTACTCTCTCTCGCTACTTTCCTGTTCACTGTCTCTTGTCGAACTTGTCATCACCGCCGATCTCGTCGTTTCTCTCTCTCTCTCGCCGCCGATCTCGTTGTCTCTCTCATTGCCAATCTCGTCGTTTCTCTCTCTCTCTCTCTCTCTCTCTCGTTGCCAATTAGGTTGTTCTCTCCTTGTCAGTTCTTGCTCTTCTTCCTCCTTGCTACTTGTTGTGCCATCTTCGTCAAGCAACAAACCATCTTCCTCCTTGCTGCTTGCTGCTTGCTGCTTGCAAGCAAACATTTTTCCTAGGCACCCTAGGTGCTAGGCCCCCGTCTGTCACCCGATTAGTACCTAGCGCGTTTTAGAACACTATTTACAACTATTGGAAAGATTACAATAAAACACAATAGGAAAGTATCCTAATTTGAAATTAGGAAACTATCCAAAAAACAAGATTTAGAAACTTTCTAAAAACCTTAAGCATTCTAGAAGCAGTCATGGTTGGCTGCTTTCCTTTCTCTTGAACTTTCACACGTCAACAGTTTGCAGTTTATTATAAACCGAGATACCTTGGAAGTAACTATTGTAAATATGCAAGACCTCGATGTACAATGGAATTCAGAAATAATGATGAGCTCCTCATCTTTTTCCCGTCCTCTTTTGGAGGTTGTGAGTAGTGAGGAGTGGAGAGAAATTTGAAACAGAAGATATGAATATGAGAATATTTAGATGATTTCCTTGCCCATATATGCCACTTAAGATGTCAAGTACATTCTTGAATTGCATGTGCAAAATTATAGATAATTATTGCATCATTATACACTACTCTATTCATTTTGTATACATGTCTAGCTTACTGTTGCTGGTTCTAAATCGTGGACCAAGGACCTGCTTGATTGCAGTCTGCCAGAAGCTGGCCTTTCCTATACCTGCATAGAGTCTACCTACATATTAATCTGACGTCTGGTTTTTGCCTACATAATATCTTCTCATTGCCTGTTAACATTTCTTGATGCGATTTTCAAACACTTAAGCATCAGTCTAGGTAGGACCTGGGAGATTGCAGCTGACATTGTTGGAATGCATTGGGACTCCCTGAAATTGATTTTCATTGCAATTCATTCTCTTTCTGAAATTGTTTCATAGATTTCATGCAAATTAGATAATAAACTTACAAGGTTGCTCTTTTAATAAATTCAGCAAGGTTATTTGTGGTCTTCATTTACGCATTGGTCCTTGCATCTCACACTTGACCAAAGTATAGAGTTGAGTTCTTGCATTGCCTTTAAAGAATATAAGAAATGATTTAAAAGAGTTGTCCTGAAGAACTTAAAGAAATTGTTTTTTTTGAAAAAATAAAAGGCAACTTGTATGACTTGATACAAAACAAAAGTTGCTTGATTTAAACTACTATTTCTGTAATTTTAATATTTTGCTTTGTTCTTCCCCCCATTTGTTTTACTTTTAATAAGCTTTAATTGGAGAACAACCCATTACTTATTTGATTTTATTTTTCTGCAGAGATCTTGGAAGTCAAGGCTTGAAAGGGCACATTAGTGACCAGATTGGTCTTTTATCAAATTTGGTAAGCTTGTAAGTACCGTCTATGAACAAAACACTTTTAGTAAATGCCTAGAGTCAAGCTTGCTCAGACAGTAAGACATAACTTCTATTTGTTGAGGGATAAATTATGTTACTCTATAAAACACTCAATAGTTTTGTCAATAAAAAGAGAGAAGGAAAATGAGGGTGTTGTGGATGATGCCTATATTTGATGGCTGCTTGTTTTGTGGGAACTTGGTGCACTGAGGTGCAGAGTGGTTTTTTTTTTTTTTTTAATAAGTCTTGATGGTGGTTAGATGGCACCCCCAATTTGGTGATATGATATAATTTCTTTTATCTTTCGACACCTCACCCTTTTTGTACTTGCTTGGGGTGAGATTTCAACTGAATGTGGCGAGTCCAATAGACTTGAGTGGTTGTATATGTACACAAAAGCAAAAGAACATGAATTCTTGAATGGAGGATAATGCTTTAAGTGGTGAAACCTGTATCACCAAAAGAGTGCAATCTCCTAATAGACTTTAATGGTTATACTAGTCACTTGATAACCTCACTCTCTGTTGGAAATAAGCTAAAGAATGCCATTTCTTCCATTCATCTTTATCTGGGGCCATTTACATTGTTATGTAATGAATCCTAGCAGCAGCTTGTGCCCATGAACTCTTTCTGGTTACTGCATTACTTTTGGCTTTCACTTGTTCACCAGTGTGTTCAAGTGAAAGTATATCAAATCTGCGCTGATGCCATTGGTGCAACTACTGCCATGGTTTCTAGTTGCAGATAACTAACTATTTTACCTGGTTTTCTCTTCAATCCATGCTACCTACATTCTTTATCCTCATTGCTGTCATCATCATAATTTGATGTGTAACAATTTTGATAATATGTTTCTATATGGCATGACATTCTGTTAAAAAATCACGGTCAGTATATACTTTTATTCTCACCTTAGTTTTAGGGTCATTGGAGATTGGTATTTTCAGTCTCTCCTCCATACTGATGACTGCAGTGACCATCCTTGGGTATTTCATGAGTATTTACGTTTTCTATTCCCTGTTCTAATTAAAATTATATTAACTTTTTTTCTTGAAGGTAAGGTGTCATTCTGTCAAATGGAAACATCCTTGGAGGATGTGAAAGATGTATGCAAGGAAACAAAGCGAATCAAAAGCCTATACATTTAGAAACAAAAAATGAATCATCCAACACTAAACTAACAAAGGAGATTTTCAATTTTTTCTTGAACAAGCGTATCATAGAGAGCAAGAGTTGCATCCGTCAGCTTACCCACTATTGACACTCCATTAAGGTTGGAAAAGAAGTCTTCAAAGATGTCCATACCAGGTGCTTTATCTGAGTGAACACAGTTCAAAGTTCCTGAGCTCCTTTATCTCTCAAGCGTTTTATTATTGGAAGTAGAAACTAGGAGTGTGATTTCTAGCCACTCTCTTCTAGGAAGAACCAGTTTCCACATTTGTATATTACTCCACTTTGCCGATCATTCTCTTTTTGGAAGAACCAGTTTCTATCAATCTCTTCCTCCTAAAACCCGCCTCACCATTGTTGATCATTCTATTGATGTGATTATTCTTTCTGTTTCTAAGTAACTTACCTTTTTTCTTACCTTCCATTCATCTCAACTCTAAGCAGTCTCTCTCATCCTTTGAGAGAGTTTCCTCAGCCTTTTCTCACTTATATCATTGATTCCATCCAGGAGGACTATAAATTCTAACCTTCAATTTACTTAACACCCCCCCCCCCCCCCCCCAAAAAAAAAAAAAAAAAATTTCTAACCTTCATTTTACTAAACAGTTTCCTATTTTCATATGTTTTAGCATCAGTTAAGCTTTGCTAGGTAGATACATACTTGGAGAACCACTCACTTCACGTTAAACTGACCAATCCTTAACTAACTCCACAATACCCTCATCACTAAACTACATCTTTTCAAACCACAAGCACAGCTAACATTTTCAAAACCCCACACTCAAGCAACATAAGAATGGTAGTTGAGCTAGATTTAGCAAGGTGTATTGATGGGCATCAAAATAATTGTCATCCAATTCTGGGGATATAAAAATATGCTGTTGCCAATAGAAGGAATCTACCTAAAGTTGACCTATATAAAATTGCCACACTGCAAAGGTAGGTCAATCAATTCCTAAGACTCAATAAAATTGGAACATTGCACCAACAACAATGAACAATTACATACCAGGCCTTTATCCCACCAAAGTAGAGCATTGCATCACTAATACTAAAACAGGTAACATCCTTAGTCAGTTTCCTCCATCCAAGTGCATCACCTTCCTAATAACACTTAGAGCTCTCACCTGACTGCTTTGAGGCAATGGTAAACAGTAAAAAGGTTCCATTCCTGATTTCCCTAAATTTATGTGTGAGCAACTGTAATATTTCAGTCTAGCAAAGGGATTTCAATCACAAACTGTGTGGTTTAATATGTTGAGTCTAGTTGGTTTGGCAATGGTTGCTACTGTAAATAATTTCAAAATAATACCTATTTTGCTTGGTTTGACCAAGGAGAAAGAGAGAAACTGACACATTTTTTTTTATCTCCTTCTTTCCTTTCTTGAATATTGTGGAGAAGAGTTTGATTCTGAATTGTGAAGTCTAACTACAACAATTGGAACCATAGTCATTCCTATCACAACTTTTTCCAGTCTTTGACTATGAAAAATAAGGAAAAATGA
The DNA here is from genome assembly GCA_036245055.1 of Diospyros kaki. Taxonomy (NCBI): domain Eukaryota; kingdom Viridiplantae; phylum Streptophyta; class Magnoliopsida; order Ericales; family Ebenaceae; genus Diospyros; species Diospyros kaki. Next base: position 4,779,930 of record BSEG01000010.1, read on the forward strand.
AAATGATATCTGAATTGAATGAAAACAAGTCTGAGGCAGTGATGAAATTTATAAATTGACTCACGTGAAAACTTTAGTTGGTTTTACATTGTCTCCCATATGATTTTAAGAGATAAAACGAGTTTCTGGTTTTTAGCTACATGTTTCCATGAACTCTTAACAAATCTTCTTATTCTTTTTTGGCTCATTGAAAGGCCATAGGCTGGAATAAATCTTCTTATTTTATTATGTCCATGTAGTATAATTCTTACCCGTTTGTATTTTTCCTGTAAGTGTCCTTTCAAGTCTGTTCCTTTGATTTGAAGGCATGTTTCTTCTCTTATCAAACTTTTTTCAAATATGTGCTAATTTTCTCCCTCAATGTTGATTTTTTCTTCGTATGGATTTTTAGATTAACAATTGAAAAACATTGTTTTTACAGGAACTTAAGTTCTAACTCTTTGGGAGGTGGTCTACCCTCAGGCTTAGGCCAAAAGTCTCTTATAAAGCTGTAAGGTTGCACATTGTTAGTATATTACATATGCACTTTCCTTGTAAATGGACACTCCCCTCCCCCTCTTCTTCCAGTGTCCACTTTAGATCATTGAGTTGAAAACCCACATTTCCTAAAGAAAATAAGTTATGCTACCTAGATCAATCTGTTTCAAGTGTTACCTTGAATGTATTGGTTTCAGTAGCTATGTTATTTTTTTAGTGCACATTTCCGTTTAGCTACTCAACTTTATACCATCATTTTTAGTTTCTTGGACCTTCCTGTTTCATTTGTTAAATTGGATCTGTGTTCAATATATTTCAGGAACATTCTGTCACTGATTGTTCTTTCTAGGTTTTCATTTATCTCTGTGACACGCATATGTCTAAATGCTTTATTATATTTGCCATTTTTATTTTCCGCAACCTGATTTTATATATTTTTTAATTATCTGTTAGTCATCTAACCCTGCCACATTCCTCATGTTATACCAAGTGGTGAGAGATGCATTATATCTCTTTTATCCTTTTTTGGCATTTCCAGCCAGTTTTATTTATAGTTTTCACCTATTCTGTACAGGGACTTGTCAAACAATATGTTCACGGGCTCCATACCAGATAGTCTCACCTCATCAAATTTGCAGCTTGCGTAAGTTCTATGCTTGTTCTACTTATCACAACAATTTTTAAACAGGTTATGAAAAGCCCTGTTAGTTGTTGTCTCTAATAATTTTCTGTTGCTTAGGCCTTAGAAGATGCCCTAGTGGCTTAAGTGGCATTCCTCATAAAAGGACTCAAATTTGAGTCCTGTTGAGTTACATATGAAATAATTTTAAATGGATTAACATGGGTTTTGTTGCTAGTTCCACCGAGTTTGTTCATCATGGATTTTAAATTTGAGTCCGATTGTGTTATGGGTTTGGGCTATGGAAACAACTTCTCCGCAAAATGCAAGGGGGAGGTTATGTACAAATATGACTTTCCCCCCACCCTTGCAAAGCAGGGAGCCCCATGCACCGGCATGCCCCCCCTTTTTTTGCATTAACACAGGATTTTATTCATTAGTCCAAATTATGAACTAACTAATTGCCAAAAAGATGAAGCATGCATAGATTGTGAACAAACTTGGTTCCTAAGGTATGGAACCTGAAAACGAGAGATTGATTTGGTGGAAATCAACTCATACTTGATTTCTCATGAAAGATGAATTACATATAGCTTTCTATGCTATCACTTCCTAACTTCTAGCAGATGATAAGTAACATAATTGAAAATATTTACAGGATAATTTACAAATCTATTCCTATAATTTCTCCTTGGTTAGGAGTCTTATCTTGTTTTTCTCTTTTATTTCTTCTCCTTTGTCTTATCTTCTTCTTTGATTTGGACTCTTTTCTACTTTGAGGTCCCCTCGAATCCTAGGACTCTCCAACACTCCCCCTCAAGCTAAGGAATAGATATCTTTCATTCCTAGTTTGTTGATAAGGGTCTCAAAATCAGGTCTTGACATGGCTGTAGTCAACACATCTACTACCTGCTCTGTTGTAGAAATATAAAGCAACTTTATGCCTCCTTCATCAATTTCCCTTTGGATGAAATTGCGGTCAATCTTGACGTGTTTCATTCTATCATGTTGTACCAGGTTATTAACAATGCATGTGGCTGACTTGCTGTCACTATATAGTCTTATTGGTTGAGTCAGAGGTATTTGTAGGTCCTCCATAAGCCTTACCAGCCAAATAAGCTCACATATGCCTTGAGCTATTGCCCTAAATTCTACTTCTACACTGCTTCTTGCTATTACTGATTATTTCTTACTTCTCCATGTAACTAGGTTTTCCCATAATTTAGTGCAAAATCCAAATGTTGACCGACTATCTATTACTATTCCAGCCCAATCTGCATCAAAGAACCCTTTAGCCCCTCTTTCATCACTCTTTTGAAACAACAGTCCCTTACCAGGAGTTCCTTTTAAGTATCTCAATATGTGGTACACAGCTGTCATATGTTGTTGAGTTGGAGCATGCATATACTAGCTAACAATACTCATTGCATATGCTATATTTGGGTGAGTTAGGGAGAGATAAATTAACTTCCCTACGAGTTTTTGATATCTGTCTTTATCAACCACCAAGTCATCATTTCACCCAAATCTTTGACTTCAAATTCTCCTTTCAACTTCTGTTTCAGGGCTACTATCTCATGAATATCATCTCCTGTAATAATTATATCATCTACATACACAATTAAGATACACTTTTTTCCATTTGTAGCATGTTTAACAAAGAGAGTATGATCGTCATCACCTTGCTTGTATCCAAATTTAATGAGAGTAGAGCTGAATTTTTTGAACCATGCCCTTGGGGACTGTTTCAATCCATAGAGAGATTTCTGTAATTTGCACACCTTGCCACTTTCTTCAATATCTAAACCGGGTGGAATTTGCATATATACTTCTTCTTCTAACTCCCCATTCAAGAATGCATTTTTTTATGTCAAATTGGAACAATTCCCAGTCCATATTTACAGCAATAGATAACAACAGTCTTATAGAATTTAGTTTTGCAACTGGTGCGAATGTCTCCTCATAATCTATCCCATAGGTTTGAGAGAAACCTTGGGCAACCAGCCTGGCCTTGTACCTGTCCACATTCCCATCTGATTTGTATTTGATGGTGAATACCTATTTGCAGTTTATAATCTTCTTGTTTTTTGGAAAGTCAACAACTTCCCATGTGTGGTTGCTTTTTAGTGCCCTCATCTCTTCCATCACTGCCTCATTCCACTTGGGATCATTTAATGCCTCTTGAATATTCCGAGGTATAGCCATTGTATCTAAATTAGTGGTGAAAGCCTTGAATTCGGGAGATAACCTAGAATATGTCAAGTAATTTGAAATAGGATGCTTCACACATGATCTTACCCCTTTTCTAACAGCAATAGGGAGATGCAAGTCACTGTCAACTGCTGTAACTCCTTCCTCATTCATTGGACTTTCCCTCGGTTCTAGCAGTTGGCTGTTTTAAGGAGCTGGATGTTTACCTCTTCTTCAATAGACTTGCATTGGCTTTTCTAGATTCAAGTTATCCCCTAAATCAGTTTCCATAGATTCAGCTGGGATTTGGGGTTCTTGCGGAGATGATAGGCTTGGGTAATGAGGTTCAGAACATGCTGGCTGAGGATGGTCAGCTGCAGCAGTTTGATCAAGACCATTATTGAGGTTAAGATGAGGTGTAGGTAATGAAATAGGCATAGGTATTGCTGGATCCCAATGATTATCTTTCAAATGTAGAGAGGTATTTGAGTAATAGGACTCACTCTCCATAAATGTTACATCACAAGAGATGAAGAATTTTTGTGATGTAGGGAAGAAGCATTTATAACCCTTTTGGGTAGGAGAATACCCAATTAATATACACTTTAATGCTCTTGGTTCAAGTTTATGCTGATTTGGACTGGTTTGATGGACATACACCACACATCCAAGTACTTTGGGAGGAAGAGTATTTAGAATACGAGCATGGGGAAAGATGGAAGTGAGATTATGCAGTGGGACTTGTACTTCAAGAGTTTGGAAGGCAGTTTATTAATTAGATAAGCGGCTGTTAGGATTGCTTCCCCCAATATCTATTAGGCATAAAACTTGTGAACATAAGAGATCTAACCACCTCAAGCAAATGTCGATTTTTCCTTTCAGCTATTCCATTTTGTTGAGGGGTATAGGGACAAGTGCTTTGATGGAAGATCCCATTGGTAGTGAGATATTGGGTAAACGAGTGAGAGAAGTATTTCCAGCCATTGCTAGTCCTAAGGAAACAAATAAAGGATTGGAAGACATTTAAAATAAGTTTATGGAAAGTTTGAAAGATTGCACATGCCTCAGATTTTTCTTTCATCAAGTGTACCCAACACACTCTTGTGTGGTCATCAATAAAGGTTATAAACCATTTTGTCCCATTTAGGTTTGGTACTCTAGCTGGTCCCCATATATCATTATGGATCAAATAGAAAGGTTTAGAAGGAGTATAGGGGATTGACTGATAAGTACCATGAGTTTGTTTAGCAAGGATGCAATGATCATACTTAAGTACCACTTTTTCTTTATTGATAAATAAATTAGGGTACAATTGTTTCAAATAGGAAAAATTAGGATGACCAAGGCGTTTATGCCATAACAAAATTTCAGAATCTGAACTAACCATAAGAGAAAACCTATGAGAAACTTGACTAAGAGACTCCTTATTATCAGAAAACCAGTAAAGTCCATCCTTCTCCTTAGCACTGCCAATCATCTTCCCTGAGGATCGGTTCTGAAAATGGCAATATGAAGGAAAGAATGTTACAATACAATCCAAGTTTCTCGTTAGTTTGCTTACTGATAACAGATTACAACTTAGGTTTGACACATGCAATACTGATTCATGTAATAAATCAACAACACAAACACTTCCCTTTCCTTTCACCAATGATTGTGTCCCATCAGCCATCAAAACAGTTAGATCCTTATCTCCTATCTGAAAATTATCAAGAGTAGTAGTAGACCCGGTCATGTGGTCAGATGCCTCGCTATCTACCACCCAATGACTCTTATTCATTCTCCTAGTAACCAGAGAAATAAACTGACCTTTTTGTGCCATAGATGCTGAATAATTTGGTGCTGTCTCATTTGATTCCTTTGCAATATGTGAGCTTTGTAACAGTTTCTGTAAGAACTCAATTTGATCAGTAGTTAATCCCATACCTTTTCCTTTTTCACCAGTGGGTACACTTGTTGCTGCATAAGCGGATCTGTCCATCTCCTTCTTAGGTCTCGGTTTCCAGTTTGGGGGTTTCCCATGTAACTTTTAGCATGTACTCTTGGTGTGATAAGGCCGATTGCAATGTTCACACCATTGCTTATCCCTTGGAATGTCTTCCTTTCTTGCAGCAGTGAGGGCTGATCCTGAATTAGGTTCGGTTGTTGGCAGCATAACCCTTTTTCTGCTTTCCTCCCATCTGACCTCGGCAAACACCTCCCGGAGAGATGGTAAAGGCTTGGTACCCAATAATCTTCCTCTTAACTCATCTAAATCTGGATTGAGCCCTTGGAGAAAATAAAAAAAAATCTCTTTTTCCATTGTCTTGCTATGCTTTTGGCTATCATCTGCACACTTCCAGCTAGGATCATAAAATAGATCCATCTCCTGCCATAGTTCCACTAGGTTGTTGTAGTACTCAGTCACTCCAAGATTGCCCTGCTTGGTATTCCGAATTGCAGCTCTAATCTCAAAGCATTGAGCTGTATTTTCGAGATCGGAATAAATTTCCTGAACAACCTCCCACACTTCTTTGGTTGTTTTGTAAAATAGATAGGGTCGGCCTATCTTGGGCTCCATTGAATTGATAATCCAAGCCATCAATATTGAATTCTCTATCTCCCATCTTTGATATTCTACTGAATTTTCTGGTGGAGTTTGGATTGTACCTGTGAGGTAGCTGTATTTCCCTTTGCCTTTAATCACCAAGGTTACGGATTGAAACCATTCTCTAAAGTTTCTTCCGTTCAACCTATGTTGGGTGATATGCAAAGTATGGCTATCCAGTGATAGGGTGCTGTTAGGTGCTCCAGCAGTTGAAGTCACTGGTTGTTGAAGATCCGAACTCAGGGAAGACTCCGCTGTAGTTGGGGCTGCATTGTCACGATCTTGAGGCTCCATCTGATTCGGATCTTTGGACTAGGAGGAGCCGAGCTCTAATACCATGAACAAACTTGGTTCCTAAGGTATGGAACCTGAAAACAAGAGACTGATTTGGTGGAAATCAACTCATACTTGATTTCTCTTGAAAGATGAATTATATACAGCTTTCTATGCTATCACTTCCTAACTTCTAGCAGATGATAAGTAACATAATTGAAAATATTTACAGGATAATTTACTAATCTATTCCTATAATTTCTCCTTCTTGGTTAGGAGTCTTATCTTGTTTTTCTCTTTTATTTCTTCTCCTTTATCTTGATGCTCCAGCCCACAACCGAAGCCCATATCTCCTGCAGACTTTTTCTTTGCTTTGGACTCTTTTCTACTTTGAGGTCCCCTCGGATCCTAGGACTCTCTAACAGATTGACTGCATGATTTTTTTCTTTTTAATAAATATGAAAACTTAGATGACTTATTCCATTGAATTTGAATCTAGATGTGACCATGACCTATATTTACTGCTAGTCATTAAGTTTTGTGAGATTTCCCTTGCTGACCATTGTCAGTAACATGCAATATCAACATTTCAGGCTACTGAATGACAACTTACTGGAAGGACGAGTACCTGAAGAACTTTATTCAATTGGCGTCCATGGTGGATCCATTGAGTAAGTACTACTTTAATCAGGATTTAGTAATTTTCTATTTGGTTTTCTTTTTATAAGTTTGTAAGAGTTTATTGAATTGTGAAATGTATTATTATATTTGGAACCCTTCATACACGGTGCTTCTGAAGTTGAAATTTCATATGAACTGAAACTATTCCCTGGCAAGGTTTGATTGCCATGGCTATACCCATTCTATATTATTTTAGGCTTGGTTGCTCGAGACTGGTTCGACTTGTTCTGGTTTTGGTAGCAAAGTTTTTCTTTCCTGTCAACATGGTGTAACAATAGAGCATCTGGTATTGACCGGTTGTTATACACAAGTTTGTGGAAGAAACATCATAAGGCACAAATGTATTGATTGATAATTGTATGTGCAGATAGTTGATTAAAGTGCATAATTGTATGTGGAGACAGTTGATTAGAGTGCTCATTGTAACAAAAAAAATACATTAATTATCCACTTTGCCTTTTATGTAAATTTGTTTATGAGTTTATCAAATTTCCTTCAAAGAAAAATTTATTTTTCAAAACGGAATGAGGCTTATGGCTAGTAGGTTAATGTTCATTGTCTTCTGTTATAGCGAGATCTGTTAGATGTCAGTTTACCTCATGTCTTTACAGAGATGGACCTGGGTATTTTTGCTCAAGGCCGAGAAAATAATGATCAAGAATAAGCAAAATAAGTGAACACATAAAATAGGAGAAACTAATAAGCAAACCAAATAAGGCGTGATAAAATTGAATTTTTCTAATTCCTAGAATAAGACATTGGAATTTAATCTTACACTGAAAAATATCTGTTGAAATTCTCTTCTTATCTGATGGGATTTTAATATATCTTTCAGTCTCTCTGGTAACAAAGGCTTGTGCGGTGTCCCCTCACTGCCAGAATGTCCTTTATTCTGGGGAAGTGATGGCTTATCTACTGGCGGGAAAGTTGCGATAGGCATCTCATCTGGGGTTGTGTTTTGCATCCTTTTGTTAATGATATACATATGTTGCATCCGGAGGGGACATAATGATTATGACTTTGGTCTACCTCAAGAATTGATGGGTAAGTTTATCTGTTAGAGTTGTGTAACTGTTAGTTTTTTTCCGCAATTAAATTGTATTTACTGCATTATGGTTTCTATCATGTTATTGTCCTACCATGTGTTGCATTTAGTTATATGGTAGAATAGTAGAGCACATTTTCTGCACGTTAAGTATTTGTTGGCACTCGTACTTTATATGCTAGTACCTGCTGAAATTTGATGATGAAATTGTCGATTATGCTTGGTATTTGCTCATGAAGTTTGTGTCAGCTGAGTTAGTGAGAACAACTTGAAATATCTGGACATGAAATTCTTCTGCATAGATGGATCTGCAGTTTGCAGAAATTTCCATTTAATTTGTGTTCATATTTAGAATGCCAATTCTTAGCATCCACTTGTGGTGGATCTAGTCTGAAGAAAAATTTCCCTTAAATTTGTGGTCATATTTGAAAAGGGTAATGTGGTGTATCCACTTGTTTGTGTGTGGAGCTAGGACAGTCCAGTGTGTCTGCTTGTATAGGTTTCTTAATGCGTACCCAAGCCACTGTGTAGCACTTCTCCATCTATAGTTTGATTAATTGTGCAATGATTGAAGATTCTGGCTCTTATCCCAAACAGTATGCCATAAGATGCTATATATAAAGGGTCTTTTCTTCCCTTAACTGATTTTCATCTTCTAGTTAATCAGAAAGAATTTCTGGCAAGTTCTTGAAGAGGAATTCTTGCCGTCATTTTCTGCTATTATTCTTTCTATATTCATGGCTGAGAGTTCCTGTGTGCTGCTTATGATGGCAATGATAAGAGCCACTGTTGTCTGTCACCTCTACATATAAAATCTAAAGGTCTTCTGGCTCAATTGCCAACCAAGTTGGAAGTGAAGTGAGAGCTTTAAGGTAGGAAGAAAAGAAAAATCTCAAGATGAAAAATACCTCGAGCAAATCTTATTGAAGAATAAACCGAATAATTGCATTACAAGACTAACTAAGCTATTTATACACAAGATACATCAGAACATAAAATACACTCCTATTATAAACAGCTGCAACCGTTACCAAGAGAGAAGGCCTACTATTATCTAACTCTTCTACTGGAAGAGTGCACAAGCCAAGTAGTTTTTGAAGAAGAAATTACTTTTGCCTGAAAACCCCAGGCTGATGCTTCAGGACAATGTTCCTGTATAAGTTGGAAGAGGAGGCTGAAGACAAAATGAGGTATTTCTATCTTGCACTGCAGATTTAGAGGGACAACATGCACTATATTGTGGTTTTGTTGAGAGCTACAGCTCTAAGGGGGGTGTCTACAGTGTACGAGGCTCCTGCTGTTTTGGAAAATATTAATGGGTGAACTAAATGCGTTTTGAAAAGTTACATAGGGAAACTGGTGGGTGGAAGCATGTAATTCGCTGTTTGGAGCAGTACGGGGTTGTCTATCACTAGGCTAAGGCATTTGCTCTGCTTGCTGCTCTTGCAGTGGAACAATGAAACTTCCACCTTGCTTTGTGGGGTAAACTAGACCACACATTGCATGACATTGAAACTCTCCTTTAACTGAAGGCGTCTGAGATGCAACCTTACAGATGATGACTTGGACCTCTACCAATACCTAATTCAACATGTGTCAGTGGGGAATGAAAAAATGTACTTGGCTGTGGTCATTCATGTAATTTGTAATTTACTGCTGGAGCACTCAAATGTTGTTGAAGAGCACTTTAGATTATACGAGGCATTTCTTTGAGGAATATGCAAGTAAATAGAGTATGGATAAATTGTAGATATTTGGTCTAAAAACTAGGGGAGCAAACTTGAACAGATATTATCCATCTGAAAGAGCAGAAGCAAAAGATTTCCTATAATAATTCTTCGATTCTCTATTTGTTATTTTAGAAGCAAGAGTAGGAGTAGTTTTCTTCTCACCACATTCATGGTTTAACTAGCTTTAGAGTGAGAAAAGGAATCTTTTTCCAGATGATTTTAGTGTCACACATACAGACTGCAGAACCTTAGCCTTTCCAAATATGGGGATTGAAGTGATTGTTGAGAAGAAGGATGCCTCATTACTCGATCCTTGTTGTTCAGGTTGGATGTTAGGACAGTTGGAAAGCTATTCTGGAAGAGCTGGTTGACCAACTTGAAACTGAACAAACTTAAGAGGGATATATCTTTGTTATAGGTAGTTGTGGTAGTTGGTACTAAAGATGGTGTTGGGAAAAAGTTCAGGTTCATCTTTAATTGTCAGAGAAGGGCAGAAAAGAGAGCCAAATTTTGTAACAGTAGAGGAGCAAGTGACCTGGAAACAGCCGTTAGGTTGCAACACTACCTTCCTATCACTCAGCTTGGTGAACTTGTTCATTGAGGCATTCCAAAGAGCTGGTAGTTGATGATATTTCTCTGGACAAGATTATTCTAGAGGGTGTGAATCCCAAGATGAGACTTAGGGAACATGAAACCTTGAATTCATATGTTGTTATACTTTGAAAATCAACAAAGATGACGGTAACCATATCCTAAGGATCAATATCCTCAAAGGTTACAAGTCAATTGAGATAAAAAGAAATGTTAAGGGGCCCTAAAAGTGTCCACTTATTGTCTTGCAATTATGCACCTGAAATTGTTAGGTGGAGTGGTGAGCTCAAAGGTTCCATGTGTCCATTTTTGTTGTATCCATATGAAAATAAAAATATTTTAGATGTTTGCCAATAACTGTCACTGAGTTGTGAGTGTCAGATCCCCGATCTGACAAGGTGGGTTCTCAATTGTTGAGGAGGGTTTAAATGAGAAGAATTAGGAATTGAAGGAGAAGATGAGAGAGAGAGATGAGAAGTGAAAAATAGAATTCTCCAATTGAATGATCATGTGGGTATTGGTTTAGTCAGTGCTTTTTATACTGATCCACAGCCTGGTTTGGGTGCCAAAACGGATACCCTACTTGCCCACTTGACATGCTGGAACATTCCTCCAGCTATGCCAGACAGAGTCTTATTTGCAATGCCTAATAGTCTAATAACGTGACAGTGAGCTCACCACTCTACCTAATGATTTCAAGGTGCACCATAAGATGCATCATAACATGCTTAGAGAAAAATGCAGTAATGATATTTATTAATGAAAAAGAAATTACAGTGGTATTTATGGATTCTAGAAATGCTGGAGGGTTAGAAAAATCCTTTTTTCTATTAGAAAAACTCAATAAAACTGAAACTATTAACATTCAAGAATATGAATAAGACTAGGTCTTAGGAAAGTACCATCCATAAAACTAAATATAAATAAAACCTAAACACATAATTAGATTTCACAAACAACCCTATAACAAATTATGTAGAATGACAAGAATACCCTTGATGCATAAAATATCCAGACTTGGCTTAATAAAGCTACCATAAGGTGTAACAGAATGAAAAACAAATGAAACAAAATGTAAACAGAACGAAAAACAGGAGGTTTGAAGAAATAGCACCTCGTCCAATCTTGATTAAAAGAAATGATTCTCCACACCTTACAATAGAAAGGCTATCAAATATATATAGCCTTGACTGCTATCAGGTTATGGGTACGCTGCCGTATCAAATAGAAAGGGGCATGTTGAAGAGAATGAGATAGCTCAATTGTAGTCTTATTCTTTATATCTTTTGTATCTTGTATTATGCTGTGTTGTATTTGGTTAGTTGTATTATTTGACTGTAGTTCTGGTTGTAGAGGATTACCTGTACTTTCCCCTCCAAGTGTCACCCTCAAGTTATTAAATTTCAAATTTAAAACTAGAAGTACAATGATTGCAGGTTTTTTAACTCACGGGTGGGGCCCCCTTTGTACCAACCCACCATCTTTCTCCAGTACGCGTGGGGCCCGCGTGCGCTTCCCAACCAATTGTCTCTTTCCCCTGGGCCATGTGCGCACACTGTTCCCAGTGCGCAAAGTCCACGTAGGACGTACTCCAAACGCCGTTTTATGCCGGCCAACCAATGGCCGGCACGTGGACCAACCAGGCCACGCCATGTGGCGAACAAAAAGGGAGCTAGAGGCCCTTGTAATATTAAAGGGCCTCTAGAGGGGGGGTATATAAGCGACACCAGTTACCCCCATTCCAAGGACTTTTGCCACGGGCTCCCAACCGGTGTCACCCCCTTATTTACGAAAATGCCACACTCACCGAGCCAGTTTCGGATTAATGTCAAAAATATTTTCCTAACCTATCCCCAATGCTCTCTCTCTAAGGAAGACTGCTTCCAGCAGATAATCAACCTCCAGTACCCGATTAAGCCCGTATACATACGGGTATGCCAGGAGGCTCACCAAGACGGCAGCCCGCACCTGCACTGCCTCATCCAGTTTGAGGGCAAGTTTCAGATGAGGAACCAGAGGTTCTTCGACCTGGTCTCTCCAACCAGGTCGGCCCACTTTCACCCCAACGTGCAGCCAGCCAAGTCATGCTCCGCGGTCCAGTCCTACATTGCCAAGGATGGCAACTACACCGACTGGGGATCATTTTGGCCAGACGGCCGAAACAAGGGCTATGCGGACAAGATGTCGGACGTCTATACAACTACGCTTGCCACCGAGGAAAAGATGAAGGCACTGGAGGTTGTCCAAAAAGGTGACACGAAAGGTTACTGTCTTAATAGGGATAAGCTTCTTCATAATTTCAAAAAATATTTCCAAAAGCCCCCCGAGGCATACGAACCCGAATTTCAAATTTTCTCACATGTTCCCGTAGACATGCTAGAATAGGCCGCAAACAATGTCAAGCCTGAGCGGAGCAGGCCTAGAAGCATTATTCTAGAAAGCCCTTCAAGGACTGGCAAAACTTACTAGGCAAGGAGGCTGGGCCCGCACAATTATTACATGGGACACCTGGACATGAGCCGACACAATGATGACGCTTGGTACGAAGTCATTGATGACGTAGACCCCTAGTACCTGAAGCACTGGAAGAAATTTATCGGGGCAAACAAAGACTGGCAGTCCAACTGCAAGTACGCAAAGCTAAAGCAAATAAAGGGTGAGATCCCCTGCATCATCCTCTGCAACGGCGGGATCAAGTGCAGCTATAAAGAATTCCTCAAGAAGGATGAGAACTCATCCCTGAAGAGGTGGACCCTGAGGAATGCCGAGTTCTACTTCATCTCCGAACCCCTCTTCTCAAACGGAGATCGAGAAGACACCCCCAAGCGTGAAGGTTCAGCACGCCATAGCCAAGAGGAACAGGAGGTGCAAGAAGTTTCAACTGCAGTGCGGGTGCACCCTCTACCACGTCAATGGGTGCCTACGACCCCACGCTCTTCCTAGAACTCATGCGGTCAGGGGTCTACTCCGACACCCTGAAGAACTCACTCTACTTTAAGACGACAAAGGGATTCGACGACCACGTGTACTTCGCATTGATTAAGTTCAACTACAATCTCCAGAAGGCTCTGAAACCCACGGCATGAGTGATCCACTTGAAGACCAGGATCTCTGGCAGAATTCGCAGCGATCTCCCGGAGCAGGTTATGGGTACGTGTATACGGAAGCATATCATGGCCCGGATAGAATTAGTAGGCTGTATTTCCCCTGATTTAATTTTAATTTGTTTTAAGATCGCCATAGACGAATGGCCGTTATCTATCAACCACGAGGCACGCTATGACTGTATTGGGTTCTACCTAGAGTACAACTGGCATTTATAAATAAAAATTTTATTTATAATTCATGAGTGCACCACTACATTTTACATTCTAAAAATTGGGACTAAGGAGGTGGGGGGAAAGGTCGAGGATGGCTCGGTCCCCGGCGCAAGGGGTAGTCTCTTCGTCTTCCTTGGCTGCATCGGGGCCCGTTGCACTACAGGACAGCCTCTTCAGGCCGTCGAAGATCAGGGACTCCTCCTGGCCCAGCCCATTAAGCCACCCAATGAAGCTCGACCCGGACTGCTCGATGTACCACAGGGTGCACTCCTGTAAAACAGTACTAGATTCGTATCTCCTCAGCAGACGCCATAGTTGTCCCCGATTTGAACTGTCCATACCTAGATGCTCGTGGGCCCTTATGGCCAGCCAATCGCCCGCAATTTAAGGGGGCGGCCCACGCAGCTAACCATGTTATGTCACGCGTACGTACCTGACACTAATTCCATCACCCTTTCCCAAATTTGTGGGTTCAATATTTGGCCACAAGTGACCCTGGACTGACATGTGGCACAATGGGACAACACACCCCCACCATCTAGTGACAAGTGTCGAGACAAGGGAGGGGAGGCCATAAGTTATCTGGCCACATGTCACCTTATCCACATGCAAAAGGCACTCTCCTGTCCTTTAGTGATTATTACCTGTACTTCCCCTTCCAAGTGTCACCCTCAAGTTATTAAATTTCAAATTTAAAACCTGGAAGTACGATGATTGCATGTTGTTAACTCACGGGTGGGGCCCCTTCTGTACCAACCCACTCTCTTTCTCCAGTACGCGTGGAGCCCGCATGCGCTTCCCAACCAATCGTCTCTTTCCTCCGGGCCATGTGCGCGCACTGTTCCCAGTGCGCAGAGTCCACGTGGGACGTACTCCAAACGTGGCTTTATGCCGGCCAAGCAATGGCTGGCACGTGGACCAACAACGCCACATGGCAGACAAAAAGGGAGCTAGAGGCCCTTGTAATATTAAAGGGCCTCTAGAGGGGGGGTATATAAGCGACACTAGTTACCCCCATTCCTGAAACTTTTGCCACGGGCTCCCAACCGATGTCACCCCCTTATTTACCAAAATGCCACGCTTACCGAGCCAGTTCCGGATTAATGCTAAAATGCGAATCCTGCCAGAGATCCTGGTCTTCAAGTGGATCACTCTCGCCGTGGCTTTCAGAGCCTTCCGGAGGTTGTAGTTGAACTTGATCAGGGTGAAGTACACGTGGTCGTCAAATCCCTTCGTCGTCTTGAAGTAGAGCGGGTTCTTCAGGCTGTCGGAGTAGACCCCTGACCGCATGAGCTCTAGGAAGAGCGTGGGGTCGTAGGCACCCATTGACGTGGTAGATGGTGCACCCACACTACAGTCGAAACTTCTTGCGCCTCCTGTTCCTCTTGGCTATGGCGTGCTGAACCTTCACGCTCGGGGGTGTCTTCTCGGTCTCCGTTTGAGAAGAGGGGTTCGGAGATGAAGTAGAACTTGGCATTCCTTAGGGTCCACCTCTTCAGGGATGAGTTCTCATCCTTCTTGAGGAACTCTTTATAGCTGCTCTTGGGCTCGTCGTTACAGAGAATGATGCAGGAGATCCCACCCTTTATCTGCTTTGGCTTTGCGTACTTGCAGTTGGATTGCCAGTCTTTGTTTGCCCCGATAAATTCCTTCCAGTGCTTCAGGTACTAGGGGTCCACGTCGTCGATGACGTTGTACCAGGCGTCATCATTGTGTCGGCCCATGTCCAAGTGGCCCATGTCCAAGTGTCCCATGTAATAATTGTGCGGGCCTAGGCTCCTTGCCCAGCAAGTCTTGCCAGTCCTTGAAGGGCTTTCTAGAATAATGCTTCTGGGTTTGCTCCGCTCAGGCTTGATATTGTCTACGACCATTCTAGCATGTCCACCGGAACGTGTGAGAAAATTCGAAATTCGGGCTCGTATGCCTCGAGGGGCTTTTGGAAATGTTTTTCGAAATTATGAAGAAGCCTATCCCTATTAAGACAGTAACATTTCGCGTCACCTTTTTGGACAACCTCCAGTACCTTGATCTTATCCCCGATGGCAAGCGCAGTTGTGTAGACGTTCGACATCTCGTTCGCATAGCTCTTGTTCCGGCCGGAATGATCCCCAATCGGTGTAGTTGCCACCCTTGGCAATGTAGGACTGGACCACAGAGCATGACTTGGCCGGCTGCATGTTGGGGTGAAAGTGGGCCGACCTGGTTGGAGAGACCAGGTCGAAGAACCTCTGGTTCCTCGTCAAGAATTTGCCCTCGAACTGGATGAGGCAGTGTAGGTGCGGGCTGCCGCCTTGGTGAGCCTCCTGGCATACCCGTATGTATACGGGCTTAATCGAGTACTGGAGGTTGATTATCTGCTGGAGGCAGTCTTCCTTAGAGAGAGAGCATTGGGGATGGGTTAGGAAAATATTTTTGGCATTAATCCGGAACTGCCTCGGTGAGCGTGGCATTTTCGTAAATAAGGGGGTGACACCGGTTGGGAGCCCCGTGGCAAGAGTCCCTGGAATGGGGGTAACTAGTGTCACTTATATACCCCCCCTCTAGAGGCTCTTTAATATTACAAGGGCCTCTAGCTCCCTTTTTGTTCGCCAGGTGGCGTGGCGTGGTTGGTCCACATGTCGGCCATTGGTTGGCCGGCATAAAGCCGCGTTTGGAGTACGTCCCACGTGGACTTTACGCAATGGGAACAGTGTGCGCACATGGCTCGGGGGAAAGAGACGATTGGTTGGGAAGCGCACACAGGCCCCACGCGTACTAGAGAAAGAAGGTGGGTTGGTACAAAAGAGGTCCCACCCGTGACTTAACAACATGCAATCATTGTACTTCCAGGTTTTAAATTTGAAATTTAATAACTTGAGGGTGACACTTGGAGGGGGAAGTACAGGTAATAATCACTAAAGGACAGGGGAGTGCCCCTTGCATGTGGATAAGGTGACATGTGGCTAGGTAACTTCTGGCCCCCCCTCCCTTGTCTCAACACTTGTCACTTGATGGTGGGGGTGTGTTGTCCCATTGTGCCACATGTCAGTCCAGGGTCACTTGTGGCCAAATATGGAACCCACAAATTTGGGAAAGGGTGATGGAATTGGTGTCAGGTACCTTCGCGTGGCATAACATGGTTAGCTGTGTGGGCCGCCCCCTTAAATTGCGGGCGATTGGCTGGCCATAAGGGCCCACGAGCATCCAGGTATGGACAGTTTAGACTGGGGACAGCTATGGCGTCTACTAAGAAGATACGAATCCAGTACTGTTTTACGGGAGTGCACCTTGTGGTTTAACGAACAGTCCGGGTCGGGCTTCATCGGGTGGCTTAATGGGCTGGGCCGGGAGGAGTCCCTGATCTTCGATGGCCTAAAGAGGCTGTCCTGCAGTGCAGCGGGCCCCAATGCAGCCGAGGAAGACAGAGAGAGACTGCCACTTGCGCCGGGGACCAAGCCGTCCCCGACCTTTCCCCCCCACCCCCTTAGTCCCAATTTTTAGAATGTAAAATGTAGTGGTGCACTCATGAATTATAAATAAATTTTTTATTTATAAATGCTAGTCGTACTCTGGGTAGAACCCAACACAGTCATAACGTGCCTCGTGGCTGATACATAACGGCCATTCGTCCATGGCGATCTTAATACAAATTAAAATTAGATCAGGGGAAATACAGCCTACTGATTTTATCCGAGCCATGATACACTGTTGTATACATGTCTCCTCTACAACCAGAACTACAATCAAATAATACAACTAACCAAATACAACACAGCATAATACAAGATACAAAAGATATATAGAATAAGACTACAATTGAGTTGTCTCATTCTCTTCAACATGCCCCTTCAATTGAGACCTCCCTAAAGCATTCTTCTTATACAAATTAGCTGTCTCAAAATTAGCTATCTCATTCTCTCGAACATGCCCTTTCAATTGAGACCTCCTTGAAACATTCTTTTGTGCTGATGCTATAACAGTCAAGTGCCGATACATAGGTGTCATTTGAAAATCGAGCTTATGACACAAGAACTGAAACCTATCCTTAGGCAACCCTTTAGTAAAAATATCAGCAATTTGATACATGGTGGGAACATAACGAATTTCCACAGCACCGCACTCAACCTTTTTCACGAACGAAATGCACATCAATTTCAATGTGCTTAGTTCTGAAATGGAAAACAGGATTTTCAGAGATAGACTTTGCTGCCAAATTATCACACCAAAGAACAGGAGTCTTAGAGCATGAAAACCCAAGTTCATGAAAGAGAGACTTCAACCACAAAATTTCGATAACTCCTTGAGCCACTGCCCGATATTCTGTTTCTCCAACAGATAGAGCTACAACAGTCTGCTTCTAAGAACCCCAAACAAGTAGATTATTGCCTAGAAAAGCACACCAACCACTAGTAGATCTCCTTGTGATCTTGCATCCAGCATGATCCTCATCCGTGTAAACACTTAGTGGTAAATCAAGAGATGATAGAGTAAATACCAGACCTAACCCAATTTTTCCTTTGACATACCCAAGTAGCTGCTTACAAGCTTGCCAATGCTGATCCTAGGACAGCTTAAAAACTGACTTAGTTTGTTTACTACAAAAGCAACATCCGGTCTGGTGTATGTAAGATATTGAAGAGAACCTACAACTGTTCTATATAGTGACGGATCAGAAAATAGGTCTCCTTCGTCAGTAAACACAGTGACAAAACTAAGTGGAACAACACAAGGCTTGCAATCAATCAAGAGTATATTTTGATTGAGTTAGATAGAGGTCTGTAGAGTCTCTATAAACCTCAAACCCAAGAAAGTAATTCACCGAACCTAGTGTCTTCAAAGTAAATTTTTGTCAAAATCACTAATAAAACCATGCAAAGCAGCAGTGCTTGATCCAGTTACTAAGATATCATCAACATAAACAAGTACAAACAAAACAAATTCAGAAGTTCGTTTAATGAAGAGTGATGCATTAGATATTGCCTATAGAAAACCCCAACTCTGTAGAGCTGTTCGGAGCTTAGTATACCATGCACGGGGAGCTTGTTTAAGGCCATAAAGCAACTTCTTCAACCGACAAACATAGGAAGGACAAGACTGATTAAGAAAACCTTCCAGCTGTGACATGAAAACAGCCTCATCTAGATCACCATTTAAAAATGCATTATTTACATCCACCTGTTAAATATCCCAATCATATGTAACAGCCAAATAAAATAATACTCTAATATTTGGGGCCTCAATAACAGGACTGAAAGTTTCAGCAAAGTCAATACTGGGTGTTTGGAGAAATCCCTTAGCAACAAGACGAGCTTTGTGCTTTAGGAGAGAACCATCAGGGTTATATTTAGCATGGAAAACCCACTTGCAGCCTATTAAATTCATCTCCGAAGAAAATGGAACAAGTTCCCAAATCTTATTCCGAATTAAGGCTGAATATTCCTCCTCCATGGCTCTAGTCCAGTTAGGGTCTAGAAGTGCTTCTTGAACAGAGTTAGGTTCTAGAGAACTCACCAAGGCATAAGGAAAAGATAGAGAAAGTTGGCGAGCTGTTGCACGAGTAATCATAGGATGATTAGGAAGAGCTGAAGACTGTCTCGGTTGAGGAGCAACAGGAACATGAGAAGAAGAAGAAGAAGAGGCTGATAAGTCAGGGCTGATAGTTTAGGAATAATAGGATCAGCAGTAGGAACAGGACTAGAAACTAAAGGAGTAGGTGTATCATGTATATCAGGCGTTGGTGCTACTAGAGATGAATGACAAGAATGAAAAGACGGACAAGAATGCAGAACACCAGTAGATAAACTGGGAACAGAAACAGACTAAAGAGTAGGAGATTGAGCAGGAGCAGAAAATAAGCAAGAGAATGGGAACTCCTCAGGATTAAACACAACATGCCGAGTGGCGAGTGATATAAACTCTACCCGAAGGGTGTAGACACTTATATCCAGCTTGAATCTGACTGTAAGCAAGAAACACACACTTTGAGGAATGAAAATTAAACTTGTTCTTTCTATAAAGTCTAAGATAAGAAAAGCAAGTACAACCAAATGGTTGTAAGTGCATATATTTTGGTGGTTTACGATATAGTTTCTCAAAGGGAGTAAGAAAACGAAGTGGTGACGATGGCAGCAAATTGATAGTGTAAACAACAGTTTGAAAAGCTTCAACCCAATATTTCAAAGGCATGTTGGCATGTGCTAGAAGAGTAAGTCCCATTTCAGCAATGTGCCTATGTTTTCTTTCAGCCACACCATTTTGTTGGTGAGTGTAGGGACAAGAAAAACGAGATTGAATGCCATAACTATGAAGATAGGGTAAGAAGGCTTTGAATTCCCCACCATTATCTGTTTGAAGAGCTTTGAGTTTAAATGGATATTGCAACTCAGCAAACTTATGAAAAGTTTTGAAAATATACAAGGCTTCGGACTTTAATTTCATTGGATATAGCCAGGTATATCGAGTATAGGCGTCAACAAAGATAATATAATACCTATAACTCTCAATGGACAACATAGAAGCAGGACCCAACAGATCTGAATAAACCAATTCCAAGGGATGACTTGCTGTAATAGAACAATTTGCAAAGGGTAATTGATGGAACTTACCCAATTTACATGAGTCACAAAAGGATAAATCAATAGATGAACAAGAAACACTAATTTTATTTAGAACTTGTTTCAATGCAGAAAAAGAAGGATGTCCCAACCTAGCATGCCACTGTTTACAAAGTCTATCAGTACAAGACACAGGCATGCTGGATTTATCACAAGTTCTTTGACAATTATTACAACTTGCTAAACAGCAGACATTCGACATAAAGGCCTTGATGAATTTGAAGGAAATACAGCAACAGGAGAGCTAGAACCAGCTGAAGATGCAACATGAACAATTGCTGGATCCAGCTGATAGAGGCCATTTTTAAGAACTCCTTGAAGTAGCACATTGCCCGAGACCTTGTCCTTGATCAAACAAAAATTAGAATGAAATTCAGCAATGACATTATGAGCATTGGTAAGTTGTGAAACACTCATTTGGCTCTTTTTCATACAAGGAACATGAAGAACTTGAGATAAAGAAATAACAGAAGGAGAATTAGTTTGAGTAAGGATATTACCAATTCCAACATTAGCAATAGAAAGAGCCTTACCATTTCCTACTGCTACTTTGTCATTGCCACCATAGGGAGAAGGATTTTGAAGACTAGAGGTGATATGGTTTGTAGCACCAGAGTCTACCCACCAAGAAGTATCACCAAGTTGATAAGATGATGAAGAAGAAGACTGATATTGTTCATTCAACGGAGGAGAAGGAAAACCATGATGAGTCTCATGAGCAAACCCTAAATCTGTCAAGAAAGCTCCATTACCCTCATGAGAAGCTACAAAAGCCTAAGAACTTGATTCATGTCCACCTCTACCAAAAGACGGACGTTGAAAACTGTTATCAAATATATGATAACATCGATCAGCTAAGTGGCCCGATTTTCCACAGAGTTGACAATAAAACCTTTTTCCATAAAATCGACCTCTTCCTCGACCTCCACTAAAACCATTTCCTTGACCTCCTCTATTTTGAAAACCTCCTCTACTATTATTATTCACATTGCTATTTCTAGACTATTGTGGAGCATAGCTAACATTCATAGCAACAGCAAAATCAAATTTAGGCAATCCACTAGACATATCCATATTCTTTGAAGATAATCTCTGTTCATGCATCATTAAAAGATACTGAACTTTCTCAAGATCAATCTCATTCATCTGATATGTAATTAAGCCAACAACAATGTCATAATCTTCACATAATCCATGCAAAACAATCATTAACAGATCTTGATCATTTAATGGTTCTCCAATTGCTGCTAATGCATGATTGATAGTCTTGATTTTTAAAACATATTCAGTTACTGTCATATCACCTTTCTTAATGGACCTAAGTTGTTGTTTCAACTGAAAGGAACGAGCAACAGTTTGACGAGAAAACAGATTATCAAGAGTAGTCCATACCTCTGTTGTAGATTCACAATGAATAACTTGTCCAATTACCTCCTTATCAATTGTTGAAAACAGCCATCCTAAGAGAAGTTGATCTGATCACATCCACCTAAGGAAATCAGGATTAACAACTGGCTCCGAATTTGGCTCAACATCACCAGATAGAACATATTTAGAAGGTAGATCGGTTTTGTTTATGAAAGGCAACAAATCAAAAGGCCTAATTGTAGTCAAGATCTGCGCCTTCCAGTAGAGGTAATTGTTCGAATCAAGTTTTGTAGGCACAAAACTAAACGCTTTAGACACCGAAGCAAAATCCGACAAAGCATAAAGAAGAAGATGAGGTCGAATCATGAGAAGCCATGGACGCAAGTCACGATGGCTCTGATACCATATAACATAATGAAAAACAAATGAAACAAAATGTAAACAAAACGAAAAACAGGAGGTTCGAAGAAATAGCACCTCGTCCAATCTTGATTAAAAGAAATGATTCTCCACACCTTACAATAGAAAGGCTATCAAATATATATAGTCTTGACTGCTATGCTTAGCTCTCACAACTAATTAATAATCCTCTACAACCAGAACTATAGTCAAATAATACAACTAACTAAATACAACACAGCATAATACAAGATACAAAAGATATAAAGAATAAGATTACAATTGAGCTGTCTCATTCTCTTCAACAGAAGGTGCCCTTTGTCATCCAAAACATCCCAAATCAATGCTTAGGCCTTAGACCCAGTTTTAAGATGCCTCTTATATGTCTTTAGAGGTCGTTGCCAACATCATGCATCACGCTAGATAATCTAGGAATCCATCATAAACAATAATCCAGCCTCAATAATATAATCATCTCATGGGTTGGAGCCAAACCCTCATATTTTGAAGATAATAGCAGTTCTCCTATGATTTGCTCTATCAAGTGTAATGACAACTAAGGGGATCTGAATCCCATTCAGGATAAGCAGAAGCTAATCAGAACTATGTTGATAAAATAATTCATGATAGAAGGAATTTTATTTGAACAATCACTGCATCGCCCCTGCTCACTTTAGCATAGAAGCAGCCATCACAAGTTCAGTGGCTAATGATGAAGCCTGTGTCTTACACTGCTAAGTTTAAACGCCCAAAAATCTTGCATAAGGGCTGTGTGACTTAAGCTGGCATAGCCTTCCAGTAAGGTAAGGGCTGTGTGAATTATGACACATTTGCTCTTTACACCAGAATTGCTCAGTGATGTCCTCCTTAACCCTTTATCCAGTTTGTTAGTTAAGGAGGTGTTTGGTCTAACCATCAGTTTGACTTTTTGGTTTAGTAAACGACTCTATATAGTAAGATGAACCTGCAACATTTCAGGTGTCTCATAAATGGCCGTTTTGCTATAAAATGCAGAGATGCATTTCTTGACATGGAATCAGATGATGTCATTTTGAACTAACCAGTAAAGAACACATACTTAATGATGTAAATGCATACTTAGTAGGCATGTCAATGGTGGTGGTAATGAGAAGGTGTGGGTACAATGGGCGAGAGATACAAAGTGAAAGTACCAGTGGAAGAAACAGAAGAAAGAGGAGAGTTTATGGTTGACCATGGCAACGGGCACAATGAATGTTTTTCCTTTCCTTCTAATAGTAGATGGCAATTAATAGCAGTGAGGTAATTGCTTATTGTTGAAACGTAGTGGGTCTAGGTTGTCAAAGTCCAAATCTCATGAGGCTTATTCATCTTCATCTAACACATTTGAGGCCTTCCCCACGACTCAATCGTGAACAAACTTAACAAAGTTTGAATGCTCGTTCCACAGAGCTTGAATTCTCTTACCAAGTTGAATATCCATTAAATGTTAGAGGTCCTTTATCCAATGTTTTTACCCCATAAAATTTCAACGGAGGCTTGCTATAAATCCGAGCAGTGACTCATTTTGACAACATTATAACATGAGGCCATCTCGTTCCAATGACTTACTAGGTGTGCGTAACCAAGGAACTTCGAAATTCAAGATTAACTGTTTATTCTTTTACATGTCAGATACTTGGGCATCATTCTCAAGCTTTCTTTGACAGAATGCCTCCTAATCTATGTCTTGTCAATGTTTCTGGTTTCAGCACTTGCTGCAAAGAGAAACAGATATCACAGGCAGAAATCCTTAATGGATCTTGAAATGGAGAGCCAACATGCCAAAGGCTTCATTCCGAATTACAGCCAAAGCTAGAAGAGGTCTTTTCTTGAAAGGAAGAGGACGCAGATTTTGATCAAAACTTCCACAAGCACAAGCCAAGAGGATTCAACTCAAGAGGCCACCTGGAAGCCTTGATTCCAGTTGCTGCACAGAACATGATGTTGGAACTGACACTGCTGCTTCAACTACATACTACATGACTTTTGGCCTTTTTTTCAACAATTTGCATGGAATGGGGTTCTCGAAAAACCACATTATATTTAGGATCCATTGTATCTCATCACTAAACAGAAGCACTTGCCCCTCCATTGTATCATAACAAACTTTTAGCATTTGGTAAAATATATATAAGATACGAATTCATGTCCAATTGCTCTGAGACAGTTCCCAAGCCTCGCTACCAACCATGGATTGTATATTTTTCAAGTACTTTGTTCAATAATACCCCTGAGGACTTGTGGCATGTTAAGATGATACTTCTATTACTCAAAGCATCTTCTGCAGTGCCCGGGATTGGATCTTTCTTTAGTCATGTTGGTGAGTCTGAAACTGTTTGGAGCAATATATTTATCCTTCGTTTTTTTCTTTTTTTTTTTTTCTCCTTCTAGAAATTTGGCCTTGGATTAAGATTCTGAGCAATTTAATTTGTCTAATTTAGGTATCCAATTATGCTTGAGACTAGGGGTGGCAAAACGGGTTGATGGGTCATAATCGTGTCGTGTCGAGGTACACATATAACACGATTATGACAAACACGAACACGACAAGACTAATTGTGTTAAAACTCTCAACCTTAACGCAAACATGTTTATTAAATGAGTTACCCGTCACGTGTAATTTGTTTAACAATTTATATATTAAATTTATTAACTATAAATGTTAAATTATAATCATAAATTTTTTTAATGCATAATAGTTTTTTTAATATTATAATTATTTTTAATTTATTTTTATAAATTAATTTTAAACGTGTCATTTCGTGTATAATCGTGTTAATGTGTTCAGATCAATCTACTAATCTTTTTAATTAAACGTGTCATTCGTATATAATCGTGTTAACGTATTCGGTTCAACCTGTTAACCCGTTTAATTAAATGAGTCATTACATGTTTAAATGGGTTAGACGGGTTGACCTGCCTAAAATACGAAAATAACCTTGTCATAAACGGGTTGAACAATTTATAAGCTGAACTCGATTAACCTCAACCTTAACCTACTTAATTTCATGTCATTTCGTGTTGTGTAATCGGGTCGTGTAAAAAATTACCATACTTGAGACATTCTCTAGAGAAGGTTCATGTGTGGCTTACCAATAGGGACATATGGGGTTGGACCATACCACACGAAAGAATCTCACAAGGGCATTCCCATTTGACGAGTTGAGATTATATATATATATGTATATATATATATATAGATAGATAGAAACTTTCAAAGCTTTGACAAATCAAGCAGCTTCCCTCCGTCTTCTAATTTACCATTGCAACTTGCATTAATCTGTCAGCATTGTACAGAAATCAAGACATAGAGTTGTATTTCAGTCGACTTTGAGTTTGCAAACTACGAAACAATGCCAAAGTTGTCTTCCAATGCTACTATTGCTTGGAAGAACTTATTCCGGCCGGGATTCTGATTATGACTTGGTTTGGATAGGTACCATAAGTTACAGACAAAATCAACGTCGAAATCACATGACAGAAAGCAACAAATCCCTCGTAAAGAGAGCTCCAGCGCGACTGATATATTCTGCAGGCTGCATCCATATCCGTGGGTTAATCAACAATTTTAGCTAGCTAGTTTAATTTTAACCACTTTTGGTGTTTACTTATGGATGGAGAGACAGGTGGAACCACTTCGTCCTGAACTCATTCATAATACCATCACTTTTGGCCTCCTCTCCCTCTTCCCTATTAGTCGTGTAAATCACACTTAAAAGTCACAAAATTTTAGCGTTCTTTTTAATTTAGTCACTAAACTTCAATTCTTTATAAAGTGATAAAAAAACTTTAAAATGTTTTACAATATTTAGTCACTAAACTTCAATTCCTTACAAAGTGATAACAAAACTTTAAAATATTTTACAATGTGGTCACTAAAGTGATTTTTTTATGATTCTTAACTAAATTGATGATGTGGTGTTGACGTGACGATGATGTGGCTATTGCCACGTCAGCAATTTTGACGAGAAATTGTTCAAAAATCACTTTAATGACCATATTATAAAATATTTTAAAATTTTATTATCATTTTACAAGAAATTGAAGTTTAATGATCAAATTTAAAATGACGCCAAAATTTTGTGACTGTAGGTGTGATTTACCCCTATTAGCCAAACACCCAATCCAGCATTTTAGCACAAAATCTAAATACACAGCAACATTTATTAATTGTTAATATGAGAGAGAGAGAGAGAGAGAGAGAGAGTATTTTGTGAATAAATTGAGTGGTAAATTCAAGAGAATGAATGATCTGTGAAGATATTTTGAAGGGGTTGTTTGGAAGTAGGTTCTTTAGGTCATGGTGCAATCCGACTAGAATGTTGAGTACAGGTGGGATTAAGATTCTAATTGAAGAAAAAAATGAGAGAGTTAATTGGAGATACATACATGGTTTCTCACCAAAAGTGCAACAACAACTTAGACATATATAGGGTCATTTACACTCGTTTCAAAGACTTTAAAAGTTATAATTGTCACAATTCCCATTCATTGACTTTTGTCAAATTAGAAGGTTGAATTGTGTAAAAGTTTGTCTCTTGTTACAACAAAATTACCTTCACTTCACCTGTAGATTTGAATTTGCTCAGATGGTTGTATTTAGGTAGCTGTAACTTTGTTAATGGACCCCCCCCCCCCCCTTTCTTTGCTTGTCTTCATTATGGTATGGTTTGGTTTGGTGGTATAGCTAGGATTATAAATAGGTCACCATATTGGCCAGGAATCAAGAAAAAAAATAGACTTATATGTATAGACAAAGTCAAAATTGGCTGGTGTTTTCTCAACCCGTCAAATCCATATATAATTAAATCAATTGATTTTAACTTTTATTCAAAAAGTATTAGCCTTTGAATTTTAAAGATTTTTGTTTCTTTAATGAGATAATAACTTAATCCTTGAGAAGCAAAATGATAAATGTTTTGAAAAATTAATTATTATATATTATATATGTGTATAAATTATTCATATATAGAAAAGTATATTGTTTTTTTTTTTGATATATTAAAGTATAAATTTAAACATGTTATTGTCAATAAATGAATTTTTTGAAATTATAATCAAAATTTAAAATAGTAAGATAACAAATTCATTTGGATAATAAAATGAGAAAATAGAAAAAGAATTCATTGTCATGATTTTAAACTCAATCGAATAATATTAAAATGAAAAGAGACAATACATAATTTTTTTAAAACCTATTTTAATTGTTAATTTAAAGTTTTTTAAATAATTTTTAAATCTATAAAAAGATTTACAAATTCTTTTAAATTTGTTCAAACCCTACAATTATTTTCTATCATTTAATAGCTTTGATGTGATTTAATAAAAATTTCTTTCAATAACGAAAAATGAAAAATAAAATAGCATTAAAGGTGAGCATTCAGTCAATTAGTTATCAAATCGACTAAATTGTTCAAACCAAGTCGACCAAATAAATTCTTAAACCAAAAAATTAAAAAATCAAAAAAATCAAATCGACAAAAAAATTGCAAAAAATAGAAAAACCAAAATAACAAAGTTAAAAAATAACATTGTTGGTCGATTCAATTATTTTGATTTTTCTTAATAGAAAAAATGAATCAAATCAAAATAATTAAAATTTTTAAATTTAAAAATCAAATCAAACTGAGCTTAAATCGACCGATAGGATTTGATTATTTCATTTAAGCTAAAACGTGGCTCCCTCCTAATCTCATATTATTCATAGTTAGAGGTGAGTTTTTCCAGGTCAAAGGCTTAGGTGTCACTCCACTCACCCAATTTGGAGAAGACTTGGCCATTGATTTTCAATTTCATTCTTATTCCCATTTTGAACCTTCCAGTCAACAAAAGCAACTGATTAGCCTTCAGCCAAGCCAGCCACATGAAGCATGGCCCTCCCCAAGTCGGCAGTCGCCACAAAGTAAACCCCTTGTGGTCGTCTCGCCTTGGCATTTCATCAAACATTTGATGCGCAGCTGCTTCCACTTTGACTGGGTCCTTCCTTCTATATACAAGCAGCCTTCCCAATTGCCATATTAACTAAACCCTCATTCATGGCTCAGCAACGGACACGAATATGTAATTGTAACGGATTTTGAACCGTCACGTATAAAAATAAAAATGCCCATATACTGCCGAAGGGGCACAGCCCAAGTGACAAAGGAAGACGTAGAAATGATCTTGTTGAGATGTTATTTATTGAGCCCTTAGTCATGATTTCATATTTGAGTCTTGGCCACAACGGAGCACATTCCTGATTTACTTTTCTATGGACTGTGAGATCGGTGTGTAAAGGATGGTCGTGATGACACATAAACAAAAAACTAAAAATACCCATATAGGAATTGAAGACATGTTATTTATAATTATACCATTATTAAGTTATCATCAACTATCTTAATATATATATATATATATATTAATATATATTAGCTTTAATGCACGTATATGAAAGTGCATGCATGGGGATGACACAAAAGTCTAATCCTCAAATTCGTCGTCATCTGTCAGTCATCTGATCAAAGTCCACATGATAACAATATTCTAAAAGAAAGTTCCAAAATGATGCAAATATGTTGCATCTTCTGCGTGCATGCACTGCGCGTTCTTATCTCTGGTTGCCTTTCCATGATGGATTATCGTCACAAGGCCCCACAAAAGGAACAAAGTTTTAGTTAAATCCAACGTAAGTCCAAAAGCATCATTAAATCGAAGATTTTTTTTTTTTTTGTATTCTTTCATTTCATGCCATGCCCTCGTCACCAACACCAACACCAACACCAGCTGGTTAATTTGTTGCTGCATTTTATTAATAATTAGTAATGGTGGGTAAGGTAAGGTTGGGGGGTGATATGGCTTACCCATCTAGATATCTTAAGTCATTTTTACTAAGTCATTATCCCCATCTTAATTAACCCCACTAAATAATTAATACGATTCTAAACACAATTAATGTTCCCTAATCTTTTGATGAGGGTACTTAATGGGATAAGGTAATTTGGGGGTAACTTTTTATCCTTTTGCTTAAAGAAAATGATGTGGAAAGTTGGGGGGCACATCAGATGGAGATAGACTTGTATGCCCTTTTGCTTTTGCTTTTGGGGCATACTATTACAATTACTAGGATCTAATTTAATTTAATTTAGATATTATAATTAGGGATGACATATGATGGCCATATATAGGTGCATGGATTATTCTTCTTCCATGCTTAATTGATTATTCTATCTTGTCAATACCCAACAACATATACTGATAATGTGGGCGGCGCTTTATTTGTTAAAGCTCTTATCTTCACCGGATTAGCTTAATTAATTAAACTTGTTCTTAATTAGAAAGCAATCTTGATTTATTCCTTAGAGGTATGCATGGCAAAGATTATATTAAAAGGCGATAACATCCACAAATTCATATATAACGAACCTAAATTGGAGTTTTCTTATGTGGCAACATGTCATGGTTTTTTTTAGAGGTTTTCTTATGTGGCAACATGTCATGGTTTTTTTTAGATAACGTTTGTTAAAATGAGTAAGATAAAGTTACATTAATATAACTTATCTGAATGAGCGAGAGATAAATTTATCTAAAAAATCTAAAATAAGAAATCGCGTGACTTTTTTTTAGATAAATTTGATAAATATAATAAAAAATATTTTTATCCGATCGAGATGTTTTTCATAAATTATTTCAACATACTTTAGTGAAAAGAACCATAAATATAAGAGTGTGTGGGAGAAGATGATGGTGTGATTATTGGAAAGATACAAAGGATGAGTAGAAAGAGCACCATAGAACCAAGATTTATCTAGTAATTATGAAAGCAGATTAATTAACTAGTCTAATTAATTATGGTGCTGCCACATATCACACAATTATCCTCATCATTAAACTATCTTCTTGGAAGAGCTACATCATTACTTATTAGGTAAGTGCAGGAGAACTACATCATTAAATTATCTTTATATTTTTATATATTAAAAATTAAATATTATATTTTTTAATTATTGAGAGAAAATAATAAATTAATTAACCTATTTAAACACTATTAATTAATTATTTACGTGACATTCACATATGTACTAACGTTCAGTCATGATAAGGATTTAAAATAATAATTTTTAATAATTAAAAATATTAAATTTTGACATTTTACAATTCAAGAATTAAACGGTATGTTTTATAATTGTTGGGTGGACACTATAAGTTTAAATTATAATGACAAATAAAAGGTTAGTATGATAATTGACCATCAGGTCAATCCTTATGGGTGAAAGAAAAGAGGTCCACAAGGACAAAATTTCTTGGGTTTGGTTTGGAGAGGGGACCAGAGGAATGGGAGATGGAGATAATGTAGAATATTAATTAGCTTGCTTGGATAACTCATCATAAACCACTCATAAAAAGCAAAGGGAAGGCACAAAGTGGTTAATAGTAACCATTCCATTCATGGATGGTAGATGCATAAAAATAGCATATTATCATCAACGACCTGTAGATAGACCCAACGATAGAAGAACCCATAATTGGGTTCAGAAGAACGCAACCCCTTGTTGGGTTCTTTTTTTCTTCAAAATTGCCTAAATTTTCTTCTAAGTCACTTTCCTTCATTCTCTCATAAAATTATTTTAAAAATAAAAGAAAATCAATCTCCTTTCAGTTTTTTTCTATTCGCTTATCAAATTTTAGTGCAAATAATATATATATATGGGAAATTATATATATGTGTGTATGTGAAAATTGATGATCATGAATAGGGTGGCAAAATAAGTTGGCAGATTATAATTGTGTCGTGTCGAGACATACGTATAACACGATTATAACAAATATAAACATAACACGATTAACAAATCGTGTCAAAACCCTCAACTTTAACATGAACATATTTATTAAATGGGTTATACGACACGACACGTGTAACCTGTTTAACAAACAAGTTAAATAAATCACACATGACACAACACGATAACCCATTTATTAAACAAACACAACAGGACATGTTAACACGAATAAAACACATTTAACCTATTAAAATAGGAATATCCTCAACAATCAACACATAAAAGTCATCTAACATACAAAATAAAATACAATAAAATAAAATGTTCTAAATAAATGTTTTCAAGTCAACCCGTTTAATTAAACGGGTCATTATGTGTCTAAACTAAACGGATTGACTCATCTAAGACACGACCTGTTTATGAGCCTAACTCAATTAATTCCAACCTTAACTCACTTAACTTTATATTATTTTGTATCGTATAATTTGATTGTGTCAAAAATTACCAACTTTAGTCATGGACAATGATTACTTTTTTTTTTTTTTAATTTTATATAAATACAATGAAAGAATTGTTGGCAGAAGCGACAAAATTTTTAAAATATAAAATGAAGGAGGCTTTTGATGTAACCAGTGAGTTGATGTAAGAATATAATATGTTACTCAGTCGACTGTCCACCCAAGTCCACGTACACACCATATAATAATAATAATAATAATAATATGCTTTAATTTTATGTCACGTGAAGATTGAATTATTCTAAGCCCAGCACCCACGGCATAAAATCCGCAATTTCTTTTATTATGCGTAACAATTCCCATCACTATCACACAATACCCAAACTAGTTTTATTCCATTGTCTTTATGGAATTGTAATGATTTTTAAAGACTTTAATATATCAAATATTATTTATGATCAGCTGCTGATTAATTATATATGCTTTCATACAATACCAAAATCCACATCCCATATAATATATATATATATATGCTTTAATTTGTTTTCTTGTTTTAATTTCTTTTTCCAGAATTTTCCGGGAAAGTTGTGAATGGTGAGAAAGAAAAGGACTGAATCTGGACGATATGAATGAGCCAGAATACAGAGAACAGAGAGAGAGAGAGGTGTGAGCATCAGATGAGCTGTAATGATCAGAAAGATATGAAGAGCAGGATGAGGTAGGGTCCACGGGTGATGGTAGACCTCATCCCCATCCTAAACATACCCATACTACTACTTCCCCACATGTGGGGGGAGTCTCAATTAGTCCCATCCCAATAATGCAATATTTTCCGTATCCCAAACTGTAGATTCCGTACATCAATCATCTTCTTCCCTTGCCATCTAATTTGATATTTTCTCCCAATAATAATAATCATATATAATTCTACTTTAAATTAAGATAAGAGTCTCACTTCATCTCAAAATCTCAATCTCAATCAAATTATTCTTCTAATTATTTATTTCATTACGTCGTAACATAACCATCTCACTTTTTATTTTTTTCGATGATCAATAAAGTCTCTGATACTCATATTTTTAATTACATCAAGAGAGATAAATTGTATATTAAGACTTTGATCCTTATTTAAAATGATAATCGAACTTTTAACCTATCAAATTAATATCGATATATTACTTATTCGATTGCTCGATTAAACTCTTATTTTTTATTCCTATTTAAATTTAAAGTGATTTATCAAAATGCATGTTTTTTTATATATTTCTTAAGATTAAAATAAGTGAAGGGAAAGGGAAGATTATCTTGGAAATGGGACCCAATGAAGGAGAGAGGGTAAATGTAAACCCCAAATACACCTTTAAACTCTAAACTATGACATTTTAATAATATTTATTTATATATTAATATTAATATATAAATATTATATTTAAATAAATAGCCGAATAAAATTTTCTAGAAAGGAAAACCACAGCAAGTGTATGGAAGGCGGCTCCCACCCACCCACAGAGAGAGCTCTAGAAAAAAAAAAGGGGGACTCTGGGGGTTGGTTTGGCTCCGTCAACTTGCGCCTGTGGGCCCCACCCTACACTACCCTACCCTACCCCTCTAGGACTACTTGTCCGTACAATTATCATTTTGATGCTTATCCGTCCCCCACGCCCTTTGGAAGGATTGTGCACGTCGATGCAATAAATAAATTCGTATTATATATCACACCTTAATTACAATAGATTTTCCTAAATTTTGATTTCCGACTTTTTCCCCTACTTTTCCCCTTTTCTTTATTATTTTTATATTTAATTGTTTTCACTCTTACAAGTCTTAATCTCATTCAATTATATTTGTTACATAAATTTTAATTTCTTAATCTAAAACATAACCATTTGTTTTTTAATATATGATTCCTTTACGTTCGTTTTTATTACTATAACATTTTATGATTGATAAAATATTTAAACTAATATTATTATTATTTAAATATAATAATAAATTTCTTTGTACAAAAAAGTATCTCAATTAGGATCTATGAGTGATTTGTGATGAACGAATGACACTTACAAGAAAGAAATAGATTAAGGGCTCGAGTGAATATCTCCCGTAGACTTTCTAATGCTTTAATCAATCTCATGTTAAAAATGTTGTATGTAGAGAGTAAGTGGAATTAAATTCTGAACAAAATTGTGAATATACATTTTCTAGATGAGGAATCTTTTATTTAGAATGAGGAGACTAATAGATGAAGAAAAAAAAGTCACAATTTTCAACGAGCATTTCAGACTCTTTCGAATTTGTAGACAAACATATCAAAGATAAGTTTGGCTCAATTTTCTCAATCTCTCGATCATACCATCCTCGGGTGATCTCAGTAGCCTCTTGGACACACCAATCCCTCAATCAAATCTTTCGCTTCAATCCATCACAAGTCTCTCATTTAGGTATCTCAATCACCCAAATTGATGTCACTCAATCTTGATCATCCGAAAACCTGTACCAATAGTTTGTTTCTATGAATTTTTTCTTTCAATAGCCTTTTAAGCCTTTTTCTTTAAGATTATGCTTATTTTTTAATATGGACCCATACAAATCTTTTAAAAAACAACTTAGATTGTTTTATTACTTAATTTTAATAAATAACGTATTAAAATATATTATTGTTATTTTTGAACACACACTAGGAGTGGTCACCCACGAGTGCAATAACTGTTCAATCACGCATGTCAATTAAATATACAACAAAATTTTGCAAACCCACTTAAAAATTAATTAAAAATAAATTACATTTGACAAATTATTATCACTTGAACACAACAATAAATTTATTAACCAAAAATATTGTCGTTTAGAGTTTATAAGAAAAAAAACAATTAGGGAGTATAAAGAAGTCCTTCTACAAACAATTGCATATTTAAATCAAATACTGAAGATTTAAAAATCGTATTAAAATTAGTATCGGAGATGTAAATTTTTTAGAATAAAAACTCATCTATTTATAAAAGAGCATAGAACTTTTACATATGCCTTAGAATTAAGATTCTTCCAAATAATGTTTATACTAATATTCTGAAATTCATTAGAATTAATATAAATAACGTATATCCTGAAATTTTGAAATTTATTAAAATTAATATTTTTATGAATAATATTTTTTCTTTTCGTAAAATTCTCTGAGCGATTTTTAAATGTTAAAATTATCTTATTTAATTATACATTTTTAGCCTAAAAAATTATTTTGGACTTTTAGACATTTCAATTCTTATCGATATTGAAATTTATCGCTAATAATCAATATTTGTAAAAAAAAAAAAACCGTGTACATTGTCTATAATCCTATATGGTAATTTTATTATTTTATTTGAGAATTAATTAAAAATAATAATTTTTTGACTAAATAAAAAAATTAACTTTAATATTTGTAAAAATTTAATGATTTGTTGAATATATATTTGAAATTAATAAATCAATTGCATGCTGCTTGACTTTTATATATATATATATATGGAGGTTTGCATGGAAATTAAGACAGGGCAAAATCAATCGATAATCACATCATCTCTCATTCATATCGTACACAAAAATAAAAGAAAAAATTAATTAATTATATGCCACTTGGAAGAAGCAAAGCCAGGTCTTGTCAGACGACGGCTGGACGATGGTGGCCGGATTTGGACAAAGTTTGAGAAACCATGGACCGGTTTTGGTAAGGGCAGGGGAGGGGGGGGGGGGGGTACGAAGGTGAATTAACCTGGCCAATAAGACAAACTCCGAGGTACTATCCACCAATCATATCCTGCCACCGCATACTTCCGCGTCCTCCTCCTCGTCCTGCTGCCTGTTGCCCCTCTCCTTTCCCTTTCATCCCTATCCCACCCCTCCACCCATCATCCTCCAATTGCATCACCCTTTTAATAATATATTTTATAAACACACGCGTTTTGTTATCTTATCTGCCTGCCAGGGATTCTTTCCTCCCTTTTTTGGGAGAAAAAAAAGGTGTTAACCCACATCTTGAGGACCTCTCATAAATTGTCTCACATCACGTGAGGGGAGTAAATCAGGAACTCAGCTGGTAGGTGACGGGGAGGACCAGTGCGAGCGGCCCACAAAGACTCCTGAGGAGCAGGAAATTCCACACTGCGACTTACTCGACTCGATCCTTGCCTCTCGAGAGCAACTCTACCCGCTCTTTACCAACTGAGCTGTGCCCTGAGAACTTCTTTCCTTCTTTGTTGGTGAGTGAATGGGGAGGGAGATGAGAGGCCATGCTGATGGTCAGACTTGCCAGCAGTAGCCCTTGCAAGGGGGGATGAACTTACTATTTAAAACACGATCCACACGCTCATGTGACACACCCTCCCCCCCTTAACTTTTAGGTCTGGCTGGAGTCTGGACCCCCAAAACCGCCAAAAGTCACCCAAATTGGTTCGGTATATATTTCCCATCCTTCCATTATTATTAATAAATAATTATCTAAATAATACGTGTCATTAACTTGTTAATTTTTTACTTTAAAAAGAAAAAAAGAGGAAAGAATCTCAAGCTCTTGATTTAGTTAGATATATGTATGTATGTATGTTGGAGACTTACTAATTGGAATTGGGTTGCATCACTTGGGGAAGGGGTTGACCCACCAAACAAGCCCTTCTCCATTTCCCATAAACTACGAACGATTTGTAATAACAAACACCACAATAAATTAACCAAAAAAATGTCACTCATTACATATACATACTACAGTGGCTCTCTCTTTCTCCGCTATATATATCCATTACAACCTTCCATCCATCACAATTCTTTCTTCTGTCTCTCTCTCTCTCTCCCTCTCTCTCTCGATCGGAAAATGGACGGTATTTGCGTGAACGAAAGCACAAGCGAAACCCTTACAATTGCAGCGGCGTCGCCGGCCACGAAGTCGCCGGAGAGCCTTGTAGACTCCGACGGCGGTGGCGAGGTCGAGTCCCGGGGGAAGCTGCCGTCGTCGAGGTTCAAAGGCGTGGTTCCGCAGCCGAACGGCCGGTGGGGGGCTCAGATCTACGAGAAGCACCAGCGCGTCTGGCTCGGAACTTTCAACGAAGAGGAAGAAGCCGCCCGGGCGTACGACGTGGCAGCCCAGCGCTTCCGCGGCCGGGACGCCGTCACCAACCTCAGGCTGCTGGCGGCGGAGGGCGACGCTGACGAGGCGGAAGCCGCCTTTTTGAGTTCCCACTCAAAGGCCGAGATCGTCGACATGCTCCGGAAACACACTTATAACGACGAGCTCCAGCAAAGCCGCCGGACCTTCTGCATCGACAACAATGGCAAGAAGGTGAACAAAGACAAAACGGTAACCGAAATTGGGACGGCCAGTGAGCAGCTCTTCGAGAAGAACGTGACGCCGAGCGACGTTGGAAAACTGAACCGGCTCGTGATCCCGAAGCAATACGCGGAAAGGCACTTACCGCTGCAGATTGGAGGCAACTCGAAGGGCTTGCTGTTGAATTTCAAGGACGTGGCTGGAAAAGTTTGGCGATTCCGGTACTCGTACTGGAACAGTAGCCAGAGCTATGTTCTGACCAAAGGCTGGAGCCGATTTGTGAAGGAGAAGAATTTGAAGGCCGGAGACGTCGTCAGCTTCCACCGGTCCACCGGCGCCGAGAAGCAGCTGTACATAGCTTGCAAGCCTAGAGCGGAGTCGGCCGTGGCAAGGTTTTCGATTCCGACCACCCAAGTTCAGGCGCCCGTGCAGATTCTGAGACTATTTGGAGTGGACATATTTAAGGTTCCGGCAGTGAGCTGTGTTGTTGACGGTAAGAGAAGTAGAGAGATGGAGTTGTTGGCATTGGAGTGCAGTAAGAAGCCAAGAATCATTGGAGCTTTGTAACATTTTCTTCTTCTTCTTCTTCTTCTTCTCTATCGGCTCCAGTTTTTCGTTTTGGTCTTCTGTGAAAGTTGACTTGTATAGTATGTTACAGAGACTGTCTAATATATAGTTCCAAACACAAACAAATTATACCATATATAATGCTAAAGCTATTTATTATCGTTATCGATTCTGTTGAGGAAGATGGGTGCTTACGATTACCAGACCCTTTAATTTATCTATAATTAAGACACAAAGCTATATATATATGATTTTTGTTCTTGCAAATTAAGGCATATATATAGGGGTTCCATTTTGAAAGATTTTAATTTGCTGTTTTATTTGGGTTCAATTCCAAGTGGAAGATCACCAAACATTGAAGCAACCTAAATAATTGAGATTCATGCATGAACACAAGGACACCTACATATTGTCATTTTCTCTATTATCTTCTGGCCTTGTTAGGTAATGATCGTCTCACCACATTGTATACTACTTATATATTGTGTTCTTTCTCCATCCAATTCATCCTGCCCCTTCTCATTTAACATATATATACTTACGAGTTTGAGTAAATCCAAAACTCGATTGGGACTCGTTTGATTGAGTTGGTTTAATTCAATCCGTACCGCCACCTTCAGATCCATGCATCCAATTTAATTAATTCCACCACTTTATATTTGATTCTTTTTTTTTTCTTCTTTCTTTCCTTTACCCAATATAGATTTTTAATATACATAAAATTATTTAAAAGATAATTTTTGTGTGACTTAAAACTATTTTGATTGGGTCAACTGGGCTTCCCTCTTTCTTGCCATTGGGTCCATCTTAAATCTAAATTTATACAATGTATCATAATTAAAGTGAATATAAGTTTTTATAAAACATAAATCAATCAAACATAACATCATATATTTCTGACGAGACGTCTCAATGGTAATAGTAGAAGAATGATACATTAAAACTCTGAGTACCTTTTTATTTTTTTAAAAAAAATTACGCTTCATTACTGAAGTCCTCAACCACCTTATCCTTAGAGCTACACTAAAGAGGTAAATTGAGGAATGTGCCTAAATGATCAGAGTGGTAGACCTTAGCACCACTAATATCACTCTTAAAATCTTCCCCCAAAAGAAAGTATTCTACTTCTCCCAATAATCGAACCCACACTAAGAACCTCCAGACAAATTTTCAGCCTACCCCTTTACCACTTGGCTATGCCCCTGAGGGCAAGTGTAAGTACTTTGATAATTCCTCTCTTTAATATTATCTCCATAGATCTAGTCGTCAAATGAATAATATATCAATATCAATTCAATAAGTTACGAATTCGATTCTTGTCTTGCGCAAAAATCAAAGATTGAACCTGTGATTTATTTTTACTAACGTAATTGAAGATACAAGTATCGAGAACCGTACAAAGATAGTTATCTCAAGTGTTTTAGTATTACTTTGTTACTAATTGACATCTAACGAAGCAATTGAAGTTAAGAATGATTAACTCAAAATTTTCATTTTGAACCTTATTTTATTTTAATTAATAGTGTTATTTAATTAAACACATTATATATTGGATGTACACGTGTACATGTGAAGGATCATCTCACAGCAATAATAAGAAAGATGCTTTTGACTGCATTAATATTCTGTTGACGATAATACAGTCAAAGGTGGTTTAGTCAAAGTACGGATCACGTGCATTATAAGCAGAATGTCGACACTTTCCTCTCTCTTTTTTTTAAAAAAAATTAATTAATTAATTAAAGAGCTGATTAGTTTGCATCAGACCAATGCATTACCAACTAAAAGATCTGTAGGTTATGAGTGAGAGGTGGGCATGGTTTGACTTGCAGGATCACAAGGGTGATGTAGCTAGCTAGCTAGGGTTGACATTCATTAGAATTAGTTCTAAGAGCAATTAAGTTGTTAGTTTAAGTTCATTTAGAGTTTGATATATGTGGTAGGTATGCGTTTAAGTTCATTTAGAGTTTGATATATGTGGTAGGTATGCTATTAGGCGACTCTCCATGGTCTCACATGTCTGCCCTGTTCTTGA
This sequence comes from Diospyros kaki, assembly GCA_036245055.1. Lineage (NCBI taxonomy): Eukaryota > Viridiplantae > Streptophyta > Magnoliopsida > Ericales > Ebenaceae > Diospyros > Diospyros kaki. The sequence continues at coordinate 4,818,936 of BSEG01000010.1, forward strand.
CTCCAAATTTTGTGAAAATAAAATATTAAAAAAAAAAAGTTCGTGATGAGGAACATTCAAACAGGTGAAAGTAATAATTTATGTTAGGAAGATAATTAATTTTATCTTGTCACGTGTTTTATTAATAAATAATAAAAGGATGATGATACATGTCTCTTTATTTAGTTCAAATTTAAAGGAAAATCTTGTCAAATTTAACTCTTAAATTCTTATTTTGGATAATCTAATCCCCGTTGGCATAGCTGGGGTAAAGAACTCAAGAACTTTGAAGATAACTCCAAAGAAACCTCTTCTTGTTGCTAGATCGAGATGATTGAGTCGGTCTGATCTAATGGATTCTCTTATGATTTGAGATAACCAAGTATAGAAGTATCGAATATAACTCCAAGTATCTCGGTTTATTTCACTTCTAGAGAATTCGAACCTAGCGTTATTTCTATTCAGTCCGACGGATTCACCTACAACTTAAGGTAATTAAGGATAAGAATCTCAGAGATAACTCCAAGTACCCTAACTTACTTCCCTAATATAAAAATTAGAACCTCACACAGGTAAACAAATATAAGTTGTCTTATTGCCCAATAAGCATTCATTACTCATTTACTTTACTAATTTGAGTATCGGATATTTATATCAAGATCAGAACTAATAGTGCCATTTTCTTACAGGTGCTCGTATCAAGGTAGAACTGTGATGATCAGTTTCAAATATCATAATCGATTTATCATAGCCATAATATTTAATGTGCTTAACTCATGTTAATTGATCACTTTGCTCTATTATTAGTGTTTGATAGGTCACTCCCCATTGCTTATGATTAAGCAAATGAATATTGTTGATTCATTAAGTGGAGGTTGGTGTGGAGTGAGAGTGCCGTGCTATGCATTGAAACCTTATCAAGATATAACCTTATGAGCGAGATAGGGTTGGAAGACACTCTTTTTAGAGACATATATCTCTTAACATTTAAACTAATTGCCCCTTTTGGCTAAAAAATAATACAATATTTGTCGATTAAATAATTACATATAACATGTTTGTTAATATTATGTCTAATATTTTATAAACAAATAAATATGACATAACTTGTTTGATAGTTACTATTATTATGTATGAAATTTTTTAATTAATTTGTATACAGTCATTTAGGAAAAGTAATTTTTTAAAATTACTTTTAAATTTTTGCCCAGCCCACCTATTAATTTTATATATTATGTTTGACATACTTAATATTGTTTAGTTAGACTTAAGAGTATAAAAATATGTATTTTTGTTCTTTTAAAGTATGAGATTCAAAGCTTAATATTAAGAGAAAAATAACTAATAAAATTATAATTAAAATACTATAAAATGTTAAAATGGGAAATACTTGAAAGGATGAGATTATCAAATTACTCTAAAAGCAGCCAATTACAACTTGGCATGAGACGACCCCACTTCTAGACCCCACTTCTAGAGATCCCGCCACTAAGAATTTGAGAAGAAGTGCTAAAAAGGTTGATATAAATATAACTTAAATAGAAATATTCTCAAACTTCTCTAATTCAACAGCGAAAGCAAAATAAATAATACTTAAATCCCAACTCATCTATTCATTTATATTCGGATTTAACCACTCATCATTATCAAAAGATGCTATAAAATCTGGTATAACAAAACAAAAATGTTTCCTTCTCCATTCTAAGTAAAAAAAAAACCTCCCTAAAGATCGCATAATTAGAAAGACTTTATACACAAATCTATTCCATAAAGGATCAAACTCCACTAGGCTCGCCCTCATCCATATATTTCCCCTTACTTAAAATGATGCAAAAGTATGAGCCACAAGACTCAATAAGTATAATTTCAAAGGAATGTAAAGCAATAAGAATCAAGGCAATATAGAATTACTCATTACATCACACACACCCATGTTATGCTTCGCCATATCATATAAAGATATAACTATACATATATGCCCACATACAACTCATAGGCCTACATAAGGATTTGCTAATATAACTATCAATCAGTGGACCGAAGTCTTTCCTCGCATCAGATTTGCATCTATTGAGCTTCTGACATAAAGCTGTAACATTTGAGCTGAAGCTCCCTCGCGTCAAGCAAATGCCTACTGATTTTCAGGGTATTCCTAGACATAGTATGCCGCACAAAATAATAATTGTAACATCTCGCATCGAGCGATAAAAAGGATTGAAATAACTTACCCTAATGGACCTACACGAACTTTCAAAGGGGTCACTCATCTTTGAGCTTTCCCAGCTCAAGCACGCTTAACTCGAAAGTTTTTTGCCTACATTCAACCCAAAAGATATCAAACTGGTGTTGTTTCTTTCCTTACTTATCCTCGATATATACTACCATTCTCTGAACTCTTTGGGTATTACATTCTCCCCCCCTTGAGCACTTGACATCCTCGTCATGCGACCTTACAACCGGTCCTAGATTTTCCCCCTTTGCATGGCTGATGTGGGATTCGCCTAAGGTGCCTACACTCACTCTCCTTCAAAGACTCAACATACAACATGAACCATAACATACAAATAATGAATGAATATTTTAACACCAACATGAACCTACAATAGGAGAATACGCACATGGTATAGTATACATACAAGATAACCAAAGTCTTGCATGGAACTAATCAAGAAAGCACAATTCCTTAGGAAATATAGGATGAACCAAAATCCTATTGAAGTCTTTAATGAGTTTCATTAAGAATTTAGGAAAAACAACAAGATTAAACATGATAGTGTAGGTAAGAACCATAATATGAAACATAGGAAGCGCAACCATTACAAAAAGGAATTGAACAAACTAAATTCTAGAAATTTCAAATTATAAGCAGTGAATTCAAGAATCTGTTTGATCTCATAACTAGGCCAAATACTACGAACAGTATGGTTAATTGAAGTTCAAGATTTCTAGTTTCAGAAACAACAAGTGGATTGCAAATTGGATATAATAACAAAAAGTTATATCCAAAAAATCGAAGCAATGTCAGTTTACCCGGAAATAGAAAAAATCCATATTTAGGTAGTGATTCACAGGGCTATTATGGGCTCAAAACATAGCTAAATAATTCAAGTAATATGTTTAAAATAAAGCTTATGGTGTTTAGTTTCCGAAACAAAAAGCGTATTTCAAATCGAGTATAACCACAAGAAGTTATACCCCAAAGCGTACAATATGATCAATCTGTTTGAAAATAAGAGTTCCCAAATACAAACATTTCATAATGAAAGAAATGAATTTCTGACATGAACAATGGGTTTAAGAACTTGCATCAAAAGAAAAAAGATATAAAAACTTACATATGAAAAGAAAAAGAGAAGTAAGAACTTGCCTTTAATGGATAATTGGATATAAATATCACGAATCGAACCAAGAACAAAGTCGATGAAGGAAAAAGATGGCGAAAATGAGTTGTTGGAAAAAGAAGTAGAAACGTTGAAACTTGCACCACCTCCAAAGGTTTCGAAAACCAAAGAAAATGCCAAAACCCTATAGCTTATACCCTCACATTTCTTAAAGCCTTTGAAAACCAGAGCGAGAAAAGAGAAGGATAATAGAAGACAACTCATTTTCAAATCAAGACTTCTAGCCTACTTCTCTTTTTTTATTTATACCTTTGCACATATATATATATATCATGAAATAATCATTTTTTATTAATATAATATATCATATATCATATATATATATACATATACATACACGACAACCCTTTTTTCCTTTAAATCCCAATTCAATTTTGACGTTTCAACATAAATCATAATCCCATCTTGTCTTGACTTTTCAACCTCAATACAATTTCTTGCTTTAATTTTTCCACAACATTATAATTTCATTTATTCTTTTAACTTTTCAAACATTACACATAATTCCTCAAAAGTATTAACCAATTAATAACAAAATGCCAGATATAGAATAATAATGATTAAACGACCTAAACCCGCTAACAAGTCTTTACAGAATTTCAAGGACGTGGCTGGAAAAGTTTGGCGATTCCGGTACTCGTACTGGAACAGTAGCCAGAGCTATGTTCTGACCAAAGGCTGGAGCCGATTTGTGAAGGAGAAGAATTTGAAGGCCGGAGACGTCGTCAGCTTCCACCGGTCCACCGGCGCCGAGAAGCAGCTGTACATAGCTTGCAAGCCTAGAGCGGAGTCGGCCGTGGCAAGGTTTTCGATTCCGGCCAGCCAAGTTCAGGCGCCCGTGCAGATTCTGAGACTATTTGGAGTGGACATATTTAAGGTTCCGGCAGTGAGCTGTGTTGTTGACGGTAAGAGAAGTAGAGAGATGGAGTTGTTGGCATTGGAGTGCAGTAAGAAGCCAAGAATCATTGGAGCTTTGTAACATTTTCTTCTTCTTCTTCTTCTTCTCTATCGGCTCCAGTTTTCCGTTTTGGTCTTCTGTGAAAGTTGACTTGTATAGTATATTACAGAGACTGTCTAATAGTTCCAAGCACAAACAAATTATACCATATATAATGCTAAAGCTGTTAATTATCGTTATCCATTCTGTTGAGGAAGATGGGTGCTTACGATTACAAGACCCTTTAATTTATCTATAATTAAGACACAAAGCCATATATATATATATGATTTTTGATCTTGCAAATTAAGGCACACACACACATATATATATATATAGGGTCCATTTTGAAAGATTTTAATTTGCTGTTTTATTTATTTGGGTTCAATTCCAAGTGGAAGATCACCAAACATTGAAGCAACCTAAATAATTGAGATTCATGCATGAACACAAGGACACCCACATATTGTCATTTTCTCTATTTTCTTCTGGCCTTGTTAGGTAATGATCGTCTCACCACATTGTATACTACTTATATATAGTGTTCTATCTCCATCCAAATGTATCCAAGATCATTCAATTACGAGTTCGAGTAAATCCAAAACTCGATTGGGACTCATTTGATTGAGTTGGTTTAATTCAATTCGGGTCTACCACCACCTTCAGATCCATGCATCCAATTTACTTAATTCCACCACTTTATATTTAATTCTTTTTTTTTTCCCTTTCTTTCCTTTACCCAATATAGATTTTTAATCTACATAAAATTATTTAAAAGATAATTTTTGTGTGACGTAAAACTATTTTGATTGGGTCAACTGGTTTCCCTCTTCCATGCCATTGGGTCCATCTTAAATCTAAATTTATGCATTGTATCATAATTAAAGTGAATATAAGTTTTTATAAAACATAAATCAATCAAACATAACATCATACATTTCTGACGAGACGTCTCTGTTGTAATAGTAGAAGAATGATACATTCAAAGTCTAAGTAATTTAATATTGTCCCAAAAGGTGAATCGCTCACTCCAGACGTCGTCACACCTGACCTGATAGAATATGAAAAGGTTAATTATGGTAACTTAGTCGGGTATAGTGGTTAGATCAGTGCTCACTACGCACAAGGAGCTCCCCTCATTTTTTGAGAGATTACTCTCACACTGTCGCTGGCGAGACTCGATCATTGGTCTTTGTCCCAAATTTCACCTTAGAGGCACTTTGTGTTCCCAATTGTGACCAGCTGAGCTACCCATGCAGGTGTCTAAGTGCTTTAATATTGCCTCCGGCATAACTTAGGTGGAGTGGTAAGTTCGGGTGATTAGATAAGTAATATGTCAATGTCAATTTGATAGATTACGAGTTCGATTCTCGTCCTATATAAGAGTCAAACACTCAACTTGTAATTTATTTTTTTTTTACGTAATCGAGGATACAATCGAGAATTATAAAAAAAATGATTATCCCAAGTGTTTTAGTATTAATTTGTTACGAATTGACATCTAACGAAGCAATTGTAGTTAAGAATGATTAACTCAAAAATTTCATTTGGACCCTTATTTTATTTTAATTAATAGTGTTATTTAATTAAACACATTATATATTAGATGTATACGTGTACATGTGAAGGATCATCTCACAGCAATAATAAGAAAGATGCTTTTGACTGCATTAATATCCTGTTGACGATAATACAGTCAAAGGTGGTTTAGTCAAAGTACGGATCACGTGCATTATAAGCAGAATGTCGACACTTTCCTCTCTTTTTTTTTAAAAAAAATTAATTAATCAAAGAGCTGATTAGTTTGCATCAGACCGATACATTGCCAACTAAAAGATCTGTAGGTTATGAGTTAGGAAGTGAATGAGAGCTGGGCATGGTTTGACTTGCAGGATCACATGGGTGATGTAGCTAGCTAGCTAGGGTTGACATTCATTAGAATTAGTTCTAAAGCAATTAAGTTGTTATTTTAAGTTCATTTAGAGTTTGATATATGTGGTAGGTATGCTATTAGGCGACTCTCCATGGTCTCACATGTCTGCCCTGTTCTTGACTCCAAATTTTGTGAAAATAAAAAAAAGTTTGTGATGAGGAACATTCAAACGGGTGAAAGTAATAATTTATGTTAGGAAGGTAATTAATTTTATCTTGTCACGTGTTTTATTAATAAATAATAAAAAGATGATGATACATGTCTCTTTATTTAGTTCAAATTTAAAAGAAAATCTTACAAAATTTAACTTTTAAATTCTTGTCTTAGAGAACCTAATCCACGTTGGCATAGTCGAGATAAAGAACTCAAAAACTTCGAAGATAACTCCAAAGAAACCTCCTAGATTGAGACAACTAAGTTGGTCCAATCTAATGGATTCTCTTATGGTTTGAAATAACCAAGTATAGAATTATCGAATATAACTCCAAGTATCTCGATTTATTTCACCTTTGAAAAATTCGAACTTAGTGTTATTTCTATTCAATCGGACAGATTCACCTATAACTCAAGGTTACTAAGACTAAGAATCTCAAAGATCACTCCAAGTATCCTAACTTACTTCCCCTATATAAAAATTAGAACCTCACATTGGTAAACAAATATACATTCTCTTACTTCCCAATAACCATTCATCACTCATTTACTTTACTAATTTGAGCATTAATATTTTTATCAATAGATCAAAATTAGTACTACCATTTTCTTACAGGTGCTCGTATCAAGGCAGAAGTGTGATGATTAGTTTCAAATATCATAACCGATTTATCATAGCCGTAATACTTAATGTGTTTAACTCATGTTAATTGGTCACTTTGCTCTATTATTAGTGTTTGATAGGTCACTCCCCATGATTAAGCAAATGAATATTGTTGATTCATTAAGTGGATGTTGGTGTGAAGTGAGAGTGTCGTGTTATGCATTGAAACCTTATCAAGATATAATCTTACAAGCGAAATAGGGTTGGAAGACTTTTTAGAGACATATATCTCTTAACTTTTAAACTAATTGCCCCTTTCGGCTAAAAAAAATACAATATTTGTCAATTAAATAATTACATATAACATGTTTGTTAATATTATATCTAATATTTTATAAAAAAATAAATATGACATAGCTTGTTTGATAGTTACTATTATTATGTATGAAATTTTTTAATTAATTTGTATACAGTCATTTAGGAAAAGTAATTTTTTAAAAATTACTTTTAAATTTTTGCCCAGCCCACCTATTAATTTTATATATTTATTAGTCTATATAGCATATCTAATATATATTATGTTTGACATACTTAATATTGTTTAGTTAGACTTAAGAGTATAAAAATATGTACTTTTGTTCTTTTAAAGTATGAGATTTAAAGCTTAATATTAAGAGAAAAATGACTAATAAAATTATAATTAAAATACTATAAAATGTTAAAATGGGGAATACTTGAAAGGATGAGATTATCAAATTACTCTAAAAGCAACCAATTACAACTTGACATGTGACGACCCCACTTCTAGAGATCTCGCCACTAAGAATTTGAGAAGAAGTGCTAAAAAGGTTGATACAGATATAACTTAAATAGAAACATTCCCAAACTTCTCTCATTCAACAGCGAAAGCAAAATAAATAATACTTAAATCCCAACTCATCTATTCAGATTTAACCACTCATCATTATCAAAAGATGCTATAATATCCGGCATAACAAAACAAAATTGTTTCCTTCTCCATTCTAAGTAAAAAGAAAACCTCCCTAAAGATCTCATAATTAGAAAGGCTTTATACACAAATCTACTCATCCATATATTTCCCCTTACTTAAAATGATGCAAAAGTAAGTATGAGCCACAAGACTCAACAAGTATAATTTGAAAGGAACGTAAAGCAATAAGAATCAAGGCAATATAGAATTACTCATTACATTACATGTACCCATGTTATGCTTCGCCATATCATATAAAGATATAACTATACATATATGCCCACATACAACCCATAGGCCTACATAAGCATCTGCCAATATAATCATCAATCAGTGGACCAAAGTCTTTCCTCGCATCAAACTTGCATCTATTGAGCTTCCAGCATAAAGTTGTAACATCTGAGCTGAAGCTTCCTCGCGTCAGGCAAATGTCTATCGATCTTCAGGGTATCCCTAGACATAGTTTGCCGCACAAAATAAAAATTGTAACATCTCACATCGAGCGATAGGAAGGACCGGGACAACTTACCCTAATGGGTTTACACGAACTTCCCAGGAAGTCACCCATCCTTGAACTTTCCCAGCTCAAGCGCACTTAACCCGAGAGTTCTTTATTTGCATTCAGCCCAAAATGTATCCAATTGGTATTGTTTCCTTCCTTATTTATCCTCGATATATACTACCATTCTCTGGACTCTTGGCGTATTACATTCTCCCCTCCTTAAGCACATAACGTTCTCGTCATGTGACCTTACAACCGGTCCCAGATCTCCCCCATTTGCATGGCCGATGTGGGATTCGCCTAAGGTGCCTACACGCACCCCCCTTAGGGACTCAACATTCTCGCTGAGGTTTGCCCCACTACCGCACTCAGAGGCTCAGGAGTTGGCTCTGATACCATCTGTAACATCTTGCATCGAGCGATAGAAAAGACCGAAACAACTTACCCTAATAGGCTTATATGAACTTCTCAGAGGATCACCCATCCTTGATCTTCCCCAACTCAAGCACGCTTAGCCCGGGAGTTCTTTACCTACATTCAGCCCAAAAGGTATCTAGATGATGTTGTTTCTTTCCTTACTTATCCTCGATATATACTACCATTCTCTGAGCTCTTGGGGTATTATAATAATCGTGTACACATAAACATCTCAAAGCGTATTCATATGATTATATGCATACATAACCATATTCTTAAAAATATTCCCCTACGCATGCTCATACATGGCTATGAAATAAACTCATCATCATGCTCGTGAATTTACTTTTACCCCCAATAATGATTAACCATAACATATAAATAATAAATGAATATTTTAACACCAACATGAACCTACAACTGGAGAATATGCACATGGTATAGTATACATACAAGATAACCAAAGTTTTGCATGGAACTAATCAAGAAAGCACTATTCCTTAGGAAATATAGGATGAACCAAAATCCTATTGAAGTCTTTAATGAGTTTCATCAAGAATTTAGGAAGAACAATAAGATTAAATACGATAGTGTAGGCAAGAACCATAATATCAAACATACGAAGCGCAACCATTACAAAAAGAAATTGAACAAACTAAATTCTAGAAATTCCAAATTATAAGCAGTGAATTCAAGAATCTGTTTCAAGCTCATAACTTGGCCAAATACTACGAACAATATGGCTAATTGAAGTTCAATATCTCTAACTTTTGAAACAGCAAGTGGATTGCAAATTGGATATAACCCAAAAAATTATACCCAAAAAATTGAAGCAATGTCAGTTTACCCGGAAATAGAAAAAATTCATATTTAGATAGTGATTCACAAGGCTATTATGGGCTCAAAACATAGCTAAATAATTCAAGTAATATGTTCAAAATAAAGCTTATAATGTTTAGTTTCCGAAACAAAAAGCATATTTCAAATCGGGTATAATCACAAAAAGTTATACCCCAAAGAGTACAGTATGATCAATCTGTCTGAAAATAAGAGTTCCCAAATACAAACATTTCAAAACGAAAGAAATGAATTTTTGACATGAAAAATGGGTTTAAGAACTTGCATCAAAAGAAAAAAGTTATAAGAACTTGCATATGAAAAGAAAAAGAGAAGTAAGAACTTGCCTTTAATGGATAATTGGTTATAAATATCACGAATCGAACCAAGAACAGAGTCGATGAAAGAAGAAAATGGTGGAACCGAGTTGTTAGAAAAAGAAGCAGAAACGCTGAAACTTGCACCATCTCTAAGGGTTTCAAAAATCAAAGAGAACTAGAGAAAACGCCAATACCCTATAGCTTATACCCTCACATTTCTCATAGCCTTTGAAAACCAGAGCGAGAAAAGAGAAGGAGAATAGAAGAAGAAAACGACTCATTTTCAAATCAAGACTCCTAGCCTACTTCTCTTTTTTTATTTATACCTTTGCGCGCGCGCACACACACACACACATATATATATATATATATATATATCATGAAATAACCACTTTTTATTAATATAATATGTCATATATCATATATATATGTATACATATATATACACGGCAACCCCTTTTTCCTTTAAATTCCAATTCAATTTTAACGTTTCAACATAAATCATAATCCCATCTTGTCTTGACTTTTCAACCTCAATACAATTTCTTGCTTTAATTTTTCCACAACATTATAATTTCATTTATTCTTTTGATTTTTCAAACATCACACATAATTCTTCAAAAATATTAACCAATTAATAACAAAATGTCAGACACAGAATAATAATGATTAAACGACCTAAACCCGCGAACAAATCTTTACATGACAAGTGTTCTTACCTTAAGTTATAAAATGCTAACTCATGTCTTCCTATCTAAGAGATAAACAAAATTTAATGCCAAATCTCAATCCTAGATAAGAGATAAATCAATAGTATGCAGTTCTCAAATCTTAATCTTGAAAGATCTAATACCCATCCAAGAGATTTACTATTATCTTGATTGGACTCAGCGGATTATTCACTAGACTAATATAACCGAACCCGATAATTTATACTTTTCAACATAAATTATAATCAAATCTTGGTTTGACGTTTCAACATAAATCATTATCTCATATTGTCTTGACTTTTCAACCTCAACACAATTTCTTGTCTTAATTTTTCCACAACATTATAACTTCATTATTCTTTTGATTTTTCAAACATCACACATAATTCCTCAAAAGCATTGACCAATTAATAATAAAATGCCAGACACGCAATAATAATGACTAAACGACATAAACCCGTTAATAGGTCGTTACATGACAAGTGTTCTTAGTTTAAGCTATAAAATGCTTACTCATGTCTTTCTATCTAAGAGATAAACAAAATTTAATTCCAAATCTCAATCTTGAAAGATCTAATACCTATCCAAGAGATTTACTATTATCTTGATTGGACTCTACGAATTTTTCATTAGATTAATATAACCGAACCTGAGAATTTATGCTTTTCAACATAAATTAATATCAAATCTTGCTTTGACGTTTCAATATAAATCATAATCCCATCTTGCCTTAGCTTTTCAACCTCAACACAATTTCTTGCTTTAATTTTCCACAACATTATAACTTCATTTATTCTTTTGACTTTTCAAATATCACACATAATTCCTCAAAAACATTGATCAATTAATAAAAAAATGTCAGACACACAATAATAATGATTAAACGACTTAAACCTACTAACAGGTCGTTACATGACAAGTGTTCTTACCTTAAGTTATAAAATGTTGACTCGTGTCTTTCTATCTAAGAGATAAACAAAATTTAATTCCAAATCTCAATCCTAGATAAGAGATAAATCAATAGTATGCAACTCTCAAATCTTAATCTTGAAAGATCTAATACCCATCCAAGAGATTTACTATTATCTTGATTGGACTCGACGAATTTGTCACTAGATTAATATAACCGAACTCGAGAATCTTCGAGATAATCATAAGTATTCTAGCTTGTGTTACCTATACAAAGGCAAATACATCCTAAAGCAAACCATCAAACTCTTAAACACTCATTACAGATCTATTGCTCTTATTTTGTACTATCTTAAACATCAAACACTATATCAACAGAATTAATCCCGCATCTTTCTATAGGTGCTCTTTTAACGTTTGGACCTATCCAATATCATGTTATTATTACATAAATTTAGGTTCAATAGGTGAACATTAATGAAGGCAATTTGATTATTTTCTAGGGGTAATCATTTAATTATTTTGGTCAGTTATTGAGTGATTTGGCAATCTAACAAAATTGAAAACTAATTTATTTTTATTTTTTCTTATACTAAAATTGAATTAAATCAAATTTTATAAAATATTGAATCAGATTAATCGATTTAATTAAAGAATTTTAACTAAAGCACTTGCCCAATATCTTTACGGAAATGTTATTTGGAAATTCAGTTTTGATATTTAAAGTAATACTCTATGTTGATGTATTAAATTAAATGTCATATCAATTGATATGTAAATGTATAATATTTTAATATAAAATATTACTCCAAGTGTCAAAAGTTAAATTTGAAAGTAACATTTCCCGTATGTTAATCAGTTTCTAGCAGTCCGTATTGTTATGGCCCATTTAGTCAGCAAGCCCAATAATTCATGTTGAAAGCTAACAATGACCCAATATTGGACTGTAGGCCCAGAACACCTATTAATTTTATGTATTTAGTATTTTATATATATCATATCTAATATATTTTATGTTTGACATTAATTAATATTAAGAGAAAAATGATCAATAAACCATTATTAAAAAATAATTAAATTTAACTTCAAATGCATATTAATTTTGTATTTGTGTATAAAATATATATTAGAAAAAAATGTATTTATGTTAGTTCAAGGTTCTATAAGACTTTAATCTATTAGAATTGCACATCTCACACCTTTAGTAATATAAAACAAATTATATCTAAACCAAGGTAAAATTTTAAGTAATAAAACTTAACAAATACATTTTTAAGAATGACGATAGGTACCTTATTTTATAATTGTGAATACCCACCGAACACTCCCGAATATCCACTCATGAGGGTTTGGATGGGGCAAATTCGTCTTCTCATTGACCAATTTCTTTTTATGACTTTAATCATTTCTCTCCAACTCAACTTGTATTTAAATTTCTCTTCTCAACCAATTGTCTCTACTCATAATTGTATGACTAGAAGAGCCAAAGCTGGTGTTTTCAAGCCTAAATCCTACTCCTTTACCATTATCTATCTTTTGCTCTTGTCATTGAGAAAAAGTATTCCCCTATGCAAGATGCTTTACTAATCTCAAATGGCTTGTTGCATTTCTCTAGTTAAATAATACTTGGAATATTGTTCCTTATTGTAATATAAATTTTATTGAATGCAAATGGGTATTTCGAATTAAGTATAAATCTAATGCTTCTATCTTGAATAGAGGCGGATACAAATGTGAGCTGCCCTGGGCTGAAGCCCAGGGTAGTCCACAAAAAAATTAAAATTCTAATATAAAAGTTTAGCCTAAATTCATTTCAACCCACCCCTGACCCAACCCAGCCCACCCCTAATCCAGCCCATCCCACCCCAAATTACTGGATCTGCCCCTGGTCTTGAAGTATGAGGACACATTGGTTCCTGAAGTGTTTTATATGGATAGACTTCTCAAACATCTTTAGTCTTGTTTTTTAAAGCTTTTACAATGGGGACGCCTTTTACTTTGGTAATAACCTTTGATTAGGGCATATAACAAATTGATATAAACAATGCCTTTTTGAATGATGATTTAACTGAGAAAGGTTTTATGCATTAACTCGAGGGCTTTAAGAATACATGTCCTATCTATGTTTGTAAACTTAAAAAAGACTTTTTATGGTTTAAACCATGCTTTTCAAGCTTGCTACCATAAATTGAAGGTCGTGTTGCATATTATCTTTGGATTTTACTAATATAGTTTCTTTTCTTTGAGCATCTTTCAATATGATGTGCTTTATGTCTTAGTCTATGTTGATAACATCCTCATAACAGGTTCAAGCAATCAAATTATGCATTCTTTTATCAAGATCTCAAATTCCACCGTTGGTCTCAAAACATTGAGCTGAGTGAATTAATTATTTTCGTGGGTTTGAGGCTTGCAAAAATACTATAAGATTGTGTTTTACTCAAGCTAAATATGTTACTAATCTCTTAATCATGGTTGGGATGCAAGATATATAGTAAACCGTGTCCATCTCCTATTACAGCTGGCACTTCTTTTACTAACGAGGGTAATGTTTTTCTTAATACTCTATTTGTAGTGTTTAATCAATTTTCTATAGTATCTTACTTATAATGATGACAGAATATTATGTCACAATTCCGTAGATGGTCAGTGATGGATTTGCAGCTACACGCTGATCAGCGATAGATTTTCAATTGTAATTCCGTCGCTAATTAGTGATAGATGGTTAGTGATGGAAATTTTGTTGCAATTCTGTCGTTGATCAGCGACAAAATGTCTCATAGCAATTCCGTCATTGATCAACGATGGAATATTCAATTTCGTTACAAAGTTAAATAGTCATCGCTAAACTCCCTTAGCAATGGAATTCCAAGATTTAGCACACTAAACTCCATTTTTTTTATAGTGAGACTCATGATAATGACAGTATAAGACGATATCCATGGTAACAAATCTAGCTTGGACATGAACAAACTATATTAATTTGGCATATTTTGGAGAATTTAGTTCAAATCCAAGGATGCTTGGCCAACCCAAAACCAAAGTAACATGCAAGAGAAGTAGTTTACCTAAGACACCTAAGGCCAAGAATCATCCTAAAGAAACACACATTAAAATTACCTAACACACCACAAAACCATGAACCAAATTGCAATCTTGAGAGACAACAACTTCTTCCTCTATTGCTTGCAAGAAGAAGGGAAACTTTATGGTCCACAACAACTTAAGAATATTTGTTTTCATATTAATTGGTGTATGCATACAAGATTCACAAGCAAAATTAATTGAGAGAGGCCAAATATCTTATACTTTCATGTTCTTTTCATGTGGTGAGTTGAACTTTTTTTTGTTTTAATTACACAGCTAAACTTGTATTTTTAAGTCAATTTAACTCATGTACTTTAACTCTATTTTTTTTCGTGAGGCAATCCAAACTTTTCATTGTTACAATTATACCCCTATACACCTACATTTTGAGTCAATCTAACACTTGTGTTTTTATATGGTAAAAAAAAAGAAGTAAAATGAGATGAGTCAATTTAATCCTCCCTTTTTTTACAAATCAAAATACAAGGGTCAAATTGACTAAAAAATATAGATGCATGGATGCAATCAAAACAATAAAAAATTTGAATGACTACAAAAAAAAAAAAAAACATGAAAATATAGAGACAAAAATATAAATTTCACAAATTGAGATAACATATATGCCTATGAATTTATAAAAGAGATACAGTTGAAAGTTGTACAAGAACTATGACCTCCGATTGAGTGAATTAGGTGTCACCAACCTAAATATATTTAAATTAATTAATTTCAATTGTTTTTAATTTATAATTCAAATTCTTTTTTTTAAATTAATAACATTTACCACTTTTACTCATATCATAAAATCAGTCATCACATTAGGGCACTGTGTTTATTTTGTTAGTATTTTGCCCTAATACTAGATTTAAATGACGTCTAGCGAGTGTATAAATGCATTTCATGTATCTTTGTAGATAGTAATAAGGACAAAATTTTCATAATTCATTACTCACTAGTTTGTTATATGAATGAATCCCTAGATTTCCTGTTTGAAATTCTCATTCTTAAAGTATTAAAAATATATGATAAAATTGTCTGATAATAGGATTTCTTAAATATTCATAGGCCATAGATTATTCAGATGGGAACTCTAATTAATCGATTACGGACTAACACATAGTTTACTACCTTAATTAGTATGAGATACTAATGGTTAGGTGTAGTGAGTCACATATTGTATAGCATGTGATGCTTATAGTAAACTTGTGAGTGGCTTTTGAAAAATAACACACTAAATGTGACATTAATGACTGATCACATGGCATAGTGGATAATGATCTTATCATCAAATTGCGATTGTGTAACTGATTATTTGACTTGAAAAGACACAGTTGTCTTGTATATTAGTGTGTGAGATTTGTTGATATGCCAAACCATCCTATTGCAAGGTGGGAATGGTTATTTATGTGATCTCGTATTACTGGTGTATGGAGACAGGTGCTCATAGATAGGATTCATCACCCTCATTAAGTTGAGGCGAATGTCTTATGTGGTCTACTATTAGTGTGATGAGAAAGTTTTTGACCAAGACAGTATGATTAATCAGTGAAGTAAATCCAGATTGTGTACCTGCGTAAATCTGTCCATAACGGGTTCGGATCCAATAACCAGATCCAAATCCAAACCCAAGTTTGGATCTACAACCGCTATGTGCAATTGCAGAAGAAACTGCCATTGGCAGTTTCACCCTCTTCCTCCATTCATGGAGGAAGTGGACAGATGGGCTGGGCATGCTCTCGCATATATTCTATACACAATCAAAAAGAAAATATATAGAAAATATAGAATCAGTAGAAAAAATCTCTCTCAAGAGAATTCCAAATATCAACTATGTGTGTGCGTGACTCTTAGGTTGTAGAAATAAACGATTTTCACTATGATTTCATTTCGAACTAGTGATTCAATCGTTGATTCTATCTCCGTTGTGCAACTAGGTAAGTCTGGTTTAATGATTTGTTTGTTTCATTATTTCTAACATTGGTATTAAACCATCTTTTGGTTGTTTTCTAGTTGTAATATGTGTATATGTGTCTGTGTTGAATGATGCATATATGTAATACATACATATAGTGGGAACACTTGTGCATATACATTCAGTAGAATTACACACAGAATATATATTTTTTTTGTACAAAGATGCGTGGTTTTATGTTTGCATTCGAAATCAGAATAAATTCCAGAGATTTGGTCGAAGAGAAGTTGATGTCGGCTATCTTCTTTGTGAGGATGAACGTTATTACGGTTGTCTTCTCCGCGTTTGTTTTTTTCTCCGATGACTAGTGTGATAAATAGTTGATGTCTATTTGCCACTCTTCATCTTATCCTTACAACTTCGTGACTATAAATGTTGAATTTTTTTTGACATAATACAGGGGTAGCTGGTGACCACTGTTTTCTGAAATTGAAAGTAAAATACAAATGGGTTTCGTGTGTTTTACGAGAGTCCCATTCAAATTATTATTCAATTGGCTTGTTAAATCCGTCAGTCTTTATTGACATTGAAATGCAATCCAAATTAAAATGAAATTGTAGTTGATGTCTATTTGCCACTCTTCATCTTCTCCTCGTAGCTTCGTGATTGTAAATGTTAAATTTTTTTTTTTACAGAGTAGAATACAGGGGTAGCTGATGACCACTGTTTTCTGAAATTGAAAGTAAACTACAAATAGGTTTCGTGTGTTTTACGAGAGTCCCATTCAAATTATTATTCAATTGGCTTGTTAAATCTGTCAGTCTTTGTGCAGAAAAAATTTATTGACATTGAAATGCAATCCAAATTAAAGTGAAATTGTAGTTGATGTCTATTTGTCACTCTTCATCTTCTCCTTGCAGCTTCGTGATTGTAAATGTTGAATTTTTTTTTAACATAATAGAATACAGGGATAGATGGTGACCATTGTTTTCTGAAATTGAAAGTAAAATACAAATGGGTTTCGTGTGTTTTACGAGAGTCCCATTCAAATTATTATTCAATTGGCTTGTTAAATCCGTCAGTCTTTGTGCAGAAAAAATTTATTGACATTGAAATTCAATCCAAATTAAAGTGAAATTATAGTTGATGTCTATTT
The DNA here is from genome assembly GCA_036245055.1 of Diospyros kaki. Taxonomy (NCBI): domain Eukaryota; kingdom Viridiplantae; phylum Streptophyta; class Magnoliopsida; order Ericales; family Ebenaceae; genus Diospyros; species Diospyros kaki. The sequence continues at coordinate 4,836,784 of BSEG01000010.1, forward strand.
GCCACTCTTCATCTTCTCCTTGCAGCTTCGTGATTGTAAATGTTGATTTTTTTTTTTACAGAGCAGAATACAGGTGTAGCTAGTGACTACTGTTTTCTGAAATTGAAAGTAAAATACAAATGGGTTTCGTGTGTTTTACGAGAGTCCCATTCAAATTATTATTCAATTGGCTTGTTAAATCCGTTAGCCTTTGTGTAGAAAAAATTTATTGACATTGAAATGCAATCCAAATTAAAGTGAAATTGAAGTCAAATGTCAACTCAAATAGAAATTAAGAGTTAAAGATGATGACGTTTCTCTCGATTTTCTCAATTGCCATCTCAATTTAAGGCCACGTTTGGCAGCCATTAAAATTTTTTTGAAATGCAAAGTCAAATAAAACTCAAATTGAAATGCAATGCGTTGGCCTTGAAATTATCAAATGGGTTTCAATTTAAAGCCTTATTTGACTACATCCAGGTTATAAATAGAAATCATGTGAATTATTCCTTTTATGACTTTTTTTTTTTAAATTTTATTGTTGTTAGTTAACAATAATAATAAATATTTTATTATGGCTTTTGTTTTGAGGTTATTAGTTAACCATAAGTGGATGTGTCCATAATATACATTTTGTTTTGTACAAAATTGTTTAAAGAATTTGTTTATCAAATTCTTATTTTGTCATTTTTTCCTTTAATTCGTTTCTAGGGAAATGACACGAGTGCAAACCCTAAGAATCATCCGAACTATTATCCAAAGAGCCCAAGTTATGGAAATGAAAAGGCAGGTAGATGATTATTGGATGATGGAAGGGTAAAATATAAGTGAGCACATCATTACTGTGTGTGACATGATGCAAGAACTTATATTTGTCGGCTGTAGAGGGTTATGGACTTAAGAAACACAATATCAATCTTTACTTACCACGTTGTTGCCACATGACAAGAAATTAATAGATAGTATTTGAGAATATAGTCATCTAAGTTTTTGTGGCACATTATGTTTCTTCTTAAATGCATATAGAAGAAGAGAAATTGTAATGGTTTTATATTCAAGTAGTTTACCAATTGATATTGTTAGCGATATTGCTCAAATGACTCCTAGAGTCATTTTCAGTGATGTCATTCATGCAATTCCTCGTAAAACTAGAATTATTGAGTAATGTGGTTCTCAATCCATGTATCTAGTTTATTTTGCTTTTGTAGCAAATTTTTAAACTATGTGTTTATTATTTTATTTTATAAAATGAATTATGTTAATTATTTAATCTTTATGGTTAAATGTGCATGTCTTAATGTTAATTGTTTAATCTTTGTGATTAAATATGCATGCTCAATTATTAATTATTAAATCTTTGTGATTAAATATGTTTTAATAATTCCTTATTAAGTGGAATTTAATGTTCTCAAAATTTATTTTTGGGGTAAAGAAAAATAAAATTTTCAATAGTTGGACAACTGGAATATGGATGATGATTGGGAACATAGTGAACTTTCGACCCTATATCCAATTGAATATTTATTGTTAATTTTATTCAGTAAATATGTGTAAGACATGGTATTAATAAAATGAAGAATGGTGGAACCTGCTGAAGGAACCACTACACAACATAGGAGAGATAAAGAGGCTTACGCCTAGAAGAAAAAGCACTCCACTTCTTGTATTATGTTACTTAGTAGTATGGAGAATGATGTTATGCGAGAATTCAAAAAGTATGAGCTAGTGCATGAAACGTGAAATGCTCTTAAAGAGCAATTTAGGGCTACTTCAGTTGCAAAGGTAAGGTAACTAACTATTAAGTTTGATACCTACAAAAAACGCTCAAACCACAACATGAGATAGCATCTTCGAGAGATGACCAATATGGTCAATGAACTCAAATATGCTAGTGTGAACCTCACTGATGAATAACAAGTACAAGCTGTTATCAGATCCCTACCCCATAACTGAAGCATATGAAAATTTACCTTACTCTTAACGTGAACATAAAGACTGTTAGGTTTGAAATGCTATGGCAAACACCAAGAGGGGAGTGAATTGGTATAATAAAAATAATTCTTTTGAGAAACAGAGATGTCATCTGTTAAGATCACGGATTCGTTAAACCTCAATATCTTAAAATGGTACGATGAGGTATCAACCGTGCAAAGACAATCTCGCATTGTGAAAAATGAATATGAAATCTTACGAATGAAAGAACAAATTAAGTAGGGATAAAAATGCTAACAAGAACAAACAAAACAGAAAGCACAAGAGACAATGATTTATAGTGGTTCGGCTTAACTCAAGCTTAATCCACTACCTTAACTTCTTATTAAACGTTTTGCAAATAATCCACAAAAACCCCCTACTTAAACCAAGTAGGTCCTTTAGTCCGCGACTAGGAAAATTATGAAACATCTCACTCAAATGGGTCATCTAGCTACACAAGTTAGGAATTTCAACCCCTTACTTCAAACAACAAGTTCTCTAGCACAACAAGCTAGGAAAATAAAAACGATATAAATGAAAGAAAAAAGCTAAGAGTTAGCACTCTTAATTACAAGTTCTCTCACAATGAAAACAAGGCTTAAGAATATATTAACAATAATAGAACGAAACCTTGGAGAGAAAAATATAACAATGAAAGCACAAAACACTGTAAGCTCGAATAAAAAGATTCGTAATCTTTAGATCAATTCGTTCACGTCCATTAACCTCTTCTTGATCTCCTTGATTTGTATTTATAGGTTTCTCAAAGGTTTTACCCGAAACTAGCCGTTGGAGAATGAGAAACTAGCCTTTAGAGACTGTCAGAGACACAAACTGTAGACAGACTAAAGAGGTTAGTTGACTAATCATATGAACAAATATAAGACATCGTCGACAAAGCTAGAAGCATAGTCGACAGAACCAAAAATGTGAATGAACTTCTTCTAAAAATACACACTGATAGTCTACAGATCAATTTTAACAGTCGATAGAACAAATCAAATAGTCGACAGATGCTAGGCACACAGTCACCAGATGAAGCACATAGTCGACAGATGTAGAAATGTAGTTGACAGAAGTAATAGAGATGGTCGATAGATGCAATGACTTTAGTCGACAGATGAAGAAAAATTTCAATCCAAAACATTACAACATATTTACATAAATGTCCTCATTTTGTTTAATTTATATTTTACCTTCTATTTACTTTAATACATAAATGTAAATAAGAAAGTATCCCCTATTTAGATTCAATAAAAATATCCAAAAAATTAAAATCCATAATCATAAGAAAATAGAATTTTAGTTTTAGTACAAACTCGAGATTTAACAAGTTTACCACTCTCAAAATATATACATTCTATTTATTGAAAAATTCATTAAAATTTGTTTTAACAACAATGAATACTATCTATCAAAATATCGGGAGATGGTGTTTCAAAATGAAAACATTTTCTTGTATGTCTCCTTATAATGCACTAATCTTTCAGAGTTAGAAAAATTATATTAAAGGTAAAAACATCCACTATCCAATTATTCAAAATCGATTTGGTGAAATGATTTAGGAGATTCTTTTAGATCTAAAAACTTGTTTGTGCAAATCTCCATCTTAGTGAATAAATTGATTTTGTTTTTCATCATCAAAACCAAACACAAGAGTAAAATATCAAAGACAATAGTTAATGCTTCACACCATTTGGAGTTAGAGGAGGACTGCATTGAGGCTTCTAGACCTAATACTGATGTCTATATGATGACATCTAACTCCAAAGGCACTCTCAAGTTTAAGCGTAAGTTTCCTTACAAAGAAAAGAAAGGGAATAATGTCCCAAAGAAAGGCAAATGTGCTCGTTTTGAAAAATCTGAGAGTCACCATGACTAGGGTAAGGAACTGGCTCACAATCCCTCTAAAAAGAAGAACATGGCAAATGTAAAGTGCTATAATTGTGGCAATAAAAGGCACTTTACACGTGAATGCAATGAACCAAAATAGGTACATACCCTAAATGTATTTTCAAATGCTATATATGTTTTGAGTTCAGTACTCTTGACTGAATCTAATCCTTTGTGGACTGTTGATTCAAGAGCCACAGACCGTCTAGCAAAGACAGAAGTTTCTTTGTAGAAGATCGTCGAATACCACATGGAACTAAATGGATCTATGTGGGAAACAATACAAGAGTTGAAGTTAAAGACATTGGCACCTGCAAGTTGTGTATGTGTGGTGGTCAAACCTTGTATTTATATGATGTATTGTTTGCACCAGAAATTCAACGAAATCTTATTTCTGTACCTGTTCTTCTTAATTATGGCTTTGCTATGTATTTCCATGACACGATGTTTGAACTTATTTTAAATTCAATATATTATGGTTGTGGTAATTTGAAAAATGGTTTAATTGTATTTCATGTAGATAATGCTTCATATAGCAAATTACAAAGTACAAGTTTTTCCCTCATTACTTTTTCTAGAAATTCGCATAAAGAAAAGAATATATGGTATGTAAGATTAGGCCATATAGGACAACAAAGATTGGATAGATTAGTAAAAGAAGGCTTATTGGGCTAAGTTGCAAAAGTAAATCTACCAATTTGTGAAAGTTGTCTAGCAGGAAAAATGGCAAGAAAACCATTTGGCAAAGCTATTAGAGCCGAATATCCATTTTATTTAATTCACTCCGACATATGTGGTCCAATGAATGTTAGGGCCAGGTATGGAGGTGTTTATTTCATTACTTTCATTGATGACTATACTCATTATTTGGCTTTGTTTATTTGATTTCTCACGAGTCAGAAGCTTTAGAGTGCTTCAAAGATATTTGAACTTAGTAGAAAATCAATTAGACAGAAAAGTTAAAGCATTAAGAACTGATAGGGATCGCGAGTATTTGTCTTAACAATTTAAATTGTTGTGTGATGAAAAAAGAATTGAGAGACAATTGACCATTCCATAAACTCCAATACAAAATGGTGTTGCAGAAAGAAGAAATAGAACTCTTTTAGAAATGGTTAGGTCAATGATAGCAGGGATAAAGTTGTCAATCACCTATTAGGGTGATGCATTGTTAACAGCTGTTTATCTACTCAATTGAGTACCCTCCAAATCTGTACCTTCTACCCCATATGAGTTATGAACTGGAAGGAAATCTGATCTAAATCATTTGAGACCTTGGGGACGTGCAGCCTATGTTCATGATCTTTCTCACAAACATGGAAAGTTGGGTCCAAGAAGCAACAAAAGTATACTTGTAAGATACTCGGCACATTCAAAGGGATATGTTTTTATTGGTGATCAAGTAAGTGGGAGTGTTACCAAGTTTGAATCTTGAGATGTTTTTTTCTTAGAAAATGAGTTTCTAGCAAGGGAGAGATAAATCAGAATTTGTCTCTTTATGAAATTGAGGATCAGGACGATTCCATTGTTCAAAATTGTCTAGTACATTTACTTGAAAATGTACCTAGGGAATCTGATCCAAGTGGGAACGAGACGAGAGTTCCTGAATTTGTTTCACGTGAACCTCAAATTAGAAAAAGTAGTCATGGACACATAACTCGGCGTCGTTTTGATGTTGAAGGTGAAGCTTTTCTAATTGCCCCACAAAAGGAGGAAGAACTTAATTTTGTCGAAGAGGCTCTTTCTAGACCTACTAAAGAAAAATGGCAAAAGGCAATGGAAGAAGAAATTGAGTCAATGAAATCAAACCAAGTTTGGACATTGGTTGATTTTCCAAAGGATCGCAAGGCTATTGGAAATAAATGGGTTTTGAAAATCAAGTGCAAACCTGATGGATCCATTGAGAGATATAAGGCACGTCTAATAGCCAAGGGATATACTCAACAGGAAGGAATTGACTATGAAGAAACTTTTTCTCTTGTTGTAAGATTTACCTCCATACGCCTTATCTTAGCAATAGTAGCCAGTTTAGATTTGGAATTACATCAAATGGATATAAAAACAACATTTCTAAATGGCGAACTAGAAGAGGAAATTTATATGGAATAACCCAAAGGTTTCATAAAAGAGGGTCAAGAGCAAAAATTGTACAGACTCATTAGATCCATTTATGGATTAAAACAATCTTCCAAATAATGGTACTTAAGGTTTCATCAATCAATTATCTCATGTGATTTTCAAATGATTAATGAGGACCACTGTGTGTATGTCAAAAGATCTAACAATAAGTTTGTAATCTTATCACTTTATGTTGATGACATATTTTTGGCTAGGAATGATAAGGAGTTTCTTTTGAGTATCAAAAAATGGTTGTCATCTAATTTCGAGATGAAGGACTTAGGCGAAGCGGCGTATATTCTTGGTGTTAAGATCAAGAAAGATCGTTCAAAGAAATTGTTAGCTCTTTCTCAAGAGCCATATATTCAAAAGATTATTGAACGATTTCATATGCAAGATTACAAGTCTATAGATACTCCAAGTGCTAAAAACGGAGGCCTAACTAGAAAGATGTGTCATAAAACTCCACAAGAAAAGGAACAGATGGCTTGAGTTCTTTATTCTAATGCCGTGGGTAGTCTTATGTATGCTATGATGTGCACAAGACTAGATATTTGCTATGCAGTTGGCATGGTAAGTAGATATTAGTCAACCTCAAGCCAACCCCATTGGAAAGCCATAAAAAGGATAATGAGATACCTAAATGATATAGTGGATTATTCCTTCTGTTATCAAGGAAAAGATCTATACCTTGAGGGGTATACTGATGCTAATTGGGGAGGAGATTTAGATGAAAGAAAATCTACCTCTAGATATGTTTTTCTACTTGGAAATTGAGCAATCTCTTGGAGTAGCAAGAAACAAGCTTGTGTAGCTTTGTCTACAATGGAAGCTGAGTTTGTAGCATTATCAGTTGTAGTACAAGAAATTGTTTGGTTGAAAAGGTTTCTGAATCACTTGGGAATTGTGAATGATTTATCGAATTCTGTTATTATGGATTGCGATAGTCAAGCTACAATAGCATTTACTAGGGATCCCAAATATCATTCGAAAACCAAACATATTGACACAAGATATAATTTTGTGAGAGATATTATTGCATAGAAAAAGGTGCGCCTGGAGTATATCTCTACACACAAAATGATAGCAGATCCGTTCACAAAACCCATTCCAAGAGAATTTATTCCAGAGTCATGTTAAATCCTTGGGAATGCATAGATGTTAAATATTTTTTTTTTTTTTGTGAACATTGATATATAATATTTTCCCAATTTTTGTCAATTCATGATTCATGTTTATTAATGTCAATTGTGACACAAATTTATAATGCCTACACATACACAATGCTTCGTGTATAATACTATGTTCAATACTTCATGCATATTGCTGAGTACATTAAAAGTATGTCGAACAGATGATTGGTTTTCTCACACAAGCAACCACATCTATGACTAAGTGATGCATAGATGAAATATAAGTTTTAAGCATATCACAAAAGCAAACTAATGAGAGCTCAAGCTTAAAATAAAATCACCTTGATGAGTTATCAAAATGAGACTATAAAAGATAGTCAAAAGGTGAAGATTCATTCCTCACCTTACTTGTCTAAGAATGCCAGTTGGGAATCCTGCTTAATAGATATATAAGAAGTAAAGTTGTGGACTCAAGTTAGATACTGAGTGTATCTGAACTATCACCTGTACGATATTTATGTAAAATGAGACATACGTTCCATGGGGAAAGGAGAATAATACCGTAGCACATGTTTCATACCATGTATGCAAAGTTCGACAAAAAATAGGGTAACAAAAGATATGGATTTCTTCTTTTAGTTGTGTGAGACCCTCGAGGTCACAAGGATCTCGTAAAATACCCTTTGACCTTTAACTGTTTCTCGAAGTTATGATTTGGTGCAGCTATCTTAGAATGTTACCAAAAACCATGTATGATTTGGTTGGACGGAGCATATCTAGAAAAGAGATTGAATTATGATGGAAGGATTACAAGAAGAAAGAAAGATCTATTTGAGTGTCACATTTGGATGTATTCACAAGTGGACCAATTATAATCATTCGTTGAATTATAATTGTGAATACAGATTTTATTGAAAAGTGATAAATTATATTGAGATCTAAATATGAATAAATGTGACTTGATAGTTCTGGGGTATAGCATACAGACTCTACTTGAATAATGAAGCTGCTATATATACCTAACAGTTGTATAGCAATGAGTTCTCGAAAAAAAAGTATGTTGGTCGCACGACCTATTTATCAGTATGGAACTCACAAAGAAATGATAATATATGGGTATGTGAACCCATTATGTGCGAGTGAGAGATGAAGTAAATTCGAGTTGTGTACTCGAGTAGATCCGCCCATAACGGGTTCAGATCCAGTAACCAAATCCAGATTCAAACTCAAGTTTCGATCTACAACTGTTGTGTGCGGTTACAGAAGAAACTGCCATTGGCAGTTTCACCCTCTTCCTCTATTCATGGAGGAAGTGGGCAGATGGGCTGGGCATGCTCTTGCATATCTTCTATATACAATCAAAAAAGAAATATATAGAAGATATAGAATCGACAGAAAAATCTCTCTCAAGAGTATTCCAAATATCAACTTTGTGTGTGTGTGACTCTTAGGTTATGGAAATAAACGATTTTCACTGTGATTTCGTTTTGAACCAGTGATTCAACCATTGATCCTATCTTCGTTGTGCAACCAGGTAAGTCTGGTTTAATGATTCATTTGTTTCATTATTTCTAACAATCAAGAAAGAGTTTCTTGATGTGTTATTTAGTCACATTGATGAGATCGGATACATAATTACTAAGTTTGTGAATTTATCATTCCATGACTTTCACTCAGTTGGGACATTAGGTGATGGAATGATTGTATTATACGATAATCATAAATTATAATAGTCTTACTTGAAGTTAGACTTCATTGCCTTTTATATTATTTTGGGTCATTGTTAAGCCTTACCTAGGACCTTCAGAACATCTCGATGAGATGGAGAGATTTTTGAGATGGGTTAAAGTGTTCAACAGGTGTCAAAAAGGGTTTTGACATTATCTAATTATTATTAAGCAGTGAATATAGAAAGTCACACATTATATAATACGGTGTTTGGAAATCAAAACTGTGCATTTGTTGTATTCTTATCATCATTAATGGTTAATGATGGGTCAAAATATGTCATAAAGGTTAATGAACTAGTTGTAATTAAATATGGGACCATGCAGCATGTAAGTTGAAACTGTCGACTACTTCTGTAAACAATCAATTAGTTTTCCCTATTGCTAGGAGAAACAGTTGACTGTTTAAGGAGATGGTCGACCATTTTTTTAGAGAATTAGAAAATGATCAACAATTAAAAGGAAACGATCAACTGCTTTTATAGCCTTTGCTCGAGCTAGTAGCTTACACATGTCATTCTTTTAGTTGGTTTGAGGGGACATGCAGAGGCTTCTTTTGGACGCCAGAAATGAAGTAGAAACGGGAGAGAATTGAAGCAAACTTTGGCTTTTTCCTCTTGATAACGTTGTTTTTCTTCTTGATAGGTTTGAAATGCTATGGTACCAACTCAAGAGAAAGGGTGAATTGGTTAATTTAAAAATTTAGCAATGATAAACAAACCAATTAACACAAGTAAGAGAAAAACACAAAAGATTTATAATGATTCGGCTTAAATCAAGTCTAATCCACTACCTTAACTCCTCACTAACGATTTTGCAAACAATCCACTAAAAATTCTCCTATCACTCTAGATAAGCCCTCTAGTAACAAGTTAGGAAAAATACAAACCTCCTACTTAGATAAGTAGGCCCTCTAGCTACCGAAAGTAGAAAATACAAGAAATGTAAAATATGAGAGAATTTAAGAGATGAATTTCTTAGTTATAATGTCTCTCAAAATAAAAACAAGGTTTGAATGATAAAATACAAATTGGGATCAAAGCCTTTGAGAGAGAAAATTTAAAGCACAATTACAATTGAGAAGATTGAGAATATGTAAATAATTTGTAAACTCACTTCACTTCATTCTCATCCATTAATCTCTTCTAGATCATCCTTGATATATATTTATAGACCTCCCAAAAGTTTCAAAAGAAATATAGCTGTTTGTGACTATTGAAGTTTGAAAAACTAAGCTGTTGGAAGCTTTCTGCGAAACAAACTGTCGATAGAAGCGCATAAATTGTCGACATAATAGGTTTAGAAATGAAAAACTATCAACAGAATAGAGAAAACTATTGACAATTGCCTTTTCAAGCTTACTAACTATTGACAGTTGCTTACCAAACTATTGACAATCGCATTTGCAAACTTATTAACTGTTGACAGAGTCTTAAAGGACTATCGACAGTTTCACACATTTTTCCAATGCTTGATGACAGATGATCTTGAATGAACTCAAAAATGATTTCCTTTGATTTAAAAGATATTTTATTAAAAATTCATTTTGAATCAATTAAAAACATAATATTCCAAAATGCCATAAGAAATTTGTCACAAGATATTTTGTCATTGAATTTAATTTTTATTCAACAATTTTTTAATCAAATAGAAATATAATATTTCAATTGTCATCAACATTTAATTGTATGATAAAATTAATTTTGGTGCTTAATAAATCATATAAAAGAAATTTAGAGCACCAAGATAATAACCATAGATAAAATAATTTCATCATCAAGATATAATTGATTTTTATCATCTAAAGTATATCAAAGACAAAATATCAATCTATCAATAACATAAAAATGGTCTTTTGCCTTGAAAATTTTTTTACTTCATTTATCCAATTGTTCAAAACTAATTTGTAAAAATCATTTAGGAGATTCTTTTAAATCTTAATTCTTATTTGTGCAAATCTCCATCTATAGAAAATTATAGATAATTTGGTTTTTATTTTAATAAAGTACTTAAAATTAATTTTTGTTTCTAAATCATATACTTTAATTTAGAGTATAAAATCATTTGATATTTTTTATCATTAAAACTAAGCATAAGAGTAAAACATCGCTTCTCTGTTTTTGCTCCTTGTCTACTTCTTATTGCAGGTAACTCAAACGTTGAACTGAAAAATTTTGAATAGTTTGGAAGAATCTAATGAGTACGAGTGACTCAGCGTTTTTGGGGTAGTACGGGACAAGACTACGAGTTGATACTAGAAGGCTTGATAGGTGTGGACGGACTAGACCCTCTCCAACTTGAGAAGGATACAATCTCAATATAAAAATAGTTTTTACACCCACATGACATCGAGCTTTCATGTATGCAATTATCATATTACATGTGATATAATATCGTATTACTTAAATATTCAAACTATATATGATTTGTGTGAAATTGTGCTCCCATTATGCACCTTTGATACAAATTTTTTTTTTTAAATTCGTACACACTTTCATTTGACTATTCCAACATATTTATCATTCACTTCCATAATTGATAGTTCAATAAATTTGATTTACAAAACATCAAATCAATTATTTTTCAAAGTTCAATTAAAAGTGTCGAAGCATAATCCACATATGACATACCCTTAAAAAATCTCTACATTTTTTAATTTACATTTTATCTCACATTTTCGTTTCTTTTTTTTTTAAAATATCATTTTCCTATCAAAAATAATTTCTCATTTTCGTTTCGTTTCCATCTAACTTAGAATAAAAATATATTTTTAAACTTTATATGCCAAGGTATACAAAATTTTAGCATATTATTTGTAATTTTTAATTATATTTTGTAAATTACACGTTTCTATGTAATTTATAACTTTTTATTTTTCAAGATTTGGGATAACAAAAGTAATTTGAAGTATTATTCAATACAAAAAGAGTTTTACATAGTCTTATGTATGATTTTTTAATAAAATAATCAGAAAAATAATAAATATGGCATTTTTATTAGTATACTATTAAACTTCAAGTGGGGTGATTTATTCACAAATCCACCTAGGCTTTCTTAATCACTCTCATTGTCCAACGTTGGTCCCAATGGGAGCCTTCATAGTATTTCCATATGGACCCCATAAATCAAGTAGAAAAAGGAGAGAAATTAAGCTGGACTTTGGCTTCTTCCTCTTGACAACTTTGTTATTCTTCTTTGTTTTTGCTCCTTGTCTACTTCCTGTTGCAAGTAGCTTAAATATTAAGTTGAAAAAATTTGAATAATCTAGGAAAATCTAATAAGAATGAGTGACTCAGCGTCCTCTAAGTAGTACAAGACGAGGATTATGAGTTGATACTAAAAGACTTAATAGGTGTGGACAAATTAGACCTTCTAAAATTTGATAAGAATACGATATCAGTGTAAAAATAGTTTTTACACCCACTTAACATCAAGCTTTCATGTATGCAATTATTATATTACATGTGATATAATATCATGTTACTTAAATATCCAAACTATATATGATTTGTGTGGAATTGTGTTTCAACTATGCATCTCTAATACAATTTTTTTAAAAAAAAAAATACATACACACTGCGATATGGCTATTCCAACATATTTATCATTCACTTTGATAATTGATAGTTCAATAGATTTGATTTACAAAATATCAAATCAATCACTTTTCAAAGGTCAACTAAAATTGTTAAAGCATAGTCCACATGTGACATGCCTTTACATAAAAACTATTATGCACAAAAATAGCTTGGAGACATCATTTCGAAAACATTAAAGATGACTCGAAATGTTTTTGAGGCTGTTTTTACAATTTGTGAAATGTTTTGAGAGTGTTTTGCAATTACAAAAAAATTTCGGAGACGCATTTTCAGCAACTAAATATGGTTAAACCAGCAAATATATATATATATATATATATAATATTCTTCTTTCTAATCTTCTTCCTATATTCTTCAATTTTCACCTTGCCTTTAGCCTTAATTTCCAAATTTGATGATCATCTCACTACCTCAAACCTCTTGTTGTCGTTCTCACTCACACTTGTTGATTGTTGTCGTTGATTTCTAGCAATTACTCCTTGCTAGGTGCTCTTGTGGTCATCGATTCAAGCTAAAGTGATCAAGGGGATTGCAAGAATATTTGGTGCTTTCACCATTGTTCGCTCTCACCGTTGCCATTGATTGTGTCTTGCTCGATGCTTGTGTCGCTGCCTATTTCTCCTTGTTTATGTTTGTTTGTATTATGTTTGAACTATTTTTTATAATTTTTTATATTAAATATTATATTTACAAAAAAAATCTTTATATTTTTAAAATTTACACTTTACCCCACATTTTTGTTTTCTACTTTTTTAGAAAAATGCCATTTCTCTATTTTCGTTTCGTATCAGAAACAATTTTCCATTTTCATTTCTGTACAACCTAGAATAAAAATATATTTTTAAACTTTATATGCTAAGGTATACAAAATTTTAGCATATTATTTGTAATTTTTAATTATATTTTGTAAATTACACGTTTCTATGTAATTTATAACTTTTTTATTTTTCAAGATTTGGGACAACAAAAGTAATTTGAAGTATTATTCAATACAAAAAGAGTTTTACATAGTCTTATGTATGATTTTTTAATAAAATAATCAGAAAAATAATAAATATGACATTTTTATTATACTATTAAACTTCAAGTGGGGTGATTTATTCACAAATCCACCTAGGCTTTCTTAATCACTCTCATTGTCCAACGTTGGACCCAATGGAAGCCTTCATAGTATTTCCATATGGGCCATCTTTAAGCCCATTTAATATTCTAATTCAGCCCATGTCTAAGGCCACATTTTTAAGCAATTAAGCCCACTCTTTTACACCGAACTAGTACATTAGCTAGCTTTATGGGTGTCTCAACCCAACAAGGTTAATAAAAAAAATATTTTTTCTTCCACTCAATTACCATAAAAAATATATAAAAGTGCTTTTATAAATAAAAAAAAATGACTTTTTTTGGGCATGAGACAACACAACCATATAGAGGCTTAGAGTCTGTTTGGTGGTGTAAAAAAAAAATTTAATGTTATGAAATTTCGTTAATAAATTAAATTATCAAAATATTATTTATTTATTTTATTTAGAAAAGTTAAGATTGTCTTTTCAAACCTAGCAACGGTCAAACTCTATGTGTATTTGCCAAGCTTTTTTTTTTTTTAATAAAGAATAGAATTGATGATTAACTAAATTGTGGTAACGTGTGGTCTCAACAATAAGTCTCATAATAGTGATAATAAATTTTATTCTAAGTATTGACTGATGTATATAATTTTCATTTACAATTCACAATAACGACTCTTATTCATTTATTTTTTATAATGAAAAATGACAGTGAATTTTTTCATGTTAATTATTGAAACCTTTAATAGATCATCGATTTTTTTTTTATATTCTTAATAATTGGAGGAGAAAAGAGAAAGAAAAGATTTTTTTATTTTCTTAATAGTAAGAGAGATTCTTATAATTTTTCAAAACAAAAGGGGTATCTTTACAATTAGGCCTAAATAGGAGAGGGTATCAATGTAATTTAAACACACACAGAGAGATAGAGAGACAGAGAGAGACTTTGATTCTTATCTACAAGGAAAGGGATCTGTCTCTGGAATATTCAATCTCCTACAATTATTTTATTCATTGTTCTCTCTCTCTGTCTCTCTCTCTCTCTAAACTGGAGACAGACAACTTTCTCTGTTTCTCTTTCTGAAACCCCATCAAAGATTCGTTTTTTGTACGCGACGCCCCGACCTCGACCCTTCTCTTCTTTTCTTCTTCACTTCTTCCCTCCCTCTCTGCTCTCTCTCTCTCTCAAATTATATGTATTAATACACCGAAATTATTTAATTTGGATTCCTAGGTTTATTCCCTTTTCTGATTCTACTTGAATCCCTTTATTCTTCTCCCTCGCTGTCTCCGGATCTATCTGTTCTCCAACAGAGCCTCTCCGTTCTCTTTCTCTCTCTCTCTCTCTCGCTTCCTTTTTTCATCGGGAAGAGGAGAGAAAACCCGATGATCTGTGAGGGTCACAATCAGGATCATCAAATGCGGAAATGTCAAGAATATATCGACGCTCTTGAAGAGGAGCGTCGCAAGATTCAGGTGTTCCAGCGCGAACTTCCTCTGTGTCTCGAGCTCGTTACTCAAGGTACGCCAAATTCACGAAAACCCATTTGAGATTTCTCCCGATTTCCCTCTCTGTAATGTGTTTTTTCCAGTCTGCTTTTCTTTCTAAATTCTTGATGGAGAGCGAAACCCGTTTGGGCTTCCTTCTGATTCTCGTCTCTGTAATGTGTTTTTCAAGTCTATTTTTTTCCGTTTCAATTCTTGGTGGAGAGGAAGACCCATTTGGGCTTTCTTCTGGTTCTCGTCTCTGTTATGTGTTTTCCGAGGCCTTTTCTCTCCAAATTCATGGCGGATTTGTTCTTGGTTTTCTGGGTATTTTGCAGCGTGTTAATATTAGAACCAGATTAAAATTGAACTATTTAAATTAGGTTTCTCTCTGCAACATGCTTTTGAGTTCAACTCTTGATTATATTTTAGGTTTAAGGCTTTTGCCATGTAAATAGGTTTGATATATAACTCTTTCAAAGCAATACAACTTTCATTGTCCTGAGTGTCGTGTCTCTTCTAACACAGCGATTGAGGCCAGCAAGCAGCAGTTGTCCGGGACGACGACAGAGTGCTTTCATGGCGGCCAATCTGAATCTTCTGAGCAGATATCAAGTGAAGGGCCTGTTTTGGAGGAATTCATGCCGATTAAGAAGGCCGCATCTTCTGATGATGATGATGAGCAGCAGTCTCACGAATCGGAGAACAATAATAACAAAGATTACAAGAGCAATGAACAATCCATGAAACCGGATTGGCTTAGATCTGCTCAGCTATGGAATCAAACCCTAGATCCGCCCACTAACCAGGTAATTGACAACATGATCTTTTAATACTAAGAGTAAAATCATTTGGATTTCTATTGAAGTTATGATGCATGAGAAAAAGTCTACTGTGAGTGTTGACTCTATAGAGTGGGATAAAGGCTTGGTATGTTGCTGATGTTGTTGTTGTAAAATAGTATGGGTTTGGATAGTTTGGTTTCAAGTTTGGAAATTTGATGTTGCAGAATTCACCAAGAAAGGTTCCAGTCATGGAAGTGAAGAGAAATGGCGGCGGAGCTTTCCACCCTTTTAGGAAAGACAAGCCACCGCCTTGTACTCTGCCCACCACGGTGAGCTCAACCGAAGAATCGGGTGATTGCAGCGGCAGCGCCGGTGGTGGTGGCAAGAAAGAAGAGAAAGGACAGCCGCAGAGGAAGCCCAGAAGGTGCTGGTCACCGGAACTGCACCGACGGTTTTTGAACGCCCTTGGACAGATTGGTGGTTCTCATGGTCTGTTCTAAAACCATTCTTTGGGCATCCATATTGTAATTTATAGTTGTCTATAGAGTTCATTTTGAATCTGAAATGCTTCAATTTTTCTGATCAAATTTGGGCAGTGGCAACTCCTAAGCAAATCAGGGAGCTGATGAAGGTTGATGGGCTTACCAATGATGAAGTCAAAAGCCATTTACAGGTTGCTTTTGTTCATTGTTCTCATTTGTTTCAATGTGCCATTGCATCTCAGATAGCCCATCTTTTGATTTAGCAAAAAATTCGTGTTTTGAATAGCTCAATCTCGAGATGAATCTGTGCTTGGTTGTGATTGTTTGCTTAATGGGTATCCGATTTATAAATTTAACTGGAAGCATCAAAACGAACAAAACCAAAGCGAGTGAGAATTCAATCAGAGAAAAGCATTACGAAACCTCATCTACTGTTTATTATGCAGAACTATATAATTGTTCCCAGTAATTTTGCTGTTGAAACAGCCTTTCCCTAAAGTAAAAGGCAAGGCTGCATTGCATATAAAGACGAACCTCAGCCTTTCTTAGTTTGGACATTAACAGAAAATTGAAAAATGTAACAAAATCAAACCGAGCCTAAATCTTGACCTTTATTTGTTGCCAGAAATACCGGCTGCATGCAAGAAGGCCTTCCCTTTCAGTGCCCAACAGCAACCCACAAGCTCCCCAGTTTCTGGTGGTGGGAGGAATCTGGGTTCCACCGCCTGACTACACGGCAATGGCCGCCATTGCCACTGCAGCGGCCGGGGAGCCGTCCCAACTGGCCCCTCCAATCTATGCACCGGTAGCAGCACCGCCACCACCGGCCATCCCACAGACACCGACGCAAAAGCAGAATCATAAACGGTCCGAGCAACTGAATTCTGACGAAGGGTCGAGCCACAGCGACGGCGTAGCTCATTGCCGGTCGCCAGCGACCTCATCGTCCACTCACACCGCATCGTCCTCTCCGGCATTGTAGGTTTGGTTGTATGAAGAGTGGTGTAGAATTTTTGTAACAAATGCCGGTATGAACATCTTACTGTTATCTTCAGAATTCAGATATATTAAACGTATGAATAGAGGAAGTAACGTATAGATGCTTCACCCGACTTCTGTTGTTGAATCTCTCTTCAAATCAACACAGGAACAGGATCATATTCCGTGAGTAGAAGATGAAGCCAAGGTGTTTGGTTAAAATGGTAACTTACAAATTGAAATTAAATATCATTATTCTTGAAATTAGAAGCATCCAAAGAGGGGAACCTGTTCATGTTGATGTTGGGCGAAGAAGAACGAAAGGAAGAAGACAAAACCTTATATTGTAATCTTTTGTATAATAATATAACCAAACTAAATGGTCCCCATTGGAATATTCCATGCATTTCAAGCACAAGATATCTTATTTATTCTTTATTATGAAAAAAAAACTAAAAATATATATTATATATTATACATGATAATTGGAGAGAGAGAGAGTGGGGGGGGGGGGGGGGGGTTGGGACTTGGGAGAGAGAAGGTCAAAGTAAATGGAGCATTGGGTGTGTATATATATTTGTTGTGTCATTATTTGCGTCCCTTGTCGACTCGCTTCTGAGTCATCATAAGGGAGATAAATCAAAAAATACGTTCAAGTAATCAGGATTTAAATCTGTATTTACTAACACTTATCAAGGATCACCTTTAAAAAAAATTATTTTTTTCAAAAATCTATCTCACGCTAATAATCTTTAACATGATTACATCTTTATAATCCCTTTTTTTACCACTTTACGGTATCCGAGGGGCATGTACTTCTTATATTTTGTAGACAGGCAAGAGGCACATGTACTTATATTTTGTGGACAGGCAAGAGGCACAAGAAATAGAGATATTCTCTTACCCTGGGAATCTTTCATTTGGACAGCCTCCCACTCCATATGGCTTTATGTATAGCCTTAGACCAATGATTAACTATTAAATATTCTATTTGGCAGAGAAATACTTCTTTTTTCCTTGAGAGAAGGAAGAAACCCTGAAAAGACAGGTTGATTTGGTAACGTTTTTTAATTAATTATTTATAGAATTGTGTTAGTATATTCATTATGCTTGCGTTTTCTAGTAGAATTAATCTTAAAATAGGTCTAAAAATATTTTAGTTTGGCATAGTTTTTGGTTATGATGCCCGAAAATATTTTTAGAGTATCGTTTTGTATAGTTTTTGAAATATTTATATTTTTGAAATGTCAAAAAAAAAGTTAAAAAATATTTATACAATTTTAAAAAGACATTGATACCGTTTTATAATATTAAAAAAAATCAAAAACTAATTTAATAATGGATGGATTAAACTTTTTCTCACTTGGTGGCCATTGACTTTGAAGCTACGGACTCAAATGGATTCAATAGCAAAAAAATAAAAACTCTTTAATTGGATAAGGAGGATGGGTGCAAATTAAATTGGATAATATCGCTTTCGGATTCAGACCCCTGAGCGAATGTAGGGCCATATGGCCTTTCGTCTGTCCCAAAAGCAAACTATTGTTAGATCAACTGCGCTAAGCCAACTTGGCCCATTAGTTCAAACTTTGACCCTTATGTGGAAGTACAATACCCATTTTTACACTTTACTGTTTTAGAAATAATTTTTTTAAATAAATTAATCATTAAACTTAATATATCCAGTTAATTAATTTGTTTAAATTAATTTAATTAAAAGTATACCAAATTAACTTCGTAGATGGCCAATTAATAAAATGAAGACTTGATATCTTATTATTACTATATACAATAACACTTTTTTATATAATAGAGTTAGAACTTAATATATTGTAATACCACCTGTTTTTGATATGAGAATATACAAAAAAGTAGTGCATCATCTTTTAGGGTAAATTACATTAATTACTTTTGAAGTTTAGCATAATCGCATCGATCACTCATTTATTTTAAAAAAATTATTATAGACATTTCATTATCTTTAAAAATCAAAATAAAATGACTCTTTTACTTTTATAATTTTATCTCTTTTCTGTAATTTCTTTCATATTTTTAATCAAGTTCAATAAAATTAAAAAAAATTAAACAAAAAATACCACATGTGCCCAACTGCCCACCAATAACCATCGGATGTGGGTCAAACCATTGAATCCCAACAATTAGGGTTCCAACAATTAGTAAGGGTGAGGGGACGAGGGAGATCAAATTGAGAGCTTGGATTGCTAGTAAAAAATAGCAAACTTGTTCTCTAAAAGATCTTGGACTTCCAACTTTACTTGGACTAATTTTTTACAAAACTTCAATTATATCATAATTTTCAAGAAATTTATCAACTAAACCATCAATCTCTCAACCTTGATTCTATGTCTACAACCAACTAAAAAGGGAAAAATCATAAGTAATAAAAAAAAGTATAGAAAGTTCAAACTCTAGAATGTTTGAGATTCATATGATTGAGAAAGAGAGATGAGAGGAGGAGGGCAATGTTATAGTTGTACTGCCACCAAAGAAGGAGGAAAGAAAATGAGAGAGAGAAAAAGAATTGAGAACTCACGAATTTTTTCAAATTTAAGGTTGATCATCAATTGAACTTTAAATTAATAATATGACATTCATTATTTAAATTAATAATTTAAATTCATATAAAAGAACAATACGACCAAATTTTTTCAACACTATTTTTGTATAGAAAAGTTTGCCGAGAACACAAATTTGACAAAATTGATGAAATCAATAATCCAACAAGAAACTTGATGACTTCACCACACCACATGAATTATACTACACTGTACAATTATTCTGTGACCAACTCCACTTGAGGGGGATTTAGGGCTTACAGTTGTTGTACAATCAAGTACTAAAAAGAAGTGATCTCTCCCACTTCTGAGGATGATAATCTATGCAACTCACTATTTTCTTAGCTTCTGGCTGTGGTAATTCATCATCGACAGGAATCTTCTCATGCCAGACGAAGTCATTCTCGTGTTCATACTTTCTCAGCAGCTCGGCAAGCTCGTTAATCTCCTGCTTAAAAACCAATCGCCACGACTCCTCCCCTGGCATTTGCTTCTGCCCATTAGTTAATGCACGGCGAACAACTCCAACAGCAAGCCCAACCTGACCAGCACCCTTTAAACTTTCCGCAAGGTATTTATGGCTTCTTAACTGATGAAGGGCTTTGCATGAAGAAATGAAATTCTACACAGTCAAGTAATATGGAAGCATTTATCAACTCCACTGTGAAATGAAGAAACCCCACACCAAAAACAAAAACAATGATGATGTTGATTATGCTCAAGAAATAATAAGGGGAAAGAAACATAGAGAAGGATAGGAGGAGAATCAACATGACCGCGCATTAACCTAAGTGAAAATACCAAAAACATAAAAAGCAAATTCTCATAAGGAAAGCACCCAAAAGATGCAATAAGGCATTAGCCAGAAGGTTTATAGGAGTCTAAAATTACAAGGCAGAGCTTGATTTCATTCTGATCACTTTAGGGACAATATACCCTCTTGTAACAATTGTCAAACATCTCTAATCTGTATGGTATAAGAAGCAAGCCCTAGTTATTCATCAAAATCCCATAATTTCCTAAGGTCTTAGTATCACCATTAAATGCTGATCAACAAATCTGATATTCTTGCCTGTAGCCCATAAATGCCAGGTTAAGAGTACCTCCATGAAAATATCTTATTGCAGGTGTAGAATATTGTAAACTGCACCTTGTCTGGATCTTAACTTGGGGGAAGTCTTCGTCTTGATTGGTTGTGGCTTTCTGTTAGAAGACTCACAAGACCTAAAATAATTGAAAGAATTTCTATGGATGTCGACAAAGATAACTATAGAGAAATTTATACAAGATAAAGATAAGCTAAATCAGCCTAATCAACCTAATCAAGAGTTCAACTAACAAGAATATCTAAAGAGAGAAAAAACCCAATATAAATCCAATTCAATTCTGAGTTGATTAGTTGTAGAATTCTATTGTTAACATTGTCAAACTATAGGAGCCCAAAATTTTAGCTCAAACAGCTCGGTCAGGTTCTCACAAGAAGAGTGTTTTTACGGAGATAAAAGAGCAGTACCTCTGGTGCTTGCATAAATTGAGATTATAGTATTCATGATCTTCAAGGCTTAAGAAATAAAAACCACCAGGCTGCTTGAAGATCAGATTGAATGAAGCCAAACAGGCTCTTCGAAGAAGAATATATCACAGTTCAGGGTTCAATCAACGCATTATCCTGTTAGATACTTCCATTTCGTCTATCGTATTTACTAAAAATTGATATCAACATTGACATTTAAACTTCAGTACTTAATTGGTACAAATTATGTTACCCGGAAAGGAGATCATTTTAGTAATTGGATAGGGTACAGGAATGCAAATGCAGTATACCATCTTCAGGAACAATGTTTCAGATCGTAAATTGGTAATTAGTGTTCCCTTTCTTTCTTTTAGTACATTCAAATGACAAAGCCCTAGATGAGGGAGGACAAGGGTCCATGGACTAGGCAGTGGCACCACTTATCAATGTACCCCTAGCTGGGAACTTGTGTATCAGTTCAAAAAAATTGAGCAAAACAAATTAAACTGCTAGGTTTCAGAGTATTTAAAGAGATTCAAAGGTTTGCAACCATTGATATTTGCAGCAAGTATTTTTTTTTTCGATCAGATATTTGTAGCAAGTAGAGAAAAAAGAGAATTTAACTTAGCAAAGAAAAGAATGGAGAGAAGTTAGTAAAGGAACCTGGAATTGAACAACCAAATTGCATTGATGCACTTTGTTCAATTCCAGAAAAAAGGATATTGTTGTTAGAAAATAATAATTTTTTATTGGGAAAAGCCTAGAACCCCCTTCACTACCCCCCCGCCCCCCCCCCCCAAAAAAAAAAGTGCATCCTTTGAAATTTTCGTACTATGTTCAAGGTTGACAGGGACCAACTCTTCACCAGTTTGTAATTCTGGGAAGAAAATATTAATGTTCTGATGTGAATCAGGTTACTAAAGCCTCACAAGATCTGTTGAGCATTAATGGAGGCCCAATATTTGTTGAGCATTCATGGAGGCCCAATATCTGTTGAGCATTTATGGAGGCCCAATAACAAGATTTGGGGTTGATTGATTGATTGACATAATTGCAAGATTTGGAGTTGATTGATTGATTGGTATCTAATTGACAAGATTACAAGATTTTGGGGTTGATTGATTGAATGATTGATTGATTGAGAAGATTTACAAGATTGCAAGATTTGGGGTTGATTGATTGATTGGTTGATTGATTGACAAGATTGCAAGATTTGGGCTGATTGATTGATTAGTTGATTGATTGACAAGATTGCAAGATTTGGGTTGATTGGTTGATTGATTGACAAGATTTGGGGATTGTTTTAACTCTTTTCTATTTTAGATAATTCTTGTTTCTTTATCAGATTACGCTATTTCCTTCTTGTAATAAATTCCTACTATGCCTAGGATTTGATTTATTTCTTTCTAATTTAGAATTTGAGTTCGGCTATATAAGCCAATGTAACCCGAGAGGAATTTAGTTTTTGATCAATATTATTTGTGAGAGTTTTCTCTTTGGTTCTTCAACGAACTACTTTGAACTTATCAAGATTTTATCTTGTGGCGTTCATTCTTGACTTATCACTCACAACTCTTCTCATCTATCTTGAGTGTGGCGTCAACCCTACCTTCTTATACCTTTGGTTCTTATCTCTTTATAGATAACGGGTTAAGGTCCTTTATTTTCTTTATTATGAATTTGTTTTAGAACGATCCTTGGCAAAGGAACCATTTTTGATTGTCGGGTCTCACCTTCCTTCGTGGGGTTCACATCATGTTCCTAATTGGAATCTCAAATGTACCACTGGCGATTTAGAATGGCGGAAGAATATACTCTACAGTTCACAACACTATCACTTCATCTTAATTTATTTCATAAGGTGGCAGTTAATTTATGCTTTAAGTCCAGTGAGTCAAAACTTGAGAACAATTGGTTCCTATCTAAATCACATGGCAATCATACAAAGCGAAAACCTACATCCCACGTTACCCATAAGTTCAACCTACCATCTGGATATAGGAGGGTGGCCAACATAGATGTTTGATGGCACCCACATAGCAACATGACTGCATACCTTTTCTAGGTAACGATTTGATGGGAATGGGTTTTGGGTAATTGCTCTAGGCACACCCATAAACTCCACTTATAGTGTTGAACATGTTCCTCCTATTTACAACTGGCACCAAGCCTAGATAAAGGAAGGTCGCATTAGGTAGCCAACCAGCAACATAAAACTCATCGAATCAAACAATATAAATCCCAGACAAATGAAGAAACCGTTCGAATGTAATACTTTTAGTGGGCCATTGTATTGCTTGAATACAATGAAAGATGAGTTAGGGCCGCTACATTGGCACCCATAATAGAGTCAAATCTGCACGGACTCTCACATTTTCATTTATCGGTGTGAGCAAAGAAATTAATCCAAGATCAAATATTAAGGATTGGATCATGGAAAGAACTAAAAATAAGAGATTTGAGCCAAGTGAAATGCATAAAAAGGAAAAAGAAAAGGGATATGAGCCAAGTAAAATGAATAAAAGATGAAAATTGAAGGTACTAGTAAATGAGAGGAAAATCGAAGAGAGATGGAATGAGTCATTCTTAGAGCTCTTCAATGAGGTGGAGAAATAGGTTTTGTGTTTAAGCATCTTAATAATTCTGAAGAAAATAGAAATTACATATTTTATAGATGTATTTGTCCAAATGAAATAGAACAAGCATTAAAAAGATGAAAACTAGTGCACACCCTATAGAAGGATGGAAATGGATTGGAGAAGAGGGCATTTTTTGGTCCATGAAATTGGTTAATGTAATGCTTAAATCAAAATGGATGTTGAATTAGTGGACAGAGCAATTTAGTGCCTATGTATAAGAATAACAAATATGTTCAAAGTAGTGAAAATTATATTGGGATCAAATCAAGCTAATGAACCACACCATGAAATTTTGGGAGAGAAATATTTTAGTTTCAAAGGTTAAGAAGTGAAACTAAGGTTTTGAGAACCAATTTGGTATTGTGCTAAATAGGTCAACAATGGAAACTATCTACTTAGTGAGACAATTAATGTAAAAGTCAAAAGATAACAAAAAGTTTTGCATAAGATATTTATAACTTGGAACAAGTTTGTGACAGAGTCTCTAGAGAAATCTTGTGTAAGGTGTTGGAGAAGAAAAGCAGTTCAAGGATCTACATTGAGCCCTTCCCACTTTGCTCTTTTGAAGTGCCTTAGTGTATTTTATTTGCAGACAATATGGTCTTGATGGATGAGATAAAAGAAGGGATACAAAAATAAAGGTGAATTCTCGATAAGCACTTTAAAATCCAAATGTTCCCGAACTAGAAAATATTAGATCAATATTATTTTAGTAACCATCGAAGCTATTAGTTAATAATATTTAGACTTCTGACTAATGTTTTCTTTGGAGCAGGGATGGGGTAGGGAATAGAAGAAAGGTACACAATGGAGAGAACAGAGGGGCACTGAAACTAAGTCAAGGTCATACTCTCCTCTTATTGGAGAAGAATGGAACATAAAGGAGAGTAATATAGCTTCACTTTGTTTGGATAGAAAACAGAACGGGATGGAACGATAAAGTAAAAACAAAATGACAATTACACCCTTCACTTTAAAAAATAATAAGAAAAAAATAGTAGATCAATAGCAATATCTATTTTTGATTTCCCTTAACCCTCCCTACGTCCCAGATTGAGGTGTAGGGAAAAATGGGGTATGGATCCTTCCTTTTGGGTTTCCCTCCCCCACCTTCCCACCCCATGCAAGCAAGGGGCAATTGTTACAACTGAAGCATAGATTGCATGCCAACAGGAATTTTCATCAGATTTCATTTCACAAGGTAGCATTGAACACATAAAAGACCTAAAGTTATTATTGATGTGGATTATGCATAGCAGGCAACAGACATGATGTTGATGTCATAATTATACTAAGATAATAAAGCCTGTAAATTCTACAAGCTGCACCATTATGGAAGATTGAAGAACACAATGGAGAATGAAAAGAAAGGTCACAACAAAATAACATATTAAGTATGATTTATTATGTAATAACCAGCTCCAGTAAAAGCATTAGTATTACCATAAAATGTAAGTGCTCATGAATTGAAAATAATTATGTAAATACAACAAATAATAAAGGAGATAATGGTTGCCAACAACAAATATATAATATATAAAACATGCATGCTAGACATTTTGATACTTCACATCTGATAGGAAAGAGTAGAACAAATTTAAAAATTTAGGGAAATAAAGAAACCTTATTTCCTTCCCCTTTTTCAAAGAAACCATTTCACAACATAATAGACTTCTTTCTTTTTCTTTGTTCCTTGGTTTTCTGTTTTGTTGGACATCCAATGTAACGGTATGGATGTTCAGAAAAACAAGTTAATAGAACTTGTTATACAACTGTTTCCAAAAGGAGATACTGATCAAGCCTGTGCATGGTTATTGCAAAAAGAGCATACATACCACAAATTGCACAGAAATGTCTTTGCACTCTTTTGTGGAAGAATACAAAATAACAGCAGCTTCATCAAGTAGTTGCACAACACCATTATGCAGTTTTGCCAGAAGACCTTCAGAGTTTCCTTTTTCTTCTGCCTTCCTTATAGTTACAGCCTACTTTTTTAAAATAGAAAAGATATTGATCCATAAATAAGATAAAAGGAAGCAAAGAACCATATAACATCCAGACAAAAAGAAACAAGCAGACATTGGAAAATCTAATTAGCAGCAAAAAAGTGGAGGCAGATCTCAACCTATAATATTATGCATATCTTACAAGGCCACAACTATAAATAAAAGCAAATTACCTGGGCCTCAGCCAAACAAATGAGGCTCATAACCAATGAGACACTAGAAGTAGCTTCCGGCGGCCTTTCTGGGGCCAATGCCTGCAAACTTGGAAGGACCTCAAGGGCCAGATAGTGATAAACTCCTGCAGCTTTTCTGAAAAGTGTGGCAGATTGCACAGAATCTGTATAGCGCATTGGAAGTTAGTATAATCATTTTCAGTTAACACAATCAAATGTAAACAACGAATGAAGACTACAACTTACTTATTGATAAAATTTCTGAAGCCCATTTCCGAAGCATTGCACCATAAAGGAAAAGAGTCATGCTCTGCTCAAATTGCAAATTATCAATTTGAAAGAACTTTGGACCCACAAGGTTAAATAAAGAAGATGAACCGAGAGCACTGGACCATCTGATCTTAAGGTCTGAAGTCAGCCACATAATGCAGCTATTGCTGTCCAATCCAACATGGTAAACCAAGTTTTCCAATAAAGGCAAATACTGTTCCAGCTTTTGAAGGTCCTGAGGCATTTTAAAGAATAACATATACAATGGGAATAACATCAAGAAAATACCATTGAGGTCCTAATAGCACCAACTTAATTTATGACAATTGAAAACCAAGCATTTTTCAATGCACCAGTTCATCATAAAATGAAGTCATTACCACAACAACCAAACAATGATAAACATATATGGCACAGTTTTCTGGGTTCAAAGGACAATCCCAACAGGAAACTAGGATAGTGAGAAGCCACAAGAAAGCTTAATGTTTCTTATTGACTTATTGTACATATACATGCTTTTTATTGATCGAATACCTGTTCAGTCTGAGAAGTCAAACCTCCAGACATTTCCCTTGCAATGGCATCTGTAATGGATTTGCTTCCATTGATGGACTCCTCAATTGCCCTACGTTTGGAGCTTAGCTCTTTCAGTTGTTCAAGCGTGCCTGAATCATGGGCTGGATATACGTCCTCAAAAACGATCTGCCAAACATCAGAACATATCACTAGCCATTAGCAATTAAATCATCCATGCAATACAGATAAAACAAAAGAATGTGCATGGTTATTAACATTTGACAAGGAGTCATGCTTAATTTAACCAAAACAAACAAGTTGCATGCTCACACACAGCATAGCAAATACATTAGCCCGCTAATTTGAGTGCTCAACAGAAGCTACAATATCACATGGAATGAGAATTCAAATTTAGTTGAAATTAGTTATGCTATTAGGGCTGTGTCATCTGCGCACTAAGGCTTCTGCAGATATTTAGTCTTTGAGGTTTAGTTTCCACCCGGAAAATCATATAATCCATGAAGTAACCATGCAGTGAAAAGCTATGAGAGAATCAATGAACCCAACAAAATCAAGTGATATATCTTCTACACACGATGTGAAACAAAGTAGCAATCAGCTCTAAGTTTTGATGCAGTGACTCCAATTTTCCAATTCCAATTCATCTCTGAAAGTCGATGGCCTTAAGTCAAGGTCAGTCCACCACGCCATTTAATAGAAAATAACTAACATGTGACGTCCTTCAAACTTAAACGAAACATCTTGTCTCGCCAAATTATACACTAACCTGAAAACTAATAATTAAGAAGGCAAAGAACAAACTCTTCATTCAACCCATTCAGTTTCAGAAGTGCAAAACAAGTCCCGTATAAAAAGGAAACCGATCATAATTTAAACTCGCAATTTAATTCGATAAACCCCAATTATACAAACTTTCATAAGTACTAAGAGGAGAGAGAAAGACACCTTCTTTGTTTTGAGCTTCACAGGATCCGCAAATTGCAGCATCATCATCCGCCGTATTAGCAATGGCTCTGTTCGCTGAATTACTTCAAAGATTCAACCCCAATTTGGACAGACAGAACGAACGAGAAAATAAGAAACCTAAACCTGATCAATCGTACAATCCGCAGAAGAAGTATATTGATGATCCAAACAACCAGTTCAAGAGAGGAGAAAGTGGGAATTTAAGAAGGAAGGTAGCATGAAAGGGTTTTGGCTCATAAATAATTTTACAGGGGAGAGTCATGGATGGGTCATCATTTCGTCGCTTTCAACTTCTCTGTCTCTCTCTCCGTTTCGCTTCCTTCTCTACCAAGGATTGCCAGAAGGTCGGCCCCGAAAACGAGTGGACCCGGTGATCCCGACTCGGGAACCGGGATCGAGATCGTCATCCATAGGAGTGAGTATTTAGTAATCCCGATAGAAATTACTGAAATTAAAATAATTAAATTTATGTTAAAAATTAAACTGAACCAATCAAATAAATATAAAATTTGAAACTGAAAAAATCAAACAAATACGGCAAAAACGGAACTGATCGAACAAATTGAAAAATAATGTCATTTTTGACAATTTAATTATTTTATTTTTTTAATATAAAAATTAAATTGAACCAATAGAATCTCCCATTAATTTGAATCGAATCAAATCAATAATTTTGATCGATTTGTTTCCATTATTTCAATTAAATTAAAATTTTGCTAAATCGAGATTGGGATTAGGTGATCTCAATACTTGATCCATACCTAATATTTTATAAAATATTATAAAATTATCACATTAATTTTTTTTATTGATATAGGATGTTAGCATAGAGTTTGATAAGCAAAATTAAATTGAGACATCACGTGCTATATCATGTCACTTGGAGACATCAAAAAGTATTAATGAAAATAGCAAGTTTCTTAAAAATTCATTATTTTAAATAATAAGTTTTGCTCATTTATCGAGTCCAACACCCCCTCCCTTCCTAATTTAGAAAATTAATGTGACAATTTTATAATATTTTATTAAAATATTTAGAGAGAGAACTATTTAATTAAATAATTTTAAAATAATAATATATTTAAAATTTCTCTTGGTGTTTGTCTGTCCCTGCATACACCTGCCAGAACAAGATTTAAGGGAGGTGATATATATGACTATTTTCTTATTATTTAAATTTATTTTTTGATTTAAATAATTTTGTTAATGTTATATGATCCAAAATAATATCATTTTGGTTTATAATAGATAATGTTAATTCTTAAGATTGAGAG
Organism: Diospyros kaki; assembly: GCA_036245055.1. Lineage (NCBI taxonomy): Eukaryota > Viridiplantae > Streptophyta > Magnoliopsida > Ericales > Ebenaceae > Diospyros > Diospyros kaki. Next base: position 4,865,955 of record BSEG01000010.1, read on the forward strand.
CACAAGAGTTTTGTTGAAAAGATATTTGTCAAGTGAAGCTTAGAGGGTTGAATTAAAAATGAGAAAATTTTAATTATAGAAATATAGCAAAAATTAACAAGAATTAATAGAAAAGAAAAATCAAAGATGACACCAAAATTTATAGTGATTCAATAATTTTTTAGAATTTTATAAATCTACTATCGAGTATTTTTTGAAGAAGTGTGTTATATCTTTTATATAATTAATTTCTTCATGATCTTATACTTTTTTTATAAGAATCATGCTAGATATACATCACTTTTGTACATCTTGGATTACATAAGAGTGTATTATAATCAAAATACTCTTCGTCTCACATGCGCCTCTATGCATCTCGTGAGAAATTTTTTTGTCATTAATACACTTTTATGTAGCCTAAGGAGTATACAAAGATGTATCAATAACATTTTCCTTTTTATAAAGTCAAGCCCTTAGACCTTACAAATGTTTTTCTATGAATAAAGCAATAGCCCTTCACATATCACTATGTTAGTGATCTTTGCAATGGAACAACAAAATTTTGTGACATACAATCACAATACAATAAATCCTCACAAAAGATAATACTCAAGGTGTATTACAATAGGTACACAAAGGAGAACTCTAAGATCTATGGTAGACTATGTTTTCTGTATGGTAAATGTTATAAAAAATTTGTTAAAGAAAGAAGAACGCGAGACTCTTTATCTTTTAGATAATCGTCCTCTCATCTTCTCTCTTTATCACATCCTTATATAGGTAAAATTATCAACAGTCAACTGTACTGGTGGCTACTACAATGAAATAACAATTGATTTGTCTATACTTGCTACCGACAAACTTATCATGATCTTTGTGTTGAGATAAACAAGTTTATCAATTAAAAAAATAAGTTTACAATAATTAGAGGGAGGTTAAATAATCATTTTGTACCATATTATAATGAAATGATTGCATTCCAAGGTTTTTCAATTTTTGATAGTTGAGTATTTCATTTTTTGTTGTTGCTCATCTCAATATATATATTTTAATAAAATCCCTAGATACTTGAGTATCATTTTCTTTAATACTCGGTATTTTTGGTCTACAATTGAAGCCCTATTTATTTCTCAAGAAAATACTCAACTATTATCTTTTATGGTACTCAAGTATTTAAGTTTGCAATTAAAACACTCAAAATTTCACTAGAAAATAATTGAATATTTATTTTTAACACATTTCAATACTCGAGTATCTATCTCTAGAAATCTTAAATTTGTTTTTTTTTTATTTCACACTCGATTATCTTAATTCTAAACCGCAAGTCACTTAGAAAAACTCTTATTAAGTTTAATTTTAAGAGGATATGCAAAGATATTATTATTTATATTTTCATGATTATTTTGTTAAGTATCAAAATCATCAAAATTCATGTAAAGGATTCAACATTTTTTCCCTTTTTGATGCTAACAAAATAATATCACAATAAACTATAATTATCACAAATACTCCCCCTAAGTATTTTCTTCCACAACAATTTTTGCACTTCCCCAACTTCTCCTCTTTTTTTAATAATTAAATAATTTTAAGCAGATAAATTGACCTTTCGGTTGCTTTAAGAGATACTCAATATTTTATTTCTTTTCCCATTTTTTATCATAATAAAAAGGGAGTAGTAAATCATGCAAAAGGATTCAAGCAATAAAAAATGATACATAAAAGATCACAACTTTATAAAAAGCAATAGGATCAAATACATAAAGAGCACAAATAAGTATAAAGGGATAGCAATATAATACGCTACAAATCCTTTTCACTTCAAGATTTAGAACAACTTGAGGAGTCTATCGTAATAGAAAGAAGAATGCTAGTTCTTTGGGTAGGCATCTTAAACTTAAGAGGAAGCCTATAAGTCATAATGAGAAAGGTGTGTCGGTATTCTTCATGATGTTAAACTTGACGAAAGTGGTCGCTTTGTTGAGCACAAATGTTATCCAAACTATGTTGCATGTTTTGAAGTGTAGTTAGAATTTGGTCCAACAATTGTACTTCGTTTGAAGATAAGCCGAGTTTATTTAAGGGTTGAGGAGCTTTTGGTGGAGGTTCAGTAGAAATGACTGTGTGGATAGGAGCACTTTCTATATTTTCATCATAACTATTGAGAAATTCCTGTTTTGATTTAATAAGAAAATATTTTTTAATAAATTTGAATGAACAAATATTTTTTTAGTAATATTGGTTCACTAATGATGCCCAAAACGTTTTAAGATATTCTTAAGATTGATAATATTTTAATCAAGTATAATATTCAAAATAATTGAGTATTTGTTAAAAATAATAGAGTATTTTATCAAGTATATAAGAGCCAATCGAGTAAGCCTTTTGTAAAAATCAATTGAATAAGTTTTGAGAGTAATCAAATAATACTCAATTCATTTTCAAAATAATCGATTACATTTATAAGTATAATCAAGTAAGTGTTAAAAGCACTCGACTATATGATTTCTTATACTCAAGTGTGTTATGCAACTTTCAGTTACCTTCAAATTAATTGAGTAATCAAAACACAAAAGACTTAAACAGAGAATGATCTCTGGAATAATCTTAAGCAAAAGATTATATTTGGAATACTATAAATAGAGAATGATATTTTATTCGAGATGAATATTTTAAATCATGATCTTAAGCTTTCTTGCTTCCTTGTTTTCGGAGTGGCTTTTTTGACAAATTTTAGGGCAATATCATTGTCTTTTTTTGTAGCCCATCAAGCTTAGCAATTCAAAATCAGAGTTATTGTTATCTAGTACATTTATTTCTCTATAAATATATTGACAATCATATTTGGGCATTATTACCTTGCTTTGTATGCCAAATGTTACCATCAAACTTATTTGGCATTGTTTTAATAGTGGAATCACTAACAGCAAAAGGCTTTGAGCCAGAATACAACTTTTGAGGTAACAAAAAGATTTTCATTTTTATAGAAACTAAGGTTGATATTGAACTATAAATTGATGAAGAAACAAAGGCATAAGTTGTAATTGATCTTGAAATTGGTGGAAGACTCTTGAAAGAAAAAGGAACAAGTTGATAGAATGCATTATTAACTTGATCGGTGATGAGAGAAGAAAGCGACGGACAAGCGATAAACAGAGAAAAAAGAGGTCGGTGGTTAAGAAAGGTGATAACAACTATTTAAGATGTAAAATCTTAGCGGCCTGATGTTGAAGATGATGAGTTTCTTTAATCGTGTACATATGTTGGAGTACATGCTTATCTAATTGAAAACAAAATTAAAATAAAAGTTAAAATTCGATTACCAAATTAAAGTAAATGTTAAAACTGGATAAGATTATAATATCACCCTAAGTTCAAAATAAATTATTCGATTAGACTTATATTAAATATGTCTATGCTTTATATTCTTAATTAATAAATAATAAACCAGTTTTCGATCAATTATATATATAAATTGTAAATGAAGTATTCATAAATATAAAAAACGTGAGTTCGGCTCATTAAAAATTTTAATGTTTGATTTTTAATGTGTAAAAAGTTAATATTTAATATTTTAACTATTAAAAATTATTAGTTTAATTACTTACTGTGACATGATGTTAGTTCGTGTATGAACACACATGTTTTTGCTAGTGACATATCATATAAATGATCAATTAACAGTATTTGAATAGGTTGATTAGTTTATTGTGTTCCTTTAATATTTAAAAAATATAGTATTTGATCTATAATATACAAAAATCAAGATTTTGTATTTCAACTATTACAAATTATTGTTTTAAATACTTACCTTGATTAAGAGTAAACAAAATTGTTATTTACGTTACGTAGAACATATACATAGAAAAGAGAAAACATCATGTGATAAAAAAAATCATATCAACGAGATACATCAAATTAAAATTTACCTTGATAGGAAAATATTACATTATTTATAATTTTTTTTTAAAAAATCTAAATTTCAAATATTTAAATTTTTGAATCAATAACAAAAACACACACGATATTATTCTATTCTTAATCATAAAATATGACTGAGTTAATCTCCATATTTTTTATTTGTCGAGATCGATTCAATCAGTGTTTCACTTTCTTATTTATGTCATCTTTTGTATCTTATGATAAAGAGTTAAAATAATAATATGTAATAGTTGATATATAAATTATAGATATTTTACATATCAAAGATCAAATATGATATTTTTTAATTATTAAAGTAACACAATAAATCAATTACCCTATTAAAATATTATCAATTGATTATCCTGACACTTGTGCAAACGGACATATTTATATATACACTAAATTTTGTTTTGATAAAATTTTAAAATAATAATTTTTAATAATTAAATTATTAAAATTTATATATTAAAAATTAAATATTATATTTTTTAATTATTGAATGGACGTTATACATGTTAAGTACGTTTACTTCAAAAATAAGTGAGTTGAAATCTATCAGGTTCGTCAGATTCATCTCCCCTTACAGTAAGTATCCAGCAAATCCCTTTGCTCTATAAAAAATATGTAAGAAACACTGAGACGCAACCCGTAAAAGGCGGGGCAGTAGCCTCGGTGTGAATTCATGCCAGTGTCTCGTCAACGAGCACCTCTTTCAGAGTTTCAGTTGCTTCGTCCACCGCCTGTTCCCACGGGAGATAAACTAGTTTCAATAATTCGAAATTCGAATGCCTTAGGGCTTTTTTTACAGAAAGGCATCTTGAGTCTCGCTATTGAGGAGTCAATTTCGCTAGCAAATGACGGAGAAGAAGCTGATCTTCGCCATTGAAGGCACGGCCGCCATGGGTCCCTTCTGGCCAACAATTATGTCCGACTACATCGAGAAGATCGTCAGGTAATTTTACAAGTAAAGAGAAACAAACGTTGCGCGCAAATGTAAATATATGTATATGTTCTGGTACATGCGTGTATACTTGTCTGTTAGAGCACTGAGGTCTCGCTGCAAGTCGATTAAATCGCGATGAAGTGTTTTTGGCTAAAACGGCGATTAGGGTTCTGTATCGAACCCTCTTTGGTGGAAATTCACGTACAGGAGTACTTTGGAATAGGGATTTTATGTGCGACTGTTTAGCAAATCCACAATGATGTGCCATCATAAGTTTTTTTTTTTTTTTTAATCTACACACACACACACCGCACACATAACTGTTCAACAATTCCGTAAAGTCTGCACATACACGGAAGTATTAACCTATTGCCAAAAAGGTTTTGAGATGGATTATTATTTACTTTATCCACTTTGGAGATGACTCATGCTTAATTTCAGCATTTTAGAATTCAACTCACACTTGGTTATCCAAGCTACTTATATCCATAGACGGCGAAGACGAGGACACAGAGAACCTTATTAAAGCTTCTGTACCCCTCCCTTAATTACTATTTACAAATAGAAATACAACATGGCTACAAAAAGCCTGTTGTCACTGAAGAGACTGCAGCCACGGGTCCCTACTGGTACACCATTTTGGCAGATTACTTGGAACATATCATCAGGTCTGCTATTTGCCATTATAGTTTTAGGTTTTATCTGCAAAATTTATTTTTAACTTCTGGTAATATTCTTTTTGGTGTTAGAAACCCCCATTTTCTACGGTGGTCTTTTGCATTTGTTGTTTCCATTTCATTATTTTCCCCTGGTTCCTTTTTTTTGTTTTTCTATTTTCTTTCTCTATAATCGCATGCTTGAAACGAACTGTAGATTTGGTTCAATTGTTATGTGCTTGAATAATGAGAAGACTTTTACTGGTGAAGACTTTTTATGAAGTTCTCATTAGCTATCATCATCTGTGTAGCTGTGTACCCATCCTTTAAATTACATATGTTGTGGTTTGATTTTCTTATGTTTTCCTTTTTTTTTTCTTGATTTTTTAAAATTAACATTGATTGTTCTTAGGTGTGGTTGACTATGATGGTGGATATAGGCTTTCTGTGTGGAAAAACAAGTTATGCGTTCATTTTGAAATTGTCTTTGTATTGAAATCAAAGCATTTTTTTTGTTTTTTTTTCCTGACCATAAATTGATTGGAGTTTGTTTACCGCAATGGTTATGAGTTTTGCACCAGAACAAAGAGTTATTGGATTTGAAGGAACTTTATTGCATTTGATAAGGTCTCAATTGATTATCCAATGTTACTAGTTGACATTTTTTTTTTTTTTTTTGAATTGTTTATTTGTGCAGGGCTTTTTGTGGTAATGAATTGGCAGGGCAGGTACTTGACATTTTTATCTGACTAAAGTTTTAGAAATTTAATACTTCTCTTGATATATATGTATATAGTCCAAAATTAGGCATATGCTTATGATTCATGATATTGCCTTCAGATTGCTTCACATACCTAGAAGTGCCAATTTGTTTACACAATTCATTGGTAGAAAATGATTTCTTTGAGATTCTTGTTTCATTTGTTTTTTTGTTGCTTGACATATATTTTAGCTTCTTATTATTCTAACAATATCAATAGAAAGGAAATGAAAAGTTCTTAGAATTAAACTGACCGGTCATATTGTAAAGTAGGGTTGTATTTAACCTTACTTTGGATATTAGGAACCCTAAGAGTTGGAGTTACTAACAATAACAACACCACCAACATGTTTAGCTTTAACTCCACCAGTGTTATTAAAGGCCCAAGGCGCACTAAGGCTCAAAAGGGTGTTGGAGCTTGAGGCGCAAGGTGACACGCGTGCTAACTAAAAAAAGAAGTAAAATATATATCCCAGTTGAAGAATAAGGTATAAAATAGGTACTAACTCGTAATAACATATTCACAAGCATGTTATTAAGAAAATTAAAAAATTCAACATATACTAACTAAAAAAATGTTAAAATAATTTACTTAACTGTAAAATTTAGCAAAACACATCTCATCATATTTTTAGCAACCCACATATAAGCATCACAAAAGTTAAAAACGTTGTAAGAAATTTAAAAATTTATTGTTGGCATATATATATAATGAAAAGAACAATAAAAAATTCCAAAAGATGCAATTTAAGTCTTTAAGTCAACTTAAATTAAATATTAAACAATTTATAGGTTTTAAATCTTAATTAAGATTAACTAATTATGAATTGTATATAATTTAAAAATCATCCTCATCATCAAGATCAAACATTTGCATATTTTCATCATTAGAAGCATCATCTCGAATATCCTCTCCTTCCACATCATCTCCCTCTCATCTTCATCAAGTTCAAATTCAGTTGGAACATTTGAAGCAGTAGCCTTTTTGCTCATTGTTAAATTTGGAGTTGAAGCAATAAATATAAACCTTAAACAGTAAAAAATTAAATAAAGTAATAAATAAAATGTAGAATCTAAAAACAGTTAAAAAAAAGCCAGGTGCGCTTAAGCCCAAGGTTGCGCATGAGGGCCTAGCGCGCCTGGTTGGTCTGCGCTCGCCTGTGAGCATTCTAGGCCCCAAAGGCGTGCTTTTAATAACACTGAACCCCACTAGGTTGAGTTGGCTACATGAATTTTAGCTCACAAAAAAATAAATAAAGAAAATAATTTCGAAATGGCATGGAGAGTTTGATTGTGAATAACATGCAAGTGAAGGATAGAGATATTCAACTTGAAATGGCATAGAGAGTTTGATTGAGGGGACGAACCTTTTCTAATGAATTTGATGACTGATATACGTTAACGAAAGCCATATGTGTTGAAGGAAATACTTCGAGATTCCATTGTTGTTGAAGGCTATGATGTGTTCCCTATGAAGTTGAGCTGCCTATATGGATTGAAATGAGGCTGCAGGCATCAATTCAACAGGAGTCAATTGTCAAAGTTCACTTAGGGGCCATGAAGTCCTATCCTCCTTGAAAAAGGAGGATCATCAATCATATGTGCAATTAATATTTGAGCAAATATAGATTTAGGTTCTTTCAACCACAAATGGCAAGGTGAATGGAAATGGGCCAGGTCCAATATTGAAATGGGAAATAGCTATCTACATTTTAGATGCAGCTGTGCCATGGTGCTTCAGACGTTGTGCTCTAAGAGGTTATACACTTATAAAAAGTGTTGTGTGGTTTCAGGTACCATTGGGCATTGAGACTTGTGGGCACTCTTGAATATGTGCTAGACACTTGTCTGAATCTGTAGTTCTAGTTTTTTATGACTAGACAATTTTTTGATGCTTGTAGTGATTCTATGTCCATTGTAAGAACATGTCAATTAAACAAATCATGCCCATTTCACAAGTTTAAAAGAATACATTCAAAATAAAAAAAATTATGACATAAAGAAGTAAGGACTTGTATCTATTAGTCTTTCCTCTTGACTTTTTAATTTCAACAATTTTGAATCCTAAATAGATTTTTTTGGTAATAGATATTTGAAATATTTGTTTATACTTCTTTAATAATACATAGGATGATAAGATTAAGTTCTTACCATTATAATATAATAAATTATAAATGTATTTTAGTGTAAAAAAATGAAGAAGTTGTTAATCTCATGTATATAAAAAATGTAATTATTAGTTCATGTGTCTATGCTATGTAGTGTTTCAATTTTTTGAAAATTGATGCTTTGGGTACTTTATAGTTGTATTTTCTCCCTATCATGTTAAGCTGTTTGTGCATCTTGGGTCAGCCTGCTTCTAACTCCATGTTTAGACCTTACTTTTAGCTGGTTGATTTGTGTAGAAGGCCTGTTTTTCTGCCTTTCTAATTGGGCCAAAGGAATAGGTTCAGACATTTTGATAGACTTAGTAACATTCATCAAAGGCTCAGGATACCACCTCAATAGATCTTGTGCTCGGCCGAGAGTTTTTGCAACAGAACTCTTGGCCTCCCAGCTGGGACAACTATAAGGAGAACTGCCTCTATCTCTAGAGGCTATTGCATTGAAAATTTGGCTTGGTGAAGGATAGGTTGGAGATGGTTCTGAGTCTTCTGACTACTCTAGTGACAAAAACCTACTTGTGATGGAAGTTGAAGGATGCTGGTTTATCAGAGTATGGGGAAGTTGTATTGTGCCCATGGGAGCTCAATTTGTTTGAGAGTTCAATGTTTGTGTCATTTGCTTAAGTCTGTTTTCTCATTGGGTAAGAATGAATCATTTTGGCCTTTTTTTGTTTGAAAAAGAGGGGGGAGGGGGGGGGGGGGGCTCATTTTGGATTTGGTGGCAAGGATGCTGGCTTAAGTCTGTTTTCTCATTGGGTACGGATGCTGGCTTATCTGACTACTTTTTTTGTTTTCTCTCTCTCTCTCTCTCTCTCACACACACACACACACACACACACTCAAAATTAAAGGCAATGGAAAGTAACAAGACTTTTTTTCTTCTCTTTTCTTGGTACTAGAACAAAATGGAGAAAGAATTCTGTTGGACCAGTTGCAATTGAATCTTCAAAATCAATCAGATTTTGATAAAGAACTATACCTTTCTTGAGGCAAATTGAACTTTGAGGTGAACTTCAACTGGGGTTTTGCACTTGGCTGGGGATGAGAATCTTGATTGGGTTAAATCTGATCCAGTCTAAGGGTTAACTGGGTGATAAAAGTTGGGTTAGGTTCTGAAAAATCTGGATCAGTTCAAATATGCTCCTTTGTGTCTAGAATTGCCACCTTCACACAATCAAGAGAAGGAGCCAAGACCCCTGCAGCACTACTTGGTTAATTGCTCCAATGCTGCAACTCTGATGATTGTGAAATTAACATACATATTTGAAATGATGATGAGTTTTGGCAAGAGTTGACAAATAGAATTACCTACTATGGCTTCAATCATGCAGTGGCAACAAAGGTGCTTGCAGTTAATTGTTTGGAAGCTTTGCTGATGTTATTGATGATCCTTGCAATTTCTAACAAGTTCACTGTGACGTACAAACAGAACAGGAGATGAGGGAAGAACAGAAGAGAAGAAAAATACGTAGGAAAGAGAGAAACATTGAGAATAAGAGCAGAAATAGAGAGAGAAAAATAGAAGAGAAAGAAGAGAAATCAGGATGAGACAAGGGGTAGGGGGGAGTGATTTTAAGGGGAGAAGTTCAAAACTTAATATTCATTATGATTTGTTGAACATCTCATGCAATTTGATTTTTTTGAACTTCTCTAAATTAACAAGTTTCTTGCTCCCTCTAATTCATTTCTACTTATTATGTTTCTCTCTTATCTTTTTATTTTTTTATTTTTTATCTTAATGCAGAAGCCATCTACTTCTAATGTGGATCTCGCTCTAGTGGCATTTAAAGCACATGGGTCATATAGTGGTATGTTTTCTTTTAACTTATTTTTAAACCTATTTTTTTTGGGGAAATTTGGATAATGTCATATTGCTTGCTTGAGATTTTACTTATTTTTTAGGGTGGAACATGATGACTTCACACATATGGGAACACGCAAGTGACCTATACTGATACTTCTTTTTCATACAACAGGGTTAGAGTTGCTAACCGTGTTAGATTGAATATTATGGATGTGATTAAAACATACTTCTGTTCTACGCATACCCATCTATTTAGTTCTCATTCAGGGAAATTGGACAAGTTGTTAGCAGTTTTGAGGAGAAATGAAATGTGGTCATTTTATTGTAAGAAATTGAGAAGGTTTTGTGATCATATCAGTTGGGGCTTGGACTAGTAGGGTTATGATCAAATAGGTCCTCGAAAAATGTGACTTTGGGCTTTTGAGGAAATGGTGGAGATGAACTTAAAAATATTTCTTTCTTACTTTGATATAAGATGTGTCAATTGCTAGTCCCAGTAGATCTGAAAGGGGCCTACTTGGATAAGATTCCCTTGCCCTTTTGGGCCTCCATCTAGGATCCTGCTTTGAAATTACATTGATACTAGATTTGTTTTTTCCTTTGCAACTAGAAAGTCATAGGGGAGGGCAGGCATTGGTTGAAGTTGTGAAAAACAGCCTCCTTATAAGGGGAGATGCCCTTTTACTAGATTTGGCTGTGGAGAGTTTTAAGGGGAGGTGCCACCAAGGAAAAGAAGCAATATCTTTAGAAAGAGGAAGAGTTATGTATATTACTAGTACTCTATCTTTCTCCCTGATAAATTCTATGTCCATTTTTTATATTCTAGCTTCAACAGCCAAGAAGTGGATGATGCTTTGGAGGGAGTTCATATAAGAGGTTGTGAAAGAACTGAATTTGAGAGATGCAACGAGAAGAGGAATAGAGAGGAATTCAAAATCTGGAATTAAATCATAAACTCAAGTTACAGAAAATGAGGACTTCACTGATATATATATGATCAGTGAGCCTCTAATACAACCAAAACAGCCGCCTAACAGCCTAACAGAAAGCTAACAACAAACTATAACACACATAGAAAGGAAAGGACTAACTTAAAACTGTTAGTCATGTCACGTGATCTCCAACATTTCCCCTCAAAACAAACTTCCTATTAGCAGCTGATTGTTCGTCAGATAGCTTGGAGTTAGAGTGAGATTGAGCTTCTCCAACATTTCCCCTCAAAACAAACTTCCTATTAGCAGCTGATTGTTCGTCAGATAGCTTGGAGTTAGAGTGAGATTGAGCTTCTCCAACAGAAGCATGAGGCAGTCGAAGACCTAGGTCAGCACAGAGCAACTGAAACCGGGTCTTAGGTAGGCTCTTTGTAAAAATATCAGCCAACTGATTAGAAGTAGGAACATATCTAATCTCGACTTCACCGTTCTCAACCTTTTCACGAATAAAATGCAGATCAATCTCAAAGTGTTTCGTACGAGCATGGAAGATCGGGTTTTCTGCAATGCTCTTAGCTGCCATGTTATCACTCCAAATAATGGGAGTAGGCTAAGTTTTAAATCCCAATTCAGAAAACAAAGAGACCAGCCACATTATTTCGGTGACACCTTGAGCAATGGCGCGATACTCAGCCTCTCCAACTGACCGAGCAACAACTGATTGTTTTCTAGAACTCCACACCACTAAATTGCTGCCAAGGAAAACACACACTCCACTGGTAGACTTTCTTGTAACTTTACATCCTGCATGATCAGCATCACAGTAGACTACAAGAGGTAGACTAGAGGGGACTGGAGAGAAAAACAGACCTTGGCCAATAGAACCTTTGAGATAATGCAGCAAGCGTTTGCAAGCCACCCAATGTTGGAGCTTAGGAGAGGAAAGAAACTGGCTAAGCTTGTTAACAACAAAGGAAATGTCAGGGCGAGTGTAAGTCAAATATTGTAAAGAACCAATAAGTGTTCTGTACAATGAAGGATGAGAGAATAATTCACCCTCAGATGTTAAGGCTCCAGTGGAAGTCATAGGAGTGTCACAAGGCTTACAGTCAAGCATAGACGCCTTGTTCAGCAAATCCACTGTATATTTTGACTGAGAAAGAAAAATCCCAGCAGAATTCCGAAACACCTCAAAACCAAGAAAATAATGAACTAATCCCAAGGTCTTGAGAGCAAAGTGAGTATCCAAATCACGAATGAAAGCCTGAATCACTGATTGGTTAGACCCGGTAACCAAGATATCATCAACATAGACCAGCACATACAAGACAAATTGATCAGTCCGTTTAATAAACAAAGAAGCATCCGAAATTGCTCTAACAAAACCCTAAGAATGCAAAGCCGTTCGGAGCTTGGTATACCAAGCTCTAGGAGCTTGTTTAAGACCATAGAGCGACTTCCGGAGCTTACAGACATGAGTAGGAAACCGATCATCAACAAAGCCCTCAGGCTGGACCATAAAGACAGCTTCATGAAGATCCCCATTTAAGAAAGCATTATTCACATCTACTTGTTGAATATCCCAGCAAAAAATTATTGCTAGAGTGAACAAAACTCTGATTGTAGGAGCCTTAACAACTGGATTGAACGTCTCCTCAAAATCAATACCGGGTGTTTGATGAAATCCTTTGGCAACAAGCCTAGCCTTATGTTTAAGTATAGTACCATCAGAGTTGTATTTCACTTTAAACACCCATTTACATCCAATCAAATTCAAATCAGGAGAAAAGGGAACCAAATCTCATGTATGATTACGTTGCAAAGCTGAAAATTCATCTGTCATAGCATGAACCCAGTGTGAATCTAACAAGGCCTCACTAACGGAAGTAGGTTCAACAAAACTAACAAGAATATGAGGAGCCAAAGGAAGAGAAGCAAGAAGTTTGGTCTTGGACCGAGTTTGCATAGGATGAATAGCAGGAGCTGAAGCAGGTATAGGAATAGGTATCTGGGACTGAGATCGGGTAACCATAGGATGAGATCGAGATACAGGAACTGAAGTAATATTAGTTGTATTCCGAAAAGGAGAGGAGGAAGAATGTACGGGCTGGATCCCTCGAGAAGACTTAGATAGTGGAAGAGATTGAAAAACAATGGTGGAAAGTCCACCAGAAACAGGAGAAGGTGAAGTAGACAAAACAGGAGCAAAAAACAGCTGAGTATATGGAAATTCAGCTGGATTAAATTCAACATGCCGAGTAACATAAATTCTCCCAGAAGGATGCAAACACTTATACCCGGCTTGACCATAGCTATACCCAATGAAAATGCACTTAGTGGAATGAAAATCAAATTTGTGAGGATGATAAGGACGAAGGTAGGGAAAACAATTACAGCCAAAAGGCTGCAACTTAAGATAATTCGGCTCCTTTTTAAACAGAGCTTCAAATGGAGAACAAAAGTTAAGAGGAGAAGCTGGTAAAAGATTAATAGTGTGAACCGCAATGCTGAAGGCAGCCACCCAAAACTTAAGAGGCATATTAGCATGGGACAATAAAGTAAGTCTCATTTCAGCTATATGCCGATATTTACGTTTAGCTACACCGTTTTGCTGATGAGTATAGGGACATGTGAACCGAGATTGAATCCCATGATGACGAAGATAAGGAAGAAAAGCCTTAAATTCGCCACCATTATCAGTCTGTAGAGCCTTAAGTGTGGTGTGAAAATGATTAGAAACAAGCTTGTGAAAGCTAACAAAAACAGACAATGCATCTGATTTAAGTTTAAGAGGAAATAACCAGGTGTACCGAGTATATGCATCAACAAAAACAATGTAATAGCGATAACCTTCAACCGAAACAGCAGGTGAAAGGCCCCAAAGATCAGAGTAGATTAATTCAAAAGGTTGTTTTGCTGTTATGGAACAATCAGCAAATGGCAACTGGTGTAGTTTCCCAATCTTACAAGAGTCACAAAAGGATAGAGTAGAAAACAAGGAACATGAATTTTATTCAACACCATTTTCAGAATATTAAAAGAGGGATGACCTAGTTTAGCATGCCATTGATTACACAATGCATTGGTGACAGCTACATTTACAGTCATAGGCAGTTCAGCAGAAACTGAAACTGACCTATTACATTTATTTGCTGAAAGAAAATTGCTACTAGAACAAAAAGAACGAGGAATTGACGAAAAAAGCTGGGCAAATGTGCTGTTAGCATGACCAAATGCTGAGTGCAGCTGATAAAGCCCATCCTTAAGAAATCCTCTGAGAAGAACCAGCCCGGAATTCTTGTCCTTTATCAAACAAGAAGAAGAGTTAAATTCAGCCACAAGATCATGATCTCTAGTGAGTTGAGAGACACTAATTAAATTTTTAGTTATGTTCGGTACATGTAAGACGTTGGAAAGAGGAATGGTAGAAGGTGGTTGAGTGTGAGTATTCAAAAGTCCAAGACCAACATGAGAGATAGGGAGGGCCTGTTTGTTGCAGCTTAAAAGTTGCAACTTTTAGCTTCTAGCTTCAAAAAAGTTGGGATGTAGTGTTTGTTTTAGCTTATAGAATTCTAACTTATAGCTTTTACTAGCTTTTAGAAGGGGTAAAAGCTGGCTTTTTCAAAGCTGGGGTACCCCAGCTTTTACAACTTCTGCTTAAATGATTATATTTTGTTGACAATTTTACCTTTATTTTTAACAAAGAATTACTCTCTTGTCTACTCAATCATCGGTTTTTCTTCTCCACCGCCATCTCCATTTTCAAATCTCTTCCTCTCTCGCCATCTTCCTCTCTCTCTATACTCTAATTAATTTTTTTATAATACTTGAAACTTATACATATACACTAATTAATTTTTAAATTATCATTCTGTAACTACTAAGGGTATTATGGACAATTATACAAAAATAAGTTATTTTACAGCTTATGGTATCAAACACCACAACTAATTAACTACAACTTCTAAGAAGTTGCAACAAACAGGTTCACAACTTATTCTAAGTTTTAAAAGCTATAATCTAAGAAGTTAGAAGCTATAATTTCTTTAATTAAGCTGCAACAAACGGGGCCGGAGTTTCTTACCATTACCAACAGAGACTTTGTCTGTGCCATTGTATGGAACATGTAAAGAAAGATTGTTAAGATTGGAGGTAATATGGTTAGTTGCGCCGGAATCAACAAACCATGAAGAATCTGGTACAACAGAAGACTGAGAGTTGTCAAAATTCTGTGGTTGAGAAAAATGGCCAATAGTTCCATATGTTGAACCTACATCACTAATGTAGGGCTCGTTAGAGTCACAATGAGAAGCTACATAAGCTCTGGGATCAAAGGAAGAACTTGAGTTGCCTCTCCCATAAGCTAAACTAGTGTTTTGGTTTGACTGAAAAGAACCTCCTCTTTGAAAATTACGATCATCTCTCTGAAAATTTCGATCAAATCGATGATAACATCGATCCACAACATGTCCTGGCTTTCCACAAAGCTGACAATACACTCGCCTATTAGATTGACGACCTCTACCTCTTCCTCCACGATTATAGCCACCTCTATTTTGTATGTAACCTCCTCCTGAATTCACTGAACCACCACCTCTTCCTTTGTTTTCACCAAAATTAACATTCAATGCCGAAGGCAAAAATGAGTCAGTAGTTGCTGAAACAGAATTCTTGACGTTCAAGCGTTGTTCATGCATTAGCAGAAGATACTGCACTTTGTCTAAATCAGCGTCATCCATTTGATAGGTTATGAGACTGACAACAATTTCATATTCTTGATCCAGTCCATTAAGAATGGCTAGGAGCACATCCTTATCAGTTAGTGGTTCACCTATAGCTGTGAGAGCATGTCCTATGGTTTTAATCTTGAGTATAAAGTCGTTAATAGACATAGACTCTTTCTTGACCGATCGAAGTTGTTGCTCGAGTTGAAAGGACTTAGCGATTGTTTGTCTCGAATATAAACTTTCTAAACTCGACCATACCTCAGAGGATGATTCGCAATGAATCACTTGAGCTAAGACTTCCTTATCGATCGTTGAAAACAGCCAGCCAAGTAATAGTTGATCATAACGCATCCAGGTCAGATACTCTGGATTCACCACTGTGTTGTCTTCTGCATCAGTGTCTGCAACTGTTATGAACTTCGGAGGAGGTGGAGTCTTATTGATAAATGGCTGAAGATCGAAAGCATGTATAGTAGCAGAGATTTGAGCTTTCCAGAAAAGAAAATTGTTCGGATCAAGGCGAATTGGAACATAGTTGAACGCCTTTGTCATCTCAGTAAAACTCGATTGAGATGCAGACGAGAGCGATGCGGAAACATGAGAGGGAAGAGAAGAAGCAGAAGTCGAACTCGGATGTGACGCCATGGATGTTAATCCAGAAGCTCTGATACCATGTGAAAGAACTGAATTTGAGAGATGCAACGAGAAGAGGAATAGAGAGGAATTCAAAATCTGGAATTAAATCATAAACTCAAGTTACAGAAAATGAGGACTTCACTGATATATATATGATCAGTGAGCCTCTAATACAACCAAAACAGCCGCCTAACAGCCTAGCAGAAAGCTAACAGCAAACTATAACACACATAGAAAGGAAAGGACTAACTTAAAACTGTTAGTCATGTCACGTGATCTCCAACAGAGGTAACTAAGAGGGGTTAAGTATGGTACTTAATGTATGTGTTGGTTGTCTGCTCTTTGATGGAAGTCAAGTGGCTTTGGCATGAGGAAGCTGGTGCCTGGTGGCAGTAGGTGAAATCTTTTCAGTTGTTTTAATGGAGCATTAGAACTTGGACTATTGGAGGGGAATTTGATATCAAAGATCAACATGGAGGAAATTTTGACAAAGTCCTATTATCAGTTGCTCTTGAAGGGGAAAAATGGAGTGATATTCTGCGGTGGAAGTGTATTTGGAAGACTGCAGCTATCTTAGGTCTTTCTTCCTTGTTCTCCCCACCCCCTGTCATGACCCAAAGGATAAGACAGTAATTTAATTTTACTTGTATTTTTGCTTGTTGAACTTTGCTGCTGCATTTGATTGTATCTTTCAGTTGTATTGTAACTGAAAGGTTAGGAAGCCTATAACTAAGCTATCAGTTAGAGGATGGGGATTCATTGTGCAATAATACAAGAATCTTTTCCCTCTCAATTCTCTGTTCTCTCTCTCAATCTCCTTTGTTCTCCCTCGATTCTCTCTGTCCCCTCTCTCTCTCTCTCTGTTCTAATTCTCCCTCCAATTCTCTCTGTTCTTGTTTTTACCTAAAAAGCCTAGCGCAGATCTAAGGATCTGACATTTGGTATCAGAGCTGGCAGTCCTCGGCTACTGCATTGGACTTAGGTGATTCAGGAAGGTGATTTCAGGAGTTGAATTCAGGTGATTTTGGAAGCAGATTCATAGGCGATTGCTGATCAAAGGCGACTGCTGATCATAGGCAATCCTTGGAAGTTGAGATCAGAGATGAATTTTTTGAAGCAAGCAAATTGAGGAAATGGCGGAAGGTACAAGGATGAAGCAATTGGAAGGAAGTTAGACTCGATACAATGGACCTCAGATTGCGCCATACTCAAGAGGAGGTGAGTCATGTCAGACTTGGAAGTGCTGCTACCAGGGAGGAGGTGCAAGCACTGGATAAAAGAGGAATTTTCCAGAATTAAGGAATTCTCCAGTTTCAGCCAGAGGTTAAACAGTGTTCCAGAAATGTTTTCGAGGATGCCTCAAGCTAGCCTGCCAGTGGATTTTCCTCCAAGATCCACTGCAGCTCCAGTCCTAACAGGAGATGGAATTCTATCTCATGCTTCTGATCTACAGTCAGCTGAGGAACGGATTGAGATTGAGCCGGAAATTCAAGTTAGAGGCTCCTATCCAATTCACCACCATACTCCTATGCTGAGGTTAGAGATTCCAGTCTTTGAAGGAGATAAACCTAGGTGGTGGATCAGGCAGTGTGAAGTTTTTCCATTGCTATTGTGTTGCTGAAAATCAGAAGGTGAATTTGGCAGCAGCATAACTCAACGATATGGCTGATGCCTGGTTCCAAGGATGGAGCAGGGTGAGGACTGAATTTAATTGGTAGGAGTTTGTCGGTGACTTTTGTGACCAATTTGGTGAAAGATATATGGCAGATGTGATTGAAGAGTTCAATAAACTGAAGCAAGAAGGTTTTGTCACAGACTACCAGGTCAGATTTGAAGAATTGAAATCACTGATTCTCAGAATTGAAATCACTGATTCTCAATTCTCATCGAACCTTGAATGAGTCCTACTTTGTTTCTAGCTTCATTAGTGGCCTAAATGATGAGCTGAGGACAACTGTGAAGATGATGCATCCTGCCACGGTAAAACAAGCGGTGGAGAAGGCTAAGCTGCAAGAATTGGCGTTGGAAGCTATTTTTAGAAAGCACAAGTTACATCCTAAAGGCTATCCTATAAGCAGCCAGCTGACTGGAGGTAATTCTAAGGCTGCCAATCAAATAATGCAGAGAGGAAATTCTACTCCTAGGGCTTTACCAAATCCAATTTCAGTTAAGCCTCTTTCCATGGAGCAGAAAAGGCAGCTCAGACTTTGTTTTAGATGTGGTGGGAAATATAGTCCTGGTCATCAATGCAAAAGGAAGCTATTTCAAATGGAAGGACTGGAAGAAAAGGTAGAAGAAGAAGAAGTAGATGTTGCTGGAGATCTGGAGAATATGGAGGGAACAACAGGAGAAGAAGATGGAGAGATCTCCTTACATGCCTTACAAGGCTGTCCATCTGGTAAGATCATTAAGGTGAAAGGAGCTGTTGGTAAGAGGAGACTGATGATTCTGATAGACAGTGGCAGCACACACAGGTTGAAGCCACAGCCATGGAATTGCAATGGCCTACACTGGCCACTCTTCCTTTATCAGTTACAGTGGCCAATGGAAGTAAGATGTTTAGTAGATTTAAATGCCAGTGTTTTAAATGGAAGATGCAGGGACAGGAATTCACAGCCAATTTAAGAATTCTAAAGTTGGGAGGCTGTGACATTATTCTAGGGGTGGATTGGATGAAAACTGTCAGTCCTCTAGTACTTGACTTCAACAAACTAGAGGTAACATTTGAAATGGAAGGGAAGAAACTGATACTGACAGGAAGTTTGGATTCTGATGAATGCAAATTGATTACATGCAGAGGTTGTAGAAGATGTTCCAGCAAAATGGAACTTCATCGGCTCAAATGTACTCCATATATGCTGTGGTGTTGGAGAATGACAGCAATGATGCAGCAGAGGCTTACGATCATCATAGGCCTGCAACTAATTCTACTCTACAGTCTCTTTCAAAGGTACAATATCAGGATCCATTACAATTACTTTTGATTGAATTTGAGGATTTATTTGCTGAACCCTCTCCCTTACCCCAAAACCGATCCTTTGACCATTCTATTCACCTAAAACCTAATTCAAAACCTGTAAACATTCAGTCTTACAGGTATCCTCCTATTCAAAAAGCTGAAATAGAAAAATTGGTCAAATAAATGTTGACTAAATCTATTATTCAGCTAAGCCAAAGCCCCTTTGTTTCACCTGTCTTACTTGTTAAAAAGAAAGATGGGACTTGGTGATTTTTGTATTGATTATCGCCAATTAAATGTCTTGACCATTAAAAATAAATTTCCAATCCCCACTATTGAAGACCTACTTGATGAATTAACCTCAATCGCTATTTTTTCAAAACTGGACATTAGGGAAAGATATCATCAAATTAGGATGAATCCTGCTGATATACCCAAAATTGCCTTCAAAACTCACCAAGGACTCTATGAATTCACAGTTATGCCATTCGACTTAACCAATGCTCCCGCAACTTTTCAGTCCTTAATGAACCATATATTCAGCTTATATATGAGGAAATTCATCCTTGTTTTCTTCGATGATATCCTCATTTACAACCTTACATTTGATCAACACCTAGCCCATTTGAGGGCAACATTTGAAATCCTCAGGTTAAATCAATTGTATGTGAAGTTATCCAAATGTGCTTTTGCTAAGAAGCAGGTAGAGTACTTGGGCCACATAATTTTAGGAGTAGTAAAAACTAATTCCAAGAAGATTGTTGCTATGGTTGAGTGGCCAAGACTAGAGATTGTTAAGGAATTGAGGGGATTTCTAGGCTTGACTGGTTATTATAGGAGATTTATCCAAAGTTATGGGATAATAAGCAAGCCTTTAACAAAGCTGCTTAAGAAGGATAATTTTCACTGGAATTTAAGGCTCCTTTATTGGCTCTACCAGATTTTCTGAAGTCATTTGCCCTTGAGACTGATGCATGTGATACGAGGGTAGGAGCTGTATTGATGCAGGATGGAAAATTCTTGGCTTACATTAGTCAAGCCTTAGCTCCAAAGCACTTGGGACTAAGTATCTACGATAAAGAGTTGCAATACTGTTTTGCAGTGGAGAAATAGAGGCATTACTTGGAGGGGAATCAGTTTGTTATTAGACTTGATTGTAGAAAAGCTATGACATCGTCAAAGGAGGAGAAGATTTGTTTGGGAAAGAGTGCAGGTTTGGAAAAAAAAGATTAATTCCTCTCATTGAAATAGACTGTGCAATAGTCTATTTATATTACAACAGCTCATTGCTGTGGTTACAGTTAGTTAATGTTACGAACCTAGGGTATAAGGGATAATTGGGTTGTAAGTACTGTAACTAACAAGAGGGTGAGTTGTGGTAGGTTGTTGGCAATTAAAAGATAGCCTTTAAGAAGGTGGGTGTAATAGGAGAAGGCAACTTTTGGAATAAGAGAACTGTCAATTTCCCTCTCGAATTCTTTCTCTCTCTCATTGCTATAACTCTTTGTCCTATATTTCTCCCATCTTCTTCTTTCTCGATATATCAATTCTCTTCTCAAATTTAGTTCTTTCTCAGTAATTCTCCAAGAATTACCCAATTAATCGACTTTCCATCAAAGGTCGTGTCAACTTGGTATTAGAGTTGGATGAATCGTCTGTGGAGTACTCGATGGGAGCCATCACAATGAGGTAGGCATCGGAATTTACTAGCAAGCAAGTTTGGTGTGATTACAAGAGGCAGAACGGACGAATGAAAGCAAGCGATCTGGGTTGACGGGTGTGAGCAAGGCACGACACCGAGATTTACTAGCGAGCAAGTCTGATGTGATTACAGGAGGCAAAACGGATGAACGAAAGCAAGCAATCTAGGTTCACGGGTGCGAGTAAGGCACGACCCAAGACAAGGCAGTGACGATCGGAAATTGACTGTGATGGATGGCAAAGGAATTTCGCAGGCAATGACGATCGAAAGTGGGTGGCAATCAACCTAACATCATGGCGGAAGGCACCCAATTGAAGTAACTAGAGAATTGAATGGAGGCTTTGGAAGTCGACATGTCACACATGCAGGAGGACATGGAAGCCATGAAGATTTAGACCAGGGAGGATTCATATGGCAACCATTAAGGAAAGCATACGCGAGTTTGAGAAAGGCCAAGAAGGGGCAGATCACTATTGGCAAAAGATCGACAACATGTTTAACATGCTGTCTGCCCTGTCACAGTTCCGTCTACTAGTGGATTTCCCTCAAAGAATGGGTCCTGAACTGATCTTGGACCGAGATGGCATTCTGCCCAGGTCAGATGGAAGGCAGGAAGTTGAAGATAGGTCTGCGTGGGAACGGGAAAACTAGGTGAGGGGTACTACTTCTTCAGTTCTTAACCATACACCCATGCCTCGATTGGAAATTCCAATCTTTGAGGGGGTTAAATTGAGGTGGTGGATTCGCTGTTGTGGGAGATTTTTTGAATTTTATCGGATTGGTAAGGAGCAGAAGGTAGCCTTGGCGGAAGTCTATCTCAATGATACGGCTGACATGTGGTATCAAGGTTGGAGGCAAGTCGAAGGTGGGGCAGTGAATTGGCCAGAATTCTCAGAGGAATTGTGTGGCCGATTTGGAGGAAAAAAATATGTCAAATGTGGTTGAATACTTCAATAAATTGAAGCAGGAGGGTTTGGTGATTGATTACTAGGTGAAGTTTGAAGAATTAAGGGCGCTATTGAGGTTTTCCCAACTAAGTTTAACTGAGCTATATTTTATATCTAGCTTTATTAGTGGGTTGAAGGATGAATTGCGATCTATGGTTAAGATGATGATGCCTACAATAGTGAAACAGGCGTTTGAGAAGGCATGGCTACAGGAGTTTATATTGGAAGCGATTTGCAATAAATACACAATGGAAACGGAAACCCAGCCTTCGCTTTTTCAACCATTGGAAGGAATTCAAGTGCATGTGAATTCTAAGGTTTATCCCAACCCGGATGCAGCCAAATCAACTACTATGGAGCAGAGACGGAAGTTGGGATTATGCTATAAGTGTGGTGATAAATTCATCCCTGGCCACCGATGCCACAAGCAGTTGCTTCACATGGAAGGGATAGAGGATGAAAATGAAGAAGAGGAACCGACGGGAATTGGGTGAGGAAGAAGGCACAGCTGTTCTAAATTCTCGGGGACAAGAATTTTCTTAAGGGGAGGGGAATTGTCACGAACCTAGGGTATAAGGGATGATTGGGCTGTAACTATTGTAACTAACAGGAGGGTGAGTTGTGGTAGGTTGTTAGGGGGTTGCAAGGCAGTTAGAAGATAGCCTTTAAGAAGGCGTGTGTAATAGGAGACAACAGCTTTTGGAAAAAGAGAACACTCAATTTCCCCCTTGAATTCTCTCTCACTCACTGCTAGAACTCTCTGTTCTGTATTTCTCCCATCTTCTTCTTTCTCGATCTGTCAATTCTCTTCTCAAATTCAGTTCTTTCTTGGTAATTCTCCAAGAATTACCCAATTGACTGACTCTCCATCACAGGTCATGTCAGTTAAGCTGAACTAATTACTGTTATAACTCTTAACTAATAAACGGAAAGAGCAACAGAAAAAATAATAGATTAGCTGTAAGAATCTCAACACTGATCATGAGTGTCTTAAATTTTTGTTACAGCAGAGATTACACACACAGCTGCAGAAGAAAGGAGTTACTAAATTGCTGGGTTTGGATTATGTAATTCAATATCAGAAGGGCAAGGAGAATGTAGTGGCTGATGCCCTATCTAGAAGGGAAGAGAAAGGAAGCTGTCAAGCTATATCAGCAGTAATTCCATATTGGGTGAAGGAAATCTCTGCATGCTATGAAAATTCTGATTGGGCTAAGGCTATTATATCACAGTTGGCCATTCAACCCACAAGTAAACCGGGATCAGTATTTACAAGATGAAATAGCTAAAGGACCGAAAATTGGATGAAACAATTTGCTGACAGAAGGAGGAGTGAGAGAGCATTTGAGGTAGGAGATTTGGTATATCTACTGGTGAAACAATTCCAGCAGCATGTATTTTCTAATTCCCCTGCATCTAAGTTGAGTCCGAAGTATTATGGGCCCTTTCTTATTGAGGCTAAAGTGGGAAAAGTGGCCTATTGTTTGAAGCTGCTGGATGATGTGCAAATTCATCATGTTTTTCATGTCTCTTTGCTGAGAAGATTGGTTGGGCCTACTGATATCACAAGTACTGATCTTCCCTTAACAGCTGACAGTGGACATTGAACCCCTAGCTGTCTTGGAGAAGAGGGTTGTCCATCAGGATTCACTGCCCCTAATTCAAGTTTTGGTGCAGTGGTCCCATTTACACCCAGATCACACTACTTGGGAATATCTACCTGACTGACTTAAGCAATTCCCTAGGGTGGCTCAGCTGTTGTAATTTCTTGGGGACAATAAATTTTTCAAGAGGGGGGAATTGTCATGACCCAAGGGATAAGACAGTAATTGAATTTTACTTGTATTTTTGCTGGTTGTACTTTGCTGCTGCATTGGATTTTACCTTTCAGTTGTATTGTAGCTGAAAGGTTAGAAAGCCTATAAATAGGTTATCAGTTAGAGGATGGGGATTCATTATGCAATAATACAAGGCTGTTTTCCCTCTCAATTCTCTGTTCTCTCTCTCAATCTCCTCTGTTCTCCCTCAATTCTCTCTGTTCTCTCTCTCTCTCTCTCTCTCTCTGTTCTAATTCTCCCTCCAATTCTCTTTGTTTTCGGTGTTTACCTAAAAAACCCTAGCTCAGATCTAAGGATCTGACAGCCCCCCCCTCACTCTTGCCTAGGGGCCAAAAAAAAAAAAAAAAAACAAAAATGTAAGCTTTTGGTGCTATTCCCACATCGGGCAATTTGGGAAGAGGGAAAAGTGCTTCTCAAATGGTGTTTACATGCAAGAAAGAAGAGGCTGTATCACCATCATGTCTTTGCTTGTTATGTAGGGAAGTTACAATTATGGAGTTTTTAGCTATTTATGACAGCAGTTGAGATGGTGCTAGTGGGGTCAGTTTTCTAGAGAGAGCAGAGTAGGCTAAAATCCTTATTTCTGCTAGCTGTGGTGGACTCTTGTTATAAGTTATAGCCAGTGAATGGTTTTTCAGGATGCTTTTATAAATCTTCCCACAAAGATGATGGAAACTTCTTGTGACACGTTTTTATTGGCAGCTTGTTCTATAAGATGTGCAGATTGAAAACTCCTTGCCATTGATGGCCATTCTACTTGTGTCTTACAATACAAGTGCTCTGGTTTGATAGATATAATGTCTTTTGGTAGCTCTGTTATGCATTCAAATGTGAAAGAATTAGTTATGGGAAATTAACTCTTTCACCCATAGGCTGTTCCATTAACTTAGGAAAACTTATATACAAAAAACTCCTAAAAAATCTCCTACTTTACAGCTATAGATAACAATAACTATCAACTTATCTAATTTACAATTCTGGATCGATATGACTTGGATATCCTTAGCTGATTCCAAGATTACTTTCATCCTTTTACCTTCTCCATCTAGAAGTTTAACTCCTCCATCTAGGAGTTTAACTTTCTGTTATCCTTTCATATGTATGCATCTTCTTCCTTGTGCTTTTTATCTTCTAACAAAATGTAATACCTACCCCTGGGCGCCAGGAATGTGAATGGCCTTGTATTTTATTAGATTTGCTGGCCAGGTTTTTGTAACTAGTGCTCAAGCTGAAGCAACTCCATCCAACTTCCTTAAACTTTTTGGTTGATTGGGCATTTTTGGTTTGTTTGACTTTGTTTATTTTTAACTTTTGTACTCCAGGGAGTTTGTCTTAACTTTTGGTTGTGATTGAGTTTCCCTTGTTTATTTCATTTGTCTACCAATTGCATCATGCCATGCTGGTCTTCTAGTGACAGCATATCAAATATAAGTAAAATGTTCCCAATTGTTTGTGTCATGGAAATTTCATGGACCTATTCTGTTCATGATTTAAAGTTTAATGGAGTTCCAGTTTGAATTTCAGGCTTCCTAAAGCTTCAACTAATATGAGCTCGTTAATTTTCCTCGTCCAAAGGATTTTTTATTCAATTTTTGGTGATTGACATCAAATTCCTAAACTAGAATTTTTGCAGTTTCTTTGAACATTTACATAACAAACGGAGAAGCCTCTTGTTGTCACGAAGCCTGAACCATTCCTGGTTGATATTTGAGGCTAAACTTGTGTGGAGTGCCCATGATCTGCATGAACTCTACCATAATCTTTTATTTTAATAATATACAATCGCTGTGAGCAAATTTCAATTTTTTGTTTTTGCCAACACCTCCGTTCTGTAATGTCTTATCATTTTCTGCAGCTTGCCTAGTACAGAGAAGTGGCTGGACCAGAGATGTTGATAATTTCTTGCAGTGGTTATCTTCTTTGCCATTTTCTGGTGGAGGTTTCAATGATGCTGCTATTGCAGAAGGACTTGGTGAAGCTTTAATGGTGCGCAATGCTGCTACGTCTTTATGTTTTTTGACATAGTAGTATTCTTGTCTCGCAGGGCTCATTCAATCTCAACAGTCAATTTCAGTTTTACTCCTAATTTTTATCCTCTCTGCAATTTGGGGATTTTCATCCTCCTTAAATAAAGGGAATAAATTTTGTTTGAAGGAAAATTTTCAGTCCATTTATTTTGAATTTAGTGACATGGGTACAAGGACCTTACAGAAGATATAGTCATAGGCAGAGATGGAATGAAAGCTATAATTCATGTAGCCCATGCTACTTGGGGGGTTAAGGTTTGAGATTATTTTTGTAGTATTTATTCTGAATTTAGGGTTTCTATATGGACTTTCTGTACTAAATGTTGCTCAAGGATTATGCATGTTGGAGAGGCTGACATTTATAGTGATTAAGCCATCCTAACATTTGATATTGAGAAAATCTTATCACAGGTATTTATCATTAGGGTACATGAATCCTTTTTTTAATACCATAGAATTGTCAGATTATGTGTCTCTTTATATTCTTGTTTTTATTGTCATTGAAGCTCATTAAACTCATTTACTGTTTTGCACTGGCTCTCGATTGATGGTGGTAATTTTGCATGTACAAATCAAACAAGTATCATCCATTTTGGCTTTCATGGTCTCTGTTTGTGGGGGCTCGTTTTGACATTTAACAAATGTTTTCATTAGTCAACCAAGTAGTTTATTAGGGTTTTGATTAGTCTCCTCACTTCCCAATAACCTCCTCAAACTAGGATGTTTGAATTAGCATTTTTGATAACATGACCATGTTAGATGCTATGGGTTTCTCTTGGATGTGAATGAAATTATGTGCAAATCGTACCAAGTATTATATTTAAAGGAAAATTTTTCTAGCAAAACAAAACTAAATAAAAAAATGAAGAATTATGAAAAATAGGAAGAAAACAGAGGAGCAATGTAGATGGCTAATGAGGGTAAGCCCAAGGTATTTCCCTTAAGCCCATGACTTGACTTTAATGTGTTATGTGAATACCTCACACTAGAACTTTGTTTGACACTAAACACCTTTAGTCTAGTTGGTGCTTATAGACATCTAATGCCCAACTTGTAGATAACGGAAATGGAATGAAGTTTTTTTTCTTGTAAGCCCTTTAGTAAAGACATCAGCAAATAGATGTTTTGATCAAACAAATATTCACTTTTTCTTTTTTGCATGCTGATCAATCTCAACATGTTTAGTTATGTTGTGTTGACCTAGCTTATGGGCAATATGCAACTTTACAAGAAAAACAATGCAAGCCCTTAATCCCATTAGGTGGGGTTGGCTAAATGAATTATAGACCTCTAGTTGTCTCTATCCATGGCCATATTGTTTGCAAGACCATTATATTTAAGGAATCCCCGCCAAATTTTCTTTGGTCTTTTTGTCCCTCTTTTGTTACAAACTTCCTCCTTTTCATCCGCTCAACTCATAGATGTGTCTATTAGTCTTTTTGTCATGTCTAACCAACTTGAGGGGGAGTGTTAGAAATCCATAAATCTTTCCTATGATTGTTGCTTTCCTATAATTGTTTCTTTCCTGATATCTCTGTTTCCTTACATCTAGAGTTCCCATTTTAGGATAAGATTATGTTTTCTCATTTGTTCTTCCTTGATTGAGTTGACTAATCCCTAATATTTTGGATTGCTTGCCTAAATCGGGATCTACTCTTGTAATAAATACCTAAGTGTACAGTGTGCAGTGTATATAATACAGAAAAGTATTCTTTTCCACACTTTTTCAAGTTTTTTTGTTATGATATATATATATGTGTGTCTTGTAGCAAGCTTTCTTGGTTTTGATTTTTTCTTGTATTTCTTTATTCCACCACCAAGACCTTTTTGGTTTGAAGCTTTTCCTTTTGACCCTCTTAGAACCGTTTTTGCCATAGTTCAAATGGTAGTAGTCATCTCAATCCACATTTGGTTAGTCTCTCCTTCTATAGTCCAATCTCTTGTTCCATACACTGGTTCTTAAAGATAACTGCTTGTTCACCTCTTAAATACCACAATTTAATTCTTGGGCATTGCTTGGTATCATTATTCCTCCATTTTTGATATGGACATACAAGACCATAAAAGCCTATGCTAAGTGGTTAGGCATTCTTCCAATATAACTTTACAGTCCTTGCGACCTGAGCATTCCTTTGTCTCATAAGAAAATAGTGTATTTGGATAATTGATATGCCATTTTTACATGTGACCATGTGTTCATCACTCTTTTTGGGAATTGTATTAGCTATGATAAGCTCATCTATCGTGGCAAAATATAGAAAAGCTTTACACGCATCATTTCTTTTACCAAATCTATGATCTCTACTTACATCTTTATAACCATTCACTACCCTGCTCACATGCCCGTTTCAATCATTTCATATAATGATCTCTCTCTAGGCATTCTTTGTGCCAACCCTTCTTAAGCGCCCTTAAAATTCTCTCGACTATTCTTTGACCGTACTTGTGGTGCATATGTACTTGTAGAAATAGAAGTATTTTGAATATAAAATATTCTTTGTATATCATAGAAGCTATGTATATTCTGTGTATATTCCTATTTCCTTTTTGTTATTTTCCTTTTATATTATTCTCTTCCTCTATAAAAGGAAAAGGGGAATTAATGTGTAATCTTAAGAAATAGAGAAATATATTTTTCTCAACCTTGTTTAAATGGGTATCAGAGCAGGAATTAGGGATTAAATCACAGCCGTTCATTGTGAAACCCTAATTTCTCTATTAGAATGTTGTCTCAAGTAGATCCAGATTTTTAGCAGTTAAATGAGTCGGTTTAGTGGGTTTAGTTAGGTAGTTTCTCAGCTTTGTAATTAGTATTAAGTTTGAGGGTAAAACTAGGAATGTCTAATCCTATTATAAGCCTTAGAGATTATCGCCTATTATTCTATAAATAGGACAGGAGTTTAGGCATATGTTATGTTGCTCATTTTCTCACGAGGAAGTTTAGAAGAGAAAAGGCTGTGTGTTCAAGAAATAGTCTTTGTAATCTTGGAGAGACTTGTAATCATGAGGGCGAGTTTGTACTGCTATCATTTTGAATTAAAGAGGCTGCTATTGGGAGGCTTTAAGAGGTTGGATATAGGGTTGTCCTAAGGGCAATCCGAACCAGGATAAAGTGCTTGTGTTCTTCTTGTGGTTTGGTTTTATTTTCTATCATTTACATTTTGTTTTCATCATCATTCTCTTTTGTTTCTGTTATCGTTGGAATCTGAGTGTGTGCGCAAGGGTGAGGTAGTGAATTTCGTCCAAGAAATCTAATTCTAAGTGCTCCTAAGTTAACATTCTCCTATTTCTCTGCTATACCCAAGAACTGCCGCCTCTTTTTCACCGGCCACCTGTCACCGCTGCATCCTCAGGCTGCTGTCGTTCATACACCAGCCGCTGTCTCTAAGATCCGGCCATCTCGATTGTCGCTGCCTCTACAGTCATAGTCGTTCTCCAGTGGGTTCCCACCTCTGGAATGGTCGCGCCACCTAGCGTCTCGCGAAGGTCGGCTATCGTCCATCGCATCTGTTGTTGTACTTGTTGCCGCCTCTGCATTGCACACCAGAGCCGCTCCTATCAGCCGTCCTTGGTCGCATTCGTGCTACCTCTATATCGTGCATCAGAGCTGCCCCAGTTTTCCGTTCAGCGCTGTCCTTGGTCACTGTTCTATGTTGCCTCTGTCACCCAGATAAGGTATGATTTTCTATTGTTTAGATTAGGGGCACCTGGGTACCCAGATCCAAGTGCCTAGATCCGTGGGTCATTGCTAGCTGGTCCAGATCCAGCCACTGTGTACAGATCTGGCTACTGCATCGCCTTGCTTCTGCTGCCTTGATCTATTTTTTCAGCCACCATGATTGAATCTGCATCTTCAGTCACTCTGACCCAGCAATCCCAGTCCTCTCAAGACCAGTTTCGAGTTCCCTGAAACTCCTCCGACTCACATCCAGTACAGATTACGACCATTCGTCTCAATGGTACCAATTTCCTGCGTTGGTCACAATCTGTTCGTATGTACATTCGAGGTCGGGGAAAGATTGACTATTTAACTGGCGCCACATCAGCCCCAGATAGTAAAGACCCACTGTATGACATTTAGGATGTCGAGAATTTAATGGTGATGTCATGGCTTGTTAACTCCATAGAGGAAGTGATAAGTTCGAACTATATGTGCTTATCTACAACAAAGGAACTATGGGATGAAGTCATTGCCATGTATTCCGATTTGGGGAATCAATCCCAAATCTACGAGCTCAACTTGAAACTTGGTGAGATTCAACAAGGTAGTGATACTGTCACCATATATTTTAATTCTTTAAAGTGCATTTGGCAAGACTTGGATCTCTTTAATACCTATGAGTGGAAAAACACAGAAGATTGCAAATATTATCAGAAAATGGTCGATGCTAATCGAGTATTTAAGTTTCTTACTGGACTCAATGTTGAGTATGATGAAGTCCGAGGGAGAATCGTCGATAGAAATCCACTCCCGTCTCTTAGTGAAGCTTTTTCTGAAGTTCAGCGTGAAGAAAGCCGAAGACTAGTTATGTTGGGCAAGAAAAAGAGTGGTGAAAGTGAGCTATCTGAAAATATGGCGCTCATTACTGCTGATGCTAATGCTAGTGGACAACATATTATGGGTCAACGAAAGGTGGAAGAAAAGCCTCGTGTTTGGTGTGATCATTGCAATAAACCACGCCATACTCGGGAGACCTGTTGGGTGCTTCATGGCAAGCCAGCCAATTGGAAGCCAAGATTGAAGCAATCGCAACTTACCGCCCATGAAGCTGATGCAAGACCATTCAACAAATAGCAACTTGATCAACTTTTGCGGCTGTTAAAGCCTAATCTGTCCCTTGGTACACCCAATTGTTCATTGGCCTATTCAGGTAGAAATTCCTTTTCGCTATCTAGCTCCTTTCTATTTGTTTCATGGATCATTGATTCAAGAGCATCTGATCATATGATTGGTTTATCGCATCTATTCAACTCGTATATTCCTTGTTTTGGTAGTGAAAAAATAAGAATAGCCGATGATAGTCTTTCACCTATTGCAGGTAAAGGTCTCATTAAACTTTCTGACAATATTGATCTTCAATCAGTACTCCATGTTCCTAAACTTGCCTGCAATCTTCTTTCTGTTAGTAAACTCTCCAAAGACACTAACTATCGTGTTATCTTTTTTGATTCCTATTGCATTTTTTAGACCCAGAACTCGGGGAAGAAACGATTGGCAGTGCTAGAGAAATAAACGGGCTCTACTATTTGGATGAGGATGCCTTGCGTAATAAAAAAGCTCACGGGCTGAGTAGTATTAGACTATTAGTTCTACTTCTGTTTCTAATCAAATAATGCAATGACATCTTAGGTTAGGCCATCCTAGTTTTCCTTGAGATATTTATTTCCTACGTTGTTTAAAAGAGTGGATCCTTCTATGTTTCAATGCGAGAGTTGTCATTTATCCAAAGATCGTGTTAAATTTCTTCCAAAACCCTATTGTCCTTCAAAACCATTCTATTTGATACATAGTGATGTTTGGGGCCCTTCTAAGGTCTCCACTTTGTCTGGTAAAAAGTGGTTTGTTACTTTCATTGATGATCATATTCAAGTTTGTTGGGTTTACTTACTTGCAAAGAAATCAGATGTGCCTAGAACTTTCAAGGATTTTTTTCATATGATTGAAGCTCAATTTAACACAAAAATCTGTATTTTTCGATCTGATAATGGCACTGAATATTTTAATGAATCTTTGGGGGTTTTTTTAAAGGAAAAAAGAATTTTACATCAATCCACTTGTCGTGAAACTCCCCAACAAAATGGTATTGCTGAAAGGAAAAATCGACACCTACTCGAGGTTGCAAGTCCATCATGTTTTCTATGAATGTCTCTAAATACCTCTGGGGTGATGCAATTTTAACTGCTTCATATCTCATTAATCGTATATCCACTCGTGTTCTACAGTTTCAAACTCCCTTACACTCTTTAAAACAACTCTTCCCTCTATGTTGTATATATTCTGAGTTACCCTTAAAAGTTTTTGGATGCACTTGCTTTGTTTATGTTCCTCAAATATTTCGTTCCAAATTGGATCTCACAGTGAAAAATGTGTCTTTCTAGGTTATGCACCAAATAAAAAAGGTATAAATGCTTTAATCCTATCACCAAAAAAACTTATATTAGTATGGATGTGTCTTTCCTCGAAACTCAACCCTACTTTCCCAAAAATCATCTTCAGGGGGAGCATATTGAGAAAGAAGATAATTTTTTTCATTCTAGTATTGAGGAGGATAATTCCTTAAAACTCTATGATCCTTGTCCTACCATGAGTGGTGCTCCCCTCCACTATGATAAACAACTCAAGGATATAAATGTTCTAAACATTATGGAATAGGGTGTGTCTAGTTCACAGGTGCCTAGCGTGATAGGATTGGAACTAGGGGGAGAATTACCACAAACGGATTAGAATATTCCAAAACTGGAGCTTCAGTTTTATATAAGAAGGCAAACCCTGAAGAATACTATCAATCTGAATATTCCTCTAACTATTGAACAATCGACGTCTTCGAATGATGGGCCATTCGATAGTACTTCTTCTTCTCATGGTAACTCTAAACTCACTCCTTCAGATTATTCTTCATTTGACTTGTCTGATCTTGATGTCCCTATTGTTACTAGGAAAGGAGTGAGATCTTATACCAAACACCCAATTGCTAAATACCTGTCATACCAAAAATTGTTTAATTATCATAAGACACTTCTTTCAAATATTTCTAACCTGCATGTCTCAAGAACAATTCAGGATGCCTTTGGTGACCCATATTGGAAGCTAGCAGTTCAGGAGGAAATGAGTGCTCTTAGAAAGAATGGAACTTGGGAGATTGTGAACAAACCAGAAGGCAAAACAACAATAGGTTGCAAGTGGGTATTTACTATAAAATGCAAGGTAGATGGGAGCATAGAAAGATACAAAACAATGCTGATTGCTAAAAGATTCACCCAAACATACGACATCGACTATCAAGAAACATTTGTTCTAGTAGCTAAAATAAACTCCATTCGAGTTCTCCTCTCCCTTGCAATGAATTTTGATTGGTCACTCCATCAATTTGATATAAATAATGCCTTCCTAAATGGTGATTTAGAAGAAGTGTTTATGGATCTTTCACCAGGATTTGAGAAGAGCTTTGGTACAAACAAGGTATGTCATTTAAAAAATCCTTGTATGGTCTAAAATAATTTTCGAGAGCATGGTTTGAAAGATTTGGAAAGGCGGTGAAAAGCTATGGTTACATATAGGTAGAACACTCACCTCGAATGTATTCGGAATGCCTCGATCCTCGTGCACTGGCTCAATTTGCGTGCCACACCTCAAACACCCGAACTTATACTCAACCTCAAGCCACGATACTCCCTAAACACCATGTTTAATTAAAGAGCATCAAAATCCACTTTTCCTCAATTTTTTTTTAATTTCCTCTATTTTTCTCCTAATTTTTCACCTCAATAATTCAAAAATAATTATCTCCTCAAACATTTTTTAAATTTTTTTACATGATATTCCTAAAATAATTTAAGGAAAATATACAAACAAAATACCGGAATTGCCCCTGTGTCATGTGCCTTCATGCGCCCTGTGCATGTCTGCGCGTGGAGCTCACGCGCTACCTTCTTCCTCGCTTCCGGCCGCCGGCGACTGCTCCGATGGCCGAAGTAAGGGTACCCCCTTGAACCCCTCGCTAAGTCAATCACGTTGGCACTGGTTGTCGGCCCAAAGACCATCGAAAAGAGCCCCAAACGGGCAGTTGTAGGTCAAGGGAGGCGGACCGCCTCGCGTTTTTCGGCCAAGCTTGAATAACCTCTAAACTTGCTCCAAAGCGCACCAATTTCTCCAGAATCTCTCCCCTTGATACAAGGATCAAAAGTCTTTTATCCACTCTCTCAAAAACATCCAAAATCACGGTCGATTTGATGCTCAAAAATCCGAAACTCTCGGCCCCTTTTATAGTCAAAATCTGGCCATCCCTCGGCCAATCACTGGCTAGGGCTTGGCCCCCAAGCAACCCTATGCCGTATACCACCTCCCCTAGCTCTCCCTCGGCCGTCCCATCGCCTGTAACGGCGACCACGTGCGGTGGTAGTGCGACGGCCGATTTTTCCCTCCTGTGTTCACACTATGGATTTTGGTTTATAACACTTTGCCCCTTGGCTAATTTCTATTCTCAGTTTGCCCCTTTCCTTGAGGCCCCGATCTTTCTAGCAATACTACTAAGGCCCACAAGTTTTGTGCTCTTCATTTCATCCTTGAATTTTTTTGAAAAACTATCATTTTGACCTCTTTCGGGCAAAATTGAAAAATTGCACTTTGGCCTAGTTGATCGTTTTGACCTTAAATCCCTTCGTTTCAACTCAAAATCGCTCAAGGGTTGTTTCATATGTAAAATCTAGGTCCTTAAAACGTTTCGTTGACTTTTCAAAAGTTCCCTATGTTAATTCGGTTTTTTAGCCCGGTCGACAGCTGTACTAAAAACTGTTTCCGATCCAACTTCTTATGACACCTAAAATTATGCCTCGAATCACTCGTCGGTACTATTCTATTTTCCTTAAATATCTAGTGTACGGGGTACTCCCTCTGGTCGATTCAATCGCTTAAACCTGTGTTAGTATATCCTATAGCCTTATTCTTTCGAAAATTCCATTTATACCCTTCATTAAATTCCATTTATACTCTTAAGGATTTCCTGGGTATTACAGTCTTTGTCAACCAACGTAAGTATATTCTGGATTTACTCAATGAAATAGGAATGCTTGGGTGCAAGGTTTCTGAAACTCCCATTGAACCCAACTTAAAACTTCAACCTGCCGAGACCAAGAATGTGGTAGAAAGGGAGAAATATCAAAGACTTGTGGGTAGACTTATCTATCTATCCTATACTCGACCAGACATAGACTTTGCTGTAAGTGTTGTAAGTCAATTTATGCACTCACCTGGTTCACTACATTTTGAAGATACTTATAGAATTTTGCAGTACCTAAAGGGAACCCTGGGAAAGGTTTACTTTTTAGAAAACATGAACATCTTCATATAAAGGCTTTTACAGAAGCAGATTGGGCAGGTAGTATAACTGACAGAAGATCTACATCAGGGTACTGCACCTTTGTGGGAGGCAATCTTGTTACTTGGAGGAGTAAGAAACAAAATGTGGTGGCCAGAAGCAGTGCTGAAGCTGATTTTCGTTCAGTTGCCTATGGTATTTATGAGGTCATGTGGATAATGAGGCTTCTATCAGACTTAAAGGTCTCTACTTCCCTACCAGCTAAAGTTTACTGTGATAATAAAGCTGCAATCTCTATTGCTCATAATCCAGTTCTCCTGACAGGACGAAGCATGTAGAGGTGGATAAACACTTTATTAAGGAAAACATTGATAATGGAGTAATTTGTATGCCCCACATTCCAACAGTTGACCAAGTGGCTGATATTCTTACAAAAGGATTACACAAAACTCAGTTTGAGAATCTTGTGAACAAGCTTGCCATGGAAGATATCTTCAAGCTAGCTTGAGGGGGAGTGTAGTAATAGAAGTATTTTGAATATAGAATATTCTTTGTATATCTTAGAAGCTATGTATATTCTGTGTATATTATTTTTTCCTTTTTGTTATTTTTCTTTTGTATTATTCTCTTCCTCTATAAAAGGTAAAAGGGGAATTAACGTGTAATCTTAAAAAATAGAGAAATATATTTTTTTCAACCTTGTTTAGAGTACTGACAATGTTTGTTGTCTTGTTTCTTAGAATAATTTTAACTGGAATAATTGTGTGTCCTACTCTCTTCACATTGACTGCCCCATCTTTCAAAATCTCATCCATAATAATTCTAAGTCCGTTCTTTGTATGATCATTCTATGAAGGAAAATGCTATTGGTACCCCTTGTGCTACACCTTGGGCTACACAATGCATGTAAAATGTCAAAAATACCTCTCATCTAAAGCTGTGAGGTGGCGTAAGGTGGTGAGGCGCATGACTAAAATACCCCTCACCCAAGGCGGTGAGGCGTGAAGGGTATTTTTGTCATTTTACATGTATCGTGTAGCCCAAGGGGTACCAATAGCATGATCCTTCTATGAATACTTGTGGTGCTTATGTACTAGGATTGAGTCATGTTATCTTTTGTCAAGATTGGGTTTTTGAGAAAATATGATTTACCAAGTTTTTATATTTGGAAAACATAGAAAATTCCTGCTGCTTCTTTGCACATATAGTTCCTGTGCACAAATGTTAAATTCTATTCATAATTTCCATGACACATTATTCAGATGTTTTCTCCTTTAAGTGGAAGTCAAACACAACAAACTGTGGATGCTCAAAGGCACTGCGTTCTGGTTGCTGCCAGTAATCCTTATCCCTTGCCCACACCAGTTTATCGACCCCCACTGCAGAAATTGGAACAGGGTGAAAACATTGAGGTTCAAACAGAAACTCGTTTATCAGATGCTGAGACAGTTGCAAAATCATTTAGTCAGGTACCTAGAGTTATTCTTCATTCGTTTATCAGGCTATGATTATTCTTCATTCGTTTATCAGGCTATGATTTTATTTTGTTGCAGATCATCAATCTGCTGACTAATGTTTTCCCCATTACCTTTCTATGCAGTGTTCTGTTTCTCTTTCAGTCATTTGTCCAAAGCAACTTCCAAAACTCAAAGCAGTCTATAATGCGGTAAACATGACTATTTCAATTGATCTCTATAGTCTTTTTGTATTATGTTTGTTGATAGCAAAAATGATAATATAAAAGATTTTGTTAGCCCTTTATCTAATAGTTTAAGCTTTTATATCAGATGGTCGTTACCAATTTAATATGGTATCAAAGCAAAGAAGGGTCCTGAGGTCAAACCTCACCATTAACCCAATATTTAATTATTGCTCATGCTTGGACCAGTTATGCAGTGAAGCTTGACCCCACATGAGGGGGAGTGTTGAGAGTAAAGATAATAATATATATAATAAAGTTAACTCTCCATCTAATATCTTAAACTTTTAGATCAAATGATGGTTAACAATTTAATAATCTTGTTATTGGTTTATAGACATTGTCAAGCATAATTTTCATGCTTTCGTCAATTGTCAACTGCATTCTGCTTGGTTAGTTGAAATGATCCTTTTATAATTATTCTTGATCTTCATGCTACACTTTTGGTGGTTGCTAAGAACCACGCCATATGATGCTTTTATTTATGTTAATATGGAATAGGAGATTTAAAAGATGATCTAAAGTCTTTATATGGCATTTCTTTCAGTTTTAAGCATATACAATAGTTTCTCTTCACCCATTGTGGTGTTATGGTGGGAAGAGCTTCTTCACTTGCCATGGTGATAAGATTCCCCCTTTCATCATCTGACTAGGGATGGGCGCAATTTGTTCCAAACCAATAAACCAAACTGAACTGGTTAGTTTGTTTTGGTTTGGTTTAGAAATTTTGAGAAAAAAACAGTTTATGGTTTGGTTTCATTTTGTGTCCCGTAAAACTTGAAACCAAACCACAAACCTTTTTATATATTGATAATATTTATTATAATTCTATATTATATATTAATATTTACCTAGAAAAATATTTTTTTTATGAAAAAACTATT
Source organism: Diospyros kaki (assembly GCA_036245055.1). Lineage (NCBI taxonomy): Eukaryota > Viridiplantae > Streptophyta > Magnoliopsida > Ericales > Ebenaceae > Diospyros > Diospyros kaki. The sequence continues at coordinate 4,903,569 of BSEG01000010.1, forward strand.
TTAATGGTAACATTTTTAGCTAATTTTTTAAAAATTTGTATAAAAAGTTTATACAAATAAATTATTCAAATAATTTTTAATTGGAACTTCTCTGAAAAAATTGAATTGTTGTTTAATTTTTTCACTGATTAATATAAATTCTAAGAATGAAAGATTTGCTTAAAATGTTGGATCATGTTCTGATTTCTGAGTAGATAATCTCATGGGTGATCATCCATCCGTACCTTGTCAGAAGGGATATGCATAGGTTTGATTGCCTGAGGTGTGTAGTATTAACCATCCTCTCTAAACTTCCTGGTTTTTGTCTTCTTTTTTAAGGACATCATAGGGCAGAACATAACTTGATTGTAGTAATCATGTTAATTATTGATAATTATGTTCCCCCTAGGGCACATCTTTTGGCTTAGTATGGTGCCTTTAACAACATACATGTGGAAATTTCGAGCAATATCCAACTAATTATTCTGTTTCCTAGTTTCTGAGTTCCTTTTTTTTTTTTGTAAAGTCAACTTATTTCATAGTTTGAGTAGAGAGAATAAATCACTCTCTCACAGCTAGCTGTAGGTTTTCTAAGTAGTGTAGATATAACCTCCTATTTAGTGTACATAATAGGAAACCAACAAGGTTGTATTCTTTATATATATTGTTCACTGTGATGAATAAAAGATAAGTTCTTCTTCCTAAAATCTTTGCATGGTATCAAAGCTACCCTAACCAAAAACCCTACACACCCATAAGTCATGCCAGAAAAAGCAATCTGTCTTTGAAGATCATCCCTTGTCCGACCAACAACACTGGAGCTATAGACAACAAAAAGTTTACCATCACTGACCACAAGTTGAATGGGCAAAACTTCCTACAGTGGTCCCAATCCGTCATGATGTTCATATGTGAAAAGGGGAAGGATGACTACTTAACATGAGTTACAAGCAAACCAAAGGAGGAAGACCTAAAGTTCTGGATGTGGAAATCCAAGAATAACATGATAATGTCTTGGCTTATTAACTCCATAACTAATGAGATTGGTGAGAATTTTTGTTGTATGACACTGCCCATGATATCTGGGAAGTTGCTAAGTAAGGTTATTCACAAGTTGAAAAGGCATCAGAGTTGTTTTAAATTGAAAGAATATTTGATGATCTACGACAAGGAGAGTCCAGTGTTATCTAGTACTTTAATTCACTAAATAAGTACTGGCTTCAGCTGGATAAGTATGGACAATCTGATGGAATTGTCCATAAGATGCAGCCATATACAAGCAGGTTATTGAAAATAAGAGATTATACAAGTTCCTTATAGGTTTAAACAAAAGCCTAGATGGAGTAAGGAGGAGAATTCTAGGTACAAAACCTCTACCAAGTATTCGAAATGGCCTTTTCAGAAGTCCGTTGAGAGGAAGAGACACTTGGTGTGACCATTGTCATAAAACAGGTCACACAAGACACTTGTTGGGAGATACACGATAAACCAACAAATTGGAAACTTGCTCATGAGAGGAAGAGTTGGGGCAATATAGCTTCTATGGAGGAGACCACTACAACTTCAGAACCAAACCCTTTCAGCAAGGAACAAATGGAATTGTTGAAAAAGATGTTTATCTTCTTCTAAATTTTGCACAGTTTCTCCATTACTACATTCTCCTCTCTCCAAAGACTCACCTCCTCCAAAGTCTGCTTAAAAATTTGCTCAAAAACATCCATCCTTGCCTCGAACTGCTTCATCCTTGTTCCTTCCGCCATTGCTACTTCAAAGAATTCATTTATGATCTACTTCCAAGGATCAACTGAGTAGCAATCACCTGTGATCGCCTAGATCTTGTTCTGCTTTGACTCAAAATCCAAATTCAATAACCATAATCTGCCTCAATCACTGTTTCTAGGAGTCACTTGTCACCAGTCAGCAACCTACCTACAATTTTTGATCGAAATGAACTGCTAGGCAATAGATTTGATTCGCCTTCAATTCGAGACCTCGAACAACTAGAGTAAGAGAAGTCGAAGGCCACATAATTGCTCTGTTGCAATCCCTTGAGGAATCGACTCGGATAGCACCTTTTGAATTGCTTGTTGCAACCGCTTCTTGTACTTTCCTTCAAATTTCGAGCCTCAATTATCAGTCGAGAATCAACTAGACATTGCCTTTGTCATAGTTGGATTTGAGAAATTGGTAGCCTAAGAATTGCCTCTAGCTCAGCTCCTTGAATTACCTCCTGTGACTCGATCAGTTTCGAGAATTGCTTGCTCAGATATGATCTGTCTCTACTGCCTTCAAGTCGACTTGGAATTCACTATGTTGAAAATTAATAACTGAAGAATGATTGGCTCTGATACAAAATGCCATGTACCTAGGGTTTGGATGGGAAATTGGAAGAATCCAAGGGAGAATTAGACAAAAATGGAGGGAGAAAACATAACAGTACGAGAGAGAATTCTAGAGAGAAATGACTAAATTCAATTATCAATTCCAACATGACAATTCTCTAACTACCATAACCTATTTATAGGCTATCTAACTGAACAATTGAAAGGTACTATAGGTAAAGCAACAAGTATAATCATGACTAATACAACATGTGGCATACTATGACTAATCTACCCTTGAGGTCATGATAGAACTCTGGGAGGTCTCCTATGTGTTATGATCCTAACATGAATTCTCTTATTGATGAGCAAGTTCAAAGTTTTAAGGAAACTTGGAGACATCATGTAACTAGAGGAGAGTTAAAGGGAAATAATTGAAGAAGTTAAAAGTTTTATTATCGCGAACAAGGCTCTTGTTGCTTTGTTTGTTCATACTCTAATTGGTGAGCTGTAGCGCCAAATCAAGTCTTCACTTGCAGAGAACTTTGAATTCCTTTCTATCATTGGAGATGATATTGTTAGAGATATCTTGGCAGTTGACGATGTAGAGGATTTGTGTCAAGCCTCAGATTGTGGGCTGGATAATTAAAGGAATTGGACTGAATTCTAGAAAATAGGATTGAATTTTAGGAAGAAAGTAGATAGAATGAGGAAGGAAGAAGGAAGAACAAGAGAGAGAAAGGAAGTTAGAAAGAGAGAGAGAAAGGAGACATGTCGTATATTCATTTGATAATTTCTCCAATCTGTCGGAGGTCTCTTTTAAAGAGCCTCTAGCCACATCACAACTAACTAACTACTCTAACAATCCTGTTAACTGTTTATACAAGATTTAGTTATTCTTACCTAACCTCTAAACTTTTGCAGTTAGCCCTAACAACTTAATACACCGTGGATTTCCCCCCAATTACAATCATTTCCCCCCAATTACAATCATATCCCCAAGGTCGTGACAATCTCCACCTCTTCAAACAATTTTTGTCTTGAAGAATTGACTGCGAAGGCTATGGTTAAGCCAATCCCTACCTTCAATATTTGCTGCCTCCTCTCCTTTTTATTGTTTTGCTTTTCCCCTTTGAGTAGTAGAAGTGTAGCAATGTTCACAACTTCTGGTTGTTCCACTACTGCCTCATCCTTTCCTTCAAACACTTTAGTCTGTATAGACTGCAGCTATGATTCCTCCTCGATGATCACCTTGCCCTCGCCTATTTCCTCATGGGAAATATCCTCTTCTTCTTCCTTTTCACCTTGCCCTCACCTTGATGGTCAGGGTTATATTTGTTTCCACACCTCATGGTCTCCTCTGCTCTATGAAATTCTCCTTAGTGCCATTATTATAGGAAGGTGCTTTGGCTGCCTCTTGAGTATGCCCTGTAAGTAAAAGCCCAGAGTTAGCACTCCCGTACTACCTGACTAATAAACTCGGCTTGTAGGGAACATTTTGCTTCTTAAAAATGGCTTTTAATGTCAGCTCTTGTAGTCTAGCTTTTTCTACCACTTGCCTCACTGATGTGGGCATCATCATCTTTACCATGGGCCATAATTCTTCCCTCAATCCACTAATGAAGCTGGACACCAAATATTGTTCAGTGAGTCCCAGCTGCATAGCACACATTGTGAGAATTTAGAGAGAGAGAAAGAGAGATAGTTTGAAGAATTTCTCTTATTATCAAACTAAGAGATGGAACACATATATATACAAATACTGTGACATAATCATGACATAAGCCATGACATAATGCTAACTATCTCTGTATACAACTCAACACTCCCCCTTAAGATGAGCATAGATATCATATGCACCAAGCTTGTTAGAAATATATTCTACCCGATGACCCTTTAGAGACTCGGTGAAGACATCTACAAGTTGATAATTGAAGTTAATAAACTCTGTAATAATAACACCTTCAACTAACTTTTCTTTAATAAAATGACAGCTAATTTCAATATGTTTGGTCCGTTCATGGAACACTAGATTGGAAGCAATGTGCAAGGTAGCTTGATTATCACAAACAAGCTTCATAGAGGACACTTCACAAAACTTGAGTTCCTGCAAGAGTTGCTTAAGCCAGATGAGCTCACAAGTTGCATTAGCCATAGCTTGATACTTTGTCTCTGCACTCAGTGTTCTAAAAATCAACCTAGGGGGCCCCTGGCCGCCGCGAATATAGGCTAATCAGCCCCCCTAGGCGCTGATCCGATTAACTGGTCGTCGGTGATGCCTAGGCAGCCCAAGTGGCTCTTAGGCCGATTTCTCTCTCTTGTCGCCGCTGCCAATCGCCTCTTCGTAAGCTCTCTCTCGTCGCTGCCGCCGCCGCCAGTCGTCTCTCTTGGCCTTGATTTCCCTTAGCCGTCGTTGCCACTTCTAATTGTCTCTCTCGCTATTCTTCCTCCGCCCTAGCGATCACCCAGTTTATATCTATATATATATAAGTTTCTAATTTATATATATAAGTTTTATATGTCTTTTTAACTTTGATTTATCCAAAAATAACATGAAATTATATGAAAAACTTAAAAAAAAAAAAAAAACAGCAGTCCATGTAGGAGCCTAAGCGTCCTAGGTGCTAGGCCCCAATTTGGTGCCCGACTAGTGCCTAGTGCATTTTAAAACACTGTCTGCACTAGATCTAGCTACTATATTTTGTTTCTTACTTTTCCAAGAAACTAGATTTCCTCTCACAAAAACACAATACCCAGTGGTTGACCTACGATCAGAAGGAGATCCTACCTAATTCGCATCTACATAACAACAAATATCTGTGTTCCTTATCCTCATAGAGTAGTCCTTTACTTGGTGCTCTTTTGATGTATCTCAAAATCTGAATAGCAGCATCCCAGTGAGAATCACATGGAGAACTGAGAAATTGACTAACTACACTCACAACAAAAACAATGTCAGGACGAGTGACAGTGAAATAGTTCAACTTGCCTACTAGTCTTTGATACCTTCTAGGAATCGAAAAGGGCTCCCTTTGTCCTAACAAGAATTTGATATTCGAGCCCATTGGAGTGTTAACCGGTTTGCAGTTCGCCATACCAGTTTCTTCTAAGATGTTAAGGGCATATTTCTTCTGAGAAATTAAGATACCATCTCTTAATTGTGCAACCTCAATACCGAAGAAATACTAGAGTCTGCCTAGGTCTTTGGTCTGAAAGTGCTGATGTAGATGTTCTTTCAGTTTCTGTATGCCAACTTGATCACTCCTTGTGATAACAATATCATCCTCATAAACAAGGTAGATGCATAAAGAAGAGGAGTGTCGTTAGAAAATCGAATGATCGGCCTCACTCCGAGTGAGACCAAAGGCTTGAATCACAGTACTGAACCTGCCGAACCATGCTCGTGGAGATTGTTTTAGATCATAAAGAGACTTCTTGAGTTTGCAAACTACATTGGATTTCCCCTGAGCAACAAAACTAGGTGGTTGCTTCGTATAAACCTTCTCCTATAAATCACCATGGAGAAGTGCATTTTTAATATTTAGTTGATAGAGCGGCCAATGACACATAGCAGCCACAGAGAGAAATAGGCGAATAGAGGCCATTTTAGCAACATGTGAGAAAGTATCATTATAATCCAACCCATAGATATGTGTAATGCCTTTGGCAACCAAGTGTGCCTTAAGATGATCTACCTGTCCATCAGGGCCTACTTTTGGGGTGAACACCCACTTGCAGCCAAGGGGAGTCTTGCCAAGTGGTAAAGACTCCAAATCTCAAGTACCATTTGAATGTAAGGTTTCAATCTTATCGAACATAGCTTGACACCACCCAAGATGCGGTGGGGCTTCACTTGTGGTTTTAGGAATAGCGATAGAGGAAAAACTTGAAACAAAGACACTATAAGCAGGTGACAAACGATCAAGGCACAAAAAATTATAAAAATGGTGTGGATTACGAGTAGACCCTGTACTTTTATGGAGAGCAACGAGGAGGCTATGTGGCTCAGGATCCGTGGTAGGAGAAACCATTAACGGAGAGAGTGAGTTAGAAGAATCTTGTTTTGGAGGAATGATGGCATCGACAACGAGTTGAGGACGAGGTGATATGTAAGGAGTGGAGGATCCATGAAATGTGGACCTGAAGATAGTAATTTGGGGGGGGGGGTCCACAGAGAAGGAGACAAGCGGACCCGAAGAGGGTAGTGGAAGAGAAGAAAAAGGAATAGGTAATACCTGGTCAGGACTTGTGAATCGGGCTGAGCAACTAAGAAGAAAGATTTTTGTTCAAAGAAAGTGACATCAACAGACATAAGATAGCGATTCAACTCAAGAGAGTAACACTTATAGTCTTTCTACAATTGGGAGTAGCCAAGAAAGATACATTTAAGGGATTTGGCAGCAAGTTTATCCTGTTCAGTTGAAAAAGAATGTATAAAACAGATACATCCAAATACACGAAGGGGAACAAAATAAAGTGGCTGTGTGGGGAACAAAAGAGAATGAGAAATTTTGTCCTGTAACACTGAAGATGGCATGCAATTTAGCAGATAACATGCAGTAAGAACATCATCTCCTCAAAATTTAGTAGGAAAATTGGCATGTAAAAGTAGTGTCTGTGCAGTTTTAATGAGATGACAATTTTTTCGCTCAATGACACTATTTTGTTGAGATGTGTAAGGACAAAAAGATTGATGTAAGATGCCATTGGCAGTCATGAAAATAGTAAATTGAGAGGAAAAGTACCCAGGGGCATTATCACTATAGAAAGCACGTATAGAAACTTTAAATTGTGTTTTTATTTCGGTAGTAAATGTTTGGAATACAGAAAACAATTCAGACCGACTCTTCATGAGAAACAACCAAGTGTAACGAGAAAAGTCATCAATAAAAGTAACGAAATATGAAAAACCAAGAGTATAAATGACTCGACTGGGCCCCCAGACATTAGAGTGTACAAGGGAAAATGGAGCCTTGGCCCTAGTATGGGCGCGGCTAGAAAAAGAGTTATGAGCGTGTTTACCACACTGACATGACTCACAATTAAAAGTGGATAATGACAATAAACTAGGAACTAATTGCTTTAGTTTGGAAAGGCTAGGATGACCGAGATGAGAGTGGAAGAGGTCTGGGGAAGCCACATTGGTGCAAGCGACTAACGAACTAGGCACAACTAGATGATAGTGGCTCCGTGACTCATACCCGATGCCAATCGTTCGCCTTGTACCCCAGTGTTGCACACAAATAGAAGTGGAACTAAAGGTTATTAAATAGTCTAGCTCTTTAGTAAGCTGACTAACATAAAACAAATTAAAAGGGCTACGTACGACATAAAGGACAAAATTTAAAGAGACACAGGAGGTAGGAGAGGTTTTCCCTATCCCTTTAACTGGTGTTTTTGTGCTATTTGCAAGGGTGATTGTTGGTAGATGTTCAGAAAAGGTAAGAGTACAGAAAATATTCTTATTACCACACATGTGATCGGTGGTGCCAAAGTTCAAAATCCAAGGCCCAATGGAAGGACTTTGAGTAACACAAGCCATGGGATTATTAGTAGACTACCGAGACGCTTGGAATTTCAAGAAAGCCTCATAGTCAGTAGCAGGTAGGGTTACCGGTGGAGGGCCAAATGTTGGACTAAGGGCACTTTGTGCAATGTGAGCCACTTGGGATGCTTGAGATACAGGAGAGGCAGTTGGTTGACCATGCTTCTTGCAACACTTGTCTTCCTCATGCCTATTTTTTTTTGCAAAAGTTGCACTGAGGATAAGAGGGGCTACCGAGCCAGCCTTGATTACCGCCTGAAGTCTGAGACACAAGAGTAGAGGTTGCAAGAGGGGTACCTGTAAAAGCACTAATAGAGGAAGAATTGCCATGGCATATTAAGTAATCTTTTGTATGTATCTTTCATAGTAGGGTTAGTGAACCTAGTCAAGATCTAATGGTGGACAGGCTCAAACTCAGGCTTGAGACTGGATAAAGTAAGGACCATGAACAGTTTTTCCCGTTGAGAATCATGAGCGGCTTTGGAATCAGAATATGGAAGAAGAGCTTCAAACTCCTATAGTAGATGTTGAAACGGACTCACCACAGGTAGGGGTGGTGTTGTTGAGGTCAGACATGGCGAGGGCTGCAAATTAGATTTGAAACGGGATGGAAGGGGTAGTGAGTAGCGATAGAGACTTGCTAGAGCATCGAGGAAGATGGACGGTGACGAGTGGCGATCGACGATCGATGACTGACAGATGGAGTTAGGGAGTTAAGTCCAATGGTGGTGATGGCATCGCGATCGAAGCACTGGAGAGAGAGATTCGGGCAAAAACGTCTCGGCGCACAGATTTGATAGGCCGCGAGTGGCAACGGGTGGTAATGGCGACAGAGGTGGGGCTTCGGGGTTAGGTTGATCTGAGGCTGGCAACGCAACGACGGCAGTGGCGTGAGCGTGAGACGACAAATGGTTCAGATTTGGCAGATTTGATAGGTGATGCGTGGTAGCGCATGGTGGCAGTGAACGGTGGTGGGGCTTTGGGGTTGGGTCAATCTGAAGCCGGTGATGCAACGACGACGGTGGCACGAGTAGTTGGTGTTTGGAAAGTGGGCTGATGGATGGCATGTGGCAACTAGGTAGAAAACGTCGGTCGGCACATGACGATGCGTGAAGGCTCCAGCGATGATGGGTCTCCGATCAGCTGATTTGATGACGACGAACACTATGGTGGCAGTGGTGGTGGCAAATGGTGGCTGGATAGTGGAGGTTAGGCCTAGAAAGGGGTGGCGAGATTTGGAGACCGCTAGAGAAGGATACACAACGACGACTTAGGGTTTTCTCATCAGTGGCTCTGATACCATGTGAGAATTTAGAGAGAGAGAGTTTGAAGAATTTCTCTTATTATCAAAGTAAGAGATGGAACACACATATATATATATATATATACAAATACCATGACATAATGCTAACTATCTCTATATACAACTCAATGCACACCATGGTCTGATTCCTCAAACCGGCCTTGGTACTCCACTGGGGTCTTTTCTTGCTACAATTTGTTGAATTCCTCTACTACATCCGCCATACTTTTCTCCCAAAACGCTCACATAACCCTTAAGCAAATTTTGTCCAATTTCCTTACATTCCCTCATCTTGAACCCACCCTTGATACCAAGAGTCTGCTATATCATTCAAGTAGGCCGCAACCAAATTGATCTTTTGCTCTTTTGAAATCCGATAAAACTGAAAGAATCTCTCACATCTTCTTACCCACCGCCTTGGCTTCTTCCTCTCAAACATAGGAATCTCTAATCTTGGTGTAGGGGTATGGGTGTGATTAAAAGGTTGTGGATTCCTCACCTGGTTTTCTTGAATTGCAACCTGATCCACTTCTTTAAGAACCCCTTGCGTCCTTGAATGATTGCCCTGATGCGGAAAAGTTGGATCATTGGCCTACCTTGGCGAGAATTCTGGCGACAATCGGAATTGGGGCAGGGAGAATAACATGTTTAGCATACTATTGATCCTTTACCCTTGGCCATGACGCCTTGCTCCTCAATTGCGCTAGGCCTCGCGATTGCTTGTTCTTCCTTTTCTGCACCAGAGCAACTGTTACCAGCTTCCTCTGACGCCTTCCTCGCTGCTTCCGACGCCTTTCTCGCTGCGGTGGTTCCACCGAGAATTCCCACCGCCAGATTAACTGGCTTTGCTTCCTCTTTGACTTCAACTTTCGACCCCAACAATCTTCGTAGTCATAGCCTCCCGTTCTGTGTTGCGGATTCAAGATCGCCCAAGCCTGCATCCACTTCTTACCCAATCACCGACCACTGGTCAAAATTCACCTAATTTCTTGAAATTCTTGAATTTCACCATGCAATAACCCAAGAAAATGGGTCCAGTAACCACCCAGCTTCAACCGAGATCGCTTCTTGAACTTGCACCTAACTTGCACCTATTTCGCATCTGTCTTTTGAAACCTGCTCCTTTGATCGCTTGCGACTACCACTTCCAAATTGGATTGAGAGCCACTGCCCGTGCTTGCCTACCCAAGCCCAGGCTCCGTGCTTTCGGATTTCAATCAAGACTGCTTTCTACGATTACCCCACATCCGGTTTTCCAGCTCTGATACCACTTTGTCAATCCACAGATTGTGGGCTAGACAATTGAAGGAATTTGATTGAATTCCAGAAAGAAGGATTGAATTTTAGGAAGAAAATAGATAGAATGAGGAAGGAAGATTGAAGAACGAGAGAGAGAGAGAGATCGTATATGCATTCGATAATTTCTCCAATCTATCGTAGGTCTCTTTTAAAGAGCCTCTAGCCACATCTCAACCAACTACTCTAACAACCCTGCTAATTATTTATACAAGATTTAGTTATTCCCGTCTAACCTCTAAACTTCTTTAGTTAGCCCTAACAGCTTATACATCGTGGCTTTTCCCCCCAATTACAATCATATCCTTACAGTCGTGACAATTTGGTGCAAGTGGCTAAACTATGTTCGGCCCTTGAGTCTGTTGACTACAAGAGAAGGATGAATTAGATAGTGAAAGCAGGGATTGGTGAAGAAATAGTGGCCAGTTGTGATTTCTTGGGGACAATAAATCTTTTAAGGGGGAGGGAGTGAAAGCAGGGATTGGTGAAGAAACCGTGGCCAGTTGCTGTGATTTTTTGGGGACAAGAAATCTTTTAAGGGGGAGGAAATGTCACAGACTAGATACATTAAGAAGTTATTTTTATTCAGTTGTTATTTACAGTTATGCATTAGGAGTAGTTAGGTGTAGTGAAGTAGTGGAAGTAGCAATGACAACTTCTGTAACCACTATAAATAACTGTTGGATAGTTTTATATATAAAGTTACAACCCACAGTGCTGAGACATTAGAGTTTGAGAAATATCAGAATTCTAGTTTCTCCCTCATTTCTGTCAGTTTCTCCGACATTTCTTTCTATTTCTCTCTCTCTTTCCATTCTACCTCCAAAGAAATCTGTATTTAGGACTAGGGTCCTGACACATGCCAATTGTTTCATGTCAGTTTATTGGTATTCCTATTTGAGACAATTACTGTTTTATCAGAGAGTACCGAAAAATTACTGATTATGAGGGTGAATGTCCCAGAACCCTAGGTAGGATCCTCCTTTGCCTGTAAAGAAATCTTACAGCTGCTTATTCTGCTCCCAGAATATTTTATTAACTTGATCATATTTGTTATTGTAGGCAAAACAGAATCCTCGGGCAGCAGATCCACCTGTTGATAATGTTAAAAATCCTCTTGTTCTAATCTCAGAGAATTTCATGGAGGCTCGTGCTGCTCTAAGTCGCCTGGGAATGACCAATTTATCATCCAATCAGAGTCCAGTTAAGATGGATATAACTTCAGCTCCTCAAGTTTCGGGGCCTCCAACTTCTGTTCCACCAGGTTGTCTTCCTACCTTTTAACTTTTATACATTTATTTTCTTCTATTTCTCTATGCGATATTTACCAGCTCTTGATAATTCATTTTTCTACATGATCTTTTAAGTTCCTAGATTTCTGTTTTTTTTTTTTTTGGGCATAAAAAAAAGTTGGCAGAAAATGCAGCAGTCAAATTCATGTGGCAGATAATTTCTTCACCTCTCAACTTGCATCCTTTTAAGTTTTTTGCCATTTAATGAAGCCTTATTCTGTTAACTGATTGGTTCATCCAATTGCAAGCGTGTTGTTGAGTTTGTATGTGTCATGTACTTTAGGAGACTGGATTTGACATCCACAGAACTGATTTTCTAATGATCTGCTCAAAGTGGAAAAAAGAGAAAAAAGAGTGTTCAGTGAGGGGCATTGACAAATGGGAGGAAAGCCCATTTTAATTTTTTTTTTGTTGATTTTTCTTGGGGCACAAGTTACTGAACTCCATTGTTCTTCTCTTGGAAGCTGTTTTTGGAATTTCTTTTGTCTTAAACCATTCAGGTTGGCTACAGAAATTCTGTGTGCATTTGTGTGCACGTGCACATGACTCTGAACAGAGATATATTATCTATTATCAATGACCGCATGTGATATCTTTATGAGGAATTCTTTTTCGTGATTGATGGTAAGATTTCTTGAAAGAAACTGCTATTTTACACAATTTCAAGGGTGGCAGGAGAAAAATGACATTTGAACCATGGAAAAGTATATCCTGGAGAAAATTCTTTCACTTGTGATGTACATATTACACATGAACTATAAAGCATGGACACTTCCTAGGAGTTGCTTTGCCGGTGTGAGAGACGCACACCCAAGTAGTGTGCCTGACACTTTCTTAAAATTTGTTAAAAGAATATGAGAGGGGACACGCAAGACACGTGTGTGCCCTATGTGGACACTGTAGGACTTGCATGCCCTATGTGGATACTCTATGTAATTGCATTTCTTTTTGGTTTTTTTCATGTTTTGATTGCACAACTGTTCAGTGTTTATACCCTTCACGCTTCTATTCTCTAGGTCTTTAAACGTTAAATAGATTGTAAGGGTTGAAAACAATTGGACTGTGAGTTGATTGCTACTAGATTTAGATTCATCGGGAATTTTGATTTATGAACTTTAAATGCATATTTGTGAGTTGTAATATAGTTTTGTACTTTATTATGCTTTTAAAATATACAAATTATTTTATTAGTTAACGCATCTCAACTGCATCGTGTCCTACTTTTTTGAAAAATATCATGTTGCTGTGTCTGCATTCAAGCTTCATGGCACATGAATTATCTACAGGGAGGACGTAGAATAAGTGGCTTTGGTTATGTTATGTAAATAGTTTCAAAATTTTTGCTAAGCACCAATATTGGCACTTATGCTTATCAGTCAATGAGTTGTTACATTGTCCTTTCCTTTTTCAGTGAATGTTTCTATTATGAGCCGGCAACCAGTATCGTCTGCAAACATTCCCCCTGCCACTGTGAAAATTGTAAGATTCATAATCTTCTATATATATATATACATATATATTTTTTTTACTTTTTGCCTGCTGCTGAAAGATAAAGGTTGCTCCGTCATGGGTTTCGTAAGTTATATTGTCTTAGAGCTCATTCGTGTAATCTCTGTTCAGGAGCCAACCACTGTCAGTTCCATAGTATCTGCTCCTTTTTCTCACATTCCATCTGCTCCACGGGCTGCTTCTCAAGGAGTTCCAACCTTGCAAACATCTTCACCCATATCTGCTTCTCAGGATATGATCTCTAGTAATGACAACATGCAAGATTTAAAGCCTACAGTCAGTTGTACAGCCCAGTCCTTACGTCCTGGGGGCCCTGCAGCTGCAAATGTGAGTATTCTGAATAATCTCTCTCAGGCACGTCAAGTGATGAACAATGCAGCCTTAACAGGGGGAACTTCTATTGGACTTCAATCAATGGGAGGAAACCCCACTGCCATGCATATGTCAAATATGATATCAAGTGGAATGGCGTCTTCTATTCCTGCTGCACAAACTGTATTATCATCTGGGCAATCAGCTATCACTTCAGTTCCTGGGTCTGGGACACTCACAGGAACTGCACAGGTTGCACAAAACTCAGCTCCTGGTTCATTCGCTTCTGCTACTTCTAATCTATCTGGAACTTCAAACCTTGGCATGTCACCGCCATTGGGTAATCTGCAAGGAGGTGTTAGTATGGGTCAATCAGTACCAGGCATGAGCCAAGGAAATCTTCAAGGAGCTCCATTGGTACAGAATGGAATTGGCATGAATCAGAACATGATGAATGGTCTTGGTCCATCTGGCATGTCAACTGGCACTGGCACAATGATTCCTACTCCAGGAATGACTCAACAAGTACAACCAGGAATGCAATCTCTTGCTGTGAATAACAATTCAGCTGATAATATGCCAATGTCCCAACAGACATCGAGTGGGTTGCAATCAGCACGGCCGAGTTATGTAAAAGTTTGGGAGGTAAGACTACCACTTTCTGCAAATAATTAAAGTTTGTTTTTCTGTCTGCTGGTCACAATGCTTAAACAAATTACATATATCAAGCACTCAGTGCCCGAATGTATTTATTTGTTGAATTTGTGGACTGACTTCCTTGTAATCATGCTCCTGATTGGTAGTTCTTAGTTGAAATACACTAACTCAGTTTAAAATTTTAATCTTTTGCAGTGCTGCATTGGCAAAATTGGTCTGAATCATTTCTCTAATTTTTTGCGATATAAACTATTTTGGGGATAGTTATACAGCGAAAATATTGTGTTGAGAGTAAAAATAATAATATAAACGATAAGTAAACTCATTTTCTACTAGTTTAAGCTTTTAGATGAGACGGTAGTTAATAATTTAACATGGTATTAAAGTAGGTAAAAGATCATGAGTTCAAACTTAATTGCTAGCCCAATATTTTAATTGGTTACACGTGTTTGGACTAATTATGCAGGGGGTGTGTCAAGAGTAAAAGTAGTAATATAAAAGATAAGTTAACTCTCTATCTACTAGTTTAAGTTGTTAGATGTGATGGTGGTTAACAATTTAACCAATTGGATATGTTTTTAGTATATGTACTTTACCATGCTTGGCAAGGAATTGCCAATTGTTTATATACAACAACAACAACAACAACATATCCAGCCGTTATCCCACTATGTGGGGTTGGCTATTTGCTGAACTGGTATGGTCACTGTGAAGATTTCCTTTCTGTGAAGTGCAATTCTCTAATTGTAGTAGTTTTATTTCTGATAAATTGTTCCTGAAAAAGTTGATGGTATTAAAATATCAGCCGATAATTGATTTTGACCAGCGGACACCTATATAAATAACTGCGATGATCTCTTCATTTAGTGCTCCACGTTCTTGTCTATCTTTTATCTGAATATCATGCACCACTTCTAAATGACCAAGCTTTCTTATCATTTATAACCTTTCATTTACTTGAGAGTAACTGATTTTTCCTCTTTGTAAGCACTAGCTGCTTGTTTCCCTTCAGTTTTGATATGCTACGCCTCTACCAGTGTCCCCCAAAAGCTCACACTCTATGGGTTATAAAAGGCCACAGTCTTATTTCTTATTTCTCTATTGACACTTTTAGCCATTCAAGGTCTTAGATTGGTACTGGTGTAAGTTACAGTGTCTTCATCATCAAAGTTCTCTGTTACTTGTTTTGCTGAAAAAACTGATGCAGGTATTGATTAAAATAATCCCTTGCATTATCAATACAAAATCTTCTAATTTGGGATCCAAATTGGGTAGAAATCATCTTATGAAATATTGGCAAAATGGTGCCAATAGCAGCCTTATCTTTTAAGAGATATACCCAATCATCAATGAAAGATATGAATCATCTAGCCCCAAAACAATTAGAAATCCTAGATGGTCCCCAAATATCAAAGTGTATCAAAGAAAATGGAATGGAGGACAATTTATTACTGATTGGATAAGGCACCCAGTGATGTTTAGAGAATTCACACACATCACAATGAAGATTAGTAACTCTTAAAACCCTTGAATAAATAAGGAAACATGGTTTGTAACAAACTAAAAGGAGGATGGCCTAGACGATAATAGTGTTGGAGCCATATTTCAGTCATGGTAGAAGTAGGCTATGATGAACAAGCAAGGATAGACTAGTCCCCTTTAGTGAATGTACTGTTCCTCTTCAAGTAGTACGACCCATTCTGTTCCTCAATAACACCAATCATCTTTCCTGAGTCCAGTGCCTGAAACTCACATGCATGAGGAGAGAAAATAACATGACAATTAAGATCTTTGGTGAGCTGATTAACAGAGATTAAATTGGTAGAGAGATTAGGAATAGTAAGAACTTGCTGAATAGTAAGGGACTAAGGGTAACACTTCCCTGACCTGCTACAGGAATTGTATTACCATTGGCTATGGTTATTCTCTTAGAATTACTCATTGGTTTATAGGTTTCAAACACATTTGAGTCATAGGACATATATGGTCAGTAGCCCCTAAGTCTAGCATCCACAAGGCATTCCTATTAGGTTGTGAGGCAGTGAAGGATTCAGAGTGAAAACAAGTACCTGCTTGTGCGAGAGAGCAAGTCCCATCCTGAATAGTTTTCAGGAAGGTTTTTAGCTTATTGATTTCATCAGCATTCAATTGACTTAGGTCAGAACTGCAGCTAGATCTGCCTTCTCTGTGGTTGTTTCTTCCTGCACCTTGTTTGTGAGATAGGCTTATGCTTGGTTTCTGGATTGCAAACTTCGGAAGTCTTGCATCGTACTCAGAACTGTCTCCTTTCCATGTAGTGAATGTGGGATCCGAGGTCTTGGGGCCTAGTTCAGTCAGATGGACTATCTTCCCTCAACCTTTTAAGAAAGTCCTTCAAAGTTGGGACCACCGGAGATTGTTTCTGCCATCTAGATGATAGGAATGATGCATTCTTGGTAGCTCACTAATAGGAGTATTCCCAGTTGATTGGTCAAATGGGACAGCATCTCCCGTTGCCATAGGAGGGGTGGTTTCTATTAGAAAAACTGAAGATTTGACAGTAAAGGACATCCCACTCGAATATTCGTCTAGCTCATTCCAATAGCTAGCAGATTTATTTGATTAGGTTGATTGGATATAGGAAATTCTGCAGCAGCTTATTGATTTCAATTTCCTATTGTAGACATATTCATTGTACAAATATTGCTTCTTTTTCTGTCAGTTTCCTTTTTTGTATAGTTTACTTAGAAGCTTGTTGACTCTGTTGTTAATTTGCTTATAGAGGTTCTGGGATCAACCTTAAAATCCCCTTGTAAAGTTATTCTGAAAATGAGAAAAGGGAGAATCTGAAATTTCCTACATGGTATCAGAGTTAGGTTCTGTTCAACCTCTATAGAACCCTAGCTGATATCTCTCTCCTTCTCTTCTTCATTTTTCTATCCTATTCTCTGGTTTCTATTCTCTATAACCATGTCAAAAATATGCTCTGATTCTACTACCCATCCCAACCAGATCATTGAAACTCCACCTGCACCAATTGGGCGAATCCATTCGGTGCAGATCACAACCATTAAGCTCAATGGAGATAACTTCTTATGTTGGTCCTAGTCTGTTCAGATGTATATTAGAGGGGGAGGCAAAATTGGTTACCTGACAGGAGACATTAAGGATCTGGACCCAAAGGACAACACATGCAGCTTGGGATGCTGAAAATTTCATGATCATGACTTGGCTGGTCAACTCCATGGAAGAAGAAATTCAAGTCAATTATCTGTGCTACTTAACAACAAAAGAACTCTGGGATAATGTAACCTAGATGTACTCCGATATAGGCAATCAATCCCAGGTATATGAACTCTCTTTAAAACTTGGTGAGATTACTCAAGGTGAGGACAGTGTCACTAAGTACTTTAATTCTTTGAAGAGATTGTGGCAAGATCTTGATCTTTTTAATGATTATGAATGGAAGTCGGATGAGGATTGCAAATATTCTAAAAAGATGGTTGATGCTAATCATATTTTCAAATTCCTTGCTGGATTAAATGCTGAGTTTGATAAAGTTAGGGGGAGGATTATTGGGAGAATACCTCTTCCTACTATCAATGAGGTGTTTGCAGGGAAGAAAGTCGTTGACATGTTATGTTGGGTAAGAAAATAAGTGCAGGTGATACTGGGGATTATTCAGCCCTTATTGGATCAGGGGCGAATGCTAGTTAGAATTACATCCCAAATCAACATTGCGGTGATAGGCCTCGAGTATGGTGTGATTTTTGTAACAAACCATGCCATACCCGTGAAATTTGCTAGAAACTGCATAGAAAACCGGAGACTGGGAAGAACAACAAGCCACGTGATAGGGCCTATCGTGAAACCCCCTTGGCAAATGAAGCCACAACAAGCTGTTTCAGTAAAGAGCAGATGGATCAGCTTCTACAATTGGTAAAGAACAGTTTGGTGTCGGGTATTCCTAGTGGATCTTTGGCACATAGAGGTAGTAATCCCATTGCTCTACTCCTTGGATCATTGATTCAAAAGCATTTGATCACATAACAAGTATTTACCATTTGTTTAGTACCTTCTCTCCTTGTTCAGGTCATGAAAAGATTCGAATAGTAGGTTCTAGTTTCTCTTCTATTGTTGGCAAAGGCCTAATCATAATCTCCAAAAACATTGAACTCAAAGCTGTCCTTCATGTTCCTCAACTTACCTGCAATCTCCTCTCTGTTAGCAAACTATCACAAGATTCAAATTGTCATGTCATCTTTTATGATTCTTATTGTATTTTTTATAATCGAAAATCAGGGAGGATGATTGACAGTGCTAGGATGATGGACGGATTGTATTACTTTGATGAGTTTTTCCCTAACAGTAAAAAAGTTAAAGGCCTTAGTAGTGTTTGTTCAAATCCTATTTCTGATGAAATTATGCTATGGCATCTTAGACTTGGACATCCTAATTTTTCCTATCTTAAGCATGTGTTTCCTAATTTGTCTCAAGGAGTGAACCACTCAAAGTTTGAATGTGAAAGTTGTCATTTTTCTAAAGATCATCATGCAAGTTTTCTGTTAGAACCTTACCGTGCATCAAAACCATTTTATTTAATACATGGTGATGTTTGGGGTCCTTCAAGAGTGAATACTGAACAATTGTGAGAAAACTTGGTATATATTTGTCTAATCTTCACTAGGAGTGGTTACAATATATATATGAGAAAGAAATCAATCAAATCTCTATAACTAAAGAAAAAAAGAAGGATTCCCAATTACATCAATTACTAATTTATATCAATCAATCAATCAATCCCAACAATTAAGGTTGATTATAATCAATCTCATAGATTGTGGGATAAATTTGATTATAATCAGTCCATAGATTGTGGGATCTAATTTTCCAACACTCTACCTCAAGCTGGTGAACAGATGTCAATCATTCCCAGCTTGCCCACACAAGATTCAAAGTTAGGTTTGGATAGAGCTTTGGTAAGAACATCAACTTCTTGAGAAGTTGTGGGAACATAGGATAAGAATATAGTTCCATTATCTATTTCAGACTTGATGAAATGTTTGTCGATTCTAACGTGCTTCATCATGTCATGCTGAGCTGGGTTGTGTACTACACTTATAGTTGATTTACTGTCGTCGTAAAGTTTCATGGGATTGGTGCTAGGCATGTTTAAATCTTCCATAAGTCTTTGGATCCAAATGAGCTCACAAGTTCCTTGAGCCAATGCATGAAACTCAGCTTGTGCACTACTGCTTGCAACAACGATTTGTTTTTTATTTCTCCAAGTGACTAGATTTTCCCAAACTTTAGTACAATACCCAGTTGTAGATTTACTGTCATCTATTGCTCCTGCCCAATCTGCATCTGAGTACCCCACTACATCCTTAGTACTTGTCTTTCTGAACAATAATTGTAGATTAGAAGCTGTTCGGCCGAGCTGCGGAGCTGATGGAGGGTCGAGCTGCGAAGCTCGTTATCTGCTGATTTATCTTCCATGATTTATCTTGATTCATATTGTTATTACTTCTTATCTTTCTTAGTTATTTTTTATTAGATTTGTTTGTTTTTTAAGTGGTTATAAGCTAGTCCTACAAAGTAGGAATTTAATCTCTAAAATCTAGGAGAATTCTTAAGATCCATTGTGTATATATTTGTGGCATTTCCAAGGGAATAAACACAACGTATTATTCTCCCAAAAAGAGGATTTTTGCATGGTATCAGAGCAAAATTCTTTTCTCCCTTCTCTTTGTTAACCCTAGCCCTTATCCGTCGCCTCACTAATCCATCCCTTTTATAGCTGTCGGACCTGATCAACTTACATCATGGCCAGCAAAAGCAGCTAGTCATTCGAGATTATTCTTTTCCAAACCACCAATTCTGTAAACACGATAACAACAATCCGTTTACTATCACCGATCACAAATTGAATGGCTAAAATTACATTCAATGGTCACAATCGGCGATGATGTTTATATGTGGAAAAAGAAGAGATGATTATCTAACCGGAGCTGCTAGCAAATTGAAGAGGAGGAATAACAACACTGGATCTGGAAGGCCGAGAATAACATGGTGATGTCTTGGCTGATTTATTCAATGAACAATGAGATAGGTGAGAATTTCTTGTTATATGACACAACACAAGAAATTTTATAACAAGAAATTTGGGAGGCTACTAGGGAAGCCTACTCCCATATTGAGAATACCTCCAAGTTGTTTGAGATAGAGAGTATTCTCGATGATCTAGGGCAAGGTGAGTCTCAAGTCACTCAATACTTCAATTCTTGAATAAGTTTTAGCTTCAATTGGATAAGTGTTGACACTATTCAATGGAAGTGCACTGAAGATTCAACACAATACAAGAAAATAGTGGAGAAGAAGTGGCTGTATAAGTTCCTGGTTGGTTTAAATAAAAATCTAAATGGCGTGAGAGGTAGGATTCTTGGCACAAAACCTCTACCAAGTATCAGGGAGGTGTTTGCTAAGGTTCATAGAGAAGAAAGTAGGTTAAAATTGATGTTAAAGCTTTCAAATCCAAGCTTGGAACACTCTACCCTATTTACCCGAGGAGGCAACCCAACAAATATCAAGCAAAAGAAGGGTCGTCCTTTGTGTGACCATTGTCACAAGACCGGTCGCACAAAGGATACATGCTGGGATATCCATGGCAAGCCTCTGGATTGGAAACCAGCACGTGAAAGGAAAAGTAGGGGTAACCTAACGACCATCGAAGACACTGCTATTGCCTTAAATCCGAGTTTATTTAGCAAAGAACAAATGGAGTGGCTGCAGAATACTTTTGGTTAAACACAGCTTCAGTCCTCTACAATAGCAACAGGTTCTATAGCCCACAAAGGTAACCCTCTACATGTTTTTACCACTAAATGTAAGCTATCTACTTTATGGATTGTTGACTCAGGAGCTTCTAACCACATGATTGGAAATAGTGCACTGTTAACCAATTTTCAGCCATGTGACAAAGATTGGAAGGTAAGGATTGCCGATGGCTCATTATCAAAGGTGGTAGGTATTGGATCGGTTGTGTTGTCCACCAGTTTCACGTTACATGTTGTACTTTTTGTGCCTAACCTAGACTGCAACCTCTTATCTACTAGTAAACTCATTATTGATATGGATTGTGTTGCAAAATTCTCAAAAGATGTGTGTGAATTTCAGGATCGGACTTTGGGGAAGATGATTGGTAGTGCTGAGGCATGTTTGGGGCTCTACGTTCTTAAAAGGACTGATTCAAAAACTGAAATAAATTCTAGCAATTGCTACTCTATTCCGCCTGTTTGTTTCTCTACTTTTCATTCAAATAAGAGTGCAACTATATTGTGGCACTATAGATTAGGATATCCAAACTTTGCTTACCTTCAGAAATTGTTCCCCTCTTTGTTCAAGAATTTAGATTTACACATGTTTCAATGTGAAATTTGTCAATATTCTAAGCATGTTCGGACTAATTATCCTAGTCAAATTTACACTCCATCCTATCCGTTTTCTTTGATCCATAGTGATATGTAGGGGCTTTCTAGAGTCAAAAATGTTACTGGGGCTCGGTGGTTTATTTCCTTTATTGATGACCATACCCATCTTACTTCAGTCTTTCTCATGAAAGAAAAATCTGAAGCTGACCACATTTTTCAAACCTTCCATTCCATGGTGCAAAGGCAATTTAATGCTAAAATTCAAGTTCTAAGAACAAATAATGCCAAAGAATACTTCAATACCATTCTATGCACTTATTTGTCACAACAAGACATCATTCATCAAAGTTCTTGTGTAGATACACTCCAACAAAACGGGGTTGCAGAATGCAAGAATAGACACCTATTGGAAGTGGCCAAATCCTTATTGTTCTCCACCCATGTTCCTAAATATTTTTGGGGCGACGCTATTCTTACGGCCACCTATCTTATAAATAGAATGCCCTCACGAATTCTCAAACATCACACTCCAAGTCAGCTTCTCCTTGCTTCTTTTCCCCACACCCGGGTTTTTTCTCAACTTCCTCTCAAGATTTTTGGCTACACCTCTTTTATTCACATTCACCCTCAATTTCAGAGCAAACTTGACCCAAAGTCCATCAAATGTATATTTCTTGGCTGCTCTCCCCACCAAAGAGGTTACAAATGTTACTCTCCAAGTCTTAAAAGATTCTTCACCTCAATGGATGTAACCTTTTTTGAAGACCAGCCCTATTATCCCAAATCTGATATTCAAGGGGAGAATACACCAAACAATCCTTTAGAATATTAGTTTTGGGAATACCACTAGCAGCCTGAAAATCAGCAGCTTGAAATTTAGCCAGTTGCAAACCCTACAAATCTGTCTTCTCCGCCCAGCCTACAATTTGAGGAGTTAGAAGTAGATCAGTCTTCCTCCAGTTCACCTCCTATTGGTCATAATCCTTCTTATCCTCATGAACTTCAAGTTTATTCTAGAAAAAAGTCTAAACAAAAAGAAAGTAGGGAACCAACATGTCCTAGGATTGATCAAGAGTCTGATTCGAACCCGGATCCGAAATTGTTACAGAAGGAGAATACTATGACAACTAGTCATAATTTTGAAATTTCAGTTATGGATGAAGATTTACATTGGCCTATAGTATTGAGAAAGGGAGTACGATCATGCACTCAACGTCCCATTCACAATTATATTTCTTACAAAGGTCTCTCACCTAATTTCAGAACATTTATATCAAATATCAGTAAGGTGCATGTTCTTAGAACTATTCTAGAGGCCTTTCAACATCCTAAGTGGAAGGAGGTGGTTCTCGAGGAAATAAAGGCCTTGAAAAAGAATGGGAATTGGGAGATTACAAAATTACCCCTTGGAAAACATCCTGTGGGCTGCAAATGGGTATTTATGGTCAAATAGAAAGAAGATGGAAGAATTGTTAGATTTAATACTTGCCTAGTTGCAAAAGGGCTCACTCAATCTTATGGTATAGATTACTAATAAACTTTTGCTTCAGTGGCAAAATTGAATACTATCAGTGTCTTGCTATCCCTAGCTGTAAACTTGGATTGATCACTTTGCCAATTAGATGTGAAGAATACTTTTCTAAATGGAGATCTCGAAGAATAAGTATATATGAAAATTCATCATGGATTTGAAACTAACCTCACAAGAAACAAGGTATGCAAACTAAGGAGATCTCTTTATGGGCTCAAACAGTCTTCTAGAGCTTGGTTCGAGAAATTTACAAAGGCAGTCAAGAAGTATGGATATAGCCAATGTCAGTCAAACCATACCTTATTCATCAAGCATTCTTTGGAAGGTAAAATATCCATTCTTATTCTGTATGTTGATGATATAATTGTTACGGGAGATAATATTTCTAAAATCAAGGATCTTAAAGAAGCTTGAGATACTTCCTAGGCATGGAAGTAGCAAGGTCCAAAGAAGGAATTTCAGTTTCTCAACGAAAATATACCCTAGATCTTCTTATTGAAACAGGTATGTTGGGATACAAACCAATTGATATGCCAATGGAAACTGTGAAGCTTAGGAAATAAACCTAGCTTTTAATATGTATAAACCACTTAATTAAATTCATAGACTATACACCTATATATATATATATATATACACACAAATACAATGGGCCATGGGCTCTATCATAGGATTAACCCTAGACTATAACCATATAACTCAACACTCCCCCTCAATCTGGAGCATATATATCATATGCGCCAAGTTTGTTACAAATATACTCAATTCGAGGACCCTTGAGCGACTTAGTGAAGACATCTGCTAACTTGTGACACCTGGATCTTAACAGAGAATTAAACTTCCATAAAACTTGCATAAAACTCCCAAAAGTCATACTTTATTTCATTTAAACATAGTTTAGAGTTTAACATAGAAATACTTTGTTCTAAAACAAAGAAATACTGAATTTAAACTTTTGTAATCCCTTTTGAAATATCACCACGATCCACATCCATGCTCCAATCTTCTTAATCATGGCCACCTAAAGGGGAAAACGTAAGGGGTGAGATAAATCTCAGTAAGCACAGATGAACTATAAACGTGTTTTGAAACATGGCATAACATGAACTTGAAACTTAAACACGAGGAGACACGATAGGATCTACCAACTTATCAAGGTAAGAACCTACGTGCGTAGCGCTACTTACCTCCAGTCCCGTAACTTGCTTGAGGACCACATAAACATGATTTTCATGAGTTAAACATGTAGATAGTTCATATCATATTGTACTTACCTTGAAACTTGGTCGGAATCCTCTTTGATCCTCTCAATGAAATCACCTCGAAACTACTTGGAATGATTTATAAGCAAAACCTATGGCTCTATTTATAGTGTAGGAAAATGAGTTCTATTCTTATCTTTCTTCTTGTTAATTACTTAAAGCAACTCAATTCCTATCTTTCTTCTTATTAATTACTTAATGTAATTCAATCTCTATCTTTCTTCTTATTATCTTATCATATCTTAGAAGAATGGTGTTGAATTACATAAGAGCAAAAAGAATATTTTTCCAAAATGATTCCTGGAGCACTGTTTGAGCTGCTTGCTTACCTCGTGTTTCCTTTGCAAATCTAGAGTTAGTCCACTCTTCTGAAGTGAACATCTTCCTCAAATTAGCTTTTTGTTTATGAAATCTTGAAAGGGTGAGGAAAGCTGTGGCAAACCTTGTTTTTCCAGGTCTTAGCATCTCTCTTTTTTGTGTAAATGATCTCATCATATTTAATACTTGTGCAGAGCTATATAGGTACCCATTGACTGAACATGCCTTCTGAAATGTGCTCTTAAGTCTAGGAATTTTAAAAATGTCCTCCAACATTAAGTCCAAACAATGGGCAGCACACGACGTCCAATACAAATTCTTGTGCTTAGTCATTAAGAACTCTCCAGCAAGACATTAATTCAAGGAAAAAAATAGTCCTTAATTTCAGTAAAAGTTAAAAAGAAAAAAATAAATTAGTAAAAGTAAAACTTACCATCTAGAACATTCGCTGAAGCATTATCAGTTACAACTTGAACAACGTTTGCTTCTCCTATCTCCTCCACAAATCGGTCAAGCAATTGGTAAAGTTTCATTCCATCTTTAGCATAGGAAGATGTATCAATAGATTCAATAAACACACTCTCCTTCGGACTATTTACCAAAAAGTTGAGTAAAGACCTATCTCGCTTATCCTTCCAACCATCACACATGATTGTACATCCATATCTTGCCCATTCCTCCCTATGACTCTTCATAATTTCTTTTGTGTGTTCCACCTCCTTCTTAAGATAAGGTACTCTAACCTCATGAAAACTTGGGGGTTTCATTCCCGAACCAGCTCGCCCAACAGCCTCCATCATTGGCTTAAAACTAGGGTAATTGACTGCATTAAATGGTATACCAGCTTCATACATCCATCTACTAAACCAAACACATGCATTCTCTCTCAACTCTTTATTGACATGACTTTCTATTGTAGTTTGCTTTCCTTTTGCATCCTTTTGATTACTCACTTTAGGTTTAGCAGATAAAAACAAATCAAGAGGCCCTCTTTGCTGTTGCCTTTGTTTTTTTTGTTGCATAGATGATGCTTGTCCTTGCATAGGCCTTTTACCACGGTTTTGGAAGGCCCCTACATCCATTTCATCATCAACATCATCTCCTAGTGTGTCTATATCATCAAAATCTGGCATATCATCAAAGTCATTCTTCCCTTTCTTTTTTGACATAAACTCTATAATTTCGTCTCTAACATGAGGAGGACATTTTGAACAAATTTCAGCATTCCTATAACCTCCAGCGAGGTGCTGTTTGGCTCGGTATACACCTCCTTTGGTTAATTTCCCACAAAAATTACATTTGAAAGTGTTAAGGTCATTGGGATTTACCAAACTATGATATTTCCATGCTGGATCTTTTCTTCTACCAGCAGATCTACTATCAGGATTAGGATCAATAGTGTTGGATGTCATTTTAAATTTTTGATTCCTGCAAGATACACAACATGTCAACAACAATACCACTCACTCTAAAGACCATCTTAAGGGAAAAAAAAATACAGCAAAGGGTCATTTGTCATTGCAACTATGCAGCTCATGGGGCTGAGTGCTTGCTGATGCAGTTGACGTTGACCACTGTTCTATTTATGAACAGTATTGGAGCCATGCAACTCATGCTACTAAGAGCTGCAGCTGCTGACCACTATTCTATTTATAGAATAGTAATAAACTGTTAGGATTCTTAGGAACTTAGGAGTAATAAAATAACTCCTCCAAGAACAAATAAATATCCAACAACAATAAGAAATCAGCAGTTGCTGGCAGCTGGCTTGCTGCCCTTTGTGTTGAAACTTGTAACTTGAAACTAGAAAATAAATAAAGAGAGGAGACAACAAGAACATACTTGGAAACCGTTTGTTGTTTCCTTTGTTTTGATGTTTGTTGTTTCCCGTTGCTAATAGCTATGCTGAGAAGGGAGATGATGCAGTATGTTGTCGGCTGTCCGTTTGAAGAAGAGAGAGTAGAGTCAAGAAGGGAGATAAGTTGTGTTGTGTAGCAGCTGTAGCTGTGTTGTCTTCAAAAAAAATAGCCGAGAAGGATGTTGTCCGTTTGAAGAGGGAGAGGAGAGCCAAGAAGGGTGACTGTGCAGCAGCTGCAGCTTGTCCTATCTGTTTGAATAGGGAGAGGAGAGCCGAGCGAGAAGGGAGGGCTGTGCCGTTGCAGCCGTCCGTTTGAAGAGGAGAGGAAAGACGAGAAGGGGGGAGGAGTTCTGGTTGTCTTGGAGCTGTGCCGTGACTGCCGTGGAGAGGAGAAGTCGAGAATAGAATAGAAGGGAGAGGAGAGGACAGCAGCAGACTTTTGGGATTTCTTTTGTTTTAAGTCTCTTTGAATTCAGCTTTTTAGAATATATTGTTTTCTTTTATTTAGGTATAATTTGAAATAAGATTAGATTTGCTTAAAATATTGCAAGAAATACTAAAATTAAACTAAATTAAACTGAAATTTAATTAAAATAAACTAGGCGCAGCCTTGGGCGCCTAAGCCCAAGGCTGCGCCTGAGGGCTTGGATGCGCCCAGGCGCGCCTGGGCAGATCTCGCCCGCCTGGGCGGGTTCTAGGCGCCAGGCTTGCGCCTGGTATCAAGGCGCACCTTTAATAACACTGATTATGTCATTGCTTAAGTCATAGGTTAGTATGATGTCATGGCATATGTCATATATTAGCATGATGTCATGGCTTATGTCATAACTTAGCATGATGCCATGGCTTATGTCATAGGTTAACATACTTTTAATTGTTGATAAGAGACATTTCCTTAGGATTAATGCTCTCTCAATCATTCTCGTATATGAATTTAAATCTCACCTTATCTCTTATAACTTAGAAGATTTAAATCATATCAAGTAATTTATTCATATCCATATAAATAATCCTCAAGAGTATTCTAAAAATTCGTATGTCATGGTAGGGCTAGAATTTAGACTATTCAAACTTTTCATTTTGATTCCCAAACCATGAAACTAAATGACGTTTGGGTCCCTTAACTATCATAACTCAAAATTTCATCATTGGTTCAGAAACTAAACTTTTACTCGAGACTTTCACAATCCATTGAAATGTCCTATTTTCTCAAGTATCTAAATCAAATAATCTCATATATTTCATCATATTTGAGTCCAAAAATCTCGGGTGTTACATAACTAGTCATTGGAATTGACAAAATCTGTGATAATACAGCCAGATAAAATCTTCTCTCAGATGAAGTGACAATCTATCTCGATATGTTTGGTCCTCTCATGAAAGATTGGATTGGAAACAATATGTAAGGCAGCTTGATTATCGCAAATTAATCTCATCTGTGATATCTCTCCAAACTTGAGCTCCTGAAGCAATTGTTTTAACTAGATAAATTCACACATTGCCAAGGCCATAGCACGATATTCTGCTTCGGCACTCAACCTAGCAACTACCTCCTGCTTCTTACTTTTCCAAGATACTAGATTTCCTCCAACCAAAACACAATATCCTGAAGTAGATCGTTTGTCAGAAGGAGAACCTGCCCAATCAGCATCAGAACATTCGACTACTTGAGTATGACCTCTATCCTCATACAATAGTCCTCTACCTGGAGCTCCCTTAATATACTTGAGAATCCGGACTACCGCATCCCAGTGGCTATCACAAGGAGACTGTAAAAACTGACTGACAACACTGACGGAGAAAAAAAATATCTGGGCGAGTGATAGTGAGATAATTAAGTTTTCCAACTAGCCTGCGATATCTTCCAGGATCAGTAAGAGGCTCCCCCTGTCCTGGTAAGAGCTTTACA
Source organism: Diospyros kaki (assembly GCA_036245055.1). Lineage (NCBI taxonomy): Eukaryota > Viridiplantae > Streptophyta > Magnoliopsida > Ericales > Ebenaceae > Diospyros > Diospyros kaki. The sequence goes on from BSEG01000010.1 coordinate 4,932,070, forward strand.
TTAGGGTCCATAGGAGAATCTATATGTTTACAATCAAGCATCTCAGTTTCTTCCAGAATGTCTAACATATACTTCCGTTGAGAGATAACAATACTAGAACTGGTCTGAACAACTTCTATGCCAAGAAAGTATTTAAGTAACCCCAAGTCCTTAGTTTGAAAATGATGGAAAAGATGTTTCTTCAACTGAATAATACCATCCTGATCATCACCGGTAATAACAATATTATCTACATAGACAACCAAGTATATATACCTCCCCTGTGATGTGTGTTTATAAAAAACCGAATGATCAGACTCACCACGAGTCATACCAAAGTCTTGAGTGACAGCACTAAAACGACCAAACCAGGCTCGAGGAGACTGCTTTAACCCATATAGTGAGCGATGGAGTTTACAAACCTGCCCACGTGGTATAGTTAGTATAAATCGGATGAAGAGAGGGATCAATGGACTGCCACGGGAGACTGCACAACAGAGCATCAGCTCTCTGCCGCTCAGGTTTGTTTGTGGTCACATTCTCGGCCTTGGTAGTTAGATGATCTTGTAAGCCTTGACCCATACACCATAGTTCAACCGCCTTGGACCAAGAGATATAATTGAAACTACCCATCAACTTCTCAGTAGCAATAGCTGGAGAGAGAGACAAAATACCAGAAAAGGAGCCAGATTTACTAGTACTAGCCATGGATAAAAGGGAGCCCTACAAGATCAACCGATCTGAAACAAAAGGGTTAAATAAACCAAAAAATAAATGTTGGATGATCTAGCATAGAGAACAGGTGCGCTGGAGTGACGATAGATGGCGGATGCCGGTGACTGGCGGCCGCGGATGGCGATGAAACCATCGGGGCTGGGATGGATTGAAGGAGGCGAGTCCAATGGTGAAGACAACGTTGCGATCAGAGCACTGGTGAGAGAGATCGGAGCAAAAACGTCTCTGTGAATAGTGCGAGAGAGGCGGCACGTGGCGGCGGCAATGGCGACGATCCTCTGGGGGTCAATAGATCGGAGGCCGGCGAACGCAACGACGGCGGTGGTGTGCGTGATCGGTTGCCGGACGGTGAAGACCCGCAGCTGACTAGTAGCGCGCACGGTAGAAACGCGGTGGGCGGCGACAGCGGTGGCACGGTAGGCTGCGGCGGTCGGTGGCAACGCGACCGACGGTGTTCGTCGGTGATGTGGGCGGCGGCGGCTAGGGTTTGTATGGTGGCTGCTAAGATTTGTATTAAAAACTAGGGTTTGTATTTTGGCTTTGATACCATGTGAAGCTTAGGAAATAAACCTAGCTTTTAATATGTATAAACCACTTAATTAAATTTATAGACTATACACCTATATATATATATACAAATACAATGGGCCATGGCTCATGGTCTCTATCATAGGATTAACCCTAGACTATAACCATATAACTCAATAAAAACCACTTCAAAACTGGATGGTTGCAAAGAAAGTGCTCCAGTGGATAAATGGAGATATCAAAGATTCGTGGGAAAACTTATATACTTGTCACATACTAGACCAGGTATAGGTTTTCTCGTAAGTGTGGTATGCCAATTTATGAATGATCATAGAGAAAGACACTTAAGAGGCTACATATTGGATTATGAGATATCTAAAGTTGACTCTAGGCAAAGGACTAATGTTCAGGAAAACAGCGAACGGAGGGGTGAAAATCTATAGTGATGTTGATTAGGCAGATTCAATTTCTGATAGAAGGTCAACCTCGGGATATTGCTAATTTGTTTGGGGAAATTTAGTTACTTGGCGTAGTAAGAAGCAATCAGTGGTTTCTAGGAATAGCGCTGAAGTTGAGTTTAGATCTATGGCTCATGGGTTCTGTGAGGGTATGTGGCTAAAAAGGTTGCTACAAGCGTTACATGTGACTATGGCACAACCAATACTAGTATTATGTGACAACCAATTGGCTATTAGTATTGCCAAAAATTCCTGTCCACCATGATCAGACAAAACATGTAGAAATTGACAGGCACTTCATCAAAGAGAAATTAGAAGAAGGAATTTTTCAGCTAAGCTACACTTCTACATACAGCCAGGTCGTAGATATTCTGACTAAGCCATTACAAAGAAGAGTATTTGATAAGCTAAGTACCAAGCTTGGCTTGAATAATATATTTAGCCCAGCTTGAGGGGGAGTGTAGATCGGAAGCTGTTTGGCCGAACTGTTAAGCTCGTTGTTTGTTGATTTATTCTCCGCGATTTATCTTGATTCATATTGTTGTTACATGTTATTTTTCTTAGTTATTTTTTATTAGATTTGTTTGTATTTAAGGTTGTTGTATTCTAGTCCTACAAAGTAGGAGTCTAATCTCTAAAATTTAGGAGAATTTTTAGGATCCATTTTGTATATATTTGTGGCATTCCCAAGGGAATAAACACAGCGTATTATTCTCTCAAAAAGAGGATTTCTGCAGTAATCCTTTTCTTGGACTTTCTTTTAAGTATCTCAGGATCTAAATTGCTGCATCCATATGCCTCTTCCTGGGAGCATGCATGAAGTGGCTGATCAAACTCACACTGAAAGCGATGTCTGGCCTAGTTAAGGATGGATAGATCAATTTCCCAACTAGGAGTTGATAGGTCTCCCTGTCCACTGGAGGATCATGATCTGTAATTTTATGTTTCCAATTCTTCTCTAGTGGTGTCAGTGCAGGTCTACATCCAAGTTTTTCAGTTTCCTTCAATAGATCCAGAACATATTTTCTTTGTGAGATGAAAATTCCCCGTTTACTCCTAGCAAACTCCATTCCCAAGAAATACTTTAGAGTTTCGAGGTCATTCACTTTGAATTCTGACTGGATTTTTTTCTTTAAATTCACAATCTTTGTAATGTCATCACCTGTGATAACCATATCATCTACATATACAATCAAAACTGCTTGTTTCCCATTATCACTTCTTTTGACAAATAAAGTGTGATATGATTGTCCTTGTTTGTACCCAAGTTTTTTCATAACAGAGCTAAATCTAGTAAACTATGCTCTAGGAGAATGTTTTAGACCATAAAGGGATTTTTTCAGTTTACATAGGCCCTGTAACTTCCTGATAATTGAGAATATGTGAGATAGTTAGAAATTGGGCGATTTGTACAAGCGCTTACCCCTTTTCTAACGACAATTGGGAGATCCAAGTCTTCTTCTTCTTTTACATCTTCTTCAAGCACACTTGGTTCATTTTCCATTAGAGGATCTGCCACTGGTTTAGGCTCATGGTTTTGTTTGAGAGTGTGTAGTCTGTGAAAGTAAACATGTTTTAATGGTGCTCTAGGATTGTGGGACACTCCCCTTGGATTTTGGACCGGCTCAATTTGAGTGTTTGGAGAGGACAAGTTGGGAAAATCAAGAGCAGGTAAGGTTACAGAATGCAAGGGAAAAACTTGTTGCTCTGGGTTTGGTCTAACAAGTTCTCCTACGGCTATTGGATCCCAACGATGATCTCCTGTTGAAGTCTCCCCTTAGAGAGTACCTTGGGGATAGAAGAATTGGTGTTCCACAAAGGAAATATCATAGGAAATCAGAAATCTTTTGGAGGGAGGATGATAACACCTGTACCCTTTCTGAGAAGCAAAGTAGCCTAGGGAAATACACTTGTAGGCTTTGGTGTCAAGCTTATTGGATTGGGTTGATTATTGTGAACAAAGGCAAGACACCCAAAAACCCGAAGTGGAAGAGAGTTATGAATGTGTGAGGAAGGAAAGACAGAGTAAAACACTAAGTGGAGTGCTAAACTTGAGAACTTTGGATGGCAACCGGTTGATAAGGTAGGTTGAAGTCAAAAGAGGCTCTTCCTAAAGAGAATGAGGGACATGACTAGCGATCATGAGGGATCAGGCAACTTCTAGCAAGTGACGATTTTTGCGCTTGGCTTCCCCATTTTGTTGAGTATAAGAGCAAGAACTTTGGTGGAAGATACCTTGGTTTGAAGGTAGTGATTAAAGGCATGAGAAAAGTATTCTTTACCATTGTCAGTGCGGAGGATCTATATAGAAAACTGGAAAATATTTTTGATAAGCTAGTGAAACTGTTTGAGGATAATGAGAACCTCAGACTTATCTTTCATCAAGTAGATCCAACAAACTCAGGTGTGATCATCAATAAATGTGACAAACCACCGTTTGCCAGTGATGGTGGAAACTCGAGATGGACCCTAGACATCACTTTGCCCAAGGTGGAATGGGCATGATGGTGTATAAGGACGAGAGGGATGGGGAGAACGCAAATGTTTTGCTAGTACACAATGATCACAATGAAAGGAACTAGGGTCTTTATTAAGGAATAACTGGGGGTACAAAAACTTTAAATATGAAAAACTAGGATGCGTTAATCATTGGTGCCAGAGAAGGAGATTGGATTTAGAGATAGGATGAAGACCCACAAGAATAGAAGGATTGAATAGACCACCATTGGATGGATAGTACAGGTCATTGTGCTCTCTTGCATTGCCAATCGTCCTCGCCAATGGTAAATCTTGAAATTGACAGTGGGAAGGGAAAAAGTTATAGAGCAATGTATATTAGTTGCCAATTTATGAATAGAGATTAAATTGCACTGTAATTTGGGCACATAAAGAACAAATTTAAATGACAACCCAAACACCATGAGATCACCCTTACCCATGGCCTTACATAAGGACCCATCTGCCACGGGAATACCAATGTCCTCTGTACAAGGGCAAAAATTAAGGAGTCCAGTCGAAGAGCCACACATATGGTCATTCGCTCCGAAATCCACAATCCAAACGTCTTGGGGACCATTATAGGATAAAAGGGAAGCATAAACGCTGATTTTACCTTTGTGAGCCATAAGTACAGTGGAACTAAAATCACGTTCCTTAGTAGGATGGAGGAGTTTTTTCAGCACCGCCATATGTTCGATTGTGAACAATAAGACGCCAGAGGAGGGAAGGCAGGTGGTGCATCAGCAACATAAGTTGTATTTGTGCGTCTTTGATTTTTGGATTTCCAGTCAGCAGTTTTCCCATGAAGGTCCCAGCAAGTCTCCTTGGTGTGATATGGTTTGTTATAATGCTCACACCATAAACGATCTTTCTGAGGCCCGAGAGACTATTGCCCAAAAGGTCCTTTGGATTTTTCAAGATGATAAGCTGGTAATGCGGAGCCTTGGGCAGTAGAATCTATGCTAAGATCTTTGGAATGAGGCATCATAACACATTTGTGACTTTCTTTGTGGCAGACAATTGCCATATTTGGAATGAGGCATCATCCCATGGGAGAATAGAATGTTTTTCTCATATATTTACACAAACAATACAGCCCTATTTATAGGGTTGAAGAATTACAACATAGGAAAGATTGACTATACACGAATAGGAAAGTATCCTAAAACTGATTTAGCAATTTCTAAAAAATTGAAGATGATATTAGCTTCTAAACTAAGGATGGTTTGACTAACAAATCTCTTTGAGATTCTAGCCAAACTTCCTTATCTTTTCCTTAAGGAATCAACAGTTCTTCAACTAAATTTTTTTAGCAAAAGAACAATAATAAACTTGAGTATAATTCAAAAAGTTGAGAAATGGCAAATAACATTTGCTGCTTGCACTAACTGTTTTTAGTAATTGGGGCTCTAAGTTCTTTTTTCATGGTAGAAGCTTATTGGAAGACTAAACATTTATTAACACTATTATGTCTTGCTTATGATGGAGGAAGATCTGAGCTTAATTCATGTTAGATCACCATCTACAAAATCCTAATTAGTATTCAGTGCAATTTTAATTTTTTTCCCTTATCATTGAGTACATCTTGTAACTATCATGCAAAATAATACTTGTTAATTTTCCTTTCTATGTATGTCATCTAATCATTCATCTCATTACTCATTATTATATGTTGACTAATCTTCAGGGTAACTTATCTGGGCAGAGACAAGGGCAGCCTGTGTTTATCACAAGATTGGAAGTATGTTTTCACTTGCCTTGAAAATGATTTGGTTCAAATTACCATTGAGCTGTTAATTTATCAGTTATGAATTTGTTGGATTGATAGTGTGATTATTTCACCTGATGCTTCATTCTCATATTAATTTTCAGAATCTAAATTTTCCTTCACTTGTTTAAAAGCTCACAAGTTAGTTCAAAGATTCTATCATCTTATGTTTTATTTACATGTGGCAGGGTTACAGGAGTGCGAAAGCTTCTGAAACGTAAGTCTTTGGTTATTATTACATTTGAGAAGCTGGTTCAACTTACCTTTTGTCAATATAAAATTCAAAGTTGTGATTTATTTTTACCGTAAAATCTTGAGAAACTTGGCCACCCTAAGAAGGTGTTGGATCCGTGCCTATTTGTTGGACACTTTTTGGCACTTGTTGAACATGCCCAGGCATGTCCTGTTATTGTTATTTTTAACCTTTTCTGGAATTAGTTGCCTTCCAAGACTATAAAGAGACATGGCCATCATTTCAGCATACATGAAATACATTTTATGTTAGGTGGAAGTAACTTGGGATTCGATGATTAATTAAACAATGCAGATTTACATCATCTCATTTCTCATTTGTTGACTTTTTAACTTCAGGAGTTCCAGAACAACAATTTCATTTCCTTTTCAAATAGGGATCTCTAATATAAATTATTGGGCCTTTAGCTCACGATTACTTTGCAGTATTTAGTGTTAAAAATAATTTCTTAATAATTTGTGTAACAGAATATTAATATCTGTGAAAAAGAGATGGAGAATGATACATGAAGTAAAAAAGAAGATCTGAATTCTCTATTCACAGCTAGGTATATATATAGCTCTATAAACAAAATCACTCACTTAAGGTACAACTAAGAGAAACACAACACTATGTACAACAATACAAAGTTGCATCCTTCTAACACTCTCCCTCAAACAGGTGCATATTATTAGGTTTGAAATGCTATGGTACACACCCAGGGGGGGGGGGATTGGTATATAAAAATTCTTTTTCCTTAAAATTTCTTTTGATCAAAAGGAGATGTCTATGAAGACCACGGTTTCGTTAAATCTAAAGACCTTGAAATAGCACGATGAGGTATCAACCATATAAAGATAATCTCGTCTTGACAATGGAGAACACAAAATTGAAAAATATGAAATCTTTTTTAATGAAAGGTTAAATATATGAATCAAGTGAGGGATTTAGAGATGCTTGAAAAGATAAATAAACAAAGAACACAAGCACAAGAGAACACAAAGATTTATAGTGGTTTGGCTTAACTCAAGCTTAATCACTACCTTAGCTCCTCATTAAGGATTTTGCAAACAATCCACTAAAACCTTCTATCACTTCGGATAGGCCCTCTAGCACCAAGTTAGGAAATACAACCTCTTGCTTGAAAAGTAAGCCCTCTAGCAATACAAGCTAGGAAAAATAAGAAAGATACAAAAAAGAGTCTCTAAGAGTATACACTCTTAGTTACAATGTCTCTCAATAAAGATACAAGACTTGAATCAAATGAAACAAATTTAATACAAAGCCTTTGGGGAGAAAAGTTAAAGCACAAATGCAAATCGAGAAGTATGAAATAATTCTTAAGCCCACTTCACTTCATTTCCAACAATTAGCCTCTTCTTGATCATCATTGAGTTATATTTATAGGCATCCCAAAAGATCTAAGAGAAAACTACCCGTTTGTGACCGTTGAGATTTGAAAAACTAGCTGTTATGATTTTTGCGAAAGAGACTTAGTTGACAAATAAAAATGGTTAGTCGACAAAATCAGGCAAAATAACAAGGTTGGTTGACTAAGTCATAAAAACAACAGAACACTTAGTCGAGCAAGACATAATCATTTTTGAGCAAGACAATCCTTCTGTCGACAGACTTAAGGAGTTAGTCGACCAAGTCAACATATAAGCACTGTTAGTTGACAAAACTTATAGCTTAGTCGACCAAGACATAATCATGCATATTGTTGGTCGATAGAGCCTATAGCTTAGTCAACAGAATGAATGCATTTAGTCGATAGATGCTAACAAAATGCTTTTAACTTCATTTTCTAATATTTTAAGATTTAATGCATTATTTTTCCAATCTCCTAAATCATAAACAACGCATATATATTGGAAAATACTTTGACCACATACATTTGAGATTGCTTAACACATCATTTAAATTGGAGCATTAAGATAATAAACATCATCAAAATACAATGTTTTTTCATCATCAAAACTATATCAAAGGCAAAACATCACATATATATCATTTGTGCCTAGCTTGGTACAAATAAGTTAAGCCATGGACCCTATAATGCCTTTGTAAGAAGATCAGCCAACTAATCATTAGAGCTAAATGAGTTACTAATCTCTTTAGAAACAAACTTCGCACAAGATGGCAATCTATCTTTATGTGTGTAGTCTGCTCATGAAAAACAAGATTAGAGGCAATATGCAAGCTACCTAGTTATCACAAAGAAGCTACATAGGTGTTGAATCTCCAAATCAATCTATCTTTATGTGTGTAGTCTGCTCATGAAAAACAAGATTAGAGGCAATATGCAAGCTACCTAGTTATCACAAAGAAGCTACATAGGTGTTGAATCTCCAAATCTTAAGGAGTTGCTTAAGCCAAATCAACTCACACGTGGCTAAAGCTATGGCCCGACGCATCACTCATGCACCAGATCTAGCCACGACATTTTGCTTCTTACTCTTTCAAAACACCAATTTGCCTCCAACCAATATGCAATAGCCCAAGGACGAGTGTCTATCTGCAGGACAACCAACCCAATTAACATTGGTATATCCAACAATTTGCTTATGTGCCTTGGTCTCAAACAAGCCCTTACTAGGAGCACTTAATCTCAAGATACGCACTAAAGTGTGTCAATGGCTATCAGAAGGAATGTCCAAGAACTTACTCACCACACTAATAGCAAAGGAGATGTTTAGTCATGTAATGATGAGGTAATTAAGCTTCCAACCAGTCTTCTATATTGCCAAGGATCCTTCAATGGCTCCCCCCTGTCCTAGTACAAGATTAACATTAGGATCCATAGATACCTATACAATAGGAATCAAGCATATTAGTCTCCTCCAAAACATCCAGCGCATACTTCTACTGAGAGGTACATATACCATATACAGCTTAAGCTACCTCAATGCCAAGGAAATTCTTCAAATTACCCAAATCCTTGGTCTAAAAATGAGAGTGCAAATGATCCTTCAACTACCCAATACCAACCTCATCATCGCTTGTAATAACAATATCATCGACATACACCACCAAGTATATAACTCTACCAGTATAATGGCAATAGAAAATAGAATGATCAATTTCACTTCTAGTCACACCAAAGGATTGTATGACAGAATTGAAGTGATCAAACCAAAATCGAGGAGATTGATTTAGGCCATACAAGGACTTCTTCAGGCAACACACTAGTCTAAACTCACCCTAGAGGTTGTTTCATGTACAGCTCCTCCTATAGGTCGTCATGCAAAAAAACATTCTTAATATCTAGCTGGTAAAGAGGCCTCCGTTGAATAGAATCCATAGTAAGAAAGACATGGAGATAAGCAATCTTAGCCACTAGAGAGATGTTTCATCATAATCCAACCGAAAAATTTGAGTATAAGCCTTAGCAACCAGCCGAGTCTTTAGATGACCAATGGTGCCATCTAAGCCAACCTTAACAATAAACACCTATCCATCGCATTAGCCAGCAAGGCAAACATCTCCTCACCATAACATGCTGCCACCTAGGGTGAGGATAAGCTTTTGCATCTATCTTAGGAATAGAAATAGAAACAGAAGAAAGCGCAAATGCAAAAGTAAAAGCAAAATGGACAAGTGAGAAACAATGATAACTCATAAAAGTATAAATGGGATGAGGGTTCCAAGTGGAATGTCTACCTTAGCGAATTGGTGGATGGGAAAAACTAAAGAGAGATGAAACAATGGCACCATCTAGAGGAAGACATGGATTTGAAGGAACCTGTGATAGGAGGCACTGCAGCTACAACACGAGGCTCTAGAGAAAATGGTGGTCTATAATAGTGATGATAAGTCTGAAGGGGAGCAGGAACAGAGACTGGGATTGGAGAAAGAGTGTGGAATGGACCCATTCAAGATCAAGGACTACATATGGTTGATCAAAAACAATAAGCTAGAATAATTGCATCCTAGAAAGAAACAAGAGCATGGATGTGAAGTAGAAGAGTTCAAATATTCTCAATGAGATGACAGTTTTTACATTTTGCCACCATATTTTGCTACAAAGTATTAAGGATAAAAGGATTGATGAGCAATACCCCGAGATGAAAGAAAGGCTTGAAAAGTTGCGGAACAATACTTCTTAGCATTATCACTCATGAAGAATATGAATAGAACAACCAATCTATATAATAATCTCATTACAGAAAGTAGTGAACAAAGACAACTCCTTAGTAAAGTCTTTCATTAAGTAGGGCCAAGTACAATGAGAATGGTCTTAAATAAATGTAAAAAAGTAAGCGAAATCCTATTTAGACTTGACTCTACTATGACTCTACTATGATCACAAATGTCAAAGTGTACAAAATCAAAAGGATCATCAACTCGTTTATTAGAATAATTAGAATAGGAAGAACGTGCCTGTTTGCCTAATTGACAAGATTCACATGCTCAAATATCTAATGAGGACAAAAAGGGACCATCTGTGAAAGAGTGGACAAGTGAGGATGACTAAGCCGAGAATGAATTTGGAGAGGAGATGCGATTGTAGTAACACAGGCAGCTGCCACAGATGATGTCACAATAAGATGGTAAAGTCCCTCAAACTCATGTTTGATGCCAATCATCCATCTAGTACCCTAGTCCTACACGAGCAGAATTAGAATCAAAGACAATTAATGGACCAAGTAAGGTGACTAATAGAAATGAGATTATATGTACTGCTAGGAATATGTAATACAAAATTAAGAGGAATTGATGGTGTAGAGAGGCATTAGTCAATCTGATAATACACTCCTAAGAATGGTGTGTGCGTATACTAGGTCAAAGAAAACAAGAATGGTAGTGGATACATATTTACATAAATATCCTTATACTTTTCACTATTTATTAACACTCCTCAAGCTGGAGCATATATGTCAATGGCACCTAACTTTTTGCAAATATAATTCACTCTAGAACCTCTTAAGGGATTTGGTAAACATATCAGCTTCCGACCTGATTTATAGCTGGCATATCAATTGAATCAAGGTTTTGTTCCAATGCTACTGCATTAGCTTCCTGCAAACTAGAAGCATATTTTTCTTCCTGTTTGCCAGCTTACACCAGAGGTTCACTTTCAACAGATTTCTCCTCCACTAATGCATCATTAACTTGGCAACTGCAATTCCTTTCTTATCATCCTGAATTTCCTGATCCATTGAAGGTAATTCATCAACTTCTTATAGATCGGAGGTCTTAGGTAGGATTCCATCTCCTGCTGTAATCAATTTTGCAGTGGATCTTGAATAAAGATCCTCTAGTATACTGACCTAAAACTTCTTTGAAATCAAAATAAAAATTTCATCCAGCTTTTGGTTGAGGTTAGCCAATGTTTCCTGGATTCCTGTATCCATAAACACGGTTCAACTTCTTGCCTTCAATAAGAATCATAAGACAACAACCTAAGATCGGCTACTCTGGATTAATTGTTATTGGCTCTATTGTAGCCTTCTAAAAGTCGCCTATGGATCTAGCTCTGAAACTACTTCCAGAAATCACCTACGATCAACTTCCAAAGATTGCCTACGATTAGCAATCGCTCAGGAAACTGCTTCCAGCACCCGCCTTCCCGACTCGCCTCAATAGCAATTCAGCAGTCGAGGACCACTGACTCTGATACCAAATGTCAGATCCTTAGATCTAAGCTAGGGTTTTTTAGGTAAAAACCGAAAATAGAGAGAATTAGAGGGAGAATTAAAACAAAAAGAGAGAACAAAGAAAATTGAGAGAGAAAAGAGAGAGATCAGGGAGAATCGAGAGAGAGAATTTCAGAGAGAACAATCTGTTATCATTCAACAACTATCCAATCCTCTAGGTTTTAGCCTATTTATAGGTTTGCTAGGCTTTCAGTTGTCGGTACAAACAGGGAAAACAACAAAGTACAGAAAGAAAGAAATAAATATAATACAAAATTACTATTATATCCTTGGGGCGTGACAGGTACTACTAAGAGAAACACAGCACTATGTACAACACTATAAGGCTGCATCCTTCTAACAATATCTTTGTAATGTTAAAATTGAGGAAATATTTATTATTTTCATTCATACATGCATATCTCTGCTGTGTTATATCACCATATTTTTCAAAATTTTCTCCTTCTTGGATGCATGTTCTGTCATTTTTATCACCTGTTAATTTATTTGTGCCTTTTAGCTCAATTATGAATAATTTGTAGAGGGGATGAAATTCATGCTAAAGTTTACTTGCTTACATGAGACAAAAGCCTGTTTATCAGAGATCTAGGACACATGTACACTTCTACAAGTGGTCTTGTGTTGGATTGGACACCCACATTCAAAGGAGCCTTCCAAATGTCTACCGGCCACTCATTCCATCATATCCTATTATTTTTACTGAACATTTGTGTGGACGCTTGGGATTTCCATCATGAGATCTCCCATGTCCATCAGTTAACTGGAGCCCCAATAAAGTTTAAAAATAAAAAAATTGAACAATTATGAAATAAAAAAAAATGTTAAGACTTACATTTGCCAATATTTATCCCTTAACCTTCTTAATTTTAAGAATATTAAAATTTCCTAATTTGATGAGTTTTCTTAGATTTGTATTATAACTTTTAAGTCATACTTTTCTTTTTTATCATATAGAATGTGAGTTACTTTATATATACATATAAAATATACAAATTATTAGACATATCCTCTCTGTATCTTGTAATAATTCTCTTGAAAATGGTTATGTTTTTTGGTGTCATTTTGTATGTCTCTACGTCTGAGCTAGTAATTGATCATTAAAATTCAATAATTAGTTGAAGTATGATGTTAATTGCAGAAAGATGGTTTAGTGATTGGGCAGTAATGCTATTTGTACGTGGAGATTGTACACTCTTTTGTATACTCCAGAAATTATTAGAGTACATTTACAATGAATCAGTGACAATTCTTCCTACAATTATCAACTAATTTTTAAAACTACACACACTCTTAAAATTACTATAAACACTTCTAAAACTAATTTATAGTTTCAAAAATCAGTTGATAATGTTGTGAAGTGTTTATAATTTATTGAGTATACAAAGTAGTGTAGAACTCTGCACAAATAGCATTACTGAGTGGTTGGGTGGTGTGGTTTAATTTTCAAACTCCTAAATAGTCATGTTGGCTTAATTAGGATAGCATTCTGTATCAGGATAAATGTTAGTTCATTCTCAATTTTGGTGTTAAAGATGTACAAGGAAATTCCATTTTGTTTTTCATTTACACATATGGATATATATTGAAGCTTTTCCTCATGATTTCAATACTAGTCATGCTTTTATTTCATGGAACAATTTTTATTTTGTTTTTAGATTTGGACTTGTGCAGCGTTTAGCCAAACTATCTTATTTTTCTAAGTTCCCAGCAAGAAATAATGAAATTTACATCATGCTGCCAAATAGCTGTCTGCTTATGTAATGTCTTAATCTCTTATGGCTTTATATATTTTATCTTTTTTATGTTCTATGGCATCTTTATTTCCCTCCAAACTCCCTCCTTACCTATATTGAAGGGGGAAAAAATCTTAGTATACTCAAACATGCTGAATGCAGTTTTAGAACTGGAATTTTGGAAGTTGTAGAATGATTCATCCTGTCAAAGAAAATTGTCAAAGCTTCTATACCACTTTCTCCTGATACTTCTGATACCTGTTCGAAATGTTCTGAGTATTTGTTGTGTACAAGCTCATTTGAGAGCCAAACTGTTTCTGTATTATTTCATTGATTGACTTCTATTGAGTAGTGACCAGAGTTCGTATCTTTTTTATGTTTATCTGGCTTCTTTTGTTGTTAACATATGCCAAAATGCCTTATTAAGATGATTGTTTTTATTTTTAAGTTTCTTTCTGCTGCTCCTCTTTTTATTTTTACCTAATTTTTCCTTATATTTTCTTGTTATTTACTCTTCTTAATTTTTCTATTTTGGTCTCAGGCTTGCAGCAAATTGGCCACCAACAATGCAAATAGTTAGACTCATATCTCAGGACCACATGAACAACAAGTACTGTCTGCTAAGTGAAAATTTTATTTGTGGGGTGTCTTGTTCATCTATGATCATTTACTTGGTCTGACCTTTTATGCTATTCTTTTTCTTTTCATTTGCCTTTTGATGTTAGGCAATATGTTGGGAAGGCAGATTTTCTAGTTTTCCGCGCACTGAACTCGCATGGATTTCTTGGACAGCTACAAGAAAAAAAGCTTGTAAGTAATCTTAAGGCTAAGCTTATCGTTAATTAAATTTACTCAAGGACCTCTACAAGATGTGAAAAGGAAAGAGAGAAAATAGTACTTAATTCCTCAAAGCCCATTTTCCAAACCACCCAGAGAAATTGCAAGGCACCCTAAAGATGGTTGACATCCAAAGATTCTTAACTATGGCCCTTTGAAGAAGAATTTGATACATGCTCTCCTTGATGTTTATATACAAGCAAGATCAGTTAATAACACTGGATTTTTTTAGTAGATATTCATTATTGTAAATTGCTAGAACTCTTACCAATAATGTTGACCTCCCTTTTTTTATTTTTTTCTTGGGGGGGGGGGTGGTTATGGGGGGAGGTGGTCTTCCCATAATGGATACATAGAAACGGGTACAGGAAACCTTAAAAAGTGAAGACCTAGCTCACAAACTGCTCCATGTCATCCCCTTCTCTATTTCAATCAGTCCCACTCCTCCTGTGGTGAACATTCCTAGTCATCTTATGTTTAGTCTGGATCTTATCTGTGGTTAAAAAGAGGGAAATAATAGAATCCTCTGCAACTATGTGCATCTTAGCAAGGACTTCCAAGTGACCATATTCCAGAAAGAATAGGATGACTTCACTCTTGACTTCCCACGTTCCCATCATAGAAAGCTACATAATGAATTAAACTCTCTTTTCCCATTCCATTTCAATAAGTAAACAATTAGGAGCCGCAAAAGTTCCACCAATCTTAGAATTTTGTAAATTTTTCTTAAGCCAAAATATGCCCCAAAAAATGACTATTCATTCTTGTGGCTAGCCTCCTGATCCATAACTGAAGTAAAATAGAGGAAAACCTTCTTTGAGCTTAAACTTTCCACATCAACAACAATGAAAGAATTTCACTATTCTCCATAACTCTCTCAAGTGTTACTTGGTATAGAATGTTTGACAATAAAACACCAAGACATGCAAAATGAGTATAATGAAGATTAGGATGCTATAGTGGATGTGTGTCCATACAAGGAAATAAAAAAAATAAAAAATGAGGTTATACATCATAAGGTCAAAGTAACTTCTATTGAAGATAAAATGCCTGAAATATAATTAAGATGGTTTAGTTGTATGAGAAGACCAATAGATGTTCCTGTAAGAAGAGTGGTAAAATAGAAAAAGCTTTTTGCAAAAGATCTAAAAGAGGACCAGGATAAAGTTGGTGGGAAACTTTTAGGCATGATATGTGTTATGATGGCCTTACAAAAGATATGACCATGGATAGAGTTGATTGTTGAGCTAAATCCATATAGCCAACCCCACAAGTGGGGTGAAGGCTTGTTATTTTATTGTATAACGTGGGGATGATTGGAGAATGCTGTCATGGCTATGGCTATTTGTTGCATTTAATTTCAGTTTTATTCTTGTTTACTCAATATGCAATGCTGTATTTCTTTTGTTTGATTGTTGCATTTATATTCTAGTTATTGTTATGTTCCAACAATACTTAGAAGGGTGATTACGTAAATGTAGTATGCAAGTGGGAGAGGGAATAAAACAGAAGTTAGTTAGTCATGTGCGGCTCTGTTAAGCGGGAATGATTGTAAGCGGTGGGAGGTATAAAGTTCCGCCCATCCGCATGAGAACTATCTGAATATTGAATTGAAAACTCATTCTTACAATTTCCCTCTTAATTCTCTACTTCTTTCTCTCTCGGGACCTTTCCCGCGTCTCTCTTCTTCTTTTCCCTCTTGATATTTCTCTTTTCCCATAGAATTCTATCCAGAATTCTAGGGATAAATCAACCAGATCTCCTAAGATCTGACAATTTGGTATCAGAGCTACTCTTGGGCTAGGTGACGATGGCGGACGGTACTAGAATGAAGAGTCTGAAAACACAAGTGCAGCAATTTGGATCCTCGGTGAATGATCTCCAAGGCCGAGTGGATCAAGTGGAATTGGGAACTAACCGGAATCATGAGGCCATTCTGGCAGTTGATCGGAAATTAGAGGCAGTGGTCGCGCAGATCCATGATGACTTGGGGGTTCAGCTAAGAGAACAAATGTAGACGTTCGTGGTGATGTTCGCAAGGCAAAATCAGATGAATCTATCACCTGAATTTCCTCCGAGAGAGAGAGTGGAGCCCATACTACTTGGGCGAGGGGAGTCGATGGTGCAAGGCCGGGGCACAAACCATAGGCCCCTGGATAGCTCGGAGGGAGGCGAGGATAGTGATGGGATGGGGTGGAGAAGACGACCTGAGAATCAGGTTGGTCACAACCAATCAGGTATGCCGCTACCTCGGTTGGAAATTCCATTGTTCGATGGGCTCAATCCACGCTGGTGGATCAGGAGATGTGAATGAGCTTTTGATTGGTATGGGATAGCCGAGAGACAGAAGGTAACGGTGGCGGCAGCGTATCTTAATGACGCGGGAGACGCATGGTACCAAGGATGGTCGAAAACCAGAGAGGAGTGTCGGTGGGAGGAATTTGCGGAGGAGTTGTGCGAGAGGTTTGGGGATTGGGGCCTATCCGATGTGGTAGAGGAGTTTAACAAACTCAAACAGGTGGGAACGGTGTTGGACTACCAGTTGTGGTTTGAGGAACTCAAGGCCTTAATGCTTAATTACAACCCCTACCTGACAGAAGCTTACTTCGTCTCAAGCTTCTTAAGCGGCCTAAACAAGGAGCTAAGGCCAATGGTGAAGGTGCTACGGCTAGGAACCTTGAAACATGCGGCTGATAGTGCTAGGCTACAAGAGCAGACGGTAGAGGCGCTAATGAAGAAGCAAAGGTTGGCAGCGCGAGGAATGGCTCAAGGAAGCCAACCTCCCGGGACGAATTATAGCAGGGAGGTTGGAAGAGGAACATTTGGGGGCAAGAATTTGGCCCTACCTGCCCCTGCTAATCAATATGAAAAGACTATGGAGCAGAGGAGACAAGCCAACCTCTGTTTCAAGTGTGGAGAGAAATATTTCCCTGGCCATCAGTGTAGAAAGCAACTCCTGCTCCTGGAAGGGGAAGAAGAGGAAATGGCAGAAATAGAGGAGGAGGAACATCAACCACAAGGAGGGGAGGAGGATGGAAACGGAGAGATTTCCCTACATGCCTTGAAAGGGCTGACAAATAGCAAAATTATAAAGGTAGAAAGAAGGGTAGAAGATAGTAGTTTGATGATCCTCATCGACAGTGGGAGCACCCACAGTTTCTTAGATGAAGTAACAACCAAAAAGCTGAAGTGTCCTTTGATCCAGACTCAGCCATTATCTGTGACAGTAGCAAACGACAGTAAGGTAATCAGCAAATCAACATGCGCTGGATTCTGCTAGGAGATGCAAGGAGAAGGGTTTGAAGCTGATTTGAGACTTCTTAAACTGGGAGGTTGCGATGTAGTATTAGGGGTGGATTGGATGAAGCAAGTCAGCCCAATTTGCTTCGATTTCAACAAGATGGAGGTGAAGTTTGAAAGGGAAGGAAAACCAATGACACTCACAGGCAGCAAGGAATGAGGAGTTTGCAAAATGATAACAGGAAGGAGATTACAGAAGCTGTTAAAACAGAAGGTGAATCAAGTAGTTCAGCTGTTCTCGATTCAAGTTACTGAAAGAACGACTGAGGAACCTGAGGCAGAAGGAGAAATCATGTTAGCGGTTAGTGCCCTTCCTCAGACGAAGCTAGAGGTACGCCAAACTGACCTTCTTAATATACTACTTATTGAGTTTGAGAATCTGTTTACTGAACCAAATTGCCTACCTCCATCCCGACCAGTAGACCACACCATCCATCTCAAACCGAACACTGAGCCAATTAATGTGCGTGCCTACCGATACCCCTCTAACCAAAAGACAGTAATAGAAGATATGGTGAGGGAAATGCTTCAAAAATCCTTCATAAGACCAAGCCATAGCCCCTTCGCTTCACCTGTATTACTAGTTAAAAAAAAAGATGGGACATGGCGGTTTTGCATTGACTATCGCCAGTTAAATGAAACTACCATCAAAGACAAATTTCCAATTCCCCTCATTGACGACTTGTTAGATGAATTAAAGCATGCCACCATCTTCACTAAGCTGGACCTAAGATTCGGCTACCATCAAATTCGAATGAATTCCCTTGACATACATAAGATTGCCTTTCGAACCCATCATGGCTACTACGAATTTCTTGTAATGCCATTTGGCCTCACAAACGCCCCAACCACATTCCAATCGCTCATGAACCAGATTTTTGAACCCCACCTACGGAATTTCATACTCGTTTTCTTTGATGACATTTTGGTGTATAGCCCCACCTTTGACCTTCACCTCAAACACCTAAGGATTACCCTTGAGATTCTCAAATTCAATGGGTTGTATATTAAGTGGTCAAAGTGTGCTTTCGCCCAAGATCAGGTGGAGTATTTAGGTTATATCATATCCGGGCAAGGGTTGAGCACCGACCCCAACAAAGTAGTAGCAATGCAAAATTGGCCAAAGCCTACTTCCCTTAAGGCTTTGAGGGGATTCCTAGGTCTTAACGGGCTACTACTGAAGATTTGTCAAGGGGTATGGAGCAATCAGCAAACCCCTGACGACTTTACTTAAGAAAGACAGTTTTGTATGGAATCAAGAGGTTGAAGAGGCGTTTAAGCTGCTTAAGAGATCAATGAGTGAAGCACCAGTGCTGAGTCTCCCTGATTTCAACAAAACAAAACATTCGAGGTGGAAACTGATGTAAGTGGAGTGGGAATCGGGGCTGTCCTTATGCAGGACGGGAGACCTATTGCTTTTATAAGTCAGTCCTTAGGTCAAAGGCATGCAGGTCTCAGCATCTACGAAAAGGAGTTGCTGGCAGTGCTATTTGCAGTAGATAAGTGGAGACATTACCTTGAAGGGAAGTGTTTTATCATTAAAACAGACCACGAAAGCTTGAAATTTCTGTTGCAGCAAAAACTCCACATATTTACAAAAGAAAGGCATGACCAAGCTTATGGGTTTAGACTATGTCATTCAGTACCGGAAGGGCAAGGAAAACATCGCAGCAGATGCTCTGTCCCGATGCATGGAAGAGGGTTCGACATCTGCTATTACTGCGGTAATACTTGCTTGGTGTGAGGAGATTACGAGGAGTTATGAAGGGGATGATAGGCTTAGGGGTATTATCGAACAGCTGATTGTGACGCCAGGGAGTAAACCGGGCTATACATACGAGAATGGGCTGATCAGGTATAAAGGTCGACTCATTATAGGGAACAGTGAGGAGTTGAAGAAGAAGATATTCCAGGCTTTGCATGAATCTCCCATGGGGGGACACTCAGGAGTGCAGAATACCTATCACAAGGTAAGACAATTATTTTGTTGGCCTAAACTGAAGGAGGGAGTCATGAAGTTTGTATTAGCTTGTGATGTGTGTAAGAAATGCAAACATGAGACAGTAGCCTATCCAGGATTACTGCAACCACTTCCCATACCCAACCAGGCATGGGAAAGTATATCAATGGATTTCATAGAGGGGCTGCCCAAGTCGGAAGGGAGAGACTGCATCCTTGTGGTGGTGGACAGATTCACAAAATTCGGCCATTTCCTCAGCCTAACTCACCCCTATACAGCTCAAGAAGTGGCCCGCATCTTATTAGACCAGGTGGTGAAGTTGCATGGTGTCCCAAAAACCATAATATCTGATCGGGACAAGATCTTCACTAGTCTTCTCTGGCAAACATTGTGGAAATCCTTGGGAGCTAAGTTAAACCTCTCCACTGCCTATCATCCTCAAACAGATGGGCAAACGGAAAGGGTCAACCAATGTTTGGAGACCTATCTTCGCTGTTTGTGCTTTGTGAATCCTAAGAGCTGGCATAAATGGCTAGTGGTGGCGCAATGGTGGTATAATTCCAGCCACCACAGCACCATTAAAATGTCCCCTTTTGAGGCTCTTTTTGGCTATCGACCACCCCTTTTACCAGCATTACCGGAATCTACCAGCATAGCAGCGGTGGATGACCATCTACAACAGAGACAGCTGGTCCTCCAACAGCTATGACAGGATCTAGCCATGGCCCGAAACCGCATGAAACAGCTGGCTGACCGCGGAAGGAGTGACAGGGAATTTGAGGTAGGAGAAGAAGTCTACTTGAAATTAAAAGGGCCTCATCTGAAGGCCCTAGCTATAGGACCTATCTCCAAACTGAGTCCAAGATATTTTGGCCCTTTTCCTATTCTAAGCAAAATTGGCAGTGTGGCCTACAAACTCCAGCTACCGGAGGGCACAATGATACATCCGGTTTTCCATGTGTCACTCTTGAAGAAAGCCATAGGGGGGCAGCTGGTGGACCCTCAACTTCCTGTGGACACAGGTGAACCCAACGCCCCATCTGAACCAGCTGCCATTCTAGACAAACGTGTGATTTATCGACAGGGGGCACCTATTCCACAAGTACTAGTGCAATGGACCAACAAACACAAGGACGACAGCACATGGGAGTATATTCTGAATCTCCTAACACAGCTTCCACGCACAGCCAGTCTCTTAACCATTTCTTGAGGACAAGAAATATTTCAAGGGGAGGGTATTTGTTATGTTCCAACAATACTTAGAAGGGTGATTACGTAAATGTAGTATGCATGTGGGAGAGGGAATAAAATAGAAATTAGTTAGTCATGTGCGGCTCTGTTAAGCGGGAATGATTGTAAGCGGTGGGAGGTATAAAGTTCCGCCCGTCCGCATGAGAACTATCTGAATATTGAATTGAAAACTCATTCTTACAATTTCCCTTTTAATTCTCTACTTCTTTCTCTCTCTCGGGACCTTTCTCGCGTCTCTCTTCTTCTTTTCCCTCTTGATATTTCTCTTTTCCCATAGAATTCTATCCAGAATTCTAGGGATAAATCAACAAGATCTCCTAAGATCTGACAGCTATCAGATTCTGTTAGGGGTAGAAGGCCACATGTAAGGCCTTAGGAAAAGGACAAAATAGTTTATTGTAACCGCTGGAGGGGGGAAGATCTACTACATCCACTCCCACACCAAGCGCCTATATGTATTCATCCCATTCCACGGGAGAAGCTTTGGAAAGATTGAATACAAAAATTATTCTATTCCTCTCTATCTCTCTCTCTCTTGTCTCACTCAATTCTCTCTACTTCCTTTGTTCTTTCTTTCCTTCCTACCCAAATTCTTCCTGTTAGTTCCCCTTGAATTTCATCGAGTCAAGGGAAGCCCATTGTCTCTGTCTAGGATAGTGACAATTTGGTATCAGAGCTCGATCCTGGCCTAGAATTGTAGAAAGTTATGGCAGAAGGAACTCGCATGAAGAACATGGAATCTCAGTTGCAACAAGTCAGCTTGTCCATGTCCAAAGTCCAGAGGCGAGTTAACCAACTAGAACTAGGGAATGGTCGCAACCATGAGGCGATCGACCATAAGCTGGAAGGTTCGATAGAAGGATTGGAGAGGAGACTAGATGGAACGCTAGTCCAAATGCGAGAAGAGATGGCACAAATGAGAGAGGAGCTCAGGGCGCAACTTCAACAATTCATGTTGATGTCCACTCACCAAAATTCGGTAAGTATAGCCCCTGAATTCTCTCCTAGAGATAGAATCGAGCCTCTCTTAAGAAACAATAGAACAGTACGTCGGCCAAAGACCCCTGATATAGGAGGAGAATAGAATGAAGAGGGGGAAACGATGTTGCACAGGGGTCGTGTGGAGCAGACTCCACGACAACAACCAAGGTTTCCCATGCCCCGAATGGAGATACCCATCTTTGAAGGAGATAATCCGCGCTAGTGGGTGAGGAAGTGTGAAAGGATTTTCGAATGGTGTGACATCCCGGAGGGTAGGAGGGTGTCCTTAGCTGCCGCTTACTTTGACGATGTAGTAGATGTGTGGTATTAGGGGTGGACTAGGGTAAGGGACCATCCTACATGGGGAGAGTTTGCTAAGAAATTATGTGAAGAGGTTCGGGGCAAGAAGTATGTCTGATATTGTCAAAGAATTCAACAAGCTCAGACAAGAGGGGGAATTGAAAGCTTACCTAAAAAGATTTGAGGAGCGTAGATCTCTTATGAGCAGCCACGATCCTCATCTCTCGGAGGCCTATTTCGTGTCTAGCTTTTTAAGTGGCCTAAGTGAGGATCTAAGGCTTATGGTCAAAATGATCAAACCTCGAACAATGGAACAAGCAGTAGAGAGTGCTAGACTGCAAGAGATGGTGGTGGAGGCCTTGATGAACAAACAGAGGCAGCAAAGTAAGGCTATGGTGACAGGGACCTCTCACCAAGGAGGCAAAGGATTTAACCGGGAATGGGCAATTAATAATCCAGGAGCTAAATAGTCGGAGTACCCCAAACAATGGGGAGGTTTAACGAATAGAGGAGACAACCAAGTATGTGCTTTAGGTGCGGGGATAAGTACTTCCCGGGGCACCAATGTAGGAGACAAATTCTCCTATTGGAAGGAGATCCGGGAGAAGCAATGGAAGGAGGAGAAGAAACTGAGGATTGTGAAGAGTTGGGGGAGGAAGACAATGGGGAAATATCACTCCACACATTAAAAGTGGTGACTAACAACAAGATAATCAAAGTCGAAGGGAAGGTGAAGGAAAAGAGTAATGATCTTAATAGATAGTGGAAGCACCCACAACTTCCTTGATGAAAACATTGCGGGAAGATTGAAAAGCCCCCTCTCGGACACTCCACCCTTTAGTGTGATAGTGGCTAATGGGGGTAGAGTGATTAGCAACTCGGCTTGCCCAATGTTCAATTGGGAGATGCAAGGAGAAGAGTTTGAAGCCGATCTCAGGCTTCTGCAACTAGAAGGATGTAATGTGGTTCTGGGGGTTGACTGGATGAAGGAAGTTAGCCCCATTTGTTTCGACTTGAATGGAGGTATCCTTTGAAAAAGGAGGACACTCAAAGGAGGAAGAGAAACCAGGGCCTGCAAGATGATGACAGGGAGGAGCCTACAACGAGTCATTCGGAACAAATGGAGTAATCTAGCTCAATTGTTTTCGATTGTGGCAGTGGAGGAAGGGCAGGAGAAACTGAGGTACGGGGAGCTCACCTTGTCCATCAACAACGATCAGGGGAAAGTTGGCCAAGTACACTCTAGCCACCTTATTGATGAATTGTTGGTAGAATTTGGGGACTTATTTGCTGAACCAAATACCTTACCTCCCACCTGAAACTTAGACAATTCTATCAACCTCAAACCAGACTCCAAGCCAGTAAACATCAGGGCCTACCGGTATTCGCCTACATAGAAAACAGAGATTGAAAAGATGGTAAAAGAGATGCTAAACCAATCCTTTGTAAGGCCTAGCCACAACCTCTTTGCCTTACCAGTCCTTCTAGTCAAGAAGAAGGACAGATCTTGGCGTTTTTGTGTAGACTATCGACAATTGAATGCACTCACTATAAAAGACAAATTTCTCATACCTTTGATAGAGGATCTAATGGATGAGTTGCATAATGCCACTATTTTTTCAAAGCTTGCCTTAGATCAAGCTATCACCAAATCAAAATGAAAGCTGAAGATGTCCACAAAACTGCCTTTAGAACCCATCATGGGCATTTTGAATTCTTGGTGATGCCCTTTGGACTCACCAATGCATGAGCTACCTTCCAATATCTCATGAACCAAATATTTGAACCTTATTTGAGAAAATTTGTATTAATCTTCTTTGATGACATTCTTGTTTACAGCCTGACCCTTGAGCAACACCTATCCCACCTCAAAACCACCCTAGAAGTCCTCAAATCCAACCGGCTTTTCATCAAAAGGTCTAAGTGTTGCTTTGGCCAAGATCAGGTGGAATATTTGGGACACATAATATCAGGGGAGAGGGTTAGGACAAACCCAAGGAAGGTAGAAGCCATGGTCAACTGGCCCAAACCCACTAACTTGAAGGCTTTAAGGGGATTCCTTGGCCTTACCAGATATTATAAACGGTTTGTTAAGGGTTATGGCATCATCAGCCGCCCCCTAACCTGACCTGTTGAAGAAGGGGAATTTTAAGTAGGGTGAGGAGGCTGAAGCAGCCTTTGAAAAGCTTAAGGACGCGGTGAGCACAGTGCCGGTCTTAGGGCTACCATGTAATACCTAAGAATTTCAAAAGGGACTCAAGAGTAAATTATCTTGGGGTAAAGGTGCAATTTCAAATAAATTAAGGGTATAAGGGTAATTTATTACCGTATGAATGGCCGAATCGACTGCAGGGAGTGACCTGGAGCCAAAATGCCAAAGGAAAATGATGTGGCATAGACAAGCATCCCGAGATAGGATTTATGATATCGAAGGAAATCAGATCGAAAACGGTTTTCGATACAGCGAAAATGCAGCTGCCATTTAGGCTGTAAAATTGAATTGTTATAGGCGACTTCCAGGAAGTCAATGGTAGCTTGAGGGGGCTTTGGTTTTTCGTAAGAAACAATCTTTTAGTGGTTTTAGGAAGAAACGAAAGGGTTTAAGGCCAAAACGAAGATTCGGGCCTAAGTGCAGTTTTTCAAAATTGCGAAAGGGAGGTCAAAACGATGTTTTTTCGGAATCTTCGAGGGTTAAATAGAAGTTTTAGGACTTGAGGATCTTAAATGTAATTATGGAAAGATGAGGGGCTAAGTGAAATGGGTCAAAGTAAGAAACCCAAACTATGGAGGGCCAAAGTGCAATTTATCAAAAGTTTGGCCAAATGGGAATCTGACCAGCCCATGGCTGGTCGCCGACCGTGTATTTCGGCTATGCGGTTTGCAAGGGGATGGTCGGGGGAGGCTTTTTTGTAAAGGGCTTGGCCGACATCAACCACTGGGTTTAGCTGGAAAATGAAGAAAACTGACCGAAAGTTGGTCGGTTGTTGAAAGCTTTGCAAATCGATTGTTTGGTCGGATAAGGGTCTTTCAAGGTCGATTTGAGGGAGGTTGAGGCTCCAAAGGGGTCGGGTTAAGCGGCCAAAGGGGCTTCATTGCTCAAATTTGTCTATAAATAGCCGAGAGTGGCTGAGGGTTTTGAAGAAATTTTAGCTTCAAATCGACTGTGATAATGAACGAATTGAGCCTCCAAAATAGAGGGCTTTTGATGCCCATGAGATGTAGATGCATTCTGGAAACTTAGAGGCGTTTTGGTGCTGGTTTGATGGTGTTTCGAAGCTTGCCAGAAGTTGATGGTGGTCCGCCTGACTGAGCCTTCAAACGGCCGGTTGGGCATGCTCCGATGCTCCGTTCAAATGGATCGACTGGTTGAGGAGATCATCATGGTGGAGTCAGCTAAAAACGCCAGCAAGCCGTTGCCGGATAAGACGATCGGCGCATGGGCCACACGCGCTGGTCTTCACGTGCCGCCACTCACCCTAGCGCGTGTGGGCGTGTGGATGGCTGGAAAAATTGGGAAGAAATTGGAATATGGGGATATTTTGTGATAAAATATCATTTATAGGATTGTTGTGCTCGAGATAGAGTGATTGGTGCAACTTTTGACAGTTGACATGAAAATTGAGGCCGAACACGCATATCGAGGCGATGCGCATTTTTCGAGGTAGACTGAATCTCGTGCAAAGGTGAGTTGTCCTATCCTATATGATATGATTGTTTATTATGCATGATATTTATAAAAAATATGATTGCTTATATATGCATGATATTTACGAATGCTACAATCATTTTGTCATATTGCATAGAAAGTCGTGATATTTGCATGACACGATATTATTGTCATATTGATATTTGTGCATTGGAATGGAATGTTGCCCCAATAGTGTAGCCGTAATTTTCCAAGGGCAATTGATGGAATAACGTTAGACTTATCTTGCAGAGGATCGGGATTTGCTTAGGATTCCGTGCCGGGCTTGTTGGCCAGGGAAGTTACACTAAGGCAAATGTTATTCATGTTATTGCATCATGCATTCATATATATGTTTTTGGACTCTCACTAGAAGTTTCATCTTCTAATGGGTTATGCCCCTGGAACATTCAACATTCCAGTTGAAACTTGCAATTTAGGCAATGAGCAAGTTGAGATATGATGGCACGGGGTGACGTGTCCGATGGATTCAATAGATGGTTTCGAAAATTTGTCTATCCGAATATGTTTTAGATGAGCTGGGATGTGGCTAAGTATTTAAGGTATCATTTGATTGCACCTAGGGTGTTTAGATGTTATCTTGAGAAACATGTCTCCATGTATTTATGTATTAAGGCTTTTGAAGATATGATGTAATGGTACGAATTCTTATGTTTTAAATATAGTGAATTGAGTAGGTACCATATCAGATTTCGATTATCGCTTCCGCATTTGTAATGAAATGTTGGGAGGTTTCTCTTTGAAATTCAGTTTTTGAGGTTTAAGAAATGTATAATGTAAAGAGAATATGTATGTATATGATGGGCCCCAGCATAGTGACACCCTCCGGGAGGACGGGGTGTTACATACCAAACTTTAGTGAACCCTTTATACTGGAGATGGATGCTTGTGGAGTTGCTGTCAGGGCAATTCTATTGCAGAAGGGGAGGCCTCTGGCATTCTTGAGCCAAGGCTTGAGTACTAGGCACTTGGGGTTGAGCATCTATGAGAAGGAATTCTTAGCAGTGTTAATGACAGTGGAGAGGTGGCAATATTACTTAGAAGGAGGTAGATTTATCATCAAAACAAACCATGAAAGTCTAAAATTTTTACTACAATAGAGTTACAAACTCAACTACAAAAGAGGGGTATGCCCAAGCTAATGGGACTCGATTATTCCATACAATACATGCGAGGCAAGGAAAATACAGCTACTAATGCACTATCAAGGTGTCAAGAGGAAGACAATGTAGCAACCATTACTAAAGTAGTCCCTAAATGGTGTCAGGAAGTTGTTGACAGCTATGCCGACGATGCGCAGATTAAGGAGCTACTGGAGAGGCTGGTGATTGAACCAACGGGGCTGGAAATTACACTCCAACGGAGGGGATGCTGAGGTTCAAAGGCAAGCTTGTCATAGGGAGCAAGGTAGACCTCAAGCGAAGAATTTTACAGTCATTGCATGACTCACCTGTGGGGGGACACTCTGGTATCCAAAATACCTACCTCAGAGTTAAACAGTTGTTCTATTGGCTCAAGATGAAAGTGGAAGTAAAGAACTTTGTGTTAGACTGTGATATATGCAAGAGATGTAAACTGGAGAATGTGGCTTACCCTGGTCTCTTGCAACCTATACCAGTGTCGGATCGAGCTTGGGTTAGTGTAATTATGGATTTTATCAAGGTACTACCTAAATCAGAAGAGAAGGATAGTATTATGGTTGTAGTGGACCGGTTCACGAAGTTTGCGCAGTTTTTAGGGCTGGCTCACCCTTACACTGCCAAGGAAGTGGCTAGGATGTTTATGGATAGAGTAGTATTGCAGCATGGGGTGCTGAGTACCATCGTATTAGACTAAGATAAGGTGTTCACAAGCCATTTTTGGCAGGAATTGATGGGATCTATAGGGATTAAGCTCAACATGTCGACATCATATCATCCCCAAACAGATGGGCAGACTGAGAGAGTCAACCAAGTGCTAGAAACCTACATAAGATGCATGTGTATACAGCAACCCAAACACTAGCATAGGTGGTTAGCCTTGGCACAGTGGTGGTACAATACCACCTACCACACGTCCCTAAAAATGTTCCCATTTGAGGCGTTGTATGGATGCCCACCACCATTGTTGCCTGCCACCGGAGGGCATGCAACGGAGATATCAGTGGAAGAATACTTATAGCAAAGGAGGGTGGTCTTACAGTAATTGAAGCAAGAGTTGGCATTGGCCGGGAATAGAATGAAACAGTATCCTAACAAGACAAGAAGTGACCGGGAATTAGATGTGGGGGAAAAGGTGTATCTAAAGCTAAGGTACCCTCACTTGAAGGCCTTTAGTCAAGGGCCAGTATCCAAGTTAAGTCCCCGGTACTTTGGCCCATTCAACATAACAAAAAAACATAAGTAAGGTGGTTTATAGGCTTCAACTACCCGAAGGCACTCACATACACCCTATTTTCCATGTATCCTTGTTAAAGCGATCAACCGGAGCAGAGCCAGTGAATACAGTCTTACCAGTGTCGTGTAAGGGGAAGGAAGGTCCCATGGAACCGGAAGCTATTATAGATAGAAGGGTGGTACACAACCAAAGGGTCCCCCTAATCCAAGTGTTGGTGAAATGGGAATAGGGGAGTAACTTGTCATGAACCTAGGGTTCATGACGAGCTGAAATTGGCAATCGGAAGGATCCAATTGAATTAAGGTCAAGAACAGAATGTATAGAGGGGAAATTGCAGAAGAATGGGGGAGAAGTTAGAGAGAATTGAGGGAGAGCAGAAGAGAGAAATGAGAGGGAGATTTGAGAGAATTGTAGAGAGAGAGAGAATAAGATTTTCTTTTATCAATTCAAGCATATATTCTCCTCTTACAATGGGGATTTTATATAGGCATAGTAGCTAGTTAACTAATTTCTAACATCATCCTAACAACACCCATGTGATTCTAACAACTTGTAAAAAGTATCCTAACAACCCATTACAATCCTATTACAATAATGCCTTTCTATTATTCCTTGGGTCATGACAATTCCTCCCTCCTTGAAAGAGTTCTTGTCCCCAAGAACTTGCAGCAAGTAGCCATTGCTTCATCTAATTCCCTTCTTCTCTATCTGATTTATCTTTCTTTTTCTTTCTAGGCCTCTTCTCCTCTTCTTCTTCCTCGTTCTTAAGTGTCCGAAATCAATCTCAACCGTAATTTGGCCTAGAACTTCAATGGGAGCAACCTGATAGCGTTCAAATCCAATACACCCACCTTCTACAATAGTTGTTCGATCAAACTTGATCTCAAATCTATGGACATGATCAGCAAATTCCAGACAGACATACTTAGTAGCTAAAACTTGGAGTTCAACGTAAAAACTTTCTGTGTCTGTAACCTCCATTAGTAGTTCTTTACCATCCAATACAAATAAGAATGGTAGACCTTCATCCTTTGTTGCAGTTATTGTCTTCCTTTTCAACCCACAGCCATGCTTCGTTGCAGAAATATCAACATCATCCTCAAAATGCAGCAATGGAGGATTGTAGACTTGCCTTTGATACTCAAACCAAGGCTGTTTGTGAACATTAGCATTAAGAGCTATTGCAATCTCAATTCCAGCCAACGATTTCTCATTGATTGACACCCGGCCAAGTGTTTCAGCACTAGTAAGAGTGCTTGAGAGCCTATCAATTGATTGAGTGCCTTTCTCCAATTCCTTTTTCTCACTCTTTTCTTCCTTGTACTCCTCAACCTTCTCCATAGCCAAGACCAAGGGAGTAGTATGTTTAGACCATTTCATATCTTCAGTAGGGGCCTCCTCCAGTGGAAATACTTTTACTTGCTGGTAGCTGGAGTACACCAAGGATTTACTTTCAGCAAGACTGTCCTCCTTTGGTTGCTCCACTTTAAGAAATTCCTCCTTGTTAAAACTCCCACGATAATTATCAAAATATTTAATGGGAAAGTTGTAATGATACTTCTTAATAAGTATCATCGCGAACTCTTGCAGCTTCTCAAGTATCATAAGGCCAAATTCCTTACTCGTATCATATATCCCACTGCTTGCTCTCTTATTCCATTGGTTGATCTCATTCTCAAACTCCTTTTCCCCTGCTTGTTGCTTCTGGCCAATTGAAAATACATCATTTTTCTGCTGCAATTGAGGATCTGATTGTCTAATGTGGGCACTGCTTCCCAAAACCACCTGAGTAGGACATCCCACTAAAAATGCAGGACTTGTTCCGCTGCAATTGAGGCTGCTCTCTTGCTTGAAAATTAACCTCTGAAAATGCAGCATCATTTGGTTGCAATTGAGATCCCATTTCAACTGAAAATGAAGAATTTTTCTACTGAAATTGAGGCTCCCATGGTCTCCTATTTGCGCTGCTCCCCTTAGCTGATTTTTCACAATCAGCATACTTTGAAGACCAAGGAGCTATATACATACTACTCTTCTTCAAACTAGTTATCCCAAAATTCAAAGCCAAAATTAACCTTTGTTTACCTTACTAGTACCCTAGGATTTGATTGGAATTACTACAAAAGAGCGCTGAAATTCATAGCCAAGAATCACCTATCCAAATTCGCCTTCCACAATCCACTCCCAGCTGCTCCAAATCTCAACGTTTCTGCTGTGCAAATACTTTCGGAATTTGATTGAATTCTGTTGTGCAAATACTTCTAGACTTGATTGAATCAGCGGCTTCCAGCTTTGCCTCATGAAACCCCTGAGATCTAGATCTACTTTGCCTCAAAATCCGATTCAATTCCTTCCACTTCAGCCAAGAATTACTGCAATTTGCAGCCAAGCATCACTCTTGCTTCGCCTTTCAAGTTCGCCTAGCTTGTTAGAATTCATGGCCAAAATCATTGGCCTATTCCTCCAGTCTCTACGAGTCTCCCTATAGCAACTTCACTAATTCGCTTGCAACTTCAATTCTCCAGCAATCGAACAGCTAGGCAACGGATCCGATTCTGCCTTCTGGCTCGTCTGTTGCAAAGTCTCCTACACTCGCCTCGCCTTCTTGATAAACTACAACAATTTGGAAATTAGCAGCAAATCACCCTGCTGTTCCACCTTCAAGTCAACCAATTGTTCGTCTATGATCGCAATTGCCGTTGATCATCAATCGTTCAAGAATCGGGACGAGCCTCAATTGCATTTCCAAGTTCGGGCTCAGCTATCAGCCCAAGCTCAATCTCTGTGCGTCGGAACTGAATTTCTGTTTCATCCTCAATTGCGCATGCTGATCGACTTTAATGCAGTCTGACACAATTTGCCAGATTCAAGCCAAAATCCGTTTGACCCTCCTTGCATGCCAATTCCGAGCAAGACTTATTAAAATTCGCTGCCGTTCATCAACATCTTGCCTTGCCCATTCTGAATCTGTTGCTGGATCACCTTCATAAATCACTCTTGGGAAATTTGTCTCTCCCAATATCAACCACCTTCTAGGTCACCAGAGTCGCCAGACCTAATCGCCGGCCTATTAAGTGGCAACACCAGCAACGCACTAGTCAATCACTCCAGTCGCGACCCTCCTGGCTGTCTGTGTCACCACCTTCGACGGACCCCGATTACCAATCGCGAAGGCTCCTCAATTCGTGTTGCCTCTGACGCTGTCCGCGTCACCAACTGCAATGGATCTCCTGTACCAGTCGTTTGCTCTAGTCGCGAATCCTCCTGGCTTGCTTGTCTTCGATTCCGGACAAGATTGCTAGAGTCTTAGCCGTTACTTCTCCTTTCGATCCGAGCCAGCACTCCCTTCCTCGTGCATCGGAATCAATTCCAAGATTCAATGGTCGTGGATCATAGGCTCAGTTCACCCAATTGCTTCTTGTAACTCGACCGGCTCCGCGAACTGTCCTCCAAAGTAGCCCCAATCAGTTTCGAGGGACACCTTGCTTGGTGACGATCTGTCCTTGGTTCCTTATGAATTGAATCAGAATTGTTGGCCGATTGGTTCTATTGAAGCTCCTTGACAGTTCGCCCATATCCCTACATCCGCCTCAATTACGTCTAGAATAGATTGAAATTACAGCCGAGGAATGATGCTCTGATACCATTTGTCATGAACCTAGGGTTCATGACGGGTTGAAATTGGCAATCGGAAGAATCCGATTGAATTAAGGTCACGAACAGAATGTATAGAGGGAAAATTGAAGAAGAATGGGGGAGAAGTTAGAGAGAATTGAGGGAGAGCAGAAGAGAGAAATGAGAGGGAGATTTGAGAGAATTGTAGAGAGAGAGAATCAAATTTTCTTTTATCAATTAAAGCATATCTTCTCCTCTTATAATGGGGCCTTTATATAGGCATAGTTGCTAGTTAACTAATTTCTAACAACATCCTAATAGCACCCATGTGATTGTAACAACTTGTAAAAAATATCCTAACAACCCATTACAATCCTATTACAATAATGTCTTTTTATTATTCCTTGGATCATGACAAAGGACAACTCATGGGAGTATTTACCGGGTCTACTTCAGCATTTTCCAAGAGCTGTGAGCCTTAGCATTTCTTGAGGACAAGAAATGTTCTAAGTGAGGGAGAATTGTCACGGTTATGGCTATTTTTTGCATTTAATTTCAGTCTTATTCTTGTTTACTCAATATGCAGTGTTGTATTTCTTTTATTTGATTGTTGCATTTATATTCTAGCTATTAGATTCTGTTAGGGGTAGAAGGCCATGTGTAAGACCTTAGGAAAAGGACAAAATAGTTTGTTGTAACTGCTGGAGGGGGAGAAGATCTGCTGCATCCACTCCCATACCAAGCGACTATATGTATTCATCCCATTCCACGGGAGAAGCTATGAAAAGATTGAATACAAAAATTATTCTATTCCTCTTTGTTGAAAGATAAAGATACAACAACCAATCCTAAAGGATTGAGGAGATAAAGATTGAGGAGATGATCCCGTGGATAAGATGAGAGGAATAAGAGGAGGATAACTCTCCCGAGTTATCCTCAAGCTGATCTAATATATCTTGTGTATTATTGGTAGATTAGTTAGAATTATTTTATCTTGTTATCTTGTACTAGAATTTAGGAGTTTATCTAGTAGCTAAAGTTTAGGAGATAAGTTTGTATCAAACTAGGAGTCTTGTATATTTAATCCTAGCTGCTAATGGAGAAGAGCACGATAGTTTTCATTATTCTATCAGATTTCTTCATGGTATTAGAGATCGGTTTCGAGTTTCTATGGCCACCAATTATTTAGAGTTCTAATTGTAAAAGAACTCTTTAACTTGCGCCATAGCTGATGATCAAACAGTCAATACGGGGACTTCTATTCCTCTTCCAACAAAGAGCAGTCCAGTCTCTGCAACCTCGTCACATTCTTCCTTAGCCTTCGATGGATCTTCCCTCCAGATTACTTTACACAAGCTGAATGGAACCAACTTCCGAGAGTGGTCCCAATCAGTTATGCTTGTGATTAAAGGAAAAGGGAAGGTAGGCTATCTAACCGGAGAAATCGTAAAGCCTAGCCAAGATTCAACAGCATATGGAGTATGGGAATCTGAGAATGCCATTGTCATGGCATGGCTAGTGAACTCAATGGAGCTAAAGGTAGGAAGAACTTACCTCTTCTACAAAACAAGCAGCGAGATTTGGAATGCAGTTCGAGAGATCTATTCAAATCTTGAAAATACTACCCAAAGCTTCCAAGTTCGATCCACCATTCAACCAACAAAGCAAGGTAGCAACACGATAACTGAGTACTACAATACCTTGATTGAATTATGGCAAGGGGTTGATCTCTTTCATGAGATCACATGGGAATGCTCGGCTGATGGAAGGAAGTATAACAAGATGGTGGAGAAAGAAAGGATATTTGACTTCTTGCAATGTCTAAATTCAGATTTGGATGAGGTAAGAGGACGATTGCTTGGAACTAAGCCCTTTCCCTCTATGAGAGAAGTATTTGCCGAAGTAAGAAGGGAGGAGAGTAGGAAGAAAGTGATGATACCTAGAGGTTCAACAAATGAAGGCATGTTATAGAGTTCTGCCTTAAACATATCCCTTGGCCGGTCATTTATTACAACTAAGGGAGAGATGCAACGAGATAGGCAATGGTGTGACCATTGTAACAAGTCCTATCATACTAGGGACACCAGTTGGAAGCTGCATGGGAAACCAGCCAATTGGAAACCAAGGAACCAGCGAAAAGGTGTGCAATCCACCTATATGGTGAAATCTGAAAAGGGGAATTCAGCACAAGCACCAATCTCTTTAACCTCATATCAACTAGAAGCCCTCCAGCAGTTGCTGAATCAGCCCAAGGTGCAGAAGACAACCGAAAGTATGGACAACAACAGCAATCAGGTGGTATCCTTAGCTAAACAAGGTAAGACCAATCATTCTTTGTTCTCCAAAAGGCTGACCACAGGTGTTTGGATTATAGATACCGGTGCATCAAATCACATGACAGGTGATCTTGAAATTCTATCCAATTTTAAATCTTGTGATTAGAATATTACTGTATTTATGGTTGATGGAACTAATACTTTAGTCCAAGGAAGGGACACAACTTATGTAGCAGGGCTAAAATTAGAGTAAGTTCTTTATGTGCCAAATTTGAGATGTAACTTGCTATTAGTAAGAAAGATTACTCGGGATAAGGAATGTTCAATGATATTCTCTTCTTCCCATTGTGTTTTTCAGGACAAATCTTTGGGGAGGACGATTGGCAAAGCTGAAGAAAAGGGAGGTCTATATCAAATCGTCAATCTTGATTACCAAAAGGAGTGTAGGTCATTTGTTCAATCCTCTTTAGCTGTAGTTTCAGATTCTGATTTAATGTTATGGCATCAAAGATTAGGACATATTTTGATTTAATGTTATGGCATCAAAGATTAGGACACCCTAGCTTCGAGTATCTTAAGAGTCTTGTATCCTTCAATTTCTATCAATAAAATTCTGGATTTTTATTGTGAACTTTGCATTCTTGCAAAACAAACTAAGAGCTATCATCCCGAAACACTCCTACAAACCATCTCAACCATTTCATTTAGTCCACAGTGACATTTGGGGACCAACCAGACTTTCAAATCTAACAAACACTCAGTGGTTCATCACCTTCATTGATGATCACACACGAGTTTGTTGGGTCTTCCTCATGAAAGATATATCTAAAACCTATATGGTTTTCAAACGGTTTCATCTCATGATTAAGAATATTTTCCAAACTTCCATTCATATTTTAAGAAGTGACAATGGTCGAGAATACTTCTCAAATGACTTTAACCATTATCTAAATGAGCATGGTATTGTTCGCCAAAGTTCTTGCCCATACAACCCTCAACAAAATGGGGTAGCTGAGAGGAAGGATTGGCACTTACTTGAGACAAGTAGGGCTCTTATGTTCACTCAATCAGTTCTTCATTCTTATTGGGGAGAGACTATTCTTACAGCATGCTATCTCATAAATTGTCTTCCTTCAAAGACCTTAAACTATAAAACTCCCTTAAATGTCTTCCTTGAAGCTTTCCCTCATTATTCCATGGCCTTAAACACTCTTGCTCCTAAGGTCTTCGGGTGTACCTCCTTCATACATTAGAACCAGTTAAATCCATCCAAGCTTGACCCAAAATCTCTTAAATGTGTGTTTGTTGGATACTCTCATACCCAACAAGGTTTTAAGTGTTATAACCCAACAACCCGCAAGTTCATTATTTCTTGTGATGTCACCTTTCTTGAGAACCAACCATTCTTCCACAATACTACTCAAAATGAAAATCTAGTCCACAATTGGAGTACAGTCATCTCTGTGCCTCTCGATCCCCTTACTAGTCTTCCTTCTACTAAAAGTCATCAAGGGGAGGAGAAAGAGGAGACTGAAATCCAACAGGGTGATCAAGACCTGACTAAACCTCTAAACGTTTATTCCAGAAGATCTAAAGCTGCTACTCTTCAGCCAACCAATCTATCCAATCTGGAGGTAAGTCCAAACAAGACAGTTGATAATGATATCAATATACAACAACAACTTGCTAATGACCTAAATGTCCCAATTGCATTGAGGAAAGGTAGAAGGATGTGCACCAAGCATCCTATTAATGATTTCATTGGGTACTTAAAACTATCTCCCTCCTTTAAGGCATTTACTATCGATTTAAACAGTGTAGCTATCTCTAGAAACATTTATCAAGCATTGCAGGATGAAAACTGGAAGATGACAATTATGGAAGAAATGGCAGCCTCGGAGAAAAATGGTACATGGGCAATTATAGATCTTCATGAGGGAAAGAAGGCAGTTGGCAGCAAGTGGGTATTCACTCTAAAGTATAAATCAGATGAAAGTCTAGAAAGGTATAAAGTAAGGCTTGTAGCTCAGGGATTTACTCAAACTCAAGGTTTGGATTATGAAGAAACATTTGCTTTTGTGGCCAAACTCAATTCAATTCGGATTCTACCGTCCTTAGCCGCAAACCTGGACTGGAAACTGCACCAATTGGACATCAAAAACGCTTTCCTAAACGGAGATTTAGAGGAGGAGATTTACATGAGGATACCACTGGGGTTTGAGAAAGACAATACAAGAGATAAGGTATGCAAATTAAAAAAATCTCTATACGGCTTAAAGCAATCACCTAGAGTGTGGTTTAAAAGATTTAGTGATACTCTATACAAGCTGTGATATAAGCAGGGACAAGCGGATCACACACTCTTTACAAAGATCAAGGAGGATGGTAGGAGAACAATTCTAATAGTCTATGTGGATGATATCATTATCACGGGAGATGATAACCAAGAAATTGAGAAGCTAAAAGAACAGCTAAGGCAAGCCTTTGAAGTAAAAGAGCTGGGGGAACTGCGATATTTTCTTGGTTTGGAAGTTGCAAGAAGTAAAAATGGCATTTTTGTATCCCAAAGAAAGTACACTCTTGACTTGCTAAAAGAGACGGGCAAATTGGGGTGTAAACCAACAAGCACACCTCTAGAACCTAACTGGAAGAACAGAGAAGAAAAAGAAGAGCATCCAGTGGACAAAGGCATGTACCAACAATTGGCAGGCAAAATAATTTATTTGTCTCACACAAGATCGGATATTACCTATGTTGTGAGTATTGTTAACCAATTCATGCATTCACCAATTGGGACACACTTGGAAGCAGCTTATCACATCCTTAAATATCTTAAAGGAACACCGGGTAAGGGTCTACTATTTACAAAAAGCCGTGACAGAGGGATAATAGACTATGTAGATTCTAATTGGGCAGGTGCTGTGGAAGTTAGCAAATCCACATCAGGCTATTGTACAAAATTATGGGTTAACTTGGTGACTTGGCGAAGCAAGAAACAACAAGTGGTAGCTTGCAACAGTGCTGAAGCAGAGTATCGCTCAATTGCTCAAGCAATTTGTGAAATGGTATGGGTGGAAAGACTCTTGAATGACTTGTCTAATTATCTCTTAAATTTCTTTATAGTGATAGCAAATCAGCTATCAACATTGTCAACAATCCGGTATAGCATGACCGGATGAAGCATGTCCGAATTGATTGCCATTTTGTCAAATAAGAGCTTGAGGATGGCAACATTAAGCTGACTTATGTTCCAACAGAAGAACAACATGCAGACATTTTGATCAAAGCAATGGGAAAACAAGGTTTTGAATATATAAGAAGCAAGCTGGGAATATTTGATATATATTCCTCAGCTTAAGGGGGGGTGTTGAAAGATAAAGATACAACAACCAATCCTAAAGGATTGAGGAGATGATCCCGTGGATAAGATGAGAGGAATAAGAGGAGGATAACTCTCCCGAGTTATCCTCAAGCTGATCTAATATATCTTGTGTATTATTGGTAGATTAGTTAGAATTATTTTATCTTGTTATCTTGTACTAGAATTTAAGAGTTTATCTAGTAGCTAAAGTTTAGGAGATAAGTTTGTATCAAACTAGGAGTCTTGTATATTTAATCCTAGCTGCTAATGGAGAAGAGCACGATAGTTTTCATTATTCTATCGGATTTCTTCACTCTCTCTCTCTCTCTCGTCTCACTCAATTCTCTCTACTTCCTCTGTTCTTTCTATCCTTCCTACCCAAATTATTCCTGTTAGTTCCCCTTGAATTTCATCGAGTCAAGGGAACCCCATTGTCTCTGTTTAGGACAGTGACAAATGCTTTTAGCAAAATGCTTGATATAGTCAATGTCATCTAAAAGAGTAGTATTTTTCTTCCACTAGTTACTTGACAATGTGGTCTACAAAGAAGCCACAATAGGAGATTGTTGGTTCTCACATTAGGCAGGTGGGACATCCTGCCCTTTCAGAATTTGGAGATAGAGTTGGCTGGTTTCTCTTGAGAGGCTTCTGGACGCAGCAATCTATTTGTTATTGGTGGTTCTCCTGAGTTGAAAGGTTTCTCAAAAAGAGCATTCTCAGCTTTTCCTTATTCACAGAGGTGATACTGCCTTTCCATGGAAGTTGTTTTGATGCTATTGCTATCAGCCTTCCTGAAGTGGTTTTTTCTCCATGGACACCTATGCGTTAATTTGACAGATGACTGACTGATAAAATCAGGACCATGTGCTTAAGCTGTTTTGAGTTGGTGTTTTATGGGCAGGATGACAAAAGTGCACGTCACCTGTTACTTCATTGTCGTTGGCTCATGAGCTTTGAGGTTTGCTTTCTCTGTTTTTTTGGAATTTGCTTGGCTAGTGTTGTTTTTTTTTTCTTTTTTTTTTTGGGTAAGAGCTATTTTCCTCACCCTAAAGGTCCAGTTATGGAAGAGGTGCCACCTGACCCATGTAGGGAGGGGAAATGGCTCCATAGGTAATTGACCTGCAAAGGTTGTGCCATCCACAGCAAGTACTGCAGCACGTATTCTTTGCATATAGCCTGTCAGCCAAAGAGATGGCACCAGCAGTGTCTGTTAAGGCTTGGGATTGTCGTTGTATCAAGTTTGCAGTGATTTGTGAATATTCTTCGTTTCCTCCCCTGTAGTCAGCTGAGCTTATTACCTGTAAAAGAAAAGAATTCTCACTATATTTTAATTTTTCAATTGATTTGCACTTTTCTGCCATGTTTACTTGGTTGATTTGATTGAGGGATACTCCTTGATAGTGGTACCTGAAATTCAGAAGATTTTAATTAACAAACCTTGATAGTCATGGTTAATTAGATTTTGAACACTGTTACATTTTAATGCAACCTCAGTAAATTGACACTAATTTGTTTTGGAAATTAAATTGAAATTGTACTGGGAGACTAAAGCAGTGTGTTTCAGAAACTCGGTTGAAATGTCCAAAACTGATTACTTAATTTTCACCACAAATAGCAGTTCATATCTGTGAAACTTTTTTTGTGGAACAAAGTTTCACTTTTTATTGTTCTACCATAAAAGATTAGATTCAATAGGACACTTATAATATTGATTGTTATTGATGTGCAGTGTGCAGTAATCCAATTACCATCACAGACATTGCTGTTATCCGTCTCTGACAAAGCCTGCCGCTTGATTGGAATGCTTTTCCCGGGGGTAAGATGTTATTTCCCGCATCCATTGTCTTCTACGCTGAAATTGTCTTAGGAACTCTACATTGGAATTGACTCTTTACTCCCTTCAAATTCAATTCTTCTGTGGGATGATTAGGATATGGTTGTGTTCAAGCCACAGATACCCAGCCAGCAGCAACAGCAGCAGCAGCATCAGCATCAGCAACTGCAAGCCCAGCAGCATCAGCAGCTACAACAGCAAGCACTTCCCCAGATGCAGCAACAGCAAGGGATCCCGCAAATGCAGCAGCAGCAACAGATTCCGCAGCTGCAGCAGCAGCAGCAACAGCTGCCACAAATGCAGCAGCAGCCGCAGCAGCAGCAAATGGTGGGGGCTGGAATGGGGCAAGCTTATGTTCAGGCTCCGAATCGCTCACAGTTGGTAGGTCAGGGACAAGTGTCTTCACAAGGCCCCCCCAACATCCCTGGAGGAGGATTTCTGTCTTAACAGCTTTCTGTAGAAAAACTCCATCCGTGTGTAGGATATTTTTTCTTTTTCGTTTTGCTGGATAAAAAAGAAAGCCTGAGTGACTAGGGACACTTGGTACTGGCTTTGAGTTAACCTGTCACTTTAGTTCAATATTGACAACTGTTGTTTAACTCATATTCTTGAGAATGTTGAAAAATTTGCAAAGTTCTTGATTTCAAGATTTTGAAAGTGGGTTTACTTATTTATAGAAGAGTTTGGAGGTTTGTGATAAACATCTCCAGTATTTCAAGATCAACTAAAATTTGGATTAATATAGATAAGCCTTATCATTTACGAGATTTGTGGAGCGATTTTTAAAGTTGTCTTGTTCACATTTTTTATTTTGGGAATATCCGGACTTCTTTGGTTGTCTTTGGAGATCTTTTTCATGGGAGTTTGTCAAGACTTTCTTGGGGACCCTTCTTCCGTTGGGAGTGTATTGGATGAGTTTTCAGGAGACTCTTCTCCTAAAAGGGTCCCGCAGGCCTGTGGCTCTTTTTTTTGTTTTGATCTTTATGTGTATCCTTTGTTTCATGATTGGGTTAATGTATATCTATTGTGTGGATTTTGTTTCCCTAAGTTTTTTTCCTTTAGGTCTCTCTTGGGCTTTTCTCAAGATTTCCCTCTAGGTCTCGCATTGGATCTATTTTAATAGGCTTTGCTTCACATACATATCAATTGCTTTCCATCTTTTTGTTTGGATTTTCAAGAGAGAATGGTAGCTTTTGTTGTTGGCTTTTTGCTGGATGCCGAGTTCTTGGTCCTTTAACGCATTGGATTGATATACACACAAGTGATCCTTACATGTCTTTAATGAATCTTTTTGCTCATTTGCGTGCATCCAAGACGAGTCTTTGGTTTTTCAAAGCAAGAGTCCCTTAGCCGTCTTAACAAATTTTCATCATCCTAGCTTGTTCTCACACTTTTGCATTTTGGTTTTTGGATTGTTTTTACGTTTTTTTGCTTTAGTTTTTAGACCATTATCATGCCTTTGCGTTTTGGCTTTTTGGATGATGGTTCTTAGATCTTTCTCATTCATTTATCACTCTGGATTGTGGGTCATCCCAGATCGTTCTCATGCTTTTATTTTTTTGGTTTTTAATTCGATTTAACACATTTTACACTTTTGATTCTAAGTTTATCCATCCATATTTTTATTCTTCTTGACAAACCTTAGGTCATTCTAGCATATTTTTCGCTTTTAATCTGAAGTTTACTTGTTTACTAAGATTTTGGTCTTTTTCATACATTGATTGCCCTAAAAAATAAAATGCACAATAAAGATTTTTTCTTTATTATAAGTTACAAGTTATTTTATTCAAGCATCATATATTAAAAGATGAACATAACTTGTTAGTATTTTAATTTTTTGCCTTCAAATGCTTTCTTGTAGCATTTGCAAAATACAAGTGTTGTCACGAATTTTTCCTATTGGGGTATTCTTTCTACATAAGATCATACATTCTATTCTCGAAGTAATTTGTTTAGGCTTTTGTGTCCACAAATCTTTTCAATTTCTCTTCTCTGATCAAAATCTTTATTTGATTATCAATTTGAGACATTTATTAGGGGAATGGTCATGAGTAACCATGGAATTTGTAGAAAACATTTCTTTTCTCTCTATAGGCTTATTAGTCTTCTTGAAAAATTTAAAAAGGCTCAATCCTTCAATAGTTGCCAAAATAGCAAAGTGTGACTTTGTGAGCGAGGTATAGTTCTTGTATTGGAACCGAGTGAGGGTTGTCAAACTTTGTGGCTTTCTCTTTCCTCTGGCTTGTCCTTTCATCAAAATCATTTTCATTTATCTTCTTATCTCTTTATTTGTTTCTTTGACTATTTATGTTGGGGAATTCATATTGATGTTTGTGTTTTAAAATTTTTCATCTCATGTAAGCACAGCATAATTTAACACAAATCAACACAAATCATATGATACTTAGATGTTTAAGAAATGCATTGTTACATTGAATGTTTTAAACTAAATAATTCAATACATACCTTTTAAGAAAATGCAAAGGATGAAGTATAAACACTTTCTACAAAAAGATCTTATCCTCAAGTTGTGGAGGGCCTAGTTGGGCCACATCAAGTAATCCTTCCAAAATCTCTTGAAACATTCTTTGTGCTAGTTTGAAGGATACAAGCTATCAGCACTTGTTCTCCTTTTAGTCTTTAAAGTATGCTCAACATTTGAGCAAAATTTGCAACTAGAAGAAGAAGAAAAGAAACAACAAAAAGAAGCAAACAACAAGATGGCTGAGAGTTTCATGCAAAAGCCAGCTTAATCTTCTCATTCTTCCTTCTAATCTCTTCTCATCAGCATAATAAGAGAGCAAATCAGTAGTGAACAACTTCCACAACATGTTTATTCAAATGATGACAAGTGGCAGAGTTTTAATGGACCATCCACTGATTCTCGAAGCTTATGCCCCTGATTTTGTTGAACTAAAACTATTGACAATATTCATCAAGCAATCGAAATTTTCAAACTTTTTGGAAAATGATCAACTGGTTCAAGAAAAGAATTAATAATTGGTCTTGCATGTTGCATAATCCTTCCTTTATTGCATGTGATTCATTAATACTTAATGAATTTCGTCATTAACTCTTAATGACTTTATAAGACCCACCGTTAACTATTAATGGCATCAAGAATATTACAAGTGACATAGATTTAATTTCGAACATTTTGCTCTTCGACGTGTCACTTTCTAGATTCACTGTCAAGTAATAGTTAGACAACATCAAATACCTCTAATGTCGATCAAACACTTTGACTTATCTTTAGAATCTCTCCATCTTTTTAAGACATTCTGACGATCCTAAGTAATGTTTAGCAACATATTAAGATAATCTAAGTGGCAATGAAATCTATTAATTGTGAACCTATTATAATTGACTATTATCATATAATACAATCATTCTATCACATAATGTCCCGACTAAGCGAAAGTCATGGACTGATAAACTCACAAACTCAATAACTATGCGATTCACCTTAATCAGTGATTAGATGGCACATTAGAAAACTCTTTTTCGATCATTCATACCTTGGTCAAGAACTTCTCTTATCACACTAACAAAAGACCGCATATGACGTCCATTTCATCATAATGAAGGTAAGGGATCCTATCAACAAGCATCTGCCTCCATGTACCAACAATAAAAGACCACACAATAAACACACACCTCGCAATTGAATGAGTCTATTCATCAGCAAATCTTATACACCAATACATAAGACAAATGTGTTGCTTTAAGTCAAAAGATCAATTATATAATCACAACTTGAAAACAAAATTATTGTTTACTTTGTCATGTGATTTTGGCGTCACGTTCAGTGCATTGTTCAACTAACAACTACTTATGTGTTTACTATATGTGACTCACCACCCGTTATCATTAATATCACATACTGTTGTGCCATACAATTCCCGAGCATCCATCTAGGGGTATTTCGGTCATTTTGGCCTAGGCGAGTGAATCCCAAAAGTGGTCCCAAGCACAGGTTTTTAATCCCTAGAAAAATTGTGGTCGAACAGCGAAGAAATTATTTAAATCAGAGACCAGACGGTTAATATAGAATATGAGGGCCAAAGTGTAATTAGGCCAAACTTAGGGGAGGGGTGAAAATGTAATAAAGAAGAAGTTCAAAGGGTATAAAAGGGGAAGAAGGCACTGTTTCAAGGTCTCTTTCTCTCTCTCTCTCTCTCTCTCCTGCATTTTCTCTTGCTTGCACTATGTTGATCTCTCTTTGAGAGGTTTCTCATCCTTTCGGAAAGATCGAGCTCTCTCGGAGAGATTTCGTTTTTCTCTCAGAGAAAGAGCATTAAGCTCTCGAAAACGGCAATGGCAGCAGCTCTCTCGGAGAGAGCTGCGATTCTCTCAGCAGTGGCAGCAGCTTTCACGGAGAGAGTTGCATTCTCTCGGCAAGGGGTGCAGACCCCACGATATGTGGTCGCGTTTCCTCTCAGAAAGAGGATCTCTGTTCGTCCTCCCTCTCGGTGGCCATGGCACTCCCAGCCACTCGGCCTCTCCACAAACTCCTTTCGAGAATGCTTTTTCCTGAGAGGCTCCTCGCCAGCTTCTCTCGGGGATGCGTATCCCCGATGTTTGTCTTCCTGAGAGCTTCTCGGAAGACTTCTTCCCATTAGCCTCATCTTCGGGTTTTCCCTCGCAGCGTGGTCTTTCGGCAAAACCTCTTCTCGGAAGAGGTCTCTCGGAGAGCACTCTCTCTCTTTCGAGAAGACTCGTTTCCAGCATCTGTCTCTCTCTCTCTCTCTATTTCTCGTGTTGTGCAGCAGGCAGCATATGTACAGCTTGTATACTCATGTGGGCTCATTGTGTGCAAAGTGATACATATATGTGCGTTAAGTGGGTATTTGCATAATGGCCCTGTAAGCCCTTTGTTAGCGAATACACAGTAGGCCCATGGTCTTCCACCATAATCCAATGGCAACCATCTATTGTGTG
The DNA here is from genome assembly GCA_036245055.1 of Diospyros kaki. Taxonomy (NCBI): domain Eukaryota; kingdom Viridiplantae; phylum Streptophyta; class Magnoliopsida; order Ericales; family Ebenaceae; genus Diospyros; species Diospyros kaki. The sequence continues at coordinate 4,976,400 of BSEG01000010.1, forward strand.
TGTATATGCATAAGGATTATATAAAATACATAACCATGACATGTATGTTAACCCTGCACACACCGCATGAGAGATCATACCCCACAAGCATTAGTATTAACCCGAGCATGACCGAGCGAGTCCCTTAGGGACCGAGACCCTACTTCGATAGCATGCCATGAGGCTCACCTTCTCCTGGAGGACCCCTTAGGTTGTCTAGCTTCCGGGGGGGATTCTTCTCAAGCCCGTCTGAGTGCTACTGATGTACATGCCTATCCCTGGCACCCTGTGATAGTATCGGGACCGACCCTCTCTCACCGAGAAAGGTATCATTGCTACATATTCAATAATAGCATGTTTTATTTGTCTACTGTTCTTCTCTCATATTCGTACTGAATCCCCGCATGCCTTCTAACTTGTTCCTGTGAGTGCATATATGCCCCAACCACAAAAAGAGGTCAATCCCGAGGGCTACTGAATGTGCCCTCAGAGGCTGGCCTACGACTCCAGTCAGTACATGAAGACCGAAGCTACTCGATGCCTATCTCCACCGTCAGACTCCCTACCAGCTGTCGACCTCGCTCTGCCTCGACTCCAGCTTTCCCTCTTTACAAATTCTATTGTCGTGGTTTTTTCTGGCCACTACACATACTAATCAAAGTAGTAAATTTACATACTAATACATAATTGATTAATCAAAGTCCCTATTTGAAAAATCTAAGGATTATGAACATTTAAGAAATCTTGTTACCAAATAATTTTGTCAACATATTTTTAACAACTTAAAAATGAGATTTTTAACAGGAAATCTAAGGACTCATTTATACAAGAATTGGAGAGTATGTTAGTTCTATATAATGGAAAATATATCCCAATAGGGGGGTGAATTGGGATTTGGGTAAATTTTCAATAACTTGAAAACTTTAGCTTGCAGAATTCTATGTTTCGAAACCTGAAGAAGTATGTTTCAAAAATAACCTCTCTATTAAGTATGTTTCGAAACACAGATGAGTATGTTTCGAAATCAAACTTACTGGAAGGTATGTTTCAAAACCTACTATAGTATGTTTCAAAACGTTACTCTCTAGTTTGCTTATTTCGAAACTCCTTTAATTTTTGAAAAATGTTTCTTTTGAAAGCATAGGCAATAATAGCAAGCAAGAGAAATAATCAAGACAAGTGCACATTAGATTTATAGTGGTTCGGCACCCGCCTACTCCACTATCTTCAATCTTACCCACTTGTAGGATTTTCAACCACAATCACTTTCACTAGTGATAAAAAACACCAAGGGTTTTACCACGGTTCACCCTAAACCTTACACAGTGAGTTTTTATGGTTTAACTCGAACCTTCACCAAAATGAGTTTTAGGTTAAACTTAAACCTTACAATTTAAACAAGATAAATAAAGTTTATCTTTTATAGCCCAATAGATTTGTGTAATGAAAACATCTTAGCAACACAGCTGTACAAACCTTATTGGTTTAAGAGCATGAGAGCTTAGTTAAAAGAGACTATGAATGCTTTAGCTCCTTTCTCTTTTTTCACACCACACAACACACTTAGGAATAGATGGAATGAATCTCCTTTGTAGGCTTTACCAACTGTTTTCTTTCACATGTGCATGTGAGTGTATCTTGTGTCTCTTGAGAAAGTATACACGAGTAAGTACTTGTTCTCCCTTGTTCTTGTATTTGTGGGTGCTTTGTTTATCTTTAAAGACCTACTATATATATCAAGAAACAAAGTTCTGACTGAAAATAACCATTAGAGACAAGATTAGAAAAGTAGATTTCGAAACATGCAAACTGTGTTTCGAAACATCATATAAATAGACCAATGTTTCAAAACACACATCAGGTTTAAAAACATCACAGCTTCTAGCTGGACAAAGCACTTAGAGACACAGACAAGTGGGAGACATATTCCATAAGGAATCTCATGGCCATTAGGATAAAATTGGTCTCCACTTAGCCATTTAATAAATGATTTTGTAGAGCATGGAGAAATCATTTTAAAATTATTTTAAAAGCTTTTTGATTAAACAAACATTCAGCTCCCATGCTTCTTGGTTTTGAAAATATTCTACTAACAAAGTGTCAGAGGTTTCGAAACATGAATAGAAGGTTTCGAAACATACATAAAAAAAAAAAAAAACACTTTCAAAACATATGCAACTCAAAACACTTATAATGCTCTGCAAACATAGACATAGGTTTCGAAACATGATAGGGTAGGTTTCGAAACATGCTTCTTAAATTCAGGATAAATTTCGAAATATGATAAGCAGATTTAGTAAACAATGAAACCTAAACCAAGTGCATTTCGAAACATATAGAAAACATAGCAGAACAGTGTTTCAAAACATAAAACCTTGGTTTCGAAACATCTTACATGAACTTGGATATTTTCAAACTTTTAAGCATTCGAGCCAAAAACTATTCATGCAAGTTTTGAAATATAAAAGTTTATTTTGAAATATGATTTTCACAATCAAGATATTTCATTCTTAAGAAGGTTTTGCATCAAATACATTTTCTCATATACCAAAAAATATGATACAACAATTCTCCCCTTATTTTTTGATAATGATGAAAACCCTTTGAAAAAACAATATGCATTCAACATACATATAGCTCCCCCATAAACTTACATCGGAGATAGAAATACAAACCTTTGAAGTGGCATATCTTCTTTTGTATTTATTTGAAACTACATAACATAAAGATCTTCTTGATACCAAGAGTTAGTATTTCAAAAATATATGGGTTTGCTCAACTTATACAAATTGTTGACTTGTGCATACATCATACACACATACACTTGCACATATCATGCATTTTTCTCATTTTTTCATTTTTCTCCCCCTTTTAATCATAACCAAAAAATGTGATAATGAACTTAAAACATCCATGAAAGCAAGCAAAGTACCAAAAGTAATCAAATAGGAATTCATTTCTAAGAAAAACATCCAGTACTTGCAAAAATATCCAACATAATGAAACATGGATAAGTGATTACAAAACATAGAAATCAACTAAAGTCTAGGGAGATGAGGAGGTAGGGGAACTAGGACTTGGGTGACTAGCTACTAATTCTTCTAAGTTCCCTAGCTGATCCCTAAGACTGTCAAGGTACTCTTTCGTTTGGCAATGGTTTTCATTGACCTTGTCATTTAAAGATTGCAGTTGAGTCCCAAACGAAGCTTGAATAGCCAAGACGTCATCAAATCTCCGAGTCATAGAGGCAAAGCCTTCAGCCATAGTGGACTAAAGCGATGCGAGCATATCGGGTGTGACTCGAGTGGAAGGTCCAACTTCGGTGGCTGGAGCATCCTCATCATCTTCTTCTTCTTCCTCATCTGCTTCCTCGGCTTCTTCTTCCGCTTGGGCATCCATCTCAAAACTAAATCTTTGGTAATGATGGATTATTTTGGTGTATCTCTTGTTCACATCATCATATCTATATCCCATTTTTGTAAGAGATGTATGATTAAAAAGAGTAAGCTTGGATACCGAAAGAATGGATGAAGATTGGATAGATGGAAACTTGGTTTTGATAAATGCTGAAAGTAAGCAACCATAACGAAGTGATTGCTTATGATGAGCACGAGCATTTACCATTTTGTTACACATGATTGAGGGAAGGTTGATTGGCTTATTTCCATAAACTTTTCCATGAACCATAGGTCCTTGGGATAAAGTTTGGCATAGTTTCCCTTCCTAGGGTGTAAAACTTGACAGATAATAAGATGTAGGATTCGAAAATCAAACGATAATGCGTTTATATTTGTGAAAGCTTGTTTAAGATTGGGATTTCCAGAAATCTTCCTACAACCATCTAGGGATTTGAATGTGTAAGGAATGTAGATGTCTCCTATGGCTAGAATGTCCAAGAATTTAGCTAATGAGTTAAGTTTTATTTCAAGTTCAGTATTTTGGATTAAGGTGCGAAAACGTTCAGTGTATTCATGATTATCAAAATATTTTTAAGCATTTGAATAAAGGATTCGAACATAATCTTAAAGAAATGGGGTTCTAAGTTCTAAGAGTTGCAACTAATTTCTCTATTTTAAAGAAGTTAGATAGGAAAAACTTGCTTTTTCTAAGACTTTAGTATCGAAAGGACATCCGGGATTTACCTCTCGTTTTTCAAATGATGATTTGAAGGAATTGAATGCTTGAGGAGTGGGAAAATTGTCATTGAACTCTTGAGGAGGAGGAGACGGTGAGAGATGGGTGCGTTGACACTTTCCGACGGTCCTCTTTGATCTCACCATGATCGATTTGTAAGGATAGAATGAGAGATTTAGAGAGATTTTGAGTGGGTGAGCAAGAGAGAGAAGTTTCAAAGGCTAGGGTTTCGAAACCAGGAGGAAATTTTGAAGAAAATGAAAAGTTGAAATCGTTCAGGTATATATAATCTTGATTCCAGGTTTCGAAACATAAGCACCATGTTTCGAAACATACCTATCTGGAAATGAGGTTTCGAAACATAGATCAAGTATGTTTCGAAATAACGCTCTCTAGAAAATAGGTTTCAAAACATGGGACAACATGTTTCGAAATACAACTCTCTGAAAATTGTGTTTCGAAATAAGATGATATGGTGTTACGAAACACGATTTACTAGATACAGCACATGTTTCGAAACATGAAAAAGATGTTTCAAAACTTCTTTAAGCAGAAACACTTAGATTCAAATTTTAATAAAAACAAATCTAGAACATGATTTCCGACAAGTTAAGGCACGATCTAAAAAGTTCGAACTTCGCACTCTCCAATGGTTTGGTAAAGATATCTACTACTTGATTGTTTGTATCCACGAATTCTAAAGTAATATCTTCTTTTTGAACATGATCTCTTAAAAGATGGTGTTTGATTTCGATATGCTTGGTTCTTGCATGGAATACTAGATTTTTGGATAGAGCTATTGTGCTCATGTTATCACACTTGATTGGAGTACTTTCTAAATGAATGCCATAGTCTTCTTGTTGTATGTGAAGCTTCAAAACATCACCGTTTCTGGTAGGGGGTGGAAGGTCTTTTTGGCAACCACTTGGCTGCCCAAAATGGCAACCCCTCCTGCCGTTTTGTGTGGCTTGCTGATTGTTGTCCTTTTGTCTGCCTCTCTATCTCTCCCAATCATCGATGCTCTGCACTCTCCTTTATACGACTCGATCTCCACTGCTTGAGTCTTCTTTACATCAGCTACAGTGGCCTCGGGATATGCAAGGAAGACGGCCTTCGATTATCCGCTGCTGTTAGGGTTTGTTCTGATCATTTCTTCAGTTCTCATTCTTTCTTCGATGTTCTATTTTTGTCTTATTTTTGGTGTGAGCCTCTAACCTTGAGTTTGTGGTTATGGGGCAGAGTTAGATCATTGAGGTTTTGTTTTATGTACAGTGAGAATAGAGAGTTGATTTTGATTCTTTGATTTGTAATCGGTGGCTGTAAGACTTTTATCCCTATAGTGCAGTGATCTCCCTTTGTCGGAGCTCAATGTGGACGTAGCCCTCTTTACCGGTGAACCACGGTAAATCTCCTTGTGTTGATATTGTTTATTCTTGTTTTATGATTGTGAATGTTTTTTGTCCATTCGATTTCTATTAAGATTTGGTCAGTCACTTGTTCGAGTTTATAAGGGTTGATTTAAGTTAAGCTTCAGCTCTACCCAGCAATGGTATCAGAGCCTTTTAAACTCGCAGTACCCTTAACTGAGACTTGTCTCAGTTAGGGTTTACTGTTGTGGTGTCGTTTTGCCTTTGATTCTTAGGGTTTACTGTAAGTCTCTCGTCGGCCTATTTTTTTGCTGAGTGAGTCTAGTCAGTGTTTAGGGTCTTTAGGGAATCTTCGTACAAAGCGAAGATGACATCAACCTGATTTGAAATCGGAACATTCGATGGTAAAAGTGATTTCGGTAGTTGAAAGAAAAAAATGAGAGTACTGCTCTCTCATCATAAAGTGCTTATTGCACTTGAATCCAACGAAGAGAAATGGACAACAGAACAGCTCACAAGAGCTGCTGAGGTAAGGGAAGAAGCATTCAATCTTATTTTTTTGCATCTTGGTGATAGTGTAATACATAAAGTAGATGGCATGAATACCCCTCTTGAACTATGGAATAAACTTGATTCATTATACTCTGTTTTATCTGCTCCGAATTTAGTTTATTTAAAGGGTATGCTATTTAACTTTAAGATGAATGTTTCTAAATCTATGGATGAAAACACAGATGAGTTTACCAAACTTAGCTTACTGTTAAGGGGAACTGATCAAGCCCTTGGTGATACCAATGAGGCTATGATCCTTTTAAATTCTCTGTCAGATGAATATAATGTGGTTAAACATGCCTTACAATATACTGGTATTGTACCGAGCTTAGACCTTGTTGTTTCAGGGATTAAGGCAAGAGAATTAGAATTAAATTCATCTAAGAAACCAACTAACAACTTGTTTGTTAAGGGTAAGCCTGATAAGAGAAATATTATAGGGAAGAGTAATCAAACTATAGGTTCAGGACTTAAGGGTAAGGGTAAAAGGGTAAGCAAAAACCTAAATGGAAATGCTACCATTGTGGGAAGGAGGGTCACATAAAGAAATATTGTTATGACTTGCTAAAGAAACAAAAATAAGGGGGGATGCATCGGTAGCTGCAAACAACTCCAATAACCTAGCTGAAGTACTTATTGTTTCTAGTTCAATTGTTGCTAATGAATGGATAATGGACTCTGGTTGTTCATTCCACATGTGTCCAAATATTGAGTGGTTTCAAAACTTTAGTAACAAAGAAACAGGAATTGTTTATATGGGCAACAATCAAACTTGTTGTGTTCGAGGCATACGTGACATATCTTTGAAAATGCATGATAACCAGACTAAGATTCTTAAAAATGTTAGATATGTGCCTGAATTAAAAAAAACCTAATATCTCTTGGAACCTTAGACGAATTAGGTTATTCTTATAAAGCTGAGAAAGGAAATATGTATGTTTTTAAGAATAATCACCTAATTCTTACTGGTACTAAAAAACATGGTCTATATGTTTTAAATGGTTATTCATTATTCCCTGTTAATGTTTCAACTACATGCATGGAAAAAGCTGATAAGACAGATATCTGGCACTTGAGACTTGGTCACATGAGCTAGAAAGGTCTGAAGGCTCTATCAAGCCAAGGTTACCTTGGTTTAGTGCCTACAGACCCTCTGAACTTCTATGAATCATGCATCCTAAGCAAGCAACACAGGATGAGTTTCCACAAAGGGACTCACCTGGCGAAAGTATGCTTAGAGTATGTGCATGCTGATTTGTGGGGTCCCTCTCAAAAGCCTACTCTTAGTGGGAACATATATTTTTTATCTATTGTGGATGACTTTACAAGGAAGGTTTGGGTCTTTCCTCTTAGAACTAAGGATCAGACTTTAGATAAATTTAAAGTATGGAAAGCCTTAGTTGAAAACCAATCTGATAAGAGGGTTAAAACTCTAAGAACTGATAATGGTTTAGAATTCTGTAATAGAGAGTTTGATGAGTTTTGTGACTCTCATGGCATTGTTAGGCATAAAACCGTGAGAAACACACCCCAACAAAATAGGGTGGCTGAGAGGATGAATAGGACCTTGTTAGAAAAGGTTAGATGCCTTCTGCTTACAGCTGGTCTGCCTAAAACCTTATGGGGAAAGACTCTCTCCACTACTGCTTACCTAATAAATCGTAGCCCTTCCACTGTGTTAAATCTAAAGTGTCTTGAAGAAATATGGACATGTAGGAAATTAAACTTTAATTACCTTAAGGTTTTTGGCTGTGAGGCATATGCCCACCAATCAGTGAGAAAATTGGATCCTAGATCCATCAAGTGTGTTTTTGTGGGGTACCAAGATGGAACTAAAGGATATAGATTGTGGGATAAGAGTTCAGGTGGAGTTAAGATAATAATTAGTAGAGATGTTATATTCAATGAATCTAACTTCCCTTGTAAATCAGAAAACTTAGAAAACTATCCCACACCTAACACCCCAGATGAGTTCCCTATAATTGGTAATACCCAAAATGAGGTGGAGCAACCAGCAGATGTTCCTGATCTACCGGCTACTTCCTCCTCAGGTGTGTCAAACCCTAAAATTGACCTACCCTCTGATCATGAAAGTGATCAAGAGGAGCCATCTGTAGCTCTTGAAGGTGAGGAAGAGCACTATGACTCTCCACACCAAAACCTAAGGGACTACCAGCTAGCAAGGGACAGAAGTAGGAGGACTATAAGGCCTCCTGCAAGGTACTCTTATTTGGATCTGGTTTATTGTGCCTTAGTGGCAGGTTTGGAGGTAAGGAGTAGTGAGCCTACTTCCTATGAGGAGGCTATCAGCTCCCATGACTGTTTAAAATGGCAGCAAGGTATGGACGAGGAGATGAACTCTTTGATGACAAACAACACTTGGGAACTAGTCCCAAGACCTCAAAAGTAGAAGCTGGTAAAATGTAAGTGGTTGTTCAAAATTAAAGAAGGGACTCTCGAAAATCTACAACTTCTTTCTTCTTTACCCTAGGAGGAAATTGCATCAGCTGGAAGTCTCAGTTGAAGCCTTTGGTTGCACTATCTTCCACTGAGGCAGAATATGTGGCAGTCACTGATGCCTTCAAAGAAGCCATCTGGCTCTAAGGTTTGTTAAAAGAGATTCATATGCTACAAGGTAAGGTTGTAGTATTTTCTGATAGTCAAAGTGCCATACATCTATGTAAGAACCCTGTATATCATGAGAGGACCAAACATATAGATGTAAAGTTTCATTTTGTAAGGGACCAAATAGCTAAAGAAAATGTTCTTACCCAAAAGGTCCCAACAGAAGACAACCCCGCTGATATGGGGACAAAAATTATGACTGCAGCCAAGTTCAAACACTGTTTGGACTTGCTACATGTCACAGTTGGTTGAAAGACCAAACATTCTGAGTAATGATGGCATAGGTTGTAGCTTACTGCACTGTTAGTGGATTGTCCCTTAAGGATTGAAGCTTTAAGGTGGAGATTGTTGTGTGTGAAGCTTCAAAACGTCACCGTTTCTGGCAAGGGGTGGAAGGTCTTTTTGGCAACCACTTAGCTTCCCAAAACGGTAGCGTTTTGGGCCCTTGGTGGAGAGCCAAAACAGCAACCCCTCCTGCCGTTTTGTGTGGCTTGCTGATTGCTGTCCTTTTGTTTGCCTCTCTATCTCTCCCGATCGTCGATGCTCTGCACTCTCCTTTATACGACTCGATCTCCACCGCTTGAGTCTTCTTTATATCAGCTACAGTGGCCTCGGGATATGCAAGGGAGACGGCCTCCGATTATCCGCTGCTGTTAGGGTTTGTTCTGATCATTTCTTCAGTTCTCATTCTTTCTTCGATGTTCTGTTTTTGTCTTATTTTTGGTGTAAGCCTCTAACCTTGAGTTTGTGGTTATGGGGCGGAGTTAGATCATTGGGGTTTTGTTTTATGTACAGTGAGAACAGAGAGTTGATTTTGATTCTTTGATTTGTAATCGGTGGCTGTAAGACTTTTATCCCTATAGTGCAGTGATCTCCTTTTGTCGAAGCTCAACGTGGACGTAGCCCTCTTTACTGGTGAACCATGGTAAATCTCCTTGTGTTGATATTGTTTATTCTTGTTTTATGATTGTGAATGTTTTCTGTCCATTCAATTTCAGTTAAGCTTTGGTCAGTCACTTGTTCGAGTTTATAAGGGTTAAGCTTCAACTCTACCCAACACTTCTAGTTGATGTTTAATCCATAAAACTTGTGTGCAACACAAACTAGCTGCTACATACTCAGCTTCGGTTGAGGATAAGGCAACAGTGTTTTGCTTTTTGCTAGCCCAAGACACTAACAAGTTTCCTAGAAAGTGGCATATTCCACTTGTACTCTTCCTATCAATTTTACATCCTCCATAATCAGCATCGGTATATGGCTTTAGCTTGAAATCTTTTGATTTTGCATAGAATAGACATAAGTTTTCAAAACCTTTGATATATCTTAAGATTCTCTTAGTAGCTTTCAAATGAGACTCTTTTGGATCAGCTTGATACCTAACACACATACCCACACTAAATACAATGTCGGGTCTAGAGGCCGTTAGATATAACAAAGAGCCAATGATCCCTCTATATTCCTTTTGGTCTACTGATCGGGGCTGTCGAACACCAATAGATTAGATAGTATGATGATACGGATTTGCAATAGAGGTGCAACCCTAAGTCGTCTCCCAACGAACCTCAAACGGATCTGTCAAAACAAGGCTAAACGGGGGGGGGGGGGAAGTTTTTGATGAAAAACAGAAAACAAAATGAACAAGAACACAATAAATCAAGATGCAATCAATTGCAAACCAATCTTTCTATCCCAGTTTTCATTGCCTTTTCAATAAACCATTTGTTTAGTTTTAATCCTCAAATCGAAAATCAGAAAAATCCTTTAATAACCGCCAAAGATTTGGAAGAAAACCAATAAACAGATTTCAGAAACCTCTTAATTCAATCTATCAGTTTTGATTCCCCTTATTGCACAGATTCGAGACTGATTTGATTACCATCCAAACAGGTTGTTCTTGCTTCCAGTTAAAGCCTCAACCGAGCACAAAAACCTTAGATTCTCAAACAAAGACAATGCATGCATTCATCCAACCGGTATCAACACATACACAGATTCAAGAGAGAACGGAAACAAGAGAACAACAAAGTTAAAACAAAACAAAACAGATTTCCATTAAAACCAAAGACTCAAACCGGAAACAAGGATGGTGTTGCAATTGATTACAAGATCCTTAGCCTTCCATCTTCACAAGAACAATGGATAGAAGAGAAGTCGGCCACTGTTCACGCCCTCCAAAAGAATGTATCTTTAATGGCCTCTTAAGGTGCTTAAATAGAGCTTAAGGAGGAAACCCTAGGTTATCGCCACTTAACAGCCGATTTCGGAAAGGTTAACGTGCGTTCTGGGCTTCAGTCTCTTCATAATAATTTTAGATCAGAAAGATTAGATGAACTTGGGATTTTGAATCACTTGATTTGGATATCGGACGCCCAAGATATGGCCTTTTAAAGAATCAGTATCTGTGCAGTTTTCCTAATTTGCCCCCAACTTCTTGGCCCCGATTTTGAAGTGCTGTTTGAAGGCCCAAATGAACTCGGATTTGGACAAACCATACCATTCCAGAAATCTCAAGAAGTCCCCTACAATATCTCTGAAGACATCATCTTCATTCTGGAATTTTATCTTGGCCAAAATACTGAAGGAAGTGCAGGAGGTCAAATCTGCTGAAAATTGCCCTTACTTCTCTATCTCCAATCTCCAAGATATCTCATTGCCATCAAAATGTCTCATGCCCCATCTCATGCTCCCATAGCCCTAAACCTGGCAAAATAAAATAAAATAGTGTGAAGCCCAATTTCTATAGAATAAAATGAAATAAAATCAAGATGAATGAAATAACACAACTAATGTGCAGAAAGGACTAAATATGAGGGCTAAATAGTATGAAAATATGTGCTCTATCAATTCCCCCACACTTGGACTTTTGCACTCCTGGGCAAAACATTAAATACTAACAAAAAGGATGACAAAGAATGCAAAATGAGAGGCATGGCAAGTTTTATAGGAATTCAACACTTCAAAGATCATCTTTCTTACACTTCCCAAACAAACAAGTAGCATGACAATTTCACTTGGCAAGGCGAGTCAAAATAAGCAGACCCTGATAGAATAAGAACATGCTTTCAAGTTCCTCAAATGCTATGCCCAAATCCACCCAATCATAATTCCACTACCAGATATGCTCATCTTCTAAATCTCCACTCTCAGTGCTTTATGCATGCAAATCAAAAGGACTTTTATTCATGGCTCAAACATGGCAAGGTGAAAGGGATAGGAAGATAACAATGAAAAGTAAACTTTAGGAGGAAAGAAAACATTCAAGACAATCCCAAGATCAATGAAGAACTATTAAGCAAGCAGAAAATAGAACCTTTTTTTTTTCGCATGGTGGGTGCGTTTTACGCTCCATCCCACCTTGGTGAGTGCGTTTTACGCTCCATCTCACCTTGGCCTTTGGCCTTTCTATCTATTTTTTTTCTTTTGATTCCAAAGGACTTGCTTAAATTTTTTTTTTTTTTAATCAAGGGATGCAATGAATGTTCTTCAACCTAAAGAAGGGAAAAGATCACCTTTTTTTTTTTTTTAGGTATGACGAGTAGAATGAAAGAATGCCTTAATCATCTTTTCACATGCATGAGCACTGATAGCTTCAATAAAAATTCAAAACAAGCTCTGGAATGATACCCATAATTCAATGGATGCAGGCATAGCATAAGAAAGGACAAGAACATGCACAAATATCCCCACAAAGACTACCTCAATCAACTCACCAAGCCAAACTCATTTCCAATTTACTTGAAAACCCAAAAAGATAAGATCAACTTTCTAATCATGCTAAATTCTTTCAAACTCAATTTGCCTCATTTTACAAATTTTTTTTTTTTTTGTTTTCAATTTTTTTCTAAAACTCCTCCCCCCACACTTAAACATTACATTGTCCTCAATGTAAGCATGCAGCAAGAATCAGGTATAGGACAAGTAAATAATAAAGAAAATAAGGAGAGAGGAACAGCCTGATTTTGTTAATTGTAGGCGACGTTGAGGAGATGCAGCTCCTCCATAGTATGCTCCTAAAAGCTCTCGTAGAATGGCTTAAGCCGCTGCCCGTTGACTGTGAATCGCCTTGTGGTTGACTCATCCATAAGCTCAACTGCACCATAAGGAAAAACATGAGTAACCACAAAAGGACCAATCCAACGAGAACGCAACTTACCTGGCATTAATTTGAGACGGGAGTTGTATAGGAGGACTTTCTTGCCAACTTCAAACTCTTTCTTGTTAATCAATTTGTCATGAGCAGCCTTAGTTTTTTCCTTGTAAATTCTGGAGTTCTCATATGCTTCCAATCTCAATTCCTCAAGCTCTTGCAATTGAAGCTTTCGTTGGGAACCAGCCTCTGTCATATCCATGTTGCATTGCTTTACCGCCCAATAGGCCTTATGCTCGATCTCTACCGGCAGATGACATGCTTTTCCAAAGACCAATCGATATGGGGACATGCCAATAGGAGTCTTGTAGGCCGTGCGGTAGGCCCAAAGTGCATCTTCCAACCTTTTGCTCTAGTCTTTCCTGTTGGGCTGGACTGTCTTCTCTAGAATATGCTTGATCTCTCTGTTTGAAACCTCAGCCTGCCCATTGGTCTGTGGATGGTAGGGCGTCGCCACTTTATGTAAAACTCCATACTTTCGAAGTATGGATTGCATCGTTCTATTGCAGAAGTGGGATCCTTGATCACTGATGATGGCCTTGGGAATGCCAAACCTGCAAAAAACATGAGATCTAACAAAATCTGCAACCACAGAAGAATCATCAGTCCTGGTGGCTTTAGCTTCCACCCACTTCGAAACATAATCCACAGCCAAAAGAATGTACAAAAAGCCAAAAGAGACAGGAAAAGGACCCATGAAATCAATACCCCAAACATCAAAGATCTCACAAAATAGTAAGGGTTGCTGAGGCATTTCATTCCTTCGTGATATTGATCCTGTGTGCTGGCAACATGTGCAATTCTTACAAAATGTATGAGCATCTCGAAAAAGGGATGGCCAATATAAACCTGAGTCTAGGACCTTTCTAGCTGTGCGTTGAGGACCAAAGTGACCACCACATGCAAGTGAATGACAGAAATGCAAGACTGAAGCAAACTCATTATCGGGCACACATCTCCTAAGGACTTGGTCACTACACATGCGCCATAGATATGGATCATCCCATACATAGTACTTGGCCTGACTTTTAAATTTACTTAGCTGATCTCTCTTAAGATGGGCAGGGATATCAGATGCAGCTAGAAAATTAACAATGTCAGCATACCAGGGCTCAGTACCATGCAAGTGATAGAGTAACTCATCTGGTAAGTCATCTTTGATAGGCTGACAATCCATGGTAGTGGCATCTGAAGAGGAAGGAAGCCTGCTCAAATGATCAGCCACAAGATTCTCAACTCCACTCTTGTCTTTGATCTCAACATTGAACTCTTGACGGAGTAGCATCCACCGTATCAACCTGGGTTTGGCATCGTGCTTCTTCAAGAGATATTTCAAAGCTGCATGATCAGAAAACACAACAACATTAGAACCCAGGAGATAAGAGCGAAATTTATCTAAAGCAAACACAATGGCAAGAAGCTCGTTTTCAGTAGTGGTGTAGTTTGCTTGGGCGTTGTCCAGAGTACGCGAGGCATAAGCAATGACGTGTGACTTCTTCTCCACTCGTTGTGAAAGGACGGCACCAACTGCATAATTGGAAGCATCACACATAAGCTCGAATGGCAAGTCCCAGTTGGGTGGCTGGATGATGGGTGGAGAAGTCAAGCGCCTCTTAAGCTCCTCAAAGGCCATCTTGCAAGACTCATCAAATTTGAATTCCACATCCTTCTGAAGCAGGTTGGACATTGGAAGGGCAATCTTGCTGAAGTCCTGGATGAATCTCCTGTAGAATCCTGCATGTCTAAGGAAAGAACGTACCTCCCGCACAGACGCGGGGTAAGGCAAAGAAGAAATGATATCGACCTTGGACTTATCAACCTCTATACCCTTCTTGGACACAACATGACCCAAAACAATCCCCTGCTCAACCATGAAATGACATTTTTCAAAATTTAGGACAAGATTTTTCTCAACACATCTCTCCAGGACTCTACCCAAACTGATTAGACATTCATCAAAAGAGGTCCCATAAACAGAAAAATCATCCATGAAAACTTCCATGCAATGCTCAAGTAAATCTGAAAATATACTCACCATGCATCGCTGGAACGTACCTGGGGCATTACATAGACCAAATGGCATCCTCCGGTATGCAAAAGTGCCAAAGGGGCAGGTGAAGGTGGTCTTCTCCTGATCCTCCGGTGCTATGCAAATCTGAAAATAACCAGAAAAACCATCAAGAAAGCAGTAATGGGACTTTCCAGCTAACCTCTCTAGCATCTGATCAATGAATGGGAGTCGGAAATGATCCTTCCTAGTAGCTTGGTTGAGCCTCCTATAGTCAATGCAGACTCTCCAGCTGTTCTGCACTCGCATGGGCACTAGCTCATTCTTCTCATTGGCTACCACTGTGAATCCTGTCTTCTTTGGAACTACCTGCACTGGACTCACCCACTTGCTATCAGAGATAGGATAAATAATGTCAGCCGAAAGTAGTTTACTTACCTCTTTCTTGACCACATCTAGAATGGTGGGATTGAGTCTCCTTTGGGGCTATCTCACTGGTCGAGCTTCTTCCTCTAAATGAATCTTGTGCATGCATAAGGAAGGGGATATACCAGGAATGTCTGCAAGTGACCAACCTATGGCTCTCTTATGTTGCTTCAACAGATTCAGCAACTTCTCCTCTTGGTCAGGCTGAAGGTTGTTGGCGATGATCACGGGTAGCTTGTCTCCATCCGCCAAGTAGGCATACTTCAGATTCTCGGGCAGGGGCTTACACTCCAAGGTGGGTGGCTGTTGAATTGAAGGCACCAGTCTGCTTATGTTGCCACCTACCTGCACTACATTCTCAACAACAGAAACTTCCTCTATGGGAGGCACATGAGAATCACATATAGTATGAGAAGGTGCACTTTCAACAATACTCAAAAACTCATCTATTTCAGAACAAATACTACACTTACTGGGTCCATCATGACACTGAAGGCAATGCATATCATCAGGAAAATTATGGATGGTGGGGAATTTAGACTCAAGATCATACAACTCAACACATGCTTTCTCCACCATTAAGTCAATAAAGTTAACATGCAAGGCAGAATGATCTTCTAAGGGATACTTCATGGCATCAATGATATTAAATTGAATGGTGTTACCAGCGAACTCCATAGATAAAGTACCCTCATGCACATTAATTATTGTTCTTGCAGTTTTCAAGAAGGGTCTGCCTAGAATGAGTGGTGCGTGTCCAGGTGTGTGATCATCCTCCATATTCAAAACATAGAAGTCAGCAGGGAATATGAAATCCTTTACCTTGACTAACACATGCTCTAATACTCCCTCAGGGTATGCTGTGCTCCTATTTGCCAACTGGACCACCACTCCTGTAGATGTCAATGTGTCTGCACCTGCCTGCAAAGAAGAATACACAGATTTAGGCATCACATTAATAGAGGCTCCTAAATCCAACATAGCATTATGAAATTGCAAATTTCCAATAGTGCAAGGAATGGTGAAAGTCCCTGGATCTTTGCATTTCTGAGGCATGGCAGGTTGAATCAGTGCTGACACATTTCTTCCCAAGTTGATCTTTTCATTTCCTTTCAGTTTCCTTTTGTGGGTGCACAAGTCTTTGAGAAACTTGGCATACTTGGGAATCTGTCTGATGGCCTCCAAGAGTGGTATGTTCACCTCAATTTTTTTGAAAGTCTCCATGATCTCCTTGTCCAACTCAGCTTCTGTTCTCTTTTTATTTTGAGTGGCTCGGTGAGGAAATGGTAGTGGATGGCTGTAGGAAGTCTCTCATTTATCTTGATCAATGGTGGTGGGCTGCTTGTCCTTTTGAATGGGAGGAGGCTGATCTTCTTTTTGGCTTTCTTGTTGCTGCCCAAATTCTGGTTGTGGAGAGGGTGGGCTGCTCAACTCCTTGCCACTACGAAGAACGATAGCACTTACATTGCCCCTTGGATTTGAAACTGGCTGTGAAGGTAACTGACCCGAACCTTGACTCCGTAGCTCACTGATATTGGTTGCAAGCTGTCCAATCTGTGTCTCCAAATTTTGTATGGCAGTGTCGGTCCTTTGCTGAAACTGGAGATTGTTGGCAACGAGCTGCTTCATGATATCTTCCAAGCTTGATTCGGATTTAGGGGCTGGTTGTGGTTGCTGCATTGGTTGACTTGGTCTTTGTGCATTGAATCTGTGCTACTGAGGTTGCTGATGATGTGGCTGGAATGGCTGGTTGGAAGGACCTCCATACCTCAAGTTTGGATGATCTCTCCACCCTGGATTATAGGTGGCAGCATATGGATCATATCTGTGTTGCTGTGGCTGCTGATGATGCTGTGGCTGGAAGGGTCTTCCTGAAAAAATGCCAGCACAAGCTTCTGTATTCTCCTGCAATTGAGGACATTGGTCAGTAACATGGGAAGATAATGAACAAATACCACATACCTGCTGAGATTGGGACTGTCCTTTATCAAAGGCTAGCTGTCTGACCATGGAGGCCAATTCCTCCAGTTTGTTCTCTATCCTCTGTTGGTCATTGATGGCAGCAACACCAATCTCATTGGCCTGCCTCATGGGAGTGGCTGATCTGGTATCAAACTGTTGGGCATTCTGTGCCATCTTGGAGATTAGCTCTTGAGCAACTGCTGGTGTCTTTTCAGAGAGGGCTCTTCCACTAGCTGCATCCACCAAATACCTATCCATTGGAATAAGACCTTCATAGAAGTATTGGATCAGCAGCTGGTCACTGATTTGATGGTGTGGACAACTAGAACACAGTTTCTTGAATTACTCCCAATACTCATGTAATGTCTCCCCATGATTCTGCCTTATGCCACAAATTTCTTTCCGAATGGCGGCTGTTCGAGATGCTGGAAAGAACTTCTCCAAAAAGATCTTTTTTAGCCCATCCCAACTTGTGATGGCAGCAGGTGGTAGGTAGTATAACCAATCCTTTGCAGCTCCATCCAATGAAAATGGGAAGACCCTAAGTTTTATCTGTTCCTCATCAACTCCTTGTGGCCTCATTGTGGAGCAGACAACATGGAATTCTTTGAGGTGCTTATGCGGATCTTCACCTGCAAGGCCATGAAACTTGGGAAGCAAATGGATTAGCCCAGATTTCAATTCAAAGGTTGCATCCAATTGGGGATATTGAATGCATAAAGACTGGTAGTGCATATCAGGGGCAGCCAATTCTCTAATGGTTTTACCATCCAAATGACCATGATTTAAATTATTTCCATTATTTCCATTCCCATTATCCCCCATTGTGTTTAAGTCAGGGATAGGTATAGAAACAGAAGGAATATAAGATGCAATGGAAGAAGAGACAGGAGGATTATCAGCTATCTGAAGCTCTAACTCTCTAGCCTTCCTTTGCTTCCTAAAGGTCCTTTCTATTTCAAGGTCTAGGTCAATTGGTATGTCCTTAGAGGATCTGGTCATGCACTAAAGATTAGCACAAAAACACACTCAAGATGACTCACAAAAACAGCACACAAAAACTGACCTATGCACACCAAAAAAAAAAAAAATGCAAAAACGTAGGGCACATAAAATCTATCAATCAAGAAGCCCTAAGATGATTTTTTTTATGCAATTTTTCACAAAATTTCAACACAAAAACACTGAGGGACCTAAAACTACTAAAAACCACACAAAATCAGCCACTGAGAAACACAAAATGGCCCAAAAAGTGGTCTAAATGTTGGAATTTGGCCAACGTTTAGACCACTCTAAAACCGGCTCCTATTTTGCCTCAAAAACCACTCTAAATGCAAGAAAACATCAAGGGAAGCATAAAGACATGAAAGAACATCAAGTAAGGATGAGAAAGGAAGAGGATAGAACCGGTTTCTTGATCTCAATCCTTAAATATTACTATCTGTCATGGAGGATGTCAAAACCGCTAAATAAGAGTTTGTTGTCTTGCACTTGCTAATTTTTTTGCTATCTCTTGCACTTGGATGCAGCTTGCTGGTCTCCTTCAAAACACAGAATAAGAGTTTTCTATCAGCAAAGAGAATAAGAGAATAAGAGAAGAAGAAAAGAAGAGAATAAGAGAAGAAGAGAAGAAGAGTTTTCTGTTTTTTGCTGGTTTTCTTGATCTTCTTGATTTATTTATGGCATAAACTTGGTACGTGGCGTTGTATCTAGCAGTGCCGAGTATGGTTAACTCGCTTTGGACCAGTAGCCCGCAACCAGCTAGTTTCCAACCTATATACCAAGTAGCAACCACAAATTTCTTTAAAATCAGTCTTCTTTTGACAGAAACGAGATTGGTTCCCCGGCAACGGCGCCAAAATCTATCGGGGCTGTCGAACACCAATAGATTAGATAGTATGATGATACGGATTTGCAATAGAGGTGCAACCCTAAGTCGTCTCCTAACGAACCTCAAACGGATCTGTCAAAACAAGGCTAAACGGGGGGGGAAGTTTTTGATGAAAAACAGAAAACAAAATGAACAAGAACACAATAAATCAAGATGCAATCAATTGCAAACCAATCCTTCTATCCCAGTTTTCATTGCCTTTTCAATAAACCATTTGTTTAGTTTTAATCCTCAAATCGAAAATCAGAAAAATCCTTTAATAACCGCCAAAGATTTGGAAGAAAACCAATAAACAGATTTCAGAAACCTCTTAATTCAATCTATCAGTTTTGATTCCCCTTATTGCACAGATTCGAGACTGATTTGATTACCATCCAAACAGGTTGTTCTTGCTTCCAGTTAAAGCCTCAACCGAGCACAAAAACCTTAGATTCTCAAACAAAGGCAATGCATGCATTCATCCAACCGGTATCAACACATACACAGATTCAAGAGAGAACGGAAACAAGAGAACAACAAAGTTAAAACAAAACAAAACAGATTTCCATTAAAACCAAATACTCAAACCGGAAACAAGGATGGTGTTGCAATTGATTACAAGATCCTTAGCCTTCCATCTTCACAAGAACAATGGAGAGAAGAGAAGTCGGCCACTGTTCACGCCCTCCAAAAGAATGTATCTTTAATGGCCTCTTAAGGTGCTTAAATAGAGCTTAAGGAGGAAACCCTAGGTTATCGCCACTTAACAGCCGATTTCGGAAAGGTTAACGTGCGTTCTGGGCTTCGGTCTCTTCATAATAATTTTAGATCAGAAAGATTAGATGAACTTGGGCTTTTGAATCACTTGATTTGGATATCGGACGCCCAAGATATGGCCTTTTAAAGAATCAGTTTCTGTGCAGTTTTCCTAATTTGCCCCCAACTTCTTGGCCCCGATTTTGAAGTGCTGTTTGAAGGCCCAAATGAACTCGGATTTGGACAAACCATACCATTCCAGAAATCTCAAGAAGTCCCCTACAATATCTCTGAAGACATCATCTTCATTCTGGAATTTTATCTTGGCCAAAATACTGAAGGAAGTGCAGGAGGTCAAATCTGCTGAAAATTGCCCTTACTTCTCTATCTCCAATCTCCAAGATATCTCATTGCCATCAAGATGTCTCATGCCCCATCTCATGCTCCCATAGCCCTAAACCTGGCAAAATAAAATAAAATAGTGTGAAGCCCAATTTCTATAGAATAAAATGAAATAAAATCAAGATGAATGAAATAACACAACTAATGTGCAGAAATGACTAAATATGAGGGCTAAATAGTATGAAAATATGTGCTCTATCATCTAATGATTTCCCTTTCTCATCTTTATCAATGGTATTTGATGAACTCATAGGGGTAGAGATAGGTTTACACTTATTCATTCCAAATTTAGCTAAGATTTCTTTTATATACTTAGCTTGACTTAGATAGGTTCCTTTAGGGGTTTGCCTAATTTGAAGACCTAAGAAATAATTCAATTCTTCCATCATGCTCATTTCAAATTCATTTTGCATTATTGAGGAAAATTCATCACATAGACTAAGATTTGATGATCCAAATATGATGTCATCAACATAAATCTAGACAATCAATATATCACTTCTTTTCTTTTTGATGAAAAGTGTTGTATCTATCTTTCCTCTGAAATCCATTTTCTGTACAAAACTTACTTAGCCTTTCATACCAAGCTCTAGGAGCCTGTTTTAAACTATATAGCACTTTAGTAAGCTTGTATACATGATTTGGATATTTTGGATTTTCAAAACCAGGAGGTTGTTTTAGAAACACTTGCTCCAAAATAAAACCATTTAGAAATGCACTCTTAACATCCATTTGATATAAGGTGAAGTTCTTGTAGCATGAGAAAGATAATATGATTCTTATTGCTTTCAATCTTGCTACCAGAGCATAAGTTTCATCATAGTCAATGCCTTATTTCTAATGATATTACCATTCTCATTAAACTTGTTTCTAAATACTCATTTTGTTCCAATGATAGGGTGATCTGATGGTTCAGGTATAAGACACCAAACTTCATTCTTTTCAAATTGGTTTAGCTCATCTTCCATAGCCTCAACCCATCCATCATCATTTAGTGCTTCTTGAACACTTTTGGGTTCTATTTGGGAAATTAGAGCTAGATTGCTATTTACTCTAAGAGAGGATCTAGTTGATACTCCCTTTCTAGGATCTCTTATGATTTCAATATTTTTGACATAGTTTCTTTCTCTTGGAAATGAGACTTTTTTTTTTTCAGGACTTTGAATATTGTTTTGATCTTCCTCTTCATTGATTTGAAGCTAATTTATCTTATTTGAAATGACTTCTAAATCATCATCATTATTTCTTGTTATTGGATTTTCATCAAACACTATATGAATTGATTCTTCTATGACTAGTGATTTTTTGTTAAAGACTCAATAAGCTTTGCTTTGAGATGAATAACCGATGAATATACCTTTGTTACTCTTAGCATCAAACTTTCCTAGTTGATCCTTTCCATTGTTTAGAATAAAACACTTGCACCCAAAAGAATGAAAATACGAGATATTGGGTTTATTGTGTTTAAACAATTCATATGGCATTCTCTTAATGATAGGTCTTATTGATACCCTATTAAGAACATAACAAGCTGTATTTTCATCTTTAGCCCAAAAATACTTTAGCAAGTCATTTTCTAGTAACATAGTTCTAGACATTTCTGTAAGGGTTCTATTCTTTCTTTCAACAACTCCATTTTGTTGGAGCGTTCTAGAAACTGAGAAGTTATGATGAATTCCATTTTCTTGGCAAAAGGATTTAAATTCTTGATTCTCAAACTCTCCACCATGATCACTTCTTATTTGTTTTATCTTTAAGTCTTGTTCATTTTGAAGTCTTTTGCATAATCTAGAGAAGGATTTAAAGGCATCGCTTTTGCTTCCTAAGAACAATACCCATGTAAATCTTGAAAAATCATCTACTATGACTAAGGTATAGGATTTTTCTCCTGGACTTTGAGTTCTCATAGGACCAAACAGATCTAGGTGAAGTAATTCTAAAGGTCTAGTTGTGCTAACTGAATTGATAGGCTTAAATGAAGATCTAGTTTGTTTACCTTTCATGCAAATATCACAAACATGATCCTTTTTAAATTTTATGTTAGGCAAGCCTCTAACTAGATGTTTTCTAGCTAATTTATCAATTAAGTTTATGTTAGCATGTCCTAGTTTCTTATGCCATATCCAAGACAGATTTGCATTTGAAGCAATCAAGCAATTTTCATGTTTAAGCACAACATCATCAACCCAAATCACATATACATTGCCATGTCTATTTCTAGAAAAAATAAGTTCATTTGATTTCAAATCATAGACATTGCATTTGTTTGATTAAAAAATGACTTTGTGACCTTTATCATATAATTGGCTTATACTTAGCAAGTTGTGTTTTAAACCGTCAACAAGGCATACATTTTCAATTTTAATTCTACTTAAACCAACTATGCCATGGTCAAGTATTTTACCTCTTGAGTTGTCCCTATAGACAATATTACCTCCTTCTTTGTAGGTGAGAGAGATGAGTTGAGTCTTGTCTCCCATCATGTGCTTGGTGCATCCACTATCAAGATACCATTTCTTTTTTACTTCCTTGGATGCCAAGCTTGTCTACAAGAAATACATTATATTGGTACCTTTGGCACCCAAACTTTCTTGGGTCCAACAATGTTAGCAATCATATCATCTTTAGCTTTTGGAATCCAAATCAAATTTAATCTATGAGCATTTTTTCTGACAAAGCATTGTCTGATATAGTGTACCTTCTTGTTACAATAATGACAAATCACATTTGTTTTTCTATAGAAGTTTTGATTATGAAAATGGTGACCAGCATGTTTTTTAAGAGACGGTGGCTTATATGACACTTTTTCTTTAACAAATATTGTTGTTGAGGTAGATGGTGTGTCATTCGTATAACCTATCCCTCTTTTGTCTCCAAATGATTTTTGACTGCCCAAAATCATTTCTAGCTTTTTCTTTACTTCTAAGAGTTTTCAAATGATTCTAATAAGTCATTGTTTTTCTTTTCCAATTCTAAAAATCTAATTTTCCAGTTTTCAATTTCTTTGTCTTTTTCTCTCATGATTTTTTCTAAATCAACATAAGCAATTTTTAGGTTATAATTTTCCTTTTCTTTGACAATTGAAAAACTTTTCAGAACTTTATTTTTGGCTAGAATCTTATTATAAGTATCCAACAGTAAGTCATACTCATCTTGCAAGGAATTAAATGAAAATGAATCACAGCTAGATGAACTGGAACTTACCACTTCTTCCCTTTTAGCCATAAGACAAAAGTTAGCATTTTCTTCTTGTTCGCTTGAATTTGATAAGGAGTATTCATCACTGCTCCATGTGGCTAATGCTTTTTTTTTCTTGCCTTTCTTGTGGATTTTGAGGAGTGGACAATCTACCTTGATGTGTCCTGGTTTCTTACACTCAAAACACTTCATTTCATAAGTAGTTTCTTTGGAAATTTTCTTGTTATCATTAAGTTTTCTTTTAGGAAATTTTCCTTTTCTTATGAATTTGTTAAAACGCTTTGTGAGCAAGACTACATCTTCAGTTTCATCATTCGTTTCACTTTCATCATCTTTTTTGGCTTTTAATGCTAAGGATTTTAATTTTAACTCATTCGAATCTTTTTTTTTTAGCTTAATCTCATGAGTTAACAGTGAGCCTAGTAGATTATCCATGGTAAGAATAGATGTGTCTCTAACTCCCTTTATTGCTGTGACTTTTGGTTCCCAAATAAATGGTAGGCTTTCTAAGATCTTTTGAACCTTTCCTTCTGTGGTGATTGTTTTTCCTAAGGCTTGTAAGTTAGTTACAATGTCATTAAACCTAGTAAACATTTCCTTAATAGATTCACTAGCATGCATTTCAAAGTTTTGATATTCACTAGTGAGAATTGCAATTTTAGTGCTTTTCACTTTCTTTGTTCCCTCGTGTGTTACGTCTAAGTGATCCCAAATTTCTTTAGCCGTAGTACATGAGATAACCCTATTGAATTCAGTTGGACTCAATGCACAATGTAATATAGTGACTACTCTAGCATTTATCTCATTTGTGTGTTTTTCTTGTTCACTCCAACCACTAGTAGGGGGTTCTGGTAATGTTATTTACTAGATATGCAAGTGTATAGTTCAGTACTTTGCATTAGGAAATATCTCATTCTTGTTTTCTAGTAGGTGTAGTTTGAGCCATTAAAGTATGGTGGCCTTGAGGCGTTTTGTCCTTCCAACTTGAAATCAGTGTTAAATGCCATTTAGATCTTTGCTCTTTGGTGGTTAGACCTACAAAACACTTAGAGACCTCGCTCTGATACCAATTGTTAGTTTTATATAATGAAAAATATATCCCAAGAGGAGGGGTGAATTGGGATTTGGGTAAATTTTTAATAACTCGAAAACTTTAGCTTGCATGATACTAGGTTTTGAAACCTGAAAAAGTATGTTTCGAAACTAACCTCTCTGTTAAGTATGTTTCGAAATCAAACTTACTGGAAGGTATATTTCGAAACCTACTATAGTATGTTTCGAAACCTTACTCTTTGGTTTGCTTATTTCCAAACTCCTTTAGCTTTTGAAAAATGTTTATTTTGAAAGCAT
The DNA here is from genome assembly GCA_036245055.1 of Diospyros kaki. NCBI lineage: Eukaryota > Viridiplantae > Streptophyta > Magnoliopsida > Ericales > Ebenaceae > Diospyros > Diospyros kaki. The sequence continues at coordinate 5,001,176 of BSEG01000010.1, forward strand.
AGGCAACAATAGCAAACAAGAGAAATAATCAAGACAAGTGCACACGAGATTTATAGTGGTTCGGCACCCGCCTACTCCACTACATTCAAGCTTACCCACTTGAAGGATTTTCAACCACAATCACTTTCACTAGTGATAAAAAACACTAAGGGTTTTACCACGGTTAACCCTAAAACCTTACACAGTGAGATTTTATGGCTTAAGTCAAACCTTCACCAAAATGAGTTTTAAACTAAACTCAAACCTTACAACTTAAACAAGATAAATAAAGTTTATCTTTTACAACCCAATAAATTTGCGTAATGAAAACATCTTACCAACACAGTTGTAACAGCCCACTTCTTCAGGGCGTGTTATGCCTTAGGAAATTAAGTCTATTTTTTTTTTAAATCTGAAATTCCCTAAGACCTTATCTAATGCTAGACGAGATGTTTACACTAGAAATTAAATACAAAGCGGAAGCTGAATCGAACCTGCTCATTGCAATACATACATGAATAACTGGACATAGCAATTATTACAAAGTTATTACATAAGCTTCTGAAAATAAAACAAATGTACATAATTCTTAAACTATTTATATTACAGCATAACATAGCACATTTCCTTGTTTTCTGACGTCTCGCGTCACTACACATCTCCAACCTTGGTATCATCACTGCAAGTCCCGACTGGAACATTGAATGTTCTAGGGGCGAACTCAAGTTAGATGATGAACCATCTAAGTAAGGGTACATAATGCTATGTCATGAGTGTATGCAATGTCTTTCATCGTAGGTGTCAACTGCACCCCTCATGCTACCTACCATTTTAGCGGCCACCTCTTTCGAAGCTGGGGTGTATGGGCGCACCCTTGGTAAGGCAGCGGTGCCAGTTCATACTCCTTACGGCCTCATATGTGTGTGATCGATGATATCAACGTGTATTTACGCATTTCATAGTCATGTATGCAGTCTACGTGATGGATACATATCAGAGCATGTCAATATGATGAAAACATTTTTGAGGAAGTACCACTTACCTTCTCAAGCTTTATCGGGCTATCTCGATATTCGTGTCTTACCTCGATTTGCGTGCCAACCTCAAATTTTGCACGAGTCTCTTCAACTTCAGCAATAAAGTATCATAATCATCATAATTATTTAAATAAACATTAAAACTTATTTTTACATAATTTCTTGCATTTTCTTTAATTTTCTCTCTATTTCTTCCTATTTTTTCTTAATAAATCCAAACTAAATATTTTTTTAAAATATTTTCTCAAATATTTCACTACGAAAATTCATAAAATAATATTCTAGAATTTTTGAAATTTTTTAAGAAAATTTACTTACCTTGACTTAGCCCTTCCGATTTTTCCAGTACGCGTGCCATATTCTCAAAACAAGTGCCCGGGCCGTTTTTCTCATCAAAATCTCCAGGGTATCACCGAAATATAATTTCCCTATTTTTCGGGATTTTATAGGATTTTTTCCCATAATTTTTCCTATTTTTTTTTCTTTCTTTCTTTTTTTTTTTCCTCCCTTCCTCTTCTTCCTCCTCTTCCCGCCTCCTGCGCCTGCAACTTCTTTCTCCTCCCTTCCTCTTCTTCCTTCTTTTCTTTCTTTCTTCTTCTTCTCTTTTTCTTCTTCCTTCTCTTCTTCTTCTTCTTCTTCTTCCCTTTTTTCTTCTTCTTCTTCCTTCCCTTCCCTTCTTTCGCCACAACTGCTTGCAACTCGCGCATGGCTGCCTGCCACCGCCAGCCCCCGCTGCCATCGCCGACGTCGCCTTCCTCGCTGCCTACTAGCGCCTCCACCGGTCGCGCCGCGCTCGCCATCTCAAGCTGCCATCGCAGCAGCTTCCTCGCGTCCAGCTGCGAAGCTCGCGGCCATGGCCGCCTGCAACTGTGCTGCTGGCTTGAGTTTCTTCGGCCACCGCTGATCGTCCCTTAAGCCTCCTTGGGCCACCGTGAGCCACCCCCTTGGCTTATCAGCAGCTTAAAGTTGCCCGCTGCCACTGACATGCTTGCTGCTTCGCTCGGTCATGGCTCTCATTCTCTCTCTCTCTGGAACTCTTTGTTACTTGCTCTGCCCAACCTTCTCAAACTCTCCTCTATTTATAGCCAACGCCAATACTCTGCCCATTGCTATACCTTGCGTGCAAAATCTTCCTTGTGTGCAAAATCTCCCAAATCAAGTAGAGACGTGACTCAATCTTGTAGGGGGCGTGGTTGATTTGAGTTTCAGGGCATGGGTGGTGATAGAGATATGGATTTGCAGAGGAATGGGTTGCTGCCATCCCACGCACACACAGCACACCCATTTATATATATATATATATACACACTATATATTACAATAATAAATATAAAAAATTACATATTAATCTTTAATTTTCTCATAATATCACTAGGAAAAATTCTTTTATTATAATTATGCCCTTAAACTGCAAATTAATTTGCATTACAATACTAAAAATTCACAATTAATAACTTAAATTTTACTCGATATACACGATTTTGCCTTTGCGTCCTCACCGGGCTATCAATTGATCCCAAAACCACTGAAAGGTTGATTCTTACGCAAAATCGGAGCCTCCCTAAGGTTCTGTTGATTTTTCAGGAGCCTCCTATAACGATTCAATTTTTCAGCCTAAATGATAGTTGTATTTTAGCTGTACTGAAAACTGTTCCCGATTCGATTTCTTTTGATACCATAAATCCTATTTCAGAACGCTCGTCGAAACCATATCATTTTTCTTAGATAATTTCACTCTGAGGCATTCCCTACAGTTGATTCGGTACTTGAAATTGCTAATAAAATTAATTTTTCGGTATCCTAAACTCGTCGAAATTACGTGGCAACTTCATACGAACATGGGGTATTACAACGGTTGTACAAACCTTCTTGGTTTGAGAGTAGGAGAGCTTAGTTGAAAGAGACTTTGAATACTTTAGCTCCCTTCTCCTTTTTCACACCACACAAAACACTTAGGAATATATGGAATGAATCTCCTTTGTAGACTTTACCAACTGTTTTCTTTCACATGTGCATGTGAGTGTATCTTGTGTCTCCTGAGAAAGTATACACGAGTAAGTGTTTGTTCTCTCTTGTTCTTGTGTTTGTGGATGCTTTGTTTATCTTTAAAGACCTGCTATATATATTAAGAAACAAAGTTCAGACTGAAAATAGTTGTTAGAGACAAGATTAGAAAAATAGGTTTCGAAACATGCAAACTGAGTTTCGAAACATCATATAAATAGACCAAGGTTTCGAAACATGCACATCAGGTTTCGAAACATCACAACTTCCAGCTAGACAAAACACTTAGAGACACAGACAAGTGGGAGACATATTCCATAAGGAATCTCATGGCCATTAGGATAAAATTGGTCTCCACTTAGCCATTTAATAAATGAGTTTGCAAAGCATGGAGAAATCATTTTAAAATGATTTTAAAAGCTTTTTGATTAAACAAACATTCAGCTCCCATGCTTCTTGGTTTGAAAATATTTTGCTGACAAAGTGTCAGAAGTTTCGAAACATGAATAAAAGGTTTCGAAACATACATAAAAAAAAAAAAACTCTTTCAAAACATATGCAACTCAAAACACTTATAATGCTCTGCAGACATAAACATAGGTTTCGAAACATGCTTCTTAAATTCAGGATCGATTTCGAAATATGATAAGCAGATTTAGCAAACAATGAAACCTAGACCAAGTGCATTTCGAAACATATAGAAAACATAGCAGAACAGTGTTTCGAAACATAAAACCTTGGTTTCGAAACATCTTACATGAACTTGGATTTTTTCAAACATTTAAGCATTTGAGTCAAAAACTATTCATGTAAGTTTCAAAATATAGAAGTTTATTTCGAAATATGATTTTCACAATCAAGATATTTCATTCTTAAGAAGGTTTTGCATCAAATACATTTTCTCATATACCAAAAAATATGATACAATAGAGTAATGAATGAAGATAAACTTATTATTAATTATATACAAAAATATATCAAATGTTTTATACCCAATAGATGCTACCTAAATCTAGCATTAAGGTACATCACTAACAATTTCCATTACTTTAGCATGCAAAATGTACTTATTGACTCAAGCAAACATGTCTGACAAAGATGCAAGTTGATCTAGAGCTAGAGATTCTTGCAGTGGTATTGATCTAGTCCTTTAAAGCATCGGAACTACTACAATACCAGTTTGCAAGTCTTGTATTTTCAATGTTGTGTTTCTAAAACAATTAACATATTATTTAAGGGTTCTTTGCCTCTGTTGGGTTCTAAGCTATCTTTCTTTCTATGGCTATTGATAATGAAGGCATTAATGAACTACTTGAAATGTGAGATACACTTTTCAGTCAAACTATTAATAAACCATGTGCGTGCATAGCCAGTCAAAGTCAAAGACAAAGCTCGACACGTGATAGCATCCTCCCAACCATGTAGTAACATCACATACTCATAGTTTTGAATGTGATCGAGGGGATCGCTTTTTTTCGATAAAGTAGTAGGTTGAGGTTGTTGGGTTTCTCAAATCCAAACACAGTGAAAATTTAAAATTTATTTGGATCAACAAAACTCTTTGGCTAATCTTGAAACCCAAAATGAACGGATCTAGTTTGCAAATATATAATCTCTTCAAGACTATAAACATATAACGAAAAACCAAACCTTTTTGGTTGTCCGATGAAGAATGGATGAATCTTTGTACCATGAGGTGTTAGCCACCCTCTATAAGTGATACACACCAAAAATAAGCTTCAATCGATGTCCATGAGCATGCCCATTCGATCTCCTTGCATCAACCATGCAAGATTTAATCCAACGCTTTGGAAATTATCTTGGCTTTTCTCAAAAATTAACTTTCTCTCTCTAGAAAACAAAAAGGGTTATATGGAAAAAATAGAGAACTCACTCCAAACCCTAGTCAAACTAGGGATTTATAGAAAGCCCAAGTATGTTATAAACATGTTGGGCCAAGACCCAGCCTATTTGTGGGTTTTTCACCTTATTTTACTTTTTGCTTATTTTTGTTGACATCTCATGGACTTTTCCGCAAGTGCTAGCTTGCCCCAAAAATCCACGAATTCTTCCAGGCCCAAAAATATTTTTTGGTCCCACTAAAATTTTATGAAACTCCTCTTTGTTTGTGTGTGACCTTATAGGTTTACTATAAAGATGGCAAGGGGCAATTTAAAGAATCCTACTCCTAATAAAACTCTTTGATTATGATCATTAATTTATTTCATCTCATAACAAAAATTATTATCTTGCCCTTAAACCAAGATTGACGTCTAGCAACGTATCATGGCCCCCATATCATAATGAAATGCAAATGACACTTCTAATAAACCTTTCCGTTGCGAGTTTCAGTGCTATTCGATCCTTCTATTATAATGCCCCAGTATAGTCTAGAAGTATGGTAAAATTTGAAACTTATAATAACCAACACTATGTGTACGAATATTAAGTCCATAACTCATATAGTCGAATTAATAACTCTTATTAATTCTCAACTATCCGCGTTGGCCAACGACTCCTTGAGTTGTGACTTCATCATTCACATAGGGCTTATACCTTTTAAATCTTACTAAAGTCGATAGATTTCATCTTGCGTACCCACCTACTTTTGTATGATTCAGATCATACTCAATAACCACCCTATTAAGGACCTATCTTAATGGACCTCGTACAGTGGCATCAAAGCATGATACTTCTCATACAAGATAACTGTGGTACCTCAAGAAAAGAGATTACTAGCACTTGTTGCCACATAGAACTTCCAATTGACATTTAGTTAGAATTACCATTTGGGTATTCTCAAGTTAGGTCATTCAATGAACGCATTCACCAATGAGCCCCTACACAATTGCATTAGTGTCACCACACAAGTAGTCAATGAGATCAACTACCCTCCTTACGAGCATGCATAGTGTGTACCAGTCTTAACGGTAATATAGAGGCCCTACTCTATAGTCCTATGACCAGGAATAGTTTAAAAATGAAGCATCAGTCATTTGATCTCATTAGTATGATCTCATCATAACTCGATTAACATTGCTACACTCTTTGGGATTCATCTAAACAGTAAAATATAAAGATGAACGTGTTGCCACATATTAAAAGAGAAATATTGATATTAATCAAAATATGTCCAACATTAAATAGAAATGCAGCCAACTCACAACTCTTATAATTGGCTCCTAGGTTACAACTCTATCAATCTCCCACTTAACCTACAGTTAATCACCCTTATATAAGATACCCATCTTCTCAAGATGCTTCTCAAAAGGTTTTTGTGAAAGAGCTTTGGTAAATGGATCTGCTATGTTATCCTTGCTGGAAACCTTGTCAATTATTACATCTCGCCTCTTTATAATCTCTTTAATGATGTGGAAGCACCTTAGAATGTGTTTGGTTCGCTGATGAGACCTTAGTTACTTAGCTTGAGCTATTTCCCCATTGTTGTCACAATACACAAGCACTGGATCAACAATGGATGGAACCACTCCTAGTTCCATGAGGAACTTCTTCATCCAAACTACTTCTTTGGCTGCTTCCGATGCTGCAATGTACTCTGCTTCATGAGTAGAGTCTGCAGTAATTTCCTGTTTGGAACTCTTTCAACTCACTGCACCACCATTCAGCAAAAACACAAATCCAGAATTGAATTTGCTATCATCTACATCATATTGAAAACTAGAGTCTGTGAACCCCTCAAGTTTCAATTCACCTCCTCCATAGACAAGGAACATATCCTTAGTTCTTCTCAAGTACTTAAAGATATTTTTAACTATTTTCCAGTGTTCCTCACTTGGGTTCGCTTGATATCGGCTCATAACACTCAGAGCATGTGCTACATTAGTCCCCATACATAGCATAGCATACATTATAGATCCTATACCTAATGCATAAGATATCCTACTCATACGCTCTCTCTCTTCAGAAGTATTTGGGGAATGCTTCTTAGAGAGATGAATTCCTTAACTCACTGGTATGAGTCCTCTCTTAGAATTCTCCATGCTAAACCTTTTTAGCATCTTTTCTATGTACATTGATTGGGTTATACGTAGCATCCTATTAGATCTATCTGTATAGATCTTTATCCCAAATATGTAGGATGCCTCACCCAAATCTTTTATGGAGAAGTTTTTAGACAACCATACCTTGATTGATTGTAAAATCCCTATGTCATTACCAATCAAAAGTATGTCAACAACATATAAAACTAAAAAGATAATCTTGCTCCCACTAAACTTCTTGTATACACAAGGCTCATCCGGGTTCTCGATGAAATCAAATCTTTTGATCGCCTCATCAAATCGGATGTTCCAACTACGAGAGGCTTGTTTTAATCCACAAATGGATCTTTTAATCTTACACACCTAATTTGGAAAATTCTTGGATAAGAAACCCTCAGGTTGTATCATGTACACATCCTCAGTTAAATTTCCATTAAGGAAAATTGTTTTCACATCTATTTGTCAAATCTCATAATCATAGTGTGCAGCTATAGCCAACAAGATCCTAATGGACTTAAGCATAGCAACTAGAAAAAATGTTTCATCATAATCAACACCTTATTTCTGACGATATCCTTTTGCTACCAATCTAGCTTTATAAGTCTCAACTTTTCCATCAACTCCAATATTTCTCTTAAAGACCCATTTGCATCCAATAAGCTTTATGCCTTCTGGTGGATGCACTAAGTTCCAAATTTGGTTGGAGTACATGGAATCTATTTCAGATCTCATTGATTCAAGCCATTTCTTTGAGTTGATCTTAGCTATCGCCTTGTCGTAAGTCTTAGGATCCTCATCCTCTATAACCAGAATATTTTGGCCATTCTAATCGATATATCCCATATAACTTTCAGGTGGTCTCAAAGTTCTTATAGTCAGAAAGTTCTTGAATAGGTTCATTAGTATCCATTACTTGTGGTTCTTGAATTTCTTCAAGATCTATTCTACTATCCAAACTTTTTCCTTTGAGTAACTCGGACTCAAGAAAAATAGCATTCTTGGAGACAAACACCTTTTGCTCCTCTAGATTGTAGAAATAATATCCTCGAGATTCTCTTGGATATCCCACAAAATAGCACTTGGAGCTTTAGCTTCAAGTTTATCTGGATTTAGTTTCTTAGCATATGCAGGACATTCCCATGCCTTTATATGATTTAGAACCACTTTCTTCCCAGTCCACATCTCATGTGGAGTATTAGAGACTAATTTACATGGAATCTTATTCAGTAAATAAGCTGTTGTTTCTAGGGCATATCCGTAAAATGATAAAGGAAGGTTTGCAAGTTCCATCATGGACCGTACCATGTCTAATAAAGTACAATTTCTTTTTCAGCTACTCCATTTAATTGTGGGGTAGCAAGAGGTGTCCATTGAGATCTAATCCCATGTTCTTTGAGATATTCAAGAAACTCATGGTTTAAGTATTCACCTCCTCGATATGATCGAAGAACTTTAATACTCTTACCAGTTTGTTTCTCTACCTCTGCTTTATACTCCTTGAAAAACTCATAAGCTTCATGTTTGTATTTCATTAAATACACATATCCAAATCTAGAGTAATCATTAGTAAAGGTGATAAAATACGAATATTCTCCTCTAGCATGCACGGACACTGGGCCACATACATCAGTATGTATTAGGTCCAACAAGTCCAATGCCTTTTCCCCTTGTCCTACAAGTAGAACCTTAGTCATCTTACCTTTGATACAAGACTCACAAGTACCATAAGATTCATAATCAAATGGTCCTAAATAGCCTCTAACGACTAATTTGTTAAGTCTCTTCTCACTTATGTGATTAAGACGAGAATGCCAAAGATATCCTATATTCGACTCATCCCTTTTTCTTTTGATGGGTTCTATGTGATATATATCATCATCCATATCAAGAACGTAAAGACCATTTTCTAGTGTGTCACGCCTAAATAACTCTTTATTTAGGAAGATAGAACAACCATTGTCTTAAAATAATAGTTTAAAACCATCATTAGTTAATCTTGAAATTGAAATGATGTTCTTGACTATTTTAGGCACATAATAGCAATTGGTCAAAACTAAAGTTTTATTGTTTGCCAAAGAGAGTGTGACATCACCTACTTGCAATACAGCAACACTTGCTCCAATTCCGACAAGTAAGTCCACCTTTCCATGCAACAATGAACGTCTATTTGTCACTATTCGCAAATCATTACAAATATGAGCTACGGATTTGGTATCTAATATCCATAAAGAACTATTCTTTTGTGACAAATTTAGTTCAAACATTAACACACCTTTAGACGCATCGACATACTTCTTCTTCTGGATCTCATCTAGATAAAGCTTGCAATTCCTTTTCAAATGTCCAGCTTTATTACAATGGAAGCAATTTTCTTTTAGTATATTATTGTCATATGATGTAGACATGATTATAGAATTAATTTGGAGAAATAAAATTGATTGAGGATAATTAATATAATAAGAAACGGACGTTATTCTTAAGGTCTCCCACTATTTTTCTAGAAGTCCAGCCCACGCGTGAACATCTAAGGAAATCCAACTATTTGGTTTCCTAGTGAGTATTACAATCCATGCTAACATGTATGACACAATCTCGAGTGTGTCCTACAACCATGTATTCCTTAGTAGGTAGGTAACTCTTACCAATTACATCTCATGCAACTTGTAATTTTTATTTAGCCTTCATGCAATACATGACCTCAGGTGTGCCTTGCGGACATGTATCCATGATTAAGGGATCCTACAATTTCATGACATGTATGGGTTCATCATATGTACCTCAGGTGTGCCTTGCAAACACATGACTCTCCCATCATATCTAATCTCATGTTATAATGGGTTTCATTGGTTCTCCTTTCTAAGCAAGCCTCGGGTGTGCCCTATTACTTGCAAAGTTAGAATCACCAATCCAGCCATAAATTAGTATGAAGGCTTTGTGAATCATTCTTAATGTTTCACACTTACACCTTAATTTTATGTATAGGTCTTTTGTTAACTCAATTTTATGTTAGGTCTCACTTTTCACATGCAACGTTTTAACATACATCAACTATGTAAATAAACATTGCATAAAAAGTCATTATGGTCATGGACTCAATCATGCATTCTATGCGCAATTCCAACCATTGGAATTGTGTAGTGCATTTGTGGGTGCATTAAAAAGGAAACGCCTATAACTATTACAAGTATAACCCTTTTACATAGGGTCTTCGTTTTCTTGATTATTTTTCCATTGACGACTTCTCTCCAAATCATGCCTTAATAGGTGTGAATCCATTTCTTTTACAATTCACTACAAACTACATTTTACAATGAAAATAAAAGCAATTATTATTTTACAACCATCATAAAAAGACAACATCCCTCGTCCCGCAGGCCGTCAAATAAAATAATCCATACATCCACATCACACATACATCATCCATGTAGTGTCCTAAATCCATGATCAATATTGTAACACCCCACTTTCTCGGGCATTTGTAACTTAAGAAATTTGGAATATATTTTTTTTCCTTAAGAACAATCTCAACATCATATTAATTCCCAAACTTTTCGTTTACCTACCTAGCATGAGAATCATCATACATCATAAATGCTAGGTTAGGTCTTCACCAATAGAGGAAGCATGAATCGAACCTAAGCATACATAGAACCATATTAATAATACATGATCGCTTCGGACATATCCCATAATACAAGATTGTTCATCAACATAACATAAGTTTTTCAACATGACTTGAAACATAACATAAGACAACCAAATCTTCATTAATAAGCAGAACATCGGATCTACATGTAGAATCCATCGGCCATGTCATCACGTGCCTCGAACTCTTAACTTTATCATTAACCATAAATGAGGTTATCTATCATCATTCCTCAAAACGTCTAGAATTCGATGTAGTAGAACTTAAACACATGGGCTATATAACATTCAATCATTACATCTTACACTTTGCTAAGTGCCATATCATGCTTCATTCATTCTTGTTTTTGCTACAATCGCCATATGGAACGTTTGAATATTCCAAGGGCGAAGTCCAAGTTAGATGATCAATCATCTAAGTAAGGGTACATAATTCATATCTCATGCGTGTATGCAATACAACATAACATCATTCCTTTTGTTTGAGTCGACCGCACCCAACTGCTACTCTCTATTTTAACAGCCTCTTTACCAGGGCGAGGTGTATGGGTGGACCCTTGGAAAAGTAGTGGCACCAATCCCTAATCCCTAATCCCAAACCCGTATGCATGGCATGATCAATAATATTATCATGAACATATGCATAATTCATCATCAGTACATGTAAATGCACTATACATGATGCATACCTTAACATAGTATGTCAATATGATAGAATCATTTGCATCAAACTGGTTTTGGGTTGAACCACTTACCCATTACACTAAGTTCAGAACACCTTGAAAAATGTGCATTGTCTCGATTTGCGTGCTTGACCTCGATTTTCGTGGCAAACCTCAAAAGTCGCACAAATCACTTAATCTGGAGCACAACCATCCTATAAATCATATTTAATCATAGAAAGTATCAATACCTCAATTTCTTCATATTTTTCTCCTATTTTCCTCTCTAAAATTCTAAATAAATATCTTCTTAACTATTTTCTCGAATATTTTTCCACAAAAATTCATAATATTCTAAAAACATTAAGAGAAAATTCCAGACCTTACCCCGAAGCTTCGTTTTCACTCAAAACAAGGCTAGTCATTACGAAAATCGAGAAACTAGGAAGGCCATATTCAAAACTTTTTGCACAAGCCTCTAGATCTCGATTTTTCATGAATTTAGGGAATTTTTTCATAATTTTTCAAGCCCGGATGCGTCCTCACGCTCCCCCCACTCGAGCGGCCTAGCGGGCGTGTGCACTGCATGCGTCAGTCGTCTTCTTCCTCCAGCATGCCGATAGCTTGCGTTTCGACTGGTTTTTTGGTCATATCTCCCTCATTCGAGCTCCGTTGTTTCTCTTGTTTGAACCTACGCCTTCCTCTCTTCATCTTCTACAGGTTTATAGCTTCAAATCAGTCGATTGGAGCCATTTTTTGACTGTTCCACTTGATTTTCCGATGAAGCTCCATATCTCCTTCATCTCTCAACAAAAATTGCTCAAATTTCACAAGAATGATCCTCTGGACTTGGGGAACAAAAGCCCCTTATCTGTTTCCCTCAATTTATTCTCGAACTCTCGGATTTAAGAGTTTAAATTTCTTCTTTATTTCGGCATCTCCAAATACCTCTATTTATAGGCAATTTCGAGCCTCCAAATGCTCGTTCCCGGCCAACCCAAAGCCCTTAGAGCTTGTACCTACCTCAGATCGACCTAAAAGCATCAAAATCCAACCACAAATGCTACTTGCAGAGCTTTGAAAAAAATGGTCAAATTTTCAGTCACCCTCGTGGCTGTTGTCGGCCAAGCTTTAACCCAAAAGAATCCCCGAGCAACCCCTATGGTTCCCCGTGGTAGAAATCGATGGTCAGCGACCAGCAAAGCTGCTGGTCGGTTTCCCATTGCCTAATTTTTCGCTTTATTACACTTTTGGCCCTCCTGCTTTGGCTTTCACACTTTGGCCCTTTTACACAAAGCCTCTAAACTTTCCATAATCGCCATTGAGACCCTCAAGTCCTAAAACTTCCGTTTCATTCCCAAAGATTCCAAAAAAAATCATTTCGACCTCTCTCTGGCAATTTCGGGAAATTCTAATTAGGCATGAATCTTCATTTTGGCCGTAAACCCTTTTGTTTCTTCCTGAAAACGCTGAAGGGTTGTTTTACATTCCACATATGAACCTCCCCAAGGTTCCTTTGACTTCCCGGAAGCCCCCTACGATTATTCGATTTCTTAACCTAAATCGCAGCTGTATTTTAGTTGTGCCAAAAATCGTTTCTAATTTAATTTTTTTTATGCCATAAATCATGCCTCGAAATACTCGTGAATACCATATTGATTTCCTTAGACATTTCGGCTCTAGGGCACTCCCTACAGTCGATTTGGTCACTCATAACTGTACCGAAATTACTCTATAACCTCAATTTATCTCCAAATTGTATTTTTACCCCCCAAAATAAATTACTCTTGAGCCCTTTAAAAATTCTTGGGTATTACAAATATAGAAAGACATTCATCCATAACATGCTAATAACGATTAAAAGCATATTTTAAAATATTTATATGATTATTGGACATGGTATAACAAATTATACCTAAATTGTTATATTTATACCTAACAATTTATACAGTTTAAAATGTATGATGTAATGGTTATGCATTTATGTTACCTATAGTTCTGATACTTTGAATTCTGAATTTTTTGAAAAGTGACGATGTATAAACCTTATTATTGGTTAATGATAAAGTTAAAATTTGATTCTACCTTTCGCATTTGATGTTTATGATGATTCTCATTCGAGATAGATGAATAAAAAATTTGGGATGAATATGAACAATGATATGGTTTAGTCGTAGTTTTGAATAGAAAAAAAAATTATTATCCAAGAATTGTCCTAAGCTATAACACACCCAAGAAAATGGGGTGTTACAATAAGCCTTATCTTTTGCGAGATTCTCGGAGGGATTTTCAAAATGGTCTTGTTTTCACTTTTGGTTCTAGGAATACATGGGGGATTTCTTTATGAAGAACCTTTTTCACGAGAGTTTGCAAGACTCTTTCCAGGAACCTTCTTCTATCAAGAGTTTGCCAGACAGGTCTTCCAAGTCGTTTGTTGCTATCTCCTTTATTTTAACCCTTATGCTTTATCTTTAGCTTGTCGGGTTGCCCTTTATGGGATTCATGATTAAGTCAATATGAATTCATTGGTGGATCTTTCTGCTCCCAAGTCTTTAATCCTTAAGAGTCCTTATTGGCTTTTCTCAAGATTTTCCTCTCTCTCATTAGTCTATTTATTAAGTTTTAGTGTACATACACATCAACAACAATCCTCCTATTTTCTTGTTTTGATAAAAAGAAAAGAAAACAAAAAAAGCTAATTTTGCTTGGTAAACTTAACAAGCTAGGTTTTTTTTTTTTTTTTTAAATTCATCTTACAATTTTTTGAATTGTTTAATTTAAGAGTGAACTTGAGTAAAAACAAAGCACAATTCAAATACAACGTGAATCAAAAACTAAGGGCCTATTCTCTTTATCGTTTTCAACTTGTTTTCAATTTTCAGTTTTTGAAAATAATAAAAACATATTCTCTTTGTTATTTTCAAAAACATATTTTCAAAAACAAGAAAAATTTTTGTAAAGGAAATCCAAAATAACAAAAAATTGTTTTGGCTATTTTCAACCAAAACACGCACAAAAATTGAAAACGCATAAAATTCTCAAGCAATGCCTCATCTTTTCCTTCTCTCTTCCAGACTTCATCTCCATTTCCTTCTCTCGAACAAATTGGACTCCCACTGCACTCCCTCTTCCTTCTCTCTTCGAAGCTCCACTCTCTCTTCCTTCTTGCTTCCAGATCTTCCTTGTTGGTCGTCGACTATGCCTGCCATGGTCATCACTGCCACTAGCCGTTGTCGACCGCCATCTCTTCCCCTCTTCCAGATCTGACTCAATCTCTTATTGGCTGTCAATCGATTGGTCTTCCTAGCCATGGCAGATACGTTGTTGATTTGCGCGCGATAAAGAAGATCTGTGACTGGAAATAGGCCATGACAAATCCAAATCCCTTTACTGGTGACACTCGCAATGAAGAAGAGGATTTGTGACTGTCGTTAGTCATTAGAAAAAAAAATGACCCATAACCGGCATCCACGTAAGGCGATTGAAAAAATCGTGGTCGCAACCAGCACACAACAATCACCATCATGCAAAGAATAGCAAACGATGGCCATGGAGGAACACATAAACCCACAACCACCGACACATGACAATTCAATAATCCCCCTGACACACTATTGATACAATGCTTACTGTTTTCATTTTTCCTTTATTTTCACACATAATTAATTTACACAAAATACATAAAACATAACTTTAAACAAAAAATACAAAAGTTTTCTAAAGGCAAGCTTTGACACCACAGGTAAGCTATAATATTGTATGTACAATAATAATATATAATTAAATATTATTCTATAAATCGTAAAATTCATATAATTCACGCAATTCAATAATTAAATGCATATCTGGATCCATCAGAAATTAAGCCGTAAAGAGAATTGCTAGTTGATAATGAAAACACTAGAATTTGGTTTCTCCCCTTCACCTCGACCATAATGTTGGATATAAAATATGATTATAATTGCTTTGATAATGTTGGGTAGCGAGAAGACCAAACCCCTCATTTATAATGATAAAAGTAGTCTATCACCAATCGATCACGGCCTTATCTTTAATTTTGATTTCTATATTTCATATTTTTTGCCAAAGTTAATTTATTTTTTGTTTGTATTTTTTTTAATAGGAAAAGAATATTGCAATTCACTAACTTTAAAACATATATATTATTAATAATATACTAGCATTAAACTGTTTCAATTTAATGAATAATTAAATTCATTAAATAAATTATCATAAAATAATTTTTTTCCAAAATTCCAAAGTGAACGGGTTTTCCAGTTTTTAGTTTTGAGAAATAATTTTTCAAAATAAAAAAAAAACGTGTTTTTAGTGATTTCAGACACTCAAAACACAAAACTAAAAATGAATTTAAAACTGAAAACTGAAAATTGAAACACAAAGAAAACACTACCTAATATTTCATAGATAAAATGAATCATTTTTAAAGTTTAAAGGTGATTTTGAGTTGAAAAAAATTTAAAAATTACATTATTCAATATTAAAATGGCTCAAGTTTCAATTTGGATCTTTTTATCTAAGAAAAAGTCGGGAAGTATCAAAGTAATTATTGAATTTTAAAATGAGTTAAGTAAATCATTGAATTTTCATTTAACATCATTAAAAATTAATAATTGGCTAATATGGTTTCATTTATGAATGTTAAGTGATTTATTTGTTAAGGCCCGCTCTCGGATTTTTCTGCTAGCATAAGAAGTCTAAGAGAAGATTCATTCAAAATTAATATAGATACTCAAAATCTCCAAAAAATTTCCTTTCCAAATTTTTTCACTAACAATAGGAGGCAAAGGAAATTATACAGCATTCCTTACACCATCATCTCAAGCTTACCACCCATACATTTTCAAAATAAAGGCGTAAAGATTTTAGATACATAATGAAATACTTTACTCATGCCCTCAAAACTATACCCATGGATTTTGAGGTCGGGACATATCTGTACACATCTAACCGGGACTCGCCCCAAATAACTATATTCCCATTTCCTTGAATGACAAAAGAAACAAAGTGCGGTACAAGACTCAGCAAGTATATAGCAAAGGGAAGTATCAATAAATCGATATATAAAGGTATGAACAACTCATAGTCAAAGAAAAATCACTACTCGACATCTAACATCAATTAGATTCATGTTTTCTACACTTGACAACAACATTCTCAAAGAAATAAAACTTCTTACATTTTATCAAAACACATTTTTTTTCAAGGTGAGCCATAAGGCTCGACAAATGTATAGAAATGACAAAAAATGGATACGATCGGGTTTTCTCTGAACATCATGCATATCATATTGTATATGGAAACACACGTCAGTCTCATATACATAAACAACACACAATCCATGCCATATGGTTATATAACATGATACCCAACCATAAAATGCACACATAGGGTCCTTGGGGCCCACATAAAATGCAGACACTGGCACCCAAGAATCAGTATACAAATCTGTCAGGAATCAAAGACAGGCTACCAAATCAATGACATGAACCCAAGGCTCTCATACCACATCCATAAATATCATATTCATCACCGTCGTCATCATGTGCCACAGCACTCACAATCCCATCAAGATCTCAAGCTGTTATGGGTCTTCACCCAGAGTCTTACGCATCACAAGATCTAGTTGTTGTGGGCCTCCACCCACAATCTTACACATCACAGTCACAAGCCAATTTCCACCACCATTATCACCATGCAATGCAGCATATAAGGAATGTAATGGCTCTTGCAGCATTAACGTGATGGCAAAGCCCCCATAAGCTAAATATTAGGTCATGTTATGTCCACGTAGGAATTCACATACACAAATACTCTAATGCATATACTCGTCTAACATACACAAGTTAGTACTCATAAACTAACTGTGTTATGCCAATGCTCATGCTCCCAACACATACAAAGCATGACCCCTCAATGAATGCAACTTATGACCCAACATCATAATGCGAATCAATATAGTAACATGATGAAGATCTCCTGAAGTGGTAGCCGAACGCTCCTTTTCTGCCTCCTCGGAAGTACCTGCAATGGAGACGGGGACTTGCTCCCCCGATCGATCTCCAACGATCAAGTCAATTCATGGGTTTTTTAGGAGTATAATCGTAATGGAAAATAATCGAAGACCTCCGTTTCTTACCTCGACCTTTTCTTTTTATCCTTCTCTCAAGATAGGGATCTTGGAGAGATCTTCGGGATCTTCCTGATAAGGATTCCATGGTAGCACTTGTTCCCAAGATCTTCGGGGTAAATCCTATCCCCGAGACCTTCGGCGAGATGGTCAATCCCTAAGAACTTAGGGATTTCCTTACCGTGTGCCCCGCCATCTATCATGGCGATGCTCATCCGCCACGCATCCTTTAGCCTCCAGCGAGATAATCATAAGCGAAGCTTTTTATTAAGAAACACGTGTCACGGCCGCCTTTGGCTGCTTGCCCAGGGTATCGGTGTAATTATGGACCCGAGGGCCTTCTCCTCATCATAACACAATGCAATGCACACAACCACAAGCAATGTTATAACAAGTGACATTCACACACCTTTAATTTTTGCCCATTAAGATTCTTGGCTATTTCACACAATTCAACATTTAAATAGGTTCCACCACATCAATTAAATGTAATTATTTGATAATATTGGTAAACGAGACAAGGTGGAAGTATTCGATTCCATAATTTAAGATTGAACGAATTTTAAGGAATGAGAAAGCTACAAATCAAGCATACATTTCTAAGAAATTCACAAGCTCAATAGTTGCCCAAATGGCACAAATACTAAACCAAATCAAAGCTTATCGAGTTAGGGTCGCAACAAAAAAAAAAACGGATCTTAATTCTGATATCGAGACAAAAAGTTATAATCTAAAGAGTACAAGGCGTGCAGTTTAAAAAAAAAAGGATTAGTCGACTATGGAAATTTTTAGTCGATTTTGGCTTAGTCGACTAATCATATTGCTTAGTCGACTGGGCTAAGGGCTGGCACAAAAATATGATAAAATTGGCCTCTATTGAGTCGACTAAACCTCAAGATTAGTCAACTTGACGCACATAGAAAGCATGAAATGGACCTGAAACACCCTAAAGCGACAACCACTAGTTTCTTAACCTACAAATGTCATTTCTTAAATGAAAAATAGGGTGAACAAGCCCCAACGAGACCAACAACAAAACCCAACAAAAGTTTTGACATGACATATGGTTCAAGGGAAAAATAAAGAAAATATATAATCGATACCGACAATAATTTTTAACAATGAGGGGATGAAGAACCATGAAGCAGTTTGGCGTCACAATGGAAAAGAAGGAAAGCTTGCACAAAATAAAATAAAAGTTCAACGAGAACTTACCTTTGAAGTTTGAACCAAAGAGAAAAAGAAGAAGCCTCCTCAAAGCTACAAATCCCCACACCTTTAAAGCTCCAATTCCACCAAGAATAATGGAAGAAGAAGATGGAAGAAGAAGAATGAGCAAGGAGAAAAAACCAACGGGAGATAAGGAAAGAAAGACAGAGTAAGGAGACAATGAAAAATGAGAGGAATGGGAGAGGAGTGGTCTGCTGCCCACTCTCCAACTACCCCCTTACATTTTTATCATTTTGCCCTTCACCATACACACACACACACACACACAAATCTTAAGAGATGCCCATTATGGTCATTTTGCTTCATTTTTCATTTCTTTTCTCTTTTCTTTATTCATTCCATTATGCAAATTTTCATTTGACCCTTACATTTTTCTTACACAATATATAATATATAAGCCCACTTCAAACATTTTGCATTTTCTTATTTTTTTTCCCATTTTCTTTATCAAACCAATTATGAATTTTCTCTTTTTGCCCTCACATTTTTCAAAAAAGCATGCCTCTTTTTGTTATTTGCCATATTTCTCATTTTCATTTAATTATAATACCACCCTTTTATGCACATGGGCTCAAGCTCAAATCAATGGCTCAATACATATTCTTAGGCCCAATGGCCTTTACAACTTCACTTCAAATAAAACATAACAAAATTTACACTTGGCCTCAACCCAAATTTCAAAGTTCAATCCATTAAATTAAACACATAACAATAACATATAGGGTTATACCCCATTGGCAACCCCTTTTTATTAACATAAAATATTTTTTCCCCACATATGATAATGTTTCCTTAAATTTGGCCTCTTACTCAACACTGAAAATATTTCTAACATTTAATTTTATAAAGACAAAAATTCCAATGCCTCCAAAATTTGACATACGAAATATAATTTAAATAAATACTCTACACCCACTAACGGATTGTTACACTATTTGATCAATTTTAAAATTTTATAAGCAATTTGGCCTTTTATGGAAAAAAATTATTTCCAAACTAGCAGTGTTAAATTGGCCACTACATTTTGTTGCTAAAGTAGTCACTAAAATGGGTTAAATGGGCCACTGAATTTTCATAAGAGGAAAAAAAAAAAAAGGAAAAATTTCATGGGTAATGGGCAATTTAAATTGCCCATTAAAACCATCAAGACAATAATTTTGTAGTGTTAGTTAATCATTGGATTGTGAATTACATGATCCGATCATCCTTACAAATAAAATTTTATAGAGTTTCTAAAAATAATTTTATTTTATATTAGAATAAGAAGTTATAGAAATTTACATAAAATTTTATTCAAATGTTTGTCAGATAAAAGCAAATCTCTTCGCACCATTCAAAAAGGTAAAAATAAATGAATCGTAAATGGAAGTCAATTTTTGAGAACCAGAATGACGAAGCTAGTAATCTAGAAGCTCTAGTTTGTTTGATATTTTCAATGGTGACCTCTGTCTCTTTCTCTCAATAATGCGGCAATGGAAGATAACAAAGCAATTACATTAAAAGCAATTACACCTGTTGTAAATTGCTGCACCCAAAACCTGTTGCAATAAAAAAGCAATTACATTAAAAAGTCTTTTTTGGGGTAGACATCAACGTGCAGTTCATGAGGCTAGACTAAAGCTACTTCTATGATCCTACCTTGAATATTGTGGTAATAGGGCTTTGATGAGGAAAAGGACCTCGGGTCCCAAATTACGCCGATGCCTAGGACGAACAGCTAAATATGGGTGGAACACGTGTTGCTTGATAAAGAGCTTCGATCAATGATTATCTCGCTGAGGACTAAAGGACGCGTGGCAGAAGATCATCGCCACGATAGGTGGCAGGGCACACGGAAAAGAAGCCCCGAGTTCCTAGGGATCGATCACCTTGCTGAAGGTCGCGGGGATAGGGTCTATCCCGAAGATCTCGGGAGCGGACGCCACTATGGAATCCTTATCAAGAAGATTCCAAAGTTCCCTCCGAGATCCTAATCTTGAGGAGAGGATAAAAGGAAGAGCACGAGGTAAGAATAGGGGATTTTTCCATTACAATTATATTCCTAAGAAGCAAGTGAACTGACTTGATCATTGGAGATCAACCGGGGGAGCAAGTCCCCGTCTCCATTGCAAGTACGGTCAAGGAGGCAGAAAGGGAGCGTTCGGCCACCACTTTCTCGGATCTCATCATCAATTGGCGCCCACCGTGGGGTCGGGGCACTCTTCTTTTCTGTTTCTCCAGCGTAACAGGTTGTGACGATTTTCGATAATCTTTCCTTTGCTTGGAATGGCAACCAGAAGACAACAATCTCGAGCAGTAAGGGGCAACCCTATCCCAAAACCCAGTCAGCAGAACCCACCTAGAAGTCTGGCAGGGAGGGACCGGAGCCCAGAAGGCCCTCCGCCACCTCCTGATCGGATAACGCTCCTAGAAGGTCAGGTACAACGATTAACGGAATTACTCACGGGTTTCTTGGATCGACAGCAGCAGCAAGCCCAACACTCCCGGACGGATGGAAGGCAAGAACCCCCGTGGGAGGAGGAGTCCTCTTTACTGGAGGCGAACCCGCGGAGGCCGGGACGAGAGGACGGCCAAGGTGAAGCGGCAGAATCTTCGGACTTATCGTTCCTGCAGCAACGGCAAGAAGAAAGGCTACGGCAGCTCGAGAAGGAAATTGCTGCCTTGAAGCCCAAAGCTGGGGAAGGGCAGGGGGTAATGATAGCTCAACCTCTTAGCCCGGAGATCATGGCGGCTATACCACCGGAGCGTCTTCGCATTCCGGCCATTAAGCCTTATGCCGGGACCTCCGATCTGATGGATCACCTTGACCTCTTTACCTCACATATGATGGTGCAGGATGCTTCGGACGCAATGTGGTGTAGAGTTTTCTTGGCCACCCTGGAAGGGCACGCACGAGCTTGGTATTCAAACCTCGCTCATCATTCTATCATGAGTTTTGCACAGCTTTGAAGCAATTTTCTAGCTCACTTTACACCCCTCTGGAGGCATCGAAGGTCTACCATGGCCTTGGTAAGTATGAAACAGAACTAGGGAGAGCCCTTGAAGGACTTCGTCTCACACTTCAACATGGAGGCCTTAAGCATAGAGAATTTTGACCACAGCATGGCTATGGTGGCGTTCCAGAATGCCTTAAGGCCTAGTCCTTTCGCATAGTCATTAGCCAAGACGCCCCCAATTACATTCACAAATATACTGGGCCGGGCTACGAAGTACATAAACGCCGAAGAGGTCATGCAAGCTAAAAGGGCGGAACATGTGGAGAAGAAAGATAAAAAGAAGCCTCTCGAGGAAAGGAAAGGGGAGGACCGAAGGGAGAAGCATCGTCCTCAGTGAGAGTCGGGTGGATATACCCCCCTGAATGCCCCGAGGGCAGAGATCCTTGCCACTATTGAAGGTAGAGACTATCTGAAGAAGCCGAGGCCAATGAAGGCTCCGTCTGACAAAAGGAACCGAAACAAATATTGCCGCTTCCATCGAGATCATGACCATGATACGGAGGAATGTCACCAACTAAAAGAGGAGATCCAGGAGCTCATCAATCGGGGTTTCCTGAGGAGTTATGTGGCAAAGGCAGGCGATTCTCGGAGAAGCAAAGACCAACGGTCGCGATCGCGGACCCCCCTAAGAGGGACCGTGCAAACAATCGAGATCAAGCCCAACGGGAGAGATCACACCAGGGAAGAGACGATCATCCTCAACCTCCAGTATTTCATACGCTTGCGGCAGGAGAAGTCCCAGTCATGAAGGAGGAGGGGGCTGGCCCCCCACGGCTAAAGAGGTCACGTAACGTGGAACCAATATTTTTCTCTGACAACGACCTCCCAGGATACCCGAATCGGAATGATCCATTAGTGATAACAGCCGAGCTTGGAAAGTGGGAGCTTCGGCGGATCCTCGTTGATCCAGGGAGTTCTTCGGAAATCTTGTATCGGCAGGCTTTCCTCGGCATGGGATACGAAATGGCACAGTTAAGGCCAGCAAAGGTCCCTTTGGTGGGATTTGATGAGGAGGCCGTGTATTCAGAAGGGATCATTCAGCTCCCACTGACGGTAGGGAGAGGCTCTCGAACTTCTCAAGTTATGGTAGACATCCTAGTGGCAGACGTACCCTCGGCGTACAACATGATTCTTGACAGATTTGGTCTCAATGCCCTTCGAGCCATTCCAAGCACATACCATATGATGTTGAAGTTCCCCACTGATAGGGGAATGGGAGAAGTGCGGGGAGATTTGCGTTCTGCTCGTGAATGTTACATGGCCTCTATAGGCATAGCAAGGGGGCAAGGAGGCAGGGTTGCAAAGTGACGTGCCGAGCCCCCGAGTAGACCCCCCGAAGGAGGTCAACTTCCTATTAGAAGGACCTGAAGATCCAAAAACAGCAGAGCCGGTGGACAAATTGGAAGAGGTACCTTTGAAGATAGATTGCCCAAATCATTGTGTAAGGGTGAGTGTGGAATTAAAAGATCCACTAAGGAGTCAGATAGTGGCGCTCCTTAGGCAATACGCGGACGTCTTCGCATGGACTGCTTAGGACATGCCAGGAGTGGATCCAGCGGTCATGACGCATAGGCTGGGGATCCGACCAGGTTTCCAGCCGGTCAAACAGAAAAAGCAAAGTTTTGCCCCGGATAGAGCTCGGGCAATCCAGGAGGAAGTTGAGAAATTGATCGAAGCCGGATACATTCGAGAAGTAGATTATCCAGATTGGTTGGCAAATGTTGTGTTGGTCCCTAAAGGGGAAGGCAAGTGGAGACTTTGCATCGATTTCATCGATCTTAATAAGGCTTGCCCAAAGGATAGCTACCCACTCCCGAGGATCGACGCCTTAATTGACGAGACGGCTGGTTGTTCACTCATGAGTTTCTTAGATGCTTTTCAGGGATACCACCAGATCCCATTACACCCGGAGGACCAGGAGAAGACCGCATTCATTACCAGCTAGGCAACCTACTGCTACACTGTGATGCCTTTCAGTTTGAAAAATGCAAGAGCCACTTATCAACGTTTGGTGAATAAGCTTTTTCAGCATCAGCTCGGGAGGAATATGGAGGTATACGTTGACGACATGTTGGTAAAAAGTCTGGAGGCAGGAAGTCATCCGGAGGATTTGGAGGAATGCTTCAAAACCCTTCGTAAGTTCCACGTAAAGCTTAATCCTGTCAAATGTGCTTTTGGCGTTTCTGCAGGAAAATTCTTAGGCTACATAGTACATCACCGAGGGATTGAAGTAAATCCAGCGAAGATCAAAGCTATCATGGATATGCCCGCACCGAGGAGTGTGAAATAAGTACAGAGCCTCACGGGCAGAATGACCGCCCTAGGTAGATTCCTCTCTCGCCTGGCGAAAAAATGCCTTCCTTTTTACAAGGTCTTGTCAAAGGCAAACAACTTCGAGTGGAATTCTGAATGCCAGAAAGCTTTTGAAAAGCTGAAGGAGCACTTAGCCACGCCCCCAGTTCTCACCAAGCCAAAGCCAAGAGAGCCCTTATATATATATTTGGCAATAGCCTATGAGGCCGTGAGTTCGGTACTGATACGAGAAGAAGACAAGATCCAGAGGCCTGTCTATTATGCAAGCAAGCGGTTGATGGGGGCCGAGGTTCGGTACCCTCCTATGGAAAAATTGGCCTTTGCCTTAATAATATCGGCCAAAAAACTCCGACCTTACTTTCAAGCTCACACGATTATTGTGCTTACTAATCAGCTTTTGCGGCAGGTCCTTAGCAAACCAAAACTTTCGGGGTGAATGTTGAAGTGGGCGGTGGAGCTCACTGCCTTCGACATTGAGTATAGGCCGCAACCAGCTATTAAAGCTCAGTCGTTGGCAGACTTTATTGCTGAAGGAATTGGGGCTCCCGAGGGTCCAAAGGGCGATCAGAGGCCATGGATGGTGGCAGTAGATGGAAGCTCGACCTCGGGTAGTGGAGGACCAAGATTGATGATTAAGAGTCCCGAAGGACAAATATAGCCTTATGCTTTACACTTCGAATTCCGAGCCTCCAATAACGAAGCAGAATATGAGGCCTTGTTGGCTGGACTGAGATTAGCTGAACAATTGGGAGCTCAGAGCGTTGAGGTGAGCTCGGACTCTAACTTGGTGGTACAACAAGTGAATGGAGAGTATGAAGCTCGAGAAAACCATATGGCGAGGTATTTGACCATGGTCAAAGAACTGATGGCGCGCTTTCAACGCGTGAAAATGGAGTATGTCCCTCGGACAATGAACACGGAGGCGGACCTGTTGTCCCGAATCGCCTCTTCCTCTTTCCCTACGAGCTCTCGGGAAATTAGGATTGAGTCTCTTCCGTAAAAAAGTATCGAAGAGGTTGCTGATCAGTTATTTGTGGAGGACGAGCCCAGCTGGATGGATCCGTTGCTGTTATACTTGAGAGAAGAGAAACTCCCTGAAGGCGATTTGGAAGCTCGGGAGGTCAAGCGAAAAGCCCGAAGCTTCGTGTTAATTAGGGGAGAATTGTACAGAAAGTCTTTTTCACAACCATTGCTCAAGTGCATCCGACCTCACGAAGCAGATTATGTCTTACGTGAGATACATGAAGGTATATGTGGAAGTCATATCGGAGCTCGGGCTCTTAGTCAAAAAGCTCTACGACAGGGGTATTATTGGCCAACAATGGTACAAGATTCGGAACAGCTGGTCAGGACCTGTGACCGATGCCAGCGAACGTCTAACCTGGTCCATGTGCCGGCAGTCGCGTTAGCCCATCTGGCCATGCCTTGCCCCTTCGCTCAATGGGGTATCGATATCCTAGGACCTTTTCCCCCGGCAGCAGGGAAAATTAGATACATCATGGCTGCTATAGATTATTTCACAAAATGGGTCGAAGTTGAGGCAGTGGCCTCAATCACCGCCCGACGGGTAAAACAATTTTTATGAAAGAACGTGGTATGTCGTTTTGGAATTCCTCGGGTACTGACCTCGGACAATGGCACTCAATTCTCTGATCGATCTGTTCAGGAATGGTGCCAGAAATTAGGCAGCAATTTACCTCGGTGGCCATCCTCAGGCTAATGGTCAAATTTAGCTCGCTAATAGGACTTTGTTGCGAGGCTTAAAAGCAAGAGTGGATAAAGCGAATGGTAGCTGGGCAGAAGAATTGTCGAGCATTCTGTGGTCTTATCGAACCACGGCAAAAGTTTCCACAGGAGAA
This sequence comes from Diospyros kaki, assembly GCA_036245055.1. NCBI lineage: Eukaryota > Viridiplantae > Streptophyta > Magnoliopsida > Ericales > Ebenaceae > Diospyros > Diospyros kaki. The sequence goes on from BSEG01000010.1 coordinate 5,027,050, forward strand.
ACCCCTTTCAGTCTGTGCTACGGTTTGGAAGCATTGATCCTAGTCGAGATCGAGATACCTACGATGAGAGTGGAGTTTTTCAGACCTAAATCTAATGAACAAAATCTGAGGGACAACCTCGATCTCCTGGATGAATTTCGTGATCAGGTGAAGATTCGGCAGGCTACCTACAACCAACGTATAGAGAGGTACTACAATCGAAAGGTGAGGGCATGAAATTTTCTACTAGGGGACTTGGTATTAAGGCGAGCAGACGTTCGGGGGGCTCGGGAGGCCAACAAGCTAACACCAAATTGGCAAGGTCCTTACAAAGTAACAGAAGTCCTCAGCCCTGGTGCCTACAAACTGCAAACCCTCGAAGGGGCACCAGTAAAAAACGCGTGGAACGTGCAGAACTTGAGGAAATTCTATCAGTAATTATTCTTTATTATTTGTTAGTCCAAATTTATTATTACATATCTTGTCAGTAGTATTCTCTTTGTTCTTTTCATATGCAATTCAGGAATAAATCTACTCTTCCTCCTATGCGTAAGAACTCATCATTCCCAAGAACTCCTTAGCAAAACAAAGGATCAGATTTGATCCTCAAGGGGTCCGAACCCTCGATCGAAACAAAGGGTCAAACATGATCCTCGGGGGGTCCGAACCCTCGATCGAAACAAAGGGTCAAATATGATCCTCGGGAGGTTCGAACCCTCGATCGAAACAAAGGATCAGATTTGGTCCTCGGGGGGTCCAAACCCTCCACCGAGATAAAGGATCAAATATGATCCTCAGGGGGTCCGAACCCCTCGATCGAAACAAAGGATCAGATTTGGTCCTCGGGGGGTACGAACCCTCCACCGAGATAAAGGATCAAATATGATTCTCGGGGGGTCCGAACCCCTCGATCGAAACAAAGGATCAGATTTGATCCTCGACAGATTTCAACCCACGACAAAGGATCAAATGTGATCCTCCCAAAGCTAAATCCTTCGGAGAGGAGACAGGGATCATGATCCCCTAAAATACAAAACATGCATGAGATCAACAAGTTTGGAAAAAAAAACGAAGGATCAAGCCCGATCCCTGATGATCCTTTTTGTATCTTAATAGAATGCAGAGGAAATAACAAAAGGAAAGTGACGGAAAAACAAAATTTTTCTATTACAGCAACAAGTTTAAATACAAAGGTAACTACTCTAAAGAAGATAAGGCCGCAGAAACATCAAAAGGAATGGAGTCCACATCCAGGTTGGGGAAGCGCTCTTTAGCAAGTTTCTTCATATGCTCAAAGCCACCCCGAAAAACTTCCTCTAGCTCCGCGGCATAAGCTTCGGAGCCTCGGAAATCCTCACGACCATTCTGGAAAGCCACTTGGGCATCCTTAAGGGCAGACTGGAGCTGGGCATGAGCAGTGCGAAGATCTTCCTTACACCGGGAATAAGACTCCAGCACCTCGACTTGTCCTTTCTTGGCCTTCTTCAGCTCCAGAGTAAGCCTTCGTTGATCCTCTTGAAGCTGATTATTGTCTTCCCGAAGTTGATTATTGGTACCCTGCGCGGTGTCCAACTCCTCCCCAAGCCGAGAATTAGCCTGGTTGGCCTCTAGCATGTTTTTCTGGACTAACTCCAGATCCTCGCGCATTTGAGCTTCGGCTTCATTTGCAAGTTGGGCGTCTTCTTAGGCCAGCTCAACGGACTTGGTCAAGATATGGACACGATGTTCCAAATTCGACAGCTGGGAAGAGAGGGACTCAAGCCCTCGGAGCCTTTCAACCTCGGATTCCAGGGAGGAGATCCGGGCGCACAGTTCAGACTCTCCCCGGGATACTGAACCCTGGAACCCTACGAGGCTCTGGAGAAATAGAAACAGAACAGAGATTAAGATTTACTGGTATAAAGGAAATCAAAAAGAAGAAAGATTAGGATCATACCCTCAGGATCTCGGCACATTAGTCTGGTTCGTTCAACGTTTGAGGGATGTCAGGAAGAGCCAGAGCTGCCGAAGGAGTAGTGGCGACTTCAGAAGTTGGGGGTTCGAAAGGAGTGGTAGCTGAAGGGGCAGCTCCTGTCCTGCGGTGTTTGGTTCGGCGCGCAAGGATTTCCTTTGTGGACAATGTAGAAGCCTCTTCCAGTGAAGCTTCCCCTGTCAGGTCTAAGCGCCTCGTTGGGGCAAAGGCGTTAATATTTGCTTAAAAACAAAACTGACAGGAATGCTGGGAGACGTAGCTGGGGGCTTCATACCTGCTGAGGTGGGCTTCTCTTGTACCTCCATACGAGCTGCAGCAACCACTTGAGTAATGGTTGCCGAGTCATCTTCGGAGGGGATAGGCAAAGGGGCAAGCAAGGCAGAAGATTTTTGCTAGGGGGGCCTTTGAGCCTCCATCAGCATTGTCCCTAGGAGCTTCTCGAAAGGTTCGGGGATCCCCTTCTGCTGTTATTTGGGACCTTGAGGACGTCGGAACTTTCTTATTTTTTCTGCTCCTCGGAGCTCGCTCGGAAGGGGTCACCCTCTCCAACACCTTCTGGACGCTGGGAGGGGCCGAGGGGCCCTTACTCCCAGGGAAGTCCAAAATCATTCCCTCGGCGATGGGGGAGTAGGATATCTCCCAGAGATCTTCAACTGGGAAGAGGAAACAATGAAAATCAGACGCCGAAAAAGAAGAAGAAGGAAGAATAAGAAAGAACACGAAAGAAAAAGAACTCACACTTCTCACCGTCCAAGCCCGCCTTGGTGAGGCTGGGGTTGGAAAGCGACCCCTCTTCCCAATTCTGACTGTTTTTCATAAGTCGGCCGGCGGACTCTTCAATAGCCTCGACACTTGGACGTTTGCGCTTCGTATCCAGGGTCCATTCGTTGCAAACGGACCAAACCTCCTGAGAAGAGCCAGAGGGCTTGGGGCGGATAAAAACGAAGCGCTCCTTCCAATCGTCAGAATCTTTCGACCCACCAGATTGCATGAGGGTCGAAGCGCCAATCTCGAGTTCAGGGCGCTCTTTCCAAGCAAGAAGACGGCCATCTTTCACGATCCGGGGGGAAATGGAGATCCAACCTCCAGGATCGTGGTTGGTGGTAAAGAAGAATTCAAAGAGATCTCCGGATGGTTTAATTTTGCCAGTATGGAAGATGAGAAGAAAGCCCATCAGATACCGCCATCCGAAGGGGGATAGCTAGGCAAGGGCGATGGTAAGGTGTTGAAGCAGTGACATCACTCTTCTTCGGGGGGGAGTCGAAAACCCCTATCGAAAGCACATTTGTAGACGCAAAGCCGACCAGCGACAGGGTGACACGCTTGCAGGTGGCTGTTGAACTCGACCTCCCACTCTTCGGGGATATGGTATTTTTCTCTGAACTGTTGACATTCTGCTTGGCTCATCCATTGACATGGGATAGACACGGCCGGGTGGTTTTCCCATTCAATGAGCTCTGCACCGGTGGAGTTGAACTTCCCAGAACCAGTAATTGCCATGGCAAAAGAGTAGAAGAAGGAAAAAGGAGGAAACGTTTATCGGTGCAAGAAGAGCTAAAGGCTGAAGGAAAGTCGGGTGAAAAAACGACTGAGGGAGTATAGAGTTCCTATTTAAACCGTGGGTGAAAAGAGGCCAAAGGACGAGCAATGATGAGCATTAATTACCGCAGGCTGGCATTACTCGAAAGACGAAAAGGTTTCGGACAACGTATGGGGAAAAGATATCGCCGTAGAAACAAATCGATTCTTGTGCCCTCCAAACACGCGGAAGAGGAAAATACGGTTAACCCCTCGGATCGCATAAGACGACAACCAGCAAAGAGACAGGAGGAAGGGCCTTGGGAGCTTTACCACTCTTTTAGTCCTTCGAACCGAAGAGCTCAAAGAGTGGGAGGACAAGTGATGAGGAAAAGGACCTCGGGTCCCAAATTGCGCCGATACCTAGGACGAACAGCCAAATGCGGGTGGAACACGTGTTGCTTGATAAAGAGCTTCGATCAATGATTATCTCGCTGAGGACTAAAGGACGCGTGGTAGAAAATCATCGCCATGATAGGTGGCGGGGCACACAGAAAAGAAGCCCCGAGTTCCTAGGGATCGATCACCTTGCCGAAGGTCACGGGGATAGGGTCTATCCCGAAGATCTCGGGAGCGGACGCCACTATGGAATCCTTATCAAGAAGATCCCGAAGTTCCCTCCGAGATCCTAATCTTAAGGAGAGGATAAAAGGAAGAGCACGAGGTAAGAATAGGGGATTTTTCCATTACAATTATATTCCTAAGAAGCAAGTGAACTGACTTGATCGTCAGAGATTGACTGGGGGAGCAAGTCCCCGTCTCCATTGCAGGTACGGTCAAGGAGGCAGAAAGGTAGCATTCGGCCACCACTTTCTCGGATCTCAGCATCAGGCTTCCTGCAGGAATTTTGGTTCTGTAGGTTGGAGAGCCAAGGAGGAAGATTGGGATGGAGAGCAATATTGTTGCTGTGGCGATCCCAAAACCCCATTGCCATCCTTTATTCTCTTCTACCCACACCACAAAAGTTACAGCAATTAGAGCTCCACAAGAGAGGGAGAACACAAAGTAGTTGAAGAAGCTCGATCTCTGTTTCCTTCCCTTCGGTGTATTCTCATCAAACTGCTCTGCTCCATGTGGAGGAAGAGAACCTTTTATTCCACCAACACCCAGTGCGACCAGATAGAGGCCTGTAAACAGTAGTATTGCTTTTCCCCCATGAAGTTGCTCGCATGGAGTGTTTCCATGGGCAAACGTGCAGAATGCTAACTCCCGAACCCCAGCGTTTGGGGGCCATTAAGGCTCCCGAACTCTGGAGTTCAGGGACCTTCAAGCGCCCCGAACTCCAGGGTTCGGGGGGTGATTCGTGAAGCTCAGCGGCCATGGCCACCGAGCTTCCTGTATATATATATATATGTGTGTGTGTGTGTGTATATATGTATGTGTGCGTATATATATGTATATGTATGTGCGTGTGTCTGTGCCTTTATATGCGTGTATATATATATATATATGTTTGTGTGTCTACGTGTATATATTGTATATATATGTATGTGTGTCTTTGTGTATATATATATTGTCTGATTATTTATTTTCATCCATTTTTTTTGTGTTCAGCCATTGTGAATTTTTTTTTTGTGTTTGGGTAGTCGTGTATGGCTACTGACGAGAGAGAAAGTGAGTGAATAGAATATATATTGTGTGTATCTGTATTATATATATGTGTTTATGTATGTATATGTGTTTTTTATTTTGTAAACTTGTCTTGTGAAGTTTGTATTTGTAGATCGAAATTGTTAAGATTTGAAGGTGTGTTATAGAGATGAATGTGTGTGAATGGCTCCCTGGCTGTGTAGAAGAGGGTATTTTTGAAAAAAATTGGCTACAAAAAGTTATTAAATTAGTTGCAAAAAGTAAAAGAATAAAAATAAATTTTTAATGACTGCGAAGAGTAAAAAAGTGATTGCGAATAGAATTTCCCTAGTTCAAATTGTGGCCACTAGGTGGGATGGCCACACTTGAACCGAGATCCACTCGGTTTATGGTTCATATGTGGCCATGGTGGCTAATCGAGATCCTCTCGATTTTTGGAGTCACGTGCTTCTTCAAACTCTTGAACCAAATATGTTGCGAAATATATTAAGAATATTTTGAGAATATACTATTCGAAAAATCCGAGATGATTGCCACGTGTCCCCCCTCTCCTTCTTTTATAAATAGAAGGCTTGTCTCCTTATTTAGGGGATTCATTTTTGGACAAAGACTCTATTTTGCTTTCAAACATTCCAAGGGCCAATCGGTTCTCAAGGGTCAATCGATCATTTTAATAATACTATTCATTAGGGAGTTACTATTTATCAATAACTATTCATCAACATGAACACGAGCATCTATACACATATTGATATTGTCATGCATATTATTTGCGACATGCATTGAACATATTTCTCATAATATTATCTAACTTGGCCGTCGAAGGGCCCGCGCAGAGGACTCCCTCGTGTGGCTTTCTAATTGTTGTTGTACCCGCAAACTAAATCTTAGATGACTTGTCTTTAGCTTTGGAATACTAACCTATTGAAGACCCTCTTAGGGTCCCAACGTCACTTATCACTCGAAAACCCTTCCAAACACCTCACATTAGAGATTTCGGAGACTATTCCAGACCCATGCCTTGTTGAATTCCAACTCCAACCCAATCCAGATCTGTCAAAGTCTCCTTGATGATATCCTAGACTCTTGACAGCAATGGATGCTTTTGCTTAGATCAATCTCAAGACAAATAAAATTTATTGTTATAACTTGACAAAAAAAAGTAAGAAAGCTGTCAAATAGTGTAGCAGTTACAAACACTTTGCCCAATCCTCCATATGATTATTAAGTTTGCCCAATCTCTCTGTCCCTCACTCTCTCCCTCCCTTTCCATTGATATGTATTTTGTTGTTTTTGTGAACTCTAGCATAGGAAGCTCCACCTGAGGCAGTGGATGGAAAAGGGTCCCCCTCGCGAAGCCAAGTGGTGATATTCAACTTTGCATACTGTCACAGCTAGCCATGGTTGGTGCAGGCGTTCTCAGCTTGCCTTATGCAATGGCCTACTTAGGCTAGTATATACACGTACATGCATAAACAGGGCCCTACAAAATAAGATGAAGACTTGATATGTGGTTTAACTCGAGTTTTCCACACCCTTTGACCTCTCTTCCTGCTTCAGGGCTCCAGGAAAGGAACAATACTAATGGTGCTTATGATGCATCACTCTGATATTAAGAATTGTTGCATATTTTAAAGAGTTTCATCTCTAGAATGGACTATGAATATTTAGTAGTATAAATAAATAAGTAATAAATATTTATAAAATTATCTAAATAAGTGTCTAAAAATATTTAAACAAAATATCTAATAAAAGATCTCATGAAATATCTAAAATTTGTATTAAAAAATAGAACAATTCAGTATGACGGTGAATTTGTATCCTCCGCCACACTCAAGCCTATAAATAGGCATCAATGTATATATTTTATATTTAAGCAATCAAAGCAAAAACAAGCAAATATTATTAAAAAGTCAAAATTCCTTCTTTTATAAATTGTCTATTTCTCCTCCAACTTTCATATCTTTTCAAATTAATTCTCAGTCTTCTAGCTCATCAAAATTAGTCCCTACAAAATTCACCAAAACATTCCCAACCAACTTCTGTAAAATTAACTCATTCCAATCAATCAAATACTATGACCGAACGCAATGCGGCAGATGATACAGCTCCACGAATAGGTTCCCGGCGTGCGGTTTGACTGGCACCATTACCTCTGCCGACATGCTTTCGGCCCGAAGCAGGGGCCATGGATAGTGCTGCCACAGCAGCTAATTGTGTAGGTTGGCTGTGACATTGTGTATATGGTGACAGGAGGAAAGTGTTTGAAGAAGTTTATGGAGATAACCTGTGGAAACTGCACCAGGCTTAGGCAATCTCTACTGGATTTGCATCTTTGGATCCACCCGCTCTTCCTCTCGAGTGGAGAGCGTGAGCTACGCGTACAAGGAAACCACTGGAGTGGACTACATATTCCGGGGACACATGTTTTTTAGCTTAAAGGAGAGTTCCCCGGGATTCATTATTTTATGAGAATCAATGGAGAGTTATATTTGTATGAAGTCTTCCCTTATTCTTTTATTAAAAAAGGTTATTTCTACACTTTAAATTCATGACTTTTTATTTATGAAAGAGTAATCTTATCATTGCTATCAATATTCGTATCAAGTGTGATTAATAAATTAAAAATAAAATCACAATAGACATAACGGTTGACTCATAAATGTACCTATTATCTCTTTGGCATGGAAGAATGAGCATCACAATAGACATAGCAGCGGAGAAGATTGGTTACAATGTTTTTAAAGAAAAGTAGGAACCCTACTACCGTTTTCTACATAACATTGCTGTCACCACTCTTTATCAATTTTATACTAAAATGATTAAAAAAAATTAATTCAGCAATACTTAGTTATCAAAGCTGAATTAAACATCATACAGTTCAAAGGACTGTTTCACGGTTTAGTCCATGGTTCAATTGTTCTCACTCTAATAAATCCACCTATAAAACTAACAATAACATATTTAAACAGGAAAAGAAAAAGAAACGAACATATTTAAAGAGTAAAAGCATCATACATGCAAAATATGAATATAATTAAAATGAAGATTCTAATATAGATGTCAAGTAATACAAAAAAGGATAAAGTTAGAAATAAGATTCGTAATAAAGATGGAGTGACTTTTATTAAAAATAAGAAGAATAAAACACTACAACAACAACAACAACAACATATCCAGCCGTTATCCCACTATGTGGGGTTGGCTACATGAATTCTAGACTTCTATGTGGGTTACATCCCAACAGATAGTTTGTCTAGAATTCATATTTGGATCCGACTAGGTTTTACGCTGGCTGTCGGCTACCTAACACAACCCTCCTCCTTTATCCGGGCTTGGGACCGGCAGTGGATAATATCCCCTGGCGGAGTAATGATGAAATGAAGTTTAAACACCATCTTCACATGGAGAAATTTCATGAGATGGTGGTGAATGAAGATAATTGATATAGTTGTGTTCCATAACTTAGTTGACATGGTGAAACCAACAAGTACAATATGGAAACACAACAAGAAGAATAAAACACTATTAAAATAATTTAATCGGGTGAAAGCTTTATCAAGACCAATAAAGACTTTTATGAGAAGAGTGGATGAAATAGAATGGAACAAATTATTAATAGAGGATGATGAAATGGGACGAGTATTGATAGATGAACACTGAAAAAAGTTTGGTCAAAGACATTGAAGTTTGATATAATTATATGGATCTTGTAAAAGATAAAGGCATAGCTAAAAATGAAATATAAATTGCTGCCCCAAATAAGGTTCAAGAAATCAAGTGTCAGCTGTGAATTGCACCATTGGAGAGCTCCTTAGTTAAGATTATTTGGGATTAATCTCCTCATTCTCAGTTAGCAAGGATTGGAGACCTAAATGCATCTTGTATTTTGTTCCATGGTTCAACACAGGATTCTTGCAGGCTAACACTTTTGAAATGCTGTCGGAAGATTGTTGCCTGAAAAGCCAAGTTTGCAGCACTCTCTTAAGAGTTGCAGGATGGGATTACTGTTTTGACAGGCTTTGAGAAATTCTTGGTTTATTTATTTGGCTCATTCATGTAGATCTGGACTTCTCTTATATTTTTCTCAATGTCTTTATGTTGTGTTTCTAAAGTTAGTGAGCTCTATTTTTATTTTCTAAAGTCAATGTCTTTATGTTTGGAAATCCAATGGTTTAGTAATGTTTAGTATTTAATATTTAATATTTATTTAGACCAATTACAATGCAACACGTCAGCGGGTTTGGAAAACCCACCAGGTCACTGTAGCATGATCCATGTTCTTATTATTAGGGTTGAATTACCCAAGTCATTACATATAATAAATGAATCTTATTCTCATCTAAGCCTAAAATGGGAACCCCAATAAAATAAAAACAACAGAAGCAGCAGCAAAGAACAAAGAAACACAAATGGTATCACGATGTACTGTTGAGTGCTCCAGTTTCAGATTAGTCATTTGATGATTTTGAACTTTGGTCAAACTGTTCTCAATATGCATACCTTATCGACACATTCTTGAAAAAATTAAATAAAATAAGGCAATTTATTAAAAATAACAAAAAGTTGATTTTTGATGCATGATGCCCACATAATTCAAACATCCACCCTAAGCTGATTAAATAAAAAACCAAAAACAAAGCCAAAGGCAGATGAAACATATATCAGCGAAATACAAATTAAAAATAACATTAATCCCAATCTTGTAATAGCATATAATAGATCAGTTCTTTCAGGTTACACACCACCTTCATGACAAATATAATATCAAGGCCTTCAGCTTCAAAAGAAAGAGATCCCTCGCAATGTTGCTAGTGTCATATCTTTTCCCCTTTAATTCATACATATGACTATCCTCAGTTAACTGTATGCAAGCAATAAAAATGCAAGAAAAATCAGCATTAGACTTCTGATATGGCAAGTACCATCCAAGGTTAAAGTTTGTCATCTTGTAATAATTGCTCATTTGTCTAGGGAGAGAGCCTCTTTAGTCGGAGAAATTCTGCATCTCTTCCAAGATTAAATCAAGTTCCAATCAGCTCATAAGGGCCATCTTGCAACTAATTCACAATCACCCTCCGATATATGTTCATATTATCTGATTAATGTCTTAGTCAAATTAATTGCATTATAGCAAAATTATATATGATGGGTTTCAAATCTCTGATCCATTTAAGCTGATCCCAGATCATCCACCGAGTCTGACCCGTGACCAGCCATAAAAAGTCATTGTCTATTTGATTACTACTGTCCTAACATGTATCTTATTGAATATGCATATCATGATATCACTGGTAAAAAATACTGACCGCTAGATGTTTTACTGATATTATGACTCAATAGTTGTAAGGAATGATTGAATTCCAAAACTTATGAAAAGAACACCACCAGAGAGAGCAACCTGCACCAAACAACTTTATGGTCATCAATTGCTTAACAAAAAGGGTAAATATGATTGGGCAAACAAGAAAGCAAGTGCAGGAAAGTACAATCTTTTCAGATATCTGAGTTGCCAAACTCTTTCCTCCCAGGACAGCAGCAACAGTACACAGTCCTTGTCCTCTGGTAAAGGTGAAAACAAAATCAGCTCCACACTAAAAATTAAAACTATCTTATTTACCACAAACAACAGTAACATAAACAGTTATGGGGTTGCAACGTAGAAATTGGCAAGATAAAAATGTCAACCCAAAACTAGCTCAAAACTAAGGCCAGGAGATGTCAGCTTTCCAACTGAAACTGAGGTATGAAGTATGTTCAGGTGAAGCGGGAGAAAGCAAATAAACATTTTTAGTGCCATAATTAGAAACTTATGGTTGTAAAGATTCTCACGTCATTTATGTCATAAGAATGATCTTCAAATCAAGAAAGATCAAATTTACAGTTCTATATCAATAAATCACTGAATGAGGTAGCAATCTGATCAGTGGCATTATGGTACATGTTAATTGCAGATCCTGACTAATGGTGGTTGGCTTCGCTGGTGCAAGTACAATTGCATGGAAAAAATAATAACTACGTGAAAAGATTTGTAAACTCACAAGATTCCACCGAGGACAACACCAAATGGGTTCTCATCTGCCGCCAAACCAATGGTAGCTAACTGAAAGTTGTATAAAAATGTAAAGCAGCAATGGAGAAAAACGGTAATGACAAAAGGATTATATAAAGATAATACATCATTCCTGTTCTAGTTTTACCTGGCTTTTGTCACCCCATTCCCCAAAGAAAGTAATGGAAAATGCCTATAAGATAGTAATGATACATCGATGAAATAACTTGTGGCTGCACATTAGTATTGGAAGATCTACGTAAAAATAACTAAGAAATCAAAACCTTCAAAAATATAGGTGAGAAAAGCTGAGTGAGAACTTGCCGCTGTTGCCTTTTCAAATCATCATCAGCCTGACAGAAAATACATGCACTGATGTTACGCAAACACCAAAATAATGGCTCTGGTAGAACCACATCTAAGTTCAAACTTTAATAGGGAAATAAGATTGAGACAGATTTTACGGAAACCAAAATAACAGTGTATTAGAAGAAGGAGATGGCAAGGGGTGAAATTTTGAGTGTGTTGCTGTAGTATGATCTTCTATCTGTGTGCTCTTTGTTCTTCCTCTGTTTATATTCTAAGTCAACCCCATCAATGGCCTCCATGAGCATTTCACTGTCTCAGTTCTACTACATCAAATGGGCAAGAAAAAAATGAAGTGGACACCATGTAATAAGACAGATGGAAAAGACAACAAGATGAGAGATCTCCAGCTCTGCCATGCAGTGCATCTCTCGATGAAGCCACCAAAAGCAGGATCGATGGCCAATTATGACTTCCTGAATTGTGTAAAAGGAATACAGCCCTCATCCCCTTTGTGCTTTAGCAGTTAATTTGACTTCAAGCAATCAGGACCATGTTATCCATTCCAAAAGCCTCATATTGCTGCCATAAATATGAGTAGCATTGCTGAATCGAGCTCTAATAGACATCCAGATAAAAGGCATTGCTAAATTCAAGACAAAGCTAATTGTCATTATTGAATCCAAGCCAGTATAACCAATCACCATGACCAATGGGGTTAAGTAACAGCAAAGGGGTTAATGTTGTTGAGAATTCACATTATCATGTATTAGGTTTGCTACTGTATAGAATAGTTGTATCTTGTACCTAGCATAGGTAGCTTGTATGTGGCAGTTAAAATGTTTTGGTATAAATACTTATAACCCTAGCTTAATAGATTTGATTAGTTCTTTTCCCTCCAATTTCTCTATTCCTCTCTTCTTTCCTCTCAATTCTGTATATCATTTTTTATGGTATCAAAGCCATGGAGGGGTAAAATCTGGAGAATTGGAGCAGATTTGATGTAATTCAATCTTCAAATCTTGTTTGGGACTGTATCTTCTTGGTTTGAACAAGAGTTGTGATCTGAGCTGCAATCTGATCAAGAGCTACGATCTGATCAAATCATCATATTTCTCGTGTGATGTTCAGATCTGCGATCTGATCAACAGTTGCGTTCTGCTCAAATCATCATCTCTCATGTAATGTTCAGATCAAGGGCTGTGATCTGATATCAGAACTTCCCTGGATCTCTGGAAATCAGATCTGACCTGCCGGATCTGCTGTTCTGCTGCGATCTGCTGGTTGAGATTTCTATAATCTGGTGCGATCTGCTGCTCTGGAATTCCTGAGGCTACGATCTGGTATTCTGGTGTTATATTGTTGTGTTGATTGTTGAAATTAGGGTTTAACATGTCTGGTTCTGAGGTAATATCCCATACTTCTGTTGTTGTTCCAAACATGTCTGGTACTCCTGTGATTACAACTGAAAAGCTGAATGGAAAAAATTATTTTTCCTAGGCAGCTTCAGTTAAAATGTGGTTTTGAGGCCAAGGGGTTAGCGATCATATAAATGAGATACCAGAGAATGATAGGATATTATGGGATCAAGTTGATACACAGCTTGTTTCTGTCTTGTGGCAGTCCATTGAACTAGATCTAGTGCCTCTTTTTCATGTTTACAAAAGTTGTGCAAAAATATGGTCACATGCATAGTCTTTATACAAACGACATCCTTCGTTTGTACCCTATTATTAGTACATTGTTTAAATTTCAAAAAGGAGACTTAGATATGACAACATACCTGGGAAAGGTTCAATCTGCTGTGACAGATTTCAATAGCATCCTGCCGATCACTGAAAATATTACTGAACAGCATGTCCAACGTGATAAACTGTTCATGGTGCTTACATTGGTTGGATTGAGATCTGACTTGGAGAGTGTTAGAACACAAATCTTCAGCGGACCTGTCATTCCTAATATGAAAGAAGTGTTTCAAGGCTGCTGTGTGGTACTCAGCCTTTTACTGGCCCTGATTCAACAACTGAGGGTCTATTATGGTTTCTCAGGCCACATTCTTTGGTAATCAGTTCAAGAATAAGCAGCCACAGCATGACAGATAAGGGGGGAAACAGCCTTTTTGCTCCTATTGTTCACAAACTAGGTCATTATAAAGGGACATGTTATGCATTACATGGTCATCCACCTAAAGCAAATGTGTCATCTATGGTTTGATACCACTGACCAGCTAACTGCCGATTCTGTTTCAACCTCAGTTTCAGCTGGACGGGGTGTTATTTCAGGGTCAGGTGCTGTTTCTCAGCTTATTTCCAGGGAGCAGTTAGCTGGATTTTGCCAGTTGCACAAGCTGCAAGTTCTGTTACTTTTTTCCAACATCAGATTCTTCATCTTCTGGCTCTGTATCTCATTTATTGCTTAGTCCCTGGATCCTTTATTCTGCAGCCTCTGTACATATTTCTGGTAATAAATTTTTGTTTTCTCATATTGAGTCCTCTAACACATTGCCTTCTATTACGGTGGCTCCCTACAGGTATAGGCCAAGCCAATCCATTGCCTTCACTATCTCTTAATTCAGTCCTGCATGTACCTCATTGTCCTTATAGTGTAATCTCCGTTAGTCATTTGATTAAATCTCTTGATTGTTGGGTTATCTTTGATTCCAATTCTGTTTTGATGCAGGATCCAAATACTGGATGAATGATTGGCACAGGACATGAATCTGAAGGCCTTTATCATCTCTCTTTACTCTCTGTTTGTACTGTTACTACAGCCACACCCTTGTCAATTCATTGTAGATTGGGTCATCCTCATTTGTCTCCCATCATTGTCTTCTTTACAGTCTTTAGATTGTGAATCTTCCCAATTGACCAAACACATACGGTCTTCTTTTCCTAATCGGATTAATAAAAGAGCTGACTCTCCTTTTTCTCTTGTGCATTCTGATATTTGAAGTACACGTTGAGTTAGATCTAAACAAGGTTTTTCTTACTCTGTTACTTTTATTGATTAATGATGATTATTCTCGTTGTACTTGGCTCTATTTGATGAAGGATTTGTCATGACCTAGGGTTTGGATGGGAAATTGAGAAGAGTATGGGGAAGAATTAGACAGAAATGGAGGGAGACAGCAAGAATAAAGGGAGAACAGTGGAGATCGATTGGGAGAATAGAGGAGAACGGGAGAGAGAAATGTAGAGAGAGAAAATAGAATTCAGATTATCATTTCATAATGATCATTTCTTTACAACTCTAGTAGCTTTATTATATAGCTACTACTCCTAGCTAAGTATTTATGTTCCTAAGTAAGGAGAAGACCCATACAATTCCGTTACCAAAGACGGAATAAGCAACGGCAGAATAGTGATAAGGGAAAGAGAGAAGGCAACAAAAGCGGTTAAAGGGCAATATGGGGAGAGCAAGCAGGTGGGCTGTGCGTACAACGGATTCTGTTAGAGGAGCACAGCTGGAACAACATATAAATAGGGAAGATGGTAGAATAGAAAGGCAATGGGGAGTAAGAGAGATATTGGCAGAGTATGGACCTCTCGAAAGTCCATTTTCCTTTCATTTACTGAATTTTCCACTGTAATTCTCTCCATTTTTCAGTAAACCAAGGTAGATTATCTTCAATAATCTATCAATATGACAACTAAAATAACAAAAAAACTACTCCTAAAGTATTATTATATCCTTGGCGCCATGATAGGATTGAACTAACTTTTAGTCTTTATTCACTTCATTTTATAAAGAGGTTAAAACTCAGTTTGATTCTTCCATTCATATCCTTCAAAGTGACAATGCCAACGAATATTGTTCCAAGTCTTTTCAATCTTTTCTATCTTCTCATGGCATTTTTCATCAAACTTTGTGTCCATATACTCCACAACAAAATAGGGTAGCAGAACGTAAAAATCATTACCTCATTGAGACAACACATATCTTTTTCGTTCATATGCACGTTCCTCTTCTTTTATGGGATGTTGCTCTTTTGACTTCCAACTATCTAATTAATCGAATCCCTTCTACTATTAATGGACCTATTCTCCATACTCTACTTCTCCTCAGAAACCCTTATATCCTCCCCCCTCTTCTTATTTTTGGTTCCACCTGTTTTGTTCATATTTTATCACCAAGAAGGGAAAAACTATTACCTCAATTTGTTAAATGTGTCTTCTGGGGATATTCTCTCCAGACGGGTTATAAGTGTTTTCCCCTCAATCTAAATCGGTATTTCCTTTCTTTTTATGTTACTTTCTTTGAGTCTAGTCCTTTCTTTACTTCTTCCTCATCTCTTGATGAGGTTCTTCTTGTTCCTTATTTTTCTTCTTTGGTTCCTACTATCTCTTCTCTCATTACTTCCTCTCTTCCTTCTCGTCCTCTCTTTACATATCAGCGTCATTCTCGAACTTCTTCTATTCCTCCAAATGGTGTGGTTTCTCCACCTCATGTTCCACCAAATGTTGCAGTTCCTTCATATGCTTGTCTCCCTACAAGTTCCATTATTCCATCAATTTCTAGTCCGGTTCATCCTTCTCTACACAAAGGTATCATTCTTTTCATAATCCTTATCCTATTTACACTTTTTTGAGCTATGATCATTTATGTTCTCCCAATTCTACCTTTGTTCCTGCTCTTTCATCTATTTCTACTCGCCCTGGTTGAAATCATGTTATGGACGAGTAGATGTTTGCTTTACTTGCTAATGGGACTTGGGATTTGGTTTCCCTTCCTCCCAAGAAATCCCTAGTTGGTTGCAAATAGGTTTTTACTATTAAACTTGGTCCAAACGGCTCTATTGACAGATTGAAAGCATGTTTGGTTGCCAAGGGTTATACACATATCTTTTGTCTTGATTATGGAGATACCTTTTACCCTATGGCTAAGATTGCTTCAGTTCGTTTGTTTCTTTCCATGGCTACTATTAAACATTGGCCTCTTCATCAGCTTGACATAAAAAATGCTACTCTCCATGGTGATCTTCTTGAGGGGGTTTACATAAAGAAACCACCTATGTGTGTGGGGCTCGGGGGAGTCTCGCCTAGTTTGTCACCGCAAGAAATAATTGTATGGTCTAAAGAAATCACCTAAGTGCTGGTTTGGCAGCTTTATTTCTATAGTTCAATCCTTTGGATTGACCAGGAGTGAAGCTGACCATTCTATTTTCTATGCTCCTAGTGGTGTTATCTACTTGGTTGTCTATGTAGATGATATTGTCATTACTGGTGATGATGAGCAAGAGATTTCTCAATTGAAGAGTCATTTGTTTTCTCACTTTCAAACTAGAGATTTTGGTCCACTGCAGTATTTCTTGGGTACCAAGTTTGCTAGATCTGGGAATGACATTTGTATCTCTCAAAGGCAGTACGCCCTTGATATTTTGGAGGAGACAAGCATTTTAGATTCTAGGCCCATTGATACACCTATGGATCCTAATTCTAAGCTTGTTCTTGGACAGGGGGAGCCTATTTATGATCTAGGTTATTATAGGAGACTGGTTAGGATGCTAATTTATCTCACAGTAACTCAATCAAATATTGCATTTGTTACTAGCATGATTAGCCAGTTTTTTTATTCTCCTTGTGATGGTCATTGGCAGGCTTTGGTGCATATTTTGCAATATATTAAGAATTCATGTGGTAAAGGTTTATTTGATGATAAAAGACATAAACAGGTGACTGGTTATGTAGATGTTGATTGGGCAGGCTATCCATTTGATAGACAGTCCACTTCTAGCTGGGTTTTGGTTGGAGGCAATCTGATTTCTTGGAAGAGAAAAAGCAACATGTTGCTAGGTCTAGTGTTGAAGCTGAGCATAGAGCCATGGCATTAGCTACATGAGAACTGATTTGGCTGAAACAACTTCTTGAGGAGTTGTAGTTTGGTGATTCAGGTTCTATGCAGCTTATGCGTGACACTCATGTTGCTCTTCATATTGCATTTAATCATGTTTTCATGGAAGGATCAAGCATATTGAAATAAACTGTCACTTTCTGAGAGAAAAACTGGCTTCTAATGAGATTTCTACAGAATTTGTTGGGACCATGGATCAGCTAACTAACCTGTTTACTAAGGCTCCTCGAGGTCTGAGGATTGAATATATTTGTTCCAAGCTAAGCACATATGATATGAATGCGCTTGCTTGAGGGGGAGTGTTGACAATTCACATTAGCTCGTAACTGACATAGGTAGGTTGTATGTAGCAGTTACAGTGTTTGAGATAAATACTGACATAGGTAGGTTGTATGTAGCAGTTACTTCTTAGGAATGACATTTCCCTTCCATCACCAAATTTAGTCAAATTTCTTTTTTCCTTTAAGAATGCCAAGGACGGGCTGTACTACTTGGCAACTCGTCCTTCTCAATACAAGGTCGTGCTTCCTCAAGGTAGGGCAAAGGGCAAATCCAACATGGGCGACTACAAGTCCAGTTGGTTCTACATCTCTTGCTCTTTGCTTTCGTTGCTCAAAAACACTAGCTTCATGCTTACTCCAGGTAAAGCCACGTTAGTTGCCCTAGGTTGTTTTGTTTTGCCTTACGTTTTTAACACTTTTACTTTTCCATGCAGATCTTGCGGGTGGAAAACCAACCTTGTAAGCCTAGGAGGCCGAGGTTCTGGACAAGCTCGTCGCTGCGAGTTTGGGCTCAGAAGATTTCGAGATCACTGACGAGCTACTCATAAACCACGAGCTCGAGCCCCCTCTTAACATCGAGGTTATCAAAGGGAACCACATTGCGGTCCTGGGTGAAAAGGTCCTTCCGTCTACCTTCCAAGCGTCCGCGTCGAGAAGCCAAGCCGAAGTTATGGTGGATCTTGATCTCGTTCAACCGAAGAGATCTAGGGTTAGACCAAGTGCTACTTCATCTGCAACCCCGACCTCAAGCTCGCAGGGAGGGAGATCGGAGCAGTCACGGTCTCAACAGCAATCTCAACAACAACAACGCCCACAACAACATCATCAGCAAAAACATAACCAACAGCAGCATGAACAAAGGCAACGACCCCATCTTCCGTAGACACAACAACAACAGCACCCCTATCACCAATCAAGGCAGCGAGCTTCTGCCCCTCTAGATCGTGATTCAAGTGGAGCTCGCTGGAAGGAGCTCATGAGAACGGTTGACAATGCCCCTGTCGCGGGCTCAAAAAGAAAGCCCGACCAGTCCCAGCAGCAAGAGGATACTAGGGGCAAACGGGCTAGGGTCCCTGATCAGGAGCCAGCCTTAGAGGCCCTACTGGGGAGGACCTACGTTGGCCCTTTCCTAGACTCCATGCCCACTCTTTTGGGTGAGACCGCGAAACCCCTGGACGATACGAGACTGAAAGGGGTCGCTCTTTATGACTTTATGGCTCGCCACAGTTTGGTGGTAAGTTATACCCTCTTGTACCTTAGCCCTTTGGTTTGCTTTCTCTCGAACTAACTTTTCTTCTTTCACAGATGTCCTTCGCTTCCATGAAGCTCAAACAGCAGCATCTAGACTTTGATGCACAGTTGGATGCGGTGAACACATCCTTCCAGGCCGAGCTCCTCGCTGTCTGGAGGGAGGTAGAGGGTTTTGAGATGCGTTTGAGAGAGGCGATCCAAAAGAACCAAGATCTCGATGAGGAGCTTCGTCGGTCGAGAAATATGTGGGAGTCAGCCAACTCAAGGCTCACCAGCGAGCTCAATAAAGCTAAGGAGGATCTACAGGGAGCCCAAGACAGGTTGAGAATGTCCGAGGCAGACCGGGTGAAGGCCGACGATCGAGTTGTCTGGTGCGAGGAGATCGCAAAAAGAACAATCGATGACATTCGGGCAGAGGTGGGAGCTCGGATATACTCAGTACGCAGAGAAGTTAAGTTTGACACCTGCTCGGCGTTCCTGTACACTCTTTGGCTGAACCATCCCGAGATAGATTTTTCCTTCTTCGGTGCGCAGGCCATCGAGGAGGTGAGACAATATGCGACTGAAGCTACCGAGGATGCCGAGGTCGCCACCCCGCTTGATTCATCGGAGGTCCTCCCAGCTGCTGATGGTGAGGTTGAACCGTCCGGAGCTATCGCGGTTCAGCCTGTCGAGGTCTAGCCCGCCGATGATGCTACTCCTTCTAGCTAGGCTTTGCTTTGTTTTGTTTCGTAACTCAAATACACTTTTTACATTTTGTAATAGAAGTACCTGCTTAATGAAATCTAACATCTTTCCGTGCATGTGCCTTTTTTTTAAAAATTTCTTCGCAAACTCAAGCCAATCAAACTTGAATTTTGTCAAAGTCTTAATGGACGATTCTCGAACCTATCTTCTCAGTTCACCTTAATGCGAACTTCTGAATATCGGAATAGGCTCGAAAGTATCCAAGAACACTACTTGAAAATGGTAGGTCCAAATATATCCAATGAATTCTCAATTCCCACGTTAGCATGCTTAAAATAGGTAACAACCAGCTGAGAGTCACTGAAGATTACTAGAACTTCAGCTCGTACCTCGTCTGCCAGGCGGAGCTTTGCTAATAGGGTCTCGTACTCGGCTTCATTATTAGTGGCCGAAAATCCAAATCTCAGTGCGCAAAGAATTTTGTGACCCTCGGGGCTTATCAACATAACCCCAGCACCTGCTCCTTGCTCGCTTGATGATCCGTTCACTTATAATTCCCAAGACAGCCCTTCCAAGCTTTCCACTTCCTCGTCAATTGGTCCCATGAACTCAACAATGAAATCCGCCAACGCTTGACCTTTTATCGTCGTCCTCGATTTGTACTTTATATCGAACTGAGTGAGCTCAATAAACCATTTTAGTAAGCGACTCGAGGTGTCCGGCTTTTGCAAGATTTGCTTCAGTGGGTACTTAGTTAAGACTTCGATCTCATGAACTTGGAAATAAAGCCGTAGCTTTCTTGATGCCATTATCAAATAGTAAGCCAGTTTTTCAATTGGTGTATACCTCATTTTTGCGTCGATCAAGCTTTTGGAGACATAATATATGGGGTGCTGCACCCCTTCATCCCCCCGAATGATGGTTGCACTGAGAGCCTGTTGGGATGCTCCCAAATATAGGGTACTCTTTTCACCCTCCTCAGGTTTGGCGAGCAGTGGGGCTCGTCCCATATATTTCTTCAGTTGTTGGAACGCGGACTCGCATTCTTCTGTCTAGTTGAAGTCTTGCGCCTTTTTTAGGAGCTCGAAGAACGGGGCACACTTATCAGTCACCTTAGAAACGAAACGGCTCAGGACTACGACTTGTCCGTTAAGGCCTTGTACCTCTTTTTTCCTTATAAGCGACCTCATGTCGAGCAGAGCCCTTATTTTATCCGGAATTGGCTTCGATGCCTCTGTTATTTACCATAAACCTGAGAAATTTTTCAAAGACTACCCCGAAGGCGCACTTGAGCAGATTGAGCTTCATCTAATAGCTCCTGAGGATTCCAAACATTTCTCTCGTATCGGAAACATGGTCTGCTACTCGCTCAGACTTTACCAGCATGTTGTCGATGTATACCTCCATGGTCCTACCGATCAATGCTTCAAACACCGCATTGACCAGCCTTTGGTAGGTCGCGCCAGCGTTCTTCAACCCAAAAGGCATGACCTTATAACAATAAAGCCCTCGATCGGTAATGAACGAGGTGTGCTCCTAATCGGTGGGGTTCATGGGGATTTGATTGTAGCCCAAATAGGTATCCATGAAAATGAGGAGCTAGTGGCCAATCGTTGCATCCACGAGCTAGTCGATCCTTGGGAGAGGAAAACTGTCTTTGGGGTAAGCCTTGTTTAGGTTGGTGAAATCGACACAGGTTCTTCATTTCCTATTTTTCTTTTTCACCAAGACTGGATTAGCTACCCAGACCGGATAGTGGGCCTCTCTAATAAACTCGTTTACCAAGAGTTTATCCACTTCTTCCTTAAGAACAACATAATGCTTGGGGGTCATCGGTCTCTTTTTCTAGCGTACTGGCTTGTAGCTAGAATCCACGTTAAGCTTGTGTGACATGACCTCCGGGGCTATTCCTACCATGTCCTCATGGTTCCAAGCGAATACATCGAGGTTAGTTTTAAGGAAATCAATGAGTTGGGATTTTACCTCGAGGGCTAGATTTTTCCCTAACTTGAGGCACCTTCCCTCGTCCGCCTCGCTGACTGAGATATCTTCGAGCTCTTCTACTGGATCAGTGGACCTATCACAATCTACCTCGCGGGGATCCAGATCGTGGTTAACCCCTTTTCAGCTGGTCTTTCGCGGGTTATTTCTCCCGATGACATTTACTTTCTTTCCTTTGGCCTCCATTTTTAGGGCATCTTCGTAGCAACGCCTTGTGAGGTGTTGCTCACCCGGTATGCGCCCCACCCCATTGCAGGTTAGGAACTTGATTGTTAACGACTTGGTGGAGGTTACCAACTCGAGATCGTTCATGGCCGGCCTTCCGAGCATGACATTGTACACTAAAGAGCAGTCTATAAATAGGAATTTTGCCAAAGTGGTGGCCTGACTATTTACATCCCTAATAGAGAAAGGAAGACTAATCCTCCCAATAGGGACCACTGCATCGCCTGTGAACCCATAGAATGGTTCCGGGGATGAGCTCAATTGTTCTAGTCCCAATCCCATTTGATCAAAACATGCTCTGTACATCACATTTACTGAGCTTCCTGTGTCCACTATTATCCTCTGTACTTCAGAATTGCCGATCTGGGCCCGTATGATGAGCGCGTCGTTGTGTGGCCAAAGGATGCTTCTGGCCTCTTCTTTTGAGAAACTAATCTTTTCTACAATCGCATTTCCCCTAGCTCACTTCGCGGGAGCAAACTCCTTGTTCGATCTTGCCAACAAGACATGGTTGGCCTAGCGCACGTATTTGTCATGAGACTTGTGGGATGTTCCAGCAAGGTGAGGTCCGCCATGAATCATTTAGATCGTACGTACTACCGACGAGTGCTCATCATCAGAGGGCGGTGGCGGTGCTTGCGTCGGCTGTTGGTTTCGCTGATCGGCTGGTCGTACCGCGTAATCCTTCAGCCGACCTCTTCTAATTAAGTCCCCTATGGCGTCCCTTAGGGCCCAGCATTCAGAGGTGTTGTGGCCTGTCTCATTATGGTATGAACATAATTTTTCCTTGTTTCTGAATTTGTTGGGAGTTCTCAGCAAATTGGGCTTCCCAAACTCCTCTTTGTTTCTCTCCATGGCAAAGATCCTTTCTTGGGGATCAGACAGGGCGCAGTAGTTGTCGAAATGTCGTGGTCGCGTTGGTCGCTCTTCTTTCTCAACCTTGTGGGCTCGCTTGGAGACCTCATTGTTTGAGTTATCTGCCCGGGCTTCTTTTTCGGTGTCCCCATTATTCCTTTTCTTATTCTGGTTGGAGGTCCTAGCTTCTTCTTTTGGCCCGGTGGTCTTTTTTTAACCAAAGGCCTCTTCCCATCGGACCTCCTTAGCAGCTCGTTCGTAGAATTCTCCCAAGTCTTTAACCGGGGTCTTGTAGATACTCTCATAGAGTTTTCCATCTTTGAGGAGTCCAGCGGAGATCGCGGTCAAGACATTTTCGTCAGAGGGATCCTCGACGTTGCTTACCTCGCATCTGAACCTAGCGATATAGTCATTCAAGGACTCGTTTGCTCTCTGGAACATTGTGGCGAGGTGGCATGGTGGAGCGAATTACCTTCTCAGCGCCCGATATTAATTAAGGAATCTCCGTTGGCATTCCTCCCAGCTGCCAATGCTACGAGATGGAAGGTTTCTAAACCAAGCTTGGGAATATCACCCAAGGTCGCCGAGAAAGCGCGACATTTTACCAGCGGACTGGTTGTCTGCAAATCCATTTGAACATTGTATGCGTCCAGGTAATCGTAGGGGTCGTTGTCCCCATTGTATTATGGCATGCTCAGGACTTTGAATCTTCAGGGGAGGAGTTTGAGCTCAACTTTTCTCGTAAATGGAGTCATGTCCCCACAGTCATTATTCTGGTTGCAGACTCCTTGTTATGCTTCCAATTGCTGGACTCTTTGATACAATTTCTCCACGATCGAGTCTGGGTCCGCAGATCATTGGGCCTAAGATCTCCTGTTTCTTTCCTGCTCTGGGGAATGGTGATTTGCGAACAGGCAATTATCTCTAATACCTTCCTTTGCCAGTGGGGGTCTTTCTTTTCATGGTTGACGAACCCTTCGAGGCGACGCTAGTGGATCGAGGATAGCCCATGTTTGAGCCTGAGTCAAGGCCCTGACTGCGTCAGCGAGCTGCATTATTGTATTTTCCAAACCATCTTAGCATTGTTGCTAGTCTTGCATCACCTTCATCCCGGCAGTTTGAGTCGTGGGTTGGACATTAGCCCGCGACGGGGGGATGCCGGTATTGTTCCCGATTGGTGGTGGCAGAGGGACATCCACTGTCGGAGCAATGGTCCTCCCATTTGGTGGGAGATCTCGCGGTTGATCGAGGTGATTTTTTGGTGCAACAGCCACCGCATCGGATCTTCCCGTATTTCTTCCTCTTGCCATGGCTACTGATCAAAGCAGCCCCTTACTCTAGCACCAAAATATTTACGTTCAATTTTAGCCAACTGTTATTCGTTTTAACCCACAATGAGTGCACCCAAAATACCAAGAGGAAGAAACAGATAGTAAACAACACAAAGAATTTTTTTGTGGTTCAGCCAGAAAATGATGCCTACTCCACGACTGCACCCTGATTATTCCTTTTAGGAAGTGATTTTTTTTATTATTCTTTTTGTCCCCTTTTTAATATTTCTGGCTCCTATTTATAATGAGGAGCCTTTACAATTTGCCCAAAATATAAAAATAGCAAGATGATATAGTGGGGGACAAGCATTCCTTATCATCTGCATAAAACCGGGAGTGGAATCCTCATTACGAGGAGTATGGCTTACCTCAGATAAAGTAAGTGGGCCCTTGCTTTTGACCACCCAGCAGCTTTGTCGTCTATGCAAGCTGGGAAGTTTTCAGACCTTCGAGATGAATGTTCGAGCCAGTGAACTGGGGGCTTTGTTGGAAGCCCGTCGAATTGATCGCTGGGAGTTCGCTGGAAACTTGTTCATTTCCGCGACCTGAGCTCGAATTTGGACAATGTATATGGGTTTGTCTTGGTGAGCCCGTTAGAATCTCCTGGGCCTTAAGTGATTGGGTCGTCTTGCTAAATTGGACCTAACCCATAAAAAGTGGTGCGAAAAACATGTATAACAAAGTCGTTACGTTTTTAATGTTTTAAATTAATTAGGAATAAATGGTAATAGTTATTTTTGAGTACTGATATAATTATAATTTAAAATTATTGTTCACTATTTTATAAATTGTAATAACCTCTTTTATTGTTAAAATAAAAATTAAATTAACTAAAAAAACAATGAACCCAAATGGGTTTCATCCTAACATGCAATGAAACTAAATATAGTTCATCACCAAAATGCATCTTAAATCA
This sequence comes from Diospyros kaki, assembly GCA_036245055.1. Classification (NCBI taxonomy): domain Eukaryota; kingdom Viridiplantae; phylum Streptophyta; class Magnoliopsida; order Ericales; family Ebenaceae; genus Diospyros; species Diospyros kaki. The sequence continues at coordinate 5,051,924 of BSEG01000010.1, forward strand.
AATCTAGGTTCAAAAATTAGAGAAAAGTCTCGTTTAAGTTTGAATGATACTTAGAGATAAAATATTTGATCAAACCTTACCTCTACATCTAAATTTAATTCAAACCTAAATAGAGTAAATTTTGAACCCTTTAAAGTAGAGAATGAAAAAGATAAAAATAAAAAAAATAAGAGTTATCTCACACAACATGATAGTAGAAGCGATTGATACTGACAAATGTAATAGCAATCATTACAGAGATAATTAGATCACAAAAAAAGAAAGAAAGAAGAAGAAGAGCACGTGTAGAATAAAACAAGTGACAATACACACTAGTGATCATGCGGATTCAATTGTGAGAATGAGAAATTTTTTAAATATAAAAATATTTTAATTATTTATAAGCATTTGACAAGATTTAACTAATGAAGACTCCTTACTAGAAGTCTCTTCAACGGCCAAGAGAATAAGTCAATAAATGTAATTTAGGATAATGCTACATGAACTTATAAGTTGACACACGGGTTGACAAACCCAAGTTTTTGCGAGATTTTAGTGTCAAAATCTCGCAATAACGTGGGTTTCAATTTTGGGTTAATTTTATATTTGTCCACCCATTTTCAAACCCACTGTCTCTCGCTCTCTCTCTCTCTCTCTCTCTCTTTCTCAAAACCACCCCCTCTTCAAACCCACTCTATCTCAAACCCACCCTCGCGGGTACAGCGTTGTAATACCCCAAGAGCCCAAAGAAGAGTAGTATATATCGAGGATAAGTAACGAAGGAAACAGTACCAGCTGGATACCTTTTGGGCTGAATGTAAACAAGGAACTCCAGGGTTAAGCGTGCTTGAGCTGGGAGCAGTTCAAGGATGGGTGACCCCTTCGGAAGTTTGCGTAGGCCCATCAGGGTAAGTTATTCCGATCCTTCCTATCGCTTAATGCGGGATCTTACAGGTGGTATCAAAGCCGACCCTTGGTAAAAGCAATCCGATGAGGACAGGAAGTGGCGCCGGGGCTTGAGGGCTTATTCAAGGAGCTGTTTCTGGCAAGTTTCTAGGATGACAGTCTCCAAAGGGAAGAAGGTCTGGGACCAGTTGTAAGGTCGCATGACGAGGATGTCATATGCTCAAGGGGGAGAATGTACTACCCCAAGAGCCTAGAGAAGAGTAGTATATATCGAGGATAAGTAAGGAAGGAAATAACACTAACTGGATATTTTTTGGGCTGAATGTAGGCAAGGAACTCCGGGGGTTAAGCGTGTTTGAGCTGGGAGCAGTTTAAGGATGGGTGACCCCCTGGAAAGTTCGCGTAGGCCCATCAGGGTAAATTGTTCCAGTCCTTTCTATAGCTCGATGCGGGATGTTACAAGTGTCCGCCTCCCCCACCGCTGCTTGCACTGTCGTCGCCCAAAGATGACGACACCGCTGTTTCCCCCGCCAACACCGCCCGCTGTCGCCTCCCTGCTCGCATAGTCGTCTCCCTTGCTAACACTGAAAACATCGCCCGCCATCGCCATCGTCATCGCCGTTACCCCTCCACTGGCCACTGACCACTGTCACTTGCCCCCCCCCCACACCGCCTCACCCTCACCCGCCGTCGCGAGCAACTGCCACCCAAACTTCACCTACTCTCTCTCTCTCTCTCTCTCATCCTCGGCCTTGAGGGAGGAACGCGCCACCACTGCTCCTATCACCGTCACCCAAGGATAGCGTCACCGCTGTTGCCCCCCTGCACCGCTCGAACCGCCCAAACTTCACCCACTCTCTATTGTGTTTTTTTATTTAAGAAATGTAATTTGAATACAAAATAAGAGATGATTTTAAGATATAATTGATACTGTTGCAATAAGTTGGTACTTAAAGTGATCTTAAAAGAGAAAATAAATTATTTAATTACTTATGCGATCTTATTTTATATATATATATATATATTAATATTAACATTTTTAATGACAACTATGAAGATTGCTATTGTTACATCTGATTGCAAAATAATAAGAAAAAAATTGTTATTATATTTAATCATAAAATAATAAAAAAATATATCTAATTATATTATATTTGATCTTAAAAATATTAATTTTACTCCAATCTTATTTTACACTAATTTAAGTAATTTTACCAAGTTATAATTTTACTCCAATCTTATTTTACACTACTTCAATTTTACGAAGTAATTTTACTCAAATCTGATTTAAATAAAATATTAATCTTATTTTACACTTATTTTACACAAATTTTCTAATTTTATAAGTAAATAATTTAAATTAAGTAATTTTTTACTTAATTTAAACAATATTTTTAAATTAATAACAAGGCATGAAATAAGCGAAAATAACACAAGCAATATTTTTTACTCAATTGTCAAATATACAATCAAAATAAATTATGTTATTTCATAATTAAAAATAAATTTTATTTTTTAATTTTCATTTCAACAGCTAAATCACCAAAAAAAAAACAACAAAAGCAAAAAAAAAAAACAGCAGAAAAAAAGAAAATATATAAATGTATATATGTACATGTAAAAAATTAAAATATTTATAAATGTATATATAAACGTTGTCTTTTACTGTTGCGATGGGGCCTAACGGTGGCGGTCCGAGCTATGCGGGGGGGTCGACGGTGGGGCCATCCTTGGGCGATGGCGGTGCAAGAGCGGTGTGTTAGGGAGAAGGGGACACTACAACCCGTAGGGGTTTGAGAGAGAGAATGAGGGAGAGATAGAGTAGGTTTGAGAGAGGTGGGGAGACACTGCAACCCACAAGGGTTTGAGAGAGAGAATGGGGGAGAGATAGAGTGGGTTTGAGAGAGAGGGGAGGAGACACTGTAACCCACAGGGGTTTGAGAGAGAGAATGGGGGAGAGATATAGTGGGTTTGAGAGTGGGTGGTTTTGAGAGAGAGATTGAAAGTGAAAGAGAGTGAGAGCTAAGAGTAAAAGAGAGAGTGAGAGCTGAGGGTTAACTTGTAATTTTGGCTGGAGGGTTAACTTGTATTTTAAAAGGGTTTGTCAACCCGTTCGTCAAGTTGTTCGTCCGTGTAGCATTATCCTGTAATTTATCTCATCACCCACTTAAACAACTAATGGCAGGTGGCTGGCTTAGTTGGATCGTTATTGAGCCGTCAAGTATTAAAGCAAACCTGTAATTAGCTTGTGTAATTGTTGCTGATTGTAAACGGAAATGCTATTTCCACATTTAATTTTGATTCTTAAAAGCAATATTTATTTATTAATATATTATATTATATAAAAATATTAATATAATGGTTATTGTCCAGATACAATAATAAATTTATAATTCTAGGAAAGTCATCTCCTAGGTTTTTAGGAACTTGTAAGACAAAACAGTTATGTACGCGAAGTATCTCCCATGCGAGCTCTTCGATATAAAAGTCAATCTCAACTGAAAAATAAATAACTATTGTGGTAATTTGTACAAGAGTTTTTGTCTAATTGAAAAACATGAGTTGTCTTTATTTATGTCGACGTTCAATTTTAGTCGACCATGATTCGTAGGGCCGCAGTAAATGAGTCCAAGACGCAAGGAGAAAGAACAAGGCGGGAAGAACACAAAAAAATTTCATGTGATTCGGTCAGAACGATACCTATTCCACAACTGTACCCTGATTATTCTTCCAGAGTGGCGGTATCTGATTATTCTCCTTACCCCCCCTTTATGATATTTCTGACTCCTATTTATAATAAGGGGCCTTTACAATTTGGATAAGATAAAAATATAAAAAATGATATAATGGGGGACAAACAGTCCTTATCATCCGCATAAAATCGGGAGTGGGATTCTCATTACGAGGAGTATGGTCCGTCTTAGATAAAGTAGGTGGGCCCTGCCTCTAGTTGTTCAGCAGTTTTGTTGTCTATGCGAGCTGGAGGGTTTAGGCCAACTAGCTGAATGGTCCAGCGAACTAGGGGCTTTATTGAGAGCTCGTTAAATCAATCGTTGGGAGCTTGCTAGCAGCCTTGCTAGGTGCTTACTTGGTTCTGCGATATAAGATTGGATTTCGGGGGTGTATGAGCTCTCTTTGACGAGGTCGCCTGAACCTTCTGGGCTCCGGGCAATTGGGCTGGCCCACTAGACTGAGTCTAGCCCATAAGGAGTGGTGCGGAAATACATATAACACAAGCCACCTATCTCGAAGTGCAATCCTCGAACTAGGAGTTGACGTATGCCAACTGTTAGCCTACCTTTTAGACTTCTGTCTAATCGCTTCAAATCTCGTTGTTTTATGCAACAAGTCTTGCTTGCAGCACATTTAGTACGCACGTTCCCCTATTACTACGCATGATTATGCCTGTGGGACCCATAAGCTATCGTGCGACCGACAGATGTGGAGCACTCCATAAGCCGTTTGGATCCGACGGTTGGGATTGAACGAGCTGAAGGTATAAATAGGAGAGTGTGTTACCTTTTTCCCTCTTTCACGCTACTTTGAAATCTTTTCTTACTTTTGCCTTCTTCTCTCGAGACTTCCATTCTACCAGGCTCATTCATCCGCGACCGTTCAGGCGCCGACCATCTTTATCCTGGGCTTGCTTCAAGCTCTCATACCGACAACAAGCTCAGTGATTGGTAAGCTCCTTGCGACTTTCATATTTTCTTTTGTGTGGATCGTCCATCGTCGGTTAGCCGTCAAGGATTCTTCTAGTCTTCCTGATTTTGTCGATGTCACTTCCGTTTTTTGGGGAATCGACTTGAATCAGTCGATTAGGTATTCACCGAGCCTTCGGGCACAATGACCTTAAGATTAGTCTTCCATGGAATACTAGGCTCGTAGGTTCAGCCCCTCCGCCTTAGGTGGCACCCTGTTGCAAAGTGCATGGCCTATGATATAGGGGGTACTTTTAGGGTTTTCCCAATTCTTCGGGGTCTGGTTCACAACCTGCGACCTGACTTTCCTTTCTTTCTCTTTGTAGATGTCTGATCCTGTTCGAGAGAACTCAGGTCAAAAGCGCTGCAACCATACTATAGGGGAAGATGATACCTCGAACTTCAAAGATTGCTTTGTGGTGGAGATGCAAAAATTTGAGGAGACGAACTCGTAATCTAAGGAGGTCATTGATGTGATTTCTTCTGACCCCGACTTAGAGGTCCATGAGGATGTCGCTGAAGAAAGAATGGGGCGAGAGGTTTTTAAAAAATTTCCCTCCAAAGCCAAGTCCCATAAGGTGGGGACTTGTGCTCAGGAGTTTCATTTCCTGAACAACTGCCGAGTATATGTCCCTGCCTCGAGCTCTCATGCACCCTATCCACCATCCGAATTTATAGCCATTAGCCCCCAGCATCTTGAGTATGGGTTTAGGTTCCCTGTAGCTCCATACCTTCTTGACCTTTTGAATGAGGCCAAGTTCGCACCCTTCCAACTGACACCAAATTCGTATGCCCGACTCACTTCCCTGACTATCTTATTTCTCAGGAACAAACTTCCTCCCCCATCACCAAAACTAGTAAAATTTCTTTTTTCTTTCAAAAATGCCAAGAATGGGCTGTACTATCTGGCAGCTCGTCCTTCTCAATATAAGGTCATTCTTCCACAGGGCAAAGCGAAGGGAAAATCCAACGTGGGCGATTATAATTCCAATTGGTTTTTTATTTCTTGCCCTTTACTTTCCTCACTTAGAAGCTCTAGCTTCGCGTTGACCCCAAGTAAGAGCATATCAGCTCACATGGGCTCTTTTACTTTTTACATACGTGCTTTGACTTTCTCATCCTGTGATGCAGATTTTGGGAGTGGAAGGGCAACTTTGTTAGCCTACGAGATCGACATTCTTGACAAGCTAATCGTTACGGCGTCAAGTTTAGGGGTTCTTGAACTTACAGACGAGCTTCTTCGAGAAAATGAGCTTGCGCCCCTTCTTAATATCGAGATTATCAAGGGAGATCGCATAGGGGTTTTGGGCGCAAAGGTCCTCCCATCTGCCTTTCAGGTCATTGAGTCGAGCAGCAAAAGAGGCGAAGACAGTCAAGCCAGAGATATGGTTGACCTCGACCTCGTCGAACCAAAGAGATCTAGGGCCAGATCGGGTGCTACTTCGTTCGCGACCCCGAGCTCAAGCACGCGGGGCGGGAGGTTAGAGCAGTCGCAACCATGGTCGCATCCTCAACAACAACAACCACCACCCCAATAGCTAAAGCACCACCATTAGTAGCAAGAGCAATGACAATGAGCCCAACCATAACAATCACAACAACAAAAATACCCCCAACAGCAAACGGGGAAGTGAGCTTCTGCCTCTCATGATCATTGTTCGAGCGGAGCTCGCGGGAAGGAAGTCATGAGAGAGGCTCACAACACTTCTACTATGGGCTAGAAAAGAAGGCCCGATCTGCCGCAGCAGTGGGAGGACAGCAAGAGCAAACGAGCTAGGGTCCCCAAACAGGAGCCAGCCTTGGAGGCCATGCCGGGAGGGACCTAGGTTAGCCCTCTCCTAGACTCCATGCCCACCCTTTTGGGTGCAAGTGCAAAGCCTCTGGATGACTCGAGGTTAAAGGGGGTCCCTCTCTATGACTTCATAGCTCATCATAGCTTGGTGGTAAGTTGTAATTTTAGTACTTTGATTTCTTAGTTTGCTCTTTTACGAGCTAACTTTTCATCTTTTATAGCTTTCCCTTGCTTCCATGAAGCTCAGAACGCAACATCTGGACTTCGATGCGCAGCTTAACATGGTGAACACATCCTTCTAGGTAGATATGGAAAAGCTTGAGATGGAGAAAGAGGCCCAACAGGCTGAGCTCCTTTCAGCTCGAAAGGAGGCAGAGGAGTTGAGCCAGAAAAATAAAGGCCTTGACGACGAGTTGCGTCGGTCAAAAGATATGTGGGAGTCTGCAAACTCCAGGCTCACTGGCGAGTTAAATAAAGCCAAGAAGGAGCTGCGAATGGTCGAAGGCCGACTGAAATTGGCCGAGACAGAACAGAGGACAGCAAAGGATAAGCAGAAATAAGCTGACGATTGAGTTGATCGGTGTAAGCAGCTCGCAAAAAGGACCATTGATGACATCAGGGCGGAGTTGGGAGCTCGGATGGACTTAGTATGCAAGGAAACTAGGTACCACACCTGCTCAACGTTCCTGTACACCCTCTGGCTGAACCATCCTGAGATGGATTTGTCCTTCTTTGGTGTGCAGGCCGTCGAGGAGGTGAAACGGTACGTGACAGAAGCTACTGAGAACTCCGAGGCTGCCACCCCACTAGATTCAACCGAGGTTGCTCAGCCAGTTGTTCACGCCGAGGTCAAGCCACTCGAAGTCGCCGAGATTTAGCTTGTTGGAGCTACCGAGGTCCACCCCACCGCAGTCGATGCTCCTCCTAGCTAGGCACCTTTTTATTTTCCTCTTTTCTCTTTGCTTTGTAATAGATGTATTTCCTTAATGAAATTCAAATTTTTCTGACCTTGCGTTTCTTGCCTTAATTTTGCAACAAACCCAAGCTCGATCAAACTCAAAGTTTAAATAAGACTTTAACTAGATCAAACCAGTCTTCATAATATAACTTGGGTTGATCTTCATGACTTGAATTTAATAAGAGCTTCAAGAAATCCCTTCTATGTCAAGATAAGCTTGAAAATATAGCTTTCAAGAATATAATTTTGAGAATGAACCTTTCGAACATAGGTTAAGGCAGACCCAGAAAGTTTCTAGCTTGCTGCTTGACAAGCTTGAAACAGTTCATCAATGACAGTCATAATTATCAATGTTAATATGTGTCCGATAAGTCGTGAATGACCATACTTAGGCGACCTTTAGTTGACATGTCTTGATAGGATAATATCCGAATTATATTGCAGACCTCCCTGAGATATACCTCCAGGTAGGTCGCCTTGCGATCTCAACTAACGTACCAAGGCTGAAAAGCTCGTGATCGATGAACACGAAATTTGATAATCAGGATGCGTGGTTGTGAACAATCTTACTTAGGCAATTCAAGACAAACCTCAACTAACATGCTCTAACGAAATAACATGTGGGTCATAATGAAAAATTTTCCAAGATATATGTTCGGGTATATCGTGTTGTGATCTCAACTAACATACCGTGGCTTTTTATTTTATTGACTTCTATTGCTGAGCTATGTGTTCAGGTAGACCGTATTGCAACCTCAGCTAACACACCATGGCTTTTACAAGTTTTAGATGAACCGAGGGGAAACAACCAAGTAGGTCACAGACCATGACTTCAGCCAAGATGAAAGGATCTTAGCTAATGAACCCTCAGTTTTAAATAAGGGAAGTGTTTGCTCAGTAGATACCAAACCATGACTTTAAGTCAAGAGGAATTGTTCTCAGCTCGTAAACCATGACCTGGGGGGCTACTAAGATGAATGCTCGGTCAAGCCGCAAATCATAGCACGGTGGCTAGGTCGTATGGGCCCCAGCTCGCAAACCATGGTTTTACCAACCCCTTATTTTTGCGACATTCTTTCCAACAAAGTGTGATGTGTAAAGATCAAAAGATTTCAACAATATGCATGTAAATAGGAATTCGAGGCATAGGTCAGAACAATTACATTTATTGGAAGTAGGGACGAAGTGTTCTGCATTCCAAGCTCGCGGGAGGAGACCCCCATCCATATTTTCCAAATGATATGCCATGTTGCCTAAATTCTCCTTGATAATAAAAGGACCTTCGCAGTTTAGGCATAGTGTGTCGTCACTTGCCGTACGTGCTCCTAGGAGTATCAGGCGCAATACTAGGTCTCCAACGTGGTAGTGTCAGATTTGGATCTTTCGGTTGTAGTATCGTGCCATCCTTTGTTAATAGATGGCAACCCTCATACGAGCTATATCCTTTGCTTCCTTGAGCAAGTACAGGTTCGCCACCAGCAGCTCGTCATTGTGGTTTGAATTGAAGGTGCCCCTCTGGTGGCTGGTCACTTCATTCTCTGTCGGAATCATAGCCTCCGACCTGTACGCCATCGAGAAAGGGATTTCTCCTGTACTGCTCCGAGCTATTGTCCGATACGCCCAGAGCACTCTTTACAGTTCATTTACCCAAGCCCTATTTCTAGCTTCAAGCTTTGATTTCAGGATCTGTTTGATTATCTTGTTGATAGCCTCCACCTATCCATTGGCTTGGGGGTGGTCCACAGCAGTAAAACTTTTTCGGATCCCCATCGATTCGCAAAATTGGACAAATTGCTCACTTATGAATTGGGTTCCGTTGTCCGTTATTATTTGTTGTGGAACTCTGAACCTGTAGACAATATTATCCCGTGTAAATATTTGTACCTTCGAGCTGGTGATCTGCGCGAGCTCTTTGGCTTCTTCCCATTTGGTGAAGTAGTCAACTGCCACTGTGGCATACTTACAACCTCTGCGAGCTGTTGGAAGTGGCCCGATCAGATCCATGCCCCAGATAGCAAAAGGCCATAGGCTACTCATCTTCTGAAGGTAAGCTGGTGGAGCTTGCGGAATCTTAGCAAATCTATGGCATTTCTCGCATTTCTTGACTATCTCTACGGTATCTTGCTTTATGGTAGGCCAATAAAACCCTTGTCGAAGTGCCTTCTGTGCCAGTGAAAGTGCCCACGTGAACTTCCTCCAACATGGTCTGACAATCGATGTCATCGACGCACCTCAGAAGTGGGGCTGAGAACCCCCTCTTGTACAGTTTATCATCATAGATGCAATATCGAGCTGCTTGAGCTCACAGCTGACGTGCTTCCAATTTGTCTTCTGGCAATTTCCCGTCTTGCAGATAATCTAGAATGGGATTCATCCACGAGCTTTGGAACACCACGATTGCCAGCATTTCAGTTTGTTGTCCTGTGCTTAGGGTAGCTAAGAACTCCACAAGTATGGCTCCCAAGAACTCTGCATCCCAGGCAACTCTAGGCGAGTTAATGCATCAGCATAAGAATTTTGGGAGCGAGGAATCTAACGCATTTCATATTTTTTGAAAGTGGTTAAGAGTTCACGTACCTTTTGTAAGTATGCCACCATCTTCGTATCTTTGGCCTGGTATTCTCCATGTACTTGATTGACAACCAGTTGAGAGTCACTGAAGTTTACCAGAGCCTCTACTCGTATTTCTTTTGCTAGACGAAGCCCTGCTAATAGGGCCTCATACTCGGCCTCATTATTGGTTGCCAAAAAATCCAAATCTCAGGGCGTAGAGGATTTTGTGACCCTCGGGGCTTACTAACATAACCCTTGCGCTTGCTCCTTGTTCACTTGATGATCCGTCCACGTATAATTCCCAAGATGGCCCTTCCAAGTTCTCCACTTCCTTATTAACTAGCCTAGTGAACTCATCAATGAAATTTGTCAATGCTTGTCCTTTTATCGCCGTCCTTGATTTGTAGTTTATATCGAACTGAGCGAGCTTGATGAACCACTTTAGTAAGCGACTCGATGTGTCTGATTTTTGCAAGATTTGCCTCAGTGGGTACTTGGTCAGGACTTCGATCTCATGAGCTTGGAAATAAAGTCGCAGCTTTCTTGATGCCATTATCAAACAGTAAGCCAGTTTTTCAATTAGTGTGTACCTTATCTCTACATCAACCAAGCTCTTGGAGACGTAATATATGGGGTATTGCACCCCTTCATCCCCCCGAACGAGGGTCGCACTGAGAGCATGTTGGGACACTCCCAAGTATAGGGTCAACTTTTCTCCATCTTTGGGCATGGCGAGTAGTGGGGCCCGTCCCATATATTTCTTTAGCTGCTGGAACGCGAACTCACATTCTTCTGTCCACCTGAAGTCTTGCGCCTTTTTAGGAGCTCGAAGAACGGGGCACATTTGTCAGTTGCTTAAAAATAAACTGGCTTAGGGCTGCGACCTGGCCGTTGAGGCTTTGCACCTCTTTTTTCCTTACAGGCGACCTTATGTTGAGCAAAGCCCTTATTTTGTCCGGATTTGCCTCGATGCCTATGTTATTTACCATGAACCCTAGGAATTTTTCAGAGGCTACCCCAAAGGCACACTTGAGCGGATTAAGCTTCATCTAATAGCTCCTGAGGACTTTAAACATTTCTCTCATATCAAAAACATGGTCCACTACTCGCTTTGACTTTACTAGCATGTCGTCAACATATACCTCCATGGTTTTGCTTATCAGTGTTTTGAACATCGTATTGACTAGCCTTTGTTAGGTTGCGTCGGCATTCTTCAATCCAAAGGGCATGAGCTTATAACAATAGAGACCCCGATCAGTAATGAATGAGGTGTGCTCCTCATCATTGGGGTTCATAGGGATCTGATTGTAACTTGAATAGGCATCCATGAAGCTGAGGAGTTAGTGACCAACTATTGCATCCATGAGCTAATCTATTCTTGGGAGAGGAAAGACGTCCTTAGGGCAAGCCTTGTTCAGGTCGATGAAGTCGACACAGGTCCTCCACTTCCCATTTTTCTTTTTTACCAAGACCGGGTTAACCATCCAAATCGGGTAGTGGGCCTCTCTAATGAAGTCGTTTGCCAAGAGCTTGTCTACTTCTTCCTTAAGAGCAGCATAACGCTCAGGAGTCATTGAACTCCTCTTCTGGCGCACTGGCTTGTAGCTGGAATCTATGTTAAGCCTGTGCAACATGACCTCTGGGGTTATCCCTACCATGTCCTCATGGTTCCATACGAATATGTCAAGGTTAGCTTTAAGGAAATCAGAAAGTTGGGATTTTACCTCGGGGGCTAGGCTTTCCCCTAGCTTAAGGCACCTTTCCTTGTCTGCCTCGCTAACTGAGATATCTTCGAGCTCCTCTACCAGATCGGTGGGCCTGTCACAGTCTGCGTCATGGGGGTCCAGATCGTAGCTAACCCCCTTTTGACTGATCGATCATGGGGTATTTCTCGCAATGACATTTACTTTCTTTTCTTTGGCCCCTATTTTTAGCGCATCTTCATCACAATGTCTTGTGAGGTGTTGCTCACCTCGTACACAACCTACTCCATTGGGGATCGAGAATTTAACTGTCAGTGATCTGGTTGAAGTGACAAGATCCAGATCGTTCATTGCCGGCCTCCCGAGCACGACGTTATATGCCGAAGAGCAGTCTATAATTAGGAACTCTGCCAAAGTGGTGGCCTGGCGATCCGCATCCCCAACAGTAAAGGGAAGACTGATCCGTCTGACAGGGATCACTGCATCACCTGTGAATCCATAGAGCGGTTCAGGGGACAAGCTCAACTACTCTGGTCCCAACCTCATCTGATCAAAGCATGCTCCGTACATTACATTTACCGAGCTGCCTATGTCTACCATTATCCTTCACACTTCGAAATTGCCAATCTAGACCCGTATAACGAGCGCATCATTGTGTGGCCAATGGGCGTTTCTAGCCTTTTCTTCCAAGAAAATGATATTTTCTAGAATCGAATCACCCCTAGCTCGCTTCGCGGGGGCAAACTGCTCGTTCGACCTTGCCAATAAGACATGGTTGGCTTTACGAACGTACCTCTCGTGAGATTTGTGGGGAGTTCCTGCGAGGTGAGGTCCACCATGAATCGTGTAAATTGTTCGTACTGCCAGTGAACGCTCATCATCGGAGGAAGGCGGTTGTTGTGCCGACGGTTGGCTCGGTTGATTGGTTGGTCGTACCACGTAATCCTTCAACCAACCTCTTCTAATCAAGTCCTCAATGGCGTCCCTTAAGGCCCAGCATTCAGAGGTGTTGTGGCCCGCCTCGTTATGGTATGCATAGAATTTTTCTAGATTTCTTAATTTGTTGGGAGTTCTCAGCGAGTTGGGCTTCCCGAACTCCTCTCTGTTTCTTTCCATGGCAAAGATCCTTTCTTGGGGATCAGACAGGACAAAGTAACTGTCAAAGCGTCACGACCGTAGAGGTCGCTCATCTTTCTCCACCTTGTGAGCTCGCTTAAAGACCTCATTGTTTGAGCACTCCCCTTGAGCTTCCCTTCCGGCATCTCCGTTGTTCCTTTTCTTATTCTGGTTGGATCCCCCAGCTTCTTCTTTTGGTCTGGTGGGTTTCTTTGAACTAAAGGCCTCTTCCCATCGAACCTCTTTAGCAACTCGTTCACAGAATTCCCCCAAGTCTTTAAATAGGGTCCTGTAGATACTCTTATACAGCTTCCCATCTTTGCAGAGGCTTGCGGAGATCGTAGTCAGGGCAATATCATTGGAGGGACCCTCGACATTGCTCACCTCGCGTCTAAATCTGGAAATATAGTCCTTCAAGGGCTCGTTTGCTCTCTAGAACATTGTGGCAATGTGACATGTTGGTGCGAGCTGCCTTCTCAAAGCCCTATATTGATTAAGGAATCTCTATTGACATTCCTCCCAACTGCTGATGCTGCGAGGTGGAAGGCTCCTGAACCAAGCTAGGGGGATATCACCCAAGATCGCTGGGAACGTGCGACATTTAACCAACCAGCTAGTTGTCTGCAAATCCATTTTAACATTGTACGCATCCAGGTAATCGTATGGGTCGTTGTCCCAATTGTATTGTGGCATACTCGGGACTTTAAATCTTCGAGGGAGGGGTTCGAGCTCAACTTCTTGGGTGAATGGAGTCCTGTCCCCACGACCATTATTCTGGCTACAAACTCCTTGTTGTGCTTCTAGCTGCCGAACTCTTTGATATAATTCCTCCAAGGTTGAGTCTGGGCCTACAATCGCCTACTTCTTTCTTGATCCGGAGAGTGGTGATTTGGGGATGGATAGTTATCTCTGATATCCTCCTCTGCATGAGAAGGTCTCTCTTTTTATGGTTGGCGAATCCTTCGAGGCGAAGCTGGTGGATCATACACAACCCACGCTTGAGTTTGGGCCAGAATTCTAATCGAGTCAGTAAGCTGCATCACTGTATTCTCTAATGCCTTCTGGCGTTGTTTCCAGTCCTGGATCACCCCTATCCCGACAATTTGGATGGTGGGTTGGACAGAAAACCGTGGTGGTATGCCGGTGGCGTTTCCGGTTGGTGGTGGTAAAGGGATTTCTGCTGCCGAAGCAACGAGCCCTTCATTCGGTGGACAATCTCGCAGTCGATCGTGGTGATTTTCTGGTGGGTTGACTGTCGCGTCGGAATTTCAAGTATTCCTTCCTCTTGCCATGGCTATTGATCAGAGCGGCGCCTTCCTCTAGTGCCAAAATATCGACGTTCAATTTTAGTCGACCGTGATTCGTTAGGGCATATTATGATCAATAAATATATGAATAAATTCTCACATCATATTTCCCTCCATAAGTGAGCAAAATTGATTTTTCATGAACAACCCTACTTTTGCACTATAGGAGTAGCCCTAGATACATCAATGTAAACAATCTCAATAAAAGACACTATAGTCAAATTAGTGGTTAATGTTTTTGACAATGAGAGAAAAAGAAAGGGAAAGGGGTTGATATGATAATTATGTGAATGAATATTTATCACTTTAAATTACCATATTAGTAATTAATGAATAAATTATAATGTCGATAAATTAAAAAGTAATTTTAAAAGTGAAAATACAAGGAAATGTTGGTATTTTTTATATAATTAACTCAAAAATAAACAATTTAAGTACAGGAGTAAAAAAATATTATTTAAGTGTGGTTATTGAGGTACAATAAGTGCATATTATTTTTAGTCAAAATATATTTATTATATATAAAATATAATAATTATAATTATAATTATAATTATAAATAAGTATAAATATATATATACTTATTTGTATGCCACAAGTATATCAAATATAAAATATATAAACAATAGCTTATAAATTTAAATTTTTGAGTATTGAGATCTCATAATTAAAGTTACAAAAAATATAGCTTAAAAAATGTTGAAATACTTTTCGAGTCAATATTCAAAATTTTGACTTTTAATTGATATAGATTTTATGCCTAATAAGCGATTTCAAAATATGAAAACTTTGATAATTGTGTAAGTTCTCTTAATTTATTTTAATGAACCCCTTAGGGTAACTCTGCTAGCTGTCGCACGTATTTGAGTGTTTGAAATACTGTAAAGTCATGAGTTTGATTCTGTTTCTATGCGAGAATGTGCATCCAATTGCATCTTTCCACAAGATAAGGCCCCCAAGTTACGACCCATGACTCAGATGTTCGTATACTTTGACTAAAGACAAGGTGAACTATGAGTTTTTGAGATAGTGGGAAGAGCTAGGCCAAAGACTAATTGTGATCCAGGGATTTCTCAAGTTTTTTATGATAAAAAAAATATTTGAATGATCTTTAAAATATTATTTGATTTTGTTTAAAAATTTTGATATCATATAATGTCGTTGACAATTTTTATAAAATTGTCTTATTAGTACACTTGTGATATTCACTTCCTGTAAAAATTTGCCATTCACTTCCTTCCTCATCGAGAAAATCTTATCTTTGACCTAAAATTCTAACTCTTCCACTGTCTTTAAAGAATTTATTTAACCTTGTTCATCATTTTACAAAAATTATTGATTAGGTAAATAATATTTTATTATTGAAATAAAAAAAGTTAGACATGACTTATGGGATATAGAGTTTACAAAACGAAGCAATAATAGTTTTGAAAACAAAATACGAGACCTAGGTCTAAGCATAAGGAAGGGAAGAATGTGTTTGAGTGCTAAAATCTTCATTATTTTCTATAGCTATGAGTCAAGCCACAAGAAAGTCACCCCACTCTCTTTAAAGGAGCCCGTTACTTCGTTTGTAACTTCTTACTTTGAAACAAAGGTATACGTATAACAATAACAATAAAGAGGTTGATTATGGCCTTTACTAGATAGGAAAAAGTAAAAAAAAAAAAAAAGATCTAAAATTAAATAACTAATTAAAATTCATTATTTTTGGGTAAATTATTAAGAACATGCTAAACTTTTGTGTTGTCTTAATTTTGTAATGAGTTTTCAACTTTGTCTATAGTGTATTGAATATTGTGTTTTACTTTGATTTTATTTTATAATAAATTTTTATTTTTTAATAGTATACATATTTATTTTTTTAATTTTAATTTTATAATACTATAACCTTTTGTCTAATTGCATCATTAAATGCCAAGGCAAAGGAAAGGTTTTAATTTTGTCAAAAATAAATTCTACAGCTTAAGTATTAAATTTGACAAATTATATTTGCACCCACGTCTTTTGCTTTTCACAATCACTTTTTACAATTACTCTTTACAGCCACCAATAGTTACTCTTTGCATCAATTATTTTCTAAAAATACCATTTAGTGTACACAACCATCGCACTTCCTCCTTGCACACACCATCATCGTCCATAATTGCTTATGGTCACATTCTCTCATCACAAAGCTCCTACTGACAGCCATGTTTCTTGCAGGCACCCATCATCGCACTTGAACCCCAAGGTTCGAAGGTTTTGAAAGCACCCCATACCCCAGAGTTCGGGGAGCTCTGCATTCTTTGCGGCTGCCAGTAGAAGTGACGCGACTGCGGATAGAAGCTTTGCAATGATGGGGCTGTCGCTCTTTTCCCATCATTCCTGAACTCTGTCATTTGTCGTCGCCATGACCATCGATCTCCTCCCCTCCTTCTTCCTTGAAGACCGACAGCCTTTGTGGTCGCTGTTAAGGAAGCAAGTTGGCAACGATGATGAATGGAAATGAAGATGGGGCAACCGATGACAAGATGAGAAGAGGTGAATTCCAAATCTGTGGCTGCAGAGGGTAAAAATGGATCTTTGCTTAAAGTTATTTTAATCCTATTAAAATATGGTTGTGGAGAGCAAAATATCGAGTTACAAATTGAATTTTCCATTAAATTTATTTGTGGAATAAAATACCCCTTTTATCCCTTATTATGTCTCTGTCTCTGTCACCTATTTCTTTTTCCATTGTTGTGCCAAACTTGATACTACTATCTGAATTATAATCCATACCTTTTGGGTGTAATTTTATTCTAATTTGTTGTTTTATTTATATTTAGTTTTATTTAAATTATTAAATATAATATATTTAGTTAATGCTTAAATTTTGAAACTAAGCACAAAATTTATTCTTAAAAAATATAGGGTGTGTTTTCTTTGGTTTTTTCAGTTTGCTTTGAGTTTTTAATTTTTCAGAACACTAAAAACATGTTCACTTTACTATTTTTAAAAAACACATTTTCGAAAACAAAAAAAAAATTGTAAAGGAAACGCAAAATAATATTTTATTGATTTTATTGTTTTGGGTGTTTTTAGCCAACACACGTTGAAAACACAAAACATGAAAAATGCTCCCCCTCTCAATCTCAGCCCCCAATGTTCAGATCACACGTATCTTTCTTTCTCTCATATCTTTTCTCATTTTGCCTAATTTCTCATCTCTTTCATTCCTTCTCCAGCCTCGGCCATTGACTGCACTTGCCATCTCCGTCACCGCCACGAGCCGCTGTCGACTACGCCAGCCATCACCATTGTCGAATGCCCCTATCGTTCAATCTTGCTAGTCTTCTTCATCTCTCATTTTTTCTATATTCTCTTTGTTAGATATGAGCCCTAAAGACCAATTCTAGTGACACAAAGGGACTCGATCTTGTAATTCTTTAAATATTATTTAAATGGCAAGTTTATGTTTTTATTTAAATTGCAATATGGTTTAAATTATAAAACATATATCCATTAGTATAATAAGAAGTGGATACCATTCTTAAGTGTTAAGAATACGAGTTACGGATAATCCACAATTTGTTATACTATAAATATGTTCCTGGCCATAGAATTTCTATCATGGATGATAGCACCTCATAAAGGCCAGCACATTGTCTTCCTCCTTGTTTCAGTATGAGATACTGAAAGATAAGGTTCGTGAGTCTCGTGCCATTCTGTATGAGTTATAGAAGGAAGATTAGTGGGTGCTCGTTACAAGAACGAGTTCACTGAACGGGACTGTTAACATTAAATCACGTGGGTTATTTCTCATGGGTCAATGATTTAATGTTACCTGCGATTTTACAACTAGTCCTTAGACCTGAGATGACATGGATATCTGTGTATTGGTGGATTAGGATATCAGCGATATTATGTGGTTGTTCTAATCAAGGATAATCATACGTATCTATGTGTCTGATTCAGTGATACATGAGGTATCTGTGTATCAGACATGGAATCTATCACCTCGAGATTTATGAGGAAGATATCCTATGCGATCCAGTAATCACTTGACGATAAATCATTGGCCGAGGTAATATGACGATGGAACTTGTTCCATACGTGTTGTGTCATAATTTGTCAAGATTGATTTTAGATTTGGTTATATGACAAGATTAAGAGATTCGACCTACTGACCATGATCTCATATCTTGTTGGGATATAGAATGATAGAAGGACCATATTGTATGGTAACGTAGTAAAAGGTTCACAATACCCACTTCACAATAAATTGGGTAATCATGATATATTGCTAGATGTCACTCATGACTTACAAGAATTAATTGTTGATTATTTTTGTTGCCAATTTATTTGTGAACCCAGAAAGTCCCACCCAAAAGAAATTACTTTCAAAGAGAAAATAAATAAATTAGTAATTTTATAATTACTAATAATAATGCATTTATTTATTGGATAAATGAGAATAATTAAATAATTATATTATGAATACAATTATTTGATTATTGATTGGGTTGGGCCTTTTGCTAGTACATTAGGCTTGGCCCAATGGCACTATTGGATTCAAATAAATTCCATTGGATTTGGCTTGGCCCAATTGCATTAAATGGAATGGACTTGAGAAGCCCAACCCATTTAATGGAGAATGGTTTTTTAATTGGAACTATAAATAGCTCCAAGCTCTTAATTTCTCTCATAAGATGCACTTGGATCATTTTGAGAGTTGAGAGAATTTTGGAAGAATTGTTCTTGAATCCAAGAGGTAAGTTAGAAATTTTTGTGATAAATTTCTTCTACTTATCTTTCTCTTTGATATTCTTGAATAGAAGTGATTTCGGGTGGACCGACTCGGCATCCTACACTTGGAGGATTATACGGCGGGAAATCTAACGGTGAAATAAGATTTCATCCAAGAGGTATTTTTCGTTTATGCCTTCATTTTATTAAACCATAATTTCTAAAAAACGGGATACCTGCAAACTAAATTTAATTTTCGCTGCGCATATGATAAGATCTATGTAACTCAACACTCTCATCTTCCTTCTCTTGTTGGTTTTTGGGTATGTTGGTCGATGGGTCCTTGAGTGTCGGGTGGTTGTCTCAGATCGCCAGAAACCACTGGCCATGGTGGCCGATGGTGACTACCAATGCGATAAGCGGGTAAGTCGAACGTTTAAGTTTAGATCTAAGGAGATTTGGCCATTGGATCTTGCTGGTTTTTGGATAAGTTGGTTTATGGGCCCTTAGGTGTTGAGTGATTGCCTCAGTTCTTCACAAACCATCGACCATGGTGGTCGGTCGGTGGTGACTGGCAGTACGTATAGGTGTTGGCAAAAATTAAAAATTAAATCTACGAAAATTCAATCATTAAACCTGACCCATTTTTGTGTATGTTAACTGTAATATCCCAAATTTTCTAAAGGGTTCAGAAGTAATTTTAACGTGGGACATAGGTGAAATTATCAAAAGATTAAGGACTTAAGTATAATTTTTTATAGTTATAAGTGTTGAATCAACTATAAGGAATGCCCCAGAGTGTAATTGTCTAAGAAAACAGATATGTCTCAACGAGCATCCCGACATAGGATTTATGGTATTAAAAGAAATCGAAATTGAGACGATTTTCGGTACAACTAAAATACAGCTTCGATTCAAGCTGAAAAACTGAATCATAGTAGAAAACTCCCGAGAAGTCAACGGAACCCTAAGGGGGCTCCGATTTTTTGTAAGGATCAACCCTGAAGTGGGTTCGGGACGAAACAAGGGTCCGATGAGGGCGCAGGGATGAAATCGTCCTTATCAAGTAAGCCATGAATTATTAATTTTGATTTTTGGTATCTAAATGCAAATTAATTTGATATTTAATGGTGTAATTGCAATTAGAGAATTGCACAGGTGAAATAGAGAAAAAAATGAGATTTAAATATGTAATTTTCCTATTATTATGAGTAATATATATAGTGATATATACATATTTATAGCTATGCACGTGTGATGGCATGAGTGGTAGACAATCGGTGATAAATATGCACACGTGATGGGGGCAAACTTTGCACCATTTACGGGCATTGGGATGAGAAATTGACAGCGAGATTTGTGGAGAGAAATCTGCAAGAAATTATGGGCAAAAGTAGTGAGGAAAAGGGTAGTGAATCGACTATAAATAGAGTGGAAGAAATGGGAAGAAGAGTAAGCAACAAAGAGTTGCATAGAGAGAGAGAGTGAACGGACGCGAGCTAGAAAGGATTGGAAGAAAGAGCGAGGTAGCCGGCCAATGGCTAGTAATTAGTGGCCAGAATAAGCCGCAAGCTTCCAGTGGCTATGGCAGTGCATCAGTAGGCTTGACGACGAGCAGAGGCGACCGAGGAGGTGCGACGGTGGTCTGGCAAGGCGGGTGGAGGTCGGTCGTGGGGTTGCGACGAGCGGCAACGGCGGAGGGCTGGCTGTTACAGCAGCCAGGTACAACCATGGCAGCGCCTAGTGGCCACGAATGGAGCAGGCAGCGATACAACGGTGGCTGGTGGGGCGTACGACGACGATCGACGAGGTCAGATGGCAACGGCTGACGAGGTCAGACAGCGGCAGGAGAAATGCAACATGCGTAAGAGGCTCTACGCATGGCAGCGTTACAATGAAGAAGAAGCAGAGGAAGAAGATTAATAGAAGAAGAAAAAAAAAGAAAAAGAAAAGAAAAGAAAGAATAAGGAAAAAGAAGAACGATCTGGGTAGTTAATTCAGTTCTGGGTAGCTAATCCGGTTCTGTTTAAAAAAAAGAATGGAAAGTGGAGGACCTGTATGGATTTCACTGATTTGAATAAAGCATGCCCAAAAGACAATTTTCCTCTGCCCAAAATAGACCAGCTCGTGGATGCAACGACCGGTCACCAACTTCTTAGTTTCATGGACGCTTACTCAGGGTACAACCAAATTCTTATGAAACCTGAAGACGAGGAGCACACCTCATTTATCATAGATCGAGGGTTATATTGCTATAAGGTGATACCTTTCGGTCTAAAAAATGTTGGAGCGACCAACCAGCGCCTAGTTAACATGATCTTCAAGGATTTAATCGGGAGGACCATGGAGGTCTATGTGGATAATATGTTGGTGAAGTCCCAGCAAGTTGATGACCATGTTCGCAATCTAGAAGAAATGTTCTAGATCTTGAGAAAATATCAGATGAAGTTGAATCCACTCAAGTACACATTTGGTGTAGCTTCTGGGAAGTTCTTGGGCTTCATGGTGAACGAGAGGGGGATCGAAGCAAACCCATAAAAGATCTGAGCTTTGCTTGACATGAGATCGCTAACCAAGATAAAAGAGGTGTAGAGCCTTAATGGCCAGATTGCTACCCTCAGTAGATTTTTCTTCAAGGCCTCCGATAAATGTATTCCATTCTTTAATATGCTAAAATAGGCAAAAAATTTCTAGTGGACGGATGAATGCGAGGTCGCCTTTCAACAACTAAAAGATTATATGGGGCGGGCCCCACTTATATCCAAGCTAAAAGAAAGAGAGAAGTTGATCACCTACTTGGGAGTGTCTCTATACGCTATCAGCGTCGCACTAGTATGAGAAGAAGAAAGGGTACAATATCTAGTATATTATGTAAGTCACAAATTGTTAGATGCGGAAACCAGATATACCCCAATAGAGAAGCTCGCCTACTGCTTAATGGTGGCATCGAGAAAGTTGTGCCCTTACTTCCAAGCCCATCGAATTGATGTGTTGACAAAATATTCGCTAAAACAAGTCTTGCAGAAGCCCGACTCATCAGGTCGATCACTCAAGTGGGCCAAAGGACAGGCACTAGCAGACTTCATTGTCAAGTTCATGGGGCCAACAGAAGCAGAGCCTGAGTCTTTAGAGAGTCCGTTCTGGGAGTTATATGTGGACGGATCTTCCAGCGAGCATCGAGCTGGGGCTGGGGTGCTCCTAATAAGCCCGAAGGGGCACAAGATTCCATACGCGTTGAGGTTCGGGTTTAAAGCGACAAATAATGAAGCAAAGTATGAGCCACTGTTAGCAGGGCTACGCCTGGCGAGGGAAGTGAAGGAAGAACGACTAAAAGTCTTCAGTGATTCTCAACTCGTGGTATGTCAAATACGAGGTGAGTATCAGGCAAAAGGCTCAAAGATGGCGGCCTACCTCCAAAGAGTTCAGGATTTAATGCGCACCTTTGAGGCATGCGAGGTAAGCCAGGTGCCATGGAACCAGAATTCTCACGCCGACACTCTAGCTCGCTTGGATTTAGCTCGAGATGTTGACTCTTTAGGAACCATACCGGTGAAGTTCCTAGCAGCACCAAGCACGGAGGGTCGAGGCGAAGTTTTAACGGTCACAAAGGCCCTGTGTTGTGGATGAAACCCATTATCGATTATTTGCAGGAGGGAAAATTACCAGGCGACAGAATAGAGGCGCATTGTGTGCGAGCTCGGGCGTCCAGATATTACCTTTATGAGATATGCTCTACAAAAGGGGGTTCACTACCCCGTTGTTAAGATGCCTCAATGACCCTGATTGCGAGCTGGTACTCCAGGAAATCCATGCAGGTCACTGTGGAAACCACGCTAGGGGGTATCCTTGGCTCAAAAGGCACTTCGCTGGCGCTTCTATTAGACCACAATGAAGAATGACACTATGAACCTAGTAAAAAGATGTGACATATGCCAAAGGTTCACGAAGATCCCAAGAGCTCCACCAGCCTATTTGTAGCAGATGAGCAGCCCATGACCCTTCGTCATTTGGAGCATGGATCTAATTAGCCCACTCCCAATAGCTCGCGGCGGATGCAAGCACGCTATACTAACAATGGATTACTTCACTAAATGGGCGGAGGCGAAGGAGCTTGCACTGATCTCCACGACAAAGGTAGAGAATTTCGTTTGGAGTAACACCATTTGTAGATTCGAAGTTCCCCAACAGATAGTCACAGACAATGAAACTCAATTCACCAGCGAGCAGTTTGTTCAGTTCTGCAAATCCTTAGGGATCCAGAAGAGTTTCTTGGTCGTGGATCATCCCCAAGCTAATAGTCAAGTCGAGGCTGTTAACAAGATAATCAAGCAGATTTTGAAGATAAAGCTAGAAGACAGGAAGAGAGCCTGGGTGGACGAACTAAAAACGGTACTTTGGGCATATCGAACGATAGCTCGGACCACCACGGGAGAAACTCCTTTCTCTATAGTCTATGGATCAAAGACAATGATCCCTGCGGAGAATAAGGTGATCAGTCAGCGAAGAGCCACCTTCAACCTCGAGGACGATGACCAGTTACTGGCTGCAAATCTTGATCTACTTGAGGAAATAAAAGAGTTAGCTCGCATAAGAGTTGTTATCTATCAACAGCGGATCACGAGGTATTACAATCGAAAAGTTCAAGTTCAGTGCTATAATGTCGGTGACCTCGTGTTACGCCTTATTCTTTCGGGAGCTCGGAAGGCCAACGACGGGGCACTAGGCCCGAACTGGGAAGGCCCTTATATTATCAAAGAAAACCTGGGCAACAGAGCATATCACCTGGCAAATATGAATGATGCTATTCTCTCACGAGCTTGGAACGCGGAGCATCTCAGACCATATTTTTGATAAGTAACATCTTTTCTTTGCATGATGTTTAACTGATGATCTGTTTATGCTGACATTGCTCTGTTAATGAATTAAATTTATTATCATTGCTGTCAACACTTATTATTTCCACTTTTCGTTAAATGTTAAGTGGCAAGAAATAATTCTAATTCGGGGTTAAAATGATAGGATGTGCGAGCTGGGGTCCAATCAACTTGGCTAATGCGCCATGATTTGTGGCTTATTTGAGTATTCATCTTAACCTTTGCCCTAGGTTGTGGTCGCCGAACTGGAGCCCATTCATCTTGACTGTAGTGTCATGGTTTGGTGCCCATTAAGCCACCACCTCAGCTAAAAACTTATGAGTCATGGTTCACTAGTTGAGGTCCTCTCATCTTAACAAATGTCATGGATTGTGACCTACTTGGGTGTTCATCTTGACCTCGCTAAACCCCCAAAGTCATGGTACGTTAGCTGGAATCGAATCACGATTTACTTGGACGTATAGCTTGACGGCAAAATGTGATTTAATTTAACTATCGTATGTTATCTTAGATTTGATCTCATGATCATGACCTACTGGACATACAGCTCGAACTAATGAAATCTTACTTAATATATTGTCCAAAGTTGTTTAGTTTTAAGATTTATCAACTGCGAGCTAAAAGTGTTCTTGAATTAACTAAATTTAAGTTCATCTTGTGTTTGGCTTTCAATTTGCAGCAAATGACAAAGAAGCAAAAACTCAATTGAATGAAAAAAGTGTATTGCTTTCAAAATCCAATACAAGAATAAAGAAAGAGAAATAAGGAACTCTAATGGCCTAAACAAGTTGAGCTCGGAGCTCCTGCATCTTGGGGAGTAAGATTGCCGACACCTTCAACAGGGAGGTCAACCAAGGTCTGATCAGGCTCGAGTGAGGCAGTGACGACTCGGGAGTCCGCGGCGTCGGCAGCATATTTCTTCACCGCCTCCACTGCCTCCTCGCCAAAGCAAGAGAAGTCGAGATCTGGGTGCGCTTTCCACAGAGTGAAGACAAACGCACTGTAGATGTTAGACTCAACCTCCTCGCGTTTCTTCAC
This sequence comes from Diospyros kaki, assembly GCA_036245055.1. Lineage (NCBI taxonomy): Eukaryota > Viridiplantae > Streptophyta > Magnoliopsida > Ericales > Ebenaceae > Diospyros > Diospyros kaki. Next base: position 5,076,561 of record BSEG01000010.1, read on the forward strand.
GACCCGAACCTCGATGTCGACCTTCAGTTGCCCAACCTCCATTTCTGTCATTTCAGCTCGCCGCCGGGTCTACTCCAAATCACCTCGCATTGCAGCCAACTCTGCCTCAGCATTTTTTAGCTTCGAAGTGACCTTGAAACAGGCCGAATCATACATCTACTTCTTGCAGTACTGCTTATCTTCGACCTCCTTCTTGGCTTTCTCGGCCTTTCCTACTTAGTGTTCCAAGCCTTCGATCATGTTCCAATACTTCTTGGACTCATTGGTCAAGAAAGCCAGATTCTCCTCCAGCTTTTTCTTGTTCTTCTTCAGCACCTCGACAACAGCCTCGAGCTTCTTTTTTTCCTTGACGGCTCGAGCTCTTTCTTCTTTTTGGTTGAAGACGCCCAGGAAGCCTATAAGTTCTGAAAGGTCAGTACATCTCAAAGGGATAAAACGAGAAGTACGAAAGTGAGTGAAGAACCTTACCAAAACATTATGGCGAGCAACGTAGTCGCAGAGTGCATCACCCAATACCTCATTCTTGTCTAGAGCCTTAGTATAGTTACTGTAACACCCTATTTTCTCTGAGCGTGTTATAACTTAGGACAATTGTGGGATAATATTGTTTTTAAAAAAAAACTACGACAAACCATATCATTGCTCTTATCCATCCCAAATTTCCATACATTTATCTCAAAGAGAATCAACATAAACATTGAATGCGGAAGCTAGAATTGAACCTCAACATACCTTAAACGCTAATAATATTACATGATTGTCTCAACATAATTATTAATACAAGATTATCTTAACAAAAGTCTTCCAAACATAACTTGTAACATGATATAAGTTTTTCAATATGACTTTAAACAAAACATAAGTTTCTCAACATGACTTCGAACATAACATAGCTGGTACATACTAGAATCCTCATACGGAAACTAAATGCAGAAAAATAACTTCATAATGCCTTGCATCTTTATATTTCGCCCACTTCTATGTCTTCGCTGCAAACCTCATCTGGAAGGTTTGAATGTTCCAGGGGCAAAGCCCACATTAGATGATGAATCATCTAAGTAAGAGTACATCATAATGCATATGTATGAATGCAATGCACATAACATCATAACTCTCATGTTTGGATTGACTGCACCTTAAGATTACCCGCCATTTTTCCAATCTCTCTGCCAGATCGGGGTGTATGGGTGCACCCTTGGCAAAGCAACAGTGCCAGTACCTAATCCCAAACCCATGCAACGTATGACCGTCAATCTCATCATGCTCATATGCATACTTTGTCATCAATACATGTAAATGCAATTCACATGACATGTTCACATCAAAACATGACAACATGATGAAAATATTTACATAAAATCAGGTTTTGGTGGAACCACTTACAAGCCATTTTCATAAACTAAATTCTGTTGAATAGTACCACTTACCTTGTAAAAGATAATTTTGCCCCTAGCGTAATTTTGTTTCGAAATCCGCTTCAAACTTTCAATTGCACTTAATTATGAATCTTGACGTATCCTGACATCATAATTACTTAAGAAAATCAGATTTCTAATTTTTTCTAATTTTTCTAATTTCTCCATTTTTCTCCTATTATTTCCCCAAGATTATGAATTAAATACTTTCTCATAAAATTTTCTCAATTTATCTTCACAATAATTCCTAAAACAATATTCCAAAACCCTAAAAATTTTCTCATAATTTTTAAAATCCATATTCTATTTATTTCTCATTTTCTCTTTGATTTTCAAGCATCTATTACCTCAAAAATCCATAATAAATACTAATCATGTATTTCTCTTCCAATTTCACTATCAAAAATTCTAAAATATCATTCTAACATTTCTAAATTTTTAAAGAAAATTTTGAAGATAACTTACCTTCTCATGGAGTAATTCGGTATTCTTCTATATTGTGATGAAACCTCGTTTTGCGTATCCAACAATGTCTTTTGCCACAAATCTTTGCACAAACTACTAAACCCAACCTATAAGATTTTTCTAGAAATTTTTGGTATTTTTCTCTATATTTTTCTTTCTCTTTCTCAAATTTCTTTCTTACTCTCAAATTTCTTTCTTACAACCTTTCTCTTTCTAATTCAAGTCCTCAAACCTTTCAAGTTTTCTCTATTTATAGATGTTGAATTAAATTTAGTTTAATTGTAGTGATCCACTATCTTTTATTATTTTATCATTTTTTTTATTTAATTTTTCACTAAATCTCATTCATAATCTTTAATTATTTGTCCATACACTACTTTATCTTCCACATTTCTCCATTAATTCACCCATTATCTTTGATTTTTTGGCCACACTCTACTTTTTCTCCCACATTTCTCCATTAATTCATCCTTTATCTTTGATTATTTGTTCACACCATATTTTGTCTCCCACATTTCTCCATTAATTCATCTATTATCTTTGATTATTTATTCACACCATATTTTGTCTCCCACATTCTCCATTAATTCACCCATTAACTTTAATTATTTATTCACACCATATTTTGTCTCCCACATTCTCCATTAATTCACCCATTAACTTTGATTATTTTTTTACTTTAATTATTTTTAACTAAATCTTATTTTGAATGGGCTATTCTTTCATTTAGTCCATAAATTTAAGCCCACTTTCTTAACCTACTAACTATAAGCCCTTTTACTTAATCTTTATTTTCTCAACTTAGCCCACTAACTATAAACCCATTTACTTAATCTTTTTCTTTTTTTCAATTTAGGCCACTAATTTTAAACCCATTTACTTATTTATTATTTTTTTTCAAATTAATCCACTAACTCTAAGCCCATTAGTTTTCTCAATTATAATTTCTAATTGATGTCAAAAGTATTTTAAATACAAAATTAATTATTATTATTATTATTCTCAAAATACTAGGATATTGCAGTTACCAAGGACCCTATCCATGCTGTCGAGAAGGGGGGCGAAGTATGTCCCACCGCCCGCGACCTCAGAAGCGCTCACCTCTTCAAAAGCGGTTGTCTTCTTCCTTCTATAAGCTTGAGCCTGCTGAATGGCCTGTGAAATCGGGGGAGTTTTTCTTTTGTTCCCAGCAATAGGAGCCTCCTCGCAAACAATGAACTTACCGTGACTCATTGCAACTGTGGCCACTGCACGCTGTGACGAGGTGCCTGCGGGAGCGAGGTTTGAAGAAGCCATGGCAATCGGTAAGGGGCCAACACCGGGCAGAGTAACGAGGTCGCAACTCTCGCTGGCCACCTTAGTGCAAGCTCAAGCCCTTTGGACTTTGGCGAGAGAAGAGGATGCGTGGACGATCTTGGGTAAGCTCGAGATTGAGTTGGAGCTTCATTGCTTCCGATGATGTTGGCAAGGCCCCAACCGTGACTTCTTGATGAGCTCTGTTCTCCCTGACTGTACTCCCACTAAAATCGACCACGTCAAGGGCCGACCTTACCTCCCTTTGGCCCCGAACTCCAATGTCCTCCTGCCTAATACCTTTGATGCCAATAAGGGGAGCGAGCTGGTAGTTGCGGAGTAAAGAATCGCAGAATTCGCAGTTGTCCTCGTCAGTCTTTGCTTCAGAAGCTTGTTGAAGTCCTTATGCCTCGGAGATGGTTAGCTCGGGCTTCCCACCAGGGACGTCTGCAAAATCAAAACGAGATTCGTAAGTAAGCAGTAATAACAAATAAATTGCTATAACAAGCGCGAGCTAACGGACTACTTACTCAGCATTAGAACAAAGCTAAAATTATTGAGGTTGTGAAGTGAAGAGTAGGAGACATAGAACAATTGGGATTTATAATCCCCTGCATTAGACTTGCCCTTAGCCTTCCCCTAAGGCAAGAGCTTTTTACAGACAGAAGAACGAGCTGCCATATAATACAGCCCGTCCTTGGTACCTTTGAAATAGTAGAGCTACCTAAGGATTTTTGGAGAAGGAAGAGAAAGTTTGTTCCTTTGGAAAAGTAGGGCCAGAGAAGTTATCTGAGCGTAAGAGTTGGGAGTCAGTTGGAAAGGTGCGAGTTTCAGGTCAGTGAGAATGGTTATGAGGTAGGGATGGATTGGAAACCTAAGGCCGAACTCTAGGTGTTGGGGGCTAACAGCCACGAACCCTTCAGAAGGAAAGGCTGCGTGATCACCGGGAGAAGGCACCATCAAACGTGTGCCGCAGGGAAGACGGTATGACGAAGCGTAAGACTTTAGCTTGTTGATTGTCAGCTTCGAAGGATAGCGTTTGAAGACCTCATGAGCTGCGCGTTCCTTGGAAGCTCATTGGGCTACTACAGGGTCGGTGCGCTGAAGAACTCTCCCAGCGACCTTGGAGTCGGACGAAACCACGTCCTGAGCAGTCCGCAGCAGCATCCCTCAGCTGTACCTCGAAGAACTAGAGGTGTCATCATCTTCTACCTTATGGTTGTAGGGCTTCTGACCTGATGTAGACATCTACGATGAAAAAAAAAAGTATCGGGTCGCTGAGAACAAACCGGCCCTTACGAACTAAAGTTCCTAGGGACATTTCCTACCTATCAGGTCATGCGCTTCATAACAGGGTATGACTCAAAAGAAAAGGGACTGAGTTTCTAAGCCTATTAAGCCTCTTAAAATAAATGAAAGCTGCCCTACAAGACACACAGCCATCACCAAAAGCCGAGGAATGGAGACAAAATCGACGAAAAGAATGAGAGCAGAGGCGAAATGAACTAAAAGACTGCGAGAAACTTACTGTTCTTGGTCGATTGCTGCAAAAGTCGAGGAGATGAACCAACAAGAAAGCGACGGTGAAGGTAGGCTTTAACACCATTGATACAGTGCTTACTGTTCTCATTTTTCCTTTATTTCCACGCATAATTAATTTACACAAAAAACATAAAACATAACTTTAAACGAAAAATACAAGAGTTTTCTAAAGGTAGGCTTTAAACCACAGGTAAGCTATAATATTGAATGTACAATAATAATATATAATTAAATATTATGTTTTTAAATCATAAAATTCATATAATTCATGCAATTTAATAATTAAATGCGTATCTGGATCCATCAGATATTAAGCCATAAAGAGAATTGTTAATTGATAATGAAAACACTAGAATTTGGTTTCTCCCCTTCACCTCGACCATAATGTTGGATATAAAATATGATTGTAATTGCTTTGATGATCTCGGGTAGGGAGAAGACCAAACCCCTCATTTATAATGATAAAAGTAGTCTCTCACCAATCGATCACGACCTTATCTTTAATTTTGATTTCTATATTTCATATTTTTTGTCAAAGTTAATTTATTTCTTGTTTGTATTTTTTTTAACAGGAAAAAATATTGCAATTCACTAACTTCAAAATATATATTATTAATAATATACTAGCATTAAACTATTTCAATTTAATGAATAATTAAATTCATTGAATAAAATATTATAAAATAACTTTTTTTCAAAATTCCAAAGTGAGTGAGTTTTCCAGTTTTCAGTTTTAAGAAATAATTTTTTAAAATGAAAAAAAAAACACGTTTTCAGTGATTTCAAAACAGACACTCAAAACATAAAACTAAAAATGAATTTAAAACTGAAAACTAAAAATTGAAACACGAAGAGAACACTACCTAACATTTCATAGATAAAATGAGTCATTTTTAAAGTTTAAAGGTGATTTTGAGTTGAAAAAAAAATTAAAAATTACATTATTCAAGATTAAAATGGCTCAAGTCTCAATTTAGATCTTTTTATCTAAGAAGAAGTTGGGAAGTATCAAAGTAATTATTGAATTTTAAAATGAGTTAAGTAAATCATTGAATTTTCATTTAACATCATTAAAAATTAATAATTGGCTAATATGGTTCCTTTTATGAATGTTTAATGATTTATTTGTTAAGGTCCGCTCTCGAATTTTTCTATTAGCATAGGAAGTTTGAGAGAAGGTTCATTCAAAATAGATACAGAAACTCAAAATCTCCAAAAAATTTCCTTTCCAAATTTTTTCATTAACAATAGGAAGCAAAGTAAATTATACAACATTCCTTACACCATCATCTCAGGCTTACCACCCATACATTTTCAAAATAAAGGCGTAAAGATTTTAGATACAGAATGAAATACTTTACTCATACCCTCAAAATTGTACCCATGGATTTTGAGGCCGAGACATATCTGTACACATCTAACAATGACTCACCCTAAATAACTATATTCTCCTTTCCTGGAATGACAAAAGAAACAAAGTGAGCTACAAGTCTCAGCAAGTATATAGCAAAGGGAAGCATCAATAGATCGATATATGAAGGCATGAACAACTCATGGTCAAAGGAAAATCACTACCCGACATCTAAACATCAATTGGATTCATGCTTTCTACACTTACAACAACACCCTCAAAGAAATAAAATTTCTTACATTTTATCAAAACACATTTTTTTTTTCAAGGTGAGCCATAAGGCTCGACAAGTGTATAAAAATAACGGAAAATGGATACGATCGGGTTTTCCCTGAACATCATGCATATCATATTGTATATGGAAACTCACGTCAGTCTCATATACATAAACAACACACAATCCATACCATATGATTATATAACACGATACCCAACCATAACATAAATGCATAGATGCACACATAGGGTCCTTGGGGCCCACATAAAATGCAGATACTGGCACCCAAGAATCAGTATAAAAATCTACTAGCAGCCAAGGACAGGCTACCAAATCAATCACATCAATCCAAGGCTCTCATACCTCATCCATATATATCTATCCATCACCATCGTCATCATGTGCCACAGCACTCACAATCCCATCAAGATCTCAAGCTGCTATGGGCCTTCACCCAGAGTCTTACGCATCACAAGATCTAATTGTTGTGAGCCTCTACCCACAATCTTACGCATCACAGTCATAAGCCAATTTCCACTACCATTATCACCATGCAATGCAGCATATAAGGAATGTAATGACTCTTGTAATATTAACGTGATGGCAAAGCCCTCATAAGCTAAATATCAGGTCATGCTATGCCCACGTAGGAATTCACATACACAAATACTCTAATGCGTATGCTCGCCTAACATACACAAGTCAGCACTCACAAACTAACTGTGTTGTGCCAATACTCACACTCCTAATACATACAAAGCATGACCCCCCTAATGAATGCAACTCATGACCCAACATCATAATGCGAATCAATATAGTAACACAATGTAATGCACACAACCACAAGCAATGTTATAACAAGTAACATTCACGCACCCTTAATTTTTTCCCATTAAGATTCTTAGCTATTTCACACAATTCAATATTTAAATAGGTTCCACCAGATCAATTAAGTGCAATTATTTGATAATATTGGTAAACGGGACAAGGTGGAAGTATTCGATTCCATAATTTAAGATTGAACGAATTTTAAGGAAGGAGAAAGCTACAAATTAAGCATACATTTCTAAGGAATCCACAAGCTCAATAGTTGCCCAAATGGCGCAAATACTAAACCAAATCAAAGCTTATCGAGTTAGGGTTGCAACAAAAAAAAAATGGATCTTAATTCCGATATCGAGACAAAAAGTTATAATCTAAAGAGTACAAGGTGCGCAGTCTAAAAAAAAAGATTAGTTGACTATGTAAATTTTTAGTCGATTTTGGCTTAGTCGACTAATTAGATTGCTTAGTCGACTGGGCCAAGGGCTAGCACAAAAATCTGAGAAAACTGACCTCTATTAAGTCAACTAAACCCCAAGATTAGTCAACTCGACGCACACAAAAAGCATGAAATAGACCCGAAACACCCCAAAGCGACCACCACTAGCTTTCTAACCCACAAATGTCATTCCTTGAACGAAAAATAGGGTGAACAAGCCCCAACGAGACCAACAACAAAACCCAACAAAAGTTTTGACATGGCATATGGTTCGAAGGAAAAATAAAGAAAATAAACAATTGATACCGACAATAATTTTTAACAATGAGGGGACAAAGAACCATGAAGCAGTTCGACGTTGCAATGGAAAAGAAGGAAAACTTGCACAAAATAAAATAAAAGTTCAACAAGAAGTTTCCTTTGAATCTTGAACCTAAGAGAAAAAGAAGAAGCCTCCTCAAAGCTACAAATCCCCACACCTTTAAAGCTCTAATTCCACCAAGAATAATGGAAAAAGAGGATGGAAAAAGAAGAATGAGCAAGGAGAAGAAACCAACAAGAGAGAAGGAAAGAAAGACAGAGTAAGGAGACAATGAAAAATGAGAGGAATGGGGGGAGGAATGGTCTGCTGCCCACTCTCCAACTACCCCTTACATTTTTATCATTTTGCTCTTCACCATACACACACACACAAAAATCTTAAGAGATGCCCTTTATGGTCATTTTGCTTCATTTTTCATTTCTTTTCTCTTTTCTTTATTCATTCCATTATGTAAATTTTCATTTTACCCTTACCTTTTTCTTACCCAACATGTAATATATAAGCCCACTTTGAACATTTTTCATTTTCTTATTTCTTTCTCATTTTCTTTATCAAACCAATTATGAATTTTTCCTTTTTGCCCTCACCTTTTTCAAAAAAGCATGCCTCTTTTGTCATTTGCCATATTTTTTATTTTCATTTAATTATAATACCACCCTTTTATGCACATAGGCTCAAGCCCAAATCAATGACTCAATACATATCCTTAGGCCCAATGGGCTTTACAACTTCACTTCAAATAAAACACAACAAAATTTGCACTTCGCCTCAACCCAAATTTCAAAGTTCAATCCATTAAATTAAACACATAACAATAACATATAAGATCATACCCCATTGGCAACCCCTTTTTATTAACATAAAAATATTTTTTTCCTCACATATGATAATGTTTCTCTTAAATTTAGTCTCTTACTCAACACTCAAAATTTTTCTAATATTTAATTTTATAAAGACAAATTCCAATGCCTCCAAATTTTGACATGCGAAATATAATTTAAATAAACACTCTAGACTCACTAACGGATCGTTATATTTTTTGATCAATTTTAAAATTTTATAAGCAATTTGGCCTTTTATGGAAAAAAAAATTATTTCCAAACTAGCATAGTGTTAAATTGGCCACTACATTTTGTTGCTAAATTAGTCACTAAAATGGGTTAAATAGGCCACTGAATTTTTATAAAAGGAAAAAAAGAAAAAAGAAAAATTTCATGGGTAATGGGCAATTTAAAGTGCCCATTAAAACCATCAAGATAATAATTTTGTAGTGTTAGTTAATCATTGGATTGTGAATTACATGATCCGATCATCCATACAAATTTTATAGGGTTTGTAAAAGTAATTTTATTTTATATTAGAGTAAGAAGTTACAGAAATTTACACAATTTTATTCATATGTCTGGCAGATAAAAGAAAATCTCTCTGCACCATTCAAAAAGGTGAAAATAAATTAATCGTAAATTTTAATTTTTTTTTTAAAAAATTTGTATGTTTTTCCAAATCAATCACTATGAATTAAGAGATTTTAAAAATATTTTTTTTAAAAAAAAAAAGCGAAGTGTGTCAAAGTGATTATTGTATTTTGACCAAGTGCCAAATTAGTCATTGAATATTAAAAATAATCAAATAACTCACTAAACTTTTATAAATGGGACCACAATAGTGATCAATCGTTGATTGTGTCCAATGTTATTAAAACGAAAATTCAATGGTTGGTTCACATGATTTCATTTATAAAAATTCATTGGCTTGTTTGACCATTTAAAGTTTAATGCCCAATTTGACATTTTGTCCAAAAAATATAATTTATAATTATTAGGGCTGATCAAATTTTGCATCATACTTCGAAGTATAGTTGTGAATCCAGTATTCTGCTGACAAGTACATACGAAACTAAGTATATTTTATACTAATTTATTGAATATATATATACACTTTTTTTTCTGAGAGTTTACATAATATAATAATGTGTATCAAGACTCAAGAGTTGTAAATAGCTATATAGTTTGAAGTATATTTTGTAAAACTTTTGTATATTATATCATAAAAGCTTGACATCGTACATATTAATAAGAAATTAAAAAGTATAACAATACAAACTCGTAATCCAGATGATATATTATCAATAATGATATGCCTTACAAATAACAAACAATTTAGATATAGATGGAACTCAAGTGACGAATTTAGATCATATATATAAATTGAATACATATCTAAATAAGGTCAAAACACAATCCAAAAATAAAGGCAACAAAGGAGGAACCAAGCAAATAGAAGACATGGCAATTATTGAGTGGGCCCCACTCAATCATAAAAATTGAATGGCCATTTGGCCGCTCCAATTTTGAAGGCGTTATTTTAATTTTCAATTCCAATGTTTAAGACTTGTTTCAATTGCCACATTACTTTAATTAATTAAAGAGAGGCTTGGCAATTGAAGTGAAAATTAATTAATTAATGAGAATGGTTGAAGCAAGAATTAAATAATTGGCGATTCAATTGGAGGCAAAGGAAAGTAAAGTCATGCCCGTGAAGACATGATTTAAGATGGTTATATATTGTCTTCAGAGCATAAATTAAGTGATTAGATGAATAATATATTGGTATTAAATTAATGGGTTGCGAGTTTGATTCTCACGCTTGTGCAAGGGTCAAAGGCTTGACTTGCGACTTATTTTTTCTAAGATAATTAAAAGCACAAATACTGAGAGTCGCACAAGAACGAACATTTTAAAATAATTATATATTAAAATGGAGATAGCAAAGCAAGCATGAATATTAATAAATAAATAGAAACAAAAAATGGAAGACAACCAGGCATGGCCGCACCTCCCAATTAATTAATTCAATCGAGAGGCCCCCATTTGTCAATTAAGAAATAAAGAAGCAGAATAACTGAAGAAACAACAATTTTCAACCCCCACTTGGTTCAAATTGGCCACTAGGGTGGGGGGGCCACACTTGAACTGAGATCCACTCGATTTATGGTTCATATGCGGCCATGGTGCCCAATCGAGATCCTCTCGATTCTTAGAGTCCCATGCTTCTTCAAACTCTCAAGTGAAATATGTTGTCAAATATATCGAGAATATTTTAAGAATATACTATTTAAAAAATCTAAGATAATTGTCACGTGTCCCTCATCTCCCTCTTTTATAAATAGGAGACTTGCCTCCTCATTTAGGGGATTCATTTTTGGACAAAGACCCTATTTTGCTCTTAAGCATTTCAAAGGTCAATCAATTCTCAATGGTCAATCGATTATTTTAATAGTACTATTTATCAGCATGAACATAACCATCTATGCACATATTGATATTCTCATGCATATTATTTACAACATGCATTAGACGTATTTCTCATAACGTTGTCTAACTTGGTCGTCGAAGAGCCCGCACAGAGAACTCCCTCGTGTGGCCTTCTAATTGTTGTTGTGCTCGTAAGTTAAATCCTGAATGACTTGCCTTTAACTTTGAAAGACCAACTTATTGAAGACCCCCTCAGGGTCCTAACATCGCTTATCACTCAAAGACCCTTCCAAACACCTCGCATTAGAGATTTCGGAGACTATTCCAAACCCATGCTTTGTTGAATTCCAACTTTGACCCAATCCAGATCTGTCAAAGCCTCCATGATAATATCCTGGACTCTTGACGGTAGTGGATGCTTCTACTCAAGTCGATTCCGAGACAAATAAATTTTATTATTATAACTTGACAACAAAAAGTAAAAAAGCCATCAAATACTATAGCACTTACAAACACTTTGCCCAATCCTCCATATGATTATTAAGTTTGCCCAATCTCTCTCTCCCTCCCTTTCCATTGATATGTATTTTGTTGTTTTTGTGAACTCTAGCATAGGAAGCTCCACCTGAGGCAGTGGATGGAAAAGGGTCCCCCTCGCGAAGCCAAGTGGCGGTATTCAACTTTCCATACTGTCACAGCTAGCCATGGTTGGTGCAGGCGTTCTCAGCTTGCCTTATGCAATGGCCTACTTAGGCTGGTATATACATATACATGCATAAACAGGGCCCTACAAAATAAGATGAAGACTTGATATGTGGTTTAACTCGAGTTTTCCACACCCTTTGACCTCTCTTCCTGCTTCAGGGCCCCAGGATAGGAACAATACTGATGGTGCTCATGATGCATCACCTTGATACTGAAAATTGTTGAATATTTTTAGAGAGGTTTATCTTTAAAGTGAACTAAGAATATTTAGTAATATAAATAAAAAATAATAAATATTAGCAAAATTATCTAGACAAATATCTAAAAATGTCTAAGCAAAATATCTCATGAAATATCTAAAATTTGTATTAAAAAATAGAACAATCCAATATGATGGTAGATTTGATCCACCACCACCCTCAAGTCTATAAATAGATATCAATATATGCATTTTGTGTTTAAGCAATCAAAGTAAAAACAAGCAAGTATTATTAAAAGGTCAAAACTCCTTCCGTAAATTGTTTCTTTCTCCTCCAACTTTCATAGCCTTTCAAATTAAGTTCCACTCTTTTGGCTCATCAAAATTAGTCCCTACAAAATTTACTAAAGCATTCCCAACCAACTTTTGCAAAATTAACTCATTCCAATCAATCAAATACTATTACCGAACGCAATGTGGCAGATGATACAGCTCCTGGAATAGGTTCCCGGCGTGCGGTTTGACTGGCACCATTACCTCTGCCGGCATGCTTTCGGCCCGAAGCAGGGGCCATGGATAGTGCTGCCACAGCAGCTAATTGTGTAGGTTGGCTGTGACATTGTGTATATGGTGACTGGAGAAAAGTGTTTGAAGAAGTTTATGGAGATAGCCTGTGGAAACTGCACCAGGCTCAGGCAATCTCTACTGGATTTGCATCTTTGGATCCACCCGGTTCTTCCTCTCGAGTGGAGAGGGTGAGCTACGCGTACAAGGAAACCACTGGAGTGGACTACATATTCCGGGGACATATTTTTTAGCTTAAAGGAGAGTTCCCTGAAATTCATTATTTTATGAGAATCGATCGAGAGTTATATTTGTATGAAGTCTTCTTCTTATTTTTTTATTAAAAAAGGTTATTTCTACACTTCAAATTCATGACTTTTTAGTTACGAAAGGGTAATCTTATCATTGCTATCAATATTCGTATTAAATGTGATTAAATAAATTAAAAATAAAATCACAATAGACATAACGGTTGACTCATAAGTGTACCTACTATTTCTTTGGCATGGAAGAATGAACATCACAATAGACATAACAGCGGAGAAGATTAGTTACAATTTTTAAAAGAAAAGCAAGAACCCTGCTACCGTTTTCTATATAACATTGCTGTCACCACTCTTATCAATTTTATACTAAAGTGATTAAAAAAAATTAATTCAGCAATACTTAGTTATCAAAGCTGAATTAAACATCATACAGTTCAAAGGATTGTTTCACGGTTTAGTCCATGGTTTAACTGTTCTCATTCTAATAAATCCACTTATAAAACTAACAATAACATATATAAATAGGAAAAGAAAAGAAAAAAGAAACGAACATATTTAAAGAGTGAAAACACTATACATGTAAAATATGAATATAACTAAGATGAAGATTCTAATATAGATACCCAGTGATACAAAAAAGGATAAAATTAAAAATAAGATTATTTGTAATAAAAATAAAGTGACTCCTATTAAAAATAAGATGGATAAAACACTATTAAAATTATTTGATCGGGTGTGAGCTTTATGAAGGCCAATAAAAACTTCTATAAGAAGAGTGAATGAAATGGAATGGAACAAAGTATTAATAGAGGAGGATGAAATGGAACGAGTATTGATAGATGAACAGTGAAAAAAGTTCGGTAAAAAACGTTGAAGTTTGATATAATTATATGGGTCTTATAAAAGATAAAGGCATAGCTAAAAATGAATAAAAAACTAGAATATATATAGCTGCCCCAAACAAGGTTCAAGAAATCAAGTGTCAAGAGCTGTGAATTGCACCATTGGAGAGCTCAAGTGTCAAGAGCTGTGAATTGCACCATTGGAGAGCTCCTTAGTTAAGGTTATTTGGGATTAATCTCCTCATTCTCAGTTAGCAAGGATTGGAGACCTAAATGCATCTTGTATTTTGTTCCATGGTTCAACACAGGATTTTTGCAGGCTTACACTTTTGAAATGCTGTCGGAAGATTGTTGCCTGAGAAGCCAAGTTTGCAGCACTCTCTTAAGAGTTGCAGGATGCGATTACTGTTTTGATAGGCTTTGAGAAGTTCTTGGTTTATTTATTTGGCTCATTCATGTAGATCTGGACTTCTCTGATATTTTTCTCAATGTCTTTACGTTGTGTTTCTAAAGTTAGTGAGCTCTATTTTTTTTTTTTTTCTAAAGTCAAATGTCTTTATGTTTGGAAATCCAATGGTTTAGTAATGTTTAGTATTTAATATTTAATATTTATTTAGACCAATCACAATGCAACACGTCAGCGGGTTTTGGAAGACCCACCAGGTCACTGTAGCATGATCCCTGTTCTTATTATTAGGGTTGGATTACCCAGTCATTACATAAAATAAATGAATCTTATTCTCATCTAAGCCTAAAATGGGAACCCCAATAAAATAAAAACAACAGCAGCAGCAGCAAAGAACAAAGAAACTCAAATGATATCACGATGTACTGTGAGTGCTCCAGTTTCAGATAAGTCATTTGATGATTTTGAACTTTGGTCAAACTATTCTCAATATGCATACCTTATCGACACATTCTTGGAAAAATTAAATAAAATAAGGCAATTTATTAAAAATAACAAAAAGTTGAATTTTTTATGCATGATGCCCACATAATTCAAACATCCACCCTAAGCTGATTAAATAAAAACCAAAAACAAAGCCAGAGGCAGATGAAACATATATCAGCGAAATAAAAATTAAAAATAACATTAATCCCAATCTTGTAATAGCATATAATAGATCAGTTCTTTCTGGTTACACACCACCTTCATGACAAATATAATATCAAGGCCTTCAGCTTCAAAAGAAAGAGATTCCTCGCAATGTTGCAAGTGTCTTATCTTTTCCCCGTTAATTCATACATATGACTATCCTCTGTTAACTGTATGCCAGCAATAAAAATGCAAGAAAAATCAGCATTAGACTTCCGATATGGCAAGTACCATCCAAGGTTAAAGTTTGTCATTTTCTAATAATTGCTCATTTGTCTAAGGAGAGAGACTGTTTAGTCGGAGAAATTCTGCATCTCTTCCAAGATTAAATCAAGTTCCAATCAGCTCATAAGGGCCATCTTGCAACTAATTCACAATCACCCTCTGATATATGTAAATATTATCTGATTAATGTCTTAGTCAAATTAATTGCATTATAGCAAAATTGTATATGATGGGTTTCAAATCTCTGATCCATTTAAGCTGATCCCAGATCATCCACCGAGTCTGATCCGTGACCAGCCATAAAAAGTCATTGTCTATTTGATTACTACCGTCCTAACATGTATCTTATTGAATATGCATATCATGATATCACTGGTAAAAAATACTGACCGCTAGATGTTTTACTGATATTATGACTCAATAGTTGTAAGGAATGATTGAATTCCAAAAATTATGAAAAGAACGCCACCAGAGAGACCAACCTGCACCAAACAACTTTATGGTCATCAATTGCTTAACAAAAAGGGAAAATATGATCGGGCAAATAAGAAAGCAAGTGCAGGAAAGTACAATCTTTTCAGATATCTGAGTTGCCAAACTCTTTCCTCCCAGGACAGCAGCAACAGTACACAGTGCTTGTCCTCTGGTAAAGGTGACAACAAAATCAGCTCCACACTAAAAATTAAAACTATCTTATTTACCACAAACAACAGTAACATAAACAGTTAAGGGGTTGCAACGTAGAAATTGGCAAGATAAAAATGTCAACCCAAAACTAGCTCAAAACTAAGGCCAGGACATGTCAGCTTTCCAACTGAAACTGAGGTATGAAGTATGTTCAGGTGAAGCGGGAGAAAGCAAATAAACATTTTCAATGCCATAATTAGAAACTTATGGTTGTAAAGATTCTCAGATCATTTATGTCATAAGAATGATCTTCAAATCAAGAAAGAACCAATTTACAGTTCTATATCAATAAATCACTGAATGAGGTAGCAATCTGATCTGTGGCATTATGGTATATGTTAATTGCGGATCCTGACTAATGGTGGTTGGCTTCGCTGGTGCAAGTACAATTGCATGGAAAAAATAATAACTATGTGGAAAGATTTGTAAACTTACAAGATTCCACCGAGGACAACACCAAATGGGTTCTCATCTGCGGCCAAACCAATGGTAGCTAACTGAAAAGTTGTATAAAAATGTAAAGCAGCAATGGAGAAAAATGGTAATGACAAAAGGATTATATAAAGATAATACATCATTCCTGTTCTAGTTTTACCTGGCTTTTGTCACCCCATTCCCCAAAGAAAGTAATGGAAAATGCCTATAAGATAGTAATGATACATCGATGAAATAACTTGTGGCTGCACATTAGTATTGCCAAGATCTACGTAAAAATAACTGAGAAATCAAAACCTTCAAAAATATAGGTGAGAAAAGCTGAGTGAGAACTTGCCGCTGTTGCTTTTTCAAATCATCATCAGCCTGACAGAAAATACATGCACTGATGTTACACAAACACCAAAATAATGGCTCTGGTAGAAACATATCTAAGTTCAAACTTTAATAGGGAAATAAGATTGAGACAGATTTTAGGGAAACCAAAATAACAGTGTATTAGAAGGAGGAGATGGCAAGGGGTGAAATTTTGTGTGTGTTGCTGTAGTATGATCTTCTATCTGTGTGCTCTTTGTTCTTCCTCTGTTTATATTCTAAGTCAACCCCATCAATGGCCTCCATGAGCATTTCACTGTCTCAGTTCTACTACATCAAATGGGCAAGAAAAAAATGAAGTGGACACCATGTAATAAGACAGATGGAAAAGACAACAAGACGAGAGATCTCCAGCTCTGCCATGCAGTGCATCTCTCGATGAAGCCACCAAAAGCAGGATTGATGGCCAATTATGACTTCCTGAATTGTGTAAAAGGAATACAGCCCTCATCCCCTTTGTGCTTTAGCAGTTAATTTGACTTCAAGCGATAGGACCATGTTATCCATTCCAAAAGCCTCATATTGCTGCCATAAATATGAGTAGCATTGCTGAATCGAGCTCTAATAGACATCCAGATAAAAGGCATTGCTGGATTCAAGACAAAGCTAATTGTCATTATTGAATCCAAGCCAGTATAACCAATCACCATGACCAATGGGGTTAAGTAACAGCAAAGGGGTTAATGTTGTTGAGAATTCACATTAGCATGTATTAGGTTTGCTATTGTATAGAATAGTTGTATCTTGTACCTAGCATAGGTAGCTTGTATGTGGCAGTTACAATGTTTTGGTATAAATACTTATAACCCTAGCTTAATAGATTTGATTAGTTCTTTTCCCTCCAATTTCTCTTTTCCTCTCTTCTTTCCTCTCAATTCTGTATACCATTTTTTATGGTATCAAAGCCATGGAGGGGTAAAATCTAGAGAATGGGAGCAGATTTGAAGTAATTCAATCTTCAAATCTTGTTTGGGACTGTATCTTCTTGGTTTGAACAAGAGCTGTGCTCTGAGCTGCAATCTGATCAAGAGCTACGATCTGATCAAATCATCATATTTCTCGTGTGATGTTCAGATCTGCGATCTGATCAAGAGTTGCGTTCTGCTCAAATCATCATCTCTCATGTAATGTTCAGATCAAGGGCTGTGATCTGAGATCAGAACTTCCCTGGATCTCTGGAAATCTGATCTGACCTGCCGGATCTGCTGTTCTGCTGCGATCTGCTGGTTGAGATCTCTCTAATCTGGTGCGATCTGCTGTTCCCGAAGCTGTGATCTGCTGCTCTAGAATTCCTGAGGCTACGATCTGGTATTCTGGTGTTATATTGTTGTGTTGATTGTTGAAAATAGGGTTTAACATGTCTGGTTCTGAGGTAATATCCCATACTTCTGTTGTTGTTCCAAACATGTCTGGTACTCCTGTGATTACAACCAAAAAGCTGAATGGGAAAAATTATTTTTCCTAGGCAGCTTCAGTTAAAATGTGGTTTTGAGGCCAAGGGGTTAGTGATCATCTAAATGAGATACCAGAGAATGATAGGATATTATGGGATCAAGTTGATACACAGCTTGTTTCTGTCTTGTGGCAGTCCATTGAACTAGATCTAGTGCCTCTTTTTCGTGTTTACAAAAGTTGTGCAAAAATATGGTCACATGCATAGAGTCTTTATACAAACAACATCCTTCGTTTGTACACTATTATTAGTACATTGTTTAAATTTCAAAAGGAGACTTAGTTATGACAACATATCTGGGAAAGGTTCAATCTGCTGTGACAGATTTCAATAGCATGCTGCCGATCACTGAAAATATTACTGAACAGCATGTCCAACGTGATAAACTGTTCATGGTGCTTACATTGGTTGGATTGAGATCTGACTTGGAGAGTGTTAGAACACAAATCCTCAGCGGACCTGTCATTCCTAATATGAAAGAAGTGTTTCAAGGCTGCTGTGTGGTACTCAGCCTTTTACTGGCCCTGATTCAACAACTGAGGGTCTATTATGGTTTCTCAGGCTACATTCTTTGGTAATCAGTTCAAGAATAAGCAGCCACAGCATGACAGATAAGAGGGAAAACAGCCTTTTTTGCTCCTATTGTTCACAAACTAGATCATTATAAAGGGACATGTTATGCATTACATGGTCATCCACCTAAAGCAAATGTGTCATCTATGGTTTGATACCACTGACCAGCTAACTGCCAATTCTGTTTCTACCTCAGTTTCAGCTGGACGGGGTGTTATTTCAGGGTCAGGTGCTGTTTCTCAGCTTATTTCCAGGGAGCAGTTAGCTGGATTTTGCCAGTTGCACAAGCTGCAAGTTCTGTTACTTTTTTCCAACATCAAATTCTTCATCTTCTGACTCTGTATCTCATTTATTGCTTAGTCCTTGGATCCTTTATTCTGCAGCCTCTGAACATATTTCTGGTAATAAATTTTTGTTTTCTCATATTGAGTCCTCTAACACATTGCCTTCTATTACGGTGGCTCCCTACAGGTATAGGCCAAGCCAATCCATTGCCTTCACTATCTCTTAATTCAGTCCTGCATGTACCTCATTGTCCTTATAGTGTAATCTCCGTTAGTCATTTGATTAAATCTCTTGATTGTCGGGTTATACTTGATTCCAATTCTGTTTTGATGCAGGATCCAAATACTGGACAAATCATTGGCACAGGACATGAATCTGAAGGCCTTTATCATCTCTCTTTACTCTCTGTTTGTACTGTTACTACAGCCACACCTTTGCCAAGTCATTGTAGATTGGGTCATCCTCATTTATCTCCCATCATTGTCTTCTTTACAGTCTTTAGATTGTGAATCTTCCCAATTGACCAAACACAAACGGTCTTCTTTTCCTAATCGGATTAATAAAAGAGCTGACTCTCCTTTTTCTCTTGCACATTCTGATATTTGAAGTCCAAGTTGAGTTATATCTAAACAAGGCTTTTCTTACTCTGTTACTTTTATTGATGAATGATGATTATTCTCGTTGTACTTGGCTCTATTTGATGAAGGATTTGTCACGACCTGGGGTTTACCTAGGGTTTGGATGGGAAATTGAGAAGAGTATGGGGAAGAATTAGACAGAAATGGAGGGAAACAGCAAGAATAAAGGGAGAACAGAGGAGATTGATTGGAAGAATAGGGGAGAATGAGAGAGAGAAATGTAGAGAGAGAAAATAGAATTCAGATTATCATTTCACAATGATCATTTCTTTACAACTCTAGTAGCTTTATTATATAGCTACTACTCCTAGGTAAGTATTTCTGTTACAAAGTAAAGAGAAGATATAACAACTAAAATAACAAAAAAACTACTCCTAAAGTACTATTATATCCTTGGGGTCATGATAAGATTGAACTAACTTTTTGTCTTTATTCACTTCATTTTATTAAGAGGTTAAAACTCAGTTTGATTCTTCCATTCATATCCTTCAAACTTCAGAGTGACAATGCCAAGGAATATTGTTTCAAGTCTTTTCAATCTTTTCTATCTTCTCATGGCATTTTTCATCAAACTTTGAGTCCATATACTCCACAACAAAATAGGGTAGCATAACGTAAAAATCATTATCTCATTGAGACAACACATATCTTTTCCGTTCATATGCACGTTCCTCTTCTTTTATGGGATGTTGCTCTTTTGACTTCCAACTATCTAATTAATCGAATGCCTTCTACTATTAATGGACCTATTCTCCATACTCTACTTCTCCTCAGAAACCCTTATATCCTCCCCCTCTTCTTATTTTTGGTTCCACCTGTTTTGTTCATATTTTATCACCAAGAAGGGAAAAACTATTACCTCAATTTGTTAAATGTGTCTTCTAGGGATATTCTCTCCAGAAGGGTTATAAGTGTTTTCCCCTCAATCTCAATCGGTATTTCCTTTCTTTTTATGTTACTTTCTTTGAGTCTAGTCCTTTCTTTACTTCTTCTTCCTCATCTCTTGATGAGGTTCTTCTTGTTCCTTATTTTTCTTCTTTGGTTCCTACTATCTCTTCTCCCATTACTTCCTCTCTTCCTTCTCGTCCTCTCTTTACATATCAGCATCATTCTCAAACTTCTTCTATTCCTCCAAATGGTGTGGCTTCTCCACCTCATGTTCCACCAAATGTTGCAGTTCCTTCATATGCTTGTCTCCCTACAAGTTCCATTATTCCATCAATTTCTAGTTTGGTTCATCCTTCTCTACACTAAGGTATCATTCTTTTCATAATCCTTATCCTACTTACACTTTTTTGAGCTATGATCATTTATCTTCTCCCAATTCTACCTTTGTTCCTGCTCTTTCATCTATTCCTACTCGCCCTGGTTGGCATCATGCTATGGACGAGTAGATGTTTGCTTTGCTTGCTAATGGGACTTGGGATTTGGTTTCCCTTCCTCCCAAGAAATCCCTAGTTGGTTGCAAATAGGCTTTTACTATTAAACTTGGTCCTAACAGCTCTATCGATAGATTGAAAGGATGTTTGGTTGCCAAGGGTTATACACATGTCTTTTGTCTTGATTATGGAGATACCTTTTACCCTATGGCTAAGATTGTTTCAGTTCGTTTGTTTCTTTCCATGGCTGCTGTTAAACATTGGCCTCTTCATCAGCTTGACATAAAAAATGCTACTCTCCATAGAGATCTTCTTGAGGAGGTTTACATAGAAAAACCACCTGTGTGTGTTGCTCGGGGGAGTCTCACCTAGTTTGCCACTGCAAGAAATCATTGTATGGTCTAAAGAAATCACCTAAGTGCTGGTTTGGCTGCTTTATTTCTATAGTTCAATCCTTTGGATTGACTAGGAGTGAAGCTGACCATTCTATTTTCTATGCTCCTAATGGTGTTATCTACTTGGTTGTCTATGTAGATGATATTGTCATTATTAGTGATGATGAGCAAGAGATTTCTCAATTGAAGACTCATTTGTATTCTCATTTTCAAACTAGAGATTTTGGTCCACTGCAGTATTTCTTGGGTACCGAGGTTGCTAGATCTGGGAATGACATTTGTATCTCTCAAAGGAAGTACGCCCTTGATATTTTGGAGGAAACAAGCATTTTAGATTCTAGGCCCATTGATACACCTATGGATCCTAATTCTAAACTTGTTCTTGGACAGGGGGAGCCTATTTATGATCTAGGGCATTATAGGAGATTGGTTAGGATGCTAAATTATCTCACAGTAACTCGATCAAATATTGCATTTGTTACTAGCGTGATTAGCCAGTTTTTTTATTCTCCTTGTGATGGTCATTGGCAGGCTTTGGTGCATATTTTCCAATATATTAAGAATTCGCGTGGTAAAGGTTTATTTGATGATAAAAGTCATACACAGGTGACTGGTTATGTAGATGCTAATTGGGCAGGCTATCCATTTGATAGACAATCCACTTCTAGCTGGGCTTTGGTTGGAGGCAATCTGATTTCTTGGAAGAGTAAAAGCAACATGTTGTTGCTAGGTCAAGTGTTGAAGCTGAGCATAGAGCCATGGCATTAGCTACATGAGAACTGATTTGGCTGAAACAACTTCTTGAGGAGTTGTAGTTTGGTGATTCAGGTTCTATGCAGCTTATGCGTGACACTCATGTTGCTCTTCATATTGCATTTAATCATGTTTTCACGGAAGGATCAAGCGTATTGAAATAAACTGTCACTTTCTGAGAGAAAAACTGGTTTCTAATGAGATTTCTACAGCATTTGTTGGGACTATGGATCAGCTAGCTAACCTGTTTACTAAGGCTCCTCGAGGTCTAAGGATTGAATATATTTGTTCCAAGCTAAGCACATATGATATGAATGTGCTTGCTTGAGGGGGAGAGTTGACAATTCACATTAGCTTGTATTAGGCGTGTTGTATAGACTAGTTGTACCTTGTAACTAACATAGGTAGGTTGTATGTAGCAGTTATAGTGTTTTGAGATAAATACTTGTAAGCCTAACTTAATAGATTCGATTAGTTCTTTTCCCTCAATTTTTTCTTTTCCTCCCTTCTTTTTCTATCAATTCTGCACATCATTTTTCAAATGTAACAAAGTTTGTAAAGTCAAGGAAGATCACTGCAATTCTCAGAACCTCAGGGGGTACCTAGCATATTTTACCCTTTTTATTATGTAGCATGAGTAATTTGTGTGCTTGCTTATCATGAAAAGAAAACAACCTGGCAGTTTAAGCTGTGCCTTTTAAGAAGTAAATTGTTTACTCCAAAATATATCACTTTTGCATTAAATTTTTAACATTGTAACTAGTTCAGGAATATACTTCCAGCATGCAGATATTGTGTTCTCTGGAATACTTAAGAAGTTCTACACCAGTGTTACATGGCATTTGCATCCCCCAAAAAGTTCTTTAGCAAATTGCATGCAATTTGAAGATATGATTAACAAAGACAGCTAACTGAAGTATAACAAAGATGGTCTTCAGTGAGCTAGAAACAGAAAGCAAGAACTAAGGGGAGAGGCACAAAATGAAAATAAATAAATTCATGAACAGAACAACCAAATAAAATGCATGAGCTTGTGTTACCTTGCTACCTTCTTTTATACTTTTATTATTAGCCTGCCAATCAGCATCCTAGACACACCGGAAATAGTCAGAAAACATAGTGCCAATATAGCAATATAGAATAAGTCATGAAGGGGAAAGTAAACAAACCAATTTCGCTTCAACTTCAGCCAACTCTTCAGCCTCCCTAAATAAGGGAAACAACACCAAACTTAAAGAGAAGCAAATTAAAGAAAGAAAGGCAAACTAGTTGTTCATAAACAACAGTGAAAGAAGCAAAAGGGCAACAGATCCATTACCCTTCTCCTTTAACTGCATCCCACAATGACCATAGCCCAAACCCCAAAAACAAAAAAGTCGTTACATGATGGGTCCATTTACGAGATATCTGCAAGTCAGAATGCAGCAGAACAGTATGGTAAAATGAAGAGAAGAAAACAAGAATACAGATATAACACAAGACAATTTTAAACTGTCCTAAAAATTTTCCAAAAGAATAAGTCCGTCAAGAACAATTTAGAAAGCACTTGACCACATTTTGCAGTTTCGTTGCATGGCATAAAATATAGGGTAGTAAAACACCAACATTTGCAAAATATGAGCATAATGGCAATGGGGATGTTACAATGGATCATAACCATACAAGAAAGGATAAGATTAGAAACAAAGTTGTATATCATAAGGTTGGGAAGGGTCATATTAAAGATACGATGTTAAATACAATTAAAATGGTTGGTCGTGTGAAAAGAAAACCAATAAATGCTCTTGTTAGAATTTAGCAAAAGAAACAGAGGAAGACCAAGAAAAACATGGTGAGAAACTCTTAGGCATGATATGTGTTATAAAAGCCTTACCAAAGATATGGTCATAGATAGCACTAATAGGAGAGCTATAATCCATGTAACCAACCTCACCTAGTGAGATCAAGGCTTGATATGTCATTGTACATATATCATGTGTGATCCAAGCTAGCAGTTTTATTCCATGATAGCAATTAGACACTATAATATGTACAGATTCAGAATGCTATCATTTTATATAAAGCATTAACAAACCAACCTTAGAGTTATTTATCCAAATTGATGGTGATAGGTTCTGTTAACAAAATACTGGTGGTCTAACCATAACTAGCAATGGCTAGGTCTAAACCAGTAAATCAGGCCAAGTTCATAAGATCCAATAGAAACAGACCCACAAATTACTTCTATTTTAGAATCTCTATAATAAACAATCAAAGGTTGAGAATCATCAAACTGAATAATCACATTAAATGTAGTTCCCTGGCCTTAAGGCAAAGTTATGCAGCTTCTTATTTCTTTAAAATTCACATTAGCCATTCAAATGCAAAACTTTGATTTTGATACTCTTTTCAAGTCTTTCTTCCATTTAAATCCATAACAATCTCATGAAGAACACAATAGTAAGCTTGCACTCCATAAAACTTATCTTCCATATTCAATTGTGCATCAACAAAGACATTCATGCAAGTACACACTCACATATAGGCATAGATATTATTATGAAAATGTCCCAGCTTATTTTTTTAAGCAAAAGAAAAAAATTACAGATTTCATTATCATTTTTCAATAGAATATACATTCAAATTGCCAAGATAATTATGCTTTATTAAAATGATAAAAATATTGAACAAAAATAAGATGTTCTGGGAAAGATCAATCAGACTACAAATCCTCTCAAAATAAATAGATAACTAAGAAAAATAAAAGTGCAGTATAAATTTGCATACAAAGGAATGATGAAAAATTTTCTGACTCATAAAAGATAAGCCATTTGGAACAAAATACAACTGAAAAAATAAATAAATAAATAAACCTTTAGTGCACTCTCCAAGAATATCAACTGACATGATCACTTGTTAAGAACATTGATATTAATTGCAATATACACAACAAACCTTTTTTTCAATTTCTTAGCACCATGATATCAGACTCTAAGAAAATGTCAATTACAACTTAAAACAGAGAAATTATTGGATAAGAAATGAAGGGGTACATCAGCTCCTTATTCTTCCTGATGTGTGAGTCTTCAGGATCTGACAAGAATCCTCAAGAATTCGATAGAGAATTCTAGAGAATTATGGAACCAATTGAAGAAAAGAGGGGGAAATGAGAGAATTGAGAGAGAGAGAGAGAGAGACACACACACACACACACACAACAAAAATGAGGGAGAATTCAGTGAGATTCAAATTCAAATTCTTGATGCCTCATTACAAGGGAAGCGGGTCCTTATATACTGGATCCCACAAACAAGTTCCCGCCAACCATACAGCCTTATTTTCATTACTGTCCTTTCTAGAATTAGCTAACATCTTCTAACTACCCTCACGTGTCACCTCCGCCTATACCTCTGCCTCTAGATCATGACATGATGTTTGCACATAAACAATTGGGGCTATTTAGTAATTTATTCAAGAGCAATAGCCGTAGTGACAGAAAGAATAAAACATTATTCCTTAGGTTATGAGCACTATCACTTCAGAAACAGAAAGGATTCATACAATTGAAAGGGACTAATTATTTTCAACAATAAGCTCCCACATGCAGCTCAACTGGTACTAACTTTTGGAACAGGGAACTACTTCAAATGATGTGTTGACCAATGAATTTGAGAGCATTCTGACAACATGTACAGCCCACATACAGACAAACTGGCACTAAGTTTTGGAACAGGGAACTCTTCATCTTATGTGTTGGCCAACAAATTTGAGAACATTTTGATAACCCATATGCAACCCAACTGGCACTATGTTTTGGAACAGGGAACTGCTTCTTCAGCACCAATGAATTTGAGAACATTTTGATGCTGAACTTGGGTTCAAATTAACTCTAACGTGTCTCACACAATGCATGAGATAATCTATCAGCATGAGAACAAATAATCTGTGATAAAATTGCAATTCTGATAGGCCAGAGCAGTTCTGGCCCAGGTTATAGATCTTAGTGACAACCAATTGCATTCCTGAAATTTTCACGGAGAGGAGAAAGGTGCATTTCTCAAATTGATCACTGGTAATGGGCTAATGGCATCTCTAGCATTAGGTACTGTCACATTAATTGGGGAAAGATCAAAATAGTAAAACATCAATGTAACTATTGATAAGTATGTCAGCCTTCTTAGATGTTCAATTGTAATATGGAGGCTTCAATGAGACTAAGCAAGGAATATCATTATTCAAAGACAATTCGGTTCAGTCACTAGATACAATGCAGGCCAACATTTACACCCAAAATGCAGGCACTTAAATGGGGAAAATGTTGAGTGATCATGAAATTAGCATGGCTTGTCATAAAAAGTAATTAGACAAAGGCAAGATGAAAATGATCAAGTCAGCTTACATCCACCCTGATAGAATAGAACTCTTAAGGTAATGACCATACCAAAATGCAGGGCATTTACAAGTCCAAAGAAAAGAACTAGGGACATTACAATACTGTAAAGATGTTTTGCTTCATCCTTGCACTATATGTTCAACCAAAGATGAGAAGGATAATTTCAGTAGTACATGAACAAGTAATACATACATAAAAGCCATGCTATACATCTTAAGAAACTATCAGCATCAGTTCCTTTGTGAACATCCAAAAGCTGTGCCAACTTACCAGATTAGGAGCAGCCCAGCCAACAACAGCAGAAAGAATAGTCATCACCTACAGATAATCAGATATTTTTTCTGCTTGTAAGGGATAAAGAACTGTGGACAATATCAACATCAAGCCAGTTTAGATGGGAAAAAAAGGAAGAAAAAAAAAAAAAAAAACTTACTATCAAAGCTGTCAAGCAACCTGAGAGGACAAATCTCCTAGGGTGGCGCATAGCCAAGATCTATAAAGAAACATAAAAGTGTCAGGTACGCTAGCTAAAAGACAATTGAGAGAAAGGTCAATACCTAAAATAAAACAGCACCATAAAGCATGGAAAATGTATGTATAAGGCAAGCAGTGAATCTTTCTATTTGACAAGCCAAGTGCCCACCAGATTCCAGGAATTTGTTCAGAAACTAATCAATAATGCTTCTTGTGGAACACACTAACATGGGGTTAGACCTTTAAGAGGAAAAAAGTCAGGTTGTACGATAATGAATTTACTAAGTTAAGGTTTCAATCATTTGGATATCTGCTTCTTTAACAGTTAATGAAAAATAGGAAAGTAGATGATAATCAATCCTTCAACACAAATGGAATCAAAAACTTGCAGTTTAAATTTAACTAGGACCAGCAACGAGGATAGAGCACTGTAATATTACAATATTATAATTCCTGTTTGGTTGGTGGGGGAAGGCCCAAGCACCCCAACTTTAACAGACATCATTGGCAATCATCTTCTCCAACATGTCCACATTAGTTAACTTTCCCACCAATTTGAAGTGTTTTTCTGTCACTGAAAGGAAATAAAAACCAAAGAAAATCCTCTCATTTGCTATACTAATGGGCTTACTTAGATGCTGAATCCAAAGTCTACAGAAACTCAAGTTTTCAAACATTGGATCACAAGTAAAGCAAATGTTCCTTAAATATATATGCCATCATGGCATTCATAAGTCATTTGTTTGACGTAAATGCATAACACAAGACCATGTTCCAAAAACTCCTCAGATGCTAAGGACGCTTGTCTCTAATTTAACAGATCGATCACTATATGTATGAACTTGGCTTAAAACCATGTTACTCTTAGAGGTATGTAATTAGACAGACGGCAAACTTAAACTTTTTGCTGAATTATTCCAAAGGCAATAAGTACCAGTAGTTCACCCAAATTATTTAAGAAGCACATACGAAAGAAATTGTTTAAAAAAAATACCAAAAGCTCAACGTTCATCTCCGGCACATAAATTCCCAGATATTTTTAGTATTGATTCTTCAACTACTAATTTAGGTGGAATAAAACACTTCGTATCAAGTCACAAAAAGGTGATTCTACTACTATAACATCAAAATTAAGGAGCCTGGCAACTGTGTAAGTCTAACATTGTAAATAATAATAATAAAATTGCCTATCAAATAATAATAGTAATAATAACGATGATAAATAAAATTACTTATCACGATTAAAAACAGAAAAGCAGAATTCGTGTCCGTTCTGAAAGAAAAGAGCAATAATCTCAGAAAGGCCTGAAAGAGTATATTAGAAAAATAATAGAATTGATTCTCCACGTCGTGGGCCCCTACGATTCAGGAACCAAGTTCTTATTCTCCTCAACCAAATAGATTACCCGAACAAACAATAAAGAATAAAAGCTTTTATAAAAAAACATAAATAGATTATCTGAATGCAATTAGCCTTCTTTAATCCCTTCCCGGCATTTTTCCCGTCCTTCCAAATCACTCTACTGATAGCAAGAAAGAGGGAGAGAAAGGTGAAGCAAATGTAGCTGAATTTCACGAATAATAGGAAATTGCCTCACAAAGCGCAGCAGAATTTACAAGAAAGAGGCCGTCAATGATTGTGGCTAGCACTCACAAGCGCACAACGTAAACAACAAACTAAATTTACAAATCAGTACAAAACCAACTTCGAACTAAACAAAACAGCAACACAAGAGAGAGAGAGCTAGGAACTAACGGCGGCAGCGAAGAACGTCTTGTCACCGATCTCCGACAGCACGGTCATGGCGAGCGACTTCGTGAAGCCCTAATCACCGAAAAGCCCGCCATTATAGCACACTCGATCCAAATCACAAGCACAGAAAAGAAACATAGTAATTGCGGAGAGTTAAAAGGACGTATACTTGAGCAACAGAGAGGCCGCTCATGGTTGCTGTAGAGGAGAACGAAGCGGCGGCCTAGGGTTTTGGCAGCGAGAGATCGGAAGAAGACGGACTGCACAATGGCTACAGAGTCACACACACACACACACACACATATGTATATATATATATATATATATGCATTCATGTGCTTTCTGATCGCTGACCCGGTGGCCTATCGGTCGACAGTCTCCGAAATGAGCTTCGGTGGCGACGAGAATATAGCCAAAAAAAAAATAATACGATGGGGGAATAAAATAACGGGATAATGTCACTTCAGGCCGAAATGGATGATTTTGACTTTGAGTCGTTACGTTTTTAATGTTTTAAATTAATTAGGAATAAATGGTAATAGTTATTTTTGAGTTTTGATATAATTATTGTTTCTTCCTACAAAAAAGAAGGTTGGAAGCGAGCCTGCAACGACAAGAAACGGGCTCCGATGATCGATCTATCAGGGGATGGGTGACTAGCATTTGCAAGCACTCCAACGTTTGAATGAGTAAATAAGTGAAATGACAAAGTATCAGTAAGTTTGAGAGAAGAACATGCATTGGTTCTGAAGAGATCTAATTCATATAAAATGAGGGAGATCCCCCTGTATGTATGCGTTATGTGTTTGCAAGGTGATGAGACTGGATATTCGGTGCCAGTAGAGATTCCCAGAAAATAACATAGTATCGATAGGACCCTCATTAATGTTGATGAGATCTCCATTAATGAGGATGGAATCTTCCATTAATGATGATGGGATCTCGAGCGAGCACGGAAACACCTAACATATAACTATAATGATGTTGCTACAGGCTGGCCGAGATTGGGCCATGGGTTGATGATAAAGTTGTGGGTCGAGATTGGGCCGTGGGCCAACACAAAGCTGAAGACCGAGATTGGGTAATTGGGTCGTGGGCCAAGATAAGGTTGAAAATCAAGATTGGGCAATTAGGTTGGGGGCCAAAGCCAAGATTGAAATGGTACGGTCCACAGCCTCCTAGGTCGAATGCTCAAGAAGCGAGCGTTCAAGGTAGAGAAAAGTGAACTGGACAAGTTTTATTGCTTCCAGTCGAGTTCGAGAATTGGGTTGGCGTTAGCACTCGATCAGGATAGATGGCCAACCTGACATGTAACTTTGCTTGGGCAAATGTGGGTCTTAAGGATACTTGAAATTGGGTTGGTTCTTTCAACGAGGCAACCCTTTTTAAGCTTTGATTTGTGGCGCGCGTGGCTTCGAGATTCAAGGCCCTACACTTGAGAAGTGGGACAATGTAGGTAGATAACTGCAACGGCAAAAAACGGGTTAATCCGTCAAGAGGGGGGTAGTTGGCACCTGCAAGCATTACAACACTCAAGTGAGTAAGGGAGTGAAATTGCAAAGTATTAGTAGATTAGAGAGAAAAACATACATTGACTTTGAAGAGAGCTGGTTCATATAAGAGGAAAGGTCCTCCTACATGCATGTGTTGTGTGTTTGCAGGGTGATAAGACGGGGTATTTGGTACCCGTGGAGGTTCCTATAAGATAGTATGGTGTCGACGGGACCCTCATTAATGTGGATGAGATATCCATTAATAAGGATGAGATCTGCCATTAATGAGGATGTAATCTTAAGCGGACATGAGAACACGCAGTATACTATTGTAATGATGTTATTGCAGGCTGGCGTAGAGGCATGATCGAGTTTTGGCCGAGATTGGGCCGTGGGTTAATGATAAGGCCGCAGACCGAAATTGGGCCATGGGCCAAGGCAAAACTGAAGATCAAGATTGAGCAATTGGGAAGTGAGTCAGAGGCCAAGATTGGGCCGATACGATCCAATTATAATTTAAAATTATTGTTCACTATTTTATAAATAGTAATAACCTCTTATATTGTTAAAATAAAAAATAAATTGATTATTTTATCTTTCATTTCTCTAAAAAAAAAACAATGAATCCAAATGAGTTCCGTCCCAACATGCAAAAAATCGAATATATTTCATCATGCATCTTGAACCAAATTTAAGTTCGAAAATAAGAGAAAAGTCTCATTTGAGATCTAGAGGCAGAGAATTTGATCAAATTCTACCTTTACATCTAGATTTAATTTAAATCTAAATGTAGAAGATTTTGAACTCTTTAAAGTAGAGAGTGACAAAGACACAAATAAGAAAAGTAAGAATTACGTCACATTATATGAGATTATAAGCAATTGGTGGCGACAAACATAGTGGCGATCATTGTAGAGAGACCCAAAAGAAGAAGGGAAGAAGACGAAAAGCACATGTGAAAGGAAAGCAAGTGCACTGATGACAATATACACTAACGACCACGATAATTTAATTGCGAGAAAGAGAAGGTTTTTAAATATAAAAACATTTTGATCATTTATAGATATTTGACAAGCTTTAACTAATGAAGACTCCTTATTGGAAGTCTCTTCGACGTACGGCCAAGAGAATGTGTCAATAAATGTAATTTATCTCATCACCCCACTTAAAACAACTAATGGTTGAGGTGGCTCGGCTGGCTTAGTTTGATCGTCATTGAGGCGTGAAGTATTAAAGCATATCTGTAATTAGCTTGTGCAATACGCCAAGCCGTTGCTGCTTGTAAACAGAAATGCTACTTCCACGTTTAATTTTGATTCTTAAAAGCGATATTTATTTATTAATATATTATATTATATATAAATATATAATATAATGGTTATTGTTGAGATATAATAATAGATTTAGGATTGTTGGAGAGTCGCCTTCCAAATTTCTAAGAAACTGTAAGACAAAAAATAATTAGGTGTGCGGAGTATCTCCTATGCGAGCTTTCTGATGTAAAAGTCAATCTCAACTAAAAAATAAAGAACTATTATGATAACTTGTATAAGAGTTCTTGTCTACCTGAAGAACAGGGGTCACCTTTATTTATAGAAGGTGAAATTGACAAATAAAAAAGTATCTGTATCTTTCGAGATCTTTTGTTCCGACTTTCAAGGCATTAATTTTGAAAGTTAGTTAGCATATTTTAATCGAAACCACATTCAAAGAGGCTTATGGAGACCTAGACGATCCTTTGTGGTTTCTTCTTTTATGCTTTGGTTTTGTTTATCATATTAGGTCTAAACTAGAGTTGGAAAATGGGCGGCCTGGCCCGCCTCTCTCTTAGTCCACCTATATCGTGGGTCGAGTCGAATTTGACCTACAAGGGAGGCCAGCAAGGCAAGGCAATGAGAAATGGGGGCCCGACATGGCCTTAAGGCCCTTAATAAACGAGCTAAGGCGATGCAATGATTCCTTAATTGCAAAGAAGCAAATTACTTCTCTAAAATTTGATTTGATTGCATGTAGGTCGTGTTAGGTTGGGCCATTTTGGTGGGTCGAGTCACAAGCCACAAAGCATTGGCCTGGCATAATTTGTATTCTCGAGATCAAGGCAGCCCGGGTCGGGGTGGGCTGGGTTGGGCTAGGAGGCAGGTCTTTTGCCAACTCTAATCTAAAGCTTTTAGAGTGAATAATAATCCAAGACACATCAATATTAATATATAGTATTATCTTAAATATTGAATTTAAATATTTAAATAGTATTTTTGAATCGTAAAATATTTCTTTTTTTACTAGCAAGATTCGTACGGATTTTTTCAAATAAGATATTAGGAATAAATTTATAAATATATATAATTTTGAAATGTCCTTATCAATTTATATACTTTTAAGTAATAAAAAATCGTTTTATTTTATTAACAAAGAAAAAACACTATAGGAGAGTGACGGATGAACCTTCCCCTACAACTGATTGCAGCAAACATCACAGCTTGTCAAGCGGGAAGCTTCCATTGTCAATCCATACAGAATATAAAGGTGCAAGAGAGTCAAGAGAGAGTCCCACCAAAACAAAGAACGCTGAAGACAGAATTATATAATGTGGAGGTGACCCTCAGAGCTGGCTTAGCTTTTCACGCCATAGAAGTTATCTGGTTGTTTGTCTCAAAAGATTAAGTAATGTGAAATTAAGGTTTATAGAGGTCGAGTGGTCGAACGAGTAATATGTTAGTATTAATTCGATAGATTATGAGTTTAATCATCGCTCTACGTAAGGGTTAAAGATCTAATATGCGATTTATCTCCCATGACGTAATAGAAAGTATGAATATCGAGAGCCGCATAAAGGCAATCATCCCAAGTGATATGAAATTATAAATGGTTCATTAAATCAATTATAGTTTAATTAATAGTTTCATTGTGATTTATTTTTTATTTAATGTTATAATAATTATTAGAAAAATAAGTTTTTTTATAAAATTAAAACTAAAGATAAGGTTAGATATATTATTAAAAAATTATAAGTTTGTTATAAAATTAAAATAAAAAATTAATATTTTTGAATAATTTACCCAATTAATTATGATATTTGATGAAGTTCTTAAATTTTATTTTTTTATCAAAAGATAAAAAATTAACTTCTTTCTAATCAACTTAACTTGGTATTTAGTTCTGCCCTGTGTGGATGGGAGGGAATGAGATGTTCTTTTTAATAATGCTTAATTTTGATATTTGAGATAACATTTTATATTAATATATTATATATTTATATTTATATAATATATAAAATAGGAATGTTATTTCAAATGTAAAATTTAAGTATTTAAATAGCATTTATGTTTTAATTAGCTTGGATACCATTTTATAAAAAAAGGGGCTTAAACCTTTCTCTCTTATACCTTTATCTAGGGTAACTGAATTTATTAAATTGTTAAAATTGAATAAATTGAAACTGTGTAAAAAATTAAACCGAATTAATCAAATAAATACAAAAATCGAACAAATCAAAAGCTAAAAAAATTGAACATATACGAAAAGACTGAATCAATTGAAAAAATCAAAAATAAATATTATTCGAGTAAAAAGAATATTACTTAAGAACAATTTTTGCATTCAGTTTAAAAATATTACTCGATTAAAAATATTTGTTACTTGAATAAAAATAAATGCTAATCTCATAAGAATAAGTGTTATTCGATTAACTTTTGTGAGCAGATTTCAGTCTAAAAATATTTTTTACTCTAGTAAAAATTATATTACTTGATGAAAAAGTTTTTCTTAATCTAGTAAAAATAAAATTTTGATTAGTTCGGTTATTTCGATTTTTTCAATATCAAAATCAAACCGAACCAAAATAATCAAAATAATTAAGAAACTTAAATATAGAGGCAAAATAATCAATTTTCTTATTTTGTTAAGTGAGAGAAAATGTGCATTATATTTTTAAAAATAGATGATGAATGGTTGGTGCCTTTTATCAAATCTAAAGACTAGTTTATAAAATCTATCATTTTCTCATAGTTTGCTTTGAAAATTGTTTTAAGTGTTTTTCGAGTTCAATTCAATTTTTGGAAAATTGTACTTTTCAAAATTTGATTTTATATATATATTTTTTAATTTTAGCCAATTTTCTATTTTTGTATAACTTTGGATAAAAAATTATTATAATCTCTTACTATTTTATCAATCATTTGAAATTACTTATATGACTTTCTTTTTATGTCTTTTAGTTTTATTGATTAGTCTTCTGGGACAAGGAAGGCTGGGCTTGCCTACCCAAGCTAGCCTTCCTAATCTAATAGATTGGGCTTACAATTTTATAAGCCCAACCCAATAGTATTATAATTCTTGGGCTCAGTCCTTTCAATGTTTGCATTTTGGCCCTTTTAAGGCATCCAATAAAATCAAAACGATGTGCTTGCATTTGTTTTTTTTTTTTTAATTTTTGAATTTAATATTAGAGATTCCAAAAGATTACACAATTTGCATACCTATATAGTTAGTTTATTGAAATTTATTTAATTTTAGAATAAAAATAACACTGCTCGATAATTAAAACCTTAAACACCACACGTTAAATTTCTATAAGCACAATAATTTTATCTCGTGAAATATGTTTCGATAATTAAGTTGATACTCAATAATTTAAAAAGAAACAAAAAGACATAATAACGAATAGGCTTGTGTCGATTGTTCTTTACCTAGTTAAAGGAGGTAGCGTTCATATAGCATAATTTAGGATAATTCGATTGAGCAGGATTTCTATTGAGACTTCTTTTATAATATGATTTTTGGGTATGACTTTAAATAGTACTTAATTTATGATTTTCATGCCAAATAGTCAAAATATTGGTGACACGTGATGTTTTAAAATTAAAATAATATTTTTTTAGAAGTACAAAGAAATGGTGTATGATGGCAACTCCTTTTAAGGCACGGGAGGGATTTGAATACAAAATAAAATTTCACCAACTTGAATGATGAATTAAATAAAATAAAGTCAATGTGACGAGTATTTTGTTCTCCTCTAGAATTAAGGCTGCGGATAGATTAGCCAAAGAATGTTGTGATAAGTGGTTCATATTCT
The DNA here is from genome assembly GCA_036245055.1 of Diospyros kaki. Taxonomy (NCBI): domain Eukaryota; kingdom Viridiplantae; phylum Streptophyta; class Magnoliopsida; order Ericales; family Ebenaceae; genus Diospyros; species Diospyros kaki. The sequence continues at coordinate 5,111,774 of BSEG01000010.1, forward strand.
CTTGTCGCAATGATTATACAAATACCACCAAGAAATAGTCCAAGACCTAACCAATAAGTTTTCCAATCTTTAGTGTTCAACAGCACTATGAATTAAACAATAATAAAATAAATTAATTTATTTAACTCGTAGTTAGTAGAGAAGAGTTGTGACGGAGATGATGGTCGATGATTAAGATAAGGGATAATATAAATATTTTAGTACTCATATATTATGCGTTTTTAGTGAAATGTGTAATTAAATAAAAAATATATAATTTAAGATTATAATTAAAATAATAAAAAAATTAAATAATTATATAAAAAAATATAAAAGGAGAAGAAGAAAAAAATAAGTTTGGACTATATATATTGAATTGGCAAGAAAAAGTCCAAAAATAATAGTTATTAACTGTTATACAAATGAGTTTGACGCCTTCTACGGTTGACTGGAAGCTTGGAACATTATGATTATAAAATAAAATGAAAATAAAGAGGGACTATGAACTCATATGGTTTTGATTGGACTTCAATATCTCTTATTTATTTATTTTATTTTTTCCTATAAATAAGTGCAAATTAACAGAAAAACTGCAAATCGTATATAATTCATGCTAAAACATACCTCAAATAATCATGGAGAAAATACAAAAAATTAGAAAAAAACCATAAATGAAACAAAACAAAACACAAGACTAATCTTATATCATATTCACATAATACTTTTTAGCACATCATATTCCAATAAGACTAATATTTTGAACATTCTTTAACTTTCTCTATCGTATTCTTTTTTTTCTCTCTCTTTCTTCAATTAAGATTTGAATTTAGTGAGAGCATATCTAAACCTTGAATTACCTGTTATATCCGATGCAAAAAAATATTTCTCTATACGATCTCTTTTACCTTTGTTCTTTATATCCATTTATGTCTCATCAAACCCTCATTTCCATTGGAGGATTTAATTCTCCAAAAAAGAGATTATTCATATTCTCCTCCATAAGAGAAGGAAAATTTAATTTCTCATAAAAAAAATTATTTGTATTCTCCTCCATAAGTGAGCAAAATTGATTTTTCATGAACAACCCTACATTAGTCAGCATAATAGGAGTAGCCTTAGATACATTAATGTCAGCAATCTCAATAAAGGACACTATAGTCAAATTAGTGGTTAATATTTTTGGTAAGGGGAGAAAAAGAAAGAGAAAGGGGTTGATGTGATAATTATGTGGATGAATATTTATCACCTTAAATTACCACGTTAGTAATTAATGAAAAAATTGTAATGTTGATAAATTAAAAGTGATTCTAAAAGTGAAAATATAAGGAAATGTTGGTATTTTTTATATAATTAACTAAAAAAATAAACAATTTAAGTACTCAAGTAAAAAAAATATTATTTAAGTGTGGTTATTGAGGTACAATAAGTGCATATTATTTTTAGATAAAATATATTTATTATATATAAAATATAATAATTATAATTATAAATAAATATTAATATATATATATATATACTTATTTGTATGCCATAAGTATATCAAATATAAAATATATAAACAATAGCTTATAAATTTAAGACTGCGTTCTCTTTGCTTTTTAATTTTCAGTTTTAAGTTTTGAATTCATTTTTAATTTTCTATTTTGATAGTCTGTTTTTAGAAAATTGAAAACGCGTTCTTTTTGTCATTTTAAAAAACTATTTCTCAAAATAGAAAATTAGAAAACGCGTTCTTTTTGAAATTTTGAAAATAATTTTTTAATAATATTTTATACAAAAAAATTGATTATTCAGTAAATTAGAAATATGTAATGTTAATATATTATTAAAAAAATATATACATTTTAAAGTTAATGAATTTTGTAATATTTTTTTCCATTATAATAGTAAAATATGAATAAATATATAAATAAATGTGTTTTGAGTTTAGAGTTTGTTTTGGATGAAAACACTCAAAACAACTTTTTGTTGTTTTGAGTTTTATTTACAATTTTTTTTTTGTTTTCAAAAATACATTTTTAAAAACAGTAAAGAGAACGACTTTTCATTGTTTTAGAAAATTGAAAACTAAAAATGACTTGAAAACAACAAAAAGAACGCAACCTAAATTTTTGAGTATTGAGATCTCATAATTAAAGTTACAAAAAATATAGCTTAAAAAATATTAAAATACTTTCCAAGTCAATGTTCAAAATTTTGACTTTTAATTGATATAGATTTTATGCCTAATAAGCGATAAAACTTTGATAATTGTGCAAGTTCTCTTGATTTATTTGAATGAACCCCTTAGGGTAGTTTTGTTGGCCGTCGCACGTATTTAAGTGTTTGAAATACTGTAAATACGTAGGTTTAACTCTATTTCTATGCAAGAATGTGCATCCAATTGCATCTTTCCACAAGATAAGGCCCTCAAGTTTCGGGCCATGACTCACATGTCTGTATATTTTGACTAAGGGCAAGGTGAATTATGAGTTTTTGAGAGGATGGGAAGAGCTTGGCCAAAAACCAATTGTGATCCAGGATTTCTAACTTTTGCACGATAAAAAAATATTTGAATGATCTTTAAAATATTATTTAATATTTTTGATTTTGTTTAAAATTTTTGATATCATATAATGTAGTTGACAATTTTTATAAAATTGTCTTATTAGTACAATTGTAATATTCACTTTTTGTAAAATTTTGCCCTTCACTTTCTTCCTCATTGAGAAAATTTTATCTCTGACCTAAAATTTTAACTCTTCCATTATCTTTAAAGAATTTATTTAAACTTGTTCATCATTTTACAAAAATTATTAATTAGCTAAATAATTTTTATTATTAAAATAAAAAAAAGTTAGACATGACTTATGGGATATAGAGTTTACAAAACAGAGCAATAAGAGTTTTGAAAACAAAGTATGAGACCTAGGTCTAAGCATACGTAAGGGAAGAATGTGTTCGAGTGCGAAATTCTTCATTATTTTCTAGAGCTATGAGTCAAACCACAAGAAAGTCGTCCCACTCTCTTTAAAGGAGCCCGTTACTTCATTTGTAACTTCTTACCTTGAAACAAAGGTATACGTATAACAATAATAAAAAGACGTTAGATTATGGCCTTTACTAGTTAGGAAAAAGTAAAATATATATATATCTAAAATTAAATAAATAATTAAAATTCTTTATTTTTGGGTAAATTATTAAGAACATGCTAAACTTTTGTGTTGTTTTAATTTTGTAATGAGTTTTCAATTTTGTCTATAGTATATTGAATATTGTGTTTTACTTTGATTTTATTTTATAATAAATTTTTATTTTTTAATAGTATACATATTTATTTATTTAGTTTTAATTTTATAATACTGTAACCCTTTGTCTAATTGCGTTGTTAAATGCCAAGGCAAAGGAAAGGTTGAATTTTGTCAAAATTATATTCTACAACTTAAATATTAAATTTAGCAAATTCTATTTGCACCCATCTCTTTTGCTTTCCACAATCACATTTTACAATTACTCTTTACCGCCACCAATAATTACTCTTTGTATCAATTATTTTCTAAAAATACAATTTAATGTACACAACCATCCCACTTTCTCTTCACACCCCTCATCATCGTCCATTATTGCTTATGGCCACATTTTCTTATCACAAAGCTCCTATCGACGACCGCGTTTCTCGCAAGTACCCACATCGCACCTAAAACCCAGGGTTCAGGGGTTTTGAAAGCACCCGAAACCCCAAAATTCGAGAAGCTTCGCATTATTTGCAACTACTAATAGGAGCGATGTGACCACCGATAAAATCTTTGCAATGATAGGGCCATCAATATTCTCATTTCATTCTCGAACTCTGTTGTTCATCGCCGCCATGGCCATCAATCTCCTCCCTTCCATCTTCCTTGACGACCAACGGCCTTTGTGGCCGCTGTTAAGGAAGCAAGTCGACGACGATGATGAACAGAAATAAAGATGAGACGGCCAACGATGAGAGAAAGAGAGGTGAATCCCAAATCTGTGATTGCAGAGGGCAAAAATGGATTTTTGCTTAAAGTTATTTTAATTTTATTAAAATATAACTGTGGAAAGCAAAATATTAAGTTACAAATAGAATTTCCCATTAAATTTATTTGTGGACTAAAATACCTATTTTATCCGTTATTCTGTCTGAGTCACCTATTTCTTTTTCCATTGTTGTGCCAAACTTGATACTATTTGAATTATAATCCAAACCTTTTTGGGTGTAGTTTTGTTCTAATTTGTTGTTTTATTTATATTTAGTTTTATTTGAATTATTAAATACAATATATTTAGTTAATGCTTAAATTTTGAAACTAAGCACAAAATTTAGGGTGTGTTTTTTTTTGTTGTTTTTAGTCTGTTTTGATTTTTCAATTTTTCAAAATACTAAAAACGCATTCACTTTACTATTTTTAAAAACACATTTTCAAAAATAAAAAAAAAATATAAAGAAAATTCAAACAAATATTTTATTGTTTTGAGTGTTTTCAACAAAAACATGTTGAAAACACAACATGGAAAATACTCCTCCATTCAGTCTCGACCCCCAATGTCCAAATCACTTGTATCTCTCTTTCTCTCATGTCTTTTCTCATTTTGCCTCATATCTCTTATCTTCCATTCATTTTCTAGCCTCAACTGTCAATCGCGCCCGCCATCTCCATCACCGCCACAAGTCGCTGTCGACTACGCCCATCACCGCCATCACCATCACCATCACCATCGTTGACTGCCCCTGTTGTTCGGTCTTGTTGGTCTTCTTCATCTCTCATCTTTTCTTTCCTCTATTCTCTTCATTCTCTTGTTGGTTTTTGAGTATGTTGGTCGATGAGTTCTTAAATGTCGGGTGGTTGCTTTAGATCGCCAGAAACCATCAGCCATGGTGGTCGATGGCGACTGATAGTGCGTATAAGTGTTGGCCAAGAATTAAAAATTAGATATACGAAAATTCAATCATTAAACTTGACCTATTTTTGTGTATATTAACCCCCTTGACTTAAAGTTTATAATGATAAACTACAATTGCGTGAATCTCAGACCAGCGATAGAAAAGATGCAAAGCGCCGAAAAATAGAAGAAGTGAAAAAAAAAAGAAAAAAAAAGAAACACAAATAATTTTTTAAAATTACAAAGCAAATGTATTTTTTAGCTTTTTATTTTAATAAATAATTTTTTAAAATAATAAAAAAATACGTTTTTAAAAATTTCAAAACAAATAATCAAAATATAAAATTAAAAATAAGTTCAAAACTCAAAATTAAAACATGAAAATAACACCACCTTAAATTCTATTATAAAATCAAAACAAGCTTACAAATTTAGTATTTTTTAACAATTTACCTTTATTTTTTTATAAATTACCCTTTCTAGTATTGGATGATGCAATGATGAAGATGCTGCCGTGCCAGGCTGGCAGCGATTTCGTAACGTCTTGTCCCAACTTCCAACTTGGCAGCGGGAGAGAAACGCAGCCCATTGTATAATAAAAACTTCGGTTAAATTACGTTGGGCTCCCCTTGTGTTTCTGATTAATGCGCTCCTTGACCCCAAAGTTCTACATATAATATACTGATCCAATCAAACATTTCCCTTTGGAAATGTGTAAATTTGATAAATAATTTTATTTAAAATTAATAATAATAAAAAATTTATTATTAATTTAAAATAAAATTACTTTAAATTTATATTGGACATGTCATTTTGTGAAATTTGATTATAAATATAATATTTCTTGTTTCATTTAGTATCAATGTACAATGAGTGAAATGACTTAACTAATGACAAATTATGTTTGACTCGACTCATTATTGTAGCAGATTAAGCTCATCTAAGGCCCATATATTTAACTTATGACTTATGAGTTCTTCCTTTATGGTAGAATACTTTAAAAATTATATAAATAATAATACGAATTCATAATGATAGATAATAAATTTAAATAATTTATATCTCACATATAATTTTTCATTTTTTTACAATAAAATTTATATCTTATTCATAAAAACCATAATCACCTTAAAATTTCTAAATATATAAATGTATATATATCTCATATACAACTATTGAAGATTGAATTCAAATATGAAGTAATTTTTATAACTTTTAAATATTTATAAAATTTAATACTATTTTTAAAAATAGAGTTGTTAAATTATTAAATTTTCAAATTTTTAACTTCTACATTCTAAATGTTTATTTTACAAGTAAAATTTGTATTTGAAAAACATTTTTATATTTTAGATATCAATTAAATAAATAAATTTTTTAAAACTATTTAAAAAATGTATTGACTTGACAAACTTTTGTTAGATTCGACTAATTGTGTTAGGCTCAACTTGTGAGCCTAATGAGTTGACACGATCATAAGATGAATGAAATTTTTAATGAGTTGTCTTATAAGGTTAGAGAGAGTGACTAACACGGTTATTGAAAGGGGACAAAATGACGAAATTGCCCCCGTTCGCTTTGTGATTTTACAAAGTGGGTTACTGTCATGATTACTCGTTTTTCCTCCCATGATTGCCGCCTTCTCCTTACCGCCGCACCTCATTGCCATGCCACCATTGCCTCATCTCATCAATGACAGTGAGGCAATGGAGGTGAGGCAAGACAGCGACATGTAGTAGTGAGCGAAGATAGCGGCCATGGGAAGGGAGATGAACAAACAGGGCAGTGGTCCACTTTGTAAATTTGTAAAGTGAGTAGGGGTAATTTTATCATTTTACCTCTTTTCAGTAACCACGTCAATCACCTCCTCTGTCTCTCAAAATTTTTTCATTTTTAATTTAGGTAATAGATTATATCTAAATTAGACCTATTCTATTAATTAACTAAATTAACCTAACTCATTAAATAACGATTAAATGATGGGTTCGGGCTAATTATAGTTGTTTGAAATGTGTACCAGAACTTTATCTTAAAATATTATTAAGAGTCCAAAAAAGATATTAAGATTTTCACTGAAGGTTTTTCTTTAAATTTTTAGCAAAGGAAGCCAAATAACAAAAATCAATTTTCGAAAGTTTTGGGGGGAGGGGGGTTGACACGTGGCGAATTAATATTTTCAGGAAAATTGAACCCGAACCCGACAGCGAATACCCTGTTGGCGAATCGAACAAAATATACTTTCTCTCTCTCTCTCTCTCTCTAGACTCCAAGCGATGAGATGATGGATACATCTTCGTAGTGTAGCGGTCATAGCCGTTGGCGATAATTTCAGTTTCTTCTTCGTCTTCATTTCCGAAGCGTTTCAATTCTCCATTCCTAAGTCTTCGTTGACTTACCCCAATCTCTCCCTCGATCTGAACGTATTCTTCTCGCTCTAAATCCCTAGCCGGCATCAGTTTCGCAGAGCGATGCCTTTGATCCGTCATGCATGATGAGCGACTCCCAGAGTTCCGCCTCCTCTGACTCTGGTTCACTCCCCACCGCTCAACAGGTGAGTTTCCGAATCCAATTTCGTGTTCCAACCACTGTATTTGAATGTGTGAATGTAAAATTGGAGTGTGGATGCGAACATTTTGGCTCAATCTCGTAAGCTGGATTACAGAATGTTGTGCGGAGCCGCAGCGGAGATTCGTCGTCGGCGATTCTGGCCCTGGAGGGGTCGCGCCACTGGCGGGACGTGTTTTGGTTGGGAGTGTTCGTACTACATATGATCGGGATGGGGTTGATCCTCGTGGTGCTGGGGCTCAATAGGTTTAAGAAGAAGGACAGGCTTAAGATTGATAGGTATACAGTTGGGTTTCTGGAGCACCAGCCGGGGTTAACGGAGGATTACTGGCCGTTCTACGCCGTTGCCGGCGGCGTCGGGACGGTTCTCGGGTGGATTTGGTTGTCGTTGCTCGGTTCTCGCGCCAATCAAATGATGAAAGTCGCGGTTCACATCTTGACTACTTATCTTGCTGTGATTAGCGTGCTGTGTTTTTGGGGTGAACAGTTCTTCTGGGGCGTTGCGTTTGCGGTTGGGGCTGCATTGCAGTTCTTGTACGTCCTATCAATTATAGACAGGTAAAGGTTTAAGCCTTTACATGCTTATTCATGTATTTTTTTTTTCATTTATTTGTTTATTTCAGGGTCCTTTTGCAACGTTGTGTAGTTCGCTAGCAGTATCTAAGTGATATTCAGTTTGTAGTTAGATTGTTCCAACCAAAATCGTTCAATATTTGAAATTGTTTTCGTCTTCAGTCTGGTAAATCTATTCTGCTGGCTAGATGATAGTAACTATTATGAAATATTCAAAGTAATAAATTCATCAAATAGAAACTTGTTTTAGGATAACAAAGTATTTGCTAGCACAAGCATGTTTCAAGAAGTGACTTACTGAATTCATCATAGACTGTTATTACTAACCTTTTATGTTTTGATTTATCAGAACATAGCAATTCGGCTTGGGTTGAGTAGCAGCTAATTAAAATTATTTTATCATATCACGTATAGTGCTTTTACTGCAAAGTGGAATATCTTGATTTTAGGAATTACACCATAAGGATTTCTACAAGCAATGCAACTGAAGAGGAAAAAATTTCTCAGATTTAAGTAACTATTTTCCTGAGTGAAAAGATCACAAAATTTGTGGAGTGTATAGTTTGTTTAAGGAATCTTATTTCAGAATGCAGACCACTTTGAAATGCTGATATTAGGAGACACATTTGCAAATAATGTTTTTTGATTGATCTCCATCGTATTCCCAAGCACAATCCTTGCTCCTTGGGGTCAGTTAATGGTTTTCAGATGGAACACTGGAGCCTTGAAAAGTCATATAGTACAAATTGCAAGTGGTTGATGCTTTGTCCTTGAAGTTACACCCTAAAAATAGGTTGTCTTAAAAAAAATTTAAATGCTAAAGGTTATTATTATTATTTTTTGTTAACTGGTGGTCACCCACCTTCTGCATGGTATAAAACCGCTGTAAATTTTATTACAACGTAACATTACGATTAAGTAACATTTCACTGAAGTAATGTGATAAGTAAAGATAATAAATTAGTAAATAAATAGGTGAAATAGTTTAATTATTTCATTTTATTTTTGATAAATAAGAGCGTTATTAATGGAAACATGTTTAAGATACCTTTTTTTTTTTAATAATCCAATTTTAAAGGAACTTAATGTCTCTATGCATGCATCCATAGAAAATATTCATGTAACTAGGTGAACTTACTATAAGTAGAAAGTAGAAATAATTTTAGCTTTAGATTTCCATACAAATTGAAAAACCTTATCTGATACCATGAAAGGGTGGACATTGTCACTCACACCTTGACATGCCATTTTAAAAATATTTAGGGGTAAACACTTCATGTGTTTTAATTGATCTTTTGCCCCTCAAAAGTTATGTTTTCTGTATGCCAAGGTAATCTTTTATTTTTTGGGCATCCATTGGTTCTGTTCTCTTATATTCTGTGCAACTCCTGAAAATCAACCCTACCTTATTTATCAGAAATTGAAACACTCATAGTAGCATAGATTTATATGGCGATTTATATATGTATATATACTGTACATCCAAGTAACATAAAGAAAAATTAAATATTTCTCGAGTGCCTCAATTTCAGAGTGAAATTTCATTAGATTATGGTTTTTGAAGAATACCTATCTCTGTCTCTCTTCCTTGTGCAAAAGATCCAGAATTCTTTAATCATCTCTTTCCATTTATCTTTGACTTTATGGTGTTCTTCTGCAGACTTCCATTCACCATGTTGGTGCTGCAAGGAGCTGTTAAGATGGTTTGGAAACTTCCTGAGGTTATGAGAGTATCATGTGCATTCATGCTAGTCATGCTTTTATGGCTAGCTCTATGGTCTTTTGGTGCAGCTGGTGTTGTGGCTTCAAGCTTGGGTGATGGTGGACGTTGGTGGCTTCTTGTGGTGAGCTGGCAAGTTTGCTAATTCATTCTGTTGGTTAATTTTGGATTGGTTGGTGTAAAAGCCTTGCCAAAGAAAAAAGCCAGCCATAAATTGTTTCGCAATCTATTTATCCCATGGACATTAAGAATGCTGATTCATTTGTTTGTGCAGGTGTTCTCTGTTAGTTTATTTTGGACTGGTGCTGTTCTCTGTAACACTGTTCACGTTATTGTGTCCGGAATGGTTTTTCTTGTTCTCATCCATGGTGGTCGAGAAGCTGCATCAATGCCTTCCAAGCCACTGATGAAGTCTTTGCGATATGCAATTACAACTTCTTTTGGTAGCATCTGCTATGGATCACTCTTTACGGCTGCTATTCGGACATTGCGTTGGAAGGTAGCCAGACTATCCTTTGCCTTTTGGTTTAGTTTCACCTAAATATTACTTTCTCAGGGATATTGGCTGTGGATATTATATTAAGTGCATGAAGGTTAGACTGATTGTGCCATTTTTTCTAATATATGTAGATTAGGGGATTCAGGTCAAAGATCGGCAACAATGAGTGTTTACTCTGCTGTGTTGATTTTCTGTTTCATCTTGTGGAGACTCTTGTTCGATTCTTCAACAAGTATGCCTATGTTCAGGTAGTTTTATTGACCTTCCATTGGTGAATCCTCATAGTTTGTCTTTTGTTTACGAACTTTTTTTGAAGAGTCTAGTTACTGTGCTTTCATTGATTATTCTTAAGTTGTAGAATTATTACATGTAAAACTGAGCAGAGAAATTCCTATAAATGCTGTTATCTTTTCAGATTTCTATGTTCTTCTGTGATATTGATGGCTGGCAAGGTGTTAAAAAAAAAATCTGCCCGATTCCTCGTACCTCTTGATGGAAGTACTATTGTCTGGTATACTTAATTGGATTTTTGATTTCTCATATAATGAACTTCTTTTATTTCCTTGCCTTCCCATCATATGTGAAGCTTGCACTTGGAGATTGCATCGTTAACGAGAAATTAGTATCTCTGACATAAATTATTTTTCTAACAGATCTTGAATTATATGCAAAAAGTGTCCAACATCCTATTACTTGTAGATATTTATTTGCAGTTCCTTGCCTTCAGATGATATCCTGTCATATCTGGGGACCTTGCACTGGAGATTCGGTCATTCACCTGAAATTGGTACTTGACCTCACACACTAACAATTTGCGGCCAGGTCCTTCTTTTTCTACTTTTATGGAAAAATGTCCAATATCATTGAATTGGCAAACATTTTTTCTCCTGTAGATCAACTGTGGTTGAAAATTTTTATGCCTTAAGTGGTATATATTTATTCTCCCATAGAGCTCCTGTGGTAGAAACTTTTTATGTCGTTATCTTTACGTTTTAGCTTCTTATAGATAATTTGAGAAGGAGTCTTTTCCTTGGTGTGTGAGCATATTTCATGGTTTATGATTATGAGAAGTATCATATATTTGGAACATAGAGAAGAAGAGCGGTCCTAGCTTTTTGAATGGCAATTACTTTAAAATTAATCAATTTCAGTGGCAATAAAAAGAGGAGACATTGTTAAAAATCTCATGGAGGGTTTTAGAGAAGAAAGAAGTTTGAGTTGCTCATATGCAAGATATTAAGAACTTGTACATGGAGCATAAACATATGCTAGAACTTGTGTATGGGATATTAGGACTCTTCTAGTTACAATTGGATTACATTAACACATTTATCTATTTGCTCTAGTGATTAACTCAGTAAAGACACTCAAGAAGAGGTGCTTTAGTGTGTGCTAGTTGCAAATGATGTGTCATCTTGGTGGATGAGACAAAAAAAGCGTGAATATGATACTCAAGATATAGAGGGACACCTTAGAATCCTAAGACTCTAAGTTAAGTAAATCAACAACCAAATATATGGAAATGTAAGTTTAGTGAAAATAGAGTTATGGATGATTCTATGGTGAGGCTTGAAGCTCAAGTCATTCTAGGGAAAAAATCAATTTAAATACCTTGGATCAATTGTCTAAAGAGGATGGGGAAACTATTAAGGATTTACTCATAGAATTAAGATAAGTTAGTTGAAATGGAGAAGTGCGTTTGGCAATTTATGCGATAGTAAAATTTCATTAAAGCCAAAAAGAAATTTTATCCTGATGACTATTACACCTTCTTTGTTGTATAGTACAAAATCTTGTGTAGTAAGGTACCAATATGTACAAAATATGAGTATAATGGAGATGATGTTATTTTGGATGTGCGGCCATACAAGAAAGGATAGAATTAGAAATTATTTGTCACAAGGTTGGAGTGACCCCTATTGCAAATAAGGTGCTCGAGATGTGATTAAAGATGATTTGATCATTTAGAAGAAGATTCAAATTATGCTTTTAGCAGAAAAGGCAGAGGAAGACAGGGATTTTGTGTCTCTTTTTCGATACCTTTTATGCACAGGAATATGGGGCTTACATATTAGAAGAATGACTTAAGTTCCACTCAAGCCAATTCCTTGAAGATATCTCTCAATATGAAGTTTTGCCTGTTGACCACATTTTAGTCCTAATTCTTCGTAGTAATTTTGGTAAAGCCATATTAGTCCCAGAACTCTTTAATGAACTGAAGCACCATGCACTACTACACTCATACCTGATGGCTTAGTAATGTTAATAAAGCATGAACTACTTAAATCTTCAGATCTTTTGGATAAATGATCCTCATTGGTAAAGTACCCCATAGTTAACTGCTGATTAAGTTTTGGAGAAAGTCAATATCTTGTCAATCTGCTTGCATGTTTGCTTGGCAAGCATTTCCCATACACGTTGAACTCTAGTTTTTGGATAGATGTGAACATAAGGAACTTAATTTATGTTAATAGCAATGTGTGCCTGTCAAATATAGTGGAGAATTCAACTCTTTGGTATGGAGTTTGGCTCATGGCCACATTTTGTTTTGGCCCTTCATGGATTCTTTGGTTCTGGGAGGAAAAAAGCCCATGGCTGAACAATTCCAACACTTGGAAAAGAAAATGTTCCATACTAATGGAGTCGGGTCCATAACCATGGGTTCCAATGCTAAAGCGAGTAGTGGTCTCATCGCAAGGGAAATTCGTACGGGTTGCCATATAACGGCCTCTCCTTCGGTAATATGTCTTCCAGCCCTTCCTGCTCTTCGTGGCATATAAAGATTAGCGAAGCATAAGGCCTTCCGTGCTGAAGATAGTTTAGAAGGGTTCTCGCCAATCTTCCTTGCCCTTTTCAGCAGTTATCTAATGAAGAAACATTTCATCTCTTTCCCTTTATCCTGGCTCGGGCTACCTATTATATTGAGTTGCCTCCCCATTGAACTATCTTGGGAAAAGATGAGCAAGGGTGATTGATAAATAGACAGTCAATTTCACTGAGCGTCAGAAGCAAAGAAAGAAGAAAGCTAGGGAGCTGCACTATTGCCCGATCATATTAGTTCTCCATCTGCTGGAAAGAGAGGACTGCCTCGAGGAGAGACAACTCAACTAAAAGAGTGACTACCTTCTGTTCTATGTGTTAGGACCGGTTGTTTCCTGTAGAAGACTACTTTTTTTTCAGTTTCATGAGGAGTTAAAATATCACTGTATTAAATGCCAAGTTTTTGCCTACTCTGTTTGGAAGGATGACATTCAGTTAATTTATTCTTTGCTATATTCAGTTAATTCATTCTTTCCCTTCAATTTTGTCTTGGATACTTCTTGCTTATTCACTTATCTCATTCTTTGCTTTTCTGTGTTAACATGCATTCATTATCTTCAGATTGCAGTTTATGGGAAAAGCTTTAATCACTCGGCAAGAGATGCATGGGAGTTATTTCAATTAACTGGCGTGGAAGCACTCATTGCCTATGATTGTTCAGGGGCTGTTCTACTGATGTGTACGCTCTTGGGTGGGCTCATTACTGGGACTTGCGCAGGAGCTTGGACTAGAATTAAATATCCTGACCGAGTGATTATGGTGGGCTCTACTGCTATGTTGATGGGAATGATATTGGTAAGTTTATTAAATTATTCTCTGTTTCAGTTGGGCCACATAAGGACCAGTCAACCTTCTTATTATGTAACACGGCCAAAGTCATCTCCTGCTGTTGGTTTTGGCTGAATGGCTTTGAATGCAAGTCAAAGGCTTACTTATGTTAGATCTAGGTTGGTAGATAGACCCAATAACCTAACATATGTGTAAAGAGAGGGGATATTAGTGCTCTTACTCATATGTTGGTGGAACCTTTCCTTCCCCTGCTATATAAACATGATAACATGCTTGGCTTAAGTCTTGGATGACTGGCTAATTGGTCTTGTTTAATGTGCTTGCCTGTGTTTTCATTCATCCTGGTATGGGTATGAGGTGTTGGTATGCTTCCACTGTTCCATCTCATGTACAATGATACTAGGATGTGAATAGATTTCATATTTATTTTATTTCTTTACATAATTAGTCAAGTATAGAACGTTTTCTAACAAACTATATAGATTTTTTTTTTTTTTTTGGGGGGGGGGGGGGGCATAAAATGCCTCCTACAAAGTTATGATGCAAACTCAAGATGGTCAATACATAATAGTGCCAGTTCAACTAAATATGCTGGATGCATCTCATATCTTTATTCAAGTATGGATCCTTTCATATGGGTCCTTCACACACTTTAAGATCTATATAACACAACCACGTGCTGTTTGAACTCATTTGAGCATAACCAATTTGGGCTAAGCCACATGATTGCTCTGTTATTTCACGGTCAACTAGGTCATCGAATGTGATTACACCAACACCATTCCAAGCCTTAAGTTCTACTAAATGATGTTGGTTACATGAATTCTAGCAATCAAGTAGGTTTATCTATGATCTTATCTTCTACTATGCCATTGTATCTTGTATCGTGCTTAAGGGTTTTTGTCATAAAATTTTCTTTAGTTTTCCTTCTACCTCACCTCTTTTGCTGTAAGATTTTTCTATTCCATTCACTTGCCTATTAGGTGTGTCTGTTGGTCTTTTATCACATGTGCAAACAATTTTAATTGTGTCTTGTTCATCTTATCTACTCTTAACTTTATTATACATATTCTCGTTTGTAATTTTGTCTTTTCTAGTACAGACATGTTTTCACCATAACATCTTCATATTTTGCAAATGTTGATATTTAATTATCAGCATTCTTAGCCATACAACAGAGATGGTTTGTAGCCTGTATAATAGAACTTTTCATTTTGCTTCAAAGGGATATTCTGCACGTCTTTTCTTCAATCATTATGTCTTGATGATATGAGTAACATTCTCAGTAATTTTCTTGTCTGTTTGACAATAGATTTGAGATATCTAAGCTAATTTTTTTGGAATGACTTGATCTTTAAGTCTTACCATGATATCATCTAAATTTCCATTTCTTCTAAACTTATATTTCATACATTCAATTTTTCACTTGCTTAATTTTGAATTTGGATTATAAAGTGTTGATTCGTAATTCAAGATTAATATTTACTCCTTTTTTCTCATTTGTCAATATAATAGTGTTAAATAAACATAATCAAAGCACCTTTTTAGCATGTGCTTTGTGAGTTTATCCATTACAAGAGTATAGAGGTAAGGGTTTAGTATAGATGCTTGACATAATCTAATTGTAATTAAAGAAGTTTTAGCATTTTTGCAAAAATTCTAACAAACGTTTTTGCTTGATAATACTTAGTCTTTAATAAATAGTTTAAAAGTAATTTAAACTTGTTTCTTCTCCAAAACCCTTAAAAGACTTCTTTGAGAACTTCATTATGGGCTTTTCTAAGTGTTTAAACTTTGTATGCAAATCCATGTTATTATTTGGGACCTTTTCATTCGACACCTCAGTAGTAAATAGCTTCCATTGTACCAAGCATAAAGTCAAATTGATTTTTGGAGACCATGGTTTTAGTCCTTAATCTTTGCCTATGTTACATGGACACTAGTACATGACATGACACAAGTACTGATATGGGATATGTGTCGAACTCTCCACTTTTTAGGTCTACGTGTTAATTCTCTTTTTTATGTATTTAATTTACTTTTAATTTAAAGTAATAAAAATTAACAATTTATTTTTGATTTATTATTATTTCTTTTGTTAATATGCTAAAGCCTTTTAAGATATATGCTTTTATGAGATCGGCCAAATTGCCTACTTACCAATTACCATTTTATCTTATATGTATAAGTAACACACCCTTAATTTATAGTTATAGAACTAAAAGATAAAAAAGATTTGTAAGTGTAGGGTAAGGTAGTAAAATTTATTACTCTCTATGTCATATCCCAGTACCTTCCTACCTTCAGACACATATCCTTGTATCCTAAAATTTGTGAAATCGACAGGTCCAACCTTTGGGTACATACCTGTGTTCGACACTAATACTGGGGTCCATCTAACATAGATCTTTGCTAAACCATCCTCCCCAAAGTTTCATAGTATAACTTATTAGCTTGATTCACCTTTATGCCTACAAATACGAATTAAAGTGCTCTTTTTTCACTCGTTAGGCATCCTCTTCGTTTTAAGAATTCTATTAACTATAAGATGCCTTTTTCTTTAATTTATTTATTCTTCTATTAAGGATATTACTTGATCTAACTAGTTCACCATTTTTCATCTTTTTCAAAACTTGCTTCATTTCATTCAAACAAATATGTTAATAGAATATATAGTTAGAACTACCAAGATATGTCAACACAACATTTGTTTTCCCACATTCATTGAATTAAACAATCACAAGCCCAAATCCCCCTAAGTGGAGTTGCGTCTATACATTCGTGCTTAACTTCTAGAAATTCAAATACTTTATTCATCTCTCTCTCTCTCTATATATATATATATATGTGTGTGTGTGTGTATCTTTTTTTTGGAGGGTGAGCCTTGGTTGCAAGAGTAAGGTTGCTCCTTTATGACAAGGCGACATGTTTGAGTTGTGGAAATAGTCTCTTTATAGAGCAAGGGTACAGGTTGTTATAAAAATGACCTTACCCCAACCCTCGCAAAGGGAGAAGCATTGTGTGCTAGGCACACCTTCATACATCTCCTTTTTTCGTCTTTTGTATTAAGTTGATGGTATAAATTTTTTAAAAGTTTTGACTTTATTTTTTCCAAAATAGATCTTTGTAGTTTTTTTAAAATTATTATTATGACACACCTCTTCACTTCACCTCGAATGCTCCTTTTGAATTGGGGCTTTCCCTTCAATCCTCTAAGAATAATTTTTATTGTGTTTTATATAGTAGTGACCATCTAAATCTACATTGTGTTAGCCTTGCCTTTTCTTGTTTCTTTGAGATTGATTAATTTTTTTCCCACTATTTATAAGAATAAGTGAGATGTTCAAAGTTGTGGAAATCACAGCGGGATTAAGTTAATGAGTCACAATATGGAACTTTAGAAGAGAGTGATTGAGAATGAGACAAGAAGACAAAACAAGGTCCTTGAAAACTAATTTGAACTCATGCTGACTAGGTCTTTAGTGGAAATAATGTACTTGCTGAGTCACCTAATAGAAAGTTATAGATGAACGTATGACAAAGTCCCCAAAGAATTCTTATGAAGTGTTTTACAAAAGAAATGAGTTTGAATTGCTTATATACATGTTACTAAGAACATGTATCATAGAGCAAAAACATGCGTTAGAACATGTGGAAGAGACACTAAGACTTTTCTCATTATAATTAGATTACATGAAGAATCTGTATTAAGTTCTTATTTTGTTGCCATAGTAGTAGATTAACTCACTGTGATGGAATGCAATTGTATTAGTTATCTTCATTCATCGCTATCTCATGAAACTTTTCTATATGAAGATGATGTTTGAACCTCATCTCATCATTCCTTGTCTAAGGGGTTGTGTTAGAAAGGGCATCCAACATAAAATTTTGGCGCACTAATCTTTTGCAGGAATTTATATTGTCAATGTGACTTTTAGAAGTCAATTTACATTAGGAATGCCATGCCTCCCCCCCCCCCCCAACTTAGTTAGGATAAGGTGTAGTTGATGATGATGTTGAATAGATGAACTCACTAAATATATCCAGGCAAAGGTGTCTTGGTGGATGAGACAAAAGAATGTGTGAATGCTAAGCTTGAGATATGGTAGACCATTTTAGAATCTAGAGGTTTAAGTTGAGTGAATTAAAAACTAAATATATGGAATGTAAATTTGGTAAAAATATAAGTGTGGATGATGTTATGGTGAGATTTGAAGATCAAGTTATCCTAAGAAAAGATCTGTTCAGATATCTTGGATCAACCATCCAAAATCATGAAGAGATAATGAGAATGTTACCCATAGAATTAACGTAAGATAATTAAAATAGAAAGTGTTCTTGGCATTTTTATGTGATAATAAGATTTTGTTAAAGCTAAAATAAAAGTTTTAAAAGACGGCTATTAGATCTGTTGAGGTTTGCCTAGAGTTTTCCGATTGGAAGATTAGTGGGAGCGTTGATGGCTTTCGGCTGGAAGCTATTAGACAGTTAGGGTTTTTTAAGCCAAAGTGTAATTAATGTGTCTTTGGGGGTCTAACTATAATATCCCATGTTTGATTAGTTATATGGGGGGTTCTGCCTCCTCTATAAATAAGAGGGCAAGGCGACAGTCAAGGATCATCTTCTCTCTTGTCAAGTTCTCGGTTACTATTGTGAGTACTTTAGTTCTAGAGAAAGTGAGACTTGTGTATTGAGTTTTTGGGCTTTCCTGGAGTGAACAAGGGATTTTACTTGAGCGATAGGATTGTATGAGGGTTTGGGTTTTGTACTGATCAGTTTCTTCTCAAATAAAGTTGCTCGATTGGGGTGTTGGACTGCTGGATGTAGAGCCAATTAAATCGGCTTGAACCAGGATAAATCTGTTGTGTCTCCTTCGTGGTTTGATCTTTTCAATTCTGTTTATCGTTTTTGTTATTCATTTTTCTGTTCTTATATTTCCATTGCATTTGTGAGTGTTGGAGAGGGCTTATGAGAGGGTTTTTCTTGCCTAAGGGTATAATCTAAGAGTCCTAAAGTTAACAAGATCAATTTTGTTGTATAACACAGAATGTTGGGTTGTAAAGCACCAAAAGGTGCAAAAAATATGAGCATTACAATGGATGTGCGATTATGTGAGAACATATAAAATTAGAAATGAAGTTACTTATAATTGAGGTTGTTAACAACATATCATCTCAATCCTACTCTGGGGTCTACATGAATTCTAGCTCTCCAATAATTTCTAGGCCTTATCTTTTGTAAGACTCTTATAATTCATATCATATTTAAGAGTCTCTTACCAAATTTTTTTTGGTCTTCCTCTACCTCTTTTGCTAAAGAGTTGTTCCATTTTGTCCACTCCCCTGATATACTTTATAATTCTTACAACATAATTCTTTTTGTCTCATAAGAATGTAGTCTATTTAGGTAGTTAATAAACTGTTTTCATATGTAGCCAAGTTTTCATCCTGCTTCTAGAGCACAACATTAGCTATGTTGAGGTCATATGTTGTGGCAAAATCCAAACTAGTTTCCCGTCATTATTTCTTTCTCCGAAGCCATAACATTTGTGCACATTTCTATATCCATTCACTTCTCTGCCCACATGTCCAATTTAATTTACATCCTATAATGATCTTGGGTATTCCTTGTAACAATTCTTCTAAAGGCTTTGTGAAATTTTGCCTTCCATCTTTTCTTCTAATCCATCTTGTGCATATGCACTAATAATATCCAAAATCCTTTCTCCTAGAATAAGTTTAACTACTGTAATCCATCTTCCAATCTCTTTACATTTACTATCTCATGCTTTAAAGTCTTACCCAAGATTCCATAATAATCTTTTACTCCATTCCTCGTGCAATCCTTTCTTGAGTATCAAAGTTATACCCAGACTCAATTAACACTCTGGCATTCTCACTAACTCAATTAAAATTTTGGCTTTCTCGCTAACAGCTAATCTATCTCTTCTCCTGAAGGTAAATAATATCGTTTCTCCTAATAATCTCATCCACTACTATAAAATAGATTTTCTTATCAAAGTCCTAACGATCCTTAGCTGCTGGTCCTAAATTAAATTCTTTCCTCACGTTGTTTATGAAAATCCAAGAACCCTTGCAAATGTAACATTACATCCAAGCTTTGATGAAGCAGCCTTAATTCATTTTTCACCTACACTCGGGGCAATATAGCACTTCAATATGAAAGGCATGCCCCAACTGCTTACTATTTTGTTTAGAATTTATGATGAAAGTTTTTATGATTTTTTTCTCTGATTGTCTGCTACTCGATCCAACTCTCCTCTTTTATTTGGCTTTGGAATTGGCTGTGAATAGCAGGAATACTTCCAACACAAAGTGTTGAAGGAATTACTCAATCCATAGGCAGGGTTTTATCAGATGTTCATTAGTTTAATAAAAATTGTAAATGATCTTTGTAAAAGTCTAGGAAATTCTGGTCTCATTTGGTTGGTTAAACAGTCTTCACTGTTTGGTTTTGGGAATTGATCAAGGTTGGTTCAATTTTGGGCAAGGTCCTAACTTGAATCAATTTCGGGACTCTGTGATCAAGCTTTTCCTTAATTATTGGATATAATCTAGTTGAGTATGTACATATATATTTCTGAGCATCGATAACTTGCTTCATCAAAAACCATATAATATCACACATTTTTTCATTGGTTGGTTTGGTAAGAATTGGATTTACCCTTTTAAGGCATCATTTTCTATTTGAAATGCAACTATTTTGCATGCCTCGTTTCCATGCTGATACGTCAACAATATAAGCCTTCCTATAATATATACTTGCTGTTAACATTTTCCAAGCCAGCATTTTGAACTTGCACCACATTATCTTGTCATATGCTGATTCATTACGAACTCTTAATTGACCAATTTTTCATTACACCGACGTAGCCCAGACTCCTTGATTTCTGCATATAATGATGGTGTTAGGCCGTCTGATGTTCAGGTGGGACTCGCAATGGTAGTGGTGGAAAGTGCCGTTACATCTATATACATATGTTATGCGGAAGAACCCTTATTGATTCAAAGATGGGATACCCAGTTCTTCAACCAGATGTCAGAGACTTTGCACCAGCGACTGCAACATAGGAGTGCACGATCCAGACACGTATTGACTCAGAGTCGGCTTGATGGCCACACAGAAAGCTCCTTTCCCATTTGAAAAGTTCACAGTTTATAGATGCAGAGTGTAATTGGTTCCAATTTTTCCAAGTTCATGCTGGTCCATTTTTCCTGTAGTTCTGTGAGTTATAACTTGTGGAAATAGCCATTCTTGGAGGCAAGCCATGTCCATAGAGGTAAGACTTCAGAATCAGAACATTTACAAAGGAGCCTCCCTCCCTCGTTTGGAATCCTCCTGTGCTTGGTTGTAAGTTGCCAACCCCAAGTGAGTCTTCATCCATTGAAATTATAAATCAGTGAACAATTGCTTTTTTACCCATTTACTATGCTTTTTGTCAACATACCATGTCTGCTCGAGATGCAGTGTCACGTGGGTATATAAAGTATAGGGCAAGGTATACCTAACGATAATTAGAATGTGAGCTCGTGACAAGGTGGTATATGATCGAGAGATTGTTATTTCTTTACTGTTGTTGTGGGCTTTACTGGAGATGCTAAGATTGTACCAGCTAGGGTGGCTAGTCAAACCCAATGATAATTTTGTACACTTGTGACACTAGGTAATTGTTCTTTACTGTTGTTGTGGGTAAATATTTGAAATCTCAATAGTGTCGGTTGGGTGTGTTGTTCCACTTCTTATGTAAAAATTAAAGTAGCACTTGCCCCCAAGGCATAAGTCGAATGATTGAACAAGTGATATGTCGATGTCCATCTGGTGGGTTGTGAGTTCGATTCCCGTCATAGTGAGGTGAAACCTCACACATGCAATTTACCTCCCTTGATATAATTGAGAGTACGAATATTAAGCATTGCATAAGACGATCATCCCAAGAAACTGAAGTAACACCTAAGCTTAATGCATTATGTCTTTGTTATTATCATGGGTCAATAAATACTAAAATCGAGGTAGATTTAGGTAAGAATAGATCTGTCTTATCCCTTAAGGAGCCAATAAAATTGCCTCTCTATGAAATTTGTGTATATATAATATTGGTTTATTGATTTACTAATATTGGGCATGTTTGTTGCAGTTTAAAAGTTGTAACTTTTAATTTTTAGTTTTAAAAAAGTGAGAATGTAGTGTTTGTTCTAACTTGTAGAATTCTAACTTATAACTTCTACTAATATTTAGAAGGGATAGAAGCTGTTTTTTTTCAAAATTGAGATACTTTAGCTTTTACAACTTCTGATTAAACGGTCACATTTTAATGACATTTTTTGTGACAATTTTACCTGTATTTTTAACAAAAAATTACCCTCCTGTCCATGCAATCATGCGTCTCTTTATTGGCTGTTTTCTTTATTCCTCCCTTCTTCTTCACTACTCTCTTCTTCTTGTTTTGCCTCTTTATTTCTCTCTCTCTCTCTCTCTCTATTCCCCCTCTCATTGTAAATCGGAGAGGTAACGCCTGTGTGTTATGGGAGAGCAGAAGGGAGAAGCAGAGCAAAAGATAAAAAGGTTTCCTTCAATATGAACGCTTGCCTTTATTTAGTATTTTTGTTTATTATTGGGGGTGTAAATAATATTTTTTTAAATGTATTTATAATTTTATTTATGTATAAAATATGAGTATAACGAAGATAAATGTGTCATGATGACTGTTAAATTATTTAAAAGGTAAAAATAATGCCAACTGTTGGTCTAGGAGGAGAAAAAGGAGAAAGAAATATCCTTATTTCAGTGATGTTTTGCCAAATTTGTTGCTGCTGTTGCTTTAGTTTCTACTTCTTCACGAGTTGTTGCTTCATTTTCTTCTTCTTGCTGAAATCGTTGTTGTGACAATGCGTTGGATTTGTAGAAAATGGGACCCATCAATTGTCAAATCGTTGCAATTGGTTTGGCAAATCAGTGGCCAGCAATAGGGTTTGTCATTGCCCAAAACAATGGGTTTTGGAGCCCTTTGTTTAGAGGTTGTTTGGCTTAGAGTTTTTTTTAATAACTTTTAAGTGATTTAGCATTTAATTTAAAAGTTAGATAGTATTTAAGTTGATAATGTATTTGGATAGATGTGCTTTTAAGTTATCAATTATTAGTTATGTGTTTGGTCTGTAAAAGCTGATAAGTTGTCAGAATTTAACAAAAAGACTAAAATAAACATGATGCTGAATAATATAATTAAAAAGCATAAAAATATTATTTTTGATCAAATAAATTATAAATTAATTTCTAATTAATAGAATACTTACAATTACAAGTTAATAAATTATATGTAATTGTCAAAAAAATATTAATACAATACTTTAGGTTTATAAATTTAGGTTTAATGCATAAAAATATTAAATATATATATTTATACATTATAAAAAATTATTTATTTTTATATTTTATCAATACATTTAAAACATTAATATTTAAATAAATTATTTCTAAAATGTGAGATTTGTTTCATCCATAAATTTGATATATATTAAAAAATTATAAAATTAGATAAGACTATTTAATTGATAATTAAATAAACTTAATATTTACAAATTTTAAATGTAGATAAGACACAATCTTTGAATTGAATTGAAATTTTTCCATACTTTATGTAAAATACTTACAATTATAAATTGATAAATTATACATAATTATTAAAAAAATATTAATAAAATACTTATAATTACAAGTTGATAAATTATACATAATTATTAAAAATTCATATTAATACAATACTTTGTGTTTATAAATTTAGGTTTAGTGCATAATAATATTAAATATATATGTTGATACATTATAAAAAATTATTTATTTTTATATTTTATCAATACATTTAAAGCATTAATATTTAAATAAATTATTTCTAAAATGTGAGATTTGTTTCATCCATAAATTTGATATATATTACAAAATTATAAAATTAGATAAGACTATTTAATTGATAAATAAATAAACTTAATAATTACAAAATCTAAATGTAGATAAGATACAATATTTGAATTGAAGTTCAATTTTTCCATACAAATATAAAAAGTATTAATAGAACAAACTTAAATATTACATACAATTATTATGATTGTCCAATATCTAGAGCTATAACATCTCGCAATGCCATCCAATAATTATTACTACAGTCCACTTCCTCGCTAAATTGATTGTCGGATGGGGAGACGGATTGTGCACTAGGAATATAATTTTCGTTTTCTGCTGATATGAATGCATTATCTTGTACCCTCTTCTTTCTAATATAGTTATGGATAGCCATTGTACCTAAAACTATATCTCGTTGGGTATCAAAATTGTATGTAGGCATATCTCCTAAAATCCTAAATATAGACTTCCACACTCCAAAAGTGCACTCAACAAGCATTCTACAAGAAAAATGTAAGTAATTAAATGAATCTTTCTGTACTCTTAGTGCACGTAAACGTGATGTTCTTGCACGTCAAAAATCTTCAAGATGGCATCTTATATTCTCACCCTTCTATGGCCCCATGTATCCAGTCATATGAGCGTACCCTGCATCAACTAGATAATATTTCCCGCCCATTGGGTGGGGAAAATTCAAGTTTGACCTACGAATTGCCTCATAGAATATCCTCGCATCATGAGCTAATCCTTCCCACCCGGCCTATGCGAATGTAAAACACATATTGAAGTCCACAATTGCAAGGATATTTTGGGTTTGATATCCTTTGCGTCCTATATAAGGCATCTCTTGACCTCATGGTAGCCTAGCCTTTACATGAGTACCATCAATAGCTCCAATACAATCCTGCAATATAATGTCATATGTTTGAATTTAAATCATAATTAAGTTAAGAATAATCACATATTATTAGAAGATGTTAATACATACCTTAAAGAATGGTAAATACTTACGATTAGTCGGCTTGTGGTATCCTACTCCATCATTATAGTTAGGATGGGGTTTAATAATATCAGCAACTAACCTATTAACAGCAACCAAAACCCTGTGAAATTGTCGACTAATTGTCTCACCAGAATGATTGAACATTTCTTGTATCAATCGATTCTCAGCCCCATATGCACAGATCATCAAAAATATTCTTATTGATTCTGGCACAAACATCCCTCGTGTGGGAGTGAAACCATATTTGTTAGTTAAATCATGACAAATCTAAGAAAATTGATTTTGTCATGCGAAAATCTTGATAACATCGAGTTTCGTTACCACGTAATATTTCTTGAACAAGCATATGACCTGTCCTTTGAGATGTATGGCATGGTTCCTTTAACATATATTTCATGTAATAAGTTAGAATAACCCCTGCAACTTGCCTGAATAAGAACATTGATTGGGTATTTGTTTCTGTATTACCTTGCTTATCATTTGTTTCATCATATGCATTATCCGAATGATTCATTAATCTGTAAGTAAAGCATTAAACATTAGATGTATGAAAACTAGTGATGTTAACTACTCAACTCAATTTCACAAACATAAACTCATGCCTACATACAAATATTACCAACTCAATTAAGGAAGGCAATAACATTCCAACTACATTAAACAAGTCAAGTCTATAAAATTATTACCAAACCAAATTGCATTCAAACATAAAACAATTCTTCGCAACAAGTTAAACAAAATAATCCTAAACTTGGAAGCCAAATTAGTTCAAACATAACCCAAATTAGTTCAAACATATTAAAAAAAATCATCACAATGGAGGTCGATGTTCCTCATCTCTCTCATAGAGGTAGTCTAACCAAGACATTTTGGCCTCATCATCTGGTTGATTGATGAAGACAGTTCGATTTGCTGGCTTTGTAAAAAGAGGGCAAGCAAAATTCCACAGCCTACTCCCAACCAGGATGTGGAGACTCTTCAATACAATCATGCATTTTGGAATACTCTCTGCATCTGGTCCTGAAACTAAGTGTGAAGTATTTATGCTCTTTGAATATAGTTGCATCAATTCTTCAATATTTGTTCTCAACATAGTGGCAGTTGACATCTTTTCCTTCCTAACCCTTTTAACACTTGGTGCTGCCTCTTGTTGCCAGCTTGGTTCTGGAAACAAATCGTCACCAGTTTTGACATCATTGGGAGTATTCTCCCTAGCAAATGGCTCTCCATAATCATATATTTCTTGAGTGTTGTCAATTGCATCATCCTCTTTATCAGTACTTGAAAGTTGGGTTGGAGCTTCTTATTGACATGGAGCTCGTTCTCTTTCCCCAGTTGTTGCAATATCAGAGAACAAGCCATCATAGCGAAACCATATGATGGACAGGTCTTTGTTCTTGAATTTTCAAAAATTTTCATTTTCCTGTAAACCCACAAATGCAAACTAATTGTCATTTATTGTATAAATTAGCATATAAGATATAAAAAAAATCATCAAATTGATGACAAATGGAAATACCTTTATTTTTTGTTCCCACCAATCGTGATCTGCCGTAATAGTCTTATTTCTTTCATCCCACCCCAAACTTGACTCTCCTCACATCATTTTCTTAAAAAGTGTCCATTCTTTCTTCATAGAATCCCAATGGTTTTTTAATTGTTTGTTGTCATAACATTTTCCTGTTACTTCATTAAAACTCTTGACCAAATTTTTCCATCCATCTTTATTTATAAATGATTCTGGCCTATTTCCCTTCTGAATCTCTTGTTCTACCAGCTCTATAAATTGTAGATGTACTTGGTCACCCCACTTAGCAGAATATCACCCCTTATTGGAAACATTGTTCATCTTTTTTTTTCCCTTTATCCATCTATATCATAACCAATATATAATGTAGGAGACATAAAAAATCGAAGGTAATGGTAAACATATGCATAAACTAGAACATAGGCATAAACTTGAATATAGTAGGCCTAAATCCCTAACCAACATAGGAGCCATGCAGAAACTGAAATGTTTAGCATTTGTTTCTCTCAGAAATTAAACATAAAAATTATAGCAAAAGTGGCCAGAAAGCAATTACAAAATTACAAATTCATATCACAAAACTACAAATTCATATCACGAAACATAGTATTACAGAAATCACAAAATGCTATTAGAAACATATTATTTACAACAATTAAATTAATCACAACACAACACATTGCAAATAATATTACAGAAATATAAACACATAACAAAAATTATTTACAAGTAAATTAGGCAACTACAAGTTGCAATGTTTATCTATCTCTAATGAAAAACAGGACACATTGTGGAAATCAAATTCAACAACCCTGGACCAGAACATGATTGGATGATTGCCTCAGTGAGGACATGCTTCATTGTTTGGTTATTCATATCATACAAAAGAAAAGAGAACAAGAAGTCAACTAATCATTTTCTCTGTACATCAACCCAGCAATGAATTTTTCCATCGAAGTCATAACAAAAATAGTTGAATTAGTCAATACTCACAAACAACTCAAGCTGTCACATGCAAAACAGGGAGGATAGAAAACTGCACTAAACAAGATATAACTGTATCCACTTGATAGGAAATGGAATGCAACTCATTCTCTCCTACCATTTTTGACAACAGAACTTGGCAAAAGTTACATCTTGTTTTTCGGTCATATAGTTTTGCATTCCTTACTCTATTTCTTGGTGACAATCTGACTTTGATATATTCATTTCCATCACAATTCAAAAAACAGTTATCAAATACGAATCCACACTTTCCCAAAAAGGAAGACAAAATGTCAAACAGCTGCCTACACTCTTGCATTTCTTGAAATATGTAATTATAACGGTAATGCAACAAGTAAATTAAACATATAATATTACAGAAATTAAACATATGAGAGAGATCAATAACACAATTTTTACAACACAACACATTAATCACAACACAACACAAGTAAATTATCACAAGTATATTATTGTTTGCAAATAATATTACAGAAATATAAACATGTAACAAAAATTATTTACAACAAGTAAATTATCACAACACAACAGAGCAGGCAAGCTACGTAGATATGCAAACAAGAAGATGCAAACGATGGGAAAAGGAGATATACGATTGAAGGGGGCAGATTTGGAAGAAGAGGTGGTAGGAGAAGATGCAAACAATGGGAGAAGGGGACAGATAACAGTGACAGATGGCTGGAAGCAGAGGTGGCGCGCGAAAATGAGGAGACTCACCAGTGACTACAACGGGGACGCCGGATTTGGAGAAGAAGCCCCTTTCTTGCGGCGGCAGATCTAAAGAAGAAGGAGGCAGAAATGGCAGATCTGGAGAAGAAGAAGAAGACATAAATGGTGGATCTAGAGAAGAAGGAGGCGGCAGGTTCTTATGCAACCCAAAATCAAAGATTGCTTGCTGTGACGAATCTGGAAGAATGATCGATGATGGCACAACCCAGATCTGGAACAACGCTGCTTGCGACAGCCCAGCTGAACTACGTCGATGTTGACGGCGATATGGAGGATGGACGATGGCTGCGGCGGTGATTATGGTAGAGTAAAGCTTGGGGAGAAAGTGATGGAAGAAAGAGATTTGGGAGAAGATGTAACCGTTATGAAGGTTACGCCTGTAAATATGAAAAATATATGAGGGCATTTTGGTATTTTAATTGGTCAACTTAGCAGCGTTTTGGGGCAAAGCTGGGGGGTACCAACTGTAACACCCCACCTTGTACAGGCGTGTCACTATAAGGAAATTCTCGGGGTTTCTTTTTTTTTTTTCATTTTCACCAAGTCTGATACTCGCGGCGCCTGTGAGCACAATCTTCACATGCAGATGAAAACCCCAAGAGATCCAGTCCTACTCGTTTAGTTAATAATAACATAATCTCAACCAAACGAGACAATATAAACACAGCGGAATACTTAATTAATCAAAATGACGTGGCCTACCACGTGTTACAACCGAATTGTTCCCATACCACCATATGATTACAATACCAATACTAATTATTACAACATCGTCAAGCAGTATATAAATAACATTAATGTTTCCAAAATAATATAACACCAACAACTATTAAACATACACTACTGGCTCCTCAGTCGTGTCCTCAACCTCGCTGCTATCCCTGACTGGAACGTTGAATGTTCCAGGGGCATAACCCATGTTAGATGATAAACCATCTAAGTGAAGGTAAGAAACAGTTATACAATGCATGAAAGACATACGAGCATGGCATACCATACAACGACATGCAAGACATATCTAACTCGAGATATCACCCTGACATGCTTAATCCCTCGAATGCCTCACTGTGGCACACGTTCACCTGGTCCAACGTTAATCCCTCGGGTGCACCGTCGTGACACCCGTTCACCTGGTTTAACATTATTCCCTCGAGTACCCCAGTGTGACACCCGTTCACCTGGATTAGCATTATCCCAATCTCAAGTAGACCCCACATCGCCCCACACAGTCCCAATGATGCGATTAAACATGACTCCTCATGATATGAAAATTTACACGCCATGCACCAACATTTTAATAATAAATGGTTAATGCAATGTAGTGAAAATCGTTACAACGAACGAAAGTAACAGACCTTGTAACTAAGCCAAGTTTAGGAGGGTAAAATTACTCACTAGAACTCATCAAAGCACTTTAAAACACTTTCAAGACAAAGATAAGCTAGAATCAAGCCACTCACCTCAATTCGGAAAAGTCTGGATTTCGCCTCGAAAAACGTGCCACACCTCGAAAATTGTGTAAATCCTCTTCCAATGACCCAATTGACTCCTATTTTACCATTTAAGACCTTTGGAATCAATATTTCTATTTTTTCACAATTTTCTCTATTTTTATTTAATTTTTAAACATCTATACCTTCGGAAATTCATTAAAATTACCAAAAATCATTTTTTTCAAGATATTCTTCCATGATAATTCCTAAAATAATATAATCTAAATTCTGAAATTAAAAACACATAAAAACAGTACCTCACGCGCCCTCACGCGCCACCCCGAAGCCCTGCGAGTGGGGTTCACGCGCCGCCGCACAGGTCGTCTTCTCCGGCCTTCTTCTCCGACTCCGGCCACTTCCTTTGGCCAAAACAACTATGGGGGCTTGTAGATCTTGATGAGGCGACCTCAATGGTACCCTCAATTGCCCGAAAAAATCGCCGAAAAATGCCTTAAATGGCGGTTGCAGGTCGCGGCGGCGGTATTTCTGACTTTCCGGCCAAGCTTCGAAACCCCTCTAAATCTACACGAAACACTCCCAAAATTTCCAGAATTGATCCTTGGATCACTAAGAGCAAAAGCCCCTTATCCTTGTGCCTCGATTCAAGCCCGAATGCCCTTCATTTTCCTCGATTCATTTTGAAACTCTCGGTCATGGTTGGCTATTTATACCCGATTTTGGCGCTTAAAGTCACCAAGGCTTTCTCGTCCTTATCCCTTGAGCTCGAATCTAGCCTCTAAACCAATCGAGAAGCACCAAATCGCGAGCCTAAGCCCTCGAAAGATCCGGCCAAATCGGAAATCTTTTGGCCATGATTTCCGATCACATCCAGCCCAAATCCGGCCAATAGAAGCTCCCAACGAAGCCATCATCGTCTGGAGGCTATCCTAGAGCCTCTTGGCGACCTGCCCGATGCCCCAGAAGCGGCCGGCGGCGGCCATAGACGGCCGGTCGGTTTCACACCCAAGAAGTTTTGCAAAATTGCATTTTAGCCCCTGGTCACTTTTTAATTGTATTTTCTCTTATTTCTAAACACCCTTGAACTATCCAACACTTTCACGATGACCCTCTAGTTCCATATTTTCCATTTCCTTTTGGAATTTCTAAAAAATTCGTCGATTCGACCTCCCACTGACATTTTGCAAAAACTGCACTTTTGCCCGAACTCTCCTAATTGCTTGCTTTTGACTTCAAACCTTTGAAAATCCCTAATTTTGTCAAATATCATCTAATTGTGCCATTTTTCCTCAATTGGCTTATCTTAACTTGGTCATTCGTCCTTCGCTTAAGTTTCGAATATTGTATTTTGGCCCGAAACTTTGCTAAATATCGTTTTGACCCATATCTTCGAAAATTCTCTTATTATTTAATACCGGGTATTACACCAGCTTTTAGAAAACGCTGGTAAAATAGCTTTTAAGTGAGGCAGCTTTTACGCTCAAAATCTTTGCCAAACACGCAACCTTCAGAAGCTGTATAACTTATCAGCTGTAAAATGGCTTATAATCGGTCAAACTGCTAAGCAAAACAGTCTCTTAATTAACGTACATTGTTTATAAATAAAACATATACATCACTAAAATATGATTTGAAGTTACTTTATGCCTTATGCCTGCTCGAAAAGTGCTTTTGTTAAGGGGGGCTCTGAGATTCCGTTTTGGGCGGAGAATTGGAGATGGTCGGAGTACGTTCTTTTGGCATGATCAGTGATACCCTTTGAGTATGCTCATTAATCGTTTCTTGTGCCAGCTACCTTGATATTTCAATAATGGCTAAGGTCTCAAATTTTATTGAGAATGGTTTCTAGATCTAGCTGGAGAATTCTTCTTTTCCACCTTCAAACCTTATTTGGAATCATCTTCCTAATCTCCCTCGTCTTGAGCGCTGTGATGAGCCTTACTGGCTTCTAGCCTCAAATGGGTTTTTTCGGTTAGGGTCACTTTCCAAGACTTTTAGGGTCAGCATCCTCGGGTTCCTTGGTATTTGTTAGTTTGGTCATCTGGGGGTGTTCTCGCCCATTTGTTCATTCTCTAGTTAGCGATTCAGGAACGTTTATCTACTCTTGATCGTATATATTTGTTTTTATTTTTTTTTCTGAATAGATATTTTCTTTGTAGGGCGAATGCGGAAAGACATAGCCACATGTTTTTTGAGTGCCCTTATTCCCGAGAGGTGTTATCTTTCTTTTATAGATAGAATAAATTTAGTTGGCCGTGACGTCGATGGGATACTGGTGTGCGGTGGGCAACAAGTAGATGGAGTGGCAAAAACCCTTGGCAAATGGCAAAATAGGTTGGTGCTTTATGATTTGGTGTATTTCATCTGGAGGGAACGCGCACTACAAGAAATTTAGTATATTGTGATAAAAATAATAGTGATGGATTAAATTTTGTCACAAAAAAGTATCTTTTTTGTGACAAAATAGAGTTTTCTCATGCCAAATTTAAAAAGTGAGTAAAGTTGTGACAAACTATATTTTAACAAAATATTTTGTCATAATATAGTGATGTAGATAATTTATAATGACAAAATAATTTTTGTCACAAAATTTTGTCACATGAAGTTGGCACCAAATTTTTTGCACCAATTCAATTTACATAATATGAAAAATAATTGTCACAATATTTAATTATATAAGATGTAATTACAAAATTTTTGAGTCACAATAAGTAAAAATTTTTATAACAAAAATAGTTTGTCACAACATAATATTATAAAAAAAAAATATGACAAAAATATGTACGTCATAAGAAATTCAATATTTTGTGACAAAAATAATTTTATTAAATTTATTTTTTAAACTTACATCGTATCTTTTTTACCACGAAAAGTAATTGTAATAGATTAAATTTTGTCATGAAAAATATATTTTTTGTGATAAAATTGTGACAAAATAGAGTTTTCTCATGCCAAATTCAAAAAATGAGTAAAGTTGGGACAAACTATATTTTGACAAAATATTTTGTCATAATATAGTGATGTAGATAATTTATAATGATAAAATAATTTTTGTCACATGAAGGTGTCAAATTTTTTGCGCCAATTCAGCTTACATAATATGACAAAATAATTTTGTCAAAATTTTTTTTGTCACAATATTTAATTATATAAGATGTAATTACAAAATTTTTTAGTCACAATAAGTAATAATTTTTATAATAAAAATAGTTTGTCACAACATAGTATTATAAAAGAAAAATATGACAAAAATATGTACGCCACAAGAAATTCAATTTTTTTTGTGACAAATAATTTTATTAAATTTATTTTTTCAACTTACTGTGTATCTTTTTTATCATGAAAAATAATTGTGATGGATTAAATTTTGGCACGAAAAATATCTTTTTTGTAATAAAAAATGTGACAAAATAGAGTTTTCTTATGCCAAATTCAAAAAATGAGTAAAGTTATGACAAACTATATTTTGACAAAATATTTTGTCATAATATATATAGTGATGTAGATAATTTATAATGACAATAATTTTTGTGAAAAAATTTTGTCATATGAAGTTGGCGTCAAATTTTTTGCGCCAATTCAACTTACATAATATGACAAAATAATTTTGTCAAAAAATTTTTTGTCACAATATTTAATTATATAAGATGTAATTACAAAATTTTTTAGTCACAATAAGTAATAATTTTTATAATAAAAATAGGTTGTCACAACATAGTATTATAAAAGAAAAATATGACAAAAATATGTACGTCATAAGAAATTCAATTTTTTTTGTGACAAAAATAATTTTATTAAATTTATTTTTTCAACTTACAGTGTATCTTTTTTATCACGAAAAATAATTGTAATGGATTAAATTTTGTCACGAAAAGTATCTTTTTTGTAATAAAAATTGTGACAAAATAGAGTTTTCTCATGCCAAATTCAAAAAATGAGTAAAGTTATGACAAACTATATTTTGACAAAATATTTTGTCATAATATAGTGATGTAGATAATTTATAATGAAAAAATAATTTTTGTGAAAAAATTTTGTCATATGAAGTTGGCGTCAAATTTTTTGCGCCGATTCAACTTACATAATATGACAAAATAATTTTGTCACAATATTTAATTATTTAAGATGTAATTACAAAATTTTTTACTCACAATAAGTAATAGTTTTTATAACAAAAATAGTTTGTCACAACATGGTATTATAAAAAAAAAACGACAAATATGTAGGTCGCAAGAAATTCAATTTTTTGTGACAAAAATAATTTTATTAAATTTATTTTTTCATAAAAATGCATCATATTAGGCATAAAAAAAAATAATCTGGTGACAAAAAAAATTCAAAATATTTTGTCACAGTAAAAAAATAAGACATGTAGTGACAAAAATATTTTATTATAATATTTTGTCATAAATTTTTAACCCCAATATTAATTAGATATCCTAACAAACATATTAATAAATTATAAAAAAAATACTAGAAAAATAAAATAATAAAATAATAATTAATTTTTGGCTAATTTTATGTCGCCCGACGCAAATAACATAATATTTTTGTTGTATATATATATATATGCATATGTATGTATCTAAACATATTGGAGTAAAATATTTTAATTGTAAAGATAGTGGAGATGAATGTTGAATGGGCCCGACCATGATGATTAACCAGAATAGCAACCTAGCCCAAGTCTGGAATTTGGTGGCCCATTAAGGTTGTTGGATCGTGGTGGCCATTTAGGCCTTAACAAACCAAGTTTATGATCAATATACAATCACTCACTGACGAGTCTAATGCTAGGGACCACTGAATGCAGGTGTAAAAGACTGAGATATTTTATGATTAATATACAATTGAGAGTAAGAAAATGGAATGAAACGATAAAGTACCCAAAACATAACATTCATTCTATATGTTCAAATACAGTTACAAGAAATCAAGCTATATATTTGCTTAAAAAAAAAAAAAGAACTGATAATGTTGTTAATGTTCAGTGACGATGATGGTTGCCAAACACGACGAGTCCTAACTCATCGATGTCGTCTGGGAATGGGTACTGGCTACTGCTAGTTTCGCTAGGGTGAGGTAGAAGAGTAGCCTCTAGGAAACTAGGTTGAGAGATGTCCTTTGGAATGATGGGAAGATTGGAACTCCAGTTTGGGTTTGGATAAGGTTGAGGAACAGGTTGGGGATGTAAAGAATAGTGTGCGAATAATGAATCCTGCAATAGAGCTCGATAAGCTTGTAGATCATTAATTTGCTGTTGAAGGGTAAGAATGTGTGATACACAACCATAGACGGGGTCTTGAAACTGGGCTTGAGCTTCAAATAAGAGTGTCATAGCAACTCTAAGCCGGTCACTTACCGGAAGATGGGCCAGGAGGATAGAGGTATTTCTGGCACAAAAAATATGGTGGATGATAGCAAAATAAGTGGATCTTTCCTCATGACAGAAATAAGGAGCAAAAATGCACAGTGGGGTACACCGTCTTCTCAAAACTCTGCAGGCATCGCATCGAAATGGGTCGAACCTTAGCATAATAGATCTGAGTTCTGGCTAAATCTAAGCAAATCAGGTATGAGTTAGATCTAATATTGGATGGGTTGAATCAGATATGGGTCAGATCTAATTGGATGATTCGAACCTGAATCAGGTCGAGTCAGGTCTTGTAGCAGCGGACAGCGACGTTGATGGCTGGTGGAGGTGGCGATGGTCACGTTGCAGATCTGGAAGGTGTGCGGTGCAGATTTGGAAGGTGTGCGACGTAGATCGGGAGCGATTAGTGGATCTAGAAGGTGCGTGGTGCAGACCGGTGGCTGTCGATGCAGATCTATGATAGTGGCTGGTGATCAATGGGTGTTGGTGCAGATCTAGGAGGCGACAACAGAGGACACGGGTGTATAGCAACAACGACAGTGCAGATCTAGAAGCAAAGATGGCAAAATGGGCTCGTCCCGATGGGCTGGCCCGTTGGGGCCCGGCCCGGCATCGGGCTAGGGCCAGCATTTTGTTGGCCCGTTTAAGGCCGGGCCAATTTGGCCTGGCCCGCTTGGCCGGGCTGGTCCGCTTGGCCCGCCAATCGCCCATGGCCCACACAACATCCCCCCAGCCCCACCTCTCACCCTCGCCCTCTGCCCCGCCCTCGCCCTCGACCTAACCCTCTGTCGCCCTCGCCCTCGCCCTCATCCTCGTCTCGCCCTCACCTCGCCGTCGCCCGCGCCCCTTGCTCGCGCCCTCGCCTTCGCCCTCGCCCTCGCCCTCGCCTTCGCCCTCGCCCTCGCCCTCGCTCGCCCTCTGTCTCTCCCTCACCCTCGCCCTCGCCGTCGGTCTCGCCCTCGCTCACTCTCTGTCTCGCCCTCACCCTCGCCGTCGTCGTCGCCCGCGCCCCTCGCTCTCGCCCTCGCCCCTCGCTCTCGCCCTCGCCCCTCAGTCGGCCTCACTTGCCCTCTGTCGCCCGCGCCCTCGTTCTCAGTCTCGCCCTCTCTCGCTTATTGCCTGGGCGGGCTTGTTTGGCCCGTTTGGCCCGTGGTGGGTCGGGCTAGGGCTAGCAATTTGCTAGCCCGTTTTTAAGCGGGCCGATTTGGCCCGGCCCGCGGGCCACTTGGTGGCGGGCCGGGCCGGGCCGTTTGCCATCTCTATCTGGAAGGTGCGCAACTACCAGTGGATTTGGAAGGCGATGCAGATCTGGAAAATGTTCGTGCGTGCAGGAGAAGCGTAGAGAAGAAGAGAGGAGGAAGAAGGAGAAGAAGAAAGAAGGAGGAGAAAAAAATTAAGGAAAATAAATAAAAGAAAAAGAAAATATTAAATAAATATTTTAAATAATTAATATTATTGTATAATTAAAGTTATTATTAATTATTATATATTATATTATATTATTTATATGTGTATTATATATTATATATATGTATATTATTATATATTATATATTATATATACATATAGAGACGATTTTTTTGAAATTACTTTTTATATTGTTGGCAATAATTACTTTTTTTTTTATTTATTGTGGAGGGTTGCGAATAATTGATAAAATAAAAAAATAAAATGATATCAATTGATAAATTATTATTTTATTATTATATTTTAAATTATTATTTTATTAGTTATCATAATCATAAATTATTATATTTTTATCAATTAAATAAAAATAATATAATTAAAATTTTAATATAATTAAATAAATATTATTTAAAATATTTAATAATTATCATAATTTAAATTATTTTATCAACTATTTAATGACCATTTATATTATTTATCCTACATACATATATCCCTTAAATTTTAGACTGATTAATAACATGACCATATTTAATTTGATAAATTTTATGTTAACTGTCTATTATATATAA
Organism: Diospyros kaki; assembly: GCA_036245055.1. Lineage (NCBI taxonomy): Eukaryota > Viridiplantae > Streptophyta > Magnoliopsida > Ericales > Ebenaceae > Diospyros > Diospyros kaki. Next base: position 5,148,587 of record BSEG01000010.1, read on the forward strand.
TCTTATAATTTTATCAAAAACCTAGTATTTGAACTCCCTACTTTTAATTAATTTTTGTAATATTTAATACAAAACTCAACATTACCCTAATTAACTTATCATACCCCAACTTTACACCTAACATATTTCATATAAAGAGCAAATGAGCACCAGAAATGGATGAACAAGAGTCCCCCACAATGCACAGTCCTTCTACCCCCCCTCCCTTATCTTTCTCCTTCTCTTTCTATTTCTCTTTCTCTCTCTGAACTCATTCTCGCCCATTTGCCTTCGCCTCTGTTCCTCTTCCTTCAACTTTGTCAACCGAGTTTCATGTACTCTTCTATATCCGTATCTTTTAAATATTTTAATATTGTTTGGAAGCCATGAGATTGGATATCTGATGTTCTGATAATGGTTCTAAAGCAGACTATGAGATTAGATCTCTAAGCCTCTGATAGATCGGAGTTGAATTTTAGTCCCCATGCTTTTAGAGACTCTGAATTTTATTTTCTTCTTGTGCATTATGCCAACCATTGAAGCTCATTTATCTGCTTTTATTTTGATGCTTTAGAAAGTCACGACTTATATAATTTCACTTTAATTTCATCAGTCTACATTTTAGTTTTTAAATTTTGCATTAGATCATGCTTGTGAAAAAAATCTTAATGTTGTCAAAATATTCTGTCCTTTGGATATCCAAACACACCTAGCTGATGCTAAATTTGTGGTTGATTGAATTATGCATGAATCTTAGTGTAGTGTCGGTGTTGTTTATTTTCTAATTAGACAAGTCACATATTAAATAAAATGAACTATGAGAATGTAAATAGATAGAAATAAAATGAAACTACACATTCATTTTGAGTGACCCTCTCTAGGGGTGAGCAAAAATTCGGTTAAACCAAATTAACTGAACCGAACCGACCGAATTTGTCGGTTCGATTTTTCAAAAAGAGTGGTTCGGTTCGGTTATATTTTTTCTTAAAAATCAGTTATTCGGTTCGGTTCAATTATTTTGTTAAAAATAACCGAAAAATCGAACCGAACTTGTACCAAATAACACCCCCCCACGCGAACCAAACCGACCATCCCACGCTGGCACAACACCCTATGTCTGTACTTCTGTTCATTCTTCTCTCTCTCTCTATCTCTCATTCGCCATTTTCTCTCTCTTCTCTTGGAGTCTTCATAGATCTGGTTGGCGACTCCCTCATCTCTTTGTCCTTTCTCTCTCTTTCCACCATCTCTCCTCATTGCGAATGGTGAAGACAAAGGCTTTTCGAGGCTTTATAGATCACTAGCCGGAGGCTGTTCGTCTTCATCTCTTGTCCCTCCACCATCTCTCGCCGTTGCCAATGGGGTGAATGGGGACGGGGATTGCTGCCTTAAGAATGTTGATGGTGTGGGATTCGATCTCGTAGGTGGAAGCAAAGAGGAGAAATTGCACCTTTCGCACCTGTGACATAGCTTCCATAGCTATATGGAAGACCTTCCGTCCGTCGCCGTAGAAGAATGTTGGAAGATCTGCTAAGCGAGTTGGCGGAAGTCCAGGTATGTAGTCGACCACCTCGTTTTCTTGCTGTAACAAGTTGAAACCAAATTGATGCACAAACAAGCAAGAACTTTAAATTAATGAAATCAATATTCTATACAGAATTTATATACATAAATATTTGTCACTATATCCGGATCCTTTTTGAAATACAACTATTTCTACTGGGTTTAATGGTTAATTTGCTCATATCATGACAGATTATTAATTTCTAGAGTTTTAGGTCCACTTGGATGATATAAGCTTGGCTTCTATTTTGTTGCTTCTTAAGTGTTCGATAAAATGCTTACGACAAACCGATCCTAGAATTCTATGAAGCTGTAAGCTTCTGACATTAAAATGCCTATATAAAGGCTGCTTCATCAAATAAAGAATTAGAGTTTCAGCAGTCTATTTTTTCTGCATATCACGTGTTCGATAGAATTCCTCTTTAAGCAATTTTATCCTTTGCCCTTTGTTGCAGCCCCACTAAATTGAACAGTTTAGTTAGAGATCATGTTATGTAAAAAATTCTAGACAACCTAACAATGTTAATCCTTGTGTACTCTCTTCTCTTTTTCTGTGGGAAATGTGTCTGATTCAGTTCTGAGAACAGAGTTAGGAGAAAAGAAGCAATAATTGATCAACTGAATAAAGAAAACAAGGAGGCATCTGTGGGCATTGAACAAACTGTATTCAGTTTGGTTTTCAGTTCGGTTATTTTAAAGTTTAAATCGGTTAATTCGGTTTCGGTTATTTCGGTTAGTGTATCAAGTCGGTTCGGTTCGGTTCGATTATATTTATAAAGTCAGTTCGGTTTGGTAAGGTAAAATGGGGCGGTTTGGTTCGGTTATAACCGAATGCACACCCTTAATCCTGTCTGTCAGCTGCGCGGGCTGGGCCCAAAAGTGGAATAAAATATTAAATTTTTATTAGATTATTTTTAATTATGCAATAAAATATAAAATTTTAAATAAATAATATTATATAAATTTATTAATAAATTATAAAAAAACACTAAAAAGAATTCTGTTGAAAACTTACTAAAACACATTTTTGTTGAAAACACTAAAATACCTCTTAGTTTTTCTTTTATTTTTTTTCTTATTTATATCTTATAATATAATTTGATTTAATAGATCGATACATTAGAAATTTCACCTTGATAGTCAATGAACAATATTACTATGGATGACTTACATATTTTTGTTTTATTATATAATAGATTTAATTGCTATGGCACTTGGTCAGAAAAATATAGTTATTTTGAAATCAAAATCCACTACTTCACCTTAAATATTCTTGTTACACGTGTGCAATCCAAATCCAATACTTTACCATCAAAGGTTTCTAGTACACAAAGAAAATCCACTACTTTGCCACCTAATTCCAAGAAGAACGTCACTTTGCCAATCATGGTTCATACTACATAATTTGGAGAAAAAGATTCAACACCACCAAAAACAAATGATGGTATTCCACCATCTACTTTGAATGAGACTGGGAGTTCATCAATTTCTCCAAATGACACGGTAACAATTGAGTCAACAATTGGTGAAGGTTAGTTATTTATTTATATTTGTTTGGATTTTCAATTAATTATTTATATATTGATGATATTTCTATTTTATTAATTTTAATTTTAGTTTAGTTTGATAAACTTACCTTATTTGTATGATGTGATTAAATTACAGCGGGTAATACAAAGAAAAGAGGTCCGGGAATAGCTAGAGAATTTGAGGTTAAAAAATAGATGAAAGAGGGTAAAAAGATTGGAGGAGTTATTATTAAAAAATCAATGCATCTACCAATAGGCCATGCTAAAAAGATATTTAAAATGGAGATAGGAGTTGTCACTCTATTGTTGGCACCATTAAGAGTGTTTTATTGGAAAAAAATGACATATGCTCTTAAGAAACCCCTTTTCTCAAAAATTGAGGTGAGATATATTTATAATTCTTTATTTTCTTAGGAAGAACTTTTATGTGTTAATTAAGTTTTATAATATAGAAATAACTTATTTTGAACTAAATATTTGTAGAGTGAGTTTGATATAGACTTGAGTGATCCACATACAAAAAAAAAATAGTAGATAAGATTATGGCTAGGCGTTCTACGATTTACAAATGCCAATGCCACATGCATTACAAGAAATTTGCTACCCCAGAAGAAGCACGTGAAAATCTCGTCGATCACATGGAATCAGATGATTGGAAAGCTTTATGTACTCATTTTGAAGAGGAAAAATTTAAGGTAATATTTTATTTCTAATAAATTTAGATACAATAAATAAATTTTCTCAAATTTTTTCATCTGTGATTTAATTGTTCATAGTACTTTTTTTTTTCTCTCATTATTATATATTGTATAAATTTGTAGGCTCAAAGTGTAATACCTGAGAACTTTGGGTAATTTAGAAATGAGTATTTTATTAGAAAAATCGAATTTTGAGGAAAATAGGTATCAAAATAGCCCGATAAATTGATTGAATCGACTTCCGGGAGTACCCTGGAGCCGAGATATCTAAAGAAAATGATATGATAGTATTGAGTAAATTGAGATATGATTTATGGCATCGAAAGAATTTAAATCGGGAACGGTTTTCGGTACAGCTAAAAAGGCAGCTGCCAATTAGGTTGCAATATCGAATTGTCATAAACGACTTCTCAGAAGTCAACGGAATGCCGATGAGGGTCATATTTTGTGTATTAAACAACCCTTCAGTGGTTTTTGGGAGAAACAAAGGGATTTAAGGCTGAAACGAAAATTCGAGCCAAAGTGCAAATTCTTAAAGTTTGCCGAATCAGCCAGAGGAAGGTCAAAACGACGATTTCTCGAGATCATCAAAAGAGGAAGTGTGAATTTTAGAACATGAGGGTCCTAATGGTAATAATAGAAAGTTCAGGGGCTAGAGAAAATGGGTCAAAATGCAATAAGTCAAAGTTGGAGGGTAAAAGTGGAATTTTGCAAAAATGGGAGCTGCCATGGCCGACTAGAAACTTGCAGGTGGTCGATCGGGGCTCTGACCAAGGGGAATCCAAGGAGGGTAGTCGGGCAAGCGTGGGGAGCAAGGCTGGGCTGTCAGCGAGCACGAAGTGGTGGGAAAATCGAAGAAATTCGACCGTGTTTGGTTGGCAATGGGGCGGCTTGTAATCGACCATTCGAGGCCGATTTTCGCTAGTTTTGGGTCATCCAAGGATGGGTAAGGCTTTTAAGGCCTTGGGTCGAGCAGCCATGGGCGTTTCGAAGCTCAATTTGGGCTATAAATTGTCGGGTTTGGCCGAGGGTTCAAAAGGGAAATGGGGAGAAATTGCTCGTGTTTTGGTCAGAATCGAGCATCACTGATAAGGGGCTATTGTTCCCCATGTCCAGAGGGTGAGTTCTGGAAATTTTGAGCAAGTTTTGTCAAGAAATGAGAGAGATTCGAAGGTTGATTGAAAAATCGGGCATGGCCAGAATCTGGGCTTGACCAGTCGGAAACTTGCTCCAATCGGCGCGTTTGAAGCTATAATCTTGTAGAGGTCGAAGAAAGGAAGGCGTAGGTTCAAACGGGGAGCAAATCGGAGGTCGGAATGAGGAGAAATAGTCAATAAACAGTGGCTGGTCGCGACAGTCTGTGAAGAAGACGACCGGCGCGTGTATGACAGGTGCCAGTAGCGGCCGAGAGTGGAGGCACGTGAGCCAACTTCGGGGGAAGCGTGAGGGCACGTCCAAGCTCAGAAAAATATGAAATAAATTTCTAAATTTCTCTAAATTCAAGTTCTAGCTCCTGTAGAAAAATATTTGAATTTGGAGTTCTTTAGGTGTCGATTCTAGCATCAAAGTGCCTTATTTTGCGTGAAAAAGAACCATCCGGGTAAGTCCAGTATTTTTATTTTAAAGTTCATAGTTTATTATGATTTTTTGGTGAAGAAAGATTGGAGAAAATAGGTTGATAGCTATTTATTTGGAATTTTTGGAGAAGAAAATGAGAGAAAATATAGAAAATAAAGAAATTGGGAGAAAAATCAAATTTATGATATTTAAATGATGTTTAGGGTGCTTTGAGGCATAGGGTTGAGTGTTGGTGCAACGTTTGAGGTTGGCACGAAAAATGAGGTTGGCACGCAAATCGAGGCAGTGCGCACTTTTTGAGGTATCCTGATATTTTGTCAAGAGGTGAGAGTTTCTTCTTGCATAAGAGTTGTTTTTGACTTGTGAGCTGTTCTAACCCCAAAAATTGTTTATTTAAAGTTATGCTCTTAAACATTGATTTGATCCATGCAAATGTTTTGCTACGTGTGAATGGTTTTACCTGTGATGGTTGGTTTCATAGGGATTTGTCTCGAAATGTTTAAGCATGTGCATTGAATTTTGTGAGAAATTATGTGCATGAAATGTTGTTTCATATGATGCATTGAGTCATGGTATGTGGCATTGGCGTGTCATTTTTGTGGATTGGGATTGGGATGTCAAACTGTGATACGGCACTTGAGTAATAGCACTAGGGAAGCGTACCAAAGGAAAATACCCAGTTTGTCGACTTGGGCTGAGAGTGGACACCACCCACGTGAATCGACGAATGGCGGGGCTGAGAGTGGACACCACCCCGGACCGGTAGTATGGCGGGGCTGCGAGTAGGTAGGACCCCATGAGGCCTTTGCATGGTAGTATTGTTTCCTATGTGGACGTGGATTCCCAAGATGGTGTTGATCATCATTTGGCCGGGACTTGTGTTGATGTGTGCTCCGTAAGCTTCTGAGTGAGAACGTAATGATAATGGGGTTATTCTCGAGTACATGCATTGACGTTGCTCCCTCTTAAGCTATGACTGTATTGTGCTAATGTGTTGATGTTGTTGTGTTGCCTTTAGAGAGATTGCATTTTCGCCGGTTAGGGTTAAGTGTTGTGTGGGATTTTCTTGGGCTGGGTTTTGTCATGATATTATGTTGGTTCATATCTTGCATACATTCATGAAAATGTTTTGAACTCTCACTTAGATGATTCATCATCTTATGTTGGACTTTTGTCCCTGAAATATTCTAACGTTCCAGGTGGTAGCGGCTATTCTAAAGGGAAAGGAATTGCCGAGGACTGACGGCAACTAGTAGGTGGATCGTAGCATATATTTGGATTATATGTATTTCATTTTAATGATGTTAGACGATGATACAATTTTGATGTTAAAAGATGATTTCGGTTATGTATCATATCAGGTTTCGATCTAGCTTCCGCATTTGTTTATTGATGATATTACCTGTCTTAGCTTGATGTTTTTAAAGTTTGTTATGCTGAGAAGGTAATCAGAATTGTCGGGGAAATTACGGATTTAAGTGTTATGTAGTGGAATGTCCATGTCTAGGAAAGTTCTGCCTAAGGAAAGATTTGGTACTTAAGTGTGTCCGTTTGTGACCCACCTCTCTTTCCTGGGAACTTACCTGGTGCATTATCCACGTGTAGACGCTTATATTACATATTTATGAAAAAAAATATATCCCCGAAATTCGTTATGGTTTATTCCGCATATATCAACGCCCCTCGGTTGGAACGGGGTGTTACACAAAATGTATCAAATACAAGTAATCGAGCGAAGATGCAAGTTTCACACACATCAAGTTCAAAGTCTTACTACCAACGTATGTATGAAATAGTATGTTTAATTAATTATAAGTTGAAGTATAGTTATTTAAACTACCTTGTACTTCATATTTTTTAAAATATTTTGATATGTATGCCTTTTTTTATTTTTTTACCAATTTTAAATATATGAATTTATTGAAGAAAATTTGGAAGAGATTTTAGAAAAAAATATAGAAGAAAATCAAGAAAATAAAGTTGATCAAGCCCTATTGAAATAAGGCTTTATTTTGAGACACATCGTAAAAGTGATGGTACTTGGACCCACCCACAAGCTCAAGAAAACTATGTAAATAACTTTATTTTACTAATTTTTAATGATATATTATTTTAACTATTAATTTATTAATTTTTTAAGCTTGAATTAACTTCTATTTTTATTTTTATAGGAGCAAATGAATGCTCTTTGGGTCAAAGCAATGGAGAATGGTATTGAAATGACTGGATGCCAGATTCTTGAAATGGTTTTGAAGCCGAAATCTGGATATATTCATGGACTTGGTTATGGAGTGAAACCAAGTAAATCTAGAGAACTAGAACTAGAAACTTTTTTAAAAACGGAAAAAATTGAATCTTAAAAATAAAATATTGAATTAAGAGAGCAAATACAAAGCCAACAAATCAAAATAAGCAGCTTATTAGAATCTTATGATCAACATAAATTTTTGATTGATGAGTTAAGACGTGAACGAAGTGGTGAAGTGAATACATCTGTTTCTTTTCATGAAGGTAAATATATAATTTAATTATTAATTAAGTGCTTTATTCAATTCAAATTCATTTAATTTTCATTTATTCTAATGATTTTCTTTTTGGTAGATTGAAATTATGGAACAACAAGAGGAATTAAGGAGCAACAAGTAGATGAAGATCAAGGATGTTTGGTGCCAAATAACTTTATTTAATTTGTATGTTTGGTAAAGATCAAGGATGTTTGATGAAGATCAATGATGTTTGGTGAAAGTAGTATTGTTTTGGAGCATTGTTTTTATTTTAGAAATGATGACTTTCCATATGTGAAGTTTTTTTATTTATATTGTTGATTTTATTTATTATATTTAACATTGTTAACTTTAATATATTTCAAGCCTTTTTTTTTTTGTAATTTTTTATTTGATATAAGGATGAATAAGATATGTCTTAAAAATAATTCCATCAACATGACTTTTTATCATTATTAATATTTTCTTACTAAAGAAATTCTTCATTTATGTGAATTATTGACACAAATATTTTTGTCATTATTGGGACATTAAGAATATGACAAAAATATTTTCCACCCTTTTATAATTTTGACAAAAATATTTTTATCACATTTTTTGATTTTATGAAAAATAATTTCATCAATATTAATATTTTCTTACTAAAACAATTTGTCACCTGAACTAATTACTAACACAAATATTTTTGTCATTATTCACTATTGGGACATCAACAAAAATATTTTGTCACTACTTCTATTTTATCAAAAAAATATTTGTCACTATATTTGATAATTGACAAAATTAATTTTATCACATTAAAAATTATGTCAAATAAAATTTGTCACTATTAAATTGTAACAAAATATTTTTCAATTTTATGACAATAATTTCATTGGTATTAATATTTTCTTACTAAAAAAATTCGTCACTTGTGTGAATTATTGACAAAAATATTTTTTTCACTATTGAGACAAAAATATTTGTTACCCTTTCATAATTTTGAGAAAAAATATTTTTATCACATTTTTTAATTTTATGAAAAATAATTTCATCAATATTATTATTTTCTTACAAAAAAAATTTGTCACCTATACTAATTACTGACACAAATATTTTTGTCACTATTAGGTCATTAGCAAAAATATTTTGTCACTACTGAATAATTTTGAAAAATTTATTTTGTCACTATTTCTATTTTATCAAAAAAATATTTGTCACAATATTAAAAAATTGAAAAAATTAATTTTATCACATTAAAAATGATGTCAGAGAAATTTTGTCACTATTTAAATTGTGACAAAATACTTTTTGTCACAAGATACATTTTCTCACGATAAAACATATGATTTTTATCTAAAATTTGAATTTATTGTGACTAAATAGTACCTATTGTGACAAAAAAAATTTCTTTTGCAACAAAATAATTTGTTATAATAAGTTGGTTTAAGTGACAAAAAATATTTTGTCACTGTTAACAAAAAAATAAGTTGGTTTAAGTAACAATAAAACTGTTGATATTGTGACAAAATTGAGTTTTGTCACAATATACTTATTAAGACAAACTTTTTGTGACTAACACGATGACAATCATTTTCGTCACAACAAGTATATTGTGACAATTTTCGTAGTTACTGTGACAAAATATTTTATCACAAGAAGCAAAAATTTTTGTTGTGGCAACAACAGGTGTTTCTGTGATCAGTAGACTTCATCTTCTCAATTGGCTCGCCAGATTTAGTACACGGTGTGGGCTTGCTTGACAGCCGTTCGATTTAGGCAGCCCTTCGTCATGTCTGGCAGCTTCTGAGAGATTAGACCGTTTCTCCACATTAAGAGATCGCTTGTTTGCTTTGGAGGCTAGTTTTTGTGATCTTGGAGTCTTATGCTTGATGTTAGGTTTTGTTTTTTTTTTCTGATCATTGTATATATCTTTAGTTCTTTTCCTTTTTTCTTATTTATTTTAATTTTATTTTTGGCCCAAAGGGTGATCATGTCTTAGCCCTTGGTTTTCTATAATGGTTCGAGATTTGACTTGGCCTTGGTTTGTAGCCGTTCTAGTGTAATTATTGTTTTTCTATTCTTACTTACATAAAAAAAAATTACTTTATTCTGTTAATGGGTTGGGGTTGGAAAGAGGCTTGTGTTTGTAAATGAGTTTTTGATATATAAAGTTGTGTCTATATTTGGGAATTTTGGGTATAAGGGCATTTTAGAGGTCTAGAATTAATGTAGTTGACCCCACCTGCTGAGATTAAGGGTTGTGATTGGGGTTGTCGCAAGGGCATAGGAGCTACTAGGTCTGGAAATGAAAGGAACTTTGTCATATTAAGCAGGTTGTAGTTCACTAAATACTTTATTGCACTACTGATGAAAGGCTGTGCATAAATGCCCCACTGCTGTCCATAAATACACCAACTTATCCACGCCCACACCACACTAGACCTACATTGGCCCTTATTTCATCCCAAAGTTGTAATGGAAGTTGATTTTTCACCTTTAAGGTCAACTAATCTACCCGTAATGCCCAATATATATATTGTTATTGTGGGACTGCGTCAAGATATAACAGTTGGATCATCTAATATTGTTCGTTTGTAGTATAGCCATTTGAGTGTAAGTGGTAAGGAGTAAGCTTAAATTCTAGGTCAAATAGAATAGAAATTATTGTTTACCAATGTATTTAGAGTTGGGTACCATCAGAATTCGAGGATAGATCTTGCAGTCTCTTTCAGACTGTTGATTCCTTTTGAAACTATTTTCAACCTGTTGTATTCAACAACTCGTTTGGACCTTGACTACGTGGTTTTAAAACGAGCTACATGCTATATGCGGTTGTAGTTCCTATTTAAGGCCCATGTACTGATTCTTTTTGCCTGATTCTTTGTATAATCTTACAACAAATGCTTGGAGGCTTCTCTTTATTTTTATGCACCTTATTAGAAACTTTTAGAGTCCTCTATGTTAGTCAAGTAATGGGAGCTACAACCGGAGCTATGCAAATCTTGCCAAGTGCTTTACCTTAGACTGTAGTGTTAGTTTGGTCCATGGTCTTCTCTGGTCTAAGTGCTCAAATGAGGAGGAAATCTTATGCTGCCTTGAGGAGTAATTATTGCATTGACTGAAAGATTAAAGAAAAAAATATAAACCTAAAATAGAAAAGAAGTATTTCCTTGTATCAGTCCATTTGATGGTGCCTCCACAATTTAGTGGTTAAATTGGTTCCAGTACTAGGTGACAGTATTGGTGTAATACTCCGAGAGCTTAGAAAAGTTAGTATATATCGAGGATAGTGTAAGAAAAGAAACAACACTAGCTGGATACCTTTTGGGCTGAATGTAGGCAAAGAACTCCCAAGTTAAGCGTGCTTGACTTGGGACAATCCTGGGATGGGTGACCCCCCTGAAAAGTTCGTGTAGGCCCATCAGGGTAAGTTGTTTCGGTTCTTCCTATCGCTCGAGCGGGATGTTACAGGTGGTATCAGAGCCGACCCCCGAGCCTCTGAGCGCGGTGGTGGGGCAAACCTCAGCGAGGAGGCTGAGTCCCGAGGGGGGTGTGAGGCCCCTATAGGGGGTGCGTGTAGGCACCTTAGGCGAATCCTACATCGGCCATGCACGGGGGAGATCTGGGACCGGTTGTAAGGTCGCATAACGGGGACGTCATGTGCTCAAGGGGGGAGAATATAATACCCCGAGAGCCTAGAAAAGTTAGTATATATCGAGGATAGTGTAAGAAAGGAAACAACACCAGCTGGATACCTTTTGGGCTGAATGTAGGCAAAGAACTCCCAAGTTAAGCGTGCTTGACCTGGGACAATCCTGAGATGGGTGACCCCGTTGGAAAGTTCGTGTAAGTCCATCAGGGTAAGTTGTTTCAGTTCTTCCTATCGCTTGAGCGGAACGTTACAACTGGACCTACTGGTAAGGATTTAGAAAATATATTTGAATTTATCTATGTGTAATTGCTGGGAGTTCTACACTTCTACTGGTATTTGAACAGCACAAAAGGAAAGTGAAGATTGCATTTGGGTTTTGAAAATTGCACGGTGGAAATGATTCTTGAGAGGACGAAAGGACCAAGGTTTTGAATAGGGTTTATCTAACTCATCAAATGCTTATGTGATCCCATCTCGTACCGTCACTTCGAAGATTGTGCTTACCATTTTTTGTTTTTTTTGGCTGGATCATCTGGGATGCTCTCTTACTGGCTATGGCTGCTGTGAGCGTTGAATCTTAACATAAGCTACTGTGGAGGTAGTTTTAGCGTGTGCTGATCAATGCCTTTTGTCTCTGTTTGGATGAATTTGGTGAAAATATTTAATTTGCTTCAACTCCTGCACTCTGAAAGTTACTGGCTGTAACACCACAATTCTCATGAAGGTGTTATCGTAACGTAAGATTTCGAGAATATAATTTTTTTTTAAAATAAACAACAAAAAATTTAACACAAATCATTTCTCGAAAATCCCGTTATACCTTCTCAGTATATCAACTATGAACTATCAATAAACTAAGACAAGTTCACCAACACAAATGCAAAAGTTAGATCGAAACCTTAATAGATCATAATCGAAACCACTTTATTTATAATATAAAGTCAACTCAACATTTACACGACGTCCTCAAAATAAATAACATTATTGAAAGCGACATATTACAAACTATCAATTAATTACCGTCACTCCTCGACAATTCTCTTTCCTTTCGCACCGCTGCCTTCACCTAAACGTTTGAATATTCCAGGGACAAAGTCCAAATTAAATGATGAATCATCTAAGTGAGAGTTTAAAACACATTTTTCATGAATGAATGCAAGACATGAAATAAACCAATATACCCGGTAAGCCTTAGCCCAAGAGAATCCCACGCGCTTAACCCTACAACGGAAAAAGAGCAATCTCTCTAAAAGCTATGCCACCATACCGACTCGACGACACGACGCGATTCTAGCTTAAATGGGGCTGCCAACGCATCTCACCAGAATACTTTCCCACCTTAAGCATCCAGGAACCACAATATAATCCCAACTCTAAAATTTCACATGGACCACCTAGTCGTCCTAGTGCAACTTCCTTGGCCAAACGGCCTGGCACGAAAATCAAGGCAGTTATCCTGACATGCCCACCAGCATCAGATACCCCTATTATTCCGTCACGCCCTTGGAGAATTACGACTACACTATCCAGACAACATCTTACGCTGACATCTCACATGAACAACACAATATGGACTACCTAATCATCCTAGTGCAACTTCCCCGACCAAACGGTCTGGCACGGAAACCAAGGCGGCTATCCTGACATGCACACCTAGCATCAGATACCCCTATTATTCCGTCATGCTCTCGAAGAATTACGGCTACACTATCCAGACAACATCCTAGGCTGACATTCCATACGTACACAAAACTCAAGACAATGCCACATTTTGCAATTCAATGCATCATATAAACAACAATTTATAAAATGCAATGCACAATTTCAAAACATTTAGGGACGCACTTCCTTCATAAATTAACCGTCACCAGTTACCGTTTCAATGCACAAAACCATTTTGCATGAAATCCACAACACATTTAGGTAACACAAATATCAAGTTTTTAGGATAAACTACTCACCTCAAATGAATTCGGATCGCCTTAATCCTTGTGCACAACCTCGTTATGGGTGCCAAATGACAGACACTTGAATTTACAGTCAACCTCGAACCACAACACTTCCTAAACACCATATTTAATTAAGGAAGTATTAAAATCCATTTTCCTCAATTTTTCCACTATTTCCTCTATTTCCTCCCTTTTTCACCTCGATAATTCCAAAATAATTATTTCCTCAACTATTTTTCAAAATATTTCAACACAGAAAATTCTAAAATAATTAAATAAAAATTCCAGAATTAAAATTACCAAAAACACCTTGCTCACGCGTTCTCACGCATTAGGCGCGTGTGTGAGGGTGAAGGCTGGCGCGTGCAGCTCACGCGCTACCGTCTTCAACCTTGAGCTAGTCGTTGGCGGTTGCTCTGATGACCTAGAAACTGGCACCCCCTTAAAGCCCTTGAAGAATCGATCTTGATGGTGTGATTTTCAAGCCGAAACAACACTGAAAAATGCCTCGAAAGGTGAGTTGCATGTCAGCAGTGGCGGACTGCTTCCAACCCTTGGCCGAGCTTCAAACGACCACCAAACTCACTCCAAAATGCCTAAAAACGATCCCAAAGTGATCCTTGATGCCTTGCGACCAAAAGCCCTCTATCAAAACTCCAAAAATCATACCAAAACGTGGCCAATTTCTTGCAAAAATTTCGAAACCCTCGGCCCCCATTTTTATAGCAAAATCTGAGCTTCTTCCGGCCAATCACCGGCTAAGCTTGGTCCCCAAGCATTCCCCTGGCCATATACGACCTCCCCCAAGCCAGCCTCGATCGTACCATCGCTAGAAACGATGGCTATGTGCGTGGAAGGCGGCGGCCAATTTTCCCTGTTGCGTTCACACTTTGAAAATTTTCCTAAATTGCACTTTAGCTCCCTGCTTTCTTCTAATTCCATTTTAGCCTCTACCATGATACCCCCGATCTTTCCAACACCATCACTAAGGCCTACAAGATTAGCACTCTTCATTTGATCCTCGAAACTCTCGAAAGACTACCGTTTTGACCTCCCTCGCGTAAATTTAGAAAATTACACTTAGACTCGGCTAATCGTTTCGACCTTAAATCCACACGTTTTAACCCGAAATCACTTAAGGGTTGTTCTATACATAAAATATTAGTCTTTGACACGCTCTGTTGACTTTTCAGATGTCTCCTACGTCGATTAGGTTTTCTCAGCCCGGTCGACAATTATACCAAAAACTGTTCCCGATCCAATTTCTTTCATCACTAAAAATCATAATTTAAATCACTCGTCGATACTATACCATTTTTTTTTTGCTATCTAGGGTCCGGGGTACTCCCTCCGACTAATTCGGTCGTCCAAAGCTGTGTTAGTGTACCCTATAGCCTTACTTTTCTGTAAATTTCATTTATACCCTTCATTAAATACCGTTTATATCCTCAAATCATTCCCAGGTATTACACTGGCTTGATGAACATCGACGAGAGACCAATGATCTGAAATTAGCTGTAAATTCTCATGTGGGTGACAATCAACTATGGCTTCTTGTTGGTGGAGTCATGTCACGTTGTGACGAATTATGTATTTAGGGCAAAGACTATTAGGTGCAAAATCTGATATATTTCACATGCTATCTGGCATATGAAGAACTCCCTGCGGAAAGGTGCTTTAGTGGCTGGGTAGCCTTCGTCCATTTAAACTTCTCAAGGTTCTTGTACCGTTCCATTCTGACATCTTGGATGCTTATGTATCAATTAATTCATTCCTCTAATAATCCAGCGTTTTGGCTTCCATTTATTTACTTCTGCTTTAACATTTTAGATTTCAGATTCTTGGAACCATCTATGTTGGGTTTGTGCCTCTAATTTCACAGTGTAAAACTCATTTTTGGGGCCGTTATCTCTTAATGAGATAACAGATTAGGGTCTTGATTTCTTTCCTATACACATATAGAACATTTTGTTATGTGTTTGGGATTAAAAGAGTGTTAAAGGGAAAAACCATTATATTCAAATCAATTCTATTTTAGTGAATTCGAGATTCTCTATCATGTGTATGTAATGAAGTTTACACCGAATTACTTAAATCTCTCATGTTCCTTATTCTTTTCGATTCACACACACACACACACACACACACGTATATATAGCATATACACAGAGGAGATTTGAATCCATCATCACAATCTAGAACATGTAACGGATCAACAGCTGTTGGGCATGTGTAGAGGCTGTTTGGCTTAGCGTTTTTTATTAGAGCTTTTAAGTTAGTTGGCGGTTAATATAAAAGTTGTGTAGTGTTTAAATTGATAACAAGTTTGGATAAATGTGTTTTTAAGCTATTTGTTAATAGTTTTGTCTTTGGTTTGTAAAAACTGATAAGTTGTCAGAACTGACAAAAAGACTAAAATAGACATGATGCTAAATAATATAATTAAAAAGCATAAAAAAACTATTTTTGATCAAAAATTATAAATTAATTTCTAATTAATAAAATACTTACAATTACAAGTTAATAAATTATACATAATTATTAAAAAAATAATAATACAATACAATTAAATAATTACAAATGCACCAAACATTTCTTCAAAGCCATACTTGATACTAGAATTGAAGGAACTAGAAGCAGAAGGAGGCGGCAACAGAAGCAGAGGCGGTGATGGCGCGACAAGGAGGAGACCCACCAACGACGACAACGGCGACGCCGGATCTGGAGAAGAAGGAGACGGATCTGGAACGAGGCTGCTTGCAGCGGCCCAGCTGGTTTAAGGCGACGACGACGACGGTATGGAGGAGGGGTGATGGCTGCAACGGCGATTATGGCAGAGCAAAGCTTCGGAGAAGATGACGGGAGAAGAGAGCTTTGAGGGCATTTTAGTATTTTTCTTGGTCAACCCAGTAGCATTTTTTGGCAAAATTGGGGGTACCAGCTTTTGCTAAATGCTGTTACAACAGCGTATAAGTGAGGTAGCTCTTATGCTTATTATTGATCCCAAACACTTAACCATCAAACGCTATATAGCTTATCAGCTGCAAAATAGCTTATATGCGGTCAAACCGCTAAGCCAAATAGCCTCGTAGTCTGGGCCAATGTTCCCAAGAAGCCGAGGATGCATTGTCTCAAGGGATGGAGGCTTTGCAACAGTGACTTGTAGATTGGTTATCTTCTAATGGTGTTGGTTCTACTCTATGTTGCACGGAACAGAAATGGGAAACGTTTTCAATATGAAACGAAAACGCGGAAACGGACATTCTTCTAAAAAAATAAGCATAAATAGGATCCGAAACGGCAATGTGAAACGTTTCGAAAATGTTTTGAAAACGGAGAAACGCTTCCTATGAGGCGTTTCTGTGCAACATAGGTTCTACTAGTTCTGGAAATGTAGCTAGCCGAATGCATGGGACAAATGGCGATTGCCATGGGAAAGCTTGCCACACTTGAGAATTTCCTCCATCAGGTTATAAGTTCAAACACAATCCCATTTATTGGGAAGTTTGTGAAGCTTCTTTGGGACATTTTCTTTTCTTGTATGCATCTTCTCCCGAGAATTGAGGGTGTGTGGTAAAGGGTGTTTTCCTCTTCGGTAGGCTGACCTTCTGAGGCAACGATGCATCTGATTTTGACCACCTGCAGATTCAATGAGCTACCCTTAGAATCGCCTTGAAAGAAGACGACCCTCAATGGAGAAATCGCCTCACCACCGGGCTAGGGCAAGACAAAACTACACATTTCTTCCTGGCTGCTGTATTCTGATGGTTCTGTTCTGGTATAGGTAAGATTGATCATTTTGGAATTAGAGAGGCCACCATATACATTACTGGGTAGATGTGAACATTCGCTAATATATTTGATCATTTTGGAATTAGAGAGGTCACCATATACATTGCTGGGTAGATGTGAACATTCACTAATATATTTGCCTCCCATTGACCTTCCCTCTGTTCAATGGCCGTCGACATATTAAGGGCGGGTTAGTGTAATAACTGAAAAGTAAGGGCTATTTCTATAACTTGTATCAAACCTCATGTCTGTATTTAACCCTTGTTTGTTCGTTGCTTGGCTTCATTGTCCTCATGGGTTCTTCAGACTGTGAGCAATACACGAGGATAGCTAGAAGGTATTATCCTCTGTGTGCATATATATATTATATTATATTCTTTTGACTAATGTTATATAAATATAATTTTGTATAATATTCTCATATAAAATATATGTGCATGAAAAAGGAAAAAAAGACCCGGAAACTAGACAATAATAATTGCAGAATTATTGTTATTATTATTATTATTATGATGATGTTATGTTAGTAGTATTTTTTATGCAAATTCTTCAAAAATTATCATTTTCCATATTCTTCCATTGAGAGTATACAAATGTAATTATAAGGTATGCTTATTTGCTTACCCCCTGCTCTTATCTGGTTTTGTGCAAGAGAAGAATGAAGATGACAAAGGGAATGTCCAAAGAATAAGGAGGGGTTAGCCCATTTGCTTGTACTTTCAAGATTTATTATTCCTAAACAATATCTGCCCTTTCATGTTGCCATCCCTGTTTGCCCATTACTCTCGTAGGAAGCTAGCTGTTGGTTTTTGTTAAGTGGTAACTTAGCTAGACTCGAGACTCGAGGTTGAGTGTCATGTTTTATATGAAATTAATTTGTGTGGTTACATATAGTGTTTGAGTCTGATTTGAGGGTGAAGAGGTTGATAATGTTGTCATTGATAACTCTTTCAAAGTTTATCTATTATTATTTGCTCGAATATAATAATAAATTTATAAGGTAAAAACGTTATTGTCAAGTTGTCCAAATTTGCAAGGAAAAAAATAGTCAAAGAGCATGAAAAAATTACTATACAAACACTTTGATACTTAAATCATACATTGAAAATGTTAAAGGATTGAGAGCAGTATTCACACTAGTATCAGAAACGTATATTTAATGAAATATAAGCCTGCTTATTTATAATAAAGTATAGAATAATCTTAAATTCACCAAAATTAAGATTCTTACAAATCACATCTATCCCCTTGTCACTACTGCCTGAGGAATTGTGAGAGGTCGAAAGTCTCCTGCCTTGGTCATGCTTGGCAACGTGGGGTAGAAGAGGTCTCCCGCATTTGTCACTGTTGCTTGAGGAATTGCGAGAGGTTGAGGGCCCTCGCCTTGGTCACGACAGGTGGTGTGGAGGGAGAGAAGTCTTTTGCCCTTGTTGTTGCCGTCAGTGTAGCACGAAAACGGCTTGAAGGCGCTATTTTGACATTTATGAATCATTTCTCATTTCAAAACCGTTTACACCTATTTTTTTTATTAGAAAAATGATCGTTTTTCCATTTCTATTTCATATCGAAAACGTCGTTTTCTATTTCTATTTCAATTTCCGTGTAATCTAGGTTGTTGTCTGAGGTGATGTGAGTCTCCCGACGAGGGGCTCTCGCCCCTGGATCTTTTCCCATTTTTCTAGGTTAGCCCACCTTTAATTTTTGCTTTTTTGCTTTTTTGCTTCTCTTTAATTCCTTTTGCAGTATTTTATACAGGATATATATCAATTGTAGTTTGAATGACTTTTATCTAGTGTAATAATGACTTATTAAATTGGTTCCAAGAAACTTAATTTCATATTAAACTAATTTTATGAAACTTAATCTCACTTGATTAAAGGGTGTTATTAATCAAATTAGTTATCAATACCATATATATATATATGAGTATGGAGTACTTAATTTGATTCTTAATATATATGAGATTTGGGGTACTTAATTCATTATTACATGACATTGAAATATTGGATGAATGATGAATTTGCGATACAAATACTGACTACATTTCATTGAAAAAGGATTAGATTAAAAGTTCTAAGTAACTAGCAGCACTGCAATGGGCCACTTTGATCCCTTTGGTGGACAAACGAAGGTGGGGGAAGCATGAGAAGTCACTTCAATGGAGAAGCAATAACAAATTAAAGTGTGCAAATCCCTCCAAAATGCCAAACAAGACACTAACCTGAAATGCGAACCCACAAGCATCTTATTAATAATTTTCATGGTTTTAGAATTGTTAAGAGGAAAAAAATTCTTTCTTTCTTTCTTTCTTTTTATTTAGAAAAGGGAGAGTCAAAATTCTTTATTTTTTTTAGGGTTTATTTGATTTTGAATTAAATTTCTTATTATAGCGAGAATTATTAGTATTTTAACCAGAAGATTTATTTTTTTTGTTCATCCTTTATAGCACATTAATTACAATTTTAAGGAATAATTCTTATGACAAGTTGAGTCAATTTCAAAATAAAATTTAAAAGATAATAGTCGAAGAGATTGAATAGACCTCTTATCATAAATTCTTATCACTCCTTCAAACACGAGCTCTACTACAAAGTCAGAGAGTCATAGAGAGATTTACAGAGAGGGGGAAAAAAGGCAACATTGTCCCGCCCACTTTACAAATTTGTGAAATGGGCCACGCCCCCTACCCCTACTTCTTTCCTTCCCCTGCCATGGTCGCTACCCTCGCCTCGCTGCCGCCCTCGCCTCTCCTTGCCACTGCACCTCCGTCGCTTCGCTGCTATCGCCGCCTCGCCAGATCATCGTTGGGGCGGGACAAATTCATGGGAGGGGAAGGAGAGAGCAGGCATGAGGGCAAAATCATCTTTTTGCCCCCTTTCGATAAGGCTGTCGATAAGCCCGTTGGGCTTTGTAGAATTTTTCTCAAACACATATATTTAATTTAAACAAATCATGAAAGTGTAACTTTTTGATTTTTTTTTTTTTTTTGAATGATTGCCTAACAACAGCTCTATATTTCTCATAGCCAAACCTTTTTTATTTCATGTCAACTCCATATATAGCTGGCAAAGGGAAAACAAAGATTGATAATAATGACCACTTTGGAAAATAATTGATGCATGAATCTTCATGGTCCTTCCCATTGTTCATGGCCAGGAAGAAATGGCTGTTAAGTGCTTCTAATTATATAGAGCATTTGGGTATCGTATGAAAATAGATTTGGGTCCATAACTCGACAAGATGAAAAGTTTTTCATCTTCACAAAACAAAAAATATCGTGCACTAAAATGGGTCATAGGGACCCTTTGGCATTTGACCTGCAAATAACCCCACCAAATACCCTCTTCGGATGTGAAAGACATCAAATGACAAGCATTGCAATTTGGATGGACGGCATTGACACAGGCAAAATGGACGAGTAGTAGTTGCCAGAACCATTTTAGTTCACACATTGCTTCTCAAACTGGACGAGAAAATCCAGACTGCTTTTCTTTCTTTTTCTGAGAAAATTTCCCCAACAGTTTCCCGGAAAAGACGTTATCGGGGGGCTGCCCTCTTTGGTTGACATTCTTGACTTCGTTGCACACTAAAGTGCTTTCATTTCACATACCTTTACACATTTGCTGCATAAATATAATAATGATATGCATTGTATTTGACTCTCCATTTGAAGCCACACCCACAAGCCCAAAGTGACCCAAGTTTTGTGAATCGCGACTATCTAAACCATTGTCTTTTAAAACTAGTTTTGAACTAACATTGGTCGGTAACCTAAGTGATTGGTGATAGGTTGAATTTTGAGTTTGAATTTTATAAGTTTCAGTGTTTTTTTTTTCTCAAGAGTTTTAAGGCTTAAAGGAAGTAACGATACTATTAGGGTCATAAATGAGTTGAGTCGTTTGCAAAAAACTCAGTGTTTGGCTCGATAAAAATTCATTTGAATTTATTTGTTAAGGTGTACAAGACAATCTTTAAAACTCGATTTGCAAATAAGTTGAGATTGACCTCAATAAAGTTCAGATCGTTAACTCGTGAACTAGTTTGATTAGAAGGTCAGGAATAACCTTGATTAGAAGTTCGTAAATAACTCGTGACTAAATTTATTTATAAATATATTAATAAATTTATTATAATTTTATAAAAATATTATTTAATATAAATTTATCAAATTTTAAATTATTATAATAATATTATTTAATTTTGTTGAGTTTGATTTTTGAGAATGTTTGATGATGAGAAACTAAATATAAAACTTTAATACACTTTTTTTTATTAAAATATATTAATAATAAGATATGTTGTGACTTGAAGATTAATCAATTAATACCTAATTTACTATTGGGATTAGTTGATTATCATATTTCGATTTAAAGTTATATTTTTTATTATTTACATATTAAATTATTAAAATTTTTTAAACATAATTTTGACAAATTTAAACTCAAGCCCATGCTTTTGGCAATTCTGCTTTTGGCAATTCTGACTTAACTGACAAGCCCAAACTTGAGCTCGATTGAGAGCTCAACTCAAACTTGATTCAATTGCAACCCTAAATATTATCACAAAAACTTAATAAAGTATTCTAATAAGATATTGTTAGAATCTTTGATCGAAACCTGATTTTCACTGGGAATGAGTTGGACAAGATTTGCTTGTGTATGCCATGTGGGTTAAAAATACAATCTCACACTAAATAAATAAATATTATAGTAATTGGTATGCTCTAATGGATCTGATCACCCGAGCCAATTTTGTTTTCTTTTTAATTAACCATAGAGTAAACATGTGCCCAATGAAATATTATTATTCAATTAGTACACCTAAGAAAGACATCATCCATGGCACAAGTCAATCTTCCTTCTTAATAATGGCAAGTAATGCTAAGATTACTTGTTCTAAACTTTTCCTCTTATAGTACTGTTTCTATCTTTATTAAAAGAGTCGCGATCAGGTTGCTAGAGTTGGTGCATTTCTGTCCCAAGACTCACAACAACAACCCACTTCACTTTAACATATTCATATAATTAAAATCATACTATATATATATGGTATGTTTTGTCCACAAAATGATATATTTATGGATATTCCTGTTCTTGAGGTGAACCGGTGGCATGGAGAGTCCACGTGAACATATATGGAGCTTTACGAGTTGCCCACTTGTCAAATAAAGAGAGGAGGACCCCAAACCTAACTTTGATACCCTTATTAGTTCTGGACTGGCCGTTTTATCTTTTCTTCCTATAAAAAGGAGCATAAGTAACACCCATTTCTCCAGTTTCATGAGGAAGAGAGGAATGGCTGCCACAACCCCCCGCGAGCATGGAGCGATAGTCGAGGAAATCGAAGGGCTTATCAGGGTCTACGAAGATGGACACGTGGAGAGACCCCAGATCGTGCCACTCGTCACCGCCTCTTTGCCGCCTGAGCTCGGGGTCTCCGCCAGGGACACTGTCGTAGACGGATTCACCAACATTTGGGCGCGTTTCTACATGCCCAAGTCCCGCGGGAAGCCGCTCCCACTGCTCGTTTACTTCCACGGTGGCGGATTCTGCGTCGGCTCCGCCGCCTGGAGCTGCTACCACGAGTTCCTAGCAGAGCTCGCCGCCGCAGCCGGCTGCGTGATCATGTCCTTGAACTACCGCTTGGCGCCGGAAAATCCGCTTCCGGCGGCCTTCGAAGATGGGTTCAAGGCCGTTATGTGGTTGAGGCAACAAGCTTTGTTTGGGACTGAATACTGGTGGTCAAAGCAATGCAACTTCTCGAAAATCTTCCTCGCCGGCGACAGCGCCGGCGGCAACATAGCCCACAATGTGGCAATAAGATTGGCATCACAACCAACGGCGGCGCTAAGGCCGTTTACGATCAAGGGAACCATTTTAATCCAACCCTTTTTCGGAGAAGAAGAAAGGACTAATTCGGAGAAGTTCGCGGCGGCGCAGCCGCCACACTCTGCCCTGAACTTGTCGGCTTCGGACACGTATTGGCGGCTGGCGCTCCCTGCGGGGGCCAACCGGGACCATCCATGGTCAGGGGCGGATCCAGGAATTTAGGTTGGGGGGGGCTGAAATTTTAAAAAGTTAATATAATAAAATTCTTATATAACCAAAAAGTCAATACAACAAATTTTCATTAAATTTGAACTCGACGAGATTTCGAAACAAAAAATTCATCTACAATAGAATCTACATCTATTGTAAAAGCAAGTTCTCTTTCAATGTAGAGAGTCATACAATCAGCAAGGAAGTCGTCCTCCATTTTGTTACGAAGTGTTGTCTTCAAAAGTTTCATTGCTGAAAATGCCCGCTCAGTAGTTGCAGTAGAAACAGGTAATGTCAATACAAGACGAATCAATCTAGTTATCATAATGTATGTATCTGACCTTCCACTGTTGGTCAACTCCTGGCACAATTCAACAAGTGTAGATACTTGAAACCTTTGGTCAGCAATCACATCATGAACATAATACTTCAACTCATATTCTAAAGCACAAATATCTTGACTGCTAAAATCTTCAGGATAGAACTTCTTTGCAAGCGTACAAATATCATCACTATTAAATGATTCAAATGAATTTCTGGGATCCAAAGCCGCACTGAGAGAAAGGAGTTCAACTGATTTATCATTAAAGCGTGTACTTAACTCAATCAATACAAAATCAATTGCTTCATTGAAAACATCAAAATGATAATGGTGCTCAACTGTAGTCTCATCCCTACAACGACCAATCATATATGAACAATCTAGATCCGGTATGTCAATGTTGTGTCTTGAACAAAAATCTTTTACTTCTTGAATAAACACTTCCCAACCTTCTTCTCTCAATTCTTGAAGGATAAGTTTCGCAGTAGAAACAAATCTCATAGCAGCCAAAATGTCTAGTGATTTTTTTTGAAGAGCTTGACAAAGAACATCAGTTATTCTCATAATTTTGTGCATTAAAAGCAAATTGAACACAAATTCAAAGCATGCAAAGTGTCTATAAGCGCCACGGACTTCAGCTCGAGTACTTGCTTTTGAACAATGAACTTTAAGATATTCAAGCACCTTGCAAGTTGCAGAATACATGCCTATCATACTTTTTACAGAATCATAATGAGAACTCCAACGTGTTGCTCCAGCACGTTGTAAATTACCTATTTGATTGGCTCCACTTCCAGACTCACGCTCTCCAATACTCAACATATGCTCAACTTCTTTTCTTTGAGCATTTTGCAACTCACTAATGCGCTGAGTAGAAGAATTAATAATATTGATAACATTATCCAAATGAGAAAAGAATTCCCAAATAACACTGACATCCTTAGCTGCAGAAATCAATGCCAATTGTAACCTATGTGCAAAGCAATGAACATAATATGCATATGGATAATCTCTAAGAAATAAAGCTTGAAGTCCATTCCAAGTACCACGCATATTATTAGCACCATCATATCCTTGACCTCTCATTTTGCAAAGTTGAAGGTCGTGTCGAGCAAGAATATCAGATATCTCATTTTTTAGGTTTAATGACGTGGTGTTACTAACGCTTTTGATTGCAAAAAAACGTTCTGTCAAAATACCACAACTATTCACAAACCTCAAAATAATGGCCAATTGCTCTCTGTTAGATTCATCTTTTGCTTCATCCACAAGAATACAAAAGCGTTCATCTCCAACATCTTCACGAATCATCTGTCGTACTCTGTTAGCCATAATATGCAAAATATCCTTCTGAATATTTGGAGCAATGTACTGAGCATTTTTCGGAGCATTATCTAATACAACTTTATCAACTTCCATACTCAATTGTGCAAAAGTCTTAAGCATTTGAATAAAATTCCCACGGTTCAATGAAGATGAAGATTCATCGTGACCTCTAAAGGCACAACCTTGAAGTGCTAGCAACCGAACAGCCATAACTGAAGCCCTTAGGCGCAAGCGATTTTTTTGAGATTTCTCTTTTGTTTGTGAATGAATTACCCTTTCAATATGTTGAGACGGATTCATTAAATCTTCAGCCATTCTCACACAATTCAAGTGGGGTGACGAAGGTGCAGAACCAACATGAGTAAGAAAAGCACATTTATTTCCTTGGTTAACCCTCTTCCAATTGTCAAATCCCACAGTAGCCAATGTCGAAATATTTGATGAATGACCATCATTCAGAAATAGAAAACAGTAGAAACAATATGCCTTGTCTTCTGAAGGTGAATATTCTAACCACCTAAATTGATTGAACCAATTTTTCTGAAAACTCCGACGTTGATTTCCAAAAGTGGTCTTCTTATAATTCAAAAGTGATGGTTGATATGGCCCAGCTAGTAGATATGCCCGTCTAATCTCATCCCGTGCATTAATAGGATATTCACAAATTTGTTTTCTTTTTCCCGGATCCCGTTCAATACAAGAAGACCATTGACACTCAGGATTTGAAGATGGAGAAGTTTCAATTTCAGGAGATAAACTTGAAGCGTCAATTTCAGGAGATAAACTTGAAGCGTCAATTTCAGGAGATAAACTTGAAGGAATTGGTGTAAATTCACTAGATTGATTTTGCACATTATGGGCTGAAGTACTTTCACTAGTATGATGATCTCTCTTTCTGAAAAAAGATAATAATGTTTTTCCTTTCTTCGCAGAAGGTTGTTCCATTCTAAATTCTAAGATACACAAACAAAAAATAACACAATTCAATAATCAAACAATTAAAATATTTAACTCAATATTTGAGGCAAATGCAAGGCCAATATAAATTATATAACAATTATATTCCTAATTGAATGCAACAGTCAAACAGAGAGGCAACTCCAAGCAAACACAAAATTAGAAAAAAAAAACTCATAACTTGCTCAAAAAAAACAGCCAATCATTCAACAACAAATCAACTAATCAAACATAAATAAGTAAAAAAATTATGGCAAAAAATAAAAAAATTACCTAATACCTATCAATCGAGCAGGGACAGCGAGAGCAAGCAAGGGGGAGGCCGAGAGGCAGAGGTCGCAGCAGAACAAAGGGCGAGAGGCGAGACCCGCGACGCGAGCCGAGAGGCAGCGTCGGACTCGCAAGCTGCAAGCAGCAGCTAGGACCGGCCGACGAGAGCGAAAGCGAGAGGCGAGAACCGAGAGGGGTCGAGGCTTTGAGCAAGAACAAAGGGAAAAGGACGAGCGAGAGCAAGAGAGGTAGAGAGCGAGGGCGAGCGTCGAGCGAGAGCAAGAAGAGCCGAGGGCGAGCGCGAGCAAAAGCGAGGCAGAGAGGGCGAGCGAGATGCAGAGAGCGAGGAGCCAAGGGCGAGCGCGAGCAAGAGAAGGGCAGAGAGCGAGGGCTTAGGGCTAGCGCGAGCGGACGCCGACGGACGAGAAAGAGAGAGCAGAGAGCGAGAGAGCGAGAGTGAGGTCGAGAGTCGAGAGAGGAAGCGTAGGGAAGAGAAGGGTTTCAGCAGGCAAGTGGGCTGGGTCGGGTGGGCTGGGGCGAATTTGGGGTGGGCTGGGTCGAATTTGGGGTGGGCTGGGGCGAAAAAATCAAAATTTTTAACCTGTTAAATTTTTTTTTCTTGTGGGCTGCCCTGGGCTTCAGCCCAGGGCAGCTCACGCTTAAATCCGCCCCTGTCCATGGTCGAACCCAGTGGCGAAAGGGTCGGGAAAATGGGCGGAGCCGAGGCTTTTTCCTAGCATGGTGTGCATATCGGAGATGGATATATTGAAAGATCGGAACTTGGAGTTATGTGCCTCCTTCTCCGGCGCCGGCGCCCAGAAGTCGGAGTATGTGATTTACAGAGGCGTTGGCCATGCGTTTCAGATCCTAAATAAGTCCCTTCTGTCACAATCTCGAACTCACGAAATGATTTCTCATATCAAGGCCTTCATTAGCAGATCATGAATTAACGTAAATTGCTCAAGTTTTGTATATCATATCTTTATAGGATTATATATAACTTTGATTGGCTGGCTTGTGGAAATGGAATCATATATGAAGAGGAGTTCATTTGAAATGACACTGAAGTGCATATATATATATATATATATATATAGTCTGTGTATGTACGATGCCTGTTGCCTAATGCTTACTTAAGGCAATGGTGGCAAGTTATGGTGTGACAAAAAGGAGGGATGACTCCAGTCACAGTATTATTGGGGGAGATGAGATGAGGTGACGTAAAGAGGTCAGTAGCTACTGAAACTTTGTTGGAACTTGGCCAATTGGAGATGAAGATGTTTAAAAAAAAAAAAAAGGTGAAAATCAAAAGTATCTCTAGTCTTGAGATTCAAGACTTTAAGTTGAGGGTTGTAGCTAGGTTTTTACTTTTAAGTTTGAGCGGTATATATAGTTTCCTATTGTTCCAATTATAGATGATATTGGTTCCAAATACTTTTAACCTATAAAGCTAAAGAAACAAAGCCTAATCCCTTCTCTCTCGAACAAACATAAAATAGATCTAAAGAACAAAAATTCAAATAAAACCTAGGATTCAACGAAATTTACTGAGGCCTAGCTAGCTCAAAGAACCCACTGATGAGGAACAAAAACCCTGAAAAACTACATGGTCTTTCCACATCGCCGCCAGCTTTTACCTTCAGTCTGATAATTGCAATTCCCTTTCCACCTTTTTCGTTTGCATCCACCTCCGACATGATTAAGATTTTGATTCCTCTAATTGACTTAATTTAGGATGTTGATCTCGAGAAACTCATTCATCGCCGTCGAGTTCCGTCCTCCGTCGTCGACTCATAGCCACTCCCTTTTTGTCATTATTGGTGCTCTTCAACTCTTCTTCCACATAAAGGATTGAGAAAGTAGGGAAGAAACCAATAGGACTAGAGGCCGCAAGGACCCTAAAACTAGAGAAAACCCCAACGAACCATAAGGAGAGAATTAAGCTCTCTGATTAAGGTTCCCCACATCACAAGTTTCTCCTTGTTGAGTAAATGGACCAATCTCTTGCGGAATTGATCATGTATAAGAATGTGCGGTGCTAAGCATGTCTAAAAACGCAAAAGAACGTTCTTTTGCTAATACTGCTACTAGAATTAATTTAGGTCAAATTCATATTTTTTTCTCAGCACTCTACATGAAAAACTTAATTAAGGCAGTGTTTTCTTTCCTGTTTTTAGACTATTTTTAGTTTTTAATTTTTTAAAACAGTGAAAACATGTTTTTTTTTATATTTTCAAAAATGTATTTTCGAAAATAAGATAAAATTTTATAAAGAAAACTCAAAACAATAAAAAGTTATTTTGGCTATTTGCAGCACAAGCATACTCAAAATTTTCAAAATACAGAAAACGCTATAGACAAGAAGAACACATTTTTAATATTCTCAAAATAAATACTTAAAGCATAAAACTAAAAATAAATTTATTAAAAGTTAAAACTAAAAACTAAAATATGAAAAGAACAATCCCTTGAACTATCGAATACTTAATCTTTATAATTTATATTTATTGATTACTTAATTATCTAGTTAGTATTGAGATTGTAATAGACGTGCATGAACAATAACCAAATATTTGATTGAAAAAATAAAAAAATATATACACAGACCATGAGATGTTGGTTGGAGCAAAGAGGAAGAGGAATGGTGGGTTGGTCACGGGTCATTGGTCAAAGCAAAGAGGAAGGGGAATGGCTAGTCGGTCGCAACTTGCCAGTCGTCGGTCTAGGCAAAGAGGACAGGAAAGATGGGTTATAGTCACGGGTCACCAATTGGAGTAAAGAGGAAGGGGAAGGGTGGGTCAGTCACCAATTATTGGTCGGAGAAAGGAAAGAGTGGGTTGGTCGCGACTCACAAGTCGCTAATCGGAGCAAAGATGAATGATTGGGGTTTGTCAAGACGACAATAACCAACATAAGACTCAGTTTTGCCGTTCAAGTCGATGAGAGATGAGGGTAAAGATGACTAAAGGCGAAGGGAAAAACGGAATAAATGATCGATTTGGTTGTTCTTCTCCTATTTTTTTTCTTTCCATCTCACCTCATGTATAACTCACACATTATTTTAAATCAAATTAAGTAGTCATTAAATATAAATTATAAATATTAAATATTCAACCAATCAAATTAAAAATTCAAAAAGTGAAAGGTTTTTATACAAATTTTGAAAAAAAAAAATGAATTTGGCCATTAATTTAATAACCATCATTCATAGCATTACTATACCAGCCCTCCCCATCTCGAAGGGGTGGGGGTCCTTCATAACATTAGCATCCCATCCCGGTGGGCCATTTATGCCATTGCCTTCCCCACTCATTGCCAATTGGTTATTAGTCAACAACAGAGGATTAACTTGCAATGTGTTTGGAAGCATATAAGGATTATCTATCTATATATATATACACACACACACACACTTAATTAATTAATAAGAAAATTAACATTGATGTTGTGTTAAATTGGAATTTAACTAAATAATTACATAAATATATAAATGGGTATATTTTAAATTGTATATATGATCAATGTTTTGTTATTTTTATTTAGAATAATATAGATATTGATATAGATATAGATATAGATATATGATATTCTTCCTCTTACTTTATTCCAGAGTCATGAATTGGAGAGAGCCCACTCCAATGGACTACTGTTGGTTTTTGGTGTTCTTTCAGTATCCAAAGTCATGTCTAAAATGAAAAGTGGCCATGTGAAAAGATGCTCCCAAGTACACACATCGCCCTACAAATTTGACAAGAAGCGTTTTCTCACGTTGTTTTCCTTTTTCACAACATCAAGAATCCATTCAAATTAAGAATCTTGATATCAAGATAAGATCATACACAAATCAAAGGGATAAATTATTTCATGTTAGTTAATTCATTTTATTATTATGGATATAATAATCTTTTCTTAAGAAATTTATATATTTTAGTAGTAAATACTCTATAATTATTATTATTATTATTATAAACACATAAAAAAATGACGAAGACTAACAGTATCAAATTGAATCTGTGATCACCGGACCTGAACCTTTGAAGCCGTTCTTAGTATTTTCAATCATATTCTTCTTCTTCTTCTCTTTTTTCAATTGGGAATTGATTTGAGAGGAATATATCTAGATCTATATGTTTTATTAGAAACAGAATCCTCATCTTCGACACCGAGTAGAAACATATATAAGAAAGACTAATAAGAGATAATAAGGCACAAGTGTGATAAATTGGGCACTACATAATTATTTATTAAATTTTCTTGTCAACTAATTACACCACTTATTATATATATATATATATATTAGATAATTAAATTGATTCTAAATGAATATATAAAGATCTACAACATGGCACCCATATAATATAATATTACAACATTGTTGTCTTTGAAAGCAACCAAATTAAAATCCCACCATGAATAAAAATTTCACAGTACTAGAGAGATGTATTTCATGATTTTGGAACTTAGTTTGCATTAATTAATTGCAATTTCATTGTCACAGTTATACACATGGATATATACAAGACTTGTGCTTTGTGTCTACTTCTCAGATGTAAGATCCTATGATTCAAGAACTCCATATAGATATATACATAGATATATAATCTTCACTCCAAATGCCTTCATTATATATCCATGAAAATGTCAATCTCATGATGTCTGAAGCAACATTTTCGCATAAACACCTTGTAAGCATATCATTTTTGGGAAAGATTGATGCCACCTCAGTCCCTGATCCCAACCTTTCCTGAAGGTCCGAGGTTGAGGCTCTGCTAATTTTCTTATTTGTACTTCCTTGGTGGCATCAATGACTCCAAATCTCTTGCTCAAATGAGTGTTCCAAATACATTCACAAGCTCGCACCTGCAAAATTCAAAATAAAATGTTTTACTGCACATTCATTTTAGTCTACATGTTTATTTTGTCACCTTTAACAATCTATTAATTACGAGAATATTATGTTGTCTACGTCAGGCAATATAACGTTTGTCTAACGACAGCAAAATGAGAGGAGAGCGTGGACCCCCCCTCCTGCATGTCCACATCGAATTTGCCCGACACGGGTAGGAGAACAAATCTGCTACTAATTATTAATGTTGCAATTTTGAAAAGAAAATTACATTTAAAGAGTACACAAAATTATATAAATGATGTAATTAATAATATTGTTCTTATAATTATGAGCACTCTCATGGATATTTTCTTCCCTTCAATAGATTTTGGGGATGTTTTGATGATGAGAATTCAAACAAAACTTTAATGAACTTTGACGATAAAAATCTAAGTAAAACCTTAATGTACTTTCTCTGTTATCTGTTAATCACTTGGAAGACATCATCTAGGCTTCAATGGATTTGGTTATAATGAGTCACAGGATCATCTAAGTGTCCATAGTACCTAAGTGTTAAAATGATATAGGTGCTTAAAATATATACATGAATATGTTTAAATGACTTAATATGATATCCTAAATATTCAAAAATGTGTTAATCGACTAACACATAGAGTAAGATTAAGATTTAAAAGAAATGTATTTGGAAATGTGTTTCAAATACGTACTTGATGTTTAGGAAACAAACATCAAGTCCTTGCATTCTCAATCTTGATACATTAGTTCAAAAAGAATGTATAAGTGAAAATTATACATTCACTCAACTGCTGAAATTTAATGATGTCGGAAAAAAATATTTGAAGTACTTAAAAGGTTAAGTATTTGTTGCTAGATAAGCAAACCACTCAAGCGCTTGAAAGATTTAAAACATAAGTTTCGAATTAGTAAACATATGCTTAAACTGAAAATAAGATGTTAATATAATAATATGTCTAATTTAATTGATTAGCATACCTTACTCGAGTAGAAATCAATTTTAATCAAATAATTATGTTCAGGTAACGTTTGTTAGGGTTTCAAGATCCAAAAAAAGTTTAATCAACTAACAAACTAGACTTAATCGAGTAAAGAGATATCAATTACCTGAGCCATGACAAAAACCCATCATCAGGGCAGTTCTTTATCTCTTCCTCCTCCTTTTTCTTCTTCTCCTTTCATATAATTTCTTGCAAAAGCATGAAGATTATTACGAAAGATGAGTATAAAAGACATCTCTAAGTTCATGCATAAACATAACACACACACACACACACACACACACAGATATATATATATATATATATATGTATAATATGATCTGAGTCTCTCAAGAAGCTCATGGTCTGGGTTGGTATTTATAGTGGAGATGTGAGGAAGTAAGCAAAGGATTGAAGTAAAGTAGTTAGCGGGGGTTGGGGTGTATGTAATTGCATGTGGAAGAACCACCGGTCTCCTCACATCTAATGCAATGACTATATATTGTGATTTTTGTGACAAGTAACTATTTTTCAAGGCTATATACGTTAATTTGTTCCAATTTTTAAATTAAATATTTTATTTATTTTTTAGTTTTTGGTATGTGATAAAAATAAATACTTTTTATCGTATTTTTATTTGATTTATACTGAATATCTTATAAAAATTCTAAGTTTCTTTTTAAATTTTTTACAAAAAAATTGGGACAATTTTTAAAAACAATTTGTATTTTATATATCATCGTACAAATTTAATAATAAACTCTTTTGTAATTATTTTAATTAGTTTTATAATTGTATGGAATTTGAATTTATCAATTACACTTTTTTTTTTTACAATTATATAGAAATAATAATAACATAATATGTGTATATATAAATACTGTTTGTGTCTAAATCTTATAATTAAAATGTTCCTTAATTTTAATTAGCCCATTTTTCACCTGCAATCCTATCTAAATTTATCCATAGTGCCATATTAATATTGTGGTTTTTCTCCTTTCATCCCAACTACTAATTACTTAATTAGCGGAAGAAAAAAAAACCAAAAAATTTAATCAAGAACACTGTTACCATTATGACATAGCAATCTTGTAATGATTTCATCTCTTTGAGATAAATAACTCACTATTAATAAGGTAAGAGTCAAGGATTTATAGAGTAATATCCTCAACAATGAAGTTGAAAATTGATTGACAACCATATATTAATTAAAGAGGATAAAGGAGCTGGGACCGCTAGCGATAAGCTCGAAATGGGGAAGGAGGAAGCGCGGTGGTTAGTAAAGCTCGTCGATGGCAGCGAGTGGAAAAGGTCAAACAAAAGAAGAAAATGAGGAAGAGAAGAAGAGGGAGAGGATTTCGGCGAGCAGTCGCCATGCACTAGGCAAAACCTTATTCCTCCTTTTCAACGAGCTTTCTAGGTCGCTGCCATGCCAAAACCCTCTTTCTTCTTCTTTTCTTTTCCTCTTCTTCTCTTTCTCTTTCTCGTTCTCTTCTTTTATTCGATATTCGTCACCCGCTGTTATCAACGGTCTTCGACATGCTTCGCCAGCTATTGTCATTCCAACTCCCTTTTCCTCCTTTTTGAGCTTGTTGTCATCCCAGCTCCCTCTTCCTCTAAAACCCTCTTCAAGATTCAACGGAGACAACAATAGTAATGGCGAATCTGTCGTCCAAAAAACACAAAGAGGAGGGCCTCCAGCCAAAGAGGAGGAAGAGAAAGACAGTGGATGAGGAGGGTGACGGGACAGCCAAAATGAGTCTAAATTGCAATTTTAAATACAATCCAAATTAATTTTAGTTATTCTCATGGTTTTAACTCTTTATTTCCCAAAATATCACAAAATATCATATTAAGGACTTACTAAGCACACAACAAACAATCAACTAGTTTAGTAATCAACAAGTAAGTTGGTACAACATACTTATTGTATCAAGCAATCTTGTCCAAGTTAAAAAAACGTTTTAGAATTGGGTTATTAGGCAAAATACATTTGGGGCTCCCCGAACTATTACAAATTAAAGTATGGTGTTTCATCCCTCATCTAATTCATACATATTATTTATTATTCAATTAATATTTTAGGTCATTTTTAGTGCAAAAATTAATAGACAGTAAGCGAAAAACTTAATGGTGATACCTTAATGGCTTTATATATTTGAAGCTGCCTGAACTATTAAAAAATATAATATTTCGTTTCTTTGCTAATTGATGTTTATTGTTTATCTTTAAACTAATACTTTAAGTCATTTTTAGTCCAAAGGTTAATTCAAAATAAACAAAAAATTTAATGATGACATCTAATAAGGTAAATAAGAAAGATGACATGTCAGAAAAGTTTGTACACATCATAAAAATACTTACATGTAGGCATTTAAATAACACTTAATAGTAATTAAAATCTTTGTTATCCTTGTACAAATTAAAGATAAGTTATATCAATAATTTAAATGATGATCAGTGATGTAGAGAAGCTATATGACAGAAAACTGGCAATGAATTATAATAACAATCACCTATAAACCTGTTGATTCGTGCATAAATATCAGAACAATAGGCATTAAAATTCGTTGATCTTTTTATAATAAATATAAATTAGACAAGAAAAGTATCATATTTTTTTATAATATATACATAATATATATATATAGAAGAATATATTATGAGAGGCATTCTGTTTTAACCTTTTGCGTGATGGATGATACGAACGAAATTGGAGGAGAGGTGATCATTGACCGGCCGGAGTTGGTGCCAACTCCCATTCAGATGGCTCGCCTACCCACTTTCACGTGTCCCAGCCGGCAGCTCAACTCCCCCACTCTACCGCTTTCCTTATCCTTTTAGTTTTATTAATATATCCATCTATCTATCTACTATATAATACTCCTACGACGACAGAAAAGGATTGACGAGACAGTCGCTAGATTCCAATTTGTCTTTTCTGGCATTTTTGTTCCTTGAGGGCGACGCTGCCTTGAAGCTTCCCATGACCGTCTCGGGCGTGCATGCATGCATGAACTTGCCACCCCACCCCACCCCACCCCACCCCCTTTGTCGTTTCAAATATAGTTATATGTATATAATTCTATATATTTTATCTTTTCTTCTCATTTCTGTTATTTATCTCGAACAGTAATTAATTAGGGTATACGAGTACTAAGATTGTTCTCTAATTTACAAAAAATAAGGACCAAGATGGCACATACTTTTCAATCCTCACAAAGTGAAAAGTTTTGTATATAAACTAGTAGCTAGCATTGTTAGTATTCACTTTGAGAAAAGGAAACAAAGATTGTCCACAAATACGATGCTCTTACAACTTTCGAAGTGACGAGTTAATGTTTTTTAGAGGGGCGAGTCCCAAAGAATGAATTTGAATCGTATGGGTTTGATTTACGTAGCAAAACCAGTGCTTTTAGGTTAGGTTAAAGGGTAATTGAACAGAGACAGAGGGTACGTATAGTAGGGTCCTCTTTCTATTATGGATTCTTGAAGTTGGCTTTGTCGCTAAGCTCTTGAAAGGAGCGGACAACGTGCTGAAGCCTGGCGACAAATTCAATCAAAAGTGAAGCGAAGGTTGCCAAAGACAAAGCGCTGGCGCTCTGATGACAGCCCCACTTCTTTAATTCATCTTCTTCCACCTTTGTCGCCCCGGCAGTAAACGACGACCACAGCTGCGCAGAAGCTTCGCTTTTTTCCGAGGAGTAGACGTCGACCACAGTTTCCCGCTTGTCGTCCTCCTCTCCACAGCATAATTTCTGGGAATTTTCGAGCTCCTTTGGCTGCTGCTTCTCTGACGAGGATGAGCTGATCATCAGGAGCTGCGATTTTTGGTCGATTATTCTCTTCTGCAACTGTTGCGCTGCTTCGTGCACGTCTTGAAGAATGTCTAGAGGGCTTAGTTTCTCCATCTTCTCCACTTTGTCTCCCAGCTCTCGTAGGACTCTGGCGCCTTCTACACCAACTCTTTCGAGTTCGCTCGCAAACACCCATCTCTGCTCGGGTGGAGCCTACATCGAACAGATGAATGAATGAAAACACACCCAACTAGACCAATCAACTCACTCAATTTGTTAGATCAATGGAGACCCTTGTGATAACATAACTAGACCAATCAACTCACTCAATTGAAAATGATAAAATGATAATTTTATTCTTACGTGTTTGTCAATATGCCCTTATTCACTGACCCAGTTGACTAATTGGGTCCGCCCTTAAATCATTGGGGGCTGAAGGGCTTGAACCCAACACTCCAAAAACACACCCAACTGCTTGAATCACCACTTCCATTCTTGATGTAGGTATCAATTTTGCATCATAAAAATCTTCATGAATATGTTTCATTTTCTATAATATTATTGTTAATTATATATTAATTACCTGTATTTCTGAAAGAATGCATCCATGAAGCGCCATAACCATGAAGACACAGTGCCTCAAAGCTCCGCTTAACTTCACATAGTTTCTCCATGGATAGTTGAACACTTTGTATCGGCCATGGGGCGGCTCCCAAATTGCAAAACCCAGCTGTCAATTCAACAACAATATTTAAAAGAATCTATAAAGTACCAAAATATCAAAACTCTAAACATTTCACCCATCTTACAAAATATAGAAATATATTATGTATATTGTTTATATCATATGTATATGTTCATGTAATTAGGCTATCGTATATTTACTAAAATTGTTATTATGTTTATGTATATATTTTATAATTTAATATAAATTTGAACTGGTAAGAGTAAGTTCAGTACCTTACCGGATGCGATAAATATTGACAACGATGACTTATCCTGATCTTATTTGAACTCTATTTCTAGAAGAGAACGCTATAATATTTTTATTATTGGACAAACCCTTCGGGTCTATTAATTTTCTTCTTTTTAAAGATGTTATAGAGAGTAATATGCAAATATATATAATAGATTGACAAATATTTATATACCAAAGTCTGCTCGCGGTTTGTAGACTCTAAAACTGATTTGTAAGCAGTATGAAGGGGATCATGATCAAATGCTTCGTAAGTGACCATTCTTGATCTTGAAGGATATTCAAAGCAATTCAGGTACCCGTTAACACAGCCTGATCATCCAAAGTAAACCTTAATTAGTTGTCAAATTTAACTACATTATAAACTTAAAAAACCAAATCAACTAATATAATCAACTCAATCACATTACTTAATCTGATTCTTAAATCTATCCGGAGCTATGAACATCAGTAGCTGAAAGCGGGTTCAGAGGAAGTTGCCTAGCATCTAAGAAAAATAGCATGAGAAATTACCCTCCAAGGAAGCGGCAGCATCCCTGAAGTTTCTGACCACCAGCCTGTGCAGATCATCGCCGGCCCAAATGGGATAGATGCAAGTATTGACTAAGAAGCAAACGCCGGCACCTACAGCTATAAGCACCAGCCTGGTGACTATTGCCTCTGTGTAATCTCTACTCCTATTTCCGGCCACCATGAGGATACAATACGTCATCACGAAAACCCGAAACCCGTATTCGTACGGCAACATTGTCGGGTACAGCTTCAAATAGCCTGCAACTAACCCTATTACCAAAAGAATGCTGTCAAAATTTTAAACTCTAAATTCTAAACACGATTATTTTTTTTTTTTTTATTACTGACCGGTTATGAAAATGCTAGCTACAATTACGACTTTTTCCCAGGGACCAGAGAGTGTAGCTAGCTTTGCAAAGCCAAAGGCGATGGCTCCAGCAAAAATTGTCCCCAACCCGCGATTAAATCCTTTGATTAAAGTTGCTCCTGCATGAGAAGGGAAAAAAGGCCTGGAATGTAGCTAAATTTATGGTTAATTCGATTGATGATTGCATTAATGCAAAATTCAATTTTAACCGAATAATGCAGCTTCCATGCAAGTTGATGCATGCATGGTACCTATGCTGAACTCGAACATGACGACAACGGTGAGGATTGCCCAGATGGCATACTGGGAAAGTTCAGGGAACAAATCCACCCAGAATAGGAGGAGGGACACGACGGCTAGCGCCAGCCCCATCTTGGCGGCGAAGATGACTTTCCTCCGATCAGACCGGCCCATTTCGAGCACTTTCCCGGCGTAGTCCTGCAACTCATTACACAGTCTTGCTGCTTCCCGGCGACCTGACGGGAAACCCATCATAAACCTCCAGCTTTCCCAGCCTCAATATTCTCCGAATCCGGCCAGCAACCTGTCCTTGCTCATATATATATATATATGCAGCTATAGAGAGCTCAGAAGAAAGAACAAACCGAATACAAAATGAAGCCAAATTAAACTTGCAATGACAGCACCGTTCAGCTATAAAGAGCTCAGTTTGTCCATTGGTTTTGCTGAGAAGTTGGAGCAATCTGAATTGAGATGCTTGGAACTGAGCATTGAAATACTGTGATGATGACACTTTTAAGTTATATATAATTGTAGGCTATTTGGGAGTGTTTTTTTTCTTTCCTTTTTTTTTTTAATTCTATGAAATATATTCAATTGGGTATAATGACGAGATGACGACAACATATATGCATGGAAACAATGTCATGAGAAAGTTCCATCTTGTGAGTAAAGAATATATGGTAGTGAAGGGGAAGCTTCAACCTTCACCACTGCTGCAACTTTACCTGTCAAACTGAGAGACTTGGAATTATTATCGGTTGAACTTTGAATTTTTAGATCTGTAAAACAAGGATCTTGGAAATGCCTTGAGGAGACTTGTTGGGAAAGCCACTTGGATGGATGTCTAAATTAAATTAAATATGGAGCAAAGTACTGGACCAAAGTAGAGCGCGCGTGTAGAATAATTGATCATGAGAATGCTTGTAGTCCTTTATTTATATATACTAGTTCAAATTAATCGTTTGGTTGGGATTAGACCTCTATTATTGATAGGGAAATTCTATTTGGAACCCACAAAATTACTCAGTATAATCCGTTGATTTATTTCCTCAACTACCCCTCATTAAAATGCCTTTATTATCTTTATCTAACTACTTTTTCCCAACTACTTTCTTAACTCCTCACAATCCAATCTCCCATCACTTTCATTAAATTCTTGCAAATAATCTCCGATCACTTTCACTAAACAAGCGAACGTTTCTGATTTTGAACACTTATAGCAATTACCTTCTTGTTTCTGTTAATTTTAAATCTGTTCTTGATTTTTCTCAATGGATGATTATATCCAAAAATTGATGAGATGAGAAGAGTTTTATGGAGAAGATGATGAGCACCAGATCGTGCATAATGAGCAGGTGGACTACTACAATGAATCGCACCAGCAGCACCCCAATATTCTGGTAACTCATTCTATTTCTATTTTTAGATTGATGCATGTTATTTAACTGATGCTAAGAATCACTGATAATGGCGGCCCAACTTCCCCGATATATTACAGTCGGGGATACTCAAGTTCACCGAGGGTAACTCTTAGGGGAAGTCGAGCTTCCCCGACGCATTCTAGTCGGGTCGGGAAACCTGGGTATCTCCGACTGGAATGCATCGAGGAAGCTTGACTTCCCCTACTCTTAGCTGTCGGGAACCCTTGGTTTCATCGACTGGTAGCTATCGGGAACACTAAACGTTCCCCGAGTCGGGGAACTCTTGGGTTCCCGACTCGTTACAGTCGGGAAAGCAAAAGTTACCCGACAGGATACCAGGTTTCCCTTACCAGTCGAGAAACCTAGATATCCCCAACTGGAATGAGTCAGCTTCCCCGACTCTTAGCCGTCGGGAACCTTTGCTTTCCCCAAATGGCAGCTGTCGGGAACACGGATGTTCCAGTGCGAGTCGGGGAACTCTTGGGTTCCTGACTATAACGAGTCGGGAACCCAAGGGTTCCCCGACTGGTGCGAGTCAGGGAACCCTTGGGTTCCCGACTGCAACGATCGGGAGCCCAAGGGTTCCCTGACTGTTGAGAGTCAAGGAACCTTGGGTTCCCCGACTCGCACCAGTCGGGGAACTCTTGGGTTCTCGACTGCAATGAGTCAAGAAACCTTGGGTTCCCCGACTCGCACCAGTCGGGGAACTCTTGGGTTCCTGACTGCAACGAGTCGGGAACCCAAGGGTTCCCCGATAGCTACAAGTTGGGGAACCCAGCGCTGCACTATTTTAAAATTTAAATTTTTTCTTTTGTTTATATAAATTTTGTTAATTTTAATTTATTTATTTTATTCATATTTTGTTTAAAGCAGAACCCATTTTTAATTGATGCATCTTATGTTTGTTTTGATAATAGGGATTTGATCATCAAAATTTAAAGAATTTTGAGAATAAGAATGGTGTATCGTTTGATGCTAGTCAAACTTTTGTTAGGAATGAAATTTTTAGTAATAAGGAAACACTGATTGAATGGGTTAAGATAGTTGGAAAAGAAAATGAAATGGTTATTATTATAAAGGGTTCTGAATCTGGGGGTATAGGAAGAAAACCTAGAGTTCGTCTTGTTTGTGAACGGAGTGGAAAGTATAAATCATTAAAAAAGGGAGATGAGACAATAGGAGAAACAAATCGTAAGATGACAGGTTCTAAAAAGTGTGGTTGTCCATTCGAGTTATTTGATGTTAAATTGTCAAATGAACACTGGATATTAAAGGTTGTATGTGGATTGCATAACCATTTACCAGCAGCTCAACTTGAGGGTCATTCATATGCTGGTCGACTTACAGAAAAAGAGAAACAAATTATGATAATATGTCTAACAATCTTGTGAAGCCAAAAAATATTTTAATGACGTTAAAGACAGAAGATAAAAAAAATGTGAGTACCATCAAAACTATATATAATGCACGACAGAGATATAGAGTCATGGATAAAGGTGGTCAATCACAAATACAACAGTTGATGAAAAAATTGAAAGATTGTAATTATGTGGAGTGGCATAGAAGTGATACATTATCAGATTGTATCACAGACTTATTTTGGACTCATCCGATGGCTATAGAGTTATCTGACACATGAAGTTTTTGGCTCTAGAATTCAAGCATTTTTATCTCTAGTAGGTCAAGATGTGGCAACACAGGAAGTTTTTGACTTATCTGACACATGATTCTTAGGTTGTGTTTCCAAATA
This sequence comes from Diospyros kaki, assembly GCA_036245055.1. Classification (NCBI taxonomy): domain Eukaryota; kingdom Viridiplantae; phylum Streptophyta; class Magnoliopsida; order Ericales; family Ebenaceae; genus Diospyros; species Diospyros kaki. The sequence goes on from BSEG01000010.1 coordinate 5,189,637, forward strand.
AGGATCAAGGCGATGATGATTTTTCGAACAAGTTTAATCTTCATAGGCTTCAGCCCGTGATTGAAACATTAACCCATATCACCACTTATTGGCAGCCCAATTTGAAGTCCATAAGCCCATTTACTATCTCTTTAGAGGAGAAATGGGTGTAAGCCCATTTGCTCAAGAGATGGAAAAGCCCAGCCCATTACGTATGATAACCATGCTTTTGGCCGAGAAAGGAGGACGGTTGGACGATTTGGGGCTAAGTTTCGTTGGGCTTAATGGTCTTATTTTTGGAGTTACCTAAATGGTGATTTGTTGTCCATATCTGAGCCTTTCTATACTTTGTGTATATTTTTACATTTTATTTTATGGATTTTATTGCACTAATATCTTGTTTTATAGATTTTCTATTCACAAACTTATTTCATACAAGATCACTGATATCACATATAAGTATTTAAAATAAGTTTTGTTAGTAACAATAGAATTACTTTTTAAGATAACACGGTTAGCTATTCGAGTTATGAAAATCATTTTTAAAAAAACTACAAAAATGAAATACAAACAAAAAATGGTTGACACCATTTATATCTTGGCAACATATCCGAACTTCATCAGAAACAGTCAAATAGATAAGACTCTACTCACTATAGCAAATACAGATAGTCTCAGATTACATAAAAAAAATTAATCTCTATTAGTCCTTTTCCTTGTCAAGATGTGAATCTGAACTCGTAGATGGTGGATTTATAATTGGTGTCGGAGGTGATGTAACCACTGTCGGTGTTTGTACCACACTAGAAGGTGATTCGCGAAATACTATATATGCATGAGACCCACTAGAAGAAGACCTAGTAGGAACAGTCAAAATATCATATACCTGAAGACATGTCCGTCTCCACGCATCTACATCCAGAGTGGATCCACCTGATATGACTTGCCTAAGAGGAGACAGTAATGCCATGATACGCTACAAAATACAATTATTTTAAATATAAAAAATTAAACATAATATATTTAAAAATATATATTTAAAAAAATTATAATTACAAAATTAATCTTACCACATCAGCAATGGTCACCCTATCTTAATCACCTCTGTCAAACCTGAATCTATTTGTAGGATTTTGTATGACTCGATGCGTAATACGATGATACCATGCCAAGTAGTCTTCACTGCACTCCCATGGCACTCGGGCAAGTCTACCCCGGCAGTGTGCTGGCAATAAGTGAAAATCCCAGCGAGACCAATTATCATTGATAAAATCATAGATTACCTTATATGTTGTTGTAGCTCTACCCCGCTTGGCTTCAATAGGGGATAATGGAGGTGGAGGCATAGTCTGCATATGTCCAAATTGTCGCAGAACTCTCTCTGGATGATATGGCTCAATCACGCCTCCACACTTAAGACATCCGGAGAAGAACACAATCTCATGCAGTGGGTGTTGTACACGATGCCTCTTATATGGTGTCCATATGACCTGCACATGTTTCAGAATTTCAATTACGAGCAATATTAAGTTGCAAAATATAATGTGTGAACAAAATACCTGATCTTCAGTTAAGTCATCAAGTTGCTCTCGCAAAGATTGCAAAGAATTGTACTCACGAACAGGAAGCCAACGGTGAGCCCTAGGTAACTCGTCAGTATATGATAAGTTATGTTTACTTCTAGTCAATGGAAAATGTTCATATATCCAACCCTGTGTACATTTAATGTAAATAATTGTTAAGATATATGGAAAGACATAGTAAAAATATGCACAGAATAATAAAATTTAAATGATTACCTCAAGTAATGTTAAATATCCACATATTCCCTTCACATCTCTTCTACTCGCGATACCCAGCTGCCTATATAAATATGCCAAACAAGCAGCCCCCCATGCATACGTACCAGATACACTCAAGTCTTCCAACAATGCAAGATAGGAAATCGAAATCATGCTACCACTCTTATCCATTAATAATGTACAATCTAATAAAAATAACAAGTACGCCCTACTAGCATTGTATATCTCTTCATCCGGAGCTGAATTCGGTACGTTCATGAATGTTCTTCGCAGCCAATCTAATTTCACATATGGTCCCCGAGTCTCAGCTATCTGGCCTGCTACTTCTACTATTAAGACCCCAAGTAAACGACAAAGTAAGTTCTGAGCTTCATTATTTGTTAAATGAGGGACTGATACAGGGCTGCCAGCAACTGGTATCTTCAGAATAGTAGCAACGTTATCTAGCGTGAGTGTCATCTCACCAAATGGTAGATGAAATGTGTTAGTCTCAAGTTGCCATCTCTCTGAAAAGGCTGACACAACTGTAGGATTCACAAATCGATACGTGGATTCTATCAAAGGTGTCAACTGAGATCTTACAACAACATCATAAATACGTTGTTGATTTGCCAATGGCCAATAAGGAATTCTTTGTCCATGGCTATTGCACTTTAACACACCTCTTTCATATTACATAAAAATAATAAAATAATTACTAAAATTATAATAATTATTTTAAATGTAAAATTATTTTCATAATCACTTACCTCTCCAGCCCATATGCTAACAACAACATGATTTTTGAAACTCTTTAAAATGGATGGATCTTCAGGGCCTCCCAAAAATAATTTAGTACTAACGTCTGGAACACTAGTAGATGGCTGCTCTGGAGCACTAGTAGATGACTGCTCCGGAGCACTAAGAGGTGATGAGTCAAAAGTACATGTCTGCTCAGAAATATGTGCCTCTGAGATAGATGTATCAACTACAGAATGACCATCATGACCCTCTACCCTCCTCCTCCTTGTGGAAGCTGTCGGACGTTGACGAGACGAAGATGGGCGAACTCCCTCTCCTCTTCCTCGAGTACGTGCCATACCTATAAATGAATGTACCATATTAGTTATTTTTAAAATAATAATAATCTGCTATAAATTTAATTTAATTTATATAAGAATGTTATATTAAATGTCTAAATGCATGATGATAAATAAAATTATTTATAATAAGATTAATAATAATTATATTTATTAGAAAAGTGAAGTGTAAAATTATAATTAATATAAAAAATAACATGTGAGATTAATATAAAATCAATGATATTTTAAAGAAAAATCAAATGGCACAAAACTAAAAAAAATAAAAAATAAATTAATTGTTCGGACCCCCGCACCTCGCGGTGCGGAGGTCTGCGAGCAACGAAGGCGGCCATGGTGGCCGCCATCGTCGCTGCCAGGGTGGGGGAGGGGGGTTTCGGGGGAGGGGGGTTTCTGAAACCCCCCGCACCTCACGGTGCGGAGGTCCGCGCTGAAGAAGGCGGCCATGGTGGCTGCTGCGATGAAGAAGGCGGCCTTGGTGGCTGCCATCGCGGCCGATGGGGAAGAAATTAAACATTAAATAGAAGCTGTGTACCTGATTTCAGTTCGATTTCTTCTTCCTCGCAAGACAATGGCTGATTGTTAGGGTTTATTTGAAGAAGATGAGAAATGGCGTGGCTGGTTTGGCTGTGAGGGTATATTTGAGAATTTATGAGTTATAAATAATAATTTTTGTGGTTATACTAAGTAAAAAAGAAAATTTATTGAAACGGGTTATACTGAGTAAATTTGCGGGTTCCAAATAGAATTTCCCTTATTGATATTAATTAGAAACAATTATTAATTATAAACAAATCTGAAGAGATTTGTCTTATTTTTAATAACCAATTTCCTTAATTTTAGGAGTCGTCAATCCCCAGATTGTAAGGATTCCTCAAATGGATTTAGGCCTATCATCAATAATAAAAAAAGTGTTCCATTTGAGGTTGGTTCCATCCCTTGTTTGGGATTACCACAAAAGTCTTTGTTTAGCTAGCACAATCTTGTAATCTTATCTATTGCCTGTAAAGAGGCTTGAGTTACCCTAGCCCCACTATTATGCACAATGTGGGCCCTTACGTTCGCTTTGTGGGGTTAGATTTACTATTGCAAGCGAGTCCATATTTGAGGGTATCATAATTCAATCTCTTAACCATCAATAGCAAGAGGTACTTTATCAAATGCTTGAACCACCACTATGAAGGTCTCTTGCCTTTTAGGAAAGGATATTGTGGCTTTCCTTTTGATTTGCTCCCAACAATAATGTGTCATGTTATTATTTGTCAGTTTTATATTCTGCTAAGATATTTTGTTAAGTTGCGACAATCTTTGTCATTAAAAAATTATTATTTTAACTTTTAAGGTGAAATGTTTGTGTCTCAATTTAATATCCGTGCTCTACATACTTTAGCAGGAAAGTACTAAATTTAGATTGAACACAGTTCCTTTTCACCAATTGCGTTAAAATGATAGTTAGTTGTGAGTTTTGAGATCTTGAGTTCAAGGTTCATTAGTTTTAGGGTTTTCGTATTACTATGTTATATTCTACTATAAAGGTAATATTGATAAAATTATATTTGGTAACTATGTATAGTGATGTGTTAATTAATATTTAAAGAAAGTAATAACTATTTAGTTAATATTTTATTGTTGTGTTAGAAAAGAGATATTATGATATTAAATAACTATTTTGTAAAATAACATAATTATGAAGGGAGATAATAATTATAAAAGTAAATAATCTATTAATGATTGATCCCAAAAGTAACTTAAACTATTTTTTTTTTAAATTGTGCTTTAAAAAAATAAAGTTTTACCTTCTCAAACACCATTTTTTTAAAAAAAATATTAATAAAAAACTATTATACTTAAAAAAAACACAACAATACTAAGCTCATAATCTTACTTCTCTAAATCCCATATAGTCTTCTATCATACATTGTTGAATTTAAAAAGTGAATAAACTAATAACATTATCATAAAAGCTTAACAAAATATAATATTCTCGTATGACATATTAAGTATTCTCAACTCTCACCACCCACTATCAAGAAAAAATAAATAAATAAGGCATTAAATAATAACTAAGATGACATTTAGCTTAGCTTAAATTATGGGAGCTTAAAGCTCCAAATCTTTATACTATAAAATTTTAAAATTTAAGGAAAGCATTTTAATCGTTTTAGTTGGTCAACTATAGTTTTTTTATCGAAATTTCTTCAAAATACATGAAACAAGAGTAAAATGCCTTTTTCCAAAAACCTTCAGATGCCCATATTGCTCCCCAATGGAGCTGAATGAAAAGCTATGACACCATTGTTACAGATGAATATATCATTTAGCTACAGTCACAGCTCCTCATCAAGATCCAAACAAAGAAGGAACACAACTAAACCAACCACAGGTACAAATCTAAGATAATTCACCACACCAGCTTTGCTTTTCCCAACATTTTGCAGATTGTCACCTATCAACCAAGGCTGGAAGATCATATAGAGACATATATCCCAAATAAATGCATATGCCAGCCGCTCGGATCCTAGATAACTTGTCAAAAACTCCCATCTGTCCGAGAGGCCCCCAAAATTACCTTCTGGTCGGCCGAAAAGCGCCCATAGTGTGGATATCAGGCAGACAGCACCGCCGATCAGTCCCACAAAAGCTGCATTGTTAGCCATCAGAGAACCCAGCTGAGATTGCTTGCTGGGTGGATTCTGGACATCAGCCTCATTTAGCCGGACTGCCATGTAAGGTATCAAGAATGCTGGCATTGGATAATCAAACATAATGTCATTGACACAAAATTAAGGTTAGTAAATAGTTAATCGATGAGAAGAAAAAGAAGCAGGGAGGGTGTGTGCAAGCAGAAAATCGTAAAAATGATCAACAGTTTATGCTATTCCCTGGTGCTTTAAGGCATTGTATGATTGCACGTTGGATCGAGGAAAATATCTCCAACAAGGTAGGTACATGTATCAATATATTTGGCGGCGCCAGAGAACAGTTTCGACCAACTTTGGCCAGAAATTGTCATTCTCCTGGCCTTCCAATCCCTTGATGGTCAGATTCAACGTTGAAAACAATTTAAATGTTTGTAATAAACTAGAGAATTGATTTTTTTGTTACAAGATTCAAAATATTTCAATCATTTTTTCTGCTACAAAATTAAATATGATTTATTGCCATGAATATTGAGTGTGGGTGTGAATGTCATAGGTACAGAAAATATGTGGCCGATGGTGATTTCTGTACCTGAGGTAGGGACCTGGTTTGCCTACAAAAACCTCCTATGGTCTTACAGCTAAGGCAACAATTATCCTGTCTGGCTTAAAGGTGTTAGCCAATCACTTATACATACACTCTCTACCCTCTCTCTCTCTCTCTCCTCTTCAGTATTTTCTACAGGTGATTTGATTATATTCTGGGTGATACAAAAGCAGAATTTCATCATCAACTACAAAGTGTCAGATGGCAGGTGTACGAAATTACATGGTTCAGTTTGATTATTATGTTATTATTTCTATGAGATTAAATATTGTAAATGCATCTATGTTTCTTACAAATACAAGTTATTGTGCCTTTGATATCTGTTTTCTGCATATTGAGTATGTAAGGAAAACTAATGATCCTGAAATCTTCATCAAGAGGCTAACCAACAAGGATTAACAATTCTATTTCTACGAAATTCTATTTCTATTCCTTACATACTCAATATGAGAAGAGGAAAAGTAGTTTGTGTATTCACAAAATAAAGAGAGGAAAACCTAAAGGGAAAAGAAAAATAAATGGGGCAGTCAGATAAGTGACAAACACTATCTTGGAAGACAGAAAGTTGCCGGAAAAAAAATGTCGCCGGTGGTGGTGTTGTGCTGCAGGTCTTCATCTTCTTAAAAAAATTGAAACTTTGCAGTGGACCACTCTAGATGGATAGGTTCATGACATAGAAATAAATTGTAAAGAATAGATTGATTATACCAAAATGGTTTTTCACAAGTTCAAAATTGGAATCAATTAATATATTTCATTGTTATTTATGGTGATAAATTAATGGAAAGTGATTGACTAATGATACCTTTCCAATTCAAGTTATATAATTGAAATCAATAGAATTGGAATCTTTCTGAATAACTAAAGTTGCGTTCTCTTTACTGTTTTCAGCTAGTGTTGAGTTTTCAGTTTTTCAAAATACTAAAAACGCATTTATTTTGCTATTTTCAAAAACGCATTTTTGAAAATAAGAAAAAAATTTGTAAAGAAAATTTGGGTGTTTTCAGCCAAAACACCAAAATGCGGATCAAAACACTGCCCCCCCCCCCCAAATCTCGAACATGGTAGCATCTCTCGTCTCTCTCCTATCTTCTCTCATTCCTCCTCTCTTCCCTTCCTTCTCAAGGCTTGGCCGTCAACCGCGCCCTTCACCGCTACGAGCAGCCGTTGATTGCGCCCGCCACTGCCATCACCGCCGCGAGCCACCGTCGATCGTCTGCCGTCGTTCAACCACCCATTGATTTTGTCTCCTCTCCTCTCTTCTCTTCTTTCTCTTGCTGGTTTTTGGGTATGTTGGTCGATAGGGATAAGGGTGTTGGGTGGTTGGATCTAATCGCCGGAAACCACCGGCCATGGTGGCCGGTGGCGAGTGCCAATGCGTTTATGCGGATGTGGGTTTGGTCAAAAGTTTAAGCTTAAATTTATGGAGATTCGAGTGTTGCTAGTTTTTTGGTATGTTGGTTGATGGGGATGAGGGTGTCGGGTGGTTGCTTCTAATCGCTAAAAACCACTGGCCATGGTGGCCAATGGCGACTAACAGTGCATTTTTCAATTTTGGCTAAAAATTAAAAATCAAATCTATGAAAATCCAGCCATTAAATTTGAACTATTTTTGTATATATTAACCCCCTTGGCTTGGTGTTTCTAATGGTAGGTTCTAATCGTGTGAATCTCCAGCCGACAATGGCCACCGACGACAGAGAAGATGCAAGGCATTGGAGAGAATAGAAAAAGAAAAGGAAAAAAAAAAAAAGAAAAGAAGGGAAAAATAGAAGAAAAATTTATTCTTAAATTTTGAAAATAAAATTATATATTTATTTAAAATTTTAAAAATATAGTATATTTATATTATAATTAAAAATATAAGATAACATATAGTATATTATTAAGTGTATTACACATATTATGTATAATAATATTTAATATAAATTATCGCTTAAATGTCAGCAATTCATTGATCAAATTTATTATTTATTTTGATAGTAGAATTTCATTAAAAAAAGTTAATTTTATTATTTAATAATCAAATTCATTGAATAAAATATCATAAAATATTTTTTTTTTCAAAATTCTAAAGTAAACGCGTTTTCTAGTTTTCTGTTTTAAGAAAAAAAAAATTTAGAATGACAAAAAAAACTCGTTTTTAAAAATCTCAAAATATACACTCAAAACACAAAACTAAAAATGAATTCAAAATTGAAAACTGAAAACTAAAACACGAAAGAAAATGCAGCCTAAGTTTTTCGTTTTCGATTATAAGAATAACAATAGATAAAGTAATAGAAAAATGCCACATTAAATTGCTTTACTTTTTTAATTTGATATTTATATATGAATATATTATTTTGTCCATTCAATTTTTTCACAAGTCTTGTGATATTCTAGTAACTTTCATGAATCCCCAATGGGAAAGTGAAGGTTATGCGATCATCATGAGATTATAAAATAAAGTCAAATAATTTTCATGAATCCCCAACAGGTAAATGAGAGTTCTTAGATTTTTGCAAGCAAAAATATAATTTGCTCCTTGTGGTATTTTTAATTTCCATGAATCGCCAACGAGTAAGTGAGAGTAATTAAATATCATGAGTTTATATTATTTCATAATCTAATGCATTCTTAATATATGCATGGCAAGTGTTACATTTCCTACACCTAGTGGTTTATCTTCTTTTTCAGATATTTTAAAATCTGATGTTTTAGACGGTACTAACCATGTGGATTGGAAGCAGAGGGATGTGTTAACATTTTACAGATATAAGGATGTAATTAGCGTAGAAAACCCTCTTGTGATGCCTAAACCAGAGACTAATGGTGGTGATATGGGAAAATATGAGGATGAACATAGGAAATACAATGCTTGGAAGTTTGCCAACGACATTTCTAAGTCCTATGTCCTTAGTGGTCTCAACCAATGTTTAAAAAAGCACGCTTAAGCGCAAAGCTCGAAGTGCAGCATGCTTGGGTTTTTTTTTTGTGTGAAGCTCTGCAACTTTAGTTGGGTGCGATTAAAGTGCGCTTAAGTTGTGCTTTTACCAAAGTTCCAAAGTGAAATAAAGTGTGTTTCAAAAATACATTTGGTTTTTTAAAAAAACAATATGAATTGTTGGATTTGTTTAAATTTTTGCAACAGCGTGGCTGCTTGTATGGAATTCTTATCCAAAAAAAGCTATTATCATATCTTAAAGAGATCTAAATAAAAAACATATATACATTGCTAAAAAAAAAAGACTTAGATGTATTTTTCAAGCAAAAAATATTTTAAAAAAATGTAATTAAGTGTAAATTAGGGGTTGCTAATTTATTCCTACTTGTTGTAACTTAGGGATTGATAATTGATTCTTGATTGTTGTAAATTAAGGATTGTTGATTGATTGCAAATTAGGGATTCATTAATTAGGGATTGTTGTAAATTAGGGGTTGATTGTTATAACCCTAGGGTTAGTTAGGGTTGTGATAGGAATTAGGAGAAGAAATCAGAATTGAAGGAAGGGGGAAAACAATAGAAATAGGGAGAGATATTGAGAGAAATGGGGGAGAAACAAGAGGGAGATTGGAGAGAGATGTAGAGAGAAATCAGATCTTCATTTCATCAATTCAATCATAGATTCTCTCATCTTACAATTGGCCTTTTTATAGGCATAACTAGATGCTTAACTAATTTCTAACAACATCCTAACAGCACCCATGCGCTTCTAACAATTTGTAAAATATCCCTAACTAACTATTATACCCTATTACAATAATGCCCCTTTATTGCTCCTAGGGTCATGACATTGACTAATTAGGAATTATTGAAAATTAGGGATGATTTTTTTTTCTTGTTCTTCTATTCGATCCTGATTATAAATCGTGTTAATCAAATAAAACAAGTTTTTTTCCAAACTTTTACAAAAAACAAAAGAAGACTCAGCAAGATAAAAAAATTAAAAATTAAAAAGGAAGACTTAGCATATCCTTATCCTTTCAACACCAATTTGTTTTCCAAGCTCCATCTGAACTGGAAGCTAACCAGATTGTATCTTTGTATCCTTTTATATGTCCCCTATGTGTTTTTGCTATGGTTGTATGAACTTGTAAACTAGTATAAAATATAAATGAAAAATAGTATCTCATCTTTTGTAATTTTGCAGCCCTCATTCATATTTAGTTTTTTAAATGATTATTTTTTTTAATAGTTTATATTTTTGGTGCTTAAAAAAGTTTATAATACTCTTTATTTTATTTACATGTGCTTCACTTTACTGAAGTTGCACTTCGCTTTGCACTCTGCATTTAAGCTTCGTAGGTTTTTAGTGCTTAGTGCTTTCAAAACACTTGTCTCAACAAATCCCTTAGAATGACCTATTTCCACATATCTACTGCAAAGGAGATTTTGGATAAATTGGAGGCTAAGTGTGGGAAAAAAATCAGCTGCTCACATAAATAATTTTTGGAAAAAAAATCACTAGGGCTAAGTGCAAAGGAAGAAGTGATGTTAGAAAACATGTCACTGATATATATGGTAGCCATAGCTGATGAGCTTATATTTAATGGCAGAACCATGGATGGTCTCTGTGATTATCAACTCTTTGCCTGAGTCCTACAAATTTATAGAAGATTATTACACCTTAGCCGAATCCAAGTGGACAGTTGAACATTTAATAGACAAAATTGACCATCAAGAAGATAGGAAATCTTTTGGGAAATCTGAAGAATCAAGCAAGTCTAATCCCTAGACTAGCAATGTAGAACTGAAACCAAAGATCAAGAAGAACTTCCAGAAAAAAGGTAATAAGCAACACAATGATCAAAAGAACTCCAAACAAAAGCAGAAGGTGAACATAAAGCAATGGGTTTGTTCTCATTGCAACAAATCTGGTCATCTCAAGAAGGATTGTTGGATTTTCAAAAACAAAAAGAAACCAAACAAAGTGAGTCCTCCCTTCTTGAGTGTTGTATTTCTTATGTTGAACCTTTTAGTTGGCAAGCTAACCCTAGTGCAATAGGTCATATCTCAATGGACTTTTAGGGGTTCAAGGAAATGAGAAAAATTGATGGGAAAAGTTTTATCCATATGGGAAATGATGACAGAGCGCAGGTAGGAGGAGTTGGAACCTATAAACTAAGACTGCAAAATAATGAAAATTTTCATGTAGAAGATTGTCTTTATGTACCTTCAATGGGGAAAAATCTTCTATTTGTGTCATGTTTGGAGGAACTTGGATTTTCATTTTATTTTGGGAATGGAAAATTTGTCATGTACAAGAATGATGAAATAATATTAAATAATTTTAGAAATTCTGGAATTTATCAAATATATTTGAATGGTAATGTTGTATGTGAGGTTTCTTATGGATCTTTAATTGAATCAAATGAAAGTTATTTGTGGCATCTTTGTCTTGGTCACATTGGAAAAGATAGAATTGGAAGTTTAATTAAGGATGGTACACTATAAAGTGTTGAAATGAAGGAATTTTCAACATGTGAGAGTTGTTAATATGGGAAAATGACTAAGGTACCATTTCCTTCTAAGGCTGAGAGAAGTCAAAATATTCTAGATATAATTCACTTTGATCTTTGTGGTCCCATGAGTGTACAAACAAATAATGGTCATTTATATTTTGTGATATTTATTGATGATTTTTGGAGGTCTAGAAAAACATATTTACTACATAAGAAGAGTTAAGTGTTGGAAGTATTCAAGGGTTTTAAGATAGAAGTAGAAAATGCTAATGGGAGAACGATCAAGTCACTTCATTCTGATTGAGGGGAAATATCATTACATTCGAGATATGTTAAAAAACCAAAAGGTAATTATGGAAAAAGAAAGTAGCATCAGAAGAAAATTTAGCAAATCCATTTCCTAAAGCTCTTGTTATATCTGTATCTAATAACCATATACAAAATATGAGATTAATTCCCAATTGATATAATTGAGATCTCAGTTTGTTGATAATTACTCCATGGAATAGAGATATATGATATAAACTATTTGATACTAACTATATTGTGAGTACTCACAGGTTATACCTTGAGATGCAGTGTCCTTATCAGGCATTGACTTGTAAGTGGATATTAGAGGGTCTAGATAAGGAGGGTAGGTTGCATCTAAAATTTTTCCAGGCCTATAGAATGTTTGGGGCACATTTCCTTAGTGGCTAATACTAAAATCAGTACCCAACTTTTCCTGAGTTGCTAGATTATGAGTATGATGTGGGTGGTGGACCATTCTGGATTCAATTCCCCATCTTAATCAAAAGGTAGATATTTGTGTAGGCCCCAGGTTATCTACATAAATATATATCAAATGATTTTGAGATAACACTCTTTGACATGGCAAATATTATATTTTGGATTTTGAAACCAAGTGGGAGATTGAAAGATTTATTTAGAAATAAATGGGTGATTTAGATGATAATTTAAATATTTGTAATAAATTAAAGAATTGATTTTTGTGGTTACAAATTCAATATATTCCAATCAATTTTTTGATACAAAATTAAATATGATTTGATGCTTGTGAATATTGAGTGTGGGTGCGAATGTCATGGGTACAAAAAATCTATGGCCAATGGTAATTTTTGTACTGCAGGTAAGGGCCTAGTTTGCCTATAAAACCCTCTGTTATGACCCAAGATTCCATAAGAGGGCATTATAGTAATAGACTTAACAAGTTGTTAGGAGATATTTTGTAATGTTGTTACAGCACATGGATGCTGTTATTTTTGTTAGATGAAGCCTATATAAAGGCCCCATTGCAAGAGGAGAAGATATGCATGAAATGAGTAAATGAATACCTGATTCTCTCTCAATTTCTCTCTCTTTCTCTCCCTCAATTCTCTCTCTCGTTCTTCAGCCATTCTCCCCCATTCTTCTTCAATTCTTCCCCTAATACATTCTGCCCTTGGCTTTAATACAATCGGATCTTCCGATTGTCCATTTCAGCCCGTCATGAACCCTAGGTTCATGACAATTGGTATCAGAGCATCGTTTCTTGGCTGTTAATGTCCGATGGCTCCTTTGTGATTGATTTCCGACGATTTAGGCTGTGATCTTTAGCGACCCCGGCTGGTTCAAGGAGCTACCATTTATCGGTGATCCTCGGCCAGTCGTTAAGATTGTAGTAAGGAGTCGATTCTTCATGTTGATTGGAAATTATAGTTGAATTGAATTAGAAGACTTCCAGTCGTAGAATCCGCTGCAACTGGTTCTTCCAAACGCCGAAGCAGACTCAAGGCCAGGCGATTCGGGATTGGAAGTGTTGTCGATTTTTGGAGGCGAAGCCAACATTGACACTCGGTTGTGAAACTCAAGCGTGTTGCCGACTTCAGTGGCGACTTTGAAGGACGGTAACGGAGCCGACCTCGGCCATCCAAGCAAGCTTAGGGAGTGACAGCAGTGACGCGGGTTGGTCGAACGACTGGAGTGGGTGACCAGAGGGTGACGCGAACGGCCAGGAGGTCGCAATTTGGACTAGGGAGTGTTGCAACCGTCCAAGGCGAGCGTAAGCTCGTCGGAAGTGAAGCGGACGACCCAGACCATTACGACCCAGACCGGTAAGCTTCCTATAGCTGTGGCTGTGGCAGTTTTGATTGGGAACTCCGTTCGGAATTTTGTGGGTGCAGCCGCTGGATCGAAAGGCACGGCGGTGCTGCAATTTTTGGGTCAAGAAGCAATTCTGACTGTTCGGGTGAGGCGAGTTGCCCACCTTGTTCGGAAGGGGATTCCAACCATTATAGAAGAATTAACCCAGAGAGAATTGAGCCCATAACCAGCGACTGAAGCAACGAGCAAGTGATTTTCATTGGTGATTTGGAGGCGACTTGGTTGGGCGGTGTTCTAGCGACTCTGGAGATCTGGAAGGTGGTTAGGTGTAGGAAGGTGTGGAGGTCTTTATCAAACGCGACCAGTGAGCGAGAAGAAAGTGTGCATGTGAAAGAGGCAGCAAAACAATCTTGGTTGTCGCGACTTGGAAGGTGGAACGGCAAGGTGGATTGCTGTTGTTTTCCGAATTGCTGTAGTTGATTCAGAAGGGGAGGTGATCGCTTGTTTTTGGGCGACTAATGTGAAGCGGAATAGCAGGTTGTTTGCGGCTATTTTCCGAGGTTGGGCAGTGTGGGTCAGCAAGCTGAAGCACAACAACTAATTCCAGCTTCCGATTCCTCTTACTGCCGCTAAATTCTGTGGTGTCGTGGCTAAGAAGTGCAGCAATTCCGGTATCTAATTCCAGCAAGTCTCATAGCAGCTGGGAGTGTAGTTTCGAAGGCATTCCTAAGCCGGTGAGCCTCAGCCATTGCGTGACAGAGCAGCGGAAGTATGGTGAACCTTGCTGAAGAACCGAGCAGTAGATTTTATGTGTTTGAGATTTAAGTTAGAAGGAAACAAAGTTGATCGGAAATTGACAACAAGCAGTCCAGGGTGTCTAGGGTGCATTCAAATCGATTATTTGCTGTGATCCCTATTCAGATTTTGAAGGAGACTCCTAGAGCATTTCCGGTGATGCTCAATTGCTGCATTTTCGATTGTGGTTCTTAGCTGACAGTTAGACGGTCTAGAGGACTCTCGAAGGCCGATCAAGTCGCTGTAAGTGTACAATTTCTTCTGCTGTTACAATAGATTTGGTCTTGAAGCATAACAGTGGCTGTAATTTGCCACTTATTGGATCAATTTTAGAGGTGATTGGGTGAGGCAGTTACAGAAGGGAATTAGGATGGAAAGAGCTGCTGTTTCTTGGCCTATTGCTTTTCCAGCCAGTGAGATTTCGGCCAGGAGGAGTAGTGCACGAAGGAGTCCAATGGAGACTCAATTGCAGCAGAAGAATGCTTCATTTTCAGCTGAAATGGAGTCTCAATGGCAGCCAAAGAAGGCTGCCTTTTCAGTTGGCAGCAACAAGGAACATAAGAAGGGGATCAGCCAATTGGACAAAGGAACCAACAGTGGGTTTGATGAAGAGTGCAAGGAATTCGTTCGAATGTTTCGCGAGAAGTTGCAAGAGTTTGCAATGATACTATCTAGGGAGTATCATTACAATTTTTTTGCCGAATACTTTGATGACTATCATGGAAGTTTTAACAAGGAATAATTTCTTGAAATGGAGGAGCCGAAGGAGAAGTCAAGATTATGGAAGAGTGATTCATTGCTTACCTCCAATATGGAGTGGAAGAAGGGTACCGGTTTCAGCAAAACTACCAAGGAGGAATGCAACAGCAGTGATGAAATTGGTGGTGAATAGCATTATTCAAAAGGAATCTATGATGAACAGATTGATAAGGAAGCAAAGGCAAAGGGACAATCTGAAATTGTTGAAAGAGAGGTCCAAATAGAGGGGAATTGCAGCCAACAAAAGGGAAAAGAAGTTCTTGATGGTGATGTTTTTGGGATTCTGCAACAAAAGCAGTCCAACTTTAAGGAAGAAGGGGAAGAGGAAGAAGAAGAGGAGGAGGAAGAAGAGAGTGAGAAAAAGGAATTGGAGGATGACACTCAATCAATTGACAGCCTCTCAAGCACTCTTACTAGTGCTGAAACGCTTGGCCAGGTGTCAATTAATGAGCAATCGTTGGCTGGAAGTGAAGTTGCAGCATCTCCTAATGTTAATGCTCTCAAACAGCCTTGGTATGAGTATTCAAGGAAAGAATACAAACCTCCATTGCTGCATTTTGAGGCTGCTGTTGATATTTCTGCAGCAAAACACGGCTGTGGGTTGAATGGGGATATAGTAACAGCAACAATGGCTGAAGATCTGCCCTTCTTACTTGTTTTGGATGGTTATGAAGTTTTCCCTATTGAAATTCTGGGCCAATTCATACTTGGAATTGATCTTGAAAACCTAAGAATGAAGAAGAGGAGACCTAGAAGTAGAAAGAAAGAAAGGAGGATTATCCGCATAGAAAAGGTTGGAGTTGGATGAAGAGCAATGGCTACTTGCGGCAAGTTCTTAGGGACAAGAACTCTCTTAAGGAGGGGGGAATTGTCATGACCCAAGATTCCATAGGAGGGCATTATAGTAATAGACTTAGCAAGTTGTTAGGAGATATTTTGTAATGTTGTTACAGCACATGGATGCTGTTATTTTTGTTAGATGAAGCCTATATAAAGGCCCCATTGTAAGAGGAGAAGATATGCATGAAATGAGTAAATGAATATCTGATTCTCTCTCAATTTCTCTCTCTTTCTCTCCCTCAATTCTCTCTCTCGTTCTTCTGCCATTCTCCCCCATTCTTCTTCAATTCTTCCCCTAATACATTCTGCCCTTGGCTTTAATACAATCGGATCTTCCGATTGTCCATTTCAGCCCGTCATGAACCCTAGGTTCATGACACCCTCCTATGGTCCTATGTGTGAGGCAACAATTATCCTATTTGGTTGAAAAGTGCTAGCCAATCACTTGTAGACACACACACACAAATCTCTCTCTCTCTCTATACTCTATAGTATTTTCTACAGGTGATTTGATTATAATGTGGGGGATACAAAAGCGGAATTTTGTCATCAACTGCAAAGCATCAGATGACAGGTATACCAAATAACATAGTTTAATTTGACTATTCTATTATTACTTCTATGAGATTAAATATTGTAAATGCATCTATGTTTCTTACTTCTATTATTACTTCAAAGACTTGCACTGTAAGCGGAAAGGACAGGGATAAGGAGGTTGCAAATTTTCTTCTGAAATTTCACTCATTTGGAGATTTTAGCACTCTAGACACGGAAGATATTGAGAATGTTTCGTATGGGCTTCACTGAGTCATCAAAAGTTTTCAGTATCTCATAGTTTTCAATGTTATTGAATTGAAGCAATCCCACAATCAAAACCATCTGAGTGGAAATATCTGATCCTTGGTCGATCTAAACTAAACAGTAGTTACTGTGTCCAACCAAAACAATTCATTACCTCAAAAATCTCATTTGGATCTAATAAAGAATGTTTATCTCTAAGCTAAGTTGCTCATAATGGGAATAACTGACTATGGTCATGTCTTCATAAAGCATGAGATATTAGTGAACATACTGTTTGTGAGGAACATTTGGAAGCCCCATAAAACATCAAGTGAACCCTTGTATCTGTCTCTTTTTTGATCTGTGAATAGCAAAGGAGCAAACATGAAAGTCCACCCAATAACAAAGTTGAATAGTCCCTCAGCCATCTGAATAGAAGAAAAAACTGTCATTAATTCAGGCATAGATTAATGGATGAGACCAATATGATGAATTCTTTTGAAAAATAACTATGGACTAGCGATCCTTACCGGGTGAAGTACTGGTGCATCAATTAGATGAATGCCAACTACTCTGCCAGAAAGGTTCATGCATAATGGTCAAGGCTAGAATGCAATAACATATACTTAAAAAGCCAGAAAGAATGATACAGGATATATCCATCATTACAATCATATAAGAAATGAGGATTAACTTTTTAAACATGAATGATTGAGACACAAAAACATACTGGTCCATGTATGAAGACGATAGACATATCTCAATAAAGCATCTCACATTTTTATATCCCAAAAACATGCCAGATTTTATGGTGCAGCTTTTGAAGTCAATCTGGCAATGGCATCAAATGCAATTAACCACATAGCTACATAAATTCGATGGCATATCACATGGTTTCTAGAAAAGTAAAACGTTATGCTTGCTCAATAGAGAAGAAGACCTAATTAGCCAGTAGTTCAACAAATGAAATAAAAGAGGAATTAATGATGAAGAACAATGATGCTCAAAGAAGAAAAATAACTGTCTGGACCTTATTATATAGGATAAGACAGTTCCTGTTGCAACTTTTAACAGAATTAACTCTCTTAATCATATTGAGATTAACGGTTCTATGACTATCTATACAAAGTATGCGAACCATACTTCATAATAAGTTCTGGCCCTGGGAAAAGGAGGAGACCTGCCATAGATTGGCAACAAAAGGAAAACAACATATTTACAGATAAAGATTTTACAGACGATATTCCTTGAAATAGAGTTCAATAGCAAAATGAGTACAATGTAGCCAGCCCAGAGTAGTTAGGATAAAGGTTCTTGAGTTATATTTGATTTTACTAACAACTAAGGCATAGATTGCCTCTTCAAGTAACATACTAAAAATAATCATTGGCGTTGATATAAAGATAACTATTATTACTGTGATAAAATACAAAAAACATTAAAAACAAGCACACGTGTAATAAAATTGAATGATTAATCATATCATACCAGATTCTCCTAAATCTTTCTTACTTTTCTAATGGTATTTCTTGAAAGTTAACACAATTTTTATCACAAGACATGGTCTCGTCTCATAGTAACAAGTGTAAAAATGGATAACCAGGAAGAAAAACAATGGTTAAGGCATTCTAACATGTCCATGAAATGTATCTGAACAGAAACAGGTAAAATTGCTGGGCCAACAAGTATATGGTAGGTCAACGATGGGGTTGATGAGGAATAGCCCTTACATGAAGGATGAATATAAACGATATATTGACAGTTCAGAAGAAGGTGAGATATTTTCTTGCTAGGAAGATGGTCAGATATTTGATATTGGAAAAGGTTCCTGGTGGTTTTAAAGGAATGCAGGTCTTTTTAGTAGAACTTTGAAAAGTTGATAAAGTGATATGACAAGTAATTTATCAAAACTAAACATAAGTATTACCAAATTAAGGATGAGGAATGCCACAAATGAATATATTCAACAGAATAAACAATAAAGGTGTTGTATATGCAAAAGGATATAATTATGTTAATATGTAAATACATTTGAAACCAGAGGACATTACATATCAAGTCAGCGATTCAAGAAACTAGAACTAAACATACCAGAGTTCATTAGAGGAAGAATAAAGAAGAAATTCAGAGAAAGGCCCACAAGAGAGTTGACCGTGTCTGAACTGATAGCCCAAACAGGATCCCCCTGAACATATAAGGAAAACTACAACTCAGTTTCGAACTCAATGCAGTTTTGCCTGCTGTGAAAATCTCAAACATCTGAATTCTAATATCAACTACAACTTGTTGTAACACTTGTAGCACCAATATCTGACTTTTAATACTGCAGCAATCAGAAAGCCTATGAAGCAATAACACCCAAAAATTGGTTGACCGTACCTATTCACACATGTTACTCATTGGAGACGTCAAAATATGTGTCAAAACACACAAAATGATTGTTGATCTCATGATGCATAAAAAATGAACTTTTATGTGGCTACTATAAGTTCAGGTTGGGCCTAGGTAAGTTGGTATGAACCTATTTTTTGCCCCCCAACCCCCCTCCTCTTCTATGAATACAATATGTTGATTGGTCTTTTTTTAATTGCAATAAAATGTAACAGACCATGATTGTTTATGACTTGTGATATTTATCCTTTTACATTGGATTAACCTTATTTTGTGATTTTTAGATACTATTTTATATATGATGCGAGTAACAATATATAAAATATATTTTTTTGTCTTATAATTTTTCCAAATAGTCTTGTCCATGTCTATGTTCAGAATCAACGTTAAAAGATCTTACACTTTTTGAGGTGGCTGCAGACTAACACAAGCTTTCTCCTTCATCTAGACTTGAGACCAAGTAATACACAAATCTGTGGCGGTGAAGAAGGAAAATCTTTCAAAGTCGGTGAACAAACCAACTTCTAGTACCTATAAACGGGGAGTGATCCTCTCAATTGGGGTAAGCAAAAAAATCTCAACCTCTAGTGCTCTGCTCAAACTAAGAAAACTCCCATAAGCTACTGCTCTGCCCATCCACTACAAAAAACTACTTCCTATTTCAACCTTGGTACCGTTGCATTCTCCTCATTCCTTAATAAATACTACTTTGAGAATTTATTTCCTCATTTCCATTCTAACAAATGAACTCAACTCCTTCATTTCCTTGTTCTAACTTTTTGCTCTTTTTTTGGAATAATTAAGAAAAAGCACCTATGATTTGCTATAGTATTCACTTTTGATTAAATTTACTGTTAGCCTTAAAAAGCACCTACCCAAACCATTTTTAACATAACAGAGGCCTACCTAAGCCATGCATCTTCATGGAAGAAAATTCCAAAAAAATTATCAACACCCTTCTTAAGGCTAGAGAAAAGTATTGACAAAGTTGCAAGTCCAAAAATAAATCATTTATGGGGTTTTAGGTGTCAAATAGTCAACAATGAGAGAGAGTTTTAGACACATAAAGCCCTTCAAATGATCTTTTTCGAGCTTGCATGTTCCCAACACTCTCTCAGCCTGTGGGAAACATGTGGATTATTTTTGTGGACTTTTGCTCCATGAAAATCTAGACGTTAGGTAGGTCCCTGTTAGATTAAACATGATTTAGGTAGTTTTCCATGAGGTCAACGCTTAACAGTAAGTTTAATATGAACTATGAATACCATAGAAATCCTCAAGTAATTTTCTGTAATTATCCTTGATTTTTCTTTTTTCATTTTCCCCCTCTACAAATCCGGGTTCCAAACGGAGCATACATGTACAATTTTTGCATAAAAATGGACCAAACTGGAAAATCATTTTCTTTGCACTATAACTCAATTAATTTATTGCACAGTTCCTACCACAGCCAAAAAAATGAAGAAACAAGAACAATTTCAGTTATCCAATGCTTCTGTATTTGTCTCCCACGACAGAAATCATATCATTAGGGCGAATTATCTTCCAACACTGAGCCGACATTAATCATTAAACAGAAAATCTTAAATCAATCAATCTTACACAGGAAAGAAGAGAAAAAGAAAGGCAGAGAAACGGTGCATACAGGAGCATAGGGAAGCAAGAAGAGCCAGAAGATGTAAATTCCCTCGGCGGCCCAAAGAACCAACTGTAGGACGCGCTGCACAGTGTCGTCATTCCCTCCCGGCAGAACCTCACCACCGCCGGCGCTCTTCCGGCGAGTCGCGCTGCAAGAGGAAAGAGTCCTTAGATAAAGGCCCTCGTCCTTGCAGCCGAATCGCCTAGACGGCAAGTACCATGTTCTGGTGCCAAGCGCAGCCACTGGTCTTCTAGGATTTGAGAACGGAAGTTTCGAGAGGAGAGGACGACTGTGCGTTAGAGAAGACGTTATTGCGGTCGCCGTCGCCATTAATTATGCGCTCGGCCGCCGCCGGCGAAGTCTTTTCCAGTGGAGTGACTGATCTCTGTGAAGCCGGGGGCCGTTTTTTAGTGGTGGTGACTGTAATGGGCCACGTGGTGCTCTCGCACGCAGTCATTTCTTTGATTTTCCCGATGATTGGCCAATGGCCGTCGGAATTATTGGCTAATGATAAATGATTTTGAAATTTTAAATTTCATTTTTTTAATTTAAATTATTTTCCAACTAGGTCACGTGTTATAATGTTATGAAAATATTTGAGCTAAGTTCATAAAACATCTTCCATTATTTAAAATTTAATAAAATTATAATAATTACTTTTAAAATTTCACTTAATTACGAAATTTAAAAATAATAATAATATTTTTTATTATAATATCAATCTTCAAGACATATATATCATTCTATTCTCTGGACAGGAATAAGAATTATCTTAAACAACGATGTGAGATTTTTCTTAAACAATAATGTATCACTTACTCTCAATTTACACATCGTCTTGATTTTTTTAGCTGCCTCTACTTCAACTTGAGATTTTTATATTATAAAACGTATATTTAACCTTAATTAATTAAAATTAAATCGATTTTTACCTATATTTTTTATAAGAATTGTTTTTTTATTTTTTTAAACTCAATTGATATAAGGTTAGATCCGACTTAAACTATCAAGATCTAAACACCCCATCCAACACATGACTTATATAAATAATATCAATAATTTCGTTGTTTATTAACATGTTTTTATATTCATTTATTTTGCCTGTGCTTATAATTTTTTTCAAGTTTTATATTAGAAATAAATTTATATTTCTTAATGTTGTGGTGGGACACGTGTCTAGCATTATAAAATTTTAATTAATATAATTGTGTAGATTAGGCGTAGTTTGCTTTGTAATTAAGGGGGTATTGATTCAAGATTGGGGTATATAAAACGGTGTCGTTTATCTTCATTCCAATGGATCTGATACCTTTTCGTGAACGAATGCACAAAAACTAGGTTTTAGAAAGATCTTCACGCGCGAGCAAGGCGCTGCTTCTTCTTCTACAGTATCTCTCTCTCTCTCTCTCTCTCAGATCGATCATGGCCCCCAAATCCGACAGCATCGAAGGTCTCCCCATCTCTCTTTCTAGAGAAGCATACACACAGATTTGTACCTTCAATCAGTACTAGAAATTACATTTCGTTTTATGTTTTGAGCATCATTTCTGGAAATTATATTTGCCAATATATATAAATATTTTAATCGAGCTCATCCATTCAAAGTTTAATTCTCAAATAATCGAATCTAAGTTTTCTTTCTCTCTTTTTTGTTCTATCATTTATTTTTTTTTCAATTTTCCAGGGATTGTGCTCAGCTTCGTGAACGAGGTAAAACATTTATAGCCTGTCCTGTTTGGATTTCTACTTTTCCGAATTCGTCTTTTTTTTTTTTCATATTGTTGACAATACTCTGAAATTCAGTTTTGTATGTGTTCTTCCATGTTTATCTGTGTATATGCCCTAGTTTAATTGGCTTGAAATGAGTTTTCATGGATGAGATTATACGAGTTTTTGTTTCTCTGTTACTTGTAAATCTACTTCAAATTTGCTCTGGTGTGGTGTGGATGTATTTTTTATATGCATTTGATTGCCCAATGAGCAGGTGAGAATCAAATGCAAACTTGAATTCGTGCCGTGTTTTGGGTTATGCTTAAGGATAAGTTGGGGCAACATAGACTCCATTTAGATTGCTGAGAAAAGGCTAACAAACACGAGGACAAACCCATTCGGTTCCCATATCACTTTTCTATCTTTATTTCATTTTGAACACAACAACAACAGCAACATATCCAGCCTTTATCCCACTATATTTCATTTTGAACACAAAAATAGAAAATGGCATCTGCTTGCTTGTTATTGTTTTAAAAAAAATGAAAACAAGAAAAAGGAATTTTTGCAGTTTTCATTTCATTGTTAATTTTTCCCATACTGTCAAGCATTGTTTTTACCACTAAACATTTTTCACCTGTCATTGCACTAAGGTTTATTCTAAGTTTCAGCCGATTTGATCCCACACAATGCACAGAACCACGCAGAGACACAAAGATTACAAGAATACTTTCCCATCCTTATTAATCAATTATGATTTTGAAGGGTCTGGAGGAAACTAACCTACTTTGCCCAAAATCGCACCCATGTTAACTATGTGAACCATGTTTTGGCAGTACACATTTATTGACTGCCTTAGGTATTTATTATCAGTTGACATCCCTAACCGTGTAAGAATATCTCCTATATTTTTCATATTTTTTTTCACTTCTTCCCCCTCCCACACTCCTCAACGCCTGGAGGGGAGCCGACAACCCGACCTGGGACAGTGTCACGTACCTAGTGACTCCCATGAGATGATCTTCCTTGGAGAATAATTTCCTCAGCTCAACCATCTTTTCTTCTGACATTATCACTCAATAAGAAATTATATAGCATTAGAAATCCAAAGTTTCACGTCATTTTGCTATAAAATTTTGATTGATTTTCACATATTTTGCTGTGTATTAGGGTCACTCCTGATAGTTATAGGGATTTACTCCGTTTTGTGGGGGAAACACAGAGAAGAGAAGGAGATGAATGCCATCCCGCAAACGGCTCTTTAGCACTGCTAAGCATCTGAGACACTGAAGCAAATGGCTTGGAATTGCAGAAACAAGAAACAGCTAACAATAAGCTTCCCTCAATTGCCATTATTTTACCCATATCATCATCACAGACCTTGCTGTGAATCGTGTTGGTGACTTGCCAGAGGAGTCGCTGACAGCCTGCGGTGTCTCCTCTAGTCGTTGATGAAGATAGGGGTGAGAGATAAAATATAAAAACAAAATAAAACAGAGTTGTCAAACAACATACTAGTTTTCATAATTTTAACTGAAAACCAAAACCTAAAAAAAAAAGTGAAAACTATAAAATTGGAAACTCTGTCACACGGCTCCTAAGTAATTCAACTTTCCTTTAGTTTTCCTTTCCCTTTTCAAATTATAGTTTCAAGCAAGCAATGGAAGTTTGTCTATTCTTCTCAAATTTCCCATTAGATGGATCTTCAGATGAGAATTTTTAAACCATTTAATCCCTCTCCTAGTATTTTTTTGCCAGATCTAATCTTCAATTACCTTTCCCTTTCAATCTGTTTGATCTTCGAGGAGCTATAGATACACTCTGTGATATATGATTTTTCTTTATCCAGCAAAACAGACCATTAAATTCTCAGAATGTGTCTGATGCTCTGCAAAAGTTCAACCTCAAAAAGGCTTCAATACAGAAAGCTCTGGATGCCCTTGCTGATGGTGGGCGGATATCATTCAAGGAATATGGTAAGCAGAAAATATACCTTGCGCGACAAGATCAATTTGACATTCCAAACAGTGATGGTCTTAATCAGATGAAAGTAGAAAATGCCAAGCTACAAGAGAAGCTTGATGAACAAAGGAGAGAAACAAGGGAGGTTGAAGGAGGTATTTTTCTGAGCATGCTAATGTATCTTATGGACCATAAGTTTTATTATTACGACAGTTTTACTCCTTGTAGGGTGCTAACTATAAATTTATCTACACATAGTCATAGCTTTATGGACTTCAATATGATGTAAAGCAAGAGATATCATTTCTTGATGTCATGAGAATATACTGGTGTTGCAGAAATTAAAGCTCTTGAGTCAAATTTAACTTTGGAACAGATATGTGCAAAAGAAGCAAATTTGAGAAAGGAGGTAAACTAAATTAACATAATCTGATCTTTTTCCTTCAATCTGAGTTTGAAGATTAATTAACATTATAGGACTTCATATCCTGTATTAGATTGCGGAAATGGAGGAGAAATTGACTAAATTGCGTGGAGGAGTCACTCTAGTGAGCCCAGAAGATAGGAAGGTCATAGAGAAATTGTATATGGATACAGTTAGTCAGTGGAGAAGACGGAAAAGAATGTTCAAAGATCTCTGGAATGCCATAACTGAGAACTCACCTAAGGATCCCAAAGAATTTAAGGTGGGTTGATGTCTCTGTTTGCAAGGAAAAGGGGGAAAGAAACCAAAAAAAGAAAAAGAATGGCTTCTTGTGTGCTTATTCTTAGCCTTGCATATTTTGTTTGTTCTGAGTATTCACATTTACAGGAGGAACTTGGTATTGAATATGATGAAGATGTTGGTGTGAGTTTGCAGTCGATCTCGGATCTGATGCAAAACAGGAAGAAGCGAGCTAGAGACCAGTGACTTTCTAACTAAGCAAAGCATTGCACTGTTAATATGGCCTTTTTATGATAAAGGTAAGTCCATTGTGTAAGTTGCATCTGTATGTTCTCATAATTCCATTTTTCCTCACTAATTTTACTGTTTAGATATGTTCCTTGCCATGAAATTGTTTGTATACAATGCAATGAGAATTTATGTAATTCAAACAAGGTATACACATGGTCCAGAACAATTAAGCACAAGGCCCCTTGCAACTTGGGATAATTTTGGTGCTTTCCTTCCTTGCCGCCCCCCCCCCCCCCTTCTTTCATATTTTGATGAATAAGAAATTTTAGAGACATGGCAAGGGCAATATAAATATATACCAGACAAGCTGAAAGGAAAACATATGAGCGACCAAAGTGTAATCCTTTCTGAAGTCCTAAAAGTACAGTTTCTGATTGACAAATTATGTCAATATTAGCATACACTGCTCCTCCACCCAAGAATATTAGCATACTCTTTTATCTTTCTTACTGGTCTAACCTGTGAACAAAAGAAGACACTATGCTAGCATAAAAAACCTTGTCCCTGGAGTAATTCTGTCAGTCAGAATCTGCATGAATTGATATGAAAATTCTTTGCTGAATAAACACCTTTTATGAGAGAACTGATCTGAAGCAAATTTTGGGGACAATGAATGACCATGAAATCACTTAAAACATTTGATCCGATCATGTAAAAGAAACGAGAGCCAAAAGGGTAGTTTACTATTCCTTTTTTCTGAATAACTTCTTTGGGATTTTTTTTTTTTTTAAATTCTGCAGCCAGGCTCTATATAGGGCAGAATGGAGACTTAATTCCCCAGTAGTAGATAAACAGGTGTCAGCAAGTTAAATTGGATTTTTCGGAGTTGTATGCTTGGTGTATTCATAAAATGATCTGTCTGTTTCTTCTCCTCTCTCTTCCATTTCTAGGTATGAATTGTTTCTCTCCGTAGCTTCTCTTCATCAATAAAAATGAATATAAAGGCCCCCGCCTTTAACTGCTTGCCACTACAATGCCATGTACATCTCTTTTACTATTTGGTCCAGTCTCCAGTGAACTTTTTCTCCATACAGCGTCACTTTGAAATCATGAGGACTTTGTGAATTTATAGGAATTATGATTTGTGTCTTTCAAGAGAGAGAAATAGAACTCTGAAACCGTAATCAAAAGTATATAATAATGATATATATATATAAATAGAAGAATTCCCCCCCCCCGGGGGCCTGCAAAAAAACAAAAAAAAAAAGGGTACAGCGTTTACTATTTTGCAAATAATGTTCATTAAAAATTGGATAAACATCTATAAAGGTAGATAAAGCCTCTGCATTTTACTGCAAACTGACCACATTTCCAATATGCTTCTCAATCCCCCTGTGCTCTTCTGGTTCTTACTGAGATTGGCCTGTTCTCTGCATTCAGATACTTAAGTCTTTGCATCCTGGACCTACCCGCAAAATGTGCTTCAGGATTTCCAGGCCCTGCCTCTGCCTGCACACCAGTTTGAGATGTCAAAGGGAACCTCTTTTGAGATCGATAGAGCTTTGAACCCTCTCTTTGATGGAGATCGTGATCCACAACTGTGTTATGCTTTTCAGAACTTAAACCTTCAGTCATAAGAAAGCTAGGCTTCATCTCCAAACTCGATTCAAGTACTATACCTTGTTCATTTCCAGTATCATGATCATTCTCGTCAAAATAGATTCCCTCATCTATTGGCTTTGCCTCGGCCACTACATCCACGGGTATGCCGGTCCCAGTTGAAGCACCCCCATCTGAATCTGCTGAATTCACAGCAGGGACTGCTATTTTGATTTTTTCAGATTTCTCTGCTCTTTTTTCGCCTTGAATTTCATCATCTTCGGATTCAGAATGGTAATTCTGAATCGGGTGGACTTTCTCAAATTCCATCCCAACTTTCCGATCCTCAGTAGTTTGAAGTTCAGATTTTGTCTCAAAATGCTCATCACTCTCCTCTCCTTTCCCTGAACCAGGACTATTTTGGTCGTTGGGATCATGAGATTCAGACCTAGAGAGTTCCACTGCTGCCCTTGCTGCTGCTGCAGCATAAGCTGCCGATTTAAAAGCTGCTTCTGCTGCATCGGCTACATCCTTATATTTCCTAGTCTTCATTGAATCAGACCATCCCTCCATGTTTTCTACACCCTCCGGCAAATCATGCAAGTTATCTCCAGCCTTAGAACTACTCGACACTGCTGATAACTGTGTATTAGTCTGGTGAGGCTTCTGTTCTGCCTCCATTTCTTCCTGCAACTGTCAATCACAAGAAAATTGTCAATATTCTGAACAAATTGATGATATCTGTTTTCCTACAATTCCTGATGTTGATTCATATAGAATGAATACCTTTGTGATCACTGAAGAAGCTTCCTCAATCTGCAAAACAATGTTGTTCTCTGAAGCAATTTCCTTGAGCACCTTCATTCTGTTCTCCAAGCTTGGCTGTTTAGTTGACAACTTCTGTATCATCTACACATACAAATACACATCACAAACATATTCAACCCATCATCCCCCCAAATCTTCAAAATCCAAATAAATGCAAGAATTGGAGTTAGGGGGACTCATAGTCGGCTTGATTTGGGTCTTGTATAAACCATCAGTGTTCTAAAACGTGCTAGCGCTAGTCGGACTCCAGGTTGGGGCTTAGCACCTAGGCAAGGCCTAGGTGGGATATAAAAAAATATTTAAATAAAATTTATATTATCCCAAATATACATACATACATATATATATTCATATATATATATAAAAACAAATCATATATATAGAGGCTATATATATAAATCTATCTCTATTTATATATATAAAGTTATAAACATATCACATATATGATATACTTATATATTAATAGAATTATTATATTATATATATAATATTGTGCATATATAACAAAGGCAACAGTACATTAACGCATATTAAACTAAGTTAAATAAATATTAAATAATAAAGGTTGAGACTAAGAGAGAGAGAGAGAGAGCAACCATAGAGCAAATTTTCCTGCAAGCGATGATGGCAATGTTGACGATGGCTACAACTACAAAGAGCAAGCGGCGACAATGGTGAGTTCACTGTCCACAAGCGGCGGCGGCAGCGTGCAGCGAGAGAGGCTGAGTTAAAAAGGGAAAGTGACAGAGAGACGGTCGATGGCAACGACAACAAAGAGAGCAAGTGGCGACGACAAAATGAGAGAGAGAATGGGTAAGGGGGAAAAAACCCTAAATCAACTTATACTAAACTTAATGTGTGGCCAAGGCACTTCATGGGGCTAGGCAAGTAGGTGATTGTCGTGGCTGATTAGGTTTCGCTTGGCACCAATTAGTCATGTCGGCGCCTAAGGGAGCTGATTAGACCAAAATGGTGATGGCCAGGGGCTGCCTAGGCCAAAAACCATAGGCTTAATGGTGTAATTCAAATCCAACTTGATATTGATCGGGCCCAAAAACATAGAACCTTAATAAAATCAAATTAGAAAAAGGACCAAACTGAATCAAGCCAATCACATAGGTTCTAATCAATTCTTGTCTCTATCTAGACCTATGAGCACCCCTAATTGGAATAAGTTGTTGAATACCTTCACAGTCACCCCACAGTTGTTTCGCAGCTCAATGGCACGAGCCGCAAACTCCTTCCCAAACCGAGATGTGAAGATGGATCGCATCTCCGCAAGCTCCGGAAACATTCCACACCTTGTCGATGCATAGAGCAGACCTGATATTGCCTCCTTTAGCTCCTCAGGACACTCTCTACAAAATCAAACATGCATCATACATTGCCAGGACAATTTTTAAGCATAAGGAATTCGAAATTCAGTTGGGCGTGGAAAGGTTGGTGTAGAAACTAACTTGGCATGTTCAATGAGATCGATCCTCTCTGCCAACAAATGGCAATAGCCTTCCATCATCACAAACGCATCCAGCATATTCTGCTCCTTAATAACTTGCTCAACCTGCCAACAAACCACCATTTAGAAACACAAGCACAAGCGAACACCAATCAAACTCCACTGGAGAGTGGTAGGTACCCGGAGAAGAGCGCGGTCGTGGTGGCCGAGGTTGAGGAGCTGAAGAACGTCAGAGCGGGCCAGGGAGCGACTGGCTTGGCGCTGGTTCTTGAGGACGGCAAGCCGGGAGACGGCGAGGTTGAGGAGGGACCTGAACTTGGAGGTCTTGAAGGTGGTTCTACGAAGTAGAGCGTCAAGCTTTCTTCCCATGGCTGCTGCTGCTCTGTGCTTGGCTGGCTTGCTGGCTAGGCTCGTTTGAACCTTTCTTAATGAGATAGTACTACCATTTGTTGTTAGTAATTGGAAGCATTATACAAATGGGTGATGGTGTGAATGAATTGTGAAGAAGAAAGCGATTGGGTTTTTCTTAAGAAGGAAGGCATGATATGTTTTGTAATTCAGTTGTATCGCGAAGAATCTGAGGCAAAGAATTTCAAAACGCGTTCCTCTGTCGGTATCGCTGCAAGCGGCCCATTCAAACTTTAAAACTTCGTGGAAACAAACGTACATGTTACACACTCTTCCCAAAATAAAACCAAGGGTTAACCCGGAGAGATTGGCACTTAGTAGTAGCAGATCTAGACCCCAAATAGCCATATGATCTGTCGTCTACGCGTCTGGAAAATGACGCGAAATTACTGGGTTGGGTCCAGGTTAAATGGGTTTTGCCCAATACGGATACGGGTCAACATAAAATTAACACCACCAGTCGACATATCTAATAGAAATTAACCCGCTTAAGCTGTGCAACTCAAGTAAGTTAAAAAGAAATCATAATTAAAAGGTATTATGGGCCCCGCCCCCCTCCCTGTGCGGGGGCAGGGGAAGAGGTTAATTTCATCAATAATCACTCAATTTTGTATTATGTTTTGTCATTAAATTTTAAAATGTTATCTATTAGTTACTAATATTTCAAAATTATTACTGCTCAATTACTGAATTTTAAAATAATTACCTACTAGTCGCTAATATTTCAAAATTATTTTTCATTCGTCACTCGTGAATTTCAAGCTCAGTGATTAATGAGTGACGGGTAAGAAACGATTTTGAAATATTAATGACTAATAGGTAACATTTTAAATATCAGTGATTAAACAATAACAGTTTTAAAATATTAGTAACTAACAGATAATATTTCAAAATTCAGTGACCAAACAGTAAGTTGAGTGATTATTAATGTAATTAACGCTATTATGGGGATATTATTAATAATTAATAGCTACTCGAACGTGTTTACTGTGTATGATAGATTTATCAAGAACTTGTCAAACTATTTTATTATTAAAATACTCTTTAATTAATCTATTTTATTAAATATGTAAACCACAGATTTAGTGTATGAATCTTTATTAAGTTTTTTATTCATAAAATACCCCTTAATGTCTCAGATATAATACCTATATTAACAAGATATGAACTCATCATTGTCTCTGAATTACAACAAATATAATCTAATCTCACCCATCATTTGTTTGGTTGAAGAAACATAAACCGTGAGCACTAAGCCAAGTACAGGTCACAACCATAATTACATCTGTAACCCACACAGCATATCATTATCAGCTGACAATTCATTCACACTGTTGATTCAAATCAAAACCCACAATTTTTCTACCAGTTTTAGTTTGCCCAATTAATGTTGGATAATTATACAACAGAATTGCATTGATTCTTAGTTCACTTCAGTGAGTAAATTACATGGATTATTAAACTTCATTAATTATCTATTTATGATTATATTTCTTTATAAGTTTAATGCATTAAAAAATGACATTATATTTTGATATGTGACAGAAATTCAACCACTCTTGATCATATCTGTAGTGTTTGCATAATTGACAATACAGTCGACCAGAAATTTGAATTACAACTATCTCGAAGGATTCGAACATCTTCCTAATAGATTGAATAGATGATAACCTTCTTACGGAAAGACACCCATAAAAATCAAGTATCATCATCAATTTAGCCAATTAAGAAACAAATCACATTCAATTCAAAGTTGATCACAAATAAGGGCATTTAGTGACAATTTTCTATATCATAGTCATTATAACTTATGTTTGGAAATTTTTTTACTAATCGTTTTTTGGACTTTCTTTGTATTTTATTACGAACTTGTTTGATCTTGT
Organism: Diospyros kaki; assembly: GCA_036245055.1. Taxonomy (NCBI): domain Eukaryota; kingdom Viridiplantae; phylum Streptophyta; class Magnoliopsida; order Ericales; family Ebenaceae; genus Diospyros; species Diospyros kaki. The sequence continues at coordinate 5,221,215 of BSEG01000010.1, forward strand.
CCACCCTTCTCATAGGGGCGTTCATAGCCTTTTTCTTTAAGTAACCAAATCATATTAATCTTGCTTTCAAGCACCTTATCATTGCTAAAAGCCACTGTTATCATGATAACTTAATTTCTAATTCCATTTCTTGCGTTGCACATTGATTGTAACATCTTCAACTCAATTATGTTCATATTTGGCGCATGTTAGTGTTTCACTATCTAACATTTTATGCAATATAGTAGAATTAATTTTATAGTTGTAATATGGTAGAAGGGGTTTGGCAAGTGAAGAAACATAATGGCAAAAGATAACAATGGACGATGTTGGTAATGGTAGAAGAGGTATGGCAAGCGAAGAAACACAATGCCAAAAGATAACAATCGGCAACGTGGGTAGTGTTTAAGAGGAAGTCTTCATAACAATGGGGTTGATGGAGAGGTGCAAAATGGTTCAGCACAAATATATATAGTAACGTAATTCAAAAAATAGGTCAAAGATAAAAATATAATTTATACATCCATTTCATTTATTATAATTATAACCTAAAATTTAAATTTAACTGAAATTGAGACTCTTAATTTGATTGTGATTATGATTTCGAATTTGATTGATTATGATGTTAAATTCAATTTTGATTGAAATTTATCTTATCTGAAAAAATATTTTCATAAATCTTCTTTTAATTAAGGTATGATTTCTTGTATATATTTAATAGATAATTTTAAATCTATAAATAGATACATAATATTCTAAAATTAGTTACATCAATATCATCTTAGTGATATTTTATTTTTTTATCTGTAATTTTTTTTTATTTGAGATTTTTAGGTAAAATTTTATATTCGTATGTGATTAATAATTTAATCGTGATTTATATTCGATCCAATTTTGTAACACCATCCCATAAAATGGAATGTTTTTCATCCATTTGAAGGAATGGGCATTCATTCCTTCGTAACTCCTTCCTTCCAACCAAACAAAAGACAAAATGAGGTTTGGTCGAAGAAGCTTTTTTCCCAATGTGTGATAATAAAGAAGACAATGTCATTGTGATTGTGAAGGACAAGCTTGAAGAAGCTTTACCTTGTGCGTCTGCGTTTCCATCTCAGAGCATCTAAGAGAATCAACAGATCCAGCAGTTGAGATTCAAAGGAAAGCTTTACTCTTTATTTTTTATTTTATAACATGAGAAATCGAAAGGTCTCCAATCACAAATAATTTTTGGCCCAAACCGTTTTATCCTTTTTAAAACCCACAATTTATATATATATATATATATATATATTTTACAACAAGAGAAACTTGAAAATTTTCCAAACACAGACAGTTTTTAACTTGGATTGTCTCACCCTCTCTAAACCCACGATCGCTTTAACCTAACCTAAGTGTATAGATAACTTTACAACAAGATGAAACTCGAGACCTAACCTCTAAGATACACACATGTGATTGCATAATACCGCAAAAAGGTAAAATCAACCTCAACTATATCTCAAATTCTTAAATACATGCTAGGAACTATTTGTACTACTCCTAAGAGTTATTTCACTTCCAGTTTCATTTTTAAATCTTTTTATTTTTATTTTTATGCACATGCATAACTAAAAGCAAGAATAAAATATTTTAAGATTAACTGAGGCACCATTCATTTTCAATTTAAAATATTTTACATTAAAAGATGAATTTTCAATCTTTACAATTTAAAGCATACAAAGGCGAATGCCAATGCCAATTTTCTATTTATTTTTGTACGCTTTCAGATACTACAATTTACTCTCTAATGTTTTATATGAACAAGCTTCTTCCGAAAAAATCAGAGTTACTTTCTACTGTTTGACATGTTCAAAATTTTAGGGCATATTTGTTAAACAAATTATTTTCTCTTTTTAACTCTAATTTTTAATTAAATAATTAAATCTATCATAAAAAACAAACAGAAAACCTCAATTTTATAAATAAATTTTTTAATAATGAACCAGACTGTAGAGAGAAAAAAATTCAATTTAACTGAACTAATTAAACTCATCTTATCAATTTAATTCAATTTTTTTCTTACATCAATTTAATTTAATTAATTTTTCTTAAATATTCAATCCTTAATTTTTTAGTTAGAAGAATCAAACTAACCTAAAAAACAAAAAAGAGCCAAGTGGAGTAAGGGTATATAATTAGTTAAAACCAAACCGAACCGTCCAAAAATTATTAACTGAACCGAACCGAATTATCCCTAATAATCGAACTAAACCGACCAATAATCCTAGTATAACCGAACTAACCAAAACTGAAATAACCAAACAATAAAATACAATAACCGAACCGAACCGACAATAGCCAAAGAAAGAGAGTTCCCAAGCCCCAATCAAAATCGATAATCCTAATATAACCGAACATAAACCAAAACGATTTTCCAATCCCCAATCAGAATTTCCAAAACAAATGAACAAAAATCAGAAATAGCTAGAGAGTTTCCCAATCCAAATTTTCCAGAACAAGTGAACAAGAATCACTAAACTAGAAAGAAATGCGTGTACCTTTGAGTCTTTGATGCAAGAGTTAAGGTCGCCGAGGATCTTGTAGCTTTTGGAAAGAAAAAAAGCCTGGTCGACGAGCTTTGAAGCGCATGTCATCGTCGCCGATTGCCCCCTCCACCACTTCGACAGCCGCCACCATGGCCCAAATCTTGGAGTAGCCCTCGTTGATCATCCAAGCACAAGGAAAAGAAGAAACGAAGGCGAGGAATGGTTGGGTAACGGTTAGGGTTCAATTCGATCGGGTGTGGGTTTTGTGTTTTGGGGTCGTTGGAATCGATCTCACAGTCTTGCTTGTGAGTGGGAGAATGGGAGAGATAGAGAGAGAGAGAGAGAGAAGAAGGGTGCAATTTCAACACGAACTCGCAGCAGTCACAGGCAAAGGTGGGGGGAGATAGATAGAGAGAGAAAACTCAAAGAAAGAGGGACGTGTCGCAGGTCAAGTGTGGGTTCCATGTTTGGGGAGGGGGGGCGTGGTTATGCTAATTCGCTAAACCGGTTAGTTCGATTAATCGAATAACTAAAAATTGAAAATATTGTTAACCAAACCGAATCGTCTCATAAAAAAATCGAAACGAATTAATTGAACTAAATTATTTCATAAAAAAAATCAAATCAAACCGACCAAATTGGTCGATTCGATTCGATTCGATTAGTTCGATTTATCCGAACTTCTGCTCACCCCTAAAGTGGAGAGAAGAGAACAGGGGTTGAAAAAGAACAGAAGACATTGCACCTCACACCCCCCACAAAGACAGGCAAAACCCTTGCAGACTACAATAACAATAACAATAGTAATTAAAGTACATGACAAGCGCCAAATATTTAACTTCGTGCCATGCTATGCCAAACCCCCCCCCCCCCCCCAGAGATAAAAATTAAAATGCCTTGGCACCATCAATTGTATCTGTGTACCTAATAGACACTTCACATTCCAAGTGCCTAGAAGAAAGAAAAACGCCGATAGCTCATCGAAATCACGACAAATTATTCAATGTAACTATTATTATGTCATCGTGCTGATGAGTTATGACATTACCAATAATATGCTTGGCTATGCATACAAAACGTGAATAATGCCAGTGGGCGGGGATAAACTCTTATTTTTATTTATTTTTAGATTTATCAAAAACCACTCGCTCCCATATAACCAACATCTGTATACATGAAAAAGATGTAATTTGGCCTGTGATATCACATTTAAATAAAATATTCTTCTCCGAAATCCCTGTCAAGTAGCATTCCCACTGGCCACTGCAAATGTTGTCCAGTAACAACAAATAAATAAACATCAACTCACAATGTGTGTTAAAATCACCACGACAATGCTTTTAACTGACCCAGATGGCCTCTTCAGATTCCTCAAAGATACAGCCAAGGAACCCCAACCTTGAGGAGTCAAGTAATGTTCATAGTTCTCAGACAAGCAAGACAAAAAGGGGGAACTGAGCTTGAAATTCAAAGAAAAATACAATAATGCTCCGACCAAGAGAGAGAGAGAGAGAGAGAAATTGAACCGTGTTCGTTGTGTTGACAACATCCGAGGTGCAGTACATAAGCAGAACACCAAAGAGAAAATGTGTAACAACATGGAGGAAAGAAAATGTACATAAGAAGCTAAGAATGTTTTCTTTATGTCCTGCTAGTTATAAAATGAGAAAATTTGTCGTAAGTAGAACATGGTTAAGATGAGCACCATAACTATGAAAACAACCCAGTTAAGCAAAATAAGCCATTGACAGGGCAAAATAACTATTATCTGATAAGAAAAAACAACCCAGTTAAACAAAACTCCATAAAGACTCTGTACAGGTACAGTGAAAGGGGGAGAGGGGGAAGGAGGATGGGGCAACGCAAGCTGACGTGTGTACAGCTTGAGGGCATGACATGCATTTGGCTGAGACTCCCACTTCTTGTCTATCTTAACAACTTCTAACCATTAACAGTAGAGGAAATGACAATTAATGAGATCTGTGTTAGTCTCAAAATCCTATGAAAGAGTAGCAAGTTAAAACAAATTGAAAACTCACCATATGAAATGTGAGTATAGTAAAAATACAAGTGTGGATGATGTTATGGTAAAACCAATAGATCAAGTCAATACAAAAAAAAAAATCAGTTTACATATATTGGATGCTAACATCGAAAAAAGATAGAGAGACTGATGAGAATGTTATCCATTGAACTAAGGCAGGCTGGTTAAAATGGAGAAGTACATTTGGCATTCTATGTGATAGCAAGATTCTGTTAAAGCTAAAAAAAAAAAAAATTATAATACCAGTTTTACTGTATGGCAAAACTTGTAGGGCAGTAAAATACAAACTTGTATAAAACATGGGCGTATCACAGACAAGGATGCTATGAGTAAGGTTATCCATAACAAGGTTGAAGTGAATCCTATAAGATAAGATGCATTTAAAAGTTTAGTCATATGAAAAAAAAAAAAAAAAAGATCCAACAGAGGTTCATATAAGAAGAATGGATCATAGTTGTAGAAGATCAATAGGGGTTCCTATAAAAAGAGGTCAGAGGAAGATCAAGAAAAACTTAGTGAGAGATGCCTATAATATGAGTTATAAGGACTGTACAGAAGATAAGACCATAAAAGGGAATGACCAGCAAACTAGAATTCATGCAGTTAACCTTACAGAGTGAGATAAAGGCTTGATAGATTGTTGTTGGTACCCATGAGTACAGGAAGGACAAGATCCAAAGCTTTTAATGAGATTAATTTCTATTCTATGTCCTGAAAAAGCCATAAGTTCTTACATTCAAATGGTTGAAAACAAGGGAACAATCTGCTGACAAACTTGAGTTTTTAGCAAGTCAAAGCTGTTGAGGATTAATGCGTCAGGTAAAAAGAAAACAACTAAGACTTTGAAGGTTAAATTAGACAGTAATCAACTGAAAATAGTACTACACTTTTTTTTTCTCCATCTTAATTTATCTATATACCCATTACATATCCTCCAATCAAGACAAAGGATTTGTAAAAGGAAATCTTCTTTTCACTATCTACAACTCAGACAAATACCTTGCTGAGCAACCCCCAATCGGCTACCCATGTGTATCCCAACTAAACTCCATAAATTAACGTCTCCCATGTGCTCCCATAAAACCCGTAGGCAATTAAAGAACAAGCACTAGTCTAAAAACCTATCATTTACATGCAAAATGACATTTTGAAATCCAATATATACAAAGGCAAAGAAAAAGAAAGTATACTACAAAGTCTTAACCCTCTCCAATTTACAGGTTTTTTATTTTTTTCAATTCTTACAGATCCAAATGCAGAATTTGAAGAAAACAAACTCCAAAGGATCATTGTTAAACAAAGCAGCATCCTGGAAGACAAATGACACTATATGAGCCATTAAGGGGAGGAAGAGAGGGAGATCAACAAAAGGGACAAACAAATGTTGGATCACATCATCCAAAAAAAATGTTAGATCACTTTGCCAGTCCACAGGCATGAGCTCCCTCAATATGTAGTTTGCACTTGCTTCTCTAGCAGATGTAAATTGACTAATAACTAGGAAAATGCTACCCAAGACTGAAAAAAAACAAGAGGGCCAAGATAGCAAGACACAGGGAGAGAGAAAAACTAGAAGAGGTGTCTCAAAAGTTCATTTTAATAAGAAAGACACATCAGTTTCATTCTTATGAAAGACCACAATATGCATTCCAGATTTTGCAGCCTGCGAGCATGTTCCAATCAACAGAATAAACAAATTTGTTAATTAAAATAAATCTATAATTTCATTAATGTTTCAAATCTTGAACTAAAAGTAGAATAAAATAATTTATAGACGATCTCATCAAATGAGATTATATCGACCATTTAGTATAATAATAGCGCATAAAAATTTAGGAATAAAAAAGTTTATGAATAACAATAACCAACAACAAAAAAGAAATAAATAAAAACTAATAGATTAAAATTATAAGTAATAGTATATTTATGCGCATGTATATATATATCCAAAAAATTATAATATATATACAAGAAAAATATAGATTTCGATTTCGATTCGGTTCGGTTCGAACCACGATTTAAAAAAAACAAATCAATAATCAAATCAAATATATCAATTCTTAATTTTTTAGAATTAGAACCTAACCGTTAAACTATATAACTAATTCAAAAGGCACGATTCGATTTGGTCCGATTTGATCTAGTTAATCGATTTTTGGATTTTTTTGACACTCCTAGAAATTAACCTGCTTAAGCTGTGCAACTCAAGTTAAAAAGAAATCATAATTAAAAGGTATTATGTATTCTGTTTAGTTACTAAATTTTGAAATGTTATCTGTTAGTCACTAATATTTTAAAATTATTACTGTTTAGTTACTGAATTTTAAAATATTATCTACTAGTCACTAATATTTCAAAATTGTTTTTTATTAGTCACTCGTGAACTCAAAGTTCACTAACTAACGAGTGATGGATAAGAAACGATTTTAAAATATGAATAACTAACATGTAACATTTTAAAATTTAGTAACTAAATAATAATAGTTTTGAAATATTAATGACTAATAAATAATATTTTAAAATTTAATTATCAAATAATAACAAAATATAAAGTTGAGTAATTATTAATGTAATTAACTCTATTATAAGGGTATTATTAATAATTAAGAGCTATACGAACGTGTTCACTGTGTATGTTAGATTTGATAATGTGTGAAGAACTTGTCAAATTATTTTATTATTAAAATACTCTTTAATTAATCTATTTTATTAAATATGTAAACCACAGATTTAGCGTATGAATCTTTATTAAGTTTTTTATTCATAAAATAGCCCTTAATGTCTCAGATATAATACCTATATGAACTCATCACTGTCTCTGAATTACGACAAATATAATCTAATCTCACCCATCATTTGTTTGGTTGAAGAAACATAAACCGTGAGCACTAAGCCAAGTACAGGTCACAACCATAATTACATCTGTAACCCACACGGCATATCATTATCAGCGACAACAGTTTTTCACACCATCGGATTATGGGTTCACATCATACCTTAATGCATCGCTGACAATTCACTCACACTGTTGATTCAAATCAAAACCCACAATTTTTGTACCAGTTTTAGTTTGCCCAATTAATGTTGGATAATTATACAACAAGAGTATTGCATTGATTATTGGTTCACTTCAGTGAGTAAATGTAATGTCTCAAGAGTTTAGGGAAGAGTAGTATATATTGAGAATAAATAAAGAATAAAATAATATCAGTTGGATACTTTTTTAAATTGAATGCAAGCAAATAATTCCAGGGTTAAGCGTGCTTGATTTGGAAAAATTCAAGGATGGGTGACCCCCCTGAGAAGTTTGCGTAGGCCCATCAGGATAAGTTGTTTCGATTTTTCCTATCACTCGATGCATGATGTTACAGGTGGTATCAGAGTCAACATTTGGTGAAGGTGATCCGATGAGGGCGGGGAGTGGTGTCGGGGCTCGAGAACCTGTACAAGGAGCGATTTTTGACATGCTTCTAGGATGACAGCCCTTAAGGGGAGAAGGTCTGAGAATAGTTGTAAAGTCGCATGACGAGAACGTCATATACTCAAGGGGGAGAATGTAATGTTTCAAGAGTTCAGAAAAAAGTAGTATATATTGAGGATAAGTAAAGAAGGAAACAACACCAAGTGGATACCTTTTGCGTTGAATGCAAGCAAACGACTCCAAGATTAAGCGTGCTTGACTTGAGAAAATCCAAGAATTGGTGACTTCTCTGGGAAGTTCGCGTAGACCCATCAAGGTAAGTTATTCCGATCTTTTCTATCACTTGATGCAGGATATTACAGTAAATTACATGGATTATTAAACTTCATGAATTATCTCTATTTATGATTTTATTTCTTTATAAGTTTAATGCATTACAAAATGGCATATTATTATATTTTGATATGTGACAGAAACCCACCCACACTCCTAATCATATTTGTACTGTTTGCATAATTGACAATACAGTCGACCACAACTTACAATCGTCTCGTCAAACAAGAAATTTGAATTACAATTATCTTGAAGGATTCGAACATCCTCCTAATAGATTGAATAGATGATAACCTTCTTATACGAAGACACCCATAAAAATCAAGTATCATCATCAATTTAGCCAATTAAGATGCAAATCACATTCAATTCAAAGTTGATCACAAATAAGGGCATTTAGGGACAATTTTCTATAACATCGTCATTATAACTTATGTTTGGAAATGTTTTAACTAATCTTTTTTTGGTCTTTCTTTGTATTTTATTAGGAACTTGTTTGATCTTGTCCACCCTTCTCATAGGGGCGTTTATAGTCTTTTTCTTTAAGTAACCAAATCATATTAATCTTGTTTTCAAGCACCTTATCATTGCTAAAAGCCACTATGACTTTATCATGATAACTTCATTTCTAATTCCATTTCTTGCGTTGCACATTGATGGTAACATCTTCAAGTCAATTATGTTCATATTTGGAGCATGTTGGTGTTTCACTATCCAACATTTGATGGGATATAGTAGAATTAATTTTATAGTTATAATATGGTAGAAGAGGTTTGGCAAGCAAAGAAACACAATGACGAAAGATAACAATCGACGACGTTGGTAATGGTAGTAGAGGTTTGGTAAGCGAAGAAACGCAATGACGAAAGATAACAATCGGCGACATTGGTAATGGTAGAAGAGGTTTAGCAAGCGAAGAAACACAATGCCGAAAGATAACAATCGGCAATGTTGGTAGTGTTTAAGAGGAAGTCTTCATAACAATGGGGTTGATGAAGAGGTGCAAAATGGTTCAAGACAAATATATATAACAACGTAATTCAAAAAATAGGTCAAAGATAAAAATATAACCTATGCATCCATTTCATTTATTATAATTATAATTCAAAATTTAAATTTAACTGAAATTAAGACTCATAATTCGATCGTGATTATAATTTCGAATTTGACTCATTATAATGTTCAATTCAATTTTGATTGAAATTTATCTTATCTGAAAGAATATTTTCATAAATCATCTTTTGATTAGGATATGATTTTTTGTATATATCTAATAGATGATTTTAAATCTATAAATAAATACTTAATACTCTAAAATTAGTTACATCAATATCATCTTAGTAACATTTATTTTTTTATCTGTAATTTTTTTTATTTGAGATTTTCAAGTAAAATTTTATATTCGTGTATGTGATTGATAATTTAATTATGATTTATATTCGATCCAATTTTATAACACTATCCGATAAAATGGGATGTTTTTCATCCATTTGAAGGAATGGGCATCCATTCCTTCGTAACAACCAAACCTAATCCATCCTTCCTTCCAACCAAACAAAAGACAAAATGAGGTTTGGTCGAAGAAGCTTTTTTCCCAATGTGTGTGATAATAAAGAAGACAATGCCATTGTGACTGTGAAGGACAAGCTTGAAGAAGCTTTACCTTGTGCGTCTGCGTTTCCATCTCAGAGCATCTAAGAGAATCAACAAATCCAGCAGTTGAGATTCAAAGGAAAGCTTTACTCTTTATTTTTTAGTTTATAACATGAGAAATCGAAAGGTCTCCAATCACAAATAATTTTTTGCCCAATCCGTCTTATCCTTTTTAAAACCCACGATTCATATATATATATATATATATATATATTTTACAACAAGAGAAACTTGAAAATTTTTCAAACACAAACAGTTTTTAACTTAGACCATCTCACCCTCTCTAAAACCCACGATCCGCTTTAACCTAACCTAACCGTACAGATAACTTTACAACAAAACGAAACTCAAGACCTAACCTCTAAGATACACACATGTGATTGCATAATATCGCAAAAAGGTAAAATCAACCTCAACAATATCTCAAATTCTTAAATACATGCTAGGAACTATTTGTACTACTCTTAAGAGTTATTTCACTTACAGTTTCATTTTTAAATCTTTTTATTTTTATGCACATGCATAACTAAAAGCAAGAATAAAATATTTTAAGATTAACTGAGGCACCATTCATTTTCAATTTAAAATATTTTACATTAAAAGATGAATTTTCAATCTTTACAATTTAAAGCATACAAAGGCGAATGCCAATGCCAATTTTCTATTTATTTTTGTATGCTTTCAGATACTACAATTTACTTTCTAATGTTTTATATGAAAAAGTTTCTTCCGAAAAAATCAGAGCTACTTTCTACTGTTTGACATGTTCAAAATTTTAGGGTATATTTGTTAAACAAATTATTTTCTATTTTTAACTCTAATTTTTAATTAAATAATTAAATCTATCATAAAAAACAAACAGAAAACCTCAATTTTATAAATAAATTTGTTAATAATGAACCAGACTGTAGAGAGAAAAAAATTCAATTTAACCGAACTAATTAAACTCACCTTGTCAATTTAATTCAATTTTTTTCTTACATCAATTTAATTTAATTAATTTTTCTTAAATATTCAATTCTCAATTTTTTTAGTTAGAAGAATCGAACTAACCATAAAAAAAGAACCAAGTGAAGTATGGGTGTATAATTGATTAAAATCGAACTAAACCGACCGATAATCATAGTATAACCGAACTAACCGAAATCGAAATAACCAAACAATAAAATGCAATAACCAAATCAAATCGACAATAGCCAAAGAGAGTTCCCAAGCCCCAATCAAAATCGATAATTCTACTATAACCAAACATAAAACCAAAACAATTTTTCAATCCCTAATCAAAATTTCCAAAACAAATGAACAAGAATCAAAAATAGCTAGAGTTTCCCAATCCAAATTTTCCATAACAAGTGAACAAGAATCACTGAATCAGAAAGAAATATGTGCACCTTTGAGTCTTAGACTCAAGAGTTAAGGTCGCCAAGGATCTTGTAGCGCTTGGGAAGAAAAAAGGCCTGGTCGACGTGCTTTCAAGCGCACGTCATCATTGCCGATTGCCCCTCCGCCACTTCAGCAACCGCCACCATGGCCCAAATCTTGGAATAGCCCTCGCCGATCGTCCAAACACAAGGAAAAGAAGAAACGAAGGCGAGGAATGGTGGGGTAAAGGTTAGGGTTCGATTCAATCAGGTATGGGTTCCGTGTTTTGGAGCCGCCAAAATCGATCTCGTAGTCTCGCTTGTGAGTGGGAGAGTGGGGGAGATAGAGAGAGAGAGGGAAAAAGGGTGCGATTTCAACACGAACTTGCAGCAGTCGCAAACGAGGGTGGGGGGAGATAGAGAGAGAGAGAGAGAGAAAGAGAGAACTCAGAGAAAGAAAAGAGTAAGTGTCGCGGGTCAAGTGTGGGTTCCATGTTTAGGTGAGAAAGGAGGGGGGATGCAGTTATACCGATTAACCGAATAACTGAAAATTGAAAATATTGTTAATCGAACCGAACCGTTTCATAAAAAAATTGAAACGAATTAACTAAACTAAATTATTTCATCAAAAAAATCGAACCGAATTTGTCGATTCGGTTTGATTAGTTCGATTTATCTAAACTTCTGCTCACCCCTAAAGTGGAGAGAAGAGAACAGGGGTTGAAAAAGAACAGAAGACATTGCACCTCACACCCCCACAAAGGCAAAACCCTTGCAGACTACAATAATAATAATAATAATAATAACAATAGAAATTAAACTACATGACAAGCACCCAATACTTAACTTCGTGCCATGCTATGCCAAACCCCCACCCCGAGAGATACAAATTAAAATGCCTTGGCACCATCAATTGTATCTGTGTACCTAATAGGCACTTCTCATTCCAAGTGCCTAGAAGAAAGAAAAACGCTGATAGCTCATCGAAATCACGACAAATTATTCAATGTACCTATTATTATGTCATCGTGCTGATGAGTTATGACATTACCAATAATATGCTTGGCTATGCATACAAAACGTGAATAATGCCAGTGGGCGGGGATAAACTCTTATTTTTATTTATTTTTAGATTTATCAAAAACCACTCGCTCCCATATAGCCAACATCTGTATACATGAAAAAGATGTAATTTGGCCTGTGATATCACATTTAAATAAAATATTCTTCTCCAAAATCCCAGTCAAGTAGCATTCCCACTGGCCACTGCAAATGTTGTCCAGTAACAACAAATAAATAAACATCAACTCACAATGTGTGTTAAAATCACCACGACAATGCTTTTAACTGACCCAGATGGCCTCTTCAGATTCCTCAAAGATACAGCCAAGGAACCCCAACCTTGAGGAGTCAAGTCATGTTCATGGTTCTCAGACAAGCAAGACAAACAGGGGGAACTGAGCTTGAAATTCAAAGAAAAATACAATGCTCCGACCAAGAGAGAGAAAAATTGAACCGTGTTCGTTGTGTTGACAACATCCGAGGTGCAGTACATAAGCAGAACACCAAAGAGAAAATGTGTAACAACATAGAGGAAAGAAAATGTACATAAGGAGGTAAGAACGTTTTCTTTATGTCCTGCTAGTTATAAAATGAGAAAATTTGTCGTAAGTAGAACATGGTTAAGATGAGCACAATAACTATGAAAACAACCCAGTTATAAGCAAAATAAGCCATTGACAAGGCAAAATCACTATTATCTGATAAGAAAAAACAACCCAGTTAAGCAAAACTCCATAAAGACTCTGTACAGGTACAGTGAAAGGGGGAGAGGGGGAAGGAGGATGGGGCAACGCAAGCTGACGTGTGTACAGCTTGAGGGCATGACATGCATTTGGCTGAGACTCCCACTTCTTGTCTATCTCAACAACTTCTAACCATTAACAGTAGAGGAAATGACAATTGACGAGATCTGTGTTAGTCTCAAAATCCTATGAAAGAGTAGCAAGTTAAAACAGATTGAAAACTCACTATATGAAATGTGAGTATAGTAAAAATACAAGTGTGGATGATGTTATGGTAAAACCAATAGATCAAGTCAATACAAAAAAAAAAATCAGTTTACATATATTGGATGCTAACATCAAAAAAAGATGGAGAAACTGATGAGAATGTTATCCATTGAACTAAGGCAGGCTGGTTAAAATGGAGAAGTACATTTGGCATTCCATGTGATAGCAAGATTCTGTTAAAGCTTAAAAAAAAAAAAAATTATAATACCAGTTTTACTGTGGCAAAACTTGTAGGGCAGTAAAATACAAACTTGTATAAAACATGGGCGTATCAGAGACAAGGATGCTATGAGTAAGGTTATCCATAACAAGGTTGAAGTGAATCCTATAAGATAAGATGTATGAGACACAATTAAAAGTTTAGTCATATGAAAAAAAAAAAAAAAAAAAGATCCAACAGAGGTTCATATAAGAAGAATGGATCATAGTTGTTGAAGATCAATAGGGGTTCCTATAAAAAGAGGTAAGAGGAAGATCAAGAAAAACTTAGTGAGAGATGCCTATAATATGAGTTGTAAGGACTGTACAAAAGATAAGACCATAAAAGGGAATGACCAGCAAACTAGAATTCATGCAGTTAACCTTACAGAGTGATTGTTGATTTCCATATTGTACTTGTTGGTTTCACCATGTCAACTAAGTGATGGAACACAACTATATCAATTATCTTCATTCACCACCATCTCATGAAACTTCTCCATATGAAGATAGTGTTGAAACTTCATTTCATCATTACTCCGCCAGGAGATATTATCCACTGCCGGTCCCAAGCCCGGATGAAGGAGGAGGGTTGCGTTAGGTAGCTGACAGCCAGCGTAAAACCTTGTCAGATCCAAATATGAATTCTAGACAAACTATCTGTTAGGATATAATCCACATAGAAATCTAGAATTCATGTAGCCAACCCCACATAGTGGGATAACGGCTGGATATGTTGTTTAACCTTACAAAGTGAGATAAAGGCTTGATAGATTGTTGTTGGTACCCATGAGTACAGGAAGGACAAGATCCAAAGCTTTTAATGAGATTAATTTCTATTCTATGTCTTGAAAAAGCCGTAAGTTCTTACATTCAAATGGTTGAAAACAAGGGAACAATCTGCTGACAAACTTGAGTTTTTAGCAAGTCAAAGCTGTTGAGGATTAATGCGTCAGGTAAAAAGAAAACAACTAAGACTTTGAAGGTTAAATTAGACAGTAATCAACTGAAAATAGTACTACACTTTTTTTTCTCCATCTTAATTTATCTATATACCCATTACATATCCTCCAATCAAGACAAAGGATTTGTAAAAAGAAATCTTCTTTTCACTATCTACAACTCAGACAAATACCTTGCTGAGCAACCCCCAATCGGCTACCCATGTGTATCCCAACTAAACTCCATAAATTAATGTCTCCCATGTGCTCCCATAAAACCCGTAGGCAATTAAAGAACAAGCACTAGTCTAAAAACCTATCATTTACATGCAAAATGACATTTTGAAATCCAATATATACAAAGGCAAAGAAAAAGAAAGTATACTACAAGTCTTAACCCTCTCCAATTTACAGGTTTTTTATTTTTTTCAATTCTTACAGATCCAAATGCAGATTTTGAAGAAAACAAACTCCAAAGGATCATTGTTAAACAAAGCAGCATCCTGGAAGACAAATGACACTATATGAGCCATTAAGGGGAGGAAGAGAGGGAGATCAACAAAAGGGACAAACAAATGTTGGATCACATCATCCAAAAAAAATGTTAGATCACTTTGCCAGTCCACAGGCATGAGCTCCCTCAATATGTAGTTTGCACCTGCTTCTCTAGCAGATGTAAATTGACTAATAACTAGGAAAATGCTACCCAAGACTGAAAAAAAACAAGAGGACCAAGATAGCAAGACACAGGGAGAGAGAAAAACTAGAAGAGGTGTTTCAAAAGTTCATTTTAATAAGAAAGACACATCAGTTTCATTCTTATGAAAGACCACAATATGCATTCCAGATTTTGCAGCCTGCGAGCATGTTCCAATCAACAGAATAAAAATTACAATTGCAATCTCTTATTTTCCTAAGCTACCCAATAATAAATTGAACAGCCAGAGCCCAAAGAAAGTATTGAGATTCTAAGACAAACATAATTCTTTAACATGAAAGTGATGGAAATGGAGATACTAACAAAGAAACAGCCCCCACCCTCTTGCCAGCATAGATGACCAACAAGATCCACCATTAAAAAAAACAAAAACAAAAGAGGCCAAACCAAATATCAAGATAACAGATCTGACTATAACCAGTTACGAATTGAAAATAAAAGAGAAAAGATATGGTCACATCACGAGGGCAGGCTGAGACAGGTCTCAAACAAGGAAACAATTCAAGGTTATCCATGTACAGGAGATGCCAGGGTAACCTGCAATTTCAGAAGCGCAGGTATGGACATGGGAAGAGAGCAAGACAAAGACAGGGACAAAGCCAACAACAATTCTTCAAAGATGATGAGTACCAGAAACAAAAAAAAAAAAAACTGCAGAGCAACAAAAAAACATATTTTTATAAAAATTAAAAAAATTGGGGAAAACCACTTACAAACTAATTATAAGATAATACATCTATAGAAAAAAGATCCAAAGATGCAGTAAGTAATATGGCAAATCTATGTGCCCTGAAGCATACTTCTTCATCTTATACACCAAATGCACTATATCACACTAAAAGGGACAACTAGTCATGTATAATATTGACTGTGTCTGAGCTTGCCAGACCAAAACATAAAAGAGATTCATGACTAACAATAGCATAATCACTAAATGCCAAGAATCAAATAAAAACTGCTTGACCTCAACAGTAAAGAGGCTTTAACTAACAAATAGAGAAAAGTCACATGCATACATAGAACTATGAAATGTTCTCTTGCTTTTTCATTACAAATGAATTCATACATCTCAAAATAGAAAGTTTCTGCATCTGAAAATATTTGCTTTAAAGTTGCAATGTATCATAAAACTTCTATCACGACCTTAAGAACCAACTTTGGCAAAAACTTCTGGATTGTGCAGAAAATCATATATAGTAGATTTTACTACTTAATGATTTTGGTGTGCATCTTATTACACAATCATTTCAATCTGCATCAGGATCCTACTCAATCCCACTCTTAGATTTTGTTGTGCATAATATATATTAGCTATTGCTTATTCCTATGTTTGTGGAACAAAACAAGCATTTTACACCAGGGCAAAAATTCGTACAATAATAGTCATACTGAAATAAATATGCTAGTAAAATCAAATTAGTCACACCAACTCTCAACCAGGAAAAACTAGACAGTAAGGCCAAATTATTAGTTTTTTAATTCGTACTTTTTCCTTTTCCTACAGATCATCTTTTTTTCCTTTCTTTTGTTATTTCAAACCACAACCAACCATTTTAAAAGTGCGAAGCTATTGTTCAAATTCTTTTTTCAGCATCTTTCTTCATGTCTTTTTCTTGGAATCCATAGCTCAGAAGTTTCAACAAACCAGTGCCAATATTGGTTTTATGGAACAAAGAATCACTTTTATTTCATTCTTTGTCTGGTTACTATATTTTCTAAATTTAACTTGCTCTTTGATTTAAGTCACTTTTTAATTTTCTAAAACACAAGATTTTTACTTTTAAATTCTTTATAACATATAAGTGATAAATTATATTATTCAGTTAAAAAGTGCCACTTTTCATAACTTAGCCTCATTTTGTGTATACTAATTAATTTGTTCATATAAAACATCATGTATTTTTTTTTCCTTTTCTTGGCAAGATTTTATAATTCCCAATGATTAATCAATCATGCAAGCCCATCCAGTGATTCAGCACAAGATTCCCACTTTTACAATTGCATATTTCCCAAAGCAAGTTGAAAAATATTTTGAATTGTAATTTGTAAAACTCTAACTAATTCCCAATACTCGAATCCATGACCTTCCTATCACAAAGGAGCAGGCTTACTGTTGCTACCAAGGCTCACCGTCAATTAGAGAAACATAAGCCCCAACATAATTTCTGGAAACTAGCTTTTAAACCCCATTGTCACCCAAAGTTATACTCTAAAAGAAAATGATAATTTTCTATGAAACAAAGGGTGGTAACTAGTAATCTAAACATGCCCTCTACCACTCAAAAGAATCAGATACATCACAGAAGGAAGGACTGGTGATACTCAAAAGAATCAGATATCTCACAAGAGACAATAAACTCAATTCCTTTTCATTTCCTGTTTATAATGTGCCTCATGAAATAATATTACACACTAGCCATTCACCCATTCGCAGGTCCTTCTCAAATCAAAACCGTGAATGAAATTTGGAAATCATTAAACTGCCCAACAAAAGGGATTTTTTTTTGTGATTTGAGTGTTGGAGATTTGAGGCACTTCTCCAACAGACTCAAAAAGTTGGATAGTCAATCCAATAGAGAAAAGTAAGATTACTAAATTTGTGAATTTGGAAGGAAGAAAAAAAATACAGCAGCACATGTTGATTGCATGCACCCAGCTTTAAGAAGTCATTTTAATGTTAATTTGGACATTAATTCCAAAAAAATGATACCAAACTCATATGAGGAAACAATTACCAGAAAGAGACGATTAAGAAATGAAAGCAAATTGATGGAGGCTGAGCAGCTGGCCTCAAGTTTGGCCCACGATTACCGAGCTTCCAACAATTACAGTCCAAGGTATTGGGGTTAAAATAAAGGAAGCAAATCAGCCTTTGCAGTTGATTTAATCAGTATTCACAAAGCAGGTTTTAAATTCACAAACTGTGGGGTTTCACATCATGTCCTAAATAGAAGAGAAGAATAAAACAATAAAGTAAAATCTAAGGGGTTGTTTACTTGTGGAGAATGTTTTCTGTTTTTCATCTTTGTTTCCATGTTTTCATTTTTAAAGAAAATTAGAGAAAAATGAAAAACGCGTTCATTTCTACCAAATATGAAACCAGTTTTAAACTTCAGAAAAAACAAGAGAATGTGTTCAAAATCATGTTATTTTCTATTGAACAAAAACTTAAGAGGAGAGGCCGACAATCCCCTAAGTATCTGCAAGAGGAGGAGAGCCAGACGATCTGCAAAGGATCTGTGAGAAGAGGAGAGGCTGATGATCTGGAAAGGATCTGTGAGAAGTGGAGAGTTGAACGATTCGCGAAGGGTCTGTGAGAAGAGGAGAGGCCGACAATATGGGAAGAGGGATTTGAGAGCTGGAGAGGTCGATGATCCATGAAGGGTCTGCAAGAAGAGAATAGCCAGACAATCCGCGATCCTTCAAAGCAGGGGCCGAAGCTGAAGGTTATGCAATGAAGACAAGAAGCAGATGAAGGATGTGCATCAATGAAGGATATGCAGCTTGGAGGATTCAAAACAGTCTCCCATAGAAAACTGTGTTTTCCCTTGGAAATAAGTGGGAAAACACGGTTAAAATTTACAAAGGAAATAGAAGAAAACAACTTTAAGATGTTTTCTAAGGCCTAATACTGCTCTAGTTTTCCACAAGTAAACAGCCCCTAAAATTTTCTTCTCCAAAAAACCACCACAGAAAACAAAGTCCAACCTTTCACATACTACTTACCCTCAATGTGAACAAATTAAAGCTGTAAAGGATTACAACACAGCAAATGCCTAAAACCCAACCAGTAAGAATGGAAAAGTACAGAACAGGACAACAAAAGTATCCAGCTTCCCCAACCTTGTCCTGCCCAAACCCCAAAAGTGGGACATGACGCCAATCCCAACCCATATAGCTAAAGGCAAAGAAGCCTAGTTCATGAAAGGTTGATTGATTTTCCGTTGAAAGGATTATTCCATTGACTGGAAACAAAAGAAAGGAGATATATAACAAACTTATATATGTTTGAAAATCTAGGTAACGTCAGGAATCTTGCCTGTGTACATGTTTGTTGTGAGCAATCAACACCTCAATCTAATGGACCAATAGTGGGACAAGATAAGGTGATAGAGCATGCCTTAGGCCACACTTAGAGGAAGATGAGGAAGCATACCACAGCTGTAGGCACTCAATTCTTCCCCTTTCCAGACCTACTCAGCAGCACATGGCAGCAAACACCACATTGCAATTTGAACAACAGAGAATATGAAATCACAGAGAGACAAGAAACAAAACCCTGGAATAAATTTTTACAGATCACCTAGATAATATAAACCCCAAAAAAGAAGTCACCATATTTACACACAGTTATAAATTCATCACCCAAACCCCTTCCTAGTGGGTTCAGGTAGGGTTGGAACCTGACTAGTCAGTTTATATTGCCATACCTACACACCATCCATTGACAAGCACCTGGAAAGTACAACTTTTCCAAGGCAAGAAAGTGATAAGAGACTTGCATGTAACAACCATAACTACAATTAGGCAATAAGTACCTTTCGCATATTGAATTTGAAACAGGCATTATCAGCACCAATCACCTCCTAACAAAGTTGCCTTACATCTATGGCAACTTGCAAAATATGCCTAACAATATATCTTGATCTTATTCTAAAATTCACATCCACAGATATTAATATATCATAACTTAAAAGCAAAATCCAACTCCTTAAATTTATTCATTTCCATTCTGAAAGCATAAAATAAACCACATTCTTAACAGCCATAGCCTTGGATCAAGATATTATCATTACACCCAAGAGCCTAATACTGGCACCAGCTAACCAGCCAGTGGCCAATACTTAATCATATAAAGGGCATACATATGAGATGAAGAACAAACAATATGATCAAATCAGAACACAGCCATAGAGAAAGAGATATGTTCAAGAGAAATTATAATTAATATGTCAGTTCAAATAATTGAAGCCACTCATCAGCTTATAAGAAAGGGCGTTGAATAACAATAATAAATCAAGATTTGTAATAAGGAAGCTTGATGAGAAACCACAATTGTTCCTAAGCATCCAATTCATGTTCCTAAGAGTTTCCCGAGTGTTCCAAAAATATAATGTATCCCACAAAAATTTCCCATTCACTCTAGACAAACTTCATCTTAAATTGATTTGCAGATTAGCAAGACTGAACCAAGTTTCCTGGTTACCATCCCCAAACCATGAGCCACATTCATGAAACTTCCCTCAAGAAAAACATCGGCTTGGGGGTCAAAATACATCAGGACAAAACCAATTGGCCATTCAAAATTCATTCAGCTCAAGTGTCTAAAAGCATACGTCACAATGGAACTTCTCTGCAAGTGAGATTTGAGTTAAGCAGTGGAGCATGAATGGATAACGCTAGTACGAGCTGAGAAACCATAACACAACGCACTTGTCAAAGCCCCAGCTGCTAAATATAAGCAAATATGTTCTGAATTCAACCCCAAGAGCAACAAATATTCAGTTTGACTGGGTAAACTATCTCAGCAGCCTTTTTGGTGGGACCAATAATAGCCAGGAGTCTCATAAAGAGATTAGAATTAACTATAACAGGTATTCCCACGTTCCTTGAAAGATTTCAAGTTTCAACATATAAATGGTACAAGGAAATAAATGACTACAGGAAAAAGCCATAGTATCAAGGACATATAAGAAGATGCATTTCAAATCAACAGCAACAAGCAGAAAGCCTTTACCCACCAAACAGGACCCTCGTTTCTAAAAATAAAGAAATAAACAAACATGAGCACACATAAAGACTTGCAAGCTTATATGTTGAAGACAAAGTGACCCTACTATGTTACCAAGTAGAAGCATGCCAAAGCAAATCTACTTTTATACATAAAGAAAGAAAAAAAGCAAAAACAATTCTGAAAAATGATAGGAAGAAATGAAAAGAACAATAACAAAATAAAGAAAACAAACAAAAACAAGACCAAAAAATTATAGGAAAAAATGAAAAGAACAATAACAAGGAACAACATTTTTGCATGTTCTTGATTCAATGTAAATGCTAAAGTCAACTGAGGTTATTTATTCTCACCCCATACTCCTATCATATCTTTATCAACCCCTTGCCTACATAGCAGAAGCAAGAAGGGTATTACATGCATATCCATTCTCATCTGAAACAGCATACACAACATATCATTATGAACATCTCCAAAAATATCAGAAGTTCTAAATTCCCAGATATAAAAGGCATGGGGTTTCCTTTGTCTTCAAACTCCATATTTTGTTAGTTCACCCAAGTCATAAAAAAATTCAACTGTGAAATGGTAAAGAACAGTGTGCTTTTTCTGGTGCATGATATCAGAATAAGGGACCATTTGATAATGCTGGGAAATTTTGCTGTTGTGAGAATCATTTTTGTAAAAGTGCTTTTACAAGAATCACTTTTAAAAAAGAACAGTTTAGCATTTTGCCAGATAATCTGAAAAACACTTTTAATGTTGTTATGTGTGCTTGTGTTTGGCCAACGATTGACAAAAGGCACTTCTGATAATCAAAGAACCAAAAAAGAAATTGACAAAAGTGCTTTAATAATTACTACTGTTTGGATTAAAAATGCTTTCCACATTTTGAAATTTTATGATTAAATATATTTTCAATTTATAAAAATCTGGCACATTTTTTTGCACTAAAATTATTAATTAAATCATTAAAATAAATAAATACAAACAATATTTTTAAATTAACAAGCAGAGACTCATTCAAAAGAAGCTTTTCAAGCCTTTCAATTTTTCTGCTCCTAATGCCACATAGTAAAGTAACACTCATTATCTGGTTGGCACCCATTATTGAATCTTGATCAAGTTATCTGCTTCATCCAACTTCCGTTCTTTGTAAAATTCACAAATCAAATGGAAATAGGTAACGAAATTAGGCTTGATGTTCCTTAGCCTCCACAAATTTCTGAGCTTGCACCTGAATCCTAATATTGTATGTAATAATCCCCAGATGAATGTTGTACTTTTTCATTAGTTCCAAAACCTTCCCAACATCATCATATTTCTCCTAACTGTAAAACCCATCAATTAAAGTCCTTAATGTCATCACGCAGCTTAATGCAGAACATAGAGGATGACCAAAATGCCCCCATAAAGGTTGACGAGCATGAACAGATGAATGTTGAAGTCTTGAAGAGCAAAAAAGTTTCAACTTATGAGATGGATGATAGAAACAATCAGTGACGGTAGTGGTTGTCCTGACCACAAAACTCAATAGCAGAAAATAAAGAGGATAACCAAAAAAAATCCCCATAATAGTTGCAAAGCATGAAGAGATGAATGTTGCAGAGCATAAAAGTTGTGACCAGGGAGATGGATGACGGTGGCAACCACTAACCATGGCAAGGGTTGTCTGACACCACTCATGCTCTTCATTGGGGATGAGAAATAGGGTTTGAAAAGAAATGTTGAAGAAACAATGTTAAATGGAAGGGATAATGGTTGTAATTTTAAATGTTCATTAAGGTTAATTTGGGCAAATAATAATTTTTTTTTCTGCTTCTGCTTTTGATGTACAACAGAAACTGCAAATTCTTGCTTCTGTTGTACAGTAGAAAAACTGTTTTTACGGTCATATAAAAGCACTTCCTATTTTTGTCAAACACTACAAAAATGCATAAAAGCGCTAGTTTCCCTTGCCACCACAGGGGGAACAGGCCCTAAGGTTGAGGAAAGTAGCATCACATTTCTTATTCAACCAAGCAAATGTTAGTATCACATCAGATTTTCTCCCATCAAAAGAAAAGAGCGGAAAATTATTTTCATTTCAATTTCAATTCAGAAAAAAAGTAAATAAGAAAGGATATTTTCAATCCCTCCGATGCAAGGATATATTGTGAAGTAAAAACAATTGCTTATTGTGCGAGGATGTAAGTCAGAACTAGGAAACTTACAACCAAATTCATAAGCAAGGAGACTTATCAATGCTTTCAGTTGGCAAAAATAGTATAAAAAATCTACAAATGTGAGAACTTCAAAACCCAATCATAACAATATCTAGGGAATTTAGACAGACCACAGGAAACTTATGATCAGGCACCTGTAAATATATTGAAATGAACTACTCGAAACAATCAACAAATTATCAGTAAGTAAAATCCAGAAATTAAGAATACTTACAAGAGTTGATGAAGCATGGGGTGTTGTAACCTAAAAAACCCAAAAGAACATGTCATTCCCATTTGAAAAGCAGACATCAAATATCATCTTACTAACAAGAAGTAGAAAACCAAACAGGGAGACTCACTGGAAAGTACATCCAGTTCAAGCTGCTGCAGTGATACATCTCCGATGTGAATTCCTCCAGAATGACTGATCCATGGATCAGATATAATGCGAGTTCAATTAGAATATAAATTTACTTCAAATAAGGAAATAACAAAAGCAAAGACCAGAACACTAACAGATAGCCCTCTTGCTACTTCACTACAATATAAATTTACTTGAAGAAACAAATAACAAAAGCAAACACCACAACAATGAAGCAGCTCAATTGCTACAATAGCATTCACACGATGAGACAAATTTACACAATAAAAATGAATCAGGTAACTAAGAACGTGCTAGTACATTTCCATCCTGCAAACGTTTTAATTATTATCAGAAAGTTTCAGCAAATGCATGCAAGCATTATCCTTCTTATACTCCTAATAAAAATGAATCAGGTAATTATTAACATGCCAATACTTTCCCCAACCTGCAAACATTCTTAATCAATATCAGAAAATCTCATCAAATGCATGCAGGCATAATCCTTCTCACACCCCTTAGTACAAATTACCAAAAATTGAACTTCAGCAGTATCCTTTCTACAACATTCTAACAGCAATAATATGCATGTACCACAATGCTCACATAAATCAAGGCTTGACACCAATAAATCCTAATGCAAAGTAGTCAATTATTGTTCGAGTTCCAGCCACTACCACTAAAAGAGTCCATGGAACAGAAAGTATAATGTTGAAACAGACATCAAGGCATGAAGTTTAAAGGGTGCCATGGAAAGCTCCTAATAAACAAACCAAGGTACCTTCTCCAGAGTGCCTTTTATGCATCTAAAGCACTGAGTAGTTGCCTCATAGCACTGGTAGACTCCTGAATGAAAAATAGAATTAGACTCTCCAGGATCCAACCAATTCAGGAAAGCAGAACATTAGGTTGCAATATAATAAGTAAAAAGCAAAAGGCAATGCATACTATAGCCCAGAAAATATAATTCAAAATCCTAGAAACCATCAAGTATTTTTTCTAACTTTGTTAGCACAATTAACCAACTTAAAGAAATGAGAAACTAAGTGCCAAAAACAACATTATATTTCACAAACATGTCAAATTAAGTAAATTATTTTCCATATATATTCTGGTGAATAATGAAACCAACAGATAAAGTTCCAGGCACTGATCAAAGTACAGCATGATTATGCTAGTCAATTTCCAAATGTTTGTAAAAAATTTCTTTCAAGGCCACCAAGTGTGACTACAAGAGGAAGAGAAAAAACGCCTTTGGCGAGTTGTCTTACAATAGGAACAGAAAACATTCCACTGAAAGGACCACCAAGAGGCCTCCAGACCAAACATTAGCGCTTTCCACTTCCGAGATGCCAAGAGCCCCCAAGCTCAGTAGCCAACATAAAGAAGATAAAGACAGATAAATGGCCATTGATTAGATATTTCACTATAAATTCAGCCACAATGAACAAATATCAACTGCAACAGCATTTCTGGAGTCAGAAAATCAGCATCATTGTTCACTTGCCAGTGATGAATGGATGGCTCAACGCCTGTGATACAGTTATCCTCTTATCTGGATCTAAAACAAAAATTTTTTCCAGAAGATCCTTGAAATTGGCCAACATCTTCAGATCCTCACCAGGAGAGCTTGAAACTATTGCACCAATATCTTTTGGCTTGATGCTAGTGATCAGCCTCTTCATAGACTGCACAACCACATAAAATAATGAATTAACAAAATGCAGCAAAATATCTAACCTGGCAGCAAATGAATAAATATTACAACAAGATTTATGGAGGCTACCTTCTTCGTAACAGGATCCTCCTCGGTGGCAAGAAAATTCAAATCCTGGTCAAAGTGCTGCTCTGTGAAGGCTCCCTATCAGAAGTGAAAAGGAAAAAGGCAAAAAAATCAAAATACAATAGAAACCCTATGATAAGCAGAAATCGTAACCCAAAAAGATGAATAAGTTTGTCACTGCATCCAAAATAACAGGCATAACTGAAGATCAAAAGAGGTCTAAGCCAAACAGGGGGGGAAAAATCAGATATACAGCTCTGCATTGTTGAACCTGCATATACCTTTCGAAGCATCTTTTTTGGAAATTGACCTTTTAATTCCATATGAAGCCGAAGCATGTCATTGTTTGTAGCCCCTGGGAAGAGTACTTTCCCGGTATAGAGCTCAAACAGACAGCAACCAACAGACCAAATATCCATTGGATGGTCATAAGGCAAGCCAAGAACTGCATTAGAGTTGGCAGCATGTCAGGATTATATTCTTCCAGCAAAATCAACTGGTAAGTCTATGCAATAACCAGTAAAAAATTCCTTCAATATTTTAACATAATCAACCATTAACGGATGAGAAAAGCTTACTTATCTCTGGGGCACGATAAAAGCGGCTCACAAGGTAAGGCGTAATTTCATTTTTACCAGCAAACATAGCATTACCAAAATCACAAAGTTTCAGCACATTTTTTGCTTCATTTACCTGAAAACCCAAGCACATTAAGGCATACCCTTACACATGACTAACAAAATATGGCCAAACACAATAGAATAAACTATACCTACCAACATATTATCCGGCTTTATATCACAGTGAAGAACGCCACAGTTTTTGAGATGCTTCAGTGCAATAAATAGTTGCTTTGCATAAGTCCTCACAGCAGTTAGTTTAAGTCCAATGTTACGGCCAAACTTCTTTAAAAGCTCTCGTAGATTCATATGAAGAGACTCAAAAACTAAACATAGATGATTGCGGTACTTAAAAGATGAAAGGAAACGAACACAGTGGCGCTTGTTATCTGGGTCAGCACCAACTAACTTCTTTAATATGACCAATTCCTCTTTGCCAGCCTTATGCCTGTTAAAAGGACAGCAAGTAGTTAAAATACTGAAAAATAAGGAAAATGATAGTGCTGCAACAAAAGAAACAAACTAAAACAAAGATCCAAGAAGCTAAGTCGCCCACATGTGCTCATTATTACGTATAATTTTTATTGCCACTTCTTCTGGATCACCAGGTCCAGCCTTCAGATCTTTCGCCCGAACTACCGTCGAGAATACCCCTTTCCCATGAGCAGCGGTTATTTCATACCGACCATCAAGTAGTTCCCCAAACCTGTAGCCTGCACAAAAGGGAAAGCTGATCACATGAGAATGGGTAGCTACCTGTTATACTGAAGCAGAAAACTAACTATTGGACAAGACTGCATCAGGAAATTTTATATGATTCTTACTAGAAATATAATAGGAGAAACTATGACTACATACTGTTTCAAACATTTTTAAAGAGGGGGAAACAAATACAGGTAAGAAATATTACAATCATGCAATATCATTGAAGAAACTCAAATTTTGAACAACCCAAAAAAAATTTAACGAAGGACAAAATTCTGATCATTAGGATTCAATGAAAATAATGGCTGCTTGGAGATAACATCAAAAACAAATGGAATTAGTGATTAAATGATACTGGACATGGATCTCCCATGTATTGGGAAAAAATCTACTATGCCACTCTAAAATGTGGTACACTTGGTGCATACTTGTATGATTACACTTTTTGGAATTTAGGATGCTTCAGGAGTATTTATGTTTTAACAATCAGATCAGACATAAATAAGACACAATTTATGTTCTAGAAAGCATTCCGATTCATTATTACATATTACACCATACGTTGGTTTTGATTTTGCCTTCAAGAACTGAGTTGACCTTTAAGAAAGCAATCACAGAAAGAAAGCAGATCCATTTGCTCAGGTAAATTCATCATATTGAACATAACTGTACCATGGCTTGGCAGAGGAGTCCAATAACCTAAATCACTAAAGCCTTCATATTTTCTATTAACACTCAGTGGGTAAAATAGAAAACTCTCCAAAGGAATGCTACATCATCCTCAGCCTTGAAAATCATACAGATATTTGCCATCAATATACAAGCTTGACTAAATAAGTGCTCACTCCATCAGACATTCAATATGTTATACAACAACTACATAACAGTAGGGCAGGAAAAAGAGAGAGCTATTACCAAGGCCATCTTATCTCCCAAAACCTTAACATTGTGAAAACATGGAAGACAATCTCACTTGGAACTCCAGGAAAATAATTTGAATAAACATATTACAGCATGAAAACTGTTATACACCATTTTTAAGACTTCCCACATACCCATTATTTTGGTTATTTTATGTGTAAAATGTCTTGCTAAATATACTTGTTCATCATCCCTACCGCTTCCCCCAATTTGTTTCTCATCCCTCACTATCAGACATCTATTTGATGATCTATATATCTTATATATTACAGCAAAATAAAACTAAAGTAATGGCCATTCAAATTTAAATTAATTCCCACAACTGAAGAAAAAATGTAAAATTAACTGTTTCAGATGCTCACAGGCCAACAAAATAGGACATCAAGGTGCAAGATGTTAAAATGAAATGAGGGAATGAGTCAGGAATTAGTGTGCACTTACTGTAATACCCTTCTGCATCATCCCAGTTATCATGAAGACCACTCCTTTCAATTGCTAAACCCTCTCCTTTCCCCTGAAGTACAAAAGGAAATAAACACAACCAGATTAGTATTATCAAAACATCAACCATTTATAATGATTGAATATTTGAATCATCTAAATTAAGACAATTATTTTTTTTCTTCTTCTTTTTGACATGTCAATGGACAATTAACTGAATTTAGTTGACAGGATGAAAAATAAATTTTCTAAATTTTAGCATATATAAGAGGGACCAAAATAAGCGTAATGCAATAAATTATACACATCAATTAAATTTAGAAAATATCCAACGGGGAAGGATGTGCATTGGAAGAAGCACCCGAAAAAAAAAAATAGGAATAGAAATAACATAGCAAAAGATGAATTGCAAGACACAACAATTACTGTTATAAATCACTTGTATTAGATTAGCTTGTATATCTCGAGAGAGATGTTCTTTCTTTCTGTTAGCATTTGTTATATCACTTGGTATTTTATTCTAGAAGGTTTGTTTATAGAATGTTAGTTAGCAGTCTTGTTAAATCAGTTAGTTAGTTGTAACTAACGATATATTTGATAGCTTTCTGTTACCGCCTCTATGTTGTATAAATAGAGGTCGGGTGTTAGCTTTAGGAGCAATCTTTTATTCTGTCTTGGGTAGTGAGGAAGAGAGGAGTATGCGCTGGTTTTATACTTGAATTCTTAGAGGGTATATCTTTGTAATTTGGGTAGGGAAATCTCTCGGCAGTCTGTGTATAAGGCTGGAGGATTTGGTCAGTGCATGTAATCCTTTCAAAGTTCGTTCAAGATAGTGAAGATAAAAGAGCCTAGGGCAGTCTGGATGTAGGTCTTGCAAAAGACCAAACCAGGATAAAATTCTTGGTGTTCTTGATTGTTTAGTTGTTGATCTGTTTTCTGATTTATAGCAAATCTTGTGTGTGTTTCGAGTGAGTGATTAAGGGAGTGTTTCGGCTGTGAATTTGAGTGTGTTTGAGTGATTCGAAGCTGGGGATTATTCCAACAATTACCAACTCAGGCCACTTGTTAAAGATAATAGAATATTAGTCTACTACCCAACACACACACACATACACACAGAATGGATGAAGAAGTGCAATATCCATATTCAGGTGATATTCCATTATATGATTTAGTCATATGAAAAATGAGGTAGTGTAGACACCCCTGCCACACTAAAACCGTATAGATGCACTTCACATGTTGTCAAATGTGCACTTTACACATATCAAACCACAAGTGCATTGGGATGAGCAACATTAATATAGTAAAAAGAAACTGTGAGAAGGTAAAGGAGTTGTTGTGTCATGGGTAAAAGCCTATTAAAAGACAAAGAAACCCAAAAGTCCAAAATAATCTTTTTGGGCTAAAAGGTGTAAATTTCCCATACGCGGGGGGTCCCACAAAAACGCGCAAACTAGATAACTCCAACATTCAAAAATCCCTTTGAATATTCCAAGAAAAGAATAGATAATTATCCATAAAGAATTCTAATTCTAAAAGGATTTCAGAATATTGGGATAAACAATCATCCACAGGAAATTCCATCTGCAATGGGGCAAGATAAACATCATCTATAAAAGATAGATCTCATCTATGGAAATCTTGATTCCAATTAGATTAGGATTAATCAAGATGGACATTATCTACAAGAATCCTAATCCTGGGCTACTTGTGATTATTTCATACTTCTTTATAAATAGACAGACACTCATTCCTGAAAAGGGACGCCTCTGATACTGGTTTCAATACAGTTTTTATTATCTTCAGTATCTAACTTAAGTATCGAAGTATTTGCGCGGGGACCTCTCTGCACCCTCTGATTGTTTTCTTATTTTTTCAAGCTCATTGACAAGGACGTTTCCATTCAAATAAAATCATTGTTGTATCTAGGCAACAGCAGGAGTGAACCTTATACAACCAAAGGGACTAGTTACACCACAAAATTATTTATAAAAATATGAAAGTCTAAGGATATTGGAGTATCCTCCCTAATCCACCAAAATAAGAAAATGGTTACAGGCAATATCCTCTAAAAGTTCTCTTAGTTGTGCCAAATATGCCACATAACACAGAAAGGAGTAGCCGTGAAGGTATGCCTCAAGCTTCAAATGGAACAAACACAATCCCGGGCACAAAAAACCTTCCAAACTATGTCTAGCATGAGCCTATTGTATGCCAAAAATATCACAAGGCCCCAGTATCTCAAGCCACTATGAAGTGGCAAAGATGATGGTACACTAACTCCCATCTCTTTTGCAAACGAAACGCCAATCCATCACCATATGCACCTTCAATCTTAATAGAAGTAAGCATAGAACTAAAAAAAAAAAAAAGGCAGCCCAATAAAAAAATAATAAGTTTAGCAAAGATAACGGCCATGGATAGAGATTATTGGAGATCTAAAATTCAAGTAGCCAACTGCACCTAGTGGAGTTAAGGTCTTGGATTGTTGTTGTAAGTAAAAAGGTTAGCATAGGAGGGCTTCCAATCTCCAAAATTCTTTCCACAAAAAACCCACCCCTCCTCCATCAGAAAGAGCATTGCATAATGAGCAAGTCAGGAAGACTCCACCTCTAGAAAGACAACAAACCCAACCGGCCACCTTGTGTGTATACAAAAGTTATACAATATACTAAGAAATGCGGCACACACTAAATATCAACAATTCTAAAGATTACATCTAACAGACAAGACCACACGACATCATCACAAGAAAAGGAGATAATAACTCATAAATTAAAGCCTTCTTAAATCAAGATGACAAAGTTAGGGAAGAACTCACAAAGCACTAAATGCCCACACAAACTATGGAACCAAAACCTAGCCTATTTCTAAAAATCCCAAAAATGAACAAAGTTAAATAAAGCTTCCTAACCTCCTATAATGCTTTTATGTGCAGCCGGACAACAACAACAAGCCTTAATCCCACTAGGTGAGTTAGCTACATGAATATATCTCACCAATATCTTCTATAAAGCCATTATATCCTATGTCATGCCTAACAGTTCCTTTCATCATTGATTTTCATCTCACATGTCCAAACTATCTTAAAAGTGTCTCACATATCTTAACTTTAATAGATCACCCTTACTATAAATGACCTCATTTTCAATTCCTTGTGCGATTGCACATTTGCCCAATTTATCATCAACTCAGTCATGCTTCGAGGTGAGCAAATTCGGGTAATATCGAATTTCTAGATAGAGCAATTGTGGTTTGATTCAATTTTTTGGGCAAATTGTTCCAGTTCAGATTTATTTGTACAAAAAATTCAGGTTTCGGATCAATTTTGGAAAAGAAAAAATGTCAAAACCCAAAATTGTATCTGTTCATTACAATATCTATAAAAGATTGATTACTTTCAAAATTAGCATTCAATATAAATACAACTCTTTCCCCCTATCTAACATAACCCTAGCCATGGACCCTTTCTCCTCGATTAAGCTTCACTATCTTCAAAGAGCCAGTAACTATTGCCAATATTGAGGCTAGTATCACTAAAACTGGAACAAGCAAGGAGGAAGGGCAATTGTCGATCTGTTTGCAACCATCAATCAAACAAGACAACCTAATAGAAAAAGCATTTTCTACCAATACAGGAGGGCCTCTGTTGCCAACCCTAGTTGCTGCTCTTGAAGGAGACCAACCAACACCGTGCAACAGGGGACACCCTCCAACGACCCATGCTCTGATTGACAGTGGTTTTTGTTCTCCTTGAGCTTTGCTGTTGCACTAAGTGTTTCCAGATTTCTCCTTGGATCAAACCTTACTTCAATAAGTGGTTAGAGTGTTGCTCTAGGATCAAAACCTACGGCCACCAGGTTCCCTGATGTACCTCATTCACCGTACTCTAGGACCAATAGGTGAGGGCGCTCGTGATGGGACATTACCCCCAAAAAAAAAAAAATATAAGTTCCATTTATATTGGTAGTTTGCTTGTAGAACAGAATAATTGTTTTATTCATTGAGTCTCATTTTTATTACATGTATATTTTTGTTTACAGCTCATTCAAAACCTATAAAACTTTGGAATTGAAATTTCAAATCCAAAGTTTTAATCAATTCCAAAGTTTTAATGAATTCTTGAATTTGGAATAAAAAAAGACCTAGAATTACATTTACCTTTAAACTTTAGAATCAAAATTCCGATCAAAGTTGGCCAAAATTGTTAAATAAAAGAACTGGAATTCTTAGCCACATTTAATTTATCTCTACAAATACCATTCCGTATTATATTGTTTT
This sequence comes from Diospyros kaki, assembly GCA_036245055.1. NCBI lineage: Eukaryota > Viridiplantae > Streptophyta > Magnoliopsida > Ericales > Ebenaceae > Diospyros > Diospyros kaki. The sequence continues at coordinate 5,253,513 of BSEG01000010.1, forward strand.
TCTGACCAAAAACAGATGTCATGGTTATATATGCGATGCCATCTGTGTAATCTTATTTTGATATTTAATAAATATATTAAATTTCTTCTACCGCATAAAAGTATAACTCAATGTTATTTATTTTGCAGAGTTAAACATTTAAAAGTTCAAATTAATTTTTAATCGCTATGGGATCTCATCGCCAAAAATAGTAGCAGCAGTAGTCGTAATGTTGTACATTAACTTTTTATTTTGATTGAGTTATTAAAGATAATATGGTCAAATTATTTACTCAATTCCATTTTCATCTTGGTTCCAAATGTAAGAATTAGAATTTAATTCAAGTTTTAATGTTTTGTTTCAAACAAAAATAATCAGAATTCTAATTCTGTTGGAATCACTAAAACTATGGAATCAGAATTCCAATTCATAAGAATTGTTTCCGAACAAGCTATTAATATACCCATTGAGGAATCATATACCTATGAGCTATTCCTCATTTTCTAGAGGATGCTAAAACAAAGATGCCACAAGGGGCTAGCTATAAGTGTCATTAATAAGGTGTTTTGTAGTTTATTTCATATTACAAACTTTCCTAGTAGGTCAGTGATGTATGGTTTGTCCCATCACCATCTTATATTCAATGCCAAATGTCCACTATTGAAGACAGATTGATTTTACGTTTGTTCAGTAAATTTATTTTTAAGGAAGACTGCATAATGGATGGAATAAGTATTGGCAGTTTTCCTGAATTGACATAAAAGAATATTCAATAACTCAAATTGGATTGAGATTTTTGAAGGATTAACTTGGAAATGAGATGCAAAACCTCTGATTATCATGATTAATTCCCTCTTGTCTTCCCTTAGGGCTCACTGCAATGCTTAAAGGACTGTTAGTTTAAGGAATATTATTAAAATTGTAAATTTCTAACGGGATTTCTTCATTTTAGCTCTAGGAACCTGTTTCTTGAATTCTAATATATTAAATAAAATTCAGTTATTTTGTATATTTTGGTCATTTATTTTTGTATATTTTGTCATTTTAGCTGATATGGTTAATTCAGTTTCTTCAAAAAATTCAATTCAGTTCTGTTTCATTGTGAATTAAGTTCAGTTATTTTGGATCAGTTACCAAACAAGCCAATAACCAATCAGAAAAACCAATTGCTCACCCCTAGACTCATGCTCAATTTCGCACATACAACATAGCATTCTGTTCCATACAGCAAAACAGGTTTTACAGCAGCCCAATAAAATTTTCTTTCTAGCTTTAGATGAATTTTACAATTGTATAAAATGGCACTCCCAACATTAGCCATCCTACCTTAATTTGGTAAATAACATTATCAACAATCTACCCTATTTTTTTTCAATAATTAATCTGATATATTTGACTCAGTCTTTTACTAGAACAAATTAATTTTCAAGTCTCACCACAGTATTATCCACACTTCTATTTTTGTTAAACTTACATTTCATATATTACATTTTAGACTTACTCAACTTGAAATCTTTGAATTTTAAGGTGTCCCTCCCCAAGGGCACCCATTATCCATCTGAATCACTGTACTCCACACCCATTATCCTTCAAGCCTCCAAAGCCACTTGCACAAAAGGCTTCATAAAACAACCCCAACCTTTTTCATCCCAAGACCACCCCTTCTCAGAGGTAAGCATATCCCAGTCCATGGAATGAGACTGCAAATCATGCAAATCATCACATAAGACACCTCAACAATAATCACATTGTAGCTTGTCCAATTTTTTTGGCCACCTAATTAAGAATTAAAGGAAAGTAAACAAAAATGTACAGGAACACTCAAGACACATATATAAATCCCAGTCCGCCAAATGATGTTTGAACTCCACTCAGAATGCACCTACAGAAGATCTCTTTGCAATATCTCAAGCTTCTGAGAAATGAGAGAAAATAATTGACTGAGGAACTGGATAAAGGTTGCAGATATTGGCATAAAACAAAAACCAGACACTTAGCAGCTAGTCTCATTAACATAATGAAAATTTTCTAGATAAGGAATTATGACAAAGGAAACAAAATTAGCACAATCCATAATCATTGATAAGATTATAAACTAGTCAAGAATGTCCAAAATTGGTCCTAACAACCATTTCAGACATTGCCACAGGTTCCTAATCACATTTAAAAAATTATAGAGAGACCTACAAAGAAAATAAGCACACAAATTATTACATGATAAATCAAGTAACAAAAAGCATACAATTACATGGTACATTGAAAAACAAATCTACAGCTGCAAGGCAAAAGAATGAACTTGTATATATTAGAAAGAAAATATATTTCAACACAAACTTACCATTCTACGAACTCCAGTAGGTGAATCTCCAAAAATGTCATCGCAGAAAATATCATTTGACCTCTCACTCTGTCAAATCAAACAGAAATAAGACATCATGCCCTATTTTAAAACCAAGAACTTAAAAATCAATATTATTCAGCGTCTTTGCTTGATATGCCAAATTATATGGCAGAAGTACTTGATGCCTAAAGATATTAACATAGGCATTAAAATTACTACATATATAAGTGACAGACATTAAGGGGACAAAGTATTATGAAAGAAAGGGAAAAAATTTTAGAACACACAAGCAACAGAGGCAATCCAATCTCTATATATATACATCTAGTCCTTGACCATGTAAAAACAAAGCATTTTGAGAGAGAGAGAGAGATCATACACAAATAAATAAAGAATTTGGGAACAAAACACACCTTAGGTGTACCTTCACCCAGTCCCCCTGTGCCAGAAGTCTTCTCAAAACTAGAACTACCATCCTGAGGTGGAGATTTCCCCGGTGTAAATGACTGATCAGCAATAAACGTGTCAGCACCTTTGGTCCTTGCATCAATAGCTTCTCGAGGAACACTAACACTAGGCACCCCCTTTAAAGTATGTTCAACATGCTCCTTATCTGTCAATATCCAATAATTATAAGTGCAAGTAAAGTTCACACCTATGATTAAAACAGCAGTCTAGTACAGAATGTAACTTAAGTTAAAAATTAGATCTGTCAGTCTCAATGTTGACTAAATCCATAATTAGGACATCCAGATATGGACCAATAATGCAGAATTTAACTTATGAAATGAAATAGTGACTGATTAGTAACTAAATTACTGTTTACTAATTCACATTTATGCATAATGTTATATATACACACCACAAGAATAAATCCATTCCAAAACACAAGGTTCTAAAAAATCCAAAGAAAAAAGAGTATGAAGCAAATAAAACTTGTGTAAATTTGCACACTTATAAACAAGCTCCCAGAGAAAGGTTGTCAGAAAGTCAGGCCAGTTCAATCACTATAATCCCCAGTTTTTCCAGGATTTAAACCAATTAAACCAAAAAAAAAAGGAACATGATTACTAAAAAGCAAGGTTCACAGATCAAAGAAGCTCACTCTTGTTCTCTGGATGAGGCTCATGTTGTTGCTGTAACTGCTGAGACTTGTGTTTCTCCAGGATAGCCTGCATTCTCTTTCTACTCTCCTCCTTAATCCTGTTAAGATCTTCTTCTTCCTGATCCATAAGTTGTAATGAGATCCTTTCTTGATAGTCCGCTTGTTCATCTTCATCTCTACAGTCAAAGCAAGAACCGCATGCATCAACAGGAAGAACATACGAATTCCACCCACCACTATGTAAATGTTGAAGAATGTGTACCTTTTAAATTTCTCCTCATCTTCACCTAAAGAACCAACTTTAGCGGAACTTTTTTCTCGATCCTTTTTTCTATCCCTGTCTTTGTGATCATCATTTCTATGATTCTTGGATTCATAATACATATCCCGATAATCATAACCAACCTTTTGCCCATAACTATGGAGCCTGCTAACCCTGTCACTCTCTTTTTCCCTCTCTCTATCTCTAGTTTTATCCATTCCACTACTTCTTTCATGGTCCCTCTCCTTCTCCCTCCTCCTTTCCTTCTCCTTATCTTTTTCTCTTTCCCTGTCTCTAAATCTTTCCCTGGCCTTCTCCCTATCTCTATCCCCCTCCCTGTACCTTTCCCTCTCTCTCCCCTTGTCATTGACCCTGTATCGATCATCCTCCCTCTCCCTTCTTCTATCACCAGCCACCTCTCTACCCTCCCTATTTCTATCCCAAGTATCCCGACTCCCCTCCCTCCCTCTATCTCGAGTCTCACGACTGTGGTGCCTGTCCACTTGCCTGGTATATCTGCCATGACTAGAACTATGCTCCTTATCATTTAGCAAATCCCTACTGCAGTGTTGGTAGTCCCAATTCTGTCCTCCTATTCTGTCATCATCTGAATCACTAAAAGTTCTTCTGTTATCTCTACGAAGTGAATCATCCTTCCGCTGTGTGGTTTTCATAAAAGAAGCCTCCTCTAAAGCGCTTTGTGATTGAGACATTTCCTCAGCCTGGTCACGAGACTTTGATCTATTCCTCCGAGCCTCTTTATGAGGTCCATCATGGGAAGGTGAGCAAGTGACATTTCTGTGCCTGTCAGTCCTGTCCTCATTATTTTCAGATGACAACGGTTTTATCAGTTCCCTAGAATCAAGGTCATCATCATAGTAGCTCTTTCTCTTAATACTTCCTTTAATGGGGGATTCCAGTACTGCATGAGGCTCATAATTGTCCTTAATGGATTCCTTTCCAATATCCCCATTAATTTCATGCCAAGAACTTGAATTTCCCCGTAAACTGACCTTGTTATGAATTTTAAGACCACCAATCAAATGAACATTATAATCCACAGTTGTCTTGCTTGTCATTTCCTCATCACTTTTCTCCACTGCCAATGATTTTGGATTATAACCACTATCGAAATTTTCTGCTGGTGGGAAACTATAATTGGGACTGCAATAATCAGTAAGTCCATGATTTCCCTGAAAGACAAAGCATAAATAAATTGATCAAATTCACAGGATTCCAGGTGCAAAAGCACCCACTCAAAATGGGGAACAAAGTTATATTTGCTAATAACATGCAGAAAATGAAAGCTTGTAACTAGTTCTTACAAATTAATTGAAAGCCATCAGTCTTCAGTAACGCCTAGAAAAACTCTGCCTGGAAAACAAGTTGCACTTATGGAGTACAAAACTGTGGGAGATACATTTCTCGTGTCTGTGTGATGCAAACAGGTCCCAACACAGGCATGAGAAAGCCACGTACTCTAACGACCTCATTTTAACACCGTTAATAATACAATCACTTCATAAAACAATTGATAGCGCTGTTTGGTTGCAGAGAAGTCATCCCAATAAACAATTATGGCCTCTGACGCTCAAACTACTTAACACAGGTCACGAACTTCACTAAGCTGAAGTTAATTGCGAGTTCAAAATTAATTTCAGTTGGAATCACAAAGCAGTAGAACTAGCGGATGATTTACTTCAATGTTCTCAGCAACCAAGCAGATATTGAAACAAATAATCAAACTTGTAAAGAAAAAGACAAAGGGAATCCGAACACACCATGTCGCAATTATCAGATTCACGGCGAAGATTGCCCGGCTGAACTCCATCAAATTCCACATCGGAATCCGTTCCCTTTTTCACCGTATCGTCGTCGCGGGCCCCAAATGCCTCGTCTTCGATAATCTCTCCTTCCTCCATGTCATAATCGGGTCCTAGAAGAGGGGGCTGCTGCTGCTGCGGCTGCGTCGGCGGCGGTAGACACGGAACCCCATCTTCTTCCTGGCACTTCCTCCGATCGCCAACTTCAGCGTCTTCCTGGCGGTGGGGCTCCTCGTCCCCATGCTTCCAGCTGTCGTGGTGGCGGTGTCGGTGTCGGTGGTGACGGTGATGGTGGCGGTGCTTGCGGCGTTTGGAGCTGTCCTCTGCTTCGTCTTCGGAGGAGGAGTGGCGATGCTTGCGACGGGTGGGCTCCTGGGAGTCGCTAGCCATGGCGGTGACTCTCCCTCCCTGCCTCCCTCTCTCTCCTCCCTCTTTTTTCTCTCTATCGGAGGGATGTTCCGAAACCTAGGGTTAGGGTATTTCGGAGAAGAAAGGGACAAACAAATTGGGGCTATACTCTACTCGAATGAAATTGAGATTTGGGACGACGAATGATTGCTCTGAATTCTGAGATATGAGAAGGAACGGCAGATATGAGGACTCCAAACGATGATCGATTGATTAGGGCCTTGCCTGGGCCGTTCCCGTTTGAGCCTTGTGGGAAAGGATCGGCAAGCAGCTGGCGAAGTGTCTCACGCAAAGGGGTCGGGTGGAAGCTGATCCGGAAACCAATATCTAAGGCCCTCCACCAAGGAGGTTAATTTATCATTCTAACGCCGTTATTGTGGGCTTTGGTAGGTTCATGTCTCGCGATTGGGACTTAGGGTGCGTTTTATAGGTGTGAAAAATAAGGATAAAATTTATATTTTATCTAAATTTTAGAAAATTTTATGAAACAGTTTTTTAATTTTATAGAATTTAAATTTTATCTTAGTTTAAAAAATAAATATTTTCCTTGAAATCAAGGAATTGAAATTCTTAGAGATTGGGGTGAGAATTGGAATTGGAATTCCATTCTTATTTTCTATCTCTATCAAACGCACCCTTATTTCTCACAATTCGCTTTCAAAGTTGTGACCTGTTTAGAATGAATAAATTTAAGTTTAACATTTATTTATATATGAATTTTACATTAAATTCATTTGTATATGAATTTTTATGCTTGGAATAATATGACTTAAAATATAAAAATTAATTATTTAAAAATTCTAAATATAGTCAAATATCTATAATTATTTTAAATTCAAACTCTTATATATAAAAATTATGCATATGTGTATATATATATATATATGCGTCCATATGTAAATTTATTAGTTAAGCCCATATTTTTTTTTTTCTAAACTTTACATAAAAACCTATCACTTTGAATTTCAAGTTTGACTTGTTGAATACTTAACATTTGTAATATTAACTATCTAATTATCTAATTAACATAAAATGTATAATAAAAGTAACATAAAACTTGTGAAAAAAAAAGGGTAAAACACTATATTAAGCGACTACTGAATTATAAATTCACCAATAAATAGGTTATAAGTCACCAATCAAAGTAAAAAATATAGGAAATGATGATTCAATCACCAGTCGGAGCAAAGAGAAATGGAAATGATGGGTTGGTCGTCACTCATGAGTTGCTAATTGAAGCAAAGAAGACAAGGAATGGTGGGTCAGTTGATTGTGGGTCACCAATTGAAGGAAAGATGAAAGGTTGAGTTCAATCAATAAGGCGAAGTCTGACGGAAGATTCGATTATTCTTTTTGAGTCGACGGAATAAGAGAAACAAGCAAAAAAGATTGTAAAAAAATGAAGAAAATGTAGAATGAAGGATCAGTTTGATCAATTCTTATTCTATTCCTTTTTTTTTTTTTCAACTCACATTACATGTAACTCGCACATTATTTTAAATCAAATTAAATAGTGAATAAGTGTAAATTATAAAAATTAAGTCTTTAATAGATCAAATTTGAAATTCAAATAATTATATTCTTTTCATGTAAAGTTAAAAGGAAAAAATATGGATTTCGCCTAAATTTATTATAAATTATATATGTATATATAAACTATGCATGCATATATAAACCATGTGTGATATAATTCATTTCACTAATTTGATTGAACCTAAACTATTACATCATATATCAAGGAATATCCTTTATAGTTCTATTGCTCTTTAGTAAAACTTGCGCTTTAGTTCTTGGCGTAACATGATTACGAAAATTTGATCCCTAGACCTAAGCAAGCAAGGAAAAATTCTTTATCAATATAGTGTTTGTTTAAATGAGTAAAATAAGATTATATTAAGATAAAATTGAAATATTTTTCGGATTAAGATAGAGAATGATTAAGATAAAATTGTGAAGTATTATAAAATTTTTATCAAATTATTTGTTAAATTTTTTAAAATGTACTAAAGCATATATATGTTTTTTTTTTATTTGTAAAATCCAAAATATGTTGATCTATAAGGAGAGATAAGCATATTTGAAAAATGTCAGATAAGAAGTTACATGACTTATTTTTTAAGGGTTGTCAGATAAGATTTAACAAACATATTAAAAATGACAAAAATCTGGAATACTTTAAATATCTTACATTTTTAGATCTACATCTTGATTAATAAACATTACCTAAATAGGATACCATTTTGAATTTGTAGGATTTTGTTTTTAAGGACGAGGGTTTCCTTAAAACTTAGTTTGAAGACTAGATTGACTCTTCTATTTTCAAAAACATTAGTAGAACTAAGGGTGTGTTTGATTGGGGGTGGAGACTGGGGCGAAATTTCAATTTCACGGAATTTCAATTTTTACCCCGTCCTCTAGAAATTCCAATTTTTTGATTTCAAGAAAATTTTTTATTTTTTTAACTAAGATGGAATTCGAATTCTATGAAAAAAAAAAATTTGTTTGATAGAATTTCTTGAAATTTAGATAAAAAATGAATTTTACCATCATTTTTCACTCTTATCAAACGGACCCTAATATTGCAAATAAATCAACCTTACAAAAATTAGGCTTGAGCTTATTTCTTGGGAGGCTTGTTGAGTTCAAGCTCAACTCATTTGTTTATCTATTGATGCAGATGTATCTATTATATAAATAAATACTTAATTTTGGTGTTGTAAAACATTATCAACAAAATATTTCTATTTGTCAAACGCTATTTAATGGACTTTTAGTTAAATTTATTTTTATACGTACGAATCACGGATCATCTCTCTAATTTATATTAAATGATCTTTAAACAAGATTCAAACAAATTTTAAGCAAACTTTGGACTTTTTACATGAAAACTAAGCATATTCAGTTTTTATTTTTAGGCCTATGAAGTGTTAGATTTGACCAATTAGTCAAGTTTAAGATACGAGATGGTTGTAGTTGGGCTAAACTAGATTATTTGACATATCTAATGAAAAATAAGTCAATGATAATTGTTGAGCGTCAATATGAGTAAAACATTTAGTAGAAATGAAAGTGAAAAGAAGTTTATGAATGTTCAAACAGTTTTTGAATTATTTTTAAAATAAAAATAGGTAAATTCAGATAAGGTAAATCAAATAAAAATTTTCTATTTTGTTTACAATTTTTTTAAAAACTTAAAAAAATACTATCAAACAACTCTAACAATAATAGTCGTTGTTGATAGCTAACATAAAAAAAAAACAAAATAAAAAAATAAAAAATAAACATACAAAATTAAAAATTAAAATTAAATGATCCATCAAATGAGGTTCGTGTAGGCACTATGTGCCCATTATGACCATTGCAAGCTAAGTAAATTTGGATAAAGTTTTTAGTTGGAACCAAGAAAATATAAAATTAAATAACAATATTGTTTATATATATTCTTATTTTTGTATAAAACAATTTATGAAATAACCAAAAACAATTTATATATATTTTTATTTTTGTATATTTAATCATCTTTCCTATTTTTATAAATCTTATTATAAGGAAGAATAATGAAAAAATCATCCAAATAATTAATAGACATATTATTTCAACTTAAAAATTCGGAAAATCTAACACAAAGGGCGAATCGCTCATAAAGCAGATTTTTTCTATGAGTGACATTTTTATTTCTTGCATGATTTTTTATTTTCACATTTCTACTTAATTTATTCTAATTTTTTTATTAAAAGAATTTGATGGAAACTAATCACCACCCAATTCATTCAACAGGTATTTTTGTATATATATATATATTCTAATTTTTTTATATTTTTTAATTATTTTTAAAAATATATTTTAAAAAATAATAAAGTAAATATGTTTTTACTATTTTAAAAAAATAAAACATAAAAATAGTGTGAAAACAGTAAAAAGAACAGCTGGTCATGTTTCCTCCGTCAATCAAGTCAGTTACTAATTTGGAGATTGAATAATGTAATAATAATGTAATTAATGAAATATTTGGTATATGAGAATTTGCACTCTTATATAAATGTATTATTATGGAGCTGATGAGTGGCTACGATCAATGTCAGATGAATAATTGGATGTTAGGCTAGCCTGGTGGACGAATACAATTATACCACATGGAATGTTGGATTCAGTCCCAGGGGTTGATTTGGCTAGCTGGCTGGCTGGTAGTGTGCCTCGGGCATAGGTTTAATTCCAGATCTAATTCTTTTAGATAGATTGTCACTCACACGCATGCTTAGTTTGACTAATTTTTTTTTTTTTAGTGCTTAGGTAGTGTTTAAGTTATTTATAATGTATAAGTTAGCTAACATTTAATACGATAATGTGTTTAAATAAATATATTTTTAAATTATCAGTTAATAGTTATATATTTGGTTTGAAAGAGTTGATAAGTTATTACAACTCGATAAAAAAATAAAAATAGACATGTTATTGAATAATATCAAATTTTATCATTAAATGTTGATAAATTATATATAATTATTAAAAATATATTAATACAATATTATATATATCATATATATTATTATGTATTATATATATAACAGTTCAATTATCTATGGTAGCAACGAGGAGGAGAAGCACGAATGGAGGAGATGAGGGCGACAGATGACAGATGACGTGATGGGATCGGAAGGCAAGTGACGTGATGGGAGTAGCGGATGATGCGGGTGGGGACGACGATAGGGAGGAGATGGTTGGACAATAGGGATGATGATGATGGCCAACGATAAGGGCAATAGCGATGGTCGACGGTGGCGACAGAAAAGGCTGGGCGACTAGCGGCGAGAAGCAGAGAGACAGAGGTTGAAAAAGACGAGCATGACTAAAAATTAGCAAAATGTATGAGGGTAATATGGTAAAACACTTGGTCAACACATCTTATTTTATAGCAATGTTTTACAAAAGTTATCTCCTACCAACTTTTGCAAAATACTGATATAATAATCAAATAAATTAAATAGCTTAAAATTTATATACGTCAAACCATGTAGCCAAATTGGCCCATAATTGACCTTCAAGTTAAATCTAAGAGTTGGAGTCCATTCGGACCATTCCCATTCTAATAAAAGATATTTCTATATTATCTTGAAGAGTTGGATGCCCATCATTGGACCATTCCCATTCTAATAAAAGATATTTCTATATTATCTTGAAGAGTTGGATGCCCATCATTGGAATTCATTTTCACTCTGCTCTTATCTTTTCTATAGAGCATGTGCAAAAATCGGATGTAGTGCTTGAAGCCTCATAATGGTATATACTTCTAGATTTGAAAACGGATATATTTACTTATTTATTTTCTTAGAAAAATTAATGTAATTTAGTTCACTTTTTTGGGGGGCTATATTTTCATATCTCTCTGCAATTTTTAGATCCAAAATCTGAAGCCCAACAGTTTTGGATAATCAAAGTATAGGACGTGTTGTCACTCGAATACAACATTAAATTTATGAATTAGAAACGTCATTTTCAAACTGTTTAAACTCTTTGAGAAAGAGAATGATCAGAGAGACACATAACAATTTATATATAAATATTCTAATACTTAAATTAGACACTAAAAACTTGAATTATAGTATTGAAATTAATATTAAAGGTCTATATTTTTGGAATGAGGATTCATCTATTTATAAAAGAATATGAAATTTTGTGATAAGTATCATTAATATTCTGAGATCTATTAGAATTAAAAATTTTATGGATAATGTTTATTTATTTATTTTTTATATAACTCTCAAAGATATTTTTGGATATCAAAATTATCCTGTTTGTCCTTTATTCGGGACTCTCTCAATCAAAGAAAAAATTTATAAGACAAATTTTGAGGTGGAGCTTGATTATGGTTTTTGAGGGACAATAATTGTCCCCTAGTATAGGTCTTCGGGTGGTCGTAATGATCTCCTGACCTTCCACATGATATCATCTTAAATTCATGAATTATTTTGAATTTTTGGGATTTTTTGGTATTTTAGTAGGGGTTTGTACAAATGAAAGAAAAAATAACTATTTTGCTTAATAACAAAAAGGTGAAAAAATTTCAGGGGTATAGTTTGGTAGTTTTGATTATCTCATTTGGAAGTTGTTCTGTCATGATTAGAGTGTTTCTGAGATTGAAAACTAGGACCACCAAGTTCCTTGATTTACCTCCTTCACTGATCTCTGGGACTAGTAGATGAGATCGTTCGTGATGGAGTGTTATCCGAAAAAAGGGTGGAGAAGAAATAAAAAAATAAAATATGTATATATATATTTTTTAAATTTACATATTATATCCATCTAACATTCTTAGTTACCAGATATGGACCATCATTTTGTTGCTAAATATAAGATCTGTTTCTCCAAATTAACTGCAGTCTCTTGTGATGCCACAGACCCTCTTTTTTTCGAAGTTTTCATCAGCCACGCTCGTGAAAGACTTGGCATGCGGACTGTTGGAAGACCTCTTCTGTAGTCTCTGGTGTTTGCTCTGCATTGGCATTCATGGCTTCAAGCTCCTGAATTTCCAGAATTTCGACTCGTCGGTTCATCTTCTTCCTGATCCTTATAGCCATATCAGATGCTCGAAATCTCCCACAGACTGACACCCTGCGGTGCTGTTTCTCTATCGAGTGCATCTCTATTTCTTCAGCCATAGTATAGAAGGCAAGAAAAAGAAAAACACGGTTTAACGGATAAATATCTACATGTTTTCGATGTTAATCACTTCATTCTCGACGAGCATACCCTTCGTGTTGAGAATGATTCGTTGAAGTTTCCTGCAGCAGCCATTGCAGTCGACATTAATCCTCAGCACCATGCAGCAGTACTGCAATTTTACTGAAAATATATTAGTTTGAATCCCATTTGTTATATATGCAAATCAAAACGTGAGGCGACAATGAAATGGAAATTTAATGAAGATGCTTTTGAAGCTTGCCTTTATCAAGGATTCGGACATTAAGCTGAGATTCGATCAGATTTTGAGATTAAACCATTGACTCATTTCGAGGATATATAAGATCGATCATAGGCTAGGTGAGTGCCTTAAAAGTAAGGATTTGTCAAATGGGATTCTTCTCCTCCATTTCGGAGTCTGATTCTGCCAAGTTAACGTTATGCTTTCACTGCTTGACTTGTTTGCTGTAGCATGCTGATGAGGTGAGGTATCTATTTCTTCTCATCAAGGCTTCATGGTTGGACTCTCTTGTTGACATAATGTTCATGTTTCACAAATAATTAAGGGATCCCTGCAAACCTCTCTCTCTCTCTCTCTATCTATAAACCTCCTAATGAAGAAAAGAAGTTCCCCAATTCGGGTATCCAAGCACTAGGAGACGAAAATGAGAACCGATCACCATGTTAAACAAGTCATTAAGATTCAGAATTTATGAAGCAGATCTAAACTTACTAAGGTGAATCAGGCACGAAAAAGAGAGAGAGAATATGCGTGTTCATTACTCAAGGCGATATTTACACGTACAAACGCTTTGCTCTCTACTGACAAATACAGCTTGTACATTTTTTTTTGGGTTCGTTCTGATTTATGATCGACTGAAGGAAGAGCGAAACAATCGTGTGATGACTGAAATTTTGTTCATCTTGCTTATTGTAGCAACTTGCCTCCCGGGTACTTTGCGAACGCTTGGATAGCCACAAGTGACTGTCACCTTCTTCTCCATCACACTCATTACCACCGACTCTGTCTCCCCTGAAAATAAGAAAAATCTGGTGGTTGTTGATCTATGGATAAATTAAGTTTCACAGCTGAAAGTGACCTTTTTTTTCCTAATCTTCAATACCAAAGGAAAAGGGCCTTTTACTGCTTGAAAAAGAATACAGGAATGATTGTGATAACTCAAAGAAAGTACTTCCAAAACCTCAATGTGGTCCTATTAGGAATCCAATGTGGATGTTCAATTCCAGAAAGAAGAATCCGATGGACAGAAAGAAACCCACAACTGCTGTTGAGATCACAACAAAGGGACTTCCTATTGATCAAATAAATCGTAAAAACAAGCATTTCCCGGGGAAAAACTTACCGTTCATCCTAGAAATTATGTCGGCTACCCTTTTCTGGCACCCGGCGCACTGAAAATCGGCCAACAGAACAACTTCCTGGACCTTCACAACAAAGAAGCATGAAGGTGCATAGACAAATGAAACTTCCCCTTCAAGCATAAACATACAAGAAAGAGAACTGACCATTGGGACAGTTAAGGACTCAACAGAGGCGAGAGTAGTCCTAGGCAGGGATGCGTTTTTCGACTTTCTGAATCCAATTGTGCCGTCTTCTTCCTTAGCCTGACAGGCATCAGCCATGGATTTGCTCTGCAGCTCAACTGACCAATTTTTGCCTACATATACTCCAGCAAAGTTGCTGGGTGAGTCTGACCTTCCAGACAGGGCAATGGAGAGAAGACGACCATGAAAAGGATCTACAAACAGAAGCTACTAACTCGAAAGGGCAATCCCATCTTTTGAAGATGCTTCATTTGCTGGATTAAGGATATGGGAAATGAATGTTAAAAAGCAGCTAGCATTGGCAAAGGTCTTAGTCTTATATGGAGTTGAGGAAGATGCCTCGTTCATTCAATTTCACTCACTTGGCAGCCCCACCATTGCCTGTTCCTCAAAATTTCAAGGCTTAGAATGAATGGTACTTTTGGTTGCTTACAAGGCCAGACATGCTTTCTAGTTAGGTCCCATTGACAAATCATGTGATGTTTAGCCCAGCATACCTGAAGCTTTTGCTCTGCATCTTCAGTTCAGCTTGGCCTGTGCTAACCCCTTGCTTAACTTTAACTGCTATCATAAACTTGTTTTTGTATCAATTATGTTTTTCCATGGCCACACTTTTAAAAGATTAGCAATTTAAAAGTCAACTCAAAATCCGAAAAAAAAGTGGGGAAAAATGGATGGATTCCATTTCAATTTAGGGAATGGAAAGAACATGGGAAAAGATTAATAAATATAAAATTAATAGTTATATTAATAATACTATTGATTATACGATACCTTATATCACCTATTATATTAGGTATATTTCATAGTATATTGGATAATTAATTATATTAGGGAATATATTAATATTATCAATATTATTATATTTAGAATTTTGATTAATATACCATATAAAATATAAATATATTACAAGATAATATATAAATCATATTTATAATTGAACCCTTACGTCCCGGCTTTAGTTCCTGCAGTTGGCAAGATTTTCTCTAATTTATTGTTGGTTTTGTTTGATTTATAATTGAGTCTGATGATACTAGAATCCAATTATCAATATTGAATGAAATTGTTAGGGCGCATTTGATTGCCTATATTTTTTTATGGAAAATGGTCATTTTCCACTCAAATTTTAACTTTTGTAATGTTTGATTAGTCATTTTTTCTAGACAACTTGATTTATAGTTTTCGGGCACGTGATGCTAATTTCTAGTTTTTGTTGGAAATGATTTTCTCGAGGGGGGGTAGGAATCCATTTTCCATGGAAATGGAAATCAACCCATGATCTGGCAGAGGAGAAGAAGAGTAGCTGGCGGTAGCAAGGAAGAGGAGAAGTGTGACCGACAGTCTCAAGGAGGAAGAGAAGCCAGGCCAACGGTCGCGAGAAGAAGAAGAAGGGTGGTTGATAGTTGCAAGGAAGGTGAGAATCGAGGCTGACAACGAAGCTTGAGGAGAAGGAGAAGGTCGCTCGATGGTTGCGAGGAAGATGAGAAGCGAGGCTGGCGGTGAAGCTTAAAGAGGAGGAGCAATACGGCCGGGGGCTAAGCTTGAGGAGGAGCGCAATTGCCAGCGAAGCTTGGTACCAGGACTAATTTGGGTGAATTTTTTTTTTTTTTTGGGAGGGGGGAAAGAGAGAGAGAGAGAGAGAGGGAGGGGGGAAAATGAGGATGGTTTGGGAGAGGGGTTCACGGTAGAAAAATTCTAGGTAAAATATTGATAATCAAAAACCAAAAATTGACAATTTCTATGTAAATTATTTCTAGGCAATTGAATTGCCAAGAACTTATTTTCTTTCCATGTAAGTTCCATGTTTGCAATTAAATGCACCCTTAGTTTAAGAAGGGGTGAATTAAGCTCACCCTTAAAAAAAAATTTGCAGAAAGCAAATAAATCAAAGAATGCAGAGCATTGAATTTATAATGGTTCGACCCCACTACTTACATCCACTACCTTTATTCCTTATTGAGAATTTTTCAAACAACTTGTTGGGATTTTCAACGAGAAATTCTAATTAGTTTTGAAGATTAAATTTCCTAATAAGTTCATTTCCTATTCCTAATTGGTTTCTTGTTTAGTTTGTGATTCTATTTCCTACTTAGTTCCCACTACTTGTTAAGCAAGGAAACTTTAGCCATGGTGAATAAGAAAAACAATCTATAAATATGATACTTTGCTTGTTATTCAAAGTGTGCAAATTACTTGTGAGAGAACAGTGAGAGCTAGAAATTGAGTGTAATTAGAATTTGGGTTTAGAGAGAGGATATTGAGATTTGTAGTTGTAAATTTTACTACATAGTGATATTTTTTCTTCTATCGTCCTAACGACCGTGGTTTTTCCCTTTTAGGGTTTTTCACATAAAAATCTCTTGTGTTTAAGAGTGACTGGATATTTTGTTTTTCATCTTATTTTTTAACAAATGGCATCGAAGTTTTGGTTATCGATCGCTTAGTACGCAAAAGATATGTCAAGTATGATGAAGTTTGATTTTGAAAAGTTCGATGGTAAGATCAATTTTAGCTTGCGACAAATACAAGTCAAGGATATTTTAATCCAATATGGGTTACACAAGGTGTTGGCAAACCAACTCCTGAAAGTTTTGAAAATCTAGTAAACTGATTTTCTAGGAGTGCAAACAATCTGGTCATATGAAAAAGGATTATCACGCTGATAGAGCAAGTCCAGCAAAGGGGTCCAAAGATTGTGACGTTGGAAGTTCGTCTCTTAATTTTGTGGGAGATGAAGATGTCCTTTAAAGAGATGCAAACAATCTGGTTATATGAAAAAAGATGTGATATTTCTAACAGGTCCACAAGTTTGCACATGAGCATTGGCTTGGTAGTGATGTAAGGTGTCTGGCGGAAAGGATGTCGATGGCTGAAGAGTTCCTTAGGAAGTCAAGCATGGGGGTTGTACCATAGTTTTTCAGCAAGGTACTTTTCGACATTGTGTCGTGAAAATCTTAGGGCGATATATATATATGCCTAAATTGTTGTACCTTTTATGGTGGGGGTACGATGATCTTGGTGATAGAGGTCATGGTGATTATTGGTAATAAATAGTCATTGTTGTCGTCGAAGAATGGATGAATGTTTTTAGGAATTCTTGATGAGGTGGTGGTTTGTTAGAATTTTCAGCGAGAAATCCTAATTAATCTTAAAGATTAGATTTCCTAGTAAGTTCATTTCTTATTCCTAATTGGTTTCTTGATTAATTTATGATTCTATTTCCTAGTTAGTTTCCACTACTTTTTAGACAAGGAAACCTTAGCCTTGGTAAATAAGGAAAATAATCTATAAATAGGATGATTGGTTTGTTATTCAAGGTATGCAAATTACTTGTGAGAGATTAGTAAGAGCTAGGAATTGAGTGTTATTAGGATTTGAGTTTAGAGAGAGAATACTGAGTTTTGTAGTTGTAAACTTTACTGCATAATGATATTTTTTCTTCTATCATCCTGACGATTGTGGTTTTTCCCTTTTAGGGTTTTTCACATAAAAATCTCTTATATTTGAGTGTGATTGGATATTTTGTTTTTTTTCTTATTTTTCAACACAACTTATTATTTAGCTTTTAATGAGATAAGTTTGAATCTCTTTATACAGTTTTTGCAAGGAGCAACTGGAGCCTTTACATAGTGCTTTTTGAATGGCTCAAGCACAAACCACACAACTTAAACAAGCTAAGAATAGGTACAAGTTAACACAATGAGAAGCTATTATAGTTAGGCACTCCATAAGAGGTGGCTTGTCAATGAAATCGAAGACAAAAAGATGTGGAAATAAGAGCACTCTTCTTCTTGACTTAACAACAAATGAGATTGTATAAAAGAAGTGGAACTAAGAGCACTTTTCTCTCTCACTTCACAACAAATTAAATGAGATTGTATGCTTTGATAGCTTCTTTGGCTCAAGAGTAAGTTTCAAGATTGTTCAAATAAGTCTTCTCGTTCTTCCTAAATTTCCTATGCCTTTTATAGCTTTTCCTTCTTATTGGCTTTTTGTCCAATGGGTAAAAAGCATCATTCTTGAATTTCTGCAAACATTCATCTTTTCTTGGCAAAGTAATGGTTAACTCATAGTTTAAACTTCAAGTTTCATACCAAATGTATGAGAGAATGATCAGAAGGTGTTAAATGTAATTGACAGAACTTAAACGGTCAAAATTGTGTGCATTTAATGCTCTGTAATGACTAGTTTTTCAAATTTCAGTATATATTAGTTGAGTAAGATTTGTCATTACTTGAGTAATATTTGTAGTTATTTGAGTAAGCTTAAAGGTTAGTTGATTAAGTTAAGACATTACTCGACTACATATTTTTCTTAGTCGATTAACAATTTGAATGTAGAGACTTACTCTCTATCTATTAATCCTTACTCGACTAACACACTTTAGTTACTCGATTAAGATACAATATTACTTGAGCATAAAAATCACTTTGTCGATTAGTAATAGAATTATAGAGACTCATACTCTATCCAACAATATTTCACTCGACTAATATAATGGTTTACTTGACTAAGATAAAAGTTACTCGATTAAGTATAATCTCTTAGTCAACTAAATGTTCAAGTACAAATACTTAACATTTTTCTCCCAAATTATTACTAAAGCAAGATTTTTCAATTTCTCAACAAAAGAATGAGTTACTCGATTAACATATTTCTTTAGTTGATTAATTACACAAGTACAAAGACTTATCATTCTATCTAGATTTATTATTCGATTAAGGAATATAGTTACTTAACTAAGATATAACATTACTTGAGTAAAATATTTTCTTAATTGATTAAGATTACAAGTACATGGGCTTGTTATTTAGTCTTATTTCTTACTTGATTAATGATTACGATTAATCGACTAATGTATTACTTAGTCGATTATCAATCTAATTACTCGATTAAACATTTCAAATATAATATTTGAGTAAATGAGGCATACACTCGATTAATTTGTGAGCATTTGGTGTTACTCGATTTCAAATAGTAAATTACTCAAGTAATATTTTAAAAGTTAGTTGTAACTTTCTTTTTCTTGATTAATTTTTTACTTTACTCGAGTAACCTGTGTGTTACTCGATTAATGACCAGACTTACTCGATTAAGTCTTTAAATATTTTCCTTTACTCGATTAAAATGTTTTTATTAAAGTTTTGCATTTAATTTTCAATATCAAAACAATTTCACAATTGATGATTGATTGACAAAACATTAATGCCATAATTCACTTTCTCTCTGCCTTTTTTTATTAGCAAAAATGATGTATTCTCCCCTTTTTTGTTATTTTAATTTATTTTGAGAGATAAGTCATCAAAAGACAAAAACTCCCTTGAGTTTATGCCTAGAATTTTCTTAAGATACATATCACTTGAATGTTTATTCATATTTTCAATTCTCTTCTCCCCTTTTTTGTTATTATTTCTTCTCCCATTTTTGACATACTACTTCAACATGATTTACCTGATACCAGTTGAAAATATAACACTTGTTGATTATATAGGGGAATTGAGTAATTTAGATTTGGAGGGTAAATGATTTTTTGTGATTTTTAGTTTCTCCCATTGTTTGCATTATTGCTCCCCCTGTTTTTAAGGCTGAGTCTGCCTGCTGCTGCGCGCCACTTCAACCTCTCTTATTGCCTTCATTATTCCACCGCACCAAACGCTCTGCTCCCCAAATCAATCCCTTATGTTAATATTATATATATATATATATATGTATGCAAGGCCTCATGCACAACCCTACTTCACCCACTTCATTCACACACACACACACACATAACATCATATATAATATATATACTTAATATAATATATCATATATAATATAATAAAATATAATATAAAACATAACATTTAATATACTATTAATTTTAATTATATTATAATATTAATTATTTATAATGTTTATTTTATTTTTATTATTTTTTATATGTAATATTAATTTATAGTATTAATTTTAAAATTAACTTTATAATATTTTATTTTTTATTTTTTTATTTTTATTTTTTAACACAAACACCAACTAGTATTCTTACAAAATAACAAGAATTATTAGAAATTAAATATTTGTAAAAGAAATTCAAAATACTAGACAATTCTAAATAAAACACATATAATACTAAAAATACTATTCAATTATAACCAATAAATACATAAATAAATTTTCAAATCAGATAGTTGAGTAATAAGTAAGATTACTTGATATAATATTTTATTGATCGTCGAGTAATAAATAGAGTGATTTCCTTTCCTTCACTATTTTGAAAAATTACTCGAGTGACGATAATTTTACTTGATTAATTTCTTCTTTTTATTCAAGTAATTTTATGCTTGAGTGATTTCCATGTTTAGTTAAATAACTTCAATGATACTCAAGTAACTCTTATTATAATTGTATAGCAATGACACCACAACCCGAAGGGGGTAAATTGAGTTATTTAAAAATTTGATTAAATTTGAAATTATTTTTGATAAAAAAATATGATTTTAATGCAAGTGAGGAATTGCTTAGCACAATAAATAAAACAAGAATAAGAACAAAAAGAGAGACCAACAATTTATCGTGGTTCAGCTTAAACCAAATTTAATCCACTACATTAGCTTGTCATTAAGGATTATAATCCTCTTATCACTCCGGATAGGCATTCTAGCAACAAATTAGGAAAATATAACCTCTTGTTTAAACAAGTAAGCCCTCTAACAACGAGGTAGGTATTACAACCTCTTGCTTAAAAAAATAAATCCTTTAGCAACAAGTTAGGAAAAACAAGAATGATGTACAAGAAAAGATCTAAGAGTGAAAATTCTCAGTTACAATGATCTCTCAAATATACATGCGAAGACTTGAACAAATAATAAAAATAATAACTAAAGCCATTAGAGACAAAAATGAAGAACAAATGAAACAATTAAGCTCTTGAAAGAATAAACACTTGAAAGGTTGAAATCAATCATCTTGGCTGGTTTAAATCATCCATCTGCTTTCTATTTATAGAGCTTCACGATCCCTTTCAAAAATCTTACCATTGGTAGTAGGAAAAACACTTTGAATGAGTGGAGAAACTAGCTGTTGGAGGTTCTTGCGACAGAAACAGTAGATAGATGAAGAACATCAGTTGACAAATTAGTGAAAATTTAAAAATCGGTCGAGAGTGTAGTGAAAAACAATCGACAATTTCAATGCAAAGCTACTACCGGTCGATAGATTGAAGCAAATAGTTGACAGATGGGAGCAAATAGGTCGATAGTTACTGTAGCACTGTAACAAAAATACTGTAGCGAATGAAAGACACTGTAATAATCAAGAATTACTGTAGCAACCATCAAAAAATAAATTTGAAATTTTTGCTCCACTTCAAAATTATTTTCAAAAGTATTTTTATTCAAATAAAAACATAATATTCTAAATGTCATCAAGAAATTTATCACAAGATTTTTCTTTAAAATTGGATTGCATGATGAATTTAATTTTTGTTTTGTTGCTTAATAGATCATATAAAAGTAAATTGAAACACTAAATTAATAACCATTAATAAAATAATTTCATTATTAAAATACAATTGATTTTCATCATAAAAATCATATCAAAGGCAAAATATCAATCTATCATCAACATACATTCTGTTGGTCAACAATTGAAAAATAGCTAGAACAAGCATTCTGTCGGTCGATAGCCCTAAGACAATCAGTCGATAACCAGAAGCATAAAATCTACAATGGTCTACAGTACTTCCAATCTATCAATAGTTTGGTTCAAAATGCCAAAACAGTCGACAAGTTCCTAGAACCGGTCAATAGATAGTCTCTTGTCTTTGAAAAATTTTACCTTATTTTAACCAACGGTTGAAAACTAATTTTTTGAAAATCATTTAAGAGATTTCATCATAATATTGTTAGAGCAAATCTCCATATATAAGAATATAGTTTGATTGATCATGATGATAAAGTACATGAAACCGTTTTTTCATTATATGTTAAATTGATTTTTGTTTGACTTAGGATTCAAAACCAATTGTAGGATTCAAAACCAATTGTTGTTTTTTATCATCAAAATCAATGACGAGTAAAGCATCAACTCTTACTTTTTACTTGATTATTTAATGTATTTGAATTTCAATTATTCCTAGTTCAGTTATGATTTTAATGAATTTATTTGTCTCAAGAGGCTTTGTAAATATGTTAGCTAATTGATTTTCTGTTGATACATTTACAAGGGATATGTCTCCCTTTTGTACACGGTCACAATGAAATGATGGCTTATTTCTATATATTTTGTTCTAAAATGATATACAGGATTTTTGAATAAATTTATGGCACTGGAATTATCACATTTTATTAGAGCGTGATTGACTTTTATTCCATAGTTTTCTAGTTGCTGTATAATCCATGGTGTTTGAGTACAACTTCCAACTAAAATATATTCAACTTCAATGATAGAAGTAGCAACACTCTTTTGCTTCTTGGAAAACCAAGAAACTAACATGTTGCCTAGCATTTGACAAGTACCATTGATGATTTTTCTATCCACTCTACATCCAGGAAAGTTAGCATCAACATAGGCATGTAGTTCCAAGGAAGAATTTCTTGGATAACACATCATTAATGGAAGTGTGCCTTTAAGATAGACAAGAATCCTTTTAGTAGCCGTTAAATGGGATTCTTTAGTATTACTTTGATACCTAGCACATTGTTCTACCTAGCACATTCTTTAGGATTTTTTTGTTGTTGTTGTGAGAGTTCTTTAGGTATTATTTCTTTTGTATTTTGTACATTTTCAGTTTGTTCTTCCTTTGGTTGAGTTAAAATTTCAAATTAATCTTCATAATTTTTTGCTGAATTTTTAGTCAAAATTTACATAGACAAATTCTTCTACTATAAGAGTACTTTTATTATATACCCTATAGGCTTTACTAGATGTGGAATATCCTAGGAAAACTACTTCGTTACTCTTGGAATGAAATTTTTCTAGGTTCTCAAGGTGATGACTAGTAGATCCTGGGGTAATCCACAGGACATTTTCGATACATCCCCACTTGTTTGTTAGTTATGAATCAGGTATAGAACTAATGGGAAACACTTGGTTACAATTTCTTTGCCATTATTATACATGAAGCATATACAACCAAAAGCTCTAAAATAAGAGACATTTGGTTTTCTCCATTTGTAAAGTTCATAAAGAGTTTTCAGTGTTCACTACTTCTACCCAAAAATACTTAGGTTATGACAACCCCACCCTTGGACACCCCGACTGAGGCACCAAAGGAAATGTGTCAAAAAGAAATTGTACATGCTGGGGTTATGGGGGAACACACACACACCCAAGATCGAAAAAAATAACAAGACTTTATAAATAGCTAGGAAACATGCTGCCATGTACAATGGGTCATACATTTGTAATATCATAGCAAAAAATAAAATAGGGCCCACAAAAAAAAACTATATATCTACAGTCCAAATACACGCCAAAACACCTGGAAATCTGTCGGTCATGGATCGCTTTATACACACCTATATGTTGGTCCCTGCTTGGTTAGGCTCCCCGTTAGCCACAATCTTGCCCTTACCTAGAAGTAGTTACTCAGTAGCCACAATCTTGCCTTTAGGCTAGAGAAGGGCTAGGAAATGAATTCCCTTTTTCTTGCTTACCTTAAAAGCCTTCTGCAAGCTTTGAGCAAATTCCCTAAATTAAATGATATTGATCATAATTTTTTAGTGCTAGATCATCTCAACAAAATATGGTAGTTGAAAAAAAAAATAGATATTTACAAGAAATGGTTAGAATTATGCTATGTGACAAAAATCTTTTGGTCTAAGCCATTAACGCTTCATGCTATATGTTGAGTAGGGATTCTATAAAGCCTATTCTAAAGAAAACTCCACGTGAGTTATACAAAGATTGGAAACCAAATATTCCATATTTTCATATTTTTAATAATACATGTTTTATCCTTAGTAATGGTAAAGACTTTTTAGGAAAATTTAAATTCTAAAAACGATAAAGGAATTGAATTGAAGTCTAGCACATAGCCATTGGGGCCTCCATTGGGGTACCCATCGCCTCCCTATTTCGAGGATGGCTTTGCTGGAAAAATCTAGCATTTCCCTAGCCTCGCGTGCGCCCCAATAGAATCGAACTCGCGTCTCCCAAGCTATCCTACCTTGCCCGCGACTACCCGCGCCACACACTTCCTTCAATATGTATACGCCCCCCATTAAATTTAAGGTGATTCCGTAGCCCTTCCCAGAAATTACACATAACACCCATAGTTTCTGATAATTAACACACTCTACCATATTAATATCAGTTGCACCCCAAACTTTTACAAATTCTCAGATATACCTCTTTCCATAAATACATTAACTTCGTAAATACACTACCACATATTGGCAATTCTGTAAATACCCCCAACAAAATATTTAATTATCTTGATTGCCCAATTCGCCACTTGGTATCCCATTTCACAAAATTACAAATTGACATATCATGTCATCATTTTCCAATACAAATTCACTGGACCTAAAACACCTCAACAACCTACCAAGAATCCTTCAATTAGATTTCTTAAAATCATAGATCCCCAATAAATTATTTACAAGACTCAAAATTACATATTATTATTTCCTCAAAATACTGAGATATTAAAGTTACCTTTAATGCTATTCCTTTAGATTTATTTTGAGGAATGTCTTCTTGTCTTCTCATACTCAACTCATAAGTCATGAGTGAGCAAAGAAGTTCATCCAAGGACAACTTCTCAAGATCTTGATCTTCTTGAATAGTTGTAACCTTGGGATGCCATTCCAATGGCAAATACTATAAAATTTTCTCAACTATATCTTCATTTGAAATTTGTTTTCTTAAGTTCTTTAATGTAGTGACTATCATATTTAACATAGTATACATATATTTAATTGGCTTTCTAGGCTACATAAAAAATAACTCATAATCATGTTTAAGCATTCTAATCTTGGACCTCTTTATCTTAGAGGTCCCTTCATGAGTTACCTCCAATTTATCCCAAATTTCTTTTTTCATCTCGCAAGCTAGAATCCTATTGTACTACTTAGGGCTTAGGGCATACTCTAACATATTTTTGGCAGTTGCATTCAATTGATGATAGAGGTGCAATTTTCCCATCCTTCACATTGCTTATTGTTAATGGATTCCATTTCATGTTTTCTTGCACTTAGTTGGCTGGTGTAACATCCCCACATAGTTGTTTCCATTTCCTATTTTCTTGTACCTAGTTGGATGGTGTAACAGCTCCATTTAGTTGTTCCCTATTTTGTGGGACGAGTTTCCTTGATTGTTGTAACTGCTCATTGGAAGTGATTGTGAGATATTATAGCAAAAGGAATGAAACTTATGGAAATTATCAACTGAAACTCTCCAATCTCTTCTCTCTTTCCTCTCGTCCCTCTATGTTCAAAACATTCGATTTGCTTCATGTCTTGATCTGTCATGTCCTTTTTTGGCTTTGGCACTACTTTATTGTCTATGGTCACTTTGGGAATGTTGAACCTAGTGATGATTATTCTTTATGCCTCTACGTCTCTTGACATAATGAATGTCTTCATTTTGTTATTCCAATAAGCATAATTATTTCCATCGAAAAATGGAGATTTGTTGTAGAACTGGCTTTCCTAAATGCTTATGCTTGGTGCTTTAGGCCATCTAGATCTTTACTCAAGGCTTGTTAAACCTATGATTTGAGACTTGCTCTGATACAACTTAAAAAAAAACTGTTAGCTTAAGGGGGTGGTGAATTAAGCTCACGTTCTCAATTTTTTTTATAGAAAGTAAATAAATCAAATAATGCAGAACATTAAATTTATAGTAGTTCAGCCTTATTTCTTACGTCTACTACCTTAACTCTGTTGAGTTACATAGATCTTATCATATGCGCAGCGGAAATTAAATTTAGTTTACAGGTATCCCGTTTTTCAGAAATTATGGTTTAATAAAATGAAGGCATAAACGAAAAATATCTCTTGGATGAAATCTTATTTCACCGTTAGATTTCCCGCCGTATAATCCTCCAAGTGTAGGATGCCGAGTCGATCCACCCGAAATCACTTCTATTCAAGAATATCAAAGAGAAAGATAAGTAGAAGAAATTTTTCACAAAAATTTTTAACTTACCTCTTGGATTCAAGAACAATTCTTCCAAAACTCTCTCAACTCTCAAAATGATCCAAGTGCATCTAATGAGAGAAAATAAGAGATTGGAGCTATTTATAGTTCCAATTAAATAACCATTCTTCATTAAATGGGTTGGGCTTCTCAAGTCCATTTCATTTAATGCAATTGGGCCAAGTCCAATCCAATGGAATTTATTTGAATCCAATAATGCCATTGGGTCAAGCCTAATGTACTAGCAAAAGACCCAACCCAATCAATAATCAAATAATTGTATTCATAATATAATTATTTAATTATTCTTATTTATCCAATAAATAAATGCACTATTATTAGTAATTATAAAATTACTAATTTATTTATTTTCTCTTTGAAAGTAATTTCTTTTGGGTGGGACTTTCTGGGTTCACAAATAAATTGACAACAAGAATAATCAACAATTAATTCTCGTAAATCATGAGTGACATCTAGCAATATATCATGATTACCCAATTTATTGTGAAGCGGGTATTGTGAACCTTTTACTACGTTACCATACAATACGGTTCTTCTATCATACTATATCCCGACAAGATATGAGATCATGGTCAGTAGGTCGAATCTCTTAATCTCGTCATATGACCAAATCTAAAATCAATCTTGACAAATTATGACACAACCCGTATGGAACAAATTCCATCGTCATATTACCTCGGCCAAGGATTTATCGTCAAGTGATTACTGGATCGCATAGGATATATTCCTCATAAATCTCGAGGTGATAGATTCCATGTCTGATGCACACATACCTCATGTATCACTGAATCAGGCACATAGATACGTATGATTATCCTTGATTAGAACAACCATATAATATCGCTGATATCCTAATCCACCAATACACAGATATCCATGTCATCTCAGGTCTAAGGACTAGTTGTAAAATCACAGCTAACATTAAATCATTGACCCGTGAGAAATAACTCATGTGATTTAATGTTAACAGTCCCGTTCAGTGAACTCGTTCTTGTAACGAGCACTCACTCATCTTCCTTCTATAGTTCATACAGAATGGCACGAGACTCACCAACCTTATCTTTCAGTATCTCATACTGAAACAAGGAGGAAGACAATGTGCTGGCCTTTACGAGTTGCTATCATCCATGATAGGAATTCTATGGCCAGAAACATGTTTATAGTATAACAAATTGTGGATTATCCGTAACTCGTATTCTTAACACTTAAGAATGGTATTCACTTCTTATTATACTAATGGATATATGTTTTTATAATTTAAACTATATTGCAATTTAAATAAAACATAAACTTGTCATTTAAATAATATTTAAAGAATTACAAGATCGAGTCCCTTTGTGTCACTAGAACTGGTCTTTAGGGGTCATATCTAACAAACTCCTTGTTAAGGAGTTAAAATTTAGCTTACAACTTACAATTTAGATTTTAACAGGATAAGCTAAAATCTCTTTATACAGCTTTTGCAAAGAGCAGTTGAAACCTTACACAATGCTTTTTGAATGGCTTAAGCATAAACCCCACAACTTAATCAAGCTAAGAATAGATACAAGTTAACATAATGAGAAGCTGTCACAATTAGGCACTCAATAAGAGGTGGCTTTTCACAATGAAATTAAAGACAAAAAAAAAAAGTGGAAATATGTGCACTTTTCCCTTTAATTTTACAACAAATGAGATTGTATGCTTTGGTAGCTTCATTGGCTCCAGAGTAAGTTTTAAGATTGTTCAGATAAGTCTTCTCATTTTTCTGAAAGGTCCTCTACCTTTTATAGCCTTTTCCTCTTACATGTTCTTGGCTTTTTTCCTAGTGTGTAAAAAGTATCATTCTTGAATTTTTACAAAAACATTCCTTTTTTCTCGACAAAGTAATAGTTAGCACATAGTTCAAATGTATGAGAGAATGATTAGAAGGCATTAAATGTAACTGACATAACTTAAACGATCAAAACTGTGTGCATTTAATGTTCTATAATGGCTAGCTTTTTTAAATTTTAGCATATAGTAGTCAAGTAAGATTTGTCATTATTCGAGTAATATCTATAGTTACTCGAGTAAGCTTAAAGGTTAGCGATTAAGTCAGACATTATTTGACTACATATTTTTCTTAGTCAATTAATAATTTAAATACAAAGACTCACTCTTTGTCCATTAATCCTTACTCTACTATGACACTTTAGTTGCTTGATTAAGATATGACATTACTTGAGTATAAAAATCACTTAGTTGCTTAATAATATAATTACAGAGACTCATACTCTATCCAACAATATTTCAATCGACTAATATAATGGTTCACTCGACTAAGATAAAAGTTACTCGATTAAGCATAATCTCTTAGTTGACTGAATGTTCAAACACATAAACTTGACATTTTTCTTTCGAATTGTTACTCGAGTAAGATTTTTCAATTACTCGACTAAATAATAAGGTACTCGATTAACATATTTCTTGAGTCAATTAATGAAATAAGTATAGAAACTTGTCATTTTATTTGGATTTATTATTTGATTAAGGAGTATAGTTACTCAACTAAGGTATAACATTACTCAAGTAAAACATTTACTTAGGTAGTGTTTGTTAAAATGAGTAACTTGTGTGTTAATTAATGACCAGCCTTACTTTATTAAGTTTTTAGAGATTTTGCTTTACTCGATGTTTTCATTAAAGTTTTGCATTTTATTTTCATTATCAAAACATTTTTATTTTCATTATCAAAACATTTTTAGAATTGAACTCAACAAATATATTTATAGAAAGAGAATGTACTTGGTGGCCAGAAACTTTAGCTTTGGATCATAGAAATTGATAATTTGCAACAAAAACAAAAAAAAAAAGAAAAAGAAATAAGGCCATCATAGGGTTGACCAACAAAGCCAGTTTGATGCTTAAGTCAAATGTGAAACAATAGAGATGAGACTAGAAAGTTAGTAGTAGTTTAATTAAGAGGCTATTTGGTTGAGCGGTTTGATCGCTTATACGCTATACAAGCAATGTATAAGCTATGCAGCTTCTGATGGTTACACGTTTGGCTTGAAAAAATTGCTTAAATGCTATATGACTGAAATACTGATATAACAGCGTTTTGGAGAAGCTGGTACTGTTGTGTTACATAGATCTTATCATATGCGTAGAGGAAATTAAAATTTAGTTTACAGGTATCCCGTTTTTCAGAAATTATGGTTTAATAAAATGAAGGCATAAACGAAAAATACCTCTTGGATGAAATCTTATTTCACCGTTAGATTTCCCGCCGTATAATCCTCCAAGTGTAGGATGCCGAGTCGATCCACCCGAAATCACTTCTATTCAAAAATATCAAAGAGAAAGATAAGTAGAAGAAATTTTTCACAAAAATTTCTAACTTACCTCTTGGATTCAAGAACAATTCTTCCAAATTCTCTCAACTCTCAAAATGATCCAAGTGCATCTTATGAGAGAAATTAAGAGGTTGGAGCTATTTATAGTTCCAATTAAAAAACTATTCTCCATTAAATGGGTTGGGCTTCTCAAGTCCATTCAATTTAATGCAATTGGGCCAAGCCCAATCCAATAGTATTTATTTGAATCCAATAGTGTCATTGGGCTAAGCCTAATGTACTAGCAAAAGGCCTAACCCAATTAATAATCAAATAATTGTATTCATAATATAATTATTTAATTATTCTTATTTATCCAATAAATAAATGCACTATTATTAGTAATTATAAAATTACTAATTTATTTATTTTCTCTTTGAAAGTAATTTCTTTTGGGTGGGACTTTCTGGGTTCACAAATAAATTGACAACAAGAATAATCAACAATTAATTCTCGTAAATCATGAGTGACATCTAGCAATATATCATGATTACCCAATTTATTGTGAAGCGGGTATTGTGAACCTTTTACTACGTTACCATACAATACGGTCTTTTTATCATACTATATCCCGACAAGATATGAGATCATGGTCAGTAGGTCGAATCTCTTAATCTCGTCATATGACCAAATCTAAAATCAATCTTGACAAATTATGACACAACCCGTATGGAACAAATTCCATCGTCATATTACCTCGGCCAAGGATTTATCGTCAAGTGATTACTGGATCGCATAGGATATATTCCTCATAAATCTCGAGGTGATAGATTCCATGTCTGATGCACACATACCTCATGTATCACTGAATCAGGCACATAGATACGTATGGTTATCCTTGATTAGAACAACCATATAATATCGCTGATATCCTAATCCACCAATACACAGATATCCATGTCATCTCAGGTCTAAGGACTAGTTGTAAAATCACAGCTAACATTAAATCATTGACCCGTGAGAAATAACTCATGTGATTTAATGTTAACAGTCTCGTTCAGTGAACTCGTTCTTGTAACGAGCACTCACTCATCTTCCTTCTATAGCTCATACAGAATGGCACGAGACTCACCAACCTTATCTTTCAGTATCTCATACTGAAACAAGGAGGAAGACAATGTGCTGGTCTTTACGAGTTGCTATCATCCATGATAAGAATTCTATGGTCAAGAACATGTTTATAGTATAACAAATTGTGGATTATCCGTAACTCATATTCTTAACACTTAAGAATGGTATCCACTTCTTATTATACTAATGGATATATGTTTTATAATTTAAACTATATTGCAATTTAAATAAAACATAAACTTGTCATTTAAATAATATTTAAAGAATTACAAGATCGAGTCCCTTTGTGTCACTAGAACTGGTATTTAGGGCTCATATCTAACAGGTACCCCCCAGCTTTGGCAAAAAAAACTGCTAAGTTGACTGAGAAAACTACTATTCTACCCTCAGAAACTCTCTTTTCCCATCATCTTCTTCAAGTTCCCTCTCTTCTGCTCAGATCCGTCGCTGCCGCCGTCGCCCAACTGATCCGTTGCCCGCCGTCGCCCACAATCGCCTAGCTGATCCGTTGCCCACAGTTGCCCAGCTAATCCGTCGCCCGCCGTTCCGTCTCCCGTAGTCGTCCAGCGCCGTCGACCTCCATCTCTGCAACTGGTTAGTGTATATATATCATATATACATATATATTGTATATATATTCCTAAATTTATATGAATAATTTATCTAACAGTTAGAAATTAATTTAGAAATACAGGAAAATTTATATATTATATATACATATATACTGTAACTGGTGAGTGTAGAAATTAATTTATAATTTTTTTTTATAAAAAATCAAATTTTTATAAATTTTATTTGTATTATTTAAGATCATGTCTATTTTAGTCTTTTTATCAAATTTTAATAACTTATCAGTTTTTACAAACCAAACACATAACTATTAACTAACAGCTTAAAAGCATATTTTTCCAAACACATTATCAACTTAAACACTACACAACTTCTATACTAACAACTACCCCACTTAAAAGCTCTACTAAAAAATGGTAAGCCAAACAGCCTCTAAAATTAACACAAAGAATGAATGATTACCCTGACTGAAAGATTTTTCTCTTTTTATAGTAATACATAGATAATCCTTCATTTAGTATTAAGTTTTATTGTTAGACAGTGTAATACCCCAAATTACTTTCAAAGAAATAGTGAAAAAATTAAGCCTGAGAAAATTGACAAAATAACCAAACAAAATCGAAGAAAATAGCAAAATGTTTGTTGGGTAAAGAATGGATACCTCGATTGAATCTGAGCTTTCATCAGTTGGATTTGATTATAAAGGGCCATATGTTCTGAAATAAGGAAGGGATACTACAAAACCTAAAGAAATTAGGCCAAAAATAGCAAAAATTGGGCACTGACAGAGATGACACTGATAAGACTCAATGGATTAGCCTTGGCTATAGATATTGATGGATTTCTTCAACTGTAGAAGCACCAAATACGAGACAACAAGAAAGAAAGGGAAAAATAGAGTAAAATGAAAGGCTTTGGTTGTTGAAAAAGATAGTTCGACAACCCAGATTCATAGAAAATGATGAAGCGACAAGTAATGATTTTGATAATTTGACAATTTCCAATGATAAGGAATGACAAACGGCCGGCGACATTGCTAGGTGGTTTTGATGTGAAAATGGGTTTTTAAGGTGATTAGAGACTCATTAGCAACAAGCAACTTGACAAAGAAGGAAATGACGCATGCAAAATTTCATGAAAATTTCCAAGTTTGTAAGGTGACGCTTCTATTACAAAAATTCTAGGTTATTACTTATAGAACCATTATTTTCAGTTTATTATGTATATAACCTTCAATTTTGTTCAAATTGCACTAACACCTTGCAAATTACATTTTATTAAGCATGAGATTATTTAATTGGCATAAATTATGCTATTTCCTTGAATTTGCGAGAAAGCTTATGATTATTGCATTAAAACCTATTTTATTAGCAAGCATGCATATATAACCATATTATCGCTTATTTTGACTTGACAGATAAATAGTGGGATACATTATTATCAAGGTAATTGACATTTCACCTCAAACCAAACAGCGCAAGTTCACTTGATAAACAATAAATAGTTATTATCACCTTGCTTGTCATAATTGGGTGTAGTAAATTTATGCATATGATCATATATTTGGTCATATGCACAAAAAACTACTTTTGAGGTGTCACTAGGTAGTTTATTACCTGATTCGACATATTCAAATGTGCCAAAGAAAAAAAATAAGGTGATTGGATAGAAGATTAATTTTTTTTAATATTAATCGTATTTTATTTTATTTTTTTTTGCAATTCTTGTAGTCGACTACCCAACTTGGACATGTAATGATTTTATTCTAACATTTAAATTTTAGTTATGCATGTCATTTAGGTTAAATCTAGATGCCTTCTATACAAAACTTTGATTAATTGTCCTATTTTTAGTCAAAATGCTAAAAAGAGAAATTATAACGACCCTAAAGTGGGTCTAGGTGTTTTATTACTTAATGTTAGTTTAATGGTATTTTAAATGTGGGTTTAAATATTTTAATATTTAATGATAATCTGCTTTGAAGGCATAGAAAGAAATCTTGGACTGTATAATTTTATTTTATGGTTTAGGTGATCGTGAAAATAAGTGTAGGGGTATAATTTTTAAGAAATTGGAAATAATATAATGGGCCGCAATTAGTTAGTTAATGAGGTCACGGGTTTGTCCCGGGTGGAAAATCAAGCTTGGTGGGCTTGGTATATATATGAGATATATGTGATTTGGGCTTAGGTTCATGTTAATAAATAATTTGACAATAATGAAATTGGTAGTGTAATAAGAAACTGAAATAAATAAATAAATAAATTAAGTCAACAATTGTCACTAATGCCCCTAGATATTTTTGTCTCAAATATAAAAGGAATGGCAATTTGGTAATCTCCAAAGTTGACGTGCAAACATGTTTCGCGTACAAATCTCCTAATTCTAATGCGTATCATCTTTTTCTTTCCTTACTATTCCATTGCTCTTTCCTTATTTACTCTTTGTTTTCCTCTTCTTCTACTTCACCTCCTTCTTCTCCATGTTCTTATTCTGCTTTTATCTTTTTCTACTTCTTCTTTTTCTTCTCCATCCATTTTTGCTGTTGACAACTGGAGTTTCAATGGAGGAGTCTTATCAAGCAAGTTCTTTTCCTCACACCACTATTTTATGTTCATTTCGTTCTTTCATTCGAGAGTTCTTTTGATCATAAGAGTATACATTTAGATGATTAGTTGAACTAATCTTCTTCTTCATTCTCTGTAAATTTACTGTTCATATATATATATATACATATATACACCCAGTTATATTCCCTTCTAACCTAGCTTTGAATCACCCCAAATTGTCATTATTTTCCATTGGGATTGTCTTCCCCAATCTTTTTTCGGAATGGTGTAGCCCATAGGTATTGTTTGTGTTATATATATATATGTATAAATCGTCGTCTCCATAAACAAGTTGTTGAATCGTTTCTCAGTCATCCGAATAGAAAATGGCTTATCCGAATGAGTCTTGGGAAGCCATGTGAGTAACATCCGGATGAGTGTGTGTCTCATCCGGATATATATCAACCCATCTGAATACTACCCTTCAAAGATAGCCTTATCCGGATAGATCACCATGGCAACAACTTCAAGCCTATTTTCGACCTCTATACAACCTGAATATTTGAAAACTTAAAACACGAAAGTTGTAGATCTTCCTCTTGGATTTTCATATCATCTTGATTCATCTCAATTGGAGTTCGGACGAGAGAGATATGCCCAGAATACCAAACGTTGTCGAACTGTATATTCACATTTGACTGTATCGCAATAGCAGCAAAATTCAATCCAAATTTTGACCTCCTTTAAATCCAAATCTTTGAAAACTCAAATATAAAAGTTGTAGATATTTTTCTTTTCTTTTCATATCATCTCGAATAATCTCAATTGAAGTTTGGACGAGAAAGTTATGCCCAAAATACGAAACCTTGTTGAAGCTGAATTTTTGAAACATAGTGCATCCGGATGTCTTAGCCCATATCTGGATATCCATCTGGATGAGCTACTATAGCATCTAGATAACACTCACATTCTTGATTTCTAACATCCGGATGTATCACCCCACATTCGGATATCACTCCCAGAGACATCCGAATATGCCTCTAGCCATCTGGATATCACTCAATGCCCTTCCAACATATCCGAATAGGCTATAACCCATTCGAGTACACTTTCCCATATTTGAATATATATGCTAAAATCCGAATACCCTATTTAATTTTCCAAAATTCATATCAATATCAATTTAGCATAATTATTAAATATCATCAGAGATTTTATGATGGGAAAAATAACATATTAAATCCATATTACTCCTCAAATGGTGAATCAAGATTTAACCTCAAATAACATCTCCCAAAAATTATTTCTGTTTATAATTTTCATCTTGATCGTGGTAAATATTATGAAGTAAGATATGTTGAATTATCTAATGATAGTAAAATACCCGGTATGAGTAAATGGTGTTGAAATTATGAATATTGAGGAAATGAGAATTTAAATACATGTGATTGGCAAATGCATACATGATGTATACATGTACATGTTATATACATATATATATATATTTTGCGCACCTATTATTTTGCGCAGAAAGAAAGGGTACCCTAGAACACTTGGTGCGGGACGAGGTGGCCATAGCCTGGTAGGTTGACTCCATATTTATTGTGAGGTTTTATGGAACTTATGTACTTTTGCATGTATTTATTTATGACTTGTAAGCTAGGAAAATTGATATTGACAATAAAATGATGCACTCTTGCATGTATTGATTGATGGCTTGCGAGCCTGTGAGAATTGATAATGATATTGGAATTTTATGCACATTTGCATAATAATACATGGTGACATGATATATTAAGTTGAATTGATAAATTCATGAATTATGAATCATGTATATAATTGTGGAATCCTTGATTACTCTTCTTGGTGTCATCGAGTTCTTTGATCCTGTATATTGTTTATTGTTTCTTGAACTTGCTGAGCCTTGTGGCTCACTTGATCTTCTTTTCCTTTCCAGGTAAAAGAAAAATTGTTATTGGGGGTGAGTCCAGTAGGATTGCAGCCCAGGGATAGTGGTGTATGAAGACGCGCCCTAACTTCAAAGATCCTAGTTAGTGATTTGGTGAGGTTTTATAGTGATGAGGATTTGTTATGTTTATTGGCATTTGAGCCTCTTATTATTTTGTATAGCCATCGAGCCTAGAGTCATGAGATATTGAAAATGTAATTAAATCTTATTTAAATTTCCGCTGCTAGTAATGAAATGAGTTGTTTGTTTATCCATAGTTTGTTCTATATCATCTCTATAATGACCTTATTTCGAGTATTCGAAAGTGGACTATACAGAAATTCATGTAATAATATAGGTGAATGTAAATTTTAAAAAAATCTTAAATTTTCAAGATGAAAACGTGCCTAGAAGAGCAAGTCATTACATACAACACTTAGGAGCAAATATCCTAGATGAATTTGAAAGATTAGGATTACCCTTGCATGCATGCGACCTTTATAAGATTTAGAAGAAGAGGTTTAATCCAAGTTTACTAGTTTGAGATGCTCAACCTAGAATCCCAAAAGCTATAGAGAGCTTGATGAATGAACATGTAATTAACGCTTAATTGGCATGTGCAACATTTTAGTGAATAAGTTTGATGCATCCACCCACAATGTGATTTCTCTTACGAGAACCTTTATGCTAGTTGTTGTAAATGGAAGGTCCTTAAGATGGGGTTGCAAGTTGTCTTCTCCAACGATGCCAATCCTTAGTTGTCTTTTATCATTGTTTTGTCTTTTATTACAATAATCTTTAGTTGTTTTCTCGAGCGATGCAATCTTTTCATTTCTAGGGGTTGTAGTCAACCCCAAGTGATGGGTTTTTGATTGTTTATAGTCTTCATTGCTCGGGTTCCAAGGGTTGTTTTCAACAAAAAATTGGCTCATATTTTTCCTTCTTGCAAGATTGTGGGTGGCTAATACAACAAATATCATGTTCTATTTGTTTCAATGGTGGAAATCAATTAGATACTTCAAGTGTTGCCTTTTTTCTCCAAATACTGTAATGTTTGCGTGTATGATTGCAATGCATGAAACAACGATAAAAATAAGCAATTAATGATGACAAAAAAGATGAAACATACATGTCATTGGAATAAACCCTAATTATCTAGAATTGTAAAAGAGTCTGAAGATCATTAAATCGTATCTTTGTAAAGGAAATCAAGCATTTGAGAAACAAAGATAGGGACAAAAAGAAAAAGAGAAAAAGAGTGAAGAGTTGCCAACAATGGTTGCAAATCACCATAAAATATAAAAACAAAAGAAAATGAGCAATCAAGAGTGAGGATAATGGAATTTTGATCATTTTGAAAAATTAAGTGGATTTAATTAATGGTAAGAGAGAAACCTTACATAAAAGGACGATCTATACATTTTTTGAAATGTTAGACATGTTTGTTGCTTTTTGTCTAATCTATAGGTAGCAAACATATTTTTGGGTTAGTTTTAGAAAGGTTATTGGGTAAATTTGACAAATTGTCCATGAATTTTACCTAAATTGCATTGACTGCCTTGTGTATTTTAAAATGTCCCTAACCTCACTTAAGGTTTATTATTTTGATGACATAGTCTTCTGTTGTTAAATAACAATAATTAATTTTATTAAAATTCCTAACGCCTTTATAACTAAAAAAAAAAATGAAAAAGAAAATTGGTAGTTATCGGTGATGACTACTAACCACCACCATGGTGTCATCGATAATGGCTTCGAAATCCATTAACGATAGATGAGGAACTAATTGGGTCTTTCTCTCTAAGAGAACCGATTGTTGATGGGTTTTTTAGATAAGAAGAACCAATCGACAATTGATTCTTTCTTCAATGACTAGAGATAAGGAAAGATAAATGTAGATAGGCACAGATAGAGAGAAAACGATAGACAATCAATGATAACCCAAAGAGATATAGAGACATAGATATAGAAAAATAAAACACATATTTATTTAGAGTGTGTTTTTCAATCATAATTTGGGATTTTTTATTTTTAAAAATCCTTATATCTTTTTTTGTTTTTTGCAAAAGCCATTTGCAACCCTTATGAGTTTCATCTTGCTTTCAAAACCTTTATTTGCTTGGCTTTCCATTTCTATTATTTATTTTTCTGAAGTTTACTAGAGATTATCCTCGTAAACAACATTTAAGAAAGTTTACCTCTAGTAGCCTTGCCAAAAATTTACTTCCACTAGCCTCACATTTTCACTTAAACTCTTTAGTTTGATTTAATTTATTATGACAAAGTCTTTATGTGTGCATTTATTTTCATAAATAGAACCTAATTTAATTCGTAACTCAAATTAAGGAGTTCAAATTTTTTATTAATTTCAAAATACTGAATTTAGCCATATTTAAAAAAAATATTTGGGCACCGCAACTATAAATTTTTAGAATAAATTTTAAATCACCATAATCCAAAATATAAATGTAAATGTCATATATTTCCTTCAAACGGAAATGACATGCCTTTAATAAAAACTTGGCTTATACGACAGGTTCAATATGCTCAATAAATTTTGATATCATTAAAATAAAATCTATATATATTTTTAATTCATCATATAAAACATGTATGATATCTACAAAACATGGCATGTCACAAAATAATAATAAAAATTTTAAACTATGCTTTGAGAACTTCATTTCCTTTAGAAGTGCTTGCTTCACTTGGAGCATTTGAATATTTTAGGGGATATTCACAACCTTAATTAATTCTTGCGAATTAATTGTTCCAAAAATTTATTCTCAAGATTCTATAAGGTTTTAGGATGTTAACCAAGCTCGTATTATTATTTTTTTCTCTATTAACATAACTAATTTTCGGGGCCAATCACCCAAATCTTACCGACAATCTTAAATTATCTCCAAATTAAATTTAAATTTATTTCTTTAGTTTCCAATTATTTTAAAAATATTTGAGATGTTACAAAAGATATGAAATATAGTTGGTAATGAAATCTAGAAAACCACTGTCGATTAAGACATGGTTGGCAACAACCTCCATTGTCTGAACTTTACATTTGATCAAGAGAATTCTAGAAAATCTAGGTTTTGATCCACATTTAATTAGACCCAAAAAAATATAGTTATTCCTTTTGGTCAAACTTAGATTTTTAAGTTCCCAAATTCTCAATGGAAACTCAAATTTTTGTGTTTGATTGAACCAGATTTTTTAGGGTTTTTTAGGATTTTTTTTAGAGAAAGAGAAATAAAGGGAGAAGGAAGAGATGAAAAGAGAAAGAAAAATAGTGATATATAAAGACAGAAATTTATAGACTATTCTCTATTACCATCGTTACTGTTCTTCATTGCGATAATTGCTAAAGGAGTTTCTAGATTTCTTTGTTCAAACTTGCTATAAGTGGCTATTATGATAAGGTTTCAATTTTATTGTGATAGACGCATTCGACGAGTTTATGACGAAGACACTTATTTTCTATTGAAAAAAATTAAAAAAAGAAGTATAAGGGTCAATTTTCATAATAGGTTAATTAATGGCAAGGGAGCTGGGTATTATCTTTAAGAATATAGGAGTACTGGGTGTAGTTTAGCTAAATTTTAAGGGTGATACATGAAATTTACCGTTCTTAAAAAGTAAATAAAGTGATATTTCAAAAATTAAGGGGGCTGATATGGGGAAGAATGAAAAGAAGAGGGGATGCATCTGGAATTTCCATGAAAACATGCGCATTCCGCGAGCAGCTGGAGGAAAGTGCCAATGAGCGGCGATGTTAACACTGCGGAGCGGTCGAAGCAGTTCCAACTAACTCATCCTCGTCTTCTCCGCCCACACTGTCACTCACATTGTGTGTGTGTATATATATAACTCCTACAGACAGCTGACCAAACTCTCAAATCCGTTATCACATTTCCTAGACTCTCTCTCTCTCTCTCTCTCTCTGCTATGGCTTCTCTGCTTCAATCTAGGGTTCCTAAAATCTCGTTTTCGTCTTCTATCTCCTCATCCGGCCTCCAATGGCGCCCGGCGTCTGCATTTCCGACGAGGCCGCGGCAGAGAGTACCGACCGTGCAGGCCAAGATCAGGGAGATCTTCATGCCGGCCCTCAGCTCTACCATGACCGAGGGCAAGATCGTGTCCTGGATCAAATCCGAGGGCGACGTCCTCTCCAAGGGCGAGTCTGTGGTCGTCGTGGAGTCCGACAAGGCCGATATGGACGTCGAGACCTTCTACGATGGTATTCTCGCCGCCATCGTTGTTGGAGAAGGGGAGACCGCTCCCGTTGGGGCTCCAATTGGATTGTTGGCGGAGAATGAAAATGAAATCGCTGAAGCCAAGGCGAAAGCGCAATCCGGTGGTTCCTCCTCTCAGTCTGCTCCTTCCGCTCCTCCGCCGCCTCCTGCTCCGGCTGCTGCTGCTTCTCCGGCTCCTCCACCTAAGGCCGCAGCTCCGGCACCGAGTGATGGGCCGAGGAAGACCGTAGCGACTCCATTTGCGAAGAAGCTGGCGAAGCAGCACAAGATTGATATCAATAAGGTGGTTGGAACTGGGCCTTTTGGGCGGATAACTCCGGGCGATATTGAAGCGGCTGCTGGAATTGCGCCGTCTAAGACTGCTACTCCTGTCGCCAGTGTGGCTCCAACGCCTGCTTCTCCTAAAGCTGCTGCTGCAACTACATTTCCGGAAATTCCAGGGTCTACTGTGGTTCCCTTCACGACGATGCAAGTGGCCGTTTCGAAGAACATGGTGGAGAGTCTCTCAGTGCCCACTTTCCGGGTGGGGTATCCAGTGACTACCGATGCACTCGATGCTCTGTATGAGAAGGTACCGTTGATTAGTTTGGCTGATTGTTTCAATCAATTCGTTTATAAAAGATTACTACTCTTGAAGTTTTCCTTACGGAGATGGTTGTTTGCGACTGTCAGGTTAAGCCTAAGGGTGTGACAATGACTGCATTATTAGCTAAGGCTGCGGCAATGGCACTTGCTCAGCACCCAGTAGTGAATTCTACCTGTAAGGACGGAAAGAGTTTTACATATAATAAGAGCATAAACGTTGCAGTAGCTGTGGCAATTAATGGTGGGTTGATAACTCCCGTTCTTCAGGATGCTGATAAGGTCAGTAATCCATGATTTATTCTGAGACGTTGTGCATTGAGAAATATATTCAAGTATGCTTCCTAATTTTGTTGAGTACTCTATATTTCTATTTAGTTCCTAGTAGTCTGAGTTTAATATTAATTGGTGATCTCTTTATACTGTTGTAGTTGGACCTTTATCTGTTATCTCAAAAATGGAAAGAGTTGGTGGAAAAAGCCAGAGCAAAGCAACTTCAGCCCCATGAGTATAATTCCGGTATCACATGCTTTTGTCTCCATTTTTGTACACCCCAATGAGTAGTTTTGGGCAAATGTAACTGAGTGTTTTTGTATATGCACACAGGGACTTTCACTCTTTCCAATTTGGGCATGTTTGGAGTGGACAGGTTTGATGCTATTCTTCCACCAGGCCAGGTTAGTAAGGAGGCTAGATCTTTTGACAACATTCACCTATGGGGTTCTTTACCCCTTGCATACATTTTTTGCAGTTTGATTTAAACATCACTTTGTCCAGGGGGCTATTATGGCTGTTGGAGCATCAAAACCTACTGTTGTTGCTGATGCTGACGGATTTTTCAGTGTGAAAAGTAAAATGCTGGTGAGTCTACTTTTAAGTTATGATGATTGCATGTTTTATTTCCTTTGCTTGTCAACTTCTTTGTCAATATAAAGTCAATATTCCAGTCCATGGGATGGGCGTTCCTATTTTTGTACTTATCACATATTGTTTATGGAAACTTACTCATCAACTGGGATATAAATATGTTAGCATAGGTCTGGTTTCATCTGTGAAGAACTGACTCCTCCAAATTTGTTTTCTATTACTGAATTAGGAGACTACCAGTGAGTTATCATTAGTCCAACAAGCCTACTATTTAATCATTGGGAAGGTTGAAATGGATTAATTGGACAGATTAGAACCTCCTGGCTTTAATTCAAATATGGTTTGAAACTGATGAATTAGCTCCATCATCGGGTTTTTTTTGGTTTAATTACAACTTACAGGGTGATGTTTTTTAAGACCCAAGGAAAAAATCAAGAGGGAAAGACAAAAATAGGTAGGTTCTATAAAATGCGGAAAGTGAATTTGTCATAGCTTAGTGGTAGGAGGGTTTGGAAGCATCACATTGCATGTAAAGCTCTACCTTAATTATCCTTGGTAATTGTTTGATTAATTAATTCCATTTAATATAAGATTATAATATATATATATATATTTATATATAAAATCTAGATACCCTTACTTCTCTGACCTTCTCAAACCATCTATCTCATTACCATAACTGGGTCAAGTATCATCCTCAACAAATGATGGCACAAAGGAATGTGTAACTGGGAACTCACTGTCCTTGTCGTTTGGCCATTAGTGCATACTCAAGACAAGGGTGGACTAAGAGCCCATTTGGCTTTACAGCGTATCCATCCCCTTTTCCCAGCTTCATCTGTGCATCAGCTTTACAGCAGCCAAAATTGGGCACTTCAGGCTTCCTGCAGCCTTTTGTCAGGGTCTACATTCTTCTAGTCTCCCACACAACTCAGGACAATATATGCTTATGCTATTGTAGCCCCTTTTGTCATGGTTATGTATATATTTTTCTTTGTCTATAACCAATATCCAGATCTTTCAAAAGCTCTCTACTCCCAAAGCTTTCCAAAAGTAGGCCCCGCATCTCTTCTCTCATGTATTTCAGTGGACCAGCTTGCACATGCATCATGCTCAATATCACACGCCAAAAGGGCCCTGAAATGACCAGATTAGCCGCTATAATGTTCCTAATGATTTCCAACATATATTTCCTGGTAGTCAACACTAAACTGATCCAGTGGCCAACTTCAAAATCAAATAACTCCTGATTGGGCTAATCAAAATAGAATACAAGCATGTCTATAGATGCACCAAAATTTAGGTTACATAGTATTAAAATTTGGTATACTTACACTCATTAAGGCCTCAAACATTACCACAAAATCATTAAAATAATTAGCCTGTTACAGGCATAAATTGTCAACCGTCCCCTAGAAAGTAGAACCTATAGGCAGTTTTTTCAAAATTTTCCAAATTCATCAACCGATTGTGGACCATTCAAACCCCTAGTTACTTGTCGACCTTGAAATGTAATCTGTCAACCATTTCAAGAAAATGATTGACAGGTTTCTAAAAGATGTCAAAAGTTTTCCCTTCTTAATTGGTTGAATGGCCTTGTCATCTGGCATACTGCCACTCAAATAAAACTGTTGGCTGTTTCTGTTAAGCTGCCAATTGTTACTCAGGGGTGGAGTGCTTAAGGGGAAGGAGAGGGTGGAGTGCTTAAGCGGGAGGGAGGCAGGGGTTTTCTCTGCAATTGAATGTCGTGAACCTAGGGCTCATGATAGGTTTAAGAGGTAATTGGGGAGGAATTGAGAGAGTTAGATCTGAAAAATGGGAGGGAAATTAAGGAAGAACAGAACAGAGAGGGAGATTAGGAAGAATTGAGAGAAAGAGAGGGAAATTAAGAGAGAGATCAGAGGGAATTTGGAGGGAGATTGAGAAGATTCAAGAGAGGGAAATGAATGTATTCAATTATCAAGTCAAACATGATTGCCCTCCTACAGCAGTGACTTATTTATAGCCTCAGCCCATGCACCCATGTGCTGTACAACTGTAGTCCTAACAACTATTATATCTCTATTACAATATTGCTTCTAGGGACATGACAATTCTGCCCGCTTTAAAACATTTCTTGTCCCCAAGAAATGCCAAACCTCCATAGCTTCCAATATGTTTTTTCCTTCTCTTCCATAGCTTGGATGGAGAAGTTTTGAAAAAATTTTGTATGCATAACAAATTTGCAGTGGTTCTCATGTCCATCTTGGCTAGAACACGGCAAAAAATGATCACTCTCCGTTGGTCAAAGAAAGCAGATGAAATTTGTTGGTTGTTGTCCTTACCAACCTTCCCCACCACACTTTCTTCAATGTGGGCTGGTGCACGTCGAAAAGATGGGCTAACAGTGACCCTAGCTTCCCTTAATATTTCATCACCCTTTGCAACAATATTTGTAAACGCCTTTAAATGCAACAATGTAGAAATATTAGGTCTAGGAGTTGCTGCAACATCAATTCCTGTCATCATTTCATCCCTCATTGTAGTAGGCAAAAATCCTAATCGACCAGTTGTAGCACTAACGCACCAAGCAGCAATAGCTTTGTTCTCCATGGCCAAACTTTTGATAGCAACATGGTGACACCATTTAGGATCAGCAAGACTTCCTCCTACTGCTGTTGTTTGGACCTTATTGTTAGTTAAGGAATTCTTAGCATTTTCTGAAACCATAGGGAATGGAACAATATCCTTAGGAATTCCACCATCAATTCCATTTCTTATAGAATTCTAATTTGGGACACCATCCCATCCTTCAGTCCCTGCACTAGTCACCAGAGGTAACTAATTGGCCTTGGCTACCTCAATCACTTCATCAAATGCTGCCTCGGTTTCCCTTTTTAGCCTTTCAGTAGTTGCATCTTGAGGTAGTATTTCTACTTTTAACTTCTCAATTACTGCAACAAAATTCCTCTTCCCTTCCAGAAATTCCTTGTTGCCTCTTGTTATTCCTGCCAATTGATTGACTGCATCAATCATCCCTTGTTTTGAACTTCTGCCATTATCACTCGGAGCATCCTCATCAAGAACTTCTTTTCCAAAGAAATCGGATTGTTCTTCATACTTCCTGTCCCAACTACTGGATCGTTATAGCTTCCCTCTAGGTAATGCTGTTCACCGCAAAAATTACTCCTGATTTTGCAATCATCCTTCTTGTCATTGTTGCCTAAATTCGAATACTTCTTCTTCTGCCCAAAATATAAGGTAGGTAGTGACTCGGCCTTCCACAAGCTTGACTTCTCCTTAGGCGGCTTCATTTTCA
This sequence comes from Diospyros kaki, assembly GCA_036245055.1. Classification (NCBI taxonomy): domain Eukaryota; kingdom Viridiplantae; phylum Streptophyta; class Magnoliopsida; order Ericales; family Ebenaceae; genus Diospyros; species Diospyros kaki. Next base: position 5,298,316 of record BSEG01000010.1, read on the forward strand.
AAAACTCATGAGGAGAATAAGGATTACTCATAGGATCTAGCAGCTTCTCTATAATAATTGGATCGGAGTATTCTCTGGAAAACAAACAAGCAGGTAGTCTAACCTGATTCCGTCTGACGAACATTATCATGCACTGGTCCCTCATCTAATTCTTGAATTTATCAATAATTTCATGCCTGTGATTAATCTCCTCTCACAGCAAATCGACAACACTGTCTAGCTTCCTATCCACTGTTGATTCTACAAATCCAACATGGATTTGCCTCTCCGTCATTGTTGCTATTACTTGCTGCAATTGAGATCCTCTCGGTTTCACTTTGATGTCAACCGCCATTAGAATTCAAATCACTGATGGGTTCGCTGGCCGAGGAACAGCTCTGGATGATTTTACTAAGGATTGAATGGCTGCTATTAATTGCTAGGATTGAGAAGCGACCGTTGTAGACGCCCATAAACTCCCTTCCAAAACTTCCTCTGTTGGAATCAGTTCGCTCCACCTGCAACTCGTTGCTTCCTGAAACTCCTATTGCAACTCAATTAGCCTCCTCTGATCTGCAACTGATGTTTTCTCTTATCTGCAATTGATCGTCGATCAAGACTAAAAGCAGCCACAACTCACAATTTCCTAACCAAGCCAATCTTTGTAGATCACTGTAGCTGGGTACTACGGATCAACTATCGCTCAAGATCCATTTCATTATGAATCAATAATCTTCAATTTTCCCAACAAAATGAACTGCTAGGCAATAGGTTCGACTCCACCTCCTGGATTTGCAATTCCATTTCTCCGAAAGGAATCTGCCTACACCTTTGAGTCGACCACTTTGCAGTGATGGAATGGAGAATCAACAGCCTGAGAATTGTTGCAATTATTTCCTATACTTGTTGGAATCTTCGTCAGACTCGCCTGGCTTGCTCAACTTCAAAGTCGACTAGAATTTTTGGCCAACTTCTCTGTTATCGTCATTGCAAGTCGCTTCTTTGCAGGTCGTCCTATGGAATTGCTTCACCATTCAATCGAAAATCTTCGTTGGAAATTAACAACAGAGAAGTATCCTTCCACCGCCAGAATTTCGCTAGATCACCGGAATTCATCAATTGGAATTGCCTGGGTTGCTCGCCTCCTTTGATCAATTGTGATGCAACCAATGGAATTCTTTGGAATTGAGAATCGATGGTTGCAATAATCTATGAATTGGCTACCAAATCTACTGAAATTGCTTCGCCCTTCCACTTCGGGCAAGAATTATTGCAATTCGTGGCCAAGCGTTGGCTCTTGCTTCGCCTTCCAAGTTTGCCTGGCTTGTCGGAATTCACGTCCAGAATCGTTGGCCTATTTCGCCAGTCTTTACGAGTTGCCTCTGTATCCGCTTCACTAATTTGCCATTATCACCCTCTAGGATCAAGTTGGATTCGCTGATCGCACTTGCCTAACAACATCAAGGCCTACGGAAATTGTTGGAGCTCTTGAATTCGTTCGAATCTCCTGAAAGCATCACTTAATCGGTTCTGCACCTAGTCATCTTACTCTGCCTGTCCTAACGTGCTGTTGAGATCGCCAGAATTACCTTTCGAACCGCTAGTCTTCAATTCCGAACAAAGTTACCAACAATATTAGCCGAGAGTCACTCCTCTGTGCGTCAGAATCAAATTCCGAGAATCAACTGCATTGGACAACATTCGTCGACATCCGTCGAAAATTAATCAACAAAGCAAACTGCCGAAGAACAATGCTCTGATACCAATTGTCATGAACCTAGGGTTCATAACAGGTTTAAGAAGTAATTGGGGAGGGATTGAGAGAGTTAGATCTGAAAGAATGGGAGGAAAATTAAGGAAGAACATAACAGAGAGGGAGATTAGGAAGAAACGGGAGAAAGAGAGGGAAATTAAGAGAGAAATTAGAGGGAATTCGGAGGGAGATTGAGAGGATTCAAGAGAGGGAAATGAAAATATTCAATTATCAATTCAAACATGATTGCTCTTCTACAGCAGTGGCTTATTTATAGCCTCAGCCTATACACTCATGTGTTGTACAACTGTAATCCTAACTATTATATCCTTACTACAATATTGCCCCTCTATTGCTCCTAGGGACACGACATTGAAGTGGGCTGGCCTGGCTCCATCCTTGTGAAGAAGAAAAGGCCACCCTGGTATTTCTTCTTCATCTCCAGATTCTCCATTAAAGTATTTTTAAGAGAGGGAGGGAATATAAGTGCATAACATATCTAGTTTTTGAGAGAGAGCATGTGGCATGGTGAGGGAAACTGAAAAGTGATGCACACTGTTTGATGAAAAGCTTGTGTGGTGAAAATTGACCCTAGATATTTCTTCCTTCTTGTTATAATTTCTATGATTATTTAATATAGTTTTACTTTATTTTGAGACAAAAAAATTAGTTTTATTTTATTTTTTGAGATTTTTGCTACAAAGATACAGAGACTGTTAGTTTCTGGAAAGATTTTTTTTTTTTTTAAATTTATTCTTGCAAGATTGGTAAAAGAATAAAGTGGCTTAGTGAGTTAAATTATGTTTTTAATTAATGTCATAACTTATTTAATATAAATATTTTGTTATAATTAAATTCTTAATTTTTAAGTTATATGTATTTCTTTTGCACCAAATCAGTGTATCATATTAATTGTAAATTCAATATCATATTTAACATATAATTACTATGTATTATTAACACCCACACCCACATGATCTCACCCTCTGCCACTGGTGAAACGACATCTATGATTTTCATTAATTAGGGGCTAATTCATGGTAATTAACATGGTTTATTACATTGCTAGTCTGTTGCTAGTCTGAGATTGCGGGTTCTATTTCTAGCCCTGCCAGTGCTTGTGTGGTCTTATTTTTTAAGATTCGTGAATTTAAGTGTGGGGGATGATTGACACTGCCAACCAGGTCTTAGCAGTGTATGAGACTAGCCAAGTCCACCGAGGGGCAAAATTTGGTGCTTCCTAGTCCCTTTGGGTTTCCTGACAAGGTGGCTTTGACTTAACTTTCTTTTCACGCTTTTACTTCGCAAGGAAAAAAAAAAAACAAAAAAGGAATTTGTGAGCATAAGGTAGTAGCTTAAGGAACTAGAAGTTTGCTTCCCCATTAAAAAATTGCTTATGTTGAAAGACTACAGGATTCCTTTTGATATTGAAAGCTGCCACTTATTTGTGGGATTTTTCATATTAGTATTTATCTAGCTGGCTCATGTGAACCTCAGCATTTAGTCCAGATAATTGTATACAGAGGAGTGCATCTAAGTCAACAATGAATTAATCTCCTTCAGTTTGTAGAAACTCAAATTCATGTTTAAATATGTTCTGAGGCTTATGATTATTTAACATCAGATTTAGATTGGCAGTGCTTCTGATTGGATGTCTAGAAGGCAAATCTTGAGTATCTGTGTCTTATTCTTGACATTAGAATCTTCCTGAATTGTCATCCAAGAAAAAGAACATCAATACAATGTCAGAAATTACTACAAATATTTTGAATTTGCTGTAGCCAAGTACAGGAAGTGGCCCGTTTTGATATAATTATTCGTTCAGCTTCATCAAAGTCATTATTTGCTAGATTCTTAATTGCATCCTGAGATAATAATTCACTATATTGCAACACTTTCAAGGTGAGCTCCATTTTGCTAAAGCTTGTAAATGATAGCAGGCTGCAGTGTGGTGAAATATGAATATCTTCCAGTAAGAAGATTCATCATAGATGAAAAAGACCGAGTAAGGCCTTATAAATTGTAATCTGCTAGTTTGTTAGCCCAGTGAGAATGGTCTTTTTAGGTGTGACAGATGCAATTGTTGGCCGAGCTTAATAGATTTTTTGGATGAAGGCTGATAAATCCTTTTGATTTCTTGTGATTGTTGCTTGAAGCTCCAAATGTTAATTAATGACTAGCTGCTTCTTAAGGTCTTTGGAGATCTGTTAAAATGCTAACGCACACTTGTAAATTGCATTTTGCCATAAGCTTATCTTAGCTCCATTGAAGAAGTTCCTACTTCCTCCTTTTTGATAATTGATGATTAGATATGCCTGTCTTGATTGATTAGATACTCTTAAGGAGGATAAGAGAGAATAGAAAAGAAAAGAAAACTGTTTGATTGGATTCCTCCTGCTCATGTTTAGGAAGCCATAGAATTTGTTTAGAACTATGATGGCAAGACTCGCCTTCAAGGACATGGGGAATACTGTACCAACTGCAATGTACATGGAAAAACTAAACCCTATGGGCTCCTATTTAAATTAAAGTTGGTCTCTATCTTTAGTTGCATATATGTGTATATAAATATATGTATGTATGTATATTTTGCGTCACCATTGATATGTTATGGTGTGGTCCTTTAGTTGTCCCCTAAGCAGGTACAGTGTCACTTTGGCCACTTTGTCTGACATTTTTAGTTGTCCTATACTTAAAGATACATGATGAATACTCGTCCAAACATATTCTAGTGTTATTTTAACTTTTATAGAATTGGACACATTTTGCATACTTGGGATTGGGAACACTTGTGTGTATGGTAGCATCATTTGTATTTATCACTTAACAAATTGAAGCCATGTTGCTAGTTTAAAGAAATAAGTTAAAAGTCAATTGTAGAGATAACATCATATAATAGTTAAACTATAGTGATGAATTGGTGCTTTCTTTCTAACAATAGTAGTGTGTCAGCGAACTCCTTCTACATTGTTGACGTGGATCTGTATGCTGACCACTCTGGTTTTACCTGGGCTTTAGAGGTTGGTTCATGTGTTCTTGGATGAGGAGGTGCCCACCTATTTATCAGAAATGTCTGGTTTACTATTTCTTCGTGCAATTGGAGAGAGACATAATTAAAGCTTTCAAGGATTTGCCTAGTTTTGTGTTTGAAGTGCTACATTATGTTGATGTTTTCTTGGATGAGGATTGGCATCCTTTTCCTTGTCATTCATCACTAGTTTTTAGATGATTTTGCTTCTGAATTGTAGCAAGAACTCTAGTTGCCTGCGCATTCATTTGTACAAGAAGCCAGGAATTTTGTCTGGAGAGCTACCTGTACTACTGACAAACTAAGAAGGCATAGGCAAATAGTGATGGATTGGTTGTGTCTTAGTAATAGTAGCGAGTCAGTGAACTGTCTCCTGCTGCATTATCTGGTGTGGATCCTTATGTTGCCCTTTTTGGGTTTACCGGGCTTAGAGGTCAGTCTTCTGTGTTCTTGGACGGGTTCCCACCTATTTGTCGGAAATATATCTGGTTTACTTTCTTTGCGCTTTTGGAGAGAAAGAAACAATAGAACTTTTTGAGGATTTGGAGATTTTAAATTTTGTATTTGAAGGCTACATTACGGTGACATTGTTTTCTTGGATGAGGATGGATACCCTTTTGCTCGTCATTCATTGTCCATTTTTAAGATAATTTTTGTTTAAGCTGCTTAATTGGTAGTGAGTGTCATGTACCTAGGGTTGGATTGGCAATCGGAAGGATCCGACTGAATAGAACCGAGAACAAAATGATTGGAGAGGGAAACAGAATTGGGGGAAGAAATTAGAGGGAAAGTGAGGGAGAATTGCAGAAGGGAATGAGGGGGAGAATGGGAGAGAATTCTAGAGAGAGAAATGAGAATATTCAATTATTATTCAACATGCCTTTCCATCCTCTCTAGCTGTGGCTTATATAGCCTCACAGCATTGCACATGCACCCATGTGCAGTTACAACAGTGACCATAACTGCCTATACAGCTAAAACAAATATCTATAACAGAAAAAGGAAAGGAAATTACAAAATATGGTAATGCATGTAAGCTAAATACTATTATATTTCCTACTCTATTCTTGGGGATCCTCAGGGTCATGACAGTGAGCTCTTAATTTCCTGAACATTCTTTTATACAAGGTTTGGCCCTTGTTGTCATTCAGTTTATTATATTTTTAAGTATAGTTACTTACACCAAGGGTTAGTCCCACAAGGTGGGGTTGGTTGCATGAATTCTGGCTTGCCAATTAACTCTACCCATAACCATTTCTTTTATAAGGTCATTGAGTCCCATGTTAATGTCTGGGAGTTTTTCACTATGTTCTTTTATTGGTATTTCTCTTCTTTTGCTACAAAATTCCATTTTTACACATCTAAACCATCATATCTTCAATTCACCATGTAAAGTTTGTTTACCTTTATAAAAAAGGTGTTACATTAACCTAACTTTTGCACTGAGGACATGAAAATACTTCTTCCAGACATGCCAGGTATGTATCCTATTCCCATAAAATCTCATACCATGTCTAGACACTTGATTGCCTAGGTATGCAATAGTCACCTAGTACGCTAGGATATTAAACGTCTTACACAGGTTAGGATGCATGTTTGGATCCTATTTTAAAACCACAAGTTTGGAGGTAATTCAAACCAGATTGTGGAAAACGAGTGATAAGGAACCCAAAGGAAGCATGCTAGAAACAACTTAAATCAATTCTGAAATTCAATATCAATAATCAAATTGTGCTCAACGATGCATCTCTAAAGGATTTGTATAGACTATAGATCATAGCTAATTAGGAAATATATCAAAGATCAAAATCCTATCCTAATTAGCATCCTAAATCTTAGAAGTATAATCTTTCTGAAACTAATTAGGAAAGAAATAAAAAAAATTCTAAAACAAATAACAAAATATATCAATTATATCTTCTAGAATATTTCCTATCTTGCCCCCCATCACTGAGACTCCTGGCCAGTGTCACTGAGAAAGGAAATGCAGGCATGTCACGATAGGAACCATAGATTATAGCAATTTTAATTTTTTACTGCTGTAATTGCTGTTATAGTAGTTAGTTACTAGCCATGGGCTGCCATGTGCAAGATGTTAGGGGTAGAGGCAGGTTGTTACAACCGTGAAAGGATGTCGGGCCCACCTCAGCAAGGGAATCTACTCCTCCAACGCCTTGTATAAATTCTCCAATTCCTTCGTGGATTTATTATCAAGAATACTACAGAAATTCTAATCTCTCTTCCTCCCTTCTTCTCTCTTATCTCTCTCTCCCTTATTCTTACTTTCTGTCTCTCTTATCCTTCTCTGTTCTCTGTTCTTGCGAGGGACTTCCTAATTCAAATCGGATTAGGAAGAAGAACTTGTCAGGCTTAGGCCGTGACAAGGCATCAAAAACTCTGAGATAGGTTGACAACAAATTTTGAGCATATGTGGCTTGTGATAGGGGTTGATGGTGGTACTTGTTACATGACCATGTAGTTTGGTGTCAAGAGGCCAATTTGACTTGGAGAGCAATGCCTATTTTTATCCTGTTAGGAATAAGTTTTTAGGGATAAGGCATATCAGCAAATAGTCCAAATTGGTTCAGGTTAAGATTATCTTAATAGAAAGCATCTCTCCTGGCAGGATTGGGTTATTGTGTTTTATATTTTGTGGGCTACTCCAAGGGATTCAATTCACAAACATACTGCATGGTTCCAGCTTAGAAACATTCTTTGCCACTCCCCTTTTCAGTATTGCTGCCAAGCCTTTTTTCCATCTCTTAACACCCTTTTTTCCTGCGTGCATTAACCATCTACAGAATTTGTATGCCAACCATTAGACAGACCCACAATATGTGATGCATGTTCTTCATAATTTTAAGTAAGTACATGAAACATAGGAATGTCCTCTGCCACCATTTGATGGAAGAACCTAGTTTTGTGTGTATGGACTTGATGGAACAACTTTAAATCCTTGTCCTGAACATAGCTTTCACCACTTCAAAGGATTTCCCTTCTATTTAGGTGTTGCTGAACCACTGTGCATATTGTTTTCTTTGTGGTAGAGAATTTGGGTTGGAAGTAAAGAAAAGAGAAAACAGAGGAGTGGAGAAGAGGATAGGAGGTAAATTATTATTCAACTCATACCCAACATCAAGTCAGGAGGTCCTTTTAAAAGACAGACACACAGAAAATTGGAAAACAAAATAATCCTAACAAATCATGGACGTTGCATGGTGCAACTCTTGCCATTATTATCGAACAGCACTACCCCACTAAACTAAAGTGGATGGACCAAGTCAATAACAAGAAATAACAGTAAACAATTAACTGAGCAAATCAGTATGGCCTTCCAACATAACAACCAATCCAAGATACATGCAAGTATGCAAGTCATGCACGTAGGACCATATCACTTTGTTGCATGTGCCAGAAATTATAAGTGCGTCCCAAAGCACGAGGCTTTGCTCTTTGCTAGGGTCAGGGGAAGGTACTTTGTATATGCGACCTTACCCTTGCTTTGTAAAGAAACTATTTCCATATCTCTAATCCTTGACCTTCAAGTCACAAAAGATTCAACCTGTGACCTAGAAGTTATAGAATGACATTTTTATTTCAGTTCAAGTGCTACCCCACTGGTTGGGAATTTGTATGATTCATCTTTATCATTGTACAGCTTGACAATTTTAAAGGATCTCCCGGTATCCTTCTTCTTAAGAATATCTGAGGACTTTGTAAAAATTTGAAGAAATGAAGGCAGGTTGTGGTGAAACTTTAAAATTCCAAGCATTTGCATATAAGCAGCACTTAAAGAGTAATGCAACTGATCCAAGCATTCACATACGCAATAGATATAGATTGCATTGTAGTATTTCATCAGGAAACAAGTTTGAAACAGGCATTTTAGTTACTCTCAACCTGTTCATGAATAAAATGATTCTGCTCTTGGTGTTTCCTCAGCACTAAAACTCTACGCTCATAGCTTTTCAACCCCATGCATATATGCCAGCAGACATGCCAGAAGAAATCTGCCTTAAACATCTAAATCTTTGGTGATCAGATAATGTTAACCACATAGTTATGTCTTTATTTTTGGTTGGCATGTCATTCAAGAAAGATTAGTCAGGAGCCTTATGTTGCATCCAGTGAATAAATTACTTTTTTCAACAAGAGAAGGAAAGGGTTGTCATTTATATGGTTAGTTATATTTTCAAGAGACGCGTGATTCTTTGTAAATAGATATACCTTTTCATGATATATATGTCTATTTACAAAGAGACATGTCTTTTGGTTTAAATTAAATCCAAGAGACCCACCTTTTTAATTTAAGAGGCATGACTATTTACAAGAGGACACAACTGCTTAGAAAATGGCGTGTTCTTTAGTTTAAATGAAAAGGTATATAATATAACCTTTAGACAAATGGAAATGTGTATCCCATTATAAATAGGTGAATCCATGTTAATGAAATGACATCTTTTTATTTACTCTTTTTCCTTCTCTCAAAAACACATTGAGCTGCTCCAAAGGGAAGTCTTCAAAATTGATGGCTGCAAATTTCTGCGAATTTGATAAATTTTGGGGGTGTTTAGCCATTAACTTGTGGTAATTTTAGTATGGGGAAATAACACCTTAAAGATAGTGATTTTATCATGATGGAAGTTGCATTATACAGAAATCCCCACAATGTTTTCCTAACAACAGCCCCAGGGTTTGCCCTGTCAATTACCTCACATGTTAGTTCACCATGATTGTATTAAAGTGATTTGTATGTTTTGAAGTGGTCATTTTTCAGCTATTATACTCATGCATAAGTGTGTCTATATTTGAGTACTTGAAGGCCTTTCAATTGTAAAATAGTGCCTATGAGACTTGAGGTGAACATTTGAATATTGTTTACTTGTCCATTTGCAATGCTCTTTTTACAAATAACTCATATATGACCTGTTGGTGTAGAAATCACGAATGTGCTAGACAATCTGCTATGATAGAAAACCTGTTGGCAGTTAAAAACTATGGCTTCTAGGCTTGTGTACTCACTTTCCTTAAGACTTAATTCGCCCCCATCATAAATTGAATCGGTGTGCATTGGGGTATCCCGAAATAGCCTTTAGGATACAAAGAAGCCTAAGTTTGAATGCATCTTGCACAAAACGTTCTCATACCACTAAATAACCACCAATTACAACAAGGTTATCAAAGTCTTAAAGACTGTTTCTGCAGTAAACAAACTTTAAGAATGAAAACTCTATCTATAGAGTTGTTCATAACTTCATATCCTTTTAGAAAAGTTGATGCCTTTTCGCAAAAAGTTGTGACTTAGAATATTCACTCATATAACCAATTCTTTAAAGAATTGTATCCCTTCATGAAGAATTGTGACTATTGAATATATAATCACTGAGTAACTACTCTTTGATAAAGAGTTGTAACTTTTAAGAATTACCATCACGATAGATAGTATTTGGTCATTCAAGTCTTAATCCTAGCAAGGTAGGCCCCGTTGGAACACTTTCAAAATTAAAGAATTACTTTCCAAAAAGTCATATATATTCATGAAAACGTATGAATGGTTATTCATTAGCTTCTCAGTACCAAAGCGACTATTCAAGTGGTCAGAACTTTTCATAAGGTGTAGTAAAGTTGATTATAACCTGCTTGGCTAGACTTTTTTTTAGGAGAGCTTTTAAGCTCTCTTAACTTTAAAGCTCCCTTTAAGTTAATATGTTGTTGAATGGCTACTATATTATTATCATAAGCTTTTATCTCACTAGGTGGGGTTAGCTAGTGGAATTTTAGCTCTTCAATAATCTCTAGTTATTAGGGGAATAACTAATATATAAATTTGTATTGTCTGTTATTTTATATTGATTTACATCTTATTCTGTTAAGCTTGTATTGTTTGTCTAATTTGGTTGAGTAATGGGCATGCAAGTCTTGTCACATATTTGGGAATCTGTCAAATGGCAGGACATATTTAGAATTTTCAAGTATTCTATTGAATGATGACCCTATCTAGTGGGATTAAGGATATTGTTTTTGTATCTGTCAAATGTCAGTGTTCAAACACGATGCAACACCTTCTTAGAAGTACTTGGAAGTAGGGAATCAAGTTTGACATGGATTGAGCCAGGACTTCCTCTTTTTGTTTATTTGGCTTGGGGGAGTGAGCTTCATGTTGTTAAAAATACTTTTCATCACTCTACCTTTCTATGTTGATTGGTTACATTTATGCATGTCTTGCATGCAAGGGTCTATGGATAAGGCCTTTATAATTTGAGAGTGATTTGTGTTGTGGAAATGATATTAGTTCTAACTATGCCTGTTTTTACTTTGGTACAATTTTGGAAAGGCAAGTGTGTAATATTGCCTGTAGTGTTGGTTGCTTCCAACATTTTTTTTTCCAATGCTGGCAGTGAAGTGTGCAGCAAAACTTTGTATTAATTTTTGAAAACTGGAAGCAGCTATTCCATTCTGCAACATATTCTGAAACAATAGGCCATGTTTAGCGGGGTGTGAACTGACCTGAATCGGTGCATGAATCATTATCCAGGTGAATGTTACAGCAGATCACCGGATCATCTATGGTGCCGACTTGGCTGCCTTCCTCCAGACCTTCTCAAAGATCATCGAGAACCCAGAGAGCCTGACAATGTAGATGACGATTGGGGATTCTATTCTAGTTCTAGTGAGATGATATAGAGCAGAATCACTATTGAATCAAAGCGCGGCTTATAATCCTGGTTTGCAGCCAGCAAGTATACCACTAATATTGTCAGCTGGTAATTTTATGTTGTATCCCCCAATTCTTTTTCTTTTGCGTTATCGGCAGGCGGGAGGCACCAGGCAGTTTTGACGAGGTCAACAAAAATTGTTGAAAATTTACGCTGGGTCCCCCCCTGGATTGTCTTATCCATCTTGTTATAAGGTTTGGCCTTTTCTCTTCACTTTGTTGCTGGTTTTTGCTATATTATTATTATTATGTCAATGCCAATGTCAATGTCAATGACTATTGTCTATTTGTTACACTTTCCTTCGTGCTATAATTGTTTTGAATAAGTAAATTAGGCTATATATTATATTATATTATATTATATCATATCCAGACAGAGAAGAGAGATCCTCCAAAAAACTTGTACAGTGGGAAGACTGAAGACACAGTAAGTAGCTAAACATGCCTAGCAAGTTGAAGTCCATCGTCGGCTGCATTCGCGGGCTCACCCTCACCCCCGTGACCTTCTCCCCTCCTGATCTCAATGGGCTTATAAGTGTAGATTTTCGCACAGCACAAGTAGTAACACAGGTTCACAATCTGTAGCAACGTGATCAGCCAGTAGAAATACTCCAACCTCCCCTTGTTCAAGTTATTGTCCGGCAGCCAATTCTCCCCGCCGGCGCCAGCGCTGAACTTGTGCACCAGCGAAACCAGCAGCGTACTCACGTAATTCCCGATTGAAATTGCCGTCCAGAACAGCGCCATGGCCGTGCTCTTCATGCTCTCCGGCGCCTGGTCGTAGAAGAACTCGAGGTGGCCGATGGACATGAACGCCTCGGCGATGCCGTGGAGGCTGTACTGCGGCACCAGCCAGAAGACCGAAATGGGTATGATGGAATAGGGCTTGTCCATGAGGCCGGAGGCGGCGGCCGCGTGCTTTCGCTTGATTTCGACGAAGCCGGCGACGAGGGTGGCGAGGATGGAGATGACAAAGCCGATGCCCATGCGGTGGAGGAAGGAGATGCCGCGGTCGAGGCCGGTGAGGCGGCGGACGGCGGGTATGAAGAGGCGGTCGTAGAAGGCGATGGTGGCGAGCATGGAGCTCATGGTGAAGACGGTCATGGAGCCGGCGGGGATCTGGAAGGAGTGGGTGAGGTGGCGGTCCATGGTCTTGGCTTGCTGCAGGGAGAAGGTGTTCTGCTGGGCGTAGGCGGTGATCAGCAGGATTCCGGCCGCCCATATCGGCCCCATTCTGATCACCGATTTTAGCTCCTCCACTCGGTGCACCGTGTTCAGCCGCCATAGGTTCGGCGATTTCGGGTTGTCATCCCCGGTCACGGTCGCCGCCTTGTCCAAGAACCTACACGTACGGTGAAACCGAAAATTGAAACAAATTACAAAGCAAAATAGACAACGTAAAATGACATTTTTCTAAACAAAAACAAATGAAAAAAATATTATAAAAATAATAGAATAAACCCCCCCATATTTACTGAGATAGAATTGCCATTCTACCAACTTATTTAACCACAAACTAAAGAATGGGTAAATTTCTGATCTGGCTCATTTATAGGGAACCAATACCTATCTAGCTAGTTTAAATGAAATTTATTTTTAAAATATATGCATCTAATGCTAAAATTCAATCACTACGCACACTTGAATCATAGAAAATCTCCATAAAATTAGACGAAAAAGTATATAGAACACAGATAAAATTTACCCTACCCTTTATATCGTTGTTAGGGGCTTAATATGACAGAAGGGATTATTATTATTAATTAAAAAGAAATCAAGCTACATAAGCTTTAAACACTAAAGTTTAGAATCACAAGAGATCTTCCCTAAAAATGACCCACATTACAAGAGGAGATTTTTGGACATAGTATTCCTTAAAAAGAATTTGCAGGATAAGAAGAAGATAAACATGGATCTGCAGGGATTCTAATTAAAGGGAGCAATAAAGCCAAAGAACAAGAGGGACGGGAGTGGTAGCAGAGGTGGGAGCCCTCCATTGACAGCTTTCCCATTTTTGTGGCCATTAGATAGACAATCAAACCGGGGGGTGGGGGTGGCAGAGCTGTAACAAACCAAAGGGCCAATCAATAATGGAGGAGGGGCACCCACCTCTGAGGAATGGTTGTAAGTCAGAGAAATGGTTGCAGATGAGATGAGATGACATGTTTGGTTGCCGCGACTGGTGGTGGGTGGTGGGTGGTGGGGGCTAATCATCAAGGACTAGAAGACACAAGCTTTTCTTCGTTTGTTGGCCCCGGGCCGGGCCGCGCCGCTCCGCGCCGTCACTCAATTTAGTTCAAGACAAATCATTCACCATTCCAAGAAGACAAGTTTTCATTATACAGATGATGATACTGCCTCGTGCATATGCAAATAGATCAAGATTTGATTGCCCGGTCACGCTGTCACTTTGGATCTATCCATGTGCAATTGTCACCCCTCCCTCTCTCTCTTAAGTGTTACTTTAAAATAAAGACAATTTCTCACCTTTTAGACCTTTTTCTCTATACCTCGTGACAAAAAAATTATCCCTTAAAGTTAAAACTTTCTAATTTGGAATCTTTTTCTCAATTGTTTCGTTAGATTAAGTTATGTCTAGCTCTACGTAGATTCGATATTATTAAAATTTAGCATTTAAAATTAATTAATATCATTTTGAGATGTTGGGTTAATGATATTAAAATTAAAATTAATGGAGGGAAGTAAAGTGAAATTTACTCGATACATAAAGCAATACTTACTTGAAGTTTTTGGAATGAAGAAGCCTTCCGGCAACGGAGATAGAAGCATCGAGCTCGTCGTTCTCGTACAGCAATTTCGGATCCGAAACCATCCCCAGATTCCTCTTCCTGAACGCCGCCACACAAACCTGAACTAGCCGGGTGAAGGGGCTCCCGGAGGGGTCCAAATTCCGGTACAGTGGGTACCCGAAAATGAACGTGATTATCGACAGAAACATGGCGACCGTAGGGATTCCCAGCCCCCAGCCCCACCCGATATTGTCCTGAATATACACAATTACCGTCACGGCAACGAGCATAGAAGCGCCCATGCAGAAGTAGTACCAGTTGAAGAATTTCCAGGTCTTGGTTTTTTGCTTCGGATCCGTTTCGTCGAACTGGTCTGCCCCGAACGCCACCACGCAGGGCCGGATCCCGCCCGCCCCGAGCGCCGTCAGGAAGAGCGAGACGTAGAGGATTGCTAGCTGGCCGGAGTCGGCTTGTTGGCACAGTTCGCCCGGCTTGCATGGCGGAGGCCTCAGCCGCGGCACCACCGCCGATATCGTCAAGCTTGTCATTCCCTAATTAATTTCAAGCACAAATTAAACATAATTTTGTATAGAATTTAGTAAATGCTATCTAAATCAGTTTTTAGTATTTTGAATCATTATGGTTTATATTTTGAACCCCAAAACTGTGGAATATATGATTAAGATATGTCTCATGTCACGTTAGGCATATCTTATTAAGTATTATTGTTATTTACCCAAGCTCTCATGAAGTTACCAGTAGTGACACATAGCCCCAACTTTTTTTCATGAATATCATGTAAGCCCCTTTGAATGAGGCAAGCAACTCTATGTCCTTTCTGCTCCTGAATCCTCATGGTTATCCTCAGGAATTTTTAAAATAAAGCTACAAAATTAAATTTAAAATAACTAAGATATTTAGTCGGAACGTTTATTGGGAATCATGTAGGAGTACTGAATATATAAACAATTTTAGTTATTTTTTTATAGTTAAGAATGTTAAAATAAGGTGATAATTAAGTAGCAATGTTAATGGTGATGATTACAAGTTAATATTATTATTGAGTCACTGATACCCTTTAATCTTCCATCCCTGTTAAACTAGTGGCAAATCATAATTAAGGGTAGCGATGTGATGTGATGTGATGTGAGTGGGGGGGGGGGTGAGCTTACAATTTGGTAAATGATGGAAGCGACGGTGATGGTCCAAAAGCGGCCGGCGAAGGCGTCGGCGAGGAAGGCGCCCAGCAGCGGCGTGAGGCTGGCTGTGCCACCGAAGTTGGTGAGAGTGTTGGCGGCCTTGGTGATGGGCATATGAAGCTGCTGCGTCAAATAGCTTATCATGTTCGTCCCAAATCCCACCACTGCCAGCTTCTCACACACCTCATTTGCTGCATATACATATGCATCCAAATTATATATATATATATATATATATATATAACACACTCCATAATTAAACCAGAAGAAGAAGACTGTGAATAAAGAACATAAATCAGTTTTTCTAATTCAATCATTGGAGGCATGACCTAGCCCGGTTAATTATTGAAGTTATAATTATGTGCAAGAGATCTAATCTCGTTCCAAACTGATCGACAATGAAGAAGAAGAAGAAGAAGAAGAAGAAGAAGAAGCAGCAGCAGAAGCTGGAGGAGGAAGCTTGATTAATTACCGAAAATGAAGGGCATGGTGATGACGCCACCCTTGGGCCTTTCGTCTTTCTTCTCCATACTCTCCATGTTGAAGACTTAATTTCTTTCTTTCTTTCTTTCTTTCCTTTTTTTTGTCTGAATGCCTGTTTGCTCAAGCTCTCATCATATTTATAGGCTACATGAAGGGTGTTTGAGCACAGTATGTAAAAATCGTTCAATTGGTAAAGCTATGGAGCTGGCTAGCTAGCTGGTTAATTTGTTTGTTTTTGTTTTTTTTGGCTGCAGGCTAACGCACATTGAAGATAAGAAGAGAGAGTGAAACGCGTTATGTGTTACGGAAAGTAGATTTGGCATATCATATCATATCATATGGGTGCACGTACGTTGTATATTTTTCCACTTCAGCTCTCCCTGTACCCTTCTGTCTGCACACACACATGAAAGCAAGATATAGGTAAGATATGATAAGACATAAGTATTTTTAGATACCGTGTGCTTATTTTTATATATTTTTTAATTTTAAATAATATTATTAATTGATTAAATATCTCAAAACACGATATATTTATTGTTATACAAAGTTTTTTAAAATTGAAAATAAGATATAATAAATGCACTTAAATCATTGTCTTTAGGGTAATTAATGGTTAGTATTACCCATTACCCATAAGATATATATGATTTTGTATCTCATGTAAGGTATTATTTGTTTAGCTCCAAAGGCGTGAGATTGTGCAATAATATGAGGATTTTAGGATCATATTTGTGCTCATTGAAAGTTGACGTGAATTTTCTTGCAGGATAACCAAAGACAGCCGTGACACTTCCAAGATTGTCCTAAAAAATATCCTTTGATACTCAAATTAATATAAAAAAATCTCAAAAGAGGAGATTGAAGACTTGAAAAAGGGAAGAGCAAGCAGTGAGAACTAAGCCAATGATCTCTGGTTAGGAAACCTATGTTCTTTGAATATAAGATCTAAGGGTACTAGTTGCTCAATTATTTGATTGGGATTGGGTATTTTACCTCCCATTCTTTTTTTTTTTATTATTTTATATTCCAGTGGCTATGTTTTCTAGCCATTTTTGGGTCTGGCAAGGACAATTGTGTTCCATATCGATCCTATGCCTCTAGTAGGCTAGCGCGAGGGGGTGGCTTAGGATAGAATGATTGACTTATTAGGTAGATCATGATTTTGAGCTTGCGTAGGATGGTAGCATCAATTGCCATTCAAGCATTTAGGCACCAAGTATTTTTATAAGAGAAGTGACTTTTGCAATTGACGATCAATATCATTTTGTAAGTGACGTGCTCGACAAAAGGTGATCCGGTGTGTGGGGAGGTCTATCGTGTTTGCCAACGAGGGTTTATTGGGCATCGTCACATGTGAGGTAGCTTACTAGCTAGTGGCTAGATCTTATAAGAAGTTCGTGTGGCAAATTATCTTGATAATTATGACTTAAAATTCTTATTTATTTGTGATTGAGTTTCTTAATTTAATCGTAACTATAATTTTAAATTTGACTATGATTATGACATTTCAAATTTGATTTTATGTGAAATTTATTTCATCTGAAGGAATATTCTCGTACGTTATCTTCTAATCAGGATATGATTTTTTGTGTTAATTCATAGATGATTTTAAGTTTATAAATAGGTGCCCAGATTACATGAAATTAGAAAGAGTGTGTGTGTGTCAATATCACTTTTGTACTACTAATATTTAGTTAGTGATATTTTATTTTTTTCCTCGTAATTTTTTCTCGATCTAGGTTTTTTACGTTAAATTATATATTCGTGTGTGATTGATTGATTTGATTATGATTTATTATTGATCCAAATTCATAATAAAAATTGTCTACTCTACACATCTAATTGTATCAAATTTTATCTTAAGAAGAACTCATTTCACAAGTATAGTATTCCAACACCTTAAGACACAATTTTATCCTTCCTTAGGAAGGAAATGGATCAATATCCCCAACATACATGTAACATAGCTAGCTGTGTAAAAAGTTTACTATAAAAGTTTATAGTTATAAAAAAAATTATTGTCACACTCACCCGGTGACATTATTCATCTTTTTTAGGTACATGTGATATTATTTATCTTTACCTACGTACCATTTAGGCATTTACATAAAAAAAAAAGAAAAAGTTAGAAGAATATTATGTCACTATAGTGATATTTTTAGTTTGATAATATTATATTTATATAAGAAAAAAACAAATAAACATACCCCATGAGATATAGATGGAATGGAAAAATATGATGTAACCTACCCCAACTTAGAACCCTAGATCCCTACCCCATAACCAGTGTGGGAAAAGAGCTAATCCCCATCCCATCCCCAAATAAGGATGGGTCCCCCGAGTCTTTAAAAATAATTAAATATTTGTATATGAATTATTTTACTATTATAAATAAAAAAATATCCTTTAACCAGCAAATTGCTTGCAATTTGGTATGCCGAACAGGTAAGGTATTTTCTGTTCAGCACAACAAATTGCAAGATCTTATCAAATTATTAACATGTATTTACTTACAAAATGAAAAATACATAATCAAAAGAAATCCATAGGAAAATGATGAATAAATTATCTTATTTATATTTATTACATCTTATTTTTAGATCTAAACATTTTTATTAGTTATTTTATTATAATGAATGTATTTTTTAAGAGTAGATTTCACAAATCACTCATGAGATTTGTCTAAACTGCATGGACTACTTTTGATTTTTAGAAATAGTATCAATATTTCTTGAGATTAGGGGCATATATACCCCCTTATCGTTAATTAATGACAATTAATTTTTATTAAAATTCTCAAAATATCTTGTTCTCTTTTTGCTCTCTTCTAAAATCATACAAAAATAAAAAAAGAAAACTAGAAAGAGAAATAAGAATAGTATTGTTGAGCAATGGGTTAATTTCTTTCCCATTGGCAATCGTTAACAATGTGCTACTCTGACTGTTAGATATATATATATATATATATATTAAATATGGATTCTATTCAAATCGAGAAGACAATGAACCCAGATTTTTGGGTATATTAAAATCCAAATTGATCGGTTTATGAAAGATTACTCAGGAGGGAGTGAATTAGGTGTTTTAAATATTTTTTCAATATTAAAAAAATATTATGCAACAATGATTTTCATAACATAAAATGAATTTTATACATGCAGTGAAAAGAGAAGCAATTTTGCATGAAGCTAATGAAGTTGAAATAGATGTGAAAGCATTTTATGGTAGGAGAAGAAACAAAATCATAAAGAACATAAAAAACAAATTATATGAACACAATATTTTTGAGTGGTTTAACCAATAACCTTAGTCTATTATCTTAACTTCTCACTAAAGATTTTGAAAAATATTCACTTAAGAATTTTAGTTTTTAGGGATCAACTATAACCCATACATAGTTTTTACAAATTCAACTAAAACTTTTACTTTTTACGAGATAAGTAAGAACTCAGCTTTTACAGGAACATGATGTTCTACCATTGTGTTTAGTTTTGATGATGAAAAACAATACTTTGTTCTATCCCCAAGTCATGAGTCAAGTTTATAGTTTTCAACAAAAATCAATTTCAAATACTTTGTTAAAATGAAAACTAAAATGATTTATGATTTTCTATATTAGTTGGAGATTTGGAAAGTCAAGTATTTAGTCTTAAAATAATCTTCTAAAATGATTTTCAAAATAGCTTTGAAGTTGTTGGTCAAGATAGAGATAAAATTGTTCTAAGACAAAAGACCAACTTGAACATAAATGTGTTTGATGAAAATCCAATCTTAAGTATGAAAATCATTTATGCTAATCTCATATTTCAAAATAAGCTTTCATATTTTGAAGCATGCATGAAAGGTTTTGGCTTGAAATTTAATCGTATGAAAAATCCTTTAGTTCATGCATCATGTTTTGAAACTCGTTTTGATAACGTCTCAAAATTTTTCTAAGTCTGGGAGATTAGCACCTTATAAGGAGAAGTATAAGAAAGAGTTTTCTTTTTAGAAAACAAACTCCCAGTAATTTGATATCTATTATCCATTAGTGCTAAAACGATTTTTAACGAATTTTTCAAGAAATGGGAAGTGTATATCTTGAAGGTGGTAAAATCACAAAATCCTAAGTTTGTACTAAAACTCAAATTCTACTTTTTTATTTTTATGGATTTTGATTTTTTAGATATTTTTATTGAATCCAAATGGGGGGTACTTCGTTATTAAATAAGTTATGCTGTATGCATGTCTTGAAGGATGACTTCAACTGTCAACAGATGTCTCACCATCTGTCGACCGAATCTTTAATTTTTGTCCATCTGTCGACCGATGTCATTCAGTGATGCATCGATGGTATGCACCATCTGTCGACCGATGCCTTTGCATCTGTCGACCGTTCCTTTTGATCTGTCGACCGGATTTTGAAAATTTGCTAATCTGTCGACCGATGCCTTGCATCTGTCAACCGTTTGTGTCGTAGAAACCCCCAACGGCTAATTTTTCCACTCACCCAAAGTGGTTTTCCCACTACCAACGGCAAGATTCGTCCATGGGCTTTCAAGAGACTATAAATACAAGTCAAATGGATGATTCAAACCAACCCAAGAGATTACATTACAAGCTCCCAAGTGCCAAGATCATGGTTGTGCTTCATTGGTAAATTCTTTCTCATTTCAAGGCTTTGTATTCATTTTGTTAAATTCATTATCAAGCATTATATTTATATTTGAGAGAGTTTGTAACTGAGAATATTGTTTCTCAGATCCTCTCCAATCTTATATCTCTTTGTAATTTTCCTAGCTTGTTTTGCTAGAGAGACTACATTGCTTGTAGGAGGATTTTGATTCCTAGCTTGTTGTGCTAGAGGACTTGCTTATTGAAGCAAGGGGTTGAATACCTAGCTTGTTGTGCTAGAGGACTTGCTTGTTGAAGCAAGGGGTTGTATTTCTTAGCTTGTTGCTAGATGGCCTATCTGGAGAGATAAAAGATTTTTAGTGGATTGATTGAAAAATCCTTAATGAGGAGCTAAGGTAGTGGAGTAGGCTTGGTTTAAATCGAACCACTATATATCGTTGTGTCTCTTATATGCTTGTGCTATTTGTTTCATTTATTGTTTCAAGCATTTCATTAATCCTCACTTTTACTAAAATCACATTTTTCATTAAAAGAATTTTCAAGTTCAATCAAATTTTTAAAACAACCCAATTCACCCCCCTCATGGTGTTGGTGCCATTGCTATTCAAATCTAACAGAACAGCTGTAACCATTACTTTTACAAGTTAACACTACAACAATTGTTGAGGCATCTTTTTTAGGGCATTTTTTTAGAAAATGTCATCTAAAATACCATTTTAAAGCACAATATAAAAAAGTGCAATAATACAATAACTTTAATGAGGCACAACAATTAAGTGCCCTATAAAATACTATTTTAAGGCACAATTTAAAGAAGTGCCCCAATAAAACAATTCTAATGAGACACGACAATGAAATGCCCTAATAGACAAATATAAGTATCTTAATAGATAAATTTAATAGGACAAAATTTTTGAAATGCCCCATTAAAATAATTCTAACAAGACACTCTGATGAAGTGCCCTAATAGACAAATCTTAAGTACCCCAATAGAATAATTCTAATGAAACTTAGATATACTATAAAATAAATATTGACACATATATTAATAAGATGATGTGTAGATTAGGTGGTCACGCACATGCAAGAAGAAAGAAAGGTTCAGGGTTCGAGCCAAGAGAGAAGTAAGTTAGAATTAAGAGAATGTCTTATGGGGGATATGAAAAATAAATTTATAGTGATTTTTAAGACTTTTTAAGTGTCGCAATAAACTTAAATTTATAGTTGTTTTTATGGCATTTGTAAGAGCCTCAATACGTTTTTGGGGCACAGTTACATGGGGCATTATTATTAGTACCTTAATAGTTAAAATGCCCCAATAAACTATCTTTTAAGGCATTTTTAAATGTCTCTTAATTCAAAATTTGTTGTAGTGTAAGCAGTAATCTTTATAATTGACTTTTTTATTTTAGGCTCAGCCACAATCACTGTTTTTCAAGGATAAGGCATAAATTGTTACAATTTTCACAAAAAAATGTGAAAGGAATTCTTAAGAGAAAAATATAAGATAATACAATGATTTCTGACATTTTCTTAAATAAAAGAGAGTTACAAAATATGAATGAATAAAACACTCAACTCTCTTGTTTCTACTTATCTGGTTTAAGAGGGTTTGGATAAAGCTTGACCAAATAATGGTTTGAAGTGCAAAAAGATGAGCATGAAGGATTATCACTCAAACAGTAAACTTTGGCCATAAATGAATTCGGCTTTACTATGTCTTGGTTTAGTTCAGCTCAACATTGTCTTAAGCTCACTAGACAACAACCACATGATCTCTTGCAACACTTGGCATTTTATAAAATTTTTGAAACTTGGATTTTGCCTTGATACCTGCACATACTCACAGTTTCTTTTAATTTGACTGATAACAGTCAAATTTGTTAAGAAAAATATATGAATAATATATAGATAAACATTTTGCACATAATTATAAGCATATTTATCTTCTTTTATGAAAGGATATAATCAAATTTCTTAAAATAAAGAGATAAAGTTCAAACGGTCAAAAGATGTCATTAATTTCTTTCTTCTGTGTAATGGCTATAATTTTCAAAATCTTACAGTCGATACTCAAATCATATAAGGTAACTCGACTAATCTAGTAGCTTACTCGATTGGACTTTTCAAGTAATCGATTATTTAAAGGGCTCACTCAAGTATGATCAAGTCATTACTAGACTATCATGGAAGCCACAAAAGTTTTCATTAATCACTCGATTACAAGGCTAAGCTAACTCGACTAATAGATATCTTTACTAAAGTACAAACACTTATACTCGATTATCCTTAAGACCAAATACTTATCCAACATCCAATCAATCTTTACTAGACTAACATAATTATTTACTCGATTATCAAAATACATTAGTCGATTGAAAATAAACTTTACTCGATTGAAAATATGCTTATATTTCATAGCTTTTGGAGATACTCAATTATTCAGAAAACTCGCTCGAGTGATGAAAGATATTTAGTCGATTATAAAAGCACCATACTCGATTAAGTTTTAAGAAAACAGAGCATTTGTAAAACATACTTGAGTATAACTTAATTATGATAGTTGATTAAATCACTTCAATACTTGATTTTTTTTTTTTTTAAAGCATAATGAGCAATACTCGATTAAATCAAACATTTTTTCATATTTAGTCGATTTTTCATAAAATTTTCTCGAAAGCTTTACAACATACTTGACTAATACAAAAATATACTTGATTGATTTTATCAAGAGGCCTTTTCATACTTCGTCGATTTTTAAAGAGATTTTCTGACAAACTTTATATCATATTTGACTAATACAAAACCATACTCAATTATTTTGAAAGAGATATATGTATATATATATATATATATGAGCATGAAGTTCTCCAATTTAAGAGAATTATAAAATATTTTAGAAATCATCATTAAACCAAATTTATTGAAAATATATTTTTCAAAAACTATTTTCTCAATAAATCAAAATATAAATTTCTTATCAATTTGTCTTCAAACCCAAAGATCTCGTTTTGATCACCTAAATCCCTAAGTTCAATTCAAACCTTGAATGCACATGCGCATGTGTGCACACACACATGTCATATCTTCCAATGATGTCTCCATTTGAAAATCTTTGCTGACTTGCAAAGGCCTAATCACCATGTGGAACTTCTCATAGAGAGAAAGATAGCTAACCCAATCGATCATGATAGAAGAAACCCTGGTTACGATCGTTAATTGCCAAAAAGACAGAGGGACGAAGAAATGAAGGAAGAGAAAAAGATAGAGTTATCGAATAGAACATTGTCAAAAGCAGTATATGAGAGAAGAGAAATAAATGGAGATAAGATAGTGGGAGAAGAAAGAGAAAATGAGTAGAGATGAGTGAGAAAGGGAAAAAATAGTTTAAATATAAGGACAAAATAGTCAATTTACTTGGTTGTTGACAAAAAGAAATGTAGGTGGTATTTTAAAGAACATAGGGGATGGTCAATGCAATTTAACCAAATCGCAAAGGTAGTTTGAGAAATTTACCCTTTTCTAAACACCAATTAATAGAAAATGATTAACTCTAAAATGAGGTGTAGTATAGAAATACTTTGACAAAAATGAAATGTGTTTTTTAGTCCTTATTTATGACCTTAAGCCTATGTTTAAGAGATAGTAGGGCAAATGATGGATGGTTGCTATGTTCCACATGCCTCAGTGCAAGAGGCAACTATGCACCAAACATGATCTCCATATTCTTGTTAATAGATTGATATATCATCCTAGGTGTTGGTATGCATTGTTGTTGGAATGTTTATGTTTGTTGTTTATTGTTTGGCACCCAAGGTATTGTTGCTCAGCCCCTCATGCACTTAAGGGGTGGGGTGACGCACGAAGGCATGTGTTAGGGTTATGAAAGTGGTACAAAAACAATGCTATGTAGCAATGCATGTAGGAAGTGATCTTGGATTTGGTTGTTTATCAAGATGTTTTTCGACCTTTGCCAATGGATGCATAGGAGAAAGTGGGACATGTTAGAAGTATTATGAGGTTGAGGTAGAGTAAGCAAGTGTTGCCTAATGCAGGCTTGTTGGAGAGTTTTAGTAGAGGCAAGAATAAGTCAGAGTCACATGCAACGAGGGTGTTGCTAGTTTGACTTGGGGAGCATGAACGTCTTGACACTCTTTAGTACAAGAGGTAGTCATATATCAAGGTTGGCCTCCGTATTCTTGTTGGTATATTGATAGATACCATAGTGGGTTGCAAGTGCATGTTATTGCTAACATAAATATTTTTTTTGTTTATTGCTTGTTGTATAAAGAAGTATGGTTGGTTTTGTCCCTTATTTGCCTTGGAGGTAGGGTGTTGCATGGGGACATGCTTCAAGATCGTGACAACAAAACAATACATGATGGAATATAATTGTTGTTGCCTGAATACAACAATTATAATTTATTTGTTTCAAGGAAATCTCGACAAGAAATCGATAGTATTTAGCAGGAGAATAAGGCTATGCCGAAGGACAAGGTCTGTTCTAAAGAAGTCAACACCGAGAGAAGAATAGCTTAATTCGCTTTATGGAAGAGTTAGGGGCATTTGGAAGAAGATAACCTAGGAGAATCTTCGTTGTCCAGAGAGTTAATGTCTTCTCGGAGAGATAGTCTGCAAGTTGGAAAGTATTCAAAAGGCACACACGGATTTCTCCCACGCAGTCTTTCTGATGCTTAAGTTAGACGAAGTCATAATGTTGCAAGGGTGCATGTGCAATGCAAGTGCAGAAATGTTGTGTTGTCTAAGAGGAAGAGGTTTCTCCTGAAGAATTGGAGTTGCAAGGGTGTGAGGAATGCCAAAGGTAGGAAAAGGGATCCAAAAGGGTTGGGGGTATTTACACCCTTCAGTTGTGACTAGGATACATGGCACGCAATGCAAGGGACGTGATTGTTCCTTTGGTCGCACGAGATTGTCTCGAAGTTAAACTTGAAATAGGGCTTTTGTGTGAAACCCCTTGGAGGAATGATCTCCTGGAGAAAGAAGGGCTTGTGATCAAGCAAGCCACGTTATGTACTTCCCTAGGAGGTTGGCTTGATCGGGTAAATTATAGCGTGTGGGGTGTTTTTTTGGGAAAATTGCCCAGGAGAACTTCATTTGTGTAATTAATGCTTCATTGGTTGTACTTTTGAATTGTATTTGAACACATTAAAAAAAAAGTAAATGTACGAAAAGAAGGGATGGTATCTAAATCTTAAATACATGATAATTAATAATGATAAATATTTAAATTTTAATATTTTCCTAAGTAAGAGCTATATGGTGGAAGGTATAAAAATACTTTTATATTTTATCAAAAATTTAAATTTCTTTTAAATTTTTACAGCCTTCTACCATGTCACACATGACGCCCTCTCATTGGCTTGATCCACGAGACTTTTGTGCACTTTTGTGTGTGCATTTCACCCTTCCAAACAAGCTTGAGTGTTTAGTAATTTTATTTTTTTTAGAATAAAAGCATTTAATGAGAGGTTTTGAAACTTCAAGACACCACACAAAGTTTTTAATAATGTATAAAGATATTTTTATGCTTCCCCCAAAAGATATCATGCACTTCCCTCTCACTTCTACTTGATTATATAATAATAATTCCGTTAAAAAAGGAAAGAGAAAAGTGTTTCTCTTCCTTACTGACCCAACAAGATCGTCCCGTCTTCTTTCGTACCCGTCTAAACAGTGTGCAGGCACAGAATAAAAACTATATAATACATAGCGCCACCACTTTCCCGAGAAAATTTTCTCAACGATGGCATTGGTTCCACCCCAATAATAACACTATCTGTGAACTTATCTCCATCTATTTGTCGGATTCAAATGCCTGCTAGCTGTTCGATGAAATGCCTACTTGAGCTATCTGCATAAAAAACTCAAAAAGTTTCTCAAGTGTTACGGAACTTAAAAGTAAAATATTTCTGTCAAATCGAAACATTTTCATTAAAGAAGAAGATGAACAGTATACAGAAAGTAGCTAACCAGAGAAGTGTCAATTATGGCAGGTTGCCCACCACATTTTTGGGTTGACAAAAGTAGTCCCAAGCTGTGTAAATCATGGGATAATGGTTTCCACTTTCCAGACCCAAGCCTGCCACAAATTGCCGGGGTAAAGTAATGTAATTAATTGGGTTGTTCATATCATTGATTAATCATGTCAAGTTCGATGTTAACATATCAATGACTGTATGATTATTAATTAATGAGCTGAATCTATTTAAACATTTCTTGCAAAGCCGAGGGAAAGCATAGGGCCCAAGTTTAGGTATAGCTTAAAATATTTTACAGCCAATCTAAAACTTAGTCTTTAATATTTCCCTATAAATTGCCCTTCATATTTGATTATTAAGTAAATTTCACTCGGTACTCGTGAGGTTTGACAAATAGACACTAACTGCTCTTATGTTTTTTTTTTCTTTTTTTATACAAATGACTACTAATTTTTTTTAACTTTATTTACAGTGCCACAATTTTTTTTTATTGATAACAAATGACTACTAATTTTTTTAAATTTCCAAAATACCTCATTCTCCACTAAGGGTGAGTAATATTTCGCTTAAACCGAAATAACCAAACTGAATCGATCAAAATTGACGGTTCGATTCGATTCAATTCATATTTCGATTTGATTTGGTTTTCAAATTGAAGTGTTTCAGTTATTTTGATTCGATTTGGTGTCTATATTGAAAAAAAACTAAAATAATCAAACTGACTAAAATATAAAAAATGATGTCATTTTTGACCAGATTAAGAATTAGATTTAGAGAAAGGCATATTCGGCATAACAAAAGAAGAAGTTGTTCAATAGTTTCAACCATCCCCCTTCGGCCTTTCCCCTTTACTCCTACCAAACTTGACATTTCTCCTTTCTCTTTACTCCAACTAGTGACCAACCCTAACCTTTCTTTTTCCTCATTATTTCGACTAATGACCGACCCCAATCATTCTCGCTTTTTGCTTCCACTGGTGATCGACCCAGACCCTTCCTTTTCCTCTTTTCTCCAATCGACCTTGACTCTTCCCCTCTCTCTTTGCCTCTTCCTTTGGCCATCTGTCTTCCGGTTGCAACCAACCCCTCACCAACGACGACCCCAACCCTTTCCTTTCCTTTCTTCTTTGCCTCGACTGACCTCGACCCTGACCCTCCCCCTTCCTCTTTACTCCGACTAACCTCGATCCTCCCCCTCCCTCTTTGCCTCTAACTCTGGCCCTCTGCCTTCTGATTCCATTTCGTCCATCTTGCATCGACTCATCGCCGACATCCCACATGTCCCACAACTCGCCACAATGCCGACTGTCATAGGATAAAAGATATGTTTTATAAAAGTTGAATGCAGTTTATAGAATAATATATGCAAATGAAAAAAGACTCTTTATACACAAATGAAATTTGAGATTGAAAAAGTTTTAAGATGCTTCCAACTAACAAAAACATGTTAATGATAGTTAAAAGAGATATGCAATAAGCAATATTTAGGTATGAAAAATGAATGCATAGCAGATTAAGAAAAATATTGTTAAAACGTAAACAATAAGAAGAAAGCAACATAAACACAACAATTTAGAATGGTTCGGCCAATATGCCTAGTCCACTACCTTAACTTCTCACTAAGTATTTAGAAAATATCCACTAAGGATATTAGTTTTTAGGGTTCAGTTATAACCCCTACACAGTTTTTACATACTCAACTGAAGCCTCCACTTTTACAGGTTGAGTAAGAACCCCAGTTTTTACAGGCTAAGTAATAACCTCCACTTTTAATGGGTTAAGTAGGCCCCATTTTTCACAAGTTAAATAGTAAATTTTTCATGAGACTTTTTAACACTTGGTTCAGCCACAACCAAGATATTGCTTTTCAAATGCGCTGGTATAACCTTTTACAATTTTTCACAAAACTGTGAAAGAATTTTTCAAGAGAAAAATATATGATGTTACAATTATATCAACTATTCTCTTGAACGAAAGAGAGTTCAAAAAAATGAATGAATAAAGCACCAACTCTCTTAATCAATTATAGTTTAAAAGGGTATACATGTAATCTCGCCAGATAATTGGTTGGAGTGAAGAAAGAATGAAAACAAAGCACACTCACTCAAGCTATACAGATTGGCCAAAAATGTATTAGGCTTGCAATAGATATGTTGGCTTTTCATTACTTGAGCAGCAACCTTAATTTCTTTCAGTCGCAGTTATGGTATTAGCTTAGATTGTTCTCTAAGCAGCAACTTCATCTCTTGCTTCTCTTGACCTTTTATAGAAGCTTGAGACTTGGACATTTGCCATAAAAACCTACACCCTCACAACTTTCTTTGATTTGTCCACTAATAGTCAAATTAGATAGGAAATAGATGCATATTATAAAGATAGGAATTAAACACCTTATGCTATTCATATTTATCATTCTTTTATAAGAGAACATAATTAGACTTCATAGAATAAAGAAATAAAGCCTAACGATCAAAACTGTTATATTTTTATTTTTTGAGTAACGGCTATAAAATTTGAAATCAGATGCCAGTCACTCGACTAAGTCTTAAAGATACTCAACTAATGAAGTGCATACTTGATTGGACAATTCAAGTAATCAATTATAGATATGTCTCACTAGAGTAAGATTAAGTCATTACTCAAATGACTCACAAGTCATAGGGATTTTTCATTAAGCACTTGACTACCACACTAAGTTTACTCAATTAATAGAAGAACATACTCGAGT
The DNA here is from genome assembly GCA_036245055.1 of Diospyros kaki. Classification (NCBI taxonomy): domain Eukaryota; kingdom Viridiplantae; phylum Streptophyta; class Magnoliopsida; order Ericales; family Ebenaceae; genus Diospyros; species Diospyros kaki. The sequence goes on from BSEG01000010.1 coordinate 5,327,566, forward strand.
ATAGATAACTATTACTTGATTAAAAATAAGCACAAAAACTTAGCTAGATTCTGTCCAATCTTTAATCGATTAAAACATATAGATACTCAATTATAAAAATACATTAGTTGATTGAGAAAAAGATATACTTGACTAAGGAGATACTTAGACTTTTTAATATAAAAAAGATACTCGATTGAAAAACATCCCTTCTCGATTAATTTTGAAGTACAGTGAGCTTGTATAAAGTACTCAAGTAGGAAATCTTAATAGTCGATTGAAAGAAATTTTACTAAAGTATATAGCCGACTAATTCAAAAGACACATAGAGAAATACTCGACTAAAAATATGCTCAAATTTTAATAGTTATAAAGATACTCGATTTTTCAAAAACTTTACTCGAGCGTTGAAGAATCAATACTCGATTATAGCTTTAAGAAACATAGCTTTAATAAGAATATACTCGAGTAGGTCTTTATAATACTTGATTGGAACATATTAATAATTGATTATTTTGAAAACACGCTAAGCAGTACTTGATTGACTCAAAAATCATTTTAAGATCGAACAAGTGTATAAAAATACATATATTTTTGACTACTTTGCCTTCAAAAGTTATAAAAATACATATATTTAGTTGAACTTCAAAAGTATTTTCTACAAACGTTTTACATCAAGCTTGATTAATATAAAACTATATTTTTCTAGACAATTTAAAGAAAAATATATTTATAAGTTTCATACTCCTTTATCAACCAAAATCAATATTTAGTTGTTTTGAAAGACATATATAAATATGAGTATGAGGTTTTTCATACATAAAATATTTTGAAAATCATCAATTAAACCAAATTATTGAAAATATGTTTTTCAAATTATTTTCTTCATAAATCAAAATATAAATTTCTTAACAATATTAATTTTAAATGGCAAGACAAGAAGACACCACAAACAACTTTAGAGATGATTGTTCAAGGCCTCCAACAACACCAAGTCAAACTCAAGCTAATGCTCGTGCAACATCAACTAGCAATACTATAGCACTTGGAAAGGTAAAGAGAAAAGCAATGAAAATAAGGTTAAAGGTATGGAATTATTTTAGGAAATTTATAAATTGTAAAGGTGAGACAAAAAGGAAATGCAATTATTGCTCTAGGGAGTTTCTTTGTGATAAAAAAAAAAAAATGGGACTAATTCTTTAAGGAATCATATGGGATATTGTAAAAAACATTTTCTTGTTATTGAAACCCAAAAAATGCAATTAAGATTGCAACCAACTTCAAAGAGGGGTGAGGGAGAGGGTGAGAATATCAGTGCACTTATTAATTGAAAATTTGATCAAGTGTTTATTAGAAAGCTTTAGCTCATATAGTGATAGTAGATGAGCTTTTTTTCAAATTTGTGGAGCGTGAGGGCTTTAGGCATTTTATGACAGTTGTTTGTCCTAAATTTTGGATTTGAAAGGATTTATTATATGTGTTTGATGATACACTTTGTTGACAACAACTAAAAGTTGAAGAAAAAATCATATACTTTTATCCAATCTTTAGTCATAAAGATGACGCCATTTCATTGTCAATTGAGAAATGTCTAATGGGATTGAAACTTAATAAAAATTTTACTTTGACGGTTGATAATGCTAGTTCAAATGATGTTGTGACTCACTTAAAAAAAATGGCAAAATGCGATTCAAGCATTATGAATAGGCTTTATCTTCATATGAGGTGTGTGGCTCACATAATTAATCTAGTTGTGCAACATAATTTGAAAGACATTAATGAATCAATAACAATAGTTAGGGATGCAGTGAGATATGTTAGACAATCATTAGCTAGATTAACAAAATTCAAAGAATGTGTTAAGTTGGAAAAAAATTAAATCTAAGGGTTTGTTTGTTGTTGGATATTGCAACTAGATGGAACTCGACATAATTCATGTTAGAAACCACACAAAAAATTGAGAGGGCTTTTGAGAGATATGATGAGTAAGATTCTTGTTTTAAGATAGATATTGAAACAAGTAATTGGAACAAGAATTTACAATAACTTTTTATCATTGATGGGAGACCCAAGCTTAAGGATTGGATAAAAGGTTAGAACGTTTGCTATGTTGCAACACTTTTTTGAGTTCATTTTGTGGGTTTTAGGGTCATCATATGTCACTTCCAACTTTTTTTTTTCCCATAAAATCAGTACAATTCATTGTCTTTCACAAGAATGGCAAGATAGTGAGGATTTTGAGGTGTGTGAAATGGAAAAAAAAATGATGAAAGAAAAATTTGACAAATATTGAGTAGATTCAAAAAAATGAACCACTTACTTTACATTCCTATGGTGCTTGGTTCTAGATACAAATTAAATTTTATGGAATATGCACTTCAAGAAATGTATCTAGGTAAAAAAGGTGTTAGTGCAGTTTTGTCATTGAAGAATGCTATTTATACTTTATTTGACGAGTATAAGCCAAAGCTAGCACCTCAAAGTGAAACAACAAAGATGTCTCAAGTTTCTATTCCAAGTGTTGTAGAGAGTGTTGGGAAAGAAAAATCTTAATGCATGAGAACAAAGTTGCTTATTTCTCATTAATTACAAAAGGCATAAGTCTGCTAGTGGTAGTGGTATTAGTGACGCCCATTCGGAATTAGATAAGTATTTTAATGAAGTGTGTGAGAAGGATAAGGATGACTTTGATATTTTAAAATGGTGGAAATCTAATTATTATAGATTTTTCATTCTTTCATCAATGACTTGCGATGCATGTGTTAGCTATTCTAGTTTCTATTGTTGCATATCTGAGTCTACTTTTAGCAATGGTGCGGGGGGGGGGGGGGAAGGTTGGGGAAGGTTGAGTTCTTAATTCATTTAGGAGTTTTCTAACTTCTTGATGAAAGTTTGATATATACTCAAAATTGGCTTTGGATATCTACCATCCCAAAGAGTGTTGATAAAATTTGGATCATGTTGAAAAATTTGAAGAAGGTAAACTAATTTTTATTATTCTTTTAAATTCTGGTTCAATACTTATTACTTTAAAATTAATTAATTAATTTTGTGTATTATTTTTAGAACTAGTAAAAATTACCATAAACAACCCCATACTTATGGAAATTTAGAATTTTGAAGATATTATGCATCTGTAAGTGTATGCTTTCTACTACATTATTGTTTATTTTTTAAATTATATTATTGGATTAATGGTTGTTTCCATTATTAAATTTTACACAAGTTGATTGCTTTGCAATGAAACCAAGGTTTATGTACTTAAAGGATAAGAATTTGTCAGTTTGACATTAGCACGGAAAACATTTGATTACATTGTTGCTTTAAGGTTTATGCGTTTGAAATATATGCTCTTTTGTTTGTTGTTTGTTAAATGTTGCACTTGAAACTTGAAAATGGTATGTAATTATAATGTTGATTACTTAGAATGTTGCACTTGAATCTTACTAAAGTATATTATTGAATGTTGATTACAAGAAACAATATTTTGCTTTTTTGTGTTATTTTCTCTTTTGAGTGTTGATATAATTTTGTTGAAGAAGAATGTGTAATATAATTTTACCAGGAATCGAAGTTGACAATGTAAGGTGAACCAGAACCGAAGTTATTTTATACAAAAAATTTCGTGTTGAATATGTAAGTTGGGAATCAGGTTCATCTTTTAACTTCTTCATTTCATTCTCCATTTTACTTCTATCTGCTTGCACTTTGCTATTTTGATTTTTTCGATTCTAATTGATTTTTTTCGGTCAATTTGTTTTTTTTTTTTTTTGGTTTTTCGGTTTGTTCAATTTAAGCATCTATTTAGTTGGTTCAATTCGGTTCAATTTTTGAAAAAAAAATTCAATCTATTCAATTTGAGCAACTAATTGATCAAATGTTCACGCCTACTCTCTACTACATTTCACAACAAAATAAAAAGAACAAAAATTGTGGTGACCCCCACTGCTTTCTGTGGGTTCTTTGAACCAGAAAGAGGAAGAAGAAGATGACAACTATGGAGTCATGGAACCCAACCATTCTTTGCAAATCCGTCATGGTGTAGAACCCAACCATTCTTTACAAATCGAATCCCAATGAGGTTTGATTTGTAGAAGGGTTTGATTAAGAGACCCATCATTAGGGTTAAAAGGTGGGAGAGAACTCGTGATTTCACCATAATATAAGTTTCTAAGGAGAGAGAGAGAGTAGACATGCATATACACATGCACATGCATGCACATAAATATAGAGCTTTGAAACCCATTAGTGATGGGGCTTTTGTCAACCTCATTAAGAGAGACAAGAGATAAATTTATTGTGATTGTTAGCCAAGAAGGTAGTCACCACTATTATCCAAGGTTATTGACACCTTCTTTTTCCCAAAGATTGCCATATTCGACATTGCAATGGGGGTACCATCCAAGTTCTCTACAACCTCCTTAGTGCAAGAAAGAGACTAGGAGAGAGAGAAAGATATATAGTTTACTATAAAAGCAAAATGGTCAATTTTTATACTTTATTACAATGAGAGAGATTAGTGTAAATTTTAAAGATGTAAAGATCATCGTTACTTTTTCGTTGAGCCTAAGGATTGTCGAGTGAAATTTACCCACTTTTAATTTTGTGTATAGAATTATGAATATTATAAGATTTTTAGCAAGATTATGAGATGGGATGCAATAAAATTTTGGGTTCAAAAATAATAATTTATCTCTTATATCCAATTATTCAAATAGTAAATCCCTACTTCTCAACACCTGTGAATATAAACATATTGTTAAATCACCTTAAATATAGGCGTTTGTGTCGATGGATGCCAGCTTCAGAATGTCAAGCAAAGGAAAAGGTTAGAAAAGAGAAAAACAATACATATGCCATCCAGAGCTTGGGTTAGGTTTGTGAAATAAAATAAATGCTAATTGGGTTGGTGCTCAAAAATTGGAAACAGATAGTTAATTACTTTTTATTTATCAACTAAAATAAAAATAGTGATAGATTATTGGAAAAAATTAAAAAAAAATAACTATCCGACAAGTGAAACGACAATTTTACTCTTACATGTCCGACTATTTTTCCCAACTCTTTTGTCCGACCACTTCAACTAACTCTTTTTTTATACTATCGTTATTCTTAAAATAAACATATTAAGATATCACTTGAGATCCACTCAAGGAGTTATCAAGAGTCACGGGTTTGAAATGTAAAAATTCAAATTTATAAATAGTACCCTTTACTAGTAAACTACAATTTATTACCAAATATATATATATATATATATTTTTTTTTTGGGGGGGGGGGGGTTGAGTTGTGATTCAAAATCAATTGATAGTTGTTCATTTACATTTGGATTTCAATTCATGTGCATTTATGTTGCATGTGGTTTATATATATATGTAAAATGGATGGTTAAATATGGGCCATTGATCTCCTCTTGAAAACCCTCAATCGAACGGTTGCTATCTTTTCTACCCTTTTGTGTATAAGGGCATTCGAATCAACTATTAACAGATTGAGACACTATTTTTCGCACACAAACAGAATGAGAATAAGAACACGAGAGAACTGAACTCTCGAACCGAAGAAGAACAACACAAGATAAATCCAATGTCTACTCTTTGTGTAAGTGTGAATCACTTGTTAGTTTGATTATTTGAGGGATAGATTGGTGAGATTGAGTGCTGGGATTGCTCAGTTATTGAGCGATGTATTTTGTGGTGTTTGTATCAGTTATATTTTTTGATTTGCGAGTGACCGTGAGATTTCTTGTGAGAGTTCTTCTACATCTCTGTAAATTCATGGTATATTATTAGTGGATTGACTAAGGTGAAGTTTTGTTGTAAGTAGGATTATTTTGATCTGAACACGTAAATGTTGTATTCATTTTTCTATTTGTGTTGTCTATGTTGTGTTTGTGTTTTCATTTCTTCTTTTAAGTCAAAATTCTCTAATTATTGGTGCTTATATTCTTTTTCTTCTTTCTTTGATCTTCATCGACGAGAAAATCTGTTGAAAACAAATCTAAATTTATTAATAATTGAAAAGTATAATAAATTACATGAATGAATGATAAGAGAAAGAGAGTATTATTAAAGCAGTAGTCTACTAATATACGTGAATATTCGTCGACTTTAAATTTAAGTTTATAAACAATTAAAAGGTATAATAATTTGCATAAATGATAAAAGGAAAGAGTGTATTAATTACTAGAGTCAGTAAATAAATGATTGAAGCTCTAAAATATCTTGTACGTAAGGACTAAGGATCATTGCCTGGAATATTAATTTCATTACAATTGCAGAAGGTTCAAGTCTTTATCTCTTACCTGAAATATTATTTTTTTTTTATTTTTTTGATTTTTCGATTTGAGCATCTACTCAATCGATTCGATTCGATTTTTAAAAAAAATTCGAGCTATTTAGTTTGAGCAACTAACTGATCAAATGCTCACCTCTACTCTCCACTACATTTCACAAAATAAAATAAAAGAACAAAAATTGTGGTGACCCTCATCGCCTTCTATGGGTTCTTTGAACCAAAGCGAGAAAAAAGAAGATGACGATGGAGTCATGGTGTACGTAGAATCCAACCATTCTTTGCAAATCGAATCCCAATGAGGTTTGATTTGTAGAGGAGTTTTGATTAAGAGCCCCATCATTAGGGTTGAAGGGTGGGGCAAAACTCGTGATTTCACCATAATATAAGTTTCTTAGGAGAGAGAGAATAAACATGCATATGAACATGCACGTGCATGCACATACATACAGAGCTTTGAAACTTATTAGTGACGGGGCTTTTGTCAACCTCATTGAGAGAGAGAAGAGAGAAATTTATTGTCATCTCTAGTTAAGAAGGTCGTCACCACTGTTATCTAAGGTTATTGACACATTTTTTTTCTCAAAGATTGCCATCTTCGGCATTGCAATGGGGTTACTATCCAAGTTCTCTACAACCTCCTAAGTGCAAGAAAGAGATTAAGAGAGAGAGAGATATATAGTTTACTATAAAAGCAAAATGGTCAATTTTTATACTCTATTAACAATGAGAGAGATTAGTGTTAATTTTAAAGATGTAAAGATCATCGTTATTTTTTCGTCGAGCTTAAGGATTGTCGAGTGAAATTTTTCCACTTTTAATTTTGTGTGTATAGAATTATGAATATTATAATATTTTTAGCAAGATTATGAGATGGGATGCAATAAAATTTTGGGTTCAAAAATAATAATTTTTCTCTTATATCCAATTATTCAAATAGTAAATCCCTACTTCTCATCACCTGTGAATATAAACATATTGTTAAATCACCTTAAATATATATAGGCGTTTGAGTCAATGGATGCCAGCTCCAGAATGTCAAGCAAAGGAAAAGGATAGAAAAGAGAAAAACAATACATATGCCATCCAGAGCTTGGGTTAGGTTTGTGAAATAAAATAAATGCTAATTGGGTTGGTGCTCAAATATTGGAAAGAGATAGTTAATTATTTTTTATTTATCAACTAAAATAAAAATAGTGATAGATTATTGGAAAAAATTAAAAAAAAAATACTATCCGACAAGTGAAACAATAATTTTACTCTTATATCCGACTATTTTTCCCAACTCTTTTGTCCGACCACTTCTACTAACTCTTTTTTTATACTATCGTTCTTCTTAAAATAAACATATTAAGATATCACTTTGAGATCCAGTCAAGGAGTTATCAAGACTTACGGGTTTGAAATGTAAAAATTCAAATTTATGAATAGTACCATTTACTAGTAAACTACAATTTATTACCAAAAAAAAATATATATATATATATATTTTTTTTTTTTTGGGGGGGCGAAGGGGGTGGCTGTTGAGTTTGATTCAAAATCAATTGATAGTTGTTCATTTACATTTGGATTTCATTTCATGTGCATTTATGTTGCATGTGGTTTATATATATATATATATATATGTAAAATGGATGGTTAAATATGGGCCATTGATCTCCACTTGAAAATCTTTGATCGAACGGCTGCTATCTTTTCTACCCTTTTGCATATAAGGGCATTTTAATCGACTATTAACAGATTGAGACATTGTTTTTCGCACACAAGCAGAATGAGAACAAGAACATGAGAGAACTGAACTCTTGAATAGAAGAAGAACTCGATGATCAAAAAGAAGAACAACGCAAGATAAATCCAATGTCTACTCTCTATGTAAGTGTGAATCACTATTAGTTTGATTATTTGAGAGATAGATTGGTGAGATTGAGTGCTGGGATTGCTCAGTTATTGAGCGATGTATTTTGTTTTGTTCATATCAGTTATATTTTTTGATTTGCGAGTGACCGTGAGATTTTCTTGTGAGAGTTCTTGTATACAGTGAACTAAAACTCGACCTAGGCAGCTGCTTAGGAGGTGCCAAGATGCTAGGTAGACACTGACCACCATGATTGTGGCCTAATCGGCCCCTTAGGCGCTGGGCTAGCTAATCAGTACTGGGCGACGCCTAAGCAGTTGCGTAGCCGCTTGAATCGCGTAGCCGCTTGAATCGCCTAGCCGATTATGGCCTAATTGGTTGCCTGGGCCGCCTAATCCATTTTATATAAATTAATTATTAGGGTTTTAGTTTCCCCTTACCAGTTACCCCTTTTTTCTTGTCGATTTCCCTTTCTCTCTTGCGTGCACCACTGCCGACTATCAAGCTCCATCTCAGCCCAAGGGTGCCGTTCCTCCAGCTCCATCGCGACCTCATCACTGCCTCTACGCCGTCAAGCTCTATCCTCGCTGCGTCAACGACGCCGCTGCCGCCATCAAGCTCCATTTCTGCCTCCGCTTCTGACCCTCCTTCTTTCTCTCTCTTGCGCACGCGCGAGAGTTGTGTTGTTGGGTGTTAAGTTTATTATGTTATTTGATTTTATTTTCTATTTATATGTTATATATATATATTTTCTTTTCTATGTTAAATATATTAGATATATATATTTTTCTATTTCTATTTATATGTTAGATATATATATTTTTTATTTTCTATTTATATGTTAGATATATATCTAATATAAATATATATATGTTAGATATATATATATATTTTCATGCCTATTTCAACTTTAATTTAATTGAAAATAACATTAAGTCACATCACAAAGTTAAAAAAATAAAAAAAAAACCAACAGTTTTCCAAAGCCACCTTGGCGCCCTGGGCGCTAGGCCCCAGCCTAGCTCTCGACTAGCGCCTAGCGCATTTTAGAACATTGCTTGTATATCTCTGTAAATCCACAATATATTATTAGTGAATTGACTTGAGTTAAATTCTATCAAAAGTAGGATCATTTTGATCCGAATACATAAATGTTGTATTCATTTTTCTATTTGCGTTATGTGTGTTGTGTTCATGTTTTCGTTTCTTTTTTTTAACTCAAAATTCTCTAATTGTCTGTGCTTATTTTCTTTTTCTTCTTTCTTTGATCTTCATCGACGATAAAATCTGTTGAACATAGATATAAATTTATGAATAATTGAAAAGTATAATAAATTACATGAATGAATGATAAGAGAGAGAGTATGATTAAAGCTGTAGTCTACTAATATACGTGAATATTTGTCGACTTTAAATTTAATTTTATAAACGATTAAAAGGTATAATAAATTGCATAAATGATAAAAGGAAATAGTGTATTAATTACTAGAGTTCGTAAATAAATGATTGAAGCTCTAAAATATCTTGTATGTAAGGACCAAGGATCATTGCCGAAATATTAATTTTATTAAAATTGCAGAAGGTTCAAGTCCTTATCTCTTACCTGAAATATTATTTTTTTTTATTTTTTGATTTATTCGATTTGAGCATCTATTCAATCGATTCGATTCGATTTTTGAAAAAAATTTGGGGTATTCGGTTTGAGCAACTAACTAATCAAATGCTCACCCTCCACTACATTTCACAAAATAAAATAAAAGAAAAAAAATTGTGGTGACCCTCATCGCCTTCTGTGGGTTTTTTGAACCAAAGAAAGAAAGAAGAAGATGACGATGGAGTCATGGTGTATGTAGAACCCAACAATTCTTTGCGAATTGAATCCCAATGAGGTTTGATTTGTAGAGGGGTTTGATTAAGAGCCCCATCATTAGGGTTGAAGGGTGGGGGGAGAACTCGTGATTTCACCATAATATAAGTTTCTCAAAAGAGAGAGAATAGACATGCATATGAACATGCACGTGCATGCACATACATATAGAGCTTTGAAACCTATTAGTGATGGGACTTTTGTCAACCTCATTGTGAGAGAGAAGAGCGAAATTTATTGTCATCTCTAGTTAAGAAGGTTGTCACCACTATTATCCAAGGTTATTGACACCTTCTTTTTCCCAAAGATTGCCATCTTCGACATTGCAATGGGGGTACTATCCAAGTTCTCTACAACCTCCTCCGTGCAAGAAAAAGACTAGGAGAGAGAGAAAGATATATAGTTTACTATAAAAGCAAAGTGGTCAATTTTTATACTCTATTAACAATGAGAGGGATTAGTATTAATTTTAAAGATGTAAAGATCATCGTTACTTTTTTGTCAAGTCTAAGGATTGTCGAATGAAATTTACCCTCTTTTAATTTTGTGTGTATAGAATTATGAATATTATAATATTTTTAGCAAGATTATGAGATGGGATGCAATAAAATTTTGGGTTTAAAAATAATAATTTATCTCTTATATCCAATTATTCAAATAGTAAATCCCTACTTCTCATCACCCGTGAATATAAACATATTGTTAAATCACCTTAAATATATATAGGCGTTTGTGTCAATGGATGCCAGCTTCAGAATGTCAAGCAAAGGAAAAGATTAGAAAAGAGAAAACAATACATATGTCATCCAGAGCTTGGGTTAGGTTTGTGAAATAAAATAAATGCTAATTGGGTTGGTGCTCAAATATTGGAAAGAGATAGTTAATTATTTTTTATTTATTAACTAAAATAAAAATAGTGATAGATTACTAGAAAAAATTAAAAAAAATAACTATCCGACAAGTGAAACGACAATTTTACTCTTATGCCCGACTATTTTTCCCAATTCTTTTGTCCGGCCACTTCTCCTAACTCTTTTTTTATACTATCGTTATTCTTAAAATAAACATATTAAGATATCACTTGAGGTCCAGTCAAGGAGTTATCAAGACTCACGGGTTTGAAATGTAAAAATTCAAATTTATGAATAGTACCATTTACTAGTAAACTACAATTTTTTACCAAAAATATTATTATTTTTTTCTTTTTTTTTGGGGGGGAGGGGGTGGTTGTTGAGTTGTGATTCAAAATCAATTGCTAGTTGTTCATTTACATTTGGATTTCATTTCATGTGCATTTATGTTGCATGTGGTCTATATATATATATATATGTAAAATGGATGGTTAAATATGGGTCATTGATCTCCTCTTGAAAACCCTCAATCAAACGGCTGCTATCTTTTCCACCTTTTTTGCATATAAGGGCATTCTAATTGACTATTAACAGATTGAGACACTATTTTTTGCACACAAACATAATGAGAACAAAAACATGAGAGAATCGAACTCTCGAATCGAAGAACTCGATGATCGAAATGAAGAACAACGTAAGATAAATCCAATGTCTACTCTCTGTGTAAGTGTGAATCACTTGTTAGTTTGATTATTTGAGAGATAGATTGGTGAGATTGAGTGCTGGGATTGCTCAGTTATTGAGCGATGTATTCTGTTATGTTCGTATTAGTTATATTTTTTAATTTGCGACTGACCGTGAGATTTCTTGTGAGAGTTCTTGTATACAGTGAACTAAAACTCGACCTAGGCGGTGCCGAGATGCTAGGCGGACACTGGCCACCGCGATTATGGCCTAATCGGCCATTTAGGTGTCGGCCTGGCTAATCGGTATCGGGCGACGCCTAGGTGGCCGCGTAGCCGCGTGAATCGTCTGGCCGATTATGGCCTAATCGGTTGCTTGATCCATTTTATATAAATTGATTATTAGGGTTTTGTTTCCCCTTACCCGTTACTCTTTTTCTCTCATCGATTTCCTCTTCTCTTTCGCGCGCACCGTCGTCGAATGTCAAGCTCCATCTCAACCCAAGGCCGCCATTGCCTCCAGCTCCATCGCGATCTCTTTACTGCCTCTCCGCCGTGAAGCTCCATCCTCGCTGCCACATCTTAGCTGCGTCAACACTGCTGCCGCTGCCATCAAGCTTCATCTCTACCTCCGCTTCTGACCCCTTCTCTCTTCCCCGTGCGCGCGTTGTATTGATGGGTGTTAGGTTTGTTATGTTATTTGATTTTATTTTCTATTTATATGTTATATATATATATTTTTGTTCTATTTATATGTTAAATATATTAGATATATATTTTTCTATTTTTATTTATATGTTAGATATATATATTTTCTTTTCTATTTATATGTTAAATATATATCTAATATATATATAGTATATTAGATATATATATCAAGTCACATCACATAGTTAAAAAAAAAAAAAAACCAATAGTTTTCCTAAGTCGCCTAGGCGTCCTAAGCGCTAGGCCCCAGCTTGGCGCTCGACTAGCGTCTAGCGTATTTTAGAACACTGCTTGTATATCTCTGTAAATCTATGGTATATTATTAGTGGATTGACTAGGGTGAAGTTTTGTCATAAGTAGGACTATTTTGATCCGAATACATAAATGTTATATTCATTTTTTTTATTTGCGTTGTCTGTCTTGTGTTCGTGTTTTCGTTTCTTCTTTTAACTCAAAATTCTCTATTTTTTTGTGCTTATTTTCTTTTTCTTCTTTCTTTGATCTTTATCGACGATAAAATCTATTGAACACAAATCTTAATTTATGAATAATTGAAAAGTATAATAAATTACATGAATGAATGATAAGAGAAAGAGAGTATTATTAAAGCTGTAGTCTACTAATATTCGACTTTAAATTTAAGTTTATAAACGATTAAAGGGTATAATAAATTGCATAAATGATAAAAGGAAAGAGTGTATTAATTACTAGAGTCAATAAATGATTGAAGCTCTAAAATATCTTGTATGTAAGGACTAAGGATCATTGCCTGAAATATTAATTTCATTAAAATTGCAGAAGGTTCAAGTCCTTATCTCTTACCTGAAATATTATTATTTTTTTATTTTTTATTTTTTTATTTATTCGATTTGAGCATCTATTCAGTCAATTCGATTCGATTTTTGAAAAACAATTCGGGCTATTCGGTTTGAGCAACTAACTAATCAAATACTCACCCCTACTCTCCACTACATTTCACAAAATAAAATAAAAGAACAAAAATTATGGTGACCCTCATCGCCTTCTGTGGGTTCTTTGAACCAGAGAGAGAAAGAAGAAGATGACAATGATGGAGTCATGGTGTATGTAGAACCCAACCATTGTTTGCAAATCGAATCCCAATAAGGTTTGATTTGTAGAGGGGTTTGATTAAGAGTCCCATCATTAGAGTTGAAGGGTGGGGGGAGAACTCATGATTTCACCATAATATAAGTTTTTCAGGAGAGATCGAGAATAGATATGCATATGAACATGCACGTGCATGCACATACATACAGAGCTTTGAAACCTATTAATGACAGGGCTTTTGTCAACCTCATTCAGAGAGAGAAGAGAGAAATTTATTATCATCTCTAGTTAAGAGGGTTATCACTACTGTTATCCAAGGTTATTGACACTTTCTTTTTCCCAAAGATTCCCATCTTTGGCATTGCAACGGGAGCACCATCCAAGTTCTCTATAACCTCCTCAGTGCAAGAAAGAGACTACGAGAGAGAGAGAAAGAGATATAGTTTACTATAAAAGTAAAATGGTCAATTTTTATACTTTATTACCAATGAGAGAGATTAGTGTTAATTTTAAAGATGTTAAGATCATCGTTACTTTTTCGTCGAGCGTAAGGATTGTCGAGTGAAATTTACCCACTTTTAATTTTGTGTATAGAATTATGAATATTATAATATTTTTAGCAAGATTATAAGATGGGATGCAATAAAATTTTGGGTTTGAAAATAATAATTTATCTCTTATATCCAATTATTCAAATAGTAAATCCCTACTTCTCATCACCTGTGAATATAAACATATTGTTAAATCACCTTAAATATAGGCGTTTGTGTCAATGGATGCCAGCTTCAGAATGTCAAGCAAAGGAAAAGGTTAGAAAAGAGAAAAACAGTACATATGCCATCCAGAGCTTGGGTTAGGTTTGTGAAATAAAATAAATGCTAATTGGGTTGGTGCTCAAATATTGGAAAGAGATAGTTAATTATTTTTTATTTATCAAATAAATAAAAATAGTGATAGATTTTTGGAAAAAAAAAAAACTATCCGACAAGTGAAACGACTATTTTTCCCAACTATTTTGTCCGACCACTTCTACTAACTCTTTTTATATACTATCGTTATTCTTAAAATAAACATATTAAGATATCACTTGAGATCCAGTCAAGGAGTTATCAAGACTCATGGGTTTGAAATGTAAACTACAATTTATTACCAAAATATATATATATTTTTTTTGGGGGGAGGGGTGGTTGAGTTATGATTCAAAATCAATTGATAATTGTTTATTTACATTTGGATTCTATTTCATGTGCATTTATGTTGCATTTGGTTTATACATGTGTGTGTAAAATGGCTAGTGAAATATGGGCTATTGATCTCCTTTTAGAAACCCTCAATTGGACGGATGTTATCTTTTTTTCCCTTTCGTATATAAAGATATTCCAATCGACTATTAACAGATCGAGACACACTATTTTTCGCACACAAATAGAATGAGAACATGAACACGAGAGAACTGAACTCTTGAATCAAAGAAGAACTCGATGATTAGAAAGAAGAATAGTGCGAGGTAAATTGATTGTTTGGGAGAGAGATTGATGAGATTAAGTGTCGTGATTGCTTGATTATTGAGCGATGTATTCTGTTGCATTTGTATTAGTTATGTTTTCTGATTTGCGAGTGATTTTAAGATTTTTTGTGAGAGTTCTTATATATCTCTATAAATTCATGGTATATTATTAATGGATTGACTAAGATGAACATTTGCCGAGAGTAGTATCATTTTGATCCAAACATATAAACACTGTGTTCATTTTTCTATTTACGTTGCCTATGTTGTGTTCGTGTTTTCTTTAATTTTATTTTATTTTAATGTGGATTTTGATACTATCGTAGTTTTAGTTGTATGAATTTTTTCGCAGAATATTAATCGGGGGGTGTTGTTGGCTCCTTTTCAATCTTCTTCTTTTAATTCAAAATTCTCTAATTATTGATGCTCATTTTCTTTTTCTTCTTTTTTTTTTCTTCTTTTTTTGATCTTCATCGACGACAAAATTTGTTGAACACAAATCTAAATTTATGAATAATTGAAAAGTATAATAAATTACATGAATGAATAATAAGAGAAAGAGAGTCTTATTAAAGCTGTGGTCTACTAATATACATGAATATTTTTCAACTTTAAATTTAAGTTTATAAACGATTAAAAGGTATAATAAATTGCATAAACGATAAAAGGAAAGAGTGTATTAATTACTAGAGTCAGTAAATAAATGATTGAAGCTCTAAAATATCTTGTATGCAAGGACTAAGTATCATTGCCTGAAATATTAATTTAATTCAAATTGCAGAAGGTCCAAGTCCTTATCAAGAAGATTGCTTGGCTTACAGGTACACCCTTAATTTCCCCGTGACTAAGGCTAGAACTAACCATCATCTACAGGCAAAGGCTTCCATCATTGATCATCCACCTGCTTTCTCCACTTCATTCTGACAATCATCAAACAAAAGCAAATCCTCTCACAACTCTATATAGAAAGTATCTTCGCTACAATCATAGATATGTCATATTGTGTCATGCAAATAGTCGGATGATAACTTATGATTCAATTTAAATAAAAAATATCTATAGTATATTAATATATATATTATATTGTGTCACACGAACATTTAGATCGTAATTCATGATCTAATTTTAATAAAGAAAGATTCAATTTTAGGTTAGGACAAATTTGATGTAACGGGTTAAGTTGGGTTCCATCTAAATTCAAATATAAATATCTTTAAATACATGCCACCCTTCAATAAGTTAAGGAAAAAAATATTTTTGTAATCTTTTTGGAACAAAAAAATGTCGCATCACTAAGCAAGCTTGAAATTATCTTTAATAATAGGAGTAATTTTTTTATTCAAACCGGGAGACAGAATTTCAAGAAACTATCAAGCGAAAAGGATTATTACGTGTGAACACAATATTATTATTTTATGCGAAGCCAACCCAACCAAACCAGCCATTCGTGCGAAATGAGCTAAGAGGTGACGCAAGCAGGAGCGAAAGAGCCGTAAGCCTTTGCGGGCATTGTTTGTCTGCTTCCGCGCCTACCTTACCTTTCCCTGCGCCGTTGGGAACGCGTCCACGTGTCACGACTTTTCCAACACATGGCACGAGCTGCAGAATGTCGTGGTCAAGCGGGTATTCATCATCCTCTCTGCAGTAGTCTCTTCTTCGGCTGTGATGATCATCAGTAAGTTAGTGGGCTGGTCAGGCTGGGCCCTTTGATTGGTCTCGACTCTTCTAAGTGGTCCAAATTGGGACCTTCTGATTGGACCAACCCTGGATTCCTCTATTTGGTTTCATTGTCGAGGGTCCAATTCCTTCGAATGTTCTTGATGGCATCACCATTCTGGTGGGCTCCATCAAGGGCACTGCGTTCTCAGTTTACAATCATTTACGGACCGTGAGGTCGGTGGTTAGTGGTATGAATTTTCGGGGTGATTTTGTTGTCAAAATTGGAAATAGCTTAAAACATACGCCACTTTCTTTAGAATTAAAAAATAGAACGTTAATTTTTGATTTATAAAATATGAAGATTCGATATTTTGATTATTAAAAATTATTATTTTAAATTTTTATTGTGATAAAATGTTAATATGTGTATAAACGCATCGTTTCTTTAAGTGACATGTAGAATGGATGATCGATTAACAATATTTAAATAGGTTAACAAGTTTATTATATTCTCTTAACAATTAAAAAATATAGTGTTTAATCTATAATGTGAAAAATACTATAATTTTGTATCTCAATTATTATAAATAATTATTTTAAATCCTTACTTTGAGATATAAAAAAAGATGTCAACGAGAAAGAGAGAGAGCGCGAGCAGTAGAATCGAGAATAGAAAAAGGCAGTATTTTTTGGATTAGGGAATCAAAGATTTAGATGTCTAGGATTTAGGTTCTTTTTTAAGCTATAGGTAATTTGGTCTTTTTTTATTCAAATAAATTTTGAGTTGATGTATCTCATTAACGTGAATTTTTTATGACATGACACATTCTCTTTTTTACGTGGTATAAATAATAACTTTATTTACTCTCAATCAAAGTAAGAACTTAAAGCAAGCAACTGTTGAATAATTTGTTAGTTTGTTAAAGTTTTGATTTGATGGAAAAATAAATGATGATGATCGAAATAGTGTGTTAAAATTAATATATAAGTGTAAAAATAATCGTTTAAGATATATACATCAATCGAGTAAAATAAATTTCTTAATCGAGTATAAATCTGTGTTACTTGAGTAATATAGTGATATCTCATATTAGATAAAAAAGATTGATTCTTGTAATCGAGTAAAAAAACTAAATTTAAAATTTATAAAAATACTTGTATAAAACTCATCTAAATCTCATTTAAAATTCATTTAATATAAATAAGTTAAGTTCAAACTTGAACTCGTCACGCCCCTAAATAAATAAACTCGAATCTCATTTTTGACCTTAACTCAAACCTAATATAAATGAGATCCATTGTCAAAAAATTTTGTTTCTTTTAAAGACTAGGCTTCCTTTAGTTTCATGAAATATTTTTTAGTTTTTAACTCTAAAAATTGAAGCTATCTTAACATTTTATGTTTCAAAAAGTACTCATAACATTCATTTTTAGAAAATTTAGAAAATATTAAAATTAATAATTTTCTAATTTATAGTATAATTTTTTTTTGATGAAATTTATAATATATAACTTAAAAAATAGAAAATTAAATTTTCTATTTTATATTAGGAGTTTAATTATTCAACGAAAAATATTTTCTACCACTAAATAGCCCATAAATAGTTTATAAAAGAAAATTTTCATTTGAAATTGAAATACGAAATATTCCCACAATAAAACTCATCACTTTTGGAAGCTTTATTTAAGAGAGAATTAATTATAAAATTCAAAATATTTTATTTTCCTTTGAAAAAACAAGTCTTGTTCAATTTTATCATCTTCATTTTACTAGATCACTCGTGTTTATGTCAATTAAAAAATGAAAGGGTATTACAAAATTTTATTCAGACTTTTCGGCTCGATTATTGATATAGATATTTTATTTCTTGAAATATCTCTTTTGGTTCAAAATCGTGTTGAGATTCGATAGATAGAATTTTCATTTTCTTAAAACAAACAATATATCCCTTTCTTCCCAAATAAAGGCAGGAGAGAAAAACATATAGGTTAGTGATTGTGAGCCCTTAATTCTTGATTGGAAGGGAATTCAAAGGCCTCTGTCATTCCAAGATCTGTATATAGACACATAGATCTATGGAATAGATACATGAGAATCAAGAGAAAATGAAAGAATTGGACAAAAGTATTTTTTTAATTTTTTAGGTTTAATTTCATAATTAAAAATATTCTAACATTTTACATTCCAAAATTTAGAAGCATTAGAAAATTTAGAAAACATAAAAAAAAAAATTGATATTTTCTAATTCATAGTATAAAGTTGAAAATTTTAAAAAATAGAAATATAAGATTTAATTATTTAATAAAATTTAAAATTAAAAAATAAAAAATATTTTCTATACTTGAAAAGGCCAAAGAGATTATTAAGTTCTTTTTCCTTCATATAT
This sequence comes from Diospyros kaki, assembly GCA_036245055.1. Taxonomy (NCBI): domain Eukaryota; kingdom Viridiplantae; phylum Streptophyta; class Magnoliopsida; order Ericales; family Ebenaceae; genus Diospyros; species Diospyros kaki. The sequence goes on from BSEG01000010.1 coordinate 5,346,424, forward strand.
GAAAAAAAATGTAAATGTTGATATATAATCTCGTATTTATCATGAAATATTGATCATCATACGAGTAATTTTTATAGACAATTTTTATTTCATTATATTGTTACTACTATTGTCAATATCCGACCATGCCACTTGGTACGTACCATTTTGATCATATGGTAGCAACCCCTAAGCAATTTTTTTCTCTAGGTGATCAAAATTTTTATTTTACTTTTCATAGTTTATCTCTAATTCACCCTTAGTTAAGACAATACTTAAAAACTCTAAACCCTTCACTGGTTGCAAAATTATGCAAAAAATGAAAATATTACGTATATTATCTAGGCAAAATTGTTGGATTGTTTAAATTATATATGTTTATATTAGGAGGTTATGATATTTTTTTATTGAAAATTTTATTATATATTTTACAATTATTTATATATATTATATATATATATATATATATGTGATTAGGGGAATACTCTCCGGTTTATAATTATTTCAATACCCCAGGCAAGCAACCATTGGCAATCGTGCCACGTGTTTGCCAAAGAGGTACTTCATCGATGTTATCTTGCTTGGGCCTAGGGGGACACATGACAGATATGTATCACCGTGCCAATTGGCCTGATGCTTGATAAGGAATTCTCCGAATTCTTTGAGATTAGCCATCCCGCCGAGGGGGGCAGAGGTAGAAGCTATCCTGAACTTTTCGAAGATGGTTACGATTAATGAATCCTCATCAATAAGATTTCGAGAAGAGCGAGGGAGAGATCCCAAAGATCTCTCCAAGATCCTTATCTTAGCAGGAGGATAAAAGGAAAAGGGCTCGAGGAGGGAAGGGATCGAACTTTTGATTCATCAATTAGAGAATAAGGAATTGTACTGAGATTCTGGTTCTGATAATCTGATTTGATCGTCAGAGATAAATTAGGAGAGCAAAGTGATCGGCCACCGCATCATCAATATAACATTAATTTATAGAAATTATTTAGGGGTATGAAATAATATATTTAATTTTCTTTTGGCATGTCCCGAAAGGAAAGAGGCGTTGAGTCATTGGAATAGGGGGTTAGGTGACGGGCGGCCTTTGGGGGAAGGGCAGTGCAATTGCGTGATGGGATTGTTGACGAAAGGTTTGGGGGTTTGGGATATCACGAAATGGGTGAGGCAGTGGTAAATGATAATCATTCCAATTGCGTGAAGCCTTGGGTTAGGAATTGGGATGACCCAACCTTCTCGGTTCTGGTCTCCCCTCCACTTCACTTCACTACTTTGGCATCATTCATTCATTCATTCTTGCTTGCTTGCTTTAAAGGCTTCACTTAATAAGACTTTCATACCAACTCAACTGCAAGAGGCATGCATGCGTCTGCTTTTGAAATCGAAATGAGATTCATTGATGGCCACAAAGTGGAAAGATGAAAGGGAAAGGATGGAGACAAGACATGAGATTTCTATGCTCTTCCAAGGTTCGGACTCTGTCCCTGTCCATGTCCTTCTTACCATCCAATAATTGTTCCATTTTTCCTCAAATACCCTTAATAACATCCATTTTTACTTTTTAAGCCCCTTTTGAATTCCTCCTTATATTTGTAAAATTTATTTGATATTTTTTAAAAAGGAAGTCACAAAACTTTTTATTTAAATTTTTTTAGATAAATTTATCTTTCCTCTTCAGATAAATTTATTTTGATCCTTACAGATAAAAAAAAATGACGCATGTGTCTTTCAATATATTTTAAAAAATTTAACAAACAGTTTGATAAAAATTTGTAAATATTTCTTAAGTTTATCTTGATCATTCTATATCTTAGTTCAAAAAATATTCAAATCTTATCTTACTTATTTTAACAAACACTACCTTAGTGAAAATATTAAAGTGGTATCATTTTTCCATTTTCAAAATATTTTCTATCTTAAAATATCAAGAAATATAAAATATATATATATATATTTTGCAGGCCATTTTTGTAATTTTAAATACGTTTCAGGGCCATTTCACATCATCAAAAAATATATTAAAAATATATTTCTGTTTTGTGACCATGTTAAAGACTAAATTTTTGTCTCTGTTGTCATATCAATCACATTAGAAACAAAAATAACTTGTATTTATATTTGCTTGAATGAATGATGAAATTTATGTTTATATTTGATTGAATAATTATTTTTATATTAAAATTACATTTACAAAAGGTTCTTATATTTTTTTTATTTACGCACTTTCTCGTATTTTTATTTTCTTTATTTTTTAAATTTCATTTATTATTTTCATTTTATATCACTTTCGTGTTACCTAGCTATCGCATTCTTTATGAGTATCACACTCAAAACGTTTATTTTGTTCATTAATTAATACAATTATTAATTTAGACAAAAGACCCTTTCCACGTCATTGTCTCTTTACTTTCATCCCATTCCTATCAACTAATTTATTTAATTATTTATTTCTACACTTTACCTTTGTTATTAATTTTAATATAAAAAAATACTTTTATATTTTCTCTCATCATCCCTTTCTTTTTCTCATATGAAAAATTATTTAGAATCCAATTATTTGTCGATCTATTTTTCTTCATTTTGGTGATGATTTAATTATCGTTGAATCAAAAAGGGAGAAAAAGATCAAGGTCTTGAATTCTATCTAATTTGCTAGATAGAGGGAAGGGATAAAGGAAAGGGGGAAGGGTTACATTAACTATTTTAACAATAATAAAAAAAGAAAAATATAGATAACCTCAAGGGGTATCATAAGAGGGAATCGAGAGCAGAAGAAAAAAAGAGAGAGAGGGAGAGAAGGAAGGCTAATGTGGCAACAGGAGACCATGCAACACGTGTCGTACATTCACTGAATGGTTTAATCCAATTAGCAAGTGTGCCAACGAAGCAATGCTAATGTGTACTAGTTCACTATTGTCGAAAAATTCAAAATGTGATTATATTATAAAAAAAGTAAAATTAAGTGATACATATATAACAAATTAAAGTTTGGTGACTAAAATAAAAAGAAGCTGAGGCAAACACACATATATATACACAGACACACGCACACAATTGGAGAATCAGAGATCGCCGAGAAACAGTCAAAGAAGAGGATTGGCCATAGCGGCTATGCCAGAGAGCATGGTGTTCATAGCCAAACCCTCGTGTTTGGGGGCATTTCAACGCCCCCAGACCCATGGATTTGGGGGCATTGCTAACTATGTGTTTACTTGTGGTTTTGGGTGGTAGATTAGATAGCAAAGTGCAGCTCCTTCTGGTGGACATGTTTTTTCAGTTGTTTTTGCAGCGAACGAAAGTGGCGCTGCTAGGCAACGTCACTGTCGTCACTGGTGTGGTGGTGAAGATAAAAAGCACCGCTGGACAGTGTGGTCGCCATTGCTGAAGATGGCGATGATGGCTGAAGAAGGCGTTGTTGGGCAATGCTATGGTCGTCGCCATCTAAGGTGATACTGACTGTGAAGCACTCCTAACCCATGGCCACCCAAACCCCAGGGCTTAGGGTGGTCAAGGTCAATGGGTAGTGGTTGGCGGCCTGGAAGAATATAGTCGCCAATCAATGATGGGCGACTGCACCGAATCAAGTTGCCATCATCCCTGACCACCCCAAACCCCCTTTCAACGTGATAAGTGGTCCCGTTGCTGTCTCGCCTTGTCGTCTCTTGTGGGCTGATTGCCACTACATCCCTGTTGCCTTGCTAACCATCGCACAGAGAGAGAATGCAGCAACTGATCGATGATAGTAGGCAGGGATACAATTGTGAGATACGAAGGGTAAAAATAAATTTTTATTTTAAGTTATTTTAGTCATATTGAATGTTATCAGATATCCACTATGAAGAGCAAAACATGAGTGTTGCAAATAAAATTTTCCAAAGTCTATGGATGGAACTCATCGTTGGCTAAGAAGCTATTTTTTTTTATTTTAATTACTATAATTTTAATTTAAGTACCACCGCTCATGTAGATGTGTCTTTGTAAAAAATTAAAAAAAAAAAAAAACTATTTCGAAACCACAAGAAACTTCTGTGCAAATAACTTAAACCATAAAGAATCTAAATGAGATTTACCCCCTAATCATCTGAAAATGCCGTGTTTGACCAATGATTGAAAAAAGTGCTTTGTTTAAAGAAAAAATTATTTAAAAGTGTATTTAGTTAATAAACGTAACATTTCAAAAGTATTGATGGTAATTTTGTCTAAAAATAATTATACTGTTCGCTACTGCTGCTGCTTTAGGCTTTAGCTTAAAAAATAGAAATTCTGCTTCTGTTTGTTCTACAACATAAAATAGTTTTTGCTGTCGCTAAAAACACATTCATAATTTTGTCATAAAAAGACATAAACCCTTTTCCACCTTCTCACCCCCCCCGGGGCACAAACAGGCTCTGATGTCACAAACAAAGATATTCTGCTTCTCATGGTACCCTGAATCCAGTATTGTATCGAGTCTGAGTTCAACAGAGAGGACTAATGTTACCATTTGTGTAGAGCAATTTCAACTCCGAATCATGCTCTGAAATTCACCAAATAAGCTCAGCATGCATTCAATGCAACAAACAGATTATAACAGTATGGCATGACTTTTTTTTTTTTAATGGCCATATGCCTGAAAACTTTAACAAGTCTACGGCTATTCAAATATACTTCACAAATGATAAAAGAAGAGAAGAGAAAAGAGAAGGAGCGGAAGCATGATAATAGTTGTATTGACATTATAAAACTTGAAAGCTAAAATGTTGGGGTTGAAAAGTATATGCATTCAGAGAAGAGGGGGAGATAACCAAAAGAAAAGCAAATACCACCAGGTCAGTAGAAAGTTCAACAAGCAGCTGGTTGAAGGTAGAAATTTGATCAAATTATTTCTCCACAATATCATTCTTCAAACTCGTGCATGTGATCTAAAAGGTAGTTGGCAGCCAGCTCCTCATTCTTGTTGCACGCAAAGAAAACCTCCAGTACAATTGCTCGATCGAAACCCATAGCTTCGAGCTGGGAGGAAAGGCAACAGAAATATGATTTTGTCAACTAAAGATTCACAAATTTCAAATTTGATGTTGAGATGGAATGTGATCCATACTACAATGTAAGGTAAATGCACCTCATTTTTTAATCCATCTCCACAAATCAAAGATGAAACAAAATCAATCATCTAAAGCATGTAGTTAGTAAAACAAAGATTCTAGTAATTCTATAGCAATTTAATCCGTGCCTACATAAAGGAATTTGCGGGGTGTCACGGTGGACAAAGGGAGTTACCTTGAATCAGTGTGATTCAAGGGCAAACAGAGATAGAGAGGGGAGAGAGAGAACAGAATGGCAAGAGAGGGAGGAGAAGAATATGAGAACAGAGAGGGAATAACAGAGAAAGTTCTTAATCATTCAATGACCTCTCTCCATCGGGTGGAGGAGTTAATATACTCACTCGGTGGGGTAGGAATCTAGCCCACTCAAGCGGTTACAACCGATTACTTTTTCCCTAACAGATTCTTTTGTCTTTTCCTCAGGCCTCACACGTGGCCTGACACCTAACCGTTTGCAAGCTGGAATGGAATATACTAACAGAAATAAGCAATTACAATGTAGCAGAAAATTAACTAGACTGAAAGCAAAAATTTTAATTGGTAGCAGCAGCAGGTTCGTGACACGGGGCCATCAGTTGTTGGCCATCCTAACTCACAACTCATTTTCAGCAGTTCTAATCTGAAAATTTATTGCTGCATCTGGACAAAATGCTTGTTTTCAAATAAAATCAACCAACTTCCCAGAAGGGAAAGCTGAAAACTTTATCCGCCAATGAAATCTTGTGGAGGATAGACTTGGGCAGAGGTGGGGGCGATGTTCGGGAAGAAATAGACAAAACTGAGGAGAATTCAAGTCCAGGATGTTTGAGAAGATGAAAGACTGTTCAGGCCAGTAAAGGGAACATGAATAGTACTAAAATGACATGGACCTCTGAGTAGATATAAGAAATTGAACCCCCCCAAAACAAATTCTGCCTTGGATCTAAGTATTGCCCATGTGCTCCTGGTTGCATTTTCTCATCATTTCAGTTGGTGAATCTGCCATGGTTCTGAACCTACAAAAAGATAGGTATACCGACAGAATTTGCAGGTGAAGTAATCAACAATTTCCCCTCAGTGGAGAGAGGGAGGGAGGGGGTTATAAGAGAGATGGAAAGCAGTTCAGAGACCGGAATCAACAATTTACCCTCAGTGGAGACAAACAGAGATAGGTAAGGAGGGAGGAAGGGAAGAGAGAGAGAAGAAGAGCCTGAGATTGACAGAGGAGATATGAGAGAGAGGGAAAGCTGTTCACAGACGTGGGGTATCTTTGGGAGGGATCTGGATACTAACAAAGACAAAATTCATGGAACTAAGCATCCTTTCTCTTTATGCCAGATTTGTTAAGTTGCCCTGTGAAACAGGTTGATCTAGACCTAACGGGTCAGACGAATTGGATCCAAGTACATGGATCGGGTCTCAATTACCAGGCCAACTTAATCAAGCTGGTCAAGGTCAGGTTCAGATTCACTGGGAGGCCTCAGGGAGAGGTGCAAAAGGAGGTTTAAGGATACTGCCTCCACTCCATGTAGTACCTTTCTTTTTGAATTCATTTGTGCAGAATTGTGAGCTGTACCGAGGAAAGTGCAATCATTTTATATGGATTTCATTTTAGGCTAGACAGATGCTTAGTCATTAAGGGGCAGCTCAGGTGCTTAGGGTGCATTCCCAAAGAAAGAGACTCAAGTTTGTTACGTATCTCAAAACCATACACACACAGACATACAAATTATAATAGTAGGTATACTGGTAAAGAGCTCTTCAGGACAGGCTTCTTAAAATGGATCTACATTTCTCCATAATAAGCCCTATGCCACCTCATGTGAACCATCAGAATGAAACTAGCTTTTGTGGAAGCGCAGAATGTGCCTTTCACACTTCCCCTGCAAATAAGGGGCACACGGCACACCTCAAAACCTTGGTGTAGCTATTGGGTTCATTATTGTTATTTTTTGATTTTGAACCAAAAACTTGCCATATTTATAGATTTTACCTGTTGGTCGATCCCGCTTTCCACCCAGGACAAGTATACAATGAAAATAAGAATAAGAAAACACTCCATTAGATGTCCAAGGCCAACAGGTATCTCAGAGCACTTGATGAGTAATCACGTTTGATATGTGTTGGACGCAGAACTAGCACCACAAATGAAGTGACTATGCTTCCTAGGGTAGGATAATCCCTCTATTGCCAACAGATGAGATGTAAGGACAAACAGCATAGCACGTGCTAAAAATGATGCAGCATTTTGCAGGCCTGCAGCCTATAGGGTCATATTCTTTCCCTAGGTGAGCAGGTGGTACTTTCTACAGGTTGCAAACTCTAACTCAATCATCACCATGTTTTTAAGGGAAACCATTTTCCACTCTAGTGAATCCCTTTCAATGATTGGATGATAGAACTCTCATTTAAGCTTCCATTGAACAAGTTCATCAAGTTTTTGAGCATAAGGAAATCCTCCTAGGCTATGTCTATGATCCAGGTTTAGAGGCACAGTTACTGAGGCAAATCAATGGTGCAGTGTTAACCAAAGGAGAATATTGGCATCCCACGGAGAGATACTAAGGAGATTCTTGCTAAGGATAGTCACTACGGAGATTGGTTCTAGAATTAGGATAAAGCACCACTATCTGTGTTCTTAACCAAGTCGATCATCTTCATCACAATCCCTATTAAGGAGGGATTAGAGAATTTCAGTGTCTTATGAATCACCTCTCAAGGCTTAGACAAATAACGAGAGACTTCACACCATAACATGGCAAAACATGTTTCATATTTGGAGAGGACTGTTAAGCCATGTGGAGCCCTTCGCGCTAGCCACATAACAACCATAGTATGTACATGTGTACCCATAGTTCATGCATTGCTTCCTTAATCGCATAACAAGGTTTTTGATAGTGCTTGTTAATCTGTTCAGCAACTCTGACTCTTATAAACTAACTCAAGTTTGAAGTTTATCTTTAGATCACCTAAGGTTGGTTCAAACTAGTCCAAGAATCAAATTTGCAAGTGGTCAAATGTTTCAGATTATTTCAAGTAATGATTGCCATCTTCACAGTTAATGGTCAGCCAATGGAAAGGATCAACAACATTGTATCAACAAATACTCCCGCATCCTTAAAACTCCATAGAAGAGCACCAAACTGAGCACATCAAATTCAATAAAGGATAGAAAGAGGCAATGCTTACACGTTCTATGGCTTCGCGCTCCTCAGGTGTAACTGTTACAGATTGTGGCATTGCTGCAGCAAGCTGCCCCAAGATGTTCCTAATAGCACATTCCAGTAAATTAGAAAAATGAGGTGAACATATACAGCAATGAATTTAAAATATATGGTTAACTAGAGAACATACCCCTCACCACCTTCAACAGGTTCATTTATCAGGCGTAGAAAATCAGCTTGGTGCTCCTGAATTAGCCTCATCAGATGGGGATTTTGCTTCCCCAGCTCCTGCAGCATGGGCTGTCAACAAGAAAACAAAAAAGAATCACATTTAGAAAGTGAAGAAGAAAATGTAGTCATTTAAATATTATATGAACAAATAAGGTCTGGCCATAGAGAGACGGTCAGAAACCTGCAAAATTTGAGGATTGGCCTGCACCATAGCTCTCAAAGCTTGGAACTGAAACAGAAAATAGAATGTTCCATAATGGGGGGACAAATAAACAAATAGGAATGTATATGCACACAGAAGTGCACTCGTGTTTGTGTGTACACAAGCAAACACACAGGAAAAGAGTGTGGGCAGGGGCACATGCCTGCTGGCTGTTGCGAAGAAAATCCAGTGACCCTGCACCAGCAGCATTTGATCCCAAGTTTGGCAGGCCCTATTCACAGAAAAATACGTCATAACAGAAGTTTTCTGACAGATTTCATTAACAATGAACATGGGCCAACTACCTGGGGAAAGAGATCCAAAGGATTTGCATTGGGTCCGCTTGAAGGAACAGCTGCTGCTTGGGCTGGCTGAACTGGGGAAATCACAGGTGGACCACTTGCTGGGGCTCTGGCCACTGCAGGAACTTCAGTTTGCTCAGGGATACCCTGATATAAATAGAGAATGTCAAAAACTAGTCACAGCCTGAAGGAAAAATCAATAAAATAAAACCCAAAATCCAACTCTTAAGGACATTGACAACACAGAAATATAAGAACAAAATAATAAAAAGCTGGCAAGCCGAAAATAATTTCCCAGTTGGAAAATATCACAGAAAGATGAAGTAAAGAAACTAACAGAATATAAATATTCAACAGCTCTCTCTGGGTTGTTGAAAGCAGCTCGAAGAGCTCGGACAACAGTATCCCTGTCCCAGGTTCCTCCACCCATATCAAGAATTTGCTGGATTGTTCCCTCAAGGTTACTTCCGGCAACAAGATTTGATGCTGCTTGACCATAAACATCAGACTCTGACCTGGTTGAGCACACAATACTGAATTAGTAAAGAAAAGGAAACAGCACAAGGATTTTCAAAATTCAGTAAAAAGACAATATTTATATGACTAACAATCAGAATCAGAATAAGAACACATATACTCACGCAGTAGTAACTGAAGCAGGAGCAGCCTCAGGCAGTGCACGTGCAGGCCTGTGAAGTAGAGATGAGATGCTTGTAGAGAATACATTAGGTGAACAACAATTGAAAATGACAGAACTACTTAAAAGAATTATTTGAATATATAGTGACTCAAACTCACAATTCTGTGGTTGCTGCAGGAGCTTGAGGGGTGGCAGTAGAGGGTGGGGCACTTGTCTGTGGTGCCTGCATGTCATGGTACAATTACAGATATATCAACTTGTACATAAATTGAGCAATTTGAATGAATTCACACTTTTTTCCGGCTCTTAAGGTCAGGTAAGGCCTCACCAGCTACATAATAGGGACACCAACAATAATTGTAACAAAGCAGTACATAACCTGCAGGTGCTTTTTAGGAGCGGTAGAACACATCTAAGAACTGTTTGTCTATCTGAGATGAAGCTCTCAATTAATTGTAATAGTTAAATATATTTGCAAGCAGTATCCCAAATTGAAACACCACTGCTTCTCATGAACCAAAACTGTATGAGGAAGTTCAGAAACAAATCAGAAAGCACACAGCAGAAGTTCTGAAATATGAAAGAAAAATTAATATAACAAAAGTATGAAAATTTAATTCCCAGTAGCAAAGCAATAGTTAAGGGTAAATTGTCCTCATACTCCTTGTGGTTTGGACCATTTGCAAGAAGAAGATGGGTGCTCTCTCTCTCTCTCCAACGGATCCCAATGACTGGGAACCGAGGCAATGAGTTTTTTAATTTATTTATTTATTTTGATTTTTTTGGTTAAATTTAACTTAGTTAGGGTTTAATTAATGTAGTTTTTAACAGAGGAGTGGTCCGAGCAAAAAAGATAAACCACGGGGACCTATAGAGACATTTTTAAAACCACCAGGGGTCTTGAAGCAAAAGGCCGGAACCACAAGGGATCTGGGGGCAGTTTACCAATAAATTAATTATGGAAGGAGAAGGCCGAAGGGAAATATCTCAACCTCAAAAATGCTTTCAAAATCACTGATTTCCCTTCCTTAAATCAAGGCCAACTAAATCAAGCATGGAACAAGAAGGAAATAGCTTTTGTACTATTTTCTAGGCAAACGAAAGTATTTAAGGTTCAACCAAAAAATAAGTGCCTTTTCATTAAATGAATGCAAATAACAACAGAAGTCATAACAATTAGTTCTAGACTCATGGTACTAAAGACTCTTTCCCAACAAACTGAAAACATCATCATTGGTGTTCAATTCTCATGCTTTATTATAAGCAGGAACCAGCATCATCATGACAAACAACACATGAATGATTTGTTCTTACCTTACTTACAGTCGGAGTTGAAGCAGTTGAACCTTCACCAGATGAGCCCTTATTCTGACAATGTCAATCACAGATGATAATATCAGTATTAACAAATAGTATGCCAGTTACTGTTAGACTTGAAAATAAATTAAAATTTTAAAAAATAGAATGATATCACTGGCTTGACAGTGAAGATGATGGAAAAGATCTGTCTATATATATATATATATATATAAGCTAAAGCAAGAGGGAAGTAAAGATTTGAGCAAAAGGCAATGTACAAACAATAAAAATCAAAGATTAAATTAGGGGCAGTCATTCAATATATAAAAGCAGGAAAAGAAGGAAAAAATAATTCTCTAAGTTATTCAATGAAGGTGAAGAAACAAGTGTTAAGATGGGGACTCTTAGTAACCCTAAAAAAGATGGTAATTATGTCTTTATAGACATTTTTCCAAACAAAACAAAAACAAGTTATGACAAAATGATAAATAGTAAAACAGTTGGACTTGGATAAAATAATATCCCAATAGAAGCATGAAAATGCATGGGGAAAAGGACATTTTTTGTTTAACAAAATTATTTAATGTGATTGCAAATTAAAAGGGATGCCAGACAAGTGAAGAAAGAGCACTCTCGTGTTTATTTATAAGAATAAAAAAGATGTTCAAAGTTTTGAAAATTTTAGTGAGATCAAGCTAAATAGCCACACTATGGAACTTTCGGAAAGGATAATTGAGTTAGGGTTAAGGAGAGAAAAAAAGGTCTCCGGAAATTAATTTGATGTTTTGCCTGGTAGATTTGCATATAGTATTATTTATATTCTAAAAAATCCTGAGAGCATCTCTAGAAAAGTCTTGTGAAAGGTGTTAGAGAAGAAAGACATTTGGACTGCTAATGTATAGGTTATTAAGGACATATATCATAGTGTTAAGACATGTGAAGAAGATGCTAAGGTTTTTCCAATTATAATTAGATTACATCAAAGATTTACATTGATTTTATATCTCCACACTCTTATGAAGGATGAATTCACAAAGCACATCTAAGAAGTGTTTTGGTGTATGCAATTTACAAATGATATTGTGCTGGTGGATGAAACAAAGTTTACATGAATAATAAATTTGAATTACAGAGAAACACCTTAAGAATCCAAAGGTTTTAAGTTGAGCTGGTCAAAATGTTAAATTTAGAATGTCAGTTTAGTAAAAATAGAAGTGTTAATGATATCATTGTGGGACTTGGAGATCAATTTATCCCAAGAAAAGATCAATTTCGATATGTAAGGCTAATTGTTCCAAAAGAATGGGAGATAGTGGAGGATATTACTCAAAGAATCAACAAAAGAAAGGTGGAGAGGTGCATCCAGTATCTTATGCAACCATAAAACCTTTAAATCTAAAAAAGAAGTTTTATGGGAGGGACAACTATAACGCCATCTTTGTTCTATGACTCAAAATATTAGGTAGTTAAATACCAATATGTGCAACTGTGATAAGAGTGTACAGTGAATACAAGGCCATAATAGAAATAAGATAATATGTAAATAGGGTTGGCACTATTAAAGATAATAGGTGGGAGACGTGGTTAAAATGATTTGAACACAGGAGAAGAAGACCAATAGATCCACTTGTGAGGTGAGGGAATGAAAAGGAAGAAGTTTATACCAAATAAGGGAGAGGAAGACCAAAGAAACCTTGGTGGAAAATCCTAAATGTGACATAGGATATATAACCTTACAGACCATATATATGGCTATGGATAGAGATGGCTGAAGGTCCAAAATTCATGTAAATAACCCCACATAGTAAGACTAAGGCATGTAATTGTTGTAAATAGAGTGGTGAGAAATGAATAAGAAACAAAATAAAAAGGAAAAGAAGAAGAATAAGAGGTTCAAGCTTGGTTAATGAATCCAAGGGATAATGAAAATGTGAAGGAGTCTGATTAGGGTACCTTGCTTCTCTATTAAAAGAACAAATTCAAACTAATATGGCAGTGAAGTAAAATTTTTGCTGTGAGACTGTGTCTTTATATAGTACTATAGAGACACTCCTTAATATGATTCCTTTATTATTCATGTCCAACTAGTAGATGTAGATGTAGTTTCAGACTTTCTAATATCACCACTTGCTACTACAGAGCAATAACTTGTGGACCTTCTGTGGAATCAGTAACAGCTAAAGACATACATATAGGGTTGCTTTTTGAACACAATGAATTTACAGAAAATGGTTACCTTGTCATTTTAACTTAAATCCTCTGAGCGCAACCCCCATTCAAGCAAGGACAGGTGATTGATGACTAATACAAAGTTTCTTTTGATGTATATCAGTCTCTACCTAAGACAGGGCTTACTTTGAAATGAATTTTGATAACAAATTAGAATTATTAAGTTTAAAATTTTGATATTAAGATTTATTTTTGGTTTAAAATTTATATTTTTTTATTTGTTGGGATAATTGGAATTTAAAATTTTATCTTTTATGGTTCAGCTGTAGCCTATAAATAAGCTAGTGATGTAATCATGAGATTGTTAATTTGGAATAATATTATTGATTGCCCCCTCCCCAATCCTAGATAGTGTGAAAGGGACAATCTGGAACGCCACTTGCTCAAAAATTGGGGGAAGTATTTGAAAATCATGTACTAAATCTCACAGCATACTTGATACAAGTTGAAAACCTTGGCCCTTTTCTTTAGATGATTAGAACAAAGTTATTGCTTCTATATATAACTGATGAAAAAGCACGTTCTACTGGACACAATGATGGCAATTGTCATTGGAGGAGGGAGCTCAGGCTGATGAGATTGGCCATGAAATCTTCCAGTAACGAAACCTTGGATGGATTAACCAGAGAAAAAGTGAAAGAGACGCTGCAGTAAATGATCATGCTGCCAACAGATCATTTAAGGCTCTTATCAGTAATGGTGCTACAGAGTCTGGTCATGAAGACCCATTGGTAAACTTGGAGTCCACAAAGAAGCTAGGGCACTCTCACAAAACTGATCTATCAGTAGATACTAATGTTACATGCAATGCTGAAAGCGATGAGTCAGATGTCACGTTCATAGGGCAGTAATTGTAATTTTCTTTTCTTTTCTGTTATAGATATTTGTCTTTGCCTATAGGCAGTTATGCTTACCGTTTGTACTGCACATGGGTGCATGTGAGAGGCTGGTAAGCTATATATAAAGCACAGCTAGAGGATGGGAAGGCATGTTGTTGAATGAATTGAATTCTAATTTTACCTCTCAAATTCTCTCTAATTTCCCTCCCAATTCTCTGTTCCCCCTCTCGATCTCCTTTGTTCTCCTTCTAATCTTGTTGTCTCCCTCCATTTCTATCTAATTCTTCCCCATACTCTACTCGAGTTGCAAGACAGTAAAATTAGAATCTAGGTCAGAGCAAATATTGATCCACTGCACCAGTACTACAATCCTTCCCCAGCCCAAGAAACTTCAGCAGCAATCCACTGGGATGCAACTTGATTTCCTATTATTTTTTCTCCAAATTTCTGCAAATCCTTGCTATCCGCATCAAATTTACTACAGAATTTCTAATTACTAAAATAGCCTCTTTACAAAACCATTCTGCATCGAACCTCATCAGTTCACTACTACAGGTCCTAGTTGATTGCTCCAATAACTACATGAACTACCATCAAGAGACTAATGTAGCCTACCTAGGAAACCCATTACAAGGCAATGATGTCCCACCTCTTTTTATAAGTACATGGACAGGAATACTTTTTTAAACAATAATAACAATCACAAGCCTTAATCTCACTACATACATATAAAAGTAAATAAAACACATACAGAATTATATGTAGCTCAATTCATTCCCCAGGAAACTATAAAAGGGAAACAGTTCTTACGCACTTCAAATGACAGCAAAAATATTACCTTTGTCAACATGATGACAACAAAACTATTTTCAGCAACCTTGTTCTCTTCCAATGTTGTTCCATCTTTAAGAACCTTTCCTTGGTGGATAAGCATCTGTTGCACAGCTGGATATACATCTGCCCCTTGTATGGCTTCTATATTTTTCTTAACATCAGCAACCTGCAGAAGATGTTGACAGTTTCAACTACAAATAGAGTTTCAGAAGCATTTTAAAAGAAAGATTTAGAAATGCTGCACCATGCAAACAATGAGCTTGAAACAAAACAACTCAAACCATGATAAACAGAGAATAAAACATAGAGCAAAAGGAGAGTAGAGACACTGAGAATAGAAAGGGTAGAGAACACCAACAAGAAGATCAGAAGAATAAACAGGAGAAGTAATTAGAGATAAGAATAGAGAGCAGAGACTGACGGAAGAAAGAGAATTTCAAAACCACTGAAAAGAAAACAAGGATTTAGAGCTGCTGCACCACAAAACAATGAGCTTGAAACAAAAAAAACTCAAGTCAGCAAAACCATCTTCCGGCCACAAATTATAAAGGCGAAAATCAAACAGAGAGAACAAAGAGAAGGAATAGGGAAATCTGAAGAGAAGAAAAGATAAGAAGAATAAATAGGAGAAAGAAAGCAGAAACGAGCATTGGGAGAAGTGAAAAAAGAAGAGTAGAATCAATAAAATAAACATCAATTACTCGATTCAATCATCCAAGTCTGCATAATTCTTCACAATCAAGTCCTATTTCTTTACAAGTAGGCATAGTTCCTACCTCCAAATCTTAATGAAAATAAAGTTATAACCATATAAGTAAATCCGTCAACATCAGTACCACTGTGAATAATTTACAAGAACATCAACATAATTAGGATGGAACTGATGATTAAAAAATGCACAAATGAGTATGGTGTGAAGCAATGCAGATTTCCCCCAAATTTCAATACCAAACCATTCAACTGCTCCATATTCCAAAATAAGCTACTCGCAGTTCTCCCTAAGCCATGTGGGATTGGGACATGCAAGATGCAATCCAGCAGGTTATCAAAATAACTGAACTAAACACTATCAGAGGCCCTAAGGGCAGGCGCTATCCATTTGATAACCACCAGGTAATGTGCTAATGGCCCAAGTATAGACCGGATTGGACCAATAAAAGGGCTATTACACTTCTGCTGAACCAAATATATTACAGTAGAGGATTTGATCAAGACAGTCCTAGATTCCCAATGCCTAACTTTTTGCCAAGACACTAAATGCACCAATCCTTACAAGTGGCAACATCACTGCCACAGGAAACACGCACATAAGCAAAAGCTTCAGTGTCTGCAAAAACGCAGCCATGAGGAGATGGTCTAGCAGTTGAGAATAAATAGAGGGGTGGACCATGTATGAGAACAAACAAAATGACAGATTAATACCGCAATAATGTGGTGTCTGCAAACTTCTCAATTACACCAAGTGGTACTTGAGGAATGAATCAAAGAGGGCAGAAAACCCACTATGTTACGATCATACCAGAAATTCCAATAGAACACGGTGCAATATTGAATAAAAAGAAGACTTAATGTAAGGATTTACAAATAAATAAGTAAATCTCCTGCATTATCAGGCACTACTACAACCAATGCAGGTGCAAAGAACTATAACTACCATGTTACTTCAGTTCATAAACTCAATTACGCCTCCTCCAAAGAAACATACCCTAAAAAATATAGTTGGAAGAAAACAAACCACAAAATTTGAACATGATCGTACCAACGAAAGACGAATGTCTACTAGTAGCTACACGTCATCTGAACTAATCTTCATTTTTAAGCAATGGGCCATCAGAATTCAGAACAAGATAGTAATTGCTTCAGTCATAACTTCAAAGCTCAAATTTCATGAGTCTAAGTTTCAATTATACAACAAGTAGCTACATATCATCGGAACTAATCCTCCATTCTCTCGCAGAGAGCCAATAGAAATCAGAGCAAGACAGTAATTGCTTCACTGGAAACTTGAAACCCCAAATTTCTTGAATCTATGTTGCAAAACAATCACATCCCCAATTCATTCGAAGCACGAAATCTCAAGTCTTTTCCTCGATTCCAGAACAAAGCATATCAAGCGTTTAATAAAATCCCTAATTCGCCATCAAAAATCATAACCGCGGCACAATTAATTGATTATGGAGAGATACCGATATGTATATCTACAGAGAGAGAGAGAGAGAGAGAGAGAGAGAGGGGGGGGGGGAGGCGAACCGTGTCTTCAGGTTTCACTTCGATTTCGAAGTGAGTGCCCTTGAGAGTTTTGACAAAAATCTTCATTTTAGAGTTGTGTACGGTCGTCTTCTTCTCCGGCGAGAGGAGACTTCTCCGATCGATCGGCTCTATAGAGAGAGAGAGAAAGTAGAAAAGGATTGAGAAAAATCCGAATGCGCAAGTAAAGAATGAGAGGAGAGAGGAGAGAGGAAGAGCGCACTGGACTCCCTTCTGTTGATATATATGGATGTCCCCCTCCGAAGTCCAGCTACCATACCACTGCTACTCGCTTCTGTTATCGTGTTTAACACGAACTTTCCTACATGAAAAAAGCCTGGTTTTAGTCAACTTCTCAAGCAAATGTTCAATAAATCAGTTCCGAGTATAAAATAAAATAAAGTTCAAATCCGCCTCCAACTATTTCAATTAGGTTAATTAAGCTCAAAATTAAAATTGTATTCTCTTTGTTATTTTTAAATTATTTTTAATTTTTAATTTTTTAAAATAATAAAAATGCATTTATTATATTATTTTTAAAAACACATTTTTGAAAAAAAAAAATTAGAAAGCAAACCCAAAACAATTGTTTTTGTTGTTTTCAACCAAAACAATCTCTAAGTTTAAAACATAAAAAATACAATCCATTCTTCGTGTTGTGTTTTCACTCTCCCTCTTCCTTCTCCCTTTTCTCCCTTCCCTCTTCTCTTCTTTCTCCCCTCTTTTCAAGGTCATAACCACCGTCATTGCCACGACCATCATTGATCGCCATTTCTTAGATTCGTCGCTTCCAACCAACAACCAGCAAACAATCTCCTAGATTTGTTACCTCCTATTCCTTCTCCTTTCAAGGCCATCACCGTTGCGACCATTGTTGACCTCCGTTGAATAACCATTGTTCACCACCATCACTATCACTACCACTACCATCACCGCCACGACCATCTTTCTCTTCCTTGTCCTTTCAATCCATGATATATACGTATGTATGTGCGATTTATATCTGGATGGAGGTTTAAACTTAAATCTATGGAGATTTGACCATTAGATGTTGCTAGTTTTTCATTATGTTAGTTGATATGGGTAAAAGTGTTGGGTGGTTACATCTGATCACCAAAAACTACCGACCATGGTGGCTGGTAGCGATTGCCAATGTGTTTTTTAATATTGACCTAAAATTAAAAATTAGATCTATGAAAATCTAGCGATTAAATCTTACCCATTTTTGTGTATGTTAACCCTCTTGAGTTGGCATTTCTAATTGTAGTCTCTAATCATGTGAATCTCCGACTGGCAATGGTTACCGATGATAGAGAAGATGCAGGGCACCGGAGAGAATAGAAGAAGAAAAGAGAAAAAAAGGAAAAAAAAAAAAAAGAAGGGAAAGAAAGAAGAAAAATTTATTCTTAAATTTTTAAAATAAAATTATATATTTATTTAAAATTTAAAAAATATAGTATATCTACATTATAATTAAAAATATGGGATAACATATCGTATATTATTAAATATATTACACATATTATGTATAATAATATTTAATATAAATTATCACTCAAATGTCATCAATTCATTAATCAAATTTATTGTTTTATTTTAACAGTAGAATTTCATTAAAATAGTTAATTTTATCATTTAATAATCAAATTTATTGAATAAAATATCATAAAATATTTTTTCTCAAAATTTCAAAAATAAACACATTTTTTAAGAAACAGTTTTTCAAAATAACAAAAAGAACACGTTTTTAATTTTCTAAAAATAGATTATCAAAACAGAAAACTAAAAATAAATTTAAAACTCAAGACTAAAAATTAAAAACGCAAAAAGAACGCAGCCTAAGCGTTTAGCCAAATAAATCCAAACCTTTTTATTTATGGAACAAATAATTTTAATTTTTACTTGGGTCTCATACGTGACTTACACACACTACTAACCTTAGGGAAAAAAATGAAAGAAAACAAAAGCCCCAACTTCTCTCATCTTCTACTTAAAACCAAAGATCACATAATAGATGGACTCATTAGTGAGATCAGTTTCAAGTGTTTCCACTGCATCACAATAACGCCAGAATAGTAATCGACATGACTTCAACTACGAAAGGCATGCTAGGTATTGTCACTGTGGTATAAATGCATTAAGACCGATATCTTGGGGTATCAGGCAATCTAGGTAAAAAATTCTACTCTTGTAAGATATTTGTATGCAAAAACATTATTGTTTTTCCTTTATTTTATAAAAGAGTTTAATAAAAAGGTTGTATGAATGAAACTACTTTATTTTATTTTTGATTTTTCTCTTCTCTGATAGTGAACTATTAATTTTTTGAGTGGCATGATCTTGAGTTATAATGAGGACTGTGAAAGTGATAAATGAGCTCAGGTTTGAAATAGAGAATTTAAAGGATGCAAATGAAGGGATGTCTTTATTGGCTTTTCATAGGTGTAAGTGTGAATGTAACTAAAGATGTGCATGCGAGGGGGTTAGAGAAGTGCAGAATCCCACATTGGAAAAGTGAAGAAAATTGCAAGCATTCATATACCCCTCACTTGCTTTTTGTGTTTGGGCCTAAGCCTGCGCACGAGCGTCGCCGTTGTCGGCGTGTCAGTTCAGTTTAAGGAGAAAATTATATATTTTTTCTTTTCATGTTCAGCGGCTTTAATTATTGGAAGTTACAAAATTAATTGTTAAAATTAATTTGTAGCTATTGAAACCGATTTATAATTAAATTAACTGATTTATTTAATTTTAGTTTATAATTTAATTTTCAATTTTATATTAATTATTTTGATTTCGATTTTTGTAATTAAAACCAAACGTTTTAATAATTATTAAATTGAATATTTGGGTTGTCAGTTTCATGTTTGTCAGCTATATATAGCTGAGCATTTTTTATTTGTTGATATCTAGAATTCGAGCAATTGAATTCTCTCTTCTTTACATTCTTAGTTCTTGTGTTACTAAGAGCAAATGTCCAACAAGTTCTATCAAATCCAATTTGTTCGTAGTTGTAGTTCAACTGGAATCGATCGTTGTATCCTGTTGAGACAGTTGCCACAGTTTACTTGTAATCTGTGCAAGGCAAATTTTGTCTTCAAAACAACGCTTCCAGCATGCCTTGATCTCTGTTGTTCCAGTTCCTATGTTGCTGGTGTTTAGTTTGTTGTCTTTTTGCCAAGTTTTTGGGTTTACTGTCAACATTTATTGCAAGTTATACATATTCAGTGTCATAGGTTTGTGGCCATCTTCCGTTGTATTAGTGGTTTGTGGTTATTATATGTACACATTCTTGTCATATATCTAACATTATTTCAAGTCAAGAAATGAAGGTGACAATGGAGAAGATTTTGAAGTAGAAGAGAAAAGTGAGGAATGAAAGAGACCAATGTAAAAAATATATGTGGAGGGTTTATGTATTGATTTTTTGTTTATTGTGTTCATGATTATATTTGTGATTGTTAATTTTACTTGAGATGGCGTAAAAGCTATGGTAGTATAGGATCTAATAAACTGAAGCTGGTAGTGGTGGTATTAACAATTTGAAGGTGGTTGTTGTGGTATGAACAATAGTTGGGAAGTGTGTTTTATAATGAAATGATTGACTAATCTTTTGAATGTATTGAAATATGTTGTTGATAAACTCATAATTTTATATTTTTATTTTTATAATATTTAGTCTATTTAACATGTTTTATGTCTTATAGTGCTCATTTGTGAAATCTTTTATATATAAGATATTAGTAACAAAATTTAATAAGTTATTTTTTTAAAAAAATTATGTCCTTATTGTTATATATATATATATATATTTATCTAATTTTCATTGTACTATTTTTCTACTTAAAATATGTACTGAATTTTATATATTAAATACCTTTTGGTAGGAAAGGCAAGGGAAATTAATTGGCGTAATTTGAGATGATTTGGAAGTTGTAATTGCAAAATGGAATTTGAAGGCTAAAGGAGACGACCCACTTATTATTAAATTGAAAGTGGAGAATGGAAATTGGAGACCCACGTGATATGGGAGAGTTAGGGCGACCACCACGTGATGTCTACATATACTAATAATATATTAGAAGATTGGAGGCAATAAGAGAATGAGAGATGCACAGCAACAAGAGGCGCAATTCGATGGAACAGAAGAGAAGCGACAACAGCAGGATATGAACAAAAGCGGATTGACGGAACAGAAGGCAATGGTTGGACGGAACAGATATGAGAAAGGAATATAGTATGTTAGATTTGTGTGCTTTTTTTTCCATTATGTCTAGCTAAGATTTTTAGTTGATTCAAGGAATTTAAAAATAGTTAGTAAAATTATGAGATTTTGATCTTAATCTTATTTATTTTTATATTCAAATATTTGTGTTTCTTTGTATTTTATGATTAATGATTGCATGATTTAATTAATTAAAAATGCTTATTAGTTGATTGAATTGTGAGATCTATAGGCAAACTAAATCCATAATCCGTAATTGTTATGATATTCAGTTGAAGTAGCAATTAAGCAAAACAATTATGATCCAAGTTTTTGTTTGTTTGCTTAAAAGAAACATAGAATAAATTAAATAATATGACGTTTGTTGATTATTATTCATCTTTAACTCATTTTTAGTGTGTAATATACTATCAATAAATTCATGAGGATTCCTTAATACTAATTGGTTTATTAATAAGAACTAATTTAGGTACTGGGCCTAGATTAATGAAATTAGATAAGGTAAAGCATGTCTTACTTTTTGACAATCTTTGGTTAAATATTTAATTGTAGAAAAATATATCTATTAGAGATTAGTAATCAATTTACAACCATGAGTAATTTTCATTGAATCAATATTGTCTTTAATTGAATTTTTGTTACTCAATTATATTTGTTTTGAAGTATTATTCTCTCAATTAATTTACAGCATTAAAATCCTCCTTTTTTTCTTTTATTTTCATTAATTGATTCTGATATTAAATTTGATTGATTAGTCTCTATGAATCGACCTTTACTTGCCATTACTATAAATTGTAAAGTAGAGTAATTTTATTTTTTGGTGCATTCAACACGCATCAAATTTTTGGTTCTGTTGCTGGGGATTCATTATCATCAAATTTGGAATTTAAAAAATTATTTTATTTTATTTTTATTTATTTATTTTTTGTTGTTTAGTGAATTTTAATAACAATTCGTTGTGTTTTTACCTTTGTTTGTTTGTTTGTGAGTTTTGTGTGTTTTCAAGTTTATGACTAGGTCTTCTCATTAAGGTGAATTGAGATTTGACTCGTAAATTGATAGAATTGGCCACAGATTGAGGAGAGAAGCTAGACAAGTTTTAGTAGAATAAGCTTCAGAATTAGCTTCAAATAGTTCTTTCAATCCCTCTAGTAATTTAGAAGAAGATGTAGTTATAGCTGCAAATAACAGGACATTAAAGGAGTTGGCTGCTCTTAATTTGAACCAACAACCCTTATGTATTGAGTACCCTAATTTGGATGCTGTTTTTGAATTAAAATCAGGACTGATAAATTTGTTGCTTACTTTTCATGGTCTTGTAGGTGAAGATCCTCATAAGCATTTGAAGGAATTCCACGTGGTGTGTTCAAGCATAAGGACATAAGGCATTTCAAAGAAGCAAGTAAAGCTAAGAGCCTTTCCCTCTTCTTTGGCTAAGGATTGAATTTATGACCTTCCTTCAGGTTTAATCAATTCCTGGAATGAGATGAAGCGGTTCTTTTTAGAGAAGTATTTTCCTGCTTCATGAGCTACTAGTATAAGGAAAGAGATATGTGGCATTCAACAGTACAATGGAGATACCTTGTATGAATATTGGGAGTACTTCAAGAAGTTGTGCGCAAGCTGTCCACATCATCAAATTCCTGATCAACTCTTAATCTAATACTTTTATGAGGGCTTGTTATCAATGGATAGGAATATGATTGATGTTGCTAGTGGAGGAGCATTGGTGGATAAAACTCCATAGGCAACAAAGAATTTGATTTCTAACATGGTAACCAATTCACAACAATTTGGGATAAGAATGGATCATGTACCAAAGAAGGTTAACGAGCTAAATACTTCTAGCCTTGAATATCATATTTCAAATTTAACTTCTTTAGTGAGGCAAATAGCAATAAACAATGTACAAGCTATCAAGGTGTGCGAAATTTGTTCAGTTGTTGGTTATGTTACGTATATGTTCCAAATTTTACAAGAAGAAGAGCCAGTCTAGCAAGCTAATGCCATTGGAGGTTTTCCAGGGCAACCCTAGCAAAACTATGATCCATATTCCAACTCCTACAACCCAGGTTGGCGAGACCACTTGAACTTGAGCCACAAGAATCAAGCTGCCTAGAATCGATATTAGCCCCTATTCCAGTCAAGGCAACAAGCAACCCAGCCTTCAAATATATCACTTGAGGAAATTGTTAAGGCGTTAACTAACAATACACAACAGTTTTAACATGAGACAAGAAATAATATTCAGAATATAGAGAAACATATTAGTCAGTTAGCAACATCAGTGAGCAAGCTTGAAACTCAAGGTTCTGAAAAATTGTCTTCCCAAATAGTTGTAAACCCTCGGGAAAATGCAAGTGCAATTACGTTGCAAAGTGAAAAGTGATTGACACCCTTGTTCAGAATCCTTCAAATTCAATTAAGAAGACTCAAAAAGATGAGGAAAGAGATGATGTGATGATCTTTTCTAAGGTAATCTCTCAAACAGTTGTACATAATTCTGATAAATCTATTCTTTTTTCTTTTCCTACCAGGTTATCTAAATCTAAAAAGGAAGAATAAGAAAAAGACATCCTTGAGATTTTTCGAAATGTGGAAGTGAACATTCCTTTATTGGATGTCATTAAGTAAGTCTAAGGTATGTAAAATTTCTTAAGGAACTATGTACTACAAAGAGAAAGTTTAGAGGTGATGAAAGATCAGTGTCTGAGAGATTGTGTCAGTAGTAATTCAACGTAAGTTACCTCCAAAATGCAAGGATCCAAGAATATTTACTATTCCATGTGTGATTGGTAATGCTAAGATTGAACGTGCCATGTTAGATTTAGGAGCATCCATAAATGTCATGCCATATTTAATTTATGCATATTTGAAATTAGGTCCTTTGAAACAAACAGCTGTGATAATTCAATTAGTTGACTGTTCTAATGCATACCCTAAAGGGGTGATTGAGGATGTTTTGGTGTAAGTTAATGAGTTGATTTTTACATTATGAACATGGAAGATAATGCTTCTCTAAATCCTGTTCCAATTTTGCTAGGAATGCCTTTTCTAAAATTAGCAAGGAAAAAGATAGATGTTCATGATGGTACGCTTACCATGGAGTTTGATAGGGAGATCATGAAATTTAATAAATTTGAGACCATGAGGTACCCTAATGATATTCAATTTGCATTTTCTATTGATGTGGTTGATGTTTTTGCACATGAGGTTTCTGAGTTAAGACATGAGGACGAGTTAGAGGTGGTGCTTAGTCAAGAGCTATGGGACATTGAGACAATATTGCAGCTGAATTCGAATATGGGGGAAAAGATTATGGCATTGTAATCATTGCCATCAACAAGGTATGCAGTTTCAAAAATTGAGTTACCACTTTCTTACTTGAAGTTGTTGCCTTCTGTTGTACAGGCACCAATTTTGGAGTTGAAGCATTTTTTTAACCATTTAATGTGACGTCCCGTAAAGCGGAATTTAATATAATTATTAGTTATTGTAACACCCCATTTTCTCCGAGCGTGTTATAACTTAGGACAATTGTGGGATAATATTGTTTTTAAAAAAAACTACGACAAACCATATCATTGCTCTTATCCATCCCAAATTTTCATACATTTATCTCAAAGAGAATCAACATAAACATTGAATGTGGAAGCTAGAATCGAACCTCAACATACCTCAAACGCTAATAATATTACATGATTGTCTCAACATAATTAATAATATAAGATTATCTTAACAAAAGTCTTCCAAACATAACTTGTAACATGATATAAGTTTTTCAATATGACTTTAAACAAAACATAAGTTTCTCAACATGACTTCGAACATAACATAGCTGGTACATATTAGAATCCTCATACGGAAACTAAATGCAGAAAAATAACTTCATAATGCCTTGCATCTTTATATTTCGCCCACTTCTATGTCTTCGCTGCAAACCTCATCTGGAACGTTTGAATGTTCCAGGGGCAAAGCCCACATTAGATGATGAATCATCTAAGTAAGAGTGCATCATAATGCATATGTATGAATGCAATGCACATAACATCATAGCTCTCATGTTTGGGTCGACTGCACCTTAAGATAACCCGCCATTTTTCCAATCTCCCTGCCAGATCGGGGTGTATGGGTGCACCATTGGCAAAGCAACAGTGCCAGTACCTAATCCCAAACCCATGCAACGTATGACCATGAATCTCATCATGCTCATATGCATACTTTGTCATCAATACATGTAAATGCAATTCACATGACATGTTCACATCAAAACATGACAACATGATGAAAATATTTACATAAAATCAGGTTTTGGTGGAACCACTTACAAGCCATTTTCATAAATTAAATTCTGTTGAATAATACCACTTACCTTGTAAAAGAAAATTTTTGCCCCTAGCGTAATTTTGCTTCAAAATCTGCGTCAAACTTTCACTTGCACTTAATTATGAATCTTGACGTATCCTGACATCATAATTACTTAAGAAAATCAGATTTCTAATTTTTTTCTAATTTTTCTAATTTCTCCAATTTTCTCCTATTATTTCCTCAAGATTATGAATTAAATACTTTCTCATAAAATTTTCTCAATTTATCTTCACAATAATTCCTAAAACAATATTCTCAAGCCCTAGAAAATTTCTCATAATTTTTAAAATCCATGTTCTATTTATTTCTCATTTTCTTTTTGATTTTCAAGCATCTATTACCTCAAAAATCCATAATAAATACTAATCATGTATTTCTCTTCCAATTTCACTATCAAAAATTCTAAAATATCATTCTAACATTTCCAAATTTTTTTAAAGAAAATTTTGAAGATAACTTACCTTCTCGTGGAGTGATTCGGTATTCTTCTATATTGTGATGAAGCCTCGTTTTGCGTATCCAATAATGCCTTTTGCCACAAATCTTTGCACGAACTACTAAACCCAACCTATAGGATTTTTCTAAAAATTTTTGGTATTTTTCTCTATATTTTTCTTTCTCTTTCTTAAATCTCTCTCTTACTTTCAAATCATTCTTTCTTACAACCTTTCTCTTTCTAATTTAAGTCCTCAAACCTTTCAAATTTTCTCTATTTATAGAGGTTGAATTAAATTTAGTTTAATTGTAGTGATCCACTATCTTTTATTATTTTATCATTTTTTTATTTAATTTTCCACTAAATCTCACTCATAATCTTTAATTATTTGTTCATACATTACTTTATCTTCCACATTTCTCCATTAATTCACCCATTATCTTTGATTATTTGGCCACATTCTACTTTTTCTCCCACATTTCTCCATTAATTCATCTTTTATCTTTGATTATTTGTTCACACCATATTTTGTCTCCAACATTTCTCCATTAATTCATCCATTATCTTTGATTATTTATTTACACCATATTTTGTCTCCCACATTCTCCATTAATTCACCCATTAACTTTGATTATTTATTCACACCATATTTTGTCTCCCACATTCTCCATTAATTAATCTATTATCTTTGATTATTTTTTACTTTAATTATTTTTAACTAAATCTTATTTTGAATGGGCTATTCTTTCATTTAGTCCATAAATTTAAGTCCACTTTCTTAACTTACTAACTCTAAGCCCATTTACTTAACCTTTATTTTCTCAACTTAGTCCACTAACTATAAGCCCATTTACTTAGCCCACTAACTATAAGCCCATTTACTTAATATTTTTTTTTTCAATTTAGGTCACTAATTCTAAACCCATTTACTTATTTATTTTTTTTCAAATTAACCCACTAACTCTAAGCCCATTAGTTTTCTCAATTATAATTTCTAATTGATGTCAAAAAATATTTTAAATACAAAATTAATTATTACTATTATTCTCAAAATACTAGGATATTACAGTTATTGTGTCAATTTAATTTAAAAGGGATATTAATAGGTGTTGTTAATTCATAGTCATAATAATAATTATTAATAATCATAAGATAATAAACTATCAAAAGAATAAGGGTTGCTGTGAATCTTATATATTTAATATAGTTATAAGTTGTGTGAATATAATATAATAAGCCTAAAGAATTGGAGTAGTGAAGTAACTTGGAGTGTTGTTCACAAGTTAACCTTTATGATGTAAAGGTGGTGTATATTCAATTAAAGGAATGTTTAGCTGAGTTGGTGTGTGCGCTGAAACTACTTGTTTGCTAGAAATTAATTCCAGCATTATTAAAGCATTAAAACGGCGCCGCATGAAAAAAGAGTCGTTTCTGCTACCCAGCCCATGTGGCTGCCCCTCCACTAAGTTTTGTTGCTCCTTTTAAATTAAGCAAAAAGTCCAACATTTTAATAGCCCTATTAATAGCACTTGATACTCAGTAAATGCTTAATTTTGAAGCAAAATCAAAGGAGAAATTGGGCAGAAGCAGCGGCGCGCGCAACAACGAAAAATCAAAGGAAATTGAGATTCTTTTTAGAAAATCCCACTTTTAACTGCAATCCGAGGATACCAGGTAATTCAGGGAGTCGAGTACTACATTCTGTACGGTTGAAATTTCATTTAGAGCCCAATTTTGTTAATTTTGGCAAATTATTTGGGTGTTACAGTTTGTATAATTTTTGCCGCGTTAGG
The DNA here is from genome assembly GCA_036245055.1 of Diospyros kaki. Taxonomy (NCBI): domain Eukaryota; kingdom Viridiplantae; phylum Streptophyta; class Magnoliopsida; order Ericales; family Ebenaceae; genus Diospyros; species Diospyros kaki. The sequence goes on from BSEG01000010.1 coordinate 5,374,278, forward strand.
TTAAAACAAGCCTAAGGATATCTTCGTTAAGGTAAGTTCTTTGTACCTTCTACAACGTTTCTTTCGTTGTCAATTTATTTGACCTTCCTTCGTTTGTTTCAGCCGTTAATCGATTATGGAATTTTGAATGGTTTACTTTAAATTTAATTTATTAAATCGGCCTCATGGATTTTATTTGTTGGTTGCCTACGAGGGTTTGTGCCACCCCCCATGCCTGTGGGAATGATGTCGTACTCACCCGAGAATAAGTTCTTAGTTGTTCGGGTATTATTATAGATTTTGATTGTTCGTAGGCTAGAGCAGTTGAGCAGTGGGGGCAAGGGTCGCCTGTTCGGTGACGTTGGAGTGACTGTTGTACGGTCTATCTTAGGCTGTCGGCTGGACACTCCTAGTCACTAACCGTTGACCGGTGTCAGGCACTGCTGATCAGCTCTATCGTTATGTAGTTATAGCATGACTGGTTACATTTTATTCTTGTTGCATGGTTTGGTGTGCACATGGGTACGGGTTGCATGTTGGGGTTTTCATGATCTGGTTGTGCTTGGCCACAGACATCCTAGTGTTGTTAGTTGCATCTGGCACGGGCATATGCATCGTGTGTGATTTACTATGTGGGCGAAGCATCTGCCTGATGCCTAGATGTATGGCCGCCAGTGTATCTAGTTGATGCTTACTACGCATTGCATTTTATATGCGCATTGCATGGTTACTATGGATACAGTGGTCTCGGACGGGAGTACCGTTCCAAGGGAGCTTAGGGCTCGGTTATTCAGTGGCTCGGGTGTTGGGAGTACCGACCCGAAGAGTGCGCGTAGGTTTGCTGAAGACATTTGTTGCCTTTCAGGGCAGCGACAGGTTGGTATGGGACTTAGGTGTTGGGTGTCTTGTGTGGGCCCCAATGACTGGTATGTGTTTTTATTATGCTGCACTGTTGTATTGTAGCATCTCATGGCTTGTGTGTACGTGCAGGACTGTGTTTGGGGTGATCTCCTCTTCTATTTATAACCTTTCTTTTCTTATAAACTTGTTGAGTCTTGCAACTCATCTTGCTTTCCATCATTCCAGGTAAGGGTAAATCAAAAGTCGAGGGCAAAGATTGCACTACCTAGCAGCCAGTTGCGTTGGTACAACATCGGGCTAATGACGTTAAACAAAGACGTTGCTTGGGAGGCAACCCAAGATGATCAGATTTGCATTCTCTTTCCTTTCTATTTTCATTTTCATATGCTTTATTTTTGTGTGCCATTTTCTTGCATTTAACTTTACATTGGGGACAATGTAAGTTTTAAGTGTGGGGGAGAGATTGCATTTTGAACGTGTTTAAATTTTTTTATTTTATTTTTATTACTATTATTATTATTTTTTTAAGATTGTCTAGGATGTTTTTCCCCAATGATGTTCAAGGATTCATATGTTATAAACTTAGATTGACTTGAGGTGAGAATGTCATAACATGATTGAACAAAATACTTGCATACTTAGGCTAGAATTAACTTGAGTTTGATTTTCAAGAGCATTAACTTGTGTTGGTAGACCAAAAAACATTCTTGGGTGAGCTGTTGAGCCTTTGAGATTGAAACATACACGATAATCTCATGTTTTCTTTTTGAATGATGTTCATTCATGTAAGATTGCTATAAAACTTGCTTCTAATACTAGTCAAGGTTGTAGATTCATGTGCATGCATAAAGATGAAAATGACATGTAGAATTGATAGCCACTTTGACTTAAAAAGCCAACCTTACATAATTGACTTTAGTATACCTATTTTGAACTTATTGTCCTTTTCTTTGTTTAACAACCCTTATTTATGAGCCATAAATCGTTTTCATTTGCTATCCTTATTTTTTTTACCTACCTTTGAGCTAGTAGAACATTTGGAATTATTTGATGGGTTTTGAAAAGAACGGTGAATTGAATAAGTGTGGAAATGCCATTGTTGATTTGTTATGATGGTGTTATTGATGAAATGGAATGTATTTGGGGAATGATTATGATATTATGTCTTTGTATAAAAAAAAGAGAAAAAAGAAAAAGTGCAAAGACATAATATAGGACTTTTGAATTGAATAAAGGAATGAATAAGGGAGAAAGATTGTTTGGTTATTAGTTGTAGTTGGGTCCTGTTGTTGGCAAGTTACAACAATTAAGCATCTATTGTTGTTAAGGGTCCAAGATATCATCAGTGAGGCTTCAACGGATTTTGATCAGTTCAGAGATGGAATTCAACAAGGCACGGGTCCAGAATAGTCTCCAGAATCTCCTATGTAAGGTGCCTGGAAGAGTCCTAGAGTGACGAGCGACATGGGACCCTAAAAAGGTCTTCAATAGGTTGGTCTTCCAAGACTAAGGGTAAGCAGTCCGGGATTTAGCCTGTGGGCATAACAACAATTAGAAGGCCACATAGGAGAGTCCCCCATGCATGTTACAGATAATATGTCCAATGCATGTTACAGATAATATGAATAACATTATTGATATGTGCATAGATGCTCATGTTCATGCTGATGAATAGTTATTGGTGAATAGTAACTCCCTGATGAATAGTATTGCTGAAATAACCAACTAACCCCTGAGAACTAACTGTCCACTAAGAATCAATTGGGCCTAAAGAACCGACTGGCCACTAAGAACCAATTAGCCCCTAAGTTGCTTGAGAGACAAATGGAGTCCTTGTCCCCCTTCCCCAAATCCTTCTACATGAAAAGGCAAGCTGCCTATTTATAGAGAAGGGAGTATGGGACATGTGGCGGCCATTTGGGGCTTCCCAAATGGCATATTCCACAGCATATTCGACTCAAGGGTTTGAAGAAGCTAAATGACTTAAACTGAGAGGCTCTTAGTTTGGTTGGGCCACCATCAGGTGGCCACACCCAAGAAAATTGAGAATCGAGAGCCTCTTGATTAGGCCACCCCATGGTGGATGCAACCAATTGAACTATAACCAAAAGCCTTTTGATTTGATGTTGGGAAGGAGTTTTTTGGCCTTCACTTGCTATTTCCCTTTCTTACTTCCCTTACTTCACTTCTTTGGTCAATTTTGTTGGGCATTTTTTTATTCTTATTTACGGACTCGACCCATAGTCTCTTTATTGATTTTTGGGGGCATATCAAGTCCTTAATGCTTAATTAACCCAAGTTGTTTCTAAATGCTCTATTAGTTTCTTAGGCCTTAACTTTTTTCCTTTTATATCCCACATTTGCCTTAGCCCCATTACAACTGTAATACCTGAGAATGATTTAAGGCTATATATGGTATTTGATAAAGGATATAAATGGAATTATCGAAATAACAAGGCTATAGGGTACACTAACGCTGCTTTAGATGACCGAGTCAACTGAAGGGAGTACCCCAAACTTTAGATAGCCAAGGAAAATGGTATAGTATCGACAGGTGATTCGAATTATGATTTTTAGTGATGAAAGAAGTAGGATCGGGAACAGTTTTCGGTATAGCTGTTGATAGGGCTGAGAAAATCGAATCGACGTAAGAAACATCCGAAAAGTCAACGGAGCGTGTCAAGGACCTATATTTTATGTATAGAACAACCCTTAAGTAATTTCGAGTTGAAATGAATGGATTTGAGGTCAAATCGATCAGCCGAGCTTAAGTTTAATTTTCTAATTTTGCCTGAAGGAGGTCAAAACGGTAATTTTTTGAAAGTTTCAAGGATGAAATGAATAGTACAAAGTTTGAGGGCTTTCGTGGTATAGTTGAATTCATCAAGGGTATCATGGAAATGGTAGAAATGTCATTAGAAGAAAGTAGGGGGTCAAAGTGCAATAAAATAAAAATTTGGTAGTGTGAACGCAAAGAAGAAAACAGTCGCTGCCTTCCACCGCACGTGGCCGCTGTTTCCGGTGATGGGACAGTCGAGGGATGGCTGGGGAAGGTTGTATCTGGCAGTAAGAGGCTTGGGGACCAAGTTGTGGCCGTTGATTGGCTGGATTTTGGTCGGTTTTTAGGTATAAAAGGGGCCGAGGGTTACGGATTTTAGGGCATTAAATCGATCGTGTTTTTGGATGTTTTTGGGAGAATGATTAAGGGGTTTCAGATCCTTGCGTCAAGGAGAAGAGAATGGGAGTATTTTGAAGCATTTTGGTAAGCGTTTGAGGGCTGTTTGAGCAAGGCCGAGAATCGGAAGCGGTCCGCCTTGCCAGACCTGCAACTTGCCTTTCGGCTTGAAACTGGTACCACTCGGATCGAATTTGAGAGGGCTTAGAGAGGGTATGCTCAGATCTGGGATTAGAGCAGTCGCCGGCGTCAGAATTTGGGGAAGATGATCAACGTGTGGCTACACGCGCCATCCTTCATGCGCAGCCACGCGCAGGGCGCATTTGATAGGGGCAATTCAATAATTTTCTTCCAGTATTTTTATTAATTTATTTTTGGATTTATCATGTTGAAACATTTTGGAAAATGTTTGAAGAAATAATTATTTTGAAATTATCGAGGTGGAAATTGGAAGAAAATAGAGAAAATTATAGAAAAATTGAGGAAAATAGATCTTTAATGCTTCCTTAATTGAATATGGTGTTTAGGGATTATTATGGCTCGAGGTTGAGTATAAATTCAAAGGTTTGTGATTTGGCACGCAAATTGAGGTAGTGCACGAGGATCAAGATGATTCGAATACGTTCGAGATGAGTGGTTTGACTCTAGTTTTACCCTTGTTTTGGAAATGTCTTGGTGTGAGTGTAATGAGTTCAGGTGAGCGGTCTTACCAGAACTCGGGATGTTCAGGTGAGCGGTCTTGGTGTGAGTGTAATTAGTTTATTGAATTGTGTGATCTATAGCTAAACTAAATCCATAATCTGTAATTGTTATGATATTCAGTTGAAGTAGCGATTAGGCAAAACAATTATAATCCAAGTTTTTGTTGCTTGCTTAAAAGAAACATAGAATGAATTAAATAATTTGACGTTTGTCGATTATTATTCATCTTTAAGTCCTTCTTAGTACGTAATGCTATCACTCAGGATTGCTTAATACTAATTGGTTTATTGATAAGAACTAATTTAGGTGTTGGGCCCAAATTAATGAAATTAGAGAAGATAAAGCTTGTCTTGCTTTTTGATAATCTTTGTTAAATATTTGATTGTTGCAAAATATATGTATTAGAGATCATTGATTAATTTACAATCGTGAGTAATTTTCCTTGAATTGATATTGTCTTTAATTGAATTTTTGTTACTCAATTATATTTGTTTTGAAGTATTCTTCTATCAATTAATTTACAGTACTAAAATCCCCCCTCTTTTTCTTTTTATTTTCATTGATTAATTGTAATATTAAATTTGATTGACTAGTCTCTGTGGATCGACCTTTACTTGCCATTACTATAAATTATAAGTAAAGTAATTTTATTTTTTGGTGCATTCGGTACGCATCAATTGTCAAATACAATTCTTGTCAAATTATCTCTATCTTTACTATTGTTGTGTAAATTACAAATTATTTCATGAGAATGCAATAAAAAGTAAACCATTCACAATAATTTGAGTAGATTAATAGCCTAGTCAACAGTTTTATAGAAATTGGTTGACTGTTTTGGAAACAGTCAATAGTTTCATGTAACACCCCGTCTCGCCAGGCGTGTCACTATAAGGGTATTCTCGGGATTTCTTTTTTTTTCTTCAAGTTCAACACGCGCGGTGCATCAAGAACAATCTTCACATGCAGATACAAACCCCGAGAATCCCAGCCTTGCCCGTTTAACTATCAAGATAAATATTCTTAAACTAAACGAGTCTTAATACAACGCAGCGGATACATTAATACCAAAACACCATAGTTCTTACATTGTATTTCCATAGCAAAATACGTAATACAGATCAAATGATAACATTGCTAATATACAACTGTTCATTTTACAACTTGTAATTCATGCTAAAACCTCCAAACGTTACAACGGCTATCAAACTAAGCACCATTGGCCCTCAACCGGCCACGTCCTTGCCCTTGTAGCAGTTCCTGGCTGGAACATTAAATGTTCCAGGGGCATAACCCATGTTAGATGATAAACCATCTAAGTGAAGGTAAGAAACAGTTATACAATGCATGAAAGACATACGAGCATGGCCTACTCAGACAGACGACAACATGCAAGACACGTCTAACTCGAGATATCACCTTGACATGCTTAATCCCTCGAATTCCCCACTGTGGCACACGTTCACCTGGTCCAACGTTAATCCCTCGGGTGCACCGTCGTGACACCCGTTCACCTGGTTTAACATTATTCCCTCGAGTACCCCAGTGTGACACCCGTTCACCTGGATTAGCATTATCCCAATCTCAAGTAGACCCCACATTGCCCCACACAGACCCAACAATGCAATGAAACATGACTCCTCATGATATGAAAATTTACACGCCATGCACCAACATTTTAAAAATTAAACAGTTAATGCAATGTAGTGAATATCGACACAACAAACGTAAGTAAAAAGCCTTGTAAATACGCTAAGTCTAGGAGGGTAAAATGCTCACTAGCACTCATCAAAAGCACCTTAAAACACTTTCAAGACAAAGTTAAGCTAGAATCAAACCACTCACATCGAATGTATTCGGATCGTCTCGATCCTCGTGCACGGCCTTGATTTGCGTGCCAAACCCCAAATACTTGAATTTGTACTCAACCTCAAGCCGAGGTACTTCCTAAGCATCATATTTAATTAAGAAATCATTAAAATCTATTTTCCTCAATTTTTTCATAATTTTCTCTATTTTTCTCCAATTTTCACCTAGATAATTCCAAAATAATTATCTCCTCAAATATTTTCCAAAATATTTTAACATGTTAATTCCTAAAATAAATTAACAAAAATACTGGAATTGGAATTACCGAAATGCCCCCATCCACGCGCCCTCACGCGCCTAGCGCGTGGGTGCGAGTGAAGACTGGCGCGTGCAGCCACGCGCCACCGTCTTCTTCCTTAGATCCGGCCGCCGGCGACTCCTCCGATGACCAAAACAAGGGTACCGCCTTGAAGCCCTTCTTGAATCGATCCCATTGGCACCGGTTTGAGGCCGAAAGGCCACCGGAAAGTGGCCCAAACGGCCAGTTGCAGGTGGCGGAAGGCGGTCCGCCACCCATTCTCGGCCGAGCTTCGATCGGCCTCTACATTGCTCCAAAATACCTCAAAACACTCCCATTTTCTTCTCCTTGTTGCAAGGATCATAAACCCCTTAATCACTTTCCCAAAACCATCCGAAAACGCGATCGATTTGAAGCCCAAAAATCAAAACCCTCGGCCTCCCTTTTATACCCAAAACCCGACCAAAATCCGGCCAATCACCGGCCACCCTTGCTCCCCAAGACTCCCACGGCCGTATACGACCTCCCCCAAGCAAGCCTCGGCCGTCCCATCACCGGAAACGGCGGCCATGTGCGTGGAAGGCGGCGGCCGAATTCTCCCTTGCGCGTTCACACTATGCATTTTCCATTTTTTGCACTTTGGCCCCTGATTTCTTCATTTGACTTTTTAGCCCCTACCAATACACCCTTGATCTTTCCAAATATACCACTAAGGACCACAAGTCTTGTACTTTTCATTTCATTCTCGAAACCCCTGAAAAATTACCATTTTGACCTCCCTCGGGCAAAATTAGAAAACTGCACTTAGGCCCGGCTGGTCAAATTGACCTTAAATCTATTTGATTTTACCCGAAATCGCTTAAGGGTTGTTCTACACGTTAAATATTAGTCCTTGACGTACTCCGTTGACCTTCTGGACTTTTCCTACGTCGATTCGGTTTTCTCATCCCGGTCAACAGCTGTACCGAAAACTGTTCCTGATCCAATTTATTTCATCACTAAAAATCGTAATTCGAATCGCTTGTCGATACTATACCCTTTTCCTTGGCTATCTAGGGTCCGGGGTACTCCCTCCAACTGATTCAGTTATCTAAAACTGCGTTAGTGTGTCCTATAGCCTTATTCTTTTGGTAATTCCAGTTATACCCTTCCTTAAAATCATTTATACTCTTAATAACTTCTCGGGTATTACATTCTCCCCCCCTTTAATAAATTTCGTCCTCGAAATTTGATCCGTGATAATTGTATCACCACTATTGCTAATGACTTTTAATTGCAATATCCTAAATACTATTCTTAGTCTTTAACAATTATTCATAACTTATATCTTCATATGGTTTGAGTTTACCAGACTCGTTTCTTATCTTCCAAAATATCCTGTTGTAGCTCTATATCGGCGGCTATTCAACTCCCAAAATAATTTATAAAACCTAGTATCATTTCCAATTGTGTCCTTAAAATATATTTTATCTGGCTCCTAAATCTCCCAACCCAATGATCACACCAAGATTGAACTACTCAGCTGTCATGATGGCAATTTACAGCTGGTCATGCAAATTATCCATTTAGGTTTCCCAAAATCACAATTTCTCTTACAACAGCATGACATCCTGACACGTTACTATTTCTCTTTCAAGCACAATCCATCAATCAAACTAGTTTATCTCAGCACAGAACTCCCATGTCTTTTCAATTTAGCGTCAACCTTCCACATTTATACACGTCCTTCATTTGAGACTCCTCAACTCGGTATCGCTAAATGTTTTATTTCATCTAAACGGTGCTTTCCATATTTCTCCACATGAGACATAATCTCTCTATTGACTTAAACAAAATCCCATTTTTCCTCGATTCTTGAAATAGGTTTATTCTCGTCTCTCTTAGGCGATCTACTTTCCACACTATTTCATTAAATGAAAACTTGGTTGTACAACTTTTGATTCTTACCGGTTATTTGGTAGCACTTAGTATAACTTAAATAGCTTAGCCTACTATCTTACGACCCAAATAAAATTTTCATAGTGCAATTAAAACTCATTTCTTCCTTCATAACAGCTTACCTTATGTTTCCTCAAATCATAACACGCATCTTGGGAAGATAAACACTTTTGTTTACTCAACAACTTATATCTTACCATTTCTTTATGTTGACTTTGTCTTCATTTTGAAAAAAAATCCACTCATGTTCTCAAGGGTACCTAGGTATACTTACTATTACTCCAATCTTTTTATGTCACCGAAGGCAAGGTTCGAAACAATTAATTTGGAGCCAATTGCTCACAATTTCTAGGGTGCGTACTAATAAGCACACGAAACTAAAAGTTAAGTCAATAACTAGGGTTAAATTTCTTCCAACTGCCACATCCGGAAAACACATTTACCTCAGTAAGTTCATAACACACGTCTATATCAAAGATCATTCTATTCCTAATAAGAACCTACCTTGGTCTATGTACACAATTACTATTTCACCACAACTCCTAATTTTCTTGAGCGCACTCCTCTCTTCTTGGTAATCTTAACTTCACGAATTTTTATTATGGATGTAATTATCCTAGAAGAATCCTTTATAAATCTCCGTTAACAGCTTGCTCAACATTGTTTGGTCACTCGAGATTTACTTTTCCTCCCTTCGATTCTCTTTTGATTATCGATTACCATATTCCACATAGAAATTATCCCACTTAGATTACAATCCAAGCCTTCAATCTTTTCACTACGATTAAGAATCTTGCCACGATGCTCTGGTCCCTTGGAACTTGGACTCTAAACCATACATAACATTCTCAGTGTCGCCCAAACTTTGGCACCTGACCGTCTCCACAGTTCACTGTGTTGCTCCGACTCGTAAGTATCACACCCCAAACCGCGAGCCAACCACCAGTCCTCTGCCTTGGTCCCTAGGCTCAGATCCATTGTTACAGACCAACACCAATGGTGTTATGTTATGCTAGAATTCCTCATTCCATCTCTGAGAGTTACAGTGATTCTATTAGTACTAATCCAACTCCCTGATCTTTTGGGATTCCTTATGTTCTTTTCCAAAGTAACACTCAATCGTATCAAGCATCCTTATCCTAACCATTCCTAAGACTTTGGATTTCTTTCTCACAATTTAATCTTTTCCAAATTTGTTACCATATGACGGAACCTCGCGCTCCTGTTGCTGCTTTCGCAGACGTTCCTAATTTATCAAACACTCCAACATCAATTGTATTCCAGTTTATCATTTTCTAAACTTATACTAGATCATTCAACCATATTCTCGTCACTGCCGTATGCTTAATCTATCACAAGATTGGCTTTAGAAATTTCATTCTCCTTATATGTTTATTCCACAATTGACTTTCAACTAACACTCACTATACAGGTCATTATGTCAGTCATTCCTATTTCTTTGAATCTATTAGGACCAATTTTAGTTTTGTCAAAACCTAATCGAGTCCCAAGATATCTTTAAGAGCTTAATCAAGCTTTAGCAAGCCTATCTCATTGCTTGGTACCTTAAAACTCAAACCAAGACTTTTATGACTACCTCTTAGTCCTTGATATTCATCGTTATGCTAACTATTTTCTTTGAGTTTGTATCTTCTTAAATTGGCTAAAGTCACTTTAAGCTTAAAATATAATCGTCTTGAAATATAATTGTCTTAAAATATAATCGTCTCCATAGGTTGAAATACCATTTTATCTCCAAGTATATATGGTACACGTAAATTTTCTTTTAGCAACCTCAGTAGTCATACGCATAATTCCTTTATCCCAAGATTTTTTTTTTTAATTTCCAAGGTTCATTTTAAATCACAAATCTCTAATCTATCGTTGTTCCCTATATTATTTACAATCTCAAGATTATCAAGTAAGGTTTTATTTTGCGAATCCTCTATAAGCCCAAGATTCTCTCAATTTTCCAATTTAACGAAAAGGTTCTAATCTTCAAAACACGCGGATCTTGCGTTTGATATCCAAGCAATTTTTTTTCGGTCGCACCTTGAACTTCAACTATAGCTGATTTACAGTCGATCCCCCTTTGTCTCGTAGTGACCACTAATAAGGAAATTAGATTGTGGTTACATCCTAAAATTTTATTTCAAAGGAACATTCTACCTAGAACACTTTATACAAGCCAATACTTCCGAGAAAAACTTCTAAACACCTCAAACAAGAATTCGATCCTCAATTAGTTTCGATTCGTTCTCCTCGTCTGATCCCAAACTAATATCCTCGATATAATTCTTTCTTTTATCATCTCCCGAAACTTCAATAAGACTCAAATCTACACCTTGACCTACTTTGTCTTTGAACAACATAAGAAGTCATACATACGACTCGTTCCTATGAGTCGTTTTAAAGTAACATTTCCTTATTTCCTCAATCGTTAACTCCAGTTCCTTTATTTCAATATCCCCATCAACAATTTCGGATTCCTAAAATCCTCAATTCTAAAAAGTTTTTACCGAATCACCCTGGTTTTCTTATCAGGTCGTTTCCTAAGATTCTCGATCTATACCAAGTCATTCTTTCCCTTGAATCCTTACACCATTCGATCAAAACCTGACTTACGATTAGGTTATGTCATATCAAACTAATCATCCATAACTTGTTTTTTCTTAATAACCACCAATTATCCTAACATTTTGTGAGATTGATTTTAACTACTGATCTCCAATCTACGGTATCTAGATCTTACGAATCCTCAGTTATGGTTTATCGAATCAACCTTACATTCGACCCATTTTGTTGGATACTAACTCTCGATTCAACGTTCCATCACTTAGCAAAATCTAGTATTCCCCAATAATTTCAAAGACCTCAACCGACAAACCCCCAAATCTCCAAGTAGGGATTGTCTTTTTGATCTACTAGTTCCATTCCCTTACGTTTTCACTCGGGATTTTCATTAGTTAGCCTTAACTGAATCCGTTATTCTTAGGTTCTCAATTCAGATATCCAACTTAACCTTAAGATCTTCAAGTCGTTCCTTTTTCTCATTCCCTCGACAGGTTCTCCTAATAACCTTCGTCACTTCAGTTATCTTTGTCAGGGCATGACATCACCATCATTTAACATGTCCCAATCGGGAGGGTATTAAGACAATTCACTAAGATTCTTCCGAAAGAGATTTTATACTATTCCTCAAGTTGTACCGGAATTTCCAAAGTATTTATTCCTCAAAGGTTTGAGATCATATATTTCTTTCATTTCGACGACCCTCATTACTGGCTTCCTAATTTCCAAAAGATGTGAATTGATCTTGTTTATCTCCACTTGACGCTGAAAGTATATTCAAATTGAAAACCTCAAATTTAACATTTTAGAGTCTCCATACCATTTTCAACTATGTTCCGAATGTCTCTTAGAATCCATAATCCTGTTCTAAGTTCTTGTTCAATAGTTCTAACCATACTAAGTTCAACAACCTAGCCAAATCGTCCTAGGGTTTTAACCTAGGGCTCTGATACCAATTGTAACACCCCGTCTCGCCAGGCGTGTCACTATAAGGGTATTCTCGGGATTTCTTTTTTTTTCTTCAAGTTCAACACGCGCGGTGCATCAAGAACAATCTTCACATGCAGATACAAACCCCGAGAATCCCAGCCTTGCCCGTTTAACTATCAAGATAAATATTCTTAAACTAAACGAGTCTTAATACAACGCAGCGGATACATTAATACCAAAACACCATAGTTCTTACATTGTATTTCCATAGCAAAATACGTAATACAGATCAAATGATAACATTGCTAATATACAACTGTTCATTTTACAACTTGTAATTCATGCTAAAACCTCCAAACGTTACAACGGCTATCAAACTAAGCACCATTGGCCCTCAACCGGCCACGTCCTTGCCCTTGTAGCAGTTCCTGGCTGGAACATTAAATGTTCCAGGGGCATAACCCATGTTAGATGATAAACCATCTAAGTGAAGGTAAGAAACAGTTATACAATGCATGAAAGACATACGAGCATGGCCTACTCAGACAGACGACAACATGCAAGACACGTCTAACTCGAGATATCACCTTGACATGCTTAATCCCTCGAATTCCCCACTGTGGCACACGTTCACCTGGTCCAACGTTAATCCCTCGGGTGCACCGTCGTGACACCCGTTCACCTGGTTTAACATTATTCCCTCGAGTACCCCAGTGTGACACCCGTTCACCTGGATTAGCATTATCCCAATCTCAAGTAGACCCCACATTGCCCCACACAGACCCAACAATGCAATGAAACATGACTCCTCATGATATGAAAATTTACACGCCATGCACCAACATTTTAAAAATTAAACAGTTAATGCAATGTAGTGAATATCGACACAACAAACGTAAGTAAAAAGCCTTGTAAATACGCTAAGTCTAGGAGGGTAAAATGCTCACTAGCACTCATCAAAAGCACCTTAAAACACTTTCAAGACAAAGTTAAGCTAGAATCAAACCACTCACATCGAATGTATTCGGATCGTCTCGATCCTCGTGCACGGCCTTGATTTGCGTGCCAAACCCCAAATACTTGAATTTGTACTCAACCTCAAGCCGAGGTACTTCCTAAGCATCATATTTAATTAAGAAATCATTAAAATCTATTTTCCTCAATTTTTTCATAATTTTCTCTATTTTTCTCCAATTTTCACCTAGATAATTCCAAAATAATTATCTCCTCAAATATTTTCCAAAATATTTTAACATGTTAATTCCTAAAATAAATTAACAAAAATACTGGAATTGGAATTACCGAAATGCCCCCATCCACGCGCCCTCACGCGCCTAGCGCGTGGGTGCGAGTGAAGACTGGCGCGTGCAGCCACGCGCCACCGTCTTCTTCCTTAGATCCGGCCGCCGGCGACTCCTCCGATGACCAAAACAAGGGTACCGCCTTGAAGCCCTTCTTGAATCGATCCCATTGGCACCGGTTTGAGGCCGAAAGGCCACCGGAAAGTGGCCCAAACGGCCAGTTGCAGGTGGCGGAAGGCGGTCCGCCACCCATTCTCGGCCGAGCTTCGATCGGCCTCTACATTGCTCCAAAATACCTCAAAACACTCCCATTTTCTTCTCCTTGTTGCAAGGATCATAAACCCCTTAATCACTTTCCCAAAACCATCCGAAAACGCGATCGATTTGAAGCCCAAAAATCAAAACCCTCGGCCTCCCTTTTATACCCAAAACCCGACCAAAATCCGGCCAATCACCGGCCACCCTTGCTCCCCAAGACTCCCACGGCCGTATACGACCTCCCCCAAGCAAGCCTCGGCCGTCCCATCGCCGGAAACGGCGGCCATGTGCGTGGAAGGCGGCGGCCGAATTCTCCCTTGCGCGTTCACACTATGCATTTTCCATTTTTTGCACTTTGGCCCCTGATTTCTTCATTTGACTTTTTAGCCCCTACCAATACACCCTTGATCTTTCCAAATATACCACTAAGGACCACAAGTCTTGTACTTTTCATTTCATTCTCGAAACCCCTGAAAAATTACCATTTTGACCTCCCTCGGGCAAAATTAGAAAACTGCACTTAGGCCCGGCTGGTCAAATTGACCTTAAATCTATTTGATTTTACCCGAAATCGCTTAAGGGTTGTTCTACACGTTAAATATTAGTCCTTGACGTACTCCGTTGACCTTCTGGACTTTTCCTACGTCGATTCGGTTTTCTCATCCCGGTCAACAGCTGTACCGAAAACTGTTCCTGATCCAATTTATTTCATCACTAAAAATCGTAATTCGAATCGCTTGTCGATACTATACCCTTTTCCTTGGCTATCTAGGGTCCGGGGTACTCCCTCCAACTGATTCAGTTATCTAAAACTGCGTTAGTGTGTCCTATAGCCTTATTCTTTTGGTAATTCCAGTTATACCCTTCCTTAAAATCATTTATACTCTTAATAACTTCTCGGGTATTACATTTCATCTAGGTAGCCGACAATTTTTACTAATTTGGCCAACAATTTATGAATAAAAGAATAAAGTAACAAGAAAGGCATATACCAATACAGAAAAAATGAAGCATACCTCATTTCCACAACGTGATTGTACTACATATTAAAAAAGGTTTAAATCTTCTCGTGAGTCCATCGATTAAATAGCTTACCTTGAATCTTTTGTTGATAACCCCAACTTCTTCCCTCTATTATATCTTCTCGTGTGGTTTCAAGGCTCAATCCCAACAACCACATCCAAGTCTCCTTCTTACGCGCACTCAGGGCTATTTTTTCCTTCCTTCTTACACACTGCATTTAGAGTATGTAAGTCACGTATGGGAGCTAGGAAAAAATTGGGTTTATTTAGCCTCTAAATAAAAGGTTTGGCAAACCAAAAACTTAATTTTATGCTCAATTGACCTAATTGAAATAGTTAGAGGGTTGATTTGAACCTTTTTTAAAAAAAAAAGGTTCAAATTAAACATGCTCAACTAGATCCAACTAGATATGCCTTGTATACGAATGAATTAATCTTAGACTAAATTTGTAACAACCCGTTAGTGGGTCTAGAAGTTTATTAATATTTTAATTATGGGAAATATTTTTAGGTGTATGAAATAATATGTATTAATGAGATGGGCCAATTAAAATAATTGAGTTTGGGCCAAGTGTTTAAGACCAATAAAAGTAATGGGTTTAGAGGAAACCCATGGGCCTGAAATGAATTGGGCTTTTGATTGGGTTGGGTCATTAATAAAGTGGGCATTGGCAATATATATGTGCATTATATTGTTTGTGTGTAAAATTTGTGGATATAGAAGAAGAGATAAGAAAATGAGAAAAATATGGCAAATGTCAAAAGTGGGCCTAAGGATTTGTTGAGGCCCTTTGAATTGGGCCAATGAAATGGGCTTGGGCCTATGTGTTTATATGAAGTGGAATGAAATAAATGGAAAAGGAAATGAATAAAGCCAAAAGTAAAAAAATGGGCTTGCTTTTTGAATTAAGAAGAGGGTAAAATGGTAATTGGTATAATGGGTTTGATAAAGGAAAGAGAAAAGAAATGAAAATGTTGCAAAATGCCCAAATTGACCCTTGATATTTTGTGTGGTGTGTGTTATGGGGAGGGGCAAAATGGGAAATGTGGTGGGGGTAGATGGAGTTGGTGTGAAGGCCACTCCTCTCCCATTCCTCTTCCATTCTTCTTCTTCTTCTTCTTCTTCTATTTTTCTTTTTCTTGGGTTCTCTCGACAGTTTCCTCATCATCTTCATCTTCTTTGCTTCTCTTTTCTCTTCCATTAAGTGTGATGGAATCAAGCTTAAGGTAGGGACATTTTAAAGCTCTTGGAGTGCTTTTCATCCCTTGGTTTTTAATCAAAAAGGCAAGCATCCCTTTTCTCTCCTTCTATCTTTTAATGCATGGCTATGTCTTCATGTGTAACTCGATTGTATTTTTGCATCTCAATGGTATTTAAAGAGTTTGAGTTAAATGAGTTATTTTTCATATTTTCCTAAAGTTGTGGGTCTCTTCTCGAATCATTATGGGTCCCATTGATGGTTTCGTTGGGGCTTGATCACCCCATATTTTTCTTTCATGGAATAACATTGTGGGTTAGGAAGCTAGTTTGAGAGTTTTTGGAGGTTTGGTGGCTATTTTGAGTGTTTTTGGTGGGTTTTTGGCCTTTTTTGTGAGTTCTCGACCAAGTCAACTCGCCCAGGTGGTTAAGTTGACTCAGTCCGAGTTGACTCAATTTCGGGCGAGTCGACTCGTGCCAAGTCGACTCGGATTTCCATCGAGTCGACTCGGCCGCAACTTGACTACTTTGTGTATGTCTCACTGTTTCGGCCATAACTTTTGATATAGAAGTCGGATTTGCAATCCATTTGAAGCGTCATAAACTAGAATTTGAGGGCTTCGATTTGATATATGATATCATATATTTTGGTTATGATTTAAATGGGTTAAGTCTCTTCTTAATCCAAAGAAAGTAAGATGGCTAATGTAAAGTGTTTTAAAATGCTTCCTTTGGCATCCCTCAATCCCCTATAATGATAAAATATGGTTGAAGACACCTATATGTATATACATGGGGGTTCATGAGATAGGAATGTAATTAAGTTGCATGAGAAAGCATGATGATAATCCTTTGGGAAGATAATAAGAGGTGATCTTGGTTGGCATGTTTATAGTAACTCATGCTTGATGCATAACTATCATTATATTAATAATTTCCCTTAATCAATGTAAAATGTGTGGAAGAGCCAAGAGCTCTAATGGGAAATCAAAGTGAGGATGTGCGAATGCCATTTACTATAGCATTATTTTTTGTTGTGTTGCATGGCATTGTGTTTCTATATTGCCTCACTTTATGATGTTGGATCATGGGTTGCATTCATTGGGGGGTCATGCTTTGTATGTGATGGGAGCATGAGCATTAGCATGACACGATTGGCCTATGAGTGCTGACTTGTGTATGTTAGGAGAGCATATGCATAAGAGCCATTGCATTCCTTATATGTTGCATAGCATGGTTTCTTTGCACGCGATGGTGTTGGTGGTGGAAATTGGCTTGTGCTGGTGGTGCGTATAAATGTGGGTGGAGGCCCACAACAACTAGATCCTGGGTGGAGGCCCACAACAGCTAGATCCTGTGATGCATAAAACTATGGGTGGAGGCCCACAGCAACTTGTGACCTTGATGAGATTATGAGTGATGTGGTACATGAAGATGATGGTGATGGGTGTGAGATAAGAGCCTCAGGCTCATGTTCTTATTTTGGTAGTCTGCCCTTGGCTACAACAGGTTTGTATACAGGGTCTTAGGTGCCATTATGTGCATTTTCTTATGTGGGCCCCAAGGACCATATGTGTGCATTATGTATGCATCCATGCATTGATGTATATGGCATTGATTGTGTGTCACCTATGCTTTGGGGACTAGTGTGTGTCCCTATGTTGTATGATATGAACGATGTTTAGGGAAGTCTAATCATATCCAGTTTTCGTTGGATTATACATTTGTCGAGTCTTAAGACTCACTTTGAAAAATGAGTTTTGATGAAATGTAATGAATTATAAATTCTTGGGAGATGATGTTGTCGAGCGTTGAAGGCATGGATTCAAGTGAAGTTTACTTGTTGGGATTGTGATTTTTCCTTGGCTCTGAATTGTCCATGCCTTCATATATTATCCTATTGATGTCTCTCTTTTGATATATCCTTGCTGAGCCTTGTAGCTCACCCTTACTTCTTTTGTCAGTCCAGGTAAGTGGGCGAGTTGTTCTTAGATGAGTACAGAGATGTCCGGGCCTCAAAGATCCATGGGTGTAGTTGAGGGCATGATTAGAGCTTTTTTTTTTTTTTTTTGTATTTAAAGCATTGATGCCCTTTAATTTTATGGGTTGTAAGCTCGAGTTTATGATGTAAAGAATGATATATAATGTTTATTTTGGTTCCTATTGTTAGTGAGCAAATATGGGAATGAAAAGAATTTTTGGCAAAATGTTAAGTGATGTTTGTATTTGTATCTATTTTGAACGGACCTCCTCTCGGATTTTCTATGCTAGCGGGTAATTTCAGGAGCGAGCCCTGACAACTTGGTATCTGTAACACCCGAGAAAATTTTTGAAGATAAAATGATATTTGATAAAGGGCAAAATTGGAATTTCGAGAAAAATGAGACTTTAGGGCACACTAACCTAGTTTTGGACGACCAAATTAGCCAACGGGAATATCTCGGACCCGAGATTGCCCGAGAAAATGGTATAGTATCGACAAGCAATTAAAATTATGATTTTTAGTGATGAAAGGAAGAAGATCGAGAACAGTTTTCGGTACAGCAAAATACAGCTGCCCGTTTAGGTCGTATTACCGAATCGCTGTGAACAACATCCAAAATGTCAACGGAGGGTGTCAGGGAATAGTATTCGATGTGTAGAACAACCCATAAGTGGTTTCGGGTTGAATCGAGTGGATTTGAGATCAAATAAATCAGTCGGGCCAAAGTGTAATTTTCTAAAAATGCCCGAGGGAGGTCTAAACAGCAAATTTTCGAATGTTTCAAGGGTGAAATGAGAATTATTAACCTTAAGGGTCTTAGTGAAAGTGTTAGAAAGATCAGGGGCTTGAGAAAAGGGGCCAAAAGGCAAAAGAGAAAATTCAGGGGGTCAAACTGCAATTTCAGAAAAGCTGGATCGCGTCTGACAGTTTGGCCGCGATTGTGGCCGGAAAATCCGGCCACCTGGACGACCTAGGGTCGTCAGGGCATGGTCTAGGGCGTCCTAGGAGGCGTGGGGAGGAAGCATGGCCGGAAAATCGGCCACGTGGTGAGCTTTTTGGGCTATAAATAGGCGAGGGTTTCGGC
The DNA here is from genome assembly GCA_036245055.1 of Diospyros kaki. Taxonomy (NCBI): domain Eukaryota; kingdom Viridiplantae; phylum Streptophyta; class Magnoliopsida; order Ericales; family Ebenaceae; genus Diospyros; species Diospyros kaki. The sequence continues at coordinate 5,393,385 of BSEG01000010.1, forward strand.
CGAGAAGAAGGCACCAAATCGAGCTTGTTCTCGAACGATTTTTGGAGATTGGATAGAGGGCTTTTGGTCTCCAGGAGGTGAGGATCATTTTGGGAGTGATTTGAAGCGTTTTGGTGGAGGTTTGAGGGGGTTTCGAGCTCGGCCGAGGGGTTGGAGGCGGACCGCCACCGCCGACCTGCAACCCCACTTTTAAACGTCTTCCCGACGTTCTTTCGGCCTGGTTTTTGTGGCATCGGGATCGATTTGGAGTAGGCTTTCGAACGGCACCCGAAGTTCGACCATCGGAGCAGTCGCCGGCGACCGGCCTAAGGTTGAAGACGACTGGCGCGTGACTGGCACGCGCCAGCCCAAGCCAAGCAGCCCACGCGCCGCGCGTGAGGGCGCGTGACGATCCGGGTATTTTTGAAATTTTTTTTATTATGTTTAGAAAATTATTTTATTATTTATGGTGCAATAAAATTTAGAAAATTGTTTGAGGAAATGGTTATTTTGTAATTTTCAAAGTGAATAAGGCTTAGGAAAAATAGGAAAAGGAATTATAAAATCCTTAGAAATTTTTGGGAGATAGGAATTTATTAATTATGAATTATTATGAAGAGAAATCAAGGAAAAATGTTGAGTAGGCAATTATTAGAATTTTTGAGGAGAAATATATAGAAAATAGGAAGAAATTATGGAAAATTAGAAAAATAGATATTGATATAATTTTGAACAACGTGATGACTAAGGTATCGGTGAGATTCGAGGTTGAGGTATAAGAGCATCGGGCGCGAGAATCAAGGTCAGGCACGCAGATCGAGGCGGGCGCGCAAATCGAGGCTGACCACGCCTGACGATTGGAAATCCGTCTAAAGGTGAGTGTTCTGTCCGGAAAACTATTTACTGTAAGAAGTTCTTCTCCAAACATTGATTTCTGTGAATGATTCTACCCAAAAGATTTCAAATGACATGTAAATGGTTTCCATGCTCGGTTTTGTGATGAATTGTCTAAATGATTGCTTACATGTGCATTAAACGATGATTTAAGTATTGATGATGCATGTTATGAGTTTAAGTGATGCATGTTATGATTTTTCGACCATTGGCTGGTTTTGTGGTATGTGGGTTGTTGACCTGTGACGTGGCCCAGAGTGGCAGTACTCGGGGATGCGTACCTAGGATTAATGTTTGGTGATGACTTGGGACGGGGCTGAGACGGACTTCACCCTACGGGACCCAAGTGGCGGGGCTGCGAGTGGACACCACCCCGGTTGATGGCTCAAGTGGCGGGGCTGCGAGTGGACACCACCCCAGGATCCTTTGAGCAGTAGCATTAATGCCTAGGTGACGTCGATCCCAAGGACAGTGCTGTTGTGACACTCTCGGGGCTAGGGTTATGTTTTGGAATGCTTGAGTGGGAGCGTAAAGCCTGACAATGACCGCGGGGTGGTTCCTGGGTTCATGTGTCGAGGTTGTCCCTCTTAAGCAGGACCGGTTTGCCAATGGGTCGATTTGGTTGTGTCGCCTTTAGAGAGATTGTGTTTTCCCCGGTTAGGGTTAAATGCTGTGTGGGATTCTCTTTAGGCTGGTGCATGATGAGATTTATCGATTTTGTGTACATGATTTCTGCATACATTCATGAAAACGTTTTTGAACTCTCACTTAGATGATTCAGCATCTAATTTGGACTATGTCCCTGGAATATTCAAACGTTCCAGGTGAAAGCAGTGGCGTCAAGAGGAAGAATGTCGTCAGGATGTAGCAGTTACGTTTGGTTTTCATAGGTCCTATCTTTGACTTCAATGTTCAAGAGATTATGTAATGTATTTTCATGTGAAACATCGATTCAGTTATTGTAAAAGAAATTGTCAGTGATATGTATATATTGAGGTTTCGATCTTGCTTCCGCTGATGTGATTGATGATACCTGTCTTAGTTATTTATTGAATGTTGTTATACTAAGAAGGTACGATCGAGATTGTCGGGAAACGAGGAAAATATGGCCATCGAGGTAATTACGTGGTGTTTGATTTAAATTTTCTCGAAATCTCGAATTAACGCACGCTTGGAAAAAGTGGGGCGTTACAGTATCAGAGCAAAGGTTGGGATGAGAAAAGTCTCTGTACACATAGAAATACCTAGTAGAGTTAGGACTATGTTTAATAGTCCGAAATCAAGAAGTTAAATCAAAGTAATAATTATAAATAATTAGTTATCTCCGCTACGCTCATCTTTTACTCATGCTGGTATTTGATTGCCCAACAGTTAATTTGTTTTATCTTCTAAGTCTAATTCAAATTTATTTCTAATTTTTAAGAAATAGTTTAGATGGTTTTTCATGTATATATATCCTATTATCAAATTCAATAAGAGATCAATTAAGATTTCCTAAGATTCAGTTTATTTCAATTATTAATTAGATACATATATCCATACCTAGAATGGTCATCAATAAATATTATAAAATATTTTTTGCCACATATGATAGGTGACAATAGTTCATAGATATTAGTATGAATTAATTCTAAAATCTAATTACCATGTGTTGATCTAAACCTTTTGATTTTAGTTAATTTACCCCTTGTGCAATCAACACATGTTTCAAAAATCAGTAAAATCCAAAATAGGAAAATTTTCATTTTTAATCTATCTTTTAACCATCCCTTCTAAGTATGACCAAGTCTTTTATACCATAACATAGAAGACTTTTATGTTATCAAAGTTCTTTTGGTCCCACCTTTTTGATGACCATAGAAACATATTTAGATGCCAATCAAATCAGAATTGAAAAACAAGTCAAGTTTTCTATTGTCAAACTTCATAAAATGACCATTATTGTCAACTAATAACACTGAAACTAAATTCCATCTTATTGACGACACAAAAGTAGTGTTTTCTAATACAAGACTAAAATCAATTGAAAAATATAAAATGACTATTCCTATGAATTCAACTTTAACTTTGAAGCTAATTTCCACATAGACATGGACTTAATCTTCATTTGGCTTGCCCTTGTCTTTCATCCCTTGTAAGGAAGTGGCAATATAAATAGATATACCACTATTAAGACACCATAAATTTGGCAGAGCATCTATCAAAGAGGATTCAAAGCAAACGTAATTAAGCAAATGAATTATACCTTTATTTTCTTTTTTCTTTAACCACTTTTGATATTTAGCTCACTCCTTTTTCTATAGTGATCAGCTTTGCAAAACCAACATTTAAACCTTTCTTGATGTAAAGGATTGAGACTCTCAAGATTGTTATTGTTTTTAGATTTTTCTTTATTCTTCTCTTTCTTTTTCTTGTCGTGATTGAATTTCTTACCTTTATTCTAGTATGACTAATGTATCAAATTCACACTCTCCATCTTATCCCTTGTCATCCTCTCTTCCTCATGAACACAATCTTTGACAAGTTAGTCAATGTTATGGATATTTTTCGCAAAACTCCTTATGGGCTGGACTCACCCTAACAGACCGGCCCAATCGCCTATAGTCCCATTGGCCCAAGCCAAGCTCATTGGAAGAAAGCTCACATACCTCATCATTGACAATGTCATGCATTTGAAGGATAAAGACTCTAATCCCCCAAACCCCATCATAACTCATGTTACACAACTTTTGCATTAGTTCCCCAAATTCGCCTCTTTTAGATTATTCGAACCTCTTTTCTATGACCTCAAGAAATTTTATAACATTGTTATCTGGAAGCATAATCCTTTGGAAGGATATAGATTTGGATTTTTTCATAACCATTAAACTAAGTCAGGTTGCCCTATTCTAGCTTTTTTTGATAAAAGATCTTTTCCTTAGTAGTGCTAGTATCAATAGAGCAAACTTGATTATTAATAAGAATATTACTAATTACAAAACAAGCATGATTTTGAATTAATGATGCAACAAACATGCATTGAAGTATTCATATGAGAAGAATTTTTAGGGGATTTATCCCATTTGGAGTAGACAAAACTTCTCAAAACTAATAAAATAACCCTTATTATCACTCACACTATTTAAATTATAATAAACAGCGACTACCTTCGAGGTAAGTCAATGCATACAATAATTCAAATAGGCAAGCACATTCCAAAATGATTATTGAGTAATTTAATAGATATCAACAAAAACCATGCATATTGGTAGTACAATTCATATCAATTTGTAAAATTATTCAACTAAGACGAATTTTCTTCCATATCCATAAATATCTTATGTTTTAATTACTTGCATAAAAAAGTTAACAAAAATAATTTTAATATTTATGTTTATAATATTCAACATGAGAATATGTATATATAAATATTTCTTACATATAGAGAGAGTACGACATTCTAATGCATTTAAGATATAAGGGCGGGTTGAAAACCCTTATCCCTTTCATATCTTGAGTTCTGTATTTACAACATTCCAATGCAGATTGAGCACCCTTATCCTAGTCCGATCCTGCCCTAGTTCAGACCGAACCATACATATATATATACACACACACACAACATGTTACTATATGTGGCATGCTGTATTTACAACAATACAATAGTATATATTGTTACTGTAAATATAACAACACATACTGTTGTATTCAAAGCAGTAAATAGAACAACATTTACTACTGCAAATACAACAGTATTATACTTAATATCCAACAACAAATATTGCTAAATACTTAATATTTACAGTTGTATTTAGCAGTATTTAAAGCTGTAATTACTGCTACAAATGCTGCAGATACAACAATATTATTGCTGCTGAATACTTAATATAATACTATTATTATATTTACAGCAGCATTTTCTACTATAAATATATGTAGTAATTTATTTTGATCTTCGATCTAAAACCAGGACCAGCCCAGACTAGACCAAAGACCGATCTCTTAAAATTTCCAAACTGAAGATCGGACCAAACTTTTTCTGTCTTGAACTAAATCGAGTTTTTCAGTTTGAACCAAAATTTGAATACCTCTAGATATTATTCAGTTAAATATCAAGAAAAAATATATCTTAATATATCAAAAACTTAATTTATAACCATCAAAAATATCAAATAAATATTTTTTAGATATGGAAAAATTATAAAAATATATACCCCAAAAAATAGATTTGGACAAGTGAAGAAGAATGAAGCAACAAAAAGACAAAAATATATTCCGAAAATCATGCAATAGAGGTGTCACACACGCCACCAGTGCACGTGGGACTGTGCTACACTGGCTACCCATGGGTCCAGCCTGCGACCCGCATGTGTTGCAATGCGGGTCCAACGACCCACGTATAGCAGCAAGGGTTGAGTTGCGCCACGATTCGCGTGTAACCCACTTACATGCCTGTGTGCCATCCGCGACCCGCTAAACGGGCTCCAATGTCGCTGCAGTCACTGTACTAAAAAGGCGTAAGAAATTAAGGTGCGTTCTCTTTATTTTTTATTTTTTAATTTTTAATTTTAAGTTTTAAATTTATTTTTAATTTTTTATTTTGATAATTTATTTTTAGAAAATTAAAAATATGTTCTCTTTGTCATTTTAAAAAACTATTTTTCAAAATAAAAAATTAGAAAACGCGTTCTCTTTGAAATTTTGAAAATATTTTTTTAATAATATATTATTAAAAAAATATATACATTTTAAAGTTAATGAATTTTATAATATTTTTTTCAATTACAATAATAAAATATGAATAAATAAATAAATAAATATGTTTTGAGTTTTGAGTTTGTTTTGGATGAAAACACTCAAAACAACTTTTTATTGTTTTGAATTTTCTTTGTAAATTTTTTTTTGTTTTCAAAAATATATTTTCAAAAACAGTAAAGAGAACGCATTTTCATTATTTTAGAAAATTGAAAACTAAAAATGACTTGAAAACAGTAAAGAAAACGCAACCTAAGCTTTCGTTCTTTTCACTTTTTATTTTTTAATTTTTAGTTTTGAGTTTTAAATTTATTTTTAATTTTTTATTTTAATAATCTATTTTAAAAAATTAAAAATGCGTTCTCTGTCATTTTAAAAAACCATTTCTCAAAACAAAAAATTAGAAAACTCGTTCAATTTAAAATTTTGAAAATAAATTTTTAATGATATTTTATTCAATAAATTTAATTATTCAGTAAATTAAAAATATTTAATGTTAAATATATTATTAAAAATATATATATTTTAAAATTAATGAATTTTTTAATATTTTTTTCCATTACAATAATAAAATATGAATAAATAAATAAATAAATGTGTTTTAAGTTTAAAGTTTATTTTAAATGAAAACACTCAAAATAATTTTTGTTATTTTGAGTTTTCTTTATAATTTTTTTTTTGTTTTCAAAAATATATTTTTAAAAACAATAAAGAGAACGTATTTTTATTATTTTAAATAATTAAAAATTAAAAATAATTTAAAAACAGTAAAAATAACGCAGTCTAAGACTCTTGACTCAATTTTCTCTAATGTTGGATTGAAAGCAAATTATTGGTTCTCAATTTGGTATTAACTTGCCTTGATACCATTCTTTAGATATAATTTGTTATTTAATACTAAGAATAGAATACACAATCAACGCGCATTGCAGAAATATCAAATTTTATAGTCATTTGAATCTTTTATTTAGGTGAATTGTAAATAGACACTGTTGTGGAAAATCTCTTCAAAACAGAAGCGTTAGTGTAATAACATCGAACCAGATTTAATCAAACATAACGACAATACACAAAGTACTAAAAACATCAACAAGAAAATGAACACGAAGTATAAACTCCCTGTTTAAACACGTTCAAAGCTCAGATCTGAAGAGTCCGTTCACCACTTTGGTAACGCCAACGAATATGAATCACAAGCCATAACGAAGCCCTCAAACCAGCCCACAAACCGAAAACCCAGAAAGCCCCAACACCTCTCGGCCGAACACAAACAAAGCCCTCTCTTACCCAATCGATCAAAGGCACACACAGTAGATTACCACAGAAGGTAGATCGGTCACAAATACATAGAGTAGAAAGCACAAAGCAAAGAGAAAAGCTTCTCGAGAATTCTCGAGAATGGATGATTGAAACCCCCTAAATAGGGCATGCGACACCAACAAATCAGCCAAGATCAACAAGGACAGATGTTGTCTCTCAACATGGAAAGAAGCATTAGATCGACATGGAAACATAGCCATCGAAGATCAGCCACAAAAGGAAACCACGAAGGAAGCAATTGGACAAGCAAAGAAACGAGAGAAAGAGAGAGAGAGAGAAAGAGAGAGGTTAAGGTTTGGCCGAGGGAGAAAACATCAAGAGAAAGGGTCGCACAAGGGCCTTTTATATGTGGGTTTAGGACTTAGGAGATAATGGGCTTTTGGGCTCAAAACAGTGAGCTTCCCCCCTTCTCCCCTACTTGAGCAAATGGGCTAAGGCCTATTTCTCCTCTAAAGTAGGAATAGGGTTTGTGGCCCAACTTCTAATATAGTCTATCTAAAAGTAGTGATAGACTTGGGTTCTTCAATGCCGGGCCAAAGGCTATGAAAATAAAACCCACTTGAAAAAATCATCATAGTCTTGGACTTCATTAGGAAACACAAAACCAACAAACACTAATAAATTGAATCAACGTGAGAAAATTCATATATTCTAACTAAGTTCTTCACTTTCCTCTCTAATAATTGTATGAAAGTTATGAATGAGATAAATAACTATAGTTTCTTATTTACATAGAAAATTAAATGTTGAATGAGAGAGAGGATAGCTTTGGGTTTCTTTAATAGGCTTTCTCATCAAGTAATCTAATAGCTTACAGGTTTTTCATAATTTTTTATATTACATATAAATAAATATTGAGATGAACCTAACCCTAAAAACTTGATTAGATCACTTTTTAAGTGGATTTTATTGATTAAATTAACTTATTTTTCACAACCCAAAATTGCAATCAGTAATAGCTAATCTACTGAAAATTTCTAACACGTGAATCTTTAAAAAATTTCTTTCAATGATAGCATCATTGAGATAAATGTATGAATTAAACATAAATATTAAACAAAATAAAATAATAACACAAAAAGTTTATATTTAAAATATGGCAAATAGCAAAACAAAAACTTAAATATTTTCATAAATTTACAAATTTATCCAAACATTTCAATTTTGCCAATTGTATCCCAATTTCGTGTAATTTTATCCAATACTTGAAATCAATATAAGATACACGTGTCATTTCTGACGTGACAAACCACATGTCATAAAAAATATATATAAGTGAAATCCACACGTACACATATGAGTGGAACCCACATGTTGATTTTATTTTTTATTTTTTTCACATGTACAAGTTGGTCACACTCATATATTTTTTTTATGACAGGTAATGTGTCACATCAACAATTACACGCGCCTCCCAAATTAATTTTAAGTGTTAGATAAAATTGTACCCAATTTAGTCAATTAGGATATGATTGACAAAATCAAAAGGTTTGAATAAATTTGTAAATTCACTAAAAGATTTGGACAGATTTGGAATTTTTTTACTATTTGCTCTTTAAAATAACATTCTAAATGTACAAGTATAATGTTATAATAATTTATCTATGACGATTTTTCATATTTTGAAATTGTTATATAATTAGTTTATTATCAACCCTTTTAAAATCAAACTAATTTCACAAGCTAATACACCAAAAGATAGACAATATTTTTCTATATAAATTCTCAACAAATGCATCAATCCCTTTTATGTATAGAAAATCAAGACTTGACTGAGTTATACACCAAAAGGGATGTATTCTGTTATGGCGATATTTTTTATTTGGATTATAAGTGGTGGTTGGTCCGATCTTGGTATTTTTATAATGAATTAATTTTTCATCTAAAAAATAAAAAATAAAGATTTAAACCAAAATACTAACAAACAAATTGAGCTAACAAATCTAAATGCATGTTAAATTGGTCCATGATTATCGACTCGAGATTAAGACTTAGTATCTATTTGAGCCTAACTCTCACTAAATTATCGTCTTTATGTAAACGCAAATATGTTAAAATCTCAAAATACAATGTTAATATTTTAATCTGTTTTTTTTTTCTCACACTACAAATCTACAATAATCAATTTATTTATCTATTTATTTTTGTTATAAAGAGTTCAGACGCTTATTCGACTATTATCAAAACTAAAGAGATTAAAAATATAAAAGTAAATCGCATCATTGAGTAATGACTAATCACCAAAAAGTGTAAAAAAAAATTAAACTGATAATCTTATATCTAATATAAACATTAGTCATCATCTTGATAATTTGCAATAGTTGATGTAATTTGTTCTCAAAGTAAAAAGCAACTTTTTGAAATTCTAAGAGGATCAAGTAGTCTTAATATTTTATTACATCAAAGTGGAGTTAGGTATCAAACAACTCTCAATTTTTATTTTGTTCTCTTACAATCAAAATTTATTGTTATTAAAAAAATAACTTATTATTTAATAACTATAATCTATTTTAAATCTTATATTTTTCTTTCTCATCCCCTATTCTCGAAGACTAATCTTGTGACACCGTACCATCACCAATGAGGGTTGTCAAGGTGCTAGTGACTCCCATGCGACTAAAGAAGTCCCTAGTATGTGACTTAAAAATCTTTAGACCTTTAAAACCGATCACTAGTATCACCATTGCAAGGTTGTTAGTGACTTCGTGCCCAGTGACAAAAGCTGGAAAGGGTAGGAGTAAAACTAGACGGCAAAGTATAATTCGTAAAAGTAAGGTTATCTTCTCTTTATTGTTTTCAAATTATTTTTAACTTATGATTTTTTAAAATAATAAAAATATATTATTTTTATTATTTTTAAAAATTTATTTTTGAAAATAAAAAAAATTATAAAGAAAACCTAAAATAATAAAAAGTTATTTTGAATGTTTCCATTCAAAACAAAGTCCAAACTCAAAACACAAAAAATAGGTTTTATTTTCTGTGTTTTGATATTCTCTTCCCCTCTTCCTCCTCTTCAAGCCATCATCGTCGAAACATAATTAAACTATAGACATTTCTAGTGTCAGAACATAATTGAACGTTGCATTGGAGTGTTGAAGGCAAGATTTTTCATTTTGAAATTAATAACCAATTATCCATTTAGTAGGCAAAAATAAATCTCTACTGCATGTTGCACAATACATAACTTTATTCGTTATGAGGACTTTTTAAATAAGTTATTCACTGAATATTCATCAGATAATATGGTATTTGATGATATGCTGGAGCCATACATTTTGGTACTAGTCAAACAGCTCAAATGGAATAAGTCAGGGATCAAATTACTACACAAATATGGAATGAGTATTAAAGGTCTTATAAATGAGTCTATAATTTTATTTTATTGTTTTAATTTTTGAACTATGTTTATTTCTAGTATTTGTATTAAAACTTGTAATCGTATCCTACTTGTTATTGAATTATTTGATGCAATCTTATCATTCATAATCACATTATGTATTACTAGTTTACATATTTAATTTTTATTTTAATGCTTCCTATTTATAATCACATTATGATCCCACTTGCTAATTTTTTTCAAGTCAATTTATTTATTTATTCAAAATTAAATAGTTTTAATTTTTTGAATAATTAAATTCATTTAATTAAATATTATTTTTAAATTATTTTCAAAATTTCAAAAAGAACTTGTTTTTTAGTTTTCTGTTTTGCAAAATAACAAAGAGAACGCGTTTTCAATTTTCTGAATACAGACTACCAAAATAGAAAACTGAAAATGAATTTAAAAGTTAAAACTAAAAATTAAAAAGTAAAAAGAACGCAGACTTTTTCATGTATTAATTTTCCAAAATGCTTCTAAGACGTTTAGAAAACAAAACAAGTAATTAAATATTATTTTTTGTTTTTGTTTTAAGAAATAATAAAAATAAATATTTCTCCTAAAATTAATCTTATTTATTTTCTAAGTTGATTATATATCATAGAAAGGAGAGGGTGGCTTAATGAGAGTGGAAATGGGTCCGAGATGGAAAGGGTGTGGATTAGAGTTAGAGGGTGTTTTTACGTGTTTGACCATTTATAAGTTATTCTTTAGCTTATTAACTATATAGTTTATTTTATAACCTATTTGTTAAAATTTGAAAATTCAAATGCTACCGAGCTTATAAGTTATTTAAGCAGCGTTTTTAATAAGTTGGTCCCCAATTTTTTAAAATAACCTCTTGGTAGTTTATTTTGTTGACTAGGTTTTTATTTTTGAATCTTTTAAGCTATGTAGTGTTTAAACTGTTCGTAGCATTTAAGTTGAGTATCATTTAAGTTGATAATGTATTTGGATAAATAGATTTTTAAACTATTAGTTAATAGTTATGTGTTTAATTTGAAAAAAATGATAAGCTATTACAACTTGATAAAAAGACAAAAATAGACATGTTAAATGATGTAAAATTTTACTATTAGATGTTGATAAATTATACATAATTATTAAAGATATATTAATTCAATATTGTTATATTTATTATATATGTTTATTGTTGTTTTATATATATACACACTATATATATACACACAAACAATGGCAGTAGAGAAGAGAAGTACAGACAGACAAGATGAGGGTGGAGACAGCAACGGGTAGTGCCCGATGGGACAATGGATGGCTAGGGAGAGAAAAGAAGTTTAAAGTAGATAAAGGTGATAGCCAACGAATGAGACGATGAGAGCAATAGTCGATATTGTCAATGGGGTAATGGCCGACAGGAAGCAATAGGTGGGGGCAATGGCAGATGATGGAGACTGAAATAGCTGAAGAAGAAGGCAGCAGGAGGGAGAGGTTGAAAAAGAATGGCATGACTAGAAATTAACAAAAATGATGAGAGTAAGATGGTCAGTCAACACAACTTATAAATTAACATCGTTTTGCAAAAGCTCCCCCCAACAACTTTTGCAAAACACTGTGATAACAATGTTTAAGTTGCCTAACTTAAATGTTGGTGAGGTGCACCCAAACACCTCACCAATTTTTCTTAACAGCTTATAAGCCGCTTTGCCAAACAAGTTGTAAATCAATTACAAATTTGCCCTCACACAACTCAAATATTTACAAATCTATTCCTTAAAACTTTACATTGCCATCCTCTCACATCTCCTTCTCTGGTTGCCTCTCCTTCATTGCCGACTATCATCATTGTCATCTTCAGCAAATCGATCGCCACCTCCAACCCAGTGTCGTCACCGTCACCTGGATTTCTTCCTTCCGTGTCCATCGCCGCCTCTTACTTTTAAATCAGTCGTCGCCTCCAGCCCATCATCATCACTGTCCACCCCTCTTCCGTTGCCTGGATCTCTTCTCGCTGATATATATATATATCACATATATATTGGCGATATATACATATATATTTAATATTTTTATAAATTAAATATTTTTTAATAATTATATATAATTTATCAACATCTAATGATAAAAAATTTATCAGTTGGACATCAATTTATAATTTATTTTTATTAAAAAATAATATTTTTATAAATATTATTTATATTATTCAATAATGTCTATTTTTGTTTTATTTTAAGTTCTGATAGTTTATCAAGTTTTTTAAATCAAACACATGACTATATAAATGACACATTAAATCACATTTATCCAAACATATTATCAATTTAAATTCTATTCAACTTTTAAGTTTTACAGAACTTATAAATAAAAAAATTTTAAGCTTTAAAAAAAAAAAAAAAAAAAGTCAACCACCCTCTTAAGCTAGACTTTTTATATCTGACCAGATGACTCGCTGGTTCATCTTGCATCACACCATTCGACTACTAATCACCGTTCAATTAATGTGACACCGCCTTACATCAAAGCCGCTCTTTCCGCTGTGACTTCTTTCACAAGTATTCTCTGTTTGATTCGCGTAGAAACAAATTAGAAAAAAAAACAAAAAAAGTTCATATCCCATAATGATTTGCAATTCAGTTATTTTATTTGGAATAATTATGTCAAGATATTCGAGGTTTGTTATAATATGCATTTTTATTATTTTTTATAGTTGTATACTGAATCATTTTTAATTTAATAGAAATAAGCATAATTTTTAAATTTTTATAAAGAATTTTTTTTTTTTTTTACAATTCTTATAGCTTTCACTTATCCGTCAAGTCAAATCTGTTACTATCTTAAGCATAGGAGTGGCATTATTGTCCCAACCAAGCCTCAGGGCAAGATTCTCTATTGTTGTTTATACTGGTAATTCAAGTCCAACATGTCAAGCATAGGTGGTCCAAATCTCATTTAAGTCTTATCTATAGTCAATTTCTTGCACCATTAGAAAGAAAAAAACATTTTTTTCTTCTATTTCAATGTGAAAATGTAACCTATGTTTATAGGTTTTGAATTCGTTTGTATCCACCCATTTAGTTAAGTGACTTGTAGTTATAACTACAAGTGACTATTCATTTAAATTTTATGATAGTTATTGCTAACCAACCATAACTACTTCTATCTTTATTACTAATTGTCTATGAGCATGGTAGCCACTAGAGATTAAAGGGGGAGAACAAAGAAAAATTAAAAATAGAAAAGAATGACCAATCAGAGTGAGAGATTAATGTTAAGGCGTTCATCTTTGATGATGAAATAGATGAACCTAGATTGAATGGTTCAAAAATCCATGAAGATAAATGAACCCAGATGGTTCAATGGGTCTAGGTTCAAAATTGATAAAGATGAACAATTTGGGTTCAATTTCAAGAACGAACTTAATCCAACCCAGATCTAGGTTCAATCTGGGTGAGTGGTTTGATTTCAAGAACACTTATCAAGTAAAACAAACCACTCGCCCAGATTAAACTCAAATCTGGGTTTGATCTAGGTGAGCAATTTAATTTCAAGAACACCCTAACTACCAAAACTTCAAGAAAACCCGGACTTTGATTTCAAGAACCATTTTCCTAGATCGAACCTAGATCAAATGACGAACCCAAATCTAGGTTCGATCTAAGTTGAATGGGAGAAAAAAAAAAAAAAAACCTTCATCTTTGTCACTGTTACGCTATCGTTGCCATTGTGATGTTGTTTCTGCCCTTTATGATGCTTTGGTACTTCCCTCATGAAAGTCTCTGGGAAGAGAAATGAATAAAAGATTAGAAAAGTATTTATTTTTTTTTTCTTTTTTTTTTTGGACATTATCTACTTAAGTTTTTGTTTTGATTAAGATAAATAGTAGATAATATACTCATTAGGAGGTTAAGCCCCTGCATAATCAAAAGTCTCATATTGGGCACATAACATGTAACATCTTGCATCAAACGATACGAAGGATCGAAACAACTTATCATAATGGGTCTATGCGAACTCTTTAGGAAGTCATCCATTATTGAGCTTCTCCAACTCAAAGACACTTAACTCGGGAATTCATTGTCCACCTTTAGTTCAAAAGGTATCCAATTTATAGTATTTCATTCCTTACTTATCGTTAATATACACTACCCTTCTCTGATCTCTTACGTATTACATACTCAATGGCGAGAAGTAAAAAAAATGAGTCACTTTAGGTTTAATTTTATAACCATCTCATTTGATCTATTTTTGTTATATTTAATCAAGCTCTTTGGTTAATCTAGAAAGTGTTTTAAGCTTAATTATCTTTTTTTTCTTTGGACACAGACGAACTCTCGTACTCAGCTGGCCTACAAAATTACCCAAACTTTTCTCTATGTCGCATTATTTTAAAGGAAGTGTTCAGTTAATTAAGATTGCAATGGGCTTATCTAGATCTCAATCAACCTCTTTCGTCTTGTAAGATTGGATTAATATTATTTTAAGCCCGTCTTTATTATCTCTTGTATATAGCCTTAGCCCCATTTAAATGTGAATAACGGGCCAAGCCCTTCAAATGGCCCGTGCCAGGCCTCCCCGTGAATTTCTAAATTTGAAACTAAGCTGCTGCAGGAACTGGAATCTCCTGGTAACCAGTATACAACTCGGAAACTAGCATACAACCTAGAAACTGATACATATCGGATCGTGATGTATGTATCGATAGGATGATATATTTGATGGTCGAATTGGATTTTATTTGATGATAAAATTCGATCGAACTTCATAGATCAAACTTTATCATCGATTTTCAAGACGTCGTGGATAGGAGAAGCCCGGGCTTCATGAAGCCCAATCGGCCCGAATAAAGCTTGACCGGGCTTGCTTCATGAAGCTCGAGGCTTCTTTCGAAAGCGGTAGCAACAAATTGGGTGGTGATATTTTTGTTATTTGGTGCCTTCAATTATCCTCTCAATAATCCAATTATTTATACAAATAGTATTTTCTTACATATTTTGCAACGCCATAAGGCTTCTAGGGAACCATCCCCCTCGGGAAGTCTTGAACAAAGTGTTAATGTGATAGAAGATTCAAAATTTCTTTTAAAAATTTCTTAAAATAGAGGTATTATCTATAAAAGTCTTTATTTTAATTGATCTCGGAATACCATGAATACTTATTATAAACTCTCATACTCCTTTATAAATAGATGATCCCTCATTTTGAAAAGAAAAAAAAAAAAAGAGTACAGTCTCTAATATTGATTTTAGTACTATTTACATGTCTTCAATAAATTTGAGTGTTGAATTTAAGTATTAGAGTATTTGTTGTCTCGCACCTATGATCATTCCATTTCTTTTAGATCTTGAACGACTTGACGACAACATTCTCAACAAATAAATTTATTATTATATTCGACCAACAACAGAAATATTATTAGAAACTTTTTTATTCTAGAATATTCTATAAATTGTAAAATATTTTTATATATTTTATTTTAAAAAATAAAAATAAGCTTTATCAACATAATTTTAAACTCGTTACTTTGAAATATAATTAACTTAATATCATCATTGCACCAAATATTATCTTTATTTAAACTTTATATAAAAATTGAATTACTACTCCCAATAACCATTTGATAAATATTTATTTAAATATTTTAAACATTTTACTTCCACGTGCAGCCACATTATTATAAAGTTTTAACTGATGAGCAACAGGTCAACTAAAATTTGTTAACTTTTGTCGATAAGTATTTCTTTTCCTGAACCCTAAATCCAAGCAAAGAAAGAAATAGGTTTAATTAATGTTAGTCTTTCACCGTAAGTTGTAATTTAATTTATGAGTATGTTGTTAGCATTTTAACTCATTATTTAGGGAATAAAAGATATTTTCATTACAAATATCAACATTCACGTCAAAATCCTTCAAGTACTTAAAGCGATTTAAAGTGCAACATTTTGAATATTTCGTCTAGCGTGTGCACATTGTTATAATTGGAGGAATATTCTTTATTTGTTTATTTTCATATTTATTTATTTTTTTAATCTTTCATTGCGAGATTCGGGATATACTCTATTTTTAAGCTATAGATGCTTTGTATTTTTATTTTAATGAAATTCTTATTTACAAAAAAGAAAAAAAATTAGCTTAATTAAATTTAATTGAAATTGAATTCTTTTTTTTTTTTTTCAAAACCTTTTCCTAGATGATATAGGAAACTTGTTAATTAATATGTAAACCCTTTAATTTTTAATCCACTTTTGTTTTAGTATTATTTACCTAGCAGAAAAGAATGGATAAATTGCAATCAATACTGTTGAAATTTATCTTAATTATAAATAATACTTTAACATTTTAAAGATGGCAAAAGTTACCCTTCTTGTTAAAAACTAAGACATATATATATATATATATATATATATGAATATTTTATCCTTCCTGCCCTCTGTAAGAGCCTGCCTTCTCAGGCATGTTATGCCTTAGAAAATTTGGTCTATATTTTTTTTTTAAATCTATTATTTTCGAAATTCCCTAAGACCGTATCTAGTGTTAGATGAGATATCTATGCTAGAAAATAAATACAAAGCGGAAACTGAATCGAACCTTCCCATGGCAATGCATATATTAATAACTGTACATGGCATACATACAAGTTAATACATAAAGCGTTTGGCGATAGAACGATGTACACAATTCTTAAACTAGTCATACTATAACAGGGTACATTTACTCGCATCTTGATGCCTCGTGTCACTACTCATCACCAATCTCGGAATCATCTTTGCAAGCCCCGGCTGGAACGTTGAATATTCCAGGGGCAAACCCTTGTTAGATGATGAACCATCTAAGTAAAGATACCAAATGCAATGTCATGAGTGTATACAATGTCTTTTATCGTAGGTGTCAACTACACCTCTCATGCTACATATCATTTTAGCGGCCACCTCCTTCGAAGCTGGGGTGTATGGGTGCACCATTGATAGGACAGCGGTACCAGTTCGTACTCCCTACGACCTCATATGCGTGTGATCAACAGTATCGTTGTGTATGTATTCATTTCATAGTCATGTCATTGATGCAGTCTACGTGATGATTTCATATCACAGCATGCCAATATGATAAAAGCATTTTCAAAATTTACATCTATAATTGTATTAAATTCAAGCAGCATACTTACAGCTATTTTATCTCGAAAAATGTGCCAAAGCGGCTATTCCTTAATCTCCTTACTCACAAGGACCCCTACAACATAAATTTATTTTTAGGACACCATTTACTATTTTTCATAATTTCTTCTATTTTTTCTTTTATTTCTAAGCTTTACCTCTTCGAAATCACATAATAATTATCTTGGCTTCATAAAAATTTAATCTCTTTTTACCAATATTCCTTAAGTAATATTTCTAATATTCTGGAATTTTCTTAGAATTTTTTAACTTAAATTCCTATTTTTCCCTTATTTCATAATAGCTAAATATGTAATTATTACATAATAATTACCTAATCTTTCATTTTATTTAATTCCTTTTTACTAATATCTCTTAAATAATACTTCTATCACTCTAAAATTTTCTTGAAATTTTTTGAATTAAAATCCTATTTTTTCTTTATTTCTATAATAAAAAAATCTACTTAAATAATTAATAAATTTAACATTTCTAGAAAATTTCTTCACCAATAAATCATAAACAACATTTCAGATTTAATAAAAATTTTCAAATTTTTACTCTTTTTTTTTTTTTAATTTTCTGTCGGGTGCGTGAGCAGCACGCGCCTTCTTCCCACTCGCGAGCGCATGGCTTCACACGCTCGATTGGTTCTTCTTCTTTGGCGAGAAGTTTTACCGCCGGCCGGTGATTCGACCTCGAAACCCGATTTTTCTTCACCTAGTCTCTAGATCTTGACATTACGAATACAATGGTGCAAAAATTAACAAAAAAAGAGGTCGATCTTACCTCGAATCGGCCGAAATACTCCTCGGCTCCGACGAAGTCGCGATTTTTCGGCGACGCTTGGATCTCCCTCTTCACTGCTTCGTTGGCCTCCAAATTTTCCAAAAATGATGCCCACGACTTGAAGATTAAAACCCCACTCTCAAATTTCTCAAACCCTCTCCCAATCGGCTGATCTATGAATTAAAATTTTCGGATGCATGGGGCTTGCGCGACTTGGCTATTTATAGCCCGATTCCGACGTGCCTCGTTTCCCCATCGTCGGCCACGCGTCCCAGAGGCCATACCTAGGTCACTTCGTCATTAAAAACCCCTTCCTTGCCCTGAAAAATCAACTTGCAGGCAGCCATGCGCGTTTCTCTGCAAATTCCAGATTTTTCAAAAATTTCTTTTTTTTTTTTTTACATAAATATCTATATATATGTATATCATATACGGATTTTTTTGTAATTATATACATACATACATACTTACATATACTATACATTTATACCTTATTACATATTTATTTAATTTCTAGGATAAGCATACTTAAGCTAAATAAATTAATCATATAAACATAATTTAATTTAAACCAAATTAATTACATAAACTTAATTTAATAAATTGTTTACATATCATATAGACTTAATTAATTACATGAGCATAATTTAATTTATTCAATGTGACTTAGGGTATTACATTCTCCCTTCCTTACAAAAATTTCGTCCTCGAAATTTAATCATTCCTCACTCATACTAACTATAGGGTCTTCAAACAGGTATGGAAAGTTGAGTTTCATATCTTCTTCTCGTTCCCAAGTTATTTCTTCGCTCATGGGATTTCTCCACAAAACTTGCACCAGGGGTATTGATTTGTTCCTTAGGACTTGATTCCTATGATCCAAAATGCTGACTGGTTTTTCTACGTACGAGAGATTTTCTTGAATCTCGATAGCTTCAGCTAGCATTATCTAGGAGGGATCTGGCTCATGCTTACGAAGTTGTAATACATGAAACACGTCGTGGAGGTTTGACAGGGCTACTGGTAGTGCAAGTCGATAAGCGACTGATCCAATTCTTTCTACTATATCGTATGGTCCTATATACCGAGGGCTTAACTTGCCCTTTTTCTTGTTGCTTCTAGTCACCATTCTTAGTGGAGATATCTTCAGGTATACTTTGTCGCCTACTTGGAACTCCAATTTCCTTCTTCTTGTATCTGCGTAGGATTTCTGGCGATTCTGAGCTTCCATAATTCTCTCTCGAATGATTTTTATCTTTTCTATCGTTTTCTGAACTATCTCGGGTCCCAAAATTTAACGTTCACCTACCTTCGTCCAACATATCGGGGACCTACTATAATACCCGAGAAATTCTAAAGGACTCAAGGGTAATTTATCTCGGGGCAAAATTGGAATTTAAGGATAAATGAAGGGTAAAACGGTAATTTATTACCATATAGATGATTGAATCGACTGCCGGGAGTACCCTGGAGCCGAGATGCCAAAGGAAAATGATATGGTATTAATGAGCACCCCGAGATAAGATTTATGGTGTCGAAAGAAATGAGAACGGGAACTGTTTTCGGTACAGCTAAAAAGGCAGCTGCCAAATAGGCTGCAATACCGAATTGTCATGGACGACTTTTTGGAAATCAACGGAAGCTTGAGGGAGCTTCGGTTTTTCATGAGGAACAACCCTTCAGAGGTTTCAGGAAGAAACGAATGGGTTTAGGGCCAAAACAAAGATTCGGGCCTAAATGCAGTTTTTAGAAATTGCTAGAGGGAGGCCGAAACAAGGTTGTTTTGGAATCTTCGAGGGACAAAATGATGTTTTGGGTCTTTAGGGGCTTAAATGCAATAAAAGAAAGTTGAGGGGTTTAGTGAAAAGGGCCAAAATGAGAAACCCGAAACTTGAAGGGCCAAAGTGCAATTAAGCCAAAGTTTGGCCAATGACCATCAAGTCTCCGGTCGTCGATTTCGGCTGATCCGACCGTAGGGATGGCACGAGGGCTTGTCGAGGAGCAATTTTTGTAAAGGGAGCAGGGGGAAACGACCACTCAAGTGGTCGGATTTTGAAGGAAAAGCCGACCAAAAATTGGTCGGATTTGTCGCGCACCTGCAACTCGAGATTGTGGTCGGCCAAGGCTCGGGTAAGGTCGATCTAGGGCAGGTCGTGGCTTCTAAGGCGGTGGGTCGAGTGTCCAAGGGGTTTTGGTTGCTCGAAATGGCCTATAAATAGGCAACCATGGAGGCCGAAAGTTTAGCATTTTGGAGCTTCAAATCGGCTGTTTTTTTGAACAAATTGGGCGTTCAAAGCATGGGGCTTTTGTTGCCCATGACTTGTAGCTTCATTCTGGAGAATTTGGGCCATTTTCATGGCGGTTGGAAGGCAATTCGAGGGCTCGCCGGAAAAGGAGGCGGACGGCCAAGCCGAAGCTTTGGCCGTCCGGTTGAGGGTCTTCCGGAGCTTCTTTCAAGCTCCAAGATAGGGCAAAAGGATCGACTGGAAGAGGGGAAGCTTCTGGTGGTGTCGGCCTGAATCGCCGGCGACCGGAGCGCCGGAGAAGACGACCGGCGCGTGCCGGTCACGCGCTGGTCTTCCACGCGCCTCACTCGCCCTAGTCACGTGTTGGCGCGTGGGGGCGCGTGTGAGGGTGAAAAATTCTGGAAAAATGCTTGAAAAATCAAGAAAAATATTTTATGGAGGTTTGTGCAAAAAGATTGGGATTTGGGGTTCCCGATGCCTCGGTTTTCGCACCAAAGTGCCTCGTTTTGCGTGAAAACGCAATATCCGGGTAAGTTCAGTATTTTTCCTTGAAAGTTCATAGCATATAATGAATTGATGTGAAGTTAGATTTGAGGAAATAGTCTCGGTATATTTATTGGGATTTTTAGAAGGAAAAATGAAGGAAAATGAAAGGAAATAGGAAATAAATAGAATATTGAGGATATTTAATGATTAAATATTATTTTATGATTGAGGAGATCGAGATGGTGAGATTGGTGCAACTTTTGAGAGTTGGCACGAGAATCAAGGCGGGGCACGCATATCGAGGCGATATGCGCTTTTCAAGATGTCTTTGTCTTTGGACAAAGGTGAGTGGTATTCTCACAAGAAGTTGTATTCATGATATAATTGTTGTATATGCATGTTATTATGATTGCAATATTCATTTGTCATATTGCATTGAAAGTCGTGATATTTCCATTGCACGATATTATTGTCATATTGAAACTTGTGCATGGGGATGGGATGATACCCTCAGAGTGTAGCCGTAATTCCCCTCGGGCGTTGAAGGAATAACGTTTGGCTTTTCCCGTAGACGTTCGGGATTTGCCGAGGATTCCTAGCCGGGCTGGGGATGCCTGGGAAGTTACATTATGGGTATATGTTGTTCATGTATTTGCATCATACATCATATAAATGTTTTTGGACCCTCACTAGAAGTTTCATCTTCTAATGGGTTATGCCCCTGGAACATTCAACGTTCCAGTTGAGACTTGCAGTTAGCAAGGAGCAGGTTGAGATATGACGGCACGTGATGGCGTGGCCGATGGATTCAGCAGGAGATTTCCAGTATTTAATTTATTGAGAAATGTATCTGATGTATGCTCGAGGTTTCATATGATTTGCACTTAGGGTGTTAAATGTTATCTCGGGAGACGTGTATCAATGTATTTTTATATTTGAAGATATGATGGTAATATATGGTACGAATTCTTTACGATATTTATACAAGTTGAATTCAGGTATGTACCGTATCAGGTTTCGATTAACGCTTCCGCATTGTTAATGATTTGCTGGGGTTTCCCTTTGAAATACGACATTTGATGTATGAGGAAAGGGATTATGTATGTATCTGATGGACCCCAGCATAGTGGCACGCCCTCCGACGGGGCGGGGTGTTACAGTTGGTATCAGAGCGAATTTTTGGAAAATAAGTTCGATGAAGGAGTCTTAAGTGACTAGGATGTAGATGATATTAGAGCGAACCTAAGGAAAAGGGTCGCGTGTGGCTAGATAAGCAAAGCCACCGTAAGATTTGGGTATTGACGGTTACTGGATAAGTGCGTTGTTGTGGAAGTGCATGTCTAGGCTAGTTCTGGCTAAGGAAAGACTTGGTACTTAAGTGCGTCCATTGTGACCCACCACTCTTTCCTGGGAACTTACCTGGTGTACTCTTCACGACAGACATTATTTCAGTAGACGACTACTATTCCCGGTGAATAGTAGAATACCTGATAGAAGTTAGATCGAGCAGAATGATCTAGCTATTGGAATAAGGATCCGATGTTATGATTGGAATGTAAGGAAGACTCGGTAACCATGATTAGGGATCCGAGAGATTTTGGAGACTATTGATTTGAGGACATTAGTCAAAATCATTGTAAGGAAAGATTAGATAACTGGTAGTTATCAAGGATGATCGGATCATGAATGATAAGTCTGATGAGGCATGACCTAGCTGATAAGTTAGGAAAACAAGATAAGGATTTTCGAGGATCATTTAGTATCTCGGAAATAAGATATGGGATCCCACGGATTGGGACAAACGAGAGGCCGCAGATGGCCAAATGATGGCGCGTGAGTGCGTCAATTGATGAGGCGAAAGTGGTGCAACCGATGTGACTCGCAAAGGCGGGATAAGGGAACCCTAGCAGGGTGACGACACTACTGGTCGGTGTTCGCAGTGACAGATCTGGATCTAGGGACCGAGCAGAAGGCTTGTAATGAGCTTACGATCAACGTACCGGGGAAGCTAGTTAGCTGTCTCGCGGTATGAGTCGAGGACTCAGGATCTAAGTTGCTTAGTGTACTGCCGAGGAGACGATCAGATGCTGAATATCTGGGGCAACACAGTAGGGTCTGTACCTTGTAGGGGAGACCTAAGTCCTAATAGGTGCGAGGTGTGCCACTGGCTATGATAGATCGAGGCCAGAAGCCTCAGGAATCTAAATGAGACAAATTAAATATGGACTGTGTGTCCTATTTAAAGATTGCAAATGGATCATGAGATGGTCGTGTTGGGTGGCTCAAAGGAAAGCTACCTGACGTATGAAATGGAACGGAAATAAGATGCATGCTCGTGAGCCGTGTAGGCGCTACCTATGAGGTGAGGAAATCTCCAGGCCATGAAGAGGGCCTAGAATAAAGGTTCTTACAGAAGGAGTTAGACTCGGGGCAACGACGACGAATGATAGTTCTTAGAGGACTACGACGAGACCGTGCAGTTTTCACCCGGGACGTACCCGAGTGAGGGTCGACGTATGATGTAGGAGTAAGCCTACCATATGATGGGGGTGATAATGACAGCTGTGTGCTGGCTAACGGAAAGAGTAGTGCCTAGGAAGAACTAATTTAATGGTCGTGTGCCGATAGTCAACTGGATCTGAAGAACGAAAGGCGAGAGTCAGTTGATTCTCGGTATGAGATTTCAGGTAGTTGAGCATGACCGGTCCAAAGGTTTGACCGATGAATAGTGAAATGGTAGTCTCGACTCGAGGTAGAGTTCGGGTACTAAAAAGGAAATATGTGCTTAATGGGTCGTATCGACCGTAAAGAAATGATAAGGAAACCTAGTCAACAGAGGTTGTGACTACGGTTCAGTGTGCCAAACGAACCTGTTAAATCAGGTAAAATGGTCGGTAGTCAACCAGGCAAAGAGAGCTTAAGGGCACCATGATAAATGATGGATAGAAAGCCATGAAGGCAAAGGAAATCGAGTTCTTGGAAGATAAATGGAACAAGATAGTGTGATCTGATTCAGGAATTACGAGAATTGATCGGTTTGTGAATCTTGAGGAATTTCCCTGAAAAAAATGATTGAGGATCTAGAGGTTCGTAATTGGAACTTTAGAGTTTTGAAAGGAAGAAATCCAGTAAGGATGAGAGTATCGTAGGTGACATAAGTACCTGCCTGCTCTAGTTGGTAGTAAGGTTATGATTGTCGTCTTGAAAATTGTGCAAATCTTGGACGTGATGGAAATGATCAAATGATGGCAGATGTGCCAAGATGTTGGTCGCAGTAAGAGAAGCTGCAGACCCAAATTGATTGAGGATCCGAGATTTTCGATTTTGGAGATTGAAACTCTCGTATGGCTAGACAGATAGTCTAGGTAGCCTTAGTGGCAGATTGAGAAATGTATCGCTGAGTGATGTCAGCAAGTTATGGGAATAAGGAGCCTGTCGAGATATGGTCCGGGCACTTGCGGTCAGTGAAAAGCCGTAAGAAATGGAAGATGATAAGATATATTCTCGGAAGATTTAACGGGATTATTTCTTAATAATGATTGCCAATGATAGCTTGAGGTTATAGGATGATTAGCCGTGTGTGGCTTGACTGAGGATATAAATTATCAGACTTTGAAAGAGGTGATAAAATAGAATTGATATCTTTTACCTTGAAATTGATGAAAGATGAAACAACCGCAAGAGGCTGGGATGTAGATGATTGATGTGTGATCGAAGTTAAGATAAGGGAATGAGGCATTCCGGAAAACGACAAATGGAGTCGTGATTTGATGATTTGACCAATGTACCTTTCGCATTGAAGTCGCGTTGGTAATTGTGTCTATTGATGATATGATGGTGTACTCCTCGGATAGGGAGACACGTGAGGAACATTGAGGATCTCAGAATTAATGATGTGATGGTATACTCCTCGGATAGAGAGACGCACGAGAAACATTGAGGATAATGTTAAGGAACATCACGATAGATGTTATGAATGAAATTGGCTTGCTAGGTAGTAAGCAGATTATGAAAGAATTGATGTGAGCATAAGGCTCTATGATGGTGAACGTGAAATCAGAATTGATTGTCATAAGCACCATGAGGATCAGAAGTTTCTGGAAGGTAAGATGTCCTGATAGATATCGGGACACGAACAGAGGTTGGTTCGAGAAAAGGTTGGAAACCTAAGTGAATGTAACTCTGAATATGATCGAGGATCTGTAAGATTTGGAGATTTAGACTGGTATTGAAAAGTATCAGAAGTGACGGGAGTCGGGTCAATTACAACTCTCGGAGACGGGACAAGGAGGCTCTAGAAAGACAATAGCACCATGGGTGTGTGGCCTGTAACAGCGGATCTGAGCCCAAGGACCAAGGTATGAAGGCTAGTAAAGAGCTTATGATCAACGTACCGGGGAAGCTAGGTAGCTGTCTCGCGGTATGAGTCAGGTGACTCAGGGTCTAAGTTGCTTAGCGTACTGCCAAGGAGACGGTCAGATTCCAAAGTTTAGGTACCACCGTGACTGTTATGGTTTGACTAGGATCCAAGTTCCAATGGACCGGAGCAATGTGATAAGATCCCTACCTGTCTATGAATTGATGGAAAATTTTTGAGGTTGACAAACTGTTGTCAGGGGTTCGAGAGGGAACACTCTGAAATAGTTGTGTCCATGATAGGACTCGTGAGAGAGTCAAATGAGAATGAACTGCAGGATGCAGTAAGAGCTTGTGATAGTTCAAATGATCGAGTTGCATGATAGTGCAACAGGAATGAATGATGGCGTGTGGATCATGCCAAGGCACAGAAAGGACTACCCGATGTGTGACTTGGAACTGGCAAATGAGGTATGTGCTCTCGAGATTATGAGACACTACCAGAATGATGGGGCATTGATGTGCTCACAAACCACGAGGAGCCTGAAGTATGAGTTCTCGCAGAAGGAGCTAAACGAGAGGTAGCAACGTTTGATAGAGTTCCTTAAGGACTACGACTGCACTACTTCGTATCATCAGGCGCGTGGCAGAGAGGTGCCCAACGCAGGACCTGGTGGATAGCTGTGAGTGTCAGATGAAGTTAGAGGCTAGTTAAGCCTGCTGACTATGATGGTAGTGCCGAATGGATCGTCTATTTTTATGGCTAGCCTGGTTGTTTAGCTGGATCTGATGAACGAGATACGAAGGCATGAGTGGTTGACAAGTGTTCTTGTCTATGATTGATGATTATGACCAGTCCAAGAGTTATGATTTTTGAAATGCGAGAGGGCATTCTCAAAAGATTTGGGGTAGGATGTGCGTGCCTAGAATGATGAAAGATATGTGGTTGTCTGAAAAGAGCTACAAAAGGAAATGATGTGAATGAACACGATATGCTTGTAAGCATTGCTCGTGTAAGGAATGCAAACCGAGAGGTGTTTGCCAAAGGATCAAATAGATGTTTGATTTGAGGTCTTCAGGTAATGAGCTATGTTATGTCTTAGTTACCTGACTGTCAGATGAAAATTTCGAGGACGAAATTTCTTTAAGGAGGGGTGAATATAATACCCGAGAAATTCTAAAGGACTCAAGGGTAATTTATCTCGGGGCAAAATTGGAATTTAAGGATAAATGAAGGGTAAAACGGTAATTTATTACCATATAGATGATTGAATCGACTGCCGGGAGTACCCTGGAGCCGAGATGCCAAAGGAAAATGATATGGTATTAATGAGCACCCCGAGATAAGATTTATGGTGTCGAAAGAAATGAGAACGGGAACTGTTTTCGGTACAGCTAAAAAGGCAGCTGCCAAATAGGCTGCAATACCGAATTGTCATGGACGACTTTTTGGAAATCAACGGAAGCTTGAGGGAGCTTCGGTTTTTCATGAGGAACAACCCTTCAGAGGTTTCAGGAAGAAACGAATGGGTTTAGGGCCAAAACAAAGATTCGGGCCTAAATGCAGTTTTTAGAAATTGCTAGAGGGAGGCCGAAACAAGGTTGTTTTGGAATCTTCGAGGGACAAAATGATGTTTTGGGTCTTTAGGGGCTTAAATGCAATAAAAGAAAGTTGAGGGGTTTAGTGAAAAGGGCCAAAATGAGAAACCCGAAACTTGAAGGGCCAAAGTGCAATTAAGCCAAAGTTTGGCCAATGACCATCAAGTCTCCGGTCGTCGATTTCGGCTGATCCGACCGTAGGGATGGCACGAGGGCTTGTCGAGGAGCAATTTTTGTAAAGGGAGCAGGGGGAAACGACCACTCAAGTGGTCGGATTTTGAAGGAAAAGCCGACCAAAAATTGGTCGGATTTGTCGCGCACCTGCAACTCGAGATTGTGGTCGGCCAAGGCTCGGGTAAGGTCGATCTAGGGCAGGTCGTGGCTTCTAAGGCGGTGGGTCGAGTGTCCAAGGGGTTTTGGTTGCTCGAAATGGCCTATAAATAGGCAACCATGGAGGCCGAAAGTTTAGCATTTTGGAGCTTCAAATCGGCTGTTTTTTTGAACAAATTGGGCGTTCAAAGCATGGGGCTTTTGTTGCCCATGACTTGTAGCTTCATTCTGGAGAATTTGGGCCATTTTCATGGCGGTTGGAAGGCAATTCGAGGGCTCGCCGGAAAAGGAGGCGGACGGCCAAGCCGAAGCTTTGGCCGTCCGGTTGAGGGTCTTCCGGAGCTTCTTTCAAGCTCCAAGATAGGGCAAAAGGATCGACTGGAAGAGGGGAAGCTTCTGGTGGTGTCGGCCTGAATCGCCGGCGACCGGAGCGCCGGAGAAGACGACCGGCGCGTGCCGGTCACGCGCTGGTCTTCCACGCGCCTCACTCGCCCTAGTCACGTGTTGGCGCGTGGGGGCGCGTGTGAGGGTGAAAAATTCTGGAAAAATGCTTGAAAAATCAAGAAAAATATTTTATGGAGGTTTGTGCAAAAAGATTGGGATTTGGGGTTCCCGATGCCTCGGTTTTCGCACCAAAGTGCCTCGTTTTGCGTGAAAACGCAATATCCGGGTAAGTTCAGTATTTTTCCTTGAAAGTTCATAGCATATAATGAATTGATGTGAAGTTAGATTTGAGGAAATAGTCTCGGTATATTTATTGGGATTTTTAGAAGGAAAAATGAAGGAAAATGAAAGGAAATAGGAAATAAATAGAATATTGAGGATATTTAATGATTAAATATTATTTTATGATTGAGGAGATCGAGATGGTGAGATTGGTGCAACTTTTGAGAGTTGGCACGAGAATCAAGGCGGGGCACGCATATCGAGGCGATATGCGCTTTTCAAGATGTCTTTGTCTTTGGACAAAGGTGAGTGGTATTCTCACAAGAAGTTGTATTCATGATATAATTGTTGTATATGCATGTTATTATGATTGCAATATTCATTTGTCATATTGCATTGAAAGTCGTGATATTTCCATTGCACGATATTATTGTCATATTGAAACTTGTGCATGGGGATGGGATGATACCCTCAGAGTGTAGCCGTAATTCCCCTCGGGCGTTGAAGGAATAACGTTTGGCTTTTCCCGTAGACGTTCGGGATTTGCCGAGGATTCCTAGCCGGGCTGGGGATGCCTGGGAAGTTACATTATGGGTATATGTTGTTCATGTATTTGCATCATACATCATATAAATGTTTTTGGACCCTCACTAGAAGTTTCATCTTCTAATGGGTTATGCCCCTGGAACATTCAACGTTCCAGTTGAGACTTGCAGTTAGCAAGGAGCAGGTTGAGATATGACGGCACGTGATGGCGTGGCCGATGGATTCAGCAGGAGATTTCCAGTATTTAATTTATTGAGAAATGTATCTGATGTATGCTCGAGGTTTCATATGATTTGCACTTAGGGTGTTAAATGTTATCTCGGGAGACGTGTATCAATGTATTTTTATATTTGAAGATATGATGGTAATATATGGTACGAATTCTTTACGATATTTATACAAGTTGAATTCAGGTATGTACCGTATCAGGTTTCGATTAACGCTTCCGCATTGTTAATGATTTGCTGGGGTTTCCCTTTGAAATACGACATTTGATGTATGAGGAAAGGGATTATGTATGTATCTGATGGACCCCAGCATAGTGGCACGCCCTCCGACGGGGCGGGGTGTTACACCTACATTTTCGTCCATACAGGGCTTCATAAGGAGTCATTCCAATGCTGCTGTGGTAGCTGTTATTATAAGCGAATTCCACTAACGGTAAATGCTCTTCCCAGCTACCTGGAAAATCAATCGCACAAGCTCGCAGCATATCTTCTAGGGTTTGAATGGTTCTTTCTGATTGACCATCTGTCTGGGGATGATAGGCTGTACTTAGCTTGAGCTGAGTACCCAAACTCTCTTGCAGACTTTCCCATAACCTAGAAGTGAACCTTGGATCACGGTCCGATACAATGCTTACTAGCACTCCATGTAATCTGACAATCTTGTTTACATACTGTTGAGCTAATTTGCTGATTGGTTGGCTTACCTTCATGGCCAACAAATGAGCAGACTTAGATAGTCTGTCAACTATCACCCAGATAGCATCATTTCCCTTAGGACTCCTTGGCAATCCTATCACGGAATCCATCGTAATGTGTTCCCATTTCCACACTAGAACTTCCAATGGCTGCAAACTCTCACCAAGCTTCTGGTACTCAATCTTAATTCTCTGGCATGTGTCACATTAATTAACGTACCTTGCCACGCTTTTCTTCATTCCTGGCCACCAATATACAGCCTTCAAGTCTTGATACATCTTGATGGCTCCAGGGTGGATCAAGTATCTGGATCGATGGGCTTCTCCCAAAATTGTCTGTCGCAATTTCCTCACACGAGGTACATATATCCTCCCTTGAAATCGAAGGATGTTTTCTCTTACCTCAAATTCTGGTCTCTTTACTCGCCCATGCTCGTCCACCCACATTTTTATTCGAGAGTCCTCAGAATAGGTTTGCCGTATCTGATTCATTAATTCTGGTTGTAGCGTGAGACTAGCTGCATAGGCTGAGTTTTCTCGGGAAACTACTCCTACTGTCATCAGGCTAAATGCTTCAACTAGCTTCCATTCTGCCACCATCATTCCTGCCATACAAGTGGTTTCTTTCCTGCTTAAAGCATCTGTCACCACGTTAGTTTTACCAGGATGGTATTGAATAGTACAGTCGTAATCTGTCAATAGCTCCATCCATCTCCGTTGCCTCATGTTTAGCTCTTTTTGTGAGAAGACGTATTGTAGGCTCTTATGATCAGTAAAAATTTCAAATTTCTCGCCATACAAATAATGTCTCCAAATCTTTAAGGCAAATATTACTGCCGCCAATTCCAAATCATGAGTCGGGTAGTTTCTTTCATGGTTCTTAAGCTATCGGGACCCATAGGCAATGACTCTACCATGCTGCGTTAACACACACCCCAACCCATTTCTTGAGGCGTCGGTGTATACCATAAAACCTCTTGACCCATTTGGCATAGCCAATACTGGAGCGGTTGTCAGCTTAGCCTTAAGTTTCTGAAAACTCTCTTCGCACCACTCATTCTAGTCGAACTTTACCCCTTTCTGAGTTAGCTTGGTGAGGGGTGTCGCAATTTTTGAAAATCCTTCCACGAACTTTCTATAGTACCCTGCCAATCCCAAGAAACTCTTAACCTCGGTAACTGACTGGGGTTGCTTCCAATTCGTCACAGCTGCTATCTTGATTGGGTCGACCGATATTCCTTCGGTCGATAAGACATGTCCCAAAAATGCCACCTGGTATAACCAAAATTCACATTTTGAGAATTTGGCATACAACTTATGTTCTCATAATGTTTGCAATATTACCCTTAAATGTGATTTGTGTTCTTCTTCCGAGGGAGAGTATATCAATATGTCGTCTATAAACACGATCACGAACTTGTCCAAAAATGGCCTGAAGACTCGATTCATAGTGTCCATAAAAGCTGCTGGGGCATTGGTCAGTCCGAACGACATCACCAAAAATTCATAGTGCCCATATCAAGAACGAAACGCTGTCTTAGGCACGTCTTCTGCCTTGATCCTTAATTGATAATACCCTGATCTTAAGTCAATCTTTGAGAAAACCTTGGCTCCTTGTAATTGATCGAACAACTTCTCGATTCTGGGGAGTGGATACTTATTTTTTACCGTTATCTTGTTGAGCTGTTGATAGTCGATGCACATCCTTAGACTCCCGTCCTTTTTCTTGACAAAAAGTACTGGTGCTCCCCATGGCCACATACTTGGTCTGATGAACCCCTTGTCTAACAGCTCTTGAAGTTGGGTTTTTAATTCTCTCAATTCTGCAGGAGCCATTTTATACGGGGGTATTTAAACTAGACCTGCTCCTGGCACGACCTCTATCGAAAACTCGATTTCTTGCTAGGGCAGTAATCCAGGCAATTCTTCGGGAAACACATCCCCGAACTCTTTAACGAGTCGCACTTCTTCGATTTTTAAGGGCTCTTTGCTTTTCTCTTAAACACAAGCCAAGTATCCTTGTGCCCCTTGACGTAACAGTCTCTCAGCTTTTAGAGCCAAGATCCACTTCTGTTCACTTGCCTTCCTGTGCCCTCGAAACTCGACGTTCAAGTCTCCACTCTTGAGGTAGACTGTTTTAGCTTTACAGTCCAAGGTGGCGTTGTATTTAGTTAGGAAGTCAATTCCTAAGATCATATCAAAATCTTGAAATTCCAGAAGGATCAGATCCCCTAGGAACTCCACTTCTTCTATCTGAATCTTCCTATTTTTGTATCATGAAGAGGTTTCGAGAGATTTCCCCATTAGGGTTGCCACTATCATATGACAATTTAATTTTTTCGATTTTTCTCCTAGCACTTAGTGAATGCATGTGAACTGAACGAATGACTTGCTCCAAAGTCTATTAAAACATGCATAGGAATACCGGATAGAAACATGGTACCTTCAATTACCGCTGGATCTTCTGCCGCATCCTGCTGAGTTAGGTGAAACACCCTTCCTTGATGTGCTCTGGCATTTTCGGACATCCCCTGGGGTTGACTTGCCAGTCGCGGCTTGGGGCAGTCTTTTGCGAAATGACCTGTCTGTTGGCAGTTGAAGCAAGTGATTCCTTTCTTTGGGCAGTTCTGGTTGAGATGCCCAATTTTTCCACAATTGTAACAACCCTTTGTCCCGAGCCGGCACAGCCTTCCAGGGTGCTGTTTCTGGCATTTTGCGCATGGGGTACCAGGCTTGAACTTTGGTTTCTAGGGTTCCAACTTCTTGCCTGCTCTATAACCGCTCCCTTGTTGACTCTCTCCTTGGATTGCGTCAATCCGGCTTAGGTTAGCCTCGGTGGTATAAGCTTGCAGTACTGCTTCTGCATAGGTCTGAGTACTTACACTACTCAATGCCCTCTGAAGTTTCAGATTTAGCCCTCTCAAAAATTTATG
Source organism: Diospyros kaki (assembly GCA_036245055.1). Lineage (NCBI taxonomy): Eukaryota > Viridiplantae > Streptophyta > Magnoliopsida > Ericales > Ebenaceae > Diospyros > Diospyros kaki. The sequence continues at coordinate 5,425,673 of BSEG01000010.1, forward strand.
AGCCTTAATCCTTTCGTCCCCTTCATAGATAGGCATGTATCAGATCAATCGACTGAAAGCGTCCTCGTACTGGGCGACAGACATGTCCTTAGTTTGTTTCAATTCCATGAACTCTCTATCTTTTTTCATCCTTAAATTTAGGGGAAAGTACTTCTTGTTGAAGAGTTCCTTGAATCGTTCCCAAGTAACGTAAGGTGCCCTAGCTCGAGGGGTTATTGTTCTCTTGACTCCTCTCCACGATCTATCTGCCTCACCTTGTAGCATAAAGGTGGCACAATTAACTTTCTCTTTTTCCCCGCAATGAAGGTGGTCTAGCAGCTTTTTTGTTTGCTCGATCCAAAATTCCCCTTCACTGGGGTCGACACCAAGTTTCCTCTGAAAGACGAGAGGGTTCTGCCGTCGGTATATGTCGAGCATGTTGGCCACATGACCATCCCAGGAGTGAGTCTCGTGTATGAAACCCACCACACTTCCCAGGATTCGCTCCATCTGATCTAGTCTGCTACTCCCGGTCTCTTGGCTGGAGTCGCCTTCCGGTTGCCTACTTGTGTTTCCTTCGGTGTTGCCAGCTTGTGGGTTGGGTGTTCTAGGCCCAACTGCTAACCTCCTTTGAGTGTTCACCATCTGAAAGGAAGTAGTATTTTGGATTAGACAACAGGATCTTGCCATCCGATTCATTCTATAGATATTATACATTTAGCTGCAAAATGTTTTATGTACATGCTACATAGTCACATAGATTACAGATAACACTATATAAGTTACGTAAATAGTTAGAGCGTTTCTAAGATGGGTCTATTTTGGTCCCGATGACCTCCAGATCCAGACGTTCTTTTCATCTTCAGATTCGTACGGGGGTGCTTCGGGGTTGTTCATTACTTCCTCAATCTCTTCCTCATTCTCTGAGTCCGTGTCCTCAAAGTCGTCTTCAGCCCAGAATATGGGTATGTCGTCTTCTTCCTCTTCTTCTTCCGCGTTAACTGGATTTCCCATACCTCCTGCTTCTCCAGGCTCAATCAGGTTCTCTATATTTTCTTCATCTCTCTCCTCGAACGGGTCCTCCATGTCTTCGTCGAGCTCATCCACTTGTACTGGCTCGTACATCTCTACTAGTAGCTCGCGAACCCGTACGCAGTAAAGACGAAATTCGAGGAACTACTCGTCTTGATGCCGGACCTAATCTTCGAATTCCTGCAGCTCATCTTCCAATACATCGACCATCATGTTTATCTGAAATTGAGCGAGATCAGGCCAAAGTCGGTAGCTTGGGGGCACGTTGTCGATAATTTCTTCTATTTGGACGAGGTACTCCATGATACCCTCGTTCGGCTCCGGGATCCGATTCTCCATACGATGGGCCCAATAATCGACCAAGACTTGCTCCGAGAAGTTTCTAGCCATCTGTCATCATAACTTCCGTTAGTATCCCTAACTATCCTCGAGTTGGTACTTCCCACTTGCTAGACCTAGTCTAAATTTTCTTCTTATGTATCCTTTTAAGTTGAGCTCTGATACCAACTGTAACAGCCTGCCTTCTCGGGCATGTTATGCCTTAGGAAATTTGGTCTATATATATATATATATATTTTTTTTTTAAATCCATTATTTTCGAAATTCCCTAAGACTGTATCTAGTGTTAGATGAAATATCTATGCTAGAAAATAAATACAAAGCGGAAGCTGAATCGAACCTGCCCATGGCAATGCATATATTAATAACTGTACATGGCATACATACAAGTTAATACGTAAAGTGTTTGGCGATAGAACGATGTACACAATTCTTAAACTAGTCATACTATAACAGGATACATTTACTCGCATCTTGATGCCTCGTGTCACTACTCATCACCAATCTCGGAATCATCTCTACAAGCCCCGGCTGGAACGTTGAATGTTCCAAGGGCGAACCCTTGTTAGATGATGAACCATCTAAGTAAGGATACCAAATGCAATGTCATAAGTGTATGCAATGTCTTTCATCGTAGGTGTCAACTGCACCCCTCATACTGCCTATCATTTTAGCGGCCACCTCCTTCGAATCCGGAGTGTATGGGTGCACCCTTGATAGGACAGCGGTACCAGTTCGTACTCCCTATGGCCTCATATGTGTGTGATCAACAGTATCGTTGTGTATGTATGCATTTCATAGTCATGTCATTGATGCAGTCTACGTGATGATTTCATATCATAGCATGCCAATATGATAAAAGTATTTTCAAAATTTGCATCTATAACTGTATTAAATTCAAGTAGCATACTTACAGCTGTTTTGTCTCGAAAAATATGCCAAGTGGCTATTCCTTAATCCCCTTGCTCACAAGAACCCCTACAACATAAATTTATTTTTAAAACACCATTTACTATTTTTCATAATTTCTTCTATTGTTTCTTTTATTTCTAAGCTTTATCTCTTTGAAATCACATAATAATTATCTTGGCTTCATAAAAATTTAATCTCTTTTTACCAATATTCCTTAAGTAATATTTCTAGTATTCTAGAATTTTCTTAGAATTTTCTAACTTAAATTCCTATTTTTCCCTTATTTCATAATAGCTAAATATGTAATTATTACATAATAATTACCTAATCTTTCATTTTATTTAATTCCTTTTCACTAATATTTCTTAAATAATACTTCTATCACTCTGAAATTTTCTTGAAATTTTTTGAATTAAAATCCTCTTTTTTCTTTATTTCCATAATAGAAAAATCTACTTAAATAATTAATAAATTTAACATTTCCAGAAAATTTCTTCACCAATAAATCATAAACAACATTTCAGATTTAATAAATTTTTTTCAAATTTTTACTCTTTCTTTTTTTAAAATTTTTTGTCGGGCGCGTGGCTTCACTCGCTTGACTGGTTCTTCTTTTTCGGCGAGAAGCTTAGCCGCCGGCCGACGATTCAACCTCGAAACCCGATTTTTCTTCACCTAGCCTCTAGATCTTGACATTACGAACATAATGGTGCAAAAATTAACAAAAAAAGAGGTCGATCTTACCTCGAATTGGCCGAAATACTCCTCGGCTCCGGCGAAGTCGCGATTTTTCGGCGACGCTTGGATCTCCGTCTTCACTGCTTCGTTGGCCTCCAAATTTTTTAGAAATGATGCCCACGACTTGAAGATCAAAACCCCACTCTCAAATTTCTCAAACCCTCTCCCAATTGGCTAATCTATGAATTAAAATTTTCGGATGCATGGGGCTTGCGCGACTTGGCTATTTATAGCCCGATTCCGATGTGCCTCGCTTCCCGACCGTCGGCCACGCGTCCCAGAGGCCATACCTAGGTCACTTCATCATTAAAAACCCCTTCCTTGCCCTGAAAAATCAACTTGCAGGCGGTCATGCGCGCTGCTCTACAAATTTCGAATTTTTCAGAAAATTTTTTTTTTTACATAAATATCTATATATATCTATATCATATACGAATTTTTTTGTAATTATATACATACATACATACTTACATATACTATACATTTATACCTTATTACATATTTATTTAATTTCTAGCATAAGCATACTTAAGCTAAATAAATTAATCATATAAACATAATTTAATTTAAACCAAATTAATTACATAAACTTAATTTAATAAATTGTTTACATATCATATAGACTTAATTAATTACATGAGCATAATTTAATTTATTCAATGTGACTTAGGGTATTACACCATCTATCCTTCATTCCCTTTTATATAATTATTATTTTATGATTACAAATATATTTTTTTAATATATATGATTTATTTTTAAAAATATATATTTAATTTAAAGTTATCTTATTGCCCAAAAAAATATTCAAGAGGGGGATAAATTGAATTTTTTTGAAAAATAATAATTTTAACTCTTTTAAAAAATCTTAAATTTGTGAACTTAATATGTGGTGAATGCAGTAGAATGAGAACAATAAAATCACATAACTACAAGGAACAAAATAAATTTATAGAAATTCAACTCTAAAGAGTCTAATCCTTTTTTTTAAGATTTAACTTAAGATTCCACTAGGGAAAATAAACACCAGCTTTTACTTGAGCTAAAATTAACAAACAATCTTTTGTCTATATAAGAATCACTAACACACAGGTAGCACATGTAATCCCCTCACACAACACATAATAGGTGAGTGAAAATAACAAACTTACAATTAGAGATAATACCAAACAAGTCACCGACAATTGAAAATTCTATCAGCCAATACTCTTCCAACACTTGAACATTCTCACTTTTGTTTGAATGTTCTATCAAGTTTATTCTACACAAGTCTCCATTCTTACCCTATATATATATTCCAAAAAACTAACTGTTAAAGAAATGGTCAATATGAAATTTGAAATTCAAAAAATCTTTAAGTTTTTTCTAACAACAAAGAACAAAATAAGAAAATATATCTAAAAGTAATTTACTTTTAATTCAAAATAAATTTACTTTTTGAGTAAAAAATATATTTATCAAAATATGAAAATTCAAATATAAACTTTTGAGAGATAAATAATCAAAATAAGAAAATATGTCTATAAACAATTCATCTTTAATTCAAAATAAATTTATTTTTTACATAAATAAAAAATATATCTATATCATAAAAATATTTTTATTATTATTAAAATCTTATTTACTTACCATTAAGTTTAACATATCTCAAATTATATAAAAATTAAAAAATGTAATTAGAGAACCTAATAATGAGGTTCAAAGTGGCATGGGATTCTGCTTTAATCCCCATCAATCGATGGTGATAAGGCATCACCAACCTGATGGGACAACTCTTGCTAGAGAAGAAAGAAAGATTCAAGAATTGCCAATGAAGTTGAGCAACCTTATTACGGAGAGAAAGATGTCTATAGGGTATAGGTCGAGTTATCGAATGAGCAATATATTGGTATTAATACGATGGTTTGTGAGTTCGATTATCGCCCTGCGCAAGGATCAAAGGCCCAACTTGTAATTTATCTCTTCTGACGTAATCGAGGGCATAAATATTGAAAACTATGTAAAAACGATCATCACGAGAGATGTCCCCAGAGCCACAACAATGTCAATATATAATCTATGGCTTGATTTTGAACTTGACTTGGTTTTTTCGTCCTATTTTGGTCTAGATAAAGAATTTGAACACCCCTAATCAAAAGTAAGAGTGCAATGATGTTGATCTCCTTCACACAAAAAAGCACATCATTAGAGTTCAAATCTTGTCTCTCGTTTCCCCTAAAATGAACATTGTTCAACCTTGTCTCTCTTTTATCACACCATCAACCTCCATCACTTTTGTTTTTCTCACCCATTATCTATACAAAAGAGCATTCACAAAAAAAAAAATCATCATTTTTTTTCAACACCAATTGAGTACTATCACGATTTGTTGTCTATGGAAGGCACAAAAGAGCCACCATTCACTATTGTTGGTGTTCTAAACTTTGTCGGTCGAATGCAGAGATGGAGAACTAAGATAAAGGTATTTTTATAGTGTTTAGATGAATTTACCAAAGTTGAGTTGATAGTAGGAGAAAATTGCCTCGAAATTTTAAAAGTAAAAGTATCCATTGTATTTTCTCAAAGATTAGAGATATTTCTTGCACTTTCTACGAACCTCAATGATACTAAGTACATTTTTTTCAGATATAAACAAATAAATAAAATTTCTTAGTCAACGAATCTTTTCTTTATTTTTTTGCTTAATTTTGAACCTGAATTAATTAATACACACATATATATATATGATATTACCTCGTCAAAAACTTCTATTATCGTTTTATCGCCATATCTTATTGATATAATGTGAGAAAAAAATTATAGACTAATAATGAATTGTTACGTGTTTAAAGGACAAATTAGATAAATTTTATATTTGACGCGTAAACATATTATTGGCACATTTTAGATCAGGATAGACACTTTCATTTTTGTTGTAAATCATATAATTTTATTTTTTTTTTCCTGATTCAAAAGGATAGGTTTAGTTTTGGAAAATATTTTTTTTTAATTTTCTACTTCAATTTTATAATTAAAATAGCTTAATTTTTATGTTTTTAAAAAGTCATAACGTTGATTTTTAAAAAATTTAGAAAATATCAAAAAGGATCTTTCTAGTTCATAGTATAAAGTTAAAAAAAATTAAAATTATTTTTTTGTTTTTAATAAAAAATTCAATTATTTAATAAAAAATATTTGCATCTCTTTTTGTTTAGGTGATAATGAAACTAAACTAGGCCCAGGTGGTTGAGCCCATGGCGGGAGCCCAATAATACCATGGGCCCAACCCCCTGACTTTTAAAAGCTCTCGCATAGATATGGACCGTGTGGCCCACGACACAATTGCAGATTTAGTAAAACTTGGGGCAGGCATTTGTATAACAAAATAATATATATATATATATATACAAAATAATAAAATTGAATAATAATTACTTGTAACGAATATAAATACCCACTGCACAATTACAAAAATTTATGGGTTTATTCAGTTTTACAAAATATTTTATTTTTTAACTTTAATTTTTATTAAGTAATTGAATCAAGATTGAAAATTTAGTTTTTTTAATTTTAAACTATGAATTAAAAAAATATGATTTTTTTTATATATTTTAAATTTTTAAGAAATAATATTTTTTTGTGTAAGTATTTTATCAAAAAAACTACCAAACGTCAACGCTTATGGTAGACTATACCTCGAGCCTCACTTTGAAATACCAGAGAAATCTTTATAAGTCTTCACTTAGAATTTTGAAACTCTTAATAATCATATGTCTTCCTTCCCTAAGTATTATAAGACTTTTGACATGAACGTCAACATTTGTGATGAAAATACTCGATTACTCACTAAATAAAAATTTAAAGAGGATCACGATAAATTTCACAGGTCTCACCTCCCCTAAGCTTTTTAAGATTTTTGACACAAATGTCGATATATGTAATGATGACACTCGTTTACTTACCTAAAAATACTTAGAAAAGATAATAAACACTTTCAACAGTCGTTAATTTATAAATATCTCTAAGCATTTTAAGGTTTTTGATTCGAATGTCGACATTTGTGATGAAGATACCCAATTATTCACTAAATAATATTATAGAGTGCAAAATAAGCGTACTCGTATTTATTTTCATAAATAAAAATTAATATTACGAGGTTTTAAAACATAAAATGGTAAGACATATTGAATTATAAATGAAGTAGATAAAGTAGAAGTTTGGGACAAATTGTATTTTTACCGTGGGGTGTACTGTTGAAGGGAAGACGGATGAATTGCAGGATCACATCAAAGTTTGGTAAATCTTTGATATATACAACACAAGGAAAGGAAACCACCACGTTTCTCTCATTCCTTAAATCAGATGTGCCTAATCTTATAAATTAATGAAACTGACAAAATGGACTAAAGAAGATTTGTGTTTAAGCTTGATGTTTAATTTAGGGCCCCCACCCCCTCCCCCACCCAATTGAAATCATTAACCAGCCAGCCTTAGCCTTACCGACAAAATGGAGCGATATGAAGAAGCATCATGTTGTTTTCTTCTCCTACTCAGCTTCTTAGCTATCTATCTAACAAAGTCCAATCCTCCACCTGTCCCAACTCCTTATTCTTGCATGTGACGTTCTTCCATGTGGGTAGGGGAGAGGCTGGTAGTAGATGATACCTCATCAATATTCAACACCACACCTCTCTCTCTCTCTCTCTCTCTCTCTCTCTCTCTATATATATATATATATAGGCTAAAAGACTAAGTTAACTCGTTAACTTTTTAATTTTAGTCATTTGAGTTTTTTAAATTTTTTTTTTATCAAATTTACTTTTTTACTTTTCAAAGTAGTTTATTTTCATAACCTAAACGTGTGAAATAAACCATTAAAAAAGTTATTTTAGAGTAAATTTTGGTAGGCCAATCTCGAGATTTGTTTAAATTGCACTTCTTGGTGTTATGTTTTTAGACATGGCATACACTTCCCTTAAAAGGTTAACTCTCGTGCAACATATATTTCATTATCATTAGCTATCAACAATTAATTTTGTACAATTTTCAAATTTCTTTTCCTCTTTCATCTAAAATTATAAATAAATAAGTACTTGGTCGACAAAACACCTCTCCCCTCAATGGGTACATTGGAGAGATGGAGAGAGGGGAAAAGAAAAAAAAAATAGGAATTTATTTGTCTTGTTGTCTTTATTGTTGGAATTCAAATAATTCGATTGAATTTTATCGTCACCACACTATTCAATTTAACGACTTTATCTTTATTAAACTATTCATCTTCAAGGAAATTGAACTGGATTCGTATGAAAGTGAACCAAGAACAAACATGATGAAAATGAACGATCTTTGTCAATCTAGACTTGTCTTTGTTATATAGACCAAGATCTCGTCTTATATCATTCAATTTAGGTTTGCGCAATGAAAATAATCTCATCTAATTTGGATTCATTTCGTGCCCAAATCAAACAATCTAGAACCTAGATTATTTGATCTTAGTCCCAAATGATTTTGAATTGAAAACCCAATTTCTAATTGGACTAAAAAAAAAAAATGAGATAAGTAGAGAAGAAATGATAGAGAAAAAATAGTAATAATGGTTTGACGACTACAATGGTTGCAAGTCATTACTAGACCATTGCCATTGACGAGAGTTAATAGAGAGAAAAGAGAAAGAGAGGCAAATGGTCAATTTCTAGAATTTGTTACAATTTAAGGAGTTATGTGTCAATTTTAAAAATATACTATTAGTCAGTGCAATTTAAACAAATTTTAAGAATGGTACGTAAAATTTATCCTTTTTTTACGAGTACAAGTTATATTCTAAAAATACAACCAGTTGAATTATTAAAGTACAAATTAATGAAATAAAATAAATACAAATCAAATAAATTCTACAAGTTAGACAAAATATTCTAAGAAAATCTTACACATGGCCCACGAGTTGAACCTATGACCTAAGAGTTCTTGAGCCTCAACCTTGCCAATGAAGCTTCTAGAGGTAATTTTTTCAGCCCAAAGTAGGTTCGAGAATTAAATTGACCAAAATCAAGAAATTTAATAAGCAAATTAGTATTAAACACTCATGTGATCGCATCTCACATGAGTGTTTGATTTGGATTTGTAGGCTTGACATTCATGTTTTTGTGTCGAAAAAGACTCTATTGAAGAAAGTCGTTGATACATTATTTATATGTCACAACCATTCTTTTTAATTCCATTATAAGTGTTATTGTCCTTTCCAACACTTAAAAGGGTGTCAAAAATTATTTTAAGAAATTAATCTCAAGACACCTCACCTAATATGGTCGACCACTTTTCATGTTTGTTGACATACATAAATATTAGCGTTAATAGCTTGATTTTTCATTGACTTTTTATCAATTTTCAATCTTATCATATTTTAAGAATTACTTTAATTTAATTCTTATATTTTAAGATTGATGTCAATTTTATTCTCGATCAACCTGACGTGTGGTCTAACTAACGTGGTGGTATGTTAATGTGTCCAATAATTGACACATCAGCAAAACGACGTTATTTTACCATACTCTTCCTACAAACTATGTATGAGGACCCAATTGAAGCAATTCTTAAAACGAGATAAAATTAAAAAATAACACAAAGTTGAGAATAAGTCAGGTTATTAGTCCTCCACAAAATGAGAGAAATATAAATAAGGCAAAATAGTATTGTTTTGCCTTATGATTTGCAACAAGAGTAAGGCAAAAAGATGTTTTAGTGATATGTCAATTATTTGACACATCAACATACCACCTTAGTGTCATGTCAGTTGAGTCACACGCTAAGTCGATCGAGAATAAAGTTGATACCAATCTTAATGTACGGGAATCAAATTAAATAAATTCTTAAAATGAGATAAAACTAAAAAATGATGAGGATAACTCAGGCTATTAGGTTTAAATATTAATTAATTACATTATATTATATTATATACATCTTCATTTGAAATTTTTACTTGCATGTGGGTAGCATCGACCGCCCTTGAGTAATATTATATACATGCATAATTCGTATAAATATAAAAGCACTATCTTTATCTTTTTCTTTTTCTTTTTTTTTTTCTTTTTTCTGTCAAATAGGATAAAAGTGATACCCTCTTTTAATATAGTGGGTGGTCCCATCAATCTTACTGAAGAATTTGGTGTGCACATCTGCTTTTTTAGGTTCCCATTTATGTTTCATAATGGTGTTGGATGCTGACTTCCACCTATACCACCTAGCATGGTTATACGAGCCATTTAAGGTGGTAACTTTACCGGTAAGAGAGTCACTAAATATGAATTTGTGAGTATATATTATGATTTTTCTAATAAGTCAGATTATATCGTTTGAAATTTAATTTTTAATCTTACTAATACTCGTGTCGTTCGTGTTAAAAGAAATCTATAATTGTTATTGAGAAGATAATAGTATTATAAATAATATCTTGGGATAACCCCCCTTACGTAGTCCTTACCACTCGTATTTTTAATTTCGATAAAGAAAATAAATCGCAATTGTGAGGTTGTGCGTCACTATACAAGGCGAGAATTGAATTTACGATCCATTAGTACAAAACTAACATATCACTTGTCCGACTTCAACCTGTGTCCTGGGGACTATAAACAATATCTTAATAAGATTTAACGCTATGTTAAGCGTATGGCAAGACGAAAAAGAAAATTTTTAAAAGTCCTAACACATATAATGTCCTCTTAATAATTAAAAATATGATGTTTAGTTTTTTATGTATAAAAGATTAAGATTCTGTATTTTAATTATTAAAAATTATTACTTTACGTCATTATCATGATGGAACATTAGCATGTATATGAACATACCACGTGGATGGTCTGATTGATAGTATTTGAATAAGTTGACTAATTTATTATGCTTTCTCAATAATTTAAAATATGATAGAACTAATCTATATCCTTTTTTTGTTTTTTGTTGACTCGATTACATGCTCTTTTGTTTATATTCTATTTTTTTATCTCAGGTAAAGATTGAAAACAACAATTTTAATAATTGAGATATAAAATCTTAACGTTTTTATAGATTAGGGATCAAACACTATATTTTTTAGTTATTTAGAGAGCACAATAAATCAATCAACCTATTCAAATACCGTCAACTGGTAATCTATGTAGCGTGTCACTCACGAAAACGGGTGCATTTATGCACATGTTAAAGTTCTGTCACAGTAAAAATTTAAAGTAATAATTTTTATTAAAATATCAAATCTTAATATTTTATATATCAAGAATTAAATATTATTATTTTTAAATTATTGAAAAGAGGCGCATTGATTAAGACTTTTTAAAATTTTTATTATGATAGTCATAGTATAGTATGCCCCTCAAATAAAATAATAAATGGGAAAGCTAATGGAGTGGTTGAATGTCTCAATTGAGCTGTGTTTTCTTGTTATTGGTTGTAAATGTAATGCACACGACACAATAATGCATCATATGTCATTAGTATAGTATATATTTCTATCTTGTTTTATAAGAACATAATTAAGACAAGATGTATTTAATATATTTTAATTAATACATCTCAATTAATCAGATTGAAATTCTTACATATTTTATTTATATATCTTAAATTTTATGACTATAATATATTAATTAAGATATATTAAATACATCGTATTTTGTATATGTGACATGTGTGATATCCTTGTCCTTAAAAGAATATATATTGTCTTGTGCACATGAACCCAATAAAGTCATGCCCCTTAGCCCCACATGTTTATTATGGAAAGGACCTTCAAGTGATGATAAGGCTTACCTCTCTTTACAATCAAGCATTTCGAAATTTTTTATTAGAGAAAATTTTTGTAAAAATAGTCGGTACACTTTTCAAAGATTGATAAACATTTTCGTAAAATTAAAACTTTAAAAAAATTCTTTTGAAGAGTTTTTATGTTTCTAAAACTCTCTCTTATAATTGATTTTTTATTATAATATTACGATCTACAATTTCGTTTGGCTTACGATTTCAAGAATTGAAGTTCTTTCAAGATTTCCTCTTACATTTGGATATAATTTATATGTTGAGGCTTTGTTTGGCTATGTGATTTGACCGTTTATAAGATATTTGTTTAGTTTACAAGCTATCAATCTTATTTTTTTACACGTTTGGCATCAATAACAATTTAAAAACTATACAAGTTAAACGCTAATCTAATAACATTTGTAAAAAGCTATCGCCGATCAACTTTTACAAAAACGCTACAAAGGGTTTTTTGAGTTGATTGACTTATTTACGATTTTACCCTCCTACATTTCTAATATTTATACCTTCTATCCCTATTATATTGTTACTCTCTCCCATTTCTTATCTTCTCCTCTATTGCTGCCATCTTCTCCTATCTTCCCTTCTCCTGTATCTACGCCTCCTCCATTACCATTGTCGCTGGATCTCAACGAAGAAACGGTCGTTGTTGCAAGGCTCCCAATGTTGCAAGCTGAATATGGATGAATGTCTCAACATATATATTGAAGATTTGTATGAATTAAATCTAAATTTATACATAAAGTATTATATTAATATATTTTTAATAATTATATATAATTTATCGACATGTAATTATAAGTATTTTAGCAATTGGACATCAACATCATGTAATTATAAGTACTTTTAGGTTTTATTTGTATTATTCAACATCATGTCTATTTTAGTCTTTTTTTCAAATTTTAACAGCTTATTAGTTTTTACAAACCAAATATATAACTTTTAACTAATAGCTTAAAAACACATTCATCCAAACATTTTATCAGTTTAAACGCTACTCAACTGAAAATTTTTAAACAACTTAAAAGCTAAAGAACTTAAAAGCTCTCTTTAAAAAATGCATAGCCAAACTAAGCCTAAGAGGAATGTAAATATATATTAGTAATTTAGATTTTTTATTTTTAATTTTTATTGTGATGCTCGGGATATATCCTAATAGAAACTATAAATGCTTTGTGATTTTTTCAATGAAATACTTACTTGTATAAAAGTGTTTGAGAAAAATATATTTTAAATTATCGATTAAAATAAAAGTATAAACCCCTCTTGGAACTCTTTTGAAAAGGGCCAAACCAAACGCCCTCTAAACCAATTTGTGAGGAATTTAGTTCCAATTGAACCAAATGAAAATAAGGAAAAGAAAAGAAAAGAAAAGAAAGAGTGATATAATGGTTCAAAGAATAAATGCAATTTAATCAAAAGGTAAAGCCTAGTCCCAGCCGATCTGATAAAGTATGTTATTCACAAAAGCATAAGAATAATGGTAGTAGGTCTCAAATTATTTGCCCAATATAGTAATCGAGCGCATAAAATAACTAAAGTGTGTCGTTCACAAAAGCATAAGAATAATGATAATAGATCTCTAATTATTTGCGAAATGTCTAATATAATTAAAATGTCATTATATTAGTAACAATGGGTGAATGATCTTAACAAGGAGTATTGTTACAAAGTTTAAAGTGACTCAACCCTAAAAGTTAGAACCCGAGATAAAAAAGGGCCCAAAAAGAATTGACTCGCCTACGAACCTCTCAATCTTGGATCCAAGGCTGAAGTGATACTCATAATGGACTCTCGATATCATCTAATGCATCTCATCTCAACTGATTACGTAATTTTGTTTGGATTATTCCTTTAGCACAAACCACCTATATAAAGATAGAGTATCTAGTGAGTAAGATACGACATTTATTATGCTCCTATTACATCAATATTGCATTATTCTCGAGTATAGTAACTAATTTGAGCGTTGAAAAACCTATTAGTGGATGTGACTCCACCCTCTTTTTTCAAGGGAACAAGACCCCACCTTCTTATTTTCTCATGAGAGTATTTGGATCGAGCCTAGTCCGAATACTACCAAGACAATCTCCAATTTCAGGCTTATGCCAAAAAAAAAAAAAAAAAAACAAGCAATACAGGAATTTAGTGGTGATTGGCCTTCAATCCTCATCAAGTCTAAAATGATTAAATGTCTTTACATTGGTAATGACGTAATTAATATAATAATATTTTGAACATTTTAGACCCTCAGCATTGGATTAATGGTTTTAGTCTCATTATCGATCGTATTCCACAGGATAATAAAAAGTTGGGTGAGAAAATTCGAGGGAGGTTTCCGGGAAAATTCCGGATTCTAGACAACAAAGGAATGGCAAATCCAACTGTCCCCACCACTTCCAATTTGATTAATGTTTAAGTTGTGATTCCAATTCCCTTGAAGGCTAAGCAAATGATCTGAAAATGTGAATAATTCTATCATTGTGGGCAGCCCTTGCCTGCTTTGAAAATGCTTCTTTTGAAGAAAAAAAAAAAAAAAAGGAAAAGTCCATTTGAAGTAATGAATTAAAGGAAGCAAATTCACTACCTCTCGCAAATATCAATATAATAAATTTATTTTTTGGAGACAAATAATTAAAATTAAATAGAGATAAATATTAATAAATCTCTCTAGATATTTTGTTATATATCTTTAAATTATTTAATATGTATCTTTAACAACAATAAATGTCATATTAAACGTATAATTAGAGACGCAAACAAATAAAATACATATATTATAAAGAGAGAAGATACATATGTACTGTCTATTTGTATCAATAATTGTACTTTTATCAATAATTAATTATTATTAAAGGCACATAATATTATAATTAGGTAATGTTTGTCGGCTAAGATGTGAGGTGAAAAAGATTAGATATAAAAAATATTTTGGATATTTATCATGTTTAACGTGTTTGTCAAACTTATCTAATAACCCTTAAAAAGAAGTCACGTAATTTCTTATCTTGATTTTTTCAAATATGCTATCTCTTCCTCCTTCCCTCAAGATAAATATATCTTGATCTTTATAGATAAAAAAAAAAAATGACGCTTGTGTTCTTTAGTGCATTCTAAAAAGTTTAACAAATAATTTGATAAAAATCTTAAAATATTTTTCAACCTTATCTTGATCATTCTATATCTTCGTTCGAAAAATATTATGTTCTTATCTTAATACTCTGTTGTCTTATTCATTTTAACAAACGTTACCTTAGATAAAATTTGAAGGGACCTTTTTTTCCATTTTGCCCCAATATCACAAATCACAACAATTGATGATGCAAGGGCTAAATGAGAAAAAAGACCTCTCAATGCCTCGCTTTGGTCAAATATTAGTATTTACGTTATTCATATCTTATATAACATATTTTATATACAAGTAAAAAATTAACGTGCCCCAACGGACATGGTTCAATGGTAAAGTATGTGGAGTTTTACATGGAGTATCAATGATCAAATTCTTGTGGCGATATTTGTTCTATATAGAGGTGTGAACTGAATATCCTATTTTATGTGTGCATAGACTATGATTACATCTGGATTTACTTGATAGGCAAACTGGGAGGAATGCTACCCATCCTTAAGATTAGTCGGACAAAGGTCAGAACCTAGGTTATCAAAAAAAAAAAAAAAAACTAACGTGGATGTGACTATCAAGCTCCAAATTTACACACATGAAATATGATATAAATACAAATGAATTTGAATCGAATAGGAACCTAGACAAATTAATTTGATCCACAAATTTACTCATATTTAAGTTGTGGGCTTGACACTCAACAATAATTTTTTTTCTTTCTTGGTTTAATATCGTGATCGCCTATCGCACGCATTGGAGGAAAGTTTGGAGGACGCTTCATACTTGCTTGATGGAAATGTCAAAGTTTGGAAGCCAAAATCAAAAAGCCACCATATTTGCCTAAAGAAAAGAAATTGGCCTCTCCACAAACAGCTAGGCCGGAAGAATTAATGGCACTAAGATGACTTGCTGGGTAAGGAATTAATTTAGGAACTTTCCGCCTAAAGACTGAAGAAATTTATTGAATTGTGGAGCATTCAAATCAAATGGAACCATCCATGGTGATGGGTGGACCATGACATGTGACCTCTCCATTGCTCCACCTGATTTTTGGGTGCTTCCTAGTCATCACAGTCTTGGCAATTTATGAATCGCTATGGCTGTCAATTGTCAATAGTTCCATTTTGTGCATTGATTGGAGTGGTAAAAGAATGGGATATGAATTGGGTATACTTTTTTCAAGTATTTATACTCTATTCATATATAAATACTTTTTTCAAGTATTTATATATTTTTTAAGGATGGAATTTAGAAACGCAATTTATTTCCTCGAGACAAAATTTAGAGATAAAAATTTTTACAGAGAGATTTTGAGACAATAACAAAAATAATTAAAACTTATTTTAGAGACGGCTTTCGAGAATGAATTTTTTCGTCTTTAAAACTTGTTTATAAGATAAAAGATCAATATTTATTCTTTACTTTAAATAAGAAATATATACTGATTTTCGCCACGAGATTTTTAATTAAAAATTGGGATTATTGTGTTTTTAAGTTGGGGTTTGTTAAATGTTAATTTATTTTTGTTTTTAATTTATATAAGTTAGATCTGAATTCAAGCTAATCAGAATGAGTAGGTGTGGAGTTAAGTCTATAATCAACAACTAACCTTGGCTAATTAGACACATCGTTTGAGCTTCACCTTTTATGCACAATATGCACCAACCCTATATATGCTCAATAATAATAAAATAATATACATTATAATTAATTAATTAATACATGCATATATGTCAAAGCATCTATGGGTGAGTGCCTTCTACCCACACCATACGAATATCTTTTTCTATCCATACTCACTCCATTGACAAAATCTGGGTTCGTGCCTACTTCAAATGAATAGACTTTTATCTTATATATTATATTCTCTGGTCTAGTCAAGTAAAAGAAATGCACCAAGCATATCAATATCAATCATGCTAGCAAATCTGACTTTTATATATACGGGTGGGTGCAAGCAAATGTTTTAGCAGCTGCCTAAGATGACTTTAATTATGCCTGCAGGGGAAACACAATTTAAATTGAGTGGTTGGGATCATTAGTTCATGGCCCCTCCCCTCCTTTTTTTTATGCACTCCATCTGCTTGAATAATTTACTCTTACCAGCATAATAATGTTGATTTTGATATTTTTTTAATGCCACCCTAATGGCATCTTCTGTTGTAGCTAGGATGATGCTACGGAGACCAATCCATGGGCTAATCCTCCATTGTGATCTGACCATTTCCTTTCAGTCGACTTGTTCTTGGAAGCATTATTATGCCATCTTTGCTTTTGGGGAACCAATTAATGGATCGATGTCACCTTTCTAGATAATATTATCATTGGATTATTCAAACTTTTCATTTCTTTTCATTAAATCAATTGCATTATTGAATAATAATAATACAAATCAAATGAAATAAAATAATTAAATTATTTCAGGCTCCTCTTGCCTAATTAGTCACTTATGAATGGACATAATTGTCGACAACTGGATGCGTCGCTTAAAAGTGAATATATATATATATATATTTATACGTACAGTTCCACGGAGGAGCAGATTCTGAAGAATCTTAATGCCGGCCATTAACGTGTGTGTGGGTGTGTATTATATATTAATATTAATATTAATATTAATATATTTGTATGAGATGAAAGGGGAACACTGGAGGTAGCAAGCAAGCTTTAATAATGCAGTTCCCACAGACTTTACTAATGGGGTGCTTCAATAAGATAAAGTCCACTTGATCATTTAATAAATAAATAAATAAATAAAATTAAGGACAAGAGAAACTGTTTACACGTGTTGACTTTAATCGGTCGATATATATATATAAGAGGTTTTAGATGAATAAAACACCTAATTTACCCTTTGCATGGGCCAATTAATTAAATTATTTAAACGTAAGTAGAGAGAAGATTCAATGTATTACTCGGTCGACCAAGTCGATACTAAGATCATTTATTTTAAGAAAATCTATTATGAGCTTATATAAAGTAGTTTTATTAATTCTTCATTAATAAATTTGTGGACACTAGAATGTGTAATTGCCCAAGTAGTATTATTATATTCAAAGATAAAGATCTTTTTAAGTCTCACCTTATGGGTGACTCTCACGGTGATAGTATGTATATCAACTGTTTATGGGGTGTGTTTCCTATTTGCTTATTATGAGAATTTATGATAATGGAGATTATGATAATGTCCAAATAAATAAATGCACACATTAGCAAGTAAGGTCTTGTCATCCGGAAAATGTTACTTTGCCTAAATGTGGTTGACACACGGGACGATTGAAAATGCTAAAATAACAAAATTGTCCTCACTCAGGGAAAATGTTTCACATTCTCTTCCATGGCCGCCTCCTCTTCCCCCCCTCTCTCTCTCTCTCTCCCTTTCCCATGGTTGTCTCGCCTCGCGTTGACTGTCACTACATTGCCTAGCCTCACGTCGACCACTGCTGCATCGCTTAGCCTCACGTCGACCGTCACTGCATTGCCTTGCAACGATAGCCGCTAACTGCATCCTCCCCGCCTCATTACTACTGCCTTGCGATGAATGCTCGATCGGACTTCACAAGCTTCATCCGAGATGAAGCCCGAATGAGTATTCTGATCGAACTTTATTCTATGTGTCATGCATGTTTGGGTAATGTAGCACGATCCCTCATCATCTTTGCCACTTCAAAAGTCAATCAATGCTTAGTCAGCCCGTGCTTTGACTTTGAGCAAATTGATCAGAGACTAAATCAAGATAGATATTGAAAAGAATTAAGACTTCAAATGCAACATACATCCAAACAAAATGAGATAAGGCAATATAAAGACAATTGAAACAAAGTAAAAGTTGAAGTTCTAAATACACTTCATATGAAGATATACACCATTACATTCCCAATGGTAGAGCATCTCAAAGACCTATCAAATAAGCTCTTATCCCAAGGCAATCCTTGAATTTTAAAGAGTGAATGAATCCAAACCCATTTCAAAGAATCAAGAGATTGGCTTTTTTGGGCCTCCTTGATGCCACATGTCTCAACCTACATCAACCAAAGACAAGATAATTAACACTAACTCGATTATCATGACTCAAGTTAATCCTAAACTCACCAAAAAAAAAAAAAAAAAATCAACTAGTCTCTGACTACATGGGCAGGGTCGGCTATCCTTATCATCATCCTCATTCCAAAAGGTATAAAAAGACATGTAGGGGTGAGCCAAAGGTAGGATACTCGTTCTAGTTCCCATAACTTTCAATTCTCTCAATCTCTTCCTAACTTAAGAATTAGAGTGGTGTTATCTTGACAGAGTCATAAGGTAGTTTTTTTTTGTTTATGTATATGCAAGTTGTTTTAGCTTATCTCAATAATCTGCATGGTCGATGTCTCATATAAATCGTATAAATTCAATTGATGGTTGATTCTCGTATTATCATTTTGGCATTGTCCATGGGATGTTGCTTTACTGATTTAGTGAAATCGTAGATGACCTAGACAACCACCCTGTTATTGGTGACCATCTATCTAATTTTGAAGCATATCACGAAGAACCAAAGCCTTGTTAACAACCAAAGTAGAGGCATTGTTCACCTCATTGACTTTGAAAACCATCTTTAACCACTAAGCGTCCCAATCTACATTCTTTACCTTGAATTGATGAAATTGAGAGTTGAGCCTATTATAGTTTTGGCTCAAATTTGAAATGAACCCATTGGCCTCGAGCATCCCATCCTAAACCAAAGCTTGTTCACTCTTTATCTTTGCCACCTTATTATTTGTAATCTAGGCCTTCTCCTTAGCCTAAGAAATTGACATCTTAAAGATCACCATTAGATCTTTAAGCGCCTTATTTTTCACGACCAAATTTTCGGATAGTTTGTCTCCTTTTTCTAGGATTACCAAGTTGGAATAACTTTGGTTTTAAGTCTTCGAAGCTGACGACAAATGGAGAAAAATTTAGAGTTCACAAGCCCTACCCTGATCTTCAATGTAGATACTTGAAGGATAGCCTAATTTTGGAAGGCAACCATATTCTAAGAAAAAAAAAAAAAGACGTGTCAAAATTTTTTAAGACAATTAAAAATTTACACAGATGGCATCAAGAGAAGACGATTTCCACACTAAGAGGAGGAACTTGATAACTTCCAACTTTAAACCCTCATCTCTTTGCCTTTCATTTTCATTAGTCAACAACGAGAAGCCTAGAACTTTGAATTGGACTTTGGGCGTAACCCTAACCCTTGCTAGTCCAAACCAATAGCACTCAAAGGGGTGGGTAGCTCGAGCCCCCTATCATCTAGAGTACCCTAGGAAGTCATCTTTATCATTATTATTATCCTCATTTCAAAAGGTATAAAGAGACTTAGAGGGGTGAGCCAAGATAAAATATTCATTACAACCTTCATATATTTAAATTCTCTTGATCCCTTGTTGATTTAAGTATCAGAGTAATACTTAAGTATCAGAGCATCCCATCCTAGACCAGAGCTCGTTCACTCTTCATCTTTGCCACCTTATTATTTGTAATCTAGGCCTTCTCCTTAGCCTAAGAAATTGACATCTTAAAGATCACCATTAGATCTAAGCGCCTTATTTTTCACAACCAAATTTTTGGATAGTTTGTCTCCTTTTTCTAGGATTACCAAGTTGGAATAACTTTGGCCTCAAGTCTTCAAAGCTGACGACAAATGGAGAAAAATTTAGAGTTCGCAAGCCCCACCCTGATCTTCAATGTAGATACTTGAAGGATAGCCTAATTTTGGAAGGCAACCATATTCTAAGGAAAAAAAAAAAGATGCATCAAAATTTTTTAAGACAATTAAAAATTTACACAGAGGGCATTAAGAGAAGATTTCCACACTAAGAGGAGGAACTTGATAACTTCCAACTTTAAACCCTCATCTCTTTGCCTTTCATTTTCATTAGTCGACAAGGAGAAGCCTAGAACCTTGAATTGGACTTTGGGCGTAACCCTAACCTTGCTAGTCCAAACCAATAGTGCTCAAAGGGGTGGGTAGCTCGAGCCCCCCATCATCTAGAGTACCCTAGGAAGTCATCTTTTTCATTATTATTATCCTCGTTTCAAAAGGTATAAAGAGACTTAGAGGGGTGAGCCAAAATAAAATATTCATTACAACCGTCATATATTTAAATTCTCTTGATCCTTTGTTGACTTAAATATCAGAGTAATGTTATCCAAATCTTTAGGCAATTTTTTATTGTTCTTTGCAATTTATTTCAACTCATCTCAACAATCCACGTGGTTGAAGTCTAGCGTAAATCATATAAATTTAATTGGTGGTCAATTCTTACATCATCAAAGAATAAAATAGTTAAAAGTAATAATAACTGTTTTATTATAATAAATCTTCTTATTTTGTGTTCAAAAAAATTATTTAGAATAAACAACTCCCATAAAGATAAGGATCTTGAGTATATCCTCATAGATACAAATAAGGTTGAGCTTCATTAACTTCACCAACCTGATAAGAATGAATAAAAGTCCTCCCACAAAATCAAGATCTTCTTGAGAAAATAAGAGCAGTATCTCACAAAATACGAGAATATTCAACCATGCAAGATTGGAATTTTAGGAATATAGAAGTCCGATGTCATAGTCATATGCTGCACAATCTTTAACACTTCTATGATGCGAAAAAAAAAAAATCCAATAGAATTTGTATTACTTGGACAATGAGTGTTTGTGGCAGTGATTAGGCTTCAATCAAGGTGAAATTGTTAAACCGGGCACTAGTGATGCCTTCACACATTCACACACACACACACACAAAAATAATCATTAAGATTGTCGTGGTCTAGTTAGACGAAAATAAAAATAAAAATAAAAAATATTTTTGATACGAAATAAAAATAAAAAAATATAATTTGTTAAAAAAATAGAAAACAAATGCACAAGATAAAAGTATAAATAAAAAAATATAAAAAAAATTTGTCAATATAATTTTTAATATAAAAAATTATAAAAAATATTTATTTAATCCACAAAATAGTTAATCTGAATTGAAGATAGCATGAGCACCAAGTCATTGGCAGTGAGATGGAACCGAGCAATCAGAGTTGGAAATGGTGACCTCATGAGCAACTATAACAAGTATTGAGCAACTGAATCGACGACAACACCAAGCAACGAGCAACTGGTCAATAAGGGAACGAATACAAAGGGACGGTCGGAGATGAGAGGATTGAACTAAGAAATGCTTCGGACTTCAAAAATTAGGGCTAGGGTGTGAGGATTGAGGAGAAGAAGACATGCAAAATTAATTGCTTTGATTACATATTTTTTGGTCAGAACCAACATCTGTCGCTGGAAATGCATTTTCGATAGTTTGGGTTTATTATAAAACACCCCCAAAATGTTTATGAAATTATAGAAATGATTTGAAAAACATTTTTGAAAGTTTTCAACGTTTTCAAAAAGAAAAGTGTCTTGGAAATATCAAAATAACGTCTCTGAACCATTTTCATACATCAAAGGTCATGGTGACCCCAAAAAAACCACATGATGTCTAAATTAATAAGTTGGCAAGGGTGAAAGGGTGTATTTGTTGATAGGAGGCACACAAATAAGAAAAATATGAGATCTTAAAAAAGATCAATAGGTTGAAAGTGACGACCTATTCGAGATTAGAAAGATGAAGGCACCTTGAAAATGTCATATGGGGCAAATATTTATGCAATTGAGAGTCCATAGCTTGCTGGAGTTATTTGCTTATTGAATCTCTAAACAAAAATTAGGTTAAGAGAGAGGTGATTTGGCTTATGTCTCTTGATATTAATCCTTAATTTCTAAGAGACAATTTGCAATTTGTTTATCAATTGAGATTGAGCTGTTAATCTTAGATTGTTATTGTTCTTTCCTATACCAAAGAATTGACGAACGTGGGTGATACCAGTAACATCGGAGCTAGTTCCAGCCATTAGAGTGAGGGGTGGCAGTACCTGCAAAACACTATGATGGTGAAGTTAGTAAGAGATTTAGTTGGCAAATGTCAATGCGAGTAGGTCCTAGGGTGTTACAGTGGGATGGGACGGAGATATCCGATGTCGATGAGACTCTTTGATGGAGGCATGGTGTCGACAAAACCTTTATTAAATGTTGGATTAAATGGCAATGGAACCTGTGGTGGGCGTGGAAGTGTTGCAGGTACAAAAGTGATGATGATCACTACTGACAAATATGAGGTCGAGATTAGACCGGAAGGCCAATAAAAGTCTTGGGCCTTCTTTAGGCCAATACGATCCAGTTATCATCCTTACCATTTTGTTGTATATGGCTTTCCTTCTAGGGTTGCTTCATTGCTGGAAATGTTGAAATTGTGTAGGAGTTACCACAAATGCCACATTTTGATGAAGCTACTCTCTTGCCATTTCATCAATGCCATTTAATTTTAATGATCATCAATAATAGTATTTAGTAATGAAAATTATCAAGCCAATGATCATTTGGTTAATTAGATTTTAAAGGTCTCGAGTTCAAATTTGGTGTGCCTCAGGCTCGAACGCTCCCCCTAACTAGGTTCCACTTGATCTTTTACCTTAATGAAGTTTAAGGACAAGCTAACGATGTTGTCATGAACATATAGTGGCTATTGTTAAACCCATAGACAACATTTGGCCGTTGCTCGACCTCATTGTTGATTAATTTTTGATTTGAAAGGTTAAGACGTTAGATAGAAGATTAATTTTATATTTTTATATTATCATTTTGTTCTCAACAGACACCATCATATGTGATCGAGCTTCATTACAGAATTGGTACAAATATGTGTAAAAATTTAAATATTTGGTTGGCGATGAACTTTTATAATTTTTTATTCTAATACCATATTAAATTGTTAATCACATTTCGAATTAAAAGTTTAAATTATTAAATAAAAGATTAATCTTATTTTTTTATATTATCATTTTTACT
Organism: Diospyros kaki; assembly: GCA_036245055.1. NCBI lineage: Eukaryota > Viridiplantae > Streptophyta > Magnoliopsida > Ericales > Ebenaceae > Diospyros > Diospyros kaki. The sequence continues at coordinate 5,449,485 of BSEG01000010.1, forward strand.
CTCAACACTTATGAATCAAGTATTATGGCCATCAACTGTATCATATTTAACTTCATAAGTGAAATATTTACTCTCAACACTTATGAATCAAGAAATATGGTTGTCAACTGGATCATATCTATGTTTTCTAAGCTATATTTAGATAAGTTAATTTAAAATGATATGTTTTAAAATTTTTAATTTCAAATTCTCAATGTTTGTTTTCTAATGTAAATTTATTGTATAATAAAATGTGAAAATAAAAATAAAAAAGTTTAGGCAAAATACAAGTTAATGAAAAATGGTGACGTTGCATCAATGTAGCATGGACACACAAAAAAATAGGTCTCATTCGTGTCCATGTTGTGTCGAACGTGGATATAGCTCCAAGTGTGCTCTCCATGTCATTTTATTAAAAAAATTCAAAATAACTAAAAATAATGGACACAAGAGTCAAATATTATAACTCATGGAGTTGTTATGTTGCCCGACACAAATTTGCAAGAGATGGTTGTGTGGATCCCACCCTCCCATGGAGCCCATGCACTCGACGCAAGCAGTAGAAAATTTTCGTTATAACTCAATGCTACTTTGTAAATTTGTCAAATACTTTTTCTATCACATCACGTCAAACTATTTTCTTTAACCTCAACCTAACCTATTCATAGCACATCAACTCCAAAAAACCTACTAGGGGTCAGTATAGACTAACCTAATCAACTTAAACCGTAAAAGAAGTAGTCGATTATGATTTGATAATTTTAAAAAATATTTAAAATAGTTTAATTTGAATTTTGAGTTTGAGCAAATTGTCCAAATAATTGCTAGCAAAAATTAAGTCTTTTATAGTTTAATTTTTTTTATTTAGTTACAAAATTATGAATTTTAATTGATTTTCAAGTGAAAAAAAATTAAAAATTTTAGATTTCATGATTCAAAATAAGACCTTTTGAAATAAAAAGTTTAGGTAAAATACAAGTTAATGAAAAATGGTCAAGTTGTATCAATATAGCATGGACATGCAGAAAAATAGGTCTTATTCATGTCCATGTTGTGTTGAACCTAGATTTAGCTCCAGGTGTGTTTTCCATGTCATTTTATTAAAAAAATCAAAATAACAAAAAATAACGGATACAAGAGTCAAATATTATAACTCATACAGTTGTTATGTACCCAACACAAATTTGAGAGAGATGGGTGTGTGGATCCCACCCTCCCATGGAGCCCATGCACTCGACGCAAGCAATAGAAAATTTTTGTTATAACTCAATGCTACTTCGTAAATTTGTCAAATACTTTTTCTATCACATCACGTCAAACTATTTTCTTTAACCTCAACCTAACCTATTCATAGCACATCAACTCCAAAAAAACCTACTAGGGGTCAGTATATACTAACCTAATCAACTTAAATCGTAAAAGAAGTAGTTGATTATGATTTGATAATTTTAAAAAATATTTAATATAGTTTAATTTGAATTTTGAGTTTGAGCAAATTGTCCAAATAATCGCTAGCAAAAATTAAGTCTTTTATAGTTTAATTTTTTTTATTTAGTTACAAAATTATGAATTTTAATTGATTTTCAAGTGAAAAAAAAAATAAAAATTTTAGATTTCATGATTCAAAATAAGACCTTTTAAAATAAAAAGTTTAGGTAAAATACAAGTTAATGAAAAATGGTCACGTTGTATCAATGTAGCATGGACATGCAGAGAAATAGGTCTCATTCGTGTCAATGTTGTGTTGAACGTGGATATAGCTCCAGTTGTGTTCTTCATGTCATTTTATTAAAAAAATCAAAATAACAAAAAATAACGAACACGAGTCAAATATTATAACTCATAGAGCTATTATGTTGACCGACGTGAACTTAAGGTGAGTGTGTGAGTCCCACTCTCTCATGGGACTCATACATCCGACGCAAACAGTAAAAAACTGTTATCATAACTCAATGCTACTTCATAAATTTGTCAAATACTTTTTGTATCACATCACCTCAAAAGCATTTTCTTTAACCTCAACCTAACCTATTTATTGCACACCAACTCCAAACAATCTACTACGGGTCTGAATAGACTAACCGAGTCAACTTAAACCGTAAAAGAAGTAGTTAGTTATGATTTAATAATTTTAAAAAAATTATTTAAAATATTTTAATTTGAATTTTGAGTTTGAGCAAATTGTCCAAATAATCACTCGAAAAAATTAAGTCTTTTATAGTTTAATTTTTTTATTTAGTTATAAAATTATGAATTTTAATTGATTTTTATTTGAAATACAAAAATTAAAAATTTTAGATTTCATGATTCAAAATAAGACCGTTTGAAATAGTCAAATGTCATCAACTCTTTTACTTAACCTTTAACCAAAAATTAAAATACAGTTATTAGTTGATATGTCTGCTTCAGTTTCTTATTAGCCGTTAGAAGCTAAAAACCCAATAAAAAATGCTTAGAAACCCAAAAACATGGGTTGGGTTTGTCGTTGAAAACTCAACTTTTGAAAGTTAGACGAAGACTTTGGGTTTTTCCATGACAACTACCATCACAAGTAAACAAGAAAGAAAATTAAGGTGTGTTTGGTAGCATAAAAAATTTATAAAAAATATTTTATTTAAAAAATTAAATTTTATTTTTGTTATTTGACACATTATATTTTTCATGGAAATGAATTTTATGATATAATCATTAAAATATTATTTGACCTCTTTTCATAGAAAATTTCATTTAGTGGAAGTGATTTTTGTTTTTCATATAAGTTAAAAAATATTTTTTTTTCTAACTAAATGCTACCAAACATACTTTTAATGTCAGAGCAACCAAAGAGTTTAGGAAGGAAAAGGTAATGATGAGTAAAATTTTAATTAAATCAAAATAATCGAGATGAATTGGTCGAGATTAATAGTTCAGTTTGGTTTAATTTATAGATCGATTTCATTCGATTTTTAAATTTGAGTTTTTTTAGTTATTTCGATTCAATTATGATGATGATTTTTGGGACCGACCACCACGTGTCACCTCTATAGCTGGACCTTAGAAATAGAATCTCAGACTTGGCGATATTGGACCTCAGGTATAGAACCTGCAAGACAATGGAAGACCGGGGCTAGAATCTCCCGCGATGGACTCCGACGCTCAAATTAGTAGAGTAAATACAAGTAGTAATAAATGTGAGAAGTGTAGAGATTGTCTATACATGGTGAGGATCTTTATCTTTCATAGGCAGACTCGCTATGGGATACCTGAGATAAAACCCAAGATGAGCGGGCACGGCTCCCGAGAATCCCGATCTAGTTGGAACGGGTCTTACGGCCCGGCTCGAATTTTTCAGGCTCCGCTCCAAAATGTTGACTTGCCATATGTCGGTCTCTCAGGCCATCCACGTAGCGAGCGAGATTATTAGCGTGTAGGAGTATTCTGGTAATTTTAGGTAGTATTACATCAAATTATGTCTCTATTTTGAAAAAAAAAATTGAAATAACCAAACTAATCGAAATATTAAAAATGATGTTATTTTTAATAAAATTATGAAATATAGAATGACAGATTCAACAAAAAAGATGACGAAGATGTTATTCAACAAAACAGAAGGATTAGTTTTATTTTTTTTTATTTTTTTAATTTGAACTAGTATTTGATTTAAATTTTTAAAAAAATTAATCTATTTAATTTGTGCAATTCCATTTGATTGCATCCACCTTGGTGAATGGAAAAAGGAAAAAGGGTTTCCCAAACCACTAACTATTTAATCAATTTATCTTGAATTTTAGTAAATTTATTTAATTGTTATTTTATAATTAATAATTAGTATTTGCAATATATTACTTCAATTAAAAAATAACACGGGTATCGAATTCAAAGATCCGACTAGTCACGGCAGCAATACAAAAGGTCCGGAGATGAAAGGTGTTTTTTAAATATATTTAATTGTAATAATATAATAATATAAATATAACTAATAAATATTAGAAAAAAAATTGGACCAGGGGCAGTCTGCAGCCTGCAGGCACATTAAATACCGTGGCAGAAACCATCCTGCATCATGTGAGCGGTCCCACTAACTAATTAATTAATTAAATACTTATCCACGTGGCCCCACCTAGTCCTAAACCTAGATATCCGTGAAATCAATGTCATTTTGGCGGGAACGTTACGTCGGTCCATAACACCCGTCCGGCGTCCACGTGTAAACGTGCTTGAACCGACGCTCCTCCCAACAACAATAAAATAAAATACCTTACCATTAACGTAAAATACAAAACATCAAAATATATCCTACTTTTTGTTGAATCAGTCCTCAATAAGTTTGGTTTGATTGTGTTTGTTTATTAATTAATTTAAATATAATTTATGACTTGCTTAGCTAACTAATTTGTGTCGAGAATATTATAATATTTGCGTTGAGTAATATAACGTTTGCTCAATGTAAATAAAATAAGAGGAAGGGCGTGAGCCTCACTCTTTTCCTCTTGCATGTTTGTATCCTATCTTGCATGGAAACGACTCAAATGAGCTATTTCTTCATTTTTGAAATTTTTCTTAAATATTTTTTATTTTCGTTTCGGATTCTATTTATACTTAATTTTGTTTAGAAGAATGTTTATTTCTGTTTCGTATTACAAATTTTTTTCATTTTCGTTTCGTATCAGAAATGTTTTTTATTTCTATTTCTTATCAAAAATATTTTTTATTTCCATTTTCGTGTAACTCTGTATTTATGTTACACAAAAATGACTCGGAAGAGTCATTTCTCAGTTTTCGAAATATTTTTTATTTTTAGTTAGGACCCTATTTATATCTATTTTTTTAGACGAATGTCTATTTTTATATTTTTGTTTTTTATTTATTTTTTATTTCTATTTTTGTGTAATCTTTGTCTATCATAGACAAATCTGACATGAACAGAAGAATAAATCTGTAATTTGTGAATAGTTCATTTAGTGTTTATTTAACTTGCATGTGTATTTTTTTATTTATACAAAAAAAAATCGAAATCTTGCCTTAAATTTGGGGTATCGAAGTTTGAAAGCAACCGACGGAAAAAACAAAAGAAAAGTACAGAAGTTTCAACCAAACAAGGCGGACCCCAGGAGGTCTCTCATTTGATGGGCTTCTGGTTAACCCTAACCAACCCACGTGGTTAGGTTGGGGTCTGTTAAGTAGGGGGGTTGAACGGCTCGGATATTCGGCTGGCGAGCCGCCGGGTCGGCTAGTAAGGAAAATAAGACCGGCGTCGCTTTTATTTATTTATTTATAGAGAGAGGTATATTATTTTAATTTATATTTTATTATTTTTAAATACTATGAAACTATCAATTTTATTTTAATTTTATTTCAAATGTAACCTAAAAAGTCGAAAAGCTCTGCAGTAAATGGAGACTCCATTTAAGTTGGAGGGGCGGGCAATGGGCATGGTCGGGTCCAAGTCCAGCGGTGGGAGTTGATAATGTTGTAAAGCAGCGAGGACAGAGACTGGCCGCCTTGTTTTGGCAATTGGCGCAACGTGTACGTGTTCTGCACGTTCGCACCTCACGTGATCGGCACCGTCCTTGGCTTCGGCTTTTCAAATCCTTCCGCAACGTCGTTTGTTCACGTCATTTCTGGTGCCGGATCTGATACGTTACCCTAATAATATTCTTTCTTATCAAAATTATTTGTCACGGCAAAAATTATATTTATATTCTTAAATTTTTATATTTTTTAAAAATTTTAATTTTTTTGTAATTCTAAATCCACTCCTAAACTTTGACCAAAAAAACATATTTATGTCACTGACTTTTAAGTTTTTTTTTTTCTTATGAAATCTTAAAAGATTGTTATATTCGTATTTCAATTTTTAATTTTAAATTTATTTTTAATTTTATGTTTTGAGTATATATTTTAAAATTATTAAAAATGTGTTCTTTTTATTTGTAGCACGCGTTTTTTGCGTTTTGAAAATTTTAAGTATGTTTGTGATAAAAATAATTAAAATGACTTTTTGTTGTTCAAAATATTTTTTATAAATTTTTTTTCTTATTTTCGAAATTATATTTTTGAAAATATGAAAATAAGTGCGTTTTCACTATTTTTGAAAATTAAAAACTGAAAATAGATTGAAAACAACAAAGAGCCTACATTTTTTGTGATTCCAAATGCATTCTTAAATTTTGTAAAATCACTCATTTAAACAGTTAGCCAGCAAGTGAATAGAGACATTCAAGTGTTTAAATAAGTAATTTTGCACAATTGAGGACATATTTGAAATCATAAAAAATTAAAAATTTCACAAGAAAAATGTAAAATTCATAGACATAAATATGTTTTTAATCAAAATTTTGGGGCACTTTTAAAATTACAAAAAAGTTAAAATTCCGGCTTAATTATGCTTTGGCATCTTCACAGCTTCAAACTCTCACAATCTCGCTCAGCCGGCATCTACACACTTGGTATAATTTTTTTTTATTTAATATAGTATTATTACACCTTGCATATTCAAGTAAATAAATAAATTTTTACATGAATTATAAGTAACTCATTCTACTTTAATTCAGAAACCAAATCGATCACTATATTATTATACTTTAAATATAAACAAATAAATTAATATATTTACGGACATAAAAAATCACTTTAGTTATTATGGTGATATCGTTTGAAAGCAATTAATGACATTTAAATTTAATTAATAATATTAATTCTATCTTAATCAAACCTTAATATGAGAGGTGTACTCAAACTTAGATTTTAAATGTTATAGACAAGGGGGTGTTTGTGTTTGCAACTTAAGAGTTTTGCATTTTGAGTTGCTTGCTACTAAGTTGGGTTATTCGAAATTCAACAAAAATATTTGTGAACTTGTTGGGTTTGATTTTTGAGTTTTTAATTATTTTATAAATCTTAATCGCTATTATAATAAATTAAAATTATTATGTTATCCATATTGGGTAACATAATAATTATTCGATATGTATGATTTGAAAGGAGGGACATGGGCATCATGAAGGGTGATGGGGTCATACACCAACCTTTATTAGCTCGTATCGCGATCACATATTAGTTATATATGACAAATTTATTTGCACATGAGGTTAAATAACGTTATTGATAATATTTGTAACCAAGAATGCAAGTTCGAGTCATGACAGTCATAGTGTAGGAGTTTCACTTTCTTGTGGGCGTGATTTTCTGTGGGCACCATACATTGCATTTTCTGTCTGGGAGGTTGCTGTGTACCGTGATTTATCCCTCTTACATGCGCAAAATAATGTGTAGAGACTTTTAAGGTGAGAAATTTCACATTTTGTAGTCAAAAATGACATTTGTAATGTGGCTAACATTATCTGGCATTTTTGTGTATTATTTTCTTGTTAGAATTGAATTTGAGTTATAGATAAAGATCATATCCAATTCGATTGTTCAGATTAATCAATCTTGGTAACGTTGTGCTACAAATTTAAACTATAATGTTGAGCTTTTATCTTCAAAGTAGGTAAGGTTTCATTGTTTTGGGGGTATTAAATAGCTATTTGCTTTGTGGATTTTAGGGTTCCTTTTTACTCTTTAGTCCTAAAAAGGGGGGGAAGAACAAGAAGCCAACCAATTTTAACTTTTTTAAGAATTTTTTTTTTAAAAAAACACTAATGCCAGAGCCTCAAGAACAATTTCCAGATTTTAAAATTGGAAAATGACATCTTACTTCACGCCTACCTCAAATCTCACGGCAACGGAACTTTGTACGGCCCCTTGACTTTTACTATTCCACCGCGAAAACAACTCTCTCCAAAACTAAATAAAAATTAAATTTAATAAATATTTGAAATTAGCTAGCTAGCGAGCAAGCAAGCAGATGCAGATCTCCCTTTTGTCCCGCTCAGCCGAGCCGAGATAAAAGGATGGACCAGAACGACGTCGTGATTGACTAGGCCACTGGGCCCCACCGCCCCTTCCTCTACTACTGACCGGACTCAAATCTCCATTCAAATCCACTTTAATTCAGCCTTATCGAATTTTTATTTTTTTAAATAAATAAATAAAAAGCAAAAGTCGGGACGTCCGTGATGGCCGAAGTATTCGGTACCACGCGCCTGCATGCGTCTCCATCATCATTCCCCTTTCTCTCTCTACTTTCTCTCTCTATATCGCCTCACTATAAAAGCCCTCTGCATCTTCGTGCCGCTTCACAGCATCGTACCCCTCTCTGTCTATCTATTTCTCTCTCTGCTGGAAACCCTAAAAAGATAAGGTTGGAGCCCCTTATTTATGGAGGAGGTGAGCTGCAGGAAGCGAGTTCGAGACGACTGGGACGAGTCGGAGCTAGACAGCCCCGAGGTGAAGCGACTCAGGGACGATCTCCTCAACAATCTTGACGACTCCGATCTGTGTACCGCGAGTCCGGATCTGGACTCCTTCATGAAGACCTTTGCCGATGAGATATCTGCCTCGCCGGTGCCGGCGGTGTCGGCGACTGGTTCCGGCGAGTCTCAGCCGGAGCTCGGGTTCCTTCTGGAAGCCTCCGACGACGAGCTCGGCCTGCCTCCGTCTACCACAACTTCTTCAAGCGAGACCGGGAATAAACAGTTGAGCGAGTTGGATCGCGTTTCGTCGGACTCGTCGGTGGAACTCAGTGAACCGTGGAGGTTTTGTGATGAGATCCTGAGTTTTGACGAGTTTGGAGTCGCCGGCGACGGAAATGACCTTGGCGTAAATAACCACGGGGAGTACGTGGCATTAGACGGGCTGTTCGATCACTCGGATCTAGGTTTTGGATCCTATGACGCTTCGGTAACCTTATAACGGCCCGACAAGACCGTCGCCGGGAGTAGTGCCGGCGGCGAGTTCCACTGAACTATGAATATATATATATATATATATATATATCACAAAAAACATAGTGTAAAGTTCTTTTGATATTTTTTAGTTCATTGAAAACAGAGGCTAAGGCACACATAGGAATGGCTGATCATCAGAGCCAAGTTGATGGCAAATCTATTTCTTTTTCCTCGAAACTGGAAGAAAGACGAACTTGTAACTGATGATGCCAGGAGAAAATCAGTAACAATCACCTCATAATCGTCGCCTCAACAGTGATGCAAATTATACAAAGGACTTTTTTTGGTTTTTGGCTAACTTCTAGTCTTTTAGTTTGAATCCCTTGAATTTTAAAATTTTAATTAGTTACCGTTTCAAATTAAATGGTTTTTCGGGTTTGGTTTTGCAGTTAGATGATAGGCAGCAGCCAACCAGCTCTTCACCTCTTGTTTCTGTTTTATTTGTTATTTAAAAATTTGGTTGCTTCTTGCTGTTTAATAGGGTGAGTGGTTAGCCGTACCGCTCGCCCATCGCCCATCTAATTCAATTTTGGTTCTAATCCATCACACGCCAAGCTTGTTATTCCATTTAATTAACTTGAAAAATAAAATATTATGATATTTAATTTTGTTACCATTTGAACTACTTTTGATTATAAAGATTTAATATATAAAATATATCCCACCTTTCTTTTTTTTTGGGTAATCGTTCTGATTCCAGGAGTTTTTTAAATTTTTAAACAGGTCTTTTAAGGTATTTTTAAATCATAATTTTTTTTTATATAAATAACTTAAAGCAAGCACAAGTGCATTTTTTTTTTATTTTCATCTATTATTACAATTTGTGAAATTAGCAATGCGGGCCACAAGGCCCACAAACAATTCAAGATGATCAGGGCTCTGCCTTATAATGGACTGGCCCATTTATAATTAAAATTAAAATTAAAATGGATCAGTTTGGATTTTGCCTTTTTGGGAGGATTGACCCATCTGGTTGTGGGCGTGGACTTGGGATTTGCATTCAAATTAAGGCCCTCTTTTTAGCATTTCATGTGCGATTGAGTGATTTCTTAAGAAGAAAAATAATCACCTTCTAATTGTGTGCAAAATCACCAATACAATAGCCCAACACTTAGAGGTTGAGATACAAGTCCACCTTGTTCGACATTTAACTTAGAGTGTGTTTGATTGCACACATTTTCTATAAAAAATATGTAATCATTACACATTTTCTATGGAAAGCAATCAAACACTCTTAATTTTTCTATGAAAAAATGTATAAGGTACAAGCATTTAAAGCTTTTTTCCATGAAATTCATTTTCCAAGGGGGTGAGATGGATTTTGTTTTCTAGCCAATATTACCTAGAATTTAATTCTAGGTAATGCAATCAAACACACCCTTAGTGTGTGTTCACGTAAAAGAAGTAGGGATGAATGGAGATGGGGTTTTTGGTTTTGGACTTCATCCTTCTCATTCCCATTCCATCATTGATGAGAGTTTTGTCTAACTCTCAATTTGCCATATTTGAAATTTTTCATTCTAAAAAATAACTAAAAAAAAAAATCATTTTTTAAATAATGTCATAATAGTATTTAAGCAACTTTTAATTTCATTAATTAGTTAGAAGGAAAAAAGCAAACAAAAGAAAATTACAATAATAATTTAGGAAAAATTACATACGATACTTCTTAAAGTTTAAGATAATTGTAAAAATTACTCCTAATATTTAAAAATATATATATATAATGAGTACCCTTAAGGTATAATACCAATTGCAATTTGCACCCTACTACTAGTTAAATATTTGTGAAAGATCAAAATGCCCTTATATTTAAAAACAAGAAAAAAACCCCTCTTTCTCTTTGGAAACCAAATAATGGCATTGTCATCACCTTTACTCTTTTTCAACATACTCTTATTCTTTTTCTTCGCCATTCACTTATCACCCAACTGCCTCTCTTATGCAACTACCACCACCATGATTGTCACTTTGACCGCTTCTAATCTTGTCTAATGTGATATAGTTTCTCATCATCATCATCATCATTTTTCTCTCTCTTTATTTTTGACAATTGAACCCTAGATCAAACCTTGTTAGGGTGCCCATTGAACCCAGATGACATTAGTGGTGGCCAACTATGTTACACAGAAACGGAATATGAAAACGTTTTCGATACGAAATGAAAACACAAAAACAACATTTTTCAAAAAAGTTAGAGAATGAAAACGTGGGATAAACTATAATTTTAAAAAATATAAGGGTGTATGTGAAATTAATTTATAATTTATATGATATAAATAATATTAAGTTGCAAGTCCTAGAATTGCAGATCGAAGTTGCTAACTTGCTAAAGGTTTGGATTTTGGAGCAAAGAGAGACCTACGTTGCCCCTCGCTAGAGTGTTTTTCCATTGTCGCTGTCTATCTTGCCGTCGACACGTCGCCTTACCTCTCTTGCCATTCTAGCCGCCACCTCGCCTCTCGCCCTTGCCGCCAAATGGTTCTGTTCGAATCACAATTGAAGATCCAGATTCGCTCTATTCTTTCCTCCATTCAATCTCCCAAATTATCAACTGATTTTGGGATCAAGATGAGGACTTCTCAGTTGGGTTCCTAGTTGAATGAGTATCAATGAGACTTTGGACAACACCAAGAAAACAAATACCTATAAACATATTCAATTCAAACACATGACTGTCGAGTTGGTTTCATTCACATTCATAGCATAAAAATTAAAAGCCATGAAATTGTTTCAACTCATTGACTGAATAATACCAAGTAGGCTTTTTTTCACATTTAATGGGAATCACGAGACACTGGATTGATCCACAAATAGCAAGCAGGCCATGGAAGTTGAACTGTGACGAGGACTTCTCAACTGGGTTCTTTCTTGTCTTCTTTGGGGATGAAGTCGCGATTTGGGTCTGCAAATTCTAGCCCAAAAACCCCCAATTCTTCGGCAACTTTCACCATCCTTGCTTCTGAAAAAGGAATGAGATAGCTTTGTAGGGATTTGTCGCTGGAAATGTGTTTCTGACCCATTTTTTTAAATTTCAAAGCATCCCATAACTTTTCAAAAATTACACAAACGACCCTAAAAACATTTTGGGCTGTTTTTGACGTTTCCAAAACGGGAAACGGTTCGGAAACACCAAAAAGACATCTCCAAGCCGTTTCCGTGCTTCACAAGTGGCCGACCATCACCAACCATGGACATCATCAATGTTCTTTTATTTTTATAATAATTTTAAAATAAGGTATATTTTTGTCATTTTCACCTTACTCATCATAGACCAAATAAAGGTGTAATCATTGTTATTTTTAAAACCACAGGGGTGCCTTGGAAAAAACACCTATGTTTATGAAAAGAAAAAAATAACTACAATATTTAATATTACATTTATCTTAATGTAATATAATAACAATATATCAAATTAGTTAAAATACTATTCAGTTATTCCTTAAAATTAAAGTGGTTTGAATTTAGGATTTAGGGTAATGTTAGAAAAAAAAAGATAATGTTAACAATTAGGAGCACTTGTTAAGAGATATAAATGTATATAATTTTTAAATAAGGTGTATTTATTGCATATAATTTTTCATTTCCAAGAATTTCTATTCCATGGTGATAAATATATAGTATGTTTTAATATTTTTATATTAATAAAAATGTTTAAAAATTAAAATTAAAATATAATAAATATATATTATTTAAAAATAAAATAAAAGAGTAATTGTTAATATTTTCCAAATAAAATATGGCTTTGGCATATTGAAATATTTTTGTAATTAATTTACCGAACATGTCTATTATACTCATATTTTTCTAAAATGAAAACACGTTGGAAAGCATTTATAAAAATACTAGTCCATTCTTTATCGGTCCATCTCCCCCTTATGAAATGTTACGGTCATAGTTTAAGGTTTTCTTTTTTTTTTTTAAACATGAAGAACTTAAAGAATGTCATATCACATCTAATCTTTGACTCGAATTGTTCTATCATTTTTAAAGTTCACAATCCACATGTTCCATGATCTAAGTAAACGGGTAGGTTTATTAGAAGTCAAAACCTCCAAACCTTGACTCCTCAAATAGTTACAGTGGTATGCTACCCTCTATATTTAAGTTTTTATGTCCTTTAACTTATGAATATGAAATTTGACTAATATTTTTGTCGGGTCAAAGAGTTAGTATATTGATATAAATTATCTATATTAGTATAGGTTTAATTAAAATATAATATTTAAATAAAAGCATATGTATTTCTTTATTCTTTAAAGGGTATTTCTTATCTATTTTTGGTGGGTATTTTTAAATATCTCCTCCAACTTGCCTCAGACAAGATTTTTTCATACCCAATTTGACTATTCGCATGGAAGGATTTGGTGGGTTCCAACACTATAGCGTGTACCCATTGGCATCTCAAATTAAGTAGTTGAGGTGTCCTTTTTGGTTGTCAATGGCATGCCATTTAGGCCCACATCATATGCCCCATCCCTGGAGGAAACAGTAGAGTACATGCCAAGTTCACCACATAAAATATTCTTAAAAAACAAATTTATGAAAATTTCTTGCTTCTTTACATAACTCACTCTATTAAATTTAGAGTAATATTAGTCATTAGTCATATATCACATCTTCATTAGAGAAAATATTAAACAGAGAAGACAATGACACATAATTTCTTTAAACTCCTCTAATTAGTAAGGAAACTTCACATGTCTTCGATCATAACTTATTATTATTCTTTATTTTGGATTGAATATTGTTACATAAGTTATTGTTGCCCAATAACAAGCCAATATGGGATGAATTAACCTTTTGAAAAATCTATAAAAAAATTTTTGTAAAGGGACTTCACGAAGTCTACTTTCTCTTTTTTAAGATTAAATTTGAAGGTTTTATTATATTAGTGAAACATCTCTTTTAACAAGAGGTGATAAGTTTAATAAAATAATTAACTTTTATAAGAAGTTGACAACTCAACATAATCTCTGCATTTTGCAAGGAGTTCGTAACCTAATTCAATCCTTTGTCTAATAAGAACTTAAACAAAACAACAAAATAGGTATAGTGTATTTTAAAAAAATTTCAATCGACTACAAAATAGAGTTTGATCGATCAAACTCAAAAGTGTAAAAATGATGAAATCACATTGATTTACTTTAGTTGACCACAAGATGAACTTTAACCGACTAAAATTTATAGTACAAAATCACTCAAGGTATTTTACCCATTTTTAGTTGGCCAAATCTTCTTTTAAGATACAAATGATAATCAATCTCATTAGTTTCTTTTGAACATTTGAAATTGAAAAAATTACACATAGTACCCTGATATTTAAGGTAGCTACAAACAATACCTGGAATCTTAAGAAAATATATTGATTACTCTTAATGTTTAATAACATGTTGCAATTTCCCTTTACTATGAAATCCTATTAAAATTTTTTAAATACCCAAAACACCTTTCATTCCTTCATCTCTCTCCAATCATCAACACATTAAATTTCATCTTCTTTATACATTAAATATCATCTTTATTGAGCAAACAAGATACTTTGTAGTAACTAATCAAATTAATTGGTCATAATAATTTGAAGACCATTCTTTTTCATTTTTGTTTCAAATTAGAGAGAGTAGAGTAAGTTAGAGCTGAACCATTACAATATTCGCATGTTTACTTTACCTATTGTTTTATTTTATCAAGATATATATATATATCTCCTATACTAAAAAGAAATTTTAAAAAATAATAGACCAAATCTCAACACTCTTTAAATTTATTTTATGTATATTACAAAGGGTCCAAAAATTTTGAATTCAACTACTTTAATATTAAAACAAACTCTAGAAGTTGACGTTTTTGTTCTTAGCATCCATTAATCTTTATTTTAAACTGCTGGTTTCAATAACAACAAAGTTGTTTCGAAACTTTTACTTAAGAAATTTCAAACCATTATTATACAAATTTTGAAACATTGCTCTGATTTTTGGCATATATTGAGAAAGATGACAATTTTGTATTTCCCAATTCAACCCCCCGGGCGAAATATCCAACTTTAACGCTCACTCGAGTTTATGAACAACTGGAAAAAGGCTTGCTCATGGGGATTACAACACGACCAGGCCAAGGAAGCACCGACACGCCAGCGAGGAGCCGAATGCAGTGTCCGTGCCGTGTCGAACACGGACACGGACACGGCTCCGGCCGGGTTAGATACGGTATTTTAATACAAAAATTAAAAAAATAAAGAATAATAACAGACGCTTTTCCCACATATATACGTGGGAATCTCAAAATAAGCCGGCCGTTCTGTCGAGAGTCATTTGCAACCGTTGACGACAGATTTGGACGATCAAAATCAACTATTAAAAAGTTTTGTGACCCACATAACCAAAATCAATATGATGCGACGATTGAATCTTAGCACATGTAAAAATTAATAAGAAAAAAGCTGGCCGTTTCTGTTTGCCGACCACCATACTTGCTAGAATCCAACAATCAAAATTACTTTGATCTTGTGACCCATCTATTCAAAAATTAATGCGATTCAACAATTAAATCTCACTATATCTGAAAATTATTTTATAAAAAAGGACTATCCATTTTTAAAAGGACGTCACCAGCCACCGTCTATAGCAGATTTTGATGATTGGAATTCACAATCAATCGCCTTAGTTTTATGGCTCACATATCTAAAAATCAAAATGTTTCAACGATTGGATTTCACTAGATATGAAAATTATTTTTTTTTTTAAAAACTGAAGTGCTTACCTTAAATTTGGAACCCCTGTCGCCAGGAAAAGAGAGTTGTTGTTTTGCTTTTGAAATTATTTTGACGATGAAAAACTTCATAATTGTTATTTTGGTAAAAATAATTTCATGACATATATTTACGTCAAAATAAAAATCAAGCATATACACTTATAAAATGAAAAATAAAACATTTGCATTGTTGTCAAACTACAACAATTAAATTTAGTTTTGGGATTAACCATAGTAGAGTTCTTCATAATAGCTAAGGGTCTGAGATGTTGCAGGCGAGGTCAATCGGGTCTGGATCGAATTCATAGTCCGAGAAGGTAGAGTGTAAGCACCCCCGCCCGGATATCCCCGTCGCCCAGACTATCCAAACGGGAGCACTTACGGAAGGGGAAAAATAATGAGACACAAGACCAGCACCACCCTGGCATGCATACACAAAAATAAGAGCAACGGAAGCGAAGTAAAACACATGCATGCACTACCGGTGCCCCGCTAACACAGCGGTCACAAGATCAATAAATGAAAACAGACTCCTGTGCCAACATACACGAGACACAAGAAGTGACCTGGCACAGTACAAATAATAGAGTAAACCCTACTCTACCATCAGAGTTGACAGAGATTGATGGGACTGCCTGTACACCATACCGACCTTGCTGCTAAACGTTGACTCCTTTGCTCGGACCCACGTTGGTACTACCTGGAATGATGGAAAGCAAAGTGAGTCGAGAGACTCAGCAAGCATCAAGGAAAGAAAGGCCGAAGGCTGAGCATAACCAGAAAAACTCTCTCCAAAATAAACCCCCAGGTACACACAAGCCATGAGACGCTACAATACAGCAAAATAGCATAATAAAACACATACCGGTCTTTGGGGCCCACACAAGACACACGGCACCCAAGTCCCATACCAACCTGCCGCTGCCCTGAAAGGCAACAAATGTGTCCACAAACCTGCGCGCGCGATCCCGGGCCGGTACTCCCGTCACCCGTCCCCGTCGGTACTCCCGACAACCGAGCCAAAGGCTCCCTCGGAACGGTACTCCCGTCCGAGAACTAAATACTACCAGTAGCCATGCAATGCACATAAAAATGCAATGGCGTAGTGAGCATCAACGTGATACAAGGCGCCCATACATCCAGGCATCAGGCCATGCTCCGCCCACATAGTAAACCACACGCCATGCATATGCTCGCGCTGGATGCAACCTAACCAGGCTAGAATGTCCGTGTCCAAGCACACTCAATAAATGGATATCCCAACATGCATCTCGTACCCATGTACAAATCAAATCATGAACAGTAATACAATGCATCTACTCATGCAGTAAATCACATACCGGCAGAGCTAGTCAGCAGTGCTCGGCACCGGTCAACGGTCAGTGACTAGGAGTATCCGCCTGACGGTCCACTTCAGGGCCGTACAATAGTCTACCCCAACGTCACCAAACAGTCGACCCTTGCCCCACTGCTCAATAACTCTAACCAAATCATAAGTAAATTCGAGAAAAACCGTAAATAAAACCCGCACGACTAGGAATCTAGTTCCCCAGACTGGGTTCAGCATCATTCCGAAATGAATGGGGGTGGTACAAACCCTCGTAGGCACTCAACAAATGAAATTATAGAAGCCTCGGATTTAATTTAAACTAAAACAAATGAATAGTAATTTAACAAATAAGGTTAAGTACCGAATTCGAGTAAGGGAGGTGATAAAATACAGGAAATCACAGGGTCTTTCACGGGAACTAAAGAATACGGGGAAAAGATTAGGAACTTGCCTGAAACCAGCTGATTCCGACCTCACTCGAGCTCCCGATACAAATTAAATCATTTCCTAGCAAATATCACAATCGGGACTCAAATTAATTAATTTTAATCGCATAAAATTTATAATTTAAATGTATCAGGCTCCTACAAATTTTTACCCACGTACCTTATCACTTCCCATGCCGGAAAATCCCAAAATCCCTTTATTTTTCCTTATTCTCCATAATTTCTTTTCTTTTCTATTTTTCTTTTTCTTTCCTCTTTATTCTCTTTCTCCTGCGTGCCCCTGTTCTTCTTCTTCCTTCTTCCTTGCCGCACCAGCAGCCCCCTCCTGCGCCTGCAACTCCATTTCTTCTTCTCCTTTCCTTTCCTTCTTCTTCTTTTCTATTTTCTTTTCCTCTTCTTCCTTTCTTCTTCTTCTTTCCTTCTTCTTCCCGCGGCCGCTGCTGTTCTTCTTCCTTGGCGCGCACAGCGCCTGCGCGCTCCAGCAGCCAGCCACCGCCGGCCTCCGTGGCCGCCTTCCCGCGCCACCGCGCGTCACCGCACGCCACCGTGCGCGCCTGCTGGCCCATTGCTGCTCGCGCGTCCTTCCCCCGCTGCTGCTTCCTCGCTCGGCTGCCATGGCCGAGCTCTCGACCAGCTCCCATGGCAGCCACCTCCTTCTCTCTCCCTCTCTCGGTATTTCCTTCTCTCTTTCCCGCAAGCTCTCTCCCTCCTTCTCTCTCTCTCTCTCGGCCTCACTTTCCATCTCCCTCACTCTCTGCTCACTCTCTACTCGCCCTCTCTCCTCTGTTTCCCATCTCGGCCAGAAGCTTCAAGAAGCTTCAATGAGAGACACCAAAAAATATCAAATTTTGGCCACTATTGATGGCTTGGAGACCACGCCCACGCACCGCCTCTCTTTTTAATAAATTAACTAATTTAATTAATTTAATTTAATTTAATTAATTGGGGATATTACACAGAGGCTTCAAAAGCCCAGATGGGGTCATTGGGGCCTTCGGGGTCGTTGGTTCGGAAGGGTATTTGGGGATTAGAGATTAAGTGTGACCTGAAGGTCTTCGGGGAAGGCATGGAATGAGTCTTCAAAGATCAGAGACTTGGCTAAATCTACAACCACAAAGGACGTCAGAAAGGCACGCAAGAGACTCCCCTATGCAGGCCTTCTAATGCCTAAGTCAAACAAAAGTCTGAGATGTATGTCCAACGTATGTGTTAGGGTGTATTTCAGTGTCCCGAAAAGTAGGGCAAATGTCTTTAGGATGAGTCTTAGAGAGAGAAGGTAAAGTCCAAATGATCCCTCAAGGTCCGATAACTAAGAAAAAAGCCCATTTGCCTTGGAAAAGACATATATTTATAGACACTACGGGGGGCCCATGGTCGAGCCCTCAAACTCTTTTGGAGAATGCATTGGGTGAGGTCGAAACGCTTGGAGATGTCTTCGAGGACGAAGCGCCCCGATGACTATCTCCGGGTGGTCCAAAGGGGTTTTTGGAGCCACTGAGAATCCTTCATTCGAGAGACTCTAAGGGAGTCTTTGGACTTATGCAAATGAGGTCAGACCATCCTGAGGGACCTTCTAGAGGGCCCGGGTGACTACTGTCCCGAAGACTTTCTAGAGATTTATTGGGAAATTGCTTACTACTTAGGAATTTTTAAGACGCCCCACAACAATAGCTCCCCACTCTTGCCTTAGGATGAAAGGCGAATGCAAAAGTTGTAATACCCAAGAAATTATTTGAGGATATAAATGGAATTCTGTGAAAGAGTATAACTGAAATTTTTGGAAAAATAAGGCTTTAAGGCACACTAACGCAGCTTTAGGCTACCGAATTAGTCGAAGGGAGTAACCTGAACCTTAGATAGCCAAAGAAAATTGTACAATATCAACAAGTGATTCGAATTGTGATTTTTAGTGATGAAAGAAAAGGGATCGAGAACAGTTTTTGGTACAGTTAAAATGCAGCTGCAAATTAGGCTCAGAAATCGAATTGTTATAGGGGATCTCCAGGAAGTTAACAGAAGCCTGAGGGGGCTCCGATTTTTCATAAGGAATAACCCTTCAGTAGTTTTGAGATGAAACAATAGCCCGGTAAGGACATTAGGGCAAAATCGTCATTATATAGTAACTTTGAAGTTATTAAATTTGCGTTTTCGGTATTATAATGCAAATTAATTTGAGGTTCAAGGATGTAATTGCAATTAGAGATTCACCCAAGTGAAATTAAGATGGAAATTTGGGGGTTAATGTGTAATTCCTTTATATTAATAGTGTAATATATATATATATATATATATAACTATACATATATAACGCATGCGTGTGGCTTGTTTTTTGGAAGCTTCGGAGAAGCTTCATGGCCGAAATTCCTTGGAGTAGTGGCCAAGTTTTGATGCAAGTGGGGGCAAGGAGTGGTGGCCAAGGAAATTTAGTCGGTTCTTAGCCTATAAATAAGAAGAGAACAGCTGAAAATGGAAATGAAGAAGGCTGCAAGCTATGGCCGAACAGAGATGCTAGCCAAGAGTGAGCAAACGACTGAGAGCTTGAGGGATCGAGGGTGAGTGCTAGGAGCAATGCCGGTGGCCGGAGGCAGCCACGGGAGAAGCCAAAATGGTAGCCGAAGCTGTTCGCAGCAGGCGAACAACATCCATGGCCGCAAGCTGCGGCCATGGCAATACGTTTGGGAGCTAGAGCAGCCGCAGGAGGCTGGTTTTGGCCATGGCAGCAACCAACGAGCTTCCAGGAGGTCGTAGCAAGCATCATCCGAGGCGGAGGTGGCCGAGGAGTGGCCAGCAGCGACCGGCGACGCTGCTGTTCGTGTAGAAGCAGCGGCCAACGGCCATGGCTGGCCGCGATGGAAGCTGGTCGTGCGGGAGTCTAGAGCGGAGGCCTGCGTCTGGGGTGGTACGACAACGACCAACAAGGCCGGGAGAGGCCGGCAAGAGCAGCTGTGGCCAGCGTGGGCAGCGGCAAGGCCGGCAGCCGTGGTGCTATGTTTCGTGCGCGGGTGCTGGTGCGAAAAACAGAGGAGGAAGATGAACAGTGGAAAAAAAATAAAGGAAAAGAAAAGAATAAAGAAAAAGGAAAATGAGGAAAAAAGGAAGAAAAATAGGAATCAATTTGAGAAAATTCTCAAAAAAATTCCAGAAATTTCTGAGGATTAATTTGAGGCTATAGGAGCATGATAGAGCCAGTAAATTACTCAGACGCGCGTTTAAAGGCTTAGCACGCATTACGAAGTGAAAATTGACTTTTCGAATAAGGTGAGTGGTTTGATTCTAGCTTTACCTTGTCTTGGAAGTATTTTTAAGTGCTTGTGGTGGGTTCTAGCGAGCGGTTATACCCTCCTAGACTTATATTGTTTTACAAGGCTTTTACTTATGATCATTTTGTCGATATTCGCTACATTGCATTAATTGTTTTATTTTAAAATGTTGGTGCATGGCGTGTAAATTTTCATATCATTTGGGATCAAGTTTAATTGCATCGTCGGGTCTGTATGAGGCGGGATGGGGTATACTTGAGATTGGGACAATGTTAATCTAGGTGAACGGGTGTCACACTGAGGCACTCGAGGGAATAATGTTAAACCAGGTGAACGAGTGTCACGACGGTGCACTCGAGGGATTAATGTTAGACCAGGTGAACGTGTGCCACAGTGGGGCATTCGAGGGATTAAGCATGTCAGGGTGATATCTCGAGTTAGACGTGTCTTGCATGTTGTCGTATAGTATGCCATGCTCATATGTCTTTCATGCATTGTATAACTGTTTCATGCCTTCACTTAGATGGTTTATCATCTAACATGGGTTATGCCCCTGGAACATTCAACGTTCCAGCCAAGGACAGCAGCGAGGTCGAGGACACGACCGATGAGCCAGTGGTGTTTGTTTGATAGTTGTTGTATTATTTAGGAAGCATTGATATTCACTATGTTATATATCGCTTGACGATGTTGTAATCGTTAGTATTGGTGTTGTATATATCTATCAGTGTGGGAACATTTTGTGTGTAACACGTGGTAGGCCACGCCATTTTGATAATTAAGTATTCCGCTGTGTTTATAATGTCTCGTTCGGTTATGATTATGTTATTGTTAACTAAACGAGTAAGATTGGAACTCTCGGGGTTTATATCTGCATGTGAAGATTGTTCCTGAAATCACCGCGGGTGCCGTCTGTAGTTCTGCGACGAGTGTTTATCTGCATGTGAAGATTGTGCTCACAAGCGCTGCGAGAGATGGACTTAAAAAAAAAAAAACTCGAGAATTTCCTTATAGTGACACGCCTATATAGGGCGGGGTGTTACAATTGGTATCAGAGCCCTAAGTTAAAACCCTAGGATGGTTTAGCTAGGTTATTAAACTTAGCATGGTTAGCACTGTTGAACGAGAACTTAGAACAGGGTTATGGATTCTAAGAGATATTCAAAATATAGTCGAAAATGGTATGGAGACTGCAGAAAGGTGAAATTTGAGGTTTTCAATTTGAATATACTTTCAGCGTCAAGAGGAGATGAACAAGTTCTGTTCACAACTTTTGGAAATTAGGAAGCTAGTAATGAGGGTCGTCGAAATGAAAAAGATATATGATCCAAAACCTTTGAGGAATAAATATTTTGGTGATTCTGGTACAACTTGAAGCATAGCCTAAAATCTCTTTTGGAAGAATCTTAGTAAATCGTCTTAATACCCCCCAATTGGGGCATGTTAAATAATGGTGGTGTCATGCCCTAACAAAGATAAGAGAAACAACGGAGGTTATTAGGAGAACCTGTCAAGGGTGTGGGAAAGAGGAACGACTTGAAGATCTTAAGGTTAAGCTAGATATCTGAATTGAGGACTTAAGAAGAACGAATTCAGTTAGGACTAACTAATGAAAATCCCGAATGGAGACTTAGGGGAAAGGAACTGATAGAACATAAAGACAAACCCTTGCTTGGAGATTTGGAGATTTTCGATTAAAGTCTTTGAGGATATTAATTGAAGAATACTAGACCTAGCTAAGTGATAGAACGTTGGATTGGGAGTTAGCATTCAACAAAATGGTTCGGATGTAAGGATGGTTTAATAAATCGTAACTGAGGATTCGTAAGATCTGGAAACCATAGTTTGGAGATCATTAGTCAAAACCATTTTTACTAAATGTTGGGATATCTGGTGGTTATTAAGAATAAGCGGGTTGTGGACAGTTAGTATGATATGACATAACCTAATTGTAAATCAATTTTGACCGAATGGTATAAGGATTCAAGGGAAAGAATAACTTGGTATAGATCAAGGATCCTAAGGAACGACCCTAAGTAAGGAACCTAGGACGATCTGATAAAGGCTTTGAAAATAGAATTTGAGGATTTTTAGGAATCCAAAATTGTTGATGGGAATAATGTGATAGAGAAATCGGAATTCATGACAGGGAAAATAAGGAAAGATTACCTTAAGAAGAAGATTCATAGGAACGAGACGTATGGTTCCATAGGTTATTCAAAGGTAATGAGGGACAGGATGTAACCTTGAGTCTTATGGAAGTTTCAGTAAAGGAACAGTTGTATCGAGGACGTTAACCTAGGATCAAACGAGGAAAACGAGTCGAAACTAATTGAGGATCGAATTCTTGTTTAAGGAGTTTAGAAGTTTTTCTCGGTAGTAATTGGCTTGAATAAAATGCTCTAGGTTATAGTGGGAATTTTTCTTTTGAGTAAAATCTTGATGATTTAGGATTTTGGAATTTCGAATAGTGACTACGAGACAAGGAGGGATCGATTGTAAATCAGCTATAGTTAGGATCAAGTTACGACCGAAAATTATTAGATGTAAAACATAAAGTTCGCATGTTTCGAGGATTAGAATTTTCCCTTGGAAGCTGAAAGAATCTTTGGCTTATAGGGAATTTGCAGAATAAAACCTTACGTGAATATGTGGGAATTGCAAACGATATAAGGATCAATGATGAACTAGAGATCGGTGATTTAGGACGAACTTGGGAGATTAAAAAAAATATTTGGGATAAGAGAATGATGAGTTTGACTTTGATGTTTCTAAAGAAAATTTACGCGTACTATATACACCTGGAGATAAAAAGATATTTCAACTTATGGAGATGATGCTATTTTAAGCTTGAAAAGACCCTAGCCAATTTAAGAAGATTCAAACTCAAAAGAAATAGTTAGCACAACGATGGTTGTTGAGGACTAAGGGGTAATTATAAAAGTCCTGACTTGGGTTTTAAGGCACCAAGCAATGAGATAGGCTTGCTAAAGCTTGATTAAGCTCGTAAAGATATCTTGGGACATAATTAGATCTTAACAAATTGAAGTTGATCTTGGTTGATTCAAAGAGAGAAATAGGATTGATGATTCATAAAACAAAATGTCGAGTCAATCGTGAAATAGGACGTTGGGACATATACAGGAGGTGAAGCTTTTAGAACTAGATAGACGGAACACATGATTAAAGCACAAGGAGTATAATTTTTTGGTACGATAATAGTGCTAGTTGGATGGCTAGTAATTTGGGAAGAAATGATTATAGTACCTAGAAAGGTAGCAACAAGAACATGAGGTTCCATGATAAGTTGGAAACGAAAGGAGATTAGATACAAGGGTGCACCACTCAATTGAGTGATAGTTTTGGAAAAGAAAAAAAAATAGGAATCCAAGAGATCAAGGATTTGGGCTAGTATTAAAAGAACCACTATAACTCTCGGAAATAGAACAAGGAGTTCTAGTGTAGCGATAACACATCGGTGTTTGGTCTGTAACAATGGATCTGAGCCTAGGGACCAAGGTAGAGGACTGGTGGTTGGCTCGCGGTTTGGGGTGTGATACCTACGAGTCGGAGCAACACAGTGAACTGTGGAGACGGTCAGGTGCCAAAGTTTGAACA
The DNA here is from genome assembly GCA_036245055.1 of Diospyros kaki. Lineage (NCBI taxonomy): Eukaryota > Viridiplantae > Streptophyta > Magnoliopsida > Ericales > Ebenaceae > Diospyros > Diospyros kaki. The sequence goes on from BSEG01000010.1 coordinate 5,473,678, forward strand.
ACACTGAGAATGTTATGTATGGTTTAGAGTCCAAGTTCCAAGGGACCAGAGCATCGTGGTAGGATTCCCTAATCAATATGGAAAAGAGAAGAAGCTTGGAAGGTAACCTAGGTGGGATAACGGTCATGTGGATTATGATAGTCAATAGTCAAAAGAGAATCGGAAGAAGGAAATGTAATCTCAAGCGACGACACAATGTTTGGCGAGCTGTTAACAGAAATTTGTGAAGGATTTTTCTAGGATAATTACGTTCATGACAGAAATTCGTGAAGTTAAGGTTACTAAGAAGTGATGAATACACTCAAGAAATTCAGGAGTTGTGGTGAAATAGCAATATTGCTCCTAGGTCGAGGTAGCTCCTAACCAGGAATGGAGTAATCCTTGGTATAAACATGTGCTGTGAAGTTGCTTAGGAAAAATGTGTTAAGCAAGAGGTGGGACGATTGTTTTCTAGATAAAGCTTTGGGAGGAATTTAATTATTACCGACTTGGCTCTTAGTTTAGTGTATTTAATATTACACACCTTAGGAATTGTTAGCAATTGGCTGCAATTTAGTTGTTTCAAACCTTACCTTTGGTGATATAAAAAGGGTTGGAGCAATGGTAAGTATACTTAGGTACTCTTGAAAACATGAGTTGACGAATTGAAAGAGACAAAATCAACATAGGGATATGGTAAGTTATATGTTGATAGGTAATTGAAAGTGTTTGTCTTCTCGAGAGACATGCTGTGATTTGAGAAGAAATATGAATAAGTTGTTATAATGAAAGACGAGAGTTTCTAGTTCCACTATGGAAATTTTATTTGGGTTGTAAGACAGTAGGCTAAGCTATTAAAGTTATGCTAGGTGTTGCTAAAGACCCGGTGAGAACCAAAAAAAAATAAAAAATTGTCCAATAAGGTTTTCATTTAAGGAGTTGTGTGAAAACTAAATCGCCTATGAAGGACGAGATTATATCTACTCCTAGAATTGGGGATAATAGGGATTTTGTTTAACTCAATAGAGAGATTGTTTCTCATGTGAGAAGTATATGGAAAGTACCATTTAGTTGAGATAAAGCATTTAGCAGTACTAGGTTAAGGTGATACGAATGACGAATGTGTCTAAAGTGCTCGAGTTGATAGTGTGATTATGGAAGGCTGTGGTAATGAGGAATAAGGAATTAAAACGAAATGAAGAATAACATGTTGGGACAATTCAGGTCATGATTAATTGTCAGTGTTTGAAAGAAAAATAGTGACATGCCAGGATATTAGGTTGCCATAAAAAAAAAAATTGTGTACTTGATAAACCTACATTGATGATTTGCGTGACAAGCCACAAAGGGGTAAGAAACTGTCTCTAAAGTTAATGTGCAATCGAGGTACTGATAATTGAGAAAGGTATGCCGAGTTAATTCATTGTTATCAATTTCTGTGCAAACATGGCAGATGAGTTAGTTCAATGTTATCAATTTTTATGCCATCATGGCAGATGAGTTAGTTCAATGTTATCAATTTCTGAGTGATCGTGGCATATGCAATAGTATAAGAATGCGTTGGGAGAGTTATTAGTCAAATAAAATAGGTTTTTAGGACACAATTAGAAGTGATATTGGGTTTTATAAATTATTTCGGGATTCGTGTAGTTGCCGGTATAGAGCTATAACGGGATATTCTGAGAAATAAGTAAGATGCTTGGTAAGCATGAATCGTGTTAGGTTGTAAGATAAGAATGATTGCTAAGGATTATGAATGATAGTTAGGACATTACAATTTAGAGTTATTAATGGTGGTAACACAATTATCACGGGCCAAATTTCGAGGACAAAATTTCTTAAGGTAGGGAGAATGTAATACCCAAGAAATTATTTGAGGATATAAATGGAATTCTGTGAAAGGGTATAACTGAAATTTTTGGAAAAATGAGGCTTTAAGGCACACTAACGCAACTTTAGGCTACCGAATTAGTCGAAGGGAGTAACCTGAACCTTAGATAGCCAAAGAAAATTGTACAGTATCAATAAGTGATTCGAATTGTGATTTTTAGTGATGAAAGAAAAGGGATCGGGAACAGCTTTCGGTACAGCTAAAATGCAGCTGCAAATTAGGCTTAAAAATCGAATTGTTATAGGGGATCTCCAAGAAGTTAACAGAAGCCTGAGGGGGCTCCGATTTTTCATAAGGAATAATCCTTCAGTGGTTTTGGGATGAAATAATAGCCCGGTAAGGACATTAGGGCAAAATCATCATTATATAGTAACTTTGAAGTTATTAAATTTGTGTTTTCGGTATTATAATGCAAATTAATTTGAGGTTCAAGGATGTAATTGCAATTAGAGATTCACCCAAGTGAAATTAAGATGGAAATTTGGGGGTTAATGTGTAATTCCTTTATATTAATAGTGTAATATATATATATATATATATATAACTATACATATATAACGCATGCGTGTGGCTTGTTTTTGGGAAGCTTCGGAGAAGCTTCATGGCCGAAATTCCTTGGAGTAGTGGCCAGGTTTTGATGCAAGTGGGGGCAAGGAGTGGTGGCCAAGGAAATTTAGTCGGTTCTTAGCCTATAAATAAGAAGAGAAAAGCTGAAAATGGAAATGAAGAAGGCTGCAAGCTATGGCCGAACAGAGATGCTAGCCGAGAGTGAGCAAACGACTGAGAGCTTGAGGGATCGAGGGTGAGTGCTAGGAGCAATGCCGGCGGCCGGAGGCAGCCACGAGAGAAGCCAAAATGGTAGCCGAAGCTGTTCGCAATAGGCGAACAGCATCCATGGCCGCAAGCTGCGGCCATGGCAGTACGTTTGGGAGCTAGAGCAACCGCGAGGAGGCTAGTTTCGACCATGGCAGCAACCAACGAGCTTCCAGGAGGTCGTAGCAAGCATCATCCGAGGTGGAGGTGGCCGAGGAGTGGCCAGCAGCGACCGGCGATGCTGCTGTTCGTGTAGAAGCAGTGGCCAACGGCCATGGCTGGTCGCGATTGAAGCTGGTCGTGCGGGAGTCTAGAGCGGAGGCCTGCGTCTGGGGCGGTACGGCAACAACCAACAAGGCCAGGAGAGGCCGGCAAGAGCAGCTGCGGCCAGCGTGGGCAGCGGCAAGGCCGACAGCCGTGGTGCTATGTTTCGTGCGCGGGTGCTGGTGCGAAAAACAGAGGAGGAAGATGAACAGTGGAAAAAAAATAAAGGAAAAGAAAAGAATAAAGAAAAAGGAAAATGAGGAAAAAAGGAAGCAAAATAGGAATCAATTTGAGAAAATTCTCGAAAAAATTCCAGAAATTTCTGAGGATTAATTTGAGGCTATAAGAGCATGATAGAGCCAGTAAATTACTCAGACGCGCGTTTAAAGGCTTAGCACGCATTACGAGGTGAAAATTGACTTTTCGAATAAGGTGAGTGGTTTGATTCTAGCTTTACCTTGTCTTGGAAGTATTTTTAAGTGCTTGTGGTGGGTTCTAGCGAGCGGTTATACCCTCCTAGACTTATATTGTTTTACAAGGCTTTTACTTATGATCATTTCGTCGATATTCGCTACATTGCATTAATTGTTTTATTTTAAAATGTTGGTGCATGGCGTGTAAATTTTCATATCATTTGGGATCAAGTTTAATTGCATCGTTGGGTCTGTATAAGGCGGGATGGGGTCTACTTGAGATTGGGACAATGTTAATCCAGGTGAACGGGTGTCACGACGGTGCACTCGAGGGATTAATGTTAGACCAGGTGAACGTGTGCCACAGTGGGGCATTCGAGGGATTAAGCATGTCAGGGTGATATCTCGAGTTAGACGTGTCTTGCATGTTGTCGTATAGTATGCCATGCTCATATGTCTTTCATGCATTGTATAACTGTTTCATGCCTTCACTTAGATGGTTTATCATCTAACATGGGTTATGCCCCTGGAACATTCAACGTTCCAGCCAGGGACAGCAGCGAGGTCGAGGACACGACCGATGAGCCAGTGGTGTTTGTTTGATAGTTGTTGTATTATTTAGGAAGCATTGATATTCACTATGTTATATATCGCTTGACGATGTTGTAATCGTTAGTATTGGTGTTGTATATATCTATCAGTGTGGGAACATTTTGTGTGTAACACGTGGTAGGCCACGCCATTTTGATAATTAAGTATTCCGCTGTGTTTATAATGTCTCATTCGGTTATGATTATGTTATTCTTAACTAAACGAGTAAGACTGGAACTCTCGGGGTTTATATTTGCATGTGAAGATTGTTCCTGAAATCACCGCGGGTGTCGTCTGTAGTTCTGCGACGAGTGTTTATCTGCATGTGAAGATTGTGCTCACAGGCGCTACGAGAGACGGACTTAAAAAAAAAAAAAAAAACCCAAGAATTTCCTTATAGTGACACGCCTATATAGGGCGAGGTGTTACAAAAGTATAAAAAGGTGGGTGCCAAATTTAACTCATCGGGGGAGAGTCTTCAGAGGGACCGGCGACACTTGGTCTACCAAGGACTTGGATTATAAATGTGAGGTGGTCCCAATAGGCCACATTTTCCCCAAAAGCTTGAGTCATCTAGAATTCTCGAAAACTCTCAATTGTCCCGGAGACTCCTTACTACTCTTGGCTTGGAGATTTTGATCCTCTAAAAGACTCCAGCTTACCGAAAGACCAATTCTTGGAGGTAATATGGCTTTTTCGCAACCCCTACTGAAATTACTATCTCTCCACAGATGAAACCCTTAGTTTTAAGAGGAAGAATTACCGAAAACTTCTCACGGTCCTATCGTATTCCTCAATCATAGAACCTGAGAGGCCCTAAAGCTAGGGAGCTTACTATTACTGTTGGAGGAGGAAGGGGTAGCAATACATTTAGATAGCCGACAAACGAGGCTTAGGATTTCACTACACTCTTTTAAGATGCGATTTTTTATGGAGGAAATATTGGTCCCAGCCTAGTTGCATCCAAATGGTTGGGTCGTGCTGATTAGGTTTTTTGTTTTGTGCAAGGAGTGTGAGATGGAACCCATCACGTCCTTATTGTGCTACTTTTATCCCATCTGAACAATAAGAGGAGAGAAAGAATTATGTCCCTTTAGAGAATGCCTACTAAGGTTAGGCTATTTAGGAGTAGACCCCAAAAAATAGATGATTTTAAGATTAGATGGCTAATGGTCACACTGCTCCTAGGATGTTGGAGGTTATTGCGATTTTGGTGCACTGAGGAAATGAGAAGCATAAGGTACGAGTGGCTAGATGTCGATTTGCTGGTGAGGGAACACCAGGATAAGATTAATAATCTAGCCCAAGGGGATCTAGTGATTTTTTCTAATTTATTAAACGACGAGCACCTTATTGCGGCAGGATGGATGGTTGTTGTAGAGGACGATGATGTTGGTCCTTTGAGGTCAATTGAGTCCCAGGAGGTCGCATCCTCGTCGTCCTATTCGTTAGATGATAGCAAAGAAATGGAGGAAGATGAGGGTGATGACGAAGAGGTAGATGTTACAGGGTATGAGGACGCGATCAGAGAAGAGGAAGAAAAGGGGTATGAAGGGGAGACAGACCCCGAGGGTGCTCACCCTGACATTTTTATTTTATTTTGCATTTTGCTTCCTTCTGATACTTGGATAATTGCATTGATGATTTGTTTTTGGGTGTGCAGAGATGAGGCAGTTCCAAAGGATAACATTGGATAGGCATGAGGAATCGGTGCAGCAAGCACAGGAGACCTATCAGGGGACACAACCCACAATTGCCCTGGCCTTGCCTATTTCTGAAAGGACTGAAGAGAGAGAGATTTCAATGGCCCAGAGGAATAAAAGAGCTAGAATAGATGGCAAAGGGCCAAGCACAGTAGGGGCTATTATAGACCCATTTTCGATTAATTTTTTTGATTTTCCATTATCACATCTTCTGCCATCTCCTCCACTTATAAATGGGTATGTTAAAGAGGGAGAAATTCAACCTTCGGCGTCACCATTAAGCCTTGGAGCTCAGGCTGTTGTAGAGGCTAACAAGGATGATTGGGAAATGAAGGAAGAGGCTTAAACTCAAGTTGAATTGGAACGACATCATGGCCAAAATTGGGCCATTACCAACTTACCTTTTCCCTAGCCAACATAACAGCTTAGGTGGAGGGAGCTGGATATGGAGTCCAGAGGACAATCACCCCTATTTCCAAAGTTGAATCCCATTTACCAGGAAGTGGTGCCAATGGGCTCTGACTTAGAAGGGGTCCCCACTCCAAAGGACAGATTTCCAGGGGCTCTGATTTAGAATAAGCTTCTCTCTGCCCCTTTTTGATTTTTCAGCTCATCACACTTTTTGTATTTTGGGAATTGAATATATATTAATAGAATGGGCATCATTTTGAGGGTTGAGTCGATGTTTAGGATACTAGGGGCAAGTCTAACACATGCATGAACCTTATGAATGTAGGTAGCATAAATATAAACAAAGCCAAAACGCAAAGCCATTAAATATATGGTTACCGATAGAGGTGTGCCTTGGCTTCGAGTAGGGGATGCATTTTTCATAAGTACTTGTGTCCCTACACATTCATGGGCACACTAAACGAATCTGTCTCCTTCGGGAAATGGGGATGTTGGCTTTCTCCAACTCGTGGAGGGTAAGACAATTGTATATATAAATTTATGGAAAGAGTTAAGTGATTTCAGGGGTATCGATGTACCTGTCAGGGCATTACGAAATATCCAACCTTGAGATATATGATATAGAATTCCAAAACAAAATATCCCACATCTGGCATCAATCGGGAGTACCACTGCTGCCACTTGCAACTAGTGGTGAGACGCATACCTAAGTCTCCTAACTGCCTTAGACTCGTCGATCTTGTTCATAGCCAAAATGTTGCCACTATGCCCCCAGGGCCATGCAAGAGAAAGGACACCGACCCATAAAGTCCCTTTGTGGAAAAGTTTGGAAGCAAAAAGCAGTACACAATCCTAGGTGCCTTAATGTAGTGGAAATGGTGTGTACAAGTGGACCTGCATGAAAGAATGTTTCCTAAACTCTGTTCCTTCCACTAATTGGTGCATAAATATGCAGGGCAAGAGGAGCAATCATTAGAGGGAGTGACCCTAGTCTTTACGTCCAAAGACAATGGAACTGTCTTGCAGGGGGGGTGCCCTAGGCCCAAATGAAAGAGAATACTGGATGGAGATGACAGGGGCCCTAATGGCACAAAATGCGCCTAAGGTACTTTATTTTGTTGATGCAGTTCAATAATCTATGTTCACAAATCTATTTTGTTTTAGCGGTTTGGTGGCCTAGTGCCATGCCTACATCCACAATCATAATATTTTGTCGAAGCGGTTCGACAAAGTGCCTATTTCTAGAATCATAATATTTTGTCGAAATGGTTCGGGGGAGTGCCTACTTTCACAATCATAATATTTTGTTGAAGCAATTCGACGGAGTGCTTACTTTTGCAATCGGGTGAGAAAATAGATATTGTAATTGTAATGGCTTAGCCTGTGGACCATGATGCCAATGCTTTTGTTGTAATTGTTGGGCAGAATGCCTTTGACTGTGATCACAAGATTAATGTAGCTGATTTTTTTTTGTTTTTGTGGTTCCGCCGTTCACCTATGTCCACCCTTAAAAAACTATCCCCATAGGATGATTCTTTAGCATGTTGACATCTTCATATCAGATACTAGATAATTTGTGTTTTTTCCTAGAATGCTTTTATCGGAAATCTCGTTTATTCATAACTGTCCAACTTTGAATTTGAGATTACAAGAGATAAACGTAACGTAGGCCAAGCTTAAGGGTTCCCATCCCATTAGCTCCCCAGTGCAGACTGTATCTAGTTCTCAATCTTCTTTTATATTACTACAAAACAGAGCGCACACATATACATTATCATATATTTCTCTTTTTACATTACATGGACATTTTGTTTGTGTGGTTTGGTACAGACACCTACATCTGAGATTTACAAAGAATTAGTTTTAAGTTCGCAATGTCTTCACTTGGCAGCCTCTACTTGCAAGCAAATGACTTCTGATCTCTAATCTAGAATAGCTTGGCTCTGCATCTTCGGGTATGGCATTCCTAAAGCGATCAATGTAACGTTGTAGGCGATTCCAACAATCCCTTGCCTTTGTAATATTCATGGCCAGGGTCATGAGAAACTCTCGTCGCAGTTGATTGCATGACTTGAGTAAGCCAGTGTGGAGCGCCAAACACCTTCTAGTAATGGGGGCGGAGGCTAGAACATGAGTGGTTATAGAAAAAAAGCTGTTGCATAGAGTTGTCTTCTTGGATTGACAACTTAGGTGCTACAAAGCTACTGCAGAAGGTGTTGATAATCAATTTTCTCTTGTCAGCACTTCGTACAACTCTTAACATCTGCCTCCCTTGGGGTTGATAGGCCACCTTCTGCTCTTGTAATTCCTTTTAACTCAAAGGAGGTATATTCAAGGAAACTAGGAAGCCTGAGGTACTCCCCTAAAGTTCATAGAACCTTCTGACAGACACATCCCAAGAGAAATTTTCCTAGAAAAAGAGGCTTTCATAATTTCAATCTTCGGGGCAACACTCTTCCTGCGGGCGTCGACATTGCTAGGGAGAATGGCCCCATCATCAAATACAAGTTCGGAAAACATCTAAACTTGGTCTTCATCATTCTTCATCAAGGGCACTTTTCTCCTCCCTACTTTTCTTAGATGGTTCCCTACTTTGAAGAACAATATGGATACCTAGCTTGGATACAGGGTGGGGAAATGCACTTTTCTCCTGAGAGCCGACGTAATAGAGGGAGAAAATCATTGAAAGGCTCATAATAGGAGGAAAAAATCCTCGCAAAAGCTCCCCGGTGCCTCCTAGAGGATTCAGAGCATGGCTCATTGGGAGGCACTATAGGCTGGAATGGGAGCGCTGAAGCAGCATCTTAACACAAATGACCCTCATGGCGGTTGCAAAAGGTGGATGATTTTTTCCTAGTTTCCTACAGACGACGTCAAATGATTGTTGCCAAAGTACAACAATTAAATTTATTTATCTTAGGATCAGGCATAACAGAGTTCTTCACAGTAGCTGAAGGTTTGAGATGTCGCGAACGAGGTAGAAGTTTCAAGAACCCGAATGGGGTCCTCCGGGTTGTTGGTTTGGAAGGGTATTTGGGGATCAGAGATTAGTTGTGTTCCGAGGGGTTTTCAGGAAAGGCGTGGAATGAGTCTTCGAAGATCAGAGGCTTGGTTGAATCTACAACCACAAAGAATGTCTGAAAGGCATGCAGGCCCTCCGATGACTAAGTCAGACGAAAGTCCAAGATGTATGTGTAAAAGTATGCAAATGTATGTCCAACATATGTGTTAGGGTGAATTTCAGTGTCTCGAAGAGTAGGGCAAGGGTCTTCTGAATGAGTCTTAGAGAGAGAAATGGTAAAGTCTGAATAATCCCTATTTTATAATAGTTTTTTTGTTTGATTTCATATCCAATTTATTTTATTATTCCATTTAAACAAGAATGTCTCTCAACTTTCCAAGCTTATCGATCATTTTTCAATTTTAGGCAATGAATAGTAAGGTGTTATTTGATAGGACTTAATTGTTTACATATTTTTACCTAATTTTTGTCTCAACCTTATGCTAATTTTTCTACATAAATGTGTGTTTATATGGATTTTACATTATTGTAATCTTATTTTGTAGGAATCCAGCAAAGGAAATAAATTCGAAGATTTGAATGTAAAAAAGAAAAAAATATATATTATAAAGTTAATTTTAAAATTAATATTATAGTATAAATAAAAATAAATAAATAATTTAAATAATTAATATTAATATTATAATTATAATATAATTAAAATTATTATAATTATAATATAATTAAAATTATTATAATTAGTAGTATATTAAATATTATATATTATATTTTATCTTATATTATTTATATATATAATATTACAACAAGATAACTATTATATATAATATATATATTAATAAATGGCGTGAATGTCATGTGCATATTTACATATATATATATATATTATTAAATAAATTCAATGGCAGTGGCGTGAATTGGAATTGCATAGGGCTAACTCCATGCCCACATATATATATATATATATATATTATAATAAGGCCAGTGAGATGAGGAGAAGGGAGGAAGCGGCCGAGGAATTGAGGGCGCACAGTGAAGAAGGAATTGGAGAGATTTTGAAGTCGCGGACAAAAAATTTCAAGGGACGCTTCACGCACGCAGCGACGATTTCAACCCAGCGCAATTGTGACTAGATCTGGGCAAGAAGCATCATTCTTCTCCTTTCAATTTTTTGTTTTTATTTTAACTTTAATAATGTTTAACTAATTTATTTTTGCTAGGGTTTGGATGAATTTTAATTCTGAGATTATGTGATTATTTATTTAATTTGATTCAAAACTCGATTATTATTTGCATGAGAATTTTATATTGTTGTGTGTAATACTTTAAAAAATTAGCTATTTTTTAATAATTTAATGATTTATGCATGATTGACTAAAAGATTGTTATAAATTAGATTTATAGGCAATATAAATCACATGCTTTGCTATGAGATCGAAAGATGATTAGCTCATGTGTGGGAATCGATGAAACTTAGTGAGTCAAATCCCCTTCTGAGATTAGAGGTTTCCAAAGAACTTAATGTTTATTTATTTCGTTGATATCTGTTCAGAAATCTGACAGTGAAATTGAAGTAATAAGTGATTAATATGACTTGAGAAAGTTTATTAATTAATTGAGGGAAATCCACCATCACATGTAAATAATTATAAATTACTGTAAGAGTATTTATGGTTTTGAATCGAATTGAATAGATAATTGCATAATCTAGATTAAATGAAATCTAAATTCTAGTACATTCATTAATTAATTTTAATTTAGTTTTTCATTTATTTTTATTTTTATTCATTCGATTAATTAATTAGTTCAACTTAGACTAATTTAGAATCATTTTGGTATTGTGATATAGTTCTCGTGAGATCGACATCTTTTCATCACTATATGCAAATTTGACTAGGGTACACCTACCCGAATTAATTATGCATAAATCACACATCATTATTTAAACGATGAGGCTCCTCAACTTTTTAAGTCCACAGATTATTTTCTAGTGTTAGGTAATAAATAGTGAGATGTCATTTAGATAAGGAGACCCCCAACTCCCCAAGTCCACGAGTCATTCTTCAATATTAGATAATAAATAGTGAGATATAAACTAGTAACATAGAAGAAAAAGAATGTAAGAAGTGGCGTCATTTTAAGAGGATAATTTGATAAAATGATTCTTTTTATGACAAAAATTTTATCTAAAGAATCTACACAGATCTAGGCATTAAAGAGAAAAACAGAAGTAAATTGATGACTTTTTAATTTGTAGGACTTGCCTGTAGACTCCTCTCATTTTTTGGGTATTCAACTCATATGTTTTTAGATCTTTTTTTCTTATTTATATTGTCAATTAAAAAAAATACATTTCAAACTTAAATACAAAAATTTAATTAATGATTTTACATTTCAAAAAATAAAAAAAATAAAAAATTTAAATAATTTTTATGAGGGCTGACGCAGGTGCACCTTGTATCCATATTAAAATTCTATGTTGGACCTAGCCAACCGGGCCTAGTGGTGGACTGGGCCAGTAGGAGGCACGCCACGTGTATTGTGGCAGGCGTGCCCATTCTCTTCGAGTATGATTTTGTGCACTTACTTTTAACAGAGGTGCACGTAATCTCCGTCAATTTTGTGGGCCTCTCCCATCTCTCATCTCTCATCTTCTCTTTCCTCTCTCTCCTTCCATTTTCTTCTCCAATAACCCTTTTGTTGTAGCCTTTTACCCGTCGATCGCTGCTGTATCCTCACCGCCTATCGTGAAGAGGGAGGATGCAGCGACGAGAAAGTGAGGATGTAGTGACGAGAAAGTGAGGATGTAGCAGCGAGGATGCGATGGTGAGGCAAAACGACAACAAAGAAGTGGCGGGGGAGGAAGGCGACAAGTGCAAGGGAAAGGGAGAGAGAGAAACAAGGTGGATTTCTTGGAGAGAAATCCCCCCTCAAAATAACTTTTTTACCCCCCAAATTAACGAGAGGTTAGTTCACCTCTATTTAATGGAGGTGCACAAAATTTGACTCCTTATCTTCTTTGCATTATGTGCTTTTTTTTCTCTCTCTTTCTCATGCAAGAGTCTACCATTTGCTTCTCTCTTTCTCTTTCTAAGGTTGTAAGTAGCCCATAAACATGAAAAAATATGAAGAATGAAATATTTTGGTATTATTATATTAATTAATAAAATTTTTATTATAATTAAATACATATTTACTAAAAGTTTGACATTATATTCACTTTTTAAAATTTTTTATATTCTCAGCTTCTAATAATTTAAAATGTAATGAAAACATATTTAGTGATTTAAAATTAAAATTTGACTCTTTTTTATCATGAAACCCTCTCGATTAACAAAATTTTAAATTTACATATTATTTATGTGTATATTTATGAATCTCTAAGATTATTTTATAATCTTTTTTATAATAACTCAATAAAAAACATCAATTTATGTTAAAATTGAATTATTAATATAATCAAAATATTACATATACAATGAAATATAGAATAATATGAAATATTAATACCATTAAAATCGCACATTTACAATTAAAATTCATATTTTTAATTAAAATATCACATAAATAATATGCACATTTAAAATTTTATTCTAGAATTATTATTCTCCAATGTATGGTTAAAAATATAAGATTTTGATTGTTAGATTAATTAAAAATTTTATTTTTAAATAATCATTATGTAAATTTTTAATACATTTTAAGTTATTAGAGGTTGGGAATATAAAAAATATTAGAAATTAAATATAATGTCAAATTTTTAATAAATATATATTTAATTATAATAAAAAATAATAATAATAAAATATTTTATTCTTCGTATTTTTTTATTATATTTTTATGATGCCGACAACTTACCGCCTCAGAGAGAGAGAGAGAGAGAGAGAGAGAGAGGGGGAAGAAAAGGAGATGTCTGCTGCCGGATAAGACAGAGAGAGAGAGAAAAGCAGAGACCAGAAGGGATGCGCCTGCCACAATACAAGTGGCGCGTCCCTGCTGGGCCGATCCACCCGTGGACGGGGTCAATCTGCCACTGCAGGAATGAGCTTGCTCTCTGCCCGGCTGCCAATTTGAAGGTTTGAAACATTGCGCCTGCTCTCTGGCCGCCTGCCAATTTGAATTTTGTCTCCTTTCCACAGGCGCATTTAATGCGCCTGTAAATGCGCCTGTGGAAACTACGAGACTCACAGCCCTTTTCCAATTGGCTTTTCAGCCAATTTTTGCTTCTTGTCAACTTCACTTCTCAATTTGACTTTTCAAAGTTGATGAATTGATTTTATTAATTCTATCGTAATATATCTGATATACAACATGTATAATAATTATGCTTATTAATATTATATATATTATCAAGAATTAATTATAGATAGAGAACTTTTCTTTTATAGTATCCCACTAAAATTATCATTAATTATTAATAATAATTTAATTAACTATTAACTTTTAACAATGATTTAATTTTATTAACTTTTAATGGTTGATAAGAATACCGTGCTACTTCAAATTTACTAATCCAATTTTATTCTCATTTTTTGGTATGACCTTCTAAATTCATAGTTGAGTAGTAATTGAGGCACGTCAAATTTTTGGACATCGATTGAACATTTTGATCTATAATGAATATCTCTTCATCTCTTCAAAGCATCTCGAAGGGTTCTGAGTGACAACTAGTCTTATGTTAGAATGATCATATCAGTAGTAAAATCAATACTTCAAGTAAACCTATTTGGATTTTTTATTATCGTGCACTATAATCATTCAATCGATTAACATCCCAACCGAATGAGAACCATGGACTAATCAAAATCAAAGTCACAAAATTCGGTAACTATGTCAAGATCTAATATGGTGTGATCGAGATGACATATCAAAATTCTTTCTGACATTGAAAACTCATTTTCAATCGTGCGTACCTTAGCCAAGGTTTTTTCAATCACTAATAAACTAAGATCGCATAGGATGTTCACCTCGCGTCAAAAGTTAATGGATTCCATCAGCGATCACCTGTCTCCATATTTCACTAAATAGAGACCACACAAAAAACATTCTCACCTCATATTTGGGTGGTTCAACGCAACGGGTGGTTCAACACAACGACAAATCTCTAATACTAGCATACAAGACAACTATGTCGCCCCCAATCCAAGAACCAGCTACACAATTGAATGTTAGTAACAAATTATAAATACTTTCAACCATGTGATCTGTTACATGCGTTACATTCAATATATGTTCAACCAACACATACCCACATGTTTACTATCTGCATCTCATGCAATATGGCATGTGGCTCACCATTCATTATTATTAACATCCCATACTAATTAATGGTAGTAACTCATGTATCAGTCCGTAATCAATTAATCATATTCTCATTTTGAGAAATGTAAAGACTGAGAATTACTTTAAGAAATCCTATATTATAAATCTTTATCACATTCTTAATAACTTAATAATAAAATCATTTAGGATATTTAGGGATTCATTCATATATAATTGGAGATATATGAATAAAGATATGATCATTTATTAATATGTAAGGTTATATTATTAGGCCTAGCACGCACGCGTACTCTAGATGTCATCTAGTAATATCTAGTATTACAGCACTAACACTAATATGTTGTTGGCGGAGAAGAAGATGAGATGTAGGTTGGAGAAGAATAGTAGACAGAGATACAGGCGAGAGGGAGAGAGGAACAGGCGAAGACGGCTGCTAATGCTAGGGTTTTCTTCGGTCTCCCTAGACCCCCTTCCCCCAATACTAGCACTTTATATTGTGACCCGGTATGGTCAGCCCTGGGTTGGGTCGACCCAACGTCCTAGACATTTTAAGTTCAGAGGTCCTACAAAACCTTTTCCATTATATGTATATATATATTATCGTGTTTCGTGTTAACCCCCTGAATTAGGCTATTAAATTGATCATGCTCGTCATATGATATTGAGATTTGACAAACAAAAATATGGCCACTGAAAATTTGTGAAGGCCATCTAATAATATTGCCTCGTATATGCATAGATAGCCTTTAGTCTTTTTTAGGTCACACACGATAGGGACATCAAGATTGCTCTACTTCAAAAGTTTGTATATATGCTCCTTAGAAATACCTAACCTAATACCAAACCATCCTTCAACATTTCCTCTCTCTCTAAAATTTGAATTTGCTCTCTTTTGAAAATATAAGGATACAAGTAGATAATATTTTCAAGCATTGATTGATCCTTAAATTCTCGTGCTCCATAGATGATAACCAATGTGTCTTGCTAGATTATGGTGATCACAACATAATCAGGCTAGGATTAATCTACTTTGCCCAAGAGATTGACAGCGAGGGTTACTGAAAAAGGGCAAAAAGACCAAAATGCCCTCGCCTACTTTGCAAATTTACAAAGTGGGTCATTGCTATCTCATCTCCCTTTCCATGGCCATCGATGCAACCGCTGCCTCACCATTGCCTTTGCCTCGCTGTCGTCGCCTTGCTGCCATCGCCTCGCCTCGCCTCGCCTTGCCGACCGTCGTTGCATCTTTCCTTTACTGAGGATGTAGCGGTGGTCGGTGAGGCGACGACAACGAGGTGATGAGGTGAAGGCAACGGCGAGGCAGCGGTTGCATTGGCGGCCATGGAAAGGGAGATGAGATAGCAACGGGCAGTGGCACACTTTGCAAATTTGCAAAGTGGGCGAGGGCATTTTGGTTTTTTTTGCCCTTCTTGGGTAACCCTCTTTCTCCATCTCTTGGGCAAAGTAGCACGGTCCATCGGGATATAAATGGGATAGTGTGCTCATCACTGAGAAGTTGTGAAAACCATACAGTCGTCGATATCAACAATGGTGGTCGTTAGGTCACACATATAATGGACTCTTAATTAAGCCTGCTTTGCTTCAAAAGTTCTCTTGCTCCATATAGACATATAAACCAACCTTTGTCTCTACAATCTTGATTTGTTCCTTGAATTGGTAATGTGGTAAGAAAAGTGGTACTATTTTAGCGTTTTGTACTGTAACTTACCTTGCAACATATAAAAGAGTGGTAATATGTGTAGTACACATGCAAGTAAAAATATAAGGGTAAACTTCATGAACCACCCCCCAAGGTTTGCCTAAATCACCAATAACCCTTATGGTTTTAGAATTAACTATGAATTACTTTGCCCTATGCTATTAACAAATGACGGTTAAATATTCATAATTCTCTAGAATGCACTCTACCTCTTCTTTAATTTATTTATAGAAAAAAATAAAAATAGTTAGAACCAGTGGTACGTTGACCTAAAAATTAAACACAAAAATCTTGGTTTCAATTGAACCCAAAAATTTTGGGCTTGTTCCTTCGAACCCTTGTGTGTTTGATTGGAAACAACTCATGGTGATGGGATTTCAATTGAAGCCCTGTCATCAAAAAATCAATCCATAAATCCAGAGGGAGAGATAAAGAGTTCATGATTAATGGGGTTTCTCATTTACAAATAGGATTCTAACAGGCGACTGCTGCGAATAATTGCTAATCAAAACCCCTAGACACTGGGTTGATTAATCAGGTCCAA
This sequence comes from Diospyros kaki, assembly GCA_036245055.1. Taxonomy (NCBI): domain Eukaryota; kingdom Viridiplantae; phylum Streptophyta; class Magnoliopsida; order Ericales; family Ebenaceae; genus Diospyros; species Diospyros kaki. The sequence continues at coordinate 5,490,309 of BSEG01000010.1, forward strand.
TCGATGCCTAGGCGCTTGGGCTGTCTAGGCCACCCAGACATGCATGCGTGTATGCTAATATTGAGTTGTTTGGTATTGCTCCTTTCTCTCTATTGTCGCGCGTCGCCTGGGTCGTCTCTCCTGGACTTGTCGCTTTCTTTCTCTTGTTGCTTCCTACTTTCTCCATTGGTTTATACTCCACCACTATTTATAGGCACTTGGATGATAGTCTCACACATATCCTAGAAGCTCAATTTTGGCTGCATTACTGTGGAGGTAAGAAGAACCAGTCTAGCAGATTAAGCAAACGAACAAGAAAGAGGAAAAAGACAATCAAAGCATTGAGGCAGTGCTGAAGAAGCAGAATGCACACTCACGCATTCTGGAGGGTTCAGGGAACAAAATGATAGACGCTGAAGAAGGCTCTTGCTACTGCCTTTTATACATCATATTTTAATATCATATACTATACATATACATATATATATATATATATTCAAGTGGCAGCACATGGGAGAGAAAAAATGGCAGTGGAGGTGGAAGCCCTTTATGCGTCCAATATGCTAGAAATTTCCACTAGCTACTCTTAATCTTCTCATTCCCCTACTATTATATGATATTAATATATTATGTTAGCAATATATATATTTTTATATATATGTTATTAATATAGTAGTTGCGAACATTATATATATTACATCTTAATATATATATATATATAAGTTAGCCACGACAATCTCACTCAATTCCCGACTGCTTTTCATTTCCCTTTTAACATTATTTTCTTTTTAATAAAATACATGTTACCCAATACCCAACTACCTTTCAATGTTACAGAGAAAGATTTATATATATTTAGCCTATATAATCTATTTATATATATAAATATAAATTTTATTTAAATTTTAAATAATTTTTCTTAGCACCGTCTAGGCACTAGGCCCCAATCTGACGCCCAACTAGCGTCTAACGCATTTTAGAACATTGTACAAATCCTATCACAACATAAAAACCTGTCAATTGCAATATCATCGATGAAAGAAGGAGAAACTTACTATATTTCACTACCGATAACCCACAAATTGGCAATAGGGTTGTCCCCTCCCTCTCTTTCTCTCTCTCTCTCTTCCAAAAGTCATGGCAAAATCGAACCATCAAACTCCTTATCAAACACTATTTTTCTCCAAAGTTTGATTTGACAGAGAAATCAAAATCTAGGGTTTGATTTTGAAAAGCTTGTGCTTGAACTCCACTAGTTTGACTGAGGCATAGAGAGAAAGAAAACCCAAGAGTCACTAAAAACCACCAGAGAAGATGAATGAAGGACATGACTAAAGTAAATATTGTTAGAAATGCGAGACAAGAGAGAAGAGATAAAGAGAGATTTGTGAGAGAGGAAAGAAAAATAGAGGAAATGTTTTATATACAATGGTAAAATGGTTAACTTTCATACTTAGTTAATTGTAAAGGAAGTTTATGCCATTTTAGAAAACACATGAGTGGTTGGTAAATTTAGAGAAACCTCGAGGGTAGGTTGTGGAATTTGCCTAAAAATTAAAAATTTCCAATGAAGGCCCATGTCACATCTTACAGGTGAAATCCTTTCATAATTAGGTGAAATGGTCGTTATATCTTTTGTCTTTAAATAAAGGGGTCAAAAACCCTTTTACGATGGGGTTTCTAATAATGGTGACAACAATTCACAAGGGTTTAGGGTTTTTCTTTATTTGTTGCTTTCTCTATTGTGGTCTGACAATAATTCTTAGGGGTATGCAAAAAAACCGTCAAATTGCGGAAACTGCCGGCACCAAACCGCGCGATTTTTTGAGGGTGCAGTTCGGCACGGTTTGAGAAATTCTCAAACTGTGTGGTTTGCAGTTTTTTTGGTTTAGTTAAAACCGAACAGGCCAAGTAGTGTATTAATAAAAAATTTAAAATAAATTAAAAATATCTATTAATTTAAAAATTAAAAAAAATAAATTAAAAATATATGCTTGCTGGACCATGAATTATATTGTAGATTTTTGTGTTATTTTTATATTATGGACATGTGGTTATCTTGTAGATTTTAAACTTTTAAGTTTGTATTTTTTATTAGATTGCAACTTATTTTACTTTTAAACTCCAAGATACTATAAGAATTTAAAAACTATGATTTTATGCATTGATTTTTATGTTTTAATTAAAAATTTACAAGCAAGTAGAAGAAACACCAAATGAAACAATAAAGAAGCACCAAAACGCACCGCAAAATGCGGTGCGGTCTTGTTTAATGCCAAACCGCACATACAGTTTGACGTATTAAATCCCTTCTAAATTGCCCAAACCGCATCGTGCACACCCCTAATAATTCTCATTCACCATGGGTTTCTAGTAGCAATAGTGCTCACGATAGTGATAAAAAATCTCTTTCTCTTTGTGGCATTCCTTCAAAGGAACCCAATCTATGTCCTATAAGAGGAACATATATTGGGTTCCTTTCAAAGGCTATTCAATAAAGGCTATTGTGGTGGCTAGTGAAGACATGGACAACAAATTGTAATTTTTTTTTATTATTTTTATTTTTTATTTCTTTTCATGATTACATTGAAGAAATGGAAGGGGGGAGCATTTTATGAATTTTTAAAAAATTAACAGTTGTTTTTTAATGATAAGAAAAGTGATACATGGTTATAAAACTCAATAAGATGTGTGTTTTTTTTTAAAAACGCAAGAGTGATCGATGGTTTTTTACCAATCTCAAAGTTGTCGCATGAAATTTATCTTATTTCTTTTATTTTTATTGCATTGGATTGTACATATAGTTGTTCCATAATACATTTATATATTGTTTATGTAGAGAAATATAGGAGTATACACCCAAGAGGAGGGTGAATTGGGTATTTTAAAACTTTTTTAGTTTGATATAGATTTGTACAAAATCTATTTTTAAGTCCTTTTATAGTTTTGAAAACAATGCTGGAAATATAAATTGAAAGTGCACAATGTATGAAAAACAAATGTAAAGAAAATGAAATAGACAATACACATGATTTATAGTGGTTTGACTCAACCTAACCTACTCTAATATCTTAGCTCCTCACCAAAGATTTTCAATAATCCACTACGGAGTGTCTAATTAGAAAGGCGAGCACTATCCTTTATTATGGTAGGCTTTTTCAAAGATAGTTATAACCTTTAGAGTAACTTTTTCAAATCTCAGCTATAACCTTTATAGTAATTAAAGATAGAAAAATATGAAGTAAAAGCTCATAGAGTAAACAACTCTCAAAGGAGTGCGTGGCAAAAGCTCGCAAGATAAATACCCTCAAAAGAATATGAAAGAAGGATCAGGAGGGATTTTACAATATAGATAGAGAGAATTAAAAGATAAATTATGAAAGCTCTTTTTTCTCTCTAGATATGAAATACTTCAAGGCATATGAACTAAGAGAATAATGACTTTATAATACAGATGAAATACTCTCTTTTCTCTCTTCCTATCTTTCTTCTTATTCTCACATAAGGTGTTTTTCTGTATTTCAGTGGCATTCTCAATAAGATATGTGACTCTATTCTCCATAACCTCTAGCAAATCGTGGTAATCATAAAGCACTCTCATTTGGACACTCAATCGATTATAGTTTTTCCCATCCAAGACAGGAATTGAAAGTTGGACTAAAATGTTCATAGATATGTCTTTGATACCACAAACAACGCATAAGAAGAAGTGATAGAATATAGGAACAAGACTTGAGAAGAGAATGTCTATGATTTAGAAATTGATAAAATGAAAACCCGTATAATGAATTAGCACAAAAGTATATTGTTGAGAAATTTGTTAAAGTTTTGAATTGATGAGGAAATAGAAGAATGTCGATCGATCCAAAGAACATGTCGACAATTTCATTAGTTAGGGAAAAATGTCGACAGATTAATCTGAACTGTTGATTGTTTTTATGGTTTTTGGCCTAAACTGTCGACAACCTTTCATAAACTATTGACGGGTAAAATCTTAGCTCTTGGTTTCTAAATGTCGACAGCTTTTGCATCTTATATGTCAACAGTTCTTCAAAATTATCGACAGTCTTTCGCAAACTATCGACAGTTGTTTAAAGTTTATAGCTAAAATTGTCAACCGTTTTGATCGCAGATAGCCTTTAGTAGCTAGTTCCTCCACTCTCCCAAAGTGTTCTCTCTACTTCCAACGGCAAGATTCTCGAATGGACTCTCAAAGCACTATAAATAGAACTCAAATGGATGATTTAAACTACTAAAGTGATTATACTACAAGCTCCCAAGTGTTCACCCATTTTTGTGGTCTATTGGTGTATTCAATATTTACTTTAAGGCTTTGTATTTGCTTTGTAAAATTTGATTTCAAGCCTTGCATCTATTGTTACTTACATTGTAACTAAGAGTGCATATCCTTAGATATCTCTTTCTTGTATCACTCTTTGTGTTTCTAGCTCATATAGCTAGTGACCTACTTGTATTAAAGCAAGAGGCTGTATATTTTTACCTACCTTTGCTAGAGGGCTTTCTTGTTTAAACAAGAGATTGTATATTCCTAGTTTGATGCTAGAGAGTCTATCCAATGTGATAAGAGGATTATAATAATTTGCTTGAAAATCCTTAATGAGGAGCTAAGGCAGTGGATTAGAATTAGTTTAAGCCGAACCACTATATAGCGTTTTGTGTCACTTTGTTGCTTTTACTCTTTATTTCATATATTATAATTTGCAATCTTCTAATCATTTTTAAATTGCATCAAAAATTTATCCTTCATTATAAAGGAAATTTCAAGTTTTCAACCAAAATTTCAAATATCCCAATTCACCATTCTCTTGGGTATTTGTGCCATTGCTATACAATTATATCACACATCAAGTTCTTATTGTAAATGATCATATATTCACAAGATGGTTCTTGAGTTTTGATTCAATGATCATAGATTGCCTATTTAATATTTGATATCAAATTCCTAAAGTTCTTAAGTTCTGAAATTCTATGGAAGAACTTATAAAGTTGAATATGTGTTGTTTGATAAGGAACACCATTCATGTATTTGAATGTTGGATGTTTTCCCAACAATGAATTCAAGTGTTGCTTCAATGCATTTGAATAATAATATTATGAAATTTCTATCTTTCAAGAATTACTCAAAATATGCATTAGTAGTATATGTGTATGATGATTTAAAGTTTTCATATATAAATATATATATATATATATATACTTTATTTAACTTATGTGTGTTCTTTTATAATATAAATGAGATATCATGATATTCAAAATAGTGTATTTTTGTGTTATATGTTGTGTTTTGAGTAGCATATAGTGTGATCAATGTATTCGTAATATTCTATATGTTTTGTCTCAATTAAGTAACAATTATGTTATTTAACTTATGTATATTTCATGTATACATATTTGATAGTGAATGAATGTTCATTCAGGTAATAATACTTCTATATAATATGTAGTGTTAAGAAGAATAATCTTTCCTTGTTCTAGAAAAAAATATTTTTAGTTGGCTAACATTCAATGTACTCAACTTATTATTCTTTGAGAATCTAGTGAAATTCCATGAGATGAAAGTATCTCATTATCTTCGTCCAATAAGGGCTTTCTATATAGCCAAATGAATGTGATTGGAAAATTAGTTTTAACCATCTTTCACAAACATCGATTGTGCTTTAAATGTTTTGACTTAATGTGCAATGTTAAGTCATATTTTAGATGTTATAGTTGATAAGAAAAAAATGTTTTAATGATATTTAAAACAATATATTAAAGATGATTTCTTATAGAGTTTTAATTGAATAAGACATAGAATTAATCAAGTCAATCAAAGTATTAACCTGAGTAAATATTCTATATTACTCGAGTAAAACGTTTATCTAATCTATTGAGTCTTTGTATTCATTGTTTTAATCAAGTATGATTCTTTTATAATCAAGTAAGCTATTTTTGTATAACATATAATCGATTACAGGTTATAATGTATTCGTGTATGTAAGAGTTTGTACTCGACTAAATATGCTTTTGTAATTGAGTAGGCCTATCCAAAAAAATATGTTTTCCGGTCGCTTAAATCTTAACCCATCAACCAACTGCGCGTTTATTTAAAAATAAAAATATATTTATTAAATTTAAGTATTACATTTAAAATAATAATTAATATTACCACTACTTTTTAAAAAGTGTAGATTCCATTTATATTTTAGGGAGGCGGCGGTTGCCCTCTTAGTTTGTAAAGTTTACACTTTAGATATAGTATTTGAGAATAAAGACATAGAACATAGAACAAAAATAATTAAAAAAATTAAATAAAGTGATTATTATGGTTAAAAAAAAAAATAGCGATGAGAATCTATTCAAATGCAGTTGACACTTGACAGTGTAGAATTGATAAATAACTAAAAATTGTTATCTTAATTAATAAATTTTTGAATTCTATTCTTATAATTAATTTTGCAAAATAAATCTAAATGTATACTTTATAAAATAAAATTAATAAATATTTGTATGTTTCTATCAATTAAATTAATAATGACATATTTTGGTATATAAGTACTTACGCGCCCGTGCTTGGTGGCTATCAAATCATGACATATTTTAGTAGTCTTTCCTTCCCAAACAGAGCCTAAAAGACCATTATCCTTATTAAGAATGCTTGATTACAGTAGAAGTTTCGTCGAAGCTTCCTGCATGTGTTTAAAGACTAGTCAGAGAAATCAACATCTTCGCCGTGGCGTGAGCTCAAAGGAAAAGGGTTATTCTCCTCTGGTTATTGTTTTTCCACATAGATTAATTAATAATAAGTTGAGATTTATATTAATAGATCACGAGTTTAATTTTTTATATCTTATATAATGAGATAAAATTTTTGCCTGTAATTTATCTCTTTTATCGAAATTGAGAAAAGAAACAACGAGAAACTACACAAAAATAATAATTCTAAGAAAAGAATTATTAATTATGATAAACTATCCGTTAACAGTATAACCATTTTATATATTTAGATCTTAATTATATAAAATGTAAAGACAAATTTTATTTTAAATTGTAAGCCACGAATTATTGTGGATTTCAAATCTAAACATATAAAATATTATTATTCGATTATCATACTAAATCATCGTGATAATATGATATTATTGTTACATTGAATATTTTTTTGAAATAGATAAGCAAATGAGGATTTTCTAAGGTTATGTTTTGGGAGTTTTGGAAGGATTTGGGGAATAAATGGTTTATAAATATTTCTATCAAACAAGAATGTTGCTTTTAGGGGTGTACAATAAGTCAATTCGATTATCAAATCGATCGAAATTAACTAATTGAATTAATTGAATTGAAAGATAAAATCAAACCAAACTGACTAGTTAAACCAAATAATTGAAGTAACTAAACATAAACTGCATAAATTGAACTGAAAATCGAACTAACACAAACAAATTTTAAAAAATCAAATTTTTTGAGAGGCCAAAGAAACCAAACTAATCAATTGGCAAAAAAAGGTAAATCACCAATTGTAAAACTTCAAGCACCAACTCAAGAATACATTTAAAAAATGACATCGTTTTATAATTTGGTCAATTTAGTTATTTCGACAAAGGAAACCAAATCAGAAAAAGAAAACTAAACTTTAAAAAATATAACCGAATTGAATTATTGCAAGAAGATAACTGTACTGAATCGACAAGTTCAATCAATTCGATTCAATAAGTTCAGTTAAACTGAATTTCTACTATTTCATAATTGCTTCATTTTTAGATAAATAAAAAATAAATATTTTTTTTATCAGATTTGGATTTCTTATGCATATAATATTTCGATTACCTTTAGAGTTTGAATAGGAAAAAAAAAATGGAATATTTTTTAATCCAAAATATTTTACATCAAACTATAAGAATTACTTAAAAAACTTTGGTAAATCATGTTTGGTTCTATAAGACTAAAAACTAAAACCTTACTATTATAATGAGAAATTACACTCAAACACATAATCAGAAATTACACTTGAACTGACGATACCCACGAATCGTTCGACTTCGGCTGGGAATAGGCGACGACGACAACGACGAAACAGCCGACAGGAAGAAGCGATATTGATTCTGCCTCCGTGGCCATCGAGTGCCAGGAAGGGGAAGGCGAAGGGTTGAGTTGGAACTGAGAAGGTGATGGGTCTTCCCAGATTTGCAAATTGTGCTTGTTTCGTTGCCGTCTCTTATTCCCGTCGCCTATTCCGTCGTCGTTGCTTCTTTCTGTCATCTGTTCTATCGTTGTCATAGAAATATGTTTGCATAATAAAGTTAAATAAGACTTATAACCTCATAATTGAGTAGTTAGGTCCAGGGGCAGATGCAGAGGGGGCCGGGGCTGGGCTGTGCCTGGACTTTTATATATTTATATATATATATATTACTATTTATTATATATATTTTTACTGTTTGGTTGGGAGCCGGTGCCAGCACCCCCCCCCCCCCCACCTCCGCCCCTGGTTAGGTCTATGATAATTACTCATTGTCCGTCCAGATACTTGAGATGAAAGTTAATTAGACACTTCAAACTTTTAAGTTAACGATCAGTTCGTTTAACAAGTTTGATAAAAGCTAGCAAACACAAATAATAAACGCGTAATCCCCTCTTATCCTCATAAATAATATATAATCGCATCTAATTAATAATTTCGTAAACCAATTAGCTTCAGAAAGACAAGTGTATGCCATTAAGTTTAAGGAAATAAAGAATTACAAGAAGAGGTTAATTTAATTATATATATATATTTATAATTTATAATATGGTCAGAGAGTTGTGATCGATCGATGCAACAACACAGCGAGTTAACAGGAGCTATTCTCTCGCTCCGGCTGCGGCTCGGCGTTCAGATCCAAGCCGCCGCCGTCCTCCTCCTCCTCCTCCTCGTCGACGACTTCGCCGGGGCCTTTGACGCTGTCAACTTCCTCAAAGTCTTCCTTCTCAAACGTCGGGTGCCACCTCGACGACGACGGCGGCGGCTGCCCCTTCGCCGCTGGATCAAGGCCGCCTCCACCGCCATCCTGCCGGAAGTACTTGACCGCGAAGTGTATCCGTTCCAGAATGGCGAAGAACTCCTCCACCTCTCCTTCCTCCGGATCAGGCGCCGCAGCTTCAGCCCCCGTCTTTGGCCTCTTTCCGGCGACCTCACCGTCGTCTTCCCGCTTCCTCTTCTCTATCTCCATGGAGGTCAGGTCATGAACACCAAAGTAATCTTGGCGTTCGATCATTTCCATAGAGACGCTGGTTAAAAAGGGAGCGTCGGGTTTTTGTCAAATATCAAGATGGACGGCTGTGATGAGTCAGTGGAATATTTTACGTAATGGAGGTGACGTCGTGGTTGGAGGAGGTAGTGACGTCAGGCTGAAGCACTCATATCGCTTTGGAAAAATGTGGCGACGGCCTGCATTTCGGTAATTTGGTCAAACGGGAGAAACTGACAGGTGTTGACAGCCCTCCGATGTTTTTATTTTAGATTAATTTATTTTGTTGGAAAAATACACAAAAAGTCGGATTAAAAAGATCAAAATACTCTTATTCAGATTATAAATTTGTAAAATATATCACTATTCGCTTCTCCTTCCTCTCTCTTTCCATTGCCATCAATGCAATCGTCGCCTCATTACTATCTTCACCTTCTCGCTGACGTCTCGCTGCCATTATCTCATCTTGTCAATTGTGATTACATTCTCGCTCTCTACATCTCTCAAGTAAATTAGCATTGCTTTTTTATTTTTGCACCCGTAGACTTATTATCTTAGTAACACTCTACCAAACAAAGTCTAATTAAGGGTTGGTAACATACCTAACAGATTTGATAGGTTAAACTTAAGATATGAAAATATTAATTTTATAACAAATATATTTTAAGTCTAAAAATAATAAGATATTTTCTTATTTTTTGAGTGCTACCAAAATATAAAGTTATTTTATATGCAAACAAAATTATATATGAATACTCTTATAAAATAATATAATTAATTAATAACTAAAAAGATATCTATATATATTGTAAAAAAAATTATGAACAAATATAACTTTACTTTCCACCGAAGACGTTATTTTTATATGATAAAATATTATATTAAAAGAGAGATCTTTTTGGGAAGCCGCGGGAATAAATATAATTTATTCGTGTTCCACGACTCCCATCCCCAGCATCGCTTTAATTAAAGAATTGGACCAGAAGCAACCCGTGGACCACGCAATGCTTTCTCGATGGTGACACTTATTTATTTATTTATTTAATATTACCTTTTGATGACCCTTATTGAGAGGCCGGTCTTTCTTTACCCAATTCGAAGTCAATCTCCAAATTCATGACATCGCCCGTTTATTTTACAGAGGCATCTACATTGATTTTTTTTAATATTTGTATATTAATGTAACTAGAAATACAATATATTAATTTAAAGCTCTTGTTGATTTTCTGTAAACGTTGTTATTAATTTATTTCGTTAATTAAATATTTTATAATTTTACTTTTAAATAATTATCATATTTTCAATTTTATCACTCTCCTTCATTCCTCTGTCGTCTCTCTCCAATTCAGTCGTCGTCGTTGTCTCCATGGTAGCGACTGCCTCCAACCCCATCGCCATCGTCGTCTCCTTCATTGTCCGCCTTCTCAGTCCTCCATCTTTGTATATTTAATATATATATTAATGTCTATTGTATTAATATATTTAATTTTTTAAGAATTAAATTTAAATTTAAACATAAAATATTGTATTAATATATTTTTATTAAAAATTAATATTTTTATAAATTTTATTTGTATTATTTAGTAACATATCCATATCCATATTAATCTTTTTATTAAGTTTTGATATACTTTTGAGTTATATGATTGCAAGAATTACTATTGACTTTAATAAATTTGTAACATTTGTCATAGTAAATATTAGAATTGTGATTTAAAATTCAAATTTAACTAAGATTGACACTCTTAATTTGATCTTGATTATAATTTTAAATTTAACTATGATTAAAATGTCGTCAAATTCGATTTTGATTAAAATTTATCTTATATAAAGGAATATCTTTACGAATCATCTTTTGGTCATGATATAATTTTTTGTGTACATGTATAAATAATTTTAAATCTATAAATAGGTGTCAAATGCTCTGCAATTAATTGCAATAATATCATTTTAGTGGTATTTTGAGTGTAATAATATCACTTTTGTACAATCAATATTTACTTAGTGATATTTTATTCTTTCTACTAGTAATTTTTTTTTCAATTTGAGTTTTTCACATAAAAATTTGGTATTCGTGTGCACGATTGATGGTTCAATTGTGATTTGTATTCAATCCAATTTTATAATAGTAAATTGCAATTATTCCATCGCTGTTTATGTTGTGTTTTATTCTTTTCTCTATTCCATCCAATCTTTTATCCTTTTTCTTGTATTTTAAATTTTTTTCTCTTTTTATCAGCCAAACCTACCATACCCCCTTGGTCTTCTCAATGACTATTTCTCCTTTTGCTAAACTCTGGCACCTTAGTAAATCACTGAGGTTTAGTTGGATGAAATGTAACTAACCCCTACCAATTTGTTGGGTTGAGATACCAAAAAATATTAGGTATTAGGTTTGATGGAACTAAAATATATAGACGTGACTGATGAATAAATTATTTTTTTTAATAATAGTGAGATTATCCAAACTTTATTTTGGAGTGTTAATTTTTAGAATTTGAGGTGCTAGTGTAATTACTAAGATTTTTTGGAACGTTTGTATAATTATTTTTTTTTGAAAAAAATCTACAAATTTGAGCTTAATAGATATTTATTCAAAATTTTGAAACTTGAGTAGTTTGGGAAAATAATTCTTGTTGCAAAAATTTTTAGAAGGGTAAATTGCATTGACCATCCCTAAAGTTTGGCATAATTGCAAAAGTATGCTTCACATTTTGAAAATTGCAAAGACTACCCCTATCATTAGGGGTCAAAAAGAATTGACATTTTTACCCTTAATTTCTCTCTCATCCCTCTTTCTCCGTCCTCTGTCATCTCTCTCTTTTGTCTCACAAAATATATTTTTTAATTAAACATTATTTTCTAATAACAAAAATATATATTTTAAATTGCAAGAAAAAAAATTCATTTCTAAATCTTTATATATAAACTAAATATATATAAAATATTTTCTTCTTTAGATGAAATGCATATAATATTTTAAAAATATATTTTCAATTTATAATGAATTTGGAATTACAATAAATTAAACCCAAAAAAATTATTGAACTCATCGCTGATTGGATGTTGGAGAGAAAAAGTTAGAAATTATGTCCAATGTCACCTAAGCTGTGGCTTGTAAGAGGGAAGAGAGACAACTACCAAAAATTGAAAACGTAACGCCAAACCAAACAAAAATTGACACTCGAAACCCTAGTCAAATATTGCTCTGTGTACCATTAGCAACAAAACAAGAACAGACCCTAGCAATTTTTTTTGAGTTGGGGTTTCACCATCAAAAACAAAGGGAAAGAGGAAGAAAAGAGGAAGAAGAAGATGAATACAAAGAAAAAGATAATGATGACGATGATGAACAACAACTCACATTTCAAATTGGTTGATGATGATTTTCTTGTTGCCAGAGAATAAACATTTTTCACATTCATATAGTGAAATTACAAAAATTAAATTGATAAGAAAAAGATTGAGATCGTGAGACTATATATATATAAAGGTAGTGACAGCTTGATGGTGGGTTGTAAGTTTGTAACCCGTCATTAATGATGGGTTGTAGTAAAAAATGACCTAAAATGAGAGAGAAAAAGAGGGAAGAAGAAGAGAAACCGATAAAATTATGTGAGGAGTTAAAAACTAAAAAAGAAAAAGAGAGAAAGGAAGAAGAGAAAAAATGTGTGTGTAAGAGAGAGAGAGGGCGATGGGAAAGAAAGAAAGATGAAAGGATTTTAGAATATAAAATTAGTTGGGTCGTTTTGTAATATCTAAAGCAAATTAACTAATGGTAGGGGCCAAAATGCAACATAGTGTTAAATTATAAGGGTACTTCTTGTATTTCCTCAAATGTTAATAATATTATTTGCTATTATCCCAAACTTCAAATGCTCCTAATGTATTTTTCCCTTTTTAGAACTATTTCCTAAAATAAATATTGTAAAATTTGGGATCAAGATAACTTCAATTGATAATAAAAAACCAGTGCACGTTATTAAACAGTTGAACTTAAAAGCTCATTTGATTTAATGGATAAATGTGAAGTTGGTTTATTTGACCAAGTTAGTAGTTAAATAAGTAGACATATATAAATATATGTGGGAATAAAGTGTGTGTATATATATATCAATACAAAAGGTAGAAAATATACATAAGGATGGATAGAAAAAGAAATGAAATATATCTATATAGAAAATATAATAATAATAATAATAATAACTTATTTTACAAAGTACGTGTTAGAGCATGTGAGTTGTCACAATCTTGGACCTTCAAGCCAATCATGGCTAATAACTCATCATCACTTGCCTAGTGATGGATAGGTCAACCCTTCTTTGAACTTGCTTTTGCCTTTAATATCTTCACGTCGCTTGAACAACTACCACACGAAAATTCAAGAGGGCCAAAAAGATAACAAGAGAGTTTGCTGTTGTTAAAAATATAATAATTAAATTTTATGATATGGAATCAATGGTTGTAGGTACTTAAATTTGGTGTTTAATGAAACAAGGCTTTGCACGAGAGTGACATTACCACATTACCTTAAGGATGTTGTCTCAAGAAAAATTATTGCAAAAGAAGTTGTCTTAAGAATGTTCCCCATTAGGGATCTTATTGTAAGGGTATTTGTCACAAGAAAAGTTGTCGCAAAGATGTTCACCACAAGAGATCTTGTTGCAAGGGTGTTGTCACAAAAGAAATTACCTTAAGGATGTTCACCACAAAATATTACCACAAGGATGTTCGCCACAAGAGGTCTTGCCGCAAGAGAAGTTGCCTCAAGGATGTTGCAAAAGATGTCTTGTTCCTCTATTGATACTTGAAAATGGGTTAGAAGACTTGTGGGAATCCTCACCCGAGATGACCCTTCAATGCCTAAGTTAGTACCAAATAAAGATAGTTGTTAACCAAAAATAGTAAGATTGTAGTCAATGTGTCAAAATTTTACTAAATTGGGAGGTCATTTTCAGTGTCATGTAGCTAGGTATTTATAGCGCACGATTCCCAAGAATACCAAGTGTTGACACATGTCAGTTGTTGAGTGAAAGTCTTGGTCATGCCAAGAGAAGGCTCTTACCGCAAGGTCCATGGCGCTACAAAAATAATTGGCCACAAGCACTTGGCCGTGACAAGGCCCTCGCCGCAAGGACCACCATGCAGCGAGCAGGTGTAGCGAAGACCACCCATGCCGCAAGGTGCTTGGCCACAAGCCTCTTTTCTGTGAGCCTTCTTGCCGCAAGCTCTTATGCCGCGAGCCTCCTTGTGGCGTCCTTTGCCGCAAGCCCTCGACAACAAGCCCCTATGTCGTGAGCCTTTCTGCTACCAACCCCCATGCCGCAATGCTTTCTTTTGGTGTGCCTTAAAGCACATTGCCTCAAGCTTTCTTTGCTAGGTAATTAATACTTTTAAAGCACATTGTCGTAAATTTCCATATCATTTTTGCTTCAAAAAATCCTCCATTTTCTCTTTATAGTTTTCTTACGGTAAAATAGAACTTTGAGAAACTATATTTAGAATAGAAAGGATATTGTTGTTGCTCAACTATAACAATGAATTTAGATTTGAAAAACTGCCTTAATTAAGGTGATGTGTGTCTTATCTGAATAATGAGTGACTATCTCGGGAAGAGCGACAACGATGCATGAGTTTCCCAAGATGGATTGATAGCGATGGATGACCCCTTCGAGCGATAAATAACCTCTCTCAATGATGGATGACCTGTTTAGAAAGAAGATCGGTTAGGGGCGCAGGTGAAGATCCTTTCACAGACCCTTCGATGCCTAAGTTAGTCTATCGAAAGTATAGAATAGTTGAATGCAAGAAGGAAGTGCTACTGCCAAAGATTATGTACCGAATAAGGGAAATGACCCCCTTATTTATAGTGATGGAAGAGGCTAACAAGTGTCAAGTGATTCAACGTTCTCGATGAGTAACTCGGAGGTAGTTTTGATTGGGTCTCGTAGGGGTGAGAGCGTGATGAGCTTAGGCATGGGCAAGTAAGGGCTCCCATGTCACCCTCGAGTGAGAGTCACTTGGGGGTGCATGCCCAAGCACGCACGGGGCTATGCTGGCACACTGGCGTGTGCAAGACACTCCTAAGTAAGGGTCACTTGGGGGTGTGGATACATGTGAGGCCACGTGGCTCGAGGGGCACGTAAGGCTTTACAAGGTAGTGTGGCTGCATGGGCACGCACAAGGGCGGGGGTGTTGCAGCACTTGTATGGCAAGTTGCAACCATGCAGGCAGGGGCTCCTCGTCTGGCCACATGACGTAGTCTCTTTCCTCTCCGATTTTTTTTCTTATTTTCACTAATCCACTTTGTCCACTTATTTTGCAAGCATATCAGATACACATGTGGAACTCACCCCTATTTTTATATCCCTCAACTGCGTGCACAAAAGATCAGAATACCTCTATTGATCCTTTTCTACAACTTGTACATCTTCATTAATCTCTAATAAATTAGATAAGAAAAGAATCTTCTAGACTTTCATGCAATGAATTTAATAGTGTTCTACCACGTGTCACACCTTCTTAGGAAAGAGTGTTTTCTCCTCTTGCCATATGGTAACTTTGAGGATAAACATTCTTTCTTATCTTACCATCTGGCTTTCAAATAAGTCCTCTCGTGTGATGACACGAGAAAACTCCTTTTCTCATCCCATGTACGTAATTTTTCTCAATCAGCTTTGTGCCTATTACATCTAATCACACCCCTATGTTTAGTTAGTGACATCCAGTCAACATGTCAGTGATACCCCTATGATTTGTTAGTTACACCCACATAGCATGCCAATCACATGCCTAGCATCCATCCTTACCTAGCATGTGCCTATGTGTTATCCCAATCTCGTGCCCACTAAATCCTAACCTCAAAATGCCCTGATTACACATGCCCACATTGTTTATGCCATCGGGTTATCACTATGGTCCTGTGCTTGAGTTTGTTATCTAGCCTTGGCCCAATCCAACCACCTAGCTTAGTGAGGTTAAGCATGACCCAACTCTTTGTCCACTGTTGCACTTTGCTAGACTCCATCTGCTTGCACTTGCATGACCTAGCTTTCCTTACTTAGGCCCCCATTTAAGGTGCCAAGCCTGCTGTATGGGCTCACGTAACCTAACGTGGCTTTAATATGCCCTATTGTGCCCATCTTCAGGAAGGCTAACCTAACTCTACAGCTTTGTTTGCCCATCTTTGTCACGCCCGACACAGAAGGCTCGTCCCATGTTAGCCAAATGTTCAATTGTTAAATTTTATTTATTCAGTTGCTAACAATCTATTAATTGATGAACTCTTAAGGAATTAAATATTATATTATATTATATTTTTACTATTTTTATGAAACAAATTTATCTTATGTTAAATGATGACTTAATATAATAGTTCTAAGTATATTAAATTTAATGGTGCTATAATAATAATAATTTAAAATTTCATAATTTTATATTAAATAATAAATTATAAATAAATTTATTAATGTATTTATAAACGAGATGTTCATGAGTTTTTAATCAAGTATGTTCACAACTTACTAATCGAACCATTTCACGATACTTAACAAGCTAAGTTTTAGTAAGTTTAATCTCAACTCATTTACAAATCAAGATTCAAAGTAAAATTAAATTTGATTTATTACACTAACGAATGATTTTTTATCGAGTTAAACACCGAACAATTGACAAACAACTCAAGCTCATTTGCCATCTTAATCTTATTTTTTTTTTTTTTACATCATGAGTAACATCATGAATTTAAAATAGTTTGGAGCTTGTGGGTTAGGGATACTACTTGATTTGGGACATTATACCGAAACACGTGGAAAACGCACGCATAAAACGTTCAAAATCTATCCTCAAAATTAAACCTTACTTAGCCTTCAAATTGTTCAAAGGGAAAAGGAAAAAAAAACTCTTAAGCTTTTGTTAATTCTACGATAACAAATAAAGTTATATTAAGTTAGGGTGACATTTGGTTTAATTATTTTATTTTAATCGAAATGTTGCCCAACCCTAATACTAATGATTTGGGTCTTAAAATAAGTGTCTTTTTGGATATTAATAAATTTTAATTTTTTGATCTACCAATTGGTTTGAAAATATTGTAAATTTCAAATTTTAAGAAATTTTGTTGTTAGAATACAATAATTGAAACATGTTTGTTTCTAGAAAAACTCAGCAAATGGTTCGACAAGACTAAGCCAAAGAACAAGATCTACTTAGAAGGAGTCACCCGAAAGAGGGTTCTGGGAAAGGATGGCTCTGAAAGGAGAATGATCTTCAGGTGTGAGAAGTCACGGAAAGACTTTGGAAAGAGCTATGCAGAAGGGTCTTTGACTAGTTTGGGTCTTCCAATCTGTAAGACAAAAGGCACGCTAGGTTTTCTCCCACGCAATCCATGCGATGCCTAAGTAAAACATGGTCATGCTGCTAAAGGATGCAGGTGCAATGCAAATGAGTGTCAGATTGTGTTTCTTGAAGAATGAAAGGTCTTTGAAAGTGTATGTGTTGAAGAGTCAGAGAGATGTCTTCAAGTCTAGAAAAAGGATTCGGGAGATGAGAGAGATCAGGGCGGTATTTATATCTCTCGAGGGACTAAGACATGTGGTAGGCCAGGATATGTGGTACACACGCATGAAGACATGTGGCACGACCCTTCGGGTGAGAGTGTTCGGTTGTTCCTAGGTTAGGCTTCGGGAGGACCTTGATGGGCCAAACCTTTGGAGAAGCTAGTCTCCAAAGGGTCTTTGAAAAATTGCCTAGACCTTTAGGGAAGCTAGTCCCACTACAAAAAAACTGGCATTTAGCGGCGGTTTTTTTTGCATTTAGCGGCGATTTTTAACCGCCGCTAAGTGATTTAGCGGCGGTTTTTAAAACCGCCGCTGAAACAACCGTCGTGGAGCATTTAGCGGCGGTTTTGACCAACCGCTGGAATAACCGCCGCTAAATCAGTGATTTAGCGGCGGTTTTTTTAATTTTAGCGGCGGTTTCAAACCGCCGCTAAAATTAAAAAAATTAAAATTTTTTATTTTAGAGGCGGTTTTTCAACCGCCGCAAAAATTAAAAAAAATTAAAATTTTAAAAATTAAAATTTTAAAAAATAAAAAATAAAAAATTAAAAAAATTAAAAATTTTTAATTTTAGCGGCGGTTTTTAAAACCGCCGCTAAAATTAAAGAAAATTAAAAAAAATTAAAAAAAATTAAATTTAGCGGCGGGTTTTAAAACCGCCGCTAAAATTAAATTTTTTTTTTAATTTTTAATCCACCCGCTCGCGCCAACTCTGCCCACCACACAGCCACGTGGCGGCATATCCTCGCGCCACGTGGCGAGGCTGGAACCCACAACCTCTTCTATGTCATTAAATACTTGAAACCGCCTGATCTACCAACTTTTCTTGTTATATAATTGCATATATAAATTATATACCACTATTTTCAGAATTATATTTTATATTTTTTAATATAGAAAGAAAAACATTAATTAATTCATCATTTTTTAATTGAATTAATTTAAAATTAATTGAATTAAATTAACTAAATTAATTTATTAAAAATAAAAAATTATATATTTTTTAAAATTATTAAAATTTTGTTAACTTTATTTTTATTTTTATTTTTTAAATTAAATTTTTAGTTAACTAGTGGTGAACCCGCATTATATATGGGAGAGTTTAATTTAAAAATAAAAAATAAATTTATTATTTTAAATAATTTTAACTAAATTAATAATTATAATTTTTTTAATCTTTAATCACTTTAAAAAAAATTAAATTTACTTAATTATTCACTATTCAATATGATAATGGAGAATACTTTTAATTCAATATAATTATAAATTTTATAAATAAATATTATAAAATCTATAATATTTCCACTTAAAGACATTTATTATTTTCTATTTATTATATTATAATTATAAATATAAATTAAACATGAGTAAGAATAAGTTTTTTCAATAATAACAAAAATTTTAAAAAAATGAATTTTGATTTCTTCCATAGTCTTAAAATTGTGATACCTTAAATATTAATTAGCATTGAAAAACCCTAATACTTGACAACCCTAATAATTGACATTTGGCAAAATACTTTATTTGACTATCATATTTTAATATTATATAAATATACATAGAATAAAGATATAAAAATAATATATTAAATAAATAGATACTTTTCTATGACTTAATTAATAGTTTAAGTTGTCTATTAATATTTCTCATAAAATTCATGCAAATTTAATAGAAAACAATTAGCATTGAAAAACTTGTATATTTAAAATTTATTATTAATTTTACAATAATTAGTATATATTATTTCGAAACAATTGAAAGATTTAAATTATTAATGCAAATTACAAAATGTAAATTATTAATGTAATAAGTATTAAATGCAAGTTTTGGGGGAAAATTTTATTACTACTTATTATTTCAAAGCAATTAAAAGATTTAAATTATTAATGCAAATTACAAAATGCAAATTATTAATTCAATCAGTATTAATTGTAAATCATTAATGCAAGTTTTGGAGGAAAATATCTTTTTTGAAGACTATCCTACTTTTATATATATAAAGATGCAAATTACAAAATATAAATTATTTATGCAATAAGTACTAAACGCAAATCATTAATTTGGGTGAAAATTTTATTACTATTTATTATTTCAAAACAATTGAAAATTTTAAATTATTAATGCAAATTACAAAATACAAATTATTAATGCAATAAGTATTATTTGTAAATCATTAATGCAAGTTTTGGGAGAAAATTTCTTTTTTGAAAACTATCCTTCTTTTATATATATAAAGATGCAAATTATAAAATGTAAATTACTAATGCAATAAGTATTATTTGTAAATCATTAATACAAGTTTTGGGGGGAAATTTCTTTTTTGAAGACTATCCTACTTTTATAAGTACTAAATGCAATAAGTACTAAATGTAAATCATTAATTTGGGAGAAAATTTTATTATTATTTATTATTTCAAAACAATTGAAAATATGTTTATAGTAATTTTGAACTCTGTTACTCCCGAGTTTTGAACCCGGGTGGTCGGGATGCTCTGTGCGCGCGTAACCACTCGATCCAGCAAGCTCCTTCAACATATACTCACACAAATAATATTTATAGTAAACAAGCCATATATATTTATATTATATTATACAATATAATTATAATATACATTATATATATATATTTATATGTTCAAAAATTAATTTTTTTTATTTTTTAATTATTAATTTTGTTTTGTAGTTTAGCGGCAGTTTTAGAAAAACCGCCGTTAAATTTAATTTAATTTTTTTATTTAATGATTTTAGCGGCGATTTTGAACCGCCGCTAAAATTAAGTTTTTTTTTATTTTTTAATTATGAATTTTGTTTTGTATTTTAGCGGCGGTTTTCGAGAAACCGCCGCTAAATTTAATTTAATTTTTTTTATTTAATGATTTTAGCGGCGGTTTTGAACCGCCGCAAAAATTAATTTTTTTTATTTTTAATTATGAATTTTGTTTTGTATTTTAGCGGCGGTTTGAGAAAAATCGCTGCTAAATTTAATTTAATTTTTTTTATTTAATGATTTTAGCGGCGGTTTTGAACCGCCGCAAAAATTATTTTTTTTTTATTTTTAATTATGAATTTTGTTTTGTATTTTAGCGACGGTTTGAGAAAAACCGCCGCTAAATTTAATTTAATTTTTTTTATTTAATGATTTTAGCGGCGGTTTTGAACCGCCGCTAACATTAATGTTTTTTTATTTTTTAATTATGAATTTTGTTTTTTATTTTAGCGGCGGTTTTTGAGAAACCGCCGCTAAATTTAATTTAATTTTTTTATTTAATGATTTTAGCGGCGGTTTTGAACCGCCGCAAAAATTAATTTTTTTTTATTTTTAATTATGAATTTTGTTTTGTATTTTAGCGGCGGTTTGAGAAAACCGCCATTAAATTTAATTTAATTTTTTTTATTTAATGATTTTAGCGGCGGTTTTGAACCGCCGCTAAAATTAATGTTTTTTTATTTTTAATTATGAATTTTGTTTTGTATTTTAGCGGCGGTTTGCGAAAAACCGCCGCTAAATTTAATTTAATTTTTTTTATTTAATGATTTTAGCGGCGGTTTTGAACCGCCGCTAAAATTATTTTTTTTTTATTTTTTAATTATTAATTTTGTTTTGTATTTTAGCGGCGGTTTGAGAAAAACCGCCGCGAAATGGTAAGAGAACCGCCGCTAAATATGAATTTAGCGACGGTTGGAAAACCGCCGCTAAATTTGGGATTTAGCGGCGATTTTCAAAACCGCCGCTAAAAAACCGCCGCAAAAAAACCTGTTTTTTGTAGTGTCCTCAGAGGGTCTATAAAAGGCTACCCAGGTCTTTGAGAAACGAGGACCCCAAAAGCCTTTTTGAGAAAAGGTATTCTTCTCAGCCTAGACTAACTTCTTTGGAGAACTACCCCGGATGTTCTCAAAAGGAAACCTTACAAAAGGTATGTTACAACAAATCTAAAATAAGTGTCTTTTTAGGGTGTTGTCACCATCTTTAACTTGTATTTAGTATACTTTTCTTTAGTATTTAAATATTTATATTGATTGAAAAAATATTTAAAAATAAGATATATTTAGTATCCATCAATAAAAATGTTTGACTATTAAAAACAAGAGTTTTGCTAATAAGCGGCTTTAAAGCACTGCCTAAGGTGCATTTAATGTACTTGCTGTCAACGTCCACGCATTTTTATTAGTTAGTAATAAATATGTCATGGTGTTTAATTCTTGATATGCAAAATGTTAAGATTTAATATTTTAATTATTAAAAATTGTTACTTTAAGTCGTTATTGTTAGACCAGGAGGTGCTATGACACACATCAAGAGGGGGGGTGAATTGGTTATTTTAAAAACTCAATAGAACTTGAAATCTTTTAGACCCAATTGAGGTTTTAGTGATTTAAAACATAGAATACATGAAATGACAAATGTAAAGCTCAATGAATGTAAAACAAGAAAGATAAATGATATAAATAATTTATAGTGGTTCGACTTAAACCAAACCTAATCTACTACCTTAGCTTCCACTAAAGATTTTAAACTAATTCACTAAAACCTCTTACTTACACAAGTAGGCCCTCTAGCTACACAAGTTAGTAAATACAACCTTCTACTTTAACTAAGTAGACCCTCTAGCTACACAAGTTAGGAAATACAAGAAGTGTAATAAAGAGAGGATCTGAGAGATAAATCTCTTAGTTACAAGATCTCTTAAAAATACAAACAAGGCTTAAAATAAATAATTAAAAGTGAAGATCAAAGTCTTGAAGAGAGAAAAATGAAGCACAATTGATGTAAATACAAATCAATATAAATGTAAGCTCATATCACTTCATTCCCATCTATTAGTCTTCTCTAGATCATCCTTGATGTGTATTTATAAGCATCCCAAAAGTTTCAAGAGAAAACTAACCGTTTGTGACCATTGGAGACTGAGAAACTAGCCGTTATGGCTTTCTGCGAAAAGTGATAGTTGACAGAATCAAATAACAAAACAAGACATAGTCGATAAAACCATACCCATAGTCAACAGATCAAAAAATATGAAGAAAATAGATACCATCATACACATAAATAGTCGACAGAGCAATTTTGGTAGTCGATAGAACTAACACAATAGTCGACAGAAGCTTGGGCATAGTCGACAGATCATAACCCATAGTCGACTATCCATAGGCATAGCCGACAAAATATAAGCACATAGTCGACTATTCACAAGTATAGTCGACAGAACATATACACATAGTCGACTATCCATAGGCATAGTCAACAGAACACAAACACATAGTCGACTATTCTTTTTATAAAAACTGAACAGTTAAATGATAACATGAAAAAGAATATTTGAATTATAAAATTCTTTAACATTGAACTCTCTTAACTTTATTTCATCATCAAAATTTAATTATTTTTCATCATCAAAATTATATCAAAGGCAAAACATCAATCTCCCCTCTTTTTTATGATGACAAAACATTTTATGAAATACCCAAAAGTCTCCCCTTTTTTGTCATAAATCAAAAATAATATATTTGAAAAAATTTTAACACAAGACTAGAAGGGGATTGGGCAAAAACATCAATAGGGTAAGAGTACATTTGAGAAAAAATAAATTTTTACAAACTCCCCCTTAATAACACATAAAAAGATTTATTCTCCCCCTTGATCAAATCATAAAATTTGAAAATCATTTTGACACTATAACTCCCCCTTACCCTTAATTTTAGAAACTAGTATGATTCAAATTTTGGATATAAATTCTTAAGTAAAAACATAAAGGCAATACATGATTCAAAATCATCATAAACATCATAATCATGGAGAGTTTAGGGATATAAAATATACCACCAAGGATGAAATTTAAGTATCTCTTACTCTTGGTTGGTAAAATGAGAATCTTTTGGAGTTGATTTTCTCCTTCATCCCCCTTTTCTCTTCATGCTTGATACATCCATACAAATTTTTTCGTGAGTGAATCTTTTGAAGTAAAAACATAACAAAACATTAGCAGGTGAACACGCCTTTTTCGTGAGTGACACGCCACGTAGATGACTGGTTGACAATAGGTTAACTGGTTTGTTGTGCTCCCTCAATAATTAAAAAATATGATGTTTGGCCCTTAATATGCAAAATGTCAAAATTTTGTGTCTCAACTATTAGCAATTATTATTTTAAGTCTTTACCCTAAGACACAAAAAATGATATAAACAAAAGAGTGAGAGAGCAATGAAAATGAGTTCAACAAAACAAAATTATGGATATTAATTCTATTATATTTTGTAATTAAAAATAGAAAAGGTAACGTTTTTTGAGTTGGTGATTTAGAAGTTTATAAGTTTGGGATTTAGAATTCTTTTTAAACTATGGGTAATTTGGTATTTTTCCATCAAAGTAAATTTTAATCTAAAGTGTCTCACGCTAACGTGACGTTTTTATTACGTGACATTTTTTTTATGCGTATATTCTACGTGATGTAGATAATAACTTTGTTTATTCTTAATCTGAGTAAGTTTTAAAGTAATAATTTATAATAGTTGAAATATAAAATCTTAACTTTTTATCCATTAGGGATTAAACACCATATTTTTAAATTATTAAAGGAGCACAACAAACTAGTCAGTCTATTCAAATATTTCCAATTGATTGTCCATGTGATGTGTCGCGGAAATAGTTACATTCATACATGTACTAACATTTTGTTACGATAAAAAATTAAAATAATAATTTTTAATAGTAGAAATATCAAATCTTGAAGTTTTATATATCAGGGACTAAATATTATATTTTTTTTAATTAATGGTGGACATCTATGTATTAAGCCTTTAAAATATTTTATCAAATAATAAAAATATTCAAATAGTAAAAATCAAGTGCATTAAATGCACCCTACCGAGTGCCGTAAAGATACTCGTTAACAAAATCCTAATTACAATATAAGTAAAACAGTTAAAATAAAAGAAATTATAAACTAGACCTCTATTTATTCTCATACTTGATTAAAATTTTGTTACATTCAATTAAAGTTGCTAAATATAAACTTCATATTTAATGAGACGACTACAAATGGGTTTGGTGTTTGTTGAGGGTCCCTCTCGAGATTTGAATTGGGCTGCATTATAATGAAAATGACTACGGATCGTTTAATTAGACGTGGCTTGTTTACCTCCACAATTGGATTAGATTAGAGAATGGGTCTCTATTAAATGGAACACATGTGAGTAAGCTATTACTAAAGTATTACTTATTAATTGAGTAATTATCTTAAAACCCTAAAGGGTTAAGAGAAATGTATAGGGAAGTGGGGGTAAGAATTCGATCAGTTTGGTGCATTTTAAAATTGAATAGACTAAAATTGTGTAAAAAATTGAATCAAACCAATAGAACAAATCAAGAAACCAAACAAACTGAAAATTGAAAAAATAAATCGACTGAAAAAAAACCAAAAAAAAAAAAACTAACAAACCAAAAAACCAAATAACCGAGTAAACAAAAAGATTAATAAGATAAAAAAAAATAAAAAAAAAATTTGGCCTTACTATTGCAACCGACAACCAAGCCAACCCATGATTCCAATGATCAGAACCCGTCATCAAATTCTCCCAATCGTAGTGGTTTATATTCCAAAAATGAGTTTGATTCAATGGTTAATTTTTTGTATATTTAAAATTTATTTTCTTATCAAACTTGTGTTTCTGGAAAACTGGTACTGACCATCGTTCATGGAAGATTACGACAATTAGAACTAACTATCAGATTAGCATTGACATAGCGATCCACATACCCCAAAATCCAAAGGATCTAACAGTTGAATTTCAATTGATCCAAGTTTTAATGTCCATAATACCCACTCCATTAGCCGTAAACTTGAGAAAGTCGTTGGAAACCTTACCGAAAGGGTCGAAGCCCAAATGCCGAAAATCGCTAAATGAAATAAAGGACACATTTGAGGTGATGGTGGTTGCTAAGGTGGCATTGATGGCCAAGCATGGTGGTGTGATAAAGCCAACGGCTTGCGATAGAAGAAAACAGTCAGATGGAAAGAGAGATGTTGGTAGTGATAGGGACAGGGTTACCTGCTGTCAGTGTCAAAGGGAGGGATGGAGGGTTAGGATCGGTCAAAGACGGCAACAGAAGAATCGAATTGAGGATTGCAGTCTTGCAGTTGTAGAGGAAGGACCGAAGGCATAAGGGAAGGTGCAAGGATCGGTTCGATTCTTTTGTTCTTCCGTTCTTTTTCTTTTCTTCTCTCGTTTAAGTAAAAAACGACGTCATTTGGCAATTTTGGCCAATTTGATTATTTTGATTTTTTTAACACGAAAACTGAACCAAATTGAACTGAAATAATCAAAATTACCAAATTTTAAAATTAAACCGAACGACCCTTAGCAAAAACCAAACCATATTGACAATTTCAGTCAGTTTGGCTCAGTTATTTTGGTTAAACAAAAATTTTACACACCCCTATTGGGAAGTGTTTGAGAAGTGTGTTTTCAAACATATGTGAAAGCTAAAATTGAATGTTTGATGTTTAGGAGAAAAATATCAAGTCCTTGAGCTCTCAATCCTAATATATCATTTCACAAAGAATGTACAAGTAAAAATCATAATGTTTTGTATAAACAATTATGGTTTAAAAGAAGATTTGAATACTTTGAATATTTAAGTAAAAATCATCTTGATATAAAGGTCTTTAATAATGAATGAAAGTATGGGTAAACATTCATTCAAGGTATTGAACTAAAAACTCAAGTGAAAATTGTTAGTGTTAGTGTTCTAATGATAGGTTTAGATGACATATAGTATGTGTAATACGGACTAATGATGTATTCTTGTAAATTAATAAATAGTCATACCTTTATTCATAACCCTTCTTTTTCATATATGAATGAGTTCCTAGATATCCTAATAGAGATTTTATTCTTAAGTTGTTATAAGTTATTAAGAATATGTGACAAAGATATTTAGTTCGGGATTTCTTAAAGTGATTCTCGATCCTTAGATTTATCAAAAGGAAAATATGATTAATCGATTATGGACCGGCACATGAGCTACTACCATTGATTAATATGATATATTAATGATAATGGATGGTGAGTTGCATGCCATATTGCATGAGATGTAAATAGTAGACATGTGGGTAGATATTAGTTAAACATCTACTAAATGTGATACTTGTAACAAATTACATAGCTAAAAGGATTAATAATCTGTTATTGGTTTTTGATTTTGTATTTGGTCCTTTGATCGAAGGTGTTAGAGTTATCTTGTGCACTGGTATTGGGGATACGTTGTTGAGCGAACTATTCGGTGTAAGAGATGAGAATGCTCTCTGTGTGATCCTTGTGCAATGGCGTATGAAGGCAGATGTTCGCTGATGGGATTCATTGACCTTCGACATGAGGTGAACATTCGGTCGTCTCAATTGATTTTGGTTGGAAAACCTCTGGCCAGGGTGCACACGATTTAAAATGAGTTTCAATGTGTCATCTCAATAACATCATATTGGATCTGGCATAGTTACTAAGTCCTGTGAGCTTAGTCAGTTCATGGTTCTCACTTGGTCGAGATGTTAGTTAGTGGAAGGATTATAGTGCACAGTAATCGAAAGCCAAAATAAGTTTACTAGAAGTATCGACTTCATTACCATTAGGATTGTCTTGAATTTATGTTAGAAGACACTCAAGATCTTTTAGGATATTTTGGGGAGATGAAGAGACCATCTTAGTAGATCGAAGTGTTCAATTGACGTCAAAGAGTTTGACGTGTTCTGACTACTATATAACTGTGAATCTAAAAAGTCACACGCATATTGAGTAACACACCAGATTAGTGATCCACTACTATTAATGTGTTCTTCATGCTTCAGGAGTTAATGATGTTGAATGTTATTAAGAGTTAACGAAAGGATCAACGAATTGTTATGAGTTAACAATGGAAGACCATTAAGAGCTAACGAACATGTCGTTAAGAAAGGTCTTGGTTCCATTAAGTTAATAGTGGTGCCTAGATGCAGTAAATCGAAAGCTACAGTTGGAGGCACAAAGGCGTCGACAATTGCTTTTTGGATGGTTGATTGTTCTTTTCGAATGGGCTAAAATGGTCGATCGATTCTTGCAAGTAGTCGACAATTTTATGAGCAAGATTTCATCTGCGTGCTTCCATCTTTTGTCACTTTTGACAATGAAGCATTTAATGCTCTATTACCAATTTTATCATGCTCTTTGTAAAGCATTTAATGAGGAGATTTAAAATGAGAGAAACAGAGAAAAGAGAATATATAAGACTAATTTTCTCGAGCGTGCTAAGCAAGCTATCGGCCATTGCTTTTTTCACCTTCTGCTCTTGCTCTCGTCTGCTTCTTTTTCTTGCTCCAGAAGTTGACAATCGTCTCTTCTTTGCTCCATTTTTTCTTGAGTTGATCTTTAGTCATGAGACAACCGATTCTCATTCTTAAGAACCATCAACAACTTTGGCTTACCTTTATTGAGACAGGCTAGTACACGTCCATTGAAAGGTTTTCCTTGTGGCTTAAACGTGGGCGAACTAGGTCCCTTATGCGTGTAAGGGAGAATTAGTCATCCAAGCTAACAGATTTGAGAGCAATCTGTAATAACTCATGGGAGCTCACCTGAAAACTATGAGCTTCGGGACTTCGGTGCGTCAAACAGCCAACAGCTTTTTCATCCACTTGAGGTATATGATATTCAACCCCCTATGGATGAATGGTTTAATTATGCATAAGGATGTCTTATATCGAGTTTTATAAGGGTTTTTGTTTTGCTTTCGTTGCATTTTGATAGTGTTTTTGAAAATGTTTTAAAAACTCGCTTCCCCTTTACATTTTGATTGTATACATTTGTCATAGAAAATGTCTAATTATATGTAATTATTACACATATTTTCTATGGAATCAATCAAACACTCTTAACTTTTTTATAGAAAATATGTGTATGATGCAAACATTTAAAGATTCTTTCCATGAAATTTATTTTTCAAGGGAGTGAGGTGATTTTTGTTTTTTAGATAATTATTATTTAGAATTAAATTCTAAATAATACAATCAAATACACCCTAAATGTTGGTGTTATCTTTCAAAAATGATATTGATATATTTATCATGATGATACTTGAGCTTCAAATAATCTTTTTGAAGTTCCTTTATGGAATTCAAATTGACTAATTGATCTTTAAAACATCAAGTAGTATCAGTAAATTATTCAAATATTTAAATCATGATAATTAAATATTTAATCAAGTAATTGAGGTAATAAACCATCACGGAAAAGTTATTTTTATATGATAAAATATTATATTAAAAATGAGATCTTTTTGGGAAGCCGTGGGAATAAATATAATTTATTCGTGTTCCACGATTCCCGTGCCCGGGATCGCTTGAATTAACGGATTGGACCATAAGCAATCCGTGTACCACGCCATGCTTTCTCCATGGTGACACTTTTTTTTTTTTATTTATTTAATATTAATTTTTTATGACCCTTATTGAGAGGGTAAACTTGTGCCGGTCTTTCTTTACCCAATTCCAAGTCAATCTCCAAATTCATGACATCACCCCATTTATTTTACAGAGGCAACTACATTGTTTTTTTAATATTTGTATATTAATGTAACAAGAAATACAATATATTAGTTTAAATGTGTTACTAAAAACGTTACAATATTAAGTGTTTAAGTAACATAGATTTTCTAATTCTATTCGGGTTTAATAAATTTTTAACATTTATAAACAAAATTTAATATTTAACAGTTAGTATTTATTTGTACTAATTACAAATTGACACCTCATTGGGTTTTTCAAATGAAGTGGGTTTCTATAGCATTATTCTTTTTCTTTATAGGTGTATTAAAATTATGTTTAGTACTTTGAGTTTATAAGATTGCAGCGATTTCTATTGACTTTAATAAATTTGTAGCATTT
Source organism: Diospyros kaki (assembly GCA_036245055.1). Lineage (NCBI taxonomy): Eukaryota > Viridiplantae > Streptophyta > Magnoliopsida > Ericales > Ebenaceae > Diospyros > Diospyros kaki. The sequence goes on from BSEG01000010.1 coordinate 5,519,982, forward strand.
TGTCATAGTAAATGACAATTATTCCATCCCTCTTTATGTTGTGTTTCATTCTTTTCTCTCTTCCATCTAATCTTTTCTCCTCTTTCTTGTGTTTTAATTTTTTTTCTTTTTATAAGCATACCCCCTTCATCTTCTCAATAACTCCATTTCTCTCTTTTGCTAAACTCTAGCACCTTAGTAAATTATACTGAGGTTTAGTTGGATCAAATGTAACTAACTATTAATTTGTTAGGTTGAGATGCCAAAAAATATTAGATATTAGGTTTGATGGAACTAAAATATATAGACGTGACTGATAAATAAATTATATTTTTTTTTATAATAGTGAGATTATCCAAAGTTTTTAGGATTAATTTGGAGTGTTAATTTTTAAAATTTGAAGTGCTAGTGTAATTACTAAGATTTTTTGGAACGTTTGTATAATAGATATTTATTCAAAATTTTGCAAGCAAAAACTTTTAGAAAGGTAAATTGCATTGACCATGCCTAAGGTTTGGCATAATTGCAAAAGTGTGTTTCACATTTTAGAAATTGCACAGACTACCCCTAGGGTTTCAAAATGTATTGACAATTTTACCTTAAATTTCTCTCTCTTCCCTCTTTCTCCATCCCCTCTGTCATTTCTCTCCTTTGTCTCACAAAATATATTTTTAATTAAACATTGTTTTCTAATAACAAAAAATATATAATTAAATTATTACAAGAATAAGTAAATAAAAAATATTTTTTTAAATTGCAAGAAAAAAATTCATTTTGAAATCTTTATATATAAACTAAGTATATATAATATTTTCTTCTTTAGATGAAATGTGTATAATATTTTAAAAAATATGTTTTTAATTTATAATGAATTTTGAATTATAATAAATTGAACCCAAAAAATTATTGAACTCCATCGCTGATGGGATGTTGGAGAGAAAGAGTAAAAAAGAGAGAATGGGTTTTATGCCCAATGTCACCTAAGGTATGGCTTGTAGGGAGGAAGAGAAACAATCCCCAAAAATTGAAAACCTAACACCAAACAAAAATTGATACTCGAAACCCCAATCAAATATTGTTGTGTGTACCATTAGCAACAAAATGAGAACAAACCTCAACAATTTTGTTGAGTTAGGGTTCTTTTGTTTAAAACAAAGGAAAAGAAAAAGAAAAGGAAAATACAAAAACAAATACAAAGAAGAAAATGATGATGAACAACAATTCACCTTTCAAATTGGTCGATGATGACCTTCTTGTTGCCGGAGAAGAAACAATTTTTACACTTACATAGTGAAATTACAAAAATCGATTGAATTGACAAAAAAGATATCCAGATTGTGAGACTATATATATTTATATATAAAGGCAGTGATGGTCTAATGGTGGGTTATTGTAAGTTTTTAACCCATCATTGATGATGAGTTGTGGTAAAAAATGAGCTAAAATGAGAGAGAAAAGAAGGGAAGAAGAAGAAAGATCGATGACATTAAGTGAGCTATCAAAAACAAGAGAAAAACAAAAGAGAGAGGGAAAAGAGAAAAAGAGTGTGTGTAAGAGAAGAGAAAGAAAGATGAAAGGGTTTTAAAATATAAAAGTAATTAGGTCATTATGTAATATCTAAGAAAAGTTAACTAATGATAGGGGCCAAAATGCAACATAGTGTTAAATTATAAGGGTATTTTTTGTATTTTCTCAAATATCAATAATATTATCTACAATTATCCTAAACTTCAAAAGTACCTAATGCATTTTTCCCTTTTTAGAATTATTTCCTAAAATAAATATTGTAAAAATTGGGATCAAGATAACCTCGATTCATAATCGAATACCAATGCACACTATTAAACAGTTGAACTTAAACCTTATTTGATTTAATGGGTAAGTGTGAAGTTAAATTGCAATTAGGTATTGGTTTATTTGACCAAGTTAGTAGTTAAATATGTAGACATATATAAATATATGTGGGAGAAAATAAGAAAAATAAAGTGTGTATATATACATATATATCAATACGAAAGGTAGAAAATATATATATAGGAATTGGTAGAAAAGAAAAATGAAATATATGTATATAAAAAAAGAAATAATAATAATAAATTATTTTACAAACTGTGTGTTACAACATGCGAGTTGTCATAGTCTTAGACCTTCAAGCCAATCGTGGCTAACGACTCATGATCACTTGTCTAGTGATAGCTAAATCAACTTTTTTTCGAACTTGCTTTTACCTTGCAATCTTTATGTTGCTAGAACAACTAGCACATGAAAATTCAAGAGCAAAAGAGATAGCAAGATAACTTAAAAGAGAAAACTTTGAGAAACTATATTTAGAATAGAAAGGATACAAATGTGGAGCTCGTCCCTATTATATAACCCTTAGCTGCATGCAAAATAGATCAAAATACCCTTATTGATTCTTTTCTACAATTTGTACATCTTCATCCATCTCTAACAAACTAGATAAGAATGGAATCTTTTAGACTTTCATGCAATGGATTTAATAGCGTTCTATCAATCGCACCTTCTTAGGAAATAATTTTTTCTCCTCTTATCATATGGTAACTCTGAGGATAAACATTTTTTCTTATCTTGCCACGTGACAACCTTTTAGATAAGTCCTCTCGTGTGATGACATGTGAAGATTTTTTTTCTAATCTCGTGTAATTTCACGCAATCAACTTCGCTCCTATTATATGTAGTGACACCCCTATCTTTAGCTAGTGACATCCAATCAACATGTCAGTCATGCCCCTATGATTTGTTGGTTACACATGCCTAGCATCCATCCTTGCCTAGCATGTGCCTATGTGTTATCCCTATCTAGTGCCCACTAAATCCTAACCTCACAATGGCCTGGTTAACATGCTCACATTGCTTATGCTTTCGGGATATCACCATGGTCCCGTGCTTGAGTTTGTTATCTATCCTTGGCCCAACCCAACCACCTAGCCTAGAAAGGTTAAGCATGACCTAACTCTTCGTCCACTGTTGCACTTTGCTAGACTCCATCTGCTTGCACTTGCATGACCTAGCTTTCCTTATTTACGCCCCCATTTAAGGTGCCTAGCCTGCTTTATGGGCTCATGTAACCTAACGCGGCTTTAATATGCCCTATTGTGCCCATCTTCAGGAAGGCTAACCCAACTATACAGCTTTGTTTGCCACATCTTTGTCATGCCGGACACAAAAGGCTCGTCCCTTGTTAGCCCAATGTTCAATTGTTAAATTTTACTTATTCACTTGCTAATAATCTATTAATTGATGAACTCTCAAGGAATTAAATATTTTATTTTTACTATTTTTATGAAAAAAGTTTACCTTATGTTAAATGATGACTTAATATAATAGTTCTAAGCATATTCAATTTAATGGTGCTATTATAATAATTTTGATAATTTTATATTAAATAATAAATTATAAATAAATTTATTAATGTATCTATAAACGAGCATATTCACGAGTCTATTTACGAGTTTCTAATCGAGCATGTTTATGAGTTACTAATTGAAACTTTTTACAATACTTAATAAGTCAAGTTTTCTTGAATTTAACTTTAATTCTTTTACAAATCAAGTTTTGAAGTAGGATGAAACTTGATTCGTTACATTAATGAATAAAGTTTGATCCAGCTGAACACCAAATAATTGACAAACAACTCGGTTCATTTGTAATCCTAACCTTAAATTCATTTTTTTTATATTTTTCACATCACGAGTAACATTATAAATTTTAAATTAGTTTGGAGCTTGTGAATTAGAGAGGCTACTTGATTTGGGACATTATACCGAAACACGTGGAAGACGCACGCATAAAACGTTCAAAATCTTACTTCAAAATTAAAGCCTACTCAGCCTTCAAATCGTTCAAAGGGAAAAGGAAAAAAAAATACTCTTAAGCTTTTGTTAATTTTGGGGTGACTAATAAAGTTATACTAAGTTGGGGTGACTAATAATGTTATAATAAGTTAGGGTGACATTTGGCTCGATTATTTCAATTTAATCAAAATGCTAAATACCTTCAATACTAGTGATTTGGGTCTTAAAATAAGTGTCTTTTTGGATATTAATAAATTTTAATTTTTTGACCTACCGGTTGGTTTGAAAATATTATAAATTTCTTTTTTTTATGTAAATAAAATATTATAAATTTTAATTTTTAAGAAATCTTGTTGTTGCTAGAATATAATAATTAAAACTTGTTTGTCTCGGGAAAAGCTCAACAAATGGCCGACAGGGCTAGGCGAGAGAGTAAGGTTTGCTCAAAGAGGGTCACTCGAAAATAGGTCCTGTTGAAGGATGGCTCTAAAAGGAGAAGGGTCTTCGGGTGTGAGAAACTGCGGAAGGGCTCCAGAAGGAGATGTGCAAAAAGGTCTTCAACTGGTCTAGGTCTTTTGATCTACAAGACAAAAGGCAGTCAGAATACACACTGGGATTTCTCTCTCGCAGGCACTCTGATGCCTAAGTCAAACATTATCATGCTGCCAAAGAATGCAAGTGCGATGTAAATGAGTATCAGATGATGTTTCTTAAAGAGCGAAAGGTCTTTGAAAGTGTATGTGCCGAAAAGTCGAAGAGAGGTCTTCAAGTCCAAAAGAAAGATTTGGGAGATGAGAAACCAAGAAGGTATTTATACCCCTCGAGGGATTGAGACACGTGGCACGACCCTTCGAGTTAGAGTGTCTGACTCTTTCTCTGTTAGGCTTTGGGAAGACCTTGGTGGGCCAAGCCTTTGGAGAAGGTAGTCCCTGAAAGGTCTTCGAAATAATGCCTAGGCCTTTGAGGAAGTTAGTCCTCGAAGGGTCTATGGAAGGCAACCCAAAGTCTTCGAGAAACGAAAGCCCTGAAGACCTTTCCGAGAGAAGGTATTCTTCTGGGCCCAAACTGACTTTTTTGAAAAACTCCCTAAGAGGCCCTTTGAAGGAAACCTTTATATAACCGAGAGGGTATATTACAACAAATCTAAAATAAGTGTCTTTAGGGTGTTGTTGACATCTTTAACATGTATTTAATATATTTTATTTTTAGTATTTAAATATTTATATTAATTAAAAAAATATTTAAAAATAAGATATATTTATTATCAATTAATAAAAATATTTGACTACTAAAAACAAGAGTTTTGCTAATAAGTGGCTTTAAAGCACTCGCTAAGGTGCATTTAATGTACTTGTTATCAACATCCACACATTTTTATTAGTTAATATTAAATACATCGTATTTTAAAATAGGCTTAATACATACGACACCCCCTCAACAATTCAAAGTCATAACGTTTAATTTTTGATATGTAAAATGTCAAGATTCCGTATATCAACTATTAAAAATTGTTGATTTAAGTCATATCCATAACAGAATGTGGAACCCCTACCTGGATACCCCAACCAAGCCAAAGAACCCGAGCGAAAGCTCCACGAGGGGTAAAGGAACAAAAGAGAAACCACCATGACCTGTTGTGCTTGCTCAACTAGGACTACATGTACTTATACAAAATAAATGATAGCGGAAGCATAACACACATGCTAGACATGCATACAAAAGATAACCAGTCTCAGGGTTACATGATATATACATCTACATATACAAAATTGTGCCAAGCACTCAAAAGCTACACAACCATGGCATAACATCAAAAGACACACACACCAAAACAAGATCTACTAGGATTGCTCTATATATACACCATCTATCGGGATAATTCAAGGACTGCTAGTCTTGTAATACCTCGTGAACCCAAGGTTAGGTTCAAGAAGGGACTCTAGAGAAACTAGTATATATATCAAAAATAGTAAGGAAGGAAACAACACCAGTTGAATATCTTTTGGACTGAATGTGGATAAATAACTCTCGGATTAAATGTGTTTGAGCTAGGGTAGCTCAAGGATGGATGACCCTTGGGAAGTTCGCATAGACCCATCAGGGTAAGTTGATTAGGTTCTTCTTATCGTTCGATGCAGGATGTTACAAGTGGTATCAGAGCCAACCCTTGGAGAATGCAGTCCAATGAGAGCAATGAGTGGTATAGGGGCACGAGGGCCTAAATAAGGAGTGGCTCCTGGCAGACTTCTAGGATGGAAGCCCCCAAAGAGAAGAAGATCTGGGACCAGTTGTAAGGTCACATGACGGGGACGTCATGTACTTAAGGGGGGGAGAATGTAATACCCTAAGAGCCCAAGGTCGGGTCCAAGAAAGGACTCTAGAAAAGCTAGTATATATATTGAAGATAGTAAGGAAGAAAATAATACCAGCTGGATACCTTTTTGGTTGAATGTGGATAAAGAATTCCTGACTTAAGCGTGCTTGAGGTAGGGTAACTCAAGGATGGGTGACCCTTAGAAGTTCGCATAGATCCATCAGGGTAAATTGATCCGATCCTTCCTATTGCTTGATGTGGGATGTTACAAGTCTTACCCCCATACTTAGCTTTGCCTTTACCTAAAATAAAGTGAAGTAAAAGTGAGTCACAAAACTCAGCAAGCATATAAGAAAGGAAAGGCTAACAAGAGTATGAAAGTTAAAGAATAAGCCGCACCCCACGTGCAATAACCATACAACATATATCTATGAATCACATGATAGATATAGAGAAATGCCACATAATAAAATATGCACATACTGGTCTTTAGGGGCCACATAAGACACACAACACCCAAATCCCTATCACAAACTTGTCACTGCCCTGAAAGGCAGTATAAGTAATTCATCGAGCCAAAGCTCCCTCGGGCCGGCACGATTGAAACCCGAAACGACACGCTAAACAAGTTCATAACCTCGACACCGAATAACCGTTCGAAAAATAAACCTCGGCACGCTAACCACTTCTGAAAACCTCAACACGACTTAACCATCCAAAAAATAAACCTCGACATGAAATAACTGTCTGAAAAATAAACCTCGGCATGCTAACCAAGTCTGAAAACCTCAGCACGATATAACCGTCCAAAAAACAGTTACAACACACCCACACAGCGTCAGAAACCATGCAATGCATAAATATAATGCATTGGCATATGAGCATAAACGTGATACATTACCCCCATAAAATCATACATCAAGCTCTTTTCCCCCATATAGGAAGTCACACTCAATGCAGTGCTCGTGTCCAACTAATCTAGGTATGAAAATAACCTAATATGCTCGTGGCTAAGCACACAAGTCACATGAAACCCCCAAATGCATATTTCCAAGCCCCTACATGCATTTAGAATGACCAAAATACTAGAAATAAATTACAGAGACCACATGCATACTCTCAGCCCCAACCACATGCCTATACTACCCAATGAGAATCGACCCATACAACATCCTAGCTTCATTCCAACAACAATAAAAGGGGAAAACAAACCCTTCCACGCTCATAAGAGAAGACCCATCAACTGGTAAGGATTCAACCAAAAATAAGGGATACTAACGAGAACATACCTATAATCCTCAAAATATACCACCCGTAACTCAATAGTAAGGAAAATAAACTATTCTTAAGAGTGGTAGAATCTCACAGTCTAACAAGACACGTTATAGAAGTAAGAAGAGAGCATGAACTTGTGTAACGCCCTGCTTTTTCCAAACGTTAAATAACTTAGGAATTTTGAGAATATTTTTTTTCCAACATAAACTCAATATAAACATTTCCCGACAATCTCGTTCTACCTTCTCAGTATAGCAAAATAAGAATCAATAAGTTGAGACAGGTAATCATCATAAATACAAAAGCAATAATCGAAATCTGATATGGCACATAACTGAATTTACTTAATCATAAAAATATGTATCATCCATATCATCAAATATTTAAATACATGGAGACTTATCATCAAGAGATAACAACTAAGATACAATCTGACAATTCCTTAGAAATACATTAAATCATAACAATTACACATGATCTTCAATATAGTATAATCTTCTAAACATAACTAAAAACATATTCTGAATCCTCATGAAGGTGCATATACCGAAACAACTCGTCGAACCCATCGGCCACGTCATCATGTGCCGTCATATCTCAATCATTCTTTTACCATAGTTGCAAATCCTAACTGGAACGTTTGAATGTTTCAAGGGCATAACCTAATTAGAAGATGAATCTTCTAGTGAGAGTTCAATAATATAATACATGAATGCATGATTCAATAACATGAACGATCACAAGCCCTAGTGTAACTTCCCTAGCCCAACGGCCCGGCACAGAACCCTAGGTAGATTCCCGACGTTGTTCCATCATTTGCCATTGGAAAATTACGGCTACACTATCAGGGCGACATCCCAATCCCATGCACGAGTATCAATATGCCAATAATATCGTTCCGTGCAGAAATCATCATCCATCGATGCAACAATATATGTATAAATATGATGGGATGCTCATATAATACATATAACTTAGTCAGTTTTCATGACTATCATGCTCAAAATAGGCAAAATAAAACATGTATGAGCTTTTGGAGAAAAACCACACCTTTAGCACGAAGTTCGGAATGCCTCAAAAAATACGCATTGCCTCGATTTGCGTACCCGACCTCGATTTTTATGTCAAACCTCAAAAGTTGCACAAATCCCTTAATCTTGAGCACAACAATCCTATAAAACATATTTAATCACAAAATATCTCAATATCTTAATATCTCAATATCTTCATATTTTCCTTCATTCTCTCCCATTTTTCCTTCTAAAATTTCAAATAAATACCTTTTTAACTATTTTCTCCAATATGTTTCCACAACAATTCATTATATTCTAAGAATTCCAAAGGAAAATTCCAAAACTTACCTCCAATCTTCGTTTGCACATAAAACGAGGCTGGTCATTGCGAAAATCGAGAAATTAGGAAAGCCAAATCCAAAACTTTTTGCACAAGTCTCTAAATCTCGATTTTAGAAGAATTTAGCAATTTTTTTTTAGAATTTTTTAGGCTAAATGCACCCTCACTCGTGGGGCCTACTGGCGCGAGCATTGCATGCACCGATCATCTTCAACCTCCAGCTCTGTCGCATCTCACGAACAGCTTGGTTTTTTGTCCATATCTCCCTCATCCGAGCTCCGTTTTGCCTCCCGTTTGAACCTACACATTCCTCTCTTCATCCTCTATAGGATTATAGCTTCAAATCGGTCTATTGGAGCCATTTTTTGACTGCTCAACCCAATTTTCTGGTAAAGCTCAATTTTTCGTCGAAGCTTCATATCTTCTTCATCTCTCAATGAAAATTGCTCAAATTTTACATGAATGATCCTCTGGACATGGGAAACAATAGCCCCTTATCTGTTGCTCTCAATTTTTTCCCAGACTCTCGAATTTGAGCATTTAATTTTTCACTTCATTCGGTCATTCCAAAAACCTCTATTTATAGGCAACCCCGAGCCTCCAAACTCTCATGGTTGGTCGATCATACCTCTTTGAGGCCTCTACCTGCCCCATATCAATCCAAAATCCTCGAAGATAGCCCCCAAAGGCCGATTACAGTTGCCCAATTTTTCGACAACTTTTGGCTAAAATTTGGCAATTTTAGTCTATGCCAAGGCCAATTGTCGGCCTAGGTGTTGCCCTATGATCCCTCAGCCCACTCCCTTGAGTCTTTAGCCATCGAATTCGATGATGGAAGGGTGGCAAGAAGCTTGGTTTTCCATGGCAGCTTCCAAGTTTTGAAAATTACACTTTTACCCCTTTATTTTGACTTCTTTCCATTTTGCCCTTTCCATGAAGCCCCTAAGCTTTCTATAACTTCCATTGAGTCCCTCAAGATTTGATCTCTTCATTTCATCCTCTAAGATTAAGAAAAAATGTCATTTCGACCTCCCTCGGGCAAATTCGAGAAATTACACTTAGGTTGAAATCTTCATTTTGGCCCTAAATCCTTTTGTTTCTTCTTAAAACTACTGAAGAGTTGTTCTACATACTAAATATGAACATCCTTAGAGTTTCGTTGATCTCTCGAAAGTCTCCTACGGTAACTCAGTTTTTCAACCAGAATCATAGTTATATTTTAGCTGTGTCGAAAATCGTTGCTGATCTAATTTCTTCTGATGTCATAAATCATGCCTCGACATGCTCGTCAATGTCGTATCATTTTCCTTAGTTATCTCGGCCCCAGGGCACTCCTTGCAGTCGATTCGGTCAATTTTTCGAGCTATTTAGATACCAATCTTCCTTGAAATTTCATTTTTCTAATAAAACACTTATTCTCAAATAATTCCAGTTTCTTTAGTATTACAACTTGCCTGACACGAAGAAAATCAAACCTGTCAAACTCTCCTTCTTCTTCCTCTCTTACTTTCTTTTCTTATTCTTGCTCTCGGTCGAACTCTCTACCAATCTCTCTTCTCTTAATATTCTCTTTCATTATATAGCCAAGAGATAAAGAATAGTGGGTTTGGACCCATAGGAAGACTGGACGAAAAGTCTCCACCACTACCTTTAAAGTCAGGATCTGGGTTGAGAAAATGTCCTGGAAAGTCACTTTCAAAAAGGCTTATCCGGATATACTAGAGCATATCCGGATATATGGACAACCATTCGTATACAAGAAACAACAACAAAGAAGGATGTCCAAATACACAAGCTCCTATCTGAATACAAGACACAACCATAGCCTAGGGTATCCAAATACCCAAGCCATTTATTCGAATTCCTCACCAAAACACCACTATATTCAAATATATAAAGCCTTTTTCAAATACCATAAGCAAACCACTATACCATATCCGAATATACAAGCTACTTATCCGGATATCAATCATTTTCCAAAGGACATATCCGGATACCTCAAGACTATATCCGAATATGAGATACAAAAAGGCTTAAGAGTATTCGAATATCATGCTTTCCAAAGGGGGGTAGCTGATGAGAATGTAAAATGTCATATTTTACTCTCTTAATGTTTCGTCTTTTATATTCATTTGGTGTCTAAATGTACTCATTATTCTTATATTTTGATTTAGGAAGCAAAATGAGGCATTAAATGAAAAACATAGCTAATTAGGCGATTTTGGACAGTTTCAACATCGCTTTGTAATCTGGGCATAATTCTCTCGTCTGAGCTCCGATTGAGATGATTCAAGATGCTATGGAATAAAAAGAAAAAGACATACAACTTTCATGTTTTGTGTTTTGAGATATTCTAGAAGCATCAAGGTCAAAATCTTGCTATAAATGGGGTAACCGAATACATGAAAGCATAACGTATCCGAATACATGGCATTGTATTTGGATATCATGCCATTTCCAATGGGGGTATCTAAATACCTAACCCCCTTATTCGAATACAACACTCAAGAACTCAAGGAGGACATTCAAATAACTCTTAAGCTATCCGAATATCCCTCCAAATCTAGCATATCCGAATACACCTTGCCCTATTCGGATACCATGGCCTTAAACCAACACCATACACTATAAAAAAAAAGGGCATTTAGCGGCATTTTTAACCGCTGCTATGTAATTTAGCGGTGGTTTTCAAAACCGCTGCTAAACCAGCCATTGTGGAGCACTTAGCGGCAGTTTTCAGAAATCACTCGAATAACCGCCGCAAATTACATTTTTTGTGGCGGTTTTTAAAATATTTAGCAGCGATTTTTCAACTGCAGTTAAAATTAAACAAAAAAAATTAAAATTTTTAATTTTAGCGGTAGTTTTGCAGCTTCTCCTCACTAGATTTCAACACTGGACCTCCCTTATGCGTGTGTGCGTGCATAACCATCTGATCTACCAAGTCTCGTTATATATCGACTTATATAAATTATATACTAATCCAACAACTATTTTCTAAAATTATATTTTATATTTTTTAATATAAATTAAAAAACATTAATTAATTTATTATTTTATAAAAGAATAAAGGAATAAATTAAAAATAAATGAATTGATTAAAAAAATATTTTATATATTTTTTAAAATTATTAAAATTTTATATATTAAAATTTTGTTAAATTAATTTTTAAATTAAAATTTTTAATTAATTTTTCCATTAATTTAAATTAAATTTTAAATTTATTTTTCATATTTTATGTCCTTTTGTTAATTTAATTTTTAATTATTTTTTAAAGTAAAATTTAAATTTTTAATGAATTATTTTATTAAGTAAAATTTAAATTTTAATGAATTAAAATTTAATTTTTAATTATTTTCTTTTTATTAAAAATAATTAAAATTTTAATTTTAATTTTAATTATGAATTATTAATTTTTCTTAAGTAAAATTTAAATTTTTAATGAATTTTGCAGCAGTTTTCCAAAACCGCCGTAAATGATAATTTAATTTTTATTTTAAATTATTTAATTATTTTTTAATTTAGCGACTGTTTCAGAAACCGCCACTAAATATAAATTTTTAATAAATTCTGCGGCGATTTGTCAAAACCGTCGCAAATGTTAATGTAATTTTTATTGTGAATTATTTAATTATTTTTGAATTTAGCTGCAGTTTCTCAAAAATCGCCACTAAATTAAATTTTATTTTTTAATTATTTTCTAAATTTAGTGGCAGTTTTTTTAAAATCGTTGCAAAATTAAATGTTTTAATGAATTTAGCGGGTTTTTTAAAACTGTCGCTAAATTTTAAAAAAACCACCGCAAAAATCGTATTTTGCGGTGGTTTTGAAAACTACCACAAAAAAACCTCTACAAAAAATCAATTTTTTTGTAGTGATATTCGGATATCTCAAGTTTCATTCAGATATTTCAAGGCCAAAACAACACCATATCTGAATACTACATGTCATATTCGAGTATCTCATCCTCATATCTGAATACCTTACTCTCCCATCTGGATATCCTTGCTCCTATTTGAATACATCACCTTCCATCCGAACATCTAAGCTCCCAAACTTGAATATAACATTACATATCATCGGATACTCCAACTTAGACCCAACACTTAGTTAATAATCACTAAAAACAACATATTTCACCTCATGACTAACCCACACATTCTCAAGACATGATAAAACATTGTATCACTAAATTCGGGTCATTACCAAAATGTTAGTGCGTGTATTAACACGCCCTTTTCTGCAAGTGACACGCCACATGGATGATCAGTTGTCAGTATTTGAATAGGTTAACTAATTTGTTGTGCTCCCTCAACAATTAAAAAATATAGCATTTGGTCCCTAATGTGTAAAATGTCAAAATTCTATGTCTCAACTATTAAAAATTGTTGTTTTAACTCCTTACCCAAAGACACAAAAAATGATATAAACAAGAAAGTGAGAGAGCGCGATGGAACTGAGTTCAACAAAAAGAAAGGATTGATATTAGTTTTGTTATATTTTGTGATTGAAAATAGAAGAAGGTATCGTTTTTTGAATTGGTGATTCAGAGTTTTAGAAGTTTGGGATTTAGTGTTTTTTTAAGCTATGGATCATTTGGTATTTTCCCCCATCAAAGTAAATTTTCATTTAATGTGTCTCACTAACATAATTTTTTATGACATAACATTTTTTTTATATGTATGTTCTACATGGCATAGATTATAGTTCTGTTTACTCTTAATTAATGTAAAAACTTAAATCGATAATTGTTAATAGTTGAAATACGAAATCTTACGTTTTTGTTTATTAGAGATCAAATACCATATTTTTTAATTGTTGAAAGAACATACCTAACCAGTCAATCTATTCAAATACTATCAACTGATCATCAACATGACATGTCACTTGAGGAAACGATCGCGTCCATGCACACACTAACATTTCGTTATGGTAAAAACTTAAAATAATAATTTTTATTAGTTGAGATATCGAATCTTGACATTTTGCATGCCAAAGACTAGACGTCATATTTTTAAATTGTTAAAAGGGCATCTATGTATTAAACCGTTAAAATATTTTATCAAGTAATAAAAATATTAAAATAATAAAAATTAAGTGCATTAAATGCTCCTTGACAAGTGTCGTAAAGATACTCGTTAACAAAATCCCAAAAACAATATAAGCAAAGCGGTTAAAATAAAAGAAATTATAAACTAGACCTCTATTTATTCTCATACTTGATAAAAAATTTGTTACATTTAATTAAAGTTACTAAATATAAACTTAATAATACTTAATGAGACGACTACGAATTGGTTTGGTGTTTGTTGAGGGTACCTCTCGAGATTTGAATTAGGCTGCATTATAATGAAAATGACTCGTTTGATTAGACGTGGCTTGTTTCCCTCCACAATTAGATTAGATTAGAGGATGGGTCTCTATTAAATGGAAGCATAAGATGCCTTGGATCACTTGTTGCAAATTAATTATAGGGATCGTTGGTGTCTTCATTTGAAGGGAGCCTAGCTTTCGTTTTCCTTCTACATAAAAGAGTTAATAAGGGTTAAATTGACCCTAACAACCTAAAATACATTTAAAGAAATTTGATAAATTTTTATAATAATACTATAAATCTCTTTATCCATTAAATTAGGAGAGAGCAAAAGTTTGATTTATCCAAACTAACTGAATCAAATCAAGCGAATTTGTCGGTTTGATTTGATTTTTTTCTTGCATTGGTTCGATTCAATTCGATTAATATTTCTCAAAAGTTTCATTTTCGATTTTTGGTTTAATTTTTTAGTTGGAAGAACTAAACTAATTGAACCGATCGAACTTTAAAATGACATTGTTTTGATGTTTATAAAACGACATCTTTTTCTTCGGTTTTGTGTTTTTTTCATCGGTTACTTTGATTTCCTTTAGTTTTTTTTTTTTTTGCATTTATTTGGTTTAATTGATTTGGTTCAGTTTATACGATTTGAGTTCGATTTTTTCGATTATCGATCAGTTTGATTTTTCAAATTAATTGGTCAAGCTAATTCAATTCGGTTTAATCAATTAGTAAATTTCGATTGGCTTAGTAACTGAATTGATTGTTTGTACACTCTTATGTTAAACCTCGGTATAATTATAACAAAAAATCACAGCAAGATTCGAAGATAAATAATTAAAATTTTAATTACTTGGACTCAAAACATTTAACTTAGTCAATAGCATTATCGTAAATTTATAAAAAAAAAAATCATGACCTGTTGAGGTTCAATGCTAGGACGAATGGACTATGATACCCTTTTTTCTTATTAAGTTTTTTATTTTAAAATTTTAAAATAAAAATTATGTTTATTTACTTATTTTATTTTTGTTGGGTTTGATTTTGAAAATGTTCTGACGATAAAAATTTAAAAACGAAACTTTAATGAACTTTCTTTATTAGAAGGATTTGATGATGAAAATTTAGGATTGACATTAATGTGTCATTCTAAGATTTCATGGGCCGACTTAAGTATCCATAGCACACAAGTAAATTCCTAAGAGTACTTATACTTGAACATATTATTCGAGTATCAAAATAACATTAGTTGAGTAAACTTAAAATGATATCCTAAGTGTTCAAGACATGTATTAATTGAATAACACATGTGAGCAAGCTTAAATTGAAGTATTACTTATTAATCAAGTAATTATCTTAAAACTCTAAGGGCTAAGAGAAATGTATAAGGAAGTAGGGGTGAGCATTCGGTTGATTCGATACATGCTAAAATCAAATATACCAAAGTTGTGTAAAAAATCAAACTAAACAAATAAAACAAATCAAAAAATTGAACAAATTGAAAATAAAAAAAATTGAACCTACTAAAAAAATTGAAAAAAAAAAAAAAACAAACAAGCCAAGAATCGAATAAACCAAAAAACAAAAAACAAAAAACAAAAAAATCAAAATAATTTCCAGCCTTACTATTGCAACCAGCAACTGAGTTAGCCAGTGATTCCAATGATCAAAACAAGTTATCAAATTCCACCAATCGTGGTGGTTCATATATCCAAAAATAAGTTTGATCCAATAGTTGATTTTTTGTAGATCTAAAATTTATTTTATTGTCAAAACTTGCATTTCTAGAAAAATGTTGTTGGCCATCATCCACGGCAGATTCCAATGATCAGAACTAACTATTAGATTAGTGCTAGCTCAGTGATCCAGATACCCAAAAATCAAAAGAAATCAAAGGATCTAACGATTAGATTTCAGTAGATTTAGGTTTTAACGTCCAGAATACCCATCCCATTTGTCGTAAACTTGAGAAAGTCATTGAAAACCTTATCGAAAGGGTCGAAGCCTAAATGCCAAAACTCGATAAAAGAAATAGCTGCTACATTTGAAGCGATAGTGGTTGCTAAAGTGGCATCTATAGCTAAGCATGGTGGTGCGATAGAGTCAATGGCTTGTAGTGGGAGGAAACAGTCAGAGGGAGAGAAAGATGCTAGTAATGATGAGGACAGGGCTAGCCGCCATCGACGTCGGAAGGAGAGATGAAGGGTTGGGATAGATCGAAGACGGCTATGAGAGACTTGGATCGAGGATTGCAATCTTGTAGTTGCAAAGGAAAGGTCGAAGGCATAGAGGACAACAAATACAACGACCCATTAGTAGGTCTAGGTATTTATTAATATTTTATTTTTGGACATTGAAAATTTTGCCCCTATTAAATTAAATGTTGGGAAATATTTTTATGTGAAAAAAATATATGTAATAAATTATGTGGATAAATTATAATTGTTATTATCATATTTTGTGAAAAGATGTGGAATAAAGAAAATGAAGAAAGGAAATGGAATATGGTTGAAAAGTCCAACTTAGTGGGCTAAATTGGATTTGAGCCAAGAGTTGAAAGATCTAATGTAATGGATAGTGGGAAGCTAAAATAAGCCCATCTCTAATGAATTGGGCTACTAAAATTGGGTTAAGCCCAAGTGTGAATTTTGCATATTTAATTAAGTAAAAGTTGTAAAGCTAACCCATCGGGCCATTGATTTGGGCTTGGGCCCATGTGCATAAAAGGTGGCATTATAATTAAATAAAAATGAAAAATGTGGCAAATGACAAAAAAGAGCATGCTTTATGAAATAGGTGGGGGCAAAAAGAGGAATTTCATAATTGGTTTGATGAAGAAAATGAGAAAGAAATAAGAAAATGTGAAATGTCCAAGAGGGGTATCATTTAAATAATTGTGTGTGTTTTATGTGGAAGGACAAAATGGTAAATTTCCAAGGGAGAGGTTAGCAGCCCACTCCTCCCCTTTTTCCTCTCCATCCTCTCTTGTCTCTTCTTCATTCATCTTCTTGTTCTCTTTTTGGTTTCCCTAACGGTTTCTTCTTCTTCTTCTTCTTCTTAAATTGAAGCTTCAAGGAGGATTTTCAAATTTGGGGGGCAAGTTTCTTCTTCTTCCAAGCATCATCAAAAGCAAGTTCTCCTTGCACTTTTATTACATTTTGTGCACGCTTTCCTTCTTTTCCGTTGTAATGTTGAAATGGTTCATGGTTCTTCATCCCCTCATTGTTAAAAGTTATTTTCAGTATTGATTGTATATTTTCTTCATTTTCCTTCGAGCTATATGTTATGTCAAAACTTTTGTTGGGTCTTGTTGGTTTCATTAGGGCTTGTTCACCCTATTTTTTGTTCAAGGAATGACATTTGTGAGTTACGAAGCTAATGGTGGTTTTTTTGGGGTTTTCGAGTCCATTTTGTGCTTTCTGTGTGCGTTGAGTTGATTAATCTTTTGGTTTAGTTAACTCAACAAAGGCCAGTTTTCTCAGATTTTTGTGCTAGCCCTCGGCCTAGTCGAATTAACAATCTTCTCAGTTGACTAAGCCTTAGTCGATTAAGCATTTCCTTAATTGACTGAGCCCTTTTGTTCAGATTACCCACCTTATACTATTTAGACCATAACTTTTCATCCCGATATCGGAATTAAGATCTTTTTTTTTTTTGCGACCTGAACTCAATAACCTTCGATTTGGTATATGATTTGAACCATTTGGACAATTATTGAGCCTGTGGTCTTCCTTTGAAATGTATGCTTGATTCGTAACTTTCTCTTTCCTTAAAATTTGTTCAATCTTAAATTCTGGAAACAAATGCTTCCACCTTGACCCGATTATCAAAATTATCAAATAATTGCACTTAATTAATGTGGTGGAACCTATTTAAATGTTGAATTATGTGAAATAGCTTTGCTTGTGGCTGTGTTACATTGCGTTGTGTTACTATATTGCTTCACATTATGATGTTGCGTCATGGGTTGCATTTATTGAGGGGTCATGCTTTGTATGTGTTGGGAGCATGAGCATTGGAGTGACACGGTTAGCCTGTTGAGTGCTGACTTGTGTATGTTAGGCAAGCATATGCATTAAAGCATTCGTGTGTGTGAATTCCTATGTGGACGTAGCATGGTCTGATGCTTGGCTTATGGGGGCCTTGCCATCACGTTAATGCTGCAAGAGTCATTGCATTCCTTATGTGTTGGATTGCATGGTGGTAGTGGTGGTGAAAGTTGGCTTTTGATTATGATGCATAAGACTAGGAGTTTAAGTCCCACAGCACTTGTATCTTGTGATGCGTAAGACTAGAGGGTTTGAGTTCCACAACAGCTTGTGATCTCGATGTGATTGTGAGTGTTTTGGCACATGATAATGATAGAGGTGGATATGATACTGATGGATGTGATATGACAGCATTGGGCTCACGTTATTGATTTGGTAGTCTGCCCTTGGCTGCTAGCAGGTTTGTATATCAATTCTTCGGCGCTAGTATCTGCATTTTATATTGGCCCCAAAGACCTTATGTGTGCATCTATACATTTATGTTATGACTGTGTATCGTGTTATATAACCACATGGCATGGATTGTGTAACACCCCGCCCTATACAGGCGTGTTACTATAAGGAAATTCTCGAGGTTTCTTTTTTTTTTTCATTTTCACCAAGTCTGATACTCGCGGCGCCCGTGAGCACAATCTTCACATGTAGATGAAAACCTCGAGAGTTCCAGTACTACTCGTTTAGTTAATAATAACATAATCTCAACCGAACGAGACAATATAAACACAGCGGAATACTTAATTAATCAAAATGACGTGGCCTACCACGTGTTACAATCGAATTGTTCCCATACCACCATATGAATACAATACCAATACTAGTTATTACAACATCGTCAAGCGGTATATAAATAACATTAATGTTTCCAAAATAATATAACACCAACAACTATCAAACATACACCACTGGCTCCTCAGTCGTGTCCTCGACCTCGCTGCTATCCCTGACTGGAACGTTGAATGTTCCAGGGGCATAACCCATGTTAGATGATAAACCATCTAAGTGAAGGTAAGAAACAGTTATACAATGCATGAAAGACATACGAGCATGGCATACCATACAAGGACATGCAAGACATATCTAACTCGAGATATCACCCTGACATGCTTAATCCCTCGAATGTCTCACTGTGGCACACGTTCACCTGGTCCAACGTTAATCCCTCGGGTGCACCATCGTGACACCCGTTCACCTGGTTTAACATTATTCCCTCGAGTACCCCAGTATGACACCCGTTCACCTGGATTAGCATTATCCCAATCTCAAGTAGACCCCACATCACCCCACACAGTCCCAATGATGCGATTAAACATGACTCCTCATGATATGAAAATTTACATGCCATGCACCAACATTTTAAAAATAAATAGTTAATGTAATGTAGTGAAAATCGATACAACGAACGAAAGTAAAAGACCTTGTAACTAAGCTAAGTCTAGGAGGGTAAAATTACTCACTAGAACTCACCAAAGTACTTTAAAAACACTTTCAAGACAAGATTAAGCTAGAATCAAGCCACTCACCTTAATTCAAAAAAGTCTGGATTTCACCTCGAAAAACGTACCACACCTCGAAAACTGTGTAAATCCTCTTCCAATGACCCAATTGACTCCTATTTTACCATTTAAGACCTTTGGAATCAATATTTCTATTTTTCCACAATTTTCTCTATTTTTATTTAATTTTTAAACATCTATACCTTCAGAAATTCATTAAAATTACCAAACATCATTTTTTTCAAGATATTCTTCCATGATAATTCCTAAAATAATTTAACCTAAATTTTGAAATTAAAAACACATAAAAACAGTACCTCACGCGCCCTCACGCGCCACCCCGAAGTCCTGCGAGTGGGATCCACGCGCCGCCGCACAGTCTTCTTCTCTGGTCGTCTTCTCCGATTCCGGCGACGTCCAATGCCCTAAACTCCTATGGGGGCTTGTAGATCTCTTCAAGGCGACCTCAATGGTGCCCTTGTTCTTCAGAAAAAGTGGCCGGAGGTAGGTTTAAAGGCGAGTTGCAGGTCGCGGCGTCGGCCAACTCGATTTTCCGGCCAACTTCAAAAACCCCTCTATTTCTACACCAAACGATCTCAAATGCTTCAGAAATGATCCTTAGCACACCAAGAACAAAAGCCCTCTATTCTCCTTGCTCGATTCTTGCTAAAATAAGCGGAATTTGATTGATGGTGCGTAAACCCTCTCGGCCAAGAACTCTTTTTATACTCAACCTCAACCCAAATTTCCACCACCAATCGATTGCTCTTATCCCCTTAACCCTAGATCTAGCCTTCAAACCAATTAAACGAGCCCAAATCGCGAGCCTAAGCACTCGAAAGATTCGGCCAAAACGGAAAAATCTTCCGCCATCATTTTCGGTCACGTCGCCGCCGTGCTCGGCCAATGGCCACCCCCTAGAGCTTCATCATCACCTGGCGAGCAACCTAGCTCCCTTAGGCGAGCTTCCCGACGCCTCCAGAGGCGGCTGCCGGCGGCCATGTGCGGCCGGTCGGTTTCACACCAAGCAATTTTCTAAAATTGCATTTTCACCCCCTATTTTCTTTATTTGACATTTTGGCTCTTTCCTTTGAGTCCCTGATCTTTCTAAATATACCACAATGACCCTTAAGTTCTATATTTTCCATTTCCTTTTGAAATTTCTGAAAAACTCGTTGATTCGACCTCCCACTGATATTTTGTAAAAACTGCACTTTTGCCCGAACTCTCCTAATTGCGTGTTTTTGACTTCAAACCTTTGAAATCCCTGATTTTTATCAAATATCGTCCAATTGTGCCATTTTTCCTCAGTTGAATTATCTTAACTCGGTCATTCTTCTTTCGTTTAAGTTTCGAATATTGCATTTTTGGCCCAAAACTTTGCTAAATATCGTTTTGACCCTTATCTTCAAAAATTCACTTATTATTTAATACCGGGTATTACATCCTCCCCCTCTAAAAAGAAATTTCGTCCTCGAAATTACTAACTTACAATATCAAAATAAATGCGGATAAGAAATCTTCATCTCTTCTTCGCGTTCCCAAGTTGCCTCTTCTTCGTCATGATTGTCCCATAGTACCTTTACTAAGGGAATAACCTTGTTCCTTAAGACTTGATCCCTTTGATCTAGGATTCGAACTGGTTCCTCAGGGTACGTTAGATCATTTCGTATCTCAATGGTCTCATTTCGAAGGACTTGCGTAGGATCTGGCTCATATTTCCGTAGTTGAGACACATGAAACACGTTGTGGATGTTTGATAATGCCACAGGTAAAGCTAATCTATAAGCCACTAGTCCAATTTTCTCCAAAATTTCATAGGGTCCTATGTATCTTGGGCTTAATTTCCCTTTTCTTTTTCCTCGAATTACGGACTTAAATGGAGAGACTTTCAAGTATACCTTGTCACCGACCAAAAATTCCAGGTTTCGCCTTCGTCGATCAGCGTACGATTTCTGACGACTTTGACTTGTCCTCATTTTCTCCTGTATTTGCTTAGTCTTCTTGGTAGTAGTCTGAACAATCTCAGGTCCAATTAATCTGACCTCTCCAGTTTCTACCCAGTAGAGTGGTGTTCTGCATTTTCGCCCATATAATGCCTCGTAAGGAGTCATTCCAATGCTGTTGTGGTGCCCGTTGTTGTAGGCAAATTCTACCAACGGTAGATGTTTCTCCCAACTTCCTGATAATTCCAAAATGCATGCCCTCAACATGTCTTCGAGTGTTTGAATTGTCCGCTCGGACTGTTCGTCAGTCTGAGGGTGGTAAGCTGTACTGAGCTTCAATTGTGTTCCCATACACTTGTGAAAACTTTCCCAAAATCTTGACGTAAATCGTGGGTCTCTATCTGACACTATACTTGCAGGTATTCCATGTAATCGTACTATTTCCTCAATGTACAGTTGAGCCAGAGCGTGAGTCGGTTGCCCTATCTTAATAGGCAAGAAATGTGCCGACTTGGTTAGTCGATCTACTATTACCCAAATAGCATCATTTCCTTTGGGACTTCGAGGTAAATTGGTCACAAAATCCATAGTGACGTGATCCCATTTCCACTCAGGAATGTCCAATGGTTGTAATTTTCCTCCCGGACGCTGATGCTTAATTTTGATTCGTTGACAGGTATCGCATTGTGCCACGTATCGTGCCACGTCCTTTTTCATTCCTGGCCACCAATAAATTTCCCTAAGATCCTTATACATTTTTGTGAATCCTGGATGTATTGTGTATCTTGCCCGATGAGCTTCTCCCAAGATAACTTGTCTTAGATCTTGATCCCTTGGTACGTAGGTTCTTCCCTGAAATCGAAGTATACCATAACGGTAACTAAATTCAGGTGCCTTAACTTGATCGTTCTCGTCTATCCACTGACTTCTTCTTGTGTCTGTTTGAAGAGCTAATCTGATTTGATTTACCACATCGGGTTGAATTGTCAAATTTGCCAAATATCCCTTGATTGGTTTAGGCTTAACACCTACTGTCAGGTGACTAAATTCCTCGATCATCATGTTAGCCACAATCTCAGAGCTTCTTCGGCTAAGAGCGTCTGCAACTATGTTTGCTTTCCCTGGATGATAGGAAATGATACAATCGTAATCTTTTAAATACTCCATCCATCTTCTTTGTCTCATGTTTAACTCCTTCTGAGAAAATATGTACTTCAAACTCTTATGATCCGTAAAAATCTCAAATTGTACCCCGTAGAGATAATGTCTCCACAACTTCAAAGCATATATGATAGCTGCTAATTCCAAGTCATGTGTTGGGTAGTTCTGCTCGTGTCTTTTCAATTGCCGAGATCCGTAAGCAATTACTTTCTCATCTTGCATTAAGACACACCCCAACCCTATCCCAGAAGCATCACTATACACCACAAACTTTTCTGACTCAGTCGGCATTGCTAAAATCGGTGCCGTAGTCAATCGTGCCTTAAGTTCTTGAAAACTTTGCTCACATTTATCACTGCATTCAAATTTCACTTCTTTCTGCGTCAATCGAGTAAGTGGAGCAGATATCTTTGAAAATCCTTCTACAAATCTTCTGTAGTACCCTGCTAGTCCAAGAAAACTTTAGATTTCCCCAATGGTCTTAGGTGCTTGCCACTTTTGAACTGCTTCTATCTTTGCTGGATCGACAGCTATACCTTCTGCAGAAATTATATGTCCAAGAAATGCCACTTGAGTAAGCCAAAATTCACACTTCGAGAATTTGGCGTACAACTTATGGTCTTTTAAAGTCTGCAAGACTATCCTTAAATGTTCTTCATGATCAATCTCACTTGTAGAGTATATCAAAATGTCATCTATGAACACTATCACGAACTTGTCTAGGTAAGGCCTAAAAGTTCGGTTCATTAAATCCATAAATGCAGCAGGTGTATTGGTCAATCCAAACGGCATCACTAGATATTCGTAGTGACCATACCGTGACCGAAATGCAATCTTGGGTACATCTTCCGGTTTGATCTTCATTTGATAGTACCCTGACCGAAGATCTATCTTAGAAAATACTCTGGCTCCTTGAAGTTGGTCAAACAATTCCTCAATCCTAGGCAAAGGGTACTTATTCTTTATGGTTACCTTGTTTAACTGTCGGTAGTCAGTATACATACGTAAAGTACCATCTTTCTTTTTCACGAACAATATCGTAGCTCCCCAGGGCGACACACTTGGTCTAATAAATCCTTTGTCGGTCAAGTCCTGTAATTGCTCCTTCAATTCCTTCATCTCAGCAAGGGCCATCTTGTACGGAGGTATGGATATTGACTGTGTACTTGGTACCAGATCTATCGAAAATTCGATTTCTCTTAGAGGAGGTAATCCTGGTAATTCCTCAGGAAATACCTCAGGATACTCGTTCATGATCCTCACTGATTCCAACTCGAGACTTTTCTTTCCTGATTCAGGTTTGACTGACTGTAGCGTATGCAAAGTCATGCCATTTTCTCTCTTAATCTTCCTACTTTGACCTTGGAACACAGTCCATTCTCCGTTACGCTTGGGTATGCTTACGGTCTTACCCTTACAATCTATTTTAGCCTCATGAAGTGATAGGAAATCCATTCCGATAATTATGTCGAAATCTTGAATGTCTAACACCACTAAATCAATCTTGAAATTTCCTGATCCCATACTAAAAATACACTCGCGGCACCCTACCGCAATTCTTAAAGTTGAACCCATAGGAGTGGCTATTACCATTTGATAACCCAATTCCCTAGGTTCTAATTGTAAACTTTCTACTGATGCATGCGACACGAATGAATGCGTTGCACCTGGATCTATTAAAGTATGAACTGGAATATTCGAGAAGAACAGTGTACCTTCAATAACTGTAGGATCGGCCTCAGCGTCCTCACAAGTCAGATTGTACACTCGGCCTCAGCGTCTTTTGTCTTTTTGAGCAATCGCGCGAGATATGCCCCGGTTGACCACAACTATAACACACCACCTTTCCCTGATACCCAACCTGGGGTGTTGCTTTGATCTTTGGGCAGTTTCTCCCGATGTGACCTTCTTCGCCGCATCCATAGCACCTCAAGATACACCTCTTCCCAGGGTGTTTTCTCCTACATCGAGGGCATTTCCCGTCATCCCTTGATTGAGTCGTCGGACTGCCTGATTTACCACTTTTACTTCCTTCCTCTGTCTTGATGATCTTGGCTCGTGTCAGATTTCTCTCAATGGTTAACGCTCGGTGTAATGCTTCTTTGTAAGTTTCAATGTCCCATCCACTCAGAACTTGCTGGAGATGTCCTTGTAATCCTAAAACAAACTTTTGTGCCTTCTGACTCTCGTCAGTCTCGTACATGGGCACGTACTTAATCAGTTGAATGAACCGATTATCATATTGATTCACAGTCATCTCATCCGTCTGCTTAAGCCTCATAAATTCCCAGATTCTTTTTTCCTTCCAACTCTTAGAAAAGTACTTGGCGTTAAACTCTTCGTTGAATACCGCCCAAGTATACATTGGTGCATCCTCGTTCTTAGCTTCACGTTCCTATTGAGACCTTATTAATGAACGCTCTGTAGACTGCCACCACCGGCCTGCTTCTTCCTCCAGCGTGTAGGTTGCACATCTTACCTTCTCCTCTTCACTACATTGGAGATGTTGAAGTAGTTTCTCGGTCTGCTCTAGCCAATACTCGGCTGCGCTAGGATCATCGCCAGTCCTTCCTTTGAACACAGGGGGTCTCAAATGTCGGTATCGTTCCAAAGCCGTAGTCATATGCCCAGTAGGCTCCTCTCGACTCACGTATGTCAGCATATTTTCCAAGAATCGCTCCATTCGCTCAAACCGGTCTTCACTGGAGCTTGATTCTCCGACATATCTTCGATTTCCTCCTGAGTGATTCTTGTGATCACCCATATCTTCAGGATTATTTTCTTCTCTTCTCCCACTTTCAGCATGGGCTGCATTTCGAAGTCTTCGTGTATTCACCATCTGAAGTGAATCACGGAAATGAATTATGCACAGGACAAAATCGTTTCTATACAAATGGGACAGTTTTATTTCTTTATATTATCCCATAAAACGGAACAACTTAATACTACTGGAAAAGAAATAGACGTAACATCTTATTATATTTATATCTACATATCCCTTCTTTCTTCAGTCACTTCTTCGGCCTTGCTCAGTAGTTCTTTGGCCTCCAGATCCAGGACTCTTTGTGATCCCCATCACTATCGGATGCCACCGGGGGTCCTTCGTCGTCATCTTGGACTTCCTGAGTCTCCTCATCTGATTCCTCATCAGAGCTAATATCTATGACCTCATTTGCGAGGTTTGCAGCAATCTCTGCTTGTTCCTCCTCATCCATAACGTCTCCAAGTAGATCTTGATGCTCGTTCCTCATTCTTGCGCAAAATTCACGTAGAGTGTCATCCTCCCAGTCTTGCCACAACCACTGCGCAAAAGTTTTTCATTCTCCCTCAAACTGATCAATAAGGAAGCCAATCTGAAACTCTGATAAATCTACCAACTGTCGATAGCTGGGGGGCACATCATCTATGATTTCTTCCATTGCAAGCAGAAATACATTCATGTCCTCATTTTGCGGGTTTCCTCGAGCTTCGATCCTATTTGCCCAGTGTGACAGCAATACTTGGTCCACCATTTTCTACTAACATTACACAAAGATTTTCTCAAAAACCTCAAACAAGTGTTTCCTAAAGTTTTTATATGTTACCTAAAATCCATATTCCTATTCTAAGTTAACAAGTCTAACTGTGCTAAGTTCGTGCTAAGTTCAATAACCTAGCCTAACCATCCTAGGGTTTTAACCTAGGGCTCTGATACCAATTGTAACACCCCGCCCTATACAGGCGTGTTACTATAAGGAAATTCCCGAGGTTTCTTTTTTTTTTCATTTTCACCAAGTCTGATACTCGCGAAGCCTGTGAGCACAATCTTCACATGCAGATGAAAACCTCGAGAGTTCTAGTCCTACTCGTTTAGTTAATAATAACATAATCTCAACCGAACGAGACAATATAAATACAGCGGAATACTTAATTAATCAAAATGACGTGGCCTACCACGTGTTACAATCGAATTATTCCCATACCACCATATGAATACAATACCAATACTAGTTATTACAACATCGTCAAGCGGTATATAAATAACATTAATGTTTCCAAAATAATATAACACCAACAACTATCAAACATACACCACTGGCTCCTCAGTCGTGTCCTCGACCTCGCTGCTATCCCTGACTGGAACGTTGAATGTTCCAGGGGCATAACCCATGTTAGATGATAAACCATCTAAGTGAAGGTAAGAAACAGTTATACAATGCATGAAAGACATACGAGCATGGCATACCATACAACGACATGCAAGATATATCTAACTCGAGATATCACCCTGACATGCTTAATCCCTCGAATGCCTCACTGTGGCACACATTCACCTGGTCCAACGTTAATCCCTCGGGTGCACCGTCGTGACACCCGTTCACCTGGTTTAACATTATTCCCTCGAGTACCCCAGTGTGACACCCGTTCACCTGGATTAGCATTATCCCAATCTCAAGTAGTGTAATACCCGGTATTAAATAATAAGAGAATTTTCGAAGATATGGGTCAAAACGATATTTAGCAAAGTTTCGGGCCAAAATGCAATATTCGAAACTTAAGCGAAGGACGAATGACCAAGTTAAGATAAGCCAATTGAGGAAAAATGGCCCAATTAGATGATATTTGATAAAATTAGGGATTTTCAAAGGTTTGAAGTCAAAAGCACGCAATTAGGGGAGTTCGGGCAAAAGTGCAGTTTTTGCAAAATGTCAGTGGGAGGTCGAATCGATGAATTTTTCGGAAATTCCAAAAGGAAATGGAAAATATAGAACTTGAGGGTCATTGTGGTATGTTTAGAAAGATCAGGGACTCAAAGGAAAGGACCAAAAATGTCAAATTAAGGAAATAGGGGCAAAAATGCAATTTTTGAAAATTGCATTGTGTGAAACCGACCGGCCGCACATGGCCGCCGGCCGCCGCCTCTGGAGGCGTCGAGAAGGTCGCCTGGAGGTGGCTAGAGTAGCTTCAGGTGATGATGAAGCTGTTGAGGCTTGCTATTGGCCAGAAATAGCTTCGAAACAATCGGATTTAATGGCGGAAGTGACCGCCGATTCGGCCGAAACTTTTAAGGACCAAATCTCATGATTTAGTGCTATTTGATCTATTTAAAGGCTAGATTTGGGCTAAAGGGATGAGGACGAGCAAGATCGGGTGAATAATTGAGCAAAAATCGACTATAAAAGGGGGTGTTCGGCCGAGGGTTCAAAATCAAAAATCGTTCAAAATTGTCGTGTTTTCGCTTGAATCGAGCTTGAGGAATAAGGGGCTTTTGTTCTTGATGTCTTAGGGATCATTTCTGGAGCATTTGAGGTCATTTGGTATAGAAATAGAAGGGTTTTCGAAGTTGGCCGGAAAATCGAGGGTTCGGACGCCGCGACCTGCAACTGGCTTTTAAGCCTACCTCCGGTCACTTTTTCCGACAATCAAGGGCACCATTGAGGTCGCCTCATCGAGATCTTCAAGGCCCCATAGTTGGTTTAGCCAAAGGAAGTCGTCGGAATCGGAGAAGAAGGCCGGAGAAGACGACCTGTGCGGCGGCGCGTGAAACCCACTCGCAGGGCATAGGGGTGGCGCGTGAGGTAGGGTTTTTGAGTGTTTTCAATTTCAGAATTTTTGTTGAATTATTTTAGGAATTATCATGGAATAAAATTTTGAGAAAAAAGATGTTTGGTATTTTTTATGAATTTCCGAAGGTATAGATGTTTAAAAATTAAATAAAAATAGAGAAAATTATGGAAAAAATATAATGTTGATTCCAAAGGTGTTAAATGATGAAATAGGAGTCATTTGGGTCCTTGGAAGAGGATTTACACAATTTTCGAGGTGTGGCACGTTTTTCGAGGTGAAATCCGGACTTTTCCGAATTGAGGTGAGTGGCTTGATTCTAGCTTATCCTTATCTTGAAAGTGTTTTTAAAGTGCTTTGGCGAGTTCTAGTGAGTAATTTTACCCTCCTAGGCTTAGCTTATTTTACAAGGCTTTTTACTTACGTTCGTTGTGTCGAAAATCACTACATTGCATTAACTGTTTATTTTTAAAATGTTGGTGCATGGCGTGTAAATTTTCATATCATGAGGAGCCTTGTTTAATCGCATCATTGGGTTTGTGTGGGGCGATGTGGGGTCTACTTGAGATTGGGATAATGCTAATCCAGGTGAACGGGTGTCACACTGGGGCACTCGAGGGAAAAATGTTAAACCAGGTGAACGGGTGTCATGACGGTGCACCCGAGGGATTAACGTTGGACCAGGTGAACGTGTGCCACAGTGGGGCATTCGAGGGATTAGGCATGTCAAGGTGATATCTCGAGTTAGACGTGTCTTGCATTTGTCGTATAGTATGCCATGCTCGTATGTCTTTCATGCATTGTATAATTGCTTCTTGCCTTCACTTAGATGGTTTATCATCTAACATGGGTTATGCCCCTAGAATATTCAACGTTCCAGTCAGGGATAGCAGCGAGGTCGAGGACACGACTGAGGAGCCAGTGGTGTATGTTTAATAGTTGTTGGTGTTATATCATTTTGGAAACATTAATGTTATTTATCTACTGCTTGACGATGTTGTAATAATTAGTATTGGTATTGTATTCATATGGTGGTATGGGAACAATTCGGTTGTAACACGTGGTAGGCCACGTCCTTTTGATTAAATAAGTATTCCGCTGTGTTTAAATTGTCTCGTTCGGTTGAGATTATGTTATTATTAACTAAACGAGTAGGACTGGATCTCTTGGGGTTTTTATCTGCATGTGAAGATTGTGCTCACAGGCGCCGCGAGTACCAGACTTGGTGAAAATGAAAAAAAAAAAGAAAGAAACCCCGAGAATTTCCTTATAGTGACACGCTTGTATAGGGCGGCGTGTTACAAGTAGACCCCACATCACCCCACACAGTCCCAATGATGCGATTAAACATGACTCCTCATGATATGAAAATTTACACGCCATGCACCAACATTTTAAAAATAAATAGTTAATGCAATGTAGTGAAAATCGATACAACGAACGAAAGTAAAAGACCTTGTAACTAAGCTAAG
Organism: Diospyros kaki; assembly: GCA_036245055.1. NCBI lineage: Eukaryota > Viridiplantae > Streptophyta > Magnoliopsida > Ericales > Ebenaceae > Diospyros > Diospyros kaki. The sequence goes on from BSEG01000010.1 coordinate 5,549,698, forward strand.
TCTAGGAGGGTAAAATTACTCACTAGAACTCACCAAAGTACTTTAAAAACACTTTCAAGACAAGATTAATCTAGAATCAAGCCACTCACCTTAATTCGAAAAAGTCTGGATTTCGCCTCGAAAAACGTGCCATACCTCGAAAACTGTGTAAATCCTCTTCCAATGACCCAATTGAATCCTATTTTACCATTTAAGACCTTTGGAATCAATATTTCTATTTTTTCACAATTTTCTCTATTTTTATTTAATTTTTAAACATCTATACCTTCAGAAATTCATTAAAATTACCAAACATCATTTTTTTCAAGATATTCTTCCATGATAATTCCTAAAATAATTTAACCTAAATTCTGAAATTAAAAACACATAAAAACAGTACCTCACGTGCCCTCACGCGCCACCCCGAAGTCCTGCGAGTGGGATCCACGCGCCGCCGCACAATCTTCTTCTCCGATCGTCTTCTCCGATTCCGGCGATGTCCAATGCCCTAAACTCCTATGGGGGCTTGTAGATCTCTTCAAGGCGACCTCAATGGTGCCCTTGTTCGTCTGAAAAAGTGGCCGGAGGTAGGTTTAAAGGCGAGTTGCAGGTCGCGGCGTCGGCCAACTCGATTTTCCGGCCAACTTCAAAAACCCCTCTATTTCTACACCAAACGATCTCAAATGCTTCAGAAATGATCCTTAGCACACCAAGAACAAAAGCCCTCTATTCTCCTTGCTCGATTCTTGCTAAAATAGGCGAAATTTGATCGATGGTGCGTAAACCCTCTCGGCCGAGAACTCCTTTTATACTCAACCTCGACCCAAATTTCCACCACCAATCGATTGCTCTTATCCCCTTAACCCTAGATCTAGCCTTCAAACCAATTAAACGAGCCCAAATCGCGAGCCTAAGCCCTCGAAAGATTCGGCCAAAACGGAAAAATCTTCTGCCATCATTTCCGGTCACGTCGCCACCGTGCTCGGCCAATGGCCACCCCTTGGAGCTTCATCAACACCTGGCGAGCAACCTAGCTCCCTTAGGCGAGCTTCCCAACGCCTCCAGAGGCGGCTGCCGGCGGCCATGTGCGGCCGGTCGGTTTCACACCAAGCAATTTTCCAAAATTACATTTTCACCCCCCATTTTCTTTATTTGACATTTTGGCCCTTTCCTTTGAGTCCCTGATCTTTCTAAATATACCACAATGACCCTTAAGTTCTATATTTTCCATTTCCTTTTGAAATTTCTGAAAAACTCGTTGATTCGACCTCCTACTGATATTTTGCAAAAACTGCACTTTTGCCCGAACTCTCCTAATTGCGTGTTTTTGACTTCAAACCTTTGAAATCCCTGATTTTTATCAAATATCGTCCAATTGTGCCATTTTTCCTCAATTGACTTATCTTAACTCGGTCATTCTTCTTTCGTTTAAGTTTCAAATATTGCATTTTTGGCCCGAAACTTTGCTAAATATCGTTTTGACCCTTATCTTCAAAAATTCACTTATTATTTAATACCGGGTATTACAGATTGTGTGTCGTTTATGTATATAAGACTGGTGTGTGTTTCCATATACGACATGATATGCATGATGTTTAGAGAAAGTCTGGTCATATCTATTTTTCGTTATTTCTATACACTTGTTGTGGCTCTGTTATTTCTATACACTTGCTAAGCCTTGTGGCTCACCTTGAAAATATGTTTTGGTAAAACGTAAGAAATTGTATTTTTTTGAGGATGTCATTGTCAAGTGTAAAAGGAATGAATCCAATTAATGTATAGATATTGGGTAGTGATTTTCCTTTGGTTCTGAGTTATTCATACCTTCATATATCAATCTATTGATGCTTCCTTTTGTCATTCCAAGAAAGGGGAAGATAGTTATTTAGGATGAGTCCCGATTAGATGTATACAGAGATGTCCCGGTCTCAAGATCCATGGGTACAGTTTTAAAGGCATGAGTAGAGTACTACATTATGCATTTAAAATATTTGTGCCTTTATTTCAAAGATGTATGGGTGGTAAGCCCAAGATGATGGTGTAAGGAATGTTAGATAATTTATTTTGGCTCTTATTAATAATAAGCCAATTTGGAAATAAAAAAAAATTAAGTGATTTTTGTATTTGTATCCATTTTGAATAGACATTCTCCCAGACCTCCTATGCTAGCAGGTAAATTTGGGAACGGGCTTGATGACAAAAGGATCAATTTGATTCTTTCGTTCTTTCATTCTTTTTCTTTTCTTCTTTAGTTTGGGTGAAAAATGATGTTGTTTGGCAATTTTGGTCAATTTGATTATTTTGATTTTAATACAAAAACTTAATCAAACTGAAATAATTGAAATTGCCAATTTTAAAATTGAACCGAATCAACCTTTCGTAAAAACCAAACCGTACTGACAATTTCAATCGATTCGGGTCGATTATTTTAGCTAAATAGAAATTTTGCACACCCCTATTGGGAAGCGTTTCAGAAATGTGTTTTCAAACGTGTGTGAATGCTCAAATTGAATGTTTGATGTTTAGGAGAAAAATATCAATTCCTTCAGCTCTTAATCCTAATATATCCATTCAAAAAGAATACATAAGTAAAAATCATAATGTTTTGGACAAACATTTAAGGTTTAAAAGAAGATTTGAATACTTTGAATATTTAAGTAAAAGCCAACTTTATATTAATTGAGTAATTTAATAATTAGTTGAGCAACTGAGTGCCTTAGTCGAGTTAGAATTTCTAGACAGAGAGTGAGTGTTTGTACTTGAATTGTTAATTGACTAAATAAAAATTATAGTCGAGTAAAGTCATATTTTACTCGAGTAACAAAAGTGTTTAATCAAGTTACAAATTTGAAGGTACTATTCGTTTAAATGTTACTAGACTAAAATATGTTCTTAATCGAGTATCATCATCATTTAGTTGAGTAACATATATGTTAGTCGAGTAATGAATGTGCAACTGATAATTTTAATAGAGTAAGATTATTAAACAGTTGAGTAACATCTAATCTTAGTTACTAACTCCTAAAATTACTCGACTAAAGTTGTGCTAAAATTCAAAAAACTAATTATTACAGATAGCATTAAACGCGCATAGTTTTTCATTCTAGACAATTAAACCATTATAAAAAGTTGTTTGAACGTCCTTTCATCAAAGAAAACAATGTTTGAACTTCGAGAAAACAATCTAACCATTAGAATGTAGAAAAAGAATATTCTTGTAGGTTTCATAGCCTTTATCCTTTGGACATTTCAAAAAATACATTGAAAAGAAAGAATCTATAAATACCCAAGCCATGCACGAGAATGAGGTTATTTGTGCTAATAAGAAATGTTCTCTAGAAAAGAATGAGAAATAAGAGGAGGAAGAAGAAAAGCTAAGCTGAAAGCCAACCTCTGTGGTTATCTGACTTCGAATTTCTTCTTACTTAGAAAAAGAGTGGTGAGCTTTCATTATGTATCTTTAACTCTCTCTATTTGTTTTGTAAAATCACCTCGTGAGCTTTCATTCATGTCTTTGAGAGTTATTTGCTATGTGAGTTTTACTTCATATCTTTTGAGAGATATTTAAAAAGTTACTGATTAGCTCGCAAAAGTAGAGATTCTAGTTGAGCCTGTAAAAACTGTGTAATGGTTCCAGTTGATCCCACAAAAGCTGTATAACGGTTCTAGCTAATCCCACAAAAGTTGAGATTCTAGCTGACTCTACAAAATTTGAGATTATAACTTAACCTATATGTTGGGTCGAGCAAAGGCTTGGCTATATCAAACACTTATATTCAAAAAAAGAAATTTGTAAATGAAACATTCAATAAGCGAAGCACACACGAATGCAAAAATGAAAAAACAGAAACAAAGCATAAATGGCACACAATGATTTTACCTTGGTTTACCCTTTAAATAGGGCTACATCCACGTTGAGCTCTAGCAAAGAGAGCTCACTACACTAATCGAAAAATCGGTTATAGCCTCCATATACATATCTCACTCACTCATGGTACACTTGAGCTCTAGCAAGGAGAGCTCACTACACTAATCGAAAAATTGATTATAGCCTCCATATACATATCTCACTCACTCATAGTACACTCAATGGCTCTCTAACAAAAATGCCCCATAACCACACAAATAGAGATCAGAGGCAAACCCTAAGAACTAGAGAGAAAAATGAAACCTATACAAGAAGATCGTAAAGTGAAGAAGACAGACTAAAACCCTAAAGAAGATAATCAACCATGTTGCACAAATCTCAAGAAGATGGTGGGATATAAATAGGCAGAAGCAGTGGTAGAGATGAAATCTGAGAATCAGATCAACGACCTCAAATGCAACAGGCTAAATGACAAGATGGTACGAGAAGGAATCAAACGAGCAGTGAAACGATGAGGGGGGTTGTTGTTGGTCCCTTAGGTAATGGCCACTTAAGAGGGGGGTGAATTGAGTGATTAAAAACTTTTTGTTTGATTATTTTTGAGATTATTTATTTAATCTTATATTGAATCTATATTACTATAAACAATAATACAAATATGAAAGCAATAACGAATGAGTAAAGAACACGACGATATATAGTGGTTTAGTATGTCACAAACATCTAATCCACTCTCTCAAGATCTCAACCACTATTGGGGTTCCACTAAATCAATCAATGCCAAGGTTTTCCCTTAGCTTACCTTGGAAATTACACACAAACACGTAGATTTTCATCGGATCTAGGAAACCAAACCACACAATAGTTTAAGGATTACAGAAATCGTCCACATAAGGACACAAGTAAACCACAAATCAAAATATTACAAGGAAATGGTAAAACAAATCAATTATACCCTCAGTTGATAAAGATGAAGACAAATCTCTTTTTTAGAGCTTCAACCTTCGACTGCCTTGGGCTTGAGCAATAGGGCACACAAGCCTTGCGGATCTTGAATGAAACAATAAGGACTTTGAGAATTCTCGTTGACGGCTCTTGGAATGTTCAAAATGTAATTGGTAAACCTTCAATCCATGATTAAGGCGTATATATACTCCTTAAGGAGACTTGGTTTCCTTTTAAATTTTTCTATCCGTTAGACTCAAATAGTCAACTAAGCTGAATAGTTAGTCGATTAATCTTGAATCTTTAGTCGACTAATATAAATCAATAGTCGACTTACCTGACTCTAGAGTCGACTTATGGAGAGGCTTAGTTGACTAATGGAAAAACACTTCGTGACCAAGTCGACTAATGCTGCAAAAAAAAGAACACTTATGCAAAGATGTTATCTACTTAGTCAACTAATTCCATAGGATTGGTCGACTAAAGATACAACTATGCAGAAAATGAATTTTCTTCATTAAAAGATATTTGCAAAATGATTTCAATAAATAAATATACTTTATTTGAATTAAATCCATAAAAAATATTAGAAAATAAATTTGAAGGTTAACGATTTTTACATAAGACAGGATTAGTCTTTTTGTTGATTACCAAAACTCCAAAATAAATTAAATATGTGAAGTTGGCTCAACAATTGTCGTTTGGCCTTCCAAGCTTATTTGGTCCAAAACGACATTGTTTTAGAGCAACCATTGAGCGGCTGCTAGATGGCCCTCCATCCCCTTAGTCTCCAAAACAACAGTGTATAATGAAGTTGATGCTTCACCTTACTTTAACAATCTCCACGTTGAAGCTTCAACACCTCAAGGTTACTCTTCCCAATGTTTGTGCAGCATGTTTCAATCATCGCCATCATCACTCATGTTGGTTGTTCCTTTAACCAACTTCGACATGCAACAAGTCCAAATAATGTTTGAACTTAGTTGTTGTCGCTACTTTTTGTTCACATATCAGCTGGATTGTCTTCAGTGGGGACTTTCTAAATTTTCACAATACCATTTACCACCTGATCTCTCACATAGTGGTATCTAATATCCACATGTTTGATTCTTTCATGATACACTGGATTCTTACACAGGTGAATATCACTTTGGCTAACTAAAAACACCACAACTCTACTTTCTAATAGATGAATTTTCTTTAGTAGACCTTAAACCCAAATGCCTTCTTTAAATGCATTTGTTACTGCCACATATTCTGGCTTAGTGGAAGACAATACAACCATAGGCTGTAATTATGACTTTCAACTAATGCAATTACCTCCTAAGGTGAAAAGAAAGCAGTAGTAGATTTTCTTGAATCTTTATCCCCTAAAAAATCAGAGTCCACAAAACCCATAAGATCAAGTGCATCACATCTTTTCTTATAATTCAAACCAACATTTATGGAACTATTAATATATCTTAACAAATATTTTAAAGCATCCAAATGAGTTTTCTTATGATTTGACATGAATCTACTAAGTAAAGAAATTGAATATGCAAGATCTGACCGATACTAATCATTAAGTACATGTAGGGCTGGCAATAAGCTGAGCTACTCGTGAGCTGGCTCAAGACTCGACTTAATAATTGGCTCAATAAGGTAGCTCGTGATACAAATGAGCCAAGTTTGAGCTCAAATATTTGGGTCATTTAGTAAATGAGCTAAACTTGAGCTACCATTAGTTCGACTCATTTGGCTTACAAGCTAGCTCGATGTACTTATATATATATATATATTAATTTTATAAATTTATTAAATAAAAAAATATTTATTACTTAATACTCAATAATATAAATATATATTTAATAATTTTATAAATATATTATTTAAATATAAATAAATATATATTATATATCACATATATTATTTAAATATATATATGCATACAAGTAAGGTGATAGTCAGTTTCGAGCTGAGTCGAGCCAGCTCGTAGTCATCATCGAGCCGAGCTCGCGCCGAGCTATAAGCCAAGCTAAAATCAATCGAGCTGAGCTCGAGCTAGGCCTAGCTTGGCTCAGCTCGGCTTATTGCCAACCTTAAGTACATGATAGTTTCAATTACATTAGCATACGAGATGTTTTCCATCTTAAGAATTTCAGAATCCGATGAAGGATACTGTGACTTAGACAAAATAAAATGATCAACTAAGGGAACATTCACAAATTTTCAATCTGACATGCAAAAATTTTGTACAATTTTCAACAAATAATCATACTAATGTACCTTTAGACAAAACTTACACCTATCTCTCTCAATCACCATTCCCAAAATTTTCTTAGCAGGTCCTAAATCTTTCATGTCAAAATTGGTATTTAATTAACAATGATTTTAATTCACATTTTTTAGACTTGGACTTACTAATCAATAAAATTTCATCTATATACAGAAGCAAATAAATGGAAATATCAGAGAGTATGAAGTAAAAATAATTATCACATTTACTTCCAATAAAACCAATCCTAGTAGCAAAATTATCAAATTTTTTATACCATTGCCTTGGGGATTATTTTAATCCATATAAAGATTTTTTAAGTAAAGAGACATATTCAAGATGAAGATTATCAATACAACCAGTTGGTTGATCCATATATATAAGCTCATCAAGATCACTATGTAGGAAGGCAGTTTTGACATCTAATTGTTCCAATTCTAAGTCAAAATGCACAACTATAGCAAGTATCATACGAATAGTTTTAAATTTGACAACAAGTGAAAATATTTCAATGTAATTTATACCTTCCCTTTGAGTAAAACCCTTAGACACTAATCTAGCTTTATATCTTATAGGGTCAGAGGGTGTCAAATCTTCTTTGAGCTTGTATAACCACTTGCATTTTACCAGTTTCTATTTCTCAGGCTTTGGAACCAATCTTCATATATTATTGGCCATCAAATGAGCCATCTCTTCATCCATTGCTTGTTGCCATTTGGTGCAGTCATGAGAACTGACAGCCTCCTCGTCTCCATACCTACAACTAAGGCACAATAAATTAAGTTTGAATAAGCATATCTAGCAGGTGGTCTTACAATCCTCCTGCTTCTATCTCTAGCCAACTAACAGTCCCTTAAGTCTTGCTAAGGAGAGTCATGCTGCTCCACCTCAGCCTCAGGGACATCAGTTTGCTCCTCATGATCACTTTTGTGGTCAGAGGTTGGATCAACTTCTGGGTTAAGAACATGAGAGGCTGGAGCAACTGGCAGGTCATCAACTCTTGTCGGTTGCTCCACCTCAATTTGGGTACCACATGTTATAACAAAGTCATTTAGGGTACTAGGTTTGGGGTCCACTTCCATGTTTACTAGTTTACATGGGAAAATAGTTTCATTGAATATGACATCCCTATTTATAATTATTTTAACTCTACCTGAATTTCTATCCCATAACCTATATAGTCTTTAGCCCCATCTGATAACCCACAAACACACATTTTATGGACCTTGGATCTAACTTTCCCCCAGATTGATGTGCATAAGCTTTACACCCAAATACTTTGAGATAATTTAGGTTCAATTTCCTTCATGTCCACTTCTCTTCAGGACATCTAAGGTTTAAAACTGTAGAAGGGGTTTGGTTAACTAAGTGTGCAGTAGTAGAAAGGGCTTTCCCCTAAAAATATTTAAGCATACCAGCTGTAAACAGTAGGCACCTGACCTTTTCTAACAAAGTTCTGTTCATTCTCCCAACCACCCCATTTTGTTGGGGTGTGTTCCTTACTGTTTTATGCCTAAGTATACCATGTGAGTTACAAAACTCATCAAACTCCCTATTATAAAACTCTAATCCATTGTCAGATCTTAAGATTTTAATCTTCTTGTCAGTTTGGTTTTCTACTAAGGCTTTCTAAGTTTTAAATTTTTCTAAAGTCTAATCCTTAGTTCTAAGTAGAAACACCCAAACTTTTCTTGTAAAATCATTAACAATGGATAAAAAATACTTGTTACCACCAAGAGTGGGCATTTGTGAAGGACACCACAAATCTGCATGCAAGTATTCCAGGCATACTTTCGCCAGGTGAGTTCCTTTATGGAAGCCCAACCTGTGTTGTTTTCCTAGAGTACAAGGTTCGCATAAATCCAGGGAGTCTGCAGACACTGAACTAAGGTAATCTTGGTTTGACAGCGCATACAACCCTTTCTAACTCATATGACCAAGTCTCAAGTGCTAAAGATCTGTCTTATTAGATTTAACCATACATGCAAAAGAAACATTAACAGGGAATTGACAACAACCATTTAAGACATATAAGTCATGCTTCTCAGTACCAGTAAGAATCAGGTCATTATTTTTAAAGACATACATAAAACCATTTTCAGCTTTATAAGAAAAACCTAATTCATCTAAGGTACCAAGAGATATTAAGTTTCTTTTTAATTCGGTCACATATCTTACATCAATAAGCATTCTAATTTTATTATTATGCATTTTCAAAGATATGTCACCTATATCTTGAACACTATAAGAATAATTGTTTCCCATATACACTGTACCTATTTCTCTATTACTAAAATTTTGAAACCATTCAATATTTGGACACATGTGAAATGAACATCCAGAGTCCATTATCCATTCATTTGCAACAGAGGAACAAGAGATAGTAAGCAATCCAGCTAAGGTATTAGAACTATTGGCAGCTATAGTCACATTCCCCCTTTGCTTCTATTTCTTTATAAAATCATAGTAGTATTTCTTTATGTGACCCTTCTTACCACAATGATAACATTTTCACTTAGTTTGTTTTTGTTTACCTTCCTTCTCTTTATTTTTACCCTTAGATCCAAAACCCCCAGATTGATCACTATTCCTAGCATTATTCCTTTTATCAAATTTTTCTTTAACATAAAGATTATTACTAGGTTTCTTAAAGGTATTTAACTCTAATTCTCTACCCTTAATCCTAGAAATAACAAGCTCTAAAATTTCAGTATATTATAAAGCATGCTTAACAACATTGTAATCATCAAGCAAAAAGTTTAATAATATCATAGCCTCACTAATATCATCTAAAACTTGATAGGTACATCTTAATAGTAAAGTAAGTCCAGTGAATTCATCAATATTTTCATCAATAAACTTAGATGCATTCATTTTAAAATTAAATAACATGTCGTTAAGGTAAATCAAATTAGGAGCAGTCATAACAGAATACAAGGAATTAAGTTTATTCGAGAGATCAATAGGAGTATTCATATCATCAATCTTATGAATGGCACTATCACCTACGTGGAGAAATATAAGGTTGTAGGCTTCTTCTCTGACCTCATCGGTCCTTGCTAATTGTACTGCTGTCCATTTTCTATAATTGTGCTCTAGTGCAATAAGCACCTTATGATGAGAGAGCATAACTCTCTTCTTCTTTTTCCAGCTTCCAAAATCGTCTTTCCCATAGAATGTTCTGATTTCAAATCGACTTGATGTCATTTTCACCTTGAACGAAGGTATCCTAAAACTCTAGTCATTGACAAAGACTCACACAGTAAAACACCCAACTGATAGAGGCTCTCAGTAAACCCCAAAAAATCAAATAGACTCAAGCAACACAAAAAACTCTTAGATTTGAATAGCACAAACTCCAATTGAATCTAACCCTAAAACGTGAATATCAAAAAACAGGCTCTAATATCATTGTTAGGTCGAGCAAAGGCTCGGCTATCTCAAACACTTAGATTCAAAAACAGAAATCTATAAATGAAACATTCAATAAACGAAGCACAAACAAATGCAGAAATGAAAAAAACAAAAATAAAGCATAAATGGCACACAATGTTTTTATCGTGGTTCACCCTTTAAATAGGGTTACATCCACGTTGAGCTCCGACAATGAGAGATCACTGCACTAATCGAAAACTCGGTTACAGCCTCCATATACATATCTCACTCACTCATTGTACACTCAATGACTCTCTAACAAAAATGCCCCATAACCACACAAATAGAGATCATAGGCAAACCCTAAGAACTAGAGAGAAAAATGAAACCTATATAGAGAAGATCGTAAAGTGAAGAAGACAAATTGAAACCCTAAAGAAGATAATTGATTGTGCTACACAAATCTCGAGAAGACGGTGGGATATAAATAGGCAGAAACAGCAATAGAGATGAAATATGAGGATTAAATCAACAACCTCAAATGCAACAAGCTAAACGACAAGATGGTACGAGAAGGAATCAAACGAGCTGTGAAACGACAAGGGGGGTTGTCGTTCGGCCCTCCAAGCTTAGTTGCTCCAAAACGACAACATTTTGGAGCGACCATTGAGTGGTTAACAGATAGCCCTCCATCCCCTTAGTCTCCAAAACGACATCGTATAATGAAGTTGATGCTTCACCTTACTTCAACACTATAAAAGCTAAACAATTAGTGAACTGATGAAAATCTTTAGTGAGCAGTTAAGTTAGTGGATGTAAACAGTTCGTTATACCATTATAAATCTTGTATGCACTGTTTGGTTTTTTTTTTTTACATTGATTTTCATATCATGCTTTGTGGTTTTTGAAACCACAAAGCATAAGCATCTTCATCTAACATTCCCAACATTATTTTTGAAACTATTAAAAAGCATAAAACAGTTTTAATTTTTATACTCACGAACTGAAAAGTATTTGTGCAAAATTTATATCAAATTGAAAAGTATAAAAACACCCAATTCACCTATCTTAAGTGTACATTCCTATTTTGTACTTCTAATTTTTATATTCATTTGAGAATTAAAATATTTTAAAAAATAATAGCAAGAACAAATTTGTTTGTATATTTTTATTTTATTCACTTCCCAATGTCTCACCATCGACACTTTTGGATTTTTCATAATAGTTCTATCATTATCAAAAAATGGGGAGATTGATGTTTTGCTTTTGATATGATTTTGATGATGAAAAATAATTATATTTTAATGATAAAATTATTTTGTTAATAGTTATTAACTTAGTGCTCCAAATTACTTTTATATATTCTATTAAACACCAAAATGAAAATTAATTTCAGCATGCAATCCAATGTTAAAAATATTATTTCCATTAACATTATGAAAAATATTTTTAACATTGGATTGCATGGTAAAATTAATTTTTATTTTGGTGTTTAATTAAATATATAAAAATAATTTAGAGCATCAAGTTAATATAATCATTAATAAAATAATTTTATCATCAAAATATAATTATTTTTTATTATTAAAATCATATCAAAGGCAAAACATCAGACATAGTACCCTCAACTTTTAAAGTATTGTTATGATAGATTAACCTATGTTAAGTTGTCCATAATTACATGCACTAATAATATGAACAAAATTATATATGAACTTTCTGAAATGCCCTTGTGACTTTAAAATATCTATTTTACCCTCTTGTTAAATTACTAAAGAACCCCTAACTACTTTGAATTTCTTTTAATGAAAACCAACTTTGAAACAGGATTAGCAAAAGAGAAAGGTGTTTGGTGAACTCCAATCATTGACTATTAGTGTTGAAGTTGCAACAAGTTGAGTTGAGCATCATGGTGTGCTTTTGACTTTAAGCAATGGATTATCAATCTACCAACGTGGGTGGAAATTCAAACTGCCATTGTCATTTAAAAAGAAGGGAGAAAAAGACAAGGAATATGATAAAATCGTGTTTTTGATGTATTTATATGTACACTAGAGATTAATCACCAATTAAATTTATAGAATTTAGATAAAATTTCAATTACTCGTAAAGCTAATATGGACTATGGCTAGGACTTAGGGGCTCAATGGGATGACACCACTCTAATACTTAAGTCAACTAAGAGTTTGAAAAAACTAAAACCTATAGGAATGGTATTGAATATTATACCTTTGGCTCACTCTTTGGTGTCTTTTTATATATTTTAGGTTAAGCTTTGTGATGAAAATAAGGCGACTCCACCCATGTCGTAGGCAATTAGTTGATTCTCCCTAATTTCACAAGTTTGGAATTGATTTGAACTAAAATTGCTAAACTTGCCTTGACCTAAGTTTAGGAGCTTAGGCCACGCAGCATCAAGAAGACTCAAGATGCTCATCCTCATCCTCTAATTCTCCACACTAGATTTGAATATCTCTACTTCTAAACCTTAGGGTGATTGCCTCGATTTTGAGGGCTTGATAAATAGGAATTTTCTCGGATTTCAATGGTTAAGTTTTTATAGTCTTCTTTTACTTAAATTTTGCTTATAATAATAGGTGGATAATGACTATATTTATCTCTCTTTAAAGAATGCTTTGACATTCCTCTTTTATTCAACTTAATTGTTTTACCCTGCTCATACTACTATTTTCAGAATTTGAAAAATATCTTTATAATTAAGACAAATCTCTATCTCACCTTTTTAACTTACTCTTTTCTTTCAAATTAAAACAAACGTATAGTCTTACACAAACACCAAAGCAGCTTTGCTGAGATCAAACCAAAAAAATATTTAACAGGCAAAATGTTATGAGATCAGCTGAAAAATATTTTTTTTTATTAAGGGGCCTTTGTCAATCAAAATATAGGGTAAAAAAATCAAGATATGGAATGCATTCCGGACTTGTATCATTTTCAATATGTTTGTTAAGTTTTTCTGATCATTCTTAAAAAAATCATTAATGAGCTCTTATATTGATCTTTCAATATATGCTTATCTCTCTCCCCCTCAAGATAAGCATATCTTGATCTTTATAGATAAAAAAAAAATGGTATTTGTGTTTTCTAGTGTATTTTAAAAAAATTAACAAACAACTTGATAAAAATCTTAGAATGTTTCCTAAGTTTATCTTGATTATTCTTTATTTGAGTTCGAAAAGCATTTCGACCTTATCTTAATACTCTTTTATCTTGCTCATTTTAACAAACGCTACCTAAAAGTATTTTTCTATCCTAAACCCTGAAGACACAATAAGAAGAATTAAAAAAAATAAAAATAAAAACAACTTGAACTTTAGATTCAGTGAATGGGCTTCAAATTCAAACTTAATTGTGGGTCGACAGAATTTAGGCCCATCTATTAAATGCTAGTCAATTAAGTACTTTTATTTAATTTTTTATTTTTATTTTTGTTAACACAGTATGGACCACTCTTATAATGTTTGTACATATATGTATAAAATAATATTTATGTGGGTCCAAACCAAATCCAATCCTGTAACAGCTTCACGATTTAGCCAAAATAAGGACATTATTATTTAGCTAAATTAAGAAAGTTTAGATAAAGCGAGACTGATAAGCAATCATTCAGCTCAGTTAAACCAACAACCATTGATGAGTGATGAGAAAAGGGTAAGAATCTAGTAAACGCAGGACACAGCCAAACAAATACACAATTAGAAATCGTTACAATTAATTCAACATTCAAAACAAATTTCTCAAATCAGGTCTGGATCAGGACTCTCGTTCAAATCGAATCCAGCCTTCTCCTTCTCCTTCTCCTTGACGCCGCTGACTGTCTCGGCTCCGCAATCCCGCTCAATTGCCTGCCTCAACGCCGATCCGCCGCCGGCCAACGGACGGCCGTCTCCGCTACCTCCCCGTTCGAAGTATTGGATGGCAGAGTGGATCCGGCGGAGCGTCGCGAAGAACTCTTCTACCTCGCCTTCCGCCGGCGCCTCCTTCTTGTCGTCAGCTCGCGGCTTCTTCTGGCTGTCGCCGGAGACGATGTCTGTTTCGTCCGGCTTACGCTTCTCTCCCTCATCCATTACCGCGAGGCGCAACGTTGAGATACCCTATCCCTATGTGACCGCCGACCTACACAATAAATTCCAAGCTAGCGATTGACATTTGCTCATCTTCTTCCACGTGTCAGTCATCCACCTTCAAACGTTTAATATCAAACTTATTATTTATATTTTGTTAAGCATGTATCCATATGTAGAATAATTACAATATTTTATATTAATATGTGATGAAACAACCCATGTTTGAATGGAGTCAAGTATATCCATATGTTGCCTGAGCAGCCATGGCATAGTGATAAAATATTTAAAATTTTATATAAAATATTAAAATTTAAATTAATATGATAGTTTAAAAAATAAAATTATTGTTAAAAGTCAATATTTAACTAAAAAATAACAGTAAGACAGAAAAACAAGTCCTGCATGAATCGTATCAAATGTCTAACCCTAAATATGTATAGATTGTGATCGTATCCAAATTTACATGAGGACAACATCAGAGAGTAAAGTCACCGACCCCTAAGGATTAGTGGGGCGAAATTCGGATACCCAAGTTAAAATATATATATCCATATGTTTAATCTGATAATCCAAGCCCAAGGCCATTTAATGCAAGCTACATTGCCAGCCCATTTCTTCAGTCCTAACTTATGGGATTATAGTTTCGGCCGATAACATTTTTGGTTGGGCCTGTTTGAATAATCATTTTCTCCATGAGAGTTGTAATCATAATATTTAAAAGTCAATTTTCCATTTCCTTTATGTTATTCATCTATGGTTTTCATTATTTTTTCAAAATTTTTGAAACCCAAATAAAGCAATTAAAATAGTAAAATTGAAAATAAAAGGTCAACAAAATGAGTTCTAAGAAATTTTTTTATGAGAAAAAGAATAAAAACAAAATAGCATAATTTTTATACGATCATATTTTTCACTTTTTTTTACTAATTTTCTCCTAAATTATCAATTAGTGTCACTTTCTTTTACTTAAAAGCATAAGTTTGGTATTTTTTTTTTTAATTGATTTGTAATAATAGAACTTTATGTAATTATTTAAATTTAATTTGGATATTTTACTTTTTTTTTTCAACATATAAATCTAATTTTTGTAATCAAAAAATAATGTCAAAGGATGTTAAGTGTTGCAAGTTTTAAATTTTTAGGGGTTTAATGGATTTTAGCCAAATATATTTGTTACATTTTATTTTTAATTAATTTTTTTTTATTAATTGATGATAAAAGTATCTCATTTGACATTACTCTTTATTTGAAGGCAATGTTAACTACTGTTTTGTTAATGCACAATAATTGTTCATTGTTTTAAATTACAAAATACTACTATTAGTTGATGAAATGATACAAAATAAAATATGTATATGATCAATTAATAAAAATTATTTTGTTACCGAGGGTGCAATAAATTAATATTTGTCTAAAAATAAAATGGATTTGCTATATTTGAACCATTGCCTTAAAAGCAATTATTTACATTACCTTTAATTTAAATATTGTTACTCAAAAAATGTTCCAAAAGGGTGTGAATTGGACTTACAAAAAGCCTATACCATCCCTTTTCGAGGTATTCTTTAAACATTTCGGTAGGAAATAATCTTTAGCTTTTGTTCGAGAACTAGTAATCTTAATTACAACCTTACTTTTTGTATAGGAGCTAAAAATCTTGAGATAAAATACCTTACAAATAAGACAACCTCTTGATGCAAGTAATGCAATTCTGAGAGAAAAATCTTAATACAGAGCTTATAGAGTATACAATAGAAAGACAGTGAGTGAACTCAGCCACAACTCTTCAACATAATAGCTCACTTGTATTCTCAGACTTTTTGTATATTTTATTTGGAAAATAAGGAGATTTCTTAAACACAACTTCCTCAACTAATCAATTGAGATAATGGAGACAGAGGTTGAATGTCTTCAATAGGTACCCTCATTTTTCACTAGAAAACTATTAGATGTAATGCCTAAAGAGAAGATAAAATATGTAAAACTAATCTCTAGGTATGATAATATCTTTAGAGAACACAAACTATCAGGTCAGTAAAGATTAAAATGAGAGCTTGTTATAGTCCCAAAAAAAATATATTTCAATTAATTTATTTGTTTCTCTTTTTGAATTCGTCTCAGTTGAATAAGTCAACCATATATTTAGGAATAGTTAGTTATGGTTGAACTATGATATGAGTTGTTAAGTTGTGGATTCTGCTTTGCTATTTAGTAGGGAGATAGTTGTAAACTAGTTGTTATATATTTTCTATTACAATGAAAATAAACATCAGAATTATTTTTGCAACGACAGTTCAGTTTGAACATTGAAGGTTTTTGCTCCCTTTAATGAACTAAAAATCTATGTTTTTTTCTCTCCTTAACTCAAAATAGGTAGAGAAAATAATACTATCTCCACGGTTGTACTAAAGTGGTATTAAAGCCTGGCTATGGAGCAACAGGTGAAAAACTTGGAGAAGACCATGGAAATAGTTGTTGGGCATGGAGAGCTCTTACAGAAGCTGACGAAGACACTCAAAAAGCTTACCAATCAGGTTGAAGAAATTGCCAACCATACCCAAGATGCTGCTAACCATCCTAGTGCATCAAATAGCACACCACATGCTCGACGAAATGCCAAAGAGGGAAGGAGTACTAGTTCATTTGTTTCAAAAATCGTAAAGATCAATTTCCCTTGTTATGATGGGAAGAATGATCCTACTGTTTGGTTGTTCAAGGCAAAACAGTCATTTCAACTACATGAGATTCCTATACATGATCGAGTTGCTTTGGCATCATTCCATCTAAATGGAGATGCTCATTTGTGGTATTAATTGTTACAGCAAGAATTGGGCATAGTCACATGGGAAGATCTTAGAGATGGGCTAAACTCAATGTATGGGCCAAATGGACTTCTTTGCTGAATTAACTTGATTACAACAAAATAGTTTAGTACAAGACTACTAGGATAAATTTGAGAAATTGTTGGCTAAGGCAGGACCAATAGAGCAAATCTGACAAGTCAGCTGCTTCATGGAAGGCCTCAAAGAGTCCATTCACATAGATGTTCGGGCTAATAAACTAACTACCTTATCTTTGGCTATTGGGTTGGCCCTGTTATACGAAGCCCGTGATCTCACCTCATCCAAAGTTCTGTCAAAATGGTTCGGCAACATCTTCAATCAAGAAATTAACTATAGAAGAAATAGAGGACAGAAAGAAGAAAGGATTAAGCTTCAAGTGTAATGAAAAGTTTAGTCTTAGACATTATTACAAAAAGCTATTCATGATTCAAGCTTGTTTGAATGATAACGAGGCAGACGAGGAAATGGACATTTCTAGTAGAAGTCCTAAAGTTTTATGACCATCATAGTTGAATTAGACCCTTAAGAACAAGGGTGTTTTCAAGGGGGAGGGAGTTGTTACAGTCCCCAAAAAAAAATATTTTAATTAATTAATTTATTTTCCTTTTTGAATTAGTCTCAATTGAGTAAGTCAGTCATGTATTTAAGAATAGTTAGTTGTGGTTAAACTGTGTTATAGGTTATTAAGTTGTGGATTCTGCTTTACTATTTAGTAGGGAGGTAGTTATAAGCTAACTGTTATATATTCCCTGTTATAATGAAAATAAACATCATAATTATTTTTGCAACAACAGTTCAGTTTGAACATCGCAGGTTTCAACTCCCTTTAATAAGCTGAAAATCTATGTTTTTTTTTTTCTCTCCTTAACTCAAAATAGGTAGAGGAAAGAGAAAGAGTACTATCTTGGCGGCTATACCAGAGTTGATACATGAAAAATAAAAAATAACACAAAGGTTCATCTAGCCAAATTAGAAAAATATACAGCTTTTTGACATATTTGAAAATGAAATATATAATTAGGATAAAATCTCAAATATTAGTGAGTGTTTTGAACATATGAGCATCAAATGAAAAAATTGAGTTCAAGTGCCAACAAAAGAGGTATCATCGAATCAAATGTGTTTCTTGTGATAGTGTTCGGACATTTGAGGGAACCATTTCGAATGTCCATAAGATATTAAGATATCTGAGCAACTCTAGTTTAGAAAACATTCTGTATAAACCTTTGATGTTTAAAAAGTATTCTAGACAGAATTTAGACATTTGTATTCTTGAATTTTAGACGTCTATACGAAGGTCTGAGGCTATGTCATATACTAGATATGTTTAAAACATCTGTGACCTAACCTTCAGACGTCTGTACGAACCCCTGAAACTAGGTTACATTCTGGAAGAGATTCAAATGTGTAGAGATATGCATTAGGTGTCTATACAACTAACCGACTTGGTTGACATATTAGGAACAAGTTCAAAAGTTTAATCAAACTCTTTTGGACATCTTTAACTTTTCAAACACCTAAATACCTTCATTTAGATATCTAAAAAGTTTCCAGATTTTTTAAGACATAATTTTAACTTCGTGCCTTTTATTTTTATTTTAAAAAATATTTGTATTATCATCAAAATCAAAATACTCGAGATCAACAAATATTAAATATACAACAATTATCTTGTTAACACGGTTCACTATCACATTAAATATTTTCTCTAGACACACCGAGAAAGCTAGTGGTTCAATGGTCAAAATAGCTTGTTTTGTTTTCAAAGTTTTTCCCATTGGTTGATAAATAACATCATACGTTTGGTTGGAAGAAAAGGTTTTGGAGGGAATGAAAATGCATGTTTGGTACAATTAGTAATGGAAAAATCATTTCATTCTATTGTTATTTTTAGTAGACAAGAAATTTGATGGAATAAAATGGAAAAACAATCAAAAGATGAAAATGGTCTACGACTCAAAAATCAAACTTACAAGATTGGTGAAGAAATTTTATCATTGTTTGTCACACAAGAAAGGAGAGGAGAGGAGAGGAGCTAGAAGTCTCTTGCTTAGTCTATAGACCATGAAGAGTTAAAAAAGTTCAGTGAGCTAGCTTGAGTCGTGAAGCAATAAGGCTTGAGTGAAATTGATTTGCTATCTTTTATTAAACAAATTGCACCCCTATTTATACTGGAGGCTGACAATATAAGGCTTCAAATAGATTGCAAAAATAAAGGAGAATCACACCAACAATACTGTAACTAAAAAAATTTAAAATGATGGTTGTTCACCCCAACTATAGTTGGCATGTTGAAAATGTCCTAAGCTTAGCATAAAGAGACAAAGTAGGACCAAGTCGTGACATCCTCCCCCCCTTAGGAACGTTCTTGTCCTCAAGAGCGATGTTGCCATCGATCAAGTGGAGATAGAGTTAGCCATGTTGAATCTTGTTTGGGGAGGCCAAACATTGAATGAGGGCTGATTGATAGTGACAGACTTAGTACCCATCTAATTGTTGGATGGAAGGAAGGATTTCACCAGTTATAGGATCTACCAAGGGCAGTTCTTTTTTTAAAAAAAACTGATGGCTCAACACATTTCTTGAGTAGAGCAACATGAAAAACATTATGAATCTTTAAACTGGGAGGTAAATCTAATTTTTTAACCACCGCACCAATCCTATGAACAATCTTGAATGCCCCATAATAACGTGCTGCAAGCTTCTAGTTTTGTCGGATTGCGACAAAGTGTTGGTGATAAGGTTGCAACATGAGGTAGACAGAATCACCAACTTCAAACTCACGCTCACTATGCTTTGAATCATAGACCTGTTTCATCTAGTTTTGGGCTTCTTGGACATGACTTCGTAACTCCTTAAGCACCTGGTTACAATCTTGCAATATAGTCTCGACGTCAGGGAAAACGACTAACCTAGGAACATATGAAAGTAAGGATGGAAGCGGTCGGCCATACACAATCTCAAAAGAGGTCAATTTTGTGGTCAAGTACCGACATGTAGTGTGACAATACTCTACCCAAGGAAGCTATGTAACCTACTCACAGTTTAGCACCTATAAAATAGTGGAGATACATTTCTAAAGTCCAGTTCACTATTTCACTTTGTTTATCCGTCTGAGGATGATATGAGAAGTTAAATCGAAAATCAATTCCTTGAAGCTTGAACAATTCCCTCCATAAAAGGCTTGTAAAAACGAGGTCCCAATCACACACAATGGATTTAGGGAGACCATGAAGCTTGAAAATATGGCCAAAAATCAATTAAGCCACTGACTAAGTTGTGTAAGGATGAGTTAAGCTTACAAAATAAGCCATCTTGGACAGTTGATTTTGGCAAACCATTAATGAAGTCCATAGCAATGTTTGACCAGATTTGAGTAGGGATAGGAAAGGGTTGCAATAATGCCCCCAGGGCAGACTGGTCCACTTTGTTCTTCTAAAAAATATCAAAATGTCAAATAAAGTCCCTAAGTTGGGAAATCATGTTCTTCTAGTGAAATACCTCTTTGAGACGCTGTAACATCTTGTTGAATTCTTTGTGTGTGATGTCATGGAAAGATTGGATAATGATGAGAACAAGAGCAGAGTTTGAAGGCAAATAAATACACTATTTAAATAAGATAACATTGTCTCACAACTTCCATGGTCTGACCATTCACCTGCCTCATGCAATTGATGCAATCGTTACAATTCTGTGTGTCCTTATTTTCTTTTCTGTGGCATCTAACCATTGAGGAATTGGATGACTAATGGCATGGACTTCCCCTTTTTCCACCCTCCGAGATAGCGCGTCGATGGCCTTATTTTCACGTCCCTATTTATACTAGATAGTAAAATCGAAACCCATGAGTTTGACCAGCCACTTTTGTTGTGCGTCCATGACAATCTATTGTTCCCAAAGATATTTGAGACTCCAGTGATCTATATGCAAAATGAAGCAGCGCCCGAAGAGATATAGCCTCTATTTCCTAACAGCCAGCACAAAAGCTAAGATTTCTTTCTCATATGTGGAGAAAGTCAGTTGCCACCCATGCAAGGCCATACTGAAAAATGCTAAGGATTGATGATGTTGCATTAAAACAGCCCTTATGCCTCTACCCGATGCGTCACATTCAACAACAAATTGTTTGGTAAAATCTAGAAAAACAAGTATCGGGGCTCTTGTCATAGCTTGCTTGAGTTCCTCAAAGGCATGATTGGTGGGTTCAATCCACTAGAGGGAATCCCTCTTTAAGAGGTCTGTGAGTAGCCCAACAATAGACCCATAATTTTCCACAAACTTCCAATAATTAATAACTTGTGAGTCCCAAGAAACCTCACAAAGCCTTTACTATGGATGGTTGATGTGAACGGTAAAGAAACAAAGGCAAGGGTTGTCCAAGAACATGTAAGTCTTGGACCAATTATTCGTTCAAGGGCTAAAGAATTTCAAAATGAACTTGAGTTATTTATTAGGAAGACTCCAGTCCATTTGAAAGAGTTCGAATTCAAAGTGAAGGTTTTAAAGCCCAAATTAATCACATTGTTTGTTTGCTTGGAAGCCTAAGACCAGAATGCAATTTAGGCACTCCATGATCAAATCCGAGCAATCAGCCCATCTGCCAAGCCCAAGTCTCATAACTGATGTCATAAATGATGTCACTCTCCATTTGTCTTTTATGTTTGAGAGTGTTTTGTCTTTATGTATCATTGTGTTTTATCATCATGACTCCATTTGTCAAAAGTGGCATGATAATGTTTTTCTTTATACTTTTGATTTTTCTTTTATCATCATTAGCCCCATTTTGTCAAAAGAGGCAATTATGATTCCTTTTGTCAAAAGTGGCATGATGATGTTTTACTTTATACTTTTGGTTTGTCTTTTATCATCATTAACCCTCTTTTGTCAAAAGAGGCAATGATGTTGTTTGTCTTTAATTATTAGGTTTGTCTTTAAGACTAGTATTTATATGTGTGATCTTATAGTGTTTTGGCATGAACATTTTTATGAAGAAAGTACAAGAGCATTGTTATCCTAATTCTTATCTAAGCAATTCATCTGTTTAGTAGCGAATTTACTTAATTCTTATCACTCTTCCTTCTTCTATCTTAGAGTGTGGCGAATCAAAACTAGTGTTTTCTTGTTTGTGGCAAACTTTCTTATCAAACAAGGGGTGCTAGTATTTCTTTGTATTTTGGGCACATCAATGGTGTAGGCCGCTCAAGAACCGTAGCCCTGGCTTTGATGATAATATGGCCCCAAAAACTACACCATTTGTTGGCCAAAACTGTACTTTTCTTTCTTGACATACAAGTAGTGGCTTGAAAAAATGGAAAACACCAAAGAGACATGATGTTTGTGCTTATCCCAATTCTTACTGTAGATTAGAATGTCATAAAAAAAGATCAAAATGAATTGACGTAAAAAAGCATCAAAATACCTCATTCATGAGTGATTGAAATGTTGATGGTGCATTAGAAAGGTCAAACGGCATCACCAAGAACTTGTAATGGCCATTGTGCATTCGAAAAGTCATTTTCTCAACATCCTCCGGCTTTATCCTTATCTAGTGGTAACCCAATCGAAGGTCGAATTTGGAGAAGAATTTAGCACCATACAACTCATCTAATAACTCGTCGACAATAGGAATTGGAAATTTATCTTTAACCGTAACAAGGTTTAAGGCTTTGTAATATGCGCATATTCACCAGCTACCATCCTTCTTCTTAGCCAATATTACAGGTGACAAATAGGGATTTTTACTAACCCGAATAATTCTGTCTTTGAGCATTTATTCAACTAGCCTTTCAATCTCAGCTTTCTAGTATTTTGGGTAGCAGTATGGCCTAACATAAACTGGCCTTGCGTCCAACTCCATTACAATAGCGTGATCTGTAACAGAGATAGATGGAAGACCCTTGGGTTTCTAGAAAAGGTCTTTGTACTTGAAGAAAAGGTCCTCCCAACCTTTCTTTTGCAATGTATTCTCCGGGGTCACTTTTCCATCTATTGTAAGAATTTGTAGCAGCATGCCTCGGCCCCCAATCTTTTGGAGTGTTTTTCAAAATTTTGTCTAAGACTTCTCCTTGGATGGTAGGTGGTTGTGGCCTTGCAAAAGAATTTCCTTGTCGATGACTTGGAATCTCATTTACATTTTCTCGAAATCTCATAGGATTGGCCTAAGAGTCCAAAGCCATTGTGCACCTAGTACCACTTCACCTCTGCCTAAAGGAAGAAGGTAGAAATCCACCGTGAAAGGGTGTCCGCCCAAGACCTTTTATGCCAAGTCTTTTGCTAGTAGCAATACTTAGGAAATTATGCACGTTTTCAGAGTCAATTAGTGTTCAAACAGCTTGTCCCTTAATCTGAGCAGTGACCTGCATAGTTTGTGGCATGGTGAAACCACAAATCACAAGAAGTGATATCTCACAGGAGACCTCTTTTTTCGAGTTCTTGCTGGTCGCTGTCGATGCCACTATCGTTAATACGAAACAATCTCTTACATTCGTGACTCGAGGTGAACGGTTTGCCGTAGTTAAAGCACAAGCCCTTGTTTTTGCATTCTTGCATTTCCAATGGAGTGAGTCTCTTGATAGGAACTCGTGAACCTTCTCCTCTCTTGACAGAAAACTGACCATATCGTGTATTGGGTGTGAAAGTTGTGATTTCGGTTGTACCCCTCCTTCCTTCGCTGTAATTGTAACGTCCCGAATTTTTGTAAATCTTCAAAAAATAAATCAATAAATAAATAATAGTTGGTTGAGGAGTATTTGAAAATTTTGAGAAAATATTTATTTATGGTGTTTTGAGGAAATGAAAAATTAAGGTAATTAATTATTTCACTTGGAAGTAATTATGGAGATATTGAAAATTGGAGCAAAAGTCACCTTAAAAATAAAATGGAGGGTAATATAAAGCAAAGAGTGGCTGAAGTGCTCGTGTGCACGTGGGGGGCGGGGGATTGAACCCCTGCTTGCGCAAAAGAAAGGCTGGGAATTTTTATTCCCAACCAAGTGCTAAACAGCGCCGTTTCGGGCACCATGAGGCGCCTAGTGCGCAGTCGCGCACAAGCCATGCGACCGACCACGCGGCTACGCGGCCTTCCTGGCCTCACCAAGTGGTAGCCCTGCTGCTTTGCCTTCTAAATTTGTCTGCCACAGCCCAAAAAAAATCACTTCACATTGCAATTGCCCTAGGAACTTGGAAAGAATATCAATGATATTGTCCAAATAGTGGACTACCCCAATTATGCTATGAAATGATGCAAATTAAGAAAGTGCTCAGTGAGGAATGGTATAAATAGGGAGTCTGGGAGTGCAAATTGAAAGCAGAAGAAGTGAACATCAATTTGAGGAGAACCAGAGCAGTAAGGTATGCTCAATTTTAAACCTATTCTATTGGTAGTCAATTGATAAATTGATTAGTAAGGTAGTATATTTGATTAAGCTAAAGTCTATTCTAATTAGCTAATTTAATTATTAGTTAGTTAGTTAGTTAAATTAATTAGTAAGGGATAATGTCTAAATTAGTTAATTAGTAATAATGTTGTAGATTCGGTAGTTAATAAATTTAATTACAAGTTAACCTTGCTTTGAAAATAATTTTGTTAAGGGAATTGAGTGTGTCAACAGTAGGAATTACCAGGCAGCACATATCTCGAGGTAAGGGTTTAATATGCTGTGTGTAAATTTCTTTTGTAATGACTTGCATAAGATATCGAGGAAGTGACTAGGCATGGGGCAGTGGGTTATTGACCGCGAGGGTCCTAGGACGGGATCATAGATGGAACCATTAGGGGCCACCTAGAGCCTGAGATAGGTGCGGTGGATGGACTTACATGCATGTTGCACTTCATGTTATCTATGGTGTCATGCTTAATAATTTACGACATTGCATATTACCTTTACTGAGTCCTAGGACTTACCCCATTTCATTCCCACTAACCACACAGATAGTTCAGGGTCCGACAAAGGAAAGGCAGTGTATGCCGAAGACCAGCTAAATGATGAGAATGGCAACCCATGATGGGAATGCGGCCTACTAATTCGTGTCTGTCATGTAATTATTCTATGGTTGTGTTGAACGCTGCTAGTATTTTCCAGTTGGACTTATTATTTTTAATGAGTACTTTGTGTGAGCAAACTATGTTATACCCTAATTGCAATTTAATAATCTGCTCATAAGGCACAGGTCAGATTCGAGACTCGAGTGTCCTTTCGCTGCAAGTCAGTCCTAGACCTCAAGTCCTCGATGTCCGGAGGCAGTGAAGCCTAGACCTCACCCAGGGCGCCCACGTTATTTTATCCCCCCTGTTGGTAGGGCATAGCCAACCTCCGGAGCGGGACCTACTAACGTAACCTTGATGTTACGGTGACACCTGGTGGTAGGGACGGGGCGTCACAATAATTAGGGACGACCACCTTGCACTGTGATTAATGTTGAGTACTTTAAACCTTTTGTGAAAACTATCACCTAAATACCAAGAGTAATCATGTCAAATCATCAAGAATAAATAAACAATAAACGGAAACGTACCTGAATCCATAATAATTATGTCTCTTTAGATCTATGTGACGAGCCTTCCAGATCAATACGAATTTCTAAGAGAATCCTTTAAATTTCTCTTCACAACTAGTTTCTGATGATGGGATACAGAAACAAAACTAATTCGTTCATATAACCTGGGGACCATAACCGGTGTATTTATAGAGGTAACAACTCGTTACCCAATTGATAATTATGTTTCAGCCCATCAAGAAAACATAATTATCCTTTAAGTATCTACACATTAAAGGCCCACACCCTATTAGATACATTAAAACCCAAAACTTAACAGATCACTTTTTAATTGGGCTTAGATTATTTGACAGCCCACAATGCATAATTATTCACATATGTGCCCAATGCTGGATTAAGGATCCAACAATCTCCCACTTGGGCCATATGTATAACCTCATAATTATGCTTTGCAAAACAAATAACCAAATGAGCTCAACTTTGCTGTCATTACCGAAATGTATCTATAACCAATCTTGTCCATCAATTATACCAACATAGGATCAAAGCGGCCTTTGTTACAGCTATCGTAACTCAACCCATCAATGGTCATGTATGCCGATACAATTAAATGACATGGATCATGATGTGGATGTGTAGCATGGAAATTTCATGTAATGTGATCTTAACATGCCTATTTCTAATTGGTCCACCCTAAAACCTTAGTGAGATCAAACCATAACAAAAACAGAGTGTAAATAAACTGAAATTTCATTTCTGTAGAAAATAACCTCAACATATCCATTAACTGAAATAATTGAAAATGTGTCTATATCATAAAAGCATCTAAAATTACAAACTCCTACTAAATCTGAATATCCTCAATTGAAATGACACCCATACGAGCAGTGTGCTCATGAAACACTTTGGGTGGCAATCCCTTAGTAAGCAGATCCGCAACCATGGAGTTTGTTCGGATGTGCTCTATAGACAACTGTCCACTCTGAACTCTATCTTTAACAACTAGGAACTTGATGTCTATATGCTTTGACTTCGTCGAGCTCCTATTGTTGTTGGAAATAATAACTACTGATTTATTGTCACAAAATAATTTGAGTGGTCTTTCAACACCATCCACTATGCGTAGCCTCGTGACAAAATTCTACAGCCATATTCCGTGATTGGATGCCTCATAATATGCTATAAATTCTGCTACCATAGTAGAAAAGGCTATAATTGACTATTTAGCACTCTTCCAGGAGATAGCACCTCCAGCAAGCAAGTAAACATAGCCCAACGTAGATTTCATACTATCTTGGCATCTAGCAAAATCGGAGTCAGTATACCCAACGATCTCAAGCTAATCTGACCTCCGATACGTGAACATGTAGTCTTTTGTTCTCTGTAAGTACCGCATGACCCGTTTAGCTGTTTTCCAATGGTCTACTCCTGGATTGCTTAAATATCTGCCCAACATCCCAGTGACATACGCAATATCCGGGCGCGTATAAACTTGAACATACATTAGACTCCCTACTGCTTAGGCGTAGGGAATCTTTTGCATTTCTTTTTCCTCAAAATCATTCTTAGGGCACTGATTGAGACTAAATTTGTCTCCCTTAGCCACAGGGGTATCACTTGGTTTGCAATTCTGCATGCCATATCTTTTGAGAACCTTTTCGATATAACCCTTTTGTGAGAATCCAAGAATACCTCGAGAGCAATCCCGGTATATCTGAATGCCCAATACAAAAGAAGTGTCACCAAGATCTTTCATCTCAAAATTCTTAAATAGAAATCTCTTGGTTTCGTGCAATAAGCCTATATCGTTGCTGGCAAGCAAAATGGCATCGACATATAAAACCAGAAAAATATGTTTGCTCCCTCAAAACTTATGGTATATACAATCATCAACCAAATTCATCGCAAAACCAAACAAGATGATCACTTGGTGAAACTTGAAATACCATTGTCGAGATGCTTGTTTGAGTCCATAGATAGATTTCTTAAGTTTGCAAACCATATTCTTTGGGTCTCCTGACATAGTTTTCTGGTTGCACCATATAGATTGTTTCATCAATATTACCATTGAGAAACATTGTCTTCAAATTCATCTCTTGTATCTTAAGATTGAAATGCGCCACTAATGCCATTATAATCCTGAAAGAGTCTTTCGAAGATACTTGAGAGAAATTCTCTTTATAGTCGATGCCTTCTTTCTGTGTAAAACCCTTTGCAACAAGACGAGCCTTGTATCTTTCCACATTGCCTTTCGAATCCCTTTTAGTCTTAAATATCCATTTGCAACCAATGGATTTCGCACCTTCTGGCAATGGGACAAGATCCCACACGTCATTGTCTTTCATAGACTTAATCTCCTCATTCATGGCATCAATCCACTTTTGAGAGTTAGAACTTTCCATGGCTTGATGAAAGTTGATCGGATCATCTTCCACCACCTCATGTTCTTGAAGAAATACAATGTAATCAGCTGGCACTGCACTTCTCCTCTCTCTAGTGGATCTTCTTAATGGCATAGGTTCTTGAGGTGCTGGAGTTTGTTCTTGTGGAACAATTTCTAGAATGGGAGGTTTTCCGACATTATTTTGATTTGATGTGTCTTGAGTAAGGTCAGGAATGAAATCCTGATCAATACCAATAACACCTATGGAAATATCAATATATTCCTCTTCAAAAACAATGTCCCTACTTGCATCTCCCCCCGCAAACTTGGCATCCTCAAAGAACCGCGTATTTCCAGACTCAAAAATCGACTTAGTCGTGGGATCATAAAACTTGTACCCCTTGGATCTTTTAGAATATCCAATAAAATAGAAACTCACCGTCCTTGAGTCCAGTTTCTTTTCATTCAGCCTATAAGGCCTAGCCTCAGCTGGACATTCTCAAATGTGCAAGTGCTTTAAACTAGGCTTCATGCCCGTCCAAAGTTCATAAGGGGTTTTGGCAGTCGCTCTAGTTGAAACTCTGTTAAGGATATATGCTGCAGTCTTAAGTGCTTCTCCCCAAAATGATTTCGGTAAGGTAGAATGACTAATCATGCTCCTTACCATGTCTTTAAGTGTCCTATTTCGTCTTTCAGCAACACTATTCATAGTGGGCGAACCTGGCATGGTGTACTGTGGGACAATACCGCATTCCTCTAGGAAATTAGCAAACAGCCCTGGACGTTGTTCACCTGAACCGTCATATCTGCCATAGTATTCACCACTACGATCAGATCTGACGCTTTTAATCCTTTTGTTGAGTTGGTTCTCAACTTTAGCCTTATAATTTTTTGAACATATCTAGTGATTGTGACTTTTCATGAATGAGATATATGTAGCTATATCTAGAAAAATCATCTATGAACGTTATAAAATATTGTTGACCATTCTAAATAACCATAGGGAAAGGCCCACAAATATCCGTATGTATAAGTTCTAAGACATCCATAGTCCTGTTAGCTTCAAATCTCCTTTTATTGGTTTGTTTTCCCTTTATACAGTTAACACAAATCTCAAAATTTGTGAAATCTAAGGGATCTAGAATTTTGTTTGACACAAGTCTCTCAATTCTCCGTCTGGAGATATGACCTAATCTCTTGTGCCATAACGCAGCTGAATTCTCAGTGATTAATTTTCTCTTTACACCTCGTGTATTTAATTGCAGGGATTCATTATATGAAGCAATTGTATCAATTAAATAAAGATTATCATAGCCTGACAAAGAGGCGGAACCAACCAATTTTGAATCATGAAACAAACTAAATTTGATCATCATGCACATGTACATGCGATTTGATCTCTCCCACTTTTCCATCTCCCTCCTTTGATCAGAGGTACTCAAATCCGTAAAAGGTGCTGGAGAATCAACCCTTATCGCAAGGTCAAGATCCATGACTCCGAGAACTATCATGAGATTCTCTTGCCATGACTTGAAGTTAGAGCCATTTAACATAGAAATAGAATTGATAGTGGCAGTAATATTAGCAGGAGCGAGTGCTAAACAGAGAACAACAAACAAACAAAAAGGCTCATGTAAGTCTCAAAACAAAAATAAATTCAAATAAAGGCAAATTCCATCTCAAGATACCGAACACTCCATTAATACTTTCATCTTAGGACAAAATATTAACTTGTAAGTGATATCTTTGTGTAGTAATCAAATACTGATAATAATAACATAACAAACAATAAATCTTTCTTTAGGCCGATTTATTGGTCATATGTAAAATAAAATAATTATCACATATTTATTACCATAGGTGCACATACAATTCTGTTAAATATTTACCTTCCTTTGGACCGATATTGTAAGCCTCCCCCGCCTGGATATCCCAACCGCCCGGACTACCCGAACGGGAGCGCTTGCGGAAGGGCAAAGAATGAACACAAGACAAGAACTACCCTGGCATGCATACACAAGACTTAAAACAACTGAAACAAAACAATATATACATGCATGCACTACGGGTACCCCGCTAGCACAACGGTCACAAAATAAATAAAAGAATACAAACTCCTGTGTCGACACACACGAAACACGAGGTATGACCTGACACAGTCAGAAATAAAAGAATAGACCCTACACAACCATCAGAGTTGACAGAGGTTGATGGGACTGCCTGTACACCATACCGACTTTGCTGCTAGACGTTGACTCCCTTGCTCGGACCCACTCTGGCACTACCTGGAATGATAGAAAGCAAAGTGAGTCGAGAGACTCAGCAAGCATGAAGAAAAGAAAGGTTGAACGCTAAACATAACCAGAAAACTCTTCCCAAAATAAACCCCCAGGTACACACAAAGCATGAGACACTATAACACAGCAGAATAGCATAATAAAACACATACCGGTCCTTGGGGACCACACAAGACACACGGCACCCAAGTCCCATACCAACCTGTCGCTGCCCTGGACGGTAACAAATACCTCCAGCAAACCTGTGCGCTCCATCCCGGGTCGATACTCCCGCCATCCGTCCATGTCGGTACTCCCTACACCCGAGCCATAGGCTCCCTCGAAACAGTACTCCCGTCCGAGAACTAATAACTACGGTAACCATACAATGCACATAAAAATGCAATGGCATAGTGAGCATCAACGTGATACACTGGCGCCCATACATCCAAGCATCAGGCCATACTCCGCCCACATAGTAAACCACACACGATGCATATGCCTATGCTGGATGCAACCTGACCAAACTAGAATGTCCGTGTTCAAACATACTCAATAAATGAATATCCCAACATGCAACCCGTACCCATGTGCATATCAAATCATGAACAGTAATATAATAAATCTAGACGTGTAGTAAATCACATACTGGTAGAGATAGTCAGCAGTGCACGACACCGGTCAACGGTTAGTGACTAGGAGTGTCCACCCGACGGTCCACTTCAGGGCCGTACAATAGTCTACCCCAACGTCACCAAACAGTCGACCCCTACCCCACTGCTCGATAGCTCTAACCGAACCATAAATAAACTCGAGAAAATCAAAAATAACCCGCACGTCTAGAAATCTAGTCCCCAAGCTGGCTCAGCATCATTCCCAAAACGAGTGGGGGCGGTACAAACCCCCATAGGCTCACAACGAATAAAATTCTAGAAGTCTCGAATTTAATTTAAATTAAAACAAATGGATAATAATTCAACAAATAAGGCTATGCGCCGAATTAGAGTAAGGGAGATGATAAAATACGAGAAATCATGGGATCTCTCATAGGAATTAAAGAACAGGAAGAGAGGGTTAGGAGCTTGCCTTTACGCGGCCGTTTCCTACCCTTCTTGCACTCCCGCTACAAAGTAACACGTTTAATAACAATTAATAAATCTCGTGACTCACATTAATTAAATCTAACCGTGTAATATAAATAATTTAACCATCTAAAATCCCACGTAGGCACACCGTAAATAAAACCCCAAAGACTCTTATATTTAATTTAAATTATATCACACCAATAATATCCTCAATGTATATAATTAATTAATTAATATATAATAATAACAACTCACCAATATGTACCATCACTTCCTGCTTAGCTTATAAACATAGGAAAGTATATATATATTTGCTTAATAGCATATGCACATATCTCCATTAACCTGCAAACACAGCTAGGGCCAATTCTTTCATTTTCTTTTATTTCAATTCCCTACACTCACACATAGTGACATTCACGCCCATGTTTACACACACACACACACACATATATATATATATATATATAAATTGGTACACTCACTGCAACACAAACTCTCACAATCAAAATAATATACACCCTCACGCACATAGTAAGCTCACCCCTTGCACACAGTGCATTAGTGTATATATATACTTACACAACAAATTATTACGCGTAACATAGCATAATCACCCAAAATTAATAAAATCAAACTTTTAATTAAATTCTAACCAAACAAAATTATTAATACATAATTATTTACTCACCCAAGTAATTCAACTGCAATTAAACTTGACTAAATCCTCAACTTCTCCCCAATTTCCCTCACCATTTCCAGCCTCTACGCGCCATTTTCTTCTTCTAAAAGCTCCCTGCTCGTCACTGTTTTGCTCCCAATTTAATCTCAATTTTAGCTTCAATTGAAGCAATTTATAGTAGCAAAATCGGCAGAAAAACATGGCCAATTTGACCTTAAAAAACGTGCAAAACAGTGGGCGTGAGAGAGCAACAACGCAAGCGCACCAGCGCGCGCCACATGGCCGCGGCTGGCTGCTCACCGCCTTACCCAAAACGACGTCGTTTTGGGCAAGGTTTGGCTGAAAAATCAGCCAAAACCCCCTCCAGGGCGCGCGCCTGCGCGGTTTTGATCCCGCGTCCCCCGCCTGGCCACACGCGCGCATGACCGCCCGCGCTACTTGCATCCTTCAACCATATAGTGCTTGAATTAGATTTAAAGTGACTTTCAGTCACTTTCCAACTTTTACACCAACACCCACAGTTTTTCATTAATTACACAAGTGCCCCCTCTTAATAATTTCCCTTACACCCAAATTTCCTGAAATTGACACTTGCACCCCGAAATTCCAAAAATTCCACTAATTTAATTTATTTTCTCATTTTCATAAATGCTCCCAATTAAATAATTATTTTCCCAAAATAACATAAATAAATATTTTTCTTAAATCTCTAAATATCCAAATAAATTAATATTTTAATTATTTTCCTCAAACCCACATAAATAAATACTTCCTCTTAAATTCCTAAATATTCAATAATGTCCTCAAACGACAGTTTGAATAATCATTATTTATTTTCAAATTTTGAGATATTACAATTCTCCCTTCCTTATTAAAATTTCGTCCTCGAAATTCGCGTTCAGTCCATGTCCTTAAGATACGCTTACATTGCTCGTGAATTACCCAATATATTCTCCAGGACATTCCGTATCATCATTTTTCAGTTCCCATAAGTCCGAGTCTACTACGCATCCTACTTGATTTAATACACTAGCACATCTCCCTAATCTATCACCTCACTTGGACCACGATATGATCGATCGTTAAAACCTTAACGAGCTTAAGGAACATCATCAATGATACTACATACAAACATCAGGTTCTCCCATTACAATATTATAATCCAACCGTTCCTCAAAGTTATCTCACGTTCTCATCGCACTTCCGTTTAATACTATCTCGACCACATATCATTCTCCATAGTAAACCCATCGGCCACACAAACTGCAATGCATTCGCAGCTAACTTTAAGTGCAACTGGTAGAGACAAGAGTAGAGCCATCCCCTGATATGACGAGAGGCTAATACTCAGTAACGTGACTAGTACCTGCCGCGTACTTACGATGCATAGGGGCATGAAACGATACGACATACTCAATCAAGAATTCAACAGTAATATCCTTTAGTATGACTTTTCCAACTGATTCTTAACTAGGTACACAGCATTTTCTCGGCAGTACTTTCTTCCACATTTTGTCACGTATGCTCGGAATCCAATCAATAACTATGGGTAGTTATGTAATCAAGATTATCAAGGAATAAATATTCTCCACTCAATACATCTCGAGATCTAAAATGTCACCCGATCTCCCCTCCTAAAGGAATCGACTTACCCAATTGTGGATCCCCCATACGGCTCATTCGATAACTACCAACCCTTCCCCTTTATCCTCCAAACTTCTGTTCATCAAGCTATGGCGGTTGTTTACAGGTACTCGCTTTGTGACCTCTTTCTCGTCAGACCGAATCCTCACGGTGCTTATGATAATCAATCTTGATTTCACGTTCACCATTATAGAGCCTCATGCTCTCATCAATTCTTTCATGATCCGCTTACTACCTAGCAAGCCAATCTCGATCATAACATCTATCGTGATGTTCCTTAACATTATCCTCAATGTTCCTCGTACGTCTCTCTATCCGAGGAGTATACTATCATATCATAAATTCTGAGATCCTCAATGTTCCTCATGTGTCTCCCTATCCGAGGAGTACATCATCATATCATTAACTCTATGATCCTCAATGTTCCTTATGTGTCTCCCTAACCGAGGAGTACACCAATATATCATCAATAAACACAATTACCAACGCGACTTCAATGGTAAATTGGTTAAATCATCAAATCACGACTCCAATGTCGTTTTTTTTGGAATGCCTCATTCCCTTATCTTAACCTCGACCACATCAATCATATATATCTCAGCCTCTTGCGGCTGTTTCAATAATCTATCAAATTCAAGGTAAAAGATATCAACTCTAATTATCACCTCTTTCAAAGTGATAATTTACATCCTCAATTAAGCCTCACACGGCTAATCATCCTATAATCTCAAGCTATCATTGACAATCATCATTAAGAAATAATCCCGTTAATACTTCCGAGAATATATCCTACTATTTTCTATTTTTTCTTACGGCTTTTCATTAACCGCAAGTGCCTGAACCATAACTCGACAGGCTCCTTATTTCCATAACTTGCTGACGTCACTCAGCGATACATTTTCTAATCTGTCACCAAGGCTACTTAGACTAACCATATAGCCATACGAGAGTTCCAATCCTCAAAATCAAAAATCTCGGATCCTCAATCAATTTGGGTCTGCAGCTTCTCTTACTGCGACCTATCATCTTGGCACATCTGCCATCATCTTGATTCTCTCAATCACGTTAAATGTTTGCACAACTACCGAGACATCAATCCATAGCTATGCTACCAGTTAGAGCATGTAGATACTTACATCACCTACAGTACTCCAATCCTCGTTAGATTTCTTCTCTTGAAAACTCTAAAGTTTCCTTTACGAACCTCTAGATCCTCAATCAATTTCTTTCGAGAAATTCCTTAAGATTCACAAACCGAACAATCCTCGAAAATCCCAAATCAGATCACAATGTCTGGTTCCATTTATCTTCCAAGAACTCGATTTCTTTTGCCTTCATGGCTTTATATCCATCATTTATCATGGTGCCTTTAAGCTCTCTTTGCCGGGTTGACCCCGACAACTTTACCTGACTATGCAGGTTCGTTTAACACACTGAAACGTAATCACAACCTCTGTTGACTAAGTCTCCTTATCATTCCTTTACGGTCGATACGACCTTCAAGCACATCTTTCCTTTTTAGTACCCGAACTCTACCTTGAGTTGAGACTACCATTTCACTATTCATCGATCAAGCCTTTGGACCGGTCATGCTCCACTACCTGAAATCTCATTTGCCGAGAATCTACTGACTCTCGCCTTTCGTTCTTCAGATCCAGTTGACTTTTGGCACCCGACCATTAAATTAGTTCTTCCTAGGCACTACTCTTTCCGTCAGCCAGCACACAGTTGTCATCATCACCCCCATCATATGGTAGGCTTACTCCTACATCACACGTCGACCCTCACTCGAGTAAATCCTGGGTGAAAACTGCACGGTCTCATCGTAGTCCTTAAGAACTATCATTCGTTGTCGTTGCCCTGAGTCTAACTCTTTCTGTAAGAACCTTCATTCTAGGCCTTCATCATGGCCTGGTGATTCCATCACCTCATAGGTAGCGCCTACACGGCTTACGAGCATGCATCTTTCCTTTCCATTTCATACGTTAGGTAGCATTCCTTTGAGCCACCCAACACGACCATCTCATGATCCCATTGTAATATTTAAATAGGACACACAGTCCATATTTAATCCATCTCTTTTAGATTCCTGAGGCTTCCGGCCTCGATCTATCGTAGTTAGTGGCACACCTCGCAACCATTGGGACTTAGATCTCCCCTACAAGGTACAGACCCTACTGTGTTGCCCCAGATATTCAGCATCTGATCGTCTCCTCGGCAGTACACTAAGCAACTTAGATCCTGGGTCCCCTGACCCATACCGCGAGACAGCTAACTAGCTTCCCCGGTATATTGATCCTAAGCTCATCACAAGCCTTCTGCCTCGGTCCCTAGATCCAGATTTGTCACTGCGAACACCAACCAGTAGTGCCATCACTCTGCTAGGGTTTCTTTATCCCGTCTCTGCGAGTCTCATCAGTTGCACCACTTTCGCCTCATCAATTGACGCACTCACGCGCCCTCATTTGGCCATCTTTGGCCTCTCGTTTGTCCCAATCTGTGGGATCCAATATCTTATTTCCGAGATACTAAATGATCCTCGAAAATACTTATCCTTTGATCCTAACTCATCAGCTAGGCCCTGTCACATCAGACTAATCATTCCTGATCCGATCATCCTTGATAACTATCTGTTATCCAATCTTTCCTTTCAATGATTTTGACTAACGTCCTTAAATTATTAGTCTCCAAAATCTCTCGGATCCATAATCATGGTTACCGAGTCATCCTTATATTCCAATCGCATCATTGGATCCTTATTCCAATAGCTAGATCATTCTGCTCGAACTAGCTT
Source organism: Diospyros kaki (assembly GCA_036245055.1). NCBI lineage: Eukaryota > Viridiplantae > Streptophyta > Magnoliopsida > Ericales > Ebenaceae > Diospyros > Diospyros kaki. The sequence goes on from BSEG01000010.1 coordinate 5,586,413, forward strand.
CTATCAGGCATTCTACTATTCACCGGGAATAGTAGTCGTCTACTGAAATAGTATCTGTTGTGTAGAGTACACCAGGTAAGTTCCCAGGAAAGAGTGGTGGGTCACAATGGACGCACTTAAGTACCAAGTCTTTCCTTAGCCAGAACTAGCCTAGACATGCACTTCCACTACAACGCACTTATCCAGTAACCGTCAATACCCAAATCTTACGGTGGCTTTACTTATCTAGCCACACGCGACCTTTTCCTTAGGTTCGCTCTAATATCATCTATACTAGAGTCACATAAGTTTCAGACATTTCCTATGTCCTCAACATTTCCGCTCTGATACCAACTGTAACACCCCGTCCCATCGGAGGGCGTGCCACTATGCTGGGGCCCATCGTATACATACATAATCCCTTTCCTTATACATTTCTCATACGTCAAATGTCGTATTTCAAAGGGAAACCCCAGCAAATCATTCACAATGCGGAAGCGATAATCGAAACCTGATACGGTACATACTTGAATTCACTATATTTAAAACAATATAAGAAATCCGTACCATATATTACCATCATATCCTCAAGTACATAAATACATTGATACATATCTCCCGAGATAACATGTAACACCCTAAGTGCAAATCATATGAAACCTCGAGCATACATCAGATACATTTCTCAATAAATTAAATACTGAAAACTCCTGTTGAATCCATCGGCCACGCCATCACGTGCCGTCATTATCTCAACCTGCTCCTTGCCCTAACTGCAAGTCTCAACTGGAACGTTGAATGTTCCAGGGGCATAACCCATTAGAAGACGAAACTTCTAGTGAGGGTCCAGAAACATATATATGATGCATGATGCAATAACATGAATAAACATATACCCATAATGTAACTTCCCAGGCATCCCCAGCCCGGCTAGGAATCCTAGGCAAATCCCGAACCTCTGCGGGATAGGCCTAACGTTATTCCTTCAACGCCCGAGGGGAATTACGGCTACACTCTGAGGGTATCATCCCATCCCCATGCACAAGTTTCAATATGACAATAATATCGTGCAATATAAATATCACGACTTTCAATGCAATATGACAAATGAATATTGCATTTCATAATAACATGCACATATAACAATCATATCATAAATAGGATAGGACAACTCACCTTTTGAGATAAACTTGCATTTTCTTCGAAAAGCGTGCATCGCCTCGATATGCGTGCCCCCGCCTCGATTCTCGTGCCAACTCTCAAAAGTTGCACTAATCTTATCATCTCGATCTCCTCAATCATAAAATAATATTTAATTACTAAATATCCTCAATATTCTATTTATTTCCTATTTCCTTTCATTTTCCTTCATTTTTCCTTCTAAAAATCCCAATAACTATACCGAGACTATTTCCTCAAATCTAACTTTACAACAATTCATTATAACCAATGAAATTCAAGATAAAAATACTGGACTTACCCGGATATTGCGTTTTCACGCAAAACGAGGCACTTTGGTGCTAGAAACGAGACCTACAGAACTCCAAATACAATGATTTTTCTACAGGAGGTAGATATTTATTTTAGAGGAATTTATAAATTTTTTTCACATTTTTCTGAGCTCGGACGCGCCCTCACGCTCCGCTCGAAATTCTGTCACGCGCCTCCACTCGCAGGTACTGTTGGGCGCGTGTGTTACACGCGCCGGTCTTCTTCCTTGGGCAGTTCGCCGGACTGGTGCGCTGCCTTCCGTTTAATCGCCATAACTTCTTCATCCGACCTCCGTTTGACCTCCCGTTTGAACCTATGGCTTCCTCTCTTCATCCTCTACAAGACTATGGCTTCAAATCGGACGATTGGAGCCATTTTTTGACTGCTAAACCCGATTTTCCGGCGAAGCTTCGGATCTCCCTCAAATCTCAACCAAAATGGCTCAAATTTGTCAGAAATGAATCTTGAGACATGGGCAACAAAAGCCCCTTAAAATGGAATGCCAATTCATTCGATAAGTGGGTCGATTTGAAGCTCAAAATAACCCTAAGTTTCGGCCATCTTTGAACGCCTATTTATAGGCCTTTTCGAGCAACCAAATGCCCTTGGCCGAGCAACCCATCAACCTTAGAGTTCAAACCTACCTTGGATCGACCTTAATCGAGCTTGGAGACCAAGAAAAACCCACTTGCAGGCCGCGACAATCCGACCAACAATCTAGTCGGATTTTCTTCAAAATCCGACCACTCGAGTGGTCTTTGCCCCCTCCTTCCTTTACAAAAAATCCTCCCCGACCAAGCCTCGTGCCATCCCTACGGTTGGATCGGCCGAAATCGATGACCGGAGACTTGATGGTCATTGGCCAAACTTTTGCTTAATTGCACTTTGGCCCCTCCAGTTTTGGCTATTTCATTTTAGCCCATTTCCACTTAACCCCTGAACTTTCCTTCATTGTATTTAGGCCCAAAAAGTCCTAAAATATCATTTTGACCCTTGAAGATTCCAAAACAACCTTGTTTTGACCTCCCTCTAGCAATTTCTAAAAACTGCACTTAGGCCCGAATCTTCGTTTTGGCCTCAAACCCATTCGTTTCTTCCTGAAACCTATGAAGGGTTGTTCCTTATGAAAAATTGAAGCTCCCTCAAGCTTCCGTTGACTTCCGAAAAGTCGTCTATGATAATTCGGTATTGCAGCCTATTTAGCAGCTGTCTTTTTAGCTGTACCGAAAATCGTTCCCGATCCGATTTCTTTTGGCACCATAAATCCTGTCTTGGGGTGCTCATTAATGCCACATCAATTTCCTTTGGCATCTTGACTCCAGGGTACTCCCGGCAGTCGATTCAATCATCTATACGGTTATAAATTACTGTTATACCCTCAATTTATCCTTAAATTCCATTTTTACCCCAAGATAAATTACCCTTGAGTCCTTTAGAATTTCTCGGGTATTATATTCACCCCTCCTTAAAGAAATTTCGTCCTCGAAATTTTCATCTGACAGTCAGGTAACTAAGACATAAAATAGCTCATTACCTGAACACCTCAAATCAAACATCTATTTGATCATTTGGTAAACACCTATCGGTTTGCATTCCTTACACGTGTAATGCTTACTAGCATATCGTGTCATTCACATCATTTCCTTTTGTGGCTCTTTTCAGACGACCACACATCTTTCATCATTCTAGACACGCACATCCTACCCCGAAACTTTGAGAATACCCTCTTGTATTTCAAAAATCATTACTCTTGGACTGGTCATAATCATCAATCATAGACAAGAACACTTGTCAACCACCCTTGCCTTCGTATCTCGTTCACCAGATCCAGCTAAACAACCAGGCTAGCCATAAAAAATAGACGATCCCTTCGGCACTACCATCTTAGTTAGCAGGCTAACAAGCCTCCAACTTCATCTGACACTCACAGCTATCCACCAGGTCCTGCGTTGGGCACCTCTCTGCCACGCGCCTGGTGATACGAAGTAGTGCAGTCGTAGTCCTTAAGGAACTCCATCACTGTTGCTACCTCTCGTTCAGCTCCTTCTGCGAGAACTCATACTCAGGCTCCTCGTGGTTCTTGAGCACATCAATGCCCCATCATTTTGGTAGTGTCTCCATAACTTTGAGAGCACACCACACTTGCCAGTTCCAAGTCATACATCGGGTAGTCCTTTTTGTGCCTTGGCATGATTCACATGCCATCATTCAGTCTTGTTGCACTATCACGCAACCCTATCCTTTGAGCTACCACAAGCTCTCACTGCACCCAGCAGTTCATTCTCATTTGACTCTCTCACGAGTCCTATCATAGACACAACTATTTCAGAGAGTTCCCTCTCGAACCCCTGACAACAGTTTGTCAACCTTAAAAACTTCCAATCATTTCACAAACAGGTAGGGATCTTATCACAGCGCTCCGGTCCATTGGAACTTGGATCCTAGTCAAACCATAACAGTCACGGTGGTACCTAAACTTTGGAGTCTGACCGTCTCCTTGGCAGTACGCTAAGCAACTTAGACCCTGAGTCACCTGACTCATACCGCGAGACAACTACCTAGCTTCCCCGGTACGTTGATCATAAGCTCTTTACTAGCCTTCATACCTTGGTCCTTGGGCTCAGATCCGCTGTTACAGGCCACACACCCATGGTGCTATTGTCATTCTAGAGTCTCCTTGTCCCGTCTCCGAGAGTTGTAATTGACCCGACTCCCGTCACTTCTGATATTTTTCAATACCAGTCTACATCTCCAAATTTTACAGATCCTCGATCCTATTCAGAGTTACATTCACTTAGGTTTCTAACCTTTCCTCGAACCATCATTTATTCGAAACTTTTGGCTCATCTCCCGAAATCTATCAGGACATCTTACATTTCAGAAACTTCCGAATCCTCACGGTGCTTATGATAATCAATCTTGATTTCACGTTCACCATTATAGAGCCTCATGCTCTCATCAATTCTTTCATGATCCGCTTACTACCTAGCAAGCCAATCTCGATCATAACATCTATCGTGATGTTCCTTAACATTATCCTCAATGTTCCTCGTACGTCTCTCTATCCGAGGAGTATACTATCATATCATAAATTCTGAGATCCTCAATGTTCCTCATGTGTCTCCCTATCCGAGGAGTACATCATCATATCATTAACTCTATGATCCTCAATGTTCCTTATGTGTCTCCCTAACCGAGGAGTACACCAATATATCATCAATAAACACAATTACCAACGCGACTTCAATGGTAAATTGGTTAAATCATCAAATCACGACTCCAATGTCGTTTTTTTTGGAATGCCTCATTCCCTTATCTTAACCTCGACCACATCAATCATATATATCTCAGCCTCTTGCGGCTGTTTCAATAATCTATCAAATTCAAGGTAAAAGATATCAACTCTAATTATCACCTCTTTCAAAGTGATAATTTACATCCTCAATTAAGCCTCACACGGCTAATCATCCTATAATCTCAAGCTATCATTGACAATCATCATTAAGAAATAATCCCGTTAATACTTCCGAGAATATATCCTACTATTTTCCATTTTTTCTTACGGCTTTTCATTAACCGCAAGTGCCTGAACCATAACTCGACAGGCTCCTTATTTCCATAACTTGCTGACGTCACTCAGCGATACATTTTCTAATCTGTCACCAAGGCTACTTAGACTAACCATATAGCCATACGAGAGTTCCAATCCTCAAAATCAAAAATCTCGGATCCTCAATCAATTTGGGTCTGCAGCTTCTCTTACTGCGACCTATCATCTTGGCACATCTGTCATCATCTTGATTCTCTCAATCACGTTAAATGTTTGCACAACTACCGAGACATCAATCCATAGCTATGCTACCAGTTAGAGCATGTAGATACTTACATCACCTACAGTACTCCAATCCTCGTTAGATTTCTTCTCTTGAAAACTCTAAAGTTTCCTTTACGAACCTCTAGATCCTCAATCAATTTCTTTCGAGAAATTCCTTAAGATTCACAAACCGAACAATCCTCGAAAATCCCAAATCAGATCACAATGTCTGGTTCCATTTATCTTCCAAGAACTCGATTTCTTTTGCCTTCATGGCTTTATATCCATCATTTATCATGGTGCCTTTAAGCTCTCTTTGCCGGGTTGACCCCGACAACTTTACCTGATTATGCAGGTTCGTTTAACACACTGAAACGTAATCACAACCTCTGTTGACTAAGTCTCCTTATCATTCCTTTACGGTCGATACGACCTTCAAGCACATCTTTCCTTTTTAGTACCCGAACTCTACCTTGAGTTGAGACTACCATTTCACTATTCATCGATCAAGCCTTTGGACCGGTCATGCTCCACTACCTGAAATCTCATTTGCCGAGAATCTACTGACTCTCGCCTTTCGTTCTTCAGATCCAGTTGACTTTTGGCACCCGACCATTAAATTAGTTCTTCCTAGGCACTACTCTTTCCGTCAGCCAGCACACAGCTGTCATCATCACCCCCATCATATGGTAGGCTTACTCCTACATCACACGTCGACCCTCACTCGGGTAAATCCTGGGTGAAAACTGCACGGTCTCATCGTAGTCCTTAAGAACTATCATTCGTTGTCGTTGCCCTGAGTCTAACTCTTTCTGTAAGAACCTTCATTCTAGGCCTTCATCATGGCCTGGTAATTCCATCACCTCATAGGTAGCGCCTACACGGCTTACGAGCATGCATCTTTCCTTTCCATTTCATACGTTAGGTAGCATTCCTTTGAGCCACCCAACACGACCATCTCATGATCCCATTGTAATATTTAAATAGGACACACAGTCCATATTTAATCCATCTCTTTTAGATTCCTGAGGCTTCCGGCCTCGATCTATCGTAGTTAGTGGCACACCTCGCAACCATTGGGACTTAGATCTCCCCTACAAGGTACAGACCCTACTGTGTTGCCCCAGATATTCAGCATCTGATCGTCTCCTCGGCAGTACACTAAGCAACTTAGATCCTGGGTCCCCTGACCCATACCGCGAGACAGCTAACTAGCTTCCCCGGTATATTGATCCTAAGCTCATCACAAGCCTTCTGCCTCGGTCCCTAGATCCAGATTTGTCACTGCGAACACCAACCAGTAGTGCCATCACTCTGCTAGGGTTTCTTTATCCCGTCTCTGCGAGTCTCATCAGTTGCACCACTTTCGCCTCATCAATTGACGCACTCACGCGCCCTCATTTGGCCATCTTTGGCCTCTCGTTTGTCCCAATCTGTGGGATCCAATATCTTATTTCCGAGATACTAAATGATCCTCGAAAATACTTATCCTTTGATCCTAACTCATCAGCTAGGCCCTGTCACATCAGACTAATCATTCCTGATCCGATCATCCTTGATAACTATCTGTTATCCAATCTTTCCTTTCAATGATTTTGACTAACGTCCTTAAATTATTAGTCTCCAAAATCTCTCGGATCCATAATCATGGTTACCGAGTCATCCTTATATTCCAATCGCATCATTGGATCCTTATTCCAATAGCTAGATCATTCTGCTCGAACTAGCTTCTATCAGGCATTCTACTATTCACCGGGAATAGTAGTCGTCTACTGAAATAGTATCTGTTGTGTAGAGTACACCAGGTAAGTTCCCAGGAAAGAGTGGTGGGTCACAATGGACGCACTTAAGTACCAAGTCTTTCCTTAGCCAGAACTAGCCTAGACATGCACTTCCACTACAACGCACTTATCCAGTAACCGTCAATACCCAAATCTTACGGTGGCTTTACTTATCTAGCCACACGCGACCTTTTCCTTAGGTTCGCTCTAATATCATCTATACTAGAGTCACATAAGTTTCAGACATTTCCTATGTCCTCAACATTTCCGCTCTGATACCAACTGTAACACCCCGTCCCATCGGAGGGCGTGCCACTATGCTGGGGCCCATCGTATACATACATAATCCCTTTCCTTATACATTTCTCATACGTCAAATGTCGTATTTCAAAGGGAAACCCCAGCAAATCATTCACAATGCGGAAGCGATAATCGAAACCTGATACGGTACATACTTGAATTCACTATATTTAAAACAATATAAGAAATCCGTACCATATATTACCATCATATCCTCAAGTACATAAATACATTGATACATATCTCCCGAGATAACATGTAACACCCTAAGTGCAAATCATATGAAACCTCGAGCATACATCAGATACATTTCTCAATAAATTAAATACTGAAAACTCCTGTTGAATCCATCGGCCACGCCATCACGTGCCGTCATTATCTCAACCTGCTCCTTGCCCTAACTGCAAGTCTCAACTGGAACGTTGAATGTTCCAGGGGCATAACCCATTAGAAGACGAAACTTCTAGTGAGGGTCCAGAAACATATATATGATGCATGATGCAATAACATGAATAAACATATACCCATAATGTAACTTCCCAGGCATCCCCAGCCCGGCTAGGAATCCTAGGCAAATCCCGAACCTCTGCGGGATAGGCCTAACGTTATTCCTTCAACGCCCGAGGGGAATTACGGCTACACTCTGAGGGTATCATCCCATCCCCATGCACAAGTTTCAATATGACAATAATATCGTGCAATATAAATATCACGACTTTCAATGCAATATGACAAATGAATATTGCATTTCATAATAACATGCACATATAACAATCATATCATAAATAGGATAGGACAACTCACCTTTTGAGATAAACTTGCATTTTCTTCGAAAAGCGTGCATCGCCTCGATATGCGTGCCCCCGCCTCGATTCTCGTGCCAACTCTCAAAAGTTGCACTAATCTTATCATCTCGATCTCCTCAATCATAAAATAATATTTAATTACTAAATATCCTCAATATTCTATTTATTTCCTATTTCCTTTCATTTTCCTTCATTTTTCCTTCTAAAAATCCCAATAACTATACCGAGACTATTTCCTCAAATCTAACTTTACAACAATTCATTATAACCAATGAAATTCAAGATAAAAATACTGGACTTACCCGGATATTGCGTTTTCACGCAAAACGAGGCACTTTGGTGCTAGAAACGAGACCTACAGAACTCCAAATACAATGATTTTTCTACAGGAGGTAGATATTTATTTTAGAGGAATTTATAAATTTTTTTCACATTTTTCTGAGCTCGGACGCGCCCTCACGCTCCGCTCGAAATTCTGTCACGCGCCTCCACTCGCAGGTACTGTTGGGCGCGTGTGTTACACGCGCCGGTCTTCTTCCTTGGGCAGTTCGCCGGACTGGTGCGCTGCCTTCCGTTTAATCGTCATAACTTCTTCATCCGACCTCCGTTTGACCTCCCGTTTGAACCTATGGCTTCCTCTCTTCATCCTCTACAAGACTATGGCTTCAAATCGGACGATTGGAGCCATTTTTTGACTGCTAAACCCGATTTTCCGGCGAAGCTTCGGATCTCCCTCAAATCTCAACCAAAATGGCTCAAATTTGTCAGAAATGAATCTTGAGACATGGGCAACAAAAGCCCCTTAAAATGGAATGCCAATTCATTCGATAAGTGGGTCGATTTGAAGCTCAAAATAACCCTAAGTTTCGGCCATCTTTGAACGCCTATTTATAGGCCTTTTCAAGCAACCAAATGCCCTTGGCCGAGCAACCCATCAACCTTAGAGTTCAAACCTACCTTGGATCGACCTTAATCGAGCTTGGAGACCAAGAAAAACCCACTTGCAGGCCGCGACAATCCGACCAACAATCTAGTCGGATTTTCTTCAAAATCCGACCACTCGAGTGGTCTTTGCCCCCTCCTTCCTTTACAAAAAATCCTCCCCGACCAAGCCTCGTGCCATCCCTACGGTTGGATCGGCCGAAATCGATGACCGGAGACTTGATGGTCATTGGCCAAACTTTTGCTTAATTGCACTTTGGCCCCTCCAGTTTTGGCTATTTCATTTTAGCCCATTTCCACTTAACCCCTGAACTTTCCTTCATTGTATTTAGGCCCAAAAAGTCCTAAAATATCATTTTGACCCTTGAAGATTCCAAAACAACCTTGTTTTGACCTCCCTCTAGCAATTTCTAAAAACTGCACTTAGGCCCGAATCTTCGTTTTGGCCTCAAACCCATTCGTTTCTTCCTGAAACCTATGAAGGGTTGTTCCTTATGAAAAATTGAAGCTCCCTCAAGCTTCCGTTGACTTCCGAAAAGTCGTCTATGATAATTCGGTATTGCAGCCTATTTAGCAGCTGTCTTTTTAGCTGTACCGAAAATCGTTCCCGATCCGATTTCTTTTGGCACCATAAATCCTGTCTTGGGGTGCTCATTAATGCCACATCAATTTCCTTTGGCATCTTGACTCCAGGGTACTCCCGGCAGTCGATTCAATCATCTATACGGTTATAAATTACTGTTATACCCTCAATTTATCCTTAAATTCCATTTTTACCCCAAGATAAATTACCCTTGAGTCCTTTAGAATTTCTCGGGTATTATAGGGAGCGCTTGCGGAAGGGCAAAGAATGAACACAAGACAAGAACTACTCTAGCATGCATACACAAGACTTAAAACAACGGAAGCGAAACAATATATACATGCATGCACTACGGGTACCCCGCTAGCATAGCGGTCACAAAATAAATAAAAGAACACAAACTCCTGTGCCGACACACACGAGACACGAGGTATGACCTGGCACAGTCAGAAATAAAAGAATAGACCCTACACAACCATCAGAGTTGACAGAGGTTGATGGGACTGCCTGTACACCATACCGACTTTGCTACTAGACGCTGACTCCCTTGCTCGGACCCACGCTGGCATTACCTGGAATGATGGAAAGCAAAGTCAGTCGAGAGACTCAACAAGCATGAAGAAAAGAAAGGCTGAACACTGAACATAACCAAAAAACTCTTCCCAAAATAAACCCCTAGGTACACACAAAGCATGAGACACTACAACACAGCAGAATAGCATAATAAAACACATACCGGTCCTTGGGGATCACACAAGACACACGGCACCCAAGTCTCATACCAACCTGTTGCTGCCCTGGACGGTAACAAATACCTCCAGCAAACCTGTGCGCACCATCCCAGGTCGGTACTCCCGCCACCCATCCATGTTGGTACTCCCGACACTCGAGCCATATGCTCCCTCGGAACGGTACTCCCGTCTGAGAACTAATAATTATCGGTAACCATGCAATGCACATAAAAATGCAATGGCGTAGTGAGCATTAACGTGATACATTAGCGCCCATACATCTAGGCATCAGGCCATGCTCCACCCACATAGTAAACCACACGCGATGCATATGCCCATGCTGGATGCAACCTGACCAAGCCAGAATATCCGTGTCCAAGCATACTGAATAAATGAATATCCTAACATGCAACCCGTACCCATGTGCATATCAAATCATGAACAGTAATATAATGAATCTAGACATGCAGTAAATCACATACTGGCAGAGCTAGTCAGCAGTGCCCGGCACCGGTCAACGGTTAGTGACTAGAAGTGTCCACCCGACGGTCCACTTCAGGGCCATACAATAGTCTACCCCAACGTCACCAAATAGCCGACCCCTGTCCCACTGCTCGATAGCTCTAACCGAACCATAAATAAATCCGAGAAAATCATAAATAACCCGCACGTCTAGAAATCTAGTCCCCAAGCTGGCTCAGCATCATTCCCAAAAAGAGTGGGGGCGGTACAAACCCCCATAGGCTCACAATGAATAAAATTCTAGAAGTCTCGGATTTAATTTAAATTAAAACAAATGGATAATAATTCAATAAATAAGGCTATGCGCCGAATTAGAGTAAGGGAGATGATAAAATACGAGAAATCATGGGGTCTCTCACAGGAATTAAAGAACAGAAAGAGAGGGTTAGGAGCTTGCCTTTACGCGGCCGTTTCCTGCCCTTTTTGCACTCCCACTGCAAAGTAACACGTTTAATAACAATTAATAAATCCCGTGGCTCACGTTAATTAAATCTAACCGTGTAATATAAATAATTTAACCGTCTAAAATCCCACGTAGGCACACCGTAAATAAAACCCGAAAGACTCTTATATTTAATTTAAATTATATCACACCAATAATATCCTCAATGTATATAATTAATTAATTAATATATAATAATAACAACTCACCAATATGCACCATCACTTCCTGCTTAGCTTATAAACATAGGAAAGTATATATATATTTGCTTAATAGCACATGCACATATCTCCATTAACCTGCAAACACGGCTAGGGCCAATTCTTTCATTTTCTTTTATTTCAATTGCCTACACTCACACACAGTGATATTCACGCCCATGTTTACACACACACACACATATATATATATATATAAATTGGTACACTCACTGCAACACAAACTCTCACAATCAAAATAATATATACTCTCACGCACATAGTAAACTCACCCCTTGCATACAGTGCATTAGTGTATATATGTACTTACACAACAAATTATTACGCGTAACATAGCATAATCACCCAAAATTAATAAAATCAAACTTTTAATTAAATTCTAACCAAACAAAATTATTAATACATAATTATTTACTCACCCGAGTAATTCAACTGCAATTAAACTTGACTAAATCCTCAACTTCTTCCCAATTTCCCTCACCATTTCCAACCTTTACACGCCATTTTCTTCTTCTGAAAGTTCCCTGCTTGTCACTGTTTTGCTCCCAATTTAATCTCAATTTTAGCTTCAATTGAAGCAATTTATAGTAGCAAAATCGGCAGAAAAACATGGCCAATTTGGCCTTAAAAAACGTGCAAAACAGTGGGCGTGAGAGAGCAGCAACGCGGGTGAACCAGCGCGCGCCACGTGGCCGCGACTGGCTGCCCACCGCCTTGCCCAAAACGACGCCGTTTTGGGCAAGGTTTGGCTGAAAAATCAGCCAAAACGCCCTCCAGCGCGCGCACCTGCGCGGTTTTGATCCCGCGTCCCCCGCCTGGCCACACGCGCGTGCAACCGCCCGCACTACTTGCATCCTTCAACCATATAGTGCCTTCAATTAGATTTAAAGTGACTTTTAGTCACTTTCCAACTTTTACACCAACACCCACAGCTTTTCATTAATTACACAAGCGCCCCCTCTTAATAATTTCCCTTACACCCAAATTTCCTTAAATTGACACTTACACCCCAAAATTTCAAAAATTCCACTAATTTAATTTATTTTCCCATTTTCATAAATACTCCCAATTAAATAATTATTTTCCCAAAATAACATAAATAAATATTTTTCTTAAATCTCTAAATACCCAAATAAATTAATATTTTCCTTATTTTTCTCAAACTCACATAAATAAATACTTTCTCTTAAATTTCCAAATATTCAATAATGTCCTCAAACGCCAGTTTGAATAATCATTATTTATTTTCAAATTTTGGGATATTACAGATATATATTCACACAAGTTACATGCACACAACCATTTATATTTCAAAACAAATTAATTTCCACAAAAGATGTCACTTTGGCGACATGTTGTTTCAATTAATTTATTTCAAAATATATATACAAAATCATGCCAATATCCGAATTTAAAATTGCACCAAAGGAAACAGTTTAATTAATTAATACAAACAGTTAAAAAAAACTGCTTTACTGAATTTAATTAATTAATAAGAAATTAATTAATTTACTGAATTTAATTAACTAATTAATTAATTAATTAACTAATTTACTAAAATCAAACTGCTTTACTAAAGTTAATTAATTAATAAAAAATTAATTAATTTACTAAATTTAATTAACTAATTTACTAAAATTTGACTGCTTTACTGAATTTAATTAATTAATAAATAAATAAATAATCTATTAAATTCAATTAACTAATTTACTGAAATCGCAGCCCAAATTTTTCATGGGCCCATAGGGTTTCCTCCCCAAGAAACTGAATGCCACGGCTCTTCCGTTGATACTGCGGCCACTGGCCGCGACTTTCTTGATGCAGCGACCAAATGGCCGCTGCTTTCTACTTCTTGATGCAGCAGCCAGATAGCCGCTGCTTCATTATTTTAATGCAGCAACTATTTGGCCTCTGCCATTCCTGATGCCTCGGTCTTCTGGCCGCGGCTATTCCCTTCATGCCGTAGCTAGAAGGCTGCGGCTTTCTTAATACCGTGGTCAGAAGGCCATGACTTTCCCTTAATGCCGCGGCCATTGGCGGCAGCTTTCTTTTCTTAATGTCGCGGTCAGATGGTCACGACTTTTCTTAATCGACGTGATCAGAAGCTAGTGCTGCTACTTAATTCATAAAATTTTAATTTAAAAGAACTAGTATATTCAAATAAATTATGGATCAAAATACTATGATTCTTAATGACTTAACATAAAAAAGGTTCTGATACCATTTGTGGAGTACTTTAAATTTTTTGTGAAAACTATCACCCAAATACCAAGAGTAATCATGTCAAATCATCAAGAATAAATAAACAAGAAATGGAAGTGTGCTTGAATCCATAACGATTATGTCTCTTTAGATCCATGCGACGAGCCTTCCAAATCAATACGAATTTCTGAGAGAATCTTTTAAGTTTCTCTTCACAACTAGTTTCTAATGATGGGATACAGAAACAAAACTAATTCGTTCGTATGACCTGGGACCATAATTGTAAGCACCCCCGCCCGGACTACCCGAACAGGAGCGCCTATGGAAGAGAAAAATAATGAAACACGAGACAAGAACCACCCTGGCATGCATACACTACGGGTACCCCGCTAGCACAGCGGTCACAAGATGAATAAAAGAATTCAAACTCCTGTGCCGACACATACGAGACACGAGGTATGACCTGGCACAGTCAGAAATAAAAGAACAGACCCTAGACAACCATCAGAGTTGACAGAGATTGACGGGACTGCCTGTACACCATACCGAATCTGCCGTTCGAAGCTGACTCCTTTGCTCGGACCCACGCTGGCACTACCTGGAATGATGGAAAGCAAAGTGAGTCGAGAGACTCAGCAAGCATAAGGAAAGGAAAGGCCGAAGGATGAACGTAGCTAGAAAACTCTCTCCAAAATAAACCCCTAGATACACACAAGTCATGAGACGCTACAACACAATAGAAGAGTGTAATAAAAGCGCATACCGGTCCTTGGGGCCCACACAAGACACACGGCACCCAAGTCCCATACCAACCTGCCGCTGCCCTGAAAGGCAACAAATAGCTCCACAAACCTGCGCACGCGATCCCGGGCCGGTACTCCCGTCACCCGTCCCCATCGGTACTCCCGACAACCGAGCCATAAGCTCCCTCAGAACGGTACTCCCGTTCGAGAACTAATAACTACCAGTAGCCATGCAATGCACATAGAAATGCAATGGCGTAGTGAGCATCAACATGATACAAGGCGCCCATACATCCAGGCATCAGGCCATGCTTCGCCCACATAGTAAACCACACGTCATGCATATGCCCACGCTGGATGCAACCTAACCGAGCTAGAATGTCCGTGTCCAAGCATACTCAACAAATAAATATCCCAACATGTATCTCGTACCCATGTACATATCAAATCATGAACAGTAACACGATGCATCTACTCATGCAGTAAATCACATACCGGCAGAGCTAGTCAGCAATGCCCGGCACCGGTCAACGCCTAGTGACTAGGAGTGTCCGCCTGACGGTCCCCTTCAGGGCCGTACAATAGTCTACCCCAACGTCACCAAACAGTCGACCCCTGCCCCACTGCTCAATAGCTCTAACCAAATCATAAGTAAATCCGAGAAAAACCGTAAATAAAACCCGCACGACTAGGAACCTAGTTCCCCAAACTAGGTTCAGCATCATTCCGAAAGGAATTGGGGCGGTACAAACCCCCATAGGCACTCAACAAATAAAATTATAGAAGCCTCGGATTTAATTTAGATTAAAACAAATGAATAATAATTCAACAAACAAGGCTAGGTGCTGAATGAAAGTAAGGGAGGTGATAAAATACAGGAAATCACGAAGTCTTTCACGGGAATTAAAGATCAGGAAGAGAGGGTTGGGAGCTTGCCTTTACACAGTCGTTTCTTGTATTTCTTGCACTCCCGCCGCGAAGTAAAACGTTCGCCGGCAATAAATAAAATCGCGGCTTTAATTAAATAAATCTACTGTGTAATATTAATAACTTAATCGTCTAAAATCCCTCGTAAGCGCACCACAATAAAATCTCAATAAGTCTCATATTTATTTTAAATTAAATCACGCTAATAAAATCCTCGAAGCCAGCTTAATAATTTAAATTTAAATCAAACGACTCAAAATTTCATAATTAATAAACGGGCCGAAACAGACGAAGGGAGCGTATAAAATACGAGAAATTACAGGGTTTCTCACGAGAATTAATGAATACGAGGAAAGAATTAGGAACTTGCCTGAAATCAGCTAATTCCGACCTCACTCGAGCTCCCGATGCAAATTAAATCATTTCCTAGCAATTAACACAACTGGAACTCAAATTAATTAATTTTAATCACATAAAATTTATAATCTAAGCATATCAGGCTTCTACTAATTTTTACCCACGTACCTGATCACTTTCCTCACGCCGAAATAATTCCAAAATCCCTTATTTTTCCTTAATTTCTCTCTTTTCTTTTATTTTCTTCTCTTTCTTCACCTTCCTCCTCCTCCTCCTTCTTCTTCTTCTTCTTCTTCTTCTTCTTCTTCTTCTTCTTCCCTGCGTCTTCTCCCCTGCGCACGCACGAACAGCTGCCCTCCCTTCCTTCTTCTTCTCTTCTTCTTCTTCTTCTTCTTCTTCTTCTTCTTCTTCTTCTTCTTCTTCTCCTTCCCTTCTTCTTTTCTTCTTCCTTTCTTCCTCCCCCCGTTCTTCTCCCAGCGGCTGAACCAGCCCCGTGCGCCAGCCCGAAGAACTCGCGGTCGCCACCGCCGCTGCCGCTGCAACCAGCCGCCCCTGGCCGGCCACTGCGCCTACTGTCGCCGCTGCTTCACGTCGCCATGGCCGCAGCTTCTTCAAGCCGCGGCTGCTCCTCGTCGGCCATGGCAGCGGCTGCCATGGCCGATTGGCCGTCTCTCTCTCTCGTTCCATCTCTCTTTCTCACTCCCTCGGTCTCGATCTCTC
This sequence comes from Diospyros kaki, assembly GCA_036245055.1. Classification (NCBI taxonomy): domain Eukaryota; kingdom Viridiplantae; phylum Streptophyta; class Magnoliopsida; order Ericales; family Ebenaceae; genus Diospyros; species Diospyros kaki. Next base: position 5,602,971 of record BSEG01000010.1, read on the forward strand.
CCTCTCAATCTCTCCCTCTCCCTCTCGGCCGTGCTCTCTCACTCGCCCCTAAGCTCTCTCTCTCCTCTGCTTCTCCATCTCGGCCAGAAGCTTCCATGAGAGACAAAAATAGCAGATTTTTTTTATGCTTAGCACACCAACACACGTGCACCGCCTCACAAATTGAACAAATTAATAAATTTAATTTAAATTAATTTAGATAAATTTAATTTAAATTTTTATTATTTTTGGGATATTACAATTCTCCCCTCCTTATTAGAATTTTGTCCTCGAAATTCGCGCTCAATCCATATCCTCAAGATACGCTCGCAACTCTCATATGATATTACTCAACAACACCTCTGGGACATTTCATATCATCATTTTCCAGTTCCCAAAAGTCCAAGTCTACTACGTATCCTACTTGACTTACTATACTAGCACAACCCCGCAATCTATCACCTCACTTGGACCACAGGGTTCGCCTATTATAGTATCATAACCTCACCGTGTACCCAAGCTATCCCGCGATCTCATCGCACTTCCGTTTGGTACTATCTCAACCATATATCAACTTAAAGGAAAACTCAAACCTCAGAGATATTCAATCCCAATGATAAACTGACTCGCAACTTTAAGCTTAATGCAATTGCAGTTATCTTCAAATGCAATCAGTAACGGCAGGAGTGGGGCCATTCTCTTGCATGACGAGAAATTAATGCTTAGTAACGTGACTGGAACCTGCCACGTACTCGCAAAGCATGGGAACAAGGAAACGAGACGACATACTCAATCAAGAATTCACAGCAATATCCTTTAGTCTGACTTTTTTAACTGATTCTTAACCAGATACACAACATTTTCTTGGCAGTACTTTCTCCCATAATTGCCACGAATGCTCAGGGTCCCGTCAATAAACATGGATAGCCATTTAATCAGAACTATCAAAGGATACACGTTTTCCACTCAATACACCTCGAGATCTTAAATGTCGCCAGATCTCCCCTCCTTAAAGGAATCGACATATCCAATTGGGACTTATTCGGTGACCACCAATCCTTAACCTGATCTTGCTGCTAATCTTAACTCCAATTAGCTAAATGACCATACCTCCTCTTGATCGCTAATTACTAACCTTAACCTACTCAAGTCTTTATACGGTAGCTGGGACTCGATCTTTAAAACCGATGTTATCTACTCTGTAGCCTGTGCGACTCAAAGTCCCTCACCGTATCAGTAACTGTCTAATCCCCAAGGTATCTCATAGGCCTCCTAAAAAATGAAAAGTAATTGAAATGGGTTAAGCATTCTTCTGACTGACATAACAGACCACCTCATTCTTCCGTCGATGTACCACTTGACCAGCATCCAGGGGAATCTCATCTCCTCAACCGGTCAATAACCGATCCTAGGACAAGTGGTCCGCAATTAGTACCAAGCGTACTCATGGCAACCACTATCCTTACAACAGAACCCATTAGTTACTTAGACATACAATCAACTTCGGTCCTGGCCACACACCCAGGTATCTTTTGCAACAACAATCTTAGAGGGGTTTCCCTATTTCTAATTCACTTTATTACGAATGCTCCACGACAGCCCAAAACGTCTGCTATTACCTTTGTTTTACCCTTATTTATCACATAATCTCAAAACCTTAGTCATTCGACACGCCAATCACAGCGTCACTTGTACTCTGCTCCACCTGTGAGAACTAAATACCTACACCCTATCTAGGTAGCGATGCCGAATCACCAAGCAGCATAACCGTTGTAAACTCCAAGTCCTCAATACCGTAATAGTTCTTCAGTTAATTCGCATCACAGATCTCTCTTGGAACTTTGTACTGGTGTTCCGAGTTATCCATCCAGATTCGATTAAACTTAAGGTTGCTGCTCTAAATGTCCAAGGAAATGCAAACCCCTCAGAACCTCAATTTGCCTTCGCACCCTATCATATAACGCATCTCCCGTCCGAATACGTGCAGACAGTTTAACTGTCAACTACATATAGGCTACCACATCACTCAGCCTTCAATTTTTCGTCCCAATATGCTATGTACACATCCCAATACCTACGAGTCTACCATTTACCATTGGACTCCTATAGCACATTTTCCACCATGTGAGACCTTCCCGTACCACTCATGGCAAAATCCAATCATAGATCTCCAACTCACATGTTACCACGATCTCATTTCTCATGAGGTTGACGCAGGCCTTAATAGGGCATCGACAACGCCTGGCGAGACCAAGGAAAGCTCCAAACATCTATCTCTGTCGCCGGTCCCGACCAAACCATAAATACTGCAAAGACGTCGGTCGAACCAAATGGCATGGCCATGAGCTTACAGCAGCCGTACGAGTACGACAAGCAATCGTGAGAAAACACTTTGGCATTAGCCCGACAAATCATTTGCTCGGGAGGTAAGACATCTATGCCTTAAGGCTAACCGGCTCAATTGCAGGGTCAATCCTTTACTAAGGCAACCTCCCTCGTAAATCTCAAGAAAGTCAAGAGTATCTCTCGCTCATTTACAACCGAGGAAAGGAATCTAGCCATGCACGCCCTTATCATGAACAATGTGCGCCCTAAATGCAACTTTAAAAATTGTCTTAATTCACTTCCCTTAGACAAGGTATGTGTTATCTCTAACCCGCATCACTATTAGACAATAGTTAGAGACCCAATAAATCCACCACAAATCAGGTGTCCGGTCCACACGGTCTTAGCAAAAACGGTCCGCAACCAAATATCCATCGCCAGTCAGACCTATGACTTTCCAGGTTCATACTATTCATCACATTAGGTCACTAGGATACTCTTTGCTAATAGCAATGACTACTTGATTCCTAAGGATCCCAAGACTCATAAGTCTACTAAATACATCTATTACACCCTTCCCCATCCTTACAAAACTCATAATTTATAACCAGGCATTTACATTATGGCCCCCTACTGATCACACTACCTAAATCTCCCCTCGTCACCCCTGGCAACCTGAGGTAGCTACCTCTGCCAGGTAAGCTAAGTCCCCATTGCTAGCTACGCTGGGGCTAGGTCTAACAGGTCGCTCTGGTAGTTGTGATGGTACCCTCATAGTAGCTTGGAAGGACTGAGTGTCAGGTAGTGCTCCAATCCTGAGCACGTCCTGTACCGGCCCTTGATAAGGCTCCCAAATGGCAACTGGTTACCTCACAACCCTGAATAATGTATCATAATGGGAACGAAGACTCCCATCATTCATCATTATGTCAGTCAGCAGCCTCCACACGTCATTCATGTGCTCACAGGCGAACATGACTTATCTCTCCGAGAATTCCCAAAAGATCTCATGAATCGACTCCTGAAACCACTCATCAAGCTGATACATATAACTCACTAGGTACTCCTCTTCGTCTTGCCCGCCTCCCATCCAGAAGCAAACTCTTATTCCCACTGACACCATAAACAATCCAATGCTGGGAGGGCATCCGGATTAGGTGGGGGTATACTGAGATCTAGGTCTCCTGGTTCCATTGGGAATACTCAAAATCAGCAAACAACACCAAATATCAGGTAAATATCTTAAGGCGGAACCAACCTCTTACCCAAACACCTAAGGATAGGCACAAGTCCTAAATAAATTACATTCATACCACCTCACGGTTCCATCCTAACGCGCACTTGTCACCCCTGCACGACTATAAATTGGGACACAATCTCTCACACGAACCAACAAAACTCAACTTAACGCAGCCTGACCCTATTCGATTCACCTAAACCTCCCTAACTCTACCCAACAACCTTGGTGTACAGGAACTCGTCCCTTAAATTTGACTCAAACTACGCTCTGATACCAACATTGTAAGCACCCCCGCCTGGACTACCCGAACAGGAGCGCCTATGGAAGAGAAAAATAATGAAACGCAAGACAAGAACCACCCTGGCATGCATACACAAAAATAAGAACAATGGAAGTGAAGCTAAACACATGCATACACTACGGGTACCCCGCTAGCACAGAGGTCACAAGATGAATAAAAGAATTCAAACTCTTGTGCCGACACATACGAGACACGAGGTATGACCTGGCACAGTCAAAAATAAAAGAACAGACCCTAGACAACCATTAGAGTTGACAGAGATTGACGGGACTGCCTATACACCATATCGAATCTGTCGTTCGAAGCTGACTCCCTTGCTCGGACCCACGCTGGCACTACCTGGAATGATGGAAAGCAAAGTGAGTCGAGAGACTCAGCAAGCATAAGGAAAGGAAAGGCTGAACGTAGCTAGAAAACTCTCCCCAAAATAAACCCCCAGATACACACAAGTCATGAGACGCTACAACACAATAGAAGAGTGTAATAAAAGCACATACCGGTCCTTAGGGCCCACAAAAGACACACGGCACCCAAGTCCCACACCAACCTGTCGTTGCCCTGAAAGGCAACAAATAGCTCCACAAACCTGCGCGCGCGATCCCGGGCCGATACTCCCGTCGCCCGTCCCCGTCGGTACTCCCGACAACCGAGCCATAGGCTCCCTCGGAACGGTACTCCCGTCCGAGAACTAATAACTACCAGTAGCCATGCAATGCACATAGAAATGTAATGGCGTAGTGGGCATCAACGTGATACAAGGCGCCCATACATCCAAGCATCAGGCCATGCTCCGCCCACATAGTAAACCACACACTATGCATATGCCCACGCTGGATGCAACCTAACCGAGCTAGAATGTCCGTGTCCAAGCATACTCAACAAATAAATATCCCAACATGTATCCCGTACCCATGTACATATCAAATCATGAACAGTAACACGATGCATCTACTCATGCAGTAAATCACATACCGGCAGAGCTAGTCAGCAGTGCCCGGCACCGGTCAACGCCTAGTGACTAGGAGTGTCCGCCTGACGGTCCACTTCAGGGCCGTACAATAGTCTACCCCAACGTCACCAAACAGTCGACCCCTGCCCCACTGCTCAATAGCTCTAACCAAATCATAAGTAAATCCGAGAAAAATCGTAAATAAAACCCGCACGACTAGGAACCTAGTTCCCCAAACTGGGTTCAGCATCATTCCGAAAGGAATGGGGGCGATACAAACCCCCGTAGGCACTCAACAAATAAAATTATAGAAGCCTCGGATTTAATTTAGATTAAAACAAATGAATAATAATTCAACAAACAAGGCTAGGTGCTGAATGAAAGTAAGGGAGGTGATAAAATACAGGAAATCACGGGGTCTTTCACGGGAATTAAAGATCAGGAAGAGAGGGTTAGGAGCTTGTCTTTACACGGTCGTTTCTTGTATTTCTTGTACTCCCGCCGCGAAGTAAAACGTTCGCTGGCAATAAATAAAATCGCGACTTTAATTAAATAAATCTACTATGTAATATTAATAACTTAATCGTCTAAAATCCCTCGTAAGCGCACCACAATAAAATCCCAATAAGTCTCATATTTATTTTAAATTAAATCACGCTAATAAAATCCTCGAAGCCAGCTTAATAATTTAAATTTAAATCAAACGACTCAAAATTCCATAATTAATAAACGGGCCGAAACAGACGAATAGAGCGTATAAAATACGAGAAATTACAGGGTTTCTCACGAGAATTAATGAATACGAGAAAAGGATTAGGAACTTGTCTGAAATCAGCTGATTCCGACCTCACTCGAGCTCCCGATGCAAATTAAATCATTTCCTAGCAATTAACACAACCGGGACTCAAATTAATTAATTTTAATCGCATAAAATTTATAATCTAAGCATATCAGGCTTCTACTAATTTTTACTCACGTACCTGATCACTTTCCTCACGCCGAAATAATTCCAAAATCCCTTATTTTTCCTTAATTTCTCTCTTTTCTTTTATTTTCTTCTCTTTCTTCACCTTCCTTCTCCTTCTTTTTCTTCTTCTTCTTCCCTGCGTCTTCTTCCCTCCGCACGCACGAACAGCCGCCCTCCCTTCCTTCTTCTTCTCTTCTTCTTCGTCTTCTTCTTCTTTTTCTTCTTCTTCTCCTTCCCTTCTTCTTTTCTTCTTCCTTTCTTCCTCCCCCCATTCTTCTCCCAGCGGCTGAACCAGCCCCGCGCGCCAGCCTGAAGAACTCGCGGTCGCCACCGCCGCTGCCGCTGCAACCAGCCGCCCCTGGCCGGCCACCGCGCCTGCTGCCGCCGCTGCTTCACGTCGCCATGGCCGCAGCTTCTTCAAGTCGCGACTGCTCCTCGTCGGCCATGGCAGCGGCTGCCATGGCCGATTGGCCGTCTCTCTCTCTCGTTCCATCTTTCTTTCTCACTCCCTCGGTCTCGATCTCTCCCTCTCAATCTCTCCCTCTCCCTCTCGGCCGTGCTCTCTCACTCGCCCCTGAGCTCTCTCTCTCCTCTGCTTCTCCATCTCGGCCAGAAGCTTCCATGAGAGACAAAAATAGCAGATTTTTTTTATGCTTAGCACACCAACACACGTGCACCGCCTCACAAATTGAACAAATTAATAAATTTAATTTAAATTAATTTAGATAAATTTAATTTAAATTTTTATTATTTTTGGGATATTACAATAATTGTTGTATTTATAGAGGTAACAGCCTGTTACCCTATTGATAATTATGTTTCAGCCCATCAAGAAAACATAATTATCCTTTAAGTATCTATACATTAAAGGCCCACACCCTATTAGATATATTAAAGCCCAAAACTTAACAGATCATTTTTTAATTGAGCTTAGATTATTTGACAGCCCACAATGCATAATTATTCACATATTAGCTCAATGTTGGATTAAGGATCCAACAATTAATTCTTGGCTTCAAATAGTCTAGCTAGTCCAATTGCAGAGGGTGTGAGGATTATTAGCTTGGACATCGGCCCAAATGTTTTCTTTGAGTCTGCTTTCGAAGCAACTCACTTGTTGTCTAATGGAAAGATAACCAGCCCGAGCTAACAGTCGTTCAAACTTTCGCACATATTCATTGACTGTGCCAATTTAGGTGAGCTTGGGGAGCTGGCCATAGAAATCTTCACATTGGGTAGGACCTTAATGCTCGCTCAGGCTATCCTTCATATCCTCCCACATCATCCATTCATTGCGATCATAGTTAATTTGAAACCGTAAGTAGGCATCTCCATTCAGGTGGTATGAAGCTAGCTCGGTTTGTTCTACGTCCGGTATTCGATGGTAGTGAAAAAATTGCTCGACTCATCTGATCCAAATTATGGGATCCTCTGTTCTGTCAAACCTAGGAAATTCGAGCTTAACAGTCCGAGGCTGGTTAACACTATCTATGGGTTGTGACAGAAGCTATCATCTCATTGTCGGCGTTGTCAATTGGTAGATTCTTCATCGGGCCTTCGATAGACAGAATTGGTAATGATAGTAACCCATTGTTGCATATGACACAACATGCGATCTTTGAACTACTAGAACATTTCTTAAGTGGTTGGGTTCTGGGAGCTGGAAGCATTTTGGGAGTCCGAAAGATTTTGGGAACTCCTAGTTCTGATACCAAATTTTCATCTTGCAAGAAAATGGAGGAAAGTAGCTGGAAGTCTCTTGCTTAGTTTATAGATTGTGAAGAGTTAAAAGAAGCTAAGTGAGCTAGCTTGAGCCGTGAAGCATTAAGGCTTAAGTGAAATTGATTTACTGTCTTTTATTAAACAAATTGCACCCCCTATTTATACTAGAGGCTAACAAGATAAGGCTTCCAACAGATTTCAAAAATAAAGGAGAATCACACCAACAATACTGTAACTAAATAATCCTAAAATCATGGTTTTTCACTCCGAACAAGTCATAAGCTTGGCAGAAAGAGTCAAAGTAGGACCAAATCGTGACATTGTTGAACCTAGCACTTGTTGTGTTCATCCATCAATGGGTGAGAAGAAGAAGATGATGAAGAGGAGGAGGTGGTCGGCGTCAATGGCTAAGAAAAAGAAAATGAGATGACTCGATTGGTAATTTTTGCATTTTATTAGGGATAAATTTGTAATTATAGTGTGAATTCTATGAAATGGGTCTCCATTCCATCTAGTTGAAAAACAAATACTCATCTCACATACGAGATCTTTGATAGATTCTATAATATTGACCTCATTTGGTCCAAACCGAATATAACCTCACAAGCACAGCAATCAAGCTCTATTCACGGACCATCTGGACCATCTGGACCATCTTCCTTCCCAGTATATAATAGAGGTAATAGAGGTATGGTTAACATTATCCTATTCATACTTATATTGCGATAAATGTATTAAAAAAATAAATTTAAAGTATTTTCATAAGTCCAACATCAATTGAATTTGAGCAGAATCTTCTATTTCAAATAATACCCTATGTATTTCAATTTAAAAGCATCATTTATTTAGACCCAACTCAAATTATAAGGTAAATTACATTATTATTACTTCTTAAACTTTATACTTCCTAACAAATTAATCACTATATTTTAATTTTTGTTACTATAACTACTAAATTTTAATTTCTCTTATAATTCAGTTTATATTTTTACTTTTTGCCAAATTCTATTAATGAAAATTAGCATAATATAGATTAACTAGGGAATGCCCGTGCCTAAAGGCACGACCTAAATAATATTAAGACTAAATTTTAAATAAAAATAAAAATTAAAATTATTGTATAACGTTGTATAATAAAAAATAAAAAAGTTGAATTAAAAAATATCAAATGTACAAAAAATTGACACATCAACAAAATAATATCAAATGTATACGTGTAAATATCAAATGTTAAAAAATACACTAAATCAAATGTACATAATGAATAATCAAATAATCAAATACACATAATTAACACATACACTAAATTAATAAACGAAACTAAATTAAATTAACACTAAATTAATTTACACTAAACTAAATTAAATTAACACTAAATGAATTTATACTAAACTAAATTAACACACACACGTGTATATTTGTATAATACACTAAATTAATATACTAACATTTTAAAATATCAAATGTACACAAAACATAAAACACTATAAAAAATACACAAAATAATAGGATAGAAATAATGAAATGGACATAAATTAACACACATGAGTGTATATCTAAACTAAATTATAGTGTTTACATAAACTAAACTAAATTAAATTAACACTAAATTAATTTACACTAAACTAACACTAAATTAAATTAAATTAACACTAAATTAAATTAAATTAAACTAAATTAACACACATAATCAAATTAACACACACACACGTGTAGTACACTAAATTAAAACATAAAATAGTAAACTAAACTAAATAATAAACTAAATAAAATAGTAAATCTATATAATACACTAAATTATTAATTTTAAAACAGTAAATTAACATAAAACATAAATTAGCACACATATTTGCTTACATAAACTAAACTAAATTAAATTAACACTAAATTAATTTACACTAAACTAACACTAAATTAAATTAAATTAACACTAAATGAATTTACACTAAATTAAATAAAACACTAAATTAAAATACACACGTGTAATACACACACACAATCAAATACACAGTCAACTAAACTAAATAAACAGTAAATCTAAACTAAATACAGAAAATAGACAACTAAATTAAAACATAAATTAAAACAACTAAATAAACTAAATTAAAACATAAAACAGTCAAATAAACTAAACTAAATTAAACTAACACTAAACTAAATTAAATTAACACTAAACAGAAATGAATAACAATAAACATATACATTAAATAAACTAAATGAATAATTAAACTAAATGAATAATTATAAACATTGAACTAAACAAATAAACATAAATGAATAACAATAAACATAAACATTGAACTAAACTAAATGAACTAAATACACACACGTTTATACACACACGTTTAGTTATTATAAACAATGAACTAAACAAATGAACTAAACTATATACAAATGAACTAAACTATATCTAATCAAATACACACACAGAAATGAACTAAATACAAAATATCATATTACAAATGAACACATCCTGTAAATACATATTCATATTACAGAAATGAATAACAATATCAAATTAATCTATATATGTTTACAAAATACAAAATACAGGGGCAGCGACGTTTAATCTATATATGTATGTATATATTATATATATATAGAGAGAGAGAGGACCTAGGAAGTGGGCGGCGTGGCGGGGGGCGCGGCGAGGTGCGGCGACGATGTAGAGGCGGAGAGAGAGAGGGAGAGAGACAGAGAGAAGGGGGCGGGCGAGGGGCAGCGACGATGTAGGGGTGGCGATGGCGGGCGAGGTGCAGGGCGGGCGGCGATGGCGGGCGAGGGGCAGCGACGATGCAGGGCGGTGATGCAGGGCGACAATGGCGGCGAGAGAGGGAGAGAGACGTGAGGATGGCCGCGGGCGAGGGGCGGCGACGATGGCTACTGGCCAGGGGCGGCGCGGGTGAGAAAGAGAAAGAGAAAGGGAGAGGGGCGGGGATGATGCAGTGGTCCGCGGGTAAGAGAGAGAAAGAGAGAGGGAGACAGAGGGGAAGAGAGGGGAAAGAGAGAGGGACAATGGCCGCGGGGAAAGAGAGAGGGAGAGAGTGAGGCAGGGGCGGGTGGGAAACAGAGAGGGAGAGAGTGAGGCAGAGAGCGAAACAGACAGAGAGAGATGCGTGATGGGATTGTTTTGGGCGGGCGGCCACGCGGGGGGGTGGAGACGTTAATCTCAGCCGTTCATTGATCTCAATCGTGAATCTCAGCCACACAAAGATAGTTTGTCTCTACACATTTTCAAAAACAATGCTGTCTTATTATATAGATATTATTCTTGTCATAATACAATAATAAATTTATTTGCAGCGAGAGAATGTCTCAGGTATAGTCTCCAAGAGACTTACAGAGAAAGAAATCACTTAAGAGCGCGAGTGAATCTCTTATGTGGACCCTCCGATGATTAATTAGTCTCGTGTCTAAAGTGTAGAATGCAAAAATGAAGTAGAATGGCAATTTGAGCAGAGTTGTGAATGTACCTTTGTTAGATAAGAAGTCTTTTATTTATAAAAGAAAGAGACTAACAAATGGAGGGAGAGCCACAATCCTCAAAAGGCATTTCAAACTCTCTTTTGGATTTGTAGGCAATAATATTGAAGGTAGAATTGACTCTGTTCATCACAATTTTATATGAATAATGTTTGGAGATAAAGTCCCTCGAACTTTGCAATCTCCTAAAAAAGTCCCCCACACAATTGGAAGAGAGGTTTCTAGGTCTAAGTGGACCACAAGAATTTTCCAAATAACAATGTAACTCATGAATTCTAGGGAGAGTCTCTAGAAGAAATCAAGAGAGGCTCCAACAGGGTGAGGTCCCTCGATCTAGGTCACTAGGACTGATATCCCTCGATTTTGATCATCCAATGACTTCATATACCTGTGACTTATTTTCGTGAATTTTTTTTTCTAGTAGGCTTTTGGGCTTCTTTCTTTGAGCTTAGATTCACTTTTTTGAATACAACAAATATAAATATCAAAATCACCTAATTATAGAGATTTTTTAATTTATATTAATATATATGACGTTAGTTTTTCATTAATATAATTTAATAAAAAAATTAAAAGAGGTGTTGAATTATAATAAAAATTTATTAATTTAAAATATAATAATTAATTTATTACAAAATATAAAATTTAAAAACTATTAACTTTAAGTTGGAATCAAATCTTTATCTTTATATATATAAAAGTAGAATAGTCTGAAAAAAAAATTTCCCCATAATTTGCATTAATAATTTGCATATACTTATTGCATTAATAATATACATTAATAATTTAAAATTTTCAATTGCTTTGAAATAATAAGTACTAATTACTATAAAATTTATAATGAATTTTAAATACATGAGTTTTTCAATGCTAATCATGGATTTTTCAATACATTATTATGTGAATATTAAATATTTAATTAATCCATCAATTAATCAAAAATAAATATTATTTTTGAAGAATATAAATAGACACTTAATATATTAATTAAGTCACAGAAAATTGTCTATTAAATAAAATCTTATCTTTATATAATATAATATATTATATTAAAGTAGAATAGTTTGCAAATTTTTTTTCCCTTCAAAAATCTTTCAAACTGTTTTTGCCTCTAAAATTTATATTAAATTTGCATAGGTTTTATGAGAAATATTAATAGACAACTTAAACTATTAATTAAGTCATAGAAAATTGTCCATTTATTTAAAATCTTATCTTTATATCTTTATTCTATATATATATATAATATTAAAATATGATAGTCTATTTTGCCAAATGTCAATCAATGGTGAATTTTTTTCCTCAAAAATTTGCATTAAATCAAAAGTAGTGATTAATTAATTATTAATTTTATTTTAATAATTATATTATAGTCTTGAAAATGTGATATCTTAACAAATTCATAAAAAAATATTTAAGGTTGTCAAATGCTTGGGTTTTTCAATGCTAATTAATATTTAAGATATCACATTTTTAAAACTATGGAAGAAATCAAAATTCATATATTTTAAAGTTTTGTTATTATTAAAAAACTTATTCTTACTCACATTTAAGAATTTTAAATTATATTTATAATATAATAAATAGAAAATAACGAATATTTTTGAGTGGATATATTATAAATTTTATAATATTTATTTATAAATAAATATAATATAATAAATATAAAATTTTATAAATATTTTGTCAAGTGACCTACTTAATGTGTTTATTATTTTTAGCACATTGAATGATAGTATATTGAATTAAGAGTGTTCTCCATTAGTATATTGAATAATAAATAATTAATTAAACTTAAATTTTGATAAAAGGTTAAGTATTAAAAAAATTATAATTATTAATTTTATTAAAATTATTTAAAATAATAAATTTAATATTTTATTTCTAAATTAAACTCTTTGAGTGTATTTGATAGCATTTAGGTGGAAAAGAAAGTATTTTCTAACTTACAAGAAAAACAAAAATCATCTCTCCCTAAACAGAATTTTTCATGAAAAAGAGCCAAAAATATGCTTTAATGATTGTACCATGAAATTAAATTTCATAAGAAATATAATATATCAAACATCAAAGATGAAATTCAAATTTTTAGATAAAATATTTTTCATATATTTTTCATGCTATCAAACATACCTTCCGAGTTTACACTAACGGAAATTCTATCCGCAGCCCGACAAATTACTCTTCACAGCCCACTCCATGCAAAATTATGCATTAATTTTCAAATTCTTATTTTAACCCCAGCCCACTACCTCCTCCAACCACCCCGACCACCGCCTCACCTCTCTCTTTTTCTCTCGCACCATATGTACATATACACACACAAACACATACACTATATATATATACACACTCACACACACATATATATAAACACACACACGATTTCATGGTTGTGGCCATGGCAGTCGCGGCCATGGAAGCCGACCCACCTCGTAGGGAGAGACATAGAGAGTGGGTCGGTCATAGCCGACCTACCGTGTGTATATACACATAGTGGGTCGGCCATGGCCAACCCACCCCACACACACACACACACACACACATATATATATATATGCACACATATGCAATGGCAGCTGCGGCCATGGAACCTCCGCACCGCGAGATGTGGGGCTCCTCTACACCGCGAGGTGCGAGGGTTTGAGAAACCCCCGCACCTCTCGGTGTGGAGGTTCCATGGTCGCGACCATGGCAACCGTAGCCATGTGTGTGTGTGTGTGTGTGTATATATATGTGTGTGTGTGTGTGTGTGTGTGTGAGAGAGAGAGAGAGAGAGTGTGTCTGTGTGTGTGTGTATATATATATATATATATAAATGTGTGTGTGTGGGTTGGGTTGGGTCAGCCATGGCTGACCCACTCTCTCTCTCTCTCTCTCTCCTCCCGCTAGGTGGGTCGGCTTCCATGACCACGGCCATGAAATCGTGTGTGTGTATATATGTGTGTGTGTGAGTGTGTGTATATATATATGTGTGTGTGTGTGTATATGGTGTATGTGTTTGTGTGTGTATATGATGCGAGAGAAAAATAGAGAGGTGAGACAGTGGTCGGGGTGGTCGAAGAAGGTAGTGAACTGGGGTTAAAATGAAAATTTGAAAATTAATATATAATTTTACATGAAATAGACTGTAAAAAGTAATTTGTCGAGGTGCGAATAGAATTTCTCTTACACTAATTATATTAAATAATGCTACACATCCAGATTGCCTTCCACGAAGTTTTACAAGTAAATTTTATTATTTTACATTTCCAAACCCCCCCCAACTCTCCCACCCACTGAATTTTCCTTCCCACTCTCTCTTTCCCCCTCACTTTTCTCTCTCTTTCACTCTCTTTTTCTTTTCTCTCCCTCTCCCTCCAGCCAAGGCCGCGTCGCCCTCCATCGTCGCTCCCGCTCTCGCAGTCGGCCCTCTGCCAAACTCACCTCCTCACCCCACCCTTGTCGTCGTCTTCCTCGCCCCACCTCCGTTGTTGTAGCCGCTGCCGTTCTGTCTTTGTCTCTCTCTCGTTCTTGGCCATGTCTTCTACCCCCTTGTCGCTGCCCAACACCGCCGCTTCTTCCATTACCTTTATCATACGTATGCATGTATCAGTTTGTGTCGTCAATTTTGGAGTTTCTTGATTTCATACTGTGTATGCTCTTCGCTTTTCTTCTTCATCCTTTAGTAGCTTTTATAGTAATATATGGAAGTAGGAAAAAGGGCATATTGGGCATCATCATTAGTTAAAATTTCTCTCTTCCTTCCTTTACAAGCCAAATGTTTCGGTTTGGATCACCAATCCATTTATTGTTCCAGAACCACAGCTTACTTTCTGTGTCACATTAAACTTCATATACGATTGAGATTAAACCATAATGTCGATCAGTAAAAAAAAAACAATACTAGAAAACTAGAATTCCATACGTTTGCAGACATGAATTGTTTTGGGCAAGAAAGAGGCTTCTGCTTCGACTTCTTACCAGGTTATAACTGGGAAAAGAGACTCTTTAAATTTGTATACACGTCAAGTGATTATATCATATCAATCTATTTATAAATCAATTATATTGTTGTGATAATCTTCTGCAACCAATGTTATTTTTTAAATGTTGCAATTAAGGACAAGATATTTGGTAGAGCACATATTGATACAAAATAATCCATGTATTTGCATCCCCAGAACATTAAGGATCTGAACAAAAATATATATATAACTTGGACAACAATTTGTCCAAAATCAAAGCCAAATCATTTGTTTTAAATATACGGGCCAGAAATTCTTGTGATATTTTCGACGCAAAATCTTTCGGAATAATCGATCAGGTTTGAACGATTTTAACCGTAAGATAAGGGAAATCTGGCAGAATGATACGCAATGAATAGAAGATTCAAATGCGTTTCAAACATCCAATGAAGGATCGTAGCAGCATCAGTTCTAAAGCCTGGTGAAGGCGAAAGCTCTTAAGCGACAAGGGGGTAGCAGAAGCTAGCGAGAATGAGGGACAGACTGCAAACGGCGGCGACAAGGAAGGCAGTAAACGCGACCAAGAACGATAGAGAGAGAGAGAGACAAAGAACAGCGGGGGCCACTGTGTAGGAGGCGAACGGCGGCGACTGCAATGGTGGGAGAGGGGCGAGGAGGTGGGTCCGGTGGGGCTAGCTACGGTAAGGGTCGGGCGACAAAGGGGAAGGGTGGGACAGTGGCAGCGACAGCGAGGGGGGGAGCAACGGTGGGGGGCGACGGTGGCCTTGGTGGGAGGGAGAGGGAGAGAAAAGAAAAGGGAAATTCTATTTGGAACCCGATGAATTACTCAGTATAACCCATAGGTTTATTTCCTCAACTACCCCCCATTAAAATGCCTTTATTACCCTTACCTAACTACTTTTTCCCAACTACTTTCTTAACTCTTCGCAGCCTAATCTCCCATCACTTTCATTAAATTCTTGCAAACAATCTCCGATCACTTTCACTAAACATTTGTGAACGTTTCTGATTCTGAACACTTACAGCAATTACCTTTTTGTTTCTATTAATTTTAAATTTGTTCTTGATTTTTCTCAATAGATGATTATATCCAAAAATTGATGAGATGGGAAGAGTTTTGTGGAGAAGATGATGAGCACCAGATCGTGCATAATGAGCAGGTGGACTACTACAATGAATCGCAACAGCAGCAGAGATCGTGCATAATGAGCAGCTGAACTACTATAATGAATCGCACCAGCAGCACCACAATATTCTACTAACTCATTCTATTTCTATTTTTAGATTAATGCATGTTATTTAACTGATGCTGAGAATCATTGAGAATGGCGGCCCGACTTCCTCGACACATTCCAATTGGGGATACCCAAGTTCACTGACCGTTCTTCGACTCTTAGCCGTCCGGAACCCTTGGTTTCCCCGACTGGAAGCTATCGGGAACACGAACAGCTGCGAGTCGGGGAACCCAACCCTTGGGTTCCCGACTGTAATGAGTCGAGAACCCAAGAGTTACCCGACAGCTGTGAGTCGGGGAACCCGAGGGTTCCCGACTCGTTACATTTGGGAACCTAAGGGTTCCTCGACGGCTGCGAGTCGGGGAACACGAGGGTTCCCGACTCGTTACAGTCGAGAACCAAAGGATTCCTCGACAGCTGCGAGTCGAGGAACACGAGGGTTCCCAACTCGTTACAGTCGAGAACCAAAGGATTCCCCGACAGCTGCGAGTCAGGGAACCCAGCGATTCCATTCTCTATTATGTCTCACACTATTTTAAAATTTAAATTTTTTCTTCTGTTTAGATAAATTTTGTTATTTTTAATTTATATATTTTATTTATATTTTGTTTAAAGCAGAACTCATTTTTAATTGATGCATCTTATGTTTGTTTTGATAATAGGGATTTGATCATCAAAATTTAAAGAATTTTGAGAATGAGAATGGTGTATCGTTTGATGCTAGTCAAACTTTTGTTAGGAATGAGATTTTCAGTAATAAGAAAACACTGATTGAATGGGTTAAGACAGTTGAAAAAGAAAATGGAATGGTTATTATTAAAAGGGTTCTGAATCTGGGGGTATAGGAAGAAAACCTAAAGTTCGTCTTGCTTGTGAACGGAGTGGAAAGTATAAATCATTAAAAAAAAAAGAGATGAGACAATAGGAGAAACAAATCGTAGGACGACAGGTTCTAAAAAGTGTGGTTGTCCATTTCAGTTACTTGGTGTTAAATTGTCAAATGAACACTAGATATTGAAGGTTGTATGTGGATTGCACAACCATTTATCAGCAGCTCAAATTGAGGGTCATTCATATGCTGGCCGACTTACAGAGAAAGAGAAACAAATTATGATAACAATGTCTAACAATCTTGTGAAGTCAAGAAATATTTTAATGACGTTAAAGGCAGAAAATAAAAAAAATGTGAGTACCATCAAAACTATATATAATGCACGACAGAGATATAGAGTCATGGATAAAGGTGGTCGATCACAAATACAACAGTTGATGAAAAAATTGAAAGATTGTAATTATATGGAGTGACATAGAAGTGATACATTATTAGATTGTATCATAGACTTATTTTGGGCTCATCCGATGGCTATAGAGTTATTTAAAACATTTTCTCATGTGTTAATAATGGACTGTATATACAAAACTAATAGATATAAGTATCCACTGCTAGAGATCGTTGGTGTGATGTCAACTGAACTAACTTTTTCTATTGCTTTTGCATTTATGGATCATGAATATGAGGATAATTACACATGGGCAATAGAGAAATTAAATAGTCTAATGGCTCATAATACATATCCAGGAGTAATTGTAACCGATAGAGAATTGAGATTAATGAATGCAATAAAAAAAGTGTTTCCAACCACGAGCACCTTATTGTGTAGGTGGCATATATCAAAAAATGTGCTCGTCAAATGTAAGAAATTATTTGATAGAAAGGAGACATGGGAGAAATTTATGTTAACTTGGAACCTGTTTGTTTTTACGTCGATTGAGGATGAATATGAACGTCGTTTGTATGAGTCAACACTTGAGTACTATGCATATGAGGGTGCACTTAATTATGTGAGAAAGACATGGTTGAATGATTATAAAGAAAAAAAATTTGCAGTATGGACAAATAGAATAATGCATTTTGGCAACGTTACTACGAATAGGGCTGAGAGTGCACATGCAAAGTTGAAAAGACATCTTGGACCTTCTCAAGGTGGCTTAGAGTCATCATGGACAATTATTAACAGTCTTATTGAGTTGCAACATGTAGAGATTAAGGGGTCATTTGAAAAAAGTTTAACGTTGGTACAACATAACTTCAAGCCAGCAATTTTTAGAGAATTGCGAGGTGTTATATCGAGAAGTGCATTGAATATGGTACTAATGCAGTCGTAACTTGCTCATAAAATTGAAATAGACCAAGTTTCATGTAGATGTGTGATTAGAAGCACATATGGTTTACCTTGTGTACATGAAATTGCAGAGTTCATGGGACAAGGACGGCCAATTCCTTTGTCAACTATACATCCTCATTGGACAAAGTTGCAGGTAGTGCAGTCAGCTTATGATGGTGTGCCATTGTAGGTAACGATTGAGCCAGAAATAGAGAGTATATATAGAATATTTAATTCAGAACCGGAGCCAATGAAGCAAGTATTAAAGCAAAAGTTGAGAGAAATAGTTAATCCAGACACAACTTCACTACAACCACCACCCATGAAAGTTAGGACGAATGGTAAGCCAGTATCGAAGAAGAAAATTCAGGTTGATACATCCACTAAACATGATCTGTCCTTATTTGAAATAATTCAATCTAGTCAAGACAGTAGATTCCTAACAACATGGATATCCAAGAGAAACACCAACCGACTCAAGGGGTATGATGATTGTTTTCCACCACAAATACAACCGTTCTTGCATAGTATTGTTAATGTAGAATTAGATGGACATTGTGGATTTCGCATGATAGCAGGGTTACTTGGTATGAGTGAGCACAGTTGGAGAGATATTCGTTTTAGTCTGATAGGAGAGTTGCAAGCTTTTCGTGCGATGTATACGCAATTATATGGATCATAAATGCGTGTGGATGAGTTACTATATATATTGTATTGCTTTGATAATATTGCACCGTGCGAGCATTTGATGACTTTACTTGACATGAGCCATTTAATTGCTTCAAAATACAATGTCGTATTGGTACATTTGTCACGGATCCAGTGTCTTACATATCTTCCACTTAGATCAATCCCTCCTCCAACAGTACAGCACAGGATGATTACTATAGGATTTGTGAATCACTGTCATTTTGTGCAGGTATTCTTACTTATTTTGGTATTTATTTGTTTATATTGTGGATTTCATACATTTGTTTTAACAATAATTTTTGTTGCATATGTCATTTATCAGGTATTCCTTAAGTCAAGCTCACCAACTCTTCCCATCGCACTGAATTGGTACAGAAACCAATGTGATAATGCACGTGATTGGGAAACGCCATACATATCTAGAATTCAAGCATTTTTATCTCTAGTAGGTCAAGATGTGGCAACACAGGAAGTTTTTGACTTATTCGACACATGATTCTTAGGTTGTGTTTCCGAATAAGGCTCAAGGCGATGATGATTTTTCAGACAAGTTTAATCTTCATAGGTTCCAGCCTGTGATTGAAATATTAACCCATATCACCACTTATTGGCAGCCCAATTTGAAGTCCATAAGCCCATTTACTATCTCTTTAGAAGAGAAATGGGCGTAAGCCCATTTGCTCAAGAGATGGAGAAGTCCAGTCCATTACATATGATAGCCATGCTTTTGGCCGAGAAATGAAGACGGTTGGACGATTTGGGGCTGGGTTTCGTTAGGCTTAATGGTCTTATTTTTGGAGTTACCTAAATGGTGATTTGTTGTCCATATCTGAGCCTTTCTATACTTTGTGTATATTTTTGTATTTTATTTTATGGATTATATTGCACTAATATCTTGTTTTATAGATTTTCTATTCACAAACTTATTTCATACAAGATCACTGATATCACATATAAGTATTTAAAATAAGTTTTGTTAGTAACAATAGAATTATTTTTTAAGATAACACGGTTAGCTATTCGAGTTATGAAAATAATTTTTAAAGAAACTACGAAAATGAAATACAAACAGAAAAGGGTTGGCACCATTTATATCTTGGCAACATATCCGATCCTCACTAGAAACAGTCAAATAGATAAGACTCTACTCACTATAGCAAATACAGATAGTCTCAGATTACATAAAAAAATTAATCTCTATCAGTCATTTTTCTTGTCTCTTGAGGGGGGCCTGGGCTGAATGATATGGATCTGAACTCTTAGATGGTGGATTTATAATTGGTGCCGGAGGTGATGTAACCACCGTCGGTGTTCGTACCAAACTAGAAGGCGATTCACGAAATACTGTATATGCATGAGACCCACTAGAAGAAGACCCAGTAGGAATAGTCAAAATATCATATACCTGAAGACATGCCCGTCTCCACGCATCTACATCCAGAGTGAATCCACCTGATATGACTTACGTAAGAGGAGATAGTGATGCCATGATGCGCTACAAGACACAATTATTTTAAATATAAAAAATTAAACATAATATATTTAAAAATATATATTTAAAAAAATTATAATTACAAAATTAATCTTACCGCATCAGCAATGGTCACTCTATCTTGATCACCTCTGTCAAACCCGGATCTATTTGTAGGATTTTGTATGACTCGATGCGTAATACGATGATACCATACCAAGTAATCTTCACTGCACTCCCATGGCACTCGGGTAAGTCCACCCTGGCAGTATACTGGTAATAAGTGAAAATCCCAACGAGACCAATTATCATTGATAAAATCATAAATTACCTTATATGTTGTCGTACATTTACCCCGCTTGGCTTCAATAGGAGATAATGGAGGTGGAGGTATAGTCTGCATATGCCCAAATTGTCGCAGAACTCTCTCTGGATGATATGGCTCAGTCACACCTCCACACTTAAGACATCCGGAGAAGAACGCAATCTCATGCAATGGGTGTTGTGCACGATGCCTCTTATATGGTGTCCATATGACCTGCACATGTTTTAGAATTTCAATGACGAGCAATATTAAGTTGCAAAATATAATGTGTGAACAAAATACCTGATCTTCAGTTAAGTCATCAAGTCGCTCTCACAAAGATTGCAAAGAATCGTACTCACGAACAGGAAGCCACTGGTGAGCCCTAGGCAACTCGTCAGTATATGATAAGTTATGTTTACTTCTAGTCAATGGAAAATGTTCATATATCCAACCCTGTGTACATTTAATGTAAATAATTGTTAAGATATATGGAAAGACATAGTAAAAATATGCACAGAATAATAAAATTTAAATGATTACCTCAAGTAATGTTAAATATGGAAAGACATAGTAAAAATATGCACAGAATAATAAAATTTAAATGATTACCTCAAGTAATGTTAAATATCCACATATTCCCTTGACATCTCTTCTACTCGCGATATCCAGCTGCCTATATAAATATGCCAAACAAGCAACCTCCCATGCATACGTACCAGATACACTCAAGTCTTCCAACAATGCAAGATAGAAAATCGAAATCATGCTACCACTCTTATCCACAAATAATGTACAACCTAATAAAAATAACAAATACGCCCTACTAGCATTGTATATCTCTTCATCCGGAGCTGAATTTGGTACGTTCATAAATGTTCTTCGCAGCCAATCTAATTTCACATATGGTCCCCAAGTCTCAGCTATCTGGCCTGTTGCTTCTACTATTGAGACCCAAGTAAACGACAAAGTAAGTTCTGAGCTTCATTACCTGTTAAATGAGGGATTGATACAGGACTGCCAGCAACTGGTATCTTCAGAATAGTAGCAATGTCATCTAGCATGAGTATCATCTCACCAAATGGTAGATGAAATGTGTTAGTCTCAGGTTGCCATCTATCTGAAAAGACTGACACAACTTTAGGATTTACAAATCGATACGTGGATTCTATCAAATGTGCCAACTGAGATCTTACAACAACATCATAAATACGTTACTGATTTGCCAATGGCCAATCAGGAATTCTTTGTTCATGGCTATTGCACTTTAACACACTTCTTTCCTATTACATAAAAATAATAAAATAATTACTAAAATTATAATCATTATTTTAAATGTAAAATTATTTTCATAATCGCTTACCTCTCCAACCCATATGCTAACAGCAACATGATTTTTAAAACTCTTTAAAATGGATGGATCTTTAGGGCCTCCCAAAAATAATTCAGTACTGACATCCGGAACACTAGTAGATGGCTGCTCCGGAGCACTAGGAAGTGATGAGTCCAAAGTACCTGGCTACTTAGAAATATGCACCTCTGAGATAGATGTATCAGCTACAGAATGATCATCATGACCCTCTACCATTCTTCTCCTCCTCGTGGAAGCTGTCGAATGCTGACGAGATAAAGATGGACGAATTGCCTCTCCTCCTCTTTGAGTATGTGCCATACCTATAAATGAATGTACCATATTAGTTATTTTTAAAATAATAATAATCTGCTACAAATTTAATTTAATTCATATAAGAATGTTATATTAAATGTCTAAATGCATGATGATAAATAAAATTGTTTATAATAAGATTAATAATAATTAGATTTATTAGAAAAGTGAAGTGTAAAATTATAATTAATATAAAAAATAACATGTGAGATTAATATGAAATCAATGATACTTTAAAAAAAATTTAAATGGCACAAAACTAAAAAAAGTAAAAAATAAATAGATTAATAAATCTTTGAGTCAGGTTGGGTTTCTCCAACCCAAAATTTGGGTTCGAGATTCGGACCCTCGCACCGCGAGGTGCGGCAGCCACCATCGCGGCTGACGAAGGAGGCCATGGTGGCTGCCTTCATTGCTGCCAGGGTGGGAGAGGGGGTTTCTGAAACCCCCTTCACCTTGCGGTGCGGAGGTCCGCAGCTGAAGAAGACAGACATGATGGCTGCCATCACAGCCGATGGGGATGATGCCATGTGCGATTATTGAAGAAATTAAACATTAAACAAAAGACGTACCTGATTTTAGTCTGATTTCTTCTTCCTCGCAAAACAATGGCCGAAGATTGTTAAGGTTTATTTGAAAAATGTGAGAAATAGCGTGGCTGGTTTGGTTGTGAGGGCATATTTGAGAATTTATGGGCTATAAATAGTAATTTTTGTGGTTGTAAAGAGTAAAAATAAAAATTTATTTAAATAAGTTATATTGAATAATTTTTTGAGTTACTGATAGAATTTTTCAAAAGGAAATGAGAGTGAAAAAGAGAGAAAAGTAAGCGAGAGAGAGAGAGGGAAGGAAAATTCAATGGGCGGGAGAGTTTGGGGGGGGGGGGGGGTTGGAAATGCAAAATAATAAAATTTACCCGTACAACTTTCTGGAAAGCAATCTGGACGTGTAGCATTATTCAATTATATTTAGAAGAACCTGGAAATGCGTGAGGAGGGCGTGGGGTTGCACGTGACAGTGCAATTATGGAAATAAAAGAGGTAACGGTACAGACCTACAAGAGTCAGATAAGACTTTGGTTTTGGGGTTTTGATTATATAATAATAATTAATCTTTCATATATTAATTAAACTTTGACAAGGGATCCTCCGTGTAACGTGTTTCACGTTGCCGCTTCTGACTTCTGTCCGTCCATTGCATAATTTTTAAGCAAAGGAATACTGTTTTGTATAAACATTTTAAATTCATTCGCCAGCTTATCAAATTGGGATTCACTAGGTGGCTCAAATATTTCAGTTAAATTAAATTAATTAAAATTGATAATTTGATTTGATTTAATTTATAGATCGAGTCAGTTCAACTTTTAAATTTAAATTTTTTAATTATTTTGATAAAATTCTATTTTTTATTGAAAAAATTAAAATAATTAAATAAAATGAAATGTCATTTTCATTAGAATAAAAAAATTAATCAAATAATATTATTTTTAATCGAGTAATATCATTTTTACTCAAATAATAAAATTTTTGAATTAGATAATATTTCTAAATTGAAATGCATTCACAAAGATTAATCAATTAAATTTTTTTTTATTCAAGTAATAATTTTTTTACTCAAATAATCCTTAATTCTTACTTTGATAACAAATTTTTTGAATCAAGTAATATTTCTCCGCTGAAATCTATAGTTAATTAAATAAAAATTGTTATTAATTTAGTAATATTATTTTTACTCAAATAATATTTATTTAAATATTTATTTTTTATTTATTTGATCAATTTAATTTTTTTTATATTATTTAATTTTTTTCAATTTTCGTGTTTGTCTGATCGATACAATTCGGCTTGATTTTTACACAAGTTTGGTTATTTTGTTTGAAATTGAATGAATGCTCATTTTTAATAAAATAAGTTAAAAAATAGATTATACATGTTTTTATTTAATTTTTTATTTGAATATTAATTATGGGAATCAGTGAAGTGTTGAGCAAATAAAATAGAAAAGGTAATTGAATTATTGGGACTGAGGATGCGTAAAATTTTATCAATAATTAATGAAGTTTGCGTGGAAAGACGTGAGCCATTATGGGTTACAAGTCTTGACCATGAAGTATGGTACGTACTGACCAAAATATTGTACAATTCTATTTTTAATTGATAATAATAATTGAGGTGGCGATTAATTAATTATCAGTCATGATTTGGGCGTTACCTTATTAACTTTGTGAATTTTTCTTATCTTATTTGACACATTAAATTAATTATCTTAATCTCAAAATTCTTGAGACTCAGTTCTACTTTCTGGGTGATATAGTGACACTTTTGAATTCTTTTTCATCAATTTAAAATTTTGTTTTTTTAAGATAATCATCCTTACTCAATCTCCATTACTCGTGTTCTTGATTTGATAGAAAAGGTAAATCGCGAATAAAGATTTTATCTTATTACGCAGAATAAAGAATTAAACTCACGACTTACTAATGCGAATTTTAATTTATCATGATACAATTATTTGACTTGTACCTTGAAAGTAATTTTGAATTTTTTTTTGGAGTTTGTGATGGAAAGAACCTGTTGAATTATTATAAATATAAATATAAAATAAAATTATTATAAGTATGTAAACATTTTTTATTTTGTAATGAATGGTGTATTTTATATGAAAGGAATGTAATAATCAATTGCTTTAAGAGCAATCCGTGTCTCAATTAACGCATCTGATTCAGTATTATTTAAACACAATTGTCTACATTTTCATTCTCTCAAAATTTATAGAGTCAAGCATTGCGGGATTTTTGGCAATTCTCTAATTTTATTTTACTCATCTCTTTTTTTCTTTTTTAGTTAATGGGCCATCACGAACGCTCTACTGTTCGATCCCATAATATCAACAGAAGATGTAAATTAGAAAATTTAGCAACCAGCTCGATTCCTAACCTTATTATAAACATGAAGGCGACAAACGGTTATCAACTTTCAAAATCATTCTAACTGTTAAACTTTTTATGATCAAGGTCGAATACTAAATCTAAATATTGAAAGAACACCCCAAAATATACTTTTTTTTGGCTAGCGAAGGTATGCCCTGTGGGCTACTTCTCTCTTTTGATTGCCACATTAATTAAATTGTGTAATGCAACTTGGGAAGCTCCACGTTTCACAGACACAATTATGACCAAAATGTTATGGGATGAGGAACAGAATGTTCAATTGAAACATTATCCAAATAAAGCCAAATAATAACAATTTGATGCATGTGGGCCCAGGTCTACGTAGCCTATAGCGTAATCGGACGTACCGAATGGCTTAATATAGACGCATTTTGGTCGATAATTAAAAAATATAATATTTAATCTTTCATATAAAATATTAAATTTAATAATTTAATTATTAAAAATTATTATTTTAAATTTTTTCGTGACGAAATATTAACACGTGTATGAATGCACTTAGTGGCAGACCCACATGTGTGCTGTCCTGAGCTGGAAGTCAGGGCAACTCATTATTAAAATTAATTTTTAGTGTAAAAAAATAATAAAAATATTTTTTTTAATATAAAAAAATAATTTTTAATAATAACTCAACCAAAAAAAATTACAACTCACCCTAAAATTTATGGTGTGCAGCTCTATATCTCAAAAAAAAAAAAAAATTAACCTCCCTTATATAGATTTTCTGGATCCACCCCTGAATGCACCCATTTTTATAAGTGACAAATTACATGAATAATAAGGTGACAGTATTTGAATAAAGTGATTAATTTGTTGTATTCCATCAATAATTAAAAAATATGAAGTTTGATCTTTAATGTACAAAAAAATATCAAGATTATATATTTTAATTATAAAAATTATTACTTTAATTCTTTACCCTGAGATATAAAAGAGAATATAAATAAAAAGTGAAAAAGCGATGAAATCAGGTTCAACAAAAAGAAATTATAGAGATTGATTTTGTTATATTTTGTGATTGAAAATAGAAGGTATCATTTTTGAGATTAGTGATTCAAACATTTTAGATGTTTGAAATTTAGGATTTTTTTAACCTATGGGTAATTTAGTCTTTTCTCCATCAAGATAAATTTTAATCTAGTACGTCTTGTTAACGTGATTTTTTTATAAAATAACACTTTTTTTTCTATATGTATGTTCTATGTGGTGTAAATAATAACTTTTTTTACTCTTAATTAGGATAATGACAAAAAGTAATAATTTTTTCTATAAATAATATTTAATAGTTGAGATATAAAATTTTAACATTTTTATATATTAAGGATCAAACACCATATTTTTTAACTAATGAGGGAGCACAACAAACCAGTAAGTGTATTCAAATACTACTATTTAGTCATTCACGTGATGTATCACTCGCAAAAATAATTGCGTTCATACACATCCTAACATTTTGTCACGATAAGAACTTAAAATAATAATTTTTAAAAATTAAAATATTAAATTTTAACATTTTATACATTAAAAATTAAACATCATATTTTTTAATTATTGAGGTGACATTATGTATTATGCCTAATATAATAAAAGTCATTATGAATAAATAATGTATACATAATGCTAATAATTGTTTTAAGATAATAATAAATATATTCTATTTTTAAATAAAATATATTTATTATATTATGTTTTAGTATTTAAATAATTAATTAGTTAATAAATAATCATGTTTTAAAATATTTAATTATTAAAAATAATACATAATAGATACCCATTATCTAAAAATAAAATATATTTATTATTATCTCTTAACGGTTATCATAAAAATAATAAATAACATTACTCATAATTTATTGAAATTTTGTTAGTTGAAATTACTAAACCTGAAAGATAAAACGACAAGTTTTTTTGTTTGCCTTGCTATAAAATGACAACTATTCATAGTTAAGAAAGTGGGCCCTTTCTCGTCAGCGTGTGTCGGAAAAAATGTTTCAGTTAGGGTGTATTTGATTGCATTACCTAAAATTTAATTCTAGGTAATATTGCCTAGAAAATAAAAACTACCTCACCCCCTTGGAAAATGAATTCCATAGAAATAAGGTTTAAATGTTTGTACCATACATATTTTTTCATAGAAAAATAAAAAGTGTTTGATTGTTTTTCATAGAAAATGTGTAATAATTACATATTTTTTATGAAAAATGTGTGCAATCAAACACACTTTTAAGGTGTGTTTGATTGCATTACCTAGAATTTAATTCTAAGTAATATTGCCTAGAAAACAAAAACCACTCCACCTCCTTAGAAAATGAATTCCATGGAAATAAGCTTTAAATGCTTGTACCATCTATATTTTTTCATAGAAATTTTAAAAGTGTTTAATTGTTTCTATAGAAAATGTGTGCAATCAAACACACATTTAAGGTGTGTTTGATTACATTACCTAGAATTAAATTCTAGGTAATATTGGTTAGAAAACAAAAACCATCTCACCCCCTTAGAAAATGAATTCTATGGAAAAAAGCTTTAAATACTTGTACCTTACATATTTTTTCATAGAAAAATTAAGAGTGTTTGATTGTTTTCTATAGAAAATATGTAATCATTACACATTTTTTATAAAAAATATGTGCAATCAAACACACTCTTAGAGAAAAATAATATCCAATCTGAAAAGTTAAGTTTAAAAGATAAAAAAATCTACAAAGTGTTTACATCTTATGTTATGACATATCTCAAACATTATAATGAAAACTAAAATAAAGAACATAAATTATTAATATATATTTACATTCTTCAAAGAGTTCACTTTGCTGGAACTCCTGATTTTCATTTTTTTGACCTCCCTAAGCTTTATACGCTTTTCACGATCATGTTAATATTTGTAATACTAATATCTAAGTACTCACTAAATAAAACTTAGAGATGATCATGAATAGCTTCACTAAGTATTAGAAGGCTTTTGAGGTGAATGTGAATGCTGATATTTATGATAAAGATATTTATTACTCACCTAAAAAAGCTTAAAAAGGACAACAAACACTTTCTATTACCGTCAATTCATTCATTTCCTAAAATATTATTAGGTTTTTTATACAAATACTAAGGTTGCGTTATCTTTATTTTTTAATTTTTATTTTTGAGTTTTGAATTTATTTTTATTTTTTCTATTATAATAATAAAATATGAAAAAATAAATGTGCTTTGAACATAGAATTTATTTTGAATAAAAACACTCAAAACAACTTTTTGTTGTTTTGAGTTTTCTTTATAATTTTTTTTTTGTTTTCAAAAATACATTTTTAAAAATAATAAAGAGAACATATTTTTATTATTTTAGAAAATTAAAAACTAAAAATAACTTGAAAACAATAAAAAGAACGCAGCCTAATATTTGTGATGTCAACTCTCAGTTACTCACCAAATACTTATTTAGAGTGCAAAAGCATACTCATATTTCAAATAATTGATTTACATGAAAGTTGACATTTGTGATTGTAACATTCCGCATAGAGCGATAGGAAAGTCTAGAATAACTTAGCTTGATGGGTTTATACGAACTTCTCAAGGGGTCACCCATTCTTGAGTTGCCCCAGCTCAAGCACGCTTAACCCCGGAGTTTTTTGCCTACTGTAAGTGCCCCCTCCCAGATATCTCAACCATCCAAACTATCCAAATGAGAGCGCTTACGGAAGGGAAAATGAATGAAACACAAGACAAAAGCTACTTTGGCATTCATATACAAAAATAAGAACAGCAGAAGCAAAGCTAAATATATGCATGCACTACGAGTACCTCGCTAACACGACAGTCACATGATAAATAAATGAACATAGACTCTTGTGCCGACATACACGAGACTCGAGAAAAGACCTAGCACAGTACAAAATAATAGAGTAAATCCTACTTAGACATCAGAGTTGACAGGGATTAACGGGACTGCCTGTACACCATACCGACTCTACCGCTCGAAGCTGACTCCCTTGCCCTTGACTCACGCTGCCACTACCTGGAATGATGGAAAAACAAAGTGAGTCAAGAGACTCAGCAAACATAAGGAAAGAAAGGTCGAAGACTGTATAGATCCAATAAGCTCTCCCCCAGAACACCAACCCCCAAGCACACACAAGCCATGAGACGCTACCACACAATAGTATAGCATAATGAAAGCACATACCGGTCATTGGGGACCACACAAGACACATGGCACCCAAATCCCATATCAACTTGTCGTTGCCCTGAAAGGCAACATAAATCTCTAACAAACCTGCGCGTGTTGTCTCGGGTTGGTGCTCCCGTCACCTGTGTGTCCGTGTGGGTACTCTCGACACCCGAGCCATAAGCTCCCTCGAAACGATCCTCCCGTCCGAGAACTGATAACTACCAGTAACCATGTAATGCACATAAAAATGCAATGGCATATTAAGCATTAACGTGATATACTGGCGCCCATATATCTAGGCATCGGCCATACTCCGCCTACATAGTAAACCACACGCGATGCATATGCCCTTGCTGGATGCAATCTAACCAAGTTAGAATGTTCGTGTCCAAGCATACTCAATAAATGACTATCCCAACATGCAACCCGTACCCATGTGTATATCAAATCATGAACAATAATACAACATATCAAATCACTCAATAAATCACATACTGGCAGAGCTAATCAGTAGTGTCCAACACCGGTCAGCGGTTAGTGACTAGGAGTGTCCACCCGACGGTCCACTTTAGGGCCGTACAATAGTCTACCCCAACGTCAACAAACAGCCGACCCCTATCCTACTGCTCGATAACTCTAATCGAACCATAAATAAACTCGAGAAAATCAGAGATAAACCCGCATGTCTAGAAACCTAGTCCCCAAGCTGGGTTCTACATCATTCCGAAAGGAATTGGGGCAGTACAAACCCCCGTGGGCACACAACAAATAAAACTCTAGAAGTCACGGATTTAATTTAAATTAAAACAAATGAATAACAACTCAATAAATAATGCTAGGCGTCGAATTAAAGTAAGGGAGGGAATAAAATACAAGAAACCACGGAGTCTCTCACGGGAATTAAGGAACATGAGGAGAGGGTTGGGAGCTTACCTTTACACGACTGATTCTAGCCTTTCTCGCACTCCCGCTGCGAAATAAAAAGTTTAATAGAGATTAATAAAATCGTGGCCCACATTAATTAAATATACCCGTGTAATATAAATAATTTAGCCGTCTAAAATCCTATGTAGGCACACCGTAAATAAAACCTCAACGAGGCTTATATTTAATTTAAATTAAATCACGTCAATAGCATCCTCAATTTATATAATTTACACGCGACATTGAAATGAATTAAGGAAATGCGAGGAGTTTGTAAAATGAAAAAAGATCGCAAGAGTAGAGAAGAGCTTGCCTCGTTTAAGCCGATTACAGCGATTCCACGCTCGAACACCACCAAAATAATACATACTGAAAAATAGAATAAACTCCTAAAATTAATAAAATTGGACTCAAAATTAAATTCTAACAACACAGAATGAATAATACATAATTCTTCACTTACCTGGTTAATTAAAACTCAATTATACCGCATTTAAACTCAATTTTCCTCCCAAATTCCACCATTTTTCTCACTGCGCGCGAGCTTCTTCTTCTTCAAATTTTCTTACTGTTTTTTGCTGTTTCAGGACGCCTGAATTGGGCTTAAAAGAAGAGCAAAATGGGCAGTTGGGGAGAGGCCACATGGCGGCCACTGAAGACTTCACCACCTCCTTGAAACGACATCGTTTTGGGGAGAAATTTGCTGAAAAATCAACAAATTTCTCCTAATCTCGCGCGCACGCCCGAGGGTTTGATCCTGCGTCCCTCATCTGGTCGGCCTCACGCGCGACCACCCGCGCCCATGCTTATCTTCAACCTATATGGGTCTTCAATTAAATTTAAAATGACTTTCAGTCACTTTTGCAAATCACGCTTCAACACCCACTATTTCCATTAATTACACACACCCTAGACTCCAATTTTCCTCTTATTACACTTACACCCCAACTTTCCAGAAATTCACCCAAATAATTTTATTTTAATCTTTTCTTAGATACTCCCCAATTAAGTAATTATTTTCTAAAAATAACATAAATAAATATTTTCTTACATCTCCAAACACCCAAATAAATTAATATTTCCTTTTAACCTGCAAATATATAATAATCACCACAATTATGATAATTAATAATGATTAACCGCTGCCAAATAATTTAATTAGCTACCCTTAATTCCCTATTTCCTCAAAACAATATAAATATTTATTTTTCCTTAATTCCTCAAATATTTCGTAATGACTTTAAATACCAAATTAGTAATCATTATTTATTTCTTAATTTCTGAGATATTACACCTACATTCAGCCCAAAAGGTATCCAGCTGGTGTTATTTTCTTCCTTACTTATCCTCAATATATACTACTCTTTTCCGGGCTCTTGGGGTATTACATTCTCCATTCCTTTAGCACATGACGTCCTCATCATGCGACCTTACAACTAGTCCCAGACTTTTTCTTCTTTGGAGGTTGTCATCCTAAAAACCTGTCATGAGCTATTCCTTGATTAGGCTTCGCACCCTAGCTCCACTCCCCGCCCTCATTGGACCGCCTTCTCCAAGAGTCGGCTCTGGTACCACCTGTAACATCCCGCATCAAGCGATAAGAATGATCGGAATAACTTACCCTGATAAGCCTACACGAACTTCCCAGGGGGTCACCCATCCCTGAGCTGCCCCAACTCAAGCACCCTTAACCCCAGAATTCTTTGCCTACATTCAGCCCAAAAGATATCTAGCTGGTGTTGTTTCTTTCCTTACTTATTCTCGATATATATACTACTCTTCTCTGAGCTCTTGGGATATTACAGTGATGTCAACCCCTAGATTAACGTTAACATTATGCTACTAATAGTGTTTGTTAACCAAAATATGGGTTGAAAAAATTGGGATATGGAAAGCATTTAAGATAAAAGTGTTTTTTATTATATTTGTGAAATTTATCTAAAAATTCACTGAAAAGAAATCACGTGATTTCTGATCTAATATTATTCAAATAAATTTTTTTTCCTGACCCTTCAGATAAATTTATCTAGGACCTTACAAATAAGAAAAAATAATCCATATCCCTCTTAATGCATTCCAAAAAATTTAACAAATAGTCCGATAAAATTTTTGAAATATTTTTAATTTTATTTTGATCATTTTAACTTTATTTTGATATAATTTTATTTTTTTTTATTTTAACAAAACAATACTTTAAATAAATATTAGATTTGATGTTTGAAATTTTGAATGTTTAAAAATTATTTTTAACTTCAAAATATGAACTTTCAAAACTTTGAAACAACTTTTAACTGTGCATAATGTTAAATGCATTAGAGATTTGATGTAGCCTCGAAATTGGATTTCGTATCAAATGCAATAGAGATTTGATGAACTGAGCTTTTTCTGTAACTTGGGAATCCAAAGCTTATCTTCCCCCAATCCTATCCCTACCAGTGGAAGTGGAACCTTCAAAAAGCATCGAAAATTGAGAACATGATTCGGTTTGTTAAATCACTTCCCTTGTAACAGTATAAAATGCTACTTAAAATATTAAATTTAAGTATCTAAATAATATTTTTATATAATATAATTTTAACCTTAACATAATCACTATAATACTTAAGGTGTCATTTATTCTATTAAAGTTGAATAAGGGTGCATTTGATTGCGACGATGAAAGTTACATGGAAAGAAAATAAATTCTAAACAATTCAATTGTCTAGAAATTATTTAAATATAAATTATCAATTGAGAGTGTTTGATTACAATTTTATTTTCTATGAAATTTCCACCCAAACCCACCCCGTCTCCTTTCTACCTCCCCCCATCTATTTCTCTTCCCCCCTCCCAGTTCTCCTCATCACCCCCCCTCGCCGGAGAATGGAGAGATTCGGTAGCACGGCTAGGCAAGCGCAAAGCGCCGACGAGAGCAGCGTCGTTAATGTCAAGGCCCGCTTCTAGATATACCCGCTAGCATAAGACATGCTACCCAAAAACATTACCATGGACATGTTAGCAATGCATCATACAATGGAAGAGATTCCCATGGACATGCTACCCAAAAACATTACTTATGGACTTTCCCAAACAAGCTCAATATGGTTAGTATAGATTTAGGAAAGCTTTAAATGACTCAAATTATCTATAAAATATATCATATTATATATCAAATTAAAATCCTCAAAGTCTAGTTTATGAGGCTTCAAACAAATTGTAATTCTGAGTTCTAGGTCAAAAGTTATGGTCAAAATAGCGCAACTTGCGCAATATTGAAAAAAATTTGATTAGTCGATTTTTGGAAGGCATTAGTCGACTAAAGCTTAGTCGACTTATGAAAATGCTTAGTCGACTCATAAAGGCCCATTAGTCGACTGGGCTGAGGTTGGGACCGAAAACATGCAAAAAAAGGCCTCCCATGAGTCGACTAAGCCCCAAAAATAGTTGACTCATCACCCACAAACACACTAAATGACCCCAAAACTCCCCAAAACAATCCCAAACAAACCATAGCTAATCTCCTACCCCCAAGTTGCCATTCCATGAAATAAATATGGGAAAAACAAGCCTCAAAGAGACCAAGAACAAGACTCAATGAATCCATTAAAAGAAACCCATTTTTCTTTTGGAAAAGTTGGAACAACCAACTCAACTTAAGTTTCAAAAGCACCACTTTAAGACATAAACATATAATCTTAGCCAAGCATAAAACTATAATCTTGGAACAAAATTTAAGATAAAAAAGGAAGGATGCTTGCCTTTTCTTGATGAAGAAAACCAAGAGGATGATAAAGACCCTCCACTTGAGCTTGCTTCCCAACCAACAATGGAAGAAGATGAAGGAATGAAGAAAATGAAGAAAAAGAAACAATAGGCTGCCGAGAGAATGAGAGAAAGAGAGAGAGAGATGGAGAGGAAAATTTGAGAAAAAGCAAGAAGGCATGGCTTGCCTTCTCGCCACCCACCAAACCCACCAAATCTTGCTTCATTTTCCACATTTACCCCACATACATATCACACACATAACACTTTGTGAAGCCCATTTAGGTCTTTTAGCTTTATTTCTATTTTCATATCTCTTTTTCTTTAATCTCCCATTTACACACACAATATAACACACACATATATATTTTATGCCTAGGCCCATTTTTTACTTATGGCCCAAGCCCACTCCAAAAGCCTATGAAACTATTTACCCCAATCACTTCCTTTGGGCTACACCCTTGGTCTAAGCCCACTTCATATCACATTTATACTTTAATTTTTTTCACACTCACAATAATTTACTTCCAAGAAAAAGTTAACCAAAAATGCTATTATTAATTTAACTACAACTAACCCTTAAGGCCCACATGACATGCTCTACATTAAATTGCAAATATCATCTAAGACCCATTAAACGGGTCGTTACAGTTTCTACCCCCCCTTAACGAAATTTGGTCCTCCAAATTCGTACTTGGTCAAGCAAATAGTTGGGGAAAAATTTGCCGTATCTCATCCTCATGCTCCCAAGTGGCCTCATCTAGGGAGTGACGCTGCCATTGCACCTTCTTGAAAGGAATTGATCGTTTTCTCAACACTTTCTCTTTTCGCTCCAAAATGCTAACTGGCATCTCCTTATATGCCACATTCAGCCCAATCTCAACAGTTTGATAGTTGATGATGTGCTTGGGATCCGGCACGTACTTCCTCAACATGGACACATGGAAGACATTATGAACACCGGTTAATTGCAGTGGCAAGGCCAACCTATACGCCAAAGAGCCAACCCGCTCCAGAATCTCAAAAGACCCAACATATCTGGGACTGAGTTTCCCTGAAACTCCAAATTGGTACACGCCTTTCATGGGCATTACTCTCAGCCATACTTGGTCTCCTATAGAAAACTCTAAGTCACGCCTTCTCCTATTTGCGTAACTCTTTCGTCGATCTTGGGCTGCTTTCATTCGCACCCTAATAGTCTTAATTTTCTCTGAAGTTTGCTTAATTATCTTCGGCCCCAATAATGCTCTATCCCCAGATTCTTCCCAACAAATAGGCGACCTACACGACCGGCCATACAGTGCCTCATAAGGCAGCATACCAATACTGGCGTGATAGCTATTATTGTAGGCAAACTCTACCAATGGCAAATGGTCATCCCAACTGCCATAAATATCCAATGCACACGCCCTCAACATATCCTCCATCGTTTGGATCGTCCTTTCCATTTGATCGTTAGTCTGCGGATGAAATGCAATATTGAACTTCAATTTTGTTCCCAAACCTTCATGCAGTGTCTCCCAAAAATGAGATGTAAATCGAGGATCCCTATCTGACACAATACTTGTTGGAATTCCATGTAACCTTACAATTTCATCAATATACATCTTCGCCAATTTACTCAAGGGATGTGTCTTTTTAAGTGGTAAAAAGTGGGCTGACTTCGTTAACCTGTCCACTATTACCCAAATGGCATCATTTCCCTTTTTCGTTCTAGGCAAACCCGTCACGAAATCCATGGAAATGTTGTCCCACTTCTACTCTGGAATGGGCAATGATTGCAACAACCCTACTGGTTTCTGATGTTCAGCCTTGACTTGTTGACACACCATGCAACGAGATACGAATTTTGCCACATCTCTTTTCATTTCATCCCACCAATACTGTCGATGCAAGTCTTGATACATTTTTGTCACACCAGGGTGAATGGTATAATGAGTCTTATGGGCTTCGAATAAAATCTCTCGCCTTACTCCTTCATCGTCAGGTTCACAAATACGACCTCGAAAGGCAATAAGCCATCCTCTCTTTGTCTGAATCCCACAAAGAAAATCTCTCCACGTCAGACAGAATCTGAGCTAGCTTCTCATCCTTAGGCTGTTGAGATTGAATATACTCAATCACATCTGACTGGATCTTCATATATGCACAATATACCACAGGGTTCTCCTCAGAAGAAGAGATGGACATCTCACCCATCTGTCTTAATAAGATCCACTCCTGGACCATCAATGTCACGACCCAAAATCTGAGGCCGTGACCGGCACCATTCCCCCTAGAAGTCACAAACTCTAGCAGGGAATAGTAAGCCTTCTATTACACAATCCTTCAAACATTTAACAATCTCATAAGCATTACAAAATAAATGCATTTCCATTAACTGATATTAAATTGCCCACCGGGCTATAAATCCATTACATGCTTACAATATTCAAAATTTCTCACATTACATATGAAAGGAATATTAACTTCCCTATACTCAACCCGTGAGAAAGAATGCATGTGCTGTAGCCGAAACGTGTCTAGAGTAATAAAGTAGAATCGTTTACCACGACTCCTACTGTCAAAATGATGTCAACCTACAAAATCTGAAGTATTGAGGGGTAAGCCTGGCACTGGCTTAGTGAGGAGTAAAGAGCATTATAATGGGGGAAAATAGAATCAATGCATCCAAAAATGATCATCATAACGTGTTATGCCAATAGTACTTACAACAATATAAGAGATGACAAATAAACATGCACGTATATGAGTTAACCATCTAGAACCAAAGTTCACATATTCCATTCTCTTGGGGCGGAACGACTCTCACCCACAAGATTTGCTTCGGCGGAACCACTCTCGCCTACAAAGCATCATGGCGGAACCACTCTCGCTAAGTAAGGGTGGACCCACTCTTACCCTAATACATTTACGTATACATGGTGCACCGACGGCTAACATTTACTGTAGTTAGCATACAGGGTTCTAGTTGTTACTTCATTTAACACATTTTTCATACAATCATTTCATATTATCAAATGCCATATACAATATATCACAAGTGTCAATATGCGCTCAACAAACAATATGGATTCTACCTTCCCAAATGTAATTCGAGAATGAAATCATGCATAGTATATAGATTAATAAAAGAAATGAATGCAACAATTACCACCATAATACAATTCACCCACTCACAGTATTATAGAAGATGCAGGATCCCCTCAAACGCCTCTTGGATGGGGCGCGTGAAAATCACCTAACAAAATTATCAAATTACATAAGATTTAATTAAATACAAAATTTAAATCCTCTAGGATTTGGATCGACCCAAATCCAATGGCCCAACGCCCCAAAATAAAACAACCTAAGCCAGCCACATTGCTAACGGCCACCACTGGTCGAAAATCTCGACGATCAAAATCTACCATTAGCAATGCCTAACAATAGAGGTCAATATATACAAAAATGAGCTAGATCTAACGGTTGGATTTCCGTAGATCTGGTTTTTAACATTCTGGCCAGATTTAAAAATAAGCTATTTGGCATCGCCAACCATATTTTTCGGCGATCCGAGACCACCAGTCAACTCTCTTACCCTTATAAACCAACATAACCAAAAATCATCAAGATCTAACGGTTAGATCTTCGTAGATCTAACTTTTAATTTTCGGCCAGATTACAAAACATGCTATTGCCGCCGCCGGCCGACGTTTTCCGACGATCCAAGGCAGCCATTCAACACCCCTAACCCCATTTACTAACATATCCAAAATCTAGCAACATCTAACAGCTAAATCTTTGTAGATCTAAGTTCAAAGTTTCGGCCAACACACCCAAATGCATATACATACACCTCTCACGAATTTATGCTTAAAAGTAAGGCTAAAGAAAATAAAAAGCTTACCTTGTTGTAGATCGGGGTCGATTTCACGGTGAAAGTGTGGTTGGATTCAAGATCCAACGGCTAGATTTTGCAAAATCACTTGAAAGAGAAAATGAGAGAGAGAGAGAGAGAAAGAGAGAGAGAGAGAAGAAGCTCGCTGGAACGGCTGGAAAAGAAGAAGGAGAATAAGGGGGGGAGGATGGAGCCCTAAGGCTTTTATATGGCCTTATGGGCTTAAGTTCTCTTCTTGGGCCTTCTTAAATTAAGGCCCAAAGCTGGGCCTTACAATCACAATATACCACAGGGCTCTCCTCAGAAGAAGAGATGGACATCTCACCCATCTGTCTTAATAAGATCCACTCCTGGACCATCAAAGCTACCATAGATGCTCCACGACGGCTTAACGTATCGGCCACTACATTGGCCTTCCCTGGATGGTATAAAATCTCGCAGTCATAATTCTTAAACAACTCAATCCATCGCCTCTGCCTCATATTCAACTCCCTCTGGGAGAGAAGATACTTTAGACTCTTATAATCTGTATAAATCTCCACATTCTCCTTGTATAAGTAATGCCTCCAAATCTTAAGTGCAAACACCACTGCCGCCAAGTCCAAGTCGTGTGTGGGGTAATTCATTTCATGTTTCTTTAGCTGCCTCGAGACATAGGCATTAACTCTCCCATCCTGCATCAACACGCACCCCAAACCTGAATGTGAAGCATCGCTATAAATAATAAACTTCTCCCCACTTCTTGGAATTGTTAACACTGAAGTTGTTGACAACCTCTTCTTCAACTCTTGAAAGCACTCCTCACAAGCTTTATTCCACTCAAACTTGACTCCTTTTCGAGTCAATTTAGTTATGGGTGATGATAAGCGAGCAAAACCTTCAATAAATCTTCGGTAGTAACCCGCCAATCCCAAGAAACTCTTAATGTCAGTCACTGAAGTTGGCCTTGGCCAATCCACCACTGCCTTCACTTTCTCTGGATCCACTGCAATCCCTTCTTCAGACACAACATACCCAAGAAAACCAACTTGCCTTCGCCAAAAATCACACTTATTTAGCTTTACATACAACTGCTTCTCTCTGAGCTTTTGTAGGGTTATTCGAAGATGAGCCTTATGCTCCTCCAGACTTAGCGAGTATATCAGTATATCATCGATAAATACAATGATAAAACTGTCTAAATACTCCCTGAAAACCCTGTTCATCAAATCCATAAAAATGGCAGGGGCGTTCATCAACCCGAATGGCATCACTACAAACTCGTAATGTCCATACCAGGTGCGTAAAGCTATCTTCTGCACATCTTCTTCTCTGACCCTCACTTGGTGATACCCTGACTTCAAATCTATCTTTGAAAATACCGAAGCTCCTCAAAGTTGATCCAATAAATCGTCAACACGTGAAAGAGGGTACTTATTCTTCAATGTCACCTGATTCAACTGCCTATAATCGATGTATAATCTCATAGATCCATCCTTCTTCCTCACAAATAATACCGGAGCACCCCAAGGCGAGGCACTCGGGCGAATGAATCCTTTCTCAATTAACTCTTACAGTTGCATTTTCAGCTTATTCAATTCGTTCGGGGCCATCCTGTAAGGTGCCTTAGAAATAGGCTGCATTCTTGGCACCAACTCAATGGTGAACTCAACCTCCCTTAGAGGTGGCAATCCTGGTAACTCCTCCGGGAACACATCGAGAAAATCCTGAACTACTGGAATTTTTGATAGTTTCATCTTGTTCTCCTTGCCTGTTGTCACAAAGGCCAAGTACGCCTCACAACCGTAATGCACTAGCTTTTTTGCCTTCATTACCGAAATCATGGGAGTTGCACTCATTGGCTTGATGCCCCTATACAAAATGGTTGCCTGCTGAGGTAATTCAAAATGAATCACCTTCCCATAACAATCAACCTTAGCATGATGTCTGGATAGCCAATCCATGCCTAATATAAGGTCGAAGTCCTTTATGTCTAACACCACGAGGTCACCTGGTAGCTCCCTATCATGCACCTTAATCCTGCAATCTTTATAAATCTCACCACCCACCAACTCTGTATTCCCGGGCGTGGTCACAATCAAATAGTATGGCATTGATACTTTCAGGACTGGTATATGGCATGCAACCTGAGGTGCAACAAAAGAATGTGTAGACCCTGTATCTAATAAAGCACACACATCAATCTCATACAAAGTGAGAATACCTTGGATAGTGTCGTTTCCCTTCTCGGCATCAGCTTGAGTCAAAGCGAACACTTGTCCCTGAACATGAGGTCTATCAGCTCCTGAAGAATGTTGCGCCGAAGGTAGTGCCAAAGGTGGAGCTGTTCTTTGAACCTAAGGTGTTGCTGGTCTTTGCCCTGGCCTCTGTCCCTGACCCCCAAATCTCTGACCTCCACGTTGTTGGGGCTGGCTACAAACATTGGCCTTGCGGCCCTTCCTGCCACATCGATAACATACTACTTCTTTATTGGCGACCGTACTAGGATTTTGAGGGCAATCTTTCTTCAAATGCCCAGCTTATCCACATAAATAGCATACGCCTTTGATGAAGTGACATGGCTCCTTGTGTCTTTTTCCACAAGTCTTACAAGGTGGAATTTCTGTGGTATTCTTTGAAAAACCTGCTTCCTATTTTCTCTTCTTACTATTGTTATTCTCGCGAGCTGCACTTGCCCCTTGGGAAACCGACCGTGCTGCTCTTAACTCGCTTCTTTCCCTTTCAAGGGTATAAGCTCTTTGAACCACCGTGGCATAATCTGAAAATTTGGCGTCGCCCATCGCATATCTAATTTCCACATTCAACCCTCTGTGAAATTTTGCCGTTTTCTTCTCTTTAGTAGACACCAAGTCAGGAGCAAACCTGGCTAAGGAAAGGAACTTTGCCTCGTATTGTGCCACTGACTTGTCCCCTTGCATCAATTCAATAAATTCGTAGGTCTTTTGCTCACAGACCCACACTGGAAAAAAGTTCCCATTGAATAACTCCTGAAATTCCGTCCATGTTGGCTGCCTGGCAACAAATCTCTGTCTGGTAATCGCCCACCATCTCTCAACATCTCCCCTGAGAAGGAACGTAGTCAATCTGACTCGCTGGGCATCATTGCACTCAATAGCCATAAGATACTTCTCAATAGACTCCATCCAATTTTCTGCTGCCAATGGATCAGGTCCTCCATGGAATTCTGGGGCTCAGAGAGCCATAAAATTTTTCAGCAACTGACTTCCCGTACCACCCTCTGCCTCATAAACTTCCACTCCCCGAGTTACCGGGTTTGAAGTCTGCCCCTTATGGCCTTCATTATGGGTTGATTCACCTTCAGCCTCTTGTGGTGCCTGCCCTTGCCCTCTCTGGTTAGCCATAAAGGCCTCAAATTGCCTCATCATGCTCGTTACTACACCCCTCATCTCCGTCATCTCCTGACGCCATTCTGGGGTAGGCTCCCCTGGAGTAACAGGTCCTGGTGGCTGAGCAGGAGTAAGGTCAGGAATAACCTTATTACCTCAGGCCCAGGTAGGTGATATACCTCGACGTCCACTCATTCCTGCACAAACAAATCATCTTATCTTAGAACACCATCTCGATATTTATCTCTCTTAGACTATTAACTAAGTCCTAACTCTACCCGACTCGCCTATGTGTACAGAGACTCCACTTTCATCCCAACCTTTGCTCTGATACCAAATTGTCAGAGCCCGCTTTCGGATATACCCGCTAGCATAGGACATCTGAAAGAGAGTCTATCCAAAATGGAATTACAAAAGCAAACATAAACAAAACTTCATCGAATAGGCAGCTCACTTCTACTATGAGTGATAATCTTTCTTACAATATTTCTTTGGGCTTACAAGCCATACAATTCTCAAAAATAAACAAGGGTCCAATACCATATAAAATAAATAACCTTCTACACTGGCCCTCTTCACAAGTCCCAAAAATCTTTAGGTGTGGGGAGATCTTTGTACACTACTGAAATTCAACTTTAAACCCCCTAGATTCCCCTTATGCTATCGATTTTTCCTTATCTGGAATGACAATAAGCAAACGAGTGAGGCACAAGACTCAACAAGCATAATTATAGTAAAGGGGAAATATAGATGAATCCCTGAAAGCATGCATAAGATAAGAGTCAATGGAAGACTTCTACTCGACATTTAGAACAACCTTTAGATTATGCCTTCTATATTAGTATAACCTCCATAAATGGTATCTTTTCTTAAAATCAAAACACACATGCCGCTCATAGAGTGCTATTTACACCATTTAAATGTTGGCATAAAGCCCATTATTTTCCATATGTGACTCATAGCACAAGAAGCCACCAATTCATGCTCATGCAATTTTATATAATGATGGAACATACATGCACCACATTGGCCCTCTAAGCCTTCACATCCATGACTAGAATGTATACATATATATCAAAATCCATCAGCCACCACAGTGGCGGGAGCATCACCTACCGGGTTTATGGCCACCTCACTCGCGCTAAGCGGTCAATGGGATATCCCGACTCACACTTGCGGCACTTAGCTGTCCCGCCAAAATAATACTAAGAGGCGCAACAATAATGATAGCAATGCATCATACAATGGAAGAGATTCCCGTGGACATGCTACCCAAAAACATTACTTATAAACTTTCCCAAACAAGCTCAATATGGTTAGTATAGATTTAGGAAAGCCTTAAATAACTCAAATTATCTCTAAAATATATCATATTATATATCAAATTAAATCCCTCAAAGTCTAGTTTATTACTCTTCAAACGGATCGCAATTCCGAATTCTACGTCAAAAGTTATGGTCAAAATAGCGCAATCTGTGTAGTATTGAAAAAAAGTTGATTAGTCGACTTTTAAAAGGCATTAGTCGACTAAAGCTTAGTCGACTTATGAAAATGCTTAGTCGAATTATGCTTAGTAGACTCATAAAGGCCCATTAGTCGATTGGGCCAAGGCTGGGACCGAAAACATGCAAAAACAGGCCTCCGATGAGTTGACTAAGCCCTAAAAATAGTCGACTCATCACCCACAAACATACCAAATGACCCCAAAACAATCCCAAACAAACCATAGCTAATCTCCTACCCCCACGTTGCCATTTCATGAAATAAATATGGGGAAAACAAGCCCCAAAGAGACCAAGAACAAGACTCAATGAAGCCATTAAAAGAAACCCATTTTTCTTTTGGAAAAGTTGGAACAACCAACTCAACTTAAGTTTCAAAAGCACCACTTTAAGACATAAACATATAATCTTGGCCAAGCATAAAAATATAATCTTGGAACAAAATTTAAGATAAACAAGGAAGGATGTTTGCCTTTTCTTGATGAAGAAAACCAAGAGGATGATAAAGACCCTCCACTTGAGCTTGCTTCCCAACCAACAATGGAAGAAGATGAAGGAATGAAGAAGATGAAGAAAAAGAAACAAGAGGTTGTTGAGAGAATAAGAGAAAGAGAGAGAGATGGAAAGGAAAATTGGAGAAAAAGCAAGAAGGCATGGCTTGCCTTCTCGCCACCCACCAAACCCACCAAATCTTGCTTCATTTTCCACATTTTCCCCACATACATATCACACACAAAACACTTTATGAAGCCCATTTAGGTCTTTTAGCTTTATTTCCATTTCATATCTCTTTTT
The DNA here is from genome assembly GCA_036245055.1 of Diospyros kaki. NCBI lineage: Eukaryota > Viridiplantae > Streptophyta > Magnoliopsida > Ericales > Ebenaceae > Diospyros > Diospyros kaki. The sequence continues at coordinate 5,646,737 of BSEG01000010.1, forward strand.
CTTTAATCTCCCATTTACACATACACATATATATATTTTATGCCTAGGCCCATTTTTTACTTATGGCCCAAGCCCACTCCAAAAGCCCCTGAAACTATTTACCCCAATCACTTCCTTTGGGCTACACCCTTGGTTTAAGCCCACTTCATATCACAATTATACTTTAATTTTTTTCACACTCACAATAATTTACTTCCAAGAAAAAGTTAACCAGAAATGCTATTATTAATTTAACTACAACTAATCGTTAAGGCCCACATGACATGCTCTACATTACATTGCAAATATCATCTAAGACCCATTAAACGGCTCATTACAGTTAATCCCCCAGATCAAGACCTAGAGAATAAGAAGGCACCAGAGGAAAGAGAGGAGGTCGATGAGGCGTCCGTCAAGCCGATTTTCGACTCCAATGAGGTGCCATCATGGAAGGAGAGGAGGTCGATGAAGCTTCGTGTCGTTACCCATCTTCGTTGCCATCACCGTCGTCGCTGCCATCTTTACTACCCATCTTCTTCGCTGCTCATCTCTCTCTCTTTCTCTTTCTCTTTCTCTCTCTCTCTCTTTCCCAAACCCACTTCTTCTCCCTGCCTCCCCTCATCACTAGTTGCAGTGTGGCCATTGCCGGCAGCACTACTTCTCATCCTCACGACTGCCAACTTGGCTTATCCTCTTCCTTGCGACCGTCGGTTGCTCTTCTTTTCCTCTACTAGATCATGGGTTGATTTTCATTTCCATGGAAAATGGATTCCTAAACCCCCCGGTCGCGAGAAAATCATTTCCAACAAAAGCTAGAAATTGGCATCACGTGACTGAAAACTAGAAATCAAGTTACCTAGAAAAATTGGCTAATGAAACACTACAAAAGTTAAAATTTGGGTGAAAATAATTATTTTTCATGAAAAATATGAGCAATCAAACGCGCCCTAAGTTTAATGCTAAACTAATTTGAAAATTAATCAAAGTAGAAAATCAACATCCATCAATATTACATATATCTTTATAAAACATTTTAATATAAAAAAAATGAGGTATAACACCAAGTGTGCGTTAGTTTCATCTTAAGTTTCAAATGGTGAATTAATAAAATTATTTAGATATTAAACAAGATGCATTAGATGTATCTTATTTAAAAATAAAAATTGTTGCTTAACCATACCATTGCCTATATAACAAAAAATAATATTAAAATTATAAAATATAGCTTAATATATATGGTGTCCCCTCAACAATTAAAAAATATAACATTTAGTTGGCAAAACATTAAGGTTTATATCTCAACTATTAAAAATTATTGTTTTAAGTCTTTGCAGTGATCGAACGTTAGCGTATGTATGAACGCATGAACGACAAACCATGTGGATGACCAGTTGACAGTATTTAAATAGGTTGATTGGTTTGTTGTGCTCTCTTAACAATTAAAAGATATAGTATTTGATCCATAATATATAAAAAAAAAAGTCTAGATTTTGTATCTTAATTATTAAAAATTGTTATTTTAAATGATTAAGATAAACAAAGTTATTATTTACACCACGTAAAACATACACGTAGAAAAGAAAAAATATTGTGTCATAAAAAAATTACGTCAGAGAGACACATCAAATTAAAATTTATCTTGAAGGGCAAAAGACCAAATTACTCCTAACTTAAAAAAATCCTAAATTCAAAACATCTAAATATTTGAATCACTAACTCAAAAAAACTTTCTTCTTCTATTCTCAATCACAAAATATGACATAACTAATCTCCATCTTTTTTTTTTTAATTAAACTTGATTCCATCACTTTTTCACTCTATTTTATATTCTCTCTTGTGTCTCACAATAAGAATTTAAAATAATAATTTTTAATAATTGAGATACCAAAATTTTTATATTTTGCATATTATGATCTAAACGCTATATATTTTAATTATTGAAGGAGTACAATAAACTATTCAATTTATGAAAATAATGCAAATTGACCATCTGCGTAGCACGTCATTTATGAAAACATATGTGTTCATACATGGGTTTAAAACAGACGTAGATTAACGTTGTCATGATAAGAATTTAAAATAATAATTTTAAAAAATTGAGATATCAAATATTGCAAATCAATCGTCCACATAGCACGTCATTTATAAAAATAGACGTGTTCATACACGGGTTTAAAACAGACATGTTCATACGTACGTTAACGTTCTGTCATGATAAGAACTTAAAACAATAATTTTTAAAGATTGAGATATCAAATATTGATATTTTGAACATCAGAAACTAAATACTGGGACATCATATCTATTAAGCCCTTTAATATTTCTTTTAAATAATAAGATGTATTTATTAAATATTTTTTTAGTTTTTAAATAAATTTATTAAATAATAATAATTATATATTTGAAATATTTAATCAATTAATAGAATTATTTAAAAATTAAAAAAATATAATAAATATATTTTGTATAAAAACTAGATAATATTTGTTATAATTTATTAATATTACCTAATTATAAATAACAAGTAAACACACGACACGAACATCGTGTCCCTAAACATTGAACACTCTACTGAAAAGTACTGCTTTATTTTTCCCAAAGTAAAAAACAAAAAAGGGAGAGAGATGCAAAAGCGTGACAAATTGAAATTATGACTCTTACTGAAAAGATCGTACTTTTTCTTTAACCAGCAAGAAAATATTACTTTTGGGACAAAGACAAGGCCACGGGGCAGTGCCCCTACCGTACGTACCCATAATTCTTAACATTTAATATTTAATATATTTATTTAAACGAGTTATATTTAGGGTTGCAAACGAGCCGAGCCGAGCCGAGCTTTCCTAAGCTCAGCTCGGCTCGATAACATTTAGCACTGGCTCGAGCTCGAGCTCGAGCTCGAGACGAGCTCGAAATGTGGGCTCGAGCTCGAGCTCGATAACATTTCTTTAGCTCGAGCTCGGCTCGGGCTCGGCTCAGGCTCAATTCGTTAATTGGATTAACGAGCCGAGCTCGGGCTCGGGCTCGACTAAAATTTATCAATTTTTTTTGTTTAAAAAAATCTAATAAATTAATGTGTAATAAAATATCAACCTATAATCAATAAATATACATAAATCAACATAATCTCATAATCAACAATTATAAAATTATAACATCGGCGTGATAAGTAATAATAATTTTACAATTTGTAATAAACATAATAATATCATTTAATTTCATTTAACTTGAAAAAGACTATAACCAACCAAAAAGACGATGTTCAATATTTTGCAGGAAACAAATAAGGAGGGTGTTGGTGATTTCCCTAATTAAATTTGATTCCATGGGTAACCGTTGCATTTTCATTTTTTTAAATATTTCGTTATTAAATATACACATATATACACAGCCACATCTTAGCATGCATTTTCAAATTTGCACACAGCCACGTGCACACAACCACATATATACACACCTGAAATCACACAGCCACTTTGGCTTCCTGGTCGAATACATATGTACACATACAGGGGCGGAGCCAGGATACCAAAAAAAAAAAAAGAAATCTTAAAATATCTTAGGGGTACAATATTATTACATAATCCTTAAATCTAGTTTACCTTCATAATGCTCAATACCGATATCTGCCGAACACGACTGGTCCAAGTTCATCAATATGAACAAAATCATCGGTGATGCTCGGATCCAATTCTGGAATAAGGTTGGGTTCTGGGGGAATTTGATTCTGAACATTTTGAAGATTTGCATAAGAGTCTACAATCTCCTTCAAAAAGGCTCGATAAATTTGCAGATTGTTAACCTAAATCACATATAATTAGCAAATTAAGTCTAGAAACTTAAAAAAAAAAAATTAAGGATTTAAGGTTCATCATACCTGCTGTTGGAGAATAAGAATTTCAGATACACAGCCGTAAGTCGGATCTTTAATCCTAGCTTGAGCCTCATATATCATTGTAGCTACAGCCTCATTACGGTCTCTTACCGGAAGTTGGCTCAGAAGATTGAAGGCATTTCTGGTACCGAAAACTTTGTGGATAGCTTCAAAATCAGTATTTCCTGCTTCATTGCAGAAATAAGGGGCAAATATGCACCCTTTGATACATCTTCTTCTCAGGTACTTGCAAGCACCGCATGGAAAACCGATTCTTGACATGATTTTCTAGTTGTTTCTAAAGAAAATGAGATCTGACGATTAAACTTTCATAGATCTGGTTTTCTTTCCAGCCAGATTTAGAAAGCATACGTTGCCAATCACCACCGACCACCATAGTTAGTGATTTTTGGTGATCAGAGGCAACCACCTGGCATTTAATGGCCTTTTGACCAACATACTCAAAAACAAATAAGATCCAACGGTTGAAACTTCATTGATCTAAGTTTAAAATTTAAGTCAAATCAAATAATACGTATATTCGTATATATCACATGTGGGTGCAAGACTTACCTCCTTGTAGATCGAAGCAATGGAGATGAGTGATGGACGGGAGAGACAGAGAGAGGGTTGGAGCGAGCCTAAGAGACGCTGGAAATGAAGTTACACGAGTAATAGAGAAAGAGAGAGAGAGAGAGAGAGAGAGAGAAAGAAAGACAACCAAAAGCAGAGCATCTGGTCGTGCGCAGCAATTCCGCAACAACATCTAGACACGCGCATCAAATCCCGGAAAGCTGTTTGCTGTGTTTTAGATTGTTGTCTGTGAGGGTGGAGGTGGAGGGGCAGACGGCGAGAGTTTAGAGAGTAAATGAGTGAGTGAGTGAGAGAGAGAGAGAGAGGGGGGGAAGAGTTCAAAAAGTGACAAGCAGGCAAATCGGAAATGAGAATTGGGGGGGGGGAGTGATTTCAGATTTGCATTTTCATTTTTTTAATATTTAGTTATTAAATAAAAAATAAAAAGACAAACAACAACAACTTTCACTTGCAACTTTCACTTCTTTTACCCAAAAGCAAAACTATAAACAGACAAACAAATCCAATCCAAGCTTTTTGACTTGGAATGAGTGGTGGATTATTATTATAATTAATTTAAAAATTAGTTTAATCAGCATAAATATCTTAAATGTGGATGATTTTTTAATTTTTATTAAACTTATTATCAGATTTCTCGAGCTTATTTAAAAACTTAAATATGGTACTATACTACAAATATTAAGAAAATTGATAGAAATCTTATAAAAACTTAAATAATTTTTATTATAATTATTTTTTTATTTCTTTTTATTTTTTTCTTTTCTTCTTTCTTCTTCTTCCTTCTTTCCTCCTTCCCCTGCAACTTATTCATTAATAGAATGTAACAACACATTCTATTAATCATTTTATTAATATATTTATAAATAAGTATACTCAAAATTATAAATAATTTTATTAATACATTTATAAATAAACTTATTCACGAGTCAGCTCGCAAACTTCTAATTGAACCAGCTCGCGATCCTGTAATTGAGCCATCTCGCGAGCTTTTAAGCGAGCCAGCTCGCGAGCTAGTATTCGAGCAAGCTCGCGAGCCGCTATTCGAGCTAGCTCACGAGCCTGTAATTGAGCCAGCTCGCGAGCTTATCGAGCCGAATTTTGTTTAGCTCAAGCTTAGCTCGTTAACGAATCGAGCTTCAAATTTAGGCTCAAGCTCGGCTCATTTACTTTAACGAACGAACTCGAACGAACTTTTATCGAACCGAGTATCGAACCGAGCTCGAACGGCTCGGCTCATTTGCAACCCTAGTTATATTAGACTGAAGAGATTCCAAATTACTATAATAATAACACCCATCATGTAATTAGCGTAAACTTTTGTCTCTCCCGTGCAAGCATGGATCAAACGCCGACGTTTATTGACATTAGATTCTCTTTCACTCTTCAGAATTAAACATTAATAATTAATTGATGTAATCATCAATCCAAGGATTTATCTGACAGATGACAGATGACATTTATTAGTTTGACCCATCAGTCAAATTATTCAGACATCTCAGTAATTCAAGTGTATTATAATTGCGATAATTGCGGTGTTTTCCATTTTCTTGCCCCTTTTCATACTCACACGCACATCACATTTCACGTGGCGACGCTGTTCTAACATATCCAACCGACTGAATTTGCTCGCGTTTACGTTCATTAATTTTTAATCACCTCAATTTAGATCGTATATATTTTTTTTTTTTTGCCAAATCAGTTTTTAAAGTTCTTAGGTAGGATTTGGTTTAATATAGTTGAATTTAATACCATAACTTTTTTCAATCCACACATAAAGAGTTGAAACTAAAAATTAATTATACAAAATTTCTTGAAACTCGTTCGTTCTAAATAAGAGTTAATATCATTAGTAAGAAACAGAGTGTCGTAATTAATTTTTTTAAAAAATAAAAATTAATTTAATTAATTTAAAGATAAGAGTATAACATTTCATGTCGAGTGATAGGATAAATCGAATCAATTTACCATGATGGGTCTACGCCAACTTCTTAGAAATCACTCATTCTTATATTATTTTACATCAAGCACGCTTAATTCGAGAGTTTTTTATTTACATTTAATTTAAAAAGTATTCATTTAGTGTTGTTTTTTTTCTTACTATCTTTAATATATATGTTAGGTTTTTTAGAGTTCTTTCTTGAACTTGGCTTTGCACTCTTAGGGTATTACAAAGAGGGTGCTCAAATCAAATAGACACAGTTCCATAAAGTAGAGGAGCAATTTATCTGAAATTCTGAATATAGTTGATAGGCAATTTAAAAAGGAAAAGAGCACATGTAGTATTATTTTCTTTGATGAAAGATAATAATTTGAGTGACCCGCATTTCTGGCATTTAGTAAAACATTAGTATGAAGGAGAAAAATTCTGAGAAAACTTTTGGGCACCGACATTTGCCAGGACTTCTTAAAAATGTGGAAAAGAATTCCACGGTGAGCATTCCCGACTTTTTCGCGGGCCATTCTCAACGCTTTACAAACACCCCGGGGATTACTACCATGTAAGTGAAAGACCATTGTTATTCTTCTCACCAGCCCGTCTTAACAATATTTGTCATTTTAAATAAAAGTTATTTTATTATTATTTTAATAATATAAATACATATTAAAAATTATTTAAAATTTACTTTCTTTATTTTTTGAGATGTAAAATTATTAATTAAATTTTTATATTCAAGTTTAAAAAATAAATCGTTTGTAATTAATAATGTAGAAAAGAGGAAAAGATTTAAAAACGTAATAGTTGAATAAGTAAAAAATGTGAAAAGTCTATAGTTAGATCTTACAAATTAAAAAGTCATCGATTTATTTTTATTTTTTTCTTTAATGCCTAAATCAGTGTGGATTTTGCAGATGAAATTTTAGCTATTTAAAGAATGTTTTTATCAATTTATCCTCCTAAAATAATGCTACTTCTTTTTTTTTTTTTTCTGCTTGCATTACTAGTTTACATTTCATTATTTATTGTTTAACATTAGAAAATGATCCATGAACTTGAAGAGTTGGAGTGACTTCTCATCTTACTGACATTTCACTATTTATTGTCTAACATTAAAAAATGATCCAAATTTAGAAAGTTTACTTATCTAAATCATCTAAATAATATCTCACTATTTATTATATAATATTGAAAGATGATTTATGGACCTAGGGAGTTAAGGGGCCTTCTCATCCAAATAGAAAACAAAATAAATAAAATACGAATTCAAACAAAATAATGCTCAAAATTAGTGATTTTGGCCCCTAGGCATAGGGCTTAGTGAGTTATGCCCTCGACCAGCATTGATTATTATAGATGATTATACACAAGAGTTTGGTAAATACCTCTTACTATTTCTATGCATTGTTACGTGTTAGTTCCTAAGGTAAAAAATAATATTTCATCACAAATGTTAACATTTGTGTCAAAAGTTTTCTAATACCTAGGGAGGTGAAATATATGAAGATGGGAGTTTTAATCTAAAAAAGAAGGCATACGTAGGTTTCTCTAACTTTTGTATATATATATTTTTATGTTAGGAGAAATATATATATATATATTGGTAGATCGAAGTTATTTTTTTAAATTTTAGTTTTGAGGTGTAGAATATGTCGCGATATAAAATTGTAGATGAATTGAGTTTTTATTCTATGAAATAATTATAGAGAAAAATAATGTTTGATTTTGATTATATTATCACAATTTTTTGTTCACAAAAAAAAAGTTCTATTTTTCAATAACCTAAACTAAAAAAACAAAATTGAGTTGTTCGATCTCGTTTCTATTTTTGTTTTTTTGGGTCTTGGTTTAATTTGACTTTTTTCAAAAATTAAATCCTACGCACATAACGACGATTAGATTAGGAGATAAAAATAAAATAAAATAATTAAATAATACGATAAATTTATTTGTTGAATTGAGTTAAATTTTAATTACAATTATCTAATGAACACTTAAACTCACCTAACATACTAAAAATATTAGAAGTTGCCCCAGGGGCATAGGCAAGTGGTAAAAGAGGGGGTTGTAAAGATGCAGTTATGACAAAGGTTACTAGTGTGACATCGATTATTGGGGGAAACAATTCTTTCTGGGGGTGGTCATTGATAAGTGTTAGTGGACGCAGCCTCAAATCCTGACTACTTAGCCATATCCCTCAATTTAGCTCTCTTGTAATAACTCAAAGGCGGATCAACAAGAGATACGAGTGATGACGCGTAATTCAAAAAAAAAAAATTAGAAGTTGAGTTCAAACTTCTAAACTAAATTAACTAAATTGAGTTGAAGCGAAATTTATATCACCAAATATCTTTTTCGTATTTGGTATTAACTACAAGAAGTAAAAATAAAAAATTAATTTTACTGCAAGAAGTACTATTAAAACAATAAAATAGCAATATCATGATAATTATAAAACTCTAATTAAATAAAGAAACAAATTTGTACAATTTTATTGTTGAAAATTTGTATTTCATTGGGACATCATAAGGGTAAAAGATTTTTTTTCCCCTAATTTACTACTATTTTAAAAAAATAAAAAATAAGTCCTAATCTACTATTCTCACGTCAACACAAACACCTCACTCCACATGGAAAGTTAAGTTGGAACTGTACATAAAAGATAATTTAAAATATTGAGATTGAGGAATTTTGAAAAAAATTAAACCAATAATCTAATATTGTAGTGTATTGTTTTTTTTTTTTACTAATAATCTAATATTGTAGTATAATCTAATAATCTAAGCTATTTTTTACAATTTTTTTTATAATCATTCATTTATTTACTCAATTTTTCTCTCGTACCACTTGAGTAAACCTTTAAGAAGGATTTTATTTAGCTCTTAGGGTGTAGATCGAATGGCAAAAAGACAAATGATATGTTAGTGTAGTTTAGTGAGTCGTGAATTTGATTCTTTTTTAATGTAAGAGTCAAACATTTAATCTGTGATTTATTTTTCTTTACGTAATTAAGAGTACGAACACAGAAAATTACCCAAAGCCGATCATCCCATGAAAAATTTTATTTAACAAAGTTATAGGTCTGAACTTGATAAATATGTGAATCTTATAATCTAAAATCATCAAATTACAATGAAATTGAAGCACCTAACCCTTCAAGAGGGAGAACCCACGGTAACTAACTGAACTACCACCTTTGCCATAAAAACATGATTTTTTTTAAAAGGGAACCATATACGGTATACTTAGAGAAAAGTTAACAGTATCTGAGAAAGAAAATCGCACGTAAAGACAGCTGACGGAACTTAGCGCAATCAAAGATATAGATCGAAGCGGGACCAGAGAGGATTGAAAAGGGTTCAGAACAGTGGGGCCCGACCGGCCTGATCAATCACATGCAAGAAGGTACCGCGATTCCAGCAAACCTAATCCCACCTCACATGTATCCGATGACTGCCCTCGTCCTCCACTTCACTCCTACTTTCTATATATATATTCAAACCCTAAACGGACAGTGGCCACTCTGCTGTTCTCCTTCTTAGCCATGGGCACTTCTTCATGCTTCATCTTCCTAGCTCTGATTCTGTGGGGTGCGGGTGCAGCTGCGGCTACAGCCTCCACAGCCCCGCCCAAGATTGGCAAGGGCTACCGACTGATCTCCATTGAAGAGTCCCCTGATGGCGGCCTCGTGGGCCACCTCCAACTCAAGCAGAAGAACACCATCTACGGCCCTGATATCCCCCATTTGCAGCTCTATGTCAAGTAATTTAACTTCTCAAATTATTACATTATAATTGTAGTTTAATGATAGATAATGAGATTGATTTTGGGATTTGGAGTCCCAAATTCAGCCACAAGCGTTTCGGGAAGTTCATTGGGGGCTGATTAATAAATTTACTAAGTGAACACTTGATTGCCTTGCATTGCTGCTCCATGGTCTGTGATGGACCGCTCTAATTGCCACCGTCCGATCTTTCTGATTCTCTGTTCCTCCTCATTTTCAGGCACGAAACGGGCGAGCGGTTGCGGGTTCACATTACAGACGCGGAGAAGCCAAGGTGGGAGGTGCCGTACGAACTCTTGCCGAGAGAGAAGCCGCCGACATTGAAGCAAACAATCGGGAGGTCCAGAAAGAACCCGATTGCCGCCTCCGAGTACTCCGGGTCGAAGCTAATATTCTGCTACATCGCGGACCCGTTCGGTTTCGCGGTGAAGCGACGATCCGACGGCCAGACCCTCTTCAACTCCAGCTCCGATGAATCCGACCCGTACAGTGACTTGGTGTTTAAGGACCAGTACCTGGAGATATCCACCCGGTTGCCCAAGGACGCGGCGCTGTACGGGCTGGGGGAGAACACACAGCCGCACGGGATCCGGTTGAACCCGAACGACCCGTACACGCTGTACACGACGGATGTGTCGGCGATCAATCTGAACACGGATTTATACGGGTCGCACCCGGTTTACATGGATTTGAGGAATGTGGGTGGGGATGCCTATGCACACGCGGTGCTGCTGCTGAACAGTAACGGGATGGATGTGTTTTACAGAGGGAGCTCGTTGACGTACAAAGTGATCGGGGGTGTTTTCGACTTTTACTTCTTCGCCGGACCGTCGCCACTGGAGGTTGTCGATCAGTACACCGCCTTGATTGGCCGCCCTGCTCCCATGCCCTACTGGGCTCTCGGTCAGTCCCACTTTCTAGTAATCTTAAAATAACACCCCCCCACAAATGGCATTTTTTAAAAATCAGTGCACTTTACAAATCAGTGCACTAAATAAATATATAAAAATTTAGGTGGATTGGGTGGATCATATTTAAACCTAAGTCGTCAGTAGAACTTTTTACCATTGGTTTTAATTAAGCTAAGCTTAGTGGCAGGTGATAATACTAAAGAGTCTCAGATATTGAATTCCTGTCTCAGGAGTCTCCATTATACTTTTATTTGCTTTTGAGACCCGAGAAGTGAGTTGGCTTGTTAGTGGGTGAGGGGACCGTCCCTTTAACAAAGACAAAACATAAGAACTCTAGTCTCTTGGTCGGGCTAAAAAGTTGTCATCGAAAGAGAATGCTATTAGGTTCACCCTTTCCCCTTCGTATGTATCAGTCATCAGAAAAATCGAAGTGATCAATCTTAAGCTGAACCAGTTCTCAACAAATGGAGCTTGTGAGTTGAGCTTAAGCAAGTTGATTAAGTGGGGTATTATGATTGAATCCAAGCAGAGGTTAGAAAACTGATGTGCTTCGTTTGTATTATGTCCAGGTTTTCACTATGTAAACCTGTCAAACTAGCTTTTATTAAGGTGAGAAAAAGAAAGAAACTTGCTTCATTTGCCTAATTTTATTTCATTCATTGGAGTGGTGAAATGAATTAGTTTCGTTTGTCAAAGACGTCGTCATAGCTTTTAACTGTTAGTATACTTTTGGTTTTTAAGATAAATTTAGATACCATATCCTGGGAGATAATATACCAGGGGATGATATATTGGAGAAATAGATACCATGTTAACGATTGGCAAGCATAGGGTGAATGCTAAATGTGTTTGTTTACATGCATTTGAGATTAGAAATAAAATTAAAAAAAAATCATATATTTATTTTACAACACACACACGCTATCGTAGGTAGGCACAATTACTTTGCATTTAATTACATTGTAGTTATGAAATAATGTTATAAGTATGGAAATTGGGTTTTGGATTATTATAATGTAATTCTATTTTTATGCTATTAATTTTTTTATGCTAACACATTAAACAATTTGTGTTTATTCACAGGCTATGAATGCTTAATTATGCTATAATTATATAATACTGTTATTATATTTTTTATGTATTATGAAAATAAAAATTGCCATACTATTTATTTTATCATATAGTTACAATGATACCATAATTAAATAATGGTCTGTAATGTTCGATTTTATAACTTGTAGTTAACATAAAATCATAATTATAACCTATAAATTTTATTATTACAGTTATATATTTACTATTTTAATATAAAAATATTATATGCTAATTTGTGAAAACTATATAATATAACTTACCGAAAAAAGATAACCATGTAAAATATTGTGATATTATGTATTTTCAATTATATTATTATAACATTATTTATTATTGTATGTAAATATCATATGCTGGTGTATTTAAATAAATATTATACTGTATATGCACTAATGCAATAATATTACATTACATATATACACATGCATGCATATACGTGTCGTTTTTTATCTAGCAAATAGCATCCCATCCCCCCCCTTCTCCCCTACCTCGTGATGATATATGTGTACCCCATGTGAATGGGATATGAGCTTAAGTGGAAAGACACTATCCCACCACTTAACGTCACACCAAATCTAGAAGGAAAAGTAATGTTGTTATCCCTCCTTATCACATGGAACATAACTGGCCTTTACTGTTTAGGAACCCAAATAGTGCAATGATCAATGTGAGGAGGCAAGTTAGTCCTCCCAAGCAAGTTTTATGTTATGATTTGAACTAGAATTTGTAGGAGAAAAAGGAAGAGAAAAGGAAATGAATGCATCTATGTAACTGTAAATCATGTCATTTTCTTTATATCATAAAATCTTTATTCCAAACATACGCTTATGCTGTAAGAGAAATCGAGTACTTGGATCCATTTTAGCTTTTAATGGGTTTAATTGAGTCACCTGTTTTGTTTTAGATAGAGACAAATGAACAAGTTTCTTTTGTTAAGAAGGCTGTCATGGATTTAGCCTTATGATCTAGACACCCGAAACTGTGAACTGAGCAATGTGATGGGGCAAGCATGTCTGTCTGCTCAGGATCAAGGCTTAGAAGTCCAGATTCAGCGTCTGATGCTTTAATCTCCTTGCCTACCTAAGTGCAATTCATTGGCCTTGTTTTTGTAGCGATTGCTGCCAAACAATAGAGGAATTAATCTGACTGGTGCTGCTTAGCTGTACCGTTCCTTTACTCATAAATCAAAGATGAACATTCATAACGTTCACATTGATAATCACTGTGATTAGTCATTGACCTTGCTACTAATTTAAGTATTAGCTGAAATTGGACCATCCAATTGTATGAGCCGTGGGGTAAAAAACTTATTTTTCTTGTGATTCATTGATTAGAAACATACCAGTTGTCACACTCTGCTTCTATACAAATATCATCTAATATAGGTAGGTGGATGGGTCCCCATTCCTTTACTCTTTTTTGTTTTGTTATTTTCATTGGGACCAGCATCTTTTCTTTAATCAATAGGCTTCATGGCTGTACTCAGAATGCAACAAATTTTTCTTCTTCGAGATTTAATTCTCAAAAAAATCTTTTTTAGGCCCACCTTGTAGGAAGGTTCATATCTCTTTACTTCATCTCACATGAAGTTAAATCTTAATTGCCCCACAGCTTGATAAGCCAAGATGTGGACCCATTTGCATATCATTTTAGAAAATCACTGGGGGAATCAAGAAATCTCTGCTCAAAAAATAAGCAAGGAAAAAACTTGTTCATATCATCTTTTCCTTGTAAGGATTGTTTTCACGACAGGACATTGATCATGAAGATAACACCAGTTGCTGTCCCCTCTTCAAGATGTGGCAATTCCTTTCATACCCAAATTGCCCTCCAAGAATTAATCTTTACAATTCATATTTCCTAGTAATCTTTTAAGGGTATAAATGGATTTTTTTCAGCCTGTTTGTCAAGCACTTTTTTTTTTTTTATAATCCCACATCAGCAATTTTTGGAACTAATGAAATATCTTCTTATTGTATGTGAAATTTTATTTTGGGATTAATTGTCTGAAAACAGATTTCATAAATTAGTCCACTGAATGTATTCTTGAATTTATTTGGTTTTAGAATCCAACAGGACCAAAAGAAAAGGAACTATAACCTACCTGGGCATTCTTACATCATCTCTGTTCTTTACACATCCAACTGCTATCCAACTCATTTATTTTATGTGGTAGAAAATGAAACTGGAGTTAACATTAGGACTTGTTTATATGTGGTAGAAAATAAAGAATGGATATCCAACTGATTTATTTTACTCTTTTTTTTCGTTTTTATGCCACAGGATTCCACCAATGCAGATGGGGTTACCACAATCTCTCCGTGGTGGAAGATGTTGTTGAGAATTACAAAAAAGCCAAGATACCGCTTGATGTGATCTGGAACGACGATGATCACATGGATGGGCACAAGGATTTCACCCTTAACCCCACCAACTACCCGCGCCCCAAGCTGTTGGCATTTCTGGACAAAATTCATGCCCAAGGCATGAAGTACATTGTCATCATTGATCCTGGAATTGCTGTTAATTCTAGTTATGGTGTCTACCAAAGAGGCATTGCCAATGATGTTTTTATCAAGTATGAGGGCAAGCCCTACCTTGCACAAGTTTGGCCTGGAGCTGTTAACTTCCCCGACTACCTTAACCCCAAAGCTGTTGACTGGTGGGCTGATGAAATTCAGCGGTTCCACGAACTTGTCCCCGTGGATGGTCTATGGATTGACATGAATGAAGTTTCAAACTTCTGTTCGGGTCTATGCACAATTCCACAAGGAAAGCAATGCCCAACTGGAACCGGACCTGGTTGGATCTGTTGCTTGGACTGCAAGAACATTACGAAAACAAGATGGGATGATCCTCCTTACAAGATAAACGCTTCAGGATTGCAGGTACCAGTAGGGTACAAAACTATAGCCACTAGTGCAGTTCACTACAATGGAGTTTTGGAGTACGATGCTCACAGTCTCTATGGTTTTGCTGAAACCATCGCAACTCACAAGGGTCTTCTAGGTATTGAAGGAAAGCGCCCATTTATACTATCGCGCTCCACATTTGTTGGTTCAGGCCACTATGCTGCACATTGGACTGGTGATAATCAGGGAACTTGGAATGATTTGAAGTATTCGATTTCTACAATGCTAAACTTTGGCATATTTGGAGTTCCAATGGTCGGTTCAGATATATGCGGGTTCTATCCCGCTCCCACGGAAGAACTATGCAACCGTTGGATTGAACTGGGAGCTTTCTATCCCTTCTCAAGGGACCACGCAAACTACTATTCCCCAAGACAAGAGCTTTATCAGTGGGAGACGGTGGCTGAGTCTGCTCGAAATGCTCTGGGTATGAGGTACAAGCTCCTCCCATATCTGTACACATTGACCTACGAAGCTCACCTGAGTGGTGCACCAATCGCCAGGCCACTCTTTTTCTCTTTCCCAACCTTGACAGAGGTTTATGGCTTGAGCACCCAATTCTTGCTAGGCAGCAGCCTGATGGTGTCGCCAGTACTCGAGCAAGGGAAAACAGAGGTTAAAGTGCTCTTTCCCCCAGGTACTTGGTACAACTTGTTCGATATGACACAGGCCATTGTATCAGACAAGGTGCATTACTTGACACTAGAGGCGCCTCTGCATGTTATCAACGTGCATCTGTATGAAAACACCATTCTCCCAATGCAGCAGGGTGGAATGATTTCTAAGGAAGCAAGAATGACACCTTTTAGCCTCATAGTGACCTTCCCCTCAGGGGCCACCAAAGGACAAGCCAAGGGAAACCTTTTCCTCGACCAAGACGAGCTTCCAGAAATGAAACTGGGAAATGGGTATTCAACCTATATCGACTTCTATTCCACCGTGGATAAGGGAGTTGTGAAGGTGTGGTCGGACGTGCAGGAGAGCAAATTTGCTCTCGACAAAGGTTGGATCATCGAGAAGGTAACCGTGCTGGGACTGGATGGAATTGGAGGGGCATTTACAGTCGAGGTAGACGGAAACCTCCAAGTGAATACTTCCAAAGTTGAGTTTAGCACAAAGGACCTCAAGTATCCCCAGGAGCTGGAAGATGGAGGTGACAACAAGAAGAAGAGTCTTTTGGTAGAGATTAATGGGCTGAAAATACCTCTAGGTAAGAAGTTCACCATGACCTGGAAAATGGGAATCAAGGGTTGAAGATACAAAACTTTTCTTCTCCCCCTCCATTTCGTGCTCTACTTATGTTAGATTCTTTTCCATGGAAACAAACCTCCTTGTATGCCGGATTGAGAGTTGTTTCTGGAGAGAAGGGCTGTGAGCAATGTGCTCATCCTTTTCCATGGAAGCAAACCCAAATGCAGTGGATTCAAATCCTCCCTCCTGCTTTGCTTAGAGCTTCTTCATTGATGTTATGGTTTGAAATAGTAATCCATTCTCTCTGCTCAAGTTAAAAGGCCTTGTTAGAGGGGGCAATCTGTTCCTTTTGTGTGCTCATGCATTCTACACCATGTTTGCTTGCATATGGCATTCAACTTCCATTTGCAACTGTAACAGGTCTCAGGCATTCTTCGGGATTGTTGCGTTGTGTTGTGTTGCTAGCATGGTCGCGTTGAAAAGGTTGTATTTGGTAATCGAGGATAACACCCTGTTTGTAGATTTTGAAAACAAATCACGAGTATTTTAATCAAATAATTTATAATGAGGTTTTGTTTGCTACATATTAATAGTATTTGATAAAGTAATTTTTGTTAAAATGAATAAAATAAGATTATATTAAGATAATATTAAAATATTTTACAGATTGAGATATAGAAGGTCAAAATAAGATTAAAAAATATTTTAAAATTTTTATTAAATTATTTGTGAAATATTTAAAATGTATTGAAGAACATATACGTTATTTTTTATTATCTGTAAAATTTAAAATATGTTTATCTAAAAGAAGAGAAATATAAGTATACTAGGGATAACCCGTGCCTGAAGGCACGGTGCAACTAAAAAAAATTGAATATTAAATTTAAACGTGAAATAATCAAGCATTGAATTTGAATACGTACTAAACTAAAAAGCTAAACTCACTTATATCACGTATCTGAAGACAATGTGTATAGTTCTTAAATATGAAATTATCAAAAAATGAATATAAACATGCCTAAAGACATGGTGTAAATAATATTAAAATTAAAATGCATTATGTAAAGGCACAGAATAGATGTATCTTTAGAATAGAGGCACGTGTATTTAAATAAAAAGTATAGTGTAAATAATATTAATAGTAGAGGGGAGGCGGCCATCAGCGGTCGACGGGCAGAAGGAAGGTGTTGGCCGCCGCCCATGACGGCCGCTGGGTTCGAGGAATGTTGATGGCCGAGAGAGGGTTGGTGGAGACTATCAGCGCCCAGCCGGGGGGGGCGTTGGCGACCGCCCGTGGCGAATGCTGGGTTCGGGGAACCTAGGTCCCTGACTTTTAGGGTTCGGGAAACCGAAGTTCCCTGAATCTCGAGTTCCTCAAACCTCATGAGTCAGGGAGCCCAAGTTCCCTGAATTTTGGGGTTCAGGGAACCTTGATTCCCTCCCCAGCGGCCATAGTACTTGCCACCCCCCTCTCGGCCACTGTCATTGATGGCCGCCCCCCTCCCGCACTATTGATGCCACTTCCCCCTTTCATGGTCGCAAACACACACACACACGCAGACATACACATATTCTCACACGATATTAATATTATTTACACCGTGTCTTTAGACACGGATATATGCTAGTGTATATACAGTGTTCAAGTGAATTTTACGCTTACATCATGAATGCGAATAATATTAAGGTCACGCTTATCGCGAATAACAACATTAACTATCGTTGATGTCATGTATTCTCAATTTAGTTACGTAATAATGTGAAATTAGTATTTAGATTGAAGTTTTCCAATTTAGTTACTTAATAATGTTGGGTTAAGAGGGCTTCTAGGCAAATTGGACTTGAAGTTTCTAAGGTATGATGATGATAATAATAATAATAATAATAATTTTAATTTTAATATAATTTTAAATTTGAAATAAAAAAATAGAGAAATCATCCTACATAAATTATGAGGATTATTTTTGTTTTTATTTTTTTATTTTATAAAGAGATTGTTTTTAGTTATTTAGAATTAAGAGTATCATAATATAAATTTAATTAAAACTAAAGCTATATTGCATGAAATAAAGTTGAAAAACAAAATTTAAATAAAATTTAGAATTAAGAGTTGAACTACGGTGTATTTAAAAGTATGATCTCTCAAATTTGATTAATAATTTACCTGCTACAATTAATTAAGAGTTTTCAAGAACTACAAAAATATATACTAATTAATTTTAATTTATAATATATTGTGAATAAAATTGAATCAGAGACTACAAAAATATATATTATTTGAACTATCAATATATACCAATATATATTATAAATCTTAATATATTAATTTAACCAATCCCTGAAATAATACACAGTGAACATCAAATTGAATCATATATTACATGCACAGTGAATAATACACACACACAGTGAGCATCAAGCGAAGAAATACACACACGCATCAAGTGAAGAAATGTACACAGTGAGTAATACACACACAGTGAGCCACACACATAGTTAGCTTCAGGCATATACACACAGTGAGACAAATCAATATATACATAAAATCTATACACACAGTAAAACATATACACCTATATACGTAAAATCTATACACAGTAAAATATATACACCTATATACATAAAATATATACACACAGTAAAATATATATACACCTATATACATAAAATATATACACACAGTGAAGCTACACACACATTGAGCTTCCAGCGGTCTTCTCCATCAGGCCCACCTGCATCGTGGCTGCTCAGTCTTCTTCCTGTAACTCACCCGTCGGTCGCCATCGAGCGCCACCAACGGCCGTGATTTCTCGCTGCCGTTCTTCCCTTGCTTGTTGCTGCTTCACCTTCGCCATCGCCGACAGCCTACTCCGCTGCAAGTAAGCTTCACAGCAAACCCAGATTTGGCCGATGAGGGACGACGACGATTGAGTGGCTGCCGGTTGGGCGCGACAAAGGGGGCGGCGACGATGGCGTGGGTGGGTGACTGTGAGAGAGAGAAAGAGAGAGGGAGAGAGAGAGAGAGAGAGAGAGAGAGAGGCAGTGTGTGCGTGTGTTAGCGGGTTGGGCAGAGTGTGTGCGTGAGGTGAGGGAGGATGGGATGGTTTTGGGGGGGGGGGAGCGAGGAAAGAATTGATTTGAGCCATTAATCTCAACCATTCATCGATCTCAACCACTAAAAAATGTCCCCCTCACATTTGTCTCTCAATTTCAAAAACTTTCTTACTTTATTATATAGATATGAAAAAAATTAGGTAAAAGGTAACGTGATTTTTTTTAAATATTATTAAATAAATTTAATAAATAAATTAAAAAGGACAAAAGTGTAGAATATTTTTTTTATCTAATCTTTTTTTATATATATATCTTAGTTAACAAATAATATATAAATAAATAAGAAATTATGTTCATTGTATATTAAAAATAAATAATAAAATATTTGGTAAAATTAAATAAGAAATTTTATTGCTTTTGAGCTAAAATTGTTCAAAAAAAAATGAAATGAACAATAAAAATTAAAACATTTAAATTGATCAAATTAAATTGTTTCATATAATTAAATCACAATAAATTAAATTGATACCATATATGGACAATTTCACTAATAAAACACAATGTTTATTTTCTCTAGATTTTTGCCCAAAATCAAGAGCTTATCCACAGCACACATTCAAGATAAATTCTCGACAATGACAAATTTCATCATCTATGTAATAATAGATGGAATCCAAAATAACAGTAAAAAAAAGAAAAAAAAAAATACTTCACCAGACAATTGAAATAGAAAAAGGCACAAACTTCTTCAATTGAAACAGCAAGTAGTGGCGGCCTCTCCTTCTCCAATAAATTAAGCGGGGCCTTCTCCAATTGATTAAACAATGGCAGCTCCAATTGAGCAAACGATAGCTTCAATCTTCTTCGAATAATCCAAGCGGCCACGGCTTCTATCTTTTGTTTGCTATCTATGTATATTCTAATGTTGCTGCTATATACGTGGAGTCTACTTCAACTGGGGTAAATCACACTAAAGGTCACAAAATTTTGTCCTCTTTTTTAATTTGATCACTAAACTTCAATTCCTTATAAAGTGATAATAAAATTTTAAAATATTTTACAATATGATCACTAAAATTATTTTTGAACAATTTTTGGTCAAAATTGCTGACGTGGCAATGGCCACATCATCGCCACGTCAGCGTCACATTATTGTCACGTCAACAATTTTGACTAAGAACCATCAAAAAATCATTTTAGTGATCACATTGTAAAATATTTTAAAATTTTGTGATCACTTTGTAAGGAATTAAAGTTTAGTTATCAAACTAAAAAAAATACCAAAATTGTGTAACCTTTGGTATGATTTACCCACTCCAACTGCATTGTAGGGCGGGAGGCGTGCTGACCTGTCAAAACGGCAGCACTAGTGAGCAATGAAATCGCTGCAACAAACGACACGTCAGCCCTTTACTTTTTCCCTGAGGATTTCGGAAAGGCCAAATCACATTCTTTCTCTCTCCGCATATACATACACTGCCACCCCCTCCTCGTCATCTATTTGACTCATCACTTGCCCGACACCTGTCCCTGACCCATACACGTGTCCAACATCGGACGCAGCTTGACCGCGAAAGTGGGGTGTCGTTGTTTGGGCGGGAAAAAGGGAGCAACGGCGGTGGGTTCCGCGTCAGCTTTGGCGGGAAACGGCACAGAGAGAGAGAGAGAGAGAGAGCGCCACGCTACTGGTCTCAATTTGCGTAGCCCACTTGGCCCCCTCTCTCTGACACACAAGTCAACATGATGCACATGATGTATGGCATGATAATCATCATATCATGATATGGCCATTATAATAACCATGGTCATGCATGTCATCACGTGGCATCGAGATCTCGTGACTTTGTCGTGGCAAATATCTCAGGGTATGGCGGCCACTTTTTGCCTCTTTATGCTTTGGGGTGGATATGGAGAGAGTACGGAGTGTGTGGGGGGGGGGGGGGTGTACAAACCTCCAATGCTTTGAGTTTCTTCGATGACGTGGCGGATTCTGAGCCGTCAGAATTTGCATCTGCTGCTGCCGGAGCCAACACGATCATGTGGGTGTGGCCGGCTTACTCTTGCTGCAGTATCGTAGCACCGTGTTTGGAGGACACAAGACAGATCTAAATGATACTCGTGTTGGGCGAATATTTTTACGGAAAATGCTATTGGTACATCTTTATATACACCTTGAATTACATAAAAGTATACTAATGACTAAAAAGCCCTCATGAGGCGCATAGAGGCGCGTGAGGCCCATGTAAGGCACAGAATATTTTGGTCATAATACCCTTTTGTATAGTTCAAGATGTACAAAATAGGTGTACATCTAGCATGACTCATATTTTTACATGCTGCTGCTGCTGCACTGCAGATTAATCTTCATTTTTATTTAGCAAGGTATTATATTCCACAGTGAATTATCATTTTTTTTGGGTATATTAGATTTAGATTTTATTTAGCAAGGTATTATATTCCACAGTGAATTATCATTTTTTTTTTGGTATATTAGATTTAGATTTTTATGATTTGGGGTATTTGCAGGGAGATTTTCTGTGCTTTATGAATGACTTTAGAGGTCATTATAGTTTAATTTTTTTTTTTGCAAACACACTATCTCTATTAATGACTTCATTACTTAAATTTTGGTTAAACTAAATTAAGTTAATTAAATAATAATTAAGTAAAATTAAAACTCATTTGACAAAACAAAATTACAAAAATAAAAAAATTACCAACAAAACAACACCAAATAGTGGCCTTTACCATTATCGGTATGACCTTTTTCATCAATATTACACGTGGTGCCCATCACTTACCACTATGTCTATCTTTCTTTGCCTCGCATCCACCACAATCATTGTCGTGAGTCACTTTCGTTAACTTATGTCAGAAATATTATCTTTGATCGACTTTTACTTATCACTTTCATTTTTTACAATATCTCTCTTTCATCGTTTCCCTTGTAATATCCCAAAAGATTTTACAAATTTTTGGCTACAAAAATGCTCGTGTATGCACGCATATGCACACACACAAAGTTTATTTAAAACAAAATAAAATTATGTATATAAATGAATACATATGTATAATTGTAAGGGCCACAAAGTGTATTTAGTGATTTGATTTAAATTAAGTCTAATTCATTACCTTAACTTCTCACTAAGGACTTTGAACTCAATCCATTAAAACCCTTAACTTAAACCAAATAGGTTCTCTAGTCTAAGATTAGAAATTAAAACCTCCTACTTATATAAGTAGACCTTCTAGCTACACAAGATAGGAAAAATAAGAAATGTATAATAGAGAGGTTCTAAGAGTCTATATTCTTAATTACAATGTCTCTCAAAATAAGATATAAAGGTTTGAAACTAATTTTACAATATGATACACAAATATTTTTTGAGAGAAAAATAAAACTCAAGCACAATTGAGAAGATGAATAATTTGTAAGCTCACTTCACTTCTTTCAATATTTAGATCAATTTATTTCCATCCATTAGTCTCTTCTGGATCATCATTGAGTTGTATTTATAAGCATCCCAAAAGTTTCAAGAGAAATATTTTTTCATTTATGACTGTTGAGATTTGAAAAACAAACTGTTATAACTTTCTGTGAAGAGAGTTAGTCGACAGAACAAAAGGTTAGTCAACATATTCATAAACAATTTAAGAGTTAGTCGATAGAAATAATTTCTATATTCTGTTAGTCGACAAATTGAAGGAGGTAGTCGATAGAAACAAGGGTTAGTAGACAGAGTTTAAGGCTTAGTCGACAGAATGAAACATTTAGTCGACAGTTGAGAAAACTTAGTTGATAAATCTAAGTAAATTAGTCGACAAATTGCTATATATATTAGTTTGCGTACATATATATATACAAGGGAACTTCCAGATGAAATGGTTCATTGTCCATGCTTAAGTCTTGGGCTTTGGCTAGGTTATGGGTTCAAGTTTTGGGGCAGCACTTTGTATAGTAATTTTTCTTTTTGTCTTTTAAACAATTTTGGTACAACATTTATAATCAAATAAAAATATAATATTTCAAATGACATCAAATAATTTTTCAAGATCTTTGGCATTAGATTGTAGAAGTTAATTTTCATTTAACATGTTTTTAATTAATTAAAAACATAATATTTAAAATGTCATTAAAAATTTTATCAAAAGATATTTTGACATTGGATTTACTTTTCATTCAATAATTTTAATCAAATAGAAATATAATATTTCAAATGTCATCAAGAAATTTATAACAATATTTTTGATATTTAATTGTATGATTAATTTTTATTTTGATGCTTAATAAATCATATAAAAGAAATTTAGAGCACTAAGTTAATAAAAATTAATAAAATAATTCTATCATAGAAAATAATTATTTTTCACTAAATGCAATTGGATTTTTCTAATTAAAATATTTTCATCATTAAAATTATATTAAAGGAAAAAAATCAACTATCAAGAACATACATGGTATTTTGCCTTTGAAACATTTTGCTTTATTTATTTAATAATTCAAAACCAATTTATAAAAATCATTTAGGAGATTCTTTTAAATCTTAATATTTATTTTTTTCTAATCTCCAATTAATATAGAAAATCATAGATCATTTTGATTTAACAACCCAAAATATCAAATACAAGAGTAAAATATCTCTCCCCATATTCTTGACAAATGACTTAGGAAATAAATTGATTTTGTTTTTTATCATCAAAATCAAATACAAGAGTAAAATATCATAATTCTCCAAAGACATGTGGGAGCCTATGTGCAAACTTTAAAAAAACTCAAAGGGACCAAAGTGAGAATTCAAAAAAGTTAAATGATGGATTCCACAATGAATTATCATTTTTTTTTGGGTATATTACATTTAGATTTTTGTGATTTGGGTTATTTGTAGGGAGTTTTTCTATTATTTATGAATGACTTTAAAGGTTTTTCTAGTTTAATTTTTTTTGCAAACACACTATCTCTATTAATGACTTCATTACTTAAATTTTATTTAAACTAAATTAAGTTAATTAAATGATAATTAAGTAAAATTAAAACTTATTTAACAAAATAAAATTAAAAAAACAAGAAATTACCAAAAAAACAACATCATATAATGGCCTTTGCCATCGCCAGTGTGATCTTTTCCATCAATATTGCACGTGGTACCTACCACTCACCACTATTTCTATCTGTCTCTACCTCACACCCACGATAATCATTGTCGCGAGTCACTTTCGTTGACTTATGTAAGAAATATCATCCTAAATTGACCACTACCTATCACTTTCGTTTTCTCCAATCTCCTCTCTTTCATCATCTTTGTTATAATATCCCAAAAACTTTTACAAACTTTTGGCTACAAAAATGCTCTTTCATGCTTGCGTGCACACACACAAAGTGTATTTAAAACAAAATAAAATTATGTATATAAATGAATACATATGTATAATGGCAGGCATAGTAATTTTCTTAACAAAGAATTAAACAATGTTAATTAACACAAAGAACAAAGAAGAATTTTCAAATTTAGAAGATTGCAAAATAATTTAAAATTTTGACCAGGGCTAAGTGCAATTTTTAGGGGCTTAAATGAGGAAAATTGAAAAAAATAGAGGGCCCAAGTATAATTCTCCAAAGACATGTGGGAGCCTACGTGCAAACTTTAAAAAAACTCAAAAAGGACCAAAGTGAGAATTCAAAAAAGTTAAATGGTGGATTCTCCCAATCAATTGGAGACAACACTAACCTCTTTGATAGGCTACAACGAGGGAACTCAAGTACTTTATAACCTCTGACAAATTCCCAGCCTTTTATTGGTGGATTTAAGAGGTTAGTTGGTAAGAAAAACCCTATAAATAAGGTTTTATTGCCATGGCCGAACAAGTACGAAATTCTTTAAAAAAATTAGGCCTTTTTTTGAGTACGTTGGTTAGATTTGAGAGAGAGATTTGAGGGTTTTTGAGAGAGATTTGAGGAAGAGAGCAAGGGTTGTTGAAATCTCACAACTTGTCAAAGTTGAAGGAATCTCAGCTACATATAGATTTTTGGTTGATTTTGCAACAATCCATCATTAGGAAGGAGTAGAAAATGAAAAGGAGAAGAAAAATAAAATAAAAAAAGGGCCAAAAGCTAGTTTTTTAGATAACTAGACAGCAAACCACAAAGGGTTGAAATGATCGACGAGTGGGACTGAGGCTATAGACACATGGATAGGCACATTAGGGCAGACAATAAGTCTAAATTTTTTCGATATAATAGTAAATAAAAAAAAATGTGTATATATATAAAAAATAATAATAAAAAAGATCCATATTTAAATTTCAATAATGAGACATGGGATTTTTGTGATATCCAAATCTAGAATATTTGTACTTGTATACAAGTAACAAGACATATATATATATATATATCTCGAAAATAGGTGAGTGGTTTGCCTTTAAAATTTTGTAATTTCCTTTATATTGTTTACATATGTGCAAACATGCTGATCGTGTAAAAATTTGCATACATGACATTGTGATGTGATGATAATCCATGCTCATGGAACCTTGACATGCATTCATTATATATGGCATATAAAGTCAGTTGTCATTCATCTGGATGAATTTGATTTTTTTTTTCATCTCAATCTTGACGTGAAAGGTTGGAAAATGATGATTTGATCGTTTGATGTTAATCAATCTCTATATAGTCATATATGATGGTTACATGTGAGAGCCCTATCTCGGATACCTTAGAAGCTCGAGAAATCGAGTTGAAGTCTCAAGAAGAGAAAATCAAATAAAAGATTACAACAACTTAGTCACACGGGTAACTAGCTGACATAAAGGAAGCATGGTATACATATACATACAAACTGGCCAAAAGACGCGGAGGTAACAAAAACAGGGCATAACACCTATCAATACAAAAGCATACATATATGCATCACAAGAGGTGGAACATACACCCTCTGGTACCCATGATCAACAAAACTCCTCAAGGACTCGTCAATTGGGATGCCCCTATACACATATATCTACCCACCAGGTTAGACACCGTTACACTTGTCCTCAACCTTCGCATTTTCTTTACTTGAAATAATGTAAAGTAAAAGTGAGTCACAAGACTCAGCAAGTATAATGGAATAAAAGAAATACAAGGCTAGGGGTAGACATCACTCACACATCACATACAACCCCATGCCATGAAGCACCACAACACACTCACCAGCAACGCGTCAATGGACATATAACGAACTATGAGGGCTACATAAGGCACACATATTGGCCCCCAGGGTTCTACATACAAACCTGTTACAGCCACGAACTGGCTGGCTTATGTCTAAGAACTGGAGCGCTCATTGTAAAAACCCGCCCTCCCAAGGCATGTCACTATTTTGAATTTTTTTTGAATATGTATATTTTTTCTCATAATACCATCTCGAAATTCCCAAAATAACATATTTAAAAATCCCTAAACATATATATATTTAACATTTCAAATGATAAGCAGAATCGAAACCTGATGGGATATTGTAATCGCAAAAGAAATCAAACCGTACAATATTGTTCTCAATAACTAATAAAATTACAATATCCGGTAGACAAATTAGCATATAAATAGCTATAACATGCCACTTATTATCAAGATTCTCAAAACTTGTCATAGCATAAGTGTAGGATTATTACATGTTTATTAGTACAATCATATCTCAATAATCTCTTTTACTTTTTCATTGCTCATCTCACCTGAAACGTTGAATATTTCAAGGACTAAATCCAAATTAGAATATGAATCTTTTAAATGAGGGTTTAAAATATTTTTCATGAGTGTATGATACGTGGACATGAATCAACCGATGCCCTAGGGTAGCATTCGTTAGCATTCTAGCCCCGGCACGAAATCCTCGACAGTCATCCCAACAATCACACACAACATGTGATACTTTTACAGTCATTTTGGCAAAACTTGAGAAAATGCAAGTCACGCTACTAGGGTAAGACACTATCCCACCATGGTTAACATAGATGACACAATTATCGATATGTTAATAATTTCATATCCAATACAATATCACAATTATTGAGGCAATATAACATGCACATATATGACAAGATGCATATAAATCACATATATTTTGGCAATCATCGTGAAATTTATGCTCAATTTAGGTAAAATTATTTCACGTATAAATTTTTTAGAAAAACCACTCACATTGATCTAACTATTTAAGCTTTCTTGAAACTCATGCCCTATCTCGAAATACATGCCCTAATATTTTTCTTGACCAAAATTTTCCCATAATTTTCTCTTTTTTCCCCCAATTTTTTTCTCTATTTTTCTTTTTTTTTTCTTACCTCATATGCCTGTACCCACACGCTTGAAACCGATTGTCTTCTTCGGCCTTCTTCTCACCATCGACTACTGGTTTTGCTTCGATTTCTTGGTTTTTCTTCTTCATTCTTGCTCTGTTCTTCCTTTTGAACGCGATGGAATCACTTGTGGTTTGAAAAATAGGCCAACACACCCTCAAATCGCTCGATTACAATGCATCTCCGGTGAAGCTCGATTTTTCCGACGAACCTTCAAAACACCATCAAACCTATACCAAAATCTCTCAAATTCTCCAAAAATGTTCTTTCTTACTCGGAAAACAAAAGCCCTATATCCATTTCTCCCAATTTCTTCCCAAATGCTCAAATTTTTCAAGTGAAATTTGATAAAAGCCTCAGCCAAGAATTTGGCTATTTATAGGCATTTCCAGTCGACTTATTGGCCAATCAGATCGTTCCCTTACGTTGAACCCCTTTCTTAGGCCAATAATGGCCCTAGCCTACTCCTAAATGTCGATTTAACGTTTCTCGCTAGTGGCCACAATGCAGCCGCCGGCTGTTGCAGTGTTTCATACTGTATTAGCAATTTGGTCCCTCAGCTCTTGTTTTCTTTCACTTTGGCCCCTTCTCTCCAAGTCCTCAGGTTTTCAAAAATTTTACTTTAGCCCCCATAACTTTGAAAAATTACCCTTTTGCCCCAATAACTTTGAAAATTACACTTTTGCCCCCAATAAAAATTATACCTAAGTACACAAAAATTTTTGGGTATTACACCCATAACCCAATCTCTCGAGATGATGCTCATATAACATCCTCTCAAGCCGAAGCTCGTAGGTATACCCCACGAATAAATCCACCGCATACATCAGTAACCATGCAGTGCAACACATAGAGAATGCAATGGCGGTATAAGCATAAACGTGATACAAGACCCCCATAAAATCAGGCACTAGGCCATGTTTTGTCCGTGTAGACATACACATCCGATGCAATGCCAATGCTCCTAGAGAACCTACGATGTCTGTGTTTAAGCGCACATATCATATGATCCACCCGTAATGTAAACCCGAAGCCCAATGCCCTAGTGTAATACAGAACAACAAATATTGGCAGAGGCAGTCAATAGTCTTCAACCATCAATCGTCAGCTTGTGTCAATGGGGGAAATGGTAGACAACTTCCTCAAGCCAGTCATTAGTTCCCTCCCGTAGGCACCCAAACAGTCGACAATTTAGCCTAACTAGTTGACAACCATTGCAACCAGCACCCAGAAATTTGCATGCAAGCGCACTCGAATTGCACACACAACACCCAAACACCCTCTAGGATCCTATCCCAACATAGTTAGGCATTATTTCATGAAGAACATAGGAAGAGCCAAACCCTATTCAAGCTTTTGGAATAAACACTACAAACTTACCCCTTTGAGGAGCTTACAACTCAAAAAGCCTGAAGATAGTTAAAAAGTAGGAAAATCAAACCATGGAGAAAGCTAGAACGAAGAGGAGCTTGTCTTAGATAGCCTGAAGTGAAAGAGATGGGCTAGACATGCCCAGTTGCAATCTTCTTCTTTCTTTTCCTTTCCTTCTCCTTTCTTTTCTTCCTTCTTTCCACCGTCTGCATACTTGCTATGCCCTCAATCTAATGCATTCTCAGCCTTTTTAAGGTGTTAGTGGAAGCCTCTACACGTGTCAAAGCCTTCTAAAAGAGCTCTCACTACCTTACCCACTTCATATCGCCTTAGCTGGTTACCTTGGGAAGTTGCACTTGGATAAAAACGGTCAATAGCCTTGAAGGGATTGGTTGATAGCTTCCCGTTTCCCAGCTGAACGGTCGACAGTTTGAGCATTCATCAAAATGATCAACAACCTCAGAGAATCGCTCGATCGCTGCCTCTTGCCACCTAGCCCTTGAGCATCCTGCATGTATCACAACACTAATGCCAATATAAACTTAGATGACATGAAAACCTTACCCTGTTAATCGGTCATTACAAATTCTCTCCCCTTAAAAGAATTTGGTCCTCCAAATTCATACCTAGTCACTCGAACAACTGAGGGTAGGTGGGTCTTAGAGAACTGGTTGACCGCTGCTGTAACAACCATAAAGTGAGTCTAGGTGTTTTAATACTTGACGCTAGTGTAATAGCATTTAAAAGGTAGGTCTAAGTATTTTTTTTAATACTTAATGTTAAATTTCTTTGGTGACACATAAATAATTTTTGATTTCATAATTTTGTTTTATGGTTCATGGAATCAGAAATTTAAGTGAAAGGGCCTCAATTAAATAGTTAATGAGATGTTTAACCCAAGTGGAAAATTAAGCCTGGTGAGCTTGGAATATATGTATATGGGATACATGTGATTTGGGCTTAGGCCCATGGTGAGAAATAATTTAGAAATAATGGGTTTGATGGTGTAATAAGAAAATGGGGAAAAGAAAATAAATTAAGTTAGCATTTGTCAATCAAGCCCTTGGATATTTTTGTTTGTAATATGAAAAGTAGGACATTTCGGTAAATTCTAGTGTTGGCGTGCAAATCTGTACGCACTCCTTTTTCCCAACAGCCTCTGTGTGCAAATCTTCTATTTCAGTGCAATGTGTATCCCCTCTTTTTGAAAGCACTGTTCCATTGCTCCTTTAGTTCATCTCCGTGTTATTTTTCTTCTTCACCTTCTCCATCTTATTCACTCACTTTTGTTCGCTGCTGCTGTTTGCTTCCTGTGCGCAGGTGGAACTTCTCTCTGATTTTTGCATTCTCAATAGGAAAGGTCTTCTTGCACTCCCACTTTATTTTTTAGTGCGAGCTCCCTTGTTTATTTATTGTCTCGTGCAAGTTTCCCTGTTAGTCTCTTCACTTTAGTTACTGTGAGGGATTATATATATGAACATATATAATATATATATATATACGCTTGTTGCTGCGTATGGTTCTCTTTCTGTTAGTGTTCATTAAGTCTTCATATCTGAGTATCTGTTGGAGTTTCATTGTGGTCTCAAAATGGGGTTTGTTTCCACCCGAAGTTCCATTCAGTGAATGGTAGTTATTTGTCTAGATATAGATACGAGGCCCTGTTCGCTTCTGTATTTTCATGAGCTTAATCGTATATATATATATATATATGGCCAAACGTAGTTTGCAGAAGCCTAAATGACGCGTTCGAATAACATTCGAAAATATATATAAGTCCCATTCGCATGCCCTTTAAATCATCCGAATGTCATTGTGAATACTTGTTTGGCACCATATCCGAATATATTGTAAAAGCAAAAACCTTGAATCCTTTGCTGCGAGCTCTTTCCTCAAGCTCTCCCGCGAACCCTTGTCTCAAGCCTTTCATGAGCTCTTGCTGCAATCCTTACTGCGAGCTCATACCTATATGCCTTCTTATCGCAAGCCTCAATGCTGTGAGCTCTTGCGCGAGCTCTTACCCCAATCCTTGGCCGCAAACTCTCTCTGCGAGCTCTTACCTTGAGCCCTTCCCTATGAACTCTTGGCCATGATCCTTTACTGCGAGCTATTTTTGTGAGCTCCGCTTCAAGCCCTTTTCGCTAGCTTTTTCCTCGAGCTCTTTCTGTAAGCCGCGAACTAATGACCTCGAGCTTGTCCCGAGCTCTTCCCATAAGCCTTTGATTGCGAGCTCTCTGTCCACACCCATCCATTTACATTCCTTTAATTTAAGTAAGTGTTTTCATTTCCTTTAATTTATATTTTACTTTTCATTTACTTTAATACATAAATGTAAATAAGAAAGTACCCCCTATTTGATTTCAATAAAAATATCAAAAAAATCAAAATCCATAACAATAAAAAAAATAGAATTTTGATTTTAGTACCAACTCAAGAACTTGCGATTTTACTACCCTCGAAATACATAATTTTTGTTTCTTGAAAAATTCATTAAAAATCATTTTTACAACAATAAATATTAGTTATCAAAATACTGGAAGTTAGTTTTTCAAAATGAAGACATTTACAAAAATATGTTCTAGTTGGTCCTTCGCCTTAGAAAAATTTTAGATTTATTTTGACCAGCAATTTCAAAGCTAATTTTTGAAATTTACTTTAGGAGATTCTTTTAAATGTCTTTGAAACTCCTCAAATGTATGAGAATGAAAATAATTTGGTTTTCATTTGAACAAAATAACACTTGATATTGTTGTTGTACTTTTTGTACAATAGTTTTAATGATGAAAAACATATATTGGTTTAATCCCTAAGTCATGAGTCAAGTATGTGGTTTTCAATATATATCAATTTCAATATCAAGTATATCATGTATCATTGTCTGAAAATGAAAACCCTATTTTTGGCTAAGTCTGAGAGATTAGCACCTTATAAGGAGAAGTATAAGAAAGAGTTTTTTTTTTTAGAAAACAAACTCCCAGTAATTTGATATCTATTATTCATTAGAGCTAAAATGATTTTTAATGAATTTTTCATTAAATAGAAAGTATATATTTTGGAGGTGGGTTTATTGCTAAAACTTGAGTTTGTACTAAAACCCAAAATCTACTTTCTTATATATTTGGATTTTGATTTTCTAAGTATTTTTATTAAATCCAAATAGGGGGTACTTCGTTATTTACATTTATGTATTAAAGTAAATGTAATTTATTTATATTTTACCTCCATTTACTTAAGTTAAAGAAATGTAAATAAGCTGTGGTGTATACATGCTGTGGAATGTGCTTTCATATGTTTCTGAATCTATGTCATGTTTCTGTGCATGTTTCGAAACCCCTTTGAAATGGTTTTCAATGATTTCTATGTATGCTATTTCAAAACATCTATGCATTGCATGTGTTTTCAAATCAGGTTTTGGACTATGTTTCGAAACCTCCATATCATGTTTCGAAACCTCATTTCTAGAGAGGCATGTTTCGAAACCTATATGCATCATGTTTCGAAACCTCTTCTCTAGAGAGGTATGTTTCGAAACCTATCATGTCATGTTTCGAAACCTCTGACATTCTGTCAGCAGATTTATTTGAAAATCGAGATGCATGTGTTTTGTAACTTTGCATTTTAATATGCTTCTCACATCAATTGTTTAATGCATTCTCCATGATGGGGAGATTCAAATTTGAATGTGAAAGTGGAGACCATTGTTTATTCTTAATGCCCATAAGATTCCTTAGAATCTGTCTCCCACTATCTGTTGTCTCTAAGTGCTTTGTCTAGCTGGAAGCTTGTATGTTTCAAAACCTAGGGTCTATGTTTCGAAACCTT
The DNA here is from genome assembly GCA_036245055.1 of Diospyros kaki. Taxonomy (NCBI): domain Eukaryota; kingdom Viridiplantae; phylum Streptophyta; class Magnoliopsida; order Ericales; family Ebenaceae; genus Diospyros; species Diospyros kaki. The sequence goes on from BSEG01000010.1 coordinate 5,679,591, forward strand.
GGTCTATTTATGTGATGTTTCGAAACACACTTTGCATGTTTCGAAACCTACTTTGCTGTCTTGTCTCTAACGGCTATAAACAGCCAGATTTCTATATCTTGGTATAAATAGCAGGTATTTGAAGACAAGAAGAGATTGAAAGAAGAAGATTGAGCAAGAACAACATACAAAGAGAGAACACACACTAGAGACACACACACACAAGCATAAATGATCTAAATCCGTTTGACAAGCATTCAACGAAGATCCATTCATTCATTGGTGTGCATTATGATGTGAAAAATGAGAAGCAAGTGCAAACAACGAGCATCATCCTCCAGCTCTCCTCACCTCAAGTTAAGAGGTTTGTACAACCACATTGGTAAGATATTCATTGTTATACATTCCATTGGGTTGTAAAGATAAACTTTATTTATCTTGAATATTGTAAGGTTTGAGTTTAGCCTAAAACTCATTGTGGTGTAAAGGTTTGAGTTGAGCTTAAAACTCATTGTGATTTGAGTTTAGCCTGTAAAAACTCACATTGTAAAGTTTTGAGGTGAACCGTGGTAAAACCCTTGTTGTGGTGATCACTAGTAAAAGTGATTGGGATTGCAAAATCCTTCAAGTGGGTAAGCTTGAAGGTAGTGGAGTAGGCGGGTGTCGAACCACTATATATCTTGTGTGCAAAGTGTTCTTTAGCTTTCATGTATCATTATTGCATATTGCACATGCTTTCATAAGTTTTGTTATCAAAGTTTAAAACAAAGTTTTCTTGAGCTTAATTGTATACATACTTAGAAAACATATCTTTGATATACAAATATATTTGGTATACTCTTAATTACATAAATCATTTTTTCCAAATATCGTTATCTTGAACTATAAGGTAAAAGATTTCGAATCAAGCAAAACAGTGAAGTAGATTTCGAAACATACATTTCATATTTCAAAACTTGTAAAACAATGAAGTATATTTCGAAACATATATAGTAGGTTTCGAAACCTACTTAACAGAAAGCTTTATTTCGAAACATATATCCTATATTTCGAAACATAGTGTTTTGTATTCAATCAAAGTTTTAATTTATCGAAAATCTACCTAATCCTAATTCACCCCCCCTTTTGGGATATATTTACCACCATTAGGATCCAACAGATATGAGTGAAAAACTATCCAGTATTGAGAGATGGGCATAAAATATATATATATATATATAAGTATGGCAACAGCTTGTGAGATGAAATTCATGATGTTTATATATATGTGGAAGTGAATGCATGACACGTTTCATACACATCCAGTATGATCATATTATGAGGCATAGTATTATTTATTTTTGTGCACCTAATATTTTGCGCGGAGGGAAATGGTACCCTAGAGCACCTGGCGTGGGACGAGGTGGTCATAGCCAGACAGGTTAGCTCCATATTTATTGTGAGGTTTTGTTTATGTGATACACTTTAGCATGTGTTAATTGATGGCTTGAGAGCCTATGAGATTTGATACTGATATTAAATCTATATGCACATTTGCATAATAGTACATGGTGGCATGATACATTTAACTTGAAATTGATCAAGTCTTAAATTGTGAATCTTGTATACAACTATTGAGCTCTGGATTATTCTCTTTTGATGTCACCATATTCTTGGTTCTTATTCATTGTTTATTGTCCTAGAACTTGCTGAACCTTGTGGTTCACTTGATCTTCTTTGCTATTCCAGGAAAAGAGAAGTCTATTATTGGGGGCGAGTCTAGTAGGACTAACTCTCAGGAATAGTGGTGTGTGGAGGCGCATCCTGACTTAAGGATCCTGATCTGTATTTTGGTGAGACTTGAAACGAAATGATTCTTATTTTGTTAGTTAACATTAGAGTCTCTTGTTTGTTTTGTAAGGTCATCAAGCCCAAACTCATTGGATATTGTAAATGTAACCGAACCCTAATTTAGTTTCCGCTGCTATTAATTAATTGAGTTGATGGTTTTATTATGGTTTGTTCTATATCATCTTTGTGATGACCTTCTTTCGAATATCCTATGCTAATGGGAATATTCGAGAGTGGGCCCTTACAGCTGCTTCCTACTACCTAGCCCTTGAGCATCCTGCATGTATCACAACACAAATGCCACTATAAACTTAGATGACATGAAAACCTAACCCTATTAATCGGATATTACAAATCCTCTCCCTTTAACAAAATTTGGTCTTCCAAATTCATAACTAGTTACTTGAACAATTGAGGGTAGGTGTGCCTCACTTCTTTCTCCAGCTCCCATGTAGCTTCATTCGATCCGTGGGGTTACCATTGTACCTTCACATAGGGAATAAATCGATTCTGTAGTACTTTCTCCTTGCAGTCTAGGATATAGATAGGCAATTTAGTATAGGTCGTATCCTTCTTAACATCCAAAACTCGATAGTCAATGATGTGTTGTGGGTCTGGTGTATACTTTCGAAGTATGGAGACGTGAAAGATGTTATGCACATTGGCCAGCCGAAGGGGTAAAGCCAATCAATTGATCTGTTGAATCTTCTCTGTCATTTGCTTAAATATCGTTGGTCTTAGCAATGCTCAATCTTTTACTTCAATCTAGCAGATATGAGATTTGCAAGGTCTGCCATATAGTGCCTCATACGACACTATCCCAATGCTTGAGTGATAACTGTGTTATATGCAAATTCCACTAAAGGTAAATGATCACCCCAGCTAGCATGGAAATTCAGAACACATGCCTGTAGCATATCCTTGAGGGTTTGTATGGTCCACTTCATCTGCGAATGGAACTCTGTACTACAAGTCAATTGTGTTTCCAAGGCACTTTGCAACGTAACCCAAAAATGAGAAGTTAACCTAGGATCACGATTAGACACTATACTGACGAGGATGCCATGCAGCCTCACAACTTCCTCAATATATAAGCTAGCCAAATGATGCATAGAGAATGTCTTCTTAATAGGTGGAAAATGCACTGACTTCGTCAATTTGTCGACAATCACCCATATAGCATCGTAACCTGTACTAGAGCATGGCAATCTTGAAACAAAATTCATGGCAATATTATCCCATTTTCACTCTAGAATAGGTAATGGTTGTAGTAACCTTGCTGGTTTTGGGTGCTCAGCCTTCACTTGCTGGCATACTAAGCATCGCGACACAACTTTTGTAAGCACCCCCTCCCGGATATTCCAACCACCCGAACTACTCGAACGGGAGTGCTTACGGAAGGAGAAAGAATGAAATACAAGACAAAAGCTACCCTGGTATGCATAAAAATAATTAAAACAACGGAAGTGAGGCTATATATACATGCATGCACTATGGGTACCCCGCTAGCACAACGGTCATAAGATAAATAAAGGAATATAGATTCATGTGCTGATATACACGAGACACGGGAAATGACCTGGCACAGTAAAAAATAATAGAGTAAATCCTACTCAGACATCAGAATTGACGGGGACTGACGAAACTGTCTGTACACTATATCGACTCTGCCGCTAGACGCTGACTCTCTTTCCCAGACCCACGCTAGCACTACCTGGAATGATGGAAAGTAAAGTGAGTCGAGAGACTCAGCAAGCATAAAGAAAAGAAAGGCTGAAGGCTGAACATAACCAGAAAACTCTCCCCAGAATAAACCTCAGGTACATACAAGTCATGAGACGCTACAACACGATAATATAGCATAATAAAACACATACCGGTCATTGGGGCCCACATAAGACACATGACACCCAAGTCTCATACCAACCTGCCACTATCTTGAAAGGAAACAAATATCTCCATAAACCTGCTCGCGCGATCCTGGGTCGGTGCTCCCGTCACCTGTGTCTCCATGTCGGTACTCCCGACACCTGAGCCATAGGCTCCCTCGGAATGGTCCTCCCGTCCGAGAACTAATAACTATCAGTAACCATGCAATGCACATAAAAATGCAATGGTGTAGTGAGCATCAACGTGATACACTGGCGCCCATACATCCAGGTATCAGGCCATGCTCCACCCACATAGTAAGCCACACGCGATGCATATGCCCGTGCTGGATGCAACCTAACCAAGCTAGAATGCCCGTGTCCAAGCATACTTAATAAATGAATATCCCAACATATATCCCAAACCCATGTGCATATCAAATCATGAACAGTAAAACAATGTATCTAATCATGCAGTAAATCACATACCGGCAGAGCTAGTCAGTAGTGCCTGGCTCGGGTTAACGACCAGTGACTAGGAGTGTCCACCTGACGGTCCACTTCAGGGTCGTACAATAGTCTACTCCAACGTCACCAAATAGGCGACCCTTGCCCCACTGTTCAATAGCTCTAACCGAATCATAAATGAACTCGAGAAAAGCATAAATAAACCCGCATGTCTAGGAACCTAGTCCCCAAACTGGGTTCGGCATCATTCCGAAAGGAATGGGAGCTGTACAAACCCCCGTAGGCACACAATAAATAAAACTCTAGAAGTCTCGAATTTAATTTAAATTAAAACAATGAATAATCCTCAATAAATAATGCCAGACGCTGAATTAGAGTAAGGGAGGGTATAAAATACGAGAAATCACGGAGTTTCTCACGGGAATTAAAGAACAGGAGAATAGGGTTAGGAACTTGTCTTTACACGGCTGTTTCTTGCCTTTCTTGCACTCCCGCTGTGAAGTAAAACGTTTGCTGGTAATAAATAAAACCATAGCTTTAATTAAATAAATCTACCGTGTAATATAATTAATTTAGTTGTCTAAAATCCCACGTAGGCACACCACAATTAAAATCCCAATGAATCTCAAATTTATTTTAAATTAAATCATGTTAATAACATCCTCAATTTATATAATTAATATGCGACACCGAAACGAGTTAAGGGAAGGCGAGGGGTTCATAAAATAGAAAAATATCGCAAGGGTAGAGGGAGGTTGCCTCGTTTAAGCTGATTACAACGTTTTTATGCTTGAATGCCACCAAAATAATACACACTGTAAAATAGATTAAACTCTCAAAATTAATAAAATTGGATCCAAAATGAAATTTCAACCATACAAAATGATTATTACGTATTTATTTACTTACCTGACTAATTAAACGGAGTTTAATCTTCATTTTCCTCCCAAAATTAGCCCTCTGCGTGCTGTTTTTCTTCCCCATTTTCTTTCCTCCATTTCCTTTCTGATTTGTGCTCGAAATCAGCCCGAAATAGGCCTTAAAATGGGCAAAAATTGGTGGCCAGAATGCGGCCACGTGGCACCCTGTGGGCTACGCTAGGAGGCCACTGCCTCAGGGCCGAAACGACGTCGTTTCAGTTCTTTATTGGCTGATTAAAATTAGCTTATTTTTCTCTCCCGCATGCGCCTCCCCCTGCTTGAACCCGTGACCTTTAGTTGCTCCCTCGCGTGAGCGACTGTCTACGATTGCTGCCCTCACTCAACATATATGTATACATCATTATACTTAAGGTGATTCTTTACCACTTCCGAAAATTCCATTTCAGCACCATAACTTCCATTAATTACACACACACCAAACTCTAATTTCTTCTTATTTCACTTTCACCCTAAAACTTTTAAAAATTCACCAATTTAATTTATTTTACTATTTCCATAAATACTCTCAAATAACTTAATTAATTATCTACATTTCCTATTTCCTCAAAATAACATAATTTATTATTTCTTCTTAAATCTCCTAATACCCAATAATTAATACTTATCAACTATTAACTAAATTATTCAATTCCAATAAATCAAAAATTATTTCAATTATTCAATAATGACCTCAAACACTAATTTTAATAATTATTATCTATTTCAAAATTTCGAGATATTACAACCTTTTCCATACTTCTCTTCATATCGTCCGACTAAAAGTGGTAGCGTAAATTCTAATAGATCTTCATAACACATGGGTGTATGGTATAACGCGATTGGTGAGCTTCAAATAAAATCTCCTACTTAAGCGTTTCATCGTTCGGCATTCAAATTCGCCCACTGTATAGCAACAAGTCTTCATCCCTCTAGTTATATCCCATAGGGTCGAATCTTGCCACATCTGCTAAAATCAGCTCCGGCCTCTCATTAATTTGTTGTCGTTCTCGTATTCGGTTTATTAGGTTTGACTGAACACTCATGTAAGCACAATATAGCACGGGTCTTCTTGAAGCCGAAATAGTGAGCTCACCTGTACTCCAACAACAACCATTCCTGCACCATCATTGTTGCAACTATTACTCCATGGCGACTCAATACATCGACAACCACATTAGCTTTACATGAGTGGTACAAAATCTCACAGTCATAATCCTGGAATAATTCCATCCACATACACTATCTCATATTCAATTCCTTTTGGGAGAACAAATATTTCAAACTTTTATGATCGGTATATATCTCCATTTTTTCTTCATAAAGGTAATGTCTCCAAATCTTTAACGCAAACACAATAGCCGCTAACTCCAAATCATGGATAAGGTAATTCACCTTGTGCTTCCTCAACTTCCTGGACGCATAAGTATTCACACGCCCATCTTGCATCAGCATGCATCCCAACTTTATATAGGAAGCATCACTGTAAACCGTTAACTTATTACCGTTCCTAGGAATGGCCAACACAGGTGTCGTAGTCAATCACTACTTCAACGCCTGGAAACAACTTTAGTAGGAATCATCCCAGTCAAAATTCACTCCTTTCTGTGTTAACTTGGTTATCGGTGAGGCTAAGCGAGTAAATCCTTCCATAAATTGATGATAGTATCCCGCGAGTCCAAGGAAACTCCAACCCTTAGTCACTGTTATAGGCTTTGGCCAGTCAAGTGATGTTTTACTCTTGTGTTTAGTTTTGATGATAAAAAATAAAATTAATTTATCTCCTAAGTTGTTTGTCAAGAATATGGTTTTCAAACAAAAATCAATTTCAAATGAGTTGTTAAATTAAAATGAATTATGATTTTCTATTTAAACATATTTGATGGAGATTTGAAAAAACAAGTATATTTTGGAAAATCATTTATTGAAAATCAAATTTTGATGAGGGAGATATATATTTTGATGATGAAGTTATTTTATTAATTTGGTGTTTCAAATTAATTTTATGTGATAAATTAAGCATAATAATAATTTTATTAATTGAATGTCAAAAATCTTGTTATGAATTTATTGATAACATTTGGAGTATTATTTTTTTATCTAATCAAAATTATTGAATGAAAAGTAAATCCAATACCAAAATATCTTGTGATAAATTTTTAATAGTATTTAGAATATTATATTTTTAATTAATTAAAAACTTGTTTTAGAAATATAATCTTATGAAAAAATTTCTATGGCATTTAAAACATCATATCTTTATTTGATTAAAAAAGTTGTATTATTTTTCAAAGAGCTTAAACATAAATTAAATATCAAAAGCAATTAAAATAAAAATTAAAATTAAAAAGTATTTTGAAGTGGCAGCCAAAGGAATTGAACCTACGCCAGGGGAGACTAAAGTTTACGCATAGAACCACTCCATAAAAATGTTTCCTTGGTTTCTTAGGCACACAAAATAATATATTAAGAAAATTATACATGTTATTACAAAAGAAATTTAATTTTGGAACACTACTGCCAAGACTCGATCCTGCGAAAACTTTTATCCAAGCATTTGTATATATGCTCAGTGCCTTCCTTCCACGTGTTTCCTTGTTTTTTGATGCGTACATATTTATATATGTATTGATTCAAAAATTTCAATTTTTATTCTATTGACAAAATTATCGACTAAGCTATGATTCTATACCTATATTTGTCGACTATCTCCTTGATTTTGTCTACTATCAAAATATAGAAATCAATTATGTCGATTATCTTCTTGATTCTGTCAACTAACAGAATAAATAAATTGAATCTGTCAACTAAGTATTAAATTATTTATGAATCTGTCGACTAACTCTTTTCAAAGAAAGCCACAACGGCTAGTTTTTCAAACTCCAACGATTAAAAAATGGTTAATTTTGGGCAAGATTCTTGGAATACTTATAAATACAGCTCAAGAATGATCAAGAAGAGACTAATGGATGGAAATGAGTTGATCTAAAGATTTCAAATCATTTTATTCGAGCGTACAAGAATTTGTGCTTTCATTGTTGTATTTTTCTCTCCAAGGCTTCATTCTATCTCTATAAATTTATTCTTAATCCTTATTTTCATTTTGAGAGAACTTGTAACTAAGAATGTTAACTCTTAGTTTTTCTCTTACATTTGTATTATTCTTATTTTCCTAGTTTTAGTAGCTAGAGGGCCTACTTATCTAAATAAGAGGTTTGTATATTTCCTAACTTGTTGCTAGAGGGCCTATTCGAAGTGATAGGAGGATTTTTAGTGGATTATTTACAAAATATTTAATGAGGAGTTAAGGTAGTGGATTAAGTTTGAATTAAACCGAACCACTATAAATCCTTGTGTTCATCTCTTACTTGTGCTTTTTGTTTCATTTATTATTTCGATCATTTTTATAATCCTTGCTTGCATTATATTTTTATTTGTTTTGAAAAAGATTTCAAGTTCAAACTAAATTTTTAATTACCCAATTCACCTCCTTCTTGGGTGTGCGCTATAGTATTTCAAACCTATTAATTAGTATCAGAGTCTAACTTCTTGTTTCAAGGTCTAACAACGTAAGGAGAGATCCATGACTTTTAAGAAAGGTTATCCTACAAATGTGCCACCTTATTTTGATGGCTCATTTTATGATTTTTGGAGAAAACAAATTTGTATTTTCATGACATCCATTGATTGTTATTTGCGGAATATTGTGAAAAATAGTTTTGTTTCAAAACCAAAGTTAGAGTGGGATGATTATGACAAAATAATTTTTCTTTAAATATTAGAGCTACGTATATTTTACAACATGCTCTAAGTGATAATGTTTATGCTAAGTGATGATCAACCTTTACATTTCCTTTATCTGGAATGATGTAAATCAAAAATGACTCACAAGACTCAGCAAGTATAATGAAATAAAAGAGATACAAGGCTATGGGTAGACATCACTCACACATCACATACAACCCATGCCATGAAGCACCACAACACACACTCACCAGTAACGCACCAATGCACATATAACAAAACATGGGGCCTATATAAGGCACACATACTGGCACCCAGGGTTCTGCATACAAACCTGTCACAACCATGAACTGGCTGACATATGTCCAAGAATTGGAGCTCCCATAACCCAAGCTCTCGAGCTAACGCTCGTAAAACATCTTCTCAAGCTGAAGCTCATGGGTATACCCCACCATGCGCATTGGTAATACTCCAACTTGTAATCAAGTAAAATACTTCTTTACTCAAGCAATATTTTTCTAAATATAAACTCACTCGAGTAAGCAAGTAAGCTTAATTGTACTCAATTGAGTATACTTATTAGTCAATCGAGTAAAATTCTGTTATATTAGAGTAAATAATTTTTTCATAAAAAGGTAATCAATTATAAGTTAAATTGTTTTCAAGTAAGTATGAAAGAATACTCAATTGAATCTATTTTGTAATCAAGTATCAATTAGCAAGAGATATGTCAAACCTCTGGAGAGACAAGATTAATTGAGTACAAAAAATTATAATCGTTTGAATATCTCAGCATACTCGGTTAAATTCAAATTGTAATCAAGTATTAATTATCAAGTGAATTGACAAGTCTCTGGACTTTTAGTGTAATTAAATGTACAAATTTGTAATCGAGTAGATGTTAAAGCATACTCGATTAAAATAAAAAATGCAATCGAGTAATAATTCATAAAGAAAATTCAAGTCTTTGGTATCAAGAATGTAATTGAATACAAATGTTTTGTAATAAAGTAAAATCCAAAATTAATTGATTACAAATTGTATGCACTCGAGTGATTGTCAAAATTAATCGAGTAATTAATTATTAATTTTGAATTTATAGCCGTTATAGTGCATTTGCACACAATTTCTACTTTTCAGCTCATGATTAGTTCATTAATTGCTATTGATCATTTTGAGATGATTTATATATTAATTATCCATTTCTAATTTCTTTGTGAGTTTGTTTCAAGTGAAATTTGACCGTTACAAAGAAAGAATTTTTTTATCCAAAGATAAAGCAACAAAGCATTTAAGATGTCAAGATTATATAATTAAAGACCTCGAGAGTGAATATGAAAAAGAACTCAACAACAAAACAGAAAAACATCAAACAATTTGAACTCTCAAAAAGAGCTTACCTCAAAGAACTTCAAGTGTGTTTTATTCATACACATTCTTAGAAATAAAAAAGAGATCGAGTTTACTCTTTCTATCTTTTTTCATATTTGTAATTCAAAAGAAGTAATTGTATTATGTTATCATTCTTTCAAAACTTCTCTTGTATATCTTTTATTCACATTCATTTGAGAATTGTAAAGGTTACACCTTATCTTTGCAAAAGCTAGTAGTTGTGGTTGATCCTGTTAAAAGCTATTTGCAAAAAGGTTTGTAGTTGATCCTCTTGCAAAAGCTACCCAAGTAAGTTGGCTGATTAAATCCTTGGTGAGAAGTCAAGGTAATGGATTAGGTTTCTAGCCGAACTATTATAAAATCTCTATGTACTGCATTTTTTAAGTTTTTTTATATTTTATTTTAGTTAAATTGAGAAAAATTTTAAAGGTGAGGCTTAATTCACCCCCTCTTAAGCTAACTATGCTTTCCAGTGAAGTACTAATTGCTTGTCTTGTGAATGTATATTCATGAATAAGTGTCCTTATGAATTGGTTTGGGTTGACATTCATTGTTTGTGCAACTAGTAAGTTTTGATACTTACATTTAGTATGGTTGTTTACATGCTAAATGTAAAATCTATGGTGACAATAAAAAATTCATTCCTTACTTGATATCAATTTATGGACTACAATTTAGAGATCAAAAACTTGTTTGATTATTTAGATAGATATGTGTTTATCCATAATGATTTGACAAGATTGCGTTTTTAATTATTCTTAGATTGAAGTTGATTAATATGTTTTTTTCATTTGACATGAATTCTTTTTACTTGCATTTGTGCTTGATTTGACCTTATGATCATGATATTGACTACAGTATTTTCTTTTCTTGTTTTTAAGAACTAAAAGTTATTTCATTTGTGATTGATATTGTAACCTTGTGAATGCAAATGGATTATTTGAGTTAAATTTATGTTTATTATTAAAGCTCGAATTTTGTGGATGTAATTTGTTTTTGAAAACTTTTGGTATATGATTAGACCTAACTTTAGGTTAATGACCTTGAATTAAAATTTGATAGCATTAACCTTGGGTGTCTTGAAAGGCCTCAAGAATTGCATGGAGAATGCAATAACCTATTGAATACTATTTACTGAGGTACAAAATTTATCAATTATGATTTATTTGTGTACACCTGTAAGAAAAGAGCATTAACAAGCATCATGACATATATTTTAGCTAATGAACGTACATTAGATGCAATTTTTTTTCATTTATACTACTCTTTTTTTCCCATAAAAGAACTGGTATACAAAACTCTTGATATTTTTCTAAATCATCCAAAAGGTTCCATAACCAACCCTTAAGGACCCAAGTTCTTATGGGTACCAACAATGCTTGCAAAGTGCTTTATGTGTAGGAACATATTTGAGCAAACTAGGGAAGATATCTCAAGAGAACCTCTCAAGTGCTTAATGGTGGAACCCAAATAACAAATATTCAAACAAAATGATTTTCTTTGCATGTCAAGTGATTTATCATGAGGGAGCATTTCTTGTTAAAAACATGCAAAGCATATTATTTGATATTTGTGCCTCATGCTTACATGAGTGATTATTTAAGCAAATTGTTTATATTATATTTTGGCCCTTCATTGCTTAAGTAATGAAAATAATTGAGATTAAAGCCAATTATCCATTAATGTGGAATTCATTGAGTGAATTTAATCTTTATAATGGTTTCTAGAAAAAGAGAATTGCATATAGAGAGAGTTGGACTCTACTCCTTTAATGTTTTGTGTGAGAAACTTTATTGAAAAATATGAGTTTTTTGGATCGTGTGTATAAATGTGTACATCGTTGGATTACTCTTATATGAGTTGATAATGTTGTGATTAACAACTATCTTCTTTTAATTGTTTCGATCAAGGGAATATTGAAACAATACTTTTTTATACTATGCGGCATATCCTTTATTTTAAGTACTTACAAGGATTGAAATGTTTTGCTAACAAAATGACTCATTTCTTCAATAAATTATTTGTTCTTTGAATCTTATGCATGAGAAAAGGGGAAAACTATGAATTGTGTCTCTTTTTTTATTTTGACAAAAAAGAAGAGAACAATGATACATACAAAATGAGGAGAACAATAGTAAATAGAAGGGAGAACAATAATTGAAAGAATAATACAAGGGGGAGCATAAAAAACAAGGGGAGCATTAGGGTTTTATCCAAAAAAAACTAGTGTTTTGTTAACATAAAAGAAATAAAAAAAAGAGATTAGTATCGTAGAAAAGATTGGACTTATTGTAACACCCGAGGACAATTTTAAGGATAAAATGATATTAAGTAAAGGGCAAAGTTGGAAATTTGAGAAAAATGAGACTTTAGGGCACACTAACCCAGTTTTGGACGACCGAATAAGTCAAAGGGAGTACCTCGGACCCTAGATTGTCGAAGAAAATGATATAGTATCGACAAGCAATTTAAATTATGATTTTTGGTGATGAAAGAAAGAAGATCGGGAACAGTTTTCGGTACAACAAAAATACAGCTGTCAATTAGGTCATATTACCGAATTGCTGTAAACGACGTCCAAAAAGTTAACAGAGACTGTCAAGGAATAGTACTCGATGTGTAGAACAACCCTTAAGTGGTTTCAGGATGAATCAGGTAGATTTAAGGTCAAATAAATCAGTCGGGCCTAAGTGTAATTTTTTGAAATTGCCCGAGGAAGGTCTAAACGGTAATTTTTCAAAAGTTTCAAGGGTGAAATGAGGAGTACTAATCTTGAGGGTCTTAGTGAAAGTGTTAGAAGGATCAGGGGCTTAAGGAAAAGGGCCAAAATGCAAAAGAAGAATTTCAGGGGCCTAACTGTAATTTTCAGAAAACTGGCTCGCGCATGGCAGATCTGGCCGCACGATTTGGCTGGAAAATCCGTCCATTTGGCCGTCAAGTCTTGTCAAGGGAGTGGCCTAGGGTGTCCTGGTGGCGTGAGGGGAAAGAAATGGCCAAAAAATCGGCCACGTGGGGTGGTTTTTGGGCTATAAATACCGAGGGGTTTCGGCCGAAGGAGAAGCACAAATCGAGCTCGTTTTCGAATGAGTTTTGGAGATTGGATAGAGGGCTTTTGGTCTCCAGGAGGTGAGGATCATTTTGGGAGTGGTTTGAAGCATTTTGGTGGAGGTTTGAGGGTGTTTTGAAGTTGGCCGAGGGCTTGAGGCGGTCCGCCACCGCCGACCTGTAAACGGCCGTTTGGACCACTTTTCGGTGGCCTTTCGGCCTGATTTTGGTGGGGTTAGGATCGATTCTCAAAGGGCTATCGGGGGGTACCGGTTGCACGATCATCGGAGCAGTCGCCGGTGACCGGCTTGAGGAGGAAGACGACTCGCGCGTGACTGCCACGCGCCAGTTCAAACCAAGCCACCCACGTGCCGCGCGTGAGGGCGCGTGAGACGTCAGGTAAATTTGGAAATTTTTTTATTATTTTTATAAAATTATTTTATGAATTATGGTGCAATAAAATTTGGAAAAATGTTAGATAAAATGGTCATTTTGTAATTTTCAAAATGAATAAGGCTTATAAAAAATAGGAAAAGGAATTAGAAAATCCTTAGAAAATTTTGAGAGATAGGAATTAATTATTTATGAATTATTGTGAAGAGAAACCAAGGAAAAATCATGAGTAGGTATTTATTAGAATTTTTGAGGAGAAATATAAAGAAAATAGGAAGAAATTATGGAAAATTGAAAAAATATATATTGATATGATTTTGAACAAACGTGATGATTAGGGTATCGTTGAGGTTCGAGGTGGAAGTACAAGAGCGTCAGGCATGAGAATCGAGGCTAGGCACGCAAATCGAGGCAGGCACGCAAATCGAGGCTAACCGCGCTTGTCAATTGGAAATTCGTCTAAATGTGAGTGTTCGCCCCCAAACTTTGTTTTTGACTTGTGAGTGGTTCTACCCGAAAAGATTTCAAGTAACATGTAAATGGTTTTCATACTCATGGCTTGGGTTTTGTGATGAATTGTCCAAATGATTGTTTACACGTGCATTAAACGTTGATTTTGAGTGACGCATGTTACGATTTTAAGCGACGCATGTTATGATTTTTCGACCATTGGCTTGTTTGTGTCGTTCATGTGGTATGTGGGTTGTTGACCTATGACGAAGCCCAGAGTGACAGCACTCAGGATGCGTACCTAGGATTAATGCTTGGTGACCACTTGGGACAGGGCTGAGACGGACTTCACCCTACGGGACCCAAGTGGCGGGGTTACGAGTGGACACCACCCCGGTTGTTGGCTCAAGTGGCGGGGCTGCGCGTGGACACCACCCCAGGATCCTTTGAGCAGTAGCATTAATGCCGAGGTGACGTCGATTCCGAGAATAGTGCTGAGGTGACACTCTTGGGGCTAGAGTTGTATTTTGGAATGCTTTTGAGTGGGAGCGTAAAGCCTGACAATGACAATGGGGTGATTCCCGGGTTCATATGTCGAGGTTGTCCCTCTTAAGCAGGATCGGGTTGCCAATGGGTCGATTTGGTCGTGTCGCCTTTAGAGAGATTGCGTTTTCCCCGGTTAGGGTTAAATGCTGTGTGGGATTCTCTTAGGCTAGTGCATGTTGAGATTTATCGATTTTGTGTACATGATTCTGCATACATTCATGAAAACGTTTTTGAACTCTCACTTAGATGATTCAGCATCTAATTTGGACTATGTCCCTGAAATATTCAAACGTTCCAGGTGAAAGCAGTGGCGTCCAGGAAAAGAATGTCGTCAGGATGTAGCAGATGCAGTCGGTTTTAGTAGGTTTAGTCTATGATTACAATGATCAGAGATTATGTAATATATTTTCGTGTGAAACATCGATTCAGACATTGTAAAAGAAATTGTCAGTTATATGTGTATATATTGAGGTTTCGATCTTGCTTTCGCTGATGTGATTGATGACACCTATCTTAGTCTATTCACTGAATGTTGTTATACTAAGAAGGTACGTTCGAGATTGTCGGGTAACGATGAAAGTATGGCTATCGAGGGATTTATGTGGTGTTTGATTTAAATTTTCTCGAAATCTCGAATTAACGCACGCTTGAGAAAAATGGGGCGTTACACTTATCACTTAAGACTTGTGCTAAATATAACCCTAGATATCCAATCTGCACGATGTCATCCACGTGTCACAATTGAGGAAACATGAGCCAGACCCATTCCACATTATTCCCAAAGAACCCATAGAAATACAAGAAAACTTGACATATCAAAAAGACTCATAAAGATCCTAAACAAAAAAGGAGTAGGTCTAGAGAAATAAAGTGATACCTCTCATCATTGTCAAGATTTTTTTGGAGAAATCATGCTTACAAAAAGGCAACATGGGAATGAGAAGAGGACATGAGAAACAATCAATCCCATCTTTTCAACATTATAGGACTATAAAGTATTTTATTTTAGTTGTAATTCTTCAAAGGGAAGGAAAAGACGACCCATTAGAAGACAAATGTCAAATTAGAGCATTGTAAAATATTTTATTTCAGTAATCTACAAGTTGTGAGATATGAATTTTTAATATAACTCTATAGGCATTAAAATTAAGACTCAATTCATCATATCTAATTTGGTATTTGAATTGATTGATTCATTTCTATTTTATAATTTAGTTTTGACCTAATTCATATAAAAGTAGACCCAAACCCAAATGTTATAACTATTTTAATTTTTTCTTATTTTTATTTTTGCAAATAACTTCTTTTTTTTTTTTTAACATTTTTCACCATTGAAGTATTTGTTGTTGCAGTAGACTTCTAGAAAATGTTGTTTTGTTTTAGTTAGGTGAAATTTGTTTTTTTAAGAGTGTTTTTTGAGGTTTTGCTTTTGATCAAATTGAAATCAAATTATAATGAAAAATATTATTTTTAATATAGAATAAAAATTGTTTGGATTTATTTGGTTGTATAAAATATTTCTAATTATTTAATTTTGATATTGTAACTAAACATGTCATAACATTTTATGTTTCAAAAGTCAATAAAATAGAAAACTTAGTTTGTTATTTTTAACTTTATACTATGAATTAAAAAATATCAAAGAGATATTTAGTTTCAATATTAAAATTAACTAATTAAAATATATTTGTGGTATGACATAGAGGCATAACATATGGGCATTTGAAGTATAACACAAGGATATTAAAAATATAACGTCGTGGTATTCATGGTATAATAGAAGAGTATTTGCGGTACAACATAAAGATATCCATGCTATAATGTAAGGGTATTTATATTAAAAATTAGTGGTATTCATGATACAAAGTAGTGTTATTCGTTGGATAATGTAATAATATTCATGGTATAATATTAGGGTATTTGTGATATAACATATAGGTATTCGTATTACAATGCAAGGTTATTTATGATATAACATAGATATATCCATGGTATAAACATAGAGGTATCCATGCTACAACTTATGCAATGTATAACGTATGAATATTCATGATATAATATATGAGCATCCGTGATATAACTAGGGGTATTTTTAATATAATATAAGTGTATTTTTGGTATAATATATGTAAAGGTTTCCTTAATATAACATAAAAGTATCTATGGTAAAACGTAAAGGCATCTATGATATAACATAGAGATATCCATGGTATAGTGTAGAAGTATTTATAGTGTAATTTAGTGGTATTTGTGGTATAAGATAGAGATATATATGATATAACATTAGGGTAACTATGTTAGAACATAGGTATATTTTTTTTATAATATAGAGATATTCGTGGTATAACGTAGACGTATTTATTATATAAGATAAGAGATATCAATGATATAATATAAGAGTTTATATCTATGGTATAATATAGAAGTATCTCTAATATAACATAAAGTTATTCATGGTATAACTTAAGTGTATCCATGATATAACAAGAGTTTTTTCATGGTATAATGTAGATGTATCCATAGTATAATATAAGGTATTTCTAATATAATATAGAGGTATCCTTAATATAACGTAAGGGTATATAAGATAAAACATAGGTGCCCCTAGTATAACTTAGGAATATTCTTTGCATAATATATGATCATCCATAGTGTAACTCTGCAATATTTACAGTATAAGGTAAGAATATCTATTGCATAACTTAAGGATATTCATGGCACAAAGGTAGGTATATCTATAGTATAACACAAGTGTATTTGTGGTATAACGTAGGGGTCTTTATGGTATAATATAGATTTATTTGTGATTAACATGGGGCTTATATAGTATAATATAGAGGTATTCGTGGTATAAAATAAGTGTATCAGCTATATAATGCAGGGATATCTATTGTATAATGTAAGGATATCCATAGTCTAATTTGGTGATAATTATAGTATAAGGTAAGGATATCCATGGTATAAATTAAGGATATTTGTAGTGTAACATAGGGGTATTTGTGATATAACATAAATATATATGGTATAATATAGGGATTTGTATAGGGGTATTCATTATATAATTTAAGCATATCTATGGTATAACATAGATGTTTTCATTGTATAAAGTATGTGTATCTATAATTTAGGGTTTAGGGTTATGGGAACACTTGTAGTATAACATAGAGGTATTCCTAATATAAAATAGGTGTATCTGTAATATAACATGGGGAATCAATGTTATAATATAGGGAATCTATAGTATAACATAAAGATATTTATAGTATAACATAAGGGTTCATGTAAGGCTATTTGTGACATAGCGTTGCATATTTCTAGTTTCACACTAGTGTATTCGTGATATGATGTAAATGTATCTATAGTATAACTTAAGGGTATTTATTGTATAACATAAGTATATTTGAGATATAATATTAATATTTGTGGTACAACATAGGGTATTCATGGTATGACGTAGAGTTATTTGTGATATAAGATGAAGTTATTTATGTTATAATGTAGAGATACTTGTGATATAACATAGTGGTATCCATGGTTAACATAATGGTTTCCATGGTATAATAACATAATGGTATTCGTGATATAATTTAAAGATATTTGTAGTATAACACAGGAGTATTTGTTGTATGACATATGGATATCTGTGGTGTAAATATAAATGGATCCATAGTATAACATGTGTATTCATATTATGACATAGGAATATTCGTACTATAGCATAAAGGTATTTGTTGTATGAAATATAGATATTCGTGGTATGACACAAGTGTATCCATATTATAATATAGAGGTGTTCATGGCATAATGTAGAGGTATTCATGATATGACACGTGCATTTGTGGTGTACGAATTTAGAATAAAAAACAAACTGTGATTAAACTATTAAGCACACAATCGAACACAAATGCTTTGCGTGGAAGAAGACTCAAATTGGGAAAAACTATGAACAGAAAGAACAAAACATCATTATGATGATATTGCTACAATAATTCTAGGGTATCAGGTACCTATTTATAAATCTACAATTCATCTATAAATGTATATAAAAAAAGATTTATATAAATCAATATTCTAATCATAATATGAGCCACAAAGAAGATAAATAACTTTCTTTTTTTCTAGTAATAAATGATTGTGAAAAATAAAATTTAAAAAAACAAAATTCTAACCCAATAAGGGCTCACGTGACCCTACCCTTGGATTTATCATTCATCTATAGATATATACAAGAAGGGATTTAAATCTATATTTTAATTAAAAGATGATTAACGAAAAGATAAATCTTGATGAGCTATGAAAATAAGTTTTCAATTGTAAATGTATCACAATTATAGTCAAATTTAAATTTCGGGTTACAATTATAATACATATAATATATGGACATATATTATATAATATAAGAGTATTTATGGTATATGTCAAAATCGAGATCACGAGCGACGGGGGATCGCGCAAGGGTAGTAATCACAAGAGTGTTATTGGTATAATATTGTAGAAGAAATTTTGTGACATAAGGATTTTTGTGACATAATATAAGGATGCATTTGGTATAGAAGAAATTTTAATACTCCTGAGAATGTTAGGTTGGAAATCTATATTCTCATGTTTGGTATAATTTTTTTCATAAAAAGAATCCTGAGAAATAGAATTCCTGAAAATAATTTTTAAGCAAATTTCTCACAAAAAGATTTCTATAGAGGGGGTTGGGAATCCAAGTTTCCCATGAACTTAGGAATATTTTTAACAAAAAAAAAGACTAAAATACCCCTTATCCTTTTATAACCCTATACAAACATATATATATGTAATATATTTATATCATATATTTATTATATATTATATTATATATTTATAATATATAAATATATATTATTTATTTATTATATATAAACATATATAGTATAATATATTTATATTATTTATTATAAAATAGTATATATATTAAAATAGATATTAACACAAACATATATATTATGTATATATATTATATATATACACATACGCATATATATACATAATGTGTAAAAAAATGACATTTTTTTGACTTTTTAAAGATGTTGTGAATCTCAATATTTTATATAGTAAAATGAATTTATTATTTTTAAATAAAAAATCAAATAAGGGTAATTTTGAAAAAAGAATATGAATTTCCAAGAATGTTGCATTTATACCTAACATAGAAATGTAAGATTCCCATAAAAGAATACTTAACATTTTTGAAAATGTTTAAACCTAAGAATTGTATAATTTTTGGGAATCAAATATTTTTAAGAGCATTCATAAGAATCATGAATCTTAGAAATTTAAAAACTTCTCCTATACCAAACGCCTACTAAAGGTATTCATGGTATAATGAATGAGTTATGTGTAGTATAATATAGAAATATCCATGGTATAACATAATATAACCCAATTTTATTTATGATATAATATAGGGGTATATGTGAAATAACATAGCATAACCCAATGGAATTGGTAATGTCTTGTAGAGTTATTTGTAGTATAATATAGAGATATATGTTTTACAATTTTAATACAATTATGAAGATTCATGCGAAATATGAATTTTGTTTAGATAAGCTTTTTGTAAATTGTTATACCCATATGAGTAAATTGGTCAATAGCTAAGGAAAGACCCGGCCATTTTGCGACCAAGTAAGGGTCATTTGGCCATCGCGTGGCCAAGTAAGGCTTGGAAACATAAGGTCACGTGCATGCACCAAGTGACTTCTCTGCCGAGAGACAATGGCCCCACCTCCCCACCCCACCCCATGCCGAGAGACAACGCCCCCTCAGCTAAGAGACCCCAACGCCAATAGACCTCATGCGGGGCACCAAGCCATGTGGGCAAGAGACAACATGCGAGATGCTTGTGAATTGATCGAACCTAGTGAGACTGATTTAGACATTGGATGGTCTGTGCAGGAGATATTCACCTGTATTTCTAATCGTTTTTTTTCGCAACATATCATTTATTACGAGAGAATCACTTGTCATTCAAGCTGTCACTCATGCATACCATCAAGACGAGCACTTGCACATCATCAAGACGTGTTTTTACACTATAATTTTATTATTGTAGTCAAACAATACTATAAATATCTCAAAAACTTTGAATAAGAAGAAGTTAACTAAAATAAATTAATAATTACTTACTTTATTTGAGTAAGAATAAGATTAAATGTTAGAATCACCAAAATGAATCTGTAATTTAAATTTGGATGACGCAGTTTACGTTGAACGTGTTAAACAAATTAACATTTAAAATAATTCAATGATTATAATTAATCTGTAAAAATTGAATGGCTCAAAATTAAAAGCGTGAGTACCTCAAAGATAATATAGAAACACCCTTTTATCAATTAATAAAATTATTTTTAGATTAAAAATAAAATACAATAAAAATACATTATTCGAAAATAAGGATAATGATCCACATTACCCATTCAAATGCGTTATCTACGACATGGTAAATTAATATATAATTTAGATTTCAAAATTTATTATTTAAATATATTCTTATCAAAAGTATTCGAATGTGGAATCAATTTTTAAATTACATCTTTATAGGTATGAAGTGACGAAATTCAATTTATCGTTAAATTACAAATATAAATTAGTTTCTAATTTATTTTTGAATCTAAAGTAATTTCTAAATAATATATTTTTTTAAATTTTTTGCCTTGATCTATAAATAATATTGTTTAAATTTTCTTATTTTTTCTTTACAAATATATTTATTTATTAAATTATCAATTAGTGTCACTTTTCTCTACTTAAGTTTAAATTTAAGTTTAGTATTTTTATTTTTAATTAATTTATAATAATAGAATTATTTGTAAGTGTTTAAAATTAATTGAGATGTTATCATTATTCGTTTGATATATAAATTTATAAGAAGATTAAGTATATTATAAAATTATAAATTTTAACTTTAGAATGACTGTTTTTACGTGATTCTCGGTATTTGCATACTCAATTATACCAATAGGAATAAATTATAAGTTGGGTATTTATCCCTTATGTAGAATGAGAATCAAAGTCACAATTTACTAAATTAATATCGATATATTACTTATTTCATTGCTAAACCTATACCCAATACTAAATTATAAGCAAAATTTTAAGCTTAATACAATTATTAGGTAGGGATGGTGTGGGAAGAAAGTTAACAAGGAATGTCTGTGGAGAGGATTGCTTTGTCAATCTGTGTATCCGTCAGCCATAAAACAGAATATCAGTTTCCCCAAAATAAAGATTAATTTCCTTAAAAAATATTATCGGTTTCCAAGTCTGGGCCGGGAAAAGGGATTACTTGGGGAAAAAGGGTGATCAGTGGCAGAACTGCAAATCCGAACGAACCCAGCCCTAAATGTGTCCAGTAAAGTATTAGCTGTAATCGTTAAAATCGAAACGGCTCGACACTGTGGCCGGGTCGCTCGTTACAGTATCGCACTGCCATGAGTCCTTGCGGGCGCGTGGAACCCCTCAAACTCACAGCCGCCGGATCCAGTGACGTGTAGCCAATCAAGCAGCGCGTAAAGAACACTCATAGGATCGCGTGAGTAAGGAATCTGCCAAATATAGACTCCGTTTCCATGCATGATACGCATGACCATGAGATGGTATGATCATCCATCCATCATGAGTGGGACGCCCCATGCCAGCTCAGCATCCCCCGTCAATTGATATACCTTACCAAATTTAAATAATAGCATTAAATAAATACATTAAAAAAATATGAAGCTTCGCTATAAATGCTGGCCCGGCGCTGCTTATTGACCGCTTGGGGAAAGTGAAAAAGAAATACAAATCACAGAGTGACAGAGACGTGAAGGGCAGTGGCCAGTGGGGGTGGGTGGGTAGGAGGAGCAGACAGACGAGGTATTCATTAATGGCGGATCAATTCTTTATTCGTTTTCTTATTTATGTTTCCGATGATATTTTCCTTTTTTTTATGTATATAAATCTCTATCTCTGTATTGAGATTTGCGTTTTTTTTTTTGGGTTCTCAATCGTTTTGGAGCAGAAACAGGAGCGGTATCCTTGTCGATATCGTAGAGAGAGGGCGAGACAGGGGCTCGTCGTAGCCATAGAATCGTAATCCGGAACAGTACTAGGTTTTGCTCGGCGTTTATTTATAAATTTGTGTCGCTCGCAGGTCCGCTCTCTTTTTTCGGATTTCTGGCTTTTAGAGCGAGAAGAGGGGTTTTGTGGAAGGTTGAGAGAAGATTTATGACGGCAAGGTCTGAACTGGCGTTGATTGGGGCTTTGCTTAAGCTCTGGATTTCGCTCGTTTCTGTGTTGTTTGCTCTCTGCGTGCTAAAGCAACTCTGCTGTGTCTTCCAGCAGAGATCTGTCCTTCGCTTTCCGACTGTTTCGATGCGTTTGAGGCCAAAGTGGTACAGATTTTTGCATTATGTCGTGTATTTGTTTGTTTATGATGTTTTTATCATCGTTTTGGGGACTGATCTGGTGTGGTTTTTGGTTGCAGGACTTGTTCTCGAGTAGTGTGTTTTGGTGGATTTCACATAAAGCGATTTTTCTATCTCTTCTTGTTCTTGAGAGGACCCCTTACTTGAAGCTATTCTGAGCAGTGTTTTCCTTTGCTTTTTTTTTTTCTTCTTCCCGTCGTTTCATTCTGTTTCTTATTCCGAAAGATTTTGCCGGCATCTTTACGAGGGGTTTTGAACGGTGCAATATGTCGAAGCGAGCTTTGAATCAAACTGATCTCCGGAAAAGATTGACGAAGAAAATATCGTTTTCATCCGAAGAAAGCCTCAAGATGAAGAAAATTCGTGTAATCTGTTACGATCCGGACGCTACGGATACGGATTATTCCGACGATGAGCAAACCGAGAGGAATCCGTTCGGACCCAAGCGTGTTGTTTGGGAGATTAGGGTCCCTCTTGAAACACAGAGTTCAAGCCGAGAGAGCAACAATGAAGAAAAAGCCGTCAACAAGGCCGGGGTTTTAGCTAGACCCGCAAACCCGACCCGGAAGACGCCAGCCGGATCCAAGTACCGCGGCGTCCGTCAGCGCAAATGGGGGAAATGGGCGGCGGAAATCCGGGACCCGTTCAGTGGGAAACGGGTCTGGTTGGGCACTTACAACACCGCCGAGGAAGCCGCCAAGGCTTACGACTTGAAGAAGCTGGAGTTCGAATCCATGGCTGCCGCTTCTTCCTCTGAGAAAGGCTGCAATTACTCAATGGCGTCGGTCGGTCTTCAGGTGGACGTCCCCTCCGTCTCCGATGGCTTTGAGAGCTTGCTCTCTCACACATCTCCGGCTTCAGTTCTCGATCTCGACTCCCCTGTTTCGGCTTCGGCTTCTAATTGCAGTGAAAAATGCGCTGCTGTTGAGATTCAACAGCTTGATTCCACTGTCGTGGATAAACCATTGGTCCCTGAAACTGAGACCAATCTTTCTGATGAGCCAGTAATGCCCCAAATCGACCTTGGAATTGATCTTGACACCTCCTTTATGGATGAGTTCGGTATTCTGTTTGAAGATTTTGGCAGTCTTGATGATATCCAGATATTTGGGCTGGAGCAAAGCGGACCCAGTGATCTCCCGGACTTCGATTTCGAGCTTGGGAATGACGATCTTGCGTGGATGGATGAACAACCCCTCAATATAGCATGTCCATAAATTTTGCAGCCAGTAGGATTCAGTGTTGTTACCAGTGGAATCATATATTAAGTTCAACAGCATCACAAGAGAATGAGAGAGAGAGAGAGAGAGAGAGAGTATGCCTCAAGAACAGTGAGATAAGGTTCTTGAGTGGGTTTTGTTCTGTTTTGTCTAGGGAGCCTTATTTGTTTTTGTTAACAGAGAGATTGACAGGAGCGAGCTCCATTGTTTGTCTGGGTTGGAGAGAGGTGAGGATTGAGGAGAGGGATCCTCTGGTTTTCCCTGTGCTACTAGAGCCGTCCAGGGGATCTGATTTCTGTGAGAGTGGTAGAAGCAACCGTTGGTGGTTGAGAGTGAGCGTTCATTGTTTCGCCCAATTCTCTTGTCATCTCTCATTTTGTTAAGTTAAAAGGATCTTGAGTAATAGAAATTTGCTGAACAGGCTCACTTCCTATTGTGTTGTGGCTGGTCTCTTTAATGCTTGGGATGTCTCATGCATGACCTTTGATCATTGATCTTTTCTTGATGTTTGATTGGCAGAGAGTAATCCCATATTTGGTTTACAACTTTTCAATTCTAATTTATTTGATTCAATTGTTGGATTTGAGTTTTGATCGTGGGTTCTACAGATCTAATTGAACTTAACTAGTATAAGGGTTGATTGTTTTTCAAAAAAATTATTATTTGATCAAGTCTTAATCTAATTTTGTAGTCTTCAAGTTAAAACTAAACTCCATCCAAATCCAACCTAAATCTAAATTGATAGGTTGGTACGATCTTTAATTTTAAAATTAGTACAATCATAATGTATTCAAATTCGAATAAACCTGATCCGTGAGCAACCCGTAACGTAAGTCATGAGGGCAGCAGCAGATATATTTGATTTTACCAGTGTGGAATTTTCAAGGGGTGGCAGGTATTATTTGAATATTCTTTTTGTTTTGGGTGCAAAGAAGAAAGAACCTCCTCCGCGGGACGAGAGGACCTCTGTAGTAGTGCGGGAGAAGCTGATGATGCAAGAGTCCGCGCCTTGTGCGTGGGCCAGGCGGCCAGCCATCCGGCTTTAATCATTCGACAACCATCTATTCCAATGGCAGTAGGTTGGGTTGCGTGGCAAAACGCCGATGGCCAAGCAACGCGTATCGCCAATTTGAGGCCGTCACATAGATGTTAATCATTTTTGTTGGTAGTATAGAGTCCTTTCTACGCTATCCATCTATCTATCTCTCTATCTATGTCACTATATATAAGCTGCTGTATGTATTCCAATGCCCCCAGCCGCCTCTCCGTCGGCGTCTCTTGCTGCTGCCGGCAGCTACCCTCTTTAATGAAGGGTCCTTGTGGACGGTTTGTTTGGTAAATGATAATATAGATTCAAAATTTTCCACCTTTTTGGTTGATCTGCCAAGCCTTCTCTTTGAACCGGAGAGAATAGAGTCTGCCGGAGATTTGGACACCCAGTATCAAAGGGAAAAAATATAAATACCCTTAAAAATTGTGTTGTAAAAAAATGTTTTAAGTATATTAGTATATTTTTAATTATATTTAATCTGTAAATGAGACCTTTTGAATTAGGGAAATTCTATTCACAACCAAGAAATTACTCTTCACAGCCATTTTCCGCTAAAATTCACTCTCATTTTCTAAACTTCCTATTTTACCCTCAATAACTAACAGCCTTATCCATCTCTCTCTCTCTCTTACCCGTCTCCCTCACCGAATACACACACGCACATTTATACACACACACAAACACATCTCTCTTTCTCTCTCTCTCCATATATATACATACACTCACACACAATATATATATATATATATACAGACATGGCCGCGGCCATGGCAACTGCCGTCGACCATGGCCGCGGCCATCTTTCGCGACTGATGGCGGCCGCGAGGCCGCCATTGTCGCCGGGAGAACCCCCGAGGGGAGTCAGGGGTCCCGAACCTCAGGGTTCGGGGCGCCTTGAAGCCATAGTGCTCTTCTCTCTCACTCGTCTCACTGAATACACACACATATATACATGAATATACACATATATGCACACACAAACACATCTCTGTATATATATATACATACACTCACACACACACCTATATATATATACACACACACACGCATAGTCGCGGCCATGGCAGCTGCGGCCGAACACTTCCTCGACCCCCAGCGGTCGGGGAACGGAGCGTTCCCCGACCCCCAGCCTTCGGGGAATGCTGGGTTCCCCGAAGGTTGGCTTTCGGGGAACCTAGAGTTCCCCGAAAGCTAGCCTTCGGGAAACCCTGTGTTCCCCGAAAGCCAAAGGTCGGGGAACGCTGCCCCGATCTGGAATTTTTTATTTTTATTAATTTTTTTATTATAATAAAATAAAATAAAAAAATACAAATAAATAAAATCTTTTTAAAAAGATATATATATATCTTATTAGTTGAATTTATTTAATAAATAAATTAGTTAATTCTTTTTAAAAACATACATCTATCTTTAAATAAATTAAATTAGTTAATTATTTTTAAAAATAAATTAGTTGAATTTGTTTAATAAATTATTTTTAAAAAAATACATATATCTTTAAATTAGTTAATTGAATAACTAATTTTAAATATATGTATCTTTAAGTAATTTAATAAGATAAATTAACTAATTTTAAATTTTTTTAAGTATAAAAAATTTAAGTTACGATAATTTAAAATTAGTTAATTTATAATTATTTAAAGTGTAGATATTTAAAAATAATTTATTTATTTGTATTTTGTAAATTTTATTTGTTGAATTTATTTAAAGATATATGTATCTTTTTAAAAAAAATTTATTAAATAAATTCAACTAATTTATTTTTAAAAAGAATTAACTAATTTAATTTATTTAAAGATAAATGTATCTTTTTAAAAGAATTAACTAATTTATTTATTAAATAAATTCAACTAATAAGATATATGTATCATTTTAAAAAGAATTTATTTATTTTATTTTATTAAAAAAACAAAAAAAAAAACAAAAAAACACAAAAAGCTTCCCCGAAAGCCAACTTTCGGGGAAGCCACTGCTTCCCGAAAGTTGGCTTTAGGGAAGCTTTTTGTTTTTTTTTTTTTGTTTTTTTTTGTTATTTTAAGTTTATTAATTTATAAAATAAATTAAAATAAAATAAGTTTTTAAAAAAATAATTAATTTTTTATTATAATAAGTTTTTTTTATTATATGTATCTTTTTAAAAATAATTTATTAAATAAATTCAAATAATTTATTTTAAAAAAAATTAACTAATTTAATTTATTTAAACATAGATGTATTTTTTAAATAATTAACTAATTTATTTATTAAGTAAATTTAACTAATAAGATATATCTATCTTTTTAAAAAGAATTTATTTATTTATATTTTTTTATTTTATTTTATTATAATAAAAAATTAATTAAAATTAAAAAAAATTCTAGAATTCCCCGAAAGCTGGCTTTCGGGGAACGCAGAGTTCCCCGAAAACTGGCTTTCGGGGAATGCTGGGTTTCCCGAAAGCCAGCTTTCGGGGAACCCAGCATTCCCCGAAAGCTGGATTTCGGGGAACGCTGCATTCCCCGAAATCCAGCGTTCGGGGAACGTTGGGTTCCCCGAAAGCTAGCTTTCGGGAAACCCAGTATTCCCCGAAAGCTGGCTTTCGGGGAAAGCTGGTT
Source organism: Diospyros kaki (assembly GCA_036245055.1). NCBI lineage: Eukaryota > Viridiplantae > Streptophyta > Magnoliopsida > Ericales > Ebenaceae > Diospyros > Diospyros kaki. Next base: position 5,707,523 of record BSEG01000010.1, read on the forward strand.
CCCCGAAATCTGAATTTCGGGGATCGCTGGGTTCCCCGAAAGCCAGCTTTCGGGGATCCCAATTTTTTTTTAATTTTAATTAATTTTTTATTATAATAAAATAAAATAAAAAAATATAAATAAATAAATTCTTTTTAAAAAGATAGATATATCTTAGTTGAATTTATTTAATAAATAAATTAGTTAATTATTTAAAAAATACATCTATCTTTAAGTAAATTAAATTAGTTAATTTTTTTTAAAATAAATTATTTGAATTTATTTAATAAATTATTTTTAAAAAGATACATATAATAAAAAAAACTTATTATAATAAAAAATTAATTATTTTTTTAAAAACTTATTTTATTTTAATTTATTTTATAAATTAATAAACTTAAAATAACAAAAAAAAACAAAAAAAAAAAAATAAAAAGCTTCCCTAAAGCCAACTTTCGGGAAGCAGTGGCTTCCCCGAAAGTTGGCTTTCGGGGAAGCTTTTTGTGTTTTTTTGTTTTGTTTTTTTTATTTTTTTTTAATAAAATAAATAAATAAATAAATAAATAAATTCTTTTTAAAATGATACATATATCTTATTAGTTGAATTTATTTAATAAATAAATTAGTTAATTCTTTTAAAAAGATACATCTATCTTTAAATAAATTAAATTAGTTAATTCTTTTTAAAAATAAATTAGTTGAATTTATTTAATAAATGTTTTTTAAAAAGATACATATATCTTTAAATAAATTCAACTAATAAAATTTACAAAATACAAATAAATAAATTATTTTTGAATATCTACATTTTAAATAATTATAAATTAACTAATTTTAAATTATCGTAACTTAAATTTTTTATACTTAAAAAAAATTTAAAATTAGTTAATTTATCTTATTAAATTACTTAAAGATACATATATTTAAAATTAGTTATTCAATTAACTAATTTAATAAGATATATATCTTTAAAAATTAGTTGAATTTATTTAAAGATATATCTATTTTTTTAAAAATAATTTATTAAACAAATTCAACTAATTTATTTTTAAAAATAATTAACTAATTTAATTTATTTAAAGATAGATGTATGTTTTTAGAAAGAATTAACTAATTTATTTATTAAATAAATTCAACTAATAAGATATATATATATCTTTTTAAAAATATTTTATTTATTTGTATTTTTTTATTTTATTTTATTATAATAAAAAAATTAATAAAAATAAAAAATTCTAGGTCAGGGGCAGCGTTCCCCGACCTTTGGCTTTCGGGGAACGTAGGGTTCCCCGAAAGCCAGCCTTCGGGGAACCCAGTGTTCCCCGAAGGCTGGGGGTCGGGGAACTCTCCGTTCCCCGACTACTGGGGGTCGGGAAAGTATTCGGCCGCGGCTATGCGTGTGTGTGTGTATATATATATATAGGTGTGTGTGAGTGTATGTATATATATATACAGAGATGTGTTTGTGTGTGTATATATGTGTATATTCATGTATATATGTGTGTGTATTCAATGAGACGGGTGAGAGAGAAGAGCACTATGGCTTCAAGGCGCCTCGAACCCTGAGGTTCGGGACCCCTGACTCCCCTTGGGGGTTCTCCCAGCGACGATGGCCGCCATCAGTCGCGAAAGATGGCCGCGGCCATGTCTGTATATATATATATATTGTGTGTGTGAGTGTATGTATATATATAGAGAGAGAGATGTGTTTGTGTGTGTGTATAAATGTGCGTGTGTGTATTCGGTGAGGGAGACGGGTAAGAGAGAGAGAGAGAGAGAGAGATGGATAAGGCTGTTGGTTATTGAGGGTAAAATAGGAAGTTTAGAAAATGAGAGTGAATTTTAGCGGAAAATGACTGTGAAGAGTAATTTCTTGGTTGTGAATAGAATTTCTCTTTGAATTATTATAGTTATTATCCAAACAAGTTATAAAGTAACATTAAATACTCTCTCTGCTAAAGTGAGCAGAAATCTTGTGAAAATATTGCTACACAGTGGATGATTGCTACCGTACTTTGAGGCATCAATAAGGAAAGCGTAATGTAAAAGATAAAAAAAGAATAATATAACATAAAGTGGAAGTAGAAGATAGATGGAAATATTGCCTCTAAACAGTGAAAAGATATGGAGGGCTCAGCTGTCAAATGGGATTGGGATTGCTCTGCTCTGCTGTCTTGCCACGTGATTTTACTGTAGGCAGCCGCAGATGGGTCCTAAGAGACAAACCCTATCCTATTCCTAGTAAAATGTAGAATAATAACAGATTTTACTATCTTAAAATTTTTATTTATTTATTTTTTTTTTGTCTTCATCTATATGTTTGTGATGTACGTCACGTGTGCAATCAAAGTCTAACAAATGGCGGGTTAGAGTTACTCAAGATTAAGATGATATATAATAAGATAGTTCATGATCTTGTTTATTCAACAGCTAAATTATCCTTCTGTAGATCATATATAGCATTATTATGTAAAAGTGAATCTTTGGGTTACCATATTGGGACTTATGAAAGTTGTATTTTTTATCTATTATTAATTACTACAAAGGAAAAGAGGGCAAAATAAATACACGTTATGTAGTGTTTTAAATGTATTTATTAAAATTTTTTTTAAGGAAAAAAAAGTGTATATCTTTAAATCCACGTTTTTTAATATATCATTATCAAAATATAATAATAAATTTATAGTTACAAAATAATGTATTCAATCTCTAAGTTTTGAGAAATTTGTAAAAATGAAGATAGTCGGGAGTTCGAGGGTGGTCTCTTGCGCGAGTTCTTGATACTCAAGTCAACATCAACAAAAAAAAAAAAAAAAACAAAGAAGTATAAAGTAGTTTGTGTAGAATTTGTGTATTTCGATCAAAGGGATCACTCCCTATTTATAGAGGTTAATACTGACAAGTGGATAAATATTTGTGTCATAAATTGTTTGTTCTTAATCTCTAGATAAAGATTTCAAACATCAATTGACGCATTTTTAACGGATCATAATTTAAAAGATCTCCCAAAGACTATATTTTTGGAACCCCAATATAGAGGTCTAAGAGGATCTCTCAGTAACTACTTTGTCAAGAAAGTATCTAGGATCTCCTTTCTGAACATCTTCTTCTTAAGTTTTTCTTGAACTTGAATCTACTTTATTGAACACAACGAAATGAATTTATAATTTTAGTAAATTTATAAATTTTTTCATGAGAAAAGTAAAATCTCTTTACAAGTATGTTATGTATCAATTGTTTTACTTATTTAGATAATAATTTAAAATTATAATTTTTAAGCATGATTAGTAGAAGATGATTGTGGATAAGATTTTCAAGAAAAAGAAGAATCTTATCATTTTTTGGATCACTTTTCTTCACCTTTTAGTATTTTCTTTTTATTACTAATTTTCTTCTTTTCTATTCTCTCTCACTTCCCCCAGCTGTTCTTCTTTTTTGGGTTAATTTCCTTGAAAGGCTAGAGGCCATAATACCCTCCTTAGAAGTATTAAAAAAACTGCCACATTTAGGACCCACTAAATTTCACTTTCGTTTCTATTTTTTTTAATTCTACTTTTAAAATTTTATAAACAAAAACAAAAATTCTATTTGATCATCTATTTTTATTTTTCAAAATAAAAATAGAGTCTGAGTTGGCAGTGATCGACTGACAAGGCTACACAAAGAGGGTTAGAGATAGCTATAAAGAGGGAAAAGAGGGGTGAGTGTTCAACAAGAGAAGAGACGAGAGGAAGAGTCTAGGTTGAGGGCGATCGGCAAAACACCATAGAGAATCGGGCTAGAGGTAGTAGGTAGTTGCAAAGAAGGTAGAAAAGACAGGGGGTGAGTGTGAAATAACCGAACTAACTATTATAATAATTTAAAGTTTGATAATTTTATGTTAAATGATATACCTATAAATTTATAAATAAATTTATTAATGTATTTATAGATGACTCTATTTACAATCTACTAATCAAACTTGTTCACGAATCTTAATGAGTCAAGTTTTCCTAAGCTTAAAGTCAGCTTATTTACAAATTGAACTTCAAAGTGAGGCTTAATTTTGACTCGTTTACCTTAATGAATGAAGTCGAATGAGTTTTTATTAAGTTAAGCCAAATACCAAACAACTCGTGAATGGCTCAACTTATTTGCAACCTTACATATTGTTGGTCCAAGTGGTCTAATTTTGAGAGAAATCAGGCTATTGTTGCGAAACATAGTTTGAAGTCATAATGTTATTGGCATGCATGCAATGCTGTCAAAACAAACAAGAACACATGGTTCTTAGATACTAGTTGTTATGTGTAGAGAAATATATATTTTCTTCCTTGCATGAATCTATCTATTAAGAGGTCAAATTTGGAAACCACAAAACTATGTTAGTCATAGGAAATTGTCATATTTCTGTTAGATAAAATGATGGTTCTTACAGTTATACTTCAGATGTGTTCTATGATCTGATCTCCATCAAAATTTGTTATGGGGTAACTAATCAGAAAAAGGGTACAGTATAAGTATTAATTATGAAATGTGCATCCTTATTGATACAAAAGGGAGGTTCCTTGCAAAGGTATAAATGACTCCTAATCAACTATCTAATTTCCATTGACGATTTTGTATGAAAAGTTGACTTGCTTGGGTTTTATGATTTTCATGATAATTGGTTGTGGCATATCTGATTTGGGCACTCTCATTTTTTTGGTTAGAATTATTTGGCACATAAATAATGTATTTTTACATTATCCATTACTGATATTCCTAACTACGACATCGTGAGATCTATGTTTTGGGGAAGAAACATAAAGATGTTTTTTAAGTTCGCAAGTCTCCAAGAGCAAGAAATCCTTTCAAGATCATTCATTCAATTTGTGCTTAATTCGGTGGTAATGGGTATGTTAATAAATAAAGTCAATGGCGACTCTGTTATGGGAAGAGTCGCTTCTTTCTTGCTTGATAGGAAGGCTTCCACTCACCAGCATAGATTAAAAGTGCTCTTCGAATCGTGTTGGATAATCACCCATCACACGACTCCCAAACCCAACTTGTGGTGGATCCCACCTCGGGGTCGAGGAGGGGGAGTAGGGGAAGTCAAAGTGCTTGATCCTTTGCCCCATACTTTGAGATGCTCATCCCCGCTAGTCAAGTAGCGACGTTGCTCGTGATAGACTTAGCATTAAGCCATTATTGTTCGATTCGAATAAGTCAAGTCCCTTCAGTTTGTTCGCTCAAGTGGTCTTCTCTTATCTTTCCTAACGTTTAGAGTTGTTTTGTTTGAGAAAGGAGCACTGGCCACATGCCCTAAATGAATAAGAAATGGACAGTAAAGGAGCAAGAGAATGGAGTCTTATTCGACCTAGTTGAAGCTAGCAACATGTCGATTACACACCGGAGGTTGGTAAGAACTAAGGGACAATGCCTCTAAATAGTTAACATGTTTCAAGATTAAATGTTTGAAAATTGATTTTTTGAAAAAATATGGCATTCAACATTTAATGACCACTAGAAACACTTTCTACCAAAATTGAGTGACAAAAAGGCAAAATGGGACTGCCATGTATATGGTGAGATATATGTTGAAATTTAAACATTTGCGTAAGCATTTTTATCAGATGCTAATGCATGTGCTATATATGTATTAAACATGTGTCCAAGAAAGAGTGTTTGTAATTAATCAACCACATTTGATACTTGAAGTGATAAAAGACCTTGCATCTGATGCTTAAGAAATTTTATTTGCATTGCATATGCTTATGTGTCAGATTAGTTAAGGAAGAAACTAGACTACAAAGGTGAAAGATATATTTTTATTGGTTATAGTGAAAAGCCTAAACCTTTCAAAAGATACAATCTAGAGATTGATTGTTGTTGTTTAAATATAACAATTAAAATTTATGTCACAGGAAGAGCTCTAGAAGTTGGTAGAACCTGGCAAGAGCACAAGGGTTGCATGTGTTGGGAGAACTGAAGTAGGCTTCAAAGAAGACTTGGAATGCAAAAAACGGGTCAGAAGGCACTCGAGGACTTCTCTCGTGCGAGCCCTCCAATGCTTAAGTCAAAGGAGGTCGTGATGAAGTCCGGATGCAGATGTAATTATGCAGGAATGGGTTATAGGATGCAGTAGAGTAGTCTAGGAAAAATGTACTTCTCCGTGAGAACTTGTATCGTCAGTGGGGGAAGGAGAGAAGGCTCTTGAATATGGGGGGTTGTGGGCTATTTATAATCGTTGGTTAGTAACTAGAACATGGGACACGCATGCGCGGAGGTGCACTATCCTTTCATATGGGAGACACAGTGTTGTCTAGGAGAACTTCTCCAAGAAGAACCCCTCCGAGAGGGCATCTTCTCCAAAGTATGATGCCTTCTCCGGGAGAACTTTTTCCCTAGAAGATAGGTTACAATACTAATAAAGTGATTATCATTGTGATAATTGTGACCCAAAATTTAATTTAGTTTATAATTGGGATTCCTAATTTGATCATGATTAAGACTTTGAATTTGATTATGATTAGGATGTCAAATTTGATTGTAGTTTACTTTCGATCCAAAATCATACAAATTGGTATTAGAGTCGTTGGATCAAACCACTAATTGTTGATAGATCTCAACTATTAGATCTGTAATTTCTTTATCATATTTTTTAGCTAAGACTCCTAGCTGCTACAATCGACGCCACCATTGCCTTCGCTACTACCGCTGTTGTCCACCCCCACATCCATCGCTACCATCGACTTTGTTCCTCCAATGTTGGCTGACCGCCATCCACTGTCCTTCATTCGTCGTTTTTTACCTTGTTGCAATAGTTGACCATGTTCTCTTTATCATCAACTACCGTCAGCCGCTACTTTGTCCACCTGTCGTCATTTTCTCCAGTCATTACCTTACTCGTCTTGCGACCATCAGCCTTCTCTCGTGCTTCTCGCCACCATCGACGTTGGGTTTCAGGTCGCTTGAGCTTCGCAACCTCTGTCTTTGCCAATCAACTTGTGATTATATGCCTCTGTTCTTTTCCAATTGCCTATTCTTCATTGTCGATTATTGTTGGACCTCCGCCTTACAGTCTATTCACTGATGGTCCTTCATTGTAGTAGTAATCGTCGCTTGTCCCTTCATCTTTTTCCATTAACGCACAATTCAAGACAATCTTCAGCTTAACCCAGATCGTACCCAAATCTGACAATCTAGTCTAGATCCGCCCGACTTGCCAAGATCCATATCAGCTTCAGATCTATTCAGTTCTGATCTAACCCAATAGACCAAATTCGACTTGCCAAATCTACCTAGTCTAGATTGCCACAAATTTGTTGCCCAAATCCCCTATCCTAGTATATTTTCTATTAAGCTTTTATTTATTAATCGTTTAACATTATTTGGGTTTATTTAATATTTCATGATGGCTACCTTGAAGTATAATATTCTATTATTGGACCATAATATTAGATTTTCACTATGATAGGTTAAGATATGTGCAATTTTGGTACAGATGGATTTAGATGATGTATTTTTGGGTTTTGATAAAATGCCACAGTCATAGAGTATTGAAGAAAAATAGTGTAAGGATTGTAAGGCCATATCTTAGATACATTTGTATTTATTAAATCAAATTTTATAGGATGTTTTGAAAGAAAAAATTATTGCTGCTCCATGGTTGAAACTAGAACAACTGTGTATGACAAACAACTTGACCAACAAGTTGTATCTAAAACAAAAACTATATTCTCATCAAATGACAGAAGATGCATCTATTGAAAGCCATTTAACAGCTTTAAGGAAATTATTTTTGATTTGGAACATATGGAGGTTAAATTTGATAATGAAGATTTGGGTTTAATTTTGTTATGTTTTCCACCGACTTTATATTCAACTTTTAGAGACATCATACCCTATAGTCGTAACACTCTCACCCTAGATGAAGTTTATGATACTTTGTTCTCGAAAGACAAAATTGATAAGAAATGATTGGAAAATTCTAAAAATTAAGGAGAGAGCTTGTTGATTAGAAGGAGAACACATGATAGAAATTCTTGTGGCAAAGGGAAAAGTAGATCCAAGTCTAGAAATAAAGACAAAACCTATAATTATTGTAAGAAAAGTGGACACATTAAAAGAGAGTGTTTTAAACTACAGAACAAACTTAAGAGACATGAATCTAACTAAAAAGGGAAACAACCAAAGACTTCAGGTGAAATCAATGTTGTTGAAGATAACAGTGGTGATGGAGAACTTATGGTAGTAACTAATGAAATTACCAAGTCTTGTGAAGATTGGATCCTTGATACGTCATGTATGTTCCATATGTCTCCTAATAAGACTTAGTTTTCGACATATAAAACTTTGATTACTAGTGATGTGTTGATGGAAAATAATTTTTCTTGTAAAATTGTTGGCATTTGAATTGTTAAAACTAAGATGTTTGATGGCATTGTTAGAACTTTAACTAATATTAGACATGCTCTAGATCTTAATAGAAATCTTATTTCATTAAGTACTCTTGATTTAAATGAATTCAAATTCATTGGTGAATATGGGGTCATCAAGGTCAGTAAAGGAACTCTTGTTGTAATGAAAGACAAAAAGCAGTATGGTAGATTATATGTTTTGCAGGGTTCTAGTGTTGCAAGTGATGTTGCTATTTCTACTTCTTCTTTGTCAGATATCGATATCACTTAATTTTGGCATATGCGTCTTAAACATATGAGTGAAATAGGTATAACTGAATTAAAGAAAAGAAAACTTCTTGAAGGGTATATTACTGAAAAACTGAAGTTCTGTGAGCATTGTGTGTTTGGTAAGCAAAAACAAATCAGATTTAATAGAAGCATTCACAATATGAAAGAGATACTGGACTATGTCCATTCAAATCTCTAGGGTCCTGCCAAAATATCCTCTAAAGGTGGTGCCAAATATATGTTGACTTACATCGATGGTTTTTCAAGGAAAGTTAATTTGGATATTTTTTTTGAAACAGAAAACTGATGTCTTTGCTACTTTCAAACAGTGGAAGACTGATTGAGAAACACCCCAACAAACAGATTAAGTGTCTTTGCATTGATAATGGTTTAGAATTTTGTTCAAATGAAATTAATGATTTCTACAAGAAAAAAGGAGTTCTAAGGAATATACCGGTTCTAGGTATGCCATAGCAAAATAGTGTATCCAAGTAGATGAACAGAATCTTGATAGAAAATGTGTGATATATGCTATCTAATTCTGGTTTATCTAAGTCATTTTAGGCTGAACTTGCAAATATGACATGTTTCTTATTCATCAGTCTCTTTCATTTACTATTGATAAGAAAACTTCATAAGAGGTATGGTCTGATACTTCTGCAAACTATTCTAATTTGAAAATTTTTGAATGTTCAACATTTGTTCATGTTGATGATAGAAAATTAGAACCAATGTTTAAACGGTGTCTTTTCCTTGATTACAAATCTGGTGTTAAGGGTTATAAATTATGGGATCCAGAAGCATCTAAAGTTGTAATTAGCTTAAATTTTATTTTTTATGAAATTTCTATACTTCGTGGTTTATCTGCAAAAGAATCTAAACTCACAAGTTAGCAGAGTTTTGACATTCAGGTAAAGGTTAAAATTGATAAGAGTTATACATCTGAGTCGTCATCTCAAATTAAGTCAAGCTCAAGAGAAAGTGCTGGTCCATTAAAATATTGTATTACTAAAGACATACCCAAAAAAAATATTAAACCTTCTCAAAGGTATATTGAGACTGATCTTGTTACCTATACTTTGAGTGTGGCTAAAGATATCCATTGCAATAAGCATTGCGTCGATTTGGTTGGTATTTCTTGTGGTATGGATTTTGTTGGTATTTGTCATAGAAATTAATTCTCTGTGATTTTGTTAGAAGAAAGAATTATAAATAATTTCATATTTGAATTTTGTATTAAGGTGGAGATTATGATAATTGTGACCCAAAATTCAAATTTGATTGTGATTGAGATTCTTAATTTGATAGTGATTTTTTGAATTTGACTATAATTAAAATGTCAAATTTGATTGTGATTTATTTTCATCCAAAATCATAATATAGTTGTAATTTGACCTTTAACGAGAAAGAAACAAAGGATTGGTCCTCAAAAAATCAATATTATTTCAAATGATGGATTTGAAAACAAAGTAAATCAACCTTCAGTTCCTTCTCCTCCAACAAGATTAAGGACACAAGTAGAATCCTCTAAAAGACCTCAATGTTGGTATCACTTACTAGTCCGCCTAGAAGATCATGTTGTGAATAAAGATAATGATCCATCAAATGATCAATTTTTCTTTATTTGCATATTATGATCTAATAACATTTGAGGAGGTCTCATTTGATTGGGAAAATCGATGGATAAGTAAATCATGCAATTAAAGCGAACAATATAGGAGTTTGACAAATTTACTTGTAAACAAGAAGATAATTGGATCTACAAATAGATGCTAAATGACGTATTAAAAGGGGAAGTATAAGTGAATCAACTTGCAAAATATGTGAAAAAGGGCTATGAAGATATGGTTAGGAATAAAGTCTACACATTGAAAAAGGCTTTATATGGTTAGGAATAAACACCGAAGACATGATATACACAAACATAGTTTATTTAGCATACCTTATAAGTTAAGTCCACTAAGTGTGACAAAATCCTTATTGTGTGCTTGTATGTTAATGATATGATATTCACTAGCAAATACTAAAAGTTGTTTATAGAATCAGTTTGAGAATTAAAGTTATTCGAGGGAGAGTGGAATCTTTATTTCACAAAATAAATATGTTTGTGATAAAATAAATTTAAGATGGATAATTCTAAGCCAACTTGGATTCCAATTAAAGAAAAATTAAAGCTTACTAGAGATGCCTTAGATGAATTTATTGATACAACTAGATTTTAAAAGAATAATTAGGAGTTTGAGATCTTTGACTTCTATCAAGTCAAGATATTAATGATATCTCAAAGTAGACTTATTTGCTTTTGATAATTCCACTTCTGGGTGAAAGAGGACACTTCATATTACTAAATTAATTGAAGAAAGTTCAAATTCTGATTTTAAAAATAATTAAAAACTTTATTCTTAGTCTTTTATTCACCTAAGAACACTTTCTATAACAACTTTGTTACAATTAACGATATCTCAATGTAGACTTTTTTGTTTTAGGTGATTCTAAATCTAGGTAAAATAAGACACTTTGTATTACTAGATCAATTCAAAAAAGTCCAAATTCTAATTTTAGAAAGAATTTGAAACTTTATTCTTAGTCTTTTCATTCATCTAAGAACACTTCTTAGAAATAAGATGCAACTTCGTTACAATTAACGATATCTTGATGTGAATTTATTTTCTTTTAGTGATTCTAAATCTAAGTGAAATATGACACTTTGAGATACTAGAGCAACTCAAAAAAAAATCAAATTTTGATTTTGAAAAGTAAATAAGTCTACATTGAAATATCATAAAAAAAATAATTTTAAATTTGTTGGATGTATAGGTAGTGATTGAGCAACAAATACTTAGAACGGAAAAAGGATTTAAGGATATGCATTTCATCTTGGTTAAATAGTTAAAGATATCTATGTAATAATTAAAGATTGTAATGTATGACTAGGTTGCACAAAAATGAAAATAAAAAATGAATATGATATTTAATGAAAATGGAGAAATGATATTTTTCAAAAAAAAAAGTAAAAAAACAAAAATGTGGGGAAATAGGTAAATAAAATAAATATAGGAATCTTTTTGTAAATATAATTTTTAATATAAAAATTAAAAAAATTATTCAATCAAAAAAACATAAATTTCATAATGACAAAAATAGAAATACATGAAACTCTAGAATTCATGTAGCTAACCCTATATAGTGAGATAAAGGCTGAATATGTTATATTCAAACAAACATAAATATAAGTTCTATTATATTGAATCATGACTTATTAATTAAAAATAAATAATAAATTTAAAAAAAATAATTAAACATAATACAAATAATGAATTCAAAAATTTACTTACTTTTAAAAATAAATTGTAAATTTAAAAATTTTCAGTTAGAGATGAATTTTGTTTCTATCTTAGATAGAGATAAATTTATTTATTTTTTTTATCTCTAATCTTTTTGTGAACAAAAACACATTCTTAAATTAAAAATGTATTTTTGATAATTTTTTAATATTATAAAATAATTCCAAAATGTCTTAAAATTACAAAAATGACCCAAAAATACTTCTTTTTTTTTTTTTGTATTTTTGACATTTTGAAAACTAAAACATTTCGAAAATATTGAAAAGACAGCCCCAAGACGCAGTCGTATATCATAGATGTGTATAACTAATATGATAGGTTAAAGATTGAGTAATAAAATAATTTTTTTAATTTACTTGTTTCAATATTTTAAGATTGGATCTTAAAAGTGTCATACACATAAAAAAGATATATCTATAGCAATTAAGGTACTTGAAAATTCATCTTTCAAAGTCTTTGAAATTTATATATATAATGGAAGGCTGTCTCATCTGAGGATACTTCCACAAGAAAAACCAATGAGCCGCGCCAAATTAGGTATTTGTATTGGGTTGGTGAAATAGAGAGAGCAGAAGGTGGGTCCGTTGAACGACGCTGTGTCCTCCAATGCGATAAGATGGAGACTACTTGAAGCGACGCCCAACCAGTGGTGCTCGCCGGCGATGGCGGTTGACTTAACTTTCTTCTTCCTGTTACGTTGTCATGTTGCATCGGCACCGACAACATTACATCTTCCGGAGGTTCCGAGGACACATATCACCCCCCACTGATATAATATATTACATAGGATACGACTCTTTCACTCTCTCTCCTCTTTCTTTTTTTTTGAGATTATTATTATTACGTGATTTTCTATACTCATGTCGTCAATTATACATAAAAAGATAAATCATAAATTACACCTTTGATCTTGTGTAGGGAAAAAATCAAATGCACGACTCACCAGACTACACCGACATATCACTCACTCTTGTACTATCCGACTTATACTCATTCATATAATATATTGCATAGGACTCCCTTTCTCTCTCTCTCTTTGTTTCTCTTCATTTTACCCTGCATTGCATAACATTAAGCCTAGACGCCATCTATTTTGAAACCATAATGAAAGAGAAACATATGATGGTGACGTGAAATTAGGGGGGTATTCCATGACCTAGTCTTTAACACTCTTCCAGAAGGCCCAAACTTCCAACTGGGCCCCCACTTTGCCAATAGACCCAATTTATGGTACCCAAAAGCCGAACTCCAAAATCCGAGTTTAAACGGCCCGAAATTATAGGAACTGGACCCCGTTTGATTCTGTCCTTTTACTTGTTTTGGTTTCTAAAATTCTAAAAATGAAAATTGAAAATAATATTTGATTTTCTATTCTATGATAAAAAAATTAATATATTAATAATAAAATAATAAAAAATATAACACCAATAGGGTCTTACATCATATCATCACTTCTCTTCTGATAATTGTGACACAATTCAAATTTATCTATACTTGAGATTCATGTACAATTAAAAATTTATTGTTTAAAACTCTTTTAAATAAAATAAAAATTTATAAACAATTACTCCATATCTTAAAATTATTATAATAATATTTTATTTTTTATTCATAATTTTTCCTAATTTAAATTTTTCATGCAAATCCTATAGTTGTTTGTGTGTTTAATAATTTGATCACAACTTATTTTTAATTTTTAATTTTTACTTCCTATTATCAAAAAAATAATATAAACAAAATTTTCTTCTTTTTTTTTTCAATAACTAAGTGTAGATTTCGTCCACTATTGAAAGAGACCAACCGTCCCCTTAGATTTCAATAACTCAAGTGTAGATTTCGCCCATCAAGAGTTGATCTCCCGACACTCCCAAAAAACTTGGAAGCTTCATCACTTCCGCCATGTCTTGAGGGCATGAAGTAGTCTTTTCTCACTACAGATATTTGACAATTAATAACAAAATCAAATGGGCCGAATGTGCAACATATCCCCGACATCATATGTAAGTACCCTTTCCCATACTGCAGTAACTATACAAAAACCATTCACATTTAGCCTTCCTCATATTGCTGAACAATACAACAACCAGAGCTTTTTTCCTAATGCAAAACAACTGCTACTTCCAACATCACAGCAATTACACAGTTTAACTGCAGCAATGGGAGAATAACATTGGGATGAAATGGCGATAGCATTGAATCATCCCAGTACCATTCCATTGTAAAGCCAAATATGATGTCCAGCCAAAAAGCTAAAAACCACAATCTTAGCAGCAACACAAAAACAGTACCAATTTATGATGCATCAGGTAAAATTCTCGAGAATAGTTGCCATGAAGCACTAAAACATACAAGACCAACCACCACAGCATCTCCCCAATGATGGATCAACGTCGCGTTGGTCCACGCTTATCATAGGGACCCCAACGTCCACTACTGCCATAGATATCACCATAGGCACTGCCTGCATATCTCATTTCAGGGCTTCCATTCAACATTCCATAACTCCCAGCACCTATACAACATTGAAGGTAGTCCTCAGTAAAACAACCTTAGGTATAGCATTATGCTTTTCTAGAGAATAAAGTCTCATGTTTGTTGTTGGGGAGGGGGAGGAGGTGGAAAGATGAGAAAGAGGTTTACCAAGTCCACGGGCTCCTCTGTCTCCGGCCATTTGCTCTGCTCGTAGTTTCTCTATTTCACGAGCCATGGACACAAGGTTTTTCTCCATTGCTTGCTTTTGCTCCATCTGTTCCTCATTTGCTTTTTTCTCATATTCAAAAGCTCTCCTTTATGTCATACACACCAAAAAAAGGATTCAGTAAGCACCTGGTAAACGAAATGATTCTCACTGATCTCATATGTAGCACAGATATGGGCATAGTAGGGACAGCATTTTTCAAAAAAGGACACCATATGGTTGGGGTACGTTAATTAATAAAGTAAATTTTTATATTTCTAATGGCATAATAAAGTGTCAAGACTATATTCCAAACTCATTTATATGAATTTAAAATTCAGAAGTCAAAATTCCAAATGAATAACTTTATTCTAATTAGCAACCAACTCACAAACCATTATTTATTTCCAATTCGAACACCAAAAGGTCCAGAACAAGTATTTAAGATTCAAAGAAAGTAAAGACTAAAGTAGGAAATAAACAAATGCAACAAAAGAGGATACAACTGTGTCAAAATCCAGATGATGTTCAAAGACAAAAGAGGATACAAGCATGAAGAGTATGAAAACTAAAGAGTGGTGCGATAATAACATGGAAAAAACCGAAGAGTCATGCCATTGCGAAGTTGGGAAATTGAAGGGTCGTCAAGACAATCCTTATTTTTAATGTCTCCTAAGTGTCCTATGCATGTCCCCTCCCATGTCCTTTTAGAAAAACCTAAAAAGTGTTGGACATCCCATGTGGCTGTGTCCAAACACCAGTAACATGGGCATGAAAGCCCCTAGAATTCATGCTTCTTAGGAGCCTATCCTATGTTAAAAGGACTAGAATTCGTGTATCAAGTGCCAGGTATATTTTTAAGTGTTGGATCCATCTAACTTCACTTAAAGGACGTGATGACAAAACCATAATAACAATTTCTTCTAGGTTAATTTATTTGTGTTTACAAACTAGTACTTTTAGCTTCTTTTCTTGGTTTTGTTTGGGGGGGTGGGGGGAGGGGGGAGTGAATGGAAGTTTGCTCTGTCAATCAACAACAAGATGCCGAGCCTTAATCCCACTATGTCAAGCAAATATATCATATAATGTTCCAAATTCTAAATATCGACTATTAAACTACCAAAATGTAGAAGACTGCATAAAATGAGGTGCCACCATGTTAAAATATGAATGGTGAAGAAAAACACCGGTAAAACTTAACTCAGACCTGAGATTGAAAGACACTTCTACAAAGTTGTATCATGTTGAACACCAATACTTGTAAGACACTTCCAAATGCATGCCATGAACTTTTGCAAACTGTTCCTCTTAGATTTGTGTCTTACCAAATTTGAATGCTTTAGAGGCACTTGGGAGACACTTGTATTCATCATGCAATTTTACATGTCCATTGGTTAAACAAATTGAAACACATAACAAGTTTAAAAGACATAATTTGAAAATTAGCTATTTCATACAAACTCAGCACGATTTAATTTTTATTAATCCTTGCACCTTTGAACTCTTTAATTTCAATAACCTTTTTTGCTATGTAATTTCAATATAATTCAAATACATTTTGAATTTTCCAAAGCTTTTAACTTGTTTATGAACAGTGGTTCTGAAATATATATCAAGACCTTTAGTCATACATATTTCCTACCAAATAAAATTGTGAGTATTTTCATGCATAGATATAGGAGATAATTTACTATTTAGCATGTCTCTTTTGTGTTGTACTCTGCATCCTTAATTCTGAAAATTACCATAAAGCCAACTCTTTATTTGATCCAGTCAGAAATTTAACTCCAGACCTGGCTTCATAAAGCTCCTTGTGTAGCCCATCAATATCAGCTTTTAGAGCATTTACTTGCTCATTCTCAGCTTTCAACCGAGTAATATCCTGTGTGAGAGCTTGAACTTGGGAAGACAAATCCTGCCTCAAAGCATTAAGTTTCTGTGCTTCAGCTCTTAACTGCATAAGATCTGTCCTCAGAGGCTCAGTGGCACGGAGCTCAGCTTCTAGCTTCAATCCTCTGTCAATTAACTCCCTAGCATGTGCCTCTCCATCAGCTCGGAGTTTGGGAATGACCTGACCTAATCTATGAATCTCATCTTTTGCAGCTGCCAATTCTCTCTGAAGAATCACATTTTCATCAATCACATGTCTATTCTCAGCAAGAATCCTCTGAATTTCTCTATGTTGCATTTCAAGCTCCTCTTCCAGAGCTGCAGGGTGAAGGGGGAGTGGTCCTCGATGAATGATAGGCCGAGGTCCATCACGGAAACCACGGAAAGCCTCAGGTTGGCGGGGAAGATGGTTTCTCCCTGCCATTCAAAGATCCTGCAGAGGTATAAAGTAGTTGCCTAATAAGCAAAAGTATGAAGGACGATATAGTCATGGTAGCAGAATATATGACAAAAAAGATTATAACTATCTTCATCAGTGGAAAGAGGTGGTTCAACTCAATTTTGATTGCAAATGTCATTGAGGCTTCTTCAAATATTTTTGAGCGCTAGTAATGCAATTAAACAATGTTCAACAACATGGATTAACTCCATTCGAATTCACAGCACAAATCACAGTTAGGACCACGATAAAACTCAGTATCACCAATGCTAAGTGTTAACACCCCCTTCCTTGTGGAGGCAAGTGAGTTTGTTAAATAACTCAATCTCTGGAGTGATGGAAACGGATCTTCAAATCCAAATAGGATTCTAGAATATTGAAAGCCTTAAAATGTCTACAACTTATGCATAAGAGATAATATAAGATATTCAAACCCTTGTGTTACTGCAGGTAAGAGATTTGTTTCTTCTAGTAGGATTTAAGACATACATATACAGACACAAAACAAGGATATGACATGAGTCACATGACATGGCCAACTGGACACCATAATCAAAATTATTGCAACAAGGTGAAACACTAGGGTTAGATTTGGTTAAAGTCTAATATATGATGAAACTTTACTGTTGAAGCCACATAACATGCATGCTTTTTTGTAAGGATATATATTTCCTTAAGTAACCTTGAGGTTAAGCATGCATATATCTCCCTAATTTAGATGACGTCTCCACACTGATCTTGACAATTTCCAACTTAGCCATGTAGGTGATAAGATGTAGACCACCATGCCATGTATGTGATTTGAGATGAAAACCACAATTACTGAATCAAAACCCAAATGTACATGGTATAATATAAACCACCATGCCATGTTCATGATTAGAGATGAAACCACCATTACTAAATCAAAATCCAAATTTATGATGCCTAAAGCTTGAAGCTTTTAGAATCTATCTAACTTGTGAACTACACTTAC
This sequence comes from Diospyros kaki, assembly GCA_036245055.1. Classification (NCBI taxonomy): domain Eukaryota; kingdom Viridiplantae; phylum Streptophyta; class Magnoliopsida; order Ericales; family Ebenaceae; genus Diospyros; species Diospyros kaki. The sequence continues at coordinate 5,725,479 of BSEG01000010.1, forward strand.
ATAGATAAAGGGAGTGCTTTGAGGATCAGGGTGGATATTATCATATTAATCCAACAAGAAGACCTTAATAAATAGGTAATTGTCAGGACCCTACCCCTAACTTGATGTTTACTTTGAAGATAGAACGGGAATTGAGGGAAGAAACTGACAGAAAGGTGGAAGAACAAACAAAATAATAGGGAGAACAGACAGACATTTGTGGGGGGGGGGGGATTCTGACAAAAAATAGGGAGAAATGGGGGAGAAAATTGACATAATTGAGGGAGAATAGAGAATTCAATAATCTTCTTGTCAATTCACTCATAATGCCTTGGCAGTGTGAGTTTAGCATAAGCTATCCACAGATTCTACAAGGGAGTTACCACTCTTGCACTACCAGTAACTGCTCTTAAATCACTTCCACTACCTCCCCACTACTCCATTTTTGTTACTTAACTGTTCCTAGAATATAATTGTAAATAACAACTAAATAAAGATATAACAACTGCAATTAAAATAACTTCCTAATTCTAGGGGTCATGACATTCCCTCCCCCTTAAAAGATTTCTTGTCCCCAAGAAATCATGGTAACTAGCTACTCCATCATCCAATCCCTGCAATGTTTTTTTCTTCTACCATCCATTCATCTACTTCAATTTCTTCATAAATTTCTTGCATATCAAAATAAAGGAGTTGACTTTCATACACACCTAGTACTACCTGCTCTTTTTGAACTTGAAGTCTTCAACTCCAAGTTTTTTCCTTGAATTGCCTATTTCTATTTTATCCTCCATTGACTTTCTAAACCCAAACCTTCATCAACCCTATTTGGGTTAAATTTGTATCAATTGTTAAAGCTTTGAATATGTCTACGTACATTTGCACTTCCATAGTGTTAAGTGCCTATTGTACCTCTATCCTCAAGCCTTCTATGAACTTTTAATGTTTTCCAACTTCGTCCAGGTTGGATAAAGACATATACTTGATTAACCTTGTAAATTTAGCCTCGTACTAGGCCACAGTCATGTCACCCTTCTATTCTAAAGCCATAAACTTCTCGGTCTTTGCTAGTTTCCAACATGTTGGAAAATACTTGGCATTAAAAAGTTCCCTGATGGTCCGGTTCATCCTTTGCACTTGTCCCTAACCAACCATAATCACTTGTCCTTGATTTGTTGTTGAGACTTTTGATGTTCTTTTAATGGTCTTCCACCATTGTCTTATCTTATCTTATAACATGAAGTTCACTCAATTGACCTTTTCATCTTCAATGCATCTCATATGGTCAAGCAATTTGTCCATTTATTCAAGCCAGAACCCACTCACACTAAGGTCATGAATTACCCTTACATACACGTGAATTTTTGTGTATGGTACCTATCTACTATGCTTGGACCTTGATTCACCGTTTGGGTCCCTCTCATATACCCAAGTATGTTTTTTATCGAACGCTCTGTTCAATCAAATCTATCTCCTCTACTACCAAAGGCATCTCCATTTCCCCTAGTCCATGGGCACTACCATTGTCATTATACGCATCTACACTTCAGTACCATTGGACTATCACCCATTCCTATTGTTGGATCAAACCACTAGATACTCTAGAGTGATGGTCTTTTGGAAAATGAAAAAAGAAAAAAGAAATTGAGTGAAGTACTTAGAAATGCAGGTCGGTCCAATAGATCGCAAAATAACTATGAACCGGACAACAGGGCGGCCTTCTCTCTAAACACATTTTGCAACTCGTATAATAGAAGGTAGTCCTAGGGTTGCAAACGGTGTTCTTTTTACTGATTGGAGCATTGAAATTTAGCAGCTTCATGCCCAGTTCTTCCGCGGATTGATTGCTCTACGCAGGTCTCTCTCTCCCTCCCTCTCTCTGAACATGTATGTATATTGTTCGCCATGCCTATGTCGCTTTTGTGTGCTCAGTTTTTGTCACTTCCAAAAGTTGTTGCGGATTTTAATTTCATGGTTTTTCATTGCATATTTAGAACTAGTAACTCCATTTCTCTCCAGTGTGGAGTGTATCTTTGTTTATGCTATCATTTAAGAAATAGCTTTCCAGAGAGAGTAGTGACTGGATCTTAATTTACTCAAATTTAGGGTTGATTTCGAGCCCAAAACCTTGTGTATTCTCTGTTTCACCAGTTTTGAGGTTTTCTCGGATTATGGGTTATGTAGATGCTCAATATTTTTATGAACATTTTCTCCTTTTCTTTCATTTTCAGCTTGGTCTCTAGTGTAATGCAACTAAGTTATTAAATAATGTAAGAGTGTTGTTCAATGAACCATGGCAAGTTCTTGTTTTCTGAAGGGAGAAAATGAAAAGCACTTTGGTCATGTTTTATTTTCTTGTATATTAATTCATCTCTTTCTCTTTTTTTTTTTTTTTTGTTGACATCATTGAAGTTCTGGTAAACCCAGCAATTAAATCTGACACTTAACCTGCTATGCAACATCAGTTGGAATAAATCACGGGTTTTGGGAACCTTCAGGGTGCTCATAAGCATTTTCATCTGAATTTTTTAATAGGCTATTATATGCCAAATTAGATGGCGTCTGAAATAATGATGTGAGATGTAGGACAGCAGATGAGCGAGCTTTCAATTACCAAGTTGTTGTGGATGTTTGCTCCAAGCTAGGTATGTGGGTATCAAAAGGGAGAATATTACAAATATAAAAGAAAAAAGAAAAACAAAAGAGGGGGAGAAATATTTTAACAAGATAAAACTCCACTCTCCTCAATGATTGAATCCTATAGATCATATGTCATGAATGAATGTTACAGAAGTCTTGAATTTATGAGTCTACTGTTCTTTAGGTTTTGAAATTATCTTGAAATATATCATGAAACAAACTTCATAGGCTATGGATGGAAAGGTAAGAGGTTGGCTCTGAGTGTATGGAGAAATCTTTTCAGATCCGAAATGTTATTCAACTGTCATGTGATTTGCAGAGCCTGTCATGAGTCAAACTCAATTCATTTTCTGGTCCTCATATTCCTTTATTTGACAGTCTTGCATATGTAGCTGCAATTGGAAATGCACTTGTGTAATACATTCTCAAATCAGGTATCTACATGTTCATGAGTGTTGCGAGTTGAGCTAATGGGTGCTCGAGCACCACTTAAGTAATCATATATGTGTAATGATGTTCAAGCTCAACTTGAAAGATTACAAGAATGCACCGTCTCGATTCTTGGAGCCCTGATGAGATGCAGTTAAGTAAATGAGTTTTATGATGACACAGAATCATAATTATGTTATTTTTTTAGCAATATATATTCTTACATTTATTGCCACCTATGAGAGCCATATATAGGTCAAAACTAGGAGTAAGTTTATTGTTATCTTCACTTTTCTTTTTGTGATAAGTAGATGAAACAGAATGAGTAGAAGGATATTGTCTCTCTATTAAGGAATAATTCTTTGCCAAAATGCTTTGCACCTGAAGGCTCAGTTCCATAGTAGAATAGATTCAATTGTAAATTATCTTAAATGCGACAACCAAACATGGGATTTTTAACTTCATGGTCAAAACAGGAAAATAATGGGTTTTTTTTACCTCAAGAACAAAAGGGGTAGTGAAGAGGATAGAAGAGGAAAGGAGAGAATATCTTTTTTCTTTATGTGAGGGTGTTCTTTGAGAAAGATGAAAGCAGAAAAAAATATGCTGAGAAGAGGTTTCACATGGTTAATTGTAGTGGTGCTACAGTTAAGATACCAGGGTATTAATGCTAAATCTTTTTACCTCCCTGTTTCCTTCATAGCTTTCTCTTTTTGATATCTTCCAAATGAGCCAACAAGAAATATAAATTTATTAAATCTTCGTTTTTTTTTTTTTTTTCAAATAGAGTGGCAAATCTTTTCCCCATCTATTAGGCTCTAACTCTTTGTATATATCCTGGGCTAGTGTTTTTTTGATATATTTAGCAAAGCAAATAATCTTGTCTATTAGCCTTTTAAGCATATTCATAGAAATATAAATTTGGCACCAATGCTGTATTTTGGATAATGAATTTAACTAATGGTACTATAGAAATGCTTAAGGATATAATTATTTTAAGTACATTAATGTTTTGGAATGGATAATTCAATTACAACTCTTGTAGATTACACGGGCATAGAGAAATCATAATGCCTATTGTGAGCAAAAAATATTTTGATTGCTATACTATTTAACCATCAATGGTAAAATGAAATCCAGAAGGATGTTGTGGAACAAAGATTTGGTAATGTGAAGAATATTTGTAGTTTGATATATAGTTACGGTGTAAATCAAATTCAAGGAGAAATAGTAGATACTACATGGGTATCATTTTTTTATGCTTTATTATTTTGTACAACTATGAATTAGAGACTAAAAAATGCAAGTAGTTAATGTGAAGACAATGAGGTGGAGGGGGGTTGTTAAGAGGAGATGAGATTAGAACTACCAAAACATTATTGAAGGCTAGATCTAAACATGAAAACTCAGGATTCCACTCACGCTATCTTACTTTAAATAACTTCTTTTCCTTGGTCTTTAAATATTTCTATCCAAAACAAGTAGAAATGACAATTGTTCACAGTAATATGTATGCGCTTGCATTTGTAGAAATGACAATTATACACAGTAATATGTATGACTGGTTGAATATTTGAGAATGATTACTTCCACGACCCCTAGAATTAGGAAGTTATTTTTATTTCAGTTGTTATTTATAATTATGTTCCAAGAATAGTTAAGTAACAAATATGGAGTAGCGGGGGTAGTGGAACTGATTTAGGAACAGTTACTGGTAGTGGAAGAGTGGCAATTGCCTTGTAGAATCTGTGGATAGCTTATATATAAAGCTAAACCCACATTGTTGAGGCATTATGAATGAATTATCAAGAAAATTATTGAAGTCTCCCTGTTCTTCCTTAATTCTATCTATTTTCTCTCCCATTTCTCCTTACTTTCTGTTAGATTCCCCCCCCCCTCCCAAAAAAAGAAAATAATAAAATAAAATTCTATTTGTTCTCCCTATTATTCTGTCTATTCTTCCACATTTTTGTCAGTTTTCTCTCTCAATTCCAAATCTATCTTCAAATGAAACATCAAGTTAGGGCCAAAGTCTTGACCTTTGGTATCACAATAGGAGTTTCTCAGCCTTAGATTTAGCTCATTTTGGATTTTCTCCATGATTAAAGGTTACCAAACGCACGAAGCTTCTATGGATAGATTTGAAAGGAAAATGGACGAACTCATGATCATGATAGCCAAAAGGTATCAAGTTAGTGATAGGATCCTCACAAGTAATTGATAAAATCTCACAATCAACGTTAAGAATCTCTTATTACAAGCTAAGAAAAGAAAACAATATTGGCCTATTTGAGAGGGCCTTCTCTCCCAAAACTTTTTCAGAATTCTCTAGCTACTTCTCTCTCATTTTCGTCTGTTTTTATACCTCCTCGGCTCCTCAGTCCGTTGCAACCATGTGGGTTGTTATTCTTCCCAACCGAATTTGACCCTTCAGCCTTCGTGTCCTATTCCTTGGTTGCCCCTGCCTCTAGTAAGACTTACGAATCAGGGGCCCTAACATTACTCCAGCCCACGAGATTCACCTTGTCCTCAAGGTGAAACTTAGGAAATTGATGCAATAACGGAGCTGGTCAGTGATAATGGTGGACTCCTGCACTGCTCCTTCAGCCTTTCAAAGCTGGAAGATGCGAATTATGGGGTGAATTGCACCGAAAGGTAGTAGAGACTGCTTGTACGCCAGCCTCCCAATCCTTTCCTCCACCTCGTTGATAATCTCCACTTTGTCACGAACAATCAGTTTCCCCTCTAATCTAGTCAACCTCAGCAACCACGACCATCAAATGGTATCTCTTTTTAACGTTGGAGAAGAGATGACCTCATTCATAAACTATAGGTAGTGTATCTGGAGAGTCTATAGGCACCATAATCATGATCCATACCTTCAAGTTTCTTAGAGCAGCAATCAATTCTCCATAGATAACTTTCATGTCTATAACATTCTTGACAGATGACCCGTTTCTCCCCATTCCAGTTAGGTATGATCTAATCACCACTCGTTCTTGAGGCTGATAGTCTGCAATGAAATCTTCAAGGGCTGCTTTGCCATAGACTCCAAACTGGGAACGCAACAACCAGTACGGTGGTTGTCCCACCTGTGCTGGCCACTGTTCTGGCCATTTAGATCCTTGTTCTGTTTCAGCAACAGGAATTTTGTGCTCATTAGATTCTTAACTGACAGGAGGCTCATTTTGTGCTCTTTTTCATAGCACTTATTTGTAGTAGGTCTTTGATTTTCAGCAATTCCCATTCCAATCACTGCATCCTTGGTTATTGATACAACTTCCCAACCCCTTGACTTTGTCAATTGTTTCATGGCTTGCCACTTCTCAACCTCATTATGAAGTTCGCCCAAATTCCCATCATTATTTAAGATCTTTGGATCTATACCATTGGGCTCCACAACATAATGCAAATTGAGCCCTTGACTTCTAGAAACAGGCTACCTTTCCACCATCATGACCTGCTTGGACGAGGCACCCACCCCCTCATGATGGTGAGAATACATGGGGAGCCCTCCATTATCAACCCACCCCATGTGAAATCTTTGAGAAATTGGGCTAAGAATCAAACCAGCTTCCCAGACAACATGGACCGTTGATGGCGCCCAACTCATTGGTAAGACGCTATCCTTGGATGTCTCTGGATCGACAGTCATTGGCATTTTAAACGGACTGATCGCCGATTGCCCTTCTGCTTCGCTGGTGAACTCCTCAACACCACAGAATTGTACCTTCATCGTCTGTGGTGGAGTTAGGCCTACCACAGAATTCCGCAACACCATCTCACTCTCCTTAATTGTGTCCTCCAGCTCGTCTGACTTCTCCACCGTGCCTTCTTGTGTAGATCCTAAGCGATTCCTCAGTAGCCCCTTTAGTTCTTCCCAGTTTCTCACTCTTCGTCTCCATTGCTTCCATTGGAACCATGAAAATGCAACACCCTCCAAACACAATGTTGCTGCATATAACTTCTCCTCATCAGTCATCCTAGCCACCGCAAAGTAACGTTCGACTCGGAATATCCAACCGTCAAGTTCTTCGCCTTCAATGAGCAGCATCTCCAACTGTCGTACTCGGATCTCCGACCGCCAACCCCCCTCAGAACCCCCTGCTTCAACTCGCCGCACTCCTATTTCTGGTGTCGCCTCGGAATCTTGAATGAATTCCGAAGGCTAGTCTCCCAACTCCTCATCCTTCTTCCTCTCCCGTTCCTACTCTTCCCACTCTGTTCATATGAAAGCGAACTGTTCAAGCATCACCGCCACATTTCATTCCATCGCCTAGATGTCGCCTCTAATGGCTTCGACTCCCCTTTGCATGCCCTCCATCTTCGACTCCAATTCACCCACTCTCTCCGTAGGTTCACCATAAGGATCGGCACCGCTCCGATACCAAATTGATAGGATCCTCACAAGTAATTGATAAAATCTCACAATCAACATTAAGAATCTCTGATTACAAGCTAAGAAAAGAAAACAATATTAGCTTATTCGAGAGGCCTTCTCTCCCAAAACTTCTTCAGAATTCTCTAGTTACTTCTCTCTCTTTTTTCCTCTGTTTTTATACCTCCTCAACTCCTCAGTCCATTGCAACCATGTGGATTGTTATTCTTCCCAACCGAATTTGACCCTTCTACCCTCGTGTCCTATTCCTTGGCTACCCCTGCCTCTAGTAAGATTTACGAATCAGGGGCCCTAATAGTTAGTCTTCCAACAAAATTACTTTCTAAGGAGTATTCTGATTCTAGTATTCATCAAAATAGTCTAGTTCCTATGACAGTTGGAGGACCACTCCTACTAGAAAATGGCTTGATTCCTAGAACTCTGCAAGTCAACTTGCAGGAGGATTTTCTGTCAGAGGAGAAGGAACAAATTCTGGAAGACAATGAGCGTCTATGGGATGCAGATGAACAATAGGCCAAAGCTATACAAGGGTTCAAGGTATGTGCGGGCTACAACACTAAGATGGGCTATGAAAGCTTGAATCGCTTGGATGTAGTTTGGCATCTAGAATGTTTCAAATGCTATACCTACAATCAACCAATTTGCAATGAGGAGTTTTCTATGCTTGGGACTAATCCTTATCATGAGTCATGCTACAAAGAGCTCTATCACCCAAAATGCAATGTCCGCAAGCATTTGTTGCCGACAAATACTGTTAGGTTAATTGAATACGTATAGAATCCTATTTGGGGTCCAGAAGTACTGCCCTTTTCATAAATTCGATGGAACTCCTCATTGTTGCAACTGTGATCAAATGGAAACTAAGGAAACAAGATTTGTTACCCTAGAAGATGGTCGTAACTTTTGCCTAGAGTGTATCAACTTAGCAATAATGGAAACTCATGGTTCTAACTGATGTTGTGGCTTACCATTAAATCTTTTACTTTTTCTCCATAGATGTTGTTTATCTGAGTACCTACAATAACCCATGTAACATTGTTTTTTTCCCATTCTTTAAAGTAAGTGAGCATGTCCACTCATTGCAAATAGAACAAGCTAACTGTCCCTTTATACTCCACCCAAATAACATTCCATATGTAGGAAAATCATTTACGGTCCATAACAATGCAGCATGCAATTGAAACTTATCACTAGAATATGCGTCATATGTTTCAACTCCCTCTTCCCATAATTCCTTCAACTCCTCTATTAAAGGTTGCAAATATACATCAATATTATTTCCAGGAGAATCCTTACCAGGGATAAGCACGAACAAAAAAATAAACGGCTCATTCATACATTTCCAAGGTGGCAAATTATAGGGCAATAAAATAAGTGGCCACATGGAGCAATTAGTGCTCATATTGCCAAATAGGTAGAATACATCACTAGACAAGCCTAGCCGCATATTGCGAGGATCTTGAGCAAACCAACTATGTAACTTATCAAAATCTTTCCATTCCTTAGCATCAGCCAGAGTGCCTAATTGTATCATCATCATCATGTTTTTCTCTATGCCACCTCATTTCTTCTACAATTTCTTTGGACATTAATCTTTAGAGTCTAGGTTTCAAAGGAAAATATCTAACCACCTTTTGAGTAATCTTCTTACGTTTACCCATACCAAACTTCCATCTAGAAGCTTTACAAGCTGGATTAGGACATTGATCAAAATGTTCATACTCCTTCCGATATAGTATGCAATTATTCACACATGCATCTATCTTCATATAGCTAAGGCCAAGATCACACATTAATTTCTTGATCTCATAATAAGAGTTTGGAAGTGTTTCACCTTTTGGAAGAGCATCCTTGAACAACTCCAGATTTAGACTACAAGACTTGTTACTACAATTAGTTATTGCCTTATTATACAACATCTTGATAAGAAAAGATAATTTTGAGTACTTCTTGCAACCAAGATAAAGTTCACATTCAGCATCATTCAATAGTCTAGTAAATTTCTCAACTTCTCCTTTAGACATACATGTGCCGTGGGTATTGGAAACTTCCTCTAGATTAGCTTCCATAAGGTTTCCTCTAGGCATGTCATTCAACATTCTTTGAACATCATTATCTTGATCATTAACTTGATCATCAAAATTACCTCCATCATACGAATCACCACATTGATTATCATTATCTAATTGAAAAGGCTCACCATGATGTATCCATTGAGTATAGTTTTCCAGCATCCCATAAAGAAAAATATCTTATTTGACTTCTGTTAAACTTTTCAAGAAATATGTAGAAACTGAATAATTCCTTGATAATCAACATATGTGCACGACAATCCTCTTATAGAGGAGAAAGTATACAACATAGGAAACAAATAAACCTAGGAAAGGAAAGACACATATGTATAATATTTAGGAAACTTTCCTAAGACCGGATTAGGAAGATATCCTAATCCAGTTATAGAGACTTCTAAAAGAGGTAAGCTACAAATCTTCTAATCTTCCCTTGATTAACCTCACGAGATCCAACACTCTCCCTCAAGGTGGAGAATGAATGTCTGTCATTCCCAGGTTGCATATTAGAACTTCAAATCTTCTAACTGTCAACCCCTTAGTGAACGCATTAGCCACTTGTTCCTTGGATGGAACATAAGGAATATGGATCAGGTCAACATCCAACTTCTCTTTTATGAAGTACCAGTCTATTTCTATGTGTTTTGTCTTGTCATGCTAGACAGGATTGTGTGCAATACTTATGACTAATCGGTTGTCACAGAACAATCCAATTGAACCCTGAATCTTGATCCTCAAGTCCTCTAAGATGATCTTTAGCCATAACAACTTGCATAGGCCAAGTGCCATTGCTCTAAACTCTACATCTGCACTTAATCTAGTCACAATACTTTGTTTCTTACTCCTTCAAGACACAGGGTTTCCACCTAGGAACACACAATACCTTGTGGTTGATTTCCTATCAATGAGAGATCCTGCATAATTAGCCTCGGTGAAACCTCTAACATCCAACTTAGTCTCTGTTCTAAATAATATTCCTTTGCCCGGAGTAGCCTTCGGGTAGCCAAGAATTTTCCTTACAGCCTGCATATGCTCCTAAGTTCGGTTGTGCATAAATTGACTTACAAGACTAACAGTAAAGGCAATGCCAGGCCCAGTATGGGAGAGGTATATCAATCCGTCAACCAACCATTGATACCTTCCCTTATCAACTGGCTGGCTGCTAGGATTCTGCCACAGCTTGCTATTAGGTTACACCAAAATAGCAGAGCCTTTGCCTCCAGTCAGCCCTATTTCAATCAGCAAATCCAATACATATTTACGTTGAGATAGAAAAATTCCAACCTTAGAGTAGGCCACTTCAATACTCAAAGTACTTGAGGATACCAAGGTCTTTAATTTCAAACTCTTGAGCTAAATTTCCTTTAAGCACCTTCTGTTCTTCTTCATCATTTCTAGTGACAATTATGTCATCCACATAAACTAGTAAAGTAATGACTTTTCCTTCCTTTGAGTGTTTTATGAAAAGGGTGTGATCACCCCTGCTTTGACTATATCCCATAGCTGTCATGGCCTTAGAGAATCGGACAAACCAGACCCTTGGGGACTGCTTGAGTTCGTAAAGGGCTTTCTTGAGCTTGCACGCTTTCCTGGTATCTCTTTCTTGGAATCCCGGAGGCAAATCCATGAACACTTCTTCTTCTAAATCTCCATGTAGGAAAGCGTTCTTTACATCCAATTGTTGTAATTTCCATTAAAAATAGGCTGCCAATAAAATGAGAATCCTCATTGTTGTCATCCTTGACATATGAGAAAATGTTCAAAATTAGCTATGCCATAGGACTGAGTATAGCCCTTGGACATCAACCTGACTTTACAACTCTCCAAAGTTCCATCAGCCTTGTTTGAAAACCCACTTGCAGCCCACTGGTATAACTCCCTTTAGCTGAGAGACCACTTCCCATGTCTAATTCTTCTTTAAAGCTCTCATCTCCTCCAGCGTAGCTTGCTTCCAATTGTGATCCTTTAAGGCCTCATCTACTGATTTAGGAATGACAATAGAATCCAAAGATGCTAGGAAGCTTTTGTGGCCCTGTGAGAGATGGTGGTAGGACAAAAAATTGGTCAAAGGATGCTAAGTACAACTTTTGACCCACTTTCTAACAACAATGGATAAGTCTAAGTCATCAAAAATTGGGTTAGGTTGAATTGAAATTGAAGGCTATATGAATTCCTTACCTGGACTAGGATCGAATGTTGGTGTTTGCTGAGACTCTAGAATAAACTGCCTTCTTTTGAATACATAGAGAGATCCTTTAAACCTAACTGGAGATCTCAACTATTAAGGAGTAGCTTGCTCACTATTGCTTGCGGAGTAAATAGGAGGCTGAGATTGAGATTGAGGGGATGAACTAGGAGGGATAGATTGACCAGATGGAATAGACCGTGAATTAGTACCAGGGTATGCAGGTGTTGATTCTAGGGTAGTAGGTGTTGGTTCTAGGCTAGGAAACACATTCCCACAACAACAATGGTCACCATGAACCGAATTCTCCCCCTGGCGACCAACCTAGGGGAGCCAAAGAAAGGAGTGGATTCCACAAAGATTACATCTTTGGAGATATAAAATCTCTTTGTAGAGGGATGATAACATTTGTACCTCTTTTAAGTAGGAGAATAACCTAGGAAGATACACCTAATAGCTCTAAGATCAAGCTTGTCTTGATGTTGTTTGGGAATGTGAACAAAAGAGACAGTCAAATACCTTCAAGGGAAGAGGAGAATGTAAATTAACGTCAGGGAAATAGGTAGACAAACATTGAAAAGGGGTCTGATGGTTGAGAATTTTTGAAGGTACTCGATTAATCAAGTAAGTTGTTGTGAGGATAGCTTCTCCCCATAAATTCTTAGGAACATGGTGATGGAGAAGTGTGCAAGCAACATTTAGAAGATGCCTCATCTTCCGTTCAACCACTCCATTTTGTTATGGAGTGTCTACACAAGAAGACTCATGGACAATCCCTTCTTGTTGAAAAAACTTATGCAAGTGATTATTGAAATAATGTTGTGTTTCCATATTGTACTTGTTGGTTTCACCATGTCAACTAAGTTATGGAACACAACTATATCAATTATCTTCATTCACCACCATCTCATGAAATTTCTCCATGTGAAGATGGTGTTCAAACTTCATTTCATCATTACTCCGCCAGGGGATATTATCCACTGTCGGTCCCAAGCCCGGATAAAGGAGGAGGGTTGCGTTAGGTAGCTGACAGCCAGCGTAAAACCTAGTCGGATCCAAATATGAATTCTAGACAAACTATCTATTGGGATGTAACCCACATAGAAGTCTAGAATTCATATAGTCAACCCCACATAGTGGGATAACGGCTGGATATGTGATGTGAAGTGATTATTGAAATAATCTTTTGCATTATTAGTACAAAATTTCTGTATAGGGCAGTTAAATTGAGTTGAAATCATTTTGCAAAAAAAAGGTAGAATAGTACCAACACCAGCTGTATCTTTTAATAAGAAAATCCATGTCATTTGAGTACAATCATCAATAAATGAAATAAACCATTGAGCCCCAAAACAGTTTGGTATTTTAGAGGAACCTCAAACATCTAAGTGAACCAGAGAAAAAGGTTTAGAAGATATCTTATTACTAATGGGATAGGACATACGGTGATGCTTAGATATTACACATACATCACACTGAAAGACACTAGGATATAGAGTCCTAAATAATAAAGGAAACATGGTTTTCAGGAGAGTGAAAGAAGGGTGACTAAGTCTGTACTGCTGTAACCAAATGTGAGCAGCAGGATTTGAAGTGGACTGAGATGAGCAAGCAACTTTTGGCAGTTGATTTCCATTAGGACAACCACCCTTTTACTCCAAAAAATACATACCATTCTACTCTCTAACAACACCAATTATCTTCCTTGTCTTCATGGGCTGAAATTCACACATGAGAAGAGAAAATTGCACGGCAGTTCAAATCCTCAGTTAGTTGATGAATAGACACAAGATTGGTGAACAAATTTGGTACATGAAGTACCTATTTGATGGTAAGGTTTAGGCTAAGGGTGACCTTGGCCTATCCTTTAATGGGAACTGAGGTTCCATTAGTTATTGTGATCTGTTTAGAGGTTACAATAGGCTCATAAGTGTCAAAAACATTAGGATCAGGGGTCATATGGTCAGTGGCTCCTCAATCTAGGATCTAAATGTCATTCTTATCAGTTTTAGAGGCAAAAAAGGAAGTAGAATGTAGACAATTACCTTGCTAGGCAAAAAAAGTTCCCATCCTGAATTGATTTGAGGAAGGCCTTTAGTTTGTTAATTTCTTCAGAATCTGAGTGTCATGACCCTAGGGTTTATCTAGAGTTTAGGAAGGAATTTGGATAAGAATTAAGAGGAAGGAAGAGCAGAAAAGGAGGGAAAATAAGTACCGAACAGAATTGAGGGAGAGAGAGAGGAAGCTGTGAGAGAATATTGAGAGAGGGAATTGTGATTCAAATCATTCATTCATTCATTAACTACTTCCTCTAACTACTCAAACCTATTTATAGGCTTACAATTGAAGATGCTAACTACAACAACATAAAATGCAACTAATGCAACTAATAAGGAAAAACACAAGACATGTATTACTAATATATCCTTGGGATTCCTTGGGGTCATGACAATCCCCACCCCTTCAAACAATTCTTGTCCCCAAGAATTGATAGTTGTTAGCCCCATTCCTCATCCGATTCCAGCTCTAGCAATCTGGTTTCTTCTTCGCCTTTTCTTGTGCTTATCTCGTGTCTTCTTTTCCTTTTGCCTTTTCGTCTCTTTTTCTTCAAAAACATTAGTACTATGACTTGCTGCAACAGCAAGTCCAGCCATCCCCCTCATTCTGATTTCCATTGAGAATGGTTCCAATTGATCCGTTATAGCTGCAACCATATCCTTTCCAATCATAGAAATAATTGCAAACCTCTCTATAGACAAAAATCTGTACAATACTCCCAATTCTTCTGGCTGCAACGTTACCTTTGTCTTGTCTTGTGTGCCCATGCCAATGACATTCGTATGAGATGTTCCAAGCAAATTGTCCGATACAATCCTCTCTTCTTCCTCCTCCTCTTCTACCTCCAGATCACCCCAATGTTTAGTCTTATTAACTGGTTCTTCCTCATAGTTGGGCTGGTCTTGTTGCAGAATTCCAGAAACATCACCATCAAGCGGACTATCATATTCCTCAGCTGGAGGTTTGCCCCAACCTCCTACTTGCTGATTGCTAGAGTATACCATAGGCACACTTTCAGCAAGTATTTCTTCCTGTAGCAACTCAGTCTCATACTTTGCATCAGCTGTATGTACACCCTCTTCCTTTTCCACTGCTACTTCATCAGCCCCCTACAATACATGATGAACAGCCTTAGGAACTCCTATGACAACATGAGTTTTGGGCCTTTCTCCAAACCGAGTACACAAGGCATTTACAAATTGTGGCCAGCTCCATTCTACCCTTTCCCAGCTCCAATTTTGGAACCAAGCATCTGCAACACCCTCCAAATAAGCTGCAGCCATTTTCACTTTCTCCTTTTCAACTACTCGGTATTGGTAGAACACCCTCTCGCACCTCCTAATCCACCATTTAGGTCTATCTCTTTCAAACGCCGGAATCACCATTTGCGGTGTTGGAGATGTGGAAAGGCTTCCTCCAACTCTTCTGACCACATCTCCCTCCTCTGCCTCCAACCACTCCCCTGATTCCATAGCATCATTAGGCCCTTGCCGAGATCTTGACGTCGTTAGAATTGGTGTCGATGAAGCCTTGGGATTTAAATTTGTCAGAAGGCTAGCATTAGGTTGTTGAACTAACCTGCTCAAGGGGGCATGCAACTGCTAGCTTAATTCAGCAATTTCCTCCTGGAGTCCACTAAAGGCTCGATCTAAATGGGCCACACACTCCCACCGGTAGCAACTTGCCTCCACTTGAAGCTGATTGACACCAATTACCAGATTGTCTATCTTGGTTTCCAATCGTTTCATTCCCATCCCCTCTACCACGGCCGATTACCAGGTTGCCCAATCAGATTCACCTCACCGAAGTGGCAGCCACCAGCCTCTAATTTCCGATCGAAATGAATTGTTTGGTGATAGACCTAGCCCTCGCCTTCAATTAGGAACCTCTTACGATTAGGACAAGAGAGGTCGGAAGTTACAGAGTTGCTCCGTTGCAGTCCTTTGAGGAATCAACTTGAATAGCACCTCTCGCGCTACTTGCTGCAATCATCTCGTGCATTCTCCATCCAATTCCAAGCCTCAACCACATGCAACAAGTTTGCCAAAATCAAGGTGATTCAAGAATCACCTTCGTCTCACCCATTCACCGACCGCTGCTTAGGATTTCCCTTAATTCTTGAATCGGCCATTGTCTCTGTAATTCCCGGAATTCCTTCTCTGTCTTGGCTCAAAATCACGCAACTTCGCTTCAAAGGAACCGATCTAATTTGATATGCAATCCTTGAGTCCATCCCTACTTCCAGATTGCAGTTCGGATCAAGATTAGGTGCATTAGATTCCTCTCCGAGAAATTTCACCTCCAAAATTGAAGTCGGATCAGATTACGAAATCTGCTCCACCTACTATTACCGAACCTGGTTCAGCTACAATTTGCCTCCTATGCCTGTCGATTCTGTTGCAGCCCATAAAATTGCTCACAGAATTCTCCTCTGGACCGTTTCCGATCGCCCCTTCCTTCACAACTTGATCACATGCAGCGAGTTTGCTGGAATCAAACTGATTTAAGGCAAGCCCCAGCAAAGTCGGCACCCAATCACCATCCAACGTCTTGCTTTTGAAGCCACTTCCGCTGTGCAACTCCTCCTTACCTGATTTGATTTCATCACTGAGAGCAATAGCCTATGGCCGCATGCAGAACACGGTCCTCCTGTTCCGCATTTGGTTAACAGCAGATTCAAGATTGCTCGGACTCGATCGCGATCGTTGTAACCTCCGATCGCTCCAAGCTGCTTCTCTTTGACGCCTTAGTCTACTTCAGTCGTGCCTTCCTTCTCGACTTGGTCACATGCAACGACCAGATCTGGAATCACAATTGAAATTACCGATTTATTTCCTTCGAAGTTGTGACAATCAGAGCTTGCTCGGCTCTGCTTCCAGCGCCTTGTCTCTTCCAGTCACGTTCCTTGTTGTCAAGAGTCCTTCCAGTACGCTTTCAATTTCCGTATCGTCCGAACAGCAACGTCTGCCTCAATTTCTGAATCACTGGAACAACAACGTTCAATTTCAAATCATCACCAGACTCGAAGTGATTCATCGATCGCCTTCCGCCATTCCGAACACCTTCTGCCGCGCTTCAATTAAACCGATCAACACGTGGGCTGACGTCCTCCTCTTGCTTCGCCTTCCAAGATCGACCGATAGTTGCTGGCTCGCTTGATTACAATCGGCCCTTGGTTCCTTCAGAATCGGATCAGAAATGTTAGCCGATCTGATCCGTTGAAGCTCCTTGAAAGTTCGATTGTATCGCTGGAAACTCACAGCAAAGGATTGATCGGCCTTCTTCACCTTCTCATGCGTCGGAATCAAATTCCGAGATTCAACCGGAAGCCTGAATTGCCTAGCTAACTGCCAAGAACTTCCTGATCCCCGCTCAATCAATTTCGTGGCCTTATGTTGCTGAATTCAGCTATTAAGTCTCCACAATCACAGTTGAGGAATGATTGTCTCTGATACCAAATGTCATGACCCTAGGGTTTATCTAGGGTTTAGGAAGGAATTTGGATAAGAATTAAGAGGAAGGAAGAGCAGAAAAGGAGGGAAAATAAGTACCGAACAGAATTGAGGGAGAGAGAGAGGAAGCTGTGAGAGAATATTGAGAGAGGGAATCGTGATTCAAATCATTCATTCATTCATTAACTACTTCCTCTAACTACTCAAACCTATTTATAGGCCTACAATTGAAGATGCTAACTACAACAACATAAAATGCAACTAATGCAGCTAATAAGGAAAAACATAAGACATGTATTACTAATATATCCTTGGGATTCCTTGGGGTCATGACAATGAGTAAGATCGGAACTAGGGATTGATTTTGTCCTATCAATTATTTCTCCCTCCTCATGCTCCTTGCTGGATAGATAGGCCTGATTCTTTGATGCCATGCTTTTAAAGTCTCCAACCCTTCTTAGGACAGCCTTTTTTCCATGAAGTTTGAAGCACGTCTCTCAGGAGTGCCTTGGCTTCTTACAGTAGGTGCACCATAGCCCTTCTCGATTTGGTGTTCTTTGCTTTTGATTATCCTGTTCCAAGTCTTGCTCCTTCCCTCTTATTTGTCATCATAGCTAAGCCCTCCATCCCTAGTTCATTAAGCATAGCCCCTCCCTTGTTCTCCTCACTTCTAACAATGGCAAAAACCTTATTAAGAGAGGGTAGTCTTTCCCTGCCAAGAATCTACATCCTCACTTGATCAAATTTTGTGTTAAGGCCAGCTAGGAACTCCACAATCTGATCCCTTTCAAATATCCAGCTGAGGGTGGCAGCATCTATATTGTACACCATTTTTATATCTTGGTAATGATCTAACTCTAACCACAACCCATTCATCTTATTATAGTATTATGTTACAGTCAGAGAAGCTTGCCGAGTACTACTAATCTTTGTCTTGATTTCAAAGATTACAGAGGCGTCCTGTACTTTAGAATGGGTCTATTTTACAGTGTCCCAAATCTCCTTAGCAAAAGTTAAAAACATAATGAGAGAGTCCTCTATCTCCCACACCAACAAATCAAGATCAATGGCCTTTGGTGGAGGAGCAGTTAGATGACTAATCTTCCCTCAGCCCTTGAGAAAAGTTCTGACCAGCTGGACCCATTGCAGATAGTTCCTACCATCTAGATGGTAGAAATGATGCATCCCTAGTAATTCTCCAACTCCGGCTCCAGCTCCGGCACAAGTCATCTGGTCAACCAATGTTGATTCTCCAATTGTTACATATGGAGTAACTTCTGAGATTTCCGAAATATTCACCTTGGCAATCGGGTTAACCAATGGATAGCAATGAAGGCTTAAGGAAAAAGGAAAGAGGAAACAAAGGCATGCAATGAAGGCACATTAGGGTTTAGGAGCAATAGGGAGGCTTAGATACCATGTAGAAACTAAATAATTCCTTGATAATCAACATATGTACATGGCAATCCTCTTCTAGAGGAGAAAGTATGTTGATACAACATAGGAAACAAATAAACCTAGGAAAGGAAAGATACATATGTACAATATTTAGGAAACTTTCCTAAGACCAGATTAGGAAGATATCCTAATTCGGTTATAGAGACTTCTAAAAGAGGTAAGCTTCAGATCTTCCAATCTTCCCTTGATGAACCTCACGAGATCCAACAATATAATTGTTACAGTTTTGGCATGGGCATCGGATCCTACCAATGGAGTCAACATGATATTATGTAGCATCTAAGAAATCTCGGACCCCTTGAATGCATGCGGGGAAAAATTTATTCTTGAGTTTTATCCAACTTCTATCCATCAAGTTATCCTAATATTAAAGAACAAAAACAACAGAAATGAAAATTAAGCAATTCAATAACTCATAAAAAAAATACAGAAAATTAATTAAAAGACAGTAAATTTAAGCATTGGTTTAGTTAAACACTATCCTCTCATTTCAAACCCCTTGAATGTATGAGGAGCAGAATTTATTTAACGGTCATAATCTCTTTACGAACAACACAAACTACAAGATGTAGTTACAATTTGCCCTCTTATTTACAACAAACAATAAAAAAAAATGTCTTTATGACAATCAACCAATGCCTTATCTTAATAGCCCATTTGAGTCTGGGGGTCATTTTCAATTTTCTATTTTCATTCACTTACTGAAAAATAAACAGAAAACTTCATTTACTACATTGATGAATACAATTTTCATTTTAAAAAAGTAAAAATATCAAAATATATTTTTCTACTGATATGTTATTTCCACACTCTTCATCCACCTAAATTTTAGTCACCAACTAGCTACACTCTATTCATCAACTTAAACCCTACAAAGGGGATGCAAATTTTTGTCAATATAAAATAATTTTTATATATTTAATTATCTGATAAGATATATATATATATAAACACTTATATTGAGTGTCATTTTAGTTTTTATTTTCAAAATTTTGAAAAACAATTATCAAATTTAATAGTTTGTTTTTATTTTTCAATAAAAATAAAAAGGAACACAAAATAAATAAAAAGTAAAAACAGACATTGGGATAAAGCAAAATCAAAAAGCCCTAAAGCAAGCATCCTTGGAATTATTTTGAGGGCTTGCACGCAGCATGGTATTCTGCACGAGCAATGAAGGTTCCAGTAAAATTGCTCCCTCAATAAACAAATCGACAGAATAAATTTCAATTGGAAGATGAAATACTCCATATGGCTTAATAACACAAAGAGAAAGCGCCTAAATACCATCAGAAATATTACAACAAAAAATAGATAGAATAGAATGGTCACCAAATAATGAAAATTACAAAGCAGGCACGAACAAGACAGTAACTTAAATTTGTCTAACAAGCAATACATAACAAATTTTTTGTAACTCAGGAAAAAAACAAACAATTTTGTCAATTCTTTTTTAGCTTCGACCACGTTGAAGATTTTAAGTTAAGAGGAAACTAAACACGAGAATAAATTTAATTTACCCGTTGAAGATTTTAAACTCAAAAAGTAGATAATCAAATATCAAAGGGATCTAACGGTCGGATTTCAGTATATCTAGGTTTTAATACCCACCCCTGTTCGTGTGTATATACCAGAAAAGAAGGTCGCGGAAACCTTACCGTGGACGAAGACGAAGGGGAACTCGGAATCGGCGATCAGGAACTCGGAATCGGAACTCAGAATGGGCGGAGACGGCGACAGAGACGAAGGGGAAGGGCCGAAGGCGGCAGACAGCAGCGAAGAAACCTAAGTAAATTTGTGAGGATTCCTGAAACAGCTTTTCAATTGAACATTATATAATAAATAAAACCTAAGTTAATTTGGGAGGGACGGAAGCTATATGTCCCATATTATTGTTTAAATTAATATAAGATAAAATATTATTTATATATATTACTCTTCCTATTATGAAATTTTGGATCATTTTGAGTTTTATAAATATGATGATGAAGTTTTTTGGTCTCATGTTGGTTAATTTATTAGATTAAGGATTTAATTATTTTATATTAATTATTTGACTCTAATACATTAATTTTTTATATTAATAATTATATGTTTTGAGTGATCTTAAGTGAAGGTAATTATATTTTATTTTTTTATTTTACATAATTATAATATGTATTTCACAAATTTTTGTAGACTTAAAATTAATTTTTTTATTGTCAAAACTTATGTTTATGAAAATTGTTGTCGGCCATTGTCAATGGTGGATTCCGACGATTGAAACTGACTCAAATTAGTACTAGTTCAACGATTTACATATTCAAAAATCAAAAATTAGTTAGGAATTTAATTATTTTATATAACTATAGTGACACAATTATAATTTTTTTTTATCTTATGGTGATTAATTTATTTAATTAGGGATTCAACTATTTTATATTAATTACTTAACTCCAATACAGTTGATGATATTAATAATTACATGTTTTTAGTAATGTTATGAAAAATTAATTATATTTCTTTTTCCTATTATATATAATCATAATATTTATTTCATTAATTCTAACATATATAACTATTGTTGTATCTCTTCCTCCATAATAGTTCTTTCAAAGAAACTAATGTTGCTTTCTCTTTACTATTTTCAAGTCATTTTTAGTTTTTGATTTTCTAAAATAATGAAAATGCATTCTCTTTGTTATTTTTAAAAATGTATTTTTGAAAAAAAAATTATAAAGAAAACTCAAAATAACAAAAGTTATTTTGAATGCTTTCATTTAAAACAAACTCTAAACTCAAAACATATTTATTTATTTATTTATTCATATTTTATTATTATAATGGAAAAAATATTACAAAATTCATTAACTTTAAAATGTATATATTTTTTTAATAATATATTAATATTAAGTATTTCTAATTTACTGAATAATCAAATTTATCGAATAAAATTTTATTAAAAATTTATTTTTAAAATTTTAAAGAAAACGTGTTTTCTAATTTTCTGTTTTGAGAAATAGTTTTTCAAAATGATAAAAAAAAGCATTTTCAATTTTTTAAAAACAAATTGCCAAAACAGAAAATTAAAAATAAATTCAAAACTCAAAATTGAAAAGTAAAAATAACGCAAACTAATATTTTCAAGAGGAACAATTGTTCTAGGAAGATCCTTCTAAAAGGATCTCGTAACAACTTTTTTAGGATTAGCTGCTCGAAGTGTGTTTTGTAAAATATCAATCCTGCTAGTCAAGTCCAGTTAATTTAGAGGTGGGAAATGGGTCGGTCGGTCCGGGCCGGCCCACATCCCGCTTGGCCCACCTATTCGGTGGGCCGGGCCGAATTTGGCCCACGAGCGACACGGGCCGAGCCGGGCCAGGCCAAGGAAATGGAAACTTGGGCCCGGCACGGCCCTATGGCCCTTAATAAATGGGACAAAGTGGGCCGGGCCGGGCCATAAGCCTGCTGGGCCGGCCCGTGGGCCTGTTGGGTAGGGCCGGCCCATGAGCCATTTATTTTTAATTTTTTTATATATAATTTTTTAAATATATTTTTTTATTTTTTTCTAAATGTAACTAATATTTTTTAAAATATGTTTATTAATGTTTACTTATAATTTTGATGTTTGTAAAATTATGATGTTTATAATAAACATTATGTTTACAAAAATTACACTAAAATTATGTTTACAAACATAATAAATATTATGTTTACAAAGATAATTATGTTTACAAACATTACAATAAAATTATGTTTACAAGAAACATAATTTTTAATTATTATGTTTATAATTATTAAATGCAAACAAAGTTTTTAATTTTTTTTTTATTTTTTTGGTGGGCGCCGGCCCAGTTAGTGGGCCGGCCCACGGGCCATTATGGTGGGCCAGGTCGCATCGTTGGCCCGGCACGGCCTTCGTTTTGTTAGGCAGGCCACCCCGGCCCGGCCCGTTTGCTACAGTAACGGGCCGGCCGAGCCGACCCAATTCCCATCTCTAAGTTAATTTAATAGCTCATAAAAATTACTATTGTTGTCGACTTTTGAGCTATCTTGTGATTTCAATTATTAGAACTGATCATTGGATTCCCCCAACCATAGTGGTTTATATATTCAAAAATGAGTTTAATCCAATAACTGATTTTTTGTAATTCTAAAATTAATTTTTTATCATCAAAACTTGCTTTTTTGAAAAAACATCGTGTGGTGATTAATTTATTTAATTAGAGATTCAACTATTTTATATTAATTACTTGACTCAAATAAATCAATTGATGATATCAATAATTATATATTTGAGTGAGCTTAAGTTAAGTTAATTGTATTTTTTTTTCTATTTTACATGATCATAATATTTATTCCACTAATTTTGACATATATAACTATTATTGCAACCCTTTCTCTGGGATAGTTCTCTAAAAAAATACAGTATTTTCAGGAAAAATAATTCTTTTAGAAGAGTTTTTCAAAAAAGATTTCAAAGCAACCTTTTTGAGACTATCTTTTTAAAATTATATTTAAATAATATAGTCTCGTGCCCAAGTGACCCATGTTAAGGTCCTCCATTCTTGCAAGTTCAAGGCTTGAGTCGCATAAGAAGCACCATTTTTTTCATTGATTCATGTATAAAAATTAATTATATATTTTTAGTTTATAAATTTTATTTATTATTACATGTCTATAATTTTTTATTTAACATTTTTTAAAATTGATTTAAAGGTATTTTAATTATTTAATCATCTTAAGTCTTAGATTGATAAATTTTAATTTAATTATTTTTTAATTATATGATAAAATATTAAATTTCAAATCAATAATATTATTTAAATTTATTAATAAATTATAAAAAAACACTAAAAAAATTTCCTTTAAAAATTTCCCTCCACACCCTTTCACTCGTTATTAATTTTTTATTCCCTCAGTTTACATCCTCAAAAGGCAAGCAACTTTCCCTCATTAATTTATCCTCAAAGACTTTTAATCCTTATTAATATTTTTAATCCCCCATTTACATCCTCAAAGAATGTTTCTCTTATTTATGCATTTTATTCCTCCCATTTACATCCTTAAAGGCGAGCTCTACAATTTGTTTTCTATAATTGAATATTCTCTCAATTACCCGTCTCCAACATCTTCGATTAAGCTTTTTTTTTTTAATCAAGCAGGTTTGATTTTTATACTATCTATTATAATTTATATATGTAATTATATATTTTTTTTATTACAAAATAGATCTCGATTTATTCGTATTCACCATCTGTTGTTCAACTTTTTCAGAATCAAATAGATTTGATTTTTACCTTTCTTTCTATTACAATTTATATATGTAATCATATATATGTTTCTCTTATACTATGATTCACCATCTATTTTTCTCTAATCCAAAATTTTTTTATGCTTGTACATGTAACCATATACGCGTAGATATTCATTTTAAGTCTTAAATTCAAACAGGCCCAAGCTTATTTCAAGTTTTCTAGTTTCCTTGGGCCGCATGATCAACTCCATTGTTGCAAAATTTCTAATTAGATGAGTGATTTCTTTGAATTAATGTACGGTTCTAGAAATTTAGGAGTGAGCTTTCCTTTCAAGTTATATAGACCTTGTTTTGTTAGTCATACTTCATACGGGTTGACAATGTGATCATTATTTTTATTAAACATAATTCATTATGCCTTTCTTGGTTTAGATTGGCAATGCTAATTATTAATTGTTGACAGCCTTCGGATTAGGAAACCAAAGGGAAGGTAAGATAAGAGACTAACAGCTGGTTTGAGCTATAGCTTATGGCTTATAGCCTAACCATAGCCCAACCAATTAAGGTGCACGTGAATCCAAAATTTCAGCTCGATGACATAGATTGAGAGATCGGATAAATAATATATTGGTATTTGTTTGATAAGTCATGAATTTGATTCTCGTCTTACATAGTGAAGTAAAGTCTTACACTTACAATTTATCTCTCCTGACATAATTGATGGCACAAGTATCGGGGATTGCGCAAGAACAATCATCCCAAGTGAATCTAAAATTTCGCCCTCAGGATATAGGTCGAGGGATCGGACAAATGATATGCTGGTGTCAGTCTGGTAGGTCGTGAGTTCAATTCTTACCCTGCACAGTGAGACAAAGCCTCACACTTGAAATTTATTTCTCTTGACATAATTAAAGATATGAACACTAAAAGTCGCATAAAAACAATCATTCCAAGTGAATCTAAAATTTCTAGAGCACTTGGAGCACGGGCAAAGATAAAACCTTCGACCATATACATATATATCATAGAAAACCCACTAGGAGTAACTAAGCCTTAGACCAATCGATTCATTGTCTGCTAATTGATTTCGGCTTTTCCATTATTCAATTGCCTCTATTTTGTGTACATTAAAACATTAGGGTGGATGCCAGATTCTGATGCGAGTTCATTGCTCTTTTTCCATTTTTTGTTACTTCTCTTATAATTGTGGTATAATTAAGATGAGTATCTGGTTGATTAAAGTTTGCATCTTTGGATTCTTACACTTAAAGGCTTACACAACTTAACATTCGTCTCAAAACTGTTTGTTTTTCTTTTTCTTTTTTCTTACTTAGTTTAGTATTCTTTTTCTTTTCAAAGAAAGGAAATGTACGTCACGAGTTAGCATTTTATTTATGCATATAGAGTTTTGTAAGCGTACATGTCAGCTTATATATTGTGCACATACACATACACATACAGAGAGAGAGGGTGGTTGGGTAAATAAAATAAGGCCTCTTAGTTTTTTTTTTTTTTTTCTTATTTCTACCTTGTAATCTAGTTTGATTTAATAAATAGATACATTAAAAATTTTATCTTGGTAGTTGGCAAACTATATTATTATAGATGACTTACATATTTTTGTTTTATTATATAATATATTTAATTACTATGACACCTAATTAGAAAAAAATAATTATTTTAAAATCAAAATCCACTATTATGTTGTTAAATATTCCTATTACACGTGTGTAATCCAACTCCAATACTTAACTGTCAAAGGTTTTTAGTACACAAATGCAATCCACTACTTTACCACCTAATTCCAAAGAAGATCGTCACTTTGCCAACTATGGTTCATGCTACACAATTTGGATGAAAAGATTCAACATCACCAAGAACAAATGATGGTACTCCATCATCCATTTTGAATGAGATTGAGAATTCATCAATTTCTTCAAATGACACGATGACAATTAAAGCAACAATTGATGGAGGTTATTTATTTATTTATATTTTTTTAGCTTTCCAATTAATTATTTATCCATTGATGATGTTTTCATTTTATTAACTTTAATTTCAATTTAGCTTAATAAACTTATCTCACTTGTACGATGTGGTTAAATTATAACTGTTAATAAAAAGATAAGAGGTCAGGGTATAATTAGAGGATTTGAGGTTAAAAAACGAATGAAAGAAGATAAAAAGATTGGAAGAGTTATCATTAGAAAATCAATACACCTACCAATTGGCCTTGTTAAAAAAATATTTAAAATGGATATAAGAGTTGTCACTCAACTATTGGCACCATTAAGAGTGTTTTATTGAAGAAAAAATGACAGATGTTCTTAAGAAACACATTTTCTAAAAAAAAAATGAAGTGAGATATATTTATAATTTTTTATTTTCTTAGAAAAACTTTTATGCATTAATTAAATTTTATAATATAGAAATTACTTATTTTGAACTAAATATTTGTAGAGTTAATTTGATATAGACTTAAGTGATCCACATATAAAAAAAAAAATAATGGATAAGATTATGGCTAAACGTCTGAAATGACCTTGTACTTCACTTTTTTTTTACAAATTTTTTTGACATGTATAATTTTTTTACCAATTTTAAATATAAAAACTTATTAAGAAAAATTTGAAAGAGAATTTAGAAGAAAATCAAGAAGACAAAATTGATGAGTCTATTGAAGTAAGGCTTTATTTTAAGACTTATAGTAAAAGTGATGGTACTTGGACCCACCCACAAACTCAATAAAACTATGCAAATAACTTCTTTTTATTGATTTTTAATAATATATTATTTTAATTATTAATTTATATAAATTTGACAAGATGCCAGATTTTTGAAAAGGTTTTGAAGCCAAAATCTAGATATATTTATGGACTTGGTTATGGGGTAAAATCAAGTAAATTTAGAAAATTGAAACTAGAACCTGTTGAAAAGATTAAATATTAAAAGTAAAATAGTGAATTAAGAGAATAAATACAAAGCCAACAAATCAAAATAAGCAGTGTCCAAGAATCTTATGATCAATTTAAATTTTTGATTGAAAAGTTAAGGCATGAACGAAGTGGTGAATTGAATATATCTACTTCTTTTCATGAAGGTAAATGTATAATTTAATTATTAATTAAGTGTTTTATTCAATTCAAATTTATTTAATTTTCATCTCTTTGGATGATTTTTTTTTGGTAGATTGAAATTATGGAACAAGTGGAATTATGGAGCAACAAGTGGATGAAGATTAAGGATGTTTGATACCAAGTAACTTTATTTAATTTTTATATTTCAAGATTGAAAGTAGTGTTTTTTTTTTAGCACTGTTTTTAGTTTAGTAATGACAACTTTCCATATTTTGGATTATTTTTATTTGTATTATTGATTTTATTTATTATATTTAGCATTGTTGACTTTATTATTTTTCAAGTCCTTATTTAATTTTTAGTTTATATTAAAATTTGAATTGCATTTGAATTGTAATAATACGTTGTGGCAATACTTTGAACATAGATGTTATGTTGCCCGACATGAGTAACTATGAGAGGGCGGGCGTGGGCCCACCTCCCCTCACCCCACACTCACCCCCCTTTGTTAGCCCACGTACGTTGCCTGATGTGGGCAACATATCAGCACTCATACTTTGAATATGAAGAAAAAGAAAAAAAAATTGATACAGGAAAGAACAAGATCTATTTTAAAAATAATTCCAATAACATGACTTTCATCATTAAAAATATTTTAAATAAACAAATTTTTCATTGCTTGTTATTATTATAGTTATAACAAATGAAAAAAAATATTTTTTTTTCACTATTATATTATTGAAAATAATTTTATATTTTCAAATTTTTTCACATTTTTTCAAAAAATTTGTCACTTTTACCATTTTTTGACCCAAAAAAACAATTTTTAGAATTATTGATATAAATAATTTTGTCACCACCGAGAATATGAGAAAACATGCTTTTCACCCGTTAATAATGTTGACAAAAATATTTTTGTTTCTTTTTTTGATTTTGTGAAAAAAATAATTTCATCATTATTAATATTTTCTTACAAAAAAGATTTATCACTTTTATGAATTACTAACATAAATATTTTTTGTAACTATTGGGACATTGAGAATATGACAAAAATATTTTTCACCCTTTGATAATTCTGATAAAAATATTTTTGTCATATTTTTTAATTTTGTAAAAAAATAATGTAATTATTATTAATATTTTCTTACTAAAAATATTTGTCACTTGTGTGAGTTATTGACACAAATATTTTTGTCATTATTGGGACATTGAGAATACAAAAATATTTGTCACCCATTTATAATTTTGACAAAAATATTTTTGACATATTTTCTGATTTTGTAAAAAATAATTCCATCAATATTAATATTTTCTTACTAAATAAATTTGCCACTTTTTCAGATTTTGTGAAAAATAATTTCATCAATATTAATATTTTCTTACTAAACAAATTGACACAAATATTTTTGTCATTATTGAGACATTGAAAAAAATATTTTATCACTATTAAATAATTTCGAGAAATTTATTTTGTCACTATTTCTGTTTTATCAAAAAAATATTTGTCACAATATTAAATAATTAACAAAATTATTAGTCATTATAGAATGTGAAACAAAAATTTATTGTCAAATTAGCTAATAAGTGAAAAAAATAATTTTATCACATTAAAAATTATGTCAAATAAGTTTTGTCACTATTAAATTGTGAAAAAATATTTTTTGTCGCAAGATACACTTTATCACGATAAAACATATGATTTGTATCTAAATTTTAGATTTATTGTGACTAAATAGTAACTAATGTGACAACAAATATTTTTTTTAAAACAAAATAATTTGTTATAATAAGTTGGTTTAAGTGACAAAATACTTTTGTCACAATAGAACTGACGATATTGTTGTGATAAAACTCGATTTTGTCACAATATACTTAATAAGATAAGTTTATTGTGACTAACATGATGACAAACTAACTTTATCATAATAAATATGTTGTGACAATTTTCATAGTTATTGTGACAAATTAATTTATCGTAAGAAATCTAAATTCTTGTAGTGCATGAGCCATCTCGTTGGGTTGTATTATATGATTAAGTAGATCACTCCGTAATTTTACACATATATTTACACATTCACATATTCAACCATTATCTTGGTCAATTACTCTGCCATATTCAGTTTAGTTTCACATGCATTCAAATCTTACTGAAAATCTCGAATTATCTCCAAATTAAATTTAGATCTATTTCTTTAATTCTCCAATTATTTTAAAAATATTTTGGGGGTGTTACAAATAGCTTCCAGCCAGGTATTCTCTCCAAGTAGAAGAACTGACATTCTTTACAAAGTTTGGACTAGGGATGAGGTGTTATAAATAGTGACCAAGTAGGCCACATCTTGAGGAATTACCCCAAGTTATATTCTTTTCCATATAACTTTGTACATTCATTCGTGGACAGGTCTAGAAAATAATTCATGTTATATGAATTGATAAAGAGCCTATAGGTGGAACCCATTGAGCTGGGGCATCGAATGTTGATATCCATGCTAATGAGAAAGACCGTGGAAGCCAACTTAGGGTGTCAAGGGATACCAAAAAGTGGTAGACTTGATCTTGTTAAAAATATAGCTTCTAACCTAAGATGTTTTAAATATGTGGTCACTAAAGTTTATTTAACTCGAGAATCATCTTTTTAAATAATTTTTTTTATAAAACATTAAAACCTAATTAGTATTGCCCAAGTGGAGAATGTAAGATTTTTTCTACATTTTTATGTAAATAAACTACTACTAATTGGAATTTTGGGTTGTGAAAAAACAAGTTAATAAGAATGATAAAACCCCCTAAAGTGATACAATCAAGTTTTTAGGCTTAAGT
This sequence comes from Diospyros kaki, assembly GCA_036245055.1. Classification (NCBI taxonomy): domain Eukaryota; kingdom Viridiplantae; phylum Streptophyta; class Magnoliopsida; order Ericales; family Ebenaceae; genus Diospyros; species Diospyros kaki. The sequence goes on from BSEG01000010.1 coordinate 5,755,278, forward strand.
CTGTCTCATCATTTAATTATGTGTAATATAAAAAGATGTAGAGAGTTTGTAAGTTATCAAGTCATTTAATGGGAGGGTCCATCAAAGAAACCTTGGGATTAGCACTACAAAAAAATTAATTTTTCGCGATGATTTTTTTGCCACGGTTTTTAAAATCGCCACAAAATATGGTGTTTTGCAGTGGTTTCTTTAACATTTAATGATGATTTTTTAAAATTGTGGCAAAATTCATTAAAAACTTAATTTTTTGACAGTTTTCAAAAAATCACCACTAAATCTAGAAAATAAATAAATAATTAAAAAATTAAATTAAATTTTGGGGCTGTTTAAATTCAAATAAAATTAAATAATTAAATAAAATTTAATTAATATTTGTGGTGGTTTTGAAAAATTGCCACAAATATTTTAAAAATATTAAATAATTAAAAAAATTAAATAATTAAATTTAGCTGCTATTTTAGAAATCGCCGCTAAATTTTAAAAATAATTAAATAAAAATTAAATTAATATTTCTGACAATTTTGAAAAATAGCTGCAAAATATAATTTTTTAATCAATTTAAACACTAAATTCAAAAATAATTAAATAGTTAAAAAAATTATTAAAAAATTTAATTTTAAAAAAATAAAAAACATGAAACAAAATTTTAATAATTTTAAAATGAAATTTTAAAAAAATATATAAAATCTTCATTTTATTTTTAATCAATTAATTTATTTAATTTAATCTAATTAATTTATGTAAAATTTATTCCATTATCCTTTTAAAAAATAATCCATTAATTTATGTTTTTCAATTTATTTTTAATTTATATTAAAAAAATATAGAATATAATTCTGAAAAATGGGATTGGTTTACTATATAACTTATATGCGTGAATAATTAATAAGGAGGCTTCACAGATCAGCTAGTCTCGCTCGCACATGTGCGTACAAGAGGTTGCAGGTTCGAATCCAAGGAAAAGAGAGGTTGAAAAATTAAATTTACAGCATGGCCATGTGGCATAAGGACATGCGGCCACGTGGCATGCGCGCTGGGGGGAAGGACCAAGCGCGGGTGTGTAGGCCTGCAGTCGGACGCTCGGCGTTGCCTCTTATACACTGGTGCGGTAAATAGCGGCAGCCAGTTTTAAAACCATTGCTAAAATTCAAAAAATTTGATTTTTTTTTAAAATTTAATATTTTGCAATTTTTTTGCTATAATTTCAAAACTGCTAGTAAATATTTTAAAATTGTTTCTAAATCACTTAGTTTGCGGCGGTTTGCAAATCGCCGCAAAAAATAGCATTTAGCAGCGGTTATTCCAGCGGTTGTTGAAAATCCCCGCTAAATGCTTTGCAATGCCTGATATAGCGCTAAATTACGTTAATTGTCGCAAAATACAAAAAAATCACCACAAAATGCAAAAAAAAAGCCACTAAATACTGATTTTTTTGTAGTATAGGTTCCCTCTTTCAGTTATGATTTAGTTTTCTATTTAAATAGAAAAGTATGATTGGTTGCTCGATTAATAACTTTCATATAATTATAAGAGAGGGAAAGAAGCAACTTGAACATTTGAATTCTCTTATATCAATTCAATGTTAGCCGTGCCTACCAATATTTTCCTAAAAAGAATATTTTGATGGCTGTGAAATCATGTATTCCATAACTCTTTTAATTATGTGTTTTATTTTTTAGCATTGAGTAACAAATTATATCCAAAAGATCGATCAAAGAGGGAGTTTGAGGTGCCTTTGTGTAAAATTGATAGGGGTTTTCATTCTAAAGGTCATAAGAGTGAGATTATGGTCGACCTTTTCTTTTGGTTCACCTTCCGAATAAATTAGATCGTCAAAGTTTTGGTGATAAATTAAGCAGGTTAAAGGATTTGCTAAAAGATCAAGATTGCCAGAGTTACTAGTGTAGCGATCAATTTTTGGGCAAAATAAGAAACAAATCAAGAACAAGAAAATGAGGAGAAGAAAAATAAGAAAATGGAAGAAAAAGTAATGAAGCAAACTGTTAAAATTGTGTAGTTTTCTGTAGGTGATGATGACTAAAAATGATTGAGCTTATGAAATAATGTGCCTAGTCAGGGTGCATATGGCCAACATGCATCGTGCATGCGCTTGTTGTGCACATGCTAAGAAAGATAAAAAAAAAGAAAAAAGAGAAAAGATAAAAAAATAGAAAATAATCCAAAAAATAAAAAATCTAAAATATATTTTAAAGCAAGGGGCATGAGTTAGGTAGGTTCGAGGCTCAAGAAATGTTTTGACATGTTCTATGAGTGTTTTGTCATGCTAAACAAGACATCCCATGTATTTCGAGGCAATTAATTTAACACAGAATCCAAGCTAAATAGTTCATCTCTAAAACTCATTATTTCCTTCATATTACTCGTATGATGTGATGTTACATGTCACATACATATCATGATTGTATGATTGCTGGTGATGCATACAAACTATCATTTGTCCATGCCAATGCCATGCTTTAGGTTCAATGACATTGGTAACTAAGGGTTGGTTATTATTTTATCATTGATGGTTGGCATTTTTATCTCGACCTAAGTGTGTATGGTTGTAAAAAATGATGACTTAGTATTGCTGTAAGATACCCTTAGTCACTAAACCATAATGAAAAATGAAAGCTACATGCTACATCTTTCATGCACGAAAATCGTTTTGAACCCTTAGTAATTGATTTAACACTTAATTTGACATATTCAAATGTGTCAAGTGATCTAAATTCTAGTAAAGACTACAAAAAGATACAAAATTAATTTCTTACATTAGAGGGGTATTTCTATAATTTCACATTATGTTATACTACCTTTATTGTGATAGAGAAATTCTATTTGCAACCACTCATTTTGCTCTCCAAAGCTACTTTTTAATATACCTGAAATACTCTCATTTAAAAATCTATTTTTACCCTCTTATTGCAACAAATTTCTCCCTTAATGAATTGTTCGCCAGCCACCATACGCAGCCGCTCATTCACGCCTGAGACGATGCAGCTAAGAACACCAGATATGATGAGGCGAAGACAAAAAAATGAATGAAAATACAACATCCAAACGCATACACAAATACACACATATACACACACACACACATATATATATACATATATAGTTACATAGACACATATACGTATATACACACATTTGAAAGCATACACACACACACACACACACACATATATATACACACGCAGACACACACACACACATATATACAGGCACACATACATACATACATACATACATACATACATACATATATATATATACAGACACACACACACAATTAGCGGCGGTCATACCCCCCGGCGACGATTGCCTCCATGGCCCCCTAAATATGGCCCTCAAACCCTAGGGTTCAGAGGTGCCTTCAAGGGCCCCGAACCCCAGGGTTCGGGGAGCCATGGAAGTGGTAGCCGCCAGCCAATATGGCCCCCGCCAATTGTGTGTGTGTATATATATATGCGTATGTGTGCATGTATATATATATATGCGTGTCTGCATGTGTATATATCTATATATATATTTGTGGGTTTGTGCATTCGTTTTGACATGTACATATGTGTGAGTGTGTATGTATATATGTGTGTCCTTAACTTATGTGTGTATAATATCCCCAGTTATTTTGGTGTCTAAAGCTTATGTAGTAAGGAATTGACAACCATTTTTGGCATTTAAGACCTACATTTAAAGAAGCCAACCAATCTTCACTAATTTTCCACTCTGATATTGTTTACACCTGTCTCTTACAAATAAATCGGCATTTGCAGCCAAGGCGGGGGTCGTAAGTCTTCTAATTATGCTGATTTGATTAGATCAGCCGTCTCTGAACCCTAGCAGTCAGAAATAGAGAGTCCGTCTTTGACCATCGAGGATTTGGAGGCGAACCCACTGTTGTGCATCTGTGCAATAGATGTGTGGGTAAGGGTAGTTTTAAAATATAAATAGTTGCGAAGAGTAATAAAATTGTGTGCAAATAGTAATTGTAAAATTTTCATTACTTATGGCTGCGAAGAGTAAAAAATGTGGCTGCGAATAGAATTTTCCATTGTGATATAATTGTGAGCCTTTGATTTATGAATATATTCAATGTTTGATATATTTTAATTGGGTTTCAATCTAGACTAAGTTTTGCGCTAAACCTTAATTGCTTGTGTTAACTTATTATGTTGCAATTGTTTTGTTAAGGGGATAAATGGCAGATTCTGAGAAACTTTTAGGTGTAATTTTGAAAAAAAAAATCTATATTCCTAAGATTATAACATGCTTGGAAAGCGAGATGTTACATGCTTCATGCCTATGTGAACATTTTCACGTGGGAACCTTTGGATATGCCCAACATAAGGTTGAGGGTTGTCTTCCATCAATTGATCAAATCTCAACCCTAAAGTCAAGCTTGTGTCCTAAAATAGGAAAACCTTTTAACTGAGAAGTTGTATAAGCATTGAGGCACTTGACATGCATGTGCATTGTATTGCATGTAATTTCTCATTCACCTAAGAAGCTCACCACATATTTTAAAATATATGATATAGATTAAGAGTTGGATGAACTGGTGCAATGGTCAAATTTTGCTAGAAGCTTAGAACTTACACCCTTTGTCAAATTTATGTGGAGTTATAACATAAGGGTGTTGGTTCTTTGTAAACTCATGGAAGTGGATTGCATCTCGTATTGAATTTGGATATGTAAATTAGAAAAATCATATGTTTTTTAAAATTTGCGTATTCAAAGATTACATTTTGTAGTTATTTGATTGCTAGAGATGTTGAGAAAAAAATGGATTATTGCTTATGAGTTACTTGCAGTTAGATGTAGGGTACAATTAGAAATTAATTAGTTGTAAAGAATAAGCTAATCAATTACAAGGACCAAGCTTTAAAGTTAATCTGGCTAATTTGGGTTGATTGAGGGGATAGTTATAGTCACCTGAATGCCTGCAATATTAGAAAATAAATAATTTCTAACCAAGATTAATAAATTAAACATGGGACCTTGGGAGGTCAAAAAATGCCTCCATAATGTGCTGAGGTGATATAAAAGGCTTGGGAGTGGAAAAAAATCACCTGACATATTAGTTATTCCCTTGTGACTTCTCATGGAAGGGTTGTAGGATCGAATTCGAGGAAGGGGTTTGACAAGTTGGAAGCCATAGCAAATGATGTCTACAAACTAAGGGAAACAAGTTTCATTCATGAAGCTCACTTTGCCGAAGAATGACCCCTTCCCTTCCAAAGTTTGACACTATGGTAAGGAGCAAACTCATGAGATTTATGGATGCACATTCAGGGTACAACCAAATCAAGATGCTAGAGGAAGACAAGGAACTTGTAATCTTCATCACAAATTGGAACCATATGTTTCTACAAATCATGTCTCTTGACCTTAAAAATGCAAACTCCATGTACCAACAGTTGGTGAATGTCATTTTTCAAATCCCAAATTGGCTAAAACATAGAAATGTGTGTGGATAATCTTCTCATTTGAAGTAGGAACACCAATGACCCCATAAAAGATCTTTAAGGAATAGTTGTGTTGTATCAATTTTGATAATAATAATTAGTTTCACAAAACTTTAAATAAAACTATCATTTTAGCAAAAAAACTGTCGATGGTGTTTTACAAACAGTCGACTACTTGTCCAAACAATCAGCTGGTTCTTATAAACAATTGATCATTTATTTTGAATGCTCTTAATTATTTGTTGTCGACCAATACTACATCATTTCAAGTCAAAAAATTTTAGAATTGTCGATCAAATTTTATAAACTGTTGACCAACCCTGATAAAGTTTTGAAAAACAGTCAACAAATTCAAAAAAATAGTCGATCGATTTTGTTATAGAATTTCAATGACTAACTATACTTGATGTTTGCAGGTTGGGTTTTGTGTCTAATGGCTATATTTTCAAGAGAGGACAACAAAACCTATATATAGATGAAGTTTTGAAGCTTGAGAGAGTTGTAGACAAGTGAGCTTTAAAAGTTTTATATCATTAATTCTCAAGTTTTATTGTGCTTTATTTTTTACTCTCGTTTTTCTATCAAGGTTATTTTATTCATTGTAAAAGTTTATTCAAGTCTTGTTCTAGATAGATTTTAGAGAGAGAGTTGAGAGATTTGTATCTCTTATTTTTGTATATATCCTAGCAGGTTGTGCTAGTAGAACTAGCTTAGAGCTAGTTCGTATAAAGGGTTGTGGTTTGCAACAGATTTTATAGTGGATTGAAATCTCTAATGGGGAGTTAAGGTAGTGGATGTAGGCTGGGTTGAGGCGAAATACTTTAAATGTTGTCCCCTTGCACATTTTGATTTATACTTTCTTGCTTATAATTCACTGTTTTCATATTTTTCTTGTAAACTTTTAAAAATTTTAAACACCCATTCACCCCTTTCTTGGGTGTGTGGTGCCATTAGATTATACACACCCAACAAGTTGAAAGAGTGTGAGAATATCACATGAAGCTCAATTTTAAGACATGCATTCTCGATGTTAGGTCAGGATGTTCTTAGGATCCATGGTGACTCACTAAGGAATCAAACTCAATTTGGAGAAGATTCAAGCTATTTTGAGGATGCAACCCCTATAAATAATAATAGATGAAGTCCAAAAATTAACTAGCAAAGTCATGGCCTCAGTCACTTCATGTTGAGGTTCATCAATCGATTCCATTATTTCTTTAAAATCTTATGAAAGGTGAAAGAATCTTAGTAGACTCCTAAATGTTAAGAGGCCTTTAAGAGTCTAGAAAGGTACCTAATGTTTCGTTCTTTCCAGTAAGGTTGAACGTAGGTGATACACTTTTGATGTACCTTTTAAGGTCGTGTTGGTTAAGGAAGATAAATGAGAGTAAAGACTGTAATATTATGTGAGTGGAATGTAACTAGATGCGAAGACTCAGTACCTTATCTAGGAAAAGCTAGCTTTAACACGTGTAAGTGTTATAAGGAAACTCCAAAACTACTTTCAAGCTTATACCATCATCATCCTCACAAATCAACCCTTTCACATGATCCTATATATGTTGGACTTTATCGAGTGCCTTTAGGTTGAATGATTGAACTTAGTAAAATTGATATATATCCAGGTTAAATCTCAACCTACCCTAAAAGCTCAAGTTTTAGCATACTTCATCACCAAACAAACAAGATTACTAAGTGGGGCATTAGATGGTGACAAACCAAAGCCATTGTGCACAATATATATTAGGACATCAAAGAGAATTATGGCTTAGGGTGTCTCTATTTGGCCTAGACATACCCTTTAGTTTAACCAACAAGTCTATGCTAATACTTAACAAATTTGGCATGCTCAACCATTCTTCCTTGCACTTGGAAACCCTTCCTAGCTTCCCCAAAATTTTCCATCTTAGTTTCACTTTCTTAACCATTCTCATACCTGACATCTTCCCCAAATTAGGCAAATAAACCCTTCCCCAAATCTTGACAAGTTTTCTTAGTAAGTTCTAATATTGTATTTTTATTCTCAAAATAACTTCTATAAACCCTTTCCTAAGTTCTTAAATCCCTAAATCCCTCTGAAAGATTAGTCATATAACTTAGATCTTTTGGTATGTGAAGTATTCAAGGATTGAAGCTTTGTATACACAACATTCTTTGTAAGATGAATCAACAACCCATAAAAGAAAAGAAAATCAATTGCAACTTGACATAACTCTCCTCCCTAGGAATTTTACCATTCTCTCTTCTTCTTGTTTTCATGGTCTAAATTGTGTACTCAAATTGCAATCTTGGAGATAGGTAATTTATATACATGGACTTGTTGTGTTAACCTTATATATCACAACACTTAGTAAAAATTAATTGCTAATTATTCCCATAAACCCTTTAGTTGACCCAGAGGCTCTAGGCTAAAGAAAGACCCCTCAATATAACTAGCAAGTCTTTCCATGACCTAGACTCGTTGGTTTAACTAACGACTCTTGTTCGATACAAGTTCAGATCGCATAAGATATACTTGATTGGTAAATAACATAAATTCTATGTTACAACCATAATTAAGAAAATAATAATGTTATTAAAAATATCCTTTCCTTAATGCTCCAAGCTTTCTCTTCCTTCTACATGTTTGGAATTGGAACCAATACTAGTGGAATCAGAATTCTAATTCCATGGTTTTAATAATTTCAATAGAATTAGAACTATAATTATTTAGTTTGGAACAAAATACTAAAAAATAAAATTGAATTCTAATTCTTAGGGTAAATTATCAAAAAAATGCTAAACTTTTAATTTAGTTTTAATTTTAGAACGAACTTATAATATTTTTATTTACACACTCATTTTTTTTTTTAATTGTAGAACGTCATCATCATCGGCTAACAGCCTTTTATTTTTTAAGAAACATATCTTAACTAGATTCCAATTGATCGTGAGAGAATATAGATTCCAAAACTTGAAGAATTCCAATGAGAGTCCACACATACAGCTTGGAGCCTCGAAGTTGCTGTCGATTTGTCGTCTCGTCACGTGATAGAATAAATTGTGACCTCATCTTTTATTCCGCACTTTTGTGTGACCATGTGTATTATTTGAATTTATCCAAGGGGTCAGGACCTAGTTTTTGATCTGATCTTACTTGTTTTGCCTACTCGTGCGTGCGAGGTTGGGGAGTTATAAAGAGGGTGTGATGGTCCCTACCAAAGACTATTGTGTATTGAGAAATCTTGAATCTTGAATCCTCACGATAAAAAAAAAAAAAATGTTTATGTAACCATTACACACATATTTATATATATACTGATGATATACTTATCATTAAAAACGTAATAATAAAAACATGATGTTAACTAAAATCATATTAAAAATATGTTCTATTTTTAAAGTTCGAAGATAAATAAAATTTCAAATTTTACACGTTTCTATCGTGAACTCACGACAATGATAATAATAATAATTAAAAAAAGAATTCCAACCTTAAAGGTATTCCAAATTTTTAAAAATACTAAAATTCTCGTAACGTGTCCTTCGAAATTAATGAAAACAATACGAACGGCGGGCGATCGGCGAAAGGCGATGAATCCTCACAACAGCTAAAAAGCCTGAAATTCCAAGTGGCGACAAGAGAGCTTGCATGTAAAGCAGCTCCCGATGCTCGTCACCTCACACCTTGCGCAAGCTCCTCACGTGCTCACCCGCCGCTTTTTCCTTCCAAGCAAGCTCTCACCGCGCGCCGTTCCTATTCCACTCATCCACTCCCTCTCAGTGATTACATTACATCACTGCGGGAATTGGGATTTTTAATTAGATGGTTGAAACCTTTATAATTTTCAAGAACTAATCAATAATTGGGATTATATATATTGTATACGTTTAATGAGGTTTTGTTCTTATTTGGTGTTTGTGAGTCATGGTATACGTACGTTTAATGAACTGAGCTGTGATTAGCCCATTCACGTGGTCCGTGGTTTCTACACGCATTCATTGAGTTTTGAGTACTCTAAACATGTGATTTATACGTTATCTCACTTGTTTGGTGAACCATAATTCTCTTACGCACATGATTCGTGCGTCATCTATCGCTCGTATTCAAGTAAACTATGATTATCTAGCTAGCTGGGAGTGTGTGTGAGCTCTGTAATTAGTCAGTGTACTCGATCTGTGAGTTAGATCATATATAAGTGAAAAAAGGGATAGGCATAGGCTGATCAAGTGAACAAATTTAAAAAGAACACACTTTCATCACATTGATTTACATCCCAAAATAACATTGAAAACCATCTTACATATTGCATTATATATTCATATATGTGTATATTCTGTAACTAAATATGGATCTCTATGCTTCTGAATATACACAAGGCAAGAACAACACAAGCAAGAACAAGGAAACGAAAACGGGGGCATGAACTGAACTGAACTGATAACTATAAGCTTGTCTTCAGAACCCATCTGAGCCGCCGCCACTGGAACGAGGGATTCGCCAAACTGGATTGAAACCCAGAGACAGCTCCAAATCAGCCTGGCTTTCCTCAGCTTGGCTTTCAGATAACATCGAGTCGTCCTGGCTGCCGCTGGCGTAGAACTGGCTCAGCCCCTCAGAGTGGCTACTGCCGGATCCAGAAAAGGAAAACCGGCCAGGCTCGGCGGCGAATTCGGCCACAGTGTCCTGCTGGCTACGGCTGCGGCCTCGGCCGCCGGTGCGCTTGAAGCGGGGCTGCACGTGGGCCCGCTGGTTCTCCGATCTGGGGTCCTTGTTGAGGTGGCGGATATCGCTGTCAACGATAGGCATCATAGGGTGAGCCGCCGCCGCGGCGTCGTCCACGGGGATCGGTATGATCGGCGAGCCGCTGAGCACGGCTTGCACCGCCGCCTCGCAGCAATGCCAGTTGCTGGACCACCACAGCCCCACAGACCCGTGTATCGGGTTGATGATCCGCCCACAAGCCTCGTACAGCAGTGACTTGAAGATCGCTGCAAAACACCAAAAATACAGAAACTAAATTAGTAAAACAACCCATTCAGTTGCTCAAAGAAAGTCGTAAATACGAGACTAGAGACTCTCTCCCCGTCAGTAATTGCCGGATTGGGTGGAAAAGGAAAGGGTGTGGGGGTGGATATACAGGGGCGGAGGTGCGGGGGGCCTGCATTGATGAGGTTGAAGAGGCCGGCGCGGCCGTAGAACTTGGCGAGGAAGACGGTGGCGTTGGCTTCGGCTTCGGGGCAGTTGATCCATTCGAGGCATGGCCGGAGAGTGCACCTCTCGGTGCAGCCTTTTCTCAGCACTCTGCAGCCATTGCAACTCATTTTCATGACTTTCTAAGGAATTCAGGGATGGAAAGGCAGTATAGAAGAAAAGGAGAGGCGGAAGTGCGGTATTTATATCAAGAGGAAGGGAACAAGCTGGTTAGCGCAGCTGTTTCGTGTTGTAATAAAAACCGGGCATTGTGAAGAAACTGAGGACGAATGGCATCTCTCTCTCTCTCCTCCTGGAATTCCCAAACATGCTATCTTTATCTATTTAGAATTTGCAACTTATGCATCTATATATATATATATATCGATATATTATACATTTATGAGGGAGAATGATTCCAAAATAGGAAAGCCAACAAATTAAACAATGTGGCTGGCACCCAACAAGTTCCAAATGCACTTTTTATTTCAATTATCTGACAAAAATGAAAATGGCAATATTTATTGCAGAGATATTATATATATTTAAATATTTTCAAACAAATTATATATATATATAGAGAGAGAGAGAGAGAGAGAGAGAGAGAGAGAGAGAGTTAAAAGTGGAGGAGAGTGGCGGCATTAGCGGGGTTGAGAGGAAGCTATGGCGTGGTGCTTATGGTAGTATTGTGCTTTGGAGATGAGCAATCTCGTGATCGATTATTCCATTTTTGCGACTTCCTCGTGCGCTTGAATGAGGCCAAAAGAATTGGGCTTCGCCGCAGGCGACAGAGCCAAAACAGCGGGCCGAAAGAAACGTCACCTCTCGCCCGCTAGCTCCCATTTGGAGCTCCACCGCCACCGAACGTCTTGCTTGCTTAATCTTCCTTCGCTCTCTATATTGCTTCCACATATGCACAGATGTCTGCGTGTGCTTGGACAGCACAGCATTACTACAACTATATATATATATATATATTTATAATTAATTAATGCTCCTTTTCTTCTCATATTTTGTACACAAAAACATGAAATCATAGTGTAAAATAAATTATTACATTTTTACAAAGGCCAAATAAGTTATTATGTAGTGTTAACTCTATTTCTAAGTAAATCCTAATTCTAAAATTAAATAAAAAATTATATTTCAAACGCACCAGATAGGAGACTGCTCATGATTGTTGTTTAAGATTCTTGCATTCTGAGGCATTGGGGATTGTGTTGGATTTTTAAAATATGGAATTGAGTTTCATTTAGGAATTTGCAATTGTGTGAGGTTCTTTGCATTTAGATTCAAAGTTTGATTTTGATTGCAATTGTTATTAAATCTCGATTGTAACTAGACAAATGATGATACCTGAGAATTGATTCATGGGTTAGGCTTCGCTTGGCCTCTGCCTACAAGTCAAGCCTCACACAACCTCGACCCATAGCTCAAGGGAAAATCATTCCACTCAGAGGAAATGCATCTTTCCCTCGTGTTAGGTGGAAATTCATTCCACTTGGAAGAACTTTCTTCTCCTTACTTCGGGCGGAAATTTATTCCACCCAAGCACCCTCGGGTGAAATTTTTTTCCATTTGGAAGAACTAGCATAACCATGAGAAACCATGAAAAAGATTCATGTGGGGAAGGAAAGGCTCAAAATTATTACTTAGAGTAAACAAAAGTCTCAATATGATAAAAGAAGAAAGAACTTAGAGTTCAAAGTAAGAAATCAAGTGTTTTTTAAGCTCACTCCCCAATGAGTTACTACACCATGGAAGGTCAAGTGGATTGAGGTTGAGGTACATTAAGCCTTATGACAAGGTGGAATGCATAGGTCTTGTGGCAAACAAACTGACGCCACTTATGGAGATATCACACATTCATGAGGTGTCCCATGTATCAATTGCATAAAATGAGCTTGACCCATCACATAGAATATGCCTCAACAAGGTTGAGATTTGTGAAGACTTAACCTATGATGAAAGACCATGAATATGAGATGTGGGAGAAATGTCCTAACTTATTAACATGATATAATTTCCATAGATTAGATGCAACTAATCATTCCCAAATTCGAGGTAATGTAATGACAATACTTGTGGTCTACAGGATAGCTCACTTCAAATTTTGGGGACAAAATTCTCTTCAGAGAAATATATAACAACCCATATTATTGCTCCAATTAATTAAAACTCTTAATGGGAAATTTTGAGAGATATTTGAGCCTAATAAGTTTAGTCTTGAAAAAACTAGATAGACTCAATAGGATCTTGAATGGGGTAATCATTAGGAAAATTCATGCCTAAACGATGCATAAAAGATGGTTAAGAGATTAAGTAAATGAATATAAAGGGGGGGGGGGAATACCATAAGAGACACCTCAGACTAAGATGAAAATCTAAAAGTTTTGGTCTACTAAATTGTGAGGAAAGAACTAGTCAAACTCATTGGACCAATACGATCGACCAAATTGAATCATTTATTGGTTAGCAAAACCAAGACAAAAGAATTCAACCTAGCATACTTGACTAGGCTAATTGATTAGATTAGGCAAATTGGTCGACAAAACTAGTGAAAATTTTAATGAACAATTCAAATTAATTAAAGTTGGCTTTTGGGCTATGATCTTGGGAATTTTAAGGGACAATTTTGGACATCAATAACCAATTAATGGGACAAGTTTAAGGATTAAGATTGATCAATTATGGTGATTCATGATTTTGTTAAATTAATGAGAAATTAGAGGATAATCAAGGAGATGGGACAAGAAATCTCCCAATATTTATCTTTGAAAATTTTGGACAAAATCTGAGGGAATGAAGGAGGAGAAAATAAACGGATTAACATTCAAATCAACTAAAAGGGGGGGGGGGCATTGAAAAGTGGGCTACAAAGATATAAGAAGAGATTAGGGTTGATGTTTACCCTAATTAACCAGGCAACAAAACTTGAAAAATAATGAAAAAAATGGGAAATCTATATGGACTATAAATACCCCCACAAAAAGGACAAATAAGACATCAAATAAAAGTAATTAGGTAAATTGCGAAGGGTTATATAAGAGTTGGAGAATAGGGTTTTTTTTTTTCTCATTTTGATGCATGCAAGCTAGAGAAAATTAAGAGGAAAAGGGAATAAAGAGAGATTTTGGGACCTTGAGGAGAGCACTTCTTCCAAAGGTAAGAATAGGCACTATCTTGGCCTATGGGACATAAACATAGAGGAATGGATTTATAATATGTATAGAATTCTTACCAAGTTATAGAGGCTCATGATTTTCATTTTCTATATTTTCAAATGTTTTAAAGTTGTCTACAACTAATGGAGGCCATTAGAGTAGTCTTTAGTTTGAGGTGGCTATGAGAACATGTTACTTATATAATACAACATGTTTTGATAAGATAGACATTTGGTTTGTTAAGTTGTTTTTTATATTACATGGACTAGATTTTAATTTAACGATTGTAAGTTTAATACTATGATTAGAAGAATGCCTATGTTGTGGGTTCCTATTTTATGGGTAAAATGCGTTTTATTGTTTAAAATAGTAGTAATTAGTTTTTCATTTAAATAAATTTCTTTACATTCATAAAGCTACAAAATTATTTTCAATTTATTTTAACTCAACAAATTTATTTGAATAATAGAAAAAGAGAAGAAAGAAAAATAATTATTTTTAATGATTTTAATGTATTATTGGAGCTAATAATGTGAATTAATGTGGTTTTAAACTCATTCGAACAATATTAAAATCTTGAAGATAATATATAAAATTTTCAAAGCCATTTTATTTACTTATTTGAAGTCCTTTAAATAATTTTTAAATTTATAATTTTACAAAAAAAAAATTATTTTTTTCATACCCTACAATTTTTTTTATCATTTAATAGCTTTTTATGTGATTTATTAATTTTTTCAATGAAATATCATTAATTTAAATATTTTTAAAGTAATTTAATAGTAAAACTGAGATGAACATTAATTTTATATTATTTATTAAAATTTTATTATTTTATGTCATTAGTTAATTTTCCATTTATTCATTAATGTTTTTTAAATAATTTTTTATTGATATAACTTTGCAAATTCCTTTTAATTTATTTAAGCCTACAAATTACAAAACTAGAAGAATGAAAGAATACGTACTTAAATTATTTTAATGTAATTTAATTACTTTAATAATTTGCTAGTAGATATAGATAATACAGTTCATTATTTTAATGTAACATTAACGTATTGATTTAAATTTTGTTATTATAACTAGTGATTGTATCTTAATGAGATATATGAAAAGAGAGCAATAATTCATCATAAATAAAGCATAGTCCATTAGCAAATCCTTGATCTTAGCCCGTGATGAGATGGCACTTGGGTTCTTGGGCCTGTGTCGGTATAACGGATTGGCCATTAAAATACATGCCCCATTGGATCCTTTTACCTTTGGGCTATAGGCCCAGTCTTTTAAAGTGGGCCTGGGCTGGTTCTATGGCAAAAATCAACCATTTTGGAGACAATAAAAGAGCAAGTTATTAAAAAAAGTGCACATTGCTTTGAATAGTCTAAATTTTAATTTTATTAGTTAACAACTTTTAATTACACTTTATTTTTGGACTCTTATATCATCATATTAGTTAAATTTGATTGACACTATCATGTAAACCTATGATACATGAAACATCTCGGGAATACTCTTTCAACGTTTTGAAAAAATAAAAAAATATTTTCAAACCATTTTTATAATTTCAGAAACGTTTAACAATCGTTTCGTAATATTAAGAAAATATAAAAAAACATATTTTGAATTTAAAAACACGTTTCCATCTACGAAAGATTTGGTAACTCAAAATTTTTAATATTTTTCAAAATTTATTTGAATGCATTATAGAATTTATATTTATTTTTAGGTGAAATTTTATAATTTTTTATATTGAAAATTATATTTACAAAAAGATTATTATATTTTTTTATTTACAAGTTTTCTTATATTTTTGCTTCATACTTTTTTAAAAAATATTATTTTTCAAATTTTAATACTAGTTTAATTTGATAGAAGTTATATCAAATAATATATTTCTCACATTGATAGAAACTGCATCAAATAATATATTTCTTACATTAATTTGGTTTAACACAAAAGATACTCTACGTAATTTAAAACAATATAAAATTTGAAAATAAAAGTGATTAGCGATGATCATTAGTAGTGTGAATAATCAAAATTAATAAATATATTTGGAGTTATAATTATATAAACTACAATTATGTTATATTTATAAGTTAAATTTATTATAATCTATTTTCTTTCCCGAAGACGAAGACTAGATGAGATAAGATATCTAATTTTTAATAAATTCTAATTTATATACTTCATCTATTAAATGACATGTCTAATTTAATTTTTAGCGCAAATAAATCTAATCTATCCATAGACATGACCTTATTGTCCATGTCTAGTTAAAGTGTTTCCATAATTTGAAGAAAAATTATTTTAATCTTAATTCTTTTTTAAAATAAGACATGCTCTCTCACATTGATGGTTTAGATTTATTTTCAGAATTAAAGGTTTAAAAAAATTATAACAATAAAAATAAAAACACCACTTACAATATTAAATTTCATAAAAGGGTAAATTATTTTTCAAATACATTAATAGCTTATAGAATACTATTAACTATTCATGTTAGTGTAGTTTTAGTAGAAATAATTTTTTTAAAATTAAAATTAATAAAATCTTATTTACTTTTAACTATGTCATAAAAAGATTAAATAATTTAACTATGTTGTCAATTGAAAAAGATTTGTTTTCTAAACTTGAATATAAAATTTTAATTAATAAATTTACGTCTTAAGAAATAAGAAAAATAAATTTTTAATAATTTTTATTATTTATTTATATTAATAAATGACCGCTAAAATAATAATCACCTAGGACCCCACCTAATCTTAGGTCACACGTGTTAGAATTACATGTAAAGATAAGTTTTTAAAAGAAAAAAAAGGCATTTGATCTAATTATATAAAAATCATTCTTATGGTATAATACATCTATATAATAAAACAGAATGATTTTTAAAAATGTCTAAAATATATTTTGGTTTTATGGCTGAGATAAATTTTGAATGTTGATCAATGACTGAGATCAAATAGTGGTCATTTCACTATCCCATCCTCCCTCACTGCCCTCTTCTTTTTCACCCACCCACCCATTCCCTCATTCATTGTCTCTCTCTCTCTCTCTCACAAACCCCCACCCACTCCATCGCCCCCCACAACACACACATACATATATATACACACATATGCATACATATATACACACACATACCCACCCACCCACCCACCCATAATGGCCGACCCTCTCTCTCTCTCTCTCTATATATATATATAGATACATACAGAGAGCAAGCAGTGGGCGAGGGAGTTGAAGGTCGAACGGTGGTCGGCGGGATCGATTGTAGCAACTAGGGCTGGCAATTTTGGACACGACCCGATTACACGACACAAAACAACACGGAGTTAACTGGGTTAGGGTCGGGGCTAATCAGGTTTGGGTCATGAACAAGTCAACCCGTTTATAACACGGTTATTTTCGTGTCTTTGGCGTGTCAACTCGTCTAACCCGTTTAGACACGTAATGACTCGTTTAATTAAACGAGTTAATAGGTTGACCGGAACACGTTAACACGATTATATACAAAATGACACATTTAATTAAAAGGGTTAGTAGGTTGATCTGAACACGTTAACATGATTAAACACAAAATGATACGTTTAAGACCAATTTACAAAAATAAATTAAAAAATAATTATAATATTAAAAAAAAACTATTATGTATTCAAAAATTTTATGATTATAATTTAATATTTATAATTAGTAGATCTAATATATAAATTTTTAAGTTTTTGGATGTTATAAAAATTATAAAATGATATATATATATCTAATATATAAATTGTTAAACGAGTTATGCGTGTCATGTTGTATAACCTGTTTAATAAACATGTTCGTGTTAGGGTTGAGGGTTTTGACATGATTAGTTAATCGTGTCGTGTTTGTATTTGTCATAATCATGTTATACATATGTTTCGACATGACACGATTATGATCCGCCAACCTGTTTTTCCACCCTTAGCAGTGGAGATGGAGCCTGAAGCAGCGAGCGGCCAGAGGTGGGCTCGCGGTAGATGTAACACCCGAGGACAATTTTAAGGATAAAATGAAATTAGGTAAAGGGCAAAGTTGGAAATTTGAGAAAAATAAAACTATAGGGCACACTATCACAGCCTAGGACGACCGAATTAGCCAGAGGGAGAACCTCAGACCCCAGATAGCCAAAGAAAATGATACAGTATCAACAAGAAATTAAAGTTATGATTTTTAGTGATGAAAGAAAGAAGATCGGGAATAGTTTTCGGTACAGCAAAAAATACAGCCGTCAATGAGGTCATATTACCGAATTGCTGTAAACGACGCCCAAAAAGTCAACGGAGAGTGTCATGGAATAGTATTCGATGTGTAGAACAACCCTTAGGTGGTTTCGGGTTGAATCGAGTGGATTTGAGGTCAAATAAATCAGTCGGGCCTAAGTGTAATTTTCTAAAAATGCCCGAGGGAGGTCTAAACGGCAATTTTTCGAAAGTTTCAAGGGTGAAATGAGAAATACTAATCTTGAGGGTCTTAGTGATAGTGTTAGAAAGATCAGGGGCTTGAGGAAAAGGGCTAAAATGCTAAAGAGAAATTTCAGGGGCCTAACTGCAATTTTCAGAAACTTCACTCGCGCATAGCAGATCTGGCCGCACGATTTGGCCAGAAAATCCGGCCATTTGGCCGTCAAGTCTTGTCAAGGGAGTCGCCTAGGGTGTCCTGGTGGCGTGAAGAGGAAGAAATGGCCGAGAATGAGCCACGTGGGGGTCGGATTTGGCTATAAATAGCCAAAGGTTTGGCCGAGAATGAAGACCAAATCGCTCGAGTTTGAGAGCGAATCAAGGAAAGCCAATAAGGGGCTTTTGTTCCTCGAGGCGAGAGGAGCTTTTCTGGAAATTTTCGCGAGTTTTGGACGTAGTTTGAAGGTGTTTTGGGGCAGATCGGAAAATCGAGGCGGGCGGCCATACCGCACCTGAAACGGCCCGATCGAGGGCCTTGCCGAACGTCTTTCGGCCTGAAAATGGTGGCATCGGGATCGACTTGAAGCAAGCTTCCAGGGGGTGTGATCGGCATCAAATTCCGGTCGCCGGCCGACAACCATCTCGCCGGAGAAGAAAGGGCGCGTGCTATGCACGCGCGGCTGCCACGCGCAACACCCACGCGCCGCGCGTGAGGGCGCGTGAGACGTCAGGTATTTTTGAATTTTTTTTATTTTCTTAAGAAAATTATTTTATTAATTATGGTGCAATAAAATTTGGAAAAATGTTGGAGAAAATAGTCATTTTGTAATTTTCAAAGTGAAAAAGGCTTATGAAAAATAGGAAAAGGAATTAGAAAATCCTTAGAAAATTTTGGGAGATAGGAATTAATTATTTATGAATTATTGTGAAAAGAAATCAAGGAAAAATGTTGAGTAGGTATTTACTAGAATTTTTGGGGAGAAATATAAGGAAAATAGGAAGAAATTATGGAAAATTAGAAAAATAGAAATTGATATGATTTTGGACAAACGTGATGTCTAGGGTATCGTTGAGGCTCAAGGTGAAGTACAAGAGCATCAGGCCCAAGAATCAAGGTCAGGCACGCAGATCAAGGTGAGATTTCAATTGGAAATTCGTCTAAAGGTGATGTCTAGGGTATTGTCAATTGGAAATTCGTCTAAAGGTGAGATTTCGCCCCAAACTTGGTTTTGACTGTGAGTAGTTCTCCTCTAAAACTTGATTTACTGTGAGTGTTCGCTCCTAAACTTGTTTAACCTTTGGGTTCTTGTGATAAAATTGTTACACGTGCATTAAACGTTGATTTTAAGCATTGATTTTAAGTGACGCATGTTATGATTTAAGTGATGCATGTTATGATTTTTCGACCATTGGCTTGTTTTGTGTCGTTCATGTGGTATGTGGGTTGTTGACCTGTGATGAGCCCAGAGTGACAGCACTCGGGATGCGTACCTAGGATTAATGCTTGGTGACCACTTGGGACGAGGCTGAGACGGACTTCACCCTACGGGACCCAAGTGGCAGGGCTGCGAGTGGACACCACCCCAAGATCCTTTGAGCAGTAGCATTAATGCCGAGGCGACGTCGATTCTGAGGATAGTGCTGACGTGACACTCTTGGGGCTAGGGTTGTGTTTTGGAATGCTGAGTGGGAGCGTAAAGCCTGACAATGACAGTGGGGTGATTCTTGGGTTCATGTGTTGAGGTTGTCCCTCTTAAGCAGGATCGGTTTGCCAATGGATCGATTTGGTCGTGTCGCCTTTAGAGAGATTGTGTTTTCCCCGGTTAGGGTTAAATGCGTTGGGATTCTCTTAGGCTGGTGCATGTTGAGATTTATCGATTTTGTGTACATGATTCTGCATACATTCAGGAAAATGTTTTCGAACTCTCACTTAGATGATTCAGCATCTAATTTGGACTATGTCCCTGGAATATTCAAACGTTTCAGGTGAAAGCAGTGACGTTAAGAGAAGAATGCCATCAGGATGTAGCAGTTACGTTTGGTTTTCGTAGGTTCTGTCTATGATTACAATGTTCAGAGATTATGTAATATATTTTCATGTGACACATCGATTCAGTTATTGTAAAAGAAATTGTCAGTTATATGTATATATGTTTGAGGTTTCGATCTTGCCCCCGCTGATATGATTGATGATGCCTGTCTTAGTCTATTTATTGAATGTGTTATACTAAGAAGGTACGTTCGAGATTGTCGGGAAACGATGAAAGTATGGTTGTCGAGGGATTTATGTGGTGTTTGATTTAAATTTTCCCGAAATCTCGAATTAACGCACGCTTGGGAAAAGTGGGGCGTTATAGTAGAGAGCTGATGTAGTGGTGGTCGGAGGCACGATCGATGGCAGTTTGTGCACATAGGCAGAGGCACGAGAGTTGGCCCGCGGTGGAGGCCAGGCCAGTAGGTCGCCGATGCTATGCAGGGGTGGTGGTCGTGTGTTGTAGGAACAAGAAGTGGGAGGAAGAAGATGGAGGGAGAATAAAAAGAAAAATAAAATAAAAGAAAAAAATATTAAAAAAAAGGAAAAGCAAAAAATGTCAAAAAATTGAGAAAAATTTTGAAAATCAATTTGAATCTCGAGGAACGTGCCAAAGGCTCAAAAATGGGGGACCCTTGAAGTCCCTGATCAGTGATGGTTGGGACTTCAATTTTTTTAAAAGTTTTTAATTTTTTAAAAATTTAATTTTAAAAAAATTAATATATAATTTTTAAATTTTTAAATATCAATACTTAATTTTATTTGAAATTTTTTAAATAAAAAAACACCATAGTGTAATTTTTGTATACCAAGGTTGGGGAAACTTTTTTAATTTTTTAAAATTTTAATTTTTAAAGCTTTTAATACTTATTTTTTAAATATTCTAAATATCAACGGTGTAAGTTTTTGAAATTCTTTGAAATATCATGTAAGTTTTAGTACTTAATTTTTGAAATTTTTTAAATAAAAAAAACAAATCGTGTAAGTTTTAATGTATAAGAATTTGACATATAGAATTATGTTATATATATTTTCTGCTCGCATGAAGTGGGTTGAACTCGACCCAATAGACCGGTCCAATTTCTTGAAACCCAATGGGCCCAAGGCCGATCTTGCCAGTACAAGGTCGCACGTCGCCCACATAAAGCTTGCAGACCGCAGGACCCAGAGTGAGCTCCCAACAACACATAAAGCTGGCAGACTGTAGGACTCAGAGCGAGCTCCCAACGATGCATTCAACTCCCACGCCGATCATCTAGCTCGCATATGCAAGAGGACTACAAAATAATCAGAGAACAATCACGAGTTAGACATCATTCTGGCTGGACCGTCTAGGCCCAATCTGACCCTTTTCTCTCGGCCTATCTCTTGGCCCATACCGGTCCCATCCTGGCCTTGTACTAGCCTGCAGCAATGTCATTGCAACCTCTACTAGGTATCTACGTGCCCATCTGCATCTACATTAATGAGGGTCCTGTCAACACTATATTATCATTTGGGAACCCCAGCCGGCATTGATATTCAATCACATCACCTGTAAAAGCACGATACAAACAAAGAGGACATCTCCTCCTATATATCAGCCATATCTCTTCAGAGCTAAGGTATGTTTTTTTCTGGCCACTTGTTGATACTTTGCATCTCCTTACTTGCTTACTAACTTAAGCATTGGAGTACCTTGTAGGGATCGGCCGACAAGTCAACAAATCGAACCAGATAACCCATTTTCTCCCTCTCGAATTCATTACACCAGTACGGGCCAACAAATCACGATCGACCAATTTCGAACGTCGACATTTTAGCGCTAGAAGAAGGGCCCGCTCTGGTTAATATCAATGCCGAAAATGAGAAATACAAAAGGTTTCAAAGTGATAACCAACCAACCTATGAACCTTGCTAACCAGTTACCGAAAATTCCATAAGTTGGGGGTACGGTTGCATCTGCTTCTAGGCCCTTTTTGGCTGGATCCATCCTTGGTGTCCCTGCCCACCTGTGGCCCCTACCTCTGGGATAGAGGCGAAGCAAGCCTGGCAGTAGCTTTAAGAAGCATTGGAAAATACCGTCATGCAGCTCGCTAACGTGGTTAAGGCGTTGGCCCAAACGCAAATCCAGGAAGCACAAATGCAAACGGGGGTTAAGCCACCCGTGGGAGCCCCTCGACCTCTAGGTAGAAGGCCTTCTCCAAATGAAAGATAAGCCAGAAGAGATCCGTGGCAGGCTGGATCGATCCACTCCTAAAACCTACACTTTCGAAGGATAGAGGAACGATAGGGCTATGATGATGAATTGGAGGTGCATCCCACCAAATGAAGGGTAGGTGTGAGTCCTTGCAGAGATCGCCGTGAAGACGTTTATGAAGGAAGTCTACGACGTAGGGATCCACACTGGGGGGATAGCTCAATCGGAGTCAACCCAAGTTGCGTTGCCCACCGCAACTCCCCTGGTCGCGAGATGAGGAGGCGACCTCTTCCGTGAGATCGCCATTCCCCAGAGCAAGACGCTGGATGGGAGAAGCAATCCCTCACGAGGTGATTTGCGAATCAGGACCCCATAGTGGGGAAGTTACTGCTGAGGATCTAACAGTTGGAGGCGAGACATGGGACGCATAATCGAAGAGAAGGGCATGAGAGATAACCCCATTCTCTAGGGAAATTGAGCTGGAGCCTCTCCCCTCACAGATTTAAGGCCCCCTATATCCCTCAACATAATGGAGATGACGATCCATGCAATCATCTAGATGCGTTCAACGTTTAGATAGACCTTCAGACTTCAAGCTCACTAGTAAAGTGTCGTGTCTTCCCCGCGACCTTGGGAGAAATACCTTGGACCTGGCTAAAAAGTCTCCATCCTCACAGCATTTGTAGCTGGGAGGAATGTCAGAGAAAGTTTATAAGTCGATACAGGTCACTTAAGAGGCAGCTCGCCCCGACCTTCCACCTCGCTATATTGTTCCAGTGACCCAATGAATCATTGAAGGATTACATTGAAAGGTTCAGATATGAAGTCAATAATGTCGAAAACCCATCAGATGAAAGTACTCTGACTACAATCTCTGTGGGGCTCCGGAAGGATGGGAAGTTCTATGAGAGCATCTACAGGTCCTCTATAAAAAATTTGGGGAGTTTTATGAACGAGCTAATAAGGAGATCTGGTGGGAGGAGGCCTTTGGCTCAAAGAAGCCCACTGAACATAAAGAAGAGGCTGAGAATTCCAGTTAACTTTCATAATTTTGATTGGAATTCATGAATCTTCATTCGGTGAGCTTATTGCGCTTTGTTCATATTAATTATTGTTAAATATTCGATTGAATGTCCTTCAAATTGGGGAAGAGAGATACCATGGTTTGTGAGTTAGGGTCAATTCATCTTAGCCTCCGTGCTATGGTTTGCGGCTTATCTGAGCACTCATTTTGGTCCTCCCCCAAGTCGTGGTTTACTAGCTGGGGTCCATTTCTCTTGACTTAATGTCATGGTTTAGCACCTATTTAGTAACCACTTCCATTAATTATTTCAAGCTAAGGGTTCGCTACCTGGGGTCATTTCATCTTGACTCAAGTCATGGTCTGCGACCTACCTAGGTGTTCTTTTTCAGCTCGCTAAACTTGCAAAAAGCCATGGTATGTTAATTGTGATCCAACTGCGATCTACCTAGGTATATAACTTGGTAATGAATTAATTCCTGGAGGCATGGTATGTTAGCTAGGATCGCACCGTGATCTACCTGGACATATATCTTGGCAAGATTTTTGATATAACTCAGATATTATCTCTCTATGACGTATCAACCAAGACTTGGATCGATCTGGTTATCATCACATAAATCAACTATTATTATCTTGTCGTTACGGCTAAAAACCATGTTATGTTAGCTGAGATTGTAGCATGATCTACCTGAACATATAGCTTGGCAACGCAAGTCAGAATCATGTTATGTAAGCCGTGATCTTCTCTTGCTCTCCTAAATGATTACATTCCACGATCTATTGGACGTGTAGCACGAGATGACATGATTTGTAGTGATTGGGCAGAAGTCAAAAAGGTAAATCGACAGATCGCATAGCCCACTTCAGCCAACATGCATCACCTCTCAGTCCACAGGTTGCACTAAGAGCTGGGGGGCTAATGTTATATATATATATTCTGCTTGCATGAAGCGGGTTGGACTCGACCTAGTAGGCCAGCCCAATCTCTTGAAACCCAATGAGCCCAAGGCCGAGCTCGCCAGTATGAGGTTGCACATCGCCCACATAAAGCTCGCAGACCGTGGGACCCAGAGCGAGCTCCCAGCGATGCGTTTAGCTCGCAGACCGCGGGACCCAAAGCGAGCTCTCAACAATGCGTTTAGCTCACAGGCCGATCATTCAGCTCGCATATACAAGAGGACTACGAAATAACCAAAGAACAATCACAGGTTATACATCATTCTAGTTGGACCGTCTAGGCCCAATATGTCCTATTTCTTTCGGCCCATCTCTTGGCCCATGTTGGTCCCATCCTGGCTCAATACTAGCCCACAGTGACGTCATTGCAGCCTCTACTGGGTATTTACATGCCCATCTGCATCCACATTAATGAGGGTCCCGTCAACACTATGCTGTCATTTGGGAACCCCCGCCGTCGCTGATATTCAATCACATCATCTATAAAAGCACGATGCAAACGGAGAGGACATCTTCTCCTATATATCAGTCAACTCTCTTCAGAGCTAAGGTATGCTTTTTCCTGTCAACTTGCTGATAACTCAAGCATTGAAGTACCTTGCAGGGATCGATCGGCGGGTCAACAAATCGAACCAGATGACCCATTTTCTCCCTCTCAGATTCATTACACCAGTACGGGTCAACGAATAACGGTCGACCAATTCCGAATGTCAACAGAATTTGATATGGATGATTCAATTTCAAAAGAAATAAAAATTTCTTTTTTAAATCATTGATGATCAAATGTTGTTTTTAGTATAAAACTTTATTCAAAATAGGAAGTTTAATTCAAAATTTAATATTTTTATCTTTAGGTGTTGAATTTTTGAGACTTAAAGAAACGTGAAATTGGTAAATCTATCTTATTGAGTTACTTAAAGAAGCAAATATTCAAAAAGAATTTATTTTTTTAATTCTATTTTTATTTTATTAATTCTATTTTTTATTTTAGGCACAATAAATATTTTTTAAATGAAAATAATATAAAAATTAAAGAATTCTCGACCACGTATAATCGGAGAATCCAAATTTCGAGAACACAAGGGTTTCTCGACCACTCACGGTCGGGAACTTGAGATTCTCTAACCCCGAACTGGGGTTCCTTCCCCCCAGTTGATGGTTGCGGCCATGGCGGTCGGCGGCGGCTAGTATGTATTGTTTGATATTTAATTTTTAATTTAATTTATTTAAATTATAAAATATTTTTTAATATGTTTTATTATATAGATTTAATAAATTTTTTTATTATAAAACATTAACAAGTATGCAATAACTTTAATTTTAGTTTTTGTTCAATGTTTATAATTTTTTTTTACTTGCTCTTATATTTTGATTTGCAATATTAGTTAACATTATATTATAAATCTTATGTGTTTATTTCTTATTTGAGTTTTATAAAATATTTAATACAAGTAAAATTATTATAACATAATATGTATAAATTATAACTATATTTTAACTTTAATATTATTTATATAATATCTTTAGACAGGGTATACGTTAGTCATTTATATTATACAACACACATTTTGTGTTTTACAAGATACTTAGGTCTTGGGTAAGGGAAGGAGCAGAGAGTAATTATACAATTTTGGTACTTAACAACAATACCGCCACTGCCACGTGGAATATTGGGGGGGGGGGGGGCGCGGAATCGTTGGTACTTAACAACAATAAGGCCACGTGGGCATTTAATAATTGTATGGAAGGGGCCGGGAGTGGGGGGGTTGTTTAATGGATGAAGTGAAAGGTGTGTGGTGGGTTCAAAATTGACGTGGGATATTATTTTATTTAAAATATTATTATTTATGATAAAATTATTGTGAAAAAAATTAATACTCATAATAATATTATAGATATGTTGATTAAGTTTTTGTCTATTACAAAGTTCTAGCATTGTGAATTTGGTCAGTATTTGTCAGAAAAATTAATTTTTCATAATTTTATTAGAAGAAATAATTTACTATAGTTTTATTTGTAGATTTAGAGTCTAAATTGAATTTATGATAATCATCACTCAAAATTCTTATTTATATGTGTTTGGTTTTTTAATTTGATCGTAATTATAACTTTAAATTTGACTTTGATTATGATATTATCAAATTTAATTTTGACTGAAATTTTTTTCATCTGGATAAATATTTTGATTAGTATATGATTTTGTGTACATCTATAGATAATTTTAGATCTATAAATAAGTGTCTAAATTACATAAAATTAGTACGATAATATTACTTTTGTACTAAAAATTATTTATTTAATGATATTTTTATTTTTTTTAATTTGAGTTTTTTATGTAAAATTTTGTTTTCGTGTGTAATTAATTAATCTTATTGTGATTTGTTGTCAATCTAATTTTGTCACAAAAATCATTCTTATGGTATAATAGATCATATATATATATTATACAACACACATTTTGTATTTTACAAGATAGTTAGGTCTTTCTCAGGGCGTACATCAATTGGCAAAGGAAGAACTGTTGGGATGTTCTTTGAATCTTCAAATTCCGTGTTCGAATCCTGCTAAAAGGAGAAAACTCAGTAGTTATGAGCTATCCTAAAAATTAGAAAATTACTAGATTGCTCTCATGTCAACAGAGAGGTTAGAGATAAAAATTAACTGTTAAATTCTCTAATTTACATCTTCTATTAAAATTGTGAGATTGAGTAATAAAGGATGCTTGTATTGATGTGTTAAAAAAAATAATAATAATTAGGTTTTTGGGCAGGGAAGGAGTAGAGAGTCAGTATATAATTTTGGTACTTAATAACAATAAGGCTACGCGGGCATTTAATAATTGTATGGATGGGGTGGGGGTGGGGAGCTAATCGATGAACTGAAGGGTGTTAAAGAGTGGAGTTTGGAGCCATTAAAGGAGACAGCGAGAGAGTCAATTGGATTCCAAATCCAAGCCGCTAGCCGACAAACCCCCATTTACCGCCCAGCTTTTTAACTCCCCTCGCCGCACTGTACGTGGCTCTTTCCCGCATCGGTTTCTCTGCATTTTTTCTTTTCTTTTCTTTTCTGTCACTTTCCCACACATTTTCTCTCCGTCCAAACTCACCCAGTAAACGAGAAGGAAAATCCAATCCCATGCCTTTCCCCTCACCGCCACACTGTTGCCAGATTTTGTCTACTTCTACTTTTTTTGGGGGCTTAAACAGGACAGAACGCTCTCTGGAAGAAGCAATAAAATAGCCATCCACTTTCCACATGGCACTGACCTTCACACAATTTTTTTAACTGTTCCATGGATTCTGTACTGTGATTTCAATTATGGTTTAATCAATCAATCAATCAATTAATTAATCTCTGTCTCATACACTATCTGCATGCACGTATAAATATAGAGATTTGTTCTCTTCCTGAGTCGGACGCGTCAGATTTCTCTTACTTGATGCAGTAAATTATCTTTCTTTTTTACTGTAAAAACTAATTGTAATTTTTAATTAATTATAATTATTATCAAGATACAATAAATAATTTTTTGTCTACAAATATTATCATTAAACCACTTGACTTTATAAGAAAAAAATTCCTGCAGAGATGATTAAATTATGAGATAATAGTGTGCTTTAGAACATTCAAAGCTTCCATTTCTAGTCCATCTTTTGGACAAAATACTACAAACCAAAGAACTGAAATGCCCTCAACTGTCCACTTTCTTTCTTTCTTTTTGTTTTTCTTTCATGATTCAATATCCACTTTATAAATTTGAACAATAAAAGATAAGATGACCCTATATATAGTGTCAGTCAGTTGGGTCAGTTTTTTGGCTTAAAAATAATCACAACACCCTCTTAAAAGACCAAAGTTCAAGAAAATTATGATTAATTCAAGAGGGTGTGAAGACTAAGACATCAACTCACCTTTATTATTTTCAATAGCCAGGCTTGAATTAAATTAGGGTTTCCAAAGTCAACCCCACTGTGGCCAGGCGTCAACAAGATCATACGGCTGAGATCAGCTGCTGCAACAAAGATTCTGCTGAAGAAAAGATACACAAAAACAACCAAACTTTATCCTTAATGCAAAAGCAGCGGCAGATTCATATCAGAAAGACTTGCCGGAAGTGTCAAAAGGGGGGGGGGGGGGGGGACTTGACACTTCCAGAAGGAATACCAAAATATGAAAGCTGCTTTGCTCATCACTCCTCACTTATTAATCAATAAAGACAAAAATGGCAACTTCTCAAAACCCAACAAATTAAGTTCCATGCTTCAAAGCCTCCAACTCAAGCTTATGGCTCCAGTATGGTGAAAGAAGAAGTCTCCTCCTGCCTTTATTGTGGCCAATACGACATCAATCTTTGCTTCCTATTCTATCTATCTGCAACTGGCTTTTGCCCTATAGCTAGCTAAAATTAAAATTTTGTGCTTGATTTTTAATTGTAGGATTGATTCTAATAAGTGATACCAAAAGCAGTTGGTTCTACAGCAACAGATACAAAGATGTATCTAAACAGCAACACAAATTCCAACTTTTTAGAAGAACTGTAAAACACCTGAAAAGAAGTAAAAATTAGGAAAACACCTGTATAGATCATGGCTTTTCATTGCTTCCACTGTAGCTAGCTCCACGCGGAGGAGAAATCAAGCGTGTTTTAAGTACCAGAATACCCCCAGTTTTCTCAGGAAGTTACAGAAAGCTCAGAACAAGACGGCAAAAATAATGAGAAAACAGTGGGTATTTTGGTTGAAATCCTCTAAGTATTTAAAATTCCATACAAGTAGGTTAAAAATTTGAGGCTACTTATTGTGGAGGGGATCTGGGCAACTGGGAACTCTTCGTTTGCTTTCTCGGAATAATCCATTTTGAGAAGCCGTAGTAGTGCCGTTGCTTCCCAGATCACTGAAGTGATTTTGAAGCAAGGCTGCTGCCGCTGCTGCTTCTCCTTCTTCGTTGATCTTCTCAGCCTTCATTGGTTTAATATCTCCGGCGCCTCTTACGACGGCGTCCGGTGGGTGCGTCCGTATTGCGGCTACGGTGCAGTCGCAGCAAAGCCAGGTGTGGAAGAGGGAGATGATAAGCAGGATGGCGAGAGAAGAGAACAGAAGCCTCCAGTCGCCGGAAAACCGCATCGCCGGTGAACCCACATGAAGTGATTTTCCGAATCTGACCCTATAAGCCCCCTTCTCTAGCTGCTGCCTGCCTGCCTGTATCGTCTTCAACAAGTGTGAGAGCTTTCTGGGTTCTTTCTTGCTTCCCCCTATCTCTAGGTTCCAAGTACTAGAGCGAGATATATGCACAGAGAGACGGAGAGAGAGAGAGAGAGAGAGTATACATCATCTGGGTTTTGTATCATTTTGAGTGTTAGAAATTATCTTACTTTGAATTAATTATTTACATAAAAATATAATTTAAAATTCTGATAATCTATTTTGTTCTTTTATTTGGACACGCCTCTATTAGTTTGGGTCAAATTACCCTTATTTTTAGGGCCTCGGACACTGTTTAGAGGTGGACTAAAGGAGGGTACTATTCGCGGAGAAGAATATATGTACATGCATCATGTCAGTGACGTGTTGAGAACACAACCATTCCCCATTGGGCCAAGTGTATGCTACGTGGCCCAGCTAATGTATACGCGTGATCTGTGATGCAAATCCTTTGATTCAGACCTTATTGTGCATTATATACCACAACTATGCATTAAATGATTATATTTTTTTTATGTCATTTAAATATAATAATAAATTTATTAAATAAAAATATCGTTATCAATTAATTATAATTTACAAGAAAGAGAACGATCAAAAATTAAAAAAAAATGCCCTCAGGACAACCCAACGAGAGTAGTCCAGAGATAGATAGTGTGTCTGAAATCAAATATGATCCGCGGGTTTCTGATTTATCTCTTCCCCTCAAAATGGGGCATTAGGGGACGCTCGTGATGGTGCAAAATAAAAAAAATAAAAAAATTTCACACAAATACTTTGATATTTAAATCATACACTAAAAACTTAAAAATAATATTAAAAATAGTATTATTTTTATGTCTATCGTTTCCATATTAGAATTAGAATTAGGATTTTTGACGAATTATCTAGTTTAAGCATTATACGAGACTCTCGATTAGGAAATAATTATACGATTTTAGTCAAAAAAAAATATTTTAGATTTTTAGATTTTTTTTTTAATTTTTAACAAAATTTTGTATATGATGCAACACTTTTATATATGTACTAGGGATAACCCGTGCCTTTAGGCACGGTGCAATTAAAAAAAATTGAACATCAAATTTGAACGCGAAATAATTCGACACTAAACTCAAATACGTATTAAATTGAAAACCTAAACTTACCATATATCACGTGTTTGAAGACAATGTATATAGATCTTAAATATGAAATAATCAAACAATGAATATAAACATGCATTAAGTTGAAAATCGTTTGATCATTTTTAATATCATGACTTTGGTAAAATAAAAAGAGTCAAAATGTTGATACTCTATCAAAAATTTACAAAAAGAATAATATGCAAAATTGTACGGAGTAGCATATGGCCCTAACATAAATATGCATCTCTAAGCATACACATATGTATACATATGCATAGGTAAATAAAGAAAGTGAAAATTGATACCTTGTCGGGGAAAGGACCTGTACATATTGCCCGTCTCTTCTTTTCCTGTTGTTTTCCCCATTATATGTCTCTTCCTAGTCTCGCATACGACTCTAATCACAAGAAAAAGCCCATCGCCTTTTTTTTTCTAACCCTTCTTCCTTCTTCTTTTTCTTATCGTCTGTAAATACCATTGATTTCATATAATTTTCATATTCATGTGAGAATCATTTCAACAATTGAACCCATAAAATACTTTTTTATGGTTTCCTACAAATGCTTTATTTTGAAAGAATTTTTTTTGAAAATAGTTCTCAAAACATATAAATGGAACTATAATGTATTCTACAATGTTGAAGAGACTTAGAAAGATTACTGTAATTGTTAAGCTTGTAAAACAGACAATATAGTTAACCATTAGTTGCATAAGATAGAAATACATTAATTTGTACAAAGAAGAAAAAATAAAAGCATACTTGCACTTCCCATAATGCTCCATGTTCTCAATAATTAGTACTAATTTGTACAACATGTCAACATTACAATTCTAAGAGGGAAGCATCACGACAAACATCAAATAGTCAACCCTTGGTCCTTAAAATGATTTAGTAAAAAATTAGCTATTGAACAATGGATCCAATAAAAAAGAAAGGTAATTTTAGGTAAAATTAGCTATTGGACTCGACTCGATGTCAATTGAATCCAAATGAAAAAAAAAAAGAGAGCAAAATAAAATTAACCCAAATTGGAAAAAAACTTGAACCAAACTAATCCAATCACATTGGTTTTGTTTGGCTCTCAAGCTAACCTTGATTTATGATCACCCCTAATCTTAACCAGTGAGCAGACACAAATGTAAGTCCAATCATTCATAATAAACTTCATTTAAAGATTAATTATAACATAAATTTACAATCCACATACCATTCCCTTGATCCTCACACTTGGGGCCTTTAAGTACATCAAATGTATATATAAACATAAACACACCTATTGGAACGCATCACATAGCATGTTTACAAATATTATACATGAATAGAATGAAACATGTTTTAGTGGTTACACCTTCTTTAGGGTCCATATCTCAATTTACCCTCAATTTCTCTAATAATAATCTCAACACGGCAAATATTAGATAATAGCATGAAGTCATAGGTCAGACCCTCAATTTATACATATATATACTAAATTACTATTTTTTTCTTAGGAAAAAAAAAAGAAACAGAAAATTTGGCCAAAAAGAGATAAAAAAAATTAGATTCATCACCTGAGCAACTTGATCAGAGAACCTCTAGATAACACAACGATGAAAGCACCTCTCTCTTTGGCAAACTTATCCGACAGATAGATACAATAAAGAGACTGTTTTATTTATTTTTATTTTTATTTTTATTTTATAAAAAGACTGCTTTTAGTTATTTAGAATTAAGAGTATCAGCATATAAATTTCATTAAAACTAATTAAAACTAAAACTATATTACATGGAATAAAGGGGAAAAGCAAAATTCAACATTAAAATTGTAAATTAAAACTAATTAGCACATAATAAACTTCATTTAAAAATTAATTAAAAGTAATTAACACATTGTATATTAGTGTCATACTCATTCTATTTACATATTCTACCATAAAATTTGAACTATAGTGTATTTAAAAGTATAATATCTCAAATTTAATTAACAGTTTACATGTTATATTTAATTAATATAATTTCAGGGACTACAAAAATATAAACAAAAATAATCCATACATAATAGTGAATCAAATTGAATCATATATTAGACACACAGTGATATATTATACACACACATTGATTTACTAAGATTAAAATAATAACTTACACACACACAGTGAGACACACACACATAGTAATATATTATACACACGCTAGTGATTATACACACACACACAGTAATATGTACACACACAGTGCGCCTTCTTCTTCTTCTCTTCTTTTGTTCTTCCAAGTGCGCCGAACAACACAACGCGTATACATACACTGCACAATAGTTACACGCACACACACACACACACTAAATACATAGCAGAATGTACAGAAATTTACTACTGCGCACACAGAATGTACACAAAATACACGCGCACACATATACATACACGGTGTACCTCACGCAACCGTCTGCGCGCAACTGCTGCTGCCATGGCGGACCCCCAGCCAGCCTCCGACGCCGTCGTCTGCTCGCCGCGACCACCACTGGTCGCCTCCACCAGCCGCTGCTGCTTTACCGGCCATTGGTCGGTCACTGTTGCTGCCCTACTTTCTGCATCGCCACTGCCTTCGGCCGCCTCCATTGCTGCAATCGGCTGTCGCGACTGCTGCCTTAGCTGCCATCGCCGGTCACCAACGCCCCTTCCGTGACTCGCCGCTGCCACCGATCGGCCTTTTCTCTGTCGCAATTGCTCTTGCCCACCTGTTCTTTCCTCTCTCTTCATTTGCTCTCTCTTCTTCTCTCGGCCACAATCCCAATGCCCAAAGATTTTAAAATTTTGAAGGCCACTGTAGAAGACTTGGTTGTGTGAATGTGCATTGGCCAGAGAGGGAAGAGTGTGTTGAGTGTGGAGGATGGGATGGTTTTGGGGGAAAAATGTGTTGATCTCAACCATTGAAGTGCCTGAAAATTAATCTGAGCCATCTAAAAAATGTCTCCCTCATATTTGTCTCTCAATTTCAAAAATCATTCTCCCTTATTATATAGATATATAAAATAATATATTATAAATGTATAGGAGTAAGGGACAATAGTAGAGATGAGATGGGTTAGATGAAAGAGGAGGCTTAGGTGGCCGGGAATCTCGGTATGGTGTTAGGAGAAATTAACGTGGGTGTTGTTAGGTATTATTATTATTAGTACAACGTAGGCATGTAAGGAGGACTATGCAGTATTAATTAACAAACATTACTCACGTGCCCGTACAGTACGCTTGCTGGCATACTGCTTGCCTACATCTTGCATTTGCAAGTTGCTCGATGTATATAAATATACATATATATATGTATGTTAATTATATTAAGAGTTATTTAAAGGCAATAATTAAAATGTAATAATTATAATATGTTTTTATATGTGTGTCTAATAATATATTTTATTTTTAATATCTAAATGCTCTTATTAATTGAAAGTGTATTTATCCCATTATCAAAAAAATTGTATTTATCATCACTAAGTAATGAAAATATTTAAGCATTAAAAATAAAATAGAGTATATATATTATTTAAAAACAAAATAATTTTGTTACACCTCACTTATGGAGGAAGATATCGATATTCTTTTTCCTGGGAAACTGAATCTCAGGACATTTAACTCAAACTTGGGTAATGTTCCTAAGATTTATTCTAGACTTTTGGCTATTTTTTAATTTTATTCTATTTTTAGAATTATTTTAATTTACGCCTAATAATTTAAGATTGATTTTGGTTTGTATCTTAATTTGTTTAAATGTATGCTTGATGTGGCAGATGATGTGGGATATTAATGTGTCAAACTGTTGATATAGACATGAAACAATGCCTTTTTAATACTTCTCACTGACACATCATTTCACAAAACAATATTGTTTAACCGTTACCCTTAATCTACCAGTTAATGAGGACGTCGTTGTAAAGAAGATGACATCGCCATCGTCGTAGATGACGATCCTGCGCTCATCTCATTCACCTTACTTGTTGAAAAATGGCGAATAGTTACCGGCCACCGGAAGATGAACAATCGAGCAAACGTGTTGAAAAGCAAGAAGATGAAATTGAATGTAAAGAATTTGATGAAAAGTTATGGAGAAAATATTTTCACTGCATTATTTTTTTTCTTTACAATTGATCACCTACATATACAAGAGGTTCTAGACTAATTACCTTCAATCTGGTCTACTACAATAAATCAAGAATATTTACTAGGTTGAAAATAAGAATACTATATTACAACATAAGAAAAGAAATATTAATACTCCTCCTCAAGTTGAAGAGTGAATGTCGTGAAGTCCCAACTTGATGCGTGATGTGTGAAATTGATCTTTGCCCAATGCTTTGGTGAACTCATCTGCCAACTGTAAGAGAGTCGGCACATACGAGGGGGTGATTAGGCCTGCTTGCATCTTTTCTCAAATAATGTGACAATCAATCTCAATGTGTTTTGTTCGTTCATGAAATACTAGATTGACTGCAATGTATAATGTTGTTTGATTGTCATAAAATAGAGGCGTGGAAGAAGATTGAGTCACTCCAGGTCTTGTAAGTTGTATTGTAACCAAGTCAATTCCAAGCAAATGTTTGCCATAGCCTGGTACTTTGCTTCTACAGATGATCTTGAGACATTTGTTTGTTTCATGGATTTTCATGAAATAAGAGAATTCCCGAGGAAAATGCCATACCCTGTAACTAATCTCCTTGTGGAACTACAACCTGCCCAATCTGAATCATAGAAGGCCTTGAGAGCAAGATTGTTTATGGAAGGGAATAATAAACCTTGACTCGGTGTACTTTTGACATATCTAAGATGTAATACCCTATATTTGTGTGAGGTCGCCATGTAATTTGAACAAGTTTAAAATACCGAAAAGTTGGTTTGATAGTAAAATAAATTTTTGAATCAATGGCAGGAAAGGTCTCAAAACTTAGATACCTAAAGATAAGGGTACAATATCGACGAGCATATCGAGGCAAGATTTATGACGCCGAAAAGTTGGTTATTTACATGTGCATTGAATTTTGTATTTTGAATTATGTGCATGCAAATGTTGGTTTTATATTATGCATGGTTGGTGATAGTGACATTGGCATGTTTGTGTGTTGTCCATGTGGGATGTGGGTTGTCAACTTGTGTGTGGCACTTGAGTGATAGCACTCGGAATGCGTGCCAAGAATTAATGCTATATGACCCACTTGAGACGGAGCTGAGACGGACTTCACCCTATAGTACTCAAGTGGTGGGGTTGAGAGTGGACACCACCCCGAATGTTGGCTCAAGTAGTAAGGTTGAGAATGGACACTACTCTAAGTTCCTTTGAGAAATAACATTATTACCTAGGTGAACCATGATTCCGGGGATAGTGTTGATCCTCTTGTGGCCAGGGTTGTGTTGAGATCTAGAATTCTTTTGAATAGAAGCGTAATGTCTAACATGATTTAACGGTGATACTTGGATTCATGCGTTGAGGTTGTCCCTCTTAAGCAGGATTGTGTTATGCCAATGTGTCAATGTGGTTGTGTTGCCTTTAGAGATATTGCATTTTGTCCGATTAGGGTTAAGTGTTATATGGGATTCTCTTAGGTTAGGACATGTCAGGATATGTCGGTTTTGTTTCATGGTCTTGCATATATTCATGAAAATGGTTTTGAATTCTCACTTAGGTAATTCAACATCTAATTTGAACTATGTCCCTGAAATATTCAAATGTTCCAGGTGAAAGCAGCGACGCTAAAGGAAAATGGATTATCGAGATGTAACCATTATTTACGTTGGTGATCTTTAGTGTATATTTTGTCTATGTTAGAGGTGTTTAGTAGTAGTTGTTGAGAGATGAATCTTTATGTATTTTGTTTTGAAAATGTCATGTCAAACAATGGTTAAATTTCTACGTTATGAATAAAGAGAATTTGATTATGTGAAATTTGAGGTTTCAATTTTGCTTCTGCTGGTGTGATGATATTACTAGTCTTAGTTTATTCTTTTAAGTTAATATGTTGACATGGTAGATCGGGATTATCGGAGTTTAAATTATGTTGAGTGTATGATGGAAAAAAAAATATTCTAGAAATCTCGGGTTAAAGCATGCTTTGGGAAAAACAAGGCGTTGCATAAGAACCCACAGAGCAGCATCCCAATGTGGCTTTCTAGGCTTATGCATGAATTGGCTTAATGTCCGAACGAAAAACACTATGTATGGTCTTGTGACAGTGAGGTATATCAATTTTCTTACTAATCTTCTGTATTTGGTTAGATCATTTAATAATAGGCTATCTGTGGGAGTAAGCTTCAAATTATGCTCCATTGGAAAATGATTTGGTGGTGCACCAAGAAGTCCTGTAACTTCTAATATATCCAGTGCATATTTCCATTGAGTTATGAAAATTCCTTTCTTGGACTGGGAGAATTCAGTGCCGAGGAAATATTTCAAGTTGCTAAGGTCTTTCATGTGAAAATGTCTGAGGAAACAGTTTGAAACGCTCCATCTCTTGGAGATTATTCCCCGTGAGGAGTATATCATCAACATAAATAAGGACTGCAATGAAAGAAGTACCTTGGACTTTGGTAAAAAGTGAGTAGTTAGCCTTTGATTACAGATAACCAACTTTCTAAATGGTGTCTGAAAAGGTGGAGAACCAGTTTTGTGAAGCTTGTTTGAGTCCATATAGGGATTTATTAAACCAACACACCAAATTCTCCCCTTGTCAGCGAAGACCATGAGGAGATTCCATATTGTAGTTTTATAACGCAACCTATTTCTTAGCCAAACAACATATCAAGCGTAATAAACGAAAACAGAATCGAAAGATTACAACCACAACTCACACACTCAAAATAGCGACACAGTGAGATACGTGTTCGGATCAAAATAAATCCTACTCACAGCAAAGGCTTCGCCTCTAGTCAATCCACTAATATCTCAAAGTTACAATTGATTACAAGATCTCAAATGGAAGTAAAACAGTATTTCAAAACAACAACTAAAAATAGAATCCAAAACAAGAACAAGTATAGATCTGTTCAGACTGGTCTCATGATCAAGGTCAAGGATCTGCTCTATCAGTCTACCAATCTCTCACGCCTCAGGCACTTAAACACAATAGAGATTAAAGCAACACCTTACTTACCAAACGATCTTACCATAGAAACAACCAATTGATTGAACGAGACAAGGATTCATGAGGATGTGTCTCTTTTCAAGGTGCTGATTTAGGGTTTCAAAAAATGAGTGAGGGAGAGCAAGAACATTCTAGAGATTAGGGCAGCAATGAGCCTTTTAGCAGCAATCTTGGAGACTGGAATGGGCTAGACCAGCAAACAATTACGAATGGAACACACACTTTTGGGCTTGGCCCATAACACATTTCAATCTGCCCACATAAACTTTTGGCCCACACAATAATGCACAGAATATATACAACATTTAAATTCAAATCAAATGAAAATAAAATGCAACTCAATTTCATATAAAAATTATGCAATCAGATTGTATATCAAAATGCAAATGAAAAATCATCTAATCAATTTTGAAACACACAAAATAACACATATACACTTCCTCATGTAAATCCCCATAGAGGAAGGCATTTTGGACATCAAGTTGATGAATAAACCAATTTCGAGCAATTGCAATAGTGAGCAGACAACAGAGAGTAGTAAGCTTAGCAGTGGGTGAGATGGTCTCATGGTAGTAAAGCCCCTCAATTTGAGTATAGCCTTTAGCAACAAAACGGGCCTTGTAACTTTCAATTATACCATCAGAATGATATTTGATCTTGTAAACCCATTTACAGCCAATGGGTTTGTGACCAGGTGGTAGAGAAACTAGAGTCCATGTCTTGTTGTTTTCCAATGCCCACAATTCAAGTGCTATAGCCTCTTGCCAATTTGGATCAAGGTTAGCTTGAGCATAGGATTAAGGTTATTTTTTTATTGGAAATAGTAGCTAAGAAAGAAGAGTGTGCCGAAGAAAAAAATGAATATGAAATGACATTATATAGAGGATAGCAGGTATCTATCATTGAACTTGGCGATGAGGTGGATTGATTGGCGTGAGTAGACATAATGTAGTCTTTATGCCATGTTGGAGGTTGTTAAATTTGGGTGGAATGGTAGGCAGTTGCATCAGAAGGTTCATGTATGGAGATATCTGAAGTAGACGTAGTGCATGAAGGTTTGGTGTCAGCGAATTAGGGAGTGGTGTTTATGTTATCATTTGGAGACGCAACAGTAGTATCATGATAGTTAAGATCATGTAATGTGTCCAGAAAGTGTGGTTGGTTAATTTGTAGGTTGAGTGACTATGAGTGATCATTAGATTGTGGAGTTGTATAAGAGGAAAAAGGAAAATATTGTTTCTCAGAATTGGGCATCCCTACTAGTGAAGGTGTGTGCTTCCAGATCATAAAGCTTGTACCATTTTTGACCAATTGGATAACCCATAAAAACACACCATTTGGCACGAGACTGAATTTGGAACTGGGGTGCACATTTGTGGCATGACACGCTCACCCCAAAAGTAAAGTGGTACTTGAGATTGGAAATGAAGTGCCTGCGCAACTGTGAGTATGTGGCAATGCTTGCGTTCAACAACTCCATTTTGTTGGGGTGTATGAACACAAGTTCGCTGAAGTTCTATGCCATGAGATTGAAAATATTCAGGCATTGAGAATTTCAAGCCATTATCTACTTGGATTGTTTTGACGAAAGCATGGAATTGTGTTTTTGCAAATTTTATGAAAAATTGCAGTATTGTTCGTGTCTCTAATTTGTGTCACATAAGGAAAACCCATGTGCATCTACAAAAATTGTCAACAATTGTAAGAAAAAACACACTCTAGAATGAGTTGGAACTTTATGTGGACCCCAAATATCACAATGCAATAAATCAAAAATAGAGTTTGATGTTATTGAACTTGAAGGAAAAGGTAAAACGAGTTTGCTTAGCCATAGGACAAACCATATAATTATTGTCAAAAGAAATTGAATTTGAGGGTAATAAAGAGGAGACCAATTTGAGCTGATGTGGTGATGGATGTCCAAGCCTCATGTGCCACAGGTTTGGGGATTGAGAAACTTGGTATGAATTAAGTGATTGTTGTGTTGGAGACATGTAGTAAAGACGACCTTTCTATTTACTCAAGGTAATCATCTTTCTCGAACCCAAGTCCTGCAAGACATAGAAGTTAGGGAAGAAAATAACATAGTATTTCAATGCATTGATAAGTTTGTTAACATACATTAAGTTTAGACAGAATGAGGGTACACGTAAAACATTGTTGAGGGTGACATCATAATTAAACGGGATGTTTCCAATGGATGTAATTGGGGCTAAAGAACCTGTAGGTAGTTAACAGATGGTGTGGAAAGTGGTTCTAATTGTGAAAAAAAGTGTGGAGTTTGAAGTGATGTGGTTTGTTACTCTACTATCCAAAATCTAATGCTTAGATACTACAAAATTAATTGAGACAATAGAAAAATTGGACAAACCTGTAGCTTTTGCAAAAGTATTGTTATTACCATTTGTGTTGTTTGGTAATCTGTTGAAATTGCTCTATAGAAAGTCCATGTAAGGGATAAGTGGAACCAATAGCTTGTGAGTTGCGTGTTCATTTGTTTTATGAGGAGTCTATTGCATTAGCTGCTGGAGGGATGTAAGAGTCATTCCCACAAAATGAGTTATTATGGTTTCCTTGTCCTCTTGATGTATTAGAGGTTCATGTACCATTTTTGAATCTACACCTATCTTCTGTGCAGGGGTGGAGCCAGAAATTTTTAGCAGCATAGGCAAAAATTAAATATACAAGAAAATTTAAAATAATATAATATTAAAAAAATATCAATAAACTATTACAATTGTTCTCGACGCATTTTCATTTTTTGATAACGCTACATAATAACATCATTATCAATTTTATTAAATATACATTTTTCAATATACACAATCAAACTATCATTCAAGCATTGATCTCCAATTCGATTGTGCAGCTGAGTCTTGACAAGCTTCATGGCAGAAAATACTCTTTCTATTGTAGCAATAGCAACATGAAGAATTAATGCTAGTGTCAAAAGTTTGTAAATTAATGGATATACATCATTTTTCTTCGTCGCTATCAACTTCTGTGCAAGATTACTAAGGACCTATAGTCCTTCAAAATTCTTATCAATACGCACATCAATAATATATGTTTCAAGTATATCATCAAGCAAGAGATCTATTGGCAAAAAATCTTTAGGATAATACTTACCAAGTCGAATTAACTTATTCTTATCAAAAGCAGAGAATGAATCATCTGGACACAAGCATGCTACACAAAAGCACAATTGATTATTTACCTCAAAAAAATGATCATTCAACTCCTAAAGTTGCATATCAATGACTGCACAAAAGAAATTCACCCACAAGTGATGCAAATTTGTTATTTCTGGAGTGTTACGTCGTGAACGACCTAGAGGTTTATAAATATCATCCATGTTGGGAACACTAGTACTGTGCTTTTGACAGGAAGAATATACTGTTTCCAAAAAAGAATCCCATCCATTGTCCCTCATTGCTTGAAATTGTTCTTTACAAATTTTCACTAATCTCATGGCATTAGCAATATCTTGATCTTTCTTTTGTAGTGCCTTTGACAATTCATTTGGTATTCCTGAAATCTTTTTCATGAGATGTAGAGTAAATGCAAAGTCAAATATTATTATCAAACTCAACAAATTACATGTTTCACCTCTTTTTCCAAAATTTGGAACATCATTAGCAATTATTTCAAGAACATCAATTGTAAGTGAAAACATATGAGCCAAGTTCAATAAAGAACCATAGTGAGAGCCGCAACGTGTATCACAAGAATGCTTAAGAGTAGTTTGTTGATTAAGGCCCCGTCCACTTGATATTTCACCATGACTAAGTGTTTTAAGAATTTTGAGTCTTTGTTTTTCTCTAAGAAGATCACCAATCTCGGTGATAATGACATTTATTGTTTCAAAAGCAGCAGCACTTATAATATTTTTTTGAATGTCAGGTGATGTAAGTTTGAGATTTTCAAGAGCATTCTTGAAAGTAATTGCCTTAATCTCATCATTATGATCTATCAAAAAGTTCAACAGTTCAAGAAAATTCCCTTGATTATTTGAATTTACAGATTCATCATGTTCACGAAATGCAAATGCTTGTTGTAAAAGAAATCGAACACAATCTATTGATGCACCCAAACGAATTCGATAGTCATTTCGTGTTTGTTATGATTGCTTTAAGAAAATTACTCAAATATCTTTCTCTTGATTTATAAAGGTTTTAAACTTAATTCGAGCTTTATTGTGTGGACTATTGTGACTTCTAACGTGCTCTTGAAGTTTTTCTTTCATTTTCCAATTTGAGAACCCCCTCGCAACAAAAGTGTTACTACCTTCTCGTTCCATAATTGGTTGGAAAAGATAACAATAGAAACAAAATGCTGCATCTTTTTTAATGTTATATTCTAACCAAGAAGGAAATTCATTAAACCAAGAAGCATGGAAACATCTCAATGTTGATTTTCTAATTTTTGTCTGTGGAAATTTATGCTTACGAGGTTGATAAGGATCTAATTGTATGTATGTTCTTCGAATTTCATCTCGAACATTAACATCATATTCTATAATTAGAATTCGTAATCTAGGATCTGTATGAAGTTGAGTAACATCAATTCTATTATGAATATCTTCACCCCTAACATCCATTTCAACCTGAATATCCCTTTCATCATGAATTTTACTTTGATCTCAAATAACATTACTTTCTATGCAAATATCACTTTCTTGTCAAACAATATCAGTTTCACTTTGATTCCCAACAATATTAGATTTCTTTCTATTAGCATTTTACTCTTCAATAGAAAATAGGGTTGTCCTTTTGAAAAATCTCTCCATAACTATTAACATTAAATTTAAGTAAAGAACAAAAAATCAACATAATTTCAAATATGTAATTGAATGACTAACATAAAAACACAATCTCTAAGTAAACACAATTTCAAATATGTAATTGAAGGACTAATCATTTGAAAACAACAAGCTATTAACAATGAGGCTATTATGGAAGCATTATCCAAGCTGTTAACAGTGACATTAAATTTAACTCTTATTATTTTTGTTTCTTCCAAAAAAAAGAAAGAAGAAAATAAAAATTGAAAACAAAAGAATTAACAATACAGAGTGAAATGAGAAACAAACAACATAAAGTATATATAAAAAAAACACTAACGTTCGGACAAGAAGCTTAAAGTCAAAGATTTCTACGATAATCACATATGAATTGAATCAACATTGAATCACATATGCAAACAAAACAAAATCTCACTGTCACATAGTCACAGTCTCACAGGTTAAGAATCTAACGTGTAAAGTTTTCCCACAAATTTTATTTATTATGTTATAATTAAATTAAAATGTTATAATGTATAAAAGAAAGATCTCATCTCAGCCTCCTCCTGCCAAACCCAACGTACTGGCAGTGGCCGTCGACCACGGTGGTCAATGGTTTCCGACGATTAGAAGCAATCACCCGACACCCTTATCCCCATTGACCAACATACCCAAAAATCAACAAAATCTAAAGGCCAAATCTTCGTAGATCTATGCATAAACTTTCAGCCAAACCTAACACCTGCATATATACATATATATATATATCATGGATCTATGATGAAAAGACTTACCTCTTTATAGATTAGAGCATTTTGATGGTGAAAATACGATTGGATCGAAGATTAGACATCGACTTGTGGTCGGATTAGAGTGGGTTCTTGTTCTTGCTTCAGTACGGTACGGGGGGGAGAGAGAGAGACATTGA
The DNA here is from genome assembly GCA_036245055.1 of Diospyros kaki. Lineage (NCBI taxonomy): Eukaryota > Viridiplantae > Streptophyta > Magnoliopsida > Ericales > Ebenaceae > Diospyros > Diospyros kaki. The sequence goes on from BSEG01000010.1 coordinate 5,798,844, forward strand.
AGAGAAATAGATAGAGTAGTCGAGTGAGTGAGGTAGAGGAGACGCCGGTGATCGGCGGCAATGGGAGCGTCTGACGGATCGACTATTTGAGTAGAGGAGGTGAGAGAGAGAGAGAGAGAGAGAGAATGAGGTTGGGTCGGGTAAGGGGTGGGGTGCTCTACTCAATATTTAGAAAAAAAATTAAAAAAATTAAATTATGTATATATAATGACATTTTTTAAAAAAAGTAGGGTGGGTAATTGCCCACCCTTGGTTGTGCATAGCTCCGCCCCTGGACTATAGGACGATTCCTATTTTTGACAATACAAGGCACACCTAGAACAAAGAGAAAAAGATCGTATGATGCAATTTCTTAAGGGCCTCAACGACACTTTTAGCATTATTAGCAACAACATTCTCATGATGACACTGCTCCCAATGTTCGTCAAGCCTACTCTATCATTATTCAGGAAGAGATTCAACAACAAATGACATAAAAAATCACAAAAAATTTCTCCATTGCAGCAACATTCCAAAGCTATCTAAACAACTACAACAACAAATCAAAGGGCAAGCATTGTGAACATTGTAACAAGGATGGTCACAACATCGAGAATTATTACACTCTAAAGTTTTATTACACATTTTGTGATAGGAAGGGACACACAAAAGCAGGGGCGAAGCTACGCCCAACTAAGGGTAGGAATTGCCCACCTTGCTTTTTAAAAAAATGTCATTACATATATAATTTAATTTTTTAATTTTTTTTTCTAAATATCAGGTCACCCAACTCAACCTCATTCTCTCTCTCTCTCTCTCTCACCTACTCTACTCGAACAGTCGATCCGTCGGATGCACCTATTATCGCCGTTCACTAGCGTCTCCTTCACCTCACTCACTCGGGTACTCTATCTATCTCTCTTCAACATCTCTCTCTCTCCCCTACACCGCATTGAAGCAAGAATAAGAACCCACCCATATTCGACCACAAATCGACGTCTGATCTTCGATCCAAACATATTTTCACCGTTAAAGTGCTTCAATCTACAAGGAGGTAAGTCTTTTCATCACAGATCCATGATATATGTATGTATATATACGGGTGTTGGGTTTGGCCGGAAGTTTATGCTTAGATCTACGAAGATTCGACCGTTAGATTTGTTGATTTTTGAGTATGTTGGTCAATGGGGATAAGGGTGTCGGGCGGTTGCCTCTGATCGCCGGAAACCACTAACCACAGTGGTTGGCGGCCACTACCAGCCCGTTGGGTTTGGCCGGAGGGGGCTGAGATGAGATCTTTCTTTTATACATTATAACATTTTAATTTAATTATAACATAATAAACAAAATTTGTGGGAAAACTTTACACGTTCGGTTCTTAACCTGTGAGGCTGTGACTGTGTGACAGTGAGTTTTTTTCAATTCGTAACCTGTGAGGCTGTGATTGTGTGATAGTGAGATTTTGTTTTGTTTGCATATATGATTCAATGTTGATTCAATCCATATGTGATTATCGTACAAATCTTTGACTTTAAGCTTCTTGTCCGAACATTAGTGCTTTTTTTTATATATATTTTATGTTGTTTGTTTCTCATTTTGCTCTGTATTATTAATTCTTTTGTTTTCAGTTTTTATTTTCTTCTATTTTTTTTTTCCAGATCCATAGTTTATAATCTCTAGAATTTTTGATTTCTAATGCTGCTAGCGAAGTTGCTTTGTTTTAATGAGTTTTTTTAGCAAAAAATTAAGAGATTGAAATATGTAGAAATCAAATTAGTAGGAATTTATGTATGCATGAAATTGTTGGGCTAGTTATTGGAGGCCACTTCTCACTTATTGGAAGAAACAAAAATAATAAGAGTTAAATTTAATGTCATTGTTAACAGCTTGGATAATGCTTCCATAATAGCCTCACTGTTAACAACTTGTTGTCTTCAAATGATTAGTCCTTCAATTACATATTTGAAATTATGTTGATTTTTTGTTCTTTATTTAAATTTAATGTCAACAATTATGGAGAGATTTTTCAAAAAGACAACCCTATTTTCTATTGAAGAGCAAAATGCTAATAGAAAGAAATCTAATGTTGCTAGGAATCAAAGTGAAACTGATATTGTTTGACAAGAAAGTGATATTTGCATAGAAAGTAATGTTATTTGGGATCAAAGTGAAATTCATGATGAAGGAGATATTCAAGTTGAAATGGATGTTAGGGGTGAAGATATTCATAATAGAATTGATGTTACTCAACTTCATACAGATCCTGTATTACGAATTCCAATTATAGAATATGATGTTAATGTTCGAGATGAAATTCGAAGAGCAAACATACAATTAGGTCCTTGTCAACCTCGTAAGCATAAATTTCCACAGAAAAAAATTGAAAAATCAACATTGAGATGTTTCAATGCTTCTTAGTTTAATGAATTTCCTTCATGGTTAGAATATAGCATTAAAAAAGATGCAGCATTTTGTTTCTATTGTTATCTTTTCCAACCAATTGTGGAACGAGGAGGTAGTGACACTTTTGTTGGGAAGGGGTTCTCAAATTAGAAAATGAAAGAAAAACTTCAAGAGCACGTTGGAAGTCACAATAGTCCACACAATAAAGCTTGAATTAAGTTTGAAGCCTTTATAAATCAAGAGAAAGATATTTGAGTAATTTTCTTGAAGCAATCACAACAAACACGAAATGACTATCGAATTCGTTTGGGTGCATCAATAGATTGTGTTCGATTTCTTTTACGACAAGGACTTGCATTTCTTGGATATGATGAGTCTGTAGATTCAAATAATCAAAGGAATTTTCTTCAACTGTTAAACTTTATGGCAGATCGTAATGATGAGATTAAGGCAGTTACTTTCAAGAATGCTCCTGAAAATCTCAAACTTACATCACCTAACATTCAAAAAGATATTATAAGTGCTGCTACTTTTGAAACAATAAATGTCATTATCAACGAGATTGGTGATGGGTTATTTTCTATTTTAGTTGATGAATCTCGTGACATTTCAGTTAAGGAAGAAATGTTTATTGTTTTGCGTTATGTGAATTCTAGGGATGTGTAGTTGAACGTTTTGTAGGTATCGAACATGTTTCGAGTACCACAGCTCTCTCGCTCAAGGATGCTATTGATAATTTATTTTCTAAATACAAATTGAGTATATCTTGTTTGAGAGGTCAAGGTTATGATGGAGCTAGCAATATGCAAGGTGAGTTTAATGGTCTCAAAGCACTTATTTTAAATGAGAACTAAAGTGTTTTTTATATTCATTGCTTTGCTCATCAACTTCAACTTACTCTTGTAGTCGTAGCAAACAAGCTGTAAAGATTGAAGCATTCTTTGACTTAGTTGATAGGGTTGTGAATGTTGTTGGAGGATCAGCTAAACAGTGTGATCTTCTTAAAGAAAAACAAAGACTCCAAATTCTTGAAGCACTTAGTCATGGTGAAATATCAAGTGGACGGTGCCTTAATCAACAAACTACTCTTAAGCATTCCGGTGATACATGTTGCAGCTCTCACTATGGTTCTTTATTGAACTTGATTCATATGTTTTCACCTACAATTGATGTTCTTGAAATGATTGCTAATGATGTTCCAAATTTTGAAAAAAGGTGTGAAGCACGTAATTTGTTGAGTTTGATAATAACATTTGACTTTGCATTTAGTTTACATCTCATGAAAAATATTTTAGAAATGTCAAATGAATTGTCAAAGGCACTATAAAAGAAAGATCAAGATATTGCTAATGCCATGAGATTAGTGAAAATTTGTAAAGAACAGCTTCAAGCAATGAGGGACAATGGATGAGATTCTTTTTTGGAAACAGTTTATTCTTTCTGTCAGAAACACAGTATTAATGTTCCCAACATGGATGATATTTATAAACCTCCAAGTCGTTCACAACGTGACACTCTAGAAATGACAAATTTGCATCACTTGTGGGTGGATTTCTTTTATGTAGTCATTGATATGCAACTTTAGGAGTTGAATGATCATTTTTCCAAGGTAAATAGTGAATTGTGTCTTTGCGTAGCATGCTTGTGTCCAGATGATTCATTCTCTGCTTTTGATAAGAATAAGTTAATTCGACTTGGTGAGTATTATTCTAAAGATTTTTCACAATTAGATCTCTTGGCGCTTGATAATATACTTGAAACTTATATTATTGATGTGTGTACTAACAAGAATTTTGAAGGACTACAGGGCCTTAGTGATCTTGCACAGAAGTTGATAGCAACGAAGAAAAATGATGTATATCCATTAATTTACAAACTTTTGACACTAGCATTAATTCTTTATGTTGCTACTACTACAGTAGAAAGAGTATTTTCTGCCATTAAGCTTGTCAAGACTCGGCTACGCAATCGAATTGGAGATCAATGGTTGAATGATAGTTTGATTGTGTATATTGAAAAATGTGTATTTAATGAAATTGATAATGATGTTATTATGCAACGTTATCAAAATATGTAAACGCGTCGAGAACAATTGTAATAGTTTATCAATATATGTTTTTTAATATTATATTATTTTAAATTTTCTTGTATTATTTAATTTTTGCCTATGTCGCTAAAAATTGCTAGCTTCGCCCTGCTATAGTCATCCAACTCATCCCACAAGCCCTTGAGTTTAGTATAATATCCCGAGATGGTCATGGTTCCTTGAGATAGTGATGCCAAGGGCCTTTGAATTTGGTATATTGCAAGTGCATTCTTTTGAGAAAATTGATCTTTAAAATCCTCCTAAACTTGAAAAGTCGTTTTGGCAGGAATAACCCCTTTGCCAAATCTGGTTTCACAGAATGTGTAAGCCATGATAAAATCATACTGTTTGAGCCAATCATAGAGCAAATCCATGATACATGTCCTTACTGCCAAAAATAAGATAGGGTTCATCAACGACTCCTTCAATGGCAGATCAGTGGTACATTAATAGATTTGGTCTCTCAAATTAACAGCAGGACTGGTGGATGGTAGCAATGGAAAATGGATGAATGAAGGATCAACAATGAGTTTTACCTAGAATCAATCTCATGTCTTCAAACATGGAACTCAGAAAAGATCAACCTTGACACTCTGATACCATGCTGAAAAGCAACAAGATAAAATTAAATGCAAAGAATTTGTTGAAAAGTTATGGAGAAAATATTTTCACTTTATTATTTTTTCTTTACAATTGATCACCTATATATATGAGGTTTTAGACTAATTACCTTAAATCTTGTCTATTATGATAAATCAAAAATATTTACCAAGCTGAAAATAGGAAAACTATATTACAGCATAAGGAAAGAAATATTAATAAAATGGAAGCCGACCATCGTTGTTTGTGAAAGCTAATGAACTCCTCCACCCTTTAAAATTGATCCACCAACAGATAGATCGCAGTCATTCGATGATGAAGATGAAGATAGCGACGACGACACTTCACTTCTCTCTGCCGCTTTGAACGATCGACAGTTTCCCACTCCAAAATAGCCTAAGAACACCATCGCTAGTCATTGAAAAACCATCACTGCAAGAAACTAAACAACAAATAAAGGGAGAGAGAGTCAACTTTGTCTTCTCCACAAGCAAATACCCATTTAACAATGTTCAGATTTCGCCATTAATGTCCATGGCTAAACCAATCTGGAGTTTGAATTCACATTAAGGAAGAGAAAAATGGTAGATTATGGGTATAAGAATAAACGACCCCATTTTTTGAAATGATGTGTTAGCTAGAAGTATTAAAATCGCGAGGTTTTGTTGTTTTATCAATAATTTAACACATTAGCATGACACATCATTTGACATGTCAATAGGGTACATGTCTGGGCAAATTAAGATGAGTAATGCTATGAGTTATGACGTGTTATATCCTCATTAGAGAATATACTAGGTAGAGAAGATAATGGCACGTGATTTCCTTAATCTTCTCCAATAAGGAACCGCCACATAACTGATGGCACTATCATCAATTATGACTTCTAGCATTATTCAATTAAGATATAAGTAAAATTAATTTTAAAGTATTAGATATAAATTAAAATAAGTTTCAAAATGAGATTAAATTGAAAAAGGACAAAAAAAAAAATTAAGATAAATCAACTTATTAACTAAACAAAAAAAAGACAAATATCTTTGACTTCACACTTAGGTAATGCTTGTTAACCAAGATATAGAGTAAAAAAATTAAGATATGGAAAGCATTTAAGACTTTTTAACTTTTCAACATGTTTGTTAAACTTATATGACAATTCTTAGAAAAACTCTCACGTGACTTTTTATCTGACTTTTTACAAATAAATTTATCTAGCCCCCTCTCTAGATAAATTTATTTTCCAGATAAATTTATCTGAAATTTTACAGATAAGCATAAATTATCCATATGCTCCTTATTGTCATTTAATACATTTTTAAAATTAAAATTTATTAAGTCTTATTTTTACAATAAGGTTAGTTTTAAAAGAACTTATTTATTAAGTTTTATAATTAATATCATTTAATACATTTTTAAATTGTCACATGTTTTGGCAATTTTTAAAATTTAAATAACATTATTCCTTTCACCTATATTTAAAATTTAAATTTCTCTCTCTCTTTCTCTCTCTCCCTCTCTCTCTCTCTCTCTATATATATATATATTATTTAATACAAATTCATTTCATGGATTTTTTAAATTATTTTATTCAATTTTAAATTTTATAATCTAATATAAAAATATATTTTGGTAATTTTTAATTATCTAAGTGGAATTATTGTAATTCCACCGATAATTATTTCTACTTTCAAAGTCTTTTTAGAATCTATTTTTGAACATAGATTTAGAAAATAAATATTATTTTTATTTTTATTTTTTGACAATTCATATTAATTATAAAATAATATTTTAATAATAAATTTATTATTGATATTAACATACAATTTTGAATGAATTTTGTAATAAGGATATTTTAGTAAAAATATTTATTTTGGTGCTTATCATATGCATTTAACAAATATGTGGAAAAAAAAAATACAATTCTCAATAGATTCTAAAAAATTTAATAAACAGTTTAATAGAAATTTTGAAATACTTCCCAACTTTATCTTGACTATTATATATCTTAGTTTGAAAAGTATTCTAATATTATCTTCATATAACATTATCTTACTCATTTTAATAAACGCTATCTTATAATAATAATAATGATATTGTGAGCCATCTCTCGATTTAAAATGCCAATTGTCTTGTCTCTCAAGTGAGTTTGCTGATTTTTTCTACTTTCAATGACAGAATCAATGTAGTGGTAGCTAGCTAAATGGAAAGGGTTTTGATGTTTTAAAGTGTGATAAAGCTATATATGAAGGTGAAAGTTTGTAATAATTAACTTTAGATATTAGGGTGGTTTTTGTTACTATATATTGTATATGCTAAAATTCACAAATTTGGATTACATAGCCACTAATTGTGTGAAGAAAACTCTTGAACTATTTGAGAACATTAAAGGTGGTTTCTTTCTCCTTTTTGGAATTTCAAAACTGTAAGTTTTTATAAACTCATAACCCTACTAGCTATTTTAATATGGCTTTCAAAATCCAAGAGAAAAATTGATAAAAATTAAATAATATGTCACAAGTAAAAAGAAATTGTTGAAAATAAAAAATTAAATCTCCAATTGTATATAGTTTAATTTAGACACATGAAAAAAAAAATGTTACTTAAGAACACTTGATGGCTTTTTTTTGTTAAGCTACTCAGTTTAATTATGAGGTCTTCTAATGGCTTTTTTTTTTTTTTTTTCAAAAGCCAATATCCCCTAAGAATTTTTTGGAGAGCCTAGTAAAAAACCAAAATACCTTACCAAATAAGATCTTTGGAGAACTTATAAGCACTGTAACTTTAGCCTCTGATAATTTAAGTTCAACCAAACATCGCTTTTGTAGAGGAAAGTGTCACGATTTCATAAATGAAGTTATATCTATTGTGTTTCTCCCTCTCCGTGTGTTCTCCACATTAATCTATTTGATATAGAGAACTAGATAAGCCTCTTCCAAATATTTTTCTTTTTCCAACAAAGTGATATTGGAAAGTTTGGTTCTAGTTGTCGATAGAGCATTGGTTCAATTCAGTCAAGAAAAATGATCAATATTAACATGTATGGAAAAATAGTTGTGTAATCTTTAAATTTGGTGAAAAGAGAGAACTTGTTGAGAGAGTTGAACCCATTGAGAAAGAGAAAATATACGTAGATTTTGAGATAAACTCCACAAAGGTGAAAAGATAAAGAGGTCTTCCTTGAGGATACTAAGGTGTGAGCAACAACTAACTACTTGTTGAAAAAATGAAAATTAAAAAGCCAATTGTCAAAATCCTATTCAACAAACTACTTGAGAAAATGGTGTTAATAGGGATGTAAATGGAGTCCTAATTAACTCTATTTCCATTTTTGTTTTGATAAATTTTCAAATAATGTTTGTAGTTATACTTTATTTTTGTACTTGTTTTCATTTTAAATGAGGTTAATTGGGACCCATTGGGGACCCATTTACATCCCTAGGCGTTATCCTTAAAAAAAATATGTTGACTAAATCTAGGATCCTATAAACTTGCAGATAAAGTGAAAATGGAGCAACAAGGGGCTATAGACAACACGGTGGAGCAATGAGGCTCCCTGCACGAGGATACCAGAAGGATAAAGTCAATGACACCGAGATGATACTAAAAGGATGAAGTCAATGACACCAGAGACTTAGAGTTGCAAACTCAAGGATGTTAAGGTGGTTGAGTTCGTGATGCCACTCATAGTAGAAGGATGAAGTCAATGGCACCATAGACTTAAGAGTTGCGAACTCAAGGATGTTAAGGTGGTTGAGTTCGTGATGCCACTAAGGCATGAGGTGGATGCACAAGTCAAAGCCAAGCCACCTTGTTTGGTGGCTACTAAAAAAATAACAATAATAAAAAGATTTAAGTTTAAGGAAGAATGTTCAAAATGCTTGTTTGGTGAAGCACCATCTTCAACTGCATTTAAGTTACCATCAAGTAACTTCATCATCTGTGTACGGGAAATCATACCTTCAGCAACCACTACAAAACTCTTAGTGAGCTTCCATTTCCCATCACAGAAAACATTGTAATAACTTTTGTTATCAAGACATTGGCAAGAAAGTAAATTGAGGGATAAATTTGGTACATGACGCACATTATCTGTTGTGGAAAATCTCTTCAAAACGGAAATGGTTAGTGCAATAAATCGAACCAAATATAAATCAAATCAAGAACGGAAGAAAACAGAATAATAACTCCATGTTTAAAATGTCCAAGGTTCAGATCTGATGGACTAGTCACCACTTTTGGTAACGCCAACGAATAGGAACCACTAGCCACAAACGAAGCTCTCAAACCGTAAGTCCAGAAAGCCCCAACACCTCTCAGTCGAACACCAAGGAAACCCTTTCTCACCCAAACGATCACAACCACACAAAGTAAGTTACCACAGAAGGTAGATTGGTCACAAAGACAGTGGGTTCAAAGCACAAAGCTAAGAGAAAGAGCTTTTCCGAAAAGATGACCCAAATCTGAATATGTAAAGGCTTTCAGCGACATCAGAGGGACCGTCTTTCTCATACAAGGAAAGGCGGTTGAATACATGGAAGGAAGGATCATCCACAGAACGCAAGAAGGACCCCATCGCAATCGAATGAACAAGGAAAGAGAGATAGAACTATCGGCCAAGAAAAGGGAACACGAGAGAAAGAGAGAGAGAGAGCTAGGGTTCGACCAAGTGAGATGGAGACGCCAAAAGAAGGGCAAATAGGGCCTTTTATATGAGGGCTAATGGGTTAAGGTGAGTGGGCTTCACCTTACTTGAGCAAATAGGTCGAGACCCATTTCTCCTCCAAAGTGGGGAGTGGACTTGTAGCCCGACTTCTAAAATAGGCTGCTTAAAAGTGGTAATGATCTTGGGTTCTTCAATCCCGAGCCGAAACCTATGAAGATAAACCCACACAAAAAATCATCATGGCCTTAGGCCTTATTAGGGAACAAAAAACAATATTATCCAAAGTCAATGTGTGCAACCAATATCAGTCTACAAAGTGAATAACACCAATTCATACAATAAGAACTGTACCACAATTATCCATATTTACCACACCAAAATTTCCTGTTATGTACTCGATAAAAATGTCTTTTCTAGGAGTATAGTGGTTGGATGTTGCTGAATCAAGAACCCACTCAACATAAGAATCTAACACACTATTGCACGCTTTTCTTCACAAGAAGCAACCACTAATTCTTCCTCCACATCTATCACTCCAGTAACAACATCTTCTTCTGACTTCTTTTTATTTTTCTCATCTTTTTGTTCCTTCTTCCAAGCCTTGTAGTTTCTTTTTATATATATGACCATCTTTTTGACAGTGATAACAAGTAACTTTTCGTTTTGTCTGTGACTTGCCTTTGGATTTATTGTGCCCCTTATCACTTCTGCTTTTGCTTCTACCCCTGTTCTCTTTAACAAGAGCATGTGACTCATCTGTACCCATAACCTTTCATCTGATCTCCTCCTTAAGCAAACTATCTTTAACCATAGATACAATTAGTATCTCATTCGGAGCAGAATTACTAAGAGATATCACCAGAGTTTCTCAACTATTTGGGAATGAGCTTAAAAGAAACAATACTTGCATCTGATCATCCATCGTTACTTCCATAGTGGCCAACTGATTCACCAAATCTTGAAACTTACTCAAGTGTTTTGAAATAGATTGTCCATCCCTATATTTTAAATTCACAAACTTTCTAATTGCAAAAGTTTTGTTTTGAGCTATCTTTTTTCTCATAAAGCTTCTCTAATTTTTTTCACAGTTGATAAGCATCTATTTATGTGCTGATATGGTGAAAAACACTGGTCTTGACCCATTGCCTCATAGTCCCCACTGCCTTTCTATGCATCTTTTCCAATCATCATCTGATTTTCCAGCAAACTTGGTAGAACCAAGTTTGATAGGGTCAAATAAATCTCAGCAATAAAGAAGATCTTCCATCTTTGTCTTCCAAATTGAATAATTAGAGGCATTCAATTTGATCATAGTACTCATCTATTCACACAATTAATTTTTGTCCAAATTGAACCAAGCTCTGATACCACTTGTGCACAAACAAAAATTAATTATGCAAACTAAATATCAATCACATGCAAATATCAAACATGAATAATAAATAGACACGAATACGAGCACAATATTTTACATGGAAAACCCTTTAGTGTAGAGGGAAAAACTACAGGCCAAACTTTGAATCTAATTCATTATCAAAAAAATCAAATACAATCAGATCCCAAGTTTAATATACAAACTCGAGATCGCTAATAATGGAGAATACATAAAATTATTTCCTTGCCAATCCTTACAACTCTTTGTAATTGTAATCCAAAACTAGAAAAAAAAATTCACTTCAAATAGCTTCAACCTCGCACCTAATTTTTTTTTTTTTTTGCTTCAGCCCAGTGAATTTGCTGCCACTGTTCCGTCTTTGTGAGGCACACAAGCTACTCTTTTTCAATTTTTCATCTAGGCTGCAACCAGGGCCGGCCCTGAGGGTAGGCAACCTAGGCAGGTGCCTTGGGCCCCCCCACTAAAGTCAGTTTTGGCTTTGTTAGCATGGGCCCAGCTGGCCTTATAAGCATGGGCCCATTTCATATTATATATATAATATTAAATAATATTAAAAGCCTGAAATGTTAGGGGCCTATATAAAATTTTGCTTTGAGCCCCTAACTTCTCAGGGCCGGCCCTGGCTGCAACACTGCTCTGCACCTTCAATTTGCAAACCTTGCATATATATGTGTGTGTGTGTGTGTACGTGTGTGTTCCACTGCCTTCATGCACCGACTCTCTTCTTCTTTAGCTTATTATTATTTTAATCCTTGGGCTAGACTGGACATCCAACTCCAACAGTTTTTAAATTGAGCGATGAAATATTTATTATGTGTTTATTGAACCTATTGCATATGATAGTAATATATACCTTTTGATACATGCTTTTTCCACATATGCATGTTAACTTACTAGTTAGTTGATCACTTTCGTTTTCCCTATAATTCAAGCACTGGCCTGATGACCCATTATCCCTTTTACACATTCTCCTCCTCTTCATGTTTATTCTTCTTCAACTTTTTCTTCCTCCTCTTTTTTGTAGTTTCTACACTTTGGTCTATTTTGTGTATTTATAGAATTGTTTTTCTTTACAATAGGAAGCGTTTGGATGCAACTCCACAAGACCTAGAAGCAAAACAAAATAGCAAGAAAAATGTGGTAAAAGATCATTTCCTCAATTTTATATTTTACAACTTTCATGACGTAGAATGGAAATGAGAACAAGAATAGAGTAGTTGTGTTTGTAATGCACGAATGAACATTGCTTGAATTTTGCTCGAACGGGCATGAGAAATATTGGAATCCACAAATGAACAAAGAAAACTAAGAATATTAATTTTATTCAATGCCAAAAAGAATTGTTGCAAAAATGCCTCATCAACTGCATTATTCAGACATGGGCTACTGACATGTGCATGGGAAGTGGTCAAACTGAATATGCCATGTCTTACCAAATCTTTAGGAAGTTAGTAGACTAGTAGTGGGTTAGTGGTGTTTGTTTTTTGGCTTGCTAATAGGAAGATCATGCCTAGTAATTAGGAGTCATTTAGTTTTCTGTTAAAACTCTTTTTGTATTTAAGGAAGATGTATTGAAGTAGTGGTACAACTTTTTCAGTTTCACGTTCTCATTGTTCTTTCTAAAGAACTTTTTTATGCTTTGTCTCTATAAAAATTTAACAAAATTGGTATCAGAGCATCAACTTACAACACACTATACTCCACAACAGAATTGAGTAAGTGAAAGAAAAAATAAAACTATAATGGAGATGATAAGGTGTATACTGTATGAAAAGGTGCTGCCAAAGAAATTGTGGGCAGAAGTTGCAAACACAATAGTCTTTCTGCTAAACAGACTACCAACCAAAGTTTTGCAGAAGAGAACCCCATTTGAAGCATGGTTTGGTTATAAACCAGACTTACAGGATGTAAGAACCTTTAGTTGCCTATGTTTTTCTTATGTGCCATAGTAAAAAGGGACAAACTAGATAAGAAGGTAGAACCAAGAGTCTTTATTGGATATAGCAACTCATCCAAGGCTTATAGAATTTTCCAACCACAAAATGGAAAAATTCTTATAAGCAGAGATGTTAAGTTCATGGAGGATAAACAATGGAACTGGAAAGAGTCAGAAAAGGAGCAACACTTAGAGTTTCAACGTATTTCTGAGGATGACAGAGATGATGTACTGGTTAGAGGTATACGGCCATTGTCTGATATTTATGAAAGGTGCAACGTTGTTTTTGAGCTTGCAAAGTTTAGAGGGGTAGAAAAGGATGACAAGTGGATTGAAGTGATGAAAGAGGAGATAAGAATGATTGAAAAAAATGACACTTGAGAGCTGGTGGACAGACCTCAACATAAAAATCCTATAGGTGTCAAATGGGTTTACAAAACCAAACTTAATGCAGATGGCTCTATAAACAAATATAAAGCAAGACTAGTTGTGAAAGGGTAAGATTAAGTGTTTGGAGTAGATTTCTGTGAGACTTTTGCTCCAGTAGCACGACTTAATACAATCAAAATGCTACTTGCCTTGGTAGCACAAAAAGAATGGAAGGTTTACCAGCTGTATGTAAAATCTGCATTTTTAAATGGTTATTTGCAGGAGGAGATCTTTGTGGAGTAGCCAGAAGGTTTCCACGTCAAGGGACAAGAGAAGAAGGTCTACTTGTTAAAGAAGGCCTTGTATGGCCTTAAACAGGCTCCCAAGGCCTGATACAATAGGATTGATAAACACCTACTAGGTCTTGGCTTTGTTAAAAGCCTAAGTGAAGCTACATTTGTATGTAAAAGAAGGTGATGCTAATTTGATCATAGTTTTTATTTATGTTGATGACATGCTTGTGACAGGAAGTGATGAGGAGCTAATAAAGGCCGAAATGCTCAAAGTATTTAAGATGACAGACCTTGGCCTAATGTCTTATTTTTTGGGAATGGAGGTGAAGCAAAATCAGGATGGAGTCTTCATATGTTAAAAAAAATATGCAGGGGAAATACTTAAGAAATTTCATATGAAGGACTGCAAATGCACAAATACCCTAATGAATCAGAAAGACAAATTTAGCAAGGGTGACGGATCAGTACAAAAGTTTGATTGGTTGTTTGATGTATCTTACTGCCACCAGACTAGACATTATGTTTGCAGTGAGCCTACTTTCAAGATTCATGCATTGTGCAAGTGAGGTGCACTTTCAAGCTGCTAAAAGGATTGTCAGATATGTCAAGGGCACAATAAATTATGGTATCAAATATTTCTACTGTTAGGATTTTAAACTTCATGGTTATTTTGATAGTGATAGGGCAGGATCAGTTGATGACATGAGAAGCACAAGAAGTTTTTGTTTTAGCTTTAGATCAGGAATGTTCTCATGATGCTCAAAGAAGCAAAATGTGATAGCCCAAAGCACAGCTGAGGTTGAGTATATGTTACAGCCTCTGGAGCTGTGAATCAAGCACTTTGGCTAAGGAAGATACTTGCAGACTTACACATGGAAGAGGAGCCGACACAGATTCATATAGATAATCAAACTACAATTTCAATCTCAAATAATCCTATTTTTCATGGCAGGACTAAACATTTTAAGATCAAGTTATATTTCTCAAGAGAAGTGCAGAAAGAAGGTGAAGTCAGTTTGCTTTATTGCAGAACTAAGAATCAAATTGCAAATGTGTTAACCAAGGCCTTATCCAAAGCTAGATTTGAAGCTTTAAGAAGCAAACTAGGCCTCTGCAGCTATTGAGGCAAGGAGGAGTGCTGCAAAAATGCCTCATCAGCTGCATAATGCAGCTGATGAGGCATTTTTGCAACAAGAATCAATGTTTTTACAACCATTCGTAAACTTATATGCGCAAACCTAAACAAGGAAATATTAAAATAGATAAACGAGAAAAATTATTCAAAACAGACCCCTCTAGCCGTCGAAGCATATTAGCAGTCGACCGTTTGAGAGCAAGCTGTCGACCGCCTGTGCTTGAGTGCACTGGCCATGGATCGACCATAGGTGGTCAGGCATAACGTCTGCTCGTCCGCTTCTCTAGCTAGCGTAGGATGTCTTCCTCAATCTGCTCCGCATCATTACATCTCATTATGGCTATATACTACTTCTAGTTGTTACTATGATTTGTCTAATTGATAATTTTTCACTATTGAAGGGAAGTTGATAAAAATGCTAATGCTACCTATATAATGAGACAATAGTGGCTATTTGAATAGTTGCCCACAATTTTGTCCTCTTATATAATTTTAGTAGTCACTCCCATCTTTTTTGATAAGAATAAGATTTTATTAATTAAATAAGAAAGCAACTTCTAGCAGAAAGAAAAACAAAGCAACGGTCCCAAAGGAACAATAGCGTTCCTTGAAGAGATTATGCAACAAAGTTCAAACCAAAGATGGCAATTCTAACATTGGCAAGCCTAGCTAATTAATGGCCCATACAAAAGATATAATTCAAAAAGTACCTGAACTAGTGCTGACTTTGCACAGGACCTGATGACAGCAACACTAACAACATCAACATTTGATAGAACATACTAACAACATCAAAATTTATAGTAAACACTCCAGGAAACTATTTCACACTCCAAAAGTTTGAGTAGACAACCAAACAATGGTGTGGGGTCTTGCTAGATGTGGGGTGGGGGTGTTCCTGACCCCTGCTTGCCCCTGCCCTTGGTTCCGCTCATGGGCTTCTCGACCACCCTTTCTTTGATACGAGGCAAAATTTTGTTGATGAATCTCGGATGATGGTCCTATTGATTTATATTTTAAGAATATTCTAAAAACTTAAAAGATAAAATTTCAACTATTGCAAATGGCAAAATTATTGTGTGTTGGGGACCATATACTGCAATTCACTTGCGCTTTCCAACTAATGAAAAGTTGTGGAAGACAGGATTTAGAGAACACTATTTCTTTTAAAGCCTCTATTATGCATTTAAATTTTGGTTCATTGTTGACATTTTAGGTCATGCAAATGAATAGTTTAATAACCCTCATGATCTATTTCAAATATCTTAATTGATTAGACCTTGAGCTCACTTTTCTCAAATGGCGGTTGACTTTGTTGTGGCTGCCTAGTTTCTTGCCTAGTAATTGCCTGTTGTAAGTACTTCAACCAGAAGCAGAAGGGCCAGTTGCTTATATATTAGTTAAAAACAAACTGGCCCAATTAGCTCGATCAGTTAAAAGCTCACGAGTTTCCAAGCTGAACTTGGCCTAGATGTGCTGATGAGTCGAGCAAAAAACAGAGGCTGGAACGCAGCAAAACAACAGCAGTTGTTTGGATTAAATAGCGACTGCAAAAGAAAACAGTATTCATAGTCGTATTTCCCGGAGACATGGCCAATGCAAGTAATGATATGAAATTGATATAAACATCTTCAGTGTCAGGATTTTGCCTTTACAGTTCCGAAGCAGCTTCACCCAATAAAACATTTACATATCAAATTTTCAGTGAAACAAATGTATGTTTTTAGGACTCTTGACCAGGAATATACAATGAGCTTTAATAGTAGTCAGCATCCATCACCAGACCCGAGTCGCCTTTGTCACACCAAGACTGAAAGCAATCATAGCAAGAAGAGCCTGCATGTGTTCAAACACAGAATTCAACAAGAGCACTAGAAGTACATAGGTCAGCCACTTCACAGCAAGTAACAGAATTTATTTCATTATGTAGGGGACGAGGTTCTTTTGCAATGAGAACGCCCTATGTGAAGGAAAAGGTCCCGATTCTCAACTTATGCACAGAGATGCCATTTTATGTGAATGAAGAGGCGAAGCGCTTTGATGTTGTAAAATCAGGGATGACAACTAACAACCAACGTACATGATGCCAATTGAAATTAGAATCGACAGTAATGGGAAAACATCAAAACGTAACAGGATAAATCAATATCAACAACTGTACTTGCATCGTGATGATTGTACATTTGGAAACAGAGCCTATTTTCAATTTTTTTTTTACTACTTAGCTTTCTTCTTCCGTAAAATGTTTGCCAAGAAATCAGCAGAATGCACAAGATGAGAGCTTATAGGAAGGAGTATAGCACTTTGGAGCCTTGTCAAATAAGAGTGTAGTTGACATCTAAAAAATGACCAAAACCATACAAGTGACAGCAGACCAACAAAGTTCGTCATTTGGCAGCGAGCAATGACCTCAAGATCTCACAGTTTGTTTATTAATTTTAAGTAAAACTTCATTGTTTGTAGAAGTTATGGGCATAATGTTGCAGGTGAAATAAAAAGGACAACATGATAACCAAAGAAATAAGACATGTTTCCCTCAGATCTCAAAGCACAAAAGCACACGAGGAAGAGTAAGGTAAGGGAGAGCAAAACAGTCCTATCAGGTATCAAGATTATACAAAGAATGTGCCTCAAGAAATTATAGGCCGCTTGCAGATAGCTTTTTGTTTTTCTTTTACCAGGTCACTTGCTGGAATTCTGATGCAGGTATATGATTGCTGCATATAGTTCCAAGAGCGCAGAAGAAATGACAGCTCAACTATTCTTGTCAAGATAAAAACCAAAAAAAACAGGAGTTAAGAAGAGAATATTGTCTCTCCTAGCTCTTGTTATGAAAGATGTCACTTTAAAGAAGGCTTCCAGCTCGCGTGCTTTGCCTAGTCCTCAAGGAGATGCAAACAGACATGACTACTACTCTCTAGCTTACTTTTTCCCTTATCTATCAAGGCCCCTCTCTAAAACTTGCATTGCTCCACATATTAGCGTTCTGTTTGATTTTGATATGATAAAACCCTTGTTGACAAAGTAGTAAATGAGAAATTCCATTGAAATGTTTTTTAAATTCTTATAATCCTTAAAAGATATGCTTTTTGAGTATTATGGGTGCATACAATTATTTTCTGTGTTTGATTTTGATACGACAAAAATCCCTCTTGTCAAAAAAAAAAAAAAAAGGAAAAAACATTTGAAACATTTTCAAGATGTTATCAAAATATCTTATGCTATTCAAAAGGTTAAAAACTTCAGATTTTCTTTAAAACAGGACAAAATTCCGAAATGTCTCAAGAGGTTTTAAAACTTTGTTCTTAAGGACAAGATTTTTAGATTTCCAGCATTGGTTTCAAAAAATGCCTCCATAATTTGAAACTCTTTTCCAATAAGCCCTAAAACATGTTAAGTTTCAAAACACTTGCAAATATTTTGAAAAAGTTTTCCCGAATGTTTAAAAAATGGTTCAGTTCTGAAACAAAGCCCTGATACTGGATAAGCACACTAAGTTTCAAAACATTGTTGATCTTTACAAGTTACAACAACATACTAAGCCTTCATCCCATTTGTCACAATTTGTCTGAAAAAAACATACCAATATATGTTTTGAAACTTCCTTAAACAGGATTCAAATCATTGGCCAAAAAAATTAATTTTGAAAGATGAAAAGCCCACCAACGGGCAAAATTTTAAATCCCTGCAGGTTTGCCTATAAATTGGCCCTCATTTGAAAGAGAAAGGGTTACTCTCAACACACAGACAAGCTCTCAAGTTCTCAAAGCTATCAAAGTGATTCAAATCCTTCATTAAGCTTCCAAGTTTGTATCTTCTCTTTATTCTTTGAAAGACTATAGACAGATCTTTCTTATTTGAGCTTGTTATTGTGTTTGAGTTCTAAGTATTATTTGATTTGGACCTTCAAGGAAAGTCAAGTATTGTATTTGAAATACACATAAGTGCATCAAACTCATATTTGATTCTAGGTTGTTTTGGTCGTATGATGAACCAAGAAAACCATTGATTTGTATAAGGTTTGAATGGTGGGCCTTTGAAAACCACTTGGTTGTAATGGTTTGAGGTGTGCCTTGAAAACCTCTTCGTTGTTTTAGTGGAAAACCCTTAAGGGATTTTAGAGGAGTGGATGCAAGCTTGAATTAAGCTAAACCACTATAAAACTAGGCGTGTTTGTGACTGATTACTCTATTTCATTTCATCTATTCTTATAAATCAATCCAAGAACTAAAAAGAAGATAAGTTCTTCATCAAGAGTATCCAAAATCACAGATTCAAGTAGAAAAGGTTTGAAGAATTTCATAAAGTTAATTCAAAACTAAAACCTATATCAAATCAGTTCTTTTTTTCTTCTTTGCCCAGTTTGTTTCTCAAAAAGCAGTCAAAGTGTGGTAAACTCTAAGGAGCAAGATTACCTCACAGTTTTAAGTATATATCTATCAACTGTTTTCCTATATTCAAAAGAAGATTGAAATTTTAGATTTCCCAATTCACCCCTCTCCAGTGAAATTATCATAATCTTTGTGCTAAAAATCTTCAGGATTTTAAGTTCAATTTAAGAAAAAAAATTCATGACAGTGTCCTTAAGAAAATCAGTCAAGTTCCAAAACATCCTCATATGTTGGTTTTGAAACAAAAATCCAGAATTACAGTTTGTTTAAGAAATTCAACCAAGTTTTAAAAACATCCTCATGTTGGTTTTGGAAAAAAAAATCCAGCATGACAGTTTGTTTAAGAAATTCAACCAAGTTTTGAAACCTGGTCATGAAAGTTTTGAAAAAGATTTCTAGAAAGTTTTCAGATATGCCAAGTTCTGAAACATGCTCAATTACGTTTCCAAACAAATTTTCAGAATGCTTGAAAAAGTGTCACGTTTTGGAAAAAAGTTCTTTTGTAAAAATCCTTGTTTCAAAACACTGCTGCTATTTGTTGAAAAAATATATTGTTTCATCTCTTGGCAGAATAAGCCAGCATTTGAAATAAATTTTGAATTTACTTTGAATTGGTAATAATTACACCTGCAGATTGGCCAATTCTAGATCAATTTTTGTGTCTGAAAAAGCTAGAAGTTTGAAACAAACATATCCATGTTTCAAACCATACTAATGTACTGTTTGAACCTTTGGCCCCAAAAACATTAAAAAGGGAAAAGGCACTCCAACAGGCAAATTTTCAAACTCTAGCAAGTTTACCATAAATGGAGTTTCATTTGAAAGAAAGAGTTAGAAATGCAAGATACAAACAAGCTATCAAGCTCTCAAGTTCTCAAGTGCTTCAAGTGTTCCAATGAGCCCATACATGCCTACATTTCTCCTTAAGCTTCAAACTCATTATAAGATCTTAACAACAGAGTTCGCATTCATTTATTGGGCTGTAAGTTTTGTATCTACTCAGCCCTTCAAGAGAGGTCAAAGATTGTGTTTGAGATACACATAAGTGCATCAAACTTACATTTCTTTTCAATGTTGTTTTGGTTGTGTGGTGAACCAAGAAAACCACGGGTTTTTACAAGGTCTGAGTGGGGAGTCTCTGAAAGTGGTAAAAGTTTGGGGTGCACCATGAAAAATTCATTGTCAATTTAGTGAAAAGCCTCTAGGTGATCTAGAGGAGTGGATGCAGGCTTGGTGCTGAGTGAAACCACCATAAAAACTGAGTGTCTTTACGGTTGTGTTGTTTTATTTCATTTCATTTAATCTTACTAATTGTTATAAGAGAAAGGAAGACATAAGTTTTTCATTAACACCTTTCAAAATCATATATCGAACATATTTTAACATTTAAGTCACCTTATTATAAATCATATACAAATTGATTTTTTCTTGTATTGTTTGACTCAGAAGTTTGATTCAAAACTGATATCACAGAGTTTGTAAAGTTGTGTGTGTGCGCGCGCGCATAACATGCTTCAAATCACTTTTCTAAAATTACAACTTAAAAAGGGGAAAACCAAGAGCATTAACTAACTCTTTTGAGTTAAATCATCACTCACATATTTTCATTAAAAAAAAAAAAAGATCAAAACATTTTTAAATTTCAGTCAATCAAGACACAGTGATATAGGAGACACATTGCCCCAATGACATAGTGATATGGGGTAACAAAATAGGAATATTTTAGAGGATATTTTATATTATATTATTAATATATTTTGTTATTTGTTTTAGAATATCATTGTTTATTTTTTTCTTAAGTAATTTTAGGAAGATTATATTTCTATTCTAGCTAGGATACAATTTGATCTTTGATATGTTTCTAATTAGCTAGGATCTCTAGTCTATATAAACCCCTTAGAGATGAATTGTGAAGCAGACTTTGAATATTGACATTGAATTTGAGAATTGGTTTGAGTAATTGGGATTGCTCTTGTGTTTTTGTTTTGGGGGTTCCACATCAGATAGTCTGAAATTGTCATTGAGGACTTCAAACAACAAACTGACTAAAAAAAAGTAGGATTGAAGCACAATGTTAAAGCAAACAAACAAATTGGTGGATAGTGAAACACTTACAGCTATAGTGCATACAATAAGTCCTGGCTTTTCACGGTAATCAACCCGAACACAAAGTAGAATAAAAGCACCAATATACCAGGGAATGCCACCCAAAAAGAAGCCGATTAGAAACCTTGCATAAAAGTCAAAGATATACAATCAATTACACTTATTCAAGAAAACTTGAGCCCATGGGCCTAACTCAAAGGGTCGGCCTGTTGGGCTTGACCAAATTTTGATTTTATAAAAAAATAAAATTATAAATAATTCAATTTTAAATTTGAATTTTTTATCTGTAATTTAATAACTAATACTTTAAAATTATGTAGACAATGTCACAAATTCACAATGACAATCAATAAATCTCAAATAATTTAAATCTCACACATGATTTTACACTTTTTACAAGAAAATTTCTCTCATACAAATGCGATAATCACCTTAAATAAAATCTAAATATATATATCATATACAACCGTTGGAGTTCGAATTGGAAATATGAAGTCATTTTTATAACTTCTAAATATTTATAAAATTTAATACCACTTTTAAAAGTGGAATTGGAAACTATTAAAAGTTTCAAATTTCAAACTTTTAACTTCTATGTTCTAAATTTTTATTTTACAAGTGGAATTTTCATTTTTATAAATATTTTTATTTCTTAGAATTAGATATTAATTAAATAAACATATTTTTTAAAAATTATTTTCAACTTGTTTTACGAATGAGCCGGCCCAATGGGCTTCTGCAGGGCTCAGCCCATTAAGGCTCGCGAAGCTGGTCCCAGCTTGGCTCGAGAGCCCAACAGCCCGACCCAGCTCGGCTTGGCCCAATTTGGGCAAGTCAAGTTCATGGGCTGAGTCAAGCCCCAGCTCGACCTATTCCACTAAAGAGCCAACTCGGCTCAACCTGTTGAACAAGGGCCAAAAGACGGGTCCGAGCTAGGTTGGCCCAACCCATTTGGCATGTCTAGGTTTCATCTGATTTAAAATTCTTTAAACTATGATTTGGTTTGTAAATTTTGAAAATTATGGTTTACTATTTAGTTTTGGTTTGTTCTACAAGAAAATAAAAAAGTAAAGGAAACAAAACCAAACTATAAGCCATAATATTAAATTATACATTATTTACTATAAAATATATGTTATAAAATTTTAATACCTACCCAATATATACCTTTAGGCAAAAAAAAAATTGAATTATAAAGCTTTTAACCACTTTTGTTTAAAATTTTGTGGATGTTTTTGGGGGTGCTCATGGGTTGGTTTGGTTCAGGTTTTGCATAAACCTCAAACCGAACCAATCACAATCGGTTTTGGACCAATCCAACCCAATTAAACTCAGATTGGATTTTGGTTGGTTCTTGGTTCCAAAACATTATTCTATTCAACATAAATTCTAAAACAATAAATTGAAACCGAAATTGCAACTGTGGAACAGCAATATAATACAACTACAAGCAAAGCAGTTGTGGAAGAACAATGTAAATTATGTAATAGCAATTTAACAATAGCAATTAATTAGCAACATTCAATATTAAAAACAGCAACAACTTAGGAAAGATTCAATTAACAACAACTAATAGGTGTGTAGCATGGTATTTTATATTATTAATGTATAATATATATTGTATTGAGAATTTTAGGATTTAATTAATAATAGGCAATCGGGTTGGTCGGGTTCATTGGACCCAGGGATCTAACTTGGACCCAAACCAATGTTGATCAGTCCCAGAAAACCAGAACTGGGACTAAATTGGACCAGGAAAAAAATTGAACCAAACTGACCCGATCACATTGGTTTGCTGGTGAAAAAAATTGAACCAAACTAAATTGGACTCAGCTTAGAGATTGGGCTGTTAGTGAGGGCTCGCTGGTGAAAGTTCTTAACTACAAGAAAACCAAATCTCCAACTGAAAATACCCGCTCGCTGCATCGGCGATCAGCAAATTGCTTCATTCAATGCTGGGCAGAAGCCAACTTCTTTTTTAGAACCTGCCACGTTGATTGACCCAGGCTGCTGACTGTTACCAGCAACTGCCTGCTTTGTGGTTGGATCTCCTCTTCTTCTCCAGTGGCTTGCAGAGAAAACAGCTGTGCCACCTGGTTCAGCCTTGATTTTAACAGTCTTCCCAACCTCTTCCCAGTTATTATCTTGCATGACCCACTGTCCATGCTTCCCATCAAAGTTACTGCTTTTCTGTCTTTCGTGATCGTTACTTCCAGCTTGTTGAAATCGAAGCTGATGAAGCTGATGGGACTAATTGTCCGCATCCAATCAAGCCCCAACACCACATCACAGCCTTCAAGCTTCAACAGTCATAAATCTGTCAAGAACGCTTCTCCTTGCATTTCCCAGCAAAAATTCATACAAGCCATCCTACTTACCTTGCATTTCTCCATTTGCAACTGTTACCGTCAATGGCTGCACCCTCGTGATCATACACCCCAACTTCTTCACTGTTTTTTTCATCTATAAAATTATACGTACTTCCACTATTGATTAGAACCATCAGTTTCTAGTTTCTCACCTTCCCTTCCACCTCGATAGTTTTACTGTTCACCAGTCCCCTTAATGCATGTAAGGAGATCTCTCCATCCTCTGCTTCTTCTTCCACAACCTCTTCCTCATGTGGAACATCACCTAACGTGAGTATTTCTTCACCTCCTTCCAACATTAGCAGCTGTTTTTTTACACTGATGCCTGATCTCCACACTTGTAACACTGGCCAGCCCGTTCCACTGCTCAAAGATCCTGTGATAGTGGGTAATCAGTCGGCCTTCGAACGACTGATTACCCACTATCACAGGTGGAACAGCATTGGCCTTCATCGTTTTGGCCAAATTTCACTGGTTCATTGCTGCTCTCACAGTTGAAGGCCATTTGATTGCTGCGAAAAGAAAGCTTCTGTTTCTTCATTAGGGCTTCCACCAGCATCTCCTGTAGCCTAGCACCTTTAGCTGCCTCCTTAACCGATTTTGGTTGTTGCATCTTGACTGCCAACCTGAGTTCATCATTCAAGCTGCTAATGAAACTTGAAACAAAATAGGCCTCACTTGACCTCGGATTCATTGTACACACAATGGACTTAAGTTCTTCAAACTTCTCTTGGTATTGTTGTACCGTCCCCACCTGTTTCAGCTTGTTAAACTCTTCCATGACATCTGTCAAATTTCAATCCCCGAACCTGGTACAGAATTCCTGAATGAAATTTGACTAGCTGCTGCCTTCCTTCGACTCATACCAATCCTGAAACCAAAAGTCGGCCACATCGATCAAGTAAGTTGCCGCCAATGTGATCTTCTAGTGCTCCAAAGTTTGATAGAGAACAAACAGCTTTTCACACCGTAAGATCCACCATCGTGGATTCTATCATTCGAACATAGACAGATCTAATTTCAGCATGGGAAATTGAGGATGGAACGGTGCAGTCTGCATTCCAGATCTCCTGTTTGTTGTCTGATCATCAAATACTTCTCTTGCCGCTACTGTTTCTGCTTTTAACTCCATTTCTGCCACCCTTGGGCCTAGTCCTCGTCCAGACAGCATCGATTCCGATCGTTCCTTCGGGGGGAAATTAGGGTACAGTCGTACTTGATTTTGTCCTGCAAACATAAGCATGAAGCTCTATATCTGCTCTCAAACTTCTCGAATCTAGCTTGTTATGTCCTCTCGCAAATGCAAGCGTGCCTGATCTAGCTTTCGGTCAATTGCTTCGTCGATAGCTCCAATCTTCCCTTGCACGTTCAACACCGTTGCATTAACTTGTTGAAGTTGCACCTCCATCTGCTTCATTCGCGTTTCATCCGCCATCCTTTCTGTTTGGATTAAGTTGTCATAGGCCAAGACTCGAGCTTCTGGTCAGCCCTTCTGAAATTCAAACAAGCAACTCACTTCTCTAGAACGCCTTCTGAATTGACTTTGCCTTCCTTGTTCGACTCCAAGATCATATCGTAGCCATTGGTCTTGCTCGGCTAACAGTACCGAATCGACTTCACCTTCCTTGTTTGACTCCAAGATTAGATAGTAGCCGTTGGTCTTGCTAGCCTAACAGTACCGAACCCAATTGAGATCGACCGGTTCTTGAATTAACAAAATTTGGCTGTCGGAATTTCTAGGTCTGCCTCGTCTTCGCATTTCGGATAAAAGTTTCCACGATTCCAACTTGAATCGGTGGAATTTGGTTGTCAAAATTTCTAAGTCTCCCTCGTCTTTGCGTTTCAGATAAGAGCTACCATAATTCCAACTTGAATCGACGGAATTTGGTTGGTTTCTGATTGCTTCAAGGTTGGAATTACACTGACGGAATAACTGCTCTAATACCAATTTGTCAGGATAAAAAATTTATCCTCTTGAGAGGGGAATTAGGGTTAGGAAGAAGGGCAAAGGGGGAAAAGAACGAGAGGGAGAGATGAACAGGGAGTTGCGAGAGAGAGGAATGGAAGAGAGAACATAATATTAATTTCCATCCCCTTTCCCACCAATCCTTGGTGGTTACAACCTTAACAATTTGATGGTTACATCCTCCAACAAGCTAACAACTTATTACACCCTCCTAACAGCTTATCTGCCTACCATTACAATCTATAGCATTTGCCCACCTACTGTTACAACCATAGGAAATAAAATACAATTTTACCTCGAGTTCCGCGTAGGGTCCTAACACATGTTTGTGAAATTGTCGACCTTTTTGTACCTTTGCATTTTGGGCTGTTGAAGCAAGGCAAAACTATTGACCAGTTTGTTACAATTGTCAACCGTTTTTGGCCTTTCAGCAAAAATAGTTGACCGTTTTCTTGAACTATCGACAGGGCAAAGTTCAGCTCTCGATTGTTTTTACATTAAGTTCAAATAATGTCAAAAGCTATTATATAATATCGACTTCTTGTCAAAACAGTTAACTGTTTTTATAAAAATGTCGATCGTTTGCCCAAAGCCATAGTGTGCTTTAGATTTCTCGAAGAAAATGTCGATTGGTTTGGTAAACTGTCAACCGTTTATTTTTTGACATTCTTTAACAGCTAGTTTTTGCAAGCTCTAAATGTCTCCAACAGCCATTATAACGGCTAGTTTCTTCAATGTTCGGGAGAAACCTATAAATACCAACCCAATGATATACTAGAGAGGACAAATTATGGAAATGAAGTGATAAGAACTCACAAGTGTATTCATGCTTCTCATTAGTGCTTATACTTTCATTTCTCAAAAAGGCTAAATGCATCATTTGTAAAATCTTGTTTAAGCCTTTGTGTATTTATTTGAGATATATTATAATTGAGAGATTCATCTCTCAGACCATCTCTTTTGTATTCATTGTTGTACAATTCCTAACGGTTGTGCTAGAGGGCCTACTTGTGTATAATTAGCAAGTTGTAATTCCAAGCAGTTTTGCTAGAGAGCTTATTTGGTTAAGTAGGAGGCTATAGATGATTTTGAAATCTCTAGTGGGAAGCTAGAGTAGTAGTGTAGGTTGGGTTTAGCCAAACCACTCTAAAATTCTTGTGTCTCCAGCAAATTTTGATTATTTCTTTTGCCTATATTTCATTGTTTTGTGATTTATTTTTGAAAACCTCCATAAATACTATCATAGCCAAACTATGGTGGTTGCAAGTTGTAACAACTATTTGTTATCAAGGATAGCTGAGTATAAATACTCAGCTATACCTTATCTCCTGTATTGATTATCATTTTATTCAATAAAAGATTTTTAGTGAGACTTACTTTTCTTCCTCTCACATTTTCTTTTCATTCATCGTGAAGCTCTTGCTTCACTTGGTGAGTATAGAATGTTGTTTTATGAATGTCTTCCGGTCTCATCCTAATTTGATGATAATCAAATCTTAAGTTAAGTTTGGTAAAAATAGTAGTATGTTTGAGTTCATCTAAAAAGTCCTTAAAATAGGAACATGAAACTTGTCTTTGACTATTATGACGTTTAACTGACGATAATCAATGCAAAATCGCCAAGAGCCATCATTTTTTTTTTTTTTTGACAAGAAACACCGATGAGGCAAAAGGACTATGGATAGGTTGAATAATGAATTTTTGTACCACATTTTAACTAGTTTTTCAATTTCGATCTGTTGAATTGGCGGATATCGATATCCTTTTGATTTTTCTCTTCATAGTAAACTGATGGGGGGATGCGGAGCAATAGGTCAAATTACTATATAGAGAAGAGTCGCTCAGTAAAGAGAGTTGTAGATTCATAGTACAGGAGAAGAGCCTTTACTTTCAAATGACTCGAACTGTTGCTTTCATTCTTGTCCCTGCGTGGTAAACAGATTCTACAATGGGTGAGACCTTTGCCCTAGTTCTTGGTAGTGGCTCGAACGAGGATACGAAAGACATCCCTATTTGATTCCCACGCCCATTTACCAATAAGGGAAAGAAAGCCCAACAACAATCACACACCTAAACAACAACATAGAAAGATCTGGTTTTATCCTAGTGGGGCAAATCCCCTTTCTATGCGGTAGAGGACTTTGAGATCAAATAGAATACGTTTCTTTCCATTCCTCGTGATCCCGAATTCTGTCAGGTTCAGTATCAGGTTTAAGTCAGATAGCATGATCAAATAGTCATTTAGGTGGTAAGGATGTAGGTTCTATAAAGAGGCCTCATACTCAACTACAAGCATGTGTAAAGAGTCAAGTTCATGTACCTCCCATTTTAGTTGAGACTGTCTGTTGACAGTCACAATAATTTACTGGATTTCTCCTGTAATCCTTTCATTTCTTCAATAGCCTGTATGGAGAATAGCTGTGCCACTTGTGTCAGTCAGTTCTTCAACATCTTCCGCAACTTTTTCCCTGTGATCATCTTGCATAAGCCCGTGTCTAGGCTGCCTGCAAGAATCAACTTCCTCCCATCTTTCTCAAAAGTGATTTCCAATTTATTGAAGTCAAAGATGATTGGACTGAATATTTTCATCCAATCCACTCCCAAAACTATATCACAACCACCAAGTTTCAATAACTCAAATCAGTTGCAAATCTCTCCCCTTGCATTTCCCACTGAAAGTCAATATAAGAGAATTTGCTGATCACCTTACTGCCATTGGCCACATTCACTGATAGAGGTTGAGTACTTGTAAGCCTGCAACCTAGTTTCTTGGCTGTATTTTCGTCCAAAAACTATATGTGCTTCTACTGTCAATCAACCCCATTAGCTTATGGTTGCGTACCTTTCCCTCCACCTTAACAACCTTGCCGTTTGCTATGTCTCTTAGAACATGCAGTGATATTTCTCCATTATCTGCTTCTTCAATTTCAGTTTCAACTGCTGGAATTTCTTCCATTTCCTCTTCTCATTCCAACAGTAACAATTCTCTCTTACATTGATGTCCCGGCATCTATTTTTCTCCACATTTATAACATAAACCGGCTTGCCTACATTGCTCCACATTACCAAACTTTCCTCCTGTAGGCTGATTTGAAACAACAATTGAATGAGCTGTTACATTCCTGAAATTCTGATTGTTTTTGGCTGCCTCTCTGTTAGATCCATGATGCACGGCCACTAAATGAGTTCCTTGTTGACTGGAATATTAACTTGTTCCTCTTATATGAATTTTCTGCTTCTTCATTAAAGCTTCTACAGTGAGTTCCTGTAATCTATCACTTTCAGCTGCTTGTTTTACAGTCCTTGGCTGTAACATCTTAATTGTAGGCCTCAATTCCTCACTCAAGACACTAATGAAACTTGAAACAAAATATGCCTTCAAGGACTTAAGCTCCTCAAACTTCATCTGTTAAGTTTGGACAGAGTTCTCCTGCCTCGATTTATTAAATTCCTCCACAACATTGGTCATGTTCCTGTCTCCAGATCGTTCACAAAAATCCTCCACAAAGTCAGTCCATTGACAATTATCTCATAACTGGATCCATCCTTGAAACCATGCATCCACCTCATCGCTCAAAAAAGCAGAGGCTAAAGTAATTCTCTGCTGATCCAGTATATTATACAAGGTAAAAACCTTTTGACACAGCCTAATCCACCATCTAGGGTTTTGGCAGTCAAACATTGGAATTTCCAACTTTGTCAAGGAAAGTAAGTCTGATTAGATGAAGCCTGTACCTCCTGCCTCCTATCTACTGCTCTTTCAACCACATTATCTCCAATTACAGCAAGATCAATTTCTAATTCAGAAGAACCAGCTGTCTTGTGAAGTGTTCCATTTCCTTGTAGGATTGGATCAGAACGCTCCTTAGGAGGAAAATCAGTTGGAAGACTAACCTGAGGCAATTTGGAGAACATTAGCATAAATCCGACCAGTCTTCTTGCCAAACTGTCCATAGAAGCTTCAAATTTTCTATCCAACGAGAGGATTGCATAGTGATTTCTGCTGGATCCAGCTTCCAGCAAGTCTACACGGGCTTGAAGATCGGAAACAGTTGCATTCACTTGCTGCAACTAAGCTTCGAATTGCTTCATGTGAGTTCCATCAGCCATGGCGAATTTCCAAAAGGAGTTGAATCAAAGGCCTAGGACAAGCTCTGATACCAAAATGTCAGGTTCTCAAATCTGACGGGCAATTCGCTGCTATCTAAGAGAATTAGGGCAGAACTTAGGAAGAAATGTGAGAAAGAATCAGAGGAGAGGGAAAACATAATTAGGTGAGAGAGGAACAAGATTGAGAGAGAGAAAACAGAGTATTCTTAGAAATATACTTCGATATCCTTTCATTCAGCTGGATTAGGTTTTTATACTAATCCTTAGGCGATTTAGTAGGCTGCCAATACAAAGGTACAACCTTGAACAGCCAGCTACAGTGCAATATAACTACCATGCCAAAAGTACCAAGAAACCTTTATACAAATATTAGGTTCCTGACAGAAGCCCACTAGAGATTATGAGATTTAACACTGAACCTAAACAAAACCCAAGTGAGGCCAAGGGCTTGGAAGAGTATTGCTAGAAATAATTGCTAACCTTATCAAATTTGAATGAACCTTGGCTGAGTTAAGTTGACTTTAGTTAGGCTAAATGGAAACTAAATGAAGTGCATTTAAAGGAATTATCCTCAGGTCAGGGTGTTACAAAATGAGCATGTTGTAGATATGTAAATTTATTTTTTATTTATAGAATAGCTATGTACAGCTAGGAGATTGTATATTTACTACTTAGATCAGTTGACTTTTTGATTCTTAGGAATCCCAGATTTTTAGAAATTGACAGAGAGGTGGGATCTCCTTAATTACGTAGACCTTTGTGTACAAATATGGTCTCTGTACAGCACATTAAAAAATAAGAAAGATTTTATGTTTCTCCACAGAGCATATATAATTCAAAACTAAGCTGGTAATCAAAGGATGGTCCAGCCAAGTAAATTTATAACCCATCTAGCAAAGATAGCCATAATTTGGATTTACATAAATTGAATGGGCTGCCCAATATAAAAATAATTCGATGAAGGAAAAATAACTGAAGGATAGCTACTCCAGTCCTCCATTTGCTTTCACATTATCTTGTACATCCTTACAATGTCACATGGCAATCATTTTGAACCATAAGTGTCACAGGCTCACATTCGAAAAGAAAATGCTGTAAATGTGGCTGACCCAAGACATTATATGCCACCCATGTGGCATCCCATCTCCAACTGATGTAGGACTTGACATTCTCTCAAGCCAAACATGTGACACTCTTGTTAAGATAGCTCACACTTTCTTAGGTTGTAGAAGGTCCTACCCTAGCCTGAACATAGTCAGCTTGTACACCTTCTTCATGAAACTCTTGCCTCGCTCTATCCATCAATAGAAAGAGCAATTTTGGCTAGAAAGGAAAGTCCCAAAAGGCAACTTCATCTATTTCTTTCTTATTTCTTAGGGAGGAAAATCCAACTAGAGGCCACTATGGAGACAGAAAGGGATGTAACAGAGGCAGTGTGAAGGAGATAAGAATCTGGTGTCTCCAATGGGGCCACAATGATGGTAGAAAAATGACACATTTAAGTTCCACTCTGATAGAATTGTGTCATAGGATCACATCCTAAAACAATTGCTATCATGTATGGCTGACCCAAGATCTTGTATTCCCAAGTGGCTCTCCATCTCCAATCAAGGTGGAATGTGACAATAGGCATGCAACAGAATTTTCAGGCATTTTTCCACTTCACAGTGTCTTACATGGTACAAAGGCAAGATGCAAGGGCGAGGGCACAAAATTAGAACTCATTTCTTAACATTTTGAAAGAAACATATGGCTTGATTAACAAAGTAATCAAATTTCAACATCATCTAAAAATTAAGGTAGAGGGGGTGCTGTGTTGAGAAGGTATAGGGCAAGTCACAAGATGCATCTAATTCACAAACACTTAAATGTAAATATATGGCTAATCATCAGAGCATCAAATCCCACTCTCATAGTCCACCAACATTGGATGACTCACCCCTTGTTTTGTCAACCACAGTTAACCACTGACGATCAAAGAAAGGAAAGATACATGGAGGAAAAAGAAGGAAACAAATAGAAAGGGGGAAGGGAGAGAGGACTGGAGAGAAGAAAGGATAATTGGGCATGAGTACTTGTACTCTAATCCAGAATATATGCTTTATTCATAATCTGACATTCTGGTTGGGAGCAGATCCAATGCTCACCATTACTGAATCATGTTTAATATGTATGGTTGCTATATAATTTTTTGAAGCATTTCTACTTGTAAGATGGACTACAACAGGGCTATCTATTATCCCTGCTTCAGACAAAGCCTCTGCTCCTGTATAAACAGAAGTGCTGGGCTTAGAGAATGCTCAGTTTGCTCTTAATCATTTGAACTTACAATAACCAGCCGATACCAATACCACAGCAAGGAAGGCGATGCTCTCTCATGAATCCCATATCAGCAGCAGCATAACCTAAAGCAAAACAAAAACAATATAAATAATATAGAGGCAGAAAACACTATACATAAAACAACATACATCCATACATATATACACACATAAAACCAAATCAATTTCAACCTATGTCCTTGTATTTTTCAAAGTGAATGCATGGTACTAATGGTCATCATAAAATGTTTATAAGCCAACTGCCTTTGTTCAGTTTACAAAGATATCTTTCACTAACACCGACCAATCCTACAAAATTTTCAATCTCATCCTAACCCTACATCATGTTTTTTCTGTACCTCACAGTAAAACATGAAAGTGAAATCTTTCAAATTTTACATAATGCCAATAGACTATCAATAAGACACTATTCTTCACAAATCATATCTTCTTTTACAATTTTGGTGGCATACACCTTCGTCCAGGAAATCAGTAAAATAGGATGTACATGAAGAGCAATCCTTCAAACAAGAAAAACTAGAAAAGAAAATGATCCCCTTCAAGGATTTCAATGATGAATCACATCATAGCCTAAGTAATTCATTCTCTACAGGGGAGACCTCTAGGCTCACTTCACCTACTGCTTTGGCATTAGGAATTGCACTAGCCATATAAGTTCATTACTGGAGATGGCATAACCCATTTGCAGCAGAAACAGAGAAGAGCAAACTCCAAGCCTTATCTTACTTATTAGGCATGTAGGCGACTTACTGACAGGGAAGAGGAGGATGGAATGGAAGTAGGTGGAAGAGGATTCTCTTTGTTTGGGAGAGACAATAGTAATGGAATAAACTGTAAAAGGGTTGAAACACTTTCCATCAATTTTCATGATTCCATCAAAAGCACTATTTTTTCTCTCCTTGAATGGGGAAGAAATGATCAGAAGGAAATGAAGGAAAACCTTTTTTTTTTTTTTTTGTCTTCCAAATGAGGAGAAAAAAAATTTACGTTTGATTCCACTCTTTACCCTTCCATTCGATCCTAGCACTCTCCTAGACAAATGCCAAGGTCCAAGTAAAAAATAGTAGACCAAGCACCAAATCTCCTCCCTCTGCTATGAGACACACTAATTTCCCTTCCCCAGTAGAACTCCTGTTGCCAGCTCAAATACATACACATGCATATAGCTCATTTCAGTTTTATGGTCACATATAGATATTGATGCTGGCAGATATGCATAAATCTTCTTGAGGTACACCGTACACCTGCATATGCCTCATTTCAATTCCACGGTCTTCTTAACGTGGATATAAACAAAATCCACCTTCAGGTAGTAATGTCCCAAAGCAGAGCAACAGAAAATCAACCGAAATCAAACAAGTTGAGCATCAAGCTTGATCGAAATCCTCCATCAGAGTGAAGAATCATCAACAAAATGTTTCCAAACGTCCCTTTTTTATATAAATTAAGCGAAAAAAATTGATATGGAGCCTCCGAAAATACCAACAGTTAAACAAAAACGATCCGAAACCTCCATAATTGATCGATCCCACGAATACAACACCGAGAATCATCATCAAAGAAAAATCTAATTAATCCGTGCATCCGAACATATTAATATATAAGCGAGGGAACACACCTAAATATACGAGAGAGAGAGAGAGAGAGAGGGAGACGATAAGTACCTGGAACAGTTTGGTATCCGAAATAATAATAAGGAGGATTTGCAGAGGCGCCGGGCGAAGGGGCGGGCGGAGGGAAACCGACGACCAAATGAGGCGGCGGCGGCGGCGGCACGTGTTGGTAGTTCGCAACACCCTGAAACGTGCCATAGTAGTACTGCGAGGGCGGCAGCTCACCGCCGACTGCGGCGGCAACGCCTCGGCTCTTCCCGTTTTCTTCGCTCATCTTTCTCCCTTCCCTGGCCAATGATCGCTATCGTCGGACTCGATGCCTCTCTGCAACTGGCGGTGAGTTTTCCTTAACCGGGTTAAGCTTCAAAACCGGGAAAAGGCAACCGTGTCCGCCTCCATATTTAGCTTAAATTTTCCTCGAAAAATCAAATTGAAAAACTTTTCAAACCAATATGTATATACCTTCGCCTGCGCTGCATTGCGCCCACCACAGACATTGATACATCTTTATCTAATTTAAAGTATACAGAATGACGTATTAATAGTATTATATATATATTTAAACTTAATCGTATTTTAAAAAAATTTACATTTTATTTTTGTTGAAAATATTTACCCTCTTATTGGAAGAGAAGTGAGATATAAAATAAAATAATATGCAATAAAACCAAACATAAAGATAAAAAATATAATTACGTATCCAAATTCTTAATAGATGATAATTGGAGATTTTTGATAAATTTAAAAAAAATTATTGTCGACGTTCGAAATTGATCGACGGTGATTCGTTGGCTCGCAGTGATGTAGTAGGTCCGAGAGAATAAGGATGAGATATCCAGTTTGATTTGTTGACCCGTCGACCTGTTCCTGCAAGGCACTCTGAATCTCGAGTTAATGAACGAGTGAGTAAGTGTATATGTTTTTTTTGCTCGGTCAACTTACGAAAAATATATACACTTATTCACTCGTTCATTAACTCGAGCTTCAGAGTGCTTTGCAAGATCGAGTCGACAGGTCAACAAATTGAACTAGATATCTCATCCTCATCCTCTCGGATCTACTACACCACTGCGGGCCAACGAATCACTGTCGACCAATTTCGAACGTCGACAATCATCTTTAACCATTGAAGATGTTAATATAAGATAAATTATTATTAAATTATAATATCATAGTTGCATTAATATTCATTTTATTGTAAATGCACGAAAACGTTTTGAGAAAACTATTTTGATATTTTCGAAGCATTTTCATTTATGAAATATGAAAAAATAATTTTGAATTATTTTTATAATTTTAAATATATTTTAAGACAATTATATAATATTAAAAAATATCAAAAACACCTCTTTAATTAAAAAACTTGTTTTCATCCACAAACTCAAAAGATTCAATTTGTTTTAAAATTTGTTTAAATATATCATGAAATTTATATTTATTCTTAAAATAAATAATTATTTTTATAATTTTATATATTAAAAATTATATTTATAAAAAAATTCCTATATTTTTTTATTTACTCATTTTTTTCACATTTCTATTTTTTATTTTTTTTTTAAAATATCATCTCTTTATTTCTATTTCATATCGTATATAGTTTCGTACAATCTAGATAATATCCCAAAAAGTAGTCACGGATATAACACAGCAAAGAGGAATGAAACCCAACAAAAAGTTGAAAATCTACTTCCATTGAACATCTTCAACTTCGAATTCCCAGTGGAAACCAACAATCTATTGTTGAGTTTCTTCCCAGATACAATCAAAGAAGCTGGCTGGCTGGCTGGCTTGTGGTCTATAACTTTTCGGGATCTTACAAAGCCTTTAAAATTATGGCAAGATCTGTACACTGTACAGTACAGTGATTAAAATTCAACAAATGAAGAATCTACAAGCATTCCCATGCTGCAGTTTCTGGCTGGAGAACTTAAACACTCACTCATTCGCCCAATGGGCCTAGTTATTCTTTACATTGCCTCCATCTAGTTGTACCAATCAAGGAAAAGGATTGAGAACGTAAGTACGAATAGAAAAAGCAAGAGGAAAGTCCTGCTACCGCTATTCCGTCGGATGGCCTGCGCCAGCTCGTTGTTTCCAAGTTCCACATTCTTGGTGGCTTCAATCGCCTGTTGACATGAGCGGTGTTAGGAAGAATATATGAATCAAGGGTAAATTTAACAAGTGCAAATGAAAAAGGGCAACCCAGTTGGGAGGATCGTTTTTGGTACATAACCCTACGTTACTTTGCAAAGAGATTGTTTTCACAATTTTGAACCATGACATTCTAGTCCCAGAAAGGGCAGCCTTACTATTGTTACCAAGGCTTGCCCTCTAATAAAGTGACAATGTAGACTTGAAAATATAGTTAACATAGCATTTAACTCTCACCATTAATGACTGAAAGAAGAAAAATTCATGCTTTCACCTGCTTATTAGAATGTGCAGGCAATGTGCTGTCCTAAACATGTGTGTTTGCCTTCAGTTTAAGTCATGCAAATTCATAAACTTGGAATACTTTCATCCTGGATCAAGTGCCTGATACTCATCTAAAAGCAATTGACGATAATGAGTACAATGGTAATGCAATAGTGAAAGGAAGAACAAAAGGATTTGCTCAATATATTTTCTATAAGAACCCAGAAAACATTCAGTGCACACCAAGGTAGGTGATGTAGGAAAATAAAATAGTAATCGTCCCTGATTTCACTTTAACTTGTATGTTACTGATCAACCACTTCTTGCCAGGCATAATTTAGCTTATTACAATCATCGGCTAAAGAAAGTTGACAATAGTTTTTTCTCATTTTCCTTTTTGTTTACTGTAGGCTTTTAACAATTCCCTTACTTGTTTTTGGTTGTTCAAGACGCATGATAAGAGAATCTAGGCTCCACCGCGTAGCTTTGGCAAAGGCAGCTAAGAAGCATATTGTTCAGATAGGCAATACTATGTTGCCAACTGCAATAGTTGAGGCAAGATGTGGCGGAGTGGAGTTGCAAAATAAATCAATCCTGGACATCCGTACTTCTTCCAGAAACAGAGAGATGAAATGTATGCAAGTTAACAACACACACTAGCAGACTGACCTGCTCATACAAAAGCTCTATCTGTTGAGCTTGTTGCAGAACATGCGTTGAAATGAGATGATTCAATGCAGACATTTCCACCATCTTGGTTTCAGTTTCTTGAGCAGCATCTAGAAGACTAGTCAACTCCACCTGTATAAAGGCAACAAGGAGTGGCTTTGGTTTATTAGGATCCCATTAACAATAATTTATCACTTGTTGAACCAGATGCATAAACTGGAAGAGAACTTTTCAGGCAACCAATGTGCTGGTAACTACCTGAAGGGCACGTGTTTCATCATCCAAAAATTGCTGCTGGACTCTAATTGGGTCAGTTTGAACCTCAGCAGGTTCCCTGAGCTCTTGGTTGTCAGTTTGCTTAAGCTCTATATTGTTAGAATCATGGTTGTTCACAGAATGAGATGCAGGAGTTCGTTTCAGTTTTCTCCTTGGCGTTGCTCGGTTGATGGTTTCTTGGAAGCGTATGGCTCTGAGCTGATCAAACTGAGATGTAACTGAATGAAGCTTTTCACTTAATATCAACACCTGAAAATTAGACTCAGGGAACAAAAGAATTATTCACAAACATCACCGTATGGTAAAATGAAATGCTGCAGATGTGAACAAGCCTAATTCACATGCATTTAGTTGGCAAGTTCGCAGATTAAAGTTTGCAGTCTTCACTTGTTCCAAGCTTGTGATATCTCATTATCCTTATAATTGTTTTTAAAAAAATCCAATTAATTTTGTATGCACTGTAGCTTAAATGTGGAAATAATGCCAGACCAAGCCCAGTATCCCATTCCTTTTTCTCCCCTACCACTGTCAGATCCTTATAGCAATGAACTTTTGACGCTGCCCTTTGAGGATTATTATTGAGGGCATAATGGGTAAGTTATCTGGACAGCATTTTGGCACAGTTCAGCAAACCAAACCTGACCAGGGCAAGTTACAGGCAAAGTGTGGAACAAAAATAATCAGGATAACTACTTCCTTGTACAACATAATCAAGGGCAAACATAAAAGGTTTGGTTCAAAAAGGCATTTTATGGTTTTCTCATCCTAATCCAAACAGGATTTCTTACAGTTGTGGTCTATC
Organism: Diospyros kaki; assembly: GCA_036245055.1. Classification (NCBI taxonomy): domain Eukaryota; kingdom Viridiplantae; phylum Streptophyta; class Magnoliopsida; order Ericales; family Ebenaceae; genus Diospyros; species Diospyros kaki. The sequence goes on from BSEG01000010.1 coordinate 5,836,763, forward strand.
CAAACCAACAGTCTCCAAATTAGAAATAATAGATCATCAATTAAATAAATCAATGTTAATCAATCAATAGAACTGGGAGTTGACCTATAACAAATTTAGCGAGAATATACGCAGTCTCTCTGTTAGGTTACGAAATTGATGTACTGTCTCAAACAAACAACAACATATCCAGCCGTTATCCCACTATGTGGGGTTGGCTACATGAATTCTAGATTTCTATGTGGGTTACATCCCAACAGATAGTTTGTCTAGAATTCATATTTGGATCCGACTAGGTTTTACGCTGGCTGTCGGCTACCTAACGCAACCCTCCTCCTTTATCCAGGCTTGCGACTATTGATGTACTGTCTCACATTGAGTAAAATGGAAAATGCAGAGACTTTATGGCTTTTCAAATTCCATTTATGCTGCTTTTAATAAGGGAAAAGGGAAAAACTTCAAAATTCCTCTCTTTCATTCGTTTGTTTACATTTCAAGGACATTTAAAAAAAAAAGTTAGGAACAATGAAAATTCCATTTTTTACACCCTTAATGAAGGCCAAGAGGAGGGCCAATGATGTGGGACTATAGGAAGATAAGAGATTAAGAAGAAGAAGCCAGATAAGAGAAGAAGCCAAGAAGAAGGAAAAGCAGAGATAGAGAGACAGAATTGCAGAAAGTAGGGTTGAAACAGAAGAGATTAAGAAGAAGAAGACACAGAGAGTGAGGGAGAGAGACTCAAGAAAGGGAAATCATTTATCCAATCATCCAAAGCTGAATAAAAGGTTACATTATGTTGCCTATTTATAGGCAATTAAATAATAACCTATCTAAAGATAACAACTAATCAAAATATGATTATAATCTTTAAAAGCAAATATAACTCCATCTAATCCCTAAATCAAATAAAATTCTATTATCTAAATAACTATGATAAATCAAAATAGAACAAGATAAAACCTAATCTAAATCTTATTTTTAAAATCAAAATAGAAAAGCATCGCTATCATTCTCCCTGGTTGGGAGAAAAAATAGTCCTTGAGTTGAATCTAGACTTGTGCCATTAGTAGTTGAGAATCGTTGTCATCATCAACTTGCTTGAAGTAAGATAAACTTGTGTTTCCATGGCTTGATGGCTTAGTGATGACAATTGTGATTCTTAGCCATTGCTATGGTGATGGTGGCTTTCATGGACTCTACATGGCTGTTGATGAAGGAATGTTGTTGTGCGGCCATTGCAGAAAGTAGGGAAGAGACAGGATAGATTAAGAAGAAGAAGAAGAAGAAGCAAGAAGAAGAGAACAGAGAGAGAGAGAGACAGAGAAACTCAAGAAAGGGGAAACTATATTATTCAGTCATCTAAAGCAGAATAAAAGGTTATATTATGTTGACTATTTATAGGCAATTAAAATATAACTTATCTAAAGATAACAACAGATCAAAATATGATTATAATCTTTAAAATCAAATATAACTCCATCTAATCCCTACATCAAATAAAATTCTATCATTTAAACAACTACCATAAGTCAAAACAGAACAAGATAAAACCTAATAATCTTCTTTTTAAAATCAAAATAGAAAAATATCCCTATCAGCCAACCATACATATATGAACACATACCATAAAAACTCTATATTTATATAAATAGCCCATACCATAAAAAACTCAATGGAAGTGGTAGATGTGAAGATTAAGAGAAAGATTAATATTATGTGCCTTCAAGAGACGAGATGGGTAGGGAAAAAAACAAAAACTTTATCAGAAACTGGATATAAAATATAGTACACAAGAAATGATCGAACGAAAAATGGAGTAGGAATTATTATGGATAAAAGCTTAGTAGATGAGGTAGTGGATGTAAAGAGAATAGAGGATAGGATTATTATGGTGAATGTTAGTCTAGGAATAATGACTATGAATATCTTTAGTACATATGCACCACAAACGAGGTTAGGCGAGGAGATAAAAGCAAAATTCTAGGAGGACCTAGAGGGACTCATACAAATGATATCAAGAGGAGAGAAAGTGATTATAGAAGGTGACTTAAATGGTCACATGGGTAGAGACGGAAACGGCTATAGAGAGGTACATGGAAGGTATGGATTCGGGAAAATTAATAATGAGGGTAAGTCTATTTTAGATTTTGTTATAACATATGGGCTCATCATAACCAATACTAGGTTCAAAAAACGGGACGAACACTTAATCACATATAAAAATGTCGCATTAAGCACCCAAATAGATTACTTCCTCATGTGACAAGAGGATCGATTATGTTGTAAAGATTGCAAGGTGATACCAGGGGAGTGTTTGACTACTCAACATAAACTTTAGATAATGTCAAAGTAAGAAATTGGAAGAGAAAAAATCACATAAAACAAAATCCAAAAAATTAGGTGATGGGATTTAAAAGGGGAGAAACAACTAATCTTCAAAGAAAAATTATGGGATAGAAGAGAATGGAATGGAGAAGGACATGCAAACCAAATGTGGAGGGAAATGGCTATTGCCCTAAGAAGCACGGCAAAGGTAGTCCTTGGAGAGACAAATGGTAGAGCCCCAAACCTTAAGGAGTCTTAGTGGTAGAATGAAAAGATACAATTGAAAATTAGAAATAAAAAAACTTGTTATAAGGCTGTATATCAGTGCAACAATGAAGAAAATCTAAAAAATTATGAAGAAGCGAAAAAAACAACAAAAAGAATTGTTAGTGAAGTAAGGTCAAAAGCATATGAGAATCTATATAAAGGACTTGATACAAAAAATGGAGAAAGGGATATATATAAATTAGATAAAGCAAGAGAAAGAAAAACAAAAAATCTAAACCAAGTGAAATGTATAAAAGATGAAAACCAAAATGTATTAATGAATGAGGGAGTGATTAAGAAGAGATGGAATGAGTATTTCACAAAATTATTCAATAATGGTGGGGACATAAGAGTTAGGTTGGAACATCTTAGTAACTCTAAAGGGAACATGAGCTATACATTTTATCGACGCATAAGTTCAAATGAAATAAGGTAAGCATTAAAAAAGATGAAAAATCATAAGGCAGTGGGACCGAATAATATACCAATAGAAGCATAGAAATACATGGGAGAATAGGGCATCTCCTGGCTAACAAAATTATTTAACGCGATTCTTAAATCAAAAAAGATGTCAGATGAGTGGAGGAATAGTATTTTAGTTCTTATATACAAGAACAAAAGAGATGTTCAAAACTGTGAAAATTAAAGAGGAATTAAGTTAATGAGCCATACCATGAAACTTTGGGAGAAAGTAATAAAGCAGAGGCTCAAAAAAGAAACAGATGTCTCGGAAAATCAATTTGGTTTCATACCTGGTAGGTCAATAATGGAAGCTATATACCTACTGAGGCGCCTAATGGAAAGGTATCGGGATCATCAGAAGAACCTACATATGGTGTTTATAGATCTAGAAAAGGCCTATGATAGAGTCTCTAGAGAAGTATTATGGAGGGTTTTAGAGAAGAGAGAAGTCCGAATAGTCTATATACAAGCTCTTAAGGACATGTATCACGGTGTAGAGACAAAGATCAGCACATGCAGAGGGGATACTAAACCGTTTAAAATTACAATGGGACTGCATCAAGGTTCTGCACTAAGTCCATACTTATTTGCTTTAATAATTGATGAACTCACTAAACACATTCAGACAGAGGTGCTATGGTGTATGCTATTTGCAGATGACATAGTGTTGGTGGATGAAACAAAAGAATAAGTGAACACTAAGCTTGAGTTGTGAAGAAACAATTTAAAATCTAAGGAATTTAATTATATAGAAGGAAAACAGAATATATGGAATGTAAATTTAGTAAGAATGCAAGAGTGGAAGATGTTATAATAAAATTAGAAGACCAAATCTTACAAAGTAAAGATCATTTTCGATATTTGAGATCAGTGATTCAAAAATATGAAAAAATTCACGAGGATGTCACGCATAGAATTAAGGCAGGTTGGCTAAAATGGAGAAATGCATCAGGGGTGTTATGTGATGGTAAAATCCCATTAAAACTGAAAGGAAAATTCTCTAGAACAGCTATAAGACCAGTCTTGTTGTATGACTCATAATGTTAGACAGTCAAATACCAGCATAAGCAAGAGACGAGCGTAGCAGAGATAAGAATGCTAAGATGGATATGCGGCCATATAAGAAAAAATAAAATTAGAAATGAGGTTATTCGTAATCAGGTAGAAGTAGTGCCAATCGAAGAGAAGATGAGAGAGACTAGACTAAAATGGTTTGATCACGTGAGAAGGAGACCAAGAGGCACTTCTATGAGGAGAGTTGATGAAATGAAACAACTAGTCAAAAAAAGAGGTAGAGGCAGACCTAAGAAGATTTTGGGAGAGACATTAAAGTTTGATATGAAGTGTATGGGTCTAAATAAAGATATGACAAAAGACAGAAATACATGGAAGTCTAGAATTCATGTAGCTGACCCCACATAATGGGAAAAAGGGTGGATATGTTGTTATCTAAAAAAGAGTAGTCTCCCAACAAAACAAGCAAAATCTTTCATCTACAAGGTACAAATACACAACTAACTTGCATACCTATCGCGCCTTTCTTAGTGTCACTTTCCCTCTCAAACAAAACTCAAGAATGGATTGAATTCTTCACTCTTTTTTTCTCCCATGTTTCTCTTCTCCTCCTCCTCCTCCCTTAAACCATGGATTAGAGAAGATAAAGATATGCATGTCATCTTACCACTCCATGTTTGTGTGCAATAGTATCCGCATTAGAATGGTCACCCTTTATGCCAAGCCATCCCCTTGAGTTTGATTCTTCATTGTTTATACTATTTTTGAGAATATCTATTTGTTCTTTGCACACTTTAACAAAAACTGCAACCTGCAAAAATTGGGATTAGCAAAAAAGAACAGTGTGGAAAAATGATGCAGGACTTACAATATTAGAATGATATATATATATATATATTGTGTGTGTGTGCTTGGGGGGGTGTTGTGAAACCTTAGACATTTAACTGCTTTAAACTATGGTGGAAAAATTACGAGATAAAGTTCTGCTTTGAATGTGCACAAACCATCCTTCCTCAATTCTACAAAGAAGCATGAAGATTTTCTTTCTTTCATTCCATAAGCAACAATTATGTAAATATAAAAAAATGCCAAAAACAGGCAAACCCACAAATGAGCCATAGCAGCCTCACCTTAGCCACTATTACACTGCAATACAAGACTAAAAGTTTTTTTTTTTTTTCTATATCCTCAAAATCCCTATTACGTCGCTCATGCCAAATATACAACATAACACAAGACAGAGTAACCGTCTGACCATGTCAAAACGTCCATCTTAGCTTTTCAAGATCATTTCCAAAGGGAAAAACACAGATAAAACATTTTATTTTACCACTGCACTATTTTTTACTCTTTTGCCAGAAACAATTTAAATAGTAAAATATATCAAATGACAAGGTGAATGATTAATATTAGAAACCAGTTACATGTATCCTGTAACAAAAATTAATAAAGTAAAATCATGATTTATTTTCAAGATTGTTGTTAATTGCAATATAAAATCATTTATTAACAGATGATGGCTTGTCTAAATAACACAAAGACCCACAAGAGCTACGTTCCCAAAACTTACTTCATGCTCAATGCTATCTCTCTCCTGTTCAGTGGTGCGATGCAGGTCTACATAATCCTTCTTGTGCCTTATCAAGAACTGTTCCAAAGCTCTAATACTTTCGAGCTGAAAAAAGAAGAGAAGTATAATCCACCAGCAAAACTAACTGTACATATATTTATTCTTCTGAAATAAATAGAAAGATCAAAGATGAAGTGCTCCACTAGGAGTGTGTGGCAACATCATTTCTACCTTACTTTCTCACATTTAAAACTATCAAAAAACAACAACAACAAAAAAGCCGGAAAATTGGCATTTTAGGCTGAAAGTATATACCGTCTTTAGTGCAGTTATGGTAAAAGATGACCTCTGCCGAGGTTTATGCATGATGAAAGATGCCAATACAGCTGCCAGTTTGGACTGTCAAGAGTAATCACACCACAGCTAAGTTAATATACTAATACCAACATATGAAATAATAATATTAAAAGAATGGTGTCAGATCTAAGTCATATTAACATGAGATATAGTTCTTCATTATAATATCATGACTGTTGTAATGAGTACATCAAATACATTCATCATCTAAAAATTGCAATTGAAAAGCATGATCAGGTCAGATCAATGCCCTGCACAGGATTTTGTACAATCATTCTAGGATCTGAAGTTAGTCATGTTTCCATGTTGTATAGGTTGGATTCATAATATCAACCACGTGATGAAACACAACTACATCAATTAATTTCATTCACCGTTATCTCAAGAAACTTTTCCATATGAAGTTAGTGTTAGAACTTTTCCTCATCATTCCCTCACAAGAGGGTTGCATTAAGAAGAGAAAATTTTGCCACATTGTTCTTTTACATAGATTTGTATTCTCAATGTGACTTTTAAAAGTTGTCAATTGACGTTATGAATGTTGTGTCACGGACCCTAACTTGGTTAGGATTATTGAGCCAACTTGCAGTCCTAAGACAATCGACCTTATGTTTTAATGATTTACAAAACTAATATGATCCAAACACAAAGTTTTACTTTAAATTTTGTGGTTATATATGTTTGAAAATGTTTTCAAAAGGATAATAGTTGAAGAAACAGTGAGCTACAGGATCATAGTTGAGTAAAATATCATTCTAACATAGAATAGGGAAACAACTTTGCATTTTGCCTCAAATAGGGGAACCAATAGTTGACTACTAGAAGTAGGTGGCCAAATTTGCATTCTTTCCCAGACTAGGAAAAACAAAAATCATCTCTTTTTCCCCTTTCTCTTTCTTTTTCATTTGATCTATATAAGAACATTGTGGCTTAAATTTATGCCAAAGTTTCAGGAAGAAAGGAAATAGGATCTTTATCTGAATGCCATCGTTGAACCGATTTTTCAGAAATTGTTTCAGATAATTGAACACCATTATAGGTACATTTAACAAGTGTTTCTCTATTCCATTCATTTAAATCCTTAGACCACTAAATAGTTGACTACCATAGAGTAGGCGACCAAATCTACACGATGTCCCAAAATAGAGGAACCAATAGTCAAATACTTCAGAATAAGTGAACCAGTTTGCACACTGTCTAAGAATAGGGGAATCAATAGTTGACTAATTTGGAATAGGTGAAAAAGTTTACATGCTGTCTCGAAGTAAGGGAACAGAATAGTCAACTACTCCAAGAATAGGCGAACTAATTCAAATTAAGGGATACTAAAATAGTCGTCTACTCTGAAAATAGTCAACCACCTTGCTGTAACGGCTAGTTTGTTTGCATGTTAAGATTTTGTGTAGGAGTTTCTTTCAAGCATTAAATGCACTTGTGGTTGTTGAAAACATTCAAAATGAGGTCTTAAAAGTATAAATACAACTTCATAAACACGAGAAAAAGATTGAATGCACATTAAAGGCTATTGACTCTCAAGCATCAAAGAGCTCTCAAGTATAAATCTCTCAAAGTGAATCAAGGAGACCAAGGCATTTAAGGGACTCAAGAAATATCTTTAAAATCTTGATCAACCAGCATTTTAAAGAATTTATTTCAGTAAGATTTGTTACCTTGTTCGATATTGTTCTTCATTGTTATAAATTTGTCCAAGTGTGTACTTTAAGCTTGTATAAATTGTATAAATCTTTATTTGGATTGTTGGCTTCCTAGAGACTGATCAAATCTAGGTGTTTGTAGCAAGTTTCTGATGTGAGCTTCTGGAAAACCTCGGTGGAAGTGTTGATAGTGGAAGACAAGGTGGTGCAGAGTCGACATAAGCATGCAAACACCGACCACTATAATCTTCTTGTGGATCCTCTTATTGCTTGCTGTTGTTGATTGGCTACATTGCATATCTCATTTGCATTCAAATACAAATATATCTGAAAAGAGTCTATACACAAGAAAGGAACCAACAAGGATAAGGTGCAATTGATGATGATGTGTTCTAGTCTCTAAAACATAACAAAATGTAACAGTGATACCAATTCAACCCAAGTTTTAACATTAAACCTAATACTTGATAGCACGAGACAAAATTGATTCAATATCAAGCAACCCACAGAAACATATAAAAGTAAAGGATGCTAGATTATCCAGTACCCCACCCCCCTCTAAAAAAAGACAAAAACATGAACTTCCAGCATGCCTTTTTTTCCCTCAGCATCATTAAATGTGCTTTTAGCAGTCATGACAGGATTCATCATGCCATTTGGTAACCCCAGACAGCATAGGTCTTGCCATGAACCAACCAAAGGAGATTTAGAAACTCTATTTTTGACCTTATGCAATTAAATGGAGGGGAAGGGTATATAGTTCTTGAAGTAATGTTGAGTCATGATTTGAACCCATGTAATGTTTCTCCTCTCACCTCAAATTTCTTTTCCCAAATATGAATCTTCAGCTAAGCAATTCTCCCAAACTAAGGAAAGTCACAGATAAAACCGTGACAGTTTCATGTTTGTTTTTATATTCATTCAGTGTGAGAAAAAAAAAACCAAAGCAATACCACCAAAATGTTGATACACATACAGACATATATTAAATACAATATCAAAGGCATGTTCACAATCTGCCTCTTTTAAAGAAAGCATAAATGTGACTTGTTCATTGTGTGATTCAGCTAAATCACCTATTCTGGTTCAATTACCCCACCATCCTTCAGAAGAATTCAACCTCTCAGAAAGACCAAGTATGGGGAGACTCATTTTGTTATCTTTGGGATTAGGTGGGCGAAGTGTCAAGCTTAGGGTGGCCTGTTGTTGAATCACTAAAAGGTACTTTTTTAACTCATCACCAGATATGCACATAAAAACAAAAGCAGGAAACTAGATTTCAAAGAAAAATCTATAGAGGATAACAACAATATTATACAGTTCCAGCATCCTTGAAGAAGGCCTTTCAATAAAACCATTATGTCCAACAAGATAATAAGAAGGTTCACAGTTATAAAAGGTTAATTAGTATCTTAATACCAGTTACAAAAGCCAAACAGACCTCATCATATCCCATAGACAAAGCTGTTCGGTGTATTGCATCTTTAAAATCTTCGGTTCTGTCTCCTATTCTTGCCATATCGTAACATCCACCAACAAAGAACTTTTGATCTTCTGTAATAAAAAGAATTCACAATGAGCAAACCCACATGACAGGTATAACATAAGAGAACACCACATTGGAAGAAAAGAAGATAAAACAATGTTAACCAACAAGTAAACCATTTTACTAGTCAATTAACACCCTATTTCAGCTAAATCAGTACCAGTTTTTTATTATTTTTCCTGGGCAATGACAGAAGGGAGTTAAGGAAAATAGATCCGTTTTCGTTGAGCAAACTTTCCAGAACTTCTTTTGGGTTCAGTTTGTTTGCAGAAAAGTGTTTTTAGGAGGGAATGTAATGTTGAAGGAAACCAAATTTCAGAAAAATAATTTTTCTAAACCATGTTTTCTCATGTTTGACTGTAACCTGAAGCACTCCGATGCCTTGCTGTTAATGGAAACAGAGCGAGAGACAGACTGGAAGAGAAGGAGAAGAGCCGAACAGATAGAGAGGGAGAGCCGCCGAGAGAGCGAGACGGAGGGGGAGAGCCGGCGACAGAGAGAGACAGCCAGAGAGCGAGACGGAGAGGGAGAGCGCCGGCGACAGAGAGACACGGCCAGAGAGAGACGAAGAGGCAGATCCGGCGAGAGAGCGAGACGGAGAGGCAGATCCAGCCAGAAAGCGAGACGGAGAGGCAGATCCGGCGAGCGGGAGACGGAGAGGGAGACCGGCGAGAGCCAAACGGCGATGGAGGCGAGGAGGCAGAGTATTGATGAAAAGGGTTAATTGCTTTTCGAAATTAAGCAAATTGGAAGGTGTTTTTTGTTGACCCAAAAACGTCTTCAAGTTTAGTATTTTTATGATTCCAAAGGCTAGAAAATACCTCAAACAAACGCAACTTTAGAAACAAAAAAATGTTGTGTTGCAACGAGGGATAAAAATAAATAGTCCATCTATATATGCTCTGTCAAGTTACCTTTGATGCATGAAAATGGTTTGGAGATGTTATTATGGCATTTTGAGATGTTTCTTGCTTCGAAAACATCAAAGATGATTCGAAATTTTTTTGGACCATTTTTATAATTTATGAAACATTTTGGCAATGTTTTGCAAATCATAGAAAATTATTGAAATCGTGTTTTTGGCAATTGATTTATGGTTAAAGATGGAATTGTTTCCATCTCTAACCAGCCACTATCATTCTGGACCAGTGAACCTTTTATTCTTTAGTCTTCTTCACATTCATGCTGCCTGTCCTTTAATAGTTTAGCCCTAAATCTATTTCTATTTCCAAATCCTGAAGATCATTGCCATCGACCCCTCACCGATTGCTTCTTGTTTGCTTGGTGCCCGTGTTACTGTAGATCTAGCCTCGGTCTCACTATCGTCATTCCCTCTCATGGTTGTTCCCTTCCTTAGTTAGTCATTTCCTTTCATCGTCGTTCCCTCTCACACTTGCCACCGATTGTTTCTTGTTGCTTGGTGCTCGTGTCGCCATCAATCGAGTCTTGATCTCTTGGTCATCATTCTTTCTTGTGGTCGCCGATCGTTCCTTTTCTCGGTCAGTCGTTCCCTTTTGCACTTGTCGTCGATTGCTTTTTACTGTTTATCTGTAAGTAATTTCTATTTTAAAATATCATCATCTTATAATACTATTAGCCACCATTTAATTAAGCAAATCCTAGTCAGATTATATCTATAATCTTTTATAAAATTGTTGTTGTCAAAATACAACATTGAGATTTATAGTGTGGGAATGCTGCAACCAAGGTGGAGCGAGGTGAACAACTAGCAAGTGTCTGCTCGTGGAAATATGTGGCGGGTGACTCTAGTCTTCAATTGCCTGATAGGAGTCTTGAATAAGCTCTCGGGTGCATTTCCAATAGAGGATTAATTCATCCAGGAGCATTTTCTGGTATGTTAGGGTGTAACTGCGCTCACAAAAATAAGTTAGAAGGCACGTGGGGATTCCTCACCTCATGTATGCCCTTCGATGCTTAAGACAGTATGTGAAGGAAAATAGTTATCTGGGGGAACTAATAAAGATTCCGTTGAGTGCGCAGTAAACAAAAGATGCAATTTATTGAATATAAAAAATGTATGTTTTCCAACGAGAAATGAGTTATTCATAGTATTTTTACTAGATGTCAGGGATGAACATGCATTCGTTGGGGATAAGAATTGCGATCTTTGGTCAAATTCAAATGGACTTAAAAGAATCCCATCCCCCTTCCGGCAAAGGACTAAGTGGCCTAAGGAGTCCTTTGGAAGAAGATGGGCATTGCGACGAGTTGCCAGAGCATGTTCTTGGGCTCTAGGTGGCCTGCCTAAGCAAAATTTTGCGTTGTTAGAGGATGCCTTCAAGTGTTTTTTATAATTCTAAATTTAGCCTGATGTTTTCGAGAGGGATTAAACCCAAGTAAAGATTACAAAATGTTATATAACGCATGAAGCTTTCACTTGTAACCTAATTGAAAATATTAGAGCCTAAGGGCACCCACGTAGCTTAGCTAAGAAGGCCTAGATGGGATTACATGCATGTAGATTGCAATGTGTGAGGGAAGGTGATTGAGAATGTTCGGTAATTTTTGGGGTCTAAATGTAATTCTGAAAATTGAGAGTTGGATTAGTATAAGATTAATATTTGTGCATAAATAAGTAAGGAGGCTTGTAGATGGAACGGTCACGCAAATAAGAGTAAGCAACCGGTCACAGGTTTGAGTCAAGAGCGCAGCCGTTTTAGGGGCGCCATGTGGCATCCTAAAGTGGGACCAGAGGCTCTACAGCGCGTTACCACGTGGCAACCCTAGAAGAAAAAATCGTTACGTGGCAATCCAGGAAGAAATAAGCGCCCGAAAAGGAAGGCGACCTGGAAAAGATTATGGGAAAGAGCTAGCCAAGGAATAAGCTGAGTCCTAGAAGAACGTGAGTCCAAGGAGAAGCTATCTCCAGGAACAAGTTATTTGAGAAGGAGGAGAGTTCGAGGAGAAGCTCTCTCAGGGAATAAGTTGCCCAGGAAGGAAGAGAGTTCGAGGAGAGGCTCTCTCAGGGAATAAGCTACTTAGGAAAGAGGAGAGTCCGAGGAGAGATTACCCGAGAAGAAATAAGACTCTTATGGGAATAAAGACAAACTGCTTAGAAAAAAAATCTCAGTTTCTGGGAACATTGGCTCTTTATCTTTTCTACTTTCTCCCTTACCAAAAAAAGTCTCATTACTGTTCACATTACTATACTATTTATAGTTTGAATGACCATTTTTTCTCTTAGATAATTTTACCCTCAAAATTGTGATTATTAATATTATTAATTATTCCTTTACTATTTATTTATAATTTATTCTTGAAAAAAATATAAATTCTTGTATTTATTAATTAAAAATATTATCAAGTGGACATTTAACAAATATACGGCACAACAATAGCCCCATACTCTTTGTTTTGACTTTTAAGTCAAATGGAAGATTATATCATTCTCGCATGTCCACCTGACTTGATGGATAAACCAATTTTTCGAGGATTCATGGCGTCGCACTAACATAAAAGTTTCAGATCCTTTACTCAATTTTCAATGTTTCAGGCTTACAATGAAAGATTCGAAGGTGCAGCTTGAGGTCCCAAAAATAAAGAACGATTTTTTCAAAGAATGACATCAGCGTGCCTTTAGGGTGTAAAAAAGAAGCTTGGGGAAGTATAAGCCTCATTTGCAATGTTGCATAAGTGTTGAGAAATTTGTATTTTGATTTATAAAGAAAATATTTTTAAAAAATATATTTTCATAAATTTGGTTTATTGATGATTTCCAAAATATTTTTTGTGGAACCCCTGCCTAGATACCCCAGCCAAGTTGAAGAACCCAAGCAAGAACCCTAGAAAGGAAATGAAACAGAAGAGAAGCCATCCTAGCCTGCCATGCATGTTCAACTAGGATCACTTGAACACATACAAAAGAAATAGACAACAGGAGCATAACTCACATCCTAGGCATGCATACAAAGGGTAATCGGCCCACAATGTTACATGGTATATATATATAGAACAATGCCAAATACTCAAAAGGTAAACAACCAATGCACGACACCACAAGATACACATCAAAATATGATCTGCTAGGACTGTCATGTACACCATCTATCAGAATAGCTCAAGTATTGCTAGACTCACCCCCACACTTAGCTTCGCCCTTACCTGGAATGAAAAGAAGCAAGAGTGAGTCACAAGACTTAGCAAGTATATAAGAAATGAAAAGCTAATAAGAGTATGGAAGTTAAAGAGTAACCCACACCCAACGTGTAACAACCATACATCACATGTCCATAAATCACATGACAGATATAAAAAAATGTCGCATAATAAAGTATGCACATATCGGTCCTTAGGACCTACATAAGACACACGACACCCAAATACCTGTTACAAACCTGTCACTACCCTGAAAGGCAACATGAGCAACTCATCGAGTCAAAGCTCCCTCGGGCTGATGCTACTGAAATCCTAAACAACACGTTAACTATGCCCGTAAACCAAACCTCGTCACGGAATACTCGAAAAGCAGCTGCCCCCCAACCAAATGGCGCTAGGAACCATGCAATGCACAAATATAATGCAGTAGCATAATGAGAATCAATGTGATACATAGCCCCTATAAAATCATGCATCAAGCTATGCTCGCGCATATAGGAAGTCACACTCAATGCAGTACTCGTGTCCAACTAACCTAAGTATTAAAACAACCTAGTATGCTTGTGGCCAAGCATACAAGTCACATGGATTCCCCCAAATGGGTAAACCCCAAGCCCATGCATGCATTTGGAATGACAAAGTATTGGAAATTACAAAAAAAACCGCATGCATTATACTCTCGGCCATAACAACATCATTGCACTACCCCAACGAGAACTTAGCCACGCAATAGCCTAGCTTCATTCCGACAACAAAACAGAAGGGGAATCGAATCCTTTAAAGCACACCAGAAAAGACCCACCAACTGAGCAATTGTCCAACCAAGATAGAGAACACTAGAAAGTAACAAGCCTATCTGATTAGCGAATCATCGAATAAAACCATCCATAACTCAACAGTGAGGAAATAAACCGAACATTGAAGTGTTGGAGTCTCTCACAAGCTAAACATTGGATGTCATAGAATTTAAGAGGGGTAAGAGCTTGCTTGAAATGAAAAGGAAACCGAACCCCAGAAGCTTGGCCAAACCCTTCTCATTCTTCCTCTTCTTCTTCTTCTTCTTCTTTTTCTTCTTCTTGCTCTCGACCTAACACTCTGAAAATATCTCTTCTTCTCTCGATAATCACTCGATTTATATAGCAAGAGTCAGGGGAAAATAGATGTAAACATGTGACAAGATCGGATGTAGAGCCTCTACCACTTACTAAAGGTCAGTTTGGACGAGGAAGTGGCCTAGGAAGTCATTTACAGAAAAGCTCATCCAAATATAATAGGTGATATTCGAATATGGAAAGGCATATTCGAATATGTGGGTAACCATCCGAATACAAGAGACAATAATTCCTTAGGGTATTCGAATACCATGGCTTTCTATCCGACTATGAAACCCAAGAATCCATAGGGGTATTCGAATACCGTAACTTGTTATCCGAATATGAGACCCAAGAATCCATAGGGGTATCCAAATACCATCCATTGTATTCGGATACCATGCCATTTAAAAGGGAATATCCGAATAGCCCTATAGGTATTCAGATGCCTCTCCAAAACTCTAGCATATTTGAATATAGCAAGCCTATTCGGATACCAAGGCCAAAACAAACACACCCATTCGAATATCTCATGTTTCTATTCAAATACCAAAGCCCAAAATCAAGCATGCATTCAGGCATCATCTTCTGGCCCTTAAATCCAAAACACAAACACCCACACACTCATGCAAATGAGTACCATACCATGCTAATTAAATCCCGACCTCAACAACAGGTCGTTACAATTTTTCTATAAATCATTTTAAATTGGAGAACTTTAGTATTTCTTATATATATATATATATATACATATATTTCAAAATAACCAAGTATGGTTTTCTCTTAGTGTATGCATAATGCTTGAGAGAAAAACTCTTTGAAAATCGACTATGTATGAAAAAGTCTTTTTGAATATATACTCATATTATTAAAATTTTTAAAGGCAAAGTATTCAAGTATTATTTTAAAGCTTCTACACTTTTTTAAATAAAAAAAATAATCGAGTATTGAAGTCATTTAGTCAACTATCTCAAAAACCTACTCAAGTATGTTCTTACCAAACGCTAAGTTTCTTAAAGCTATAATTGAGTATGATATTTTGTATAATCGAGTATTACTTCTTCACCACTCAAGTAAGTTTTTAAGTTTATCGAGTATCTTTAATAGTTATGAGATCCAAAGCATATTTTCAATTGAGTAATGCTTTGTGTGTTTTTCAAATTAGTCAATTAAGTGTTTTCAACAAAACTATTTTTAATCGATTATTAAAATTTTCTACTTGAATATATTATATAAGTTCTCTACATTTCTAAAACTAGTCAAGTAAGGAATATTTTTAATCAAGTACCTTTCTAGTATAAAAAATTCAAATACCTCCTTAATCGAGTATATCTTTTTCATCAATCGACTAATGTATTTCTATAATCAAGTATCTATAAATGTTAGTCGAGTAAAGATTGGATGGAATCTGGCGAAGTCTCTAGTCTTAAATGTAATCGAGTATCAAATGTTTGTACTCGAGTATATGTTTTCATTAGTCGAGTAAGCTTAGTTTGACAGTCGAGTGCTTAATGGAAAGTCTATGTGGCTTTTGAGTCAATCGAGTGCTTAATAGAAAGTCTATGTGGCTTTTGAGTCAGTCGAGTAATGATTTAGTCATACTCGTGTGAGACTTCTATATAATTGATTACTTAAGATATTCAATCGAGTATGCCTCTATATTAGTCGAGTAAGACTATGAGTTAGTCGAGTAACTAACATCTGTTTTTGAAATTTATAACTGTTACTCAAAGAACAAAAAGATGACAGTTTTGATCGTTAGAGCTTTAATTCTTTAATCTATAAAGTCTAACCTTGTTCTCTTATAAAGATCGATAAATATGATTATGCATTGTGTGCTAAATGATTTATCCATATATTATGCATATGGTTTCTAACAAATTTGATTGTTATTAGTCAAATCAAAGAAGCTGTGAGTATGTACAAGTATCAATGTTATATTAAAGTCTTAAGCTTCTATAAAAGGCCAAGTGTTCCATAGAGCCATTGCTATCGCAATGACTGAAAGATAGAATGGTTGTAGCTGATTTGATGAGCCTAAGCTTATGTTCGAATGACATAGAGCTAATCTAAACATAGCAAGCCTAATTCTTTTCAGGCCAATTTCAAGTGCTTGAATGAGTCTTCTTTATGATTCATTTTTTCTTCACTTCAAGTAATTATCTAGTAAGATTTCATGTATATGTTTCTAAACCAAATTTTATAAGAGAGTTGAGTATTTTATTCATTCATTCTTGTAACTTTCTTTTGTTCAAGAGAATAATTGGTGTCATTATATTATCATATATTTTTCTCTTGAGAAATTCTTTCACATGTTTTGTGAAATCTGTAAAAGGTTATGTCTGCACCTTGAAAGGCAATGTTTTGCTTGTGACTTAGTCAAGTGTGAAAAAATCTCATGTAAAGGTTACAATTGTTCATGTAAAAGTTGGGTTCCTACTTAACTTGTTAAAAATAGAGGTTATAGTTGAACATATAAAAACTATGTATGGGTTATAGTTGATGTAAACTCCCCCGCTCGGATATCCTGACTACCCGATCTACCCGAATGGGAGCGCTTATGGAAGGGAAAAGAATGAAAAACAAGACGAGAAAATTACCCTGGCATGCATGCATAAGAAAAATAGCAGCGGAAGCAAACTACATATATGCACGCACACAAGCACCCCGCTGGAACAACGGTCACGGAGTATAAAAATATATACAGACACCTGTGCCAACAATAGAAGATACAAGGAATAACTCGGCATAGTAAAAAATAAGAGACAAAAATATTGACAAAATATTAGAGACAATGGGGATAACTATCTGTACAGCATACCAACGCGACCGACTGCTAGGCAATGCAATCTTCGCCCTCGACCTTCGATTTACTCTTACCTGGAATGATGGAAAGCAAGATGAGTCGCAAGATTCAGTAAGTTTATAAGAAAAGAAAAGCTATAAATAGCAGAGAGATCTCCCCAAACACGGTCCCTCACATACACACAAGCCATGAGACACAACAACACCATAACATAGCATAAGGAAAAACAACACATACTGGTCCTTGGGGCTCACATAAGACACCCGGCACCCAAGTCCCATACTAACCTACCGCTGCCTTACGAGGTAACATATGTCTTTAGCAAATTCGTGCGCACTCCTCGAGTCGGTACTCCCGACACCCGAGCCACTGAATAACCGAGCCCCAGACTCTCTCGGAACGATACTCCCATCCAAGACCACTGTACATATAGTAACCATGCAATGCACATATAAAATGCAAGGCGTAGTAAGTATAATCTGGATACACTGGCGCCCATACATCCAGGTATCAAACAAATGCTTCGCCCACATAGTAAATCACACGCGATGCATATGCCCGTGCCAGATGCAACTAACAACACTAGGATGCCTGTGGCCAAGCATAACCAGATCATGAAAACCCCAACATGCAGCTCGTACCCATGTGCACACCAAAACATGCAACATAAATAAAATATATCAAGTCATGCTATAATCACATAACGGCAAAGCTAATCAGCAGTACCTGGCACCGGTCAACGGTCAGTGCCTAGGAGTGACTGACTGACAGCCTACGAGAGACCGTATGGTAGTCACTCTAGTGTCACTGAACGGTCGACCCCTGCCCCCACTATCCAACCGCTCCAGCCGATTAACAGTCAAGAAACTATAATTAGACCCAACGTCTAGGAACCTACTCCCCAAGTGAGTACGACATCATTCCCACAGGTTTGGGGGTGGCACAAACCCTCGTAGGCAACTAACAACTAAAATTATTGAAGCCAGTTTATTAAATTAAATTTATATTAAACAACTAATAATTCCATAATCAATAATGGACCAAAACAAACGAATGGAGGTTAAATAAATTGACAACGAAAGGAACGTCACAGAGGAAATAAAGAACTTACCTTAAAGAAGATATCCTTAAACTTGTTTTGACCCAATGCAGTAAAAATTTATACAAACTGCAATATCGCATTAATTGCCAAAATTAATAAAATTAAGCTCAAAACGAAATTCCAACCATACAGAATAAATATTACTAGCTTCTTTACTTACCTGGCTAATTAAATCGCTGTTTAAAGCTGATTTAATCTTGATTTTAACCCCTTGATTTTAACCCCAAAATTTCCCAATTTCTGAGGCACACTGTTCTTCTTCCTCAATTTGCTGCTGATTCTGCTGCATTAAAAACGCCCGATTTAGGCTTTAAATTCGTGTAAAAATGAGCAAACGAGAGGGGGCCACGTGGCAGCTGCTGGGAGGCCATCGCCTTAACCGAAACGGCATCGTTTCGGATGCCCAAGGCTGATTAAAATCAGTCAAATTCCCTTAGCCTTGCGCGCGCCCTCGGCCATTCGAACCCGCGACCTCACCCATGCCCGCGAACCACCCGCTCTAGCCCAACCTTCATACATATAGCGCGGCCCATTAAATTTAAAGTGACCCCTTGGCCTTTTTTCGAAAATCGCGCAGCACCCTCCTAACTTTCAAAATTTACACACCCCTTTTAATATTTACACTAACACCCGAAACTTCTAAAAATCTCACAATTTAATTTATTTCAATTTTTTTCCTATTTCCATAATTATTTTAGAATAAAATAATTAATTAACCTAATTTCCTATTTCCTTAAAGCATCCTAAATTATTATTATTATTAATATCGACAAATTATATTACTATCCCTTTAAATTAAATTAACAAGATAAATTAATAATTAAATTAAATTATGATTTACGGGACGTTACAGTTGAGCCCTAAAAACTAGAATCCCATATATTGAGTGAATTTTCTTTATTTAATTTTCAATTAGGTTTTGATGATTAAAAAAAATAATATTTTGTACCTAATTATTTTCAATTAATTTATAAAATTTTTGGCATAATATATTTATTATTAAAATTAGTATTTTTCATTAAAATTATTTTTCAAGTAAATAAAATTCATACAAATATTTTTCTTCAAAATTTGGACCAAAAATCAAAATTTTATTGTTGCTACAATACTCTACAGTGCACTACAGTATCTCGACTATTGTGAATAGTAAATTCAACCATTTTGAATAGTATTTTCCAGAATTTCTACAAATACCCCCTCAAACTTATTTTTGAGACATCCTATGCTTCCATTACATATCCAAAGCATTTGAAAGCTTTCAAACACTCTCAAGCAAAGCATCCAAGCAATTCGAGACTCTTAAAACATTATTGCACATCCATCGAAGAGCCATAAGGTAAGAGAAGCAAAGTTCTTCAAGTCTTCTACAACAAATTCAAACTTCTCTATTTGATATTACAAATTTATTTACTTTATTTATATTTCATTTGGCTTGTATAACTTATTCTTAATTGCTTATTTATTTGTGTCTAAGTGTAGACAATTATTTGTAAACTTTTAAACTATCGTTATGGATTGTATAGGTTTCCTAGAACCGTTAAAATTTAAGTGAATCTAGTTTTCAAAATAAGTTAGAGTGAAAACCTTGGTATAGTAGTTGCCTAGAACCCATTGTAATATAGGTGCATGTGTATCTAGTTTTCAATGTGAGCTAGTGTGGAAACCTTGATTAGATTGATTTAGTGGAATCTCAAAGATGGTTAGATCTTGGGAGAGTGGATTAGATGTGTATGGAGACACCAAACCACTTAAAATTGCTTACTGTCTCATTTTATTTATTCTTGTTATATTTTGCGGCTTACATTTATAATCAATCTCAAATATCATTTATTATATTATCAAATATATATATTCTCCAATCAAATTATTAATCAAGAATATTTGTTAAAATTGGGAAAAGAATTAAATATTCAATTCGCCCCCCTTCTTGAATGGTCATATCCTAAGGAATCAACACCATAATAAATGTTTTCAAATTCTTAGTGATGAGGTAAGATAGTGGACTAGATAGTTGCTCGAACCACTCTAAATCTGTTGTGTTCATATTGTTTGTTTCTTATGTTTTCGTTTTAACAACATCAATTTTCATCTGTCATTCAACTGTTTTCTAACATATTTTTCAATTCATTGCAATATCTTTTTATATGTTGTTTAAAAAATTTCTTGGTTGGAATTATCTTAAATACTAATTAGTTTTCATCTTCATTATTTGCACAAAAAACTTTATTTTAATATTTTTACACACACACATATATATACTTTTCAAATGCATACATTTTCTAAAATCAAAATTTAGAAGTGACAATTGTATCTCTTCATATTTTCATAACTGTTTCACTCATTCTTATTTTCAAATGTTTCACTTATTTCATTGCATATATTTTCTATAACTAATAATTTGAATTTGGTCATCATAAAACATTCTTTTAGACTTTTTAATATATTCTCATTCTACTTCTATCGTCATAAAGCATTTTTGTTTCATTCTTCATGGCTTGCACAAAAGTTCTCTAAACATCAAATTTCATTGCATAAATAAAAAGTTTTCTAAATCTCTCAAGTTGCATACTTATTTCTCAATACATATATTTGAACTAATGAGTTTTGTATATTATATATTTAAACTGATCTTTTTGTAATACTAAAAGATTTCTCAATATACAACTTTAAATGCATTCATCCTTATTTGTAAATATTCATATATTATATGTTTGAAATATCTTAAAACTCTCTTTATGAAAAACCTTCTATAGTGCTTTTAAATTATTTGCTGCTGCAACTCCTTTCAGTTTATGAAAAATGTTATTTGCAAATAATTTTACTATATCATAGTTCAAATATTCTTAAAAATAGTCAAAACATCTAATTCACTCCCATTTTGAATGATTTTTCAAGAAGAAAAATAGCCAAATGGCTAAAGAGTTGGAAATGTCATGGACATAACAAGATGTAGGGTACGAGCAATGGCATCAATAGAGAGAGATTGGAGTCAAGTGCTCAAGGGTCGTTATCTACAATGAATTATCTAGGAAACGATTTGAGCACAAGGAAGTTTATGCAAGTGATTTCGCTAAGTTTGGATTTGATTCAAGCCTTATTTTTCTAGGATTGAAGCGTCTTGGTAAGTCTTCTCTAGGATGGTGTATTTTTTTTAGGTAACTTCCTTCAAGGTTTTGAATTGGCGTCTACATGACCCTGATGCTTGGAATCCTAACAAGTGTCTCAAATTGAGGACATGGAATAATATTGTCAACCTCTCTAAGTCGCAAATTCAATATGTGCTTAAGATGAGCATCCTTTCGGACTTTAAGAGGACAATTCGAGAAATGAAAATATGGTATTCCAAGACAATTGGAGGAAGGCTTTGGGGGCGTTCCTAATTGGGTTTTTGAGCATGGCTTTTTAGTAGCCCGATGCCTCATTTCAACCGTCAGTATATTAGGCCTTACTCTTTTGATTTTTGTATTGTGATTTAGATCATTTGCAAAAATATCTCTTGTGGTTCAAAAATGCTCTTGAAAATCTCTATGGTTTGAATTTTTTGCTTGGAATACCCCTTCTTACAAACAACCTCAAATAACTCTTCATTAAGTTTGATTAAACTAATTAAACAAAAATTCAGTTAAATTTAATTAAAATAAAATATACAAAAAGAATGCCGAGTAGCGAAGTTCCAATCATTGGAACTCTGTTAGCCGTGTTGAGTCAAATTGCTCCAATCAACCTATTGTGTGTTTTGATGATTAACAAAATATAATTTTAGTAAAACTATTTTTAGTATATTTAAAACCCCTAATAGATTTTTGATATGTCTTAAGTATTATAGTATTTTGTGTATCAAAATGAATCAAGAAATGTTATTTCTCTAAGTATGGAAAATTAACTCGCTATAAGGGAACATGTAAGAAAATGTTTTATTTTTGGAAATCTAACTCCCAGTATTTTCATAACTAATATTCATTAGTGTTAAAATGTTTTTAATGAATTTTTCAATAAATGGAAAGTATGTATTTTGGAAGTGCTAAAATCGCCAAATCTGGAATTTGTTCTAAAACCAAAAATCTACTTTCTTATATATTTGGATTTTGATTTTTTAGATATTTTTATTGAATTAAAATGGGGATACATTGTTATTTACACTTATGTATTAAAGTAAATAGAAGATAAAATATAAATAAAATAAAATAAGGACATTTACTTAAACTAAAGAAATGTAAATATCTTGTATTATATACATGCTATATGATTTATATCTTCAATCTATTGCTATATGTATAAAATCTATTTTCTGTAAAATCTGGTCTCAAAAGTCGACTCTTGTATATCTAGAGTCGACTCCCCTTAAGCTGGAGTCAACCCTTGTAAAGCTAGAAGCGACCCAGCCGAGAGCAGTTGATGCAGAGTTGACCTACTAGTATTGGTATTTTTCGAAGAGTTGACTCTAGCATTAGAGAAGTCGACTCTTGTATAACTAGAGTTGACTCCTACTTCAAATAGGAGTCAACTCCTGTTTTAGAGAAGTTGACTCTCGAGTCCAACGGTCGAATTTTTCCTAATCGTTACAGATCCATTGAAAGCTCCATTATAAATATCAAGGGATTTTTGGAGAAGACTAATACTTTATCAAGATCTATCTTCCTAAAGCACACCCAAGCTCTCAAACAACTCAAATGAAGCAATCAAGGCTCAAGTTCAAAGATATATCATTTGGAGCCCAACGCAAAGGAGAATAAGATATTCTCTCCAAGTGTGGTAAATTGTATTTGTATTCATTTTTTGTTTGTAATATTTGTTCTTGTATTCATATCCATATTAGTTCAAGTGTGTTGGACATAGAATTGTTCATTTGTATTATTTGTGGATTGTGAGTGACCTCCTAGAACTCAAGTAATCTAGGTGTGGTGTTGTTGTTATTGTATGGTTGTATTAGTTTCCGGGGTGAGGTAAGGGGAAAACCTCGGGATGTATAAGTTTACTAGATCTTCTGTGGAAACATAGTGTTGGGATTTTAGTGGAACCTCAAGTATTGGATTGACCTTGAGAAAGTGGAGTAGATGTTGGAAATATCGAACCACTACATTTCTTGTGTTGATTATTGTGGTTGTTTGTGTATTTATATTGTTATCACTCTTAAACAACTTATATAGTTATATCAAGTGTATTTTGTATAAGAAAATCTCAAAAGTTTTTAAAAGGAAAGAATTTAGTTGATAAATTTTTAATCACTCAATTTACCCCTTTCTTGAGTGGCCATTGTATTGTGTCAAGAGACCAGCAAGCCAAAGCTATTGGAGAAGGAGAAAAAATAAGAAGACAATGATTTAGTTGATAGGCAACAAGGATAAAGACAACGTTGATGGTCTCTAATCAAAAGACGAAAATGTGGTTAATGGTTGTTCAACAACAATTCCCATGGTTAGAAACAACCTTAACCAATGTTTTCATCTGGGCATAATAATTTTTCTTCTTTCTTTCTTATTCTTTTTCTCTTTGTTTCTCTGGGTTCCAAGCCTTGGAACCCATTCGCTTTGACTCGCAAGGTTCTAGTCGTTGTAATTTCGTTGGTCAACTTTCTTTTCGTTTTTTCTTAAATTTGTATTTCAATTAAATTTAACTTAATTTTTTGTAGTTAGTTTATTCGACATAATTTAGATTTAAATAATACTATTTGCATAAGAAAGAGTCTTTAAGTAAAAAATTCAAATCACAAGAATCTTTCAAAATATTTTTAAATTACAAGTGATGTCAATATAAATAATCTAAATCTACACTGCAAATACGTTTATTTAAGAAATTATATAAAAATTTCATAATAATTGAGTAATTATCACATAAGGTAAGGGATTGTTCTTTTTGTATTTTGAATTCATTTTTAGTTTTGTATTTTAATTGTTTGTTTTGAAATTGTTGAAAACACATTCTTTTTGTCTATAATATTTTTCATATTTTAAAATCTTGAGCATATTTATGACGAAAACAACCAAAATGATTTTTTTTTGTTTTGAATTTTTTTTACAAAATTTTATCTTGTTTTTGAAAATATGAAAGTAAACACGTTTTGACTATTTTAAAAAATTGAAAACTAAAAACGATCTAAAAACAATAAAGAGAACAAAGTTTAATTTTTTGTACAACCATTTTTGATTGAGTGGAAACCATACATTTCAACAACTCCTAAGCTAACGTAAAAATTGAAAAACAAAAATTAGGGCTCGTTATTTTTGTTTTTTTGTATTTTTTTTAAATTGTATAAATAATTTCTTTTATTACAAAATTTTAAAAATAAAAATAAAAACTCGAAAAGAAAACGAGCCCTTAGTTACATATCGAAAAGAAAATCGTTTGAGATATTTTAGTTATCAAAAAGTCAACTATAGATGATAGTTTAAAACAATTTGATATGTGAAAAAATAACATATAAGTCTCAAATGCAGTGGATAACAACGATTCATAATAAGATAAAAATGAAGATACACTTGGTTAGATAGTTATTTTGTTATATCAAACACGACCTAATTTGATTTTTCTAAGGTGATAATATAATAAATTTAATAAAAATTAAATATTATTGGTAACTATCTGGCCCAAAAGGATCTGTTTGGCTTGTGTTTTACCACATAAATGTATTTATCCCATAGTTTGTTCTTAATGTTTTTAAATAAATTTGTTCTAGAAAACAAATGTGTGTATTATGTATATATGTATATGTATATATATTTATGAATAATAAATTACATATTCTTACCATTGTTGTCGAGATATAATAATAAATTTATTCAATTAGAAACATCGTATTCAAGTAACCCGAGTTTGCAAGAGAAGAAACAGTCAGAGAGCGTAAAAAAGTTTTCGTGTAAACACTCTAACACTTAAATTAGACATTAAAGATGTTGAAGACTTGAAAATTGTATTCACATTAGTATTAAAGATGCACATTTTCTAAAATGAGAGTTTGTTTATTTATAGAGACTTATAGAGCAATCTTAAATTTTATAAGATTAAGATTTTTATAGATAACATTTATTCTGATATTTCGAAATCTTTTTAGAATTAAAAAATTCTTTATGATAGTTGTCTATTCTTTTATGGAACTTTCAAATGAATTTTTAAATGTTGGAGTTATCTAATTTTTAACGTCATGCGAGACCCCCCACAATTTACGGAAAAATTTACACCTTTTTAACTTAAAAAATTATTTTAGACTTTTAAACTTTTTTAATTTTTTTAATAGAACATTTACCTATAACACAACACTTACCACTAGGGATCACAATTTAATAGGAAAATGCAAATCTCTAAATTAACCTTGACCCTGGCTAATAGATTAGATATAGGAGTATAATCTATGGATAATGCTAACTAGGTCAATTTAGTTATTTCACCATTTTCAATGCCGACTGGGTTGGCCGACCTATTTGGCCCATCTAACAATGTCCATCCAATAGTGCTCCATATTGATTAATTTGTTCAGTTTTAATTGTAACTATGAGTATATATAAAAGATAAATTTAACTATTTTTTTTAATAATGTTCAACTTTTAAATACATTGAACAAACACCCTTTTTATTTGAAAATTAAAAATAAAATAAAATAAATTATAGATCTTAGCCGAAGTACTTAAGAGAGGTGGCCATATTCATGGAAAATTAACATTGGAAGAGGGTAACGTGGAATGAGCTTCACAGTCACTCACTTCGAAATAAACCTTTGTTTCTGCTACACAGCAAAGAAAGAGATAAGATGATGGGGGGTTGGTGCCACGTGGCAGCAGGGAGAGGGAGAGGCTCCTTGACGATAAGGCTGGCTGGGCATCAAAATTTGCCCACAAAACAATTATGTGGCCATCAGGGCCGTGGCGTCGCCATCTGCACCACCTTATGGACGAAATATCGTCATTATTTACCAGTGAATTTCGACCATTGAATCGTTGAAGATGATAAAGTGGCTGTACCTATATATCTCGAGCGAAGCTACGGAGGTGTGCCTCTCTCAAGCAGAAACACACACTAGTAGCGAAGAAGCCTAGTAGTCATTCCAGTACTCGTCATGGCTTCCTCCATGATCTCAACTGCCGCCGTTACCTCAGTCAACCGCGCCGCCCCGGCTCAGTCCAGCATGGTGGCGCCCTTCACCGGCCTCAAGTCCTCCTCCGCTTTCCCGCCCGCCCGCAAGCTCGACAGCGACATTACCACTCTCGCCAGCAACGGCGGAAGAGTCCAGTGCATGAAGGTACATATACAGAAGACTCGACTCGAACTTTGGATATTTTTCTAAACGATATCATACCCCACTCACCCCCACAGTAGTTGTGGGATTTTTATAATACTAATTTAGAATGATGATGATTTGGGTGAGTACGTACTGTGCAGGTGTGGCCTCCACGAGGACTGAAGAAGTTCGAGACCCTGTCTTACCTTCCTCCCCTAACCAATGCACAATTGGCTAAGGAAGTGGACTACCTTCTTCGCTCGGGATGGATTCCCTGCTTGGAATTCTCCATTGAGGTTATTTCTTCCTCCATTCTCAGTTTCCTGCTTACATACCATTCATTACCCACCAAACTGACGTCATTAATTTGTTCAATTTAATTAGCCTTTAGATTTTTCTTTGGTTCAAATTTATTAAACTTTTTAAATAGTTTATTTTTTGAACAAATTAAATCAAAAAAAAATTAAGAGTTTTAGGGAGAAAGTAAAGAAAAAACTAACATTTTAGAGGGCAAAATGGCTCATTTTAAAAAGTTTAAGGTGAATTTGGTGAAAAAAATAAAATAAAATTTGTGGGTAAATTAAAGCTGACTAAAATTGAAAAATTGAGCCTCAAATTTGGTCTTTTTCCCTTTTAAATTTGATCTAAATAGCCTACAATTTTGAAAGATTTAGAAGAGAAAATTAGTCTCTGTGTAGAAAAATAAACATAAAAGAGAGAATGAAGATTGGAATAAGTTGAATGAGTTCAACCTCCCCAATGAGATCACTCTAAGCAATCCTGCATCGATTAAAAATAAATTTATTTCAAAACTCTATTTGCATTTTGCATATATATATATATATATACATCTATATATATATTGTGAGGATGACGGAGGAATCCATGGTATGGTACTACGCATAGGGAGGATTCGTGTACCGTGAGAACCACAGGTCTCCAGGATACTACGACGGGCGGTACTGGACAATGTGGAAGCTGCCTATGTATGGATGCACGGACTCGGTGCAGGTGTTGAAGGAGGTGGATGAATGCAAGAAGCAGTACGAGGATGCCTTCATTCGCATCATCGGGTTCGACAACAGGCGCCAGGTGCAGTGCATCAGTTTCATCGCCTACAAGCCCGCGCGCGCGGGCCTCTAAATTAATTCTTCGACATCATCAAGCTGTGTTTTTGTCTTTCTTTTTTTTTATGATTCGCCTTTAAGATTTAGCTCTTTGTCGGTGCTGTTTTTTCTTTTTCTTTTTTCTGTCAATCGGATCTCCAACGGAACAACAAGGTATTAGAGGTAACAAATTACTACGGAGAGGATGTTTTGTTGGTGACGAACTGATGATGATGCACTGAGAGGTCTCTGGTCTGTGGCCCTTCATGTGTTTGTCCTATATTTTTTAATAATTAGTATGATGGTTGTTGCCTCGTGCTAGCTAATTCTTGCCAAGCTCTACCTACTCTCCCATCAACTACTTCAATTTAATTTCCATTGCTTTTAACAAGATTTTTAACTTTCGTTTCATACTTCATCAAATCCCTGGGATAAGAAGACCTTTCTTAGGATCCTTCTTAGCTAGACCTACGTAAACTAAAACATGCATATATACTAGGAAAGGAAACATGAGCGGTAACAAGCGCCTACCTACAAGAACTTTGTGCAAATGAACTTTGTAGTGTGATATATAACTGAAAATAAACAACATCGAATGTGGCCTTTCCATCATGCCTTAAGATGCTCCCCCAAATCTCGATACCAATCCAACATAGTAATCATTAGGATATAAATGGCAATTGTCATCCGGTTATTTGCTAGACTGAAAACTTAATTAATTGGAAGCCTTCATTTGTCCTCAATGACAAGGTCCCTTATTTTATCCTTTTTTTAAGGCTTAATTATACTGTTTTCCTCCTTATATAGATGTATATGATTTGTGCATCCTTATTTAGATGTATATGATTTGTGCATCAACTTGATCCTTGCCGCAATAAGTTAGTTCTACTCGTTCTCTCAAATGCGTTTTTCTTAGTTATTCTCTTCTTCAAAAGGAATATCAATGTTATTCTTCGGAGTTGGCTTGATATTTTGTCTGTTGATGTTATCTTTTTTAAATTATCCCCTTTGAAAAGAGGGGAATGAGGTGGATGTTTTGACTACTTTTAAAAAATAATAAAAGTATTTGAAATATAATATAGTAAAGTTATTTAAAAATAATATTTTTCTTAAAACAAGAAAAGTAAAACTTTTGTAGTAGCTGATAGAGTATGCACGAATGAATATGCAACATAATATATTTTTTCGTAAAAATTATTATAAGAAACTTTAATCATTTGATATATATGAAAATATTAGTATGAGGATGTATGCAAGTAAGGAAGAATTTTAGGAAGCTCTTTTGTAATGATAATAGATATTTTGAAATACATGAAATTAAGTGTGTACAATAAATAAATGTGTATCTAGATAGATTTGAAAACTTCTATATATATAATGAAACTTGATATTTAGAAAATTAGAAGACTTTTGTGCATGCAATAAGAATCACTAAAGAAGTGACTAATGATGATTAAAATGTCATGCGAGTGCATAGCATAGGAAATAAGAGATGTCTTGTAAAAATTAAATGTGAGAAATAGTTATAAAAATGTGAAAACCGTATGATTTTTTTAGATGATTCCAATCATGAGAATATTTGAATGACATTTAAAAGAGTAATGCTAGCAAATGTTTTTGTGAATAAAAAACATTTGAATGGGGAAACGTAAATAACAAAATCAAACTATATGAATATAGAAACCAAGCACCATTAACACAATAATTTTTGAGTGGTTCGGTCAACATACCTAGTCTACTAAGGATATTTATTTGTACAGGTTCAACTATAACCTCCACTTTTATAGGTTAAGTAGGAATCCCAACTTTTACAGGCTGAGCAGTAACCTCCACTTTTATGAAGTAGAAACCCCAACTTGTATATTCTAAGGAGGTGTTTGTTAATCAAGATAAGAGGGAGAAAATGTCAGATATGAGAAACATTTCGGATGTTTGGTATTTTCAACATGTTTGTTAAGCTTATCTGACTATTTCTGGAAAAGACCTCACGTGACCTCTTATCTCCCATTTTCAAGATAAATTTATCCGACCTCCCCCCTCGGATAAATTTATCTGGCTCTTTCAAGATAAGGTTCAATTACTTATTTACCCCTTGTAAGATAGTTAATACTATTTAATGTATTTTAAAGATTTAAATTTATTAAAAAAATTTATTTATTTAACTCTTATAATTAATATTATTTAATATATTTTTAAATTATTATATGTTTTGACAATTTTTAAAATTTAAATGACATTATTCATTTCATTGATTTTTAAAATTTAAATTTCTCTCTCTCTATATATATTTTATTAACTAATATAATTCCTTTCATCAATTTTTAAATTATTTTATTTAATTTTATATTTTATTATCTATTATGAAAATATGTTTTGGCTATTTTTAATTATGTAGGTGGAATTATTGTAATTCTAACAATTATTATTTATACTTTTCAACTATTTTTAAATTTATTTTTGAACATGAATTTAGAAAATAAAATATTATTTTTAATTTTAATCTTAATTTTTTTGATAATTCATATTAATCATAAAATACTATTTTAATCATAAATTTGGTAATAGGGATATTTTGGTAAAAAAATTCTTATCTTTGTACTTATCATATGTATTAACAAACACATAGAAAGAAAAAGTATAATTATCAGTAGATTCTAAAAAATTTAACAAATAGTCTTATAGAAATTTTGAAATGCTTCCCGGCCTTATCTTAACCATTCCATATCTTGGTCCGAAAAGTATCCCAATCTTATCTTGATACCACCTTATCTTGCTCATTTTAACAAACGCCCCTAAGTAGTAATCTCCACTTTTCATGAGGTAAGTAGGAACCCTTGCTTTTATGGGCTAAGTAGTAACCTTTTACATAAGGCTTTTACACACTTGGCTTTTACAAACTTGGCTTGGCCACAACCAAGATATTGTTTTTCAAGGTGCAAGCATAACCTTTACAACTTTCACAATACATGTGAAGAATTTGTCAAGAGAAAAATATAAGATGTTACAATGATATCAAGTATTTTCTTGAATAAAAGAGAGTTAAAAGAATGAATGAATGAAGTACTTAACTCTCTTTATCCTAAATCTGGTTTAAAAGATATGCATGAAATCTCATCAGATAAATATTTAAGAGTGATCATAGAAGATAAACTAGAAGAATCATTCACTCAAGCATAGCAAACAGGCCTAAAAATTTTTTAACTTGCTGTAAGGATTAGCTTGACTTAGCATGACAGCCACAACCCTCACGACTAACTAATCATCAACTACTTCCTCTTTGAAGCTCTTGCCCTTTTATAGAAGTTTAAGGCTCGAATTTAACATTGATACTTGCACATACTCATAACTTCTTTGATTTAACCAATAATGGTTAAATTTATTAGAAACCATATGCATATTATAAAGATAGGCATTAAGTATACTTGCATAAATATATTTTATTATTTTTTTTTATAAGAGAACACTATTAGACTTTATAGGATAAAGAAATAAAGCTCTAACGGTCGAATTGTCTCTTTTTGATTTCTGAGTAACGATTATAAAATTTGCAATCAGATGTTTGTTACTCAACTAACTCCTAGAGATACTCAACTAATATACAAGCATACTCAATTGGATATTTCGTGTAATTGATTATAAAAAGCTTCACTCGAGTATGATCAAGTCATTACTCGACTGATTCTCAGAAGCCACAGAGACTTTGCATTAAGCACTCGACTACTAGACTAAATTCACTCGACTAACACAAGTATATACTCGAGTATAGATAATTGATACTAGATTAAACCTAAACATAGAGATTTAGTCTGATTTAATCCAACTTTTACTCGACTAACATATATAGAGATACTCGATTGATAAAAATACTTTTAGTCGATTGATGAAAAGAATATACTCGACTAAGGAGATGCTTAAAATTTTGATACCAAAAAAGATACTCGATTGAAAAAATATGCTTAGATTTCAATACTCAATTTTTCATAAGCTTACTCGAGTGGAGAAAGATCCATACTCGATTATAAAAGTATCATACTCAGTTGAGTTTTAACAAACACAACTTTTATAAGAATATACTCGAGTAAATTTTTATGATACTTGATTGAAATATATCAATACTCGATTAATATGAAAAATAAACTAAGCAATACTCAATTGATTCAAAAATCGTTTTAAGATTGAAAACAAGTTTAGAAGTTTTAAAGATTATTTGAATATTTTTCCTTCAGAAACTTAAAAAATAAATATAATTAGTTGAACAAAGGAATCTTATATTTAGCCAATTTTCAAAAATATTTTCTCAAGAGCTTTTTATTATGCTAGATTGACGCAAAATATGTTT
Source organism: Diospyros kaki (assembly GCA_036245055.1). NCBI lineage: Eukaryota > Viridiplantae > Streptophyta > Magnoliopsida > Ericales > Ebenaceae > Diospyros > Diospyros kaki. The sequence continues at coordinate 5,868,707 of BSEG01000010.1, forward strand.
TTGTTATTTTGAAGAATATAACGCTATATAAGTCTAAAGTTTTTCAATTCATGAAAAATATTTTCATAAGCTACATACAAAAACATTGATCAATCATGCTTGACCTATACAAAATATATGTTGACTAATTTGGATGATATAAATACATAAATTTACTGAAAATATATTTTTTAAAAATTATTTTTTTCATAAATCAAAATATAAAATTCTCAACACCCTTATTTTTCACCATTTTCCGAGTTGTGCAATTTGACCCCAATAGTACATAGACTAATGGAGTAACCTGTTAATTCATCCTTTATGTTGGTTGAGCTTCCTCCCTCCGGTTCATCTCCCTTAACTCGTGACCTTGATTTGGCTATAGCTTTTCATTAAGCTACTCACTTGGTGTACTACTCAACATACCATTTCAAATTTAATTTGTTAATTATTCTTCTTCATCATATTGCTTTTATCTCTTCTTTATTTATTTATTTTGTAGCTATTGGTAATGTAACACCCAAGAATTTCTTTTAAATTTTGAAATAATTTTATCGCGTAAGAATTAAATTGCATTAAGTTAGAGGGAGATTGAAGAGGAAGGACAGGTGAAGAAAGAGTGAGCTAGGGGAATCCAACAAATTTTCCTTTAAACAAGACAAGGTGAGGGTTCATTTTTTATTTTCCAACTCTTGTTGAAATGGAATATTATGTTATTGATTATTATATGTGCATCAAATCATGAAGGACATGAATTCATGACTTTTGAAAATTGCATATGAAATGAAAGAAGTCATTTCTTTGCATACACATTGCTATGGTCATAGGGTTGACATGGTGTCATGAGAAGTAATACATTTATCATGGATGAACCTTTGAGTTGCGCCCAACACCAATCTTGCAAGTTGGTGCAATTTTCATACCACTGCATGTTATGACAATTGCTTTTAATTTTACATCAAAAGTTGATTTTTAATAGTGAATTAATTATTACTTTTAGTGGCAAAATTGTCAACCATCATTAAAAACATAACTTTCTATGACAATACAATATGTGTCATATAAAACTAACTTATAAAGGTAAAGTTTTTGCTATATTAACATTTTTATCGTCACTTAACATCAGTTAAAATTTTTTAAATGATCAAATTACCCTTTCTTCACTTTCTCTCTCTATATCGCCATGAACTAGGTCACTATAGAAGAAAAAAAGACCACAGGCCTCCAATCACCAAAAGAAAATGAAGGTAATGTTATCTAATAGTGGTTATAATTCTAACATACACACTAGAGGGAAAGACAAAGAAAGAGATGAGGGAAAGAGAAAGACAAAAAAATATAAGAGTGACTCGAAAATAAAATAATCAATTTGTCCAATTTTTAATATCTAGGTACTCTTTGTTATTCTTTTACTAAAATTTAGGGATATTTTGCGCAATTTACTTTTAAGGTTTATGATAAAAATTATGTGTCGTCATATATTTCAATTTTTGGTTTTATTTGTTTGGATGTAAAATGTTTGTCACTATAAAATATTTTAATTTTTAAATGAAAATATTTTATATACAGAGATATAATTTTTATTTTATCTTCTCTTATACATGTGAAAATGATTTTATTTTTTAACATTAAAATAATCTATTTTCATTATTTTGTTCCCCTCATACAACAAGTATATCTTTCCACTGCCTTCACACCTCATCAAACCCAACACCCAATTGCACTTTCTTCTCCTCCACCTTCAAACTCTATGATGAGATGTGTTGAAAAGATCTCTCACGAAACGTGAGCAATGACTTATTGAATAAATTTGATTTGATAAGGTATTTTTGTCTTTTAGAATAGAGATATTGATTCATGTTTTTGATAACCAAACAATAAAAAATAAATAAAATATTTTCCTAAAAGACATTTTCAAACAAAGAAGGGGAATTTATGCTAGAAATTTTCCTATTAATTAATACAATTATGACAATTATCATAATTTGCCACTAAAACATAACTTTTAAAGGTAAATTAATTATTATTTTTTTTTGTAAGTAAGATGTATTAATAGAAAAAAATGCAAAAACGTCTACACAATCAAAATCAGGGCATACCCCAACACACGATGACATCAAGAAAAGAAAAATACTACGCTCAAGATCCCAATAAAATGAGAAGGGATCAAAATATGGAATAAATACAAAACACAACTAAATTTAACTAAAATCTCTTGAAGAGAAAGACATGACTCTATTCACATCTTTTAAGCACGCGAAAATCCAAAAGTTGAGATCGTGATAAGTATGAAGAGATCTTCAAATTAGCTATAAAGCTCGTGGATGAAAATTGTTTTAGGGGGTCCAAACATAACTTTTTAGTGATGAAAATTATGTCACCATATATTCCAAATTCCTATGCTAAATTTAATCATCTAATTTATTCACTAAAACTTCTTTTAATGATGAATTAATTAAGCTTTGTTGACGAAATTGCCGCATGCCTCAAAGCACAACTTTTTGTGATAGTACCCTATTTTCGTTACAACAGACCAACTTTTTGTTACAGTCTTTATGGCAATATTATAGTTGCTTTTAGTGGATTAACATTGAAAACTAGCCATAGATCCAAAAAATATCTAAATCTGGAACATTTGAGAGGCTTGCGGCTCTTGCGCTTTGTTTGTTTGCCCCAAAATAGACAACAATTGTCGCTTTCAATCTCAAACAGTTGGCCTGGTGTATGAACTGAACACACCAAGGTAACAGCTTTACTTCTATATACTGTTTCTTCTTCCAAATTCCAACTTCAAATAAACCCAAATTTATTTGGCTCGTAAATTACGGATTAGACGAAGTCAAGTCTAAACTAATTAGCTGCCATCAGTGGAAACCAAACTCAAGTTCTCCCTTAAGTCATTCATAATGGTAATGGGATATATATATATATATATATACATGCAGTCGATCTAAAGCCATAAAAGAACGAAACTGAGGGTTCCATGAATGGAATCCTAAACTTTGATTAGTAGTCGCAACTGCAAATTAAACATTAAATTAAGCAAACCCATATATCGATCTCTCATGGAATTGATTAACTTCTGGAACTTGGTTGATGGCTCTGAGATCGATCCCATATGTCGTCGTCCCAGGCGACGTCGCTGTAAAGCGTGTTTTAAGCCTCGCCGGCCAGATACTCTATATCCCATGATGGGCACCGGAACGTCCCCCACGACATTTGTTCGTCCGCGGCGCTCTAAGGTTTATGATAAAAATTATTGTGTCATCATATGTTTCAATTTTTGGTTCTATTTATTTCGATGTAAAATGTTTCACTATTAAATAATTTTAAAATGAACATATTATTATTACAACATCACTATAATGATATTACTCCTACAATAGTAATATTACTGCATTAATTTTTAGATATTAGGTATTTATTTATAAATCTACCACTCGTCTATAGATATATAAAAAAAAGATTAACTTGTATAAATCTATATTCTGATTAGAAGATGAACCGTGAAGATAAATTTTAATCCGTCACGTAAAAAGATAAATTTTTTATTATAGTTGAAGTTCCAATCACAATCAAATTTGATTTCTAAGTCACAATTATAATAAATTCCATCTTAACACGAAATTCAAATATAAAATTATTTATAATTGTTTCTTCCAGTAAAATCATGAAGAATTAATCTCCTTGATAAATGTCAAGCAATTTCACACAACGCTCACTGCAGTTGATATCTTTAATCACACTCAAAGGATAGGTAACAAGATCTAATTCAGCATATTTTTATTGAATTTATTTACTCCATCTTTATCAATGTATGTATACCCATTTACATCAAGAGTACTCGCATCATCTAAATCTATCTGTGCCAAGATTGCTTGCGTCTTTACCTGAAAATTGAGATAGTAGATTTAGACCACAAGACTCAACAAGACAAATTTGGATCTGATGCATCTAGGCTAAACAAACTATCGAGTTGGATCTAGGTTGGGATTTGTCGAATCTCGACAGATTTGGACAGGCAAAGCTTGAAAGGCCAATAGTTATGGCCAACTCTTTGACGACAACAGTACGTGACTATTGGAGAAGATAAAGGTGAACAGACGGAATTGTTCTGATCAAAGAAGGAAGATGACAACCAAAAAGACAAATAGTTGACGATAATGGCAAATGGCACAAGAGGCATCTTCGACATTAGCAAAAAGCACAAAGGTCAACAATTATAGCGACTATTGGAAATGATTGAGGGTGAAGGAGATTCGATGGCTGAGATAGGGATAATGTCGACCAAAGAAGACCAATGTGACAATTGGAAACGACCAATCACTGGAAAAGGCGAAGACGAAGATGATGATCGAAGAAGATGTGTCGATTGAAGGAGGCACAAGAATAGTCACGATGATTGGAAACGATGAGTAATGTAGTACTTGATGGCAATTGCAACGGGACTAATGCTGATCGACGATGATTGGTGAACCAGTAGCTAACAACAATCGATGATGATGGAGTACAAGTGGTTGACGGTGATGATGATGACAACAAGAAACCCTAGGTAACAAAAAAGATGAATAATTTCAGATTTAACGATTGAGATTTGTCAAGATACTTATGGTTTGATTCAACGGTTTTGATACCAGTTCATATGAATTTAGAACTAAAAACAAAACTACGATCAAACTATCAAATACTAAAACGAATACAAAAGTTTCATATAAGAAACCTAAATTAAAAGAAGAAAAAAAAAGGTACAACTAATTTATTCACTAAAGTCTCTTTTATTGGTGAATTAATTAAGCTTCGTTGAGGAAGTTGTCAAATGCCTCAAAGCACAACCTTTTGTGATAGCTCCCTATTTTCGTTATAACAGACAAACTTTTTGTCAGAGTATTTATGGCAATATAATAATTTCTTTTAGTGGATTAACATCGAAAATTAGCCATAGATCCAAAAAAATATCTAAATGTGAAACTTGCGGCTCTTGCGCTTTGTTAGTTTGCCCCAAAATAGACGACAATTGTTGCCTTCTGTCTGTGTGCTGGATATAAATATATTTGCTCCTACTATTAAAACATAAAGCAGGCTGTTTAACAGTTGGCCTAGTGTATGAACTGAACCCACGAAGATAACAGCTTTACTTCTGTTTCTTCTTCCAAATTCCAACTTCAAATAAACCCAAATTTATTTGGCTCGTAAATTACGGATTAGACGACGTTAAGTCTAAACTAATTGGATGCCATCAGTGGAAACCAAATTCAACTTCTCGCTTAAGTCATTCATCATGGGATATATATATACACACACACACACACATACATGCAGTCGATCTAAATCCACAAAAAGAACAAAACTGAGGTTTCCATGAATAGAATCCTAAACTTTGATTAGTAACTGAAACTGAAACTGCAAATTAAACATTAAATTAAGCAAACCCATATATCGATTTCTCATGGAATTGATGGATATTGATTAATTTGGAACTTGGTTGATGGCTCTGAGATCCCATATGTCGTCGTCCCAGGCGACGTCGCTGTAAAGAGTGTTGTAAGCCTCGCCAGCCAGATACTCTATATCCCATGATGGGCACCAGAACGCCCCCCAAGACATTTGCTCATCCGCGGCGCTCCACCACCGTGCCTCCGCCTCCTCCTCTGCCGCCACATGTTCCCGGCGGCACTCCCTCTTCTTCTTCTCCTCCTCCTCAACCGCCGCCGCCACCGCTTTCCCCTCTTCCCTCCTCTTGGCCTTCCTCACCGGCGGCCTGCTCTCTCCCGTACTCCTCTGCCTCTTCATGTTCCAGGGTGCAGATATTTTCTCCAGAAGAGTGGAAACTTTTGCCCAGAAACATGAGGTGTCTGAGAGAACAGGACATGGGATTTGGGAACCCTTATAGCCCCTTCCCCTCGGGAAACTGCACGCTTTGGAGGGAAACTAAATGACAAAAATGTCCCCCCATCGAATAGCCTTTCTGGTGGGAAAAGGCTAGGGACCATATGGTCGTTGGGATCATGCTGGGCAGAATGCGGCCCAATTCAGTGAATATCCAGAGATCCCAGCACAGTTCGGTGAGGAAGTGTCAGGTGAACGTCGGCATGGATTGGTCAAAGGAGTGAGTTGCTGCCATGAGGCATAAAATTATTGGGTCTAGTTATTGATGGAGCCGTGACGAGAAAGGCATTGTTAGGCAACACAGATCCTAGGTTGGGTGAGGGGCGACGTACAGGCGGTGCCTTTTCTGAGCGGCCACTCGCGAATTCCCAGAAACCAAGGGCAAGATGCAGTGTCTTAGAATTTTAACCTACCTTTTAGACGCTATAGATTAAATAAATAAAAGCCTTAATGCATACTCTAAACCTTAATAATTAAAAATATGATAATTAATTCTTAATGTGTAAAATATTAATATTTTATATTTAATTATTAAAAATTATTATTTTAAATTTTTATAGAGACGAAAAGTTAGTGCATATATAAATGTATCTATTTTCTTAAGTGACACAGTATATGAATAAGTGATTGATAGTATTTGAATAAATTAATTAATATATCATATTCTTACAATAATTAAAAAATATATCATTTGATCACTGATATGCAAAATATTAAAGTTTTATATCTTAATTATTAAAAATTATTACTTTAACTTCTTATCTTAAAACACAAAAAGGATATAAATAAGAGAGTAAGAGAGAAATGAAACTGAGTTCAACAAAGAAAAATAAAAGAGATTAATTCTATCATATTTTTTTATTGAGAATAGAAAAAGGTAACATTTTTGAGTTAGTGATTTAGAGATTTAAGTATTTGAAATTTAGTATTTTTTTTAAGTTATGCTTAATTTTGTCTTTTTTCTATCAAGATAAATTTTAATTTGATATGTTTTATTGACACGACTTTTTTATGACATGGTACTTTTTTTTTTCTATGTGTATATCCTACGTGGCATAAATAACAACTCTATTTTCTAATAGTTGAAATATAGAATCTTGATATTTTGCACATTAGAGACCAAACACCATATTTTTTAATTATTAACGAAGCATAACAAACAAGTCAACCAATTCAAATATTGTCAACTGGTTATTTAGGTGGTGTGTCACTCGTTGAAACGATTAGAAATGAGTAGATGTTCGGTTAAATTGAATTAACTGGACCAAACTTACTGAACTTTTTGATCGGTTCAATTATTATTTTATTGAAATAGTTCAATTCAACTATTTATTGTAAATAGTTCAGTTTTTTATTTTCGATATTTTCTTTATCGAAGTAACCGAACTAATTGAAGTATAAAACGACATCGTTTTGATATTTGCAAAACATTATTTTTTGACTGGTCATGTGCAAATGAAAAAGAAGAGAGAGACAGATTGAGATGAACCCAACACCCAAGTTCTTTGAGAGGGATCAAGACCAAGAGAGAGAAAGAAAGACTCACAAACTGAACCCTAATTGGAACCGAAACCCTATCGTCAATCCTTTGCCTTCAGTAATCCCTTTTGTTGCCTCTGCCTTCAATTCATTTCCTTTTACCATCAGTCATCATCCATCTTTCCCTTTGTCGTCCCTTTCATTAAACCCACATCGACAACCCATACCGATGACTGACCTGACCCACACGTTTCTTCACTTCCTTGTTTTTTCTTTTTCTTGTGCTTGGACAATTAACCCATACTGAAGATCAACTATCAACAAAGGTTACTATCAATAGTTAGGTTAGGGTTTAGTATTTTTTCAACTTTTTTGACTTTTAGTTAGGTTAGTTTCTTAATGTATTTCCTCTGTTTGCATTGCAGGTTTTTCGTTGTCTCAAGGGGGTTAATGTATTCTCTTGTATGATTTTTTTTTTTTTAATTTATCAAGGAAGTGATTGCTTGCTTTGAAATTAATTTCTTGTTGTTAGAAAAAAATGGACTGTTGAGATAAATCACACCAAATATCACAAAATTTTGGAAGCTTTTTTATTGTGGCCACTAAACTTTAATTTTTTGCAACATGATCACTAACCTTTGAAATTTTTTACAATGTGATCACATTTAAAATTTTTCAGCAAACTCCTCCGTCAAAGTTGGTGATGTGGTGTTGATGTGACAACACATGTTGATTGTGCAATACTTGCCAATGAGATGCTATCACGTGTCATTACAAACCCCTCATAAAACTCTTTCTCATTCTCTCTCTCTAAGTCTTCCCCTCCTTGCCTAGTGACTTCTCATTTCCTATCACCGTTCACCTTCGTCGTTCCAACTATTGCTAACGCCTCAATCTCCGTTTACCTCTGTCGTTCAAATCATTGTCCATTGAGATATCCATCTCATTTTCTCTCTCTTTGGGTCTTCTTGATTTCGTCTACAGCTTCTCCTCTCTTATCATCATTTACCGCCACTAATGCCTCCATAGTCGTTGGCCTCCGACGTAGTCGCCATCAAATAATATATGCCATTGGACCTATTTTGATTTAATTATGAATATTTTTAAAAATTTAAACTTCCCAAAATTTTCAAATATTATATAAGTTTTAATAATCCAAACCTTTAATAAAAAAAAACATTTGTATTGTGGTTGATCTTTACTTGATTTTGTTTACTTTATACATCTTTGTTGAAAAATTTGTATTTTGATTTATTGAGAAAATATTTTTTAGTGATTAAATATATTTTTAGTAAATTTAGTTTATTGATGATTTCCAAAATATTTTGAAAAACGCTTAAGTTTGATAATTTTATTCTCAAATATATTTTCAAAATAGTCGAGTATATGTTTATATTAATCGAGTATTTCATAAAACTTGTGAAAGCTAATCAAGTGACATCTTTATTTTGATCGAGTAAAGTTTTTGAAAATATTTTGTAAAAATTCAATTGAGTATGCTTCGAATCTAATTGAGTAATGCTCAAGTCATTTTCAAATTAGTCAATTATATGTATCAGTTTAATCAAGTAAAAATATTTTATAATTGAGTATATTATGTAACTTTTTGTCTTTTCAAAAATTAATCGAGTAAGAAATTTTTCTAATCGAGTATCAATCTTTTGTACTTAAGAAAACTTTTTGATAATCGAGTATCTCTATGATAAATCTTCTGAGTATCTTTTTAATCGAGTAAATTTCCTTATAATCAATTAATGTCTTTTTATACTCGAGTGAATATCTTCTTATAATCGAGTAAGTATGAGTGGATACTGACTAAGTTTTTGGTCTTAAGGTTAATCAAGTATCAAGTGTTTGTACTCAAGTAAAGATCTCTATTTGTTGAATAATCTTAGTCTTGTAATCGAGTGATTAATGTAACTTTTTGTGGCTCATATGTTAGTCAAGTAATGACTTAGTCATACTCAAGTAAGCCCTTCATATAATCAATTACAAAGTATATCTAATCGAGTAAAGTGTTATATTAGTCGGGTAAGCCTAAAAGTTAGTTGCTTCAAAAAGCATAAGTCTACCAGTGGTAGTGGTTCTACTAATGCACACTCAGAATTTGATAAGTATTTCAGTAAAGTGTGCAAAGAGAAAAATGATGACTTTGACTTTTTGAATTGGTGAAAATCTAATTGTCATTAGTTTCCTATTCTATCATCTATGGCTCGTGATATGTTAGTAATTTCAGTTTCAACTGTTGTGTCTGAGTCTGCCTTTAGTATTGGGGTTCGAGTACTTGATCCCTTTTGGAATTCTCTATCTTCTAAAATTGTTGAAAATTTGATTTGTACGCAAGATTGGCTTCAGACATCTACCACCCCAATGAGTGTTGAAGAAAATTTGGATCATGTTGAAAAACTTGAAAAAGGTAAACTCAGTTTTGTGCTTTTTTTTAAATTTTAATTCAATACTTGTTACTTTGAAATTAATTAATTAATTTTACATGTTGATTTTAGAATTGATAAATGTTACATTAAATAGCCCTGCACCTATGGAAATTTAGATTTTTGAAGATTTCATGCATTTTTAAGTACATATATTTTCTATTTTATTGTTGTTTATGTTTTAAATTATGTTATTGAGTTAATGGTTGTTGTATTGTTTTGTTCATATTGTCTACTTACATTGCTCTTCAACCATTTTTAGGTGTGGAATCATTTCAGTATTGAAATTGTTGAAATTTTTTATTTGTTGAAACTGTTGTAATTTAATATTATGATTGTTGAACTCCTTGCTTATTTTATCATTTTTATGTAATTATGAACTTTCTTGTAAGCTTGATTGTACTGTACTTCTTAAACAGGTATGAATTCCTGATATCTTAAGTAAGCTTTTGATATCTTTGTTTGTTTTAAAATAGTTACCTCTTGATTTTTATGTTTTCATATACATATAAGCAAAAGCTACTACTACTTAGTCTTTTACTGTTTTACAGGTATGTTTTTGTACTGTAGTTCTTTGTTTGCTTCTCTGAATTTGTCATGTTCTGATCATATTGATTTACTCTCTGTTTCATATTGTTTGTGTGTTGTAGTTCTTCACTTCTTTGTATTATGACTATCCTCTTCTTAATGAGCATGCAGCTGTTGGCACTCCAAACTATTAATTGTATTATGACTAAGCAATTTTATTTGTCAATGGAGGTAAATTTTGAAAATGTGCTGTTATTAATGCATTGGAGGTACAGTTTTTTAATCTTTCTAAAGGCTAATCAATATAGTCCAAGCCCATGCTTTTCTCAGGATATCTGCAGTCCCATTTTGGTGTACACTCAATCAGGATTGAAAGTATTGGTGTAAGATGCCCCTAAGTGATGATGTTCAAATCCAAGGTGTTGTGAATCCTCAAGCTTTCAGGAAGGTAGTATTTTCTTTTCTTTTCTTTTTAATAAATTGCATTTGATGTTGGTGTTCCCATTTGAAAGATACGAAACATTATTGAATCATTATCTCTATGTCAGCTGTTTGGTTATGTCAAATGTTGCTATTACTGTTGGATAAGATAATAAATTTCTTTCTTTGAGGACAGGCAACCCTAAGTGATGCCATGTTGCTTAAGATAATAAATTTCTTTCTTTGGATTCCTCTATCTAGAAAATTGCTGTCATGCCATTATTTTTTGTCTCTGTTTGGTTATCTCCAGGTGTTTCCATCAATAAAATTGATGTCTTTGGGTATGGCTCTCTCATTACCAGATGCTTCTCTGGTGTTTGTTGCAGAGAGTACAAACTTTAATTGAGGAGCAACATCTGCAAACATCAAAACATGTAGATTAAGGTAAGGAGACTCCAAAAGGATAAGCCATGAGGAGTTGCCTCTGTGCCAGGTTCATTGTATCTTCTTTATTCGGATTGATCACTGTTCACAGGTTTATTTCTGCTAAAAATTCTCATTTTCTTGTCATTTAACATGTACAAACATTTCTTTCTCATAAATTTCAAATGCCTCAAATTATGTAGAATATTTTTTTTTTTTTGGTTATCCTGCTTTGCAATCATGAGTCTGTCAATGTATCAGCATTTGGATAGCATCATCTAGGTTAAGCTGGTTATGTAAATTTTGCCATAAGTGCAATATATGATTTGCAATGAATAGTTGAGCTGGTTGTGTTCATCTCTTTTGCTATTCCTCTGTTTCTCTTATGCATAATCAGTTTGTTCAGTTCGTAATGTATGTCGGTTAGTTCGGTTGTTTTTTATTTTTTGTGTTACTTCAGTTTTTGGTTTTCGATTTCTACAGTTTACTTTCGGTTCTCAGTTCGATTACTACGGTTTAAATTCAGTTAGTTCAGTTATTTGGGATTACTCGGTTAGTTTGGTTCGATTTTGACACACGATTCAGTTATTTCAATTAGTGATTTTCGGTTAGTTCGATAACCGAACCAATCGTTTGCACACCCCTAGTGAAACCTGTCCACATATTGTCGAAGAGTCTTTTTGTTGCCTTGTTTGATACTGAGAAGGTAAGTTGCATCTTTTTTCCTTTGATTGTTGATGATAAACGCCTTAATAAACTCATATCTCATCATTTCAAAAGTGGATATGGAGTGTTTAGACAAGTTGTTGTACCATGCTCGAGTGTAATCTGTTAGTCAAAAGGAAAGCTCGGCACATAATTTCATCTTCCCATCCATGTAGTACCATAAGGGACTTATAGTTCTAAATATGATGGTGAGGATCGCCTTTACTCGAGTATGAAATCATCTGGGGCATCTTGAACTTCTTCGGCGAAGGCTTCTCCATGATGGCTAGGGAAAAAGGGATTCTTTTTCGAGAATAGTCTTCTGGCGCAAGTAGTAACTTATTCTTTTCTAAGACTTTTTCAATCATTCTTTCCATATCCACCGCTTCACAAGCACTAAATGTTGACTGATCCTCAATTTCATTTATCCTTTTCACAAGGCCTCTTGGTCGAGCTCATTCCTCATTAATGGACGTATTTTCAACAGTCTCAAGGTATTTTCTTTTTTGAAGATCCCTTTGGGTGTCGTTCTGCCTTCTCGGTGTTTCCTCCATCTCTCTATCCAGCATTAGGGAAAGAGAAGGGTCTCTAGCTCAAGTGCTTCGAGAAGGAGTGGACTGTGACCAAGTTTCTTGTGGTTCTGGTGTAGTCTCAGAACTTCCTTCTTGTGCTCCCTGAAAAGAGGTTGGGTTGGACACAAACCTCTTCAAGTTTGACGGTAGTGCCATTTGCGGGGCTATATTTTGTAGTAATATAGTAACTTCTTGTAATGCCAACATTTCTTCCTCATGTTGGCGTCATAGGGCTTCATACTCTACTCATGATACCATGAAAAGGTCTACCCAACCGGGTCTGTGAATTCCGAGGGATGAGTTTCCTGTTGGCCTTGGGAGTGAACTTCCAACTAGTCTTGGGAAGAGGCCCCTAGAGGTCCTTGGGGGTGAATTCCGTGTTAGTCATGGGAGTGGATTCCCAATTGACCTTGGGAGGAGGCCCCTAGAGGTCCCTAGGGGTGAATTCCCAACTGACTCCTGGGAAGAGGCCCCCAGAGGTCCCTAAGAGTGAATTCCCAGTTCACCTTGGGAATGGATTCCCAACTGGCCCTAGGATGAGCCTCTGGAGGTCCCTGGGGGCAAATTCTGTGGTGGTCTTGGGAGTAGATTCCCTGTTGGCCCTAAAATGAGGCTCTTGGAAGCCCTTGGGGCTGAATTCCCAACTAGCCCTGGGATGAATTCCCAACTGGCCCTGGGAAAAGGCCCCCAAGGGTCCCTGAGGGTGAATTCCCAACTAGCCTTAAGAGTGGATTCTTAGTTAGCCTAGGGAAGAGGCCCTCGGAAGGCCCTGGGACTAAAGATCTCAAGTGATGTGAGTAAGCTATTTGGTGGCAGTCTCGTAGGGCGTGAGATATTGTATTGTGCCCTGACTGAACACCTTAAGGAATGAGCCTCTATTCCTTTTTTACTCTATTAGTTAGTGGTGCTTTTCATTCGGGCCATTGCAGACTAATTTGTTGGCTTTTCGTACATTTCCCGCAAATGGCATCAATTGTTGTTGTTAAAATACAATAATGAATTTATTTAATTGGGAACATCGTTGTCTAGTTGCCTTAGTCTGGAAGGAAAGAAATGGTCAAATGGTGCATGGGGGTCCCCGCGTAAACGCTCAATGTTTAAGTCAAACATTGAAGACGATGAAATCTGTAAAGCAAAGTTTCTACTAATATCAAATATGTACCTTTTCTGAAATGAGTACCTGCCTATTTATAGAAGGGTGTGGAGTAATCTGAAGTAGTCTAGAATTAGGATTCGTTTGGATTCGAATTCTTATAGATAATATTTATTCTCATATTTCGTAATCTTTTTAAAATTAGAATTCTTTATAGATAATTGTTTATCCTTTTCTTGGAATATTCAGAGGAATTTTCAGATGTCAAAGTTATCATGTTTTGCAAGTTGCATGGAACCCCCCCTCGGGCGGTACTCAAGGAAATGTTTTGGCAGCAATACCGCCCCCAGGGCCATGATAAAGGCACGATAACCCTGGCCTCGGCAAGTTCATGGCCGCATGGTAGGACTATGAGGGACACCTCCGTGGCCACGCTGCTAGATCTATGCGAGGCAACCCCCCATGGCCTAGCCATGGGGCTAGGTGGCTGCAAAGCTGCACCTGTGGCTAGGCCATGAGGTTGCCCCTATGGGTGCGGCTGGGCCACAGGGTTGCTTTTTGTAAGGCCTTCGACGACCTTCTTTATGGGCATGTGGGTCGTTTGGCCACTTGCCACGAATCTCTTGCAGCCCTTTGTTGTTGGGTCATCCCAATTAAGCTGTGTTGATCCATTTACTAATTTATTTTCTGACGCTTTTTCTCATAACACATTAGTCACATTAAGTGACGTTAATAATCGCATTAAGCGTAATGTACACAAGTATTCTATGCACGAATAGTATTTGTACATTAATATGATTTTGATGAAACATACAAAAAATTAATGAGACAGGATACATAATACACACAAAAATAAATGTTCATTACATTGATCAAGAATTATGGAATCCTAAAGATAAACTCATAATTTGTTTAATAGACTCATTCAAAAAGAAAAGCCTAAAAACGTATCCATGCCTCTGAACTTCCCTTATTTAACCATTTGTGCCCCTCAACTTAAAGGGGACCTATTGTGCCCCTCAAGTTGCAACTTGGGACTTAAACACTTGAAGTTTCAATTTTTGACCCATCAAAGGCCTCATTGTATCAGCACTACACGTGAAATCACGTATGGTTGAGGAGAATGAGAGATGAATTAGGTGCCAGATGGCCAAGATCTGGGTAACAACTTGCTTGTTAATAACGGACAAAGGGTTCGATAGGCCACGATTAACGGCAACGAGGGACAAACAACCAACGAGTATGACGCAAGATGATAAATCAACCGAAAACAGGAGAGGGAGCGATGGTTGCCAAAGACTGGTAGAGGTAATGAAGACGGAGCTTAACCAAACAAAACAGAGGCGATTGATGGTGAAAAAGGTAATCAGGGACAGGGGCAGTAAAGCTAAAGATGACGATGACGAGGAAGAAACGATCAACAAAAGGGCGAACGACGAAGACGGTTGCTGCGGCAATCGGAAAAGACGAAGGGTCGTCCATATTTGGCTAAAGAAGACAAACAAACAAAGTGATGGCAACGACAACAGTTGCTAATGGCGATAGGGTCGACGATGGTAAGCACAATCAACAACAGCTGCGAATGGGGTTGACGACAACGACTATTAAACCCTGGTACTGAGTTTAATCTGTTGATTAAACCTGATATCGAGTTTAATTGCCTTTAATTAACCCGATTACGATTGCATTTTCATTTTCAATTTTAATTAATTTTTTCACATATATATAAAAACCACTTTTATATTTAATATATTTTGTATTAATACATTTTTTAATAATTATGTATAACTTATCAATATCTAATGATAAAATTTTATTAGGTCGAGGCATAATTTATCAGTTGGACGAAATTGGGTTTCATTAAAAGATGAAACCCAATCTTCTTCTTCGTCGCACACAATTTCTCCGTCACCATCATCTGTTGCCCGTGCCTCCTCCATCGCCGCCTCCATCGTTGGTGTCTGCCCCCATCATTATGCACTATGTGTGTGTGTGTGTATTTAACAGCCACTGCATACTACTACGTGTATATATTTATTAATATAAAATTTTGATAAATAATTATGTATAATTTATTAACATATATATTATATTAATATAAAATTTTATCCAAACGTGTCACACACAAGATTTTAAAATTCAATGGTGTAATAGGTTCTTTTTGCAACTTGAGGGGTACAATTTCAGGGGTGTAATAGGTGCCTCTCAAGTTAAGGGACATAAGTAGTTAAGCGAGAAAAATTTATGGGCAAAAAAGTGTTTTTAGCCAAAAGAAAATAACTCATATTCATGATTACACGGTAATAATAGTGATTTAAGTATATACGAAATTATTGCCCCTAGGACATAGGTCGAGCGGTAAGTCAAGCGATATGTCAGGTTCATATCGATAGGTCGCGAGTTCGATTTTCGCTCTACGTAATGAGACAAAACCTCACACCTATGATTTATTTCCTTTATCGAAATTGAGAACACGAGCGACAAGAGTGGTCATCCCAAGTATATACGAAATTATTATGTTACTCGACACATTTGCCCAACGCGAGCAACATCAGAAGGCCCAGCATGCTTGCTTCGGGCGCATGAGAACAATCATCTAAGTATATAAAGAAAATAATTTCCCTCATTTTCAGGAGAACAATCCTCTAAGGTAGTGTTTGTTAACCAAAATATAAACCGAAAAAAAGTGAAATATGAAAAACATTTTAAACAAAAATATTTTTCATTATATTTGTTAAATTTTTTAAAAAGAAATCACATGACTTCTTATCTTAAACTTTCAAGATAAATTTATCTCTTTCCACCCTTCAAATAGCTTATAAACTTATCTCAAACTTTAGAAATAAATTATTTTAATAAAATCTTATCTTATTTATTTTAAAAAACACTACTTAAGTAGATAAAAAAAAAAAAATTTCCCTCTCTTTTTAGTTTGAATGCAGGTCATCTTACCCCTAAGTATGAAACTTTCTTTCTTGCTTTATTTACATCTCTAGTTGTATGCTGATAAAAGTTTTTGATTAAGATTTGATTGTTTTTATTATAGTTTACCAAAAGAAATAAAAGAAAGAACAAAGAGCACTCCGTCCATCCATCATAATCTCATCAGTAACAAATGCGACATCAGATCAGAGCACAAAAGGCAGGCATTAAGAGACGAATCAAAACCTTCAAGATGATGATATATTCACAGAGATAACAAATGTCCAAAGTCACCGGCTCGCTTTTACAACTTATCCTTGGAAGACTGACAGACCGCAAAATGGTTAAATTATCTTAAAATTGCCCCTCCACTCTCATTACTTAATTACATCATAAGAGGGGCTGTCCATTGCTCCTAAAACCATATAAATAGAAGAACCTCCTATTAAGTACTAACAGCCTCATTATTTGCTTGCTTGGTTAACAACACCTGACCAGTTACTTACAGACGACAGACACTTTACTTACAAACAGACCCTTTTCTTCAACCTCCATCTATTTACATCAAACAAAGGATCCAACTTTCTCTCCTTACTGAAAATGTCCCAAAACTCATCATCTGCTACATCAAGATCGTTTTCCACCTTCAAATTTTGCTTGCTATATATACTCTTGGTTTGAGAATTTGATTTCTTCCTCTCTAGGCCAGGGCAGGGATACTGCAGTTTCGCCTATCCCTTTCCAGGCAGTCGAACCCCTCGACCCTCACAGCCGGGTTGTTCCCAAAATTGGCCCGCACGCATCCTCCTTTCCTGGAGGAGGAAGTTGGGGACGACGACAACCCAGGGGGGATCGGAATCGGAACTGACCGGGGTGAGACCAGGTTGATCTTCTCGTCCCCGAATCGAGCATCCTGAATTAATGGATTAGATACTCTGCTCGGCGGTGACCCGCAAAAAAATGGGGGCGACGAGGCTAACTGTGCATAAGAAGATTGCTCCACACCATTGCCACCCTGTGAAAACCACAAAACCACCTAAACTCAGTAACAAACATCCACACAAGAGTCGAGATGATTCTGTAAATCAATTCAGTTACAAGAAGACATGATCCACAAATTCCTTTTGGAAAAATATTTGATTCCCAAAGCAAAGGTCCCATAGCCATAGCCTTTAGTGGCCCACAAAATTTCCTTGATGGACAAATAAAATCCATAGCAAAGGTTCCATCTTTTCACACTTCATGGACAAATAAAATCCACATAAACATGTTCAAACCAAATTAGACCAAAAAATCTATACCCGGGATATCATAGATAATTGAAGTATACCTTTGGGAGGATGATGTCCAGAAGATCTGTTCCTGCCTTGGATTCACTGAGCTCCGTTTGATGACTGTTAACCAAGCAATCCAGCGTTAAAGGAACTGGTCTTCCAAAATTAAGCCACCAAGAATTCAACTCAAGGCATCTACAGAAGAAATTACCTGACATGCCATCTCAAGGGCCTGATCGGATCTGTGACGCAGGAGCCGATCAGACCAAGCCGGCGCGGTTTGGGGCAGACCACGGTCTCTCTACGGTCGGAGATCGAAACAGAGACAGAAACGGAGCTCCTCATCTCTTCACAGGCTGCGAAGGCTTTCATTTTGGTTCAGATCTAACTTCGAACAACGCCTGAAAAGATTCCAAAATTTTGAACTTAAGACAAAAGCTAGAGGACAAAACGTATACAGATCCGATGAATATTTAAAAATGACAAAAGATTAAACTGAAGTTAAATTTAGTGAACAGATCTGAAGGAGATGAACAGTTGCAGATCCAGATCTAGTCAAAACAATAAATTAAAAATTAAACCTAAAAAAATTGCAGGCTGATAAATACTTTTGACCTATTCTCTCGAGATAGGTGAAATCATTGGTGAGTTCCACCAAACTCGACCTAACATGTACCTAAAATTCGAACTAACCACAAACCAAACTTGTACTGAGGTAAATGATGCAGATCTACCTCAAAAACTAAAAATTTCCCCCTTTCTCGAAACATAGAATCCTTGCTCTCTCGAAATCTTCTTTTTTTTTTTCCGCAGTTTTCTTCGCAAAAGATCCACTTCTGCAACTGTTGCACTTTCCTTGTTAACCTAACAGCTCAAATCTAAATCTAGGAAAATATTCGGATTTTCGGAAAATAATTTCCAGATCTGTAATCACAAGCAGCGGAAACAGAGCCAGGTGGAAGCAGAAAAACCGTTCGGATCAAATCGTCGCCGAAACTAAAACGCACATGAAACTTAAAAACAAATTAAATAACCGCATAAAACGTCGAGAAACAATAAAATGATGCCTCTAAGACCAGAAAAGTTACAGAAATCAGAGGAAAAATTTATCTAAAATTCATGAAATTATGCTTCGTTTCTTTACCTCAGCGACCTGGAGAGAAGCAGTACGGAGGTTAGGCTCCTCCAAGAGGCGGCTTCAAATTTAGAAGAAAGGGCGAACTAGAGACAGAAGAGTCAGACGAAGAAAAGATAAGCGAGGAGGAGAAAGCTGAGATTTATATACACAGAGAGAGAGAGAGAGTCGTGAAGAAGAGAGAGAGAGGAATCAGAAAAAGAAATCTGAAGAGAGAGATAGAGAGAGAGAGGAAGAGGAAAGTAATGCGAGGCAAGACGCTGAACAAAGCTGCAGAAAGAAACGGCATTTATTTTTTGCCATTTGCTTTTTATTTAAATATTTCTTTTTACTTTTTAAATATATATATTTTTTAATATTTCATGCAGGCGGTGCCCATTGATTTTCGCACCCAACCACGCGACTCGTCCCTTTTATTCTCAATCACATTCGAGTCCTTCTATTAGGGTTTAATCTTGCTTAGCCCCATTTGATTTCAAAAATTACGTTTTTGCCCCGTATTGTGATCTTCAATTTGATTTGATATATTAATTCAATTTGAAAAGATGAAATCCAAATCCAAATGCCTTTAAAAGGAATTATATAACAGAATAATAAATTTAAATTTTTAAATGAACTAATAATAAAATCATAGATTATTATAAAATATTATTTTATGCGATAAAATTCTGAAATATCAAGGAGATTGCTATTGCCACACTCCAGGCCACGAGAATCGGTACGTAAGATATTTACCGACACGAGTAGCTGAACTTCTGAAAAGATAATTATTTTTTTTTAATTTTAAAATATTATTTATGAATCGAATAAAAAATATCAGTAATATATTACTTTAATAATACATTTTTTATTTATGTAAAAAAAATGAAGTAAAAATATCATCTTCCTTCGGAATCCTAAGTCGGCAGCATGCATTCAGTAAGCTCAAAAACTGACACCCCTGCCCGAGTGGTCCTTTTCCCCATCCAGGTTCCGTATGTTTGTGTTTATTAAGGATAGAAATTTAAATCTAAATTTAATAACATATTTTATTTTTATTTTATTTTTTTTAATTTTTCCCGTATCGACAATTTTAATCATCGAAATTTTGGAAGGAAGAGTAATAGATCGAATACAAACAACATGCATTCCTTCCCTACTCTATACTCGATAATTCTTTTTTTATATTCATATTTATACTTATTCGACAACATACTTAATCCATCTTTATTATTATCGTGTAATAAAATTTTATATTTAGTTTGTCAATCCCCTCGTCTCACAAATCCACTTCTTCATTTTCTCTTTTTTTTCGTTTCTCTCTCGCTCCACCTTTTACCTCAATTTCTCTTCCTTTATAAACGTTAGTGTCTGGTGTGGTCACACACGATGAATTTTATGACAACAAATAAGATTATGTAATGAAACCTAAGGATTTAGAGAAAAACTTTATCCATGTGATAGTAGTCTCTCTCTACCATGAATGAACCTCTCCTACTCTTTATCTCATCTTTCTTCTTCATTGAATTTCTTGCCATTATTGATTTCTAACCTCAAATTCAATAATGGTTGAATCTTCAACCAATATAATTAAACAATTATTGATGTGACACACACGGATAAGAGTACACTTGTTTGCTATTACAAATGGTTAAAATTTATAACTTGGGATATTTTACTTTGCTATAGTTTCATTTTTGACTAAAAATCCCATTTGACATAATTTTTTAATTCAAAAACTAGAATTAGATGCTAAAAAAATGACCATAATATCTCAATTAATTTTAAATAATTATAAACAATTCTATTATCATAAAATTAATTAAAAATAAAAATACGAAACTTACCCTTAAGTGGAGGAAATTAATGTCAATTGATTATTTGAGTGAAAAAAATAAAAAAATGTAACCTCTGTAATTAATCAATTCTTAAATTTAAGTCTATGCAAAATATCAATTTATCTCCAAAGAAATGCAAAAGTCAATCAGTCATAACATAGATGAGAACCAATTCATCTTTGAATAAGAGAAGCGAATTATTCTTCAATTTATTTTTAAATCATAAAAATAAAGTAATTTTCAACTTTTAAAATTAGAAGCACAAATATGGTTTTTAAAAATTCAATTTAAACTATATTTACTAAAGTAACGTATGTTAAAAAGTCAAGGTTACATCAAGATAATATTAGAATATTTTTTAAACTAAGATATAGAATGATCAATATAAAGATGAGAAGTATTTTAAAATTTTTATCAAATTTTTTGTTAAATTTTTTAAAATGCATTGGGGGACATATGTGTTATTTTTTTTTTATCTGTAAAGTTCAAAATAAATTTATTTAAAGATAGGAGAGAGATAAATTTATCTAAATAATCCAATATAAGAAGTCACGTGACTTTTTTTTCAAGAGTTGTTAAATAAATTTAACAAATATAATAAAAAATAATTTTGTATGAAATAGTTTTCATATCTTACTTTTTTCAGCTTGTATCTTGATTAACAAACATTACCTTATACAAAAGTATTACTACAAAGTAATATTTACTATATATCCTTATGTGTTTAGTCTACTTTGAAGGCCTTACTTTACGGTAGCTGTTTTTTGGATTTCTTCTATATTTCCCTGGGTATGCCCAATGACTATCTGTACATTTTTTATCTTATACATATTTACTGATTTGATATAAAAAAATATATATATCACTCAACAGTGTTTAAGTAGCATTTTCGTTAAGCTTTTATTTTGCTTAGTTTTTTTTTTCTCAATAAAAGGGTAAGACTAAGGACTAAGGAACTTTCATTTAAGCATAATTCTACTCCAACTTGTGGTCCACCTAACTCGTTTAGATATTGTAGATGATAACCATTTTTAGATCCACAACTATAAGACATTTGAATTGAGTCATAGATTTGTTAGACGTCAGTAACGATATCATTTGCCCCTTCATCTTTTAAACACAAAAAGATAATGACAGGATATTGAATGCGATAAATTTAAGAAGGTGTTTGTCTTACCGATTTGATCACTTATAAGTTACTCTTTTAACTTATAAGTTATATAGTTTATTTTGTTATGCATTTGTTAAAATTTGAAAAATTAAATGCTATCAAACTTATAAGATATTTTAATAACTTATTCAATAAGTATGTCCTCTAACTTTTCTAAATAAGCTCTTGATAGCTTATTTCATTAATCAAGTCAATTACAAAATTGCGTACTCTCTCATCCTCTCTCATGTCCTTCTTTGATCGCCTCCTTTGTGGCCGACTATTCATTACAGCCTATAGCAAATCAACCACCCTTTCTAGCCCCATTATCGTTATTATCGCTTGGATCTTCTCATTTCGTGTCCATTGTTGCTTCCTTTCATCACCTATTGCCATCATTGTCGCCCATCTTCTCATTTCTTCGTCTCAGTTGTCGCATCCTTTCGTCGTCGCTCTTCATTGTATATATATATGTATAACACGTAATATATGACGTTATTCACATATATATATTTTAATGTCTATTATATTAATAAATTTTTTAATAATTATATATAATTTATTAACATATAATGATAACAATTTTATTAGACATTAATTTATAATTTATTTTTATTAAAAATTAATTTTTTTATAAATTGTATTTATATTATTCAGTGTTCATTTTTATCTTTTTATTAAATTTTAACAATTTATTAATTTTTTTAAATCAAACACATAACTATATATCTAACAGCTTAAAATATATTTATCTAAATATATTATCAATTTAAATTTATTTAATTTTTAAATATTAAATAATTTAAAAGTACTTAAAAGTTAAAATAGTTTATAAGTTAATTTTAACCATGGTAAGCCAAACAGCCTCTTAGAGTTAAAAAGACCCAGACAAGAGACCTCCTTTTAATCATATATAATAATTTTAATTAAATAGTAAAACAATTATTAGATGTTTGGCTGGCGTTTATCAGTGTGTTTCAAACTTCAGTACAATGTATCGGCCCTTATGATGTTCACCGCCACCGCCCATCCAAAAGATAATGTTACCTATATTAGTACCGATCTCTGCCATTTAAATTTATTATTCTAACTTTTTTATTGAATTAATAATTGGGTGTGTCCTGAATTCTAGGAAAGATTTGAATGCAAAATTCGAGATAAATCGTATCAAAGTTCACAAAATTTTGATATGCCTTTTAATTTGATCACTAAATTTTAATTTTTTATATAATAATAATAAAACTTTAAAATATTTTACAATATAATTACTAAAGTGATTTTTAGATAATTTTTCGTTAAAATTATTGACGTGGCAATGACTACATCATCGTCACTTCAGTAATTTCGACTAAGAATTATAAAAAAATCACTTTAATGATCACATTATAAAACATTTTAAAATTTTATTATCACTTTATAAGGAATTAATATTTAGTGGTCAAATTAAAAAGGACGTCAAAATTTTGTGATTTTCGGTGTGATTTACCCCAAAATTCTAGAAAAAGGGATAATTAAAAAAAAAATTGCTCAAGAGTATTTTTAAATTTATTATAATATATTAATTACTAAAGGAGTGTTATTTTTTTATAAGAATTTCATTTAAAAAAAATCGAAAAACTTCAATAGCTTATGGTATGGTATATTTTGGGTTCCACAACAAAAAAATTAAAAAATAAAAAATCTAAACCATTAATAGATTTACATTTCCCGTAACAAAAATAGTATATTCAATGGTAAAAGAAATTTTCATAAGACTTTATTTTGAATTTGGAATTTCCGATCATCAGATGTCTTTCCTTTCTAAATATTATAAAGTTTTTTATGTGAATGTTGACATTTGTGATGAAAACACTTGATTATTCATTAAAGATGTATTTGATAAAAGTGAAAAATGAAGATGAAATTCGTTTTCCATCCAAATTTCAAGAAATTCCATCAAACAACTTTTCTTTTTCATGGAATTCGAATTCTATCTTAATTCAAAAAATAAATATTTTTCTTGAAATCAAGAAATTGGAATTCTTAGGGGGTGGAGTGAGAATTGAAATTCCATAGAATTAGAATTTCACCTCACTTTTCATCCCCAAATCAAACACATCCTAAATAAAGACTTAAAAAGGACTATGATCAAGTTCGCATGTCTCACTTCCCTAAATATTTTAAGTCTTTTGAAACGAATATTGATATTGTGATAAAGACACCTGATTACTCACGTAAAAATACTTAGATAGGACAAAATAAACATTATTTGGCTTTTAATGTGAATATCAATATTTGTGATGAAAAGATCTGGTTACTCACCAAGGTAATGTTTGTTAATCAAGATACAGACAAAAAAAAATAAGATATGAAAAATATTTCAACGTGTATGTTAAACTTATCTGGTGACTCTTGAAAAAGATGTCACGTGACTTCTTATCTGACATTTTTCAAATATGTTTATCTCTTTCTCTCTCAAAATAAATATATATTGGATCTTGCAGATAAGAAAAAATTATGCATATATCCTCTGATACATTAAAAAAAATTTAACAAATAATTTGATAAAAATGTTAAAATATTTCTTAATTTTATCTTAATTATTTTATATTTTGATTCGAAAAGTATTCTAATATTATCTTAATACAATCTTATCTTATTCATTTTAAGAAACGCTATCCAAATAATAACATAAAGTACAAAAGCATTATTACGAGTGTTGTTTCAAATGTCACTCTTGAGTATTTAAGTCGTATTTTCATTTTAAAGCACTCGTTAAGGTGCATTGGGTATATTTATTTTTTAATAAAAATATTCAAATACCAAAAAACTTAAGTGAAGTAAATTTAAACTTAAAAAAAAGAAAAAGAAAAAAAAAGAGGGGAAGACAGCGCGAATATAGGGGATTTAATCGTGTGGCGTAGAAAGCACACAGCAAGCCGGATCTGAAAAAGAGAAGATAAAGTCACCACAGCTGTGATTTAATAATTAGAATCATATGCCCGCTTAGATGACGTAACAATACTCTAGCTGCCCTAGGGCACCTTCACGACCTGCGCGTCTCACCCGGCAACCAGCCTTTATTAATACTGGATGATGCTAACATAATAGTTAAAAGGTGTAATTTATTTAAGAATAATGTTAATTATTACATAATAAGTGTGTGTTAAGATGTATTTATTATATATTATTTTTTGTTTTTAAATAATAAATAATGTTAATTATTGTCTTTAAGGTAATAAATATATTTTTAGTTTTTAATAATTATTATCTTTAACGTAATAAATGCATTTGTTAGCGTCGACCCACAAATAATTTAATTAGTTAATTAAATGTTTCTAGATATATATATTTATTATCAAGCAATATGATTATTTGAAAATTGAAGACAAAATACGATAAATAGTAATTTGTTTGAAATAAGGTGTATTTATTTATTGAGATACATTAATTTCATAAGTAATGTTAGTCGTCGCTCTTTAGGGCAATAATTAAGATTAAGGTATAATAAGTGTACCTTATTTTTAATCAATGTACATTTATTATATTTTTTTAATTTTTGCACATATTTATTGAGATAGTTGAAAACTGAAAATAAAACACAATAATTATAGATTGTTTAAAAACAAAATACATTCATTACAACTTAACTAAAAGTATTGAACGAGTTAAGTTAGGTCTGCATGCCTTTTATTTTACTCTCTCTTTTAACGTGTCAAGTTAAATTTGGTCATTTTTTAAAATAAGTCGTATCATTCTAATGTTTATTAGAAAAAAAGATTAACATGACCTCTAAGTGTTTAATAAAAGGTCGAGTCGAGTTGCGTCAGGGTGGCCCATGAGATAAGAGTAAATCCAACCTTTGTATTAGTGGACCAGATTATTAGGCTTAATATAAATTTAAAAAAAATATATTTTTTAAAGAGTATTTTGTAATTATTTTAAAATATGTGTTGTTTTGATATTTTTAAAACATTTTTTTATCTCGAAATGCCAAGAAAAAAAAAAGTTTTTAGGCTATGTTGGTAATTTTGAAATTATTTTGCAATATTAAAAAAATATTGCTCACTTGTTTTTTATTTGGAAACACGTTTTTATGCTAGTGACTACATTACAAACAGAATCAATTTATACTTATATTTGTTTAAATAGATAATGAAATTTATGTTTATCTTTGATTATATAATTATCTTTTATATCAAAATTTATATTTATAAAAAACCTTTATATTTTTTTACTTATACGTATTTCTCATTTCCGTTTCTTATTTTTTTTAAAAATGTCAGGCCATATTTTTTTTGTTAGTTTCAGTCTGTTTTCAATTTTTAATTTTTAGTTTTTCAAAATATTGAAAATGTGTTTACTTTTATATTTTTAAAAACGTATTATCAAAAATAAAAAAAAATTATAAAAAAAACTCAAAATAACGAAAAGCCATTTCGGGTATTTTTACCACAATACACTCGAAATTTTCAAAACACAAAAAATACTACAGATAAAAAGAATGCATTTTCAGTAATCTCAAAACAGACACTCAAAACACAAAACTGAAAATAAATTCAAAATTCAAAACTTAAAACTAAAATACGAAAATAAAAAACTCTTTTTTTTTTATTTTCATTTTGTATCGTATCGATTTTCCATTTCTATTTCTTTTAACCGTTGCCAATTCTTAGCATTACTATTAAAACATTTCTTAAACTCCACCTGATTAATAGAGATCTCACAATTTAGAAACCTAATTTCTCAATTTTCACTACTCATTTATTGAATAAAGAAAATAAACAAAATATTTCTCTATATTATTTTAAATATAATGCTAACTATTACTCTAGAACAAATAATAAAGTTTGAATAAATGAAATTTGATTCACGATGAATAAAATAATTTTATTGAGGGATGATACATATTTAATAAGATTATTTTAAAATTTATAACAATAATTAATATTACCCTATCTTAAACAGTGGCCACCACCAGAGAGAAAATATCATAATATTCCATTCGGCATGTGTTTCTGCAGAGTGCTGGCGGGAAACTGTACTAATTTGTTTAATATTAATTAAATTGTAGGATTAGATTAATAAATGTAGGGTAATGTGGTTCCTTGTCTTGTTAATAAGATTTAAAATTATTTAATCAATTATATTAAACTGTTTAATTATTAATAAAATATTTTAATCTCTTAAGTAACGTTCTTAGTTTATACTAAGTAACGTTGATGTGGTAAGTTAAATATAATGATGTGGGATCCACATTATCAAGTTGTGTTAAAAGAATTAAATGAATAAGTTTCATATAATCATTATATTTTAATTGTCACATCATTATTACTTAGTATAAATTAAGTAACATTATTTAAGAAATCAAAATTTTATTGTAAAATATATTTATTAATACTTAATAATTAAGATGAACCAAAAAATGTAATCAGATCGTGCTATTTGTATTGAAGAGATGACAGTCTTGATGATCAAAAAGTCCGGACTTCATCGTCCGAACTTCATGAAGCTTGATCGGGTTTCATTCAGAGACGACAACAACCAGACGATGAGATGGTGCAACAGAGGTTGGTGCAAGGTGCTGGGCAAGATGCAGTGATGGTCGTTCGAGGCACTATAGTGGAGAGATAAGAGGATGTATTGACGGTCAACGAGACAAAACATAACTACGATAAAGGCGAGGTGAGGCGAGGTAGAGCTTATTGGAGGCGGCTACAGTAGAGAAAAGAGGAGCCCGCCCTAATGAATCTACAAATTGTGTAAGAATATTTTTATCATTTGAAATCGATCATCTTTTTGATTATGCGAACAAAGTAGGGTTTCCTATATTAAATGAGAGGGGCAAGGGGGTTTGGAGGGAGAGACAGGAGGAAGACATACGATATTTTCATGTCTGAAGACCTATTGCATAGGGGCAGGCACGTATATACATTTGTATTATTTTGTTTGACCAGACCACGCAACGTGTCAATCCCCATACTTTTTTGACCTTTGGTGCACACGCACATGTTAATTTACAATATGTATGTTATGTTAGCTTGATTATAGGAATAATCAATTAATTGGGCTTGATTTTTGATGTGCCATAAAAAAAAAAAGTTTATTGAAAGCTAAAGAAAAGGTTTGAAAGCTTAAAAATAGTTTTTGGGCTAAAAAATATTATCGTGCTTAAAGATCTAGAGACTATTATGGTCTCTTAAAAATTAAGATCTTGGGAGATATAAAGTTGAGAGACTGATAATTACAGTTTCTCAAAAAATTAAAGGTTAGAATATAGTTTCTTGAGGACTTACACTAGAGGACTATTATTGTCCTCCAGAGATCGTAAGTAACTTTCGACCCAGAGTTTGTTTTGTAAATTTTTTTTTGATTGAGGAGTTGAATAAAATACAAATAAGATAACTTCGATATTCGAAAATCACTCTAAAGATTTTGAGAAAATGATAAACATTACATATAAGAATCATAATTTTAGTAGATTTTAAAATATTGGGATAAACGTTACCTGTTAGAATCTTACTAGATTTCAAATTACTAAAAATATTTATCACTAAACTCTACTATCTTTAATAAATATATGAGCCTTCATTTCAAAAAATGTATATTTCTGATACTAATTACAATACTACATTTAAGTTTTCAGTATCTGATGATGGTTTTTGGGACCGACCACCACGTGCCGCCTCTGCGACTGGACCTCGGGAATGGAACCTCGGACTTGGGGATGTCGAACCTCGGGTGTAGAACCTGCAAGACAATGGAAGGCCGGGGCTTGGATCCCCCGGGGTGGATTCCGACGCTCAAATCAGTAGAGTAAATGTAAGTAATAGTAAATGAGAGAGCTGTAGAGCTTAGGTATACCTGACGAGAGTCCTTGTCTTTTATAGGCGAACCCGTTTTGGGATACCCGAGATAAGTGGGCACGACTCCTGAGAATCCCGGTCAAGATGGAATGGGTCTTGCGGTTCGGCCTGAATTTTTCGGACTCCGTTTTGGAGTGTTGACTGGCCACGTGTTGGTCTCTCAGGTGCTCCACGTGGCAGATGAGACTACCAGTGCGTAGGGGTATTTTAATAATTTAACTTGGTGCCACATCAGTATCTAATTTAAATATCAAAATATTTGCGTCGAAACTACTCTATGCCCTCTGATCATTCTTTTTTTTACAGAATTTAAACATATTGAAAATAATATTTTCAATTAATAAATATATTGTTATGTTTGAACAGCAACAATTTAAAACCTGATTTACGGAGTCAATTAGCAAATTTATAGAGATTAATTTCCACATTTTTACAAACCCTTAATCTATTTAGCAAACTACACCTCACTGAAGTGATAATTTTATTTTTGTATCTCAATGGTTTTGAATAGTTAAATTAGAAAGGATTGTTTAGTGGGATACAGTGGAATATGTGATTGGAGGGCGGTGGGTGTGGTCGTGCCCACAAGTAACAAGAGGAACATGTTCTGTTCAGCCTCTGCCCCCACTTTGTAAATTAAACCAAGTTTAGGCGACATGCAATAAATGATATAAATATATAAATATAGTCTCTAGGGTCTAGGGTAATGTATTACGATAAATTGAGAGTCGTACCAATAAATTGTAGATTTAATTTTTTATCTTACATAGTGAGATAAAGTCTCTACTTGTGATTTATTTTCTCTATCAAAATTAAGAACACGAGCAAAATTAAGAATACGAGTGATGAGAGACCGTATAAGAGTAATAATTTTAAATATATAAATATAATATGAACCCAGAAAAAGGAAAAAAAAAATGTAGCGATGGACTTGATAAGTGCCCGCGAATCAGCCGTGAATGAATGAAATGAACCCATAAAGTCAGATTCTCAGTCAACCGCCATATAACGAAAGCAAAAGGTGTGGAATCCAGCGAGCAGAGAGTGGGTGATGATTTGATTGTGTGAAAGGCAAAAGAGCGACCCGACCCAACCCGACCCAACCCAACAATCAGGAGATGGATGGAGAATGGAGGGTGGGGGAGTCGCATTGATTCACAGCTAGCTAGCTGTGTAGGGTAGGGTCCAATGTCCAACCCTTGAAAAAATAAATAGGTCACGCAAATCTATCCATTATTCTATTCTAGTTGTGGCATTCTCAAGCTGTGCCTTCCATGGCTTCAAGGGCCAATAGGACCACTACTGTCGTGGGCATGAATTGTGAAGGAATATTTATGTGCCCTCTCTCTTGCTTTATTATTTATTTATTAAATTAGACTTACTGAGATAAGCTCTCCCCAATTCCCCAATTTTGGGTATACTGATATTATTTTTGAGATATACATATATATATTTACGATTATTTTTAAAGAAAAGGGTAATGCCAAAAAGAAACCCGCAAGAATTGAATCCAAAAAGTCCAATTTAAAGTGGCGAAGCAACCAAAAACACCAAACGACAGACCATTTGAAAGCGATGTTTTTGTTGATTTGGTGGAACAGTGTGTAAATCCAACCCCATATGACACTAATTCAAAGCTA
Source organism: Diospyros kaki (assembly GCA_036245055.1). Taxonomy (NCBI): domain Eukaryota; kingdom Viridiplantae; phylum Streptophyta; class Magnoliopsida; order Ericales; family Ebenaceae; genus Diospyros; species Diospyros kaki. The sequence goes on from BSEG01000010.1 coordinate 5,899,007, forward strand.
CTTAGCTTCTAAATTATTAACACGTACACGCCATTTGATTTTTGGGTAGTCAAAGACGCACGTGCATTTCCTCTTAACACACCCATAAGCACAATCAAATCAAGACAGACGAGTAAACACGGAGGAGGACTGCCAATTCACAATTGACTTGAAGGAATCAACAGGGAATGCATTAACCAATTTGATTGGATTGGATTCAATTTGGAGAAAAGTTACAAGCACGTGAAAAATCTACTCTACTGCATCTTCTTCTAGCAACATTAAACGTTTACCTTCTGGATGATGCTGGAGAATTCTCCTCCTTCCAGATCAAGCCGAGGATGCGTCGCCTGACTCAGCTGCAGCTCTTTTCTTGGCAAAGTACTCTTCCGCACGCGCAAGGTTCTTTGCGACTGATGGCTTCACCCACTTCTTCCGCCCCGGAAGGACGGTCAACGAACAACCGGAAGCCTCGAGCTTTTCCTTGGCTGATGCTGAGAAGGCACGGGCCTTGAAGTTCAACTTCACGCTTAGTTCGCCATCACCGAGAATCTGAAACAAAGAGAGACGCTGTCAACTTTCAAAGATACAATGTAAAGTTAAAAGGGAATCAAAACTAAAATGAAATGCAGATGTCTTTCAAGGAAGGAAAGATCTCAGAATGATCATTGGAGGCTTGTTGGGATGATAAGTTGTGTCGCCAGAGTTGATGCAAAGATCATTTTGACACTTGACAGTAGTTCAAGTTGAATGAAGTAGCTGAGAGGAGAGACCACAGGCAGTGGTAGAAGGGAGACATAAGACTGGAGCAATAATGAAGTGAGAGAGAGGAGAAGAGCAAAAAAAGAGACCATACATCCCTTAGGGAAAGAGGTCTTCTCTTTATATAGGATCCCTGATAGGAATCCTTGGGGCAGAGGCCCTATCAAGGGCATGGGCAGGTGTCTGTATTGCCCCATGTTTCCTTTTGATGTCTTAATGTCCCCCATGAATGATAAAACAACTGTCCAATTATCATAATGATGTTCTGTATGACCCCTATCGGTCTGGCAGATGGGTCTCTCCCCCCCCCCCTCTCTCTCTCTCTCTCTCTATCTCTCTCTCTACCAGTTGGCTGAGGCGACAGTTGCTCTCCAGAGTTCTAGGTCTCATCTTTCCGGGCCACATCCACTTTAGATCAACAGAACAGCTCCCAGGCTCCTGTTAGACTTGGGGTACAACATACTTCCAAAGATCAATGTTCCAAGTGAAGAGGAATGCTGCTTAAAGTGGAGATCCACTGGCCAAGAGAAGGTGATGCCCAAGCTGTTGATGGGGTATACGACTTGAGAGGGGACCTACCAGCTGAGCCAGGATAAGGCTTGAGCAGAGTGTAGGCAGAGCTCTAACGAGGTTTGTCTTATCCGTTCCCACATGTCCCCTCAAGTCCTACATGTGAGACCCAATGACATCTTTACTAGGTGAGCAGCAGTTGCCAGGCAGCAAGCCCGGGGGAAGCATACTCACCAATTGTTGCAATTCAAGAGGCAGGTGCAATCAGCTAACGTTGAGTTACCACAGAGGCAAACTCAGGAATTTATGTCCACCTTCCAAAAGATAAAGGATTTATGGACTTTCTGCACGTATTAAAGATGGTTGTCACTAAGACGACTTTTTTATGGGTTCTGCCATGGAATTAGGGACCCATGGAAAAGATGTTCAGTTGACACCATTTGGTTTGTACCAATCTAGTTGTCATCATAATACAGTCACCTTCCCTCTAGTATAACATTTCAAGCCTTCATCTAACTAAATGAGGTCAGCTAGCCAATCACCTTTCCGTGTCTTTTTTGTGCTAGATAGCAGACAACGGATGAAGTAAATTTTTGTATGTTAAGGGGTGCTTCTGAGTACTAAGAAAAGGTTCAAGGTTATCAGAAGAGGTCTAGTTCCTGTTCAAGATATATTATCTTTTAGATGAAATAAAGTGCAAAAATGGAAATCACAACGTAAAATATCTATGAACAGGTAAAAGGGCCTATAATAAGGATGTGAGGGAGCAAATGTCTGAATCACTTGGTCCATTGCTACACATTTATATTGTCAATAATATTTCAGACATAACAGATCTCTTCAGATTTTTGGAAAGAAACAATTACCTCACAGTTATCCAAACAAGACCTCTTTTAGTTATTGTTCTGCAAAAGACGTAAGGGTTATCTTAATAGGTAATTCCTACTTCTCAAAGCCAATGATCGATCTCTAACATTAGAGATCTACAAATTATGTCTCTGACATCCAATTAACCATACCGTGGTCAATTTTTCATTAGTCATGGTGATGCAGACCCCAAAGCCAAAACATGAGTAATCCCGATGTCACACGACCCAAGGGTATAGAGAAGTAGTTGCAAGAAATAATTGTTCAATACATGTAATTCTTCTTTGTTGTACTCTGTAGTATTGTACCTTTCAGTTTATTACTAACTAAAAGGAGAGAACAGCCTATAAATAGGCTGGATTAGTTAGAGAATGCAGTTGATGAATGAAATCTGAATTCTTCCTTCTCGAATTCTCTCTCCCTCTGTTCTCTCTGACTTCTCCCTCCATTCTTCTGATTTCTCCCTTCCTTTCTATTCTCTCTTCCCAGATTCCTTTCAAATTCCAATTCTAAACACTAGGTGCATGACATTTGGTATTAGAGCCAGTGGTTCTTGGCTGTGATTCTGGTTAATTTCCGGTTGATTTTGCAGTCCTAGCAAAGAAACATCAAATTGACTTGCAGAAAGCTGCGATTGAGCCACTCAAGTCTAAGGAGGCGGATTCATAGCAAACGATACTCAGCTACTGCATTGGACCTAAGCGAATTCCGATGATCTAAGCAGCAAAGCAAGGCCAGCAATTCCAGCAATCCAGGCACAGCTTAGCGGTAATTCAGATCTAGGCAGATTCGAGTATTGGAAACAGTCCCCTATGCGTTACTCATAAGCGATCATTGGAATTGATCAAAGACAATTTGTGAAGCAAGCGAATTGAAGAAATGGCTGAAGGAACAAGGATGAAACAGCTTGAGGCGAGGATGGAGGTGATGGAATTAGGACTGCTGCAGACTCAGGAGGAGTTGAGTCGCAGCAGGGAAGAGAGCTCTGCAATACGAGAAAGTGTGCAGAGAGACCTCACTGCATCTCAAGAGTGTGTGTAGAGAGAATTGGAGAAAAGTAGAGAAGAAACTGCGAGAACATTAGATCATTTTGGCCAGAGAACATGCTGTCGACATTTTTGCCTCAATTACGTTTATCAGCGGATTTTCCACTGAGATCCACTTCCGATTCAACCTGCCTGGTGATGGAATTCTTCCTTGAGTTTCAGGATTGGAGTTTCCACCGAGATCCACTTCTGATTCAATCTTGCCTGGTGATGGAATTCTTCCTCGAGCTTCAGGAATGCAAAAGGCTGAGGAATTTCCGATTCTGGAGCCAGCAGTCCAGGTGAGAGGTCCTTCTCAAACGTCGCATTATACTCCCATGCCAAGGTTGGAGATACCGGTTTTTGACAAATCAAAACCAAGATGGTGGATTCGTAGATACGAGAGATTTTTTCAGCATTATAATATACCAGATGGACAGAAGGTTAACCTTGCAGCAGCCTATCTCAATGATACAGGTGACTTGTAGTATCGAGTTTGGAATAAGATGAGGAGATTTGAGGTCAATTGGACTGAGTACGTGGTGGCCGGTTTGGAGAGAAGTCAATGACAGATGTGGTTGAAGAATTTAAAAAATTAAAGCAAGACGGATCTGTGATGGAGCATCAGATCCAGTTTGAAGAATTAAGGTCTTTAATGCTGAATTCTCAGCCTGCTTTAACAGAGCCATATTTTGTTTCCAGCTTCAGAAGTGGCCTTAAGGATGAACTAAGGCCAATTGTAAAAATGATGCAGCCTGCCACTATTAAGCAGGCTGCTGAGAAGGCAAGGCTACAGGAGCTTGCATTGGAAGTGATTCCCAAAAAGTATACTATCTTTACGGAAATTCAGCCTTTGTCCAGCCAACAGTTGGAAGGAAATCAAGACAATTTGAATTTTAGGGTTTATCCTAACCCTCTTTCAGGTAAATCATCTACTATGGAGAAGAGAAGGAAGTTAGGCTTGTGCTATAAATGTGGAGATAAATTTAGTCCCGGCCATCAATGTAGAAGACAGTTACTAAATATGGAAGGCTTAGAGGAAGAAAACAAAGGAGAGTCAGCAGGAATTGGATGAAGAACAGCAGCTCAGTTGTAATAGTTTCTTGGGGAGAAGAAACCTCTCTCCACGACCCAAGGGGTATAGAAGTAATTCTTAGAAATAATTGTTCAATATATGTAATTCTTCTTTGTTGTATTATAGGCTGTTGTAGTATTGTACCTTTTAGTTTATTACTAACTAAAAGGAGAGAACAACCTATAAATAGGCTGGATTAGTTAGATAATGCAGTTGATGAATGAAATCTGAATTCTTCCTTCTTGAATTCTCTCTCTGTCTATTCGCTCTGACTTCTCTCTCCATTCTTTTGATTTCTCCCTTCTTTTCTATTCTCTCTTCCCCGATTTCTTCCAAATTCCAATTCTTAACCCTAGGTGCATGACACTCGATTACTCAAAACTAATATCAATACTCAATATCAATCATCAAAATCTACCTTTAATTACAATACTAATGGATACAAATCTACTTTAACTAAGATTCCCTTAATCCAATCTAATTAAGATTCTACTAACCAAAAGAAACAAAAAGATGATAAAAGAAATCACAAGAAATTAGGAAACAAATTGTCATGATCCAAGAATTTATAGAAGGGCAATACAGTAATAGGTTGATAATAGTTGTTAGAAGATATTTTAGATATTTTAGCAATTGGTTAGAAGCACACGGGTGTTGTTATGTAGTTAGTTAGGAGCAAATATGCCTATATAAGGCTATGAAAACGGATGGGATTTTTCATGCTTGAAGTGATTAAATGAATTTCTAATTCTCTCTCTACAATTCTCTATAATCTCCCTCTCATTTTCTCTCTACTTATCTCCCTCAATTCTCTCTACATTCTCTCCCCATTTCTGTCTATTTCTTCCTCTCAAATGTTCTATTCTTAATTCTATTCATCAGACTAAACCCTAGGTTCATGACAAATGGTATCAGAGCATCGTTCCTTGGCGGTTTTCTCTGTTGATTAAATTCCAACGATGCTGTCCGATGCAGTTGAATCTCAGAATTTGATTCCGATGCACGGAAGAGTGACTCTCAGCTAAGAGTGTTGGTAACTCTGTTCGGAATTGAAGACGAACGGTTCCAAAGGTAATTCTTGCGATCTCAGCAGCACGTTAAGACAGGCAGAGCAAGACAACTAGGGGCGGAACCAGTTAAGCGATGCTTTCAGGAGATTTGAACGAGTTCAAGAGCTCTGACAATTTCCGTAGGCCTCGGTGTTGTTAGGTGAGTGCGAATAGTGAATCCAACTTGATCCTAGAGGGTGATAAAGGTGAATTAGTGAAGCTGGTGTAGAGGAGACTCGTAGAGACTGGAGGAACAGGCTAACGATTTTGGTCATGAATTCCGACAAGTTAGGCGAACTTGGAAGGCGAAGCAAGAGGTGATGCTTGGCTGTGAATTGCAGTAATTCTTGGCCGAAGTGAAAGGGCAAAGCAATTTCGACAAATTTGGTAGCCAATTATATCACAAGTTGTGCATCATTCCAGCGAATTCAAGTAATAGGTTGGAGGTGACGTGAACATAGGAACGTTCGCTGTGGGTGACCAACTGACTGGTGGCGAGCCGATCGTTTTTCTGCTGGAACTCATGCGGCCTTCGGCAATTGACGCAAATTAGAAGTTGACAATGAGAAGCAAGTTCTACGCAACTGTTGAACATTAGCGAGTTGCTAGTCCAGAGGCGTTTTAGAGAAGTGATTGGGTGAGGCGAGCACAAGCAAGCAATTCCGATCCCAAACGGTGCGAAACGATTCTGGGGGAGGCGAGCAAGCCAGGAGGATTCACGATTGGAGCTTGTGGACGGTGATTGGGTGGTGACCGGTGCAAGGAGGAATTGGACTTGGATTAATCGAGCAACGATTTAGACGGAATTAGCGAGTTGTGAGACTGGGTGGGCTCTCGGCAGAGGATTAATTCTCAGCCTTCGTGATTGCAGTAGATTGGAGTTGGAATATTGAAGACGAGTCCGCCATGACTCTCGGTAGCGAAATTCAAAAAGCGTGAGTTGCATTAGAGTCGTGCAACGTGTCGAGTGGCACCGATTGGATCCAAGTCGTTGTGTGCGTGTGATAGAGGCAAGCAAACCCAGGCAATCTTGGTTCTTTCTCCTTAGCAACGGATCTCGGCCACTGCCCAGCTTCCGATTCCTCTTACTGCTGCTAAAATCTTGGGATCCAGGAACAGGACCCAGATCTAAGGCGCTTAAATTCAGATCTAGGAGCATTGTGTTGGCTATTGCGTTGATTGGAAGGCCGCTCTCAGTTGGGTTCCGATGCTCTTTGACGGTTAATTTATGATATTCATAGGCTGTTACTTCTCGACGGCTCTCGATTCGAATTTGTGGAAAGGAAAAACAGATTTGGTAAATTTCGTGGTCAATCAGCACAACAATCGAATTCAAGCAGCCAATTGCTAAGTTAGAAGCAGGAAGTGTGAGGAATTATGATGGAAAGAGCTGCGTTTTCTTGGCCTATTGCTTTTCCAGCCAGTGAGATTTCGACCAAGAGGAGTAGTGCACGCATGAGGATATTGGAGTCCCAGTCGTAGCAGAAGGGTGCTGCATTTTCAGGGGGATGACTTGCTCGTGAGGCCATTGGGAGCAGTGCATACATGGAGCAGATGAGCCTTCAATTGCAGCAGAAGAAAGCTTCTTTTTCAATTGGAATGGAGCCTCAATGGCAATCAAAGAAGGCTGCATTTTCAGTTAGCAGCAACAAGGAATAGGAGAAGGGGATCAGCCAAGTTGACAAGAAAACAAGAAGTGTAATACATGAAGCGTGCAAGGAATTCGATCGAATGTTCCACGAGAAACTGCAAAAATTTGCAATGATACTTATTAAGAAGTATCATTACAACTTTCTGGTGGAATATTTTGATGATTATAATGGAAGTTTTAGCAAAGAGGACTTCCTTGAAATGGAGCAACCAAGGCAAGAGTTAATACACTTGAATGTGCCGAATGAGGGTTGGTAGGAAAGAAATGAAGGGTCAAGCCAGATTGCAGATTTCTCTTCCAGCCAAGGCAAGTTTCTTGCGAATTATGACCTTGATAATAGTTCTATCCACCAGTAGCAGATTCAAAGTGGTGAGGAATTCTTGAAGCCGATTGTAGTTGGGGAAAAGCTAAAGGAGGCAGCTGAAGAAGTCAAAGGTTTTGTCAAAGGGAACAAAACTCCCACTTCTGTATTGGTTCTTTCCCCAATTGGCAAATCTAAATGCTTGTCAATTACATTGAAGGACGAATAGAGGGCTGGAGAACTAGTTAGTCAACCCTCTATATTCAAAACAACACACAACGAAGATGATGAGAAGGGAGAAATATATGTGGTAGCTGGTCGGTTGAGTGAGTTTCGGAATGATCAACATTTGAAGGCTGTAGGGTTGTAGATTTTAGCTGCTATCTACGACAAGGAGCGGCTAAATTCATTGAAGACATTTGATGTGCACACATTGACAAGTTTTGACATTATATTGGATCCCCAGACTATGGGTACTAGCAACCTTAATAGGGTAGCTATTGCAAACCCAAGGGAAGTAGTATGTTACTCTTTGGAGGAAGATGCAGCCTTGTCTGCAGTGATTATCATTTTTGTTTCAATTAAGAACCTAAAAATGAAGAAGAAGAGACTTAGAAGGAGGAAGAAGGAGAGAAGGATGAACCAAATAGAGAAGGTTGAAATTGGATGAAGAGCCATGGCTACTTGTTGCAAGTTCTTGGGGACAAGAACTTCTCTCAAGGAAGGGAGAATTGTCATGATCCAAGAATCTATAGAAGGACAATATAGTAATAGGTTGATAATAGTTGTTAGAAGATATTTTAGATATTTTAGCAAATGGTTAAAAGCACATGGGTGCTGTTATGCAGTTAGTTGGGAGCAAATATGCCTATATAAGGCTATGTAAACGGATGGAATTTTTCATGCTTGAAGTGATTAAATGAATTTCTAATTCTCTCTCTACAATTCTCTATAATCTCCCTCTCATTTTCTCTCTACTTCTCTCCCTCAATTCCCTCTACATTCTCTCCCCATTTCTGTCCATTTCTTCCTCTCAAATGTTCCGTTCTTAATTCTATTCATCAGCTCTTTCCAGTTGCCATTCCAATCCTAGGCTAAACCCTAGGTTCATGACACAAATTAAAATAGGAAATAAACTTAAGAAATAAAATAAACTATATTAATTCGTAAAATTTACCATTTTGTCCTGTATCACACGGTTAATAGAAGTATGTAATAGGAAGATATTCATCCAATGTTTTAACTCACTCAGTGTTATTAAAGGCCCAAGGCGCACTAAGGAGCAAGGCGAGGCGCGCACCTGATGGAACTAGGTGCATGCTAACTAAAAAAAAAGAAAAATATATATCCTAATTAAAGAATAATGTATAAAATAGGTCCTAACTCATAATAACATATTCATAAACATGTTATCAAGAAAATTAAAAAATTCAACATACATTAATGAAAAAAATAATAAAAGATGCCAAAAGAAACAATCTAAAAGTCTTTAAGTCAACTTAAATTAAATCTTAAAAGAATTTATAAGTCTTAAATCTTAATCAAGATTAACTAATTATGCATTTTAAATAATCTAAAAATCATCCTCATCATCAAGATCAAACATTTCCATATTTTCATCATTTGAAGCATCATCTCTACTATCTTCTTCCACATCATCTCCCTCTCCATCTTCATCTAGTTCAAATTCAATTGGAGCATTTTGATAGGTTCCCAGCTACAAATCTAAACTGTAATCAAATATTAATGGTTTCCAATGCTTTTCAGCAAGAACAAGCACAATAGGGCATTCGAGAGGCCCTTAACTCTCCCTAAGACTCAATACCAAAATCATCCTCCCCTCATATTCTCCTAGCCTCTCTTATTTATAGTTTGTTATCAGCGACACTCCCCTCCAACGGCCTCAGCTATCAGACGTGCTCCCTTGGCTGCTCCTCCCCTTTTTTCCCTTCAACTGTTTTTGTCACTTTCCCCCTCTCCCAATATCCTATTCTGCCCCTTGCTTCTTTCCTCCTATTCCTTTGCTGGTTCATGTGACTAACAAGGGTCCTATCATTACTTTCGCCCATGAAACTCACCTTGTCCTCAAGGTGAGACTCCACCAAATTACCAGCTTTTTCATATTTTTGCTGGCCCAGATTTTTAAGATCAGAAGCAAAAGGCGCCCCAATCATCGGTAAGATGCCCTCCTTGGACGTTACCAGATCCGCCGTCCTTGACATCAGATTCCCGATCTTCTTCCTCGGCTGCTTCAATGCCTTGGCCGCTTCCTGTCTCGTCTTGAACTGGACGAAGCTATGGCCCTTGGTCTTGCCCATGACCCGATCGAAGATGACTTTACAGTTCTCAATCTCAAAGAGGAGGCAGTATTCCTGCACTTCCGGCCGCCACCTTCCTCCCATTCCACCCTCGAACTCCCTGCCCATTTCGATTCCAGGTGATCCCTCGGAATTCTGGGTAAATTCCGAAGGCCTATCTCCCTCCTTCGCTATGCTCTTCTTCTCCCGTTCTGGATCCTCCCACTTCGTCCTCAATTATGCGAACTGGTCTCGCCTGATTGCTACCTTCTTTTCCATCGATTGCACCTCCCCTCTTCTGGCGTCGACTCCCTTCTGCATCCCCTCCACCTTATCCTTGATCATCTGCTCCAGCCCGATCGGCCTCGTCACCCTTTTCTCGGCTCAGTTGACCGGCTTCAATCCACTGATAAAGTGGCCCTTGATGGACCCCCACTGTCGAAGCGCAAGGAACCTCTCTTCCACCGTGCCTTCCTGCGCGGTCCTGAACCTATCCCTCAACATCGCCTTGAGCTCCGTCCAGCTCCTCACCCGTCGTCGTCTTTGCTCCCACTGGAACCACGACAGAGCCGCTCCTTCAAAGCATGAGGCCGCCGACTCCAACTTCTCCGCATCGGACAGCTGGTTCACCAGGAAATAGCGCTCAGCCCTAAAGACCCAGCCATCTGGATCATCTCCCTCAAAGATGGGTATTTCCAGGCGTCTCCCACGGCACTGCTGCCTTCCGACACCATCGACCCAGCTGCCCCCTTCGCCACTTCTCCCTCCAGCTACCGGCATTCCCTCCCTTGACACGGGCGAACCCACAGGTTGGTCTTCCTCATCTCGCTTCCCCTTCCTCTCTCTCTCTTGCTCCTGCCGTCTCTCCTCGTTCTTCCTCTCCCGATCCTGCTCTTCCCACCTCGTTCTCATCCAAGCAAACTGTTCCAGCAAGCTCGCTACCTTCTTCCCCACCGATTGAACACTCTGTTGCATGCCTTCCATCCTCCTTTCCAAGTCACCCACTCGATCGGTCAGGTTCACCATTAGGATCGAAGATGCTCTGATACCAAATGATAGGTTCCCAGCTACAAATCCAAACTGTAATCAAATATTAATGGTTTCCAATGCTTTTCAGCAAGAACAAGAACAATAGGGCATTCGAGAGGCCCTTAACTCTCCCTAAGACTCAATACCAAAATCATCCTCTCCTCATATTCTCCTAGCCTCTCTTATTTATAGTTTGTTATCAGCGACACTCCCCTCCAACGGCCTCAGCTATAAGACGTGCTCCCTTGGCTGCTCCTCCCCTTTTTGCCCTTCAACTGTTTTTGTCACTTTTCCCCTCTCCCAATATCCTATTCTGCCCCTTGCTTCTTTCCTCCTATTCCTTTGCTGGTTCATGTGACTAACAAGGGTCCTATCACATTTGAAGTAGCAACCCTTTTACTCATTGTCAAATTTGTAGTTGAAGCAATAAATTTAAACCCTAAACAGTAAAAAATTAAATAAAACAATAAACAGTAAAATAAAAACTTAAAAAAGCCTAGCCGCGCCTAAGCCCAAGGTGCACCTTCGGCGCTTGCCTGGAGGCATTCCAAGGGCCCAAGGGGCGCCTTGCGCCTAGGTGCACCTTAAATAACACTGAACTCACTTATTGCATTTTTACTCATTTTTTTAAAGGTGAGAAAAAAAACAGTTACTACCTAGGGAGTTATTGTTGTACATCACGCGATTAGTCCAAATTTCCTACGATTATGTATTATCACCAGAGACCACTGCCATCCAAACCCCCTTCCCAAAAAAAAACAAAGAAAAAATATAGAGATGCATACTAAGACACAACTCTGATGAGAGTGGATAAAATGGGATAAGTTTGTGAGGAAGAACAACAAAGACTTGGGCTAAAACTTTTACAATATGGTCATAGCTTTACAAAAGATATGCTCATGGATAAAAATGGTTGGTGACCTAGAGTCCATGTAACTGACCACCTCATGGAATCAAGGCTTTGCATTGTTGTTGTTGTGTAAACTATATACAAACTACTGGTTAATGATACAAGCAACAAATCACCACCCAATTCTGTGAAATCACAATCACTTCTCCCTTCAATTCAAGTCCCCAGTCCTTCAAAATACCACTTCAATTGTAAACCACCAGCAATTTGGAATCCCAATGCGCTCATGTTTGCCAATAGTGATAGTGATTGAGAATGAGAAATTGGGAGAGGTGGGCATGTAGCTGGATATAGCTTCAGGGCTACCTTTGTCAAGAGAGGGTGGTAGTGGCTGGTGGATTTTGATTCAGGGATGCATGTGGATTAGGTGGTGGTTGTGTTGGTAGATTCAGGGGTGGCAGTGGCTGAGGATTATCTGTCAGAGGCAAGAACAAAGAGATAGACAAGGAAAGATGGCAGTAGCTTGTGGCTTTCAAGGTGGCACTGGTGGTAAATCTAATGGTGGGGTAAGAGTAGACTCAATCTATCAGTGGGATTTTGGGAGACAGATTTTAGGGTGGGCGGTAGCTGTGGCTTAGTTCTTGTCTGCAATAGGTGAGAGCTGGGAAATAAAAGGGAGGGGAGAAAGACATTTGCTTAGCATTTTGTAATTCAATGGCTATGTAAAGATTTTTGTTCATTTTAATGAACAACATATTAAATTGTTTTTGTGAATTTCAGATATTTTTATCTCGTGTCAGTGAAAAACAAAATATTATGGCCATTAATATTTTTGTAGGATGCTAGGGTTATTTTATTGTCAGGTTCCTGGACCTGACTTAGGGTTTCTTAGGTTTTTAGGAAGAAATTGAGAGAGAGTAATAGAGAGAGAGAGAGAGAGAGAGAGAGAGAGAGAGAGAAGTTTTGGAGGAAATGAATTCTGTTATTTCACATAATGATCTCCCATCCTCTAAGTAGTAACCCATTTATAGGCCTTCTAGCTTTCAGTTGTAACAACTAACTGAAAGATACAAGTTGCTTTCAGTTGTAACAATTAATTAAAAGATACAAGTTGCTTTCAGTCAGTTGTAACTGTTAACTGAAAGGTACAAATTTTACAGCAGCAAACAAGGTACAGTACAGTAATTGCAACAAGCTGTAATTACTATTATACCCTAGAGTTGTCAAACCCTAGGACCTTGACAATCCCCCTTAAAAGATTTCTTGACCCCAAGAAATCACAGTAACTGAGCCACTATTTCTTCCTTCTTAATATTCCTTCCTTGATAATTTCTGTATCTTTCAGCAATGCTCTCCACTTCCTCTGCTATTTCTTCATCCCCTGCAATGTCCTCCTCTTCTTCTACTATTTCTTCATCCAGTCCTTCCATTTGCAATAACTGCCTATTGCACTGATGGCCTGGACTATAATTCTCTCCACACCTGAAACTGTCATGATCCAAGGGTTTAGCCTAGGACTAGAATGGAAATCGGAAGGATCCGATACCGTTGAAGTTAAGAACAGATTGTATAGAAGGGAAATTGAAGAAGAATAGGGGGAGAAAATCAGAGAGAATTGAGGGAGAATGGCAGAAGAATGAGGGAGAGAGATTAGAGAGAAATATTGCGATTTCAAATATCATTCAACATCTAAAACCCATCCATTTACAGCAATCTTATATAGGCATGTTTGTCTAATAACAGCCTTGCACATGCAGCCATGTGCACCTAACTAATTGCTAAAATATCCAAAACAAACTATTCTATCCTATTACAATAATACCCTTTATTGCTCATAGGGTCATGACAGAAACACAGTCCTAGCTGCCTTCTTTGGTCCATAGAGAGTGACTTAACTGGATTTAAATATGGTAAAGCTTGTCATGAACCTAGGGTTCATGATGGGCTGAAATTGATAATCGGAAGGATCCGATTGAATTAAGGTCAAGAACAGAATGTATAGAGGGAAAATTGAAGAAGAATGAGGGAGAAATTAGAGATAACATGAGGGAGAGCAGAAGAGAGAAATGAGAGGGAGATTTGAGAGAATTCTTAGAGAGAGAATGAGAGTTTCATTAACAATTCAAGCATATCTTCTCCTCTTACAATGGGGCCTTTATATAGGCAAAGTAGCTAGTTAACTAATTTTCTAACAACATCCTAACAGCACCCATGTACTTCTAACAACTTGTAAAAATATCCTAACAACCCATTACAATCCTATTACAATAATGCCCTTCTATTATTCATTGGGTCATGACAATTTCCCCCCTCCTTGAAAGAGTTCTTGTCCCTAAGAACTTGCAGCAAGTAGCCATTGCTTCATCCAATTCCCGCATTCTCTATCTGATTTATATTTTTTTCTTTCTTTCTTTCTCCTTCTAGGCCTCTTCTTCCTCCTCGTTCTTAAGTGTCCGAGATCAATCCCAGGTGTAATTTGGCCTAGAACTTCAATGGGAGCAACCTGATAGCGTTCAAATCCAATACACCCACCTTCTACAATAGTTGCTTGATCAAACTTGATCTCCAATCTATGGACATGATCAGCAAATTCCGGACATACATACTTAGTAGCTGAAACTTGGAGTCCAACGTAAAGACTATCCGTGTCCGTGACCTTCATTAGTAGTTCTTTACCATCCAATACAAATAAGAATGGTAGACCTTCATCCTTAGTTGCAGTTATTGTCTTCCCTTTCAACCCACAACCATGCTTCATTGCAGAAATATCAACATCCTCAAAACGCAGCAATGGAGGATTGTAGACTTGCCTTTAATACTCAAACCAAGGTTGTTTGTGAACATTAGCATTAGGAGCTACTGCAATCTCAATTTCAGCCAACGATTTCTCAATGATTGACACCTGGCCAAGTGTCTCAGCACTAGTAAGAGTGCTTGAGAGGCTGTCAATTAATTGGGTGCCTTCCTCCAATTCCTTTTCCTCACTCTTTTCTTCCTTAAAGTTGGACTGCTCTTGTTGCAGAATCCTAAAAACATCACCATCGAGAACTTCTTTTTCAAAGGAATCGGTGTGTTCCTTTAATTCTCCTTTTGCCCACACACCTTGTATCGAACCCCCGCAAAGTCTGCTATTGCTGCTAGCATTGTCATTACCGTCACCTTTCTTGTCCATTCCACCTAGGCCGATATACTTCTTCCACTCCGTATTGGAGGTAGGCAGTGAATCTGCTTCTCGCCTCCTAAATTTCTCCTTCGGCTGCTCCATTTTAAGGAATTCATCTTTGTTAAAATTTCCGTGATAATCATCAAAGTATTCCACCAGAAAGTTGTAATGATACTTCTTAATAAGTATCATCGCAAACTCTTGCAGCTTCTCGCGGAACATACGGCCAAATAATGATACTTCTTAATAAGTATCATCGCAAACTCTTGCAACTTCTCACGGAACATACGGCCAAATTCCTCGCACTCTTCATGAATCACACTTCTTTTTTCCTTGTCCCCGTGGCTGATCTCCTTCTCAAAATCCTTTCCCCATATTTGATACTTCTGGTCAACAGAAAATGCAGAATTTTTTTGCTGCAATTGGGGATATGATTGTTTGATGTGGGCACTGCTTCCCAAAACCTCTCGAGTAGGACAACCCACTAAAAATGCAGCACTGTTCTGCTGCAATTGAGGCTACTCTCTTGCTTGAAAATTAACCACTGAAAATGCAGCATCATTCGGCTGCAATTGAGACCCCATTTCAACTGAAAATGAAGAATTTTTCTGCTGCAATTGTGGCTCCAATGGTCTCCTACGTGCACTGCTCCCCTTAGTCGAATTTTCACAATCAACATACTTTGACGATGAAGGAATAGGAGTTCTATACATTCTGGATCCAACCCCTCCCTAAGCTAATCGATTATGACTTTGAATTGCCTCAAACGACACGGAATTACCGTCGGAAGCACTGAGCCTGCTCCTATCCAAGAATTGAACTGTAATTTGGATCAGCCGGCCCGTTACAGTCAAGAGAATAACTTCGTTCTGTGATGCTTGCGGCGCCTCCCACTTTCGAACTGAGGGTGCTCGCTTGCTTGGAGATTAACACCTCCCAACGCCTAACCACCTTCCAGATGTCCAGAGTTGCTGGAACACCGCCTAGCTAAGTCGCCTTCTAGTCTTCTCAACCTAGACCTAATCACTGAGATAGATTTTCCTACCTTCAGCTCGAATTGAAACCACAGCCATGCAGCTATCGCCCAATCATCGACCAACACCACCATTGAGAATCGGCTCTGCTGTCACTAGCCAGAATTGGCTCTGCTCGCGATTGCTGCAGATTCAACAATCTTCTCCGGCCGAATCCTTCTCACCCAATCATCGACCACAGCTGGAGGACACTAACTCTCCTTCGAAATTTAATTTGAGAGATGCTTACCCACTCTGATTTGCTTCCGGATCACAAAATGCCTTGTGGTTGCTTCCCTGAACCACGTCTGCAATAGCTGGAATCCCAGATTCTATCACGGCAAGGAAAGTTCGCTAGACTGGTGGACTCGCCTTGAATCCTTCCTTCGATTCTGCCTACACACTGGTTGCGTTTGATAATGGCCTCCACACCTTCCTCGCTCACGTCGCTAGCTACAACGGAGCTCTCGTACCGGCCTTCTGCTCTGGTAGCGAGTCTCCTAGCCGTCCGCGTTAACACCAGCGGACTCGCTATCACCTCAGAACTTCTACCTATTCACGAACGCCTGAGTTGCTCGCCTTCCTTAATCGGTTCTGTTACTCAGTCGACACCACTCTAATACGTTAATCAACTCTAGCGCAACCTTCGCTGGTTGAATTTTGCAACCAATAATCAACAACCGCTTGGTCTTCAAAACTTTGTGACTCACTGCTGCGGTTTGTGGAAATTAGTTGGCACCATTGATTTCGTAGCTTCAAGTCACTCGGATTTCGACACAGAGATCACTTCTATAACCGACTACCTCTGTTGCTACTCCATCTTTCAGTTTCGAACTGCTTAGGATTAATTGATATAGTTGGCGAAAACTACTTTGCTCTCTCTCGTTCACTACCGATCTTAATATCCTCCGAATCGAATTGGAAACAATCGCCTATCAACAACCGATAATCACCGTCGGAACTCAAATCAAAACCACAGCCAAGGATGGACTGCTCTGATACCATTTGTCATGAACCTAGGGTTCATGATGGGTTGAAATTGGTAATCGAAAGGATCTGATTGAATTAAGGTCAAGAACAAAATGTATAGAGGAAAAATTGAAGAAGAATGAGGGAGAAATTAGAGATAAAATGAGGGAGAGCAGAAGAGAGAAATGAGAGGGAAATTTGAGAGAATTCTTAGAGAGAGAATGAGAGTTTCATTAACAATTCAAGCATATCTTCTCCTCCTACAATGGGGCCTTTATATAGGCATAGTAGTTAGTTAACTAATTTTCTAACAATATCCTAATAGCACCCATGTGCTTCTAACAACTTGTAAAAATATCCTAACAACCCATTACAATCCTATTACAATAATGCCTTTCTATTATTCCTTGGGTCATGATAAAGCATTAGGATTCAAATTTCCTCTATGCATCCCCGGATTGGTAGTCCTAAGATTTCCTCCAGACTATTAGCCAATCAAAGGATAGCTTTTAGATTGAACTGTATGCTTCCTAAAGATTGCTTCCAATGCTAACTCCTACAATCTAGCCTTCTCGACAGCCTGCCTAACAGCTGTGGGCTGCATCATCTTCACTGTTGGCCTCAATTCTTCATTTAGACCACTGATAAAACATGATATAAAGTATGATTCAGTTAAGGTAGGATGTGAATTAAGCAATGAGGACCTCAATTCTTCAAATCGGATCTGATACTCCATTACTGATCCTTCCTGTTTCAATTTATTAAACTTCTCAATTACATCGGCCATAGACCTTTCACCAAACCTATCACAGAAATCTTCTACAAATTCTGTCCAGTTTGTCTCAACTCTCATTTTGCTCCATCCTTGGTACCAAGCATCAGCCATACCATTGAGATAGGTTGCTGCCAAATTTACTTTATGGCACTCAACTACATTGTAGTACTGAAAAAATCGCTCACATCTTCTAATCCACCACCTCGGTTTAACTCCTTAAAAAACCAATATGTCTAGCCTTGGCATTGGAGTAGAATGAGGAGTTTGAGAAAAACCTCTAACCTGAATGGCCTTATCCAATACAGGTAATTCCTCAACTTCTTGCAAACTAGTAGTTTGACGAAGGATTCTGTCACGACCCCAAGGGTAAATCAGTAAATGTACTGGTAGAACCACTTGTTTTAACTGTTAGTGGTTAACTAGCTTAGGGTGGGGGGGTTTAAGTGGCTAGGGATTTAGCTCACTGTACAAAAGCTTACTTGTTGTTACGTTAGTTAACTTTGTTGTTATACTGTTAGAAGTGTTGTTATAGGCTCTATAAGAGACCTGTGGTAGTGAGAAGGGAGATTATCAAGACTAATAACAAGTTCTTCACTTTCAATACGCTCTCTCTCTCTCTTAACTTTCTCTCATTCTCTCTCGTTCTCTCTTTCTCCCTTTTTCCTCACTCTATCTGTTTCTTCCTAAATTCATACCTTCTTTCTGGGAATTCCGCTCGAATTCCCAAAGTTGCCTAGCCCTCAATTTGAGGGCATGTCAATTGGTATTAGAGCGGTGATCTCCGGTAACTTCAAGGTGCAATCGAAGACAAAGGCAGAGTTTTGATGGACGCAAACAAGAGTAACGATCTGGGTTGACGGATGCGAGCAAGAGGGTGACCTAAGATGAGGCAGAATGGACAAACCTCACAAACGAAAGTAAGAGCAGTGATCAAGGTTGACGAACGCGAGCAAAGTGCGACCCAAGACGAGGCAGAACAAACGGACGGGAAGTGGGTGCAGGTTCAAGAAGCGATCTCGATTGAAGCTGGGAATGGTTACCGAACCTCTGTTTTTGGGTTGTTGCATGGTGAGATTCAAGATATAGGTGAGCGTAGGATATTGTAGTTCATTGTCAGTCCTTGTAAGAAGATCAGAAAAGGATTCTTGAAAGAAGTAAGATGGCGGAAGGCACAAGAATGAAACAGCTTGAGTCAAGGATGGAAGCATTGGAAACTGGGATGATACGGACTCAAGAGGCCTTGAACCATAGTAGGGATGACATTTCAACCGTAAGAGAGAGCGTGCAGGGGCATCTCGTTGCATCTTGAGAGAGTATGCAAAGGGAATTGGAGAAGCACTGAGAGACGATGGATCAATTTGGGCAGAGAATAGACAGCGCGTTCAACATGTTGTTGACAATATTGCCTCAAATCCATTTGCCAACAGATTTCCCACCAAGAACCATTTCCGATCCAATCTTGCCGAGTGACAAAATTCTCCCTTGAGTTTTCAGATCAGAATCTCCACCAAGATCTGTTCATGATCCAATTCTGCCTGGCGATGGTAATTTCCCTAGAGTTTCAGGAGTGTAGCAGGTTAAGGAGCGTTTGAATTTGGGCCCAACTGTTCTACTAAGAAGCAATTCTCAAACCTCTACTTACACTCTGGCACCAAGACTAGAAATATCGGTTTTCGACAGAGTGAAATCGAGGTGGTGGATTTGTACATGTGAGAGATTTTTTCAATTTTACAATGTAGTAGAAGGGCAGAAAATCAATTTGGCATCGGCCTATCTTAATGACACGTTTGATTCATGGTATCAAGGCTAGCTTTTGACAAGGGAAGTTGAGGTTAGTTGGGCTAAGTTCGTTGAAGACCTGTGCAAACGTTTTGGGGAAAATTCTATGATGGATTGAAGAATTTAATAAGTTGAGACAAGAAGGATTAGTGGTTGACTATCAAAGGCGATTTGAGGAGTTAAGATCCTTGATGTGGAGTTCATAGCTAGCACTAACAAAACATTATTTTGTGTCCAGCGTCATGAACGGTCCTAAGGAGGAGCTGAGGCCGATGGTCAAGACAATGCAGCCGGTGACAACGCAGTAGGTTGTTGAGAAGGCAAAGTTACAGGAGCTTGCATTGGAAGCAATTTTTAGTAAGAACATGAACGAAATAGTAACTCAGCCTATGTTCTATCAACATTTGGAGAGGAACCAAGTAAATGTGAATTCTAAAGTTTACCCAAGCCATGATGTAGCCAAATCAACTGCTATAGAGCAGAGAAGGAAGTTAGGATTATGTTATAAGTGTGGAGACAAATTCAGCCTTGGCCATCGATACCAAAAACAGTTACTGCACATGGAAGGAATAGAGGGTGAAAATGAAGAAGAAAAACCAGCGGGAATTGGCTGACGAAGAAGGCACAACTGTTCTAAATTCTTGGGTCAAGAATTGTTTGAAGGGGAGGGGATTGTCATGACCAAAGGGGTAAATCAGTAAATGTACTAGTAGAACCATTTGTATTAACCGTTAGTGGTTAACTAGCGCCCCCGGGGGGGGGGGGAGTTAAGTGGTTAGGGGGTTAGCTAATTGTACAATACCCTACTTGTTGTTGTTACGTTAGTTAGCTTTGTTGTTATACTGTTAGAAGTGCTATTATAGGCTCTATAAGAGACTTGTGGCAGTGAGAAGGGAGATCATCAAGACTAATAACAAGTTCTTCACTTTCAATACTCTCTCTTAACTTTCTCTCATTCTCTCTTTCTCCCATTTTCCTCACTCTATCTGTTTCTTCCTAAATTCATACCTTCTTTCTCAGAATTCCGCTTGAATTCCCAAAGTTGCCTGGCCCTCAATCTGAAGGCGTGTCAGATTCTAGCACCAGTTAGAATCGAATCTACAGTGGATCTTGGTGGAAAATCCATTGGTAAACTGGCCTGAGGCATCTTCGAAAACATATTCAAAAATCCGTCCAACCTTTGGCCAAAATTAGCAAAATCATCCTTGACTCCTTTCTCTAATGTCTATAAAATCTCCCTGGTTACAGCATTTTCTGCCCTGCCACGACTAACCTCTTCCCGAGTCTTGTGTAAACCTAATTCCAATGTATCCAATCTCGCTTCTAATTGCTTCATATGAGTTCCTTCTGCCATCACCATTGCTCACCCTTCGAAATTTGGCTCTAAATTCAGCAATTGAAGATTGGGTGCTTTGATACCAAATGTTAGGTTCTTGGACCTGACCTAGGGTTTCTTAGGTTTTTACGAAGAAATTGAGAGAGAGTAATCGAGAAAGAGAGAGAGATCAGAGAGAGAGAGTGGAGTTTTAGAGGAAATGAATTATGTTATTTCACATAATGAGTTTTAGAATGGAGTAGTAACCTATTTATAGGCCTTCTAGCTTTCAGTTGTAACAACTAACTGAAATATACAACATGCTTTCAATCAGTTGTAACTGTTAAATGAACAGTACAAATTTTACAGCAGCAAACAAGGTGCAATACAATAATTGCAACAAGCTGTAATTACTATCACACACTAGGATTGACATTTATGTAGTAACTTAAAAAATCTAAAAATAATTACTTTTTGTTTTTTAGCTAAATACCAAGGGCCAGTTTGATTTTTTTGTTAGCTTTTATGTTTTTGTTTTTAGGTTAAGTAATTTTTGTGTTCAATTTTCAGTTTTAGTTGTAAAAATGAAAACTAAATCTGTCACTTGCAAAGTTTTGTTGTCATCTTAAAAAATTTAAAAATAAAACCACAAAATGTTATTTGATAAATCTATTTGTGCTAATTTCTTACTTACTATAGTGATAGAACTTTTCAAGTCCATCTAGTATAATTTTATTTTACACATATATTTAGTTGTGTTGAGAATCCCACATCGCCTCCACAAGGGAGACCTGAGCTATATATAAGGAGGAGGATCCCTCTACTTGTTAATCTAGCTTTTCAAGTTAGAGTTCTACCTCTAATTTCTCACATGGTATCAGAGCTAACCCTTGACTGTCGTGGTCATGGACCAGTACCCTGCCCGATCACCTGGACATATATCAGTTACTGGAGAAGTTTCGGCGTGGGGGGAGTGTTAAGAATCCCACATCGCCTCCACAAGGGAGACCTGGACTATATATAAGGAGGAAGATCCCTCCACCTGTTAAGCTAGCTTTTCAAGTTGGAGTTCTACCTCTAATTTCTCACAAGTTGTTTACTTAATATTTGCAATTACTCATGAAAATACATTTTTAAAAAGTTATTGAAGAAAAACAAGTCAGAAAATAGAAGAGATTGTAATGAACACAATGTGAAGACGCTGTCTTGTTTTTGTTTTCTTTTTTAAATTAGTTTTTTTTTTTTGAAAATAAAAATACGCAGTCAAACGGTTTTTTCTATTTTTTCTCTTTTAATTTTGAAAATGAACACAAAAAACTGAAAACAACGAAATCAAACAGGTCATAAGAAAATCATTTTTGGCATTTTGCATACTAGAAAATAAATGCAAATAAACAAAAAAGGGTCTAATAATAAACCAAATGGAAGGATTGAGTTTCAAAATTCTTAAAATAAAAACTGAAATTTTAATCTTTGAAATTTTAGGAGACAAGTATCTTGATTATTTTGGATTCCAAAAAGTTAATAAAGTAATTGGATGCTTTTGGATGCAAGTCATTGCATGTTAGGTAGGATACAGTAATGGGAGGACTGGATGAATTCTGAATGTAAACAGTTCAATAAAATTAACCCATCTGTTTCTTATTACCTTTAAAGGGAGTGTCCTTTCTCTTCCTGATGGATTTATCAAGCCCTTCTTCTTCAATGATTCCAGTGAAACCTCTTCACCCTCTTGAAATCCAGCAGCTGCAATGTCTTTTAAGTTGACTGGTACAAACTTTGGTAAGCCAGCATGCATGCCTTGTATGAGCAACAAAAGAACATGTTTAAAGCATGTGACAAAAACACAACTTATGTGAACTAGAGCTGCTCAAGCACAAATTGCTGTAAAAATGACCTTGCACTGTCGTAACCCTTTTCAGATTCATCCCTTTAACCATGAAGAAATCATAAACAACATACTAGATGCTTCGAGCATATGAAAATCAATGGCCTCTTCATTTAAATAAATACTTCTTCAAGTTGTTGTGTCATATAACATTATACAAAATGATCTTGCAAATTTGAGTCTATTTCCAAAAATGAAGGACCAGCAAGCTGCAAGCATCTGGCTTTCTAATTGCAACTGGAACTGGCATATAATGCTAGGTAGCTGAATGTTACTAGTATATGAATGGTATTTTGTAAAAGCATTGTTTATGCAACCGATAGCTCCTACATTCACATACAAATACTCAAAACTTTATTTGTACGTCATCAAGATTACTTCACAAATTCTCAAATCATTAAGATTGTCAAATAGAGGTTCTCGCATTGGTGTGACTGCAACATTAAATAGTTTCCCATAGATAACAAACGTTTCTGGTACACAATGGGATATATCCAATGACACATTTCCTCCCCAATGACACATTTCCTCGAACAATTGGTAAGCATATTCTTCACAACAACAGCAACAAAAACAACAATGAGATTTAAACAGTATTCCATATTTTCCATATAAGCAATGAAACTAAACACAGACGGCACATTGAATTGCGGATCTACAATCACAAGTTCACAACCATGCGAAGAAAACATGAGACCAACTACAAAAACAAGAGAGGAACCAACCATAACCTTTTAATAAAACAACAAAAAACCAAGAGATTTGACTTTGAGGCAAAGAAAAAGGCAAAGAAACGCAATGAAGTACCTCCAGCAATGCCTCGCAATTTCGGAATTCGACGGTAAAGCGGCATCTGGCCGCCTTCGAAACCCCTGCGAACGCCAGGACCTGACCTAGATTTCTGACCCCTCATCCCAAATCCACAGCTCCCGCCTTGCCCCGCAGAAATACCCCTTCCCTTTCTCTTGCCCTTCTTTCTGGACCCTGTTTGTGGCCCCAAATTGTGCAACCGAAGCCGAACATTACCAGTAGATGGTGATGGCGATGAAGATGGTGAAGCTGAAGCTTGGCTGAGAACAACCAGCGGTCCACCACCCGCTTTACTCTTGAGATTGTTGATTTTCAGAGATGGAAAGCAACTTGGGTTAGCCTTGAGATTCCTCACATTCCCCTGCAACAACAACAGGAGCAGAATTAAAGCTGGCATATCTAATCTTTTGAAATACAGAAGAATTGGGTAACGAGAGAGAGAGAGAGAGGAATTGCCTTGAATTGGGAAGATGGGTGATGAAAGAGGATTGTGGTTCTGGTTGGGGGGAGGGAGAGAAGAGAAGCCATGGTGATTTTGAGCTTGTTTGTCTTGCTCACTTCTCAGTATTCATTATTCAACCAAAGTTCCTGAACGGATAGGGGTCCGCTAATGAGGAACTGACGTCCCGTGGACACACCGTGGATTCGGCTCCACTTGATCACTGTCCCTCCCATTTGGAAAAGGGCGGGTGAGGTTTAGCATAACCGATCGGTTCAGTTGATTAAAATTTAATAATTAAAAAAATTAAATTACCTATAAAATTGAGCAATTGAACCAAGCGAATAAATCAAACAAATCTTAAAAAACTCAAATATAACCGGAACTAATTTTTGGTCATACTATTGTCACCGGCCACCTAGCCAGCTGGTAACTCTAATGATCTGAATCGATCATCTAATTTTCTCAACTACGATGATTCATATTTCTAAAAGTGAGTTTAATTCAACGGTTAATTTTTGTAGATTTAAAAATTAAGTTTATAATAAATAATAAAAAAAACTCAAAACTCATTTATGAAAAAACCTCACCAATCACTATTCACGAAGGATTTCAATGATCAAAATTGACCATCAGATTAGGCTTAGTTCAGCAACCTACATACTCGAAAATCAAAAGGATCTAACAATAGAATTTTAACATATCTAAATTTTAATATAGAATATCTACTTATGAGAAGGTTGTTTGGAAACTTATTGAAGGACCAAAGCCTATATGCCGTAAATCATTAAAGGAAACAAAGGTGGCGTTTGAAGCAATGGTGGCATTGATGAGTGAGCACAATGGTGCGAATCATGGGATGGAGCTAGTAGCTTGCGATGGGAGAAAACAGTCGAAAGGAGAAAGAGATGTTGGAAGCAATGGTTGATGAGAATAGGTTTGGTCGCTGTCAACGTTGAAGGTAGATGGAAAGGGTCGACGTTGGCGTTAGCATTTGAGGGAGTGATAGGATCGGTTGGAGAAGACAATGGGAGATAAAAGGGGAAATGGATGGGTCGAGTGAAAGGGGAGGCGAAATGACCAAAGCATCAATTCAATTCTTTCAACATTCTGTCAATTCTTCTTCTTTCATATTGTGCCAAAAATGACGTCATTTTATACTCTCAATTGGTTTGGTTAATTCGATTATTTTCAATTAAAAAACAGAACTGAAACCAAAAAATCAAAATTTCTTAAAAAGAAAAACCCCAAACCAAACTAATTTTTCACAAAAACTCAGTTATTTTAGTTAAACCAAAATATTGGACACCCTTTATGAGATTGATTATATAAAAAAGTATTTAGTAAAATTGTCTAAATAAAACAAAATTTAATATACATTTTATTATGATACGAAGTATATTTTAACAAATTTGTGTATGTTTTGTGATTACAAAATACGAACTAAATTATAATTACATATAAATTTTAGTACTTGATAATATAAACTCATCCAATCTCACTTCCAACCTTAATATCAAACGCACCCATACTAAGGTTGTGTGTAGTTTTAGAATTTTTTTAAAATTATTTTAATAGAAAATAAAAATTAGAAAATTTATTTAATTACAAAAGTTTTTAAATAAAAAATATATTTAAAAAATATAATTTCCCAAAATTAAATTAAACTTGAAAAACTAGTCAAATGAGTTTTTTTTTTTAGTTAATTTGGAGGTTTGCTAAGGGGCTGGGCCTAAAGAACCCCAAGCCCGGCCTAATGATTATTGGTAGGTTGTGGGCCTGGCCTGGCCCGGCCAGGCCATTGTCACTAAACCGACCCAACTCTATGATAATGGGCTGAACTTTGTGCATTGTTGCCATAACTTAGTGCTGGGCATAATTTCATTTTTAAGTTGTACGTTTTGCATTAATTGTCCATTTCCACACCCACTCTAATTAGTTGCATTCACTTATCCGAGAGCTCAGATTTGCCTCGGTGAGTAAGTGTATGACCTTCAGCTCGACTCAAGCTTTAAAGTCTGACTTGAGCTCGAGCTCGAGCTCAATTTATGTGCTTCCTTTGATATCGAAAAAAAAAAAAATTCATTCATCTTTTGTAGTCTTTTTTATTAAATTTTTAATTAGAAAATAAGACACTTAATTTTTTAATTTTAAACTATAAATTTAAAAACATTTTTTTTGATATTTTCTAAATTTTATATAAATAAATCCTATTATTTTTAAATATAAAATGTTAAGATATATTTAGTTGTAAAATTAGAGTTAGAAAATTTACAATCACCTTTTATACCTAAACATACCTCAATTTTTAATTTTCACATTAAGAAATTTGTTCTTACTTATAAAAAGTTGTTTAAAAGGGTATACAAATATTAGTCGTAGTGAAATTTTTAGGGTCGAAAAAAATTCATGGTTAACGACACAAAGTAATCAATGCAAAAGGATAGATATCATCACAAAGACAATAATATTTAGTCCAACGAAACCCTTGCGAGCATTAAGTTTAAAAATGATTAATTTGATTGATCGATAAAAATCAAAAACTAAGCATCATTGTCACAAACAATGCAGTGGGGGGATTTGACTGCTGCAACTCCAGTCAATTGAGGGAAGCAATCCAAAGCGAATCTATCAAGTGCCCAATTGCTCCTCAGACACACACAGAGGCAGGCTCGTAAGGACCACCATCACCATGTACGATCAGCCCAAGCAGTACCAGTATGCATATATGCAGATGTTTTTATGCAAGAATAAAGCAGCTATTTTGACAGGCTTCTCGTTCACCAGATAGTTTTTATAATGACCGGCCCCGGCCATTACTGTTCTTCTGATAGTGATTTTACATGAGGGACAAGTGTGTGTGTGTGTGTTTGTGTGGTCATCATTTTTGCATGTATAAAGTTGATTACCGGAGTCGGCTGTTTTTTTTTTCTTCTTTTGTGGTGAAATTTCCTGATTAACTTTGTATTTTGTTGATCCATTTCTTCAATTTCAATTTTGTATGTGTATTGATTGATTATAGAGTTTCATAATTATGTAGAATGCACTTTTGGATAGGGATGAGCAAAATTTTAGTTTATACCAAAATAATTGAATTAAATTGATCGAAATTACTGGTTCGATTATCAAATTTGACAATTTCAATTATTTTGGTTTGGTTCGTTTTTGAATTAAAAAAATTGAAATAATTGAACTGACCAAAATTGCCAAACAATGTCGTTTTTTACCTGAACTCATAATTTCGGCATAACAAAGAGCTGAAGAAGAAAAAAACAATAGAAGAATCGAAGTAATTGACCCTTCTGCAATATTCCTCTTCGGCCCTTCCTTTGTAATCTGATCTGAGTCTCCTGCCTCCGACTGATCTTGACTCTTTTGGCCTTCCCCATTCTCTTTGCTCTAACCGGCGAGCCGTGGCCCACAAAGGCCAGTTTGTAATTCTTATAGTTTCAATTTTTAATTATTCAAGTTAGGATTTTCAATTGTTTTAGTATGTATTTATGCTGATATATATATATATATATATATTATGATTAAATCAACAATGAATGCATTTTGGTATGGAGTACCCCATGTTTTTTATTGAAAAGTGCTATATTTTTTGCAAAATATCATAAGTTGAATAAGTCAAAATAGTTGAAACTATTAAAGATTTGGTGGAATAACATAAATTAAAAAGTTGCTAAGATTTTGAATTTCTGTTGCATGTTTATTTTAGGGATTTCTTATTGAGTTTGTTACATTTTCCAATATAAATACATTCATAAGTTAATGAACGAAGTATCAATTTTTGCAGTCTATCACTTTGTTAGCTTTGTTACTCATTTTTTTGTAAAAACAACCAACAAAGTGATATCAGAGCTTTATTGATCTTAAGGGTTTGTGTTTGAGAGTGAGTGAATCCAGTGAGGAACATTCTCCTTTACAAAAAATCAAACACCTAGCCTTCAAGCTAGATTACAGTTATGGTAGGAAACAATTTCATGTCAGCACCACTGATGTTTATAAGTGAAAATTATCAGATTTAGGCAGTGAAGATGGAGTCATACTTGCATGCAAGTGATTTATGGGATGTGGTAACAATTGAAATACCATCATTACTTGAGGATCCGACCATTGCCCAAATCATAGATAACAGGGCAATAATAAGAAAGGGGTATAAGGCCAAGACTTGTACTCATTAAGCCGTATCAGAAATGATCTTTACAAAGATCATGGCTTGTGAAACAACAAAATAGGCATGGGATATTCTTAAGGAGGAGTACCAGGGTAATCAGAGGACAAATTAGATGTAAAATCTGAATTTCATGACAGAATTTGAGATGAAGAAAATGAAGGAAGCCGAGAGCTTCAGGGAATAGGTTGACAATCTGATGTCCATTAATTGTCAACAAGACCAGGATGCTTGGTGAAGCACTTTCTGATAGTAGAGTTGTTGAAAAGATACTAGTAACACTTTCTGAAAGGTTTGAGGCTAAGATTCTCTCTTGAGGAGTCAAGAGACCTGCCAACTATTGTATTGGGAGAGTTGATCAATGCGATCCAGGCTCAGGAGCAGAGAAGAGCTTACAGACATGAGGAGGGAGTAGAAGAGGTTTTTCAACTAAAGGACACCACCACTAGTGAAAGCAATGGAAAGAGGCCTTGAAATATAGTAGAAGACAATGTTGGCAAAGGAACGCACAACCCTCCTAAATTTCCTCCTTGCCAACATTGCAACAAAACCAATCATCATCCAACTAAATGTTGGAAAATTCTAGAATGTAGATCATGCAAGAAAAAAGGGCACATTGCTAAATTCTGTAGGAATAAACAACAACCCCAAGCACATATAGTACAATAACCTCATGAAAAACAATTATTTCTTGCAACTTGGTTTGTAGAAAATAACTCCATAAGTGAGGCCTGACTAATAGATAGTAGAAGCACCAACCACATGACGCACGATGACTCTATCTTTCAGGACCTTGATAAGTCTATTGAATCCAAAGTCAGAATTGGCAATGGTCAGTTGATTGAGGTAAAAGGAAAGAGAGTTGTTGCTAACATATTCTCTAGGTAAAAAGGTAATTACTAATGTATTTTTTGTACCAAAAATAGACCAAAATCTACTTAGTGTTGGGTAACTGCTCAAAAGGGGTTATTGTGTATTTTTTAAAAATAAAACATGTGAAATTATTGGCTCCAATGGTGAAGTTTTGTTCTCAGTTGGCATGAAAAGCAAGAATTTCAATCTGGAGTTAAAAGGAAATGAATCCAGTGCATACTTTTGCTCAAAGGTTGATGTATGGCACCAAAGAATGGGACATTTTCATAATTCTGCATTGGAATTTATGCAAAAAAAAGAAGTTGTGAAGGGAATGACATTCACTGGAGAAGGAATCAAGGTGTGTGAAGCATGCCAGCTAGGGAAATAAGCCAAACAACCATTCCCAATTAACAAAGCCTGGAGAACAACTGAAAAACTATAGCTAATCCATACTGACGTGTGTGGACCAATGAGGACAACCTCTTAATAGGAGTAGGTATTTTATCATCTTCATTGATAATTTTAGCAGGATGTGTTGAGTGTATATCATGAAGCACAAATAAGAAGTTACAATTTTTTTTTGAAAATTCAAAGCTTGGATTGAAAATTAGAGTAGTTGTAAAATCAAAGTAATAAGGTCTGACAATGGGACCGAAAACATAGCCCATATGTTTACAAAATTTTGTGAAGATGCAAGGATTGAGCATCAATTCACTACTATAAATACAACTCAACATAATGGTGTAAGTGAAAGGAAAAACAGAACCATAATGGAGATGGCTAGGTGTTTGTTGTTTGAGAAGAATATGCCAAAAAAATTCTGGGCAAAAGTAGTTAATACTACTTTATTTTTGTTAAACATGCTTACAATAAAGGCCTTAAAGGGAAAAACACCTTTTGAAGCATGGTATGATACTAAACCCTATGTGTTAAATTTAAAAATTTTTGGTTGTTTGTGCTTTACTCACATTTCGGATGCAAAAAGAGGAAAGCTAGATGAAAAGGCATAATATGGAGTCTTGGTGGGATACAACACAGTCACCAAAGGATACAAAATTTTCCAACCACTAACTTGAAAATTCATCATTGGTAGGGATGTGATATTTGATGAAGATGTAAAATGGAATTGGGAAAAGGTTGAACCAAGGAGACAAACAATAGAAAAAAAGGAAGTAGCTGACCTTGATGAAAACAACTATGATGAACTACCCGTAAGAGAGATAAGGTTTCTTGCTGAAATTTATCAAAAATGCAGTGTAACAATTTTGGAGCTTGCTAGTTATGAAGAAGTAGCAAGGTTGAACCAATGAGACAAACAATAGAAAAAAAGGAAGTAACTGACCTTGATGAAAACAATAATGAACTACCCGTAAGAGAGACAAGGTCTCTTGCTGAAATTTATCAAAAATGCAGTGTAACAATTCTGGAGCCTACTAGTTATGAAGAAGTAGCAAGGGATCATAAATGGATCACTGCAATGCAGGAGTAGATGAGGATGATCCATAAGAATTAGACTTGGGAGCTTGTGGACATGCCTTTACACAAAAAAAAACAATAGGAGTCAAGTGGGTTTACAAGACAAAGTTGAATGCAGATGGGACCGTGAACAAACACAAAACTAGACTGGTGGTGACACACAACAGTTTGGAGTGGATTTTTCATAAACCTTTGCACCAGCGACAAGGTTGGACACAATAAGGCTATTCTTGGCAATTGCAGCACAACAACAATGGAAAATTTATTAGCTTGATGTCAAATTTGCCTTCCTAAATGGTTATCTACATGAAGAAATTTTTTTTGAACAACCTGAGGGATTTATAGCTGATCCTAGCAAGGTTTATTTACTTAAGAAGGCTCTATATGGGCTAAAACAAGCCCCAAGAGCTTGGTATGACAGAATTGATGAGCACTTGATAAGCATTGAATTCAATAGAAGCTTAAGTGAGAATACTTTATATGTTAAAATAGCAAAATATGAAATAATTATTATCTCACTATATGTGGATGATTTGCTAGTAACAGAGAGTGATAAAGAACTTGTCAAGGTGTTTAAGGAGCAAATGATGATTGCGTTTGAGATGACAGACCTTGGTGAGATGGTTTTCTTCCTTGAAATGGAAATCCAGTAATCAAAAGGTGAGATTTTTATTGGTCAGGAGAAGAATGCTAAGGAAGTGTTAAGAAAATTCAAAATAGAGGAATGTAAGCTCGTGGATACTCACTAGCACAAAATGAGAAATTTTTTCCAGAAGAAGGAGCTGAAATGGTGGATGAAGGCTTTTATCGAAACTTGATTGGTTGTTTAATGTGCATGACAGCCACAAGGCCCGATATAATGCACTATGTCAGCTTACTTTCAAGGTTCATGCATTGTGCCAAAAAAGTGCATCTTATAGCTGCTAAAATAGTACTAAGATATTTGAAAGGGACATTGGACTTGGGAGTTAAATTAAAAAAAAAAAGATGACTTAGATCTGCATGGATATGCAGATAGTGATTGGGTTGGAGCTTGTGAAGACATGAAAAACACCTCGGGTTACATATTTAGCTTGGGTTTAGGGTGTTTCTATTGGAGTTCAAGGAAGCAGGAAGTTGTTGCTTAGTTAATTGTAGAAGCTGAGTATATGACAACCATTGTTGTAGTTAACCAAGTCCTATGGTTAAGAAAGATCATAACTGATCTAAGGCTGACACAAGAAGAAACAATTGAAGTATTTGTGGATAATCTGGCTGCAATAGTAATTTCGAACAACCCAATGTTCTATGGAAGAACCAAGCACTTCAAGGTGAAGTACTACTTTATTAGGGAAGTGCAAAAAAATGGTGAAGTGAAGCTGGTATATTACAATACAAGTATTCAAGTAACAAACATTCTAACAAAGGGTTTGTCTAAAGTAAAGTTTGAATTTTTTAGAGAAAAAATAAGGGTATGCAATAAAATTAGCAAGGAGGAGTGTTGAAAAGTGCTATATTTGTTGCAAAAATCATAATTTGAATAAGTTAAAATAATTGAAACTGTTGAAGATTTGGTGGAATAACAGAAGCTAAAAAGTTGCTGAGATTTTGAATTTCTGTTGCATGTTTATTTTAAGGATTCTTATTGAGTTTGTTACATTTTCCTATATAAATACATTCATAAGTTAATGAATGAAGTATCAGTTTTTGCGGCCTATTACTTCTATTACTCATTTTCTATAAAAACATACAGCATTTTAACATTCAATTTCCTTATATGTTATTTGCTTCCAAGTTTGTATTGTGTCGATGCTACCATAATTGGCATTATTTCTTACTTAGATTGGGTAACAACTTTGTTGTGGAGAATCGCATATTGTAATACCTAATATTTAATATCAAGGGTATTTTTGGAGATCACGGGGTTAAAATGGAATTTAGCAAAGTTTCAGACTGACGCGTAATATTCAAAACATAAACAAAGGGCGAGGGTCCCCGTCAAAGCAAGTAAATAAAGGTAAAATGGCCCAAATAAGTAGTATTTGACAAAACCAAGAGATTTGCGAAGGTTTGAGGTAAAAAACATGCGATTAAGGGCATCCGGACAAAAGTGCAAATTTTGTAAATTGCCCGAGAGAGTTCAAAACGACAAATTTTTCAGAAGTTCTTGAGGGAAATGGATAAATTTGAACTTGAGGGCAGTAGAGGAATTAACGAGAAGTTCAAGGGTGTTAAGGATAAGGTGGAAATGTAATTAGAAATTACCTAGGGGCTAAAATGCAAAAAATGAAAATGGTGATGTGAAACTGACCACCGCACATGGCAGCTGGCAACCGCCTCTGGGATGTTGGGAAGCTCACCTAGAGGCTCGAGAGTAGCCTCCAGGTGATGATGGTTGTATTGAGGCTTGCTATTGGCCGGAAGAAGTTGAGATTTGACCAGTTTTAATGGCAGAGGTGACTATTGATTTAGTCGGATTTTTCGAAGGCCATATCTCATGATTTAGGGCTATTTGATGGGATTAAAGGCTAGATTTTGGGATAAGGGGATAAGATTAATCGAGATTTGTGGGTTTTGGCGTCGAAATCGGGTATAAATAGCTCAATCGAGGTAAAGAGTTTCAAAAGAAATCGAGAGAAATTTAGGCCGTTTTTGCTTGAATTGAGCTTCACTGATAAGGGAGTTTTGTTGCTTGAGTGTTGGGAGGAAGATCTAGAGAGTTTGGAGGCGTTTGGCTTAGTTTTCATAGGGTTTCAGTGCATTTGCAGGAAAATTGGGCTCGCTAGAGCCGAGGCCTGCAACTGGCTTTTAAAGCCCTTTTTGGTGACTACTTCGGTCGTTTGAAGGTTCCATCAAGGTCGCCTCGACGAGAGCTTCACGCCTCTACAATCAGATCCGGCATTGCAGATCATCGCCGGCGACCGTGGCCAGAGAAGACCAGCATATGCGCACGCGAACACCACTCTCACCCACACACTAGCACGTGAAGGCACCTGAGGCCCAGGTTTTTTCTAAAATTAATTTTATAATTTTTGTAAAATTATTTTAGAAGGGTTTATGCAAACATATTTAGGAAAAATGGGTGTTTGGTATTTATTATGAATTTTCGAGGGGAAGAAATGCTTGGAAAATAGGAAAAAAATAGGAAAATTGAGAAAATTATGGGAAAAATAGAAATATTGATTTCTAAGGTCATAATGGTAAACAAGAGACGATTGAGTTGTTGGAAGGAAGGATTACACTTTTTTCAAGACATGACACGCATTTTGAGGCAAAAATTGATATTTTCTGAATTGAGGTGAGTCGTACGATTCCAGTTTTACTTTTATTTGGAAGTGTGTTGGTGCATGTGTAGTTGGTTCAGGTGAGCGGTTTTACTCTCCTAAGCTTAGAATACACGTGGTTAAACCAGTTCAAGTGAGTAGTTATACCCTCAGAACTTGGGATACTATGCATAAACGTTTTACTTTTGTACTTGTGGCATCATATGCATATTGAACATGTGATATATTGCATCAATTGTTTTTATTTGTAAAAGAGTCTGTGCATGGCGTGTGATTTTTCATATCATTGGGGCATTGATTTTCGTGCATTATTATGTCCATGGAAGACGGGATGAGGTCTTCTTGAGAATGGGGCAAGGTTAATCCCAATGATCGAGTGACACGATAGAGCACTCGAGGATTAAGTATGTCATGGCAAGGTCAACCCCAAATGTGTGTGGAATGTATTTTTCACAGGAGGTTAAGTATGTCAAGGAGATTTCTCAACTTAGACGTGTTGCATATTGTTGTTGTCTGTATATGCCATACTCGTATGTCTTTCATTCATTCAATAAACTGTTTCGTGCCATCACTTAGATGTTTTATTATCTAATTTGGATTATGCCCCTAGAACATTCAATGTTCTAGCCAGAGACTACTGTGAGGGCAAGGACGTGGCCAGTTGAGGGCCAATGGTATTTAGTATAATAGTCGTTGTATCATTTCGAAGTGACAATATTTACTTTGGTATATGTATGTACGGTTGTAAGATAATGTTGTTATCATTTGGTAGTTTTTTAATCCGTATTTTAGTGTGGGAAACACTCTGTATGAAACTCGTGGTAGGCCACAATATTTTGATATTATTTAATCCGCTGCGTTATGCTATGTCTCATTTAGTTTAAGATTATTGATCTTGTTAGTTAAACGGGCAAGACTGGGGTTCTCGGGATTGTACTTGCATGCGAAGATTATTCTTGAAATCACTGCGGATGTCGGCCATCGTATGTATCGGGCATGTTTTTTGCATGTGAAGATTGTTCTTAATACACTGCACGTGATAGACTTGAAAAAAAAAAAGAATCCCGAGAATTGCCTTATAGTGATGTGCCCGTGTAAGGCGAGGTGTTACACGTATGTTCCCTCTTGGACCATAGATGTGGTTATGGAAATTAAATTATGACTATAAACTATGAAGGAGTATGAGTTGTACAACTTGTGTTACTTTTTTATTCTAAAACCTGTACTATTCTACAACTTTGGTGAAGCCATATAATTTCTTTGATGCAAGTGCTAATAGTCAGTTTGAAAGATTTATTTTTAATTGGGATTTAAGTATGGATATTTAGTCTAGCTTATAATGCTATTTCTCTTTTGAGATTAGCTCCCACTTTACTCTAGATGGTGTACTCCTAGGTTATGCTTTTCATGCATTGAATAGAAATGCAATGCCAATCTATGCCATATTGTTAGTCTACCACTATAAAAGCTCTATACCATATTGAATTTTGTTGGTGCATCATTTCTTTACTTGTGTAGGCATTTCAAATAGGAAACAAGCATACAAGACAACAGAAACAAAAGAAAGTAATAACATAAATTGTATTCCTAATGAAACATAACTTCTAAGAGATATCTTGTCTGTGGATATCTTCTTAGAATTCAATCAGTTATCAAAATATGGTTGTTTGTGCTATATTTCTCTCATGTTTTAAATTTTTTATTCTTGTAAGTTCTCTCATATTTTAATTACAAGCACATTCAATTGCAACTTGAGTTTCTCATATAACCGTCATGATTACTTGAGTAGAATTTTGATTAATCAAGTATAATATAGTAATTACTCATGTAATTTTATGGATTAATCGACTAATATTGCTCGTTACTTGAGTAATAATAGTCTGAAAATCAAGTCACTTTCTGTTCTGAAGATTAATTGACTAATATTGCTTGTTAGTCAAGCTCGCATATAATCTCAAGGATAGTCGAGTAATAAGTGGAGAGTTTTTCAACTTTTTTGTAATACCCGGGGATAATTTGAGGATAAAAATGATATCTGATAAAGGGCATAAATGGAATTTTGAAAAAAATAAGACTATAGGGTACACTAACATAGCTTTGGACGACCGAATTAGTCAGAGGGAGTACCTCAAACCCTAGATAGCCAAGGAAAATGGTATAGTATCGAAGAGTGATTTAAATTATGATTTTTAGTGATAAAAGAAATGAGATAAGGAAACAGTTTTTGGTACAGCAAAAATACAGCTGTTGATTAGATCGTAATACCGAATTGTTATAGACGACATCTAAAAATTCAATGGAGCATGTCAAGGACTAGTATTTGATGTATAGAACAACCCTTAAGTGGTTTCAGGTTGAATCGAATGGATTTAGGGTCAAAACGATCAATTAGGCCTAAGTGTAATTTTTTAAAAATGCCCGAGGGAGATCAAAACAGTAATTTTTCAGAAGTTTCAAGGGGGAAACGAGAAGTACTAATCTTGAGGGTCTTAGTGAGGGTGCTGAAAAGATCAGGGGCTTGAGGATAAAGACCAAAAGGCGAAAGAAAAATTCAAGAGGGCCAAACTGTAATTTTTGGAAATCTGCCAAAGCATGGCAGATCTGGCTGCGGATTTGGCCAGAAAATCCAGACGATTAGCAGCCAAGTTTCGTCAGGGCATGGCCAAGGACGGTCCTGGTGGCATGTAGGAGAAGTTTTGGCCGGAAATCAGCCATGTGGGGGTCGGATTTGGCCTATAAATAGCCAAGGGTTTTAGCCGAATTTGGAGCATCAAATTGCTCGGTTTTGAGGGCGAATCGAGGGAAACCAATAAGGGGCTTTTGATCCTTGAGGCGAGAGGAGCGTTTCTGAAAAATTTGGTGAATTTTCGAGGTGATTTAAAGGGGTTTCGAAGGCTAATCGGAGAAGGGAGGTGGACTTCCGCGCCACACCTATAAACGCCCGATTGGGGGCCTTGCCGGTGTCCTTTCGGCCTGAAACCGGTGGCATCGTGATCGACTAGGTATGGGCTTTCGACAGGTGTAAGAAAACTGGGCATCGAAGCATCGCCGACGATCGAAAAAAGGAAGAAGATGACCGACGCGTGACTGTCATGCGTCAGCCAAACTCTCCAGCCCACACCTGCCATGTGTAAGGGCGCGTGCCACATAGGTAATTTCTGTTTTTTTTTTCCAAAATTCTTGAAAAATTATTTTATGTATATTTATGTAAAAATATTTGAGAAAATAGTTGTGTAGATAATTATTTTGGATTATTAGTGAGAAAAAAAGGAGAAAAAAGAAAAAAATGTGAGAAAAATTAAGGAGAAAATTATATTTTGATAATTATTGGATGATTAGGGTACCTTGCAGCTTGAGGTGAAATGACTCGTGCGAAGTTCGAAGAGGGCACGCAAATCACACAAATCGAGGCGTACCGCGCTTGTCAAGAAGAATATGAAATTTCGCCTAAAGGTGAGTGGTTCTACCCGAAAAGACTTATAGTAGCATGTGAATGGTTCACTGTGAGTTTAAATGGTTATTTACACATGTATTAAATTTCGTACGATAAATTTTATACATCGAAATGTTGATTTTAAGTTATGCATGTTATGATTTTTGGCATTGGCATGTTATGTGTTGTCCATGAGGGACGTGGGTTGTTAACTTGTGACGTAACCCTGAGTGACAGCACTCGAGATGCGTACCAAAGATTAATGTTAGGTGACCCACTTGGGACGGGGTTGAGACGGACTTCACCTTACGGTACTCAAGTGGCGGGGCTGAGAGTGGACACCACCCCGGTTGTTGGCTCAAGTGGCGAGGCTGTGAGTGGACACCACCTCAAGTTCCTTTGAGCAATAGCATTAATACCGAGGTGTTGTTGATTTCGAGGATAGTGCTGATGTGATACTCTTGGGGCTAGGGTTGCGTTGGGTTTTGGAATGCTTTTGAGTAGGAGCGTAATGCCTAACAATGACAATGGGGTGATTCTCGAGTTCATATGTTGAGATTGTCCCTCTTAAGCAGGATTGGTTTGCCAATGGGTCGATGTGGTCGTGTCGCCTTTAGAGAGATTGCATTTTCCCCGGTTAGGGCTAAATGCTGTGTGGGATTCTCTCAGACAGGGGCATGTCAGAATTTATCGATTTTATATATATGATTTTGCATATCTGTATGAAAATATTTTTGAACTCTTACTTAGATGATTCAACATCTAATTTGGATTATGTCCCTGAAATATTCAAACGTTCCAGGTGAAAGCACTGGCGCCAAGGGAAAGAATGTCATCGAGATGTAGCTGCTATGTTTAGTTTCCATAGGTTTTTGTCTATGATTACGATGTTTAGAGATTATGTAATATTTTGATATTTTCATGTGAAACACCGATTTGGTTATTGTAAAAGGAATTGTTAGTTGTGTTTCATTGAGGTTTCAATCTTGCTTCTGCTGATGTGATTGATAATACCTGTCTTAGTCTATTAATTATTAAGTTTTGATATACTGAGAAAGTACGATTGGGATTATTGGGAAATGACTATGATGAAGGTATGTATGTTAAGAGGCTTGTGTTGTATATATGATGTTAAAAAAAAAAAATATTTCTAAAATCTCGAGGTAATGCATGTTCTGGGAATACAAGGCGTTACATCTTCTCTGTTTCAAAAAATAATTGACTAATTATTTTTGTTAGTTGAGTAAATATCTATGATTACTCGTATAATTTTACTGTTAATTTACTTGAGTAAATGTGAAACCTTACTTGAATAATTGGAAAACTCACTTGAGTAATTGGAAAACCTTACTCAAGTAATTGGAAAGATAACTCAATTAAGGGAAAAGTTTACTTGATTAAATGGAATAATCAGAATTTGAATTTAATTTTTGTGATCTTTGTAATCCTTTCTTATCTCCAAACAACTTTATCACTTAGTTCTTGGCCATGAGAGAAATAATCAAGATTTGACTTTAATTTTCCAACACTATCAATTTATTATTTATTCTCAGTATTTCAATAGTTACACTGAGTTACATTGATCAAATTTAAGTATGGATATTTAGTCTAGTATCAAAAGCATACTGATAAGGTTTTCTTTAGCATAAGCTAAGTTGTATTCTTTTCTCTTTTCTTGTCTACTTGCCTGAGACTAATCTAACAATAGATAGACTAATAAGTGATAATGGTTTTTAAAGATTATAATAGTTCTTAACTTCTTCTAACAGGCCGATACTTACTTGATACAAAACGATGTCAACATCGTCATATTGTAATGTAAGT
Source organism: Diospyros kaki (assembly GCA_036245055.1). Lineage (NCBI taxonomy): Eukaryota > Viridiplantae > Streptophyta > Magnoliopsida > Ericales > Ebenaceae > Diospyros > Diospyros kaki. The sequence goes on from BSEG01000010.1 coordinate 5,937,578, forward strand.
ATAGAATGTTTTCAAATTTTGAGTCATTTCATTAAATTTTTAATAATGTTTGATTTGATATAAATTATTTATTAATATATATTAAATAAAATTGTATTGATTTCAATGACACCACAAATAACCTTACCGATGACAGTTCAAGGCCTCCACCATTACCAACACCAAGTCAAGCTCAAGCTGATACTCGTGCAACATCAACTAGCAATACTATAGCACTTGGAAAGGCAAAGAAAAACACAATCAAAGAGAGGTCAAAGGTATGAGATCACTTTATGAAATTCATAAATTCTGAGGCTGAGATTAAAGGGAAATACAATTATTGTTCTAGGGAGTTTCATTGTGATTAAAAAAAAAATGGGATTATTGCTTTAAGAAATCATATGAGATCTTGTATAAAACACGCTTATGCTATTGAAACCAAACAAATGCAATTACAATTGCAATCAATTTCAAAGGGGGAGTGAGGAAGATGGTGAGAATATGGGTGCATTTATTAATTACAAATTTGATCAAATTTGTGCCAGTTGTTAGAAAGGTTTTAGCTCATATAGTGATGGTAGATGAACTTTCTTTCAAATTTGTGGAGTGTGAGGCTTTTAGGCATTTTAAGTCAGTTGTTTGTCATAAATTTCGGATTCCTTCTCATTGGATTGTTTTGAGATTTTTAATGAAGAAATGTTGAATTTGATGAATGAGTTGAAAATTTTTTGTCAAAAGGTTTGTTTAAGCACTGACATATGGTTCTCCATTCAAATGATTAATTATATATGTTTGAAGGTGCATTTTATTGACAATAATTAGAAGTTGAAGAAAAAAATCTTAAATTTGTGTCTAATTTCTAGTCATAAATGTGACTCTATTTCATTGGCAATTGAAAAATGTCTAATGGGATGGAAACTTGATAAATTTTTTGTTTTGATGGTTGATAATAGTAGTTCAAATGAAGTTGTTATGGTTCACTTTAATTATGTGAGGTGTACGATCACATAATTAATCTAGTTGTGTAACATGATTTGAAAGACATTAATGAATCAATAATAAGAGTTAGGGACGCAGTGAGATATGTTAGACAATCATTAGCTAAATTGAAGAAATTCAAAGAATGTGTTGAGTTGGAAAAAATTAAATGTAAAGGTTTGTTGTCTTTGGATGTTGTTGTTGGAAGTGTCATATAAAAAATGCACAACAGAATACTACACAAACTATATGCAACTTGGATGTTAAGGCAGCACAGTATTACCTCACATGTAATTAAATGAATGTGTACCTGCAAGCAAGATGTTAGGTAGGTATAGAAGTTGTTTCTACACTAAGATCAAATTATTCTCAGGTTGTGGAAGGCCTAGTCCGTCCACACCAAGTAAATTTCAAAAACCAACTTCTTATCCTCGTCCTGTGCTAGCTCGAGGACTTCAAGTTATCAACATTTGTTGTGTTCTCACTAGTCTTTCAAACCTGACTCAACGCTTAAGCCAATTGTAGCTTATAAGAAGCAGAAAGAATGAAAGAAGAAGAAGTAGTGCATGAGCAATGGAGGCTGAGAGAGCTTCCATAACCCATGCACAATCCATATATCTCTTCTAATCTTTCTTCTAATAATTAGCCATTTAAAATGACCAATCAATTCTCATGGAGTGGCCCAAGCATGCCATTGACAACAACCATGTGTAAGCCACTGACATGGGAGAAACGGTTTCTCCCAAAGCTTTCACTAGCAATTTGTAATGTATAAATTATCGACTTTTCTTTGAAGTGGTCAATCATTTCCCAACTATTGGAAAAATTGATCGAGAATCTTAACCAAGTGGTCGACCATTTTCCCAACTCTTGGAAAATTAGTCAACCGTTTGTTGAAACAATCAACAGTTTTGACTTGCATACTACATGGTCCTTCATTTAGTTGTATCTGGTCCATTAACACTTAACAAACCTCATCATCAACTCAACTCTTAATGACACGTTAAGACCCATTATTAACTTTTAATAGCATTGAGGCTTTCTGGGGTGTGACTTTCTAGGTTTTCCACTTAGTAGTAATCATATAACACCAACTCCTTTGGTGCCGATCGAACCCTTCGATCCATCTCAATAATCTCTCCATCTTTTGGAGACTTTTTGACGGTTTGGAGTAACGCCTAGAAATAGTAGGCCACATAGGACATTCACCTCAACCTAATGAGGGTGATATATTCTATCCATGGGTAATTGTTTTCATGCATTATCAATAAAAGACCACATAAGATAAACGTCCCCACCTCGCAATTGGATGGTTTGGCGCATCAGTAAATCTCCTACACTAGCACAAAAGAAAACTTTATCACTTCAAGTCAAAGGATCAATTACACAATCACAACTAGATGACAAAACCATTATCCACCATACCATGTGATTTGTTATTAGTGTCATATTCGATGCGTTGTTCAACCAACAACCACCCACGAGTTTCTTATGAGCATCACATGCTCTGTAGTATGTGACTTACCATCATTTACCATTAATATCTCATACTAATCAAAGTAGTAAACTTACGTGTCAGTCCATAATTGATTAATTAGAGTCCCTATCTAAAAAATTTAAGGACTAAAAAAATTTAAGAAATCCTATTACCAGAAAAATTCGTGACATATTCTTAACAACTTAAAAATGAGAATTTTGACAGACAATCTAGGGACTCATTCATACATAAAATTGAAGAGTAATGAATGAAGATAACTTTGTCATTAATATATATACAAAAATACATCAAATGTTACATGCCCACTAGATGTCATTTAAATCTAGCATTAGGGCACATCACTAACAATTGCAACTAGATGGAACTCAACATACTTCATGTTAAAAGTCGCACAAAAATTTGAGAGGGTTTTTGAGAGATTTGATGAGCAAGATCCTTGTTGTAGGATAGATCTTGGAACAAATAATAGGAATAAGGACTTACAACAACTTTTATTATTAATGGGAGACCTAAGCTTGAGGATCGGATAAATGTTAAAGAAGTTTGTTACATTGTTGCAACACTTTTTTGAGCTCACTTTGCGGGTTTTAGGGTCATCATATGTCATTTCCAACACTTTTTTTTTCCATGAAATCAGTACAATTCATTGTCTTTTATAAGAATGGCAAAAGGGTAAAGGTTTTGAGGTACATGAAATGACAAAAAAGATGAAAGAGAAGTTTGAAAAATATGAAAAAAAGAACCACTTACTTTATATTGTTGTGGTTCTTGATCTTGGGCACAAATTAGATTTCATGGAATATGTATTTTAAGAAACGTATATGGGTGAAAAAAGTGTTGGTGCACTTTTGCCATTGAAGAATGTCATTTATGCTTTACATGATAAATATAAGTAAAAGTTGACACGTCAAGGTGAAGTAGGAGAGATTTCTTAAGTTCTAATCCAAGTGTTATGGAGAGTGTTGAGAAATAAAAATCTCAATGTATGAGAACAAAACTGTTTATTTCTCATTACAAGAAATATGTTTGCTAGTGGTAGTGGTTCTAGTAATGCCCATTCGAAATTGGATAAGTATTTTTTTAAAATGTGTGCGAATAGGATAAAACTAACACAACATTTTAAAATGGTTGAAAGCTAACTGGCATAGGTTTTCTAGTCTTTCATCTATGGCCTGTGATGTGTTAGTCATTCCAGTTTCTATTGTTGCATTCAAGTATGCTTTTAGCACCAATATTTAGGATTTCTCTAACTCCTAAAATTGTTGAAAGTTTGATATGTACTCAAGAATAGATTCGGGTATCTATCACGTCAATGAGTGTTGAAGAAGATTCGGATCATGTTAAAAAACTTGAAGAAGGTGAACTAGTTTTTACTATTCTTTTAAATTCTGGTCCAATATTTATTAATTTGAAATTAATTAATTAATTTTGTGTATTATTTTTAGAACTAGTAAAGATTACCATAAATAGTCCAAACTTATAGAAATTTAGAGTTTTGAAGGTCTCATGCCTCTATAAGTATATGCTTTCTACTATATTGTTATTTATTTTTAAATTATATTATTAGGTTAATGGTTGTTTCCATTACTAAATTTTATACAACTTGATTACTTTATAGTGAAACCAAGGTTTATGCACTTGAAGGATGAGAATTTGTTAGTTTGACATCTACAGAAAAACATTTGATTACATTTTTGCTTCAACGTTTATGCACTTGAAATATATGCTTCTTTGTTTGTTATTTGTTGAATGTTACACTTGAAACTCGAAAATGGTATGTAATTAGAATGTTGATTACTTTGAATGTTGCACTTGAAACTTACTAAATTAGATTGTTGAATGTTGATTACAAGAAGCAATTTTACTTTTTTTTTGTTATTTTCTTTTTTGAGTGTTGATATAATTTTTCTTAACAAGAATGTGTCATATAATTTGAACAGAAACTAATGTTGACAAGCAAGGTGAATAGGTTTTCTCAGTTTTTCAATTTTTTTTTATTTTTTTTCAATTGTCTGTTTTTTTGTTTGTTTAGTTTTTCGATTTTTCTTTAGTTGGTTCGATTTTTTCATTTTTTATTTGTGGTTTGTTAAATTTTCGTACTTTGTTTGGTTTGTTCAGTTCAATTTTTTACACAATTTCGATCTCTTTAGTTTCAACATTTCAGTTAGTTCAATAATCGAACCAAACCAAATGCTCACCTCTACTTTCAAGATGGGGAATGATTATAGGTTATGATGAATTATATATCGTATTTAGTCTACTTAAATGTGCCTAGAGATCTCCTAACCTTTCATTTTCTTTCCCTATTTAGATGTGTTATTGCTATGGCTCATTTGTAAACCCCACCCCTCCACAATCGTGTTCGGTTACCCTATACCATTATCTTTGTTTACCTATTTCACTACAACATAATTGGGTTTAGAAATGGACAAACTATACCTCTAAACTCATAAAATTTTGTCTCTAATGTTTTAGAGATGGAATTAGAGACAGATTTTGGTTCATCTCTACCGGCTTATCTCTAAACAATTAGCCACAGATATTTTTGTTTCGTCATTATTAGAGACAAAAAAAAATCCCATCTCTAACTTTAGAGATTTTTTTTTTGTTTAAAAAAAAATCTGTATCTAATTTGATCATGTGAATGATCTCAAAATCAGTCAAATTTTACATTTAGAGACAAAAAAATTTGTCTCTAACTTTAGAGACAATTAAAAAAAAAATTACTGGTAGCCGACCATCGTCCATGTCAGATTTTGATGATCGGAACCAATCATTGGAATTGTCTTGGTTTGGAGACCAACATACCCAAAAACCAAAACGATTCAATAGTTTAATCTTAATAGATCTGAATATTAATTTTTTGAAAAATGGATGCCCGTTTCTGGAAGGGCATTGCTAACCGTCGTCCATGGTAGATTCCAAAAATCATAGCCAATTATCAGAATGGTCTTGGTTTGGTGACCAACATACCCAAAAACCAAGATGATCTAACGGTCGATCTCAGTAGATTTGAAAATTAATATTTTAAAAAAATGCTACCCAATTTTAGAAAGGCATCACCAGTTACTGTCCTTTACAGATTTTGATGATAGGAACAGACCATCGGAATGGCTTTGGTTTAGTGACCAACATACTCAAAAACTAAAATGATCTAACGATCGGATGTCAATAGATCTAAAAATTAGTTTTTTGAAAAAATGCTATCCATTTCTAGAAGGGCATCGCCAACCATTATCCATGACAGATTTTGGTGAGCATTGGTGTCTAGGATGATAGTCAGTGGATGGAGGAGAGAGGAAGAGGAGGCGAGAAGATAGTCGTTGGCTGGGGAAGAAGAGGAGGAGACATAGTGAGAGGGAGATGAATTTGAAAAGGAAGGCGGAGGAGAAGCAAAATATAATGAAGGGCATGCATATATAAAGAGATTTAGAGACGACAAGAATTTTGTCTTTGTTCAAATTAGAGACGGAATTCTGTCTTTGACAAAAAAATTCAGAGATAGAATTTTTTTCCCGTCTTTGAAAGTAGGAAAAAATCAGAGATGGAATAATTTCTGTCTTTGATTCTAGAAAAACTTTGGAGACGAAAATTTTTTCATCTCTGATTCCATCTCTAATATCAGGCAAAATTCAAAGATATAAAAATTTTCATCTCTAATTCTGAAGAACTTTAGAGATGGAAATTTTTTCGTCTCTAAACAACTAGAGAGGAAAAATTTCATCTTTGATTCAAAAAATGTTCAAGGTGAAATTTTTCTGTCTCTAAACCTTTATTTCAGTTATTTTGGTCATTCATCTCTATTAGAGACAAATTTTATTTCCGTCTCTAAAAATGATTTTTTTTTTTTGTTGTTGTTGTTGTTGTAATATTTGATCTCCCCTAACCTTTGAATCTATTCTCAAACTTAATTTGGATAGTTTTTCATGCTCTTTTTCCATATGCATTGTTTTTCATCAATTCTTTGTGTTCCTGCTCAAACCCTTTTTAACCTCATCATTTGCCTATGCTCTACCCATTATTGCTCGCCTTCACATTTTTTCCTCACTCGTGTTTAAGCTCTTTCCAAGATTTGGCCCCTATTAGTTTGAGATTTGGTCAATTCTAATTGTCGTTGGAGTTTCGACCTTTATTTGATTGATCAGTACTCCCATTCATTCCAGGTTTTACCTCTTTTCCAGGCATATATGTTGAATAATCATTTCAATTTCTTCTGAGTTTTAGCTCAGATTTGATGATTCACCACCGGATCTCACGATAGATTTAGTAGTTTGGCCTCTGTTCTTAAATCCCATTTCGAAAAACATGAAATCCAAACATAGTGTGATCACACCCATAAGAAAGATGTTGGAAGTTTATGCCAATACTAGCCCTATTGAGATAGCATGCATTACATTGTCTTTCTCACTCATCCATTTCTCATCGTAGTTTGGCCTGTCATCGAGATTAATGTTGTCTATATATTCTATGTCAAAACAATGTAGTTTTGACTTAGACAATATTAATTAAATTATATTAAATTAAAAATTAGATTATTTTAAATAAAATATAATTTAATTCTTTGTGCCGCCTTATTGTTCTTTGCCATCCTTTGTTTCTCTGTCAATTCCTTTCATAGTTCATCCATTTCTTCGTGCCCCTAATTATATATGCTAATGTAATTTTTCTTTTAATTTTGAAAGAAGTTGAATATATTTGAATTAAGTAATTCTATTTTGGTTATGGTTTAGGTTGAGTAATTCGTTCATAGGACCTCAAGATATATCTCTTGGATTTGGCACCCATCCCCCAGTTTAGATAGATTTACATTTGGATGTGTGATTTCATGGTCAATAGCTTCATTGGAGGAGATAAGTGCTTTTTGTGGGTTATAATCCTTTTCATCCATTTGGATGTGTGATTTCATGATTAATTTTTTTTTTAAGTTTAAAAAGATATGTATAAATAGAGAAAATGTCTGTACAGAACTCAATTAAAGCATACCCTACTATATGATATCACAGAAAATCATTTAAACAAAACACTCAAGATCCACACATAGGTGAGTTCTAAACAACGTAAAACAAACACATAAGCAATACGAAAGATATGCTAAGTAATAGTTACAAATGATGGTGGCTCTATCTATGGCTTTCTCCACGTTCAGCTGCATGATCTTGGTCTTCATAGAGCTTCACTAGTTCGAATGACGTGTTTAGTGTGCCTTTGGTTCTGGAGCTATCATTTTGATCTAGAGTCATTACTTAGCATATCTTTCGTAATGCTCTTTTGTTTTTTCTATGTTGTTTAGATCTCGCTTGTGTGTGGATCTTGAGTGTTCTGTTTAGATGATTTTATGTGATATTGTACATCGGAATATGCCTTGGTTGGGTTCTGTATAAACATTTTCTCTATCCATACATATCTTTTTTACGTAAAAAAAAAAAAAAAATCCTAATCATCCACAAAAGGAACAATTTGTGAGAATCTAAAACTATACATAATGGCTTCTTTTTGTGGATTATGGTCCATCTTCCTTATGTTTTTCTTTATTTGGCCAATCAAGTTCTTGTTTGGAGTAGAAGGCCATCTCTCACTAGGTTATATTGCCGATCCTTTATTTGGTTCTTTGCCTTCTAAGCTTAATCTAACTCACAAGTTTATTATATGAACTTATATGTTTTACTCGATGGGGGAATTCCATCAAGTTTTCAATTAGATCACTGATGTGTTAGATTATATCGATTTATTGTTTATCATATTGGTCTATATTAGGGTCTATTATTATTGGTTGTGGTTGCCTCTAGTATTGGCCCCTACTCCAGTTCATCCATGGTTTTTCTTGGGTGCTTTGTCCTTGGGGATCTAGGGAAACAGTTACAAGAAGTTGATTTCTCAATCTCTACCCATTTCTAAGGGTTGATTGGACAGAATGGGGTGTGAGAGAAAGGGAATAGGAATAAGATTCCCACAAAAGTTTGTTTGGTTGCTATAAAGGAATGGAATGGCTCATTTCATATATAGGAAATGACCATTCCCCCAAAAAATGACAGAAAGGTTTTCCATCACAAAATGGATGGTATATTACATTTTTACCCTCACATATTTTTTTCCTAATTACATAAATGGCACTTATATATAAACCTAGTCTAAACCATTTTTCACCTTTTCATCAACCCATTCTTTGTGAAAAACCTCTCCCAATCACTGCCTGCCATCGGTTGAAAATTGCTGTCAGGTATGTATTCTTTCTCTTTTGTTTAAAGTTTTCCTGCATGACTCGCTGTACTCCACTATAAACCACCATCTCCTAGAGTCTTCCATTGCCGGTTAGCACGACCATTCACCTCCTTTAAATCAAATTTGGCCGAGAACCACCATTAACCACATCTCCTTCGCTGCCAACACCATAACATCCCACCCTTCCCTTTTCCTCCACCAAAACTCTCCTTCGCTGGCCAACACCATAACATCCCACCCTTCCCTTTTCCTCCACCAAAACTCACTGAAAACCACTGCGACTTTCCTTGATCCTCTCCATGAATTTAGTCAAACCCATCGTATCCTAACCCTTCTCTTTCACTGCCGTCCCCTCTGACCATCCGCCTCCCCCGAACCAAATTTGCCCGGACACCACCATTAACCATCTTTCTTTTGCTGTCGACAACACCATGACCCACTCTGTTATCTTCCTCCGCTAAAGGTCACATTGGAGACCATCATTGATCACCATTTTACATATTTTGCTGCTAGAGTTGACTGAAACCATCGTGTCCCAACCCCCTTTCTTTCGTCGCCAGCCACTGCGACAAACCAAATTTGGCTGGAATTCGCCATTACTTGGAAACCATCGTTCAATAAATTAATTAAATATTCTTTTGATTCAATTCTTATTTAATATTTTTCAGCTAAAAGGGGCCAAAATAAATTTTTTACACATTTAGAAATTATATGATTTTTTGGAATTAAATATTATTTTTATAAAATTTTTTAATTTTATAATATAAAAGGGTATTTTGGTCAACTAATTGTTTTGTGCCATTTCATTCCATCAAAATGAAAGTGTACTAAATAAAATAATAGAGTGGAATGGTCTTTCCATTTCTACCAGTTCCAAACATGTTAACCGAGTTGAGTAGTCATTTAATTCTCATTCCTTTTCCTTTTCATTCAAAACCATTCCGCGCAACCAAAGGTAACTTAAGTGGACAAGTCTCTTCTCAAGGTCATTGAATATGGGGGGCCTCTCTTTAGGGTTTGTGGTCTTTGTTTTTGTTTGTTTTGTTGGGCTTGCCCTTGCCTTGAATTGTTTGGTTTTGTTTTCTCTGGCTGGGCTAATCAGGGTTGATTGTCTTGGCTTAGGATCTTCTTAGTGCACTTCCCCTCTTAGAGATCGGCTTTGTGTTCTTGTCTTACCCTGGTTAGGTTTGGCCTGTGGCTGTATAATTTCTCATCCAGAAAAAAAAAAACAAAAAAACAAATGAAGGCTGAATAATTAATAATTTGACTTGGGCTATTTAAATGGAGCTAAAATGCCAGGAAGTTAAGAGATGAATCAACTTCAAGCTTGGAAAAGAGTAGACAATAAATAATAATAACAATAATAGCATATATGTGAAGAACATTGATTACCGTATAATTAATAGATCTAGATTCATAGTGATGGAAACAATTCCATGACAAGGTCAGGGTCTCAGGGTACTGTTGCAACAGGGGAGGAGTTGAGCTACATATGGATCGTAATCTCTAGCATGCCCTTCTCAACATATTTATGATAATAATCGCACCAGCGTTTCCCATAGCCTTGTTTTTGTCTTCATTGACCTCAAGGTATAATGTCTTCTTCCATAGCTGATCGGGAAACTCCATTATTGCTCAGTGTTCACTAAAGGACATCCATTCCCTTGTCATGCAGCTCCACTCTCTCTCTCTCACCCTCTCTCTCTCTCTCTCTCTCTCTCTCTCTCTCTCTCTGTGCAATGATATACTCACAGAATTTTCATACAAAACAAATTAAAAACATGGTATTTTTATAGTTTTAAATTATTTATGTAGTTTTTTTCTTTCTTTCTTTAATACACACACACACACACACACAAACACTTACTATAGATATCAATGAGACACCAATTTGTTTAAAAATGCATTAAGAACAAAAGTTCTATCTATATATAATTTTTTATGCATGAAAATGATTGTACAGAGAATTAATTTACATATATATATAAAATAAAGTGATAGTGACATTTATGAAAATTCATACTATTTTTATGGATTTTTATTTTTATTATATATACATTAGTTACCTTGTTACATTATTCTGTGTAAAGATACCCACTATTTTTTTTTTTTAAAAAAACACAATATTTATATAATGTTTCAAATTATATATATGTATTCGTTGAAGAGACACTTGATTTTGTGATTGGACATGATACTAGAGTTAAAAAGACAATAGTTCAAGTCACTTAAGCAACCCCCCCCCCCCCCACCAAAAAAAAAAAAAAAAAAACACTACGTATAAAGCAACGTCCCTCTCATTCTCTCCCTGTTATCCTAACCATATGGCACTACCATCATCTCTACCTGCCCCTCCTTTCTCCCCTTTTTAAAGTCACGAGACCCACTTCTCCTCTTGAACTTCTTCTTTCTTTCTTTGAGAGAGAGAGAGAGAGAGAGATGTCTCCAGAAGGGCTGGCAGAAGAACTGATAGAGAACTTTCAAGCTCGATTCTTCACCATCACTCAACTAGCCTCTACATTGCAGTCTCAAACTGAAGTCTTATAATTTTCCAAGCTTTAGTTATCTTCCATCTCAACACATTTTTCACCTCGTCTTTTCTGTCTTCCTCTGTCGGTAACATGTAGGTCACCCCAACAACACACAGCCCCCCTCTCTTCCCCGCATCTCCCTTCTTTCTTATCTCTTCTCTCTTTTTTTTTTTTTTTTAATCATTAATCCTTTTCCAATTTCCCAGCTTTTTTACCCCTCCCCCCTGTTCTCACTTTCCATGACTTATTTGTTTTCAGGAGAACCGAGGGAAACCCTCTGGACCTCAACAACTTCCCCGATGACTACTCATCAAGAGATGGCAAACAGGCCCTTGAAGACGGCTCTTCATCTGCCGGTAAACAGGTCCTTCCATTTTGAGTCCATAACATATATAGCAAGAAAGAAGCTCAAAGAAACTGGGTTTTTTAAAATTTTGGAGTGCAGTTTGAGTTTTGTTTATTACTTTGAGAAGGGTTTGTGTGTGTGTATTAAATGCCAAAAAGTAAGAGGTCTAGGGTGGGGGGAGATTGCGGGCTTGAATATTCATTCATGATTCGGGCAATTAGGATTCGACTTTTGGTCTGAGATTAGTCTCATCAAAGTTGCTTTAATTGGCACTTTTTGTGCAGGCTATAGGAAAAAGAAAAGCGGCGCAAAGGATGGAAAAGACGAGTGCGGCAAGGTCTACGAGTGCAGGTTTTGCTCTCTCAAGTTCTGCAAATCCCAAGCCCTCGGCGGCCACATGAACCGCCATCGCCAAGGCAAAGCAAACTAGATCCCTACTACATCTATATATATTATATTATATTATATACAAGCATAACAACCTTCTTGTTTATTTTTTTTTCCTTTCTTTGTTGTTTTTCGTACTTATTAATAATGTCTTGTCAATCTTGTCGTGTCAATCTTTGTCCAACAAGAAGAAAGTTGTTGTCGCGCTGAAATTCTTGGTAGAGGGCTTTTTTTGTTTTAGTGTTTGATTTGATTTGATTTGGTGTTTGGTCAGAGAGGGAGACAGAGGCACTGAACCGGGCTCGTCAGCTCGTCTTCAGCACCGATAACTTGGCCGCCCAAGCTGCTCATCATCATCATCATCATCATCATCTTAGGTCTGTACAATTTCTCTCCTCCTCATTCTGTTCACCTCCATTAATTTATTTCTTCTCATTTTCAAGGCCTTTGTTTTCAACCCCATTGAAGATTATTCTGCTTTCAAACAAATCAATTTCATGGTCATTTTTTGAAGATTCAAACTTCATGTTCTGCTAGTTTCCCCAACTGTTTCAAACTTCAGCAGCATCACTATGTATATATGTGTGTTCCAAATGAACCATTCTCTCTTTTGAGCCCAATTGATTAACTATATTGGAATAGCCCTGGTATCAGTTGTTGAGGATTAGTTAGATTGTGCATATCACAAAGAAATCAAAAGAAAACAACATGGTTCAGTTTCAATGCCTAAATCCTCAATCGGGCACAAGGACAATCCAAGTCGATCGATATAGTTTTTTTTGGAGACAACTATAAATCTTGAAAAGTAGTTTTTTTTTTTCTCTTGATTTTTATATATGTGATGTGAATGATCCGATCCTAATAAGGCGTGTCTTTGTGATCACTTAACGGAAAGGGGTCTTTCTTCTTTCTTGTTTCCTTAGTTGTTATTTTATGCTGTTTCTGAGCTCCCGAGAAACAAATCTAATGGTGTGAGAATCGTAGCAGCGGCCAACCAATTCCGTCGGGAGGATTTCATCAATCCGGCAACATTGGTGATGCGAAGCTTCCATTCAGACCGGTGTACCCAACGAGAATGTTGTCGGCCGGTTCTTCATCCACCATCTTGCCGCCGCCGCCGCCACCCCCGCCACCGCCACAGCATCAGCCCTACTTATACTCGTCTCCACCGCGCCTCCTCCCCCATTCCTTGCAACACCCCCAAGATTATTTCCTCGACCATGTCCTCCCCGGCAACGCTCAGTACAGCCACCCAAACCCTAACAACTCCGAAAGTAGTTACACCTGCATTGGTGCCCCCATCAGACAAGCGTTTCCCCACGGCAGCGGCGGAGGCCGAGGCTCCGATGCGGAGGCGCAGGGTGGAGGAGCCGGTGGTAGAGACGTGTCACTGCTGAATCAGGACGAAGGATCGTGGAGCCGCGGCTACGCTGGGGCACAGCAGTATTTGGATCCTTCGTCGATCAATCGGTTTCAAGATGGGTTCTGAAGGGATTTTGAGTGGGAATCCAAGTCTTAATCTGATACGTACGCCCAGAGAGAGAGAGAGTCCAAACAAAAAATGGCAGATGAGAGTAGAGAAGTTTTGGGTTTAGGGGCAGCTTTTGAGGGTAACAGGTACAAAGCTCAGCCTCAGCTAGTTTGGCTTGAAGCTGTGGATTGGACATGAAAAGGGAACTAGATTTGAGGGACAAGAAGTTAGATATGAACTGAATGTTTCCAAACCCTTGTGGCATTTGGGATCTAGTTTAATTTTTTGCATGCAAATTAATTATCATATTTTTTCTCTGTTTCCTTATCAATTTGAGCCCTTAGTAGTTTTGTCTTTTCTCCTCTTGCTACCTCTAAAATAGACACATCTATATATATATATATATATATATATATTTCTTTCTTTCCTTCAAGTTTCAACTGTTAATTGTGCTGCTAATGAAGACTGAGAAGTGGGAACTGATGTTATTACCTGCAAGTCCTTTCGCAGTGCCCATAGAATCTCTCGGCCAAGTACCCAGTTTTTATGTATTTATTTCCCATTTAATTTCACACTTCATCAAATCCAACACTCATTCTTCTTTCCACCCTTCAAAATTTTCTCTTCCTCCATTAATGTTCTCTTTCTCTTTCTTTTTCAACTTTGATTTGGGCTATATGCATATATATAGAGGACTTATATGGCTTTAAACTTGTCTCTAAAGCATTTATAATTTACACAGAGACACTCACACACCATCTTAATTAAGAATGATTAAGCTAAATTAGGTTAAATTTATAGTTGCTTTTAAACGAAAGGATGCCGTTTGACAAGAATTTGAAATTATGTCATTTTGAAATGATATTGGTTAAAATTTAAGTGTTTAGATTGAAATTTGAAATAAAATCGTTCTAATGTAAAATGAAAATATGAATATATATATATATATATATATATATATGCTTACATATTTTTCACATTCCATCAGAAAAATATTTTTAAATAATATATGTACATATACGTATTATATACATATAAATGCATATATGCACATATATACATACATATTATATGTCTGTATATATTGTAGATATTTGTATATATGTGTGTAATTTACACACATAAGTAAATATGTATAAATTAGGCTTGCCAGAAGGTCGACGGGCTTACTAACAATCGCTCAATCTCGTGTTGAGCTCGAATCCAAGCACGAGCTTGGGCTTGCCAGAAGCTTGTCGAGTCTAAATTTCAGCTTAGACTTGCCAAGAGACACTCGATCTCTACCCTAGAAATTAGAGCTCACCAAGAGAGCTCGAGCTTAGAAACTAGCTCGTCAAGCTAAGCATGAGATCAACAAATCTCATATCGGTTTGATTCAATTGTAATCCTAGTATAAATATTACATATATGTAAATAATACGTATACATGTATATAGAAATTCTATATAAACACATATGCTAGCTATTATATATATATATTATATATGTAAATATCTATGTGTACATGTTATTTATAGATAGACGCATATACATGTGTATATAAGCATGCGTATGTATATATATTGTATGTATATGTTTAAGTAGGTGCATACATAAAGGTAAATATTTTAACACATATACATACATATATAAGTATTTGTTATTAATAAATAAGCATAAAATATTTTAAAATTAATATGTGTTGTTTAAATAAAAAATTAATACATAATTAACATTTTTTAAGTCAAATAACACCCTTTGGAAGTCATTTCAATCCTCTAATTTTTGGGGTTTGGGATTCAAAAATGAGATTTGAGAAACCCTAAACTTCAAATTCTAAAACCCTAAATCACAAATGGAGTCAAATGATCCAATCCAAACACTAACATTAACAATTTAATTAGAAATAAAAATAATAAAAAAAACGTTGCACCACCACTGCCACTTCCTTCGGCGGCTTTCATCGCTGGAGACGTCCTGCTGCGGACTTCCGCCACGCCGACAGCCGCTTCATCGACGGCAGATCTGGTGAGAGATGGAGAGGGAGATCGAGGGATAGAGAGGTGTGGACAGATAGAGCATCGGTGAGGGGGAAGGGAAACGGAGAGACAGAAAGCTCAGTACACAGTGATAGATCTGAGAGGGAATAGGCAATGGTTGTTGACGTGACGTCGTAGGAGGTGAAAGGCGGAAAGGACAGCTGCTGCAACAGTAGAGAGGGGAGGAGAGAGCATCAGTGGACAGTGGTTGGCGGCGACCATCACAGAGTACAGCAGAGGCGAACGACAACGGTGTCTCGACAAGTGAACTCGCTGGAAACCGTCGCTCGCATCGTAGAATCTCCCGCGACGGTCAACGCTGGGATGTGGGAGGCGATTGGCCACGCTGGGACTATTTCATTGTTGTTAGGCTGAGTTTACCTACGCTCTCTATTTTATTTTTTATTATATTATAAATAATTTATTTATTAATTTAATTTTATCTCGAAGATTATATCATCTCCCACCACACTCTATATTCTTTTTTTTATTTGACTTTTTATTTTATTTATTTATTAATAAATTTTAATTCTATTTATTTTACTTTACCTATAATTTTTATTATTATAAAAATTTCTAATTTATTTTATAATTTAATAAAAAAATTACTGTATTAAATTTTAATAATATTTAATATATTTTAAAATCAATTTACTAATATTTTTTAAATACAATTGTTTAACAAAATTGTTTCAAATAATTCCATAATAATAAATTTAAAATTTTAATATGTTAAAATTTATTTTATAATTTTAATTTTAATATATTTAACGCAATTCTTGCTAATTTAGATGAGTGATTACATTTTGTTTAGGAATTTAATTAATCTAGTCGTGGAATTATCTTTCAATGCTTAATACACAAAATAATCAAATAGATGTATACACAAAATTAATAATCAAATATACAAATACACAATATCATTCATATCCCATACACAAATAAATAAAAACTTCCAGAAAATCAATAATCACAAACCTAGATTTATTTGATCCCGTTGTGGCTGTCGTCGAACAAGCTGCTCGTTGCTGCCGATGGATTTGCTGCTTGTCATCACCATTGCGTCCGCTGGTCACTGTTGCCAGCAAATCTAGTGGTCGTCATCTCGCCTGGTCTACTACTTGTCGCCATCACGTCTGCGTATGTTTTGTCGCATTTGCTGGTTGTCTTCTTTGGCTGATTTCCTTTTCTAGATGATTGCTTGGACCTCTGATCAATGGATTTGTTGCAACAGTAGGCCTTTTCCAACTTTGAGATGGCCATTGTGGGGAAGAGATAGTAAGGATGGCTTGGCCAAAATTGATCGCCAAATTTGGTGAGGGGATTGGGTTTCACCAAAACTTTGGTGAGTAGATTTGGCGATGATGAGTAGCATTGGAGGCCTCCGAATCAGGTTGGCGACTTGACGAACAGTTTGGCGATGCACTAGAGACAGTCTTAGAAATGGCAGTGGCAGAGTGCAAGCTCTTTTTTTTTTCCTTTGAATTTTTAAGTAATTTTTATATTTATTTAAATTAATTTAATTTAGTTTTTAATTTAAAGAACTACGATTGCAATACAGGGTTGGTGCAAATGATTCAAAGCACAAGAGTTTTAGAAAAATTTATCAAGAAAGACAAAATTATAGTATTCAAGTATAGAAAATATATAAAATAAAAGAATAAAGACAAGTTTTACTCATTGGAGACGAAGAAACAACAATTGGAGCCAAACTAATTGATATATATATATATATATATATATATGCTCATAGTAATCCTCTCGTTGCAAAAACAATGACAATGTGAAGAGAAATCTAAGAGATAGGTAATGCTTTCGTAACAATAATAATTCAACTTTTTCTTTTTAGTAACCCTAGTGATCATGGACGAATCAGTGCAAACAACATGGATCAAAGTTCATGAGAATGGACCATTCTATAGATAGCTTCAAGGGCCATAATTATATGGGTGTTTGATAGAAACCTAAGGTTGTACAATAAACCAAGCAAACCAAATTGGTGTTGGATAGAAGAAGTCTTTCATAAATAAAAAGATTGTTTTGTTAATTTTTTTTTTTTCTAACTGAAGTCATTGAAAGAGTGCACCCTAGTTTAGGGGCATTAGAACAAACCCATTGATTGGGAAAGTAAAACTAGAAGGAGCATATATCATAATTCTCATGAGTAGGCTATACTAGATTAGGCCTGAGCACGATTTTAGAACCAAAAGTTTCAAATTCTTTAGTCAGTTCTCAATCGTTTTAGCTCTGGTTCAAAATGATTTAATAAAAAGAAAAGAAAGAAGAAAAAAGGGTTTGACTTAATTTATATAAATCAAGTTGCTTATGTATCATTTTGGATTTAAAAAAATCAAAGCTTGTCTAGTTCACTTACCATTTGAATTTGTAACCCCTTTATCTTAATCACAATTATTTTTAAAAATATCAATTATTGTGTCTTTGGTTGTAATCTCATATAAATTTTCACTATTATTGCCAACAATCTCTTATTGCCTAAGTTTCACTTTGGTCCAATTATCAACACATGCTTGTGCCTCAGACAATTCAAGAGTCACACTTAATCACATCTCATCCAAAATTAACACTAATTAAACTCAATATACATATCAAAAATTATTTTTTTAAAGTAATTTACTTTTTGTGCAACGTCATAATAATTAAGTTTTTCTTAAACGTTTTACATACTTTTTATTTAATTTATTTTTTAATGATTTGAACTGGTTCTAGTTTTGATTCTAGTTCCAGTTCTGGTTCCTTATTTTTAGGAATCAAAACCGAACCATAAGACTTGGGTTTTATTTCAAATGTTTGAACAGAAATTGAAAAGATGATTTCGATTCAATTTTTAAGAAAATGATTCCGATTTGATTCGTGGCCTGAATCAAATGGTGGCTAGGCCAATACTAGATAGCTTTTAAGTTCTAAAAATAGAATAAAAATGATGATTGAAGTTTAGTGTACTTTTAATAAAACACACTGAGTGCAAAAGTAATTACACGCGTTACAATGACACAATTAAGTAGATCTAGCAATCCCACATCAAAAGAAAGCCACATGAGGCTTTAATGATAAAACCATCCATTCTTTATGTGTTTGAATATCGCTAAATACAAGGTTATATTTTTTTCTATTTTTCTTTAGTTAGTTGAGATTTCTCAGAGTCTGATTGTGCAATTATTTTTAGATTAGCTTATGAAGATATACTCCGATTCAAAGGGAAGAGATTTTGGAAGGAAGAGGAAGATTGGGATCTCCTTCTATCCCTTTCTCCTCCTTGGTTTTTAAACCTCTTCCCAATGAAAGAATCGCTTCCCCTTCCCCTTCCCCTTCCTTCTACCTCCCTCGTCTCAATTCAAACATAGCTTTTAATAAGAGTTCTCTTGGGGAGAGAATTCTTTGTAAAGGTCACATCTGCAAACCTTTAATGGCTTCCACAAGACAGGCTAGTGTAAAACTTCTTTTTTCTCTCTCCAATTACTGATTGCCTGTGTGAAGCTTTTAGCACCGATGGATATTACTCTCTTAATCTTTTTATAAGAAATTTGAAGAGAATTCTATTTCATCTTTTGAAATTCCTACAACTGTTAGAAAAAAAGAATAATTAATTAAAAAACAAAATTCCTACACTTTTGAGGGCTAGTTTACTGATCAGGGTCCAGTTCACTGATATTTCTGGGATCAATATTCAGGATGGCTTTTGTGGAGCGGCTGTTTGAGCGTATATAGAGTGAGAACACTGAGCTATGGAGATGGGTCCTCAAGGATATGAGGACCCCTCCTGGTGCGCTTTTACTCATTCATTTGTTGTGCTTATCGAACTCATATATAGTTCCATTTCCTCTGGAACTATTTATGAACATGTTGACCCTATCGTGTGCTCAAGAATGAAGAGCCTTCAAAACCAACAGGCAGATAACCCCACTTGGCTCTTAACTCTTCACTGGATAGATGATTAAAAAAGTTCCATACTCAGTGACAAATAAACATCACATTTGAAACCCTGGCAACTCCACAATGGGTCAAGTAATTGTCTTATTTCAAGGAGAAAGTGTGATATTTCTCGTTTTTAAGAATAGTTCTAGTGGTGATTAAGAGGCTGTTTGGCTTAGCAGTTTGACCGCGTATAAGCCATTTTTGTAGCTGATCTGCTATGATGCGTTTGATGGTTAACTATTTGACTTAGTGTTCCAACTTATACACTATCCCACTGAAATGTTGCTATAGCAGCGTTTAGTAAAAGTTGGTAACCCCCAGCTTTGCCAGAAAACGCTGCATCGTTGACCAACAAAAATACCAAAGTATCTTTAATTACCGTTACCCAAAACTCTCTTCTCTATCATCTTCTTCGAAGTTGTGCTCTGCCATTACCGCCGCTGCCGCCGTCGCCCCTTCTCCATACTACCATTGCCATCGCCGTCGCGCAGCTAGACCGCCGCAAACAGCTTGTATTGGTGGGTTGCACCATTGCCTCATCTGGTTCCAACCTCGATCGCGCCATCGCCTAATCTGGTTCCAGCCATCGCCTCAGCTGGTGGGTCGCGCCATTACTTCATCTGGTTCTAGCCATCGCCATCGCCTCATCAGGTGTTGCCTCCAACCTCAATCGCCGCCTCCATCGTTGGTGGCGTCCCCAACCTGTAAGTGTATATGTAATATATACACTTACAGGTACATATATATATTGTATATATATTAATGGTTCGATTTTTTAAGAAAGAAAATAAAATATGTATATATATTATATTAATATATTTTTTAATAAGTATGTATAATTTATCTAATATTTAGAAATTAATTTATAATTTTTTATAAAAAATAATATTTTTATAAATTTTATTTATATTATTTATCATCATGTTTATTTTAGTTTTTTTGTTAAGTTTTGACAACTTATCAACTTTTACAAACCAAATACATAACTATTAACTGACAACTTAAAAGCATATTTATTCAAACACGTTATTAACTTAAATACTACACAACTTTTATATTAACCACTAACTAACTTAAAAGCTCTACCTAGAAATGATAAGTCAAACGGCCTCTAAGATGTCATAATTAAGTATGAAATTGTGGGTCTCTAGAAATAGACATTTACAGTTATTTTTCGTATAAAAACCATATTTCTTGTTTCCATTGTTCATTAAATATCCCAAAACTGTAAATCGTTTTCTTTTTCTCGATAAAATGAAATTATAGCTCAATAGGCAGAACATCCATCAAAAGGAAGAACTAGACAATAGAGGGTTTGAGGCTAGCTAACAGTGCCTACAACAGTCTCCTCGTTAAAAGGAAGAACATTCATCAAAAGGAAAACTGTAAATCATTTTATTCTTTGGTGCCGTCTCTCTTGAAAGCTATGCTGTGGATTATTTCTTTGGTAGGGGTACACTACAGATGTGATGCCCAGTGGGATTTCTTTGAAGGAAATTACAAAGAAGCTTGGTTGTCTCAAAAAAGGAGGAATTATGAGAGATAAAAAAAATTGCATGTTTTTGGATCATAAGGGTTTAATTATTATATGAAAATGATAATTATATGAAAACAAAATCATTTTCATCTTTTCAATTCTTAACCAATAAAAAACCCAAAACATGAAAGCCGTATACATATGTATATCCCAGGAGGGCTTCACTACTGTTATTGTAAAAGAAACCCAATAGAGCAAATGAGTATCCCGCCAATTTAGACAAGTAATCCTAACCAAGCAGGCACATCAACAAACCAAAACATTATTTTTTGTACAGGCTACATTCGGAGTTTGAAGAAAAAAAGAAAAGAAAAGAAAAGGTAAAGCTTCAGGTGCTTGGAATTGGAATATTTGTTTCTCTCTTGAACTGAAATGAATTCTGATTGGGACACATAGAAAACATGGAAGTAATTCTAACCCTAGCCCTAAATATGGACAAAGACAGCCCTAATAGTAGGTTAAGCTGGACTGAACTGCCTTCCTTTTGGCGCAACTCTCAGGTTTCTGCCTGTCAACTAATATTTCTACATCCTGGGCCCGTCGTACTCTCCCGCTTCCTGAATGACCACCTAGCTAGATAGCTTGCTGGCTCCGTCTACACAAAACCCTAGTCTAATCTATTTGAAAATGGAAAGCTAAAAGGGTTCGTCAGCTCTGATTCTATCACCAAATATGGCGGTGAATTGTTCGGAAAATATTAACTTGCAGCTAATTTTCATTAACTGAAGAATCTCTGGTACACCATTGAAGTAGTACAATAGCTTTTCGGACAGTTTGATACTAAATTAAATAATTTTATGGGTTTTTTGAACAAATATTTGCATTGATTTTGGGAGTTGATTTGATAATTAAAACGAGATGGAGATCGGGATGGGATTCGTACCAAACAAGTCATTGATGTTTCAATTCAAGAACATCTACCCATGCGAGGACTCATTTACTGTTGCACTACCAGAGAAACCCTTAGGGAAGTGACTGTTTAGTCCCCCTCTTTCCCTTTCTCTGCTAGTGATCTTTCTCAACCTACAGTCTCTCGTACCTTTCTCAAATACATCTCGGGATCCCACCTCTCTCTCTCTCTCTCTCTCTCTGAGATGGAGACTTAAAAGCCGCAGGAAAAGTGGACGGCTGTAGGGTATAGAGTTGATTAGCTTGCCTTGTAATCACAGTAGAGAACGGTTAAAGCTGTTGCATGATTTTGTTGTTGAACTATAAACAAGATAGATCCATTCCACACACACAGAAAGTCATGTGTGTGAATATCTTTGTATCTGGGCGCTTTTCTTTGAGGGGGTGGACCATGTGGTACAAGTGTCTTTTCCTTTTACTTTTTCTTGTCTATAATCAATTATAACACTCATCCCCTCTCTCTCTCTCTCTCTATATATATATATATATTGTTTTTTTTTTTTTTGGAAGGCTATATATATGTATTGGGATCTTGATCTCTTAATAGGTTTTATGAATGAAAATCTTAACTTGTTACAAATGGTTTCTTTTTTAGGTATATTTTATATATTATTCTTAAATTATTCAAATTGCATTAATTATTTATATGTTTTTTAAATTAACATATATCTCTCTTGAGTTCTTTTATCATGAATTTATTTTTCCCCTCTATACTTAATAAATGTCAATTAACTCTTTGTAAATTTTTAAAATACCACTACAAGAAAAATGATTTTTAGTGACAAATTTTAATGACAACCAGAAGATACTCGTCACTGAATACAAGTATTGGTGGCGATCGTAAATCTTTCTCACTAAAAAGACACCTTTAATTGCAACCGAACAAAATTGGCCACTGAAAATTGATAATTAGTGATGGCTTGGACTCATCGGCCACTAAAATTGACTAATTTCTGATAGCTAGTCAGGACGGTCACTAAAATTGAGTCATTTGTGACTCCCAATTGGAGCATCTACTTAAATGTCATCATTTGTGACAGTCAAATTAGTAGTAGTCACTAAAAGTTAATTATTTGTGATAGCCAAACTAGAGCGGCCACGAAAATTGACTCATTTGTGATAGCCACTCATGATAAATTACTAAAATTAAGTCATTTGTGACTCCCAATTGAAGCGACCATTTCAAAGTCATCATTTGTGATAGCCAGTTAGTAGCGGCCAATAAAAGTTCATCATTTATGATAACCAATTAGTAGTGGCTACTAAAAGTTAATTATTTGTGACAGTCAAATAAGGACGGCCACAAAAATGAGAAGTATTAGTGGTTGTCTTATTCGGTGGCCGCTAAAGCACCTTCCATTGGGTAAATCACACTAAAGGTCACAAAACTTTGGCCTCTTTTTCAATTTGATCACTAAACTTCAATTCCTTGCAAAGTGATCATAAAACTTTAAAATATTTTGTAATATGGTCACTAAAGTGATTTTTGAACAATTTTTGGTCAAAATTGCTGATGTGGCAATGGCCATATCATCGCCACGTCAATGCCACATCATCGCCATGTCAGCAATTTTGTCTAAGAACCATAAAAAAATCACTTTAGTGACCACATTGTAAAACATTTTAAAGTTTTGTGATCACTTTGCAAAGAATTAAAGTTTAGTAACCAAACTGAAAAAGACATCCATTTGTGGCCAATACTTTTGGCCCCCCACTATTAATGCAATTATTTATGACAAATGTACATTACATTTAGATTTCTATGATTTTTCTATTTATATCCTAGAAAATATAATATATTTATTTTTGAATATATATATATTTTGAATTACATGTATTAATTAGGTTATATATTTTATAAATATTTATTTTGACGTTTCGATATATTTTGAATTTATTATATATACTTTTTTTAAATATTTCTTCTCAAAGGTTTAATTAATTTAAAACATGCTCACATCTTATCATATATATTGCCTTGACAGTTTTGGTCAATTAATACAACTAGTTGCTCAGTCTTATTATTGTTAGCTCTCACATTCTATTTTTTAATTTATTAATTCCACTTGTAATATAAGCAAATATAATTAATAATTATCAAAATAGCACCTGCGAACAGAGAAATAAAGCAATAACTATTTATATATTAATACAAAAAGTGCAACAATGTATTAATTTAAAATCTCACTTAAAATATAATTAATAATTAATAAATAATATTTTCATTCTTAATAACATTCTTCTCTCAAAATTAGAAGTGAGAAGGTACAATTAATAATTCACAACAAATACAAAGTAAAAAAAATGTAACTTATAACAACAAATACAAAATAAAAATTGAGAGTTAAAACATAAAGTTAATAATAAATAAAATTAAAAAAACATGCTATGGGATTAGGACGGACCATAGGCTCCAATGATGGGAGCGTTTCAGAGTATATGTCTAATTAAACACTTTAAGTACTTGTTTCTAGCATGAAGTTAATTATTCGTTTCTCTCGTTAAAATTACATTATTGTCATAATATTAAGAATATTGAAATAATTTTTTTCATTGTTGGCTAAATGATTTTATTTTATAAATTCAATATATAAAATGATCTTTATGCTCTAATAATTATTTTTTGTTACATAAAATATAAATAAGTACTTTTTATATGAATGTGACAAATTTCTGAACAGTTATTTTTTATTTTGTATTATATTTTTTATTTCATAATAATATAAAATTACCTTTACATTCATTTAAAAACTATACTTTCTAAAAAAAATATTTTTTAGTAATTTAAAAATTAAAAATTATAATAAAATTATTTTAAAATAATTTAACCCATATATATATATATATATATATCCCTCGCCTTCGCCTATCTCTCTCACTACTTCATCTCCCCCTATCGTACTCTCTTACCTTTACCGCCTCTAGATTCTCAACTAGGTTTCTAGCTAAGAAGCATGGATATGGACGTACAATAAAATAAGATATATAATTTATAAGAAAAGTCAACACATGACATGACAGGACTGCAACAAGAAGTAAATATGAGTTCTATATGTATAACTGAAAAAACAAATCATTCTCTTAGATTGAAATAGATTACTTTGATTTTACTCAAAATTGGGAAAAGATTTTTTTTTGGGATGACCGCCCTTGGGTGACATCCCATCGTGACCTTGATTACGTGAGAAAATATAAATTGTAGACGTAAGTCTTTACTCCTATGCGAAGAGGAAGGTTAAAACTTGTGTGCTACTGAATTGATATTAGCATATTACTCATTCTTATCAATTGAGTTATGTCTTGGGGCGGGAAAAGATTATTTCTTTTCACTTATAATATATTGCATATGCACCTTAGTAAGAGGACAAATTGTTTAATTGTTGAGAGTAGAGGAAAAAATATAAAGAATATTATTGCAGAATCAAGGTAAAATAGTTAAAGTGGAGAAATGGTTCTCGAATTCCCTTAGATTGTGATCTCTTCTTTTAATAGTTAAAACGAAAGGGAAGTTGTATCAAACTGTTATAAGATGAGCTGTATTACAAGACACAAAATGTTGGACAATGAAAGATAGTTAGATAACTAACATCAAAATATTACAATGGACGTGTGATCATACAAGAAAAAAATAGAATTAAAAAAGTGGCTATCAATAATAAAATTGAATGCCTATTGAATTTAAGATGTATGAATCACAGTTAAGGTGTTTATACATTTGAGAAGAACCCTAGTAGATCCATATGCGTGGACGATGGTAGCGAAAGAGAAAAAAAAGTCTCAATAAAACTTAGTGAAAAACTCTTTGACATAAAATAAGATATAATAGACTTACAAAAGATATAACAATGATCAAAATGATTGAAACCTCATCATGTGAGATTAAAACTTGTAACGACAGTATTAACTCCTTATCAAAACTTTCATAGCATCTTGCATTTCATTTATTTTATCTTGCATTGCTTTCAACTTTCTTTCTTACTAATTATCGTCTTCGGAGGCTACAAAAACTTTGTCTGGATCATTTGATTTCGCCATTAAGATGTATCAAACCTTAGAAGAGCCCATGAGAATTCACACCAATGAAACTTGCCAAATCTAAATTATAATTGGTCCAATCTTGATATTCCTCTTCGATAATTTTGTTAAGTATGCTTGAATCAACTTGCGAGTATACAACAAAGAAGATTAGACACAAGGTACAAATGAGGTATGAATGGTGAAAATTTAGAGAGAAAGTGTAAAAGTAGATTTGCCCAAAAGAGTAATATGAATCCCCTAGGGTCTTCCTTATACATGTTCGATAAGCTGTGGTGTTAACTTTTTCATCTCTTTTTTTTTTTTTTATTTTACAAAATCACCCCTCATATTTTGTTATTTAACATATTTTATTTGATCGTGACAAACTCTCAATCTCTATTCTCATCACATCATAAGGTACAATTATTTAGTTTTATCAATACTTTATTTTATTTAATTATTATTTTATTTTAAACTTAACTTTGTCCAATTATTATTTAATTTAAATAATTAACTTTATCCTATTACTATTTAATTTAGATACCAAACAAATTGAATGAGTGAGGTTAAAACAGTTCCTTTGTGGAAAGAACTCAATCTAGCTAGGTTCCACCATGGATCGGGGTCCCAGAGAGAGAGAGAGAGAGAGATTGTTGAGGAGAGATGGAGAGAGACAAAGAGACGAGAGTAGAGAAATAGAAACGATGGAGCTCCTCCTCCCTCTCCCTATATCGGCGCCGGCGACAACTGCTCGACAAGGCTCCTCCCTCAATGTGGCAGCTATGTATTTCTCCAAATCCATAATGGGAACCCCAGTGCAGAGCCTGCAAATCAACTCTCCTTCCTTTCTCCATTTCTGTCTCAATTTACAAATCAAACTCAAACCCCTTGCGAGAGTTTGATTTGCAGAGAAATCAAACAAACTGAACGGGATTAGGCAACTGCAAATCGAAGCCGGACCCGCTGGATTTGATTGATTTTTCAGAGAAATCAATTTAGGTTGTCAAATCGATCAAACCCACTAGGTTTGATTTGCAAATTTCGGATATATATATACAAAGACATGGAGCGAGAAAGAGGGAGAAAGAAAAAGGGTGCTGGAAATAGAGTGTTGAAGCCGTACCTTGCTGGAGAAAATCATCAGTCCGATTGCCATGGATGGAGATGAGGGAGGAGAGAGAAACATAGACCAAGTGTACATACGAGAGGGTAGACAAGTCAAATTATGTAATAAATTAATACGTTATTTCTAATATGTCAAGGGTGTACTTGTCTTTTTATGTAAATTTAGGTGTGCCCAGTATAATTTACCTAAAAATTATCGAAGGAATTATATATATATATATGTACTTATACATTGAACATGTATAATCTATGTCTCTAGGAGTAGGAGGGACGTACAAGATCGTAGGTTCAGCTTGACCTTTGCTTTGAGTTCGCCCTTCGATATAATACTGTTGTGACATGACTAATTAACAAAATGCATTAATGGCTTGAAGGGCATCGTAACAGAGGCTAGTAGGCGACCTTTTACGGCCACTTGGCCTCGGACCCTGAAATCTAAAGCAGCACAGTCCAGCAAGAAACGAAAGGGGCTCTCTGAAACTTGTAAGATCAGACCTGTCATCTGACTGAAAAGAAAATGGATTGGTGTCAACGATGGTAAGGTAGGTATCACATGTTGTGTATAATATGAAAATTGTTTTATATAATTAAAAAGTGTATTATATAAAGAGGGTGATATATACACATCGTCCAGAATATGATCTCAAACACAAACAATCATCCTGTCCACTAAGGTTTTTAACATAGAATCATGCATGGCAGTCTTCATGCAACCATTTAGCATTCAACCAACCCATGATCACTTATGTTAAAGCACCCTATTGACATGGATTAGGGGTGGTAGTCTTCATGCAACCATTTAGCATTCAACCAACCCATGATCACTTAGCACATAAAAATGATCAAAATATGTTATTTTTCACTTTAATAAAAAAAGCCTCAATGATAGGCCATAGAAATCTATAACCCCAACGTCAACTTCGCCTTTCTCAATATACTGCTATAAAAAGTTGAGAAGTCTGCACGCTACAAATCCATGTGTCTCAAAACAAAATATGAATGGGCAAGTCATTCATTAGACACATGTTTTGACATATCATACTTAAGCACTAAATCTTAAAATTTGTACACTACGAACGCACGTAATATCAATCAAAAGATGAAAGTGAAGCCTCAGCACATGACGTAAGTGGTAAACTTCCTAAGTTTTTTGGAGAGTGGCGGGAGATCAACTTTTGGTGGAGTTAAAAATATCTCATTTATTGAGGGTTGATCGAATGTCCGTTTAGAAGTATATAAACCTGTGATCGCACTCGATTTACACGAAAGTCGAATCAGGGGAAAAACTGATCTCTTTCAAGATTAGACAGGCAAAACTTGAACACCTGAGTCATAAAAAATAAACAAGATGAAAGTGAAAATTTTCAAATTTAACCATAGTGCAATTGCAACGATGAGGATTAAGTAAGTAACATAAAACCTTCATTAATCGAGCAAATTAGAAAGACACCCATATTATCAACGTGTTTCTTGAACTCTATGGGTCGTAGTTCCTTAGTTAGAGGGTCTAGAGTCATGCTTTTAGTGTCAATGTGCTCAATCACAATGTCTCCTTATTTCACCTAATCTGTAACCTCAAAAGCTCTATATGCTTAGTGCGACTATTATTTTTGAAAAGAAAACATCAACACTATTATCATTGTGATAATTATGACCTAAAATTTTTGTTTTCCTATGATTGAATTTCCTAATTTGACTGAAACTACGATTTAGAATTTGATTGTGATTATGATGTTATCAAATTCTATTTTATGTAAAATTTATCTTATTTGGAAGAATATCTTTATACATTATTTTCTGATTATGATATAATTTTTTGTGTTCATTTATAGATGATTTTATATCTATAAATAGGTGTCCAGATCACATGAAATTAGACACAAAGTGTGTGATAATATCAATTTTGTCTTACCAATTTTTGGTTAGTGATATTTTGTTCTTTCTACCCGTGATTTTTTTCGATTTGAGTTTTTCACGTTAAATTTTGTGTTTGTGTGTGGTTGATTGATTTGTTGTCGATTCAATTTCGTAACAAACTGATATTAGAGTCGTTGGATCAAATCATCAACCGTTTGCAAGATTTCAGTCGCTGGATCTAAAAAATTTCAACAGCAACAATATCATTTTTCTCTCAAGTTGGGTTTCTGGTTACCCAGCAGCAACCGTCGCCATTGCTGACCAAGCCCGCCACCACAGTCGCCATTGCCGGCCACCACCATAGATCGTGCCCACCACAGCCGACCATCATAGGAACTGAACCTAGATTCAAATTCAACTCCTCGTTCTTTTTTCTTAAAAAAGTACTATTCATATTCTGAAACCTACTATTATAGGTTATCTAAAAAATAAACCTTCATTTCAGCAATGCCTTTCCTTTTATTTGTATCCCTTTTTCTAATGATTGTAAACAATTTGAGTTACTTATAAAACTTAATTACCTTTGCAAGGTTTCTTACCCTTCTTAGAATTTTATGGCTTCACTTTAACCTAAAGCATATCATCAACCACGAGTGATACAACCTTCTTTGACCTTGTATTTGAGACCTCTGAATCCTCTTTCATAACAACCATCATTTCACTACAAAAAAAAATTAATTTTTCGTGATAATTTTTTTGACATTTAGCGGTGGTTTTGAAAACCACCACTGATACAACCGTCGCGCAGCATTTAGCGGCGATTTTTATCAGTCGTTGGTATAACCGCCGCTAAGTGATATTTTTAGCGACAATTTGAAAACTGCCAAACTGTCGCTAAATTTAATTTCATTTAATATTAAATTTAATTATAAAAATTATTTAACGGTGATTTTTTTTAATTTTTTGCGATAGTTTTGAAACTGCCGCTATTCACCGCATACAAGCCAAAAGTAAGTGCGCGCCTACTAGAATAAATTCCAACAAATGTAATCCCCAAGTTTCGATCCCGTGACCAAGCATACGCGCGTACGCGTGTGAAGTCAGCTGAACTGCAAAGTCACCTTGTAATATACTTGCGCATATTAATTATAAAGTAATCAAACCACTATTTTTCAGAATTCACTTTTCACCTAGAAACTCAAGTTTTTGAAATTACACTTAGCCCCAAATTAAATAAAATAAAAAAATAATTTTATTTTTAATTGAATTAAATTAAATTAAATTAAATTAATTAATTAAACTCTCAAAATACCTAAAAAAGAGTTAACATATTAACTTAATTAATTGAAAATAAAATATTTTAAACCAATTAAATAAATTAATTGATTAATTAATTTAAAATAAATAAATTAATTGATAAATTTAAAATAAATAAATTATTTAATTTAATTGAATGAAATTAAATAAATTAATTGATTAAAAAATAAAAAATTTAGATTATTTTGTAAAATTGAATTTAATTTTATTTTTAAATTATTAATTTTTTTTGAAATTTAATTTTTTAATTTTTTATTTTTTTATTACTGAATTTTGCAACGGTTTTTAAAACGGCCGCAAAATTTAATTTTTGATTTTTTTATTATTTAATTTTGCTGCAATTTTGACTAAATCGCAGCTAAATTTAATTTTTGATTTTTTTAATTATTGAATTTTGTGGCAGTTTCGACAAAATCGCTGCTAAATTTAATTTTTGATTTTTTTTATTAATGAATTTTGCGGTGATTTCGACAAAATTGTCGTTAAATTTAATTTTTTTGAATTTTTATTAATGAATTTGACGGTGGTTTTGAGAAAACTGCCACTAAATTTAATTTTTTATTTTTTTATTGGTGAGTTTAGTGGCGGTTTCTTAAAATCGCTGCTAAATTTAATTTTATAATTTTAATTAATTAATTTTGTGACTGTTTTTTGAAACCGCCACAAAATATTGGATAAACCGCCATAAAAAAGATATTTTGTGTAGTTTTTCATACCATGTTTTGCGACGGTTTTCAAAACCACCGCAAAAAAATCGTCGCAAAAAACCTTTTTTTTGTAGTGATTGAAAAATGGAATTGAGCCCTAAATAACTTGATTTCGGATTCTTAAACAAAAGCAAGGCCAAGTCATTTACAAGGCCTAAGACATTTTTAATACCATCTTGAATTGAATGCCCAAAATCTATTAACCCAACTCCTCTACAATAAACCTCTTCTTCACAAACCCTATTAAGATTCAAAATCAATTCATTAAGATTGTTGTTGCCAAACTACAACAATTAAATTTATTTTTTTTGGGAACAACTAAAGTAGATTCCCTTGGGAAAACGGAAAGGTCCAAGATGCCGCCAAAGGGCCAACAGAGATTGGGGCCTGATTTGTGGCCTAGGAGGACTGAGGCTTCAGGGCCTCTTGAGGGTCTTCAAAGTCTTTGGGGGATATGTCCCCTTGGGGGGGGGTCTTCCGAGAATAGTCTCTTAGGTCTTTGAGGAACAATTTTGAAGGTCTTCGAGGAACAATCTTGAGGGTATTTGCAGCACTGAGACAATTAAAAGGCAAGTGAGAATCTTTCCCACGCAGACCCTTCAATGCCTAAGTCAAACTCTAATGTCTAAGGATGATATTGCCCCCGGGGGATCTTTTGGGAACAATCTCTTAGGTCTTTGAGGAACAGTCTTGAAGGTCTTTGGGGAACAGTCTCGAGGCTTTTTAGGGAACAATCTTGAGAGTATTTATAACACATAAACAATTAAAAGCCATGAGAGGATCTTCTCCACACGGGCCTTCCAACGCCTAAATTAGACTCTGATGTCTAAGGATGGAATGAAGATGTATGTAGATACGTATGTATGTGGTATGTCCAATATGTCCAGTATGTGTCTTCAGGGGAGTAGGCTCCCGATGGGTCATATAGGGTCTAGAGTCTGAAGTTTTTTCGATTATGGTCTCAAAGAGGTTTGGTCAAAAAAGGTTTAGCCAAAAAGATCCATTTGCCATGGAATAAGCAAGTATTTATACACACTTGGTGGGTTCCACAAACGAGAATCTCCCGACTCTCTTGAGAAGATGCATCGGGTGAGACTGGAGGGTCTAGAGGTATCCTAGGGGGTAAAAGCGTCCCGATGAGTATCCTTTGGGTGGATCCGAAGGCTCTTTGGAGACACTAGGTGAGATAGGCTTGGAAAACTCTAGGTGAGTCTTCAAGGGACTATTATCCAAGAGACTCTCTGGGGTCATCCAGGTTTATGAAAAATACTTCTTCAATTTTTGGATTTTCTTAGGGCTTCCCACGACAATAGCTCCCCACACTTGTCTTTTTGCCACAAGGCAAATGAAAGAGTAAAATGTGGGTGCCTAATACTCGAGAATTAGGATATGGGCTGACCTAAATGGATGTTGAATATGAGTCACCAAGAGAGAGTCTCTGGGCCACTCTTAGTGACTTTTGGGCTTTCGAAGACTCAAACTATAAATAGGCGGTGGTCTAGGATGGGCCAACCTTACACCTTTCTCTTGAAGAGTCAAAGTCATCCGGAGCACTCAAAGAGTCTTCTGATTCTCCCAGAAGCATATGCTGCTTCTAGCCCCGAAAACTAGTTCTTCCCGAAAATCAAACATTTTGAGGTAAAATCCCCAATGGCTTCTTCCCAACCTCCTACAGAAATCATGATTTCCCCAATGCCTTCAAACCTATTGTTCACAATCTATCTTATGTTCTACCGAAAGCAATCTTTCCTTCTCATTTTTAACATCTATCTATATACGAGGCCCCCACTCTCCTTGGCCAGTTAGGAAGTGTCAAAGAAGTCCTAGGGTCAAACTTTTGGCTATGAAAGTGTAACATCCTTCTATTCAAAAAATATTTTTTCCAATTTTACTAGAAATTTCCTTCCATAAATCAAACTCCCGTTAAGATTCTCAATTGCTTTCTTTGCTTCCTCCAAATGAGAGAAAGAACCAAAGTATATCTAAAAGTCTTGTTGCACCTTATTGAAAAATAAGATAAAAAATAAAATATCCAATCACATTAAAACACAAAAAATTTTACGTGAAAAACCCTAAAAAGAAAAAATCACGACCGTCAAGACAACAGAGAAAAAATATCACTATATAATAAAGTTTACAACTATAAAGTTTAATATTCTCCCTCTAAACTCAAATCCCAATTATACCCAATTCTTAATTCTTATTGGTCTCTCACAAATAATTTGCACTATTTGAATAACAAATTAAGCATCCTATAAGTAGAAACTAATAGAATTACAAACTAAATGAGAAATTAATTAAAAATATGAAAGAAATTTATTAGAAAATTTTCAAGATTAATTAGGATTTTTGCTGAAAATCCCAACACACCTTAGCTTTTTCATAATACAAGTGTCCCTTGCCTTATTGAAAACCCCAAAATGCTCATAAAATTTTCTGACCTGCATTCCGCACTAAGTTATTAAAAAATACAAAAACAAGTCGCATTGCTTCATTGCTTTATCATTTGCTAGGCTACTTATGATTTTGACCTCGTCTTTTGGTTGTTTAATTTCCCTTTTTGTATTAGTTCGTCCAGCTTCATTGAATGCTATTATTAATCCAATTTCACCTTCTTTAATTAAAAAAAAAAAAAAACAAGCCGCTTTCTCCAATCAACTCCATGCTTTTCAGCAATCCCCCAGTCCTTCACCTAAACTCGTCAACCGGCTCTCCATCTCCTATTCTTTTCATACTCGTCATGATAAGCAATATCCTTCACAATAAAATGGATATCTGAACTCCCTTTATCCTTTCCTTAATTCAGTAAACAGACAGTTGAAGATATTTAATGTTGTTAGGGGTTTAGTTATTTGTTTGAAACACGTCAAGGAATAATTTGGGCCTAATCAAATCTTGCTCAGGTCGGGGGGAGCCAGCTCAAATGGCTAAAACAGAAGTTATGAAACAGCAAGTTGAAGTCTTGTCCGGATTGATTGCCCAAGAGGGCAAACACGCCTAGTAACAACCTAAAAAGACAAGAAGACTAAAACAGCAAACAACCTAAAAAGACAAGAAGTAGGCTCCAATCTAAGCAACCAGGAACAGAACATGAGGCCAATCAGGGGCCAAAAGCATAACAAATTAAAACCAAGCCTCACTGCTACGAAACACTTCTAACCCAGAGGTTTCTTGGCTTATTCTTCCTGACCATTAATATTAGCTCTTCAACTCTTTCTTCTTGGTGGTGATTTCCTGACAAGTCGCAATCTTGCTACCAGCCGCCAGGTGCATGTTTATTCAGATATCTTTTGGTTGGTCCGAAAGGTCTCTATGAATCAATTATAATTAAACGATATGACTATGTTCCAAGATTGGCCAACAATGCTGCGGATTCTTGGGCAGACCCAAATTTTTCTGCAGTTAGCAGTGTTAGTGGCCTGCCATAATGACATCTATGCAGTCCAGTCCTTTCTTTCGTCAATATCCTTATGAGCCTGTTCTTGACAATGGCTTCTTGGAGTTTTTCTAATGTTTCTTTACCTAAAAAGCAAAAAAGAAAAGGCAACTGGGCTGCTCATGAAATTGCAGCCTGGATCTGTGGTACCAAATTAATTTGTAGAGATTTATAAAAGGCAGCCCCCTGCTCAGTTGTTTTCACCAAATATGTCTAGAAGGATACGTTTACGTTATTTATTTATTTATTATTGTTGTAGCCTCCATGGAAGTGTTCGTAGTTAGTTGCCTGCCACGACTATGATTTGGTTTGCTTTCCGTTTTTATTACTATGAAAAAAAAATCGGAAGAAATTAAGTTACAGCTAGTTACTACAAAGCCTTGGATTGACATGAGAGAACAATTAATATTATAACTGATAAGAAAGAAAAGCTGACCTAACAACTATAGTGCCTTACAGTACAAAAGTGAATTTGATTCATTTTGCCAAGAAAAAGAAAAGAAAAGAAATCTAAATCCAGAATCTAAACCCTACCATCCAAGTAAAACTTTACCACATGTATATGTGTATAAATATATTTAGGAAAAGGACTAAACATAAACCACCTTTAACTCTCTACACGCTAAAGCTTCGTACGAAGCACCTGAATCAAAGCACAATATTAATGAAAAGAGAAAGCAAGGATGGCAATTAATTGAAATAGACCATTTTATCGTTATTTATTTATTTTTTTGCTTAATTCCATTTTATCGTTATTATTAATGAACGTCTGAACTAAATAAAAACAAGAATTTCTAGCTAGTGCAACAAAGCTCTCACTTTGAGGGTTAAGAGATTGTCTTTCATAGTGATTGGCAGCTTTTCTTTTATTTTTCAGAAGGAGATTATTTTGTACGATTCCAATTGTTGACTTTCTAATTAAAAAGAAATATTTTACTAGTTAACACTACTTTACCATTAGGGTGGGTGTTGAATGCTTATAGGGGGTTCTTGTTACTTGTCAGAGCTTGCCTGAGAGCATTTTCACTCACTACTCGTGGTCTTGATATAATCTTTCATTATTAACAATCTTAACATAAAAATCTAAGAGATGAGTTTACTAAATTTCTTGCATGAATTCTGATGGGCATGTGAGTGAACCAAAGTAAAAAGTCATTCACTGATTACCTTATCGAGATTGACTTATGCAACATCTAGAATCTTGTCATAAGATTTATTCCTTTTGGCTAGTAAACAAAAACAAAAAAGAAAAAAAAAAAAAAAAAACAAAGCTCACTCTTCATGTGTGTCAAAAATAATGGGAAAAACAAAAAAAAAATGCTATTAATTTGTAGCAAAGGGAGTTGATTTCCGCTAGCTATATAGTCCACAGGTAAGCTCTCACACAGTACTAAAAGGAAAAGGAAGGAAAAAGAGAGAGGAGAGAAGAAGATCTAGCAGAGACCAATGGAAATATGTGGGTGTTAAAACGAAATTCAAGGCGAAAACGACGCTTCATCTCTGCAAAATCCAATCTGGGTTCAAGGTGGAGATATCACATTCACAATCACGGGGTTGCGTGAGCCCTAGCTAGCTCTGCGATTCGTATGTATGCATCTATCTTATCTTATAATTCTATATATTCAGCAGCAAGACAACTGCTGAATATATATGTTATATATATTTGTACGTACAGACTCTCTCTCTCTCTCTCTCTCTCTCTCTCTGTTTCTATTAACTTGCGGCCCATTCTCCTGCCAACTAGCGACACATCTTTGTCACAGGGATGACACAAATGCAGCATTTTTATGTAAAAAAAGAAAATTACAATAGTGATATACTTTGTTTTTTGTTTTATTAAATAAATTATTAAGGGAAGTAGCCTAACCATGAGCTTTACAAACCAAAGATCCTTCAAGCGACAAACCAACACATCTAACCAAATAAAGAAAGGAAAACCAATAATAGATTCTTACCCTGATATATATAAAAGGATAGAACGAGCAAACAGCTTTACATAACCAACAAACAAACATATATATCAGGAAGCTTGATAGGAAACAAGTGATAAACAGCACAGAAAACTTCACTTAACAGACTAGGTTCATCATGAAATCTCAAGTAGACAAGAAGGAAATGCGGGACTAATTATAGGGAATCAGTAAAATAGAAGAAAGACATTGTCTACTAGCACGGATTGAAGTTCATACGCAAGGGGACTATTCTGGAAAAAGTAACCGCATGACTATAAAACCTTGACCCACGTAAAAAGAGTTGGGCTGGAGAAGAACAATTATAAACTTCTAAAACTTAAGAAAAAGTCACATATGATAGATTCTAGTCATCATTGATAACTTTTAACTTCTGAATATAGGCATAATATGCTAGAAAATAGTTTACTCATGCAATTTTTTTCCTTCTAAATGTATAGGCATCATTTTTTTTTTTTAATTTTTTCAGACACTGATAACTATTACATTGTGTGGTAAAACAGTTGTGTGGCCTGACAGTTTAGCAAAAAGAGAAGTTGTTAGGCTGGTTGCATGTGAAGTTTTTGAGTGAAGGGAACTCGTTGAAGAGTGAGTTTCTAGATGAACAGCACAAAAGTGTGAAGACGAGGGGTTTTCCTCGAGGACATTGAGATGTCAGCAACAACCAACTATTTGTGAAGCATTAGAAAAGATGGAATGCGAAGCACTAGTAGTTGTTAGGATTCTTTTTAAGATGATGCTCAAGGAACAACTCAAAAAATTGAAGGTACCACCTATAGAGTCTTTATGCTAGAGATAGAGAGCAGAAGGGCTCTGAGATGTTAAATTCAAGATGAAGCAGCCAGGGGCTACCAACATAGTGATGAAGCATTTGGGCTCCCTAAATGATGATGATAGAAGGATAAAGTCGACCACTACAAAGATTTTGGGAGTTGTGGGCTTGAGGATGTCAAAGCGGCATGGGTGGATGCACATTGCACAAGTCAAAAGCCAATAGCCACCTTGGAAAAGGGTGGATTGTTGAGTTGGGTGCAAGGCTGGCACAATGCTATGCTGGCTAAAGACGACAAGAAGAAGAAGAAGACTTGATGCTAGTCATGATCTCCCTCTAGGTATGGTCCAAGATTGTAAATTCTGCCCCCACGGGCATAGCCTAGCGGTTGAGGGCGAAAACAAGTTGCTCCCAAAGATTGTAAATTCAGTAAAACAAAATGAAGAAGAAGAATTAATTTGAAATGAGAGTTATTTAGAAATGCGAGGCTTTAGATGCATGTATGCATGAAATAAGAAGTCATGAGTGCTATAATATGTATGAGTCTAGGTATTAATACTGGTTAGAGAAAGTCATGAATGTATATAGAGTGGAATATCATGTCTTTTTAAATAAAATTATCTTTTATTGTGTTTCTCTCTTCCTTGTAGTTTCTTTGATGCATTATAACCTATTAGTTTGTTTTTTGTTTTTTATTTTTTTGTAAGTAAGAATTTATTCAAAAAAAATC
The DNA here is from genome assembly GCA_036245055.1 of Diospyros kaki. NCBI lineage: Eukaryota > Viridiplantae > Streptophyta > Magnoliopsida > Ericales > Ebenaceae > Diospyros > Diospyros kaki. The sequence continues at coordinate 5,975,315 of BSEG01000010.1, forward strand.
TCAAAACTTTTACAGTTTAAATTAGGATATACCTTGAGTATAAAAAAAAAACTAAATAATAAACGAAACATCTAAATCTAAACTATTAATTAAGATGATACATTCCTCACAATATAATGAATATATAAACCTATTAGTTATGTAGTGATTATACAACTTTCCTCCAAATATTTATTTTTCTCCAATAAAATTGTTTCATAGCCCATCATATTTTCAACAAAGTATAACCATTTATGATTGATGCATTCTTGACAAAAGGCCACAACGATATAAGGTACGTAGTAAAAAAAGATCTTGGGACCACCTAAAAAGAATTGGGGTAAAGAAGAACAGTTATACCTTTAGAAATTCATAAAAAGTCATATTTTCATAAATTTCAATAGGCATTGATAACTTTTGTACTTCAAAATGTATAGACATAAATATGCTGGACAATAGTATAATTATGTACTTTTTTAAAGAATCACCATCAATATTTTAGTATAGTGCATAGTATTTCATAGAAATGTGAATTATATTATCATAAGTTTTTCTAGACTTCCCAACCAAGTAGGGATGATAAGGAATTTATCTTTATTTAAATACTATTCATATTTGAGCTCTCTAAAAAATATTATGTCGCCGTTAGGGTCTTGTTTAATGGCTAAGTAGATATGCTTTTCACACTGATTATTAGAGACCAAATATTTCTGGAGATATGAAGATATCAACTTATGATTGACCTATTTGGTGTACAGAGTTTATATGCTATTACGTACGTCCGAAATTTACCTTAATTAGTGCTGTATGACTTTAGATTCCTTGTTATAAAAAAATAGTATGCCAGTTTATTTGTGGGTGCATTATTAAAATTAAATATTAAAATTTCAATTCATTTTTAATTTTAGAATAATTTTTTAATTCTATAATGATCACATTAAAATTTCTCTTTTAAGTACATTAAAGGGTATGAGAAAAATAAAGGACACATAAAATAGTAAACTTTTATAAGATCGTAACTTAGATGAGTTCTGACAGAAAATGGGTTTGAGTCCGACATTTAACCCTAACAGAAAACTTGTAATTAAGATTCTAAGAAATTTTTCTTATTACTAATTCATTAAGAATAATTCTATTGATGATTATTTTTAACCGGTTGCGTTCAGTGAAACATCTATCATCTTCCCATATTGAATCCTATGTTCTTAACCAGTTTAATAAATTCATCAGTTTCTCATAAGGTTCTCTCTCTCTCTCTCTCTCTCTCTCTCTCTCTCTCTGAGTGTCTGAAATGCACTACGTACTGCCTGGCTCTTAGATGGGTGGCTGATGAAGTATCATGTCACAGATGGTGTCTTTTATGAAACAGACGCAGGAGAGAGAGTTGCATGCATGAGAAGGGAAGGGGAGAAGTATGGATTTACGTACGTTTTCAGGCAAGCAGGCATGTGGAGCTGGGCATGGATGCCTATGCAAAAGGGATATATCGCATTCACATCTACACACACACACACACACACACACACACACACATATATATATAACCTAGAGTACGAGTAAGCATAGCTCTGTGTTCGAAAACAAAAGGCAGCAGCAAAACTGCAAGAACATTTGGTTTGGTAATTACTCATGTATCAGTAGTCCAGGTTTTGTCTTGGAGTCCACCATCCATCCACTAGTCAATTATGGCCCCTGCCCTGCCCAGAGGCCATGGGTTTCATCTTTCTAACCAGTTTAATATACTGTCATCTCATCTGATTCACCCCCACCTAGAGTAAAGGGAAAAAAACTATTCAAAAGAATTCAAGGCAATACATGTATGATATTAAAAAATCAATAAAATAAATTATAATTTAAAAGATATCGACACCTTGCATTAGTTGAGTGTTATATTTGTATAAAAATCCATATTGAGAGGACAAGATCTGATTGACTGGTTCGACCATGAAAATTGGAGAACTGGTCCTATTATAAGCAAAAGGAACCCACCACAAGGTTGGTCTATATATGTAGGTTCTGGCAGTCCTGGTATTATAGATCATTTTGATTGTGCACATCTTATGTTTTCTATATAACCACTCTTGTTAAATCTATCCTTGTAGTAAACACCTATTTGCTAAAAGATTCAACCTAGCCAACAACATGACAAGGATCCAATGAGCTGCAAGCTATAAGATCTCATTACAAAAGACAGGTAAAAGTAAAAAGTAAGGATAAACTCTAAATAATAGAAACATATATAGGAGACAGCCAGTAAATCCAGACCATCCAGAGCATATCTACTCATCATAATGATTATCAAAATTATAGAATAATGAAGCTGCAGTCATAGAATGTGTGACCAAAACGTCCAAGGGTGGGTAAATATGTTCCAACAAGAACAATTATTGATAATCAGTATGAACTATTTTGATAATTACTGGCTCCAATGGCCATAGATGACCCAGTACAAACATGGATCGAATCTCATCGTCCATATAGGACCTAGGAAAAATTTCTGGATCTTTGGTTTTCTTATCGCTTGCCCATCCATCCTTTCCAACTCTAGAACTTCAAAGGTAAATCGAATGTCCTTGGTTGGTATTTTTTTCTACCAAATACTCTTCCACTAGCTCATTTCTTCGAGGGCTAAAGAACTATCGCTACATTCACAACATTAGCCTCTCACAAAGAGTATAATGACCTCACAGTGTTCATTTACTTCCCTATATATTGTGTGCTCTTAAAGCTATCTTGAATAGCTCTCTCTCAGTGTCAGAAAATTAGCATCTTGATCTAAGAACTATGAGTGAGTCAGCTCGCGTTCTTAAAAGAATGAGGCATTTACAAGGTTAAGGTGTGAGGGGGAACAATAAGCCTAGCGTTGATTCGTCGGCTTAGGGTTGGTGGGGGAAATGGTAAGGGATTTCACTTCTGTTGAGTAAGCTACATAGCCGATGGATCCATAAAACTATAGTTAGGCTTGCCATTTTCAAATTTCAGTATCACTTTTATACTATATTAACAATAAAATCTAAAAATCAAAATCTTAAACCCTAAACCCTAAAATCTAAAAAGCATATTTGTTTCCTCCTTTTTGTTTTCAAAAGTTTTGGAAACTCCAAACAGGTGCTTTCACAATTTGTATTTGGTTTTGCTTTCCTTTGACTCTCACACTCATTACATACCATTGGCAACTTGATGTTGCTAGAAAATCATCAAGGGTAGTGAATGGTGATGTCACTTGGTGACAACATTTGAATCCCATGGGAGTCATCAGGTGACTCTACTTATGGCAACTCACTCATTCACTATAAAGTTAGTGTCAGAGTCTATTCTTGAGCTTCTATTATCATGGTTGAGACATCCTCTTTAATGACACTAGCAACACTAGGTGATATTGTGGAAGATAGGATCAAGGAAAAAGAGGTGAAGACAAGCAAAGAGGTTAAAGAACTTACAGAGGTACTTAGTGCGATAGCGCATTCGTGAAATCTTTAGTAGGAGCCTCGTCTATCGTCATGTTGATTACTCATGAAAGGAGTTGTTGATGACCTCCACCATCTTCTTTGGTCACCATCTCTCAAAGACTACCATCATGGCCAGAGAAAACGAATAGACGATCGCAATGGTCATCTCTTATCTTGTTCGTCTTCTCTTTGTCAAAGATAACCATCGCAATTAGAGAATATGAATAGGTGGTCGTGATGGTTGTCTCTCCTATTCATTTTCATCTTTTTCTCATTCGTCTCTCTCCCGAAGATGACCATCGCGATCAAAAAAGACGAACAGGAGGCCACGATGGTCGTTTTCTCCTGTTCGTCTTCTCTCTCTCTCTCTTGAACACGACCATCGTGGTTGGAGAAAATGAACAGGCAATCATGATGGTCATCTTCTCTTGTTAGTCTTCTTCCTGTTTGTCTTCATCTTCATCTTCGTCTTCTTCTTGTTCATCTTATCTCTCTCTCGAAGATGACCATTGCAACCAGAGAGAAGACGAACAGACACCCACCAAAAATTGCAACTAATGCAGTCAACGACGACTGCGAAGGGCTAATAGTGGTCGATGGCAGCGATAATGATGACAACGGTGAAGATATATATATATTGCTTATGTGTATATGTGGATTCTGTTGAATATTGATTCAAAGTTGTCGATTTAGTGGGTTGATTACATCAAAATTCTGTTTACTGATTTAGTGGGTTGAGATAATTTCGTTTTTTTTAAATTTAAATCCAGCAATAAATCTTATTTTCTTGTTATTCAGTTGACATGTATTGCCTATTTAAAGACATGATGATATGAATAAAAATAATGAGGTTACAGCCTATACATTCATGGTTTTTCTTTCTACAACTTTTGTTCATTAACTTCATAACTACCAATGTCTTTAAAATTCCAATAGTGGTATCAGAGCATTCAATGATCTCTTTCACCACCAGCTTTTGATGGAGAAAATTATCAAATATGGGCTATCAAAATGAAAGCTCATTTGAGATGTCTCAGTTTATGGAAGTGGGTCGAAAGTGAAAGAGAGATACCTCCGCTTGGCAACAATCCTACGCTCAATCAAATCAGAGCTCATGAAGAAGCAGAAGCTAAAGCTCCGAGAGCTTTATCTCAAATACACTCTGCTGTCTCTGAATCAATTTTCTCAAGAATCATGGCTTGTGAAACGGCTAAGGAAGCATGGGATGTATTAAAAGAACTAAATCAAGAAGAATTTTTTGGAGACAAGTGCTCTATGAAACTGAATTGAGTTTTTTCAACATTTGAAGGAAGTATTGATTGTGATGAGAAGTGCATCAAGAAGTGAAGCGAAATGCTTCACAATTGGGAAGAAATTTGGAAAGAAGTGCTCCATAAAAAGTTAAAGTTTTGCTACTTTGACTCAAAGATGAATGTTGAATAGTGATTCAAAGTTGTTGATTTAGTGGGTTGATTGCGTCAAAATTCTGTTTACTGATTTAGTAGGTTGATTGGGTCAAAATTTTGTTTACTGATTTAGTGGATTGAGATAATTTCATTTTTTTTTAAATTTAAGTCCAGCAATAAATCTTATTTTCTTGTTATTCAGTTAACATGTATTGCCTATTTAAAGGCATGATGACATGAATAAAAATAATGACGTTACAGTCTTCACATTCATGATTTTTCTTTCTACAGTTTTTGTTCTTTAACTTCATAACTACCAATTCTCTAAAATTCCAACAAATTTCACGTATATTATTAATATATTATACCTGGCACGTCACCTAAAACACTTGTCTCCTAAATCAATTTTACTTGGTAGATAAAATTGTTGGTAAAAGATCAAATCATATATTTCATTCTCCTCTACTTTATTATAGAGTTAGAGTAGATTTATATATATATATATATATATATATATATGTGCAGAGCTAGCCTATACAGAAACTACAAGTGTTACGGCTGTAATTGTGGATCTATGATGACCCTATGATTGAGGGATTATAGTGCATGATTCCAGCCTGTGATATCCCTTCAATAACTCAAGAACAACTCACCCCAACACTCCCCCTCAAGTTGGTACGTATATATCGATGAGTCCCAACTTGTCTAGTGAATTGTAGAATATTTTACTACATATTGCCTTCGTAAGAATATCTGCTAGTTGGTCTTTAGACTTTACAAAAGGGAACCGGATGATCTTTGCATCGAGATGTTGTTTGATGAAGTGTCGATCTACCTCCACATGCTTTGTCCGGTCATGCTGAACGGGATTATGGGAGATGTCAATTGCTGCCTTATTGTCACAAAACAGATTCATCTCGGAGTTGGGAGCAAAGCCAATTTCTGTTAACAGTCTTCTAAGCCATAGTAATTCACATAGCCCCTTAGTCATACCACGAAACTCAGCTTCAGCACTGGATAGAGCGACTACCTTTTGTTTCTTGCTTCTCCAAGTAACCAAGTTGTAACACCCCAATTCCCGGGAGCGTTAACGTAACGTAAGATTTCGGGGATAAAAAATTTTTCAAATAAAAACCCATCACAAAAACCATTCCCCGAAGATCCCGTTACACCTTCTCAGTAAATCAACTATGAACCATTAATAAACCAAGACAGGTTCACCAACACAAATGTGGAAGCTAGATCGAAACCTCAACAGGTCATAACCGAAACCACTTTATTTATATATAAAGTTGCACCAACGTTTACATGACGTTTTCAAAAGTAAATAACATAACTGAAAAGACATAATGTAAACTATCCACTAATCGCCGTCACTCCTCGACGATCCCTTTCCCTTTTGCACCGCTGCCTTCACCTGAAATGTTTGAATATTTCAGGGACAAAGTCCAAATTAGATGATGAATCATCTAAGTGAGAGTTCAAAACACATTTTTCATGAATAATGCAAGACATGAAATAAACCAATGCACCCAGTAAGCCCTAGCTCAAGAGAATTCCCATGCGCTTAACCCTACCACAGGAAAAGAGCAATCCCTCTAAAAGCTATGCCACCATATCGACTCGACGACGCGACGCGATTCTAGCTTAAATGGGGCTGCCAACGCATCTCACCAGAATATGTTCCCACCTTAAGCATCCAGGAACCACCATACAATCCCAACTCCAAAATTTCACATGGACCACCTAATCGTCCTAGTGCAACTTCCCTAGCCAAACGGCCTGGCACGGAAATCAAGGCGGCTATCCTGACATGCACACCTAGCATCAGATACCCCTATTATTCCTTCACGCCCTTGGAGAATTATGGCTACACTATCCAGACAACATCCTAGGCTGACATCCCACATGAACAACACAGTATAGACCACCTAGTCGTCCTAGTGCAACTTCCCTGACTAAACGGTCTGGCACGGAAACCAAGGCCGTTATCCTAACATGCACACCTAGCATCAGATACCCCTATTATTCCGTCACGCCCTTGGAGAATTATGGCTACACTATCCAGACAACATCCGAGGCTGACATTCTATACGTACACATAAAACTCAAGACAATGCCACATAGTTCAATGCATCATATAAACAATATTTATAAAATGCTATGCACAGTTCAAAACGTTTAGGGACGAACCTCTCTTGTAAAACCAACCGTCACCGGTTACCATTTCAATGCACAGAACTATTTTGCATGAAATCACCACATGTTCAAATAGAGCAAGCACAATAAATCAAGTTTTGGGGGCGAACACTCACAACTTAAAACCAAGTTTTCAGGTAGAACACTCACAACTTAAAACCAAATTTTTGGGTTATAACCACTCACAAGAAAGCCAAATTTTGGTAGCGAACAACTCACCTTGAACGAGACTCAGAACACCTCGAATCTTGTGTCCAACCTTAATTTTCGTGCAACTCCTCAAGTCTTTTAACCCAAACTACCTTCTTACAGGTCCTCACGCGCTGCCCAAGTGCTCTGTGCGTGTGATGCTTCGCGTATGCTTAAAAAGCCCTCTATCTACTAAACCCGAAGCTCTCTTATCTGGCACAAACTTCTCACAATTTTGAATGAGAAACCTTTGGTTATGAACCCCTATTTATAGGTTTAGGAAACTTAGCCACCAAGAAATATATATTCTGCAATCATTTCAAATCTTTCAAAATCTTTCCAATCATTCCAAATCTTCAAATATCTTTTGTAATCATTCCAAAATCTTCTAATATCTTTTGCAATCATTCCAAAATCTTCTAATATTTTTTACAATCATTGTGAATCTTCAAAGATATTATATAATCATTACCAAATCTTCTAAGATATTCTGCAATCATTCTAAATCTTCTAAGATTTTATATAATCATTGTTATCCAAATCAAATCTTATTCAAATCATATCCAACAAAATCTTATCCAAATCTTATCTTATCCAATCAAATCTTATTCAAATCTTATCTTATCCAATCAAATCTTATCCTTAAAGTCATCATGAGCCTTCATCTTATCTCTAACGTCATCATAAGGCTTCATCTTATCTCTAATATCATCATGAAACTTCATCTTTATCACTAAAGTCATTTATGAGGTTTTTCCTGAATTTTTCAAATGCCCCTAGTAAAAAGATTTCAAGAATTACACTTTGGCCCGAACTTTTGGATAATTGCACTTAGACCCTTTTCAACATGGTCCTCGTATTAATTTTTAATTGCATTTTAGTCCCTGAAAAATGAACTATTTGCGCTAATGCCCCTAATTTTTAGGTAAATTACACTTTTACCCCAACCTCAAAAATTACGATTTTGCCCCTGGCTCAAAAACTGAACTTCTCTTTAAAGACCTTTATAACCCTTTGAAATATCCTAAAACACTCTCTTTAAAATTCCGAAAAAATATTGTTTCGATCTCCCTCTGTCAATTTCGAAAAAAACTGCACTTAGGCCCGAATCTTCGTTTTAGTTACAAACCCTTTTGTTTCTTCCAAAAACTACTGAAGGGTTACTCTATATGCCAAATATGAAATTCCTCGGGGTTCCATTGACTTCCCAGATGCCCCGTACGATAATTCGGTATTTCAGCCTAAATCACAATTGCCTTTTTTTAGCTGTACCGGGAACCGTTCCCGATCCAACTTCTTTTGATGCCTAAAATCATAACTCGTATTACTTGTCGATACTATACCATTTTCCTTGACTATCTAGGGTCCAGGGTACTCCCTCTAACTAATTCGATCGTCCAAAATTGCGTTAGTGTACCCTATAGTCTTATTTTCCACAAAGTCCATTTATGCCTTCCATCAAATATTATTTATGACCTCAAATCATTCTCGGGTATTACATTCTCCCCCCTAAATAAATTTCATCCTCGAAATTTGGTCCGTGATAATTGAATCATTGCTATTGTTAATGTCTCCCAGTTGAAATGTCCTAATTACCATTCCTAATCCTTAGAATTTACTCATAACCTACATCTCTATATGATTTGAGCTTACCAAACATGTCTCTTATCTTCCAGAATATCCTGTTGTAGCTCAAAACAGACGGTTACACATATCCAAAATAATTCATAATACTTAATATTATTTCCAATCATGTCCTCAAAATACATTTCTTTTGACCTCTAAATCTCCCAACCCACTCTTACACTAATGCATATGATAAAATCACACAGAAATGGACAACATTGAACTTTTACATCGACTGCCATGATTGCACAGAAATTGATAACATTGAACTTAACTCGGCGTACCTTTCTCTTTTGTCCAGTAGATATCGTCGTCATCCTTTGACAGGTAGAAAACTCGTCCAGGGCAAGGTTTTGAGCCTCGTTTGCTTTTCCCATTTGTTCCACCTTCTGCCTCTTTGGACATTCGCTCGAGTAATGACCAGGTTGTTGACACGAAAAACATGTGATCCTCATTCGATTCTCGGTCGGTGGTGCCTCTTTATTCTTAGGACAATCATTTTGCTTGTGTCCCTCTTCACCACACGAAAAACATCGGATATGTCCTTGGAAACATTGTTTCCCTGAGTGTACCTTGCCACATCTCGGACACGGCCCATGGTTTTTGGAGTTCCTTCCATCTGATTTATGCTCCCCACCTTTCGAATCTTTCTTCTTTTCGTCTGATCGAATCAAACCAACTCGCAGTAAATTAGTCTCAGTGGATAAGGCTCTATGCAACGCCTCGTTGTAGGTGTCCAAAGTCCACGAGCTAAGAGCTTGTTGCAGTCCCACTTTCAATCCACCCACAAATTTCTGGGCTTTCTGCCACTCATCGGCTTCGTACATAGGTACATACCGAATCAGTTGAGTAAACTTTACGTCATATTGGGTTACCGACATCTCGTCAGTCTGCTTCAACTTCATGAACTCCCAAGTCTTTTCTTCTTTCCAACTCCGAGGAAAATATTTTGCGTCAAACGCTTCCTTGAATCCAGCCCATGTCACAGGTTGAGCTTGCCTTGGCCTTGCATCTTGCTCCACTTGCCTTGGTGTCCTCTGCAAAGCTCGTTGGGCTGACTGCCACCATCGTGCAGCATCTTCCCCAAGCATGAATATAGCACAATTGACCTTATCTTCGTCACTGCACTGTAAATGTTGGAGCAGCTTCTCGGTTTGCTCCATCCAGTATTCCACCATGCAAGGGTCGTCTTCTGCTTTTCCCCTGAACACCGGGGGTCTTTGTCGGCGATACTGATCCAACACATGAGTTGTATGCCTCAGCAGCTCGTTCCTCGTTACATGTGTCAGCATGCCTTCCAATATTCTTTCCATTCGGTCAAATCTATTTTCACTTGGACCTGATCGCTCCTCTTGTCGTCTGTAATTCGTGACATGATTCGCAGAACGACTACGATGACTGCTACTACCGTCACTTTCATCTTACTTGTTGAGATCCATTACTCTCCGAGTTTTCACCATCTGAAAAGAAAAACACTTGCTTAATTAGTGCAAATCTCACTTAAAGATAATCTCTATCTTGCTAAAAGATCTTTCGGGTCCCACAACCATTAAGGATACCCTGTCCAAATCTCAAATCATGTATAGTGACAATTTCTAATCTCCAATCATCTTCACAGGACTCAATCCTACAACCCGACCACTTCATTTTCTAGATCAACATTTGAACTAAACACTCTTGACTCTTTCCCATGAGTCGTTTCCATGAGATAACCCTACCTTGATCCTTACAACATTTATTTTGATATCTCTATCATCAAAATCAATCCTCAGAATCCTTAAACTTGATTCTTAACAACACTTATCGAATCATCCTAAGTTCAACATTCCTAAGATCCTCGATCCAAATTGAATTATTTATAACTCGATCACTCCCGATAACTACCAGTTATCTTATTTCTCCATGTAAAATTTCAACTATTGACCTCGAATCGATAGTTTCTAAATTTCCAACGATATCTATAATCCTCAAATAACCATCACTCTAATCAGAGTCCCTTAAATTTCAAACCCTAATCAGAGTCTCTTAAATTCCAAACCTTCGCTCTGATACCAATTGTAACACCCCAATTCCCGGGAGCGTTAACGTAACGTAAGATTTCAGGGATAAAAATTTTTTCAAATAAAAACCCATCACAAAAACCATTCCCCGAAGATCCCGTTACACCTTCTCAGTAAATCAACTATGAACCATTAATAAACCAAGACAGGTTCACCAACACAAATGCGGAAGCTAGATCGAAACCTCAGCAGGTTATAATCGAAACCACTTTATTTATATATAAAGTTGCACCAACGTTTACATGACGTTTTCAAAAGTAAATAACATAACTGAAAAGACATAATGCAAACTATCCACTAATCGCCGTCACTCCTCGACGATCCCTTTCCCTTTTGCACCGCTGCTTTCACCTGGAACGTTTGAATATTCCAGGGACAAAGTCCAAATTAGATGATAAATCATCTAAGTGAGAGTTCAAAACACATTTTTCATGAATAATGCAAGACATGAAATAAACCAATGCACCTGGTAAGCCCTAGCTCAAGAGAATTCCCACGCGCTTAACCCTACCACAGGAAAAGAGCAATCCCTCTAAAAGGTATGCCACCATACCGACTCGACGACACGACGACGCGACGCGATTCTAGCTTAAATGGGGCTGCCAACGCATCTCACCAGAATACATTCCTACCTTAAGCATCCAGGAACCACCATACAATCCCAACTACAAAATTTTACATGGACCACCTAGTCATCCTAGTGCAACTTCCCTGGCCAAACGGCCTGGCACGGAAATCAAGGCGGCTATCCTGACATGCACACCTAGCATCAGATACCCCTATTATTCTGTCACGGCCTTGGAGAATTACGGCTACACTATCCAGACAACATCCTAGGCTGACATCCCACATGAACAACACAGTATGGACCACCTAATCGTCCTAGTGCAACTTCCCTGACCAAACGGTCTGGCACGGAAACCAATGCGGCTATCCTGACATGCACATCTAGCATCAGATACCCCTATTATTCCGTCACGCCCTTGGAGAATTATGGCTACACTATCCAGACAACATCCGAGGCTGACATTCCATACGTACACATAAAACTCAAGACAATGCCACATAGTTCAATGCATCATATAAACAATATTTATAAAATGCTATGCACAGTTCAAAACGTTTAGGGACGAACCTCCCTTGTAAAACCAACCGTCACCGGTTACCATTTCAATGCACAAAACCATTTTGCATGAAATCACCACATGTTCAAATAGAGCAAGCACAATAAATCAAGTTTTGGGGGCGAACACTCACAACTTAAAATCAAGTTTTTAGGTAGAACACTCACAACTTAAAACCAAATTTTTGGGTTAGAACCACTCACAAGAAAGCCAAATTTTGGTAGCGAACAACTCACCTTGAACGAGACTTAGAACACCTCGAATCTTGTGTCCAACCTTAATTTTCGTGCAACTCCTCAAGTCTTTTAACCCAAACTACCTCCTTACAGGTCCTCACGCGCTGCCCAAGTGCTCTGCGCGTGTGATGCTTCGTGTATGCTTAAAAAGCCCTCTATCTACTAAACCCGAAGCACTCTTATCTGGCACGAACTTCTCACAATTTTGAATGAGAAATCTTTGGTTATGAACCCCCTATTTATAGGTTTAGGAAACTTAGCCACCAAGAAATATATATTCTGCAATCATTTCAAATCTTTCAAAATCTTTCCAATCATTCCAAATCTTCTAATATCTTTTGTAATCATGCCAAAATCTTCTAATATCTTTTACAATCATTGTGAATCTTCAAAGATATTATATAATCATTACCAAATCTTCTAAGATATTCTGCAATCATTCTAAATCTTCTAAGATTTTATATAATTATTGTTATCCAAATCAAATCTTATTCAAATCATATCCAACAAAATCTTATCCAATCAAATCTTATCCAAATCTTATCTTATCCAATCAAATCTTATCCTTAAAGTCATCATGAGTCTTCATCTTATCTCTAACGTCATCATAAGGCTTCATCTTATCTCTAATATCATCATGAAACTTCATCTTTATCACTAAAGTCATTTATGAGGCTTTTCCTGAATTTTTCAAATGCCCCTAGTAAAAAGATTTCAAGAATTACACTTTGGCCCAAACTTTTGGATAATTGCACTTAGACCCTTTTCAACATGGTCCCCGGATTAATTTTTAATTGTATTTTAGTCCCTAAAAAATGGACTATTTGCGCCAATGCCCCTAATTTTTAGGTAAATTACACTTTTACCCCAACCTCAAAAATTACGATTTTGCCCCTGGCTCAAAAACTGAACTTCTCTTTAAAGACCTTTATAACCCTTTGAAATATCCTAAAACACTCTCTTTAAAATTCTGAAAAAATATCGTTTCGATCTCCCTCTGTCAATTTCGAAAAAAACTGCACTTAGGCCCGAATCTTCGTTTTAGTTACAAACCCTTTTGTTTCTTCCAAAAACTACTGAAGGGTTACTCTATATGCCAAATATGAACTTCCTCGGGGTTCCATTGACTTCCCGGATGCCCCGTACGATAATTCGGTATTTCAGCCTAAATCACAATTGCCTTTTTTTAGTTGTACCGGGAACCGTTCCCGATCCAACTTCTTTTGATGCCTAAAATCATAACTCGTATTACTTGTCGATACTATACCATTTTCCTTGACTATCTAGGGTCCAGGGTACTCCCTCTAACTAATTCGATCGTCCAAAGTTGCGTTAGTGTACCCTATAGTCTTATTTTCCACAAAGTCCATTTATGCCCTCCATCAAATATTATTTATGATCTCAAATCATTCTCAGGTATTACACAAGTTTCCTCCAATGAAGGTGAAGTAGCCCGAGGTGGATTTCCTATCCATGGTGCTCCCTGCCCAATCTGCATCTGTATACCCTTCTACTCTTAAGTGGTTGTTCTTTGAGAACATGAGCCCTTTTCTTGGGGAGGACTTCAAGTATCTTAAAATCTGTATAACAGTGCTCATATGATCCTCACTTGGACAGTGCATAAATTGGCTTACCACACTTACTGCATATGCAATGTCAGGCCGCGTGTGAGAGAGATAAATAAGCTTGCCTACCAGTCTTTGGTATCTTCCTTTGTCCGTCAGTACTTGGTTGGGATATTCTCCAAGTTTGTGATTTGGGATTATTGGAGTATCTGCAGGCTTACAATCTAGTAATCCAACCTCTGTTAGAAGGTCTAGAATATATTTTCTCTAAGATAGAAATATACCTTGCTTTGATCTAGCGACTTCAATTCCCAGAAAGTATTTGAGTCCTCCTAGGTTTTTCCTTTCAAATTCAGACACCAATTGCTCTTGAAGTTTCACTATTTCCTTTAAATCGTCTCTTGTGATGATCATATCATCTACATAGACTATTAAAGCAGTCACTTTGCCCTGTCTATGTTTCAAGAACAAGGTGTGATCAGAGTTACTTTGCTGGAACCCATACTTTCTCATTGCCGTACTGAGTCTCCCAAACCAAGCTCGAGGCGATTGTTTTAGGCCGTATAAAGTTTTTTGCAACTTGCAAACAACATTGCCTTCTGTGTTGGCTATATATCCTGGGGGAATATCCATATAAATTTCTTCTTCAAGATCACCATGCAAGAAAGCGTTCTTCACATCGAACTGATGTAACGGCCAATCAAGGTTTGCTGCAAGCGATAACAATACTCTCACCGTGTTTAGTTTGGCTACAGGTGAGAAGGTCTCCTGATAGTCAACTCCGTATGTCTGTGTGAATCCCTTTGCTACAAGTCTCGCTTTGTAATGCTCAACTGTTCCATCTGCCTTATATTTAATTGAAAACACCCACTTACACCCTACTGTCTTCTGTCCTTCAGGTAGAGTGACGAGGACCCACGTCTTATTTTTCAATAACGCTTCCATCTCTTCCTTCATAGCCTGTACCCATTTAGGATCTTTCATTGCTCCTTCAACATTCGTAGGAATTTGACATGATGAGAGTTTGTTTGTGAAAGCCTTGAGAGGTTCAGGAAGCCTCTTCGTAGATACATAGTTGGCAATTGGGTATTTCGACCCCTGGCCTTCAAAGTCAGGAGAGTATTTGTCCGGAGGCTTACCTCGATTGTGCTTGTATGGCAACTCATAGCCTATAGGAGTATCATTAGCAACTAGAGGTGTACTTGGAGAGTTCGAGGAGCTTACCTCAGGAGTATTCTCAGGAGAGTTCGGGGAGCTTACCTCAGGAGTATTCTCAGGAGTTGGGTCTGTGGATACTGTGGGACGAGGAGGGGGTACTACTTCTGCTTCAGTGGTATGTTGCTTCTCACTAGTTTCTTCACTAGTCTCCTCAGGTGTAGGGCTTGTTGTCCAATCAAATCTCAGCCAGTTCAACTCTTCATTCCTAGACTCCCCCTGAAGAGTAGAAGTGGGGTTGGCAGAAGGAAAAAAATACTCTGATTCCAAGAAAGTGACGTCTATCGTCCCATAGGTACGACGGGTAGTCGGATCATAGCACCGGTATCCTTTTTGGTGTGGACCATATCCCAGAAACAAGCATCGAACAACACATGGATCAAGTTTGGTGCGTTGATTCTTGTGTAAGTGAACAAAAGCGACGCAACCAAAGACTCGAGGCGGAAGCATTAAGGCCGTAGGTAGAGTAATGGCAGTGGATAAAGTTTGGAGAGGAGTTTGAAGTTTAAGAGCCTTAGATGGCATCCGGTTAATAAGATGAACCGCTATAGAGACAGCATCGACCCAAAACTGAGTAGGGACACGAGCACCAAGGAGAAGAGCGCGAGCAGTCTCCAAAATATGCTGATTTTTCCTCTCAGCAATGCCATTCTGTTGCGGTGTCTGAGGGCAGGAGGTTTCATGAAGTAAGCCATGGTGGGTGAAATAGTTGCGGAAGTCTCGATTCACATACTCTCCACCATTATCAGAGCGAAGTATGCAAATCGTAGTAGAGAACTGGGTTTTAACCATCTCATGAAATGAGCGAAAAATAGGAAAAACTTCATCTTTATTTTTCATCAGATATAGCCATGTCATCCGAGTGCAATCATCCACAAAAATCACAAACCATCGAACACCAAACGCAGTAGATTTAGGAGATGGACCCCACACATCAGAATGAATAAGTTGAAACGGTATCCGACTCTTATTCAAACTCAAGGGATAAGTAACACGGTGACTTTTAGCTAAGACACATGTCTTGCATTTAAAATTCGAATCCGACAATCCTGAAAATAAAGTAGGAAAAACATGTTTTAGATAACCAAATGAAGGATGTCCTAACCGACAATGCCACAACCAAATGTGCGTCTTATTTCGATCATTGGTGTTGTTTGCATGGTTGGCTCAACTGGTGCTAAAATCTTCCATATAGTAGAGCCCCCCCCTCCCTTCTAGTACCACGCCCAATTATCTCCTTGATGAGAATATTCTAAATAAGACAAAATGTAGGATAAATTAGAACGACACACTTTAACTCCTTCGTGACTTGGCTTACTGATAATAATTTATGTGACAATGATGGCACTAGAAGGGTATTGGTCAAGGAGAGGGCTGGTGATATTCTCACTGTACCAGCCCCTTTTACCAGAGATATGTCTCCATTAGCATTAGCAATGCTAGTACGTCGAGGAGAGGATCGTTCTGAGAAATCACTAGCATCATATGTCATGTGATCGGTTGCCCCTGAATCAAGAATCCAATCATTATAAGATTCAGTGGAATTGGTCCCCAAAAAAGCCATACCTGCATCCAAATCCACCGGTGTAGCAGGAATAAGGGACAACTGGGGCACAATAGAGGCTATTGCAGCCTTGCCAGTGTTGTTTGCTGCATTTTTGCTTATTCCACCATCTTTGCCGCTCCCATCCTGTCGCCTTTTGGCTTGTAACTCATGCCACCAATCCGGGTACCCATGCAGTTTGAAGCATGTGTCCCTAGTATGTTTTGAATTTCCACAATGAGAGCACTTTGTCCCATCTGATAGGCCCTTTGACTTAGAAGTTGAATTGAACCTTCCATTTAATGATAGAGAGTCGGTTGGAGTAGAGGGTCCCTGTTTGAGAGTTCGTGAGGCCAACACTGCTCCAACCGTGTCTTCAACATCATGGGCTGACATCACTGCCTGACGCACAGCTTCTCTGCGAACATGGGCATATGCTTGTTCCACCGTGGGAAATGGCTTAAGCTGCAACACATCACTCCTAATATTATCAAGTTTATCATCCAAACCATCAAGGAAGGTATATACCTTGTCCTCCTGCAGCATATTGTTAAAGTGCTGGATGTCCGCCGAACATTTCATGGGATTGGGGCGGCGAAAATCAATCTCCCGCCATAGACCTTGGAGGTCATTGTAGTACTTCTCTAGAGAGCCACTGCCCTGCCTGAGTCTCGCCACTCGTCGTCGGAGTTCATAAACCTGGGCTGCATCACTTCCATCGAAGTAAGTAGTTGCGATTGCATCCCAGACTTGCTTTGCCATTGAAAAACGGATAAAGTTACCGATAAGGGATGGATCCATTGAATTAATCAACCATCCCTTCACAATTGCATTTTCGATCCGCCACCTACGGAAGGACGGGTCGGTTGTTGGTGGCTGCGGGAGATCGTCGTTGATATAGCCGAGTTTATTCTTGCCCGAGATGTACATCTCAATGACTTGTGACCAGAGGGCGTAGTTCGTACCGTCCAGTTTGATGCCAATCGGTGCAGTTCCTGAATCGGTGGCTGAAATAGGTGTCGGAGCTTTGCTCAAAGCTTTCGTCATCCTTGCAGTCAGTTCGTATAGAATAGAGGTAGTGGTTGGGGATTCACCCGAGTGAGAGTCGTTGTCGGTCATAGGAGAAGAATTGTTGCCGGCCATAGGAAAAGAATGGGGCTCTGTTTCACTAGGGTTGGTTGAATGAAAAACAAAGGATCGAAATTCTCTCTGATACTATGTTGGTAAAAGATCAAATCATATATTTCATTCTCCTCTACTTTATTACAGAGTTAGAGTAGATATATATATATATGTACAAAGCTAGCCTATACAGAAACTACAAGTGTTACGACTGTAATTGTGGATCTATGATGACCCTATGATTGAGGGATTATAGTGCATGATTCCAGCCTGTGATATCCCTTCAATAACTCAAGAACAACTCACGCCAACAAAAATTACATCCAATTGAACCAATTGGGACCGAATTGAAAAGATTGGATTACATTGCAAATTTGCGAAAAGGTTTGGAATTTTTTGACTATTAGCCCATAAAAATAAGGTTGGGAGGGAAAATAAAAAATTAAATACAAAACTAGAATAATATAAATCTGTCAAACAACATGTTAGCTTTCTCTCCTTCCTACTGAAACTAACATTGAAGATAAAAATTGAAGTATAAAAACTGAAAACAAAAAGTTACGTCAAACGGCTGTTTAGCTGTTAGCTCTAGTTCTAGTGTTAGCAATTTTGTACATGATAAATATTTTAAATAATGTAATTGTTAAAATTTGTATAGTCGAGAATGTATAGAAACCACTAGTTAGAGGGCGAGCTGGCTGGTTGCTCCTTTGTATTTGGAAGGCTAGTTGGGAAAACAAATTTTTTATGGAAAAAAAAAAAAGGAGGAAGACTATAAAAATGCGACACAAGCAAAGAAAAAAACACACTGGGCACTGCAAATGCCCTATAGAAACACGAGAGTTATTCTAATTTTCATTGGGTAATCAAAATGGGGAAAACCCATTGCAGAATGTGCCAACAAGAGAGTAGAGTACAAGCATAGATAGGGCTTCAATGGTAGGGAACTGGGCAAGGCCAAACCAAACACCCCAATGCTGAAGTGGGATAGTTGAGCTGAAGAGCTTCTTTATACTCGTGACTTTGGGCCTTTACCATATTAAGGAAGCAAGAAAATCTTCAACCTTTGCTTCAAGGAAGCAGTTCAGAAATATAAAGCAGAGTGAAAGCAACACAACAGTCAACATGCCTCAACAAGTAAAGGAAAAGTGTTGCAAGTCTTTGCTTCTCCAAAACTGAAAACAAACAATAATTATAGCCTTCCGGTTCCAGGACAGTTGTAGCTGTACCAGAACATTATACCCATAACCAGGAGCTCTAAATGATTGTACACTGAACCAGGAAAGCTAAATTTGCAATGCTAATGGTGGGAGGGACACGTGACTTGTTGGGCCGATGCATCCACAAGTACATATGCAATGCAGTAATGGGTACTGAAAGGAAGGAGGTGACACGTAGGTTTGATAAAATAGCAATTTTTCAGAATTCAAGGGAAGGACGGCAATTATCAAGAAGCAGCAATTTCCTGACAACCAAGATCAAGCTTATCAGATTACACAATCTTTTGTTTTTGTTTTGTTTTATTTTGTTTTTTCCTTTCTTGGTTCTGTTTTTTTTTTTTGGGTTGTTAAATCTTCTGGTTCAAAGTGTCAAAAGAGTTATGCAGAAAGGCCAGCTTGTTTAGTTGATGCATTGAAGCCTTTCCCTTTTCGAAGTCTTAAATATGTGTATGAGGAGTATAACCCAATGCTTAAATTCTTCACAGAAAATGACGATTTATGGGCTTGAGACTGAATGTGATAAGCAGTGTTAGGGGGATTATTCAGTCCCACAGAGAGAGAGAGAGAGAGAGAGAGAGAGAGAGAGAGAGAGAGAGAGAGAGAGCAAGTTAAGTTTAGTTTTTGGAAGATAACAGACAGAAGTAGAATTTGTAGTGACCAAATATGCAATTTACATGGCAGATTGGCAGTGTCATATCCACTAATAGTGGTGCAATTTCTGCAGTTCAAACAAGCAAAATGAAATTAATCAGTAATGCAATATGCAAAAAGGATAGCCGGGCGAGATTTGTAAATACCAGTGGTTTGCGGGAAAGGACTCTCAATTGCTCAACCACAGAAATAGAAGACATAGCATCACCAGATCTAAACAACAAACCAAACAAGATTTACTCATTCACACTGGGAATATGCATTTCCTCTATCAAAGAGGTCTCAAGTGCATTAATATACATCATTGTACATTTTCTTTTCTATTTTCAAGGTTCCTCCGGGGACCAGATGCTGTTTGCTGTAAAATCATGAGACATTTTTAAAGACAATCTCGAGTACTAGATTCCGTTATTCCAGTTTCTGCCGCCAAGGTTAATGTTAGTCAATTGGGCCGCTGCACGGGCAGCAGCTGTTGCACGCTCCGCAGCAGCAATGGCAGCATGAGCTCTCTCCAGTATGTCAGATGATTGTGGTCTCATCTCCTTTTTCAATTCGCTAACGGGTGTTGTATTGTCATTCTTAGTTGATGACTTCGCCACGTCCTGACTACACATGGCTGTGATGTTGCCCTCTTTCTTCTGTGCGGACATAGCATGTGCTTCATTAGAAGGAGAATGTTGATGAGGGACCTGTTTGGCTGGAGTGGTAGACACTCTGGTTCCCAGACATACTTGCTCGGGTCCATTCTGCATGGAGCATTTAAAAGCCATGATTGAATCAATAACGTGGCAGAAATATTCAAGTTGAGAAAGGAAACTAGTTTAGGATTTTGCTAATTGCAGAACTCATAATTTTTATTACGTTATTTTTCCGCACTGATGTTATTCCAACATCCCACGGTTCAGAAATGAATGATAATTACTCCTAATACCTCAAAAAATGCCATTGCACTACGGCTAATGTGATTAATAATTGGGCGCACACAGAGCTCAAGAAGGCTTTACTATCGAGCATGGATAATTTTTCACATGGTGATTGGTCATGATGTGTCACGGGACAGCAAGTAGATCAGTCGGATTCAGTCAAAGTGGATCCATTAAGTGGCAAAGTCTACAAGCAGTTCAATCATGGAAAGAAGGCTTAGGGCAGAGGTAAGTGTCCTATTATTATGTTTTAAAATATTCTGCCATGTCCTGTTTTCTTTTATCAGCTTATTTTCTATTTTCAGTCAGTTATGTCTTCTGTCTACATCTGCTATTCTTTAGGAAGCAGTTCCCAGTTCTAAGATGGCAGTTATTTTTCTAGTTTCCAGTAAAACTTATATGCAGTTTAGCGGGGAACAAACGTTTGTCATGCAGTATTTTTCAGAAAAGTTTTTGAGTACTTTCTTACTCAAGGAGATCATTGTGTTGGCTCTTGACGAGCCCAAATTTTCTAGTCAAGATGAGTCGGCAGGGGAGAGATCGCAAAAGCATTCTGCAACTTCTGTTTCAAGACATATAACCAGATGTAGGGCTAAGGAATTTACCAATTGGTATCAGAGAAGTTGGTTATGGGGGATTCACATTCTTTTCAACAACAATTTGAGGCCTTCCTGAAGTTGTATCAGGAAGATAGAGCCCAGGACTACACTGAACGGTAGCAGGACCGTGTGGCCATCTCAGCACACAGCAGGAATTGGCAGGGAGATTGGAGGAATTGTTACACAAGCTGTCCACTGTCTGTCCAGAAGGTAGGGGTGAGTTTGGAGACAGAAGCATGAATCGGGAATGCCATGAAAGACAGTCCCAGGGCTGAGAATCATGAAGCTGCTCCATTTGTTCCTAAGTATTCAAAATTAGACTTTCCCCATTACCAATGGCATCGTGGATACGTTGGGGTGGTTTAACAGATGTTAACATTTCTTTCAGCAACAGCATACACCAGAATAAGAGAAAACCGGCTTGGCTTCTTTCCAGCTTTGAGGGTGATGTGCAGTTATGGTTCTTAAAGTTAGAGAGAGATCAGTCAGCCATTTCATGGAAGGGGTTAAAGCAGCACTGTAATTTGAGATTTGGGCCATCGATTTGGAGCAACAAACTGGGTGAACTGGTGAAGTTGAGACAGAATGGTTCTGTGGAAGAGTACCAGAGGCAATTTGAGCAGTTGGTGGCTAGAAATTAAGATGTTCTCTTCCACAGAATGGTTCTGTGGAAGAGTACCAGAGGCAATTTGAGCAAGTTCTCTTCCAATCAGAAAATTAAGATGGTCTTAAGTGGGTTGCAAGATTATATTGCAGTAGAGGTAGAATTACATCAACCTCAGTGCAGTGTTTAGCACGTTTGTATAAGCGTCATGGATACCGCAACAGACCAGAAGCCTCGGTTGTTCGTTGTGTGGGTCCTTCACCGGCAGTTCACCCATTATGAAACGACTCAGTCAAGAGAAGATCGAACACAGGCGATAGAAGGGTCTATATTCCAATTGTGATGAACAATTTGTGCCAGGTCATCATTGTAAGAAACTCTGTTGGTTGGAAATTTTGGACAAATGCGAGACTTTTGTGGTTGTGGAAGAAGCGTTGGACAATCAAGAAGCGGCTGAGATTTCAATCCATACTATTACCAGCACTCACTCCTCCCAAACTATGCAAATCATTGAGATGTTGGATGAATATCCTTTGGTAATCTTAATCGATTGGCAGCACACATAGTTTTTTAGATGTAGCAGTGGCTCGGCAATTGAATTTATTGATTGAAGATCATGACGAATTCAGAGAAATGGTCCTAATGGTAAGCGGATTCAACCGTGCAGCAGTTTGTTGTGTTGTTCTACTTCATTTGAGTCATTATGTCTTTCACGATTTATTTCTTTTATCCTTAGCAGGTTTTGGTGCGGTGCTAGGGGTCAATTGGTTAGGGACTTTAGGGGCTATTCCATGGGACTTTAATTTGATGCGCAGGGATTTAATTCAGCATGGTCAATCAGTTGAGTTGCTAGGAATTCGGAAGTCTAACCTTGTAATTGCTAGGCAATTTTCGGCCGGCCTTGCAGCAGTTGACCGGGACTCAGAATTGCAGTGATTACTTGCTGAGTTCTCAGACTTGTTTCAGGAACCTATGGGTCTTCCTCCACCATGTAATTATGACCATATGATTACTTTGGAACATGGTAATCCACCTGTGCTTGTAAGGCCAACCCTAATCTAACCAAAGATCAGATTGAAAAGCAATGCCAGAAGATGCTGGATAAGGGCGTAATCTGATCCAGTTAGTCCCCATTTTCCCCAAGGGCTTTGTTGGTTAAGAAGGCGGATGATACTTGGAGATTATGTATTGATTATTGGGCTCTTAATGCTAAGACTATTAAAGACAAATTTCCTATTCCAGCAATAGAAGAATTATTGGAGTTACATGGTTGGAGTTACATGGTGCAAAATTTCTCACTAAGTTGGACTTACGTTCTGGTTATCATCAAATCAGAATGTGTCCTGGCTCCTGAGGATATGACGGTTTTCCGTATACATCATGGACATTTTGAATTCTTAGCGATGCCCTTTGGATTGAGCTCCTTCAACTTTTCAATCCTTGATGAACTCAGTATATCAGGAGCATTTCTGCAAATTCATTTGGTTTTCTTTGACGATATTCTGATTTACAGCTCCAAATAGGCCAAACACATGTATCATCCAGGTTGGTGTTTTCTGTACTTCAAGGGCACTACCTTTTCATCAAGGAATGTAAATGCTTCTTTGCTAAGCCACAGGTTGCTTATTTAGGCCACATCATTTTAGATCAAGGTGTGTCAGTTGATAATAGTAAAGGTTGAAGCTATGTTACAATGGGCTCTTTCCCCATTCGGTCAAGGCTTTGCGTGGGTTTTTGGAACTCACAGGTTATTACCAGAAATTTGTTAAAGACTATGGCTTGATCGCTGCTCCTTTAACAGCAATGTTGTGAAAGAACTCCTTTGTGTGGACAGATGATGATAGAAATTTAATCCAGGATTAGGTGAACAGGGATGGAGCAGGTTTATAGGTGACTCGAGTAGCTTGGAACTGGGGCAGTTGAGTAACAAAACAGAGTATTCGAGTTAAAAGGAAAAGAAATAATCGATTAACAAGAATGAGATAGTTGACCAATTAAGGAAGGACAAGAACGGGACAACTCGCCACTAAGTGATAATGTAAGGCAACCACACTTAGATAAGAGCTGGGAATTTCACCACACTGAAACAACAAGTGATAAGAAAGAACTAAAGTCGATAGACTATCAGAATTCAAGTCAAGTTCAATAATCCTAATGACCGGTCATGTCTTCCCTTATATAGGAGAGAAGCCCACGACTTACATTGATTGTGCATGGGAATTACAGAAGTCATCTTGCAACCTTGAATAATTTTAAATGTCTAGTGTTCTGGGAAATTGTGGGAAATGTAGGATAGTTACTGTTAGTGGCATGGGAAAGATGAGAACTTTTAATGATAGGCTTCTAGAAACCAGCTGCTTCTTTGAATTCTTCTTTTAGTGCTGGTGAGCTGGCATCCATTGGAGGGTTTCAATGCTGATGGCGGGAGACATTCCAACGGGCCTTGGGCTGGGGACAGCATGGCAGGAAAGTCTATGGACCCATTTTTGCTCAAGGCCAGATTTTGGGCGTACAGTTTTGGAGATGGTTCGGGTTATTGGGCCTTGATATGTATCAGATGAAGGTAAGGCAGCATTTGCTTTTCTTAAGGAAGTTACAATAGTAGTCTGGTTTTAGCTTTACCAGATTTTTCTCAGCCATTTGTTGTTGAGTGTGATGAATTGCGTGAGTGAATACTGGAAGCTCAGAACACAATGAAATCCCACTATGATGCTAACCATAGGGATGTCTTCTATGCTGTTAGTGACTTGGTTCTTTTGAGAATGCAGCCATATCGCCAGCTTTCTGTGGGTCCTAAGTGGAATCAGAAACTTACTCCTTGCTTTTATGGTCCCTATCCAGTTCCAGAGAAGATTGGCTCAATCACATAAAAACATAGCTCACCACCTGAATCAAAGCTCCACCCTGTCTTTCATGTTTCTTGTCTTAAGAAGTATCATGGCACCGAATCAGTTTGTCCCACATTGCTGATGCTTAATCAGGGTGTTCCTATTCTACTCCCCAAGCTGTTTTGATGCTTCTTGGGAGTCTGTTGCTCACTTAGCTGTCTGTTTTACAAACTTCGCTTGAGGACAAGCACCAATTGGAGGGGAGTGATGTTAGGGGGCAGCAAGTGGATCAGTCAGATACAGTCAAAGTGGATCCATTTAGTGGAAAAATCTACAAGCAGTTTACTCATGGAAAGAAGGCAGCTTAGGACAGAGCTAAGTGTCCCAATGTTATGTTTTAAATTATTCCGCTGTGTTCTGTTTTCTTTTGTCAGTTTAGTTTCTATTTTCTGTCAGTTATGTCTTTGTCTAGATCTGCTATTCTCTAGGAAGCAGTTCCTAGTTCTAAGATGGCAGTTATTTCTCTACTTTACTGAAAGACTTACATGCAGTTCAGAGAGGAAAAAACATTTGTTATGCAGTATTTTTCAGAAAATTTTTTGTTTATTTCTTTCTTTCTCAAGGAGATAGTCAGGTTCTCTCTTGATGAGCCCAAATTTTGTAGTCAGGATAGGTCAGAAGGGCAGAAGATCACAGAAGCATTCTGCAACTTCTTTTTCTGATTACTCTCTGTTTCAAGGCGTATAACCAGATCCAGGGCTAAGGAACTTACCATGATGGAATTATGTATTTTGTCAGATAAATTTACTGATTGTACCAACATTTCATGCATCCTAAAAGCTTGAGAGTTACAGTAGTTTTTCCATTTTCTTTTGAGTTTGGCATTTTTCTTTGCATGGTGGAGCAGAGGTGGACATGGAGCAAGCAAAGGCTGCATCTGTTCTTAGGAATAGTATACACACCACCGGACACTCTTCATGCCAATACCCTTTTCTAAGATTCATTATTTGAATCTCAAGCCCAGCCAAGCTAGTCAACAATAGAATAGAAAACAGTTTGACAACAGGAACAACAAGAAGAAGAAGAAGAAGAAGGTGAGTTGGTGGTAAAAATAAAACTCAAAGAGTGCAAAAATTATCAAGGGTAAAAATGTAGTGGCTGAAGGAAGTAGGTGTCACATTCCTAGGGGCAGAAGAGTAACTGTATTTCTTTTCTTATGCTTGCAGCTTGTATTGCTTGTACTTATCTGTTATAGTGGTTTTGCTTTACCGGATTGTACATTCCAGATAGCTATATTGCTGGGCTATATATAGGCCACAACTAGAGGATGGGGATTAGGATGTGAATGAAGAGAATCCTCTCTCTCTCTCTCTCTCTCAACGAAGCAGAGTTCGACAAATTGCAGCAATCCACAGCGATCAGCTTGGAATTGTGGCTTGCTGATCCACAACGGGTGACAACTAGGATTGGCTATTGATTGTGGAACTGATCGAGTTGCAGTAGGTGCTCCCGGAAGCAGCTATCGAATTGATCGAACGACTGAGTCAATCAATTACAGGTGGAGCAAACAGAGTCAATCCATCCAAGAGGCAATACCAGAGGCGATTCTTATCCAAAGAATTCAGCAGCGAACCAGAGCGAGGCGATTTTCAGCCTCATTGACGGTGATCACGACACAAGGGTGAAGCAATTATGGGCGATTGGATCTTCTTGTGATCGCTATCAGATTGTGGGGTGATCGGCGATTGATGATTCAGGGTAGCAATCTGTAGATCAGATTTTGATCCCTAGTAATTGGGTTGATCTAAGGCGGACCGATAGATTAAGAGGATGGCTGAGGGAACTAGAATGAACTAGTTGGAAACCTGATTGGATGAGATGGAGATTGGGTTTTGCCAGAATCAAGAGCAGTTGGAGGATTGATTGGAGTCATTGGAGTTAAGACTATGCCAGACTCAGGAGGACGTGAGTTGTGGCAAGGCATAAAACTTGGCCACTAGAGAGGAGGTTATTGGTGTTAAGGTAGAGGTTACTAACCTTCGAGCGAACGTCTCGAGCCTCAGACAAGAATTCTCCGGGTTTGGCCAACAATTAAGCATTGTATTGAGTATGTTCTCATGACTGCCTCATGCAAGCTTGTCAAAGGACTTCCCTCCAAGGTCCACCTCAGCTCCTATTCTGATGGGGTCAAGAATTCGGCAGTGTGCCCCTGACCCTTTGGAAATAGAGGAACGAACAAAGTTTGTACTGGAGAATTTCGTTAGGGAGCACATGTGAATTAGTATCACACTTCGATGCCGAGGCTAGACATTCCAGGATTTGAAGGTGAAAAACCGCGATGGTGGATCCGACGTTATGAGCAGTTCTTCCACCATCACCAAGTGGATGAAGGCCAAAAGGTGAATATGGTTGTCGCTTACTTGAATGATGTGGCAGACGAGTGGTATCAAGGCTGGAACAGAAGGAGAATTGAGCTGAATTGTCATGAGTTTGTGGAGGATTTTTGTGCTCATTTTGGAGAAAGAACCAAGGCAAACATAGTAGAGGAATTCAACAAACTTAAGCAGAAGGGATCAGTCGAGGACTACCAAATCAGGTTTAAGGAGTTGAGATCCCTACTAAACCTTTCTCACCCGACCTAGATAAACTGTACTTTGTGTCTAGTTTCATCAGCGGTTTGAGTGATGAACTTAGACCGACTGTTAAGATGTTACAGCCAGCCACTGTCAAACAGGCTGTTGTAAGGCAAGGCTCCAAGAGCTCGCATTGGAAACAATTGTCAAGAAGTACACACTCTTAACAGAAGCTCAGCATTCGTTCACTCAACAACTAGAAGGAAATCAAGGGAATTCTAAAGTTTATCCTAACCCTAAGGCAACAAAATCTTCTACTATGGAGCAGAGAAGAAAGTTAGGGGTATGCTTTAAATGTGGAGAAAAATTCAATCCCGGCCACCAATGTCGAAGACTGTTACTGCACATGGAAGGATTAGATGAAGAAAAGGAAGAAGACTGCACTATGCCTCAACTGCACTCCATACAGGCTGTCGAGTTTGAAGACAGAACTGAGGCGGCGGAAGAACATTCAACGGCTGCGAACACTGCTACACTTCAACTCCTCCATGAGGAAACGCAAAGGAGAAAGAAAAAAAGAAGAATAAACCAGGCAGTGAAGGCAAGAATTGATTGATCCGTTGGCAGCTCTTGACATTTCTTGGGGACAAGAAATGTTTCAAGGGAGGGGGTATTTGTCATATTCCTAGAGGGCAGAAGAGTAATTGCATTTCTTTTCTTATGCTTGCTGCTTGTATTGCTTGTACTTGGCTGTTATAGTGGTTTTGCTTTATCGGATTGTACATTCCAGATAGCTGTGTTGCTGGGCTATATAGGCCATAGCTAGAGGATGGGGATTAGGATGTGAATGAAGAGAATCCTTCCCCTCACTCTGTTATCCTTCTCTCACTTTCTGTTATCTCTCTCTCTCTCTCTCTCTCTCTTGAACATTCTCCCTCTTTCTTGCTGTTTCTCTCCATCCAAATTCTCTCTAACTCTTAATCCCTCCCAATTGATCCCTGGTCAGATCCAAGGATCTGACACTAGGGCACATGGAAGATAAGTTTTGGGAGTAGCCGGTGAAAACAAGGTCAATTGGCATTGAAAATGAGCCTAGTTGTAAAGTGGTAATTTAGTGAATGTGATTGGAATTGGGGAAAAATTTGATAGGTTAACCGACTCAACTAGGACTACCTAACAGATAATAATCATTGTTTTACAAATGGAAATGCTAAACTTCAGGAAATTCTACTGTATATTGGCTCAAAATAGGAAATTTCCTTTGTGTAATTCTTGTTTTAGGGATTTCTTACCCTTAAAAGTATCCAATTTGAGCTTTCGTTTTTTTCTTTTTTTGACTTTTATAAGATAAATCTGATTTTAAATTAATCTTTCAATTTTTGGTAATTTTCAAGTTTTTGCTATTTTTTCTCCAAGAAAGATCTTGTAGTTTATATTAAAAGTTGTACCAAAAGATCATCCCCAATGCACAAAGCTACCGGCTTTGTGAGGTTCAAGGGAAGATAGTTTTTGTATACAATTTTACCCTTACTTTGCAAAAGGGTCGTTTCCGCTACTTGAACTTTTGACCTTCCAATCACAAGGAAACAATCTTAACATTGCTACCAAGGCTCACCCTCACATTTAAGAGTTATAAATATAAACAAAAAAAAATATCAATAACTATAGATATTTATATAAACTTAAAACAGACATACGGTTTTAAGCACAAAGCCCCAGACCAGCCCAAAGTAAAGCCTAGAAACCTAGCCCTGCCATGCCATGCCAGCCTAAAGGGTAATTATGAGTCCTACAAGGATTGAGCTAAATTACTAGGCCAATGGTACCTCTAATGAGGACAAGAAGGGTTGTCTTGAGAAAATTCATATGGGTTTGACAATTTTTGCATATTACATTTGTAATATGGGTGCTACAGAGAGAAGCTTCTGCATGGTAGCGATCCCATCTAACGTAGGTAACTTAAAACAATATCAAAGGTATTCATTTCAGAATTGGTGATATGAGATTCAGAAAAAGCTTATCATTATATGTGCCTAGATGATCTCCTACAAATGACCTCTTTAGCATATATCCCTACCACAAGAGGAGTCATATTGGTGATCTTACTGAAGTGTGGGAAATTGAAAAGTAAGTGTTTATGTAAATAAACAACTAATAAGATGTAAAACAGCACGCACCAGCAGATCCTCTGGCTTTTTACTAAATTCTGCTTCAGTTTTAGAGGAATGCCAATCCACATGGTACTCTTGAGTGATACCCTTCAATGCCTTGAGCTTTACTTCAGCAGATGGAGCACCGACTGAAAGTTTCTCAATTATCTGCAGAAATGATAGAAAAGATTCAAAAAGATGAAATCAGCATGTCCAACTCACAGCAAAATGACAAAACATAGTAGAGACAATTAACTGTAGTAGAGACAATTAACTGTACGGTTGACACTGGTATCAGGCCGAAGCTCAGATGCAGCCGATATGAACTCCTTCCCATATTTTGCAGCAAATAAGTTCCTCACATGCAGTAAATCAGGAATATCTGAACATCTGGGAGCCACGTAGATTATGCTTGCAACGGCCTCACGCAGTTCTGGAGGGCACTCTCTGCTAAGTAGAAAGAGATATGATCAGAACATTGTGTAACACAAATCTTATTCATTCTCTATTTGGCTACTTTCAGGCCCTTCAGGACATGGTACTAAGTTATTGCAAAAGTCAAGATTGTAAATAAAGTACATTGATGAAGATCTAAGAACAAAATATTGTTGAATACATTAAGATTTAGATCAATGGGAGTCCATCAAAATAAAAAGATACGGATTCTAGAATTCAGTCTGTTAACTTCTTGTTCCGTTCATTATGCAATCTGACAATAGTCAAAAGAGACTAAGAGCACGTTAGGCATTACTGTGAAATTTCTGCTATTGTGAGAACCAGTTTTGTAAAAAGTGCTTTTATATAAATCACTTTTAAGGAAAAGAAGTTTAGCATTTGGCCTGATTATCTGAGAAGCACTTTTAATGTTTGTATGTGTTTGGCCAGCAGTTGAAAAAGTGTCTTTAACAATAAATTAGCAAAAACATTAATACCAAAAGTGTTTATGTAATTTATATCATTTGATAAGTGTAATATTTGTAATTTGAAATGTTGATTGGGGTAATTTTGCCTACAAAAAGTTTTATTTTCTGCTTCTACTTTTGCTTCACAGCACAAGCTCCAAATTTCTTCTTCTGCTTTACAAAAAAATAACTTTTGCTGACAATAAAAGCACTTTTTAGTTTTTGGTCAAGCATCATAAAACAACTCCCAAATACGCTTTTATTAAAAAAACAAAAACACTTCTTTACCCTCCCACCACATGGCCAAATAGGCCCTAAGTTGATGATCTTGCAAATTAGAATATTGTTAGACAGGGTCGGATTTACAGTCAGGGCAGGGACACTAAGGGTACGTGCCCAAACTCCTTGAATTTTTACTTAAATATGGAGAATGGATAGTTTTGCTAGTGAATTTTTTCTTTAATATGTGACTTACTAACAAATATTCACATAAGATAAGGTCGCATGATGTTTGTTTATAGAACCAGAAATTTTGGGTCGATCCTCAGTGGAGTAGTAATTATTTTGTTTATTTTGGAACCTTGGAGAAAGCATTCTTAGCAACCGTGGCAGAGTTCAACAAAAGCCAATGATGAAGAAGAATGGAAATGCTTTAAAAGATATTATTCTAGCAGTTTTAGAAATTAACATATTTTGTTTTAGAACATTTTTTGTTTATTTTTTTCCTAATTAGTTTTAGAAAAATTATATTTATTTCCCACTTAGTTTTAGAAAGATTATATTTTCAGGATTTAAAATGCTTATAGAATACTGTAATGGAAGGTAGAATTCCTATAAGCCTTAATCCTATTAGATAGGATTTGTTATATAAATTTTGTTATATATTTGCATCGAGTAAGCCAAAAGGATCAGTGAAGACCAGTTAAAAGCCTCAAACGATAGTTAGTTAGTTAGGTATCTAACGGTAACTAACGGGGTTATTAACGGAAATGTCTGTGTTCTATCTTGTAATGTCCGCACCTATTGTTTATAAATAGAGGGCTATGGTAGTCACTTGGGGGGGATGAAAACAAGTGTTGTTTGAGAGGAAAGCTAGAGATAGATAGTCTTTGTACTCTCAGTAATATTGTACTCGTGTGAGACTGCTGTTGTACTGATTCATTCAAGATTCAAAGGAAGATTGCTCTCGGGTTTAAGGCTGGATGTAGGATCATCAATTGCTTGATGATCTGAACCAAGATAAATTCTCTGTGTTCTGTGGGTATTGTTTTCTGTTCTTTACATTTCAATTCTGTCCTACTGTTCTTTTATTTTGTATTGTTCATCCGCGCGTGAGTGTGTTTTATAAGGCCAATTGAGTGCATTCAGTGCTCCCAAGATAATAACTTGGTATTAGAGCACAGGCGTTTAATCAAGAAAAGGCAAGAATCTTAGTCTATAGTCATAACCAAGTCACGGAAATGGCATCAACCATGTCTACCACAAGGTATGATATAGAGAAGTTTAATGGGCAGAATGATTATGGTTTATGGAAGCTGACGATGAGGGCCTTGCTGGGAAATCTTGAGCTGGAAGAAGCACTCGAAGGGGAGGCTAAAATGCCAGCCGCATATTCCACAGAAAAGAAGAAAGAAACTGATAAGAAAGCCTTCAATACTTTAATTTTGAGTCTAGGGGATAAGGTGCTGCAAGAAGTCTCTAAAATGAAGACAGCAGCAGAATTATGGCTTAAATTAGAGAGTCTATATATGACTAAATCATTGTCAAGTAGGCTGCATTTGAAGGCTAAGTTCTTTACATTTAAAATGAATGAAGGACAGAAGTTACAAGATCACATAGATGAATTCAATAAATTGTGTCTAGATCTTGAAAACATAGAAGTGAAATATGAAGATGAGGATAAAACCCTAGTATTACTTCATTCTTTACCAAAATCTTACGAGACATTTGTGGATATATTGAAGCATAGCAGGGATACACTAACTTTAGATGATGTAATAGGTGCTTTAAACTCCAAAGAATTGTAGAGTACGGTAGAGGGAAAGAACACCTCTGGGGATGTTCTTGCTGTTAAAATAAGGCCTGATAGGAGAGACCCTAGAGGCAGGAACAGATCTAGGTCAAGATCTAGGAATGGCAGCAAGGTAATCAAATGTTATCACTGCCATGAGGAAGGACATATTAAGAAGAATTGTCCTAAGAGAAAGAAGGAATTTCAAGAAAGACGTAACCCTAAAATTACAACATCTGTATGTGAATTTGATTATAATAGTGCAGATGTCTTAGTAGTTTCTGAAAAGGCAGAAAAAGAGGTTTGGATTCTGGATTCTGGTTGTGCCTTTCATGACACCACATAGGCATTGGTTTCTAAATTTTAAGGACATAGGTGGTGGTAAGGTATTGTTAGGAAATAACCAAGAATGTAGAATAATGGGAATTGGAGAAATAAAATTAAATTGCATGATGGAACCATTGGGACTTTATCATCTGTCAGATTCATGCCTTATTTAAAAAGAAACCTAATTTCTCTTGGTGAATTGGATAATGAACAAAATGAATACCTAAGCTTAAACACTTAGGTTGAATCAAACTTTAGGGAAAATATTCCTCATTAGAATGCATTATCAAATCTCTTATACAGGAGGTATCCTACTTATGATAGAATTCTACTTAGCTACAACACTGTAAATAATTTCAGATTCTAAGATATATTCTCTATTATTTAGGAACTTATCTTTTATCTCCTATAATGTCTCCAGTTTATCTAGAAACATTATCTGCATTATTTTGGCTTCATTATCCACATCCTCTCGGCTTCATCTCTATCTCTAGTTGCATGCCTTGTTGATGTCCTCATCTTCTCACACGGATTCTCAACACCCCTCCTCAAGCTGGTGAATAGATATCTTTCATTCCCAACTTGCCAATTAAAGCTTCAAATCCTGGTCTTGACATAGCTTTTGTAAGAACATCTGCTTCTTGAGTTTTTATAGGAACATAAGTTAGCTGGATTCCTCCTTCCTCAATTTCGCTTTGTATGAAGTTTCTATCAATCCTCACATGCTTCATCCTATCATGTTGTATAGGATTATTGACAATGCTTATGGCCGACTTGCTGTCACTATATAGCTTTGTTGGCAATGTTAGAGGTATTTTCATATCTTCCATTATCCTTGTCAACCAAATTAGTTCACAAATACCTTGAGCTATCGTCTTGAATTCTGCTTCAGCACTGCTTCTTGCAACTACGGTTTGTTTCTTACTCCTCCAAGTGACAAGATTTCCCCATAGTTTAGTGCAGAAACCCGAAGTGGACCTGCTATCAGTAACTGATCTGGCCCAATCAGCGTCAGCAAATCCTTCTGCTCCTCTATTCTCTCCCTTCTTGAATAACAAGCCTTTTCCGGGTGTCCCCTTTAAGTACCTCAAAATATGGTGTACAACGTCCAAGTGTTGTTGAGTAGGTGAGTACATAAATTGGCTCACAATGTTCACTGCATATGCTATGCCCGAACGTGTGAGTGAGAGATAGATCATTCTGCCAACAAGTCTTTGATACATTTCTTTATCAACACGTGGATCATTATCTTTTAAGAGATATTTCCAATTTCTTTCCAAGGGTGTGTGCCTCGGTTTACAACCTATCATATATGTATCTTTGAGGAGGTCTAGAGTGTATTTTCTTTGAGAGATTAGTATGCCCTGCTTGCTTCTTGCCACTTCCATTCCCAAGAAGTATTTCATTTCTCCAAGGTCTTTAACCTCAAATTCTTCTTTTAGTCTCTGTTTCAAAGTGTCAATTTCTGAAGTATCATCACCGGTTATAATTATGTCATCCACGTATACAATTAGGATACACCTTTTTCCACTTGTTGTACACTTGGTGAAAAGTGTATGATCTGCTTCTCCTTGTGTATAGCCAAATTTAGTTATTGTTGTGCTGAATTTTTTGAACCATGCTCATGGAGACTGCTTTAGCTCATAGAGAGATCTTTGTAGTTTGCACACTTTGCCAGTTTTCCCTTCTTCTTCAAACCCAAGTGGGATTCTCATATATACTTCTTCTTCTAATTCTCCATTTAGGAAGGCGTTTTTAATATCTAGTTGAAACAATTTCCAATCCAAATTTACAGCAAGAGATAATAGAACCCGTATGGAATTTAATTTTGCTACAGGAGCAAATGTCTCCTCATAGTCTATTCCATAGGTTTGAGAATACTCTTGGGCTACTAACCTTGCTTTGTATCTATCAACACAACCATCAGATTTATACTTGACAGTAAATACCCATTTGCAGCCGATAATCTTTTTGTCTTTGGGAATTTCAACAACATCCCATGTGTGGTTGCCAATCAATGCTTTTATTTCCTCCATCACTGCTTCCTTCCACTTAGGATTTCCTAGAGCTTCTTGGATATTCAGGGGTACTGTTATTGTATCAACCATAGTTGTGAAGGCCTGAAATTGTGTAGACAGCTTGGAATATGTTAGATAATTAGAAATAGGATGCTTAACACATGATCTCACCCCGCTTCGGATAGCAATGGGAATGTCCAGATCACTCCCGTGGCCAACATCATGCTCTCTGGTTGGTTCAGCAGTTTCAGCAGAGTTCTCATCTCTTGTTGGACCTCCCCCTGGTTCTGACAATTGGCTGGGATGAGGATCAGGACACTTGGACCGTCTTGAATATACTTTGACAGCCTTCTCTCCCCCTAAATCAGTCATTTGTTGGGGGAACCAGTGAGTTGGATGAGTCAAGTTTGGCTGATTCACCAAGGATTGGTTGAGAAGGATTGCTTGTATCCTTGAGAGGTAGATCAATGTTTTGAAAGGAAGGTGGAAGAGGAATAGATAATTTGTTGTAACTTACTGTTGGAGTAATAGTACTCATTTTCCATAAATGTCACATCACAACAGACAAAGAATTTTTGTGATGAGGGGCAATAACATTTATAACCCTTTTGTGTAGGAGAATAGCCAATGAATATGCTCTTAAAGGATCTTAGCTCGAGTTTGTGATGGTTAGACCCGGTTTGGTGAACATATACAACACAACCAAAGACTCTAGGAGATAGTGAGTTGAGGATGCGTGTATGAGGATAATAATGCAAGAGCTGTTTCAATGGGATTTGGTAATCTATCACTTTGGATGGCAGCCTATTGATCAAATAAGAGGCTGTTAAAATTGCCTCACCCCAATACCTATGAGGAGTAGAACTAGCAATCATTAGGGATCTAGTCACTTCAAGTAAATGATAGTTTTTTCTCTCCGCTACCCCATTTTGCTGAGGAGTATTGGGGCAGGTGCTTTGATGAAAGATCCCATGATTTGTTAGGTATTGGGTGAGGGATTGAGAGAAGTATTCATGGCCATTATCAGTCCTAAAGATGCAAATAGAGGACTGAAAAACATTTTGAACCAATTTATGAAAGGCTTGAAAGATAGCATTTACTTCGGATTTGTCTTTCATGAGATATACCCAACATACTCTAGTATGGTCATCGATAAAGGTGACAAATCATCTAGCACCAGTTAAGTTTGGAATTCTTTCTGGTCCCCAAATATCGCTATGAATCAAGTAAAAAGGCTTAGAAGGAGAGTAAGAATGAGACTGATACGTGCTATGTGTTTGTTTTGCAAGAATGCAACTTTCACATTGAAGAACTACTCCCTCTTTATTGAAAAATAAATCTGGATACAAGCGTTTCAAGTAAGAAAAACTAGGATGGCCAAGCCTATTGTGCCATAACAAAATATTTGAATTAGAATGAACAGTAAACAAGAGTCTAGGAATGAATTGATTTGGAATGAACTGATTTGAGGGAGATGCGTTGTCTGATATCCAATAAAGTCCGTTCTTTTCCTCAGCACTGCCAATCATCTTCCCCGAGGTTCGGTCTTGAAAAATACAAAAAGATGGAAGAAAAATCACATCACAATCCATATCTCTTGTTAACTTGCTAACAAATAACAAATTGCATGTCAAATTTGGCACATATAGTATTGTTTTAAGTTGCAGTCCAGCCACACATACACTCCCATGTCCCTTAACAATAGACATACTCCCATCTGCCATCAACACTATTAGCTTCTTATTTTGAGGCTGAAATTTCTCAAAAAACAGGGTTGATCCGGTCATGTGATCGGATGCCCCGATATCAACAATCCACCCTCTTTCATTCATTCTCCTAGTAGTTAGAGAGTACTTTAAGTTACCTCTTTGGGCCAATGATGCAGATGTATTGGCTGCTGGTGTGTCAAGATCCTTTGTCAATTGAGTGTTGTTCAGTAACTGCTGTAAAATCTGCATCTGTTCACTAGTGAGAGTCATACTTACACCTTTCTCGGGTATAGGAGGAGTTGTAACTGAAGTTGTATATGCTCTCTCTTTTTCTTTTCTATTCTTGGGTTTCCAATTAGCTGGCTTTCCATGCAATTTCCGGCAGGTCTCCTTGGTGTGATATGGCTTGTTGCAATATTCACACCATGGTTTATCCCTAGGAAACTCCTCCCTCTTGGTTGTGACAAGTGTCGACCCTGCACTTGGATCTCCTGCTGGTAGTATAACTTGTTTTCTGCTTTCCTCTCTCCTTACCTCGGCAAATACCTCTCGAAGGGAAGGAAGAGGTTTTGCACCAAGTAGGCAGCCTCTTACTTCATCTAGATCGGAATTTAGACCTTGGAGAAAGTCGAAAATCCTTTCTTTCTCTAGCATCTTGCCATACTTCATACTGTCAGCTGTGCACTCCCAGCTTGGATCATAAAAGAGATCAATCTCCTGCCATAGCTCTAGCAAAGTATTGTAATATTCAGTTACACTCACATTACCTAGCCTAGTGGTTCTTGTAAAAGATAAACCCTAGGGTATGGAAGATTAGAAACCAGGACAAGAGAGAGAGAGAGAGAGAAAACGACTGAAGGTGTATACTCTAAATCAATAATAACAACCTTAACTAAACCTTTACATAAGCTGTATATATATACAGCCTTACAACAGAAAATAGAAACTGCCGCAACAAATATAAACAAGCATAACAGCAATGCAAAACAGAATGAAGGAAACAAATGTAACTAGAATGCTATCTGAACACACTATTCTCTTCAACACTCCCCTTCAAATCATGCTCCTTCATTTGCTCTTCAAGAGAAAACTTGTTGTGAGATGCTGTCATTGTTGTACACTATTGAGGACCAGTACTGACAGGGGACCAGGCAAGTCTAAGTTTGCTGCATAACACCTGAAATCTGTCTCTAGGTAAACTCTTGGTTAGAATATCCGCCACCTGATCAGTCGTAAGAACATAGCGAATTTCTACTTCACCTCTCTCAACCTTTTCCCTAACAAAATGCACATCAACACCAACATGCTTCGTTCTCGAGTGGAAAATTGGGTTTTCAGCCATGCTTTTGGTTGCTAAGTTATCACACCACAAAACAGGAGTAGCAATAATCAGGTAACCCAACTCAACAAACAACGATTTAAGCCATAAAATTTCCATTACACCCAAAGCAACCGATCTATACTCAGCTTCCCCTACAGATCGAGTAACAACCGACTGCTTTTTAGAGCCCCAAACAATAAGATTTGGACCAAGATACACACAAAAACCACTAGGACTCCTTCTAGTGACTTTACATCTAGCATGATCAGCATCAGTGAAGACTGTTAGACTTAAATTCCCAGGTGTGGATGAGAAAAATAAACCAAGACCAGTTGTCCCCTTGATATACCGAAGCAATCTTTTACAAGCCAACCAATGTTGACTCTTAGATTTGAAAGAAAATTGACTCAACTTATTAACAGCAAATGCAAGGTTAGGTCTTGTATATGTCAAGTATTGGAGAGAGCCTATAATAGTTCGATATAGGGCTGGATTTTGAAGATCTTCACCTTCATCTATTAAGGAAAGTCCAGCATTCATAGGTGTGTCACAAGGCTTACAATCCGTCATTCAAGCCTTCTTCAATAAATCCATAACATATTTAGTTTAAGTAAGATACAGGCCCCCTGCATTTCTATAGGCTTCGAACCCTAGAAAGTAATTGACAGCTCCTAGAGTTTTCAAGGCAAATTGGCAGTCAAGATCATGAATACAATCCTGAAGAGCAACAGAACTAGAACCAGTGAGAAGTATATTATCAGCTGTTCGTTTGATGAACAAAGAGGCATCTGCAATTGAACGAACAAAACCCCAATTGATTAACGCCTCTTTCAGCTTATTATACCAAGCTCGAGGAGCTTGTTTCAACCCATATAAAGATTTTATCAACCGACAAACATGAGTGGGCTTTGAAACATTCACAAACCCTTCCGGTTGTGCCATATAAATTGTTTCGGCCAAGTCGCCATTTAAAAATGCATTGTTCACATCTACTTGCTGAATTTCCCAGCCAAAAGACACAGCTAGAGAAAACAAAACCCGAATTGTGGGCGCCTTAACCACTGGACTAAACGTTTCAATATAATTAATACCTAGATTTTGTAAGAAATCTTTAGCAACAAGTCTAGCTTTAAACTTTAAAACAGACCCATCAGGTTCAAACTTAACTCGGAAAATCCATTTGTTTCCAACCAGATTCATATCAGCTGTATAAGAAACCAATTCCCAAGTGTGATTCTTTTGTAGAGCATTGTATTCTTCTTCCATGGCTTTAACCCATCGTGAGTCTAAGAGAGCCTCACTAACAGACGTTGGCTCAAGTGAGCTCACTAAAGCATGAGGAGAGTTGTGAACGAGTTATCTAGACTTAAACCGAGTAAGCATAGGGTGGATTGAGGGAGCAGCAGGAGCTTTAGTTTTAGTAACTTTTGAGATAGGTCTAGCAGAACGTGCAGGAGGTACAGAGGACAAAGAAGCTGGTGTAGTTGCAATAGGCAAATTGTCTTATGTGTGCAGAACTGGATCCGAAGCAGGAGCAGCTATGGGACATTGATCAGAAACAGAAGGAGATACTACAGGAGAAATAATAGGATGAAGAAATTCTGTAGTAGGACTTTGAGGCTGGAACTGAGTAGGTGATTCATTAGTGCAAGGAGACGAAGAAAATATAATGAAATAAGGAAACTCTTGTTCATTAAATTGAACATGACGAGTAGTGTAAATGCGTCCAGATGGATGAAGACATCTGTAACCAGCTTGAATAGAACTATACCCAATAAAGATACACTTGGTTGAATGAAACTCAAACTTATGTTTGTTGTAAGGTTGAAGCAATGGAAAACATGCACAGCCAAATGGCTTGAGCAAATGATAATTAGGAGGTTTTTGATACAGCAACTCAAAAGAAACTTGAGATTGAATAGATGTGGAAGGTAGAAGATTAATCACATGAACAGCAGTGAGGAAAGCTTCTACCCAAAACTTTAGAGGCATTTTAGCATGAGCTAATAAGGTCAATCCCATTTCAGCTATATGCCTATGCTTTCTTTCAGCAATTCCATTCTGTTGATGAGTGTGAAGGCATGAAAATCTAGGCTGAATGCCATTGTTATGAAGATAGAATAGACAAGCACGATATTCCCCCCCATTGTCAGTTTGCAAAGCTTGAAGTTTGGTTTGGAATTGATTCTCAACCAGTTTATGAAATGTACTAAAAACTGACAAAACATCTTATTTGAGCTTTAAAGGGTATAACCAAGTGTATCGAGAATAAGCATCTACAAAAATGATGTAATAGCGAAAACCTTCCACAGACAACATGGGTGCTGGTCCCCAGACATCTGAATAAACAAGCTGTAAAGGGCGAACAACTATAATTTCGTGAGAAACAAAGGGAAGTTGATGCAACTTACCTATTTTGCAAGAATCATAAAAAGACAAATTGGAAGTTGAACAAGAAATTCCAATTTTATTCAACACTTTTTGTAATACACTCAAGGAAGAATGACCTAATCGATTATGCCAATCTTGGCAACTACTAGTGTTTTGAGCTACACAAACATTTTTGGACATTTTATGAACAAATGAATCCTGTCCTTTACATGTGCTGAAAACATTACAAGAATTAGACGAACTATCAGCTGAAGAAACTGAAATTTGTGCTAGAGAATGGGCCGGAGTGCTGGTTGCAGCTACATAAGACGTTGGAACTAGCTGATATAACCCATCCTTAAGTTGGCCCCATAGAAGAACTGCCCCGGATCCTTTGTCCTTAACAAAACAAACATTAGAATGAAATTCAGCTACTACATTGTGATCTCTAGTTAGTTGAGAAACACTAAGAAGATTTTTATGTATGCTAGGAACATGAAGAACATTAGGAATACAAAGAAATGAATTTGGAGTAGTCTTTAACACTCCTGAACCAACATGAGAAATTGGCAACTGCTTACCATTGCCTATGGTGACTTTTTCTCCACCTTGGTAAGGCGAGTGAATAGACAAATTATTAATGCTTGAAGTAATATGATTTGTGGCTCCTGAGTCCACAAACCAAGCTGGATCAAAAAGAGATGATTGAAGAGAATTAAACTGAGAAGATTGGTAGGGAAGAAACTGATCCGAAGATCCATGAAATTGTGAGCCTATCATTGAACCAGTGTCACTAGTGTAGGCTCCATTAGGATCACTAAAGGTTGCCATGAAAGCTCCTGAATCAAACTGACTTCCAGGATTAAAATTTCCACTAGATCTTCCACCAGTAAAATTTACAGTAGGCTGATTCTGATTATTCACTCGAGTAAAGTTAGGATAAAACCGATAATAGCACTTATCAACATAATGTCCTGGCTTATCACATAGCTGATAGTAGAATTTTCTATTTGAAAACCTGCCTCGACCTCTACCTCCTCTAAACCCTGAACTGCCTCCTCGTTGTGTATTTCTTCCACGATTAAAACCAAAATTTCCATTACTTTGATGTGTTGCCACATTAACATTCATGTTAGAAGACATGGACTCAAACTGTAGAGACGGTTGAGGCACATTTTTAGCAGCCAATTTTTGTTCATGCATAAGCAACAAATATTGAACCTTTTCCAGATCTATCTCATCCATCTGATATGTTATTAAACTCACCACAGTATCGTAATCTTGATCGAGACCA
Organism: Diospyros kaki; assembly: GCA_036245055.1. Classification (NCBI taxonomy): domain Eukaryota; kingdom Viridiplantae; phylum Streptophyta; class Magnoliopsida; order Ericales; family Ebenaceae; genus Diospyros; species Diospyros kaki. The sequence continues at coordinate 6,016,528 of BSEG01000010.1, forward strand.
TTTAGAATAGCAAGAAACACTTCATTATCACTTAGAGGTTCTCCTATGGCGGCTAGAGAATGACTTATAGTCTTAATTTTCAAGACATAGTCATTGATTGATAAATTTTCCTTTTTAACCGACCTCAGCTGCTGTTTTAACTGGAAGGATTTTGCTATGGTTTGTCTAGCATATAATTTCTCAAGATAGAGCCATACCTCGGTAGATGATTCACATTTAATCACCTGCGCTAATACTTCCTCGATGATTGTAGAGAAAAACCATCCGAGAAGCAGCTGATCAGATCTTAGCCAATTCACATATTCTGGATTCACCTCCGAGTTCGCTGATGTACCGTCGCTTGTGCAGTCAGTTATGTATTTCGAAGGAGGAGAGGCTTTATTCAGAAAGGACACTAGATCGAAGGCGCGGACTGTGGCTAAAATCTGAGCCTTCCAAAAGATATAGTTCTTCGAGTCGAGTTTCAGAGGAATGAAACTGAAGGCTTTTGATACTGCAATGAAATGGAATTGAGACATGGATGAATTATTCGAAGTAGATCGAACAAGAGGAGAGGTAGAGGAAGAATGATTCTCGTGAACAGACGCCATTTAGCCGATTGTTGGCTCTGATACCATGTAAAGATAAACCCTAGGGTATGGAAGATTAGAAATTAGGACGAGAGAGAGAGAGAAAACGACTGAAGGTGTATACTCCAAATCAATAATAACAGCCTTAACTACACCTTTACATAAGCTGTATATATATACAGCCTTACAACATAAAATAGAAACTGCCGCAACAAACATAAACAAGCATAACAGCGATGCAAAACATAATGAAGGAAACAAATGTAACTAGAATGCTATCTGAACACACTATTCTCTTCAACAGTTCTAATGGTTGATCTTATCTCGAAACATTGGGCAGTATTTTCGAGATCAGAGTATGTTTCTTGGACTGCATCCCACGCCTCCTTAGCTGTCTTGTAGAAGAGGTATGTGCGACCAATTTTCGACTCCATTGAGTTGATGAGCCATGCCATTATAATCGCATTCTCGGCCTCCCATCTTTGGTAATCAGTAGAAGTTTCTGGTGGTGCAACAACCTCTCCAGATAAGTAGCCATACTTGCCTTTTCCTTTGATCACTAATGTTACCAATTGACACCACTCTCGGAAATTACGGCCATTCAATCGGGGTTGAGTGATCTGCAAGCTTTGGCTCTCGAATGACAGGTGCAGTCCTTGATTCACCATCGGTTGAGGGTTAGGATTAGGGGATGATTCTGTAGATGCCGTAGATGTTGAAGTAGCCATGGCTGCTACAGGGATACGGCTGGATAATTCAGACTCGGATCAACTGAGCTCTGATACCATGAACAAAATGAATACCTAAGCTTAAACACTTAGGTTGAATCAAACTTTAGAAAAAATATTCCTCGTTAGAATGCATTAGACCATAGGCAAATCTCTTATACAGGAGGTATCCTACTCATGATAGAATTCTACTTAGCTACAACACTGTAAATAATTTCAGATTCTAAGATATATACACAATTATCTCTATTATTTAGGAACTTATCTTTTATCTCCTATAATTTCTCCAGTTTATCTAGAAACATTATCTGCATTATTTTGGCTTCATTATCCGCATTCTCTTGGCTTCATCTCTATCTCTAGTTGCATGCCTTGTTGATGTCCTCATCTTCTCACACGGATTCTCAACAGATAAGAATGGCTACCCCTATAGAGGAGATGGTGGAGTCCTTAAAGTAACTAGAGGATCACTAATATGCATGAAAGTTGTCCTGCAAAATGGAATTTATGTACTGCAAGCTTCCAAATTATGTGGTGAAGCTGCATGTCACTGCTAAGCCATGACAATGGCTGCTCTCCTAACTCGGTATGAATTAGGAAGTGCAGAATGAAGAAACAAAGGAGAATAGAGAAGAAAGAAAGAGAGAGAATTAGGGAGAGGTGAGAGAATTTGAGGAAGAATATAGAATTCTTTCTTAGATAATCGATGTCCTCTCCAAGAAAGCCTTGGGGAGTATATACACTCTATCAAGGGACGCTGTCACAGTAGATCATTCTCTCCCTTGCGGTTGTAACAAACTCCTTTGTCCTATTCTAGCCCTTACACGTGGGCAACCTCTAGGCTAACAAACTCACTAATGGAATTATAGCAGTAAAGGAATAACAAGAATTACAGTAGTAAAAAAAACAGTAAAAGTTACAGTAATAAAAATCAAAATTTCTGTAACTTGATTAGCTAATCGTGACAATGCCCCCTCCCTTAACAAATTTCTTGTCCTCAAGAAATGCTAAGGATGCTGGCAGCTCTCAGATGCTGTTGAAGTAAACGGGGCAAGTACTCCCAGGTGCTGCTACCGGTCGGTCCATTCTACCATTTTACCAATACTTGGATACAAGAGACTCCCTGGTTGTAAACCACCCTTCTGTCCAATATGGCCTCTAGCTCTTCCACTCTATTCTTTTCCTTAGAAGTGAGGGCAGCGATGGGTTCACCTACTCTGAGCCTACTGATCTCTTCAAGAGGGACACATGGAATATCGGATGAATGTGTGACTCCTCAGGAAGTTGCAAGCGGTAGGCCACCTTCCCAACCTTAGCCATTATGGGTCCAAAGTACCTGGGGCTGAGTTTGGACACTGTCCCTTGGGTGATCGATTTCAAGAAGGGATACTTCAGCCTTAAATATACCTTTTCCCTCGCCTCAAACTCCCTGTCACTCCTCCTCCGATCAGCATATTGCTTCATCCTATTTTGGGTGGATGTCAGCTCCTGCTTAAGCTGTTGCAAGACCGTTCTTCTCTGCTGCAAGTACTACTCAATGGAGGCTAAAGTAGTATGTTCTCCTATGGCTAGCAAAATGGGGGGCTTGTACCCAAATAATGCCTCAAATGGGGACATCTATAGGGAGGTGTGGTGCTTAGAGTTATACCACCATTGGGCCAAGGAAAGCCACCTATGCCAACCTTTGGGTTGCACGATACACACACACACCTCAAGTAGGTTTTCAGACTCTGATTCACCCTCTCGGGTTTCCTATCCGATTGAGGTTGATAAGCCGTAGACATATTAAACTTGGTCCCCAATGCCTTCATCAGTTCCTACCATAAGAGGCTTGTGAAAATCTTGTCACGGTCTGAAATTATAGACTTAGGAAATCCATGCAATGCCACCAATTAATCCAGAAACACCCTAGCCACCTCTTGGGCTATATAAGGATGAGCCAGCCCTATGAAATGGGCGAATTTGGTTAGTCTATCAACCACAACCAGTATGTCGTCCCTCCCTTCTAATTTAGGTAACCCTTCAACAAAGTCCATAGACACACTAGTCCAAGCTTGGTTGGGTATTGGGGTAAGGGCTGTATGAGGCCGGGGTAAGGGCTGTACGAGGCCAGGATAGGCTACATTTTCACGTTTACACCTCTTGTAGGTGTCACAAACCAGGACAAACTCCTTCACTTCTACCTTGAGCTTGAGCTAATGGAATAGTTGTTTCACCCTAAGCTAAGTATTCTGAATTCTAGAGTGTCCCCCCAAAGGGGACTCATGTAGGAACTGCAAAATCTTCTTCTTAAGGCCTTTACTGTCACCAATAACAACTCTACCATTGTGCCTCAGCATCCCCTCCACTAAGGCATAGCCCTCAATATCCTTAGGTTCCATAGCTAATCGCTCGAAGATCTTCTTCACATGTTCATCCTTTTTATAGTTGTCTATGACTTCTTGGCACCACTCCGGAATCACAGTGGTGATGGCTGCAGCACTCCCTTCCTCATGGCACCTTGAGAGTGCATCCGCTACCACATTCTCCTTACCCCTCCGATATTGTATCGAGTAGTATAGCCCCATCAACTTAGCCATTCCTTTCTTTTGTAGTTGAGTTTGTAATTTTTGCTATAACAAAAATTTCAAACTCCCATGATCCATCTTAATTATAAATCTCCCTCCTACTAAGTAGTGTCACCATTTTTCAACAGCTACCAATATAGCCAAGAACTCCTTTTCATATATGCACAGCTCAAGGTGCCTTGGGCTTAAGGCTTGGCTTAGGAATGCCAATGGCCTTCCCCCCTACATTAGCACAGCCCCAATTCTTGAGAATTGGTCCCACATGCATCTGTCTCCAACACAAAGGGCTTGTTGAAATCTGGCAACCCCAAGACAAGTACTCTACTCATTGCCCCCCCCCCCCTTTAATTTTTTAAAGGCTTCCTCTGCCTCTTGCCCATAGCTGAAATTTGCCTTCCTTAGGAGATCTGATAGGGGCTTACTAATGACTCCATACCCCTTAACAAACCAGCAATAGTATCCGGTCAAGCCTAAGAACCCTCTCAAAGCTCTTACAATAGTGGGTTTGGGCCAAGCCAACATGGCTTCCACTTTCCTTGGATCAGTGCTCATTCCTACCCCTAAAATCAAATGACCCAAGAACTCCACCTGATCTTGACCAAAGGCACATTTAGACCTTTTGATGAAAAGCTGGTTGGATCTAAGGACCTCAAAAGTGGCTCTTAGGTGAGTCAAGTGTTGGTCCAAGTTAAGGCTATAGACAAGGATGTAATCAAAGAATACAAGTATAAATTTTCTTAGATAGGGCTCAAAAATTTGGTTCATGAGAGACTGAAAGGTGGCAAGAGCATTGGTGAGCCCGAAGGGCATCACCAATAATTCAGAGTGCACATAGTGTATTCTAAAACCAATTTTATAAACATCCTCAGGCTTCATCTTAATTTGATGATAGCCCGAACGGAGGTCAAGTTTTGAAAAGAACTTGGCAGTGTGTAATTTTATCTTTTCTTGCATGGCCGCACATCCATCTTAGCATCCTCATCTCCACTACCCTCGTCTTTTGCTCATACTGGTATTTTACTGCCCAACATTCTGGGCCATACAATAAGACTAGTCTTATAGCTGTCTTATAGAACTTTCCTTTCAGTTTTAATGGGATTTTACCATCACATAACACCCCCGATGCATTTCTCCATTTTAGCCAACCTGTCTTAATTCTATGCGTGACATCCTCGTGAATTTCTCCATCTTTTTGAATCACTGATCCCAAATATCGAAAATGGTCTTTTCTTTGTAAGATTTGGTCTCTCTAAGAAGGTCACAGAGTTAGATAAATGTGACTCATGTATATTTGGAAAGGCTGCAAAGGTAAAATTTTCTAGGAAAACCATTCATTCCTCTAAGGCCCCTCAAGACTATATTCATTTAGATTTATGGGGCCCGACACAGACTTTATCCCATGGAGGTGCTAGGTATTTTCTGTTTATAATCGATGATTTCTCCAAGATGGTTTGGGTTTATGTTTTAAAAACAAAAGACCATACATTTGAAGCTTTTAAAACTAGGAAAACCATGATAAAAAATCAGAAAGGTAAGAAAATCAAGATCATTAGGACAGATAATGATCTAGAATTTTGCAATAAGAAATTTACCCAACTTTGTAATGAAAATGGTATCCTAAGACACCTCACAGCCCTAGATAACCCTAAACATAATGGTTTAGCTTAAAGAATGAATAGAACCCTGCTTGAGAAGGTTAGATGCATGTTGTTTCATGTTAAATTACCAAAAGCATTTTGGGAGGAAGCTACAGCAACTACAACTTATGTGATAAATAGGTCCCCATCAGCTACCATAGGCTTTAAAACCCCCTATCAGATGTGGTCTGGTCATAAGCCGAGCCTAGACCATTTGAGGGTATTTGGGTGTTTAGCCTATCCACATGTGAAATAGGGAAAATTAGAACCTAGGGCAAAGAGATGCTTGTTTATAGGTTATCCAACTGGAATAAAAGGAATCCACATGTATGCCACCAACTTCTTTGATCCATCCAATCATGTAAGGGCTTGGATGTTTTTCAGGAGTTAACTACATCTTTGCCACCACATCTCTTCCCATGATGTTCTCCAGACTTCCACTATCAATAATCAACTCAAAGATTTTTCCTTTCACTGTACACCTCGTGTAAAAAAACTTATGCTGTTGAGTAGTATCTTCATTCTTTTGAGATAGCATTAACTTCCTCACTACACAAGTATATTCCTCATGTCTATAATCTTCTTCATCATCCTCCCCATCAGGCCCGCAATATACTTCCTCTTCAACAACATCTTCCTCTTCCCTTTCTACAATGTTAACTGTTTTCCTCCTTGGCCAATCACTAGATCAATGCCCAACCTCATTGCACTTGAAACATTTTAAAAGAATAGGCTTTACATAAGGATTAGGGGATTTTGGAAGATTAGAAGTAGTACCTCAAATGTTTCCCCCCGTTGTAGCCTTATTAGGCTTGACTGTATGGGGGTGAATTTGAGGGTTGCGCTCCCTGAACCGACTTGCCTTTATCAAAAATTGCTTGTTTATTTTCATTCCCACCATACCGACGATAGTTGTCATTACGAGCTCTCTCACTCAACATTAACTCAGCCTTTAAAGCTAAGTTCCTTGCTTCTTGCACACTCAGAACCATCTAAACTCCAATTTTATCACGAATAGCAGGCTTCAATCCATTCAAGGAACAAGCTGCTTGTTGATTGTCACTTTCTGACAATTAGTTTCTCTCTGCCAATCACAGAAACTCAGAGGTATATTCATTCACACTCTTCATTCCCTGTGCACATATTTGATAAGCTTCAAACATATATTGTTCATAGTCAGAGGGTAAAAACCTACCTCTTTAAAGCTACTTCATTCGTCTCTATGTCTGAACTAGCTGTCGGCCTTCCCTCAATCTTGTCTCTCTTAATCGCTCCCACCAAACAGATGCACCGCCCTTCAATTTATAAGCCACTAACTTTACTTGTCGTTCATCTGGGATCTCCATGTATTCGAAAAAACAGTCAACCTCAGTGATCCACTCCAGGAACCCCTCAATACCAAGATCTCCACTAAAGGTAGGAATATCAACTTTAAGTTTATACTCATTGTTGCCCCAGTGGTTGTGCTAATGCGCATTCCTCCTAACCCCTCTACCACCAGGGTTAGTTATTGCTCGACCAAAATCATCCTCTTCATCACTATTTTTAATCACTGGTCTTCTAAGATTAAAAAGGACATGATTAATGGGTGGTCTTCCCGCTCCGACTTGATTGACCCCATTATTTAGGTTCCTGTCATCATCAACTCGTAGTAAGGTGCCCAATTGGTTGCTAAGTTGCTCCAATCGCTACTGGATAGTACGAGTTACTTCTTGTAATACCCCAAAATTTAATGTAAAGGTTGAATGTTGCAATAAAGTGTTTATGAAAGTTTAGGGCTTATGTGTAAATGGGAATGGTTTTAGGACCCAAAAGCAAATATCATAACTTGTAAAGAAAAGATAGCTTGTCTCCAACGAATGGGAATATTAGCAATGATGAATTCTTATTCAAGAAGGCTTGAGTTGGAAAGTTAGGATTGGAGAATTTTCCCCAAAGTCCTAAAGCCTTATGATGGTAATAATTGGATTCACCCTAAAAGTCAAAAGTAATATAACTTATGAGAATTGTATTGGCTTACAAAAGAAGTAGATAAAGAGACTTATCTTGAAGGTCACGTGAGGGAGCATTTGGAAGCCTTGGATTGGAAGAATGCAGACTTCCTTTAAAAGAGAGAATCAAGTGAGGAAATTTCAAAGTTTGTAATGATTGATTTTTATCCTAAAAGTCTAAACTTTGAGGATTAGGATTGGCTAGGATTTTCTTGCAAAGGAAGAATATGATAAGGTTTATCTTGAAGGTGTATTTGGTGGCCTAGGATTGGAAGAAGTAGAGGCTTGCATTGGAAGATTGGAAGAAATTTCAAAGTGTAATAATTACTTGGGTGGAAAATAAGTAACTTGGAAGCCAAGTGAAATCTTGAGGATTTGGGAATTTAAAGGCTATATAAAGGGAAGGAGTTAAGGCCACGTGAAGCTAAGGAGAAAGGAAACAAGCAAGTGCAAAAAAAATCAAAGAAAAAACAAAGAAGAAAGGATAGGGAGACCTGATCGGAAAACCCCGAAAACAAAAAGGAAACTGAAAAGGTAAGTTGATTCTGTTTCCGTAGGGACGTAGAGCACGAAAAGAGGAATCTGTAGGTTCAAACGGAGAGCGAATCGGATAAAAAATGAGCAAGTTATGGCATTTTTAATTTTCAGTTACAAAATCCGTAATAGGGAAGGAGGTGGCGCGTGGCCAACCTTCCGGGGGCGCGTGAGGGCGCGTCCGGGCTCTGTTTGGCCTGAAATTTTCACCATTCTTCTTCTATTTTAATTGTCTACAACCCCATGTAATAATATTTAAGTTTTGGTTCACTTAAATCCGTGATTTCTGCAGAAAACAGCCCATAGTGCTCGAAATCGGGCTGAAAACAGTACTATCGAAGGGAAACGATCAAGGTGAGTGATTCCTGCATGTTTTGCGACACTTTGAGCATTTGTTGCTTCACTTGTGTGTGGATGATAGATTGCATATCATGCCTTTGTGACTTACATGTCATATTTTCCCTTATTTATGCATATTTCTTCTGCTTTGTCATATATCATGTTCATGTTGGTGACTGTGGCTAGTTGTTGGGCCATCATGGAAGAACTCATGCTCTTGCAGTGAGCTAAGGGGTGACTATGATGACCGCGGGGGTGATTGCAACACCTTGGCATTGCTACCACAGAGGTGGATTTCATAATGGCATTATTGCATATTGCACACATGTACTTTCCTTTTCTGAGTCACTCACTTAGATATAATCTAACTTGGGTGTTTCATACCCCTTGGACATTCAACGTCCCAGCTTTATCAGAAATATCAAGTGTTTCAAGTTCCAGGTCAAAGCGTGGGCAAGGAGGTGGAGTTTTGCTAGCTTTGGGATCTTGGTTTCATTATGTACTCTTGTAACCAAGCGTTGTATTGCAAATTGCAGCTAGGGTATTCAAAGTTGTAAAGTGGGTCCTACATCTGTACCTACTATGATGTGTTGTGTTTTATGGAGTATTGAAGGTCGTATGCATTTCTTGTACTTGGAAACAAAATCTAGTGGAAACCCGTTTTATTTAGCTTTGGTTAAGGTTGCAGGTTCGATCCAATGCTTCCGTTGGTAAGGGTTTCCATAACGCCCGTAGGTGAAGTTAGCTTGTATTTGATATCATAATGGTATTGGGAAAAGTGGGACGTTACAGTTGGTATTAGAGAAGAAACTTGGGTGTTACAATTTATAGGAGTCCTGAAGGGATAGAACTTCACCATTCTGTGGTAGAAATGAAACACCTCTCTTGTGTCAGTTCAACAATAAAGGTTAAGAAGCTACTATGGTCGGAAGGTTGTATTGGATTCTTAATGTCAATAGTAGTGAAGGGAGGTGACGAATTAACAGTGAATGATGTTAAGGTAGACAAGGATTTCCCAGAAGTATTCCCAGATGATCTGATCGAAATGCCACCAGAACGGGAAGTAGAGTTCACTATTGATCTAGTTACTGGTTTTGCACAAATTTCTAAAGCTCCTTATAGGATGGCACCAAAGGAGTTACAAGAGTTGAAAACTCAATTAGAAGAGTTATTAAGGAAAGGATTCATCCGACCTAGCGTGTCTCCATGGGGAGCACACTAGGTCGGATATCACACAAGGTCATTATATGCTAATAATGACCTTGGGCATTATTGGAAATCTTTTATCAATGGAAGCAAGGATCGAACCTGAGTATGCTAAATAGCTAGGAGTTCCTCAAGTTTAAATAAAAGTCCGTCACGCACCCACATATCAGAGAGTTATAGCAGCTTCACAAATGCATAAATTTTACAGTACAGTCACAGAACACAATCACCATACATCCTTAAGTATCTTAACTGCTATTTACATTACAATATTGGGATTACACGGGTACACAAATAAATCCAACTCTAAATCAGCCAAGCACCACCTCTAAATCCTTGCTCGCGCTAGAACCTGGAGTACCTGATAAGCTTAACATACCTAGAATGTTGAATGCTCCAGGGGTATGAAACACCCGAGTTAGATTATTACATCTAAGTGAGTGGTAAGAAAGAAAGAAACAGCGCATGCAAGAGTAATATGCAGCTTTGCCAGGAGACATGCAAAAATAAGAACGAAATCTCTCCAAGATCACGGCTCACCACAAGAGCACAAGATCTAGGCTCACCGCAAGAGTACGAGATCCCTTGAGATGTCCCAACAACTAGCCACAAATACAAATACCGAGATGCATATAAAATAGGCAAGATTTACTCAAAAGCAATAAAACATGAGATGTAACCTCTCGGCCCCCTTACATAGGCACGAGATATCCTCCTTACTTGCCATATATGAACCCCTCGGCCCCCTTACACAAGCTCAAGGTAGCCCTCTTACACAAGCCCACATGGTCAGCCCCCTTACACAGGCCCTCGTGGTAGTTCACACGCGATAAGCCACCAACTAGCCACAGCCACCAAATGACAAGATGTATGACAAAGCAGAAGGAATATGATCACAAGCCACGCACAAAAGATGTTATGGTCAAACTCGATGCAACAAAGTAGAAAGGATATGCTCGAAACAAAGGGAACATAAGATGTAAGCAACAAACCATCCATAAGTGAAAACCAAGAGTGATCAATAGGAATCAAGGAGCATGCATAAGAACCACTCACAAATGAAACCAAGAATGATCAAGAGGAAGCATGCACAAGAACCACTCACCTTGATCGCTTCCCCTTCGATATTATTGTTTTCAGCTCGATTTCGAGCACTATGGGCTGTTTTCTGCAGAAATCACGGATTTAAGTGAACCAAAACTTAAATATTACTACATGGGGTTGTAGACAATTAAAATAGAAGAAGAATGGTGAAAATTTCAGGCCAAACGGAGCCCGGACGCGCCCTCACGCGCCCCCGAAAGGTTGGCCACGTGCTACCTCCTTCCCTATTACGAATTTTGCAACTCAAAATTAAAAATGCCATAACTTGCTCATTTTTTATCCGATTCGCTCTCCGTTTGAACCTACGGACTCCTCTTTTCATGCTCTACGACCCTACAGAAAGAGAATCGACTTACCTTTCCAGTTTCCTTTTTGTTTTCGAGGTTGTCCGATCAGGTCTCCCTATCCTTTCTTCTTTATTTTTTCTTTGATTTTTCTTGCACTTGCTTGTTTCCTTTCTCCTTAGCTTCACGTGGCCTTAACTCCTTCCCTTTATATAGCCTTTAAATTCCCAAATCCTCAAGATTTCACTTGGCCTCCAAGTTACTTATTTTCCACCCAAGTAATTATTACACTTTGAAATTTCTTCCAATCTTCCAATGCAAGCCTCTACTTCTTCCAATCCTAGGCTACCAAATACACCTTCAAGATAAGCCTTATCATATTCTTCCTTTGCAAGCAAATCCTAGCCAATCCTAATCCTCCAAGTTTAGACTTTTAGAATAAAAATCAATCATTACAAACTTTGAAATTTCCTCACTTGATTCTCTCTTTTAAAGGAAGTCTCCATTCTTCCAATCCAAGGCTTCCAAATGCTCCCTCACGTGGCCTTCAAGATAAGTCTCTTTATCTACTTCTTTTGTAAGCCAATACAATTCTTACAAGTTATATTACTTTTGACTTTTAGGGTGAATCCAATTATTACCATCATACGGCTTTAGGACTTTAGGGAAAATTCTCCAATCCTAACTTTCCAACTCAAGCCTTCTTGAATAAGAATTCATCATTGCTAATATTCCCATTCGTTGGAGACAAGCTATCTTTTTTTACAAGTTATAATATTTGCTTTTGGGTCCTAAAACCATTCTCATTTACACTTAAGCCCTAAACTTTCATAAACACTTTATTGCAACATTCAACCTTTACATTAAATTTTGGGGTATTACATCCTCCCCCCTTAAAAGAATTTTGTCCTCAAAATTTCTCTTCATAGCTCACTCAAAATCTATTCCCCGAAGCAAATCCCTTCCCCAAGAAATATCATTTTACTCCTCAAATCTCACTTCAAGGTCGATGATTTATTTGACTTGGCTGCCTCGATCAATATGATTTGCCTTAACCCTTGTTCTCAGGCACAAAATTCGACTCAAAAATCATAGCATTCTCCCCAAAATCAAATACCAGGGTTTGACCCATTTCCCATTGTCAACACATGACCACACATTCGAGTCTTCTAAAATAGCTTGCCAGACCCGTTCACCAGATAGGAGTGAATTGCCAGGCTAGCGACGCAAACAGACGTTCCCTTAGGAGTCGCATCCGCCATCAATGGCCATAAGCCGTCACCAGTCCCCACCCTCGAGTCATTAGAACAGGCCCATTCTCGCATCAGCCACTACGTTCACCTAGAACAGGCTATAAAAGCGGACTCACTGGCCACCACGTTCACCCTCCCAAGGTGATACTGAATTACATAACCACAACCCTTTGAAAACTCTATCCATCGTCGCTACCCCGCATTCAAACCCCTCTGAAAGAACAAGTACCTCAAGCAATCATGAAGACCTCGAACCTTTCACATAGATAGCACTACCAAAACATTTCCACTATTACATCAACATCTGTGCCAGGGCCAGATTCAAAATAATCAAATTAAAGCTAATTGCTCACAATTGTTGGGGTGTATAATAATTCGCACACTAAACCGAAGGTCAGGTTAGTAACCAGAATAAATCCCTCTTCCCAAGGCCAAATCCGAGGAACACACATATCCCCATGCTTGCTATCCTGGGAAACACACTTTCCTAAGCAAGCCTATACCACACACATGCCTACACTGGGAAGTATTCCACCCATGGTTATGACCTATCCCGACCCATGTATGCAATCACAGTTCCACCACCCCTTTCCCAAACCTCCGAATTCCCAAGCCCACTAGCACACAATGCAATAGTTATGACTCCTGGTACCTTCGCTGACTTACTTTCAAACCCATAAGGGTTGGCCAACTCAAATGGCATTATCAAAATTCATAACGTCCACCATAGGTCTAAAAAAACAATTTTGCGTGTCTCCTGAAAAGGACAACCTAGACCCTTTGGACAATCCCGGGCTAGCAGTCACCCCTTTCCTCAAGTATAACACTCTTTGGCCTTCTATTTGGCCCCCAACCAAGTTTCCAAACTTGCAAGATTTTTCAAAATAAAATAACTGGGATAGTTACCCTTTGGTTTGAAGTTTCCTTCCTCAGATTCCCAGGCCATGTCTTGTCCCAAGCCTCGGGCACTTCCTGCCTGGAACAGTCATACTCAAACTCATATGATCAATACTCAAACCTCATCAGTAAAATAATTCCAGAAACATTCATAACCACCTAATCATTGGTAAACCATAAATTAATCACCCTACTATTCCCAAAAAAAAAAAAATCCAAGTTATTACAACTTACCCTTGAAACCTTTCCCATGTCCCATAATCGTCTTGCAACTCTATTATTCTTAATCAACAATCAATCTTGGCATCAAGGACACTACCCTTTGACTTAAGGTTTCTTCCTTGAGTTCTCAGGTTGTGTATTTTCCCAAATTTTTTAGAACATTAAGTTTTTGCCATCAATCCAACAAATTCCAAATATCCATATCTGGAATATGTATTAGGATTTTCATGAACTAGGTACTTACCAAACCTTTATCAGGTTCATACCTCAATTCAAACAATTTCTCGAGCACTTGCTATCTAAAGTCCTCAAAGTTTTGAAGCCATTAGATACCTGCAAAACATTTCCAATGAACCGTGAATCAAACATCCTCAAAGTCTAGTTGGTCTCCCCAATGGTCTCCAACTATCCACAACACCAAAGATGCATGCAAGAACAAAGAAATATGCTTAATCAAAGAGAATCATGAAGTGCAAGCCACAAACATCACACAAATGAACCAACATATGACCAATATAGAGTTTATTGGATGCAAGAACCACTCAAGGTTTCTTCCTTGAGTTCCCAGGTTGTGAGCATTTGTTGCTTCACTTGTGTGTGGATGATGGATTGCATATCATGCCTTTGTGGCTTACATGTCATATTTTCCCTTGTTTATGCATATTCCTTCTGCTTTGTCATATATCATGTTCATGTTGATGATTGTGGCTAGTTGTTGGGCCATCATGAAAGAACTCATGCTCTTGCGGTGAGCCAAGGGGTGACTATGATGATCGCGGGGGTGATTGCAACACCCTGGCATTGCTACCACAAGGGTGGATTTCATAATGGCATTATTGCATATTACACGCATGTACTTTCTTTTTCTGAGTCACTCACTTAGATGTAATAATCTAACTCGAGTGTTTCATACTCCTGGGACATTCAACGTCCCAGCTTTATCAGAAATATCAAGTGTTTCAGGTTCCAGATCAAAGCGTGGGCAAGGAGGTGGAGTTTTGCTAGCTTTGGGATCTTGGTTTCATTATGTACTCTTGTAACCAAGTGTTATATTGTAAATAGCAGCTAGGGTATTCAAGGTTGTAAAGTGGGTCCTACATCTATACTTACTATGATGTGTTGTGTTTTATGGAGTATTGAAGGTCATATGCATTTCTTGTACTTTGAAACAAAATCTAGTGGAAACCCGTTTTATTTAGCTTTGGTTAAGCTTGCAGGTTCGATCCAATGCTTCCGTTGGTAAGGGCTTCCATAATGCCCGTAGGTGAAGTTAGCTTGTATTTGATATCATAATAGTATTTGGAAAAGTGGGGCGTTACACTTCCCGTTGCTCTTCGATTGCTCTCCAAACTGCGGACAACCCCTGATCACCGTCACGAGGCTGGTTGCTACCGTTACCTTCAAGATTAGCCATCTGATTGGTTGATTAACCGCTATGATACCATCTGACGCAGCGTGTAGAGCTTGTGTAAAGAAAAACACACCAAAATAAGCTCTTGAAAGAACAAACTTCAATGGCCGAAGCTTACCTTTCAAGAAGACGCAAAAACAAGACTGTTTTGCTATGAAAACCCAAATAGGTTGCTGAAATTTGATTGATAAAAACTTGATTACAAACTCTAGATCCTAGGCATATTTATAGTATTTGGCTAATCCAAATCCATCTAATATTTGTTAACAAAATCCAACTAAAATCCTAATCCAACATGAAGTAGAATCCTAAATCAAGTAGAAACATAAAGTTGAATCCTAAATCAAGTAGAATTCTAAAACTTAAGAAGTATTAAAATAACATGAAGTAGAATCCTAAATCAAATAGAATTATAAATTTTAAGAAGTATTAAAATATTGTTCCGGCGTGGTCGGGTCAGTTTTGGACCGGGTCTTGATTATTGACCGCATCACAAAGAATCTTCTCTTCTCAAACCACATCTGAACCTTGTCCAGCCCTTATTCCTTCACCTCAAACCTGCCAAGGGAGAGAAAATAAAGAAAACAAAAATCAGGAGGATGATCAGCCCCAAAGTAAACCACCTCTAAAGGTTTACTCAAGAAGAACTCTTGATTCTCAGCCTGCTAACCTATCTAAACCTTGGAGAAGTCCTGAAATTACCGAGAGGAATACTGAAGGTATTAACAGTGAGCAGGAGACAAACAAGGAGCAAAAATCAGATCTTGATATTCCTATTGCTTTGAGGAAAGGGACCAGATCTTGTACCGAGCATCCTATCACCAATTTCCTAGGATACTCCAAATTGTCCCCACAATTCAGGCCCTTTACTATCAGCATTGATAATGTGAGTATTCCTAAGAATATTTATCATGCTTTACAGGAGGAAAAATGGAGGGCAGTTGTAATGGAGGAAATGCATGCTCTAGATAGTGAAATTACCCAATGAAAAAAACATCGTTGGGAGCAAATGGGTCTTTACTGTTAAGTATAAATCAGATGAAAAAATTGAGAGATACAAGGCTAGGCTTGTAGCTCAAGGCTTTACTCAAACTCAAGACCTTGACTATGAGAAAACTTTTGCACCGGTGGCCAAACTTAACTCCATTCGAGTGATACTATCATTGGGAGTCAACTTGGATTGGAAACTTCACCAATTAGACATTAAAAATGCCTTCTTGAATGGTGAGTTAGAAGAAGAAATTTATATGAGGATTCCCCCAGGTTTTGAAAGAGAAGATACAAGAGGGAAAGTTTGCAAGTTAAAGAAATCACTATATGGCCTCAAGCAATCACCAAGGGCATGGTTCAAGAGATTCAGTGAAACTTTACGGCAACTTGGATACAAACAAGGACAAGCTGACCACACATTATTTATAAAAATAGATTCTGAGGGAAAGAAAACCATTCTTATAGTCTATGTGGATGATATAATTATCATCAGAGACAACCATCAAGAGATTAAAGTATTGAAGCATCAACTAAGAGAGGCATTTGAAGTTAAGGATTTGAGAGATTTAAAATATTTCTTGGGATTGGAAGTAGTAAGAAGCAGTGAGGGTATTTTCATCTCACAAAGAAAATACACTATTGATCTTTTGAGGGAAATTGGTAAACTCGGGTGCAAGCCGGCTAGCACTCCTTTAGAACCAAATTGGAAGAATAAAGATGAAAAGAATGAAGAGGCGCAAGTTGATACGAGCAGATTTCAACGTCTAGTAGGAAAATTGATCTGCTTATCTCATACAAGGCCAGATATTGCCCATGCGGTAAGTATAATCAATCAATTCATGCATTCACCAACCAAAAGACATCTAGAAGCTGCTTATCATATCCTAAGATATCTTAAAGGCACACCTGGGAAAGGATTGTTGTTTAAGAAAAGTAGTGAAAGAGGAATAAAGAGTTATTCATATGCAGATTGGGCAAGATTTGTTGAAGACAGCAAATCCAAATCAAGGTATTGCACAAAATTATGGGAAAATCTAGTCACATGGAGAAGCAAAAAGCAACAAGTTGTTTCACGTAACAGTGCCGAGGTCGAGTATCGAGCCATTGCACAATGCATTTGTGAGATAATTTGGTTAGAAAGGTTGATGAAAGATATGGACATGCCAATCACAGCACCAAAAATACTTTATAGCGATAGTAAATCCGCTATAAGTATAGTGAATAATCCAGTACAGCATGATCGAATGAAGCATGTGAGAATTGACAGGCATTTTGTCAGGAAAGAAATAGAAGCAAGAGATATAAGACTAACTTATGTTCCTACCAAATATCAAGAGGCAGATATCTTCACCAAGGCAATGCAGAAACAAGGATTTGAAGTAATAAGAGGTAACCTGAGAATGATAGATATCTATTCACCAGCTTGAGGGGGAGTGTTGGAAAAGACTCCTTGTTCAAGAAAGAGAAGACCCAAGATAATACAGATTTTATTCAAGATAATATTCTTATTTAATTTAAGTTTGTATTATACATTAGATAAAGTCTATTGCTGCTATAAATTAGGAGAATATTTATGAGAATATCTAGGAGATTTTGTAGGAATTTTCTGTATATAAGTTTAACACTAGTTAATGGAAGATTAAGGGAGAAAAGTTGAGTTCTCCTACGGTATTTGTTCAAAAAGTAATAGTGATGATTGATAGTGGCAATACACACAGTTTTCTTGATGAAAACATTGCCAAGGACTTGCATTGCAAATTAAAGAACACATTTTTGTTATTAATCACTGTGGCAAACGGAAGTAAGATGTATAGTAAATCCAAATGTGTTGATTTCTAATGGGAAATGCAAGGACACGAGTTTATTACTGATCTGCGGTTATTGAGGTTGGGTGGTTGTGATATAGTTTTGGGAGTTGATTGGATGCTAACAATCAGTCCTATAGTATTCGACTTTAATAAACTGGAAGTTACCTTTGAGAAGGATGGGAAAGATTGACTTTAATAGGGAGCCCTGATATGGGAGCTTGCAAATTGATTTCTGGAAAAAAAATTACAGAAATTCCTTAAGAATAAAATAACTCAAGTGACTCAAATGCTTTCAATACAGGCTGCGGAGATAGGTGAATCAGAAGAGGCTAAATTTCTGGAACATTGGAACTCACTGGCTGCTTACAGCAACGTAATCCAACCCTTACCAGAGGTACAACATTCAGACCCTTTGCATTTACTTTTGATTGAATTTGAGGACTTCTTTGTAAAGCCCACAACCTTACCCTCCCAGCAACCATTTGTCCACACCATACCCCTTAAACCAAATGTTGAACCTATCAATATTCATTCTTACAGATACCCCCCAATTCAGAAACTCTAATTGAAAAACTAATCAAAGAAATGCTTGCTAATTCCATAATCCAGCCTAACCATAACCCATTTGCATTCCCAGTCCTTCTCGTCAAAAAGAAAGACAGTACTTGGAGGTTTTGCATCAATTACTGTCAACGCCATTACCATCAAAGACAAATTTCCAATACCTATCATAAAGGGCCTCCTTGACGAATTAAGGGGAGCCACAATCTTTACCAAACTTGATCAAAGAGCAAGATACCATCAAATAAGAACGAAACTAGAGGACATTCCTAAAACCGCATTCCAAACCCACCAAGGGCTCTATGAATTTAAAGTAATGCCCTTTGGCCTAACCAATGCTCCAGACACTTTTCAAGCCCTCGTGAACCATGTTTTCAGTCCATACTTGAGAGACTTCATACTTGTGTTTTTTGATGATATCCTTGTATATAGTAAAACCATTGTTCAGCATCTTGACCATCTTTGGGCCACATATGAACTCCTTCGATTCAATCAATTGTATGTAAAGTCTAAATGCACTTTTGCAAAAGGACATGTGGAGTATTTGGGACACATAATTCCGAGTAAAGGAGTGAGTACATACTTGAAGAAGATTGCAGCTATGGTTGAATGGTCTAGACCAACTTCGATTACGGCATTACGAGGATTTTGGGGGCTGACTGGTTATTTTAGGAGATTTATTCAGCATTATGGGCTTATAAGCAAACCATTGACTGAGCTACTTAAGAAAGATAGGTTTCAATGGAATCCCCAAGCAGAGGCAACCTTTCTCCATAAAATAGTTATGACACAGGCCCCTGTCTTGGTTTTGCTGGATTTCGCAAAGCCCTTTATTCTTGAAACTGATGAGTGGGGGCAGCTCTGATGCAAGAAGGTAAACCCTTAGCCTTCATTAGTCAGGCTTTCACACCAAAACGTTAAGGACTTAGTGTCTATAATCAAGAATTGATAGCAGTTTTGGTAGCTGTGGAGAAATGGCGACGCAACATTATTTGGAGGGCAGTCAGTTCATAATTCGAACTGATCATGAGAGTCTCAAATTTCTCCTTCAACGGTGGCTCCATACACAACTGCAACGAAAAGAGATGTCAAAGCTGTTAGGCCTTTAACTATATCATTCAATACCGCCAAGGTAAAGAAAATTTGGCGGCTGATGCGCTGTCATGAAGGTTTGAGGATGGTACTAGTGCTATTATTTCTTCAGTAGTTCCATACTGCATGCAAGAAGTGCCTGCTAGCTATGAGACTGTCATGTACCTAGGGTTTAGCCTAGGGTTTGGATTGGAAATTTGGAGAATGAGGGGGGAAATTTGGCAGAAGTGTAGCGAGCATCAGAAGAACAGGAAGTGAGGGAGGGAAAGATTGAGAGAGAGATGGAGAGAATTTGGAAGAAAGAAATCATAAATATTTCAAATGTATTCATTCATCAATTCAAATATGCCTTTTCATCCTCAGCTATGGCATATATATAGCCTAACAGCCTCCCACATGCACCCATGTGCAGTACAAATGGTAAGCCTAACTGCCTATAGCTAAGAGCAATTATCTATAACAGAAAAGAAAGGAAAATTACAATTATTGTGTAATGCATGTAAGCTAACTACTATTATAATGACACTTATAGCCTTGGGGATCCTTGGGGTTGTGACAGAGACTACTGTTTGGGCCCAAGAACTCTTGGTTCAACTGTTAATCAGTCCGAACAGCAAGACAAGTTATACTCTGTCCAATGGGTTACTCAGGTTTTGGGGACGAGTGATTAAGGGAGACAATGACTAGCTCAAGAATCAAATATTGCACTCTTTACATAGTTCGCCTCTAGGTGGTCATTCAGGCATAAGATCAACATACCACAAAGCTAAACAACTATTTTATTAGCCCAAACTTAAGAAAGCTGTGACAGACTATGTGCTGGCTTGTGACATCTACCAACATTGCAAACATGAGCATGTGGCTTCTCCTCGTTTGTTTCATGTGCTAGCTATTCCAAAGCAAGCTTGGACTTGTCTTCCTATGGATTTCATAGGAGGACTTCCAAAATTAGAAGGACGTGATTTTAGTAGTAGTGGACAGGCTTATGAGATTCACTCACTTTTTGAGTCTTTCACATCCTTTCACCGCACAAGAAGTGGTAAGGATTTTTATGGGTTCGGTGGTAAAATTACATGGTATTCCACAATTTATTGTGTCCGATAGAGATAAAATCTTCACTGGTGTTTTTTGGCAAGTGCATTTTAAAGGCTTGGGATCTGGGTTACACATGTCCACAGCCTATCATCCTGAAACAGATGGACATATAAAGAGGGTTAACCAGTGTGTAGAGGCCTATTTGAGGTGTGCCTACTTCCTTAAACCAAAGAGTTGGCATAGGTAGTTGGCCTTAACTCAATGGCAGTATAATTCCAATTATCACAGCTCACTGAAAATGTCCCCTTTTGAGTCACTTTTTGGTTTCAAGCCACCTCTTTTACCTACCGTCGTGGATTCTCCATCCTTAGTAGCAATGGATCGATAGTTGCAGACTCAATAAGAATTGTTGCAACTCATTAAGCATGAGCTGGCCACTACCCAAAACCGAATGAAGCAATATGCATATAAGAAAGAAGTGAATGGGAGTTTTCTATGGAGGATTTGGTCTATCTCAGGTCAAAGGCCTCCATTAGAAATCTTTTTCTTGCTTCCCTTTTTCTAAGCTGATGTCACACTGAGGGAATTTGAAAATTAAGAGAGAAATTAAAGGAAGAAATCAGATGAGAGGGAGAGATACAACAGAGGAGATAAAGGAGAAGATAACCAAGAGAGAAATATTAGGAGAGAAACAGAATATGCAATTCATTCTCATCATCATAGCCTTTCCTATAGCTAAGGCTTAATATACATATACAGCCTCACATTAGCTACCGGACAAGGCACTCTAACCGCCTAAGCTACAAGACAAAAAAAAAAATATCCTAACAGAATAGAAGGGCACAATTATATAGCTACCCTTGGCCATGTGACAATTTTACAATGGCTACGCTTGGCATGTGACAGTTGAGTCCTAAGTATTACAGAGCATTTCCTATTATTGCTTAGGATGGGACCTGTTACCCATAGTTTGCAGCTTCCACTTGACATCAACATGCATCAAGTTTTCCATGTGTCTTTATTGAAGAAGACCATTGGTTCACATGCTCTCTCTAGTCCTACTCTGCCTCCTATAACTACTGACAAAGACTTTAAATTGGAACTTGTCACGACCCTAGAGTTTGGCTAGGGTCTAGGAAGGAAATTGGAAGAATTCGGGAGAGAAACAGAGAAGAATTGGAGGGAAAGACAAAATAGAAATCAAGAGAAAGGTGGGAAAACAAGGGAGAACGAGAGAAAGAAAGTAAGGAGGGAAATATGAATTCACTATATCATTCCAACATACTCTTCTCTACATACTAGAGCCTATTTATAGGCTATTCAACTGAAAGAAAAATCTAGAAATAGCACCCATGTGCAGTACAACAAAACTAATAGCATCTCCTAACAAACAATAGTAACTAATTATAGTATTGACCCTCTAATTCTCCTTGGGTCATGACAACCCCCCCCCTTCCTTGAAAGATTTTTTGTCCCCAAGAAACTTACAGTTGCTGACCTTATTCTTCATCTGATTCCAACCTTCACAATCTGATTTCTTCTTCACCTTTTCTTGTATTTACCTTTTTTTTTGTTGTCTCCTTTCTTTTTCCTCAACCGTAACAGTATTATGACTTGCTGCAGCACCAAGTCCAGCCATCTACCTTTTCCCTATTGAAAATGGTTCCAATTGAGTTGTCATTCCTATAACCATATCATTTCCAATCACAGAAAGAAATTCAAACTTCTCTGCAGGCCAAACATTGTCCATTACTTCCAACTCTTCTTATTGCAATGTCACATCAACTCTATCTAATTTCTAACCTTTAAGAAAATCACCCCTTTTGGCAGTTGTTGCATTGTCTTGTGTGCTCATGCCCATGACATAGGTATGAGATGTTCCAAGCAAGGTCCTCGGTGCAATCCTTTCATCCTTCTCCTCAAGTACTTGGTAAAGAGGCTTTCCAGGCTCCTTCCTCTACTGCTTCCGAAAATCAATAGCATCAGGAGTCTCAACACCAATGAGAGTGCTTGAGAGGTTGTCAACTGTTTGAATGCCATCCTCCAATTTCTCTTCCTTGATCTCTTCTTCCACCTCCTCTTTTTCCTCTTCTTCTTCTTCCTCCAAATCACCCCAATGTTTGGTCTTATTAACTAGTTATTCCTCGTAGTTGGGCTGATCTTGTTGCAGGACCTCAAAAACATCACCATAGAGCAAACGACCATATTCATCAACAGGAGGTTTTCCCCAACCACCAAGATGATAACCAAAACTAGCTCCAGAAGAAATAGGAGCATTCAGCCCCAGAATTTTCAAATGTAGATAAGAAAGGGGTGGACCATATCTCTGCATGTTGATGAGCCATGGGGAGGAGGACCTTTAGGCATCCCAAGAGCTTCTTTTAGTTCATGTGATAGCATCCCAGGCTTCATCTCCCTTAGCTTTTCCTCCAACTTCTATCCTTTAAAATACAGATCACCGTGTGTTGTCAGCTTACGATTAGATTGATACTTGAAAAATGCATCATGGGGAACCTGACAATCAATATCCATCTTTCCTATATTTGGTTGCATCCTCTCCCGTTGTTTCTGTTAGAGTTTCTTACTATCTTCTTTTTCAATATAAGCCTGTCTGATTTTCTCAATCCCTGTAGCTACCATGAAATCAAGAAGTTGAAAAGGTTGTTTCTCAATGCCTCGTTTTCCCTGATATTCCTCCATCGTTCCCTTCTATTTCAGCTTATAGAATCCCTTAATGACATCCGTCCTCATCTTCTCCCTGGACCTATTGCAAAGATCATTTACGAACTTCGGCTAGCTCCGTTCCACCCTTCCTCGGCTCCAATTTTGAAACCAAGCATCTGCAATGCCATCCAAATGAGCTGCAGTCATGTTCACTTTCTCCCCTTCAACTACTCAGTATTGATAGAACACCCGCTCGCACCTCCTAATCCACCATTTCGGCTTATCTCTTTCAAACGTCGAAATAGCCATCTGCAGTGCTGGGGATGTGGAAGGATTTCCTCCAACTCCTCTTACCACATCTCCCTTCTCTGCCTCCGACCTCTCCCTTGCTTCCATAGGATCGTTAAGCCTCTGCCTAGATCTTGGCATCGTTAGAATTGGCACCGATAAAGCTCTAGGAATGAAATTTGTCGAAAGGTAGACATTAGACTGTCGAACTAACATGCTCAAGGAAACATTCAACTACTAGATGATTTGCTGGAGGAATCCAGCAATTTCCTCCCAGAGCCTGCTAATAGCTCAATCCAAATTGGCCGCATACTTCGTTCGATAGCAACTTGCCTCCACTTGGAGTTGCTTGACACC
The DNA here is from genome assembly GCA_036245055.1 of Diospyros kaki. NCBI lineage: Eukaryota > Viridiplantae > Streptophyta > Magnoliopsida > Ericales > Ebenaceae > Diospyros > Diospyros kaki. Next base: position 6,040,065 of record BSEG01000010.1, read on the forward strand.
AATTACCAAATTGTTCGTCCTCGTTTCCAGTCATTCCAACCTCATTCCCTATGCCCTAGCCCAAATCAATAAGCCCTCAATCCAATTCCGAAATCAAGGATTGTCAGAATGAGCTCCACTGAATCACCTTAGTCACTTGCAGCAACTAAGTCTGAATTTCAGCGCCCCTAATCCAAGTCCTCTTCCTGGATTGCATTGTCAGTTGTTCAACAATTGCTTAATATCTACTTCTGTTACACCCTCTGATTTGTCTTCGAATTCAACTCGGTATCCCGTTGGAACTCTGTCGACCTGCGTCGTCTTCACTCCCGAGCCAAAGTTGGCTATGCTTAGCTTCACCTTTCAAATCCGATTCAATTCCAATTAACTGAATCGGTGATGGATCTAGATCAATTGGATATGTTGCAAATTTCTGAAAATCGCATGCAACCAGCTTCCGAGAATATCCTTGCTCTGCAATAGCCTTTGATCAGCAATCACCTATCCCAAGTCGCCTAACTCACGATTCAATCTCTGATATCTTCAGAGTCAGATCAGAATTAACTGCTTCCTTCCATTATGCGAATCTGGACTCGCCTCAATCGCAATTCAGGAGCAGCCCAAGGACTGTCGACTCTGAATTTGCCTTTGCTCCACTTCTTGAATCGCGCCTTCCTTCTCACCCAATCATCGACCACTAGCTGGAGGACCACCGCACTCCTTGAGTTCGCCTGGATAGCCAGAATCGGCTCAGCTCTCAATCGCTGCAGATTCAACGATCACCTCCCCGACAACTCCTTCTCACCCAATCACCACCAGACTTCACCTAATACACAATTCAATAGCCTCGAGAATCAATGAGATATGAGAATCTATTGGATCTGTTGTAGCTTCCTGAAATCACCTTCAAAATTCAAGTCGAATCGAATTACGGAATCCGCCTTGCTTACAATTCACCAAAAATCGTTAGCGTTGTTCCTTCTCGCTTCGATCACCTGAATTTGCTTAAATTATCAGCCGAATTTTACTCACCTAAAGCATCGAAAATCGCCTGGCTCGTCGGAATTAAATGCGTTGGATCGCCTTGTCTAACTGCTAAGAACTTCTAGATCATGGCCAAGAACTGTCGGAATTACTTAACAGAGAGAACCGTCGAGGAACGCCCAGCTCTGATACCAAATGTCACAACCCTAGGGTTTAGCCAGGGTCTAGGAAGGAAATTGGAAGAATTCGGAAGAGAAACAAAGAAGAATGGGAAGGAGAGACAGAGCAAAAATCAAGAGAAATGAGGGAAAACAAGGGAGAACGAGAGAGAGAGAGTAAGGAGGGAAATATGAATTCACTATATCATTCGAACATACTCTTGTCTACATACTAGAGCCTATTTCTAGGCTATTCAACTGAAAGAAAAATCTAAAAATAGCACCCATGTGAACTACAACAGAACTAACATCTCCTAACAAACAATGGTAACTAATTACAGTATTGACCCTCTAATTCTCCTTGGGTCGTGACAGAACCTTCAGTAATATTGGATAAAAGGGCGATTTACAAGAATAATCTTCTTCTTACACAAGCATTTGTCCAAAGGTCTCATCTGCATCCGGATATTAATACTTGGGAATACTTGACTAATCTACTCACTCAATTTCCTTGTGCTACCCAGCTTCTTTGCTTTTCTTGAGGACAAGAAACTTTTGAAGGAGGGGGGAGGAACTTACACATTTAGTTATATAACTGAATGATTGATTAGCTATATAAAAAAAAGCTAATCCAAATTGTATTGGGGATATTAGAAATAAAAATCTCAGTATATTTCTCTATTTCTCTCTCTACATTCTTCTCACTCATTCTGAAAATCTGCAATTCCGAATATCGAGAATCAAGACCTAGATCTTGACAATCACATTCCCCATAAACAAATGACCTAGCATAAGATTCAATACACTTCATCCGCTTGCATCATTTTTAAGCAAAACTAAACTTGCAAGTGATCAAGACAAATAAATCTCAGCATTCAAGATAGATAGATAGATTCAACCTCAAATCAGTGCAAACCAAATTGTGGGGTAAATTTAATATAAACTCATTGAACTTTAAAAATATAATTATTTACTCATTGAACTTTAAATTATTACTATCTGCTCACTAAACTTTGCTCAATGTCAACCATCCATCACTCGTTACATGCAAATGGAAAATGCCCACGTGGCAAGCGGAATCCGAAAAAATTTAACAAACACTTACTAAACTTTAAAGATATAACTATTTGCTTACTGAACTTTGGATTGTTACTACCTACTCACTAAACTTTGTTCAAAGTTAACCATCCATCACTCGTTACATCACCGTCTGATCTTACAAATGGAAAATGCCCATGTGGCTAACGAAATCCGAAGTAGCCCAATCAAATCATTATTTTCGGGCAACTCAACTTCAGTAACAGCAGTTGCCGCCAACCCTTTCATCGTCACCGCCTGGTGCCTCATCACCTCGCTTCTCGCGCGCCAACCACCGTTGTTGGAGTAAGGGAAATGGGATAGAGAAGAGAGAGAAAGAGAGATAGAAACAAGACCCTCTCACCACCATCGCTGCCTTGCTACCTGGTGCCTCGTCACTGCCTCACCTCTCGATGCTTCGCCGCTCGCGCGTGAACCGCTGCTGCTGGAGTAAGGGAAGGAGAGAGAGAAAGAGAGTGTGCGTTGCTAAGTTAGCCAAAAATAAGGATTTGATTGGGCTACTTCGAATTCCGTTAGCCACGTGGGCATTTTTTGTTTGCAAGATTAGACGGTGATGTAACGGGTAATAGATGATTGACGTTGAGTAAAGTTTAGTGAACAAGTAGTAACAATCTAAACTTCAGTGAGCAAATAGTTATATCTTTAAAGTTCAGTGAGTGTTTGTTAAATTTTTTCGGATTCTGTTAGCCACGTGGGCATTTTCCATTTGCAAGATGTAACGGGTGATGGATGGTTGACATTGAGCAAAGTTTAGTGAGTAGATAATAACAATTTAAAGTTCAGTGAGTAAATAATTATATTTTTAAAGGTCAATGAGTTTATATTAAATTTACCCCCAAATTGTGTTTTTTTCCAATCTAAGAAGTTATTTCTTCTGTGATTCTGTCTTTAAGGGTATCTCAAAATGCTTCACGTGAATTCTGAAAATTCAACTTACTGAATTTTGTTCAACAAGTCATGTTTTAGATCATTCAATGAAAATTTTTTTGAAAAAATATTCTACCAATTCTTTTTCAAACAAAAACTAGAACACGAGTAAAACGTTTTGCTAGAATATATTTTAGATCAAAACAACCATAGCCTTAGAATAGCAATGAAACTTGCTAGTCTGATGAAGAACACATTGGAGGTCAAGGTTCATTCAATGGACTAAACCAAAATTTGACCTCTAATTCTATTGATTGGACCATCAACTTTGCAATTTGTTATTTTAGGAAGAATTTGATTTTGCAATTACTTTTTGTGTACGAGTCGAAAAGTCAATTTATTACTCTATATCAGTTCTATTCTTCTATTTTTGGTGATTTTAGAAGTAGTTTCTAAGCCTTAGTCGTAACTAGGATTCTAGTACATCTAAGTATGGTCCAAGAAGGAATAGAAATGGAAAAGCAGGGGTGAAAAACCATTTTACATTGAATCTCAACACACACACACCACCCTCCCCCAAAAAAAAAAAAAAAGAAAAAGCAATTCACATGCTTGGACTGGTAGTTTTGAAAATCTGCAAAGTAGTCATCATTTGAACCCAAAATAAAAGACATATCATTATACCTGGGGCAGAAAAGTAGAACAAGGTTGACTGTTCTGAAACAATGCATAAGCAAGCAAAAATTGAAATCTGAGAATTTTTTTGTAACAAACGCTAAGCTATTATCAGGCGAGGGTAGATGGAGCATATCAAACAAAGTTTATGTTATTATTTGTGAAGCTTCAGAGGGCTGGAGGGTCATGTCAGCAACCCTCAGAGTAAACTCAAAACGCTGCCGTTTCTTGAGAGCTGAGTGGAGGGCTGAAACGGCATCCCCCTCTGTCGTTTTGGTCGATGTACTTCTTTGTCGCCTTGCCTGATGGATGCCCGATCATTGATGTTCTGCTGTGCCTTTTTCCCTCTCGATCTTCACCGTTCGAGCTGCCTTTATAGCCTCTACAGTGCCCTCGAGATCTGCAGCGAGCACAGCTTCCGATTACCCCTTTCACAGCGTCGGTTTGATCTGATCATTTTGGTTTTCACTCTATACATTTTACGCTTTGTTTTCTCTCTAGGGTTTTGGCCTCTGATCCTTAGTCTTGTGGTTATGGGGCCGATCTTAAGGTGAGTTATTTTTGTTCTTGTACAGTAAGGTTTGAGAGATCATTTTTGTACTCTGTGATTGTAATCGGTTTCTTTGACACAATAGTGGAGTGAGCTCTCTTTGCCGGAGCTCAACGTGGATGTAGCCCTAGTTAACGGGTGAACCACAGTAAATTGTTTGGTGTTCCTTTGTGCTTGTTCTTTTTTGTTTTCGCATGCTTACAGAGTCAACTATTTCTGGTTGTGTTGCTGTGTTTGTTTGAAAGTGGCTTATCTTTTCGTAACAGTTTACAATACAAAAGTAAGATATAGCAATTAGTTGATTTACCTCTGGCTTTCGAGAATAGGGACACGTGCAAGAACGAATTCGCAGAACATCTCCAAGATTTCATAAGCAGCCCATATGTTTTGTTCTCGTATAACATGTTCCACCTAACCAAACGCAATAACACTTAACATATAAATTATCAATTCTACAATTATATAAGTGATAATAAATGAGAGTAAATTTGCAAGTGTACCCGAATTTGAGCTATGGCCTCTTGGCCAGCCTGGAGAAATTGAGCGATCTCCTTGCGCATGAGTTTAAGCTGTCCGTCTCTCTTGTTTTGCAGCAATTTGATTCGTGAAATCGCCAAATTCAAGCATGTTTTACTAGAAAACGAGTAATCAAAACCAACATTCCACCACAATAGGATGAGAAAAAGAGAAAAAGACGGCACACAATTAGTCCCAAAATTAATACCTGCACAAATAATCGTAGCAAACACAATACTTTGCAGCAAAAAGACTATACTTGCAGCTATTGACATTCCACCAATATGACTAAGAAATTCATCAATTGGCGAGTTAATCATTGGATTCAGAATGTTCATGAACTACCCACGAGTGGTTGAAATGTTAGGTATATAGTACGGTTGGCAAACGATTAGTGAGATAATTAAAATCAACGAAACCAAATTCTGCGATCTATCAACTAAATTCGAAGGAATTGAAACGGAGATGGGGAATGGGAAAGGGGAAAATCGGTTGAGACTTGAGAGAAGGTGAGGATTAAACTGACCATTTTGCGCCAAGAAGGCCTCTGTTGAAGAGCTGATTCAAAATCGACATCGAAGCTTGATCTGAAGCACCAGGCTCTGGAAATTGACAAAATCGAAAATCTCGCCGTGCGATTGTTGACTGTTCGTGTTTCGCTGATCGACCAGGAAAACTAATACGCGTTCATATCTTCTGATGGAGAGGACATATTATATATGTATATATATATATATATATGTCTCTGTGTATTTAAAACAGTTCACAAATGCAAGCCAGGCCAAGTGGCGTAGTGGTTTCTAGTTGGATTTGCACATCCCCCCAATCTCGATGTCGAAACCTGCGCTTTGTTTTTGTATCATTTTTCCTGGTAAGCATATGGATCGAATTGTTTAAATTAAATAAATAAATAGATATTTAAATTAATAAATTATTACTTTTTATATTTCGTTCATTTTTATTATTTTAATTTTTTTAATATAAAAATTAAATCGAAATAACTAAAATTATTAAATTTAAAAATCAAAACAAATCGACCTACAACTTAAATTGAATCGAATCAAGAATCTCGACCGATACACTTTAATTATTTTAACTTAATTAAAATATTACTCATCTTTATTTATCACCATATTTGTATGCTTCCCATCAAAGGAAACATAAATAATCTTTATATATTTTGTTTCTAAAATTTAAAAAATACAAACACATTATTCCAGTTTTTATTAAAAATAATATATTATTCCAAATCACAATAAACTCCATTACATTAAAATTCATCTTTATTTAGAAAAAATTTTAAGGACATAAAATTAAATTATAACCACCTAACTATCCCAACATAAACTTTCATTTAATTTTTTTATTGTTTTTATATTTACATAAAAAAATATTTTCTTAAAAAATGCAATTTTATTTATTATTTAAAAAGGTAAAGATCATATAAATATTGTACAATTTGAAATGAGAGCAATACCTGGTCATGGTTTCAGAGAGCACTATTGATTCATCTTTGCTTCTTGGAATGCCCTCCCTTGCGAGAACCCTCGCCACTCAATCTCATGATTTTCAGCAAAAGAGGTAAATCTGTATCTGATGTTAGATATGAGCCCTAAAGACCAGTTCTAGTGACACAAAGGGACTCGATCTTGTAATTCTTTAAATATTATTTAAATGGCAAGTTTATGTTTTTATTTAAATTGCAATATGATTTAAATTATAAAAACACATATCCATTAGTATAATAAGAAGTGGATACCATTCTTAAGTGTTAAGAATACGAGTTACGGATAATCCACAATTTGTTATACTATAAACATGTTCCTGACCATAGAATTTCTATCATGGATGATAGCAAGTCGTAAAGGCCAGCACATTGTCTTCCTCCTTGTTTCAGTATGAGATACTGAAAGATAAGGTTGGTGAGTCTCGTGCCATTCTGTATGAGCTATAGAAGGAAGATAAGTGGGTGCTCGTTACAAGAACGAGTTTACTGAACGGGACTGTTAACATTAAATCACATGGGTTATTTCTCACGGGTCAATGATTTAATATTAGCTGCGATTTTACAACTAGTCCTTAGACCTGAGATGACATGGATATCTGTGTATTGGTGGATTAGGATATCAGCGATATTATATGGTTGTTCTAATCAAGGATAATCATACGTATCTATGTGCCTGATTCAGTGATACATGAGATATATGTGCATCAGACATGGAATCTATCACCTTGAGATTTATGAGGAAGATATCCTATGCGATCCAGTAATCACTTGACGATAAATCCTTGGCCGAGGTAATATGACGATGGAATTTGTTCCATACGGATTGTGTCATAATTTGTCAAGATTGATTTTGGATTTGGTCATATGACAAGATTAAGAGATTCGACCTACTGACCATGATCTCATATCTTGTCGGGATATAGGATGATAGAAGGACCGTATTGTATGGTAACGTGGTAAAAGGTTCACAATACCCGCTTCACAATAAATTGGGTAATCATGATATATTGCTAGATGTCACTCATGATTTACGAGAATTAATTGTTGATTATTCTTGTTGCCAATTTATTTGTGAACCCAGAAAGTCCCACCCAAAAGAAATTACTTTCAAAGAGAAAATAAATAAATTAGTAATTTTATAATTACTAATAATAGTGCATTTATTTATTGGATAAATAAGAATAATTAAATAATTATATTATGAATACAATTATTTGATTATTAATTGGGTTAGGCCTTTTGCTAGTACATTAGGCTTGGCCCAATGGCACTATTGGATTCAAATAAATACTATTGGATTGGGCTTGGCCCAATTACATTAAATGGATTGGACTTGAGAAGCCCAAATCATTTAATGGAGAATGGTTATTTAATTGGAACTATAAATAGCTCCAAACTCTTGATTTCTCTCATAAGTTGCACTTGAATCATTTTGAGAGTTGAGAGAGTTTTGGAAGAATGGTTCTTGAATCCAAGAGGTAAGTAAGAAATTTTTGTGAAAAATTTCTTTTACTTATCTTTCTCTTGATATTCTTGAATAGAAGTGATTTCGGGTGGACCGACTCGGCATCCTACACTTGGAGGATTATACGGCGGGAAATCTAACGGTGAAATAAGATTTCATCCAAGAGGTATTTTTCGTTTATGCCTTCAATTTTATTAAACCATAATTTCTGAAAAACGGGATACCTTCAAACTAAATTTTAATTTCCGCTGCGCATATGATAAGATCTATGTAACTCAACATCTGATTCACAGTGATTGCGCAAGGAGTAGATTCGAATATGGGAATCTAGCCTGTCTACCACTCCTTATTAACCAATGAGACATCTTTGCTTCTATAACATACTAAAGTCTACTACTAATACAATAGACTAAATTAGTTCACAAGCTATGGTCTTCAACATTAATCTCGATTATTCAACTATGACTTGAAAACAACAAAGAGAACGCAACCTAAATCTTTCATATTAAAAATAAGACTAATATTTATATTATTAAATAAGTCAAGTAAATAAACATTAGGTTCAAGTTTTTAAATGATAAAAAATAGGCCATTAGCCCGAGCATGTAGTTTCTTGAAGGAATATTTAAGAAAGCACTCAGGGTGAATACAAATCATGACAAAGTTATTTTTATTAAATTTTCGAACCCTACGATGTCCATCAATATTAAGTTTATAATCATTGTTACTCATTACAATTTTCTTTCTAATCTCAACATGTAGATCATGGATGTGTTAGGTAAAATTTTCAACAATCTTAAAAATTTAGGGGTAAAGGTACAAAATTAATAGCGGTGCGAGATAAGTAATTATGAATAATCTAAAGCAGACTTTTTTCTGTAGAACTATTAACAAAGTTGTTATAGGCAAATTCAATAATTGACAAAACCAAATTCTAATTACATGGCTTTTCACCTACAAGACACCTAAACAAGTATCCTAATTTATGGTTCACAACTTAGGTTTGTCTATCAGTTAGGGATGGAAGGTAAAAGTGACTTTTAAACTTATCTCAAATAGTTTTCATAGTGTCTTCCAAAAATAACTAACAAATTTGACATTTTTATCAAATTCAATGGAAGAAGATAAACCATGTAATTTCATAACTTTTCTAAAAATCAATTAGCAACATGGGAGGTATCTATTATCTTATTACAAGGAAGAAAATATGTTATCTTAGAAAACATATCCATTACTATGAAAATTGAGTCGTATCCCCTAATAGTCATGAGTAAACCTAAAATGAAATCCACTCACATCTTGCCATAAGGTATAGTTTTTACCAATTAACATGTGTGATACTATGAAACAATTCTATAGATATTCCTTTTCAAAGACAACCTATAAAATTTATCCTCAACAAGTGCAAAAGTCTCTAAATGAGGTTTGTGGAATGCACAACTTAGTTCCTCTAAAAAAATAACTATTATGAATGACAAAATCAACAAAGGGGCGACGTTTATCTTGATAACCTGGAGGTAAATAGAGCCAAAATTAGGACAATTAAGATAAGTGTCCTTCATCTTATCAAAACCAATAACCTTTATATTCATCACCTAAAGAAAACTAACTACTCGACTAAGAGCATCACCTACTTTGTTATCAACTATAGAGTTTGCTTAAGGATAAATGTGTCACTAAGGAATTTTACCCACTTAGCATTTCTAGAGTTCAACTTTTTTTGAGACTACAAGTATATTAATGCTTGGTGATTAGAATATATAACAAATTTTTGTGATAATAGATAATACCTCCAATTGGGAAGAGACTGGACAACAAAATAAAACTCTTTATCATAAATGGAATATTTCTGTTTAGATTCATTGAATTTCTCACTAAAGAATGCTATTGGGCGACCTTTTTGGCTAAGAATGCCTCTAATACTAATGTCAAATGCATCACACGCAACCTAAAAAACTTCACTAAAATTAGGGTGTCGTAAAACAAGTGTTATGACCATCATTTCTATAATTTTCTTAAAATCTTTATCAACTAAACTAGGCTATAAAAACTCTCGTTTCTTTAAATAATTTGTAATTTGAGCCATGATAGTGCTAAATCTCTTATTAGTGATCAATTTTGTAAAATTTTGTTATAATTATATCTCTATTTTGATTTTAAAATTGGTTTTAGTTGAATAGTTATTCACAATTTATAATTATATGCAGATTTAGATGAAAATGAAATTTAAAAAAAAATTAGGGATGAAGTAGAAAATTTAGAAAAAAAAAAGAATATTACCCTTTAATTTTTGACAAAAGAAATTAAATTGAAAAGAATCTGTAATATATATAGTATATATAATGCATATATATATATATTCAATACATATATTCCATGCTATATAAATATATATAATATAATATAACACATGTTCAATTAGAATGCAGCGTGAAGCAGTACTTAGGGCTCACATTAAAGTTGAAAATTGAAGCTATGTGCATGCCCCATTTAAAGCCCGGCGTACAATTAATTGAAGCCCAGAATCTGAAGGCCCACTGAATGGATTTAAAGCCCAGCCGCGTACAATTATTTGAAGCCCAAATTGAGGCAGCCCACGAAGAATTAAATTGGAATTAAAGCCCAGCTCAAGGAAGGATAACTCACGCCAGCAGCTTCTTGAGAAGGCAGTCCCTTCACTGTAATTAAATGGAAATTGAAGGGCTTTTCAATGGCTTGAGAATGCGGTCCCTAGGCTGTAATTTCACCCAATTTCAAGGGCATAAACGGTATAGACATAGGGAAATTCTATTGGCGATAAACTACTCTTTAGAGCTCAATCAACTAAAATTTCATTTTTACTCTTTATAGTCACAAGAATTACTCTTTACAATTCATAAATTTTCAAATATGTCCTCACAACCACAGCCACACCATTTCTCACATTCCTCACACAAACCCTACAATTCTCGGCCATTGTTTTGGCGAGAAAAAAGAAATCTAGAGACTGTAAAATTAGGTATGCCTTCTTTTCGCAATTTTATTTCTTTAATAATCGCACTCGCACATGACGGTATCATCATCGGTTGACGATGGCCACCACCATCGCGGCTGATGAAGGCGGCGATAGTGGCTGCCATTGTCATAGCCAGGGTGGAGGGTTTTGGTGTGGGGGATGGGATTTTGAGAAACCCTCACACCTCGCAATGCGGAGGGTTTTGAAACCCTCCGCACCGTGAGGTGTGAGGGTCCGAACCCGGTTCGGGTTTCTCAAACTCGGGTTGGAGAAACTCGAACTGGAATTTTTTTTATTATTTTTTTTAGTAAGCCTTTTTAATTTTTTTAAAATATCATTAATTTCATATTATTCTCACATGTTATTTTTCATATTAATTATATTTTTACACTTTACCTTTTTAATAAATTCAATTGTTGTTAATCTTATTATAAACAATTTTATTTGCCATCATGTATTTAGATATTTAATATAACATTCTTATATGAATTAAATTAATTTTATAATAGATTATGATTATTTTAAAAATGACTGATATGGTATATTCATTTATAGGTATGGCACGTACTCGAGGGAGAGGAGTAGAGGGAGCTCGCCCATCTTCATCTCGTCCGCGTTTGACAGCTTCCATAAAGAGGAGAAGGGTAGAGGGTCATGAGCAGCCATCTACTAGTGCTCTAGAACAGCCATTTATTAGTACTCCGGAGCAGCCATCTACTGACGATATTACTGGACCATTTTTAGGACGCCCTGAAGATCCATCCATTTTAAAAAGTTTTAAAAATCATGTTGCTTTTCGCATATGGGCCGAAGAGGTAAGCGATTATAAAAATAATTTTACATTTAAATTAATTATTATAATTTTATTAATTATTTTATTATTTTTATGTAATAGGAAAGAGATGTATTGAAGTGCAATAGCCATGGACAAAGAATTCCTGATTGGTCATTGGCTAATCAGCAACGTATTCATGATGTTGTCATCAAATCTCGGTTGGCACATTTGATAGAATAAATGTATCGATTTGCGAATCTTACAGTCGTGTCAGTCTTTTCAGAGAGATGGTAGCCAGAGACTAACACATTTCATTTATCATTTGGTGAGATAACAGTCACGCTAGATGACGTTACTACTATTTCGAAAATACCAGTTGCTGGTAACCCTGTATCAGTCCCTCATTTGACAGGTAATGAAGCTTGGAACTTACTATGTCGTTTACTTGGGGTCTCAATAGAAGAAGCAGCAGGCCAGATAACGGAGACTCGGGGACCGTATGTGAAATTAGATTGGCTGAGAAGAACGTCTATGAACATGCCAGATTTAGTTCTGGATGAAGAAATCTACAATGTCAATATGACATATTTGTTATTTTTATTAGGTTGTACATTATTTGTGGATAAGAGTGCTACCATGATTTCAGTTTCCTATCTTGTATTGTTGGAAGACTTAAGTGTATCTGGTACGTATACATGGGGGGCTGCTTCTTTGGCATATTTACATAGACAGCTGGGTATCGCGAGTAGAAGAGATGTCAAGAGAATCGTGAATATTTGACATTACTTGAGGTAATAATTTAAATTTTATTATTATGTGCATATATTTGACATATTTTCATATATATTAACAATTATTTATATTAAATGTACACAGTTTTGGATATAAGAACATTTTCCATTGACTAGAAGTAAACATAACTTAGCATATACTAACGAGTTGCCTAGGGTTCACCGTTGGCTTCCTGTTCATGAGTACGATTCTTTGCAATCTTTGCGAGAGCAACTTGATGACTTAATTAAAGATCAGGTATTTTGTTCACACATTATATTTTACAACTTAATATAGCTAGTTATTGAAATTTTGAAACATGTGTAGGTCATATGGACACCATATAAGAGGCATCACGCACAGCACCCACTGCATGAGATTGTGTTCTTCTCCGGATGTCTTAAGTGTGGATGCGTGATTGAGCCATATCATCCGGAGAGGGTTCTGCGACAATTTGGGCATATGGAAAATATACATCCACCTCTATTATTCCATTTTAAAGCCAAGCGAGGTATAACTACGGCAACATATAAGGTAATTTATGATTTTATTAATGATACTTGGACTCGCTTGGATTTTCACTTATTGTCAACACACCGACGGGGTGAACTTGCCCGAGTGCCATGGGAGTGCAGTGAAGATTACTTGGCGTGGTATCATCGTATTACGCATTGAGTCATACAAAACCCTGCTGTTGTGGCCAAGTTACAACAATAATATTTATTTATCTAGGGATCAACTTGAGCGAAAGTATCCATCAATGTCAATGGTCAGGGGTGTCATTCACGAGGCATCAACGGATCCGGATTGGGCTGTAGTTGAAATTCTACAAGGCCTGGACCTAGAATAGTCCTCAGAATCTTCTTTGTCACGTACTCGAAGGGATCTTCATGTGTCAAGCAATGTGGGACCTGATGAGGCCTTCAATAGATTGGTCTTCCAAAGATAGGATAAAGTCGTCCAGAATTTAGCCTGCGGGCAGAACAACAATTAGAAGGCCACGCGGGGGAATTCCCCGCGCGGGCCCTCCGACGGCCAAATCAGACAATATTCTGTGAAATATGCCTGATGCATGTCGCAAATATTATGCATGACAGTACTGATATGTGTATAAATGTTCATGTTTATGCTGATGAGTAGTTGCGGGGTGAATAATTGTCCTTTCATGAATAGTACTGTTCAAATAACCGATTGGTTACTGATTATAACCATCTGGCTGAAGAAAAGACTGGCTGCTGGTTATAACTGACTGACTGCTGATTAAAATCGTTTGCCTCTTCCTTGGAGTTGAACAGCTGAAGAAATGATTGGCATCGGGTTAAAACCGATTGGGTCTTGGTTAAAACCGAGTGCCCAAAAGTAACGGGTGCCCAAAAGTAACGGGTGCCCAAAGTAACGGGTGCCCAAAGTAACGGGAGCCCAAAAGTAACGGGAGCCCAAAAGTAACCTGGAGCCCAAAATAACCTGGTGCCCAAAAGTAACCTGGAGCCCAAAATAACCTGGTGCCCAAAATAACCTGGAGCCCAAAATAACCTGGTGCCCAAAATAACCTGGAGCCCAAAATAATCTGGTGCCCAAAATAACCTGGAGCCCAAAATAACCTGGAGCCCAAAATAACCTGGTGCCCAAAATAACCTGGTGCCCAAAATAACCTGGCGCCCCAAGAACCGAGTGCCCCAAAATAACCGAGTGCCCCTAAAATGTTTGAGAGCAAAATAGACTCCTTCTCTCTCTCCCCTCCCTATTGAGCGTTGAAGTCTCGTATTTATAGGAGAGTTTGGAGGGGACAAAGTGGTCTCCATCCCAGGTTTTCGGGGAGACACGTGGCGATCATCGCGGCTTTGCAATTCGAATAGCAGTTCGAATGAACCGAGTGGCACTCGGTTCTTCTTGAGAACCGAGAGACTCTCGGTTCTTTTCAAGAACCGAGGCTATTATGATTATGACGACTACTTCTTGTTCGGGACGATAATTGTTGAATATTTCTTGAAACTCGAAAAAGATGGCCGGGACTCGATTTCAAAAGAACCGAGAGGAACTCGGTTGTGGAGAGAACCGAGTAGGACTCGGTTCTCCGAAAGGAACCGAGTGGTACTCGGTTCTTATGGAAACCGAGCGGAACTCGGTTCTTAGAGAGAACCAAGTGTTACTCGGTTCTTGGGAAGAACCGAGTGGCACTCGGTTTTTTTTGGAAGAACTGAGTGCTACTCGGTTCCTTCCAATTTTAATGCGCCACGCGACTTTATTTCTTGCAAAAATTTCTTTCGTTTTCCAACATTTGTTTGGGCATATCACCTGCACATAGATCCAAGTTTGACAGAGGTGATCAAGATAGAGCGACCATTGCTGATGTGGTAAGATTAATTTTGTAATTGTAATTTTTTGAAATATATTATGTTTAATTTTTCATATTTAAAATAATTATGTCTTGTAGCGCATCATGGCATCACTGTCTCCTCTTACGCATATCATATCAGGTGGATCCACTCAGGATGTAGATGCGTGGAGACGGGCATGTCTTCAGGTATATGATATTTTAATTATTCTTATTGGGTCTTTTTCTACTGGGTCTCATGTATATACTATCCCACGGAGCGTCTTCTAGTGTGGTTCAAACACCGACAGTGGTTACATCACCTCCAACACCAATTATAAATCCACCACTTACGAATTCAGATCCACATCATTTAGTCTCAGGCCCCCCTCAAGAGACAAGAAAAAAGACGGATAGAGATTAGATTTTTGTTGTAATATGAGACTATCTGTATTTAGTGCAATATCACTAATTACCCTTTCAGGATGTTATACTTTATATAGTTTAGTTATTATGTGTTTGTTATTATTTATGTATTTTGTATTTGTTTTTATTTTTTTGTTAAAAATGAAAAACTAAATATTATATTCATAATGTTGCTTTTATAAATACTTTAAAATAAAAATGTAAGAACAACATATACATAAACATTATTTTTATTAACAAAATGATTGTCTTTAAAAAAAAAAAATCAGTGATAGATAGTTAGAAGTTACATTAATAAAATAAAATGATACTGTTGGCTGATTGATTATTGTAAGTTAGGCTGATGAAGAGGGTAGTTAGTCGATGAAATGGTAAAAAATATATAAATGTCGAAACTATATTAGTTTTTTTAAAAATTATTTTCATAACTCGAATAACTAACCGTGTTATTTTAAAAAGTAATTTTATCGTTATTAACAGAATATAATTTTTTTTTTCCAAAATTGAAACTCCTTTTATATCATAAACTTTAATTATGGATCAATTAAATCAAATACATTTTGTGTCAAATAAGATATTAGTGCAATATAATCCACAAAATAAAATGCGAAAATATATACAAAGTATAGGAAGGCTCAGATATGGGCAACAAATCACCACTTAGGTAACTCCAAAAATAAGACCACCAAGCTCCAACGAAATCCAGCCTTGAATCGCCCAATCGTTCTCCTCTCTCAGCCGAAAGCATGGCTAACATACGTAATGGGCTGGGCTTCTCCATCTCTTGAGCAAATGGGCTTATGCCCATTTCTCCACTAAAGAGATAGTAAATGGGCTTATGGACTTTAAATTGGGCTACCAATAAGTGGTGATATGGGTTAATATTTCAATCACGGGCTGAAGCCTATGAAAATTAAACTTGCCCGAAAAATCATCATCGCCTTAGGCCTTATTCGGAAACACAACCTAAGAATCATGTGTCAGATAAGTCAAAAACTTCCTGTGTTGCGACATCTTAACCAACCAGAGATAAAAATGCCTGAATTCTGGATATGTATGGCCTTTCCTAATCACATGCACTATCACATCGAAATCTATACCAATTCAGTGCAACAGGAGGAATTGGTGAGCTTGGTTTAAGGAATACCTAATAAATGACATATGCAACAAAAATTGTTGTTAAAACAAACATATGAATAAATAACTATATAAACAAATAAATAATAAAATAAGTAAGAATACCTGCACAAAATGACAGTCATTCAAAAATCCTATAGTAATCATTCTGTGTTGTATTGCTAGAGGAGGGATCGATCTGAGTGGACAATATGTAAGACACTGGATCCGTGACAAATGCACCAATACGACATTGTATTTTGAAGCAATTAAATGGCCCATGTTAGGTAAAGTCATCCAATGCTCGCACGATGCAATGTCATCAAAGCAATACAATATATGTAGTAACTCATCCACACGTATGTCTGATCCATATAATTACGTATACATCACACGAAAAGATTGTAACTCTCCTATCAGACTAAAACGAATATCTCTCCAACTGTGCTCACTCATACCAAGTAACCCTGCTATCACGTGAAATCCACAATGTCCATCTGATTCTACATTAACAATACTATGCACGAACGATTGTATTTGTGGTGGGAAACAATCATCATACCCTTTGAGTCGGTTGGTGTTTCTCTTCGATATCCATGTTGTTAGGGATGTATTGTCTTGACCAGATTGAATTATTTCAAACAAGGATAGATCACGTTTGGTGGATGTATCAACCTGAATTTTCTTCTTCGATGCTGGTTTGCCCTTCGTCATAACTTTCATGGTTGGTGGTTGTAGTGAAGTTATGTCTGGATTAACTATTTCTCTCAACTTTTGCTTTAATACTAGCTTCACTAGCTCCGATTCTGAATAAAACATTTTATATATACTTTCCATCTCTGGCTCAATTGTTACCTACGATGACACACCATCATAAGCTGACTGCACTACCTGCAACCTTGTCCAATGAGGATGCACAGTTGACAAAGGAATTGGCCGTCCTTGTACCATGAACTCTGCAATTTCATGTGCATAAGATAAACTGTATGTGCTTCTAATCACACATCTACATGAAACTTTGTCTATCCCAATTTTAGGATCAAGTTGCGATTGCATTAACACCATATTCAATGCACTTTTCGATTTAACACCTCGCAATTCTCTAAAAATTGTTGGTTTGAAGTTATGTTGCACCAATGTTAAACTTTTCTCAAACGACCCCTTAATCTCTACATGTTGCAACTCAATAAGACTGTTGATAATTGTCCATGATGATTCTAAGTTACCTTTGAGAAGATCCAAGATGTCTCTTCAACTTTGCATGTGCATTCTCAGCCCTGTTCGTAGTAACGTTATCAAAATGCATTATTCTATTTGTCCATGCTACAACAAATTTTTCCTTATAATCATTTAACCATGTCTTTCTCACATAATTAAGTGTGCCCTCATATGCATGATACTTAAGTGTTAACTCATACAGACGACGTTCATACTCATCCTCAGTCTAAGCAAAAACAACTAGGTTCCAACTTAACATAAATTTCTCCCATGTCTCATTTCTATCAAATAATTTTTTACATTTGGCGAGCACATTTTTTGTTATATGCCACCTACACAACAAGGTGCTTGTGGTTGAAAACACTTTCTGTATTGCATTCATCAATCCCAATTCTTTATCGGTTATAATTACTCTTGGATACGTATTATGAGTCATTAGACTCTTTAATTTCTCCATTACCCATGTGTAATTATCCTCATATTCATGATCCATAAATGCGAAAACAATAGAAAAAGTTAGCTTAGTTAACGTCACACCAACGATCTCTAGCAATGGATACTTATATCTATTAGTTTTGTATGTACAATCCATTATTAACACATGGGGGAATGTTTTAAATAACTCTATAGCCATCGGATGAGTCCAAAATAAGTCTGTGATACAATCTGATAATCTATCACTTCTATGCCATTCCACATAATTACAATCTTTTAATTTTTTCATCAAGTGTTGTATTTGTGATCGACCACCTTTATCCATGACTCTATATCTTTGTCGTGCCTTATATATAGTTTTAATGGTACTCATATTTTTTTCATCTTCTGCCTTTAACGTTATCAAAATATTTCTAGACTTCACAAGATTGTTAGACATTGTTATCATAATTTGTTTCTCTTTCTCTGTAATTCGGCCAGCATATGAATGACCCTCAAGTTGAGCTGCTGGTAAATGGTTATGCAATCCACATACAACCTTCAACATCCAGTGTTCATTTGACAATTTAACACCAAGTAACTCAAATGGAAAACCACACTTTTTAGAACCTATTGTCCTACGGTTTGTTTCTCCTATTGTCTCATCTATTTTTCTTGATGATTTATACTTTCCACTCCGTTCACAAGCAAGACGAACTCTAGGTTTTCTTCCTATACCCCCAGATTCAGAACTCTTTATAACAATAATCATTCTATTTTCTTTTCCAACTATCTTAACCCATTCAATAAGTGTTTCTCTATTACTAAAAATCTCATTACTAACAAAAGTTTGACTAGTATCAAACGATATGGCATTCTCATTCTCAAAATTCTCTAAATTTTGATCATCAAATCCCTATTATCAAAACAAAAATAAGATACATAAATTAAAAATGCGCAAAAAAAATAAAATATATAAATTAAAAATAATAAGATTTATATAAACAAAAGATTTATATATAAAAATAATAAGATTATATAAGTGGTTTCGGGTCTTACGAGTCACCGGTTTGGGTTCCCAACCGTTGTGAGTCAGGAACCCGAGGCTCCCCCGACCCGTAGCGGTCGAGGAACCAAGGGTTCCCCAACAGGTGCGGGTTGGGGGACTCGAAGGTTCTCGACTCGTTCTAGTCGGGAACCCGAGGGTTCCCTGACCGCTATGAGTGGGGAACCCAAGGGTCCCCCGACTCGCAGTGGTCAGGGAATCCTCGGGAACCCGACGACTAACAGTCGGGGAAGCTCGACTTCCTTAACTGAAACTTTTCAGGGAACTCGAGCTTTCCCGACGCATTGCAGTCGGGGAAGCTCGGGTTCCCCAATATTCGGCCTCTACTCCAATCATTTTCTAATCATTCTCAGCATTTTCAAACATGCAACAATCCAAAATTAGAAATAAAATGAGTTCCCAGAATATTTACACGTGCTACTGGTTTAGGGTTTGCGCTTCATTGTAATTCACGAGATGCTGCTCATTGTGCACGACGTGCTGCTCATCATTTTCTCCATAAAACTCTTCCCATCTCATCAATTTTTGGATATAATCATCCATTATAGAAAACTAGAAGAACAAAATTAAAACTAACAGAAACAAGAACAAGAAGATAATCGCTATGATCAGAAACCTTCACAGTGAAAGTGATGGGAGATGGCTGGATGAAGAGTAAATAAAATGAAAAAGTAGTTGGGAGAAAGTAGTTAGGTAAGGGTAATAAAGACTTTTTAATGGAGGGTAGTTGAGACAATATTTGACCTAGGTGTGAAGAGTAATTCATCAGGTTGCTAATAGAATTTCCCATAAATATATGAGAGTGCGCTAGAGAAGAAACACGAAACAGAGCGCCGGGCGTGATATATATGGAGTGCACAGAAGAGGGGATGAGAGAACGTTGAGGAGAAGATTTCTTAGACAACAACACGGGGAGGAGGGAATGGAGAGCACAGAAGAAGAGAGGATTTCTCGGACAGCAAAACACTGAGGTTCTCTCGGACAGCAACACGAAACCAACACAGTGTGCTGGAAGGCTGGAGAGGGACACTGTAGAGGCAACGCATAGTGAGGGAAGGCCCTTAATTTAAGCACAGTAAAGATTAGTTTTAATTTTCAATTTTAAGAATCCTGTTTTTTTGTTTCTGTTATTAGTTATTGTATTAAGGTTCCTGTTCTTGTTTTTATTTTCTGTAGTTGCTTACATTCTGTTAAAACTTTCTACATTAGAATTATATTGATGCTTTAAATTCTATTTTGTTGTTATTTCAGATGCTCTTATTTTTTGTTATTTATTATATACTGTTATTAATTTTTGTTGATACTTTACCATTTTAATTTATCATAATTAATTTATATCATTTAAATACTATCTTTTAATTTTTTCAAATTTAATTTTAGCATTTTAATTTTAGCAACTTTAATTTCTTGTCATTTAAATTCTATCATTTAAATACAGTAAATTACTATTCTGTATTTTTATTTTCTTGTCCTTTAATTTTTTGTATTCAAAAATAAAAATATGTGACTAATAATTCTTGGGTCAAGGAAAGGACAGTATCCGATGCCAAAATTTTCCAAGTTAACTAAACATCATTGCAAGTTGAGGTATTAAAATTAATTTTTAGATTTTTGCAAAACACTTGAATTTGGATTGAGGTATATGCCTAATCTAGAATCCTCATGCCATATATGTGGGTTGTCGAATTTAGAAATATCATCATCCTCAAATCTAAGTGAAATTTATATACATTTCGATTTATGGTGGTTGCTTAAGTTAGAGTCGACATGCCACGTATGTCGATTACTAGAATTAGAACCATCATCACCCTAAAACGTAATCAATAGCAAAGATCTTAAAATTAATTTAATCCGATGATACCTTCTTTTGTGAGTCTTGGGAAATATTTGGATTGTTATTGAAATTGTCTTGATCTGAGACATTTTGTTTTTAGTATTTTCCAATATTAATTGATCTGATCTGATCCACACACTCACTATTTCAATCTTTTGTACTTTCATTTCTTGTACATAAATAAATGAATTGGTCTGATAAATCATTTCGTATCGCGGCTTTTATTTCCGTTTTAATGAAAATCTCCTAGTAAATCGGTCTAGACTCCCATCCGGTAAATAAATTTGTGTTGCAATGCACACTTGTACACTGACAAGTATAAACGCCTTGTGTCTGCATACTTGTTTTCTTCTTTGTTTGTTTGTATTTGTTTATTGAACTAATTGCACAAGATTAAGCACAGTCAATCTCTTAATGAATTTCCTATAAAAAGTAGTCAGGCCATGGAAATTATGAATCTTTGACACTGTCTTAGGTTTAGGCCACTCTTTAATAATTCGAATTTTCTCAAGGTTAACAACTATGCCCTAGGCAGAGATAATGAAGCCTATGAAAAACATTCGAGGTTGGATAAAGCAACACTTCTTAACATTTACATACAATTTAGCAACCTTAAGAGTTAGGAAAACTTGTTTGAGGTGGTTTATATGCTTATCTCGGGACTTGCTAAAAGTCAAGATGTTGTCAAAGTAAATAACCAAAAATTTTCTTATGAACGGTTTAACTATTTTTTTCATAACTACCATAAAGGTACTAGGAGCATTGGATAGGCCAATGGGCATAAGTAATCATTTATAAAGTCTACCTTGCGTTTTAAAGGCAATTTTCCCATAATCTCTAGAAAACCAACTAGAACCAACCAGCATATCCAACATATCTTCAAATCTCGAAATGAGAAATTTGTATTTGATGGTGATTTTATTAATGGTTATACTATCCACACACATTCATCAAAATCCATTTTTCTTTGGGGTTAAAAGAGAAGGGACGACACAGTGGCTAAGGCTATGTCAAATAAGTCCTTTAATCAAAAGGTTTTCTACTTACCTATTCAATCCAACTTGCTCTTTTGGGTTCATCCTATAACGGAGAAAATTAGGTAATTGAGACTCGAGAGTTAGATCAATGGCATGTTAGATATCCCTCATAAGTGGTAGGTTACTAGGGAGCTCATTAGGTATGATATCAGGAAATGTTTCTAACAATGGTTTCATTCTAAGTGGAAACTTCAAACTCTTCAAGGAATTCAAAATTGACTCCTCAGCTATGATGGTTAACTCATATCCACTTTCTTGGCATTCTTTTCCAAATGCCTTAGGAGCTAACAAATAAATGTGTGTTTTATTAGGGACTAGTGGTGCTTGCTTGGGCTTGGTCCTAATGCCTCTACTAAAAGATTTAGTAGGGATCAACATGAGTTTCGTACCCTTATAGTTAAGGACATAGGTATTTTCTCATCCATAATAAATTACATGGGTAAAATTAATATACACTCATTGAACTTTGAAATTGTAATTATTTACTCACTAAATTTTAAATTATAACTATTTACTCACTAAATTTTTCTCAATGTCAACCATTCATCACTTATTACAATTTCGTTAAATGTTACAAAAGAAAAATGCTAACGAAATATGACGTGGCTAACAGAATCCAAAATAGACCAATCAAATATTTATTTTCAGCCAAGTCAGCTCCCTGTCAACTCCAAGTCCATTTGCCAACTCATTTCAACGAGTTTAATTTACTGGAACCTTAGAGAAGGAATTCAAATTTGAAGAATATAATTAAAACTTAGGGTTTTTACACGGCGGTGTTATGGCTACACAAGCACCACCCGAAAACTTTGGCTTGCAATGTGGGCTCTCTTGCGGAGTTGGGGTACTTCAAGGACTTATCGGAGATTCTCTACCGGCTTATTTAAGGTCCCAAGGTTTGCCAGATAGCTAGGCAAGAGCATGTCGGGAGGAAGTTATTGAGGCTAGGGTCTTTTGGGCAGAAGAGAAGATTTGGATTTCGATTTGGAGGAAAGAAATATAAGAGGTCGAAAAGGCACCCACCAGCATTGAATGAGAGCAAAGAGGCAAGGGTCATGGCGGCGACGAAGAGGGCCGAGATGGAGAAAGAAGCGGCGAGAAATCTGAGGGAAGAAAAGAGAATTTTCCAAGCCAAGAAAGCCGTCTAGTTGTATAGCTGTAACCCAGATTACTAGTTCTTGCACGATCGCATTTCTGACCATTTTGCCAATTGTCTCAAGTCAAATATTCAGTGCTTGAACTTCGGCGAACCAAACCAAATCAGTCTCACCACGAAATGGTGCCCTTCTCTGGAATCCTCCTTTGGCTGCTCGACATTGCTGTGGGAACCCTCAATTTTAATTATATTCTTCAATTTGGTCATTTACTGGAAGCTTAGAGACAGAATTCCGTCTCGAAGCTTCAGGTAAATTAAATTCACTTAAATGAGTTGGCAAATGGACTTGGAGTTGACGGGGAGCTGACTTGGCTGAAAATAAATATTTGATTGGGCTATTTTGGATTCTGTTAGTCACGTTGGATTCCATTAGCATTTTTTCGTTTGTAACATTTGATGGAGTTGTAACGAGTGATGGATGGTTGACGTTGAGAAAAGTTCAATGAGTAAATAGTTACAATTTAAGGTTTAGTGAGTAAATAATTATAATTTTAAAGTTCAATGAGTTTATATTAATTTTACCCTAAATTACACTCATATCATAAAACCAAAGGCGACCTAAAAGGATATTGGCAACATCTATAGATAAAACATCACAAAAAATCTTATGTTTGTAATCACCTAATTAAACAGGAACAAGACATCTCTCGATGATTGGTAAAGTTGTTGAGAAATTTGTATTTTGATTTATTGAGAAAATATATTTTTAATGATTTTTCGTAAATTTGATTTATTGATGATTTCCAAAATATTTTAATTTTCTCTAAAATTGAAAATCTTTATACTCATATATCTCTTTAAAATAGTTGAGTATATTTTGTATTAGTCGAATATGTTATAAAGGTTGTGAGAAAATCTTTGTAAAAATCAACTAAATATGAAAAAACTTTTTGATATAATCGAGTATTGCTCAAGATTCTTTCAAAAACAATCGAGTATATGAATTGGTCCAATCGATTATCATAAGTTCCTACTCAAGTATGTTATGCAAAGTTCTATTATCTTAAAGTTAAATCGAGTATGATACTTTTGAAATCGAGTAATGATCTTTCATCACTCGAGTGAGTTTTTTTGAGAAATCGAGCATCTCTAAAGCTATATAATCTGAGCATCTTTTTACTCGAGTAAACCTTAGTTTTTTAATCGACTAACGTAGTTTATAAATCAAGTAAATATATATATATATATATATTACTCGAGTGAAGATAGATTAGTCTTTAGCTAAGTCTATAGATTTAAAAGCAATCAAGTAACCAATGTTGATACTCAAGTGAAGTTTTATGTTAATCGAGTAATCTTAACCTTGTAATCGAGTGAGTAATACAAAGTCTTTGTGGCTTTTGTGTTAGTTGAATAATGACTTGATCATACTCAAGTAAGCCTGTCACATAATTGATTACATGTTAAAGGGCAAGCCCCGAAAAACTAACTCTTGGTGGATCAATGCAAGGGATACCAGGTTTTCAAACTTTTTCAAAACCAAGCACGCAGCGGAAACAAAAACGACCCTTGCAAGACCCGATACAAATCATCCACATGCCCAAAAGCAAAACCAACCATAAGGGGTTTACAAAAATACCTTCAAGGAAGCTTTGCTTCTACTGGATGTCCACAAACGAAGCTCTAAGTTGCTCCCACGAACTTACAAGTCGGGTGACAATCCCGCCTCCTCAAGTGTGGAGGTTCTAGTTCGTCCATGCCCGAGCTGCCATTGAACCTTTCTTTAGAGCATGGCTAACACCCTCTTGAAGAAAGTGACTCAGAGCTGGTGCGGTTCCAAGGGTTGCACTCTCGCTGTCCAATAATAAGGATCCAAGAGGGAGAAGCAAGCAACAAGGAGTTAGGAGCAAGAACCAACCTCCATGCTTGCATCTATGGAAAATCAAGAAAAAGCAATAAAAAGGAAGGAAAGAAAGGGCCAAGAGCTTTTAAAATTCTCTCCAAGCTTTTCCTATCTTCCAGACGTGCTCCCCTTATTCTACAAACTTCCAATTGCATATATATAACCACTTTACAGAAAGCTGTGCCCGACACAAACTGTTAACAATTTGTTAGAAACAGTTGATCGGTTCACAATCGGTCGATAGCCTTAAGCCCAATGATAGACAGGACACGTCAGCAGTTACTATAAAATCTATATATTGCATTTTGGCCTGTTATTATTCGATAATAGCCTTTTCACTAACTCTTAATGAAACTAAGGCTCCGTTAACACTTAATGGTGTGCCCCGCTAACATTTAGTGGTCTCCCACTCAATTGGGTCTTATTGGTTAACACTTAACTGCAACTGACATCATTAACTCTTTAATGAATAGGAACACATAAATAATAAATAATCACTAATCGACACAACACTCGGTGTGCGTGTGACTTTCTAAATTCATAGCCATGTAGCAATCAAGACACGTCAACTCTTTGATGCCGGTCGAACACTTCGACCTACTAAGAGGATCTCTCCAAATACCCAGAGCATCTTGAAAGATCTTGAGTATCACCTAGTTATAACTCAAGACAATCCTAATGACAATGAAAGTCTACACTTTAGATGAATCTGTTATAGTTCTTTGATTACCGTACACTTTAATCCTCCCACTGACTAACATTCCTATCGAGTGAGAATCATGGATTGATTAAACTTACAAGACTTGATAACTATGTTAAATCTAGTACGGTGTGATCGAGGTAGCATTTTGGAATAACTTTCAACATTGGTAACGCCTTATCAATCATGCTCACTCTGGCTAGAGATTTACCAACTAAAACCTACTAAGACCACATAAGATATTCATCCCCATCTAATGGAAGATAATGGATCCCATCAGTGAACATTTGCCTCCACACACCACTGCCCGAAGACCACACAAAGAACATTCTCACCTCTTACTCTAGGTTGTTCCACTCAACGACAAATCTCTAACACCAATGCACAAGACAACTCTGTCGTTTCCAGTCAGAGGATTAGATACACAATCGAGGACTAACAACAGATCATTAATTCCAAAGCCATGTGATTTGTCGCAGATGTCATATTCAGTAGATATTCAACTAGCACCTATCCACATGTTTACTATCTGCATCTCATGCAAGATGACATATGACACACCACTCATACTTATTAGCATCTCATGCTAAATAATGGTAGTAGCACATGTGGTGGTCTATAATAGATAAATCATATTCTCCTTTTGATAAATCTCAAGGCCAGGAATTCCTTTAAGAAATTCTAAACTAGAAATATGTGTCATATCATTCTTAACACTTAAGAATTATATCTCTATCAGGAAATCTAAGGATTCATTCATAAATGAAAATGAAGAGTATAAATAAAGATATGACCTCATATATAAAGATTATATATGTGACAAGATTACATCATTAGTGCAAAACACATACATCATATGTAGTGTAAATATAACATTTAGAGCACTAACACTAACAACATGAAAAGTCCAATCGAGTAAGGCACTGTATTAGTTAAGTAAGCTCATGTATTAGTAAAGTAACTGTTGTCAAACTTTGAAAAATATAGACGTTACTCAGAGAAGAAAGAAATGATTGTTTTTGACCGTTTGAGCTTTAATTTTTTATTTTAAGAAGTTTGATTATGTCCTCTTGTAACAAGATGATAAATATGTTTATATATAATGTGCAAAATGTCTATCTTTATAAATGTATATCTCTCTTAATAAATTTGACTATTATCAATCAAATCAAAAGAAGATGTGAGTATGTGCAGGTAATAAGGCAAAATAAATGTCTCAAAACTTCTATAAAAGGCCAAGTGCTACAAGAGATTATATGATATGAAAGTTAATGTTCAAGCAATGTAGAGCCAATCTAAACCTAGACACATTAAAGCCAAATTGCTTTTAGGCCAAAGTTCACTACTTGAATGATAATTCTTCATGCTCATCTTCTTTCACTTCAAGCCATTATCTAGTTAAGCCTTATGAAGACCTTCTTAAACCAGATAATTAGAAACAAGAGAGTTGAATGTTTTATTCATTCATATATTGAAACTCTCTTTTGTTCAAGAGAATGTCAGCAATCATTGTATTATCTCATATTTTTTTTTTTGAGAAATCATTTCTCAATTTATGTGAAATTTGTAAACGGTTATACCTTATCCTTGAAAGACAGTGGTTGTAGCTGATCCTAGGATGAAAAACCCAATTGTATAAGTTACTGCTTAGGTTGTAAAAGTAGAGGTTATAACTTCTCTTGTAAAAGTTGGGATTCCTACTTAACCCATGAAAAGTTGAGGTTTTAATTAAACGTGTAAAAACTATGAATGGGTTATAGTTGATCCTGTTAGTTCGATTAATGGCGAAAATATCCCAAGAAAATGGGTGAATTGGGATATCTATAAATTTTAAAATTTAATAACATTATATAGAGGAAAAATGGGCGGTTTTGAAATACACAATATGTGTTTCGAAACTAAATTTTTTATTTGACAAGTTTCAAAATAAAAGTTTTTGTTAGAGCAAATTTCAAAATGTGGATGCAATATTTCGAAATAAAACTTTCTGATTTGGATATTTCGAAATCTTAAGGTTATAATTCAAAAACTCAATTTTACCAAAGTAATGATTTTCTTGAAAAACAATAGGGGCAGTGTCGTACTTGAGATTTCGGAGCCCTGAGTCAAAATGTAAAAAATGGGACCCCAAATCATAGTGTACATTCAAATTTTATTTTTCATAATAAAATATAAAAAAAATATTCATATCATATCAGAATAAAATTGAAAATTTTAGAACTGATGAACTAAAAACTACTTTCTTTGCAGTTTTGGAGGCAAAAATATCAATCAAATTTACATAATTAAGTTGTTCGAGCATTTTTTTCTCAATAGACAACATAGCCAATCTAGTCAATCTGTCCTGTGACATAATTGAGCAGAGATAAGTCTTGATCAACTTCAACTCGGAAAAACTTCTTTCTACATATGCAACTGTAACAAGTATAGTCAGCAAAATTTTGTAAGCAACACAAGCATTTGGGAAACACCCATCCATTCTGTTCAAATAATTTACCACATCAATTGCTTTTTTTGTTTCTGTAGGTAAAGAGTATTTCAAGACTAACAACTCCAAAAACAAATCATCTCCATCAATATCGGAATGACCATTATGCGTTAAGGATTTTTCAAGATTCTTACAAGACCCCAACAAAATATCATCATCAGCATACTTCAACCTCTCCAAATTAAATAAAAATCCAAATGTTTCTTCATATTTTTGAAATTGTTCAAATCTAGTTTGAAGTGAAGAACGAGGCTGATCAATTATGAAGAGGAAATAATTTACTCTAAAAGAATCTTCTGCTGATTGTGTTACCTCATCACTGCCATCTTCATCAAATTGTTTCTTTCCTCGAATCATGCGTTTTTCTCAAAATACAGCTTCAACTCCTATTTCATTTGCCATTTGTTTTGCTTCAACCATAGCCTTATCAAATCCAGATTCTCTATAGTCATTAAGAAACAAAAGAAGTCCTTCTAAAAGATTGATAACAACATCTCTATATTTTCAGTTTGAAGAAATTTACTTGCAGTGTTAATTGCATACAACAACTTGTACCAAATTACCATACCAAGTAAGAACTCAAAATTTTGAAGTTCATATGTTGCTAAGGACTCAATTTCGCTCCTTGTTTTAGCATCTTCACTAGTATATGCCAAGTCAAATAAAACATCTCTTATTTGTATAGTTTGCTCTTTTATAGGCCTAACATTTTCAACATGACTTTCCCAACGTGTTTGTGACAATGGCTTAAGTGTAAGACCTTTTACACGATCTTTAAAAATTTTCCACTACTGGGTAGAAGAAGAAAACAATGTATAGATGCGTTGTATCACTCCAAAAAATGACATAGCTTTAGGACAACAATTTGCCATATCACATAATGTCAAATTAAGACTATGACAACCACATGGAGTATAGAAAGCCCTCGGATTTATTTCAAGTAGTCTTGTTTGTACAGCTTTATGCTTCCCTTTCATATTAAATCCGTTGTCATAACCTTGACCTCCTATATTGTCAATATCAAGCTCAAGATTAGTCAACATGTTTTTAAGCTCAGTAAAAAGTCTAAGCCCTGATGTATCATTAACTTTCAAAAATTTTATCCAATATTCTTCTACCGTTGTAGAGTTTGCTGAATCATCCACACATCGTATTATAAGAGACATTTGCTCCTCATGATTGGCATCTGGAGTACAATCTAATATGACTGAAAAATATTTTACTTGTTTAACTTTTCTAACAATTGAACTTTTCACCTCATTTGCTAACATTTGTATCAATTCATTCTGAATTTTAGGGCCCAGATATGTATAATGAGTCTCATGTGCTTGAATATGCCAAATGTGCTCTTTCATAATTGGATCAAATTCAGCAATCATTTCAATCATTTGCAAAAATAGACCATTGTTTTCCACATAAAGCTTCTCACAGTCTCCTCGAAATGCCAAGTTATTTTTTGCCAATCTTTGGATAACAGCTATTATCCTCTTCAACACATGTCTCTAGTGTTCTCTTTCTTTATTGATTTCAGTTTGCACACTTTGATCAATTGTTTTATTTTTCTACAGTCTTACTTGCTTTATGATTTTTAAGACTTCGACTCATATTATGCCAATCTTTGTATCCTTCATTTCCCAACTGACCAATTTTACTCATTGTTTTTTGACTCTTGAATAACTTGTAGCAAAAGCAAAAAATCTTGTCCAAATGAACTGAATATACTAGCTATCTCCTATCTTTTGTTTCTCCATTGGGTAGTACTCGCTTATATTGTGATAATTCAAAACGCCTGCCAATACTATCTTTAGGAAACAATACTCGATCAACTCTTTTTGGACCCCTCTTTACTAAAAAATCTCTCATATTTTGATCAATCTTATCCCAACACCCTGGATCATAAAAATTAATCAACAAATCTTCATGTTGAACATTTTCTTCTTCTTCCTCATTCAATTGATTCACATTAACATTTTCTTTTTCTTCTTCATTGTTCAATTCATTGATATTAACGTGATTGTCTTTGTCTTTATTAAATTCATCAACCTTTTCACATTGTTCATTGACATTGTCATTCCAAGTTTCTTGTTCCTCTGCCAAAGTTTCATCCAAATTTTTAACTATTTCTGTCATTTCTGTTATTTTGTTGCTACTAAAGTATTTAAACATATCACCGGCTTGACATTAAACTAATGATTCTTCCCTTTGTTTTCTTTTTCTTTTTTGAGCTCTAGACATATGTTTAGAAGACATGATTTGTGATTATCACTTAAGCCTAACAAAAGGAAAAAAAAACAATTATTATAACAATACACAACTCGCTTAAGCAATAATAACATCAAACTTAATTTTTAAATTATAATTCAACAAATCAATAAAAATTCACAAATCAATAAATGCATAAAATCCTAGTTACCCATTACTTGAGCTTCTAATTCACTAAGATTCTAGTTAATCATAATTGAGTTTATAAATTTAAATTATCAAATAAAATAGAAATAATTAAACCCAACTAAATATGTTTGTTGGGTCTTGATTTTAAACTATAAAATCAAATTCTATATCACAAAACTTGTATACCTAAGGCACACAGAAAACATTAACATCTAGGAATATATATATATATATATATATTTACAGAATATATAAACATTAACATATATATATTTACAGAATATATATTGCAGAATATATTGCCGACCCCACATAGTGGGATAAAGGCTGGATATGTTGTTGTTGTTGTATATTGCAGAATATGTAAACATTAACATATATATATATTTACAGATTATATATTCTATATTTACATAATATATAAACATTAACATATATATATATTTATAGAATGTGTATTTATAGAATATATAAACATTAACATATATATTTACAGAATATATATATATTTTGTAAAAAATAACAAAAATACAAATAGCAGAAAAAAGAGATCTCTTTGGCAGATCCCATTGCCGGCCACCGTGGTCGGTGGTTTTCGACGATCAGAGGCAACCACCCGACACCCTTATCCCCATCGACCAACATACCAAAAAACCAACAAGATCCAACTGCCGAATCTGTATAGATCTAAGATTAAATTTTTAGCCTAACCAAAACCGTGTGTATATACGTATATATCATGCATCTATATTGAAAATAATTGCTGATAAAACTAAAAGAAATACTTTCTTGTAGATCAGTGCCACTTTCGCGATAAAAATATGGTTGGATCTAAGATCAGACGGCTGGATTTCAAAAAATCAGTGATTTAGAGGTTTGTTCTTCTTGAGAGAGTGAAAGAAAGGAGGAGAGAGAATTTGCCAGAGAGTTACTGCCGTGTTCAACAGATTTTTTTTCTTGGGGGGGAGGGGGAGAGATTTATATGGGGGCAAAATGGTCATTTTGACACAAGGGCAAAATAGTAATTTTCTTTTCAAATTTATGGGCCCCCTTAAATTGGCAAAATCATGGGCCCTGAGACAACGGGCTCTTGATTTTGCCTATGGGTCCAAGCCTGAATAGGGGACAATATTTATGATTAATTTTACTAGCTTGCTTTGGTTAACAAAAAAAATATTTTTAACTTTTAACAAAATACGTAAAAGTGATTGAGCAATGGACAATAAAGAAAATAGAAATGAGAACACGAGAATTTTAGAGTGGTTCGGCACTAAGTCCTAGTCCACTACTTTTAAGTCTCCCCATTTGAAAAATTTTCAATCCCAAACACTATCAATCAAGATAAACAAGGGTTTTATCAAAGTTCACCCTAAAATCTTTACATATAATGAGTTTTTAAGGCTAAATTCAAATCTTACAACACTTGATAAAAATAATAGATTTAATTTTATAGCCCAAAAAATTTATAACTATAACTCTTTACCAATGGTCGTACCAACCTCTTACAAAACCTTTAGACAAGGAGAGCCTAGGAGTAAATATACCACTTGAATACACTTGCTCTTCCTTTTCACATTCAATGCATAAGATTGATTGAGGAATATAACTTGATGCTTCAATAAATGTTTTTGTTCTTGTCTTTCTTGTCTCTATCTTCAAACACTTGTTATTTATATCAAGATAAAAAATTTTGGCCGTTTCTAACTGTTAGAGACAAGTTTTCACGAAATTTGAAGATATATTTCGAAACACAACATATGAGGTTTCAAAACATCCCAATTTGCACTAAGGTTTCGAAACATGGGGTAGCATTTAATGCAAAGCAAAAACTCTTACCTACCAAGATTTGCAATGATTATCTTTTTAAAATTGAAATAACTTTCACAAAAATAGTTCTAACAGCTTGAAAAACTTTTAAATGCAAAAATAATTTTTTTTTTATAAAATTGTATTTCAAATTTTCTTTAATCTACTATCAAAAACGATAGAAGTTTCGAAACATGCGATGTAAGTTTCTAAACATGAATACTTAGTCAAAATCATTTGAACCAAAAGCTTATTTTAATAACATATGCATTATAAGATATTTCGAAATATAGCATAAAAACATGTTTTACAGAAATTTTGAAATATACTCACCAAGTTTCAAGACTGTAGGATTTTAAATAAATAGAAAAGCGGTATGTAAAATACTTGAATCGCAGCGGAATATTCGAATCTGATTTGCCTAACAACCGTAGAAGAAAACTATAACAGCTTTCTTATCCGTCCACCCCTTGTCCGTCTAAGGCTCGAATGGTGATGCCGAAGATAGTATCATAAACTAATTCTGATTGTTGTGTATTTTTCCATTAGACTCTATGTCCATTTATAGGTATCACAAAGATACAGATAGACATATCTTTATAGGAATTTGAATCTAATTCAAATTCTAATTACTTATCCCATTATATTGTTAAAATTCAAATATTAATGAATTTGAAACAAATTCAAATTCATAACATTTATCTTAACATTAGGAACTTATCCCAATGTAACCGTAATTCTAACAATCTCCCACTCGGGTACATAGGATAATGCTTAACTCATCTTCTCATACAGGACGTCAAGGGGTGCGACCTTGATGACAATAATAAGAGTACTATATCAAACAACCACCAATGCCAACATAGAACTGCTGCAAAAAGAAATAAATGAGGGCAATGCCATCTATGCCTTAGATAATAAATAACACATCTATCAAATGCTTCCAATCTCTCAAGAGGAACTTTGAACAACAATTGATCATCAATCGAAGTTCTTGCACTCATGATCATCACACAGATGATCGTTCGGACTATGAGTTGCAAAACTTACATGATGTGGTATAAATTACCTTTCCCAAAATTCGAAACAACCCATCTCTTGGTTCAACCACTTGCCCAGACATAGCCCGCCTAGCTGCTTTCTTGCTAGCCAATTGGGTGACATGCTAAAGTAGTTTAATTGAACCTCAACTTCATAAAACAATTTTAGGTCAGAAGGCAATGTGAATAGGGTCCCACGTAGTGACAGAGAGAGAACAATCTTGTCACTTCCCTATAGCGGTCGTACAAGCGCATGTTGTATAATGTGCATGCTACGGTGGAGCTCCCACTAATCAGGGATGTCACACTCAAAACATCGTACAGATGTCGGCCTAGTCACCACATAGGCACTAGCTTGAGTCACTCAACTCATGAGTACTCACATCCTGCTATTCTCAGACTTAATATGGAATTTAGAATATATCCATATTCGACTTCTTCAAATAAGTCTTATCTTAGCCGTACTAAGGCGACAATAACAACCTTGGATACCCCTCATGTATCAAGGCACTTACACTGACCACATAAGTCCAAGAGTAAGTTGTCTCATCCTGCACACCACACAGGTGTCAGGGCGATCATCCGCGTGAGTGGACCGATCCAAGCCTAGTGACATTCACGAACATGTGCAATTATTTCCATGTTTTCCATATCAACAACATAATGTCATATAATGAAAACAGAAAGAAGATAACAAATATCCATTAAATGAGATAACAAATATCCATCAACATAAATCAAAATGAATGTCGTAAACAGTGATCAAATGTAGAACTCAAATTCTATGTAATCCCATACGCCTCACATGGGATTCAAATACATTCCTGCTAAGTGGCTTTGTTAATGGGTTAGCCAACATTTCAGCGCTAGGAATATAACTCAAAATCACTTCGTTGTCCCT
Organism: Diospyros kaki; assembly: GCA_036245055.1. Lineage (NCBI taxonomy): Eukaryota > Viridiplantae > Streptophyta > Magnoliopsida > Ericales > Ebenaceae > Diospyros > Diospyros kaki. The sequence goes on from BSEG01000010.1 coordinate 6,074,155, forward strand.
GATCAATCCTCTAATGTTGTGATATCTTCTTCTTATGTGCTTTCCTCTATCATGAAATTTGGGGTCATGTACGAACTGCATTGCAGCCGTATTATCAATACGAATTTCGATAGGTTCATTAGCCTGAGCTATTACCCCGAGTTCTCGAAGGAAAGCACTAAGCTAGGATGCATGTCTTCCAGCTTCTGAGCTAGCCACATACTCTGCTTCCATGGTCGACTGAGCAACACAATCTTACTTCTTGCTTCGCCAAGAAATAGAGCCTCCACTAAGAGTGAAAACATATGCTGATGTGGAGACACTATCATCTTTATCTCTGCCAAAATCAGCATCAGTGTAACCATGTACTTTCATATCTCCACCTTGGAAAACTAGAGCATAATCACAAGTACCACGTAGATACCTCATGATTCTTTTGACAACTCTCAAATGTATCTCACCAGGATTACTTTGGTATCTGCTTACTAGCCCAACGGCGAAGCAAATATTAGGACGAGTACACTTTATAAGGTACATGAAACTCCCAACAGCACTGGCGTATGGATTCTTTTCCATTAGTTTCCTTTCTTCCTCTGTTTTAGGGCACTGACTGGTACTCAAGGTGCAACCCTTATCAACTAGAGTATCAACAGGCTTTCAGTTATCCATATTAAACTGTTCAAGGATCTTACGAAGGTAAGTCTCTTGAGACAAACTCAAAAGCCTCCTTGAGCGATCCCTTGAGATCTTAACTCGAAGGATATAACTCGCTTCCCTTAAATCCTTCATCTCAAAGATAGAGGATAACCATTTCTTAATGGTGTTGATCATCTCCAAGTTATTTCCAACCAATAAGATGTCATCTACATATAAGGACAAAATTAAGAACCCATCTTTTGTCCGTTGGATATACACACAATGGTCTTCCTCCATCATGGTCAAACCAATAGAGATAACGACTTCATGAAACCGTAGATACCATTGTCTAGATGACTGTTTGAGACCATATATGGATCATTTGAGACAACACACTTTGCCCTCTTGCCCTTTGGTAACAAAACCGATGGGTTGATCCATAGATATCTCCTCGTCTAGTTCTCCATTGAGAAATGCTGTCTTGACATCCATTTGGTGTAGCTCAAGATTTAAATGAGCGACGATGGCTAGAATTACGCGAATAGAGTCAAATCTCACCACAGGAGAAAATGTCTCTAAGAAATCTACACCCTCCATTTGGGCGTAGCCCTTCGCGAGCAACCGGGCTTTATACTTGTCAATCGATCAATCAGCTCAGCGTTTGATTTTCAAAACCCACTTGTTACCAATCGCCTTTCTATTTGGTGGAAGATCAATAAGTTCCCACACCTTGTTCTTATCCATCGAGTCCATTTCCTCTTTCATAGCGATCAATCATTGATCTCGATTTGGGGAGGTTAAGACTGCTTCATAAGAAGTCGGGTCACTGTCATCCGACATGGCACACATAAGTATCCTTCTCTCAATATCATCAAAATGACGACGAGGGATAAGCCCACGCTGGCTACATCGAATTACTTGAGTCTCCGAAGTATTGTCTATGGGTTCACTCCCACTAACTGCAGTAATTCTCCCACTGACAAAAGGCATTTCCTCTTGTAACTCATACAATTGGGAGTCCTTATCAACCTCACCAATTCTTGGGAACTCATCCTCAAGAAACTCTATATCTCGAGATTTTGTCTCAGTCAAACCCCCACTAGGATATTCACCATACATGACGTATCCTTTTGAACCTTCAGGATACCGAATGAACACCTTCTTGCTGGCTCTTGGTCTAAGTTTTCCATACTTGTGGGTGAAGGACCATCAACGAGGATCAAAGCATGCAACGGAAGCGATTTTAAAGAAAATCGATCCTCGTATAGATAAGAATCTAGAAGACTTACTTTTTCTTCGGATTACCGGTCGGAATGGAGCGACAGAAGGAGGAGGCGCGACGGCTTCTTCGCGTGGTGGAGATGACGGCTGTCCTGCGATTCGTCGGCTCCTTCGCATCAGGTCTCTTGATCTTTCAAAGTATGACTCAAACTCGTGGCCTCTCTTGGTGAAGAAGAGAAAATCAAAAATTAGGGTTAAAAACAACTAGAGAGAGAATATATATAGGGAGAACCCTAGGGCTAAAACCCTAGTGGGCCAAACCCTAGTGGGCCAAGTCCATTTTAATTAATTCTCTAATTGGGTTAGCCCAATTAATTAATTAAAACCAATGAACTATTAAATAATTCTCTCTCAATGTAATTCACCCAACAGGCAAAAATGTATTAAATAATACATGAGTTACATCGAGCTACCCTGGGGACCAAAAGACAAATTATTCATGGCTGCTAAAATGACCAAAATATCCCTGCTACCCAGTAGCTATATTTTGTCATTCTAAGTGTTCCAACTATCACCATATGGTAACACTGACCCCACGAATAATTTTGCATGTGCGATGTCTTTGACCTACTAGTGTAATGACGATAATACCCCTCTGTGTAACACCCATCATTTAGAAAGGAATAATGTACTAACACCTCTCTAAATGACTTCTACCATCCTTAGATCACTAGTCCAATAATCCGTGACTAGTCGAATGTACTTGCTTATCACTGGGAGCTACCCAGAAGCACACACTCTTAAGTCACGTTCCTAGGGCCCTGGATTATTTGATTATTCTTGGACAATCACAAGGGGGTGAATCACAGAAACTATCTTGTATCAGTCTGTTTTAGCTAATTAGAAACCACACTCCCAACTCACAAGGTTGCTGATCTTTGATAGACCTCACCTACAGTGAATCTAAGAATATAGTTCTAGGCTCACTAGACCACCAACTAATACTCAAGTATTAGAGTACTCGTCCACGTAGTAGCAGTGATAGACCAGCTCCATGATAATCAGTACTTTGTCATTAGCTTCTATCACAGGTCCACTCTACGCATTCCAAATGCGCTTGTACAATTAGAGTAAATGGACTGTTTACTGGCTAAGGCAAGCCATCCTCCATTAGGATCTATTGCACAATGATCTTATCATGATAGAATGCCCAGTTCTATCAAAAGATCAAGAGTAATATTTTTCTTGCTTATTAAGTACCCATGATTCATGCCTAACTGTGAAGAATGACCCATCACATGAATCACTTACTTAATAGCATGGACACTTTTCCAACAATTAAATGTAAATGATATATGTGCAATAAACTGACTAAAAGAAACATCATTACCATAAATTAAATAAAACGTGTCTTTAGGGCATACATTTCCAACAGTGGGACGTGCTATGAACATATCCAGCTGATCCCCAAGGCCGCAAGTGATCCAAGTTTGGACTTCTTCTAGTCCATAACTCATAAGGGGTAGAGGGCACGGATTTGATTGGAACACGATTAAGAATGTAGGCTACAGTCAACAACGCATCTCCCTAGAAACTAATCGGGAGATTCGCCTGCACCAGCATTGATCTAACCATTTCCAACAAAGTCCTATTCCGGCGTTCTACAACACCATTTTGTTGCGGAGTGCCAGGAATGGTTAAGTGTCGAACTATACATTTTTCCTCACATAGACTTCTAAACTGATCAGAAAGATATTCACGGCCTCTATCGGTTCGAAGAGTTTTTAAGCTCTTATCCATCTGATTTTCAACCTCATGAACAAAGTTTCTGAAGCAATCTAAAGCTTCTGACTTGTGAGAAATCAGATACACATAACCGAAACGTGAATAATCGTCTATGAAGGTAATAAAGTATGATGCACCATGGCGTGCTCTCGTATTCATAGGACTGCATATGTCGAAGTGTACTAACTCTAAAGGACAAGATGCATGGGAAGCCTTACCAAAAGGTTTTCTCTTGGCCTTACCGGCTAAGCAAGGCTCACACACAGTGAGTCTTATTTTATTGAGAGATCCCAATAGACCTTCTCTCGCCAGCCTTGCCATCCTCTCTTGACCCACATGGCCAAGTCTCTTGTGCCATAAATCACAATCAACATTTGCGATAGAAGAAGTAAAAGAAACTAAAGCAATAGAATGGTTATTAAAAACATGATCTAAATTAAGTTTGAAAAAACCATCTACTAAGAAACCACCTCCAAAGAATGTATCATCCAAATAGATGTTCACGCTAGTATCACGGAAAAGAAAAGAATAACCTTGTCCTAATAAACATGCTACTGATAATAGATTACACCGGACTCCAGGAGCATACATAACGTCCTTCAGGAGTAGAATCTTGCCATTCTTCATCTTGAGCTGGAACAAACCAACTCCAAGAACTTCTTCTTGTGTGCCATTCCCAAGTGTGACGTACTGAGTTCCCGCTGGCACCCGATGGTAATCCACAAACCCTTCTTTCTCAACACTTATGTGTCGTGTTACTCCTGTATCCACAATCCACTTAGGACGTGAGCATGCAACTAATGCATGTGAGCAAACATGAATTAAAGGGGAATAAGAAGAAAAATGTACCTTCTTTGGCTCTGGACAATCCCGAGCGAAGTGACCCTTCTTCTTACAATTATAACATTTCAATTTGGACAAGTCTTTCTTTCCACGTGTCTCTCTTTTGGCCTTCTTGCTCTTGCCATTCTTGGGCGTAGGCCTCGATGCCTTCGATCCTTGTCTCTTGTGTTTGGGCCCGAAGCCCTCACGTCTGCCGACTTTGGCTACAAAAGCAGCCGCACGGTTCGCTTCAACGCACTCCGCCTCAAGCTTCAAATGACGTGAAATATCATCAGAAGTTTTGATATTTTCACTATGAGTCATAAGGAGCTTCATCTGAGACCACTCAGGGTCAGGCAAGGATCTGATCACCCTTAGGAGTTACTGCTCATCAGTAAGCACTACTCCCGCACTTTGAAGATCTTTGATAAGTGAACCCATCACTCTCAAATGCTCAGCCATGCTGTGCCTCGGGTCTTTGACATATTGTTGAAATTTTAATTCTAAAGCACGAAGCTTTGTTGCGGATGTTTGACCAAAAGTGATCTTCAACTTTTGCCACATTTCCATGGCAGTTTGGCAAGACTCGAACTGGCCCATGAGATCGGCCCGCATGCTAACTAGCATCGCAAGACGAGCATAACGGTCTCTCTCAAGCCATTTGTCATAGGCCCGCTGTGTCGCTAAGGAAACATTTTCCCCTTGCGGCACGGGAAGTGAAGTCTCCAAAACGTCCCATACTTTCTCCATTTGAAATAGATACTGAATCTGCTTCTCTCATGTGGCGTAGTTGGACCCATCCAACTTATCTATCCTAGTCATGTTTCCAGCAACTAAACTGGCGGCCATTAATCACTGAATCGGGGACAACAAAAGACATTCAATGCACATGTTCAAAGCAAACAATTAAATCAAACATTTAGCTATGTATTTCGGGATCAACAGATCGCCAGGCTTCAAAGTCATCACCCTTAATGCACAACTAAAATATTATGACTTAATTGTTTATGTAGTAGAACTAATCCACAATATCCAACAATATGTTAGGACCCACATAAGGCCCAAAATCGGTACTAAACTGAAATTAATTATCAATAAGCAAATAAGATTGAATATTTGTAGACAATAGATAATTAATTAAGTTAGCAAAAATGCCACATCACATCTATTTGTAATTTTAGACTCAAAATTAAACCTATTAATTTATGGTCTAAAAGAATAAATCAAACAAATATCATGACAATATTAAAACACATAATAAAAGTCATGAAAACAAACTTACTAATTACAAAAATTAATAATCCAGAATTAAATATTTCTAAAATAATTCTATTTTTTTTATTTATTTAATCTCAAAATTGGATTTATTATTTAATTTAGGCTCAAAATTAAACTATTTAATTCATGGCCCAAAACTATAATCTAAGTAATTAAATAAAAAATCCAGTAACATGGCCCAATCTAAAATTAAGCCCAAATGATTTTAAATAATTTTTTTTGTCTATTTATTAATAACCCAATTAGCCCAAAAGTAAGCCCAAGCCCAGCATTATCAATTAATAAGTTGACCCAGCTCTAGATCCAATTTTAATAGAACAAGTAGCCCAAAGCCAAGGCCCATTTCAACTGAAACAAAACCAATTAATCAGATCTTATTTTGGATCTTTAAATGGGGCGGGCTAAACTGATTCGAATCTGACCCAGTGGGTCGACCCATCATGCAAGTGGGTCTTCTTCTTCCCCAACACATAGGGTTTGCTGGGCATGAACCAGCGCTGCCGCCGCCCGCTTCTCCTATGCCTTGCCTCGCCATTGGCCACCTCTCCATCCCTTTCGCCTCTCATCGCCACTGGCCGCAAAGTCTGACGATGGCTCGCAACAGCCACCGCCATACTTGAAGACAAAAGGAGCAGCGACCATGGTGAACAGATCAAGCCATGGCCGTCGTCTTCCTTCCATTAACAACAGTTATTGAGGCAACCATTCGACGACCCACGTCAAACCCATGACGAAGAACAGAAAACAGAGGCATCGGCCATGGCAAAGCATACACAGCAGCGAGCCATGACCCATTAAAAAATTGGACAGCAACCTGCTATTGACAGCTCCCATGATCCGCGACATACGCGACTATCCATTACGCTGGAGATTTCTCAAAAAATCCATGGGGAAGACCCATAGGCTGTAAATCAGCGCTTGTGACGCACACAACCGCCGGCAACTGTCTCGGCCATGGCTGGAACGCAATGGACAGAAAATATTTTTTACGCAAAAATATCACGAGTTACCAATACGTGACTGAATCATAGCAAACGAATAGAGAGACCAAAAATTATTTCACACAAAATAATACTACGCATTTACTGATTTCACACAGAAAATAATTTCACATAGAAAATACGCGTAAATATCACAGGTTACAAAAACTAGTAAATATTAATGATCAATCATAACGGTGTAGACAAATAAACAATGGCTCTGATACCACTGTAGGATTTTAAATAAATAGCAAAGCGGTATGTAAAATACCTGAATCGCAGTGGAATACTCGAATCTGATTTGCCTAACAACCGTAGAAGAAAACTATAACAGCTTTCTTATCCGTCCACCCCTTGTCCGTCTAAGGCTTGAATGGTGATGCTGAAGATAGTATCAGAAACTAATTCTGATTGTTGTGTATTTTTCCATTAGACTTTATGTCTATTTATAGGTATCACAAAGAAACAGATAGATGCCTGCATGGGCAACCCAATTGGTCAAGAAGGGGGCACAAAGTGCCTTCGTGGTAAATCTTGGAACAATGACCAGGGATCGAGTCTCGCAAGCGATAGTGTGGGGTATCTTTCTCCAAAGTGAGGGGGGGCTCTTTGTGCGCGGTGGGCACGGGTCTAGCCACTGCGTCCGGCTGGGTTACCATGAATTTACCTCCTCCCCGCGTACTGTCGGGCCGGTTGTGGGGGGGCGCCCGGGGTGAGCGATTTCACCTTTTGGAACAAAGAAACAGATAGACATATCTTTATAGGAATTTGAATCTAATTCAAATTCTAATTACTTATCCCATTATATTGTTAAAATTCAAATATTAATGAATTTGAAACAAATTCAAATTCATAACATTTATCTTAACATTAGGAACTTATCCCAATGTAACCGTAATTCTAACAAAGACATTACTAATAGAAATATATATTTCCAAATATGAGCAACAATGTTTCGAAACATTATGCACAAACTTTTGAATTTTCGAGCCAAAACCATATATGCAGGATTCAAAACCTAGAATGGTTGATTTGAAATATGAATTTAACACATTAAAATTTTAGGCTTTAATTTGGTTTTTCATCAAATACTTTTTCTCATGTATCAAAAAATATCACAATAGATCCATAAAAGTTAAAACCCCTTAGTGGATGTTTTCAAAATCCTTAGTAGGGATTTTAGGTAGTGGACTAAACTCGTTGGCTGAATCACTCAAAAATGTTGTATTATTGTGGTTTGCTTCTTATATTTTTTATGGTATTATTTTTCACCTTCTATACAATGTATTATCATATGATTTAACCTCAATCAGAATCAAGCAAAATTACTCAAGTTTTCATGGTATGCATAAAAGATTTTCTAAAGTCTTTGATTTCATTTTTGTTTCTCAAATGCACATATTTGTTCATGAGATATGCAGATAAAAATTTAGTAAAGTAAACAAAATGATATTGTCGTCATCATAACTGTTTTCTTATACTTAGCTTCAAACACTGCCTCTCATCTATACATATATATATATATATACTTTAATTGAAATATGATTAGATTAATTTTTATGAAAACTCTTTTAATGCATATAATCTTATATCAATTTGCTACAACTTTTTATGTTATGAAAAATATCATTTTAAATCAGCTTTGATGCATAATATTTTAATATTACAAAAATATTCAAAACACCCAATTCACCCTTTCTTAAGTGATCTTTCAGTCGTGTTATTCACCCATGCAACTTTAAATGATTTTGGATGTAGTTCTACCTTAAGTTTGAGTCAAGTAATTGCAGATTAAGAAACCACATTTATGGTACTATTTCCATCAATAATTAGTATGCAAGTTCTCTCACCACTCCTAATGTATGTTTGAAAAATACTAATGCGTTTCCATTCATCATCATTGACACTCTCAATCAATACACACCTCACAATGTTAATCTATTGTATAAGATTAAGATTATCATCAGCAAAACGTGCACTCCTACCATGGGATTGCCTAGGTTAAAAAAAAAGACAACATTTTATGTGAGTGAGGAACCTTATTGGAAGCAACGTGTAACCTAAAGTATTGAGTGTACCATGTATAGACTCATTAGATTGGAGACACTCTACAAAATCATCTCCTATCTTTTGCTTATTCAGTATTTTGAGGACTTGTATCATTTGCTCAACAAGTGTTTCCACCGTATTTGAAAGGCTTCGCATTATATTTGAAAGACTCTCGAGATTATTCATTTGAAATTCAATGAATGTTGTAATGATTGAAAATCAATTGGTGTATTGGAGCAAGGTTGTTTATGTTTGTTATGGTCCATGAGAAAAGAAACAAATAGTAAGGGGAAGTAGGCCAATGAAAGATATGAGACTCAAATTGCAATTTAAATATAGACAAGAAACCTATTAAGATGCACAAATAGAACTAAGAAATTTAGATTAAATAATAATGTAAATAATAAAAAATAATGCTTGAGATGCAACAAATAGGTTAAGATTTTTTTTTTTTTGGTTTTAGTTTCTCTTTTTTTTTTCTTTTGTTAACAATAAAAGAATATTAAATGGATCAAAATAATAGAAGAATTTATAATTAATCAAAAACAAATAGACACAATCGTTTTTAACCCTTTTTTGAAAAAAAAAAAAAAACATTTTTAGACAAACCTTACCGAATTTTTAGGAAAGGAATTAAAAACGAATTTTTATTTGAGATATGGTTAGTTTTTATAATTTATTAAATATTTTTACCTAATAAATAAATATTAATCAAATTTTTAAAGAATATACTTTACCGAAGCAAAATGGAAGTTGGGTTAATGGTGTAAAAAGGACTAAATCCTGCAAGTATGTGGATTGGGTTGGTTATGGCTTGTGGGCTGTTGGGTTTGGGAAGAGTAGGGTCCAAGTTAGGTATTGAGTCAATCGAGGGTTTTAAGGACTTCTCTGTAAAGTCAATGGGTAATAGATCTTTAAATTAGGTTAGGATTTCACTGGATAAACTGGGTTAGGGTTGGACTTACAGTACAACAGCAAGAGGGCGCAATGATGGTGTGGCAGTTTCCGATGGCAACTGGAGTATCGTTGATGGCAGTGACTAGGATGTTGCTGTCAACGATAGGAAATTGTGTATTTATGGGAAAAAAATAATAAGAAATTGTGATGTTTCTAGCGAGCTAATGGTTAAGGATTTAAACTCTTTTATGAAAGCCGACAAGGATCTTGATTGTGATGGCTCTTGCGACTAGGGTTTTCTAACACACTTGGTTAATGATTCACCACTACTAGGGTTTTCGACATAGGTCGACTAAAATTTCCAACTTCTCTAGCAAGGCCCTACAAGGATCTCCATTGGAATGACTTCTTTTGTTAGGGTTTTCACTATGAGTTCTACTATAGAACCAGATAACCTTACAGAGAGACTTACAAAATAGGGTTAAAAAGACCAAAACACCCTTCACTGCACAACCCTCGCCTCTCTCCTTTCTCCCTCCCATGGCAGATCTGCACGCAGAGCCCTCGCCTCCCTCCTCTCTTTCTTCTCCACGTGATTGTCGATCGCCGCCAACATCGTCGCCTCGCTACATACTAGCAACGGTCGGCGAGGTAACGATGCTGATAGTAAGGCGAGGCGAGGCGAGGCAAGATGCGACGATTGTGTAGAGAAGACAGAGAGGAAGGAGGCGAGGGCTCTGCAAAACAACCATGGGAGAAAGGGAGAGAGGAGAGAGGCGAAGGTGGACAAGGGCAATTGAGTTATTTTGACCCCATTAGATAAGCCCATCTATAAGGGCGTCGAGCAATGTATAATTATTCTTTCACTATTGTATGTGTTAACGAACTTCAATGATGTGTTAGGGGTTCAATTTATTAGACATACACTCTAAATCGGCAATGGAAGGACTAGTGATAAATTTTTTAAAAAAATCTCTAAAAGTAATTCAAGAATTTTAGCTCTAATATCAATTGATATAAGACTTTAATCAAAAAAAGAAGATTAATCTCAATGACTCAAAATCGATATCAATATTTAATATTATTCATCAAAATCTGTTCTTCAATTCTTTACTAAAAGATTATTTATTACGATTCATTTCTACTTTTATACCTGAAAAATATTTGGATTTAAGATCTTCATGAACTAGTCTGCTAAAATTAACTTAGGGCAGATAACCCTGTTTAGGGGCTGAGAAAAGGGAAGGAAAGTTCAGCTAGGATTTGAAACAATTGAGAAGGATGGAAATGAATTGGAACACAAGACGAACTTGCATGAAGCGCGAGATGAATGGAACTTTCATTCATGGGAGCACCGAGAATCAAGCCAGGCGATAATATCATTCAGTACGGTGAATATTCGGTCATCGGGTTCTCCTTCCAGGATGCAGTGATAACCACCTTCATAGAGCTTTAGGGTTTTGTCATTGCTGGAAGCCTTCTTGTAAAGAAACTGGCTCACTGAGGGGTCTGTTACTCGATCAGCAGCTCCATGAAGAATAAGCAATGGAGAAGAGACCTGAAACGCGTCGGGAAATGTTCACTTTTTTGGCAGTAAAGCATACAAAATGAGGTTTGTAGTAGTGATAAGGATGAAGAAAAATGGTTTGTCCATCGTTCTGAGAGACACTGGACAACCAAAGAACAAAAATGTAAGCTGACCTTCTCCACGTTTGATTCAATATACTCGGTTGTCCTCAAAAGTTCTGCAGCAGTCTTCAAGCGCATTGTATCATCATAACAGATCACATTATATGGAGCCTATGGAGCAAAGGAAAAATGATTACTTTTCATCAATATTTTCCTTAAAAAATCAATAAACCAATGTTATGCAGATATTTGATTACTTAAGTTTCGTGCAAACCTAAGTTATGCATTCAATGTAAAACGAGGCCTCATGTAAATGTCACATGTCTGTTTCAATCTTTGTGATGAAGAAAGATTGTGGCCACTAATGAAGAAAAAGGTACTAAAGGAGAAATTATTTGAAACCATTTCAACCTCCAATTCTCCTGTTAGCCGTCTCTTCCATATTCTAGACAAAGTGTCCATATGACTGCTCGTACGAGTGAGTTTCAGATATTCACTGGGTTTTCTTCACGAAATTCACTGAGATTTGATATCAAAATGAGGTAAAATGGAGGGCTTTGGAATATGAATTGTACTATTCCTTGTATCTGAAGATTAGACAAGTAATAGTAGAGCAAATGCATATTACCATTGTAAATATATTAAATTACTCAAGTATACCCTTTTGATATTATACAGAAAAAATCATAGAAGAAATGCATTCCGAAGCCCTTTCAACCACTCATTCTACGTTCCATCCAATGCTGATATTTCATTTCACCAAACAAAAGAGCATAGTAAATTCATAGAAACAAAAGACAGCCTGTGAAAACTTCATCACACTGGAACTGTAAGCCAGGAGACGATATTTACAGTTCCTTCTACCAGCAATCACTGAAAGCTCATAAAATGATATAGATTAATGTTTCTGTTCTCATTTAGGGGTAATGACCACCCAGGGGGATCTGCAAGAGTCCAACTCACAGATCTCCAACTTTAATTCTTTTGCTATTAACTCAGAATGCCTTTTCGGTACAACTTCACTCACAGATCTCCAACTTTAATTCTTTTGCTATTAACTCAGAATGCCTTTTCGGTACAACTTCAGTGAGTACATTTATTTAATGAGAAAGAGAACTTTTCTTTGGTCTACGTAGATAAGACAAGAAAACAAGGTAGATAAGACAAGAAAACAAGGTTGATGTAGCAAATAGAAGGTGACATTGGATTTACAACAACAACAACAACATATCCAGCCTTTATCCCACTATGTGGGGTCGGCTACATGAATTCTAGACTTCCATGTATTTCTATCGTTTGTCATATCTTCATTTAGATCCATATACTTTATATAGAACTTTAATGTCTCTCTCAAAGTCTTTTTGGGTCTACCTCTACCTCTTTTTGTGACTAATTGTTCCATTTCATCAACTCTCCTCACAGGAGCGTCTCTTAGTCTCCTTCTCACATGACCAAACCATCTTAGTCTAGTCTCTCTCATCTTCTCCTCGATTGGCACTACTCCTACCTTATTACGAATAACTTCATTTCTAATTTTATCCTTTTTTGTATGTCCGCACATCCATCTTAACATCCTCATCTCTGCTACGCTCGTCTTTTGCTCATACTGGTATTTGACTGCCCAACATTCTGAGCCATACAGCAAGACTAGTCTTATAGCTCTCCTATAAAATTTTTCTTTCAATTTTAATGGGATTTTACCATCACATAACACTCCCGATGCATTTCTCCATTTTAGCCAACCTGCCTTAATTCTATGTGCGACATCCTCGTGAATTTCTCCATCTTTTTGAATCACTGATCCCAAATATCGAAAATGGTTTTCTTTGTAAGATTTGGTCTTCTAATTTTATTATAACATCATCCACTCTTGCATTTTTACTAAATTTGCATTCCATATATTCTGTTTTCTTTCTACTTAATTTAAATCCCTTAGATTCTAAATTGTTTCTCCACAACTCAAGCTTAGTGTTCACTCCTTCTTTTGTTTCATCCACCAACACTATGTCGTCTGCAAATAGCATACACCATGGCACATCTGTCTGAATATCTTTAGTGAGTTCATCCATTACTAAGGCAAATAAGTATGGACTTAGTGCAGAACCTTGATGCAGTCCTATTGTAGTTGTAAATGGTTCAGTATCCCCTCCGCATGTTCTGACCCTTGTCTCTACACCATGATACATGTCTTTAAGGGCTTGTATATAGGCTATTTTGACTCATTTCTTCTCTAAAACCCTCCATAATACTTCTCTAGGGACCCTATCATAGGCCTTTTCTAGATCTATAAACACCATATGTAGGTCCTTCTGATGATCCCGATACCTTTCCATTAGACGCCTCAGTAAATATATAGCTTCCATTGTTGACCTGCCAGGCATGAAACCAAACTGATTTTCTGACACATTTGTTTCTTTTCTAAGCCTCTGCTCTATTACTCTCTCCCAGAGTTTCATGGTATGACTTATTAACTTAATTCCTCTATAATTTTCACAGTTTTGAACATCTCCTTTGTTCTTGTATATAGGAACCAAAGTACTCTTCCTCCACTCATCTGGCATCTTTTTTGATTTAAGGATCGCATTAAATAGTTGCGTTAGCCAGGAGATGCCCTCTTCTCCCATGCATTTCCATGCTTCTATTGGTATATTATCTGGTCCCACTGCCTTATGATTTTTCATCTTTTTTAAAGCTTGCCTTATTTCATTTGAACTTATGCGTCGATAGAATATGTAGCTCACCTTCTCTTCGGAGTTACTAAGATGTCCCAACCTAACTCTTGTGTCACCACCATCATTGAATAATTTTGTGAAATACTCCTTCCATCTCTCCTTAATCGCTCCCTCATTTATTAAAACATTTTGATTGTCATCTTTTATGCATTTCACTTGATTTAAATCCTGTGTTTTTCTTTCTCTTGCTTTAGCTAATTTATATATATCTCTTTCTCCATCTTTTGTATCAAGTCGTTTATATAGATTCTCATATGCTTTTGACCTTGCTTCACTAACAGCTCTTTTTGCTACCTTTTTTGCTTCTTTATAATTTTTTTGATTTTCTTCATTGTTGCATTGATATACTACCTTATAGCAAGTTTTCTTATTTTTAATTTTCAATTGTACATCTTCATTCCACCACCAAGACTCCTTAAGGTTAGGGGCTCTACCATTTGTCTCTCCAAGGACTACCTTTGCCGTGCTTCTCAAAGCATTAGCCATTTCTTTCCACATTTGGTTTGTCTGTCTTTCTCCATTCCATTCCCTTCTACCCTTTAATTTTTCTTTGAAGATTAGTTGTTTATCCCCTTTTAAATTCCACCACCTGATTCTTGGATTTTGTTTTATGTGATTTTTTCTCTTCCAATTTCTTACTTGGACGTCAAGTACTAGAAGTCTATGTTGAGTAGTCAAACACTCTCCCGGTATTACCTTACAATCCTTACAACATAACCGATCCTCTTGTCTCATGAGGAAGTAATCTATTTGGGTGCTTGAGGTGATATTTTTATATGTGATTAAGTGTTCGTCCCGTTTTTTGAACCTCGTATTAGTTATAATAAGCCCATATGCCATAGCAAAATCTAGGATAGATTTACCCTCATTATTAATTTGCCCGAATCCATACCCTCCATGTACCTCTCTATATCCGTTTCCGTCTCTACCCACGTGCCCATTTAAGTCACCTCCTATAATCACTTTCTCTCCTCTTGGTATCATTTGTATGAGTCTCTCTAGGTCCTCCCAGAATTTTGCTTTTATCTCATCACCTAACCCCGCTTGTGGTGCATATGTACTAAAGATATTCATAGTTATTCTTCCTAGACTAATCTTCACCATAATAATCCTATCCCCTATTCTCTTTACATCCACTACCTCATCTATTAAGCTTTTATCCATAATAATCCCCACTCCATTTTTCGCTCGATCAGTTCCTGTGTACCATAGTTTATATCCAGCTTCTGAAAAAGTTTTTGCTTTTTTCCCTACCCATCTCGTCTCTTGAAGGCACATAATATTAATTTTTCTCCTAATCATCACATCCACCACTTCCATAGCTTTGCCTGTTAATGTTCCTATGTTCCATGACCCAATCCTTAATCTATGATTTTGTTTTTGTCCTTGACTTTGGATTTGATTTTGTTTTTGGCCTTGACTTTGAATTTGATTTTGTTTTTTATTTTGATTTTGGTTTTGATTCTGATTTTGATTTTGGTTTTGATTTTGATTTTGATTTTGGACTAACTTCTTTACCCACATCCGTCCAAGCAACTAGTGAATGAATTTGGATTTAACTTAGAAATTTAAAATAACTAGTGAATGAATTCTCTAAGGTCCTGGAATTCAAGGGGAGTGATAATCCAAATAGAGCATTCATTTATTTCCCACAACAAAAGAAAGTGCTATTGAAAGATGGAAAAGCGTGTAGGTATTTTCAGTAAACTGATAATGTTTTCTACCAGTTGGCCTGCCTAGAAACTAAAAAGTAGTACATTTGTAGGGAAGGCATTATCTTCAGGTCATGTGGACATGAAGAAGGAAAAATGACGTCAAAGTGATGAAGTAGATTCTTAAGACTCCTGTTCAGAGCCACTCCACACCTAACATAACAAGTTTTTGCAGAGTTTTGAGAATAAAAGACCACTTGTTTTCCACAACCCACTTCTATTATTTCCCGTTCTTGTCATTAATGTGTCCCTAATAATTACGAAATCTAGGAGACAATATAGCAATCGTTTCAGAAAACATTGAACTCTCTCTTTTTCTAGGGTCAAACCATTAGGTGAAACACATGTTACATTGGCAATAAGATCAAATAATGCATGTATCTATATTAAGAGAGTAAATGAAGAACAAACCATTTTCTTTTTTGTCAATTCTCTGAATGCCAGCTCTGCTAGATCCTTCTGGGGTACAAGCTTTGCCTTTGGCATAACTTTTGACAATAATTTTATGACCTTTAGAACAGCTTCTGGTGGAGTCACATCCTCTGAAATCTTAGCAGAAGTCAAAGTCAGCAAAAACTTGTAGGTGCTTAAATCACAAGCATTGCAGATACTCAACTAGATCTTCCTCAAACACTTCAATGTCAAAATGATAACATGAAAACAAAATTTCATTTGCATTATGTTGATGCAAAAGGCACACTGTCTAATAATCATTTTGATCGAATATAAGTTGACTGATGAACATGTAATCTTTAATTTGTTAAAGCAAATAATTATAGGATACCAAGCTTGTCTTATAGCTGAATTTTTAAGGTGGTTCGCCCAAACCATCATTTACTGATCAAATTATATGGTGATCGGCAAACATGTTAACATGCATTTGCTTAATCATACCGAGCCTTAGAATGTTATATTCATATTGTGATCAATTTTATGAAGAAAATGATACATTATAATTTTTTGGGATTTTTCAACAATGACCCTCAAAGGTGCCAGAGAAATGAATACAGAAAAATATACATATGCACAGAAAAAAGGAAAATGCATGCAGAATTTATTTCAAGTATTTTTAGGAAGTTTATCGTATATGCATTATTCCTCAAGTATAGTGGTATTTTTTGAAGCAGATTTGTTTGACTATACAAATACTGTCTATCTTTATTTGATGTAAGTGTATTTCTTTACTAAATTTTATATACATACATACATATATATATATATATATATATATGATGGTGAGCCCTGGGACAACAGTAAGCTTGCCCCATTGTGACCTGGAGGTCACGAGTTCAAGTCAGGAAAAGCCCCTTTACTAAGAAAGGGTAAGGCTGTGTACAATTGACCTTCCTCAGAGCCTGCAATGTGGGAGCCTCGTGCACTGCATTCTACATATATGTGTGTGTGTGTGTATATATATATCCTGTATTCATTTCCACTAACTCTTGCAATTGATAATGAATAATCTCAACAGATGGCATCAAAGCCAATCAATCAATTAGATCTAGTTGGTATACTAGCCAGGATTTAACATTTTAGTGAAGGTAGCGCAAACGAAAGCATTGGAATTAATCGACATGGTTTGCAACAGCAAAGTGACAACATATTTGTAGTTGAAAAAATTTAAGGCAACAAGAAAACAATCCTTTGTGGTACATTAGACATTCGATTTTTTTTTTTTTGCTAAATAGAACATGCAATAATTGAAGCTCAATATTTTTCTACTTAATTGACACATAAAAAGAAACAGAAATGTACGGGTATTCTTAAAGTTTTTAAACCACTGTAGACTCACCGAGTGCTGTTTTCCTAAAATATGCATTGATTAACAAGATCAGACAGATGATTGACAACTTATAAAACATGTAGAGAGTGTTGTGGCAGGTGGAGCAACTGCCAAACACAGGACTAATGCAGGTGGAGAGACACAGGTAAATATATTCATAAATGAGGTGAACATCAATTTATACTGATGTGCATATAATGGTGGCATGCAGAAATGGCATACAGGTGCAGTGATGAGATAGATCAATCGTCTTTGTTCTGTAAAATTCTAGCTGTAAGGAAATGCAATAGCTGTTGAGTGTTGAAAGTGAAACCCTGAGCAAAGAGACAAAGATAGAAAGACATGTGTCAGCAGCAAGACGACTCTCTTTTGATCTACATTTGGTTAACGACAGAAATCTCTAATTAGGTACAGGCGAGAGGAAAGAGATGGGGCCACAATAGAGATGTTTTGACAGAGCATTAAGTTTCGTAGGACACACGGAGCATGAGGAAGTTAGCACCTAAATTTGGACATGTGGACTCAATTTGGAGATGAAGAATGGATAAAGACAGCTATAAGGAAATATGAGTATTCAATTGAAGGTCCATGCATATTAATGAGAGTGCATGTCATAGTAATGCTAGGCATCATGAAGAAATGGACTGCAATGATATAGTGTAGGTACCCAATGAGGAAGGTAGGTCATAAAGATAACAATCAAGGGCTACAAGATTCCACCCACATGGCTAGAGGAGGTGATTGCTAGAATGTCCACCCATGAAGGTGGACCTGCCACACTTATGGAAAAAATCCCAATGCAATTCAAATCTTGTAGCTGACAATCTATTTATCCATTTATTTTATTAAAGTTTGTTGAAGAATGATGGCTGATCACATGTGAAAAAAGTTTGGTTGTAGATCCATAATTTGTTGAAGAACGACGACAGTAAAGTTACTCCTTTGTAACCAAAAGATCACAAGTTGGAGT
Organism: Diospyros kaki; assembly: GCA_036245055.1. Lineage (NCBI taxonomy): Eukaryota > Viridiplantae > Streptophyta > Magnoliopsida > Ericales > Ebenaceae > Diospyros > Diospyros kaki. The sequence goes on from BSEG01000010.1 coordinate 6,092,628, forward strand.
TGTGAGAACAACCTCTTTGCAAAAAAAGTAGAGGGGAATGTTCAATATAAATACAACCCTTCCTTGACCCTCGCAATGTGAGGAGTCTCGTGCACTTGGGAGGCCCTTTTAAACAAGGGACATCTAGATAGATTGACAACCTCAATAGTCACCCAATCTATCTATGTAGTTGGAACTTGTTGCACTTGATCACTGTTTTATGACCTGCATTTCCTTATTAATGTGCCTGTTCTATACTAAGTACATTTATTTGTTATTGTCCAATACTACTGTATTCTACACTCATAACAAGGTGGAAACCCATCCCCATGGTGACACACTTTGTTATGAGTGTCGTTATCCATTTTGTACCTCCAAATTGAGAGACAAGAACTCCAAATCATGAGTTACCTACATCTCTAAACACCCTACACCTCCTCATCTGAGGTGCTCCTAGCCAATCTCTGACAGTTGTGCCTGAAATAGAGGTGCTAGCAGTCTGTTCTCTGTCAAAATGCACTGCAAAAACTAAAGCTTTTGCAGTCTCTTTTAAATAGCAGATATGCATCTATATCTTTCACCATGTCTTTTTTTTATATTGTAGGAATCAGAGGAAGCCCTAGAACATTCGGCCATTGGCAGAGGCCATCACCTTCTCTCCTATAACCTACGGGCCGCAACCGACCAGGCAACAGCCACGCACCAGGTAAGCCCAGGTCAAAGACCTGTTCCTGTGGCTCCAAGGATAGTCACAATTGATACACTGCCCGCACGGATCCAATTTCAAACTCACAACCTTGCGGTACCCAAGCTCCCGAACGTGTATGGAGGACCATCTGTGCTACCCCTTGGGGTTTATATCTTTCTCCATGTCAAGTACATATATTTGAGCCGTGTATATATTAAGCTGTTGCAGTAATCTGTGGTATTCCAATTGAGCTCCTAATGTTGAAAGCAAGATACAATGCCATTAATTTATTGGTATCATTCTCTATTGAGAACAAATGATGGGTGGCACAATGCAATTCAGAATGAGTGTTCTCCAACAATAAACAAATTTGAATAGCAAATAAATCGAAAGAGAAAACATAATTATAGTACAATAGAAAAGTCTACAATGAATGGAAGAAGAGGATTTCCTCCAACTGTAGGTGTTCAAATATCATAACGCATTGGAAGTGAACCAGGCTACATAGTAAATTTAAGTTTTATACTAGTATGGAGTTTTGGTCAAGTTTTTCACTCGTCAACTTAGAAACTCAAATAACCTAGCAAAAAGAAAAAATTAATAACATCAAATAGATTAAAGGCAAATTATGGTATTGTGATATTTCATTTGCGAAACCCATGCTGAGACTTGAATTTTTTTTTTTTTTTCTGAAATTTAAATATTGACTAAACTTAAAAGACATTGGAAAAATGATCCCATCAAGAAATAGATAAACCATTGCAAGGATCCACTTGGTTAACTTTTAAACTATAAATGCACAAAAAGATAATTTTCATAAAATTCACATCCATGTATCACATAATTTATGGGTCATCCAGCAACTACTAGATTGACATACCTTACACATTGGAGCTACAAGGACTACTCCATCCCATTCACGTGGTTCTTTGAGATGAGCTTTGAGAGCTATAGCTCCTCCCATGGACTGACCCAATAGAAAACAAGGCAACCCTCTCACTTCTGGTCTCCCTGGAGTCAGGAATAGAATTTCATAGTAAAAAATGACCAATTCAAATATTCAAAAGTTGCAGACAGCTCAATATGATAAGAAAATAAAATTCCCAATTAGGCTTGCCTCATATGCTCATCATGAATGATTTGGCACGAGTTGCATAAATCTATAAGAATACTGGTTAGTGGTTATTTTAGTTCAGATGGAAATTTAACCAAATTTTGAAGATTAAAAAAGAAAAAAAGATATTGGAAGGCAGATAAATGATGGTGGGGTTTATTGATGCATTACATGGTTCATAACAAATTGTGATGATGGCTGTGATCATACGAAGAGACTATTTTATACAAAAAATGTACCTTTGATTTTTGTATACTGTTCAATAACATTGTCAACAATATCATCAAAGTTTGGGATATAACCGTGCAAGCCATCAGATAAACCGAAACCCGGATGATCAATAGCATAGACTCCATAACCAGAAGCAGCAATGTGTTTAGCAATACCTGAAATCCAAAGTACTTTGTATGTCATACTGCGTCATGCCTCTTGTGGGGATGTATAAAGGTATCCTAGCAGCTCAAAATATCAGTATTTACCATGTTGAAACTTCGATTAAATAAAGAAAAGACACGAACCTTCAAAAAAAAAGGTGCACGTGTCACCATATCCATGACAAAAGCACAGAGCACCTTTAATATGAACACCTCGTTTCGGCAACCAGCTTTTGCAGAAAATGTCCAAACCTTTTGAATTCCTATCATACCACTACAAAGCCAGTGAACACGATCACCAGACATTAGAACCGGTAGACAACTTCGCTAATTTTCTCAAATCTTAGCTTCTGTTTGATTGGAATAAACTGGGGGTTAGAAGAATAAAATAACAACTCAAAATCATGATTCGATAACCAGAAGAATAAAACAATAACTTACCCAAAAAAAAAAAAGTTAATTGAACTGGTCAGTATCATCTCAATAGCACCAACCAGTGGCAGTAGGCGTGCGTAACTAAGTCTACTTAGAGAAAAGGAGGGAAAATTGAGATCTCTCTTTCTATTTTGATAATTTCTCAGCAATCGTACATGTATGCGCACATATCTAAACATTATTAATGGACAGTAGCACTAATTTCTTACCTCGTCTTCTCTGATCCCAGAAGGAGCCATCTTCAGCAATCCAAATAGCCAAAAAAAAAACAAAAAAAAGGAGAACACAAATCCAAACATCAGAAATTAGCATGTAACAATCTACCAGCACAACAAAAATTTCAATTCTACACATAAAAATGAGAGTAGAACTACAGTAACCTTGAACAAGCAATGATCGAGCTGTTTCTGGACTTCCTTGAAGGCCAATCGAACTCGCCTTCGAGACGGAGCGAAGTCCAAGTTCTGCGACGCGATCGCGTTAAGCTCATCGCTCACACCTTCGATCACCGACCTTCTCTTCGCCGTGACGACGAGTCGAGTGCTGGTGGTAGAGAAAGTCAGCGTGGTGCTGGCACGCCGCCGGAGGAGAGCGGCGCTGCGATACTCCCGGAGAAGCAGAGCCGACTCCGACGACCGGAATCTGGAGGGCGCGCAAAGATCCATTGGTTTTCCAGTTTCTACTTTTGAGGCTCAGTGGAAGTCAGTGGACAACTTTACATGGGACACGTGACATTAAATAGTGGAAAAGAATAGGAGAAGAACTAATCGGCTGTGATCGGGCCGGCATCTTTTCAAAAGGGACCGCCACCATGATACACGCACTTCGCGGACGGTGATGTATTTGCAACCAACAATTTTATTATTTTTAAAAAAATTATAAAATATTATTTATTAAATACTAATATTTGTTAAAATAAATAAGAGAAATTTATATAAAAATAAAAATAAAATATTTTTTACATTAAAATATAAAATAATCAATGTAGCTGAAAAATATTTTAATATTTTTATTAAATTTTTTAAAATATACTAAAGGAGACATGTCATTTTTTCTTATCTATAAGAATAAAAATAAATTTATCTAAAATAATGAGAGATAAATTTATTTAAAAAAATCAGATAAGAAGTTATATATATTATTTTTTTAAAGATAAATAGATAAATTTAAAAAATATAATAAAAATTATTTTTATTTAAAATATTTTGTATATTTTCTTTTCTTTTTTTTGAATCTATATCTTAATTAATAAATATTATCTTAAAAAATTGTTAAAATTATGAAGACTTAGTTGGTCTCACCCATGACTTCTTGAAGTAATTTTATGCTCAAATTGCTTGTGACATAAGTAATTTATTATTTTGCCCCCCTCAGCGTGACATTATTCCAAATGCTGAAAATATTATATTTGGGTACATAATTTTATTGAAATGGTGTCACGTGAATTTCTGAAATAAAGTATTTAAATCGTGAAAAGTTCACTTGCTCCAAAGGTCGTCCCGGGAATCAAATGAAATGATGCCCGTTCGGGCAGGCCGGTGGTCTATCCTGGTTATCGGCCACGTCAAAAACGTGACATATATATATACATATTTTCATTATGTTATTAAAAGGTATAAATATGAAAACGTGGTACCGTGCCATGGCCGAAACTTTTGGCAACGACTAGGAGTGCGGCAATTCCCGAATTTTAATGACAAAAAGAATTTATGTTAATTTTTAGGATAAATTATATTAATTATTTTTAAAATTTAGCATAATTATAAAATCTTCTTAATAAATTTTATAAGAATCTTTTTTTTTTAAATTTAAAACTTATATTAGTTAATACTCTTATAGTTAAATAATGATAATTAAATTTTTCAAAATACCCTTCTCTTTTTCTCTTGTGATTCTAACAACACTCTTTAAGAAATGGAACACTGTCAGTGCTTGCATCTCTTTGTCTCCTTGAAACCTAGGCAAGACACTTTTGCAAGACAATTTTGGGTTCTAACCCAAGCACAGCCTCCTTCTCCTACTTCATTCCCATAATTATCTTCTCTTCTCCTACTTCATTCCCATAATTATCTTCTCTTGGTACTCTTATCATCTCTCTTGTTGAGTTTTCTCCCTCTCCCTAGTCCATTATTACTTTTGTCGCTTTGCCAATCTAATCATGTAAGTGTTCCCCTTCATTGGTTTCACCATTTTATGTTGTTCCATCACTTTTCATAAATCCTCATCTTTGTCATGAGACTAGTTCTAACTCTCATTAGAATGGTTTCACCATTCTAACCATCACATACTTGGAATCTTGTTGACTTGTCCCTTGGTGTAAATAAGTCTACAAGATTAAAACTCTCTCTGATAGCTTTATTGACCATTACAAACCTCACCTAGTTGCCAAAGGTTTTATCCAATAGTATGACACTAACTGTGAAGAGACATTTGTTCTTATTGCACGCTTAACTACTATTCATAGTCTCATAGCCATAGTTGTCCAATGCTAACCCCTTTTTCAAATGGATGTGAAAAAAACATTTTTCAATGGCAATTTGCACGAGGAAGTATATACACAGACACTCCTTAGCTACATGCATCCTCCTTATCAACTCTTATCACCTTCACTATGCTCTTTATGGACTCAAACAAGCCCTCCATGCCTAGTTTTTTAAATCTAACTTTATTGTTATTGGTTTTGGTTTTCATACATTCCCTGCTACTTCTGTGATCTTACTCCTTTTATGTTAATGATATGATTATCACTAGTGATGACTTTGTAACCATCTCGATTAGTAAACATGTTAATCACTTTTTTAGATGAAAGACATTGGTCATCTTCTATTATTATTTAGGCCTTAAGGTTATATCTAATTCCTCAGGACACGCCCTCACTCAAGCTAGGTATGCTCATAATCTTTTATCTTGGGTAGGCACCACTATCATTAAAACTTTCTATATACCACTAGAACCTAGTACTCGTCCTACTTCTTGGGATGACACTCCACTTAAGGATCTTACACTTGATCGACAACTTAGTGTGCGTTTGATAGGGGTGGAATTCATTTTCCATTCAAATTTCAGGAAATTTCATCAAATAATTTGTTTTCCCATAGAATTCAAATTCTATTTTAGTTTAAAAAGTAAATATTTTCCTTAAAATCAAAGAATTAGAATTCCTAGGAAATGTGTAATATCCCAAAATTTGGAGACAAATAATAGTTATTAATTTTGATATTTGAAGTCATTATTGAATAATTGGAGATTTTAGAAAGTATATGTATTTATATTGTTTGAGGAAATAGGAAATTTAGGTAATTAATTAAATTAATTGAGAGTATTTATGAAAATAATGGAATGAATTAATAACAACAATAATAATAATAATAATAGGGATAATGCTAATAATAATAAAAATGTGTAAATTAAATTAACTTAACTTAAATTAATAAACCTAATTAATTCAAATTAAATAATATGTGTATTTGTGTGTGGCTGTGCGTGTATGCTTGGTGGCCAAGTGTGTAACAGTGGCAATTTCTTTCACATAAAAATAGAGGAGAGAAAGAGAGAGAGAGAGCAAGGAGCCGAGAGATTGAGGGAGGGAGAGATCGAGATTGAGAGAGAGAGAGAGATGAAGGGAAAATGAGAGATGGAGAGATAAAAAGAGGGAGAGAGGCGCGATGTAGGGCTACCATGGAAGCTGGCCAAGTGGAGCTCGGTCATGGCAGCCGAGCAAGCAGCAGCCGGGGGGGGGGAGACGACGTGAGTAGCAGCAACGCGCGCGGCCGTGGGAGGCGGCGCCGGTAACGAGGCGGGCCAGCGGTGCCGCTGGCCGGAGGCGAAGACGGCTGGTAGAAGGAGGCCGCTGGTGTGCAGGGAAGAAGATGTGAGAAGAAGAAGAAGAAGAAAAAAAAGAAGAAGAAGAAGAAGAAGAGGAAAGAAGAAAAAAGAAAAGGAAGGGAGAAGAAGAAGAAGAATGGCGCAAGAGTAGTGGGAGCGGGAAGAAGAAGAAGAAGAAGAGGAGAAGGAAGGAAAGAAAAGAAAAGAAAAGGTGGAAGGAAAATAAATAAAAAAAAAGGGATTTTGGGATTATTTCGGTATGAAAAATAATCAGGTACGTGGGTAAAAATTAATATGAGCGTGATATGTTTAAATTATAAATTTTACGCGATTAAAATTAATTAATTTAAGTCCCGGTTGTATTATCTGCTAAGAAATATTTTAATTCGCATCGGGAGCACAAGAGAGGCAGAAAGCAGCTGGTTTCAAGCAAGCTCCTAACCCTCTCCTCGCGTTATTTATTTCCCGTGAAAGTCTTCGAGGTTTCTTGTACTCAAAACCCTCCCTTATCTTGATTCGGTTCTACGCATTAATAATACTACTCCGCGTGGCAACCACCCTATGATTTATATTTTATTAATGAGGTTATTGTTGATGAAATGAGTTAAGTAAGGATATCTTGATGTCTTTCATTTTAACCGTTACGGAGCTTCGTATCGCTCCATTTTCCTTGGGAATGATGCCGAACCCATTGGGGTTAGGTTCTTAGAAGAGTTGATTATGGTTTAATGGGGTTATGTTAATAATTGGTTATGAATGTGGAGATGGTTTTCTGTGTATGAGAAGAAATGAGAACATGAATGACATAATTGTGTCTATGTTGTTATGGATAAAGTGAGCGAAATGATGAGTTTGAGAGACTAAGTCTAATGTTGTCTAAGTGTCTTAAGGGTATGGGGTACAAAGCCACTGACTGTCGACCGTAGGTCGTGGCAATTGATGGCTGGATGTATGGGCGCCAGTCATCGACTGTTACGATAAACGCTAGACGGGCCAGAAGAGCTGATACTACTAGATTCTCGCATAGGCTTGTGCATATCATGATGTGTGTGCTGCATAAGGCTTGGGTTGCATTCACTTGGGAACATGCTTTGTGTGTGACGGGATGTGTGAGCATTTGCATGACCCTGTTGGTCTAAGAGCTAACCTGGGTTCTTTAGGTGAACAGGTGTATTAGAGGCATTTTGCATGTGTGAATTCTTACGTGGGCGTTAGCATGGCCTGATGCTTGGTTTATGAGGGTCTTGTCATCACGTTTATGCTACCAAAAGTCATTGCATCTCCTATTTGTTGCACTGCATGGTGAGAATGTGCGTTTTTAGGTAATAAGTATGGGTGGTAGGCATGGTCACGGTAAGACCTTGGGGTGAGACCCACGGCAGCGTGGTCCATGACGTGGCCACGGTAAGACCTTGGGGTGAGACCCACGGCGGCGTGGTCCACGATAAGACCTTGGGGGTGAGACCCACAACAACATAAAGACCTTGGGGTGAGACCCACGGCAACAGAGTATGTTGTGAGCGACAAGAATGGACATGTAAGCGAAATGGTATGGAATGGTAGCCTATAGAAGGCTGCCAACAGGTATGTATGTTGGACTTGGGTGCCAATGTGTGTTTTATGTGGGCCCCAAGGACCGTTATGTGAAGTTTATTATATGTTTATGCATCTAGAAGTAAGGCAGGTATTGGGTATGGCATGACATGATGTTGCATTGGCATGAATTGCATAGAGTGTTATGGGAAGAGTCTTGTCTATACCTTTCAACCTTCCTTTCTAGAGCTTGCTGAGTCTCGCGACCCACGTTTGCTTTACATCATTTCAGGTCAACATATCCTGAGATCGCAGGTACGCTCGTTAAAGTCGAGTCATGATAGCAAGTGCAGAGCTTTCCCGAACCTAGATCTTGGGTGTCGTGTGTCTGGATCAGGGTAACGTTTTATGTTTTTGAGATTGACGTATGATATGTAAGCCCAGGTGGGCCCAATTGATGAAAGGTTTGTAAAGACGATTATGAGATGTATAATTAAAGAAAAATTATGATTTCTAAAAAGGTTGTGAGCGTGTTGTAGTTGTGTCATTGTTCGGTATCATTTTAGTAATGACCCTCTCACAGATCCTCTATACTAGCTGGGGCTCCGGGAGGTAGGCCATTACAGAGTGGGTGAGAATTGGAATTCCATGAAATTGGAATTTCGCCTTACTTTCCACCCCCAATTAAACACACCATTAGTGTAATTCAATATCACTTGTCCAAACATTGTCTATATGTTGTCCATCTAGTTAACCAATTCGTGACTACTTACTTAGTACATTATGTTATCATCATTTGCATTTTTTTATATTAAAGACATTGTTTTATGCCCTTCACTACTCCACTTCTACCTTTACATTGTGGCCTATTCAAATGTGATTGGATTAGTGATACAACTAATCATAGCTTTGGCAGCATATTTCCTTTATTTCTTAGAGACTCTTTTATGGCATGCCATAATAGAAAACAAATTGTGGTTGCACACTCAAGTCTTGAAGTTGAATACTATTGTTTGCTTGATACTATATTAGAATTCATTTGACTTTAATGGCTCTATTTATAGGGATAGTCTCTGCCACCTAGTCCTTCCCCCATTTCTTAATTTTGATTTATTTTTTGTTTTATTTTAACTTTTGCTTTTGTCTTGGCTACGGAATGAGGTGTCCCAGGGAACGTTTGTCCGACCACAAGCACGTTTATTGAAGATCTTCTAGGAGACTTCTTCGAGGGAATCGTCCTGGGAGCTTGGCTACAATAATGGCTCATCACTTTTGCCTTTGATTGAAACTCAAAAGGAAGAGTACATAGAAACGTGGGGAAGTTACCCCAGAGAAGTTGGAACTTGCTCCGATTTTTTGCTTCGACTGCTCAGAATAACATTGTGAGGGCTTACCTTAAGACTACTTGTAGGTTGCTTAGATGGGAGCTTTTGCCATGCTCGTGCATATTCTTGTGCATTCATTGTATGCATAAGATGTAAGTAAGATGACAAGATAGTAAAGAGGAAAAAATACAAAGCGAGGTAGAAGTACCTGATCGTTTGTGTTTGGCACATGATTTCTTGAAACCTGTTAACCATGAAAGTTAAAACTATAAGGAAGGCATGTTTAGATGATACTTTACTGTAACTTTCCATGCAAGTGATTGGGTGTATGACATGGTCGCTTTGAAGGATGTGTTCGCGCCTTCCATGTGTTTCCATAGGATCTTAACCGGCATGAGTAAGAATGGTGAGGCCACCTTTTATGTAATTGTTGTGTAAACGGATGTTGGCTCCCCAATTGCAGAGATGTGGAGAACTCAATTATTCTTAAGAGCAAGAGCACGATGCACACAAGTACGTGTAAGAGATTCCTACATCAGGAGATACTTGAAAGGATAAGTGGTAGTAACTAGTTTTATGTCGAGCATACCTTTTAAGCTAAGGTGTGTCGACTTTGTAAGCCACATAAGTCACATATGCAGGTTTTTCGAAATTAGGATCATTTCTCGAGCCATAAGTGAGCGAGGATACATATGGAACTCTAGTGCTTTGATACAGTTGGGGCTATAATCCGAGCCTTGGGAAAAGTAAATGACTTACGTTACCTTTGGGTGGAGGCAAACAAGGGTAGCACAGGCTAGTTCGATTTTGATATGGAATCCAAGTTAGCTATGGTTGGCGTGGGCACTAGACAACACCCAGGTTCATGAGCGTTTGGCCTAGGCATCAGAGTCCTTAGGGTTTACAGCCTGTTCACCATAAGGGATCTAGGTTAGCCGTTGTTGGCGTAGGCACCAGACAACATTCGGGTTTGCGAGCAAAAGGCCTAGGCACCAGATCACGTTAAGGTGAGACTTAAGCGAGACTAAGCTAGAGGGATGAATGCCCTATGCGTGTTTGTCATGGATGGGAACAAAACCCATGCTTTTTAGCTCTTTGGTTGATGTTAATCTCAAACCTAGCTACCTCGAAGAATTTGCAATAACCCCATTAGCTTGCATTACCTGCATAGGGGCGTTACGAGGAGAATGTACTAGGGTCGTGGCTATAAAAGGTGCATAGGCAGAGCATCGCTCAACTATAGCCACAAGGTAACTCTTAGCTGGAATGTAACACCCCAATTCCCGGGAGCGTTAACGTAACGTAAGATTCTGGGGATAAATTTTTTTTTTTCAAGTAAAAACCCATCACAAAAACCATTCCCCGAAGATCACGTTACACCTTCTCAGTATATCAACTATGAACCATTAATAAACTAAGACAGATTCACCAACACGAATGCGGAAGCTAGATCGAAACCTTAACAGGTCATAACCGAAACCACTTTATTTATATATATAAAGTTGCACCAACGTTTACATGACGTTTTCAAAGGTAAATAACATAACTGAAAAGATATAATGTAAACTGTCCACTAATCGCCGTCACTCCTCGACGATCCCTTTCCCTTTTGCACCGCAGCCTTCACTTGGAACGTTTGAATATTCCAGGGACAAAGTCCAAATTAGATGATGAATCATCTAAGTGAGAGTTCAAAACACATTTTTCTTGAATGCAAGACATGAAATAAACCAATGCACCCGATAAGCCCTAGCCCAAGAGAATCCCACGCGCTTAACCCTACCACGGGAAAAGAGCAATCCCTTTAAAAGCTATGCCACCATACTGACTCAACGACACGACGACACGACACGATTCTACCTTAAATGGAGCTGCCAATGCATCTCACCAGAATACGTTCCCACCTTAAGCATCCAGGAACCACCATACAATCCCAACTCCAAAATTTCACATGGACCACCTAGTCATCTTAGTGCAACTTTCCTGGTCAAACGGCCTGGCACGAAAATCAAGGCAGCTATCCTGACATGCCCACCAGTATCAGATACTCTTATTATTTCGTCACGCCCTTAGAGAATTACGGTTACACTATCCAAACAACATCCTAGGCTGACATCCCATATGAACAACACAGTATGGACCACCTAGTCGTCCTAGTGCAACTTCTCTGACCAAATGGTCTGGCACGGAAACCAAGGCGGCTATCCTGACATGCACACCTAGCATCAGATACCCCTATTATTCCGTCACGCCCTTGGAGAATTATGGCTACACTATCAAGACAACATCCGAGGTTGACATTCCATAAGTACACATAAAACTCAAGACAATGTCATACTTCACAATTCAATGCATCATATAAACAACATTTATAAAATGCAATGCACAGTTCAAAACATTTAGGGACGAACCTCCCTCGTAAAACTAACCATCACCGGTTACCATTTCAATGCACAAAACCATTTTGCATGAAATCACCACATGTTCAGATACAACAAGCACAATAAATCAAGTTTGGGGGGGCGAACACTCACAACTTAAAACCAAATTTTTGGGTTAGAACCACTCACAACTTAAAACCAAATTTTTGGGTTAGAACCACTCACCTTGAACGAAACTCAAAACACCTTGAATCTTGGGTCGAACCTCGACTTTTATGCAACTCCTTAAGTATTTTAACCAAACCATCTCCTTACATGTCCTCACGCGCTGCCCAAGTGCTTTGCGCGTGTGATGCCTCGCGTATGTTTTAAAAACCCTCTATCCACTAAACCCGAAGCACTATCGTCTAACACAAATGTATTACAACTTCGAATGAGAGAATCCTTAGGCTTGAGCCCCTATTTATATGTTTAGGAAAACTTAGCCACCAAGAAATATATATTCTGCAATCATTTCAAATCTTTCAAAATCATTTCCAGTCATTCCAAATCTTCTAAGATTTTCTATAATCATTCCAAATCTTTTGATATCTTTTGCAATCATTCCAAAAATCTTCTAAGATTCTCTACAATCATTGTAAATCTTCTATAATCATTCCAAATCTTTTAATATCTTTTGCAATCATTCCAAAATCTTCGAAGATTTTCTTTAATCATTCTAAATCTTCTAAAATCTTCTGCAATCATTGTTATCCGAATTAAATTTTATCCAAATCAAATCATATCCAACAAAATCTTATCAAATCAAATCTTGTCCAAATCTTATCCTTAAAGTCATCATGAGCCTTCATCTTATCTCTAACGTCATCATGAGGCTTTATCTTATCTCTAATATCATCATGACACTTCATCCTTATCTCTTAAGTCATTTATGAGGATTTTCTTGAATCTCTCAAATGCCCCTAATAAAAAGGTTTCCAGAATTACACTTTGGCCCGAACTTTTGGGTAATTGCACTTTAACCCTTTTAAACATGGTCCTCAGACTAATTTTTAATTGTATTTTAGTCCCTGAAAAATAGACTAATTACGCTAATACCCCTAATTTTTAGGTAAATTATACTTTTACCCTAACTTCAAAAATTACGATTTTACCCCTAGCTCAGAAATTAAACTTTTATCTCCAAACATCCACAATCCCTTAAAACATCATATTTCCTCAAGTATTTGAATTTAAAAACCTCGAGTATTATATCCCTCATGATTATTCGATTTTCTCAACCTAGTAGATAGTTGTACCGGAAACTGTTCCCGATCCAACTTCTTTTGATGCTTAAAATCATAACTCAAATCACTCGTCAATATTATACCATTTTCCTTGGCTATATAGGGTCCGGGGTACTCCCTTCGTCTAATTCGATCATCTAAAGCTGCGTTAGTGTACCCTAAAGTCTCATTTTTTTGAAAATTTCACTTGTATCCTTTATCAAATATTATTTATAACTTCAAATCATTCCCGGGTATTACATTCTCCCCCCCTTAATAAATTTCGTCCTTGAAATTTGGTCTGTGATAATTGAATCACTGCTATTGTTAATGTCTCCCAATTGAAATATCCTAATTACCATTCCTAATCCTTAGAATTTATTCATAACTTACATCTCTATATGATTCGAGCTTACCAAACATGTCTCTTATCTTCCAAAATATCCCGTTGTAGCTCAAAACAGGCGGTTACACATATCCAAAATAATTCATAATGCTTAATATTATTTCCAATCATGTCCTCAAAATATATTTCTTTTGACCTCTAAACCTCCCAACCCACTCTTACACTAATGCATATGATAAAATCACACAGAAATTGATAACATTGAACTTTTACATTGGTTGCCATGATTGCACAAAAATTGATAACATTGAATTAACTTGGCATACCTTTCTCCTTTGTCCAGTAGATATCTTCGTCATCCTTTGACAGGTAGAAGACTCGTCCAGGGTGAGGTTTTTGAGCCTCATTTGCTTTTCCCACTTGCTCCACCTTTTGCCTTTTTGGACATTCGCTCGAGTAGTGACTAGGTTGTTGACACGAAAAACATGTAATCCTCATTTGATTCCCGGTTGGTGGTGCCTCTTTATTCTTAGGACAATCATTTTGCTTGTGTCCCTCTTCACCACACGAAAAACATCGGAAATGTCCTTGGAAACATTGTTTCCCGGAGTGTATCTTGCCACATCGGGAACATGGCTCATTGCTTTTGGAGTTCCTTCTATCTGATTTATGTTTCCCATCGTTCAGATCTTTCTTCTTTTCATCTGATTGAATCAAACCAACTCGCAGTAAATTAGTCTCCGTGGATAAGGTTCTATGCAACGCCTTGTTGTAGGTGCCCAAAGTCCACGAGCTAAGAGCTTGTTGCAGTCCCACTTTCAATCCACCTACAAATTTCTGGGCTTTCTGCCACTCATCGGCTTCGTACATAGTTACATACCGGATCAGTTGAGTAAACTTAACGTCATATTGAGTTACCGACATCTCGTCAGTCTGCTTCAACTTCATAAATTTTCAAGTCTTTTCTTCTCTCCAACTCCGAGGAAAGTATTTTATGTCTAACGCCTCCTTGAATCTAGCCCAAGTCATAGGTTGAGCTTGCCTCGGCCTTACATCTTGCTCCACTTGCCTAGGTGTCCTCTGCAAAGCTCGCTGGGCTGATTGCCACCATCGTGCAGTGTTTTCCTCAAGCATGAACGTAGCGCAGTTAACTTTGTCTTCATCGCTGCATTGCAAATGTTGGAGCAGCTTCTCGGTTTGCTCCATCCAGTATTCCGCCATGCAGGGGTCGTCTTCTACTTTTCCCCTGAACACCGGGGGTCTTTGTCGGTGATACTGATCCAACACATGAGTTGTATGCCTCGGCGGCTCGTTCCTCGTTACATGTGTCAGCATGCCTTCCAATATTCTTTCCATTCGGTCAAGTCTATTCTCACTTGGACCTGATCGCTCCTCTTGTCGTCCGTCATTCGTGACATGATTTGCAGAATGACTACGATGACTGCTACTACCGTCACTTTCATCTTGCTCGCTAAGATCCATCACTCTCCGAGTTTTTACCATCTGAAAAGAAAATACTTCCTTAATCAGTGCAAATCTCACTTAAAGATAATCTCTATCTTGCTAAAAGATCTTTCAGGTCCCACAACCATTAAAGATACCCTATCCAAATCCAAATTAAGAATAATTAGAATTCCTAATCTCCAATCATCTTTACGGGACTCAATCCTACATCCCGACGACTTTTTTTTTTTAGATCAACATTTGAACTAAATGCTCTCGACTCGTTCTCATGAGTTGTTTCCTTTGAGGTAACCCTACCTTGATCCTCACAACATTTATTTCGAGATCCCTATCACCAAATTCTATCCTCAGAATCCTTAAACTCGATTCTCCACAACACTTATCGAATCATCCTAAGTTTAATATCCCTAGGATCCTCAATCCAAATCGAATTATTTCTAACTTGATCATTCCCGATAACTACCAGTTATCACATTATTCCACGTAAAGATTTCACTATTGACCTCCAATCGATAGTTTCTAAATTTCCAACGAAATCTATAATCCTCAAATAACCATCGCTCTAATTAGAGTCCCTTAAATTTTAAACCTTAATCAGAGTCTCTTAAATTTCAAACCTTTGCTCTGATACCAATTGTAACACCCCAATTCTCGGGAGCGTTAACGTAACGTAAGATTCCGAGGATAAAAAATTTTTTCAAGTAAAAACCCATCACAAAAACCATTCCCCGAAGATCACGTTACACCTTCTTAGTATATCAACTATGAACCATTAATAAACCAAGACAGGTTCACCAACACAAATGCGGAAGCTAGATCGAAACCTTAACAGGTCATAACCGAAACCACTTTATTTATATATATAAAGTTGCACCAGCGTTTACATGACGTTTTCAAAGGTAAATAACATAATTGAAAAGACATAATGTAAACTGTCCACTAATCGCCGTCACTTCTCGACGATCCCTTTTCCTTTTGCACAGCAGCCTTCACCTGGAACATTTGAATATTCTAGGGACAAAGTCCAAATTAGATGATGAATCATCTAAGTGAAAGTTCAAAACACATTTTTCATGAATGCAAGACATGAAATAAACCAATGCACCCGATAAGCCCTAGCCCAAGAGAATCCCATGCGCTTAACCCTACCACGGGAAAAGAGCAATCCCTCTAAAAGCTATGCCACCATACTGACTCGATGACACGACGCAATTCTAGCTTAAATAAGGCTGCCAATGAATCTCACCAGAATACGTTCCCACCTTAAGCATCCAGGAACCACCATACAATCCCAACTCTAAAATTTCACATGAACCACCTAGTAATCCTAGTGCAACCTCCCTGGCCAAACAGCTTGGCACGAAAATCAAGTTGGCTATCCTGACATGCCCACCAGCATCAGATACCCCTATTATTCCGTCACGCCCTTGGAGAATTACGGCTACACTATCCAGACAACATCCTAGGCTGACATCCCACATGAACAACACAGTATGGACCACCTAGTCGTCCTAGTGCAACTTTCCTGACCAAACGGTCTGGCACGGAAACCAAGGCGACTATCCTGACATGCACACCTAGCATCAGATACCCTTATTATTTCGTCACGCCTTTGGAGAATTATGACTACACTATCCAGACAACATTCGAGGTTGACATTCCATACGTACACATAAAACTCAAGACAATGCCACACTTCACAATTCAATGCATCATATAAACAACATTTATAAAATGCAATGCACAGTTCAAAACGTCTAGGGACGAACCTCCCTCGTAAAACTAATCGTCACCGGTTACCTTTTCAATGCACAAAACCATTTTGCATGAAATCACCACATGTTCAGATAGAACAAGCACAATAAATCAAGTTTGGGGGGGCGAACACTCACAACTTAAAACCAAAGTTTTGGGTTAGAACCACTCACCTTGAACGAAACTCAAAACACCTTGAATCTTGTGTCGAATCTCGACTTTTATGCAACTCCTCAAGTATTTTAACCAAACCACCTCCTTACATGTCCTCACGCGCTGCCCAAGTGCTTTGCGCGTGTGATGCCTCGTGTATGCTTTAAAAATCCTCTATCCACTAAACCCGAAGCACTATCGTCTAACACAAATGTATTACAACTTCGAATGAGAGAATCCTTAGCCTTGAGCCCCTATTTATATGTTTAGGAAAATTTAGCCACCAAGAAATATATATTCTGCAATCATTTCAAATCTTTCAAAATCTTTTCCAATTATTCCAAATCTTCTAAGATTTTCTATAATCATTCCAAATCTTTTGATATCTTTTGCAATCATTCCAAAAATCTTCTAAGATTCTCTACAATCATTGTAAATCTTCTATAATCATTCTAAATCTTCTAATATCTTTTGCAATCATTCCAAAATCTTCGAAGATTTTCTACAATCATTCTAAATCTTCTAAGATCTTCTGCAATCATTGTTATTCGAATTAAATCTTATCCAAATCAAATCATATCCAACAAAATCTTATCCAATCAAATCTTATCAAATCTTGTCCAAATCTTATCCTTAAAGTCATCATGAGCTTTCATCTTATCTCTAATGTCATCATGAGACTTTATCTTATCTCTAATATCATCATGACACTTCATCCTTATCTTTTAAGTCATTTATGAGGATTTTCTTGAATCTCTCAAATGCCCCTAATAAAAAGGTTTCCAAAATTACACTTTGGCCCGAACTTTTGAGTAATTGCACTTTAACCCTTTTCAACACGGTCCTCGGACTAATTTTTAATTTCATTTTAGTCTCTAAAAAATAGACTAATTACGCTAATGCCTCTAATTTTTAGGTAAATTACACTTTTACCCGAACTTTAAAAATTATGATTTTACCCCTGGCTCAGAAATTAAACTTTTATCTCCAAACATCTACAATCCCTTAAAACATCATATTTCCTCAAGTATTTGAATCTAGAAACCTCGAGTATTATATCCCTCACGATTATTCGATTTTCTCAACCTGGTAGATAGTTGTACCGGAAATTGTTCCCGATCCAACTTCTTTTGATGCCTAAAATCATAACTCAAATCACTCGTCAATATTATACCATTTTCCTTGGTTATATAGGGTCTGGGGTACTCCCTTCGTCTAATTCGGTCGTCTAAAGCTGCGTTAGTGTACCCTAAAGTCTCATTTTTCTGAAAATTTCACTTGTATCGTTCATAAAATATTATTTATAAACTCAAATCATTCCCGGGTATTACATGGAAGGTGTTCTCATGAATTCTTGGCTGTGAGCTTAGGTGAGAGCGAGCCTAGAGATGAACTTTGCATGTGGGCTCCCCAATGTAGTGTGAGCTTGGTCCATTGCATGTCTCCATATGGTGTTGCCTTTTTTCAAAATAAGACAAGCATAAATAGCAGACAAGTATACGCAATAGAAAACAATAAGTAATAATTAAAGACGTGCATGCTATAAGATTTCCAAAGAGAGAGATAGAGAGGAATATCAGTGATAGGGAACATGTTATCGAGTGCGTAAGATATTGTGTTGTCTATAAGATTACTACATAGGAAGAATTGAATAATAACATTTTTTAGAATTTTCAGATTTCAAGCATATTTTCAAAAATCCGATCTGGGCTCAATATTTGGTCAAATGCCACAAACGATGTACCAAATCAAAGCCTAATGAGTCTAGTTTCTGGAACAACAACTGGATTTGAAATCAGAAATAACCACAAGGAGATATTTCACAAAAATCGAAATAAGGCAGAATTTGTAATAGTAATTTACAGAATTCTAGATAGAATTCAACAAGGTTGTTATGGGTTCAAATCATAACCAAAAATTTCAAATCTTATACCGAATCGAATTCTATGATGTCTAGTTTATAGAAAAATAAGAGGATCACAATTTAGATATAACCACGGAGCATTATACCCCAAAAACCGAAGCAAGAACAGATTATCCAAAAACAGAATAGAAATTTCCAGATTCTAAGCAAGAATTAACAAGGCTTATGTAGGCTCAAAACGCATCCAAAAATTCTAAAACATTTATCAAACAAATATTATCGAGTCTAGTTTACACAAAAAGAAACAGATCTTGAATCAGATATAACCACAGAGAGTTATATCCTAAAGAGTACAACAAGGTCAGTTTACTAGAAAGTAGTAAAATTTCCAGATCTCAGCAGGGATTTACAAGGCTATCACGGGCTCAAATCTTAGTCAAAAAATTCGATTCTTGTGTCTAAAATGAAGCTCAAGATGTATAGTTTACAACCCAACAAACAGATCTCAATTTGGATATAAGAACAAGGAGTTATAGGCTAAAGAACATAGTATAGTCAGTGAATCCGAAAATAAGAATTTGAGAGCAACAACTTAAAATTGAAGGAACCAAGCCTTCTAAGATGGAAACAAGGTTGAAGAACTTGCATTAAAAGATAAATAAGAGAAGAATAACTTACATAATCATAAGGAGAAGAAGAAGAAGAAGAAGATCTTGCGTATGAAACAAGAAGGAAGAGAACTTGCCTTAGATGGTTGCAAATCCAAAGAGATGAAGACACTCTTTCAAATTGGAAATTCTCCACTTGAACCTCCAATGAAGAAGAACAATGGAGGAAGAAGAGACAATCGGAAGAGGGAGAAGGGAATAAGAAAGTAAGAAGGAAGAAAATGAGGGAGAAATGGGGGAGACTTGTCTCCCAACTCCTTCCAATCTATCTTCCTTTTGATTTTTCCTAATTTGCCCCTCATACTAACACACACAATTCAAATATCTCTTACCCCTTTTGGTCAATTTGCCATTTTCTTAATCTTTTTTCTTTTTAATTAAGATATCATTCTCTATGCCCATGGCCCAAGCCCAAGTCAAAATTTCTGACTCAATCCAACTAAGGCCCAATGGACTTTTCTTGAGATTTGGATTCAACCCAATTCATTTATACTTAAAATTTAATTATTTATCAATGGCCTAATTCAAATAAGGCTCAAACCCATTTAACCCACAATTTTGAGGCTTTTCCACACACTTTATTTATACTCACAAAGACATTGATCCACCTACATTTATCTTCCCACAAAAATATTATTTTCATTAATTTACCCCATTACCAATGTATATAATATTTTAAAAAATTAATTAATAAATGCAACAACTCTAATGTGCAAACTAAAATACCTATAACACCCGGATCCAATAACGGGTCGTTACATGATCTAACTCAAATATCAAAAAGACTAACACGAATAATTGCATATCTCATTCGAGTAATACCTAGTTTATTCAACTAATGTTACATTAAATTAAATTTCAAAAAATTAATTGTTACAGATATCATTAAATGCACATTTTGAGTATTTTATATATAAACAAAATTTATAAACTGACAAGACATTGTAAAATTTATAATAATTTTATCTAAAATCAATAATAGTTCATAACAATCATATCATAAATTAATAATAATAGAATTATTATTAATTTTAAATAAGACTATTATGAATTATGTAATATTACATCAATATACATAATTAATATTATCATGAAAATATAGTAATGATTTAAAAGATATGAAAATTTATACATATTTTAAGTAATATGCAAAATGAAAACTTTTTATTTTATATATTATATATGTTACAAAACACACCAATATCATACATTAATTTTTAGACAATATATATTTATTATATCTTATTTTTAAAGTCTAACTATTTATTATTAATTAGCTTTATTATAATAAATATATTATTAAAAATATATATTTAATGCTTGTTAACTATATATATATAGATCATAAAAATTAATTAATCAATAAAAAATTAAGTCAATCAAACTATATATTAAAATCTACCACCTCATTCAACTAAATTATTCAACTAAATTTTTCTCTTGAACACCTTAATATCATGTTATAAACTACTATCTTATTTAATATTTTAATCTACCATATATGTATATATATATATATATATATTATAATCAAACATCTCATTTAATTAAATTATTATCTTTTTTGAGAAAAAAAAAGAATTTATAGAATAGAAAATATTTAAAAAGTAAAATAGATAGGATATGTGTGAAAAATAGTTAAAACTATAGGGGTTGGAATAAAATAAATAGGGGTGTACATGAAATTAATTTATAATTTGTATGATATAAATAGTATTTAAGTTGTAAACCCTTCAATTGCAAATTTGCAAAGCAATTTTGGAGCAACTAGAGACCCATCGTTGCCGCTAACATCCAACCCATCTCGCTGCTCGCCACTGACAATCGTTGCATCCTCCATCTTTACCGCTGCCTCGCCTCTTTGGCCGTCGGTAGGTTGCCTCGCCTCTCGCCACGGGTCGCAACTGCATCCTCCATCTCTATCGCTGCCTCGTATTTCTCGCCTTTCTCATCGCCTCGTATCTTTGGCCTTTCTGGCCTCTCGCTGTCGACCCTGTTGTATTCTCTATCTCTATCGTCGTCGCCTCTTTTTCCATTAGTACGTCGCCTTGCCTCTCGACACCGACTGCCGATGCCTCTTTCACTCTCACCGCCACCTCGTCGACCACCGTTACATCATTCGCTCTCGTCGTTGATGTGTAGGACCATATCAGGTTGAGTTGATTTAAACTTATATTTTTTGATTATCAATTGATATTTTTATTATACATCAGTGTATTAGGTTTTTTTAAACAAAAATTGACAAACTCAATTTTGGGTTCATCAAAAGTTTGTTGAGCCCGTGCTCGAGCATAGTGACAAGCTCGAGCTTAAGCAGAGTTTAGCAAAGCTCGGCTCAGCTCGATCGCAACCCTACTTATCATCGTTCCTAGGGGTAAAGTCAGGATTTTGATTCAGTGGGAATGAAATTAAATACAAAAAATGTAGTTTAAAAAAAAAAAATACAATAATGATAATATTAAAGTGCAAAAACTTTTTAGAATTGTTCCCTACGGCTTTTCATAATTTGATAATGTCGTATAATAATCTCTTTATCAATTTTATTAAATACATCATTTTCAACATATACAACTAAGCTATCATTCATCCGTTGGTCTTCAATCCTATTACGAAATCGATTTTTCACAATGTTCATTGCAGAAAATATTTTTTCAATTGTAGCAGTAGCAATCAGAAGAAAGAAAATTGGGTGAGAATTGGAAAAGAAAGCAAGAAATAGTAAATAAAGTAAATCAGGTGGGAATTGGGAAAGAAAACAAGAAATGGGATAAATTTAGAAATGAAATGAATTAGGACTTAGCTTTAATACAATAATTTTGAGTTGATTTTGGGAGTTGGGCTTGGGTTAAAAATAATATAAAATCAAATTTTGTTTTTAAGATCCAGCCCGATAGGGACAATTGCGCCTCACTTAGCTTTGTCCTTGATCATTCCCTCTTGCTGCCTTAGTTTTTTTTTTTTTTAAGATCCAGCCCAGTGGGGGCAATTGCCCTTACTGAGCCTCACTTAGCTTTGTCCTTGATCATTCCTTCTTGTCGCCTTAGTTCTCAGTGCCGCTATCGATTCACAACTCCGATTACTTGTTGTCGTCATCGATTCACAAACACAAGATGGATTGAGCTACCATCGATTCACAAACATGAATCTACGTTTTCGTGTTCAATGTCGTCGGTTCCATGCAACACAAATCGATTTAGAACTCTAATTGCTCAGTGCTGTCGTTTTTATGCAACACAAATCATCGCTATCCCTTGCTACCGTCGATTCACAAACACAAACTTCGATTGCTCGGTGTCACCATCGATTCAGCTTAAAAGGGTATGATTTCTTTTGTTTTTCTTCTCTTGTCCGTTTCTTGGTCTTATTTCTAGTGATTCCCGTGTTGCTTCGTTTTGACTTGAAAGGGTTTGATTCTTGTTTGCAAGATAATGATTTTACTTTCATTGTGATAATTTGATTATGTTGTTATAATCTTTTGGAGTGATGTGAAGTTTGTAACCTTTTCATACTAGGGTTGTTGATTCGTGTCACCCTAATTTTAAGGTTAGCCCTATTTGAACAAATAAACTCATTCAGAATTATTACAAACTGAATTATTGTTAGTTTCTTTAATTTGAAAGTGAAATATGTCTAGTGGCAGTTAAAAGGATATATATGTCCACTCTCATTTCAACCCAATTGATTCTTAGCATTTAGTAGAGCTGACTCTGTTATCCATCCCAACTTGCCAACTGCTATGCTTTTAACAACTCTGTCATATTTCTATCTTCTCCGTTCAATTTTTTTTATGACTCAGGTATTCGAGCTTCGCCCGCCTAAACTTGAAGGAGATGGACTTTTCCCTCTAGTTTGGCCCCTCGATAAATCGAATGTTGTCACAAGGTTATACACTCTCAAACAGACACATAGTCAATCCCCACTAAATGGGGTATTTCTACTTCTGCCAAAAGTTGATCCCTTGTCACTTTCAAGAAAACTTGAGAATTTTACTACTTACGTCGTTTCTCAATTCCTTTTAATTGTACTGATTCAAGTTGATAGACTTTAATCTGAGAATGAATTGAAGTGTAAACTTGGTTGATGTTTATTTTTAATTAATAAGTCATGATTCATGATTCATGAATCATAAAATTTATGTTTATAATTATTTGAATGCATTATGAAATTTATGTTTATTTTTAGATTGAATATTAATTTTTTATAATTTTCTATATTTATTATTATTTTTACAAAAAAAAACCTTATATTTTTTTTATTTACATATTTATTCACGTTTTTCTTTTTTATTTTTTAAAAAAATATTATTTTCTCATTTACATTTCATATCGTATTAGTTTTTGATTTCTGTTCGGTGCAACCTATGGTTTATCTTACAATTGGGTCAGATTTGCCTTGCCCACCCAACCCGCCCCGCCTCCTCTGCTTGAAACCAGAAACTTTGCTGCTGTTGCCGCCGCTTCTTCTTCTTCTTCTTGTCGTCTAGAGAACAGAGACAAAGAAATATGGCTGAAAGCAACAAAGATCTTCTGGAATTGGAAGGAAAGAATTTGTCGTCTTCAACTATAGGTCTCCCTCCTCCTCATCCTCTTTGTCTCTTGCTCTGTTTATGTACATATAGGGTTGTGTGTCTCTCTAATTGTGTATTAACTGGGCTTATCTATGGATATATATCATTTCTTGCAGAATCGAAGCTTATTGTCTGCAAAAGCAATGACTTGAATCAGAATCAGAACCAAAAACCTAAAATCCCTCCCAATGGAAAAGGGATGCCCTTCTCTTCTTCTGTTCCGAAAAGCCAAGGTAGGTGTGCGTGGCTAACTTGGCCGATTCCGCTCTTGGTCTGCTTTTACCCTCTTCCTCTTTAATCTCTGCATATGCGCTGATGCAATAGTGATTGATCTCTCTCTCTCTCTCTTTAGTATTCTCGTGAAGTTTTAATTGATGACTTTTAGTTCGCTTGAGCAGGAAAAAAATATATATGTATGTATATATATTTGATTTGACGAACGGTACATGCTATGTTTCGGAAGAGCAGTTCTTAATACTGAAGAAACAGATTGTCAGAAAGTTTAAATTTTGACTAGGGCAAAACCTCATCCTCTAGGAAAAGGAAAAGTGTACTCTTACATTATGCTTGGAACAAGGACTTTTGGATGGAAAAATTGACATTATTCTTGCTAATTTTTAGTTTTAGATTCTCCATCTTCAAATGTTATTCTAGGTTCTCTAAAGCTTAGTCAACTGACCTTTTCTATGTTGCTCGCGAAAAAAAAAAATCCCTTTACCATGTAATTTGAGGTTTTCTTTTACAATTAAAGTATGCATTTTTTTCCCTCACTTACATTTTGATAATACTAATTAGTCTTGATGTTTGTTCATTGGTGAATTCGCTCAATTTATTTTTGGAGAAAAATCAGTATTCTAAATAATGTCTTCTTTTACCAAACTTAAAAAAGAACTATTATTTAGATATTTCTAAATCCTTTCAATTTATTAATCTTGGTCAGGTTTCTTTATCAAAAGGTCTTGGTTTAAATATTTCTACAAGCCTTTTTGTCTAAAATTTCTTATAGATGTTTCTGATTTTTTTTCCCAATCCATGGATTACTTACCACTCAACTGGTATCATAATCCCTTAGTTCTCCGTAGTTTCTCTATGGATTTTCTCTTAGTTGGGTGGCATATCTCTTGAGAGTATGCAATGGCATAAATGAATTATTTTCATTGGTTTAGCTCTAACTAATTGAATTTGAGTGCAAATTTAGTTACTTCTATACTATGTCAGGATGGCGTGATGATATTGAAGGATCTTAGACTGAAAAGTCTTGTGGGTTTTATATGTAAAGATTGGTGAAGGACTTGGAGGCTATTAAATGCCTTTATGAGGAATGCTAATTTTTAATGTCTTTTTACTGGCATATGAAGTGGTTTACTCTAGAATCCACAATATACTTCTTGGATTGCCCTGTGAATAATTGAAAAGGCATAAACTTTGATGTAACACACTATCAACAATTCTGTTTGCTCAAAATGTAATGCACTGTTAACAATT
Source organism: Diospyros kaki (assembly GCA_036245055.1). Lineage (NCBI taxonomy): Eukaryota > Viridiplantae > Streptophyta > Magnoliopsida > Ericales > Ebenaceae > Diospyros > Diospyros kaki. The sequence goes on from BSEG01000010.1 coordinate 6,117,849, forward strand.
CATTGCTTATTCTGATGCCACCTGCATCATCATATCCTAAAGTTCATGTTATTCTGTAGTTTCTACGGCAATGTAATGAGATTGAGCAGACAGAAACAGTGACATCTCGCAACTGGTGCCTAACATATTGAGTTTCTGACAGTTATGGGAAAAGTGAAAGATTTCTTAGGAGTTATATCTGAAGCAAATGAAAGGTTGTGGGATTATGTAATGGTATGCGTGTCAATGTCCCTACGATTTGCATTTTATGTGTCAAAAATATATCAATTCTCTGTTTTACTCTAGTATGAATGCACTCTTAATGGAATGCAGAATAATGCCAAAGATTATGACATTGAAATGCTTACTGGGAATGAATCTGAATACATTGAAATGGTAAGGGTTGCCTTTTTTCCCCCCCTCTGTGGACCACATGGCACCAACAAGATTTCATTATTGATGTTGAATCTTATTCAACTCAGGATTTGATGCTGGGTGTTGCTGATTTGCATACACCTGAGGCCATCGCCGCTGCTGAGTCTGCAATTGCTGGCTATCAAGCCACGACTTCTTTGGCAACTTCTAGTAGTAGTGAAACAGAATCAGAAGCTAGCAGCAACAATAGCAGTGACAGTGACGATGATGATGCCACATGTTCTCCTACAAATTCTAAAAGAGACATGTCCCCTGTTGATGATTCTTCAAGCAAACCATCTAGAAACCAAAAGCTGAGAAAAAGGCCAAAGATTGTTGAGCTCTTGTAGAACTGTTTCCGCTCAAGAGAATGCCGTACACGAAGGTTGGATTCATGACTATAGAGTAGATTGCGACTGTATACATGTGTGTGTGTGTGGATGTCTCATACGAACAGGCATTTTAGTTGTTGGGGATGAAGTATTGTAGTTGGTGACACAGCTGAAGACGTTTGCAATGCATCCTTGCTCGTTTTCTATCAGCCCAAAGTTTGAAAACACGCCCTCAATGTTGTGTTCAGTTGTGTCTGCATTTTCAATTATGGCTCTTTTGATACTCTATTTGCATTTCATTTCATACCAGACTGGTTGTTTGGTTTAACTTTTGGTCTTTCTCGTTGCTTGTTCCTGCTAGTTTCTTTGGATATATGTCATTCTTTGTGGGAAACTTTTGGCTGCAAACTTCATTGCCGGACAGAATGTCAGGAACAAGTTACATTCCTTAGATAAGCACCCAAAATTTTATGGATCTGCCTAACTGCTTTTCTTTCTAGCTTTCGCTAAAATGTTTGGTTGAGCCCAATGGAGGGCGAGGGAATGAGAATGAGAATGAAATTCTCATAAAAGACTATTTTGTTGTTACAGAAGAATGGAATGACCCATTTCTTCAAAATGATGAAGAGACTTTCTATGGAATGAGAGATATTAATACATTTTTATCTTTTATTTTTTTAATTAGAAAATGTCACATATATAAGCTTGTTGAGTCATAGTTACTTTCGTTGTTTATCCATGCTTGGTTAGGGTTGCAAATGAGCCCAACCGTTCACGAGCAATTTGGTATTTGATTAGATAAAAGTTTGTTCAACTTTGTTTTTTAATGTAAACGAGTCGAGTTTGAACTTAATTTTGAAACTCGATTCGTAAACGAATTGAACTTAACCTTAGTAGAATTTGGCTTGTCCGCTCGCGAGCTGGTTCAATTAGAGACTTTTGATCAAACTCGATTAGAAACTCGTGAGCAGACTCGATTTTAGAAGTTCGCGAATAGCTCATGAATAGGTTCGTTTATAAATACGTTAATAAATTTATTTATAATTTTATAAAAATATTAAATATAAAATTATTAAATTTTAAATTATTATAATAATATTATTAAATTTTGTTGAGTTTTATTTTGAGAATGTTTTGGGGATGAGAAATTAATTAAATGCAAAATTGTAATATACTTTCTTCATTAAAATGTGTATATAATAAGGTATATTGTGACTTGAGGATTAATCAATTAATGTATCGAGTAAGGAAATGTTTAGTTGAGTAACAAATGTTGTATTCGACTAACTCTTATTTTAATTAAAAAAGATTTGAACATTTAAGAGGTTAATCAATTATATACTTGTTTTACTCGAATATACGATGGAATAACATTATTTGAATAACTAAAGAGTTAATCGACTAAATGGTTAATTATTGTCTTAAGGGATTAATTGATTATTAGGTTTGACCTAAAGTAATATTTGTTTACTATTTGCATATCAAATTATCAATTTTTTTTTAAACATAATTTTGATAAATTCAAGCTCGAGCTCGAGCCTAAGCACAGGCTTGCCAGAAGTTTGTTGAGCCCAAGTTCAGCGAAGTTCGACTCGACTTGATTTAGACATGGCCAAAATTGAACCGGACCGGCGGTTCGAACCGGAACCGGATCGACCGGAATCGGACCCAGAACCGGAACCGGACCGAACCGGCGAAATTCGGTCCGGTTCCGGTTCGAGGTTCCGTGGAACCGGAACCGGCGATTCCGCAGAACCGCCCCCCTTCCCTCCCCCCCTCCCCGCAACGGTCCAATTTTGGACCGTTGCAACGGTAACGGTCCAAAATTGGACCGTTGGGTTGGCTGCTGCCAACGGGCAGCAGCCCAATTTTATTTTTTTAATTTTTTTTTCTAATCCTATTCCTATCTATATATGCCCCTCCCTCCCCCACTCATTTTTCACACTCTCTCTCTCTCTCTCAAGTCTCAAGCTATTATTCTCTCTATTTTGTCTCTCATTTAATATTTCAATTTCAATTTTTTTAATCTTCTCATTTTTTTATTTGTCAATTTATTCAATTATATTGTTAATTATTTATTATTTGTTACTATATTATATTATTACTAATATTTTAATTATATTTGTCAATTTTTTACTATATTATTTTATCATTATTATATTTTTTTATTATCATACTTTTTTCAAAAAAATGGCAAGTGAAGGTAGAAATTTTGAAAATGTTGAGTTTGAAACTCAAAATTTTCAAACACAAGAGAGTGAAACTCAACAAAAGGGAGGTGGAAAAATTTCTACTTCTGATATTTTTAATATTCATTTCAAGAAAACATCAAAAGGAGATGATAAATTTGATGTATCTTGTAATTATTGTAATCAGGTATACAAATTCAAGCAAGGAGGTGGATATGGTACTTTCGCCCGACATTTGCAAACAAAGCACCCGCTCAAGGTTGGATTGAGCCGCGATCAAACACAAATATCTGGGTTTGCTACCTCTTCAAACTTTCCTCAATTATTTCATTATAATGAAGCTAATTGTAGGTCTGGTTTAGCTGAAATGGTAGCAATTGATAATTTATCTTTTAGTTTTGGTGAAAAATTAGGTTTTACTCGATTTTGTCAAAACTTTGTTAATCCTAGTTTTAAATCAATTCCTAGAAATACTTTGAAAAGGAATTTGTTAAAATTGTTTAAAAACTCAAAAATTGAATTGATAACATATTTTCAAAACAATAATATTAGTGTTTCTATTTGTAGTGATATTTGGAGTGATCATTGGCAAACTCATTCATATATGGGTATTACTTGTCATTGGGTTGATGAAAATTATGTTTTACAAAAAAGAATTCTTGCGTATCGATGTTTTGATGAAAGTCATAATGCTGAAAATATTTGTAGATTAATTCAACAAATTTTACAAGAATATAGATTAGTTAATAGAATTTTTTCAATTTCTTTTGATAATGCATCGGCTAATACTGCTTCTATTAATGAATTGAAAAGAATTTGCCAACCAAATTTTGGTGGAAGATTTTTTCATGTTAGATGTGCATGCCATGTTTTAAATTTATGTGTTCAAGATGGTATTAAGTCACTTAATTCTTATTTAGATCCAATTAGAAATGTTATTTCTTATATTTGGGTACACCCTCGAACTGCAAAAGCATGGGCACATTTTTGCACCTCCAATGGTCAAACCCCAAAACGTTTTTCAAAAGATGTTCCTACTCGTTGGAACTCAACTTTTAAATTACTTAATCAATCTTTTGAATATAAAGATTTATTGTGTTCTTTTGCAGCAAATTATATTCCACAATATCCTATTTTTCCAACTATGTGGAATGTTTGTAGTTCAATTTTGAATATTTTACGAATTTTTAATGATGCTACTCATACACTTAGTAGTGTTTATAAACCAACTTCACATCAATTTTTAATAGAAGCAATGAATGTGGCCGGTGTATTAATGGAAGGAATTAATGTTGAAGAAATTTGTCATGCTGTTTTAGAAATGAGAGAAAAATGGTTACGTTATTATCAATTTATTCCTGAATTTTTTTTTGTTACTATGGTATTTGATCCTAGGTGTAAATTTGATGGTTTAATTGAGTGTTTGTCTAACTATTATTCGTTGTTAGGATTAGAAAATAATGAAGAAATTGATGTGAATATTATAATTTCTAAGGTTAGAACTTTATGCAATCAATTATATGAAGCATATGTTATTGCTCCTAGTAGTGAAGAATCATTTCCATCCATGGCTTCGTATTCCTCTTCCTCCCAACCAATGAAATGGGGTCATAAATTTTTAGATCAAAGGAGGAAAAAACCTAGATCGAGCTCACATTCGGAGCTCGAAACTTATCTAACCACAGTTTTTGAGTTTGGTGATGATACAGGTTTAAATTTTGAAATTTTGGAGTGGTGGAAAAGGCACAAGGAGACATTTCCAACTCTTGCAATTATTGCAAGTCAACTTCTTGCAGTTCCAGCTTCAACTGTAGCCGTTGAACAAACATTCAGTAGTGGAGGCAACATTTTGGACGAAAAAAGATCAAGATTGGCTCCAGAATCATTGGAAGCTCAAGTTTGCCTCGATGATTGGGAAAGAGCTAACATGCGACGTCAAGAAGAACTTATCCATTCATCATCATCTGACGAATGGGTTAATGATGGTTCAACAACGGCGACTTCCGACTCCAATGAAGATGCGTAGGATCCAAGTCCATTTTTTATTTTTTTTCACATTTGTAAAAATTAATTACTTGTATTACATTTTTGTTGTAATTATTTTTTAATGAAATTAAGTCTAATTCTATTTTTTATTTTTTATTTTTCACATTTGTAAAAATTAATTACTTGTATTACATACTTGTTTAGTTGTTTTAATTATTTTTAATGAAATTATTACTTATATTTCTTCAATTTTTAGTAGTGTTTTTTATTAAAAATATGGTTGAGAATATCTATATTTACAATTACATTTAACAATTAAAAATCAAAACCAAACCAAACCGAACAACGGAACAAGGACCAAAATTGAATACAACAATATTTAAAAAAAATTAAAAAAATTCGGTTTGAACCGGAACCGGAACCGTTGACAGAACTGGCTCAAACCGTTGACCGAACCGGTCCAAATCGTTGACCAAACCGGCACGAATCGGAACCAGAACCGAACCGTCCCAAACCGCCCTTGGGCGGTTCAGTTCAGGTTCAAAGATTTCTTGAACCGGAACCGACGGTTCATGAACCGGAACTGGCAGTTCATGAACCGTGGCCATGTCTAACTTGATTCTATTACAACCCTAAGTTTGGTTAAATTTCTTAACTTTGGCATTTAATGCACTATGCAGAAATCACATTGCGTGAGTATCCACAAAGACCATCTCAATGCTTTATTTTAAATAAATCGTCAGATTCCTTCTGAAGTTACGAATCTATTTTGCCGACTTCCTTTGCCTACATTGTTCCATTGACTAGAGGTCTTAAAAACTTGATGCGGTTATGAGTACAATCGGGCATGGAGGCATTCAACACTTTCAATTTTCAGTTCACTTATTGCAGTTCATTTCATTGGAAAATTAATTAAAATTTTATTGTTACTTAATACTTTTACCTAAAAGAGAAAATAAATTTTTAGAAAAATATTTGGTATTTTTATGATTTTTAAATTAAATATATTTTTAAAATTTTTATAATGTAAAAATATATTTTTATAAACTATTTATTTTTATCATTCCGTTCATCAACTTGTACAATTATATAATAATTGAGGAATCAACAATTACAATTATTAAGTTGTGTAACACTATATTTTAAGCAAGATGGAAGTGGAGGAAAATTAAATATTAATATATATATATATTATATATATTTCTTGCACCACTCCTTAGGGGTTAGGCTAAGTTCAGTAGGTTGATCCAATCACCTGAAGTCTAGAAGGTCCAAGCGAGCTTATCAAAACAAGCATATACAGCGTTGAAATCCGAACTCATATCGGGGAACCAAGCAAGCTCCTAGTGAGCTCCTAACAAGGTTTCTAGCGAACTCCCAACGATATATTCAACGAGTTTCCAATAATGCTCTTAGTTTGTCGGCCTAATCGTTTAGCTCGCTGATCTAAATCTTTCGACTCGCATAGACAACAAAGTTGCTGAACAACTAGAGGTAGGGATCCACTCACTTTATCTAAGGCGAATCATACCCCTCGTAATGAGGATCAGTCTCGATTTTGTGCAGATGATAAGGATTGTTTGTCCTCCATTATATTATTTTCATATTTTTATATCTTATGCAAATTGTAAACACCCCTCTATATAAAGAGGGGTCAGAAATATCATTAGGACAATAAAAATAATCGGATATCGTCATTTTGAAAGAATAATTAGGGTATAACTGTAGAATAGGCATCGTTCTGACCAAACCACGTAAAAATTCTTTGTGTTTTTTTTATTATGTTATTTCTCTTCGTATCTAGCACTTACTCATTTATTGCGGACCTAACGAATCACGATCGACTAAAATTGAATATCCACAATAAATATATATATATATAAACTATACAAAGAAGAGGCCATTATTTATTTTGGTACAATATATGCGTCTTTTAGTTATGATTATATATTACTGCTCAACTTAACTTTATATTATGATAATAATTCTTATTTAATTTGGGTTGTCTGTGACATCCTGTGTTATCGGTGTTAGAAAATAAGATACAATTTCAAGAGTAGCATTTGATAGAGAGGTGAGAAATGAAATGATAGTGCCCTAGGAGATAGGCATTTCGATAATTTAGACACTGACCGGTCCAACAGGCCTTAAGGGTAGTTTTGAGAAGTAAAGTAACAAATTGTCAAATCGACGACAGAGAAAGTCCCGGGACTTGGATGTTCAGAGAAAAGGGCATGAGATTGGTAGTGTCTCGAGGCGAAGTTAATAACATTGGAAGTAGTCAGATCGGGAATAGTTTGCAGAATAATTTCTGTATAAACCCGAATGGATATCGATATCAAATGGTCATACGTAACTTTCGAGAAGCTGAGGGGACAGTAGAGGTGGTCCAATTTTACGAATGAGGCAACTCTGAAGTGTTTTCGGGTGGAATGAAGGTCCCGTGCAGGCGCAGGGACAAAACTGACCTTTATCGAGTAAGCATCGATAATTAATTTTTGATAAATCAAGAATTTATGTGGCTTGATGGTATTTAAATTAAAACTTTAGAGGGTCCAAGTGCAATTATAATTTTTTAAGTGAAATTAATAAAATTTTAAGGATTTAATGTATAATTATTACTTGGGACCTAGTAGCATTGGATCCAAAAATTTGTTCTCAAATTGAAGCAGTTGGCCAAATGAAGTAGAGGGAGGGAGAGAGATCGTGGGAACTGATACAGAGCATGGAGAGACCGAGAGCTGATGCGAGAGAGTGAGAGTTAGAGAGGGAGCTTGAGCAATGCAAGAAAGAGGGAGAGATCGGAGGAGGAGGCCGCGGCCACAGCTTGAAGTTGCAGCGGCCATGGCTGATGAGGTAGCGGCAACAGCGGGCAGCAGCTGAAGCGCAATGGCGGTTGCGGCGTCGGGCGGTGCTGCGAGTGGTGTTGGCCGGTGGTGATCGCGGCGGAAGGCTGAACCGATTGAGGCGGACTGGTGTCTCGCGGTGGCTGAAGACGAAAGCGGCAGATGGCCATGGCAGCAGCGGCAGCGATGGGTGGGCTGCGCGCGGGACCTGCTGGCGGCGGGTGGCTGCGAAGGAGGTGACCGGCGATGGTGGTCGCGCGTCGAAAAGGCGGTCGGAGGCAAGCTGCGGCGGCTGGAGCCGGACGGCCGACGGCGGCCGCTGGTGCGCGCACAGGGGGCAGGCGCGATGAAGAAGAGAAGAAGGTAGAAGATAAAGAAAAAAAAATAAAAAAATAAATAGAAATGCTGGAAAATAGAGAAAATATGGGAAAATAACCAAAACTTTCAGAAAAATAGGAAAAAATTCTGAAAATTATTTTGGAATTTGAGAAACGTGTTAGGGGCTCAAAAATGGGGTTTTGAGCACAAAGTGACTTCCCATTGGATAACACTAGTGTGGGCAGTTGGCTGGATTTCTCTTCCAGATCTAGTAAGGTAAATTAATTTAATTATTTTCTAGTTACTTGCATTAAGCGAGATAATGTGAAATAATTATTAGTTGGATTAAACCCTCGATTGGGGTTTATTGGAAGATATTAGTGGGTTTTTGCAGTAAATAGTAAAAATATAGACTCTGGTTTAATTTTGTTGTTGGGTTTGTGATTGTATCTAGGGTCGACCGAGGAGGTGGTGATCCTAGAAAAGTTCGAAGTTTGGGCTAGCGTTCTCGCCTGTGACAGAGATTAGGCTTTGAACCAGATAAGGGACGACCCCAATGGTGGCAGCCATGCGAATATTTGGTAGTATGGTTAAATATATGTTGTATGCAGTGGTGTTTTATGCATGTTGTATAGGTAGTCTAGTGGAGTCCTATGGCCATGGGAGAGACTAGATGCATGCTAGGGGTAATTTGGGAGGTTAATGCCTCGAACAAGTGGGTTCGGAGGGCAATGATGCCTGGCCATTTATGCATACTTGTCATTGCATCTCATATATTATCTTATTTACATTCATTTGCACCCTTACTGAGTCATTGTGACTCATGAGGTTTTACCTCGTGTTGTAGATATTGCGAATCCAAATGCAAGTAGAGATTATATCGGGAGGTTGAAGTGGCGACTAACGTTGTTGTCACATTGTAAATTGTATTATCTCCTGTATGTATTCAAGTGATGGTATGTACATATACATCCTTGTAGGTGAATGTATATGTTGTTAAGCGATGGATGGTATCCAGTTTGTTGTAATCGGTATAATATAGTAGATGATTGTGTAGACTTCTAGTTGTTAGTGGCTTGTTGGTGGAGCAATGTTTTAGGATCAAGTAAAGGATCAAAGAGGTACTTCCCATAAATCCCCAGTACTCAGTAGATATTTGATATTATAGTTTTGTGCCTGGGTCACCTTTGGCTTGTGGTGAGAGAAGCTGAAGAAAGGTGAAGCTCACTCGGGTTTCGAGTCCCGTCCACTGTGCTTCTTTTATGTTTTGGGACCGACTCCTCGAGTGGAGCGAAGGGAAGGACGAAGCCTAGTCTCCACGTAGGACATTTCCAGATGAAACATAGTCAATCTCTTCATTAGTTTGGTGTTGTGTGTGAGTAATTAGGTCAATTATTCACCGGTAACGCCTGTAGGTGGGAACGGGTTGTTACATTGTCGTTGTTAAACTATTCTTTGTATAGTTGTGTCGTTTTAGGTGTAGTGCTAGATTAAATGATACGGCTAGATGTGATCTGTAAAGAGATTAAACGTCTCTCTATATATTGGGTGTATTCTCCATGTTTTACAATAAGATCAAAACAATGTTTTCTCATTACATTTAAGATGATATCTGTTATATGTATTTCCCACACCACTTCTTATGGGTTAGACTCAGTCTAATGGGCTGGCCCAATCACCCGGAGCCCAGAAGGTCCAGGCGACCTCGTCAAAGAAAGCTCATACACCCCCGAAATCCAAGCTTATAATCGTGGAACCAAGCGGGCTCCCTACAAGCTTCTGGCAGTGTTCTTAACGAGGTCCCAGCAATCAATTTAACGAGCTCCCAATAAGGCCCTCAGTTCGCTGGACCGATTAGCCCTTTGGCCTAAAACCTCTAGCTCGCATAGATGACAGAGCTACTGAACAGCCAGAGGCAGGGCCCACGTACTTTATCTGAAACGGACCATACTCCTCGTAATGAGGATCCCACTCCTGGTTTTATGCAGATGATAAAGATTGTTTGTCCCCCATTATATCATCTTTATATTTTTATATCTTATCCAAATTGTAAAGGCCACTCATTATAAATAGGAGTCAGAAATATCATAAGGGGGGCAAGGAGAATAATCAGATATGGTCACTTTGGAAGAATAATTAGGGTACGGTCATGGAGTAGGCATTGTTTTGGCCAAAGCACGTAAAAACTTTTTTGTGTTCTTCCCACCTTGTTCCTCCCCCTTACATCTTGGACTCACTCACTGCAGCCCAAACGACTCACGGTCAGCTAAACTTGAACGTCGACAGTATCAGAGCCTTTTCATAGGACCTTTGTTTCTTTTTGGCATCCTTATTTTCAAACCCAGAAAATAAGGTTACGTTCTTTTTACTATTTTCACCCCGTTTTGAGATTTTAATTTTTGAAAACATTGAAAACGCATTTACTTTATTATTTTTAAAAACGCATTTTTGAAAATAAGAAAAAAATTTGTGAAAGAAACCCAAAACACCAAAACATAGAAAACACATAGCCCTCCCTCCTCCGCAATCTCGCAGATCTTTCTTTCTCTCTCTCTCTCTCCCTCCCTCCCCCCTCTTCCCTTCCTTCTCAAGCCTCGGTAGTTGACCACGCCCACCATCTTCATCACCGCCATGAGTCGCCATCAACCTTACCCGCCACTACCATCACTGCCGCAATCCGTCGTCGACCGCCCCTTGTCGTTGGATCTTGTTGGTTTTGTCTCCTCTCTACTCTCTCATATATTCTCTTCCTTTGTTCGCTAGTTTTTGGGTATGTTGGTCGATAGACCCTTGGGTGTCAGGTGGTTGCCTCTGATTGTTGGAAACCACTGGCCACAGTGGCCGGTGGCGACTAACAATGCGTATATAGGTGGGTGGGTCGAATGTTTAAGCTTAGATCTAAGGTGATTTGGTCGTTGGATCTTGCTAATTTTTAGTTATGTTGGTTGATGGGCCTTGGGTGTCAAGTAGTTGCCTCTAACCGCTAGAAACCACCAACCACAATGGTCGGTGGCGATTGGCAGTTCATATATAGGCGGGTAGGTTAAGCGTTTAAATTTAGATCTAAGGAGATTTGGCCGTTGGATTTTATTTAAAATTTAAAAAATGTAATATATCTATACTATAATTAAAAATATAGAACAACATATAGTATATTATTAAGTGTATAATTTAATATAAGTTATTATTAAGATGTATGTCACTAATTTATTAATCAAATTTATTATTTTATTTTAATAATAAAATTTTATTAAAAAGAGTTAATTTTATTATTTAATAATTAAATTTATTGAATAAAATATCATAAAATAAGTTTTTACAAAATTTCAAAGGAAACGTGCTTTCTAGTTTTTTATTTTAAAAAATAGTTTTTTAAAATAATAAAAAGAACGCGTTTTCAAAAATTTTAGAATAGACACTCAAAATAGAAAATTGAAAATGAATTCAAAACTTAAAACTAAAATATGAAAGGAATACCACCAAAGGCTTTCCCTTTGGTGGTTTCAAACCCAGAAAACCAAATATATATATATATATATATATTTATTCCTTACTTAGATCATCCAGTTGTGTAGCAATATCAACGTCGACGGGTCACAAAAGTCGTGCAAGTATGGTTAAACGTCCGGATTGTCAAGTATTCTAAGCGCCGAAATCATTTCACCCCGCATCGTCACACTGTTGCCACCAGAATCGGGTGCTCACCCTATGTCAAGACACTGCTGCCATCGCTATCACCGAAAATCGCCTGCCGACCACCTCGCCTTAAAGTTGTTACTGCTCAGATCTACCTTTGATCACCGACGCCTATTAGCCCATCGTTGGCCGCTGTCATCAGATTTCCAGGATCTACTTTTGATGTGGAGGGCAGCTGTAATACCTGAGAAATTCTAAAGGATTCAAGGGTAATTTATCTTGGGGCAAAAAATAAAATTTAAGGATAAGTTGAGGGTATAAGGGTAATTTATTACCGTATGATGACCGAATCGACTGCAGGGAGTATCCTAGAGCCGAGATGCCAAAGGAAAATTATATGGTCATAATGAATATTTCGAGGCATGATTTATGGCATAGAAAAAATGAGATCGGGAACAATTTTTGGTACAACTAAAATGCAGCAGCCAATTAGGCTGCAATACTGAATTATTATAAACGACTTCCAGGAAGTCAACGGAAGCTTGAAGCGGCTTCGGTTTTTCATGAGAAACAACTCTTCAGAGGTTTCAGGAAGAAACGAGAGGGTTTAGGGCCAAAACAAAGATTCAGGTCTAAGTGCGATTTTTCGAAATTACTAGAGGGAGGCTGAAAAGACGTATTCTTGAAATCTTCGGGGGTCAAATGAATTTTTTAGAACTTGAGGGTCTTAATGGCAATTATGAAAAGTTAAGAGGCTTTGTAAAATAGGCCAAAGGAAGAAAATCAAAATTTTAAGGGTCAAAATGTAATTTCAAGAAGAAGCTCCAAAGCATCCATGGCCGACCAACCTTCCAATCACCGAAATCAGCCATGGGATACCCAAGGCAGTGGCTAGGGGGCCTCTGGGCAAGGCCAAGATAAGCTTCTTGGCCAACAAATGGCCAAAATAGCGTCAAAATCGGGCCAACTTTTGGCCGAAAGTTTGGCCACTGAAATGGCAAGATTGGAGCTCTTTCAGTGGATTTTGGACTTGTTTAGGGCAAGAGGGGACATTAGAGGCCTTGAATGAAGCGAGACTCGTCGTTTAGGGGCCCGAAATCGTCTATAAATAGAGGTATTTAGAGATGTCAAAATATAGAAGAAATTTAAACTCACAAATTCGAGAGTTTGTGAATAAATTGAGAGAATCAGATAAGAGGCTTTTGTTGCCCATATCCTAAGCTTCATTTATATGCAATTTGAGCCATTTTGGTTGAGAGATGAGTGAGACCTAAAGCCTCGTCGGAAAAATAAGCTTCGTCGAAAAATAGCTTGGAGCAGTCTGAAAATGGCTCTCTTTGTGGGATTTTTTGATATCATCTTGTAGAGGGTGAAAATACGAAGCCATAGGTTCAAACGGGGGGTCAATCGAAGGTCGGATGAAGGAGATAAGGCCATTAAATCAGAATGCGTCGGAGTTGGCCGAAATCTGGAGGTTGAAGACGACCGGTGTGTGCAGCACACTCTCCAACTGGGCCCCGCGAGTGAGGGCGCGTCCGGACTCCAAAAATTCTAATTTTTTTTTTAAATTCTTCTAAAATCGAGATCTAGGTTCTGTAAAAAAAATATTTAGATTTGGAGTTCTCAGTGTCTCGATTTTAGCACCAAAGAGCCTCATTTTGCTTGAAAAGGCACCATTCGGGTAAATCTAGTATTTTTCCTTTCAAATTCATATTATATTATGAATTGTTATGGAGTTTGATTTGAGAAAATAGTCTCGATGGTATTTATTGGGATTTTTAGAAGGAAAAATGGAAGAAAATGAAGGAAAAATGAAATAAATGGAATTTTGAGATATTTAGTGATAAAATATCATTTTTATGATTGATGTGATCGAGATGATATGATTGGTGCAACTTATGAGAGTGGGCACAAGAATCAAAGTTGGGCACACATATCGAGGTAATGCACACTTTTCGAGAAAATGCAAATTTATCTTAAAAAGGTGAGTTATCCTATCCCATATGGTATGATTGTTTATTATGCATGATATTTATGAAAGATATGATTCATTTTGTCATATTGCATGGAAAGTCGTAATAATTGTATGACATGATATTATTGTTATGTTAATATTTGTGTATGGGAATGAGATGTCGCCCCAAAGTGTAGCCGTAATTCCCCTATGACAATGATGGAATAACGTTAGGCTTATCCTGTAGAGGTTTGGGATTTACCTAGGATTCTGTGTCGAGCTAGTGGGCTTGAGAAGTTACATTAAGGGCAAATGTTGTTCATGTTATTGTATCATGCATCCATATATATGTTTTGGACCCTTACTAGAAGTTTCATCTTCTAATGAGTTATGCACCTAGAACATTCAACGTTCCAGTTGAGACTTGCAGTTTAGGTAAGGAGCAGGTTGAAATATGATGGCACGTGATGGCATGACCGATGGATTCAGCAGAAAGTTCCATAAATTTGTCTATCCGGATACGTTTTAGCTTATGTTTTAATGAGTTGAGATATAACAATGTATTTATGTATTTTTGTATTGAGGATATAATGTTAATGTATGGTACGGATTCTTATACTGTTATAAAGTGAAATTGATTACGTACCATATCAGGTTTCGATTTTAAGCTTCCGCATTTTTGATGATTACCTATCTTACCTTATTGATTATTACTTTAGTATACTGAGAAGATAGATCGGGATTGTCGAGAACTGATTATATTGAAAAAAAAAATATTCCCGAAATTCCTAAATTATTTAACGCTCAGGAAAAGTGGAGCGTTATAGAGGCCACTATCGCCGTCGATCTACCGCTTAATCTAGTAGTTGAGTCCACTGCTGGTTACATTGAGGCCTTTGTTGCTTTTGACTTCAGATTTGGTGCTTTTGCTTGTTCCCGTCATTGTCGAGTACTGCTTCAGCCTGTGGCCTTTAGATCTGTCGGCAGTTGTTGTGTGCTCAACCAGCGGCCGACCCTTCGTCGTTGCCTGCAACTTTCGCTGCTGTCGTTTCTGCGTTCAATAGCTGCAATCACCACCACCTTCGATGTCTCTGACAATGACCTTGAATCTCTAGTAATTCTCAAGGAACTCCATGAGCTTTCTTTTTTCCTTGCAATTGCAACGTTCACCTCTATTTGAGGGTTGACTTTAGGCTGCTAATTATTATTATTATTATTATTTTTCTTAGAAAAAGAAAACAAAATGTCACAAAAAAAATTCTGAATCATTTAAGGCAAAAATATCAAAAAAAAATCTGAATTAATTGGGATGAAAATCGATCCCATGATTGTTCAAACTGAAGGTTCCTTTAATGCCAGAATCATTTTTAATGAGTCTAACTATGATATTTGATATCAACTCATGAAAATGCATATTGTTGAGAGAGAGAGAAACTCTATTATATTCGTGGTAAGATAAAACCACTTGCAGAATCAAATGTTGGATACAAGAAGTGGTATGTAGAAAATCAGAAAGTTAAGAAGTGGCTGTTAATATCCATGACTCTAGAAATTATGAAGTGTTATCTTCGGTTACCCGTTGCCTATGAAATTTGGAGTACCTTGGCACCATTTTTAAGTATTAAGAATATGCGTGACAGATAATCCACAGTTCGTTATACTATAAACATGTTCTTGCCCATAGAGTTCATAACTTGGATATTAGTAACTCGCAAAAGCCGGAACATCATTTTCCTCGTTATTTAGTATAAGATACTGAAAGATAAGGTTAGTGAGTCTCATGCCATTTTGTATGAGATATAGAATGAAGATGAGTGGGTGCTCATTATAGGAACGAGTTTACTGAACGAAACTGTTAATATTGAATCACATGGGTTTTATCTCACGGGTTAATGATTCAATGTTAACTACAGATGTGCAACTAGTTTTTAGACCTGAGATGACATGGATATTTGTGCATTGGTGGATTAGGTTATCAGAAATACTATATGGTTGTTCTAATCAGGAACTATTTTACGTATCTATGTGCTTAGTTTAGTGATGCATAAGCTATGTGTGCAATAGACATGAAATCTATCACCTCAAGATTTATGAGGAGGATATCCTATATGATCCAGTAATCACTTGATGATAAATCCTTGGTCGAGGTAATATGACGATGGAATATGTGTTCCATAAACGTTGTGTCATATTAGTTAAGATTGATTTTGGATTTGGTTATATGATGAGATTAAGAGATTTGGCTTGCTGATCGTGATCTTATATCTTGTTGGGATATAGGATGATAGAAGGACCGTATTGCATGATATCGTAGTGTAAGGTTTACATTACTCGCTTCACCTTAAATTAGGTAATTATGACATATTACTAGATGTCACTCATGATTTACGAAAATTAATGATTGATTAATTTTCGTTGTCAATTTAATTGTGAATCAAGAAAGTCCCATCCAATAAAAAATTATTTTAAAGAGAAAAGGACAATTTAGTAATTATGGAATTATTAAATAATGGTGCAATTATTTATTAGATAAATAAGGATAATTAAATGATTAATGGGTTAATTATTTAATTACCAAGTTGAATCGGACTTTTTGCTAGCACATCAAGCTTGGTCTAACTGCACTTAGGGTTTCTAAGGTTTGCTTATAAATAAGACATTAAACCTTTGAATTCAATACACAACGCAATCAGTTGTATCTAGATCAAACGAAAATTTTAGAGAAAATTTTCGCTTCCTTCTTTCCTAATGTCTCTTAGAGTCTTGGCGATTTTGGGTGGATCAACTCGACATCTTACACGTAGGAGATTATACGACGGGTTATTTGTAACGACGGATAATCTGTCCTCTCAAAAGCAAGTTTCATTCTGTCTAACCATGCTCGAGCTAGATACTGATTTGGAATTCAGTGTCTTAAAATTGTAGTATTTTTACAAAAAAATCTGGAATGATGTGTAAAAACACATGGTTGAATTTGGACAATAACTCAGCAAAACGTTATATACTAAAAGAGTCCAACACTCCAAATGAACACAAATGAACTGGGAAACTCATCGCAATCCTTTCCACCGACGTACTTAGACACGCAAGGAATGATCTCATATCTACCTTTGTGCCATCCACTACACAGAACACGAGATGAAACCTTAAACAAAAACCACCTAGAAGAGAAAGCCAATAGAGGACTACCGCCTATATTGATGGCAAAAGCACGAAGAAGCCAAGCAGGCTTACCAAATTATCCTAGTTTCCAAGTAACAGCCAAGCAGGCTTACCAAATTGTCCTACTTTCCAAGTAACATCAAGTAAGTGAAAAAGGAACATTGCAGATATGAGAACCACTTGTGAATCTGAGATTCTGATTGAAAACTTTAAAATAAGTAGCATAAGGAGGGGATTTGCATGTTGGGTCAAATTTTGGGAAAATGCATAAATGATTATGTGATTTCCATTTCTATGCAAACAGAGACAGCCCCCACTAAAATCAAACTCCTCAAATACCAGAACAATCGAAATTGGAAATTTACAACCAATCAATTCTGAAACTCAAAATCAAGAAACATAAATTCAAGCATCAATTATCTCTAAATGTAGAATTCATTGCCCCTCTTTCCTTCTTTTCTCCCCCATTCTGTACCCAATTCAGACCTGCCATGACCCAACAAGTCCTCACTCCCTCAAACCAAAAAACAAAAGAAGATAATGAAACTTATAGCACAGAGAAAGATACCTGGAGCAAAATTTTCTCTTTCTTCTTGCTTCTTGCTCTTGATCTTTGTTTATTGACAAATGCCCTATGAATTTTTTTCCAACGGACTCTTCGAACTAGTAACAGATGTGAGGAAAGAAATTGAGATTTGGATTCTTGGAAAGGTGTAAAAAGACTGAAAAAGCCTAGCTGTTTAATTACAAAAAATATACTTTCTATTCTTTATGGTTACTTGAACAGTTGGAACTTTCACTAGCTATAGCTGAACATAAGTCTCTAAAATTAGAAAAGGGTGGGAGTGCATAATCTTGGATTTGACATTTTGATGCTCCAATTTTGCTTGACACAAGGTCAGTAATAAATACTGATTTGTGTGTGAACACAAGTATCCACATAACCTTGGTTCAATAACCCATTCAGAATTTAATTTTAAGCTTAGAATCAAGGATAAAGTAAGCAGGTATGAAGCATCAACTTTTGTAATTAAGATAATGACCAACATTTTTGTTTCCATGGCTTAATTAGGCTGATGAATACGAAATGAACAAACTCTAAGGGTGTGTTTGATTGCACATATTTTTTATGGAAAATATGTAATCATTACATATTTTCTATGGAAAATAATCAAACACTCTTAAGTTTTCCATGGAAAAATATGTATGGTACAAGTATTTAAAACTTATTTCCATGGAATTCATTTTCCAAGGGGGTGGGGTGGTTTTTGTTTTCTAGGCAATATTACCTAGAATTAAATTCTAGGTAATGCAATCAAACACACCTTAAGGGTATATTTGATTGGAGATGGAAAGTGAGGTGGAATTTCAATTTTATGGAATTTCAATTCTCACCTCATCTCTTAGGAATTTCAATTTCTTAATTTCAAGAAAAATTTTCACTTTTTGAATTAAGATGAAATTCAAATTCTATGGAAAAAAAAAAAAAACTTAGATGGAATTTTCTAGAATTTGAATGGAAAATAAATTTCACCCTCATTTTCGATCCCTATCAAATGCACCCTACATCTTCAATCAATTGTTTAAAAGCATTGTTCTAACTTCCTTCAATCTCTCTTAAATCCCCATTTTTCTTCCTGAGAGAGACAAATTGGTAAGTCCATTCAATATATTTAATTGAGTCCCAAACTTGAGATTGGTTATCTTTTTGAAATGGAGCATAGACACACGAAAATGAGCAGCAATTGGCAATAAGTTTTTCTAGAACTAATTAAAACTAAGATGGTAAGAGCTATCAGTTAAAGCTGCTTTATGTAGTCTTTATGTGACATTATGAATGCCAAATGAGTCACACTAAAAGAGCATAGAGTTGTTCTGATGCGTATATCTTCTTCCACACTCTCTATGTAGTCTTTAAGGTCCCATGTTCCAGAATTAATCTCTATTTTATCCTCAAATTCCTCTATTCCCCTTTTTGTTTTCTTTTATTCATAAGTCCCAATACTCTTATCTCCTTCAATGGAACTTTTTTGGGAGTTTATTGAGTCCAGATTTTATGATGATTGTGGGGTATAGAGTTGTAGGCCATTGAAAAATTTTCTTCAAGACTTTGTTGATTGTAACTTATCACCCTTAAATCTTATATTTTTCTCTTCATTTCCTATTTCTATTCTAAAACTCCTTCAGGGTACACTGGTATTCGTTCCCTTTCTTAGTTGAGACTTTCTGATTCATGGGTTCATCATTCCAAGTTTTTTCTCTAATCTGATCGTTTATTCCTGTCGGTTTCAAAAGGAAGTTACACAATAAGGCAACCTTAATTATGACTAGTATTTTTTGTTTTCATGGCTTAACCCAAGTTTGGTCTCTGTACACTTCCTGATTTCTCTCTTCAAATAAGAATCAAGAAGGAACAACTAGGATGTTAAAGGAAAGGAAATCTGCATTCATATGTGATAGGATCAAATTGTGGATAAAGCAAACAATCAGTATTTAGGCAAGAGTAATTTTAGGATCTTATTTTTCTGGATCCCTAGAATAGCTTCTCTACACTTGTATATAAGAGCTAGCCTTATACAGTCGAAGTATTGTAATATACAGAACTTTCCCACATCAATTTGTTTATGGTATCAGAGCACCTGATTTTGGTGTCTCTAGCCTAACACCTTCCGCTACAAACAAAACCCAAGTACCATCACATAAACAACATGTCGACACAAACAACAAAGGCACAAAGGACAAGGAAGCAACATTACCTAATCCTCTAGTCTTGCACCACTCAGACACCCCAGGACTCACCCTGGTTAACACATTGCTGGATGGATGCAACTACTGAGAATGGAGTCGCTCAATGCACCTCAGCCTCAGTGCCAAGAACAAGATTGGGCTAATCGACGAATCTATAAAGGCTCCACTAGCGGGCGATGAGAGATTTCCCTTGTGGCAATGCTGTAATGATTTGGTGATAACTTGGATCCTCCATTCCATCCAACCTGACATAACCCACAACGTCATCTTCTCTGATACGACAATAGTAGTTTGGAGCGACCTCCATGATAGGTTCTCTCAAGGTGACGATTGGAGAATCTATCAAATTCAACAAGAAATAGCCAAATGTCGCCAATGACCTCTCTCTATTTCTACATATTACATGAGACCCAAGGGGAATTGGGACTAATTGGGATCTTATCAGGAATCCATCACATGTTCTTGTGATATGATCAAGAAGATTGTTGTTCGAGAGGAAAAGGAGAAGGTGATGCAGTTTTTTATGGGACTAAACAAATCTTACTCCACGGTTCGTGGCATGATCTTAATGATGAATCCTCTCTCAGATACACGAAGAGCCCATGACCTCATCCTTCAACATGAAAGGTAGATGGAAGTGGCGACTCACCGGGAGATTCCACCAGCCTCACATACGATGCAGATTGCTCGCTCACCAGCACAGACGACTGTCTCTCCCTCCCAATGCAAGCATTGCACTTGCTGTGACTAGGAGAGCCACTTGGTTGACCAATTTTACTACATAATTGGGTTCCCAATAAGCCACAAATGGCATGGGAAGAATATCAAGCCCAAAAATAAGAAGGCAACAACCCACAATATTGAGATGAAGAGAGAACCAACCAATGAGAGCCCAACCTTTACAACTGAGGTATACAAGCAGATCATGGAATTGCTTCACAGTAAAAATGGTAACAATCAACCACTCGCAAATGCGACAGGTATATTTACACCTAGCTACAGTAATACAGAACATAATGCACATTCAACGTTATATTAGATAGTGGATAGTGGAGCAACAGATCACGTATCACATCTCTCACCTACTCACATTAAAACAAACGTAGCTCATGATTATGTTGGACTACCTAATGGCAAACAAGCTACCATTGAAAATGTTGGATCTATCCCATTATCGCCAGATTTGTCTCTTGATGGAGTTCTTCATGTGCCTAAATTTTGTGTGAATTTAATATCTGTGAGTAAATTGACTCGAGCTTTGAGGTGTATAGTGATATTTTACTCGAATTTTTGTGTTGTGTAGGACGTGGACACGAGGAGGATGATTGGCCTGGGGAAGCATTTTAATGGTCTCTACTATCTCACACCAACCCAAATTCCCTGTCTTGTCAATCACATAATCCACACTTTTGATCTCCGGCACCAACATCTTGGATATCCATCCGCCGCACCTCTTAACACCCTATCTCAATCCTTTCCAAAAATTGTGTTTAATTCTAAACATGTTTGTGAGGTTTGTCCCTTAGCAAAACAAACCCGCTTACCCTTTATTTCTAATTTAATAAAAACAATTGCACTGTTTAAATTAATTCATTGTGACATTTGGGGACCACACAAAATTCCCACACATGCTAGGGCTCGTTATTTTCTAACCATTGTCGATGATTTTACTCTCTTTACTTGGGTTCACCTTATGAGTTTTAAATCCAACACTCAATCTCTATTGAAATCTTTCTTCTCTTGGGTTAAAACTCAATTTCATCGAAATATTAAGATTTTACATTTTGATAATCGTCCTTTTCTTGAAGAACATGGCACTATTTTTCAACACACATGTGCACATACTCCTCAACAAAACAGGTTAGTCGAGCGTAAACATCACCATCTTTTAAATGTAGCCTGTGCCCTATGATTTCATGCCAATTTACCATTACGAGTGTCTAAATAGCTTGTTATCTTATCAATCGCCTACCCACACCTATACTTTCCCACAAATCTCCATACAAACTCTTACACAAAACTCTGCCAATTTATTCTGACCTTCGGGTTTTCGATTGCTTATGCTATGCCACCAATCTCACCCCCAATAACAAATTTGATTTTCATGTATGTCGTTGCATTTTCATCGGCTATCATCTTGGGCAAAAAGGTTACTGCGTTTATGATCTTGAAGGCAAGAAATTTTTTACCTCCCGAGATGTTACTTTCTATGAACATATATTTCCTTTAACTAACATTCCACCAGAAAATCAAGAAGACCATCTAGCCTCACCCCTTCTTGCCAGCCTAATTGATTTCCCACAGCCCAATCTTTTTTATCAACCCAATCCAACCAACTCTCACTCACCACCTCCAGACACACTACCCAACCCTCCTCCTTTGCCCTTCAATCCACCGACGACTGACGCACCCACTTTGTCACCATCCCATACAACGCAATCGTCGGTGGACCCTTCTCACTCTCTAATCCTGCCACCTCATTCTCCAGTAGCTGACCCATCACCACTAGAACAGATAACCAATGTCATTCCCAATACTCGCCGCACATCTCGACCTTACCGACCTCTGCCTCATCTATGAGATTACAACACGTACCATGCTGTTGTCCTGGGTTCTAACGCCTCATCTTCTTCCACGACTAGCACTCGCTATCCATTGCAACAGTATGTTTCTTACTCTGGGTTGTTTGATACATATCGTTCATTTGTGCATAGTATATCGCACCTAGTTGAGCCAACAACTTATGAACAAGCTCGTCATGACCCTCAGTGGGTTGCAACAATAAACTCTAAAATTCAGGCCCTTGAGGATAATCACACATGGTCCATGGTCTCTCTTCCCCCTGGGCAACATCCTATTGGTAGCAAATGGGTCTTCAAAATCAAATATCATGTTGACGGTTCCATCAAGCGATACAAAGCTCGGCTTGTTTCCAAAGGATTCACTCAACGTGAAGGCATCAATTACAAATATAATTTCACTGCTGTTGCCAAATTAATCATTGTTCGTTGCTTACTAGTAGTTGTTGCAGTCCAGAATTGACCATTACATCAAATGGACGTACAAAATGCCTTCCTCCATGGAGAACTCACAGAAGAGTTGTGCATGCTTTAGTCTTCGGGTTCTCATCAATAGGGGGAGAATGTCGTTTGTCAACTTCACAAGTCCCTTTATGGCCTCAAGTAAGCATCTCGCAGTTGGTTCTGACGCTTCTCTTGTGCAATTCAATAAATTGGCTTTCATCAGTCCCACGTTGACTACTCCTTGTTCACATAGGTCCGTGGGACTTCCATTACTATTGTGCTACTTTATGTTGATGACATGGTTATAACAGGAAATGATGAGAAGGCCATTGATGATCTCAAGAAGTTCCTTAATAGTTTTTTCAAGATTAAAGATCTCGGACCACTCAAATATTTCCTTGGAATCAAGGTTGCACATTCCAAAGTCGAAATTATAGTTTTGAAACGGAAATACACATTGGACATATTAGAGGAAGCTGGATTACGCAGAGCGAAACCAGCAAAGGTTCCCATGGAACCTGACTTGGTGCTAACATAAACATGGAGTGAAGCCCTCAAGGATCCCACTCAATACCAACGGTTAATTGGGAAGCTGATCTACCTCACAATTAGTCGACTGAAGATCACATACTCTGAATACTCTCAATCAATTTATGTAGGAACCAAAGTTGCATCACCTCAAAACTACACATAAACTCCTCCATCAATTGAAGGTAGCTTCGGGGAAAGGCTTGCTATTTCCCTTGAATGATCTAATTCACTCGATTAGATACTGTGATGCTGACTGGGCAAGATGCCCAATTACACAATGGTCAGTGACATGCTATTGTACTTTCCTTAGCAAGTCACTTGTGTCATGGAAAAGTAAGTAGGCAACGGTGTCAAGATCATCAGCGGAAGCAAAATATCATTCCATGGTTGCACCTACTTGTGAACTCACTTGGTTGAGATACTTGTTGAAGGATTTACAAGTATCTCATCCTGAACCGATAAAATTATTTTGCGACAATCAGGCAGCCTTACACATTGCTGCTAATTCGATTTACCATGAGTGGACAAAACATATTAAATTAGATTGTCACACAATCTGTGAGAAAATCCAAAGAGGAGAAGTCAAGATAGCTTTTGTGCAAACAAAAAGTCAGATTGCAAATTTATTCACTAAGCCATTACGAGCCCCAATGTTTCACGTGCATCTCAGCAAGTTGGGAGTCATAGACATTAATACTCCAACTTGAGGTGGAGTGTTAAAGGAAAGGAAATATGCATTCATATGTAATTGATATGTGATAGGAGCAAATTGTGGATCAAGCAAACAATCAACATTTAGGCAAAAGTAATTTTAGGATCTTATTTTTTTGGATCCCTAGAATAGCTTTTCTATACTTGTATATAAGAGCTAGCCTTGTATAGTTGAAGTATTGTAATATATAGAACTTTCCCACATCAATTTGTTTGGTGAGAACTTAAGGAAATCGAAGTATAGATTCTGTACTATACACTTTTTGATTTCTCTCTTCCTTATGTTAATGTAAAATTGAAAAAAGAGATGAAAAATCAAACAATGGTGGCATGGTTAGGCTTTTTAATTGAAGCCCTCATCATCCTAATTAAGACATGAAAGCCTGGCCATGCCACTATTATTTGATTTTTCATCTCTTTTTTCAATTTTACATTGCGAGTCACATTCCACTATCCTTGGGACAAGAAAGGTATAAATTGGTCAGCTAGTTGCCTTTGGCTCTTCAATAGCACCTCACCCGAAATTCATAATGAACAAAAATAGAGCAAGCATATTCAAGCTTACTTGGGCCATTATGGATCAAGAGGGAATCGACAGTGAATGAAGTTGCCCACTTTTTTGAGAGTCAAAGGGAGGATCATCTTTGCATAAAGCCTTACACGTAATATCAAGATGTTATTTTCACAACTCAAACTCTTGACTTTCCATTCACAAAAGATCAATCTTACCTTTGGGAAATTGTGAACTTGATTTAGGAAAACATTGGCACAACCAAAGATTTGTGCTTCTCTACTCAAATAATATAGCAGTTTGGATTAGGCTGTGATGGTAACATCAGTTATGTCTGATTGGAATAAAAAAGTGTCTATTGATAATAACATTAGTTTGGATTAAGCTCAATTATGTATAACTCAAATTATCATTAACAGTAACAAAGTATTAGCATCTATTGTATTTTGGTTTATTTTGTATTTTGTGACAGTGGTGTATTTTTTGTTATGTTGGACTTATTAGTTAATTACAGTATTATTGCTTGCTATTGTTTTACTCAATGGTATTTTTGTAAATTAGTCAATAGATTTTGGTCAATATATAAGGTTGAGATCTAAATGAATACAGAGATCGATGAAGCATTTTTAACGTTTTTTCTTGTTTCTGCGTTGATATGGTATCAGAGCAAATGAAGCCCTAGTGTTCTTCTTCAACAATTGATGTCGTACCCTAGGTTTCCTTCCACTGGTTTTGATTCTCGTTCTCATTGATTTTGATCTCAAGACGTCATGTTCCTCTTTTCAATCGATTGGTGCGAATCTTTGTTGTTTCGAAGATCTGTGTTTTTTTTTTTGATTTTCTTGTAAATCTCCTTCGATCGGAGATCCGCGATCGTTTGTCTTTTTTGTGATCGAAATCATACGATCTCATCAGATTTGTATTCTTCCATTTCTTTTGCAAAAATAATTATTTCGTTCGTTCTAGGGCAATGGAAAACCTTAATATGTCTTCTCCCTCGTCAAGGCTAGATTCTACCATTGGCAATGGTTCGTGTCCTTTCTTCTTGCATCATTCTGATAATCTATGGCTTATTTTGGTCTCTCAGCCCTTGAAAGTGGATAATTACGCATCTTGGAGCCATTTAATGATGATTGCTCTATTTGTCAAGAACAAACTAGGGTTTATTGATGACTCGATCCAACGTACTTAAGGTGATGATTTCCTTCTAAATGCTTGGATTAGAAATAATAACATGGTTATTTCGTGGATTCTTAATGCTGTGTCTAAGGAAATCTTAGCTAACATCACATGAGATATATGGATTGATCTAAAGGAAAGTTATCAACAAAGCAATGGGCCTAGAATTTTTCAACTAAGGCGAGAATTAATGAACCTTACTCAAGGTTCTTTGTCTGTAAATGCCTATTTCACCAAGTTAAAGACTATTTGGGATGAATTATGGAATTTTAGACCTACTTGTAATTATAACAATTGTACTTATGGAGGTATCAGGTCTCTTACAAATCATCACCAAATGGAATATGTCATCTCATTTTTATTGGGACTAAATGATTCATTTGCTCAAGTGAGAGGTCAATTGTTATTGATGGAATCTCTTCCTCCCATAAATAAAGTCTTTGCCTTAATTTTGCAAGAGGAGAAACAAAGGAATGTAGTGGTTAATATGGGAGATCCAGTTATGTTCAATCTTAAGCATGATAATAATAATACTAGTCTTGGTAGATCTCAGAAAAAGGATAGGCCAATATGCACATATTGTGGATATCATGCTCATACTGTTGACAAATGCTATAAATTACATGGATATCCCCTTGAGTATAAGATGAAACAGGAGAATCCTAATGGACCTGGATCTAATGGACATAATTTCATGAATTCTACTCATTACTTCAGTTCCAACACTGTGAGTCAGGTTTTTGAGGGTACTATAAACACTTAAGGCATGGGAGAATTCATGTAGTCTTTCAATTCTACTCAATATCAGACCCTATTGAGTATGTTGAATGACCATCTTGGTGCAGCAAAGGCCAGGGCAAAATTTAATGCTCCTCAAAATCAACCATTAGGTATCTATTTTAATATTTCGATTAGTTCCTTACTTGGTCATTCGAAGTATTGGATAATAGACTCAAGGGCCACATGCCATGTTTGCTTTAGTAAATCCTATTTTCATAAGCTAAGACCAGTTAAGGATATTTTGTGACTCTTCCAGATCAATCTCTATTGTTACTAACATGTATAGGGACTAAGAGATTAAGTGACTATATGGTGTTGGAATATGTTTTGTATGTGCCTCAATTCAAGTTTAACTTTATATTTGTGAGTGTACTAGTAAAAGGGAATAATGTGAGCCTTAGTTTCTTCTATAATTAATGTGATATTCAGGCTGTCCATCTTTCGAAGATGATTGTCAGGGTTAGTCTTCACGGGGGATTGTATGTGCTTGAAGCTAGTTGTATGCCTTGTACTTCTAATTCTCATGCCATTGTGGCTCATGTTGTAAGTAAATATACTTGGCATAGTAGGCTTGGTCATGTTTTTTTTCAAAAGTTGGATAAACTGAAAACTTTGTTGAGATATAAAGATGCTGAAACTATACCATGTTCTGTATGTCCTTTAGCTAAACAAAGGAGACTATCATTTGTCTCTAATAATCATCTTTCTCAACATGCTTTTGATTTAATTCACTGTGATACGTGGGGTCCATATCATGTGTTTACTCATGCTGGTTATAAGTATTTTCTTACAATAGTTGATGATTGTACATGATTTACTTAGGTATTCTTGATGAGACTTAAGTCAGAAGCTAGGGACATCATTCCTAAATTTTTCTCTATGGTGGAGACACAATTTAATACAAATGTGAAGAAATTTAGGTCAGACAATTCAGCTGAACTGAATTTTCATGATTTCTTTAGTGCTAAAGTGGTGGTTCATCAATTTTCTTGCGTAGAAAGACCTGAACAAAAATTCGGTGGTAGTGCATAAGCATCAGCACCTCCTTAGTGTAGCTAGGGCGTTGCTCTTCCAATCTCGAGTTCCTATTCGGTTTGGGGGTGAATGTATTCTCACGACAACATTCTTAATAAATAGAACTCATGCTTCTTTATTGAAATATCAGTCCTTTTATCAACTTTTATACCATTCACCAGTGGATTACTCATCTTTTAGGGTGTTTGGTTGTCTTTGCTTTGCCTCTACTTTTCCTTTTCATAGATCAAAATTTTCCTCTCGAGACACTGCCTGCATATTTCTTGGTTATCCTCCTGGTGTGAGAGGTTACAAACTGTATGACATAGTCACCAAGAAATTCATTATTTCTCGAGATGTTGTATTTCATGAAGAGGTTTTTCCTTTTCACTCTATTGTTCCTTCATAGGTGATTGTGGATTCTTTCCTAATCTAGTCATACCTTAGCCAGGGCTTGATGTGCCTTCCGTCGATCCAATTACATTTGATTCTCCTTTTCTAATTGAACCCCATGACAATCCTACTGTTTCTGCACCATCATTTCACAGATCCACTCGTGTCACTCGGCCCCTCTCTTATCTTCAAGATTATCATTGTCATTTGTTAACTCAAACATTAGCCCCTCATACAACTTCTTCTTATGCAGTAGCCCATTATGTTTCTTATTCTGCTTTGTCTCATTCTCATAAGCACTACCTTCTCAATATTTCTTCCAATGTTGAACCTCAATTCTATCATCAGGCCGTGCCCTATGCTCACTGGAGGGATGCCATGAAGGTTGAATTGGATGTCATGCATTTGACACTTGGTTTATCACTACTTTACCTCAGGACAAGCATGCTAATAGGTGTAAGTGGGTGTATAAAATCAAATATAAATCTAATGGTTCAATAGAAAGGCATAAGGCCCATTTAGTGGCAAAGGGATACACACAATAAGAGGGTTTGGACTTCTTTGAAACTTTTTCTCGATAGCTAAATTGGTTACAGTCAAGGTTTCTTAGCTTTAGTTGTTGTTCATAGTTGTCCTCTTATCCAACTAGATATTAATAACACATTTCTTAATGGGGATCTTTTTGAAGAGGTATATATGGACCTTCCACTTGGGTATCAGCCTAGAGTTGCTGCTCCTCCTCAGGGGGAGAGGTTGGTTTGTAAATTGAATAAATTGATCTATGGGTTAAAATAGGCTTCACGACAATGGTTTGCCAAGTTTTCCACTACCTTAATTAAATATGGTTTTATCCAGTCCAAGTCTAACTATTTCTTCTTTACTAAGGGTAGTGGGTCTTCTTTTGTGGCTTTGCTTGTCTATGTCGACGATATCATTATCATAGGTAATGATACTACTACTATAGCTTCTCTTAAAGAGTTTCTTCATGGTCAGTTCAAACTTAAAGACCTTGGTCATCTAAAGCACTTCATTGGCCTTGAGATTGCTCGTTTCTCTAGAGATATTTTCTTGTCCCTACGACATTATACATTACAGATTCTTGAGGATACGGGTTTCTTATCTAGCAAACCAGCTATGGTTCTTATGATTCCCAATGTTCAATTTAGTTCTATTGATGGTGATTTGGTTGAGGATGTATTTACCTATAGATGATTCATTAGTCATTTGCTTTATCTTACTATATCTCATCTTGACACTTATGCTGGTCATAAGCTCAACAAATATGTTTCTCAACCTCGAAAACCACATCTTGATGCAGTCTAGCACCTATTGAGGTATCTAAAATCTTCTCTAGGATAAGGATTGTTTTTCTCTACTTCTTCTTCTTTGCAGATTCAGGCATTCTCAGATGCTGATTAGGGTTCTTGTCCAGATACAAGACGTTATATCACGGGTTTTTGTATCTTCCTTTGTAATGCTTTGGTTTCTTGGAAGGCTAAGAAACAAAGTACAGTATCTTGATCTTCAACAGAGGTTGAATATAGGGCTCTTGTTGCTATAGCTAGTGAGATTATATGGTTGCATCAGCTTCTTGCTGATTTCCAAGTTTCTACTCTTTCTCTTGCTCTCTTATTTGTGATAATCAAGCTGCGGTTCACATTGCATCCAACCCGATTTTTCATGAGCGGACAAAGCACTTCAAGTTGGACTGCCATTTTATTCGGGATAAACTGGCAGCTGGTGTTTCAAGTTATTGTCGATTCACTCTATTCACCAGTTGGCATATTTGTTTACCAAGCCTTTACTAGCTCCTCAATTGTCTCTTCTATTGTCCAAGATGGTTGTTATGAATATTCATAGTCCATCTTGAGGGGGAGTATTAGCATCAATTGTATTTTAGTTTATTTTCTATTTTATGACAGTGGTGTATTTTTTGTTATGTTGGACTTATTAGTTAGTTTTAGTATTATTGCTTGTTGTTGTTTTACTCAATGGCATTTCTGTAAATTAATCAATAGGTTTTGGTTAATATATAAGGTTAAGATCTAAATGAATACAAAGATCGATGAAGCATTTTTAAATCTTATTCTCATTTTTACGTTGATACAAAGTGTCTATTGACAACATCTAGTTAAGTTGCACTGCTATTTCTCAAGGTAATCCCTCAGTTTCTTCTATGTTTAGGTTTGCTTCTAACTACAAAAGGAACAAACTTCTAAATTGTTTGCTTTAAAATACGTAAACCCTGTAACTCACTCGGTGTCCAGTTTGTCATGAAGCTAACATAATGAGTGCAGATCCTAAACCTTGCATAAATAAACAAGCCTTGAGAAAGTCTCAGCGATAGCATATTTCATACATCTAGATCCTCAATACTTGCATCATAGATAATCTATAAATCACTTTATCCTTAATCATAGCTAAAGAACATAGCATTGCTACATCACAGAATAATAATCTAGATCGCCGGTAGGAAACAAATCAAAATGAGAAAATTGGGTATTTGTGAAAGAGAAAGACCTTGAGCTTGGCCGATTTCATGGCGATGGGGATGCAGACAAGGAAGATGTCAGCTATGGCAATGGCAGTGTTGTGCTTCTAGTGTGACGTCGCCTCTATTGTGTTTTGTTTTGGTAGTATTTACCAATATATGAGCGGAGAAAAGTGAGATATAGAAAGCATTCCGAACAAAAGTATTTTTCATTGTGTTTGTTAAATTTATTTGGTAATCATTGGAAAAGAAGTTACATGACTTATTATTTGAGATTTTCTAGATAAATTTATTTTAGACTTTACAGATTAGAAAAAATTATTTATATACCCTCCAGTACATTCCAAAAAATTTAATAAACAATCTGATAAAAATCTTAGAATACTTCCCATCCTTATTTTAACTATTCCATATATTGATCTGAAAAACATTCTAATTTTAACCTTGCACAACAAAGAGGTAATCTTGGAAATATCATACTAAATTCAAAATAATAGACAACACTTGGAAACACCTTATTACATCCTGGGATTTTGCCCGGGCAAGTCACTTAGAGGCTAAGAACCTGTTCTTGCAGCTCGTTGTAAACCCCACCTTCTCCGAAAGGACTCTCTAGGCCACTAAGTCCTCCCAAGGGTGGGGGAAAGGGGGGGGGGAGAGAAAGGGATTCCTCTTAAGCGCATCTGAATTTGACCAAGGACCATAGTCCTCATAACCAAAGCGAGCATGTTCATCCTCGACATCTGGTAAAAACACTATAAATAGCCCTTCTCTCATTGGGAAAGATACATCTTTTATGTTCATTAATTGAATTATTTATTTATTACACACTTGGCGAAACCTCTACAAGTTCTCTCGAATAACCATTTTTCTTCACATATTGACTTAAGTATCGAAGAGTATACGCAGGTGAGAAATCCCCGCATGCATTCTAACTTGTTCTTGTGAGTGCAGTTTTGCCCCAGACACTCATGAAGTTCCTCTCAAATGGATTAATCATCTATCGAAAGTGCATTTGAGGGCTCATTTGAGACTCTAACTAGAGCCACCCCACATATATAACAAGGAGATTCTCCTAAGCCATGGTGTCATTGTAAACCACCCCAACCAGACAATTAGAGACCAGAGCCACCCGCTGCATATTTCTACGAGTAGACACTTGTCAGTTGTTTGCCTTGTTCCACTGTGGCTGTTGCATTCTTACACTACAAATCTCAATTGTTGTATTTTAGCAACAATAGACAATCTTATCTTTACTTATTTTAACAAACGTTATCCCGATGAATAGGATTAGGGTGTATGTTAGACTATCTTCGACCACACTTTTTATTTCACTCTTTATTATATTATAAACAACAACTCTCTATTCTTTTTGTACCTCGAAAACTATATTTATTTCAACTATACTCTCTATTTTACTTTCTATTTGCCTTCTTATTACATCTATTTATTAATAAACTTTAATTCTAATTTATTTTACCTTATCTATAATTTTTATTACTATAAAAATTTAATATTTATTTTTTAAATTAATAATAAATATTACTGTGTTGAATTTTAATATTATTTAATATATTTTAAAAATCAGTTCACAAATATCTTTTAAATAAAATTATTTAACAAAATTTTTCAAATTAATTCCATAATAATAAATATGAAAATTTTCCCATAATCAAATACATAAATACACAAAATCAATAATGGCACAAACCTAGTGTCGTCTATTCATCTTTCGTCGTAATTTCCTTTTTCGTCTATTGACTGCTGCGCTACCCTACATATTTATTCAATAAAACTACAACCAAATTCATCAAACGTCAATCTATTTATTAAAACAAGTGTAGGGCGATTATACTCGCTAGTGTGCGAGTGTGCATGTAGTACAATTTTAAATTTATATTTCGGTGAGTTCGAGTTGGTTCGCAAGCATATTATTTATGGTTGAAAACAAAAATAGCAGAATATTTGATTTTAGGAGGTGATTAAGATGATCTAAAGACAAGAATTAAAACTAAACTAACACTGAATTTAGGTAGCTTGGGTCAAGACAATTTCAGTGTCAAAACCTATTAATTCCCAATTTAATAGAAAAGATTAGTAATATTCATCTGAATTAAGTTTTGCAGATCTATCAGTAATTTTAGTTTAAGATAATGATTATTCTTGTTTAAACAATCTCCATACATGACATGAAAATTCTAAATTAAACAATTACCATAAATTGAATTATATTCCACAAACAGAATTTATAGATATAGATTAATCATTTGGGCTTGGGTATGAAAACATTTCCTGGTCAAACAATATCCATACGTGGCATGAAAATTCTAAGTTAAGCTTATGCTCTAATCAAAAATCAAAGATACACTATACGCACACTGCTCAAATTAAATCAGATTAATATTACACATTTGAAACCCAACTTTCTTTAGGAATTATTGGCGTTGGACACTGTCCTTGCCTAAACCCAAGATTGGATTTAGCTACTCATCTTCATTTGAAAATAAATTGGGAGGAATTTAAATGACGAAAATTAAAATTACAGTATTTAAAAGACAATATTTAACCGACCATATAAGCGGTGGAAATTGAAAGACAATATTTAACCGACCATATAGGTGGTGTATAATTAAGAGACAATAATTGAAAGACAATATTTAACCGACCATAGAAGCGGTGTATAATTAAAAGACAATAAGAATAACATAACATAATTATAAGGAAACTAAAGTTTGAAGAATTGAGAGAGAAACTCTAAGAACAAAATTATATAGAAAAATTAAAGTGAAAACTTTGAGAGATAAATCCTAAGAACACAACTATACTTTCATTATAGGAAAAAAATTGAATGGTTACAAATGTAACCCAAGTGATCTATTTTAGGCCACAAGTTGCAATGGAGACCACACAAAATATATAATTTAATAATACAAAATATCTAATTTAATAATAAAAAGAAAAATAAAATACCTAATTTAAAAATACAAAAATAAAAAAAAAATCTAATTACTCAAAAGTTCGGGCCAAAGTGTAGTTCTTGGAACTTCGTGACTTGATGTAAGTGATGACATCACTCCAACCCATGATATAAGCGATGATGCAAGCAATGATGTAAGCGATGATGTAAGCAACTTCTGGAACTTAGACTTTTCTTGTTTTGAGCTTTGGGTCTTCCTTTTGTTGGGTTTGGGCGTTTCTTGTTTTGAGCTTTGGGCCTTTCTTGTGTTGGGTTTGAGCCTTCCTTATTTTGAGATTAAGCCTTCCTTGTGTTGGGCTTGAGCCATCCTTGTTTTGAGCTTACAATCCATATATTATATTCTTTTTTATATTTTTATATTAATATTTTTAAACTTGCACGCAATCACAAAATGTATAATAATATTCAATTTAAACAATTTTAAGATCAAAATAAGGGTGAAATTATAACAAAATTTTTACAAAATTGATCACTAATCACACGCCCCAACTTAAACATTGCTAGTCCCATAGCAATTAGACTTTGCACTGGGCAGTATTTATTCACAATAATCGCATGAATATAAAAATTTTAAATTCAAAACCAAAATGCATAGAATATAACAAGTTATTTGACATACAGTCGAATATTCTAAATCAGATTTCGGTGAAAGGTCATACAATCTTACGAATAACAATCAGGGTGAGTAACACACAAACTTACTCCCTCGAAGTTTCAACTTCAATCCTTACTATGGATTTTCCCTCCAATAAAAAAAAAACAATTCCTCTAGTGTACACATAAGGGGGTGTACTGTTATAAGAGTAAATGAAAAACAAGTTCAAACTCGGTGTCATCCAAAATACAAAGAACGTATTTTCATGAAAGAACAGGGAATTTGACATAGCTTCATGATTGGAATAATGCCATTGATAACTTCTGAATTTAAACAGAATTCTTTACTCCAAACTTGAATCCTAAGATCACATGATTTATAGCATTAAGAGGGACCAGATCGGGTTGTAATGGGGTTATGAGGTTAATATGAGTTGTCAAAGAAAAGGGTAAGGTGTGCAAAAGGTGTGTTGGGATTTTTTTGTTTTTTAGAGTAATATCAAACATGACATATTGTTTTCTTCAACATTTATTTTGAAACACTTGTGTTGAATAGCTAAGATAATTTTTTTTTTATTTTTTCTCTCTTTTTTATTTTTTTTATATGAAAATATCGAGATAGACTGATTCCTAAAAACACACCAGGTTTGGATAAACTTCATGTGGTTACAGTTTAAATGAGGGTAAGAAAATAAATTATGCTAAGAACAGCTCAAATGGGCTAACAAGGGAGGTTAATGTAAAGAAAGAAAAAGGTTAATAGGCTTAAATTGAAAGAAATTGATCCCCCTATCATGTTTCTACAAAACGATGTTACTCAGTCAACTAATTCAAAGTTTAAAACTAGCTAAATTCATCCGCTATCATACTAGACATTCAAAGCAAATTGATTTTTTGAAACTATTGAAAAGATGAGATAAATAATAAAGCGCATTTAGAGTAAGTGTTATTTCACTCAGAATTAACGATTATTAGGCTCAAACACTTACTCGAGTAATAGTCTCCACTTCTATTGAGGGATCATGCAGTGTGCTAATCAGCTAATTACCATTGTCTTTGATTTTATGACCGATAAACCAATTTCTAATTATTGATGCATGCAAATCACTTATTCTAATCCCATAGATCTACGTTTTCAAATAAGAAATTAATGCATTTATGATTCATACTGCAAATTCAACTAGCTATTAGTGTATAACTCCAAAGCTTTAGGGATAGTATTATTTAAAGCACACACAAATTTTTTTAATTTTTAATAGAAGGAGATAAAAATAAACAATTCACACAAAACTACAAGTATGCAATTTCAAATTCACAGTTAAACATAGACCAGATAATTCATAAATATACCTTATTTCCCCCCAACTTAAATTGCAGTAATAAAATAGGATTGTTAGGAATACCTGTAACTCCACAAGTCTGTAAGTTTATTGTGACCTACTAAATCTTCAACAAACAAGTGAGAATACCCTATATATATTTTTCACACCGAAATAAGAAAAATTCATACAAGTCATACAATAAACAGATGCGTCTCAAGAGTACAAAAAATACTCCTTACTCAGCCATCTTATTATAGACTTGCCTTAGCTAAAACTTTAACAAACAAGTGAGAATACCCTATATATATATTTTTTTCACACTGAAATAAGAAAAATTCATGCAGGTCATACAATAAACAGATGCGCCTCAAGAGTACAAAAAATACTCTTTACTCAGCCATCCTATCATAGACTTGTTTTACAAGGATAAATCTAAATTAATCGGACCCCTTTGTCACTTGCTTCCAATTGACTTAGACCAGTCTATCCGAGGCTAGTAAGGATCGTGCTGTGGAACATAAGCGTGTAATTTCTCTAGCAGCTCCTCAATGGTGGATGCAGAAATGAGAATCTTTCTTGCTGAAAGAGAAATGAACTTTTGTTCCATAGCCTGATAAAAAAAAGAGAGCAACCCATTGAAAAAATGGTTAACGTTTAAAAGTCCAATGGGTTTGGTATGGAGATTGCTTTTGACTCAGGAGATTATATAAAAAGATTTCTTCAAGTGTACCAAAATCTCTTGGTAAAGCAATGAAGGCGTCTGACTAATAAATTTTACAAGTTATGCGCTCAGACATAGAAGTTGTTCTTATAAGTTGGCCGTGTGTAAACCAAGAAATCTATGGATCAGTCAAAGGGATTGGCATTATACCTACCACATATGATTGTCCAAGATGCGCAGCCTGTGAAATACATCCATTCAGACCACGACTTCCCCCTTCATATACCAAATTAATTGTTTTTTCTCCCAATTTTAAGCCAAGTTCGCTTGTTGCAAATGTGTAATAAATATCCTCCTAAGTTGAGAGCCACATAGTATACATATGGTATTGATTCGACGAATTAGCTGGCCTTCCATTTATGTTAGTTCTTTATGTATGCCCTGAAAGTAGAACTGGTTAAAGAAGTTTGGCGATCAAAAGTAGCTACATAAAAATTCAACAATAAATAAACACAAACAAAAATCATGCGTATATACAAGTAGTTGTGATTGTGGCTCACATCTTCTTCTGGTTTTACGTCCAGAAATGACTTAAACACCTTCTATGAAATGGGGATAAACTTTCCATCCAATTTTCTTATAGATTAGCAAACAGGGTCAATTATAGTCAGATTCCCAAGACTATAACATTGGTGGTCACTTCTAAACTGGGTTCATAAAGCAAGAATTTTTCGTTGCACTATTTCACACGGATGCATCTCAATAGTCAATTGGATATCATCCAAAGACTCCTTACTCAGTCCATCCTTTATGAAACTAATTTTATCTTTTCGATTTATGGAAGTAAATCCCACAGATTTGCATCGTGTGTTACAAGTCCATCGAGCACATTTGTGACAACCATTTAATCTTTTCGTTCTTCATTTTTTTGAAAAACTACTCTTTCCCAATCTTGGAAAGTCCTTAAAATTAGGTGAAGTTTTGGCAAGAAATCGAACTTTTGCTTCAATCAACTAATGAATATCTTCAGAGATGTTTTTATGCATCAACATCCTAAGTCTTTCACACCTAGTGACATAAATCTTTTTCAAATCATTTTATGGGAGAGAGGGATAATACTTGTGAATTTTCAAGAGCTAAAGATCCATTTTTTTTTAAAACACAACTATAGTAAAAGGAAAGTAAAACAAAACTATGAATCTTACAAAAGGGACTAGAGTACCTGATCGGAGAACAACACAATGGAGACAAGACTGAGCTCAAAGAAGTGTGACTTGCCTCATGCAGATACAGGGTCTTTTATAGAGCAGTGGAAGTCACTATTCCAACAACCATACTTGGCTCGAGGCATGCCACAAGTGCAGGGTCACGTTTGGCATCTCATTTTTCAATGTTCGATGCTTCTTTTTCAACTCTTGACGTCTCTTTTTTCTTTATAGGACAGTGTGTCGTTTTCTTCATAGGGCAGTATGATTGCACCGCCCAAGAAAAGTGGTGCCATCAATGTTAAGTCTGTCTCCTTCTTTTATTTATTTATTTTTTTTTGTATATATATATATTTATTTTTATTTTTTTAAAAAACAAATTTTATTTTATTATATATTTTTTTATTTTTTTTAGAGTTTTTTTCTTTTCTTCCAATTAAGGATCAAATGAGTGGTTGCTCACCTAATCGTATAATAACTCCCATTCATTACACCACTTTTAAAGTTATTTTCAAAATTATGTAAATTGATTTTTCTCATGAATGCACATATATATTTTGACAATATGTCATCTGGAGGTGTTGGTTTTATTACATCAGAGTACGGCACATCAATTCGCACAAATACCTCACACATGTTTGGTTTAATTTGATCCCCAATGATATAGACTAGCCTAAAAGATAGAAATTTAGGTTCAAATGTGGATACACCTATGACATCTTCACATTTCAACTCTCGAATTTTATCCTCTTCTTCTTCCCAGGCTTATTCTTTTCTCACATCTTTTTGGTTCAATTTTTCTTCTATGATTGCTCGTACCATCATAGGGTCATCAAGTCTCTCAATTGGCTCATCATTCCTAGGGATGGGCGTAGATTGGACCGACTATTGACTTATGGGTGCATTGAATGATGACTCCTCCCCAAGACATTGACCTATGAAATTTTGATTGGGTTGGTTTGGAAACTCGTCAGGTTCACTCACGTTCAAGGTCTGTGTAAACTCAGTTAATTGCTCTAAAATGTCACTTATGGCCCTAGTCGTTTGTTCTTGAAGTTCGGCCACTTGTGCATTAAAACTCATTTGACCTTGCATGAACTCCTGAAGGGTGTCTTCTAAAAATTTTTCATCCTAAGGCTGATAAGCATCAGATCTAACCCCTTGTTCTAACTTGAATTGATGAGGTGGTGGAGGAAAAGGTTCATGAGAGTGGAACACAGAGTCATCCCTCCAAGGATAATTCCAATGGTCATAGGAACTTGGGTAACCAGTGTAAAGATCTGGGTCATAGCCCGACAGATAAGAATTCTCTCTTTGGCTCTAGTTAAAAGAAAACTTCCCCTCATTGGGATCGGGATGGCAAAATGCATTAGAAGTCATAGACATGCTAAAATACTAAGACATGGAGAATATGAAAATGATAATTCAACGACAGATAATGATACTAATGAATCAATTAATGTTTCAATAATCATACCTGACCGTAATCTTTTGCACTATTTAGTAATTAAAAGTTA
The DNA here is from genome assembly GCA_036245055.1 of Diospyros kaki. Taxonomy (NCBI): domain Eukaryota; kingdom Viridiplantae; phylum Streptophyta; class Magnoliopsida; order Ericales; family Ebenaceae; genus Diospyros; species Diospyros kaki. The sequence goes on from BSEG01000010.1 coordinate 6,156,322, forward strand.
TTTAAATATATTTTTTTAATTTATATTTTTTATTATTGTTTTTATTTTTTTCAAATATATATTATATATATATATTTTTGAAAATAATTTTTTTAATTTTTTTTAAAACAGTAAAACAACAAGAAAATTCAACCAAATTTAATCTCCCCGGCAACGGCGCCAAAAACTAACTACTACGCTACTCTACACATTTATTCATCAAAACTATAACCAAATTCATAAAAGGTTAATCCATTTATTAAAGTAGGTGGAGGGCGATTATACTCGCCAGTGTGCGAGTGTGTGTATAATACAATTTTAAATTTATATTTCGGTGAGTCCGAATCGGTTCACAGGGAGATTATTTATAGTTGAAAACAAAAATAACAGAATATTTGATTTTAGGAGGTGATTAAGATGATCTAAAGGGAAGAATTAAAACTAAACTAACACTGAATTTAGGTAGATTGGGTCAAGACAATTTCAGTATCAAAACCTATTAATTCTTAATTTAATAGAAAATATCAATAATATTCATCTGAATTAAGTTTTGCAGATCTGTCAGTAATTTTAGTTCAGGATAATGATAATTCTTTTTAAGCAATCTCCATACATGACATGAAAATTCAAAGTTAAACAATTACCATAAATTAAATTATATTTCACAGGCAGAATTTATAGATACAGATTAATCATTTGGGCTTGGGTATGAAAACATTTCCTGGTCTAGCAATCTCCATACATGGCATCAAAATTCTAAATTAGGCTTATGATCCAATCCAAACTCAAAGATACACTATACGCACACTGCTCAAATTAAATCATACTAATATTACACATTTGAAGCGCAACTTTCTTTAAGAATCATTGGCGTTGGACACTATCTTTGACTCAATTCAAGATTGGATTTAGTTACTCATCTTCATTTGAAAATAAATTGGCAGGAATTTAAATGACGGAAATTAAAATTACAATATTTAAAAGATAATATTTAACCGACCATATAAGCTGTGGAAATTAAAAGACAATACTTGAAAGACAATATTTAACCGACCATATAGGCGGTGTATAATTAAAAGACAATAAGAATAACATAACATAACTATAAGGAAACTAAAGTTTGAAGAATTGTGAGAAAAACTCTAAAAAAAAAACTATATAGAAAAACTAAAGTGAAAAATTTGAGAGAGAAATCCTACAAACACAACTATACTTTCATTATAGGAAAAAAATTGAATGGGTACAAATGCAATCCAAGTGATCTATTTATAGGCCACAAGGTGCAATGGAGACCATACAAAATATATAATTTAATAATAAAAAGAAAAATAAAATACCAAATTTAAAAATACAAAGATAAAAAATATATATCTAATTACTCAAAAAGTTCGAGTCAAAGTGTAGTTCTTGGAACTTCGTGACTTGATGTAAGTGATGACATCACTCTGACCCATGATGTAAGTGATGATGTAAGCAATGATGTAAGTAACTTCTGAAACTTGAGCTTTTCTTGTTTTGGGCTTTGGGCCTTCCTTGTTTTGGACTTTAGAACTTTCTTGTGTTTGGCTTGGACCTTCTTTGTTTTGAGATTGGGCTTTCATTGTGTTGGGGTTGGGTCTTCCTTGTTTTGAATTTACAATCCATATATTATATATATTATATATTTTTTTTATATTTTTATATTAATATTTTTAAACTTGCATGCAATCACAAAATATATAATAATACTCAATTTAAACTATTTTAAAATCAAAATAAGGGTAAAATTATAACAAAATTTTTACAAAATTGATTGCTAATCATCTATTCATCTTTTGCCATTGCATCTATTTATCTTTGACTGCTCCATTATTAACTTTTTGTCTTCTTCGACCATGGGCTCTTGGACCTTGCGTCTTCAAAGTTGGCAGCAAATCGACTATAACCCATGATGGCAAGGGTTGTGGCGATGATTGTTGTGGGGGTGCGAGCTGTTGAGATGGCCATTATGGGAAGAGATGGCGAGAGTTGGGTTGCGATGACAAGCTCAATTGCCAAATCTAGCAACATGATAGCGGATTGTTATCAATATGGTGTGGAAAATTGGTGATGATGACAGTGTTGGAGTAGAGAAATGTGAAGGCCTCCCTAAAAATTTGGCTTGGCGAGGGAAATAGTGACCAAGAGATAGCTTTAGTCAAGTCGGTTTGGTTTGGAATTTGGTTAATTTGTTGAATTAAAAGTTAAATATAAAAAATTTATAATTTTAGAGGACTCTTGGTTCTTTTTTATTTTCTTCAGAGTCTCTATTAAGAAAAAATATTTAAAATTATGGATTATTTAATATCTTAAATAATGCATATTTTAATGTGGCAGTTAAATGTGTTAACCAAATTAAGAAGATATATAATCCATATTTTGACTTAAAAATAGTAATTTATAAATTATTGTCTAAATTAAAAGGTGTTGGATGGATTGGAGTGTGGGCAAGTTCGTTGGTGTTAATTGAATTGAATGAAGTATATGTCATCATCCTTGAAATTTATCTTCGTATTTTAAAACGCTTTTCAGTTTTCACACTTTCTTTCTCTCGAATCTCTCTCCTGTTCTTAACCTTGTGTTCTCAATTTTCAATCCCTTCTTCCTCCTTTGTTTCTCTCTTGTTCTTTACCTGAACCACTTTGTTAAACAGCCTCTTCTCTTCTGAAAATAGCAAAAATTCCACTTATTTTAGCTCCAAAGTCATCGCAGAGGCTGCTGGAGGAGAAATTCATTTCACTTCTGCAGTTATGTAAGCATCCAAAGCATCTCCCGCAGATTCAAGCGCAGATAACCAGTCATGGCCTTGTACACAACTACTACGTGGCGCCCCGGTTTGTCTTGGCGTGCGCCGAACTGAAGAGGATGGATCACGCACGTAAGATGTTCGACGAAATTCCCGTTCCGGATGTAGCATTATGGAATGCCATGTTCAGAGGGTATGTCCGGAACGAGCTCTTCGGGGAAGTTTTAAACTTGTTTGGTCGAATGAGTAGCTTGGATGTAAGACCCAATTGCTTCACGTTTCCTATGGTTTTAAAATCTTGTGCGAAGTTGCCGGCTCTGCAAGTGGGGGAAAGAGTGCATTGCTTTCTTTTGAAGATCGGTTTCAAGTCTAACCCGTTTATTGGAACCACTTTGATTGATATGTATTCCAGTGGTTTGGCAGTTGGTTCTGCTTACAAAGTTTTCTGTGAAATGGTTGTGAGGAATGTTGTTGCATGGACTTCAATGGTTAATGGGTATATTTCTTATGGAGATTTAGTTTCTGCAAGGAACCTTTTTAACTTAGCACCAGAGCGTGATATTGTATTATGGAACACTATGGTATCAGGCTATATTGATTGTGGGGATATGGTTGCTGCTAGGAGGCTCTTCGATGAGATGCCGATGAACCGGGATTTGATGTCTTGGAATACTGTGTTACACGGTTATGCTAACAATGGGGACGTTGAGGAGTGTGAGAAGTTGTTTGAGGAGATGCCTAATAGAAATATATTTTCTTGGAATGGACTGATTGGGGGTTATGCCCGTAATGGCCGTTTCTTTGAGGTTTTGAGTAGTTTTAAGAGTATGCTAAGGGAGTCCAACGTGTCTCCTAATGATGCCACCCTTGTGACTGTGTTGTCTGCCTGTGCCCGACTAGGAGCTCTTGACTTGGGTAAGTGGGTGCATGTATACGCAGAGAACAATGGGTATAAAGACAACATTTTTGTTAGAAATGTTTTAATTGATATGTATGCAAAATGTGGCAGTATAGATATTGCGATTAACGTGTTTAAGAACATGGTTGCAAAGGATTTAATATCTTGGAACACCATAATAAATGGCTTAGCAATGCACGGGCATGGTGCTGATGCTTTAAGCTTGTTTTCTCAGATGAAGAACACTGCAGAAAAGCCTGATGCTGTCACTTTTTTAGGCATTTTATGTGCATGTTCTCATATGCGTTTGGTAGAAGATGGATTTTCCTATTTTAATTCAATGATTAATGAATACTCAATCACTCCTCAGATTGAACATTATGGTTGTATGGTTGATCTGTTGGCTCGAGCCGGTCTTTTAGACCAGGCTATTCTTTTTGTGAAGAGAATGCCCATGGAAGCAGATGGTGTTATTTGGACTGCGTTGCTAGGGGGATGTAAGAACTACAAAAACATCAAATTGGCTGAACTGGCTCTTCAAAAGCTCATAGAGCTTGAACCGAAAAACCCTGCAAACTATGTTATGCTTTCTAATATATACGGAGATGCCAGGAGATGGGAAGATGTGGCGCGCTTAAAAGTTGCCATGAGGGATACTGGATCTAAAAAATTGCCAGGTTGTAGTTTGATTGAGGCTGATGTTGGGGTGGTTGAGTTCTACTCCTTGGATGAGCGGCATCCTAAGAAAGAGGAGATATATGCAGCCTTGAAAGGATTGACAGAGCTCTTAAGATTATGTGGATATATTCCAGACTTTTTGGAGCTTGGATCTGCAACTTAAAGAAAGAAAGAAAGAGATTAACCAGGGATAAAATATGCATTAGCTCTGGGAGGGGTTAGACAGGAGGCTAAAGTTTGTTTCCGAAGTATTTGCATAGAGTGGCTGATTTCAGGATCAAATCAACATTCTCCTGCCGGGCAGGGTGAGCTTTTACTTACCCCAAGTGATGCTCCTGCTCAGCTTATTAATTAAAGGTTAATCACGTGTAATATTATAAGGTTTCCCTAAACCCTAAACCCTAATACAGTTTATTCAGTGCTTCTCACAAGGTAGTCTTGTTTGCCTGAACAATGTTGAATATTCATGCCAAAATTTTTTTATTCTTCTCTTTAAAAGTGAGCAAAACATTCTCTTGCTCTGATATACCATAGGGAGTTGATTTTTAGTGAAACATGGTGCCCTAAGAACTTCTTTATCTCAGTAAGATGGTCATTTTTCCAACTTTTGATACCCATGTCAAAAGACCATTCTCTTGGAGGGGATTTTTCTTTTGGCATGAGCCATCGTTATTAGTGTCCTGTTGATGCCTATCCTGTTTGAGTGCTGTCTTGCTGAGGGACTGTTGAAGAATCAGTTAGTTTGATCGACCACTTGAGAATTAGTATTCTAGGAATCCATCTTAGGAATGTGGATATAAACTTCAGAAGTTTGCCTATAGCTTTCATATCAAACCATAATCTTTTTCAGATAATGCATCTGATTTGTCTTCCACTTCTTACACAGAAGCTGATTTTGGACTTTTGCTGTTCTTTTATTTTATTTTTTTAAGTTTCATAAGTCCTTGGGAGCTAGTCAACTTGATATGGCAGATTGACTGCAGCATTTTTTTTAGTTTCGTAAGTTTCATGATGTGTTGTTGATTAATCTCTTCCAGATGGGTTTTAGAGAAGTTGCACAACAGGCACGTTTTCTTTGCAATGTTCCTTAAGTTTCATTTGGTTGTTTGCTAATTGCAGCATTTTTTATTGTTGGTAAAGTTTCATGCTTGCACCTCTAGGGTTGGTGGTATCCCATATTGCTTAAAAGGGATTGGTTTGTCTGAGGAACTTTGCATTCGAGTCTAATGAGCAGCTTCTCCTCCCTCTGTGGCCTGGTTGTGCATTCCACAAGGTCCATGGCGTACCCCCAAGCCCTAGGGTAGGCACCTGAATGGCCTCACCGGGTTCCCACATTCTTGGCTTTCCCCATTTCTTACTCGGCAAAACAAGATTAATGCATACAACACTGAGGCTGCTTTGCTGATCAGGGACACAGTTGAGTTTCCTGTGTGTAAGTATTGAGCTGGAGTGATGGATATATCCTTAAAAGCCCACTTGGATCAATTAAATGAGTTACTCAAGAATGATACGAGAACAATGTAATTTGATAAATAAATCACTACTTCATGCCCAAAGGGTGGTGGCCATTGATCATAGTTGAGATTACAGGTTTGCATTTTGTCTTAAGGAATGTGCCATGGAATAAAATTTCTAGACATTGGTTTGGTACCTCTCTAAAGGCCTGTTTGAATTCATCCATGCTGCAACTTGGCTGTTGAATGTTGATGCTGCTATAAGGGGAAAACCTGTATAAATTTGTTGTAACTTATAAATGAGTAGTTTCATGGGCATAAGCATTACTAGTATGGTCAATAAAGGGTCCAAGTTTGTCCTTATAAACGGGCCAATAGCAGGTGTATGCTTAAGCACAACCCATGTTAGGCCAAGCCAAGTTCAATCCATTCGATATCTCTACTTCTATTCGAGCTAAAACAATTAAGGTTGTGTTCTCTTTGTTGTTTTTAAGTCATTTTTAGTTTTTAATTTTCTAAAATAATGAAAACACGTTCTCTTTACTGTTTTTAAAAATGTATTTTTGAAAACAAAAAAAAAATTGTAAAGAAAATTTAAAATAATAAAAAGTTGTTTTGAGTGTTTTCATCCAAAACAAAATATAAAATCAAAACACATTTATTTATTTATATTTTATTATTATAATAAAAAAAATATTACAAAATTTATGAACTTTAAAATGTATATATTTTTTTTAATAATTTATAAATATTAAATATTTTTAATTTACTGAATAATCAAATTTATTGAATAAAATATCATTAAAAATTTATTTTCAATAATTCAAAGAGAACGCGTTTTCTAATTTTCTGTTTTGAGAAATAGTTTTTCAAAATGACAAAGAGAATGCGTTTTCAATTTTTTAAAAATAGACTATCAAAACAGAAAACTGAAATGAATTCAAAACTGAAAACTAAAAATTAAAAAATAAAGAGAACGCAGCGTTTTGTTGTGTGCACAATTCAATATCTCTACTTCTATTCGAGCTAAAACAACAAAGGTTTTACTCTTTGTACGATGATCACAGAGATAATAAGTAAAAATAGATTGTTAGATCAAGCAAAGCAGAAAAGAAGAAGGGCAAAAAGAACTAAATTTTCACTCTTCAAATGGAGGCAGCTTGATAAATTTAAGAATTTATAGTACAAAAGAATTTAATGAGCTGTTATTGGAATTACCAAAGAGAAATGAAATGAAAGGAACAATCAAAATTGTAAAATTCTTTATCCATCCATCAGAGTCTATTTGAAGCATTATTTATGTAACATAAGAATGAACTAGAAAACAATTCCAAACAAGATGAAATCAAATCATACAGAAGGAATGTTTCTATAACCAATGAAGCCCAACAAACTGGGCAGTAAGTATTAACAAGTTTTTGGGCCTTTGGGCCAATCTTTAACAAATGTGGAGCTTAGGTTTCTATTAGTTTATCAGTTCATGAGTGCAGATATACATAATAATTAAACAAGAAAATTCTTCCAACCCGGCTTGGAAGGAGGTCTTAAATTCATAAATTAATTATTTTGGGATAATTTTAGTTAATTAACATTACTCCTTCATAACATTCGTGTATATACATATGATAAGACCCAATATTTATTTTAATATTAGAATAACTGATGCAGGAAATACCTACAACCCTCAATGATCACCTTCAAACTCAGATTGCAAATACGGAAAAACAAATATCACCAATTCTTCTTCCACAAGTAACCCAAAAACCCTACAATGACTAAGAAAGTCTTAAATATGATGTCCCAATGGACCATGAACTCCAACTAAATTGGGCCGTACAGAATAGGCCCAAAATAAAGAAATCATAAAAGACAACTTCAAATGGCTAGACACGACATCAAAGCAGCAAAGCTGTTGGTTCAATTCGATTTGTCGAGTTATCTCAAAAGCATATATTATAAACTGAAAACGAACACCGTATGCGAATATTACACCCATATTATCTAACATCAACCACTACGACCATATCTTCGACTTCTTTCCATTGTGCTTGTCCAAATACGTTAATGCCGCTCGATCCACATCAATAGTCATCATAGTTATTAAAACTAGACCAAATTGATCACCAAGCCGGGTTGTGGTTTGACAAAACAAAGAGACAAAATATTTGTGTAAATTGGCCCAAACCAGTTGGTTTTATCAATTTACAAAGAACTGGGGTTGCTGTCAATTAGGTTATAACTATGATATCTAAACATTTAATTAATAATTCTTGTTTGAATGTGCCTAACAGATAACGTTCATATAACTAGACTAATGATATTATTATCTAAGAATCCGACCATCAAAGTAGTCATTAAACCAGTAATTACATCAATACCCTGATTTAATAAATAATTTACTCTTGAATTTTTTTAAAAAGATTTAATTTAAATATAATTTTATTCTTGAAATGATCGTTTTTATGCAGCTCCCGATATCCGTACTCTCGATTAGACTACAAATATAACTTTCTTCTTGCTTTTAAATATAATTGATGGGCACATGAGTTTTAAGGGGATTTCTATAATTATTTATCTCTGGATTGATGTTAATCTTTATCCTAATTCAATGCTCTAATCATAGCTTTCTCTCTCGCATGCGCATGTGATGGGTTGCATGTGCGTGCAGGACAACTTGCCTACTAATTTAATTTATTTTCTAAACATGACTTGGAGGATGAGACAAAATCATAATTAATGTCCTAAGCTTCCAAGCAGTATTAACACACACACACACATATATATATATTACTGTCCGTATCATATAAACTAATAACTACCTAAGCTATGATTATTGAAAATAGGCTTCTCATTCGAAGCTTGTGGCTGTGGATCCCACTTCCAAACTGAAACCCTAATTTATTATTATTAACCAACCCCACTATAATTTAATTTAATGCCCCATACTACCACTACATGTTTTGTACGTATTATGTTCAACCCATTTGTTTAATGGGTATTTTATTTTCTAATCCTCTCTCTCTCTCCCCTATTATATAATAATTAATGTAAACTTTCTTAATGTAACACTTCATCATGACTTTAAAAGATGATCCCTAGTGCAATCTTGAGTTGTGTGCCCAAAGTCAAGTGGAGTGTAATCTAAGCAACCTTCATTATCTTTTTCTATAACTATATTATTATTATTTAAGTACAAGACGGTAATTTTTTCATGAATATAGTTTAATTAGTAAATGTCGAATCATAATATGTTAGGTCATTTCAATGAATTACGTGTTTGAATCTTAACATTTTTGAGACATATTTCATAATTTATCTTTTTATACGAAATCAAGAACATGAGCACAAAGAGATCGTGCAAGGACAATAATCTTAAATATAAGAGGATATTTTTTGTTATAAACTTTTATTCATAAAGTAAGATTTTAAAATATTTTTTATTTTAAAAAATAAAGTTAAAACTTAGTTATCAAGATTTGATCTTATCACTTGTAGAAATAAAACACTTAATTTTACCACTTTACTAACTCTAATCCTTATGTAAATTTTACTTTCAAAAATATAAAAATTAAATTTCAACTATTAATTGTCGCATAATAAAATTTTATTAAAAATGTTTTAATTTTTTAGTTACACATACATATCGAATCACACTTCTAATTATTATACAGACAAACACCATATTTTACTATTATAAAACTCTATCAATATAGTGTTTTTCAAAATACTTTTCATGGATCTTGTTTAAAAAATAAAACTAATTAATTAAAGAGATTTGAGCTTATAATTTTTAAATAATAACTAGTTTCTCAAATTACCGTCACATCGAAACTCATTTTATTTTTAAATTTTACCTTAAAAAACTAAAAAATAAATTATAACTATTAAATATCACTCCATAAATTGACACATATAAAATTATACGGAATAAAAAATATACACACTAAAGAACATATAAAGGTTCAAATCTATAATCTCATACTTAGGATAAAAGATAAATCATTACCTAATCCACTTTTAAGGGCACAAAGATATATGCTAGTAGCTAGTTAAATAAATTACTCTTGACAGGGAAAAAAAAACAACAACAAAACCACGTACCCATTACATTGACAGGAATATTTTTCCAAAATTAAAGAACATTATCAATAGGCCGGCTCACTAATGGGGGTAGCTTGCTTAAAAGACCTATTTTTATCATTGAGTTTGATATTAGAAAAGGACTTATTAACTACTTCACTTAGTGTTACTTATCGTGTTACTTCTCTAATCCGTCACTAAAAAAGCTACTTAAATACATACGGTCTTGTTCAAGCCCATACTTAATTGCTCTAATAATGCTTTCAAAATCCAACCACATTGGTCAGGAGAATTAGACTCAAAATGTGGACTCAAGTAAAACGACTCAAGTAGTTTTCATTTTATGTTTTAGTTATAACAAGTCAAATAGCTTAATCACAATGACTTAAGAATGTATAAGAACCCATTAATTAAGTGTAGACAGATTGATCTTAGTATGGCTCATCATGTGTAGTTCTTAGAGATCAAATGATAGCTACTTCTTTATTGGAGTCCGAACACTCAGTGCAGTTGATTCGTCATCTCATTTATTTTATTAAGTTTTTTTTTTTGGGTTCAATATTCATTATCTCATTTTAGGGTTCTTTAATTTGTTTAAGGAGATTTTTTTTTAAACATAAGAAACAAGATGGGTTTCTGATTAACAACCAATCTTCGGCTAAAACTGTTTCACTTTCTTAAAAACTTACTGCTCTCATATTCTGGACTGGACGGATAAACAGGTGAGTTATGGGTTGAAACTCAATCCTTGCCCCATGAATATACACAAATTATCAATAGTCGTACAAAGACAAGCTTAAATACGTGATCTTGCAATAACTTGAATCCCCAAACGTATGCGAACTTGTTGAATTTTTATTTTTAGATAATTTTTAACTCAAAAGGAATTCATGAAACTCTTATTTTTTTACTAGATAAGATCCTTCCTATTTAATTAAGAGTGTTGGTAGATAAGAAGAATGTCATTAGCATAGCTTCCATAGTTCACATGATGCTTCAATGTAATTAATTATTTTGATGGGACTCAACCATTAAAGCAACACAAATATGATAACCCTGACATTATATTTAATAACGAACTAATTGATAACTAAACAATGAAGCTGCCAAACTTTGTTCTAACTACATACACGCGTATAGCAAAATGATGCATGAATTAACATTCGGCTAGTTGACCTTCATCAACTACATATTTAACTAATTATAATTATTGGTATACATAAGGGAATGCAACCACATTTCTTATTTTATGTTGATATTCTTTTAATGGGAAATGATATAGAAATGTTATCAATAGCCAAGTTATGCTTGTCAACCCAACCCAGTTCTCGATCTATGAAAGACTTGTGAGAGTCATTATACATTTTTTGGCTCAAGGTTTATAGAGATAGATGCAGTAAGTTATTGGGATTGTCTCAATGTACTTATATTACAAAGATATAGTAGTTAAGTTCAATATGTAAGATTCTAAGAAAGGATTGGTGCCTTTCCATCATGGAATTGCTCTTTCTACTAAAATGTCTCCAAAGACAGATTAAGAGTTAGAAAAAAATGAAAAAGACAATATGCTTTTGTAGACATTAAAAAAATAGTAAGTGTTGTAAGTCGATGTTATTCCAATCTTGGAGAGAAATATTGGACATTTGTTAAGCATATTCTTAAATATCTTAACAGGACTAAACATTATTGTTTAGGATAGTGTGGAGGCCCTTTAAAAGTTGAAGGGCACTCCGACTCTAATTTCCAATCTAATCCTAATGAAAATAAGTTTACATCTAGATTTGTCTTTTCATTAGATAATAGGGTTCTTAGTTGGACAAGTTGTAAAGAAAACACTATATATACTTGATTCCACAGTTGAGGCAAAATACATTGCCGCTTGTGAAGAAACAAAAGAAATATCTTTGATTAAGAAGTTTATAGGAGAATTAGGTATTATGTGGTCTCCAATTACTTTGTTTTGTGAAAAGTCATGTGCAATTATGCAAGCTAAAGAGCCCTAGAGTGAATTGGAGAGAAAAATACATTATGTTAGAAATTTTTGTTTTGATTTTATGAGAAAATAAGACTGCGTTCTTTTTGCTTTTCAATTTTTAGTTTTGAGTTTTGAATTCAGTTTTAGTTTTCTATTTTAGTAGTCTGTTTTTAGAAAATTGAAAATACGTTTTTTTTGTCATTTTGAAAAACTATTTCTCAAAATAGGAAATTAGAAAATGCGTTCTCTTTGAAATCTTGAAAATAATTTTTTAATAATATTTTATTCAATAAATTTGATTATTCAATAAATTAGAAATATTTAATGTTAATATATTATTAAAAAAATATACTTTTTACAGTTAATGAATTTTGTAATATTTTTTCCTATTACATTAATAAAATATGAGTAAAAAAATGTGTTTTGTGTTTAGATTTTATTTTGGATGAAAATACACAAAACAACTTTTTGTCGTTTTGAGTTTTCTTTATAATTTTTTTTTTGTTTTCAAAAATGCATTTTTAAAAACAGTAAAGAGAACGAGTTTTCATTATTTTAGAAAATTGAAAATTAAAAATGACTTAAAAACAATAAAGAGAACGCAACCTAAGTTTTGGTAAATTTGAATGAGAAAATATTTTCTAATAAATTCGGTTCATTGATGATGCCAAAACCTTTTGAAGTATTTTTAAGTATGGTAAACTTTTAATCAAGTATTAATGTAACACCCCGCCTCGCCAGGTGTGTCACTATAAGGGAATTCCTGGTAATCTTTTTTTTTTTTTTTCAAGTTTATCACGCACGGTGCATCAAGAACAATTTTCACATGCAATAATGTCCCCAATACATACAATGATTTAAAGAATAATCTTCGCATGCTCACACAGGCCATCACCCGCGGTGATTCCAAGAACAATCTTCACATGCTCACAAGATCCCGAAACCCCAGTCTTGCCCGTTTAACTAACAAGATCAATAGTCATAAACTAAATGAGTCATAATATTTTGCAACAGAAAGTAATAACATAGCAATACTGTAGACTGCCACGATCGTTGATACATATGTCAAAAATAAGTTTTACAACTTCAAAATGATACAACAGTTATCACGCTAAACATTGTCGGCCCTCATCTGGCCACGTCCTCGCCTTTGCAGCAGTCCCTGACTAGAACGTTGAATGTTCTAGGGGCATAACCCGAATTAGATGATGAAACATCTAAGTGATGGCATGATATAGTTTATTGAATGCATGAATGATTACGAGCATGGCATATACAGACAACGACAACATGTAACACGTCTAACTTGAGAAATTTCCCTGGCATACTCAATCTCCCGTGGAAATATTGTTCCACATCAACCCGTTGGGATTGACCTTGCCGCGACATACTTAATCCCAGGGTGCCCATCCATGTCACCCGATCACTGGGATTAATTAACCTTGCCTCAGGTATATCTTCCTTATATGTTATAAAGGTGATCAATGCGATTGGTCATTCTCCCATCTCTTGGATTCTTGATTCAGGTGTAACTTCTCATATTTGTGTTAGCATGCAGGATCTCGTGGAGAATAGGTCGCTTGAGAAGAGGGAAGTTGTCCTCTATGTGGGAATTGGAGCTTTTATAGAGCCATTAACAATAGGGACAACTTTTATTACTCTTAATTCTAGGCATGTACTTAATCTTGAAGGCTGCTTATATTTACCTAATGCTTTCCGGAATGTAGTGTCCATTCCTAGACTCGTGAGGGATGGTTATGAACTATCTTTTACTTCTAATATATGTCATATTCATTATGGTAATGATGTGGTTGGCATGGGCATTATGGTGAATGGTCTTTATGTTTTAGAGTTTCATGAAAGTGTCAAACAGAGGGATATAAATGTTGCATCCACTAGCAGCGGGAAACGTTCTCGTGATGATGGTGTTGACCTTAAACACTAATGGCATCTTAGACTAGGCCACATAAATGAAAGAAGGATTAATGAATTGGCCAAAAGAGGATTGATTGATCCAGTAGATTCTAAACCGGGCTCAACTTGTGAATCTTATCTTCTCGAAAAAATGGCTAAGTCACCCTTTGTTGGACAAAGTGGGAGAGTTAGTGATATATTAGGGTTAATCCACACAGATGTATGTGGATCGTTCTCTATAATGACAAGAGGTGGTCATCACTACTTCATAACCTTTATTGATGACTTGTCACGGTATGGTTATGTGTACTTGATGAAGTATAAGTCTGAATCCTTTGAAAAGTTAAGGAGTTGAAGGCTGAAGTAGAAAACCAGATTGGAAAGAGTATTAAAATACTTCAATCAGATCGAGATAGTGAATACTTGAGTAAAACATTTAATGAGTACCTCAAGGCCAATGTTATTATATCCCAGTTAACTCCTTGTGCAACTCCATAGTTGAATGGTGTTTCAAGAGAAGAAATTGTACCTTGTTAGACATGGTACATTCAATGATCGCTTTTGTCGATCTACCATTGTCATTGTGGGGCTATGCTTTATGCATAGCTATTTATCTCCATAACAGGGCTCCTAGTAAGTCTGTCGAGAGTACTTCATATGAGATATGGATAGGAAAACAACCCAGTCTTAAGTATGTTAGGATATGGGGTTGTCCTACCTATATAAAGAAACTTAAGACATATAAGCTAGAATCTCATTTTAGCAAAGGACAAATTGTGGGGTACCCTGAGCATTGTAAAGGGTACTACTTCTATTTTCCCAGCGATGAAAGAGTATTGTTTAGTAGGGATGCCACATTCTTGGAAAAAGAGTTTCTTTAAGAGAGTGGCATCGAGAAGGAAATAGAATTAGAAGAAGTGTCTTTTGAACCACAAATCGAGCCCAATAAAGAAGTCAATCTAGATGTAACAGGTCCTAGTACTATCGTTCCACATGAGGCACGTAGATCTAGTAGAGTATCTCATTCTCCAGAACGATATTGTTTCATGATAGAGGAGATGCAGGAAGCATTCCTGTATGGGAATAGTGGTCATGATGTTGACCTTACTAACTACTAGGAGGCAGTGTTAGACATCGACTCTAAGAAATGGCTAGAGACTATGTAGTCAGAGATGGAATCTATGTATTCCAACTAAGTCTAGACTCTAGTAGATCCATTTGAAGGAATAGTTCCTATAGGGTGCAAATGGATACATAAGAGAAAGATTGGTCCTGATGGGAAGGTGAAAAACCTTCAAGGTACGATTGGTGGCGAAAGGATATCATTAAAAGTATGGTATTGACCACGAGGAGACGTTTTCACCGGTCGTGATGCTTAAATCTATCAGAATAATGCTAGCCATAATAGCACATTACGATTATGAGATTTGGAAAATGGATGTCAAAATGGATTTCCTGAATGGTTATCTTTAAGAAGATATATTCATGGAGCAGCCTCATGGTTTTGAGTGTTCTAATGTCAATCAGGGGTACAAACTTAAGAGATCCATTTATGGTCTTAAGCAAGCCTCAAGGTCTTGAAACATTCATTTTGACAATGAGATGAAAGAGTTTGGTTGCATTACAAATCTGGATGAACTTTGTATACACAAGAAATTCAGTGGGAGCACACAAGCCTTTTTTATCTTGTATGTGGATGGCTTTCTCTTGATGGGGAATGAAATTGGCATGTTGATGTTAATTAAGTTATGTTTGTCCAATAAATTCTCCATGAAGGATCTATAGATGTAACTTATATGTACAAGACCTGATATCGCACATGCTGTGAGCGTCATGAGCAGATATTAGTCCAATCTAGGTATGAAACACTAGACAATAGTAAAGTGTATCCTTAAGTACTTGAGAAGAACTAAGGATTTGTTACTGATGTATGGAGAGGGTGATCTCCGTGTTGACGGGTTTATTGATTCACATTTTCAATTTGATATGCATGGTAGAAAGTCTACATCTGGGATTGTATTTGTCTGTAATGGAGGGGCAGTTAGCTAGAAGAGTTCCAAGTAAGAAATAACGGTAGACTCCACTACGGAAGCCAAATATGTTGCGGCATGCAATGCTGTAAAGGAGGTTGTTTAGATAAGGAAGTTCATTGCTAAACTTGAAGTGGTCCCATCCATTTAGTTTTCAATATCTTTATATTGCGACAACAATGGAGCCACTGCACAGGTAAAGGAGCCCAGGTCTCACCAGAAGTCCAAACACATCAAAAGGCGTTTCCATTTAATCTGAGAGATCATAGCACGTGGGGACGTCCAGTTGCAGAAGATCTCGTAATTGGAAAATGTCACGGACCCACTAACCAAATCACTACCACAGAGTTATCTTGATTGCCATCTTGAGAAGATTGGTATTAGATACTAGTAGACAATGCAATAAGGACCTGTAGCTTGTAAATTAACATTAGTGCAAGTGAGAGATTATTAGTGTGCCTTAATGCTAGATTTAGATGACATATGATATTTATTATTATGGGACTAATGATGTAATTCTTGCAATATATAACAAAATACGTTTTCATATTTTGAGGTTATATCTTTATTCATAACTTTCTAATCATTATATATGAATGAGTCCCTACATTTTTTGTTGAAGGTCTTATTCTTAAGTGTTAAAAATATGTGACTATTGACCTTTGTAATAAGGATATCTTAATGATAATTCCCAGTCCTTAAACTTCTTAAAAGGGGATTATGATTAGTCGAGTACAGAGTGACACATGGGATACTACCTTTGATTAGTATGAGTGCCATAAATCATGTCTTGGAATTTTATTTAATTTAAAGAAAATTTGGGTCTGGTTTTAAGTTTTGGATTTCTCTATATGGATGCTATTGCTACAAAGCATATTTGCGAAGTCTTTCTTTCTTCTATTGAAATCATGTTTTCTGTGTTAAACTTTATATTTACACAAAATATGCTTTGAATTTTATTATGTTTGAAACTTTACTTAAGTTTATAAAAGTCTTGTTTCTCAAGTTTTTCTGCGCTAAACCTTGCAGTTCATATGAATATTATTATTATTAAGCATGTTTAAAATCTTTTTTTTTTTTTCAAATTTATGAAAATTATATTTAAAGAATATGGAAGTTTGTTTGTTTGTTTGTTTTTTTTTTTTGTGTCATGTTTTGGGTGTTTCAAAGTAACATGTTTTTAAGTTACGGGTGCCACACTTCTCCAGGCCCGCCGACCTCTCTAAGGCCCAATCTAGAAGAGTTTTTCGACTCAACCACAAGTCTCACAATTTTGCCTATAAATAGGTGCCTCTTCGAAGCCAAATAGATGTTTTGGCTTGACTAACCCTCTAGACTCTTTTTAGACCTCTACTCTGATACTTTCTCATACTAGTTAGTCATCACTTAGTCTTTCTCTAAAGCCCATCCGAGAACATAAATACCCCTTCGAGACATAGGATAGAGATATAGACTTGCATCATACATCATACTTTGGACATACCTTGGACTATTGTCTGACTTTGGCATCGAAGGGCCCACGTGGGGGAGTCTCTCGCATGCTTTAAATCCAATCGAGTAAATGCTCAACTTGTTTTTCAAATTAGTTAATTACTTGTATCTGTTTAATCAAGTAAAAATGTTTTATAATTGACTATCAAAATCCTATACTCGAGTGCATTATGAAAATTTATGCTATCTTGAATTTAATCGAGTAATGAGTTCTTTTTAATCGAGTATCAATCTTTTGTACTCGAGTGAATATTTTCTGATAATCGAGTATTTTAATGTTAAAACTTATGAGCATATTTTTAATCGAGTAAAGCCTTCTTGATAATCGACTAATGTAGTTTTATACTGGAGTAAAAAATCCTTTTAATCTAGTAAAGATGGGTTGGATGTTTGCTAAGTTTCTAGTCTTAAAGTTTATCGAGTATCAAGTGTTTATACTCGAGTAAATGTGCATATTAGCCAATTAATCTTAGACCTATAATCGAGTAAGTAATGCACGTGTCTATGGCTTCTATGTTAGTCGAGTAAGCCTAAATAATAGTCAAGTATTGACTGTCAGATTTTGAAAAATGTAATAGTTAGACGTATTGAATGCTTGATAGTTTCATCTTTTCAGTTCATTAAATGCATTTCAGACAACATGGGCGTACTTTTATAAATTTATATCTATTGTTTAATGGTTATAGAGACAAAAAGTTGCAGTTGTGAGACAATTGAAACATTCCAATTTTCATTTTCCATGTCAGCTAATATTCAATGTAGGAAATCTATAAATAGAAGATGAAGTTGCTTGAAGAAGGTTAGAAGAACTAAACACAAACTCAAGAACTATCTTTGAAAGCTTCCACCGATCATTTTCAAAATATTCATGCTTCCTACAAGATGATTCATTAAATCTTTCTGTGAGATTTTCAAGAGAGTGATCTTTATTCATATCTTATAACTCTCTTTTTCAAAAGAAAGCTTAAGTTCTTATTGTTTCATTTCGTATTTTTTTGTTTTTTTGAGAAGTCTTTTCACATTATTCATGAAACTTGTAAAGGATTACACCTTATCCTTAAAAGGTAGTGGCTGTGGCTATGGCTAAACCTAGCCGTAAAAAGTCAATTGTTAAAGTTTTGTCGTTGAGCCTGTAAAAGCTATAAGGTAATAGAATATACTTGGTGTGTGTTTGCCAAATCCTTGGTTGTGAACCACTCTACATCCAGCATACTACATTCTTTCTTTTCTTTACTGCGTTCTTATTTCAATTTCATTTATTTAAGTCAAAATTTTAAAAGGGTTAAAAAGCTTAATTCACCCCTGAAGGGAAACACCAACTCTTGGTGTATTGTGCAAGGGTTTTACCGGTTTTCAAAATATTTTCGAAAACACATACAATATGCATTGAAAATTAAATCAAGACCACCTTGCAAACTCAATATCGACCACCATATGCAATACCAAAATGAAATCATCCATAGGGCGTTTAGAAATATACCTTTAGAAAGTTTCAAGTCCGATGTAGAGGTTAAATACCCTCCGATGCAACAACCATTGCTCACCGATAGCTCCCGAATGGCTTCTTCGAGCAGCCACTTATTTCTCTAATCAACAACTTAGATGACTAGTCTAACCCTTGAAAATACAAGGGCCCTAGTCGGTTCACGCTCTGAATAGTAGCTGAAACCTACAAGGGAGCCTATGTGCTAGCGAAGCCTGTTGTAGGTGATTAAGCTATAATGGGTTTAACAACAATGGATTCCAAATCCAAATAGTCTCACTGTTGGATTGGTATCAACTACAATAGCAACAAGAATCAATGGAGCAAATGGAAGCAGGTTAAGAGGGATTCAAAAGCTCTGGAAGAAGAGATAAATTTTGCTTTGGTTGAGAGAGAACAACAAGCAAACGTAGCAAGCAAAAAAACTTATCTATCATTTTCTTCCTTCCCTTTTATATCAAGCCCTAAAACCCTAAATGCTCCCAAAATTGAACAAACGACTAGGAGAGAGAGAGAGGAGATAAAGCTGAGAAGGGAGAGGCATGCACTAGGAACACTGTCCTTGCTGTCCTCCTCCACGTATTTACCCAAACGGTTATAGAAACAATAAAGAAATCATGCTGAATCGTGACCCTCACTGTTATAAATGATCAACAGATTTCAAGGAGGCAATTGACTGGTTTGCACCCATTAACAAGGTCTGATCTACATGTTCTCAACCTGTCGACCAATTCTGTTCCCTTGTTTCAAGTTTTTGTAAATTGCATATAGGCCCACCATTAACACTTAATAGCCGTTTCATTATCTCACAATGAAAATAAGTCCCCTATTAACTCTTAACGACATGCTTGTCAACTCTTGACAATTACTCCAATTAATTTGAATTTGATTCGTTAACTCTTAACAGTATCATCATTATCTCTTAATGACGATCATTAATTACAACTTATATTACTAGTCAACCATCACACTCTGATATGCATGTGACCTTCTAGGCTCACCACTAAGTAGCAATCGGGACACGTTGATTGATGCTTAAAAATGTCAAAATTTTATTATATTTTCACCCCTATTTTGACCTTGAAAATGGATTTAATTGAATATTTATATATCTTTCATGGTTATATGTAGATTTCTCAAATATATATATAATAATAATAAAATAGTAAATAAATATAATATATAACATTTATAAATATAATACATATATATATCATATAAGTGCAATGCGTGAAACATATATATAATATAATATATAAGCATATATATAACATTATAACATATTATAATGTCTTGGCAACCATGCGTGAGGATCAATCCAATGAAGCCAACATTCATTCGGATGCTTCACAATACCCGTTGTGATGGATGAAGTCCAAGTACTGTTGAAGATCAAGCTCATTTGAATTGCGGTACTGTAGCATTCGGATGCCAAGGGAAGAACATGCAAAAATATGAAGGGAAAGCCAAATTCATTCGAATGATGTACTGTAGCATTTGAATGCTACTCACATTTATTGAATTCTATCTCAAATTCATTCAAATGACTAGTCCCTCATCTAGATGTGCCACCTCCAATCCATACAAAGCTGTTCCAAGCACCATCATCGGATTCCCTTTTTAAAGATTTTGTCAGAGCACGCGCAAATGAACGTGGTGGCACGAGACTTAATTTCTTCTTTGACGAGGGTCATTTGCAGAAGATGAATATATATATATATATATATATTTATCGTCGGCTTCATGAAGAAAGGTGTCCCCATCTGCCATTTAACCAAAATAAAGGGACAAGAGCACTTTTCATGTTCTTCACATTCAGTTCTGTTCTTTTCTTTTTGTTCTTTCATTCCAATAGTGTTGTTTTCTTCACTTTGTTCCATCAATTCAGTGTTTTTCATGTCTGTTAGTTACATTTTGTAATTTCTTTTCATGCTCGTTTACATTCTACAACTCTCATTGACTGTTCATTTACATTTATGTATTTTTAATTTCTATATTTACATTCCAGCACTTTAATTTTTAGTTGGAGATGTGTGGCTAAGCTTAAATTTGGGCCAAGGCAAGGACTGTGTCCAATGCTACTATTTGCCCAAGAGAGCCGAACTGTTATTGAACTAACAGAATGCTGATTTGAGTTGAGAAATGTGTGTGTATTGAATCTTTGGGTTTGGATTGAATCATAAGCCTAACTTAGAGTTTTCATGCCATGTATGGAGGTTACTTAAACTGGAGATGCTTTCATACCCAAGCTCGAATGATTAATCTGAATCTTCTAGTCCTGTTTATTAATCACGATCCAATTTATGGTAATTGCTTAATTTAGACTCTCTTATGCCATGTATGGAGAGTGCTTAACTTAAAACAATTATTATCTTGGAATATAGTTAACTGCATAACCTCAATTTTAATCAGTTGATGTTAATATTTTAATATCTCTTTGGTAAATCAGTGGGCTGGTACAAAAATTGCCTTGTCCCAACATTTGTCCATCCATAGTCTCGCTCAGTTGCATTTTTTGTATTTAGATCGTTTCAGATGAATTGGCCTGACAACCCAATTTCTATCGTGACTCTATTTTCGTTTTATTAACAATCTCCCATTGAATCGACCTAGACTTTCCCAAAAATTAAATTGTGCTACAGTGCACACTTGTACACTAGCGAGTATAAATGCCTTATGTCTGCATGCTTATTTCTTCTTTGTTTATTTTGTATGTGTTTGTTTGAAATAAATGGACAAGGTTAAGTGCAGCCAATTTTGGCGCCGTTGCTTGGGAGATCGGTGATGGAATTAGTGTTGCAGAAAAAAAAAAACACATATTGTAGTTTAGTTTCTTTTGTTTTTGTTGTTGTCATTAATACATGAGAAATAGGTTAGATAAGATTCATTGTTAGAATTCTTATATGCATTTTCACGTTCATATTTAATTATGTCTCAGTATATTACTTGTTTGTGTTTGGAAATGCTTTTGGTTATCATGATCCCATTGAGAAAAATATTTCCAAACCAATTAATGATTACCTAAACCCTCATAGGCAACCAACTCCATGCTACACCACATCTCCGGCTATTCACCATGATTTTAACTTCAACCCTACTACTAGGTTGGATTATTTAACCTAGGAAGTGGAGTTGTTAGAGTTGGAAATTTTTCAAAATTTAATAAGATAGAGCTGAGATGCTTAGTGTGCAAGTCTTCAAATCATCAAACAAATGATTGTCCTACCATACCTGTTCTTAAAAGATTTCTAAAGGGAAAACCATCTTATTTTCAATCACACCACAGTGAGGATAGGTTTTCTTTTAACCAGAATCAGAGTTAGGGGAAGGATTCTTATGTGTCGAGTTACAACCCAAGTCTTTTCCCTTACCCCAACTTATATGATAATCAGAATTCTTTTTGGAGCAATGATTTTGTTTCTTAAGTTCATGAACGTTCCCTTCACCACCTCACCAATTTGAGTTAGAGCAAGGGTTTACATCCAATGAGTTCCACCCTCAAGATGAGCATTCTTTAGAGGATACACTTTAAAAATTCATGGAAGGTCAAATGAGATTTTAATGCATACGTGGCCGAATTTCAAGACCAAACCACTAGAGCCACAGGTGACATTCTTGATCAGTTGACCTTGTTAACAGAAACCTTAAGCATGAGTGATCCTGGTGAGTTTCCAACACAACCTAATCAAGATTCTATAGATCAATGTGTTGGGGATGAACTTTCGTCTAGTGATACCATTTTAGAAGAAGAAGTCTGGGAGGAGGATGAGGATAAGATCTAGAAGTTGAAATGTTAAGATGTCATAGGTCTATCCACATTTGAGCCTAACTTTCTGATCTTTAGTTTGGTCTATATAGGGGATCAAATTAAACTAGACATGTGTGAGATGTTTGTGCAAGTTAATATGCCACATTCTCATGTAATAGATCCAACACCTTTGAATGACACATTTTCAAAAGATGGTCGTGCTTTTATAAGAAAAATCCAATTGCATCATTTTGAAAATAATGTTATAAGTGGTTTAAAGCATATAATGATTGTTGTGATTCGAAGTGCAACCACTTATTTGATCCTTAACTGGACGAAGAGGAAAAAGCAATAGAAAAAAAATAATAAAAATAAAAGGCTATTATTTCTGCCTTCATGTAGTTGTTTTTAATTTTGAATGTGTGTTTTTGATAAGAGTTTTTTTGTAAGTTTGGCATTTCTCTTTAACGTTCATCAGTTTATGCTTCCTTTTTAGTTCAGTTTTCAAAATCCACAAGCATATGGATCTTTTCTGCATTGAAGACACTAGGTACTCCTAGTCTCAACTTTTTATTATGTCTAAGGATATTTCACCATCCAGGTATTCATAATTTTTACGTGTTATTGTGTTTAAGGACAATACACAATTCAAGTTGGGGGGTGAGATATAATTAATTCGTGCTTAATTGTGATTGTTTGTTTGATTTATTTTTGATAAAAAAAAATTATTTGTTGGTGTTTGATGTGTTTATTTTTCTTAGTATTATGTTGCTTTGTTAATTAGGCTTCAATAGTTCTAATTCTTTTGAAAAAAAAAATAAAAATTGATATTCGAATGACCTCTGCAGCATTTGAATGAACTCTAGCACATTCGAATGGACCATAAGTCCTCAATATGCATATCGTGAAAACTATTCGAATGCTCTCAAAGAAATTTGAATGTCCATGAAATTCATTCGAATGACATTACTGTTGCATTTGAATGCCTTGTGCAAAACCTTCGTTAAGTGGGTTACTGTTTGAAATTCATTCGAATGAAGTGTTTGTTTGTTTAAAAAGCCCTCAACACACATTTGAATAGCTTTACGTTCATTCGAATAACCCATTGTTTGTCTTTGTAAAACTCTAGCAGTCATTCGAATCACCTGACTTTCATTCGAATCCATCTCTAGTATTCAAATGTAGCTTTGTTTGTTTGATTTGTTTTTTTTATTTAAAACAATATATATATAAAATAAAGAAAAGAAAAAAAAATGGTTTCCGTTTTGTTTTAATGTCTCAATTTGAGTGTTTAATTTTATTTGTTTGTGTGTTTTTCTATTTGTGTTATATAAAAAAAATTTAAAAAAAATTTGTTGACATTTGAATGTGTGCTTAGTCATTCGAATGAGTTGTTGTTGCATTCGAATGACTCAAGGAAAGCAAGAAGGAAATGGATAGAAAGAGAAAATTCATTCGAATGAAGAATAACGACATTCGAATGACAAGAACAAACTCAAGGTAATCAAAGCATTCATTCGAATGGGTTGTACAAATCCTTCACAAATTGAGTTATTGTTTAAAATTCATTCGAATGAATTTTGCACTCATTCGAATGATTTTAAAAATTATAAAATAAATAAATAAATTATAATAATAAAAAAAATAAAAATAAAAAATTTGATCAAATGCATTCGAATGTTGTTTCTGTACCATTCAACTACATCACTTAAAAGAAAAAATATTAAAAAATAAAATAAAATAAAATAAATAAATAAATTATAAAAAAAATTTGAAAAAATTAATTCGAATGTTATTCCTATAGCATTCGAATGAATTACTTAAAAAATTAAAAAAATATATTTAAAAAAAATTAATTAAAAAACTTTAACAAATGCATTCGAAAGTTGTTCACGTAACATTCGAATGAATCACTTAAAAAATTAAAAAAATAAATAAAATTTAAAAAAAAAAGAAAAAAAAGAAGAGAAAAAAATGAAGAATCAATTCGAATAAGCTTCCTGAAGCATCCGAATGCATCAATTAAAAATAAAAAAAATTAAAAAAAAATTAAAAATTAAGAAAGAGAAAAAAATTGGGATTCTTTTGCTCATTTTTACTCTTATATATAATCTAAATTTTCCACTATTGGGAACTTAATGTGCTTAATTGATGCTTGTTCTATTGTAACGATCCTAAATTGGGTCTATGTGTTTTATTACTTAATGTCAGTTTAATGGTATTTTAAATGTGGGTTTAAGTATTTTAATATTTAATGATAACCTGCTTTGAAGGCACAAAAAGAATTCTTAGACTGTATAATTTTATTTTATGGTTCAAGTGATCGTGAAAATAAGTGTAGGGGTAAAATTAAAAAGAAATTGGAAATAATGTAATGGGCCGCAATTAGTTAGTTAATGAGGTCACGAGTTTGTCTTGGGTGGGAAATCAAGCCTGGTGAGCTTGGTATATATATGGGGTATATGTGATTTGGGCTTAGGCCCATGTTGATAAATAATTTGAAAATAATGAAATTGGTAGTGTAATAAGAAACTGGAAAAAAAAAAAAAAAATAAATTAAGTCAATATTTGTCACTAATGCCCCTAGATATTTTTGTCTCTAATATGAAGGGAAAGGCAATTTGGTAATTTCTAAAGTTGGCATGCAAACCTGTTCCGCGTACAAATCTCCTAATTCTAGTGCGTATCATCTTCTTCTTTCCTCATTTACTCTCTGCCTTTCTCTTCTTCTATTTCACCTCATTCTTCTCCATGCTCTTCTTCTGCTTTTATCTTCTTCTTCTTCTCCACCCATTTTTGCTGTTGGCATCTGGAGCTTCAACGGAGTATTCTTCATCAAGCAAGTTCTTCTTCTCACACCACTCTTTTATGTTCATTTCATTCTTCCATTCGAGAGTTCTTTTTGATCATAAAAGTATGCATTTAGATGATTAATTGAACTAATCTTCTTCTTCCTTCTCTGAAAATTTACTATTCATATATATATATATACATATATACACCCAGTTATATTTCCCTTCTAATCTTGCTTTTAATCACCCCAAATTTTCATTATTTTCCATTGGGATTGTCTTCCCCAATCTTCTTTCGGAATGGTGTAGCCCATAGGTATTACTTGTGTTATATATATATGTATAAATCGTCGTCTTCATAAGCAAGTTGTTGAATCGTTTCTCAGTCATCTGAATAGAAAATGGCTTATCTGAATGAGTCTTGGGAAGCCATGTGAATAACATCCGAATGAGTCTCATTCGGATATATATCAACCCATCCGAATACTCCCCCCAAAGATAACCTTATCCGGATAGATCACCATGGCAACAACTTCAAGCCCATTTTCGACCTCTATATAGCCTGAATACTTGAAATCTTAAAACACAAAAGTTGTAGATCTTTCTCTTGGATTTCCATATCATCTTAAATCATCTCAATCGAAGTTCGGACAAGAGAGATATGCCCAGAATACCAAACACTGTTGAACTGTATATTCACATTCGAATGTAACGCAATAGTAGCAAACTTCAAGCCAACTTTAGACCTCCATTAAACCCAAATATTTGAAAACTCAAACATAAAAGTTGTAGATATTTTTCTTTGATTTTCATATCATTTTGAATCATCTCAATCAGAGTTCGGACGAGAAAGTTATGCCCAAAATACAAAACCTTGTCGAAGCTGAATTTCTGAAACATGGTACATCCGAATGACTTAGCCCATATCCAGATATACATCCGGATGCACTATTGTAGCATTCGGATATCACTCAGAAACTTGGCTTTGAACATCCGGATGTCTCACCCCACATCCGGATATCATTCTCAATCACTCCCAGAGACATTCGAATATGTCTCCAGCCATCCAGATATCACTCAATGCCCCCCCCAACATATCCAAATAAGCCATAACCCATCCGAATACACTTTCCCATAGTTGAATAAATATGCTAAAATCCAAATACCCTTTTTAATTTTCCAAAATACATATCAATGTCAATTTAGCATAATTATTAAATGAATCATTGAAGATTATTATAATGGGAAAAATAGCATATTAAATCTATATTACTCCTCAAATGGTGAATCAAGATTTAACCTTAAATAGCATCTCCCAAAATTATTTATGTGTTATAATTTACATCTTGATCACGATAAATGTTATGAAGTAAGATATGTTGAATTATTTGATGATGGTAAAATACCCGGTATGGGTAAATGGTGTTGAAATTATGAATATTGAGGAAATGATAATTTAAATACATGTGATTGGCAAATGCATACATGATGTATACACGTACATGTTATATACATATATATTTTGTGCACCTATTATTTTGCACGAAGGGAAAGGGTACCCTAGAGCACCTAGCGTGGGACGAGATGGCCATAGCTCGACAGGTTGGCTCCATATTTATTGTGAGATTTATTGGAACTTATGGACTTTTGCATGCATCTATTTATGGCTTGTGAGCCGGGAAAATTGATATTGATAATGAAATAATGCACTCTTGCATGTATTGATTGATGGCTTGCGAGCCTGTGAGAATTGATAGTGATATTGGAATTTTATGCACATTTGTATAGTAATACATGGTGACATAATATATTAAGTTGAATTGATAAATTCATGAATTATGAATCT
Source organism: Diospyros kaki (assembly GCA_036245055.1). NCBI lineage: Eukaryota > Viridiplantae > Streptophyta > Magnoliopsida > Ericales > Ebenaceae > Diospyros > Diospyros kaki. The sequence goes on from BSEG01000010.1 coordinate 6,183,454, forward strand.
TGTATATAATTGTGGAGTCCTTGATTACTCTTCTTGGTGTCATCGAGTTCTTGGATCCTGTATATTGTTTATTATTTTTCGAACTTGCTGAGCCTTGTGGCTCACTTGATCTTCTTTGCCATTCCAGGTAAATGAAATATTGTTATTGGGGGCAAGTCCAGTAGGACTGCAGCCCAGGGATACTAGTGTACGGAGACGCGTTCTAACTTCAAAGATCCTAGTTAGTGATTTGATGAGCTTTATAGTGATGAGAATTTGTTATATTTATTGGCATTTGAGCCTCTTATTATTTTGTATGGCCATCGAGTCTAGAGTCATGAGATATTGAAAATGTAATTAAATCTTATTTAAATTTTTGCTGCTAGAAATGAAATGAGTTGTTATTTGAGTTCCGTTTTGTCCTATATCATATCTGTAATGACCTTCTTTCTAGTATCCTATGCTAAACGGGAATATTCGAAAGGGGGCCTTACATCTATTGCATTAAATTTTTATGCTGTTAGCTAATTTGAGTTTGCAATTGAGGCATGAGTGTGATGATTTCTCATTTGAACACATGAATGTATAGGATTTAGAATGAGTAATATGCATGCATAGATTGTTCTTTGATTGGAAATTTGTCTGTCGGGTATGAAATCTATTGAAATAGTAATTAACTGGTTAATGCACTGCATGATTCTTCAATTTAAGTGGAGACTGTTACCTAGTGTGAGCAATTGAGCCTATTAAATGTTCTTTCTGAATGAATAAACACTTACTCTAGTTGCAGTTTTCCTTGCCTCTCATGTTTTTCAATAGTTTCATTACATTACTTTGCTTTGAATGCCAAAAATGTGAATGGAAGAATTAAACTGGTTTTAAATTTTAAAATTTGATGATTGAGTGGAAGTATGTCAATAGGATATGACAATGGAATTCTTTTGTTGAAATTTTTGAGCCTGTTAACCTATTTCTTTTCTAATTATTTTCTGTTAATGTTAGCCCTACTGAGCCAATTAAATTATTTCATTTCATTTACCCTTACCTAACCCCTTAAACATGTAAATATTTGCCCTACCTAATGTGTTCAGGAAATAGTCAATCTTAGTACTACAAAAAAAAAAAAAAAGAAAAGAAAAGAAAAAACAAAAAAAAGAGAAGAAGAAAAAAGAATTAAACTGAAAAAAAAAAAATTCTTGTAGCTGTTACAGTGAAAGCTATTCAAACAAAATGTTGAGGAGATTATGTATATAAAAATTGTGCTGTTATTTTTTTTTTCAATTTGAAAAAAAAAGAAAGAAAAAAAAAGAAGAAAAAAAGAAAAAAAAATGAGTATTTGCTTAGATAGAAATATTTCTTGGGGCACATTTCTTTGAATTCTTTATCCTTTTCTTTGTTTACCCATCCACCCCTAAGCCCCATTACAATCTTTATGCAATCTCTCTAGATCCTATGACACATGGAAGTTTGGAATTTGAATTTTAGAGTTAAAATTTTGTTTAATTTCTGAAGTTGTGCATTTATGCATTTTTCCGATCATGAAGTTATGTCAAAATCCATCTTCTTTCATTAAAGTCCATTTTTTATTTTAGGATGATACCGATTTGAATTTGTTTTGCATTTACTCTTATTATGGTGCATCCTAGAGAATAGCCATGAGAGATCATTTTTCTTGGAGTGTACACCTGAGAGGGTTTGAAGTTAAAGCTTAGAGGTTGTAATGTGAGTGTGTTAATTTATTTGATTTTTTTTTCTATGATTGAGTGTCTCATGACGAAAATCTGACAAAGAATGGTTAATTGCGTGTTAGAGTAGCTTATTATTGTTTTATACATTTTGGTTTCAGATTTGAAATTTAAACATTAATATTGATGTTGTGAATGAAAATTGGCCAGTATAAAATCTAATTGCTATGGGACTAGCAATGTTTAAGTTGGGGGGATTGATTGATGCTCAAAAATGTCAAAATTTTATTATATTTTTACGTCTATTTTGATCTTGAAATTGGATTTAATTGAATATTTATATGTCTTCCATGGTTATATGTAGATTTCTCAAATATATATATAATAATAAAAAAATAGTAAATAAATATAATATATAACATATATAAATATAATACATATATATATATATCATATAAGTGCAATGCATGAAGCATATATATAATATAATATATAAGCATATAATATATATATATAACATTATAACATATTATAATGTCTTGGCAACCATGCGTGATGATCAATCCAATGTAGCCAACATTCATTCGGATGCTTCACAATACCCGTTCGGATGGATGAAGTCCAAGTACTATTGAAGATCAAGCTCATTCGAATTGCGGTATTGTAGCATTCGGATGTCAAGGGAAGAACATGCAAAAATATGAAGGGAAAGCTAAATTCATTCGAATGATGTATTGTAGCATTCGAATGCTACTCACATTTATTGAATTCTATCTCAAATTCATTCGAATGACTAGTCCTTCATCCGGATGTGCCACCTCCAATCCATACAAAGTTGTTCCTAGCACCGTCATTGGATTCCCTTTTCGAAGATTTTGTCAGAGCACGAACAAATGAACGTGGTGGCACGCGACGTAATTTCTTTTTTGACGAGGGTCATTTGCAGAAGATAAATATATATATATATATATATATCATCGGCTTCATGAAGAAGATAGTCCCCATCCGCTATTTAACCAGAATAAGGGAACAAGAGCACTTTTCACGTTCTTTACATTCAGTTCTGTTCTTTTCTTTTTTGTTCTTCTTTATATTCAGTTCTGTTCTTTTCTTTTTGTTCTTCTTTACATTCAGTTCTGTTATTTTCTTTTTGTTCTTTCATTCCAATAGTGTTGTTTTCTTCATTTTGTTCCATAAATTCAGTGTTCTTCATGTCTGTTAGTTACATTTTGCAATTTCTTTTCATGCTCATTTACATTCTACAACTCTCATTGACTATTCATTTACATTTGGGCTAAGGTAAGGACTGTGTCCAGTGCTACTGTTTGCCCAAGAGAGCTGAACTCCTATTGAACTAACAGAATGCTGATTTGAGTTGAGAAGTGTGTGTGTATTGAATCTTTGGGTTTGGATTGAATCATAAGCCTAACTTAGAGTTTCCATGTCATGTATGGAGGTTACTTAAACTGGAGATGTTTTTATACCCAAGCTCGAATGATTAATCTAAATCTTCCAGTCTTGTTTATTAATCACGATCCAATTTATGGTAGTTGCTTAATTTAGACTCTCTCATGCCATGTTTGGAGAGTACTTATGTGAGACTCGTAACTTACTTACATGCTTAATAATAATAATATTCATATGAACTTCGAGGTTTAGCACAGAAAAACTTGAGAAATAAGACTTTTATAAACTTAAAGTAAAGTTTCAAAACATAATAAAATTCAAAGTAGATTCAGTGTATGTATAATGTTTGACACAGAAAACATGGTTTCAACAGAGAAAAGAAAGACTTCGCGAATATGCTTGGTGATTAGTGGTTAATTTTGTAAAATTTTTTGTTATAATTATAACCTCCGTTTTGATTTTAAATTGGTTTAATTGAATAGTTATGTGTAATATATATATATATAATATTATAACATATACATATACTCAATGGAGTGCATGCATGGAGCATCTATATAATATATAAGTATATAATATACCATATAATATATTATATAAATATGTACATAATATATAATTTATTAATAACACTCAATTGCTTATTTGTAGGCATGAAGAAGGTGGGCTTGGAGACTCAAATTGGATCAAAGCTCATGAAGAATTAAAACCCATGAAGAATCAAAGCTCATGAAGAATTAAAACTCATGAAGAATTAAATCTCATGAAGAATTAAGGCCCAACTTGAGTAACCCATGGAAAACATCATTTGGAAAAGGCCCAAGGATTATTTTTAATCCTAATGAAGATCAAAAACCCAATTGTAGAGATTTATTTATTTTTATTTTTAAATATTTATTTTATGAGTGCTTTATTAGGTGTGTTTTTTAGCTAAAATCCATTGAATTATTAGGTGTGTATTATAGCTAAAATCCATTTAACTTTATGAGTGCTTTATTAGGTATGTATTTTAGCTAAAATTCATTTAACTTTAATTGTGTATTATAACTAAAATCCATTTAACTTTAAGTGTGTGAGTGCCTATTAGATATAATTATGTCTAGTTGAATAATTGAAATTGTGTGGTTTGTATTGCATCTTGTGGGCTATAAATAGCTCACTTGATTACATTTGTAAGGGTGATTATTATTCTTGAATCAAAGTTTAGTTGTTTTCTTAGAAATTCTCTTTGAGAATTGTTTTTGTTCTCTTTTCTTTTCTCTCTTATTTTTTCTTATAATCTTACTTCTTTTATTTTTTCTTTTAAATTCTTACATCATTTATTGTTAATTTATTATCCACCTTCTAAATGGCCGGTTAATTTATGTCTTTAAATTTCTATAATTTTAACTCTTGTCTTTTAATTATCCATCGCCTAAATGGGCGGTTAGTTTCTGCTATTTTAATTCCTGTTATTTAAATTCTGTCATTTAAATTCCTATCAATTAATTTACAAATGAAGATGAGTAGCTAAACCCAATCTTGGGTTAAGGCAAGGACAGTGTCCAACGGCAATGATTCCCAAAGAAAGCTATGCTTTAAATGAGTGATATTATTTTAAATTTCAATATGAGTGTGTATTTTTAAATTAAGAAATCACTAGGTTTGGATTGGAGCGTAAGCCTAACTTAGAGCTTTCATGCCACGTATGAGAGTTACTAGAACTGGAAACGCTATCATACCCAAACCCGAATGATTAATTTAGTTGTTTTGTGTATTAATTGTAATTGGATTTATGATAGTTGCTTAAACTAGAATCTCACATATCATGTATGGGGATTGCTTAAACTAGAACTATCATCATCTCTAATTGCATTTAATAACAAACCCTCATATTTGAAATAAAATTAATATTGCTAAACTTTTCTGCTAAAAATTTGGGATTAACGGGTTGGTGCTGAAATTGTCTTAACTCAAGACTTATCTAATTTTATATTTTTACATTCAGTGTTTATTTTAATTTATGTCTTACTTTATTTCCTAGCATCAGTTATTTGAAAATCCATAAAAAAATAATGTTTCCAATTCATCCAAATGTGTGTGTGTGTTTGTGACATTCTTTTTCTTTTGCCATAAATAAATCTCTCAGTGGACAACTTGGACTCATCCAGAAAATATAAATTTAAATTTGGACTACAATTGCACTCGTATACCGATGAGTATATACCTCTCACCAAAATAAAGAAAAAAATATAAAAGTTTTAATGTGTTTTTATTGTGTTTTAATTGCAGGGTGAGAGTGCAGCCAAATTTTGGCGCCGTTGTCGGGGAGATATAGGAAAAAACAAAAAGAAAAAAAATATATAAGAATAAGCATCTCTTGATAAATTCGGTAACTCTGTTTCTCTTTTACTTTATTTATTATTTTTTTTTTGTGCATGGTGTATGATACTTAGGTCAGGTAGGATTGTTGAATATCAGTCACTCATGTCTCAACACAACAAGAACTTGCCACTTGCACCTAATATGTCTGTACATAGTAGTGACCACGGTAACCTTGATCCCATTGATCAAGAAATGATTAGACCTCTTAGGGATTACCTTCATCCTCCTAGATAGACAACTCCATCATGCATCATCCTTCCCATCAACCATCATAGGTTCAACTTCAAACCTGGCACAATCCAATTGTTGCCAACTTTTTATGGCATGGATTCTGAAAATCCATATACTCATATGAAAGAATTTGAGGAAGTATGTAGCACTTGCATAAACCATACAACAAATAAGGATGTCATAAGATTAAAACTCTTTTCATTCTCACTGAAAGATAAGGCAAAAATGTGGTTAGGCACTCTCTCACCTAGATCTATAGGAACTTGGAGAGAAATGCAAGCAACTTTCTTAAAAAAATACTTCCCTACCAACAGAACTGCTACTCTTCAAAGACAAATCATGAGCTTTGCCTTTAAATCAAATGAAAATTTTGCTCAAGCGTGGGAAATGTTTAAAGACCTTCTTCACACTTGTCAGTTTCTTTTATGATTCACTCACTCCCCAATTGAAAATGCTAGTTTCTACAATGTGCAATAGAGAATTCTATGAAAAGACTCTAGAAGAAGCTTTTCACTTCTTTGACACATTGGCTGAGAATACAAGGAATTGGGAAGTTGGTCCAACATCTACTCTTGATTCAAGAGAAAATCCACAACCTAGAGGGAGATACCAACTGAGTGAGAGTGATGATTTAAATGCAAGACTAACTGCTTTAACAAAGAAAGTTGAAAACATGGAACCCAAAAAGGTGCAATCCGTTAATCAAGTGGAAGTAAAGTGTGTTGTGTGTGATGCAACAAATCATTCAACTGAAGAATGTCCTACCCTACCTGCTTTCAAGGAGATATTGTATGGGCAGACTAATAACAATCATTCACACAACTTTGAGGGGAGACAAAATCAAAATCAGAGTGGAGCCTATTATGGGAATAATCAGAACTACAATTCATACCATCCCAATAATAGAAATCATGATGGCACGCATATTTCATATTATTTATCCCTCTTATTCCATCTTCATTGTACTCTATTTAGGTTATTTCATTTGTCTTGTGTTTATTTTATTTTGTTGGGCTTCACACTATTTTTATTCTTATTTGGCAGATTTGGGCCACAGATTTGAGCTATTTCGATAGAGGCGCAAGTAGGCTTCGCAAGGTGGGCGGACATCGAGTTTGAAAGAGGCAACCATACTTCATTATGGGTTATGGGAAAATTTAGAATCCATTGGGCCCTTTTTAATTAATTAAATTATGGGCCATATGTAATAAGAAAACCCTAAGCCCATTTAGCCTAGGTTTTTCTTTTCCAAAACCCTATAAATAAGATCTAGCTAAGAAGCATTAGGGTGTGGCCGATTTTGGAGAATTCTCACGGTTTCAACCTAGAAGCTATGGAAGGCTAATTCGCTTGTAATCTGCTACATTCCCGTACCCCTTGCCCGGTTTGAGTCTCGGTCATATAGTTGAATCTAGTTTGGAACTCGATTTTCATGTTTTTATTGATGATTTCGTTTCTTTTCCTTCTCTAAGTTTATGTATGTTTCTTTTACGCGGTTGTGTGAATGCATGCATGATCTTTGGATGGGTTTAATTGACGTGCTCGGTTGAGGCTTTGATTAGAAAGAAACGGTATATTATAAATTGTATGAGTGATTGCTCGTTTTGATTTAATCTTTTACGGTTGTAGAAGAGTTTTTCAAATCAAAAGAAAATCAAACCAAACAGATTATTTTCATAAGTGAGACGGGGATTACCGTGGTAAGGAGGTAGGGTTTGTAGTGGGTTACGTTTTAGTTGGTCGAGAATTCATCTTTGTTTCATTCTTGAGCGTTTTTAAGTTCGGTTTTCATCACAACCCCCCTCGTTTAATCTTGTTTTGACAGTTCGTTTACAGTTCGTTGGGAGACGACCTGGGGAGCATCCTAGCTGCAAACCAATCCTAATACATACACTAATCTGGTCGGTTCGACAGCCTCGATCAAATCACCCCAATTTTTCTTGGAGAAATGATGGTGGAAATCATTCTCAACCTCCATTCCCTGCACAACAACACACCTTCCAACAAAATCAAGGTTCTTCATCCAATACTTACCAACCTCCTCATAGGAGATCTTTGGAAGATACCTTGCATCAGTTCATCCAAAGTCAAACAGGCATCAACAATCAGGTTACTCAGCTTGTCAAAAATCAAGACCAAATAAATAGAGCTGTTGAAGACATTAGGAGCCAGTTGTCCAAGTTAACACAAACATTGAGTGTGAGAGAACCGGAAGGTTTCCATCCCAAACTAATCCTAACCCAATTAGGCAAACCAACCAGGTAGAAGCTTTAAATAGTGAAACCAACACTCATGAACAAGTGCAAGCAGTGACAACCCTAAGAAGTGGAAGAATGATAGAAAAACCAACTGATCCTAGGATAAACCAACCTACTGCTGAAGAGGAAGAACCAAAAGATCATGAATCCACCGTGAAGAGAAATGAAAAAAATGAGAAAAATGAAAAACAAAAAGAAGATGGAAAAGAAATTCAATACAAGCCCAAACCACCTTTTCCACAAAGGTTGAATCATTTGAAAAAAGAGCAACAAAATGCAGATATATATGAAGTGTTTAAGCAAATGAGAATCAACATCCCGCTGTTGGATGCCATCAAACAAACACCTTTATATGCAAAATTTTTGAAAGATTTGTGCACTGTCAAAAGAAAAACAAATGTGTATGAAAAGACATTCCTGATCGAACAAGTCAGTGCCATTCTCCAATTTAAAACTTCTCCCAAATACAAAGACCTAGGCTGTCCAACCATTTCATGCATCATAGGAAGTCAAAAGGTTGATCAGGCACTCTTGGATTTAGGAGCTAGTGTCAATTTGTTGCCATATAGTGTGTATCAATAGTTGGGACTAGGTGAGCTCAAACCCACTAGAGTGACCCTTCAGCTGGCTGATCGATCAGTCAAAGTTCCACGAGGAATTTTGGAAGATGTTCTAGTACAGATCGATAAGTTCTACCTTCCGGTGGACTTCATCGTTTTGGACACACAGACGCATCAGGGGCCTCAGCCTCCTGTGCTAGTCATCTTGGACGACCATTCACTGCCACATCAAATGCCATCATCAACTGTAGGAATGGAATTTTGAAATTGTCATTTGGAAATATAACTTTGGAAACAAACATTTTTAGGGTTTCCAAACAACTTGATATGGAGAATGAGACTGAAGAAGCTGATCTGATACAGACATTGAGTGAGGAGTACATTAACTGTGAATTTGCTCAGGAAAGTTTTGAGTTGGAGGAATTTCTGGAGCAGCAAGATTGTTCTCGAGAGAAAACTAAATCTGTCTTAAGCTACTTACTTGTACTTGAAAGGAAGCCATTGCCAAACAACCTTAAGTATGCATTCCTAGGTGAAGGGGAATCTTTGCCGATGGTGATCTCATCAAGTCTAAATCCTCAACAGGAGGAACAATTGCTGAATTTGTTAAAGGAACATATGAAAGTTCTAGGTTGGACTATAGAAGACTTACATGGCATTAATCCCTTAATTTGCACCCATAGAATTTTCTTGGAAGAAGATGCAAAGCCGGTGAGATAGATGCAGAGAAGGTTAAACCCAAACATGAAGGAAGTAGTTAGGGGAGAGGTGTTGAAGCTCTTAGATGCTAGCATCATCTACCCTATATCTGATTCCAAATGGGTTAGTCCAACTCAAGTTGTACCTAAGAAGTCAGGAGTCACTATGATAGCAAACGAGAACAATGAGCTCATTCCTACACGCATCCAGACTGGATGGCGGATGTGCATAGATTACAGGAAGCTCAACTCTGTGACTAGGAAGGATCATTTTTCGCTCTCATTTTTGGACCAGGTGTTAGAAAGAATTGTGGGACATTCCTTCTACTGCTTCTTAGATGGGTATTCTGGGTACAATCAGATTGAAATTGCCTTAAAATATCAGGAGAAAACCACGTTCACATATCCATTCGGGACATTTGCCTACAGACGAATGCCATTTGGTCTGTGCAATGCCGCTGTAACCTTTCAAAGATGCATGATGAGTATTTTCAGTGAATTGGTTGAGAATGTGGTAGAAGTCTTTATGGATGACTTCTCAGTGTACGGAGACAGTTTTAAGAGTTGTCTAGAAAATTTGGAGAAAATTCTAGTCCGGTGCAAAGAAACGAATTTAGTGCTAAATTGGGAGAAGTGTCATTTCATGGTTACTCAAGCAAGTGTCTTGGGACATATTGTTTCTTCCAGGGGTATTGAGGTTGATCAGTCCAAGGTTGAGTCAATTCAAAAATTACCCGCCCTAAGGAACATGAGAGAGGTTAGGTCTTTTCTTGGCCATACTGTTTTTATAGGCGATTTATCGCTTCATTTAGTGTCATAGCCAGACCTTTATGCCATTTCCTAGCTTTTGACATACCTTTTGAGTGGAATGGTGAGTGTCAAGTTGCTTTTGAGAACTTGAAGAAATCACTCATTTCAGCACCTATAATTCAGTCCCCTGATTGGTCCCTCCCATTTGAACTTATGTGTGATGCTAGTGATTACGCGGTAGGAGCTGTGTTAGGGCAGAGGAGGGATAAGAAACCTCATGTGATATACTATACTAGCAAAACTCTTAATGAGGCACAAAAGAATTATACCACTACAGAGAAAGAGTTACTAGCAGTTGTCTTTGCCCTGGACAAGTTCCGATCTTACCTCGTAGGGTCACTAGTGATCATTTTTACTGATCACGCTGCTCTGAAGTATTTGTTCACAAAGCAAGATGCAAAACCCCATCTCCTCCGATGGATCTTACTCCTGCAAGAGTTCAACATCGAAATCAGAGACCAGAAGGGAGTAGAGAATGTGATGGCTGATCATTATCAAGGATTCCAAGTCAAGATCTCACACAATTTGATGAACCAATCCATGACAATTTCCCTGATGAGCAACTGTTTGAAGTGAATGTTATTCATGCATCATCTGTTATCCCTTGGTATGCCGACATTGCGAACTACCTCGCAATTGGTCTGATTCCAGACCATTAGAGTAAGCTAGATAGGCATAAATTCTTCAGAAAAGTCAGAACCTTCTTTTGGAATGAGCCCTACCTCTTCAAGTATTGTTTTGACCAAATCATTCGTAGATGCATACCCAATCATGAGCAACAGAGTGTCATTAATTTCTGTCATACTCTTGCATGTGGAGGCCATTTTTCTGTCAAAAAAACAACTACAAAAATTTTTCAGAGTGGATTTTATTGGCCGACACTGTTCAAGGATGTGTACAAGTTCTGTTCAAGTTGTGATCGATGTCAAAGGTTAGGAAGTCTGTCGAGGAGAAACATGATGCCATTACATCCGATCCAAGTGTTAGAAGTTTTTGACTGTTGGGGTATGGATTTTATGGGCCCATTTGTCAATTCATTTGGTCATGAATACATCTTACTTGCTGCCGACTATGTGTCCAAATGGGTCGAAGCGATCCCGGCTAGAACAAATGACCATAAGACTGTAGTGAAATTTTTGAAAGAAAATATATTCAATCAATTTGGGATGCCACGAGCAATCATCAGTGATGGGGGTTCCCATTTTTGTAATAAAGTTGTGGCAGGACTAATGAAGAAATATGGTGTACTGCATAAAGTTGCAACACCATACCATCCCCAAAATAATGGTCAAGCCGAGTTAACCAATAGGGAGATTAAGAGCATATTAGAAAAGACTGTTGCTACTAATCGTAAGGATTGGTCCTTAAGACTAGTAGCCGCTCTTTGGGCATACAGGACAACTTACAAAACAATTTTAGGAATATTTCCCTATAGGCTAGTATACGGTAAATCTTGTCATCTGCCGGTGGAAATTGAGCATAAAGCATATTGGGTAATTCAAAAGATCAACAAGAGTCTAACTGAAGCAGGCTTATCTAGGAAGCTCCAATTGAATGAGCTCGAGGAAATTCGGAACGAGGCATTTGGAAATGCATGATTGGCTAAGGTTCGCATGAAAAAGTTGCATGATCGGCACATTATTCGAAAAAGCTTTCAGGTAGGGCAACAGGTACTCTTGTATGATTCTAGATTGCATCTATTCCTAGGAAAATTGAAGTCTCGATTGGTCGGCCCCTTTGTAATCAAGACCATCTCAAAATATGGAGCATTTGAGATAAAAAATCTGGAGTCAGGACAACTTCTTACAGTCAATGGTCATAGGTTGAAACCATGTCAGGGTAGTGTTAAGGAGAATGAAGGAGTTGTGGATTTGGGTGATCCACCATCATCTGATGAGTAAGGGGAGTTTCGTGTCGTCTAGGAATCTGACGTTAAAAGACCACCTTTCCATTTAGGTTAAATGGATGTCTCTGGATTTGGAACATAAAAAAAAAAAAAGTATATAAAAAAATATATATATATATATAAATATATATATTGTTCCTTTTTTGCATTACTTAATTAACCTTGACTCAAATAATGTTTCTTTATGTGTAGTCTAAACAAAAGTTTTGCATACGAGTTCATGCATTGAAGACCGCCAGATATGCCTATCTTCTATCCTTTTATTGCTGATTGAGAACAATCTGCAATTCAAGTTGGGGGGTAAGGTGTACTTAGGAGTTGATTTATTAGTGTTTGAAATTGATTCATTATGCAATTAATTTTGTTTGTCTCGATAATATTGACTTGTGTGGTATACATAATTTTATTGAACCCCTTAAAAAAAATTAAAAAAAACAAAATTTTAAAAAGTTAAAAAAAAAAAATTTTAAAAAAATAGGGAGACAGAATTGACGCTGGTGGTAGCCACTTTTCTCGGGCAGTGTAATCACACTGTCCTATAAAGAAAGAGGCACACTGCCAAATGTTGAAAAATGAGACGCTAGACGACGTCAAGCGTGTCAGCTCAATTATGGCATGCCTCGAGCCGAGAGTGGAATAGTGACACCCATTGCTCTATAAGAGACTCCATATCTGTAAGAGGCAAGCCACACTTTTGCAAACAAGCTCAGTCTTCTCTCTTTCGTGTTGTTCTCTGATCAGGTACTCTCGTTCATTTTGTAAGATTTATAGTTTCTATTTTTATAGTTGTCTTTTAATTTAAAAGAAAAGAAAACAAAAAATGGATCCTCAACTCTCAAAAATTCGCAAGTACTATCCATCTCTCCCAATGAATGATTTGAAAAAAATTTATACTAGTAGGTGTGAAAGACTTAGGATATTGATGAATAATAACATCCCTGAAGATATTTGCTGGTTAATCGAAGCAAAAGTTCGATTAGCTGGCAAAACTTCACCTAGTTTTAAGCACTTTCCAGGTTTGGGAAATAGTAGTTTTGCGAAGAAACGAAGAGCGAAAAGAGTGAATGGTTGTCACAAGTGTGCTCGTTGGACCTGTAACACACGATGCAAATCTGTGGGGTTTACGTCCATAAATCGAGAAGATAAAATTAGTTTCATAAAGGATGGACTGAGTAAGGAGTCTTTGGATGATATCCAATTGACTCTTGAGACGCATCCAAGTGGAATAGTGCAAAGAGAACTTCTTGCTTTATGGACCCAGTGCATAAGTGACCACCAACGCTATAGTCTTAGGAATCTGACTAAAAACGACCTTATTTGCCAATCTATAAGAAAATTGGATGGGAAGCCTATCCCCACTTCATAGAAAGTGTTTAAGCCGTTTCTAGACGTAAAACCAGAGGAAGATGTGAGTCAGAATCACAACTACTTGTACATACGCATGATTTTTGTTTGTGTTTATTTCTTGTTGAATTTTTATATAGTTACTTTTGATCACCAAACCTCTTTTCAGGGCATACAGAAGGAACAAACATAAATGAAAGGTTAGTTAGTTCGTCGAATTAAGACCATATGTGTACTATGTGGCTCTCAACTTGGGAGCGATAGTTGTTACGCACTTGCAGCAAGCGAACTTGCCCTAAAATTAGGAGAGAGAAAATTAATTTGGTATATGGAGAGGGAAGTCGTGGATTGAATGGTTGTGTTTCACAAGCTGCATATCTTGGAAAATCATATGTGGTAGGTGTAATGCCAATCCCTTGGGCTGAACCACATATTTTCGGGATTACACGCGGTCAACTTATAGAAACAAATTCTATGTCTGAGCGCATGGCTTGTAAGATTTATCAGTCAGACGCCTTCATTGCTTTACCAGGAGGTTTTGGTACACTTGAAGAAATCTTCTGTATAATCTCTTGGGCCAAGAGCTATCTACATACCAAACCCATTGGACTTTTAAATGTTAACCATTTTTTCGATGGGTTGCTCTCGTTTCTTGATCAGGCTGTGGATCAAAAGTTCATTTCTCTTTCAGTAAGAAAGATTCTCATTTCTGCATCTACCGTTGAGGAGTTGGTAGAAAAATTACACGCTTATGTTCCACAACACTATCCTTATGAGCCTAGGATAGACTGGTCTAAGGCAATCAGAAACAAGCGCCAAAGGGGTCCAATTAATTTAGATTTATCACTGTAAGGAGTGCTCTTTGTTAAGATGGCTGAGTAAGGAGTACTTTTTGTACTCTTGAGACGCATCTAATTATTGTACAACTTGCAAGATTTTTCTTGGTTGTGTTCCTAAAAAAAAAAAAAAAATTGTATATATATGAGACGCATTTTGTATATCAGATGGTTGAGTAAGGAGTACTTTTTGTACTCTTGAGACGCATTTTGTTTATCTTATAATTTGTATGAGATTTTTATTTTGGTGTGAAAATATAAATATATATATATATATATGATATGCTCATTTGAGTTTTAGGAGTTCACAGTAAATCTATGGACTTGTGGAATTACAGGTATTCCTAACAACCCTATTTTATTACTGCAATTCAGGTTGGGGGTGTAAGATCTAGTTATGAATTATCTGGTTCATGAGTAATTGTGAATTTTCTATTGCTTGCTTGTAGTCTTGTGTGAATTGATTATCTTTATCTGCTTTTATTAAAAAAAAAAAATAAAAGATTGTGTGTTTTAAATAACGCTATTCCTAAACCTTTGGAGTTATGCACTAATAGCTGGTTAAGTTTGCAATACGGAACATGAATGCATTGATTTCTTATTTGAAAATGTATATGCATTAGAACAAGTAATTTGCATTCATCGGGTATTCAAAATTTAAAATTGGTTATCGGTCATAAAGTCAAAGGTAACAGTAATTAGCTGATTAGTACACTGTATGATCCCTCAATAGAATTAGAGACTATTACCTAAGTGGGTGTTTGAGCCTAATAACCGTTAATTTTGAGTGAAATAACACTTACTCTAAATATGCTTTATTGTTTATCTCATCTTTTCAATGGCTTCAAAACATCAATTCGCTTTGAATGTCTAGTATGATAGAAGATGAATTTGACTAGTTTCAAATTCCGAATTAGATGACTAAGTAACATTGTTTTGTAGAAGCATGATATGGGGATCAATTTCTTTCATTTTGGGCCTATTAACCTTTTTTTTTCTTTACATTAACCTCCCTTGCTAGCCTATTAAGCCAATTGTAGTACAACTTTTTTCGTTACCTTCGTTTAACCCATAACCATATGAATTTTGTCCAACCTGGTGTGTTTTTGGGAATTAGTCTGTCTAGCTATTTTCATATTTAAAAAAAAAAAAAGAACAAAAAGTAGGAAAAAAAAGTGAAAAAAAAGAATTCTCTTAGCTATTCAGCATAGTGTTCCAAAATAAATGTTGAAAAAAAAAATATATGTCCAGTTTGATATTAGTGTTAAAAAAAAAAATCCCAACACACCATTTACACACTTTACCCTTTTATTTGACAACCAGTATTAACCTCATAGCCGCATTACAACCCGGTCTGGTTTCTTTTAATGCTATAAATCATGTGATCTCGGAATTCGAGTTTGGAGTAGGGAATTATGTTGAAATTAAGAAGTTACTCATATAGAGCATTATTCCAATCATGAAGCTATGTCAATTTCCCTATTCTTTTATGAAAATACGTTCCTTGTATTTGGGATGACACTGAGTTTTGAACTTGTTTTGCATTTACTCTTATAACGGTACATCCCTTTGTGTGTACACTTAAGGAATCCTTTTTATTGGAGGAAAAATCCACAGTAAGGTTTAAAGTCAAAACTTCGAGAGAGTAAGTCTGTGTGTTGGTTATCCTAATTGCCATTCCTGAGATTGTATGACCTTTAACTAAAAATCTGATTTAGAATGCTAAATTACTTATTCGATTTTATGCATTTCGGTTTCGAATTTGAATATTTTACATTCATACAGTTATTGCCAATAAAGCTTGGCAGGTGTATAGTCTGATTGCTAAGGGACTAGCAATGTTTAAGTTGGAGGGTATGACTAGTGGTTAATTTTATAAATTTTTTTGTTATAATTACAACCCCTGTTTTGATTTTAAATTGATTTAATTGAATAGTTATGTGTAATATATATATATATATATAATATTATAATAAACATGTAAATATAATATATGTATATTATAACATATACATATACTCAATGGAGTGCATGCATGGAGCATCTATATAATATATAAGTATATAATATACCATATAATATATCATATAAATATATACATAATATATAATTTATTAATAACACTCAATTGCTTATTTGTAGGCATGAAGAAGGTGGGCTTAGAGACTCAAATTGGATTAAAGATTATGAAGAATCAAAGCTCATGAAGAATTAAAGTCCATGAAGAATTAAAACTCATGAAGAATTAAGGCCTAACTTGAGTAACCCATGGAAAATATCATTTGGAAAAGGTCCAAAGATTATTTTTAATCCTAATGAAGATCAAAAACCCAATTGTAGAGATTTATTTATTTTTATTTTTAAATATTTATTTTATGAGTGCTTTATTAGGTGTGTTTTTTTAGCTAAAATCCATTTAACTATTAGGTGTGTATTATAGTTGAAATCCATTTAATTTTATGAGTGCTTTATTAGGTATGTATTTTAGCTAAAATCTATTTAACTTTAATTGTGTATTATAGCTAAAATCTATTTAACTTTAAGTGTGTGAGTGCCCATTAGATATAATTATATCTAGTTGAATAATTAAAATTGTGTGGTTTGTATTGCATCTTGTGGGCTATAAATAGCTCACTTTGTAACACTCGAGATTTTTGTTTCTTTTCTTTCTCAGTTCAAATATGTAATATCCAAGAACCTTAAATTGTGATATGTACCAAGGATCTTTGAGTTTAGAAATGAGAAATTTTCAAGGGGTTACAAAAGTCTTAAGACAAAAATTTAGTTTTTGAACCAGTGGCAAAATCGTAATTACTAAGTCCAGGTAATAGTGAAATTTTTGGAAAAACTCGTTCACGAGTGTAATATTGGTAAACTAGCCAAAATATCAACCAAAAATATCAAGGATTAGCCAATCAACACCCTCCAAGTGTCCTTGTGAGATGGGAGCATTCTATTGGATGTTTGAAAATAAGATCAACGATGACGTGACACAAATCTATTGGTTCGAATTTCAAATAATTCTTAAATTCTACTTTGGATCCCAAAGCTTATTTAAATGTAGCTTAAGACACATGTCAAGATTTGATTTGGGCGCATGGAAAGGTTTCATTGGCCACACATGGAAGTAATGATTATAGGACACATGGCACCATTTGGAGAAAACACATGGAAGTAATGATTATGGGACACATGGCATTATTTGAATGAAAGCACATGGATAAGTCTTCTCCAAGCCTTTACTTAACCTCCAAGTTTGGGACACATGTCACCATTTGGGTGGTAACACATGGAAGTAATGATGAATCCCTAATAATTAAGGTGACACATGGCATGCTATGATTTGATGGATAATTCTATAAATAGGCTTGAAATCTAAACTTCCAAGCCATTTCAAGATTTGTGAGCCGAATCCATGCCACTTTGAGAGCACTTTTAGAGAGAAATAAGGTCTTGATTGTGAGGAGGAAGTTCTGTAAAAAGAAGGAGAGGAAGTCGGTGGAAAACAAAAGAGAAAACAAAGAAGAGGCAAAGGTTTTACGGAAAGTAGACAGCTGTAAAGATCGGCTGTAACAGTCCACAAATCAGAGAGGTAAGTCTGATTTCTTTCCATATTCATATAAAGGATTGAAATAGGAGTCTGTAGGTTCAAACGGAAGTCGTTTTGGAGTTAAAATGAGAGAGATACGGCGAAAATACGAAAGGGTGTCAAATCTGCCTCTAAGGCATGAAAATAGGTGCCGCCTCTTCTTGGGGCGCGTGAAAGCCCCTTTTTCCATGAGATTTCAGATATCAACCCCTTATTTAATCACATACAATCTCATGTAAGATTATGTGAGGTTTAGTTCACGAAAATACGTATTTTGTTTGCAGAAAAACAAAACTGATAAGGTGTGAAGCCTTAAACATTCGAATCTCATCCAACCAAGTTGAGGTAAGTACATTATAAACTATTTATGATGTTTAAGCATGCCCATGAATTATGTTATGTGGTCCCTCATGTTATGTTATGTTCAAGCAAGTTTTGGGATCGAAGCTCGGTAGCGTTACGCACGAGGGTTCTTACCCCTGCAAGTTGGTGGAACCTCTCGTGTCTCCATATGATATGTTATGTTATGTCATGACTTGTTTAAATACATATGATAGTTCTCTTCTACTTACTGAGACTCGTAAGAATCTCATCCCATATTTCCCCCCTTAAGTGATAGCGAATAAGGAGACTAGAGGACGGACGTGGAACGTGGTGGCCTCTTAAAAAGGATTTTTTAATAAATATCAAATTTGTCTTTCTTTCCTTTATCGTAACAAGTTTTCAAAGTTAAATGTTATGAGAAAGCTTGTTTAAAAGACTATTTTGTGGTTTATGGTATGTTCATGTCTTGACAAATTCGGATATCCGTATCGTTCTTTTATGAATGAAAAACCCCGCTTCCTTCGACTCTAAATTCTAATTTTGTAATCAATTGAAGCCATGAGATTATAAGGGTGTTATTTTGGAATTTTCATCTAAGATTCTCAAGCAAAGTTTTAAACCTCTTATATTCCTGATATTTGAAAGATATAGATATATATGTACCTATACTTCTTATTCTTCAAAAGTATAAGAGTTGTTTTTATCACATAAATATGTATATGGGTATATATATCAAAGGAAAAAAAAAAAACATGTATTTAGAAATATGACCGCCTACCCTATGCTTTTATGTTCATGCAAGTTAAGGGTGTCACACACTTGATTGCATTTGTAAGGGTGATTATTATTCTTGAATCAAAGTTTAGTTGTTTTCTTAGAAATTCTCTTTGAGAATTGTTCTTGTTCTCTTTTCTTTTCTCTCTTATTTTCTCTTATAATCTTACTTCTTTTAAATTTTTATATCATTTATTGTTACTTTATTATCCACCGCCTAAATGGCCGGTTAATTTCTGCCTTTAAATTTTTGTAATTTTAATTCTTGTCTTTTAATTATCCACCGCCTAAATGGGTGGTTAGTTTCTGCTATTTTAATTCATGTCATTTAAATTCTGTCATTTAAATTTTGTCATTTAAATTCTTGTTAATTAATTTACAAATGAAGATTAGTAGCTAAACCTAATCTTGGGTTAAGATAAGGATAGTGTCCAACGCCAATGATTCCCAAAGAAAGCTACGCTTTAAATGAGTGATATTAATTTAAATTTTAATATGAGTGTGTATTTTTAAATTAAGAAATCACTAGGTTTGGATTGGAGCGTAAGCCTAACTTAAAGCTTTCATGCCAGGTATGAGAGTTACTAGAACTGGAAACGCTATCATACCCAAACCCGGATGATTAATTTAGTTGTTTTGTGTATTAATTGTAATTGGATTTATGGTAGTTGCTTAAACTAGAATCTCACATATCATGTATGGGGATTGTTTAAAATAGAACTATCATCATCTCTAATTGCATTTAATAACAAACTCTCATATTTGAAATAAAATTAATATTGCTAAACTTTTCTGCTAAAAATTTGAGATCAACGGGTTGGTGCTGAAATTGCCTTAATTCAAGACTTATCTAATTTTATTTTTTTACATTCAGTGTTTATTTTAATTTCTGCCTTACTTTATTTCCTAGCATCTGTTATTTGAAAATCCATAAAAAAATCCTATTTCCAATTCATCCAATTGTGTGTGTGTGTTTGTGACATTCTTTTTCTTTTGCCATAAATAAATCTCTCAGTAGACGCCTGGACTCATCTAGAAAATATAAATTTAAATTTAGACTACAACTGTACTCATACACTGACGAGTATAAACCTCTCACCAAAATAAAGAAAAAAATATAAAATTTTTAATGTGTTTTTATTGTTTTTTAATTGCAGGGTGAGAGTGCAGCCACTTGGTAGCAATAACATCCATATAGAGAAATTCGAAGCTTAAAACCAAATCCAAACCTTCTTTAAATCAAATAACCAAATACAAACCTTCTTTAAATCAAATAAATTCCAGGACATGCTTTATGGCATACATATAGAAAAAGATCAGAGTTCAACCTTAAAAACTTTGTTTCAAAAGGAAACTAAAACTTAAATTCTTGAAAATTCTTTTTAAACGAGCCACCATGCTTCACATTCATATCCTGATCTCCTTATTCATGATCACCTGGGAGGGAAAACATAAAGGGTGAGATTACACAAATCTCAGTAAGTACAAGAGAACTATCAAACGTATTTAAACATGACATGAATTTGCTACATCAACATATAACATAAGGGGACACGATAGGTTCTACCAACTTGTAGGGGTAAGAACCTCCGCGCCTAGCGCTACTTAAACCCCGGTCTCGTAACTTGCTTAAGAACATGAAACTTGCTTGAAACATAACATGAGGGACCACATAAACATTGTAGATAGTTCATAGTGTACTTACCTTAACTTGGTTAGAAATGACCCAAATTTTCTGATGAGGCTGTTTTGCTCCTGTTTCTACACCAAATTTGCTCCTTCTTTTTGTAGTATTTTCCCCTCATTCTCTATCATAAAATCATCTCTTCTGATTCTCTCAACCTTGCCCAAATTCTTATAAAACTTGTGAACTACCTTAAGGCCTATTTACAGACATTTTCGCCCAATCATGTTTTGCCACATGTCCCATCATCATGAGGCCTCATTATTACCTTCCATGTGTGGCCAATAAATGCTTGCCACACGTCTTTAAGGATAAGGCTTGAAGTCTTTAGCAAACTTGGTGGCTAAGTAAGCTTTTCCCTAGCCAATCACGCGATGCCACCTCAAGGGGTCATTCTGAACCATCATGAGATCTTATCTTATCTTCCAAATGACCAATGGAAGCTTGCCATGTGTCCTTGATATTTTGAGCCTCACATGCTTAATTAGATTTTCAACACTTCCATCATTACATATCATATGGTTTAATTCATTTTTCTACATTTTCCATCATTACTCCCACATAGTTAATTGATTTTCTACATTTCCCATCATTACACCTTTAACTAGTTAGCTTTATTTGGTTACCTTAACTACTTAGTTTGAGATATTTTGATGAGATATTTTAAGGTTTCAAGAACTACACCTTGACCTGATCTTTTCGAATAATTTGCACTTAAGCCCTTGCAATTTGGTCCCTAGGCCATTTTTAATTGCACATTTTGGCCCCCCAGAAAATGGATAAATTACGCTAATACCCTAAGATTTTAGGTAAATTACACTTTTACCCAAACTTCTATATTTACGATTTTACTCCAGGCTTCGAAATTGAATTTTTGTCTCAAGACTTTCATAATCCTTTGAAATATATTATTTCCTCAAGTATCTGAATCTAAAAACTCGAGTATTACATCATATTTTAGTCTAAAAATCTCGGGTGTTACAGCTTAACTTAAAACTATCATTATCTTGGAATATAGTTAACTGCATAATCTCAAATTTTAATCTGTCGATGTTAATATTTTGATATCTTTTTGGTAAATCAGTGGGCTGATACAGAAATTGCCCTGTCCCAACATTTGTCCATCCATAGTCTTGCTTAGTTGCATTTTTTATATTTAGATCATTTCAGATGAATTGGCCTGACAACCCAATTTCTATCGCGACTCTATTTTCGTTTTATTAACGATCTCCCAGTGAATCAACCTGGACTTTCCCAGAAAATTAAATTGTGTTACAGCGCACACTCGTACACTGGCGAGTATAAATGCCTTGTGCCTGCATGCTTGTTTCTTCTTTGTTTATTTTGTATGCGTTTGTTTGAAATAAATACACAAGGTTAAGCGCAGCCACATGTCAAACACTTTGATGCTGACCAAACACTTTGTTCTATAAAAAGAATCTCTCCATCTCCTCGATGTACCCCGAAAGACCTTGAGTGACACCTAGCATTATGTCAGGGCAATCCTGCCAATAATGAAGTCATACTTGAAAGAGAACCTATTATGGCTTTTAATTTCCATGTACTATAATTCCTCCATCAACTAACATCCTGATCGAGTGAGAGTCATGGACTGATCAAACTCACTAACTCGATAACAATGCGAAGATCTAGCATGGTGTGATTGAGATGACACATCAGAACTCCTTTCGACTTTGGAAACACCTTTCCAATTAGGTGCACGCTGGCTAGGGGTTTATACAACCACAACCACCATTGAGACCACACAATGGTGCTAGAGGACAATGGATCCCATTAGTAATCACCTACCTCTATACGTTACTACATAGAGACCAGACAGTGCATCTCTCACTGTGGAAATCTGGTGGTTCTTAGCAACGAAAAATCTCAAGTACCAACATACAAGACAATTGTATTACCTTCGATCTAAGGACCAGTAACGCAATCAAAACTAGTGACAGATCATAGATTATCTTGGCCTTCTAATCATCACTTGGGTTACATTTAGTAGATGTTCAATTAACATCTACCCAGATGTCTACTATATCCATTTCATGGATTATGGCATATGACTCACCATCTTTGATTATTAGTATCTCATACTAATCAAAAGTAATAACCCATGTGCTAGTCCATAATAGATTAATCATAACCCTCTTATGAGAAATCTAAGGATTGGGAATCTTTTTAGCAAATCCTTAATCCAAAAGTCTTTGTCACATATTCTTAACACTTAAGAATAAGACTTTCATTAGGAAAACTAAGGGCTCATTAATATATATAAATAAGAGAGATATGAATGAAGATATGACCTTAAAATACGAAAATATATATTATTATATTTACAAGATTTACATCATTAGTCCCATAATACAACTGCTAGATGCCATCTAATTCTAGCATTAAGGCACTAACACTAACAAACTCTCACTTGTACTAATGCTGATTTACACCTTACAGGTACCTACTCTAGATTTTCCTGGTATCTAATACCCATCCTTTCAAGGTGGTGATCAAGGTGACCTTGTGATAGTGCTTTGGTCAGTGGGTCTTCAACATTCTCCAATGACGCAATCTTTTAGAACTGCACGTCTCCATGTGAGAAGTGCCACTCTGTGTTTGGATTTCTGGTGAGACTTGGGTTCCCTAGCCTATACAATAGCCCTATTGTTGTCACAATATAGAGATATCAATAACCCAATGGACGTAACCACCTCCAATTCAGTAAGGAGCTTTCTTATCCAAACAACCTTCTTTGTAGCATCACATGTCGTAACATATTTGGCCTCCGTAGTGGAGTCTATAGTTATTTCCTGCTTAGAACTCTTTCAACTAACTGCCCTTCCATTATAGAAAATTACAAACTCGAAAGTAGACTTTCTATCATCTATATCGGATTGGAAATATGAATCAATGAACCCATCAACACGGAGATCACCATCTCCATACATCAGTAACAAATCCTTTGTCTTTCTTAAGTACTTAAGGATACACTTTATTGCTGTCTAGTGTTCCAAACCTGGATTGGTTTGGTACTTGTTCATGACACTCACAACATATGTGATATTAGGTTTAGTACATAGCATTACATACATTAGACTCCTAATAACTAAGGCATAGGGAATCTTCTCCATATGTTGTCTCTCTTCGAGAGTCTTGGGAGACATCCCCTTAGAGAGATGAATTCCATTCCTAAAAGGTATGAAACCATTCTTGGAATTCTCTATGCTAAATCTCTTTAGCATATTTTCTATATAGAGACTCTGGGAGAGACCTATTTATCTCTTGTTTTATCTCTATAGACGCGGATTCCCAAGATATAAGTCACATCTCCTAGATCTTTCAAGGAGAATTTATTTTACAACCATAGTTTGATTGACATTAATATGCTAACACCGTTTCTCATTAAGAGGATGCCATCCACTGATCGGGGCTGTCGAACACCGATAGATTAGATGAATGATGATGTGGATTTGCAATAGGGGTGCAACCCAAAGTCGTCTCCCAACGAACCTCAAACGGATCTGTCAAAATAAAGCTAAACGGGGGGGAAAGTTTTTGATGAAAAACAGAAAATAAAATGAGCAAGAACACAATAAATCAAGAAGCAATCAGTTGCAAACCAACCTTATATCCCAGTTTTCATCGCCTTCTCAATAAGCAATTTGTTTAGTTCTAATCCTCAAATCAAAAATCAGAAAACTCTTTAACAACCGCCAAAGATTTGGAAAAACCAATAAACAGATTCACAGATTCAAGACTGATTGGATTACCATCCAAACAGGTTGTTCTTGCTTCCAGTTAAAGCCTCAACCGAGCACAAAAACCTTGGATTCTCAAACAAAGACAATGCATGCATTCATCCAACCGGTATCAACACATACACAGATTCAAGAGAGAACGGAAACAAGAAAACAACAAAGTTAAAACAAAACAAAACAGATTTCCATTAAAACCAAAGACTCAAACCGGGAACAAGGATGGTGTTGCAATTGATTACAAGATCCTTAGCCTTCCATCTTCACAAGAACAATGGAGAGAAGAGAATTCAGCCACTGTTCACGCCCCTTCAAAGAATAATCTCTTTTATGGCCTCTTAAGGTGCTTAAATAGAGTTTTAGGAGGAAACCCTAGGCTACTGCAACTTGACGGCCGATTTCGGAAAGGTTAACGCGCGTTCTGGGCTTCGGCCTCTTCATAAGAATTGTATATCAGGAAGAGTAAATTAATTTGGGCTTTTGAATCGCTTGATTTGGATATCGGACGCCCAAGATATGGCCTTTTTAAAGAATCAGCATCTGTGCAGATTTCCTAATTTAACCCTACTTCCTAGCCCCGACTTTGAATCGCTGTTTGAAGGCCCAAACGAACTCGGATTTGGACAAACCATACCATTCCAGAAATCTCAAGAAGTCCCCTACAGTATCTCTGAAGACATCATCTTCATTCTGGAATTTTATCTTGACCAAAATACTGAAGGAAGTGCAGGAGGTCAAATCTGCCAAAATTGCCCTTACTTCTCTATCTCCAATTTCCAAGATATCTCATTGCCATCAAGATGTCTCATGCCCCATCTCATGCTCCCATAGCCCTAAACCTGGAAAAATAAAATAAAATAGTGTGAAGCCCAATTCCTATAAAATAAAATGAAATAAAATCAAGATGAATGAAATAACACAACTAATGTGCAGAAAGGACTAAATATGAGGGCTAAATAGTATGAAAAATATGTGCTCTATCATCCACATACAAGATCAGGAAAGTTCACGCACTCACAATAACTTTCTTATATATGCAAGGCTCATTAAGATTGCTAATGAAACCAAACTCTTTGATCTCGCTATCAAAATGAATGTTCCACGATCTCGAGACTTGCTTAAGACCATAAATGGATCTCTTAAGCTTGCACACTTGATTGGCATTGGTAGACCTAAAATTACACGACTATTCCATGAATATATATTCCTCAAGATAACCATTCAGGAAAGCTATTTTGACATCAATTTGCCATATCTTATAATCATAGTGTGTGGAATGGCTAGTGTCATTTTGATGGATGGATTTAAGAATAAGGACTAGCAAAAATGTTTCTTCATAGTCAATACTATAGATCTGACGATAACCTTTCACCACCAGTCGTGCTTCCCATCAGGACCAATCTTCCTCTTATAGATCCATTTACACCCTATAGGAACTATTCCTTCAAGTGGATCAACTAGAGTCAAGACTTGGTTTGAATACATGGATTCTATTTCCGACTGCATGGCTTTTTGCCATTTCTTAGAATAGATGTTTGATATCCCCTCTTCATAGTTAGTTGGATCAGCATCTTGATCACTATCTCCATACAAGAACACTTCTTGTACCTCCTCCATGATAAAACCATACCATTTTGAAGGACAAGATACTCTACCAAATCTACAAGCCTCTTATGGAATGACACTACTCTGACCTGCTAGCTTAGGATCAATTTCTTTACTACGCTCAACTTGTGGCTCAGAAAACACCTCTTCTTATTCTACTTTCTTTCTAATGCTGCCCTCTTGAAGAAACTCTTTCTCCAAGAATGTGGCATATTTGTTTATCAACACTCTTTGATCACTGGGAAAGTAGAAATAGTACTTTCTACAATGCTCAAGATACCCCACAAATCTTCCTTTGTTAGAATGAGATTCTAGTTTATTTGTATTGAGTTTCTTAACATAGGCAGGACAACCCTAAATCCTAACATACATAAGACCAAGTTGTCCGCCGACCCATATATCATATGGTGTACTCTCAACAGATTTACTTAGAGCCCTATTATGGAGATAAATTGTAGTGGATAAAGCATAACCCATAGTGATAATGGTAGATCGACAAAGGCGATCATTAAACTATGGAGTAGTAGGAGGAGATAATCGAGATATAATGCCATTGGCCTTTAGGTAGTCATTGAATTCCATACTTACGTATTCCCCACCTCAATTCGATCGAAGTATTTTAATACTCTTTCTGGTCTAGTTCTTTATTTTACCCTTAAACTTTTTGAACTTTTTAAAGGCTTCAGACTTATACTTCATTATGTACACATAACCATACTGTAACAAATCATCAGTAAAGGTTATAAAATAGTTATAACCACCTCTTGCCATTATAAAGAACGACCCACATACATATGTGTGGATTAACCCAAACAATTCACTGGCTTTCCCACTTTGTCCAACAAAGGGTAACTTGGTCATTTCTTCAAGAAGGCAGGATTCATAAGTTAGCCTCGATTCTGAACCTACTAGATCAATTAATCTACTTTTAGACAATTCATTAATCTTCCTTTCATTTATATGGCCTAGTCTAAGATGCCATAATTGCTTAAGGTCAACACCATCACTGCAAGAATGCTTTCCGCTGCTAGTGGATGCAACATTTACATCCCTCTGTATGATATTTTCATGCAACTCTAATATGTAAAGACAATTCACCGTAATGCCCATGCCAATGACCTCATTATGATAATGAATAATGCATACATTACTCAAAAAAGAAAGTTCATAACCATTCTTTACAAGCCTTAGAATGGACACTACATTTTGAAACGCATTAAGTAAATATAAACAGTATTTAAAAGTCATTACATGCCCAGAATAGAGAGTTACAAAAGTTGTCCCTATAGCTAATGGCTTTATGAGAGCTCCTTTGCCTACTCAAAGGACAACTTCTTGCTTCTCAAGTAGTCTATTCCCTTCTAGATCCTGCATGTAAACACATATATGAGAAGTTGCACCTAAATTAAGTATCCATGAGATGGGAGAATGACCAATCGCATTGATCATCTCAATAAGTATGAGAAAAGATATACCTAAACCTTGGTTCTCTGAACGCTTGACTTTCAAGATGTTGAGATACACGAGACATTTCTTCTTCTAATGCCCATCCTTCTGGCAATGGAAACACTTTCCACTTGATCCCTTTTTCTTTTTCTTTTGTTTGGAAATGTCCTTCTTTGGCTTGAGGTTCTTCTTCTTGTTGGAAGAACTCTTCTTCCTCTTAAAAGTTTTGGATGATAAAGCAATTCCAAGAACTCCTTGCCTCTTCCCTTTGATTTGGGCTTGGCCTGTTGTTACCATGTTTAATGACTCGGGGAGCGTGCACTCAATCTTGTTCATATTAAAATTGAGAATAAACGAGGAAAAAGATTCCGGAAGCGACTGAAGTATGAGGTCAACTTGTAGGTCAGCATCCATGTAGAATTCCAGTATGTCCAGTTAATTAATCAAATTGATCATCTTAAGTACATGGTCTCCCACATCAGTGCTCTCTGTTATCTTGGCCTTAAACAACTACTTAGATATATCATATCTAGTTGTTCGATTATGCTCCCCACAGAGCTGCCTCAGATTTCGAATCATGCTACCTGCGTCCATCATCTGCTCATGCTAATGTTGGAGCTTATTGGTTATAGATGCCAAGATATAATTCCTCGCCCTCAGATCTTGCTCCATCATCTCTTCCTAAGTGACATGCTCCTCCTTACTAGAGCCCTCTGGGAGAGAAGTAGGGACATATCTATTCAAAGCATTCTCAATTTTCTCCATATTTAAAACAATTTTTAAGTTGCGAAACCAATCCTTAAAGTTAGGTCTGGTTAAACATTTTTGTCCAATATGCGCGAGATTGGGTTTGATGAGTTTTCCATTTTTGAAAAATGTTGCAATAAATAAATAAATAAATGATTGTTAGTTTGATTTTATTTTGCATAACTATTAAGTTTTGGTCTCAAACCAAGCTGTACCTCCCACTTAAGTTTTCGAATTCAACACTTCTCAAGTAGAAAATGTGAATCCCTAGAGGGACTCGTGGTCGGTGATCGAGTTCTTTCCTACGTGAATGCCCCTCAACGCTTTGGTGGTATGTTAGGATACCCATATATTCGAGTAGGCAACTCTTTCCTTCCACATCTCATGTGGGCTTTGATCTGTAACCCCTATGCCATCTATTTCTCAATGGTTTGGTGGTATGTTGGACGATGACAGAGTTAGATTTGACCCATCGCCTCAGACAATGAGCCATTTCAATGTCTATGACCTCAAAACTTTGGTGGTATGTTGGCTATATCTGTGTTGGTACACCAACAACATCTCATGCTTTAGATAGGCAACGATCCCTTTCATGAAATGCACCCTCTCACCTTTGGGTAGTGAGAGTACACCCAATTTAGTTAGCGATCACCTACGACGATGGAGGGCCACGATAAATCTTATTTACTGTTTTAATCTAATATTAGCTTGCACAATTATGGGAATATTTCGATCTTTATTTTAGAGGTCTCACTTTGCACATGCATTTAAGTTTTCCATTATGTATCTCATAGATAACAAACTCATGCATTGAAAATAAATCTAAATTTATTTTGGAGATTTCACTTTGCACATGCATTAAGTTTTCCATCATGTATCTTATACATAACAAACTCATGCATATATATTGAATGATCATGGACTTTATGCTTATTAATTAAATCCAAGCCTCTA
Source organism: Diospyros kaki (assembly GCA_036245055.1). NCBI lineage: Eukaryota > Viridiplantae > Streptophyta > Magnoliopsida > Ericales > Ebenaceae > Diospyros > Diospyros kaki. The sequence goes on from BSEG01000010.1 coordinate 6,212,413, forward strand.
GATTTAATTAATAGAATTCATTAAGACATACACACAATGCGCATCTCATGAGCACAAAATCTCTCTCGACCTTCTTTCTCTTTGGAGTCACCAACTTTTGATGGCTTCATCTTAATTTTACATACAGAAATATACTAGATATTTTTCTAAGTCAAAAATGAAAATAATAAGGAAACTTATATCTCATTACAGTTCCAATGAATGAAATTAATTATTACAAACCATTTCTTAAATACCTATAACATTCATCCATACAATCACATTGTACAAAGTCTATGATCACCCATCCATTCAATCTCATTGAATAATATGGCGCATTTTCTTTTAAAATCCCATATTAATGTAATATGCATTATTTTTAGACTATTGATATCTCATATCATGAGTACTAATCAGCTCTTCCCCAATGCAATCTCATTACACTGAAACAATAATTGAAAAGGACCTAAAACAGTCTACTAGAGCCTAAAACAGTACCGATTCTAGGTTTCAAGTAGATCGGTTGATCGTTCTGAAGAATAGGTTGAAGGTCTCCCACTGAACAAAAAATAGTCGATAGTCCTAGGGCAACCAGTTGACTTGTTTTTGGGCTGCTCAAACCGGTTGATCGCTTTCTCAAAGTTGTCGATCGGTTCTGTGCTTCTCGTCGATTGATTCTACCTCTAGTCCACTGATGATCGAAAACACTCAACCGTTTTTGCATAACCCTACAAAACAGAGAGTTATTTCTTGTTTAAAACACTTACACATCAAAATAACATCTAGCATAGGTTGAAAATACCTAGCCAAGGCTTTGATACCACTAAAGAGAAATGCCAACTCTTGGTGTATTATGTAATGATTTTATCAAATTTCAAAACATTTTCAAAAACACGTACAATATGCAGCGAAAATTAAATCAAGACCACCTTGCCAGACTTAGTATTGGCGACCATATGGAATACAAAAACAAAACCATCCATAGGGCATTTAAAAATATACCTTTGGAAAGTTCTGAGGCCAATGTAAAGGTTGAATGCCCTCCTGATGCAACAACTGTTGCTCATTGACAGCTCTTGAACAGCTTATCTGAGCAGTCACCTACTGCTTCGATAAACAACGCAGATGACTAGTCTAACCCTTGAAAATACAAGTGCCCTAGTTGGTCCATGCTTTGAATAGTGGCTGAGACCTACAAGAGAGCCTATGTGCTAACCAAGCCTCTTGTAGTTGATTAAGCTATAATGGGTTTAACAACAATGGATTCCAAATCCAAATAGTCTCACTATTGGATTTATATCAACTACAATAGCAACAAGAATCCATGGAGCAAATGGGAGTAGGTTAGGAGGGATTCAAAAGCTCTAGAAGAAGAGAAATTTTTCTTTGGCAGATAAAGAATAGGAAGCAAAAAACTTATCCATCTTTTTCTTCCTTCCATTTTATATCAAGCCCTAAAACCCTAAAAGCTCCCAAAACTGGATAACGACTAGGAGACAGACAGAGAGAGAGAGAGAGAGAGGAGACAAAGTTGAGAGGGGAGAGGCATGCCCTAAGCACGCCGTCCTTACCGTCATCCTCCTCCACATGTCCACCCAAACAGTTATAGAAACAACAAAGAAATAGTGTCAAATTGTGACCCTCGCTATTAAGAATGATCAATCAATTTCGAGGAGGTGGTCAACCGATTTGCACCCATCAACAAGGTCCAATTAACCGATTTGGCCTTGATCCGGTCAACCGCCTCCAAAGCCTATAGATTGATTTTGTTCCCTTGTTTCTAGTTTTTGTAAATTGCATCTAGGCTTGCAATTAACACTTAATAGCCTTTTCATTATCTCATAACAAAAAGAAGGCCCCTGTTAACTCTTATCGGCATGCCTGTTAACTTTTAACAATTACTCCGATTAATTTAAACTTGATCTATTAACTTTTAAACTATGTCATCATTAACTTTTAATGACAATCATTAATTATAGCTTTATATCACTAGTCAACCACAACACTCAGATAGGTTCACCACTAAGTAGCAATTAGGACACCTCACACACTTTGACGTTAACCAAACACTTTGGTATACAAAAAGAATCTCTCCATCTCCTCGATGTACCTTGAAAGACTCTGAGTGATAGCTAGCATTATGTCAGTGCGATCTTACCAATAATGAAATCATACTTTAAAAAGAACCTATTAGGGCTTTCGATTTGCATGTACTATAATCCCTCCATCGACTAACATCCTAATCAAGTGAGAGTTATGGACTAATCAAAATCACTAACTCGATAACTATGCCAAGATCTAGCATGGTGTGATTGAGATTACACATCGAAACTCTTTCTGACATTGGAAACACCTTTCCAATCAAGTGCACCCTGGCCAGGGGTTTATACAATCACAACCACCACTAATCGCATAGGATGTTCACCTCACAACGAAGCTTAATGGATCCCATTAGCAATCACTTACCTACCTATACGTTACAACACAGAGACCGCATAGTGCATCTCCCATCACAAAAAATGGGTGGTTCTTAGCAACTAGAAATCTTAGATATCCTCTTAGCCATGTGATTTATCACTTACTTCACGTTCAGTAGATGTTCAACTAACATCTACCCATATGTCTACTATATCCATCTCATGGATTATGGCACACGACTCACCATCCTTATGATTAATATCTCATACTAATCAAAGGTAGTAACCCATGTGCCAATCCATAATAGATTAATCATAGCCCTTTTCTGAAAAATCTAAGGACTGAGAATCCTTTTAAGAAATCCTAAATCCAAAAGTCTTTGTCACATATTCTTAACACCTAAGAATAAGTGTAACACCCCGCCTTCCATGGGCATTAGTATATGCTAGGATTTTTTTTTTTTTTCATTCACGCCAAACGTAAATCAACATTTAATCCTCAACATAACATTTATTTAATAACACTCCCAAATATAACAAAGGAATGATACTATGTTTTTTTTTTTTACATAAGCGGAAGCAAGATCAGAACCTCGAAAACATAACTTATGTGGGTACATACATACTGTTCACCCAACATAGCATTACAGACAACATAAAACTCTAAACAATACATCCGAATAAAATATATTATTCTAGTCCCACATGGGACCCTCAAAATTTCCACCACGATCATGCCTCGACCACTTCCTTGCCCTTCCGGCCGCTTGCCTCACCTGGAACGTGGAATATTCCAGGGACACAGTCCAATATTAGAAGATGAAATCTTCTAAGTGAGGGATTAGATAAACATGAATGAATGATGCATGATGCATAGACATTTACAAATGTATACCCGTAATGTAACTTCCCAGGCATCCCCAGCCCGGCTAGGAATCCTAGGCAAATCCCGAACCTCTGCGGGATAGGCCTAACGTTATTCCCTCAACGCCCTAGGGGAATTACGGCTACACTCTGAGGGTATCATCCCAACCCCATGCACAAGTTCAATATGACAAATAAATATCGTGTTGTGCATGTGTCACGCTTTTTCATGCAATAGGATATGAATGAAAATGATCATAACACAGGAATATATCATGCATGGAAAGGAATTCATATCATATACGGGCTATAAGGACAAAACCACTCACCTTTTATAGATATCGGGTTACCTCGAAAAACGTGAAGCTTGCCTCGATTTGCGTGCCAATCTTGAATTTCGCACCAAATGTCTCACCTCACTTCCCAAAGCACCCTAGGCAAGATATTTACTTATTTAATCAATAAAACCAATTTTTCTTCAATTTTCTTGCCTTGTTCTCTATTTTTCTTTTATTTTTCCTTACTAATATTCCAAAATAAATACCTACACTTAATTGTTTTCAAATATTTTTACATAGGAAATTCTAAAATAATTTTCCAAAATATTTAAAAAAAATTGCACAGAAAACTAAGCCCGCACGCGCCCCCACGCGCTGGCGCGTGATAGGGCGTGTGAGACTAGCGCGTGGGGCCCACGCGCCGGTCGTCTTCTCCGGTGAAGCCCTCGCCGAAAAATTACGAAATCGATGCCAAATGAAAGCTTAGGAAGAATCGATCCTAATGGTACCTTTTTGGGCTCCAAAGGAGGTCGGAAAATGCTCGAACGAAGCGATTGAAGACTCGGCCAGGCGGTCCGCCTAGGGTTCCGGCGAGCTTCGATTACCCCTTCAAACCACGACCAAAATACCTCAAACTCTCCAGAAATAGCCTTCAACCTATGGGCAACAAAAGCCCTCTATCAATTCCTCTCAATTCGTTCGAAATAACCCTCGATTTGAAGCTCCAATTTTGCAAAGTTTCGGCCTCTTCGTTCGCTATTTATAGGCGATCCTCACGCCACCAAATGGCCTTGGTCGGCTTACCCATGGCCTTAGGCGTCCATACCTACCCCGGATCGACCTTGGGGGGGTCTCAAGCGACCAAAAACCGGAGTTGCAGGTCGCGACATCGCGACCTGCAATCTAGTCGGATTTTGTTTCCAAAATCCGACCACCTCGAGGCCCAACGACGGCACTCGAGTGGTCCTTGGTCTTCCCCGACCATTGCCCAACCCTTCCTCGTGCTCCAAACGGCCGGTCGGCGACCGTGCGTGGGCTGGTCGGAATCCATGGCTATGGATTTTCCGATTTTTGCACTTTCGCCCCATCAGTTTTGGTTTTCACGATTTGGCCCATTTTCTCACAACCCCTTGACTTTCCTTGATTGCCATTAGGTCCCTTAAGTTCTGTTCTTTCAACTTCATCTTTGCAACTTTATGAAAAATGACATTTTGACCCCTTCGGTAACTTTGAAAAAATTACACTTTTGCCCGTTTCTTCGTTTTGGCTCTAAATGTACTCGTTTCTTCCTGAAACTTTCGAAGGGTTGTTCTACTCGACAAACCGAAGCTTCCCTTAGCTTCCGTTATCATTTCGGGAGTGTCCTACGAAAATTTGGTTTTACAGCCTAAATGGCAGCTGTATTTTAGCTGTACCGAAAACAGTTCCTGATTTCATTTCTTTCAATCCTAAAAATCACGCCTCGATATGCTCATTAAAGGCGTCCCTATTTCCTTAATCATTTAAGCTTCAGGGTACTCCCATCGACTGATTCGGTAAATTTTTTGGGCTTTTCTGATACCGAATTTCCTCAAATTTTTTTTATTTTTCCTTTAAAATAATAACCCAAAGTTCTTGGGTATTATAATAAGACTTTCATCAGGAAATGCAATAGCTCATTCATATATTTAAATAAGAGATATATGAATGAAGATATGACCTTAAAATACTAAAACATATTTTATTATATTTGCAAGATTTACATCATTAGTCCCATAATACAACTGCTAGATGCCATCTAAATCCAACTTTAGGGCACTAACACTAACAACCCCCCTCTTAAGCTAACATTAGTATCAACATGCTACCACATATTTGGTTTCAGAAGTGGAATCCGTAGTGATTTCCTAGTTGGAACACTTCCAGCTCACTACTCCACCATTATAGAGAAAAATGAATCCTAATGTCGATTTACAATCATCAATATCAGACTAAAAGTCTGAATTTGTATACCCATCAATATGGATGTCACCATCTCTATATACTAGTAACATATCTTTAGTTCTTCTCAAGTACTTTAAGATACGTTTAACAATGATCTAATGATGCTCACCAAGATTTGGCTGATATCTGCTGGTAACACTTATCACATAAGTAATATCAGGTCTCGCACATATCATCGCATACATAAGGCTCCTAACCGCCGAGGCATAAGGTATCTTACTCATACGCTCTTCAAGAGTATTTGGGGACATACCTTTAGAGAGATGAATCCTAGCTTTGACAGGCTGAAAACCCTTTTGGAATTCAACATGCTAAACCTCTTTAACATTTTCTCTATGTACAAGCTCTAGGAGAGACCTATCAATTTCCTAGATCTATCTCTATAAATTCGAATCCCCAAAATATAAGTAGTATCTCCCAAATATTTCTTAAAGAACACTTTGGGCAACTAAGCCTTTGTAGACAACATCATGTTCACACTATTACCTATAATTAATATACCATCCACATATAAGACAAGGAACGTAATGGTGCTCCCACTAGTCTTCTTATATACGCATGGTTCATCTGGATTTCTCATGTAATCAAACTCTTTGATGTGGTGATCAAAATGAATGTTCCAACTCCTCGAAGCTTGCTTAAGACCATATATAAATCTTTTAAGCTGACACACCTGATTAGCATCAACAGACTCAAAATCACGTGGTTGTTCCATATAGATCATTTCATTAAGATATCCATTTAGGAATGCAGTTTTAACATCCATATGTCAAATATCATAATCATAGTGCGCAACAATAGCTGGCATCATTATGATGGATTTTAGCATCATGACCAGTGAAAATGTCTCATCATAATCAACTCCTTGTCTTTAACGATATCCTTTTACCATAATCGAGCCTTATATCTATGACCTGCCCATCAACACCAATCTTTTTCTCGAAGATTCATTTACAACCTATAGGAACAATTCCTTTAGGAAAATCTACCAAGGTCCAGACTTGGTTAGAGTACTTAGACTCCATCTCAGATTCCATAACTATTTGCCACTTCAAAAGGATCAATATCAGATATCGCTTCCTCATAGGTAGTAGTGTTGTTTTCTTTTGATAAAATGTTTTGATGATGAAAAACTTCTCTGGAATTTGAAAATGATTAGTGAGATTAATTTGTAAAATTTCTAAAATAGTTTTGTTAAAATTATTGTTCAAAGCCTTTATATATTCCATTGATGCCAAAGGATAAAAATCCTAAATGTTATTTCAATATAAAATCCTTTGTGGGAAATATTTTATCTTTGAAAGCAAGATGATGGCATCAAAGAAAAATTATTTTGGAATCAAATGAATTGTTGATGAAATGGGTCAAAATGTTGATTGATTCACGAGATTATGGGCGAATTGGATGATGATCTCTTGGCCTAACCTTCCTAAATTAGTACATATTATATCTTTAGTATTTAGAAAAAAGTTATCAGATTTACATATTTCCAATTCTTATTTTTATATCTTTGATTTCTTGGGATGACCACCCTTGCACGGCCTCTTGTGCTTGTGCCCTCTATTACACAAGGCGAGGTAAATCCCAGGTTGGGTCTTTGACCCTTGCATAGAGGAAGAATTGAACTCACAATCCACCAGACTACACCAGTATATCACTTACCCTTTTTCCATTCGACCTATTCCCTAGTGACATATCTTTAATTTCTTTGTATAGTATACAACATATCTTTCCTGATTGTGTTGGTTTCTTATGTTGTTTTCTTCTTCCCTATTAATAAGGAGTGTAATATCTAGTTCAAGGTATCAAGAGCAACATAATTCTTGGCTCTTCGTACATCTTTTAACCTAGTTTCTACATAGTATCAAATGTTATTCTCTCGAATCATTAGTTGTGAGCCTTCATTGCCACAGTTACTCTTTGGTTTCTCTTTATTGTTTTATTGAAATCCCACATAATGTTTGAAATCTCTAAAATGACTTCTCCCGTCTCAATGAGAGAAGTAATGCCAATCGAACAACCAACCGATGGTGGCCTTGCTAGTGAGCTGCCAGGAATGCACCATTCATACTGACTAGATGGTGGGAATTACCTTTAGTGGTCTTAGATGGTGAGAACTTTTCTGAAGCGTCAGGGGAAGATTGCGCACCTCACTAGCCCAATACCTAAAGCCTCAGATTCTGTGTCTGTGGCTTGGAATGTAGAAGACTTGATGCTGATGTTATGGCTTTGGAATTTAATGTTACCTGAGGTAAGAAAGAACTATATGTTTTTATCTATGACTAAGGATATTTGGGAGATAGTTAAGAAAATTATTCTAAGGTGCAAGATGTATAAATTTTCTATGAAATAAAAACAAAAATTAATAGCACAAAGCAAGAATCCTTGTTTGTGACTGATTACTTCAATCGGATGAATGGTTTTTGGCTTGAATTAGACCACATTACTAGGACATTAAGATGGTGTGTAGTGAAGATGTTGTTATCCTAACCTCTATGCTAGAAAGAGATAGAATAGTTAAATTATTGTTTGGGCTTAATATTGATTTTGATTAGGTAAGAGCACAAATCCTTAGCAGGGAAAGAATGTTAACTTTAAATAAGGTACATTTTATAGTACGTAGTGAGGAGCATAGGAGGACAACTATGTTTAATGATCATAATCTGGAAAAGTCAAATATAGTGTCTAACAAAGTTGCAGGGTTCATGGACAAAATCATTGCAAGGTAGAGATTTGTCTTCCACTAAGCAAAACAAGGAGGGCTTATGGTGTTCCTCCTACAAGACGCCAAAATAAACGAGGGAAACATGCTTTAAATTGCATGGAAAAGAGGTTGTGTTGAACAAAATGGGAGGTTTTAAGAACCTGCAATTTAAGAGTTAAGCAAAGGTGTATCTCACAACTAGAGAACTGAAGGAACCAGCTGAGAAAGTCAATTCTACTATTTCCTTTAATCTGGGAGAATTAAATGCAAAGGAAATTAGTAAGCTAAAATCCTTCTTAAGGACTCTTCAAGGATAATCATGCTCTCTAGCCCAAGTAGGCATATGTTTTAATTCTTAATTCTCTATTGTCTCATGTGGATCTTGGATTTTAGAGCTACTGATTGTTAGTGATGTGCCATAATGCTAGATTTAGATGATGTCTGACATTTATGAAATATAATACATTTAATGTATCTTTGTATATATTTATAAAAAGGTAAGTTTATCATCATTCATTACTCTCCACTTTTGTTATATAAATGAGCCCTTGGATTTCTTGTTTGAGAGTCTTATTCTTAAGGTGTTAAAAATATGTGATGAGATTCTCAGGTGACAGGATTTCTTAAATATTCTTGGTCCTTAAATTAATTAGATAGGGACTCTAATTATCGATTATTGACTAGCATGATATTTACCACCTTTATTAATATGAGATACTAATGGTTAAGGGTGGTGAGTCACATACCATATGACATGGGATGTTTCTAGTTAACTCATGGGTGGTTGTTGGAGAACAGCGCACTAAATGTGACACTGATGACTAATTGCATGGCATTGTGGATAATGATCTTATCATCGAGTTACGATTGTGTAACTGATTCTTAGACTTGAATTGACGCGATTGTCTCTTGTATTGGTGTGTAGGATTTGCTAATGCACCGAACCATCCAATTGTGAGGTGGGGGCGTTCATCTATATGGTTTTGTATTGCTGGTGTATGGAGACAGGCGCACAGGGATAGGATCTATCACCTTCATTTTGATGAGGTAAATATCCTATGTGGTCTAGTGTTAGTGTGACAGGAAATTTTTTGGCCAAGGTAGTATAATTAATCAGGAAAGTGTTTCTTGAGGTGTCATTTAGTCACGTTGATAAGATCTGACACATAACTACTAAGTTTATGAGTTTTTCATACCATGACTCTCGCTCGGTCGAGACGTTAAGTGATGGAAGGATTGTATTACACGATACTTGTCAACTGTAATAGGCTCACTTGAAGTTTGATTTCCCAGGAACTTTTAGATCTCTAGAACATGGAAAGATTCTCATGATGGGTCGAGGTAATTCGATCGACGTCAAAAGGGGTTTTGGCGTTATCTGATTGCTATTAGGCAGTAAACCTAGAAAGTCACAGACCATATAGCGTGGCATTTGATATCAACACTTTGCACCAGTTATGTCTTGGACACCACTAATAGTTAATGGTGGTTTTAGATATGTCATTAAGTGTTAATTACTCAATTTGTTAAAGGTTAATGAACCGGTTGCAGTTTCTTCAGAAACGACACTGAGAGTCGACTTACTCGATAGTCGACTAGCTTGAGGATAGGAGTTAACTCCTAGTGTTGCCCTAACCAAAGTGAGTGCCTTACACGTGGCACAAAATTGGAGGGGGTGGTGGTAATTTTTAGAGGCCGAAATTAGGAGGAAGTACAGAGGCTGGCTTGGCTTTTTCTCTCTATCTTTTTCTGCTTCTACTTCTATTAAAAATTACAACTATGTAATTGTTATGCGTAGTGGGAAAATTCTGACTAGTCTAGGGAGACAGACGGATGCTAGTGAAACAATGTCCTCTGGCTAGCACAGGACAAGGAGTGAGACATGGTGCCAGATAGCTTGCTAGGTGTGGGCGGGCTAGGCCCTCCACATGATGAGGAGGATTCAGTCTCAGTGTACAAATAATTTTTACACCCACCTAACACCAGGCTACAAGTATGTGGTTTATTGTAATGACTAGAAACTCTAATACAAAGGCTCTGTCACCAAACTGCGAGGGCCCACCTCCGGAAGTCCCACTAGCAAAGGAATTCTGAGGGAAAGTCCACATAAGATCGGACCAGAGTGTAACTCAACCAAGGTTACTCATACCAATAACAACATATAATAATGATTCCACTCTTTTTCATATAGGATAAAAAAAACATATCTATTTACATTCCATTAGGTTATCCCAAAGGAGGTACAAAAAGCCCAAATAATAAAATGTACAACCACTAGTATGACACAACTCAACAATGTCCCCAAGACCTTTAGATCGAGTGAGCTCTGTACACATCTAACCCAATAGATCATGCCCTGCTAGAATTCTTCTCATCCTTTGTTTTACCTATACTTGGAATGATGCAAAGAGAAAGAATGAGCCGTAAGGCTCAGCAAGTATAACACAATGAAATACAACATGAGATATATCACAAAGGAGACTCATGAGGTAATAACAGGCAATACATGGTAGAATCATATCATAGAGTACTACTGACAGAATAGAAACAGGAGGCCCCCTAGGAAAGATATAACGAAAATCATTGTAGTCCATCCAACTATCTAGCTCCCACCGTAATCAAGGTACAGTTCGGTAACCCAACTACCACATAGTCTCTAGAACCCACATAATGCTACAAGCACCACACTCACTATCTCACCGTAACATAGTATTCATGCCACAAGGCACCCCATTTTGGGCTCATAAATTCCAATCCATTCTGCGGTGTTAGCACACATCTACGGTACTGAAAGTAAAGCAAGGTCGCTACGAGGCAAGCAGCGTAGTTCAAAAATTTTGAACCTTACCCCGATCCCGGTGATTGGATCAACGTCGAAATCAAATCATTCACAAACTAATAAATAAATCTAACCTTTAGATTATCGAGTCGTTCGCGGATTCGAGCCGTCCAAGCGTCCGGCCTCTAACTAATGATACGCGGCACGCATCCGTTGGCAAGGAGAGCGGAATAGGAGTGCTAGCTCCTTCTCCTTTGCGCGGCTTGTGTATGGACAGAAAAAGAACACCCTCGTTTCCTATTGATGCCAAAAGAAACCAGGAAGAGTGAGCGGCAATACGTTTTTCAACTCTTGAAAAACGACACCAAAAATCACTTAATTTTGGGCAACCCATAAAGGGATATTTATAGTGAAATATCCTAGGGTTTCTAAAACCCTAATGGATTGGGCTAGCCCATTAATTCTAATTTAATTAAAATCTTAAGTGAGCTTATTCTAGTCCAACTAGAAATATAATTAAATTGCCCAATCATTTTATAGGTTTAAATATAATATTTTAGCCCAAATCTAATTCAAGCCCAAATATAATATTTAATATTTAGCCCAAATCTAATTTGGTCCAAATATAATATTTAATATTTGGCCCAAATTCAATTTAGTCCAAATATAATATTTATTTTAATATTTGGCCCAAATCTAATTTAGTCCAAATATAATATTTAATATTTGACCCAAATCTAATTTAGTCCAAATATTAACTTAAGCCCAAATATATTTTATTTCCTATTTGCCACTCCAACAAATAGAAAATTATTAAATTAGAAACTCCTTCCTAATTTAATCAATTTCCATTTTAGGAAACTCTTTCTATTATGACGACTCCTTGTCATATCGACGTCATTACGTCTATTTGTTCTTTTTCCGTGAGAACCTACGACGGCACAACTTCTTGCCAAAGTGTCCCACTTAACCATACGTCTACTCTCCTGGTTTAAGCCAAGGACCATGCCTATTGCGTATGACTCATTAGGCTTTCGAATATGTTGGCAATGTGTCGGTACGAACACATGAGACAAGATTGGCCTCTAGTAAGGCATCATGCCTACCCAATTATTCAGAAGGATTCATAATCCGCAAATAACCTTTCATGAGCATGGTTACCGTGTAATTCGATCCTCTCGTCAATGTATCCTATGTGATCTCAAGTTGGCAATGTGTTGCTTGATTATGATCACATAAGTTTTTCTTCGGTCATTCGGATATTTTCACTTAATAGAAAGTGAATCAATAACTCCTTATTGATCTCTTTTACCATGGCCATGGATTTAAAGTGAATATCCACCAAAGGCGCCATAGATACATCATCCTCTATCAAGGGATAGACGAGTCTCATCTTGGTTATACACCCATCTCCATAAGCCTCACGATATACCCAACGATCGCCTATGTGCAGCCTTTGTCTAGGCCCATCGAAACGATGTCAAAGCATACCGGTCTTCTTATGAGATGACCGTGATATCCTCAGGTCCACGGATTAGTTACACCCATCTCGTATGAGAATACCATCAACATATAACCAAAATGGATTCTCATGGCGAGTCATGTCCAATGACATGTTCTCCAACATTGGTCACCTATGTACTTGTCTAGGCATCCCCATGCCTATGGGTGTGAGACCCCCATTGCTATCACATAGCAAAAACATAGCACATACAAGTCTTACCGCAATTGTCAATGTCCATTCTTGACATTGCTACGACTTGGGACGTTTAATGATGTCTAGAAACTGTGATGCATCATCTCACATCTTTATAGATTAATCATAGTATACATCATATGGACTTCTATCTAGTTTTATTTGGTTATTACAATAATAACAAGAAACTAATAGAATGACTTCTTGTGAATTTAAACAACTCCTTATCCAAATCATAAATATGATTATAATTGTTAGTGTACAACATGCCCAATCTGATTGGGTCTAGAGCACCTACACTAACAGGTACCATACGCCAAGTATGCAGTGGCCTCACCATAATGGTACCCTCAACCCGCTCTCAACTCGGTGGCACTAGCACACGCTTATGATACCACATGCCAAGTATGCAGTGGCATCATCATAGTGGTGCCCTCAACTAGCTCAGCTCTGCGGCATCGGCACACATCTATGATACCACACGCCAAGTACGTAGTGGCTTCATCATAGCAGTGCACTCTCGGTCCACTCTCAACTCACTCCCAATAAGCTAACACCCACCAACGATACCACACACCAAGTATACAGTGGCCTCACTATTACGGTGCTCTAGCCAAGAAGGGAGGTCAACCCATCGTACACCCCCATAGTCGTCGCATACACATGGACTCATATCGTACTCCATATCTCTTCCTGAAACTACAACTTGACTCATGGCGCATACTTTACCTTCACCCCTACTCTCACGTTCACGATCAACTCCCAAGACAAGTAGTCCCACATTACCAATACATACCCACAAGTGCAATGTCCCAACTCATAGTGTTATACAACCCAATCCTACTTGACCAGTGAATACAAAAGGCATCAATAATGTTCAAGAAAACCCTTCAACCTCTCAAGGAATTATATCTAGAAACATTATTATTTATTCTATAAATTTCTCTCATCATACTCCAATCATACACCAAAGTAAGTTATTTATCTCCCAAAAATCAGATCAAGGCAGATGACTCAAAATGGAAGAACTCCATATTCTAGGCCAAGATTGGCAGGGTTTCCATGACTTCAAAACATAATAAAATGATCCAAGATATATACCAAAACAAATATTTAGAAGTCTAGTTTATGAGATAAAAAGCAGATTCAAATTTGGATAATACCACAGGAAGTTATGCCCCAAATACCAAAGCGCTATCTGATTGAAATAGAAATCACAGATTTCAAGGTGGTATTTCACAAGGAATATACAGGATCCATACTTATCCAAATAACGCAAATCCTATATCAAAACAAATCCTATTGAGTCTAGTTTACAACTCAACAAACTGTTCACAAATCCAATATTTTTACAAAACGTTATACTCGAAACAGCGGAGAATGCGCAGGTTGTAAACATGAAAAATGGTCGAGCGATAGGAAACTGTCAACCGATGGTGGCTTTGACACCTAAACTGTCGACTGATTAAGGCAACAGTCAACCGGTATAATCCTCTACACCAAAATGTCGACCCATTATGGACAAACAGTTGACCGGCAGTAAGGAAAACCCCCCAAAACATACCCAAATGAAACAAAAATGGGGGAAAAGCACACACAAGTCATCCCTTAACCCAAAAGCACCATTGCTTTTAGGATTGTGGGACTCGTAATGGCTTAAGGTATGTGTGAAAATGTTGTATGGTGTTGATTTAATGCTTAAGCTATTATTCAAACATATGGAATTCTCATTTAAGTGTTTTGGCACCAAGGGTATTTAAGTAATTGTGTGTGTGGGTGTGTATATATATATAAGGGGAAGGGGTCATTCTTGCATGAGAAGAAGAAGTTAGAAGGAAAAGGAAGGGGAGAAAAGGGTGGTATTATCCAAATTTAATTAATACACGTATAAGGTGTTTAAGCAACATGATATTCAATTACTTTGCCTATCGTATGACTGATATACAGATATGGTGCGTGTATTAATTACTTTGCCTACGTATGACTGATATGCAAAAATTTTTAAATTTACCTACACCGCCATACGTGTATTCCATCAGTGGTATCAAAGTTTTAGCTTGGTATTCAATGCATATATGAGGATGTATGTGTCAGGTTCTGTTGTATTTCAGGCGTTGGGTTGTTGTAGATAGTTAAAATTTTTTATTGTTCGTGTAGGAGAGTCGATTGCCACTTGCAGCCAATTAACTCCCTTTAAGCCATAGTCAACTATTTTACATGAACAAAGCTAGTCATTCGCCTCTATTTGTTCTGTTTAAATTGTATGCTTTTCATATCTAATGTTGTTGGTTGTGTGGTATTCACATTAGACAACGACATATGGATGTTGAGCATGCGGTGATGAATGCCTAGATGTTAATTCTTAACATATGCATGGATGTTTTTCAAAATTGTTTAGCAGAAGCAAAATGTTTGTTCTGTATGTTCAGGATGAACATGGGCTTAGTTGTGAATGGATGAATGTTACAGGGGCTTCGTATTAATTTGATTAATATGTAATAATTCATTCATTCAGTATGTGGCTTCTTTTAGACTTTATTTACAAATGTTGTAAAAAAAGGCCGACATGAAGGAGTTGATGGGGAAAACGCCAAGTGTTGATGGATTCTCAAGCCAAGAGGGACTCATCTCTTGTGTGATGTGATTCGGGCATGGCTGAAACCTTTGAGGATCAAGTTTAATCTATGCTCAAGCCCATTATCATTCTATTTATTATGGAATAAACTTTAAGGTTTAGATTTTGCTAATTTTTACTGTGATGTGTGTGAATTATCTAAACATCATCAGGTGCCTTACGTTGTTAATAATAAACTCTCTTCGTTTTCTTTCTTCTTGGTACACTCTGATATGTGAGGCTCTTCTAAAGTTCCCAATTGTTCTGGGGCTAAATGGTTTATCTCATTTATTGATGACTGCACACGAATGACTTGGGTATACTTACTAAAGGATATGGTAGCCATTAGTGACATCCTACCTTTATTTCATAAGATGAGCCTCACTCAATTTGGGGTCTCTATTAAAAGGTTCATAAGTGATAATGGAAGAGATTATTTTAATCACCACTTATATCAGTTTTTTCACTAAAATGGGGTTATTCATGAAGCCTCCTGTGTGGATACTCCACAGTAAAATGGAGTTGCTAAGATAAAGATGAGACGTCTTCTTAATGTGACTAGAGCTCTCTTGTATTAGCATTGTGTTCCTAAATTGTTTTAGGGTGAAATAGTGCTAACTGCAACAAATTTAATCAATCAGGTTCCTTTAAGAATGCTAAATCATTTCAGTCCTTTTTAGTGTCTCTCTTCTCACTTTCCATAACTTGGTCTTCATACTTCTCTTCCTCTCAAAGTGTTTGGGTGTGTGGCTTTTATTCATATTTCTAAACATCATAGGGATAAATTTGATCTTAGAGCTCTTACGTGCGTTTTTATTAGCTACTTTCATGCCCAAAAGGGCTATAAGTGTTATCATCCTTCCACTCGCAAATTCTTTATGTCCAAAGATATGACTTTTGTGGAAACTCGGTCCTTTTTTAAGACTTTTATTCCTGGTCCCCAGGGAGAGGTTGTAGATGGTGACCATGATCTACCTAATTTGGAGGACTCTTTGGATTTTCAGCCACACCCTGAGCCTTAGCCACAACCTTCATCAGAATATGCTTCCTCTCCCTTAGCTATTCTTCCAATACAAGAGTCCTCGAATCCAGGAGAATTAGGCGAGTTATTAACATCTCTTGGTTCTCCAATTCTAGAACAATTAGTGATACCATCTCCTGGTAGATTCAAGGGTTCACCTTATGTTTACAAGAGGAAAGTTCATCCTATTTCATGTGTCAAGCAGGGACCAACATCTATTCCAAGGTAAGGTATGGAACTATCTTAGCTATTTGTTTATTCTAATCCTATGCACAGTGACTTAGACTTGTGTAACACCCCAAAATAAAAGAAAGTAATTTTGGAAATTTTTCATAGAACTAGAAGTTAGTGTAATAAGCTCAATCTACTAAAGGGAGTACCCCAAAACTTAGATACTTAGACAAAGGACATGATATTGACAAACATCTCGAGATGAGATTTATGATGTTGAAAGAAATTAAAGCAGAGATAATTTTTGGTGAAACTAAAATACAGCTTGAAAAATTGAATGATCGTAAGGAACTTCTGAAAAGCCAACAGAATCCTGAGAAGGCTCTAATTTTATGTAAGGATCAACCTTGAAGTGGTTTCAGGATAAAACAAAAGTCCTGTGAGGACACTAGGGAAAAAAATGTACTTATTGAGTAACTTGGAATTATTAATTTTGAATTTTAAGTATCTTAATGAGAATTAATTAAATGTATGAAGGTGTAATTGCAATTAGAGAAAATACCCAAGCGAGATGATGAAGAAATTTGAGAATTAAATGAATAATTTTCTAGGATATTATATTACATAATATGTTATATAATATAATATCTAATTATATATATGTGTGTGGCCAAAGTCTATGGGTGAAAGCCGTGGGAGCACATAGGAAGTAGTATATAATATATATACTTGGAGCCCAAGTATAGACAAGTATAAATAGGCATTGGGCACAAGGAGGAGAAGGACATGGAAGAAAAGAAGTAAAGGAAGAATTAGAGAAGAGAGAAAAAGAGAGGCAGAAAGCTTGGGCTAAGCATTGGAAGGGAAATGGCGTGAGAGAGAGAGAGAGAGATAGCCGGTTGTGGGTGGCCAAAGGTAGCGATTAGTGATAACGGGGTGTCTTGAGGCAGTAGTGGCCAGAGGCAGTTGCAGTGATGTTGGAGGTAGCGGTGTTGGCGAAGAGGCTAGGCAAAGCAGCAGCTTGCGATGGAGGCATCCGGCGGTGGTCGCTACAGGAAGCAGTGGCGTCAGTGGCCGAGGCAACTGGAGGTAGAGGCTAGGAGGTGGCGGCGGCGTTGTGCAAGCAGGCTGGAGGTGCGAGAGGCCACGGTGGCTCGCGGTGGTGGCAGCCGATGGCAGTGGTCACACGACAGTCGGAGGTGGCCGGCCAGTGGCTGGAGGCAAGCAATGGTGGCCGACAGAGGCTAAGAGATAGGGTCCACTAGCAACCATGCCTGGGAACAGTTGCAGGAGTGAGGAAGAAGGAAGAAAAAAGAAAGAAAAGAAAAAAAAAGAAAAAGAAAAAGGAAAATAGGGAAAAATAGAGGAAAATGTAGAAAATTTCAAAAAATTTTAAAAACTAATTTGAGGCTAGAGGAGCATGCTCAAAGTTAGGAAATTGTCTGAAAACGTGTTTTGAGGTCAGGGCATGCATACTAAGGAAGCCTAAGAGGCTAAGTCAAGGTGAGTGATTTTTCTCAAAAATTATTTTATGAATTGTGGTAGTGGAAAAATTGAGAAAATGTTTGAGGAATTATTTAGTGTGAAATTATTGAGAAAAGATAGGAAGAAAATAGAGAAAAATTAAGAAAAATAGAATATTGAATTTCTTGAATGAATTTGATGGCCAAAGAATGTCAAAGTATTAAATGGTATGATCATTAGAACCTGTCACAGATTTCAAGATTAAACAAGAATTTTAAGGTGTCCTGAAGTTATCTAAGGTGAGCGGTTTTCCCTAACTTGGAATGACTTTATGTAAGGGTTATTTTCCAAAATAATATGCAAATGCTTTATTTTTCATATTTTCATGTGTTATGATGCCTCATACATTTAGAAATGCATTCACATGATGTGTTGTCATGCATATGTACATTCTTAATATTTCTTAGCATGCATCACATGTGGAATGATAAAATCTCTAATCTATCATGGATGTTGTAAGCACATCCTGCCCTTGCAAGTAAGGTTGCAAAATGATAAATAGTATGGAAGGAAAGGAAATAATGATGCATTTGCGTTCTTCATATCATGCATGAAATTTTATTAAATAAAACCTCACTTAGATGATTCAGCATCTAACTTGGGCTATGTCCCTGGAACATTCAAACGTTCTAGATAGGGTTTGCAGCAAAGTGGATGAGATGTAACAGCACGAGATGCCATGTTCGAAGAAGTTTTGGAAAGTTGTTCCTGTATTTTGCTTCTTCATGAAGATTTGGATATGTTTTAGTCATGTCGAGAAACTTATGTTCCATTTGATGAAGAGTCTTGTAAAATAAAAGAATGTTATGTAAAACGAATTATGTTTGAGAAACGATCATGTAATACCATTATGATTCTATGTTATTTTGAGATTTAATTCTTAACTTTCGCATTTGATGTTTATGATGATTCTCATTCGAGATATATGAATGGTAGATGAAAATTTTGGGAGTTTTGTGTTGTGTTGGATTTGTTTAGCTAGGAATTTCCTAAGTTATAACATGCCTGGAAAAGCAGGGTGTTACAACTTGCCCATTGTTGTTAGAAAAGGAGTTAGAAGTTGCACACGACATCCTATAGCCCATTTCATTTCCTATCATAGCCTTTCATCTAAGCACAAGAGTTTCTTGTCTTCCCTTGATTCCATAACCATTACTAGGTCAATAGAAGAGGCATTACAAAATCAAAATTCGGTACACGCCATGCAAGAAGAATGAGAGCCTTAGAGAAAAATCAGACTTGGGAAATGGTGCTTAGACCAAAGGAATTCAACCTATAGGTTGTAGATGGGTGTTTAATGTGAAGTATAATGCATATGGTACATTAGAAAGGTATAAAGCTCAATTGGTAGCTAAGGGATATACACAAACTTATGGCATTGATTATTTGGAAACTTTTGCACCCATGGCAAAAATGACTACTGTTAGAATACTTATATCCTTGGCTAACTATTGTGGTTGGGAATTGATGCAACTGAATGTAAAAAATGCCTTCCTACATGGTGATTTAGAGGAGGAAGTCTTTATGGAACCACCTCTTGGTTTCACTAGTGGTGTATCAAGTAAATGTTGCAGATTAAAAAATGCCCTTTATGGGTTAAAGCAATCCCCAAGGGCCTGGTTTGACAGGATTTCAAAAGCTATGAAGGAAATGGGGTATTAGCAAAGTAGGGGAGATCATACTTTTTTTATTAAGCATTCAAAGAAAGGAAATCTAATAGCTTTACTTGTGTATGTAGATGATATTATAGTCACTAGAAATGATGTTGATGAATAACAACAGCTAAAGGAGAATTTAGCCCGAATTCTTGACATAAAAGACCTTGGCAAACTTAAGTATTTCTTGGGAATAAAAGTTGCCTACTCTAAAGATGGTATCTTTCTTTCCTAAAGAAAATATACCATGGATTTATTGGAAGAAACAAAGTTGTTAGGTGGCAAGACAGCTGGTACTCTATTAGAACCAAATCTCAAGTTGGGAAAATCTGATAGTCCAATGGTAGACAAGGGGAGGTATCAAAGGTTAGTGGGTCGATTAATCTACTTATCCCACACCAAGCCTAACATTGCATTTGTTGTCAACTTGGTAAGCCAATATATGTGTAGTCCAAATGAAAAACATATGCAAGCAATGAGAAGAATCTTGTATTATCTCAAGGTAACACCAGGGAAAGGTCTTTTATTCAAATCAAGAAAAGAATTGGAAGTTACATGGTATACAAATGTTGATTATGAAGGTGCTCTTGTGGATAGGAGATCTATTACAGGCTATTGTGTGTTCTTGGGAGGAAACTTGGTTTCCTAGAGAAGTAAAAAACATAATGAAGTGGCCCGGTCTAGTGCAAAACCTGAGTTTTGGGCAATGGCTCTTGGTTTATGTTAACTATTGTGGCTAAAAATTGTGATAAATGATCTACAAATCCCTAGTCATGGTCCAATAAAGTTGTTTTGTGACAATCAATCAACTATTAACATTGCACATAATCTAGTGCAACACGATTGTACCAAGCATATTGGGATTGATCGTCATTTCATCAAAGAAAAGTCTGGAGAAATTTTTCATACCCTTTGTTACTTAAGAAAACCAGCTAGCTAATTTATTGACAAAGGGTCTTCCCATCAAGAGGTTTGAAGAGCTTTTAGGGAAGCTGGGAATGATAGATATTTATTCACTAGCTTGAGGGGGAGTGTTGATTGATTCACGAGATTATGGGAGAATTGGATGATGATCTCTTAGCCAGACCTTCCTAAATTAGTACAGGTTATATCTCTAGTATTTAGAAAGAAGTTTTTTAGATTTAGATATTTCCTATTCTTATTTTTATATCTTTGATTTCTTGATATAGTGTACAACATATTTTTCATTATTGTGTAGCTTTCCTATGTTGTATTTTTCTTCCTTATTAATAGGGAGTGTAATATCTAGTTCAAGGTATTGAGAGTAGCATAATTCTTGGCTCTTCCTAGATCTTTTAACCTAGTTTCTATACAAAATTATTTTGCTTTTGATATTATTTTGATGATGAAAATCTTCATTTTTTATGATGAAAAATATTTTCATGTTATCTTCATTTTCAAAATGGAAATAAAGTATACATTCTTGAAAATGGAAAATGGAATATGGAAAATCTATTTATTGCCTAAGGATGTTGTATCAATCATTTTGTTAAATCATATAAACTCCTTAGAGGCAATATTTTGGAAAATATCTTTTTTGCCATTCAATATATGTTAATCAAATGAATGAGTATATGAGGTTTGTTGAAAATTTGTTTTAACATTTGTCTTAACCTCTTTTTAAAATTCAAGGCAAAACTGTTGACCCTTTCAAGTCCATATGTTGACCGTTTTTTGCCTTAGTTGTTTGGGTTGTTTAAAAAAGTCAAAATTATTGACTTTCTTAAGGAAGCAGTTGACTGTTTCTGGCCTTTGGCCAAAAATCGTCGATAGTGCCTAAGACCTATCAACAAGGAAATTTCATGCTCTCAATTGTTTTGATTTAAGTTCAATTTCTATAGACATTGACTGTATATGTCAACTTTCTCTCAAAACTATCAACTTATTGCTTTAAACTGTCTACCATTTGTCAAAGAAGTCGACCTCTTTTATAAAAGAGTTTACTGTTTGTCCAAAGCCATTGTGTGCTTCAAATTTCCTGAAGAAAACTGTCAACCGATTTGGTGAAACTGTCAATCGTTTCCTTCACTGATATGTTTTAACAGTTAGTTTTTGCTTGCTTTAAAAGTTTCTAACGGCTTGTTTTTCTTCAATGCTCAGGAGAAGCCAATAAAGAACAATCCAAGGATGCACTAGAGAGCCTAATAAATGAAAATGAAATGATAAGAGCTTACAATTGTATGCATTCTTCTCATTAGTACTTTTATTTTTCTCTCGAAAGGCTATAGATATCATTTGTAGTATTTTGTTTTAGCCTTTGTGTGTATATTTGAGAGATCTTGTAACTGAGAGTTTGTATCTCTCAGATCATCTCTTTGAATTTACTATTGTACATTTCCAAGTGGTATTTCTAGAGGTTCTAATTTGTATAAGTAAGAGGTTGTAATTGTCTAGCTGATTGCTAGAGGGCCTACTTGAGTTAAAGTATGTGATTTTAGTGAATTTCAAAATCCTTAGTGATGAGCTAAAGTAGTGGACTAAGTTGGTTGAGCTGAACCACTATAAATCCTTTGTGTTGTTTTTTTTCTTTGCTTTTAAATTTTTCAAGTTTTACAAACATTGTTTCATACTTACTGTTCTATTACACTAAAACATCTTTTCAAGTAAAAATTTGTAAAATTTAACTCAATTTTTAAAACACCCAATTCATCTCCTCTCTTAGGTGTGAGGTGTCATTGTTTACACAAAACTAACAAGTAGGATCAACTAATTGATCACTATCCCCATATAAGAACAATTTATGTATCTCCCCCACAGTTAGTCCATACTAACGTTTCGGAGGATGGGATACTCTACTTGATATACGAGGAACTTGTGGAATGACAACTCAAGTAGTCTTACTGTGCTCAATTATCTGATTATGAATTTGTGGATTTGAAGACTACTCTTCTAAATCTACTACCTTTCTCATACCTTCTTCTTGGATGAACGTTTCTTCCAAAAAGATGACATGTTTAGCAATCAGAACCCTTCGATTGTCAAGAAAATAGGCATAATACCCTAAACAATCTTTAGGATATCCCACAAATCGTTCTCTCTCAAATCTAGGTTCCAACTTCTCTGTTTTTACCCTTTTGATATATATAGGACAACCCCAAATCATAACATGTTTAAGACTCAGTAGTTTCCCAACCCATATCTCATATGGCCTAATTTGAACATATTTATTGCTTACCCACTATAATAAATAAATTGCTATAAGAATGGCATAACCCCATAACAAAATTAGTAAATCCGTGTAGCTAATTGTAAAATGCACCATATTCAATAGAGTACGATTTCTACATTCGACCACATCATTAAGTTGTGTTGTATATGGAGGGGTAATTGTGAAACAATACCTCATTTTTTGAGATAATTAACAAACTCAGGACTCAAGTATTCCACCTCCTTGATCTAATCGAATAATCTTGATATTTTTTCCTGTTTGATTTTCTACTTCGGCCTTGAATTTCTTGAACTTTTCAAAGACTTAAGACTTATACTTCATTAAGTACACATAACTATAGTAGAAAAATCATCGATAAAAGTTACAAAGTAGACATAACCACCCTGAGCTATAACATGTATAGGTCCACATACATCACCATGTACCAACCCTAGCAACACCATAGCCCCTTCCCCTTGTCCAACAAAAGGAGACTTAGTTATTTTCTTGAGAATCCAAGACTTACAAGTCGACCCAGGTTTAGAACCCAAATTGTTTATTAATCCGTATTGAGCCAACTTTACTATTCTATTCTCATTAATATGATTGAATCTTAAGTGTCATAATCGCATAGGATTAATGTTATTATTTTGAGAACGTTTCTCTTTTAGCGTGGTATTAGCAACAATTTGCTAAATTTGCCCATTATCGTGTGTTTGCAGAAAATAAAGACTATTCACCATGATAGCTTTGTCCACACACTCATTATAATAATGAATATAACAACAATTGTTGGAAAATGTGAATTTATAATTTTGCTATAAAAAATCATATAATTTTAACACATGTCCAGAAGGTAACTGTACAGAAGTAGTTCATATGACTAATGCAACAACTATTACTCCATTTCCCACTTTCAGAACCACCTCACGCTTCACAAGCGTCCTACTTTGATTGAGATCTTGCACAAACAAAAAATTTAAGAAGTCTCACTAGAATCAAGAATCTAAGAAGTAGGGTATTAACCAACTGTATTAGTCTCAATCACAAATAAGGATGAAGAAATACCTTGACCTTCCTAGTGATTAACCTTCAAGCTTTTGAGATAATCGGGATAATTTCTTTTCCAATAACCCTTATTTTAGCAAAAGTATCATTTACCTTTTCCTACCACCTCTTTACCCTTCGATTCAGTCTTACCTATGTCCTTTTGTGCCCGAAGAACTTTTCTTTTCTTCTTCTTTGATTTATTTTTCTTTCGAGAAGAAGATAAGGCAACGATAAGAACTCCTTCTTTGCCTTTACCCCGCATTTGTAATTGTGCTATTGCTAACATGTTTTAACAAATCCAAGAGTGAGCACTTTATTTTGTTCATATAAAATAAGTGATAAAGGAAGAGAAAGAATCTGGAAATGATTGCAGGATCAGATCAATCCTTAGATGAGGATCCATGAGGAAATTTAATACATCAGGTTGACTAATCCAATTGATCATATTGATGATGTGTTCTCCCACACTAGACCCTTCCATCATTCGAGCTCGAAATAGCTTCTTCAATATCTCATATCAAGATGTTCAATTATGCTCAACATACTAGTCCCTAAGATTATGAATCATGCTTGCAGCATCTAGAAAATTCTCATGCTAACGCTGCAAGTTATTGGACATCGAGATGAGAATATAGTTAGGAGCTTATAAGTCATGATCTCTTAAACTCTCCTGATTGATTCTCTCCTCACCAGTTACATCCTCGGGTAAAGATATAGGAGGACAAAGGTATAAGATATCATCGATTTTTTCCATACTAAGCACTATTTTTAAGTTGTAAAACCAATTAGAAAAGTTTGGGCTAGTAAGCTTATTAGTATCCAAAATACATGCAATGGATTCATATTGTCTGCCATTTGTTCTACATAAAATAAATAGATATATTAGCAGATGTATCTTTGTGAAACACCATTTAATTAATGACTTTAAAATAAATGGTTACTCCTACTAAATTTTTTAAATTTCGTACTTCCCAAATAGAAGATGTGATCCGTTAGGATCCAATAGTGGGTGATTGAATTCTCTCTTAGATGAATACCCTTCACATTTTAGTTTTCGAAGTACTCACATAATCGAGTAAGCAACAACTTGCCACCACATCATATGTGGAACTCAATCTTCAGCCTCTAACTATCATAAACCTCACATTTTAGTTTTTGGTTTGATGAACTAGTTAGATCCCACCCACTATCTCGGCTAAGTACAATGATTTGAGCATCACCCTCCCTAACATTTTAGTTTTTGGTTGGATGAGAACCGTTGAACATCGCCCCATCATATGGTTAGAATAGGAGAAATCAAATAACATTTCATGAAGTGCACCTTCACATTTTAGTTATTGGATACACCCAATTAATTTGAAGAACCCTTACGACAATGGAAGGCCACGATGAATCAGATTCACCATTTAAATCCAATAATAATTTGTACATAGGAAGATTTTCAGAGTTTCTAAAACTGGCCTCATCTTAACATTCATTCATTCCATCACACATCACTTGTAAGATAAAATGAACAAATAAATAAACAAAATAAGATAGGATGATTATGGACTTGAGCACTGATTAAACTCGAGCCTTAAAGATTTAATCCATGCTATCATGCCACATCTCATGTGCCTTGGATTCCTCTTGACTTTCTAGCTTCTTAGTTCAAGAATTCATCAACTTCTTGACACCCATCTTCTTTTGCAATATTTGTAAAAGCGAAGACTAAAAGAAGCTACTAAGACTTATGTCTCACTTACATATAGAATGAAAGAATAATTACATATTAATCAAATTAATATAAAGCCCCTATAACATTCATTCACTCACAATCAAACCCATGTTCATCCTGTTTGATCAAATCAAACCATTCCGTTGTAAATTTTGAAAAACATCCATGCTCATGAACAAATTAACATCTGAGAACTTAACATCTCATGCTTAATATGCACATGTCATTGTTCAGTGTAAATACCACACAATAAATGACTTTTAGCATGTATTATCACACCGTTATGCAAAACAACCAAGAACGATTAATCAATTATAGCAGAATTGTTGACTAGTTTTGCATTGTATACAACTGTCGACTATTTACCTAAGAATTGTCGACCAGTTTGGTTCTTTGAAAGATAAACTGTCGATCGATTAGTGTACAAGTCGACAGTTTTGGCCTTTTTTATGAAAATAGTAGACTTTTCTTTAAAAATTGTTGAAAGTTTTATCACCTACATCTAACCGACTTCTCCAAACACTATGAAACTTGACACAAACATACTCGCATATGCATTAAATACCAAGCTAGTACTCTGATACCATTGTTGGAATAGTCATATGACAGTTATGAAATTTAAAATTTTTGCATCAAAGATATGCATCAGAAGCCTACACAAACCATATGCAGCTTGGATATTTAAGCAACACGATATTAAATCTTATATAATACAATAAACAACATACCTTAAAGCCTGATGTTAGGTGGGTGTAGAAACTATTTTGACATTAAGACCGAATTCCTCCTTAGACTATAAATGGCCTATCTAGTCCATCCCCACCTAGCAAGCCTTCTGGTATTAACTCATAATCCTTGTCCTATGCCAGCCAGAAGACGTTGAGTCACTCATACCCATCAAATTTTCCCAGACTATTCAAAATTTCCCATCTCAATGATTGAGCCACTTGCAACAACAGACAAGAATCAGAAGAAAAGAAGAATAGAGTAGGCAAAAGGAAGAAGACAAGTTCTCTAAATTCTCTCATATTCTTTTGTCTTGATTTCTACCTCTAATTGAAGCCACAAGTAGCCTCCATGTGTCACCCAAAGGATAGCCACCAAGACGACATGTGTAAACCACTAACCTAAGCTAAGGCGGCAAAAATAGTTGAGCATTTCCCAACTCTTTGGAAAAATGGTCGATAGTCTCCTTAAATTGTTGACCTTTTCTCCCAACATAGGGAAAAGTAGTCAACTGTTTATAGAGATAGTCGATAGTTCCAACTTGCATGCTGCATGGACCCACATAAGGCTGCAATTGGTTCATTAGCATTTAAAGAACCACATCATTAAATCTTAATGAAATATTTCATCCCATCATTAACTATTAATGATTCCAAGAACACAACAGGTGCTTAGTTTTGATTTTTGAACGCCATGCTATATGGTGTGTGACTGTTTAGGTTCACTACCTAATCGCAGTCAAATAACTTGAAACCCTTTTAACACTGATAGAACACTTCAACCCATCTCAAGAATCTTTCCATGTTCTCAAGATGTTTTGAAAGGCCCTGTGTAGAGCCTAACAATGACCCAGAACAATATAAGAGGCAATGAAGTCTAACTTCAAGTGAGCCTATTACGATTGTCAATTACCATCTAATACAATTCTTCCGTCATCTAACGTCCCGACTGAGCAAAAGTCGTAGAATGATAAGCTCACAAACTCAGTAACTATGTGTCCTATCTCATCAATGTGACTAGATAACACATCACGAAACTATTTTTTGATTAATCATATTGCCTCGACCAAGGACTTTCTTGTCACGCTAATAGTAGACCACATAAGGCGTTTGCCCTAACTTAGGGAGGGTGACAAATCCTATCTCTAAGCACTTGGCTCCATGCACCAACAATACGAGACCACATAAATTAATGTCCCCACATCACAATTGGATGGTTCGATGTATTAGTAAATCTCACACACCAATACATAAGAACATTGTGTCACTTCAAGTCAAATGATCAATTATATAATCGCAACTTGATGAAAAAATATTTATCCACCATGCCATGTGATCAGTCATCGATTTTATGTTCAGTGCATTGTTCTCTACTAATCATCCACGAGTTTACTATAAGTATCACATGCTATGCGGTATGTGACTCACCACCCTGAACCATTAGTATTTCATACTAATCAATGTAGTAAACTACTTGCTAGTCCATACTTGATTAATCAGAGTCCCCATCTGAATAATCTAAAGACTAAGAACAATTAAGAAATCTCGTTACTAAAGAATCTTGTCACATATTCTTAACACCTTAAAAATAAGAATCTAAAACAAGAAATCTAAGAACTCATTCATACAACAAACTGGAGAGTAATGAATGATGCAAAACTTTCATTTATTAAAATATACAAAGATACATCAAATGTGTGTAATCAAATGTATTTACACACTTGTTAGACGTCATCTAAGTGTAACATTAGGGCACATCACTAACAGTTACTATAGGCGATGAGGCCACACAATAACATAAGTTAGGGTATCTTTCATACAAAAGACAAACCCGTATTGGCTTTAAAGCCAAAATGGCCAGCTTTGGATCCTTTTGAAGAGGCTTTGAAACATCAATTATCACCCTTAAACTCAAATACTAACCCTAGGCAACTTCATCATTATCATCCCAATCCTCAAACTGCCTCAAGTAATCTCCAATCAATTTACCCACCTTTAACATCATACTCTATAGTAGTAGGTCAAAAATTTGTACCCAAAAGTTTTTTTGATTAAAAGTATATTCCTAGGTTTCTTATGTTACTTACACTACAAAAAAATTGGATTTTAGCGATGGTATGTTTTTTCATTTTGCGACAGTTTTGAAAACCGTCGCAGTAACAGTCGTTGCAAAGCATTTAACGGCGGTTTTCAACAACTGCTGGAGTAACCACCACAAAGTTATATTTTTCTAGCAGTTAGTAACATTCAACACTGGTTTCAAAACTAACGCTAAAATCCACTAAACTCATTGAATTTTTGTGGCAATTTCAAACCGTGCACATGGCTTTCGACCGTGCCATGCCGCTCGCCTAGCCACACGTCTGCTCACCACATGGCAACGTTGGAATTTTATTCTAGCTACTACCTTCCCTAGTTTTGATCCCAGGAGCTCCCGTACGAGCATGCAACGCGAAACCAGACAATCTGCATAGCCTCCTGTTATATACCCGCAAGGTTAATTATACCAATAATCTCTTAATTTTGCATTCTGTTACTATTTGATCACTGAACTTTAAAATATTACCTATTAGTCATTAATATTTCAAAACTGTTTCTCACCCGTCACTTGTGAACTTAAAGTTCAGTGACTAACGACTGACGGGTGAGAAGCAGTTTTGAAATATTAGTGACTAACAGATAATATTTTAAAGTTCAGTGATTAAACAGTAACGGTTTTGAAATATTAGTGACTAATAGATAACATTTCAAAATTCAGTGACCAAACAGTAACATAATGGAAAGTTAAGTGATTATTGGTATAATTAGCCCTATATCCGCACATATTAATTATATACTAATTCACCACTATTTTTCAGAATTACATTTTATATTTTTAATATAAATTAAAAAAATAATTGATTAAATTAAAAAAATATTTTTTAAAAGAATAATGGAATAAATTAAAAAAAAATTAATTGATTAAAAAATAAAAAGAAGAGTTAACATATTTTTTTAAAATTTCTTTTTATAAATTATAAAATTTTATATATTTTTAATAGGAATATTAGATTATTTTCTAAAATTTTGCAATGGTTCTTCTAAACCTTCGCAAATGTTAATTTAATTTAATTTTTTAATTATTAAATTGATTTTTTAATTTTGAAATGATTTTTAATTTTGTATGATTAAATTAATAAACTTTGCTAGGTTCTTAACCTCCACAAATGTTAATTTTATTTTATTTTTTAATTATTAAATTATTTTTGGCTATTTTTAAAAAATCACTACAAAAATTAATTTTTTAATGATTAAATTAATAAATTTTGTGGCGATATTTCACTGCTGCAAATATTAATTTTATTTTATTTTTTAATTATTAAATTATTTTGTAAATTTAATGACAGTTTTTCAAAAATCGTCGTAAAATTTAAAATTTTGCACGGTTTTTTAAAATTGCAGCAAAATGTTAAAGAAGCCACCGCCAATACCATGTTTTGAGGCAGTTTTAAAAACTGCTACAAAATATCATTTTTTTTTTTTGTAGTGTTTATCTCAACCAAAAACCTCCAAATTCTAATCAAATTGCAATAAATTTATTGGAGAGTACGTGTTTTTTGTTAGGCAACTTGGAAGACTGAAGAAGAAATAGATTGTCGTCAAAGTGGACATAGTTAAACCTCCAGTTAGCCTCTAGACTGAATTCAGAGTAGATTTCATGGCGTTCACACTGAAGCCTCCAGTTGTGAAAACCTTGGCAACTAGACAAAAAACGTCCACTAAGATAGTCTCCTCTTCCTCATGTGTTAGATTGAGCTTTATGTGATAAGTCTTCTAGAATATTCCCCATCTACCAAGAAATGCAGTAGAAATTGGTGGGGAAAGATCAAAATTGTTGACAGAGCATTGCATTCCTTTCCACAAATTAAATGAAAGAGGCATCCACACACAGAAAGTATGACAAAAACTCCTACCTCCCGAGTGAAGGAGGAGAGTAATGAGAAGACACCCAAAAAAAAAAAAAAAAAACCTACTTTCAAAAGGAGATTAATACATATGGGTCACGTATAAGTTGAAGGCTTTGTACCCATCCCCTTACTAGTACCTGTGTGAATTTTTTTCTATTCATACTGGTTACTTTGGTTACAAGTTCTAATTAACCAAATTTTCTGAACAATAAGGTAATGGTTATCATTCATATCATTGACTTGACTTTTAAGAAAACAAATTTGTATTAGTACCTTGACTCCTCATAATTCACAAGAAGTATATCCAATGCAAGTTCACATTAAAGGTTTTTGTACTAAAAATAGATGCTAAAATTAACAAACACTTGTAGGGATGGATTTATTTCATAGCAAGAAAAGGAACCAAATTGGCCCCATGGACATGGTGTAGTAATAAAGCACTTGAAGTTTCATATGAAGTATTAGCATTCGAATCAGTGTGGTGATTTGAAAGGCAAATTTATTTATGGAAAGCAGCAATAATGCTAGAAGGTAAGTCCCACATAGATTGTACCGAATGTCTAATTCTAAATATGTATAAAGTGTATCTGCATTCGGATTTACTCGAAAGGTGCATTAAGAAGAATGTCACATATTCCTAGGGATTAGTCGAGTGAAACTTAGACATCCCACATAATTTTTTTTTAAAAAAAAAAAACCCAAATTCAACTAATGAAATGTCAGAACAAGAAAACTTGTAAAGTTTGACATTATGTTTATGATGAGAGCTGGTTGGAATTAGTGGCTAAAATCCTAAATTGATTGCTGGTGAGATCTTTGGGGACCCCTTTCTTGGTTTAGTGCTTATCACAAGAGGCCCCGCTTAGAGAATAATGTGATTAAAAAAAAACCCAAATTCAACTAATGAAATGTCAGAACAAGAAAACTTGTAAAGTTTGACATTATGTTTATGATGAGAGCTGGTTGGAATTAGTGGCTAAAATCCTAAATTGATTGCTGGTGAGATCTTTGGGGACCCCTTTCTTGGTTTAGTGCTTATCACAAGAGGCCCCGCTTAGAGAATAATGTGATTGTAAGTACTTGAGTGTATGACTAATTCCTTCTTCTTTTTGTTTTTTTCTTTTTTATTTGGCTGGTTAGATTGGTTATTGTGCCTTTCTTCTAGTAACATCTTCTGGATTCGATTTACACAAGCTGAAAGCAAAGTGATTGATTAGATATCAAAACAGATACAGAAGTAGATATATGATCAATAATAAACCGACAATTTGGCCGTGCCGTTGCATAGACAAGACTGCGGTGGTTCTTAAGTTCAGTCATCAATTAACGATGAACATTGACAGGATCAGAAGACAATCTATAATTATGATCTCTCTATTAAAAATTAAAAAATTGAGTTTAAATGAAAAATTAAGGTAATTAATGAAAAACCAAAAATTATATATAAGAATGATTTTGTTTCTAATAACTAAACAATATGAAAACGCCCGCCAAATTGTATAACTTAGAATTACATTAAATATCATTACCATATTACGGTAATATAAAAAAATTTATATATATTGAAGTTGACTATTTTTAGTCTAAACTGTACTTGGTTTTTGCAGTTCAGGTTATAAAATTTTTTAAATATCACTTAATAAAATATATATAAACAAAGAGTTGTATATCTAAAGACATTTAAAACATTTCATATCTCATACTACAACAAACCAAGTGCAATCTAATTTGAAAGTAATTTTATTTATATATTTAATGATAAGAAAAAGAAAATTATATATAATAAAAATATTTTTTTATCAAAAAAAAATAATGAATAGATTTAAGCCATCAAAACATCTCAAACTAGTGATGGTTGCTCATGCAAGTCGTTGTTCATATTGCTACTAACTCAGTGTCTCATGAACGTACAAAGCACATTGAACTAGATTGCTATTTTATTCGAGACAAGATTGCTGATGGTTTTATTAAACTTTTTTCCATCCGAACACTTCATCAGTTGGCAGATATATTCACTAAGCCTTTGCCAGCAGCAAAGTTATCTCTTTTGTTGTCCAAGATGGCTGTTCTCGATATCCACAGTCCATTTTGATGGGGAGTAACAAATATCCTACGTGTATTTATTATATTAGTTTATTAGTTTGTACAGTTAGTGTGGTTAACTGTGTGGTTAAATTAGTAGATGTAGTTAGAGTAGGGAGTTAAATTCTCTTTATATTTAAACTCTATAGTTTTTCCTTTAATGTAATTAACTTGAGGTATTCTTTTCATTTTCCTTCAATATGGTCCTTCATATATATTTGATTTAGTAACAAAGTAAGTCTAATAACTTTGTAAAATTAAAACCCAAATTCAATTCTTTAATCTCCAAACATTAAATGTTACTCTCTCTCCCTCTAGTATAAATGCCAATATCATATGTGGAGTCTTATCAACTCTTATGTCCGGCATTAATACAAGTTTCAAGATATGCCAATGATTCAAACTATGACACCTAATTGTTAGTATGTTATAAGATTAAAGTTTAATTTTTTCTATAAATATTACTGTTATATCATTTTGAAGAGAAAATGTAAAAGAGAAGTTGTGGAAAAAAAATAAGCGACGAGCTAGCATGCGCACGCTTGAGTGGCTTTTCATGGCGCCCAATGACAAAAGTAATTAGATTATACTTCGAGAGTTCTCTCTTTGGCTTTGGCTTTGGCTTGCATTGTCCACATTATTTGTGCTTCTGCTATAGTCGTCATTGTCCCCATCTTTACAATAATGAACTTAATATGCTACTTACTGGTTGCTGTCACCATCTCCGGGATCTGCTATTCCTAGTATCTTTGAATGGAAATTAATTACTCTGTGAGATGGGACGGCAACTCATGATGGTGGTCTTGATTATTACATGATCGCATTACTTTCCAGAAGCGATATTCTTACAGGATTTTTATTCGAAAAATAAAAAAACCCATGAAATTTACAAGGAATGGGCATTAATAATTAAGTCATGCACCTTATTTGGTACAAAAATTTAGTTTTATTTTACGGTTTTTTGTTTTTTTTTCCTTCTCCATGACAAGTACTTGATATTTATGGACATGTCATTGTAGAACTAGAACCTCGGCCCAAAACTTTTGACTATGAAATGTGTTGAATTGGATGATGGCAATAAGGGAGGGTACAAGCAATATTGAAGGGAAAAGGGCCTTTCAATTGTGCGTGCAATGTGCAAACCCAAGAGTTCATACTGAAGGATGGATCAAATTCCATGAAATTCTTTTCAAATCCACTCTTCAATTATTGTGGGCAAATGGAAGATGGAGCACATAAAGGGGTCCTTCAAGTCATTGGTATATGTCAATGTTACATCAGATAAGATGCTCCACATCTCTGAGTAGAGTGAGAGTCAACGGCATCTATAGTTGCTTGGATTTCAAACATTTGCATTGTGTATGGCATAGTACTTGAATTACTCTCTCTCTCTCTCTCTATATATATATATATATTAATTAATCTGTGTTTTAAATTAAGGCCAAGATCTACTGGAAGGCGTTATTATCTTTGGTGTGACAGCGACAATATTTTTATTTTTTAAAAATAAAAATACTTAATACAAAAAGTGCATGGATGGAATGAATGACTCCCAATATGTCCACACTGAACAGCTCAAGACAATGGCTTCTCACCCTAAGAACTAATCATGCGCACTGATAAAGACTGGATTGGCAAAATAACATGCGAAGTGAACATGTGTTTTTAAATTTAAATATCTTATATATAATAGGTGGTTTAAAATTTAATACAGAATTTATTATTTTTAATAATGGTCATATATATATATATTTAAGATTTTAAATGGGTCTTGGGTTGAAAGCAGTGGCGGAGACAGAAATTTTAGGTAGGGTGGACAAAAATTAAACCCAAAACTCTAAACGTTATCTAAAATTAAATAATATAACAAAATTAAA
This sequence comes from Diospyros kaki, assembly GCA_036245055.1. NCBI lineage: Eukaryota > Viridiplantae > Streptophyta > Magnoliopsida > Ericales > Ebenaceae > Diospyros > Diospyros kaki. Next base: position 6,246,665 of record BSEG01000010.1, read on the forward strand.
ATAATATAATATTAAAAAATATATATCAATAAATTATACAATCGACATATTTTCATATTTTAATAATGTCATATAATAATATCATTATCAATTTTATTAAAATATTTATTTTTTAATATACACAACTAAATTACTGTTCAATCATTAATCTCCAATTTGATTGTGCAGCCGAGTCTTAATAAGTTTCATGATAAATTGTCGTTCAATTATTGATTTCTAATTCAATTATATAGCCGAGTCATGATAAACTTCATGACAGAAAATATATTTTTTGTCATAGTTTCAAATATATAATTGATAAATTTCTAACAAAAAATGAAAAAAATAATCCTTTTAATTAAAACATAGTTAAAGAAACAGCTAAAAAGGTTAACATACACAAAAGAAAAGTTGGTCAAAATTTCATATATCTAATTTTTAATTTTCGGCTAATACTGAAAAAAACACTGATAGTCGTCACCAGCTACCATGATCGGTGATTTTCGGCGATCAGAGGCAACCACTCGACACCCTTATTCTCATTAACCAATATACTCAAAAACTAATAAAATCTAACGATCAAATTTCATAGATCTAAGTTTAAACTTTTGGCCAAATCCAATGTGTGTAAACGCATTGGCAATTACCACCGGCCAAAGTGGCAAATGGTTTTCGACAATCAAAGGCAATCACCGAACACCCTTATTTTCATCGACCAATATATCCAAAATCCAGAATTTTTTAAAAATTCAAGGTGGGCATTTAGAAAAAAAATTAAGAAAATTAAATTATTATATAATAATTTTTTTTTAAATCCAAGATGGGTAACTACCCCACTTGGCTGTACGTAGCTCCGCCACTAGTTGAAAGTTTCTTCATGGAAATATTCCTCTCATCTCCCCTCCCCTGGGAAGTTGGGAATGATCAAACTAGAGTATTCTACTTTATGTTCGATTTTCTTAAATGATGTATTCTTCTGCTCTTATCCCACCCCTCCTCCTAAACAAGGATAAGATAAGTAAGCTTTACCATTTAAAAATATATATATATATATATATATAATTTTACATTTTAGGAGAACTTACAATTTTTACTTTTTACGTATAAAATGAGAAAATAATAAATTTGGCCCATAAAAATGTTTTTTGTACAACTCAAATCTAATTTATTTAGTGTTGGATATGACTAGGCTTCTAAATTATACAGCTTTTTGCATGAAACTATTTTTTATTTTTATTTTTATTGTTGTCAAGATACAATAATAAATTTATTTAACGAAAAACGTCGTCGTCTAGCTGCTTGAATCTGTAAGGAAATAATCAATCAGAGTGCGCGAGAGGGTTCCTGCACAAACACTCCTATATTTAAGTTAGACATTGAGGATGATGAAAACCCAAGAGCAGTATTTGCACCATTATCAAAGACGAATCTTTTTTGGAATAAGTGTCTGCCTATTTATAGAGGAACATGAAGTAATCTGAAATAGTCAAGGATTAACATTCTTACAGATAATGTCTATCTTGACTTTTTCTAACCTGCCTAAGATTAAAATTCTTATAGATAACGTTTATCTTGCCATTTTGTGATAGAAATTCTTATGAATGATTGTCTATCCTATTTTTAGAAGGACTTTTGAATGTCAATTATCTAGTTTACGCGTTATGTGAGACCCCCCCCCCCAATATTCGAGGAAGTGCTTTGGTGACGGTGTCATCATTTTGGGGATATAAGGTGTCATGGGAGTTTCCCATGGGCATTGAGAGGTTGAATGGCAAGGGACCCTTTGGGGCCACGTGGTCATCCGTGTGCCCTCTAGGGCTGCAAGGCTTCTCGTGTGCCTCTTAGAACCACAGGGTCACCTGTGGGCCCTTCAAGCAGCCATGCCTTTGCATAACTTTAGGGAGTGCCCCCCACGGCTATCCCCTCAATTCTAGTTCGACCCATTTAACGTGGGTTGACCTATTTATTATTAATTTTTTCCTTTTACTTTGTCTTTCTGTATCATGGCATATCAATCGTTCCCTACTCTTTTTCTTGGGTTTCCTAGGGAGAAGAGTAGTTCTTCTTCACTAATTATTTCATATGTTCTTCTTCAATTGTGGGTGCTTATAGAGGTAATTTTTGCAAAATTGTTTACTGGGTTCTCAACCTTCTACGTGCGGTCCCTCACTATAAAAATGAAGAATGGTCTTCTCTTTCTTTTCATTTTCCACTCCACTTTCTCTCTCTTAGGCTTTTCCTTTCCTATTTTCTCTTTCAACTCTTTACTCCTTGTGCCCTAACTATCTGCGACCTATCGTCGTTTGCCTTATGGCTCATGGCCCCCTTACATCCAAATCGCATCACCTTGGCTGTCATTGTTTCACAACACTAGCCCGCTACTATCGCCGCATCGCGCCACAAGCCCACGACCATTGTCACCTTACCCCACAAGACCATAGTCGTCTTCGCATCGTGCTTAAAGCCCGTGGTTGTCTCCATCATGCACAACATACTCGAGTTTGTGGCCTTCTTTTAAGCCCGCGACCCTCTTTTGCCAAGTTGCCCTAGCTAATAGCTTCATCTTTTTCGTTTCCCCTTGATTATGATATGCGACTCCTCTTCCCAATAAAGTGTTGTCTTGCTCTTGTTAATGTAGGTTAGGTAGCTATGTATGAAGCCTCTCTATGGGTGTAACGCCCCGCTCCCACTTACGGGTGTTACTCGTGAACAATTACCCGAATTGTCCACCTGCCCGGCCTTAGGTGAAGGGTGGACCATGTTTCCAGAGGAAACGCCCTAGGTGGGAACTAGGCTCGTCCTTCCCTTCCCGCAACCCCAAGATTCACTAACAGAATTGGGCTTCAACCACACTGCATTTGATTAAAGAAAGCTCATGAAAATGCCCAACCGTAATTTTCTTATTTATTTCAATTCTTTCTCTATTCGAGAATTTTTACCAGGCTCCATGAAAATCACCATTTAAATCAATCCATTGATTTATTACCAATTTAGGAGGAAAAACTCATAATTTTTGATTTTCCAAAATTTCGGCATTATTCTCCAAAATGCCCGAAATTTTGGAAAATCTAAAATTATAAGTTTTTCCTCCTAAATTGGTAATAAATCAATGGATTGATTTAAATGGTGATTTTCATGGAGCCTGGTAAAAATTCTCGGATAGAGAAAGAATTGAAATAAATAAGAAAATGATGGTTGGGCATTTTCATGAGCTTTCTTTAATCAAATGCAGTGTGGTTGAAGCCCAATTTTGCTAGTGAATCTTGGGGTTGAGGGAAGGGAAGGACGAGCCTAGTTCCCACCTAGGGCGTTTCCTTTGGAAACATGGTCCACTCTTCACCTAAGGCCGGGCAAGTGGACAATTCGGGTAATTGTTCACGAGTAACACCCGTAAGTGGGAGCGGGGCGTTACAGTTTGGTATCAGAGCATGGTTGGAGCATCAAGTGGAAGATACTTGGAGAAATGTGGTCGAAGGTTGATCGGAAGGCCTTGGGATTAGGACCACAAGTGATCGAGGACCCTAGGGGTTGGGTTGAGACGTTAAGGTCTATGGTGATGGAAATGGAAGGCTCGGATATTCCTGCTATAGGAATAGGAAAATATCATGGGTTGAGATGATATATCGTAAGAGATATACGGGTTGAGCAAAGAAGAGTCAAATGCCCAAGTGTGGGATTGGTATCGAGGACCCGTATGTGGAAATTTGGAGGTTCATGAGGCATTCTAAGGATAAGAGTTCCTTGCAATTGAAGTGTTGAGGCTTGTATGGGGACACAAAACCAAGTCATGATAAGAATCATGATGGGACAAGGAGAGCCCAAAGTATATCTAATCCGGGAATGGATTAGCGGAGCACCCCTATGTTGGGGAAGATGATCAAGCATGTGTAAGGGAATGGAGTTGTTCCCTTAGAGGTGGTGTGCTAAGGGTTGTGTGCTTGAACTAGGGTGAGCTAAGGTTGAAATTAGCTCGAAACCCAAAGAAAGAAATAGTCAACAGGTCATGCCTACCCTAGCCATGAAGGGCTACCATTAAATCTTAGAAGTTGGCATGGATTGCCAAATAGGTGGAGAGATTTTAAAGAGAGATGATTGGAAGGTGGAGATTTAATCTCCAAAATAAATCAAAGGCTAGGATTAAGACCTAGCAAAGCACATGGATTGTGCTTCCTTTGGATGGCTAAGATTTTGTCTTGTAAAGTGAGAGAAGATCCAATGGTGGATTTTAAGCAAGACTTAATGCCATGGATTGTGTTAATTTGGAGGGTGAGGATTTATTCTCACCAAATAAATCCAATGGCTAGGATGCATTCTTGAAATAAGGAAAACTAGTATATAATGGCAAGTGAGGAACTCTTGCCTTCCTTTGGCCATTTGGAGAAAGTAATGAAGAAAGAAAGAAAGAAAGAGAGATAAGAAAGTCTCCCATGGAAGAAAAAAAAAGTGAAGAAGAAGATGAAGGAATCAAAGTAAGTTATTTCTTTCTTGTCTTTACTTTAGTATGTTTGTATGTAAACTAAATGGCATGTTGGAATGTCATCCTAGATGGCAGAAGATGATGGTGGGAGCTCTCTTGAGAAGAGGATTTAAAGCTTCAAAGAGAAGAATGTTAAGGTAAGGGATGACCCCATGTGGAGGAGGTCTTGCATTGCATTGTAAGTAGGTTGCATAAACTTTTATGTATCTCTTTGCATGCTTTATTTGTTCATGAGACCTATGGCTATGGGGTGGGGAAGAAATGGTGGGTTGATGCCTCAAACCATGTTGGGTTGTGAGGATGGAATAACCTAACCATGCTTGCATGCATTTGCCATTACATAGACTTGTTATGCTTGTATTTACTTTGCATATGCACTCTTACTGAGCTTTTGGGCTCATGAGGTTTTATCCTCCCCTTGTAGGTTGTTCTTATGTCAAAAGAAAAAAGGGAAAGTGGCAAGCTTGTGGTGGGAAGCTCTTGGGGAATATTTCTTGTTGTTGTAAAGTTATGGCTTAAAGAAGCCTAGGTTTGTGGTATTTAATTTGTGGCTTGATGGCTTAGGGAAGCCTATTTATTATAAGTGCTTCATGTGATGTAATTTAATGGTTTGCAATGGCTTGTGAAGGCCTAGAACCATGGATGTAATTTATTTGGAATAAATCATGAGGTTGGAGAAAATGAATTTTTGTTGTGAAAATAGGCTTGGGAATTGAAAATAGGGAGATTTTCAATGCATTTTTTTGGAGTATTATTTCTAGAAAAATTTGGGTTTTAAAGGCCCAAGAAAAAAAAAAGGAAAAATGAGTGAAGGAGAAGCAGGGGGGGCAGCCAGCAGCAGCAGCAGGCCGCAGGGTGGCCGCACGCGCGGGCGGGCGCCCGGCATGCGCGGCCAACACCCAGCGGGGCCCCGCGTGGGCCCCGTCGGCCAATTTTTTTAAAAATTTGAAATTTTTGGGGCATTTCTTAATTGATTTTGGGCCCCGGAGGAATTTTCAAAATAAAGGAATTTTTTAGGCATTTTGGAGAATAATGCCGAAATTTTGAAAAATCGAAAATTATGAGTTTTTCATCCTAAATCGGTAATAAATCAATGGATTGATTTAAATGATGATTTTCATGGAGCCCGGTAAAAATTCTCGGATGGAGAAAGAATTGAAATAAATAAGAAAATGGCGGTTGGGCATTTTCATGAGCTTTCTTTAATCAAATGCGGTGTGGTTGAAGCCCAATTTTGCTAGTGAATCCTAGGGTTGAGAGAAAGGAAGGACGAGCCTAGTTCCCACCTAGGGCGTTTCCTCTGGAAACATGGTCCACCCTTCACCTAAGGCCGGGTAGGTGGACAATTCGGGTAATTGTTCGCGAGTAACACCCATAAGTGGGAGCGGGGCGTTACAATGGGTAAGCCTTATGTTTCCCTTATCTAACTTTAGTCAAGATTTTCTTTGGAGTTTTCACCTTTCTCCTTTCAGATTCATCCCAGCAGTTGGTTGTTGTTAATTGCTTTCTCTATCTTGTGTACTCAAAGACGGGTGCATGCGTCTCCTCAACTATTTAGTCATTTTTATAGCCTTCGGGGGGTGGACCACTAGGTTAATTTTTATACCTTTTAGCGAGTCCTTTTTGTTAGGCAGTTGTTTGTTGAAGCCTTGCATAAGGTGATTTCGAAGATAAGTGGTTTGTTCTCAAGCCTTCTTATGACTTCTTGACCCCTCAATTTTGGAAATTCCGATCATCATCATTTCCATAGGCTATCAAACTTCCACGCCCTTTTGGATCTTTGGGGTAGCTTCACTGTAGAGATTAAACGTTTGCTAGCTGATGACCCAGTTTCTCTTTGGGGTATTATGTCAGAGGAAAATATCACCTTATTGGTTAGGGTGTATTCTCCAATAGTTTAACTAGCGCTTCTGGGATTTTTGGTGGTATACCGATAGTCGAGCCCCCTCTTGACGACGACAATGATGCCTATGATGCTCACTCTTTAGATGATGAGTTAATGGAGAAATCTTGTCTGCACCTCCTCTCCTACAGCAGGGAATAAGTTTCATTTGAGGGTATTTATTTATTTGTTTTCTTTTTTTAGCATCTTCTCTTATTCCCTACTAGGGGAGAGTCACTATCATCACTCCATTTTCACAAGAAATTTTTATCCTAGTGAGAGAGCAATTATTGTAGGTGTCAAAAGGGGAATGCGGAATGGAATCCCCATCCAAAGGTCTAACAGTTGAATCAATGATAAGAGTGATGAGCTTTCCAAATGGAAGCTTTCTAGTGGTTCTGCTAGTAATAGAATCATACATTTTTTAGAAAATGAAACAAGGAAGGTTTAAATAAATATTGAAGATAGCACACTAAATTATCTCGAGGTTAGAAGGAGTGATAATGTGGTGAGATGTTCCTCTACAGTTGATGGAAGTGGCAACAAATGATGAAGAACCCAATGTTTTGGATCTAAAATTTCTTAGGATCCAAGATATTTAAGGGATTTGTAGGGTTCCTCTAGGCTAGTCAAGAATAACCAGATTCCATCGTGGTCAAGAGTAAGATTTTCTAGAGTAATGTCACTAGACACTAACTCTAGAAGGTTAGTTAATTCTTCAGAAGGGAAGGAATAGTTTGTTTCATTGATCCTAAAATAAATGGAGTCTCTATTGTATTCTTCCCGTTTGATTTCCACAGGAGATTTTGAAAGGTTGGAATAAAACTCTCATAGTTTGTCAGGGAAAATAGGTGTGTCTAAGGTCGACAACTTAAACCACCCCATTGTGGTGATCCATCGTGTAAGATTTCTTCCAAAACTAATTTGCTCAAAGTTGTCCCAGTCGATATTTCTACCTAGCAAAAAATCTATTTTTAGGGCTCAATCATACAGGGCTCGATTTCTATTAGTTAGGAACCTGGGGTTTTGGATGATGATGGTAGGTCAGTTGAGGATACAAGATCCTTCCTTTTCGGGGTCATTTTGGTGACAGAGATAAGAACTAAAGAAATCGAAAATGAAAAGAAACAGAGATACCTGGAAACTGATTGTAGAGACGCTAGGGTTCAAGAAAGATATGAGAGGTAAGGGATAAATTAAATAATTCCCTATTTATACTCGTGTAACTGGCACTTTAAATTATAAAGTAAAATTTGAAAATACTCAGGTAACGTTGAATTTTAATTGAGTGTCAATGTCCTCTTACTCAACTAATTTTCTCGCTTACTTGAGTGGTATTGGCTATTAGTCTGATACTTGAGTATTTGGATATTTCAATCAATTGAAGATTTTTGATTTTCTCAAGTGACTAAGATACGTTACTTGAGTGAGGCTTGCAATTTCTCCGCCTTAGAGTTTTACTCGATTACAGATCTAATTTACTCGATTGAATTTTTTACAATAGTCGATTTTATATTCTTCTTACTTGACTAAGATATTCATATCTAAAATATTTCTATAATACTCAATTATTGAGTTATTCTAACTCGATTGAGGATTGAACCTACTTGATTTAAATAACTACTATACTCGACTTTAAACCAAATTTACTCGACTATTCAGGCTGCATAATTAATTATTTTCTCATCTCAAATTTTGATAACTCCTAACTCAGTCAAGATCTTTGAGAATTGATTTTTCTCTAATGGTTTAGTGAAAATGTTAGCTAATTGGCTCTTAGTTAGCACATATTCTAAAATTATATCTTCCATTTGCACATGATCTCTTATAAAATGATGCTTTATCTCAATGTGCTTGGTTCTTGAATGATGCACTGGATTTTTAGCCAAATTCATAGCACTAGAATTGTCACATTTAATAGGAATATGATTGACTTTAATTCCATAATCTTCCAACTACTGCTTAAGCCACAAAATTTGGGCACAACAACTACTAGCTGACACATACTCAGTTTCAGTACTGGAGGTGGCCACATTATTTTACTTCCAGACCATGAGATCAACATACTTCCAAGCAATTGACAGGTGCCACTTGTGATTTTTCTATCTACCCTACATCCAACATAATCAACATCTGCATAAGCATAGATCTCTAGGGGAGAAGATCTTGGATACCATAAACCTAAAGATGGAGATCCCTTGAGATACTTAAATATTCTTTTAACAGTAGTTAAATGGGGCTCCTTTGGGTCACTCTGGTATCTAGCACACAATGTCACACTAAAGAGAATATTTGGTCTAGAAGTAGTAAGATAAAGAAGAGATCCTATCATCCCTTTATACATCTTTTGATTCAGTGATTTTCCCCTTTCATCTTTATCTATTTTGATAGATGTGCTCATAAGGGAATCCATGGATTTTTCCTCAGTCATATTAAATTTCTTTAGGATATCTCTAATATACTTAGTTTAGCTGATAAAAATGCCATCTTTTAATTGCTTAATCCTAGAAAATGCTTTTACTTTCCAACCATACTCATCTCAGATTCTACTTGCATCATAGCAGAAAATTATTTACATAATTTATCATTGGTAGATCCAAAAATAATATCATCTACATATATTTGTATTATAAGAATGTTCTTTTTATCCCTTTTGATAAAGAGTGTGGTGTCCACATTTCCTCTCTTAAAATTGTTCTTGATGAGAAAATTACTTAAGGTTTCATACCATACCCTAGGGGCTTGCTTAAGTCCATAGCCTTGGATAGCTTAAAAACATAGTCCTTATGAATTGGATATTCAAAACCTAGGGGTTGCTTAACATATACTTCTTCTTTGATATACCCATTTAGGAATGCACTTTTGGCATCCATTTGATATAGCTTGAACCATTTGTTACAAGCATAAGCCAACAATAATCTAATGGCTTCTAATCTTGCTACAGGTGCATAAGTCTCATCAAAATCTATTCCTTCTTCTTGACTGTGGCCTTGGGCCACCAATCTAGCCTTATTTTTTACAATGATTCCATTTTCATCCATCTTAGTTCTAAAGACCCACTTGGTTCCAATGGCTTGCTTATCTTTTTGCTTAGGAACTAAGGTCCACACCTTATTCCTTTCAAGCTGATTAAGTTCATTTTGCATAGCCAAAATCCAACTTGGATCTTCTATAGCCTCATCTATGGTTCTTGGTTCTGGATTGGATAGGAAGGCTACATATTGACATTGATTTCTCAAATGAGATCTAGTTCTTACCCCTTGAGACATATCTTCCAAAATTCTAGACTTGTCTACATATGTCCTTTCTCAATGAACAACTATATCTCTAGATTGTTCATTTTCCTTTTCTATTTGAGAATTTTCATTTTCTTCCTCAATTGGTTTCTCTAGAATTTCCCATTCATCATCTTTAAATTGTTGTATTATTTGGATATTTTTATTATTCTCATTAAAGCTTACATGAATAGATTCTTCTATAACCATAGTTCTTTTATTATAGATCATATTTGATTTGCTTGAAGTTGAATAACCTAAGAACACACCTTCATCGCTTTTAGGGTTAAATTTTCCTAGGTTGTCTTTGCCATTATTTAGGACAAAACATTTACACCCAGAGGCTTTAAGATATGAAATATTTGGTTTCCTTTCTTTATATAGATCATAGGGGGTTTTCTTATGAGTTGGCCTGATAGATACTCTATTTAATATATGGCATGTAGTACTAACTACTTTAGCCCAAAAGTATCTAGGTAATAAGTTCTCACATAGCATGGTTCTAGCCATTTCCACTAAGGACCTATTTTTCCTCTCTACAACTCCATTTTGCTGAGGAGTTCTAGGAGTTGAAAAGTTGTGAGAGATCCCATTTTCATCACAGATGGACTTAAGTACATATTTTCAAATTCCTTTCCATAATCACTCCTAATGCTAGAGATTTTTAGATCTTTTTCTGTTTGAATTCTTTTACAAAGTTTTATGAATTCATCAAAGGTGCCATCTTTATTTCTCAAAAACATAGTCCCTATAAATTTAGAATAATCACCACCAACAACAAAAATATATGATTTTCCTCCTAGACTATGAGTTCTCATGGGATCACACAAATCCATATGCAATAGTTCAAGTGGTCTAAAGGTTGACACTATGTTCTTTACTTTGAATGATGTTCTAACCTGTTTACCCTTCATGCAAGCATCACAAAAGTTGTTTTTGTCTATGTTCATTTTAAGCAATCCATTTACCAAATCCTTTTTCATTAGTTTTGATACAAGATGCAGACTAGCATGACCTAATCTCCTTTGCCATAGAGTATTTTCATTGTTATTTACAACAAGCAAACATGTATCAATCTTTACTTATCCTATGTTAATTATGTACACATTACCACTTCTTTTACCAGTTAAAATTTCAGCATTTGTGATTTTATCTATTACCTTGCATTCATGCTCATCAAAGTATACACTATAACCTTTATCACATAATTAATTAATGCTTAACAGATTATGCTTCAATCCATTTACATAAAAAACATAAAAAAAATGTAAGTATGCATAGAATTGCCAATTGTACCAATACCTTCTATTTTCCCTTTAAAATTGTCACCAAATGTGACATGGTTGCCTTGTTGATCTTCTAGCTTGTTGAAGAGACTGCCATCACCAGTCATATGCCTTGAGCAACCACTATCAATGAACCATCTGACCCTCAAGCTGTTGCTCTTAAGACATAGGGACTGCATTCAAGAAAAATCAAATTGGTACCCAAGGACTTTGGGTCCAATGGACTGGGCTCCTATCCTCCTGATCCCTTGTTCTTAACTACCGAAATCTTTTTGGGAGCTAGTTTTACTTCTTTAGGAACCCAAATCTTTTTAATTTTGTATGGGATTCCCATTGCTATAAGGCAAAACAAACTTCTATGACCATAATTTTTACATTTTTATGCATTTTGGTCCTAAGTCTTTCTAATTTGTTTTAGCCTTGACTAATTTTCCAAAGGCTTCGGTGCTACTATTTCCATTATATCCTATGCGTTCTTGATCATAAAACCCTTTTTGAGATTCAAGAATTTTTTCTAAGATGGTATTGCCTGCTGTGAAGATAGCATTGTTTTTAAGCTTTAAGCTTTATTCTAATGCAATAACCTTTTCCTATAAAGCATTGTTTTCTTTTTCAAAAATCTTACATTTTTCTCTAGTATTTTATAAATCAAAAATAATTCTTTTGCATAATTTTCCAAAGGTTAAGTTGTTTTCATTTTCACTCTCACTAGAATAAAAAGATGAATTAGAAAATGAATCAGAATCACCTACATCTGAATTTTCTTTGGCTATTAAGCAAAGATTGATAATCTCATTGGCTTCATCTTTTGATGAGAAGGAAGTGTTGTAACACCCCGCCTCACCAGGCGTGTCACTATAAGGGTATTCCTAGGATTTCTTTTTTTTTTGTTCCCTCTAAGTTCAACACGCGCGGTGTATCAAGAAAAATCTTCACATGCAGACACAAATCCCAAGAACCCCAGTCTTGCCCGTTTAACTATCAAGATCAATAATCTTAAACTAAACGAGACATAACACAACGCAGCGGATATATTAACATCAAGCACCGTAGTTCTTACATGGTATTTCCATAACAAAATACATAATACATGTCAAATGATGACATTGCTACCATACAACTGTTCATATACAACCTAAAATACATGCTAAAACCTCCAAACGTTACAACGACTATCAAACTAAGCACCATTGGCCCCCAACTGGCCGTGTCCTCGCCCTTGCAGCAGTCCCTGTCTGGAACGTCGAATGTTCCAGGGGTATAGCCCAGATTAGATGATAAAACATCTAAGTGGCGGCATGAAATAGTTTATACAATGCATGAAAGACATACGAGCATGGCATACTTAGACAACAACAATATACAAGACACGTCTAACTTGAGAAATCGCCCTGACATACTCAACCTCTCATGGAAAACACCATTCCACACATCGTTGGGGTTGACCTTGCCACGACATACTTAATCCTCGAGTGTCCTACCGTGTCACTCGATCACCAGCCCCGGATGCCCTACCGTGTCACCCGATCACTAGCACCAGCCCCGGGTGCCCTACCGTGTCACTCGATCACTAGGATTAACCTTGCCCCATTCTCAAGAAGACCCCATCCCATCCCACACGGACACTACACCGACATGAATATCAATACCCTGATGATATAAAAATCACACGCCATGCATCGACTCTTTTAAGCAAAAACAGTTGATGCAATGTACCACATGATCAATATGCAAATGATGTCATATATACATGAATAAAACGCCTTTGCAAAACAACCCAAGTTCTGGAGGGTATAACCGCTTACTAGAACTGATCCAATTGCGTGTAACCTAGGTTCGGGAGGGTAACACCGCCCACCTGAACCTATTACACACATTCCAACATATTTTCAAGATAAGGTAAAGCTAGAATTAGACCACTCACCTCAAACATATTCGGATTGCCTCGATCCTCGTGCACTATCTCGATTTATGTGCCAAATCCCAAACCTTTAAACTTATACTCAACCTCAAGCCACAATATTCCCTAAACACCATATTTAATTAAGGAAGCATTAAAATCCATTTTCCTCAATTATTCCATAATTTCCTCTATTTTCTCCTATTTTTCACCTTGATAATTACAAAATAATTATTTCCTCAAACATTTTTCCCAATTTCTCCACATGATAATTCCTAAAATAAATTAATAAAAATACTGGAACAAGAATTACCAAAATGCCCCTTCGCACTTACCTTCACGCGCCGGCGTGTGGGTGCAAGTGGTTTGTGGCGCGTGCATCTCACGCGCCACCTTCTTCTCCAAAACTCCGACGGACGATGGATACTCCGATGACCAAAATGAAGACACCCCCTTGAAGTCCACGTTTAATCGATCCTATTGGCACCGGTTTGAGGCCGAAAAGCCACCGAAAAATGGCCCAAAAGGCCAGTTGCAGGTCGCGGTGGCGGACCACCTAGGGTTTTCTGATTTGCTTCGAACAGCCTCCAAACGCGCACCAAACTTCACCAAACTCTCCAGATCTTCTCTCCTTGATGCGAGGGTCAAAAGCGCCCTAACCATGATCTTTGATTCTACCTCTAACGCATCCAATTTGAAGCTCCAAATTTTCAAAACCCTCGGCCACTTTGCTCCTATTTATACCCGTTTTCTCGACCGAAAATCTCCAAATCTTGGTTGATCTTATCCCTTAGACACTAGATCTAGCCTTTAACACCCTCGAATAGCCCTAAATCATGAGGATAATCCTTTGAAAATCTCAGCCAGATTTTCGGTCGCTTTCTCCATTAATTCCGGTCATATCTTGACCAATTTCGACCAATGGACACCACCTAATACCTCCCCAGGCCGTATACCACCTTCCCAAGCTACCCCTCAACCGTCCCATCACCAGAAACAACGACCACGTGCGGTGGAAGGCGGCGGCTGACTTCCCTGTTGTGTTCACACTGTGCAGTTTTGTTAAATTGCATTTTCACCCCCACAGTTTCTTCCAATCACGTTTTGGTCTTTCCCATGCACCCCTGAACTATCCAATACCACCATTAAGGCCCACAAGTTTATTACATCTCATTTGACCTTCGAAATTCCTGAAAAATTACCGTTTTGACCTCCCTCGGGCAATTTTAAAAAATTACACTTAGGCCCGATTGATCATTTTGACCTCAAATCCATTCGTTTCAACTCGAAATCACTTAAGGGTTGTTATATACATAAAATATTAGTCCTTGATATCCTCCATTGACTTTCTGGATGTCTCCTACATCGATTCGGTTTTCTCAGCCCGATCGACAACTGTACCGAAAACTGTTCCCGATCCAATTTCTTTCACCACTAAAAATCATAATTTAAATCACTCGTCGATACTATACAGTTTTCCTTAATCGTTTAGGGTCCGGGGTACTCCCTCTGACTAATTTGGTCGTCCAAAGTTGCGTTAGTGTACCCTATAGTCTTATTTTTCTGTAAATTCCATTTATGCCCTTCATTAAATATCATTTATATCCTCAAATCAATCCCGGGTATTACAAGTGTCCTCATCACTCCAAGCTGCCACTACTTTCTTCTTCTTCTTTTTATCCTTCAGCCTTTCATCTTTCTTGCCTTCTGGGCATTCTGGCCTGATATACCCTGGCTTCCCACAACCATAGCACTTTATTTCCTACTTACATTCCTTCTTGTCAAACTTTTCATACCTGTTCTTTTGGAATTGTCTAAAGGACTACTTTCTGAATTTTTTTGTAAAAATTTTTAGCAATAAGAGCAATATCTTCCATATCACTTGGATTAGTTTCAGAATCAAAAATATTATTTTTAGATGTTTTTAAAGCTACTCCTTTATTTTTAGCACAAGGAATTTCTTCTTGCCTTCTCATGGAAAGCTCATGTGTCATGTGGGATCTTAATAGTTCATCTATGGATAGTCTTTCCAGGTCTTGAGCTTTTTGAATAGCTATGACCTTAGGATGTCATTCATGAGGAAGGCATTGCAAAATTTTCTCTACTATGTCCTCATTGGAGATAGGTTTTCCTAGGTTCTTAAGATTAGAAACAATGTTATTTAATCTAGTATACATATATTTAGTGGTCTCACTAGGTTGCATTAAAAACAATTCATAATCATGTTTAAGCATTCTTATTTTGGACCTCTTTACCATAGAGGTTCCTTCATGTTACTACAAGTTTGTCCTAAATTTCCTTAGCGATTTCATAGGCTAATATCTGGTTGTGTACTCCTTTAGGCTGAGTGGACACTCCAACATGTTTTTGGCTGATGCATTTAGCTTTATTTGATTCATGTCCCGCTCAGTCCAATTTTCATCTGGCTTTATGATGGTGTTCGTTCCCACTGTCACCTCAGGCATTTGGAAGTTGGTGATAATAATTTTCCAAGCCTCCACGTCCCTTGAGAGGATGAAAGTCTTCATCTTGTTTTCCAATATGCGTAGCTGTTCCCATCAAAGAATATGGGCTTGTTACAAGATTGGCTTTCATGAAAGGCACTGCTGGATGTGTTAGCCATCTGATCTTTTCTCCTAGGTGGTTAAACCTGCTTAAAAGAGACCTGTTCTAATACCACTTGATATAAACGTTAGCTTAAGAGAGGAAGTGAATTAAGCTTTTTCACCCTTTTCAAAAATTGAACTTAGATAATTGGAATTGAAATAAGAATGCAGTAAGAAAAGAACAAGTGCAAAGTGGTTCAGCTTCAATGCTTAGTCCACTACCTTGGTTCACAACCAAGGATTTTGCAAACACATACAAAGTGTATTCTATTACCTTGTAGCTTTTACAAGCTCAACTACAAACCTTTACAGTTGGTTTTTTACAAATAAACTCAGCCATAACCACTGTCTTTCAAGGATTAGGCGTAACCTATCACACTTGGCTTTTTATACTTGGCTTGACTAAAACTAATACACTACCTTCAAAGGATCAGACTTAACCTTTTACAAGTTTCACAAATAACATGAAAGGACTTCTCAAGAGAAAAATATGAAATGAAATAGGAAGCATTAAAGCTTTTCTCTTGATAGAGAGAGTTTATAATTGGGAAAATTTAGAATGAAAAACACTCTCTAAAGAAAATCTCACAAAACGATTTAAATAGAATCAACTCATGAGAAGCAAGAAGGATTTTAGACCACTATATTTTTCAAAGTTCAACAAAAGTTACTCGACTAATATAGCACTTTAATCGATTAGACTTTTCATGTAATCAATTATATAGAGGGTTTACTCGAGTGTGACCAAGTCATTATTTGACTAACATAAAAGCCACAGAGTCTTTGCATTACTCACTCGACTACAAAGTTAAGATTACTCTACTAATATAAGACTTCACTAGAGTACCAATATTTGTTACTCAATCGCATTTAGATCCAGAGACTTAGACAGAAACCAATCTATCTTAACTCGACTAATACATATACTTACTCGATTAATAAAATATATTAGTCGATTGAAAAATAAGTTTCACTGTAGTAAAAAAATGCTCAAATTTATATAGGTTTGAAGATACTCGATTATTCAAACAAGCTCACTCGAGTGATGAAAGATCCTTACTCGATTTCAAAAGAACCTTTCTTGATTTAGGTTCAAGATAACATAACTTTGCATAACATACTCGAGTAGGAACTTATGATAGTCAATTGGACCAATTCATATACTCAATTGTTTTTGAAAGAATGTTGAGGAATACTCGATTAATTATATCAAAAAGGCTTTTTTCGTACTTCGTCAATTTTCATAAAAGTTCTCTCACAAGCTTTATAATATACTCGACTAATACAAAAGTATACTCTACTATTTTTAAAATATACTTCAGTATGAAATTTCCAAACTTAAGAGAAAATTAAAATGTTATGGAATTCATCAATAAACCAAATTTACTAAAATATTATTGATTACCAAAAAATATTTTCTTAATAAATCAAAATACAAATCTCTCAACCAAGATCATATCTTCATTCATATTCTCCATCTCACTTTTATGAATGAGATCCTAGATTTCCTGATAGAGGTCCTATTCTTAAGAGTTAAGAATAATGTGAGGAGAATCTTTAGTTCAAGATTTCTTAAAGATATTTCTGTAACACCCGGTGTTACCGGTGTTATGAGAATGAGAAAGGAAGTAAGAAAACTTCCAAAAATGCCCTTGGGGATGTGCTAGATCCTTGAGATTGAGAGTGCCCTATGAAAGAGGTATTTTGGTAATTTTGATAGCAAAGTCCAATTAAAGGGTATTTTGATAAATTGAAAATAATTCCTATGTGGAATTAGGTGAATAAGTGAATTAAATCCCAATTTTGTATTTATGTGGAGATATGGGATTAATAATTCATGAAAGGGGTATTTTGATGATTTGGAGTGATTTCATATAGGAATTTAATTATGGAAAGTAGGAAAAATGGAGAATATAAAATTATTGGAGGAGAATAATTAATTTTCCCTAAAATGGTGAATTAATGTGGTATTTCCACATGGATGACCAAGATAAAGAAATGAAAGCCAAGTTTGTGTCTTAGAGTGACACTTGGCATAATCTTGGAAATTTGAGAGAAAGTATATGTAACACCCGGTGTTACAGGTATTAAAAAAATAAGAAAGAAAATGAGAAAATTCCAAAAATACCCTTGAGAAAGTGAAGTATCGTTGAGAATAATGGTGCCCTATGAGAGGGGCATTTTGGTAATTTGGATAGTGAAGTCCGATAAAGGGTAATTTGGTATATTGGAGATAATTCCAAGGTGGAATTAAGTATGAGAGTGAATTAGTTCCCATTTTGCATTATGTGGAGATAAATGGGATTGAAAATTCACAAAGGGTGTTTTGGTAATTTTGGAGAGAAATTCCATAAAGGAATTAATTATGAGAAAAAGAGGAAATTAATTATGGGAGTGGAAATAATTAATTTTTCCTAAATTGGTGTATTTATATGTAGGTGCCACATGGATGATTTAGATTTAGTCTTGGAAGCCAATGTTGGTGGCATGGAGTGACACTTGGCAAAGTGGTGTCCAAGATAAATGGAAGATTAAATTAATTGCAAAAGAAATTGGAATATGGTCATTCTTGCAATTAATGGGAGACATGATTGTGTTGCAAAAAAAAAAGAAAATGTAAAGGAAATGGAAAATGGTCAAGCATTAATGATGGAAAATGGTCCCATTAAATTAAATGGGAAAGAAATTATATATGTCTCTCAAGTGGTCACTCATGTGATGGGGTGAAATTAGTCAAATTAAATATATGAGAAATGGCTAATTTTGGTATTGGAAGACTACATGATCCAATGGTTGGGATCAAGTCTTGAAAATATGGGGATTTAATAAATTGGAAAAGCCTTGAATTATGTCTTTCAAGGTTGATGGCATGAAAATTTCTCAAATTAAATAAATAGAAAAGAAAATCTATTTATGGAATGGAAGACTTGATCCAAGGGTGGAGATTAAGTCTTGAAAATCTAATGGTTGAGATGATTCAAGAGAAGTGGCATGGATTGCCACATGTAAAGGGATTTGAATGGTTGAGATCTAGCCTTCAAAAGTAAAAGAAATCTAATGGTGGAGATTAAAGAAGACAAGAGCACATGGATTGTGCTTTATTTGGATGGCTAGGATGGGTTCTTCCAACTCACATTAAATCCAAGGGCTAGGATTTATTCTTGCCATAGAATTAAATCAAAATGAATAAAGGAAATAATTGCCTATAAAAGGAGAAGGAGAGCCTTTCTCTCAAATTTTTCCCCATTTGAAGAGAAAGAAGAAAGAAGGCAATGAAGAAGTCTTCCATTGAGAAGAAAGAATAAAGATGAAAGAAAGGTAAGAAAGTATGTGTCTTGGCCATTTTAAGGCTAAATTTCCTTTCTTGAAATTTCTTTAATACTTAGTGATCCATTATATGGCTAGATTCTTTCAATGGGAAGAGTTAGAAGTGAAGCTAGAAAATTCTTAAAGCTTCAAAAGAAATGGAAAAGGTAAGGGATAGCCCCATAGGATGGTGGCTAGCAAGGGATGTAAGTATGGTTCATGAATTTCTATGTGTGCATTGGCATGTTGTTGTGTTCTAGGACCTATGGCCATGAGGTTGAGTGGGGTAGGGTAGATTAAAGCCTCAAACCAAGGTGGTTGTGAGGATGTGGAAGCCCTAACCATGTTGCATACATGCATTGGCATCACATTTATTTATTCATGTTCATACTATATGTCATTGCACCCTTATTGAGCTTAATAGCTCATGAGGTTTTTACCCTCACATGTAAGTTGTGAAAGCATGGTAAAGTCAAGACAAAGTGAAATGGCATGGGAAAGCATGGAAGAAGATTCAAGTGTATATTTTGGCATATGGAAGCTTATGTATTTGATTTGTGTAATGTAAATTTGTTGTTAGTTGAAGTATATGTTGTATTTATACAATGAGATAGTGGCTTATGGCACGTTGGTGCCTAGGTTGAGTGAGGTCTCATTTGGTGTGTATGATGGGAAGCACTAAGAAGTTAAATCCTATGATTTATGGTTGGAAAATAGTGGGTGTTTGATGTATGTTGTGGAGATATCAAGTATATTGTTTAGGCCTTAATTATGGAGAATTAAAGGCAAAATTTGGATGAAAGTGAGGCATTTTATTTAATTTATTTTTCTAGAAAGTTTGGGTTTAAATGCCCAAGAAAAAAAAATGCAAAAGCAGCAAAAGGGGTAGCCAGCAGCAGCAGGCTACTGGGCGGCCGCTCCCGCGCGTGGGCGTGCGGCCGCGCGACCAACGCCAGCAGGGCCCCGAGCGGGCCCCGGGGCCTGCCGTGGGCCCTGCCGGCCAATTTTTTTTAAAAAATTGGATTTTTAGGAATTTTGGGCCATTTATAAATTGAATTTGGGCCCTAGAGGAGTTTTCAAAAATAAAGGGATTTTTGGGCATTTTTGGAGAAAATGCCGAAATTTTTGACAAATTAAAAATTTGAGTTTTTCCTCCAAAAGTGGTAATCAATCAATGGATTGGTTTTAAATGGTGATTTATGGAGCCCGGTAAATTCTTGGATGGGAAAAGAATTAAATATAAATAAGAAATAGTGGTTGGGCATTTTCATGAGTTTTGTTTTTAGCCAATGTGGTGCGGTTAAAGCCCAATTTCGCTAGTGAATCCTGGGAATGAGGGAAGGGAAGGACGAGCCTAGTTCCCACCTAGGGCGTTTCATCTTGAAACATGGTCCACCCTTCACCTAAGGCCAGACAAGTGGACAATTCGGGTAATTGTTCACGAGTAACACCCGTAAGTGGGAGCGGGGCGTTACAGATTGGTATTAGAGCGTGGTTGGAGCATCTAGTGGAAGATGCTTGGGGGAAATGTGGTTAAAGGTTGATATCAAGGCCTTGGAAGTAAAACCACAAGTGACTGAGGACCCTAGGGGTTGGGTCGAGACATAGAGGTCTACGGTGATGGAAATGGAGTGCTCGGATATTCTTGCTATAGGAAAGGGAAAATATCATGTTTGAGATGATATACCGTAAGAGATATACGGGTCGAGCAATGAAGAGTCAAATGCCCAAGTGTGGGTATTGGTATCAAGAACCCGAATATGAAAATTTGGAGGTTCATGAGGCATTCTAAGGATAGGAGTTCCTTGCAATTGAAGTGTTGATGCTTGTGTGGGGACACAAAGCCGAGTCATGATAAGGATCATGATGGGATAAGGAGAGCCCGAGGTATTGCTAATCCAAGAAGGGATTAGTGGACCAACCTATGTTGGGGAGATGTACAAGCCCGTATGAGGGAATGGAGTAGAGGTGACGTGCTAAGGGTTGCGTGCTTAAACTAGGGTGAGCTAAGGTTGAAATTAGCTCGAAACCCAAAGAAAGAAGTCGTCAACAGGTTGTGTGACGAGCTCCGGGAATGGAACACGCTAAAGTTGCTTGTAGAGAGGCTCTAGGTGGAGCGAGCATGTGAAGCATATGCCAGTTATGGCCAGGGTAGGCATGACGTTGGTAGTTCATTGAAAGACTCCAAGGGGAGTCGGGTGTGAGTCATGCATGAGGGATGCATACGGTGCCATATGATTATATCGTTATGACGATCCTGGAGGGGACGTGCCTAGGGTATGAGTGGACCCTAGTTGATTTCATGATGAAATGGGATATATCCTAAGAAAGGATAGGTATGTGGCAAATGGACTCTAGCGGGTACTTGTGTGAGATGGAAATCCCAAGTGAGTCGAGCTGGAATCCATGGGGATCCAGATTTGGGATAAAGGAGTTGGGCATGCGTAGATATGCGCGTGGGAGCCATGGGATTGGAAGTCCTGGTTGAGAAAGGCCAAAGTAACCGTTCTTGTGAATGATGGATGAGAGGTTAATCTAAACTCTCATTGGCACTTGGGGTCAGGCGGGACGCCTAAGGTTGGGAGATGAGAGGTGAATAGACCCTCATTATGATGCCTAGGGTCAAGATGACGCCTAAGGTTGCGAGACCCTTAATGGGAGACGCGGAGGTCACCCAACGAAGGGTATGAGAGGTGGGGGCCGAGGGCAGTGAATTGTGGCAACAGGACATCCGTGGGCTATGCGCGCACAAGAAATGCCAACTTTGGATGCCAAGTGGGCAGGGGCATGGTGAGAAATGTGGAAGCCCCGAATTTTATATTCAAGTCATGGGAACCAGAGCAAGGCGTGCGGAAAGGCCAGGCCAAGCGTAGTGACTGAATGTGTTCATGAGTGTGCAAGAGGAGACGAGAGGTCTCAATTTACCTAGAAGGTAATGGTTGGCGCTCCATGGTTATGGGTGCTAGAGCCTGAGATGGGCTCAGTATGTCGATTGCGGATTGAGAGATCATTGATAATCAAGCTCCAGGATGAGCTGGGTGGCAAATGAATCATGATGGACTGGGATCCATTGTCGTGGAAAGTTGGAGCTTTCAAATGTTGAGTGAGAGGAGTGAGGTGTGATCTTGTGGGGTAAGATCATGAGGCCTCAAGAGGTGAAATGGTTTGAGAGTCTCTTAAGCGGTAAGAGATGTAGAGTCCTGATGAGCGAGGTTTATGGTGTGAGATTGGGGTTATCAAGGCAAGGATAACTAAGTATGATGGCTAGGGTAAAATGGTGGTGGAACCATCGTACCTTGGAGAGGCTTTAAGTAGCTTCAATGCTATGGGTGCTAGGCTCGATGTGACGGATTTGATGCTATTGACCATGTGGCAGAGGACTAATGAGTTGGCTCGCGTTGGGGGCAAGTGGCCCATGGGCCTGAGCAATTTAGTGAACTACAGGTGACGATCAGATGCCGAGGATGTAGAGCAGCACCTTAGGAAATTGGTCAAGTGAGACCGAAAATCTTCTGTGAGGGATAGGACATTTAGAGTAGTCCTAAGGAGGAAACCTGGAATGCAATAATAATCCGATAGATTTGTTATCGAGTAGGACGCCTGGTAAGAATAGTGGCTGCGAGCGTGGCGAGGTAGTCATGCCGAGTTCGATAGCAGAGGTGTGACTGGAAGGTGAAAGTCACGATACGGGGTGCGAAATAGATCAGAGTGGGACCTGGGCCATGCTGTAGGAAACTGTTGTTGGGCCAGTGTAAGGGACAACACAGTAAAAATGATTTGGTGTTAACTCTCTGAAACACAGGCCAACGTGATGGGAAAACAGTGTTGGGCCAGTGTATGGGAGTGACACGTGATTGGGTGTTGACTCTCTGAAGCACAGGGCAACACGATGGGGAGCTAGTGTTGGGCCAGTGTATGGGAGTGACACGATGATGGTGACAAGGTGTTGGCGCGCCTAAAGCACAGGGCAACACAGTGACTATGCAGATGGTCATGGACTGAAGATCTATGAGATGTTTGAGAAAGAAACCCGGGGAAAAGAAACGGGTCTAGCGTGGGAATATGCTACGGTTGACGCCTACTAGTGACGGGTCTAATGCTATGGACCACTAAATGCAGACGGTTAGTCCACAAGAGGGACTGCAGCCCTCCACGTGGAGTAACCTGTCTGTGGTGGAGACGATTAGACACCAAAGACCTGGGGTATGCTGTAGGTTATGCCTGAGCCAGACCTAAAAATTTTGTAAGGGTTGAAGTATGGTGGTAGTGCTGTGGGTGTCAAGGCAGCAAGAAAGTTTGTGAATCGAGGGAGTGATATCTTGTGGTGTGATAACAAGAGGTGTGGCGATGCTCCTTGTTAAAGGATGCTAACGCAGTTGTGGTTAAAATTTGATCGAAGCGGTTTCGTAAATTGGGATGATGGACCCAATGTGATCTGGTAGTAATGCATAAAGATGAGATTGATTGGTAGAGTCAGTAAATGGCTCCAGAATGATAAGTAAGTGCCGTGGAGGGTGAGACTTACGAGGTGAAAGCCAACCATGAGATGGGGAAATTGAAGTATGTGGAGGTTTCAAATAAAGCGATCTCTAATCCAGTGATGTGAGTTGTGGTAGGCTGAACATGTGGCTAAGGCACGATTTGAAATCTGTGAAGGTGCGCAATTGCACAGTCTGGTGTTAGTCTTGGTTGTGTCGATGCAAAATGAAGAAGTGTCTTCATGTGGCACTGGAAGGGTTTCCCGTTGATGACACACAAGAAATTGCCAGGTGGTAGCACCTGATGGCAATAGTGGAGCGTGAGGCCCGAGGGCGGTGAGGTAAAGCCTTGTTGGTACCGTGCATGCCTTTAGTATAAAGGTTCAGCGGGTCCTGGTGGTTAGACCAGGCAAATTATGAGAAAGAGATGCAAGGCGATGAAAGATAGTTGGTCAGGGCAGAAATGTGCCACTCAGAGGGGTGTGGCTTTGGAATGAGAGCTATCAATGGTAGTGGAATTGTGGTTAGGGTAGAACTTGAGATGTTCTCCCAAGAAAAGTTTCACATGAGGCAACAGTGTGAGATAAACTTCCTAAGGCGCTACAACTCTATCAGGAAAGGTCACCCAGGGAAAGGCCAGCGTAATGGCAAGTGCCTGAGTAGGAAGATGAGTCCTACGGCATTGAGTGGAAGTGTGAATTCCACAAGAATGGCAAGGGTGATTTCCAGTGGGTGGAGCTTAAATCAAAGCGGTAGTCGATGATTGCAAGTGCAGTGCCTAGAGGAAGGTTATGTGAGTTGTGAGCCGAGCGATTCGGCTAGAGTTAATCGAGTTGGTTAGATGGAAGTTGTGGCGAATTTAAGATGTCGCCAATGGGTAAAGAGAGCTCGAAGAAAGAGCTTATGGGACGAGATTGGTTTCCAGTAGTGGTGTTGAGGTGTTGAAATCACCTAATGGCTGCGAGTGATGTAGTTGAAGGGATGCCTTGGAGTGTGGACAATTGATAAAAATTAACCTCGTGTCTAAGGTTAATGGTTGTGAAAAGAAATCGGCTAGTGAAGTTGTTATGGTGTTAGAGCCATGTGGTTGCTCACCGAGAGGTGTGAGTTAGCTGTAGCAAAGGGTATAAGAAATCCGGGAGAAGCCAGAGTCTCCCAAGGATTTAGCTAGATGCTATATGTATAAAAGGTGATGTAAGGAAGGCGGCCTGAGAGTGGGGTCGTGCTGGTTGTGGTGACCAGTGAGATTCAGAGAGCAGCAAGTCTTTTGAGATGGCATGGTGGTGTCATCGTCGCGGTTAGGGAAAAAAAGTTGTCAGGAAGGTCAAAGGTAACCATTGTGCATGTTAAGACTTTGAAGCTGAGTGTGAATGGCTATGAAGGCTGGTATTGGTGAATTTTGAAATGCAACGATCGTGGGGGGAGAAATTCGTTGCTGTCACGGTGATGTCCTTGCCAAGAAGGACAAGAGGAACCATTATACATGGTTTAAATCAGGTGTCTATTGCAGGTTGAGAATGAACCTGATATAGGATGGCTGAAAGTTCGTGCCTCCAGAGTAAGAGGCTTTGTTGAGAAATGGTGAGATTTAAAGGGTCCTAATCAAAGTGAAGCTGGGCGAGAAAATTTGGCCAGAAGACCGCTACAAGAGTGTGTTGGAAATGTATGCCCTAAAGACACATTTTATTTAATTTATGGTAATGATGTTTCTTTTAGTCAGTTTATTGCACATATATCATTTGCATTTAATTGTTGGAAAAGTGTCCATCCTATTAAGTAAGTGATTCATGTGATGGGTCGTTCTTCACAGTTAGACATGAATCATGGGTACTTAATAAGCAAGAAAAATATTACTCTTGATCTTTTGATAGAACTGGGCATTCTATCATGATAAGATCATTGTGCAATAGATCCTAATGGAGGATGGCTTGCCTTAGCCAGTAAACAGTCCGTTTACTCTAATTGTACAAGCGCATTTGGAATGCGTAGAGTGGACCTGTGATAGAAGCTAATGACAAAGTACTGATTATCATGGAGCTGGTCTATTACTGCTACTACGTGGACGAGTACTCTAATACTTGAGTATTAGTTGGTGGTCTAGTGAGCCTAGAACTATATTCTTAGATTCACTGTAGGTGAGGTCTATCAAAGATCAGCAACCTTGTGAGTTGGGAGTGTGGTTTCTAATTAGCTAAGACAGACTGATACAAGATAGTTTCTGTGATTCACCCCCTTGTGATTGTCCAAGAATAATTAAATAATCCAGGGCCCTGGGAACGTGACTTAAGAGTGTGTGCTTCTGGGTAGCTCCCAGTGATAAGCAAGTACATTCGACTAGTCACGGATTATTGGACTAGTGATCTAAGGATGGTAGAAGTCATTTAGAGAGGTGTTAGTACATTATTCCTTTCTAAATGATGGGTGTTACACAGAGGGGTATTATCGTCATTACACTAGTAGGTCAAAGACATCGCACATGCAAAATTATTCGTGGGGTCAGTGTTACCATATGGTGATAGTTGGAACACTTAGAATGACAAAATATAGCTACTGGGTAGCAGGGATATTTTGGTCATTTTAGCAGCCATGAATAATTTGTCTTTTGGTCCCCAGGGTAGCTCGATGTAACTCATGTATTATTTAATACATTTTGGCCTGTTGGGTGAATTACATTGAGAGAGAATTATTTAATAGTTCATTGGTTTTAATTAATTAATTGGGCTAACCCAATTAGAGAATTAATTAAAATGGACTTGGCCCACTAGGGTTTGGCCCACTAGGGTTTTAGCCCTAGGGTTCTCCCTATATATATATTCTCTCTCTAGTTGTTTTTAACCCTAATTTTCGATTTTCTCTTCTTCACCAAGAGAGGCCACGAGTTTGAGTCATACTTTGGAAGATCAAGAGACCTGATGCGAAGGAGCCGACGAATCACAGGACAGCCGTCATCTCCACCACGCGAAGAAGCCGTCGCGCCTCCTCCTTCTGTCGCTCTATTCCGACCGGTAATCCGAAGAAAAAGTAAGTCTTCTAGATTCTTATCTATACGAGGATCGATTTTGTTTAAAATCGCTTCCGTTGCATGCTTTGATCCTCGTTGACGGTCCTTCAGAGTGGGGGTGTAACCATGATGGCTTGTTGTGGTGTGGACCAAAGGCACGAGTCATCCTACAGGTGCGATGCATAAGTGATTGTGCAGATGGTAATAAGCCAATCACTTATGCCACGCACCGTGGGTGATGACGAGGGCTGATTAAAGGTTCCACGACCCTAAGCGCAATGGTAGGATCCTGGACTCGTGGTAGGGTAAATAGCCAAGGTAAGGCCTAGCATGGGAACATGATTGTAAAAGTTGAAATGGGGTGAAGAATTAAAGAGGGGTTGCTCAGTGAAGAGTTCCCTAGTATGGGTATGAGACCCTACTAGCATGTAATAACGGCTAGTAAGTATCGTCGTGTGCTTAATGCAAAGAACTCCTGGTTGGGAGAAGGTTGTGGCCGAGCATGCTTAGGCTCGAGGTGAGATTGAAATGGTGCATACGTCGCCAAGCTCGATGTGAACTCGGGCAGTGCACAGGGTTGAAATGTGTGATAGCCTGGCACGGTGTTAGGTAAGTCGATTTTGCGTAATCGTACCGATAAATGAGGGTTGGCTGGTCAAGGTAGAAGACCATGTATGAAATAGCCGAAGTTGGCAAGGTGGGCCAAATGGGTGCTTCCCAGGTAGTGCCAGCATGGTAAGTTGATCGGTAATGAGAGGTTACCATGAGGATCAACTCAAACTATGTAGGCGTGTGATTAATGGCGGTATGCCATGGTGGAATGGGTGTCCGAGTGTCTAATGGGCACTAGAATGTGACATTGCGATGAATGATCGGTGCTAAGACGTTGCTGGTTGGACCAGCGTAAAATCGTGGCCATGTGTGATTGGCAGTGAGAAATGTTGCCGTGTGTGATCGGCGTAAAAATCGTGATAGACTGATCAATGATGCAATGTTAGCGTATGTGGTTTTGACTGATGGGAAAAATGGAAGTGGACTGCAAAGTGATGCTCGAGGTAGTGAAAATCCATCCAGAAATGGATAGCGTTGCGGTAAGCGTGATCAGCAACCAGTTGTGCAATTTGGCAAGAGGCCAAAGCGGTGTTCGGTTGTTGAATGTCCTCGAGAGTTGGAAGATCGAAAACCTAAAGTGAAGCCTTGAGGTAGGTGTAACCCGAGGTAAATGTGAAGAATGGATAGGCTATGGGATTCTCGAGCAGGAGAATTTGGCAAGTAGCCCGAGAATGTGATTGTCTTAGGTAGGAGATGATGGTAAAACGAATTTCGAGGACGAAATTCTTTTAAGGGGGGAGGAATGTAACACCCGATGTTACAGGTATTAAAACAATAAGAAAGAAAATGAGAAAATTCCAAAAATACCCTTGAGAAAGTGAAGTATCGTTGAGAATATTGGTGCCCTATGAGAGGGGCATTTTGGTAATTTGGATAGTGAAGTCCAATAAATGGTAATTTGGTACATTGGAGATAATTCCAAGGTGGAATTAAGTATGGGAGTGAATTAGTTCCCATTTTGCATTATGTGGAGATAAATGGGATTGAAAATTCACAAAGGGTGTTTTGGTAATTTTGGAGAGAAATTCCATAAAGGAATTAATTATGAGAAAAAGAGGAAATTAATTATGGGAGTGGAAATAATTAATTTTTCCTAAATTGGTGTATTTATATGGAGGTGCCACATGGATGGTTTAGATTTAGTCTTGGAAGCCAAGGTTGGTGGCATGGAGTGACACTTGACAAAGTGGTGTCCAAGATAAATGGAAGATTAAATTAATTGCAAAAGAAATTGGAATATGGTCATTCTTGCAATTAATGGGAGACATGATTATGTTGCAAAAAAAAGAAAATGTAAAAGAAATAGAAAATGGTCAAGCATTAATGATGGAAAATGGTCCCATTAAATTAAATGGGAAAGAAATTATATATGTCTCTCAAGTGGTCACTCATGTGATGGGGTGAAATTAGTCAAATTAAATATATGAGAAATGGCTAATTTTGGTATTGGAAGACTACATGATCCAATGGTTGGGATCAAGTCTTGAAAATATGGGGATTTAATAAATTGGAAAAGCCTTGAATTATGTCTTTCAAGGTTGATGGCATGAAAATTTCTCAAATTAAATAAATAGAAAAGAAAATCTATTTATGGAATGGAAGACTTGATCCAAGGGTGGAGATTAAGTCTTGAAAATCTAATGATTGAGATGATTCAAGAGAAGTGGCATGGATTGCCACATGTAAAGGGATTTGAATGGTTGAGATCTAGTCTTCAAAAGTAAAAGAAATCTAATGGTGGAGATTAAAGAAGACAAGAGCACATGGATTGTGCTTTATTTGGATGGCTAGGATGGGTTCTTCCAACTCACATTAAATCCAAGGGCTAGGATTTATTCTTGCCATAGAATTAAATCAAAATGAATAAAGGAAATAATTGCCTATAAAAGGAGAAGGAGAGCCTTTCTCTCAAATTTTTCCCCATTTGAAGAGAAAGAAGAAAGAAGGCAATGAAGAAGTCTTCCATTGAGAAGAAAGAATAAAGATGAAAGAAAGGTAAGAAAGTATGTGTCTTGGCCATTTTAAGGCTAAATTTCCTTTCTTGAAATTTCTTTAATACTTAGTGATCTATTATATGGCTAGATTCTTTCAATGGGAAGAGTTAGAAGTGAAGCTAGAAAATTCTTAAAGCTTCAAAAGAAATGGAAAAGGTAAGGGATAGCCCCATGGGATGGTGGCTAGCAAGGGATGTAAGTATGGTTCATGAATTTCTATGTGTGCATTGGCATGTTGTTGTGTTCTAGGACCTATGGCCATGAGGTTGAGTGGGGTAGGGTAGATTAAAGCCTCAAACCAAGGTGGTTGTGAGGATGTGGAAGCCCTAACCATGTTGCATACATGCATTGGCATCACATTTATTTATTCATGTTCATACTATATGTCATTACACCCTTATTGAGCTTAATAGCTCATGAGGTTTTTACCCTCACATATAGGTTGTGAAAGCATGGTAAAGTCAAGACAAAGTGAAATGGCATGGGAAAGCATGGAAGAAGATTCAAGTGTATATTTTGGCTTATGGAAGCTTATGTATTTGATTTGTGTAATGTAAATTTGTTGTTAGTTGAAGTGTATGTTGTATTTATACAATGAGATAGTGGCTTATGGCACGTTGGTGCCTAGGTTGAGTGAGGTCTCATTTGGTGTGTATGATAGGAAGCACTAAGAAGTTAAATCCTATGATTTATGGTTGGAAAATAGTGGGTGTTTGATGTATGTTGTGGAGATATCAAGTATATTGTTTAGGCCTTAATTATGGAGAATTAAAGGCAAAATTTGGATGAAAGTGAGGTATTTTATTTAATTTATTTTTCTGGAAAGTTTGGGTTTAAATGCCCAAGAAAAAAAAAATGCTAAAACAGCAAAAGGGGCAGCCAGCAGCAGCAGGCTGCTGGGCGGCCGCCCACGAGGGCGGCCGCTCCCGCGCGCGGGCGTGCTCGAGCGGGCGGCCGAGCGCGGGCAGGCGCGGCCAGCCCGTTCGGCCAGCGCTAGCAGGGCCCCGAGCGGGCCCTAGGGCGTGCCGTGGGCCCCGCCGGTCAAATTTTTTTTAAAAAATTGGATTTTTAGGAATTTTGGGCCATTTATAAATTGAATTTGGGCCCCGAAGGAGTTTTCAAAAATAAAGGGATTTTTGGGTATTTTTGGAGAAAATGCCGAAATTTTTGGAAAATTAAAAATTCGAATTTTTCCTCCAAAAGTGGTAATCAATCAATGGATTGGTTTTAAATGGTGATTTATGGAGCCTGGTAAATTCTTGGATGGGAAAAGAATTAAATATAAATAAGAAATAACAGTTGGGTATTTTCATGAGTTTTCTTTTTAGCTAATGTGGTGTGGTTAAAGCCCAATTTCGCTAGTGAATCCTGGGAATAAGGGAAGGGAAGGACGAGCCTAGTTCCCACCTAGGGCGTTTCGTCTTGAAACATGGTCCACCCTTCACCTAAGGCCAGGCAGGTGGACAATTCGGGTAATTGTTCACGAGTAACACCCGTAAGTGGGAGCGGGGCGTTACAGTATATATATTAGAAATGTGGGAGCATGTATATATATATATATATATATATGTAAATTCATGAGTTAGAGAATGATTTAAATTAAATGCAAAAAGAAATGATAATTAGTGTTTTGAGCATTTAATATTGAGCATGATTATGGAGAGTTAAATAAATCCAAATGAAATGGGAAATTAGTCACCATTAATGCTTGAAATTGTGGTGAATTAAATAAATGCAATGAAAAATGGGAAAATGGTCACCCATTAATTCTTGGAAAATGGTGGGATTTATTTAAATGGAAAATGAGGGATTTAAGTCTTTCAAAGTAGTCTCTCATGTGATGGGGTGAAAATGGTCCCATTAATTTAAATGGGAAAGAAATGAAAAATTCAAGGGATGAGATTAATTCTTGGATTTGGAAAGTGATCAAAGGGCCACCATTAAATCTTAGAAGTTGGCATGGATTGCCAAATGGGTGGAGAGATTTTAAAGAGAAATGATTGGAAGGTGGAGATTTAATCTCCAAATTAAATCAAAGGCTAGGATTAAAACCTAGCAAAGCACATGGATTGTGCTTCCTTTGGGTGGCTAAGATTTTGTATTGTAAAGTGAGAAAAGATCCAATGGTAGATTTTAAGCAAGACTTAATGCCATGGATTGTGTTAGTTTGGAGGGTGAGGATTTATTCTCACCAAATAAATCCAATGGCTAGGATTTATTCTTGAAATATGGAAAACTAGTATATAATAGCAAGTGAGAAAGTCTTGGTTTCCTTTGGCCATTTGAAGAAAGAAATGAAGAAGGAAAGAAAGAAAGAAAGAGAGATAAGAAAGTCTCCCGTGGAAGAAAAAGTGAAGAAGAAGAGAAGGGATCAAGGTAAGCTTTGTTCCTTCTTCTCTTTATTTAAGTATGCTTGTATGCAAAAATTAAGTGGCTTGTTGGAATGCCATTTTAGATGGGAGAAAATGATGTTGGAAGCTCTCTTGAAATGAAGATTTAAAGATTCAAGAAGAGGTAAGGGATGGCCCCATGGGAGGGTAGCCTTGCAATGAGTTATAAATATGTTTCATAAATGTATATGTTGCATTTGACATGTTCTTTTATGTTCATGAGACTTATGGTCATAGGTTAGTTTGGGAACATGGTTGAAATGGTGGGTTGATGCCTCTAACCTTGGAGGGTTGTGAGGGCAAAGAAACCTAGCCACACTTGCAAGCATTTGGCATCATATAATCTTATTATGTTCATATTTATTTGGCATTGCACCCATATTGAGCTTAATAGCTCATGAGGTTTTTACCCTCACATGTAGGTTGTGAAAGCATGGTAAGGTAAAGGCAATGGTGGAATGGCATGGGAATGAAGACCCAAGAGCTTGTTATGACCCAAGTGTATGTTGTATTTAGACAATGAGATATTGGCTTATGGCATGTTGATGCCTAGGTTGGGTGAAAGTCTTGTTTGGTGTGTATTGTGGGAAGCACTAAGAAGTTAAATCATATGATTTTTGTTGGAAAAAAATAGTGGGCATTTGATGTATGTTGTGGAAGCATCAAGAATATTGTTTAAGCCTTAATTATGGAGAAACAAAGGCAAAAATTGAATGAATATGAAGTATTTTTATTTATTTTAATTTCTGGAAATTTTTGGGTTAGAAGGCCCAAGAAGAAGAAAAAAAAAAGGGGAATGAAGTTGCAACAGTGCAGTAGCAGCCAGTAGCCAGCTGCTGCATCAGGCCGCAAGGCGACCGCACGCTCTCGGCTAGCACCTAGTGGGGCCCCACGCGGGCCCTGGTGGCCAATGTTTTTAAAAAAATTGGAATTTTTTGGAATTTTGGGGCATTTCTTAATTGATTTTGGGCCCCAGAGGAATTTTCAAAATAAAGGGATTTTTCGGCCATTTTGGAGAATAATTTCGAAATTTTGGAAAATTGAAAATGATGAGTTTTTCCTCCAAAATTGGTGATCCATCAATGGATTGATTTAAATGGTGATTTTTACGGAGCCCGGTAAAATTCTTTGTCGGAAAAGAATTTAAAATAATTGAGAAAATGGTGTTTGGGCGTCTGAATGAGATTTTCTTTTTAGCCAATGCGGTGTGGTTAAAGCCCAATTCTGCTAGTGAATCTTGGGGATGAGGGAAGGGAAGGACGAGCCTAGTTCCCACCTAGGGTGTTTCATCTTGAAACACGGACTACCCTTCACCAAAAGCCGGGCAGGTGGACAATTCGGGTGATTGTTCACGAGTAACACCTGTAAGTGGGAGCGGGGCGTTACAATTTTTGATCCTCAGATTTATTAGAAGGGGAATATGGCTTACTGATTATGGACTAACACATGGGGTACTACCATTGTTTAGCATGGGATGCTAATGAGATGGGCTATATTGCATGAGATGCATATAGTAGACATGTGGGTGGGTGTTGGTAAAACTTTCACTAAATGTGACACTTGTGATAGATCTCATGGTTTGAAGGATTAATGATTTGTCGTTGGCACTCAATAATGTATCTGGTCATTTGACTAGAGGTGACAAAGTTGTCTTGTGCACTAGTGTCAAGGATTTGCCATTGAGTATAACCATCCAGTGTAAGAAGTGAGGATACTCTCTATGTGGTCTCTGTGCAGTGGTTTATGGAGGCAGATGCTTACTTATGGAATCCATTGAGCTCCATTGGATGAGGGTTAACATCATATGTGATTTATGTTAGTGGTGATTAGAAATCCCCTAGGCAAGGTGTGCATGATTGGAAAGAGTTTCCAATGTCGAAAGAGTTTTGAAATGCTATCTCAATCACACCATACTAGATCTATCATAGTTATTGAGTCTTGTGATTTTAATCAGTCCATGACTCTTACTCAGTCGGCATGTTAGTAAGTGGAAGGATTGTAGTGCACAGTAATCAAAGAGCCTTAATAGGTTCATCAGAAGTTGAGACTTCATTGCCATTAAGATCATCCTGAGTCTTGACTAGAGGATACTCAAGATCTTTCAGGGTGCTTTGGGATTTAGAGGGATCCTCTTAGTAATTCGAAGTGTCCGGCCGATGTCAAGGAGTTGATGTGTTCTGATTGCTACGTGGTATGAACCTAGAAAGTCACATGCATACTGAGTACTATATCAGATTAGTGATTCGTTGTTGTTAATGTGTTCCTCGTCACTAAGAGTTAGCTATATGGATCTATAGATATGGGAGATCGATAAGAGTTAGTGGGGTATGTCATTAAGAGTTAACGAGGCCTTGGTTCCATTAAGAGTTAAAGGGAAGGTTATTAAGAGTTAATAGCGGGGCCAAAGTGCAATATGATAAAGCTAGAGTGTTGCTGGTAGAAATTGATTCATTGGTGCATGGAGTAGGACCACTGCTATCATGATGTCAATTGGGCTCATGTTGTCGACTAGTGTATGAAGAATGTTAACTGCTTTAGGTGGTTAATCGGGAGCTTAATGTGATCGACTATTTGCCATAAAAATGCTTTATCGCTTGGTTGCATCAAGCATTAAATGCTCTAATACATGTGATGATAAGGGGTATGGGGAGAATTAAAGGGTACACGAGAAGGGATTAGCAGATTGAGAGATTTTTGAGAGGGTTTTGAGGAGGCTTATTGTAATTGCTCCCCTCTTGGCTTGTTCTTCTTCTCTTGTTCTTCCTTCTACTTTGCTAGTTGTTTCTCTATTGGTTCTTCTTCTTCCCTTAGTTGTTGCCATTGCTTCTTCTTTCTCTAAGCTTGGCTATTGCTACTTCCCTTCTTCTTCTCCCATTTAGATCCGACTGTTGGAAAGCCATCTTGCATCCAAAAAAGGACACCAAATAGCTTTGGGTCACCTTCATCAAGAGGGTCCTAGCACGGCTCCGGTGGAGGGTTCCGAGGTATCTCAAGTGTGGACAGACTAGGTCCTCCACATGTCCACACTTGAGGAGGCGAGTTGGTCACCCGACATTGCAAGTTCATAGGAGCAAATCGGATAGCGAGGAGCTACCACGTTAGATAACTGGTACTGGCTTTCATCCGTAGAGGTATGCCGACAAACCCCCTATGAAATGGTTTTTCTAGTTTTTTCATATGAGTGATAAATACCGAGTCTTGCAAAGATTGTTTTTGCTTCAGTTGTGTGCTGTGATGCATTGGTTTTTGGTTTTGAAAAATATTTTAAAACCTTTTAATCTTTGCATTGATCCACCAAAGGTTGGTTTTTGGCCTTGAGCCCCCATTATCTTTCAGGTTCATGTGATACAAATATATGTATGAACCAAGAAACCACATTTGGTCTAGTGTATGACTTGGTCCTTTATGGTATGCTTCTAAACCAAAGCAACGCTATATTACATATCTCAAGATAAATTTTGTACTTGCATGAGCTCATAACATAAAGTATAATAATATATTGAAAAGTGACCACCTTTATTATGAATAAACATTAGTTGTATATGATGAGTAAACAAAGTATGAATTGTAGACAAACAATAAAAAAAATTGTATTTCTCAACTCTCCCTAACTACATATATCAAAAGAAATTAAAAGTCTCATATTCTTGTCATATCTATCAAGGCCTTTAGTTAATGGATCAGCTATTATACAGTCAATTGTAATTCATTCATATAAAACATCATCATTGTCGCTCCATTTCCTTAACTTGAAAAACTTCAATTCTATATAATTTGGCGACTTGAATTCTTTGTATTCTTTGTAAAGAACACTATTGAAATATTATCATAATGAATCTTTATTGGTCTAGAGATAGAATCAACAGTCTTTAGTCCTATGATAAAATTTCTTAGCAATTTAGCATGAGCCCCTGTTTCATAGCATGGAATCACTTTAGTTTGCATGGTTGATGAAGCCACTAGAGATTGCTTGAAAACTTTTCCAAGATATTGCAACACTTGCAAACATAAAAATGTAACATGTTGAAGATTTTGTCATATGAATACAGTTGGCTAAATCTGCATCTGCATGGCCTATAATCTCAAAATGACCAACTCTTTTACAGATGAACATGTGATTTTTTATTTTCTTTTAAGTATCTTATCACTTCTTTGTGTACTCAATGTTTCTTTCCAAGATTACAAAAATACCTACCAAGAACACTTCATTCCATATGCAATATTAGTTCTTTTGCAAACTTGTGCATACAAAAACTACCCACAACACTACTATAAGGGATTGTCTTCAATTCAATTTTTTCAAAACCAATCTTAGGGTATTATTCCTTACTGAGTTTATCTCCCTTAACAATAGGAGTTACTCCTAGTTTGAATTTTTTCATGTTGAACATGTTCAAGACTTGATCAATATATGCAGATTGAAATCGACCCAATAATTTCTTGTTTTTATCTCTACAGATCGTAATACCTAGAACAAAGTTTGCTTTAACAAGATTTTTCATGTCAAAATTCTTGAATAACATTTTATTCACATCATGTAGTAACCCTAGATCACTGCTACCTAACAAAATATCATCACTGTATAAAACTAATAAGATAAGACTACTCCCACTAACCTTGAGATATATGCAAGAATTGATTGTATTTTCAACAAAGCAAAAAGATGAAGCAACTTCGTGGAATTTCAAATACCATTGTCTTGAAGTCTGTTTTAGACCATAAATGGCCTTCTTTGGTTGATAAACCTTATGTTCCTTATCATCTATCTCAAACCTTCAAGTTGTTGCATGTATACTTTCTCAAAAAGATCTCCATTAAGAAAATTTGTTTTTACATCCATTTGATGGAACTCTAAGTGTAACATCCCGCATTGAGTGATATAAAGGATCGGAACAACTTACCCTAATGAGTCTACGTGAACTTCTCAGGGGGTCACCCATCCTTAAGATTCCCCAGTTCAAGCATGCTTAACCCGGAAGTTCTTTGCCAATATTCAATCCAAAAGGAATCCAGCTGGTGTTGTTTCTTTTCTTACACTATCCTTGATATATACTAGCTTCTCTAGGCTCTCGGGGTATTACATTCTCCCCCCCTTGAGCACATGACGTCCTCATCATGCAACCTTACAACAGGTCCCAGACCTCCCCTTTGCATGGCCGATGTGGGATTCGCCTAAGGTGCCTACGCGCACCCCCCCTCAGGGACTCAGCGTCTTCGCTGAGGTTTGCCCTACCACCTCGCTCAGAGGCTTGGGAGTTGGCTCTGATACCACCTGTAACATCCCGCATCGAGCTATAGGAAGGATTGAAACAACTTACCCTGATGGGCCTTGATCGAGGCTGTCGAACCGACCAGATTAGTGTATGTATTAGGACTGGTTTGCAGCTAGGATGCTCCCCAGGTCGTCTCCCAACTAATTGTCAACAAACTGTCAAAACAAGATTAAACGAGGGGGGGTTGTGATGAAAACCGAACTTAAAAATGCTCAAGAATGAAACAAAGATGAATTCTCGATCAACTAAAACGTAACCCGCTACAAACCCTACCCCCTTACCACGGTAATCCCCGTCTCACTTATGAAAATAATCTGTTTGGTTTGATTTCTTTCTTTTGATTTGAAAAACTCTTCTACAACCGTAAAAGATTAAATCAAAATGAGCAATCGCTCATACAATTTATAATATACCGTTTCTCTCTAATCAAAGCCTCAACCGAGCACGTCAATTAAACCCATCCAAAGATCATGCATGCATTCACACAACCGCGTAAAAGAAACATACATAAACTTAGAGAAGGAAAAGAAACGAAATCATCAATAAAAACATGAAAATCGAGTTCCAAACCAGATTCGACTATATGACCGAGACTCAAACCGAGCAAAGGGTACGGGAGTGTAGCAGATTACAAGCGAATTAGCCTTCTATAGCTTCTAGGTTGAAACCGTGAGAATCCTCCAAAATCGGCCACACCAATGCCTCTTAGCTAGCTCTTATTTATAGGGTTTTGGAAAAGAAAAACCTAGGCTAAATGGGCTTAGGGTTTTTTTATTACATATGGCCCATAATTTAATTAATTAAAAGGGCCCAATGGATTCTAAATTTGCCAATAACCCATAATGAAGTATGGTTGCCTCTTTCAAACTCGATGTCCGCCCACCTTGCGAAGCCCACTTGGGCCTCTATCGAAATAGCTCAAATCTGCGGCCCAAATCTGCCAAATAAGAATAAAAATAATGTGAAGCCCAATAAAATAAAATAAACACAAGACAAATGAAATAACCTAAATAGAGTGCAATGAAGATGGAATAAGAGGGATAAATAATATAAAATATGCGCGCCATCAAATTCCCCCACACTTAGACTTTTGCACTCCTGGGTAAAACACTAAACGCTAACATTCACTCTTTCAAACAAAAAGGATGCGAAGAATGCAAAATGAGAGGCACGACAAGTTTTATAGGAATTCAACACTCAAAGATCATCTTTCTTACACTTCCCAAACAAACAAGTAGCATGGCAATTTTATTTGGCAAGACGAGTCAAAATAAGTAAACCCTCATAGAATAAGAACATGCTCTCAAGTTCCTCAAATGCTATGCCTAACTCCACCCAATCATGATTCCACTACCAGATATGCTCATCTTCTAAATCTCCACTCTCAATGCTTTATGCATGCAAATCAAAAGGACTTTTATTCATGGCTCCAACATGGAAAGGGATAGGAAGATAACAATGAAAGGGATAGGAAAATAACAATGAAAAGTAAACCTTAGGAAGAAAGAAAACATTCAAGACAATCCAAGATCAATGAAGAACTATTAAGCAAGCAGAAAATAGAACTTTTTTTTTTTTTTGAATGGTGGGTGCGTTTTACGCTCCATCCCAACCTTGGTGAGTGCGTTTTACGCTCCATCTCACCTTGGCCTTTGGCCTTTCTATCTATTTTTCTTTTGATTCCAAAGGACTTGCTTAATATTTTTCCATAATCAAGGGATGCAATGAATGTTCTTCAACCTAAAGAAGGGAAAAGATCTTTTTTTTTTTTTTTGCGTATGGCGAGTAAAATGAAAGAATGCCTTAATCATCTTTTCACATGCATGAGCACTGATAGCTTCAATAAAGATTCAAAACAAGCTCTAGAGTGATACCCATAATTAGTGAATGCACGCATAACATAAGAAGGAACATGCATAAATATCCTCACAAAGACTACCTCAATCAACCCACCAAGCCAAACTCATTTCCAATTAACTTGAAAGCCCAAAAAGATAAGATCGACTTTTTAATCATGCCAAATTCTTTCAAACTCAATTTGCCTCATTTTGCAAATAAATATATATATATATATTTTTTTTGGTAAAAAAAAAACTTCTATTCTAAAACTCCCCCCCATATTCAAACATTACATTATCCTCAATGTAAGCATGCAGCAAGAATCAAGTATAGGACAAGTAAGAAAAGTAAGGAGAGAGAAACAGCCTGGTGGTATCAAGTCGGGAGAAGGTCCAAGAGAGATAGCTCCTCCACTGTGTGTTCTGTAAAGCCCTCGTAGAAATGTTTAAGCCTCTGGCCATTAACTGTGAATTTCTTCGTAGTCGACTCGTCTATAATCTCAACTGCATCATAAGGAAAAACATGAGTAACCACAAAAGGACCAACCCATCTAGAACGCAACTTACCAAGCATCAGCTTTAGGCGTGAATTGTAGAGGAGGACTTTATTGCCAACGTTGAAATCCTTCTTGGCAATCAATTTGTCGTGGGCAGCTTTGGTCTTTTCCTTGTAGATCCTGGAGTTCTCATATGCCACTAACCTCAATTCCTCAAGCTCTTGCAATTGAAGCTTCCGCTTGGAACCAGCTTCTATCATGTCCATGTTGCATTGCTTCACCGCCCAATAGGCCTTATGCTCGATCTCTACCGGCAGATGACATGCTTTTCCAAAGACCAGTCGATATGGGGACATGCCAATCGGAGTCTTGTAGGCCGTGCGGTAGGCCCAAAGTGCATCTTCCAACCTTTGGCTCCAGTCTTTCCTGTTGGGTTGGACTGTCTTCTCTAGAATCTGCTTGATCTCTCTGTTTGAAACCTCAGCCTGCCCATTGGTCTGTGGATGGTAGGGCGTCGCCACTTTATGTAAAACTCCATACTTTCGGAGCATGGATTGCATCTTTCTGTTGCAGAAGTGGGATCCTTGATCACTGATGATGGCCCTGGGAATGCCAAACTTGTAGAAAATATGAGATCTAACAAAATCTGCAACCACAGAAGAATCATCAGTCTAGGTGGCTTTAGCTTCCACCCATTTCAAAACATAATCCACAGCTAAAAGAATGTACACAAAACCAAAAGAGACAGGAAAAAGACCCATGAAATCAACGCCCCATACATCAAATATCTCACAGAATAATAGAGGTTTCTGAGGCATTTCATTTCTGCGTGAAATTGAACCTGTGTGTTGGCAACGTATACAGTTCTTACAGAATCCATATGCATCTCTGAAAAGGGATGGCCAATATAACCCTGCATGTAAGACTTTTCTAGCAGTACGTTGCGGACCAAAATGACCACCACATGCAAGAGTGTGACAGAAATGTAGGACAGATGCAAATTCATGATCAGGGACACACCTCCTAAGGACTTGGTCACTACACAAGCGCCACAAATATGGATCATCCCATACATAGTACTTGGCTTCTCTTTTAAATTTATGTAATTGTGCTTTCTTAAAATGTGCAGGTAATTTAGAAGCAACTAGGAAATTTACCATGTCAGCATACCAAGGTTCAGTACCATGTAAGTGATAAAACAACTCATCTGGAAAATTATCTCTGATAGGCGGATGATCCATGTCAGACGAGTCGGGAGAAGCAGGTATCCGGCTCAGGTGGTCGGCTACCAAGTTTTTAGCTCCACTTTTGTCTTTGATCTCAATATCAAATTCCTGAAGTAGCAGCATCCACCGGATAAGCCTAGCTTTTGCATCGTGCTTCTTCAGAAGGAACTTCAGGGCTGCATGATCAGAAAACACAATAACTTTAGATCCCAATAAGTATGATCGAAATTTATCTAAAGCAAAGACAATGGCTAAGAGCTCTTTTTCAGTCGTGGTGTAATTGGTTTGAGCACTATCCAGGGTACGTGAGGCATAGGCAATGACATGCGATTTCTTATTCACCCGCTGAGAAAGAACGGCGCCTACTGCAAAGTTTGAAGCATCACACATGAGCTCGAACGGCAACTCCCAGTTGGGTGGCTGGATGATCGGTGGAGAAGTCAATCGCCTCTTAAGTTCCTTGAAGGCTTGCTTGCATTGTTCATCAAATTTGAAATCCACATCCTTTTGGAGAAGGTGGGATAATGGAATGGCAATCTTACTGAAGTCTTGGATGAACCTCCTGTAAAACCCTACATGGCTAAGGAAAGAGCGTACTTCCCGCACAGACGTGGGGTAAGGTAAAGAAGCAATGACATCCACCTTGGAACTATCAACTGCGATACCTTGTCTGGAGATAACATGACCTAAGACTATGCCCTGCTCAACCATGAAGTGACATTTTTCATAATTCAAAACAAGGTTTTTCTTAACACACCTTTCCAAAACTTTACCCAAGCTAACCAAGTAGTCATCAAATGAGGTGCCATAAACAGAAAATTCATCCATGAATACTTCCATACAATGCTCAAGAAATTCAGAAAATAAACTCATCATGCACCGTTGGAACGTACCTAGAGCATTACAAAAGCTAAATGGCATCCTTCGGTAGGCAAAAGTGCCAAACGGACAAGTGAAGGTGGTCTTCTCCTGATCCTCTGGTGCTATGCATATCTGAAAATAACCAGAAAATCCATCAAGAAAAAAATAATGCGATTTACCTGTTAACCTTTCCAACATTTGGTCGATGAATGGAAGGGGAAAGTGATCTTTTCTGGTTGCTTGGTTGAGCTTCCTATAGTCAATGCAGACCCTCCAGCTGTTCTGCACTCTCATGGGCACTATCTCATTTCTTTCATTAGCCACCACTGTGAAACCTGTCTTCTTGGGGACAACCTGCACTGGACTCACCCACTTGCTATCAGATATAGGATAGATGATACTAGCCGAAAGTAACTTACTTACCTCTTTCATGACCACATCTAGGATGGTGGGATTGAGTCTCCTCTATGGCTGCCTCACTGGTCGGGCTCCTTCCTCTAAATGAATCCTGTGCATGCACAAAGAAGGACTAATACCTGGTATGTCTGCCAAGGTCCAGCCTATTGCTCGTTTGTTCCTCCTGAGTAGGTCCAGCAATCTCTTCTCTTAGTCAGGGCGGAGGTTATTGGCTATGAGCACTGGCAACTTCTCTCCCTCCTCCAAGTAAGCATACTTGAGGTTGTCAGGTAAGGGTTTGCACTCCAAGGCAGGTGGTTGTTGGATTGAAGGCAGCAACCTGTTTGTGTTTAAGTCAAGAGAACCATCTACTTGCATAACATTCTCAGTAAGGGAAACATTCGCCATGGAAGACTCATGAGAGTCGTGTAAGGTAGCGGAATGTGCATGCTGAAAACTCATGTCAGATTCAGAAAGATTTAAAAACTCGTCTATCTCAGAACAAGCGGCACACTTACTGAATCCATCATGATAATCAGGGCAATGCATACTATCAGGAAAGTCGTGGATGGTGGGGAACTCAGAAACAAAGTCAGCAAGATCAGCACATGCAACATCAACCATCAAGTCAATAAAATTAACATGCCAGGAGGAATGATCTTCTGAAGGATACTTCATGGAATCAAGAATGTTGAAATGAATAGTATTACCAGCAAATTCCATAGACAAGGTACCCTCATGCACATTAGTTATTGTCCTAGCAGTTTTCAAGAAAGGTTTGCCTAGTATCAATGGTGCATGTCCATGTTTGTTATCATCTTCCATATTTAAAACATAAAAGTCAGTTGGGAAGATAAGATCCTTAACCTTAACCAGCACGTCCTCCAAGACTCTCGTGGGATAGGCCATGCTCCTGTTAGCTTGCTGGACTACCACTCTTGTGGATTTCAATAGGCCAACCTGCAAGGATACATAAACAGACTTAGGCATTACATTAATGGAAGCACCTAAATCTAGCAAAGCATTTGTGAATTGCAGCTCTCCTATGGTGCAAGGAATGGTAAACGTCCCTGGATCTTTGCATTTCAAAGGCATGGCGGGCTGGATTAGGGCTGAGATATTCCTTCCAAGGTTGACCTGCTCATTTCCCTTCAGCTTCCTCTTATGGGTGCACAAGTCTTTGAGAAACTTGGCATACTTGGGAATCTGTCTGATGGCCTCCAAGAGTGGTATATTGACTTCAACCTTTTGGAAAGTCTCCATGATCTCTTTATCCAACTCAGCTTTAGCCCTCTTCTTGTTTTGAGTGGCTCTATGGGGAAAAGGCAATGGATTGGTGTAGGGGTTCTCTCCCTTGTCCTGATCATTGTTGATGTGTTGCTTGGCCCTTTGAATTGAGAGGGGCTGCGACTCTTCTTTTCTACAGGTTTCTTCTTGTGCCTTCTCTGGAACATTCACTTCTTTACCATTACGCAGCATGATAGCACTCACATTTCCCTTTTGATTGGATATTGGCTATGAAGGTAGCTGACCCGAGCCTTGACTCCTTAGCTCATTTATGTTAGTTGCCAACTGCCCAATCTGTGTCTCCAAATTCTGTATGGTGGTGTTAGTCTGTTGTTGGAATTTGAGAGTATTGGCAGCCAATTGTTGCACTATGTCATCCAAGCTCAGTTCGGCCTTGGGTAATGTTTGTGCTTGTTGCTTCATTGGTGTGGCATTACTTTGACCTGGTGCATTGAACCTCTGTTGGAATGGTTGAGTTGAAGCACCCCCATATCTGAAGTTAGGATGGTCTCTCCAGCCCGGATTGTAGGTGGGAGCATAGGGATCAT
Source organism: Diospyros kaki (assembly GCA_036245055.1). Taxonomy (NCBI): domain Eukaryota; kingdom Viridiplantae; phylum Streptophyta; class Magnoliopsida; order Ericales; family Ebenaceae; genus Diospyros; species Diospyros kaki. The sequence continues at coordinate 6,289,777 of BSEG01000010.1, forward strand.
ACCTATTCTGTTGTGGCTGTTGCTGAAACGGTCATCCAGGGAAGATTCCATTACATGATTCTGTGTTATCCTGCAATTGTGGGCACTGATCAGTTACATGTGAAGATAATGAACAAATGCCACATACCTGCGAGGGCTGGTTTCGATCAAGGGCTAACTGGCGAACCATTGAAGTTAATTCCTCCAGCCTATTTTCTATTCTCCGTTGGTCCATAGGTGCAGCAAAACCAACCTCATTGACAGTTTTCATGGGAGTGTTCAACCTGGTACCAAATTGTTGTGCATTTTGAGCCATCTTTGAAATTAAGTCCCGGGTTGCAGCTGGTGTCTTTTCCACTAAGGCTCCTCCAGATGCAGCATCCACTAAGTACCTATCCATGGGGAGCAAGCCCTCATTAAAATATTGAATGAGGAGCTGGTCACTTATCTGATGATGAGGACAACTAGCACACAACTTCTTGAATCTCTCCCAATACTCATGCAAGCTTTCTCCACCTATCTGTTGGATGCCACAAATGTCCTTTCGGATGGCTGTTGTTCTGGAAGCAGGGAAGAACTTCTCCAGAAATATTCTCCTCAGGCCATCCCAATTGGTAATGGCAGCGGGTGGCAAGTAATACAGCCAGTCTTTAACAGCTCCATCAAGAGAGAAAGGGAATGCCCTTAGCTTTATTTGTTCTTCATCAACCCCTTGCGGCCTCATGGTGGAGCATACCACATGAAACTCCTTCAGATGCTTGTGTGGATCTTCACCTGCAAGACCATGAAACTTAGGAGGCAAATGTATCAATCCAGATTTCAGTTCAAAGTTTGCCTCCAATTGAGGATATTGAATACACAAGGGTTGATAATGCACATCAGGGGCAGCCAATTCTTTAATAGTTCTGTTAGCATTATTCCCATTATTCCTATTCTCATTGCCATTGTTTTCATTGGCGGCCATATTGATCAATTTAGGTTGGAACTCAGACACAGTATCAGAGACAATGGGAAAGACACTATTAGTCACTGCCCTATCTTGAGACCTAAGTTCTCTTGCTTGTCACCTAAGGGTCCTATCAATTTCTGGATCTAAATCAATTAGTTCACCCTTAGATGATCTGGTCATGCACTAAATATCAACAAGAACAAAAATAAAACAAAAACACACAAGGAAAGATCACATAAACACACCAAGAACACAAAAAATGACCTAAAAAGTGGTCTAAACATTGGAATTTGGCCAAAAAACACCCTCCTCACCCTTAAGTAGTGACTATTTATCCTCACACCCCCATTCCTTTGGACACCAAAAATTAGGGCATTCCGAGATAGTCGACGGCGGTGAACAGTGCTGGTTATGGCAGAAAACAGAAAAGAAAAACAAAGAACAGAACATAAAAGAATGAACAAAGAAAACAGAAAAGAATGAACAAAGAAATAAAAGAACAGAGAAACAAAAGAAGAAAACAGAAAGAAAACAAAAAAGAAAGCAACAAAGAATGAAAGAGAATTAAAAAGAAACAAAAGAACAGAACAAATCTTGTTATGGCATAACAGATTGACGGTTCCCCAGCAACGGCGCCAAAATCTTGATCGAGGCTGTCGAACTGACTAGATTAGTGTATGTATTAGGACTGGTTTGCAGCTAGGATGCTCCCCAGGTCATCTCCCAACGAACTGTCAAAACAAGATTAAACGAGGGGGGGGTTGTGATGAAAACCGAACTTAAAACCGCTCAAGAATGAAATAAAGATGAATTCTCGATCAACTAAAACGTAACCCGCTACAAACCCTACCTCCTTACCACGGTAATCCCCTTCTCACTTATGAAAATAATCTGTTTGGTTTGATTTCTTTCTTTTGATTTGAAAAACTCTTCTACAACCGTAAAAAATTAAATCAAAACGAGCAATCGCTCATACAATTTATAATATACCGTTTCTTTCTAATCAAAGCCTCAACTGAGCACGTCAATTAAACCCATCCAAAGATCATGCATGCATTCACACAACCGCGTAAAAGAAATATACATAAACTTAGAGAAGGAAAAAAAACGAAATCATCAATAAAAACATTAAAATCGAGTTCCAAACCAGATTCGACTATATGACCGAGACTCAAACCGGGCAAGGGGTACGGGAGTGTAGCAGATTACAAGCGAATTAGCCTTCCATAGCTTTTAGGTTGAAACCGTGAGAATCCTCCAAAATCGGCCACACCAATGCCTCTTAGCTAGCTCTTATTTATAGGGTTTTGGAAAAGAAAAACCTAGGCTAAATGGGCTTAGGATTTTTTTATTACATATGGCCCATAATTTAATTAATTAAAAGGGCCCAATGGATTCTAAATTTGCCCATAACCCATAATGAAGTATGGTTGCCTCTTTCAAACTCGATGTCCGCCCACCTTGCGAAGCCCACTTGCACCTCTATCGAAATAGCTCAAATCTGCAGCCCAAATCTGCCAAATAAGAATAAAAATAGTGTGAAGCCCAATAAAATAAAATAAACACAAGACAAATGAAATAACCTAAATAGAGTTCAATGAAGATGGAATAAGAGGGATAAATAATATAAAATATGCCCGCCATCAGGCCTATGCAAACTTCTCAGGGGGTCACCCATCCTTGAGCTTCCCCAGCTCAAGCACGCTTAACCTGGGAGCTCCTTGCCAGTAGTCAACCCAAAAAGTATCCAGCTGGTGTTATTTCTTTTCTTACAGTATTCTCGATATATACTAGCTTCTCTGGCTCTCAGGGTATTACACTAAGTCATAATGTGATTTCAATGCGATAATTATTTTGAATGAATCTTTAGAAGTAGGAGAAAATGTGTTTGTATAATGAATTCCCTTTCTTTATGTGTACTTTTTAGCAACTAGTCATGTTTTGAATCTTTAATTGACACATTTAGAATCCATTTTGGTTTTATAAACCTATTTAAAACCAATTAGTTTAAATCCTTCTAGAAGCTCAACTAACTCCCAAACGCAATCATGAGTCATAAATTACATTTCTTCTTTCATTGCCTTTTGTCATTTATGTTGATAGTTTTTTCTTTATAAGTAACTGGACATGTAATCTTCCGCAATATCATAATCACACTAACCTAAATAAACCACATAATCACCAAGTATGATAGAATTTCTCTCACATTGGGATCGCCTAGGTGGAATTTCTTATACAAGTGAATATTTTGCAATGGAAAAGAGAACATTTGTAATTGAATTGTCTACTACTATTATCAATGTGGGTAGAGTAACAATTCTTTCATGCATAATAGGAATCATAATTGCATTTTATTTATCTACACCACCTTGTTCATGAATGTTGGTAACTACTAATGTCATGCTCCAAAAACTTGACATTGATTGACTTAACAATTCTTGTGCCATTTTTAGGACAATAGGACCTCTAGGTAACCAATCAAAAAGCCAAGTATGGTTCTAAGGTCAAGTTTTCTTTTAGTAGGGTTATAAATTCAAACTTTGGCTAGATATCCCCAAACCCAAAAACAGTTCAGGCTATGTTTTTTTCTAGTCCAAAGTTAAAAAAGAGTTTTAGGAATACCTTTATTGGTATTCAGTTCAGAATATACAAGGTTATTTTAAAAGCTTCCCGCTAAAGGAATTTGGGTAAATTGGTTTTACTCATCATCATGATTGTCAAAATCCTTATTTTACGATTTTACGTGTCAGGAACCTCAAAACGACTGAACGCCCATATAAAATCAAAATTGTAGTAGAATTGGAGTCAATCCCAATTCAACTCGGTAAAACCGGTATAATCTCGAGTTGGAGAACAATTTTCCAATTTCAAATTTCATGCACATAAAGGTTAGTGATAGAAAAAATTCTATCTCTAACCAGCATAGTATTAATTATAATTTCAAGGATGCCCTTTGTCTCTGCGAACCCTTATCTCTCCCAAACACCTTCGTCGCAATCTTCTGTCATTCCCCCTTGTCGCATGGTTGCTTAAGGTTAGTGTTGTCATCGATTCACAACTTCGATTGGTCAGTGCCACTATTGATTACTGTCAGTTTAGCCACTGTTGATGCACAATCACGAATTGATGTTTTCATGCTCGCCTATTGGATGTCGTTGTTTTCGTACAACACGAATCGCTTCATAGCTTCGATTGCTGAATGTCACTGTCGATTCAGCTTAAAGGGGTATACAGCTTTGTCTGTTTCTTCTTCTGCAATTTATTGGTCTAATTTGATGATTCCTATTTTCCATAGCTTCATCTATTTCTTCCTCGTCTACTTTTATTAATTTGATTATTGTTGGTTTCCTTAATTTGAAAATGAAATTTGAAATTGAATTATTGTTGGTTTCCCTACAAAATTGAATGTTTGTGGAAGCTTTTATTATTATTATTGCTTATAATGTAGAAGTTTACCAATATGTGTTGCTTTTATTTATATTAGATTATGACTCATATGACTTATGAGAATTTACATTATATGAACTGATATTCAAAATTTTCATTTTGGATAGATGAATGATGATAAATGGACTTAATATTTAGAAATTTCATATTATTTAGTATTTTTGAAATTGATAGATGAAGTTATTTTGAAATAGGTATCATGTATTTCATTCTTAATAAGGAATAAAGTTGAAATATTAATGTTATTAAGCAATATTAATTCATTTTTTTTATAAAATTATGTCATTATAAACTTATATTTACACGGATTAAAAGATATTTTTAATTATCTCTAAATTCTTATAATTTTACGATCCAAGCTTACGATTTGATTTTATGAACCCTCATTCGACCCCACTTAAAATATTAATTTTAACAACTTTGCTCATCATACTCTTAATTATATCTTTTAGATTGCGATTTTATCTTCTAGCCATACCATTTTGTTCAAGAGTCTTGGCATTGTACATTGGGCAATTATACTACAACTTTGCAAGTACTCAGCAAATGTCCTTTTAAATTGACAAACATTTGTATATTTGCCATAGTACTCACTCCCATACTCACACTTAAACAACTTTAATTAATTTTCTTTCAACATCAGTTTTATAAATCTTGAATTTTTTATGTATTTTAAATTTATTATTAATTAAATAATAAAATCTATATCTAGAGTGATCATCAATAAATGTTATAAAATATTTTTTATCGCCTATGATAGGTGACAAGAGTCCATAGATATCAATATGAATTAATTTTAAAATCTGATTAATTACTACATGTTGATCCATACCTTCTGATTTTAGTTAATTTATCCCTTATGCAATCAAACTAAGTTCTAAAATCAGCAAAATCCAAAACAGGAAGAATTTCATTTTTAATCAATCTTTTAATCCTTTCTTTTGAAATATGATCAATTTTTTTAAGCCATAACATACAAAACTTTTCTTTTATCAAAGTTCTTTTGGTCAACCTTTTCAATGACCATAGAAACATTATCAAATGTTAAATTTAATCTATATAGGCGATCAGTTAGGGTACATTGCCCAATCAAATTAGAATTAAAAAACAAGTCAAGTTTTCCATTACCGAACTTCATAAAATAACCATTATTGTTAAGTAATGAAACTGAAACTAAATTTCATCTCATGGGCAAAACAAAAGCAGTGTTTTTTAAAAACAAGCCTAAAACTAGATTGAAAATATAAAATGACAGTTCCTATTAATTCAACTCTAATTTTGATGCCATTTCTCACATAAACATTGACTTTATCTTCATTTGGCTTGTGTTTATTTTCCATCCCTTGTAAGGAAGCAACAACATGAATAGATATACCATTATCAAGCTATCATGAATTTGGTGGAACATCTATCAAAGAAGATTCAAAACAAATATAAGCAAATGAATTGCCTTTATTTTCATCATGAATTTGGTGGAACACCTATCAAAGAGGATTCAAAACAATCTCAAGTAAATGATTTTTTTTTTATTATCTTTCTTCTCTAATCGCTTTTGATATTTAGCACATTACTTTTTTCTATGTCCATCAACTTTGCACAACCAACATTTAAATTCTTTCTTGATGTTAGAGTTGGGACTCCTAAGATTGTTATTATTTTTAAATTTGTCTTAATTTTTCTTTCTTTTTATTCTTGTCATTAGACTGTCGTTTTTTGTTGTGGTGATTGGATTTTCCACTACAACCCTTATTTTGGAGTGACTGATGCATCAAATTTTGTAACATCCCGTATTTTTGTAAATCCCATAATTTTGGAGATAAATAATAGTTATTAATTTCGGTATTTTGGGTCATTATGGAATATTTGAAGAAATGGACAATTAATTATTTTATTTGGGAATATTTTGAAAATTGAAGAGAATATTTCTTTTTCTATTTTTTTTATGTAATTGGCTTTGGAAATTGAAGGAATATGAATGATGATCCTTGGAAATTAAACCCTTGAAAATTGAAAGAATAAACATGATGAACCTTGGCCATTGAAGGAATGTGAATGATGACCCTTGAAATTGAACCATTGAAAATTGAAGGAATATGAATGACGACCCTTGAGAATTGAACCCTTGAAAATTGAAGAAATATGAATGATGACCCTTGGAAATTAAACCCTTGGAAATTGAAGGAATAAGCATGATGATGTTTCTTCAACCTTTGCAGAGAATAAATTAGGTGAAGTGTAATGAATTGAGTGCAAAATTGAGTATAATTAGAGAACATGGATGTAAAAGAATTGAATGAGGAAGTGAAGGAGAAGCAGAGGAATTGGCCGTGAGCTTGAGGAGGAATTTTGGCACTAAGTGAGAGTGCAATAAAGATGAGAATCGGTCATTTAAAGACAAGTTCTCTTCCTAGTTTTTGCAAGTTCTTCTTCCTCTTTGTTTCATTTAAAAGGCAAGATCCCAGTTTTCTTATTAATATGCAAGTTCCAATCTCTATCCTTGTTATTTCTAGTTCTTATTCCTACTTTGGCAAGTTCAATTCCATTTTATGCAAGTTCTTCGCCCATTTTACAAATTCAGTTCCTCTTTTCTCAAGTTATGTTTTAAATTACCAGTTCTATTCTCTATCTCTTGTTATTGCAAGATCCTACCTTTTAATTTTCTAAATTGCAAGTCATTTTCCTATTTTATAAGTTATTTTCCTTTGCTAGTAAATTATTCCATGATTTACATTTATACCAATTGAGTCTCAAATAGGGTTTGTATCACCCTATCTTTCTTTGGGAATGATGGTTTATTGAGGACATGCAAGGGTTTGATGTTATCTTGCATGAATGTTTCCCTATTGTGCTTATTGCTTCGTTAATCGCATGTCAGTTATATATGAGAAGTTATTACAAATATGCATGTTATAATAATGCATGAAGCATGTGCATGAAAATAGTTTTTAAAAATGTGTAAAGGCCTCATGATGTGTGCAATGGACAAGTTTGTAGGATATATCCGCAGAGAAAGTGTTGAGCTCAAAGTTGGACTTTAATCCCAAGTTTATGATATGGACTTCGGTCCCATGGTTTCGGACTTTGGTCCCATGATTATGGTTTTAAAAGATTGCATATGAGCATGGATGCATGTTTCATCATTTTATCATCTGAAAGTACCTTAAATGGCATTCATGTCTCTTTTGTTTCTTAATACCCATGACTCTTATACTCGCTTTCGTCCAGTTATACTTGCTGGGACTTGTGGCTCATGTTTGCTTGCATCATTCCAGGTAACGGTAAGGCTAAAGTAGAGGGCGAACCAAGTGAATTAGGATCCATGGGTTAGCAATGTGTACAGAGCCGTCTCAATCAAAGGTCTTTGGGGGGGGGGGTTTGTGATGTGTGATTTCCAGTTGCGCTTGTTTATGTTTTAGGTTATACCCTTAAGGGGATATGATGTGTTTATGGACCCTAATGTGGTATGTAATATTAAGTTACATTGGTTTATGTGGGCATGTGGACCCTATTATGTATGTTTATGAGTAAGAATGTACGAGTGTGGATTCCACGTTCAATAAAAGAAGGATGTGTGTGATGTTTCGAATTGGTTTGGCAAGTATGTCATCTTTCTTTTGGGTCCCTTGTTTGGGGCACCTACAATTGGTGGTATCAGAGCGAGATTTGGGATGAGTCTCTGTACACATAGGAATATTGGGTAGAGTTAAGGGTATTTCTAACAAATAGATGTAAGGCTAAGTAAGAATTAGACTTTAAATATGTTAGTTGTGTAGGAAAATGAGTGCTCATCGAGGGAGGCCATCGACTCGAAGCCTAAGCCATGGCCAACCTGCACCCACACTTGCACCTGTGCCTGATACTTCGGGGGAGTCCAATGGAGGACTGCGACAAGAGATGGATGAGGTGCATGAAGCTTTAGCAAAGATACGGAGGACGGTTAAGATGCTTGTTGCCAATCAAGTGAGGAATGATCAGGGGTAGGAAAAAGTACGGCAAGAGGCCGAGAATAATTGTAGTCAAGTCTTCAATCCAGAGGGACTAGGGATGCAAAAAGGAATGGGTAACAAAAAAAAAAGTGGGAAGTACATCCAACAAGCGAGATGATAAAAATTCCGCCATGTGGTAATTGTGACAAAAGACACAAGGAACCCTGTTGCTTTGGTAGTAGAGTTTGCTATTTGTGCAGACAGGCAGGACATATGTGAAGGAATGTCCTCGTAGTCAAGATAAGACAATGGTTAACATAGGAGTGAAGTGCTTTCAATGCGGACAGAAGGGACATCTAGCAAATAATTGTCCGCAACCGACCCAACCTTAGTATGAAGGGCAAAGATTCAGAGGACAGGGACCCTAGCTTAACCAGAGACTGATTGCACCTAAGGCACAAGGAGTAGTCCCACCGATGATGATGCCACAACGCCCTGCTACTGCAGATAAAACCCGTGTGCAAGGAAAGGTGTTCGCCTTGACGGCAGCTGATGCAGAGCAAGGGAACGAGATTATTCAAGATATTCTTTCTTTATATGGTGTAGATGTGCATGTGCTTTTTGATACTGGTTCTACTCATTCTTTTATCGCATTGCATGTTATATGTTTCCATCCCTAGAACTATATTGCCATATTACCTGGTTGTGTCTACACCTAGGGATATGGTTCTAGTGGGGAGTGAGATACTCCAGAATTGTGAGATTAAGGTGTATCATAAGAAATGTCATGGCGACTTAGTGGTGTTGGGTATCAAGCACTTTGATCTTATCCTAGGTATGGATTGGTTATCCCGACACTATGCTAAGGTTGATTGTCAAAGAAAGGTGATTCATTTTGAATTACCCCAACAACTAGTTATCGTGTATAGGGGTATTAAGCCGATGACTGCAATCCCAATGGTCTCGATAATGAAGGCAGAAAGGTTGGTATGGCATGGTTGTGAGGCGTACCTTGCCTTTATAACCACCGATGGGAATAGTAAGGCAAAGTTATCAGAGCTTCCGGTGGTTTGTGAGTTCCCTAACGTGTTCCCAGATGAATTGCCAGGATTGCCACCTCAAAGAGAGGTGGAATTCTCTATTGACTTAGTGCCAAGCACCCAACCCATTTCAAAAGCTCCCTACAGAATGGCCTCGAATGAATTGAAAGGAAATGAGAATTTGTGTGAGACAATTTGAGCATGATCGGTAGATAGTTAATATGTGAAAATTTGGAAACGTACTATTGGTCACCTTACGTACCAAAATTGTTGATCATTTTCAGGAATTTAGCTTGAGGTTATTTGATGTTTAGCTATGTGTGGCTTGACTGAGGACGTAAAATTTTCAAGCTTTGAAAGAGATGATAATTAAAAGTCGATATTTTTATCTCGATTTGATGAATTATTAAACAACTGCAAGAGGCTGAGATATTTTATGATCAATATGCAATCAAGGGTAAAATAAGGGAATGAGAAGTTTAAGTATCCAAAGCATAATATTCATTCCATATGTTCAATACGGTTACAAAAGATCAAGCCATACAATACTCAAAAGAAAACGACAAACCATAGAACTGATAATGATGCCGATGCTCAGTGGCAACGATGGTTGCCAAACACGACAGGTCTCAACTCATCGATGTCATCTGGGAGTGGCATCTGGCTACTACTAGTTTCGCCAAGGTAAGGTAGAATAGTAGCCTCTGGGAAACTAGGATGAGGGACGTCTTCTGGGATGATGGGAAGATCAGAGCTCCAGTTTGGGTTTTGATCAGGTTGAGAAACAGGTTAGGGATATGAAGAATAATATGCGAATAGTGAATCTTGCAATAGAGCTCAATGAGCTTGCAGGTCACTAACCTGCTGTTGAAGGGCAAGAATGTGGGATACACATCCATAGACGGGATCGTGAAGCCGGGCTTGAACTTCAATGAAGAGTGTATCGGTAGCCCAAAACTGGTCACTTACCGGAAGAGGAGATAGGAGGTTGAAGGCATTTCTGGCACCAAAAACATCGCAGATGGCAGCAAAACTAGTGGTACCATCCTCACGACAGAAGTAAGGGGCAAAGATGTACTGTAGATTGCATCTTCAATTTAAGACTATACAGGCTCCACATCGAGACTGGATTCTCGGCATGATAAATCTAAGTTCTGGCTAAATCTAAGCAAATTAGATATGGGTCAGATCTAATCAGATGGGTCAAATTAGGTATGTGTCGAACCCAAATCGGGTCGGGTCGGGTCGTACCTGGTCGGGTTGGGCTGACCCAAATTTGGCTTCAAATCTGGCAGTAGCGGGCAGCGGGGTTGATGGCTGGCAGAGGCGACGATGGTTGCAATGACGGCCGAGGAAGCCGAGCGGTGGTCAGTGGCTGCACAAAGGAGCAGGTGCAGGTAGCGACGTGGGCGGATCTGGCCAGCGGAAGGCAATAGTTGGAGAGAGGGAGCGATTGATAGCAGCTTGTGGCTACCCAAGGGAGATCAAGAGGCGGCGGTTGTCGGCGATCGCACGACAGTTGGAGGCGGCCAGGGGTGATGGCTATCAGTTGCAGTGACTGGGGACGCTGTGCGAGTAGGAGGTCCTGACCAATGGCAGATCAGGGGGGGTTTGTGATTTGTGATTTCTAGTTGCCCTTGTATATGTTTTAGGTTGTACCCCTAAAGGGATATGATGTGTTTATGAACCCTAATGTGGTATGTAATATTAAGTTATGTTGGTTGATGTGGGCATGTGGACCCTATTATGTATGTTTATGAGTAAGAATGTACGAGTGTGGATTCCGCGTTCAATAAAAGGAGAATGTATGTGATGATTCTAATTTGTTTGGCAAGTATGTCATCTTTCTTGTGGGTCCCTTGTTTAGGACACCTACAAATTCACTCTCCATACTCTCTTTTTTTATCCTCTCTCCCTCTTGAACACAAACATAAATAAGTTGGTTAATAATCCATGTTTCTTTTTGGACATTAGAAATGGTTTTAAGGCCATTAAAACAATACTTGTAAGGGCCCACTCTCGAATATTCCCGCTAGCATAGGATATTCGAAAGCAGGTCATCATAGAGATGATATAGAACAAACCATAAATAAACAGACAACTCATTTCATTCACTAGCAGCGGAAACTAAATTAAGTTCAATTACACTTCCAATAGCTCAAGAGTTCTGGCTCGATGGCCATACAAAATAGATAAAAGACTCTAATGTTAACTGTCAAAATAAGAATCATTTCATCTCAAGCCTCACCAAAATGCCAAATAGGATCTCCGAGTTAGGACGGGTCCCCGTACACCACTATCCTTAAGCCTTAGTCCCACTAGACTCGACCCCAATAATAGCTTTCCCTTTACTTGGAATGGCAAAGAAGATCAAGTGAGCCACAAGGCTTAGCAAGTTCTAAGACAATAAACGATGCACAGGAACCAAGAATGAGGTGACACCAAAAGAGAGTAATCCAGAGCTCGACAGTTGTATACAAGATTCACAATTTAAGACTTGATCAATTCCCAATTAAATTTATCATGCCACCATGTACTATTATACAAATGTGTATATGGATTTAATATCAGTAACAGATCTCATAGGCTAGCAAGCAATCAATCAATATATGCCAAAGTGTATCACATAAACAAAACCTCACAATAAATTAGAGCTAACCTACCGGGCTATGGCCACCTCGTCCCGCGCCAGGTGCTCGAGGGTTCCCTCCGCGCAATTTATATATATATAAATATATAAATATCATGTACTGGTATGCATCATGTACGCTATAATCTACCATGTAATCATGCATCATGAATTTACTGATGGGACCCCATGTAAAACGGGGATCCCGATCTAACACAATACTAGATGGGACCCCATGTAATCTCACTATCTCCTCAATGTACATCTTAGCCAAACCACTCAAAGGGTAAGTCTTCTTAATCGGCAGGAAATTAGCTGATTTAGTCAAACGGTCTACTATCACCCATATAGCATCAAACCCCTTCATCGTCATCGGCAGTCCTGACACGAAGTCCATAGATATGTTGTCCCACTTCCACTCTGGAATGGGCAACGACTGTAAAAGACCTGTCAGCTTCTGATGTTCTGCTTTAACCTGTTGACACACTGTATACTGGGATACGTACTTAGCCACATCTCTCTTCAATCCATCCCACCAAAACTGTCGTCGTAAACCTTGGTACATCTTCTCCGTGCTGGGTTGAATGGTATAATGAGACTTATGTGCCTCCGCCAGAATTTCCTTCCTAATCCTGGCATCATCAAGTACACAGACCCAATCCTGAAATAGTAACATCCCATCGTCTCTCTGACTACAACCCATTAGGGAAAACTTTCCCACATCTGCTAGAATCTGGGCCAGCTTCACATCACAAGACTGATATACCCTAATCTGCTCCATTAAATCTGGTTATACCCTCAGGTACGAATAATACACTGTAGGTCTCTCATCAGGTCCAGAAATGGACATCTCCTCCATTTTCCTAAAAAGCATCCACTCATGGACCATCATAGCAGCCACGTAAGCTCCTCGACAACTCAAAGCATCTGCCACCACATTGGCCTTCCCTGGATGGTATAAAATTTCACAATCATAGTCTTTCAATAGTTCCATCCATCTGCGCTGTCTCATGTTCAACTCCTTTTGTGAGAAAAGGTACTTTAGACTTTTGTGATCGGTATAAATTTTCACCTTCTCCCTGTAGAGATAATGCCTCCATATCTTGAGTGCAAATACCATGGCTGCCAATTCCAAATCGTGTGTGGGGTAATTCATCTCATGCCTTTTCAACTGTCTCGAGGCATATTCATTTACTCGCCTATCCTACATTAACACACACCCAAGGCTAGAGTGCGACGCATCACTAAAGATGGTAAACTTCTCCCCACTCTTAGGGATAGCCAATATTGGCCCTGTCGTCAATCTCTTCTTCAATTCCTCAAAGCATCGATCACATGCCTCGTTCCATTCGTACTTGACTCCTTTCCGAGTCAACTTCGTCATAGGCAGGGACAGTCGAGAGAAACCCTCAATAAATCTCTTGTAATAACTGGCCAATCCCAAGAAACTTCTGATGCCCGTCACTGAGGTTAGTCTTGGCCAATCCATCACCGCCTTCACCTTCTTGGGATCTACTGAAATGCCCTCACCGGATACTACATGCCCTAAGAATCCCACCTGTCATTGCCAGAAGTCACACTTACTGAACTTGGCATATAATTGCTTTCCCCTAAGTCTCTACAAGGCTAACCTGAGATGGTTCTCATGCTCTCCCCGGCTCGGTGAGTAGATGAGAATATCATCAATGAACACAATGAAAAAACAGTCCAAGTACTCCCTGAAAACCCTGTTCATCAAATCCATAAAGATAGCCGGAGCATTCGTTAGTCCAAATGACATGACCACAAATTCGTATTGGCCGTACCTAGTACGAAAAGCAATCTTTTGAATATCTCCTTCTCTGACCCTTACTTGGTGATATCCCGACTTCAAATCAATCTTCGAAAAGACTAAGGCTCCATGTAGCTGGTCTAATAAATCATCAACTCGGGGAAGAGGGTACCTATTCTTCAATATCACTTGGTTTAACTGGCGATAGTCTATGCATAACCTCATGGACCCATCCTTCTTCCTCACAAACAAGATCGGAGCACCCCAAGGTGAAGCACTCGGGCGAATGAACCCTTTCTCAATCAACTCCTCAAGCTGCACTTTTAATTCTTTCAATTCATTCGGGGCCATTCTGTAAGGTGCCTTGGAAACTAGTTGGGTTCTTGGCATCAATTCTATGGAAAACTCTACCTCCCTCGGTGGTGGCAACCCTGGCAACTCATCAGGGAATACATCAAGAAACTCACAGACTACTGGAATGTCTGACAGTTCTACATTATTCTCCTTACCCGTGGTCACAAAAGCCAAATACCCTTCACATCCATGCCGCATCAATTTTTCAGCCTTCATCACTGATATCATAGGAGCGGAACTCATCGGTTTAGTGCCTCGATATGACATGACTGGCTGCTGGGGTGACTTAAAGTGGATAACCTTACATCTACAATCCACTTTGGCATAATGTCGGGATAACCAGTTCATGCCCAAAATAAGATCAAAATCATGTATGTCTAGGATTATCAAATCCCCAGGCAACTCCTTATCATGCACCATGATCTGACAGTCCCTATAGATTTCACTCCCCACTAACTCGACTCCTCCCAGTGTAGACATGATTAAATAATAAGGCAGCAATGTACTAGAGAATGGAATATGACACACAATCCTAGGTGCAACAAATGAATGTGTAGACCCAATATCAAATAAAACACGCACATCAATGTCATATAGGGAGAGAATACCTTCCACAGTGTCCTTCCCTCCTCTACCTCTGCTGACTTTAAAGCGAATGCCTGTCCCTAGGTGTGGGGTCGACTAGCATTTGTGGTGCCCTGTCTTGGTGGCAGTGCCAATGGTGGTGCTGTCCCCTGAACTCTCAGCACTGGTTGCCTCTGTCCCATCTTGTTGCCTTGGTTCCCATACCTCTGTCCCCCTTGCTATGGCGACTGTCCGTAAACATTAGACGTATGCCCCTTCTTCCCACACCGATAACAAGTCACCTCCCTGTTGCCTGTTATACCCATCTTCTGTGGGCAATCGTTCCTCAAGTGCACCAACTGCCGCAACTGTAGCACGCCTTACATGCACCCCGATGTCTCTTTCCACAAGTTGTGCAGGGAGGAATGTCGGCTACATTACCAAAAAACTCTGGTGCTCCCTTCCTTTCCCTATCATTGCCTTGCCCCCGAGCTGAACCTGATCCCCTAGTGGCTACTTGAACTGCCCTTTGCTCGCTCCTCTCATTCTTTATGATCTGTGCCCTCTACACCAGTGTAGCATAATCTGTGATCTGTGCACCAGCTAGGTGAAATCTGATAACCACTCGCAACCCTCTTTAGAACTTGGCTTCCTTCTTCTCCTCAGTACATACCAACTCAGGAGCGAATCATGCAAAAGAGGTGAACTCTTCCTTATATGTGCCACTGTCCTATTGCCTTGTGTCAGCTCAATAAACTCATGTCTTCTGTTCTCGCACCTAAGATGGGAAGTAATTGGCCTTGAAGAGCTCTTTGAACTTCGCCCATGTCGGCCTCCTGCCCATAAATCTCTGTCGAACTGTCTCCCATCACCTATCGGCCCCTCCTCGAAATAGATATGTAGCTAACTGTATCCTCTGGGTGTCACTGCACCCTATTGTCCTGAGGTGCTTCTCCATTGCCATCATCCACTCCTCGGTTGCCACAGCATTGGTCCCTCCATGGAACTCTGAAGGTCTCAGTGCCATGAAGTTCCTCACCAACTGGCTCCCGGTATTGCCATCCATCCCTTGGGGCTCCACCTCTAGTGGCACCGGGTTTGAAGTCTGACCACTGACATTCTCATTCACGACTGGTTCATTCCTCCCTCCAGGTGGTGCTTGCTCCTGCCTGCCCTGATGCGCCATAAAATTCTCAAAGTGCCTCAACATAGTGGTCATGGTGCCCCTCAGCTCACTAACCTCTTGCGCGCAAGTCTGCCACTGACTCTGCTAGAGTGGCCGGTGCAGGTGGAGGTGTAGGGGTAGGAGCAGGAACAGGCGTAGGCTTAGGGACGGGGTCAGGAATTGGGGTAGGGATAGCCCGGTTGCCTCGGGCACTGGTCGACGGCCTTTCTCGTCGTCCACTCATTTGTTGCATGACAAATGACCTTTTAGTATTCCATCTTAACTTAGACTCACTAGACCACTAGACACAATTCTAACTCTACCCAAACTTAGGTGTACGAAGACTCCTCTCATTTCCTAACTTATTCTCTGATACCAAAATTGTAAGGGCCCACTCTCAAATATTCCCGCTAGCATAGGATATTCGAAAGGAGGTCATCACAGAGATGATATAGAACAAACCATAAATAAACAGACAACTCATTTCATTCACTAGCAATGGAAACTAAATTAAGTTCAATTACACTTCCAATAGCTTAAGAGTTCGGGCTCAAATGCCAAACAAAATAGATAAAAGACTCTAATGTTAACTGTCAAAATAAGAATCATTTCATCTCAAGCCTCACCAAAATACTAAATACGATTTTCGAGTTAAGACGCGTCCCCGTACACCACTATCCTTAGGCCTTAGTCTCACTGGACTCGACCCTAATAATAGCTTTCATTTTACCTAGAATGGCAAAGAAGATCAAGTGAGCCACAAGGCTCAGTAAGTTCTAGGACAATAAACGATGTACAGGAACCAAGAATGAGGTGACACCAACAGAGAGTAATCCAGAGCTCGACAGTTGTATACAAGATTCACAATTTAAGACTTGATCAATTCCCAGTTAAATGTATCGTGCCACCATGTACTATTATACAAATGTGCATATGGATTTAATATCAGTAACAAATCTCATAGGCTCGCAAGCCGTCAGTCAATATATGCCAAAGTGTATTACATAAACAAAACCTCACAATAAATATGGAGCCAACTTGCCGGGTTATGGCCACCTCGTCCCGCGCTAGGTGCTCTAGGGTTCCCTTCGCGCAATTTATACATATATAAATATATAAACATCATGTACTGGTATGCATCATGTACGCTATAATCTACCATGTAATCATGCATCATGAATTTACTGATAATTATCCATATCAATTCTGTGATCTCATATCGATTTCCATAGCCACAACAAGTTTAAGTGATTTAATATGGACTTGTTAGAGCATATTCCATGGCTTTAAATTTAGGAAATAATATCCGCTCGCCATATGCCAGAATTAAGAGTTGACTAAGGTTCGAGGGAATAATTGGCATTCATAAGAATAAAATTTTATTTAGTATATATTTGGGTCATTCAAAAGGGTTCAATCATTTTGTATTTAGATGTATGTATATATTTGGTGCCGTTAAATTTGGCACGGGTATTTGGATATCATCTAAAAATTTCCATTGGTATTCCAATATAACATGGGGTATTCAGATCAATTATCTGACATGTGAATGTGCAATACGAATAAGTCAGATGGCATTGGTATAGACGATTCGAATCAACCAGATGGCCTTCGAATAACATAAGTAAAAGGTGAGTGATTCAAATAAAGGTAAGGGTGATTCAAATAGGATGTTTCACTGTATGAGAGTGATTCAAATGGATCATGGCTAATTTGAATGGGTTTGGGAGCAAATAAGAGAGTGATTCGAATCATTTCATGGGCAATTCGGATGGGTTTGCGTATGTATGAATAGGGTGATTCGAATAGCTAGTATGTGATTCGGATTGCTTGGATTTCCAGTGTGTATATATCCCATTTAAGCCCAATTTTGACTATGATTTATCCTGAATCTCACAAAATCAAAACATGAAAGTTGAGATCTTTCTCTTGTCGTTCTATAGGATTTTGAATCACCTTAATCGGAGCTACAATGAGAGAGTTATTCCTAAAATTCTAAAGAGTGTCAATTCTGCCAGAATATGTGTTTTGCATTTGGGTTGAATATATATATGCGATTCGAATCAGCCAGGCATAATTCGAGTGGAACAAGTATAAACATATATAAGAGTGATTCGAATCACTCCAGGGTTATTTGAATGGCTTGGATTATAGGCATATATGAGGCTATTTGAATCATACAAATATGTGGAGCTATTCGAATCATGCAAGGGTTATTCGAATCAGAGTAGGTATATATATATATGAGAGGGAGAAGCATTGCATCTTGAAATACAGAGACAAACAAGGCCTTGTATCTCCATTAATCTGAAAAATATACCATTCACAGAAGGATTTTGGGTGTATCAAGCCCCATTCGAGACTTCAAGGAGACCAGAATCAAGCAAAAAAAAAAAAGATCTAAAGATACAACAGAAGAGAGGAATCGTTTATAACAACAGACATATATATACATATACATATATAATCCAACACAAAGACTAAAATGAAAAGTCTAATCAGGGGGACTCACTCAAGAATGAATTAAGATCCAATGAATTTGCAGAATATTAAAGGAGAACGCGGACAAGGAACTTACCTGGAATGCGGAAATGATCTCAAGAATTTGTTTACCAGCTAAAGAGCTCTCTCTTCACTTCAATGGAAGAGAATGTACACAGCAAGAACACGAACAATAATAAGGAGAAGAAGAAAAGAACGCGCAGGAGGCGAATGAGAAGAGCAATGGAACAGTGAATGAGAGACAAAAAGAGAAACACGGTGTTGAAATGAGAGATACGTTCTGGCAAAAAGTAAAAGGAGGATTGCAGAAAAGATCAACTGTAGGTCTACATTGGCCCCCCCGACAAAGACTGATTTGCCCTTTTCTTTTTTCATAACAGACAAGTTTTTTAGGGCATTTTTGATATTTGACATATATCCTTATTTCAATTTTCTTTTTCTTATTCACATAGAAATTTAAATTCCTTTACCAGTGGGCCCAAGTCCAACCCAACACTTATATAGCCCACCTGATAAACCCATCGACTCATTAACTAATTAATTGAGGCCCATTTCATTATTTCCCAATTTATTAAAAATTATATCCATGTGCTTATTTTCACGATTACATGAACCACCAAAATAAAATTATATAAATCTAAAATTATTTCTATACCATCAAAGAGATTTATCATCAAGTATTAAAATACTTAGACCCACATTTAAAATGTCATTAAACTGATGTTAAGTATTAGAACATTTAGGCCTACTCTAGGGTCGTTACAATACTAAAAAAAATGATGTTTAAAGATAGTATTTATGTCTCTAATGTTTTAGAGATAGAATTAGAGATGAATTTTGGTTCGTCTTTAACCGGCTCATCGCTAAACAATTAGTGACCAATCGATCCAATAATCCGATCTCAATAGATTTGAAAATTATTTTTTGGAAAAATGATGCTCGTTTCTGGAAGGGCATTGCCAACCATTGTCTGGTGCAGATTCCAATTATCAAAACTGATCATCAAAATCACCTTAGTCTGATGACCAACATACCCAAAAACCAAAACAATCCAACAATTCAATCTCAATAGATCTGAAAATTAATTTTTAAAAAAAAAATGCTACCTTTTTCTAAAAGGCATCGCCAGCCACCGTCTATGGAAGATTTTGGTGATCGGAACTAATCATTGGAATCCCCTTGGTCTGGTGACCAACATACCCAAAAGCCAAAATTAACTAATAGCTGAATCTCGCTAGATCTAAAAATTAAAATTAGAGAACAATAAGTTCTTACTTTAAAATGGAGAAACTTCAGTTGTCAGCATTTAGGATGGGAGTCAGTGGAAGGAGGAGAAAGGAAGAGCGAGCCGACGACTGCTGGTCGGGAAAGAATAGGAGAAAGAGACATAGCAAGAGTGAGAGGAATGGGCAAAGAAAGGCGGAGGAGAAGCAAGAGAACATAACGAAATATATAAGGAGATTTACAGAATTTTTTTTTCATTTCTAATTTCCATCTTTGTTCGAACTAGAGATGGAATTTTTCGTCTTTTACAAAAATAACCACTAGAGACGAAATTTTCCATCTATGATTTTATCTTTGACAAAATAATTCAGCGATGAATGTTTTTTTTCCTTCTCTGAGAGTAGGAAAAAATTAGAGACGAAAATTATTCCGTCTCTAATTTTGAAAAAAACTTCAGAGACAAAATTTTTCTCTCTGATTCCATCTTTGATATCAAGAAAAATTCAAAAACAAAAAAATTTCAGTTTTGATTCGAAAAAACTTCAAAGATGAAATTTTTTCTGTCTTTTAATAGTCTAAGATGAAAATAAATTGTCTCTAAAAATGTTTTTTTTATATAGTGCAAGTGATAAAAATTCAATGCTTGTTGAATAAGGAAAATATTTGCAATGATCACTTTATGGTTTGTGAGACAATTAGCAATGTCTTGCATTTGAAGAATAAAAACTTTAGACCCATTAACCCCATCATACCTCATGTTATACAATTCTTGCATTAGTTCTCCAATTTGGCCTTTTTAGATTTTACGAAGCTCTTTTCTATGGGCTAAGAAATTTTTTAACATTGGTATCTGTAGGTATAATCACCTAGAAAGATATATATATATATATATAAAAAATTTTTTGTAACCATCAAACTAAGTCAGTTTGTCCTATCCCAATTTTTTATAAAAGATCTTTTCTTCAACAATTATAGTATCCATGAGCTTAGGGGGCTCATGCTCACGAATGGCTAAATCAGGATAAGTGAGTTCAAGAGCAAACTTAACATCAGTTTTTCATCTCTTATAGCTAATCCTAGTCAAAGTCTAAGTAGAGAAAATTTGATTATTAATATGAATATTGTTAATTGTAGGACAAGCATGATTTTGAGTTAATGATAAAACAAAAATATGCATTTAAATATTTACATAAAAGTTTAAAATATATCACTAAATATTCCCTTTCGGGTAGAACATATAGAATAGAATCTAAACTCCAACTCAAGCGAAGGTGAGAACTCCAACTCAAGCGAAGTTGAGAATAATTCTTAGGAGCTTTATACTCTCTGCAGTAAATAAAACTCCTCAAAGTGAAAAAGCAAACAATTACTCTTTTAAAGGTAAGTCAATGCATACAGTAGTTTTTATGGCATAAGTCTAGTGATCAGTCAAGTGATATAGTCGTGTCAGTCTAGTGGATCGTGAGTTCGATTCTCGCTCTACGCAATGACACAAAATTTTATACCTGCAATTTACCTTCCTAAACATAATCGAGAATATAGGTATCAGAAGTCACACAAGAGCAATTATGGGTCCAAAATTCTTATTAAATAATTTAATACACACCAGCAAAAGCCACTTTAGTGGTACAATTCTTTCATATCCATTATTAATTGTATGCATTTAATATACAAAACAAAATGAGCATTAAAAAAAAAAAAAAACACTGCACATGCCACCAGTGCATGTGGGACGCGCGACCCGCCGGTGGGGTTCGCGACCCGCGTGTGCTAGTGCAGGTCAGCTCGTGACCTGCCCGCAAGTATGGATCCCTAAGCTGTAGCGCCTGTTGTGCTGCATCTTCGCAGCCTCCATCACACGATTCAGTTTTTTTTTTTACTTCTTTCTTTATAATTTTTTTTATGTAATTTACAACCCTTCTGATTCTCCATCTCTTTTTCATATTTTACAACTTTAAATCCAAAAAATTGTCAAAAAAATATGAAGAGATATGTTATCAAAGTTTATATAGTATATAAATTTGTAAAATAAAAAAGATCGAGCCCAAGAATTAAATTATCTTACATAGTAAATTGAAAACTAATTATTGGACTCGAAATTTGGTATTAACCTAGTTTTGATATCACTTGTTGAATTTAATCTATTATTCAATACTAAAAATAGAACACACGATTAAAAATACCAAATTCTACAATCATTTAAATATTCTTTTCAGATAAATTATTGGTAGATATGGTCGAAATTGAAACAACACAAGAAAGATGATTTGTTCTTACTAGGTGCTCCTTTTTTCTCTCTAATAATTGGATGGATGTTATGAATGGGAAAAACAATCATAGTTTTTTATTTAAATAGAAAACTGAATCTTAGAGTAGAGAGACAACCTAATTTTTTTAATGGATACTCTTATTAAGCGATCTAATAATTTATTGGATTACTTTAGTGAGTCTTACCATTCTTATCAACTCGTTTTTTACGATCTAAAATTTCAATAAGTTGTAGTCTATTTATTAAAAAATATAAAAAAATCTTATAAATAAATCATCTAACATAATAGATCTCCATTTAAACATACTGAGACATTTTTTATGTTAGTATCTATTTAACACATTAAATTGTCATATCACACCATTTTAATGAAACTCTATATCGCAATATTTAATAATTGATACAAAATTAAAAATTTACATGTGAAATTGATAAATTTTTAAATTTAATGTAGAATTAATAAATTTGATATTTTTAATAATTTACTCCAATATAAAATATACAGTATGAAGTTTAGGTCGGCCCGGGGTGTGGGGTGACCTTGAGAGAGGCCCAGGCCCACCCACAACGGGCGGTGGCGCCACCAATTGGGCGTCGGTGGCAGCAGTGGACCCTCCACCACCTTAGAGTCTTAGACCCTGTTAGGGAAGCAGCGTGTCATGGCAGCAGCACCATCTCTAAATGGCACACACACCTCTGCGCACGGCCCCAATATCTTTAAATGTTTTCCGTTGCTTCCCACTTCTTTTCAATTTTTGACTTTACATACAAATTGTAGGAACAATATCTTTAGTTTTGTAAAACCAATTAGTCATTTATTAAGATTAAAAGTACATACATTGGTGTAACCAATGTCTTGGATAGGTAATTAAAACAAAGTTTTTTAATATAATTATATTATCAAGGATAACAAGATTTTTAATAAATAATGATTTCAACTTATTCAACGGAACATAAAAATATCACTATTATCATATATTTTTGAGATACTTCTAAACAAATAATTTTACTAATTGATTTTTTCCCGAACCCAAATTCTCAAAGTTTTGGCAGCTCATTAGAAAAATAGAAAGAGTTAATAATATTATCTAACATATATAGACTCTTATAAAGTTAAAAGATGATATTAATTATATTTCTAATCATTCGAATTCTATCTTTTTTTTAATCATGAAAATTAAGAAAAAAAAACTAATAAATAATTGTGTATGATCTTATCCATTATAACGATCAATAGAATAAAAACTCATAATATAGTATACTCAATGATAATGTGTCACATTTTGAATAATGTGATTTTTTGTTTAAAAAGTCTGTCCTAAGGGCAAAATGACTGTCTTAGGGTTCCACCATCTTATAATTAGTTTTGTCAGTTGTCATAAACTTAGTACAATATTGATGCCCAGAAAATTCTTAAACTAATTAATGTGGCAGATCATTTGTGTTTTGTTGGCGAGTTAATCATCACAGTTATAGACTAGAAAATTGGGTGGGCAGCGAAGAAGTAATGGCCAAAACTATTTTTGCCGACGGAAGTGGGTGTGACTAAGAATGATCATTTATGCCACGAATTTAGGTTTGCCTGTCTAAACTTTATTTATTTAATTAATTAATATATTCTAATATTAGTATTAACAATATGTCTCCATCAACCGTACAAAGCTTTCATCGTGGTCATGGCAATTGCCAAAACTTTCAAATGCGACTTCCAATTTTGTGCCGAGCCATTTTCACCACCTTTAAGCCTAACCAAAATACTTCTAATTTGGATAAGGTTTTATCATTAGTGCTCTTATTTATTGGTATCAAAATATGATGAAAGAGTTAAATCAAAGAATTTGATGGTTTTCGATTTTGATCTTAGAACAATATTCTGATTATAACGGAGCAGACTCCAAACGGGATCACCAAAATCATCAGGCAATGCCCCTATTATTATTAAATGCTACTTCACATTGTTGAAGTTGATGGCCATGTATACTTGTTGGATTAATGTGTTGCAACTTCTAACAAATAATGGATATACTTAGTGTGGTGGGTTGAGTTGGGTTTGCAAAATAATGTTAATATTATTTTTCAATTTGTTTGTGAGAATTTTAAATAAATATTGAATATTATAGAGCACAACAATTAATATAGCGATACGATAGAATACGATATATAATTTTGATTTATTTATCATAATTCTATTATTCACAATAATATATTATTTACAATTCTATACGATCAATTAGATAATCAATATTATTTGATTTAGATAGTTTTTTTCGTTTTTAAATTCATTTGAAATTCTTTTTATTACACTTCGATATTTTAGTCCATATCATCTATTTCTAATTATTAAATTCAAATCTATGAAAGAGATAAGAAAAAAAAAAGAAAATTCTATATTATATAGATTCTAACTTTATATACCATATTCTATATTTATATTAATAATATTAAATTTAGATAGAATATTCTATCTATTCTATACAGAATATGCATTAACATATTATATTGCTTTCTTTTCTATATTCTCTATCTATTTCTATATTCCATATTAAAACTAATTAGAAATATAAAATATTAATGGACTAATTATAACTAATAAGTTATCCCTCCGTTTTCATTCGTAAAGGTGATTTGAATTATATTTTAAAATAGATAATTTTATTAAATTTCCATAAGTGTTAATCTCATTTCCTTTTTCATGTTATTGCCATGTAGTAAAGAGAAAGAGAAGAAAATGAACTACCCATTTTGTTCAATGATCAAATTTGGTCAAAGTCTGATCATACAGTGCGGATGTAAAATTCCACGCTATACATTTGATGGGGTAAAGATGACTGACTCCTCTTCGTATGCAATAGTTTTGACATTTTCTAGTAGGAAAAAACTCTTATGATTACCTTTAAAAGAAAAAATTGTTCAAACCTAACCTATAGAAAAATATAATTAATATTTATTTTAGTGGACTTAATTTAGTTTGTAGGTTAAGATGCCGGTTTTGACCATTCAAATACAAGAGCACAAATAAGGAAAGGTAGAGAAAAAATCAATTATTTCATTTTGGTATTATCTTGAATTTAAATTTAAATTTAAATTATTATGAAAAAGAGAAATAATTCATAAATTTTACAATGAGAAATAATAAAAATTGGTGGCTAATTATTTTGTCATGAATTTTTTGTTAAAAAAAAAAAAATCTTTGCAAATTCAATTGTCTAAAGAACTTAGATTTTTCATTCGTAAAGAAAGAGAAATATTTCATAAGAACCATCCGTAAAAATCCATAGTTTTTGGTGAGGGAAAAAATTCTTTTGGATTGAAAAATTCATCTCAACCTTAAAAGGGAACTCCTTCCACAATAAATATTGATATGATTTCCATCATGGGTATATCTAGGCTTAAGGGGTGAAGGGCTCATGACATTGCCATTGAAATCTATCAATGTTTCTTGAGTGCTTCTAACCTTATTAGGGTCAATCCAGCCTTAGATGAACCTTCTTCCTCTCATGGACTACCATATGATCCATCAATTTTATGACTTAATCCATTGATTAAGAACTAGAGCCTTTAATCATATTTCATTACATCTCTGTCGTAATTTCATCGCTAAAATTAACACATTTATCATATAGTGAATGATTACGAGGAGGTTTGAGTGTCACAAATTTCAATGAAATTATGAGATTAGGTGTATTGGGGATGAGAGTTTATTTCTTTTATAATCCTTCATGCATCAGTCGATTTTACTTCTCTTTTTCTCATCAACATAGTGTTGGAGACATATATGGCAAGAATATTGAAATATATAGCAAAACTAAACCAATATCACAAGAAATATAATGCAACATAAATAATTTAATATAATAAAAATAACTAACACTGTAATAAACAACAACAAACCAAGATCTTGGCAATAAGCAACGAGCTAGAAACGGACAAACAACAAGAGTGACAAAGCAACAATCGAGGCATGCTGGAGCACTGTCTTGAAGATAGATTTCACCCTACACAAGTTACGAGCAAATTACACCGACCGTCTCAGCAAGATACAACGATCATTCCAACTGAACTGCAACCACGAACAACCAGATCTGTCAGAACTCGAACGTGAATATATGATTTTTGCCCTTTGAACGTTCAAATGAGGACAGAAGAACTAGCACACTTAAGACGCACTGGGGGCGGCTATATATATAATTAAAGCTCAACACCAAATTGAAAAACTGGGCACTGAGAATCCCCCAGAAATTTAGCAAACCAGTTGGAACAAAAATTGAAAAGCTATTTGGATTAAAAATAAAATTATTAAATAAATTTGTAGCAAAAATATAATTTATTTTTATAAATATTACCACATTGGACAGATGGTGGTTGCAATGTGCGCATGGATAGGGGCTCGCCCGGCAGGCCCGGCTTAAGGCATAGGCCAATAAGGCCTATGCCTGGGGCCCCCTAAAAGGGGGGGCCCAATAAATTGTTTTTGCCAATTCAACAGTAAAAATATTTAAATATTTTAACATTAAAAATATTTTTTACCCAAAAAGGGCCTAATAAATTTTTAATGATAAATATTTTAGTATTAAAAAGGGACCTTAATAAAATTTTTATATTTTTTATTATTTTTTAAAAGGACTCCAAATTTTAAATAGCCTATGACCCCCAACTCCCATGGGCCGGCTTTGTCACCTACTCGCAAAATTTGAGTGCCCCTTGGGGCCCAAACCTAAAGAGAAAATATGGGGTATTTGAATGTTGTGCAATCTCACTCATCTTTCCATGTGGGATTCTACATTTCTTCAAACCCCCACATAAGCACTTACATATTCACACTACACCCATAATAAACAACAGAGCTAGGCACAACGCAAATGTCACATTAAATCTATGTGTGTCTAGTTTTGATTGTAATTTAATCTGAATCAATTGTTACATAATTCATTTCTATTTTTAATTTATGCTTTTCAATAGCATATACACACCCGACTCATAAGGATCAAATATATCTAACAATTAAAATCAATTATCTAATGATTCTAATAAGCCATCACTTTCATCTCTTTGAATTAAAAACATAACTTCTACACAAAATCATTTGAAGTGCCCATCACAACTATATTCATAATTTGCTCACACGATAGAAGGAATGAACTCAAAAGGTATATATAATGTGAAAGCCTTTTCCATCCGAAAAAGACATGTTCAAAGATAGAAATCTATTCTTTTGGACAAGTCATTTGACCATAGGATCACACGCTTGAGGATATATAGCAGCAAACACATAATTGAGGAACGAGAAAATTTCTCCTCGAGGAAAGGAAAAGTCACTGAGCTTGCGAGAAAATGTCATTGAACTTCAAAGAAAATGCGGGAAAGATGACATATCCTTTATCTTCAAAAGAGCGGCAGAATTAAGGTCAAAAAACATGAACTGATAGGTGCTTGTGACTTGACTTGTCGATAGAGAATCGCATCTTTTCATTTTCTCTAGCATTATGTTCGACCCTAAAGATCAGTTTGTGGGAAGAAAGGATAATGTATTATTGTATTGAACGTTTTGTTTGCCCACTAATTAAAAGGGTTTGACATAAATATATTTAATAGTGACGGTTTATCGCTCGTTCGATATAAATATTCAATAGTGATAGAGTAAAGTTAAAGATTGAGATAAAATAGTGATGAAGCTATTTGATAAAGAAGGTATTATTTTAAGTTATAACTATTTCATATATCTAAAAGTATTTTCTTTTTTATGGGTATCTAAATATATTTTCAATAAAATCATTATATATATACAAATATTATTAATTATATTTTACATTAAAATTTAAAAAACAAAGGAAGTCCCTATTACTGAGGTTATGAACCCCCACAGTGTAGACGTTGATCTGTTAGATTCATCAAACTAGATCCGAAAGAAGAAAAAGAAGAAAGAAAGAAAGAAGAAAAAGGAAATAGGTGGAAGTCTCAATTGAGGTTGAGGTGGAGGTGGAGAAGAGAAATAAAGAGGGTAGAAAATGGGTAGATGGAATTATAATGGAGAGATGAAATCATCAAACAACTAATTAAATATGAGGGTAGTGGTGGTTTTACTTTATCCCATGGGGATGGAATCCCTCTTGGCTCTTGGTCCCAAACAAAGTATTACCACTTCAAACAATAATACCACAATTTAAATCTTGTACCCAACATGTGATTTGGGTATAGGATAAAGTATAATAAATATATTTTATTTTGATATTATAATAAAAATATTTTTGTAATAGATAATTATTTTTTATAAATAGATAATTAGATCATTACGGACTAATAATGTTCTTGCCATTAAAAGTAAAAAAGTCAACTTTCACAGGTTGATTATTAGATTGAAATAGTGTTTTTGTATGTATGGATAGCAGAATTTAACTTTTAGTGGCAAATAGTTTTTTGTCTCTAAAATGTGATGGTAAATACACATTTTTTCATTATTGTCTTTGCGCGTTCCCCTGCAACTTGTCCCTTTGATTTCGACAGAAGAGATAAATCGTAGGTGGATACTTTGTCTCACTGTATAGGGCAATAAATCTAACCTTCGACTTATTGATGCAAATCCTAACTTATTGTGGACTAACCACGTGCCAGGGACAAGTAAATACACATTTTAACTCTTATACTTGAACACTTTTTATTTAGATAATTAAAATTTTAATTTATTATTTTAATTACATATTTAAACTTATAATTTCAAGTCAATTGTACCCTTGAACTTTTTATTATTTCAATTACACTTCTAAATTAACTATTCTTAACAAATTTTTCAAGTTGTACAATTGACTTGAAATTACATAATTCAGATATGTAATTGAAATAACAAAAAGTTTGAGTTTCTAAATGACAAAAACATACAAGTATATGAGTTAAAATATGTATTTAGCCATTAGTAACAAAAGTGAACTTCTAGAAGGAAGTTATTAAGGGCAAGTAATATTTTTGCCTCTAAAAATAGTAAAGGCAAATTATTATGGGAAAATATGTTTAATTTACCTCTAAACATAACTTTTAGAAACAAATTATTATTGTCCCTAAAAATAACAAAGTTGAATTTTTAGAGGCACAAATTATTTGATTCATAGAGCTTAAATTGCTTATTTGGTATTTAGTATCAAATTTTAATCGTTCTCAATGTTCTAAAATTTAATCGAAGAATATTTGAAGATCTTATAAGTTGAATGGTTGTTGCTTGGTAAGTAAATCATTTAAGTATTTGAAGGATTTAGAGTTTGTTGAATCAAGTAGTATCAAATATTTGAAGCTCAAAGATTCAAGTTCAAAGGCTTATCAAATATTACAAGGTTACAACTTGCCTTTGAATGTAAAAATTGAAAACTTGAGACACTTGAATGCTAGAATAAGTAGCTTGAGCACATACACTTGTTCATAAGCTTCTTCTTTTGAGCACTTGCACTTAATTTTTGGCTTTATGGTCGTGCAAAGCATTTAAAATCAAATTTATTGACCATTGACTACACTGAGTGCCTAAAAACTAGTCAGATAGAAGAATAAATTGAATGTTAGTAGAGAAATTGTCGACAGATAAAAGAATAAGTTGAATGTTTTGTTCAAAACATTTACAATTTTAAATTGGATTTCAGAAACATTTGACATTTTAGACAAGTAGTCTACTTTTTTAGAAGAGAAGTCGACATTTTAGAACATGGAGTCGACATTTCGAGATGAAAGTCGACACTATACAGTCATTGTCGACTTTAATTGAACTAAAATCACTTAGACTGAGAGTATGAAATCTGTATGTTGACAGATTTGGGAACTGTTAATTGTTTTTTATTAGAGACCAAAAGTAATTAACTATTTTTTTGAAAAAATTGACAAATTTTGAATTTAAGAAATTCCATATTTTCAAAGGTACAGAAAAGTCAACAGATAAGAAGAAGTTGACAGTTTTGCCTTGATGTGTATGATTTTGAAGAATAAGCTTGATGAAAATCAACACACATTTTATTTTATATCAATAAAATATTTCTCAAGTGATAAAAAGATATTTTGCAAGATGAAATATTTATCAACAAGAATTTTGTGTGGCTTATCAAGATATTTGAAGAAAATAACATTTTTAGGCCATGAATACTTCATTTAGAAATTTCAAGGATATACAAACTATTTCATTTTCAAATCCTAAAATTATTAAGTTTGTCATCATCAAAATTACATTAAAAACATAACAACACAAGTGTCCCAATCTAGTGAAAAGCCTCCAATAGAGTAACTATTTTCAAAATATTCAAATAATAAAAGATAATTAAACCCATTTTCAAAGTATTCAAATGGCATAAGGATAAGTAACTATTTTTTGTTTTTTGGTGAGAAACTATAATAAACATTGAAATGATATAAAGATAAGTACCTAAAATAAATAGTATAAATTATTTTATGGAAGTGCAAGTAAAAAGAAATAAGCCAATGGATAGAATAGAATAATAGATAGATTATTGAGATGTAACCACCACCACTCTCTCTAACCCACAACTGAGCAAGCAGACAATTGTTCTTCCTAGTTAATAAGCCGAGAATGGAGTTGGATTGGTAATTTCAAAAGTTTATGAAAATCAATTTAATAATCAAGCCATATAAATACCTGGCTGATTTTTTTCTTTGTAAAAATGGATTGGGATTTCAAGATATGAAATCTAAAGATGAAGTCAAACACATACCCACAATTAACGTAAGAATTTTATAAAAATCCAACTTTTCGAAGTCTGCATTCTTTCTCTTCAAGATCAAGCTTCAAAGTTTCACTATTCTTGTAAAAACTAGCAAGTTTATATAAGAAGCTAGTTGTAACACCCCACTTTTTTCAAACGTGCGCTAACTCGAGATTTTGAAAATAATTTTTTTTTTTCAACATACACTCAATCTAAATCATTCTCAATAATTCCGTTCTACCTTATCAGCATATCAAACTTAAAAATGAATAAGTTAAGATAGGTAATTATCACATATGTGGAAGCAAGATCGAAACCTCAATGATACATAATCGTTAATTTCTTATTTATAACCAAATAACTGTATCAATGTTCAATATGACATCATCAAAATAATATACATAACAACTGAATGAGTCGCATAGTCGAAGAACTACTAAAGATCTAATATAGCGGCTACATCTTGATCACTTATTTTCCTTTGGCACTGCTGCTTTCACCTAAAACTTTGAATATTCTAAGGACATAGTCTAAATTAGATGTTGAATCATCTAAGTGAGAGTTCAAAACATTTTCATAAAATATATGTAAGACCATGAACAAATTGACATATCCCAACATGTCCCTACCCAAGAGATTCTCTAACAGTGCTTAACCCATACCACGAGAAAAAAGTAATCTCTCTAAAGGCAATATAATCGCATCAACGCATTGGCATAACACAATCCTAACTTAAGAGGGGCAACATCAACGCATCTCTCCAACACTTCGGGAATAATCGTTACCAGTCCCGTCATAGGAGGATCAACATCAACGTAGAAACTCAGCTCACCACAATCACATTAGAGATTACGTTCTCACTCAAAAGCATCCTAGAAACACTGCCCATTTCCAACACACATGCCAATGCCATAACCATAACATGTAATGATGCATTTCATAAAATGACATTTCAATGCACGTATTTCAATACTAAACATTTTGGATGAACCATCCACATGAAATTAACCTATCATAGGTCAAATCGTTTGTATAGAACAAATCAAGTATAGGGTCAAACCACCTTCAATAAATCAAGTTTTAGATAAGAACACTCACATACCAAAACCATTTACATGAAACTAAATCAAGTTTCGAGAAACATCTCATAGTAAACCAAATTTGAAGTAGAAACTCTGACAAATCAAAACCATTTGTATAAAACAAGCCAACTTTTGATAGTAAAACCACTCACATAATAACAAACCAGTTTTTCAGTAGAACTACTCACCTAAAATGTAACTTAGAATACATCGATTCTTGTGCACAACCTCGATTTTCGTGCCAGACCTCAAATAATTGTACTATTACTCAATCTCGAGCCCCAACAATCCCTAGACATCATATTCATTCAAACGAATATCAACATTTTCTTTTTATAATTTTCTCATAATTTCTCCTTATTTTCTCCCTATTTTCTTCTCAAAATTCCAAAATAAATACATCCTCAAGGTTTTTCCCAATTTTTTCTCCACCATAATTCATAAAATAATTTTTTCAAAATTCTAAAATTAATTTCGAAAAAAATACCTCATTCCATGCTCCCTCACATGCTAGCCACACACCCTACATGTGTACTGCACTCACCGGTTGTCTTCTCAGGCGAGCCCCTCACCACTGGTAATCAAAAAATTTCCCCGACCTCACCACCTTGTAGATCTCTTCAAATCGATCACGATGGCATGCTTCTTGGCCTAAAAATACCACTAAAAGGCCTCTAATCAACCGATTTAATGTTCAGCTCTGGCAACTTACCCGATTTTTCAACAACCTTCGAAATCCACTTAAACTACCATGGAGACACTCCAAAATTTCTAGAATTGATCCTCTTGATTCAAGGAATGAAAGCTCTCTATCCAATCCATCAAACACACTCCCAAACTCAAGCAATTTGTGTGCTAAATCTTGGCCAAAACCTTTGTTATTTATAGGCAAGAATCAACCATCTCTCGGTCAATCACTGGCTATAGCTTTGTCTCCACGCTTCCTAGGCCCATGTTAGACATGTCCTGGAAAGATTCGACTGTCCCATCACCGAATTTGGGCTCCATGTGCGGTGGTAGGTCGGCTATACTGTTGCAGCAGTTTGGAAAATTGCATTTTTGACCCCAAGCTTCTTCCAAATGCCATTTTGGCCCTTTCCTTGAAGCCCCTAAGTTATCCAACAATTCCGCTAAGCCCCATAAGTTCCAAACTTTTCCTTTCATTCCCAAAGATTTAGAAAAGCCATCATTTTGACACCCTCGACCAAAATTAATAATTTACACTTAGGGCCAAATATATGTAAGATCATTCTTTGACTGCAAATCCTTTTGTTTTATCTCGAAACCACTTAAAGGTTGTTCCTTATACAAAATATGAACCTTCTCAAGGTTTTGTCGACTTCCCGTCATTCAGTTTCTCAGCTTGAATCATAGATGTACTAAAAAATGTCTTTCATCCAATTTCTCTCTATGCCATAAATCTTGTCTCGAGACGCTCGTCTATCACGTAATCATTTCCTTAGATATCTAGGTTCCAAGGTACTCCTTGTAGTTGATTCGGTCATTTATTTAGGGTATTTTGATATCAATTTTTCACGAAATTTCATATTTCTACCAAAACACTTATTTACAAAATTTTCAGGTATTACACTAGTAATCTTGATATAATCTTGAACTTATATAAAGAGTTAGCAACCTAATAAAACTCCTTTCTTAACAAGAACTTAAGTTTGTATCATGTAAAAAATCCTTTACCATAAATGTGAGAATCTCCTCCTACTAATGGTAAGTAAATACAAATTGAAATGAATGACTTATAGAGCTCTTAGCTTAGGTTGCATTCATTAAAATAAGCAAGATAAGGGAGTATCAAGATAAGGTTATAATACTTTTCGGACCAAGATATGAAATAATCAAGATAAGGCTAGAAAGTATTCCAAAATGTCTATCAAATTGTTTGTTAATTTTTTAAAATCCATTGAGAATTGTACTTTTTTTTCATTTGTTTGTTAAATGCATATGATAAGCACTAAGATAAGGGTTTTTTAAATTAAAATATCCCTATTACCAAATTCATTCAAAACTGTATGTTAACATCAACAATAAATTTATGATTACAATAATGTTTTATTTTCTAAATCTATGTTCAAAAATAGATTCTAAAAAGACTAGAAAATAGAAATAATTATTGGTGGAATTACTATAATTTCACTTAGATAATTACAAATTGCCAAAACATATTTTCATAATAGAAAATAAAACATAAAATTAAATAAAATAATTTAAAAAATCAATGAAAGAAATTTGTATTAGATAATAAAATATATATATATAGAGAGAGAGAGAAATTTAAAATTTAAAAAATCAGTTAAAGGAATAATGTCATTTAAATTTTAAAATTGTCAAAATATATAACAATTTAAAAATGTATTAAACGATATTAATTATAAGACATAAATAAATAAGTTCTTTTAAAACCAACCTTATTGCAAAAATAAGACTTAATAAATTTAAATTTAAAAATATATTAAATGACATTAATTATCCTATAAGGATGGGTAATTTAGACTTATTTATTAAAATAATAGATAAATTTATCTGTAGAAAGCCAGATAATAAGTTACGTGAGAGTTTTTTCGAAAAGTTTAGATAAGTTTAACAAACACATTGAAAAGGAGAAACATTCGGAATGCTTCCCATATCTAACATTTTTCACTCCATATCTTGGTTAACAAACACTAGTTTAATAAATACAAAGAAACAAGTAAAGGATGGAGAACAAAGAAAAATATAAGAGTGTACACCTAAAAGGGAGGTGAATTGGAAGTTTCAAAACTTTTTAGTTTAATAAAAAATTTGCGCAAAAACTATTTTTTGCCTTTTATGACTTTGAAAACAATGTTGTAAATATAAACTAGAGGTGATTGAAATGCGAAAAAACAAATGTAAGAGAAATTAAATAGACATCAAATATAATTTATAGTGGTTTGGCTCAACTTGGCCTTCTCCACTACCTTGGCTCTTCTAGAATCCACTATAAAGGGTCTGTTTAAAGAGGTGAGTACTATCATTTGTTATAGTGGCTTTTAAAGGTTTGGCTATAATTTTACTGAGTGCTTATTTAGATAGACAAGCACTATCCTCTATTATAATAGTTTTTTAAAGGCTCAGTTATAACCTTTTTCAAGTCTTTTATAGGGATGAAACGTTAACCCTTACAACAATTTGTGAGAAAAAAAAATGTGGAGCAAAAGCTCACAGAGCAAATAATCCTCAAATTAATATGAAAGAAAAATCAAAGAGGGATTTTTTAAGAATATAGTAGAGTGTATGAAATATAAGTTAGTAAAAGCTTTTTACTCTCTCTTAGTGTGAAGAACTTGAAGACAGAGGAACAATAAGGATGCCTTTAGTTCATGTCTTTCTTTTTCTTTTCTTTTATTTTTCATTCTCCTTGAGAGAATTTTTCATCAGACTTGCTAACCTCAGTTTCCTGGATACATTGGGTATTTATAGTTTTTGCTTATTTAATGCACTTGTTGATTTTCCAAATGATAAAGGCTATCTATAAAGAAAATAAGAAGTCATGTGAGAGTTTTTTTGAGGAATGTCGATAAGTTTAACAAACATGTTAGAAAGGACAAACATTTGGAATGCTTCCCATATTTGACTTTTTTCATCTCATATCTCAATTAACAAACACTAGCTTAATAAATACAAAGAAACAAGTAAACGATGGAGAGTGAAGAAAAATATAGAAGTGCACACCTAAAATGAGGGTGAATTGGATGTTTCAAAACTTTTTAGTTTAATATAAAATTTGCACAAAAACTATTTTTTGTCTTTTATGACTTTGAAAACAATCCTGTAAATATAAACTAGAGGTGCTTGAAATGTGGAAAAACAAATGTAAGACAAATCAAATAGACATCACATAGAATTTATAGTGGTTTGGCTCAACTTGGCCTTCTCCACTACCTTGACTCCTCTAGAATCCACTATAGAGTGTGTTTAGAGAGGCGAGTACTATTCTTTGCTATAGTAGCTTTTTAAAGGTTCAACTATAACTGTATTGAGTGCTTATTTACATAGGCAAACACTATCTTTTATTATAGTAGTTTTTTAAAGGCTCAATTATAACCTTTTCTCAAATCTTTTATAGGGATGAGACGCTAGCCTTTATAACAGTTTGTGAGAAAAAAATGTGGAGCAAAAGCTCATAGAGAAAATAATCCTCAAATTAATATGAAAGAAAGATCAAGAGGGATTTTTTTAGAATATAGTAGAGTGTATGAAAGATAAGTTAGTAAAAGCTTTTTACTTTCTCTTAGTGTGAAGAACTTGAAGACAGATGAACAATAAGGATTAATGCCTTTAGTTCATGTCTTTCTTCTCTTTTTTTTTTTTTCATTTTCTTCGAGAGAATTTTTCATCAGACTTGCTAACCTCAATCTGGTGGATATTGTGGGTATTTATAGTTTTTGCTTCTTTAATACATTTGTTGATTTGTCCAAAGGATAAAAGCTATCTATAAAGAATATTAATTTTCTTGCATACCAATAGTTAGTATTATGATTTGAAGCTCACATATAGTCAATTTTGATGATAGAATGTTCAAATATCTTTTAATGAAGATTTGATTGTCTAAAATGATAAAATTGTATGCATTTAATGTAGTCTGTAATGACTATAAATTTTAATTTTCATAGAACATTAATAAAATAAAGCATACTATTACTTGAGTGAGATACAATGTTACTCTAGTGATCTCAACAGTTAATCGATTAAGATAAACATTAATCGATTACTGAATAATCTTACTCAATTAAGATTATTAATTTCATGAGTTATTACTCGAGTAAAACGATTTATTACTTGACTAAAAATAATATTACTTGATTATAAACATTTCTTAGCCGATTAACTTTTCAACCACTTGTTGATTCAAATATGTTACTCAATTAAACAGTTTTGATACTCAGACTAAAGAGTATCATTACTAAAGTAAAAGTTTGTCTTAGTTAATTAATAATTTGAGTATAGAGATTAAGGTTCTGTCCAAGATCTATTACTTGATTAAAACATTTTGTTACTCGAGAAAGGTAGATGTTACTTAGTTGAAAATAACTTCTTAGTCGATCAAAAGTTTGAGAACATGGACTTGTCATTTTGACCATGATTTATCACTCGACTAATATATCATTTAGTCAATTAATTCTTTTATTACTCGATTAAATATATAGTTGAGTAATCTCTTAAGTATTCTAATCTTACT
The DNA here is from genome assembly GCA_036245055.1 of Diospyros kaki. Lineage (NCBI taxonomy): Eukaryota > Viridiplantae > Streptophyta > Magnoliopsida > Ericales > Ebenaceae > Diospyros > Diospyros kaki. The sequence continues at coordinate 6,326,580 of BSEG01000010.1, forward strand.
CGATTAAAAGAATAGTTCCTAGTTACTTGATTGAGATATTTCCTTGCTCAATTAAGAAAATAGTTACTCGATTATGTTTAGTAATTAGTTGATTAAATGTGCCATTCTATCATTCTCTCCCTTTTGTCATTAGTAAAAAAGAAAAGTGGATGAACCATTTATTGTCCCCCTTTTTTTGTGATCTCCCTTTTAAGCTATGATGTTTCTGAAAATATTAATCAGGAAATTTAAAAGAGATCCATTTTTCATCACAAAAAAAAAAAAAAAACCATAAGTATGCCCTTGAGGACTTCCACATTCCCCTTAAGTAGATTATTTGCAAGTGAAATGGAAAACCAAGGTCATTACTAGATAGAACACAAGTCATAAAAATAGTTAAAATCAAAGGAAAAAACTCCCCCTAAGTTTATGCCTAGTGTCCTTAACTAAAGAAATTTTCAAGAGAGAGATAAGGTAATGATTTCATCAAAAAAATCAATATCCTAGGTATAAGGTAACAATGCCACTTGTTTTTTATATGAGTATAGGAGTATTTATATTTCTCCCTCTGTTTTTGAGGGTATATACATCTCCCTCTTTTTGTCAAGATAAAAAAGAATCGTATAGAGTTAGGATTAAAAGAAGACAAGGATATGAGAGAAGTTTCATTACATGTTTAAAAAAAAAAAAAAAAAGTTCTTACAAAGAAAGCTCAATCAATACAAAGGGTAGTCTAAATCCTAGTCCTGATTATCACTAGCCCTAAACTCTTTTGAAGCAACCTGCGTTACTACTAGATTTTCTTCTTGTTGTGTTTTTTCCTTTTCATCCTTAGGCTCAGTGAGTACTGTGTGTTTGTCTTTAGCAATGGTCTTGAACTAGCTTGGCCTTACAATAGGATGATCTTCTGATTTGCCTCAACACTCTTGCAAGTCTCTCTTCCATATTTTTTACCATAGTCATCAATTCTTCTTGCCAAGCATCAGTTTAAGTCCATGTCTTTAACAAGAATTGTGTTATGGTTTCTCTCCCTGAGTTTGTGTCAAGTTGGCTTGAGAGAGCTAGTTGTGTGGAAGGACCAAGAAGACTTGAAATAGGTTGTGAGGTTCTAACTTCATCACCTCTATCTACCTCATCCAAGCCTCTTTTGGAGGCATTTTCCATACTCCATCAACACACTTGCTTTTAATCCTAATTAAGGTTTGTTTGGAGAAGGTATCAAATGGAGAGTGAGGGATAGATCTCTTATTTTGGAATATTCCCTCAGCCTTGCTCAAAATTTAAATAATAATCATCCCAAAAGATAGTTTACCCTTGGATTTATTGATAACAAATTAGTATATTCTGTCAAAGATGAAGGAAAGAAGATTGAAGTGAATATTTTTGATAGCACACCACATGATGATGAGATCATCTGATGTGACAAAATGACATGAACCATTCTAGATATTAATGGAAGTGCCAATGAAATGGTGCACTATTCTATGTTCAAGGTCCAACAATTCATGGGAACCAAGATGATTTGAGGGTAAAAGGAGTTCAATTTTGCTAGTGAAGTAGGTCCATATTTCATCTAGATCATAGTCTATATCATCCATATATGTTTCACATTCAAATAATAAAAGAAGTGAACAAAGGTGGAATGATGAATATAGATACTCTTGACCTTGAAATCTAAACCTAACATCATCAATAGAATACTCTTTTTGCTTATATTCAGTAGAGATTTTCAAAAAGCTAGAATAAAATTTTGCTATGGATTCAAGATAGTAGGGAATTCTCACTTTGGAAAAAGTGAACTAGCCCATGTCAGTAATCCATTTTCTTTGCACCATAGTTGATGGATTCAAATTCAAACCAGTTGATAATTCTTCCAAGAAGAAACCCTTGGATAATACAACAAGGAAGAGGTTCGTATGCCTATCATCCCTAAATTTTTCGAGTCTAGGAACAGGAGGAGGAGAAGGTGTTTGTTGGTTCTCTACTCTCTTAGTTCTAGGTTTAGATTTAGGTTGTTTAGAAGAAGAAGCTTTTGAAGGAGAAGTTAAATCCTTACATTTGGGTGCCATTTTTTGTTTGTCAAAGAGAATGTGAAATGTACCGAACTTGAGTTCTTTCTTGTGTGCATGATAATCAAAAGAGTAAGATGAATTTCATTGCATAAATGAGAGTAGTGGAAATCAAAAGGAGTACTTGAGATGATCATTAGTGGTTTTGTAGGCAATTTGAAATTTTGGAAGCCCTGCAAGTAGAGAGTGATTCAGAGACTACTAAGTTATGCTTTGAAAGAATAATGTGAACCCAAAAGGCGGCTGAATTAGGTGATTTAAAACTTTTTCTATTTGAGAAGATTTTTAGCTAAAATTTTTTTGAGTCTTGATGGCTTTTGAAAGCTAATGTTGTGAGTATGAAATTTATAATGAACAATGCATGAAAAACCAAATGAAATCATGTGCAAAGGATTGAACTTGCTAAAAATAAGATTGCTGAAATGAAAACAAATTAAATAATGCATAACACATAATTTATAGTGATTTAGCTCAACAACCTACATCCATTACCTTGGCCTCATCACTAAGGATTTCACATACCATTTTACTGGGTAGCTTTTAAAATGAGATTAGCTACAAACCAGTTTATAAGATTTTTCTAGGATCAACCAAAACCACTGCCTTTTTAAGAATCAGGCATAACCATTACCTTTTTCAAGGATCAAGTGTAACTTCAGCCTTTTTAGGGATCAAGCGTAAGCTCAGGTAGCTTTATAGAAAGCAAATATTTAAAGAGTACAAGAGAAGCTTTACAATAAAAAAAATAAGGCTTATCTCAATATATAGAGATTTAAGAAGTAGGAAAATAAGGATCACTATCTTTGTTTTTACACACTATGAAAGATGTATATGATAACAGCCCTTTGAAATATTTGAGAATAATAATGGAAAACTTTAGGTCAGCATCATCTTACTCTTCTTGAATTACTTCTGCATTTTATAACTTTGCTTGCCTCATAACTATTAGTCTTTTTGTCCAATGGGTCAAACTTGCAAGATTTTCAAGATATATATCTTTCTTTTTGTTCTTAATGGTTAGATATATATATATATATTATGCTCAAAGAATGTTTAAAAGGCCTTTTGCAATGGTTAGAATCAGAATTGTGCTCTTTTTGGATGTTTGTAATTATTAGTTTAATGGCTATAATGTTTTATTTGAGTACACTGCCACTTGAGTAGGGACTTGAGTTACTCGAGTGGATCCATCATCCAATCAATTGGTAGATTATGATAGTTGATTACTTTTACAAAAATAGAGACCAATTTTTACTAGCTAAAATCTACTTGAGAGGGCCTTTTTCTCACTTGATTGCCAGAGCATTTTCACTCGATTGTACACATTTGATACTCGAATATAACATACACCACTCAATTGCATATTTCTCCTACTTGATTACTTTTTCAAAAATAGAGAACACCACTCTATTTGATGCTTTTCACTAGATTGGGACACTTGTGGTGTTATGTTTTTAATGTAATTTTGATGTTGAAAAACTTATAATTTTAGAATTTGAAAATGAAATTGTTTGTATATCCTTGAAATTTCTAAATGAAGTATTCATGGCCTAAAGATGTTATTTTCTTCAAATATCTTGATAAGCCACACAAAATTCTTATTGATAAATATTTCATCTTGCAAAATATCTTTTTATCACTTGAGAAATATTTTATTGATCTAAAATAAAATGTGTGTTGATTTTCATCAAGCTTATTCTTCAAAATCATACACATCAAGGAAAAATTGTTAACTTCTTCTTATCTAAAGACTTTTATATGCCTTTGAAAGTATGGAATTTCTTAAGTTCAAAATTTGTTAAATTTTTCAAAGAAATAGTCAACTACTTTTGGTCTTTAACCAAAAACAACCCAAATCTGTCGACAAACAAATTTCATGCTCTCGGTCCAAGTGATTTTAGTTCAATTAAAGTCGACAATGACTATATAGTGTCGACTTTCATCTCAAAATGTCGACTTCTCTTCTAAACAAGTCCACTACTTTTCTAAAATGTCAAATGTTTTCGAAATCCAATTTGAAATTTCAAATGTTTGAAACAAAATATTCAACTTATTCTTCTATCTGTTAACAATTTCTCTACTAACATCTTTAAAACGACTAGTTTTCAGGCATTCAATGTAGCCAATGGCCAATAAATTTGATTTTAAATGCTTTGGAGGACTAGAAAACTATAAATTTGATTTTAAATGCTTATGAACAAGTGCAAGTGTTCAAGCTACTTATTCTAACTTTGAATTTCAACATTCAAAGGCAAGTTGTAACCTTGTAATATTTGATAAGCCTTTGAACTTGTATGTTTGAGCTTCAAATATTTGATACTACTTGATTCAACAAACTCTAAATCCTTCAAATACTTGAATGATTTGCTTACCAAGCAACAAGTATTCAACTTATAAGATCTTCAAATGTTCTTCAATTAAATTTCAAAACATTAAGAACCATTAGAATTTGATACTAAATATCAAATAAGCAATTTAAGATCAATGAATCAAAACCTAAGAATGCCTAGGAATATGATCATTCACTCAAGGACTTTGATGGTTGACACTTAAACATCAAGAATATATATGAAACGGATTGCTCGTAAACTTAAGTAATACTACCACATATTTAAAGCACTTAAGACATCTTCTTAATCCTAATTCTTACTCTAAGAATCATGAGCTCCACAACATAATCATGCATTATGAACATATTAAACATGTTAAAAGATAAAACAATCTCAACAAAACAAACAATCCCAACATATATAAGAACATTAATAGATAAAACCTATGAGAGGTTCTTTGAACTTTCCTTAGTCAAAACACCCTTAACACATTCTTAAGAAATACGAGAACATTAAATTTTACATTTAAGTTTTGCATAAAACATTAATATACTCAACAAACTCAACGTGATTTTATAGTGAAACCCTAAATACTCGAGTTACATCTCCAAAATTCTCGTGTAACCTATCTTATTATTTGAGTAATATTTTGATTACTTGATTACTGTTGTTTGTTAATTGAGTAAAATTAAAGCATTACTAGCATAATTACGCACATTAGTCGACTACTATTGTTTCTTACTCGAGTAATATTTGTCAAAAAATTAGCTAACTCTCTATTCTAAAGATTATTATTCGACTAATATTATTGTTAGTCGAGTAATATTTAGATTACTCAATTTACATTCTCAGTGATAGTTGAGTAATATTTAGATTACTCAATGACATTGTTGGTGATAGTCGAGTAATATAGAGGGTTTTCTTCCCTAACTCTATTTCAAAAATTAGTCACGTAAAGCTTTTAACTTACTCGACTAATTACATCTTTTACTTGCATAACTATATTATGTATTCGAGTAATAATATTCTTTTACTTGCATGATTAAATTGTTTATTCGAGTAATTTCTCATGTTTTCAATACAGGTTACTTGATTAACCTTCCAAGTTACTCAAGTGATCCTTTATCCATTTGTTGTAAATGATGCATTACTTGATTAATCTTTAGTCTTATTTGAGTAATACCTTAAGATCTTTCTTATTACTCAATTAATGCTTAGAATAATTTGGGTAATAATGGATGAACTAAAAGTTTCACTTTAAAGCTTCATTCAATGCCTCAATTGATCTTATTTGACATAAACCTATAAATTTTTCTTCAAATTTCACTTAAGTTTATGTATTTTGATTTCTCATGCACTTCATTTAGAAGTATTTTCAATTCCATGATTTTTAAGAAATCAAGTAAACATTAAACTTTCCTAAGAGCATAGTCTCAATAAAATATCAACCAAGATATAGAACCATTGACTAGCTCACTGTAACTTACCAAATTACTCGATTAATATTCCTGCATTACTTTGAGAAATCTTTAAGTGTTTGGAGATTTTCAACAATCACTCAATTAAGACATTAAGATAGTTACTTGAGTAATGACATTACTCAATTAACTTTCTTACACCTATCAAGAAGAATCCATCCAATTTCAATTAAACCTAAGATCTCAAAAGAATGAACAATTGTAATTTATATACAAACAACTTTAGTATAGTAAAAATCATTTCATGGTTATGGAGATCATTTGAATGCTCCCCCTTAATATATACTACAAGTTAACACCTTATTGAAGTAGCACAAGTGCATAGGAATATATTTGAAAATTATATTTGTCATTACTTGATTTCTCATTTTATCCAAGAAAATGTACATTTTGAAAGCAATAGAGAGAAATCAAGAGATTACTGCATTTGAGCTAATGCATAATTCTTAAGAACCATCAAAATGAAAAGCTAATTAGCATATGTTGTTCTATATTAGCATTAAATAAAATACCACAATACTATGTAAATGAGTATACCTCAGCCATACTTTACCTTTACATAATGTTGGTATGCATTGTAGCCCTTGCTATGATTTTGGAGGTGTCCCCTTGCCAATCTTGAGTGTGATTTTGCCATAGCTGATTCATTGCAAGGCATTGTGGATTATGTTATCTCCTTCAATGAATGTCTCTTATAGGTTGCGTTTGAGTGACAATCCTTTTTCTTGAGACTTCTGCACGCATAAATCTCTAGAACATTTTGATACCCATTTCTTTTTGAGTCGTTAGGGGTCAATATGATAATAATTACTTAGTTTAGGACCCTTTAAAACCCATACCATTTGAGGTCCACAATATGATTTCCTTTTTAAAAGACAATTATATGCAATCTGACCTAATTTATAGCAACAATGACATTTCTTATGAAAAAAATTATCACTTTGCGACTTTAAGAAATATCTTTTCTATTTATGTTATTCTTTGTATTTTACAGATTTTAACTTTTAAATTAGAGTTTTCATGTAATAGAATTTCACCAGAATTGGATTGATTAACAAGAAACTTTTTTGTAAAAATGCTTTGTTGGAAGCTACTATAGATCCATTTTCATTTCTTAAAACTTTCAACTCTTTGGTTAATAAAAGCAACTGATTTTGAAAACTTTTGTGTTCTAATGAAATGTTTTCAAATTTAACATTTACTGATTGAAAGCATTTTAGCAACTTTTCATATGAAAGTGCATCATGAGATTCAATATCATTACTCAATATACTATACTCACGATCACTATTAATATTAACAAATGTGGAAGTAGAGGTTACCTCTTATTCTTCACTTTCTTTAAGGTTGTTCACTACTAAATATCACCATTCAATATATGAATTTGAGGCTATGCTTTCACAAGAGTTGTCTTCTTTCTCCTTTGGTGATGATTTGAAAGGCCTTCACATTGCATACTAACATCAATATTCTTACAATTCTCATTAGAAAGGTATGTTGAATAAGGAGTATTCAATATATCCTTAGCACTTAATTACCCATTTAGATATTTTAACAAAAACATTTTCATATAAAGCATGATGCAAAATATGCATGAGTTTGATATTTAAAAAAAACAATTTTTATCATCTTTAATCCATTTCGATTTTAGTTTTGAAACAAACTCATTTTTTTTGTAATACTCCATAATTTATGATCAATGGATGTCATAAAAAAAAAATCTTTTTCTTCCAATAATCATTAAATGAGCCATCAAAATGAGAAGCAATATCTATGGGATATGCCTCAAACAGTGAAGCTTTCGAGATGCCCATGGATCACTCTTGCCTGTTAAACCAAAAACATTAAAATGAGAGTAACTACTTTGGTACTAGTTGAAGAAAAATATAGGAGTGTACTCCCAAGAGGGCATGAACATCAAATACTATACGGTCAAAAAATACCTTGATTTGGGTTATTCCCCTCCTCTACTTCCATGGCTTGCACTTGGGGTTCCCCCACTATAGTAGGGCTCTGTGGTTGAGGCAATGCCATCTGTAGAGCCACTCCCTGAACACTAGGCCTCCGCTCTCCCTACTGCAATGCTGGAGTCCAACAAATGTTGGCCTTATGGCCCTTTTGGCCGCACCTAAAAAATGTCACATCTCAAGTAGGTGCCACACCTGGATGCTAGGGACAATTCCTATGAACATGCTCCAGTTGGCCACAATGATAACAAATCCCTTTACCAAACTAACAAGGTCCCTTATGCTTCTTTCTACAGAGGTTACATGGTGACACCCCTTCTACATTCTTACCTGACTAGCTCCTCTTCCAATCCTTATCGTGGCCTTGAGTATTACTTATCCCCTCTTGAGCCACACAACCACTACAGCCTCAAGCTAAATTACCCTCGGCTCCCTGTCGTGCTCGATTCTGCCTTAATTGATTAGCAGCGAACACATCCACTGTCTACAATATCCTAGCTAGGGTCCCCCGCAACACTCACATCTCTTGGCGTAAATCTCTCCTGGGCTCCCCCAGAGTCTCTTTGCGAGCACTCATCTTTCCTACACAATTAACATATTAAAATTTCAAGTCCTTACTTAGGCCCATATCCAACTACTCAACATATTCTTAACTCTACCCAACACCCCTATGTGCATAGAGACGAATCCCCAACCTTGCTCTGATACTAACTATAAGGACCTTGAAATTCTCCTTGATTCATTTTATACAACGAAAGAATGACATAACACATTACCAATTCTTTTACATGACATTCGGGCTCATTTGCCCAATAAGATACAAAAAAGTATTACAATCAACAAAATATAATAGTGCCCTCATTGGACACGAAATACACAAAGCCAGCCAAGCATCTTTTGGTCAAGGGATCTCTACACACACCATCTATCCATGAAGAATCAAACACAGCTAGACCCACCCTCAACGATCACTTTACCCTTACCTAGAATGATGTAAAGTAAGGGTGAGTCGCAAAACTTAGCAAGCATAGGGAAATAAAAGGTAGCAAGGCTAAATATAAACTTTCTCGCACATCACATGCAAATCATGCCATGAACAAAACTCGACCCATCGGTCACATATATACATCAATACACACGTAATGAACCAAGGGGCCCACACAAGATACACAGTAGCACCTAGGGTTCTGCATACAAACCTATCTACAGCTAGGAATTGGATAGTATTTCATCATGAACTAGAACTTCCATACTAATATCAAGAGCTAACATTTCCATAACATCATCACCATCATATCTGCATGAGTCGAAGCTCTCATAACATCATATCGAGCCAAAGCTTGAGGATATATCTTGCCGATAAATCCACTGCACGCATTGATAACCATGCAATGCAACACATAGAAAATGCATGGTGATATAAGCATAAACATGATACAAGGCCCCCATAAAATCAGGCATCAAGCCATGCTTCACCCACATAGGAAATCGCGCCCAATGCAATGCTAGTGCTCCTAATCCCCCTAATATGCTCATGCCCAAGCACACATAACAAATTATCCACCCATAATGCAAACCTAAAGCCTAATGTTAAATACCCATTTTTGGCAAAACTGGTCGATAATTGCCAGCCATCAGTCGATAGTTTGTGAATGTGGGGAAATCAAGCAATAGCTTGTCCGAGCTAGCTAGTTGACAGTTTCATCCCATAAGACACCCAACGATCGACAGTTTAGCCCAACCGGTCGACAACCCCTGTAACTCAAACCTTTAAATTCAGACACAAAACTTTCGTACCCTCTAGGAACCTATCCCACATAGTTAGGCATCATTCCACAAGAATTTTGGGGTGATACAAGGCCTTATTTAAGGCCTGAAAGGAACTTAATACGAACCAACAAGAGATAAGAAAGATTTACAAACTCTCCGTGTAGTAACAAATACGCATCCCTTTCCTCAAAACAGGGATTTCCATCCATCAAATCACAAGGTAAATAACACCAAAGGCTAAAGCAAGAAAAAGATACAAGATTCACATCCACCCCCACAAAAGAGGCTTGTCTCATATAAGGAAGAACTTCTCATAGAGACTAATCCAAACACAACACTACCATTTTAAATGAAAAGAATAGAGAAGAACTTGCATATAGAACAAAAAGGAAGAGGAAGTAGAGCTTACATTAATTTCTTCCTCAGATGGCTGGACTAAAGAGAAGAAGCTACCTGCTGGAACACACCCATCAATCTTGAAGCCTCAATACCATAGACAACACAAGGAAGAATGAGAGAACAAGATTAGAAGAAGAAAAGAAAGAAAGGAAAAGAGAAAAAGAAGAAGAAAAGAAACCCATTGCCTCTCAGCTCTCTCCCTCATTCTACAAGCTTCCACCGACTTCATCTCCCTCATCCCCCTTGAATGTATATACTAAATGACCTAGAAAATCATCTCCAATTGGAATCGATCGATAGTGGCTAAGGCATTTATCGACTTCCAGAGGCAATCCTTCTCGATCTGTCGATAAACCCACTCCCATCTATCAATAGATTCCTTCTATTCTCCTGAAATCAGTCGATAGATCCCATCATTTATCGATGGATCCCTAGCAACGATTGACAGTTTGGTTGCCAACCAGAAGCCATTTCCTTCTCCATGATGTTGCCTTCTATCTCATTTTTCCACCCCTCAATCCCATATACAATATCTCCACATGCATTCCCACACCTACCCCTTACACTCGACTACCATCCTTCCTACTACCCTAAATGTTGGCTTTGATCACTCAACATCTCATACCTATATAATTCTCTTCACTTAGCTTTTCTATACTTCTTTTCACCCTCAACTTTGAACCTCCCAACATCAAGTTTAGTTACTTCAACCATCAAACACCACATGATCTTCCACATAGCCCACAAGTAGCTAGAGAGCCACAATTAAATCAACATAGAATTTAATGAACCTATTCCTTTACATTTGCTCTTTTCACCAAAATACCAGGTCCTTAAAACTCAACTATTGAATAATCTTACTCGATTAATATTATCAGTTGCATGAATCATTACTTGACTACAAGGATTTGTTACTCAACTAGAAATTATATTACTCGATTATAAGTATTTCCTAGTTGATTAACTTTTCAACCACTTGTTGATTGAAATTTGTTGCTTGATTAAGTAATTTTGAGACTCGAATAAAGAGTATCATTACTCGAGTAAAAGTTTCTTTTAGTCAATTAATATTTTGAGTACATAGACTAATATTCTGTCCAATATTTATTACTCGATTAAAACATTTTGTTACTCGACTAAGGTAAATGTTACTCGATTAAAACATTTTGTTACTCGACTAAGGTAAATGTTACTCGATTAAAAATAACTTCTTAATCAATTAAAAGTTTGAGTACATATGGAGTTGTCATTCTTGCCAAGATTTATTAATTGACTAAAATATATGCTACCCGACTAATAGTTGTCATTTAGTTGATTAACTCTTTGTTTACTCGATTATGATTACTCCATCACTTATTTGAGTATGCAAGTGAATAATCAAGTAATCTCTTTAGTATTCTAATCTTACTAGACTAAAAGAACAGTTCCTAGTTACTCGATTGAGATATTTACTTACTTAATTAGGAAAATGGTTACTCAATTATGTTCAGTAGTTAGTTAATTATATTTGATTGGATCTTCAACCCCTAACATATCTTACTCGATTAATAATATTCAATACTTGATTAATCTTTGATATGTTAATTGATTAATGATTACTATTATTTGATTACAACTAGTTTTCAAATTTATTTCAGCAAATTGTATTTTCATAATCTTCAAGCTTATGTTTATTATTTTGAAGCTCATGTTTTAACTCCTTCAACCACTTTAATGGTTTGCTTATTAAGCAACAAACACTTAACCTTTAAGTCCTTCATGTGTTCTTCTAGCATCATTAAATTTCATATCGTTAAGACGTTAAGTACTTGATGTTTTTCCTTCTAAACATCAATAGTCAATTTGAATGATTTTCTAGAACTCGAGTATGAATATATCAAAATTGAATTCACTTGAGTTTTTACTTCAAGCCCTTGAATGAATGTTTACCCATTCATTCATTCTTAAATAACTTCATATCAAAATGATGTTTGATCAAAACATCCTCAAAATCAAAACAGAAAGTTTCAACACATTTAATACTCCAACAACTTTGGGAGTACTCTTTTGTTATAAGACCTAAAAGTTTGTAAGTTGGTGTTCAATGATCTTTTTCTTGTCTTTTAAAGGCTTATAGATAGGTAATACAACTATTACAAGCTTTAGCATTCATCAAAATTGAATTCATAAATCAGCATAATTACTATCTCTTTTTTAACTAAAAAATTACTTTAGCTTTGCAAAAGATTAGAGTTTAAGTCTATTAAATGTTTAGTATAATAGTCCAAAAGGCAATTATAACTAGCAACAAAAAGGAGACAAACAGAGATTTGGACTCAGATTTTCATATCAATTAATAGAGAAAATTTAACCAAAGTATATAGAAGAAAACTACTAACACGAATATAACTTGTAGCACCCACAGGAGGTGTCGACACACTATCATGCCACCAATCCTTATTCTTGTTTTTATTCTTTTTCTTCTAAGATTTTGACATAATGACCTAAGAAGCAACCAAGATAAAATCTTCACTTGAAGTCCCAACATCAAAATCACTAGCAGAATGTTTCATGGTAGAATTTGAAAGCTATATATGAATATCCTGTACACCAGCTGCCAAAATAAAATCTAAAACATCACTAGAACCACTCACAAATGGAATGCTATGATCTTCCTCCATAAACATGTAGAACTAGCGATAAACCAAAGAATGAACACCTTTCATTGAACCACCAACTCCAACTAAACCAAAATTGTGACCATTAACACCTTTAAAAGAACTAGATTGAGAAACATATCCATCCTACCCTGAGGATCCACCTAACACTGCCCCAACTGGATTAAACTAAGAACATGTACTGTAATACCTGAAAATTTTGTGAATAAATGTTTTGGTGGAAATATGAAATTTTGTAAAAATTGATATCAAAATACCTTGAATAAGTGATCAAATCAACTACAAGGAGTACCCTAGAACTTAGATATCTAAAGAAAAGTGTTCTTTACTTTTCTCAATTTGTGCTTGATCTTGTGGTTTAGCCGAGATTCAGGTTGCGTGGAAAATACAACAAGTGGTATCAGAGCCACTCAAAGGAGATCAAGATCCGAGAATCACAAAGCCGATTTTGGAATTAAGATCCTGAGGATCAAATATGATCTAGTGGATTTGGGAAGAATGAAAGAACGAAAGGGAGGTTTGCGAACTTGAAGGCAGAACGAAGGTGTTTCCTATCACGGCCTTGAACGATCTGAGGAAAGATCGCAATTCCGACATGAAGTCTGAAGGGGACATTTACGCTAGATTGGACTGAAAACAATATCGAAAATAGGTAACTTAGATCAGTGTTCGATCTTGATCACCGACTGACTATAAGTTCACTATTTCCTTTTTCTTCTTTCTGATTCGGTGCCTTAATTTTTTTGCCTTGCTTTGTGTATCACGATTATATCTGTTGTGTGTGTTCTGTGTCTGCGTTTATTCTGATTACTTGCTGATTGAGTTATTGTTGCGATTAAATGCAAGTTAGGTTACAACAAGCATATTAATCTTGAATACTATGCAGCGTATGTCTTGAATGCATAATTTTGATCCTCTAATTATTAATCTTATTCCATTGGTTTGCTAAATTCTTGAGTTTTATTGTTAGAACCAAGATTAGGGATGAATTAAACTTCCAGTGAGTGATTCATTACTTTGTTTAGTTGTTAATTTTCTATTTTGGCCTAATATTGTATTGAATTCTTGATTTTGTTTTTAAATCCAAAATTGTTTTTTCCCTTAAAATCAGTGTTTAAATTCTAATTTGTCCTAAAAGGTTTAGAGATTGTCTGATAGGACTGCTTATATTGTCCAATTCTTGATTAACTTATTTTTTTTTTCCTGCTCATAAATCTGTCTATATGGCTCCATTTAAATTGGAAGTAGATAAATTTGTTGGCCATGACGATTTTAGTATGTGGCAAAAAAAGATGAAGGCAGTGCATGTCCAACACTGGTGCTCGAAGGCTCTAGTGGAAATAAAGGAGGAAAAGGATAAGTAACTCTCCATGACCGCCCAAGAAAGGCAAGACATGAATGAGATGGCTTTTTCCTTGATCATTCTCAGTCTAGCAAACAATTTCCTACTCCAGGTAAATTAAGAAGAATCAACTGCAAATGTATGGTCTAAGTTAGAGTCCTTGTATATGACTAAGTCCCTAACTAATAAAATATTTTTGAAAGAACAGTTGTTTGGATTTAAAATGAACCCTGCAAAAACCCTAGAGGAAAATCTAGATGAATTTAAAGTGATTACAATAGAATTAACCAATACTGATGAAAACATTTCTGATGAGAATCAAGCTATTATTTTGTTAAACTCTTTGCTAGAAGCTTATAAAGACCTTAAAACAACCATTAAATATGGTAGATCTTCTTTGACCTTAGAAGATGTGTTGTCAGCTCTTAGATCTAGGGATCTTGAGGTTAAGAGGGACAATAGGTCAAGTTCTGCAGAGGGACTGCAGGTTAGTGGTCAAGCAAATAAAAATGCTACTAGGGATAAACCTATGCTTAGAGGGTCAAGAAAAGGATCCCTAACTACTAAGACCTGTTGGTACCATAAGAAAGAGGGTCACTTAAGGAAATAGTGTTTCAAAAGGAAGAAAGATCATGAGAAAAATAAGGATAAAGTAGAATCAGCTAACCTGCTTGATGGTTATGAGAGTATAGGAGGACTGTAGGCTTGGAGTCTAGGCATGAAAAGGCTAGGGCACATTGGTCATAAGAAAGTTAAGCATGTGAGGCATGAACGGATTTGTTTAGGTTAGTAACCTAGAGGGCAGTATGAATCATCTTTTATGGTATGGGTTAGAGTTTCCCATAGATGCCTGTGTTTTGATTCCCATGGGTTGTAAGTTGCTTTCTCTGTCTCTTTATTGGGAGTTGTTTCAAGTTCCTAGTTTCTGTCTAGGATCTATTTTTAAATTCCGATGTAGGTCTAGATGATGATGTGTGCCTGGTCTTGTAATATTTGATGGTCTTGTAGAATTAGACATACCTGAACAAACTCAGTCAAGAGTTTGAGGTGGAAATGTGTCATCCTTAAGGTGGAACCTTAGGAAATTTCTGTGTCTAATGGAAGGCTGAGTGTTAGCCATGATGTCTTGTTTATAGAAGTCTTGAGAGAGGTTTATGTTACTCATAGTGAGGCATATTAGTCGAGTCTGTCTTCGGTTTTAAGTTTGAGCAAGCTTTGTCGTTGCTCAATGCGCTCATGTTGTAGCTAGGAGAGTTTGTAGAGGTCTCTAGTCAAAAGATCCTACTCACAGCAGAGGCTCCACCTGTAGTCAATCCACTATGAATGGTTTCGATTACAAGAGATTACATCGGCTTACAATAAAGAAATCAAGATCAATATGCAAGTACAACGGTATTGAATACAAACTGAAAACAAATACACTTTCAATAACAAGAGAGAATCTGTTCAACCTGATCTCGCGATCAAGGTAAGTATTTGCATTCTTATCTGTTTCAATCCCTCACGCCTCAGGCGATTTCCAACAGAGATTAAGCAATACCAACACTTACCAATAGATCTTACCAACAAATCAAAATTGATCAAATAAGAGAAGGATTCACGAGAATGGGCGTCTCACTTCATGCGTCAAACATAGGGTTTCAGAAGTAGAGAATAAGAAGAATAACAGATCTTTTGATTTAGGGCATGAAACAACCCTTTTATAGCAGCAAGCAAGAAACCGAGCTGGGTTGAGGCAAACACGCATGGGCCACACGAATATGGGCTTGGCTCATGTAACGTATCTCTTGGCCTAATGGCTATTGGCCCACAAAATTAATCAGCAAATCATAAACATATATACACATTTAAATGTCAGCTAAATGAAAACCCATAATTACATATATGACAAATGCAAACAAAATGCACATAACAAATATATGAAAATACATTTTGAATCATAAATCCTAACAAAAAGGTTATGTGGTCAACGAGTGTCTTGAGACAAGATTTATGGCATAGAGAGAAATTAGATCAGAGACAGTTTTCGATACAATTATGATTGGGGCTGAAAAATTGAATGATCATAAGGCACTTCCAGGAAGTCAACGGAACCTTGATAAGGTTCATATTTAGCATAAGGAACAACCCTTAAGTGGTTTCAGGATGAAACAAAAGGGTTTGCGATCAAAACATTCATTCAGGCCTAAATGTAATTTTTAATTCTAGTTGAAAAGGGGTTGAAAATGATATCTTTTCCAAATTTGTTGGGTCAATTGAGAAGCATGGGAATTAGGAGTTCACGTGGTAAAATATCAAAGTCTAAGAACTTGAAATGAGGCCGCCGACCTGCCACTGCACGTGGAGCCAAATCTGGTTATGAGATAGCCAGATCTTGCCAAGGTATGGCTAACATGGGCCTAGGAAGCTTGAGAGCGAAGCAATAGCTGTTGATCGGCCTAATATGGAGCATCAAATTGCTCGTGTTTTGGGTTGATTTTGAGGGATTGGTTAGAGAGTTTTTGTTCCTCGTGTCTTGGAGAGCATTTCTGGAGAATTTGGTGAGGTTTCATGTGGTTTTGAATAGGTTTCGAGCTTGGTTGGAAAATCAGGTAGGGTCGCTGGAGTTGGTTTATAAATGACCGATTTGGGGCATTTTTGGTGAAGATTTTGGGCAACCAAGAGTGCCATTAGGACCAACTTGAAGCATACTTCAAGGAGGTGGAGAAAGATTGGCCATCAAAAAAGGTTCTAGGTCGCCAGTGATGAAGCAATTGCCTGAGAAGACAAGGCGCGTGCATCACACACGCGAATCCCATGCACAACACATGCACCTAGAGCGTGAAGCCCGAGGTAAGTTTAGACTTTTTTTTATATTTTTAGAAAATTATTTTATGATTTATGGTGGAAGAAAATTTGGAAAAAAAACCTTGTGGAGGTATTTATTTTGGAATTTTTGAAGGAAAAATAGGAGAAAAATAAGAGGAAATTATAAGAAAATTATGGAAAAAATGGGTGTTGATAATTCCTTGAATAAATATGATGGTCAGGGTATATTAAGGCTCAAAATTGAGTAATAGTACCATTATTGAGGTCTAACACATAAATCGAGGTTGTGAATAAGAATCGAGGTATTCTGAGTACGTTCAAGGTGAGTGTTTTGCGTAAAGCTTGGTTTATTGTGAAAGTTTCTTGCTTCAAACTTGGTTTGTTTGTGAGTGGTTTTAATATCAAAACTTGGTTTATTGTGGGTGATTCGACCCTATACTTGATTTGATTTCAAGCAAATGGTTTAACCTATGAAGGGTTGGTTTCATGTGGGAAGTTCGTCCCAAAAACGTTTCATACATGTGCATTGAGTTTCGTGCGTTAAAATACATGCATTGAAATGTTGATTTTATATGATGCATGTTATGTGTTGTCCACGTGGGATGTGGGATGTCAATCTGGGATGTAGCCCTTGAGTGATAGCACTAAGGATGCATGACAAGGAGTAATTCCCAGTTATGGCGGGGGCTAAGAGTGGACACCACTCCAGTAGGTCCACAAGTGGCGAGGTTAAGAGTGGACACCACCCCGAATCTGGTTCAAGTGGCAGGGCTGAGAGTGGACACCACCCCAGGTTCCCTTGAGTGATATCATTATTTCCAAGGTGGACATTGATTTCAATGATAGTGCTGATGTGATCCTCTTGTGGCCAGGGTTATGTTGAGATCCGGGATGCTTTTAAGTGGGAACGTAATGCTTGACATGATAGTGGGGAGATACCCGGGTTCATGCATTGATGTTACCCCTCTTAAGCAAGATTGTGTTATACCAATGTATTGATGTGGTTATGTTGCCTCTAGAGAAATTGCTCTTTTTCCGTGGTATGGGTTAAGCGTTGTATGGGATTCTCTTGGGCTGGGACATGTCGGGATATGTCAGCTGTTCATGGTCTTGCATATATTCATGAGAATGTTTCGAACTCTCACTTAGATGATTAAGCATCTAATATGGACTATGTCATTGAAATATTCAAACGTTTCAAGTGAAAGCAACGACGCCAAAGGAAAAGAGGTTATTGAGATGTAACCATTGATTACATAGGTGACCTTAGCATATCTTTTGACTATGTCTGAGGTGTTTAGTTGTTGCTGAGAGATGAGTCTCTATGTACTTTTTTTTAAGATGCCATGTCAAACAATGATACGGTTTCTATATTATGAATAAAGGAAATACGGTTATATATCATTTGAGGTTTCAATCTTGTTTCTACATTTATGATGATATTATTTGTCTTTGCTTATTGATTATTAACTTTGATATGATGAGAAGGTAGAACGGGATTATTGGGAATGATTTATGTTGAGTGCATGTTGAAAAAAAATATATATTTCTAAAATCTCGAGTTAACGCACGCTAGGAAAAAGGTGAGTGTTACATGTACCCATAGATTACACTCTTCGCTCTCAAAGTGCCACCAAAATCCCCTAAGGATAAGTCTTAAGAGGCACCAGACCTAGGAACATAAACCTAGTTTAGTTGTTTGGGACAATTTTAGTCAACATAACCAAGAACCTGAAACCAAGAACACACTAAAGGTTTCCAAGGGTACTTCACATAAAACTTATATATCCTAATTGAATATGTTTATTATTCAATCTAGTATACTCATCATATCCATAACTAATGTCAAACTCTATTGAGAATTTAGAAGTCACCAACACCTCCACATACACCTAAAGGTGTAATTGAGTTTTTCTTGGGCTTAGCTTGTTTATGTGTCAAGCTTTGTAAATGATGTTAGAGCTCTATCCATTTATGTTTACCAATCAACCATTTACATTTTCTTTAAAGTATTGTTTGTTTATATAATAATATACATTATATTATAATATAAATATAAATTTCACTCTTTCTCTCTCTCTATATATATATATCCTAATTGAATAATAAACAAATAGCTAAACAAGATTTAAAAAAATGTAAATGTGGGTTCATGAATACAAGTGAGTTTGTTCATGAACTTAAATGAGTCAAACCGACTTACATTTGAAGTTGGCTCATTTATTAAATGAGCTTCAAAATTGATAAGGGAAAATACCCTTGGGTCCGTAATTACTCCAATACCCTAAAAATATCTCCATTGGCAGCAGTGCCACGTGCCCACTAATGAGCTACTCCCCTGATGTCATCCTAGTTAAAGACACATGGCAGATGCGTATCACCACACCGGCTTGCCTGTTACTCGACGAAGATTCTTCGGATTCCTTGAGATTAACCACCACACTGAGAACCATGGAGATAGGAACTACCCCGAACTCCTTGGAAACGATTATGGAATCCATATCGATAAGATCCTAGCTCCACGAAGATCTGGATAGGGATCCCAGTAATTTGAAAAAAGAATCCTTACCCTAGCAAGAGAATAAAAGGAGGAGGACCATCAACAGGTAGGAAATTCAATCTTGACTTTCTCTAAGTCCAGAAACTAATATACTTGGAAGTTAACCTGGTAATCTGACTTGAACGTCGGAGTGATTCTGGGGGAGCAAGTCCTTGACTCCATTGCAGGTACTTGGTCCGAGGTAGAAGAGGGTGATTGACCACCGCATCATCAATTGGTGCCCACCATGGGGTCGAGGCATTTTTCTTTGTGTCTCTCCAACACAACTTACTGTGACGTTCGAGTTATCTCCCCGTTTCGATGGCAACTAGAAGGCACCAATCTCGAGCTGCCAGTGGTAACCCTACACTAGAGTTGAGCCAGAATAATCCTCTGATGAGCCCACAGAGGAGGGACCGTAGTCTAGATGATCCTCCTCCCCTACCCGATCAGATCACCCTTCTGGAGAATTAGGTCTAGCGCTTGATGAAGTTGCTCACTGGCTTCTTGCAACACTAACATCAGCAAGCCCATCATTCTCAGGTGGTAGGGAGGCAGGAGCCCCCACTGGAGAAGGAATCTTGCCAGCGCCAGGGGGATCCTCGAGGACACGGTCAGAAAGACGGACATAGGGAGGGCGTAGAGTCTTCCAGCATGTCGTATGCGTAGTAGCAACAGGAGAAGAGGTTACGTCAGTTGGAGGAGGAGACTGCAGCCTTGAAATCGAAGCAAGGAGAGTCTTGGGGGATGATGGTGGATCAACCCCTTAGTCTAGAGATCATGGTTTCCATATTGCCTGAGCGCCTTCGTATTTTGGCTATCAAGCCCTATGCGAGGACTACTGACCCTATGGATCACCTAGATCTTTTTACCTCCCATGTGATTGTGCAAGATACATTTGACGTAATGTGGTGTAGAGTCTTCCTTGCAACGTTGGAAGGGCACGTGCGCGTCTGGTATTCAAACCTGGCCCATCATTCAATTGCCTGTGGCACTCATTAGCCTAAAGTAGAATCAAGGTGAATCCTTGAAGGATTTTGTCTCGCCTTTCAATATGGAAGCCTTGAGCATTGAGAACTTCAATCGTAGTGTCGCTATGGTGGCATTCTAGAATGCCCTCAGGCCCTGCCCCTTCGCTCAGTCGCTAGTCAAAACTCCCCTGCTTACGTTTATGGATATCTTAGGCTGGGCAACGAAGTACATTAATGCTGAGGAGGTTATGCAAGCAAAGACAGCAGAACATACCAAGAAAAAGGAAAAGAAGAAACATCCCGAAGAAAATAAAAATAAGGGCCGAATGGAGGATCGAAAGAAGAAGCATCATCCTCGGTGGGAGTCGACCAGTTTCACCCCCTTGAATGCCCCAAGAGCAAAGATCCTTGCCACCATTGAGGGCAAGGACTATTTGAAGAAGTCCCAGCTGATGAGGCCACCATCTTACAAGAGGAACCAAAATAAGTACTGTTGCTTCCATCGAGATCATGACCATGATACAGAAGAATGACATCAATTGAAGGAACAGATTCAAGAGCTCATTAATTGAGGTTTCCTTAGGAATTATGTTTCCAGGGAAGCGGATTCCCAAAGAGGAAAGAAGCGACGTTCACGGTCACGCAGTCCCCCCACCAGGAGGGATTGAGCAGAAGAGCGAGATCGAGTTCAAAAATCGCCCCAAAGGGAGAGACCGCTACAGGTAATAGAAGATCATCCTCGGCCCTCGGTATTTCATACATTTGCTGCGGGGGAGGTCCTAGGAGCAAAGGGCAAGGAAGATTCATCGAGCAGCTGAACCTCAGGGCTAAAGAGATCGAGAAGAGGGGAAACGATCTCCTTTTCGGATAATGACCTCCCTGGCTGCCCCAACCGAAATGATCCGCTGGTAATAACAGTCGAGCTTGGAAAATGGGAGCTTCGGTGGATCTTAGTGGATCTAGGTAGTTCTTCAAAAATCTTGTATAGGCAGGCCTTCTTGGGCATGGGGTACCAGATGGAGCAACTAAGACCGACTCGGGTCCCCTTAGTAGGATTTGATGGGGAAGCAATGTATTCAAATGGAGTCATTTAGCTTCCGTTAACTTTGGGAAAGGATTCCTGAACATCTCAGGTTGTGCTGGATATTTTAGCGATAGACGTACCGACAGTTTATAACATGATTTTGGGAAGATCGGGTCTCAATGCCCTTCGGGCTATTCGTAGCACATATCACATGATGATGAAGTTCCTCATGGCCAGCAACATAGGTGAAGTGCGAGGAGATTTGCGTTTAACTTGGGAATGTTACATGGCCTCCATAGGCATGGCGAGGAGCACTAGGGCCTTGGGAAGATAGAGGAAGGAGAATCTGCCACAGGAAGAAACTCTTGGTTATGGAAGGGACTTCGGAGAAGAAACGGAAGAAAGACCCCTACCAGCCGTCATTTTTCTATTGGAAGGGTCGGGAGATTCGAAGACGGCAAAGCCCATGGACAAGCTTGAGGAAGTACCTTTAAGGAAAGATTGCCCTAATCGTTGTGTAAAGATAAGGGCAGAGTTAAAAGACCCATTAAGGGGTCAAATCTTAGCCCTCCTTTGGTAGTATGCAAACGCCTTCGCATGGACTGCCCAAGACATGCCAAGGGTTAATCCAGAGGTCATGACGCACAGGTTGGGAATACGCACGAGTTTCTGACTCGTTAAGTAGAAGAAACGAAGTTTTGCCCTAGAAAAAGCTAGAGCGATTGATGCAGAAGTCGAGAAGCTGATAAAGGCACAATACATCCGAAAGGTTGATTATCTCGAATGGTTAGCAAATGTGGTATTGGTACCCAAAGGAGAGGGCAAGTGGAGGCTTTGTATTGGCTTCACTGATCTTAACAAAGCTTACCCGAAGGATAGCTACCCTCTTCCTCTGATAGATGCCTTAATTGATGGGACAACTGGCTGTTTGCTAATGAGTTTTTTGGATGCCTTTTAGGGGTACCACCAGATCCCATTGTACCCCGAAGATCAGGAGAAGATGACATTCATCACCAATAAAGCAACCTACTATTACACAGTAATGTCGTTCAAATTGAAGAATGCTGGAGCCACTTACTAGCGCCTGGTGAATAAGCTTTTGAACACCAGCTCGATCGACATATGAAAGCTTATGTGGATAACATGCTGGTGAAAAGCCTCATTACGAACATCACCCTATAGCTTTGGAAGAATGCTTCCAAACCCTTCGTAAGTTTCATGTAAAACTTAATCCTATCAAATGTGCTTTTGCAGTTTCTATAGGAAAGTTTCTGGGTTATATAGTTCATCACAGAGGAATTGAGGTGAATCCAACAAAGGTTGAAGTCATTATGGATATGCCAACCCCAAGGAATATCAAGGAAGTACAAAGCCTAACGGGAAGAATGACGGCGTTAGGGAGATTCCTCTCTCGGTTAACGGAGAAGGGCCTTCTTTTCTACAAAGTCTTGTCGAAAGAAAAGAATTTTTTCTGGAATGAGGAATGTCAGGAAGCCTTTAGCAAACTAGAGGAGCATTTGGCCTCGCCTCCACCAAGCCTTAGCGAGGAGAACTGCTGTACCTTTACTTGGCAGTAGCCGAATAAACTATGAGTTCGGTGCTAGTTAGAGAAGAAGATAAAAGATATAGGCTTGTTTATTATGCCAATAAGTGGTTGACAGGAGCGGAAGTTTGGTATTCTCCCATGGAGAAATTGGCCTTTGCCTTGGTGATCTTGGCAAGGAAGCTTCGACCCTATTTTCAAGCTCATACCATTATTATGCTTACGAACCAACCTCTGAGGTAGGTGCTCAGTAGGCCAGAGCTTTCAAGAAGGATGTTGAAATGGGCCATGGAACTCATAGCTTTTGACACAAAGTATAAATCTTGACCAACTATCAAGGCCCAGGCATTGGCATATTTCATCGCCGAAGGGGTTGGGTTCCAGGAGGCTTCGGAACAGGACCCAAGACCATGGGTGCTGGCCGTGGATGGAAACTCGACCTAGGGCAGGGGCAGCGCGGGGCTGATGATTAGGAGCCCCAATAGTCAGACCTGGCCTTATGCCTTGTACTTTGAGTTCTGAGCATCCTATAACGAAGTTGAATACAAGACTCTGTTGGCAAGGTTACGGCTGGTTGAGCAGTTAGGAGCACAACGAATTAAAGTAAGCTCAGACTCCAATCTGGTCGTGCAACAAGTGAATGAAGAGTACAAAGCTCGAGAAGGTCATATGGCAAAATACCTGGCTATGGTCAAGGAACTGATGGGGCGCTTTCAGTCAATGAAGGTGGAGTATGTTCCTTGGGCCAAGAATGTAGAAGCAGATCTCTTGTCCCGAATCGCCTCTTCTTCCTTTCCGACGAGCTCTTAGGAGATCTGAATTGAATCTCTACCCTAAAAGAGCATCTAAGAATCCGTCAAATAGTTGTGTGTTGATGACAAGCCTAGTTGGATGGATCATTTGTTAATGTACTTGAAGGAGGAAAAACTTCCCGATGACGACTCAGTAGCTCGAGAAGTCAGAAGAAAGGCCTGAAGTTTCATACTAATCAATGGGGAACTTTATAAGAGGTCATTCTCACAACCATTGCTCAAGTGTATCTGGCCCCACAAAGCAGACCATATCCTAAGGGAAATCCACGAAGGCATATGTGGAAGTCACATTGGGGCCCAAACCCCTAGCCAAAAAGCTCTTCGGCAAGGGTATTATTGGCCGACGATGGCAAAGGACTCGGAGCACCTAATCAGGACCTGTGATAGATGTCGCGAACCTCCAACTTGGTTCATCTACCAGTTGTCTCTCTAACTCATCTTGCTACACCTTTCCCTTTTGCTCAATGGGACATCGACATCTTGGGCCCTTTTCCCCCAGCGGCGGGTCAGGTTAGATATATTATTGCTGCCATAGATTATTTCACGAAGTGGGTTGAAGTAGAGCCGGTGGCCTCCATTATGGCTCTACGAGTAAAGTAATTTCTATGGAAGAATGTGGTATGTCACTTCAGGATTCCTCAGGTTCTAATTTCTGATAATGGTACTCAGTTTGCTGATCCATCTGTGCAAGAATGGTGCTAAGAGGGAATAAGGCAACGTTTTACTTCGGTAGCCCATTCGCAGGCCAATAGCCAAATCCAGCTCGCTAACTGAACTTTGTTGCATGGTCAAAAAGCCTGTGTAGATAGGGCGGATGGCAGCTAGATGAAGGAGTTACTGAGTATCTTACGGTCTTACAGAACTACAGAGAAGGTGTCTACGGGCAAGACTCTGTTCAGCTTATGTTATGGTTTAGAAGCTTTGACCCCGGTCGAGATATGCGTGTCAACCCTCAGAGTGGATGATAGAGCACATATTTTCATATTATTTAGCCCTCATATTTAGTCCTTTCTGCACATTAGTTGTGTTATTTCATTCATCTTGATTTTATTTCATTTTATTTTATAGGAATTAGGCTTCACACTATTTTATTTTATTTTGTCAGGTTTAGGGCTATGGGAGCATGAGATGGGGCATGAGACATCTTGATGGCAATGAGATATCTTGGAAATTGGAGATAGAGAAGCAAGGGCAATTTTAGCAGATTTGACCTCCTGCACTTCCTTTAGTATTTTGGCTAAGATAAAATTCCAGAATGAAGATGATGTCTTCAGAGATATTGTAGGGGACTTCTTGGTCTTTCTGGAATGGTATGGTTTGTCCAAATCCGAGTTCGTTTGGGCCTTCAAACAGCTCTTCAAAGTCGGGGCCAAGAAGTTGGGTCAAATTAGGAAAGCTGCACAGATACTGATTCTTTAAAAGGCCATATCTTGGGCGTCCAATATCCAAATCAAGTGATTTAAAAGCCCAAGTTCATATAATATTCCTAATCTAAAATTCTTATGAAAAGGACGAAGCCCAGAACATACGTTAACCTATCCGAAATCGGCCGTCAAGTTGCAGTAACCTAGGGTTTCCTCCCTAAGCTCTACTTAAGTACCTTAAGAGGCCATTAAAGATTCATTCTTTTGAGGGGCGTGAACAGTAGCCAACTTTCCTTCTCTTCTCTCCATTGTTCTTGTGAAGATGGAAGGCTAAGGATTCTGTAATCAGTGGCAATACCATCCTTGTTCCCGGTTTGAGTCTTTGGTTTTAATGGAAATCTGTTTGTTTTAGTTTTAACTTTGTTGTTCTCTTGTTTCCGTTCTCTCTTAAATCTGTGTATGTGTTGATACCGGTTGGATGAATGCATGCATTGTCTTTGTTTGAGAATCCAAGGTTTTTGTGCTCGGTTGAGGCTTTAACTGGAAGGAAGAACAACCTATTTGGATGGTACTTCAATCAGTCTTGAATCTGTGAATCTGTTTAGTGGTTTTTCCAAATCTTTGGCGGTTGTTAAAGAATTTTCTGATTTTTGATTTGAGGATTAAAACTAAACAAATTGTTTATTGAGAAGGCGATGAAAACTGGGATATAAGGTTGGTTTGCAACTGATTGCATCTTGATTTATTGTGTTCTTGTTTATCTTGTTTTCTGTTTTTTCATCAAAAAACTTCCCCCCCCCGTTTAGCCTTGTTTTGACAGATCCGCTTGAGGTTCGTTGGGAGACGACTTTGGGTTACACCCTATTGCAAATCCGCATCATCATTTATCTAATCTATCGGTGTTCGACAGCCCCGATCAGATTTTGGCGCCGTTGCCCGGGAACCAATCTCGTTTCTGTCAAAAAGAAGACTGATTTTAAAAAATTTGTGGTTGCTACTTGGTATATAGGTTGGAAACTAGCTGGTTGCGGGCTACCGGTCCAAAGCGAGTTAACCATACTCGGCACTGCTAGATACAATGCCATGTACCAAGTTTATGCCACAAATCAAGAAGACCATCAAACTCTTATTCTCTGTTTTGTAGGAGACCAACAAAACAGAAAAATCTTATTCTCTTTTTCTCTTTTTCTCTTTTTCTCTTTTTCTCTTATTCTCTTATTCTCGCTACTGATAGCAAACTCTTATTCTTTGTTTTGTAGGAGAAAAGCAGGCTGCATCCAAGTGCAAGAGATAGGAGAGGCCAGCAGTTTTGACAGAAAAACTCAACAAGTGCAAAACAGAAACTCTTATTTAGCAGTTTTGATAGCCTCCATGACAGATAGCAATATTTAAGGATTGAGATCAAGAAACTGGTTCTATCCTCTTCCTTTCTCATCCTTACTTGATGTTCTTTCATGTCTTTATGCTTCCCTTGATGTTTTCTTGCATTTAGAGTGGTTTTAGAGGCAAAATAGGAGCCGATTTTGGGAAAAATCAGTTTCCCAGTTACTGTTCACATTTTTCCACTTTGTTCGATTGAGCTGAAATTTGGTGTCCAAAGAAATAGGGGTGTGGGGATCAAATTTTTCCACTAAGAGCCTTTTTTGGCCAAATTCCAACGTTTGGACCACTTTTTGGCCACTTTTGTGATTTTTAGTGGCTGGTTTTTGTCCTTTTAGGGTCCTTAATGTGGGAGTGGTGAAATTTTGTGAAAAAATGCTTAAAAAAATCATCTTAGGGCTTCTTGATTGATAGATTTTATGTGCCTTACGTTTTTGCATTTTTGGTGTGCATAAAAAAATCATCTTAGGGCCAGTTTGTGTGCTGTTCTTTGTGAG
Organism: Diospyros kaki; assembly: GCA_036245055.1. Classification (NCBI taxonomy): domain Eukaryota; kingdom Viridiplantae; phylum Streptophyta; class Magnoliopsida; order Ericales; family Ebenaceae; genus Diospyros; species Diospyros kaki. The sequence goes on from BSEG01000010.1 coordinate 6,353,509, forward strand.
TCATTTTGAGAATGTTTTTATGCTGATCTTTAGTGCATGACCAGGTCCTCTAAGAACATACCAATTGACCTAGACCTTGAAATAGAAAGGACCCTTAGGAAGCAAAGGAAGGCTAGAGAGTTAGAGCACCTTAAAGAATCTGATAATCCTCCTGCCTTTTCTGCCATTGCATCTGATATTCCTTCTGTTTCTATACCTATCCCTGACTTAAACATAATGGCAGCTAATGGGAATGAACACAATCGAAATGGAAATAATGGAAATATTGTAAATCATGGTCATTTGGATGGTAGAACCATTAGAGAATTGGCTGCCCCTGATGTGCACTACCAGTCTTTATGCATTCAATATCCCCAATTGGATGCAACATTTGAATTGAAATCTGGGCTAATCCATTTGCTTCCCAAGTTTCATGGCCTTGGAGGTGAAGATCCGCACAAGCACCTCAAAGAATTCCATGTTGTTTGCTCCACAATGAGGCCACAAGGAGTTGATGAGGAGCAGATAAAACTTAGGGCCTTCCCATTTTCATTGGATGGAGCTGCAAAGGATTGGTTATACTACCTACCACCTGCTGCTATCACAAGTTGGGATGGACTTAAAAGAATCTTTTTGGATAAGTTCTTTCCAGCATCCCGAACAGCTGCCATTCGAAAAGAAATTTGTGGCATAAGGCAGAATCATGGGGAGACATTACATGAGTACTGGGAACGATTCAAGAAACTTTGTTCTAGTTGTCCACACCATCAAATCAGTGACCAGCTGCTGGTCCAATACTTCTATGAAGGACTTATTCCAATGGATAGGTATTTGGTGGATGCAGCTAGTGGAGGAGCCCTCTCTGAAAAGACACCAGCAGCTGCTCAAGAGCTAATCTCCAAGATAGCACAGAATGCCCAACAGTTTGGTACCAGATCGGCCACTCCCATGAGGCAGGCCAATGAGATTAGTGTTGCTGCCATCAATGACCAACAGAGGATAGAGAACAAACTGGAGGAATTGGCCTCCATGGTCAGACAGCTAGCCCTTGATAAAGGACAGTCCCAATCTCAGCAGGTATGTGGTATTTGTTCATTATCCTCTCATGTTACTGACCAATGTCCTCAACTGCAGGAGAATACAGAAGCCTGTGCTGGCATTTTTCCAGGAAGACCCTTCCATCCACAACTTCAGCAGCCACAGCAACACAGATATGATCCATATGTTGCCACCTATAATCCAGGGTGGAGAGATCATCCAAACTTGAGGTATGGAGGTCCTTCCAACCAGTCATTCCAGCCACAGCAGCAGCAACCTCAGCAGCACAGATTCAATGCACAAAGACCAAGTCAACCAATGCAGCAACAACAACCAGCACCTAAATCCGAATCAAGCTTGGAAGATATCATGAAGCAGCTCGTTGCCAACAATCTCCAGTTTCAGCAAAGGACCGACACTGCCATACAAAATTTGGAGACACAGATTGGACAGCTTGCAACCAACATCAATGAGCTACGGAGTCAGGGTTCGGGTCAGTTGCCTTCACAGCCAGTTTCAAATCCAAGGGGCAATGTAAGTGCTATCATTCTCTGCAGTGGCAAGGAGTTGAGCAGCCCACCCTCTCCACAACCAGAATTTGGGCAGCAACAAGAAAGCCAAAAGGAAGATCAACCTCCTCCCATTCAAAAGGACAAGCAGCCCACCACCATTGATCAAGATAGAGGAGAGCCTTCTTACAACCATCCACTGCCATTTTCTCATCGAGCCACTCAAAATAAAAAAAGGGCAGAAGCTGAGTTGGACAAGGAGATCATGGAGACTTTCAAAAAAGTTGAGGTGAACATACCACTCTTGGAGGCCATCAGACAGATTCCCAAGTATGCCAAGTTTCTCAAAGACTTGTGCACCCACAAAAGGAAACTGAAAGGAAATGAAAAAATCAACTTGGGAAGAAATGTGTCAGCATTGATTCAATCTGCCATACCTCAGAAATGCAAAGATCCAGGGACTTTCACCATTCCTTGCACTATTGGAAATTTGCAATTTCATAATGCTATGTTGGATTTAGGAGCCTCTTTTAATGTGATGCCTAAATCTGTGTATTCTTCTTTGCAGGCAGGTGCAGGCACATTGACATCTACAGGAGTGGTGGTCCAGTTGGCAAATAGGAGCACAACATACCCTGAGGGAGTATTAGAGGATGTGTTAGTGAAGGTAAAGGATTTCATATTCCCTGCTGACTTCTATGTTTTGAATATGGAGGATGATCACATACCCGGACACGCACCACTCATTCTAGGTAGACCCTTCTTGAAAACTGCAAGGACAATAATTAATGTGCATGAGGGTACTTTATCTATGGAGTTTGCTGGTAACACCATTCAATTCAATATCATTGATTCCATGAAGTATCCCTTAGAAGATCATTCTGCCTTGCATGTTAACTTTATTGACTTAATGGTGGAGAAATCATGTGTTGAGTTGTATGATCTTGAGTCTGAATTCCCCACCATCCATAATTTTCCTGATGATATGCATTGCTTTCAGTGTCATGATGGACTCAGTAAGTGTAGTGTTTGTTCTGAAATAGATGAGTTTTTGAGTATTGTTGAAAGTGCACCTTCTCATACTATATGCGATTCTGATGTGCCTCCCATAGAGGAAGTTTCTGTTGTTGAGAATGTATTGCAGGTAGGTGGCAACATAAGCAGACTGGTGCCTTCAATTCAACAGCCACCCACCTTGGAGTGTAAGCCCCTGCCCGAGAATCTGAAGTACGCCTACTTGGCGGATGGAGACAAGCTACCCGTGATCATCGTCGACAACCTTCATCCTGACCAAGAGGAGAAGTTGCTGAATCTGTTGAAGCAACATAAGAGAGCCATAGGTTGGTCACTTGCAGACATTCTTGGTATATCCCCTTCCTTATGCATGCACAGGATTCATTTAGAGGAAGAAGCTCGACCAGTGAGACAGCCCCAAAGGAGACTCAATCCCACCATTCTAGATGTGGTCAAGAAAGAGGTAAGTAAACTACTTTCGGCTGGCATTATTTATCCTATCTCTGATAGCAAGTGGGTGAGTCCAGTGCAGGTAGTTCCAAAGAAGACAAGATTCACAGTGGTAGCCAATGAGAAGAATGAGCTAGTGCCCATGCGAGTGCAGAACAGCTGGAGAGTCTGCATTGACTATAGGAGGCTCAACCAAGCTACCAGGAAGGATCATTTCCCACTCCCATTCATTGATCAGATGCTAGAGAGGTTAGCTGGAAAGTCCCATTACTGCTTTCTTGATGGTTTTTCTGGTTATTTTTAGATTTGTATAGCACCAGAGGATCAGGAGAAGACCACCTTCACCTGCCCCTTTGGCACTTTTGCATACCGGAGGATGCCATTTGGTCTATGTAATGCCCCAGGTACGTTCCAACGATGCATGGTGAGTATATTTTCAGATTTACTTGAGCATTGCATGGAAGTTTTCATGGATGATTTTTCTGTTTATGGGACCTCCTTTGATGAGTGTCTAATCAGTTTGGGTAGAGTCCTAGAGAGATGTGTTGAGAAGAATCTTGTCCTAAATTTTGAAAAATGTCATTTTATGGTTGAGCAGTGGATTGTTTTGGGTCATGTCGTGTCCAAGAGGGGTATAGAGGTTGATAAGTCCAAGGTCGATATCATTTCTTCTTTGCCTTACCCCGCGTCTGTGCGGGAGGTACGTTCTTTCCTTGGACATGCAGGATTCTACAGGAGATTCATCCAGGACTTCAGCAAGATTGCCCTTCCAATGTCTAACCTGCTTCAGAAGGATGTGGAATTCAAATTTGATGAATCTTGCAAGATGGCCTTTGAGGAGCTCAAGAGGCGCTTGACTTCCCCACCCATCATCCAGCCACCCAACTGGGACTTGCCATTCGAGCTTATGTGTGATGCTTCCAATTATGCAGTTGGTGCCGTCCTTTCACAACGAGTGGAGAAGAAGTCACACGTCATTGCTTATGCCTCGCGCACTCTGGACAACGCCCAAGCAAACTACACCACTACTGAAAAGGAGCTTCTTGCCATTGTGTTTGCTTTAGATAAATTTTGCTCTTATCTCCTGGGTTCTAATGTTGTTGTGTTTTCTGATCATGCAGCTTTGAAATATCTCTTGAAGAAGCACGATGCCAAACCCAGGTTGATACGGTGGATGCTCCTACTTCAAGAGTTCAATGTTGAGATCAATGACAAGAGTGGAGCTGAGAATCTTGTGGCTGATCATTTGAGCAGGCTTCCTTCCTCTTCAGATGCCACTACCATGGACTGTTATCCTATCAAAGATGACTTCCCAGATGAGTTACTCTATCACTTGCATGGTACTGAGCCCTGGTATGTTGACATTGTTAATTTTCTAGCTGCATCTGATATCCCAGCCCATCTTAAGAGAGATCAGCTAAGTAAATTTAAAAGTCAGGCCAAGTACTATGTATGGGATGATCCATATCTATGGCGTATGTGTAGTGACCAAGTCCTTAGGAGATGTGTGCCCGATATTGAGTTTGCTTCAGTCTTGCATTTCTGTCATTCACTTGCATGTAGTGGTCACTTTGGTCCTCAACGCACAGCTAGAAAGGTCCTAGACTCAGGTTTATATTGGCCATCCCTTTTTCGAGATGCTCATACATTTTGTAAGAATTGCACACGTTGCCAGCACACAGGATCAATATCACGTAGGAATGAAATGCCTCAGCAACCCTTACTATTTTGTGAGATCTTTGATGTTTGGGGTATTGATTTCATGGGTCCTTTTCCTGTCTCTTTTGGTTTTCTGTACATTCTTTTGGCTGTGGATTATGTTTCGAAATGGGTGGAAGCTAAAGCCACCAGGACTGATGATTCTTCTGTGGTTGCAGATTTTGTTAGATCTCATATTTTCTGCAGGTTTGGCATTCCCAAGGCCATCATCAGTGATCAAGGATCCCACTTCTGCAATAGAACGATGCAATCCATGCTCCGAAAGTATGGAGTCTTACATAAAGTGGCGACGCCCTACCATCCACAGACCAATGGGCAGGCTGAGGTTTCAAATAGAGAGATCAAGCATATTCTAGAGAAGACAGTCCAGCCCAACAGGAAAGACTGGAGCAAAAGGTTGGAAGATGCACTTTGGGCCTACCGCACGGCCTACAAGACTCCTATTGGCATGTCCCCATATCGACTAGTCTTTGGAAAAGCATGTCATCTGCCGGTAGAGATCGAGCATAAGGGCTATTGGGCGGTAAAGCAATGCAACATGGATATGACAGAGGCTGGTTCCCAACGAAAGCTTCAATTGCAAGAGCTTGAGGAATTGAGATTGGAAGCATACGAGAACTCCAGAGTTTACAAGGAAAAAACTAAGGCGGCTCATGACAAATTGATCAACAAGAAAGAGTTCGAAGTTGGCCAGAAAGTCCTCCTATACAACTCCCGTCTAAAACTAATGCCAGGTAAGTTGCGTTCTCGTTGGATTGGTCATTTTGTGGTTACTCATGTTTTTCCTTATGGTCCAGTTGAGCTTATGGATGAGTCAACCACAAGGCGATTCACAGTCAACGGGCAGCGGCTTAAGCCATTCTACGAGAGCTTTTAGGAGCATACTATGGAGGAGCTGCATCTCCTCAACGCCGCCTACAATTGACAAAAATCAGGCTGTTCCTCTCCTTATTTTTTTTATTATTTACTTGTCCTATACCTGATTCTTGCTGCATGCTTACATTGAGGACAATGTAATGTTTCAGTGTGGGGGGGAGGAGTTTTAGAAAATTGAATTCAAAATATATATATATATATATATATATAAACAAAAAAAAAATTTGCAAAATGAGGCAAATTGAGTTTGAAAGAATTTAGCATGATTAGAAAGTTGATCTTATCTTTTTGGCCTTTCAAGTAAATTGGAAATGAGTTTGGCTTGGTGAGTTGATTGAGGTAGTCTTTGTGGGAATATTTGTGCATGTTCTTGTCCTTTCTTATGCTATGCCTGCATCCACTGAATTATGGGTATCATTCCAGAGCTTGTTTTGAATCTTTATTGAAGCTATCAGTGCTCATGCATGTGAAAAGATGATTAAGGCATTCTTTCATTTTATACCTAAAAAAAAAAAAAAAAGAGAGTGATATTTTCCCTTCTTTAGGTTGAAGAACATTCATTGCATCCCTTGATTTAAAAAAAAAAATTAAGCAAGTCCTTTGGAATCAAAAAAAAAAATAGATAAAAAGGCCAAAGGCCAAGGTGAGATGGAGCGTAAAACGCACTCACCAAGGTGGGATGGAGCGTAAAACGCACCCACCATGCGAAAAAAAAAGGGGTTCTATTTTCTGCTTGCTTAATAGTTCTTCATTGATCTTGGGATTGTCTTAAATGTTTTCTTTCTTCCTAAAGCTTACTTTTCATTGTTATCTTCCTATCCCTTTCACCTTACCATGTTTGAGCCATGAATAAAAGTCCTTTTGATTTGCATGCATAAAGCACTGAGAGTGGAGATTTAGAAGATGAGCATATCTGGTAGTGGAATTATGATTGGGTGGAGTTGGGCATAGCATTTGAGGAACTTGAAAGCATGTTCTTATTCTATCAGGGTCTGCTTATTTTGACTCGCCTTGCCAAGTGAAATTGCCATGCTACTTGTTTGTTTGGGAAGTGTAAGAAAGATGATCTTTGAAGTGTTGAATTCCTATAAAACTTGCCATGCCTCTTATTTTGCATTCTTTGCATCCTTTTTGTTTAAAAGAGTGAATGTTAGTGTTTAGTGTTTTTCCCAGGAGTGCAAAAGTCCAAGTGTGGGGGAATTTGATAGAGCACATATTTTCATACTATTTAGCCCTCGTATTTAGTCCTTTCTGCACATTAGTTGTGTTATTTCATTCATCTTGATTTTATTTCATTTTATTTTATAGGAATTGGGCTTCACACTATTTTATTTTATTTTTCCAGGTTTAGGGCTATGGGAGCATGAGATGGGGCATGAGACATCTTGATGGCAATGAGATATCTTGGAAATTGGAGATAGAGAAGCAAGGGTAATTTTAGCAGATTTGACCTCCTGCACTTCCTTCAGTATTTTGGCCAAGATAAAATTCCAGAATGAAGATGATGTCTTCAGAGATATTGTAGGGGACTTCTGGGGCTTTCTTGAATGGTATGGTTTGTCCAAATCCGAGTTCGTTTGGGCCTTCAAACAGCACTTCAAAGTTGGGGCCAAGAAGTTGGGTCAAATTAGGAAAGCTGCACAGATACTGATTCTTTAAAAGGCCATATCTTGGGCGTCCGATATCCAAATCTAGTGATTCAAAAGCCCAAGTTCATATAATCTTCCTGATCTAAAATTATTATGAAAAGGATGAAGCCCAGATCATACGTTAACCTATCCGAAATCGGCTGTCAAGTTGCAGTAACCTAGGGTTTCCTCCCTAAGATCTACTTAAGCAACTTAAGAGGCCATTAAACATTCATTCTTTTGAGGGGTGTGAACAGTAGCCAACTTTCCTTATCTTCTCTCCATTGTTCTTGTGAAGATGGAAGGCTAAGGATTCTGTAATCAGTGGCAATACCATCCTTGTTCCCGGTTTGAGTCTTTGGTTTTAATGGAAATCTGTTTGTTTTAGTTTTAACTTTGTTGTTCTCTTGTTTCCGTTCTCTCTTAAATCTGTGTATGTGTTGATACCGGTTGGATGAATGCATGCATTGTCTTTGTTTGAGAATCCAAGGTTTTTGTGCTCGGTTGAGGCTTTAACTGGAAGGAAGAACAACCTGTTTGGATGGTACTTCAATCAGTCTTGAATCTGTGAATCTGTTTAGTGGTTTTTCCAAATCTTTGGCGGTTGTTAAAGAATTTTCTGATTTTTGATTTGAGGATTAAAACTAAACAAATTGTTTATTGAGAAGGCGATGAAAACTGGGATATAAGGTTGGTTTGTAACTGATTGCATCTTGATTTATTGTGTTCTTGTTTATCTTGTTTATCTTGTTTTCTGTTTTTCATCAAAAAACTTCCCCCCTTCCCCCCCGTTTAGCCTTGTTTTGACAGATCCGCTTGAGGTTCGTTGGGAGACGACTTTGGGTTACACCCTATTGCAAATCCGCATCATCATTTATCTAATCTATCGGTGTTCGACAGCCCCGATCAGTGGAACTCTCCAGGCCGGAGGCTAACGAGCAGAATCTAAGAGACAACCTAGACCTCCTTGATGAACTTCGTGATCAAGCAAAGATTTAGCAGGCTAGCTACAATTGGCGCATTGAAAGATACTATAACCGAAGGGTAAGAGCTCGGAGTTTCCTTCTTGGAGAATGGGTGTTACGGCGAGCGGATGTTCGGGGTGCCCGAGAAGCAAACAAATTAAGGCCAAACTGGGAAGGTCCCATCAAAGTAGTAGAAGCCCTTAGCCCTGGCACTTACAAACTCTAGACCGTCGAGGGCGTACTAGTTAAAAATGCTTGGAATGTGCAGAATTTGAGAAAATTTTATCAATAATGTTCTTTATTGACTATTATTTATGAAATAAATCTATTTTTCTCTCCTGTTAGTTAAAGCTCCTCACCGCAAAAGACCCTAGGGGACCACCCCTGACAAAAAATAAGGTTAACCTCAGGAGGCCTTAAACCCCTGACCAAAATGAAAGGATCAGATGTGATCCTCGGGGGGCCTCGAACCCTTTACGAAACGAGAGGATCAAATGTGATCCTTGGGGGGCCTCAAACCCTTGACAAAAAAGAAAGGATCAGATATGATCCTTAAGGGGACCAAAACCTCTTCGGAAAGCAAAGGCTGAAACCTCCAAAAAGAAAAGTATTAGATCTAATCCCTAAGAGATTTTTTTTGATAAAGAGCAAGGGAAATCTTTTAAAGTGTAAACCCGAAACCTCTCCGGAAAGCAAAGGCTGAAACCTCCAAAAAGCAAAGGATCAGATCTGATCCCCAAGAGATTTTTTCTAATAAAGAGCAAGGGAAATCTTTTAAAGTGTAAAAAGGGTTAGATGCAACCCTCCAATTTTAGAATTGTGATCTTGGCAGGTAACGTTTAAATGAAGGAGGTAAAATAAACAAGTAAGAAAATTTTATTGAAATGTTAAGTTCGATTACAAAGCATCTATTCTAAGGAAGATAAAGTTGTCGAGACATCAAAAGGAAAGGAGTCTACGTCTAGGTTCGGGAAGCGCTCCTTTGTGAGTTTCTTCATATCTTTGAAAACACCCTGAATGACTCATTCTAACTCCGCAACATAGGCCTCGTAGCTTCAAAAATCCTTGCGACTGTTCTGACTGGTCACGCGAGTATCCTTAAGGGTGGATTGAAGCTGAGTATGAGCTATGCGAAGGTCTTCCTTACACCGAGAATAGGACTCTATTGCCTCGACCTGCCCTTTCTTATCCTCCTTTAGCTCCAAGGAGAGTTTCTTTACATTCTCTCAGAGCAGGCTATTCACGCCTTTCATGGCATCCAATTCCTCTCTGAGCCTAGAGTTAACCTGTTGAGCTTCTAGCATATTCCTCTGAGCCAGCTCCAGATCCTCGCGAGCTTGAGCTTCTGCTTCATTGGCAAGTTTGGCTTCCTCTTATGCTAGCTCAACAGACTTGATGATAATATGTACACTATGCTCGAGGTCCACCAGTTTAGAAGAGAAGGTCTCAAGCCCTCGAGGCCTCTCGACCTCGAACTCCAAGGAGGCAATTCGAGCTTAGAACTCTGATTCTTACCGGGCGATCAAATCTTGAAAACTCGAGAGGTTCTAGAAAATAGAGACAAAGTAAGAGTCAAGGCCTATTCGTATGAAAAGAATTCAAGGGAAAAAGAAAGATGGTAATGAATTACCCTAAGAATTTCGGCACAATAATTTGGTTTGCCCGTGGTTGGTAAAGCATTGAAAACGGCCAAGGTCTTAACAGGGTACTCGGTCACCTCGGGAGTGGAGGTCCCTTCGACTGAAGGTAGGGAAGAGGTAGGCTCCATTCTTCGTCGCTTCATCCTTTGGGTCAATATCTCCTTCGCTGACAACACAAAAGCCTCTTCTAACAAGGCCCCCCTATTAATCCTGGGTGCCCCTCTAGTGTCAGAGATGTTAATATCCGCTTAAAGACAGAAGGGATAGGAACACATGAAGGCGTTATAGTTAACTCCGTACCTACAGGCGGCCAACCTCCCTAAGCCTCCGCCCTAGCTGCCTTAAGTGCCTAGGCGATGGTCTCAGTATCACCTTCGGATGGGTCTTACAGGGAGGTGTTGTGGCAGCTGGATGCTGAAGAGGATGGGACCTCTTGTTCTTAGGGGCTCGGGACCTCGAGGAAGGGCTCTTCGGGCGAGCCTCAGCACCGTCCTCGGAAGCCTCCTGAAAGGTCTGAAATCCCCTTCCACCGTTTTCTTTGATTTGGAAGAGGTAGAGGGTCCTTTATTCTTAGCGTTCTTCAAAGCTCTCTCGTGCGACGCTAAAAGTCCTTTGCTATGAGAAGGCTTGGAGGCCTTCTCAGATGTTTTCTTGGTTGTGACATGGGCCGAAGGACCCTTACTCTCGGGGAAGTCCAAGACCATCCCCTCGGTGATGGGAAAATAAGTTATCTCCCAAAGATTTTCAATTGTGCAAAAACAATAAAGAAGATCAATGTCAGGAAAAGATAAAAGGAATGAAGAGGTAAGGAGAAAAGGCAAAGGTTCGCGCTCACAGTTTTCACCATCCTGACCCACCTAGCTAAGCATTGGGTTGGAAAGCCAATCTTCTTTCTAGTCCTGGCTGGGGCCCATGATCCGGCTAGCAGGCTCCTTAATAGCCTCAACATTAGGGTTCTTGCATTTGGCATCCAAGGTCCACCCATTACACACCATCCAAATCTCTTGCGTGGAGCTAAACGTTTTGGGGCTGATAAAGACGAAGCATTCCTTCCAGTCATCCAAATCCTTAGATCCCCCTGGAGAACATGAGCGAGGTGGCTGGGATTTCGGGATCAGGACGCTCCTTGGACCTAAGGAGGCAGCTTTCCTTCACGACCCTATGTGAGATAGAGATCCAACCACCTGGATCTTGGTTGGTGGTGAAGAAGTAATCAAAAAGGTCTCCTATAGGTTCCACTCTGATAGTATGACAGATGACAATGAAGCCCATCAGATACCTCCATCTGAAGGGAGACAGCTGGGCTGGGAGGATGGTAAGATGTTGGAGCAGGGACATAACCCTCCCTTAGGGAGGCAGGTGAAAGCCCCTATCAAAGGCACACTTGTAAACACAGAGACGGCCGGTGACTGGATGACATGCTTGCAGATGGGTGTTGAACTCAACCTCCCATTTTTCGGGAATATTGTATTTTTCCCTGAACTGTTGACACTCTAACTTGCTCATTCATTGATAGGGAATGGATGAGGCTGGGTGGTTTTCCCACTTAACTAGCTCCACACCAAACCAAGTTAAGCCTCCCAGACCTGGTAATCGCCATCGCAGAAAAATTGGGAAAGAGAAGGTGAAGAAGATGCAGAAGGAGGGAGTACTCGCTAACGCAACAATAGGCTAAGCAGAAAAAGGATCGGGAGAAGAAGACAATAGAAGGATAAGAGTCGCCTATTAAAAGCCCTGGTGGTGGAAAACCAAAGGGCAGATAATGATGGGCATTAACTACCCAAAAATTGCCCGGCTCGAAAAATGGAAAGGTTTGAACAGTGCCTGGGGAATGGATATTGCCATCAGAGCAAATCGGTAACCACACCCTACAGGCACGCGTAAGAAGAAGAGACACCCTAGCTCTTCAAACCCGACGGATCTCGACCCTCAGGATAAAAGAGAGTGCGAACCTTCGAAGACTTCGACACTCCTTGAGCCATTCAAACTAAGGGGCTCGAAGAGTGGGGGGCCAAGCGATAAGGGAAAATACCCTCGGGTCCGTAATTGCTCCAATACCCTGGGAATATTGCCATTGGCAACAGTGCCACATGCCCACTAATGAGTTACTCCCCTAGCATCATCCTACTTAAAGACACATGGCAGATGCGTATCACCACACCGGCTTGCTTGTTACTTGGTGGAGATTCTCTGGATTTCTCGAGATTAACCATCACACCGAGAACCATGGAGATAGGAACTACCCCAAACTCCTTAGAAACAATTATGGAATCCATATCGATAAAATCCCAGCTCCGTGAAGATCAGGATAGGGATCCCGATAATTTGAACAAGAATCCTTACCTTGGTAGGAGGATAAAAGGAGGAGGACCAACAACAGGTAGGAAATTCAATCTTGACTTTCTCTAAGTTCAGAAATTGATATGCTTGGAAGTTAACCTGGTAATCTGACTTGAACATCAGAGTGATTCCGGGGGAGCAAGTCCCCGACTCCATTACAGGTACTTGGTCTGAGGCAGAAGAGGGTGATCAGCCACTGCATCATAAAAAATCTTTTTCATTTTTGTATGAATTGACTAATAAATGAACACAAATGAGCAAAAACTAACCTCTTTCATGAACTATTTATTGAACGTATTGGTCTTGTTTACACCCCTACACACACCTTAGCAAACTTGATTCAACATTAGTCTTTTGTCAAAGTGTCAAATAGATAAGCCTTCCAATAGCACTAGTAACATCAAGCAACACAACAACAAACCAATATTCTAAAAGGACCTAATAAAAATTTACCCACAATGGAATGAAAGTATTTGCTTCCTTAGAGAAAACAATACCCACAAAACCTTTTCAAGAAAAGAAGGATGCCCAACAAACCTCAAACACATGCATCATATTCTCTATAACATCAAATCAAATGAATTAAAAACTAGGGTTGTTAGATAATGCATTGATTTAGTCCAAAGCAAACCCAAGCCCATTGAGTGATATATTAGACAATGGGAAATGGAAGTCACTTCTCCATAAATGACCCCAACAATATAAGATGTTAATGCTTCATTGTAATTTGATCGCAGATGAGGGTTAACAAGCAAAGGGAATCCCAACTTTAGCTACCTGAGATGAAATGTAAGATATCTTCTTCATAATATGTGAACCATCATTATTAACCAAAGTTTCACTAAACTACATGGACAATAATTGTACTAATCTCTTGATTTCATCCCTTTAGTTTAAGGCACATAGTCCCCAAGCCTAAAATGTGTTTTTATCAATTGAGGGATTGCCATATATATCATGGGTAGGAAACACCCAAGCATCACCCTTACCAAGATTAACCTTATCATTCCTATTCAAATTAGAATCATATCCCTTATGATTGCCAAACTTATCAAGTCTATTCAATGAATTCATATCATTCAAATTAGACTTAATCTCCTTTCATTTTCTAGATTCATCCAAATAAAGACTAGTCAACTTAGGAAAATTGAAATCAAACTTAGAAAGGGATAAAGAAAATTAGTAAAATTATAAACTTTCCCCTTATTACTAATTAAATGACCATCCATCGAAGCCTTCTTTCATCTGTCACCACTCTGGTCATCTCCCATGGCTTTGGTAAACTTTTTTGGCTAAACTCTACTCATTGGATGTTAGTACTATTGATGGTTGTTAACACCACAAAAAATGTCAAAACCATTCCCAAGATGACCTTGTCATTGCTAACAACTAGAACTACCTCCATAACACCCCATCAGATGTCAACATCACTAAAACCACCCAAATCTGCTACATAACCAAATTATGGTACCAGTGGAGTGGAGTCAACTTGCTAGAACTACTAAACAATGTTGTAAGTGAAATTTATTCACCCACTACCACATGTTACCCAACTTATAACAAAGGAGGATAGCTACCACCATCCTCAAGACATTAACTCGAGCTCACCCTAATAGGTTCCAAACCATCACTTGTGCTTAACCCACTAAAAGAGATGGGAATAGCCAATAGCCACCTAGAAACCATTAGCAACCTCAACCTTTGCAGCCTAAGATCTTACAGTTCCAAACTTGCCCATTCCAACACTTTCACCTCCAACCCCAACCTAGGGTCATAACACCTACCACGACCACTAATCATGGTCAAACCTTGTACCCTAGCCTACCACTAGAGATGACACCTTAGAAACCTTGAGAAATTGAAACCAATGCTCAGTTTTCAATACCACAACTTATAAATATTGATCAATCTTTACATTATCACCAAAATCGTGTGAAAACTTATAAGAGACTAAGTTACTACCATTCTTTATAAGTGCTTGAAGGCCAATTCCTTCATATCCAGCTTATCTTGATCGGTCAAGGTCACGAGTACGTCCTTCTCTTCTCCCATAGCCTTCGCACATTGATGTTGAATGAAGATGGCCTTCATCTTCTTTTTCCACATGTTGAAATCCCATCTTCCATCAAATTTCTCCAACTCAACCTTCGTTGAACCCATCATCTTCTTATTCTTCAATCTAGGGTTAGGGCTTCTCGAGTATGTCATGATTCTTGAAATCTATGACAACCTACAGCTGAGGTCGATGGTAAATTTAAATCAGGAATATTAGAATGGGAATCAGGGTCGACAGCCTCATTATGCACATGTGGGGAACTACTAGAGTCTAAATTATCACTTCTAGGATAATTTTGGCAATTTGTTTCTTCCCAATGTCCACCTTGATGAAGATTGAGATTTTTTATCTCCACATCAAACTAAATTTTTTTAGCTTGTTTAGGTTTGTCTCCATCAGATTAGGCACGTTAAATTCTAGTTCATTGAAAGACACATCTCTATTGATTATTACCTTCTTTTCCTCAAGCAACCAAAGCTTATATCCCATAATACCTTTTGGGTAACCCAAACATACAGCCTTCTTGGCGCTTGGGTCTAATTTCCCTTCCTTTTTGAGAACATACCCAATGCAACCAAAAGGCTTTAAATGGTCTAACCTAGGTGGTTTTCCTATCCACAAGTTCTCAAGGGTTTTGAATTTGATGGATGAGGATGGAGATTTTCTTATAAGGTAACAAGCAATTGCCACTGCTTCAACCCAAAATCTTTTCAGCAATTTAATTTTTTTAACATACACTTTACTTTATCTAGGATAGTCATATTCATCCTCACAGCAACACCATTTTTCTGAGGGGTCTCATTATAGGTCTTATGCCTTGCTATGCTTATTTGATTACAATAGCTTATAATTCATTATTAAAAAATTCTAAACCTTTATTAGTTCTTAACACTTTAATCCTCTTTTCTGTTTGATATTCAACTAACATTTTCCACTCCTTAAATTTTTCAAAAGCTTCACTTTTATGCCTAAGGAAGTATACCCAAACCCTTTCTAGAATAATAATCAACAAAGGAAAGGAAGTATTGGGTCCTAGAAAAAGATAAGGGTACTTAGGGAGAACCCAATAAGTTAGAATGGATATATTCTAAGATGTCCTTGGATTTCTGGGTTGAGGTAGCAAACTGCAATCTATGAGATTTACCCATAACACAGGCTTCACAAAACTCTATATTACTAATCCTTTTTTAATCCAAAATGCCTTTCTTACTTAACTCTTCCAGCCCTTTTAAACCTATGTGCCCTAATCTTTTAAGCTAAATCTCACTGAGGAGGATATATAGTTGCATCACCTAATACAGCTTCTCCTTGTAGGATATACAATCCTTGCTTTGGAAGACCTATCATAGACCCCTTTAAGACCTTTAACTTTCCATTTTTTGATTTATATGCACTCCCACTTAGGTCTAGCATATCTAGAGAAATCAAATTTCATCTTAAGTCAGGCACTAGCCTTACATTCTCTAAGATTCTATAGGTTTCATCCCATATCTTAAATCTAACAGACCCTTTACCAATTATATTACAAAATTGGTCATTGCCCATTAAGACTTTACCCCTTTTAAATGG
This sequence comes from Diospyros kaki, assembly GCA_036245055.1. Lineage (NCBI taxonomy): Eukaryota > Viridiplantae > Streptophyta > Magnoliopsida > Ericales > Ebenaceae > Diospyros > Diospyros kaki. Next base: position 6,369,292 of record BSEG01000010.1, read on the forward strand.
TTTGAAGTTCATTAACAAGTCTTTCCTATGGGTCATATGAAAAATGCAACCTGAATCTATAATCCACTCATCTCTAGAACTATGTTCTAAGATAGTCAACCCTTCACCACTCTCATAGCCATTAGAAGTATTAGCTATTTCTAGGTTATTTAAATGATTTTCATGGCTTCCTTCCCTGAGGGGCAGTTCTTTCTTACATGTCCTTCTTTCTTGCAAAACCAACAAGCTAGAGTCCTAGAATATCTTCTACTTCTAGACTGAGATTTGGACATGTTTCTACCTCTAAATTTAGGTCTATGGTTTTTTTTCTCTATAATATGAAGACCTATACTAGTGTTTATTTTCTTGTCTTTCTTAACTTCAAGGTCTCTAGATCTTAGGGCTACTAAGACATCCTCTAAAGAAAGAGAACTCCTACCATATTTTATTGCAATCTTCATTTCTTTATTAGTCTGGTAATGAATTTAACAATATAATTGCCTGATTTTCATTAGATATCTTTTTCATCTATGTTGGCTAACCCTATAATGATCATTTTAAAATCATCTAGGTTTGCTTCTAGGGTTTTTGAAGGGTCCATCTTGAAACAAAAATGTTATTCCTTAAGATATATCTTATTTGATAGAGACTTAGTCATGTATAAAGACTAATTTCTTCCATACCTTTGCGACAATTTTTTTATCATTTACCTATCGGAGGACGTTGTCAGCGAGGTTGAGAATCAAGAGGCTGAAGGCTAGTTCCTTCATATCTAGCTTCTATTGATTGCTTAAGGTTGCAAGTATGTCCTCTTTTCCCACAGCCTTCGTGCATTGATGTTGAAGGAGAATGGCCTTCATCTTCTTCTGCCACATGTTGAAATCCCCTTTGTCATTGAATTTCTCCAACTCGACCTTCAATCTAGGGTTAGGGTTTCTAGAGTATGTTATGATTCTTGAAATCAATTACAACCTACACTCTAATACCAGATGTTAATAAACTAAAATGAACATTGACTTCTTTACAACCAATTGCTGACAAAAAACTTCCAAGAACAATTATAAAACGATAAAGAAAAATAACAAAGAGAAATCAAAAGAAAATCAGAATGAACACACTGATTGATGCTCAAAAATGCAACAAATTGTTATATTCTATTGCCCCCTAATCCATTTGATCAAGCTAAAATCTTCAAAAAATGCTTATTGCAACTCAAAAGAAGAAGAAGAGATGAAAGATATGGCTCAAAGCTCTAAAGGCATGATTTAAAGAAGAAGGAGGAGCTAGGAGATAAAGGTGTTCTGACAAAATCAAAACTATCCAAATGAATCACCAGAAGATATTCGAATAAGGATCAAAGCAGAAGGAAGCTTCTCAGGCATTCGAATGCAACCAATCCATTCGAATGAGCTGAGAATTTGAAGAAATTCGAATAAGCATACCGTTCAGAAGATATGAAGATATATCCGAATGAAACCCTAGATCATTCGAATGTAATAGCAGAAGAAAGAAACTCCATTCGAATGGAGGCAGAGTAATTCGAATAAGAAGCGACACTCATGACTCAAGATTCAAATGCTTCCCATGTCATTCGGATGCAGTGAAGAACTCAAGTGAAAGATTGGAAATTGATTCGAATGAAACTACTGTTTCATTCGAATGATTGAAGAAATCGCCGTGTAAGGAACAGTAAATTGAGAAATTAATTCGAATGGGACTTCAACTCATTCGAATGGTCTGAGAAAACAAAAGAACCTCAAGATTCATCCGAATGTTTCTGCTGACTCATTCGAATGAGTATCCAAAGCAAGGTCTGGCACGCGCAAATAAACGCGGTGGCTCTAAGGTAAATTCCACCAACTTTTTGAACCAATGGACCCCACCTCCATGAGCCGAAAGCTTAAAATGGAGTCTACACTCTTTGGAATCAAGAGAGCAGAGAGTAAAAGTTACTTAGAAGAAAATACAAAAAGAAGACAGTAGCAGTAGAAAGCATACCCTTTAGCTGAGTTGAGGGATCTCTCTCGTTTTATTATTAGTTCCTGCTTTGCAATTGTAAGAGAACATATGGCACTTCAGTTCTTCGTCTTGTTCTAGTTAGTTCTCAGCATTGTTTTTTACTTTCACAAGTCCATTTTCATTTTCTGATTTAGCTTGTAGTTCATTTCAGTAAATGATACAGTATTAGCTTATTTCAATCCTTAGTATTTGATTCTGGTTTCATTTTCTTTACTTGCAAAATCATGTATTCATCCGTTGAGAATAGCTTTAGTCGTGCACTTCCCATGAAGATGTGTGGCTAACTCAATTCTTGGGTTAAGGCAGAGAAGGTGCCCAAAGCCACTGATGAATCAATATAGCAGAACTTCAAATAACTAAGTAACCAAAGTAAGAGTGGTTTGAGAAATGTTATTAAAATCTCGAGCTTGGATTGGTTCGTATGCCTAAACTAGAGTTCCCATGCCATGTATGAGAGCTTCTTAACCTAGAAACGTTCTCATACCCAAGCCCCGAGCAATCATTTTGTAAAAACGTTATTTATACACTGATTTATAATAGCTGCTTGACGTAGAATCTCCATGCCATGTATGGAGGTTGCTTAAACCAAGAGTTATTATCATCTCAGAAGTGCATTTAACGGTTGTAAACTCAAGCCACTTGAGCTGTCAGTTACATTACAGAGAGCTATATGGAAAATCAGTTGGGTTTGGCACCATATCTGTCTTGACCCAAGACCTCTCCATATCCAGATACAGTTATATACATTTAGCTTAATATCACTTTATTGTTGAAAGAACTGGTGTGGTTATCTCCTTTCATGAGTAATCTCCCTGTGAATCGACCCGGTCTTGCCCGAAAAAATAACAAATAAGTTTTCTGCTACAATCACACTCATGCACTGGCGAGTCCAATCACCTCATTCTGTTTGTGAACATAAACAGTTGCCAAACCAGCTAAAATAGCAAAAGAAAAATACAAAAAGGAATAAATACAGAGTGAGTGGAGCAGCACACACCTAGAACGCATACACAGAACAAGAAAATTTATCTTTTCAGATTCATAAAGAATCCTACTCATGGCAGGAGGTGGATCCCCCTAGATAGTTTGCTAAATTGATTGAATCAAAGGGTTTACATAGTACATGCACAACAACATTACAACATCACACGAATCAAGGGGAAAGAAATGAAAAATAAAGTACAAGGCTTGTCAATAGAGCTTTCACAACACTCAATTGATCTTTCCCCTCTCATACAAACCAGTGATTTACACAAGCTAGAGAGAAAACTAGACTTAATAGCTCAAGGGTTCTTGTTTGTTCTTTTGTTTGTCAGAATACTCTAATTGCAATATATAGAGAGAGTGGCATACAAAATATATTAAACATGTGGGAGTTATACATATATACATGAATATATGAGCTATTTACATACTTTAAAATATTTTGAAACACATTTAAAAAACATTTTTTGAGGCAGAAAATAACATAAATAGCACTAGTAATTGGAAGGGCATTAATATGTTAAAGGAATTTTCCAAAACATAGTTACATTAGAGGTAGGGTATGTGTAGGGTATGTCATCTATGGGAAATTAGTTTTCTAGGATATACTTTTGTGGGAATTATGTTGGTTACAGTTCTTTGGAAAAAAAAAAAACAAAATCATTTCAAGTCTTACATGAAAATTAGAGCTTTAGATTCCTTCCTAGATTTTTCTTGTCAAATTGATTTCCTATTTGACTAAGATTTGTTAATTAATACCCAGTCTTTCTTATTTGAGTGCATACTAGTATGGGTTTGTTGATCTCAAGCGTACAAATTTATTCATGTTTCATATGATAACAAAATATTTTTGAAGTATGTTTTTAAAAGGATAAATTTCATTTTCAATGAAAGCATCTTGGTAGCACTCAAAGAAATAAAGTTACCGAGTTGAAGTATATCAAGTAGTTGAATAATGTCTTAACCAGTCAACTAAAGTTAACTAGTGCTCTGAAGAATGAGATAAGAATTACAAGTAGTCAAATAGAGTCTAAAGTAAAATGAATAACAATAGTAATCGACTTGTTGATTGGGACTAATTGAATAAAGTTTGTCAATAAGGCATGAGCCTTTCAATAAGAACTCAACTAGTCAACTAGTTGTTAGTTTAGGTGCTCTAGACCCAATTAGATTGGGCATGTTGTACACTGACAATTGTAATCATGTTTATTATTTAAATAAGGAGTTGTTCAAATTCACAAGAAGTCATTCTATTAGTTTCTTGTTATTATTGTAATAACCGAATGAAACTAGATAGAAGTCCATATGATGTATACTGTGATTAATCTATAAAGATGTGAGATGACGCATCACAGTTTTTAGACATCATTAAACGTCTCAAGTTGTAGCAATGTCAAGAATGGACATTGACGATTGCAGTAAGACTTATATGTGCTATGTTTTTGCTATGTGATAGCAATGGGGTCTCACATAGAGATGGCAATTGTAACCGAAACCGTGGGGAACCGAACCGAAACCGAACCGGTCAACGCGGTTAAAAACCGTTTGACTGGGTAATGGTTTGGTTCGGGGAAAAACCGAACACTGTTTCAATGGGTATGGTTTGGTTATGGTTTTCACTAAAACCAAACCAAAACCCGAACCGAAACCGAACCGAATAGTGGGTAACCGAACCAAACCGAACCGAATGTATTATATATATATAAAATAAAATAGGTATAATATATATTATATAAAATTAAACCCAGCCCACCCAACCCAACCCACCCGCGCCCACCCCAGCCCACCCGAGCCCAACCCACCCGCGCGCAACCCACCCCAGCCCACCCGATCTGGCCTTCTTTCTCCCCCTTCTCTTCTCTCTTTCTCTTCTCGATCCAGCTCTCGCTCTATCTCGTCCGCGCGCCCTAGCTCTCCCAATCGGACTTGGCGACCACGCCTAAGAGCTTGGACTTGCTGGTTCCGGACTCGGTAACCAGAACGCAGGGCGACGAACCAAATTCATCGAGTGAATTGACGGAATCCGAAGACGATTTGAAAACGAGATCGGAGTGGAAGGGGAGGCGGTGAGACTTGGCAGCGCGGACAGAATCTCTTCTCCATTTCTCTTCTCCCTTTCTCTTCTCGATCCAGCTCTCGCTCTATCTAGTCCGCGCGCCCTAGCTCTCCGCATCTCTCTTGCTCTCGCTCGTCCGCGCGCCATAGCTCTCTGCATCTCTCTTGCTCTCGCTCGCGATCGCTCGATCTCTCTTGCTAGGGCTCGACTCGGCCCTTCTTGCTCTCGGCTCTCGCTCACCCTCGCTCGATCTCTTTTGCTAGGGCTCGGTTCGGCCCCTCTTGCTCTCGGTCGCCCTCGATCTCGGTTCTAGCTCTCTGCCATTCTCGCTCGACCCCTCTCGCCCTCGCTTGCCTTCCGATCTCGCTCGACCCCTCTCGCCCTCGCTTGCCTTCCGACCTCTCGCTCGACCCCTCTCGCCCTCGCTCGCCCTTGTTGCCTCTCGGTTCTCACCCTTGCTCGCCCTTTGCCTCTCGATTCTCTCCCTCGCTCGCCCTCTGCCTCTCGACTCTCGGCTCTCGCCCTCTCCCCCACGCTTGCTCGAGGGCTCGGCCAGTCAGCCTTGCCTGCCCTTGCTCGCCTTCTGCCAGTCAGCCTCGCCCTTGGTATGTTTTTTTTTTTTTTTGGTCATATTTTGTTTACTTATTTATGCTTGATTTGTTGTTGAGATTGTTGTATTTTTTGCACAAATTTTTACAGAATATGGCATGCTCATTTGTTGTTGAGATTGTTGTATTTTTTGTGCAAATTTTTACAAAATATGGCATGCTCATTTGTTGTTGAGGTGGTTGTATTTTTTGTGCAAATTTTTACAAAATATGGCATGCTCATTTGTTGTTGAGGTTGTTATATTTTTTGTGCAAATTTTTACAGAATATGGCATGCTCATTTGTTGTTGAGGTTGTTGTATTTTTTGTGCAAATTTTTACAGAATATGGCATGCTCATTTGTTGTTGAGATTGTTGTATTTTTTGTGTAAATTTTTACAGAATATGGCATGCTCATTTGTTAAGACTTTAACATTTTCATATTAATTTATTTTATATATTTATAATTTTGTTAGATGGAGTTGGCTCATTCATTTCAGATGGATATGCATCAATTTACGAAGAAGATATTGATGTTGTTGATGAAGGTATTAACTTTCGTAGCTAAATTTTTTTAGCTTAAATTACAATTTAATTATGCAAATATTAATTTATTGATTTTAACAATTGTAGGTTTGGAGATGTGATTTTATATCCAAGAAGTTTTGTAACTTTATACAAGAATAAGGTAACTTTATTAGTATTTATCTTTATTTGTTGTGAAATTATCAAAAAATTTTATGAATGTTATTTGTCTTTGTTTGTTAGTATGGATTAAACTAAAAAAACCATGGTTAAACCGAAACCGAACCGAAACCGAATGGTTTGGTTATGGTTTTAAATTTTTAAAACCAAATGGGTTTTGGTTTGGTTTTGGTTTTAGGAATTTAAGTTTGGTTTGGTTATGGTTTTGGCAAAAACCGAAACCGAACCGAACCATTGCCAACCCTAGTCTCACACCCATAGGCATGGGGATACCTAGACAAGTACATAGGTGGCTAATGTTGGAGAACGAGTCACTGAATATGACTCGCCATGAGAATCCATTTTGGTTATATGTTGATGGTATTCTCATAGAAGATGGGTGTAACTAATCCTTGGACCTGAGGTTGTCACTGTCATCTCATAAGAAGATCAGTATGCTTTGACATCGTTTCGATGGGCCTAGACAAAGGCTGCATGTGGGCGATCGTTGGGCATATCGTGAGGCTTACGGAGATGGGTGCATAACCAAAATGGGACTCGTCTATCCCTTTAATAGAGGATGATGTATCTAAGGTGCCTTCAATGGATATTCACTTTAAATCCATGGTCATGGTGAAAGAGATCAATAAGGAGTTATTGATTCACTTTCTATTAAGTACAGATATTCGGATTACCAAAGAAAAACTCATGTGATCATAATCAAGAAACACATTGCCAAACTTGAGATCACATAAGATACATTGATGAGATGATCGAATTACATGGTAACCATGCTCGTGAAAGGTTATTTACGGATTATGAATCTTTCTGAATAATTGGGTAGGCATGATACCTTGCTAAAGGACAATATTCTCTTATGTGTTCGTACCGACACATTGCCAACATATTCAGAAGCCTAATGAGTCATACGCAATAGGTACGGTCCTTAGCTTAAACCAGGAAAGCAGACGTATGGTTAAGTGGGACACTTCGGTAAAAAGTTGTGCCGTCGTAAGTTCTCATAGAAAAAGAACAAAGGGATGTAATGACATCAATATAACGAGGGGTCGTCATAAAGGAAAGAGTTTCCTAAAATGGCAATTGATTAAATTAGGAAGGAGTTTCTAATTTAATAATTTTCTATTTGTTAAAGTGGCAAATAGGAAATAATATATATTTAGGCTTAAGTTAATGTTTGGACTAAATTGGATTTGGGCCAAATATTAAATATTATATTTGGACTAAATTAGATTTGGGCCAAATATTAAATTAAATATTATATTTGAGCTTGAATTAGATTTGGGCCAAAATATTTTATTTAAACCTATAATTGGATTTGGGCCACTTAATTATATTTCTAGCTGGACTAGGATAAGCCACTTAAGATTCTAATTAAATTAGAATTAATGGGCTAGCCTAATCCATTAGGGTTTGAGAAACCCTAGGATGTTTTCTCTATAAATATCTCTTTATGGATTGCCTAAAATTAATGGGTGTGTATGTTAGAGATATGCCGCACAAGCCAATTATATTTACATGTAATTGATCATATTTTACATTGTGACTCTTTATCTTCAATCAATTATTATTGCAAGGCATTATGTTTTTTATTTGTCATTAATGGTTGTCTTTATTATTTCCATCTTTGACAAAGTCTATAGATCAGATAGGCTCATGGAATATGGTCATGCATAGAGATGACGATCATGAAACATATTCCTTATAAGCCTTGATCTTAAATGTTCCTAGTCGTAGAGTTATTAGGATTGGACACTAATAACTCGGATAGACTAGCATATATGATGCATGCTCAATTAGGAGAATGTCTTGTTTCATGGACATTGGTGTGTAGACGCTAGTGCATATATGTGGGTGCTTATTATAAGAATAAGTACACTGAACTGACCCGCTACAGAATTCCTAATGGTAATTGTTTATTGTCCAATTGGAATTTCTGTGTTGCAATAGTGCAGATTGGTCCTTAGACTTGAGACATCATGGTAGTCTTATATTTTATTGGTTACACTTTGGTTCCTTTTGGATTCCAATGGAGTCATTAACAAATTTTCACTGGGCATAACCTTATCACATATGAAGGCTTGTGAATGTCGAAATAGGATTCATCACTTATCGATAAGATGAGAAGATGTCCTATGTATTCCGATGATTTCATGACTGAGGAAATCATTGGCCAAGGTGAGGTGGAAATTAAAAGGTGTTTTGATTTCATCAAACAAGTCATAAATCTGGAATGGATACATAGTTGTTGAATGACTAGGGTTTCGTCATAAAACCATACCCTAAATTCAATTAGGACATAGATTGATGAAAGGATTTTATTGTACGGTAATTGCAATTGAAAAGGTCCATTTTTCATCGTTGGCTACGCATTCATGGCATGTTGCTAGACGTTAACCATGATATGTAAAGTTTTAGAATTAATATGATTAATTCTAAAACTATTAATTAAAGAGTTTAATTAAGAAGCTCATGAGATGAGTTAATTATGTAGCCTATAAGTTTAATTAAAGAGTTTAATTATTCTAATGAGTTGGGCCTTCATATAGCCCAATAGAATTGGCCCTACATCTAACTCAATGGTGGACCTAAGGGGTCACACACTTGGGTCGAGCCCGTTCCACAAATTAAAAGAGAGATACGGCCCAATATGATTAGGGGTCGGGCCTAAAACATTTAGGGGCTTTCCAAAGGCACAATTAGGGTTTTCAAACTCTATAAATAGGCCACTTAAGAAGATGGAAAAGAGTAAAAAATTTTGGATCTCTCATTGGAAGCGCCTAGGGTTTGCTAGCACTACTTGGGGTGTCGTGGAAAGGGTCGATTGTGTGGACCGACGTAAAGGAGTTCGTGTTTGCAACTCTACGAATCAAATGAGGCAGAATCGAAGCTTCACAGTTGGCCGATTCCTGATAGTGTAGTTTTTCAAGTGTTGAAAAACAAATGTCATTCACTCTTCCCTATTTCTTTTGGGCATCGATTTGAAATGTGAGCATTTTTTTCCATCCATACACAAGCCAGAAAAAGGAGAAGGAGCTAGTACTCCTATTCCGCTCACCTTGCCAACGGACATGTGCCGCGTATCACGAGTTGGAGGCCGGACGCTTGGATGGCTCGAATTCGCGAACGACTCGAAAATCTAAAGATTAGATTTATTTTATTTGTATGTGAATGATTTGATTTTGACGTTGATCCAATCGTTGGGATCAGGGTAAGGTTCAAAAATTTTGAACTACACTGCTTGCCTCGTAGCGATCTTGCTTTACTTTCACTGGTGACACTACGCTAGTTGAATAAAGTTTGGTAGAATGCTTAGCTGATGTCTTGAAAACTAACTAGCCGACTAGTAGTCCATTACTAGTCGACTAATCTTTGTTAGTCTCTTGCTTCTACCATTTAAAATGTGTGTTCAACTAAGAAATGACCCTTGTGTATGGCTCCATTATCTTTCATATGTATAAACTTAAAATGCTTAAATCTTATATATCTGTCTTCATCAAGATTTGGAGCATAACCTATTCGTTTGTAGTAAAGAACAAAATTTATCTATTTGGTTATGCAACCAACCCTAAAGAGTTATATTGAATTATTGCATCTTTTTACAAAAATAATTTCTAGCTCTTTAGTTATATCTCTAGTTTGCTTTCAAACCTTTCTTTTCTTTTTTACTACTAAGTATTTATTATCCTTGACTTGCTACTAACCTATTGTTGAGCCATTTTTTGGCCTAATGTTCTAAGAGTCAGACCATGCAAAGAGAAGAATTCATCTCTCATTCAAAACTAAAAGTGATATATCAAAAATTTGAATTTTGATCTCCTCTATTGATGGTCTTTATCTCCAATTCTTGGAAGGATCAAAGATGTCTTTGAAAATGCCAAGAGATTGAAGCATTAAAGTGACTTGCAAAACTATTCAATATTTGAAATACATAAAAGAAGAGTGAGTTTGCTAAAGCTATAGGCATTGAAAGCATTGAAGGGTTCTTTCATTAATCAAAGCTTTATAAATTGGTTTTAATTTTCTTACATTTACTCACTTGTAAGTGAGGGGATCTCATATATACTGTGATGGAATTATACTTGCTATAAGAGTGTTCTTGTTAGTAAGTGCTTTTTATTGAGAACATACCTCCTAGAAAAAATCTAAGGGATCTCACATTGTTTATAAGGGATTTGACTTTCTACAAAAGTGCTCTTGTTAGCCAGGGAATTGTATTGAGGTTCTAGTCTCTAGACAAAAACTAAGGTCATTGATATTGGTACATAGTGATAGCTTCAAGCTTAAGCTTGAAGAGACAAGATGTAGGCTCTTAAAGTCGAACCTTTAAAAATCAAGTGTGTTTGTGTTTGATTGATCATATTCTCTCACATTCTTACTCATAGTAAGACAACTAAAATCGTACTCATAAATCAAAATTTTTATAAAACCCAATTCACCCACCCTCACCTCTTAGGTTATTTTTCGAGGCAACAAGTGGTATCAAAGCAAGTATTTACTTGTTTTTGATCACTTTTACACACTTACAAGAAATGATCACCTTGATAGGTAACAACATCACTAAGGGGCAATCTACAAGTAGACCTCCATTGTTTAATGGAACAAACCATATCTACTAGAAATTTAGAATGATAATTTATATTCCAACTAATGACTATGATGCATGGAAAGCTATTAATAAGGGTATAAAGATGTCTACTAAGTTTGAAAATAATCCAATAATGCCTAAATTACAAAGTAGATATGATAAAGATGATATGAAAGAGGCACAATGTAATGCTAAAGCTATGAATCTTTGTATTGTGCACTTTCACCCACTAAATTTAATAAATTCTCTTAGGTTGTGAAACCACTGAAGAAATATGGGTATGTTACAAGAAATCCATGAAGGTACTAATCAAATTAAACAAGCAAGGATTGACATTTTAATATATATATATATGAGTTTTTCCAAATAAAATTTAAGGAGTCTAAGTGTTTACTTGATTTACTAATATTATAAATAATTTGAAATCTCTTAGTAAACTATATTCTAACTGTGAGCTTATGAGAAAAGTTTTTAAGTGTTTGCCTAAGGATTGGAAGCCAAAGGTGAGTGTGATACAATAATCCAAGAATCTCAAAACTCTACTTTAGATGAGCTCATGCATTCATGATGTTGATATCAAGGAGAAGAGAAGTATCGGACTCAAGTTTGTCAAAGAGGATAATCAACAACATGACAAAAGTGACAATGATGACAATAAGTAGGTTTTTATCACAAAAAGGTACAACATATTCGTGAAAAAGAAGTTCAATAAGAAATTCATGGTTATTGCTTAAACTAATAGTTATGGTAGAGAGTAAGATGATGAAGCTCACAAATAGGCTGCCAACATGGCCTTTATGCCTCTACAAGATGAGGTAAAAACTATTTTTTCTACCTCACAACTTTCATATGATGAAATTCTTGAAATATTTTATTATGTTTTTGAAAAACAAGAAAAAGTTAGTACTGAAAGCTATATTTAAAAATTTGATGTTGCATCTCTTAGACAAGAAAAGGAGATGATCGAATTAGAAGATAAGGTTTTGGAAAAGAATATTACTTTGTTAAGTTTTAAAATGAAGGAACTTGAAAAAGAAAACAACATACTAAAAGAAAAAAAAAAAGTCATTTTGAAAATGTTAAGCAAACTCAAGGTTTTCTTTCAAACATTAAGAAAAATAAAATATGGAATTGATTTTAGGCTAAAGTCCAAAAAAAAAGCAAGATCACTACAACTGTGGTAGAATTTTCACTAAATCTTCTTTGTATGGTTATTGTTTATTTTACCATGAAGAGAGGCATAAGACCTATGCATGCCCTTTCCAAAGGACAAAAATGAAACAAGTATGGGTGTCTAAAAATTCTATTCTAGATTGTGTTAATATTATTGAACCCAAACAACTTTAGGTACCAAAAAGAAATGGTTGATTTTGGTAAAGGTACACAAATATTCTCCTCAAGCTTCAAGATGGTTCTTGGATGGAGGATGCTCATGGCACATGACCAAAGATCCAACAATGTTCTTAAAACTCACACCAAAAGATGGAGAACTTGTGACAATCAACAATAATGCCAAAGGAAAAATAATAGGCATTGGACCAATTGGTAACCCTAATTTGATTATTATTGCAAATGTGGTATTTGTTAATGGGTTTGAAACATAACCTGCTTAGTGTTTGTTGGTTAATAATGTGACAAACGTATTAGTGTGTACTTTAAACACACAAAATGTGTGATTATAAATTGGAATATTATTGCCTTCATTTGTGCTAGACGTGAAAACTTTATACAATTAATTTTCATGATATCCTATCTTTGAATGTAAAATGTTTTATCTTCACAAATAAAAATAGTTGTCTATGGGATAAGAAATTAGGTTATGCTAACGTGGATCAACTTTCAATATTGATGAAGCTTGACTTAGTTAGAAGTCATCTTAAAGTAAAATTTGAAAAAGGTGTAAAAGAAACTAGTTAAAATTAGTTTAAATAAAAAAAAAGTCATGACCCCACCTCTACCTCCAAAATTACTTCATATGGATCCATTTTGTATCCTCTAATGTATGGGAAGCAAAAGAAGTGGATTAGTGGTTATTGTTAGTGTTGTGTGCCCTAATACTAGATTTGGATAATGTCTAGCAGGCTTGTAATTAATTAATACATTTATTGTATCTTTATATATATCAATATAAGGCAAGTGTATCTTCATTCATAAACTCTCCAGTTATCATAGGCATGAGTCTCTAGATTTTCTATTTTAGAATCTTATTCTTAAGATGGTGAGACTGTGTGACAAGTTTCTCAGGTAATAGGACTCCTTAAATGATTTCTAGTCCTTAGATTCTTTGGATTGGGACTCCAATTAGTTGATTATGGACTAGCACAGGGGTTACTAATGGGAGAACGGTGTGTCGCATGCCATATGATATTGAAATCTCGCTAGTAGAATAGTGGGTGGTTGTTTATGTGACGTCGATGACTAACAACATGGCATAATGGAAAATAGTCATGTCATCAAGCTGTGATGGTGTTGCTGATCCTTGGACTTGAATCGACATGGTTGTCTTGTGTATCGATGTATGGGATTTGTTAATGAGTCAAACTATCCAATTACAAGCTAGGAACTTTCATCTGTGTGGTTCCATATTGCTAGTATATGAAGGCAAGTGTTGGGGATATGGAGACCTATGTGTTATTGATGGGGTTGAAGGTCCTATATGAACTATTGTTAGTGTAACGGGACAGTCCCTGGCTAGGGAAAATTGATTATCAGGTGTTTCTTGAGGTGTTATCTAGTGACATTGATAAGGTCAAACACATAGTTACTGAGTTTGTTAGCTTATCAATCCAAGGATTTCACTCAATCGGGATGTTAGGTGATGGAAAGATTATAGCAAACGATAATTGTCAATTATAATAGGTTCACTTGAAGTGAGACTTCCTTGCCACCTATATTATCCTAAGTCAATGTTAGGCACTCCTCAGGAACCCTTACATTATCATCAGGATATGGATAGATTTCAGTGATGGGTCAAGGTGTTGGCCAATGCTGAAATAGATTTTGGTGTTATTTGATTGCCAGCAGGTTTGGACCTAGAAAGTCACACACCATATTGTTGCATTTAGTATCAACATTGTGTGCCCAATGCGTCTTGGGATATAGCAAGTCAAATGTTGACTTGCTGGGCATGGCAATCAACTTTCCCTTGTGAAAGTCGACTCCTAGTGGTAGGGAAAGTTGACTCCCAGTGGTTGGGAAGTCGACTCTCACATCGCCCCAGCTAGCGGTAGTGCCTTCCAAGTGGCATGAAATTGGGAGGGATGGATGGTGAGGTAACAATTGAAATTGGGATATGAGTATATAAGGAAGAATTACAAAGAGGTTTCTTATTACACTACTTCTCTCTATAATTTTCGTTTTCTCCGCCTTCTTCTACTTTCATTAAAATTACAGCTACGTGATAGTCAAGCAAGAAATTGAGATGCAAGTGTTGGTAATACAAATAGCCTCTAGTCTAGTATGGGAAAAGGTGACCGGAATAGTATCAGACAACAAGTTAGGTGTCGACAGTCTAGGACCACCACAACATGAGGTGGAATTTGGTCTTAGTACAGAAAGTGTTTTTGTACCCCCAACCCAACATTGGACTTCAAATATACATTTATTGTTATTCATGTGATGAATATATGTGTAGCTTAAATATCCAAGCTACGTATGGAGTGTGCTTATTGTATTCTGCTGCATGCATCTAATACATGTAAAAAAAAATTAATTTTACTTGCACTACCATACGTGCATCCCGTCAGTGATATCAGAGCCTCAACTTGATATTTAATGCCTATACATGATTGTATATGTCAAATATAACAAACTGGTTAGCGTTTAATGGCTGCAAAGCGTCAAATTTTGTTATATGCATCTTAGGAGAGTCAACTCCTCTAAGAGAAAGTCGACTCCCCTAAAGAACATAGTCGACTCCCTATGATAAAGTCAACTCTAGTTGCAAATGTTCTAAAGTCGACTCCTGCACATTGTGAGGCCCAAACAACATGCTCTAATAGCTTTATTGTTGATGGTTGTGTGGTAATTTGCATTGGACATCAACACGGGATGTTAGTTATGTGTGTATGAACGCCTGGTTGCAATATTTGACATATGTATGTGATATAAATGTTTTTAAAATTACTTTGAAATAATAGCATAAGCAAATGTATGTTCAAGATGAGTAGGGGCTTGGTGTGAATGAATGAATGTTACAGGGGTTTCAATTGATTTATTTTAATTTTTAAAAATTATTCATTTGGTTGTGTACTGAGGCATAAGCCTCGAATAGCTTCTCTTAGTCTTTATTTTACAAATGTTGTAAATAAAGACGATCTCAAAGAGTTAATGAATCAAGAAGCGGAGAGGCAA
This sequence comes from Diospyros kaki, assembly GCA_036245055.1. NCBI lineage: Eukaryota > Viridiplantae > Streptophyta > Magnoliopsida > Ericales > Ebenaceae > Diospyros > Diospyros kaki. The sequence goes on from BSEG01000010.1 coordinate 6,384,560, forward strand.
GCAGTCCATCGCGTCAAGTTGGAAGTGATGTGTGGCATGGTTTAAACCTTGGAAGCTCGATTTTATTTTATGCTCAAGCCCATGGTCATTTTGGTTTATTTATTGTTCATTTTATTATGCAATGTTTGTATGATGGAATAAATGGTGTATGACGAGACTTGCAAGATAGAAGTCTCGTAAATCTTCCCATATGTAAACTAATATTAGATTTAAGCGATGAATCTGATTCATCATAAGAACTCAACAGTCTGATTAGGTGTATCAAAAAACTAAATTGCGAGGGTGCATTTCATGAAAGAGTGTTTAATATTTCCTATTAACCATTAGATAGGGCAGTGTTCAACGGCCAAAAACTAAAATGTGAGGGAAGGTGATGTTCAACTCATTACACTTAGCCTGATAGTGGGTGGGATCTAACTAGTTCATCAGGCTAAAAACTAAAATGTGAGGTTTTTAGTGAGTCAAAAGCCAAAGGTTAAGCTTCACATATGATGTGATGGTAAGTATTATCTACTCAATTATTAGAGTACTTCAAAAACTAAAATGTGAGGGGTATTCGTATGAAAGAGAATTCGACCACCCATGATTGGATCCTGAATAAATATCACATTTTTTGCCTGGGAAGTGTAGGATTCAAAAAAGTTAATAGGAGTACCCATTTAATATAAAAGTTCTTAATTAAATGGAGTTTTTACAAAGATACAAACTAATATATCTATTTATTTTCTACAAATAAAATGGCAGGTCTTAATCCGTTATCACAAATTCTATACACTAATAGGCTCACTAGTCCAAACTTTTTTGACTAGTTCCGAAACCTAAAAATAATTCTCAATATGGAAAAGATAGATGATGTCTTGTATTATACTCCACTTATGGAAATCCTTGAAGGAGTGACTGAGGAGGAGAGTGTGACTTGGGAGAATTTGAGGGAACACGAGTTGAGAGCCCGAAACTGTTTACTCACATCCATATCCAATGACTTGCAATGACAGCATGAAAATTTTGAGTGTTGCAAGCATGATGGAACAACTCGGTATGAGATATCAAAAAAGTTATTATGGGTGCAAATGGTTGAAGGGGCCGATGTGGGAGACAATGTTATCAACATGATCAACTGAATTGGTCAGTTAGATATCTTGGAATTCCCTATAGATCCTGATCTCCACATCAAATTGATCTTACAATCATTGCGAGAGTCTTTTTCTTCCTTTATCACTTATTTTTATATGAATAAGATTAAGTGTGTCCTCCCTAAGTTGTTAAATATGTTAACGATCGCTTAGTCACAGATGAAAGGTAAAGGCAGAGAAGAGGTTCTCATTGTTGCCTTGTTTTCTTCCCAAAAGAAACCAAGATATAGGAAGAGAAAGAGAAATGTTCTCAAGGCAAGGAAGGGTGGATGACTAATTGAATCTAAGGCCAAAGAGGTTCAGGGCAAGGGTACTTGTTACTTTTGTAGTCAGAAGGGAGATTGGAAGAGGAATTGCTTAGACTATTTGCGAAACTTAAGGGGTAAGCGCCCAAAGGGTCAAGGTATATCTTCTTCTTTGTGTGTTATTGAGACTGATCTTATGATTGGTTAATACCTTGCTTCTTAGATTGTGGATTTCAGCACTACTTCTCATATTTATTTGTCTGTGCAGGAACTCAATCGCGCAAAGTGGTTCTTATAAAGTTGGCAATGAGGCAAGCATTGTTGTATTAGCCATAGGGACTACTTTTATATCTTTACCTTTTGGATATGTTTTGGTTTTGTATGACTATTTACATATTCTGAATGTTATACGTAATGTTATTTCAATTCCTAAGCTTGTACAGTAAAATTATGAATTTTGTTTTTCCAATAATTGTTGTTATATACATTATGGTAATGTGTGTGGGGGTAAGGTTGTACTAGTAAACGGTTTATATTTACTAGAAACACATGTATGTGATGGAGTCAACAACTAGTTGTTATACCTAATACCATAGTAAAAGAGAAACATTCTCGAGATAATCACATAAATTCCAAACAATTGCGGCACCTTAGGCTAGGTCATATCAGTGAGAATCGACTTATAAAGTTAGCTCATCAAGGGTCTATAACCGATTTAGGTTTTGAACCTGGGCCGACTTGTGAGTCATGCATTCTTGGGAAAATGACTAAGTCTCATTTTGTTGGTCAAGGAGAAAGGGCTACTGAATTGTTAGGGTTGATACATTCAGACGTATGTGGACCCATAAATGTTATGGCCCAGGGCAGTTATATCTACTTTGTAACTTCTACTGAAGATTTATCAGGGCATGGTTACGTATACTTAATGAAAGACAAGTCAGGAGTATTTGAAAAGTTCAAAGAATTCAAAGCTGAAGTAGAAAACCAATTAGGAAAGAGTATCAAAACTCTCTGATCAAATCGGGGAAGTGAATACTTGAGTACTGAACTTATTGATTATCTGAAAGCTAGTGGTATAGTTTTATAGTTGACTCCTCCCTATACTCTACAATTGAATGGTGTGGCTGAATGTATAAATCGAACTTTGTTAGACATGGTTAGATATTTGCTTAGTTACATAGATTTGTCGATTTAATTATGGGGTTATGCCATTTTTTTCGTGATTTACTTTTTTGAATCGAGTACTGACTAAATCTATTCCAACCACACCATATGAGATATGGGTTGGGAAGCCTCCAAGTCTTAAACATGTTAGGATTTGGGGTTCCTTGATTTATGTTAAGAGGTTGATGATAGAGAAGTTGGAGCCTAGATCTGAGAAAGGTTATTTTGTGGGGTATCCTAAAGATAGTTTATGGTATTATGTCTAATTTTCAACTGACCCAAGAGTTGTGGTTGCTAGACATTTTATTTTCTTGGAAGAACAATTTATCAGGAATGTGGCATGCGTAAGAAAATAAATTTGGAAGAAGAGGAATCTTTTGTTCCACAGATACCTACTTAGATTACTTAGCCTGGTGAATCAAGTCAAACAAGTCATTTATAGGTTCCTCATAGGTCTGGTAGAGTATCCCATCCTCCGAATCGATGGTATGGTTTATGGATAGAGGAGATGCAAGAATTGTTCTGGTATGTGAGTAGTAACAAGTTAGTTGATCCTACCTATGAGGAGATGATATCTCAAATCGATGCTTCGAAGTGGCAAGTAGCTATGGATTTAGATATGGAGCCTATGTACTCCAACCAGGTCTAGGTCTTAATAGATTCGCCTGAGGGAATTTTTCCTGTTAGGTGTAACTGGATCTTCAAGCAAAAGATCGGTGTTGATGATTAGGTTTCTACCTATAAAGCTCGGTTGGTGGCTAAGGGCTATTGTTAGCGTCAAGGAATTGACTATGATAAGACTTTTTCACCTGTTACGATGCTTAAGTCCATCAGGATGATGTTAACTATTGCTGCTTACTATGACTATGAGATCTGAAAAATGAACGTCAAGATGGATTTTTTGAATAGGTTTCTTAAAGAAGAAATCTACATGGAATAGCCATGTGGTTTTGGGTCTGTCGATTCACGTCAGGTGTGTTTGCTTAAAAGATCAATTTATGGTCTAAAGTAAGCATCGAGGAGTTGGAACATCCGTTTCGATCACGAGATCAAAGAGTTTGGTTACATGAGAAATCTGGATAAACCATGTGTACATTAGAAGGCTAGTGGGAGTAATGTAATGTTCCTAGTCTTATATGTGGATGATATTCTTATCATGGGTAACAGTGTGGACATGATGATGTCTACGAAAGCTTGGCTATCTAGAGTGTTTTCCATGAAGGATATGGGAGATGCTTTTTATATTTTGGGGTTTAGACTTTATAGAAATAGAGTTAGAAAGTTGATAGGTCTTTCCTAGATCTTGTACATATAGAAAATGCTAAAGTGATTTAGCATGCTAAATTCTAAGAAAGGAGAGTTGTCTATCTAGACTAGAATTCATCTTTTTAAAGGGATGTCCTCGAATACTCCAGAAGAGAGAGATCATGTAAGTAAAGTACTTCATGCTTTAGCGATTGGGAACCTTATATATACGATGATATGTACAAGACTTGATATTACTTACTCAGTTAGCATTGTTAGTTGATGTCAATCCGATCCTAGTGAGAGTCACTGGATTGTAATGAAGCATATTCTAAAGTACTTGAGAATGACTAAAGATATACTCCTGATTTATAAAGGTGGTGATATCTAAGTGGATGGATACACTGATTTGAATTTTCAATCCGATGTTGATGATCCCAAATCAATGTCTAGTTTCATATATCTCTTGAATAATGGTATTGTGAGCTAGAAGAGTTTCAAGCAAGAAATCACAGTGGATTCAACCATTGAAGCTAAGTATGTGGTGGCATGTGATGCTGCTAAGGAAGCTGTTTGGATCCAAAAATTTCTTTCCAAGGTTGGTATGGTTATGTCCATTCTGTCACCATTACCTTTGTACTATGACAATAATGGAGCCATTGCATAGGCAAATGAACTTCGGTCTCATCAAACGTCCAAACATATTGAACGTCAGTTTCACCTAATTCAAGAGATTGTCGCACGTGTGCACGAGTAGTTACAGAAGATAGATTTAGCGGATAATGTAGTTGATCCACTCAATAAGGCTATAACTCAATCACAACTAAATCGACATCTTGAGAAGATGGGTATCCAATTCTTGTCGATGGTGAAGCACTAGTTGTAGTTTTGTTATAAATTAGCATTAGTGCAAATGGGAGATTGTTAGTGTTGTGTGCCATAATGATAGATTTGAATGACGTCCAACGGGCTTGTAATGAATCACTTTTGTTGTATCTTTGTATATATTAATATAAGGTAAGTGTATCTTTATTCATAAACTCTCCAGTTATCATCTAAATGAATCCCTAGATTTCCTGTTTGAGAATCTTATTCTTAAGATAGTGAGACTATGTGACATAATTCTCTAGTAACAGGACTTCTTAAATGATTCCTTGTAACATCCCGCATAGAGCAATAGGAATGACTAGTTCAACTTACTCTGATGGGCCTACGCAAACTTCCCAGGAGTCACCCATCCTTAAACTTTCCCAGTTGAAGCACGCTTAACCCGCGAGTTCTTTACCTACATTTAGCTCAAAAGGTATCCAACTAGTGTTGTTTCCTTCCTTGCTTATCCTCGATATATACTACCCTACTCTGGGCTCTTGAGGTATTACATTCCTAGTCCTTAGATTCTTTGGATGGGGACTTTGATTTGTCAAGTATGAACTAGCACAGGGATTCCTATCTTGAGTTACTGATAGGAGGATGGTGTGTCACATGCCATATGACATTGGGATGTCGCTAGTGGACCTGTGGGTGGTTGTTGGAGAATAACATGCTAAATGTGATGTGAATCACTGACCACATGGCATAGTGGATAATAGTCATGTCGTCAAGTTGCGATGATGTTACTGATCCTTGGACTTGAACTGACACAGTTGTCTTCTATATCAGTGTGTGGGATTTGCTAATGAGTTAAACCATCCAATTATGAGATGGGAATGTTTATCTATATGGTTCCATATTGTTGGTATATGGCGGTAGGTGTTGGGGATATGGAGCTCTCTTCGTTATTGATGGGGTAAACGTCTTATTTGATCTACTGTTAGTGTGATGGGACAGTCTCTAGCCAAAGTAAATTGATTATCAGGAAAGGTGTTTCCTGAGATGTTATCTAGTCACATTGATGAGGTAAGACACATAGTTACTGATTTTGTGAGTTTATCACTCCATAACTCTCATTCAGTCAGGACGTTAGATGATGGAAAGATTATAACACAATAATTGTCAACTGTAATATGTCCACTTGAAATGAGACTTCATTGCCACTTATATTGTCCTAAGCAGATACTAGGCGCTCCTCAAGAACCTTCAGATCATCCTCGGGATATGAAGAGATTCTGGTGATGGGTCAAGATGTCGGTTGGTGCCGAAATAGATTTTGGTACTAGTTATATCCTGAAACACATTGGGCACATCATATAGTGTTACATTTAGTAGCGACATCGTGTGCCCAATGTGTTTCAGGATATAACTAGTCAAGTGGTAACTTACTGGGCATGGAAGTCGACTTTCCCTTGTAAAAGTTAACTCCCAGTGGTTGGGAAGTTGACTCCCGCATTGCCCCAGCCAGCAGTAGTGCCTTCCACATGGCACGAAATTGGGAGGGGTGGATGGTGAGGTAGCAATTGAAATTGGGATGTGAGTATATAAGGAAGAATTACAGAGAGGTTTCTTACTACACTACTTCTCTCTATAATTTCTACTTTCTTCATCTCCTTCTACTTCCATTAAAATTACAATTACATGATAGTCACATAAGAAATTGAGTCACAGGTGCTAGTGATAAGGGTAGGATTTAGTCTAGCATAGGAAGAAGTGACTAGAACAGTACTGAACAACAAGTTTGGTGTGGACAACCTAGGACTACCACAATGTGAGGTGGAATCTAGTCTCAGTACATAAAGTGTTTATGTACCCCAACTTGACATCAGACTTTAGGTATGCATTTATTGTTATTCATATGATGATACAAGTAGCTTAAATATCCAAGCTATGTATGGCGTGTGTTTATTGTATTCCGTTGTGTATATCTTATACATGTAAAAAAACTTAATTTTACCTACACCGCCATATGTGTATCCCGTTAGTATTGTTGTAAGTTAAATGTAACCTCATATCTTACTTGTGTCATTGGACTCCTTGGACGTGTTAGGAGTCAAATTAGGCCCATAGTGGTGCCCATCCATCACTAGATGGTTAATTCTTCAAAATTCGCAATTTCATTCTTTTCTCTTAATTTACTCCAAAAATTAATTTATTCATGAGAAATAACTATAGAAAGCTAGACTAGGTGTTACAAAATGGAGGTATACCCCTTTTTTAAACCTCATTGGGGACGAATTTTACCTATATAGCCTCCATTTAAAGGGATAGAAGGAGAGTTAATATTCATACACTTACTAATCCATTAAGTGACTCGATCTAGGAAGCCTAGCCTTCTTATGTAGTAAGGGTCATTCCATTTGAATGAACGCTTTTCACATGCTTATTTTTTTGCAATAAGTTTTGCTATATAGATTTGTTCCTCGCTTGATGAATGATTTCTTGGACTAGAATGAAGTTTTCCTAAATATTCCGTCCTTAACTAGCTAAATTGCTTAGGGGGATATAATCTTTGGTTGGAAAGGCTTGAGATTATTTGTGACCATTTTTTGATGAGTTTGTATCCCACTTTATAGAGACTTAGTAGGTTGAAGTTAGTGACTGATTTTGATTTGGGTGACATAAGGATTAAATACGAGTAGGTATGGTTGAGTTTTTAAGGATGACCCCCTCAAGAAGATGTTCTAGATCATTGCTAATATGTCCTCACCTTGATTGTGTTCCATTGTATTTATACAAGATCATAAAGAGGCCATTAAGACTAAAGCTTCTCTAACTTCCTCAAAGGTTGGGATAGCACATACTAACTCTTTCTTAACCATTTAATTATACGATGGGTTCAAATAAGTCCTCTAGCATTGAGAAATGAAATGGTTGGAGGAGGACAATAGTCTACTCAAATTGTTTGTGTATTATTCGACAATTTTCACTTTTCTACAAATCCAAAAGCATTGATCAATTTAGAGTTACGATATGAAATTTTTTGTCTTCTAGTGATGCAAGCCATATGGAAAGAAATTTATGTTTAGGTTTTCTTCTTTAAGCCATTGGATATGGGCCTTTTGCTTTCACTTCATTTCTTTTTTTCTTTTCATTTTTTTTAAATGGTTTTGAAGTCATTTTTTTTTTTTTTTTGGTCTTCTTTTGATGACCATTGCGATTATATCACACCCATGATTGTGTTTCATTATAACATACAGAAGATCAGAGAAAATCCATCTAGACTTAGGCTTTTATAAAAGGCCATTAAGGTTAAAGCTTGTCTAGCTTCTTCATAGGTTGGGATAACATATGTTGGCTCCTTGTCGACTATTGGTGTGATGGATTCAACCAAGTCCTCTTGGTTTGAGATGTTTGATGTGCTGGAAAAGGAAAATACCTTTCTCAAATAGTCTATGCCATTATTTGCTAATTTTGGACTCTATTATAGATTTATGCACCTTGATTAATTTGGAGTTAGGATGTGAAAACCTTATTTGGGATATGTAAACCTTCTTCTTCCAATAATGGAACTCATATAGAAGAACTTTGTGCTTTTTATCTCATTCTCTAAGCCATTGGACATGAGCCTTTTGCTTCCACTTGATTTTTAGTTTGCTTCTTAATTTGATTGAATTTTTATAAACTTTATTTTCTTACTTTTAATGACCTTGATTCTAGGTCTCTAGACAATGACAAGTTCCATTTCGACATTTATTCTCTAATGGGTTGGATTTTCTTGTAGACTTTAAATGTGTATGAGATAGTGAAGACACTTAACTTTGCTTTTCGGGTGGTGTAAGAGCAATAAGGGTGATAGAGCCACATGGCTTTAAATTTGAAAGGTATCTTCCAAGTTTGTTGTTTACATTCTAGCCTTAGAAGCAACAGGTTATGGTCAGAATTAATGGTTGGTAGATGCTTAATGAAGGCTCTATAGAATAAGGTTTTCCATTCAATTATGCATAGGGCCTTATAACTAGATGAAAAGCCCTTTTACATAGCCTAAGGAATTCTAAGAGGCCTTTGAAGCTTTTGTTTGAAGATTATAGGAAACACTCGCCATTTGTTCTTTCTTCTAGATCCATGATATTTTTAAATTCCCCCATGAATAATGAACTCCTTGGTTGGTGGTTGTATAATTTGTTCCATCCAATAAGCTATGCTAAAAATATTTGTTAGCATGAGTGTAAGTATAGTTAAAGAGCCAAGAAGTTTCTTTACCTTGATAAAAGATGAAAACTACAATAACATTGGGGCTTTGATACAATACATTTGCTTCCAAGTTATGATTCTAACAAAATATGAGACTACTGACTTTTCCTTTTGAGTCCACAATAGATGTATGCTAGTGCGAGAGCTAGAAAAGAAACTTGGTTATTCGATCCTTCTTTAGGTTAGTTTTTGATTGAAAGAACAACTTAAATTGTTATTCTCTCTTGAGCTCTCTTATTTGGTTAATTATCAAGGCTTAAGTAATACCTCAATAATGAATTTCATGTTTTGTCCTTCATTGCTCTTATGGTGGCACTGGAACACTTGCCTCCAAGGTTTTAGAGTTAGTTTGAAGGTCTTGTGCAAACCTTCTCATTCTTCTTAGCCTAAGCTTGACATTACTATCTTGGGAATTGGATTAAGATAATTAAGGTTGCGTTTTCTTTACTGTTTTCAATTCATTTTTAATTTTTGATTTTCTAAAATAATGAAAACGCATTCTCTTTACTGTTTTTAAAAATGCATTTTTGAAAACAAAAAAAAAATTATAAAGAAAATTCAAAACAACAAAAAGTTGTTTTGAGTGTTTTCATCCAAAACAAACTTTAAACTCAAAACACATTTAGTTATTTATTTATTCATATTTTATTATTGTGATGGGAAAAAATATTACAAAATTCATTAACTTTAAAATGTATATATTTTTTTAATAATATATTAACATTAAATATTTTTAATTTACTGAATAATCAAATTTATTGAATAAAATATTATTAAAAAATTATTTCCAAAATTTCAAATAGAACGTGTTTTCTAGTTTTCTGTTTTGAGAAATAGTTTTTTAAAATGACAAGGAGAACGTGTTTTTAATTTTCTAAAAACAGACTAGCAAAACAGAAAACTGTCAAAACTCAAAACTAAAAATTGAAAAACAAAGAGAACGTAGTCTAAATATCCTCAATGGAAATGTCATTTTCCATTAAATGTGTTGTGGTAGTTCTTGTTGTAGATCCCATCTTAGGTTGTTTAAGCTATGTTTAGGTCGTAGCTTCTTTTAGGTAGAGTATTGTTGAATAACTTCTTCAATTAGAGCTCACAATTTCCTCTTCCTACCATCTAGCTCATTGACATTTTAGTTTTCATTGAATTGAGCTTTAGTTGTTCTTGACTTTGCTGAGTGTTCTAGGGTATCCATGTGAGAGGATAATAAGTCTAACTACATGGAAGAGTCTTGTTGGTATAGTTTTGGTTGGATACCAATATGGTCATTTGGTTCTAGAATACTTGTCCACTTAATGCTACTAGTTTGTGCCCTTCAATTGTGGTGCATAGCATGTACATTATCTTCATTTTCCTTCTAATACTTTATTGAGCTAGGTTATGGAAAGTAGTAAGAAGGTTTGTTTATCCTATGTTGGCTTGTCTAGGGATTTGTGCTTTTTCATAGACTCGTATTCCTTTTGGTTAGGAATTATAAGTTATTTGTGGGTTTTTTTTTTTTTTTGGTCATGGGGTACTAGCCTTAGTTTAGGGCTAAAATTACTTATTTGGCCAATAATGAGTATTAGTCTATCTTTACCCCAATTAGGGACATTGTGTTGTGTCCTTTCTCTATAGTTGTAGTATTTTAGTGTCATGCCCATGCTTTATGGTTGTGGCGACTACTATGGCATGATTTTGAGAGAGTTATGTGACTGGAAGGCTAAGTGTACCTACATCAAGTCTTGAAGCACTTCTAATGGTCGGAGTATGCTTAAGATGACAGAATTTCTTACTTTGAAAATTACTCTTTTTGATGTTTAGCTTATGGCTTATTGGGATGAGGGTTAGGTTATAGCATACTAATTTGAGTTGTTGTCCTAAATGGCTTTTGCTTTCAAACGTGGTTCATATTTACTAGATGGTTACGCTTGTAGCATGCATTTAGTTCAATTGTAGTCGATGAGGCAACATTTGTAATAAAATTCACCCAATCCTTCATACAAGATAGCTAGGTGTTCAATTTGAACTTTTATAATTGTTAATGCTTAGGCTAGTAATGAGAGGGTTGAGTCCTCTGATGTTGATCTTGATATAAGGGTTCTCATACCATCTCTAGTAGTGAATGATTCACCCAATTATTTATTCAAGATAGCTATGTGTTCAATGTGAGCTTTGTAAATGTTGATGTTTAGGCTAGGAATGAGAGGCTATGTTAATGTTGATATGAAGGCTCTCAAACCATCCCGTAGTTGTATTGAATGATTTGTCCACTTATATAAAAGTACTTGAAATGCCTGCAATCTTCAAAACATTTTCCTTGTTTCGTTCCTAGGATGAGGCAATTTTCGGATTCTCATTACAAATAGAATTCAATTGATCTCTAGAACAATGAGAAGATTCTCTCAATTGGCTAGAATCCATTACTTAAACATTGAACCTAAACCCAGAAAGGATAAGGAACTGAAATTGATGTTACAAGGCGTCTTAGTTGGGTCCCATTCTCGACCCTTTGGGTATCTAGATTAAACAATGATAGGAAAAAATTATTAACGGAATAAAATAGTGATAGAAAAGAATAATATTAGTTTACATTTAGTAACTAAGGTGTTAGTCCAAGTTATGCTATGTTTGAAGTGTGAAAATGTAAAAGGGGTATTACTTGATATTAAATGACAAATGAACAAGATCCCTTTTGGAAAGAAAATAAAAGATATTATAAATATAATTAATTGATATTATATTTTCATATAATTATAGATATTATAAATATATTAAAATTTGGAAAAAAAATCTACTCTTTGGTTATTGCAAGAGTAAGTAATGCAAGCAAAGAGCAATTGCTTGCACATGCTGATTACATGTGTAAGCAAAATGGTCTTTCACCTCATTTCCACATTGCATATATAGATATGAGGAGTCACATAGTTGAGTTGGGTTGGACTAATAGGAGCTTATTTGGCCTTTTTTTTTTTGTGGGTGAGGTCAAATTAAGTTTTTTTTTTTTTTTTTTGAATGAGTCATGTCGACATAAAAGAAACTCGTCATAATCTTAAGATCCTTAATAAAAAAGTTGGGGTGGGCCGCGAGCAAAGAGAATCTTGCCACATGTCTAGCAAGGATTGATCTTGGTGGGTTAGGTTATTTGACCAAATAGATTGATTCATATAATTTAAAAAATATATATTTTTTAAAAAATATTTTATAATTATTTAAAATTTAAATTTAATAAAATAAAATTTTAAACTCATAATCTCAACCTCACAAGACAATAATTTAAGCATTTAAATTAAAATCATAATTTTAAAAGTATAACTTAAATTTATTGTAATTAATTATAATATAACTAACTAAACTAATATGTAATATTCGAATGAATAATGACTAAATTAAATAAATATTTAATAAAAAAAATTAGCTTTTATAAAATTTTTCTTCAAGCAAGTCAAATGATCCTAATAAGCTATGCCAAAAAATGTCTTTTAAGGCGTGCTGTACCGAGTTATGTCAGGCTAAGATGCATGTTCTTAATCTTATATTTTTAGATTGAATCGACATAATTTACTTGTTACAATAACAAATCGTAATAAATTAGGTTTGTAGAAAAGCGAAGGCAACATGATCCGTTTGACACTATATACTATATAAAATATAAATATAATTTTAATATTGCAAAAAAGGATTAAGAAAATAAAGAATAGATTAGTACAGTAGATATAAATTTAATCTCCACATGTCCGAATTAAATTAATTTAGGAAATTCTCGATGTCGGGTCCAAACCTGGTTCAATCCCCAATTGGGGCTCCGAGGATCCAGTTAAATTGGCAACCTCTTGTTTCGAGATGATATATATGTAAATCCGAGTACTGTTTCGAGATGATATATAAGTATATATCTATATGATAAAGCAGAACAGTTTTTGAATTCTCTCAGATGTATAGATATTTTGATAGTTGACATCAATTTATGATAAATTGATAGTTGAGATTAAAAATTTTCCCCTCCACTCCCATCCCCCTCACTCCCCCTCTCTCTCTCTCTTACAGGCCCCCACCCTCACTCACTCTCTTTCTCTCTCTCTGCAGCTTCATGCCCAAACATCTGTCTCATCAAAGCAACAAATTTTAATAGATTTTAGCTCATTCTGAATCCACATCCAATGTAGAGATAGAGGTTCATAACGGATGAGGCAGTACCTGTTTTTGCTCAAGGCAATGTGAACACCAGAAAACTCCATACATTATATCTCAGATGTAAAAGGTTCCAGATCAATCTCAGCAGAGCTGGTAGAGAAAATGAGAAGTTCAAGATAAATGCTTCCTAAGATACATATATATACACACACAAGCACATACATATACACACACATACCCACCCACCCACAATGGTTGACCCCCCCTCTCTCTCTCTCTATACATAGCAAGCAATTGATAAATGCTTCCTTAGATACATATATATATATATACACACACACAAGCACATACATACACACACACATACCCACCCACAATGGCCGACCCCCTCTCTCTATACATAGCAAGTAGTGGGCGAGAGAGTTGCAGTGACGATGGAGCCTGAAGCAGTGAGCGACCAGAGGTGGGCTCACGGTGGAGAGCCGATGCAGCGACTGGGTGTGGCCGATCGCGGTCAAATGCGACGACACTTGGTGGCGATGTGCAATCCGTGTGCGCTGGCAAAACGCAAGAACAGGCCTGCGACTGCGAACGGTTGATGGTGGCGGTGGCGAGGCTACCGAGAACGATCGACGAAAACGGAAAAAGAAGAAGCAGGAGGAAGAAGATGAAGGGAGAAGGAGAAAAAAAAGAAAAATAAAATAAAAAAATATTGAAAATCAATTTGAGTCTTGAGGAAGGCTAGAAAATGGGACCTTTGGAGTCCCCAACCACCGGCGCTCAAGAATCCAATTTTTTTTAAATTTTTAATTTTTAAAATATTTAAATATCAATACTTAATTTTATTGATATTTCAATTTTTTAAAATTTTAATTTTTAAAATATTTAATACTTAATTTTTAACATTTAATACTTAATTTTAAAAAAAATTAAATAAAAAAATAGCGTAAGTTTTAATGTATAAGAATTTGACATGAATGATTCAATTTCAAAAAAAAAAAAAATTTAAATTATTGATGATCAAATGTTATTTTTAAAGTTGAAAGTATAATTCAAAATTTAATATTTTTATTTTTAAGTGTTGAATTTTTGAGACTTAAAGAAATGTAAAATTAGTTAATCTATCATATTGAGTTAAAAAATAATTTATTTATATAATTTTATTTTATTAATTCTATTTTTTATTTCAAATACAATAATTTATCCAAATTGATTAATTTATCCTATTCATTTACTTAAAGATGCAAATATTTAAAAAAAATATTTTTTTAATTTTAATTTAATTTAATTAATTATATTTTTTATTTTAGACAAAATAAATTTTTTAAAATTAAAATAATATAAAATTAAAGAATTCCCGACCACTCGTGATCGGGAGCTCAAGATTCTCCGACCCCGAATCTAAGTTTCCCCCCTCCTCGTTGATGGTCGCGACCATGACAACGTACAACGATTGGTATATATTGTTTGATATTTAATTTTTAATTTAATTTATTCAGATTGTAGAATACTTAGTGATGTACTTTATTATATAGATTTAATAATTTTTTTTAATATAAAATATTAATAAATATATAATAACTTTAATTTTTATTTTTTTAATATTTATAATATTTTTATAATATTAATAAATTATTATATTTTAATTTTAATTTTAATATTATTTATACTGTGTCTTTAGACACGAGTATATGCTAGTATATATATGTAAGAAGCCAAGAGACACTAGCGTAGCTGAGGATATGTGCAAAGCGATTGTGCTGCTAGTTATAGCGATACTACCGGGGGCACTGGTCGGAGACGAGGATGAAGATCTGAGCAATGTACGAGAGACGACCGGCTGCTGGCGGCGGCGCCGATGATCAGCATCCGCTACAAACGAACGACCCCTAAACCAAACCAAAATTTTCTTCCCCCACGCCCCATATAGATATACACACAGTTAGTTATTATCTTCTTTGATTCCAAACGCATCAAAATGGCAGTAGTACACACGCATCCACCACTCTGTTTCACCATCTCTGCCTCTCTCTGTTCATAGATTCCACGCTCCGCTCTCATTTCCGATTCCAAATTCCGTATTATGAGACTACCGACCAATTTCCCAACCATCTGTTATCATCACCATCCTCCATCTTACTATTTTTTCTACTTCTATTATTCCCACAAACTCCTTCCTCCCCCTCCCTTCTCGCCTTTTCCGTCCACCAAACTGGCGGCGGCGAGGACTTCCTTCACAGCCGCCGTCGCCAGTTGCCGGCACCGCAGAGTCGACTTTTGCCTTCACCACGAGCACCAGCAGCAGCAGCAGCAGAAGGTTGTTGTGATCATGGGGGCAACAGGGTCGGGAAAATCGAAGCTGTCCATCGACCTGGCGACTCGATTCTTCGCCACCGAAATCGTGAACTCCGACAAAATGCAAGTCTACTGCGGCCTCGACATCACCACCAACAAGATCCCAATGCGCGACCGCCGCGGCGTTCCGCACCACCTCCTTGGTGACGTGCGCCACCCCGACACCGTCGCCCCCGCTGACTTTCGCCGCCTCGCCGCCTCCGCCATCTCCGGCATCGCCTCCCGCGGCAAGATTCCCCTCGTTGTCGGCGGCTCCAACTCCTTCATCTACGCCCTCGCCGTCAAGCACTTCGACCCGGAGTCCGACGTCTTCCGAGACTCCGACCCGGACCCGGTCTCCACCCAGCTCCGCTACGACTGCTGCTTCATCTGGGTCGACGTCGCGATGCCGGTGTTGGATCAGTACCTGTGCAAGCGGGTCGACGAAATGCTGGACTCGGGCATGGTGGATGAGCTGGGCGACTATTTCGGGTCGGACCCGGGGCCGAGCAGGGGCGGGTTGGGGAAGGCGATTGGCGTGCCGGAATTTGAGGCGTATTTCAGGAAATTCGGTGGTGGTAGCAGTCGTGGAGGTGATGGTGTTGGTGGAAGTACGAAGGAGTGGAAGGGGGAGGATCCCGTGAGGAGGGCGGTCTACGAGGAGGCAGTGAGGGCGATCAAGGACAACACGTTTCAGCTGGCGAGGAGGCAGGTGGGGAAAATCGAACGGCTGAGGAGGGCCGGGTGGGACCTGCAGAGACTGGACGCCACGGCGGCGTTTGAGGCGGCTATGGCCGGTGGCGCGACCGCAGATATTTGGGAGAGGCAAGTGATGGAGCCAAGCGTGAAGATTGTGAAGCGTTTCTTGGCGGAGTAGGTTTTCCAGCTATTTCCAGCTCCCTCCCCTCTCTCTTCTCTCTTTCTCTCTCTAGTTTGTTACTTCTTTTTTCTTTTTTCTTTTTTTGTTTATTTTTTTTTCTTTTTTCTAAATTAACATGATTGGTTGTTGGTGGCTCGAGCCAGGCGGCGCAAAGGGCGCGAGCAGTTTTGGTCGTATGAAGTGGTGAGCAGGGGAGGATGATTAAGCCAATATGTGAGCAATGCTTTGTGAATTTCGGCTAACTTATAAAATACAACGTACAAATACAAGACAATTTTCAACTCTCTCTCCCTCTCTCTCTATTTCTCTATTTGGTGGGTAGGGCATGGAATCTTTTGAATGTGGATACTGCTTAATTAGTGTCTCCTTCTGCCATGAGTTTTTTTTTAGGGTCAAACCCACATGTCCAAAACTTCCGATATATCCTTCACAATTAATTCTTAGTCCCCGTAAGGACAATTTTATCTTTATTTTTATTACATATGTTGTTAAATTGTTCACGGGATTGAAGAGGAGAAAATTGGCACAACTGTCAATATGGATAGAAGGTTTGTGTGGATGATTTGTTTGGGCATTTTGGAGAAAGTCAATCGGTTTGACTAGTGAAAGTTGGTGGACTTCTAGGGTCCACCAGTAATTCCATTCCAAAGTTGGAGACAGATTAGGCAGGGGATGTGCTGTGCAGGGTCCGAGATGGATGCGTGGAAGGCTGGTGTGGTCGCCATCCTAAGTTCCCTATTTCATGACTCGGTTTTGCGTAGGACCATGATACCTTGTTGCCCTTTTTTGTACCATATATATTGTCAAAACCCTTCCTTGCCATCATCCTTCCCGCCCTTTTGTCCATTTCAAATTAATTGCTACCCCCTTTGTTATGATTGCATTAACTAACCACGCCTCTAAATATCTTTGATTTTGTACCGTCCAGTTATTGGCAATGCAAGCAGCGAAGTTGCTCCTTAGTGAGAACATGTACTAGGCAGGCTACAGCTTAGGCAACAGACTCTAAAGAGCAAGGGACGCAGACAACCGCCTTCAAGACATAAGTTAGCGGTTGAATCATGATAAATTGAGATTTACACTCATAAATCGTGAGTTTAATTTTTTGTCTTGTGCGGTGAGACAAATTCTTTACCTGCAATTTATCTCTTATGCCGAAATTGAGAGTACGAGCGACGGGAGATTGGAGATTGCATAAAGACGATAATCTTAAGAGACACACAACCATCCAAATAACTAGTTTCAACACGAATAAACGGTAATTTGAAATAAATAAACACAATGGATAGAAACTTATGAACACGAAACTCTAAATCACCCAATGGATCGACGAATAATTCTACTCGCATATCTTTATTGACATTATATTGATATCTCATTAATTAATTATCAATATATCCCTCACTAAATGAATTACTAGTGAAGGATATATTGATAATTGATTAATGAAATATTAATAAAAATATGCAAGCAATATTATTCATAGGCTAACTGTCAAATTAGAAGATGATGATGTGGGCTTTAATACCCAACAATAAACGGATTACGAAAAATTAAGCTCGTAACGCTCCATATATATGGTTGGGGGTGTTTGTGCATGTAAGTGCCATGCAAAACTACACACATATGCATGACAGACTGGTATGAATTCCTACCCAATATGCCAAAGGTGGTGAAAATCATGTTACATGGTTGTAGTAGTTTTGTTATGTTGACAATTGTGGAGCCATGGTTCTGAAACGAAGGACACCATTTATGGAAGCTTCTCTTTCTGATTGATCTGCAGCCATGGGGTGTGGACACATGGGTTTCCCCTCAAAGGTCGCCATATATCGATCTCAAACAATTAAGGTTTTCTGGGCCTCAGAAGTTACTAGTCTTTTGAGCTGGGTTTAATTTAATTTCTGAGGAGGGGACCAAGCTACTTGGGAAGGTCTCTATCACACTCAGCTCAAAGCTATAAAAACCCTAGCCTACTCTGCCCTCATCTCCACTCTTGGGTTGCTATAATTCCTCTTTCTGCCTCGTGGATCATCCCCACCACCTTTCATGCACATCAATTAATGTATCTTATTTATAATTATAAATATATCGTCCTTCCATCTTCAGTGATATATTTTGAATATTAGATTTTCAAGTAGACTAATTAAGCTTACAAAACTATAAATAAATTCCAAAATTCATGCGATACATTATGGAAAAATGTTGAGAAAAAAAGCCCCCCCGCCAGCCCTATGGTCCCATAAAAGGGTTTAAATTTCTTTAAGAAGGCACTGCGTAGATTTATGTAAGTTTAATGTTAGTAGAAGATAACTACAAAACAGAGAGTTCGTGCAAACCAGATTTGATAAATTAAATCAAAAAATAAGAACACGAAGAACAATAAGTAAAATTTTCTGTTAAATCGTTCAAGGCTCAGATATGATATGTCCGTTCACCACTTTGGTAACGCCAACGAATAGAGACCACAAAACTATAAAGAAGCCCCCAAACCAACAGCCCAGAAAACCCCCAACACCTCTCGATCGAAACAGAACAAAGCCCTCTCTCCCCAATAGATCAAAACCACACAAAGTAGGTTATCACAAAGATAGATCGTTCACAAAGACGGTAGGTCAAAAACACAAAGCCAAGAGAGAAATCTTACCTGTAAAAGAGACCTAAGTCTCGAATATGTAGATGTTGAGATTGGCATCAAAGGATCGCTTTTCACACACAAGGAACGGCGACCGCGAGAATGGAATAATAGATCAACCTACAAAAGACAAGAAGATTCAATCACAATCGGTTGAACATGGAAAGTGAAAGGAAGCAATTGACATCACAATCGACGGAACATGGAAGGTGAAAGGAAGCAATTGGCCAAGGAAGGAAACACGAGAGGGAAAAAATGCCCTTTTATATGAGGGCTAATAATAGTGGCTTCTCCCACTTGAACAAATTAGTTGAGACCAATTTCTCCTCCAAAGTGGGATTAGGACTTGTGGCCTGATTTCTAAAATGGACTGCTTAAAAGTGATAATGGACATAAGTCTCTAATTTTGGCATTAAGTCTATGAAGAAAAATATCCGCCAAAAATATAGTCACCGTCTTGTGCCTCATTAGGAAATACAAACACAACACTAAACTAATTAGTGTGTACAATTTGTGAATCATTACTCATGTTTAAAAATTAATTAATACGTGTTTAAACAATAATAATAATAATTACCAATTCTCGTCAATATTAAGAGAATTAAACTTGAAAATCCTAAGTAAGAGTAGGATTAATTCCTCAATCTGGTTAGACAAGGAAGGTGTTTGTGGAATAATACAGCGCAGGTTCGTTGCTGTACTGGGTCCCAATCATATGTCTTAAGTAGAATCCCATGCAAAAACAAGCTCCCGTATACCCATATATATATATATAAATGTATACATACCTAAACACCCACACACACATATGCATTCGATAAGTTGAACTTCATCCAGCTCATCAGATGAGTCTGGATAAAGACGACCTGTAAACTCAGAGATGGGCAGTATGAATGGAATGGAATTAAAACTCAACCACTACTCCTCTCTCTCGATATATATATTGATTGGTATCTCCCTTTTAAAGTTGACGAAACTGGGTCCTTTTGGTCGCATGTTAATAATATGTACAAAGATTTAACTCTGCAAGAATATAATTTTTCAATTTTATGTATGATCATCTCGGCCAATTGAATTGTGCCAAATAGGCGGGCGGATAATTATCCTATTCACGCAGTTTAATTACCAGTTAACCTGACACTAAAACATTCCTCATGGGTGTGCGCTCGCGTACTGTTAAATCTCATTAATTACATCGTATTCATAGAGAAAAAGAATATAGAAAATAGTTTTCAAAGTATAGGTCCAACGATGGATGAGCAATATATCGATATTAATTTGATAGGCTGTGAATTCGATCTTCACTTTACGCAAGAATCAAAGATCTAACATGTGATTTAGTTCTCCTGACGTAATTGAGGACAAAAACACCGAAAACTGCACAAAGATAGTGATCTAAAGAATATAAAAAATACAAAAAAATTAGCATAGTCTGATGATCTCATCAAAATTTACATCTACAATTTTATGGTAATAATAAAAATAATAATATTTGCAATTTTTAAACCCTTCCCTCAAAAAAAATTAAAATAAAAGCATCAACCAATAGAAGGAAGAATCCACTAAATTAATTAAGATATATATTTTAAATATACACACTACACAGCTTTTGGTGGAGTGACAAAATGTAAAGCATTGCAAGATATAAATTTTGTATGGAAAAAACTTTAAATTTTTAGTATTGAGTCGTAATACTCAATGTGGACATGCAATCCAAATATTTTAATTACATTATATTTCATATTATTAAAGTGTTATCCATTGAAACCTATGTGTCTTAGAGAGCCTAGTTATCTATTGGCAACTTCATTGTGAATATTGACACGCAAAATAGCTTACTTGATTTTAGGGGTGGATTAATGAATAGATGGATAGTTGGTTGTGTAGGGTGGACAGCGTAACGACTCGATCGAGCGATAGGAAGGATCGAAATAACTTACCTGGCTTACGCAAACTTCTCAGGGGGGGTCACCCATCCCTAGATCACCCTAAGTTAAGCACGCTTAACTTGGGAGTTCTTTGTCAACATCCAGCTCAAAAGGTATTCAGCTAGTGTTATTTTCTTTCTTATACTATCCTTGATATATACTAACTTCTCTGGGCTTTCGGGGTATTACATTCTCCCCCCTTAAGCACATGACGTCCTCGTCATGCAACCTTACAACCGGTCTCAGATCTCTCCCTCGTTGCATGATCGATGTGGGATTCGTCTAAGGTGCCTACACGCACCCCCCATAAGGGCCTACATACCCCCCTCGGGACTCAGCCTTCTCACTGAGGTTTGCCCCACCACCGCGCTCAGAGGCTCGAGGGTTGGCTCTAATACCACCTGTAACGACCCGATCGAGCGATAGGAAGGACTGGAACAACTTACCCTGATGGGTTTACGCAAACTTCTCAAGGGAGTCACCCATCCCTGGATTACCCTAGGTTAAGCACGCTTAACTTGGGAGTTCTTTGCCAACATTTAGCCCAAAAGGTATCCAGCTGGTATTGCTTCTTTTTTTATACTATCCTCGATATATACTAACTTCTCTAGACTCTCGAGGTATTACAGACAGAAGGCTGAGGCGACTGAGGATGGCATGGACATAATTCTTTCTATATATATTGATGCTTGAGCAATTGAGATTAGCATGGTTTGAAATCCAATCCAACACCCCTCCTCCCCTTGCGATCCACCCCTCCTTGATTTTATGTTCTTAATCTCATTTAATTTGAAATTTGAAGAGAAATTTAATAAGAATTAAAATTCAACAATTTTAAAAGATAAAATTCCTCATCTTAAAGCCCTCACAGCTCAACTCCGAGAAGTTGAAACAATGATAAGGTAAGAGAAGTCTCTTTTGGGGCTTGCGTGATCTCTTACCATTGCGATTCAAGTTTAAAAAATAAAGAGGCTAACAATGTTTATCACTAAAATTTAATGTAGATACGATCGGGATCCTTATGTGACTTTGAAGCATGGCCGAGACAGAGATGCTTAATTAGCTCAATTAATTAATATGCTTAAATCGTAAACTTTAAATCCTAATTTAACGAGTAAGACGAGATCTAATAAAATTGGTTTCACTTTCGTGTGCTTCATTTCAAAAAAATAAAAAACACTCGACCACTTCATCTCCATGTTAAAAGTAGATAAAACTAAGTGAATCTTTGGCGAATGTAATATATAAAATCTTTTTAAGAATATAATTTAATTACTCGTGTGTGTGTAAATCTGTATGTGTCAATGGCTGTAAATAAGGAACACGACATGGTCTCATGCACTTGAATTAATTTACACAAGAGGGTATTTCCAATTGCAAAATATTCTGGCATCTGAACCATGGAACTGAGCGTTATAATATAATAAAGAATTGATTAAGGACCAACGGTGCTGGTTGAAGCCAGTTGCAGGAGACATGGATCAATTTAGTATATATGGTTTGATGAGCATTTATTTATGATGATGATTAGATGAATAAATTTGGTGCGATGAATGATCAAAAGTCGGGGTCTGCTGAGTTGGGTCTCCTGACAGAAGTTGCTCTGATGCAATGAATCATCTCTCCACCACCATGACCATGCCCTGGTGGAGACTTCATGAAGAAACATGGAAAATCTAGCTGCTGCTGCCCAAAATCCTTCTTGTTTAATCCTTTTATTCAGACCATGGAAGAGAGTGGTGTGTCTCCTATCATATATATGTATCTGCCTAATTAATCCAATGGGGGGAAGGAGTCATGTCCTTAATTATCACAAAAATTAAAGATAATCAAGTTTGTTTGAAAAGATATTATTAAAATTATCTCATCACTTACTCATCTTTATATATATATATATCAACAAGAATATACTCACTAGGACTCCACGAGATTGTCTCAGCGATTAGCTAAGAGAGGTGGATTGACCTGATTCTTAGATTCGAATTCTCTTCCAGCACAGTCGTTGGTAAATCATATTTGAGAATACTTCCTCATCACTAAATGGGTGTTAGTGACAAGACGCCCACAAAGGGACGTAATCCCAAGAATATAGTCACTGGTGGTACATCTTGCACTCTTGTATTTTCTCCTCCCAATTGTCATTACAAGACTTAAGGCATTGTAAACCATCTAATATGCTTGACAAGATATGTCACCATCTCTTTTTTGATTAGTAAACATTTTGACTATTGTAACATGACTTGAAGTGTTATAAAGTCGTCGTTATTTTTGACTAAAAATATTGTTACAATTTACCTTAAAATTGACAGTTATAACTTTCAGTTTTTAGTCGCCTTCATGAAATGACATCATTTGTAAAAAATTCATACAAAAATTCTTAGATGTATAATTCACTCTCGATCGATATTACTCTTTCAATGAGTAAAATTTATAAAAATATAGATTAAGAACAAGTTACGCGTTATAAGTGATGAATATTTTTTTTTTTTTTAAATATTATTTTTGGATAAAACTTAGGTCACCGTACTCGTGAGTTTTGACTATGCCACAAATATTTGTTATCCTTCTATTAACTATATATGAAAATCTCTCTTAAAAAAATAAATGACAGAAATATCAATTTTATTAAATGTTTTATATTATACATGTACATATATATATATATATATTTTATATAGAAGTACACAAGTGAACACTTGTGGCAGGTGGGTCCCCCACCAAAGGCGTGCCCTAGCCAGCCACGGCTGAACCTGGCCATGCTGGTTTTGATGAAGCTGTCAACTGCCACCTATGATTGTTCTAAAATGTTGACACGATTATATATGCATAAACATATTATTATTGTTAAATAAATAAAGCAAGTGCAAATGTTGATTTGTCTGAATCTGTCCATATACACATATGCAATGATGATGGAAGAATGGCAGATCCAAGACCTGTGAAAATTAAGAGTGAAAGACAAACGCTTTGGAAACAGAGAACATATATATATATATATACCAATACTATATATATTTGAGTAGCTTCTAAGCATTTTCATTTGCATAGAAAACCTACAATTTGCCACTCTCTACTTACCCTCCATTAATTAGAACAAGAAGGCAGCAAAACATCATGGCATGGCAATAATATATATAAATTAAGACTGTCTCCGATGTACAAAATTTCCCATTTGGCAAGGGGTGCCTCTAACAGCTTATAATAATAAAAAAACTCATGAAGATAGTTGCAAATTAATAAAAAAATCATTATTATATAAGTTACAAAATAAAAATATGTGACAATGGTCAGTAAGCGTGCGGTTTCTTTTGCGCATGATCCTATAGAAACCATGCCTGCAGCTTCCAAAACCCTAATCTTATTATTATTATAATACTAATGGGTAATATATATATATATATATATATTCTGTTGATGGGTTTGATCAGTGCAGCTAGCGGTGCTCATTCCCAGACTTCAGTAGCGCAATTCATAGACTGCTGTGACCATTTACAAGCACAATGAAATGGTGCTGCTGCCATCGCATGCCCAGTTTCTTCAAATGTATTGACTCATTTGGGCCTTGTCTTTCCTTTCTTTCTTTCTTTTTTTTTTTTCCATTCATCGAACCTTGTTCTTCCTTACTGGATTATTAAAACTTTAATTGGAATTAATAATTGTGTAGATCTAATAGGTTCTAAAGTCTTGTTTTCTCAATTAAATGATTTCATAAGTAATGTGTGATTTGTCGAAGATCTTTTGGGTTTATTTCCCTCGTAGCATAAAATAAAATAAAAAAATTATCACAGCGATGGCCAATCTTAGTAAATGTAACGATAATAATGTTAATCTTCCACGATTAAAAAATTAAATATGTAAGTTGTGGAAAAATATATTTTTTAATTAAAAAAAATACTTATAATTTGTACTGTCATTGTGGGTTTCAAGGAATGGTCCCGAGTGAAACATTCAGGGTTAGGCAGTCAAGGGCTATGGAGTTCCATTACTTATAGCTATTTGTCCTTCAACTTAGGCCTATGCCAAGCAAATTTGCAGCTTTAATGGAGTTCGAGGTAGCGTTTTAAAAGATCCACGGCAATTTCCACTACCTCGAGAAAGATTGAAGAAAAAAATAGAAAAACAATCAAATGATCATTTGTATATTTAACAGCTCGTAGCTATGCATAAACCCAAAATCCCAGCTTGAGTTGGCTGGCCATGGACTCAACTGGACTAGAAAAATATCAAAAAAGTAAATTCTGCTTAGGCTCTTGGGCTTGGGCTTGAACATGACCTCACATTAAAAACTTAGGACTCTCTATGGAGCCCCAATCATTGTTATGAGGTCTATTTATCATCATGTTTACTATTGGAGCATCTCATAAAATTAGAATTATTATGTTATTTGTGTCAATTAAGATAACTCTACATGGAGATCTAATCATTGTTGTCAGGTCTATTTATCATCATGTTTATTATTAGAGCATTCAATGAAATTAAAATTATTATATTGTCTCATCAACTAACATAATAATTGTTTGACATGAACTAGTAGAGGATAATGTGTGAACTCCACCACCCCCATGGATTTATGTTGCTCAACGAGGGCAACATGAAATTGAATAGTTAATCCTATAGTTTAGCACATCAAAAACATCATAATAATTAATTTTAGATACTCAAAAGCTTATTAAATGGAGAAAAAAAAAAGAAAAAGGAAATAATAGGACAATATATGTATATATATATATAAAGAAAAATGAGACAATTAGAAAAGGAAAAAAAAAAAATTGGCCATGTTAAACAGCTTATCTGAATTGATTGAGCTAACTAATGAATGGGTATTAGGATTTATCTTCTTTCTTTTTGTAAGAACATCAATAATTTAATAGAAAAGTATTCCCACCCTAATAGGGATAACCTTTTTTAATATAATTTTACTCTTTTTGCCTTGCCTTAGAATAAATTCCACGATAAGTAAGCAATATTAGTTTTAAACTCATTATAGAGAAAGCCCAGTTGTTGAAATTTTCGTGGAATATATACTTTAATTTGTGATTTACTTTTCCCCTTATAGTGTAATGCAAATTGCAAAGTGTAAAGGATGTGGGTTTTAAAGCATTAATTTTATAGTTTAATTACGTGGTAATTCCAAGCATTTTGCAGTGTGTATAGGGTTCTCAATGATTCGGTTTGATTTTGATTTTTGTCAAAACTATAATCAAATCAAACTTAAACTACTAAAATTAAAACCAAACCATTACTCATTAATTTTAAACATTAAAAACCATAATCAAACTATTCTGTTTCGGTTCGATTTTGATTTTAATCATGATTTTTTTAGTTTGAAATATACCAACAAACAAAAATAAACTCTTGTAAATAACATTCATAAAATTTTTTGATAAATCCATAACAAACAAAAATAAACTCTAATAAAGTTACATTCTTCTTGTATATAGTTATAAAAACTTCTTGAATATAATTAATTGATTGATAAAAATAAAATAATTTAAGATTATGTTTTATTTTTATTTGTTAATTACTTTACAATTATTAAATATTTTATATATTTGTAATGCATTAGTTAAAATACGTGTAAAAAAATACATTAGTCAATATATATATTATGTGCATATATAATATATTAAATAAATAAATATTATATATATATATATGTATATTCGGTTCGATTATTCACACATTTAGTTCAATTTCGATTCTAGTTTTGATTTGAAATTAGTGGAAACTATAATCAAACCATATCTATTGAAATAGTATTTGGTTTTTCTCCAAAACCAAACCATTACTCAGTCAAACGATTTTAACCACGTTGATGATTCGATTTTGGTTCGATTTCCCACATTTTCGGTTGCAATTACCATCCCTAAGTGTCTACTCGTAATACGTTTGATGAAGCCAGGAAACCGATAAATTATACTGATGGAGCAGCAATGTTTGAAGTCCGAGTAATGGAGTTGGGACTGATAATTGAACTTCAAATTCAAGCCAAACCCATCATACCTAATTACATTTGAAAGGAGAAAGTAAATTTTCCACTATCCATCGCATTGGACTTTTCAATCCACATGAAAGGGACCAATCAAAGACTTTAGGTAGAAATGTATTCCAATGCGTGGTCCAATCTTTCGGCATGAAAATGGAATGATGTTGATAAAGTGGCAAGATTAGATTTTTTTGGCCAAAATAATTAAAGTACAAGCAGCAGGTGAGATAATCGGTAGTTTATTGAGAAGATTTACAAACAGATCGATCAGATGGGTTCATTACTTCATTTTAATGCTTGCTGATTAGAGAGCTAGGCTTGACCTCACCGAGTGGCGGGACTAATATACTCCTTCGGAGATGCTTCTTCATAGAAGAGATATGCTGAATATTGTGAGACTCTCTCTGTATGGCCATCACTTGGAAGTGAAAGTCAATACCGACGTCCTGGTTCATGATTTGATCAGCCATGTATATTCAAAAGGTGGCCTCCATCGAAGGGTCTTCCTCAAGCATTTCAAAATATAAGTTGACGTTGAAATGGAGGACAATCGGGTGCTCTTCAATCACCCATTTTTGTGGTTGAACGATGACGGTGGTAAGTCGGTGATCTTGTTTGAACATATGTAGCCAAGAGCTTGGCGGTGCTTTGATGGGTGTCGGTCATTGACGAACTAACTGTTGCAGCGGGGGCGGCAGATTTTTAGACTGAAATGAATTACCTTTCATGAACACAACAAATCTCCTTTTTCAAGATAGAAAATGAATTGTGTATTGTAACCGATATGGTTGGATTCACTCAACCAAACACATGATGCCACACGAGGAGGATTTTATTAAAAGGAAGGGGTTTTACATGTGGCATATATAATCGGATGTACTCCCGTTGATGGGTACCTAGTCCTTCGCATACACAATCATCAATTGGGAAGGGCATGTCGGTTGCAGTGTAAAAAGCAACTGTCTGGCACAGTATCGCCTAAAGAGTAGCCGTGATGCCACTATCATCCAACGAGGCAATCCCTTGCCAGGATGATGTAAGCTATGCCTCTGCAAATATTGGGTTAGAATTAGGATTGGTAATTGTTTGATTTGATTTTGATTTTTATTAAAATTATAATTTAATTTAATTTAATTATTAAAACTAAAATTAAATCATTATTTATTGATTTTAAAAATTAAAAACAATAACTAAATTATTCGGTTTCGGTTTGATTTCGATTTTAATTATGATTTTTTTAGTTTGATCCATACCAACAAATAAAAATAAACTCTTGCAAATAACATTCATAAAAATTTTTGATAACTTCACAACGAATAAAGACAAACTCTAATAAAGTTACAAATTAACTTTAAACTTTTTGGATATAATTATTTGATTGATAAAAATAAAATAATTTAATATTAGGTTTTATTTTTATTTGTTAATTACTTTATAAATGTTAAATATTTTATATATTTGTAATGTATTAGTTAAAATACTTGTAAAAAAATGAATTAGTCAATATATATATTATGTGTATATATAATATATTAAATAAATATTATATATATGTATATTAGGTTCGATTTGGTTCGATTAACCACACATTCAATTCGGTTTTGCTTCAGGTTTTGGTTTGAATTTAGTGAAAATCATAAGCAAATCATGTTGGTCCCTTAATATACGGCTACTCAAGAGGGGGGATGAATTGAGTGATTAAAAATTTGAACTTTTCCCAATTTACTTTATTTCTTGAGAAAATTAATAATGAAAAATCTTTATGTTATTACACCTTATTATTTAGATCAACCAAATTACTACTTAATCAATCTTAAGATAATGGAATTGATTTATTTAATGAGTCTTGCAGAATTGAAATCAACACAATAAATACTAAGGCAGTAAAAGAAAATGAAGACCACGATATATAGTGGTTCGGTATATCACAAACACCTACTCCACTCTCCCAAGGTCTAACCACCCTTAGGGTTCCACTAAATCTAATTAACGCCAAGGTTTTCCCTTAACTTATCTTGAAAACTAGTTCAAACACACATACACGCCTAGATATATACCCAGATCTAGGCAACCAATACAAGTCACAAATGAGTTTAAAGATTACAAGATCGGCCCTTACTAGGGCACAAACCAATCAACAAATACGAGGGATTACGAAACAAAAATGAATGTAATAAATATACCCTCAAATATGTAAATGCAGTAGTGGAGTATTCCATACTTTGATATTCAACAACAGTGGGCTCGTCAGTTGATTTTGATTCGAACGCGTGAGCCATGACTAGCAATGGATCTTTGAAAAAGCTTTTTCTTGTTGCTTTGGATGTTCAGAATAGCATAACTAGCTCTCTTGATTTGCATATCAGAAATTTATAGAAGCTAGGGCGACCTGCATAACGTGAAGGAAAGTTTGGCCACGGGACAAATTAAGTCAACTTAACCTAATGGTGACTTATTTTTAGCCTAAGTCGAATTATTTTAGAATAAGTTGACTTATTTCTTATTAAGTAGACTTAGCATAAAATGCCTCTCTACCGAGTTGACTTAACCAAAAACCTGCTGTTGTTGCCAAAATACAACAATCTATTTGTAATTGCGGACAGACGCAAGAGTCTTGGGAGTCGTGCCTTCACTGATGAGAATCTTGACGAGCGATTGAATCTGATAGAGTTCTAAGTCTGATAATCTAACAGAGCTGATGGTCTGATGGGCTGATGATCTTGTGGGCTGATGATCTGGTGGTCTCAAAATGATCTACTGGGCTGAAGTGATTTGGTGGCCTAAAATGATCGAGTGACCTGAGGGTGACGAGTGGCCCTGATCAAGTGACCTGAGGATGACGAGTGGCCTCAAGGATGACAAGTGGTCTTGATGATGAGTGCCCTTGAGAATGACGAGTGGCCTTGAGGATGACGAGTGGCCTTGAGGATGACGAGTGGTCTTGATGACGAGTGCCCTTGAGAATGACGAGTGGCCTCGAGGATGACGAGTGGCCTTGATGATGACGAGAGACCTTGGTGGTGACAAGAGACCTTGATGGTGACGAGAGACCTTGATGGTGACAGGTGACCTACAAAATGAGAGCACCGTCAGGGCGCGGGTGGGGGTCCCCGCGCAAACCCTCTGATGCCTAAATTAGATCTCGAGAGAAAATGAGAAAATTGTGCTTCAATTACTCAAAATTGTGTACCTTGTGATGAAAGCCGGGTCTTATATTTATAGTGGAGGAGAGAGAGAGATCTCGCGATATTTTCGGTAGGAATCTTGTGGCCCACTCCGAAAATCTCAGGGCCCATCTGGCTAGCAAAAAGGTTGGCCACGGGCTGGATCGCCCTCGAAGGGTCACCCGGCATGGTGCCGGATGACCCCTACTCGGTCACTCCCCGAGTGGGGTTTCTCGGCCTAGCCGAGTGGACCCCACTCGGCTAGGCCGAGTGAAGAGGAAGGGTCACTCGGCATGGCCAAGTGACCCCTACTCGGCAATGCCGAGTGGCCCTCACTCGGTTGTGCTAAGTGGGGGGGGGGCCTTAGCCACTCGGCTATGCTGAGTGGCCTTCCACTCGGCCCAGCCGAGTGGGCCTTCCTTGCCTTCTTGCCTCCGCTTTATCTGCTTGCTTTTTGGGGCCCACAGTTGATTATATATCTGCCTCGCCTTTCCGGATATATCAATTGCTCCCTGCTCTTTTAGTCGAGAGGTCAGGTAAAAGAGTATAAGATCCTCGGAATTTGTGGCGTATTTTGCTTATCTTTGGAAGACCATTTAGGCGCATTTATTCTTCATCCTCTGTATTCATCTGGCAGCTTTGGGGTTTTTTTTACTTTTTGAGCCCCTATAAATAAGGGTTCAAGTCTTCACTCGAACTTCAAGCGTGTCACTTTCAAACTTCAAATTCTCTCAGGTCTTGGCACGTTTTTTGGGCCACATCTCAGTTTCGTCCATGGGGTGTGCTACTGGGGGCCACTCGGTCATGACCGAGTGGCCCCGGCCTCCCTGTGCCCTTTTATGCCTTCACTCGCTTGATTTTCCTTCGATTGATTCTCTTTTGCCTTTGTACTGATGTTCTTTGTTTTGTGTGCAGGTGTTTTGCTTGCTGTGACCTTCTGTCTTTCCTGTTGTAACGTGGTAACGGTCCTTGGATTTTTTTAATATGTCGAGGAGAAGACCGACATCACCCCCCGGCCCCAGGCACATCCCTGACACTTCAAGTTCTCGACTTCGATACGATGCTTTTGAGAAGATTTATGACCCCACCCCTTTTGGATTTATGGTGAGGTATCCTTGCCTCGACGAGCCAGATCCTTCCCAAGTAGATGAGGGCTCCCTGGGCATTCACTTTGCTTCATTTGAAGTGGGGCTCCGCTTTTCCCTTCCACCTTTCGCCATGGCATGGTTACGTCATTATCAAATTGTTCCTGCCCAACTTCACCCTAACGGTTGGGCCCAGATGGTAGGCTTTTCTGTGCTTTGCCATCAGAGGGATGTAGTCCCTTCCTTGATGCTCTTTAGTTGTTTTTATCGATTGCGAAGAGCTAGCAAGAACCGTGCCTTTTATACGCTCCAAAAGGTTTCGGGCTTCGAGCTGTTCGATGCTCTTCCAAACAAGATCAATCGGTTTGAAGAGCGATGGGTGGTGATAGAACCTCCGCCTAGCTGGGATGCACCTTTATACTGGAACCATCAGGATGCTAGCCAAGGGTTTCCTCCCTGTAAAGAAGTTCAGGGCGTATATCATCGCCTTGTAGACATGCTAACAGCATAAGGTTCTGTCAACTTGATGAGCCTCTTGATGGTGGAGAATTTCAGAATCGCGGGTTGGGCGGTCGTGACTCCAACTGCTCCTCCTCATTCTTCTACGCTATCCAACCAGGAAATGGAAGGAGTCGAGGAGGAGGAGATGGAAATGCCTGAATCGTCTTCGCATCCTCCTTTTGATCCTCAGGAAGAAAACACTCCTGGGGGTAGAATATATTTTTGACATTGCTTTCCTTTTTCCTTTATTGTATTATTTTTTCCATATTGAAGGTTTTGCTTTGCGTTGATTTTTGCAGAGATGGCTGGATTGAGTAGGCTGATGGAGTTGCGTAGACGCCACCATGAAGAGAAGGCACGTGCTGCAACGACATCCAAAGTTCCTCCCCCTAGTACCGAGGGAGCTACAAGTTCTCACCTTCCTCGATCGCGTAGGCCTGCTGGCGTTTCTTCCACAGGGGTGGAAAGGCGGCATCGCCCGAGAAGCGACCCCTCGAGTGCTGAAATTCCTTCTCATACGGAGAGTCCACCATCAATTCCTCTTTCTCATGAAGAAGCCGTCAATATCCCATCTCCTGCTCCCAATTCCCGAGAGGGGCGAAGTTTATCTTCTCGATTTGCTGGTGACATGGCCCGGGTGGAGGAAGAATGTTGCCATCCCGTAATTCCTAATAGGAAGGATCGTCGCCGTCTTGAAGGTGAGAAATCATTGAGGCCACCTCCTATACTTCCCCCTCCAAGAGACGTGAGACATACTATGATTCTTGGAGACGATACAAAGCTTACTGGTCGGGACTTTAAAGTTTCTCCAGGGGTATTAGAGACAGACTCCATTACTGAACCAGGGATTGGTGCTCATCTCATTTATTCCACCATTCTCCCTTGAGAGGAAAGACGGTTTATTGGTGGCAACTATGCCCAAACTAGGGATGAAGCAGAGCGGCTCCTAGTGCAAGGGATCTAAGGAATGGTAGCTTCCAATGCCAGGGACAGGGCCTATCGTGAGTAGGTGGAGGCCCAAATGTCAGATTGGAGGCGACGCTAATCTTCCTGGAATGAGGAGTGTCAAGAGCTAAAGTGTCGTGCTCGTCGGGCGGAGCTTGGGAAGAAGAATGCGGAGGAAGAGATTGGGCGTATGCACGATCGGCTATCTGAGGTTTCCGCTGGTACCTCGAGCCTCCACGGGGAGATTCAAGATTTACATTCTAGGCTAGGAGCTGAAAAGCACAAGAATGTGGAGTTGATGGCGCGACATGAAGTGCTTATGCAAGAACACTCCTTACGCCTGTCCAAACTGAAGATAAGTCGTAGGGATGCCTGGGATATTCGAGCTGAAGCAGTGAAGGAATATCGTCTCTCAAAAGATTGCCAGGATAGGAAGGGAAGATATGCTTCAAGCTTCCTGAAATATGGGTTTTATCTGGCTCACGCCCATCTGGAGTCTCAGCGCCTAGGAGAGAGTTTTCCTGAACTTTTTCTTACTCCTGTGGTTGAAGAATCTCATCAAGTGGATTGACGTCAATATGAACCGAATGAACCCCTGAGTCCTTCTTCTTACTTGGACTCTTACTTGGTGGATGATTTGAAAAATTTGACGGGCCCCTAGGTTCCATTTCCTTTCAATCGTGGGGAAGAAAGCGTGGCAGTTGATCCCGGAGCCATTGAAGAAGCTTCTGGCGCAACTGTTGAAGATGTCCCTCACATGGCCGAGGCTGAGGAAGGGGAACTTCCCACAGTGTCTCCTGAGGTTCCTGTTGTGTCCTTTGGGTCTATTAGGCGTTCGTCTCGCAAGTCTTGTTCTCGCGAGTAGGCCCCCATTGTAGTTCGTTTTTCGCTGTTGCTGCTTTTTTTTTTTTTAGGAGAACTATTGCTTTATCAATGAAATATTTTCTTCTTTGTTCTATCCAACGTGCTCTGTTCTTTATTGCTTGATTTATTCTTTCATTGCCGTCTCTGGCGATACGAGGCCAAGACTTTTCTTTTGTTATTGAATCATGCACGATGTGGCGATCTTGAGCTTATTTTTCCTTGTTGCCGGGCTGTAAACGGGGCAACGGGCTTGATCAAATTTTACCTTGTTGTCGGGTTGTAGGCAGGGCAACGGGCTCGATCGCGTTTTACCTCGTTGTCGGGCCATGGGTGGGCAACGGGCTTGATCGAATTTTACCTCGTTGTCAGGCTGTAGGCGGGGCAACGGGCTTGATCGCGTTTTACCTCGTTGCCGGGCCATGGGCGGGGCAACGGGCTTGATTGAATTTTACCTCGTTGCCGGGCTGTAGGCAGGGTAACGGGCTTGATTGCATTTTACCTCGTTGCCGGGCCATGGGCGGGCAACGGGCTTGATCGAATTTTACCTCGTTGCCGGGCTGTAGGCGGGGCTGAAGGACCATCACAAGGAATATAGCATGCAACAGAAGCGTAAAAAAAACAAAAACTTTCCTCGTATTGATTAGAATCTAGGAAACTTACTTTTCCTACGGATTACCGGACGGAATGAAGCGACAGGAGGAGGAGGGGCGGGAGCTTCTTCGCGTGGTGGAGATGACGGCTGTCCTGCAATCCTTCGGCTCCTTCGCATCAGAACTTGAACGTTCTCTTGATCTTCCAAGGTATGACTTAAGAACTCGTGGCCTCTCTTTTGGTGAAGAAGAGTAAAAACCCAAGGTGAAAAACAACCAAGGAGAGAATATATATAGGGAGAACCCTAGGGTTAAAACCCTAGTAGGTCAAACCCTAGTGGGCCAAGTCCATTTAATTAATTTTCTAATTAGGTTAGCCCAATTAATTAATTAAAAACCAATGAACTATTATTTTATTCTAGCCCAATTAATTATGGACCATTCTGAATAAAATCATTCTCTCTCAATGTAATTCACCCAACAAGCCAAATGTATTAAATAATACATGAGTTATATCGAGCTACCCCGGGGACCAAAAGACAAATTATTCATGGCTACTAAAATGACCAAAATACCCCTGCTACCCAGTAGCTATATTTTGTCATTCTAAGTGTTCCAACTATCACCATATGGTAACACTGACCCCACGAATAATTTTACATGTGCAATGTCTTTGACCTACTAGTGTAATGACGAAAATACCCCTCTGCGTAACACCCATCATTTAGAAAGGAATAATGTACTAACACCTCTCTAAATGATTTCTACCATCCTGAGATCACTAGTCCAATAATCCGTGACTACTCGAATGTACTTGCTTATCACTGAGAGCTACCCAGAAGCACACACTCTTAAGTCACGTTCCCAAGGCCCTGAATTATTTGATTATTCTTGGACAATCACAAGGGGGTGAATCACAGAAACTATCTTATATTAGTCTGTCTTAGCTAATTAGAAACCATACTCCCAACTCACAAGGTTATTGATCTTTGATAGACCTCACCTACAGTGAATCTAAGAATATAGCTCTAGGTTCACTAGACCACCAACTAATACTCAAGTATTAGAGTACTCGTCCACGTAGTAGCAGTGATAGACTAGCTCCATGATAATTAGTACTTTGTCATTAGCTTCTATCACAGGTCCACTCTACGCATTCCAAATGCGCTTGTACAATTAGAGTAAACGGACTGTTTACTGGCTAAGGCAAGCCATCCTCCATTAGGATCTATTGCACAATGATCTTATCATGATAGAATGCCCAGTTCTATCAAAAGATCAAGAGTAATATTTTCTTGCTTATTAAGTACCCATGATTCATGCCTAACTGTGAAGAACGACCCATCACATGAATCACTTACTTAATAGCATGGACACTTTTTCAACAATTAAATGCAAATAATATATGTGCCATAAACTGACTAAAAGAAACATCATTACCATAAATTAAACAAAACGTGTCTTTAGGGCATACATTTCCAACAGGGGCAACGGGCTCAATTGCGTTTTACCTCGTTGCCGGGCCATGGGCGGGGCAACAGGCTTGATCATGTTTTACCTCGTTGTCGGGCTGTAGGCGGGGCAACGGGCTTGATTGCGTTTTACCTCGTTGCCAGGCCATGGGCGGGCAACGGGCTTGATCGAATTTTACCTCGTTGCTAGGCTGTAGGCGGGGCAACGGGCTTGATCGGATTTTACCTCATTGTCGGGCCATGGGCGGGGCAACGGGCTTGATCGTGTTTTATCCCGTTGCCGGGCCATAAGCGGGGCAACGGGCTTGATCGTGTTTTATCCCGTTGGCAGGCCATTGGCGGGGCAACGGGCTCGATCACATTTTACCTCGTTGCTGGCCATGGGCGGGGTAACGGACTTGATCGCGTTTTACCTCATTGTCGGGCCATAGGCAGGGTAACGGGTTTGATCGTGTTTTATCCCGTTGCCGGGCCATAGGCGGGGCAACGGGTTTGATCATGTATGAGCTTCCTTTCTGTAAATTTAAAATAAAATGATAATCAGGACTTATATTACTGCAAAATGTGCCTACGTCCACGGTCCCATTCAGGACTTATATTACTGCAGATAGTTGCTCAGGTACATCGTTTGTATACAACTTCAGATAATACAGATTTCATGTTTTCCCCATGGTATCTCCTGCAAGAGTTTGTAAAATGCAAGTGTTGGGTGCAATCAACTTTAGGATACGATATGGTCCTTCCCAATTGGCTCGTAGCTTTCCATCTTCTCTTAGCGCGTTGGTTACAACAGATCTTTGAAGTACTAAATCTCCTTCTTTCATGGGTCTATTCTTAACCCGAGAATTGAAATAACTGGCTATTCTTCTCTGATATGCAACTATCTTCATGGCAGTGTTATCTCTTTGCTCTTCAATCAGATCCAAATTTTCTTGCAATGCTTCAGAATTCCTCACACCATCCTCCTCTTCATATGCCATTAACCTTAGGGACTTCGCTGAAATTTCTATGGGGATTAAGGCTTCTGTCCCATATACAAGATTGAATGGAGTTTCTCCAGTAGCGACTCAACTAGTCGTTCGATAAGCCCATAAAATGGTGGGTAGCTCGTCTGTCCATGTGCCTCTAGCTCCTTCAAGTCGAGTTTTTAAGCCGTGCAATATGGTTTAGTTACTGACCTCAGCTTGTCCATTGGCTTGGGGGTACGCCACTGAGGCGAATCTTAGTTGAATCCCTAGGTTGTCACAAAATTTTTTAAAAGAGTCATAATCAAATTGTTTCCCATGATCTGTGACGATAATTCTAGGTATTCCAAACTGGCAAACAATGTCTTTCCATACCATTGCCTCTACTTTTCGTGCTGTAATAGTGGCCAACAGATCAGCTTCAATCCATTTGGTGAAATAGTTAGTAGCCACTATTAAAAATTTTCTTTGCCCGAGTGCTTAAGGGAAAGGTCCCAAAATATCCAAACTCCACTGAGCGAATGGTATAGGTTAGAACGCAGGCTGCAACTGGGATATTGGGGCAGATTGAACTAGAGCATGTCGTTGGCATTTGTCACATGACTTGACTTTCTTTATCGCGTCTGACCTTTGTGTGGGCCAAAAGAAACCAGCTCTTAATATTTTAGTTGCTAGAGCTCTTGCTCCCAGATGTTCTCCACACATTCCACTATGAGCTTCTGCTAGGATATATTTGGCCTCTTGAGGGCCTAAGCATTTGAGAAGAGGTGTAGTGTAAGCTCGCTTATATAATATCCCATCTATGATGGTAAATCTTGAAGCCCGCATCTTAAGCTTTCTCATTTCTTATGGATCGTCTGGTAATTCATTGTTGGTGAGATAACGATAGAAGGGCGATCTCCAGTCTGTCCCTGTCTCAATGCATGATATCTCTTTTTCTTCAATACTTGGATGATGAAGCATCTCCACGAATACTGCTCTTCCTGTTATCTCTCTAGTGGATGCTAATTTAGATAAAGCATCAGCGTGCCTATTAAGGGATCTTTTTATTTGTGTTAATTGGAAGCTCTGGAATGTCTGGGCCAGGTCTTTGACTTTACGCAAGTACTGAGCCATTATTTGTTCCCTGGTTTCGAATTGTCCCTGAAACTGCTGCACAATTAACTGAGAATCACTATGGGCAACCAATCGTGTTACCTCCAATTTCCTTGCTATCCTCATTCCGGCGATTAGGGCTTCATACTCAGCCATGTTGTTGGTACTCGAAAAAGCAAATCGTAGAGAATATTCCAACATTTCTCCCTTAGGGGATACGAGTATTATTCCAGCTCCGCTTCCTTGTGAACCAGATGCTCCATCAACAAACAACAACCATACTGCTTGCTCATTTTCTCCTACTTTACTAGAGTGAGTGCATTCCACAATAAAGTCAGCCAACGCCTGTCCTTTTATAGCTTGTCGAGGTTGATACTGGATATCATATTCGCTTAACTCAATGGACCATTTGGTAAGGCGACCAGAACATTCGGGCTTTTGTAAAATACTTCGTAAAGGCTGATCTGTAAGTACGATAACCGAATGGGCCTGGAAGTACGGCCTCAACTTCCTGGATGCGTTTAGCAGGGCCAATGCCATTTTTTCTGCCACGAGATAACGTGTCTCGGGGCCTTGTAATACCTTGCTGACATAGTATATTGGTCGATCCACCTGTCCCTCTTTCCTGATTAATACTGCGCTGATAGCTTCATCACTGACCCCCAAGTATAAGTACAACGTCTCTCCAGTCTCTGGTCGTGTTAATAGGGGAACTCCTTTCAAATATTCCTTTAACTCTTTAAATGATTTTTGACATTGTTCTATCAACTCAAACTTTTTTCCTGCTCTTAATGTTCGCAAGAAGGGTAGCTCCCTTTCGGCCGATTTGGAGAGAAAACGTCCCAGAGCTGCCATTTGCCCTGTCAATTGCTGAACTTCTTTAGTTGATGCGAGGGGTTCCATATCCAATATTGCTTGAATTTTCTCGGGGTTAGCCTCGATTCCTCTTTATGTGATCATGTATCCCAAGAATTTTTCAGACTGCACTCTAAAGGCACACTTCGCTGGGTTTAACCGCATATTGTATTGTCTAAAGACCCCAAGCACCCGTGTTAGCTTTTCTACATGGGATTCATTCTCTTGACTTTTCACGATCATGTCGTCAACATATGCTTCCATTGTGTCACCCAACAATTTTTTAAAGACCTTATTCACCATGCGCTGGTAAGTGGCTCCGACGTTCTTGAGTCTAAAAGGCATGACTTGGTAGCAGTATGTCCCCTTTTCAGTGATAAATGACGTATTCTCCTGGTCTGGAGGGTACATCCTTATCTAATGGTACCCTGAGAAAGCATCCAAAAAGCTTAAAAACTAATATCCAGATGTTTCGTCTACGAGGCGCTCGATTCATGGTAGCGGGTAGGAGTCTTTGGGGCATGCCTTATTAAGATCGGTGAAGTCCACACAAACACACCATTTTCCATTAGGTTTCGGGACCATAACAACATTGGCCAACCATTCTGAATATAATACTTCTCAAAGGAAACCTGCCTTTAGTAATTTGTCAACTTCCTCTTCTAGCGCACGTAGCCTATCAGGGGCAATGTTTCGCTTCTTTTGTCGAACTGGCTTGAACTGGGGATCCATATTCAAGTGGTGGCATATTATTTCTGGACTGATCCCTGGCATATCTTTCGGTTTCCAAGCAAACACGTCTGAATTTTCTCGTAGACATCTGGTAATTTCTTCTTTCATACGTTTCGGAAGCTGGGACCCCACATACACTACTTTCTCAGAATCTGATTCACTCAGGTGTATTACTTCTAATTCGTCAACAGGTTGAGGTTTGCGTGCAGCTCCTTCCTCCAAGGATTTATGTATGGCTTTCTCGGCTATGGATAAGGTTTCTTCAGCTCTTTTCCCTTTTGTAGACTATACATAACAAGTTCGTGCTTTCTTTTGATCTCCTCGAACTTGTCCCACTCCAGTGGGTGTGGGGAATTTCATCAACAGATAGCATGAGGATACTACGACCCTTAGATCATTGACTAATGGGTGTCCCAAAATCATATTGTATGCTACCGAGGGAGTTTGAACCACCATAAAATTTGCTTGTCGAGTTATGAGTTGGGGTTCTTCACCTAACGTGATAGGTAACTGAATAGATCTTGCAACTGGAACCGCTTCTCCAGTAAAGCTATACAGGGGTGAGGATACTTTCTTCAATCGATCATGGGATAAATGCATTTGTTCAAAACAGTTCCAGTAGATTAGGTTGACAGAACTGCCGCTATCCACTAAAATTCTGCTGATGGGCTGCTTGGCCACGACGACTGAGATAACCATGGGATCATCATGCAGGAGTATTATACCTTCTCTATCGGTTGGGGCAAAGGTGATTGGATCTTCATCATCTCTTACCTCCATCACTGAGTTAACTTGGTAGGCTTGACGGGCGTATGCCTTTCGGGATGCTGATGTGTCCCCACCTAGGGTTTCCCCTCCTGAAATAACATGATGGCCTATTGAGTCGGCTCATTGTCTATGCGAGTATCTTGTCGACGATCCCTTCCTCTCTCTTGTTGCCTTGGGTTTGGCCTTTCATGCCCATCACGCCTGTCTTCCCTTTGCCGGGGTACCCTATTTTCTTCTTCCTTGTTTCTCACATATCTTTGCAAGTGCCCTTCGCGAATGAGCATCTCAATCTGGTTCTTCAATTCTCTGCAGTGATCAGTGGAATGTCTTCGAGTTCAATGATATCTGCAATACTCTTCTTGATTTTTCCCCATAGGTCGGTCAACCCTGCGGGGTAGCTTAAGGAGTCCTTCTCTCTCGACTGCAGCTAATATAGTTTATCGAGGCTGTAAAAGTCGAGTATAATGATTAAAGTGAGGTTTAGGTACATCCGGGCGCCTAACCCTTTCTTGTCGTCGAATAGACTCTTCTTCCCCTTCTCGCTCTTTTCTCTTCCTTTCTTTGTCTTCATTCCCCGCCACATTCCTCATAATTTCGGTGTGGACGATATACCTTTTTGCTCTGACAAATAGATCAGCCAGGGACGTTGGAGGGTTTAAAGAAAGTGATTCTTGGAGAGAGGTGAGGCGCGTCCCTTAGAGCATAGCAGACACTGCCACTTGGGCCGACAAGTCAGGGACTTCAAGGGTGGCATTACGAAATCTATCCACAAATTGACATAAGTATTCCTTATTCCCTTGTTGTATGCTGAGCAAATAGGTGGCATCCTTTTTCCATCGACTGTTAATCACAAAAGCTTTGGTAAACTCTGTCCTAAGATGCCCAAATGAGGAAATAGAGGCTTCTGGAAGGCTATTAAACCATGCTCGAGCATGTCCTGACAATGTTAAGGAAAATGCTCGGCACATTATGTCGTCATCCCATCCATGCAATATCATGAGCGACTCATAATTCTGAACATGATCATATGGGTCGTCTTTTCCTGAGTAGAGGGTGATTTGTGGCATTTTGAATTTTTGAGGCAGCGATCTCTCCAATATATCTACAGTAAAAGGACATTTTCTTCGTTGGTGCTCTTCTGTTGCAGGGATTAATTTTTTCGTTCAAGCACCTCTTTTACTACTTTTTTCATATCATCCCTTATAGTAGCTGTTGTCTGATTGTCATGTCTTGTTGGTGTACTGGCCACTGTTTCATGATACCTCCGTCTTTGAGGGCTTCTGGTTCTGTTTTCCACTCCTGGGTTTTCATTTCTTCGAGATACGGAATGAGGGTTCTTTCTTGGTGGTGGCGATCTAGGCCTACCCTCCTGTCTAGGCGTAGATCGAGAATGAGAATCGGGAGTAGCTTCTTGGTAGGAATCGACCCCTACCTCGGGCTGAGGTTCTGGGAAAGGCATAAAATTTTTCAGAGTATCAGGAAACGTCCCTACGGGCATCATACCTTGGAGGATACCAACCATGTCTCGAAGTACTTGCATGCCCTCAACGTGTTGTTGTCCCAATGCTTCATACTCTTCCCACGGGACCGTGCATGATGGCTGTCGTGAAGCCCCGGCTTGATCAGTAAGAGGTGGCCTTGAGCTAATAAGTAGTGGTGATGGGACTGTTTGGTTCCCCACCTGCGGGCTGGGGGAAATGGAACGGTCACCTCTTTCGGGTTGAGCATTATGTGGGGGAGGAGGTGCTCCCTGTTGCTGAGTGTTCCGTGGTGGTAGGCGTGTTTCTACGCCTTGAGAGAGAGTTCGTCGGTGTCCACGGGTGTTTGCCATTCTTAAGTTGACTTTTTGTCTTGCGTTTCCCACAGACAGCGCCAATTGTTGTTGCCAAAATACAATAATCTATTTGTAATTGCAGACAAACGCAAGAGTCTTGGGAGTCGTGCCTTCACTGATGAGAATCTTAACGAGCGATTGAATTTGATAGAGTTCTAAGTCTGATAATCTAACAGAGTTGATGGTCTGATGGGTTAATGATCTTGTGGGCTGATGATCTGGTGGTCTCAAAATGATCTGGTGGGCTGAAGTGATCTGGTGGCCTAAAATGACCGAATGACCTGAGGGTGACGAGTGGCCCTGACCGAGTGACCTGAGGATGACGAGTGGCCTCAAGGATGACGAGTGGTCTTGATGATGAGTGCCCTTGAGAATGACGAGTGGCCTCGAGGATGACGAGTGGTCTTAATGACTAGTGCCCTTGAGAATGACGAGTGGCCTCGAGGATGACGAGTGGCCTTGATGATGACGAGAGACCTTAGTGGTGACGAGAGACCTTGATGGTGACGAGTGACCTACAAAACGAGAGCACCG
The DNA here is from genome assembly GCA_036245055.1 of Diospyros kaki. Taxonomy (NCBI): domain Eukaryota; kingdom Viridiplantae; phylum Streptophyta; class Magnoliopsida; order Ericales; family Ebenaceae; genus Diospyros; species Diospyros kaki. The sequence continues at coordinate 6,426,691 of BSEG01000010.1, forward strand.
TCAGGGTGCGGGTGGGGGTCCCCTTCAAACCCTTCGATGCCTAAATTAGATCTCGATAGAAAATGAGAAAATTGTGCTTCAATTACTCAAAATTGTGTACCTTGTGATGAAAGCTGGGTCTTATATTTATAGTGGAGGAGAGAGAGAGATCTCGCGATATTTTCGGCGGGAATCTCGTGGCCCACTCCGAAAATCTCGGGGCCCATCTGGCTAGCAAAAAGGTTGGCCATAGGCTGGATCGCCCTCGAAGGGTCACCCGGCATGGTGTCAAGTGACCCCCACTCGGTCACTCCCCGAGTGGGGTCTCTCGGCCTAGCCGAGTGGACCCCACTCGGCTAGGCCGAGTGAAGAGGAGGAGTCACTCGGCATGGCCGAGTGACCCCCACTCGGCAATGCCAAGTGGCCGAGTGGTCTTGGTCACTCGACTATGCCGAGTGGGCCTTCCTTGCCTCCTTGCCTCCGCTTTATCTACTTGCTTTTTGGAGCCCACAGTTGATTATATATCTGCCTCACCTTTCCGGGTATATCACCTGCAAAAACACACTCTCTGCTGAGTCGACTTATTTCAGATTAAGTCAACTTATTGGTCCATTTTATGAAAAAAACATTTAACTTACTTGAAAACTCCTTGCAATATTAAATTCATAGACAAATTATTTTTTTATAATATGATATATATAAGAAATATTTTAGAAACATTTAGGGGCCTTAACTTGCACATACAACCATTTAGCATTTTTGTAAATCATCAAAAATACTAAAATAAATTTTTGTTACACTAAGTTGGCTCAACATTCTCCCCCTTTCTGATGATGACAAAAACACAATTTATTTTAAGAGACAAATAACAAAATGAATATTATGATCTTCCCCTTTAATCGAATAGAATAAACTCCCCCTAACTAAAAACACTTGAAGCATAGAAACCTTGTTAAAAAATTCTGAAAAAAAATGCGGACCAAGCACAGAAAAAAAATAATAAAGAACTAAACTCGCTTGCAGGACTTACAAAGATTGCTTAAGCTTCAAATCCTTCTCCCTTTTTTTTGTCATAATAAAAAAAAATGTTAGGTAAACAAGAAAAGATTAAGAACGATAATGAACAAAATTATATGAACCAGTAGCATAATGAGCAAAATGATATGAACCAGCAGCATAATGAGCAAAATGTATGCAGACTATACATGATCATGAGACAGTGTGCAAGAAAATGATATAAGAACGATCAAGTTTGCATATAAACTATTTCCATAACACAAAAGAACCTAGACAACCCTAGGAGGAGACTACATCCACGGTGGTGTATCATCAGGATGCTCGAGGTGATGTGGAATGCGACTGTCCAGCACCCGAAAGATATCACGGAACATGACAGTCATGAGTCTGGTCATTCGGTGCTCCATGGAAGCCACAAAATCTTGGACTTCAGAGATTTCATCATGAAGAGTGGAGTGATCTGCTAAGAGTTGCTCCAAACAGTCATGTAAAGAGGTAGGATTGGATGGATGTGGAGCAGAGGACGAGCCAGCAAGGACAAAGGGCTGGTCTTGATAAACTGGGGTAGGTGGAGGAGCATCGGCTGGAATTGGAGTAAGTTGGGTAGACTGATACACCTAATGATCTTTAACCCATTTTTAGTGCATGCGAGTGACGATTGATTCATTGATGGTGTGATAAATGGAAGGGGGTTCATATTCTTCGTCTTCTAGATCATTGTGTAGGAATGAAAAAAGATGAGAGACACTACAAAAAAACTGGCATTTAGCGGCGGTTTTTTTTTGCATTTAGCGGCGGTTTTTAACCGCCGCTAAGTGATTTAGCGGCGGTTTTCAAAACCGTCGCTGAAACAACCGTCGTGAAGCATTTAGCGGCGGTTTTGACCAACCGCTGGAATAACCGCCGCTAAATCAATAATTTTGCGGCGGTTTTAAAACCGCCGCTAAATCAGTGATTTAGCGGTGGTTTTCGTTAATTTTAGCGGCGGTTTTATAAACCGCCGCTAAAATTAAAAAAAAATTAAAATTTTTTATTTTAGCGGCGGTTCTGCAACCGCCGCAAAAATTAAAAAAATTAAAATTTTAAAAAATAAAAAATTAAAAAAAAAATAATTTTTTTAATTTAGCGGTGGTTTTAAAAACCGCCGCTAAAATTAAAAAAATTTAAAATTTTGAATTTTAGCGGCGGTTTTAGAAACCGCCGCTAAATTTAAAATGAAATTAAAAATTCTGATCTCACCCGCCCGCGCCCACTCGATTGCCCACCCCAGCCACGTGGCCGCATATCCGCGCGCCACGTGGCGAGGCTGGACCAGCCTCCCCCTTCCCCAGTTTCGAACCCACAACCTCCTCTATGCCTTTAGATGCTTGAAACCGCCTGAGCTACCAACTTCCTTTGTTATATAATTGCATATATAAATTATATACCACTATTTTTCAGAATTATATTTTATATTTTTTAATATAAAAAGAAAAACATTAATTAATTTATCATTTTTTAAAAGAATAAAGGAATAAATAAAAAAATAAATTAATTGAATTAAATTAACTAAATTAATTTATTAAAAATAAAAAATTATATATTTTTTAAAATTATTAAAATTTTGTTAACTTTATTTTTATTTTTATTTTTTTAAATTAAATTTTTAGTTAACTAGTGGTGAACCCGCATGATATATGGGAGAGTTTAATTTAAAAATAAAAAATAAATTTATTATTTTAAATAATTTTAACTAAATTGATAATTATAATTTTTTTAATCTTTAATCACTTTGAAAAAAATTAAATTTACTTAATTATTCACTATTCAATATGCTAATGGAGAATACTTTTAATTCAATATACTTATAAATTTTTTTATTATATTATATTTATTTATAAATAAATATTATAAAATCTATAATATTTCCACTTAAAGACATTCATTATTTTCTATTTATTACATTATAATTATAAATATAAATTAAATACGAGTAAGAATAAGTTTTTTCAATAATAACAAAAATTTTAAAAAAATGAATTTTGATTTCTTCCATAGTCTTAAAATTGTGATACCTTAAATATTAATTAGCATTGAAAAACCCTAATACTTGACAACCCTAATAATTGACATTTGGCAAAATACTTTATTTGACTATCATATTTTAATATTATATAAATATATATAGAATAAAGATATAAATAGATACTTTTCTATGACTTAATTAATAGTTTAAGTTGTCTATTAATATTTCTCATAAAATTCATGCAAATTTAATAGAAAACAATTAGCATTGAAAAACTTGTATATTTAAAATTTATTATTAATTTTACAATAATTAGTATATATTATTTCAAAACAATTGAAAGATTTAAATTATTAATGCAAATTACAAAATGTAAATTATTAATGTAATAAGTATTAAATGCAAGTTTTGGGGGAAAATTTTTTTTTTGAAAACTATCCTTCTTTTATATATATAAAGATGTAAATTACAAAATGTAAATTATTAATGCAATAAGTATTATTTGTAAATCATTAATGCAAGTTTTGGGGAGAAATTTCTTTTTTTAAGACTATCCTACTTTTATATATATAAAGATGCAAATTACAAAATGTAAATTATTAATGCAATAAGTACTAAATGCAAATCATTAATTTGGGAGAAAATTTTATTACTATTTATTATTTCAAAAAAATTGAAAATTTTAAATTATTAATGCAAATTACAAAATATAAATTATTAACGCAATAAGTATTATTTGTAAATCATTAATGCAAGTTTTGGGGGGAAATTTCCTTTTTGAAAACTATCCTTCTTTTATATTTATAAAGATGCAAATTACAAAATGTAAATTATTAATAAAATAAGTATTATTTGTAACTCATTAATGCAAGTTTTGGGGAGAAATTTCTTTTTTGAAGACTATCCTACTTTTATATATATAAAGATGCAAATTACAAAATGTAAATTATTAATGCAATAAGTATTATTTGTAACTCATTAATGTAAGTTTTGGGGAGAAATTTCTTTTTTGAAGACTATCCTACTTTTATATATATAAAGATGTAAATTACAAAATGTAAATTATTAATGCAATAAGTACTAAATGTAAATCATTAATTTGGGAGAAAATTTTATTACTATTTATTATTTCAAAACAATTGAAAATTTTAAATTATTAATGCAAATTACAAAATACAAATTATTAACGCAATAAGTATTATTTGTAAATCATTAATGCAAGTTTTGGGGGGAAATTTCCTTTTTGAAAACTATCCTTCTTTTATATTTATAAAGATGCAAATTACAAAATGTAAATTATTAATAAAATAAGCATTATTTGTAACTCATTAATGCAAGTTTTGGGGAGAAATTTCTTTTTTGAAGACTATCCTACTTTTATATATATAAAGATGCAAATTACAAAATGTAAATTATTAATGCAATAAGTATTATTTGTAACTCATTAATGTAAGTTTTGGGGAGAAATTTCTTTTTTGAAGACTATCCTACTTTTATATATATAAAGATGTAAATTACAAAATGTAAATTATTAATACAATAAGTACTAAATGTAAATCATTAATTTGGGAGAAAATTTTATTACTATTTATTATTCAAAACAATTGAAAATTTTAAATTATTAATGCAAATTACAAAATACAAATTATTAATGCAATAAGTATTATTTGTAAATCATTAATGCAAGTTTTGAGGGGAAATTTCTTTTTTGAAAACTATTCTTCTTTTATATATATAAAGATGCAAATTACAAAATGTAAATTATTAATGCAATAAGTACTAAATGCAAATCATTAATTTGGGAGAAAATTTTATTACTATTTATTATTTCAAAACAATTGAAAATTTTAAATTATTAATGCAAATTATAAAATACAAATGCAATAAGTATTTTTTCAATAAGTATTTTTTCGAAAATCACCGAAAAAATTAATTTTTTTATTATTAAATTATTAATTTTGTTTTGTATTTTAGCGGCGGTTTTGAACCGCCGCCAAAATTAATTTTTTTATTTTTTAATTATTATTTGTATTTTAGCGGCGGTTTTCGAAAAACCGCCGTTAAATTTAATTTTAATTTTTTTATTTAAGGAATTTAGCGGCGGTTTTAAACCGCCGCAAAAATTAATTTTTTTTTATTTTTAAATTATTAATTTTGTTTTGTACTTTAGCGGCGGTTTTCAGAACACCGCTGTTAAATTTAATTTTAATTTTTTTATTTAATGAATTTTTCGACGGTTTTGAACCGCCGCAAAAATTAATTTTTTTATTTTTTAATTATTATTTGTATTTTAGCGGCGGTTTCAGGAGAACCGCCGTTAAATTTAATTTTTATTTTTTTATTTAAGGAATTTCGCAGCGGTTTATAACCGCCGCAAAAATTAATTTTTTTTATTTTTAAATTATTAATTTTGTTTTGTATTTTAGCGGCGGTTTTTGGAAAATCGCCGTTAAATTTAATTTTAATTTTTTTTATTTAATGAATTTCGCGGCGGTTTTGAACCGCCGCAAAAATTAATTTTTTTATTTTTTAATTATTAATTTTATTTTGTATTTTAGCGGCGATTTTCTAAAAACCGCCGTTAAATTTAAATTTAATTTTTTTATTTAATAAATTTGACGACGGTTTTGAACCGCCGCAAAAATTAATTTTTTTTATTTTTTAATTATTAATTTTTTTTTTGTATTTTAGCGACGGTTTTCGGAAAACCGCCGCTAAATGCTAAGAAAACCGCCGCTAAATAGGAATTTAGCGACGGTTGGGAAACCACCGCTAAATTTGGGCTTTAGCGGCGATTTTCCAAACCGCCGCTAAAAAACCGCCGCAAAAAAACCAGTTTTTTGTAGTGAGATTATGCGACCATAGGGGAGCGAGGAGGTTTTATGGCTGGCAACATGGTGAATGTGTTTAGTGATAAGAGAAATGATATTGATGGGGCACTTATTCATGAGGGCCCAAAGCAAATGAGCCTCCGAAGGGGAGAAATTGCTATGAGTACCGTGGCGGGGAAGAAGAATGTGAGTAATGACATTGTGGGCAAGACGTAGGTCAAGTGACTTGAGGTGAGTAACTGCGTATGGTGTTTGAAAAAGGAGATTAGGATTGCCAGTAATGTCAAAGATGATTGTTTCCCAAGGAACTTGATCATATGGGGTTTTAGAAGTGTCAGAAACAAGAGGTATGCCAACAGCAGTGGAGAGAGACTTGGGAGTGATAGCAAAATCTACACCTTAATAAAAGTGTGAGAGAGATCATCAAGATTATTGTCGAACGTACACACAAGGAATGGATAGACTCAACAGTATTGACTAAGTAGGACACCCTAAGGACGGTCAACATAGAGCTAGGTACAGAAGTCTAAACATCGTTCGTTAAAATATTCTCGAAAGATGTTTTTCCCATGGATTATGGAACGAGCATGGAACATTTTGTAAAAATGGGCTTTGAGTTGACGGTTAGGAAAATGAGTGGCTTGAACAGCAGGAGGCGGTGAAGGGGAATGGGCTCGAGAGGAGGTTGTGGCACGAGAACGTTTTCAAGAAAACATTTTTGGAAGGAGTTTGGGAAGTGGATTGCGGAGGAGTCAACTTAAGCAGAGACTGAGTTGACTTAACTGCACGAGGTTGGATAAGATTGACAAAGAGTTAAATGAGGGGCCACAAGCCACAAAGATCACATAGCCAAAGGAACACACAATCAGAGGGGCTAGATTTAGTCATTACAATAGGATGATATACAAACATAATAGCCAACGCAAAACATCGACATACACTAACAATGATCAACATATGGAGACAAAATCTTATCGATTTCGTGATAGAGGAGTGAACACACAGATTGCGCGAAGGTTTGGCTAGAACAAGAGTGAGGCACGATTTGAGAAATTGAAGGAAAAAGAAAAGGGAAAAAAGCCAAAGGAAGAAAGAAAAAAAAATAAATAAAATGATACCTCAATACAGGAGGACGAACGAACACGGGGGGATGGGCTACCGATGAAGGTGAGGTACTGATGGCGAGGGCGGCGAGAGGGAGAGAGAGGGGTTTGGAAGGCAGAGAGAGAGAAAATAGAGAGAGAGGGTGTAAAAGAAAGAAGAAGATCGACGGTCGCAGAAAATCGCGCCTGAACGAGTCGACTTATTTTGAAACGAGTGGACTTAGATCGAGTTGACTTATTTAAAAAACAAGTCAACTTTTGCTAATGAGTTGACTTAAGAGATATCGAGTCGACTTAGGTCGAGTTGACTTAATTTGGACTTGAGTCGACTTAAGTTAAGTAGATGAAAAAAATCAAACAAAATGTTGGCCTTAGATTGACAACTCATCCAAAAGGATTAATAATCCCAATTCTCTTCTAATATAATTAAAACGGTCCTCGAGAAGTGGTTTGGTGAAAATATCAGCTAATTGAAAGTTAATTGGGACAAATTCTAGAATGATTTCTTAATTTTGAACATGGTCCCTTAGAAAATGATGTCTTACCTCTCTGTGTTTTATTCACGAATGTAGGACTGGATTTTTCGATAAACTAATGGCACTTGTATTATCACACTTAACAGGGGTTTGATTAAATGATACTCCAAAATCTGTAAACTCTTGACAAATCCAAAGCACTTGAGCACAACAACTACCAGCGGCTATATATTTAGCTTTAGTAGTGGATAATGCCACTAAATTTTGCTTCTTTGAAAACCATGATATTAACTTTTTCCAAGTAGTTGGCATGTGTCGGAGGTGCTTTTCTAGTATACTTTACAACTGGAAAAATCTGCATCCGAATATCCTATTAACTCAAAATCTTCTCCATTAGGATACCATAAGCCTACATCTTAAGTTCCAATTAGGTATCTAAAAATTCTTTTAATAGCTAAAACATGGGACTCTTTAGGATTTGATTGAAAACAAGCACATAGGCATACGCTAAACATAATGTCGGGCCTACTCGCCATTAGATAAACTAATGAACCTGTCATGCTCATATATAACTTCTGATCCACGCTTTTACCTTGCTCATCTTTATCTAGCTTAGTGGATGTTTTCATAGGGGTGCCTATTTCTTTAGCATTTAGCATCCAAATTTTTTTTAACATTTCTCTTAGATATTTGTCTTGATGAACAAAGATTCCTTCCTTAGTTTGTTTTAATTGTAGACTTAAAAAATATGTAAGTTTTCCCATGAGACTCATTTCAAATTCACTTGTCATTACTTTTGCAAAGCCTTTAGAAAGATTTTCACTTGTTCCTCCAAATACTATATCGTCTACATATACTTGAATTATTAATATGTTGGGTCCATCGATTTTTATAAAAATTGTTGTGTCCACTTTACCCCTGGAGAATCCTTTCTCAATAAGAAACTTACTTAAGTCTTTCATACAAAGCTCTAGGGGCTTGTTTGAGGCCATAAAGCGCTTTTCTTAGCTTATACACATGATCCTCTAAGTGAGGGTCCTCAAAACCTGGAGGTTGACCTACATACAGTTCTTCGTTTATATAACCATTTAGGAATGCGCTCTTCACGTCCATTTGATATAGCATGAAATTCTTGTGAGAGGCAAAAGCTAATAACATTCTTAGAGCTTCTAACCTAGCTACGGGGGCATATGATTCTTCGAAATCTATTCCTTTTTCTTGACAATACCCTTTGGCTACAAGTCTTGCTTTGTTTCTGGATATATTTCCATTCTCATCTAGTTTATTTTTGAACACCCATTTTGTTCTAATCATAGATTTATCCTTGGGCCTAGGAACTAACTCCCATACTTCATTTGTTTTAAATTGATCTAATTCTTCTTACATGGTCTTGATCCAAAATTCATCTTTTAAGGCTTGTTCTATACAAGTTGGCTCAACCTTTGATATAAAAGCCACATTATTACAATATTGCTAGAGAGATGCTCTAGTCATTATTCTTTGGTTTGGATCTCGTATGATTTGATCTTTGGGGTGACTTGATGCATGCTTGAAACTTCTAAGAAGCCTATCTAGATCTTTCTCTTGTAAAGGTTGTTCTTGAGATTGAGATTGAGAACTTGATGGCACTTCTCTTGATTCCTCTTGGACTTTAGATTGAGACATTTCAGATTCATTTTTGTCTTCTCCTTGAGAGTTTAGCTTTTCCATTTCCTTAGATACACCTATGGAATTTGTTTCATCTTCATTACTTCCTTTTTACTCAAAAGATTCATTGAATTTAACATGAATTGATTCTTCTAGAGTATTTGTTCTAATATTATATACTCTATAAGCCTTGCTAGTATTTGAATATCCAAGAAATATACCTTGATCACTTTTAGCTTGAAATTTTCCTACATTGTCCTTAGTGTTTAGAATATAGCATTTACATCCAAAAGTTCTAAAATAGGATACATTAGGTTTCTTGCTATAATATAATTTAAACAGAGTTTTCTTGATACCTTGCCTTAAGTTAAATCTATTTAGGATATAACATGCGACATTAACCACTTTCGCCCAAAAATAGGTCGATAAACTGTTTTCCAAAAGCATAGTCCTAGCCATCTCTTGTAGGGTTCTATTTCTCCTTTCGACGAACCCATTTTGCAGTGGTGTTCTAGGCATGGAAAATTGATGATGAATTCCATTCTCTTCACAAAACTCCATAAATGACCTATTCTCAAATTCTCCACCATGATCACTTCTTATTGAAACTATTTTATCATCCAATTCTCTTTGAATTCTCTTAGGTAGCTTAACAAAATTTTAGAAGGCTTCATCTTTTAACGATAAGAACATAAACCATGTAAGCATAGAAAAGTCATCCACTACAACGTATGCATAAGATTTTCCACCCATACTCTTAGTTTTTGTGGGTCGAAATAGGTCCATGTGTAAGAGTTGTAAGGGTTTACTAGATGATACTACATTCTTAGACTTAAACGAAGCTCTAGTTTGTTTCCCTTGACAACACACATCACAGAAAATTTTTTCATTAAATTTCATCTTAGGAAGCCCTAGAACTAAGTCTTTGTTAGAAATTTTTCTAATTAGGTCGGGATTAACATGTCCTAGTCTTCTATGCCATAATAGAATGTCTTCATTTTTAACCATTAGGCATTTTGCATTATTTTCCTCAATGTCGGCAATGTACACATTACCTTACCTTTTAGCACATATAATAGGAGATTTATCAATATCAACAATGAGACAAAATTTTTGTTTAAAGATAACCTCATAACCTTCATCGCAAAATTGACTAATGCTAAGAAGGTTGTGTTTTAAACCATCTACTAACAAAACATTCCTAATGGTGGTGTGTTGAGGTTGACCAACTATGCCAATACCAACCACCTTACCTTTAGCATTATCTCCAAAAGTGACAAAACCACCGTCTTTGGGAGTGAGATCTCAAAATAGACCTTTCTCACTAGTCATGTGAAGTGAACATCCACTATCCATATACCACTTGCTGCCCATTGTGGTCCTCATGCACATCTGTATATATAGAATCATATCTTAGCTTTGGGAATCCACTTAGTGACGAGTCCCTTATGTCTAACTTCATCAAAACCAAATGTTCGAACTACTTTTGATGTGTTTGCATGAGATACATTAAAAACATTAGGAATTTCATGATTTAGGTCTCTCATAGTTTGGACCACCCCTTTGGGTATCCACATTTGAACTTCTCTACTTTTTCTAGATTGAGGTTGCCACCTAGACTGTCTCCATTCTCTCTTTGAAACATTATATTTTGGTCTAGGTTTTGAATTCCTTTTAGAGATTAATGTAGCTAGAGATTTTTCAATTGCATTCTTTTCAACTATTATTTTTTTTGTTTTGAATCTTTACAGACTTATTCTCTTCTTGAAGCTTGATCAATTTTTCATTTAACTCATTCTCATTCTCATTCTTTATATCTTTAGAATTTTCTTCCAAATCCTTTATTTGACATTTTAACTTCTCATTCTCTTCCTCGTGAGATTTCTTTGAATTTCTCAATTCTTTCTTAACTCTTTGATATTCCTTAAATAATTGTTTGCATGCTTCTTGAAGTTCTTCTAAGTCCATTTTATCCTTTTTTTTCTTCATCTTCTATTTCCATAAAACATACATGTGCTTGTTCTTCTTTGGATTCGGACGATCCACTTGGGGTATTCTCATCCCATGCCACAAAGGCTTGTTTCTTTGGTTTCTTAAATCTTTTCTTTTCTCCTTTCTTTTCCGTTTTCCTTTCCTTCTTATCTTTCTTTTCTTCCGGACAATCATATTGCATGTACCCTATCTTTTTACAATTACAACAAGTTGGTGGAACTCTCATACCTTTCGTTCCTTTCTTTTTCATAAGTCTTGCGAAAGTTCTTGTTAAGAGAGCAGTCTCATCATCATTCTCTTCTTCACTAGATTCAGTTTTTCATTGGTTTTTAGAACTAATGTCTTCTTGCCTTTAGTATCTTCATTTGATTTGTTTAGAATCAGGTCATGAGTAAGAAGTGTTTCTATTAATTCTTTCATTCTTAATAATTTTAGATTCTTGGCTTTAGATATTGCAGTCGCTAATGGCTACCATTCTAATGACAACGACCTAAGTATTTTCTTTACTTGATCCTCTTCAGAATTGATTTTTCCTAACATCTTAAGATTGTTTATTATCTTTTGGAACCTACCATTCATATCACTGATATTCTCATTTTTAAGTAGTTTAAATTCTTCATATTGTGACATCAATAGATTTATCTTGGTATCTTTCACTTAATTGGTTCCTTCATAAACAACGTCTAGTTTTCTCCAGATTTCATGTGATGTGGAGCAAGCAGAGAGTTTCTCATACTCACTAGGTAAAATAGAGCAAAAAATTATGTATTTGGCTTTATGGTCCATTTGATGCTTCTTAATGTCTTCCTCGGTCCATTCTACTTCTTTGGTTGAGGTTGTAATAAAACCGTCTCTAACTATTTTCCATAATTGATAGTCCATAAAGAACAAGTAGGACTCCATCCTCATTTTCCAATAGGTATAATTAGTTCCATCAAAGAAAGGTGGTCTTGAGGGTGATGGTCCTTTGGTTATGGCTTGGTTGGCAAATGATGCCATTTTCGGATCTCTTCTAAGTTGGGTATTAAAATAGTAAACTTGACTATTTTAGAAGCCTGCTCTAATACCAATTGTCGGTCCCTTAATATATGATCACTCAAGAGGGGGGCGAGTGAATTGAGTGATTAAAAACTTTTCGAACTTTGCCCAATTTACTTTATTTCTTGAGAAAATTAATAATGAAAAATCTTTATGTTATTACACCTTATTGTTTAGATCAACCGAATTACTACTTAATCAATCTTAAGATAATGGAATTGATTTATTTAATGAGTCTTGTAGAATCGAAATCAACACAAAAAATACTAAGGCAGTAAAAGAAAATGAAGACCACGATATATAGTGGTTCGGTGTATCACAAACACCTACTCCACTCTTCCAAGGTCTAACCACCCTTAGGGTTCCACTAAATCCAATCAATGCTAAGGTTTTCCCTTAGCTTGCCTTGGAAACTAGTTCAACCACACATACACGCCTAGATATATACCCAGATCTAGGCAACCAATACAAGTCACAAATGAGTTTAAAGATTACAAGATCGGCCCTTACTAGGACACAAACCAATTAGGAAATATGAGGGATTACAAAACAGAAATGAATGCAATAAATATACCCTCAAATCTGTAAATGTAGCAGTGGAGTATTCCACACTTTGATCTTCAACAATAGTGGGCTCGTCAGTTGATTCTGATTCGAACATGTGAGCCTTAACTAGCAATGGATCTTTGAGAGAGCTTTTTCTTGTTGGTTTGGATGTTCAGAACGGCATAAGTGGCTCTCTTGATTTGCGTATTAAAAATTTATAGAAGCTAGGGCAACCTGCATAACGTGAAAGGAAGTTTGGCCGTGAGACAAATTAAGTCGACTTAACCTAACGGTGAGTCGACTTATTTTTTGCCTAAGTCAACTTATTTCAAAATAAGTCGATTTATTTCTTATTAAGTTGACTTAGCATAAAATGCCTCTCGGCCGAGTCGACTTAACCAAAAATCTGTAAAAACACACTCTTTGCTGATCGACTTATCTGAGATTAAGTCGACTTATTAGTCCATTTTATGAAAAAAACATTTAACTTGAATTTAAATGAAAAGAACATTTTGATAGAAGAGGTAAATCGTAGGTGGAGACTTTGTCTCACTGTACAGAGTAAGGAATCAAACTCACAACCTATTGGTACGAACCTCAATTAATTGTGGCTCAACGACTTGACCTGTACCTTTAAGGGTAAGGACAATCCATCTTAGCTAAATGCTCAAGAAGAGAACATTAAGAGAGTAGACATTTTCTCTTTCCTTGATTTTGAATAAGTAATAGAAGGACTTTCCCATAATCCACCGAAGTAGTCTCATTACCTTCTTTGGTTACAGGACCCAAGATTGACCTTTGATTCAAACATCCGTTGGGCATAGGAAACTCATTTTCTTGCTAGTGTGATCCCTCACCTCATTAAGTGAAGCAGTATCTATGAAACAAAGGGAAAGTCCAAGCCTCTTGTGGTGCAAAGTAAGTCACAAAATGTTAACTCTTAGGGTAGTGCAACAAGTAAAGGACGACCACTAAGAAACCCGCCCTCCACCAATAATTTTAATGTTGTCATTGAAAAGGCTTTCTTGCATTCTTGATCGATCTCAAAGCATTGGAATGCACATTTAAAAGCATTGGAACCAAGGTTTGTCCCATCTTCTTGGGCTTAAAAGTATACCTAGGGCTAGTTTGGATGAAGCAGCACATTCGTTAATGGCTCGTTTTTCAAGCAAAAAGTCTAAAGAAACCATGCACAAGTTTTTTTCCCAACTAAAGCAAAAGGAATAAAAAAGTTACTTTAGAAATATTGTGCCTTCTTTAAGTTAGAGTTGCTAGCTATGGAAAATATTAATAAAAATGTGGCCATTGCAACCTTCCCATTACTTCGCGTCCCCTTCTCAAAAGGGTCAGATTAAAGCCTAAAATGCCTATTCTATAGTGTGGAGAAGCATAAGAATGTTGAAGAATCCCTTGCTCCAAGGAGGGAATGGAAAAACCAGAAGAGAAACACCTAAAAAGTAGGATCAATCTATCTAACCCCTACTTAGAGGAAGACAAAGAAGAACCTCATCATGATTGCAAAGATGAAAGATCATATGTAACAGGTAATTTTTTAGAGCTTAAGATCAATAATAACCCCCCCTTAATGTTTCGTGCACTTGAGTCCTCACACAAATCTACAACCCTCCTTATTTATGGTACATAACCTTAGCCCATACAAAATGAGGGTAATGATAACTTCAAATATCATGGTTTCCACTAGCAATCTGTATATGATATAGATTATAAAGACCTAATTGTTAGAAATCGAGAATCTAGTCCAACAAGGATAGCTACAAAGGTATGTGATAGGTCGACCTGCCATAATAATAAGTACCTAAAGAATGGAGGTGTTGGTAGCAAACCTCGCCTCCACTGTAGAATGACCTCACATGATAAATCATTATACATACCATTCTCGGTGGAATTGCCTAACAAGGGAACTCAAATGGATACCGGGGAGGGGGGGTATTCCAAGCCACCAAGAGACCCCACTATGAGTCGAACAAGATATAACCTATGGACAATGGTATTGAGATTATTAGAATCCCCCCATAATGACGCAGTGGCTGTAATGATGATAGCAAACTTTGAGGTGAGGTGAATTCATGTAGATACTAAAAGCTTCATTAACGTTATGTTTTATGAAGCCTTTATGAAAATCGTAATGATCGATTTCAATAGCCTTTAGGTATTTAATAATCAAGACATCTTGAGATTGATCAGATTTGTAGTCAGTTTCAATGCCTAGCTAATATACTTAGAAGGGGTGGTATTGCCCATCGCCCTCGATTATGATAGGAAACAAACCTTCCCAAAAATTCATGATGATCAAGATTAGTTGTAATATTAATTCCTAGCATTATATATGTTAGGATTGAATCGTGAAAACAAAGAATGATAACTAGAAATTAAATGGGAAAAAGGTAAAAAAAATTAACATAGTTTGGCTCAAGTCTATGTCTACTATCCCACCACAAGGGAATAATTCACTAGCTAAAAACAAACTAACGTCACAGCTTTTGATAAGTGGTCACACCATACACTAGAGCTCTAATTATCAAGTTGTGGAATATACAAGACACCCAACCACAATAATTTGGATATATCTTTCCACTATACTGAGAGTGGTCCATCAAAGTTTGAACTAGCTTGCCTATTCATTAGCACCAAATCACAATCATAATGGGATTAGGTTTCTTAGACCTCTCTTAATCTCCTAATTAAAATCAACATCTGTAAGGATTATCTAAGAGACATTTCCTCTATTAGATTAATCTTATCAAATAAGATAATAATCTTAATCAAACTAAAATTTGACGATTTATCCCAACAATTCCTTCTTCGACTCAAGTTCTCAAACATACCCACAATTCAATCTAGAACACAAATCATTGGACAAAAAATGATGAAAGGCTAAACAAGTTGGGACATAATGGCTCTTCAATGGTTACTTTCATCCTTTCTTTAATTGTAACCTTCTCTCACAATAGTGATCACAATGGTATCATCCTCATGGAAAATGTAGCAAAACCCTTTTCTATTTCAAGGTAGTAGGAGAAAACAATCTTTAGTAGGTCTCATGGTTGTCTAACTATGGCAACACAATAGTTCTCTCTTCTCTAGGTCTTCTCTAGTAATCAGTAATGGTTGATAACTTTTTCTCCAATTGTAACAATCTCAAACTTTAGTAATGCATGCAGATTCGTCGACAACAACTTCAGTAGTTGACCCTTCCTTAACGTCATAAAGGACCACAATAGTACCTGGTTTTGCAACACATGAAATGAAGTCATTTTTTTTTTATAATGCAATGCAATCTTAAGGAGGCCTATTCTTAATACATTAGAAGCAGTCATATCAACTTTGCACCTAAATATTAAATTTCCTACTCAATGTGGAGTATGAGAGATGAAGGGAGACCAAAAGGTGTCTCGTCTCGTGAATGCTTAATTTTTTCTCAAATTCTAAGAGAAGAATGTTAGTACCCCCTCAAGTCTGTAAATTTTGGTGAATAACCCCCAAACTGCATCAAGGAGCTCATCGTCATTTTACTTTGTGTGAATGAACCATAGAAAACTGTCAAGTTTGGTACCTTATTGTTGAGGAACTTCCATGATAGGTTAACTAGGTTGATACAAAAATAATCATACATTTTTCCCTAAAAGCCATCAATATGCCAAGGATATAGATCCTTATATCACCATGCATTAGTGTAGAAGAAAAGGAAACGGTATTCCTTGTGATTTTATTGATATGAATGAAAAAATATTTGTACAGGAGGTTTTCTAAGAATTCTCCTAAAATTTGATTACATCCCTATTATCTAAATTACTGTAACACCTTGCCTTTCACGGGCTCGTCACTAAAAGGCAATTCCTGGGATTTCTTTTTTTTTTTTTCCAAGTTCAATATGCATGGTGTATCAAGAACAATCTTCACATGCAGATACAAACCTCGAGAACCCCAGTCTTGCCCATTTAACTATCAAGATCAATAATCTTAAACTAAATGAAACATATTATAACACAGTGGAATATTTAACATTAAAATATCGTGGCCTTCCACGAGTTTTATACAAAGTGTTCCCACACTGAAATACAGATTACAAAATGACCAAATGATAATGACATTGGCATACAACCGTTCATACATATACCAAAATAAATACTAACGCCCCAAAAAGATACAACGATTATCAAATTAAACACCATTGACCCTCAACTGGCCACGTCCTCTCCCTCGCAGTAGTCCCTGGCTAGAACGTTGAATGTTCCAGGGGCATAACCCAGGTTAGATGATAAAACATCTAAATGATGGTATGAAACAGTTTACTAAATGCATCAAAGACATACGAGCATGACATAAACAGACAACAACAACATGTAGCATGTCTAACTTGGGAAATCTCCCTGACATACTCAACCTCCCGTGGAAAATCCATTTCACACACCTTTGGGGTTGACCTTGCCGCGACATACTTAATCCTCGAGTGTCCTACCGTGTCATTCGTTCACCTGGATTAACATTGCCCCATTCTCAAGTAGACCCCATCTCGTCCCTACGAACATAACATCAACACGAAAACCAATACCCCGGTGATATGAAAATCACACGCCATGCACTGACTCTTTTATAAGTAAAAACAGTTGATGCAATATACCATATGTTCAATATGCAAATGATACCACAAGTACATAAGTGAAACGCCTTTGTAAAACAATCCAAGTCTTGGAGGGTATAACCGCTCACTAGAACTAGTTCAATCACGTGTATTCTAAGCTCGGGAGGGTAAAACTGCTCACCTAAACCCACTACACACACTCTAACACACATTCAAGACAAGGTAAAGCTAGAATCAAACCACTCACCTCAATTCAGAAAAGTCTGGTTTTTGCCTAAAAAAACGTGTTATGTCTTAAAAAATGTGCAATCCTTCCCTCCAACAACCCAATCGTCTCCTATTTACCATTTAAGACCTTAGAAATCAATATTTTTATTTTTTTTTCTCAATTTTTTCTATTTTTCTTTATTTTTAAACCTTCATTGCCTTCAAAAATTCATAAAAAATCCCTAACATCAAATTTCACCAAATCCTTTTCCATGAAAATTACTAAAATAATTTTAACAAAATTAAAAAATTAATTTCAGAGGAAAACCCTACCTCACGCGCCACCCAAAGCCTCAGCGAGTGAAGCCCATGCGTAGCCAGTGTAGGTTGTCTTCTCCAGCGATGGCGGTTCTCTAGCGACTTCCTTTGGCCAAAACAACTATGGGGCCTTGAAGATCTCGATGAGGCGACCTCGATGGTGCCTTCAAACATCAAAAAAGGTCGTCAAAAAACGCTTTAAAAGCAAGTTGCAGGTCGCGGTCCAGCGGCCCTCAATTTTCCAGCCAACTCACTAAAACCCTACTTTCTCTACACCAAACGCTCCGAAAATGCTCTCCAACCTTCAAAGAACAAAACCCCCTTATTCGTGAGCCTCGATTCAATCTAAAACGCCCTCAATTTCTTTCGATTTCTTTGAAACCCTCGGCCTCGATTGGGCTATTTATACCCGTTCTCGACCCAAATTCCCACCAGAACTCGATTGATCTTATCCCCAAGTCTAGCCTCCAAACCAATCAAACATCCCTAAATCATGTGACATAGCCCTCGAAAATCTCAGCCAAATCGGCAATCACCTCTGCCATTTAAATCGGTCACTTCACTATTTTTTTCGGCCAATAGTAACTCCTAATCACTTCATCATCACTTGGAGGCTATTTTGGAGCCTCTAGGTGACCTTCCCGATGCCTCCAGAGGTGGCTGCCGGCGGCCATGTGCGGCCGGTCGGATTCACACCATGAACTTTTATTTTTTTACACGTTAGCCCCTTGATCATTTCCAAACCTCATTTCTCCCTATCCATGGCACCCCTAGACTTTTCATTAATTCCTTGACTACCCACACATTCTAAACTTCTCATTTCCCTCAAGAATTTCTGAGAAATTCATTGTTTTGACCTTCCTTGGGCAGTTTACAAAATCTTTACTTTTGCCTGGATGCCCCTAATCGCATGTTTTCGACCTCAAACCTTCGTGAATCTCTTGGCTTTATCGAATATCACCTATTTGTGCCATTTTACCTTAATTGAATTGCTTTGACTTAGTCCCTTATCTTTCGTTTATGTTTTAGATATTGCACTTTGGCCCGAAACTATTATAAATTCCACTTTGACCCGTAATTTTTGAAAATACTCTTAATATTAAATATTGGGTATTACAATTGCATTCCTAATATCTAGGACTAGATTACAATAATACTTAAATGTATAACAAGGATAAATAACAGATAAAAATAAAAAATAAGATAAATACTCTAAACTTTATCTCTAGCCAAGCTATTTTTATCTCTTAGTTCTTTTGATCATCTGCTGCTGTTATTGTCTTCTTCATAGCTTGGAATCCTCATCTTCGTATACTTCAACAGTCCCTCTCAAGCTGGTGAATGGATGTCTACCATTCCTAGCTTGCCTACTAACTCCTCAAATTGCTTAATGGCCAACCCTTTACTAAGAAGATCTGCCACCTATTGATTGGATGAAACATAGGAGGTTTGTCACAATCCGAATTCCAATTTTTCTTTAATAAAATGCTTTTCAATCTCAATGTTCTTGGTCTGGTCATGTTGTATCGGGTTATGAGCAATATTTATTGCTGATTGGTTGTCACATAGTAGCTTAATGGGTGTTGTATCTAAATCTTCAAATCTTTTAGAATGATCTATAGCCATAGGAGTTCACACACACCAAGGGTTATAGCCCTAAATTCAACATTTGCACTTGATCATGCTACCACCCCTTATTTTTACTTTTACAAGACACCAAATTACCCCTTAAGAACACACAAAATCTAGTTGTGGACCATCTATGCACTAGAGAGCCTCCATAATTCGCATCTATGTAACCTTGAACTTTCAAGGTTGCTCCTAGTGCAAAAAGAATGCCTTTGCCTGGTGTAGCCTTTAGATAATGTAGAATTCTTCTTACTGTCTGCATGTGTTCCTCATTGGGGCTATTCATCAATTGGCTTACTAGGGTGACTTGAAATGCTATGTCCAGCCTAGTATGTGAGAGGTATATTAACTTACCTACATATCTTTGAAACTACCCTTTATCTATTGCTTCCCCAAAGTCATTTTTAGTAGGTTGATGTTTGTATCCACTGGAATCTCTGCTCCATTTCCTTTTAGTAGGCCTGTCTCAACCAATTAATTAAGTGCATACTTACGCTGAGATAGAAATATCCCCTTTTGTGAATAGGCCACTTCAATTCCTAAGAAGTACTTTAATCTCCCAAGGTCTTTAATTTCGAATTCCTTAGCAAGATTTTGCTTTAAGCCTTCTTGTTTAGCTTCATCATTACGTGTCACAACAATATCATCAACATAAACCAATAAAGTAGTTACCTCATCTCCTGTATGTTTAATGAATAGGTGTGGTCCATTAGGCTTTGATGGTACCCCATAGTATTCATTGCTATAGAAAGTCGCTTAAACTAGGCTCTTGGGGACTACTTGAGTCCATATATTGCCTTCTTCAACTTGCACTCTTGTCCTTCTTTGTTATGTGAAAAATTGGGAGGTAATTCCATGAGCATTTCTTCCTTTAAATCTCCATGTAAAAATGCATTTTTAACATCAGGTTGTTGCAACTTCCACCCCAAATTAGCTACTAATGAAATGAGTACTCGAACGGTTGTCATCTTTTCTACTGGGGAAAACGTTTCAAGATAATGAATCCCATAGGATTGAGTGTAGCCCCTGGCCTCTAACCTTTCCTTGTATCTATCAAGGGTACCATCAGCTTTATATTTTAGATTGAAGATCCACTTGTAGCCCACAGGTCTAACTCCCTTGGGTTGAGATACTAATTCCCAAGTTTTATTCTTATGCAAAGCCCTCATATTTTCTAACATGACTTCTTTCCAATTTGGATCCTTTAGTGCCTCCTCCACTAATTTTGGAATAACAATAGCATCTAGTGATGTTAGGAAGCTTTTGTGGGTAGGAGAAAGGTGATGATAGAATAGGAAATTGGCTAAAGCGTGTTTTATGTAATTTTGGGCTCCTTTTCAAATTATAATTGGAAGGTCTAGATTAGTAAATTCTGGTTCTGTTATAGTTATTTTTTTAGGTGTGTGTTCTTTCATACTTGAATTAGGGGATGCAATTGGTGTGGGTTGTGGACCATCACTAGGTTACCTTCTCTTGTACACATAGGGGGATCCTTTAAACCTATCAGAAGGAACCAGTTGTTGGTTTGCTGATTCAGGGCATGTTGGATAAAGAGGAAAAGCTTTTGATAGATTGCACTGGTGAGAGGGAGGCTGGGATGACTTAGAAAGATGTTGGATAACATTAGCAGTGGTTCTAGAAAGGGAAAGTAACTGTCTAAATTGGTTTCAGTTTGAGTGTTCTCCCCCTCATGCTGAGAGTCAAAGAAGGATTTAGACTCAATAAAGGTGACATCCTTAGAAACATAAATTTTTCAAGAAATAGGGTTGTAACAGTTATAACCCTTTTGGGTTGGAGAATAACCTATGAACACACACCTTCTTGCTCTAGGGTCTAGTGTGTCTTAGTGGATCTTGGGTATGTGAACAAAGCATGCACATACAAAAACTTTGAGAGGAAAATGAGAAAGTAACTTTAGGTCAGGGAAAAATTTTGTTGAGCATTGGAGAGGACTTTGATTATTAAGAACCTTAGATGGGACCCTATTAATTACATTAGTGGCTTTTAAAACAACCTCTCCCTAAAGATATTTAGGAACAATGTGATAATGAAGAAGGGCTTGGGTGACATTGAGGAGATGTCTCATCTTCTTTTTAGCTACTCCATTTTGTTATGGAGTGTCTATACATGAAGATTCATGGACTATCCCTTCATTTTGGAAAAAATGATGGAAGTGAGCATTGAAATAATCCCTTACATTATTTGTTCTAAATTGTTTTATAGAAGTTCCAAATTGAGTGTGGATCATTTTGCAAAAATAGGGTAGAAGAGTCCCAATGCTAGCCTTATCTTTTAGTAGAAAAATCCAACACATTCAGGTGCAATCATCTATAAATGAAATAAACCACTTTGCCCCTAAATAATTAGGAATTTTTGAAGGCCCCCAAACATTTGAATGAATTAAAGCAAATGGCTTAAATGAATATTGCTAATCGGATAAGAAGATCTATGATGTTTAGCCATAACACACACATCACATTGACAATTGCTAGGACCAAGAACTCTAAACAAAGTAGGGAACATTTCCTTTAATAGACTAAAAGAAGGATGACCTAAACAAAGATGATGAAGCTAAATGGAAAATTGATCAGATGCTAAATTTTTGGTTGAGTAGGCTGCTTGCAATTGGTTGTCTTTAGGTAAGGAACTCCTCCCTTGTAAGATATACAACCTATGTTTCTTTTTAGCCACACCAATCATCCTCCCCGTGTTCATGGTCTAAAATTTACACACATATGAAGAGAATACAACATTGCAATTGAGGTCTTTTGTGAGTTGTTTTATGGAGATAAGGCTTAGGGTTAAATCTGGTACGTACAGTACTTGATTTATTGATAAATGAGGGCCAAGACTTACTTTGCCTTTTCCTTTAATAGTGTAATACCCCAAATTTTTGAACTTAAAAATGATGTAATACCTAAGATTGTTAGGTTCTAATACTTGAGGAAATAGGTCCTTTCAAGGGATTATAGCAGTCCTGAGACAAAGATTCAGTTTCTGAGCCAGTGGCAAAATCGTAAATACTAAAATTTACGTAAAAGTGTAATTTACCTAAAAAATCTTGGGGTATTAGCGTAATTTATTCATTTTGGGGACCAAAAAGTGCAATTAAAAATGACCTGGAGACCAAGTTGCAAGGATCTAAGTGCAGTTACGTGAAAATTTCAGGCCAAAGCGTCATTTGTTGAAACCTTAAAACATCTCTTTAAAATATCTTTGGATTTCAAACTTCAATTAAATGTAGCTTTGGATCGTTTTAAAGTCCAAGTCCAAGTCTTTGCTTAAAGTCAAAGTCTTCTCCAAGTCTTTTGCTTAGTCTCCAAAGTCTCCAAACCTTATCCTCAAGGACACTTGGCAAGCAATTATTGGGCATTTGGAAAATAAGATAAGATCACATAATGGCTG
Source organism: Diospyros kaki (assembly GCA_036245055.1). Classification (NCBI taxonomy): domain Eukaryota; kingdom Viridiplantae; phylum Streptophyta; class Magnoliopsida; order Ericales; family Ebenaceae; genus Diospyros; species Diospyros kaki. The sequence goes on from BSEG01000010.1 coordinate 6,449,487, forward strand.
ATAATGACCCTCTTGAGGTGGCATCGCCTGATTGGCCAGGAAAAGCTTACTTAGCCTCCAAGTTTGGTAAAGTCTCTAAAACTTATCCTTAATAAAATGTAGCAAGCATTGATTGGCCACTTAGAGATAGGATCTGAAGTCTCATGATGACCTCGCAAGGTGGCGACATGTGATTGGCCCAGGAAGTCTATAAATAAAGCCATGGGTTTGTTTACAAATCATTCCAAACATTTCTAAAGAAAATCTATGCCAAATTGAGGGAAGCAAATGGAAGGGTATTATTCTTGAGAAAGAGGGGAGAGTTCTACCAAAAGAAGGAAGAAAATTTCACTAAGAACGAGGGAGAAAATGCCTCATCAGGAAGTTTGGGCTGCCACCATAGATCGCACCAAACGACGTCAAAACCACAAGAAAACCATTCCCATTAGTCATAAATAGTGCTTCCTAAGGTAATTAGTCAAGGTGAGTGGTTTTCGCATGCTTCTTGCTTCCTCTTGATTATTCCTTGGTCTCATTTGTGTGGGGTTGGTGGCTTACGTCTCATGTTTCCTTGCTTTCAAGCATTTCTTTCCTATTTTGCCTGTATCACGGAGTTTGTTGTTGTGGTTTGTTGATTGTGTTAAACATGATTACTCTCGCGCGTGGTTTGTGGTTTGCACATCATATTTTCCTTTGTTTGTGCACTATGTCTATAGGTGGGGCCGTGCCTACTTGATATTCCTTAGTTTGTACATATTCCTTCTGCTTTGTCTTCAACATGTTGTTTGGTGACAGTGGCTATTGGTGGATCGAGAATTTGTATATGATGATTGGTCACTTGTTAGTGAATCGTCACGATGATCGGGGGGGTAATCCTGTGCCTGCAAGTGGGGCTGAGAGGTTAGACTCCGATCACGTGTCTACAGGTAGGGCTTAGCATACAGGTGAGGCTGAGGCGTTTCACACGAGGGCCGATAGGAATGATGGTGACTCGGGGAGACTTCTTGATGTATTGCATTTTTGCTCTTGCATGCACTGTTTCCTTTCTTTCTTACCACTCACCTAGATGTAATATCTAACTTGAGTTGATGCCCCTAGAACATTCCACGTTCCAGGTATATTGGAGGTGCCAAGTGTTTCAGGTTCCATTTCAAGAGTGGGCAAGGAAGGTGGTGTTTGGCTAGCTTTGGGTTTTATTTCATTATGTACCCTTGTAACCAAGTGATGTAATGTAATAGGAGTTAGGATACTCAAGGTTGTAAAGGGTGTGTGTGGGTGTGTAGTGACCCTAGATAGGGTCTGGAATTTTCATTAAACCAATTTAGGAAAATGGTAAGTTTGAACCATTTTAGAATTTTAATTATAAAAAAAAAATATTCATAATTATGATTTATGGAATTTTGTGACTTGGGTTTTGTGTTAGGCCAAAGTTGATAATCGGTTTGGGCTTTAGCTTTGGGATGAGTCCAATTGAGATAACCCAGCTAAAAAATAAAAAAAAATAAAAAAAGAAATACGTACACCTGAAGTTGGCTACGTTTAATGTAGAGCAGCAGTGGCCAGTGGCCATTTTATTTTAAGCAATAGTGGAATTTTACACTGAGGATAATATGCTATTGAGGTCATCTGTCGCCACGTAGGAGTTAAAGTTGCTAAAGGTGAGTCTTGTGGACGGCAGATTGTCGGATCTCACATGGCTATTTCAGAACAGGGGTTCTGCGTGTGTGAAGAAGGTCTAAATTATCATTATTCCTGAGTCTCTGTGTGAGGGTAGGAGCAGACGGAAGTTGTTACTTTCATTGAGGTAATCTTTTTCCTTCCATAGAGGTTTCAAACATCAAGTATAAGTCTTAAGCTGGTTCATCTGTGTCATTCGTATAGGCTAAGATATTCATATATCAGAGGTGTGTGTTGAGGCTTGAGTTTCAAGTGTATATCAGTAAGGCAAGTATCCTATCTATTATCTTCATTTGATTTAATTAGAATGCTAATCATCCTTTCATAGCAAGTTCTTTCTCCTTCATTAATTCTTCAATGCAAGTTCAAGTTCCTATTATTCTTCTGTAAGTTTTACATACACATATATATATATACGTATGCCCAGTTATTGTAATTGTATACTTATATTTATTCATAAATCAGTTTAAACCCAATTTTTGCACTCAAGAAGTTTATTCTCTTCAGTTGGGATTGATCTTCCAACAATTCTTTCAGAATGGTGTAGCCTATATAGGATTTGTGAAGTGTATATATATATATATGCGTATAAATTGTAAGAATGTTTCTGGGCAAGATGTTAAATTGTAGCCCAGATGAGATATGAATGATAAAATTAATTAATTAAGAAGGATAAGTTGATTAGCTATATGGGCAATCTAATCAAAGTATTTATCATGAGATCCAGAAATTATGAAAAGTTCGAATCAGTGAAATTTTGCTCATTTATGTGAAAATTTATAGCAGACATTCGAATGGTTCTTCCAGCCATTCGAATGCCACAATATAGCATTCGAATGCTTTGTGGAGGAATCAATTAATTTTAGTAATTTTCTATTCATAAACCATCAAAATTAATCAGGCATTCGAATGCAAAGCAAAAGGATTCGAATTGATTTGTCATTTTACTGTTCCTAAGCCTTCAAAATTGGAAGGCATTCGAATGCTACAGTGATAGCATTCGAATGAATTGGTTTAATTTGCTGAGTACTGTAGCGGCATTCGAATACTATAGTGAAGTCATTCGAATGAATTGGTTTAATTTGCTGAGTACTGTAGCGGCATTCGAATACTATAGTGAAGTCATTCGAATGGATTGGTTTAATTTGATGAGTACTGTAGCAATCAGGCACTGTAGCATCCGAATGTTGGTATAGCATTCGAATGCCTTGATTGGGATTCGAATGCTTGAATAGTATGTGGTAAGGGATTCGAATGCTTGAATAGTACTGTAGCAGATGGCACTGTAGCGAGTACTGTAGCATCCGAATGGGAAAATTTTTATTTAAAATATATTGTTATCTAAATACTTTTCTAAAAATTTTCTATATTAAAATGATAAAAATCTAATATTCAAATAAGATTATTATTTTGCCATCAAACCCATTTACTTGAGAATAATACCGAAAATTCTTTTTCTTTAACTTGCATTTTTAAATGTGAGTAATATTTAAATGATAGAAAATAATTTTGCCTGTTAATTAAATGTTATGATTTAAATACCCGTTCATAAAATTAAATTATGATAATTCTTGCTCTAGAAATTTACAATGCTCATATACATTAAATGTTTATCCTAATACAACACTCCATAGCCAATAAATTGAGTCTAATTTAATCGTGGCTATATAAGAGGTAGAATTTAATCAAGATAAATACGCCATGAGTATGTTCAAAAGAATAATCCATAGAATTTCCATATCCTTGAATTTTAAGAATTGATCATTTAATATACATGGCCCTGAATGGATTCCAATATTCCCTAGTTAATCTTGAATAAGCAATTCATAATGCATAGCATGATTTTGCTTGATACTTAAATGTAATTATATGTGCACCCATTATGTATGAGCATTGAGCACGTTATTATGTGGAGCACTTCATATTGTGTGCAAGCATTTATTTGTGCATATTGCACTAAGGAGATCCCATGAGCTCGAGTTTGAGTCCGACTATCGATAGTTAGGGGCATGTACAGCCTTAGCGAGTTATTTTATTTTGCTCCCAGATTTATGGAGCGGGGTTGATACCCGAGAGATATATACATGTGTTTATTGCTTACCTTGTAGGTTCCAGCATCACGCAGGTATGAGATTTATTTTAGGCCTTGTGCCAAGATGTGTTGCATTGAGATATGTGGGCCTTAGTGCTAGTATATGCATACCTGCATGAGTTATACATTTACATCTTATTTAACCTGCAAATCAGTCTAAAAGTTGAGCATATTCAATATATCCCTCAATAGAATATCTATATCTTTCGGTCTATGACTAATTGACCTTCTTTATCAAGGGAATCAATTATTTCTCTCTATTTAGAGATGAGTCGGTCGAGTTCGAGTTCGAGATTTTCCTTGATTCTGCATTATCGTTTCTTCATTGCTTATTACTTGCTGAGTCTTGTGACTCACCTTGCTTTCTTCACCATTCCAGGTTCTAGAGATAAAGCACCTGAGGTTGGTCCTAGTAGTAGTAGTGGGGGACGCTAGTTTGTCTGTGTACGTGGGGCCTACTCATGCCTTGAGATCTTGGTGGTTGTTGGGTTCTATTTTATAGACGACTTTTATTCCGGTTGTTGAGGGATATGACTTTCAGTAGCCAGTATTGGCTGAGTTGTATGCTGAGCTTATAGACTCAGCGAAATTATGTTATTTATCGGTCATGAGAGTTTGATTTTGTTCCTTTGGTGTTATTATTTGTTTTAATTTTTATGAATATAATGTGGCACCACCTCTTCCCTTGGCCTTAAGGGGAAAAGGGGGGGCTATAGGGTGCCCTACAATTGTACCTACAGTGATAAGTTGTGTCTTTTGGTGTATTGAGAGTCTTATACATTTCTTGTACTTGTAAAGGAAATCTAGTGGAAACCCATTTATTGAGCTTTGGTTAAGCTTGCAGGTTTGATCCAATGCTTCCGTTGATAAAGGTTTCCATAACGCTCGTAGGTGATGTCTTCTTATATTTCACGTTGTTGTGTATTTGGAAAAGCAGGGCGTTACAAATAGGAATAGAGGTCCCATTGGCAATAGTAATTTGTTTGATGGTTTCAAAGGGCTCAAAGGTATGCAAAACACGAAAATTGGGTGTCATATGTGTAACACCCCGCCTCGCCAGGAGTGTCACTATAAGGGTATTCCCGAGATTTTTTTTTTCCCTCCAAGTTCAACATGTACGGTGTATCAAGAACTATCTTTACATGTAGATACAAGCCCCGAGAACCCTAGCCTTGCCCGTTTAACTATCAAGATCAATAATCTTAAACTAAACGAGACATAATACAACGCAGCGGATACATTAACATCAAAACACCGTGGTTCTTACATAGTATTTCATTATAACAAAACACGTAATACAGATCAAATGATAACATTGCTACTATTCAACTGGTCATTTACAACCTGAAATACATACTAAAGCCTCCAACATTACAACGACTATCAAACTAAGCACCATTGGCTCACAACCGGTCACGTCCTTGCCCTCGCAACAGTCCCTGGCTGGAACATTGAACGTTCCAGGGGCATAGCCTAGGTTAGATGATAAAACATCTAAGTGACAGCATGAAACAGTTTATACAATGCATGAAAGACACATGAGCATGGCATACTCAAACAAACGACAACATGTAAGACTCGTCTAACTTGAGAAATCTCCCTGACATACTCAACCTCCCGTGGAAAACACCATTCCACACACCGTTGGGGTTGACCTTTCCGCGACATACTTAATCTCTCGAGTGCCCCACCGTGACACTCGTTCACCTGGATTAACATTATCCCATTCTCAAGTAGACCCTATCCTGTCCCATACGGACACAACACTGACACAAATATCAATACCCCGAGGATATGAAAATCACACGCCATGCACCGACTCTTTTGTAAGTAAAAATAGTTGATGCAATATACCACATGTTCAATATGAAAATGATGCCAAAATTACATAAGTAAAATGCATAAGCATAACATCCCGAGTTCTTGAGGGTACAATCGCTCACTCGAACTGGTTCAATCACGTGTATCCTAAGCTCAGGAGGGTTAAACCACTCACAGGAACCCACTACACCCACTCTAGCATATCTTCAAACAAGACAAAACTAGAATCAAACCACTCACCTCGAACGTATTCAGATCGCATCGATTCTTGTGTACTGCCTCAATTTGCGTGCCAAATCCCAAATACTTGAACTTACAGTCAACCTGGAACCATAACACTTCCTAAACACCATATTTGATTAAGCAAGCATTAAAATCTATTTTCCTCAATTTTTTCATAATTTCCTCTATTTTCTCCCATTTTTTCACCTCGATAATTCCAAAATAATTATTTCCTCAAGCATTTTTCCCAATTTTTCCATATGATAATTCCTAAAATAAATTAAGAAAAATACTAGAAAAGAAATTACCGATTTTCCCCCTGTCACGCACCCAGCGCGTGAGTATGCGTGAAGTGTGGCGCATGCGGCTCATGCATCACCTTCTTCTCTTATTTCCAGTCGGTGACACCTCATCCGATGATCGATTTGAGCACACCCCCTTCAAGCCCACTCTATGTCGATCCCAACCACACCATTTTTTGGCCGAAAGGCCACCGGAAAGAGGCCCAAACGGGTAGTTACAGGTCGCAGTGGTGGACCGCTTAGGGTTTTTCGATCATGCTTCGAACAGCCTCTAAATGCACACTAAAGCACATGAAATTCTCCAGAATCACTCGTCTTGATGCAAGGATGAAAATCCCTCTATCCACTTTCTTCGATTCACACCAAAACATGAGCAATTTGCTTGCCAAAATTTGAAACCCTCGGCCCCCCATTTTATAGCAATTTCCGACCGCCTCTCGACCAATTATCGGCCAAGGCTTGGCCCCCAAGCTAGCCCGCGCGGTATAGCACCTCCCCCAGTACTCCCTCAGTCGTACCATCGTCAAAAACGGCGGCCACATGTGGTGGATTGCGGCGGCCAACTTTTCCTTTGTGTTCACACTGTTGAAGTTTTGCTAAATTGCACTATAGCCCCCTTGCTTCTTCCATTGTCATTTCGGCCCTTTTCCTTGTGCCCCCGAACTATCGAAATATACCACTAAGTCCCACAAGTCTTGTACTATTCATTTCATCCTTGAAACTTTCAAAAAAATTACCGTTTTGACCTCCCTCGGGCAAAATTAAAAAATTGCACTTAGGCCCGACTAATCGATTTGACCTCAAATCCATTCATTTCAACCCAAAATCACTTAAGGGTTGTTCTATATGTAAAATTTTAGCCCTTGACACGCTCCGTTGACTTTTCGGATATCTCTAATGTCGATTTGGTTTTCTCAGCCCGATCGATAGCTGTATTGAAAACTGTTCCCGATCAAATTTCTTTTATCACTAAAAATCATAATTCGTGTCACTTGTCGATACTATACCATTTTATTTGGCTATCTAAGGTCTGGGTTACTCCCTCCGACTGATTCGATCGTTTAAAACTGCGTTAGTGTGCCTTATAGCCTTATTCTTTCGATAATTCCAATTATACCCTTCATTAAATATCATTTATACTCTTAATAATTTCCTAGGTATTACATTCTCCCCCCTTAATAAATTTCGTCCTCAAAATTTGGTCCGTGATAATTGTATCACCACTAAATTTCTTCCAAGTGTTATCATTTCCTCCTAATTTCATCTTCTCTTGCTTTATCTCTTCTCCGTTCCTCACTGTCTCACTCTCACTCTCATTGAAATCGCGATAGTATTTTTATTTTAGTGTGATTTACATTAGAAGCTCATAAAGATTTGAAGGTATTTTTTTTTTAGTTGTTAATTATTTAAAATTTAAATTACAATATTGAATGTTTCTTACATAATAGGTATTATTTGATTAATTGTTAAGTTGTAAATAGTTGTTAATGTTAATATTTCTATTAATATTGTTAATGTTAATATTTTTGTTAACTGTTTACATAATAGGTACTATTTGATTAATTGTTAAGTTGTAAATAGTTGTTAATGTTAATATTTATGTTAATTTTGTTAACGTTAATATTTCTGTTAACTGTTATTTATTAATGTTAATATTCGTTAAGTAATGAATATTATCTGTTTATTTATATTTATTTCTGTTATTTATGTTAAGTAGTAAATTACATTATTGAATGTTTATTATTGTTTATTTTATATTTATATTGTTATATATTATATGTAACATCCCAAAAATCTTGAAGATAATTAGTAATTATTAATTGGGGTATTTGAAGTCATTGTTGAGTATTTGGAGATTTAAGGAAAAACAATAATTTATGTCAATTTGAGGAAAAAGGAAATTAATTAAATTATTTGAGAGTATTTATAGAAATAGTAAAATAAATTAATTTAGTGAATTTTCAAAGATTTGGGGTGCAAGTGAAATAAACAGAAATTGGGGTTTGAGGGTGTGATTGGAATTTTCAGAATTTTTGGGAATAACAATGTAATTAGTAAAAGGGGTGTAAGTGTAGATTTCTGAAAAATTAAGGGTTGTGGTGCAAATTTAGAAAGGGAGATGGGGGTTGGTTTAAATTTAATGGGGGGGCATTATATAAAGGAGGGATGTGGTAGCTCAGGCAGCACGCGTGCGCAAGAGAGGACCCGAGGTCGCGGTTCGATCCGCAGGGAAGGCTTGCGCGCTAGAAAAATAGGCTGACTTTTAATTAGCCTAAGACGCCAAAATGACGCTGTTTTAATAAGACGGTGGGGGCTACACGACAGCAGCAGAGCGCGCCACATGGTGGCCCTTTGGGTCGCCCAATCAGCCTTGCGCTTCAAGAAGCGTTTTGCTGTGTTTTTAAAGGCCAAATTTGGCCATTTTTCAAGAAAAACTGAGAGGAGGGAAGGAGAAAATAAGGGAGAAAAAGAAAGGCGCACAGCAACGGGAAATGGAAGGAAAAAGGGAAGAAAAATGAGAAAATTAAGGGGTTTTCAAGGCTATTCGGTGTTTAAAATATTCTGGTAAGTGGGTTAAATTACTGGAGGTGTTATATATTTAAATTATAGATTTTTCACAGTTGGATTATGTTGATTATGCAGTTAAAGTTAGTTAATTTGAGTCCTTAACTTTTTTTTCTATATAGAACATTTTACTTCGCATCGGGAGCAGAAAAGAGGCAAGAATCGGCCAAGTAAAGACAAGCTCCTAACCCTCTCCACGTGTTCTTTATTTCCCGTAAAAGTCTCCGTGGTTTTTTCGTATTTTATTCCTTCCCTCACCGTAACTCAGTTCCATGCATAAATAACAATAATCCGCGTGGTAACTACTTTATGACTTTGATTTTATTAATGGATTTATTGTTAATGGAATTAGCTAAGCAGTGATGCCTTGGTATCTTTCATTTCGACCGTCATGGAGCTTTGTATCGCTCTGCTTCCCTTGGGAATGATGCCAAACCAGTTGGGCTAGATTCTTAGAAAGTGACTATAGTCAAGATAATGGAGTTTATGTTGTCATGGATTAAATGTGCGAAAAGATAAGCTTAAGTGACTAATTTAATGTCGTCTATAGGTGTCTAAGGGTATGGGGTACAAAGCCACTGACTATCGACCGTGGGTCGTGGCAGTGGATGGCTGGATGTATGGGTGCTAGTCATCAGCTGCTATGATAAGCGCGAGACAGGCCAAAAGAGGTAGTACTGTCAGATTCCCGCCTTAGCTTGTGCATACCATGATATGTGTGACGCATGGGGATTGGGTTACATTCACTGGCGAGACACACTTTGTGTGTGATGGGATGTGTGAGCATCTGCATGACCCGATGGGTCTAAAAGTCGACTTGGGTTCCTTTGGTGAGCCAGTACATTTAGAGCATATCGTATGTGTGAATTCTTATGTGGGTGTAGCATGACCTGATGCTTGGTTTATGGGGGCCTTATCATCACGTTTATGCTGCAGATGCCATTGCATCTTGATAGCATGCATATTTGTGCTATATTTTGGTATTTCACCTCAATCTTATTACACCATTTGAAGTAATTTTGCTGATCTTTGATTGTTTCCATTTTATTATACTTCAAATCATCCTTACACTATTTTCTTTCTTATTTCTATTGATCCAAGCTTGCATAGCTTTAGAGAATATTGGATGGGCTAGAGGAGCAGCTGGAAAGGACTTGAAGTGGCAGATTTGGGCTGCATTTGGGCTACTCGTTTTTATTGTCTTGGGCTCACTTATCTCAATATCTGTTGGGTTAGGCTAGGCCCAACCCTAGCCTTCCTAACTCTTCCTTTCTTAGCCATGTATTTAAGGCCTCTTAGCAATTATTTTCCACATTTTTGAGAGGAGAAAAGAGAGGAGATTCTGGTCGTTTTTCTAGTTGTTAGCATCTTTCTATTTTCTTCATTTTTGTCTCCATTTTTGTCTTCCTTGCTGCAATGAAAGGCTAGAGGTATTGTAACTGGTTGTGTATCTTGAACCCATGTGGAATCTGAGTCCCGGATGAGCTACAAAAACCTGGTTTGTTTGTTTTAATCTTATTCATTTCCATTTGGTTTAGTTTGAACAGATTTTGGAATGCATGAAGTTCATGGCAGGTTTGTGTGAATTTACATGGATTCATTTTCTGTTAAATGCTTAAGAGAACAGAGTGTTGTAGCCGGTTGGTATAACATCTCGGAAATGAATATAATGTGCTTGAATGGTTGTTCTTGCATAGCTTCGGATGGGTTGAATAGAGAATGAATGGCTGCATTTTGTTTATAAGAGATTTTTGTATTCATTTTGTTGTTCCAATCATTCTAATCCTTAGACGGTTGTTGGGGATGCTTTGAGTTTGATATCCGGATATTAAAAACATCTAACAAACCAAGATCTATAGGTTGGACATGGAAGATTTCACAAAGGGGACAAATACACAACTGGTTGCATTTCATTTACTGATTTTCATCTACATCTATCCTTTTTCTTCTGTTTTGTTATTTAGATTTCTGTCAAAACCACCCCCCCTAAACAAACTGTTGTGTTGCTTATATTGGTTCTCATTGTTGGTAGAAGAAGATAAGGCTCCTTGTGAGAGACGACCTAGGGTGCACTTTGCTGCAAACTAGAGAAGATAGATATCTAATTCTGGAGTGGTTCGACAGCCGTTGGTCAGAATTTTGGCGCCGTTGCCGGGGAGCCAAGTTTTTCTTCTAAAAACATAGAGGACCGACCCTATTTTATGTTTGTTTTGTTTTCTTGTTTGAGTGTTTAGTTTGTTTTGTGTTGAGTGTTTTGAGTGTTTTGTGTTTTGTGTTTTGTGTTTTTTTTTTTCTTCTAAAAACATAGAGGACCGACTCCTTGTTTGAGTGTTTTATCTATTTTGTGTTCTTGGTGATAAGGCTATCAGTTGTTGCTCACAAACTTGAAGAGCTATTTTGTTCTGTTCTTGGGATAAACTAATAGCAAGCAGCAACAGAAAAGCCTTATTTGCCTTTTCGATCTTCTTTTTGTGTGTGTGTATTTTCCTTTTCTGTTTTCTTGTCTCTAGAACTATTTTTGAACAAAGAAGTGGCTGTTTGAGAAGGCTGCACGACTTGCAACTGGAAAAGCAAACCTGCATTAACTGAAAAAGCAAAAAAGACAGCAACTGAAAAAGCAAAAAAGACACACCTGCAACCCTTCTCTGGTTTTTAGCATCACCTACAGTCCTTCTCTGGTCTTCATATGCTCTGATAAGTGCTGAAAAGCAAGCTCACAACAAGTAGACAACCCAACAAAAATCAAAAAGGGGCTGCAGCAGCAGATCAGGAGCATATCAGCTAAAGTCCACTTGTCTGCCCCTCTGACAGCAGATCACTTGACTAAGAGACATTCCGTTTTTCTTTTTCACCTTCTCCTTTTATTCTCTCTTTTAACATTCCTCTTGGCGTTGTCTTTCCTTTCCCCACTAATCTTCCTTTTCATTTGACAGATAAACACCAGCAGCTGCAACCAAGAGGAGATCAGCCACAGCAGCTTCCATTTGACAGCAGTTTTGACCACCTCCATGACAGATAGCGAGATTTAAGGATTGAGCTCAAGATACTAGTTCTAACCTCTTGATTTCTCATCCTTACTTGATATTCTTTCAATTCCATATGCCCCCCTTGATGTTTTCTTGCATATAGAGTGGTTTTTGAGGGAAAATAGGAGGCGGTTTGAGGGAAAAATCTGTTTCCCGGTTACTGTTCATAGGTTTCCACTTGCTTCGATTGAGCTGATTTTTGGTGTCCAACGTTTAGGCCACTTTTTGGGCCATTTTGTGTTTCTCAGTGGCTAATTTTGTGTGGTTTTAGTGTTTTTAGGTCCCTTAATGTTTTTGTGTTGAAATTTTGTGAAAAATTGCATAAAAAAATCATCTAAGGGCTTCTTGTTTGACATGTTTTGTGTTTTTGTGTTTCTATGTTTTTGTTTTTGAGTTTTTGAGTTTTGAGTTCTTGGTATGCATAGACCATTTTGTGTGCTATTTTTGTGCTAATCTCTAGTGCATGACTAGGTCCTCTAAGGAGAAATTACTTGATTTGGATCTTGAATTAGAGAACACTCTTAGAAGGCAAGCTAGAGAGCTTAAGTCTAGGGATAGGATTGATCCTAACAGTGCTTCTAATACTTCATCCGAACCTATTCCAGAATTCATCAATATGGCAGATAATGGAAATGGAAATGGTAATGGTAATGGAAACAATGGTAATGGAAATAATGGTAATGGCAATAATGAAAATCATGGAAATAATGTAAATCATGGTCATTTGGATGGTAGAACCATTAGAGAGCTGGCTGCACCTGATGTGCATTATCAGCCCCTATGTATTCAATACCCACAATTGGATGCTAACTTTGAACTAAAGTCTGGACTGATCCATTTGTTGCCCAAGTTTCATGGTCTTGCAGGAGAGGATCCGCACAAGCATATGAAAGAGTTTCATGTTGTTTGCTCAACCATGCGGCCACAAGGAGTAGATGAAGAGCAAATCAAGCTGAGAGCCTTCCCATTCTCACTTGATGGATCAGCCAAGGATTGGTTGTATTATCTGCCACCAGGTGCCATTACCAGCTAGGATGGATTGAAAAGGATCTTCTTGGAAAAATTCTTCCCAGCCTCCAGAATAACATCAATAAGGAAGGAAATTTGTGGTATAAGGCAGATAAATGGTGAGACTCTACATGAGTACTGGGAGAGATTCAAGAAGTTATGTTGCAGCTGTCCTCACCATCAGATAAGTGACCAACTCCTAGTTCAATATTTCTATGAAGGTCTAATCCCCATGGACAGGTACTTGTAGATGCTGCAAGTGGAGGAGCATTGACAGAGAAGACCCCAGCAGCTACACAAGAACTGATATCAAAGATGGCACAAAATGCCCAGCAGTTTGGCACCAGAATTAACACTCCTGCAAAAGCCATCAATGAAGTCAGTGTGGCTGCCATTATGGACCAGCAGAGGATAGAAAACAAGCTTGAGGAATTATCTTCCATGGTCAGGCAGTTGGCATTAGAGAGAAAGCAACCCCAGCAGCAGCTTTGTGGCATTTGCTCCTTGCCATCCCATATGACAGATCAATGCCCACAGTTGCAAGAGAATAATGAGACCTGTACAGGTATCTTTCCTGGTAGACCATTCCAACACCAACAGCACAGCCAACCACAACCTCCAAATAGATATGATCCATTTTCCCCCATCTACAATCTAGGTTAGAGAGACCATCCGAACCTCAGATATGGCAACCCTTCCAATCAACATGTGCAGCAGCAACCATACCAGAATCAACCATTTCAGCAGAGGTTCCATCCTTCAACTTCCAGCAACCATGCTTCACCACCAAGGCCAAATCAAGCCATGCAACAAGCATCACCATTACCCAAATCAGAACCTAGCTTGGATGATCTTATTAAACAACTAGCAGCCAATACACTCCAATTCCAGCAAAAGACAGAAACAACAATTCAAAATTTAGAGACCCAAATAGGCCAGCTAACCATAAACATCAATGAGTTAAGGAGTCAAGGTTCGGGGCAGCTTCCTTCACAACCAGTTGCCAATCCGAGGGGTAATGTTAGTGCCATCATGCTTCGAAGTGGGAAAGAAGTAATCATCCCAACCCATCCACCATCATCAAACATGAAGCAGTATGTAGATGAGCAACATGTAGAGGAGCATCGTGTAGAGGGTAGCAAAGAGCAGCAACCCTCCTCAATCCAGCCAAACTCCAGCTATCAAGAACAAGGAGAAGGAGAGTCTTCCAACAAACAGCCCCTGCCATTCCCACATCGAGCAACTCAAAATAAGAAAAGAGCAGAGGTTGAATTAGATAAAGAGATCTTGGAGACATTCCAGAAAGTGGAAGTCAATATACCCCTCCTTGAAGCCATCAGAGAGATCCTCAAGTATGCAAAATTTCTCAAAGATTTGTGTACTCACAAGAGGAAGCTTAAGGGGAATGAGAAGGTCAACCTTGGGAGGAATGTTTCAGCTCTTATCCAACCTGCCATGCCAGCAAAGTGTAAAGATCCAGGGATGTTCTCCATTCCTTGTACTATAGGAGACATGCAATTTAGCAATGCTTTACTAGATTTAGGTGCATCCATTAATGTTATGCCTAACTCTATTTATACTTCATTGTAGTGTGGTCCTTTAAAGCCAACATGAGTGGTTATCCAGCTAGCCAATAGAAGTACTGCACACCCCACTGGAGTCCTAGAAGATGTGCTGGTTAAGGTTAAGGATTTAATCTTTCCAGCTGATTTTTATGTTTTGAATATGGAAGATGATAGCACACTTGAGCATGCACCCTTGATACTAGGGAGACCATTCTTAAAAAATGCTAGAACTATTATCAATGTGCATGAGGGTACACTTTCCATGGAATTTGCTGGTAACACAATTAACTTCAAGATACTTGATGCCATGAAATTCCCTGCTGAGGATCATTCCACTTTCCAAGTAAATAGAGTTGACCTATTAGTGAATGAAGCATGTTTTGAGCCTTCTGATTTAATTGATAAACTCCCCACTATGCATGAGTTCCCAGATACAATTATTTGCACTAATTGTAGTGATGGAGAGAGTCAATGTGCTGCATGCTTAGAGATTGCTGAATTTTTGCATAGGCATGAGTTTGATTTTGATGCTAACATTTCCCAAGTGGAAGATAGGGCTGCTGACCTTGTTGAGTAGGTTGATAGTGCTTTAGAGTTATAGTTGCAGTCAAATAGGTCAGCCCCCTCTTTGCAGCAGCCACCCACCATTCAGTGCAAGCCTTTGCCTCAACACCTCAAGTATGCATTCTTGGAGAAAGATGAGAAGCTGCCAGTCATCATTGCAAACAACTTGCAGCCTGACCAAGAGAGAAAGTTGTTGGACGTGCTGAAAAAGAATAAGAAAGCAATTGGGTGGACTTTAGCGGACATAACTGGAATCAGCCCATCTGTTTGCATGCATCGTATCTTATTGGAGGAAGGAGCAAAACCAGCAAGACAGCCTCAAAGAAGACTTAACCCAACCATCCTTGATGTGGTAAAACAGGAGGTAAGTAAATTACTTGCAGCCGGTATTATTTACCCTATTTCTGACAGCAAGTGGGTGAGTCCCGTGCAGGTTGTTCCAAAAAAGACGGGCATCACGGTGGTCCCAAATGAGCAGAATAAGCTTATCCCCATGAGAGTGCAGAACAGTTGGAGAGTCTGCATTGATTATAGAAAGCTGAACCAAGCAACCAGAAAGGATCATTTTCCCCTCCCATTCATTGATCAGATATTGGAGAGGTTGGCTGGTAAGTCACACTATTGTTTCCTTGATGGTTTTTCTAGATACTTTCAGATTTGCATAGCCCCAGAGGATCAAGAGAAGACCACCTTCACTTGCCCCTTTGGCACATTCGCTTATAGAAGAATGCCTTTCGGTCTATGTAATGCTCCAGGTACCTTTCAGCGATGCATGGTAAGTATATTTTCAGATTTTCTAGAGCATTGCATGGAAGTTTTCATGGATGATTTTTCAGTTTATGGCACTTCTTTTGATGATTGCTTGGTTAGCTTGGGTAGAGTCCTAGAGAGATGCATTGAAAAGAATCTTGTTTTAAATTTTGAAAAATGTCATTTCATGGTAGAACAAGGAATTGTTTTAGGGCATGTTCTGTCTAAGAATGGTATAGAAGTGGATCGGTCTAAGATTGATGTTATTGCTTCATTGCCTTACCCCATATCTGTGAAGGAGGTGCGTTCTTTCCTTGGCCATGCAGGATTTTACAGGAGGTTCATCAAGGATTTCAGCAAGATTGCACTTCCACTTTCCCACCTTCTCCAGAAAGAAGTGACCTTCCACTTTGATGAGCAGTGCAAGCGAGCATTTGAGGAACTGAAGAGTCGATTGGTTTCTCCACCCATCATACAACCGCCCGACTGGGAGTTGCCCTTCGAGTTGATGTGCGACGCCTCCAACTTTGCAGTGGGTGCTGTCCTTTCCCAGCGTGTGGAGAAGAAATCCCATGTCATAGCCTACACTTCGCGTACATTGGATGCAGCACAGACCAATTATACCACTACGAAAAAGGAGCTCTTGTCTATTGTTTTTGCCTTGGATAAATTTAGATCCTATTTACTTGGTTCTAAAGTTATTGTCTTTTCCGACCATGCAGCTCTTAGGTACCTCTTGAAGAAGCCTGATGCCAAACCTCATTTGATAAGGTGGATGCTCTTGCTCCAAGAATTTGACATTGAGATCAAGGATAAAAGTGGAGTAGAGAATGTTGGAAATGTATGCCCTAAAGACACGTTTTATTTAATTTATGGTAAATGATGTTTTATTTTAGTCTGTTTATGGCACATATATCATTTGCATTTAACTGTTGGAAAAGTGTCCATGCTATTAAGTAAGTGATTCATGTGATGGGTCGTTCTTCACAGTTAGGCATGAATCATGGGTACTTAATATGCAAGAAAAATATTACTCTTTATCTTTTGATAGAACTGGACATTCTATCATGATAAGATCATTGTGCAATAGATCCTAATGGAGGATGGCTTGCCTTAGCCAGTAAACAGTCCGTTTACTCTAATTGTACAAGCGCATTTGGAATGCGTAGAGTGGACCTGTGATAGAAGCTAATGACAAAGTACTGATTATCATGGAGCTAGTCTATCACTGCTACTACGTGGACGAGTACTCTAATACTTGAGTATTAGTTGGTGGTCTAGTGAACCTAGAGCTATATTCTTAGATTCACTATAGGTGAGGTCTATCAAAGATCAGCAACCTTGTGAGTTGGGAGTGTGGTTTCTAATTAGCTAAGACAGACTAATACAAGATAGTTTCTGTGATTCACCCCCTTATGATTGTCCAAGAATAATCTAATAATCCAGGGCCCTGGGAACGTGACTTAAGAGTGTGTGCTTCTGGGTAGCTCCCAGTGATAAGCAAGTACATTCGAGTAGTCACGGATTATTGGACTAGTGATCTAAGGATGGTAGAAATCATTTAGAGAGGTGTTAGTACATTATTCCTTTCTAAATGATGGGTGTTACACAGAGGGGTATTTTCGTCATTACACTAGTAGGTCAAAGACATCGCACATGCAAAATTATTCGTGGGGTCAGTGTTGCCATATGGTGATAGTTGGAACACTTAGAATGACAAAATATAGCTATTGGGTAGCAGGGATATTTTGGTCATTTTAGCAGCCATGAATAATTTGTCTTTTGGTCCCCAGGGTAGCTCAATGTAACTCATGTATTTTTTAAATACATTTTGGCTTGTTGGGTAAATTACATTGAGAGAGAATTATTTAATAGTTCATTGGGATTTAATTAATTAATTGGGCTAACCCAATTAGAGAATTAATTAAAAAAAATGGACTTGGCCCACTAGGGTTTGGCCCACTAGGGTTTTTAACCCTAGGATGCTCCCTATATATATTCTCTCTCTAGTTGTTATTAACCCTAATCTCTGATTTTCGATTTTCTCTTGTTCACCAAAGAGAGGCCACGAGTTCGAGCCATATCTTGGAAGATCGAAAGATCTGATGCGTAGGAGCGGAAGGATCGCAGGACAGCCATCATCTCCACAACGTGAAGAAGCTGTCGCCCCTCCTCCTTCGATCGCTCCATTCCGACCGGTAATCCGAAGAAAAAGTAAGTCTCCTAGACTCAAATCATGACGAGGATAGATTTAATGGTTAAATCGCTTCCGTTGCATGCTTTGTTCCTCGTAATCGGTCCTTCAGAGAACTTGGTAGCCGACCACCTCAGTCGCATTCCTTCCACCTCAGATCCGTCTGTCATGGACTCCCAGCCTATCAAGGATGATTTCCCAGATGAGTTATTATACTACATTCATGGTGCTGAGCCCTGGTATGCTGATTTGGTAAATTATTTAGTTGCTTCTGAATTACCTGCATATTTTAAGAAGGAACAGCTAAATAAATTTAAGAGTCAGGCTCGGTATTATGTGTGGGATGATCCCTATCTATGGCGCATGTGTAGTGACCAGGTCATCAGGAGATGTGTGCTTAACCATGAGTTTGCATCTGTCTTAAATTTTTGTCACACACTTGCATGTGGTGGTCACTTTGGTCCCCAACGTACAGCTAGGAAAGTCCTAGATTCTGGATTATATTGGCCTTCACTCTTTAAGGATTCATATGAGTTCTGTAAGAATTACACACGTTGCCAACACACAGGCACTATATCACGTAGGAATGAAATGCCTCAAAAACCCTTATTGTTTTGTGAAATCTTTGATGTTTAGGGCATTGACTTCATGGGCCCATTTCCTGTGTCATTTGGTTATGTGTACATTCTGTTAGCTGTGGATTATGTTTCTAAGTGGGTGGAAGCTAAAGCCACCAGGACTGATGATGCTTCTGTGGTTGCAGATTTTGTTCATTCTCACATATTTTGCAGGTTTGGCATGCCCAGGGCCATCATCAGCGACCAAGGATCCCACTTTTGCAATAGAAAGATGGACACCCTACTTCGTAAGTATGGGGTAATACACAAAGTGGCGACTCCTTATCATCCACAGACTAATGGGTAAGCTGAAGTCTCAAATAGGGAGATCAAGCAGATTTTGGAGAAGACTGTCCAACCCAATAGGAAAGACTGGAGCCAGAGATTAGAAGATGCGCTATGGGCCTACCGCACTGCCTACAAAACCCCCATCGGCCTGTCCCCCTACAGGTTAGTTTTTGGAAAAGCGTGTCACTTGCCGGTGGAAGTGGAGCATAAGGCATATTGGGCGGTGAAGCAATGCAATATGGACATCAGTCAAGCGGGGTCCCAAAGAAAGCTCCAACTTCAAGAGCTTGAGGAGATTAGGATGGACGCATATGAGAACTCACACATCTACAAGGAGAAGACCAAGGCTGTGCATGACAAGCTTATTGTGAGGAAGACATTCGAAGTTGGCCAGAAAGTTCTGCTATACAATTCCCGTCTCAAGTTGATGCTCGGTAAGTTACGTTCCCGTTGGACTGGTCCTTTCATAATTATTTATGTTTTTCCCTTTGGTGCAGTTGCAATCAAGAATGAGTCCAATGCAAAGCAATTCACAGTGAACGGGCAGCGACTTAAGCCATTCTACAAGAGCTTTCAGGAGCATATTGTGGAGGAGCTGCATCTCCTCAAGGCCACCTCCATTTGATACATCAGGCTGTTTCTCTCTCCCTAATATTTTACATTTACTTGTCCTATTCTTGATTGGAATTGCATGTTTACATTGAGGGCAATGTAAAGTCTAAGTGTGGGGGGGGGGGGGCAGCATTCTTATTTTAGCAGCATTTTCTTTATCATTTCATATTTCTTTTTCCTTGGGTCTAGTTGAGTCTGTTTTGTGTGGAAATGCAAGTTAAGCAATTAAGTCTAAAAGAACCCAGCATGATTAGAACTTCAATCTTATCTTCCTTGATTTCGAGTGACTTGGCAATGAGTTTGATTTGATAGATTGATTGGGTAGTCTACAGCTGTGAGGATTTTGAGCCTATTGTCTTTCTTGTGTGTGCATTCACCTTTCATGATCTCCACTCTAGAACTTGTTTTGATTCTTGGTTGAGGCTATATTTTTTCATGCATGACTCAAACATGATTAAGGCATTCTTTCTTGTCCCCATTTGGCCATTTTGTTATTGAAAAAAAAAAAATCAATCAATCCCTTTCGCTTGCCACTTAGAGCCATCATTCTTACCCTTCATTTTCATACACCTTTTTGGACCTTCCAACCTTAGGAAGAGGAATATTAAGTGCATTCTAAAGAGAGAGATTGAATTCATCAAAGGCCAAAGGCCATTTGCATCCATGAAAAAGAAAAAGAAAAGCAAGCAAAGGATAGAATGGTGAGAAGGAGCGTAAAACGCACTCATCTCCTCTTTCAAAAAGAAAAAAAATGAAATGAAAAAAAAAAAATTGATGAGAAAAAGAAGAAAGCAAAGTTGAGACAGAGCGTAAAACGCACTCAACCGAATAAAGATGCAATGTTTTTCATAATGCTTGGAAATTCTATCTCTTGATCTTGGAGTTGCATAAAATATTTTCTCAACCTAAGGCATGTTTTCCTTCATTGTTGTCTTTCCATTTCTTTCTTCCCCACATTACAACCCTGAATAAGTCCTTTTGATTTGTGGCATGCATGTGACATGG
This sequence comes from Diospyros kaki, assembly GCA_036245055.1. Lineage (NCBI taxonomy): Eukaryota > Viridiplantae > Streptophyta > Magnoliopsida > Ericales > Ebenaceae > Diospyros > Diospyros kaki. Next base: position 6,469,774 of record BSEG01000010.1, read on the forward strand.
ATAGTGGAGATTGAGAAGATAAACAAGCTTATGGTAGTGGAATTGTGATTGGGTGAATTTGAGTGAAACAGTCACCACCACCTCTTAAGAGATTTTTGAGCATACACTTGTCCTGTGAGAGGCTTCTACTTTTGATTTGTCTTATTGAATGATTTGCCATGTCACTTGTTTTCTTGGAAGTAGAGGAAAGATGATCTTTGAATGATGAATTCTTGAAGACTTACCTTGCATCTGATTTGTGTTTTTCCACATTTTTATTTTTGAGTCATAGAGTCTAGTGTTTTGCCCAGGAGTGCAAAAGTCTAAGTATGGGGGAGTTGATAGCATGCATATTTGTGCTATATTTTGGCATTTCACCTCAATCTTATTACACCATTTGAAGTAATTTTGCTGATCTTTCATTGTTTCCATTTTATTATACTTCAAATCATCCTTACACTATTTTCTTTCTTATTTCTATGGATCCAAGCTTGCATAGCTTTAGGGAATATTGGATGGGCTATAAAAGCAGGTGGAAAGGACTTGAAGTGGCAGATTTGGGCTGCATTTGGGCTACTCATTTTTGTTGTCTTGGGCTCACTTATCTCAATATCTATTGGGCTGGGCTAGGCTAGGCCCAACCCTAGCCTTCCTAGCTCTTCCTTTCTTAGCCATGTATTTAGGGCCTCTTAGCAATTATTTTCCACATTTTTTAGAGGAGAAAAGAGAGGAGATTCTGGCTGTTTTTCTAGTTGTTAGCATCTTTCTATTTTCTTCATTTTTGTCTCCATTTTTATCTTCCTTGCAGCAATGAAAGGCTAGAGGTATTGTAACTGGTTGTGTATCTTGAACCCATGTGGAATCTGAGTCCCGGATGAGCTACAAAAACCTGGTTTGTTTGTTTTAATCTTATTCATTTCCATTTGGTTTAGTTTGAACAGATTTTGGAATGCATGAAGTTCATGGCAGGTTTGTGTGAATTTACATGGATTCATTTTCTGTTAAATGCTTAAGAGAACAGAGTGTTGTAGCCGGTTGGTATAACATCTCGGAAATGAATATAATGTGCTTGAATGGTTGTTCTTGCATAACTTCGGATGGGTTGAATAGAGAATGAATGGCTGCATTTTGTTTATAAGAGATTTCTGTATTCATTTTGTTATTCCAATCATTCTAATCCTTGGACGGTTGTTGGGGATGCTTTGAGTTTGATATCCGGATATTAAAAACATCTAACAAACCAAGATCTATAGGTTGGACATGGAAGATTTCACAAAGGGGACAAATACACAACTGGTTGCATTTCATTTACTGATTTTCATCTACATCTATCCTTTTTCTTCTGTTTTGTTATTTAGATTTCTGTCAAAACCACCCCCCCTAAACAAACTGTTGTGTTGCTTATATTGGTTCTCATTGTTGGTAGAAGAAGATAAGGCTCCTTGTGAGAGACGACCTAGGGTGCACTTTGTTGCAAACTAGAGAAGATAGATATCTAATTCTGGAGTGGTTCGACAGCCGCTGGTCACATCTCCTATTTGTTTCATTGCATGGTGAGAATGTGTGGTTATAAGTGATGAGTATGGGTGGTAGGTGTGGCCCACGGTAAGACCTTGGGAGTGAGACCCATGGTGGCGTGGCCCACGGTAAAACCTTGGGAATGAGACCCACGGCAGCATGGCCCATGGTAAGACCTTGGGAGTGAGACCCACGACAACAGTAAGACCCTGGGGTGAGACCCACGGCAACAGATTATGTTAATAGTGATAGGAATGAACGTGTAAGGGAAATGGTATGGTAGCCTATAAAAGGCTTATATCAGGTTTGTATGTGGGACTTGGGTGCCAATGTGTGTTTGATGTAGGCCCCAATGACCATCTATGTGAAGTTTATTATATGTTTGTGCATCTAGAAATAAGACAGGTATTGGGCATGGCATGACATGATGTTGCGTGAGCATAAATTGCATGGAGTGTTATGAGAAGAGTCTTGTCTGTTCCCTACAGCCTTTCTTTCACGAGCTTGCTGAGTCTTGTGACTCACGTTTGCTTTCCATCATTCCACGTAAGAGAGTCCTAAGTTTGCAGGTGCGTTCAGCAGAGTTGGGTCCAGATCGTCAAGTCACGATAACAAGTGCAGAGTTCTCCCAAAATTAGATCTTGATGTCGTGTGTCTGGGTCAGAGTAATGCTTTTATGTTTTTGAGTCAAGTGTATGTTATGTAACCCCAGGTGAGAGCAAGTTATGAATGGTTTTGTAAAGATGATTGTGAGATGTGCTATGATAAAAAGATTGTGATTTTAGTAAGAGTGTAGTTGTTTTATTGTTCGGTATCATTTAAGTAATGACCCTCTCACAGATCCTCTATGCTAGTGGGAGTTCTGGGAGGTGGGCCGCTACATTATATATATTATGATATTATTTTGTATTATGTGATTTAAATAAATAAATTAAATTAAAAATAATATATAGTTAAAAACTTAGTGACTATGTGGGGGAAGGGGCGGGTGTTAGGCAGGGGTTATGATATATTTTTATAAATTATTATTATGTATTCTATGATTTAAATAAATAAATTAAATTTAAAATAATATATAGTTAAAAACTTAGTGACTTGGGGGAGGGGCGACTGTTAGGGGGGGTAAATTAAAAATAGAAGTTTAATATAAAAAATATTATATTAAATAATTAGTGAAATGATTAAAAATAGGAGTTTTAATACAGAAAATTAAATAATTAGTAAGAGTTTTAACAGAGGAAAAATTAGAGTTTATTCTCTCTATGCCTTTTATACGTTAGATTTTAGATTATAAGGAAGATGAGAAATGAATAAAAATAAGTAGATGATATTTTAAATAGATAAAAAAATTGTAAATCAAAAAATATAAGTTTTTTGTAATTATTATTTTTAATATCAAAAATAATTATTCAATCTAAAAATATATATAAATTTTATAATGATTTTAAAAAAAATTTAAATCAGATTTTGTTTTTATTTTTAATTTTTGTGTGGATGAAAATGTTTTTAATTTCATTTTTTGACACAGAATGAATAATTTCATTTCTAGAATAGAAGTTTTAATTTTTAATAATATATGTATATTAGGTGATTTTGTTTAGTTTTTAAGTCGTTGAAAGTTTAATCAATATTATTTTGGGAAAATTAGAATTAAAGAGAAATCAAAACATTAAACATTATAATTAAAATGAAAACATTAAATGAGTGGATTCTTAAATGTTTTAATTTAAAATTTATGATATGATTTAATTTGTAGCTGAAAAATGATTTAATTTGTGATGTGATCATTCAATTCAATGCTCTAGCCATTGGCACGACAAGGGCTGGGATTAAACATGGAATATTTCACGTTGATCCCACTATAATTGCAATTGCGTGCACAAAATTCATAAATTAATTTATGTTTGGCATTAGGTGTGGAGTTTCATTTATGTTGGCATGTTGACTATGAGGATTATGAGGTATCAAATTAATTTATCTCATACTTAATATTTTTAAATGCTAATGAATTGGGATGCCAAAAATTAATGGCAAAGTTTGAAGAGTTATATAATTTTCTTACATGTCTCATGTTTTGGAATATATAAGATATATGGGGTTTAATTAATGTTAAATTTAAATTATAAATTTAATTTTAATTATTAAAAAATTATAATTAAATAATAAAATGGGGCCGGTTAGGGATTCAAGTGGGTGAGTGTTTTAAAAATAAATTATTAATAAATTTTAAATAAAATTTTAATTTTATATTTAGTATTAGTTATAAATTTTTATCTTATTAATATTAATAATATAGTTAAATAATTTTAGTAGGATTAAATAAAATTATTTTTCACAATGGGGGTTTTAAATGTATAATCTTAATAAAATTAGATAATAATATATAATTTTAATTAAATTAATAATAATCACAATTAGGGTTTTAAATGTGGTGTGGTCGAGGCATTGGTTCACAGGGGTTTGATTAATTGTAAATTTGGAATAAAATTTAAATTTGTAAAATAATTTATATTAAATATTTATTAAGTTATTAATATTATTATACATTTGGTTGTTAAATAATTTTTTTAGGGCCAAATCAATATTTTCTTAATTAATTTTGATATTTTGACTTTAATTTTAATATTACTATAAATTTGGTTCTTAAGAATAAAGCCTAATTTTCTAACTTTATTTTTTATTAAATCTCTTACTAGAAATTAAAATAATTTAATTTTTTAATTTTATTAATTATATATTATAAATTTAAAATATTAAATATAAGTTTTTTAATTTTTTAATAATAATGGGTGGGTTTCAAGATTTAAGTAGGGTTTAACTTTAGGTTTAATGAAAACTAATCTTAACAAAATTATACAATAATACATAATTGAAATAAATAAAAACTTGTGATCCGGCCTAGTTTAATTGTAAAAAATGATTAGTTTAACGATAAATAATATGTTTAAATATAACAGTTGAATGTCCTATAATATAGTTGTCGAGTTAGTTATTTATGTAATACAATTTTAAAATTATAACTACAAATATAATGTTATTATTAGGTTAAACTTTTGTTACTTGGTAAAAAATTTAAAGTAGTGTATGTTTGAAAGTGCAATTATAAATTACGTACTAAAGGATGGTTTTGTGAATTTTCAGGATAGTTTTTTTCATTATACATATTATTTAATTTAAAATGGAAATTCCGTCACATCATAAGTGAATTGATAATAGGTGTAACTCAAGAAGGGGCAGGATTACTAGAGAATTTTATGAGGGTGTCGATGAGTTCATTCAATTTGCGTCTACCCAAGAAAGTTTTATAAGATTAAAAGGAAAGTTAAAGTGCTCTTGTATGAAATGCGAGTGTCTAAGGTTTAAATTAATCAATGAGGTGAAAAGAGATATTTGTAAACATGGATTCATGAAAGGTTAGTATTATTGGACGTATCATGGTGAAGAAGTGCTCGTTGTACCTTATTCGGTTGTTGAAAATAAATATTATAGAGAAGACAATTTTAGGGATCAGTTTAATTCCTATGAACAGATGGTTATGGATGCGGCTGGGCCATCAAATGCTCCATATATAATGCAAAAGACTAGTACTAGAAGTGATTATCAGACTTACAATGTAGATGAAACACCGAATGAAAATGTATAAGCATTTTATGGCATGTTATCTACTGCACAAGCTCCATTGTATCCAAACTGCGAAGTAGAAAGTGAACTTTCTGCTGCAGTTAGGATGTTGAGTACAAAGTCTGATTACAACATTCCCAAATGTGGATATAATGAAATCATGCAGTTTATGCATCAAACAATGCCAACTGGTAATCGGGTGCCAACTGATTTTTATCATACCAAGAAATTGGTTTCGTAGCTTGATCTCGGTTATCAAAAGATTGATTGTTGTTTAAATGGGTGTATGTTGTATTACAAGGATGACGAATCCGATATGAGTTGTAAGTTTTGCGGTCATCCTTGTTTGAAACCTATAAGAAGTGGGAAAGGAAAATTTAAACATTTTTTTTATAAAAAATTGTGGTATTTGCCTCTCATACCAAGACTGCAGAGAATATATGGTTCTACGGTTACAGCTGCAAGCATGAGATGGCATCATGAAAGTCGGAGGGAGCCTGTTGTCTTGTCTCACCCGTCTGATGGGGAAGCATGGAAATATTTTCATTACAAATATCCTAACTTCTCCGTCAATCCTAGAAATGTGAGGCTTGGTCTTTGTGTAGATGGATTCACTCCATATGGTAATTCGGGTCGGTCGTATTCTTGTTGGTCGGTTATTGTGATGCCATATAACTTGCCTTCTAAATTATGTTTGAAAAGAGAGTTTCTTTTTCTGACTACTATTATTCCAGGTCTATCAAATCCGGAAAACAAGATAGATGTATTCTTAAAGCCTTTAATTGATGAACTAAAATTGTTATGGCACGAAGGTGTTCTGACTTATGATATATCAACCAAAAATAATATTTTCATGAAGGCTGCTCTATTGTGGACTGTCAATGATTTTCCTGCCTATGGAATATTATCTGGTTGGATGACATCGGGTAGAGTAGCGTGTTCATATTATATGGAGAAAACTAAAGCTTTCAACCTCAAGTATGGTAGAAAAACATCATTTTTTGACTGTCACAGACAATTCTTGCTTATGGATCATGCCTTCCGGAGAAATTAAAAGTGCATTTAAAAAACATAGTCGATAATTCTTCTCCACCACCACAGTTAACTAGAGATACTGTTTTTCAGAGAGTCTGTAATTTTTCTTCAATCCTCCAGTTATAGGACTATGTGATGCCTAGGTATGGTGTTGAGCACAATTGAAAACGAAACATTTTCTGGGAATTGCCATATTAGAAAGATAATCTGATCCGACATAACTTAGATGTCATGTATATTGAGAAAAATATTTTTGACAATATTTTTAATACAATTATGGATTTGAAAGGTAAAACTAAAGATAATACCAAGGCTAGAATGGACCTTAAAGAATATTGTAGACGCAAAGAACTTGAACTAATAGACCGTGGCGGGGCAAATATTAGAAACCTAAGGCCCAATACATGTTCACAAGGGAACAAAAGTTAAGTGTTTTTACGTGTATAAAAGAACTTAAGCTCCCTGATGGATATGCTTCCAGATTAGATAAGTGCGTTGATATGAGAAACACAAAGTTATTTGGGTTGAAAAGTCATGATTGTCGTGTTCTCATGGAGCGATTACTTCCAACCGCATTTGCAGCATTACTAGATCGAATTTGGAAATCGATCACTGAGTTATGCCAGTTAAGGATTGAACACCTAGATGTCATGGAACAAAATAAGCCCATTATTTTATGCAAATTAGAGCGTGTATTTCCTCCCGGATGGTTTAACCCAATAGAGTATCTCCTAGTACACTTAGTTTACGAAGTAAATGTGGGGGGATCAGTACAATATAGATGGATGTATCCGTTTGAAAGGTATGTCTGATATAATTTGAATCATTAATTTTTAAAGATAATAAAATTCTTTTATATTGAGGAGATTTTCAAATGATTTAGATTTTTCAACACTTTAAAGAAAAAGGTCCATAATAAAGCTCATGTAGAAGGATCTATATGTAAGGCATATTTAATTGAGGAGACATCCACATTTGGTTCATATTTTTTTGCACCAAATGTTCCATCAAGAAGAACGAAAGTCCCTCGAAATGTACACCAATCTATTGCGTCAGCTATATTCAAATATCACAGACGCAAAAATAGACAAAGAAATCGAGAAACATTTTCCTAAGTGGTTCCATCATCAAGTATGTTACTTCATATTAGATTATTTTTTAATTGAATTTTAAAAATACATTAAATGATTCAAATATTTTATCAGGTTCATTCAAATACTCAAGTTGTTACAAATCCATTAATTCAGAATATAGGATGGGGACCGACTCCAAACGTGCTATATTAGCCAATTTATTTCGTGAATGGATATAAATTTCATATCATCGAATGGAGTACTAGTAGATCTACCAAAAATTTTGATGTTTGCGTGCCTGGGACAAGGGTTGGATCCTCAGAGACCTATTATTACAGAAAAATTTTAGATATTATTGAATTGGAATATGCAAGCCAACCAATCAAAAGGGTAGTTATGTTCAAATGTGAATGGTATGATCCAAGTCCTAGGGGAACCAAAATCCACGAAAAGTATGGTATTATCAAGGTTCGATCATAAAAAAGGTATAAGAAATATGATCTTTTCATTTTTGCTCAACAAGAAGAATAAATGTATTACGAGTCGTACCCCAGCACTTGCCGTGATAAACGTGATTGGATGGTTGTTATTAAAACAAAGGCACGACCTACAATAACGATTCCCGAGGCTAATATGGAAGAACCTTTCTAGGAGGATGAAATACCAGAACTCCCACAAATTGATCAAAATGATGACCTTAGAGGTAGTTTACAAGATTTAGATGGGATAGTCGAGCAAATAGATGTTTCAAATATTATTCAGCAAGAAGAAGATGATGATACAGGGAAAGAATCTATATTAGAAAACGACGAAGAAGAGTTATTATCTGATGACACAGATATTGATGAATTTGTAGAAGAAGATTGATTTATTTATGAATACATGTGAATTTAAATATATATATTATGATATAATATCTTTTGTATTTTTTAATGTTTGTGACCTTGTACGTTTTATCGTGTTTTTTTGTTTCATGTAATTTCAAAAATAGATGTCAGGACATTCATCTCTCGAACCAAGTAGGGGTAGGGGTAGAGGAAGACGTCGATCTTATAGGGACATACCTTCCCCAGATCCTAGTAGTGCTGGTTCACAGTCTTCTCCTTCTGTTTCTACACATACTGTTCTATTTACTCCTTTATATCATCAGCTATTGCACCCACATGCTTTCGTTCTCATGCCTTAGTTCCAACAACCATTCCCTTCTATGCCATATCATATGGCTTATACTACAATCCTACCCACCTGAGACTACACCACATTCTGTCCCCTATCTTGGGTCTACTTTTCATCCCATAGGAGGTTCATATCCATACTCATTTATGCCGACACCACATGCACATCCTTCGACATCTTTTCTTGCACAGAATGTTGACCTGACTCCATCTAAGCCAATTAATACCGACCAAGCTAATCACCGAGTAGAGTTATCCTGCAATCAGAACTGTGATCAGTGAGTATCATATATATATATATATATATTATTTTTAATTAATTATTTGTGATTGTTTTACATATAAATGCAATTTTTTATATGATAAATATTGGTTTTACAGTTTTTTCCCTGAGGTTGGCCCATTGGTGTACAGTCCAAGATTTGGAAGAGACGGTACACTGAAGCTTGGCTTCATTAGGATGACGTGCCTGAATTAACACAACGGATGTGACTAGACGAATTTAACGTAAGTTTAATTGTAATTCTTAATTATAGAAAGTTTCAATTTAATATTGTATACATATTTATTTATTTTTAATTTCTTGTAGAAGGAGTTTAAGTGTTAACTCGATGAGAGTGATCGTATATGAATCACTTTGAATAAATTTGGTTGGAAAAGGTTTAGAAATAATTTGAACAAAATTAAAGGAGGTGCAGAAAAGAGGGGATGGATGGATCCGATGGTGCGGCGAGCATTACAGGCCAAGTGGGATGAAGATAAATACAAGAAGAGAGTAGAACAAAACAAAAAGAATCGCGCATTCGAGACTGGTGGGTCTGTCCACATAGGCGGATCCATTTCTTTCACAGAGAGCCGAAGAAGGATGGTAATTAGTTTTTCTACTAATTAAATGTAAATTTTATAAATTTATATAATGGTTTATATTATATTTTATTTATTTCATATTTGTCATGCAGGCAAAGGAATTAGACCGTGAGCCCAATGAATTTGATATTTTTAGAAGAACCCACACTCGAAAGAATGATTAAAGACAAGAAGTGTGGGTTGATAATAGATTAAAGGCCATCGCGGTAATTGTATTTTGTACAATTTAATGATTTTTTTTTATTAATTGACAACGTCAATATTTTAATTTATATAGGAGACATTCGAGAGATTAAGTGCAGAGGCATCTTCAGCATAGCCGGTGGTAGTGAGTCGTCCTCTTCACCGACAATCTACAAATGTCAAATTTTTTATCAAGCTGTCTCCGGTAGGAACAAGAAGGGTCGTGTCTACGATCTCAGCTCTCAAGGTAGGCAATCCTTTCCAGTTGAATCCGATAACAGCTCCAGTGGTTCATATGGTTTGTCATCGAAATTAGAACAAATGAGATTGAGGGTCACCCAGATGAACGAGGAGTTACATTCCGTTCAAACCAAGGGCGTCGAGGTGGAAAATCAGTTGCAATCCACCGAGTCTCAGATGAACGTGAAGTTGCATTCTGCTCGGACCGAGGTGACAGAGGTGAGAAATGAGAATGTGCAACTGCGTCAGTGGCAGCAACAGATGATGGCGTGGCAAGAGCAGATGAATAGACAAATGATGGCGTTACAACAGCCTGGCCCGTCTTATAAGCAACTTGAACCGTTGATTCAACCAGGACCGAGTAATCAGTTTTTTTATGATGAGGAACAAAACGATGATAATTGTAACTGAATATTTATGAATTAATCAGTTTAACTTACAAATTCAGTTTTGTTATTTTAATAATTAATATGAATTTTGATTTTTTTTAAAAATAATATATTTTTAATTTATATTAATTAATTAAAATAAATTGTTAATTATCATTAATTTCATTTACATATAAATTTTATTTTAAATAAATATAAGATATACAAAAATTTGAATAATAATTAAATATGAATTTTTTTATAAATATATTTTTATTTATTGTAAATTTTTATAATTTTATTTTTAATTTACGTTAAAAGTTTTATTTTTATTTTATCTTTTAAAATTATTATAGAAAATAATTTAAAATTTTCGTTTTTTTAACATTTTAAAATTTTTTATTTATATAAATTATTAATAATTTTAAAATTTTTATTTAAGTTTAATTTTTTTTTATTTTACAACTGATCAGCGACGGGTAAACAACCCATCACAATTTATTTTTTTAGAAAAATAGCTGATCAGCGATGGAAAGAAAGCCCGTCATTAATCAGCGACGGGCTTCCTTCCCGTCGCTGAATCCATCGCAAAACGCCTTCGTCGCTATTTTTCGTCACTGAATTTTAGTGATGGGTAGGCCCCCGTTGCTAAAAAATTTAGCAACGGATTTTAATGTTTTAGCGACTGAAATTTCCATCGCTAAAACTCTAATTTCTTGTAGTGTTCTCATTTTCTTTCTTGTGAGTTTTGTGGGCAAGGGGGACATGTTAGTGTAGATTGTCAAGTAGGAAATCCTTTTCCTTCTGATTCTTCTGAACAAGCTAATTTTATTTCTTATGTTGGCAATAGGTCAAATTTTAATCCCTACTCCAACACTTACAATCTAGGATGGAGGAGCCATCCTAATTTTTCTTGGAGTAATATTCAACAAAGAGTGCCCCCCGGTTTTCAACAACAACAACACCAAATTCCACAAGAGAAGAGGCCAAATTTAGAAGATATGATGGCAAAGTTTATCAATATTACAGAGGCAAGAATGCAAGGCTTGGAAACTCAAATTGGATAACTTGCCCAAGCAATTCCAAAAAGACTACAAGGAGGATTACCTAGCAATACTGAGAAGAATCCAAGGGAGCATATAAAAGCCATCACTTTGCGAAGTGGAAAAGAATTGAAAAGTAAAGAAAAAGATGAAGAGCATACAAAAGAGGAAGAAAACCAAGAGCTTAAAGCCAAAGAAGAGGACCAGAGCTATCAATGGAGAAAAAATGGAGTTCTTTTTTTCTTAATTTAAAATCTTACAAACCGTCTCTTCCTTTACCTAAAAGATTTTTGAAGGCTAACTTGGATAAGCAATTTGTTAAATTTTTAAAGGTGTTTAAAAAGTTGCATATTAATATCGCTCTTCTTGATGATATATCACAGATGCCAAGTTATTAACATCCCTCTTATACAAGCAAGCCCTCTAGCACTTAGTTAGGAATTACAACCCCTTGCTTCAAAGAGCAAGTCCTCTGGCACAACAAGCTAGGAAATTCAACCCCTTACTTCAAAGAGCAAGTCCTCTAGCACAACAAGTTAGGATAATAAAAACGATACAAATGAAAAAGAGAAATTAAGAGTTAACACACTTAGTTACAAGTTCTCTCACAATGAAAACAAGGTTTAAGAATATATTAATAATAATTGTAATATCTATTGAAAATAAATAATTTTTAATTATTTTGAAAGGATCTCGGGTGGTCCAGGAAGGCCAGGAGTTAGTTTTGAGAAATTAATTAATAAAATTGCCAAATTGGTGGCAGGGAGTGCCTCGGGACTTAGATGTCTAGTGAAGAGGGCAAGAGATTGGTGAGCGTCTCGAGATGAGGATAATGACGCTGGAAGCAATCCGACCTGAAATAATTTTTGGAATAAATTATGTATAAGTCTAAATGGGTGTCAATATCGAATGGCTGCAGGGGACCTCCGGGAAGCTGAGGGGACCCTAAGGGTGGTCCGATTTTGAGAATAAGGCAATCCTTAAGTATTTTCAGGTCGGACAAAGGTCCCGTGCAGGCGCAAGGACGAAATCGAGATTCCCAAGTAAGTATCGGTTATTAATTTTTGAGAAAATCAATAATCTAAGTGGTGTGTTGATAATTAATTAAAACTTGCAGGGTCCAAGTGTAATTATAAAAAAATCCCAAGTGCAATTATTAATTTCCCAAGTGGAATTATGAGATATATGGGGGTTTAATAAGTAATATATATATATAGATATTTATATATGCAGGCGTGAGGAAGCTTCCTTGAAGCTTCGTTGGTCTTTGTATTTTGAAATGAAATGGCCGAGAGCAGGAGCGGCTCAAGGGCTTTGGGGGCCCTAAGCCATCACTAATTTAGGGGCCCCAACTCTTAATAAAAAATAAAAAATTTATTTTATTAAAATAATTATCTATTGAGCTGAAGGGGTGGGCCCTAGGCAATTGCCTCACTAGCCTACCCCTTCAGCCGGCCCTGGCCGAGAGGAAGCAAGCCAAAGAGGGAGGAAGAGTGAGCTCGCGAGAGAGATAGAGTGAGAGCATTGCCGAGAGTAGGAAGATGGTCGATTTAAGGCAGCCCAAAGAAAGCAGCCTCGGCCATGGTCGCGGCTTGAAGCAGCCGCGATGGTGGCCATGGCCGAGCAAATAGCAGCAGCGCGAGCAGTAGCCGTGATGGGCATGGCAGATGCAGCGAGCGTGGGGCGGTCGGCGAGAGCGCGAGGAGGCGCTCGGAAGCAATGGGGATGGCCAGAGGTGTGGCCATGGCAGCCACGAAGCTTCTGTTGCAGCAACCAGGCGTAGCCATGGCAGCACTCGGCGACTGCAGTAGCGGACCAGCAATGGGGGGCGGCTGGAGGGGTCGCGGTGGGGCCATCTTGGGCTAGCGCCGGGGATAGAAAGCAAGCTGGTGGCTCGCGGTGGCCGAAGGCCAAAGCGGCGGACAGCCATGGCAGCGCGCAAAGGAGGTCCAGCCATGGCAGTTCACGTTGATGGCAGCCATGGCCGGGGGTCGCGCGTTGAGGAGCAGCCGGCTGGAGGTCGGAGGCGAGCTGGTGGCAGCGACGGCCGACGTGCGCAGCCGAGCTGCTGTGCGCGGGTGTGTGGGAAGAAAGAAGAAAAGGCGATCAGAGGAAGGGCACGCGCATGGGATGGAGAAGGAAGAGGAATAGTTGAAAAAAAAAAGGAAAAATAAAAGAAAATAATAGAAAGGGAAATAAAGGAGAAATAATTGGGAAAAATAGTCAAAAAATCCATAAAAGTTGGAGAAGTTTCTAGAAATTATTTTGGGGTTCAAGGAGCGTGCGGGAAGCTTGAAATGGAGATTTGGGCGCAAGAGGGCCGTATAGAAAGCAAGGCCGGTATGGGCGTTTGGCCGCTTTTCTCCCCAGATGAGTCGAGATAAATTAATATTTTCTTCCTAAGTTATTTGCATTAAGCTAGTTAATGTAAAATAGTTATTTGTTGGATTAAATCCTATGTCGGGGTTGTTTGAAAAATTATTGATGGCTGGTTTATGCCGTGGTTGGTATATTTTTGTTGAGTTGTTGATTAGTGGTTTTGATGGTGTGTGTGGCGAAGTTGAGGGCATTGGTTTGATACCGGATGTTAATGGAGTTGGGTTTGTGTGTATTTACATTTAGGTTCGACCGGGGAGGCGGTGACCCCAGAAGAGCTCGGAGCTCGAGCAGGCATTCTCGTCGAGGTAGAGATGAGGCTTCGAGCCAGGTAAGGGACGGCCCCATGTGGAGGTGTCCTTGCAAGTTGGTAAATATGTTTGATAATATTTTTATGTTGCATTTACATGTAGTGGTTAACACTTGCGTGATGCGAGATCTAGTGGACGTGTGGCCATATAGAGGACGAGTGTTGTGAGGGCTAATAAGTTAATGCCTCAAACTTTGGAGGGTTGTGAGGATAAGTGGGCCTAGCCTTATTTCCATGCATTTGACATACATAAACATGATTATATTCATATTTACATGCATTGCACCCTTACTGAGTCTTTATGACTCATTAGGTTTCACCTCATGTGTAGATTTTCCAAGTCCAGAGGCAAGCAGGGATGGCGCCGGGAGGCTGTTGTGGCAACTAACACACCAAAAAAAAGGTTTTTTTGCGGCAATTTTTTAGCGGCGGTTTTGAAAACCGCCGCTAAAGCCCAAATTTAGCGGCGGTTTTCAAAAAATCGCTGCTAAAATACAAAAAAAAAAATTAATAATAAAAAAATAAAAACAAATTAATTTTTGCGGCGGTTCAAAACCGCCGCTAAATTCATTAAATAAAAAAAATTAAATTAAATTTAACGGCAATTTTTCAAAAACTGCCGCTAAAATGCAAAACAAAATTAATAATTAAAAAATAAAAAAAATTAAGTTTTGCGGCGGTTAAAAACCGCCGCTAAATTTATTAAATAAAAGAATTAAAATTAAATTTAACGGCAATTTTTCAAAAACCGCCGCTAAAATACAAAACAAAATTAATAATTACAAAATAAAAAAAATTAATTTTTGCGGCGGTTCAAAACCGCCGCTAAATTCATTAAATAAAAAAATTAAAATTAAATTTAACGGCAATTTTTTGAAAACCGCCGCTAAAATACAAAACAAAATTAATAATTAAAAAATAAAAAAAATTAATTTTTGCGGCGGTTCAAAACCGCCGCTAAATTCATTAAATAAAAAAATTAAAATTAAATGTAACGGCGGTTTTTCTAAAACCGCCGCTAAAATACAAAACAAAATTAATAATTAAAAAATAAAAAAAAATAATTTTGCGGCGGTTTAAAACCGCTGCTAAATTCATTAAATAAAAAAATTAAATTAAATTTAACGACAGTTTTCCTAAAACCGCCGCTAAAATACAAAACAAAATTAATAATTAAAAAATAAAAAAAATTAATTTTTGAACATATATATAATGTATATTTATTATTTATCATATATCATATATTTATTTATGACATATATATAATGTATATTATAATTATATTGTATAATATAATATAAATATATATGGCTTGTTTACTATAAATATTATTTGTGCGAGTATATGTTGAAGGAGCTTGCTGGATCGAGTGGTTACGCGCGCACAGGGCATCCCGGCCACCTGGGTTCAAAACTCGGGAGTAACAGAGTTCAAAATTACTATAAACATATTTTCAATTGTTTTAAAATAATAAATAGTAATAAAATTTTCTCCCAAATTAATGATTTGCATTTAGTACTTATTGTATTAATAATTTACATTTTGTAATTTGCATATTTATATATATAAAAGTAGGATAGTCTTCAAAGAAGAAATTTCCCCCCAAAACTTGCATTAATGATTTACAAATAATACTTATTGCATTAATAATTTATATTTTGTAATTTGCATCTTTATATATATAAAAGAAGGATAGTTTTCAAAAAAGAAATTTTCCCCTAAAACTTGCATTAATGATTTACAAATAATACTTATTGCATTAATAATTTGTATTTTGTAATTTGCATTAATAATTTAAAATTTTCAATTATTTTGAAATAATAAATAGTAATAAAATTTTCTCCCAAATTAATGATTTGCATTTAGTACTTATTGCATTAATAATTTACATTTTGTAATTTGCATCTTTATATATATAAAAGAAGGATAGTTTTCAAAAAAGAAATTTACCCCCAAAACTTACATTAATGATTTACAAATAATACTTATTGCATTAATAATTTGTATTTTGTAATTTGCATTAATAATTTAAAATTTTCAATTGTTTTGAAATAATAAATAGTAATAAAATTTTCTCACAAATTAATGATTTGCATTTAGTACTTATTGCATTAATAATTTACATTTTGTAATTTGCATCTTTATATATATAAAAGTAGGATAGTCTTCAAAAAAGAAATTTCTCCCCAAAACTTGCATTAATGATTTACAAATAATACTTATTGCATTAATAATTTGTATTTTGTAATTTGCATTAATAATTTAAAATTTTCAATTGTTTTGAAATAATAAATAGTAATAAAATTTTCTCCCAAATTAATGATTTGCATTTAGTACTTATTGCATTAATAATTTACATTTTGTAATTTGCATCTTTGTATATATAAAAGTAAGATAGTCTTCAAAAAAGAAATTTCTCCCCAAAACTTGCATTAATGATTTACAAATAATACTTATTGCATTAATAATTTACATTTTGTAATTTGAATCTTTATATATATAAAAGAAGGATAGTTTTCAAAAAGGAAATTTCCCCCCAAAACTTGCATTAATGATTTACAAATAATACTTATTGCATTAATAATTTGTATTTTGTAATTTGCATTAATAATTTAAAATTTTCAATTTTTTTGAAATAATAAATAGTAATAAAATTTTCTCCCAAATTAATGATTTGCATTTAGTACTTATTGCATTAATAATTTACATTTTGTAATTTGCATCTTTATATATATAAAAGTAGAATAGTCTTAAAAAAAGAAATTTCTCCCCAAAACTTGCATTAATGATTTATAAATAATACTTATTGCATTAATAATTTACATTTTGTAATTTACATCTTTATATATATAAAAGAAGGATAGTTTTCAAAAAAAAAATTTCCCCCCAAAACTTGCATTAATGATTTACAAATAATACTTATTGCATTAATAATTTGTATTTTGTAATTTGCATTAATAATTTAAAATTTTCAATTGTTTTGAAATAATAAATAGTAATAAAATTTTCCCCCAAATTAATGATTTGCGTTTAGTACTTATTGCATTAATAATTTACATTTTGTAATTTGTATCTTTATATATATAAAAGTAGGATAGTCTTCAAAAAAGAAATTTTCCTCCAAAACTTGCATTAATGATTTACAATTAATACTGATTGAATTAATAATTTGCATTTTGTAATTTGCATTAATAATTTAAATCTTTTAATTGCTTTGAAATAATAAGTAGTAATAAAATTTTCCCCCAAAACTTGCATTTAATACTTATTACATTAATAATTTACATTTTGTAATTTGCATTAATAATTTAAATCTTTTAATTGTTTCGAAATAATATATACTAATTATTGTAAAATTAATAATAAATTTTAAATATACAAGTTTTTCAATGCTAATTGTTTTCTATTAAATTTGCATGAATTTTATGAGAAATATTAATAGACAACTTAAACTATTAATTAAGTCATAGAAAAGTATCTATTTATTTAATATATTATTTTTATATCTTTATTCTATGTATATTTATATAATATTAAAATATGATAGTCAAATAAAGTATTTTGCCAAATGTCAATTATTAGGGTTGTCAAGTATTAGGGTTTTTCAATGCTAATTAATATTTAAGGTATCACAATTTTAAGACTATGGAAGAAATCAAAATTCATTTTTTTAAAATTTTTGTTATTATTGAAAAAACTTATTCTTACTCATATTTAATTTATATTTATAATTATAATATAATAAATAGAAAATAATGAATGTCTTTAAGTAGAAATATTATAGATTTTATAATATTTATTTATAAATAAATATAATATAATAAAAAAAATTTATAAGTATATTGAATTAAAAGTATTCTCCATTAGCATATTGAATAGTGAATAATTAAGTAAATTTAAATTTTTTCAAAGTGATTAAAGATTAAAAAAATTATAATTATCAATTTAGTTAAAATTATTTAAAATAATAAATTTATTTTTTATTTTTAAATTAAACTCTCCCATATATCATGCGGGTTCACCACTAGTTAACTAAAAATTTAATTTAAAAAATAAAAATAAAAATAAAGTTAACAAAATTTTAATAATTTTAAAAAATATATAATTTTTTATTTTTAATAAATTAATTTAGTTAATTTAATTCAATTAATTTTAAATTAATTCAATTAAAAAATGATAAATTAATTAATATTTTTCTTTCTATATTAAAAAATATAAAATATAATTCTAAAAAATAGTGGTATATAATTTATATATGCAATTATATAACAAGCGAAGTTGGTAGATCAGGCGGTTTCAAGCATCTAATGGCATAGAGGAGGTTGTGGGTTCGAAACTGGGGAAGGGGGAGGCTGGAAATTTAATTTCCAGCCTCGCCACGTGGCGCGCGGATATGCGGCCACGTGGCTGGGTGGTGGGCAGAGTGGGCGCGGGCGGGTGAGATTAAAATTTTTAATTTTATTTTAATTTTAGCGGCGGTTTTAGAAACTGTCGCTAAATTTAAAATTTTAATTTTTTTTAATTTTTTATTTTTTAAAATTTTAATTTTTTAAAATTTTTGCGGCGGTTGAAAAACCGCCGCTAAAATAAAAAATTTTAATTTTTTTTAATTTTAGCGGCGATTTTTAAAACCGCCGCTAAAATTTAAAAAAATCGCCGCTAAATCACTGATTTTGCGGCGGTTTTAAAACCACCGCAAAATTATTGATTTAGCGGCGGTTATTCCAGCGGTTGGTCAAAACCGCCGCTAAATGCTCCACGACGGTTATTTCAACGGCGGTTTTCAAAACCGCCGCTAAATGCCAGTTTTTTTGTAGTGTAGCGGTGTTGCCTGAGTTGTGTATTTTATTATCTCTTGTATGTAGCCATGTGGTGATATGTATATATATACCCTTGTGAATAAATGTATGTGTTGTTGAGCATAAATATATCTAATTGTTGTAATCATCAGTGTGATAGATGATTGTGAGTCTGCGTGATTTATATGTGGCTTGAGTTGTTGAAGCCAAACTAAGACCGAGTAAAGACCAGCGAGGTATGTTCTCATAAATCCCCAATAGTCAGCGAAATGTTTGTTATGCTAGCTTTGTGCTTGGGTCACCTCTAGCTTGTTATGGGGCGAGCTGAAGAGAGGTGAAGCTCACTCGAGTTTCGGGTCTCGGTCCACTGAGTTTTTCTTGTTTGAGTTGGGACCAATTCCTGAGTGAAGCGAAGGGAAGGACGAAGCCTAGTTCCCACCTAGGGCGTTTCCTGTTGAAACATAGTCCAACCCTTCAGTTGTGGTTCGTCGGGTGAGTAATCTGGTCGATTATTTATTGGTGGCGCCCGTAAGTGGGAGCGGGTCATTACAATAATTGAACGAAGTCCTAAGAGAAAAATATAACAATGAAAGCACAAATATTGTAAGCTCAAATAAAAAGATTCGTAATCTTTAGATCAACTCATTGTCGTCCATTAGCCTCTTCTTGATCTCCTTGATTTGTATTTATAGGCTTCCCAAAAGCTTTGTCCGAAACTAGCCATTTTTGAGCTGTTGGAGAATGAGAAACTAACCGTTGAAGACTATTAGAGACATAAACTGTCGATAGACTAAAGAGGTTAGTCGACTATATTTTCAAATAAAACTAAGGCATAGTCGACAAATATGTAAGCATAGCGATAGATGAGCAACCAAAACTACTGATAGTCGACAAACACTTCCACATAGTCGACACATTAAAAATATGAAGAAAATTTCTATCATCATACACATACATAGTCGACAGAACTTGCACAATAGTCAATAGAACAAAACATAGTCGACAGAAGCTTGGGCATAGTCGACAGATTCATAACACATAGACGACTATTCACAGGCATAGTCGATAGATTCCTAGCACATACTCGACTATTCACAAGCATAGTTGACAGAGCATAGACACATACTCGACTATTCACAAGCATAGTCGACAGAGCATAGACACATAGTCAACTATCTATTTAGAAAAATTGAACACTTAACATCTCCTAACTTTGTTTCTTTTGAAAGCAAGTTGAGATTATTAAAAAGATATTTTGAATTTCAACACTCAACCCTACTCCTATAGAGTTCAAGATTGATTTTCATAACTTTGCTTCAAACTCATTCATATAGATTTAAAGATTGATTTTCATAACAATGAGTCATTATCAAAACTATTTTAATTTACAAGAGTAAAATATCAAAACGGTAGTTCAAAATATGAGTATGCAAATGCATTTTAAGCAATTATTTAGGGGAGTGACCAAGTGTCTTCATCACAAAATGTCGACATTCATGTCAAAAGCTAAGTAATGCTTAGGAAAGATTGATTAAAAATATATATATATATATCCCTGATACTCCTTATGTTTGTAGTAGTGGAGAGAAGTGTTTGCAAGAAAACTATTGCATGATTTAATTGTGTTAGTTGTAAATTTTCATGAATTAATTTTGAAGTATGCATGGCATCAAAAGTGATGATTTTGCATGACTAATTTTTTCAATTAATGCTTTTGGATTTAGAGTTGATATGATAATATGAAAGTAACCAATGTCGAGATTAATTATGCATTGAAATATATAATATTATAAAAAGATAAATAATATATCTATATATATTATAAAGTTAAAGCAGGCGTGAATGTGGAGACTAGGGCTAACTCCATGCCCACATATATATATATATATTATAATAAAAGGGATTTGGGGGGGATGAAGGCCGCAACACACATAGATATATATATTATCTATTAAAAAGAATGTAGAGGAGGAGAAGGTAGGCGACAGAAATGAAGAATGAGGCTTCTCTGTGCGGTGGTGGAAAAAATTGAAGGTAGAGAGCGGCAGAAGCCATAAGGAACATTGGAAGAGAATCAGAATTAGAGGTGCATAGTGAGGATTCGAAGAGCCGTTTCACGCACAGTAACAACAATAATGACCCAAATCTGGAACAAATCTGGGCAATGAGGCCCTCTTTCTTCCATTAAACTTTTAGTTTTTATTTTTATTTTAATTATGTCTAACTAAATTATTTTAGCTAGGGTTTGGACAGATTTTAATTTTGGGATTATATGATTATTTGTTTAGTTCGATTCAAAACCTGATTATTATTTGCATGAGGAAATTATATCATTGCGTTTAATGCTTTAAAATATTGGCCAGTTTTTAATGATTTATGCATGATTGACTAAAGGATTGTTATAAATTAGATTCATAGGCAATATAAATCACATGCTAGACTATGAGATCGAAAGATGATTAGCTCATGTGTGGGAATCGAAGAAGCTTATTGAGTCAAATCCCCTTCCGAGATTAGAGGTTTCCAAAGAACTTAATGCTTATTTATTTTGTTGGTATCTGCTCAAAAATCTGACAGTGAAATTGAATTAATAAAGGATTACTATGACTTGAGAAAGCTTATTAATTAATTGAGGGAAATCCACCATCACATGCAAATAATTATAAAATACTGTAACGGTATTTTTGATTTTGAATCGGATTGAATAGATAATTACATAACCCAGATTAAATGAAATCTAAACCCTAGTGCATTCATTAATTAATTTTTCTCACAAAGAATTCAGTTTTAAATTTATTTTTATATTTATTCATCTGATTAATTAATTAGTTCAACTTAGGCTAAATTAAAATTATTTTGGTATTGTGATCTAGTTCTCATGGGATCAACACTCTTTTCATCGCTATATGCATATTTGACTAGGGTACAATTGCCCAAATTAATTGTGCATAAATCACACATCAGTTCATAATGTCTTCCATGTATCCATGTTGAGGAAGTACGTGTTGGATCCCCAGAACATCATCGATTATCAAACCATTAAGGTCGAGGAGGATGTTTCATATAAGGTGTAGCAGCCCTCTCCCGGATAATCCTGCTAGCATAGGAAATCCGAAAGGAGGTCGTCACAAAATGGATACAAAAATAATAACTCGGATTTATCACCAATTTTTTTTTTCCTTTACTTGCTCACTGATCATCAGGAACCAAAATAAAACATCTCCACATTTGCTCACTATCAATAGGAGCTCAAAATAAATATTACACACCTTTTACATTATCATCTTGGGCTTACTACCCATACATTTTTCAAATAAAAGGGCACTAAGGTTCTAACAACAAATTGAACCCTTTATTTCCTGCCCTTAACATTACACCCATGGATCTTAAGGCTGGGACATCCCTGTACACATCTAAATCTGGCTCTAGCCTTATTGGACTCACCCTCAGCAATTTCTTTTTCTCTTACCTGGAATGACAGGAATAAACAAGGTGAGCCACAAGGCTCAACAAGTATATATTACAACAATTAGAGAAATAGAGTCAAGGTATGGATAAACCAAAGTGGAATAGACCCGACTTCCCAAGTACGAGTAACATTTCCCATTAGATCCCATCATTATTATCATTCCCCTGCCATTGCCATTATGCATTTCATGTATCATTTCATTTCTCAATCATTATGATCATTCCTATGCCATTGTCATTATGCATTTTATGCATCATTTCATTTCTCAATCATTATAATCATTCCCATGCCATTGTCATTATGCATTTTATGCATCATTTCATTTCTCATGAATATATGATTTCTATGCAGCACATTGGCCCTCAAGGCCTTTCATTCACATGCATGCATACATATACATAGAAAAATCATTTAGCCATTCATTTAGCTTGAGCATCGCCTACCGGGTTTATGGCCACCTTACCCGCGTCAGGCGCTCTTTAGGATATCCTTTTCTCACCCCGTGGTACATAGGCGCCACGCAAAATAATAAGTGATAAGTGCGCAAATAATAATACCATGCAATGCTCATGTAGGTTTCAAGTAACATATTGAACATGCTTCATTATTAGCAATGTTCTCCTCATAATCATCATGCGCATTCAGACATTTCAAGATTATATCCTCCCATGAGCCAATGATATTTTCATCACATGATTTAGCATCATTCATTGAGATTCATTTCCATACCATAAATAATAATACCATGCAATGCTCATGAAGGTTTTTGAGTAAACATATCGACATACTTCATTATTAGAAATGTTCTCATCATGTTCATCATGTGCACTTAGGCATTTCAAGATTATATCCTCGCATGAGCTAATGGTATTTTCATCACATGATTTAGCATTATTCATTGGGATTCATTTTCATACCATTTCTCAAGGTCAAACAAGTTGATTACATGAATTCACCATTAAAAACTCATGATTTTCATTTTTAGTTCTCACCATTAATTAACTTCCCCATTTTTGGATATTCGCGAGATGATTTTTGAAGCCAACTAAAACATCACAAGAGCTTTGGGGAAGAACTACAAGCATTAGAAAAGAATCGGACCAAAAAGAAAGAATCAATGTATTTTATTGGTTGACCGAATGAAAGAGTTAGTCAATCAACTAGGGACTTAGTCAACCGATGAAGAAGACTTAATGGACTAAATAGGGACTTGGTTGACCGAGTAAAAACACTTAGTAGACTAACAGAAACCAAATTACCCACTTGGTCGACTGACTGAAACACTTGGTCGACTAACAGCCCACTTGGTCGATCGACTAAAACACTTGGTCAACTGACTGAAACACTTAGTCGACTAACAGAAGCTAAATTACCCACTTGGTCGACCGACTAAAACACTTGGTCGACCGATTGAAACATTTGGTCGACTAACAGAAAGTAAAACACATACTTGGTCGACTAACAGAAGGCAAAACACATACTTGGTCGACCAACAGAAATACTTGGTCGACTAACAGAAGGCAAAACACATACTTGGTTGACCGATAGGAATACTTGGTTGACTAACAGAGGCCTGAAACTTAAAAATAACAACAACAATCCACAAAACTCAACATCCCAAGCAAGATACACCAAACCTTACTTCTCTAACATTCCTAATCAATCAAGTGTCATTCCTTTGAGAATTTAGGGTGAACTAGACCCTAACGACAACGCTCAAAAAGACCCATCGATGACAAAACACAAGAGTTTAACGGAATGAGAAAGTAATCCACCAATCATTATAGGCTCAAGATTTAGATCTTCTAATAAACTAGAAGATTCGAAGTCAAGGAACCAAGAAGGAAACCAACTTGGCCCAAGAGAAAAAGAACCAAAACTTGCATTAACAAGGAGAATCAACATGAACTTGCATTGAAACAACATAGGAGGAACAATAACTTGCATTTAGAATGAGAACTTGCCTTAAAAAATAAACAAAGAGGTAAGTGGACTTGCCATGTAAAAGGAATAGAGGATAAACTTGCATAACCAAAAAGAAATGAAAGAAGAACTTGCCTTAATGCTGCTCTGTCCAAAGAAAAGAACAACTAGCTGCAACTGTAATACCCCGGGAGCCTAGAGAAGTTAGTATATATCGAGGATAGTGTAAGAAAGGAAACAACACCAGCTGGATATCTTTTGGACTGAATTTTGGAAAAGAACTCCCAAGTTAAGCGTGCTTGACCTGGGGTAATCTAGGGATGGGTGACCCCCCTCGGAAGTTCGTGTAGGCCCATCAGGGTAAGTTGTTCCGGTCCTTTCTATCGCTCGTATAGGATGTTACAGCAACTTCCACCTTTGAAGCTTCAATGGAGATTGACAATGGAAGAAGAGGAAGATGATGATGATGATCGATCGGGAGAAGGGGAAAGGAAAGAGGAAAAGACAAGGAAAAGAAAGAAGCATGGGGGAGGGATGGCCGAAAATCAGCTTTCCAAGCACCCCCTTGGCCAAATTACAACTTTTCCCCTCTTCTTTACACACACACACCGCAACTCATTAAACTTTTCCTTTTTACTCCATAATACACATAAGTTATCTAAAATAAAAACTCATTTATGATATTCCCATTTCACCCTTACTTTCCACACACACAATGAACCACTTCAAGCCCTCATTAGACTTCATAATTCATTCATTTTGATTAATTAAAATACACAAATCTTTATGCTCATGGGCCCAATGCCCATTTCATTAGCCCAACACAATGGCCCCAATATATATTCTTAGGCCCAAGGGCTTCTTAACCTCATTCTTAAATAAAACACAACCCAAAACAAATGGTTTCAATCTAAGTTTTCTTTAAAAGCCCAATCCCTTAAATTAAGCACTTCACAATATTTATAGCATCTAATTCTTGAGGCTAATTTATCACACATAGTAAATCACAATTCAAGAAAAACTCTAAACTCACTAAGGGTTCATTACAATTTCTCTCCCCCTTAAAAGAATTTGGTCCTCCAAATTTGTTCCTGGTCAATCAAAAAGCTAGGGAAATAGATGCCTCATCTCATCCTCATGCTCCTAAGAGCCTCGTTCGAAGAATGACACTGCCACTGGACCTTTACAAATGGAATTAACTGGTTCCTTAGAACTTTCTCTTTTCGCTCCAAAATGATACTTGGCCTCTCTTCGTATGAAACATCCTCCCCGACCTCAATGGTCTGATAATCACTAATAAGTTAGGGATCCGGTACGTATTTCCTCAACATAGACATATGAAAGACATTGTGAACGCCGGATAACTGAGGTGGCAAAGCCCACCCATATGACAAAGTCCCAACTGATTCCAAAATGACAAAGGGTCCAATGTAACGGGGACTGCGCTTCCCTGAAACTCCGAATTGACGCACGCCCTTCATGGGCATTACCCTCAACCACACATGATCGCCCACATAAAACTCTAAGTCACGTCGTCTTCTGTCTGCGTAACTTTTTGTTTATCCTAGGCTGCTTTCATTCGGGCCCTAACGGTTTTGATCTTTTCTGATGCTTGCTCAATACTTCCAGCCCTAACAATGCTCGATCTCTAACTTTCTCCTAGCACATAAGCGACCTACATGGCCTGCCATACAATGCCTCATAAGGCGGCATTCCTATTCTGGCATGATAACTGTTGTTGTAGGCGAATTCCACTAATGGAATGTGATCGTCCCAACTGCCATGAAAATCCAAAACACATGCTCTAAGCATGTCCTCCAATGTTTGGATAATTCTCTCCGTATGCCTAGCAGTTTGCGGATGAAATGCAGTACTAAACTTAAACTTGGTCCCCAAAGCAACATGCAAGGCTTCCCAAAAACAAGAAATAAATCGGGGATCCTAATCCAACACCATGCTAGACAAAATACCATGCAATCTCACTATCTCATCAATATACATCCTTGCCAAATGACTCAAGGGATAGATCTTTTTAATAGACAAGAAGTGGGCCAATTTCATCAGCTTATCCATCAACACCCAAATGGAATCATTCCCCTTGGCCGTTCTAGGCAAGCTCGACACAAAATCCATAGAAATGTTATCCCACTTCCAATCCGAGATAGGCAACGTTTGCAATAAACCCATGGCTTCTGATGTTCTTCTTTGTCTTGCTGGCACACTATGCAAATCGAAACAAATTTAGCTACATCATACTTCATGTCGTCCCACCAAATTTGTTGTCAAAGATTCTAATATCTCTTCCTTGTACCAGGATGGAGGGTGTAATGGACTTATAGACTTCAAACAAAATCTCTTACCTAATCTTGGCATCATCAGGAATGCAAACCCCTCCCTAGGACATCAACAAACTATCATTCCTCCAATTGAATCCCGCCAGCGCGAATCTCTCCAAATCTACCATGATATGTGCTAATCCTTCATCTCTAGACTGTTGATCCTGAATTTGCTCAATCAAATCTGATTGCACCTTCATATACACACAATGCATAATGGATCTTTCCTCAAGAGAAGAGACAGACATCTCCTCATATACAATATCCTCCAATGACCGAATAATCCCTATGGTCCGCCTGATAGCTGCGGATGAGACACAACACTAGACTTCAACCTGGACCCTAAGGCATAATCCCAATCGTTCTTCAGGTAGAATTGGCTAATACCAAAGCCCATGCCACTCGATGTTCAGGTTCTAGAAACCTCTCTATTGAGGGTCTTTTCGAATAAGTTTAACCCCTTTTCCAAGTCATTCAAGACAACGGAGCAACGATGCTCAAAATCTCTCTTTAACAACCTACGGTACACCATGCTGTCTAAGAGACTCCTTATATCTGAAATGATCATAAATAGTGATCACTTCTCTACCACTCAGACCTTGGCAATATCCACAAAAAGACTACTTCTTTTGACCAAAATTCGCATTTGCTACTCGTAGCATACCTTTTGATTTTCCCAACTTGGACAAGGTACTCCATAAGTACTCCTGGCGTGACTCTTCGCTTGACGAGTATACCACCCATATCATCGACGAGAACTATAATACTGATTTTGAGATAGCTACCTCCCCATCTCACCATTCCTTGATACCATTTGGACCACATGACAATTTTGAAAAATGCCCACCGCAATAACTATTCCCATAAATCATCCACTGGCGGGGTTATTATTTATCATGGTAACTTATCTTAGGCACCACTCTTTGTGTGCGCCCTTACTCTACCACACTTCCTCATTTCTTAACGAATTTTTTCCAGGATCATCTAACCGCTATTAACATACATTAATACCACATATCGATTATGAATACACATACATACATATGTATTTATATATTGACTACATTACTATTTTAATGGTTTTAGAAAACCACATTCAGCAAAAACACAATTGATAGACGAAAGGAAACGAGCAACTGTTCGAGACCGGTCGATAGCTCCTTACCATCGGTCAATAGTTGTTATGCTGAGATAGGCTCTCACCTTATTATTTTCTTTCCCTTAGCTCCTCATTAGCCTACAGAATCACATTGCATTTTTATATGGACTACCCTAGTATAGGTTTTACATATATACATACGCGTGCATTCAAACGGTAGCTCTTACTCTTTCTTTTTCCTCTAATTCACTGTGTACATCCTCGTGTCCTAAACCCAAACCAAAAATTCAAGCAAGTAACTACACATGTCTTTCATATAATCCCAACTTAATTCCTCATTAATTTAGTTGCGTACTCACCCAATCAACTCACCTGTGAGTGCTACACATTCCTTAAACTCTCACAATTTGTTACCACAATATCTCTAACTCACATTTTTCACATGAACACTACTATAACTATTTACACTTCTTACTAATTGCAATTGTACCACACATATGTTGCGACTATTAGCTCATAACGATAGGTCAATGAAAATTCAATCCTCAAGCCCATCCCTCATATGGAGACATTATTCCCTTTTTAGGGCCTCAAAGAATCAAACACGAAAACTCATAGGTCATACTTACTCCAATGCATACGGATCTATCAAAACTGTAGCTATTCAATTCAATACCTTGTCACATCATTCACTTACCCTGCCAAGCATGTAAGATAATTTCACACCATAAATGTTTATAAACGGTCCTCATGTGTGACAAAATAAATAGTGTTATCAAAGGGAAACGATTGAGGTGAGTGATTGTTGCATGTTTTGTGACACTTTGAGCATTTGTTGCTTCACTTGTGTGTGGATGATGGATTGCATATCATGCCTTGGTGGTTTACATGTCATATTTTCCCTTGATTATGCATATTCCTTCTACTTTGTCATATATCGTGTTCATGTTGGTGACTGTGGCTAGTTGTTGGGTCATCATGGAAGAAGTCATGCTCTTGCGGTGAGCCAAGGGGTGACTATGATGACCACGGGGGTGATTGCAACACCTTGGCATTACTACCACAAGGGTGGATTTCATAATGGCATTATTGCATTTGCACGCATGTACTTTCCTTTTCTGAGTCACTCACTTAGATGTTATTATCTAACTTGGGTGTTTCATACCCCTGGGACATTCAACGTCCCAGCTTTATTAGAAGTATCAGGTGTTACAGGTTTCAGTTCAAAGCGTGGGAAAATAGGTGGATTTTTGCTAGCTTTGGGTTCTTTTTGATTTGCTATGGTTCTTTTTTGATTTATTATGTAACCCGAATGATGTATTGTGAATAATAGCCAGAATACTCAAGGTTGTAAGAGGTGTGTGTGTGTGTGGGCATCCTACAGTTGTACCTATAAGTAGTAAGTTGTGTCTTTTGGGTTTATTGAAAGTTGTATGCATTTTCTGTACATATAAAGGAATCTAGTGGAAACCCCTTTATTTAGTTTATGTTAAGCTTTCAGGTTCGATCCAAATGCTTCCGTTGGTAAGGGTTTCCATAATGCCCGTAGGTGATGTTAGCTTATATTTGATATCATTGTGTATTTGAAAAAGTGGGCGTTACACCTGATAACTTCACTATACAGAAAAATCCTCCATTCCTAAAACTGCTATCATCCCAGACGAAAAATACAAGCAGCCAGGAGGGTAGAGAAGAAATAAGAAGAATAAGCCATAGATAGGAAATGTAGGTACACTCAGGAGAAATGTCGCTAGTGTAGGTGCAGCACGAAGAAGGAAAATACACAGTTTGCACCTGCCACTTGGTCAAAATGATCTGATTGCCCTTCACCTTTACAATGGTCAAATGGAAGACAAAGGGCACTATTGACATTTGATAGCCAATTTATTTTAGTATGATTTTCCTTTAAGAATTTCAAATCTCATTTCTCAATTGGGCTCAGCCCATGCCGTGGGCCATTCAATGGCCCAACTCACTAACCCAAATAAATTATCATAATCCAAGCCCATTCAATATATAATTAAAACTCCAAACACATCTCAATGGCCCAATCTACTAGGACTTTCGCCATATTTTTGGATCCCATTTGAATAGGTTACAAAATTCTTATTTCCACTTACTCTTTATTCCAATAAACAAAGGAGAATATTTTCAACCCTCAATTAATTAAAGTAAAAAAAAATTTGAACCCAAAATAAAATACTTGAAAACGTCTAGACCCCTTAACGGGTCGTTACATATATATACATACACATTCAAGCATCTTAACATACTCCACAACAACATAATTATACTCACCCACTAAGATTTTCAACCACATCACATCATTTTCTTGCATATGACTTCATTCGAATTGGGATATATATATATATATATCTTGACTTCTTTTAACACCATATAATAACAGAAGATTAGGTTTCAAAATACACATATTATGTTTCAAAATCAAAGTTTCTGTTGAGAAAGTTTCGAACTACATGGATTATGTTTCAAAATCAAAGTTTATGTTTGTAGCTAATTCGAAATTTTTAGCTCGAATAGTTAACCAAACTCACACGAAACTGAAAACCCATAAATGACCAACACCCACAAACAAAACCCTAACCCCCAAGTTGCCATTCCTTGAATAAAAGGTGAGGGAAACAATCCCCATAGAGACCAAAACAAGACTCGATGACACCTTTTAAGGAAATTCACAAGATTTGAGAAGAAACACAGCACTAATACATTTAACTACAAGCTTTCAAAAACCACCATCGAAGAGATGATAACAAGAGCTTTGATTAAATATAAAGATATACCTTGCACTAAAAGATAAGAGAAAAGGAGAAGAAAGTTTGCCTTTTGATGAAAAAACTAAAGAGAAGAAGAAACACTCTAAGAGCTTAAAATCTACCTGTAACACCTCACTTTTCTCTTACCGAGCGTGTCACTATGCTGGGGCCCAAAATATACATAAATTATTTTTTTCTTTCTTTCTCGGTACATAACTTAACGTTAACTACCGAATTCCAAACAAAACCTCCAACAAATCATTTAAAAATGCGGAAGCGATAATCGAAACCTGATATAGTACATACATGAATTTAACTTATTTTTATATCATAAAGAATTCGTACCATATATTACATCATATCTTTAACAACCTTAATACATGAAGAATCCATAACATTCTAACAAGGCTAATCATCAATAAAGCATCAACTCGCTGAATCCATCGGCCATGCCATCAAGTGCCGTTACATCCCAACCTGTTCCTTGCCCTAACTGCAAGTCTCAATTGGAACGTGGAATGTTCCAGGGGTATAACCCATTAGAAGATGAAACTTCTAGTGAGGGTCCAAAACAAATATATGAATGCATGACACGATAACATGAACAACATTTTCGCCCTTTAATGTAACTTCCTAGGCCCACCAGCCCGGCTAGGAATCCTAGGCAAATCCCGAACCTCTGCTAGATAAGCCTAACGTTATTCCATCAATGCCCTAGGAGAATTACGGCTACACTCTAGGGGCGACATCCCATTCCCATGCACAAATATCAATATGACAATAATATTGTGCAATGCAAATATCACGACTTTTCATGCAATATGACAAATGAATATTGCATTCATAAATAACATGCATATATAACAATCATATCATAAATATAAGTTCTTGTGAGAATATCACTCACCAAATCATACTTAGGATAGGAAAACTCACCTTTTAAGATAAACTTGCATTCTCTCGAAAAGCGTGCATCGCCTCGATATGCTTGCCCCGCCTCGATTCTCGTGCTGACTCTCAAAAGTTGCACCAATCACATCATCTCGATCACCTCAATTATAAAATAATATTTTATCACTAAATATCCTCAATATTCCATTTATTTCATTTTCTCTTCATTTTCTTTCATTTTTTCTTTCCGAAAATTTTAATAAATACCTCGGGATTATTTTCTCAAATCTAATTTCACAACAATTCATTATAGGCTATGAACTTCAAGGGAAAAATACTGGACTTACCCGGATGGTGCGTTTTCACGCAAAATGAGGTTCTTTAGTGCGAAAATCGAGACATCGGGAATCCCAAATCTCAATCTTTTTGCAGACACTTCCATAAAATAATTTTCTAGATTTTCTAACATTTTTTTTCAGAATTTTGGGACTAGCCACGCGCCCGCACGCGCCTCAACTTTCCATAATTTCATTTAAGACCCTTAGGTCCTAAAACATCAATTTGACCCTCGAGAATTCTAAGAAATCATCATTTCGACCTCCCTCTAGCAATTTCAGAAAACTGCACTTAGGCCCGAACCTTTGTTTTGGCCATAAACCTCTTCGTTTCTCCCTGAAACCACTGAAGGGTTGTTCCTCATGAAAAACCGAAGCCCCCTCAAACTTTCGTTGATTTCCAGGAAGTCATCTATAACAATTCGGTATTGCAGCCTAATTGGCAGCTGCATTTTTGCTGTACCAAAAACTGTTCCCGATCTTATTTCTTTTGATGCTATAAATCATATCTCAGGGTGCTCGTTAATGCCACATCATTTTCCTTTGGCATCTAGGCTCCAGAGCTCTCCCGATAGTCGATTCAGTCATGGTAATAAATTACCCTTATACCCTTAATTTATCCTTAAATTTCATTTTTGCCCCAAGGTAAATTACCCTTGAGTCCTTTAAAATTTCTCGGGTATTACATTCACCCCTTCTTAAAGAAATTTCGTCCTCAAAATTTTCATCAGACCGTTAAGGTAACTAAGACATAACATAGTTCATTACTTGAATACCTCAAAATCAAACATCTATCTAATCCTTGACAAACACCTCGGTTTGCGTTTCTTATGCGTCTAATGCTTACAAGCATACCGTGTCATTCACATCATTTTCCTTTTGTGGCTCTTTTCAGACGATCACATCTTTCAATCATTTTAGGAAAAGCACATTCTACCCCGAAACTTTTGAGAATGCCTTCTCGTATTTTAAAAATCATAAACCTTGGGCTGGCCATATCATCATTCCATAGACAAGTACACTTGTCAACCACACATACCTTTTGTATCTCGTTCACCAGATCCAGCTAAACGACCAGGCTAGCCATAAAAATAGACGATCCCTTCGGTACTACCATCATAGTCAACAAGCCAACAAGCCTCCAACTTCATCTGACACTCACAGCTATCCACCAGGTCCTGCATTGGGCACCTCTCTGCCACGCGCCCGGTGATACAAAGTAGTGCAGTCATAGTCCTTAAGGAACTCCATCAACCGTTGCTACCTCTCATTCAGCTCCTTCCACTACAAAAAAAAGAGTTTTAACGAGAGGAAAAGTGGTCGTTAAAAGTCAATTTCCCTTCGTTAAAGAGTTTTAACGACGGGAAAAATCCTGTCGTCGCCCTTCGTTAAAGCTTCCGCCATTAAAAGTATTAACGATGGAAAAAAAATACCATCGTTAATATAAATAGTGAGGGGCATAAGTCCCGTCGTTAAAACTCATAATAACGACGAATATTCCCGTCGCTATAACAATGTGTGTGATGGTTGATAATAATATATAACAATAGATATTCCCGTCGTTATTGCAATATTTACTAATCACTAAATATAATATCAACGATAGATATTCCCGTCGTTATTGCAATGTTTACCGGTCACTAAATATAATATCAACGATAAACATTCCCGTCGTTATTGCAATATTTACTAGTCATTAAATATAATATCAACGATGAATATTCTCGTCGTTATTACAATATTTACTCGTCACTAAACATAATATCAACAATGAATAGTCCCATTATTATAGCTATATTTACCAATCACTAAAAATAATATCAGTAATCAATATTTTCGTTGTTATATATATATTTATCTGTCATTATTATTATTATTACAATTTTAATGACTATTTTTACTATTATATAAGAATTTATTTTGTACTTATAAATTTTGGCAAGAGAGATACTAATAATAAAAATATCATCACATTAATTTAATAGAAAACAAGTTATATACAAAAAATGATCATTTACATTCATTATGTATTGATTACAATCATCATAAGAGCTTCTATACCCTCCACAATCATAAAAAATGAGAAAAAAAAAACTATGAGTTTCATATTATTCTAAAATCTCCCTATAATGAAAATCAAAAAATTATTACAAGTATGGCTAGAATTCACGTATTATTCACAACTAATACCAAGAGTTCTTGCTCGACTTGTATCTTCAAATACCTGCAAATTATAAAGAAAAAAAAATTATATTACTCGCCATTCTCCATCATTGTATGATAATCTAAATTATATAAATCTCATAAGTCATAATGTAATCAAATATAAAAGCATAATGCATCATCTCTAAGAATAGAGATGTCTGTATGTTCGTTGCTATATAGTTTCACTACCAATAACATGGTCTAACCAGACATAAAATAAAAAAAAAAAAATAAAAACATTTCTATTTCTATTTCATAACATTTCTATTTCATAATATTTAGGCCTTTAAATTGGAATACATCTGAAAGTGATTCCTAGAAAGAGCAAATGGACATCCCAATTTAATGACAATATATATATATATATATATGCTAGAGGCCATAACAAATTGTCTCGGTTCCGTCAACCAGCATGAATATTGTCACAGATTCTACTTAATTACAAGTGAACAAGCATCAGCCCACAGAATACAATCACTTCAAAAATAGAACAAATTAATCTCATTATAGTAACTTTTTTGCCCATCAGACCCCTGAGAAGTGCAAACTAGTTTTCTGATATTAAGTGGAAACTCATACCATAATCTTAAATAAGATTTTCTACAAAAAGGAAAATCATTCTTTGTGGACAAATATAAATTTATTTTTTAAATTTATAATCTAACAAAAATAAAGAAATAAATCTGGTTTTAATCCAACTAATTTATATTTTCTTTTCACTCCATTACCCTAGTTCCAAGACTTAGCAATAAAACAAGAATCTCATAATCTTGAACAACAATTCATCAACAAGAGATGCTACAATCCGTACAGGGATCATCTTGATCAAATGAATTCGGTCTAGAACCAATTTCATATAGAATTCGAAACAGATATTCCAATTTAGCCACCACCAAATGTACAAGCATGCTAATAACTCCATTAATGGGGAAACAAGAATAGAAGTAAAGTTTCTTTTGTTGACTAACTTACAGAGCCCTATAATTATAAGCACATCTAGAACTTCAAAGGTTAACCGCTTTCCTGAATTAAATTCAGAAATCATCAACTGTAGTGTATTTTTTTCAACTTTTTTTCTCACAAACTTAGTCTTTGTCAAGGTTAAATGATTTTGGCACTTTTGAGTCTCAACTCTTATATGGTAAGGTAAAAAGGGAGGAACTTTGGAGTCTCAACTCTCAGGTCAAGCTACAGTCCAAGAGGTAAAGCCTAAATATTGATCACAAAGAGTTGAACACAAATAAACAGGTGGAGCATTTTTCATATTATTTTGAAACTCAAAACTTCTTCTACTATTCTTAAACCAACACTAAGGTGAAAGCATTGTGTTTCATCTTTCATGTGCTGAAAATCAGCTTCCGGGTGTGAAGAGTAAGCCAAACTGACCTGGTCCAATAAGCTTTAATTGATTTTGTTCCATAGTAGTAACCAATTAAAATTATAGCTTTCTAAGATAAAGCTACAGCATATGCACTCTGTCCTCAAGAAACAAGGTTCAAACAACTGCACAAACATATTGGCAAATCCCAGCTAAAAGCATATTTAATTACCAATTCAAAAAAATTAACTGTCTGCACAAATGCTAACTTTGTCACTTCAACTAACAAAAATCCACACCATTCTCTAAGTCCAACTCCTAAGAGTCTGTCATACACTTTGAATCTGTTACTGTAGCAATATTTTCTATCTTAATGAGTTTCAAAATTTGACAAACCCATTGATTTACATGATTCTGACTAGAAAGTGAACAGTTATTTAATTTTGAAAAGCACACATAGAATTAAGCATCTGGTATTCTTTTTGGTATTGCTTCCATGCCCCGTCCTCCCCTCTCATCCATATATCTTATTATTCCCATAAACTCCACTAACTTCAAACAAATGTTTCATATAGGAGAGGGGGATAAATAGAAAAGAAAACAATGCAAAGGAAAATATAAATATAAATAAGAATAAGAAGAAAGAAAGTGCATACCTATACATGAGCCTTTCTATAAAATCCTCTTCCTTCATCCTTAGAAGAGATAGCCTGGTTTCTTCTCCAAGTGCTGACCAAAAATCTACCAATGTATCAACAGAAAGTCTGGCAGTGTGCAGGGCACATGTTTGGCAGCAAATACACAAAAACTAGAGATTAGGAGGTTTAAGAATGTAATACCTGTTTTGTAAAATGTTACAGAAAAAGCTGTCATATGGTTTAGTTTTGAACATTTTCCTGCAAAAAAGTTTAAACCAATTAGTTAAAAAAAAAAAAAAACTTTAGGATCAAAACTATTAAGTGAAAAGAACCTCCTGAACATTTTCGTCAAGAGTAGATGGTTTTTGCATAAAAGATTCAAGCCTTTGCAATCTATCTTCAAACTCTATAATGCGCCTCTTTAGGATGAGATTTTCTTCATCCTTGTCATTAAGTTTAGTTTGAAGCTCTTCCATCTTCTTTTTGTTAGGATCTTTAAAGTTTTTTTGTTTGATTCCACCGCCATACCCAAACACATGGGTGTGACGTTGGACTCCAAAACATTTTTCAACTACCTCAATATTAGAAATTGTTGGATCTGCTTGAATGGTCTCTACAATTTGATCCTGCAAAATTTAAAGACTTACAATTGAATGGGAAAATAGTACTCAAAGAAACTTTAATAAAAGTTAATAGTAGAACATACATATTTTTCTTCAGCTTCAGGCCCAACCAGCTTTCCATTCTTCTTTCGAGTTTCAAAAAAGATCTTTCCCATATCAGGTGGATTACCTTCTTTTCCTCCCTTTTGGCAATTATATAGAAAATTATCAAAAAAATTATATTGGACATTGAACATTGTAAATAGATAAATTGGTATTTATTACCATTTCATAAATGATTTCTCTATGAGGCTTACTACCCGTGCAATGAGGCATTGAAGATTTAGCTTTATTTTGAGAGGCTTGAGAGCTTATTTTCTATATGAGAACCAAAAAATAATTATCATTAGAGACATGTAACAGTAAATAATCACAACATAAAGCCATTTTGCATTTGTTTTTTTTTTTTTAAAATTAGATCAAACCTGAAAATCCTCAGTTAAAAAGTGTTTAGTTAGAAGCCATTCCCAATCCTCCTTATCCATACTTTGTGGCTTATTTTTCAAAGCCTCAGCTACAGTTTTGCAAGGTTTAACATACATAGTATTTAAACTTGATCTCCAATTCGACCACAAAACATTCATATGCTCCAAGGTGTGGTCACGATACAACTCTATGTCAGGGTTCTCAAATTTTTCCTATTAAAAATGATGTATAATTAGTAAAATTGATAGGACATCGAAGACTATCTTAATATGATATTAAATTTCATTACATCTAATAAGACTCTAAGGCTTCTCTAAATCCCTCAAAAGGATGACAATGTTTTAAGTAAACAAATAAAAATAAAAGATAGAGTAAAAAGAACAATTTACCTTAATCGCTTCCCACATGTGATTTTTTTTCATTTTCCCCAATCTCTTTCCAAGCTTTCACTCGTACAGGACAAATGGTTCGATCACGCACAACTCTTCCCAAGTGCCTTGACCAAAATTGATGGTTCTCCCCCACTGCTCGATTGTTATAGAAAATAATTGGAAGCTTTTCCCTAGATTTGAGCCCAACCACTTTCTTGTTTTGGTTTTTTCCTCGAACTTTCTTGTTTTGAGTATTAATTTCACCTTTCAGAATTTGGAAAATAAAGAAAGATTAAAATAATTATAATTAAATATAAACCAAATTAAGACTTGAATACCATATACTTACTCTCAACAACTTTTTCTGAGGTAGCAAACACTGGTTCACCTGATTTACCATCATAAGTCATAGGAGTATACTTTGCAACAATGTAATTGCCAACAACTCCTACTGGTAATATGAATTCCTAAAGAATTTTGCAAAACCACTCAATATTATAAATCAAAATCACAAGTCAAAATCTGCACAACAAATTAATTTGAAATCAAAAAAAGTAGTATTGCAGAATACATGCCTTTTCAATGCTAGACATGCTGATCTCTTCAAGACCATCCTGAATATCTAATTGTGTAGTAGAGGTTTTATACCAGTGAACTACACTAGCAACTTCAGCCCCTCCAATAACAGTGCCAGTAATGATTATTTTATTATTTACCTTGAGATCACCTTGTATCTTTAAATTTGTTGCCTTTAGAGGTTCTAATAATTATGAAATGCATAAACAATCAATAAACATTTGATAAAATTAAAGAACATGGTAAATATAATGGTAGAATGTAGAGAATAATGTAGAAAGATATATACCAGGACTTGCAT
The DNA here is from genome assembly GCA_036245055.1 of Diospyros kaki. NCBI lineage: Eukaryota > Viridiplantae > Streptophyta > Magnoliopsida > Ericales > Ebenaceae > Diospyros > Diospyros kaki. Next base: position 6,507,685 of record BSEG01000010.1, read on the forward strand.
AATCATATGGCAGTCTAAAAGGGACAACATCCAATTCTCTATCTTCCTCAACATAGACATGGATGTCACTTATACCTTTGTGGTCATTAAACATAGCATAGACATCAACATCCCCATTTAGTTGCTTCCCATCCCCATAGAAGATTTTCACACCAACTGAGTATATGTCCAAGAATTTTCCGCATATACTTAAAATGTCAATGAAGGAGCTACAATCTTGTTGGAAGTCATTGTCTATATAATGTAGTTCACCAAAGTGAACAAAAAGACGATGGGATGTGAGTTCACCTAAAAAAAACAAATGCAATGCAATCATTAGAAGTTTAACAATTTAGAGAAATTAGAAGCTGCATAATATTTTCCTGAACTAGCACCACTTGAACCTCCTCTTAGCAAATCTGTAGCACCATTTATATCTCTTCTTGGCTTTAATTGTTTTAATCGATGTACTTGTCCCTTAGCCAATGCACCTGGGGCTATAAACTTGTTTGCCTTGGATGGCAACCTTTTTCCAGCTTTGATCGTTTGCATCTTTTACTTAAATCTGGAATAAGACAAAAAAAAAAAAAACACTTTGATTTAAAAATAATACACAGAACAGATTAAAGTGCTAGAAAAAAAATAAGACTTTAGAGGACATTTTCACACACACATATATATATATATATAATAGCTTACCTTTATGAAAGACAAAATGAATTTTCTAACATCTTCTTTTTCTTTTCTTTCTTTTAGTTGCCACTTCAACGGCCATTGGCTCCACATTTTCCCTTGCCCAATTGATTTCATTGTCTATTGTAGTTGAAATGGGATTTGCCTCTTTATAATTGAATGATTCCCTTTGTTGATATGCTTCACTAACATTATCCATTTCATCACAAATGTCATCCATTTGTAAAGGCAAGTCATAAGAATCACGTGGTTGTGTTTTCACAACAACCTGCCAACCTTTGTTGATAGTGTCAATGGCATAAAACACTTGGAATGCTTGGTATGCCAAGACAAATGGCTCATTTGTCTTTAACAAGCGATCACAATTTATAGTGGTAAAACCATACTCATCTACTTTGGCCCAATTTTCCTTATCATGCACATCAAACCATTTACAACGAAACAGTACCACCCTTCTACCACCAAGATACTGCAACTCAATAATCTCAGTTAAGATTCCATAGTAATCTATATTTCCCATTCCAGACCCAATGTCACCACTCACAACCACCCCACAATTTTGTGTTCTAAATCCTTTGTCATGACATTCTACACGAAACCTATACCCATTCACAACATAACCATTGAAGCAACAAACTGATTGGGAGGGACCACGTGACAAAGAGAGCAATTCCTCTGTAATTTTTCGATTGTCATGTTTATGTAGTGCTGCAACCTACAAATCACAAAATAAAGTACTATTTTAATTTCAATATATGCTTATTTTGAGTATTATAAATATGTTGAAACATGAATTTACTTACTCTAATTTTAAACCAATTAATAAATCTTCTATCACTTTCCTTATTGGACATTTGTAATGCTGCTCTAGCTTGGAGTTGCAAATACTCCCTATATCATATAAAGAATAAGATGCAAAAATATTAACAATATTATCACAAAAGAATGTTCATAAAAGAAATTATTTTATTGATGATGACATACTCTAAAAAAGGTTGAACTGCATCACAATTCTTTAGAACAAAAAGATGAGCGTGTTCCCACTCATCCATGTGAAGATCTTGAGTCATGCCAGATCCCAATGCACGTCCAAGTTGTGAAAATATTAATAAATCACTTTTGTGTTCTTGACTTCCAGCATCATGATTTCAATTAAGGAGATTGAACTTTGTTTCAATGTTAGTGAAGTATCTTGAGCAAAGTGTCATACATTCTTTTGCAATGTAACCCTCTGCAATTGAGCCCTCAGGACAAGCTAAGTTACGAATGAATTGTTTTAACTCATATAACTCTCGCTCAATAGGGTACATCCATCGATATTGGATAGGTCCGGCAATTTTGGCTTCAAGGGCTAAATGAATAGGCAAATGGACCATCACATCAAAAAATGAAGGGGGAAAGTTCATTTCCAATTTACAAAGAGTTGTGGCAATTTGAGATTCAATTTGCTCCAACTCCTCCACCCGTAAAGTCTTTGCACCCAAAATTTTGAAAAACAAAGACAATTCAAATAATGGTTCACATACTAATTTGGGAAGAAGACCACGTAATGCAAGAGGAAGTAAGTGTTGTAGGAGAACATGACAATCATGACTCTTCAAGCCTGAAATCTTATGTTCTTTAATACTAACACAATGTGAAATGTTAGATGAAAACCCATCTGGCACTTTTAATTGCTTTAAAAACATACAAAATGTATGCTTTTCTTCATGAGTTAATGTGTAAGTAGCAGCTGGCAACACAAACTTATCTCCTTTTTGTATTGGGTGCAACTCTGGTCTAATATTCATTGCTTCCAAATCAAGACGAGACTTAACAGTATCTTTGGTCTTCCCTTTAATGTTCATAATTGTTCCAGCACATTATCACATATGTTCTTCTCGATATGCATCACATCCAAATTATGCCGCAACAAAAGACTACTCCAGTATGGAAGTTTGAAAAAAATGCTTTTCTTATTCCAATTATCCCTTCTATTATCATGTGAGACTTTGGTCTTTTTACTAGCATCTTTAGATAAAATGACCCCTTCAAGATCTTTCACCTGATCTAGAATGTCCTGACCAGTAAGATGTTTTGGTGGTAATCCATACTCTATCGTGCCATCAAATGATTTCTTGTCAATGCGCCATTTGTGATTTATTGGAAGATAACGACGATGGCGCATGAAACATTGGTTTCTGCTATTGTTTAACCTCATAGAAAAGGCATCCTTGTTACAACAAGGATAAGCTAATTTACCCTTAGTGCTCCAACCTGACAAGTTTCCATATCCAGGAAAATCATTAATGGTCCATAGTAAAGCTGCATGCATCTTGAAATTCTGGTGAACTGATGCATCAAATGTTTCAACTCCTACTTCCCACAGCTCTTGTAATTCTTCTATTAAAGGTTGAAGATAGACATCAATAGCATCCCCTGGTCCCTCAGGACCCGGTATGATCATTGACAGAATGAAATTAGAGTCTTTCATGCACATCCAAGGAGGTAAATTGTATGGAATAAGAAATACTGGCCAAATACTATATGAAGTTTTCGAATGTGCAAATGGTTGGAACCCGTCACTTGCAAGACCAAGTCTCACATTACGAGGCTCTGAAGCAAAATTTTCATGCATTTCATCAAAAGATTTCCACTGTAAAGAATCAGCTGGATGCCTCATTACTCCATCATCTACTCTTTTGTCATGGTGCCATCTCATAAAGGACGCTATCTTACTGGACATGAATAGCCTTTGAAGCCTCGGCTTTAAAGGGAAGTACCGCAATATTTTTACGGGTTTTCTTTTGCCATTCCTTCCAACTTTGATTTCTCCATTACAATTATCATTTTTCCATCTTGAAGCTCCACATATACTACAAAAGTTAGACTTCTCATCATTCTTCCAATATAACATACAATTATTGACACATGCATCTATCTTCTTGTACGAGAGTCCAAGATCTTGGATAATCTTCTTTGCCTCATAATATGAATTTGGCAAAGTCGAACCATCAGGGAGTAATTCATCTTGTAATATTTGTAATAACATAGTAAATGACTCATTACTCCAGCGACCAAGGCTCTTGATATGTAATAGCTTGATTATAGTAGATAATTTTGAACTCTTAGAACCTTCATATAAGGGTTGCTCCAAATCTGTCAATAGCCTATAAAATTTCTTTGCTTCATCATAAGGATCCTCTTTTTGCACATTATGGCTCGAGCCACCAAAATCTGCTCTATTTTTATTCAAAGCATCTAAAGTAGGAAAGAAGTCCCTCATAATCCCATGAATCTCTTCCTCTCCTATGGTTTCTAATACATCATCTTCTTCACCCTCACATTTAGATTCAGATTCAGATTCACCTTTCCTTTCTCCATGATGATACCAAAATGTATAATTTTGGACTATGCCATAAACTGTTATATGGGTTTCAACCACTTCACGACTTCTTTCATAAGTGTTATTACACTTGACACATGGACATCGAATTTCACAATCCCCCAACTTTTTTGAAGCATATCTTAAAAATTCCTTAATGCCAAACTGATATGTTTCACTTAGTCGATCATTAACAAGATTCATCCACTGCTTATCGGGTGCCATTGCAAATATCAAGAATGATAGTAAACTGAGAGTTCCAACATCAAACAAAAACATAATGAGTTTTAATATATCAATAAGAATCAAATGTGTATATAAGTATGTCTAATTCAAATCTGCCAGCAATCTAAAAAAATAGTGTTTTCACTAATTTATATTCAATTCCAGAAAGCAGAAACCTTTTAGTATGGGAATGTACGTACATACGGGCACATGGTTATAGATGCATAAAGAAAGAAAGAAAGGGACAGGTGGAGATGATCATGATTCATGCCCGGTTCAAATTGAAATTTTTCTACTGTAACGCTGCTTTCATTCATTTATTCACATTTAATGCCCCAAAACTATTTAAAAACGTATATCACACTAATATTTTATATTATTATTAATAGCAATATATATATGCCATAGTATAGTATCATGCATGTAATATTCAGAGTATTAACAAACAAACAGTATATATTAATGTCAACACTATAATGTTCATTATGATAATCTATCTAATAAAAGGTTAAAATTAAAAACACAAAAGGAAATTAAAGATCTAAAACAGAATGTTACAATATTGGCATTAGACTAACATTTTGAGCCTTACACCTAACAACAAAATCCTTCGGATTGTCCGCCATCTCTAGCTTTTTTTTTTTTACCAATATTTTATAACATATTATAGCAACCAACTTCTCTTTCACCCATCATCATCTTACATTATATATATATATATATATATTATTGTGTATGAGTACATTACTGGGTTGCACATGGAATGGCAGGAAAGAAGAATGGAGAAAGAGGCTCTATCATTACAATATATTATATATATTCTAGACACATCTCACAGCCTCCATCTTCCCTTTACTTACATTCACATACAAATATCTTATTCCATATATGTATTTACTAAAGCAATAAAATCCAATATTATATCTATATATATATATATTGCATTCGACAATCCTCACTCACCCACTTTTCCATTCCAATTGCAATTCCTCTGCAATGCTATTTATTTATTTATATATATATATAATATCGGCAATACTATTTATTTGTACATGAAACAAAAACATTCCGCACATACAACATAGCACTTTGACACGATACATACACTTTTTCCTTTAATATTCACACCATTTGCGGCGCTATATATGCAATTTAAACCGTTAAAAAATGCAACGAAGATGAAATAAACGAAAGTAAATATATATATATAAATACCTCTATTATTTTTCAAAACTTTTGTTTCCTTTTAAAAAAAACAGAAAATAAATAGCCAACATTCTTTATCATTTCCATAATTTTGAAACAAATAATAGAAACTAAAATCAAAGGTGCAACCAAACACCATTCTCTCACTCTTTCTCAATGGACAAGTTTCGCTTCCTCTGTATTACTTAAAGTGAGAAAACATCCTTGGGATCCTGGAGGGTCTTGGTAGTTCTAAACATACAGGAGGACAAAGCCGTAGCTTGTTTGTGAGTCATTGGTTCATGATTTTTGCTCCATCCTAATAGAGTTAGTGTTTGGAAATTTGATCTTTACCTATCAGCCGATCCAATGTTGGTTCTATTGGTTTGTCTCATTTTGTCTCAAAGCTCGAGATTTAGCTTTTCTTTTCCTGTTTGTTTGTTTGTTTTTTTATTTAGTTACTTCTTTTCTTTCTATTGTATTATTGTTTCCTTTGTGTGTCAGTTTGACCTATAAATCTAGGTCAATGGCTTAGCCATGTTTAAGCTCTATAAATCTAGGTCAGTTTGTCTCAAAGTATTTGATTCGTGAATTCACTTAGCTTTATACCTTGCTTAAGAAAAGGAGAGAAACAAAAGCCAAACAAACCCCCTCTTTTCGTCTTTTATAATTGGATCCCTTCATTCATATTGGCTTCGAATTCTTTTTCTGTTTTTTCAACATCAACTAAAGCAAGGGATAATAATTAGAGTACTGATATGCTATTCAAACAAATTAAATACACCTTGCATTTCTTTCCTCTATTCTATTTATTCGTTTATCATCTTTGTCAATTAATTAATTTGGATAAGAGGAATCAAGACTCACAAAGTCTTTGTCCAACTGCAGAACAAATGTTATCACTGTTAACCTCACTAGCAAGCTAAAGAATATTACTACGAACTGAAAGCAAGCACCTGTTAAAGCATAAAGTTTAAAGGCAAAGAGAATGGCCTCATCACCCCAAATCTGCTTCAATTACTGTAAAATTGAAGATACGTCGAATAGCTGTGACGAACTCTATGGTCAGAAGCAAGCTAAAACTGAAAAATAAGTTTAGTTTCTCAGGATCTAAAATTAAAAGAGTGCAGAACAGTATAGACATTAGGTATCTTATTTTCCCAGCAACCAAATAGAGAGCGGAAATGAAACTTCTTATGACGAAGTCGCCAAATATGGAAATAAATCAAAACGAATCCAAGAAGCAATATATATTTCTGGATCCAACGGATAGCCTCGCCAAAAAGAAAAATCTCGAAATCACCTTCAATCGAAACCTCCAAAACAGGAAAACTTTTCTCAAATTCTTCAAGAACAAAAACACACCAGAGATCCACTATTAAACACAAATCTGATAACAAAATATGCATTGATGGGAGAAGACTTCAGATTATAATAGAACAGCGTTGAACCTTAGGTCAAGAAGAATTCATAAAAATATATAAATATGCATTGATGTAAATAAATAGCTCAAAATGTACCTACCTGGAAGAGAAAAGAGTTCAATCCTTCACCTTCGATTTGAATATTTGTCGAAATTTCTGTGTCTCCGTAAATATGAGAGAGTGGTTGTTGAATCGCTGGCCTGGTAGTAGTTTGAAGCTCAAAGAAATAGGCAAATTTGGATTGACGGGAGAGGCAACTTCAGATTTGGATTTGGTAGCTAGGGATTTGGTAGCAAGGGAAAAGAGGTGGGGATTAGGACACAGGAAGAGGCTGTGAGGGAAGATTTTTAACGTAATGAAGATTATGAAAAAAGAATATTAAGTGTAAAGAGAAAAATTAATAAAAAAAATATTATCTAATTAGAACTATATATATATTTGGAGAGAAATATTTTTGTTGATTTTTTAAACTCAATAACGACTGGATTTTTAATTACTAGTGAGAAATTAAGAAAATTGTTATTAAAAAATTAATTTTACACCACATTTAGCGAGAGTATAACTAAGTTCTCGTTATAATTATGAAAATTATGCTTTTAACGACGGTGTATTTGTCCTCTTGCTAATTTTCTCTCGTTAAAAGCCTTTTTTTTTGTAGTGTTCTGTGAGAACTCATACCTCAGGTTCCTCGTGGTTTGCGAGCACATCAAAATGTCCCACCATTCTATTCCGGTAATGTGTTTATAACTTTGAGAGCACATACCATATTTGCCAACTCCAAGTTATATATCAGTAGTCTTTTCTGTGCCTTGACGTCATCCGCACGCCATCATTTGGTCATGTTGCACTAATCATGCAATTCGATCTTTTGAGTTATCATAAACTCTTACTGCATCTGGAAGGTTATTCTTATTAGACTCTTCTCATGAGTCGTATTGTGGACACAATTATTCCATAGTGTTCCATCATTGTCTTCTGACAATAACTTGTCAAAACACCTTATTTTGAAACCTCTTAGCACTCTATTTCGAAATCTAGTTTCCCAAAAATTTCATTTCGAACCCCACGTTGCTCCATGTTTCGAAACATAGGGTCGAGACTATAAATACCCGAAAAGCCCCGAACTCAACTTTCGCGTGTCAAAATAATTTTTTTTTCTTCTTGCCAAAATCTCTGAAATAATAAAACACGTTTTTCCCATAAAGAAGAGAAAAATATTTTTTTTTCCTTCTTTTTTTTCTTTTTCTTTTTCTTCCTTATTTCTTCTTTCTTCTTTCTTCTTTCCTCTTCTTCCTTTCTCTGCCGACACTGCGCGCAAACAGCCACCAGCCGTCACCACCTTCCAGCGTCACCACCACCCTCGACAGCCGCCGCTGCCCTCTCTGCAACCGCCTTCAGGGCTTGCTCTGCCATCGGCTGCGAGCCACGGCGTGGCTTCCCCGCGCCCCAGCCATCGATCGCAGCTTCTTTTAGCCATCATCGTCGGCCCAGTCGGCCCCCGCGTCGGCCAAATTCGGTACGCTGCCGCCGCTGCCAGCCCTCTTGCGGAGCCACCGGCCCTCGCCCAGCTTCCCTCGGCCGCCACCGAGACCGTCGTCGTCCCTACCACTGCTGTCAGATCTGGGTCGATCCGACCAGACTCGGTCTAACTCGACCCGACTTGACTCGATCTGCTTCAGGTTTGACCCATCCTTGTGTCGACCCATTAGATTTGACCCATTTAGATTCGACCCATATCTGATTTATTTAGATTTAGTCAGACCCGGATCTATCATGCTGAGGCGTATCACACTAAACCCCCGGTCTCAATGTGGTGCCTGCATAGTCTTAAACAGAGGATGCCATCCACAGTGCATCTTTGCACCTTACTTCCATTGTGAGGATTGTACTACTCGTTTTGCTACCATCCGTGAGGTTTTTACTGTCAAAAATATCGTCAACCTCCTTGCTCCGCTTTCGGTCAACGATCGATTTTGGGCTTCTGCCACACTCTTTTTTGAAGCTCAAGCCCAGCTTCAGGATCTTATCTATGGTTGCGTATCCCACATTCTAGCTCTTCAACAACAGGTTAGTGATTTGCAAGCTTATCGAGCTTTATTGCTAGATTCACTATTTGCATACTATTCTTCATATCCCCAACCTGTTCCTCAACCTGATCAAAACCCGAATTGGAGTTTCGATCTTCCCATCATCTCAGATGATGTCCCTTATCCTGGTTTCCTAGAGGCTACTCTTCCACCTTACCCTAGCGAAGCCAACAGTATCCAGATGCCACCCCCAGATGATATCGATGAGCTGGAACCTGTTGTGTTTGACAACCGTCGTCCTCACTAAGCATTAGTATCATCATTAGTTTTATGGTTTGCCTTTTTCCTTTGAGTGATTGTATGGCTTGATTTCTTGTAACTGCTTTGAACATATGAAATGAAAATTATGCTTTTGGATACTTTTAACGTTTCATTCCCTTGTCTTACCCTCGATTGCATGTTGATCATCAATTACCTCAACCTCTTGTAGCTATTTTAATAATTCATCAAATCAAGATAAAAACATCGGCTCTTAATTATCACCTGATAATTCGCATCCTTAATCAAGTCACACATAACCGAGCATTCAATAACCTCAAACTATTATTGGCAATTTCATCATTAAGAAATAATCCAATTAATTCTTCCAAGAATATACCCTGATATTTTTCATTTTTCTTATGGCTTTTCACTGACCGCAAGTGCCCATACCATATCTCGACAGGCTCCTTATTTCCATAACTTGCTGACATCACTCAACAATACATCTCCCAATTTGCCCATTAAGGCTACCTAGACTAACTGTCTAGCCATACGAGAGTTCCAATCTCCAAAATTGAAAATCTCAGATCCGCAATCAATTTGGTTCTGCAGCTTCTCCTACTGCGTCCTATCATCTTGGCACATTTGCCATCATCTTGATTCTCTTAATCACGTCCAAGATTTACACAATCTTCAAGACGACAATCCATAGTCGTGCTACCCGCTAGAGTAGGTAGGTACTTACATTACCCACGGTACTCCAATCCTCGCTGGATTTCTTCCTGAAGCTCCAAAGTTCCATTACGAATCCCTAGATCCTCAATCGATTCTTTCAAGGAAATTCCTCTGGAATCTCAAACTGATCTATCCTTGAAGATCCCAAATCAGATTACGATATCTGGTTCTATTTATCTTCCAAGAACTCGATTTCCTTTGCCATCACAACTCTCTATTCATCACGGTGCTTTTAAGCTCTCCTCATCGGGTTTGACTACCGACAACTTTACCTAATTCTGCAGGTCCATTTGGCAGACTAAACAGTAGTCACAACCTCTATTGACTAGGTCCTCTTATCATTCTTTTATGGTCGATACAACCATCAAGCACCTATTTCCTTTTTAGTACTCGAACTCTACTTTGAGTCGAGACTACCATTTCAAAATTTGTTCATCAAAGCCTTTGGACCGGTCATGCTCCATTACCTAAAATCTCATTTATTGAGAATCCACTGACTCTCGCATTTCGTTCTTCAGATCCAGTTGACTATCGGCACCCGACCATTAAATTAGTTCTTCCTAGGCACTACTATTTTCGTCAGCCAGCACCACTACAACAAAAACGGGTTTTAACGACGGGAAAATCAGTGGTTGAAAGTTGATTTTCGGTCGTTAAAAAGTTTTAACGACGGGAATTTTCCTGTCGTCAGTCGTCGTTATTGCTTCCGAGGATAAAGGTCTTTAACGACGGGAATGATAAACCCGTCGTTAATTGTATTAGCGACCGTATGATTCCCGTCGTTAAAAATAATTATTAACTACAAATTTTAACTCAATAACGACAATATTTCCCTTCGTTAAAAATAATTATTAACTACCAAATTATAACTCAATAACGACAATATTTCCCGTCGTTAATAGTCTAAACAATTAGCGACCGTATGATTTTTGTCGTTAAAAATAACTTTTTAGTTATCAAAACACAAACTAATAACGATAATATTTCCTCTCGTTAATAATGTGAACAATTAACGACAGTATGATTCCTATCGTTAAAAAAATATTTTTTTAATTTTTTTAATTTTTTTAATAGTATGAAAATAATTGCTAGTCATCAATGACAAAAAATCCTGTTTTGATATAAACCACCAAACCTATATATTATTATCCATATCAAATTGAAATAAAACTCATAAATTTAAACATGTCATTCAAATAACACTAAAGTAATCATTATCCATGAGCATTTACACACCAAAAGTAATATATATATGTGTGTTAATTGCCAACAAATTACACCAAAAAATATGTTCAACTAAAAATAATACTTTGACAATTGTATATACTATTAAAAAATGTACACCAAAAAAGATATTCAACTAAAAGTAACACTTTAATAATCATATATACTATTCAAAAATGTACAACAAAACAATATATATAGTCATAAAACTGTTCATGGACTCCAAAGAAACAGTTGCTTCCTTTAGAGTCTTGTTGTCTCATTGACCTACACAAATAAAAAAATATGAAATTAGAGTCAAAGAAGTGTTCATGTTTTCTTTATAAAATGTTAGAAATAGAATTAACAAAGCCCAAAACGTCTCCATCACAAACTACATAACATACAATCACTAAAATGTAGCAAAACATAGAAACCCTTAAATATAGAGTAGATTGAGAGGTAGATTAACAAAAACACCAAGCCTTAGTTCTATGGAATAGGGCCACCTATATGAATTCTAATTTATGAATTATCTTTATCCATGACCATATCTTCTGTAAGATCATTAGTCCTATGACCCAACATAAAATATTTGGAAGATGACAAGTATATCATCTTTTGCATTCATGGCTAATCTCACAAATCAAAAAGCCACTTTCTCTTCGTGCAACAACTTTCAAACATAAAATCTCCTTCCAACAATCCATGAATCCATATTGGAAGGATTCAGATCCTATATTTCAAAATTCTCTTATGTTTTTTTTTTCCAGCATTAGAAATCACTAAATCAGATCCTATATTAAAATTTTAAAGGCTTTTTAGATTTTATATAGATATACATGTATGAATCATGATTGATACATTAATTCTATTTCTACGAAGACTCAAAATCTGCTCATATGTTAGCTTCCCTAGCATCTATATAATAGCCTTTGTAAGAAAGCAGAGGAAACATCCAATAGCCACTAAGCATGGACATTCCAAAATAGATGCTATAAATGTATTCAACACGAATGCCCATGTGACATGCTAAATATGCGTTCTACAAACACAAGCTGACATTGTATATAAATATCAATTACACACTATAGTTATTGTTTTATATAAATAAGTGTTAATGGTATTGCTTGCGGCTTCTTCCAGCTTTAGTTTTAAGAATGCGTTCTAGACGAGTCGTTACATTTTAAATCTTGTCACTCACAGGATACATATAGTATTTAGTATTAAAAATTTTAAAAAATAGGTGATCACCCACCACCTGGAGGGAGTGATTAAATCTTATCACTCACAGGATACATATAATACTAAGCATTAATAATAAAAAATAATGGGTGATCACCCACCACCCGGAGGGAGTGATTAATTAAATCCTATCACTCACAGGATACATATAGTACTAAGCATTCAAAATTTAAAAAAATGGGTGATCACCCACCACCCGGAGGGAGTGATTAAATCCTATCACTCACAGGATACATATAGTACTAAGCATTCAAAATTTAAAAAAATGGGTGATCACCCACCACCCGGAGGGAGTGATTAAATCCTATCACTCACAGGATACATACCTCGAACTATGTTGGTATCACAAATAATTATCAACTCCATAACATAATGGTCTGAAAGTCTATCATCCAATTGCATCCAATTCCTATCCATCGTACAAATACAACAAAAATTGATAGTATTAGAGATAGATTAAATTACAGAGCACGAGAATATGGGATAAAAGCACTACCAGTATTCATGTACATATATATATACATATATATATATATATCAACCTAAAAGAAACAAAGCTCTTATATTAGTATTCTTTACATATATATTAATAATTCAAAAAAGTTAAAACTTTTGACACACGCATGGCATGACTCAACTGTTATACAAACTTGGTATGATCAATACTAACTTGATTACTTAATCCATACCTAACTTGGTATGATCAATACTAAGTTGTTAACCTAAAGCTTAAAAACATGTGGGAATTTGATAGTTAGATGTTTTTGCTAGAAATTTTGGATTATTTATAGTACTAGGGATAACCCGTGCCTGAAGGCACGATATAACTAAAAAAAAATCAAACATTGAATTTGAACGTGAAATAATCAGAGACTAAACTTGGATATGTACTAAATTGAAAATATAAGAAATAATGGTGAGATTGTTCATTTTTCAATCCTGTGAGTTTGCATTGGTGGTTAGTACACTATGGTGGCTACAAATATAAGAAATAGAGAGAAGTAACTAAACATGCAATTGAAAATATAGAAACTATTACCCACACAATCTTGCCTTAGCAAAATTATTTACCAATATGCATAAGAACGTAATAATATCAATCGTGTAAGCAAGTTAAAAAAAAAATAGATAAATACACTCCGTATGCGACAAACAAAAAGGATTTGATAAGTATTAAATATTCAAATAAAAACTTGTAATAATTGGAGGAAGACTCAAAAGTACTAAGAACTTTAACATATTCAACTAAGTCTTTACCAACATATCTCAATCACAACACATATAGCAATGAACGAAGGTCTTGAAATACTTATTCACTTGCCCAACTCAAGTATTAAAGTCTTGAAATCCCTTGTACAAACTACTTAACCCAAAAATAAGAGCTATACATAACAAATGGACACAAAAAAAGTACCGCCCTTTTCCATGGTTTGCTTTATTTTAATGTTGAGGTGCTGCACATATGGTATTATACAGAATATAGGGTTCACATGTATTCTAGGCAACCATGGGAAGATTATATACTTGCCTTGAAAATATGCCTTTTGTTCATTTGGTACACATAGGTAAGTAATGGTGTTAAACATATGCTTTATTATTTTCTCTTTGAGATCACTGAAAATGTATGCTTTATTATTTTTTCTCTATTAGTTAAGAGTGAAGCTGAAGACAAATCTTCATGGCCTTGAGACCTTGTGCATTCATTTACACTGAAATCAATTTCAGCCATAGGATCAAAAGACATTTTGAGACATTTTCAAAAACAGTCCTCCCTTATTATATAGATATTTATGGAAATATATTTATAGTATATACTATAAATATACTATAGTATATTTATAGTATATTCATCCAAATCATCAGGTTAATTTGTATAAGTTTCTGCAAATGGTTAAGGATGATCAAATTATTGGATCATGGTTATGGGATCTAAGACACTTTTAAATATTATTATAACAACAACAACAACATATCCAACCTTTATCCCACTATCTTTATCCACATAATGGAATAATACTGAATTTGTGAATGTGGAAGACACAGAAAGGGGGGCATATTCCAAAAATGAATGAAACAAAAGATAGTGACACTAGAATAGAACACTCTGATCGAGCAGCAGAAGCACAGTCACACAAAGAGAGAGAGAGAGAGAGATTTTTCCTCCTTTGTAGTCTTAATTCAGTTTTGTTTTAAGTTTGCAAGTCACAGCTTGTCGAGCAATACTGTATAGCTATGTATTAAATAATCGTATACATTATCACCTGCAGGCTGCAGCCATAAGTTACTTTGGTAAACAAAAGATGTATATTTATTACTTTTGGGTGTTGAATGATATTTAAATTTATCTACTGTATGAAATTTTCATGGTGATGAAAATGCTAGTTTATGTTAAATAGTGTTTAGCACAACACAATGATGAAAATGCTAGTTTATGAGAATGGAGGATAATAAATAATTTATGCTAATAATTCAAGAAAACAATTAAGTTTATTAAACTCAGTTTAAAAAAATAATAATATACTGCATACCTATTTGTTTGCCATTTAACATCTTTGCAACCCTCTTGACAACACTTTCTTTGGAGAATTCAACCCACCTACATATGATTGCACATGATAATTTGGGGTGTATAAATATTATACCAGAACCAAAAAATCATGTTAAAATAAACTTTACAACTAATCTTTTGAAAGGTTGATGTGTTAATCATATGTTTGAATTTGATCTGATACAAAGAAGTTCTAATGCATATACTTTAACCAGTTAAGGAACTTACCCTTTCGAAAATTCTTGTCCTCGAAACCCACCAACCCTTTTACGATAAAGCTAAGCAGCAGGATCTGTACACAGTCCATCCTTAAGTTGGTCAATACAAACAAGCTATAGCTACATCACTGGTTGGCTCAATAAAATAAAAAACACAAAACAAAGACTAGTGAAAAAATAAATGGTGAAGTGCTGCAAATTTACATCATTTGGTAAATTGGGAGTTGGGGAACCTGAGTACCTTTAGGTGTAAGATAAATTCTCTGAATTTCTCCATATTGAGAGAGAATCTGACATAGATTCAGAGGGATCCATGCGTGGAGGAATAAGTAGCAAATCCCACATTTTTCAGCTGCTGCAGCTTCCTTCGATAACAGTTTCTTTCTTTTCTTTTTCTCATCCATCCTTGCATCACTACTTTCCAAGTTTACTTCCTCTTTAAGTGTAGTTATGTTTGCCTCTTCTTCTATCTCAACCATTTCAGCTGTTGTAGCTTCCTGCAATAACAACTTCTTTATTTTCTTTTTCTTATATGTCCTCACATCACTAGGTTCCAGGTTTGCTTCCTCTTCAAGTGTGGTCCTGTTTGTCTCTTCTTCTATCTCAGCTCGGCAAGCTTGAAATGGCTGAGACAAACATAAATTTGCAATAACATGTTTATATATTCTATTTTCTCAAAAGCTCATTACTTATGTTGGAAAAGATAAAAACTCTAGTTTCTGACGTTACAAACTGCTACATTTTTATATCATTGCAAAGTTACAAGTTCCTACTGCATCTTTTGGAAGGATACCTTGGGATACCAATTTCAATTAAAATTAATATCCAAAAATAATCAACAAGTGGTGCCCATTTTGGGGGGGGGGGAGGCGTTATTGGACTGGCCAATAAATGATATACAAGTTACATCAGAACCATAAATCTTTCACAGAATAAAGTAACACAAGAAAGTTTTAGTAGAGGATAAGACTCACTATAGACATGATACTGACAGGCATAGCTTACTAGGTAGCCAAAAATTTTCCAAACTTCAGAACATCAAAATTAGCACAAGGAAAACATAGCATAATAACCATAACTGGGAAATTCACCATTATATTAACTTATGCTTTAGTATGGGAAAAAAGCTAGGAAGACATGGAATCCTTTTGAATAATTGAGCGATAGGTGAAGCAAGAGAGAAAAAAAAAACATTAGTTGGCATGTAAATCAGACAACTTCTAAACTATAGTAAATCAAAACCTTTACAGTTTACTCTTCTTCCCAGATAAGTAAGACATCAAACACTTACATAAAGCACATGACCCAAAGCTATCTTCTACACAGACTGTTCATTCTGCTTGGTGATACACATCAACGACATTATGATACCAAAGACAGTAACAATGGACTAACTTGGGAATCAATAAAAGGATGTCTTTTTCATTGAATACATATTTACATTACATCTACTCTCTCTCGAGCAACTAGTTAATATACCCTAAATTTCAAAATGTACACTGCCCATATATATCTCATGTTATATTATTACTACAAAATTTACACTCAATAAATTAATGCTGATAAACCCTAAAGCAAGGCCCCTTGTTAACATAATATATACACACAGAGCCTCTCTCGTGTATATATAATAACATTAATATATACACACAGAATATATATACACACAAAATATATATACACAGAATATATATATATATACATATACCTTTCGGGCAGCGTAAGTAGAGCCCGATCAAGCTGGAGAAGGCGACAGCGCGACGATAGGAGGCGGAGGCAGGGGAGGCAGCGGCAACGACAGGAGGCGGAGGCAGGGGAGTTAGCAGCGACAGTAGGAGGCGGAGGCAGTGGAGGTAGCGGCGACGACAGGGGAAAAAACGGTGCTTCAGAGGCTATGATTTGGGGAATTAGGGATTTTGGGGGGGGGAGAGGAATTTTGTGGGATTTGCAGGGGAAAAGCGGGGCAACTCCCACTAATATTTTGGTTTTTTTATTTTTTAAAATTATTTAATTATTAATTAATAAAATTAAAATAATTTATGAAAATAATATTAATAATTATTTGATTGATAAAAATAAAATATTTTAAGATTTATGATAACTGATAAAATGATTTAAATTATTGCATCAAATTAATAATTATTTAAAAATAAAATTATATTATAAATAAATCTAATAATTATAATAAATTAGTTTGATATATTGTATTATTTTTAATATTTTTATAATTTTTTAATATATTGTATTATCAATAAATAAGTAATACCTAATTATAATAGTTTAATAATTATATTTGTGTATTTATTGAAAAATATAATTATATTATAATTGTTTATATAAGTAGTAGTTAAATCTTATTAATTTTTTTTTATTATTTTATGGTTAGAGTTAAAAATGTTAGTTAATAACGACGGGAAAGTGGTTTTTTAACGACGAGTTATTTAACCCGTCGTTAAAATTTATTTTATAACGACGGGATTTATATTTAGTCGTTAATAGTACTACATTAACGACCAAAATTAATGTTGTCGCTAATTTTTGGTCGTTAATGCCTGTTTTTGTTGTAGTGCACACAGCTGTCATCATCACCCCCCATCATATGGTAGGCTTACTCCTACATCATACGTCGACCCTCACTCAGTTACGTCTCGGGTGAAATCTGCACGGTCTCATTGTAGTCCTCTAAGAACTATCATTCGTCGTCGCTGCCTTGAGTCTAACTCTTTCTGTAAGAACATTCTTTCTAAGCCCTCATCATGGCCGATGATTTCATTACCTCGTAGGTAGCGCCTACACAGCTCACGAGTATCACCTCTCATGTCCATTTCATGCATCGGGTAGCCTTTCCTTCGTGCCACCCAACTATTTCCTTGAGGCAATTGCAACCCCGACCATCTCATGATCTTACTTGGCATTTGCTAAACTAGACACCGAGGTATTCTGTTCCTCGAGTCTTGCTCCGTTCATCGTGTCACCTACTCCCAAGATGACCATGAACCCTAATGTAATTCTTTACATAGGACACACTGTCCATATTCAATCCATCACATTTCGATTTCTAAGGCTTCTGGCCTTTATCAATCATAGCTAATGGCATACCTCACATCCATTGGGACTTGGATCTCCCCTACAAGGTACAGACCCTACTGTGTTGCCCCAGATCTTCAGCATTTGATCGTCTCCTCGGTAGTACACTAAGCAACTTAGACCCTGGGTCCCAGACCCATACCGTGAGATAGCTAACTAGCTTCCTCGGTACGTTAATCATAAGCTCATAACAAGCCTTTTGCCTTGGTCCCTAGATCCAGATCTGTCACTGCGAACACCAACTAGTAGTGTTGTCACGCTGCTAGGGTTCCCTATCCTGTCTCTACGAGTCTCATCAGTTGTACCATCGTTTCCTCATCAATGGACGCAACTCACATGCCATTACTTGGCCATCTTCGGCTTTTCGTTTGATCCAATCCGTTGGATCCCTTATCTTATTTTCGAGATACTAAATGACCCTCGAAAATCCTTATCCTTCGATCATTAACTCGACAGCTAAGCCATGTCACATCGGACTAATCATCACTGATCCGATCATCTTCGATAACCGCAGTTATCTCATCTCTCATTGCAAGGATTTTGACTAATGACACCAAATCATCAGTCTTTAAATCTCTCGAATCCATAATCTTCGATAACCGAGTCAACTTACACTCGAATCATTAGATCCTGACTTAATAGCTAGATCATTCTTCCAATACTAGCTTTTATTAAGCATTTTACTATTCATCGAGAATAGTAGTCGTCCACTGAAATAGTGTCTATCGTGAAGAGTACACCAGGTAAGTTCCCAGGAAAGAAAGGTGGGTCACAATGGACACACTTAAGTACCAAGTCTTTCCTTAGCCAGAACTTTCCTAGACATGCATTTCCACTACAACACACTTATCTAGTAACCGTCAATACCCAAATCTTATGATGGCTTTGCTTATCTAGCCACATGCGATCCTTTTCCTTAGGTTCGCTCTAATATCGACTACATCCTAGTCACTTAAGGCTCTTCCATCGAACTTCTTTTCCAAAAATTCGCTCTGATACCAACTGTAACACCCCGCTTTTCTCTTACCGAGCGTGTCACTATGCTGCAGCCCAAAATATACATAAATTATTTTTTTCTTTCTTTCTCGGTACATAACTTAACCTTAAGTACCGAATTCCAAACAAAACCCCGAGCAAATCATTAAAAAATGCAGAAACGATAATCGAAACCTGATATAATACATAACTGAATTCAACTAATTTTTATATCATAAAGATTTGGTACCATACATTACATCATATCTTTAACAGCCTTAATACATGAAGAATCCATAATATTCTAAGAAGGCTAATCATCAATAAAGCATCAGCTCGCTGAATCCATCGGCCACGCCATCACGTGCCGTCACATCCTAACTTGCTCCTTGCCCTAACTGCAAGTCTCAACTGGAACGTGGAATGTTCCAGGGGTATAACCCATTAGAAGATGAAACTTCTAGTGAGGGTCCAAAAAATTCAAACCTGGTTAAGTGAATAACTGGGAGAAAAGTCACCCATCTCATTCTCACGCTCCCAAGTAACCTCATCTAAAGAGTGACTGTAATACCTGATATTTAATATCAAAAGTATTTTTGGAGATTGAGGGGTCAGAATGAAATTTATCAAAGTTTCGGACCAACGTGCAATATTCAAAACATGAACGAAAGGCAAGAGTCCATGTCAAAGCAAGTCAATGAAGGTAAAATTGTCCAAATAAGTAATGTTTGAAAAAATCGAGAGATTCGCGAAGGTTAGAGTCTAAAAACATGCGATTAGGGGCATCCGAGCAAAAGTACAGATTGCGTAAATTGCTCGAGAGAGGTCAAAACAATGAGTTTTCCCAAAATTCTTGAGGGAAATGAATAGCCCAGAACTTGTGGGTAGTAGGGGAATTGTTAGAAAGTTCAGGAATGTAACACCCTGGATTTTTATAGGAGTTATCTCTTTTAAAGAAGATAAGATGGGTTTAGGATTCAAAAAGGAACAGGTATATTTTGGGCAAAATATAGAATGTTTTTGGAGATTTCGGGCAAAAACATAATTTCTCAAAAATAATTGGAGGCCATTTTGGAGTCAAGAATGGTACCTAAAAGTGAAGGAGGATTGTAAGAATTCTTAGAAATAGAGGAATAGCATTTTGAGGGCCAAAATGAGATTTCCAAAAGTTACAAAGGGTAAAAGTGTAATTTATGGAAACTTTGAGGGACCAAACTATAATAACCACAAAAGTAACAAAATATCAGCCATGGGCTAATCATGAATGGCCAAGTGTCCCCCTTAGGTGTAACACCCCGATTTTTCTTACCGAGCGTGTCACTGTGCTGGGTCCCAATATAAATGCATAAATGCATAAATTCCCTTTTTTGACGGTACGTATCAAAAACCTCGAGTACCGAATTCCAAACAAAACCTCCCAGCACATCATAAAATTTGCGAAAGCGATGAATCGAAACCTGATATGGTACACAACTGATTCCCTTAATTAAATCATGAATATCCATACCATAATACATCTTCAAATACCTCGATACATGGAAACTCATCATTAAGAGGTAGAAACTAAATACCTCATTTATACATCCAGCCATACTTACATTTAACAAAACTAAACCTCAACGGAACATAGCTAAAACATGCTACATACGACAACAGATAACTTAATCTTCAACTATCTTCTTTCCCTTAGAGCTGCTTGCCAAACCTGGAACGTTTGAATATTCCAGCGGTATAACCCAATTAGAAGATGAATCTTCTAGTGAGAAACTCCAAAACAGTTTATATCAATGCATGCACGAGTATAAAACGTATGAGAAAACAATGAGAACTACTCCGAAGTGCCTCATGAACATGTTAGCGTCCTCCTCCTAGAGCTTTCTCAATGGCGCACGCATAGCTCCTCTCAAGAGGTCCTTAACCATGTCACCTTGGCCCGACCTCATAGAACTCATTCAAACACCACATCCGTTGTCCCTTAGACTCACGATCTTCCCCACGAGAGCTTTCTCGATGGCGCACGCACAGCGCCTCTCGGGGGATATCTCGACTTTTGCCCTTGAACAACAACAGATAGGTACAATAGTATGGCCACACGGATTTTATAAATGCAATAGTTGAAAACCAACGGCATATATTTCCAAGAAAACACATTTCGTATATGCAACATAATTTTATGTAAAAGAACAATATAATTTTGTGTACAAAAACGTTACACAAAACACGTTTCATGCAATAGTAGTCTCACATAAGAGAACAAAAATAGGATTTGGAGTATAGGAGTCTCACATAAGAGAACAAAAAATAGGATTCGAAGTATAGGAGTCTCACCTTGACTTAATTTTGGGATTCCTCACAATTTGTGCAAATCCTCAAGTCTTCTGACCAAACCACCTCCTCACACGCCCTCACGCGTTGAGCAAGTGCTTCTTCTTCTCTAGGAACAAAAGCCTTCTATCCACTAAGCTCGAAGCACTCTCGTCTAACACGAATTTCTTACAACTTAGAATGAGGAAACCCTTGTCCATGAGTATCCTATTTATAGGCTTGGAAACTTGGCCACCAAGTAAATCACAATCATTTCAAATCTTTTCTAAGATATTTCAATCATTTAAAATCTTCTAAAATATTCTCTAATCATTCCAAATCTTCTAAGATATTCTCTAATCATTCCAAATCTTCTTAGATTTTCTGCAATCATTCTTATCCAAACAAGATCTTATCAAATCTTATCCAAATTAAATCAAATTTTATCCTTAAAGTCATCACGAGGCTTAATCTCTATCTCTAAAGTCATCATGAACCTTAATCTCTATCTCTAAAGTCATTATGAACCTTTATCTTATCTCTAAAGTCATCATGAGCCTTCATCTTATCTCTAACGTCATTATGAGGCTTTATCCTTATCTCTAAAATCATTTATGAGGCTTTTTTCTTGAATCTCCCAAATGCCCTTAGTAAAAGGTTTCAAGAATTACACTTTGACCCAAACTTTTTAGGTAATTGCACTTAGACCAACTTGGTCCCTAGGCCAATTTTTAATTGCATTTTAGTCCCTGAAGAAATGACTAATTACACTAATATCCCCTGATTTTTGGATAAATTACACTTTTACCCGAACTTCAAAAATTACAATTTTGCCCCTGGCTTAAAAATTGAACTTCTCTTTAAAGACCTTTATAACCCTTTGAAATATCCTAAAACATTCCCTTGAAAATTTTGAAAAAACTTCGTTTCGACCTCCCTCTGTAAATTTTGGAAAACTGCACTTAGGCCTGAATCTTCGTTTTGGCTACAAACCCTATTGTTTCTTCTAAAAACTACTGAAGGGTTACTCTACATACCAAATATGAACTTCCTCGGGGTTCCATTGACTTCCCGATTGCCCCATACGATAATTCGATATTTCAACCTAAATCACAACCGTCTTTTTAGCTATACCGGGAACCATTCCCGATCCAATTTCTTTCAGTGCCATAAATCATACCTCGAGATGCTTAACGATGTCACATCATTTTCCTTAACATCTAAGCTCTAGGGCACTCCCTGTGGTTGATTCAGCAAGTAATTGCTCTTTCAAGTCCATTTTTTGGTATTTTAAACTACCTTAAAATACGTGGCAATCTTACAAAAATATGGGGTATTACAATCTACCCCTCTTAAAAGAATTTCGTCCTCGAAATTGGCTTATACACGTAATTTCCAAAGATCAAAACAAGCCATTTCACAGCTTGGACATATCTCATAGTTCACAAAATTCCAAATTTCCAATCTAACTTTTCTGGTGGTGAGCAAACAAGAATGGCCAACAACCATACCTCAACAGTCGACAGCTAACACCCATACATCTAACATTCCCCTTCGTCGACCCGACATGAGATCGCTCCTCCCCTAAGGAAATCCGACGCACCCACTGGCAGAGGCTTCCTCACCTCCAGTGGTCCGGACATTCCGAGCCTGGGTATGGACTGCCCCACCCACTCGGTTCAACCACAGGGACTGCTCAACTAAGGGTTCAACAGTCAATAGTTTTGGTACATCGGGTGACCGATAGTGCTATTCCACCATAAACCACATAAAAAGCCATCCTGACGCTGTCGTGGTAACATGAACTCAACCAACGGCAGGTGCTCCTCCCAAACTTTAGGCATGCACATACTACCCCGAAACTTGAGAATGCCACCTCGCACCTCAAAATCATAACCCTTGGGCTGGCCACACTCATATATCTATAGATGTATACACCGGTCACCCCCACTAGTCTCCCGTATCTCAGTCTCCAGATCCAGTAGAACCGCCAGGCTAGCTATCAAGACGGATGAACCCTTCGGCACTACACTAACCAATGTCAGGCTAAATGCCTCAACCAGCGGCCATTCTTGGGCCATCAACCCGGCCACCACATTGGCACACCCCGGGTGATACAAAAAATGCAGTCGTAGTCCTTTAGGACTCCATCCACCGTTGCTGCCCCATGTTTAGCTCTTTCTACGAGAACACATACCTCAGACTTTTGTGGTCCGTGAACACCTCAAACATCTCATCGCATCAGTAGTACTTCCATAACCTCAAGAGCACATACCTCAACTGCCAACACCAAGTCACACATCGAGTAGTTTACCTTGTGCCTCAGCGTGATGCATACACGATCACACGCCCACCTTGCATCAACATGCAATCCAATCCTTTGAGCTATCACAATCTCTCCTAGAATTTGGTGGACCATTTCACTTGACCCTCTACACGAGTCCTGACATGGATACAACTATTCCAGAAATTCTCTTCACGAATCTCCGACAAAAGTCTGCCAATCTCAACCTACTTTCAATCTTTTCATAGACATCTTAGGGATCCTATCACAAAGCTCTGGTCCCTTCATCTATTACTTCTGACACTACTCCCCGTACCAGATTTGACTCCAAACCTCACAGATCCTCGAGTCACTCATCTCTAAGGACTCCATATTCCTTCCCATAGGTGTCGAAATCACCATCAAACATCCCATAGGTTTGGTTTCTACTCTCAACGAAATTTCATTATGGTCTTGAGCTACACACCTCAAACCATTACATAAATCTTCTAAAAATTTGCCTTTCGGCTCTCTCGATAACGATTTGGGTCCCATGCGGTTGCCTATGGCATAACCTATCCACATGTCCCCTCTCATAGATCGTACCCAGACTTTTGATCATCGCGTGTCTTCCTTACACGGATATACTATTATCCCAAGGACATCAACCCATCATGTCCCAAATCATGGACAATCAAAATTTCCAACTCGAAACCTCCACAAGGTTCAAGACTTCACTTTGGCCACTTCATCAGCTAAGTTTGCACCAAACTTACATGACTCGATCCCACGAGTTGTTTCCTTAAGGTAACCTTACCTCAATTCCAAAATCCAAGGCACTATCCAGAAACCTCTTCCCTCAACTACCTCGAGCCGACCGGACTTTTGGGTAGGTCATCACACCTCCCTCACCCTATCATACGGCCAAGGTTCTCGCATGGGTGACCACAAAGCTAGGGTCATCCTTCAGCCTATTGGAAGTCAGCTCTAAGACATGCCTTCCTTGCATACACTCAGTTTGCTTCAAATCCTCGAGCTCGCTAGGCTCCTCAAAATTCTTGGCCCAAATTCCAAGATTCACAGTGGCTTCGCACATCTAGCCACTTACAACTTTCTGATCATCTATTAGGTTCTAACAAAACAATGCAAACCTTCCCTTAGGTTCGCCTTGAGTTTACAATCCCAAAACTCAATACGGATAGCCTCAAGCTATCATTAGCCCAATATGGATTTATCTATCCATAAATCTTCCGAGAATACATCCTGGCACATCTGCCATCACTTGATTCTCCCAATCACGTCAAAGATTTGCACAATCTTTCAGACGACAATCCATAACTATACTGCCAGCTAGAGTAGGTAGGTTCTTACATCACCTATGGTACTCCAATCCTCGCTAGATTTCTTCCTGAAACTCTAAAGTTTCATCACGAATCCTTAGATTCTCCATTAATTCTTCCAAGAAATTCCTCAAGAATCCCAAACTGATTTATCCCCAAAGACCCTGAATCAGATCACGTTATCTGGTTCCAATCATCTTCCGAAAGCTTGATTTCTTTGCAATCATTGCCCTCAATCCACCATTCACCATGGTGCTTTCAAGTTCTCTTCGTCGGGTTGACTACCAACAACTTTTCCTGATTTCGCAGGTCTATTCAGTACACTGAACCGCAATCACAACCTCTGTTGACTAGGTCACCTCATCAATTGACGCAACTCACGTGCCATCACTTGAGCCATCTTCGGCCCCTCGCTTGACCCAATCTGCTGGATCCCTGATCTACATATCTTATTTCCGAGACACTAAATGATCCTCGAAAATACTTATCATTCAATCCTAACTCATCAGCTAGGTTATGTCAGATCAGACTAACCATTCATAATTCACTTATCCTTGATAACCACCAGTTATCTCGTCATTTCTCGTAATGACTTCACTAATGACCTCAAATCAATAATCTCCAAATCTCTCGGATTCATAATCATGGTTACCGAGTCATCCTCACATCCGAACCATATCATCGGACCCTTATCTTTCATAGCTAGATCATCTCGACCAGCTATCTTATAGCTTAGCAAGGTTAGATTCTCAAATCCATAACCTCTTAAACTTTAACCGAAAATCCCAAATCTCCAATAGGGATTTCGTTCTCTGAACCATCAGTCTTTTCCCCCCTAAGCCTCCACTTGGGGTTCCTACTAACTGGTTCCAACAATATCGGATCCTTTTAAGTCTCCAAGTTAGATACCAACTGTATCCGAGTCACTTAAGTCTCCAAATCAGACTTCT
The DNA here is from genome assembly GCA_036245055.1 of Diospyros kaki. Classification (NCBI taxonomy): domain Eukaryota; kingdom Viridiplantae; phylum Streptophyta; class Magnoliopsida; order Ericales; family Ebenaceae; genus Diospyros; species Diospyros kaki. The sequence continues at coordinate 6,533,711 of BSEG01000010.1, forward strand.
CCTAAGTCTCCAAATAACATTACGCTCTGATTCCAACTATATTAGAACCACTTAAGGCTTTTGACAAACTTACGCTCTGATACCATCTGTAACACCCCGATTTTTCTTACCGAGCGTGTCACTATGCTGGGTCCCAATATAAATGCATAAATGCATAAATTCCCTTTTTTGACGGTACATATCAAAAACCTCGAGTACCGAATTCCAAACAAAACCTCCCAGCACATCATAAAATTTGTGAAAGCGATGAATCGAAACCTGATATGGTACACAACTGATTCCCTTAATTAAATCATGAATATCCATACCATAATACATCTTCAAATACCTCGATACATGGAGACTCATCATTAAGAGGTAGAAACTAAATACCTCATTTATACATCCAGACATACTTACATTTAACAAAACTAAACCTCAACGGAACATAGCTAAAACATGCTACATACGACAACAGATAACTTAATCTTCAACTATCTTCTTTCCCTTAGAGCTGCTTGCCAAACCTGGAACGTTTGAATATTCCAGCGGTATAACCCAATTAGAAGATGAATCTTCTAGTGAGAAACTCCAAAACAGTTTATATCAATGCATGCACGAGTATAAAACGTATGAGAAAACAACGAGAACTACTCCGAAGTGCCTCATGAACATGTTAGCGTCCTCCTACGAGAGCTTTCTCGATGTTAGCGTCCTTAACCATGTCACCTTGGCCCGACCTCATAGAACTCATTCAAACACCACATCCGTTGTCCCTTAGACTCACGATCTTCCCCACGAGAGCTTTCTCGATGGCGCACGCACAGTGCTTCTCGGGGGATATCTCGACTTTTGCCCTCGAACAACAACAGATAGGTACAATAGTATGGCCACACAGATTTTATAAATGTAATAGTTGAAAACCAACGGCATATATTTCCAAGAAAACACATTTCGTATATGCAACATAATTTTATGTAAAAGAACAATATGATTTTGTGTACAAAAACGTTACACAAAACACGTTTCATGCAATAATAGTCTCACATAAGAGAACAAAAATAGGATTTGGAGTATAGGAGTCTCACATAAGAGAACAAAAAATAGGATTCAAAGTATAGGAGTCTCACCTTGACTTAATTTTGGGATTCCTCACAATTTGTGCAAATCCTCAAGTCTTCTGACCAAACCACCTCCTCACACGCCCTCACGCGTTGAGCAAGTGCTTCTTCTTCTCTAGGAACAAAAGCCTTCTATCCACTAAGCTCGAAGCACTCTCGTCTAGCACGAATTTCTTACAACTTAGAATGAGGAAACCCTTGGCCATGAGCATCCTATTTATAGGCTTGGAAACTTGGCCACCAAGTAAGTCACAATCATTTTAAATCTTTTCTAAGATATTTCAATCATTTAAAATCTTCTAAAATATTCTCTAATCATTCCAAATCTTCTAAGATATTCTCTAATCATTCCAAATCTTCTTAGATTTTCTGCAATCATTCTTATCCAAATCAAATCTTATCCAAACAAGATCTTATCAAATCTTATCCAAATTAAATCAAATCTTATCCTTAAAGTCATCATGAGGCTTAATCTCTATCTCTAAAGTCATCATGAACCTTAATCTCTATCTCTAAAGTCATCATGAACCTTTATCTTATCTCTAAAGTCATCATGAGCCTTCATCTTATCTATAACGTCATCATGAGGCTTTATCCTTATCTCTAAAATCATTTATGAGGCTTTTTTCTTGAATCTCCCAAATGCCCTTAGTAAAAGGTTTCAAGAATTACACTTTGACCCAAACTTTTTAGGTAATTTCACTTAGACCCTTTTCAACTTGGTCCCTAGGCCAATTTTTAATTGCATTTTAATCCCTGAAGAAATGACTAATTACACTAATACCACTGATTTTTGGATAAATTACACTTTTACCCGAACTTCAAAAATTACGATTTTGCCCCTGGCTCAAAAACTGAACTTCTCTTTAAAGACCTTTATAACCCTTTGAAATATCCTAAAACATTCCCTTGAAAATTTTGAAAAAACTTCGTTTCGACCTCCCTCTGTAAATTTTGGAAAACTACACTTAGGCCCGAATCTTCGTTTTGGCTACAAACCCTATTGTTTCTTCTAAAAACTACTGAAGGTTACTCTACATACCAAATACGAACTTCCTCGGGGTTCCATTGACTTCCCGATTGCCCCATACGATAATTCGATATTTCAGCCTAAATCACAACCGTCTTTTTAGCTATACCGGGAACTATTCCTGATCCAATTTCTTTTGGTGCCATAAATCATACCTCGAGATGCTTGACGATGTCACATCATTTTCCTTAACATCTAAGCTCTAGGGCACTCCCTATGGTTGATTCAGCAACTAATTGCCCTTTCAAGTTCATTTTTTGGTATTTTAAACTACCTTAAAATACGTGGCAATCTTACGAAAATATGGGGTATTACATTAGGTGTCACAATTGGATTGGTTGAAATCTTATAATGATTAGGGGTGTAATGATGAGCACAAATCCCATGTGAATGCTCAAATCTCTATGGATAAATGGCTTAATCTTAGGAGGGTAATGATGAGAGGTGTAATGATGGAGCACAAATCTCCATGTGAATGCACAAATCTCTATGTATACGTGGCTTAACATTGCAAATATCATTATGATTTCTTATCCCAACGCGACACGTGGCGCGATTGGATTCGTCAAAATTGTCTATTAATATAAGTCTTCGGAGGTATGATTTTGGGGCACCAAATGAGAAAAAAGGAAGGATATTTTGAGAGACGAAACTTTGCCCAAGAAGGAGGAAAACTCTACCGAAAGACGAAGGAGTTACAAGTTTTGATGGGAAAACTATGCGTTGTTGGATTTTGAGCCAAAATCATTGGAAAACAGTGAGGTAAGTTCCATTTTATTTTATAATCCTATAGAAGGAAGAAAGAAGGAGGTGTAGGAATAAACGGGGGTCAAATCGGAGTTAAAATGAAGGAGAAAAGCCCAAAAAACTGAGTTGCTGTGAATACACGCATGGCTGCTGGCTGCAAGTGGGGGCACATGGGGTCCCTTATAGGGGAGTGTGAGGGCCCCTCTTGACCTAAAATTTTGCACAGTTGTGCCTCTATTTATTCCCTACAAGTCTATGTAAAAATATTTCACTTTGGTTTTACGAAATCTTATGTTTTATGCAGAACAGCCTAACCGACAATTGAGAACAGTACCGGGTCAGGTAACTCCTCGTCTTTGGACTCTTACATTTCTTACATGTTGTACTTTCATTCGGGTGGTTTGCATATCATTTAATACCGTTAGTTCGCATTTTTATACACTTGGACATACATCACTACATTCATGGCTAGTGTCATTGAGATGGGTTGCATCATGTACGTGGTCTTGGACCACACCATCCCAAATCAGGGATGGCTATGGCTTTTTGATAACATGATAGCCCGTGGGGGTGATTGCAATGCCCTGGCGTCACTACCATCGGGTTACTTCATGACATACTGCATAATGCATTTGCACGCATCACCAATACTGAGTTATCCACTTAGATATCGCTATCTAACTTGGGTGTTTCATACCTCTGGAACATTCCCCGCTCTAGGTGCAGTAATCGTTTCAGGTACCCTAGAAGTAAGTAAAGGCAAAAGGAAGTGGCTACTTAATATTAACCTCATTTTACTTACCTTGTGATAAGCCAAGTTGTTGTAATTATAATACTTAAGACAACTCTTACTTATTACTATTCACTATTTGGAATGTTTCGAAAATTCGTTCTTGCAAGAAAATGATAAAGGATTGGATGTGGTGATTACCAAGTTATATTATAGATGTACTTTTATTTCCTATTCAAACCCCTAAAAAGAATACAATTGAAATCATCACCTATGAAAGATGCATGGTTCATAATGTTATACGTGGGACACTTACACACTAAACAACCAATAAATAAACACGCGATCTTAGAAAGTAAAACCCTTCTTCGTGATGTCATTCTGGCTACTTGAATATGTAAAACATGGAAAAATAAGAAAGACCAAGGCACAAGGCACAGGTTGCAATGTAATCTTCTTGAAGGTTACAAGTTTATATCTTGTATTTACCTAAAACCTTTCTAACATGTTTCTCCAGACTTGAAATTTAAAGACATTTAAATACCATAAGAAAGTGGGAAAAACGTTAACGAGTTAATTAATGCCTCCTATATTTAAATTTTGAAACTAATGCATTGGAAACGATCCTAGGATCTACAGGGTTATACAAGGGGTGTCAAGGATAGGGCGGAAATGCAATTGAAAAATACTTGGGGGCTAAAGTGTAAAAATATAAAATTGGTGGTGTGAAACTGACTGTCGCATGTGGCTATCGACCAGCCGCCCTGAGGCATCAGGAAGCTCACCTGGAGGTGATGATGAAGCGTTTGAGGATGCCTAATTGTTGACATCGGCTGAGATTTGATCGGGTTTAATGGCGGAAGAGATTGCCGTTTCGGCTAAATTTTTTGAGGGCTTTATTTAGCTCATGATTTAGGGCTATTCGATGAGATTAAAGGCTAAATTTGGGGCTTAAGAGATAAGAATAAGCAAGATTTGGTGGGAATCGGTGTCAAAAACGGGTATAAAAGGAGGTAGGAGGCCGAGACTTTCAAAAGAACAATCGAAGAAATTGCTCGCGTTTTCATTTGAGTCGAGCCTTAGGGATAAAGGGCTTTCATTCTTTGGAGTGAGGGGAGAAAATCTGAAGAATTTGGGAGCGAAACGTATAGGTTTAGGTTTTCGTGACTTCACCAAAAATTCGAGAGCCGCCAGACCGCGACCTGCAACTGGCTTTTAAAGCCTCTTTCGGCGGCTTTTTCGACCACCTAAATGTGTCATTGAGGTAACCTCGTCAAGTACTACAAGGCCCTATAGTCGTTTGGGGCATCAGAGACCATCGTCGGCCGTTATTGACGGAGAAGACAGCCCGCACGTGAGGGCATGTGAGGCCCAGGTTTTTCCTGAAATTAATTTTATAATTTTTGTAAAATTATTTTAGGAAGGTTTATGTAAAAATATTTGGAGAAATTAGGTGTTTGGTATTTATTATGATTTTTTGAAAGATAGAAATGTTTGGAAAATAGGAAAAAAATAGGAAACATTGAGAAAATTATGGGAAAAATAGAAATATTGATTTCTATAGTCATAATGGTAAACAAGAGACGTCTGGACTATTAAAGGGAAAGATTGCGTGTTTTTCGAGGTATGACACATTTTTCGAGGTGAAAATTGATCTTTTCTGAATTAAGGTGAGTGGTTTAATTTTAGTCTTACCCTTGTTTGAAAGTGTGTTGGAGTGTGTGTAGTGGATTCAGGTGAGCGATTTTACCCTCCCAAGCTTAGGTTGCACGTGATTGAACCAGTTCAAGTGAGCGGTTATACCCTCTAGAACTTGGGTTGCTATGCATAGGCATTTACTTATGTACTTGTGGCATCGTATGTGTATTGAACATTTGGTATATTACATCAACTATTTTTAACTTGTAAAAGAGTCGGTGCATGGCGTGTGATTTTTGATATCATCGGGGTATTAATTTTCACGTCGTTGTTATGTCCGTGAAGGACGGGATGAGATTTTCTTGAGAATGGGGCAAGGTTAATCCCAGTGAACGGGTGACACGGTAGGGCACTCGGGGATTAAGTATGTCACGGTAAGGTCAATCCCAAAGGTGTGTGGAATGGATTTTCCACGGGAGGTTGAGCATTCCAGGGAGATTTCTCAAGTTAGACGTGTTGCATGTCGTTGTGGTCTATATATGCCATGCCCGTATGTCTTTCATGCATTCAGTAAACTATACCATACCATCACTTAGATGTTTTATCATCTAATTTGGGTTACACCCCTAGAACATTCAACATTCCAGCTAGGGACTGCTGCAAATGCGAGGACTTGTCCAATTAAGGGACAATGGTGTTTGGTATGATAGTCCTTGTATCATTTTGAGGCGATAGTATTTGTTCAGGTATATGTATGACCTGTTGTATGATAATGTTGTTATCATTTGATAGTTTCCTAATACATATTTCGGTGTGGGAACACTTTGTTTGAAACTCATGGTAGCTAGGCCACGATATTTTGATGTTATTTAATCCGCTGCGTTATACTATGTCTCATTTAGTTTAAGATTATTGATCTTGTTAGTTAAATAGGCAAGACTGGGGTTCTCGGGATCTTATCTACATATCAAGATTATTCTTGAAATCATCGCGGGTGCCGGCCATCATGTGTGTCGGGGGTGTTATCTGTATGTGAAGATTGCTTTTATTGCACTGCACGTGATGGACTTGGAAAAAAAAGATTCCTGAGAATTGCCTTATAATGACGCACCCGTGTAAGGCGAGATGTTACAATTGGTATCAGAGCCAAGTTAAAACCCTAGGATGGTTAAGTTAGGTTATTGAACTTAGCTTGCTTAGAGCTGTTGGACGAAAACCTAGATGAAAATGAGTATGGAAACTCTAGAAAGGCGAGATTTGGGGTTTTAAATTAGAATCTACTTCCAATGATAAGAGGGGTCGAACAAGTTTTATTCACACCTTGGGCATATCAGTTGGAAATGAGAGAGCCAGTAACGAGGGTCATCGAAATGACATAGATATATGATTAACAAAGTGTTAGAAGAATGATTATTTTGTGATTTTGGTACAACTTGAAGCATAGCATAATCTCTTTTGAAAGAATTTTAGTGAATTGTCTTAGTTACCTCTCGATTGGGACATGTGAATAATGGGATGTCATGCCTGACAAGATAAGTGAAACGGCTAGGGTTACTAGGAGAACTTGTCAAAAGACACGGGAGAGAAGAATGACTTGAAGCCAATGTAAATCTTAAGGTTGAGTTAGATACCCCAAGTGGAGACTTAAGAGGAGCAGACTCAATTAGAGCCAATTAGTGGAAATCCCAAATGGAGACTTAGGGGAAAAGAAACTGATGGATCGTAAAGACGAAATCCCTACTTAGAGATTTGGGGTTTGTCTATTGAAGTCATTGAGGTTATTAATTGGACAATACTAAACCTTGCCAGGTGATAAAACATCTGGTTGAGAGTTAGAATCCAACGACGTGGTTCGAATGTAAGGTTGGTTTGGTAACCATAACTAAGGATTCGTGAGATTTGGAAACTGTAGATTGGAGATCATTAGTTAAAATACTTTTTGTTGAATGTTGGGCTATCTAATGGTTATTAAGAATGAGCGAGTTGTGGATGGTTAGTTTGATATGACATAACTGTTAGTGTAGGTGCTCTAAACCCAATCAGATTGGGCATGTTGTACACTGACAATTATAATCATGTTTATTATTTGAATAAGGAGTTGTTCAAATTCACAAGAATTCATTCTATTAGTTTCTTGTTATTATTGTAATAACCAAATGAAACTAGATAGAAGTCCATATGATGTATACTGTGATCAATCTATAAAGATGTGAGATGATGCATCACAGTTTCTAGACATCATTAAACGTCCCAAGTCGTAGCAATGTCAAGAATGGACATTGACAATTGCGGTAAGACTTGTATGTGCTATGTTTTTGCTATGTGATAGCAATGGGGGTCTCACACCCATAGGCATGGGGATGCCTAGACAAGTACATAGGTGACCAATGTTGGAGAACATATCACTGGACATGACTCACCATGAGAATCCATTTTGGTTATATGTTGATGGTATTCTCATACGAGATGGGTGTAACTAATCCTTGGACCTGAGGTTATCACGGTCATCTCATAAGAAGACCGGTATGCTTTAACATCGTTTCGATGGGTCTAGACAAAGGCTGCACGTGGGCGATCGTTGGGTATATCGTGAGGCTTATGGAGATGGGTGTATAACCAAGATGGAACTCGTTTATCCCTTGATAGAGGATGATGTATCTAAGAGGCCTTCGGTGGATATTCACTTTAAATCCATGGCCATGGTGAAAGAGATCAATAAGGAGTTATTGATTTACTTTCTAATTAAGTGAAGATATCCGAAAGACCGAAGAAAACTCATGTGATCGTTATCAAGCAACACATTGCCATACTTGAGATCACATAAGATACATTGACGAGAGGATCGAATTACATGGTAACCATGCTTGTGAAAGGTTATTTGCGGATTATGAATCCTTCTAAATAATTGGGTAGGCATGATGCCTTGCTAGAGGCCAATCTTGTCTTATGTGTTCATACCGACATATTGCCAACATATTCGGGAGCTTAATGAGTCATACGCAATAGGCACGGTCCCTAGCTTAAACCAGGAAAGCGGGCGTATGGTTAAGTGGGACACTTCGACAATAAGTTGTGCCATCGTAGGTTCTCACGGGAAAAGAACAAATAGACATAATGACGTCGATATGACGAGGGGTCGTTATAAAGGAAAAAGTTTCTTAAAATAGCAATTGATTAAATTAGAAAGTAGTTTCTAACTTAATGATTAAATTAGAAAGAAGTTTCTAATTTAATAATTTGGGCTTGATTTAATACTTGGGCTAAATAAAGTATTTGGGCCAAATATTAAATTAAATTAAATATTTGGGCTAAATTAGATTTGGGTCAAATATTAAATAGTAAATATTATATTTGGGCTAAATAAGATTTGGGCCAAATATTAAATATTTTGCTTGAATTAGATTTGACCCACATATTTTATAAATAGATTTGGGCCACTTTAATTTCGAGTTGGACTAGGATTAATGGGCTAGCCCAATCCATGTCCATTAGGGTTTGGGAAACCCTAGGAGGTTGCCTCTCTATAAATAGCCCTTTATGTAATGCCCAAATTATGCCTCTTATTTTTATTGGTTTTCAAGAGTTGAAAATCGATTATTTTTCCTGTCCATTCATAAGCCTTGTTAGGAGAAGGAGCTAGCACTCCTATTCCGCTCTCCTTGCCAATGGACGCGTGCCGCGTATCATGAGTTAGAGGCCGGACGCTTGGATGGCTCGAATCCGCGAACGACTCGATTATCTAAAGGTTAGATTTATTTATTTGTTAGTGAATGATTTGATTTCGACGTTGATCCAATCGCTGGGATCGGGGCAAGATTCAAAATTTTTGAACTACGCTGCTTGCTCCGTAGCGATCTTACTTTACTTTCAATAACCTAATTGTAAATCAGGTTTGTGAACGGATGATATGAAATCATCAAGATTTGAGGGTAAGAATGACTTAGTATAGATCAAGGATCCTAAGGAATGATCTGAAGTAAGAAACCCAGGATGATTCGAAAAGTGCTTTTCAGAATAGAATTTAAGGGTTTTAGGAATCCAAAATTGTTGATGGGGATATTAAGATAAAGGAACCAGAATTGATGACAAAGAAAATAAGGAAAGATTATCTTAAGGAAACGGCTCATCAGAACGAGTCATAAGTGTTTGGTTTCATATGTTATCCGAGGGTAAAAAGAGTCAAGGTGTAGATTTGAGTCTTATGGAAGTTTTGGGAAATAACAGAAGAAAGAGTTGTATCGAGGATATTAACCTAGGATCAGATGAGGAAATCGAATTAGAATTAATTATGGATCGAATCCTTGTTTGGGGTGTTCTAGAACTTTTTCTTAGTGGTAACTGGTTTGTATAAAATGTTCTGAGTAGTAATGAAAATTTTCTCTTTAAGTGAAATATTTAAGTGTGCTTCCAATTTATTCCCCCTTATCAATGGTCAGTATTGGACAAAAAGGAAACAATCATAAATTGGCTATAGTTAGGTTCAAGTTGCAACCGAAAATTACTAGGATATGAAACGTGAGTATCTGGGGATTAAAAATGATATAGGGATCAATGATAAACTAGAGATTTGTGATTTAGGACGAACCTTGGAGATTAGAAAGATTTTGGAATAAGAAAATTTCAAATGTGACTTTGATGTTTCTAAGGAAAATTTACTCGTACTGTATAGACTTGGAGATAAAATGATATTTCAACCTCAGAAGACGATTTCATCTAAAGCTTGAAATGATCCTAGTCAATTTAGGAAGGTCAATCTCAAAAGAAAATAATTAGCAAGGTGTGCGGCAGCCAGATCAAAAATTATGCACACAAAGGGTTGTATGGATGGCAAGTCTTTATAAACCACATAATTAGCACGATGATTGTCAAGGACCAAAGGGTAATCATAAAAGTTTTGGTTTAAGTGTTAAGGCACCAGGCTATGAGATAGGATTTGCTAGAGTCGATAGGTTTGTAAAGATAACTTGAGACAAAATATAGTGATTGGATCTTAATGGATTGAAAGTTTATCCTAATTGGTCCAAAGGGAGAATTAGGAATGATTTTAAAAGCGACTCATAAAGTGAGGTGTCAAGTTGAAAGTCGATCGCGAAATAAGATGTTGAAAACATATAAAGGAGGGCAAAGCTTCTAAAACTAGATTTGTGATAGACGGAGCATATGGTTGTAACATAAGTCTATAGGAAAGTACGGTTACACAACCTAGTATAATTTCCAAATACAATAATAGTGCTGGATGGATTTCTAATAATTTTGGAGTTGATCATAGCACTTGTAAGGGTAGCAACAAGAACGTGAGGTTCCATGATAAGTTGGAAACTAAAGGAGATTAGATTGTAGAAGAAAATTCGAGGTACTGGGAATGGTTAGGACAAGAGTGCACCACTCAATTGAGTGATATTTTTAGAAAAGAAAATTAAGAATCCAAGAGATTAGGTATTTGGACTAATATTAATAGAACCATTATAGCTCTCGGAGATGGAATAAGGAATTCTAGCATAGCAATAACACCATTAGTGCTTGGCCTATAACAACGGATCTGGGCTTAGGGACCAAGGCAGAGAACTGGCGATTGGCTCACAGTTTGGGGAGTGATACCCATAAGTCGAAGCAACACAGTGAACTATGGAGACAGTCAGGTGCCAAGGTTTGGGCAGCAACGTGGATGTTATGTATGGATTAGAGTCCAAGTTCCTACGGGCTGGAGGATTGTGGTAGAATCCCTAATTGTTTATGAAGAGGTTGAAGGCTTGGAGGATGACTTAACTAGGATATTTGCCTTGTGGACTATGATTGATAAAAGAGAATCAAAAAAAAAAAAAGGGTAATCTCGAGCGAAGAAATAATGTTTGGCAAGCTATTATCGGAGATTTTGTGGAAAGGTTCTCTGGAATAATTGCACCCACGACAGAAGTCGTGAAGTTATGGTTACTAAGAAGTGATGAGTGAGCCCAGGAATTCAGGAGTTGTGGTGAAAAAAATAATTGTGTTCATAGGTCGAGGTAGGTCCTACCCAGGAATGGAATAATCCCTAGCATTGGCAAGTGTTATGGATTTGTTTAGAAAATGTGTATCTCGAACTAAGCAAGTGGTGGGACGATTATTTCCTGGATATGGCTTTTGGGAAGGATTTAATTCTGGGTACTGACTCGACTTTTAGTTTCGTGTGCCTATTAATACATACCCTAGGAATTGTTTGCAATTGGCTCCAACTTAGTTGCCTTGAATCTTGTTTTTGGTGATATAAAAAGGTTGGATCAATAGTAGGTATATCTTGGTACTCTCGAGAACATGAGTTGATCTTTTAAATGGGATGAAGCCAACATAAAAATATGGTAAGTTATATGTTGATCAGTAAACGAAAGTATTTTTCTTTCTGAGAGACATGTTATGATTTGAGAAAGCATAAGAATGAGTTGTTATAAAGGAAGACGTGAATTTCCAATTCCATTATGGAAATTTTATTTAAGTTGTGAGATAGTAGGCTAAGTTGTTAGAGCTATGCTAAGTGTTGCCAACGACCCAGTAGAAATTGGAAGTTGTCCTTTAAGGGTTTCCATTTAAGTTAGTTGTGTGAGAACTAAATCACCTAGTAGAGAACGACTAAATTCTGCTCCTAGAATCAGGGATGACGAAGACCTTGTTTGACTTAATAGTGAGATTTTTCTCACACGAGATGGTTATGGAAAGCATTGCTTAGTTGAGTTAGAGCATTTGGTGGTACCAGGGTGAGGTGTCACGAAAGACGTATGGGTCTAAGTGCTCTAGTTGATAGTATAATTATGGAATGTTGTTTTGTGAACAATGAATTGAAACGAAATGCGAGTACTATGCTGAGATAAACTAGTCTGATTGATGGATAGTGTTTGGAAGAGAAATAGTAGTAGGCCAGGATGTTAGGTTACTGTAGGAAAATTGTGTTCTTGATAGACCTGAATTAACGACTTGCGTGACCAGCTGCGAGAGGCTGAGATGTTATTTCTAAAGTTAATGTGCAATCAAGGTACTCTCAATTGAGGGAAAGGAAATGAAACCATCCAAAAATGGTGTACAAATCAAGATATGGTGAAAGTAAGCATTCGATGATGCCTTTGGGTTTAACTAATGCGTTAGAAGCATTTATGGATCTTAGGAATTGTGTATTTGGACCATGTTTGGACGAAAATGAGTGTTGTTATAGATGGTAACTAAGAATCGTTGATGATATATCTTCGAAATAAACTCATGGAATAATTTTGGGATAAGTGTGATCACTTGTGATGAGCTACAACGGGAAATTCTGGAAATGACACGGCATGTTTGTAAGCATTGGTTGTATAAATAAATGCAAACTAGGGTATTTGTTAAGGATTAAATCGATATGTAATTGAGGTGTTCAGATAATAAGTTGTGTTTTGTTTTAATTATGTGATTAGTCAGATGCAAATTTCGAGGACGAAATTTCTTTAAGGAGGGGTGAATGTAATACCCGGTATTTAATATCAAAGGTACTTTTAGAGATTGAGGGATCAAAATGGAATTTATCAAAGTTTCGAGCCAATGTGTAATATTCAAAACATGAACGAAAGGCAAGAGTCCATGTCAAAGCAAGTCAATGAAGGTAAAATTGCCCAAATAAGTAGTGTTTGACAAAATTGAGAGATTTGCGAAGGTTCGAGGCCGAAAACACGTGATTAAAGGCATTCAGGCAAAAGTACAGATTGCGTAAACTGCTTAAGGGAGGTCGAAACGACGAGTTTTCCCAAAATTCTTTAGGGAAATGAATAGCTTGGAACTTGTGGGCAGTAAGGGAATTGTTAGAAAGTTTAGGGGTAACAAGGATAGGATGGAAATGCAATTGGAAAATACTTGGGGGCTAAAGTGTAAAAATAGAGAATTGGTCGTGTGAAACCAACCACCGCATGTGGTCGCCGAAAAATCGCCCTGAGGCGTCAAGAAGCTCACCTGGAGGCTAAGGGATAGCCTCCAGGTGATGAAGCGTTTGAGGATGCCTACTGATCAAGATCGACAGAGATTTGATCGGGTTTAATAGCGAAAGTGACCGCCGGCCAAATTTTTCGAGGGCTTTAGCTCATGATTTAGGGCTATTCGATAGGATTAAAGGCTAGATTTTGGGCTTAAGGGATAAGAACAAGAAAGATTTGGTGGGAATTAGTGTAAAAAACGAGTAGGAGGTCGAGAGTTTCAAAAGGCAAATCGAAGAAATTGCTCATATTTTCTCTTGAATCGAGCCTTAAGGATTAAGGGCTTTCATTCTTTGGAGTGAGAAGAGCAAATCTAGAGAATTTGGGAGCAAACGGTATAGGTTTAGAGGGGTTTTCATGACTTCACCGAAAAATTGAGGGCCGTCGGACCGCGACCTGCAACTGGCTTTTAAAGCCTATTCCGGCAACTTTTCTGACCACTTGAAGGTGCCATTGAGGTCGCCTTGTCAAGTACTACAAGTCCCTATAGTCGTTTGGGGCATCGGAGACCATCATCGGCCGTCGTTAACAGAGAAGACAACCGGAGAAGATAGCCCGCGCGTGTGCAAGCGCGGACTTCACTCTCACTCACGCACCAGTGCGTGAGGGCACGTGAGGCCTAGGTTTTTCTTGAAATTAATTTTATAATTTTTGTAAAATTATTTTAGGATGGTTTATGCAAAAATATTTGGAGAAATTAGGTGTTTAGTATTTATTATGATTTTTCAAAAGAAAGAAATGTTTGGAAAATAGGAAAAATAGAAAAATTATGGGAAAAATAGAAATATTGATTTCTATAGTCATAATGGTAAACAGGAGACGACTGGACTATTAAAGGGACAGATTGCACATTTTTCAAGGTACGACACGCTTTTCGAGGCAAAAATTTGTATTTTCTGAATTAAGGTAAGTGATTCGATTCTAGTCTTACCCTTGTTTGAAAGTGTGTTGGAGTGTGTGTAGTGGGTTCAGGTGAGCGATTTTACCCTCCCGAGCTTAGATTGCACGTGATTGAACTAGTTCAACTGAGTGGTTATACCCTTAAGAACTTGGTTGCTATGCATAGGCGTTTACTTATGTACTTGTGGCATCGTATGCATATTGAACATGTGGTATATTGCATCAACTATTTTTAACTTGTAAAAGAGTCGGTGCATGGCGTGTAATTTTTGATATCATCGAGGTATTGATTTTTGCGTCGTTGTTATGTTCGTGGGGGACGGGATAGGGTCTTCTTGAGAATGGGGCAAGGTTAATCCTAGTGATCGGGTGACACAATAGGGCACTCGAGGATTAAGTATTTCGTGGTAAGGTCAACCCCAAAGGTGTGTGGAATGGATTTTCCACAGGAGGTTGAGTATTCCAGAGAGATTTCTCAAGTTAGACGTGTTGTATATCATAATGGTTTGTATACGCCATACATGTATGTCTTTCATGCATTCAGTAAACTGTATTATACCATCACTTAGATGTTTTATCATCTAATCTGAGTTATACCCTTGGAACATTCAATGTTCTACCTAGGGACTGCTACGAGGGTGAAGGCGTGCCCAGTTGAGGGCCAATGGTGTTTAGTATGATATTCGTTGTATCATTTTGAGGCGATAGTATTTGTTCGGGTATATGTATGAACGGTTTTATGATAATGTTGTTATCATTTGATAGTTTCGTAATACGTATTTGATTGATACTAAAAAATGTCAAAATTTTATTATATTTTCACCCCTATTTTGACCTTGTAATTGGATTTAATTGAATATTTATGTCTTTCATGGTTATATGTAGATTTCTCAAATATATATATAATAATAATAAAATATTAAATAAATATAATATATAACATATACAAATATAATACATATATATATCATATAAGTGCATGCGTGAAACATATATATAATATAATATATAAGCATATAATACATCATGTAATATATATAACATTATAACATATTATAATGTCTTGGCGGCCATGCGTGGAGCTCAATCTGATAAAGCCAACATTCATTTCCATGCTTCACAGTACCCATTCGGATGGATGAAGTCCAAGTACTGTTGAAGATCAAACTCATTCAAATGACTCATCCCTCATCTGGATGTTCCCTCTCCAAACCGTTCAACACTGTTTCGAGCACCATCATCGGAATCCCTTTTTGAAGATTTTGTCAGAGCACGCGCAAATGACCATGGTGGCACACGGCGTAATTTCTTCTTTGACGAGAGCCATTTGCAGAAGATGAATATATATATATATATATATATATCGTTGGCTTCAAGAAGAGAGAGTCCCCATCTGCCTCTTGACTAGAATAAGGGGATAAGAGCACTTTTTACGTTCTTTACATTATGTTCTGTTATTTTCTTTTTGTTCTTCCATTCCAGTAGTATTGTTTTCTTCAATTTGTTCCATCAATTTGGCATTCTTCATTTCTATTAGTTACGTTATGCAATTTCTTTTCATGCTCGTTTACGTTTTGCAACTTTCTTTAACTGTTCATTTACGTTTCTATAATTTTAATTTCTGTATTTACATTTAAGCACTTTAATTCCTGGCTCTTTAATTTTTTTTGGAGATTGTGGCTAAGCTTAAACTTGGGCCAAGGCGAGGATAGTGTCCAATGCCATAGATTTCCCAAGATAGCCGAACTCCAATTGCATTACTAGAAACCTGATTTAATTTGAGTATTACACGTACATTGAATCTTCTAATTTGGAGTGGAGCATAAGCCTAATTTAGAGTCTCCATGCCATGTGTGAAGGTTACTTAAACTGGAGATGCTATCATACCCAAATCCAAATGAGTTATCTGATTATTGCATATTAACTGTATTTTAATTTATGGTAGTTGCTTAACTTAGAATCTCTCATGCCATGTACGGAGATTGCTAGACCAAGAACTATCATCATCTTGAGATGCATTTTAATAGCAAAACCTCAAATTAATTCAGATTGATGTTTCTGATACCTATCTATCTGTTAGGAAGTTATGGGATTGGCATCGAACATTGCCTTGACTCAAGACTTCTTACAGTTATAGTACTTCATTCTTACTCACTTAAAATCAAATGAATTGGCCTGACAACCCAATTTATATCGCGGCTTTATTTTCGTTTTATTAACGATCTCCCAGTGAATCGACCTGAACTTACCCAGAAAATTAAATTGTGCTACAGCGCACACTCGTACACTAGTGAGTATAAACACCTTGTGCCTGCATGCTTGTTTTTTCTTTGTTTATTTTGTACATGTTTCTTTGAAATAAATGCACAAGGTTAAGCGCAGCCAATTTTGGCGTCGTTACCAAGGAGATTAAGGTATGGAAACAATTATTTTCAGAACAGTTTGGTATTTTTGTTGTTGCTTTTTAGAAAAAAACAAAAGAAGAAAAAAAAATTGTATTGTATATGAGACTGAGATCAGGTAGAGTTGTATTACAACATTTTCATATCATTATGATCTTTTACCTGCAATTTGATTGTCAACTTTACACTCATGTCTCAATACTACTACAGTTTGTCTGCACAAGATACTTTCCATGATGAAAATGATCCTTTGGAACCTGATTTGTCTAGACTTCTTAGGGATTGTCTATACCCTCCTAGGCAAACCACATTTGATCTACAACCAAACACTATCCACTTGTTACCCACTTACCATGAAACTGAGGTTTGGTGTGTTGTGTGTGAGACTTTAGCTCATTTAACGGATGACTGCCCTATAGTACCTACTTTTAAGGAGGTATTGTATGGTCAGTCTAGTAACACACACACACACAACTATGGGGGAATGTATTACCAAAACCATGAGGAAAACTACCATTTAGACTTTGATGCATATCACCCTAATTCACACTTTCATCCAAATTTCTCATGGGAGAATGATTTTGTAGCCCAACCACAGAAGCTTTTCCTTTCCCAGCCTCAATCATTTCAAACGAATGAAGGGTCTACATTCGACTCATATCAACCCCTTCAGGGGAGTTCTTTAGAAGATACCTTCAATCTATTCATGCGAGGCCAAATGGAAATTTTTGCACAAATGTCCAAATGTCAAGAACAGACCATTAGAGCTACAGAGGACATTATGAACCAATTGACCTTGCTAACAGAAACTTTGAGCATGCCAAAGCCTATCCTTCCCAACCCACTCCAAATCCCATTAATAAAGCCAATCATCAAAAGTGAAAGTCAGGAGCAGGGCATAGGAGTGATTGTCTTAAGGAGTGAAGAAATAATTGAGAAACTTTATGCCCCTAGGACAGTACATCCTCTGGTGCAAGAAGAGAGAGTGGTTGATCACAGTGAGGTAGATGTTAATGAAGCCTTGGAGGAAGAAAACGAACAAAAGAGAAAAAGAGAGGAAAAAGACAAAAATGTCATGGAAGAAACCTAATTTAAGCCTAAACCTCTTTTCCCTTAGAGATCTACCACCACACAAAAGGATAAACAAAATGCAGATTGGTATGAGGTGTTTCCACTGATTGAAACAATACAAAAACCCTCAATTGATGAATTTCTCAAGGATTTGTGCATTGCAATAAGGAAAATTCATGAGTATGAGAAGTCATTTCTGATAGAGCAGTTCAGTACTATTCTTCCATCAAGGATTTTCCCAAGAGTGGGCATTGGATGAAACCTACCATGAGGAGAAAAGGAATAAATGGATCTTTCAGATCCTGACATGGGATGAAAACAATAAAAAAAAAAATCTTGTTCACTTTGGCTTTGTTATAACTCATATGTTTGCAATATTTCTTTTTGGTTTAGTTTCAACATTTCACAGTAAGCATAAGGAATCAGTTTTGCATTGAAGACACCGGGTACTCCTAATCTCAACTTTTTATTGTGTCTAAGGATATTTCACCATCGAGGTATTCCTAATTTTTACGTGTTATTGTGTTTAAAAACAATACACAATTCAAGTTGCGGGTGAGGTATAATTGATTCATGCTTAATTGTGGTTGTTTGTTTGATTTATTTTTGATAAAACACACACACACACATTTGCTGGTGCTTGATGTGTTCATTTTCCTTAGTATTATGTGGCTTTGTTAATTAGGTTTCAAAAAAAATAAATGAAAAAAGAAATTATTTTCATATTCAAATGACCTCTACATCATTCGAATGAGCTCAGGCACATTCGAATGACCCATATGTCTTTAGTGCGCATATTGCTAAGCCCATTCGAATGTCCTCATTTTCATTTGAATGTCGATGAAATTCATTCGAATGACAACACTGTTGCATTCGAATGACCGGCAAAATCCCTTCAATAATTGAGTTACTGTTTAAAATTCATTCGAATGAAGTTTGCTTACATTCGAATAAGGCATCCATTTCTTGAAAATCCATCAGCGCACATTTGAATAACCTTTCAGCCATTCGAATATCCATTCAATCATTCCAATGATGCACTGTTGCATTTGAATGCCTTTCACAAAATTTCAAAAAATTGAACTCCAACGTCAAATTCATTTGGATGAATTTCCTTCATATTCGAATGCCTTGACTAGCATTCGAATGAATTTGCGATAGTTTTTGCTAAAAAAAAAGTAAAAAAAAAAAAAATTTGTGACCCTATTTCATGTTTACCCATGAGCATGCTTGACTCTATTTTGGTTTTGTTTAATTGTGTGGTCTTGTTATTTTAAAAATTGTATAATAATAATAATAATAATAGTAAAAAAAGATAGTTTCTATTTAATTTTGTTTCTGTGACTTTCTGTTTGTATTATAAAAACATTCAAATGCAAGTTTTTGTTTCTATTTCAGTTTCTGTTTGTGTTATATAATAATAAAGAAAAAAAATTGGTTTCCATTTTATTTTAGTGTCTCAATTTGAGTGTTTAATTTTATTTGTTTGTGTGTTTTTCTGTTTGTGTTATATAAAAAAATTATTAAAAAAAAATTTGCTGATATTCGAATGTGTGCTTAGTCATTCAAATGTTTGGAAGTCATTCGAATGAGTTACTGTTACATTCAAATGACTCAAGGAAAGCATGAAGAAAATGTACAGAAGAAGGAAATTCATTCGAATGAGGAATAAGAACATTCGAATGTTCGTGAAATTCATTTGAATGTGTTACTGTTGCATTCAAATGACTTGTACAAATCCTTCACTCATTGAGTTACTGTTTAAAATTCATTCGAATGAATTTTGTTCTCATTCGAATGATAATCCTAATATATATATATATATATATATATTAAATAAAAAAACTAAATATATATGTTCAAAAATTAAGAAAAAAGGGAGCAAATTCATTTGAATATTACTCTTGTTTTTTTGGTAAGTAAATAAAGAATTAAAAATATATATAAAAAATAAAATTTAAAATATAAACATAAAAAAAAATTGAGCAAATGCATTCGAATGTTGTCCCAAGCATTCAAATGCATCACTTAAAACATAAAAAACAAAATTAAAATTAAAAAATATTAAAAAAATTAAATATAATATTAAAAAAAAAGCAAAACAACACATTCAAATGACATTACTGTTTCATTCGAATGGCTAGTCTAAACTCTTTACGAATTGAGTTACTATTTAAAATTCATTCGAATGAATGATCTTAAAAATTAAAAAAAGTTGATCAAATGCATTCGAATATTGTCTCTGTACCATTCGAATGCATCACTTAAAAGTAAAAATATTAAAATATATATATATATAAAATAAATAAAAAAATCTAAAAAAATCAATTCGAATCTTATTCCATAGCATTCGAATAAATTACTTAAAAAATTAAAAAAAATTAAATAAAAAATATTTAAAAAAGAAAAATAAATAAAAAAATTAACAAATATTTTCGAAAGTTGATCATGTAACATTCAAATGAAACACTTAAAAAATTAAAAAAATTAAAAAATATTTAAAAAAAAGAGAAAAAAATAAAGAATCAATTTTGATTAGCTTCTTGTAGCATTCAAATGCACCAATTAAAAATTAAAAAAATAATTAAAAATTAAAAAAATAATAAAAAAGAATGAAAAAAATTGGGATTCTTTTGCTTCTTTTTACTCCTACAATTGTCCTGCATACGTATATATTTTTTCTATTTGAGGATTAATATGCTTTCATTGATGCTTGTTCTATCGCATTAGATTTTATATGCTGTTATCTAATTTGAGTTTGCAATTGAGGCATGAGTGTGATGATTTCTTATTTGAACACATGAATGTATAGAATTTAAAATGAGTAATCTACATGCATAGATTGTTCTTTGATTGGAAATTTGTCTGTCGGGTATAAAATCTATTGAAATAGTAATTAACTGGTTAATGCACTGCATGATTCCTCAATTAAAGTGAAGACTGTTACCTAGTGTGAGCATTTAAGCCCATGTATTATTTTTTCTGAGTGAATAAACACTTACTCTAGTTGCAGTTTTTCTTACCTCATGTTTTTCAATAGCTTCATTACATTACTTTGCTTTGAATGCCAAAAATGTCAATAAAAGAATTAAACTGGTTTCAAATTCTAAATTTGATGATTGAGTGAAAGTGTCATAGGAGGTGACAGTGGAATTTTTTTGTTGAAAAATTTGAGCCTATTAACCTATTTCTTTTCTTCTATTATTTTCCCTTATTAGTCCCATTGAGCCAATTAAATTATTTCTTTTCTTATTACCCTCATTTTATCCTAAACCCTATAAATATTACCCTACCTAATGTGTTCGGGAAATAATCTATCTTAGTACTGAAAATTGAAAAGAAAAAAAAATAATGATAAAAAAAAACTCGCAGCTATTCAATAAAAAGCTTATGAGAAGACGTATGCTTTCATTGTGTTGATTCATTTTGTTTTTTTGTCAAATTTAAAAAAAAAGAAAAAAAAATGAGAATCTGCTTAAATAGAATTATTTCCCGGGATACATTCCTTCGAATCCTTTATCCTTTCTTTGTTAACCCATTTACCCCTAAACCCCATTACAACAACCCGATATGCAATCCCTATAGATCCTATGACACATGGAAGCTTGAGATTTGAATTTTAGAGTTGAAATTTTGTTTAATATCTGAAGTTGTGCATTTGTGCATTATTCCGATCATGAAGTAATGTCAAAATCCCTTTTCTTTCATATAAGTCCATTTTTCATTTTAGGATGACACTGATTTGAATTTGTTTTGCATTTACTCTTATTACGATGCATCCTAGAGAGTAGCCATGAGGGATCATTTTTCTTGGAGTGTACACTTGAGAGGGTTTGAAGTCAAGGCTTAGAGGTTGTAATGCAGGTGTGCTAATTTATTTGATTGTTTTTTCTATGATTGAGTGTCCCATGACGAAAATCTGACAAAGAATGGTTAATTGAGTGTTAGAGTAGCTTATTCTTATTTTATACATTTTGGTTTCAGATTTGAAATTTAAACATTAATGTTCATGTTGTGAATGAAAATTGGCCAGTATAAAATACGATTATTATGGGATTAGCAATATTTAAGTTGGGGGGTGTGATTGATACTCAAAAATGTTAAAATTTTATTATATTTTCACCCCTATTTTGACCTTGAAATTGGATTTAATTGAACATTTATATGTCTTTCATGGTTATATGTAGATTTCTCAAATATATATAATAATAATAAAATAGTAAATAAATATAATATATAACATATACAAATATAATATATATATATATCATATAAGTGCATGCGTGAAGCATATATATAATATAATATATAAGCATATAATACATCATATAATATATAACATTATAACATATTATAATGTCTTGGCAGCCATGCGTGAAGCTCAATCCAATAAAGCCAACATTCATTTGGATGCTTCACAATACCCATTCAGATGGATGAAGTCCAAGTACTGTTAAAGATCAAACTCATTCGAATGACTCATCCCTCATCTGGATGTGCCCTCTCCAAACCGTTCAACGCTGTTTCGAGCACCATCATTGGAATCCCTTTTTGAAGATTTTGTCAGAGCACGCTCAAATGACCATGGTGGCACGCGACGTAATTTCTTCATTGACGAGAGCCATTTGCAGAAGATGAATATATATATATATCGTCAGCTTCAAGAAGAGAGAGTCCCCATCCGCCTCTTGACTAGAATAAAGGGACAATAGCACTTTTCACGTTCTTTACATTATGTTATGTTATTTTCTTTTTGTTCTTTCATTCCAGTAGTATTGTTTTCTTCACTTTGTTCCATCAATTCAGCAT
Organism: Diospyros kaki; assembly: GCA_036245055.1. Lineage (NCBI taxonomy): Eukaryota > Viridiplantae > Streptophyta > Magnoliopsida > Ericales > Ebenaceae > Diospyros > Diospyros kaki. The sequence goes on from BSEG01000010.1 coordinate 6,556,102, forward strand.
TCTTCATTTCTGTTAGTTACATTCTGCAACTTTCTTTAACTGTTCATTTATGTTTCTGTAATTTTAATTTCTGTATTTACATTTAAGCACTTTAATTCCTGTCTCTTTAATTTTTCTTTGGAGATGTGTGGCTAAGCTTAAACTTGGGTCAAGGCAATGACAGTGTCTAATGCCATAGATTCCCCAAGATAGCCGAACTCCAATTGCATTACCAGAAACCTGATTTAATTTGAGTATTGCACGTACATTGAATCTTCGAATTTGGAGTGGAGCATAAGCCTAATTTAGAGTCTCCATGCCATGTATGGAGATTACTTAAACTGGAGATGTTATCATACCCAAATCCAAATGAGTTATCTAATTACTGCATATTAACTGTATTTTAATTTATGGTAGTTACTTAACTTAGAATCTCTCATGTCATGTATGGAGATTGCTAAACCAAGAACTATCATCATCTTGAGATGCATTTAATAGCAGAACCTCAAATTAATTCAGATCGATGTTTCTGGTACCTATCTATCTGTTGGGAAGTTATGGGATTGGCACTGAACATTGCCTTGACTCAAGACTTCTTACAGTTACAGTACTTCATTCTTGCTCACTTAAAATCAAATGAATTGGCCTGACAACCCAATTTATATCGTGACTTTATTTTCGTTTTATTAACAATCTCCTAGTGAATCAACCTGAACTTACCCAAAAAATTAAATTGTGCTATAGCGCACACTCGTACACTAGCAAGTATAAACGCCTTGTGCCTGCATGTTTGTTTCTTCTTTGTTTATTTTGTATGTGTTTGTTTGAAATAAATGCACAAGGTTAAGCGCAGCCAGTATTTCGGTGTGGTAACACTTTGTATGAAAATCATGGTAATCCACAATATTTTGATGTTATTTAATCCACTGTGTTATACTATGTCTCGTTTAGTTTAAGATTATTGATCTTATTAGTTAAACAGGCAAGACTGGGGTTCTTAGGATCTTATCTGCACATGAAGATTGTTCTTGAAATCACTACGGGTGCCGGTCATTGTGTGTGTCAAGGGTGTTATCTACATTTGAAGATTGTTTTTATTGCACCGCGCATGATGGACTTGGAAAAAAATAAGATTCCTAGGAATTTCCTTATAGTGACGTGCGATGTAAGTCGGGCTGTTACAGTGACGCTGCCACTAGACCTTCACAAATGGAATTGACCAGTTTCTCAACACTTTTTCTTTTCGCTCCAAAATGCCAACAGGCATCTCTTCATATGACACATCCTCATAAACCTCAATAGTTTGATAATCAATTATATGCTGCCATGGATCAAGTATATATTTCCTCAACATGGATACATGGAACACATTATGTACACTAGCCAATTGAGGCGGTAACGCCAATCTGTATGCCAAGGATCCAATCCTTTCCAAAATCTCAAATTGTCTAATATAACAGGGACTGAGTTTCCCCAAAATCCCAAATCTATGTACACCCTTCATGGGAATTACTCTTACCCATACATGGTCTCCTACAGAAAACTCCAAGTCATGCATTCTCGTGTCTGTGTAACTCTTTGGCTGATCTTGGGCCACTTTCATTCGAGCCCTAATAGTCTTAATTTTCTCTAGAGTTTTCTCAATTATCTCCGGCCCCAATAATACTCTATCCCCAGACTCTTCCCAACAAATAGGTGACCTACACAGCCAGCCATACAGTGCCTCATAAGACGACATCCCAATGCTAGAGTGATAGTTGTTATTGTAGGCGAATTCTGCTAATAGCAAGTGGTCATCCCAGTTGCCATGAAAATTCAATGCACAAGCCCTCAACATATCTTTCAATGTCTGAATTATCCTTTCGACTAGCCATTATTTTGCGGATGAAATGCATTACCGAACTTTAATTTTATCCCCAAAGCTTCATGCAATGCCTCCGAAAAATGAGAGGTGAACCAGGGATCTTTATCTGACACAATACTTGTTGGAATACCATGTAATATTATAATTTTTTCAATATACATCTTTGCTAACTTATTCAAGTGTACATCTTCTTAATTGAAAGAAAGTGGGCTAATTTTGTTAGCTTGTCCACTATTACCCAAATGACATCATTCCCCTTCTTCGTTCTAGATAAAATCGTCGCAAAATCCATAGAAATGTTATCCCACTTCCACTCTAGAATGGGCAATGATTGAACAGTCCTGTAGGTTTTTGATGTTCAGCCTAGACTTGCTGACACACCAGGCAACATGATACTAATTTTACCACATCTTTCTTCATCCAATGCCACCAAAACTATCGACACATGTCTTGATACATCTTTGTCACAAGGGTGAATGGTTTAATGTGTCTTTTGGGCTTCAGAAAAAATCTCTTGCCTCATCCCTTCATCGTCGAGCAAACAAGCACTACCCCGAAACATCAAAAAGTCATCACCTTTCTGACTAAATCCCATAGGAGTAAATCTCTCCACATTATAAAAAATCTGAGCTAGTTTTTCATAATTAGGTAATCAATATTGAATTTGTTCAATCAGGTCTTGTTGTATCTTCATATATGCACAGTACACCATAGGACTCTTCTCAAAAAAAGAGATGGACATCTCACCCATCTGTCTTAATAAGATCCACTCTTGGACCATCAAAGCTTCCATAGGTGCTCCATGTCTACTTAGTGCGTCGGCCACTACATTGGCCTTTCCAAGATGGTACAAAATCTCATAATCAAAATCCTTAAACAATTTAATCCATCGCATCTGCCTCATATTCAATTCATTCTAGAAAAAGAGGTATTTTAAACTCTTGTGATTAGTGAAAATCTCTACCTTCTCTCCATACAGGTAATGCCTCAATATCTTAAGTGCAAAGACCACTACCGCTAACTCCAAATCATGAGTAGGGTAGTTCATTTCATGCTTCTTCAACTGTTTTGAAGCATAGGCATTCACACACCCATCCTGCATCAAAACATAGCCTAACCCTGCACGTGAGGCATCACTATAGATCATAAACTTCTCCCCACTCCTCGGGATAGCCAACACGGGACTTAATGTTAGCCTCTTCTTCAATTCTTGGAAACAGTTTTTGCAAGCCTCATTCCAATCAAATTTAACTCATTTTCGAGTCAACTTAGTCATGGGCGATGATAGGCGAGCAAAGCCCTCAATGAATCTTCTATAATATTTGGCAAATCCCAAAAAACGTAGTCGGCCTTGTTCCATCCACTGCTGCCTTCACTTTTTTGGGGTTAACTGAGATACCTTCTTCAGACACAACATGACCTAGAAAGCCAACTTGCCTCTGCCAAAAGTCACATTTGTTTAGCTTTTCATATAACTACTTTTCTCTAAGCTTTTGCAGGGCTATTTAAAGATGAGTATCATGCTCTTCCAAACTCGAAAAGTATATCGATATATTGTCGATAAACACAATTACAAAACTATTTAAGTACTCTGTGAAAACCCTATTCATCAAATCCATGAACACTGTAGGGGAGTTTGTCAACTCGAACGACATCATTACAAACTCGTCATGACCGTACCGAGTACAAAAAGTTGTCTTCTACACATCCTCTTCCCTAACCCTCATTTGGTGATAACCCAACTTCAAGTTAATCTTTGGAAAGACTGAAGCTCCATGGAGTTGATCCAATAAATCATCAACATGTGGGAGAGGGTACTTGTTCTTCAAAGTCACTTGATTCAACTGCTTGTAGTCGATGCATAATCTCATAGATCCATCCTTCTTCCTCAAAAACATTACCAGAGCACCCCATGAAGAGGCACTCGGGTGAATGAATCCCTTTTAAATTAACTCTTGTAATGCATCTTCAACTCCTTTAGTTTGTTTAGGGTCATCTTGTAGGGTGCCTTAGAGATAGGCTGTGTACCCTACACCAACTCAATTGTGAATTCAACCTCCCTTGGAAATGACAGTCCTGGTAACTCTTCTGAAAACGCATAAGGAAAATCCTAAACCACTGAAATTTCTGATAATTCCATCTTATTCTCCTTATCAGTTGTCACGTAGGCTAAATATGCCTCACAATCATGACACACCAGTTTCTCTGCCTTCATTATAGAAATCATTGGAGTAGAGCTCATTGGCTTAATGCCCCAATACACAATAGTCGTTTGCTGGGGTAACTAAAAATGAAACACCTTTCTACAATAATCAACCTTAGCATAATGTTTGGATAGCCAGTCCATTCCCAATATAAGGTCGAAGTCCTTTATTTCCAACACCACTAGATTACTTGACACTTCCCTATCATGCACCTTAATCTTGCAGTCTTTGCAGATCTCACTACCCACCATCTCCATATTCCCGGGCATGGTCACAATCAAATAGTACATCAATGATACTTTCGGGATCGGAACATGGCATACAACCCGAGGTGTAATAAAAGAGTGTGTGGACCCTATGTGTGAGACCCCCTTCCTAGATACCCTAGCCAAGTCGAAGAACCCGAGCGAGGGCCCGCACGAAAGGAAAAGAAACAGAAAACATAAAACCGCCCTGACCTGTTATGCATGCTCAACTAGGATCACCTGAACTCATATAGAAGAGATGACAGCGGAAGCAATACTCACATCCTAGGCATACATACAAAAATAATCGGTCACAGGGTTACATGGTATATACATATACATATACAAGATCGTACCAAGCACTCAAGTGCTAAACATCTATGGCACAAAATCACAAGGTACACACCAAACCAAGATCTACTATAACTGCCCTGTACACCACCTATCGATACCTCAAGAACTGTTAGCATCGCCCTCATACTCAACTTTGCCCTTACCTGGAATGAAGAGAAGCAAGAGTGAGTCACGAGACTCAGCAAGCATATAAGAAATGAAAGGCTGATAAGAGTGCGGAAGCTAAAGATAAATCCGCACCCCACGTGCTATAACCTATGCAAAGCATGACAACCAACCATACATTAAATGCCCATGAATCACATGACAGATATACAAAATGTCGCATAATAAAATATGCACATATTGGTCCTTGGAGCCCACATAAGACACACGGCACCCAAGTCCCTATCACAAACCTGTCACTGCCCTGAAAGGCAATGGAAGTAACATCCCGAGCCGAAGGTCTATCGGGTCAGTGCTACCGAAAGCCGAATCAACATGTTCAAATCTGATAATGCAAGCTGCATCCTTAAATCTGGTACGCCAACCAAAACTGCAAACTCAATAATCCAGCACGCCAATCTGCATCTATAAACCCATCACAACACACACACCCAGCGCCAGTAACCATGCAATGCAAAAATATAATGCAGTTGCATAATGAGCATAAACGATGATACAAAGCCCCCATAAGCCATGCATCAAGCCCTGCTCGCCCATATATGAAATCACATACAATGCAGTGCTCATGTAATGCAGAGGCATAATGAGCACAAACGATGATACATAGCCCCCTTAAGCTATGCATCATGCCTTGCTCGTCCCGAAGGGAAGACAAATATACAACAATATGCCCCATGGCCAAGCACACAGTCACATGAAACCCCCATATGCATATCCCAAGCCCATGCATGCATATGAACTAACAAGATACTGGTAATAAAAGAAACACATGCAAATACTCTCGGCCACAACAACCTCTAACAAGAACCTAACCACGGATTCTTAGCTTCATTCAAATAATAAAATAGAAGGGAGAACTGAGCCCTTCAAAGCTCACAAGGAAAGACCCACCATCTGGCAAGGATCTACCTAAGATGGAGAAACTAACCAGAAATAAGCCTATAATCCTCGAATAAAAGCATCTACAACTCAACATAGTAAATCCTCAAACAATAAGATTAGGCGAGAAGTCCAACTTATAACTACCAGTAAATCACATACGATAAGAAAATAAGTCACGCCTATAATCCTCAAATAAAGAACCTAAAGTCCTCAAAATACACGCCTAAAATCTCATAGAAAGGAAAATTGAGAAACTAGCAATAGACAAGCTTAAAATAAAAACCATCAATGACTCACAGTGAGCAAATCCTCACATATGACCTCAATAACAAGCTTACAGTGTTCTTTAATAAATCCTCATATACGAGCTTATCTAAAAACTACAACTATAACCTCCAAATCAACACACGGTAAGGAAAATAAACCATTATCAAGAATAAGCTTACCATCTCAAACGGACCCAATTTACTATTCACGACTCGGTTACGATTCCTCAAAACTTATCCCGACCGATCGTGGTTTTAATCGTACAAGGATAAGGACAATTTAACAACATTTATTGAGTCTTAAAAGAAGAAAAATAATAAACAAAATAATCGCAGTTACTGTTCATGACTCGGTACTGTTCATCAACCCGACACTGTTCATCAACTCGACTACTATTCATCGTCTTCTCCAAATTTCCAGCAATGAGATTTCTTCAAAACATCACACAAACACTTCCATTTCCAAGCTATAACCCAAACATTTAATCCTTATGTCTCAATAAAGTATAAGAGTAAGGAAAATAACCATTAAACCTAAAAAATGGAGACTCTTTCTAATGCATAAAACATCCATTGTTAAGAAGGAAATGAGAAGAAGAAGCTTGCGTAACAGTGAAGGAGAAGAACAAGGAATTTTCATAAGCAATGGAAAATGATATGGGAAGCTTGCAAGGAAGAAGAGATACTTGCAATAAGGGAAGAAATACTTGCCTAATGGAAGAAGAAAATCTCCCTAGAAGCTGTCTGCCGAATGACCCCTACTTGCAAGCCACCACTCAGAAACATTCGTGGTGGCCCGATGATCCCCAATTTTGATAAAGTCAGAAACTTGATAACTGCTGCACGACTCTCGTAATCACATCAGGGATGGGCCTACCCCAAGTTTCTCGGGGATGAAGAGCAGCGAAGAAAAGAAAAATTGAATCACCAAGACAGATAAATTAAAATACGAGTGCAAGTCACATATCCAACAAACAAATGAAAATAATATGACCAAGAGATTATATATAAATGTAAATAAGACAATTACATAGACCATGCTGAAGCGATCGTCAAAACATTGCATTCTCTAAAACTTGGATAAAATATGATACATCCCAAGCAAAACGCTGAAAATTATAAAAAGAACGCTCTGAAGGAAAACTAGTGTTCTACATGGTCAAACAAAAATCATAAGACAAATAAAAAAGCCTACACTAGTCTTCGGGAGGAAGGCGGTTCGCGGGGCCCGAACCCTCTTCAGGAGGCAAGCTTTGGAAGGCATCGGCGGATGCATCCCTTTCCAGCTCTCTCTCAATCATCTGCGCAGTGCTAAACGAGCCGGCGCCCACTTCGCCCTCCTCAAGATCCAGGACATATGGGCTCCATGGACCCTGCAAATTACTAAGGTCATCCTCTAATGCTCGTCTTACGCATTCATTAGGCCCGATATCATTTGGCTCATACTTCCTCCAGTCGGGAGGCGTGCCGGTAGACATGGCATTATCGAAAGTCACGTCCGAAAAGGAATCCCCGGGGTGCCTACTCTCCACAAAATTGCTGCAGAGGTAGAAGCCAAACTTTGAAAAGCAGCTGGCGTACTTATCCTTACGATGGAAGCAATCCTTGGAAAGACAGTACTACCTCACTGCCTCTCTTGCCGCTTCGTCAACCTCTCGCTGCCTGTCCCCGCGCATCCTCTCCATCTCCAGTTGAGCATGGGCCACCCGTTCATCGACACCAGCTAAATCTCCCTTCAGATGAGAAACCTCACCCTAGGCCTCCGCCAGAAAAGACATCTTCTCTTCATAAGCCCGGTTGCGAGCCTCTAATGCTTCTTCCCACTTACGAGCATTGTCTTCGGCTTCCTGACGACTTATGGAGAGATCGTGAAGTTGGGCTTCGAGCCCAGTTTTGTCCGACTCCAAGTGACGGATCCGCATATTCAGAAGCTACTCGTCCTCTTTCCATCGGAGGGACTTCTGTGTTAATTCATAAATTTGTCCCTCTTGACGAGCCAGCCGAGCGTGGTTCATTGCGTTAGTCACAACGGCACCCTAAGCACCCTGCGAGAAAGAGGCGTGTAAGGGTAAGCTAGGCAAGTGAAAAAGAAGAGAAAAACACAAAAAGGAAAGAAAACTTACGATCGCAGGATAACGTTCAAACTCATCCATATCCTGTGGGGAATTATGAAAATATCGACCCTCGTCATGAGGAAGAATGGAAGAGTAGAGAAGACGGGCCGCAACTCCAGGCATATCAATTGTATCGGTATCTAGGACTCCTGGTTGCATATTAAATTGCTCCCCGCGTACCCAGTAATTATCATCCAATCGAATGGCCCCTTGCTGGGGATCGGGCAATGCAGGCAAGATAGGGGCCAATCCTCTGGAGGTTGATCCTCTCTCCATATGCAACGTTCGACGATCGCCGCGTTGAGGATTGAGCACGGCGCGACAATAGAAACCTCGACCCCTATCATGAATGGCATCAACAGCAGCCTGATCAAACCTAGAGGTAACCTCTCCCTCTAGACCTGCCCTGCGCCCGGTTGGCTCATGCGGGGTGTGGTGAGGAGCCCCACTCGCGGCAGCGGACATGTCCATCGCAAGTGGGGAAAAAGTTGGGAGGCCCATAGGCTCTGCAAGCGAATTGTGAGCCTGGAGGTCGTCGGTAGGTTGGAAAGTCGTGGGGTCTACTTCCGCTTCTAGGCGACGGCTCCTTTTCCTCCTCCTATGTCGAGGGCGTGGGGGAGCCAATGTTTCTCCCACCCCCTTATCTCGTTCAATGTTGTGGGAGTCAGGGGCAGGAGTCCCATCTTGGGGATCAAACGCAGGAGACGTCCTGGCTTGTGAAGTCCTAAGGGCCGTTTGTTGGTTAGCCGATCTCATCAGATGTTGCATGGCTGCAAAAGGAAGACATAACATAGTTAGACACCACGAATTCAGGCTACCGAAGATATCTTCGGAAGTCAGGCTACCGAAGACATCTTCGGAAGGCAGGCTACCGAAGACATCTTCGGAAGCTACCGAAGATATCTTGGGAAGCACTACTTCCGAAAGTCACTTCCGAAGTCCATCCAGTACTGTTCTCCGAGCTTATAAAAGGAGAATTTCAACACCAAAACGGGGATCGAAACATCGGTATTTTCTCTCATTTTATTTACTTCCAAAGAGTATAATTTCTTTTCTAATCATATTCCTTCTGTACTGACTTGAGCTTCGGAGGGTCTTCGTGGGAGAGAAGCCCACGAGCCTTTTGACCATCTTTTTCTTACAAGGATCTTCGGAAGACAATCCTTTGCAACCTCGGAAGACCATTGTTTTAGAGCTTCGGAAGACCAGTGTTTTAGAGCTTCGGAAGACCATTGTTCAACAGCTTCGGAAGACAACCTTTGGAGCCTCGGAAGACCAGTGTTTTATAGCTTCGGAAGACTATTGTTCGGATCTTCGGAAGACCATTGTTCGCATCTTCGGAAGACCATTGTTTGACCAGTGTTTTATATTTTTGGAAGACAAATTTCCATTTTCGAGCTACGTCCGGAAGTCACAAGTCTCATCAGTATCATCTACGGGAGCTCTCCCTCGGAGGTTCACCTTCAGGAGCTTTGTTCACATCTCAGAATCTACGGCATCTACAACTGTCCCATTCTTTAGAAATTTCAATTGTTGTATTTGAGTAACAACACTTATTTCTTTGGAGTTGCAAGTTCATTTCTCCTTTTATTTCTTTTAGAGGCAAGTTCTCATATATGCATGATCTTTATAGTGATTCAATCAAATATTATCTTTGAATCATCCTTAAAGTTATTTCATATCGATTGGAATTAGTTTCCCAAGATTTTATTCAGAATGGTGTAGAATCATTAAGTTTTGTTTTAAATTTCAGTTAGTGTTCATGTTTGGCAAATTTAATTGTAGATATCCGAATGGGTCTTCCCATATCCAGATGAGTTCCAAGTTCCTTGAGTATGATATCCGGATGATTTGTTTATACATCCGGATAGATCAAGATAACATCCAGATGTCTCTCCTGATATCCGGATGCCTCGCTCAAAAGTTGAAATCTGTATTCGAATAGTGTCTTGTGGCATCCGAATGCCTCAATGAGATATCCAGATGGCCAGGATCATTTCTGGATGTCCTAGTCCTTATCCGAATATTGTCCAGCATATCCAAATAGCTCGTTCTTTATGCTTCTAGTGTATTCGGATGACTAGTATCATATCTGGATGTCCTAAGTTTCTATCCGAAAATATCCCAGAATATCCGAATAATTTCATATTTGAGCGTCAGTATACCCGGATGAGTCTCATTCATATCTGGATGTCTTTCATCATATCCGGATATCCTCCTTGATATTCGGATGGCTTTTCCAAAAATTTAATTGAACTTCCAGAATAGTTTAATCCAAGTTTTAATTAAGTTAAATTATTCAATATCTTCCAGTAACGGGTTTATATGCCAGAATATAACAAGTTAATCATGCCCATACCATAAAATATAATTCGTTGAAACTTTGTATTATAATATATAGATGAAGATCATATCATGTTCAGCATTATTATAAGATGATCAACATTATTTTGTGAGATTATGTGCATACATTTTGGTATGAGCATTGAGTATGACCTTATATGGAGCACTACATATCGTGTGCTAGCATTTATGTGAGCATTGCATTGCATTATGCACACCAGGTGGCTTGTTCGCGGAGATCCCATCAGTTTCAGTTTCAGCTCAGTTTATGAGTTGCTCGCCTGGTGGCAACCAGGGGGCTAGGGGCTTTGCCCACAGTATGTGCTTACATCCTTGCGGCCACCATCTTCTCTAGAGGAGATCTCCCCTTTTGTTACTTGGGCATTCCCTTTGCTGTTGAGAAGCTCAAAGTCATTCATTATGGGCCTCTTACAGACAGAATTTCGGACTGCATCAAAGCCTGGACTGCCTCCTCGCTTTCATATGCTGGTAGATGCGAGCTTATCAAAGCAGTTTTGCAGGGGGTTGAGTGCTTCTGGCTTTCTATCCTGCTAGTGCCTGCAGCTGTTTTGGGGAAAATCTATAGGATGTGCTGGATTTTCTTATGGAATTCCAAGGCTGCTCTTATAGCATGGCGTGATATCTGCCTTCCTAAAACTGAAGGGGGGGCTTGGCCTTAAAGATCTTCAGAGTTGGAACTCTGCGTTGCTGATTAAGGTGCTCTGGAATATCCATCACAAGAAGGATTCCTTGTGGGTCCGATGGGTCTATCAGCACTACCTTGCCTCTGGTTCTATATGGGAGCTGAGGGCCAAGAGGGATGACTCGCCCCTCATTAAGAGGATCCTTGCCTTACGGGATGCTTTGTGAGCTGCCAAAGGTTCTCCCTCAGCTGCTATTAGCTTGCTCTCGAATTGGGCTAGCGGCGAGTCTCTAAATCTGGCTCATCCTTATAATTTCTTCTAGCCGAGGGGCAGCAAGCGAGCTTGGGCTTCAGTTATTTAGAACTCCAGCATCATCCCCAAGCATTCATTCATTTTGTGGTTTTGTGCCAAGGATCAAATCCTTACTAAGGACAAGCTTCGATATATGGATCTTGATGGTAGTTGCCAATTCTGTGGGTCAGCGGAGGAAACTGTGCAACATCTTTTCTTTCATTGTCCAGCAACTTTCAGGATATGGAATCACATAAGAAATTGGGTGGGACTCTCCCGTGCAATGTCCACTCTTTCTAGCGCCCTCAAATGGATGAAAAAGGAGGCCCGTGGCATAGCAAGCTCAAGTGCATTGCGTTGGGCTACACCGTTTACCAGATTTAGACTCCTCGCAATCGCCTTATTTTTGAAGGGCTCCCAGCCCATTTCGATTGTATCATTCATAGGATTAAAACCAGTGTATACAGGGCCATGTTTTCCTTGTATCCTCAGGTTTTAGTCCAATTTGAGGCTCTTGCTATGTTTCGTTAGTTGTTTCGGCAATTGCCTTGTTTCCTGGGTATGCCGGGTGTACATTGTACATTTTTTATCTATATATTTACCTTTCGATCAAAAAAAAAATTTATGTATGTAGGTTTCAGTTCAAACAGGTATGTATTATCATATTATGTGAGCTTATGAGCCAAAGTTGCATACCTGCATTTAGTTTATAGTTTATGTTCATTACATTTTTATGAATGCAATCAAACAGTAATTATTCAATACAAGTTCAGTGAGTTATTTATCAGTATCAATATTCTTCGATTCAGCTTTAGTATTCTTTCTAGCTTATTACTTGCTGAGCTTTTGTAGCTCACTTTGTACTCTTCACCCCTCCAGGTCGTAGCAAGAGAGTACCAGATGTGGGGCCTAGCAGTAGTGGTCTATAGTGTGTGTACGTGGAGCCGCTCAAGATAAAAGATGTCTGGGAGTCTGTTGAGTTTTGTAGCATTTTGTCAGGTTAGATCTATTTTATATTTCAGTTGAGGGATTGTCCCTAAGTTAGAGTTTACACTTTTTAGTTTGTATTGACTCAAAGTTTTTATTCCATTTGATTGAGATGTTCAGTCATGGTATCAGATTTCAGATTATCAGCTAGTTTATTTTATTTTCCCGTAGCACATCTTCTCGGGCAGTTCTAGGAGAGGGGTGTTACAGTATTGGTATCAGAGCAGTATTTTGAGGAGTCTCCCATACACACATAGGATGTTAGGTAGTTAGGACTTGTGTCCGTCAGCTAGATATGTTGGCCCAAGTAGCAATATTCTAAACCCTAAGTGGTGATGCAGGAAGATGAGTAATAGTGGTAGACGACCCCGGACTCGCAGTTGGACTGTTTTTATTCCGATGGAAGTTCCAGAATTGACGCCTGGCTTGCCAGGGGAGTCTAGTAGTGATCTAAGACAAGGGATGGCCGAGACGCAAGGTATGCTTGTAGCATTGATGAAGGTGGTAGATACCCTAATTACTAATCAGGTAAGGGAATCACAAGTTCCCTAAGAAGTAAGAGGTAGTAGAGGCGATAAGCCAGTCACTCCAACAGCTCCAGTTGTGGAGGTAGATACAGGAAGTCAGCTATTAAAGAATTTCATGGCCTTCCGACCACCAGCATTCCAGGGAGGCACAGATGTAGTAGCGGTTGAGAATTGGATGCTATCGATAGAGAAGCATCCCCGATCTATTGGTTGTGCGGACGAACGACGAGTACGACCTAGTACATTCTTATTTAGAGGCGACGCCGAGAGATGGTGGGAGACTACCACCAAAGGTTTGGTAATCGAGAGCCCACATTGGTCGAATTTTAACAAGTATTCAATGACGCTTATTACCCAGCATGGGTCAAGGACCAGAAAGTTTTTGAGTCCGTTGAGTTGGTGTAAGGTACCAAGACAATGGCCCAATGTGAAGCAAAGTTTACAGCCTTGACTAGATAGGCCTTAGAGTTGGTGTCCACTGAAGCAAAGAATGATGTTAAATTTCAGAGATGATTGCGTGCTGATATTTTCTATGCTTTTGGAGGAGCTTAGAGTGTGGATCATACAACAATAGTTCAACAAGCATATGCTATCAAGAGAAATGTTTGAGAATTGCAAGATCAAGGTACATGATAAGAAGCTATTTGGAGACATAGAAATTCTTGATGTTAGGGATTTTGATTTGATCATTGGCATGGATTGGTGGTCACAACATTATACAAGAGTTGACCGTCGATGGAAGATTATAGATTTTGATCTACCTCGATAGCCAGTTCAGATATATAGAGGAGTCAAGCCTATGGCTACGATTCCTAGGACCTCGGTGATGAAAGTAGAGAAGCTGTTGTGTGATAGATGTGAAACTTACCTAGCTTTTGTTACCTTAGAAGAAGGAACCAAGAGAAAGTTGTTTGAAGTGCCAGTTGTACAAGATTTTTCAGATGTTTTCCTTAATGAATTACCAGGATTACCTCCTTGGAGAGTAGCAGAGTTTACTATTGAGTTATTGCTTGGTACACCGCCTATCTCTAAAGCTCCATATCGAATGGCACCTAATGAGTTAAAAGAGTTGACAGCTTAGTTAGAAGAATTAATAAAGAAGGATTTCATCTGACCCAGTTCATCCCCGTGGGGCGTACCAGTATTATTCGTAAGGAAGAAAGATGGATCTTTAAGATTGTGCATAGATTATTGTCAATTGAATCAGGTGACAGTGAAGAACTAGTATCCTTTACCTCAAGTGGATAATTTATTAGACCAGTTACGAGGAGCTAAAGTGTTATCAAAGATAGATTTGAGATAGAGATACCACCAGGTGCGAGTTAGAGATGATGATATTCAAAAAGACTGCTTTCAGGACTCGCTATGGATACTATGAGTTTATGGTGATGCCAATTGGGTTGACTAATGCCCCAGATGTTTTCAAGGATTTAATGAATCAAGTTGTGCGTGAGTACCTAGATTGTTTCATTATTGTCTTCATAGATAATATTTTAGTTACTCACCTAATGTAGAGGAGTATACAGAGCATCTTACTTTAGTACTATAGAGACTCAGGGAAAAGCAACTATACACCAAGTTCAACAAGTGTGAGTTTTGGCTCACTCAGATTGGATTTCTAAGCCATATGGTGTTTGGAGATGGTGTTTCAGTGGATCTAGACAAGACTAAAGTAGTTATGGATTGGCCGAGGCCGATGACAGTGAAAGAGATATGTAGTTTTCTAGGTCTTACAGGCTATTATAGGCAATTCATTGGGGGATTTGTTCGTTTATCTTCCCCTATGACTAAGCTAACAAAGAAAGGAGAGAAGTTGGAATCAAATGATGCGTGTGAACGTGCCTTCCAAGAATTGAAGCAGAAGTTGACTACCGCAACAGTCTTAGCTATACCAAGAAGTGGAGAGAAATATTCCATTTACAATGATGCCTCCCATTCAAGATTGGGGATGCGTATTGATGCAGTAGGGTCGAGTTAATGCTTTTGCCTCCAGATAATTGAAGAAACACGAGGTGAATTAACCTATTCATGATTTGGAGTCAGTAGCGGTAGTATTTGCATTACAGATATGGCGACACTATTTATATGGTGAGAAAGTTGAGATTTATATAGATCATAAGAGTTTATATTATCTTCTATCCTAGAAAGAATTAAACATGACGTTGAATTGAGTTATTTAAAGACTTCAATTATGAGATTCTATACCATCCAGAAAAGGTTAATGTAGTAGTCGATGCTTTGAGTCGGCGAAGAGCTTTTATGGCTACGATGATAGTTCAAGAATGGAAGTTATTAGAGAAATTAAGTGCTTTATTTATTTCAGCCCTAGAGGATAGATCAGTGATGAGTTGCGCTTGTATGAGAGTACAACCCGAGTTATTTGATTTAATCAAGAACCAGCAATCAAAAGATGAGAAGTTGGCACAGATTTTAGCAGACATCGAGAAATTTTCTCCTTTGGGATATACTATACGGAGTGATGGAATATTCTTATTTCGGGGACGTATTTGTATAACCGATGATGGAAATCTAAGTAAGAAATTTTGAGTGAAGCGCACAAAAGTCGTTACACTATTCATCAAGGTGTTACAAAGATGTACCACGACCTTAAGCGATAATAGGGGTGGAGTGGTATGAAGAAAGATGTAGCCAGATATATTTCACAGTGTTCAGTATGCCAGCAAGTTAAAGAGAACATCAGAAACCCGTAGGTTTATTGGTTCCATTACCTATTCTAGAGTGGAAATACGATAATGTTGCTATGGATTTTTGTGATGGGTTACCCAGGATGACTGAAGGCTATGATGTTATATGGCTGATTATCGATCGTTTGACTAAATTAGCCCATTTTCTTCCTATTAAGAAGACTTATCCCATTGAATAGATTTGCAAGAATTTATATTGAGGAGATCGTGAAATTATACAGTGTTTCATCCAGCATTGTATCAGATCGAGATCCTTGTTTCACTTCTCTTTTTCGGGGAGCTTTGCATATTGCATTAAGATCTCAGTTGAAGTTTAGTATAGCATTTCATTTGCAAACAGATGGTCAATCAGAAAGGACTATCAGGACTCTCGAAGACATGTTGAGAGCTTGTGTTCTAGATTTCCAAGTTAGTTGGGATGAACATTTACCTTTGGTAGAATTTGCCTACAATAATAGTTTTCATTCAAATATTGGAATGTCACCATATGAGACTTTGTATGGGCGACCGTGTCGATCGTCAATATGTTGGGAAGGAATTAGAGATAGGGCTTCATTAAGTCCTGAAATTGTTGAGCAGACGTCAGAAAAGATCCGAGTGATCAAAGCTAGAATGAAAACAATCCAAGACAGACAAAAGAGTTATGCAGATAAGCGACGACGAGACCTCGAGTTTGAGGTAGGTGACCATGTTTGGTTGAGAATCATGCCTATTAAAGGTGTGCAAAGATTTGGCATAACAGGGAAGCTTAGTCCCCGATTACATTGGTCCATTTGAGATTTTGAGATGGATAGGGACTTTGGCATATGAGTTAGCTTTTCCACCTCAGTTGTCCCATGTTCATAACGTGTTTCATGTTTCGATGTTGAGGAAGTATGTGCCAGATCCTCATCATGTGATTGATTTTCAGATTCTTGAAGTTAGAGAAGATGTGTCTTATGAAAAGATGCCTACCAGTATTCTAGAGCGAAAAGAAAAGATTTTAAGGAACCAATCAATTCCTCTTATAAAAGTGCAACAGCAAGGACACTCGTCAAAAGAGGCGACATGAGAATTAGAAGAAAAGATGAGGTGTCTTTACCCCTCGTTATTCGAGTAATCAAGTACGAATTTGGAGGACCAAATTCTTTTAAGGAGGGGAGAAATTGTAACGACCCATTAGAGGGCCCAGTATTTATTCAAAAATTATTTAATTAATTGTTGAATTATTTGATTAAGAGATTTTGTCAATTAATTATTTAATGTGGCAATTTAGAGATTCTAAAGGAAAAAATAGCATTTATTTCTTTTTAATTTTAGAGTTAAAAGAATTTGCCAAGGTGGCAATTTAGTAATTTTTAATTAAGAGAATAGCATTTAAAGAGCATTTAATTTTAGTTATTTAGTGTGGAAATTAAGTGCAAGGACTTGAGGGTCATTTAAGGATTTGTTATTAGAATTTAATTATTAATTAAAGTTATTATGGTTAAGGGATTAAGCTAATCCATAAGTGAGATGGTTTTGGTTTAAAGTCTTCTAGTTATAAGATATCCATATATGAGATGGTTTTGGGTTAAAGTCTCCTAGTTATATTAGGAGAAGGAATCTATGTTAGAAATGGAGTAGGATCTAGGGTTTTTATATAGCATTTAATGGCATTTATTTATTGTGAAAATTAAATGCAAGGGCATGAAGGTAATTTTAGAGTTTTATTATTATTTGAGAGTTTTAATAATAATTTTTGTATTATTATTAATTAAGTGAAATTATGTATTTAAAGGAGAATGAGAATCCATGTATGAGATAATTTTGGCTTAAAGTCTCCTAGTTATATTAAGAGAAGGAATCCATATTATAAAGGGAGTGGCATCTAGGACTTTATGTCTATATATAGAGCCCATTAGCTTAGCTTTTCTTCACACCATGTGAAGAACAAAAAGGCTAAGAGATAGCAGAGGCTTGCTAGAGTCTTCAGGATCGCTCCAGGGGTTAATCAGAGAGTTCTATCAGGCAAGTATTCTTCCTGTAATCCCTTCCATTACAAATTCATATCAGTTTTGATTTCAGATTATTCCAGTTCTTCATTGAGTTCTCAGATTTTATATCAATAAGCAGAGACGTATATATATATATGTATGCGTATAACAATGAAATTATGAGCAAGTTTTATTAATCCTTATCCATTTTGGATTGCAAGTTATATTAATCCTCATCCATTTTGGATTGCAAGTTCCATTAATCCTTATCCATTTTTGATTACAAGTTCTATAAATCCTTATCCATTTTGGATTGCAAGTTCTATTAATCCTTATCCATTTTGGATTGCAAGTTCCATTAATCCTTATCCATTTTGTATTACAAGTTCAATAAATCCTTATCCATTCTAGATTACAAGTTCTATTACTCCTTTTCCCATTTGGAGTGCAAGTCCTATTATTTCTTATTTCTTTGGAGTTGCAAGTTCCTTTCTCCTTTTATTTCTTTTAGAGGTAAGTTCTCATATATGCATGATCTTTATAACGATTCAATCAAATATTATCTTTGAATCATCCTTAAAGTTATTTCATATCGATTGGAATTAGTTTTCCCAAGATTTTATTCAGAATGGTGTAGAATCATTAAGTTTTGTTTTAAATTTCAGTTAGCGTTCATGTTTGGCAAATTTAATTGTAGATATCCGAATGGGTCTTTCCATATCTGGATGAGTTCCAAGTTCCTTGAGTATGATGTCTGGATTATTTGTTTATACATCTGGATAGATTAAGATAATATCCGGATGTCTCTCCTGATATCCGGATGCCTCCCTCAAAAGTTGAAATCTGTATTCGAATAGTCTCTTGTAGCATCCGAATGCCTCAGTGAGATATCCGAATGGCCAGAATCATATCCGGATGTCTTAGTCCTTATCCAAATATTGTCCATTATATCCGAATAGCTCGTTCTTTGTGCTTCTAGTGTATCCGGATGACTAGTATCATATCTGGATGTCCTAAGTTTCTATCCAAAAATATCCCAACATATCCGAATAATTTCTTATTTGAGCGTCAATATACCCAGATGAGTCTCATTCATATTTGGATGTCTTTCATCATATACGGATATCCTCCCTGATATCCGGATGGCTTTTCCAAAAATTTAATTGAACTTCCAGAATAGTGTAATCCAAGTTTTAATTAAGTTAAATTATTCAATATCTTCCAGTAACGGGTTTATATGCCAGAATGTAACAAGTTAATCATACCCATACCATAAAATATAATTCGTTGAAACTTTGTATTCTAATATATAGATGAAGATCATATCATATTCAGCATTATTATAACATGATTAGCATTATTTTGTGAGATTATGTGCATACATTTTGGTATGAGCATTGAGCATGACTTTATAAGGAGCACTACATATCGTGTGCTAGCATTTATGTGAGCATTGCATTGCATTATGCGCATCAGGCGGCTTGTCCGCGGGGATCCCATCAGTTTCAGTTTCAGCTTAGTTTATGAGTTGCTCGCCTGGTGGCAACCAGGGGGCTAGGGGCTTTGCCCACAATATGTGCTTACAGTTTTTATGTATGCAGGTTTCAGTTCAGACAGGTATGTATTATCATATTATGTGGGCTTATGAGCCAAAGTTACATACCTGCATTTAGTTTACAGTTTATATGCATTACATTTTTATGAATGTAATCAGACAGTAATTATTCAATACAAGTTCAGTGAGTTATTTATCAGTATCGATATTCTTCGATTCAGCTTCAGTATTCTTTCTAGCTTATTACTTGTTGAGCTTTTGTAGCTCACCTTGTACTCTTCACCCCTCCAAGTCGTAGTAGGGGAGTACTAGATGTGGGGCCTAGCAGCAGTGGTCTATAGTGTGTGTACGTGGAGCTGCTCAAGATAAAAGATGTCTGGGAGTCTGTTGAGTTTTGTAGCATTTTGTCAGTTTAGATCTATTTTATATTTCAGTTGAGGGATTGTCCCTAAGTCAGAGTTTATACTTTTTAGTTTGTATTAACTCAAAGTTTTTATTCCAGTTGATTAAGATGTTCAGTCATGGTATCAGATTTCAAATTATCAGCTAATTTATTTTATTTTCCCGTAGCACCTCTTCTCGAGCAGTTCTAGGAGAGGGGGTGTTACAACAAGGCAACACGATGGGGAACCAGTGTTGGACCAGTGTATGGGAATGACACGGGAATGATGACCAGGAGTTGGCTCACCTAAAGCACAGGGGTAACATAGTGATTATGCATATGGTCAGGAGCTAAAGATTTGTGAGATGCATGGTAGAAGTGACAAAAGTTGTGGCCAGTACCACAACTCAGCTGCGAGTAATAGGAGATGTTAGGGCGTTGCACCCAAGGGGGGTTAAGCCCTTTATTTCGGTAAAGCGGTGTCGAAGTGGTTTAGCGAATGTTAAGGTGTTGTAGCGTCTCGAGATGTTAGAGAAAGAACCCATGGAAAAGAAACGAGTCCAACGTCGGAATAACGCTACGGTTGATGCCTACCAGTGACGGGTTTAATGCTAGGTACCACTGGATGGAGACGGTTGGTTCACAGGAGAGACTGCAACCCTCTATGTGGAGTAACTCATCTGTAGTGGAGACAATTAGACATTGAAAACCTAGGGTATACTGTAGGTTATGTCTGGGCCAGACCTAAATTTTCGTGAGGGTTGAACTATCGGGGTGTTGCCTTTAGTTGTCATGGCAGTTAGAAGATTGTGAATCAATTAGGTGATATCTTGTGGTGTGATAACAAGATGTGTGGCAATGTTCCTTGCTAAATGATGCTAACACGATTGTGATTAAATTTGATCGAAGATGATCAGGTAAATTGAGATGTGGACCTAGTGTGACCTTGCAGTGATGCAAAAGGATGGGTTTATTGGTGGAGTTGGAAAATGGATCCAAGATGTTAGGTAAGTGTCGTGGAGGGCGAGACTTACGAGATGGAAGCCAACCATGAGATGGGAATATTGAAGCGTACAAAGATTTCAAGTAAAGGGATCTCAAAACCTGTGATGGGAAGTTGTGGTAGGCTGAACACGTGACTAAGGCACGATTTGAAATCCGTGAAGGCTCGCAATTGCACAGTCTAGTGTTAGTCCTGACTGTGTCAATGTGAAATGAGGAAGTATCCTCATGTAGCACTAGATGGGTTTTCGGTTGATGACACATGATCTGTTGCTAGGTGGTAGCACCTGATGGCAATGAAGGGAGCGTGAGGCTCGAGGACTGTGATGTAAAGCCTTGTTGATTGCCATATATGCCTTTAATATAAAGGTTTAGCAGGTCCTGGTGGCTAGACCAGGCGAATTTTGAGAAAGAGATCCAAGATTTAGAAGATGGTTGGTCGGGGGCAGAGTTGTGCCGCTTAAAGGAGTGTTGCTCCGTAATGAGGGCTATAGATGGTAGTATTGAAATGTGGCCTGGGTAAAACTTGAGATGTTCTTCCAAGAAAGGTTGAGCATGGGGTAACAACACTAGATGAACCTCATAAGGCACTACAAGTCAAGCAAGGTGGATCACCCAAGGGAAAGCCATCGTGATGGCAAGTGCCTGAGTAGGAAGGTGATTCCTATGGCAATGAGTGGAAGTGTGATTTCCTCATGAGTGGCAGGGGTGATTTCCAGTGGGTGGAGTTTAAATCAAGGCGATAGTCGATGATTACAAGTGTAGTGCCTGGAGGAAGGTTGTGTTGGTTGTGAGCCGAACGATCCGACTAAAGCTAATCGGGTTGGTTAGTCAGAAGTTGAGGGTGAATTTAAGCTATTGCCAATGGGTGGTGAGAGCTTGAAGGAAGAGTTTATGGGACGAGATTGGTTCCCAGGAATGGTGTTTAGGTGATGAAATCACCTAATAGCTGTGAGTGATACAGCTAGGGGGATGCCTTGGTGTGTGGGCAATTGATAAGATTTAGCCTCGTGTCTAAGGTTAATAGTTGTGAAAGGAAATTGGCTAGTGAAGCTGTTGTGGCGTTAGAGCCCATGTGGGCGCTCACCAAGTGGTGTGAGCTGATTGAAGAAAAGGGTATAAGAAGAATCCGAGAGAAGCCAGAGTTATCAAGGGATTAGTAAGCCATCTGAGAAATGGCAAGATGGTAGAGAAAAGCTAATCCAAGATTAAGGTAGTACAGGTCGAGTTGACTTGTGAGAGAGTTTAGATGCAACGACCGTGGATGGAAATTCGTTGTAATCCTGGTGTTGTCCTGGGTGAAGAGGATAAGGGGAACCATTATGTATGGTTTAAGTCAGGTGTCTGTCGTGAATTGAGAATGAACCTGATTAAGATGGCTGAAAATTTTTGTGCCTTTAGAATATGAGGGCTTGTCGAGAAATGGTGGGATTTGAAAGGTCCTAATGGAATTGAAACTGGGCTAGTGAATTTGGCTAGAAGACCGCTACAAGAGTGGGGGTGTAACCATGTTAGCTTGTTATGGTGTGGACCAAAGGCACGAGTCATCCTACAAGTGTGGTGCAATAAGTGATTGTGCAGATGGTAATAAGCCAATCACTTGTGCCACACACCTTGGGTGATGATGAGAGTCAACGAATGGTTCCACACTTTTAAGCGCAATGGTAGGATCCATGACTCGTGGTAAGGTTAAACAGCCAAGATAAGGCCTAGCATGGGACATGATTGTAAAAGATGAAATGGGGTAGAGAATGGAAGAGGGGTTGCTCGGTGAAGAGTTCCCTGGTATGGGTATGAGACCCCTACTAGCATGTAATATCAGCCAAAAAGGAAGGCCAGAGTAGTTTATGTGCTTATACGGAAAACTCCTGGTTGGGAGAAAGTGGTGGCCCAAGCATGGTTAAGCTCGAGGCGAGAATGTGATGGAGTGTGCATCGCCAAACTCGAGGTGGAGTCGGGTAATGCACGTATGGTTGAAATGTGTAATTACCTGGCATGGTGTTGGGTATGTCGATTATGCATAATCGTATCGATAAATGAGGGTCAGTTGGTCATGGTAGTAGACCATGTATGAAATGGTCGAAGTTTGCTGGGTGGGCCAAATGGTTGCTTCCCATGTAGTGCTAGCATGGTTAGTTGATCGGTAATGAGAGGTTACCATGAGGATCGACTCAAACTATGCATGCTTGTAATAAATGGCGGTATGCCATGGTGGAATGGGTGTCAGAGTGTCTTGTGGGCACTAGAAGTGACATTGCGACATATGGTCAGTGTTAAGATGTTGCTAGTCGGACCAGCATAAAATCGTGGCCATGTGTGTTGGCAATGGGAAACGTTGCCGTGTGTGATCAGCATAAAATCGTGGTAGACTGATCAATGATGCAATATTAGCGAGAGTTTGTTTCGATTGATCGGAAAATGGGAAGTGGACTGCAAAGCGATGCTTCGAGACAGTGGAATCCATCAGGAGATGGATATCGTTGCAGTAAGCATGATTAGCGACCAGTGGTGCGATTTGTCAGGAGGCTAAAGTGGTATTCGGTTGGTAAATGTCCTCGAGAGTTAGGGGACCAAAAGCCTAAGCGAAGCCTTGAGGTGAGTATAGTCCGAGGTAAATGTAAGAAATGGTTAGCCTATGAGATTCTCGAGCATGAGAATTTGACAAGTAGCCCAAGAATGTGATTGTCTTGGGCAGGAGAGTATGATAAAGTGAATTTCGAGAACGAAATTCTTTTAAGAGGGGTGGAATGTAACACCTAGTGTTATCGGTGATAAGAAAATGAGAAAGAAAGTGAGAAACTTCCAAAAATGCCCTTGAGAAGGTGTTGGATCCTTGTGAATGAGAGTGCCCTATGAGAGGAACATTTGGTAATTTGAATAAGTGAAGTCCAATAAAGGGTATTTTGGTAAATTAGAAATAATTCCTAGGTGGAATTAAGCAAGAAAGTGAATTAATTTTCCATTTTATATTTATGTGGAGATAAATGGGATTAATGATTCACAAAGGGTATCTTGGTAATTTTAGAGCAAATTCCATAAAGAAATTTAATTATGGAATATTGGGAAAATGGTGAATATTCAATTATTTGTGAAAATAATTAATTTTTCCCAAATGGTGAATTAATGTGGTGATGCCACATGGGTGGTGGAGATGGAAACTTGGGAGCCAAGTATGGGTTTAAAAGATGACATTTGGCAAAGTCTTGTTCAAGTATAAATGGAGAGATTTAATTAAATGCAAAAGAATTGAAATTAGTCCTTCAAGCATTTAATGAGAGGCATGATTATATGGATTAAAGAAAATTCAAAAGAAAATGGTAAATGGTCACCATTAATGCCTTGGAAAATATGAGATTTAATTAAATGTTAAAGGGAATGAAAATTCAAGATGATCTAAGGGTGGAGGATTACTCTTGAAAAAGGAAAGTGATCTAAGGGCCACCATTTAGTCTTGAAAGTTGGCAAGGATTGCCAACATAATAATGAATTAATTTAAAGACTAATTTTGGATGGATAAGATTAATTCTTGGATAGGCACATGGATTGTGCTTTCTTTTAATGGTGAAGATTAAGTCTTGAAAAGGCAAAAATAATCCAATGGTTGAGAATTAAAGAGACCATGGCATGGATTGTGTTTTTTCCCAAGGGTTGAGATTAAGTCTCAAAAAGAAAGATCAAGGGCTAAGATGTGCTCTTGAGTTTTGGGATATCAAGACTTAGGGAAAAATCTCTCAAAGGAGGGAAGAAAGAAAGAAAGAAAGAAAGAGAGAGAGAGAGAGAGAAGATGAAAAAAATGAAGAAGAAAGGGAAGAATGGAGAAGAAATAAAGAAGAAATCAAGATAAGTTTCATTCTTTCTTCTATTTATTTTAGTATGCTTGTATGCAAAGTAAGTTGCTTGTTGGAATGCCATCTTAGACGGGAGAAGATGATGATGGGAGCTCTCTTGAGATGAGAATTTAAAGCTCGAAGAAAGTCAAGGTAAGGGATGGCCCCATGAGGGTGGCCTTGCAATGTATTGTAAGTATGGTTCATAAATGTTTTATGTAGCATTTACATGTAGTAGTTATCACTTACATGATGTGAGTTCTAGTGAACCTATGGCCATATGGAGGACTAGTGTTGTGGGAGGGGTAGGTTGATGCCTCAAACCTTGATGGGTTGTGAGGATGAATGGGCCTAGCCTCATTTGCATGCATTTGGCATATATAAACATAGTTATATTCATATTTATTTACATTGCACCCTTATTGAGCTTAATAGCTCATGAGGTTTTTACCCTCACATATAGGTTGTAAAAGCATGGGAAAAATCAAGGCAAGATGGGATGGCATGTGGAGGCATGGAAATGAAGATCCAAGAGCTTGTTATGGCTTATGAAAGCCTATGTTGTTGTGTTTGATTTATGAGATGTAATTTATTTGGTTGGTAATGGCTTATTAAAGCCTAAGACCATGGGTGTATTTTATATTTTGGAATGTTTTTATTTTGAAATGAGATATTGGCTTATGGCATGTTGAAGGCTAGGTTGGATGAAAATCTCATTTTTGGTGTGTGTTGTGGGAAGCACCAAAGAAGTTAAATCATATGACTTTTTTTGTTAGAAATGTGGAGGTTTTGATGCATGTATTGTTGGAAATGTATGCCCTAAAGACACGTTTTATTCAATTTATGGTAATGATGTTTTCTTTTAGTCAGTTTATGGCACATATATCATTTGCATTTAATTGTTGGAAAAGTGTCCATGCTATTAAGTAAGTGATTCATGTGATGGGTCGTTCTTCACAGTTAGGCATGAATCATGAGTACTTAATATGCAAGAAAAATATTACTCTTGATCTTTTGATAGAACTGGACATTCTATCATGATAAGATCATTGTGCAATAGATCCTAATGGAGGATGGCTTGCCTTAGCCAGTAAACAGTCCGTTTACTCTAATTGTACAAGCGCATTTGGAATGCGTAGAGTGGACCTGTGATAGAAGCTAATGACAAAGTACTAATTATCATGGAGCTAGTCTATCACTGCTACTACGTGGATGAGTACTCTAATACTTGAGTATTAGTTGGTGGTCTGGTGAACCTAGAGCTATATTCTTAGATTCACTGTAGGTGAGGTCTATCAAAGATCAGCAACCTTGTGAGTTGGGAGTGTGGTTTTCTAATTAGCTAAGACAGACTAATACAAGATAGTTTCTGTGATTCACCCCCTTGTGATTGTCCAAGAATAATCTAATAATCCAGGGCCCTGGGAACGTGACTTAAGAATGTGTGCTTCTGGGTAGCTCCCAGTGATAAGCAAGTACATTCGAGTAGTCACGGATTATTGGACTAGTGATCTAAGGATGGTAGAAATCATTTGGAGAGGTGTTAGTACATTATTCCTTTCTAAATGATGGGTGTTACACAGAGGGGTATTTTCGTCATTACACTAGTAGGTCAAAGACATCGCATATGCAAAATTATTCGTGGGGTCAGTGTTACCATATGGTGATAGTTGGAACACTTAGAATGACAAAATATAGCTACTGGGTAGCAGGGATATTTTGGTCATTTTAGCAGCCATGAATAATTTGTCTTTTGGTCCCCAGGGTAGCTCGATGTAACTCATGTATTTTTTGATACATTTTGGCTTGTTGGGTAAATTACATTGAGAGAGAATTATTTAATAGTTCATTGGGTTTTAATTAATTAATTGGGCTAACCCAATTAGAGAATTAATTAAAAATGGACTTGGCCCACTAGGGTTTTTAACCCTTGGGTGCACCCTATATATATTCTCTCTCTAGTTGTTATAAACCCTAATTCTGATTTTCTCTTCTTCACTAAGAGAGGCCACGAGTTCGAGTCATATCTTGGAAGATCGAGAGATCTGATGCGAAGGAGCCGAAGGATCGCAGGACAGCCATCGTCTCCACAACGTGAAGAAGCTGTCGCCCCTCCTCCTCTTGTCGCCCCATTCCGTCCGGTAATCCGTAGGAAAAGTAAGTCTCCTAGACTCAAATCAATACGAGGATAGTTTTGATGCTTAAAACGCTTCCGTTGCATGCTTTGATCCTCGTTGTCGGTCCTTCATGTATGAGGGGCAAGAAATCTGAAAAAATTTGGGTAAGTAAGCCCAAGAAAAAAAAAATATGAAGAAGGCGGCATGTGGCAGCAGCCGGGGGCCTACGCGTGGCCCGCAGAGGGCCACAGCAGGCAGCAACAGGCGCTGGGGCGCACTACAGGGCCCCGTGGGGGCCCTGGGCCGGCCAAATTTTTGAAAAATTTGGAATTTTTGGGGAATTTTGGGGCATTTATTAATTGTTTTTGGGCCCCGAAGAAATTTTCAAAATAAATGGATTTTTCGGGCATTTTGGAGAAAAATGCCCAAATTTTGGAAAATTGAAAATTATGAGTTTTTCCTCCAAAATTGGTAAAATCAATGTATTGATTGAACTTGTGAATTTTATGGATCCTGGTAGAGGTGGCAAACGGGCCGGCCCGGCCCGCCACCAATTGGCCCGCGGGCCAAACGGGCCGGGCCAAATTGGCCCGACCTGAAACGGGCCAGCACATTGATGGCCCTAGCCCGGCCCGCCACGGGCCAAGCGGGCCCACCCGAATTTTTTTTTTTATACCATTTTTTGCCACTTCCATTTACCTAATTTCTTCTTTAGTTGCAGGCCAATTCCCTTACACCTGCCGTTCTCAAAAACATTCAACTATCTAATTAGAGAAGCAATTAAAATTACTACTACATGAGCATATAAATTCCAAATGAAGAAAAATAACCTGATCAAAGAGTCATCTCTAGAGGTCAAATTCCTCTCGAAATCATCTGATTATCACCACCATCCATTCTAAGTTTCTAATAGAAGAATCCACACTGTAAATAATTAAAACAATTTATTTTAAATAATTAACACAAAATGAATAATGAATAATTAACTTAGGCTTTAACCCAAAATTAATAACTAACTTACCTGTAGCTTGCAACCATTGGAATCCAAAATTAATAACTTAACCCAAAATTAATAAATAATTAATAACTAACTTACCAGGGCCGAACAAGGGCGGGCGAGGGCGAGGCGGGCCGAGGGCGGGCGAGGCGCGGCCGAGGGTGAGGCGAGGGAGGGGGAGGGCGAGGGCGAGGGAGAGAGCGAGGGCCGCGGGCGGCGCGGGCGAGGGCCGAGGGCGGGCGAGGGCGAGGGCGAGAGTGAGGGCCGCCGCCGAGGGTGAGGCAAGGGCTAGGGTCGCGGGCGAGGGGCGAGGGCGAGGTGAGGGCGGGTGAGGGCGAGAGGAGGGCGAGGGCGAGGCGAGGCTGGAGGGAGGGGTGTTTAGGGCTAGGGCGACTGGGCGAGAGGCGAGGCTTGGGGGGAGGGGTTTTGAGCGAGGGCCGCGGGCCAAGCGGGCCAGCCCGGCCCGCTACCATTTGGCCCGTCGGGCAAAACGGGCCAGGCCAAATTGGCCCGGCCTGAAACGGGCCAACAAAATGCTGGCCCGAGCCCGGTGCTGGGCCGGCCCGTCGGGCCAGGCCCAGTTTGCCACCTCTAGATCCTGGTGAAATTCTTGGAAAGAAGAAAAATTAAAATAAATAAGAAAATGGCGATTGGGCATCTTAATGGGATTTTTTTTAGTCAATACGGTGTGGTTAAATCCCAAATCTGTTAGTGAATCCTAGAGTTAAGGGAAGGGAAGGACGAGCCTACCTCCCACCTAGGGCGTTTCGTGTTGAAACATAGTCTGCCCTTCAACAATGGCCGGGCAGGTGGGCAATTCAGATAATTGTTCACGAGTGACACCCATAAGTGGGAGCGGGGCGTCACAATACCCCAACCACCCGGATTACTCAAACGGAAGCACTTACGGAAGGGAAAATAATGAAACACAAGACAAAAAAATCTCGACATGCATACTCAAAAATAAGAGCAGCGGAAGCAAGGCTAAACACATGCATGCACTACAGGGACTCCGCTAGTATAGCGGTCACAAGATAAATAAACGAATACAAACTCCTGTGAGACACGAGGAATGACTTGGTACAGTCAAAACTATAGAGTAAATCCTATTCAAACATCAGAATTGACGGGGACTGACGAAACCGTCTGTATACCATACCGACTCTGCCGCTAGACGCTAACTCCCTTGCCTAGACCCACGCTGCCTCTACCTGGAATGATGGAAAGCAAAGTGAGTCGAGAAACTCAACAAACATAAGGAAAGAAATGCTGAAGGCTGTATAAATCCAATAAACTCTCGCCATAACACCAACCCCCAAACCCACACAAGCCATGAGACGCTATAACACAATAGTATAGCATAATAAAAGCACATACCAGTCCTTGGGGCCCATACAAGACACGCGACACCCAAGTCCCATACTAATCTATCGCTGTGCTGGACGGTAACAAATACCTCCATCAACATGTGCGCATCATCCCGGGTCAGTGCTCTCGCCACCCATGTGCTCACGTCGATCCTCCCGACACTCGAGCCATAGAATAACTGAGTCGAAGGCTCCCTCGGAATGGTCCTCCCATCCGAGACTTGAGAATTGTCGGTAACCATGCTGATGTACCCGGAAAAATGAAGACAGACAAAGTGGCAGCAAGGAAGCAGAAAAGACCCCTCGGTTGGGGCCAAGAGGAAGCCACTCGGCACGACCGAGTGGCCAAGACCACCCGACGTGGCCGATTGGCCAAGGCCACTCGACGTAACCAAGTGGTCTAGCCCCTCGCCCTGACCGAGTGGCCAAGTGGCTTGGCCACTAGACCTGACTGAGTGGCCAAGGCCACTCGCTCCAACCGAGTGCCCGAGGCCACTCGGTCAGCTTGCGAGAAAAGACCACCCACCCGAGTGGGGGTCACCGGACATCGCCAGGAGACCCTTCGTGATTCAGCCCATGGGCCCCGAGAATTCCGAAACGGGCCCAGAGATTCTCGCCAAAAATATCGTGAAATCTCTCTCTCTTCTCCACTATAAATACAAGACCCAATTTTCATCACGAGGTATACTATTTTGAGCAATTGAAGTACGATTTCATATTTTCTCTCGAGATCTAATTTAAGCATCGGAGGGTTTGCACGGGGACCCTCACCCGCGCCTTAACGATGCTCTCATTTTGTAGGTCTCTCGTCATCATCGAGGCCTCTCGTCACCACCAAGGCCTCCCGTCCCTCCGAGGTCTCTCGTCTCTCCGAGGCCTCCCGTCACTCCGAGGCCTCCCGTCACTCCGAGGTCTCACGTCGCTCCAAGGTCTCCCGTCACTCCCAGTTCTCCTGACACTCTAAGGCCTCCCGTCACTCCGAGGCCTCTCGTTGCTCCGAGGCCTCCCGTCACTACGAGGTCTCCCATCACTCTAAGGCCTCTCGTCACTCTGAGGCCTCTCGTCACTTCTAGGCCTCCCGTCACTCCGAGGCCTCCCGTCACACTAAGGCCTCCCGTCACTCCGAGGCCTCTCGTCACCTTGAGGCCACCAGATCACTTTTGGCCACCAGATCACTTCGAGGCCACCTGATCACTTTTGGCCACCAGATCATTTTAAGGCCACCAGATCATCAGCCCCCAAGATCATCAGCCCACAAGATCATCAACCTGTCAGACCATCAGCTCCGTCGGTTTATCAGACTTGGAACTCCATCAGATCCAATTCCTCGTCCGGATTTTCATCAGTGAAGGCACGACTTCCAAGACTCTTGCGTCTATCCTCAATTAAAATAGATTGTTGTATTTTGGCAACAACAATTGGCATCGTCTGTGGGAAACACAAGACAAAAAGTCAACTTAAGAATGGCAAACACCCATGGACACCGACGAACTCTCTCTCAAGGCGTAGAAACACGCCTACCACCACGAAACACTCAGCAACATGGAGCACCTCCTCCCCCACATAATGCTCAACCTGAAGGAGACAACCGCTCCATCCTGCAAGTGGGGAACCAAACAGTCCCATCGCCACTACTTATCAGCTCAAGGCCACCTCCTACTGATCAAGCTGGGGCTTCACGACAGTCATCACATACGGTACCGTGGGAAGAGTACGAAGCATTGAGACAACAACACGTTGAGGGCATGCAAGCACTTTGACACATGGATGGTATCCTCCAAGGTATGATGCCTGTAGGGACATTACCTGATACTCTGAAAAAGTTTATGCCATCCCCAGAACCTCAACTCGAAGCAGGGGCAGATTCCTACCAAGAAGCTACTCCCGATTCTCATTCTCGATCTACGCCAAGACGAGAGGGTAGGCCTAGGTCACCACCTCCAATGAAGAACCCTCATTCCGTACCGCGAAGAAATGAAGACCCTAGAATGGAAAACAGGACCAGAAACCCTCAAAGACGAAGGTATCATGAAACAGTGGGCAGTACCCCCAACAAGATATGACAATCAAATAACAACTACTATGAGGGATGATATGAAACAAGTAGTAGAAGAAGTGCTTGAGCGGAAAAAGTTGATCCCTGCAACAGAAGAGCACCAACGAAGAAAACGTCCTTTTACGACAGATATATTGGAGAGACGGCTGCCTCGAAAATTCAAAATGTCACAAATCACCCTCTACTCTGGAAAAGATGACCCATATGATCATGTTCAGAACTATGAGTCACTAATGATGTTGCATGGATGGGATGACGACATAATGTGTCGAGCATTTTCCTTAACACTGTCAGGACATGCTCGAACATGGTTTAACAGCCTTCCAGAATCCTCTATTTCCTCATTTGGACATCTTAGGACAGAGTTTACCAAAGCTTTTGTGATTAACAGTCGAAGGAAAAAGGATGCCACCTATTTGCTCAGTATACGACAAGGGAATAAGGAATCCTTACGACAATTTATGGATAGATTCCGTAATGCCACCCTTGAAATCCCCGACTTGCCGGCCCAAGTGGCAGTGTCTGCTATGCTCCAAGGGACGCGCCTCGCCTCTCTACAGAAGTCACTTTCTTTAGACCCCCCAACGTCCCTAGCCGATCTATTTGTCAGAGCTAACAGGTATATCCTCCACACTGAAATTATGAGGAATGTGGCAAGGAATGAAGACAAAGAAAAGAAGAGAAATGAGCGAGAAGGGGAAGAAGAGTCTATCCGACGACAAGAAAGAGTTAGGCGTCCAGATATACCTAAACCTCTCTTTAATCATTATACTCGGCTTCTACAGCCCCGATCAACTATATTAGCTGCAGTGGAGGGAGAAGGACTCCTTAAACTACCCCGCAGAGTTAACCGACCTATGGGGAAAAATCAAGGAGAGTATTGCAGATATCACCGAACTCGGGGGCATTCCACTGATCATTTCCGAGAACTGAAGAACCAGATTGAGATACTCATTCGTGAAGGGCACTTACAAAGGTATGTGAGAAAGGAAGAAGAGGAAGAAAACAGGGAACCCCGACAAAGGGAAGACAGGTGTGATGGGCATGAAAGGCCAAACCCAAGGCAACAAGAGAGAGGAAGAGATCATCGACAAGATGTTCGTGTAGACAATGAGCCGACTCCACAGGCCATTCATGTTATTTCAGGGGGGGAAACCCTAGGAGGAGACACATCAGCCTCCCGAAAGGCATATGCACGTCAAGCCTACCAAGTTAACTCAGTAATGGAGGTAAGAGACGATGAAGAGCCTATCACCTTTGCCCCAACTGATCGAGGCGATATAATACTCCCACATGATGATCCCATGGTTATCTTAGCAGTCGTGGCCAAGCACCCCATCAGCAGAATTTTAGTGGATAGTGGCAGTTCTGTCAATTTGATTTACTGAAACTGCTTTGAACAAATGCATTTATCCCATGATCGATTGAAGAAAGTATCCTCACCTCTGTATAGCTTTACTGGAGAAGTGGTACCAGTTGCGGGATCTATTCAACTACCTATCACGTTAGGTGAAGACCCCCAACTTGTAACTCGACAAGCGAATTTTATGGTGGTTAAAACTTCCTTGGCGGCATACAATATGATCTTGGGACGCCCATTACTCAACGATTTAAAGGCCGTGGTATCCTCCTGCTACTTATTGATGAAATTCCCTACACCCGCTGGGGTCGGACAGGTTAGAGGAGATCAAAAGAAGGCACGAACTTGCTATGTGTCGTCTACAAAAGGGAAAAGAGCTGAAGAAACCTTATCCATAGCCGAGAAAGCTATACATAAATCCTTGGAGGAAGGAGCTGCACGTAAACCTCAACCTGTTGAAGAATTAGAAGTAATATACCTGAGTGAATCAGATTCTGAGAAAGTGGCGTATGTGGGATCCCAGCTTCCGGAACGTGTGAAAGAAGAAATCACCAGATGCCTGCGAGAAAATTCAAACGTGTTCACTTGGAAACCGAAAGATATGCCAGGGATTAGTCCCGACGTAATATACCATCACTTGAATGTGGATCCCCACTTCAAACCAGTCCGACAAAAGAAGCGAAACATTGCCCCTGATAGGCTACATGCGCTAGAAGAGGAGGTTGACAAACTACTAAAGGCAGGTTTCATTCGAGAAGTATTGTATCCAGAATGGTTCGCCAATGTTGTTATGGTCCCGAAACCTAATGGAAAATGGCGTGTTTGTGTGGATTTCACCAATCTCAATAAGGCGTGCCCCAAAGACTCCTACCCGCTACCACGGATCGACCGCCTCGTGGACGAAACATCTGGATACCAGTTTTTAAGCTTTTTGGATGCATTCTCAAGGTACCATCAAATAAGAATGTACCCTCCAGACCAGGAAAAGACGTCATTCATCACTGAAAAAGGGACATACTGCTACCAAGTCATGCCTTTTGGACTTAAGAACGCCGGAGCCACTTATCAGCGCATGGTGAATAAGGTCTTTAAAAAACTATTGGGCGACACAATGAAAGCCTATGTTGACGACATGATAGTGAAAAGTCGAGAAAATGAATCCCATGTAGAAAAGCTAACGCGGGTGCTTGGGGTCTTTAGGCAATACAACATGCGGTTAAATCCAACGAAGTGTGCATTTGGAGTACAGTCGGAAAAATTCTTAGGATTTATGATCACACAAAGAGGAATTGAGGCTAACCCCGAGAAAATTCAAGCAATATTGGATATGGAACCACCCACGTTAACTAAAGAAGTTCAGTGATTGACAGGGGCGAATGGCAGCTCTAGGACGTTTTCTCTCCAAATCAGCCGAAAGGGAGCTTCCCTTCTTGAAAACATTAAGAGCAGGGAAAAAGTTTGAGTGGACAGAACAGTGTCAAAAATCATTTAAAGCGTTAAAAGAATATTTGAAAGGAGTTCCCCTGTTAACACGACCAGAGACAGGAGAGATGTTATACTTGTACTTGGGGGTCAGTGATGAAGCCATCAGTGCAGTATTAATCAGGAAAGAGAGACAGGTGGATCGACCAATATATTATGTCAGCAAGGTATTACAAGGCCCCGAGACACGTTACCCCGTGGCGAAAAAAATGGCATTGGCCCTACTAAATGCATCCAGGAAGTTGAGGCCATACTTCCAGGCCCATTCGATTATTGTACTTACAGACCAGCCTTTGCGAAGTATTTTACAAAAATCCGAATGTTCAGGTCGCCTTACCAAATGGTCCATTGAGTTAAGCGAATATGATATCCAATATCAACCTCGACAAGCTATAAAAGGACAAGCATTGGCTGACTTTATTGTGGAATGCACTCACTCCAGTAAAGCAGGAGAAAACAAGCAAGCAGTATGGTTGTTGTTTGTTGATAGAGCATCTGGTTCACAAGGAAGCGGAACGGGAATAGTACTAGTATCCCTTGAAGGAGAAACGATGGAATATTCTCTGCGATTTGCTTTTTCAAGTACCAACAATGTGGCTGAATATGAAGCCTTAATCGCCGGAATGAGGATAGCAAAGAAATTGGAGGTAACACGATTAGTTACCCATAGTGATTCTCAATTAATTGTGCAGCAATTTCAGGGACAATTCGAAACCAGAGAACAAATAATGGCTCAGTACTTGCGTAAAGTCAAAGACCTAGCCCAAACATTCTAGAGCTTCGAATTAACACAAATAAACAGATCTCTTAATGGGCACGCTGATGCCTTATCTAAATTAGCATCCACCAGAGAAATAACAGGAAGATCAATATTTGTGGAAATGCTACACCATCCAAGTATTGAAGAAAAAGAAGTATTGTGCATTGAGACGAGGACAGACTGGAGATCGCCCTTCTACCGTTATCTCACTAACAATGAATCGCCAGACGACCCACAAGAAACGAGAAGGCTTAAGATGCGGGCTTCAAGATTTACTATCATAGATGGGATGTTATATAAGAGAGCTTACACTACACCTCTTCTCAAATGTCTAGGCCCTCAAGAGGCCGAATATATACTAGCAGAAGCTCATAGTGGAATGTGTGAGGAACATCTGGGAGCAAGAGCTCTGGCGACCAAAATATTAAGAGCTGGTTTCTTTTGGCCCACACTAAGGTCAGACGCACTAAAGAAAGTCAAGGCATGTGACAAATGCCAACGACATGCTCCAGTCCAACCTGCCCCGATATCCCAACTGCAGCCTGCATTCCAACCTATACCCTTCGCTCAGTGGGGCTTGGATATCTTGGGACCTTTCCCTCAAGCGCCCGGGCAAAGAAAGTTTTTAATAGTAGCTACTGACTATTTCACCAAATGGATTGAAGCTGAACCGTTGGCCACTATTACAGCACGAAAAGTAGAAGCGATGGTATGGAAAGACATTGTTTGCCGATTTGGAATACCCAGAATCATCATCACGGATCATGGGAAACAATTCGATTGTGACTCTTTTAAAAAAATTTGTCACAATCTAGGGATTCAACTAAGATTCGCCTCAGTGGCGTACCCCCAAGCCAATGGACAAGCTGAGATCAGTAACCGAACCATATTACATGGCTTAAAAACTCGACTTGAAGGAGCCAGAGGCACATGGGCAGATGAGCTACCCATCATTTTATGGGCTTATCGGACGACTAGTAGAGTCGCTACTAGAGAAACTCTATTCAATCTTGTATATGGGACAGAAGCCTTAATCCCCATAGAAATTTCAGCGAAGTC
The DNA here is from genome assembly GCA_036245055.1 of Diospyros kaki. Lineage (NCBI taxonomy): Eukaryota > Viridiplantae > Streptophyta > Magnoliopsida > Ericales > Ebenaceae > Diospyros > Diospyros kaki. The sequence continues at coordinate 6,591,591 of BSEG01000010.1, forward strand.
CCTAAGGTTAATGGCATATGAAGAGGAGGAGGGAATGAGGAATTCTGAAGCATTGCGAGAAAATTTGGATCTGATTGAAGAGCAGAGAGATAAAGCTGCCATGAAGATAGCTCATATCAGAGAAGAATAGCCAGTTATTTCAATTCTCGGGTTAAGAATAGACCCATGAAAGAAGGAGATTTAGTACTTCGGAGATCTGTCGTAACCAACGCGCTAAGGGGAGATGGAAAGCTACGAGCCAATTGGGAAGGACCATATCGTATCCTAAAGCTAATCGAACTCAACACTTGCATTTTACAAACTCTTGAAGGAGACACCATAGGAAAAACATGGAATCTGAATTATCTGAAGTTGTATACAAACGATGTACCTGAGCAACTATCTGCAATAATATAAAGTCCTGAACAGGACCGTGGATGTAGGCACACTTTCCCAAACCACGTAAAAAATGCTTGTGTCTGTATGAATGCCATTTTACTTTTGCAGAAACACGATCGAGCCCGTTGTCCCGCCTATGGCCCAGCAACGAGGTAAAATTCGATCAAGCCCGTTGCCCCGCCTACGGCCCGGCAACGAGGTCAAACGCCATCGAGCCCGTTGTCCCGCCTATGGCCCGACAACGAGGTAAAATTTGATCAAACCCGTTGCCCCGTCTATGGCCCGGCAACGAGGTCAAACGCGATCGAGCCCGTTATCCCGCCTATGGCCCGACAACGAGGTAAAATTCGATCAAGCCCGTTGCCCTGCCTACGGCCCGGCAACGAGGTCAAACGCGATTGAGCCCGTTGTCCCGCCTATGGCCCGACAACGAGGTAAAATTCGATCAAGCCCGTTGCCCCTCCTACGGCCAAGCAACGAGGTCAAACGCGATTGAGCCCGTTGTCCCGCCTATGGCCCGACAACGAGGTAAAATTCGATCAAGCCCGTTGCCCCGGCTACGGCCCAGCAACGAGGTCAAACGCGATCGAGCCCATTGTCCCGCCTATGGCCCGGCAACGAGGTAAAATTCGATCAAGCCCGTTGCCCCACCTACAGCCCGGCAACGAGGTCAAACGCGATCAAGCCCATTGTCCCGCCTATGGCCCGGCAATGAGGTAAAATTCGATCAAGCCCGTTGCCTCGCCCATGGCCCGACAACGAGGAAAAATACGCTCAAGATCACCACATTGTGCATAATTCAAAAACGAAAGAGAGGTCTTGACCTCATATCAGGGACGACAGCCAGGGATAACCAGCGACGGCAATGAAAGAGTAAATCAAGCAATAAAAGAACAAAGCACGTTGGATAAGACCAAGAAGAAAATATTTCATTGATAAAGCACTGTCCACAATAAAAAAAAATAGATTGTTGTATTTTGGCAACAACACATGCAATGCACATAAAAATGCAATGGCGTAGTAAGCATCAACGTGATACACTAGCGCCCATACATCCAAGCATCAGGCCATGCTCCGCCCACATAGTAAACCACACGCGATGCATATGCTTGTGCCAGATGCAATCTAACCACATTAGAATGTTCGTGTCCAAGTATACTCAATAAATGAATATCCCAACATGCATCCCGTATCCATGTGCATATCAAATCATGAACAGTAATACAATGTATCTAATCATGTAGTAAATTACATACTGGCAGAGCTAGTCAGCAGTGCCTGGCATTGGTCAATGGCCAGTGACTAGGAGTGTCCACCCGACGGTACACTTCAGGGCCGTACAATAGTCTACCCCAGCGTCACCAAACAGCCGACCCCTACCTCACTGCTCGATAACTCAACCGAACCATAAATAAACCCGAGAAACCATAAATAAACTCACTCATCTAGGAACCTAGTCCCCAAGTTAGGTTCGGCATCATTCCGAAAGGATTGGGGGCGATACAAACCCCCGTAGGCTTATAACAATTAAAATTCTAAAAGATTCGGATTTAATTTAAATTAAACAATTGAATAATAATTCAATAAACAATGCTAGGCATCGAATTAGCGTAAGGAAGGGGATAACATACAAGGAACCACGGAGTCTCTCACGAGAATTAAAGAACATAAGGAGAGGGTTAGAAGCATGTCTGTAATCGATTGATTCCTACCTCTTTTATGCTCCTGTTGTGAAGTAAAGCATTTCCTACTAATTAATGAAATCATAGCTTAAATTAAATAAATCTATCATGTAAAATAAATAATCTAGCCGTATAAAATTTTTAAACATATACCGCTTCTAATACTTTTTACCCACGTAGGCACACCTCAATAAAACTCCAATGAATCTCTTATTTATTTTAAATTAAATCCTGTCAATGACATCGTCAATTCATATAATTAATATATAATAATAATAACTTAATGTTTACTAATATGCAAACATCACTCCCTTTTTAGAGTATACACATAGGGAAGTGTATATCTTTTATTACTAACATATGTACAGATCTCCACTAATATGCATTCACAGCTAGGGCCATTTCTTTTTTTTTTATTTTAATTCCCTTGCACTCACACACAGTGATATTCTCACGCCCATATGTTTATATATATATATATATAAATTGGCACACTCACAGGAACACACACTCTCACAATCAAGATAATATACGCTCTCACGCACACAGTGAGCTCACTCCTTGCACACAGTGCGCTAGTGAACAGATATACTTCCACATCAAATTAATACACGCTGTAACATAACATAATCGTCCAAAATTAATAAAATCATACCTAAAATTAAATTTTAACTGTATAAAATTATTAATACATAATTCTTTATTTACCCGACTAATTAAAACATAATTAAACTTGATTTAATCCTCAATTTCTCCCAATTTCCTCACCATTTCCAGCCTCAACGTGCCATCTTCTTCTTCCAAAAGCTCTCTGTTTCGCTCTTTGTTTTCCTCCAAATTTAGCTTCAATTGAAGCATTAAATAGCCATCTAATCCCACGAAGAAAATTGGCCAAAAACATGGCCAATTTGGCCTTAAAATTCGTGAAAAACAAAGGAGGCGTGAAGCTGTAGCACGGATGCGCCAGCGCACGCCACGTGGCCGCACAAAGGGGCCAGCACTAGCACCCCAAAACGACGCTGTTTTGGCCCTCCTTGCTGCCCAAAACAATTAATTCCTTCCCCAGTGCAAGACTCCCTCAAGGCTCGAACCCACGTCCGCGCCTGCCTTCCTCTCACCCTCGTGCCACTCGGTCAGCGACCATCTTCACACATATAACACACTAAATTAAACTTAAAGAAACTCTTAACCACTTCCGAAAATCTACACTTAAACCCATAACTTTCAAAAACCTCCACATACATCCCAAACTCCCATTTCCCTTGTTACACTTGTACCCCAAACATTCTAGAAATTCTCCCAAATTACTTTATTTTAATCTTTTCCTAAATACTCCCAAATAAATTATTATTTCCTCAAAATAACATAAATAAACATTTTCTTAAATTTCCAAACCCCCAAATAAATTAATATTTCCTTTTAACCCACAAGAATTCAATAATCACCACCGAAAAGATAATTAATAATGATTAACCATTCTCAAGTAATTTAATTAATTAACTTTAATTCCCTATTTTCTTCAAAACCACATAAAGAAATACTTTCACTTAAATTCCTAAATATTCAATAATACCCTCAAACATCGGTTTGAATAATTGTTATTTATTTTCAAATTCAGGATGTTATATAGGACTCCCCCAAAGTAGCAAATGCAGGTGGTGGAGTAGGCACAAGAGTTGCCAGACCTTGGCCCCGAGCTCGAGTAGGCGGTCTACCTTGACGAGTACTCATTTCTACACAACAAAATCATCTTATCTTATAACACTATCTAAATATTCAACTTTCTTAGACTACTAAACTTAGTCTTAACTCTACCTGACTCGCCTATGTGTACAAAGACTCCACTTTCTTCCCAACCTTCGCTCTGACACCATGCTGTTAGGGCCCGCTTTCGGATATACCCGCTAGCATAGGAACATTCAAAAGAAGGTTCTTCCAAAATGGAATACAGAAATAGACATATCAAAAGACTCTCATGATATAAATTGGCTCACTTTCCACAGGAGCAACAATCATTCTTACATCATTTCTTAAGATTTTGAAAGCCACACATTTTTCAAAAATATACAAGGGTGCTAATATGATACAAAAGAAATAACCTTCTACACATGCCCTCCACACAAGTCCCAAAATCTTTAGGATATGGGAGATCTCTGTACACGTCTAAATTTAACCTTGAGCCCCACTAGACTCCCAATCTACCACTGTTTTGCCCTTACCTAGAATGACAAAATAAGAAAGTGAGCCACAAGGCTCAACAAGCATATATATAGCAAGAGGAATAAAGATGAGGTAGATCCATGAATGCATGCATAATATAAGAATCAACGGAAAACTATTACCCAGCATTTAGAGACAAATCTTTTGATTATGCCTTCTTCATCAATAAAACATCAATAATTGATATTTCTTTGCTTAACAACAAGGCGCACATTTGACTCATAGAGTAACATTCGCACAACTCACATAATGGCATAATACCCTTTTTTCCATACATGACTTATAGCACAAGTCACATGGCACATATATAAAAGAGTGCGGACGAGCTGCCTTTTTTTTTTTTTTTTTGTCATGGTCTGCCTTTGGGATGTCCACTTACTTTCCTTTCATGCAAAATAATAGGTACGTTAAGGTAATGTATATATATACATATACACATATATATGTACAGACATTCAAGCATCTTAACATATTCCACAACAACATACTTATACTCACCCACTAAGATTTTCGGCCACATCACATCATTTTCTTGCATAACTTCATTTGAATTGGGATATATATATATATATATCTTGACTTCTTTTAACACCATATAATAACAGAAAATTAGGTTTCGAAATACATAGATTATGTTTTGAAATCAAAGTTTATGTTTTTAGCTATTTCGAAATTTTTAGCTTAAATAGTTAACCAAACTCATACAAAACTAAGAACCCACAAATGACTAACACCCACAAACAAAACCCTAACCCCCAAGTTATCATTCCTTGAATAAAAGATGGGGGGGGGGGGAAAGCCCCATAGAGACCAATACAAGACTCAATGACACCTTTTAAGGAAATCCACAAGATTTTAGAAGAAACACGAAACTAATACATTTAACTACAAGCTTTCAAAAATCACCATTGAAGAGATGATAGTTAGAGTTTTGATTAAATATAAGGATATATCTTACACTAAAAGATGGGAGAAAAGGAGAATGAAGCTTGGATTTTGATGAGAAAACCAAAGAGAAGAAAAAGCACTCCAAGAGCTCGAAATCTACTTACTTTGAAAGCTTGATTCCAACACAATTAATAGAGGAAGAAGATGATAAAGAAGATAAAGAAGGGCTGCCAAGAGGGAGTAAAGAAATGGAGAGGAAGAGAAGAAGATTGCAAGAAAAGAAGAGCATAGGGTGAATAGGCTGTGCACGTCAATTCTCCAACCACCCCCTCTCCCAAAATCCCAATTTTGCCCCCACACATAACACACACACCCAACTTACTCATTCCCTTAATGGTCTTTTGCTTCTATTTTCGTTTTCTTTTCTCTTTTCTATATTCATTCTATTTTACAAATTCCCATTTTATCCTTAACTCTTCCCACGCACACACATAGCATAAAAGCCCTCTTTGGACATTTTGCATTTTCATTGCTTTTTCCAATTTCCTTATTCATTCATTTTCCACAATATATATATATACATCTCATTAAATAAAACCCATATTTATACTTGGCCCAACCCTATTTAAAAGCCCAATTCATATAGGCTCAGGGAATTATTTTAAACCCACCACTTCCATTGGGCTTTAAACCCTTGGCCCAAGCCCACTTTATAACACAATTTATGCTTTAATATTATACATATGCATTAATTTACTCACATGTAATGTCCCCAAACTTATTACTTCCAGTAACTTGCCTCTTAGACCCCACATAAAATATTTTTCGCTACTTAACCTCTTTAACAACCCATAATTTATTTTCAGCATCTATCAAATAAGGTTCACATGCAATACACTATATAAAAATATAATTATCATTTATAATCTACTCAAAGAGTCATTACATATTAGTTTCACCCAACAAGGTTCCAATCACCGAAAACACTATTGGCAAATGGGTTAATTGACTTGTGACGATTCTAACAATTAGAACCTTTACTGGCCGTTGTTATTTTTTATTTCTTATTTATCGTTTTTCATTTTTTATGATAGTTAATTTAACTTGGTTTTTATTTAATTAGTTTAATTTAACATAACTAAAATTTAATTAATAATGCTTATTACTAAAGAGATGTCCGAGCAAACAATTTAAACTATAAAACCTCCGGAGCCATTTTTAAGGCACCAGAGGTGTGGTATATGAGCATGGCCTAAAACACAAACCCTAAGTGCAATCTTATAAAATAAATTATATTAAATAAAAAGTGCGTAGCATGAATAAAATATAATAAATACATTATATTGAGATAAAAGGGCCCCCTGTTTAGGTGTATTAATGAATTTTTTTAGTGTACAAGGAGTAAACTCATCAAACACTCAACTTACAAAATCATCTGCATCGAATAAACACAAAATAATTTGGGTATATGTTTGTCCAAAAAATTCATATCCTCTAGTGTTTATAAATTAAGATATAGATCAAAAAAAATAAGACACATAAAATATTTTAAATAAAAGTATTTTTCATTATGTTAAATTTATTTGACGACTTTTGTAAAAGAACTCATGTAACTTCTTATCTAAGTTTTTTCAGATAAATTCCTCTCATCCTTTAAATAAATTTATCTTGGTCTTTACAAATAAAAAAAAAAATGACGCATGTGTCCTCCAGTACATTTCAAAAAATTTAACAAACAGTTTGATACAAATTTCAAAATGTTTACACACTGCACCCCCAAAGGGGGATGGCGTGTGTTTATTTTAATCATTTCATATCTTAATTCAGAAAACATTTTAACTTTATTTTAATATAATTTTATCTTATTTAATTTAATAAACATTACCTTAATCAGGAAAAAAAAATCACTTCAACCCTCTCCATTATTCAACAACTACCACCTCGCCTGTATTATCCTACATATTCTTATTCAATTCCATCACCAACTCTCACCAAAACAAAACCTTAGAATTCATGTCTTTTAATTATAATAATAATCTGGTCAACGTCGACCTTTGGATTCCATCTATTCATTTTATTCAGTTATTTTGCATCCTCAGTCAAAACCAAACCTGATTTCATTAATCAAACTGTCAATGTGGATCAGCCACCTTTGCCCCTTGGTGGTTTGACTTGCTTTCATTTTCAGAAATATCTCAGTCGGGCAATCATAACCTAACAAGCAAACGGAACTACAAGTGTGAACCAAAAATTTATTTTTTATGATATATATATATATATTTATATACATATAAATGTCAGTATTTTTGCCTTCTTCATTTAGTCAAAGCTTTCAACTTGCAGTATTAAAAACAATTTTTTTCCCTGCCCCAATTTCACACGGCAAGCATATTATTTAGCCAACATAACTATTTCCCTAGTTTGAGTTGGAGTTTGAGTTTAAATTGGAGTTCGAGTTTGAAATCGTTTAAATTTTATTATAATCTCTATATTTATTTTTTTTCATCATCAGATATAATCTCATTGTTGTCTAGTTGTCTTGTATGACTTGGCAGCTTAATTAAATTCAGTCTTAAGAGATGAAAAAGTGGCTTGCGGTTGATAACATCAGCTCATAGTTGGGATCGGACTGAAACCTACGCATCTCCTATTGTGATATTTATGACTTAAAATATTAATTTATTTATAATTAAATTTTTAATTTGATCATGACTAAGATTTTGAATTTGACTATGATTACAATGTTATCAAATTCGATTTTGAGTGAGATTTATCTTGTTTGAAAGAATATCCTCATGAGTTATTCTTTGATTAGAATATAATTTTTTGTGTATATTCATATATGATTTTAACTCCATAAATAGAAACCCAATTCATTGGAATTAGTGTTGCAATGTCACTTTTGTTATAGCAATATTTACTTAGTAATATTTTATTTTTTTTGCTAGTAAATTTTTTAGATTTAGGTTTTCTACATAAAATTTTGTACTTATATGTATGATTGATAGTTTGATTGTGGTTTATTTTTCGATCTAATTTCGTAACACTTATCTTCAATAAATTGGGATGTTTTGGAGTTGGATTGTTTTGATTTTTATGTAAATTTGGACATAGGATTAATCATGATTAAAATATGAAATTTTGGACTTAAAATGAACCCAATTACAAAGTACGTTAGGATTTTAATTTTAGAATCTATACATACATTAAAATATTAAGATAAATTAATAAAATATTTTTAAATCTATTTTAACATAAATTTTAAAAGAAATAGCAAGCAAAAGTAAAATTATTATATCTAAGAAAGTGGTCGAAGCTCAAGATAGGCCTAAGAAGAAAAGGCCCAAGAAATCTTCTCGACAGAACAGTTTTCGGGAGATTTTCTTCTAAGCTATTCTTGGGTACCCCCCGAGAGCCTCTTCTGATTCCAAAAATATGTCAACTCACCTTCAATATCTTTGTCTAAAAATTTAGAATAGATAATCAAGAAAAATGTGAATACTCCTTCACTTTTCAACTTGAGTCTTTATTTATAAATGAGTGATTTTTCTAATTGAGATACAACCAAAACTCACTCTGTTAAGATTTATGATTCAAAATGTATTTTCATATAATTATTATGTGTTTGCATTTTGATATATGCATTTGGGTTTCATCTTACTGTCATTTAAATGAATTTTTTTAAATAAGCATATAATCTATTGTTTTTCCTATATGGGCCAAGTTATATTAGATCGTGATATTCTATGGTGCAAGCCCATGCCAGCTCGGCCCATTCCAGCCCAACTCGTTTCTTGCTGCTATATAAGGGCAGCTTTATGCCCTAATTGCTTTAGATTGCTTACTCTCTCATTTTCTGAAACCCTAGTTTAGTGCACATGAAGTGAGACTCTCTCTCACTCGTAAATCCTTCTCTTGTTCGATTGGCTTCGGTTTTTGGTAAGATCACTTGGTAAGACTGTATTGTTTTAATCTCTGTTGTTGAACCGCCTGAGGCATGAGAGATTGGATATAACTGATAGATCAGATTCTTGACACGATCTTGAAATCGGTAGAACAAATCCTATACCTGTTCTTGTATTTTGTTTTATGTTTTTAGTTTATGTATATGCAATACAGTTTTATTCTTGTTGTGATCTTGTAATCTGGTTGTAATCGAAAGCTATTAGTGGATTGACTAAGAGGCGGAGCCTCTACCGTGAGTAGGATCTATTTTGATCCGAACACATAACTCGTTGTGTTGTTATTCTGTGTGTGAATTATGTTTAAGGATTTCATTTCTGTTTCTATTTTACTGCACTTGCTCTTGGTTGGTTTGGCCGATTGAACAGGGTTGCAATATATTAACAAGTGGTATCAGAGCCCTTGGGATTCAAGATCCAAGCCGAACCATTTCAGATCTAGAAAGGTAAACACGAAGATCTTTTCGGATCTTCGATTGGGTAAGAAATTTTTGCAGTTACCCTTATTTTGCGATCTGTTTTGTTTTGCCTTAATTTCATAATCATTAATGTTTTTCAGTTATTGTGTATGTGATTCTGATTTGCTTAATTCCTTGTCTCGAGTTCTTTAAAGCATGCCTGAATCTGCTTGATTCCTGTATCTTTTCCTTTCCCTAACTCTTTCTAAAGTTCTTGATTTTGTTTAAAATTTAATAAGTTTTTTTTTTCTGTTTTGGCCTAATATTGTATTGAATTCTTGATTTTATTTTTAAATCCAAAATTATTTTTCCTTAAAATTAGTGTTTAAATTCTGATTTGTTTAAAAGGTTTAAAGAGTGTCTGATAGGACTACTTATCGTGTTCGATTCCTGATTAACCTGTTTTTGGCCTACTCATAAATCTTTTTATGTGGCTCCATCTAAATTGGAAGTAGATAAATTTGATGGCCATGGCGATTTTAGCATGTGGCAGAAAAAGATGAAGACAGTGCTTGTCTAACACCGGTGCGCAAAGGCTCTAGTGGAAATAAAGGAGGAAAAGGATAAGCAACTCTCCATGACCGCCCAAGAAAGGCAGGACATGGATGAGATGACTTTTTCCTTGATCATTCTCAACCTAGCAGACAATGTCCTGCGCCAGGTAAATGAAGAAGAATCAATTGCAAAGGTATGGTCTAAGTTGGAGTCCTTGTATATGACTAAGTCTCTAATTAATAAAATATTTTTGAAAGAACAGTTGTTTGGATTTAAAATAAACCTCGCAAAATCCCTAGAGGAAAATCTAGATAAATTTAAAGTGATTACAATAGAATTAGCGAATAATGATGAAAAAATTTCTGATGAGAATCAAACTATTATTTTGTTAAACTCTTTGCCAAAAACTTATAAAGACCTTAAAACAGCCTTTAAAAATGGTAGATTTTCTTTGACCTTAGAAGATGTGTTGTCAGCTCTTAGATTTATAGGGATCTTGAGGTTAAAAGGGACAATAGGTCAAGTTTTGCAAAGGGACTGCAGGTTAGTGGTCAAACGGATAAAAATGCCACTAGGGATAAACCTATGCTTAAAGGGTTACTAAAAAGATTCCCAACAACTAAGACTTGCTAGTACTGTAAGAAATAGAGTCACTTAAGGAAAGAATGTTTCAAAAGGAAGAAAGATCTCGAGAAAAATAAGGATAAAGAAGAATCAGCCAACCTGTTTGATGGTTATGAGAGTATAGGAGGGTTGTAGGCTTGAAGTCTAGGCATGAAAAGGCTAGGGCATATTGGTCATAAGAGAGCTATTATAGTTAAGCATGTTAGGCATGAATGGATTTGTTTAGGTTAGTAACCTAGAGAGCGATATGAATCCTATTTTATAGTATAGGGTAAAGGTTCCCATAGATGTCTGTGTTTTGATTCCCATGGGTTATAAGTTGTTTTCTCTATCTCTTTATTAGGAGTTGTTCTGAGTTCCTGGTTTTTATCTAGGACCTGTTTCTAGATGTTGATGTGTGCCTGGTCTTGTAATATTTGATGGTCTTATAGAATTAAACGTATCTGAACAAACTCATAGTGTAGAGATTTGAGGTGGAAATGTGTCATCCTTAAGATCGAACCTTAGGAAATTTCTGTATCTAATGGAAGGCTGAGTGTTAGCCCTGATGTCTTGTTTATAAAAGTTTTAAGAAAGGTTTCTATTGTTCTTAGTGAGGCATGTATTAGTCAAGTCGGTCTCGATTCTTAAAATTGAGCAAGTTGTATTGTTGCTTAATGTGCTCTTGTCTTAGTTGGGAGAGTTGCAGAGATCTCTGGTCAAGTCCACTATTAATTCATTCTTGAATCAAGGTGGAATATTTTAAGATTTATGATTCAAAATGTATTTTCATATAATTGTTATGTGTTTGCATTTTAATATATGCATTTGGGTTTCATCTTATTGTCATTTAAATGAATTTTTTTAAATGAGCATATAATTTGTTGTTTTTCATATATGGGCCAAATTCTATTGGGTCGTGATATTCTATGGTGCAAGCCCATGCTAGTTTAGCCAGCTTGACCCATTCCAGCCCAGCTCATTTCTTGCTGCTATATAAGGGTAGATTTATACCCTAATTGCTTCAAATTTCTTATTCTCTCATTTTCTGAAACCTTAGTTCGGCGAGCATTAAGTGAGACTCTCTCTCGCTCATAAATCATTCTCTTGTTCGATTGGCTTCAGTTTGTGGTAAGATCACTTGGTGAGACTATGTTGTTTTAATCTCTGTTGTTGAATCACCTGAGCCATGAGAGATTAGATGTAACTGATAGATCAGATTCTTAACATAATCTTGAGATCGTAGAACATATCCTATACTTGTTCTTGTATTTTGTTTTATGTTTTCAATTTATGTATGTGCAATACGGTTTTGTTCTTGTTGTGATCTTGTAATTTGGTTGTAATCGAAAGCTATTAATGGATTGACTAAGAGGCAGAGCCTCTGCCATGAGTATAATCTATTTTGATCCAAACATGTAACTCGTTATGTTGTTATTCTGTGTGTGAGTTGTGATTGAGGGTTTCATTTCTGTTTCTATTTTACTGTGCTTACTCTTAGTTGGTTTGGCCGATTGAACAGAGTTGTAATATATTAACACACTCAAACTATAGTTCTTTTACTCTTATATACTCTTTTGCAAACACTAACACTTAAGCTTCACAGAACATGTGCGAAAGACATATATTATTTTTTCTTTTACAAATTTATGGTAAAAGCTCAAAATGAGCACTTCCTCATAATTACAAATTTATTGTTGTATTTCAACAATAATAAAAATAAATTAAAGCAACTATAATAAACATCATGGCTTTTACATTATTTGTAACTTTATACGAGTCATGTCAAATACAATCCATAAACTCGACAATTTAACTAAATTCAATTTAATATCAACTAAATTAAAAATAAAATTAAAACTCAACTAGGTTGAAAAAAGGGAAAAAAAAAAAAACCAACTCAGTTTGGTTCAGACCGAATTCCTAAATCTATTTGGAGCATGATCACTTCTACATTAAAAGTGCATGCAAAATCACTATATAATTTCTTTCTTATAAACTAAAAACAAAGTTGTGTAATAAATTATAGCCCACGATCGCTGATGTAAGCCCCGGCGGGTGTAACGTCATCGGAGCCGTAAGATTTCTTTGTTCTCGCCCACAATCGCTGATGTAAGCCTCGACGATTGTAACGTCATCCGAGCCATAAGATTCAAACGTTTGGATTATTAAACCCTGGCCAATTTCAAGTTTTCAACCCAATTGGATGGCCCTTTTCTATTTTTCAGACTTTCATTCGTTCAGTCAAATCAAATCTCAAACCCAAAGTTTGTTCAATTAAGGTAGCAGCTGTCGTGCTGACGAGCCGCTCTCGCAATTTTGTGTTGGTCTCTTGACTTGACTTCCTTTTCAAAACCCTCAAAATTTCTTTGCCAATGCATTTGAAATTTTGGATTTTTTTTGAAATAATTTAAGCATATGCTCGTGTTTAATACAGACCCTTTACAGAGATCTTTTACATAAGAACATTACAAAAAATAATTTAAAAAATATATTACCTGTCTCTTATAAATTAAGGATAAATAAACCATTATATCTGAAATCATCATCTAGGAATCTATATTAGGAGATGTTGTAATTTTAAAAAGTTAATATAATAAAATTTATATGTAATTAATGATAGAATTTGGATTTAAAATTAATGATAAAAGTTAATTTTAAAAATTATTATTTAGGATTGTTTGAAATTAATGAAAATTTAGGTGAATTTGGTCTTGAAATTATAATTTTTTTACTTATAAATGGATTATAAGTAAAAATAAAGTGTTACACGTCAAAAATTTAAGAATGAACTATAATATTTTTTGGGTTAGATTGTTATTAAATTTTTTTTACACAAAATTAAATTTGATAGTAGATTGCGCTCGCTAAAGCCCAAATCAGCTCACTAGTACATCTACTCCGATTTGAAATTTATCTTATGTTATTAAAACTAAATCTCTTATAGAGTGTCTCAAAAATATCATAAATCACAAGAAATATAATTAAAATTTACATTTTACACACAAACAATGTTAGTAAATGTTGGATATTTGTAGGTTTGGTATTGAGATCTCTTGACAAAACTTTAGACCTTAGAACTTACTTGATAATAAAAAAACTGTCCAAAATATCATTTTTCTCAATTTGTACACGCAATTTCAATGTATTGTACATTTCTTTATAATATTATTATAAATACTATTAAAGTAATTATCATAAAGAGGAAACCGGTTTTGCTCCGCCGCCGCGCGCAGCCGACAAAGCGCACGCTAACAGAGAAACACCGTCCTTACCTTGCAACTTCCCAAATGTCAACGGTCAGAAATCGCTTGCTTCTCCCCCAAAAAACCTCTTCTCTCCCTCGCTCTATATATATCTCTCAACCCCCCCTCCATTTCTCTCTAAAACCTCATCTCTCTTTCTCTCTCCGTAAATCTTTCTTTCTCTTAAAGATGAGCCCCGGAAAGATTTATAGCTACGGGAAAGAACAGCGGGTGATCAATGGCGCCCGGCCAAGCCCCTTGAGGATCAGCAAGGACTCGTATGGAATCCACAAGCCAATCCACGTCGGTGGCGCTCTTCCGGCGGCGAAGGAGCAACGGCAGAAGCCAGTGATCATCTACGCCCATTCGCCCAAGATCATCCACACCAAGCCCCGGGATTTCATGGCCTTGGTTCAGAGGCTCACCGGCCTCTCTCGGCCGGAAAAGGAAACAGCTCAACCCAGAACTACTACTTCTTCTTTGTTTAAAGAAACCCAGATTGAAACCAAGCTTCCCAAGGTTGAAGAAAATGCATCGTCGTCGTTTCCGTTGCTGTCTCCTGGTATCGATTTGGGGCCTGCTTCCAATCAGTTCTTGGCCGAGATTCCGCTCTTCACTCCAAATTCCACCAATTGGTTTCTGTCGCCTGGCTCTCTCCACAGATTTTTAGACCCAGTTTCCTCCTCGCCAAACATGTTCGAATCCAAGAAGGAACTTAATATGGGCTTAATTTCTGGTTCCTTTCTTAATTGTTGATATGTTAACTCATTGGTTTCTTCATTTTGCCCTTTTCCTTTTCTGTAATTTCTGAACTTCTTTGGTATAAAGATTGACAACAAAAATTTATTCTTTGAGGATACATTCAATAAATTTATTCTTTTCCGAACAGCTGTTGATTTGACTACTGCAGCGTCCATGGGTGATTATTATTGTGGTCTATGTTATATGAAAACGGGAATGAAAACGTTTCTGATATGATGCAGACACTAAAATGGATATTTTTTTAAAAAAATAAACATAAATAGAGTTTGAAACGGGAAAGAGCTTCGAAAATAGAAAAACGGCTCATCCAAGAAGTTTCGTGCAACATAGATTGTGGTTATCTTGCTTGCTTCTGATTCATTTCCTTTATATTTTCGTTTGTTGGATTGGATTAGACAGTGCTCATGATAGTTTTCCATGAACTGGAAGCTTCACTTAAGATTTTGTGATGGAAGGGTGGTCGCTACTCAGAACCCTAATTAAGATTGTCATGCAATAAGTTGAGACTTTTCGAAGTGTCTTGGAGACAAAATTGATGAATTCTTCAGAGAGGGAACCTGTGATCTACTGAGTTCATCAGTTCCATGCTAAGTTTAGATGAACGACATTCTGTGATCTACTGAGTTCACCACCAGTTGCAGCAGAGAGACGTATGCCTCGTCTGGATTAACCAGGATTTAAGGAAGCGTTGGAGATTAGGATCAGATTAGTATTAGTTTCAGTTTGAATTAGAAATTTAAGTTCTCTCTGGATTATCTTTATCCTTTGTATTCTTCTTATAAATACTTAATTTGTACACCGTTCACAAAATATTATTAAAAATACACAATTTATTGTTTTGGGTTCTGTATTTCTTGAGGAAGTACCATTAAGAGCATAATAAAGAGAATGTTATGGTGTTCATGCAAAATGCATCTAAAGTACATCATCCTTCCCCTTTTCATTTCAGTTGAAAATTTTTGTTCCAAAGGTAGCCTTAAGTTTTTTCTTGTTGCCCTAACAAAGAGTGTCAGCACTCTAAATAATCAACAGTTAACAAATAAAATTTTCTTTTTAATGTGTGATAGATAAAAACTCATTAAAAGAAAGAAAAAGTTTAAAAGACAAAATAACTTTTTGAGTTTAAAATATGTAAAATTTCCCTTGATTGGGTGGAGGGGTCCTACATAAATCGCAAATAGAATAATTTTGACATTCGAAAACCCTCTGAGATTTCTGCTAAAAGTATAGATATTATCCATAAGAATCATAACTCTATTGAATATCAGAATATTAGAATAAATATTATTCATAAAAATCCTAATTTTAGTGGATATCAGAATGTCATGATATATAAATATTATCCATAATAATTATAATTCTAGTGGATATCAAAATGTCAGGATACATAGATATTATCTATAATAATTCCAATTCTAATAAATTTTAAAAAATTTCATACTTTTCTATAAATAGATAAGCCATCAGTCATAAAAAGTGTAAGTCTTTGATATTGCAAAGTCTTCAAGTCTTCAGTGTCTAATTTAAACATTTGAGTGTTTGTACGAGAACTTCCCTACGTCATCTGATCCAATGACAGAGTCGGGATCTTGAATTAGAAGGGATAAACGTCTAAATTTGTATACTATTTTTTTTTTAACACACTAAATTTTTTTCTTTTATTTTTTGGTTCTCTATCTCATCATAATTGATATTACTTAATTGTCTTCATCTTTTTTATTTCACGAGAGCCAATGTTATAAAATATAGTAATTTAAGCACAAAATAAAAGATAATGATGGGCAATTTTAGAAGTTAATAAGGGGCGGGAAGGAGGAGGAAAGGGGCAATTACCCATCCTTGGGAAGCTGTAACTCCGCTCTACTCTAATTGTTCTTTTTTTTTTTTGTAGATTTTAAGTGACTTGACAATAATATTTTTAGTTAATAAATTTATTAGAGTGATAACATTTTTGATTAAAAATTTTAAATAAAATTCTCTTATGTTGTGGCAATATAAAGAATTAGGTAAGAATACGGGTCGAAAACAAATAAAATAAAATGATAGTACCAAACAATAATAAAAGAATACAACATTATATGTCAAAAATCCTTTAATGTGAAGAAAATTAATCATATGTAAAATCATCAGTAGTGAATTCGGTCTACCTTGGACCTATAATCACAGAGGAACACTGCTTGAGAAGTGTCCATGAAAGACTCTCAATCTTTAAGCCAAAGAGGGAAATGTTGTTCTCAGAGTGATGATGTGCAAGGAATCGAGCTATTTTTCATGCCTTTTTGGTCGTTGCTTTTATTGAATTACAGTATCCTACCATCTCTAGAATTCTAGGGCTGAGATACTTGGAGCCCTAAAATTAGGGATTGAAATATGGCCTATCTTATTTAAGGATCATACTATATGTACTGATAAAATATAGAAATTCGATGATCGAATCAGACTTTATCTAATGATGAAGTAGTCCGATCGAACTGCATAGATCAAATTTCATTAATCATGAAGTTTGACCGGGCTTCATCCAGAGACTGTAACGTCAAATTAGGTGAGGACATTTTTGAATTTTGGTATTCTCGGTCATTTTCTTAGTAATCTAATTATTTGTATAAGTAGCATTTTTTAATAATTAATATATCAAAAGTCAATTTACCCTATCTACTACTATATATATATATATACATTAATGATAGTTTAGTGCCCATCTTTTTATTGGGTTAGTTGAGTACTTAAATTTTAAAATTATCTCAATGTAATGTTCATCCTTCATCCAACTAACAGTTGACCCGTATGAAATTAACCTATTTTTTAAAGGTTTTTGTATTAAACTAACTGGCCTAATTTGTTACTTATTAAAAATTTAGATTATTTAGTATCGATTTTTATTAAATTATTTATTTCTTTTTCACAATTAAGTATTGGGAACATATCACATTTAATTAGTTGCAAATGTATAAAACGAAATTTATATCTAGGGGTATAAAATTTCGTAGACAATTATTATTATTATTATTATTATTATTACTATTATTATTATTATTATTATTATTATTTTATCTTAGGCTTGTTAATTAACCCGGCCTAGACCCAGATTCATTTGTATAATTAGATCTAATATTAAACATATATTTAATTACTTAACCTTGATTCAGACCTGATTAAACACGCATATTTCATAAATATATATTTGCTTTATTTTCCCTTAGATACTGCCTTTATTATTAACCCGTTAATGAATACTAATTAACTAAAATTAAGTTATTTAACCTATTTAAATCATGTTAAATTAAATTTAACTAAAAATAAAAATAAATTTAAAAGCCCAATCACTGTCGAGGATTCCAACAACCAAAACCCTAATCATCACTGATGAGTTCTTTCCAATTAAAAGAGGTGCACAAAGGGAGATGGTCAAATGTTGCTTGGGATTTCATGGAGAGAGGACAAAGAAAGATCTATGCAAGAGGAGGAAGCCCAATGGGATGTGAAAGTGTAATAGAGAATGAAAGAGAAATGGAGAAAGAGTTAACGAGTGAGGAAGAGTGCCAAAATTCTAGAAAAAATCAAGAGGCATGCCGTCGAGGCTAGGTTTTTATAGTGAAATGAATAGGAGAGTGTGTTATGATGACAATGACATCAGATCATAGTGGTGAAATAAGATGGTGGTGGCCATAGGTGTAATTAAGATGGAGAAGACAAGGCACAACCATAGAGAGTTGTAGAGAGTGAGGGAGAAAGGTAGATATGGGTGAAAAATAAGAGAAGGATAGTCAATAGCAATTTTTGAGGAGACTATGGTTGTATAAGGGAGATAGAAATGTTATATTCACAAATAAGTTTGAGAAATAATTTTCAAGAATCGACGTAGCATACGCAAATTCATAGTAATTCTATTAAAACCTAATAATAGACCATAATAATGAGTAGATTTATTATTAATTTTAAGTAAAATTATTATAAATTTATATTAAATTATTATAAATTTATGTATACTACATTAATTTGTGATAATTATTTATCAAATTTATTTATAGGTATAACATTTTCATAGTCGAAAAGAGTTTGGGTGAGTGAGAGAACGAAGAATTAATAATTGGGCTTTTGAGGGTTGGAACCTCTATTCATTGATAAATGATTTCTTACTTTGTTAATTTAATTTAATTAATATTTAATTAACGAATGTTAGAATTGAATGAAGTGTTAGAAAAAAATAAATAAATAAATCACAATGACCTTTAAAAACATTTTAAAATGTTTTTCAAATAATTCAACGGTTTGAGAGAAATTTATCCTTTAGTTTTTATTTTAGACAATTTTAAAAGAAATAAAATTTTTACAATTGTACGTAGTAATTTTTCATATAGCAAAAATGTTATAATTTAAAGTGTTTTTAGTTTTTAGAAAAGAGAAAATTATATTTATGCTCCTGAACTTTTACATTTTTTTATATAATCCTAAACTTTGACCAAAAACATATTTATGCTCTTGAACTTTTACATTTTTTTTCTTATGGAATCCTAAACTTTTTGTAGTTCTAGATGTGCTCTTAAATTTTACAAAATTACTTATTTAAACACCTGATCAACAAGTGAATAGGTGATTTTGCATAGTTTAAGAGCACTTTTAAAACTACAAAAAGTTTAGACTACGTTTTCTTTACTTTTCAGTTTTTAATTTTGAGTTTTGAATTAATTTTTAATTTTCTGTTGTGATAGTCTGTTTTTAAAAAATTGAAAACACGTTCTTTTTGTTATTTTGAAAAACTATTTCTCAAAACAGAAAATTAGACTACGCGTTCTTTTTGAAATTTTGAAAATAATTTTTTAATAATATTTTATACAAAAAAAATTGATTATTCAATAAATTAGAAATATTTAATGTTAATATATTATTAAAAAATATATACATTTTCAAGTTAATGAATTTTGTAATATTTTTTCCCATTACAATAATAAAATATGAATAAATACATAAATAAATGTGTTTTGATTTTAGAGTTTATTTTGAATGAAAACACTCAAAAATAATTTTTTGTTGTTTTGAGTTTTTTTTATATTTTTTTTTTCAAAAATATATTTTTAAAAACAGTAAAGAGAATGTGTTTTCATTATTTTAAAAAATTAAAAACTAAAAATAACTTGAAGAGAATAAAGAGAACGCAATTTTAGAGTTTCACAAGAAAAAAATATAAAAATTCAGAGGCATAAATATGCTTTTGGCCAAAATTCAGATACACATTTGAACTCACAAAAAGTGTAGGATTCCACAAGAAAAAAAGGTACAAATTTAAGGGAATAAACATGCTTTTTCTCTTTTAAAAAATAGTCGATAATTTATGAAGGAGTGTTGTTAATCCCTTAACTAGTGCCCAAATATAATGTGAAAATATTGTGTATAAATAACATTACTGTATATATTTTATTTACATGGTCTGAAAGAAAAAATGGCGTCCAGTGGATTGCAATTTCCGTCTGGTAAAGTTGAACAACTATATAATATATATTATATATACACACACGCAGTACAGAAAATATATTAAATTCAAAGTGTTCATATCAAAACCCTTCCTAACGTTTCCAAAACAATAAAAATTGATTATTTTTTAGTTGAGTAGGTAATTTGTTGGGCTAGGAGCCCGCCATAGGCCCAAATAAACAGTCTACAGGGCCAATAAACTTGTCAATAAAGGCCCATTAGTCAAACAATTGGTTTTAAGATTTGCTTAACTAGGGTTAGTCCTTTTCAATTTCCAATTGATGTCCTTTTCAATTGGTTTGATCATTTGTATGGAGACCATCTATGGTTTAAACATAGTTCTAGAAGTTACATGCATATTTTTCATAGACACGTCTTCCACCCCAAATGAAGCGTTAATTAAGTTAAATTAACTTAATTAACCTTGATTAAACTATATTAAAGTAAATTTAACTAAAGAATTATGAGGGTAAAGACCCTCAGTTGCCGCCGCCACGAGGGAACAGTGGAAACTACGACAACCTCCCCGACAACAATAGAGATGATGGTCGGACAATAACGATGATCAAAATCTTAATATATTATTTATTTTATAATATATATTTAATTTTAAATTATTTGAATCTTAATCAAATTAAAACTTATAAATTCATATTTAAACTTGACGTGCCTGAAAAAGTGGGGTTAGGTCCAAGACAAGTCTAAGAGGAAGAAGCTTAAAGATGAAGGATTGGGAGACATTTCTAACAAAGCAATTCTTGAGAGACCCTCATAGGAGTCTCTCCAAGGTTCCAGAAATACAGTCTTTAGGGAGTCCTTCAAATTAGTAGTCATCAAGAATGCATCAACTCACATTTGAAGTATTTGACTAAAAATTTAAAATGGATGATCCTAAAAAATATGGATATTTTTTTATATGTTTGCATTCAACCTCTATAAATAGGAAGTGATATATCTGATCAAGATACACAAGAACTCAAACACATGCTACTTGGATATTTTTATATTTTTTGATTGAGACTAACCTAAGCTTAAAGATGAAGGATTGGGAGACATTTCTAACAAAGCAATTCTTGAGAGACCCTCATAGGAGTCTCTCCAAGGTTCCAGAAATACAGTCTTTAGGGAGTCCTTCAAATTAGTAGTCATCAAGAATGCATCAACTCACATTTGAAGTATTTGACTAAAAATTTAAAATGGATGATCCTAAAAGATATGGATATTTTTTTATATGTTTGCATTCAACCTCTATAAATAGAAAGTGATATATCTGATCAAGATACACAAGAACTCAAACACATGCTACTTGGATATTTTTATATTTTTTGATTGAGACTAACCTAAGTATTTGAGGTGTAACACCCCAAATTTTTCGAACATTAAATAACTTGGGATTTCAGGAATATATTTTTTTTTCATAAACACATAACATAAATCATTCCCTAACAATCTTATTTTACATTTTCAGCATATCAAACTTAGAATCATTAGGTTAAGATAGGTAACACTATCATAAATGTGAAAATAGATTGAAATCTCAAACGATACATAACTAAAATCATTTATTCATAACATGAAAACCGTACCATCGTTTAACATGACATTATCAAAATAAAATACATCATAAACCAAAAGACATGCTACAAACCAACTATGAAAAACCGTCACTCCTCGACAATTCCTTTTCCTTTTGCATTGCTGCTTTCACCTGAAACGTTTGAATATTCTATGGACAAAGTCCAAATTAGGTGCTGAATCATCTAAGTGAGAGTTCAAAACAATTTTATGAATATATGCAAGACATGAAATAAAACTGACATATCCCCGACATATCGTAGTCCAAGAGAATCTTACCCAACACTTAACCCTAACCAGAAAAAATGCAATCTCTCTAAAGGCAACACAACCATATTGACATAACACACTCCTAGCTTAAGAGCGCAACATCAACGACTCTTCCTAATACAACGAAAAACCATCGTTGTCATTTTCGACACGGAATGATCAACATCAATTCAAGAATTAGGGGAATCACCCCATAATCATATCAGGGATTACGTTTCCACACAAAAGCATATCGAATCATGTCAACACAAACCCTGGCCATAAGAGGATCAACACCAATCTTGGGAATCCACGTCCACCTCAGAAAAAATGTTATCGCTCAAAAGAACTTGGGGCGGTGTCCACTCGTAGCCCTGTCACTTAAGCCAACCTGGGGTGGTGTCCACTCACATCCCCGTCACTTGTGGACCGTCCAGGGTGGTGCCCATTCTCAACCTCCGCCACAAGTAGGCATTAATCCTTGGTACGCTTCCCTAGTGTTATCACTCAAGTGCCACATCTCATATGAACAACCAGTCACCCTAGTGTAACTTCTCTAACAAACCAGCCCGGCACGAAACCCTAGGAAATCATCCCGACAAGCACACATGGCACAGGAAACCCCTATACATTGTTTCGACAAATACCCTTGGAGAATTACGGCTACACTATCCGAGCAAAATCCAATGTTAACATCCCACATGCACAACACAAAAACATGCCAATGTCACATGCCATGATTCGATACATCATATAAAACAACATTTCAATGTACATAATTTATCGCACAAAATTTAATGCACATGCATAAAATATTTTGGGACAAACCTCTTACATGAAACCAACTAAGTTTAGGGTCAAAACACCCAAAATAAACCAAGTCTTAGGATAGAACCACTCACATTGAACGTAACTCAGAACTCTTCGATTCTCGTGCAAATCCTTGATTTTTGTGCTGAGCCTCAAACAATCATACTATTACTCAACCTCAAGTCTCAACGATCCCTGAACATCATATTTATTCAAAGGACTATAAATATATATTTTTTCAATTTCTCCATAATTTTCACTTATTTTCTTCTTATTTTTCCATTGATAATTCCAAAATAAATAACTCCTCAAATATTTTTTCAAATTTTCCAATACCATAATTCATAAAATAATTTTCTCAAAATTCTAAAAAAAAAATTTAGAAAATATCAATGGCTCACGTGCCCTCACGGGCCTGGCGCATATTCTGTGAGTGAAGGATGACGCATGCAGCTCACGCGTCGATCGTCTTCTCCAGCTTCGGCCACCAACGATTGCTCCGATACTTGATTTAATCCCACCCCCTTGAAGTACTCTTCAACTCGATCCTACTCATTGGCCTGAAAACACCACCAGAGATGCCCCAAATGACCAAATTCCAGTCTGGCTTTGGCGAGGCTTGCGATTTTCTAGCCATCTTTCAAAACCCATTTAAACCACCACGAAACCACACCAAACCCTCCAAAAATGCTCTCCAAGACACGAGAAACAAAATTCATCTATCCAATCCTTCAAAAACACTCCAAAACCCAAGCAATTTGTGTGCAAAAACCTTGAAACCCTCAGCCCTATTTATAGCCAACAATTGGCTACCTCTCGACTAATTAGAGGCCAAGATTTAGCCTTTAAGCTTTTTAGAACACGAAGAACCTCCCCCAGGCCCGACCTTGGTCATCCCATCACCGGAATTAGTGATGGGAAAGGCGGCCACCGACTTTGTAGTGTTCACATTACATTTTGCTAAATTACACTTTCACCCCTCCTCGATTTTCAATTATATTTTGGCCCTTTCTTTGAAGTGCCTGATTTTTCCAATAATTCCATTAAGACCTACTAGTTCTAGACTCTTCATTTCACTCCCAAAAGCTCAAAAAAATATATATATATATCTTTTCAACCTTCTTTGGGCAAAATTAAGAATTTACACTTAGACCTGATTGTGCGATTTGATAGCTAATTCTTTTGTTTCAATCTAAAACAAACTCAGAGTTGTTCTACTTATAAAATCAAAGTCTCCTCAGGATTCCTTTGACTGTTTGAAAGTTATCTAGGACAATTCAGTTTTTCAGCCTGAATCACAATTGTACCAAAAACTATTTTTGATCCAAATTCTTCCAATGCCATAAATCACATCTCGAAATGCTCGTCAATTCTACATCATTTTTCTTAGATATCTAGGCTCTAGGGCATTCTCTATAGTCAATTCGGTCACTTAAAATTGTGAGAAATCAGACTATAGCCCTAATCTTCTAAAGATTTCACTTATAACCTAATGAAAATTACACTTAAGTCCTTTAGGATTTCTCGGGTGTTACAGGAGGGATCGCGCCAGAGACACCCCACACCCCTAATTGTTTTCTTTTTTACAGGTATCTCAAAGATTAACGTCCAAAGATAAATATTCTCTTGCAAGTATAAATTTATTGTTATATCTCAATAACAATAAAACTATTTATTATATTTTTAATCAAATCTTAAACTATAACTCTAAGTAATTAGATATACCTGTAATTATCTGTTAGTGTAATTACAATAGGTGTAATTATCTATTAGGTGGTCCTATTTATTTGATAAATACCTTTTAAACAATTAAAGGTTCTCCTAATATTCATTCACTAGCTAAGAAGTGATAACTGCTTTCAAAATTAAATTTAAACTAACTTAATGGGGTTAGTTTTGCAGAAGATTGACATGTACTCAATCTATAAATATAGGGATTTCTCTATTGAATATATATATAAAAAGCAATTTGAGCCCTCAATCAAGAAAAAATTTGAAGGCATACACCATTAGTGTGCAATGGGCTCATTGATTAGAAACATCCATTCAATCGTAGTGGTTCTTTACATTTAAATAATGGCTAGAAATCAATATGAGTATTCTATAAATTTTATTATAATTTGTATCAGAGTCGTGTAGTATCTCTGCTTTATTTGTTGCTATAATTTTTACGTTGCCTGTCTTGTTATATATTGTTTATATGTCTTTTGATTTTAAACGTGTATTAAAGAGATGGACATCTTATACTGATAATTTTTTGTGAACCCGATTAAAAAAAATGGATGTATATTTTCTTTATGCATTTAGTTTACACTTATGTATTCCTTTACACATATGAATTCTTATATAATGACTTTTGATTGGGGAAAATATTGATTAAACATATATATTCTTTTATGCATTCAATTTTATGCATATGTATTCTTTACGTATATGTATCCATAAATAACAACCTTGATTGGAGAAAATATTGAGTTTTTCTATGAAAAATTGATGTGGGAGTCAATGGGCAATTTGATTCCAAGCATTTTTGTGTCAATTTCATTAGAAATGGAGGTTCAAAGGAGGAGAAATTGTTAGGTCAAGCTAGTTGCAAATCTAGATCAAGTTCGACCTTACTAGAGGTTATGGATGACTAGAATGACATCATTCCAATCTAAAATTAAAAAAAAAAGAAAAGAAAAAAGGGGATGAGAGTATGCACGTGGGTCCAGTGACGTGCCATGGGAGGCGTGTGTGATCCACGCGTCGCCCTGGGCGAACACCTAACCTCGACATTCAGTCCCTCTTAAAGTTTTTGAGGTCCCTAGTTCCATTGGTCAAGTTTGTTTCTCCTAAAGATGCCTTGAACTCCATGTTTGGATAAACTCGACATAAAGGCAAGATTGGGATTTGTTTTACAACTTGTAAAAATTTAAATTTTATGCAATTACTTGTATTATTTATTCTAATTCACATGTTTAATTATTAATGCATGCTTAAGTAAATTATTCGTTGTTTTTTGGTCGATTAATTCACATGCTAACATTTATACATAATTAATGATGTTATGTATGCATATTTTTATTGCTTATTTATTATATGTGCATAATCTATTGAAAATTATTATACATAAAATTGGCTAAATGTCATGTGATTAATATAATTTTGATTAACTAGAGACTAGCCACAACATGTGTAATTAATTAAAATTATATATTAAGTTACAAAAGTCATATAAAGTTAAATGACATTAATTGTGATTGATCATATTTAATACAATAAATCTTATTCCATAGGAATTTCTGTTGTATTTGTCTGATTAATTAGGATGCGATAACATAT
This sequence comes from Diospyros kaki, assembly GCA_036245055.1. NCBI lineage: Eukaryota > Viridiplantae > Streptophyta > Magnoliopsida > Ericales > Ebenaceae > Diospyros > Diospyros kaki. Next base: position 6,617,711 of record BSEG01000010.1, read on the forward strand.
TTTTTTTCTTAATTTACCCACAAAAATTAAGGAAATCAATATAATTTGTTAGTCACATCATGAAGTTTGTATTATGAATCTATTTAAATATAAAAACTTAGCCCACATGCAAATGGTATATGTTAGTGAATCATAATTTGTTACATACTTTACATTGGTAAAACATGACATTGAATTATAGTAGTCTATTCTTCAGTTACATGAGCATGATTGTTTGTTTTATTTGATGCAGCTATTTTACCTGTGAATTTTTTTTATATAAAGTGTGACATTCTTGATTTAAGTGATAACTATAAGATGGGGAAAGAGATGGTGGATGGATATTGACTACGCCATTTGGAAGAATGAACCACCTGTAGTTCTTTTACTAGCACTCAAGTTCAGATTGTTAAGTATGAACTATGGAAGCAATCTAATTACCTCAGTATAATGTTCATATAGACAAAAATTCCTACTAGTATTCGTGGTTTGATTCCTAAACGTAAGTCAGTTAAGGAATTGTTGAAGGCTATTGATGAGCAATTTGAGTCTTCAAATAAGGCACTTGCTAGCACTCTAATGACAAAGTTATCATCAATGAAGCTCAACAATGTTAAAAGTGCATGTGAGCACATCATGAAGATAAGGGATATTTCGGTCCAGCTAAGGTCTGTTGAGGTTCAAATGTTGGAGTCTTTTTGTTGAACAATTTGTTAGTTTGTTAAAGTTTTGATTTGATGAGAAAATAGAAAATTTTTTGTTAAATGATGATGATCAAAACAGTGTATTAAAGTTAATATATAAGTGTAAAGATAATCGAGTAAAATATAGATCAATCAAGTAAAGCAAGTTTCTTAATCTAGCACAAATCTGTGTTACTCTAGTAATGTAGTGATATCTCATATTAGGTCATAACTCATAAAGATTGGTTCTTATAATCGAGTAAAAACTTCATATAATTGAATAATTTTGTGATCTAATTCTTGTATTCGAGTAAAAATCCTATATACTCAAGTAATGTTCTTATGAGATAAGCCTTGAAACCAAATCAATTAAGATATGTTATTTTAATTGAGTATATCTTGTTTGTAATCGAGTGAGTATAAGTTGTATAATAAATAATTGATTACAAGTCTGAGTGCATTCGAGTAAAGATCAAGTGTACTTGACTAAAGAGAAATAATATATTGCCAGCGTTGGGCAATATCATAGAGGGTGTGTGTGGGTCCCACCCCCAAATGGGCCTACACCCCCTTTTTTTTCTTAATTTTTCCATGTTGGGAAAATATTATGTTGTTTAACGCAGACAATATAACAAAATCCCTCGACTAAATAGACTTTGTACTCGAGTAAACAATATAGGTTTCTGATTATACAAAAATTAATTGAGTATTTAGTTTTATAATCAAGTAATGATTCAAGTGTGCTAGATTAAACTCTCTTTGTAATCGAGTATATATCTTCGAGAAATATGTCAACTCTCTTAACCATTTGTGTAATCAAGTACTTAAAATGTTAATCGAGTAAAGGTATATGTGTACTCGTGTCAAATTTAGTGATGCAATATTTTATCATGCCTTGAGATTGAATGTGTTAGCCTTGATGTGTAGTATGTTGTTTTTGGTGATTATTCTCTAAGTGTTGGGTCTAAGCTTGGAGTATCTGAATGTAGATAATGCCATATTCGAATAGGATGTGGAGATATCCAAATAAGGCTTTATATATTCGGATAGGGTGGTGAGGTATTCGACTATGGTGATATATATATTTGGATATGGTGGTGTTTTGGTGAGGTATCCGGATGTCGCATGGGAGTATTCGGATATGGGTGTGAGATATCCGGATATCGCATATGATATTTGGATATGTTAAAAGCCTTGGAGTCAAGCATTTGAATGGAGGATTGATGCATTTAGATACCCTTTGTATTTTATGTCTCATATTCGGATATAGGCATGAGGTATCCGGGTAGCTTAAGGCTTATTCGGATGTCTTCCTTGAGTTTGTGTGTGATATTTGGATATGGGGTGAGATATCTGAATATGGCTTGTGGTATTCAGATATGAGCAAAGGCATTTAGATGCCCTATGCTTTCATAAATTCAGTTACCCCTTTGCAGGCCGTTTTGACCTTAATGCAACTCGAATCTTTCAAAATGAAAAACATGAAAGTTGTATATCTTTTTATTGTTGTTCCATAAAATCTTGAATCATCTCAATCAGAGCTAGGACGAGAAAGTTATACCCAGATTACAAACAGATGTCAAAACTATTTAGAATTGCCTAATTAGCTCCGTTTTTCATTTAATGCCTCTCATATTCGGATATGAGGCTAGGCATATATATGGTGGGGAATCCTTTGTCTCTTGTATTCAAATAGGTAGCTTAGTATCCGAATATCTCTCTCAAGTCTTTGTCTCTAGCATCCGAATAAGAGGTTGCATATTCGGATACCCTCTTTTGGTATTTATGTCTAGTATTCAGATATAAGCTAGGCTATTCAAATATCTTTCTTGATTTTTACTCTCTTGCATCACTACAAGAATTTCTAATTTTAGCGATGGAAATATTTCGTTGCTAAATCAATTTAGCGACGAATTAGCAACAAACTAAAGTCATCGTCGCTAAATTTTTTTAGTGACGGATCCATCGCCAATTTAGCGACAAAAATTTTTTCGTTGCTAAATATAATTTTTAAAATTTAGCGATGAAAATATTTCCATTGCTAATACTGTAATTTTTTTTTAAATTTAGCGACAAAAATTTTCATAGCTAAAAATATTAAAAATAAAAAAATTAAAACTAAAATAATTATTTTATTTAAAAAATAAAAATTATTTAATGATGAAAATTTCTGTCGCTAAAATATATAAAAATTTTAAAAAATAAAAAATAAAATAATTACCTTATTAAAAAATTTAAAAATAATATTTAGCGACAGAAATTTCCATCGCTAAAACATATAAAAAATTTAAAAAATAAAATAATTATTTTATTAATAAGTAAATAAATAATTAAAATAATTATTTTATTAAAAAATAAAAAATTATTTTAACAACAAAAATTATTAAAAAATAAAAAATTAAAACATTAAAATTCATTGAATTTAACTTTACCTCCATGAAACTACATAAAAAATAATAAAAACTTCAGAAAAAGAAATATCAAGCTTTCCAGAAAGTTGCATAAACTATCAAGCTGCATAAAAAATAAGCGTTTATGCAGTTAATACTGACCATTGATAGCATAAATGAATTTTCAAACAAACACGAGACTACCAATTATTTCACAATAATAAAATCAAGAGAGAGAGAGAGGTGTTACAGTTCTTATGAAAGGAGCAGCTGGAATGAGGAGTTTCCAGGTCTTCTGGAAATGCCGGATCTCGCGAAGCGCCATCGTTCCTTGCCTATACCGCCTCTTCTTCTTCCCTGACTCATGTCTTGTACTTGAAAAACACCAAATGCTCAACTCCCAGCCCCAGATAACAATCAACAGCTAAAGCAAACAAACACCACCATTGCAAAAGAAAATTAATAGATAAACAAAAAAAAGACCCTCACTCAACAGGTCACCCCGGGGGGTTTTCTCGTACGTGCCTGATAAAAGGGAAAACCTGATAAAAGGGAAAACAACAAAATCATAATCGTTGGTAACTTCTACACATATGCAAGCGTACAGATTATATGCACATATATTCAGCTGCAGAGATAACATTAGGAGGAGGCAAAGAGACAGTACCAAAGGTGTTGTAGCAGGCGGTGGTGTGCTGGTTGCTGTGGAAAGAGAGGGGGGGTGCTGACATAAAACAACAGCCTTTTTTATTAATCTGGTAGAATAAAACAACCAATTTTGTTATTCTCATTCCATACAAACACATCATCCATCCCCTACATCTCTATATAGAAACGTCGACGAACATACAACTAAAACACGTCTTGTAAACAATCAACATAAACTCAGATATTAGACAGAATCAGAGAGACGCGCAACAAAAAATATAGATGGAAAACCAGCTGAAATTATTTCAGATCAAACAGTCTTCCTATAAAACTACAAGACCATAAGATTACTTCATTCAAGCAGTAACCGCGTAGTCATTCATTCAAGCAGTAACCGCACTAAACATTAAAATGCCTAACTCGTATATATATACATATATACACACACAATACATATATATACACACACGCAGCATATAATACACACACACAGAATATAAATACACAGACAGAATATGATATGAACCCCACGAAGGAAGGTGAGACCCGACGATAAAAAATGATTCTTTTGCCAAGGGTTATTCTTAAACAGATTCATAATGAACAAAACAAAAGGACCTTGACCCATTATCTATAAAGAGATAAGAACCAAAGGTATAAGAAGGTTAGGATTGACGCCACACTCAAGATAGACGAGAAGAGTTGTGAGTGATAAGTCAAGGATACGAACGCCACAAGATGAAATCTTGATAAGTTCAAAGTAGTTCGTTGAAGAACCAAAGAAAAAACTCTCACTAATAATATTGTCCAAAACTAAATTCCTCTCAGGTTACATTGACTTATATAGCCAAACACAAATCCTAAACTTGAAGCAAATAAATCAAATCTTAGGCATAGTAAGAATTGATTACAAGAAGAAAATAACATAATATGATAATAAAGAAACAAGAATTATCTAAAATAGAAAAGAGTTAAAACAGTCCCCAAATCTTGCAAATCTCATCAGTTAATCAATCAATCAACTCAAATCTTGTAATCTTATCAATCAATCAACCCCAAATCTTGCAATCTTATAAATCTTCTCAATCAATAAATCATTCAATCAATCAACCCCAAATCTTGTAATCTTGAAAATCTTATCAATCAATTACTCATTCAATTAATCTTGCAAATTTTGTTATTAGGCCTCCATGAACGCTCAACAGATCTTGTGAGGCTTTAGCAATCTGATTCACATCAGAATACATATATATACACATAAAATACATATACACACAATATATATATATACATATACCTTTGAGGCGGCGGATCTCGCAGCGGTGAAGATGGAGGCAGATCTGGTAGGGGTGGAGGCAAAGGCGGAGCCTGATCGAGCTGGAGGCGGTGGCAGCGATGGCGAATGGATGCGAAAGCAGTGGCGACGACAGGAGACGGAAGCAGTGGCGTCAAACAGAGAGAGAAAAGAGGGGTTTAGGGTTAAAACTTTGGGGATTTGGGGAAAAATGTGGGGAACAATTTTTGTTTTTTTTTGGTTTTTATTTTTTGAAATATTTATTTGTTAAATAAATATAAAATAATTTATGAAAATAATATTATTAATTATTTAATTAATAAAAATAAAATAAATTATGATTATGATAACTAATAAAATAATAATCTAAAATATGGTAATAAAATAATTTAAATTATTGTATCAAATTAATATTTATTTAAAAATATAATTATATTATAAATTTAATAATTATAATAAATAAGTTTGATATATTATAAATCTAAAATTAATTTTTCTTTTTTTATTTTTTGGTATTTAAACAAATATTAAATAAAAATGTCACAAAAATAATTTAATGCATGAAAAATAGAAAAATATAAGAAAAATAAGATTAGGGACCAAAAATTTTTAATGAAAAATAATTTGTGTGTGTTTAATATCGATTCAAAATATATGAAAAAACATCAACTTTAGTTTTCAAATCCTGAATAAGCTGATTATATCATAAGTCCAAAACTTAAAAACATATGTGAAACAATATTCTTCTTAAAAAATTAAAATGCAAATTGTACAAATGCAAAAATACGAAAGTGTTAGTTTTACTTACAATTTAATATTTTATTATATAAGGAGAAAGATGAATTTTGTTCTGATGTTCAAACTATTCATTCAATTGTTCCCAAAAAAGATAAATTTAATGCTTTATTAATTGATGAATTATTAGTTTAAGTTAAAAGTAGTTTTAAGTTTAAATTATGTGTTACGATAAATTATTAATTTTGTAAATAAAATAAATAATTAATATTTTAAATAATTAATAACATTTAATAAATATATATCAAATACAATGCATTTATTAAATGAATAGTTTTATACGAGAGAATATCTCGATCAAGATATAAGAGAGTGTCTCTTGGCATTTTCGAGAAACTTGTAAAGAGAAAAACAAGTTTAGGGTGCAAATATGATCATCTGCAAACCTTTGATACATAAGTCAATTTTATATTCGAAGTGAAATTATAATTTCATTAAAATTATGAACATATTTTAACTTAGCGAAAAGTTCTCTTATTTATAAAAAAAAAAAAAGGAGAAACTGACAAGGTAACCCCTAAAGTCATTTCTATATAAAACAATCATTCGATATTTCTTTGTATATAGACTCCTTTCCATATACTCTATAAATTTTAACAATATTATGGTTTAAACTTTTTTATTTATTTTTCAAATATAGTGTTTGTTTACATTTTGTACACATTTAATAAATATTACCAAAAGTTAATTATTATACATTTAATATATTTTATATTTTATGCACATAAAATATATTAATTGATATATTTAGAATTTAACAATTTTATGTTTTTTCAACTTAATATATTTATTTAAATTAAAATTTTTAAATTTTACACATTATTTTTTTTATATTCATCTCATGTTTAAATGTATATTTAATTTTAAATTAATTTTAATTTTTTTATATTTATAAATTAATTGATTAAAAAATAAAATAAAATTTAAAATTAGTGACGGATTCTCCCAATCTGTCACTAAAATTGCTTATTTATTTTTTCTAATTAGCGACGGAATAAATTTCCATCACTATTTAGAAATTTATTTTAAATTTTTTAAAATTTATTTTTAGTTTTTAAAAAAATAGGGACAAAAATTTATTATGTCGCTAAATTTAGTGACGGAAATAATAATTCATTGCTAAATTTAAACTAAAATATATTACTTTTAATATTTATTTAAATCATAAAAAATTAAAAATAAAAAATAAATTTTAGCAATGGAATATTAAATCCGTCGCTAAAATTAGCGACGGAATATCATATCTGTCGCTAAAATTAGCAACGAAAAAAATATCCATTGCTAATTTTTAAAAAAAGAATTATGTAATTAGCGACGGATTCCGTCGCTAAAAATAGTTACTGAAAAAATATTCCTTTGCTAAATAATTTTAAAAAAATTAAATTTTTTAAATTTTAAACTTTGAGTGACAGAATATTTTTTCTATCACTAAAATTAGCGATGAATTTAATATTATGTCACCAAATCAGCGACGGAATGAAATTTTCATCGCTAATTTTAAAAACTTTTTTGTTTTTATATTTTTTATTACTTTAGCGACGAAATATTGTTTCGTCACTAATTTGCATTGCTAATTCATCGTTGTTCTGTCGCTAATTTTATGAAATTTTTTTCCCTTACTCCATCGTAATTCCGTTGCTAAAAATCTGTTGTTAAAACCTAAATTTCTTGTAGTGTATTTGGATGGTTGCTCACACATCTGGATATGCTTTCTCAGATAAGCTTTTCTAAAAGTAACTTTGCAGACCACTTTCTCGACCCAGACCCCAATTTTCAGGCAGTGGTGGACGACTTTCCTCCAGGCGTGACACGTATCCAAACCCATTCATCTCTATCTTCTTCTTATATAAACAGAGGGAATATTGAGAGAAGAGAGATTGGCAAAGTGTTCGGCAAAGAAAAAGAAGAAGAAGAAAAAGGAAGAAGAACAAAGCAAAGGAAGAAGAAGAAGAAGAAATAGAAGGTTGAAGCTGTAACACCCCAAAAATTCGGGGCTAATAATAATGGTAAATATCAGTGTTGAGGTTATTATTGGGTATTTGACAATTTAAAGAAAAATAATAATTTATGTTATTTTGAGGAAATAAGAAATTAAAGGGTATTATAGGGGTTAAAATGTGATTTGTGAAAGTGACCATGAGCCATTTTTTTAAATTTAATAATGTGTTGTATGAGATATATTTAAAAATAAATAATAATAATAATAATAATAATAATAATAATAATAGAATAAGACAAGTGAAGGGATCTTAAATGAAGTGGTTGATGTGCGTATATATGGTGATATAATATATTAATAGTAAATAGTAATTTAAGTTAATGCATGAAAAGCTAATATCATATTATATTAATAACCATAACATGTGTTTTATAAAAACAAAAGGAAAGTAAGGATGAAGAAACATCCACGAACTGCTGCCTCAATTAATTCATGGGTGTGTGCGCGCGCCTCCAGGATGTTAAAGTCAAATGACTGAGAAGAGATGAGGGAGAAAAGACAATTGAAAGGAAAAATTAGCAGAGGGCATGATTGCGTCTGGGGGAAATGAAATCGGAAGGAGACTTAGCCTCCACGGTTCCAATTGTCTGTTATTTGCATGAGTATATGTATACATATTAAATAATACGATAATACATTATTAAAGAGAATTGAGAAGGAGGCGGTGGAGAATTTGGGCAACAGATGGCTGCCACGCGACTCGCTGTTAGCCGCATGATTTTGTCAATTTAAGCCTTCGCCAGCAAGTTTCGGCCACCATTATTGAGCAGCAAACAAAGAGGATTTTGGGAGGAGAAATATAGAGAAGAAGAAGAGGATCGGCCAGTAGCTCGTGGGGTGAAAAATTGAAGAAGAAGAGGGGAAAACCTGATTTAATCTGCGTTTAAAGTATCTTGCGAGAGTGTGTAAAGGTCAAGAATCAACCATTTTCAGGCAAGCTTCTAACCCTCTCCTCATGCTCTTTAATTCCCGTAAAAGTCTTCGTGGTTTCTAGTATTTTATTCCCTCCCTCACCTTGACTCGGTTCCACGCACTAATAATGATAATCTGCGTGGCAGCCACTCTACGATTTTTATTTGCTTAATGAGGTTATTGTTAATGGAAAGAGTTAAACAGTGACGTTTTGGTGTCTTTCATTACATCTGTCACGGGGCCTTGTATCGCTCCACTTTCCCTTGGGAATGATGTCGAACCCATTGGGGCTGGGTTCTTAGAAAATGGATGCGGTCAAGATCATGTGAATATGTTTGTAGTTTGTTATGAATGTGAAAATGGTTTCCTGTGTTTGAGAAGAGAAAAGAATGTGAATGACATAATGATGTTTATGTGGTTATGGATAAAGTGAGAGAAATATTGAGCTTAAGAGACTGAGTTTAATGTTGTCTATGTGTGTCTTAAGGGTATGGGGTACAAAGCCACTGTCTGTCGACCGTAGGTCGTGGCAGTTGATGGCTGAATGTATGGGTACCAGTCATCGACTGCTATGATAAGCGCTAGACGGGCCAGAAGAGCTAGTACTACCAGATTCCCGCCTTGGCTGGTGCATATCATGATGTGTGTGCTACATAGGGCTTGGGTTGCATTCACGTGGGGACATGCTTTGTGTGTGTTGGGATGTGTGAACATCTGCATGACCCGGTTGGTCTAAGAGCTAACTTGGGTTCTTTAGGTGAGCCGGTTCATTTAGAGCATTTCGTATGAGTGTATTCCTATCTGGGCATTAGCATGGCCTGATGCTTGGTTTATGGGGGCCTTGTCATCATGTTTATGCTACCAAAAGCCACTCCATCTCTTATTTGTTGTACTGCATGATGAGAATGTGCGGTTCTAAGTGTTGAGTATGGGTGGTGGACGTGGCCACGGTAAGACCTTGGGGTGAGACCCACGGCGGCGTGGTCCACGAAGTGGCCACGGTAAGACCGGGGGTTAGAGTCCCACGGCGGCGTGGTCCACAAAAAGACTGGGGGTTAGAGTCCCACGACAACAACAAGACCGGGGGTTAGAGTCCCATGGCAACAATAAGACCAGGGGTTAGAGTCCCACGACAACGACAGGGTAAGACGATAACGACAGGGAAATGGACATGTAAGAGAAATGGTATGGTAGCCTATAAGAGGTTGATAACAGGTTTGTATGCTGGACTTGGGTGCCATTGTGTGTTTTATGTGGACCCCAAGAACCGTTATGTGAAGTATATTATATGTTTATGCATCTAGAAGTAATGTAGGTATTGGGCATGGCATGACATAACGTTGCATTGGCATGAATTGCATGGGGTGTTATGGGAAGAGTCCTATCTTTAACCTTTAGCCTTTCTTTCATGAGCTTGCTGAGTCTCTCGACTCACGTTTGCTTTACATCATTCCAGATAAGAGTATCCTGAAATCCCAGGTCTATAAGCGCGGGGTTGGGTCGAAGCCGTCGTGTCATGGTAGCAAGTGCAGAGCTCTCCCGAAACTAGATCCTGGGTGTCATTGTGCCTTGTTAAGGTTAATGTTTACATTTTTTCTTGGGATTGACGTATCTTATGTAAGCCCAGGTGGGTCCAAGTGATGAATGGTTTTGTAAAGATGATTATGAGATGTTATGATAAAAGAAAAATTATGATTTAGTAAGAGATGTAGTTATGTTGTTGTTCAATATCATTTTAGTAATGACCCTCTCACGGATCCTCTTGGTGCACGGGGGCTCCGGGAGACAGGCCGTTACAGAAGCTAGGCTTCTGGGTTTCACATCAGGGAAGTTCTTTTTCTTTTCTATTCCTTGATGCAAGCTTATTTGGTCTTTCCTTGTCCTTCACAAGCTCCTAGTTCTTTAAAACCCTTCCTTGTTGTCGGTAGTAGTTTCCTGTGTTGTCTCTTGCTCAACAATAATGAGTGGCTGAGGCTGGGGAATACGACTATGAAATGTTCTAATTGGGTTTTATGGTTTGCATGGGTTGAATTTATATATATAAGTGTTCTATTAACTATCTTTATATCAGTGTCTTGCTTAGCTATGGGAGATGAGGTTTGGAACATATTGCAGACCCTTGGGTGTATTGTAGGTTGTTTAGTGTTCTCCATGGCTGTTGTGAGTCAGAATGAGATAACCCCTATACAGTGCCCAAGTCTTATCCATCAGTTACGAAAGGTTTGTTTTCCCCTTTGGTTCCTTGTGGAATGAAGCTAGGTGTGTTTATGGGGTAGGTTCTAGTGATGGTGTTAATGTGTTGTTGGTTGTGGGATATTGTCTGCGTAGGTTGGGCTTGGTCTTTTATATTTTGGTGCATGTCACATGAATGTCAATGTTTGGGTTATTGCATCTGGGGTGATCATATGACTTGTGTGCTTGTCCACGGGCATGTTAGATACTTTAAATATTTAGATATCAGGTCATGAGCATTGTATTGAGTGTGTTTTCCTATATAGGCATTCCTATATGGGTGAACATGGCCTCATACAAGGTTTATGGGGACTATGTATCATGTTTATGCCCATTGTGCCACTACATTCTATATGGGCATTATATGGTTCTTAGCGCAAGTTCTAGTATTACAACTGTACGGTGTGGGTAATTCGAACCGAATTTATGTTTTTGAACGTTCTAGCGTGCCGAGACGGGTGTTGGTGGCTCCCACCCGAGCGAGCTTCAGCTCAAGTTACAAGTACAACTTGCCTTCAGGGATCGACATGCTTGTGATATGGGGTTGGGGTGCTAGTGCATTTTATTTGGGCCCCAAGATCCGGTATGTGCATATCTTTGTTATGCTATTGGTACCTATTATCTTTATATGATTGGTTGTCATGTTTTGCATGAGTTTCGTACTTGGGTGTGAGTTATTCTTTAGCTTCCTTATTCTTGTCAGCTTTTCCTTCTTATATACTTGCTGAGACTCACTCTTACTTCTCTTCATTCCAGGTAAAGGCAAGGCGAAAGTTGGGGCTGAGTCTAGTGGTGTCGGACTTACCTGAGTAGATAATGTAACTTTGTTGATCTTGCCATGGGGGCAAAGTTGTATGACAGGGTTGTTTTTTTTTTTAGTTTTTAGGTTGGCTTGTATATATATCAACCTTGTAGCCTTATGGGCCAGTTGTGTGTTGAGATGCATATCTAGGTTGTGGTTTATGCTACCCTTGTTAGATTCATTGTCAGTTATATGTGAATCAGGTGTGTATGCATGGCAGGTTTGTTATCCCCTCGGGTTCTTTTTCTTTCAAGGCACCTACTCAAATTTTTCAACTTGGTTGGGGGATCCGGGCGGGGGTCCTACATTGGTTGGTATTAGAGTGAGGTTAGGGTTACTTAAGTTAAGTTGTCCTTGTACACCTAAGTTGTTGGGGAGAGTTAGGTTGTATTGGTGTTGAGTTAATCTTGAGGCTGCATTCTGTTTCTAAGTATTGCTCTTTATGTAGGAAGCATGAATACTCGCAAGGGACGAGGGTGAGGAGGACCACCTCGTGTGGGCCATGGACAGGATACTCCCTCATCTGAGGTGCCGAGTGGTGTTGGTGGAGAGAGACAATAGAGGACTCCAGATATGCAGGATACTCTAGCAGGCATTATGTGTGCGATGGATGCACTACAAGAAAAATCAGTTGTAGTGACGGGTTTTGTGACAGGGATGCTCCCGTCACTAATTTGTGACGGGTTTAGTGATGGAAAGCCATCACTAAAGTGGTTTAGTGACGGTTTGAAATTACCATCACAAAATTGCGATGGGACAACTATTTTCATCTCAAATCAGTGACAAGATGGCGTATCCCGTCGAAAATTAGCGATGAATAGGTCCTTCTGTCACTGTACTGTGACGGAATCCAGCGTCCCGTCGCAAAATAGTGACGGGATAAAGCTCTCGTCTCAGAAATGCGACGGGATGAAGATCCCGTCGCATTTCTGCGATGGGACTAAGCTATCCCGTCGCAGAACTGCGACGGGGACTGACGCCTTGTCACAATCTGCGACAGGGCTGACAGGTCCCATCCCAAAACTTCGACGGGACATGTCAGCCCCGTCGCAGATTGGCCTTTAAAAATCTGTCCCCCCCTGGTTCCCCACTTTGAACGAGCCCCCCTCCACACCATTTCACCCCCCTTTTCTCTGTCTCTATCTCTCTCTCTCTCAGTTTTCTCTCATTTGTTCTTCTTTTCTATGATTGCTATCTCTCAACTTTGTGACTGTTTTTAGTGCCATTATCATTGTTATCTTCGATGCTATTGTCATCAGTTGAGGTAATTATTTTGTGTTTTTTACTTTGTTTTAGTTTTAATTATTTTATGTTAGTTTAGTTGTAGTTACTTTGTGTTAGTTTAGTTTAATAGTATAATGTATTTGTGTTAGTTTAGTTGTAGTTATTTTATTTTTGTGTTAGTTTAGTAGTTTATTTTATATTAGTTGTTGAGTTTAATGATTATTTTATATTAATTAGTTTAGTTTTAGTTTAATTGTTTATATTATTTGTAATGCTTAGAAATTAAAATGTAAACTTTATTAATTGTTTATAAATTAATTCTTTAGTTTTTTTGATATGTAATTGTACTAGGAAACCCGTGCAACTCTAAGCATACACATATAAATAATGTTTATTTTTTTATTTTTAGTTTAAGATAGATTTTTAATGAAAAATATTATAATTTTAAATAAAATACGTAAAAAAATAAAATACTAAAAATAAACATACAATTTAAGAAAGCATATATTTTATTGTCATAAGAAAATATTTAAGTGTATACATTAAAAAATTTAAAAAAATCTATTCAAAATATAAAAAATAATAAATAAAATTTTAATTAAAATTTTTAAAACTAACATATGAAATAAATTAGATAATTATTTTAAAAATAAAAATTAAAATTGAAAAGGTATAGATTTTAAGATTTTTATTTAAAATAAAACACTAAAAATTAAAAATAGCATGAGAAATTAATTAGATAAATATTTAAATTAAAATATATAAGGAATGCAATATTAAAAATAAAATACAATAAAAAAGTATAAGTTATTGTTATAAAATGAAATAAGTACACTAATGAATTTTAATATTTTTATTTAAAAAACACTAAAAATACAAAATAAAATTTTATTGTGAAAAATGTATTAGTTTTTATAACAATAAATTTAAGCATGATATTTTTAATAACTCAATGAAAATAAAATAAAAAATGTAACAAATCAAAATTTGAATAATTGTTTAAGTAGTAAAGGAAATAAAAGTTTATATTGCGTTAGTTTAGTTTAATAGTTAATTTATTTTTGTGTTTAGTATGTTAGTTGAGTTTAATGATTATTGTATTTTAATTAGTTTAGTTTTATTTTAATTTTTTATATTATTTGTAATGTTTAGAAATTAAAATGTAAACTTTATTAATTGTTTATAAATTATTTTTTTAATTTAAAATACTGTAATTTTAAATAAAATACATAAAAAATAAAATACTAAAAGCAAATAGAATATTTATGAAAACATATATTTTGTTGCCATAAGATTAAATATAGACATTAAAAATTAAAAAATTTCTATTTAAAACATTAAAAATAATAAATAAAAGTAAAATTAGAATATTTAAAATAATGTACGAAATAAATTAGATAATTATTTTAAAAATTAAAATAGAATTTTAAAAGGTATAAATTTTAAGTTTTTTATTTAAAATAAAACACTAAAAATTAAAAATTACATGAGAAATAAATTAGATAAATATTTAAATTCAAATATATAAGAAATACAATATTAAAAATAAAATACTATTAATGAATAATATAATTTATTGTTATAAAATAAAATAAGTACACTAATGGATTTTAATATTTTTATTTAAAATTTCAACGTGAAACATTTATAACTAACTTAGAAAATATATTAGATACATTGTTTTAACCATATTGTTCTTAATTACTCAATCAAAATAAAATAAAAAATGTAGCAAATAAAAATTTTAATAATTGTTTAAGTATTAAAGAAAATACAAATTTAAATAAGTATTTAAGAAAAATTCAATTCAAACATGTAGAGTTAAGTAAAGACATTAAAATTTATCTTAATTTTTTATTTTCTCAATTTATTAAAAAGATACAAAATTTATCTCAATAAATTATTTATTATTATATTTATTTTTTGTTTATATTTATTAGTTACCTATGACAGTCTGGAATGATGAAATATAATTTGGTTAGTTTTTATGATAAATTATCTATTAGGAACTAGCGCGTGTTTATTATACAATTTTGAATTGAAAATGAAAGCTCCATTGCATCGTCGATGGATTGATAATATGTGTATGCCAAGAAGGGGTGGGATCGCTCCTGAATTTTATGCTAGTGTCGATGAGTTTATTCAACTTGCATTTTCTCAAGAAAGTTTCATAAGACTAGGAGTGTTGAAATGTCCTTGTATGAAATGTGAGTGTTTGAAGTTTAAACCAATTAATGAGGTGAAAAGGGATCTTTGTGAGCATGAGTTCATGAAAGGGTATTATTATTGGACGAATCATGGGGAAGAAATGCCAATAATGCCTCCAAATGTTATGGTAAATGAATATTATAGAGGAGATAATTTTAGAGATCAGTTTAATTCGTATGAGCAAATAGTAATGGATGCAGCAGGACCATCACATGGGTCTGCTACAATGCAAGGAGTGTTTAGCGAAAGTGGTAATCAATCGTACAATATTAAGGAACCATCTAATGAAAATGCAAAATCATTTTATGAGATGTTATTTGCTGTACAATCGCCATTATACTTGGGTTGTGATGCAGAGAGTGAACTTTCTGCTACAGTTAGGATGTTGAACATTAAATCTGATTACAACATGCCTGAAGGCTGTTATAATGAATTCATGCAGTTTATGTAACATACAATGCCAACTGGTAATCGTGTGCCCGATGACTTTTATTATACTAAAAAGTTGGATTCTAAGTTTGGACTTAGTTGTCAGAAAATCGATTGTTGTTCAAATAGTTATATGTGATATTATAAGGATGATCAATTTGAGACGAGTTGTAAGTTTTGCAGTCATCCTCATTTTAAATCTGCAAGAAGTGGCATAAGAAAATTTAAAGAAATTTCTTTTAAGAGAATGTGGTATTTTCCTCTCATACCAAGATTGCAAAGAATCTATGCTTCAACCATTACTGCTTCGAGCATGAGATGACACTATGAAAATCGGAGAGAGTTTAGGGTATTGTCTCACCTGTTTGACGGTGAAGCATGGAAATATTTTGATCGAACACATCCTGACTTCTCTACTGATCCTAGAAGTGTAAGGATTGGTTTGTGTGCAGATGGGTTCACTCCATATGGTCAATCGGGTCGCTCGTACTCTTGTTGGCCAATAATTGTGACCCCATATAATTTGCCTCCTGAATTATGTTTGAAAAGAGAGTTTATGTTTTTAACGATTATTATTCCGAGTCCTTCAAATCCCAAAAGTAAGATAGATGTATTTTTACAGCTTTTAATTGATGAACTGAAATTGCTTTGGCACGAAGGAGTGTTGACTTATGATATATCCATAAAGCAAAATTTTATGATGAAAGTAGCTCTGTTATGGACTGTTAATGATTTTCCTGCATAGGAATGTTATCTGGTTGGATGACATCAGGTAGATTAGCATGCCTGTATTGCATGGAAAACACAAAAGCTTTTAATCTCAAGTACGGTGGGAAAACATCATTTTTTGATTATCACCGACAATTTTTGCTAATAGATTACCCTTTTCGAAGGAATACAACTGTATTTCGAAAAAAGAAAGTTGATAATTCTTGTCCACCTCCTCATTTAAGTGGAGAAAACGTATTTGGTAGAGTATGTAATGTTCCGTCTATCATAGAACAACAAAATTATGTTATGATCGGATATGGTGTGCAACACAATTGGACAAAAAGAAGTAGTTTTTGGGACTTGCCATATTAGAAAGATAATCTTATTCGACACAACTTAGATGTCATGCACATCAAGAAGAATATTTTTGATAATCTTTTCAATGCAATCATGGATATGAAAGGTAAAACTAAAGATAATAGCAAAGCTAGAATGGACCTGAAAGAATATTGCAGGCGAAAGGAGTTGGAATTAGTAGAACGTGGTAGGGGAAAATATTGGAAACCTAAAGCTCAATATACTTTCACGAGATAACAAAGTTAAGTATTTTGAAATGGATAAAAGAACTTAAACTCCCTGATGGGTATACATCTAGATTGAGCAGATGTGTTGATATGAAGAACAGAAAATTGTTTGACTTAAAGAGTCATGATTGTCATGTTCTTATGGAGCGGTTACTTCCAACGGCATTTTCAAGATTACCAGATCGAATTTGGAGTCTAATAATTGAGTTATGCCTGTTTTTCAAAGAAATATGCTCAACAACGTTAAGAACTGAACATTTGGAAGTTATGGAACAGAACATCCCGATCATTATATGCAAAATAAAGCGTGTATTTCCGCCTGGATGGTTTAACTCAATGGAACATCTCCCAGTACATTTAGTTTACGAAGCAAAGGTCGAAGGGCCAATCCAATACAGATGGATGTATCCATTTGAACGGTAATAATAATTTTATATTCATATAATTTATTGATTTTGTCGTATAGTTTATTATGTTTTTTTCATAAATTATGACAACTTTAAAGGACGAGAGCCCCTCGAAATGATGACGAGGGAAAATCTTCGCATCCACAAATTTCTATCTTCAATTATCCGGGTCGTACGGCTGGTCCAGTGAAAAAAAGATGGTTGGATGTGAATGAGTTTCAAACAGCAAACTTATATGTCTTGCTAAATACGCTAGAGGTCGAATCTTATATTGAGCAAGAACACAAATTTAATTATACTAATATATTTACGAGTTCATATTAATAATTTTTTTATATTATGTTGATATATATATTTTAATGTTTCAGTATGTACATAAACATGTTACGTGAATTATCGCCAATAATCAGTGATGAAGAATTAGACAAATAAATCGAGGAGCATTTTTGTGTTTGGTTCCATAATCATGTAAGTTTGTAAAGTTTAGGATATTTCTTAATTTAATATTAATTATGTATACATAAAGTGATGGAAATATTTGGTTAGCTGAATTTGAGTGGCGAAGTTATTGCAGACCCACTAATTCAGAGCATAGGGTGGGGGCCAACTCCCAACGTGAAACATTGGCCAATGTATTTCGTCAACGGATATAAATTTCATACTATTGAATGGAGTTAGAGTAGGTCAACAGAAAACTATGGTGTTTGCGTGTCTGCGTCAGGAGGTGGAGCTTCACATATGAATTATTATGGAAAACTTATAGACATACTTGAGTTAGAATATGCAGGCTTACTAATAAAAAGAGTAATTTTGTTCAAATGTGAATGGTATGATCCAAGTCCACGAGGAACTAAAATTCATGATAAATATAGAATTGTAGACATTCAATCATCAAGAAGATATAAGAAATATGATCCATTCATATTTGCCCAACAAGTTGAACAAGTGTATTACGCGCCTTACCCTGATTACTGTCGTGAAAAAAATGGTTGGATGGTTGTAATTAAACAAAGGCACGAGGTACAATAAATGCTCCTGAAGCTAACATGGAAGAGCCTTTTCAAGAGGATGAAATATTGCAACGGCCTGGAATTGATGTAAATATTGACCTCGGAGGCACTTTACAAGATGATAATGGGCTAGTAGAGAAAGTTGATGTCTCCAATATCGTTGAGGAAGAAGAAAAGGATGTGGATTAAGAATCTATTTCAAAAGAAGACGAGAAAGATATATTATCTGATGACAGAGATAGTGACCAGGAAGACATTGATGAATACATAGAAGAAGATAACTGATAGTTTTTTGTTTTTTGGTGCATGCTAATTAATAACCTTTGTATTTTTAAAATATGAATATTAATAATTTGTGTACTTGTACTTTTAGTATGATTACCTTGATGTTAATGTAATTTTGTTTTTCATATATATATAATTATCGAAATAGATGTCAGAACATTCAATACCTTCGGGTAGAGGAAGAGGTAGAAGTAGAACATTTTATAGGACCACACCTTCGCCAGATGCCAATTCTGGTTCACAATATTCTTCTCCTAACTCCACACCTGTTGTCCAATCCACATAATTCAATCTCCAATCACCACCCCTACCACCACCCTTACAACCTTTTGCTCCCATGCCTTATCAGTTTCCATATCCTGGAACCACGATGCCATGGGGTTATTATGGTGTTCCACCTACTTTCTACCCACCAGATGTTATACCACCGAGTGGCCAATATGTTGGGGGAACTTTTCATATGCCAGATAGACCTTCCCCATACACATTCATGCCGACACTGTAAGGACTCAATTCATCATTTGCTTCTGCACAACATTCTAAGCCTATTCCAACTGACCCAGTTGGCACCAGCCGAGGAGATGGTCGAAAACACTTATCTTGCAATGAACAGTGTAATCAGTGAGTATCGTATTTATTATTTTGAATTTATTACTTGCAATTATATTATACATTCAAATGAATATATACATATCTTTTGTGTTTGACAGTTTTATCCCTGAGAGTGGCCCACCAAGCAAATTGGGAAAGATTTGGAGGGCACGATACACTGAACTGTGGATTCATTGGGATGAAGTGCCAGAAATAATATGAAGGATGTGGCTTGAAGAATTTAGCGTAAGTTAATTTATAATTCTTTATTAATATAAGTTTGTATTTAAATTCTTATATATATATATATGTTTCTTAACTTAATGTAGAAGACGTATTTCTGGCAACTCAAGGAGAATGATCGCATATGACTCACATGAAATAAGTCTGGTAGACGAAGTTTTAGGAGCCATATGCATCGAATTAGAAATGGGGAAGACCAAGCAATGTGGATGGATCCCGACGTGCGTAAGGCACTTGATGCAAAGTGGGCAGAAGAAAGCAACAAAAAAATTGCCACACAAAATAAAAAAAATCGTGCTTTCGAGACTAGTGGGTCGCTCCACACTAGCGGGTCCATTCCATTCTCCTTAACTCAAAGAAGGCTGGTAATTACTTATGCTAAGTTATATTTTTTTTTAATTTATCTAAATTATAAGTTTAGTTTGATCAAATTTACTATATTATTTATTAATTTCTTATACAGACAACTGAATTGAATCGCGAACCCAATGAGTTTGAATTCTTTAGGAGAACCCACACGAGGAAAGATAATCAAGGAGAAGAAGTGTGGGTCGATGACAGATCTAAGGCCGTCGCTGTAAATGTGTTTTATAAATTAGATTAAAATTTTTATTTTAAAATAATTTCTTAATTCATTTACATGAATGTTTTAATTTTACAGGAAAAATATGGCAGATTGAGTGCGGAGGCATCTTCATCATCCGTAAGTACCGGAGAGTCCTCATCGCCTATAGTTAATGAACATGACCTCTTCTATCAAGTTGTTAGTGGTCGGAATATACGGGCTGCGCTCACAAGCTAATTTGTTATATCCATCTATCACCAATCGTTCTAGCCAGTCATCTTCAAATATGTCACAAGAGTTTGAACAAATGAGACTTAGAGTCACCCAATTAAACGATGAGTTGCTTGAATCCTTGGCTGAGAATCGGCAATTACAACAGTGACAAGAACAAGTGATAGCATGGCAATCAGAAATGAATATAGTAATAAGTAGATTGACAAAACAATCTACTGTAGATCTTGGACCGTTGATTGTTCCAGGTGGATCTGACCCAGTAGCTGATCAAGACGAGGGTGACAATAATGAAGATGAAAATGATAATAATAATGACAATTGATTGTAGTTGAATGTTGTAAACATTGATGATGTAAACGTGGGTAATATTAATATTAATATTAATTTTCTTTTTAATGTTAAATTTGTTTTATTTTTAATGTGAATGTGGGTAATATTAATATTTTTTTAATGTTATTTTTAATATTTTATTTAAATTTTTAAAAAAATTCTTGTTATTTTAAATTTTTTTATTCTTATAAAAGAAAATATTAATTTTTAAAAATATTTTAATATAAATTTTAATTTTATAAATTTAAAAATTAAAAATATATTAATTTCATAGAAATATATTATTGATTTGAAATATTAATATTAATTTTAATTTTTTTTCAAAATTATTTTTTATTTAAAAATATCTACAACGGTACAACCCGTCGCAGATTGGTCGTATTAATTTTATTATTTTTAAATAAAATTAATATTATTTATTTTTTTTATTTAAGAATATTTGTGACGGGGTGTCTCGTCGCAGATTGCCCATCACAACCATCGCAGATCTGTGACGGGCAGTACCCCCGTCACAGATCTGCGATGGGTTACCCTCACCCAGTCACTAAAATTCTGTCACGCCCCCTTTTGTGACGGTTTATTACCCCGTCACTAAACCCATCACAGAAAAATTTAGTGATGGATTTTATGTTTTTAGTGACGGATTTTTCTATCATTAAAACTGATTTTTCTTGTAGTGATGTATTAGCTATTGCACAGCTAAGGCAGGGATAGTATAACCATGATCGAGGCATGGTATCTCATGCAGGGGCACCAGGTGTTGAGGGCAGCTCTGGGGGTGCGCTGCTCAAGAACTTTATGGCCTTACATCCACTCGAGTTCAGAAGAGGTGCAGATATAGCAGAAGCAGAGAATTGGCTATTGGAAATGGAGAAGCACATGTGACCTATGGACTGTATAGAGGGTCAGAAGGTGCAGTTGGGAACTTTCCTTCTGAAGGGTGATGCTCTTCACAAAAGAAAAATAAATCAAAGAAGAAGAATAAAAGTTATTGAGGTGTAAAAGGACACAGGTAAGATGGAGTCAAAGGGTAAGGAGGTGGCAGGTAAAGATAAACCTTACTTTTGCTAGATGAAGGGTTACTCGAAAAGAAATTGTCTTGACTATCTCAAAAGCTTGAAAGTCAAACATTAGGAAGGTCAAGGTATTTCTTCTTCCTTATTTGTGATTTAGACTGATCTCACAATTAGTCAATACCCTACTTCTTGGATTGTTGATTTTGGTGCGACTTCTCATGTTTGTTTTTCTATGTAGGATCTCAATTAAAGTAGGACGCATGGGAAGCGTGAGATGGTTCTAAAGGTGGGAAATAGAGCAACAGGTACTACATTAGCCATAGGAACTACTTCTATACAATTACCTTCTGGACATGTGTTGAAACTATATAACTGCTTATATATCCCTAATGCTATAAGGGATGTAATGTCCATTCCTAATCTTGTACGGCATAATTAGAAAATCACTTTTGCCAAAGATTGTTGTTACATTCATTATTATAATAAGTGTGTGGGAAAAGCTGTTATGATGAATGGTCATTATTTTCTGGAAACTCATGATAATGGGCAAATTTAGCAAATTGTTGCTAATGCCACAGTAAAAGATAAGCATTCCAGAGATAATTACATTAATCCTATGCAATTGTAAAACCTAAGGCTAGGTTATATTAATGAGAATAGAATAACAAAGTTTGCTCAATGTGGATTAATAAACAATTTGAGTTCTGTACCCAAGCCAACTTTTGAGTTGTGTATTCTCGAAAAAATGACTAACTCTTCTTTTGTTGGACAAGGGGAAAAGGCTATAGAGTTGTCGAGGTTGATACACATTGATGTATGTGGTCCTATAAATGTTATGGCTCAAGGTGATTATGTTTATTTTGTAACCTTCACTGATGATTTATCTAGGTATGGTTACATGTATTTAATGAAGTATAAGTCTAAAGTCTTTGAAAAGTTCAAAGAATTCAAAGTGGAAGTAGAAAACCAAACAGACAAGAGTAACAAAATTCTTTAATCAAATTGGGAAGTTAAATACTTGAGTACTGAGTTTGTTACTTATCTCAAAGAATGTGGTTTGTTACTTAATGATGTGACCAAACGTAGGAATTGCACTCTATTGAACATGGTGCGTTTTATGATTAGCTACACAAATTTATCAATTTCGTTGTGGAGTTATGCCATTCTAACAATGATTTATTCATTAAATTGGGTACTGACTAAATCTATTGAAACTACACCATATGAGATATGGGTTGGGAAATCATTGAGTCTTAAACATGTTAGGATTTGGGGTTATCCTGTATATGTTAAACGGTTAAAAATAGAAAAGTTGGAAGCTAGTTTTGAGAGATGACGGTTTGTGCTATTATGTCTATTTTCCTGATAATCCAAGGATTGTGATCATTAAACATATCATCATCTTAGAAGAAGTGTTCATTCAAGAAGAAGGTATAGGAAAGAAAGTAGATTTAGAAAATAAGTCTTCAAATCCACAAACACTAATTAGATAGTTGGGCATAGTAAGACTAACCAAGTTATCATTCCACAGGTTCCTCATAGATCTAGTTGTTGTTGCCAATACAACAATCTATTTTTAATTGCGGATAGACGCAAGAGTCTCGAGAGTTGTGCCTTCAATGATGAGAATCTTGACAAGCAATTGGATCTGACAGAGTTCCAAGTCTGATAATCCGACAAAGCTGATGGTTTGATGGGCTGATGATCTTGTGAGCTGATGATCTTGTGGGCTAATGATCTGGTGGCCCCAAAATGATCTTGTGGTCAAAAGTGATCTGGTGGCCTAAAATGACTGAGTGACCTCGGGATGACGGCTGCCTCGGATGAACGAGTGGCCTTGATGGTGACGAGTGACCTTGAGGATGACGAGTGGCCTTGATGATGATGAGTGACCTTGATGACGAGTGGCCTTGGTGATGACGAGTGGCCTACAAAACGAGAGCACCGTTAGGGCGCGGGTGGGGGTCCCTGCGCAAACCCTCTAATGCTTAAATTAGATCTCGAGAGAAAATGAGGAAATTATAGTTTAATTACTCAAAATTGCGTACCTTGTGATGAAGGTAGGGTCTTATATTTATAGTGGAGGAGAGAGAGAGGCCTCACGATATTTTCGGCATGAATCTCGTGGCCCATTCTGGAAATTTCGGGGCCCATCTGGCTAAGAAGAGGGTGGCAATCTGTTGGATCGCCAATCCCGAAGGGTCACTCTGCATGGTGTCAAGTGACCCCCACTCGGTCGCGCCCCAAGTGGGATCTCTCGGCCTAGCCAAGTGAGGGAGAGGGGCCATTTGGCATGACCGAGTGACCCCCACTCGGTTGTGCCGAGTAGGGGGGCTTAGCCACTCGGTTGTGTCGAGTGGTGCAGTGTCGAGTGGCCTTCCTCGCTTCCTCTTTTTTGCTTTATCTTATTGTCATCGGGGCCCACATTTGATCGTATATCCCCCTCGTCTTCCCAGGTACATCAATTGCTCCCTGTTTTTTTAGCCGAGAGGTCGGGTAAAAGAGCATAAGATCCCAGGAAACTTTTTGCGCGACTCTTGACCGTACTTTGCTCATCTTTAAAAGGCCGTTTGTTCTTCATTTTCTGTATTCATCTGGCAGCTTCAGGTTTTTTGCTTTTTGAGCCCCTATAAATAGGGCTTCAAGTCTCCATTTCATTTTCATAAGGGTCATCCGTTTTGCCTCCAAAAACTCAAATTCTCTCAGGTCTCGGCACAATTTCAGGCCACGTCTCACTTTTTCCATTGGGCTCGTGCGATTGGGGGGCCACTCAGTCATGACCGAGTGGCCTTATTTTTGGCCGAGGCCACTCGATCATGACTGAGTGGCCCCCCACTCGTTCATGACCGAGTGGTCTTGATCTCCCGGTGCCTTTTATGCCTTTTATCGCTCGGTTCTTCAATTGTTTGCTTCGTCTTTGCTTTATACTGATATTCTTTGTTTTGTGTGTAGGCATTTTGCGTGTTGTGACCTCCTGTCTTTCCTGTCATAAGAAGGTAACGATTTTTGAATCTCTTTAATACGTCGAGGAGAAGACCGGCATCACCCCCCGGCCCTGCGCACATTCCTGACACTTCAAGTTCTCGGCTTCGATACGATGCTTTTGAGAAGATTTATGATGCCACCCCTTCTAGATTTATAGTGAGGTATCCTCGTCTCGATGAGTCGGATCCTTCTCAAGTAGATGAGGGCTCCCTTGGTGTTCACTTTACTTCATTCAAGGTGGGACTCCGCTTTCCCCTTCCGCCTTTCGCCATGGCATGGTTGCGTCACTACAAAATTGTTCCCGCCCAACTTCACCCTAACGGTTGGGCCCAGATGGTAGGCTTTTCCATGCTTTGCCATCAGAAGGATGTTGTCCCTTCCTTGATGCTCTTCAGTTGCTTCTATCGATTACGAAGAGCTAGCAAAGACTGCGCCCTTTATACACTCCAAAAGGTGTTGGGCTTTGAGCTGTTCAACGCTCTTCCTAATAAGATCAATCGGTTTGAAGAGCGATGGGTGGTGATAGAACCTCCGCCTAGCTGGGATGTTCCTCTATACTGGAACCATCAGGATGCCAGCCAAGGGTTTCTTCCCTGTAAGGAAGTTCGGGGCATATATCATCGTCTTGTAGAAATGCTAACAGCACAAGGCCCTGTTGAGTTGATGAGCCTCCTGACTTTGGAGAATTTCAGAATCGCGGGTTGGGGGCTCGTGACGCCAACTACTCCTCCTCCATCTTCTACGCTATCCAATCAGGAAATGGAAGGAGTCGAGGAGGAGAAGATGAAATGCCTGAATTGTCTTCGCATCCTCCTTTCGATCCTCAGGAGGAAAACACTCTTGGGGGTAGAATATCTTTTGACGTTGTCTTCCTTTTCCCTTTATTGTATTATTCTTCCCATATTGAATGCTTTGCATTGATTTTTGCAGAGATGGCTGGATTGAATAGGCTGATGGAGTTGCGTAGATGCCACCGCGAAGAGGAGGCACGTGTTCCGACAATGTCCAGAGTTCCTGCCCCTGGTACCGAGGGAGCTACAAGTTCTCGCCCTCCTCGGTCATGTAGGCTTGCTGGCGTTTCTCCCACTGGGGTGGAAAGGCAGCGTCGCCCGAGAAGCGACCCCTCGAGTGCTAAAGCTCCTTCTCATATGGAAAGTCCATCATCAATTCCTCTCTCTCATGAAGAAGCCGTCAATATCCCATCTCCTGCTCCCAATTCTCGAGGGGGGCGAAGTTCGTCTTCTCGGTTTGTTGGTGACATGGCCCGGGTGGAGGAAGAATGTCGCCATCCCGTAATTCCTAATAGAAAGGATCGTCGCCGTCTTGAAGGTGAGAAATCATTGAGGCCACCTCCTATACTTCCCCTTCCAGGCGACGTGAGACATACTATGATTCTCGGAGATGGTACGAAACTTACTGATCTGGACTTTGAAGTTTCCCCAGGGGTATTAGAGACAGACTCCGTTATTGAACCAAGGATTGGCGCTTGTCTCATTTATTCCACCATTCTTCCTCG
The DNA here is from genome assembly GCA_036245055.1 of Diospyros kaki. Classification (NCBI taxonomy): domain Eukaryota; kingdom Viridiplantae; phylum Streptophyta; class Magnoliopsida; order Ericales; family Ebenaceae; genus Diospyros; species Diospyros kaki. The sequence goes on from BSEG01000010.1 coordinate 6,643,783, forward strand.
AGAGGAACGACAATTTATTGGTGGTAACTATGCTCAAACTAGGGATGAAGCAGAGCAGCTCTTGGTACAATGGATCCAAGGAATGATTGCCTCCAATGCCAGGGACAGGGCCTATCATGAGCAAGTGGAGGTCCAAATGTCAGATTGGAGGAGATGCCAATCTTCCTGGAATGAAGAACATCAAGTGCTAAAGGGTAGTGCTCGTCAGGCGGAGCTCAGGAAGAAGAATGCATAGGAAGAGATTGGGCGTATGCATGCTCGGTTGTTCGAGGTTTCTACTGGTACCTCGGGCCTTCAAGGGGAAATTCAAGATTTGCGCTCTAAGCTGGAAACTGAAGAGCAAAAGAATGTTGAATTAATGGCACGACATGAAGCACTTGTGCAGGAACATTCTTTACGCCTGTCAGAACTGAAGATAAGTCGTAGGGATACCCGAGCTATTCGGGCCGAAATAGTGAAGGAATATTGTCTCTCAAAAGAGTGCCAGGATAGGAAGGGAAAATATGCTTCAGGCTTTCTGAAATATAGATTTTATCTGGCTCACGCCCATCTGGAATCTCAGCGTCCGGGAGAGAGTTTTCCTGAACTTTTTCTTACTCCTGAAGTTGAAGAGTCTCATCAAGTAGATTGGCGTCAATATGAACCGAACGAGCGTATGAGTCCTTCTTCTTACTTGGACTCTTACTTAGTGGATGATTTGGAAAATTTGGCGGGCCCTTGGATTCCCTTCCCTTTCAATCGTGGGGAAGAAGGCATGGCAATCGATCTCGAAGCCATTGAAGAAGATCCTGGCACAGCTGCTGAAGATGTCCCTCACACGGCCGGGGTTGAAGAAGGGGAACTTCACACAGTGTCTCCTAAGGTTCCTGCTGTGTCACTTGGGTCTACTAAGCGTTTGTCTCACAAATCTCGTCCCCACGAGTAGGCCTTCATTGTAGTTTGCTTTTCACTGTTGCTCTCTCTCTCTTTTTTTTTTTTTTTTTTTTTAAGGATAGCTATTGCTTTATCAATGAAATATTTTCTTCTTTGCTCTATTCAACGCGCTCCGCTCTTTCATTACTGTCATTAGCGATATGAGGCCAAGACTTTTCTTTCGTTATTGAATCATGCACGATGTGGCGAGCTTGAGCGTATTTTTCCTAGTTGTCGGGCTGTAAACGGGGCAACGGGCTTGATCGAATTTTACCTCGTTGTCGAGCCGTAGGCGGGGCAACGGGCTTGATCGCGTTTTACCTCTTTGTCAGGCCATAGGCGGGGCAACGGGCTTGATCGTGTTTTATCCCGTTGCCGGGTGATAGCATGCATATTTATGCTATATTTTGGCATTTCACCTCAATCTTATTACACAATTTGAAGTAATTTTGCTGATCTTTCATTGTTTCTATTTTATGATACTTCAAATTGTCCTTACACTATTTTCTATCTTACTTCTATGAACTTGCTGTTTATGCATTTATACAGGCAAGCAAGCGTTCTTTAATGACATTCTGGTATCAACCTACATTATAGCATCAATGGTTTGCGAAATGGAAACTGAAAATGTAGAAGAAATGGACATTGAAGTTGTCTCTTCAATGTGTCCTGAAGATATGAATGAAGCTGGAAAGCAATTCAATATAGAAAGGCCTGGAGCAACATCGTTTTGAGGAAGAAAGCTATGGTGGTGATAAACGCCCAATTTCTATATTGGATGATGTTTTCGACATTTAGCCTAAGGTTCCTCGGAGGAGAAATTATGTGGCTGTTCAAAACAAAGGACTAGAGATAGATGCCGAGTATGATACTGTTGTATACTGGAAGCAGCGGGCCATGCATTTAGAGAAATTGTTGAAGGCTAGCATCCAGCGGGAGCAGATTTGGGCTGCTCAATTCTACTGTTTTGGGCTGCATTTGGGCTGCTCGTTTTTGTTGTCTTGGGCTCATATCTGTTGGGCTAGGCTAGGCCCAACCCTAGCCTTCCTAGGTCTTCATTTCTTGGCCATGTATTTAAGGCCTCTTAGCACTTATTTCCATATCACATAGAGAAGAGATAGAGAGGAGAATTCTGGCCGTTTTTCTGATTGTAGCATTTTTCTGTTTTCTCCATTTTGTTTCCATTTTGTCTTCCTTGCTGCAATGAAAGGCTAAGGCTATTGTAACTGGTTGTGTATCTTGAACCCTTGTGGAATCTGAGTCCCGGATGAACTACAAAAACCTGGTTTGTTTGTTTGTTTTAATCTTATTCATTTCCATTTGGTTTAGTTTGAACAGATTTTGGAATGCATGAAGTTCATGGCAGGTTTGTGTGAATTTACATGGATTCATTTTCTGTTAAATGCTTAAGAGAATAGAGTGTTGTAGCTGGTTGGTATAACATCTCGAAAATGAATATAATGTGCTTGAATGGTTGTTCTTGCATAGCTTCGGATGGGTTGAATAGAGAATGAATGGCTGCATTTTGTTTATAAGAGATTTCTGTATTCATTTTGTTGTTCCAACCATTCTAATCCTTGGACGGTTGTTGGGGATGCTTTGAGTTTGATATCCGGATGTTAAAAGCATCTAACAAACCAAGATCTATAGATTGGACAAGGAAGATTTCACAAAGGGGACAAATACACAGCTGGTTGCATCTCCATTTACTGATTTTCATCTATATTTGTGTTTCTGTTTTGTTACTTAGATTTCTGTCAAAACCCTCCCCCTAAACTGTTGTGTTGTTTATATTGGTTCTCATTGTTGGTAGAAGAAGATAAGGCTCCTTGTGAGAGACGACCTAGGTTGTGCTTTGCTGCAAACTAGAAGAGAGGTATATAGATATCTAATATAATTCTGGAGTGGTTCGACAACTGCTCGACCACCGGGCCATAGGCGGGGCAACGGGCTCGATCGTGTTTTACCCTGTTGTCGGGCCATAGGCAGGGCAACGGGCTTGATCGTGTTTTATCCCGTTGTCGGGCCATAGGCGGGGCAATGGGCTCGATTGCATTTCACCTCGTTGCCGGGCCATAAGTGGGGCAATGGGCTTGATCGCGTTTTACCCCATTGCCAGGCTATAGGAGGGGCAACGGGCTTGATCGTGTTTTATCCCGTTGTTGGGCCATAGGCAGGGCAACGGGCTCGATCGCGTTTCACCTTGTTGCCGGGCCATGGGTGGGGCAACGGGTTTGATCGTGTTTTATCCCGTTGCCAGGCCATAGGCGAGGCAACGGGCTTAATCGCGTTTTACCCCATTGTCGGGCCATAGGCGGGGCAATGGGCTTAATCACGTTTCACCTCGTTATCGGGCCATAAGCGGGGCAACGGGTTTGATCGTGGTTTATCCCATTGTCGAGCCATAGGTGGGGCAATAGGCTTGATCGCGTTTTACCCCGTTGCCGGGTCATAGGCGGGGCAACGGGCTTGATCGCATTTCACCTCGTTGCTGGGCTATAGGCGGGGCAATGGGTTTGATCATGTTTTATCCCGTTGCTGGGCCATAGGCGGGACAATGGGCTTGATCACGTTTTACCCCGTTGCCGGGCCATAGGCGGGGCAACGGGCTTGATCGTGTGTGAGCTCCCTTTCTGCAAATCTAAAATAAAATGACAATCATTCGCACACAAGCATTTTTACGTGGTTCGGCAAAATGTGCCTACGTCCACGTTCCCATTTAGGACTTATATTACTGCAGATAGTTTCTCAGGTACATCGTTTGTATAGAACTTCAGATAGTTCAAATTCTATGTTTTTCCCATGGTATCTCCCGCAATAGTTTGTAAAATGCAAGTATTGGGTCCAATCAACTTTAGGATGCAGTATGGCCCTTCCCAATTTGCTCGTAACTTTCCATCATCCCTTAGCACGTCGGTTACAACAGATCTTCGAAGTACTAAATCTCCTTCTTTCATGGGTCTGTTCTTAACTCGAGAATTGAAATAACTAGCTACTCTTCTCTGATATGAAGCTATCTTCATGGCAGTGTTATCCCTCTGCTCTTTAATCAGACACAAATTTTCTAGCAATGCTTCAGAATTCCTCGCACCATCCTCCTCCTCATATGCCATCAATCTTGGGGACTTAGCTGAAATTTCAATGGGAATTAAGGCCTCTGTCCCATATACAAGATTGAACGGAGTTTCTCCAGTAGCGACTCGACTAGTCGTTCGATAAGCCCATAAAATGGTGGGTAGTTCATCTGCCCATGTGCCCTTGGCTCCTTCAAGTCGAGTTTTTAGGCCATGCAATATGGTTCGATTACTGACCTCAGCTTGTCCATTAGCTTGGGGGTACGCCATTGAAGAGAATCTTAGTTGGATCCCTAGGTTGTCACAAAATTTTCTAAAGGAGTCACAATCAAATTGCTTCCCATGATCCGTGACGATAATTCTTGGTATTCCAAACCGGCACACAATGTCTTTCCATGCCATTGCCTCTACTTTTCGTGTTGTAATGGTGGCCAACGGCTCAACTTCAATCCATTTGGTGAAATAGTCAGTAGCCACTATTAAAAATTTTCTTTGCCCGGGTGCTTGAGGAAAAGGTCCCAAAATGTCCAAACCCTACTAAGCGAATGAGATAGGTTGGAACGCAGGCTGCAGCTGAGATATTGGGGCAGATTGGACTGGAGCATGTCGTTGGCATTTGTCACATGATTTGACTTTCTTTAACGCGTCTGACCTTAGTGTGGGCCAAAAGAAACTAGCTCTTAAAATTTTGGTTGCTAGGGCTCTTGCTCCCAGGTGTTCTCTGCACATTCTACTATGAGCTTCTGCTAGGATATATTCGGCCTCTTGAGGGCCTAAACATTTGAGAAGAGGTGTAGTGTAAGTTCGCTTATATAATATCCCATCTATGATGGTAAACCTTGAAGCCCGCATCTTAAGCCTTCTCGTTTCTTGTGGATCATCTGGTAATTCATTGTTAGTGAGATAATGATAGAAGGGCGTTCTCCAGTCTATTCCTGCCTCAACGCATGATACCTCTTTTTCTTCAATGCTTGGATGGTACAGCATCTCCACAAATAATACTCTTCCTGTTATCTCTCTAGTGGAGGCTAATTTAGATAAAGCATCAGCCTGCCCGTTAAGTGATCTGTTTATTTGTGTTAGTTGGAAACTCTGGAATGTCTAGGCCAGGTCTTTGACTTTGCGCAAGTATTGAGCCATTATTTACTCTCTGGTTTCGTGTTGTCCCTAAAACTACTGCACAATTAGCTGAGAATCACTATGGGCAATCAATCATGTTACTTCCAATTTCCTTGCTATCTTCATCCCTACAATTAATGCTTCATACTCAACCACGTTTTTGGTCCTTGGAAAAGCAAATTGCAAAGAGTATTCCAACGTTTCTCCCTCAGGGGATACGAGTACTATCCTAGCTCCGCTTCCTTGTGATCTAGATGCTCCATCAACGAACAACCATTATGCCAGCACATTTTCTCCTATTTTACTGGAGTGGGTACATTCCATAATAAAGTCAGTCAGCACCTGTCCTTTTATAGCTTGTCGAGGTTGATACTGGATATCATATTCGCTTAACTCAATGGACCATTTGGTAAGGCGACCAGAACATTCGGGCTTTTGTAAAATACTTCATAAAGGCTGATATGTAAGTACGATAATCGAATGAGCCTGAAAGTATAGCCTCAACTTCCTGGATGCGTTCAGCAGTGCCAATGCCATTTTTTCTTCCACGGGATAACGTGTCTCGGGGCCTTGTAATACCTTGCTGACATAATATATTGGTCGATCCACCTGTCCCTCTTTCTTGATTAATACTGCACTTCTGGCTTCATCACTTATCCCCAAGTATAAGTACAACGTCTCTCCCATCTCTAGTGGTGTTAATAGGGGAACTCCTTTCAAATACTCCTTTAACGCTTCAAATGACTTTTGACATTGTTCTGTCCACTCAAACTTTTTTCCTACTCTTAATGTTCGCAAGAAGGGTAGCTCCCTTTCAGCTGACTTGGAGAGAAAACATTCGAGAGCTGTCATTCGCCTTGTCAATCGCTGAACTTCTTTAGTTGATGCGGGTGGTTCCATATCCAGTATTGCTTGAATTTTCTCAGGATTAGCCTCGATTCCTCTTTGTGTGATCATGTATCCCAAGAATTTTCCAGACTGCACTCCAAAGGCACACTTCGCTGGATTTAACCGCATCTTGTATTGTCTAAAGACCTCAAGCACCCGTGTTAACTTTTCTACATGGGATTCATTCTCTTGACTTTTCACGATCATGTCGTCGACATATGCCTCCATTGTGTCGCCCAACAGTTTTTTAAAGACCTTATTCACCATGTGCTGATAAGTGGCTCCAGCGTTCTTGAGTCCAAAAGGCATGACTTGGTAGCAGTATGTCCCTTTTTCAGTGATGAATGACTTCTTCTCCTGGTCTGGAGGGTACATCCTTATCTGGTGGTACCCTAAGAAAGCATCCAAAAAGCTTAGAAACTGCTATCCAGACGTTTCGTCCACAAGGCGGTCGATCCGTGGTAGCGGGTATGAGTCTTTGGGGCACGCCTTATTGAGATTGGTGAAATCTACACAGACACGCCATTTTTCATTAGGTTTCGGGACCATAACAACATTGGCCAACCATTTTAGATATAATACTTCTCGAATGAAGCCCTTCTTTAGCAATTTTTCAACTTCTTCTACTAATGCGTGTAGCCTATTAGGGGCAATGTTTCGCTTCTTTTGTCGGACTGGCTTGAACTGGGGATCCACATTCAAGTGGTGGCATATTACTTCTGGACTGATTCCCGGCATATCTTTTGGTTTCCAAGCAAATACGTCTGAATTTTCTCACAGGCATCTTGCAATTTCTTCTTTCATATGCTCCGGAAGCTAGGACCCCACATAGGCTACTTTCTCAAAATCTAATTCACTCAGATGTATTACTTCTAATTCTTCAATAGGTTGGGGTTTACGTGCAGCTCCTTCCTCCAAGGATTTATGTATGGCTTTCTCGGCTATGGATAAGGTTTCTTCAGCTCTTTTCCCTTTTGTAGACGACACATAACAAGTTTGCGCTTTCTTCTTATCTCCTCAAACCTGTCCCACTCTAGCGGGTGTGGGGAATTTCATCAATAGATAGCATGAGGATACCACGACCCTTAGATCATTGAGTTACGGGCGTCCCAAGATCATATTGTATGTCGCCGAGGAAGTTTTAACCACCATAAAATTCGCTTGTCGAGTTACGAGTTGGGGGTCTCCACCTATTGTGATAGGTAGCTGAATAGATCCTGCAACTGGAACCGCTTCTCTAGTGAAGCTATACAGGGGCGAGGATACTTTCTTCAATCGATCATGAGATAAATACATTTATTAAAAATAGTTCCAGTAGATCAGGTTGACAGAACTGCCACTATCTACTAAAATTCTACTGATGGGGTGATTGGCCACGACTGCTGAGATAACCATGGGATCATCATGTGGGAGTATTATGTCATCTCGATCAGTTGGGGTGAAAGTGATTGGCTCTTCATCATCTCTTACCTCCATTACTGAGTTAACCTAGTATGCTTGACGGGCGTATGCCTTTCGGGAGGCTCATGTGTCCCCACCTAGGGTTTCCCCACCTAAAATAACGTGAATGGCCTGTTGAGTCGGCTCATTGTCTACACGAGTATCTTGCCGATGATCTCTTCCTCTCTCTTGTTGCCTTGGGTTTGGCCTTTCATGCCCATCACGTCTGTCTTCCCTTTACTGGGGTTCCCTATTTTTTTCTTCCTCGTTTCTCACGTATCTTTGCAAGTGTCCCTCACGAATGAGCATCTCAATCTGGTTATTCAATTCTCTATAGTGATCAGTGGAATGTCCCCGAGTTCGATGATATCTACAATACTCTTCTTGATTTTTCCCCATAGGTCGATTAACTCTGTGGGGTAGTTTAAGGAGTCCTTCTCCTTCTACTGCGGCTAATATAGTTGATCGGGGCTGTAAAAGCCGAGTATAATGATTAAAGTGAGGTTTAGGTACATCTGGTCTTCTAACCCTTTCCTATCGTTGAATAGACTCTTCTTCCCCTTCGCGCTCCTTTCTCTTCCTTTCTTTATCTTCATTCCCCGCCACATTCCTCATAATTTCAGTGTGAAGGATATACCGGTTTGCTCTGACAAATAAATCGGCCAGGGACGTTGGAGGGTCTAAAGAAAGTGATTCTTGGAGAGAGGCGAGACGTGTCCCTTGGAGCATAGTAGACACTGCCACTTGAGCAAGCAAGTCAGGGACTTCAAGAGTGGCATTGCAAAATCTATCCACTAATTGACGTAAGGATTCCTTATTCCCTTGTCGTATGCTGAGTAAATATGTGGCATCCTTTTTTCTTCGACTGTTAATCACAAAAGCTTTGGTAAATTCTATCCTAACAAATGATGAAATAGAGGCTTCTGGAAGGTTGTTAAACCATGTTCGAGCATGTCCTGATAGTGTTAAGGAAAATGCTCGGCACATTATGTCGTCATCCCATCCATGCAATATCATCAGTGACTCATAATTCTGGACGTGATCATATGGGTCGTCTTTTCCTGAGTAGATGGTGATTTGTGGCATTTTGAATTTCTGAGGCAACGATCTCTCCAATATATCTGCAGTAAAAGGACATTTTCTACATTGGTGCTCTTCCGTTGCAGGGATTAACTTTTTTCACTCAAGCACTTCTTCTACTACTCTTTTCATATCATCACGCATAGTAGCGGTTGTCTGATTGTCATGTCTTGTTGGTGTGTTGGCCACTGTTTCATGATACCTCTGCCTTTGAGGGCTTCTGGTTCTGTTTTCCATTCTTGGGTTTTCATTTCTTCGGGGTATGGAATGATGGTTCTTTCTTGGTAGTGGCGATCTAGGCCTACCCTCCCGTCGAGGCGTAGATCGAGAATGAGAATCGGGAGTAGCTTCTTGGTAGGAATCAGCCCCACCTCGGGCTGAGGTTCTGGGGGTGGCATAAACTTTTTCAGAGTATCAGGCAACGTCCCTACAGGCATCATACCTTGGAGGATACCAGCCATGTCCCGAAGTGCTTGGATGCCCTCAATGTGTTGCTGTCTTAATGCTTCATACTCTTCCCACGGGACCGTGCGTGGTGGCTGTTGTGAAGTCCTGGCTTGATCAGTAGGAGGTGGCCTTGAGCCGATAAGAAGTGGTGGTGGGACTGATTGGTTCCCCACCTGCTGGCTCAGGGAAACGGAGTGATCACCTCCTTGGGGTTGAGTATTATGAGAGGGCGGAGGTGCCCCTTGTTGGGAATCGGGAATAATGGGAGGCATTCCTTGTGGATGAGAGTTCTGTGGTGGTAGGCGTGTTTCTACACCTTGAGAGAGAGTTCGTCAGTGTCCACGGGTGTTTGCCATTCTTGTGTTGACTTTTTGTCTTGCGTTTTCCACAGACGATGCCAATTGTTGTTGCCAATACAACAATCTATTTTCAATTGTGGACAGACGCAAGAGTCTCGGGAGTCATGCCTTCAATGATGAGAATCTTAACGAGCAATTGGATCTGACAGAGTTCCAAGTCTGATAATCCGACAGAGCTGATGGTCTGATGGGCTGATAATCTTGTGGGCTGATGATCTGGTGGGCTAATGATTTGGTGGCCCCAAAATGATCTTGTGGTCAAAAGTGATCTGGTGGCCTAAAATGACCGAGTGACCTAAGGGTGACGAGTGGCCTTGACCGAGTGACCTCGAGATGACAAGTGCCCTCGGATGAATGAGTGGCCTTGAGGATGACGAGTGACCTTGATGACGAGTGGCCTACAAAACGAGAGCACCGTTAAGGCGCGGGTGGGGGTCCCCACGCAAACCCTCCGATGCTTAAATTAGATCTTGAGAGAAAATGAGGAAATTGTAGTTTAATTACTCAAAATTGCGTACCTCGTGATGAAGGTAGGGTCTTATATTTATAGTGGAGAAGAGAGAGAGGCCTCGCGATATTTTCGGCATGAATCTTGTGGCCCATTCCAAAAATTTTGGGGCCCATCTGGCTAACAAGAGGGTAGCAATCAGTTGGATCGCCAATCCCGAAGGATCACTTGGTATGGTGCCGAGTGACCCCCACTCGGTCGTGCCCCGAGTGGGATCTCTCTGCCTAGCCGAGTGAGGGAGAGGGGCCACTCGACATGACCGAGTGACCCCCACTCAGCAATGCCGAGTGGTCCCCCACTCAGTTGTGTCGAGTGGGGGGCTTAGCCACTCGGCATAGCCTTGGCCACTCGGTTGTGTCGAGTGGTGTAGTGCCGAGTGGCCTTCCACTCGGCTGACCTTCCTCGCTTCCTCTCTTTTGCTTTATCTTATTGTCATCGGGGCCCACATTTGATCGTATATCCCCCTCATCTTCCCGGGTACATCACTAGTAAAGTATCTCATCCTCCAGAACATTGGTGTGGACTAACTATGGAAGAGATACAAGAAATGTTATTGTATGAGGATGGTGATCAAGTGTCTAATCCTACTACCTATGAGGAGGCAATATTAGATATTGATTCCTCAAAGTGGGAAATAGTTATGGAATTTGAAATGGAGTCTATGTACTCTAACCAAGTCTGAACCTTAGTAAATTCGGTTGAAGGAATTGTTCCGATAGGTTATAAATGGATCTTCAAGAGAAAAATCAATGTTGATGGACATGTTTAAACATATAAGGAATGATTAGTGGCAAAGGGGTATCATCAAAGACATGGAGTTGACTATGATGGGACCTTCTTACTAGTCGTAACGCTAAAATCCATCAGGATGATGTTAGCTACTATTGGGCACTATAATGATGATATTTGGAAGATGGATCTCAAGACTGCGATCCTAAATGGATATCTAGAAGAACAAATATATGGAATAGCTATGCAATTTTGAATCCACAGATACTAATCAAGTGTGTCAGCTTAAGAGATCTATATATAGTCTCAAGCAGGTTTCGAGGAGTTGGAACATCAATTTTTATCATGAGATCAAAGAGTTTGGTTACATGAGAAATCTAGATGAAATATGTGCATATAAGAAGACTAGTGGAATCATCATTACGTTTCTTATCTTAACAGTGTGGACATGATATTGTCTACAAAAGACTGGTCTTCCAAAGTGTTCTTCATGAAGGATTTGGGAGATACTACCTATATTTTAGGGATTCAGATTTATAGAGATAGATCTAGGAACTTAATAGGTCTCTCCCAAAGCTTGTACATAGAGAAAATGCTAAAAAGATTTAGCATGTTGAATGGTCTTCTGCCTATCAAACTTGGAATTCATCTCTCTAAAGTTATGTCTCCAAACACTCCTGAATAGAGAGATTATATGAGTAAGGTACCTTATACTTTAGCGGTGGGGAGTCTTATGTATACGATGATATATACAAGACATGATATCGCTTTTGTAATAAATGTGACCAGGCAAATATCAGTTAGATCCTAGTGACCATCACTGGATTGGAGTGAAACATATCTTAAAGTACTTAAGAAGGATTAAAGATATGTTCCTAGTATGTGGAGATGGTGGTATCCATATTTATGGGTGCACATATTTAGATTTTGAGTTTGATATTGATGATTGTAAATTAACATCAGGTTTCATTTTTCTCTATAATGGTGGAGCAGTGAGCTAGAAGAGTTCCAAGCAGGAAATCACTACGAATTCCACTGCTAAAGTTGAATATGTGGTGACATGTGATGTTGCTAAGGAAGTTGTTAGGATAAAGAAATTTGTTTCTAAGTTGGAAGTGGTTCTATCCATTCAGTCTTTGATATCCTTATATTGTAATAAAAATGGAGTTATTGGATAAGCTAAGGAACCTCGATCTTATCAAAAGTCCAAACACATTGAACGTTGGTTTCATCATATTCAAGAGATCATCGCACGTGGAGACGTGCATTTGCAAAAAATTATTTTAGCAAATAATGTAGCTAACCCACTTACTAAGTCTTTGACTTAGTCATAACTTGATTGTCATCTTAAGAAGATGGGTATTTAATACCTGCTGACGATGATGTTGTTATGAAAAACTTAAGTTGCGTTCTTTTAACGTTTTCAATCACTACAAGAATTTGAGGGTTTTACCCACACACGTAAATGTGGGTAAAAATTACCTTATGTGTCAACTATAATTTTTCCTTACACATAATGCAAATGTCAAGATGTGTGGGTAAAAAGTGGTAGAAAATAACTTTTACCCACACATATATTTATGTGTGGGCAAAACTTAAGATATTACCCACACATATATGTGTAGGTAAATATTTTTGTATGTGTAGGTATTTTTATGTTGGAAAGTTGTAATTGTGATGTGGCTGATGATGTAGCTTTAATTGGATAATGATGTGGCATGACACATGTATTTATTTATGTGTAGGTAAAGTTAAGATTATGTGTGGGTAATAATGTAAAAAATAATTTTCATATGTGTGGGTAAAATTATGTGTAGGTAAAAAAAATAATATGTGTGGATAATAATTTGAAAAATTTTAGAATATGTGTGGGTAAAAAAAAATTATAATGTGGGTAATAAATATATTATGTGTGGGCAATAATATAAAAAATAATTTCTATATGAGAGGATAATTTTTATATGTGTGGCTAAGAAACATATTATGTGTGGACAAAACTAAAATTGTATATTTAAAATTTCAATTGTTGAAACATCTATTACAATATAGTTCAAATATATATGCACCAAAAAAGTCATAAAGTCACAAAATAAGCATAAAATCATGAAGTCACCTAAAAAGTTTACATATATGAAAAAAAAAGCATAAAACAAATTATTAAATCTCATTGCTAAACTCCTGTTCAGTAGAATGGAGGGAGTGGCTGAAGCTGGATGGGTCGAGACGGGAATGGCCGAGGCGAGATCGTCTTGAACTATGATCTGATGGTACATGTGGAGTGGATGGAGGAGGTATAATATTCTTCTCAATTAAAACTTGTCGCAACATGTTTACATCTCCCTGGAGCTCTTGAAAAAGAGACTTGTATTGGTTCAAATCTTCTACCAATTCATTGTAGGTTGGACGATTGGACTCCTCACTAGTGCATGTTGTCCCGGAAGTACTAGGAGATCGCCCATAACCAAACAATCAAACAGATTGTCGTTCAAGGACCTTTTCTAAAATATCCTTATCAGTCATTTTATCTGGAGGATTATCTCGCCTTAACTGCATCATTTGTTCCTGTAAAAAAATGCAACATATTCTTAATCAACTATTTTTTAAATTAAAAATATAGTCTCAATTATTCCAATGTAAAGCAGTTAAATTTATAAGGTATATACTCAATTATGCCAATGTTTTTAATTAGTAATTAAAAACATCTTCATGTGTCAGCTGAAGGGATGATGAAGGTATCAAATGTAAGATATATTCAATTTCCAATCTACTCTAGATGATGAAGGTATCAAACATTCTATGTATTCTAACTCTTTTAACTTAGGAAAAAAATAATATACTTACATATTTAGCCTCTAACTCTAGAGATGACCAACCGTGTTCGGAATGCCAATGTCGAAGATGCCAAGTCTCAATATGTCCTGTCGGGGCATCTAAGTTAGCTCCACGAATAACATGATGACGTGCTGTACTCCTTGAACCATTTCTAGATTCCCACTTCCGTTTTGCACGAGAGTCGGCATTCTTCTGTGCTCGTTCCTTTTAAAATTAACAATTCACTAATAAATATATATTTTCATTAATAAGAAAGATAAATCCTAAAAAACAATTATAAGCATTACCATAAAAATAGGATTTGTCCAAAGATCACAAAGGTAATCCCAATCCTCTTGGCTCACTTCCTCATGGCACTTACTCTTGGCCTTAATTAGATCTTCCTCTCCTCCAATTTCTTTGAAGTAAGCATGTAGTTTATATTTGTGGCCTCTCCAAGCTCGTTGCATTTGTTTATCGATGACCTTTTGGACATTCCTATCCTCAATGTTGATATCAAAAATAATCTAAAAAAGAAAAGAAGTCATATAATATTAGGAATAAGAAAACATATAAATATACAAAGTAAAAGTAATAAAATGATGATTTACTTACAAGAAGTTTGTGACGAAGTGGTGCCCTAACTGTCGAAGGTACACATCTCCACTCCTTATATTGAAAGCTGCAATTTTTACGTACAATGTACCCAATTTCATTATTAAACATTTCTGCGTTGTCACAAATAGCTTGCATAAGAGTAAAATTGAACTCCACAGTCAATTTTCCCTTAACATGTTTCTTCAGCTTCCGAGCACATTGTCCATAAGTACTCCCGCGTCCATTTGAACCTTCAGGGGCATCCACATCCACATCTACAGTTGTTGATCGAGATGAGGTGTGCACATCCACATCTGTAGCTAAAGATGTTAGACACAGAAACTGATTAAATTCTGACTTTGTTATACTTTAATCTAATCATGACTCAAATCTTAATTTCTTAGAAACAGAAACTGACTTTGTTATACTTGGCAATTTATTACATGAAACCTAACATTATAAGCAAATAAACTCATAATAGAATCAACAATAAATCTAAATGCAGCAAACCAGATTGTGATAGTTGGCAAACCAGAGTGTGCGACAACTGATGGAGATGGGACTGTAATAGGCTCCACTAACGGAGATGTTGTAGGGGCAACAATAGGCTCTATATGTCCTCCAACCTACACTCCTATATAAAAATGAATATGCATATAAGCATCAAAGATAAATATTGGCAAAATAATGAAATCAACAATAAATCTAGGTTGGTAGAAACCAGAATGTGATGTAATGAGGGCAGCAATAGGCTCTGTCTGTCCTCCAATATGTTCTCCTATATAAAAATGAATATGCATATAAGCACCAAAGATAAGTGTTGGAAAAATCATGAAATCAATAATAAATTTAAATGCAACAAACCAGAATCTGATGTAGTGAGGGCAGCAATAGGCTTTGTTTGTCCTCCAACCCGTCCTCTTCGTCCACCCCTACCCCTTCGCCCACCAGGATCCATGTAAGAACTGTAATAAAAAATCATGCATCATCATCATCATCGTCATCAAGATCTGGGTCATCAGAGTCGTCATCAGTCTCAAATTCTAAAGTTACTTCATCAGTAATAAAAAATCTATCGTCGTCATCATGCTCCTCAATATCTTCCAAGTTCTGTTCTCGATCATTAAGAAATGCTTGTTCACTACGTAATTTAACCCAACTCATGAGGCAAACTTATTGGTTCTTTATTTTGCCGAACCAATAAAGACATGTCGACTACCTCTTCCGTTGGCTGAAAATGCGGTAACTCACTAGATTCTTCCTCTTGAAAGATATCATCATTCACCCTCTCTTCATCATCGTCATGCTCAATTATATCGTATATGTTCCTATGATTTACCTTTTGTACAACCATCCAATTCTTTCCCCTACTCCGATCATTTAGATAAAAAACTTGTTAAGCTTGTGTGGCCAAAATAAATGGATCTTCAGCATACCAATTAGATGTAATGTCAAGTGATGTCAAATTATTATTAACCACTATTCTTTTTCCTTTCGGATCAGTATTGTACCACTTGTAACGAAACATGAATACCGTACGTTGATAGATGAAATCCAATTCTAAAATTTCAAGTAGAACACCATAATATGTGAAATCACTACTCTCATAATCACCCTCTGTACAAACTCCACTACATTGTGTCTTGAACTTGTCGTCACGTTCTTTGCAGCAAAATCTAACGCCATTGACAATGCAACTATGCCAAATTGTGTAACGATCATCCGCATATTGTGACAATGAGTACAAATCATCAGTTGCTTTAGGATTGCTATTGACTCTAAGATTAGCCATCTGTAAACAACTAATATTAGAGATAATAATTTAAGACGAATTACAAAAATATATATATATATATATAGAAGATTTTAACCTTGTTCTTGAACCAAGAAGGAAATTCATGTTTTTGTACAGCTTCGAAATCTTCTTCCCGCACATTTCTCAAATGCAATACTTTTTTATGCTCACTGTAATGAAACAACTGGTCAATACTTATTTTAGAATGAACCATTAATTAAATTTTAAAAATATTTTATATGTACCCAACTCACTTTATGTAACTGATAGAGCGCATATTTTCATATTATTTAGCCCTCATATTTATTCTTTTTGCACGTTAGTTGTGTCATTTTATTCATCTTGATTTTGTTTTATTTTATTTTATAGGAATTGGGCTTCACACTGTTTTATCTTATTTTGGACAGATTTGGGCTTCCTGGGTCATGAGGAATTTTGATGGCAAGAAGGGAAACAAGGAGATTGGAGACAAAAGAAGCAAAAGTGTGCTGACAGATTTGACCTTCTATGCTTCTTTCAAGTTTTTGGCCAAGTTACAATCCCAGAACGTGAATGATATCTTCAGAGATATTGTATAGAACTTCTTTGGATTTTTGGAATGGTATGGTAGGTCCAAATCCAAGTTCTTTTGGGCCTCCAAACATCGCTTCAAAGTCGGGACCAAAAAGTCAGGTCAAATTAGGAAAGCTACACAGATGCTGAATCTTTAAAAGGCCATAACTTCGGCGTCCGATATCCAAATCAAATGATTTAAAAGCCCAAATTCATATACTCTTCCTAATCTACAATCTTGATGAAGGGGCCGAAGCCCAGAACGCACTTTATCCTATTCGAAATCGGCTATGAAGTTGCGGTAACTTAGGGTTTCCTCCTTAAGCTCTATTTAAGCACATTAAGTGGCTGATTTTGGGTGTGGCCGATTTTGGAAGAATTCTCATGATTTCAACCAAGAAGATGGAAGGCTAATTTGCTTGTGATTCGCTACACTCTCGTACCCCTTGCCCGGTTTGAGTCTCGGTTATATTGTTGAATCCGGTTTGGAACTCGATTTTCATGTTTTTATGGATGATTTTGTTTCTTTTCCTTCTCTAAGTTTATGTATGTTTATTTTATGCGATTGTGTGAATTCATGCATGATCTTTGGATGGGTTTAATTGATGTACTCGGTTGAGGCTTTGATTAGAAAGAAACAAAACGGTATATTTGTATGAGCAATTGCTCAATTTGGTTTAATCTTTTACGGTTGTAGAAGAGTTTTTCAAATCAAAAGAAAATCAAACCAAATAGATTATTTTCATAAGTGAGATGAGGATTACCGTGGTAAAGAGGTAGGGTTTGTAGTGGGTTACGTTTTACTTTATCTTTGTTTCATTCTTGAACGTTTTTAATTCCGGTTTTCATCACAAACCCCCTCGTTTAATCTTGTTTTGACAGATCCGTTTGAGGTTCGTTGGGAGACGACTTTGGGTTGCACCCTTATTGCAAATCCGAATCTATATTTCATCTAATCTATCGTTGTTCGATAGCACCGATCAGTAACCATCAAGTTCATCTCCGCAGTTATTCAAAAGGTACCATTGCACCACATTGTCATAAACCCCTAGCTTACCAAATTTAGAGGCCCCCATCGTACAAATCTTATTGTTGAATAACTCCATCTTATGTTGTGTACTAGGTACATCCCAATTACGTTCTAGATGTGTGAATCTTATCTCAATATTATGCAAATATCGAGATAAAAATGTCACAGCCTCATCAACAACATATGCTTCAGTAATGGAACCATCAGGGCGTGCAAAGTTACGAACGTATCCCTTGTATGTACCCATGCGATGTTCAATTCCAAACATCCATCTTGGACTGACTGGTCCACCCCACAATGCTTGTTCAGGTAAATGCACACATAAGTGAACCATGATTGTAAAGAATGACAAAGGAAATATCTTTTCAAGTTTACATAGTATGATAACAATCCCTGTCTTCATATTCTCAAGTTCGTTGACATATAGAGTCTTGGCACTTAATTTTTGAAAGAATTGGCAAAACTCAATCAGTGTGGCTCGTATTTTCTTGTCTAAGTATGGGAGAATGGCCACTGGTAGTATTTTTTGGAGCAATACATGACAATCATGTGTTTTCATCCCTCCAAGTGTATGAGAGTCTGTCACACAATGACTGATGTTTGAAGCATACCCATCTGGTAAGCGAACTGACTTGATAAAGTCACAAAACCCCTCACAATCTGATTTACTCAACGTGTAATTTGCATGAGGTTTCTCAAATTTTCCATTCCGCTCCTTTAACCATAATTCTTTACGAATGTTAAGATCTTCCAAGTCTAAACGTGCCTTCACAGTATCCTTCGACTTCATGGGATCATTCAACAAGGTCCCAACAATATTATCACAAACATTTTTTTCAATATGCATGACATCAAGATTATGACGCATCAATAGCTTTGACCAATATGGTAGTTCAAACAATATACTCTTTTTTGACCAATTCAACTCATCAACACCACGTTTACGTTTCCTATCATCATTATTAGGTGCTTTATCAGGGGTGCATATAGGTACCTGTTCTAACTGCAACAAAATATCATCACTGGAAAATTGACGAGGTGGTCCCATTTTTTCTGGTTTTCCGTCATACTCTGTACTCTTTCACCATAGGTGTGTTTTACTTAAGAAGCATCTGTGCCCTGTATAACATTATTTTCCCCGAATTCGTCTGGAACGAGTATCCTCAAGGCATATCGGACATGCCAATTTACCCATAGTGCTCCACCCAGATAAGTAAGCATAAGCAGGGAAGTCGCTAATTGTCCACATAACTGTTGCACGAAGAGTGAAACTTGATCGGGAGTATTCGTCGTATGCTTGAACTCCGTTACACTATAAAACTTTAAGCTCATCCACAAGCGGTCTTAAAAATACATCAAAGTCCTTACCAGGGGACTTTGGTCCTGGAATCAACAACGTTAAGAGGTAGTTGCTCTTGTGCATTGAACGCCAAGGCAGCATGTTATAAGGCATTAAAATGACTAGCCATATACTATGTGTTGTTGACATATTGTTAAATGGATTGAATCCATCTGAAGCTAACCCCAATCGTACATTCCTTGAATCAGCAGCAAAGTCAGGGTACAACTCATCAAAGTGCTTCCAAGCCTTCCCATCAGCAGGATGACGCAACACTCCAGGCTCTTCTGCACGAATTTCTTTATGCCAACGCATGTCTTTAGCTGTGTGTCGTGAGCTATATAACCGCTTTAGACGAGGCGTGATAGGGAAGTATCGCAACCTCTTATGTGGAATCTTGTTACGAACATAGCGACTATATTTACAGACAAGACATATTGTAGCATTACTATGTTCACCATAGAATAGAGCACAATCATATAGACAAACATCAATATGCTCATAACCCAAACCGACATCATAAAGCAATCTTCTAGTGTCATAATAGTTCTCTAGACAATTATTACCCTTTGGGAGCACCTCATGGATTAGCTTCAACAGCATCTCAAAAGAATTATCACTCCACTTGTTCATCACTTTTATGTTCATCAGCTTCACCACAAAGGTTAAAGCAGAGAAATTTTCACATCCATTATATACAGGATTATTTAAAGCTTCATATAGCTTCTCATATCGGGCTTCTTCTATAGCTGGTCGTTCATTTCCAACAAAGTCACTCGTAGGCCCAATATTAAAAAGGTCAACACCAACCGCATCGTGCAATCCTTTTCCTAATCCATCAAATTGCTCATTAAAGAATTCCTCGTTACCCACACTTTCTTCTTCCTTGGATTCTTCCTCCTCAGGTTCTTTCTCACCATGGAACACCCATCGTGTGTATGAGTCATCAATTCCCTTTCTAATCAAATGAGCTCTAATGATATCTATGCTTTGCAACCTCCTATTAGCACAGATTGAGCATGGGCATAGAGTTAACCCCGCAGAATTCAAACTCTCTTTTGCGACAGTTATAAATTCTTCTATCCCTGCCACATACTGAGGAGATACCCTATTCGGGTTCTTTACCCATTCACGATCCATACTCTATATCTTTTCACACTCTACACAAAAGTAACACATTAAGACATATTAAGTAAATAAATACATGACCGTTAACACAAAGGAATGTTAGTTAAACCTATATTGCTTTTATGAAACTAGTACACAATAGTTGTAATGTGGAATCTGTTATTTTGATTAACATGTCACATGATACATAATACAAAGCCAAGCCAACTAATTAATTAACATCAACGCTTCGATCTCTTTTTTTTATTGAGTTTAGATCGCAAATATATGGACACCTAAATTTATAAATGTAGAATCACACCTCAAAATAATAACATCATAAATATATAAATGAATAAAAGGTGATGTTATTCAGTTTTTAAAATTCTATCTTATTTCTAAATAAGGTGCTGTATTTTCAATTTTAAAATAATTTTATTACTTGATAGAATTACGGTTAATCTTGGGGGATGGTTGTGAGTTTGACACGTGGCGGCACACAGTAGGCCTCCAATTCTGTAAATTTAAATGTATGTTATTTTCCTTCCTAACATTTTGATAGTTTGTTTTCAGAAAACTGAAAAACGTGTTCTTTTGTCATTTTAAAAAACTGTTTCTTAAACAGAAAATTAGAAAATTCGTTTACTTTAGAATTTTGAGAAAAATTATTTTATGATATTTTATTCAATGAATTTTATTATTAAATGATAAAATTAACTCTTTTTATAAAATTTTACTATTAAAATAAAATAATAAATTTAATTAATAAATTACTAACATCTGAATGATAATTTATATTAAATATTAATAGGACACACCGTCAACATTCAAGACATCACTCGCTTCTTTCTCTTTAGATCGTGTCTCCACAAATACGATACATCTTATTCTAGGTCGATTCCCTAGGCTTCCAGCCTCTTTGAACTAACTAGTGGCACACTTCGCACCCTAGTTTATTGGAACTTGGACCCCATACAAAGTACAAACCCTACTATGTTGTTCCAGATCTTCAGCACCTAATCATCTCCCATGTTGTTTGCTATAACGCTTTGGTTGATGGGTCTCCCGAACCTTACCACAAGCCATCCATCAGCCCTTTGTAGTGGGTCCTTAGATCCAGACCTGTTCACTGCAAACACCAACTAGTAGTGTTGTCACGCTACAAGGGTTCCTTGTCTCGTCTCTGCAAGTCACTTTGGTTGCACCACTATCGTCTCTTCAACTGTCGTAACTCACACGCCATTACTTGACCACCTTCGGTCTCTCACTCGACCCAATCCTTTGGATTCTTAATCTATACGTCTCTTTTCCAGAGTCACTGAATAAACCTAAAAAATATTTATCATTTGATCCTAACTCAACAGCTAGGCTATGTCACATCAGACAACTATTCATGATTCAATCATCCTTGATTACTACCAGTTATCCGATCATTCATCGTAATGATCTTGACTCATGACCTCAAATCAACAGTCTCTAAATCTCATAGATCCATAATCATGGTTACCGAATCATCCTTACGTCCGAACCATATTATCGAACCCTATCTTTCATAGTTAGGTCATTCTGACCAATTGTCCTATCGCTTAACAAGGTTAGAATCCTCAAATCAGTAACCTCTAAGACTTTAATCGACAATCCCCAAATCTCTAAGTAGGGATTTCATTCTATGAACCATCAGTTTATTTTTCCCCCTAAGTCTCCACTTGTGGTTCTTACTAACTGGGTCTAACCATATTATATCACCTTAAGTCTCCAAGTTTCTATTCCCTAAATCTCCAAATAAAAGTTTCGCTTTGATACCAATTATAACACCCCACTTTCTCAGGCGTGTTATAACTTGAGACAATTCTGGGATAATAAATTTTTTTCTATTCAAAACTACAGCTAAACCATATCATTCCTCATATCCAACCCAAAATTTTCATTCATTTATCTCAAAAGAGAATCATCATAAACATGAAATGCGAAAGTTAGAATCGAACCTTAACTTTAACATTATCCAATAATAAGGTTATACATCATCATTGCTTAAAACGTTTAGAATTCAAAGTAGCAGAACCTTAAATACATAGACAACATGAACGCATAACCATTACACCATGCACTTTAGCTGTAATACCCAAGAAATTGGGATTATTTGAGAATAAGTGTTTTATTAGAAAAATGAAATTTCGAGGTAGATTGTTATCTAAATAGCCTAAAAAATTGATCGAATCGACTGCAGGGAATGCCCCGGAGCTGATATATCTAAGGAAAATGATATGACATTGACGATCATTTTGAGGCATGATTTTTGGCATCAGAAGAAATTAGATCAGGAACGATTTTGGTATAGCTAAAATACAACTATGATTTGGGCAGAAAAACTAAATTATCGCAAAAGACTTTTGAGAGGTCAACGGAACCCTAAGGAGGTTCATATTTAGTATGTAAAACAACCCTTCAGTGGTTTCAGGAAGTAACAAAAGGGTTTACGGCCAAAATAAAGATTCGGGCCTAAGTGCAATTTCTTGAATTTGCCCGAGAGATGTCAAAATGACATTTTTTCGGAATCTAAGAGGATGAAATGAAGAGTTCAAAGCTTGACAGATTCAATGGAAGTTACAAAAAGTTCGGGGTCTTCGTGGAAAAGCCAAAAGGTAAAGAAGTCAAAATGAATAGGCAAAAGTGCAATTTCCCAAACTTGGAAGCTACCATGGCCAACCAAGCTTCTGGCCACCCTTCCTATCATTGAATTCGGTGGTGAAAGACTCAAGGGAGTGGGATAAGGGACCATGGGGCAACACCTAGGCCCAACAATTGGCCTTGGCATTCACTAAAATAGTCAAATTTCAGCCAAAAGTGGCCGAAAAATTGGGCCACTATAATCAGATTTTGGGGGCTATCTTCAAGGATTTTGGATCGATATGGGGCAAGTAAAGGCCTCAGGGAGGTTGGATCGACCAGCCATGAGTGTTTGGAGGCTTAGGGTTGCCTATAAATAAAGGTTTTTAGAATGACTGAATGAAGTAAAAAATTAAAATCTCATATTTGAGAGTTCATGAATAAATTGAGGGGAACGGATAAGGGGCTTTTGTTCCCCAAGTCCATAGGATCATTCCTGTGAAATTTGAGCAATTTTCGTTAAGAGATGAAGGAGATATGGAGCTTCGACGGAAAATTAAGTTTTGCCAAAAAATCGAGTTGAGCTTTCAAAAAATGGCTCCAATTGACTGATTTGAAGCTATAATCCTATAGAGGATGAAAATAGAAAAGTGTAAGTTCAAACGAAAGGCAAAATGGAGGTCAAACAAAGAAGATATGGTCAAACAACTAGAGCTGATCTGAATATCGCCGAAGAATACGACTGGCACATGCAGTGCACACGCCAGCTGGGCC
Organism: Diospyros kaki; assembly: GCA_036245055.1. Taxonomy (NCBI): domain Eukaryota; kingdom Viridiplantae; phylum Streptophyta; class Magnoliopsida; order Ericales; family Ebenaceae; genus Diospyros; species Diospyros kaki. Next base: position 6,666,951 of record BSEG01000010.1, read on the forward strand.
CCGTGAGTGGGGGCGCGTGAGGGATCTAAAAATTATGAAAAAAAATTTCTAAATTCATAAAAAATCGAGATCTAGAATGTAATATCCTAGTATTTTGAGAATAATAATAATTAATATTTTGTATTTAAAATATTTTTTGACATCCATTAGAGATTATAATTGAGAAAACTAATAGGCTTAAAGTTAGTGGGCTAAGTTGAAAAAATAAAGGCTAAGTAAATGGGCTTAGAGTTAGTGAGCTAAGTTGGGGGAAAAAAAAAAGGCTAAGTAAATGGGCTAATTAGTGGGCTAAGAAAATTGGTTTAAAATTAATAAACTAAATAAAAGAATAATCTATTCAAAAAAAGATTTAGTAAAAGATAATTAAGTTGACAAAATAATTAAAGATAATGGGTGAAATAATTGAGAAATGTGGGAGACAAAATAGGGTGTGGACAAATAATTAAAGATTATGAGTAAGATTTAATGGAAAATAATTAAGAAAAGTGATAAAATAATTAAAGATAATGGTTGAAATAATTGAGAAATGTAGGAGACAAAGTAGGGTGTGAACAAATAATGGGTAAAATAATTAAGAAATGTGGAAGACAAAGTAAGGTGTAAACAAATAATTAAATATTATGTGTGAGATTTAATGAGAAACAATTAGGAAATGTGACAAAATAATTAAAGATAATGGGCGAAATAATTGGGAAATGTGGGAGACAAAGTAAGGTGTGGACAAATAATCAAAGATAATAGGTAAAATAATTAAGAAATGTGAGAGACAAAATAGGGTGTAGACAAATAATTAAAAATTATGACTGAAATTTAATGAAAAATAATTAAGAAATGTGACAAAATAATTAAAGATAATGGTTGAAATAATTGAGAAATGTGAGAGACAAAGAAGGGTGTGAACAAATAATGGGTGAAATAATTAAGAAATATGGGAGACAAAGTAGGGTGTTGACAAATAATTAAAGATTATGTGTGAGATTTAGTGAAAAATAATTAGGAAATGTGACAAAATAATTAAAGATAATGGGTGAAATAATTGAGAAATGTGGGAGACAAAGTAAGGTGTAGACAAATAATCAAAGATAATGGATGAAATAATTAAGAAATGTGGGAGACAAAGTAAGGTGTAGACAAATAATTAAAGATTATGAGTGAAATTTAGTGAAAAATAATTAAGAAAGTTGACAAAATAATTAAAGATAGTGGGTCACTACAATTATGCTAAGTTTAATTCAACCTCCTATAAATAGAGGAAACTTGAAAGGTTTAAGAATTTAAATTAGAAGGAGAAAGGTTGAAAGAAAGATTTGAGAGTGAACAAGAGATTTGAAAAAGAGAGAAAAAAAGAAAATATATATATATATAGAGAGAGAGAGAGAGAGAAACACCAAAAATGTCTTAAAAAAATCCTATAGGGTGGGTTTAGTAGTTTGTTTGAAAATTTGTGGCAGAAGGCGTTGTTGAATACACAAATCGAGGCATCATCACAATATAGAAGAATACCGAATCGCTCCGCGGGAAGATGAGTTATCTTTGAAAATTTCTTCAAAAATTTCAGGAAAATGAGAATGATATCTTAGAATTTTGTATGGTGAAATTAGAAGAGAAATACATAATTAGTATTTATTATGGATTTTTGAGGTAATAGATACTTGAAAATCAAAGAGAAGATGAGAAATAAATGGAACATGGATTCAAAAAATTATGAAGAAATTTCAGAGGCTTAGGAATATTGTTTTAAAAATTATTGTGAAGAGAAATTGAGAAAATTTTATAAGGAAATATTTATTTCATAATCTTGAGGAAATAATATGAGGAAATGAGGGAAATTAAGTAATTATGATGCCCAAGTTACGTTAAGCTTCATAATTGAGTACGATTGGAAGTCCGACGTGAATTTTGAGGTAAAATTTCGCTAGGGGCAAAATTATCTTTTTGTAAAGTAAATGGTACTTTCCAACTACATTTAGTTTTATGAAAAGGCTTGGTTTGTAAGTGATTTTCCCAAAACCCAATTTTATGTAAATGGTTTTATCATGTTGTCATGTTTTGGTGTGAATATGTCATGTAGATTGTATTTACATGTTATGATGAAATGTGCATATGTACACGATGATATTATTGATCATGCATCGCATAAGGGTTTGAGAGTACGAGCCGGGACCGCTGCTCTATCAAGGGTGCACCCATACATCTCGACCTGATAAGGAGGCTGTGAAAATGGGGAGTAGCAATAAGGTACGGTCGGCTCAAACAAAAAGCAAATGGAAAAGGACATTTTGCATTTTGCATTTATGCACGAAATGTGTTTATTGTTCCCTTACTTAGATGATTCATCATCTAGCTTAGGCTTTGCCCCTGGAATATTCAAACTTTCCAGATGAAGATTATAGCAAAAACGAGGATGAATGAGGCATAAAATGACACTTAGCAAAGTGCATGATAAGTTGTACGATGAGTTGAATGTATGTTATATAGCCAATGTGTTTAAATTCTGTTACTTTGAATTCTGAACGTTTAAAAGAATGATGATATATGGTCTCATTTATAGTTAATGATGATATATAACCTTATTTATAGTTAATGAGAATGTAAGAATTGATTTATGATTAATGTGAAGATGTTAGGTTCGATTATAGCTTCCGCAATTTAATATTCATGATGATTCTCTTTCGAGATAAATATATTGAGATTTTGGGATAAATATGAGGAATAATATGATTGAGCTTTAAGTTTGAAAGAAAAAAAAAATTTATTGTCCCAACTTATAACGCACTCGAGAAAACGAGGCGTTACATAGAAGGCTATGCAAAAATTTTTAGTTTTGGCCTTCCTAGTTTCTCGATTTCCACAATGACCAGCCTCGTTTTGCGCGCAAACGAAGCTTTGATGTATGTTCTAAAATTTTCATTTGAAGTTCTTAGAATATAATGAATTGTTGTGGAAAAAAATTGGAGAAAATAGTTTAAGAGGTATTTATTTAGAATTTTAGAAGGGAAAATGGAGAAAAATATGAAGAAATTGATGTATTGAGATATTTTTTGAATAAATATGATTTATAGGATTTTTGTGCTCAATGATTAGTGATTCATGCAATTTTTAAGGTTTGGCATGTAAATCGAGATAGTGCACGTTTTTTGAGGTATTCTGAATTTTGTGCTAAAGATGAGTGGTTTTTCCTAAAAGCTTATACATGTATTCTGCTTATGTTAAGCATAATAGTCTTGAAAGTGGCTAAGTTATATGTATTATATGAGCATCCTATCATATTTATACATGTTGTTAGAACAGTAGGTTCTATGGCACACACCAAGAGGGGGGGTGAATTGGTTATTTTAAACTTAATTGATAGAACTTGAAAAACTTTTTAATACAGGTTGAAGTTTTAATGATTTAAAACGTGAAGCATATAAAATGACAAATATGAATCAAGTGAGAAATTAATGAATGCTTGGAAAGACAAAGATGATTTAAAGAACACAAGCACACAAGAACACCAAGATTTATAGTGGTTCGGCTTAACCCAAGCCTAATCCACTACTTTAGCTCCTCACTAAGGATGTTTCAAACCATCCACTAAAACCCCCTACTTAAACCAAGTAGGTCCTCTAGTCCGAGACTAGGAATTACAAAATCTCCCACTCAAATAGGCCCTCTAGCTATACAAGCTAGGAAAACAAGAAATATATAATTGGAGAGAATCTAAGAGATGAATCTATTAGTTACAATGTCTCTCAAAAATGATACAAGGCTTAAATGAATGTAAACAAATTAAGATCACAGCCTTGAAGAGAGAAAATAGAAGCACAGTAAATGTAAATAGAAACGAGTGTAAAATGTAAGCTCAATTCAATTCGTTCCCGTCCATTAGCCACTCCTTGATCATCCATGAGTTGTATATATAAGCATCCATAAAGATTGAAGAAGAAACTAGTCGTTGTTGTGACCGTTGGAGTTGAAAAACTAGCCGTTATAAAATTCTGTGAAACACAATAGTCGACAGAGAAAAAGATTAGTTGACTATTTTTACATGTAAAGCAAGAAATAGTCGACAGACAAAACGAATAGTCGACTATTTTATAACACAAAATTTCAATAGTCGACAGACACATTCCAATAGTCGACAGATGCTGAAATATGAAGAAATTTTTGAAATTTATGAACAAAAATAGTCGACAGATCAGAAGGCATAGTCGACTATTTTTACTCAATAGTCGACAGATGCTAAAATAGTCGACAGATGCTTGAATAATCGACAGAACAATCAAAATAGTCGACTATTTCAAAGCATAGTCAACAGAATGAACCTGATAGTCGACTATTCTTTTGAAAATCTTGAATTTTCAATACATCCTTATTCGATTCTTTTAAAAACTCATTTTGATTATCTTTAAAGCAAGTTGAGATTATCAAAAGTATAATTTGGAACAAATCATTCTTAACAAGCAAGTTGAGATTATCAAAAGTATAATTTGAAACAAATCACTCTCAACAAGCAAGTTTTTCAAATCACTCTCAACCATACTCAATATTTCTTCTATAAGATTTCATATCTTGCTTCAACACTTATATACTAAAAATTCATTTTCTCATTCATATAATCCACATAGTAGAAATTGATTTTCATATAGTCATTTATCAAAAACCATTCATATAGACATTTATCAAAACCATTTCATTACCAAAAGATATTAGATATCAAAATACCAAGAGATGGTTTTCTAAAATGAACACACTTTCAAAAACATGTTCTAGTTAGTCTTTTGCCTTAGAATTGTTTTGACCAACGATTTCAAGGAGATTCTTTTTAGATCTTAAAACTTGTTTATGCTAATCTCCAATTAATATAAAAGATCATAGATCATTTTAACAAAGCACTTTGAAATTGATTTTTGTTTCCAAACTATATGCTTTGATTGAGAGAAAATAAAAACCATTTGAAATTTTTCATCATCAAAACTAAACACAAGAGTAAAATATCACATGTATTGTAGCACCAATGGATTATGATTTTTACATGGCACGATATTATTAGCGTATTGATACTCATGCATGGGATTGGGATGTCACCCTGATAGTGTAGTCGTAATTTTTCAAGGACAAATGATGAAACAACATTAGGATTATCCTGAAAGTAGGTCAGGATTCTGCCTAGGGTCTTGTGCCAGGCCGGTGGGCTAAGGAAGTTACACTAGGGCATGTGATCATTCATGTTATTGCATCATGCATTCATGTATCATGTTTCTAAACTCATTGGAATATTCATCTTCTAATTGGGTTATGTCCCTGAAACATTCAAACGTTCTAGTTAGGATTTGAAAGTATGGCAAGGGGATGATTGAGATGTGACGGAACGTGATGACGTGGCTGATGAGTTTCACGAGTTGTTCTGGTATATTTTCCTTCATGAGGATTCAAGATATGTCTTTAGTCATGGTTAGAAGATTATACTACATTGAAGATCATGTATAATTGTTACGATTTAATGTATTTATGAGAAATCGTTAGATTATACAAATAAGTCTCCATGTATTTAAGTATTTGATGATATGATGGTACAGATTCTTATGTTATGATTAAGTGAATTCAGTTATGTACCATATCAAGTTTCGATTTTAACCTTTCATATTTATGATGATTACCTGTCTTGGCTTATTGATTCTTGTTTAGTATTCTGGGAAGGTAGAATGGGATTGTTGGGAAATTATTTATATTGAAAAAAAAAATATTCCTGAAATTCCTAAGTTATTTAATGCTCAAAAAAACAGAGCGTTACATTAACTAAGTGCTATAACATGCCTCTTTCATCCTCATTCCTACTACAATCTCCATCTGAAACGTTTAAATATTCTAGGGGCAAAGCCCACGTTAGATGCTGAATCATCTAAGTAAAGGTACATCATTTAATGCATATATATGAATGCAATGTACATATCATTATTACTCTATGTTTGGGTCGACTGCACCCAACTGTTACTTGTCATTTTTAAAGTGTTCTTGTGTTATGAAATGAGCCATCACTCCAACACTTATTTCCATTGGGTTCTAAATTTCGGCATTATTCATTTCAGTAGTAGCTGGTAGGTTAAACACTGTTGTTTTGATATTTAGGCATTAGCCGAATTAAGGTGGTGATCGGCTAGGTAAGAAGAAGACAAAAAGGAATATAGTTTGTTAGAATTTGTTCCAGGTGCAGGCCCATCTCTAATAAGGGAATATCCCTCCAAACGGCCTATATTTCTGCACCCCTCCATCGTGAGGAGGCATCAATGAGAATATCAGAATATATTTCCTTCCTATTCTTTCTCTCTCTCTAACCTCTTTTCTCTCTACTCTCTACTCTAATCTCTAAATCCTTCTCAAGTTCTTATCGGAGAAGGATTAATTCCTACCACAAGAGCGAGGTCGTGACAACTTGGTATTGGAGCAGAGATTCTCGGCCAAAGGCTCGGTGACTAAGAAACAATGGCAGAAGGGACTCGAATGAAGGACATGGAGACGCGACTTCAGCAGCTAGGATTGGCGGTGACAGAATTCCAAAACAGAATGGATAGGATAGAGTTGGAGGCTAACCGAAACCACGAAGCATTGATCACTATGGACCAAAAGGTGGAGGACTCTATGGAGGCACTCGAAAGAAGGCTGGAAGGGTCGATCACGAGGGTGCGAGAAGAACTGGGAGCTCAAATCCAGCAGTTCATGTAACACCCCGTCTCGCCAGGTGTGTCACTATAAGGCAATTCTTGGGATTTCTTTTTTTTTTTCCAACACCAACATGCGCGGCGTGTCAAGAACAATCCCCACATGCAGACACAAAACCCCGAGAATCCCAGCCTTGCTCGTTTAACTAACAAGATCATTAATCTTAAACTAAACGAGGTATAAACAACACAGTGGAACAGTTAATACCAAATATCATGGCCTACCACGAGTTTCATACATAATGTTTCCACACCGAAATACGTATTACAACGTTACAAAATGATTACAACACTATCATGTGATCGTTCATACATATATCGAAGTAAATTCTAACGCCTCTAAGATGCTACAATGACTACCAAACTAAACACCATTGGCCCCACCGGCCATGTCCTCGATCTCGCAGCAGTCTCTGGTTGGAATGTTGAATGTTCCAAGGACATAACCTAGGCTAGATGATAAAACATCTAAGTGATGGTATGAAACAATTTAAAGAATGCATGAAGACATACGAGCATGGCATATACAAACACAACAACATGCAACACGTCTAACTTAAGAAATCTCCCTGACAAACTCAACCTCCCATGGAAAATCCATTCCACACACCGCTGGGGTTAACCTTGTGGCGACATACTTAATCTCTTGAGTGCCCTACCGTGTCACTCATTCACCCAGATTAACATTGCCCCATTCTCAAGTAGACCCTATCCCGTCCTACACGGACATAAGACCGACACGAATATCAATACCCCGATGATATGAAAATCACACGCCATGCACTGACTCTTTTTATAAGTAAAAATAGTTGATGCAATTTACCACATGTTCAATATGCAAATGATGCCACAAGTACATAAATAATACGCCTTTGCAAAACAACACAGGTTCCGGAGGGTAAAATCGCTCACTAAAATTAGTCCAATCATGTGTAACCTAAGTTTGGGAGGGTAAGCCGCTCACCTGAACCCACTACACACACTCCAATACATTTTCACTATAAGGTAATACTAGAATCAGACCACTCACCTCGAACGTATTCGGATGGCCTCGATCCTCGTGTACTACCTCGATTTGTGTGCTAAATCACAAACTCTTTAACTTATACTCAACCTCGAGCCATGATACTCCGTAAACATCATATTTAATTAAAGAGCATCAAAATCCATTTTTTCTTCAATTTTCCATAATTTTCTCTATTTTTCTCCCAATTTTCACCTTGATAATTCCAACATAATTGTCTCCTCAAATATTTTCTCAAATATTTCAACATGATAAATCCTAAAATAATTAAATAAAAATACTGGAAGAAAAATGCCAAATTGCCCCTATCACACGTGCCTGGCGCGTGTCTGCGCGTGAAAGCTGGCGCGTGTAGCCACGTGCCACCGTCTTCTTCCTTAGATCCGGTAGCCGACGGTTGCTCCGATGGCCACAAAAGTGGTACCCCTTTGAAGCCCTCCTTGAATCGATCCTATTGGCACCGGCTTCAGGCCGAAACCTCGCCAGAAAATGCCCGAAAATGGAAGTTGCAAGCGGCAGCAGGCAATCCGCCACCCGTTCTCGGCCAAGCTTCAATCGGCCTCTACACTTGATGAAAATGCACGCAAAACCTCCCAAAATCTTCCCCTTGATGCAAGAACCAATAGCCCCTTATCAAAGCTTCGAAAATCATCTAAAAACACGATCAATTTGTTGCCAAAATCATCGAAACCCTTGGCCCCTTTTATACTCAAAAATCGACCTTCTTCCGGCCAATCATTGGCCATAGCTTGGTCCCCAAGCCTCCTAGTGCTGGACACCACCTCCCCCAGGTCACCCTTGGCCATCCCATGGCTAGATTTGTCCTCCATGTGCGGCGATTTGCGGAGGCTGAAATCTAGTTGTTGTGTTCACATTGTAACTTTCATTTTATTACACTTTGACCCCATGCTTTCATCTAATGACTTTTTTGCCCTTTCCATGATACCCCTAACCTAACCAACTATATCACTAAGGCCCACAAGATTAGCACTCTTCATTTGATCCTTGAAACTCCTGAAAAAATATCGTTTTGACCTCCCTCGGGCAAATTTAAAAAATTACACTTAAGCCTAGTTGATCGTTTTAACCTTAAATCCATTCGTTTTAACCTGAAATTGCTTTAGGGTTGTTCTACACATAAAATATTGGTCCTTAACACGCTCCGTTGACTTTCTAGATGATCCCTACGTCAATTCGGTTCTCCCAACCCAGTCGATAGCTGAACCAAAAACTATTCCCAAACCAGCTTCCTTCATTACCTAAAATCATGACCTGTATTACCTGTTGATACCATCACATTTTCCTTGGCTATCTAAAGTCTGAGGTACTCTCTCTGATCGATTCGATCACTTAAGACTGCAATAGTGTACCTAAAGCCTCATTTTTCCAAAAATTTCAGTTATACCCTTCACAAAATTTCATTTATATCTTTAAGAAATTCCTGGGTATTATAGTTCATGGTGATGTTTGGCCAGCAAAACCAGATCAGGTTAGCTCAAGATTTTCCACATAGAGAGGAGAATGAACCCCTCCTACAAAGAGTTATGGTTAACCGAGAAAGAGGAGGACGAAAAGATTTAGAAGGGATCGAAGGAAAAAGAGGAGAAGAGCAGAACAACCCCCCTCCAAGATTCCCTATGCCCCGAATGGAAATCCCAATATTTGAAGGGATTCATTCTCGTTGGTGGATGAGGAAGTATGAGAGGTTGTTTGAATGATACAACGTACTAAGAATGCAGAGGGTAAGCTTAGCCACTGCATACTTCAATGAGGTGGTAGATGCGTGGTTTCAAGGATGCTTGAGATTAAGGAGAAAATACACCTAGGAGGAGTTCTCTGAGAAGTTATGCGAACTGTTTGGGGAGAGAAGTATGGCATACACCATCGAAGAATTCAATAAGCTAAGATAGACCGGGAGTGTGGGATCCTATCTCAGGAGGTTTGAAGAGCTTAGATCGTATATGGTCAATAATAACCATCACATTTCGGAAGCCTATTTTGTATCATGCTTCATATATGGGCTGAGCGAAGAACTCAGAACAATGGTAAAAATGATGAAGCCTCAGATAGTCGAGCAAGCTTCGGAGAGTACCCGCTTGCAAGAGATGATGGTGGAGGCCTTAATAAAAAAGCAAAGACAGCTGCCAAGGGGAGCGAACACCAGAACGCCTAGTATGGGGGCGAGGGGTCACACCTGTGATTCTACCAAAGGGAACACGATAGGAAAGCCATTTTCGGGAATGAGCTCCATCCCCTATAGGGAACAGTTACGAGAGTAAAGGAGAATAACGGGCCTATGCTTCAGATGTGGAGATAGATACCACCCGAGTCATTAGTGCAAGAGGCAGATTTTACTAAAGGAAGGAGAGGAAGAGAAAGGGAAAGATGAGGCCAGAGAAGAAGGTGTGGAAGAGGCTGAAGAAGAAGACAATGGGGAGATATCCATACACGCCCTAAAGGGAGTGGTCGATAACAAGATCATCAAGGAAAGAGGCCAAGCTAAGGATTGCCACCTCAAGATTTTGATAGATGGCAGGAGCACCCATAGCTTCCTTGATGGAATCATGGCTAAGAAATTGAAGTGCCCGCTCACGGGAACCCCTCGCTTGAGCGTGACAGTAACCAACGATCAAAGGGTGCTAAGCAATTTCTCCTGCAATGGTTTCTGTTGGGAGGTGCAAGGGGAGAAGTTTGAAACCAACTTGAGATTGCTTCAGCTAGAAGGATGCCATGTGGTCCTAGGAGTGGACTAGATGAAAAGGGTGAGCCCTATCAGCTTCGACTTCAATAGGATGGAGGTGTCCTTTGAGAAAGATGGTAAGAGGATGACCCTATCTGGGGGAAATGAGATGGGAACCTGTAAAATGATATCAGGAAGGAGGGTGTAAAGAATGTTGAAGAGCAAGTGGAGTCGGATAGCTCACCTCTTCTCGGTGGTGGCAGCAGAAGGAGATCAAGAAGAGCCAACACTGTAGAGGGAAATGGGATTGACAGTAAGCACACTGATAAGTGTCTTTTATACACTAATTTTGGTCTATAAACTTAGCATTTATACATTCAATGAGCATGATTTCTACTTGATTTGGTTCTATATATGGTTATGTAGATGTGGAGCATGTGTTAAAGCGGACATGGAGCAAAAAGAGTGATTTTGGTGCATTATGGGAGTGAAATAAAGCTTGGAGGCATGGTTGGGTTTCGAATTAAAAGAAAGCAAAAGAGTATCGAGAGCAAGAAGTTGAAGATGATAAAGCAAGAGACTAAAGAAGAAGGCTAGCGGTCTTACAGCGGAATGCATACCGCTGTAGCACCGCTATAAGGTTTAGTTTCTGGAGCTCACGGTCCTACAGCGGAATGCATACCGCTGTAGGACCGCTTTAGGAATTGCTTTCTGGAGCTCATGGGTCTGCAGCAACAAGCATACCGCAGTAGGACCGCGGTAGGGTTCAAAACTTCGTGAAAAGGCCGTTTTAAGCCCGTTTCAATCCAAATAAAAGAGAAATAGACTCCTTTAAAGTGTGGGACTTTGATAACCTAAAGAGAACTATATAAAGACTTATTCTTGAATCTTTTGGGAGTCTTTTGGGGAGTGAGAAGAGAAGCGGATGGAAGATTGAAGACTACTCTTAGGTTGTATTTTTCTTTTCTTTTCTTTTCTTCTCTTTCTCAATTCTTTGCTATGGATTCCAACTCTTTTCCTTTTCTTTTGATTGAGAGCATGCATAGCTAAGTTTTTATAACTAGGGTGAATGATGAAACCTCGACTTCTAATGATTTGATTTAAAGTTATTCGATTTGCTATTTTCTTATCCATTCGGGTTGATTGTTTGTTATGTTCATAATATTGTTTTGATGCTTGATCACCATTGGAACATATTTGTGATTTGTATTGCTTTCGAGAGATTCAATATGGATTAGACATGGTAGCAAACAACATAGGGTCCTATAATAGGTAGAGATACCGTAATGCCCTATGAAATCATTTTGTGATGATCTCCGTGATTGAATGCATGTTTATATGTTCGAAGGTTGACTAGAGATAGTTAATCTCATATATATTCATAGAACTGAATGACCATCGAGAGAGGCTTTTGGTTGTGATTGGATCATCGATTTTCAACCTAAGATAAGGAATAGCAAGACCCGAGTAACGAATAATTGAATCATAGAAGGTCGATGGTGGATTCACAAACCCTAGTGTCATAATCTTGTGAGTTTTAAATCAAAAGAATTATTTTGTTTGCATCTTTTATTCATAAATTAGTTTTCATTATAGTTGAATTCTTTGTTAATGTGTGTGTTAGGTTAAGGTTAAATCAGTTAGAGTAAACGTCAAAAGTTAGTCCTCATGGGTACGACACTCTATTCATCACTGTATTACTTGTCACGATCCGTCCACTTGCGGGATAGAATTAGACGGACAAGTTTTTGGCGCCGTTACCGGGGACAAGTTTTTGGCGCCGTTGTCGGGGACTAACTCTTTTGATTATTGCTTTGATTGACATTAGCTTTAACTATCAAATTTTGTTTTCATTATTTTTCTAGGCTAAGCTATTTCAATTTGTGTGTGTGCAGAGATTGAGTTAGTGCATGAGCCGTTCAGAACGTTTGGATATTTGTGAGTTTGATCCTGAGATAGAAAGAACGTTTCATCAAAGGCATCATGAACAAAGAGCAAGGAGGGAAAAGCAACTAAGTAACATGGGTGACAATGCAAACCAACTTGTTCCAATGGTGCAGCCCGTTGAGGTCAATGAAAGAGATATTCTGATGGGGGACTTCATGATGCCCCCAATGATTGAGAACCGATCAAGCATAATCTATCCTCCTTACGGGCATGAAAACTTTTAGTTGAGACCGGATGTGATCAATCTCTTTGCCAACAACTTACCTTTTTATGGAATGAGTGAGGAAAATCCACACTATCACTTGTCTTGATTTCTAGAGTATTGTGAGAATTTCAAGTATCAAGGAATTAATGAAGAGGCACTCAAGATGCGTCTTTTCCCTCACACTCTGAAGGATAAGGCTCGAGAGTGGTTAGACTCATTACCACCGGGTAGTATTACTTTATGGACAGATTTGGTACAGAAGTTCACACTCAAATACTTCCCACCGGCTAAGATTACCAAGTTTAAGCATGAGATTTCAACTTTTCAGCAAGCTGAGTCTGAAAATTTTCATGAGGCATGGGAGAGGTTCAAGGAGCTTTTGAGAAAGTGTCCAAGTCACGATTTTCCATTACCAGCCCAAAATCATTATTTTTATGCTAGTTTAACTCCTTACAGTCGTTCAGCGGTAGATTCTACAACAGGTGGTTCCATTCGAAATAAATCAGCCGGGCAACTTCATGATCTTTTTGAAACAATGTGTGAGCAGTTTGTAATGTGGCCAGATAGGAATTCACATAAAAGAGCAGCAGGAGTGCATGAAGTGGATGTGAGTACTTTAATGCTAGCTAAGATTGATGCTTTGTCAAAACAGATGGAAGCATTCAAATACGCCTCATCCGCTAATATGGCGCAAGGATCTCATCCTATTTGTGTAACTTGTGGGGCAAATCATCTGTCGTTTGAATGTCCACTAGTCATCATGGATCCTTCTTTCACAGAGCAGGCCGCATATGCACAGAACTTTCAACATCAACAAAATAATCCATTTTCTTATATGTACAATCCCGGCTGGAGAAACCATCCTAACTTCTCCTATGGCAACAATCAGAATAGTCAAAATCCACCAAAAATGGGAAGACCACAAGAAGAAAGAGGAAGATGGGAAGAAGCAGTCTCAAAGCTTCAAGAACAAAGTGACCGGACCGACGCAGCTATTAAGAATATTGAAAATCAGATTGGGCAGCTAGCAAAAATCCTAACAGAGAGACAACTGGGCACATAGCCAAGCAATACAAAAGTTAACCCAAAGGAGCAAGTAAATGCAATCACAACAAGGAGTGGGGTGCAACTACCAGAAATTCATGTTAAAAGGCTAGGTGTGGTAAAAGAAAATGGTATTGTTCAGGAGACAACAGATCAACTTGAAATGCCTGAAGTAGTAGCTGAACAAGAGAAGGTAATTCCACCGTCGATTAAGCCATATGTTCCTCCAATTCCATTCCCTCAGAGGTTGCGCAAACACAAACTAGATAAGCAATTTGAGAAGTTCCTCGAGGTATTCAAGAAGCTTCACATAAACATCCCATTTGTTGATTCCTTAACTCAAATGCCTAGCTATGCGAAATTTATGAAGGAAATTTTATCAAATAAGAGGAAATTGGAGGAGCATGAAACTGTTATGCTAACGGAGGAGAGCAACGCTATATTGAAAAACAAACTACCACCGAAACTTAAAGATCCAGGGAGTTTCACTATTCCTTGTACTATTGGTAGTTTATTATTTGAACGAGCTCTATGTGATTTGGGTGCTAGTATAAATCTAATGCCTTACTCTATTTTCAGGAAGCTTGGATTAAAAGAACCAACACCCACCACTGTTTCTCTTCAATTAGCTGATAGAAGTATCAAATATCCAAGGGGAGTAATGGAGAACGTTTTGGTAAAAGTGGATAAATTTATTTTTCCTGTTGACTTCTTTGTTCTGGACATGGAAGAAGATTATGATATGCCGTTAATTTTAGGGAGACCTTTTCTTGCCACAGGAAGAGCTTTGATTGATGTCCAGCAAGGGACACTTAGCCTTAGAATTTATGATGAGACGGTTACATTTAATGTATTTAAGGCTATGAAACATTCTAATGACAATGAAAAAGAAGTCTTAAAGAGAGATGTCATTGTGGATTTGGTAGAAAAATCTGATCACCCTAAAGAAAATTGCATTGCTAACTCTTTTGATGAGCAGGAACAAAGTTTGGATGCCAAGAACAAGGTCGTGGTCATGGGTTCTTTGGGAGAGGAGCAAAAAGATTGTCCGTCCAAAAGAGACAAACTATGTTCTTTGGATGTTTCTTCTTCTTCAAAAGCCAACCCACCAAGTCATGAAAAAGAAAAGTTGGTAAAGGTGTTGAGGGAGCAAAAGAAGGGGATTGGATTGAAACTTACTAACATTCAAGGAATAAGTTCATTAAATGGCACCCACAAAATGTTGATGGAAAAAGGATTCAAGCCTCCTTGAAGATGGAGGCCTAGTCAAGCTAATGACTTTAAACAAACGCTTATTGGGAGGCAACCTAATTTCCTATCTCTTTCATTTATTGGCATGTTGCATTTGTTTTTTCTCTTTTATTCTTTACTTTGAGTTAGGTTCGAGTGTCATTATTTAAGATTTTGCACAAAAATAATGTTGAGGCCATCATAACAGCATGCATATGATGTGCTTGATAAAATGCCCAAACCAATATTTACTTGCACATTGCACCTTAAGTTTGGGATTGTGAGGTCTAAGTTTGAGGGGAATTTGGGCATCCATGTGACTCTGTCTACTTCATGTCGTTCTTATTCGTTGTTGCCCTCTCATGTTCAAACTTGTGCACTGTAGGTACATTTTCAAAAGTGATAATGCAGTCGAAGAGCCATCCTACACCAACTGCTTACAAGGGCAAAGCCATTGCCAAAAGTTCCAATACCTCAAAACAAGCATGTGTTGATCTATCTACCATCACAACCTTAACACTATGGACTGGGTACATTCCTTCCTTTTCTTTATCTTCGTTCCATTGGGACAATGAAACGTTTAAGTTTAGGGGGAGGTTCGCGATGGGCAGCTTACATATGTTGTATGGTTTGATAAAAAAAAAATTGTCTTGTGTTGTTGGGTAGACGTGCCATCAATGATGAATCTTATTTGGTACCATTTTGATGAAATGAGTAAAGATAGTGATGCTACTCATTTTGTTTTGTGATTCATTATCCATGTTAGACGAATGTTTGAGCACAAGTGTCAGGAGGTTATATGCATAGGTTTCCATATAGACTTTTGCCCTTAAACCAACTTTGTGAGCAACTCAATCATCAAACATTATGAAAAGAAAAGTTTGGGGAAGGTTGAGCCATGATGGCAAATGTTGAGGAATGTGTTGACTCCGTGCTTTATGTGGAATGTGTTAGGCATATTAAAGGAAGCTAAGCAATGACCATAGGCTAGTGATCTAATCCCTATGTCACTATGTCGTGCACCAATTTAAATTTGAACTTGCATATATCTTATACCTTTCTTTGTAGCCTGAATGACTTGAGTGATTATGCCCGTAGGGGTATCTTAAAACCTGATGCCCCGTGGTCATCTGACTTGGGAGTCATCGGCTGAAAGCTCGTTACAAAGGTCATTTAGAAAGCTTAATGGAGTGAAGGCTTGCACATAAGATATCTAAAAAAAAAATAAACGAGATGGAGCATAAAATGCACTCGTTTAGCAAAAAAAAAAAATCACAATAATGGTGCCGATGTTTGTAACTCTTAGGGATTGAGAATACTGGTGGGTTTGACTGTCTAGTGGATGTTAGCATGCCAAAACATTCAAAATAAATGAGAGTCTTCACAAACCGAGACAACGCCATTTTTGGCTAAAACCAATCAAACCGAAGCAAAAAAGAAAAGAGTGATAAGAACACCTAGGGATTGAATGAAAAGACCAAGTTTGGGGGTGGAGTGAATATCACGAGTGGGAAAGTGTACAGGACCATCGAAGGGTCGGGATACCAACAACCTTATGCATGATATTGTACCTGACAGGATTCGCACACACACACGTCAAAACATGGAATAGGTCCAAAACACTTGTGTAGCATTACTAGAAAACTCTATGTGAATTATAAATGATACCAAAATCTGAAACTACCTTGAAGGCTATTCAACTTGTAAGTGATTTTGAAATATTAGTTATTCTCTACTTGAGGGGTGATATATTGGAGTCGATAATCTTGCTCGGGACGATCAAGAGTGTAAGTTTGGGGGTATTTGATAAGTGTCTTTTATACACTAATTTTGGTCTATAAACTTAGCATTTATACATTCAATGAGCATGATTTCTACTTGATTTGGTTCTATATATGGTTATGTAGATGTGGAGCATGTGTTAAAGCGGACATGGAGCAAAAAGAGTGATTTTGGTGCATTATGGGAGTGAAATAAAGCTTGGAGGCATGGTTGGGTTTCGAATTAAAAGAAAGCAAAAGAGTATCGAGAGCAAGAAGTTGAAGATGATAAAGCAAGAGACTAAAGAAGAAGGCTAGTGGTCTTACAGCGGAATGCATACCGCTGTAGCACCGCTATAAGGTTTAGTTTCTGGAGCTCACGGTCCTACAGCGGAATGCATACCGCTGTAGGACCGCTTTAGGAATTGCTTTCTGGAGCTCACGGGTCTGCAGCAACAAGCATACCGCAGTAGGACCGCAGTAGGGTTCAAAACTTCATGAAAAGGCCGTTTTAAGCCCGTTTCAATCCAAATAAAAGAGAAATAGACTCCTTTAAAGTATGGGACTTTGATAACCTAAAGAGAACTATATAAAGACTTATTCTTGAATCTTTTGGGAGTCTTTTGGGGAGAGAGAAGAGAAGCGGATGGAAGATTGAAGACTACTCTTAGGTTGTATTTTTCTTTTCTTTTCTTCCCTTTCTCAATTCTTTGCTATGGATTCCAACTCTTTTCCTTTTCTTTTGATTGAGAGCATGCATAGCTAAGTTTTTATAACTAGGGTGAATGATGAAACCTCGACTTCTAATGGTTTGATTTAAAGTTATTCGATTTGCTATTTTCTTATCCATTCGGGTTGATTGTTTGTTATGTTCATAATATTGTTTTGATGCTTGATCACCATTGGAACATATTTGTGATTTGTATTGCTTTCGAGAGATTCAATATGGATTAGACATGGTAGCAAACAACATAGGGTCCTATAATAGGTAGAGATACCGTAATGCCCTATGAAATCATTTTGTGATGATCTCCGTGATTGAATGCATGTTTATATGTTCGAAGGTTGATTAGAGATAATTAATCTCATATATATTCATAGAACTGAATGACCATCGAGAGAGGCTTTTGGTTGTGATTGGATCATCGATTTTCAACCTAAGATAAGGAATAGCAAGACCCGAGTAACGAATAATTGAATCATAGAAGGTCGATGGTAGATTCACAAACCCTAGTGTCTTAATCTTGTGAGTTTTAAATCAAAAGAATTATTTTGTTTGCATCTTTTATTCATAAATTAGTTTTCATTATAGTTGAATTCTTTGTTAATGTGTGTGTTAGGTTAAGGTTAAATCAGTTAGAGTAAACGTCAAAAGTTAGTCCTCGTGGGTACAACACTCTATTGATCACTGTATTACTTGTCACGATCCGTCCACTTGCGGGATAGAATTAGGCGGACACACACCCCAAGGAATGCAAGACCAGGTATGCCATTCAGATTCTCTTAATAAACTGTTAGTGGATTACAAGGATCTCTTTAGGGAACCCCAAGCCTTACCCCCTACACGAATATTTGACCATAATATCAACCTCAAACAAGAAGCAGAGCCGATTAATATTAGAGCATACCGATACCCTCCTAACTAAAAGAATGAAATTTAGAAAATGGCCAAAACCATACTTGAACAATCCCTTATTAAACCCAGCCAAAGCCCATTCGCTTTTCCCATCCTTTTAGTCAAAAAGAATGATGGAACATGGTGATTTTGTATCGATTACCGACAACTAAATGCCATGACTATCAAAGACAAATTCCCCATACCCTTGGTAGAGGACCTACTAGATAAACTTAACCATGCCAAATTCTTTTCCAAGCTGGATTTAAGGGCGGGATACCATCAAATTAGGATGAAAGCTGAAGACATACCAAAAATCACCTTCAAAACCCACCATGGACATTTTGAATTCCTAGTGATGCCCTTCAGGCTCACCAATGCACCGACAACCTTCTAATTCCTCATGAACAGAATTTTTGAGCCCTATCTTCGTAAATTCATATTAGTATTCTTTGATGATATACTTGTTTATAGCTCTACGTTTGATCAACACCTAGTCTACCTCAAACTTACCCTTGAAATCCTAAGAAACCACCAGCTTTTTATTAAGGAGTCCAAGTGTGCTTTTGCCCAAAGGCAGGTGGAGTACCTCGGGCACATCATAGCAGATGGTAAGGTTAGTACTGATCCAAGAAAGGTAGAGGCAATGGTGTCCTGGTCTAGACCCACTACCTTGAAGGCTTTGAGGGGATTCCTAGGACTAACAGGGCATTATTGCTGGTTTGTGCAAAACTATGGAGTTATCAGCAAACCACTGACCAATTTACTAAAGAAGAGAGGTTTCAATTAGGGATCGGAAGCTAAGGAAGCCTTTGAAAACCTCAAGGGGGCTATGAGTAGGGTACCCGTGTTAGGGCTCCCTGATTTTGATAAGCCTTTCACTCTAAAAATTGATGCTAGTAGAACCGGGATAGGGGCAGTGCTAGTTCAAGAAGGAAGACCGCTAGCCTTCTTGAGCCAAGTATTGAGTTCAAAACACTTAGGACTCAGCATCTACAAAAAAGAACTCTTTGTTGTACTTATGGCGGTAGATCATTGGAGGCATTATTTGGAGGGAAATAGGTTCATTATAAAAATGGACCACGAGAGCTTAAAATTCCTATTACAACAGAAACTCCACACACAGCTGCAGTGGAAAGGGATGACCAAGTTGATGGGGCTCGATTACAAAATTCAATACAGGAAGGGAAAAGAAAATAAGGCGGCAGATGCACTGTCCCAATGTCATGAGGAAGGAGATCTAACGGCTATAACCACCATGGTACCCGAGTGGTATCAAGAAGTTTTGGCAGTTATGATGGAGACAGCAAAATTAAGGTAGTGATAGAAAGACTGACGATGGGAGCTCAGGAAATGGGAGGCTACACGTTGAATCAAGGGTTACTGAGGTTTCATGGAAGGATTGTGATTGAGGAGGATCCAAGGATTAAGGAAAGGATTTTTCAAGCCCGGCACGAGTCTCCATTAGGAGGGCATTCAGGAGAACAAAATACTTATCTCCGGGTTAAGCAAGTGTTCCAGTGGCCAAGAATGAAGGCAGAGATTAAAAAGCTAGTCTGAAGGTGCGACACATGTAAGAGATGTATGTCAGAGACAGTGGCCTACCCTGGGTTACTACAGCCCCTACCCATCCCAGACTAGGCTTTGACTAGCGTATCAATGGACTTTGTGGAGGGGCTTCCTCGATCAGAAGGTAAGGACAACATCCTAGTCGTAGTTGACTGGTTAACTAAATTTGCCCATTTCATCGGGCTGACCCATCCTTACACGGCTACACGGCTCAGGATGTAGCTAGGATCTTCTTGGACAAGGTGATTAAATTGCACAAGGCTCCTAAGAATATAATCTCTGATAGGGACAAGATTTTTACCAACTTGATGTGGCAGGAGATAATGAAGTCTCTCGGAACAAAACTAAATTTGTCCATTGCATATCACCCTCAATCCGACGGGTAGACTGAAAGGGTGAACCAGAGCCTTGAAACATACTTGAGGTGTGTCTGTTTGCTGCAACCTAAGGAGTGGCATAAGTGGTTGTCCCAACGCAGTGGTGGTATAACACTAGCCACCATTCGTCGATTAAGATGTCCCCTTTTGAGGCCTTATTCGGGTATAAAACACCTTTTCTGCCAGTAGTAGAAGGAGGCTCTAATGTGGCTTTAGTGGAGGAGTATTTACAATAGAAGAGGGAGATGACACAGTAGTTGAAGTAGGAGCTAGCCTTGACCCAAAATCACATGAAGCAGAACACTAATCGAAAGAGAAGTGAGAGGGAGTTCGAAACAAGGGATCAAGTGTATCTCAGATTGAGGTATAACCACCTAAAGTCAATCTCTCGAGGGAAAGTCACTAAACTTAACCCCAAGTATTATGGACTGTTCCCTATTGAGGCTAGAATAAGGAAGGTAGCTTATCGATTGAAGCTTCCCCAGGGTCACAAATTCACCATGTTTTCCATGTTTCACTCCTAAAAAAATCGGTGGGAGCTCAACCAACGAGTTCGGTGTTACCAGCCCTTCCCAAGGAGGGCAGTGCAAGAATCGAGCCAAAGACCGTTATCAATAAGCGGGTAATATATAGACATGGAGGGCCACTCACCAACTATTGGTCAAATGGTGAGGCCACACTTCGGAAGACAACACAAGGGAATACCTTCCAGAATTCCTCAAGCAGTTACCACAAGTGGCCAGCCTCCTTAGCATTTCTTGAGGACAAGAAATGGCTAACGGAGGGGGAGTTGTCACGAAATGACCTGTCACTCCAGCACCTATTTCCGTTGAGTTCTAAATTTTGGCATTATTCATTTTGGTAGTAGCTGGTAGGTTAAACACTGTCATTTTGATATTTAGGCATTAGCCGAATTAAGGTGGTGATCGGCCAAGTAGGAAGAAGACAAAAGGGAATATAGTTTGTTAGAATTTGTACCAGGTGCGAGCTCACCTCTGACAGGGGAATATCCCTCCAAACGGCCTATATTTCTGCACCCCTCCATTGTGAGGAGGCATCAATGAGAATATCATAATCTGTTCCCTTCCTATTCTTTCTCTCTCTCTCTAACCTCTTTTCTCTCTACTCTCTACTTTAATCTCTAAATCCTTCTCAAGTTCTTATCGGAGAAGGATTAATTCCTACCACAAGAGCAAGGTCGTGACACCCTGCCAGACCGAGGTGTATGGGTGCACCCTTAGCAAAGTAACGATGCCAGTAATCCCAAACCCAAATGAAGTATGACCAAAAATCTCATCGTGCACATATGCATATTTCATCATCAGAAAATATAAATGCACTCTACGTGATGCATAACATACCAAGACATGATAACATGATAAAAAAACGTATGCATAAATTGAGTTTTGAGTCGAACTACTTGCCTCAAACGTATCTCAAAGTATATTGATTCTCATGTTAGGCTTCTAATGAACTCAATTTGGAACCTCAACATTCCCTGACCATCATATTTATTCAAAGATATCAATATTCTATTTTTGTTAATTTTCTCATAATTTTTCTCTAATTTTCTCTATTTTTCTTCTCGATAAATCCAAACTAAATATTCCTCAAATATTTTCTCAAATATTTCTCTATAACAATTAATAAAATAACTTTCCTGATTTTTATAAATTTTTACTTACTTTAACTCAGCATCTTAGGCTTCCTTAGTATGCGTGCTCTGTCCTCAAAATGCGTGCCTGATCAATTTCCTAGCTTCAAACATACTCCTCAAGCTCCAAATTAATTCCTACAATTTTTGAAGATTTTTCCATACTTTTTCCTATTTTTCTTCTTCTTCTTTTTTTTCCTTTCTTTTCTTTTCTTTCTTCTTTCTTCTTTCTTCTTCTCCTTCTTCTTCCTCCCCTGCTCCTGCAATACACCTGCCATGGGCCCGCGCACTAGCGTTGTTGCACGCTACTATCTGGCTTTCACTGCCGTCACTCACCTCTGGCCGCCTCCGTCGTCACCACCACTGCGGCTATCAACCGGCCTCCCGAGTGCAGCCAGTCGCTGCCAACCATCGCTACAACCAGCGGCCGTTATCGGCCACTATGGTGTCTAAACCCCCCGCTCAAGCTCTTTCAGGCCACCGGAACCGTTGCCATAGTCGTACCCCTGCCTCACATCGAGCCATTGTGTGCTCGCAGTCATGGCTGCTTGTGAGCTTGCGGCTATGGCCGCTTGCTGTGGTGGCTAACTCCAGCCACCCTCATAGCTGCCTCCGGCCATCAGTATCGACTCCCAGCTTCTCGCTCTCTCTCTGATTACAACCTCCTACTCTCTCTCTCTCTCGACCATTTTATTTACTACAAATCTCTTGGCCCAAGCTCCCTGTTTCTCCTTTCATTCCTTTCTTATATATATATATATCCACTTGCAGAAGATAAGCCTTAGCCAACATTCTCTCTCCCGACATTTCTCCCAAATTTTTTGCAATCTCTCATCCCAATGCCCTCAAATGTTGCAAATTTGTCCTCGTGTCTCGTATGTATACATATATTTATGGAAAATTTACTCATTAATCTCTGTATTTTATCTTAATTTCTCTTGGGTAATTATCTAATTACAATTATATCCTCAAGTATCAAATTAATTTGCATTACGATACTGAAAATACAAAATTAATAACTCCAAGATTACTCAATAAAGATGATTTCGTCCTAGCGCCCTCACCGAGCTATTTTTTCATCCCAAAACCACTTCAAAATTGATCCTTACATAAAATCAGAGTCCCTTTAAGGTTCCGTTGACTTCCCGAAAGTCCCCTACAATCATTCAGTTTTTCAGCCTAAATCATAGCTATATTTTAACTATACCGAAAACTATTTTTGATCTAATTTCTTTTGATGCCATAAATCCTATCTCGAAATGCTCGTCAAGACAATATTATTTTCCTCAGATATCTACGTTCCAGGGCATTCCCTACAGTCGATTCGGTATTGATAATTATAAGAAATTATACTTAAGTCCCAAATCTTTTGATAATATCACCTATGACCTAAGTTAAAATTACTCTTGAGATCTTTTGAAAATCTGGGATATTACATCTCTGATGTGAAAAATTTTAAACTTAGAGTAATGTTGCATATTTCAAGAGATTGTATGAAGCAATTTGCTTTTAAACTTAAAGTAATGTTGCCGCATACTTTATGCATTTAGAATATCTCTAAAGAGAGACATCATAATAGACAAACCATATCAAGGTTCCTCAACATATTAACATATTCTCAAGTAATGTGAAAACATACTTTACATTAAAATTTTGCATAAAATAATCATCATCAAAACACTCAAAAACAAACTCAACAATCTCCCTTTTTTTTATGATGAAAAAGCCTTAATGTTTAAGAAAACATTTATCGCAAATGTTCCACTAATCTTTCGCCCCTTTTTTGTCATTAGCAAAAAAGATCAAAAGTCTGATATCAATTCAAAAATTAATACCATAGCATAAATATAGATTTCTCCCTCTTTATAAAAGATAGGAAAAATAAGACAAATTGCAAAATATTAGCTATAAGAATATGTGAGAATTAAAAAATCTTACCATAAGAGTAAGGGGATAATGAAGATTTAAGAATGCTCCCATTTCTTGATATCTTAATTCCTTCGAGGAAGAAATCATCAAATGACATAACTCTTCTTGAGTTTATGCCTAATACTCATTGGGTTTTTCAAGACAAGTATCATTTGACAATGCCTTTTATAAAGAAATATATATATATAGGAGGGTACCAAGACAAAATTGATTTCTCCCCTTACAAAAAAATATTCTCTCCCTTTTTCTTGAGAGATACAAATTCTAAGGAACATAAGTATTAAGAATAAATTGTGTAGTGAAATCCTCAAAGGATTTTACTTCTAGAAATTTAATCAACATTTGAGCTTAAAGACTTTAAAGACATCCATAGCTCCCCCTACGTAAAATAATTTATGCAATTATTTAACTCACATAATACACAGAAATTAAAAGTTTAATTTATCATATTTAGAGAGCTGTCCATTACAAGGATTATCTGTTCTTTTGAAGGAATAAAATATTTCTTGAAAGCACATGAAAAAAATGAAATCCTAAAAGAGATTGATAGAGGGTGTGCTCCCCTCCATGAGTGAGCAATAATTTCATAAGAAGTCAACATGCTAAGAGTGGTTTTGTAAAAGAACAATTTTGAAACCTACATTTAGCAAGAATCATACACATTCAAACTGTGAGTTACAATAATATTGTATGACACATGTAATATACAATTAACTATTATGCCCATAATTGTAAAACTCATATAAATCACATAAAACTGTAATTAAATGCATACCTGAATTCATAAAATAATATATTGTAATGAGAAATACCAATTGAAGACGAAATGCTGGAATCAACTTTCTCCCCCTTCACCTCAACCGTAATGATGGAATAATATGACTATAATTGTTTTTGATGTGTTAGGTAGGGAGAGGACCAAACTCCTTATTTATAATAGTAGAAATAGTCTTTCATCAAAACTTTTAAAAGTTATCTTCATCATCTTCTAAACTAAATATAATTAGGATTAATCGTTATCTTATTAAATCCTTATATTTAACTCATCAAATTAACACAATCATATCTGATATTGGATTCGATTACTTTATCAGATAAATACCATAATATCTAATAAATATCAATTATTGACTATATTGTAATATATCAGATAATGTTACTGATTTATTTGATGAGATAAATTCTTAATTATCATGTGAGTCATAAGAAAATAATTCTTACATTCTCCCACTTGGCCCATATGATATTACCTTTATGATTTAATAAGAAGAACATTATGTGCACAAATAATCATACTTTAATTCTCTTTATTTTGGTTATCATAATGTCATTATTAAGTTAAAATATTAATGCAGGTTATGGTGGTTGTGTGTCAATTCTTTCGGACCCAATCCCTTCCATGTACTACAACACTAACTTCCAACTTAACATGACCTTTAATAAAGATGATCATAACAGTCCAACTTTAATTATTCCTATCAACTTTATTCTAAACAGTTATGTATACAAATAGAAAGCAGGAATATCAGAAACATATGAAATCAAAGTGTCAAATGCATAAACTTTAATAGAGCCAAATTACATAATGCCCAAAATACCCATCATTTCAACATGTTCATTAAATATTTTGGGTGGTAGTCCTTTTGTCATAGGATTTGCTATCATAAGGTTGATGTTAATATACTCTATTGACGTTGTATGTTTCTGAATTTCTTCTTTAATGGCCAAGTATTTGATTTCCATATGCTAAGAACCCTTGGAATACTTGTCATTTTTAGAGAAGAATATTGTTGCCGAGTTATCACAATAAATTTTTAGCAGCTTGGCAATACTATCGACAATTCGAATCCCTGAAATAAAATTTCGTAGCCATAAACCATAAACAATGGCCTCAAAGCAAGCCATGAACTCAGCTTCCATATATAGTGGATGCAGCGATGACAGACTGCTTCGTACTTTTCCATGAGATTGCTCCTCTAGCTAATAGGAACAGGTAGCCGAATGTTGATTTTCTGGTATCAACACATCTGGAAAAATCTGAATTTGAATAGCCAATCACCTCAAGATGATCAGAACTTCTGTAAGTGAACATGTGATCTTTAGTTCCTTGTAAGTATCTGAAAAAAATTTTTGCATCTTTCAAGTGATCAAGGCCTAGATTACTTTGATATCTGCCTAGAACCCCGACAACGAAGCTTATGTTTGGTCTGGTGTAAGTTTGAGCATACATTAGGCTCCCAATTGCAAATGCATAAGGAATATTTCGCATTTGCTTTCGTTTCAATTCATTTTTCGAGCATTGCATAAGGTTAAATTTATCCCCTTTCTAAACTAGACTTACCCCTGATGAGCACTTATCCATATTGAATCTCTCTAGAATTTTATTAATATATGCTTTCTGAGATAACCCTAACAATCTTTGTGATCTATCACGAAATATTTCTATTCCTATCACATAAGTTGCCTCTCCCATATCTTTCATTTCAAAATTCTCAAAGAGATACTTCTTGATTTCATGTAATAAACCAAGATCATTAGCAACAAGCAAAATATCATCAACATACAAGATTAGAAAAATAAATTTGCTCCCACTGACCTTCATATATATACACCAATCAATGGTGTTTTCCTGAAAGTCAAAAGACGTAATGGTATTTTTAAACTTTAGATACCATTGGCAGGAGGCTTGCTTAAGTTTGTATATTGATTTATTTAATTTACACACCATGTGTTCTTTGTCTTTAACTAAAAAGCCCTTAGGTTGATCCATATAAACCTCTTCCTCCAAATCCCCATTAAGAAAGGCGATTTTTACATCCATTTGACATAATTCCAAATCATAATGAGCCATTAAAGCCATGATGATTCTAAGAAAATCTTTCTTAGAGACTGGTGAGAAAGTCTCTTTATAATTGATGCCACCTTTCTGAGTAAAACCTTTAGCAACAAGTCTGGCTTTATGTCATTTAATATTGTCTTTAAAGTCACATTTGGTCTTAAAGACCTATTTATATCCAACTCTTTTATACCCTTCAGGCAATTCAACGAGATTCCAGACTTAATTTTGAACCATATATTTTAACTCTTCTTTCATGGCATCTAACCATTTAGTAGAACCATCACATTCCATAACTTGCTTAAATAAAACTGGATCATTATCAATTCCTAAGTCAAATTCAAACTCTTGTAGATAAACCACATATTCATCAGAAATAACAATTTTTCTATCTCTTTGAGATCTTCTTAATGCTATTGCTTATGGTTCAACTATTGCCGGTTCATCATAAAGTGTTTGTTGTTCTTGATTGTTGTTTGATTGGATTGCAACTTGAGGAACAACAACTGTATTAGTCCTAGGCATAGAAACTTCTACCCTGACTTCTTGAATGCTGACATTATGCATTCTATCACTCCTACTAATTTCACAATTTTCAATGAACCTAGCATTTCCAGTTTCAACAATTCTAGTACTGTGATTAGGATAATAAAATCTATACCCTTGGGACTTTTTCGAATATCCAATGAAATAACCATTGGTAGTTTTAAAGTCCAATTTCTTTTCATGTGGATTGTAAACCCTTACTTTTGCTGGGCAACCCCAAATATGTAAGTGTCCTAAACTAGGTTTCCTATTGTCCATAGTTTAAAGGAGTTTTTGGAACTGCCTTACTACTAACCTTGTTTAGCAAATACCTAGCAGTATTTAATGCATACATCCACAAAGATAAGGGTAAAAATGAGTGACTCGTCATACTCCTAACCATTTCCATTAGGGTACGATCACGCATTTTGTTGTGGTGTACCTGGCATTATGTATTGAGCATAAATACTATGTCTTTCAAGGAATTTGGCAAACGGTTCTGGATATTGACCTGATTCATCAAACTTTCCATAATATTCACCATCTTTATTATGACCTTACAATTTTTACCTTTTTATCTAATTGGCTCGCAACCTCTTTAATATACACCTCAAATGCATTGATAGATTGAGACTTATCATGCAATAGATAAACATAACCATAACGTGAAAAATCATCAATAAATGTGATAAAATATTTTTCTCCACCAAAAGATGGAGTATAAAAAGGCCCACAAATATTAGTGTGTATAATTTTAAGAAGTTGTGTACTTCTTGTGGCTCCTTTCTTAGTATGGTTTGTTTGTTTGCCTTTAATACAATCAATACACACTTCAAGGTTAGTAAAATCTAAATATGGAAGAATTTCATACTTTACTAATCTTTTCATCCTTTCTTTAGATATATGAGCCAAACATTTATGCCACAAGTAAGCTGAATTTTCATTAACTAAACTACGTTGAGTACCAACATTATGATGCAAGGTCATCAGAGTCTTAGTAAACACATTATCAAGTTTAAACTTGTAAAGACTATCATATAATATACCGGAACCAATAAAACTGTTATGTTTAAATAAATTAAAAGATCCAAAACCAAATTTAAAAGAAAAACCAGCTACATCAAGTTTCAATAATGAAACTAAGTTTCAAGTAAATATAGGAACATAAAGAGTTTCTAATAAATCTAAGTAATGTTCGATATCTAAAATCAAACGGTTAGTGCCAATGCCTTTAATGGGAGCTTTGCTTTTATTCCCCGTGAACATGAAACTTTCATTTAGCCTTGTGGTTCGAATCGTAAGGAACCCCTGCATCGTATTAAAAATATGAGTAGTGGAATCAGAATCAATCTATCAAGTATTATGTGGAACTTCAATAAAGTTTGATTCATAACATACTAAAGCATAAGGCTTACCTTTCTTTTTGAATCAAGCTTTATGTTTCAGGCAGTATTTCCTCATGTGTCCACTTTTCTTACAGAAGTGACACTTTACAACCATAGGTTCTTTATGAGCACCTTTCGAAGAATCGTTCAGGTTACGAGGACCTTTCTTCTTGCTCTTGCCACTTTTCTTCTTGAAACTTTTACCAGCTTCTTGATGCTTCAGGAAATGAAAAGAATGAGCTCTTTGGTTCTTCAGCCTCGTCTCCTCTTGAATGAGCATATTGGTCAATTCATTGATGTTCCACTTATCTTTTATAGTGTTATAATTCATTTGAAATGGCCCGTATTGCTCTGGAGGCAAGGAATTGAGTATAAAATGTACCAAAAAATACTCATCCACGGTCATTCCCAAGGTCTTTAATTGCGCTGCTAAGGTGGTCATTTCCAGAATGTGCTCATGCATGGTATGAGAATCGTTATATTTCCTAGCGGTCAAAAAACTTATTAATGTACCGGCCATAAACTTATCAGCAGTCTGGGAATGCCCTTCCACGAAATTCATAAATTCCGTAGTGTTTTCAGTTTTGGAAAGCGCTAACTTTATGTTGTTTGCAATGGTTGTCCGCATAAACATAAGGTACAATATGTTCGATCTATCCCATACTTTATAGAATTCCCTCTGCTCATCGGTGCTTTTATCGGTGAGATCATCGGGTTTCTCGATTCTGAGTGCTAAATCAAGATTCAGAACACCTAAGTGAAACTGAACTTGTTCACTCCAGTCAAAGAAATTTAATTCATTGAAAAACAGAACAATTGATGCGTGCAAATGCATTGAAATAGGTACAGATACTGCAAAAGAAATTTAAATACTCATACATTGATACATTGATACATTGATAATTTCACATAATTTTGGATTCAGATATTCATCATTAAACACATTATAGTTCTCTTATGGGCGATACTAAGATGTACAAAATAAAATAATAATTAATAATTAAATATGCACCAATTAGATCTATTTACCATCTTTGGATATGCAAAATAAAACTAACAGAACATAATAATTATCATATTCATGTTTGACAATTATAAGAACAAATAATTAACCTTTGGGCTAATCCCGAACAACCTTATAATGCAAACTTCAATTTACCCACAAACAAATATCAAGCAAAACTTTAATATCATCTTTAAACATTATGTTTATGGGAAATTGAAAATAATTTATAGCTCAAAATTTATTTACTTTACAAAATTTGATCAGACTAACAAATTTTTTTTAATATAAATTTTAAGTTATAAATATTTATTTCATTTATTATATATATATACACCATAATTATATATATGAACAAATTTGATTATGGATTTGTTAAGGATCCTAATATGGGAAATAATTTATAACTTGAAATTTATATACTTTACAAAATTTGGTCACTTTGGTGACTAACAAGTTTTTTTTTAATATGAATTTCAAGTTATAAATATTTTATTTCATAATTCCCATTTTTTTTATTTTCCATAATTTCCATTTTCTTTTGGGGAAATTCTTTAGTGGGTCTGGGACTGGATCACATAATGGCCCAGTTTCATGTGAATGACGAGATGGGTCAATAATGGACCTTAATGGATTGGGTAACCCAATCCAAGCCCATGTTTGGAATTGACCCAGATTGTTCAATGGGTTACTTAATTGATTGGGTCGGACCAACCCAGATTCGACCCAAATGCTTGACCCAGCTAATACCTCATCTTTTTCTTCTCTTTTAGGGTTTCTTCAAACAGCCAAATAACAGCCGCCGCCATGTGCCTTCTTCTCCCCCTTCCATCACAGCTCCTTTGCTAGTGAATGCCATGAAGCTTACATCGCCAAACTTCATGTCGGCATATTTGAAGCAGGTACAAATACCCACGACCGACTGAAAATGAACATAAGTCACGGCGAAAAATAGGTGGGTCATTTGATACCCACTGTATTTTCATCACCGACATACCATCTTTAACGATGACCCTTTGAGCTTCACGAACCGAGATCTAAGCATCCAATCGGTCCGATTTTTCGGCCACCATCATACTGGAAATGGCTAGGATGACCCATTGGAGAAGACACAAGGTCGCGGCTAGGGCGTTGCAAGCTCTGTCGCCCATAGTTATGGTGAGTAGGGATCGATGGCTCAAGATTGACGCCACTGTTATGGCCAAGATCGTTCGGTCTTCCTGGCCATGGCGGATACGTCATCGATTTGCGCACGAAGAAGAAGATGAAACGATGGCCATGGAGGAACACATAAACCCACGGCCACCAACATCGCACGTCGCTGGCAACGTGTAACGTCCCATTTTCTTGGGCGCGTAAAACTTAAGACAATTTTTTTTTCAATATTATTAAAACTAAATCATATCACTGCTCTTTTCTATCCCAAAATTTTCATACATTTATCTCGAAAGAGAATTATCATAAGTATTAAATTGCGAAAGTTAGAATCGAACCTAACATCATAACATTAATCATAAATCAGTTCTTACATCACAGGAACATAAACTTCTCAACATGACATAATACATCACACAAGTTCTCAACTAACATTAACCCTAAATAGGGTTCTACATCATCATTTCTCAAAACGTTTAGAATTCGAAGTAACAAAACTTAAATATATGAGCAACATATCATACGTTCAACTGATCATACAACTCATCATGCACTTTGCTAAGTGCCATTACATGCCTCATTCATTCTCGTTTTTGCTACTATCTTCATCTGGAACGTTTGAATATTCCAGGAGCAAAGTCCAAGTTAGATTATGAATCATCTAAGTAAGGGAACAATAAACATATTTTGTGCATAAATGCAAAAATGCAAAATGTCCTTTTCCATTTCCTTTTGGTTTGAGCCGACCGTACCTTATTGCTACTCCCCATTTTCACAACCTCCTTACCAGGCCAAGGTGCATGGGTGCACCCTTAGTAGAGCAGCGGTCTCGACCCGTACTCTCAAACCCTTATGCGATGCATGATCAATAATATCATCGTGTACATATGCACATTTCATCATAACATATAAATGCAATCTACATGACATATTTACATTAAAACATGACAACATGATAAAATTATTTACTTAAGATAAGGTTTTGGGTGGAACCACTTACAAACAAAGCATTTTCATAAAACTAAATCCAGTTGGGAAGTACCACTTACCTTGCAAAAAGATAATTTTACCTCTAGAGTAATTTTGCCTCAAAATTCACGTCGGACTTCCAATCGTACTCAATTATGAACCTTGGCATACCTTGGGCATCATAATTATTTAAGAAAATCATATTTCTAATTTTCTTAATTTCTCCCATTTCATCCTATTATTTCCTCAACATTATGAAATAAATATTTTCTCATAAAATTTTCTCAATTTCTCTTCTCAATAATTCCTAAAGCAATATTCTTAAGCCCCAAAAATTTCCTCATAATTTTCAGAATCCATGTTCTATTTATTTCTCATTTTCTCCTTGATTTTCAAATATTGCCTCAAAAATCCATAATAAATACCAATCATGCATTTCTCTTCCAATTTCATCATCAAAAATTCTAAAATATCATTGTCATATTTTTAAAATTTTTTAAGAAAATTTTTGAAGATAACTCACCTTCCCACAGAGCGATTCGGTATTCCTCAATACTGTGATGAAACCTCGATTTGTGTATTCAACAACGCCTTCTACCACAAATTTTTATACAAACTACTAAACTCAACCTATTGAATTTTTCTAGAAAATTCTTGATATTTTTCTCTCTCTATTTTTTTTTCTTTCTCTTTTTCAAATCTCTTTCTCACTCTCAAATCTTTCTTTCAACCTTTCTCCTTTTAATTTAAGTCATCAAACCTTTCAAGTGTCCTCTATTTATAGGAGGTTGAATTAAGCTTAACATAATTGTAGTGACCCACTATCTTTAATTATTTTGTCACATTTCTTAATTAGTTTTCACTAAATCTCACTAAAAATCTTTAATTATTTATCCACGTCTTACTTTGTCTACCACATTTCTCAATTATTTCACCCACTATCTTTGATTATTTGTCCACACCTTACTTTGTCTCCCACATTTCTCAATTATTTCACTCATCATCTTTAATTATTTTGTCATATTTCTTAATTATTTTTCACTAAATCTCACTCATAATCTTTAATTATTTGTCCACACCCTACTTTGTTTCCAACATTTCTCAATTATTTCACTCATTATCTTTGATTATTTGTCCACACCTTAATTTGTCTCCCACATTTCTCAATTATTTCACCCATCATCTTTAATTATTTTTTCATCTTTCTTAATTATTTTTCACTAAATCTCACTTATAATATTTAATTATTTGTCTACACTCTACTTTGTCTCCCACATTTCTCAATTATTTCACCTACTATCTTTAATTATTTTGTCACCTTAATTATTTTTCACTAAATCTTCTTCTAAATAGATTATTCTTTTATTTAAGTCATTAACTTTTAAATCTCCTTTCTTAGCCTACTAATTAGGCCATTTACTTAGCCTTTTATTTTTTCCAACTTAGCCCATTTACTTAGTCTTTATTTTTCCAATTTACCCCACTAACTCTAAACTCATTTATTTAGTCTTTATTTTTCCAACTTAGCCCACTAACTCTAAACCCATTAATTTTTTTTCAATTATAATCTCTAATGGTTGCCAAAAATATGTTAAATACAAAAAAATTAATTATTATTATTCTCAAAATACTAGGATATTACATTCTCCTCTCCTTACAAAAATTTTGTCCTCGAAATTTGTCATATATTCTAAATCACAAAACTTCATCCTCGATATTAGCACCAGATTGGTTGAATAACTAAAAAGAACATACCTTATTACCTATCTATGTTGCTCCATGCTTCGAAACATAGGGTCGAGACTATAAAGGCTCGAACTCAACTTTCGCTTGTCCGGATAATTTTTCTTCTTACCAAAATCTCCGGAATAATAAAACACATTTTTTTCCCATAAAATCTATATATATTTACTTTTTTTTCTTCTTCTTTTCTTCTTCTTTCTTTTTTCCTCTTCCTTCCTCCTTCCTCTGCAACGCACAGACCCTCTGTGCGAACAGCCATTGGCCGCTGTTGCCTTCCAGCATCGCCACCACCTTCGACAACCACCACCCCCCCCTCTGCAACCTCCTCCAGCCCCCTCTACAACAGCCTCCAGCACTTGCTTCGCCATCAGCTGCGATACACGGCGTGGCTTCCTCGTGCCCCCAGTCACCGATCGTCATCTCCGACGGCCAAACGACCATCCGTCGGCCAAATCCAGCCACGTTGCCACTTGCACCTATAACCACCAACCTCTGTTTGGCTTCCTCGACCGCTGCTGCCCCATAGATCTTGCCCGTTGCTATTCTTTTTCAGGTCTGTCATTTTTTTCCCTCCTTCCCTAATTTTTGAAATTTACAATTTAGATCATAAATTAGATCTGATTCGACCTGACTCATTAGATCTATCCCATATATCTAGATCTGACCCATTAGATTTGACCCTATATCTGGTTAGATCTAGCTAGTACCCATATCCATCATGTCAGGACCCGGGTTTCCATGTGGAGCCAGTAAAGTCTTCAGGAGGAGATGCTCCCCATTGTGTTCCTTTGCTCCTTACTTTTGCTATAAGGGAGTATCTGTTCATTTTTCTACCATCACTCAGGTCTTTGGTACCAGTAATGCCTCCAAAATCCTAGCCCAACTTCCGGTAAGTGACCAGCATGGGGCAGCCATTACACTCACTATGGAAGCTCTAGCTCGGCTTCAAGATCCTATTTTTGGCTGTGTGTCCAACATTTTTGCCCTTAAACAACAAGTTGTCGATCTCCAACAACAGGTTGTTGACTTGCAAGCCCATGTAGCTTTATTGCAGAATTTACTATTTACAAACAATTCTGCATATCTTCATCCGATTCCAAATTGGTCTCACCCACATCCTCATCCAAACCCTATTCCAGAACCTGATCCGAGTTTTGCCAATATTTTTGGGCCCATCTCGTATGGATTACTACCTATGGATGATCCAAATCCATTCGGCAGCTCTAGTTATCCCATTATCCCAGAGACTGTCTCACTTTCTAATTTTCCAGAGGCTACTTCTCTATTTCTCCCCAGCGAAACTAGCGGTAGTCAGTGGCCTGAGTATCCCAATATAGCCGATCATGCCTCACTTCCTAATTTTTCAGAGACTATTCTATTTCACCCTGGCGAAACTAGCGATCGTCAGTGGCCTAAGTATCCCAATATGCCCGATCATGCCTCACTTCCTAATTTTTCAGAGACTACTCTATTTCTCCTTAGCGAAACTAATGGTAGTCAGTGGCCTGAGTATCCCAATATGCCCGAACATGCCTCACTTCCTAATTTTCCAGAGACTACTCTATTTCACCCCAGCGAAACTAGCGGTAGTCAGTGGCCACTTCATGATGACGTCGATAAGTTTGGACCCGACGTTTTCGGCAGTCATCATCGGCATTGAGCATTGGCGACATTTTGGGGTTTAACCTTTTTTTTTTTGTATGGTTTAATCTCTTGTAACTGTATTGAACATATGGAATGGATGTTATATTTTTGAGTACTTTAATGTCTCATTCCCTTATCTTTACCCTTGATCGCATATCAATCATAAATATCTCAGCCTCTTGCAACTGTTTAATAATTCATCAAATCGAGATAAAAATATTTACTCTTAATTATCACATCTCCTGATAATTTACATCCTCAGTTAAGCCACACATACCCAATCTTTAGATAACCTCGAGCTATTAATAGCAGTTTTATTTGTCAAGAAACAATTTCAGTACATCTTCCAAGAACACATCCTAGTATTTCTCTCATTACCTAAATTTTCTTACGATTTTTTTTTTTTCACCGACTGCAAGTGCCTGATCCACATATTAACAGGCTCCTTATGTTCATAAATGATTTTCCTAAAGATTTCCCACAGCTATTGGAACAGCAATCCATAGTTATATCACTAGCTAGTGGTACACCTCGTACTCCAGTTCATTAGAACTTGGACCCCTTACAAGATACAAACCCTATTGTGTTGTTCTAGATCTTCAGCATTTGATCATCTCTCATACCATCTGTTATGACGCTTTAGTTGACGGGTCTCCCGTACCTTACCACAAGCCATCTATTATCCCTTTGAAGTGGGTCCCTAGATCCAGACCTGTTCGCTGCGAACACTAAACTAATAATGTTGTCACTTGGCAAGGGTTCCTTGTCCCGTCTCTGCAAGTCACATCAGTTGCACCACTGTTACCTCATCAATTGACGTAACTCATACACCATCATTTGGCCATCTTCGGCCACTTGCTTGACCCAATTTGTTGAATCCCTGATCATTACATCTCATTTTCGAGACACTAAATGATCCTCGATAATTCCTTATCATTCGATCCTAACTCATTAGCTAGGCCATGTCACATCAAACTAATCATTCTTGATTCGATCATCCTCGATAACCACAGTTATCCTATCTTTCGTTGTAAAAATTTCATCTAATGACCTCAAATCAACAATCTCTGAATCTCTTGGACCCATAACCATGCTTACCGAGTCAATCTTATACCCGAATTATATCATCGAATCCTAACTTCAATAACTAGATCATTCTACTTGTACTAACCCCCGTCAGGCTTTCACTATTCATAGAGAATAGTAACCGTATATTAGAATAGTGTTTATACGTGAATAGTACACCAAATAAGTTCCTAGGAAAGAGAGGTGGGTCACAATGGACACACTTAAATACCAAGTCTTTCCTTAGCCAGAACTTTCTTAGACATGCACTTTCACTACACAACACTTAAATCTAATAACCTCTAAGTCTTCAACCGACAATCCCCGAATCTCCAAATATGGATTTCGTCTTACAAATCCTTAGTCTCTTTCCCCTAAGCCTCCACTTGGGATTCCTATTAACTGGTTTTATCAACATTGGATTCTCTTAAGCCTCTAAGCTACTATTCCCTGATCTCCAAATAAGATTTAACTCCGATATCAACTACATTAGAGTCACTTAAGATTTCCAATAAACTTAAGTTCTGATACCAATTGTAACGCCCCATTTTCTTGGGCGCGTTAAAACTTGGGACAATTTTTTTTTTCAATATTATTAAAACTAAATCATATCATTACTCTTATCCATCCCAAAATTTCCATACATTTATCTCGAAAGAGAATTATCATAAGCATTAAATTGCGGAAGCTAGAATCGAACCTAACATCATAACATTAATCATAAATCAGTTCTTACATAACATAAGTTCTCAACTAACATTAACCCTAAATAGGGTTTTACATCATCATTTTTCAAAACGTTCAGAATTCAAAATAGCAAAACTTAAATACATGAGCAACATATCATACGTTCAACTGATCATACAACTCATCATGCACTTTGCTAAGTGCCATTACATGCCTCATTCATCCTCGTTTCTACTACTATCTTCATCTAGAACGTTTGAATATT
Organism: Diospyros kaki; assembly: GCA_036245055.1. NCBI lineage: Eukaryota > Viridiplantae > Streptophyta > Magnoliopsida > Ericales > Ebenaceae > Diospyros > Diospyros kaki. The sequence goes on from BSEG01000010.1 coordinate 6,703,963, forward strand.
CCAGGGGCAAAGTCCAAGTTAGATGATGAATCATCTAAGTAAGGGAACAATAAACATATTTCGTGCATAAATGCAAAAATGCAAAATGTCCCTTTCCATTTTCTTTTGGTTTGAGCCGACCGTACCTTATTGTTACTCCCCATTTTCACAACCTCCTTACCAGGTCGAGATGTATGGGTGCACCCTTAGTAGAGCAGCAGTCCCGGCTCGTACTCTCAAACCCTTATGCGATGCATGATTAATAATATCATCATGTACACATGCACATTTCATCATAGCATGTAAATGCAATCTACATGACATATTCACATCAAAACATGACAACATGATAAAATCATTTACTTAAGATCAGGTTTTGGGTAGAACACTTACAAACAAAGTATTTTCATAAAACTAAATCCAGTTGGAAAATACCACTTACCTTGCAAAAAGATAATTTTGCCCCTAGAGTAATTTTGCCTCAAAATTCACGTCGGACTTCAAATCGTACTCAATTATGAACCTTGGCATACCTTGGGCATCATAATTATTTAAGAAAATCATATTTCTAATTTTCTCTAATTTTCTTAATTTCTCCCATTTCATCCTATTATTTCCTCAACATTATGAAATAAATACTTTCTCATAAAATTTTCTCAATTTCTCTTCTCAATAATTCCTAAAGCAATATTCTTAAGACCCAAAAATTTCCTCATAATTTTCAGAATCCATGTTCTATTTATTTCTCATTTTCTCTTTAATTTTCAAATATTGCCTAAAAAATCCATAATAAATACCAATCATGCACTTCTCTTCCAATTTCATCATCAAAAATTCTAAAATATCATTCTCATATTTCTTAAATTTTTTAAGAAATTTTTTGAAGATAACTCACCTTCCCTCAGAGCGATTCGGTATTCCTCAATACTGCGATGAAACCTCGATTTGCGTATCCAACAACGCCTCCAGCCACAAATTTTTATACAAACCACTAAACCCAGCCTATAGAATTTTTCTAGAAATTTCTTGATATTTTTCTCTCTCTATTTTTTTTTCTTTCTCTTTTTCAAATTTCTTTCTCACTCTCAAATCTTTCTTTCAACTTTTCTCCTTCTAATTTAAGTCATCAAACTTTTCAAGTGTCCTCTATTTATAGGAGATTGAATTAAGCTTAACATAATTGTAGTGACCCACTATCTTTAATTATTTTGTCACATTTCTTAATTATTTTTCACTAAATCTCACTAAAAATCTTTAATTATTTATCCACACCTTACTTTGTCTCCCACATTTCTCAATTATTTCACCCATTATCTTTGATTATTTGTCCACACCTTACTTTGTCTCCCACATTTCTCAATTATTTCACTCATCATCTTTAATTATTTTGTCATCTTTCTTAATTATTTTCCACTAAATCTCACTCATAATCTTTAATTATTTGTCCACACCCTACTTTGTTTCCAACATTTCTCAATTATTTTACTCATTATCTTTGATTATTTGTCCACACCTTAATTTGTCTCCCACATTTCTCAATGATTTTACCCATCATCTTTAATTATTTTGTCATCTTTCTTAATTATTTTTCACTAAATCTCACTTATAATCTTTAATTATTTATCTATACTCTACTTTGTCTCCCACATTTCTCAATTATTTCACCTACTATCTTTAATTATTTTGTCATCTTAATTATTTTTCACTAAATATTCTTCTAAATAGATTATTCTTTTATTTAAATCATTAATTTTTAAATCTACTTTCTTAGCCTACTAATTAGGCCATTTACTTAGCCTTTTATTTTTTCCAACTTAGCCCATTAACTCTAAACCCATTTACTTAGTCTTTATTTTTTCAACTTAGCCCACTAACTCTAAACCCATTTACTTACTCTTTATTTTTTCAATTTAGCCCACTAACTCTAAACCCATTAATTTTTTTTCAATTATAATCTCTAATGGTTGCCAAAAATATTTTAAATACAAAAAAATTAATTATTATTATTCTCAAAATACTAGGATATTACACAACGTGCGCAACAAGGTAAATACAGTGCTTACTGTTCTCCTTTTTCCTTTATTTTCATGGAAAATTAATTTACACAAAATATAGAAAATATAAAATTTTATATGAAAAATACACAAGTTTTATAACGTTGGCTCGATACCATATGTAATTTACAATAATATTGTATGACACACGTAACATACAATTACCTATTATGCCCATAATTGTAAAATTCATGTAAATCACATAAAACTGTAATTAAATGCGTACCTGAATCTATAAAATAATATACCGTAATGAAAAATACCAATTAAAGACGAAATGTAACACCCCACTTCAACGGGCATGTTATAACTCGAGAAATTTTGACTATATATATATATATATATATTTTTTTAAATAACTCATCCTGATATAATTTCAAAATTTCCCTACTACCTGCCTATCATTAGATTACTTACTCTGCATATGCTAGGCTAAGTAATCATTAATAGTGGAAGCAAGAATCGAACCTTAACATACCTCAAACATTAATAATATTACATGATCGCCTCAACAAAATTAGTAATACAAGATTATTCGACAATAGTACTTAAGTCCTTTAACATAACAGAAAACATGACATAAGTTCTTTTTTCCCAACATAACATATCATAACTTAAAGCATAACATAGCACAACTGGTACATGTTCGGGTCCTTATACAAGAACTAAATGCAGAAATTAACTTCATAATGTCTTATGTCTTTACAATTCATCCGCTTCTATATTTTCACTACAAACCTCATCTGGAACATTTGAATATTTCAGGGGCAAAGCCCACATTAGATGATGAATCATTTAAGTAAGAGTACATCATAATGCATATGTATGAATGCAATGCATATAACATCATAGCTCTTATGTTTGGGTCGACTGCACCTTAAGATTACCTGCTATTTTTACAGTCTCCCTGATAGACCAGGGTGTATGGGTGCACCCTTGGCAAAAGTAACAGTGCCAGCACCTAATCCCAAACCCATGCAACGTATGACCTTGAATCTCATCATGCTCATATGCATACTTTGTCGTCAATACATGTAAATGCAATCCGCATAACATGTTCACATCAAGACATGACAACATGATAAAAATATTTATATAAAATCAGGTTTTGGTGGAACCACTTACAAGTCATTTTCATAAACTAAATCCAGTTGAATAGCATCACTTACCTTATAAAAAGATAACTTTGCCCCTAATGTGATTTTGTCTCAAAATTCACGTCGAACTTCCAATTGTACTCAATTATGAACCTTGACATACCCTGAGCATTATAATTACTTAAGAAAATCAGATTTCTAATTTTCTCTAATTTTTTTAATTTCTCTCATTTCCTCCTATTATTTCCTCCAAATTATGAAATAAATATTTTCTCATAAAATTTTCTCAATTTCTCTTCACAATAATTTCTAAAACAATATTCCTAAGCTCTAAAAATTTCCTCATAATTTTCAGAATCCATGTTCTATTTATTTCTCATTTTCTCTTTGATTTTCAAGCATCTATTACCTCAAAAATCCATAATAAATACTAATCATGTATTTCTCTTCTAATTTCACCATAAAAAATTCTAACATATCATTCTCATATTTTCTGGAATTTTTGAATAAATTTTTGAAAATAACTCACCTTCCCGCGTAGCGATTCGGTATTCTTCTATAATGCAATGAAGCATCAGTTTGCGTATCCAACAACGCCTTCTACCACAAATTTTCACACAAACTACTAAATCTAGCCTATAGAATTTTTTTAAGAATTTTTTGGTATTTTTCTCTCTATATATATTTTTTTCTTTCTCTTTTTCAAATCTCTCTCTCACTCTCAAATTTTTTTTTCTTACAACATTTCTCTTTCTAATCTAAGTCCTCCAACCTTTCAAGTTTCCTCTATTTATAGAAGGTTGAATTAAGCTTAGTATAATTATAGTGACCCACTATCTTTAATTATTTTGTCACATTTCTTAATTATTTTTCACTAAATCTCACTCACATCCTACTTTGTCTCCTACATTTCTCAATTATTTCACCCATTATCTTTGATTATTTGTCCACACCCTACTTTGTCTCCCACATTTCTCAATTATTTCACCCATCATCTTTAATTATTTTGCTACCTTTCTTCATTATTTTTCACTAAATCTCATTCATAATTTTTAATTATTTATCCACACCTTACTTTGTCTCCTATATTTCTTAATTATTTCACCCATTATTTTTTATTATTTGCCTACACTTTACTTTGTCTCCCACATTTCTCAATCATTTCACCTATCATCTTTAATTATTTTGTCACCTTAAGTATTTTCCACTAAATTTTCTTTTGAATAGATTATTCTTTCGTTTATTTCATTAATTTTAAGCCCACTTTCTTAGCCTACTAGCTTTAAGCCCATTTACTTAACCTTTTTTTTTTCTACTTAGCCCACTAACTCTAAACCCATTTACTTAGTCTTTCCCCCCTTTTTTTTTTATAACTTAGCCCACTAACTCTTAGTCCATTTACTTACCCTTTCATTTTTCAACTTAGTCCACTAACTCTAAGCACATTAGTTTTTTCAATTTTAATCTCTAATGGATGCAAAAAAAATATTTTAAATACAAAAATTAATTATTATTATTCTTAAAATATAGGATATTACACGAAATGTTGGAATCTAGTTTCTCCCCATTCACCTTCATCGTAATGATGGAATAATATGACTGTAATTATTTTGATGTGTTAGGTAGGAAGAGAACCAAACCCCTTATTTATAATAATAGAAATAGTTTTTCATCAAAACTCTTAAAAGTTATCTTCATCATCTTCTAAACTAAATCAAATTAGGATTAACTGTTATCTTATTAAATCTTTATATTTTTATCATCAGATTAACGCAATCATATATGATATTAGATTCGATTACTTTATCAGATAAATACCATAATATCTGATAAATATTAATTATTAACTATATTGTAATATATCAGGTAATGTTATTGATTTATTTGAAATAAATTTTTAATTATCATGTGAGCCATAAGAAGATAATTCATACACAAAGAATCATTTTGCAATTATTTACCAATCATTTAATCAAATAAGAAGCAAGATGAATTGAGCATTGATGAAGCAGCTAAGTTGTCATGATCGCTTAAACATTCAAAGACTAGATCAAGCAGTTTAGAAATGAGTACGACAAACAGCAAATAATTGATTTGCATTCAATTCATGTTGAGACACATTTGCACTCAATGTCACATTCAAACATAATATCAAATTTACATTCAAGATGGTGCCTATGTTTTTATTCATGGCCACAATTAATGCACATTCTCAAATTTGAAGACATAGGATTGAGCTACTCAATAAATATCTATCCCATCTTTCCTAACCAATGAATTGCAGCTCGCAATTCTTTTATAGATTTACTCGATTTACTTTATGATTTCATTAACGCCATTTGTGTAACAATTTAACATCTTAAACTTGTGTAATAATGGGGAATCAACTTATTTTTCACGATAAGGGCAACCTATGTCACGATTATCACTATCCTCACTCGAAAGGTATAAAATCACCCCAAGAGAAAGAATAAATGTATGATCATCTCAATTCTCATAGTTTTTGAATCCTTATTTGACCTTTCACTAACTCAAGTATCAAAGTGGCAATTTTGACAAGCCCCAAGACAAACCTCATTGTTTTTGTTCGCGTAAGCATTTCAAATCTAATTCAGAGTGATTTGTGATATACATAATTAAATCATATTAATACTATAAGTCTTTTATGAATAATATAAATTCAATCCAGGACTTGATCTTAACAAAACATTAGATGTTATTAATACTATGAATTTGAACTCTTTCATCGCTATTTAAGGATAATATTGAAATTAAGTACTTATTCTTTGATTGCCAATAACAATAAGTTTTGATAAAAAAAAAAAATAGAGTCGATTAAATAAAATTTAATTTTTAATTCTATTAAACAATATTTGTATGACGATGAGTTTGAACGAAGTGACATAATTAATTTCATATTAAAGATTATTTGCTTAAATAATAGAGTTTACTTGGTGAATGCCTAAATAAGATGGCCCCAAGTATGGATGCAAAGTCAACCATGATTTCATATAGTTAAAATTTTAACTTAATGGTAAAGAAAAAGATAATATTTTAACAAACATGTATTATTAATTAAAGAGACTACTGGATGCACACCTTCCTCGTCACTCATGAAATTAGAGTTGTCTTGTTGGGAAAAACAAATTTGCATTCTTGTCCCTCAAGTTTTCGTATTTTGCTTGGTTTAGCAGAGCTATCTTAAGTCTTAATGGTGATGGACAATACAGCCTTCGCAAACAAGGACAACAATTCATTCAACGCTGCTAAAAGCGTGTCTTGCACGATCAATGGTTCCGTTTGATTAAGAAATTATATTCAACGATTTTATAAGCATATTTCCATATCATTAGTTTAACCACCACCCCCATGTACATGGCTTCCAAGAAAAAGAAAATAATTTGGGTTTCTTAGAAACGTCAATGCATAAGTAATTCATCAAGTAAGCCAACCTGCCCCTTTATAAATAAGTTAGCCCCTTGCCCGCATGGGCAGTCCAGTTGGTCAAGAAGGGGGCATAAAGTGTTTTTCGTAGTGAATCTTAGACCAATGATCAGGAATCGAGTCTCGCAAGCGACAGTATGGAGGTACTTCTCTCCAAAGTAAGGGGGTTCCTTGTGCGCGGTGAGCACGGGTCTAGCCACTGCATCCAGCTGAATTACCATGATTTACCTCTTCCCCCACGTCCTGTCGAGCCAGGTGTGGGGGGACGTCTAGGGTGAACGATTTCACCTTTTCGACCAATAAGTTAGCCCTTTTTAATTTTTTGCTTATCTAACACTTTACTTCATTAGATTCTGACTATAATCACTTAAGACGAGAGATATGATCATTGTCTAGAGTAGGGGTACACATAATCTTAGTTGGGCACCTAATGAAGTAAAGCCTTTTCTGAAAATCACAACAATAGTATGGTAGTCTAATCTATGGTCGGACGCAACTTAATTTCTTAGTGGGTTCATATAATTGGTCCAGTTTAGTAAGGTTAAATTTACAAGTATGAAGAGACGAATGCAGGAAATAGGTGTTCTTCACTGTAATTTACTTAGGCTAAATTTGTGACAAGCAGCGACCAGCCAACTACACAAATAATTGTTAATTATTTGTGCAAATTATGTTCAAATAAACAATTATTTACACTACACATCAGTTGCCTTCCTTCCCTCGGACTAAACGATACCGCACCGAGTCACAACGCCGCGTCGCTACGAGTCACATCCGAGTGGGGTCGCGACACCCATCAACGTCGTTACCTTGGACGATAACGGCGTCAGAGTCCCACCACATACCTTCGTCCGACTCCATTGGATTCTCCAACGGCGATGTTGGTTTCCTAATGTCGCCGACCGTCAATTCGCCGGCGGCGTCATCGATTACGTACACTTTCTCCACCCCGCCAGAGCTGATGCCCACCGCCTTCCCCCGGGGCAGCCGCCACTCTGCGGATATGGCCGGAGTCCGCTGTCCCGACCTGGCGTCATACACGCCCAGCAAAAACTTGTCGCAGCCGTTATTCGTTCCGCCGGACAAAACCACAGCCGGCGACGACGAGGAGAGCGCCGGAATCTGAAGCTGCCCGCAGGAAAACGAGCTTACTTTCTGATCTCTGTTCAAATCCCACATCGAGACCACGCTCCCGGAAAGATTCTCTTCAAAATCTAACCCTAAGCTCAAATTGTCCCACATCTTCACCACACTCCTCCCGCCGGCGAAGTCCGACCACGAGAACCGATCGCCGCCGATGCGCCCCCGGAACCTCAACCCAGAGCCATCCCCCCGCCGGTCGCCGCCGTAACAGCTCGAGCCGGCGACGCAGTAATCTTCCTCGACTGCTGTTGCCGGACGAAAGCCTTCGCCGTCAGACGAGTCCAACGAGCCGGAGTCATCTTCATCTTCGTCGGAATCATACTCGTTCTCCAGCTGCCGGAATGAAGCTCCTTGAGAACGGAAAATTTGGACTTCACATAATCTAAGAACGAGAAGCTTGATTCTGGTGATTACGCCGCAGAAAGTGGCGACCAAAGCGAGAATCAACGCCCCCCATTTCCAGAAACTGTAAACGTGAACGGCTTTTCCGATTCCCAAATCCGAGAAAAGCCGATGAATCAGAGATGGGTTTTGCAAGCAGTTCATTCCGGCTTCGAAACCGCCTATGATGCTGAGCTCTGGAATAATCTCCATTTTAACAAAACAACTGTAAAAAATTTATGAAACAGAGAAAACTTCACGGGTTCTGTGGGGACGAAGCGACTGGGGAGGGGAAGGCAAGGGAAATATATATAACGGAGGCGAGGACAAAATAATGTGGGATTTATCTGACGTGGAAGGGGCTGATTGGTTGAAGAGAGAGATTTGTGGTCCACGTCATAAATGCTTGGAAACTCTTGTGGGAGTAATTGCGGCGGCTGAGCCAGTAACTTTGTGGGAGAGAAGATCTGAGCCGTTGATCACTCGACCCGGGCATTGCGATCCGTCAAACTGGTCCCAAGTTGTGGTTGTTGAAGTTTCGACGGTGCACACCACCCGGTGGCATGTGTTTGATGTTAGAATTTAATATAATTGCTCAAAGACGAACAAAATGGAATCTTTTTCATATAAAAAAAGAACAAAATAGAATTTTTTTATTCCAAAATGTTACATCCTTTGATAAATTTGACAAACAAACGACGCGCCATATAAAATTTATAATGATTTTATTTAAAATTAATAATAATTTAACTTTTAGTAATATTATTATGAACTATTATAAATTTTTTTTAATTTTTAATTTTTAAATTGTTATAAATTTTATTAATTTACGAACATTATTTGTTAAATTTATTTATGAATATAACATATCTATTATTTTACGAATAAATCTAATCATTATCATGTGTTTTATATTTAAAAAAAAAGTGTAAATATACTTTATTTTTAATCACAAAATGCTCTTATTAATTAATAAAATATTATAAAATACTACAATCGATTATTTTATCTTAGAATTCGAGAGTTTCAATTTACAAAGTGTGTCAAAACAAAAATATTATCTCATATTAAATTTTTGTGTTTTTCACACTACAAACGCTAATAATTGTAATAGATCTTGTTTGCCTTTTATCTTATTTAAAATTGACCTAAATTTGATTATAAAAATTGTACTTTTATTTGATTTGAATTTAAAGAATTATTTAACACAAACAACTCTTTTGTAGTATCCTATGTTTTTGGATTCAAAGTTAAGAAATGCGTGGTATTTACAATAAGGGGGTTGGTATTGATGGATGTGAAGCACATGTATCATTCATTACGTATGGACGGTGACTAATCAAATTCAACTATATTTCTATTGCATGGTTTACATGTTTTTGGTATTTATTGAAGTTTCAATAATTTACATATATAATGACAGTTTTATAAAAGTCTTCTCTCTATTTTCTTTTCTTGGCTTTTAGGCTAAGAACAAGTGTATTATTTGTTCTTAACCACGAAAAAATATTTTTTTTATTTTAATATAATATAAAATAAAATAAGAAAGAGATGGGTGATTGAAACCATGATTTTTGGCGTTATCATAAAAAATGATCAATTGAGACAAATAACCAATCGATTTCAATTTTGGATTGAAATTGAACCCATTAATGGGTTTTGGAAATTGATAGACGAGGGAGAGATAGTCCAGAAAGGGTGAGAGATAAAAAATATAGAGGCGATTTTGCGATAGTGGCCCAATATGGTAGTGCAAAGTGGTGATCGATGAAGATTAAGGTTTTCCAAGGCGGGAGAAATGGTTCGAGATAGAGAATAAAGGAGAAGTGAGAAGGTGTTAATAGTAATGACTAGATGGCGAAAAAGATTAACTAGGGTGGTGGAAAATTATAGAGCAATTGGCAACATTAGTGATAAATTATAGAGCAATTGGCAACATTAGTGATGAAAAAGGTTTATACTATGGTTGTTTTATAATTTTCACTATAGAGAAAGATAAAATGGAAAATATAGGTGTGGGGCATGATAGATATCTTCGATTGCTTGTTTCTTCTTTGATTTGTCTTTCTCATCATTTTTCTTTTTCTTCCTCTTATCTGTCCCCTTTTTTTTCTCTAGATTCACGAGTTGGAACCCATTGACACCATAGCAAGCAATGGGCTACAAATCATCAGGAACCTATTAATTGGCCGGGTTCCTAGTAATTCTTTTTTTGTAAATCAATATTTTCAATATTTTTCTCATTATTTATTTGTAAAGTGATAGCAATTTCATTTTTCTCATTTATTTGTTCTAAATCAATATTTTGAGAATTAGATTGGACCCGTTGAATTGGGAATTGGCCAAAAAATTAGACCAATTCATGCAAAAATAAAGAAAAAAAATCGTTTGCCAAGAAAACTAGCTCAATTGGATCAGCAATTTAGATGTACTAGACAAGATTTGTTTAAATTTTAATTTTAAATGTTACAAAATATAATAATAATAATTTTTTTGTTTGTAATTTAAATATTTGACCATGAGTTTTATTTTACCTTCATCATAAATTTGTGTTAATTTTGTTGCATAAATATTTTTAATAGTAGGATAAATAATGTTACTTGAGGTACTTTTAAATCTATTAAGCCTTATGTGATAAATTTTATTTTTTAAAATTTTATATCATAATTTTAATCAACATATATTTATTTTATCTTATAAAAATACTTCTTTATTTGATCTCTGACCAGTAATCTAATTTTTATGTTTTTGGTCAATTTTTTATAGCAAGAGAAATTTTTTATGAATAAACCTAATAATTATCATGTGTTTTATATTTAAAAAAAGAGTAAATATTCTTTATTTTTATTCACACAAAATCCTCTTATTAATTAATAAAATATTATAAAACACTATGCATTTTTATTGTACCTTAACCATTACTCTTTATTGTTAGCCTTGTTGATAGGGGTGTGTAAATGGTCGGTTCAGTTATTGAACTGATTGAAATTCACTAATCGATTAAATCGAACTGAGGAGTAAAATTAAATCAAATTGACCGATTAATCCGAAAAACTGAACTAACCAATAATTAAAAAAACTAAACTCAAACCGTATAAAGCAAACCAAACCGATTAAACCAAAGAAATGCAAAAAAAAAAATTAAAGAAAACCAAAGTAATCAATAGAAAACACACAAAATTGAAGAAATCAACGTTATTTTATAAAGATGAAAACAATATCGTTTTAAATCTTAGTAAGTTCGGTTAATTCAGTTCTTCCAACCAAAAAATCGAATTAAAAAATAAAAACCAAATTTTTTTAAAAAAATTAACTAAATTGAACCAATAAAAGAAATAAATCAAACTGAACCAGTAAGTTCAGTCGATTCAATTAGTTCAAGTGAATTGAACTTTTGCTCTTCCTTCCTTATTTATATAAGATAATGTTAACTATTACCCTAAATTGAAGTGAGTGAACCTATATTCAAGTGCATTTATTGTATCTTATTGTTAACTCAAAAAATATTGTTATTAATTGATAATAAATATATTACATTTTAACATATTTCATTAATCAATAAAAATTTTGGGTTACACTTACTACACCTTAAAGGTAATAGTTAGTATTATTCTTTTTATTTATAATTTTATATTAAATTCTACGTATTTCTTGCGTATTTTGTCTAATAATGGTATGTAGATCAGGGTGGACGAGGAAAAACAAAATCACTTGAATTTTGATCGAAACAAATTTATCAAAATTGCCTACAGTGGTTTGGTTTGAGTTTTGAGTTCCTCTAAATCGCTAGATCTTTATTTGTCCAAAACTTAAATAAAATTATATTTTGTACGGTTTTAATTTTTTATTTAATCATAAAATTGTGAATTAGAATTGATTATTAAGTAAAAAATAAATTCACAATTGTTAGTTTAATGATTTGGAGTAAAATCTTTGAAACAATCAAAATGTCATCAATTTTTTTAAGTTACTCTGAAGAATACAAATTAGTAACTTTGAAGTGTTGGTCTAATTGACAGCTCTTTAAGTTTTTCAATTGTTTATAAAAATAAAAGTATATTTGTTGTTAGTATCTTTCTTCTTCTTGTATTAACTAAACTATGATCTGAGTAGTTTCAAATATACGGTGGTTTAGTTATGATTTGAAAGATAATCAAACTGTCAATATAATTTGAATTGAAAAGCACATTTCAAAATGTCCAAACTGACCATTTATTGAGGAAATTAGATGCACAAATATAGAATTTAAAAATTCAATCAAAAATTGTATTTATTGAGGGAAAAACAAGAAAATTAAATAATTGTATGCTTGAAAATTCAATAAAAATCGTATTTACTAAGAAAAATAAAAAAAATCAATCAAAAACTTAACCTTTTGAAGAGTTCTTTCCTTCCATGATTCAAAAATAAATTAAAACTAACTTGCTCTTATTATTCAAAGATGAATTAAATTTTGCTTAGGTAACGAATTGATTGGCTTTTAGACTTATACGGAGATAAATTGATATTTTTTTGGGGTTTAGGGGTTGAGTAGGGATAAAGAAAAATTGAATTTGAAATCTTTAGTACCTTGTCATTAATTGAAAATTTGATTTTAAAGATGTCACACGTAGTGTGATCGATCTCTCAAGATAAATATAAAGTCATGAATTGAATTCAAACTTTTTTATACGGCTTGATTTGTGAACATTTCATCTAATTCATGACCAAAGCCTCATTATTTTCTAAATAAATAGGTTGAAAGGTCACTCTTGTGAAATACATGTGTTTTTTTTTTTTTTTACCATTAGATGTTTTCACAATAGCCTTTGAATTATGACTAATATAATATATTTGTGGTGTATATAATATTAAGTGTAACATCCCGCAACGAGTAATAGGAAGGATCAGAATAACTTCTTTGGGCTCTCAGAGTATTACATTAAGTGTCTACATTTATAATTATTTATTTCATCTTACTATAGAATTGGAGAGTTTCAATTTACAAAATGTGTCAAACCGAAAACATTATCCCGTATGAGATTTTCGTGTTTTTTATATGACTAACCCTAATAGATCTTGTTTATCTTTTATCTTATTTAAAATTAACCTAAATTTTATTTATAAAACTCCTATTTTTATTTGATTTGAATTTAAAAAATTATTTAACACAAACTCTTTTGTAGTATAAACGCATGCTCTTGGAGGCTGGCATAGTTGGCGTTAGATCGGTGGTGAGGATTCAAAGTTAAGAATTGCGCGTGGTATTTACTATAAGGGGGATTGGTATATTGATGAATGTGAAGCACGTGTATCATTCATTACGGCTGATGTTGTGACCCACGGACGGACGGTGACTAATAAAATTCAACTATATTAATTTATATTATATGGTTTACATGTTTTAGTATTTATTGAAGTTTCAATAATTTACATATATATAATGACAGTTTTATAAAAGTCTTCCCTCTATTTTCTTTCCTCGGCTTTTAGGCTAAGATCAAGTCTATTATTTGTTCTTAACCACAAAAAAAAATATTTTTTACATTTTAATATAATATGAAATAAAAGAAAAAGAAAAAGATGGAGGATTGGAACCATAGTTTTTGGCACTATCATCGAAAATGACCAATTGAGATAACGAACCAATTGATTTCAATTTTAGATTGAAATTGAACCCATTGATGGGTTTTGAAAATTGATAGATGAGGGAGAGACAAGAGTAGAGAGGCGAAAGATAAGAAAATATAGAGACGATTTAGCGATGGTGGCTCAAGATGGTGCAAAGTGGTAGTCGATAAAGGTTAAGGTTTTCAAAGACAAGGAGATGGGGTGTTGAGGTGTTGATAGTAGTGATGACTAGTTGGTGAAAAAGGTTGATAAGGGTGGTGGAGAATAATAAGACAATTAGCAACACTATGGATGACAAAGGTGATACTATGATTGTTTTATTATTTTCACTATAGATAAACGTAAAAAAAGGGAAATAGAGGTGTGGAGCATGATAGATATTTTTTATTTGTCTTTCTCATCATTCTTTTTTTTCTTCTTCTTATTTCTCTCCCTTTTTTCTCTATATTCACGAGTTGGAACTCGTCAGCACCATAGCAAGCAATGGGTTACAAATCATCAGGAACCTATTAATCGGTCGATGGATTCGTAGCAATTATTTTTTTGTATACTGACATTTATTTTTATTTTAGTTAATTTAATTTTATTAAAGTTTTATTAACTGAATTTAGTTTAGTTAGGGCCTAATTAAATAAGAAAAATGTGTTTGGGCCAAAAAAAAAAAAAAAAACTAAACCATAACGATATTTAGAATCATTTCTAAACTACAAATACAAATAAACTAAATGGAAAGAGGTATGAATGCCATTTATCCTTATTTATACCATTTTGTCCCATGAAAGTTGATAATGTCATATTAGTGATAGTAGGATAAATAATGTTAGTTAACGCACTTTTAAATCTATTAATCCTTATGTGATAAATTTTATTTTTTAACATTTTATATCATAATTTTAATCAACATATATTTATTTTATCTTATACAAATACTTCTTTATTCGATCTCTGACCAGTAATCTAATTTTTATGTTTTTGCTGAATTTTTTACTACAAGAGAAATTTTTTTATGAATAAACCTAATAATTATCATGTGTTTTAATTTATATTTAAAAAAGTGTAAATATTCTTTATTTTTAGTCACAAAATCCTCTTATTAATTAATAAAATATTATAAAATACTATGCATTTTTTATTGCACCTTAACCATTGCTTTTTATTATTAGCCTTGTTGATAGAGGTGTGCAAATGGTTGATTCAATTACTGAATCGACTGATATTCAGTAACTGATTAAATCAAATCAAGGAGCAAAATCAAACCAAATTGACTGATTAATCCGAAAAATCGAACTAACCAATAACTGAAAAAACTAAATTCAAACCATATAAAGCAAACCAAACCGATTAAACTAAAGAAATGCCAAAAAAAAAAGAAATCAAAGAAAATCGAAATAATTGATAGAACACACACAAAATTGAAGAAATCGACATTATTTCATAAAGATCAAAACAATATCGTTTTAAATCCCAGTAAATTCAATTAATTCGGTTTTTTCAATCAAAAAATCAAATCGAAAATCAAAAATTAAATTTTTGAGAAAAATTAACTGAATTGAACTAATAAAAGAAATAAATCAAACCGAACCAATAAGTTCAGTCAATTTGGTTAGTTCAAGTGAACTAAACTTTTATTGCATCTTATTGTCAACTAAAAAAATATTATTATTAATTGATAATAAATATATTACATTTTAACATATTTCATTAATCAATAAAAATTTTGTGTTGTACTTACTACACCTTAAAGGTAAAAGTTAGTATTATTCTTTTTATTTATAATTTTATATTAAATTATACGCATGTCTTGCATCTTTTGTCTAATAATGATAGGTAGATTAGGGGTGGGCAAGGGAAAACAAAGTCACTTGAATTTGGATCAAAACAAATTTATCAAAATTGCCTATAGTGGTTTGGTTTGAGTTTTCGTAAACTACTAAGACTGCATTCTTTTTATTTTTTAATTTTCAGTTTTGAGTTTTAAATTCATTTTTAATTTTCTGTTTTGGTAGTCTGTTTTTAGAAAATTGAAAATGCGTTCTCTTTGTCATTTTGAAAAACTATTTCTCAAAACAGAAAATTAGAAAACGCGTTCTCTTTAAAATTTTAAAAATATTTTTTTAATGATATTTTATTCAATAAATTTGATTATTTAGTAAATTAGAAATATTTAATGTTAATATATTATTAAAAAATATACATTTTAAAGTTAATGAATTTTGTAATATTTTTTCTATTATAATAACAAAATATGAATAAATAAATGTATTTTGAATGAAAACACTCAAAATAACTTTTTGTTGTTTTGAATTTTCTTTACAATTTATTTTTTTGTTTTCAAAAATACATTTTTAAAAATAACAAAGAGAACGCGTTTTCATTATTTTAAAAAATTAAAAATTAAAAATGACTTGAAAACAGCAAAGAGAACGCAACCTAAATCTTTATTTGTCCAAAACTAAAATAAAATTACAATTTGAATGGTTTTAATTTCTTATTTAGTCATAAAATTATGAATTAGAATTGATTGTTAAGTCAAAAATAAATTCACAATTTTTAGTTTAATGATTTGGAGTAAAAAACAATCAAAATGTCATCAATTTTTTTAATTTACTCTGAAGAATACAAATTAGTAACTTTGATGGGTTGGTCTAATTGACAACTCTTAGGTTTTTCAATTGTTTTATAAAAATAAAAATATCTTTGTTGTTGGTATGTGTCTTTGTAAAGATTTCCAAAAAAAAAAAAAAATTAATTAATTAAAATTAATTAAAAGAATTATTAATAATAAAAAAAAAACGAAAAAAAAAATATAAAAAGAAAAGGGGGAGGCGCTCGGCAGCCCCCCCCCAACAGAACCTAAAATCTCTCTCTCTCTCTCTTATTTCTCTCATTTCCCTTCTCGATTTTTCGTCGATTCTGAGAAATCCGGCCGTCCGATCTTCAATCTGACTTCGATTTCACCGTTAAAGCGTCCCCGATCTACCAAGAGGTAAGTGCTTTAGCTCCATCTTCTCTGTTTTTCTTCTGGTTTTCGTGAGATAAGGCTTGAGACGCGATGGGGCCTTTTTGGCCGAACGGTTGAGGTTAGATCTACGAAGATCCAACCGTTGGATTTTGATGATTTTTGGATATGATGGTCGGTTGGTTTGAGGGTGTTGGATGGCGGTCTTGGATCGCCGGAAATCGCCGGCCACGGTGGCCGACAACGTTGGCAGTGTTTTGTCCCATTTTGGCCGAGAGTTTGACTTTAGATCTACAACGATCTAACCGTCCGATCTCTCCCATTTTCTGATATGTTGCTTTCCTTGGTGCTACGCACCTCGAGATACCTTCTGATTGTCGAAAAAATGGCCGACGGCCGGCGAACGGCAACGGCCAGATTCGTCCCTATTTTTGGCCGAAAATAAACTCTCAGATCTACTAAGATCTGACCGTCCAATGGGTTCTATTTTAAGGTATGTTATTAAGCATGGCGAGGGCTTCGCAATGGTATATAGATCGGCCATTTTTGGCCGGCCGGCGGTGGTCGTCGGCGGTGGCAGGCGAGTTGCTGGGAAAGAAGAAAAAGAAAGGAAAAAGGAAAAGAAAAGAAAAAGAAGAAAGAAAAGAAAAAGAAAAGAAGAAAAGAAAAAGAAAAGAAAAGAAAAGAAAAGAAAAGAAAAAGAATAAAAAGGAAATAAAATAAAAATAAATAAAATATAAGTAAAAAAGGAAATGAGGGCTTTTGGGGTTGGGCATGTCGGGTTAGGTGTTAGCCTAGGATGGCGGGGCCCGATTGGGTTTTAGGATGGCCCAATGTGTTGGGCATGACTGACCTAGTCGTGGCAGCCCTTGGGCTGGCCCACTCGGCTTGTTCTCCCTTGTCGCTTGTCCGTGGACCTAGGATGACTTGGTTAGGTTGATCTTACTTAGGATATCGAGATTAGTCTAATTTGGGTTCTCATTAGGCTCCTAGAATTGGCGATATGATTGGCGAGTCATTTTGTTAATCGGAGTCCTAAGGACGAAGCCCTATTAGATGACTCGAGGCCGAGTAAGACTGACCCCGAGTGCGTTCTAGGCTAGCCTATGATGATGACGTGGGATTATTTCGAATCCTGATTTCTGATGGATTCCTTTTATTCTGAGGCTAGAATATTGCAATTCCAATTTATTCCTTTTAAATAATTTTTTTAAATTATTAATTAATTATTAAGTTTTTAAGAAAATTTATCAATTTAATTATAAATATAAGTATATATGTACTTTTGATAAAGAAGGAATTTAAATAAAAATATATTATCTATATTAAAAGAAAATTAGTTTATGGGTAAATATATATATATATATATATTACGAAATTGTAGCCTATAAGTGGGTGTGTAGCTCCATTATACACCTACGCGTAGCATGCAAGGCGAGGCATGATGACGTAGTCGATGGCTTATCTCGACGAATTCCATGACGCCAGATTTGAATATTGCGCGGGCAAAGGTATAAATAATCTATTCAGAGTGTTAGGTAATGGTTAGGGTTTTTAGTAAATTCATTTCGTCGTTACTCTTGTTACCTAAATGTGACAACTCCATTCCATTTATTGTAGGATCAGACTCTCAGGACTTTGTTCGATCTTCTCCCCAGACTCGGACTTGAGTCATCGTTTCCCAGGCGAGTAGACAGGATATGTTATGTTTACTTTATATTCTGCACATATATATATTGTTTCATGCATAAATGTTATAACTTGTACTGATTTTAAATGCATAACTTGTATATGATTTTTATATACAAATCGTAAAAAAACTACTCTTAAATGTTTCGAACTTGCATGAAATATTTTCATCCTACTAGGAGAGACATAAGCTGAAATATACCCTAATTGATTTCTTGATTTGAGAATATGAAATGTTGCATGAATGGTGTATTTTAAATACCACATGAAAGAATAAATGATTATGACTTGTGCATAAATTAGGGTATCATTGGCATTATCATTAGAGGACTATCTAGTAGATTCCCTGGTGACTCACAGCAGGAAAAGATCATAGTACTGTGAGGCTTGGCATGCCAAGGCCATGAGAGACACGGATAGTATGTTTTAACACTACTATCACGTGGGCCTTTATGATGATATTGTGTGTTGATGATGTATGTGATGATATATATTCCTGTGTGCATGTGTATATAGGCGTTAGGCTAGTTTCTACTAGTGTGTCCTCAAATCAGTGCATACATCTCATATAAAGGTATAGGAGATTTAGGTGGTTAGGGAACAACTTATGGGGGTTGTCTTTAGGCACCTATTTTTCCTACACTATGCTTTTCTTTGAAACCTCAAACTATTTAAACTTATGGTACATGTTACTACTGTTTATATTGTTATTATTTTATTGCATGCATGATTATCATCTTAGCATTTTATTGAATACTCTCCTAGTGGGCATGACATACCTTATACTCGCGAGTCCACAAGACTCACCCTCTTTTTATTAAAAACATTTTCAGGGAATTCTCCTTTTGAGTATTGGTCCAGCAGATTTTCTGGTATGATGTCAGACCCTCTTTTGATCCCTGATATGATATAGGATGCTCTGTGGAGACATACGTATTGTAGAGTCTGATGTTTTGTCTTTTATTTTGTTGGCGCATAATTGTGCCAAGGGCCCGAGATTCGGGATCGAGTATGTATTTTTGACAGCAGTGTGATAGATATTCTCATTGTGTACAACTGCTGTATTTGGAATATTGAATTATCATATTAGAAGAAGGATTGGTATTTTATTCATGTTCTACATCTTGCCAATAATATTAATTTATTCAAATCAAGCTAGAGAAGAGGCTTACTAGTCCATTGTGGGGCCGCTGGGCCTAGGATTAGTGCCGGTCATGACATATCAGATTTCGGGTCGTGACAGATTGGTATCAGAGCCTAGGTTACTCTTGAGTTAGGCTTGTGTCTTTTGATTCTATTCAATTCTCTAGCCTTGTCTAAGGTCTTGTCTCCTTGAGTCCCACAGAGCCATTCTTAGCTGGGTTTTAGATCGTGGTGTGAGCCATGGCACATTATTGATCTAGCTGCTGCTAAGGGTGTTAGAGTCTAGTATCATTTGATCTTTTGCTTTCAGATTCTATTGCTACTCTTATTGACCTATCAGTTCGATGACAAGGACGATGCCTCCTCGTTCTCGGACAGCATCCAGACAGACAGATTCTTTAGGGGGTGATCAGGCTCCTCAGCCCTCACCTACCAGCGGTAACACGGTCAGAGGCCGTGGACGAGGTCGTGGCGAACGACGTGGCCGAGGCCGAGGTAGAGGCCGGGGCCGTGGTTCGGGTCGCAGTGGAGTTGACTTTGATGGTAGTACTCCGGCGAGGGATAGGGACCAGCTGATTATTGACTCCTTGGCAAACATCACGGTGCTGTTGACAAATATAGTTAATTCTCAGAGACAGCCGGAGACGCCAGGGGGTGTGAGCCCTGATGCTAGGGTTGGTGGCGATACGGTAGATGGCACCGAGGACGGCACTAGAGGTGGCACCGGTGGCGGCACTGGCGACGGTGCTGTGGCTGGTGGCGCCAGGGGCGCCGTTAGCGGTGGTGCTGCAGGTGTTGCTGTCGGCACTGGCGATGCAGGCGGGATTAGGGGACAGCCTCCAGTGGACCCTGAGACTGTTGGGATAGACTATGAGTTTGAGCGGTTCATGGGTCTGAAGCCGCCCCAGTTTAGAGGTGCGAGAGATAAGGCTGAAGAGTTTTTGGATCAGTTGGACAAACTGAAGAGAGGTTCTCGCATACATGGCTACCGGATGGTGGAGCTCACCTCTTTTTGTCTTCATGGTGAGGCGAGCGCTTGGTACGATGTATTGAGGAGACGGCGAGGTGATGCCCCATTGGGATGGGCCGAGTTCAAGAGACTATTTTTGGCAAAATACGTCTCTAGCACTATGAGATTCCAGAGGGCCCAGCAGTTTGAGGCCCTAAGACAGACCCCAGACATGAGCGTCGAGCGTTATGATGCATTATTCACCGAGCTGTCACAGTTTGCACCTGCTTTGGTTCCTACGGAGCAGGACAGGATCACTCGCTTTGTATCTCGTTTGATCGAGCCGTGGTTCAGGAGTTTGCACGCCACCCGTTTTAGCACTTATGAGGAGGCAGTTGATAGCGCCTTGGCCCTTGAGGCACGTGCAGCAGAGGAGAGGGCGGCTAGAGACTTGAAGAGGGCTAGGGGCGACGGTGGTATTTCCTTCTCTTCTGGGAAGAAGGGGAAGGGCCCGACGAGTTTGCAACCGTTGGCAGTAGCGTCACCATTTCCTTCAT
Organism: Diospyros kaki; assembly: GCA_036245055.1. NCBI lineage: Eukaryota > Viridiplantae > Streptophyta > Magnoliopsida > Ericales > Ebenaceae > Diospyros > Diospyros kaki. The sequence goes on from BSEG01000010.1 coordinate 6,724,968, forward strand.
TGCCTGCGCCCCCTTCCCAGAGACAACAGCAGCAGCGGCAGTGGCAGCAGAGACAGGAAGAGAGGCCTCTATGTCCGACATGTAAGAAGAGGCACTTAGGGGTGTGCAGGTACGCAAAGGCCCCGATTACATGCTTTAGGTGTGGCCAGCCGGGTCACATACAGAGGGATTGCTCACAGCCAGGGCGAGGCCCTCCAGGACGACAGGCTCCAGCCCAGCAGCCGGCATCTAGAGCTCAGAGCAGCGCCCCCCAGTCTCGAGGAGGACATGGCCCACAGAGTCAGCCGAGGGTCTATCATATGACGACTCAGGATGCCCAGGCATCCAATCAGGTGGTAACAGGTACGGTTTATATTTGTGGTCACAGTGCACACGTGCTATTTGATCCCGGGGCGACGCATTCGTTTGTATCGCGGCAGTTCGCTTCCTGTTTGGGAGTAAGTGCCACCCCTCTGGTCGAGCCCATGTTAGTGGGGACTCCTGTAGGTGATGCCCTACAGGTAGAGCGAGAGTTTCGGGCTTGCGTTATTTCTCTCATGGGTAGGGATACATTAGCAGATCTTATTTTACTTGGTCCTATGGAGTTTGACGCCATTCTAGGTATGGATTGGCTAGCTTCATGTCACGCTAGCTTAGACTGTCATCTTAAACGCGTTTACTTTGACCTTCCTGGTGAGGATTTATTTTATATTCAGGGGGATAGGACTCGAGGGGCTAGCATGTTGATATCGGCTATAAAGGCGCAACGTATGTTGGGCAGAGGTTGCGAGGGGTTCTTGGCAGTCGTGAGAGAGTGTGACCGATCAGTTGGGGAGGTTAGTGGAGTCCCGGTAGTGTGTGAGTTTCCGGACATTTTTCCCGAGGAGCTTCCGGGATTACCGCCCGATCGAGAGATTGAGTTTTGTATCGACTTAGTGCCGGAGGCTCGACCTATTTCGATACCCCCGTATAGAATGGCCCCAGCAGAATTGAAGGAGTTGAAGGATCAATTACAAGAACTCTTAGATAAGGGTTTTATTAGGCCTAGCACGTCGCCATGGGGTGCGCCGGTGCTATTTGTGAAGAAGAAGGATGGGAGTCTGAGACTTTGCATCGACTACCGTCAACTAAACAAAGTTACCATTCGTAACCAATATCCGTTGCCACGCATTGATGACCTATTTGATCAGTTGCAAGGCGCGAGACGATTTTCTAAGATTGATTTGAGATCAGGATACCACCAATTGAGGATCAGGAATCAGGATATTCCCAAGACTGCCTTTCGCACTAGATATGGGCACTACGAGTTTTTGGTTATGTCATTTGGGTTAACGAATGCCCCGGCAGCATTCATGGACTTGATGAACAGGGTATTTCGACCCTTCTTGGATAGATTCGTCATTGTGTTCATAGACGACATATTGGTGTACTCGAGGAGTGACGTTGAGCATGAGCACCATCTTAGGACGGTTTTGCAAGCCCTTCGTGAGCACGAGCTATATGCCAAGTTCTCAAAGTGTGAGTTTTGGCTGGACAGTGTTGGCTTTTTGGGGCATGTGGTGTCTAGTCAAGGGATCCTGGTGGACCAAAAGAAGATAGAGGCTGTGGCTCAGTGGCCTAGACCCACTACAGTCACCGAGATACGTAGTTTCCTAGGTCTAGCAGGATACTACCGTCGCTTTGTGAAGGATTTTTCTAAGATTGCAGCGCCGATGACGCGTCTCACCCAAAAGAATGTAAAGTTTGAGTGGTCAGATGCATGTGAGCAAAGCTTCAATGAGTTGAAGCGGCGTTTGACTACAGCGCCAGTGTTGACCCTACCATCAGGGAGTGGGGGTTATGCCGTGTATTGTGATGCGTCGAGGGTTGGATTAGGATGTGTGTTGATGCAGCGTGGGAGAGTTATTGCGTATGCTTCTAGGCAGTTGAAGAAACATGAGCAGAACTATCCTACTCATGACCTCGAGATGGCTGCCGTAGTATTTGCTCTCAAGATATGGCGGCATTACTTGTACGGCGAGACCTGCGAGGTGTTCACGGATCATAAGAGCCTCAAGTACATTTTTGACCAGCGGGACCTGAATTTGAGACAACGTAGGTGGATGGAACTCCTTAAGGACTATGATATCCACATTTTGTATCACCCAGGAAAAGCTAACGTAGTAGCAGATGCCTTGAGTAGGAAGTCCATGGGTAGCCTTGCTCATATTTCTAGTTGGAGAAGGCCGTTAGTAGAGCAGTTACATAGTTTAGAGCAGAGTGGTGCACGTTTAGAGATATCTGAATCTCAGGGATTTTTAGCGCACATCGAACTCAGGTCTGCTTTGATGGAGGAGATTAAGGTGGCTCAAGCTAAGGACCCTAGTCTAGCCAAGATCATTAAAGAAGTCGGGGAAGGTAAGGCATTGGATTTTTCTATTGACTCTTCTGGAGTGTTGAGATTTAGGGCTCGGCTTTGTGTTCCCGAGGTGGACGAGTTGAGGAGTAGGATCCTTGCGGAGGCTCATCACTCTCGATTTGCCATTCACCCAGGGACTACTAAGATGTACCAGGACCTAAGACAGTTGTTTTGGTGGCCGCGCCTTAAGGAAGATGTTGCTCGCACATGTTTAACTTGCCAAGTCTGTCAGCAAGTGAAGGCCGAGCATAAGAGGCCAGGAGGTTTGTTGGAGAGTATCCCAATTCCAGAGTGGAAATGGGAGCATATTACCATGGATATGGTTACAGGATTGCCGAGGTCACCTGCAGGACATGATTCAGTATGGGTAGTGGTAGATCGCCTAACGAAGACAGCTCGTTTTATTGCTGTACGTACGTCATTTACTGCTTCTCAGTTAGCTCAGAAGTTTATTCACGAGATTGTACGGTATCATGGAGTGCCCATTTCTATTATTTCTGATCGAGGGTCCATATTTACCTCTCGGTATTGGGGCTCATTTCATGAGGCTTTGGGTACGCAGTTAGCGTTGAGTACTGCATTTCACCCCCAGACGGACGGCCAGTCGGAGAGGACTATCCAGATACTTGAGGACATGCTTAGAGCATGTGCCATTGACTTCAAGGGTAGTTGGGAGAAGAATTTGCCGTATGTCGAATTTGCATATAACAATAGCTATCAATCCAGCATTCAAATGGCACCTTACGAGGCGCTATATGGTCGACGATGTAGGTCACCCTTAGGTTGGTTTGAGGTTGGTGAGAGACGACTTATTGGCCCAGATCTGGTTGGCCAAAGCATGGAGATCGTCCAGGTAGTTCGTGATAGGCTTTTGACAGCTCAGAGTCGTCAGAAGTCATATGCAGATCGTAGGCGCCGACCCTTAGAGTTTGCAGTTGATGATTTGGTATATCTTAAAGTATCGCCTATGAAAGGGGTAGTGAGGTTTGGGAGGAGAGGTAAACTCAGTCCCCGATATGTTGGACCTTTTCGAGTCCTTAGGCGGATTGGGAAGGTAGCCTATGAGCTGGCACTACCGTCGTCGATGGTTGGAGTGCACCCCGTATTTCATGTGTCGATGTTACGCGGGGTTATTGGAGACCCCTCTCATGTTTTGCCTCCGACAGCACCCACTATGATTCAACCAAGCTTGCAATATGAAGAGCGACCTGTTAAAATCTTAGATAGGCAGGTCAGAAAGCTTAGATCTAAAGAAATAGCTTCCGTTAAAGTCCAGTGGGGCAACCATAGTGAGGGTGAGGCCACTTGGGAGATGGAAGATGCCATGAAAGAGAAATACCCTTATTTGTTTCCGTGAAATTCGAGGACGAATTTTTATAAGGGGGGGAGAATGTAAAGATTTCCAAAAAAAAAAAAAAATTAATTAATTAAAATTAATTAAAAGAATTATTAATAATAAAAAAAAACGAAAAAAAAAAATATAAAAAGAAAAGGGGGAGGCGCTCGGCAGCCCCCCCCAACAGAACCTAAAATCTCTCTCTCTCTCTCTTATTTCTCTCATTTCCCTTCTCGATTTTTCGTCGATTCTGAGAAATCCGGCCGTCCGATCTTCAATCCGACTTCGATTTCACCGTTAAAGCGTCCCCGATCTACCAAGAGGTAAGTGCTTTAGCTCCATCTTCTCTGTTTTTCTTCTGGTTTTCGTGAGATAAGGCTTGAGACGCGATGGGGCCTTTTTGGCCGAACGGTTGAGGTTAGATCTACGAAGATCCAACCGTTGGATTTTGATGATTTTTGGATATGATGGTCGGTTGGTTTGAGGGTGTTGGATGGCGGTCTTGGATCGCCGGAAATCGCCGGCCACGGTGGCCGGCGACGTTGGCAGTGTTTTGTCCCATTTTGGCCGAGAGTTTGACTTTAGATCTACAACGATCTAACCGTCCGATCTCTCCCATTTTCTGATATGTTGCTTTCCTTGGTGCTACGCACCTCGAGATACCTTCTGATTGTCGGAAAAATGGCCGACGGCCGGCGAACGGCAACGGCCAGATTCGTCCCTATTTTTGGCCGAAAATAAACTCTCAGATCTACTAAGATCTGACCGTCCAATGGGTTCTATTTTAAGGTATGTTATTAAGCATGGCGAGGGCTTCGCAATGGTATATAGATCGGCCATTTTTGGCCGGCCGGCGGTGGTCGTCGGCGGTGGCAGGCGAGTTGCTGGGAAAGAAGAAAAAGAAAGGAAAAAGGAAAAGAAAAGAAAAAGAAGAAAGAAAAGAAAAAGAAAAGAAGAAAAGAAAAAGAAAAGAAAAGAAAAGAAAAGAAAAGAAAAAGAATAAAAAGGAAATAAAATAAAAATAAATAAAATATAAGTAAAAAAGGAAATGAGGGCTTTTGGGGTTGGGCATGTCGGGTTAGGTGTTAGCCTAGGATGGCGGGGCCCGATTGGATTTTAGGATGGCCCAATGTGTTAGGCATGACTGACCTAGTCGTGGCAGCCCTTGGGCTGGCCCACTCGGCTTGTTCTCCCTTGTCGCTTGTCCGTGGACCTAGGATGACTTGGTTAGGTTGATCTTACTTAGGATATCGAGATTAGTCTAATTTGGGTTCTCATTAGGCTCCTAGAATTGGCGATATGATTGGCGAGTCATTTTGTTGATCGGAGTCCTAAGGACGAAGCCCTATTAGATGACTCGAGGCCGAGTAAGACTGACGCCGAGTGCGTTCTAGGCTAGCCTATGATGATGACGTGGGATTATTTCGAATCCTGATTTCTGATGGATTCCTTTTATTCTGAGGCTAGAATATTGCAATTCCAATTTATTCCTTTTAAATAATTTTTTAAATTATTAATTAATTATTAAGTTTTTAAGAAAATTTATCAATTTAATTATAAATATAAGTATATATGTACTTTTGATAAAGAAGGAATTTAAATAAAAATATATTATCTATATTAAAAGAAAATTAGTTTATGGGTAAATATATATATATATATATTACGAAATTGCAGTCTATAAGTGGGTGTGTAGCTCCATTATACACCTACGCGTAGCATGCAAGGCGAGGCATGATGACGTAGTCGATGGCTTATCTCGACGAATTCCATGACGCCAGATTTGAATATTGCGCGGGCAAAGGTATAAATAATCTATTCAGAGTGTTATGTAATGGTTAGGGTTTTTAGTAAATTCATTTCGTCGTTACTCTTGTTACCTAAATGTGACAACTCCATTCCATTTATTGTAGGATCAGACTCTCAGGACTTTGTTCGATCTTCTCCCCAGACTCGGACTTGAGTCATCGTTTCCCAGGCGAGTAGACAGGATATGTTATGTTTACTTTATATTCTGCACATATATATATTGTTTCATGCATAAATGTTATAACTTGTACTGATTTTAAATGCATAACTTGTATATGATTTTTATATACAAATCGTAAAAAAACTACTCTTAAATGTTTCGAACTTGCATGAAATATTTTCATCCTACTGGGAGAGACATAAGCTGAAATATACCCTAATTGATTTCTTGATTTGAGAATATGAAATGTTGCATGAATGGTGTATTTTAAATACCACATGAAAGAATAAATGATTATGACTTGTGCATAAATTAGGGTATCATTGGCATTATCATTAGAGGACTATCTAGTAGATTCCCTGGTGACTCACAGCAGGAAAAGATCATGGTACTGTGAGGCTTGGCATGCCAAGGCCATGAGAGACACGGATAGTATGTTTTAACACTACTATCACGTGGGCCTTTATGATGATATTGTGTGTTGATGATGTATGTGATGATATATATTCCTGTGTGCATGTGTATATAGGTGTTAGGCTAGTTTCTACTAGTGTGTCCTCAAATCATTGCATACATCTCATATAAAGGTATAGGAGATTTAGGTGGTTAGGGAACAACTTATGGGGGTTGTCTTTAGGCACCTATTTTTCCTACACTATGCTTTTCTTTGAAACCTCAAACTATTTAAACTTATGGTACATGTTACTACTGTTTATATTGTTATTATTTTATTGCATGCATGATTATCATCTTAGCATTTTATTGAATACTCTCCTAGTGGGCATGACATACCTTATACTCGCGAGTCCACAAGACTCACCCTCTTTTTATTAAAAACATTTTCAGGGAATTCTCCTTTTGAGTATTGGTCCAGCAGATTTTCTGGTATGATGTCAGACCCTCTTTTGATCCCTGATATGATATAGGATGCTCTGTGGAGACATACGTATTGTAGAGTCTGATGTTTTGTCTTTTATTTTGTTGGCGCATAATTGTGCCAAGGGCCCGAGATTCGGGATCGAGTATGTATTTTTGACAGCAGTGTGATAGATATTCTCATTGTGTACAACTGCTGTATTTGGAATATTGAATTATCATATTAGAAGAAGGATTGGTATTTTATTCATGTTCTACATCTTGCTAATAATATTAATTTATTCAAATCAAGCTAGAGAAGAGGCTTACTAGTCCATTGTGGGGCCGCTGGGCCTAGGATTAGTGCCGGTCATGACATATCAGATTTCGGGTCGTGACAGTCTTCTTCTTGTATCAATTTTTATAGTTGAAATTATCTAAATCTCTAGACTGTTCAAACCACTAAACTATATATGATTTGAGTAGTAATTTCAAATTTATGGTGGTTTAGTAATGATTTGAAACATACTCATACCGTTATTTTCTCTTTCTAGCATGTAAATATAGTTTTATTCGTCCAAAAATGATGTCAAAAGGGATTTTTGGTCAAAAATAAAATTACAAGAAGGTTAAGTGCTCCAAATTTTAAATTTTCAAGAGATTTAGTAGACTTTAGCCTTTTAATTATGACCCATATAAATATTTTAGTAGATTATATTTACAAGATGATCCATCTCTCAAGATAAATATAAAATCATGAATTGAATTCAAACTTTTTTATACGGCTTAATATATGAACATTTCATCTACTTCATGACCAAAACCTCATTGTTTTCTTTTACCATTAGACGTTTTCACGTTAGCCTTTGGATTATGGCTAATATAATATATCTGTGGTGTGTATATTATTAAGTGTCTACATCTACAATCATTTATTTTATCTAAGAATAGATCCAAAGAGTAGGTGAGCAGTAGACTGCGTGGGGTGGACAGAAGGCAAAGAGTTAGAAAGGATCGACAAAGAGCTGCAGTACACATATATATATATATATATTAATATTTAGGTTGAGACTAGCATAGACTAAAATCCCGTCTAACCCTCCCTTGGATTTGTCCCGGATTTCATCTCACTATAAAATTTGAGAGTTTTAATTTACAAAGTATTTCAAAATAAAAGTAGATTTTCGTGTTTTTTATAAGACTAACCCTAATAACTACAATAAATCTTGTTTTTTTTTATTATTTAAAATTAACCTAAATTTGATTTATAAAACTTCTATTTTTATTCGATTTGAATTTAAGAATTATTTAACACAAACAATTCTTTTGTAGTATGAACGCATGTTTTTGGATTCAAAGTTCAAGAAATGCGTGGTATTTACTATGAAGGGGTTGGTATTGATGAATGTGAAGCACGTGTATCATTCATTACGGCTGATGTTGTGACCCACGTACGGACGGTGATTAATAAAAAATTCAACCATATTATATGGTTTACAAGTTTTGGTATTTATTGAAGTTTCAATTATTTACATGTATATAATGACAATTTTATAAAAGTCTTCCCTTTATTTTTTTTTCCTTGCCTTTTAGGCTAAGATCAAGTGTATTATTTGTTCTTAACCACAAAAAAAATATTTTTAATGTTAATATCTTAAAAAATAAGAAAAGAAAGAGATAGATGATTGGAATCATGATTTTTTGACACTATCATTGAAAATGATCAATTGAGACAATGAACCAATTGATTTCAATTTTAGATTGAAATTGAACCCATTGATAGGTTTTGGAAATTGATAGATGACGGAAAGACAAGGCAAAGAAGAAAGGGCAAGAGATTAAAAATATAGAGACGACTTAGCGATAGTGGCTCAAGATGGTAGTGCAAAGTGATGATCAACGAAGGTTAAGGTTTTCAAAGACAACAGAGATGGGTCGAGACAAGGAACAAAGGGGAAGTGATAAGGTGTTGATATTGATGACTAGTTGGTGAAAAAAGTTGACAAGGGTGGTAGAGAATAATAGGGCAATTGGCGACACTAGAGATGACAAAGGTCGATGTTATGGTTGTTTTATAATTTTCACTATGGACAAAGGTGTGGGGCATGATAGATATTTTCAATTGCTTGTTTCTTCATTGATTTGTCTTTCTTATCATTATTCTTTTTCTTTCTCTTATCTCTTCATTTTCTTTCTGTAGCTAGATTCACAAGTAAGAACCCATCGGCACCATGGCAATCAATGGGTTACAAATCATCAAGAACCTATTAATTGGCCAATGGGTTCCTAACAACTTTTTTGTATACTAACATTTATTTTTATTTTAGTTTATTTATTTTTATTAAATTTTTATTAACTGAATTTAGTTTAAGTAAGGCCTAATTAAATAAAGAAAATGTGTTTGAGCAAAAAAAAAAAAAAACTAAACCATAAGGATCTTTAGAACAATTTCTAAACTACAAGAGTCTCTATACAAATAAGCTAAATCGAAAGGGGCATGAATGCAATTTTTCCTTATTTATATCTTTTTGTCCCATGAAAGTTGATAATGTCATATTAGTGATAGCAGTTTCATTTTTCTCATTTATTTGCTCTGAATCAATGTTTTGAGAACTAGATTGGATTGGTTGACTTGGGAATTGGCCAAAAAAACTAGCCCGATTCATGCAAAAAAGAAAGAAAAAAAAATCACTTGTTAAGAAAACTAGGCCGCTTGGATCAACAATTTAGATGTACTAGACAATATTTGTTTAAATTTTTATTTTAAATGTTAGAAAATATAATAATAATAATAATAATAATAATAATAATAATAATAATAATAATAATTTGAGATGTTTGAATACTATCAATTATCTGGTTAATATATTTAAATTTTTTGTTTGTAATTTAAATATTTGACCATGAGTTTTATTTTACCTTCATCATAAATTTGTGTTAATGTTGTTACATAAATATTTTTAATAGTAGGATAAATAATGTTACTTGATGCACTTTTAAATCTATCAAGCCTTGTGCGATAAATTATATATATATATATATATGTTTTTAAATTTTATATCATAATTTTAATCAACATATATTTATTTTATCTTATAAAAATACATCTTTGTTCAATCTCTCACCAGCAAACCATGAACCTCTCCTCTTTCTAGTTTGAGGCCCTAATAAAATAAAATTCAACTATATTTATATTATATGGTTTACATGTTTTGGTATTTATTGAAGTTTCAATAATTTACATATACATTGACAGTTTTATAAAAGTCTTCCCTCTATTTTCTTTTCTTGGCTTTTAGGCTAAGATCAAGTGTATTATTTGTTCTTAACCACAAAAAAAATATTTGTTTTACTTTAATATAATATAAAATAAAAAGGAAAGAGAAGGGTGATTGGAACCATGCATGATTTTTGGCCTTATCATCGAAAATGACCAATTGAGACAACTAACCAATTGATTTCAATTTTAAATTGAAATTGAACCCATTGATGGGTTTTGGAAATTGATAGATGAGGGAGATAGAGTAGAAAGGGTGAGAATGTTGGACATATGGCACGAATGTGTATATATAATCACGATAATTTGACTGATACAACACTTGCAACTGGCTATAGTAACTATAAAATTAAATATGTATAACGTGAAATAAATGTTACTTGGCAGAAAGACAAGTGTTCAATAGAATGTCCCGAACGACCACAGCAACTTGAACAGCCGTTGGAGACAATAACAAGAAAACAATAGCAATCGAGGCACGCTAGAAGCATTATCTTGAATATAGAATTCACCCGACATCGATTACAAGCAGACTGTGTCGACTGTCTACTAGAATGCAATGATCGATTCCGATTAAATTACAACCACGAACAAAACCGGATCTGGTAGAACTTGTTGGACACTTATTCTTCGTGATACAAGAACTAAGAATGGAAGATATGCAAGGTAAAGAGAATTTAGATGCTTGAATTTTGGATCATTAACAAATGAAGAACGCTCAACTATATATAGCTGACAAACACAAAACTGACAGCTTAAAATTTAATCCAATAATTAAAATGCTCGATTTAAATTTGTAACTACCTACAATTAATGCAGCTACAAATTAATTTCAATAATTAAATTTGTAACTTCCAACCCCTACACATGCACATTTTCACTTGCATTGACACTTACACTTATGGAAAGACAACAATCCCCCACATGAATGTTAGTGAACTAAACAAGACTTATATTATGCGATGGAGAGCAAACAGACAAGTTATGCATCAGACATGGTGTCTTTTGGATTTGAACATTCTTTTGTGAGCATCCATCGAACTTACCAAAGAAATAGTGAAATCAGCTTTTGAACTATCATTCTTAAGGTAAATTGAGACAACAAATATCACACATAAGTTGTCTAATATCTTCGAGTTCTATATAATTGTGTTCATTTTGGTCATAGACAAAATCCTGAATTTATGAGAGCTCTAGAGAACATGAGCCATTTGAAAAGTTATCATAGAAATGACCAACTTCTACTCTCATATAGGTAACTATTAATTAAGAGTATTCTATCACTACTCATCTTGTAGCAAGATATTAATATTACCTCTAACATCGACAAATCACACACTCTATTTACACCATAGAAATGGAAAGAAACTATAAGTTCCTTAGTGTATCAACCATGAATTATTCTAGTCAGTTTGTTTATTTAACCTAGATCTTTAGATCTCCAGTCAACTAGGTTAAGTTATCACCAGATAGTTTATTTAATAGGCTTTAGACCCAATTCCCTAGATGTATACGAGACTTGCTCTCTTGTTAACTCTTTTGTCAAAAGATCTGCTATCTTTTCTTTAGACTTCACATAATTAATGAAAATTATTTCATTAGAGAACAATTGTCTCATCCTATTATGTTTGCACTTTGTATGTCTTGACTTCCCATTGTAAACACTGTTCTTAATTCTCATAGAAGCAGCTAATGTAATACCCCATGTTCATATGAAGTCGCCACGTAATTCCGATGAGTTTAGAATACCGAAAAGTTAATTTTATAGCAATTTCAAGTACCGAATCAACTGTAGGGAATGCCTCGGAGTGAAATTATCTAAAGAAAATTATATGGTATCGACGAGCATATCAAGATAGGATTTATGGTATCGAAAGAAATCGAATTCGGAACAGTTTTCGGTACAGCAAAAATACAGTTATCGTTTAGGCTGTAAAACCGAATCGTTGTAAGAGGCTCCCGAAAAATCAACGGAACCCTAGGGAGGCTTCGATTTTGCGTGACGAGCAACCCTTCAGTGGTTTTAGGATGAAACAATAAGCCCGGAGAGGACACTGGAGCGAATCGTCATTTTCAACTAAGCTTTAAAGTTATTAATTTTGTGTTTTCAGTATCGAAATGTCGATTAATTCAATATTCAAGAATATTATTGTAATCAGATAATTATTCTAATGAATTTAAGGTAAAAATTGGGGTTAATACATAACTTTTATATATGTTAAATGTAATATATAATATAAAGTATATATATATATGTATGTATCCTTGGCTGTGTGCATGTGTGCGTTTCTGGGAAGCTTTTAATGCCGCGATTTGGGCTGCAGAATGTGGAGATTATGGCAATTAATATGAGAGATTATGAGCAGCTGAATTTAAGGAAACGTGGCAGCGAAGCAATTAATAGAGCAGCTGAATTTAAGGGGCAATTAATGGAACAATTAATGCGATGTACAATATAGATATATATACACGCAATGGCTGCCTATAAATTGGCAGCAGTCTTGGCCGAAATGAAGCAAGCAAATGGCCACGGGAGAAGCTGGGCGAGAGATCGAGAGAGCTTGTGAGATTAGAGAGATCATGGAAGAGAAAGTGAGTGGCCAAAGAATAGCCACTTCCAGCAGCCATAGCCGCAAAGCAGAGCTTCGATACTCGGCCATGGCGGTCAAGGAAGAAGGAGCAACAGCGAGATGGCACTATTGAGGATGGCATCGAGGTTCGGGCGGCTTTCGGTGGTGCAAGGGAGCGTCGGAGGAGACCGTTGCAGCAGCAAGCGGCCATGGCCACAAGCTCAGCGCAGCCATGGCCGACGCGTAGTGGGCAACGCCGCGAGCAGCGGCTAGGCGCGGCGTCGGCGTGCTGCGCGAGCAGCTTCCAACAAGATCGGAGGCCGGTGGTCGGCCGTTGGGGGGCGCCAAGCAATCGACGAAGGAGGCGGTAACCGCGGGCGGGAGCTGGTTCATGGGTCACGCCGAGAAAAAAGAACAGAGGCTGGTTCGTGCGGGAATGAGGAAGGAGAAGAAGAAGAAGAAGGAGGAGGAAGGAAGGAAGAAAGGAGAAGAAGAAAAAGAGAAGAAAGAAAAGAAGAAATAGAGGCTAGAGTGAGGTGCAGGCGTGCGGGAGGCGCAGGTCGCGCGGGAGAAGAGGAAGAAGAAGAAGAAGAAGAAGAGAGGGAGAAATAAGAAAAAGAAAAAAGAAAAGGAAAAAAAAAGAAAAGAGAGAAAAAAAAGAAGAAAAAAATAGAGAAAATGTTAGAAAAATTCCAGAAAAATTCTAGAAAATAGGGAATTATGTTTCGGTGATATCCTGGAGATTTTGGTGAGAAAACAGTCCGGGCACGCTTTTTGAGAATATTGCACGCAAATCGAGGAAATCGAAGATGCTAAGTCAAGGTGATTAAAATTCTCTAAAAAATTTCAGAAATTCCAAAATATTATTTTATGAATTTTCGTAGTGAAATATTTGAGAAAATATTTCAAGAAATGTTTAATTTGGAATTATTGAGGAAAAATAGGAAGAAATACAGAAAAAAATTAAAGAAAATGCCATAAATTATGAAAAAATAGGATTTAATATTTATTCAAATACCTATGATGATTAGGATGCTTTTAGGTCAAAGTTGAGGTGTCTGGTGCGAATTTTGAGGTTGGCACGCAAATCGAGGCAAGGCACAAATTTGGAGGTAGCCCGATAAGCTCTAGAAGGTAAGTGGTACTTCCTCGAAAATATTTTCATCATATTGACATGCCCTGATATGTATCTATCACGTAGAATGCATACATGATTATGAAATGCATGATTACACGTTGATATCATTGATCACACGCATATGAGGCCGTAGGGAGTACGAACTGGCACCGCTGCCTTATCAAGGGTGCACCCATACACCCCGGCTTCGAAAGAGGTGGCCGCTAAAATGGTAGGTAGCATGAGGGGTGCAGTTGACACCTACGAGGAAAGACATTGCATACACTCATGACATAGCATTACGTACCCTTACTTAGATGGTTCATCATCTAACTTGGGTTCGCCCCTGGAACATTCAACGTTCCAGTTGGGACTTGCAGAGATGATTTCGAGATTGATGATGTATGGTGACGTGAGACGTCAGGAAACGAGGAAATGTGCCATGTTATGTTGTGATATGAATAGTTAAGGATTATGTACATTTGTTTTACTTTTCGAAGGTTATGTAACAACGTTTGTAATAAGTACTTGTCTAGTTATTCATGTATAAATTGTCATGAGCAGGTTCGATTCAGCTTCCGCTTTGTAAATTGTATTTATCTCTAGTGTGTAAATTAAACACTAGATAGGCCTTAGGAGATTTTGGGATAATGTAATGAAAAGAAAAAAAAAAAAAAAGACCCAATTTTCCTAAAGCATAACACGCCCGAGAAAGCGGGCTGTTACAGCTAAGTTGTCACAATATATCTACATATAATGCTTACAGGCTTAGTCACAATGGAATGTCTTCAAAAAAATTTCAAAGCCATTATGTTTTTTCACCTGTTTTATCAACACCTATAAACTCTATTTCCAAGGTAGATAGTGCTATGCATGTCTTTTTTGAAGACTTCCATGATATAACAACACTACCTAAGGTAAATACATATCCACTGGTTGATTAATTAGTTTCTAAGCCATAGGAAATCCCGTTAACATCACTAAACCTTTCTAGTATAGGTGGATACCTTGTATAGTTCAATCCATAGTAAAGCATATACTTCAAGTATCTAAGTACAAAATTATGTAAAATAACAACAAATTGTGGCTGATGGAAACATTTTAAAAGTGTAAGGGGTTTTTTGATGCAATTGAAAGCACAAAGGAGTAAGTTGCATATGACCCTAAGTGCAGGGAGGTTTCTCATAATTTACCCTTATTCTTTTTATTTATAATTTTATATTTAATTCTACATATTTCTTGTATCTTTTTTCTAATAATGATAAGTAGATCGAGGCTGAGCAACGGAAAACAAAATCACTTGAATTTTGATCAAAACAAATTTATCAAAATTGCCTATAGCGGTTTGGTTTGAGTTTTGAGTTGTCGTAAACTGCTAAATTTTTATTTGTCCAAAACTTAAATAAAATTATGTTTCATATTGTTTTAATTTTTTTATTTAGTCATAAAATTATATATTATAATTGATTGTTAAGTAAAAAATAAATTCACAAATTTTAGTTTAATGATTTGGAGTAAAATAAACAATAAATCAAAATGTCATCAATTTTTTTAAGTTACTTTAAACCATACAAATTAATTAGTAACTTTGACAACTCTTAAAGTTTTTCAATTATTTATAAAAATAATTTCTTCTACTTGACAACATCAATTTCTTTGTTGTTGGTATGTGTCTTCTTCTTGTATTAATTTTTATAGTTGAAATTATCTAAATCTCGAACCACTAAACTATAATTTGAGTAGTTTCAAATATATGGTGGTTTAGTTATGATTTGAAAGATAATATCAATAGAATTTGAATTGAGAAACACATTTCAAAATGTCCAAACTGACCATTTATTGAGGAAATTAGTTGCACAAATATAAAATTTGAAAATTCAATATAAATTGTATTTATTGAGGAAAAAACAAGAAAATTAAAGAATTGTATGTTTGAAAATTCAATAAAAATCATATTCATTGAGAAAAATAAAAAAAATTCAATAAAAAAACCTAACGTTTTGAAGAGTACTGTAATATCCCGCTCGAGCGATAGGAAGGACCGGAACAACTTACCCTGATGGGCCTACACGAACTTCCCAGGGGGGTCACCTATCCCAGGATTGCCCCAGGTCAAGCACGCTCAACCCTGGAGTTCTTTGCCTGTATTCAACCCAAAAGGTATCCAGCTGGTGTTGTTTCCTTTCTTACACTATCCTCGATATATTCTAACTCTTCTGGGCTCCCGGGGTATTACATTCTCCCCCCTTGAGCACATGACGTCCTCGTCATGCGACCTTACAACTGGTCCTAGACCTTCTCCCCTTGAGGGCTGCCATCCTAGAAGCCTGCCAGAAGCTGCTCCTTGTACAAGCCCTCGAGCCCCGACGCCACTCCCCGCCCTCGTCGGACTGCCTTCACCAAGGGTCGGCTCTGATACCACCTATAATATCCCGATCGAGCGATAAGAAGGACCGGAACAACTTACCCTGATGGGCTTACACGAACTTCCCAGGGGGGTCACCCATCCCAGGATTGCCCCAGGTCAAGCACGCTCAACCCTGGAGTTCTTTGCCTGCATTCAGCCCAAAAGGTATCCAGCTGGTATTATTTCATTTCTTACACTATCCTCGATATATTCTAACTCCTCTGGGCTCCCGGGGTATTACAAGTACTTTCCTTCCATGATTCAAAAATAAATTAAAACTAACTTGCTCTTATTATTCAAAGATGAATTAAATTTTGGTTAGGTCACGAACTAATTGGCTTTTGTACTTATATGGAGATAAATTGATATTTTATTTGGGTTTAGGGGTCGAGTAGGGTTAATAGTTATATTTTTTCACTTTTTTTCTATATTTTTTCCTTTGAAATCATCAACTAGGGCCATTTTCTTTTACTTAAATGAACGTTTGATGTTTTTTATGAATTGAATTCAAATTACAATGTAAGCACCCTCGTCCGGATATTCCAATCACCCCGTCTATTCAAACGAGAGCACCTACGGAAGAGAAAAATAATAAAACACGAGACAGAAAACCACCTTGGCATGCATACTCAAAAATGAGAGCAACGGAAGCGAAGCAAAATACGTGCATGCACTACGGGTACCCCGTTAGCACAACAGTCATAAGGTAAGTGAAAGAATACAAACTCCTGTGCCGACATACAAAGACTCGAGAAATGACCTGGCACAGTAAAAATAATAGAGTAAATCCTACTCTACCATCAGAGTTGACAGGGATTGACGGGACTGCCTGTACACTACACTGACTCTGCCGTTAAAAGCTAACTCCCTTGTCCGGACCCATGCTAGCACTACCTGGAATGATGGAAAGCAAAGTGAGTCGAGAGACTCAGCAAGCATAAAGAAAAGAAAGGCTGAAGGCTAAACGTAGCTAGAAACTTTCTCCAAAATAAACCCCCAGATACACACAAGTCATGAGACGCTACAACACAATAGAAGAGTGTAATAAAAGTACATACCGGTCTTTGGGGCCCACACAAGACACACGGCACCCAAGTCCCATACCAACCTACTGCTGCCCTGAAAGGCAACAAATATGTCCACAAACCTGCGCGTGCGATCCCGGGCTGGTACTCTCGTCGCCCGTCCCCGTCGGTACTCCCGACAACTGAGCCATAGGCTCCCTCAGAACGGTACTCCCGTCCAAGAACTAATAACTACCAGTAGCCATGTAATGCATATAAAAATGCAATGGCGTAGTGAGTATCAACGTGATACACTGGCGCCCATACATCCAGGCATCAGGCCATGCTCCGCCCACATAGTAAACCACACGCCATGCATATGCTCGCGCTGGATGCAACCTAACCAGACTAGAATGTCCGTGTCCAAGCATACTCAATAAATAGATAACCCAACATGCATCCCGTACCCATGTGGATATCAAATCATGAACAGTAATACAATGCATCTACTCATGCAGTAAATCACATACCGGCAGAGCTAGTCAGCAGTGCCCGGCACCGGTCAACGGTCAGTGACTAGGAGTGTCCACATGACGGTCCACTTCAAGGCCGTACAATAGTCTACCCAACGTTACTAAACAGTCAACCCCTTCCCCACTGCTCAATAACTCTAACCAAATCATAAGTAAATCCCAGAAACCGTAAATAAAACCCGCACGACTAGGAACCTAGTTCCCCAAACTGGGTTCAGCATCATTCCGAAGGGAATGAGGGTGGTACAAACCCCCGTAAGCACTCAACAAATGAAATTATAGAAGCCTCAGATTTGATTTAAATTAAAACAAATGAATAATAATTCAACAAATAAGGCTAGGTACCGAATTAAAGTAAGGGAGGTGATAAAATACAGGAATTCACGGGGTCTTTCACGGGAATTAAAGATCAAGAAGAGAGGGTTGGGAGCTTGCCTCTACACGGTCGTTCCTTGCTTTTCTTGCACTCCCGCTGCGAAGTAAAATGTTCGCTGGCAATAAATGAAATCGCAGCTTTAATTAAATAAATCTACCGTATAATATAAATAATTTAACTGTCTAAAATTCCTCGTAAGCGCACCACAATAAAATCCCAATAAGTGTCATTTATTTTAAATTAAATCACGCAAATAAAATCCTCGAACCCAGCTTAATAAATTAAATTTAAATCAAACAACTCAAAATTTCATAATTAATAAACGGACCAAAACCAACGAAAGGAGGGTATAAAATACTAGAAATCACAGGGTTTCTCACGGGAATTAAAGAATAGGAGATAAGGGTTGAGAACTTGCCTGAAATCAGCTGATTCCGACCTCACTTGAGCTACCGAGGAAAATTAAATCATTTCTTAGCAAATAACACAACCGGGACTCAAATTAATCGCGTAAAATTTATAATTTAAACACATAATATTTCTACTAATTTTTACCCACGTACCTGATCACTTCTCATGCCAAAAAATTCCAAAATTCTTTTATTTTTTCCTTATTTTCTTTCCTTTCCTTTCCTTTCTTCTCTTCTTTTTTCTTTCTTTCTTCTTCTTCTCTTCTTCTTCCTTTCCTTTCTTCTCCCACACTCACGCTCACTGCTCCGGCGCCATTTTTCTTCTTTTCCTTCTCTTCTTCTTCCTTTCTTCTTTCTTTTCTTCTTCTTCTTCTTCTTCTTCTTCTTCTTCCCGCGGCTTCTCCCCTACACCTTCTTCCTTGCGCGAACCAGCAGCCCCTCGCTACTGCCATGGCCGAGCGAAGCTCGGCCAGCTTCTCTCCCTCTCTCTTTCTCTCAGGCTCGATCTCTCCCTCTCGCGACTTCTTCTTCCAATCTCTCGGCTCCCCCTGATCTCTATCTCTCACTCTCTGCTCCTTTGTTTTCTTCTTTGAAAAATATGGCCACTGGCCATTCCACAGCTTCCACGCACACGAGCACAACACACACAATTACACTTTTTAATTAACAAAATTTTATTTAATTAATTTAATTTAATTTATTATTTTGTAATTTTATTATTATTACCATTTTCAGATTTTCTGGGATACTACATACAAATTACAAGAAGGTTAAGTGTTCCAAATTTTAAATTTTCAAGAAATTTAGTAGACTTTAGCCTTTTAATTAAGACCCATATAAATATTTTAGTAGATTGTATTTACAAGATGATCCATCTCTCAAGATAAATATAAAATCATGAATTGAATTCAATTTTTTTTATACGGCTTAATGTGTGAACATTTCATCTACTTCGTGACCTAAACCTCATTATTTTTTTTAAACACATAGGTTGGAAGGGTCACTCTTGTGAAATACATGTGTTTTTCTTTTACCATTAGACATTTTCACATTAGCTTTTGGATTATGGCTAATATAATATATCTGTGGTGTGTATATTATTAAGTGTCTACATCTACAATCATTTATTTCATCTAGAAGCGAATCCAAAGAGTAGGTGGGTTGTGTGCTGCACGGGGTGGACAGAGAGCAAAAATCCAGAAATTCATGGTGGACAAAGACCTGCAGTACATATGTATAATTTATAAAGTGTGTCAAAACGAAAGCACTATCCTATGTGAGATTTTCGTGTTTTTCATACGACTAACCCTAATAACTACAATAAATCTTGTTTGCCTTTTATTTTATTTAAAATTAACCTAAATTTTATTTATAAAACTCCTATTTTTATTCTATTTGAATTTAAAGAATTTTTTAACACAAACAACTCTTTTGTAGTATGAACGCATGTTTTTGGATTCAAAGTTCAAGAAATGCGTGGTATTCATTACGGCTGATGTTGTGACCCACGTACGGACGGTGACTAATAAAATTCAACTATATTTATATTACACGGTTTACATGTTTTGGTATTTATTGAAGTTTCAATTATTTACATGTATATAATGACAGTTTTATAAAATTCTTCCATCTATTTTCTTTTCTCGGCTTTTAGGCTAAGATCAATTGTATTATTTGTTCTTAACTACAATTTTTTTTTTGTTTTAATATCATATAAAATACGAAAAGAAAGAGATGGGTGATTGGAACCATGATTTTTGGCGCTATGGTCGAAAATGACCAATTGAGACAACAAATCAATTAATTTCAATTTTAGATTGAAATTGAACCCATAGATGGGTTTTGGAAATTGATAGATGAGGGAGAGATAGAGTAGAGAGAGGAGAGAGAAGAAAATTTACAAGCGATTTTGTGATGGTGGCTCAAGATGGTGCAAAGTGGTGATCAATGATGGTTGAGGTTTCCAAAGACAGGGAGATGGGTCGAGACAAAGAACAAAGGGGAAGCGAGGAGGTGTTGATAGTGATGACTAGTTGGTGAAAAAGGTTAACGAGGGTGGTGGAGAATAATAAGGTAATTAGCGACGCTAGGGATGATAAAGGTCGATGCTATGGTTGTTTTATAATTTTTACTATGGAGAAAGGTAAAAAGGAAAGCAGGGGTATGACAAATATCTCCGATTGCTTGTTTCTTCTTTGATTTGTCTTTTTTTATCATTTTTTTTTCTCTTATCTCTCCCCCTTCTTTCTCTAAATTCATGAGAAATTCATGAGTTGGAACCCAACGACATCGTGCTAAGCAATGAGTTACAAATTATTAGGAACCTATTAATTGGCCGATGGGTTCCTAGCAATTGTTTTGTATATTGATATTTATTATTATTTTATTTAATTTAGCTTTAATTTAATTTTATTAAAGTTTTATTAACTGAATTTAGTTTAATTAGGGCCTAATTAAATAAGAAAAATGTGTTTGAGCCGAAGAAAAAACTACACCATAATGATCTTTAGAACCATTTCTAAACTACAAGCCTATCCGTACAAATAAGCTAAATCAAAAGGGGTATGAATGCAATTTATCCTTATTTATATCATTTTGTCCCCTGAAAGTTGATAATGTTATATCAGTGATAGCAGTCTTATTTTTCTCATTTATTTTCTGTAAATCAATATTTTGAGAACTAGATTAGACCGGTTGAATTGGGAATTGGCCAAAAAATTAGCCCGATTCATGCAAAAAGAAAGAAAAAAAATTGCCCAGTTGGATCAACGAGTTAGAAGTACTGGACAAGATTTGTTTGAATTTTTATTTTGAATGTTAGAAAATATAATAATAATAATAATTTGGGATGTTTGAATTCTTTCGAGAGTTGCATTAAAACACGAAAAACATATTGATTTTAGTAACACAAGAGTTGCATTAAAATGCCAAGAGTTGATTAATTTCATTATTTATATACCTAATGGCTCAAAACACGAAAAACATATTTAGCTTGTAATTGTATTACTAACGCAAGTCTAACCCCAGGATGCTTGAAACGCGTGCATCGTATGAAAACAATGTTCATACAATTTGGGTTTTCTTTTCATAATCAAGATTGTATTACTATGATAGCAACAACTTAGAAAGTCTTCACCTTGACTGTCACGACCCACTCCTTGGGGCTCCCACTAGCAAAGGAGATCCTTAAGAAGTTCATAAAAGGAATGGTGCAGAACAAATTTAGACTTAAACAACCATAAACAACCATGTACATTCCATATATTTAGTAAGACTCACATCTATACACATACTACATTGCTCACTAAACAATTTGGTTAGGGCCTACCTACTCGTATAATAAAATAAAAAGGGCAATGTAAACAAATCACAAAACAAACTCTACTCCGCAAGCCCTCAAAACCAACACCCAGGGATTTTTTGGCCGGGACAACTTTGTACACAACCTATCCTGGAAACTTATACACTGCTAGGCCTAGCCCCCTCTTTAGCTTTATCTTTATTTGGAAGGACGCAAAGTAAGCAAAATAAGCCACAAGGCCCAACAAGTTTATACAAAGGAACAGTTGAGAATATCATGAATTAGAAGCATGAATATAAAATGTAAAAGTGAGTGAATTCTCTGAAATGAACACATAATTCTCTATCCATCATTCACCATATCAGGGCTCATCATGTCATTCTATACAACATTAAACAACTATAAACTTTAGTGCCACCACGATAATATCAATTAATAAATATACATATTGTGGACCATTGCCCACCCACGCTTTGGCTTTAAACCAGGCGAGTATTGTGAGTGGGGGCTCCCACGGTCAGGCAAGTGTATACCGACCTTATTTTGAATATCATTTTCCCCACACGGCATAGTCGTAGAGAAAAATAATAGGCGCGCTAATATAAGTATATCATTCACGTGCACATAGCCACAACATAGAATAAACTGCTCATACATTTACATTTACATTTCCACCTCCCATCATTTCATTCATAAACATGCATACATTTTTTGTGCCCATAGTTGAGCTTTATTCCACCCCCCTTGTATCCATAATACATTTCACCATTATTTGAGCACAAAATTTCTTTGTGTAAGTTACAATAATATTGTATGATATACATAACATACAATTAACCATTATGCCCATAATCGTAAAACTCATGTAAATCACATAAAACTGTAATTAAATGCATACTTGAATCCATAATAGATTATGCCGTAATAAGAAATACCAGTTGAAGATGAAATGTTGGAATCTGATTTCTCTCCCTTCACCTCAACCGTAATGATGGAATAATATGACTATAATTGTTTTGATGTGTTGGGTAGGGAGATGACCAATCCCCTTATTTATAATAGTAGAAGTAGTCTTTCATCAAAACTCTTAGGAGTTATCTTTAACATCTTCTAAACCAAATAGAATTTAAGTAATCATTATCTTATTAAATTCATTGATTTATATTATTAGATTAACACAATTATATCTGATATTGAACTTGATTATCTTATCAGATAAATACTATAATATCTGTTAAGATATTTACATTAATTATCATGTGAACCACAAGATAATTCTTACATTTTTCCACTTGGCTCATATGACATTACCTTTATGATTTAATAAGAAGAACATTATGTGCACAAACAATCATACTTTAATTCTCTTTATTTTGGTTATTATAATATCATTATTAAGTTAAAATATTAATACGGGTCATGACGGTTGTGTGTCAATTATTTTTTACCCAATCCCTTCCATGTACTATAACACTAACTTCTAACTTAACATGACCTTTAATGAAGATGATCATAATGGTCCAACTTTAATTATTCATGTCAATTTTATTCTAAACAGTTATGCATACAAATAGAAAATAGGAATATTAGAACATATGAAATCAAAGTGTCAAATGTATAAACTTTAAAAGAGTCAAATTACATAATGCTCAAAATATCCATCCTTTCAATATGTTCATTAAATATTTTGGGTGGCAGTCCTTTTGTCATAAGATCTGCTATCATAAGGTTGGTGCTAATATACTCTTTTGATACTGTATGTTTCTGAACTTCTTCTTTAACGATCAAGTATTTGATTTTCATATGCTTAGCACCCTTGGAATACTTGTCGTTTTTAGAGAAGAATACTGCTGCAGAGTTATCACAACAAATTTTCAGCGGCTTGGCAATACTGTCGACAATCCGAAGCCCTGAAATAAAATTTCATAGCCACAAACCATGAACGATGCCCTTAAAGCAAGCCATAAACTCAACTTCTATAGTGGACGCTACGATGATAGACTGCTTCACATTTTTCTATGAGATTGCTCCTCCGACTAATAGGAATAGGTAGCCGAAGGTTGATTTTTTTGTATCAACACATTGAAATCTGAATCTGAATAGCCAATCACCTCAAGATGATCGGTTCTTCTATAAGTGAGCATGTGATATTTAGTTTATTTGATATCTTCCTAGAACCCCTACAATGAAACTTATGTCTGGTTTAGTACAAGTTTGAGCATACGTTACGCTCCCAACTACAAATGCATAAAGAATATTTCGCATTTTCTCTCGTTCCAATTCATTTTTCTAGCATTGCATAAAGTTAAATTTATCCCCCTTTTGAATTGGAACTACCCCTGATGAGCACTTATCTATATTGAATCTCTTTAGAATTTTATTAATATATACTTTCTGAGACAACCCTAACAATCCTTGTGATATATCATGGAATATTTTTATTCCTATCACATAAGTTGTCTCTCCCATATCTTTCATTTCAAAATTCTCAGAGAGATACTTCTTGGTTTCATGTAATAAACCAAGATCATTAGCAGCAAGCAAAATATCATCAACATACAAGATTAGAAAAATAAATTTGCGCATATTGACCTACATATATATACACCGATCAACGGTGTTTTCCTGAAAGCCAAAAGACATAATGGTATTATTAAACTTTAGATACCATTGGCGGGAGGCTTGCTTAAGTCCGTATAATAATTTTTTTAATTTACACAGCATGTGTTCTTTTTTTTTAATTGAAAAGCCCTCAGGTTGATCCATATAGACCTTTTTCTCCAAATCCCCATTAACAAAGATAATTTTTACATCTATTTGATGTAATTTCAAATCATAATGAGCTACTAAAGCCAAGATGATTCTAAGAGAATCTTTTTTAGAGATTGGTGAGAAAGTTTCTTTATAATCAATGCCACCTTTCAGAGTAAAACCTTTGACAATAAGTCTGACTTTATGTAGTTCAATATTGCCTTTAGAGTCACGTTTGGTCTTGACCCATTTACATCTAACTCTTTTATACCTTTCATGCAATTCAACGAGATCCCAGACTTGATTTTGATCCATAGATTTTAACTCTTCTTTCATGGAATCTAACCATTTAGCAGAATCATCACATTCTGTAGCTTGCTTAAATGAAACTAGATCGTTATTGTAATACCCCAGGAGCCCAGAGAAGTTAGTATATATCGAGGATAGTGTAAGAAAGGAAACAACACCAGCTGGATACCTTTTGGGCTGAATGTAAGCAAGGAACTCCGAGGTTAAGCGTGCTTAAACTAGAGCAGCTCAATGATGGGTGACCCCTTGGGAAGTTCACGTAGGCCCATCAGGGTAAGTTGTTTCGGTCTTTCCTATCGCTCGAACGGGATGTTACAGTTATCAATTCCTATGTCAAATTCAGACTCTTGTAGATAAACCACATATTCGTTAGAAATAACAGATTTTCTATCTTTTTGAGATCTCCTTAATGCTATTGCTCGTGGTTCAACTATTGCTGGTTCATCATGGAGTGTTTGTTTTTCTTAACTGTTATTTGGTTGGATTGCAACTTGAGGAACAACAATTGTATCATTCTTGGGCATAAGTACTTCTACCATGACTTCTTGAATGCTAACATTATGCATTCTATCACTCCCACTAATTTCACCATTTTCAATGAACCTGGCATTTCCAGTTCTAACAATCCTAGTAACTGTGATTAGGACAATAAAATCTATACCCCTTGGACTTTTCTAGATATGTAAAGAAATAACCACTAGTAGTTCTAGAGTCCAATTTCTTTTCATGTGGATTGTAAACCCTTACTTCTACTAGGCAATCCCAAATATGTAAGTGCCTTAAACAAGATTTCCTACTCGTCCACAGTTCAAAAGGAGTTTTTGGAACTGCCTTACTAAGAACCCTATTTAGCAAATACATCCATAAATCCATAAAGATAAGGGTAAAGATGAGTGACTCATCATACATCCATAAATCCATAGCAGTCTTTAATGCATACATCCATAAAGATAAGGGTAAAGATGAGTGACTCATTATACTTCTAACCATTTTCATTAGGGTACGATTATGCCTTTCAGAAACACCATTTTGTTGTGATGTACTTGGCATTGTGTATTGAGCACAAATACCATGTCTTTCAAGGAATTTGGAAAATGGTCCTAGACATTGACCTGATTCATCAAACTTTCCATAATATTCACCACCTTTATCAGACCTTACAATTTTCACCTTTTATCTAATTGTCTCTCAACCTCTTTAATATACACCTCAAGTGCATTGATAAATTGAGACTTATCATGCAATAGATAAACATAACCATAACGTGAAAAATCATCAACAAAGGTGATAAAATATTTTTCTCTACCAAAAGATGGAGGATCAAAAAGCCCATAAATATCGGTGTGTATAATTTCAAGAAGCTCTGTGCTTCTTGTGGCTCATTTCTTAGTATGTTTTGTTTGTTTTCCTTTAATACAATCAATACACACTTCAAGGTCAGTAAAATTTAAATGTGGAAAGATTTCGTTCTTTACTAATCTTTACATCATTTCTTTAGATATATGACCTAAACGTTTATGCCACAAGTACGCTGAATTTTCATTAACTAAATTGTGTTTAGTACCAACATTATGATGCAAGGTCATCAGAGTCTCAACAAACACATTATAAAAGTTTAAACTTGTAGAGACCATTACATAATATACCGGAACTAATAAAACTGTCATATTTGAATAAAGTAAAAGATTCAGAACCAAATTTAAAAGAAAAACCAGCTACATCAAGTTTTTGTTATGAAACTATGTTTCGAATAAATGTAGGTACATAAAGAGTTTCTAATAAATCTAAGTAATGTCCGGTATCCATAATCAAATGGTAAGTGCCAATGCCTTCAATGGGAGCTTTGCTTTTATTCCCCATGAACACGAAACTTTCATTTGGCCTTGTGGTTCAGATTGTAAGGAACCCCTGCATCGTATTAGAAATATGAGTAGTGGAACCAGAATCAATCCACCAAGTGTTATGTGGAACTTTAGTAAAGTTTGATTCATAACATACTAAAACACAAGACTTACCTTTCTTTTCGAACCAATCTTTACGTTTCAGACAGTCTTTCTTCATGTATCCACTTTTCTTACAAAAGTGACACTTGACAGCCATAGGTTCTTTATGAGCACCTTTTGAAGAATCATTTAGGTTAAGAGGACCTTTCTTCTTGCTCTTGCCACTTCTCTTCTTAAAACTTTTACCAGCTTCTTAATGCTCCAGGAAATGAACGAAATGAGCTCTTTGATTTTTCAGCCTCGTCTCTTCTTGAATGAGCATACTGGTCAATTCATTGACGTTCCACTTATCCTTTATAATGTTAAAGTTCATTTGAAATGGTCAGTATTGCTTTGGAGGTAAGAAATTGAGTATAAACTGTACCAAGGAATACTCATCCACGGTCATTCCCAAGGTCTTTAATTGTGCTGCTAAGGTGATCATTTCCAAAATGTGCTTATGCATGGTACGAAACCATCATATTTCATGGTGATCAAAGAACTCATTAATGTAGCGACCAGAGACTTATTGACAGTCTGGGAATGCCTTTCCACAAAATTCATAAGTTCCTTAGCATCTTCAGCTTTGGGAAGAGCTGACTTTATGTTGTTTACAATGGTCATTTACATAAACATAAGGCACAATCTGTTTGATCTCTCCCATACTTTATAGAATTCCCTTTGCTCATCGATGCTTTTATCAGTGAGATCAGTGGGTTTCTCGATTCTGAGTGCTAAATCAAAATTCAGAACACCTAAGTAAAACTAAACTTGTTCACTTTAGTCGGAGAAATTTAATTCGTTGAAAAATGGAATAGTTGATGCGTGCAAATGCATTGAAATAGGTACAGATACTGCAAAAGAAATTTAAATACTCATACATTAATGCATCAGAAATTTCATGTAATTTCAAATTCAGATATTCATCATAAGGCACACCATAGTTCTCCTTTAGGTGATACTAAGATATACAAAAAAAAAACAATAATTGATAATTAAATATACACCAATTAAATATATTTTCTATCTTTGGATATGCAAAATAAAACTAACAGAACATAATAATTATCATATTCATGTCTGACAATTGTAAGGACAAATAATTAACCTTTGGTTAGTCCTGAATAGCCTTATAATGCAAACTTCAATTTACCCACAAATAAATATCAAACAAAACTTTAATGTCATCATTAAACATTATGTTTATGGGAAATTGAAATTAATTTATAACTCAAAATTTATTTACTTTACAAATTTGACCATTTTGGCAACTAACAAAATTTTCTTAATATAAATTTTAATTTATAAACATTTATTTCATTTATTATATATACACACACCATAATTGTATATATATAAATAAATCCAATTATGGATCTATTATTTTATAATTTGAAATTTATTTACTTTACAAAAATCTGGCCACTTTGGTGACTAATAAATTTTCCTTAATATAAATTTCAAATTAAATATTTTATTTCCTTTATTATATATATATATATATATATTCCATAGCTATATATATATATATATATATATATTAAATGGATCCGATTATGGATCTATTATGGGATTGCAATAGGATTGAGCAACCCAAACCAAATTTGCATGAGTTTGATCGTTATGGGTGAGATTGATTGACCCAGATCCTTTAATGGGTCGCTTAATAGATGGGTGGATCGATCTAGATCCAGATCCAATACATGACCCAGCATCTTACCCATCTTCTTCTTCTTTTCTTTTAGGGCTTCATACTGCTTTGGACAGCTGTCGCTACCCCTCTGCCTTTCTTTCAGCCACATCACCACATCTTCCCTCTTCTTCTCCATTATTCATGGCAACCTTAATCGCTAGTTATTCATTGTCAAAGAGGCGATCGACCAAGAACGATGACAGAGAGATGAACACGTCAAGCCTTCGCTGATTGACCTCTCTTGTAACGGCCAAGACCAACAGCCATGGCTAAGGACGAAGGACCCTCGACTGGTCGTTGGCATGAAGTGAATGACCACGATCTTGGCTGATATTGAAAACCCCTTGGCCAGACATTCAGCCTTTCGATCGCTAACAACGTGCATAATAGGGACTTCCTTTCACCGGCCACTGTTATGTGAGAAGAAGGAGCAGACGACTATAGCTGAACTTAAACAGACGGCCATGGCGAAGCTTAAAGACATGGCCGATCGGAGATAGCCAGGTGACGAGGAGTTTGGGTTACCGTCGATTCTGTAAGGCTATTGACCGCAAGCGAAACAGTAACCCATAATTGGAAATCGGCCATGACAAACCCAGATCCCTTTACCGGTGACACGTGTGATGAAGAAGAGCTTTCTGTGACTGTCATCGGCCACTGAAAAAATCGCGGTCGCTGCTAGGGCACGATAGTCACCGCCGTGCGAAGAACAGGAAATGATGGCCATGTAGGAACACATAATCCCATGACCACCGACATTGCACGTCGCTGGCAACATGTGCAACAGGGTAGATACAATGCTTACTATTCTCCCTTTTTCTTTTCCTTTATTTTCATGCATAATTAATTTACACAAAATACAAGAACGCATAAAATTTTATACGAAAAATACACAAATTTTATAACGTAGGCTTTGATACATGTAAGTTATAATAATATTGTATGATATACATAACATACAATTAACCATTATGTCCATAATCGTAAAATTGATGTAAATCATATAAAATTGTAATTAAATGTATACCTGAATCCATAATAGATTATGCTGTAATAAGAAATACTAGTTGAAGATGAAATGTCGAAATCTGGTTTCCCCCCCTTCACCTCAACCATTATGATGGAATAATATGACTGTAATTGTTTTGATGTGTTTGGTAGGGAGAGGATCAAATCCCTTATTTATAATAGTAGAAATAGTCTTCCATCAAGACTCTTAGGAGTTATCTTTAATATCTTCTAAACCAGATAGAATTTAAGTAATCATTATCTTATTAAATCCATTAATTTATCTTATCAGATTAACACAATTATATTTGATATTGAACTTGATTATCTCATCAGATAAATACTATAATATCTGTTAAGATATTTACATTAATTATCATATGAGCTGCAAGATAATTTTTATACTTTGGCATATATTTAATGGAATATTAGGACATTAGATCTTTTGTGACATACCCCGATAATTTATTATTTGATAGAACACATTTTCCCACAAACTAGAGTAGAAAAGTTGATTTTGGGCTAGAAAAGTCGATCCTTGGCAACTAAAAGTTGACCTTTGGGAAACTGAAAGCCGACTCTTGGGCGATTGAAAGTCAACTCTTGGGCCAGAAACAGAAACAAGACAGAACCAAAATGAGAGCCTGCTATGGACCAAACCTACCATACTCGATTTTAACCAAAAATATACGTCAAACCTTTGGAAATATGTAGTAGAACAATACCACATTGAGTCTACAAGCTTGGATTATCAAAAATCTAAGAACAAGAACATGAATTACAATCAACCAAATTTATGTAAAACCCAGTACATGACACCCAAAAATTTTAAAATTAGATGATCCAACGGCACTAAAACAACCTAGAGGTTTTGATTTGCATCCCCTAAAGAAAAGATGAAGTCTTTCACCGAAAGAAGAAAAAAGGGATAGACATGCAAAGAAAATAGGGAGAGAAGACAAAGGAACTTGCCTTTAATGAGTAGTTGCACCAAGGAGTAGATCCCATTGAAATTAGCCACTTTGCACCCTTATGAAGCTCCAATCCAAGAAAAGAAGAAGAAAGGTAACTGAAACAAGATGAAGAAAAGAAAGTTGGGTGGCCGAAAAGGAGAAAGATGGAGAAGAAATGGAAGAAGAAGAAGCAAAAATGAGAGAAGAAGAGAAGAGCTTGCATGCATCAGCCCCTTCCCTTTTAAACACCTTTTCTAATCCCCAATTTACCCCCAAATTTTTATGCATTTTCCCTCTAGGTCCCCTTAATCAACCATTTAAATAAATGAAAATAATATACATAATCTCTCTTTTTTTATTGTCCCCTTAAATTTAACATAAACACACACACACATTTAACCAGTTGCCCATTTAAATTTAACCTCATTTAAATTTTTGACTTCTCTACTCATTTTAACTCTTGACTTTACCTTTTTTCATTATTCCATTTTATTTGATTATTTTTCCACACATGAGAATTCTCTGAGATTTAATCTATTCACAGCACATCGGTTATTTTCAACATTTAAACCAAATAGTGTAAAAATGTAACACATGTAAAAATAATACCAACAATAATCTATACCCATTAACAAGTTGTTACATTGACAAACTTGAAGCATTTTCTTCCCACATGTGAAATATATGCATCATGTAATTAATCTAATTAACTTATAAAATGTCTTGAATTCACTTAGAAGCTTTAATGATTTCCTCTTGTGTATTGGCCTAGAAAGAAGAAAGAAAAAACAAACATCATTATAAGACATACTTCTTTATTTACTTATTTTTGGGTGAAGAGGAAGCTAGAGGAGAAGAGACAAGAGCCTTGATGAAGATGTAGATATAAGGTAGCAAGGGCACACAAAAAAGTAGAAGAAAGAAGGGGCATCCATAGGGTGGCTAGGGTCCTTGAGAAAGCCTCCTTGATGAAAGATGTCGAGTGATAGGAATGACCAGATCAACTTACCCTGACGGGCCTACGCAAACTTCTTAGGGGTCATCCATTCTTGAACTACCCTAGTTCAAACACGTTTTACCTGTGAATTCCTTATCCATATTCAGCTTAAAAGATATTCAGGTGGTATTGTTTCCTTCCTTACTATCCTCGATATATACTAGCCTCTCTAGAGTCCATTCTTAGATTGACCCTGAGCTCTTGGGGTATTACATGTGGGCAAGCCCCTTCCAAGAGATCATGCTTCTAAGTCCCTACCCTACATCGTTTTACAACAACTACAAGGGATTTAGAGGGTTAAAAAATAATACAACCAAGTCACCCGTGGTTGCTCATTCTCTAACAACATTGTGGCTATTTTAATTTCTTAGGAAAATATTCTCTCTTATTGATATAACACCAACAATAGCTAAATATGTTACATATAAATCCTTAAAACAATCAAATGTATAAAATTATATATATATATATATGACATGGGACAGGAATTTGATTCATTTTAGTGTTTGCTAGTGCGATTGTGAATAAATACAGGGAACACGAATTTGATGATTCCTCCCATTACCCTTTCTTTAATTCAATGGAATATTAACTAGTGAGATTTGAACCACTTTCTTTTTCTTGTAGAAAATCCATTGGTGAAACAAAAAACAAACAAACAATTGAACACAGTTTGATGACTTTAGTTGAAACTTGAAAATAAAATTGAAAAGAAACCAAGAAAATAAGCTTTTCATTGTTTGGAACAATGGAAGAAGATGGATAAAAATGTATATTTGATGAGGGAGCACTTGAGGGAGAGCACTTGAGGGATGAAGAATAACACATTTACCCTTAAGGATAACCCAGTCTTTATATGCAGAACTTGAAGAGGTTGGCTTACTTGGTCGAGCTAACCCCCCAAAAGTCCAGTGAAAAGGGTTAGGGTCAATAGGCAGTCCCAAGTTAACCTAGATAAATTCTAGGAGTACAAGTATCGGGACCTTAGGCCAATTGTGAACCTTTTATTGTCGACCTCCCATGAATGCCTACCTTAGTCTCCTTTTCTTAGCTTAGGGCTGAGCTATAAAGGGTGTAGGAGGAGTAACAAATGAAAGGAAAGAAGACTAAAAAATGAGTCTAGTTGGAAGGGAAGGCAACTTTGTGACTGAACAAACCAAGTTATTTAGATCACTCATTAAAATTTGCTAGGAGATAAGTGAACCACCCTAACAATAAGGCAATAGTTTATATAGTGTAGGACGAGCAACTATAACACTTTGTGTTTCGGGCACCCCCTTCCTTCTCCCAAGAGCGAAAATGATGCCATGGAAGGGTGTGTGTAACACCCTACCTTATACAGGCGTGTCACTATAAGGGAATTCCCGAGAATCTTTTCCTCCAATTTTAACACGCACGGTGTTTCAAGAACAATCTTCACATGCAGATACAAATCTTGAGAACCCCAGTCTTACCCGCTTAACTATCAAGATCAATAATCTTAAACTAAACGTGACATAATACAATACAGCGGAATAATTAACATTAAAATATCGTGGCCTACCACGAGTTTCAGACAAGATGTTTCTACACCGAAATACGAATTACAAACTACCAAATGATAACATCATTATCTTACAACCATTCATACATATACTAAGATAAATACTGTCACCTCAAAATGATATAACGACTATCATTCTAAACACCATTGGCCATCGAGTGGCCACGTCCTTGCCCTCACAACAGTCCCTGGCTAGAACATTGAATGTTTCAGGGGCATAACCCAGATTAGATGATGAAACATCTAAGTGATGGCATGAAATAGTTTACTGAATGCATGAAAGACACAACAACATGCAACATGTTTATCTTGAGAAATCTCCCTGACATACTCAACCTCTTGTGGAAAATCCATTCCACACACCATTGGGGTTGACTTTGCCGCAACATACTTAATCCTTGAGTGCCCTACCATGTCACTCGTTCACCTGGATCAACCTTGTCCCATTCTCAAGAAGACCCCATCCCGTCCCCCAAGGACATAACAACGACACGAAAAACCAATGCCCCGATGATATGAAAATCACACGCCATGCACAGACTCTTTTATAAGTAAAAATAGTTGATGTAGTATACCACATGTTCAATATACAAATGAAGCCACATGTACATAAGTAAGACACTGATGCATAGTATCATAAGTTTTGGAGGGTACAACCGCTCACTCGAACTGGTTCAATCATGTGTATCCTAAGTTCGGGAGGGTAAAATCGCTCACCTGAACCCACTACATACACACCAACACATTTCCAAAATAAGGGTAAAACTAGGGTCAAACTACTTACCTCGAACGTATTCGGATTGCCTCGATCCTCGTGCATGCCTTGATTTGCCTACCAAATCACAAACACTCGTGCTTATAATCAATCTCGAGCCACGATACTTCCAAAACATCACATTTAATTAAGGAAGCATCAAAATCCATTTCCCTCAATTTCTTCATAATTTTCTCTATTTTTCTCCCAATTTTCACCTCGATAATTCCAAAATAATTATTTCCTCAAATATTTTCTCAAATATTTGAACATGATAAATCCTAAAATAATTTAAGAAAAATATCCAAAGAAAATACCAGAATTGCCCTTGTCAGACGCGTCCTCACGCGTCTAGTGCTTGGTTGCGCGTGGAGTATGGCACGTGCAGCCACGCGCCACATTCTTTTCCAAATTTTCGGTTGCTAACGACGACTCCGATGGCCGATTTGAGGGTACCCCCTTCAAGTTCTTGACAAGTCGATCGCAACCATACCAATTTTCGACCAAAAGGCCACCAGAAGATGCCCCTAACGGGCAGTTGCAGGTCCAGTGAGGCGGACTGCCTCGCTTTTCCAATCAGGCTTTGAACAACCTCCAAACACATAACAAACCTCACCAAATTCTCCAGAATCACTCCCCTTGATGTGAGGATGAAAAACCCTCTATTCACTCTCTTCGATTTACACCAAAATGTGGCTGATTTCTATGCTAAGTTTCAGTCAAACCTTCACCTCTTTTATAGAAAAATCCAGCCACTTCTTGACTAATCACCGGCCAGAACTTGGCCCCTACGAAACCCTACGCCGTATACTACCTCCCTCAGGTCTCCTTTGGCCATCCCATCACCAAAAATGACGGCCACATATGGAGGAAGGCGGCGGCCGAATTCTAGTTGCTGTGTTCACACTTGAAGTTTGGTTTATTATATTTAGGCCCCCTGATTTCTTCCAATCTCAATTTTACCCTTTTCAAAGCACCCCTGATCTTTCCAATACCACCATTAAGGCCCATTAGTTTTGTATTTATCATTTCACCCTTTAAATTTCTGAAAAACTACCATTTTAGCCTCCCTCGGGTAAATTTAGAATATTACACTTTGGCCCGATTGGTCGTTTTGACCCTAAATCCTTTCGTTTCAACCCGAAATTGCTCAAGGGTTGTTTCATATAAAAAATCTAAGTCCTCAAGATGCTCCGTTGACTTTCCAAATGTTCCTTATGTCGATTCTGTTTTCTTAGTTCTGTTGACAGCTGTACCAAAAACTGTTCCCGATCCAATTTCTTTTATCACCTAAAATTATAACTCGTATTACTCTTCGATACCATTATATTTTCCTTAATCATCTAGGGCCTGGGGTACTCCCTCCGGCTGTTTCAGTTGCTTAAGACTATATTAGTGTGCCCTATGGTCTCATTTTTTCGAAGATTCCATTCATACCCTTCATAAAATACCATCTTTACCCTCAAGGATTTCCCGAGTATTACAGTGTGGGCCACCAAAACACAACTACTTCCATGACCTTAAGTATAAGGAGCTACCATTGAGAGAGAAAGAGTCAAACAATTAAATGAAAAGTTGAAATGACTAGCTTTGTTACTTTTCAGACTGAACTTGTAGCCTAGGTTAAGGAGTTAAGGTTAAGTGATGAGGGAGCACCTAAGGATAACCTAGTCTTTACTCTACACGTGTCTGTACTGGCAACTAGTAGGGAAGGGGCATATATCCTCTACTCGGCCTTTATTAGAGAAAGTTGATAGATCCAAATCATGTGAGATCCAGGATTGACTAAAGAGATTTACCCCTACCCTTACAATGGGTTGAACTTCAAGAACCTTTTTGGGAAATCCTAGTGGTTAACCCTGAATATCCTGCCTAACCAAGTCTCAACCCAGCCTATATAAAGGCCTTAATCTCACAAGCATACCCATTTTTTTAGTTGACTAACTTGAGCGCCAGAGGAAAAATCAAAAGATCCAACCCTGTCTCTTTTTGTTTGAGCATCAGAGAAAAAACTAGAAGATCCAACCCTATCTCTTTTTCTAGTACTCGACTAGAGGTTGACCAATGGTGATCAATCCCCAACATCATCAATAGTATTTTTCTAGGTTTTTTTTTTATCATGAAAAATGGAAAAAATTTATAGAGGAAGAAAAATGGTAATATGGATAGGTTACTCTTTAGAGAAAATGAATTATGCTTTCTTAGCCAAGCTTGGCTAGAGGATGGTTTCAAATGACAAGAAATGGAGTTCTCCACCTAATGGACAATGCTTTTAGTCTACTTGTATAATATTATGAGCTTTGGTAAAAGATATGAAGCTTTATGTTTAGTCAGTTGAGTGTGTTAGTTCTTGTTAGATTTTGGCAATTATAGGTAGATGGCGGTCTTTGAGTTTTGGTAGTAAGGATGTTGTTGTTGTTGTGTGCCAAACCTTTTGATTTTGCATTTTAATAAAATTCTTACTTCTTTATTGGAAAAAAAAGCAAGAAACAAGCATCTAAAGGAACAACATAGAACTAAACCCTAAAATAACAACACAAAAACTAGATAAAACCCTAGATAACATCACATACCTAAAAAGCCTAATGAGAATGTTGGGGATCTAATATGGGTGTGCAGGACGTAAAAATTTTTTACATCTCATGTACGCAACGAAATTGTACACAAAACAATATGAAGTTTCGGTGTTTAAGCAATATGCAACATCCATTGTATGTAAAATTTGACAATTTAGTAAAGTATCTCTTTAATTTGAAGAATCAAAGAATGATGTAGGAGAAGCTTCACAAGTTGACTTTTCCTCCTCAAGTGTGAAAGGCCTAGTTGGTCTACACCAAGCTAGCTTTTAAAACTCCCTGAAGCACCCTTTTGTGCTAGCTGAAAGTTATAAGGGATGTGCTAGCTTGTTGCTCTTCTTGGTTTCAAAAACCACTGCTCAACACCTTAAGCAATTGAGGGAAAAAGAATAGAAAGAATAAGAAGAAGAAGCTGTTGAAAGGAATAAGCAAGGAGTTTTTGTATTTTCTATAGTTCCAACAAGTTATTTCTTCTCCTAATCTCTCTTTTATATGCTAAGTGAAAGGTTAAGTAATGGAAATCCACCTCAAAATCATGCAGCCTTAAGTATTGACAAGTGATATAGGAGTTAATGGACAATCCATTGACTCCCGAAGCTTCCACGCACAATCTGTCAAATAGGAACTATCAACAATATTCATTGAGAAATTAGTAGTTTTTAACTTTTGAAAAATTGTCGACCGTTCATGAATGGAGTCAATAGTTTAGTGTTTGTTATTGCAAGGCCTTTCCTCAATTGCATACAAAACTATCACTATTAATGATAATTAGATCCTCCATTAACTCTTAATGGTATCAAGAATATAATACAAGTCCCACAATTCTTATTTTAGTGACTTTGCTCTTGGGTTTATGACTTTCTAGGTCCACTACTAAATAGCAATTAGAAAACATCAAACTTCTTTGATGTCAATCGAACTTTTCAATCTATTATGAGAATTTCTTCATCTTTTCAAACACCCGAATGATCTTGAGCGATGTCTAGTAACATATCAAGATGATTTAAATGGTAACGAAGTCAATTTATAGTGAACTCATTTCATTGACGATTATCATGTAATTCAATCATTCCATTACTAATGGTATAATCGAATAAGAGCTATGGACTGATCAAATCCACTAACTTAGTACTGCATGATAAATCTTAGTTGGTATGATGAGATGACACATTGAAAACTCCTTTTTAATCATTCATCCCTTGGAAAAGAACTTCTCATATCACATAGGACATTCACCTCAAAACGGAGATAATGGATCCTATTTGACAAACACCTACCTCCATATACCAGTCAAATGAGACCACACAGTGAACATTCTCACCTCGCAATTGGATGAATTTACATCACTGGTAAATCTCACACACCAATACACAAGACAACAGCGTTGCTTTTAACTTAGAGGATTAGTCACACAATTGCAATTGATAAAAATCATTAATCCTCTCAGTCATGTGATTTGTTATCAATGTCATGTTTAGTGGTTTATTCAACCACCACTCATAGGTTTACTATAAGCATCTCATGCTTTGTGGCATATGACTCAGTACCTTTTATCATTAGTATCTCATACTAATTAGAGTAGTAAACTTCTGTGCTAGTATGTACTCGCTTACTTAAAGTCCCTATTTAAGAAAGATAAGGATTGTGAACAATTTAATATTTCTTGTATTAAAGAATCTTGTCATTACATTTTTAACAACTTAAGAATGATATTTCTAAAAAGAAATCTAGGGACTTGTTCATACAAAATTGGATAGTCATGAATGAAGATAAATTGTCATTTATTATATACAAGAACACATCAAAATGCCTATTTAGATGTCATCTAAATTTAGCATTAATGTAATACCCCATGAGCCCAGAAAAGGGTAGTATATATTTAGAATAAGTAAGGAAGGAAACAACACCAGCTTGATACCTTTTGGGCTGAATGTAGACAAAGAACTCCCGGGTTAAGCGTGCTTGAACTGGGAAAGATCAAGGATGAGTGACCCCTTAGGAAGTTTGCGTAGGCCCATTAGGGTAAGTTGTTCTGGTTCTTCCTATCGTTCGATGCGAGATGTTACAATTAAGACATATCACTAATAGAGAAGTAATCAAAAAGGGCTAAATAAACCTAATAACCCATAACCTCATTATTGATTAGAAATAATCAACAAAAACCAAATAATGTGGATGAACGAGAGAGAGAGAGAGAGAGAGAGAGAGTGCAATGAAAACAAACATAAAATCTACATAGAACGAGATAATGCTAAGGCGACAAATTGATAGTGATTGAACGAAATTGAGGCAAAAGAACTAACAGACATAGAACCACAAATTGTTAAAAAAATAAAGAAAAAAACAAAACTAGGGAGAAGAAAATCAAGGAACTGAGGAAGAACAAGATGAAGAATAGAGATTGGGGGAGAGAAGAACAAAGAAGGTTTTGGTGGCATGGACTTGAGGTAAGAAGAGAAAGAAGGAAACGTGGGGTGAGGGAATTCATCGGGCATAACCAAAATGGTCCATTTTGGTTATGTTAATTTCTAGCATTTCTTTGTTAGATTTCTGCATATATAAATGCTAGAAACTCACTTAGAGATTACCAACGTTTTATATATAATCACAATTTGCAATGTTTGAAAATGCTAGCAATAAGTGACATTTTATTAGGGGCACATGCCTAGGGTTTTTTTGGCAAAAATGATGGAAAATTAGTGACTGTTTTGACGTTTTTCTAGAAATGTTAGGGACAAATCATTGGGAAAACCTTTTTTCCTAGTACATACCAAAACGATGTCATTTTTCTACGTTGATTTTTGGTGTTTTTAGAGCTTTTTCCTGCTTTTATAAAACACTATAAGTTCCTGACATTTCATGTTCTTAGTTGCTTGGATTTTAATCGATGGTGTCGTTTTGTTCATGCTGATTTCTAGTATTTTTGGAGCTTTTTTCAATGTTTATAAACGTCATAATTTTTGATATTTTATTTTTTCAATTCTTGGCATTATATAACGCCACTAATTAATGATTGCAATATAGGCCATCTAAATCCCTGGGGTTTTGTGTGTATGTATAGTCATTGTAAATTTAAAGAGGTTTTTCAAAAATGCCGAAAAAGCCCTGATTTCTTGCAATGTTTCTTTGTCCATGAAGCTCTATTTTCTCACTTGCTATTATTTTCTTTGCTGAAATTCCTTCAATTTTGTTAACATGCGGTGAAGCCTCCATTGTTCAGCCAATTGTAGAATGAGAGACCCATAAATAACCACAACAATCAGTTTGAAGGCCATTCCCAGTTTCACTCTTGTTGGAAAATTCCTTTTTTTTTTTTTTCTTCTCCAACCCTTTTCGAGTTTTCATATGGAAGAAAGCGTTATATATAAGTATTATCTAATAATAATATTTTTGAAGTGTTTATAGTGAAAGTCGACTTTCAGAAAGTGGAAAGTCGACTGTTGTAAATCTTGCAAAAAATGGTTCTTGGCTAGGTCAGTTAAAGCTTGCAAAAGTTAACTTCTACCACTGAAAGTCGACTTCTACTCTTGGAAGCCGACTTCCTGCTCCCGAGAAGTCTACTTATGTTTCCAGAAAGTCAACTTCCGGTCCGAACGTTGGAAAACCAATGGTGAGAAAATGAACTAATGTGACTTTTAATTTAAGGGATATGTCTTTAAATTAGAGGGTTATGATTTCTTCAATGGATGAGTCTATTTCTAATAGACATAATCTTTCAAATAAGTTGTGATTTTTAATATTTTGGTGTCTATTTGTAGCATCCATTCAATGTCTATAAATAGTGTGAACATTTGGGGTGTAAAGAGATACAACAAATCATCTATACTTCTTCATTCAATTGTTATTATTCATTTCTCTATTTTCTCTCATTGTTGAGTTGAATTCTTGGTAGTAGAAGAAATTAAAAAATGTTATTTTGATTTCTTAAAATTAGGTATTGTATCTTGGAGTTAGAATTTCTATAAACCATTTTCACACTTAGTGGAAAAATTACCATCCTAAAGATAATTTCTTGGAAATGACTTGTCTAACATATTCCAAATTCTTATTTTGTCTTTTCTCAATTATATTCTATCATTTATTTTGTCGCTAAGTATAATATTGTTTCTCGGGATTTAAAGATGAATGACGAGATTGATTATAATTATTGACATATATTGTTCATAGTCTCTAGAGTGTAGTTAATGTAAAATTCTAAAATTTAATGATAAAAATAGTAATAAACGCAAAGATCAATTGACATCACCACAAATTCATCTGAAAATTGATGATTTGGATCTTTGATGAAATTGCTAATGCTACCACAAAATAA
The DNA here is from genome assembly GCA_036245055.1 of Diospyros kaki. Lineage (NCBI taxonomy): Eukaryota > Viridiplantae > Streptophyta > Magnoliopsida > Ericales > Ebenaceae > Diospyros > Diospyros kaki. Next base: position 6,765,378 of record BSEG01000010.1, read on the forward strand.
ACTCTTGATATTTTGAAGCTGATATATAAATGAGTTGAGAAAATCCAAAGCAAAAGTTAAAAGAGAGATGATGGTATATTTTTTTAATATGAGCTCGTAATTACTACTTAATGTGGCAAATACTCACCTCACTATATTACTAGATAGAGTTATGCTATTTGTACAAAAGGACTTTTACAGATTAGTTTATAGATGTGATATATATCACGAGAAATTAGTAATATTTGAGATATAAATTGGAGCAATTTATTATAATAAATTGTCGATATATTGGATCTAAATGAAATGAGGGAGACAAAGAGACATGACAGAACTCATCGACCAAACCCCTCTTTCTCGGCCAGCAAAGACGCCATTCTCCACTAGCGAATGCCCAAACCAACTGATCACCGGGGCATGAAAGATCAATGGAGAATTTGAGGTTTGTAAGGTTTCAAGCAAACAGACTACATGAACTCAACCAGCTGAAAACCAAAAGAGTGTGCGTGGGGTGTGTGTTTCTAATGTCACGGTTTATGTAACAACCATTGTGATTGCAGAGTATGTTATGGGTCTTTCTAATTTACTCATCTTATAAAGATATGTATTTCTCACCCTAAGGCTGATAATTTTTACTTTATGTGAATCATCTATTGGTTGCTTAATAAAGGAAAATCACCTTGTTGAAGTGACTGCCAAAATTCTTTTTATGTCAAAGATATTCTATTGGTTCATGCCAAGCAAAGTCATTCGTTGATTGGGGTCGACAATGTCTGTCGTCTAGGGTCAACGGTGTTTGGTGGCTGGGGCGATGGTGTTTGGAGAAGGATAGGCAGATGGGGCCGACAGTGTCGTGAAAGGAGGTGGCGGGTGGGGGTGATAGTGTTTGCGAAAGGGAGAGCGAGAGAGAGAGTCGGTCGTGAGAGAGAGAGAGATGATTTTGGGTCATTTATCATGGACAATTTGGTCATTTAATTACCCCTATAAACCAATTTGTAAAAGTTCTTCTGTACAATTAGCATAACTCTATTTGACATGAGGCCAAGGTTCATTGTTCTAGTCATACTTGATGAGTATAGTTTGTTTCTTGAAAAGATCAAAATAAACAAAATCAAAGATCAAATTGAACCAATCCTAAGCATTCAGTTTTTCAAAATGGGCAAATGGAACCAATTGAGATGAGAGAAAAATTGAAATGAAACAACTATGCACAATGGATCTGGAGGAGAGTTGGACTAGACTTCAGCATGTGCCAACCTTAGTTCAAATCCATGTGAAGACTGATACACAGTTGTGAAATTGGATTGAAGTTAATATGCGAAATGTAAACTATGTGTGTATACTAGGGCCGACTGACAGGGTAGGCTGGTGAGGCAATTGCCTAGTGCCCAACCTCTTTAGCTTAATAAATAATTACTTTAATTTATTAATTTTTAATTTTTCATTAAGGGGTTGGGGGCCTAAATTAATGATGGCTTAGGGTCCCCTAAGCCCTTGAGCCAGTCCTGGTGTATACGCACACAGTGAGCATATACTGTAATCCTCGTGCATATATATAGAATTGTGTGTGCAAAACTGTAATATTCAGCCCCTGCGTTCTACATATATTGTAATCCTTGTGCATATATGTAGAATTGTAATTAGCAATCCTCGTTGTACATAAATTGTAATCCTTGTGCATATACACACAGTGTACGTATACTGTAATTTGAATAAACTGATCCAGCCCCTGCGCCCTGCGCTCTAAATTTTTGGATCCACCCCTGGTGCACACCAGGCCTTAGATGCAAATAATATAGTAAGTCTTCCAAGGTCTGTAAACACCGGGCCCCTCCAAGCATGTTGGCATCATCAACCAATGTCTCTCTTATACTTTTTATGACTTTTTTTTTCCCCTCTTCCCATTGAATGCACTTTCACCCCTCATCTACTTTCTGACTTAAACATTGAATGATTCCAGCTCCCAAGTAGACCTTTATTTGTCTTGTGGGTAAGGAGAAGGATCCATCTAGCTCCCAATCTAACTCAAGACCCACAATGCTCTCTAATGGTCCCCAATTAAGGGTGTGAATATTTATCATCACTATCCTTTTGGTGCGTAATAAATAAACTCAAACCAAACATTTCTATATATATATATATATCAAGTAGAAACATGAGAAATTTGTGTACAAACTTGTCCTAGGGAACTAAATGATATGTAATAGAATGGAACATAAGAGTTAATAAAGTAAAGAAAAGTTTTTTACTCTTCCATTGTCGGAGAAGAATGAAACATGAATGAATGTAATATGCCTTGCCTTTACTTAGGTAGGGAATGAAAATGAATGAAATAGTTAAAAAAGAAAATAAATTTATAATTATGCCTTTTTACTTTTAAAATAAATAAACAAATATAAAATAATAAAAGTAAGATAGTAAAATTAACAATTATATTTATAAATATATTTTCTTCTTTCTCGTCAAAGAATTGATAAATAGAGATACAAAAAGAGTTAGTATTTGTTAACTAAAATATAAATCGAAAAAAGTGAGATATGAAAAGCATTCTAAACAAAAGTATTTTTCATTATATTTGTTAAATATATCTGACGATCCTTGAAAAATAAGTTATGTGACTTTTTATCTTAAATTTTTTTAATAAATTTATCTTAAACCTTATAAATAAGAAAAAATAACGCATATGTCTTTTAATGCATTCTAAAAAATTTAACAAATAGTTTGATAAAAATTTTGAAATATTTCTCAATTTTATCTTAATCATTCTATATGTTGGTCCGAAAAATATTCTAACTTTATTTTGATACAATTTTATCTTACTTATTTTAACAAACGCTATATTATTCCACTATAAAACTTCTACCCAATTAAAAAAAAAAATCTTTCTTTTCCTTGTCCTCTCCCCCTTGTCCAAACATATAGCTTAGGGCTATAAAAATAGTGTTTTATGTAACCAACAACATAATCGGCGTTAGGTGTTCAATGTCACTGTCTAATCATCACTAGGCCAACCTTTGAAAATATGAATGGAATGTTTTAAAAGTCAACAAGGTTCGCTCCATGTTAGGCGGGGGGTTTCAATGTTAATAAATGTGTGACATTTACATTCACTAAAGTTGTTCGTATTAATAAATTATGTGATGCAGACGTATCATTCGTTAAGAGTTAATTGATACCCTTTATCGTGACTGTGAAAATATTCAATCATAATTATTGTATATTATTTAGATGCATTGGTATTTTTGAAAACTATTCAATAATGGGCATCTATAGTGACATTTGTATACAAATTTTATATAAAAATATGTGTGATATGATTCTTATTGCAGAAGCCTGCAGTATGATGATTTGACCTGGATGACAGAAACTCTTGCCAACAATAAGATTCATTAGTAATTACCTGAGATTATAGTGACAATAATTCTTCCTTTTGAGATATAATAATAAATTTGTAATTGCATGAGAATATCTATAAAATCTCTAGTTTTCACGATATCTATAAAAGAAAAAATAGAGAAGAGCGTAAAGTATCTCCTACGTTGAGTCTCTGATGCTTAAATTAGTCTCTATAAAAGAATATATAAGAATAAGAGATATATAATTTGAGTAGAGTTCTCATCATATCTTAATCAAAGGATTTATTTTTTTATTTATAAAAATTAAAATTGATAAATAAAAGAATATTGGTATCTTTTGGGATCATTTATTCTGAATTTTTAAACAAAAATATTGGAGGTAAGTTACATATTCTTAAATTTGAGAAAAGCTCCTAAGGGGGTACTTGGAAGAGGCCTTGAATTCTGAAAAGGTCTTTTGATGATACTTAAGAGTAGAGGTGTCAAAAGGGTCGGGCGGCCCGCGGGTCGCCCGGCCCAGCCCGGGACGGGCCGGGCTTTGACCCGGCCCATTACTGTTCATAGGGGGCCGGCCCGGCCTATTTAAGGGCCCAGCCCGGCCCGGCCCGGCCCGTGGCCCTTATGGGCCGGGCCCATGAGGCCCTTATGGGCCAGTAAGGCCCTTATACATTTTTTTTTAAATTTTGTTATTCTTTAGTAATTATTGATATTGGATATTAAAACATTTAATTTCGCAATATATATAAATAATAACCATCAATTTATTTAAAATTTTTAAGTTAAATTTTTTATATATTTAAATTATAAATAAACATTCTTCTTTTTATATGTATATTATTTTTCATATTAATTCACAAAAAAAATTATAAGGTATATAGAATTTTGAAATATAAAATGATGAAATAATATTTAAGAATTAAGATAGAAAATATTTTAAAAAGAAAAAAATTATTTTTTATGTATGTATTATTTTGATATTTATATATGTATATATTGTATATATTATTTTTAAAAAAATATTTTAAAAAAGGAAAAAAAGGGCTGGGCCCACCGGGCCCGGCCCGCTAGGCCCTATGGGCTAAGGGCCCGGCCCGGCCCTCCAGCCCACGGGCTGGCCCGGCCCCTTTGTAGGGGGGCCGTGGGCCGGGCCGGGCCCTATCAATGGCAAAAGGGCCCGGGCCCGGCCCGGCCCTTTTAGTAAAAGGGCCGGCCCGGCCCGTTTAAAAAGCCCGTGGGCCGACTCGGGCCGGGCCGGCCCTTTTGACACCTCTACTTAAGAGTGGCATCTAGAATAGTCTCTCTAGGACAAAATTGTATTTCAATGAATAAAAAAAGTAATCTTTGGGTACCAAGATAAAATATTTTAATGGTTAAATTATTTGGTGATTAGGTGGTGGTGCTCCTCCACCAAAACCACCTCCTAGACAAATCCAATCAATTAAAAAAAATAAAAAAATTCAATGAAATAAATAAAATTAATGATAAAGTTGCAAGGGACATAATCTGAATAAATAAAGATCAAAGAAGGCATAATCCCTAATATTAGGAAAGACAAAATATTCATATTATATTTATAAATGAGTTTAATAAATAATTTTTATTAATTAACGAACACACATAAATTCATAATAAATATAATATAAATATTTTTTATTTAAAATTAATATAATATTCATAAATTCATTCTTAATTTTTATTCATTTTTATCGATTTATTTTTTAATTTTAAATAAAATTATTATAAATTTAAATAAAACTATTGTAAATTTATATGTATTCATCTTAATTTGTTAAAATTATTTATTAATGTTAAAAAAAAAAAAAAAGCTCAATATGGACGGAATTTTAAATGGGTCTATGATTGGACGGCAGGGGAGTAGTTGAACGATGGCTTTCAGCGCCTATTGATTGCTTTGCCGCACAACCACCGGCCATACGACCCGAGCAGACACTCAAAATATGGTACTCAAATAAAATAGCGAAAATGCTATTCCCACTCATAACTTTGATAAATAATATTTACAAATTGATATAATATATATATATATAAATTTATAATAATTTTATTTAAAATTAACAATATATCTACTTAATTATTACTATCAATTATTATAAATTTATATGTAATGCTTCAGTTTATGAATATTATTTGTCAAACTTATTTATGAGTATAATATTTTTTATAAAATAAATTATTTAGACATTCATTTATGATATTTCTATAGTATTCGTGTACTAATTTATTATATTTTGTATCATATTAATACACAGGGGCAGTTAAAAGTGTCATAAACGAGAGTCAAAATAGCATTTTTGATAAGCATCTTATTTGTGTATTATTTTTAGTTAGAAAATTTTTTTATGGGTTGATGATAAATATATTATAATTCGTAATATTTTATTAACAAATAAGAGTGTTTTGCAACTGAAAACAAGATATAAAGACTACACTAATAAGAATTTGTTTGTGAAGAAAGAGGAAAAGAAAAAGAAGTTGAGAGAGACAAATATTTGGGTGTAAAATCTTAAAATTTTATTGACAACTATTGGGGGCTTTTATAAGCTTATGTTACAACGTTATAGTTGGAAACTAGGAACAAAAATTAGTAGAATTGTTAAGATTTTAGCAACCAAAAACTTCTATGATTTTATCAAAATCAATTAACTCCTAATAACTTGAACTAAGTCTAATAGAGCCAAGGTTGGCCCAAGGCATAGGCCACTGTGGCCCATGCCTAGTGCCCCCAAAACACACTCTAAAGAAAAATACAGCAACCACTTTAGAGAACTAACCACTCCCCAAATTTGGGGCCCCTACCCCCTCTTGGAAAAAAAAAATTGGAGGTCTCCAAAAAATACAGCACCTCTTCCTCCCCAAAAAAATTTTAGTATCACCTAGGGTTTCACTGGGCCTTGGGCCGACCCTGAATAGGGCCTAAAAATTTATATCTATGCATGCCTACATAAAGATTGGCCATGTCATACATTTTGTTTGAAAGTAAAGTGTATTTACTATGCTCTAAGGCAATTGTTAGTATTACTTTTTGTATAATATAAAAATGCATTGCATAATATGAATGGTGAAAGGCGTCTCATACAACACTATAAGTCTTTATATATTACAATTTTTACATTTTACAAAACACTCTTTAAATTGTTTAAGGTACCTTTACTCTTGGCTAACATAGACTTTTGCTTTTCTTATTTTTTTTCTTGTTCTATTACAAACTAGCTATATATATATAAACAATAATATTAATAATCATTTTTAGAGAAATAGTTAAATTATAATAAATATATTTTTATAAGATGCATATATTATATATTATGTTTAATTTTAAACTCTTTTATTGGTTGGTGATGTGATTAAAAAAACAAAGTGTATATATTATCAACTAAAAAGAATATTTAAATATTAAAAATAAGATGCAATAAATATATTTTATCAAAGAATAACGTTTATTTATTATACTTAGCAATTATCTTTAAAAGAATGGTTTGTATTACAGATATAGAAATTGGGTTCTTCTATCCCATGCCTAGCGCTGATTTAAGAGTAGGTGTGGCCTGAGGCGAAAATTATTTTAGTAGCTTTTTAATAATATAAATAAATAATAAAAATTATTAAAAAATTATTTTTCTTATTTTTTAAGATGTAAAATCACTAATTAAATTTTTATATTTAAGTTTAGAAAGTAAATCTTTCTTAATTAATAATATAACCAAATTACTTAGTTTTTCTTGTAACAACTCGTTAGTGGGTCTAAATTATTTATTAAAATTTTATTTCGTATGTCATATTTTGGGAGCATCATTGGAATTAAATGTTGGAATTAATTATTTTTATATGAGAATATTAATTGTCGAATTTAATATTTAAAACATTGGGATTAAGAGGCCATTAGCGAAAAAGTAACATTAGTGGAAATATTATTTTTGGAATCAATGTGTGGTGAATAGTTAAAAAATGATTGTGTGTATAATGTGTTTAGGCCAAGGAATAAAAGGCCCAATAAAATTGAAGAGTTAAAATTCATTTATAAATTGGGTTGAGGCCATTGGGTTTAAAATGAATTAAATATGTGTGTGTGTGTGTGTTTTATTTTATTTTGGGCCTAAGATGGAAGTAAGCCATTTTATTTAATTGGAATTTGATATGGGCTAGGGCATGCATATAAATGTGGGTTTTGTTTAAATGGGTTATAAATATATATATATTGAAAAATATGTTAATAAAGAAATGAAAAATAAAGCAAATGACCAATAAAGGTTTAATGCACATGTTGTGTTTGAAAAAGGAGAGGGCAAATGGGGAATTTCATAATTGGAGAGAACAAAGAAAAGAGGAAAGAAAAAGCAAATGATGCAAAATGGCCAAAATGAGTATGAAATATTATGTGTATGTGTGTGCATGAAGTAGGGGCAAAAAATTAAAAGTAAGGGGGTGGTTGGCAACCTACTCCCTCTGTCTCACCTCTCTATGCTTTCTTGTTACTTTCTTCATTCTTTCATTTCCAATCTCTTTCGTTGCTTCTTCTTCTTCTTCTTTCCTTCTTCTTCATTTGCATCTTCCTCTTCTTCCATTTTTCTGCTTGCTTGGAGCTTGAAGGAGTAAGGATTTCAGCTTCAATGGAAGGCTTCTCTTATTCTTCGATTTTTACCAGTAAGGCAAGTTTCTCTTGCAACTGTTTTTGTTATATTATGCAATTTTTCCCATTCTTTCGGTTGGAATGCCAAAATATGTCTTTGTTTTTCATATCCTTGTTGTTAAAACTATTTTTGAATTAGTTGTGTGATTATCTTCAATTTTCCCTTAAATCTTGTGGCTTGTCTAAATCTTTTATTGGGTCTTGTTGTTGGTCTTGTTGGGGTTTGTTCACCCCATTTTTTGTTTAAGGAATAACATTTGTGGGTTAGGAAGATAGTGGTGGCCGTTTTGAGGTGTTTTGGGTTCACTTTGTGCTTTCTATGTAGGGGTGAGCAACTATTCGAATTAACCGAATAAACCGAACCGAACTGACCAATTTGATTGGTTCAATTCGGTTTGTAACGACCTGTTAGGGGTCTAGGCGTTTCTGAGTATTTTATTTTGGGCTCAAAATTTTTGCTTTAATTAATTGAGGATTGAAAATATTTTTTTTTGGAATAAAGTGTAAGTAAAAATAAGAATTTCATAGCCCATTCAAATGAGATTAAAAAATATGGGAAAAGTCCAAATGAATTGAGCCATTGAGTTGTGTTTAGAATTTTAATTATATTATGAATGGGCTTAGATGTTGAAAATAATTTGGACCAGTGAGTTGGGCCATGGAATGACCCACGACATGGGTTGAGTCCAACTGAGAAATGAGATTTGAAATTTTTAAAAGAAAATCATAATAAATTAAATTGACCAGCAAATATCAATAGTGTCCTTGGACCTTTGTTTGACTGTTGTTAGGGTGAGGGGTAGTCAAGTAATTTTTCATGGGATGCAAGGGGCAGACCTGCAGCCCTCCTTTTATCCCCTCTGTTGCACCAAGGATTTTCTCCTTAGTGTATCATTTTTGGCGTCTAATTTTCTTCTTGTCATCTCTTTTTCTTAGACTACTTCTTATTCAGCATTCTTCTTCTTCTTCTTCGTTGTTTATTCGTTACTGCTACGTTGCTGTTATTTTTCTCTTTTTTCATTACTGTAGCGAAGTAAGTTAAGTGGAAGAGGCTGCTGGTGTTCTTCTTGGATTTTTTCTTCTTTTTAGGCAAGTTCTTCTTGCACTCCCTCTTTATTTTCAGTGCAAGCTTGCTTATATGCTTTGTATTTCACTCTCTTAATTTTCTGCTATCTCCTTAATTATTCTGCAAGTTTGCACTTCCACTTTATCTTTTAGTGCGAGCTCTCTTAGATATATTCTGTATTTCAATACAAGCTTCCTTGATTGCAAATTATTGCTTATTGTGTCACCTCGCCGTTAGTGTTTTTGTAACATCCCAAAATTTGGAAAATAAATAATGATGGAATTCATTAGGTGATAATTATTAATTATTGCGTATAAGGTGATTATTTGTGGGTTTAAAGAAAATATTAACTCGTTTGTATTCAAAAGAAATTAAGGCAATTAATAATCTTTTTGGGAATATTGATGGAAATAAGAAAGGATTAAAATAGATTAATTTAGTGGAATTTCTGAAAATTTTGGGATATAAGTGTAATAAGAGGAGATTTGATGTGCGGTGTATGTGATAATTTTCGAAAGTTAAGGGGTTTAAAGTGTGATTTGCAGAAATGGGTTGGGATTCCTTTAAATTTAATAATGCGCACTGATATGTTGAAGGTGGCAGTTGGATGAGGCGGTTGCGTGCGCGAGGGAGGAATGTGAGGTCGTGGGTTCAAGCAGAGGGAGAGGCACGCGCGCTGGAGGGATTTTGGCTGATTTTTCAGCCAAAACCTTGTCCAAAACGGCGTCGTTTTGGGCAAGGCAGTCGGCAGCCCTTAGCTGCCATGCGATGCATGCTGGGGCTCCCAATTCCTTGTTTTCTAATTGCCGATTTCAGCGAATTCTGGGGTTCATTTCGAGCATCTTCTGAGAGAGAAATTAAGGAGAGGAAGCAGGCGCACAAAGAGGGAAATTTGAGGAGAAATTGAAGATTTAATGCAGTTTAATCGCAGTTTAATTAGCTAGGTAAGTAAAGAATTATGTATTAATCATTCTGTACGGTTGGAATTTCATTTTGGGTACAAATTTATTAATTTTAGGAGTTTATATTAATTTGCAGCGTGTATTATTTTGGGTGTCGTGTGTCTTGCGTGGGCCTAAGGACTGATACGTGCTTTTATTTACGCTTTCATACTTTGTTGGGCGTCTCATGTCTTGTATGTGCTTGGGGGGTTGGTGTTCTGGGGAGAGTTTACTGGATGTGTTCAGCCTGCAACCTTTTGTTTCTTTATGCTTGTTGAGTCTCTCGACTCACTTTGCTTGTCCATCATTCTAGGTAGTAACAGCATGGGTCATGGCCAAGGGAGATAACATCTAGCGGTAGAGTTGGTATGGTGTACATGCAGTTCTGTCAATCCCCATCAACTCTGAGGTTTGAGTAGGATTTACTCTATTAGTTTTGACTGTGCCAGGTCATTCTTCGTGTCTCATGTATGTTGGCACAGGTGTCTATTCGTATTTGTTTATCATGTGACCACTGTACTAACGGAGTACCCGTAGTGCATGTATGTGTATAGCTTAGCTTCTGTTGTTTTAATTCTTATGTATGCATGTCAGGGTGGTTTCTATCTTATGTTTCATTCTTTCTCCTTCCGTAGGCACTCTCGTTCGGGTAGTCCAGATGGTTGGGATAACTGGGCGAGGGTGCTTATATTTTTCCACTGTGTCTATTTTGTGTATAAATTCCCTAGTTACTGTGAAGTCCATTTGATGTCTCAAGCAGGGTTTGATTCACCCTAACTTTTGTTCAGTGAATGGCTTTCCTCCTTAGTTACAACGGAGTTTTGTTTATCTTGTTGCCCTCTGTTCATGCATTTATGTATGTACATGTTGTATCATATCCGAAAGCTCTCACCCATAGCTGAATGTTCTTTGTCCATCCAAATGCCTCTTATGTATATATGTGATGTGTCTGAATGTAAAATGCTAAGTCACCATTTGAATGATTTCATTGAGGTATTTGGAGGTCTAGCACAAACAGCAAAAGCTCAATTGAAAATATAAGTTTTTCGCCCATATATGAGACCCACTTATAAATACACATATGCATACATGCGTAACGAGCTGTTACCATTCATTGAGTTGAAGAGCTTATTTGAGTCATGCCCTGCCTAGCCAATACACCACATATTCATGCTTAAATAGTCATTCGAATGCCCCTGTTCTGTTCAACCAACCCACCTATATATATATACATGTTCAGCTTCATTTTTTGTTCCAACGAGCTCTTTCCGAGCCCTTCCTTCCAATTCTTTCCACGAGCTCTCCCGAGCTTTCTTCGTAAGCCGCAAACTAATGACCCCGAGCTCTCTCCGTAAGCCACGAATTCATGACCCCGAGTTCTCTCCATAAGCCACGAACTCATGACCTCGAGCTCGTCCCATAAGCCTTGACTGCAAGCTCTCCCGAGCTCTTTTCGTAAGCCTTTGGTAGCAAGCTCGTCCTGAGCTCTTCCCATGAGCCTTTGAATGCGAGCTCTCTGCTCACACCCTATCCATTTACATTCCTTTAATTTAAGTAAATGTTTTCATTTTTTTTAATTTATATTTTACCTTTCATTTACTTTAATACATAAATGTAAATAAGAAAGTACCCCCTATTTGGTTTCAATAAAAATATCAAAAAAAATCAAAATCTATAACAATAAAAAATAGAATTTTGATTTTAGTACAAATTCAAGAACTTACGATTTTATCACCCTCGAAATATATAGCTTCTGTTTCTTGAAAAATTCATTAAAAATTATTTTTTTACAACAATGAATGTTAGTTATCAAAATACCAGGAGTTAGTTTTTCAAAATGAAGACATTTACAAAATATGTTCTGGTTGGTCCTTCGCATTAGAAAAATTTTAAATTTATTTTCACCATCAATTTCGCGTGGTCATTCTAATTGCATGGGGACTAATCATGAATTTGAGCTATGAGAACGAATGTAAGTAAATGCATACTGTCACTGATTAAATGAAATCACAACAATCATATGATGGGAAAAATAGTTATTAAATTTATAATACTGCTCGGCTTGTGAATCGAGATTTAATATTAAATAGTATCTCTAAAAAATTATTCATGTGTTATAAATTACATCAAGCATTTTTGTGTCATAAATTACGTCTTAAATGTGGTAACATTATGAAGTAAGATATGTTGAATTTATCTGATGATGGAAAAATACCCGGTATAGGTAAGTGATGTTGAAAGTATGAATATCACGAAGACAAGAGTTTAAATACATGTGGTTGGCAAATGCATACATGATGCATACATGTACATGTTACATATATATATGTTTTACGCACCTATTATTTTGCGCGGAGGGAGAAAGGGTACCCTAAAGCACTTGGCGTGGGATGAGGTGGCCATAGCCCGGCAAGTTGGCTCCATATTTATTTGTGAGGTTTTATTGAAATTATGTACTTTTGCATACATCGATTTATGGCTTAAGAGCTAGGGAGATTTATATTGATAATGAAATGATGCATTCTTGCATGTGTTGAATGATGGCTTGCGAGCCTGTGAGAATTGATAATGACTTTGAAAGTTTATGCACATTTGCATAGTGATATATGGTGATATGATATTTTAAGTTGAATTGATAAATTCATGAATTATGAATCTTGTATATAATTGTGGAGTCCTTGATTACTCTTCTTGGTGTCATCGTGTTCTCGGATCCTATGTATTGTTCATTGTTTCTCGAACTTGCTAAGCCTTATGGCTCACTTGATCTTTTTTGTCATTCCAAGTAAATGAAAGTTTGTTATTGGGGGTGAGTCAGTAGGACTACAGCCAATTGAAAGTGGTGTACAGAGACGCGTCCTAAGTTCAAAGATCATAGTTAGTGATTTGGTCAGGTCTATAGTGATGAGGATTTGTTATGTTATTGGTACTTGAACCTTTTATTATTTTGTATGGCCATTGAGCCTAGAATCATGAGATATTGAAAATGTAATTAAATCTTATTTAAATTTTTGCTGCTAGAAATGAAATGAGTTGTTATTTGAATTCAGTTTTGTTTTATGTTATCTCTGTAATGACCTTTTATAAACACCATGTTGTTGTACTTTTTGTACAATAGTTTTAATGATGAAAAACATATATTGGTTTAATCCCTAAGTTATGAATCAAGTATGTGGTTTTCAATATATATCAATTTCAATATCAAGTATATCATGTATCACTGTGTGAAAATGAAAACCCTGTTTTTTGCTAAGTCTGGAAGGTTAGCATCTTATAAGGAGAAGTATAAGAAAGAGTTTTCTTTTTAGAAAACTAACTCCCGGTAATTTGATATCTATCATTCATTAGTGCTAAAACGATTTTTAATGAATTTTTCATTAAATAGAAAGTATATATTTTGGAGATGGGTTTATTGCTAAAACTTGAGTTTGTACTAGAACTCAAAATCTACTTTCTTATTTATTTGGATTTTGATTTTCTAAATATTTTTGTTGAATCTAAATAGGGGGTACTTCGTTATTTATATTTATGTATTAAAGTAAATGGATGTAAAATATAAATAAAAGAAAATGTGGACATTTACTTGTGATGTATTAAAAGAAAATGTATTAAACTACAGAAATGTAAATAACCTGTGATGTATACATGTTGTGGATTGTGCTGCTAAGCAAATCATTCTGAATATCTGTCATGTTTCCATGCATGTTTCGAAACTCATTTGAAATGGTTTTCAATGATTTCTATGTATTCTATTTTGAAACATCTATGCATTGCATGTGTTTTCAAATCAGGTTTTGGACTATGTTTCGAAACCTCCATATCATGTTTTGAAACCTCATTTCCAAAGAGGTATGTTTCGAAACCTATCATGTCATGTTTCAAAACCTCTGACATTCTGTCAGCAGATTCATTTGAAAATCGAGATGCATTTGTTCTATTTTTTGTATTTATCTAAATGCTTCTCGAAATATTTTTTAATGCATTCTCCATGCTTAAGAGATTCAAATTTGAATTTGAATGTGAGTGCTTATAAAATATTCAAAGTGGGCATACACTTGTTTGCTGTCTCTAAGTGCTTTGTCTAGCTGGAAGCTTGTATGTTTCGAAACCTAGTGTCTATGTTTCGAAACCTTGGTATATTTATGTGATGTTTCGAAACACACTTTGCATGTTTCGAAACTTACTTTCCTGTCTTGTCTCTAACGGTTATAAACGGCCATATTTCTATCTCTTGATATAAATAGCAGGTATTTGAAGACAAGAACAACAAGATTGAGCAAGAACAAGATACAACAAGTGAATACACACTAGAGACACACACACAAGCACAAATGATCTAAATTCGTTTGACAAGCATTCAACGAAGATCCATTCATTGGTGTGCATTGTGATGTGAAAAAGGAGAAGCAAGTGCAAACAACAAGTATCACCCTCTAGCTCTCCTCACCTCAAGTTAAGAGGTTTGTACAACCACATTGGTAAGATATTCATTGCTATACATTCCATTAGGTTGTAAAGATAAACTTTATTTATCTTGAATATTGTAAGGTTTGAGTTTAACCTAAAACTCATTGTGGTATAAAGGTTTGAGTTGAGCCTAAAACTCATTGTGGTTTGAGTTTATCCCTAAAACTCACTTGGTATAAGGTTTGAGTTAAGCCTAAAACTCACTTGGTGCTAGGTTTGAGTTGAGCCCGTAAAAACTCACATTGTAAGGTTTTGGGGTGAACCGTGGTAAAACCCTTGTTGTGGTGATCACTAGTAAAAGTGATTGGGATTGCAAAATCCTTCAAGTGAGTAAGCTTGAAGGTAGTGGAGTAGGCGGGTGCCGAACCACTATATATTTTGTGTGCAAAGTGTTCTTTAGCTTTCATGTATCATTATTGCATATTGCACATGCTTTCATAAGTTTTGTTATCAAAGTTTAAAACAAAGTTTTCTTGAGCTTAATTGTGTACATACTTAGAAAACATATCTTTGATATACAAACATATTTGGTATACTCTTAATTACATAAATCATCTTTTCCAAATATCGTTATCTTGAACTATAAGGTAAAAGATTTCGAATCAAGCAAAATAGTGAAGTAGATTTCGAAACATACATACTATATTTCGAAACTTGCAAAATAGTGAGCTATATTTCAAAACATATATAGTAGGTTTCGAAACCTACTTAACAGAAAGGTTCATTTCGAAACATATAGCCTATATTTCGAAACCTAGTATTCTTCTAACAATCAAAGTTTCAAATTATTGAAAAACTTACCAAATCCCAATTCACCCCCCTCTTGGGATATATTTGCCATCATTAGGAACCAACACACCCCCGTCTGGATATCCCAACCACCCGGACTACCCAAACAGGAGCGTTTACAGAAGGGAAAAGAATGAAACACAAGACGGGGAATTACCCTAGTATTCTTGACCTCGACTTTAGTTTTGCCTTTACCTGGAATGATGGAAAGCAAGGTGAGTCACAAGACTCAGTAAGTTTATAAGAAAATAAAGGCTATAAGTTAACTAGAAGGAGTTAACTCCCCAAACATAGTCCTACACATACACACAAGCCATGAGACGCCACAACACAATAGTATAGCATAATGAAAGCACATACCAGGCCTACATAAGACACCCGACACCCAAGTATCATACTAACTTGTTGCTGCCCTGAAAGATGTAATACCCAGTATTTAATATTAAAAGTATTTTTAGAAATTACAGGGTTAAATTTTGGTATTTATAATAGTTTCGGGCATTTGTGTAATATTCAAAACACAACTGAAGGATGAAGGACTGTGTCAAGCAAGCCAATAAAGGTAAAACTGTCGAAATAAGCGATATTCAACTAAATCAAGAGATATGTGAAGATTTGAAGTAAAAAACACGCGATTAAGAGCATCTAGGCAAAAGTGTAGATTTTGTAAACTGCCTGAGGGAGGTCGAATTAACAAGTTTCTCAGAAATTTCAAAGGGAAATGAAAAATATGGAACTTATGGACAGTCAAGGAATTTACAAGAAGTCTAGGGGTAGTAAGGTCAGGGAGAAAATGCAATTAGAAAATTATTGGGGGCAAAACTGTAAAATCTGAAAGTTCCAAGTGGGAAACTGACCGACCACCCTGTGGCCGCCAGCCAGCCACCTGGAGACGTCAGGCAGGTCACCTGGGAGGTGCTAGAGTAGCTCCAGACGATGATGAAGCTGTTAGGGCTCGCCATTAGCCGAAAAATGCTAGGATGTGATCGGTTTTAATGACGGAGAAGATTTCCAATTTGGCTGAATCTTTCGAGGGTTCTAGCTCATGATTTGGAGCCTTTCAATTGGTTTGGAGGCTAGATCTGGGCTTATGGGATAAGAACGAGCAAGATATGGTGGCGAATCGGGTCAAAAACGAGTATAAAAGGGGGTTCTTGGCCGAGAGTTTTGAAGAACAATCAGGTGAAATTCTTCTCATTTAAGGATGAATCGAGCTTCTAGGATAAGGGGATTTTTTTCTACGAGTTGTAAGGATCATTTTTGGATAATTTCGAAGAGATTGGTGTGCGTTTGATAGGGTTTTGAAGCTTCGGCCGGAAAATCAGGCTCGCTGGCACCATGACCTACAACTGGATTTTAAAGCCATTTTCGACGACTTTTTCTGAGTTTTGAAGACACCATTGTGGTCGCCTCAACGAGATCTTTCAGGCCCTATAGTTGTTTGGAGCATCGAAGATTGCCAGAGATGGAGAAGAAAGCCGGAGAAGACAACCAAGCCGCCTGCGCGTGGGCTTCACTCGCTGATCCCCTAGGTGGCGCGTGAGGTAAGGTTTTTCCTTGATTTTAATTTTTTAATTTTGGTAAAATTATTTTAGGAATTATCATGGAAAAATATTTGGTAAAACTTGATGTTAGGTATTTTTTATGAATTTTCGAACGTAAGAAAGGTTTAAAAATGAAGAAAAATAGAGAAAATTGAGGAAAAATAGAAATATTGATTCCTAAGGTCTTAATGATGAAATAGGAGTCAATTGGGTTGTTGGAAGAAGGATTACACATTTTTCGAGGTGTGACACATTTTTCGAGGTGAAAATTAGACTTTTTCGATTTGAGGTGAGTAGTTTAATTCTAGTATTGTCTTCTTTTGAATAAATGTTGGAGTGTGTGTAATGGGTTCATGTGAGTGGTTTTACCCTCCCAAACTTAGGATACACGCAATTGAACTAGTTCTAGTGAGCGGTTTTACCCTCCAGAACTTGGGTTGTTTTGCAAGGGCGTTTTATTTATGTATTTGTGAGATCATTTGCATATTGAACATGTGGTATATTACATCAACTATTTTTACTTACAAAAGATCCGATGCATGGCGTGTGATTTTCATATCATCGAGGTATTGATATTCATGTCGATGTTGTGTCCGTGTGGGACGGGATGGGGTCTACTTGAGAATGGGACGAGGTTAATCTGGTGAATGAGTGCCACAGTGGGGCACTCAAGAGATTAAGTATGTCGCGGCAAGGTCAACCTCAATGGTGTGTGGAATGATGCTTTCCACGGGAGGTTGAGTATGTTAGGGAGATTTCTCAAGTTAGACATGTCTTGCATGTTGTCACTTCTCTGAGTATACCATGCTCGTGTGTCTTTCATGCATTATATAAACTATTTCATGCCTTCACTTAGATGTTTTATCATCTAACCTGGGTTATGCCCTGGAACATTCAACGTTCCAGCTGGGGACAGCTGCGAGGTCGAGAACATGGCCAATGAGCCAATGGTGTTTAGTTGATAGTCGTTGTATCATTTTGAAAGAATTAGTACTTATTTTTTTATATGTATGAACAAATGCACAACGGTGTTGTAATCATTTGGTAACAATGTAGTATGTATATCGGTGTGGGGACACCTTGTATGTAACATCGTGGTAGGCCACGACATTTTGATAATTAAGTATTTCGCTGTGTTATATAATGTCTCGTTTAATTAAGATTGTGTTATTATTAGTTAAACGAGAAAGACTGGGGTTCACGGGATTTATATCTGCATGTGAAGATTGTTCTTGATACGCCGCGCTTGGCAGACTTGAAAAAAAAACAAAAAAAAACAAAAATCTCGGGAATTGCCTTATAGTGACACGCCCGTGTAAGGCGGGGTGTTACAATTGGTATCAGAGCCCTAGGTTAAAACCCTAAGATGGTTAGACTAGGTTGTTGAATTTAGCATGGTTAGATTTGTTAACTTAGAATAGGGTTATGGATTCTAAGTAACATATGAAAACTTTAGGAAACACATGTTTAAGGTTTATGAGAAAATGTTTGTGTGTTGTTAGTAAGCAATGGTGGATCAAGTACTGCTATCACATTGGACGAATAGGATCGAGGCTTGTGGGAACCTGCAAGGGGAAGATATGGATGTGTTTCTAAATGCGATGGAGGAAATTATTGACGATGTACCCCCAAGTTACCGACAATTGATAGATCTATCGGAGTATCAGATCGATTTTCTTATTGATCAGATGGAAGGGGAGTGGAAGGCTTTTGCTCAGTGGTTATGGCAGGACTGGGAATATGACTCCCTACACAAATTCTACACGAGCATGCGGAACGAGCATGAGAGGCTACAAGGGGAGGCTATGGATGAGGAAGAACAGGAAGAGGGTGCTGCAAATCCCGAGGATGAGGTCATCGACATCAGTTCCGATGAGGAGTCTCAGGAGGCTCAGGATGATGACATGGGACCCCCGATGGCATCTAACGATGATGAGGATCACAAGGAGTCGTGGATCTAGAGGCCAAAGGACTACTGAAAGAGGCCAAAGGAATGAATGATGGAAGTAGGGATATGTAAATATAGTATAATAAGATGTTATGCTTATTTTCTTTTCGGTTGTGCTAAGTTGTTATGTTGTGGGATACTGTTAAAGAAATAAAATTGTCCATCTTGTAAAGAAATGATCTTGTCTTGTGCATAATTCATTTTCCATGATTCACTCCAGATAGTGAACACAAGAAGGCTCTGAGATGCAGCCCACGATGGAAATAAGAGAATAGAGGAAAACAATCGTGGAGATCAGGGTGATCGTAGAAATCACTCGACAGGAAATAGGAGGTATGTGGGGGAATCGAGCTCTAGCGAGGACCGATTTGAGCGAATGGAACGATTCCTAGAAAATATGCTGATATACGTGAGTGGAGAACAGCCTACTCAGCACACGACCACAGCACTGGAACGGTACCGACATCTGAGGCCCCTTGTGTTCAAAGGAAGGATTGACGATTATCTTAGCTCAACCGAGTATTGGCTTGAGCAGACTGAGAAACTACTTCAACATCTCCAGTGCAGTGAAGAGGAGAAAGTGAGGTGCGCAACCTACACGTTGAAGGAAGAAGCAGGTCGGTGGTGGCAGTCTACCGAGCGTTCTATGATGAGGTCTCAACAAGAACGTGAGGATGAAGATGAGGATGCACGAATGTATACTTGGGCGGGATTCAAAGAAGAGTTTAACGCCAAGTACTTCCCCAAGAGCTGGAAGGAAGAAAGGATCTGGGAATTTATGAGGCTCAAGCAGACTGATGAGATGTCTGTGAACCAATACGATAGTCGATTCACTCAACTAATTAAATAGGTGCCCATGTACAAGATTGACGAGAGTTAGAAAGCACGAAAGTTTGTTTCAGGGTTACAAGTGAATCTCCAGCAAGTTTTAAGTGGATGGGACGTTGAAACCTACAAGGAAGCATTGCACCGAGCTTTGACCATTGAAAGGAATCTGACACGGGTCAAGATAATCAAGACGAAGGAAGGAAGGAAGGAAGGGCGGTAAATTAGGAAATTCGATAACTCAACCAAGGGATAACGGGAAGTGCCCTCGATGTAGAAAGAAACATTTTGGGAAAAGATGTATCCTAAAATGCTATGGATGCGGCGAAGAAGGTCACATTGGAAAAAACTGCCCAAAGATTAAAGAAATGCCCCAAGTTGGGTACCAAGGAAAGGTGGTGTGCTACAATTGCGGTCAACCGGGGCATATCTCGTGAGATTGCCCGAAAAGGCAGAAGATAGAGCCGACGGGTGGAGGAGCATAGAATGTTCATCCAGGCCGAGTGTACAATCTAACCTGTGAGGACGCTGAGGCCAATCCTGCAGTTATTGAAGGTACACTATTCTTCTCGAATATTCTAGTTCATGCTTTAATAGATCCAGGTGCTACACATTCATTCGTGTCGCATGCATCAGTAGAAGATCTAAAGGTAGAACCTAGGGAATTGGGTTACCAAATGATAATAGCTTCGCCTATGGGATTAACCCTAGAGACAGCAGTAGGATGTCAAGGTTGTATACTCAATATGGGAGGGGAAAGTTTCAAGATAAACTTAGCCATGTTAGATATATAAGATTTCGACATGATCATAGGAATGGATTTCCTATCAATACATGAGGCTAAGGTGGATTGCAAGAATAAGACAGTGAGCTTACCCAAACCTGGTGGAGAGTGGATTTCGTTCCAAGGCTAGAATAGTAAGAGTAAAAGAAAGCATGGCGTGACTTTGCAAGCATTGCAATCAGCCAAACCAGAGTCAAGTAAGAAGAATCTCGAGTTGGAATCAGTAAGGGTCGTGAATGAGTATCCTGAGGTTTTTCCCGAGGAATTACCAGGATTACCTCCCCAAGGAGAATTTGAATTCTCGATAGACCTTGTACCAGGTATGTAGCCTATAACCATACCTCCGTACAAGATGGCCCCCGTTGAGATGAGAGAGTTGAAGGAACAATTGCAGGACTTGACAGACAAAGGGTTCATTAGACCAAGTGTGTCACCTTGGGGAGCCCCAATACTCTTTGTAAAGAAGAAAGATGGTACCTTACGTATGTGTACTGATTACCGACAGTTAAACAAGGTAACCATAAAGAACAATTACCTGCTGCCGAAGATTGAAGAGTTGTTTGACCAACTTCAAGGAGCTAGGGTATTTTCTAAGATAGACCTTCGGTCAGGGTACTACCAGATGAAGATCAAATTGGAAGATGTACCCAAGACTACTTTCCGATCTCGGTATGGTCACTACGAATATCTAGTGATGCCATTTGGATTGACAAATGCACATGCTGCATTCATGGACCTGATGAACAGAACTTTTAGACCCTACTTGGACAAGTTCGTAATAGTCTTCATAGATGATATCCTAATATACTCTACAAGTGAGAGTGAACATGAAGAACATTTGAGGATAGTCATGCAGACCTTAAAGGACCATAAGTTGTACGCTAAATTCTCAAAGTGTGAGTTTTGCTTACTTGGGTAACATTTCTTCGACATATAATTTCTGCAGAGGGTATAGCTGTCGATCCAGCAAAGATAGAAGCAGTACAGAAGTGGCAAGCACCCAAAACTGTTAGGGAAATCCAAAGTTTTCTTGGACTAGCTGGATACTACAGAAGATTCATGGAAGGATTCTCGAGGTTATCTGCTCCACTTACTCGACTGATGCAGAAGGAAATCAAATTTGAATGGGACAACAAATGTGAGAAAAGCTTTCAAGAACTTAAGGCGCGATTAACTACAACACCGATTCTAGCAATGCCAACGGAGTTGGGAAAGTTTGTGGTGTATAGTGATGCTTCTGGGATAGGTTTGGGATGTGTTTTAATGCAAGATGAGAAACTAATCGCTTATGGATCCCAACAACTGAAGAGGCAGGAGCAAAACTACCCAACTCACGACTTAGAGTTAGCAGCCATTTATGCTTTGAAGTTGTGGAGACATTATCTTTATAGAACACAGTTTGAGATTTTTACAGACCACAAAAGTTTGAAGTACATATTCTCTCAAAGGGAGTTAAACATGAGACAAAGAAGATGGATGGAGTACTTGAAAGATTACGATTGTATTATCTCTTACCATTCAGGGAAAGTAAATGTAGTTGCAGACGCTTTTAGCAGAAGAAGCTCTAAAATTGTGGCAGGCATAATGATTAGAGAGTGGGAAATGATTGAGGAATTCATCCATCTGACAGTAAGTGTCAAGCCTAAACCAATCAAAGGATATTTGGCAAATTTGACAATCCAACTTGATGTGGTGAATCAAATCAGGTCAGCTCTTCAGACAGACGCAAGAAAAAGTCAGTGGATAGACAAGAACGATCAAGTAAAGGCACCTGAATTCAGTTACCGTGATGGTATACTTCGATTTCAAGGAACAACATATGTGCCAAGAGATCAAGACTTGAGACAAACTATCTTGGGAGAAGCTCATCGAGCAAGGTACACAGTACATCCAGGGTCCACAAAAATGTATAAGGACCTTAGGGAAATTTATTAGTGGCCAGGAATGAAAAAAGATGTGGCACGGTACGTGGCGCAATACGATACCTGTCAACGTATCAAAATTGAGCATCAGTGCCCAGGAGGAATGTTGCAACCTTTGGATATTCCCGAGTGGAAGTGGGATCACGTTACCATGGACTTTGTGACCAACCTACCTCGAAGTCCCGAAGGAAATGATGTTATTTGGGTGATAGTGGATCGATTGACCAAGTCGGCACATTTCTTGCCTATTAAGATAGGGCAACTGACTCATGCTTTGGCTCAGCTGTACATCGAAGAAATAGTTCGACTTCATGGAATTCCTGCAAGCATAGTGTCAGATCGAGACCCACGATTTTCGTCAAGATTTTGGGAAAGTTTCTACAAGTGTATGGGAACACAATTGAAGCTCAGCACAGCTTATCACCCTTAGATTAACGGACAATCCGAGCGAACAATTCAGACGCTCGAGGACATGTTGAGGGCATGCATTTTGGATTTCTCAAAAAGTTGGGAGAAACATCTACCGTTGGTAGAATTCGCCTACAACAACGGGCACCATAGCAACATTGGAATGGCCCCATATGAGGTATTATATTGGCAAAAATGCAGAACACAACTCTGCTGGGTAGAAACTGGAGAAGTAGGATTAATTGGACCTGAGATTGTTCAATCTACTACGGAAAAGATCAAGAAAATTTAGGAGAAAATGAGGACAAGTAAAAGTCGTCAAAAATCATACGCTGATCAACAAATGCGAAATTTGGAATTTTTGGTCGGTGACAAAGTATACTTGAAAGTCTTTCCATTTAAATCAGTGATTCGAGGAAAAAGGAAAGGGAAATTAAGCCCAAGATACATAGGAACCTATGAAATTTTGGAGAAAATTGGGTTAATGGCTTACAGAATAGCTTTACCTGTGGCATTATCAAATATCCACAACATGTTTCATGTGTCTCAACTACGGAAACATGAGTCGGATCGTACTCAAGTACTTTGAAACGAGACCATTGAGATACGAAATGATCTAACCTACCCTGAGAAACCAGTTCGAATCTTAGATCAAAGGGATCGAGTCTTAAGGAACAAAGTTATTTCCTTAGTAAAAGTACTATGGAGCAATCATGACGAAGAAGAGACTACTTGGGAACGCGAAAAAGAGATAAAGATTTCTTATTTGCATTTATTTAATGTTATAAGTTAATGATTTCGAGGACGAAATTCCTTTTTAGAGGGGGAGGATGTAATACCTAATATTTAATATTAAAATTATTTTTAGAAATTACAGGGTCAAATTTGGTATTTATTATAGTTTCGGGCGTTTGTGTAATATTCAAAACACAACCGAAAGATGAGGGACTGTGTCAAGCAAGCCAATAAAGGTAAAATTGTTCAAATAAGTGATATTAGACTAAATCAAGAGATTTGCGAAGATTTGAAGTCAAAAACACGAGATTAGGAGCATTCGGGCAAAAGTGCAAATTTTGTAAACTGCCTGAGAGAGGTCGAATTGACAAGTTTTTCAAAAATTTCAAAGGGAAGTGAAAAATATGGAACTTATGGGCAATTAAGAAATTTACAAGAAGTCTAGGGGTAGTAAGGTCAGGGAGAAAATGCAATTAGAAAACTATTGGGGGCAAAACTGTAAAATTTGAAAGTTCCAAGTGGGACATTTTTTGAGGTGTGGCACGTTTTTCGAGGTAAAAAATGGACATTTTCAATTTGAGGAGATTGGTTTGATTCTAGTATTGTCTTGTTTTGAAGATATGTTGGAGTGTGTGTAATGGGTTCGTGTGAGTGGTTTTACCCTCCCGAACTTAGGATACACACAATTGGACCAGTTCCAATGAGCGATTTTACCCTCTGGAACTTGGGTTGTTTTGCAAGGGCATTTTATTTATGTATTTGTGGCATCATTTGCATATTGAACATGTGGTATATTGCATCAACTGTTTTAACTTACAAAAGAGTCGGTGCATGGCGTGTGATTTTCATATCATCAGGGTATTGATATTCGTGTCGGTGTTGTGTCCGTGTGGGACGGGATGAGGTCTACTTGAGAATGGGACAAGGTTAATCCGATGAATGAGTGCCACGGTGCGGCACTTGAGAGATTAAGTATGTCGCGGCAAGGTCAACCCCAACGGTGTGTGGAATGGTGTTTTCCACGGGAGGTTGAGTATGTCAGGGAGATTTCTCAAGTTAGACGTGTCTTGCATGTTGTCGCTTGTCTAGTATGCCATACTCGTGTGTCTTTCATGCATTGTATAAATTGTTTCATGCCTTCACTTAGATGTTTTATCATCTAACCTAGGTTATGCCCCTGGAACATTCAACGTTCCAGCTAGGGACAGCTGCGAGGTCAAGGACATGGCCGATGAGCCAGTGGTGTTTAATTGATAGTCGTTGTATCATTTTGGAAGTGTTAGTACTTATTTTGTTATATGTATGAACAAACGCATGACGGTGTTGTAATCATTTTGTAACAATGTAGTATGTATATCGGTGTGGGGACACCTTGTATGTAACATCGTGGTAGGCCATGACATTTTGATAATTAAGTATTCCGTTGTGTTATATAATGTCTCGTTTAGTTAAGATTTTGCTATTATTAGTTAAACAAGCAAGACTGGGGTTCACTGGATTTATATCTGCATGTGATGATTGTTCTTAATACGCCGCACTTGGCAGACTTGGAAAAAAAAAATCCCGAGAATTACCTTATAGTGACACGCCCGTGTAAGGCAAGGTGTTACAATTGGTATCAGAGCCCTAGGTTAAAACCCTAGGATGGTTAGACTAGGTTGTTGAACTTAGCATGGTTAGACTTGTTAACTTAGAATAGGGTTATGGATTCTAAGTGACATGAAAACTTTAGGAAACACATGTTCGAGGTTTCTTAGAAAATGTTTGTGTGTTGTTAGTAAGCAATGGTGGATTAAGGACTACTATCACACTGGACGAATAGGATCGAGGCTCGTGGGAACCCGCAAAGGGAAGATATGGATGTGTTTCTGAATGCGATGGAGGAAATTATTGACGATATACCCCCAAGTTACCGATAATTGATAGATCTATCAGAGTATCAGATCGGTTTTCTTATTGATCAGATGGAAGGGGAGTTGAAGGCTTTTGCTCAGTGGTTATGGTGGGACTGGGAATATGACTCCCTACACAAATTCTGCACGAGCATGCGGAACTAGCATGAGAGGCTACACAGGGAGGCTATGGATGAGGAAGAATAGAAAGAAGGTGCTGCGAATCTCGAGGATGAGGTCATCGACATCAGTTCCGATGAGGAGTCTCAAGAGGCTCAGGATGATGACGAAGGACCCCCGGTGCCATCTGACGATGACGAGGATCACAAGGAGTCGTGGATCTGGAGGCCAAAGGACTATTGAAAGAGGCCAAAGGAATGACTGATGGAAGAAGGGATATGTAAATATAGTATAATAAGATGTTATGCTTATTTTCTTTTCGGTTGTGCTAAGTTGTTATGTTGTGGGATACTGTTAAAGAAATAAAACTATCCCTCTTGTAAAGAAATGATCTTGTCTTGTGCATAATTCATTTTCCATAATTCTGGGGCCGTTTCTTGCCTTACTTGCACTCTCACTGCGAAGTAAAACGTTTAATAGCGATTAATAATACTGTGACTCACATTAATTAAATCTAACTGTGTAATATAAATAATTTAGCCGTCTAAAATCCCACGTAAGCACACCATAAATAAAATTCCAACGAGTCTTATATTTAATTTAAATTAAATCCTGCTAATAACATTCTCAATTTATATAAATAATACACGACACCGAAACGAGTTAAGGGCAGGCGTAAGGTTCATAAAATGAAAGGAATTCACAGAGGTAGATGGAGCTTACCTCGATTTAGCTGTTTACAGCGTTTCCACGCTTGAACACCACCAAATTAATACACGCTGTAAAATAGATTAAACTCCCAAAATTAATAAAATTGGACCCAAAATGAAATTTCGATCGTACAGAATGTTTATTACCTATTTCTCTACTTACCTGGCTAATTAAATCGCAATTAAACATTCTTAAATCTTGAATTTTCTCCCAAAAATTGGCCCTGCATGTTGATTTTCTTCTTCCATTTTCTTCCTCTGTTGCTGTAATTTGCTACCCAAACTCATGCTGTAAAACAACAATTTAAAGGCAAAAAGAAGGCAACCCA
Organism: Diospyros kaki; assembly: GCA_036245055.1. Lineage (NCBI taxonomy): Eukaryota > Viridiplantae > Streptophyta > Magnoliopsida > Ericales > Ebenaceae > Diospyros > Diospyros kaki. The sequence goes on from BSEG01000010.1 coordinate 6,791,841, forward strand.
GCAAGCTCCGCGTGGTACCGCCTTCACCCTCCAAAATGGCACCGTTTTGGTGCCCTCTTTTGCTGGAAAATCCCAGCTTCCGCCGAACGCAGTCACATGCCCCTGCCAATTTCCCTTTCAATTGACTTTTCTCTCTCATTTCTTCCCAACACAGCGTTTGACCTTCACATGCTAGGGACATACGCACACACATGATATATTTTAAGTTAACCTTCACAGCGTTTCAGGTGGCAACCCCTGGGAGTGTCTTCATCCCCACTTTTCTTGCTTTTATAACACCCATACATGATATATTTTTAAGTTAACATAATGTGACGTTGGCAACCTCTATTAACTTAAGTTAATAATTACTATTAATATACTATATCATCACATATATGCATATCACTATTCATGGCAACTTCACTTTAAGATTCCTTCACTTCTCTAATTTTATTATTATTTTCTTAAATATATCCCAAAAAGATTACTAATTGCCTTAATTTCTTTTTAATACAACAATTTAATATTTTTCTTTAGACCCATAATTAGTTAATAATCTTCACAAACACAACAATTAATAATTGATAATTCTCTTAAACTCACAAATAAATTTATATAAAAATTTTCAAGTAAAAATTTATATAAAAATATTTTTTCATAATCTGGATTGAAAGTCGACTCTTGGTATGCCAATAGTTTACTCTTGATGCCTAACGATCATATTTTTTATCATTACAAAAATTGCTAACCGAGGACCAATGAAAGTCAACTTTTGATATCAAAAGTTGGCTCTTGTTCAAACAAGAGTTGACTCTCGGCATATTAATGGTTAGAAATTTGACTGTTAGAATAGTGTCTAGCAACACCTATAAATACGTGGGGCTTGCTTTGTAGATCATTAATTGTACATTTTGTATATCCAAAGCACCTACAAACTCCCAAACGCTCTCAAGCTAATTTTCAAGCATTCCAGGGCTCTTGAAGTTTCATTGTACATCCATCGAAGAGCCATAAGACAAGTGGAGAAAAACGCTTCAAGTCAACTACGAATTTCTCCATCAAACTTAAGGTTACTGATTTATTTACATATCATTCTCTTGTATATTTGTTATTAATTTCTTATTCATTTGTGTCCAAAAGTGGACAAATACTTGTATCTATAAAAACTTATTATAGATTGTATTGGTTTCCTAGAATCGTTAAAATCTAAAGGTGTATCTAGTTTCCAATGTAAGGTAAGGAGAAAACCTTGGTGTTAGTGGTTACCTAGAACCCATTGTAATCTAGGTGTAATACCCCATATTTTCGTAAGGTTGCCACGTATTTTAAGTGAGTTTAAAATATCAAAAAATAAACTTGAAAAGGTAACAAGCGACTGAATCAGCTGTACGGGGTGCCCAAGAGCTTAGATACCTAAGGACAAAGGTATATTTTTTACAAGCGTCTCGAGGTGAGATTTATGACGCTGAAAGAAATTAAATCAGAAACAGTTTTTCAGTTAAGCTAAGTTGTAGCCTAAAATAGCCGAATGATGGTAAGGGGCTTTGGAAAATTGTATATATCGAGTAATTTTGAGTTATTAATTTTGAGATTTTAAATATCTCGATAAATTTGATGTTTGAGGGTATAATTGTAATTAGAGAATTATCCAAACGAAATAAGGATAAAAATTAAGAGCATATGTGGTAAACTATTAAAGTTGAGAACTTAAAATAAGGGTCAAAATGTTATTTGGGAGAAGTTGGGGAATTAGCTTGGATTTCAAAAGTTTAATTCACTCTAACTTTGGATTTCAAAAGCCACTCAATTATGGCTTTGAGTTTTTGGGGTCCATGGCTAAGATTGTGACAAATGGCATTATATCATTGGTTGAAGAATTCTATAAATAGGCACCATGGGTTGTTCTCAAACCATTCAAGAGAGCTTTAAGGAGTGAAGCACTCTAAGAGGAGGAGCTTGCTCTAGAGAGAGAGAAGGAGGTTCGGCAAGAAGGCGGGAAGAAAGCGATGGAGAAGCGGCAAAGAAGGAGCCTCGTCGGAGTTACGGGTCTTCGCCGGAATTCGCCAAAATCAGTCAGAAAAAAAGCTAGGTAAGCCTTTTCTTTTTTTTTATAATCTTGTATAGGGGGAAGAGAGGGTCGCGTAGGTTCAAACAGGGGTTGAATCAAAGTTAAAATGAGGAAGTTATGGCCGAAATACGAAAAATGGACGAAGCTGTCCAAATTCTACTAGGCAGCGCATAAGTTACACACGCCGGAAAATGGTTGTGCGTGAGGGCGCGTGGCCCGAATTTTCAGGGCGCGTGAGGGCGCGTGAGAGGTCCATTTTCCTTAAAATTTTCCAGTTTTATCCCTACTTTAATGCCCATCAACCTTATATAAACATATTTAAGGTTAGGTTTACCGAAACACATGTTTTCTGCAGAAACCTAGGCCGTTTGCTATGAAATTATACCGTCGAAGAGATAAACTAACAAGGTGAGACTCCTATACTCCAAATCTTATTTTTATTCTCTTATGAGAGACTTCTATTGCATGAGACGTATTTCGTGAAGTTCTTATACGTAAACTCTTCTTATTCTCTTACGTGAAATCATGTTGCATATATGAAATGCATTTTCTGAAAAATATATGTTGTTGGCTTTTTAACTGTTGCATTTATAAAATCCGTGTGGCCATACTATTGTACCTATTTGTTGTTGACCGAGGGCAAAATTCGGATATCTCCCGAGAGGCGCTATGCGTGCGCCATCAAGAAAGCTCTCGTGGGGAAGACCGTGAGTCTAAGGCACAACGGATGTGGTGCTTGCATGAGTTCTATGAAGTTGAGCCGAAGTGACATGGTTAGGGACCTCCCGAGAGGCGCTATGCGTGCACCATTGAGAAAGCTCTCTTTGAAAGAGGCTAACGTGTTCACGAGGACTTTGGAGTAGTTCTCATTTTTTTCTCATACATTTTATACCTGATCATGCATCGATATAAACTGTTTTTTTGGAATTTCTCACTAAAAGATTCATCTTCTAATTGGACTATTTTCCTAGAATATTCAAACGTTCCAGGTTCGACTAGTGACTCTAAGGGAAAGGAATAGCTGAAGAATAAGCTTAATTTACCGTTGTTGTATGCTTATGTGCAAACCTATGTAATTTTGGATATGTTTAAGATGTTCAGTTATCATTTGCGAGAGGTGATGTAATACATTTTGTAGACGTCTTGAACAATATTATGATAAAGCATTATGGTTGGGAACCATATCAGCTTCGATCTAGCTTCCGCATTTGAAATTTTAATGTCTGTCTTAGCTATTCAATTATTGGGTTTGTTAAGATGAGAAGGTAAAAATTAGGGTTTTTGGGATATTGTCTGATGTGTGACAACTATTGTGATATGAAAACTTTTTATATTCCCGAAATCCTAAGTTACAACATGGTCGAAAAAATTTAGGGTGTTACAGTTGGTATCAGAGCTTAAGTTTATTGGAAAACTTAAGTAACTCTGATATAGTTGATATTAGAGCGGAATATTATTTGGAGACTTAGGAGAAGTTTGACTGGGAGACTTAAGAAGATCCGATATTGATAGAACTAGTTAGTAGGAACCCCAAGTGAAGGCTTAGGGGAAAGAGACTAACCGTTCATAAGATGAAACCCTTATTTGAGATTCGGGGATTGACGATTGAAGTCTTAAAGGCTATGGATTTAAGTGTGGTGTAGTAAAAGTGCATGTCTAGGAAAGTTCTAGCTAAGGAAAGACTTGGTATTTAAGTGTGTCCATTTGTGACCCACCTCTCTTTCCTGGGAACTTACCTAGTATATTATTCGCATACATACACTATTCTAGTATACAGTTACTATTCTCAGTGAATAGTGGAAGCCTGATGGGAGTTAGTTCATGAAAAATGATCTAACTATTGAAGTTAGGATCCGACGATATGATTTGTGTGTAAGGTTAACTCGATAACCATGATTATGGATTTGAGAGATTTAGAGACTGTTGATTTAAGGTCACTAGTCAAATTCCTCACAGTGAAAGATAAGATAACTAGTAGTTATTGAGGATGACCGAATCATGAATGATTAATCTAATGTGGCATGGCTTAGCTGATAAGTTAAGGATTAAATGAAAAGGATTTTTCGAGGATCATTTAGTGCCACGAAAATAAGATGTATAGATAAGGGATCCAATGGATTAGATCAAGCGAGAGACCGAAGATGGTTAAGGGACGACGTGTGAGTTACATTAATTAAATGAGGTGATAGTGGTGCAACCGATGTGACTCGTAAAGATGGGATAAGGAACCTTAGCAGTGTGGTGGTACTGCTGGTTCGGTGTTCACAGTAACAGATCTGGATCTACAGACCCGCGTGTAGAGCGCTGATGGATGGCTTGCGGTAAGGTACGGGAGGCCTATCGATCGAAATTTCATAAGCAGATTGCATGGGAGATGATCAGATGCTAAAGATTTAGGACAACCCAGTAGGGTCTATGTCTCGTAGAGGGATTTAAAGTCCCAATGGTCTAGGATGCGAGATGTGCCGCTAGTTGTGATTGATCGAGGCCAGAAGCCTCAGGAATCTAAATGTGATGAATTGAGTATGGACTGAGTGTCCTATTTAAAGAATTGTATCTGAGTTTGTAGTCATCTTGGGAATGGGTGACACGACAAATAGTGCAAGGATCGAGGAGTAAAATACCTCGATATCTAGTACGGGAATGCTAAGTGAGATCATGGGATGGTCATGTCTATAATTACCTTAAAGAAAGAGTTAGGTGGCGCAAAGGAAAAGCTACCCAACATATGAAATGGACAGGAAAGATGCATGGAATCATCGGCCGCGATGAGGCCTAGAATGAATGTTCTTGTAGAAGGAGTTAGATTTGTGGTAGCGAAAATAAATGTTAGTTCTCAGAGAACTACGACAGGACTGTGCAGTTTCACCCGAGGCATACCCATGTGGGGGTTGATGCTTAGTGTAAGAGCAAGCCTATTATGTGACCGGGTTGATGGTGACAGCTTGTGTGCTGGCTAACGGTAAATGTAGTGCCTAAGAGGAACTAATTTGATAGTAGCAAGTTGATAGTCAGCTAGATCTGAAGAACGAAATATGAGAGTCAGTGGATTCTCGGTAAGTGAAATTTCAAGTAATAAAGCATAACTAGCCTAAAGCCTTGATGATAAGTTGTGAGATGGAAATCTCAGTTCAAGGAAGAGTTTGTGTGCCAAAAAGGCAAGAGTTTCTTGATAGGTCATAACAACCATAAAGGGAATGATGAGATACCTAGTCAACAGAGTTTGTGACTACGGTTTAGTGTACCAAGGGGGCTTGGAGATTTAGAGATTGTGGACTCAAAGTAAACCTAAGAGAAGGTTTGCATGAGGAATACCATAGAGGTTAACGTTGTTAGAACTTGATAAATGAGTAGAAAGTTGAACGTGGCTAGATGTGCGAAGCCACCCTAAATCTTGGGATTTAGGCTAAGAATTTCGAGCAGTCTAGCAGGCTTGAGGATTTGAAAAATGCTAAGAGCATACAATGGAGGCACGCCTTAGAGTTGACTTCTAATAGGCTGAAGGGTGACGCTAGCTTTGTTGTCACCCATGCGAGAACCTTAGCCGTGTGATGGGGTGAAAGAGGTGTGATGACCTGCCCAAAAGTTTGGTAGGCCTAGAACCTTAGCCATGATAAGGTGAGAGAGGTGCAATGACCTGACCAAAAGTCCTATAGGCAAGGTGGGTAACCCCAGGTTCATTGTTGGAAATGGATGTGTGTGATCGCTAGCCCTGAATGGGGGTAAGGGAGGTGTGAATACCGCCCAAAGTCCATTCGGCCCGAAGTAGTTGAGGGAGGAGGTTTCTATAATGCCTTGGATTTTGAAATTAAGGTAAGGTTACCTTAAGAAAGCGACTTGTGGGATCAGGTCATGTAAGTTTGATGTCAACTTAGTTAATGAAGTGGCCAAGTGAAGTCTTGGGCCTCGTAAAGGTTTCGAGTTGGAAATTTTGATTGTCCATGATTTGGGACGTGATGATTTGATGTATAAAGTCATTGAGATGATAGTATATACATGTAAGGTTGACACGTGATAATCAAAAGTCTGGGTACGATCTGTGAGATGGGACATGTGGATAGGTTATGCTTTAGGCAACCACATGGGACCCAAATCATTATCAGTCGAAAGGCAGATCTTTGGAAGATTTATGTAATAGTTTAAGGTATATAGCTCAAGACCGTAGTGAAATTTTGTTGGGAGTTGAAATCGAACCTATGGGATGTCTGATGGTGGTTTCAACACCTATGGGAAGGAATATGGAGTCCTCAGAAGTGAGTGACCTGAGGATCCATGAGGTTTAGAGTTACGCCTGGTATGGGAAGTAGTGCCAGAACTGACAAAGGAAAGGACCAGAGCTTTGTGACAGGATCCCTAAGTTGTTCATAAAAAGTATGTTGAAATTGGCAGACTATTGTCAGAGATTCGTGAAGTGAATTTCCAGAGTAGTTATATCCATGTCAGGACTCGTGAGGAGAGTCAAGTGAAAATGATCTGCCAGATGTAGTGAGAGCTTGTGATAGCTCAAAGGATTGGGTTACGTGTTGATGCAACATAACCTTGTGATCGTGTGTGGATCATGTCGAGGCACAAGGTAAGCTACCTGATGTGTGACTTGGTGTTGGCAATTGGGGTATGTGCTCTTAAGGTTATGGAAGCACTACCAATGCGATAAGATGTTTGAGGTGTTCACGGACCACAAAAGTCTGAGGTATGTGTTCTCACAGAAAGAGCTGAACATGAGCCAGCAACTGTGGATGGAGCTCCTAAATGACTACGACTGCACTTTTTGTATCACCCGAGGAGTGCCAATGAGGTGGCCGGGTTGATGGCCCAAGGGTGGCCGCTGTTGAGGCTTTTAACCTGATGTTGGTGAGTGTAGTACCGAAGGGTTCGTCCGTCTTGATAGCTAACCTAACAGTTCGGCTGGATCTGGAAACCGAGATACGAGAGACTAGTGGGGGTGACTGGTGTATACATCTATGGATAGATGAGTGGGGCTAGCCTAAGGGTTATGATTTTTGAGATGCGAGATTGCATTCTCAAGTTTCGGGGTAGGATGTGCATGCCTAAAGTTTGGGATGAGCACCTGCCGTTAGTTGAGTTTGTGTTACCACGGCAGCGTCGTGATGGCTTCTTATGTGATTTATGGTGGAATAGCACTATCAGTCGCTCGATATACCAAAACTATCGATCGTTGGACCCTCAGTCGAGCAGTCCCTGTGGTTGAACCAAGTGGGTGGGGCAGTCCATACCCAGGCTGGGAATGTCCGGACCGCTGGAGGTGAGGAAGCCTCTGCCAGCAGGTGCATCGGACTTCCTTAGGGGAGGAGCGATCCCACGTCGGGCCGACGAGGGGGATACTAGATGTATGGGTGTTAGCTATAGACTGTTGAGGTATGGTTGTTGGCCGTTTTTGTTTGCTCACCACCAAAAAGGTTAGAATGAAAATTGGGATTTTGCGGACTATGAGATATGTCCAGGCTGTGAAATGGCTTATTTTGATCTTTGGAGATTGCATGTATGAGCCAATGTCGAGGACAAAATTCTTTTAAGGGGGGTAGAATGTAATACCCCATATTTTCGTAAGGTTGCCACGTATTTTAAGTGAGTTTAAAATACCGAAAAATAGACTTGAAAGGGTAACAAGTGACCGAATCAGCTGCAATGAGTGCCCTAGAGCTTAGATACCTAAGGACAAAGGTATATTTTTGACGAGCGTCTCGAGGCGAGATTTATGACCCTGAAAGAAATTAAATTAGAGACAGTTTTTGGGTTAAGCTAAGTTGTAGCCTAAAATAGCCGAATGATGGTAAGGGGCTTCGAAAAATTGTATATATCGAGTAATTTTGAGTTATTAATTTTGAGATTTTAAATATCTCAATAAATTTGATGTTTGAGGGTATAATTGTAATTAGAGAATTATCCAAACGAAATAAGGATAAAAATTAAGAGCTTATGTGGTAAAATATTAAAGTTGAGGACTTGAAATAAGGGTCAAAATTTTATTTGGGAGAAGTTGGGGAATTAGCTTGGATTTCAAAAGTTTAATTCACTCTAACTTTGGATTTCAAAAGCCACTCAATTATGGCTTTGAGTTTTTGGAGTCTATGGCTAAGATTGTGACAAATGGCATTATATCATTGGTTGAAGAATTCTATAAATAGGCACCATGGGTTGTTCTCAAACCATTCAAGAGAGATTTGAGGAGTGAAGCACTCTAAGAGGAGGAGCTTGCTCTAGAGAGAGAGAAGGAGGTTCGGCAAGAAAGCGAGAAGAAAGCGATGGAGAAGCGGCGAAGAATGAGCCTCATCGGAGTTGCGAGTCTTCGCCGGAATTCACCAAAATCAGTCAAAAAAAAGCTAGGTAAGTCTTTTTTTTTTAATAATCTTGTATAGGGGGAAGAGAGGGTCACGTAGGTTCAAACGAGGGTCGAATCGAAGTTAAAATGAGGAAGTTATGGCCAAAATACGAAAACGGGACGAAGCTGTCCAAATTCTGCTAGGCAGTGCGTGAGTTACACGCGTCGGAAAATGGCTGCGCGTGAGGGCGCATGGCCCGACTTTCCAGGGCGTGTGAGGGCGCGTGAGGGGTCCATTTTCCTTAAAATTTTTCAGTTTTGTCTCTACTTTAATGCCCCTCAATCTTATATAAAAATATTTAAGGTTAGGTTTACCGAAACGCATGTTTTCTGCAGAAACCTAGGCCGTTTGCTGTGAAATTATACCATCGAAGAGATAAACTAACAAGGTGAGACTCCTATACTCCAAATCCTATTTTTATTCTTTTATGAGAGACTTCTATTGCATAAGACGTATTTCGTGAAGTTCTTATACTCTTGTTGTTCTCTTACGTGAAATCATGTTGCATATATGAAATGTATTTTCTGAAAAATATATGTTGTTGGCTTTTTAACTGTTGCATTTATAAAATCCATGTGGCCATATTGTTGTACCTATTTGTTGTTAACCGAGGGCAAAAGTCGGATATCTTCCTAGAGGCACTATGCGTGCGCCATCGAGAAAGCTCTCGTGGGGAAGACCGTGAGTCTAAGGCACAACGGATGTGGTGCTTGCATGAGTTCTATGAAGTTGGGCCGAAGTGACATGGTTAGGGACCTTCCGAGAAGAGCTATGCATGCGTCATTGAGAAAGCTCTCGTTGGAAGAGGCTGACGTGTTCACGAGGCACTTCGGAGTAGTTCTCGTTGTCTTCTCATACATTTTATACCTGATCATGCATCGATATAAACTGTTTTTTTGGAGTTTCTCACTAGAAGATTCATCTTCTAATTGGACTATATAGCTGGAATATTCAAACGTTCTAGGTTCAACAAGCGGCTCCAAGGGAAAGGAGGTATCTGAACAATAAGCTTAATTTACTACTGTTGTATGCTTATGTGCAAACCTATGTAATTTTGGATATGTTTAAGATGTTCAGTTATGATTTGTAAGAGGTGATGTAATAAATTTTGTAGACGTCTTGAACAATGTTATGATAAAACATTATGGTTGGGAACCATATCAGGTTCGATCTAGCTTCCGCATTTGAAATTTTAATGCCTGTCTTAGCTATTCAATTATTGGGTTTGTTAAGCTGAGAAGGTAAAAATTAGGGTTTTGGGGATATTGTGTGTTGTGTGACAACTATTGTGATATGAAAACTTTTTATATTCTCGAAATCCTAAGTTATAACACGCCCGAAAAAATTTGGGGTGTTACACTAGGAGTGTAACTAGTTTTCAAGGTCAACTAAGGAGAAACATTTGTGAGATTGGTTTAGTGGAATCCCAAGGGGTGGTTAGACCTTGGGAGAGTGGAATATGTGTGTATGGAGACACCAAAACACCATAAATTACCTATTGTCTCATTTTATTTACTATTGTTATATCTTGTGGCTTGTATATATTATCAATCACAGATACTATTCATACATATTTGTTAAATATATTTTCTAATAAAATCATTAATAAAGAATCTTCATTAAAATTGCTAAAAATTTTAATCACTCAATTCACCCCTCATCCTGAGTGGTCATACCCTAAGGGACCAACATAACCAACATAGATAGCACCTAACTTGGCAGTTCAATCTCTATGCTTCAAAATTCATGTATAGCCTAAGTGTCTCTAACCTCAGTTGATTTCATTCTAATGGAATAACCTTACCACTATAAATTTTCTTATTTCCCAAATACCATTTCGATAACCACCTAGACAATGTTTTAACCAAATAACCACCTAGTGCTAATAAGAGAAGCCTCACAATAGCCATCAAACCTTGAAGTTATCGCTCCTCTTCAAAGTAACTGCAGTTTGTTTCAAAGTTATCACTCATCTATGGTACCATTGTTGCTTATGTATTTCTTATTATCTCAATCGCAACCCAAAGTATCATTCCACCATTGCTCATCGGTGCCCTCAATAACTCAAAGAGCCACCTCCTTGAGTGACTGATTATTGTCTTATCATTTAGCAATTATCTTTTTTCATATGCAAAATATATTCCTTATTTTAACTCATGCATACAGGCATATCCCTTAGTTTTACAAGAAACCAAGGCTTGATTAATAACTGATGTTTTGACTTTGTTTTGGTTTGATGATAAAAAATAATTATATTTTGATGATATTATTATTTTGTTAATGATTCCTAATTTGGTGCTCCTAATTACTTTTATATGTTCTATTAAGAACCAAAATGAAAAACAATTTCATCATACAATCCAATGCCAAAAATCTTTTGATCATTTTCCTGATGGTATTTGGAAAATTATGTTTTTATTTGATTAAAAATGTTTTATCAAAAATAGTTTTGAATGTGCTTGAAATTGTAGAAATTTCCTTATTTTACATAGGCAATATGTCAACAGTTTTCAATATATTGTCAACCGTTTTGCTATTTTGAACCAAACTGTCAAAAGACTCCATGAAACTATCAACTATTTTGGTTGTCATGATTCTAGTTGTCAATCGTTCTTCTTATGGCTATTACTGGTAGAATGTATGTTCTTGATAGTTTGTATTTGCCTTGTAATTGTCAATCGACAGAATGCTTGCATTAAGAAGTGTCGACCATTCTTCATAGGTTGTCACCCATTTTTCAAATTTGAACTAACCTGTCAACCGATGCTTTGAATTTGTCGACCATTTCTTTGGCAAAATCTTCCAACGGCTAGTTTGATAATTCATCCAAGACGCTCCTTCCACTACCAACGACTGTATTTTTTAAAGAGCTTGGCAAACACTATAAATAGAGAGCTTGTGGATCATTCAAGTGATCCAAGAGAATTCATTACAAGCTTTCAAGTGCTTCATCTTTCATATACTTATTTGTTCTTCATTTTTCTCTCTAAAGGATTTGATTATCATTTGTATCATTTTGTTCAACCCTCGTGTTTATTTTGAGAGATCTTGTAACTAAAAATTTCTACTCTTGGATCCTCTCTTTTGTATCATTCTCAGTTTTCCTAACTTGTATAGCTAAAGGGCCTACATAGTTTGTAAAAGGTTTGTATTTACTAGTTTGTGAGCTAGAGGGCCTACTTGTGAAGTAAGAGGTTGTAATTCCTAGCAAGATTGCTAAAGGGCCTACCGGGTGTGGTAAGAGGTTTTAGTGAATTGTTTCAAATCCTTAGTGAGGAGTTAAGGGAGTGGATTAGGTTTGGTTTAACTGAACCCTTATATATCGTTATGTCCTTCTTATATTTATTTTTGTTGTGCTTCATTGTTTTCTAATTTATTTTTCAAAACCTCCCAAAAAGTTTTAAATTTCCCAAATACCCAATTCACCCATCTCTTGGGTTGTGGTGCCATTGTTATACGATTATAACAATTGGAATCAGAGTCAAGTTCCCAATTTTTTTTCAAAGGTCTAACAACCTAGGGTTAAAGATCCTCAATGGCACATATTTTCAATTCATCTCAATTTATGAGTTAAAGCACTGTCGTCCTCCTTGCTTGGATGGATCTAACTATGGCTAATGGAAGAAACATATTTCTTGTTTTGTTATGCAGAACATAAATATTTTGAAGTCCATTAAAAAGGAAGTCAAGCTTCCAAACATGGAGAAAATGGAGTCTTGGAAAAAAGAGGACAAAAGAACCATGGAGATAAATGCAAGAGTCATGAACACATTATTTTGTGCTCTATGCCCTGAGAAATTCAATCGAGTGTTTACTTGCAAGATCGCCAAGAAAATTTGGGACAAATTGGAGGTCACTCAAGAAGGTACTAGTCAAGTCAAGTAAACAAAGGTAAATCTACTAATTCATGAGTATGAATTTTTTTCTAGTAAATCTTGGGAGCCCATTAAGGATATGTTTACTAGGTTTAATAATATTGTCACATGTTTAGAGGCTCTAAGAAATTTTTTTTTCAAATAAGGAGAAAATTAGAAAAATTCTTATAGAGTTTACCCAAAGGATGGGATCCTAAAGTAACATCCATTCAAGAGGCTAAAGATCTAGATAGTTTATCTATTGATGATTTGATTGGATCTCTAATGACTCATGAGATCATGATGAATAAAGATGATACTAAAGAGGAATATGAGGATGATCTTATAATACTCACTAGGAAGTTCAAAAGATTCCTTAGAGGGAAAAAGTTAAAAGAATTGGAAGATAGAAGAAACCTAAGGAGGAAGAAGGATAAGTTTGAGGGGGAGAAATATAGAAGTAAAATCAAATGTTATGGATGTCAAAAATTTGGACACATCAAACTCGAATGTCCATTACTTAATAGAAAGAGAAATATAAGAAGAGGTTCAAGAGGAAAAAAGATGATTCATCTTCAAGTGATGAATCCTAAGTAGAAAAAGTGGTCAACCTATGTCTAATGGTCAAGGAGGAAGATGAGGTAACCATCCATAAGGTTGTAAACGAGCTTAGCAAAGCCAAGCTTTAGTAAGCTTAGCTCGAGCTCAGCATACTGAACTCAGGCTCAAGCTTGAGCTCGATGAACATGAATTGAGCTTGAGCTCACCTTGTTAATTCGATTGACAAGCTGAGATCAGGCTCAGCTCCAGTAAAGAAGGGATCAAGTGAACCTGATCCATGACAACGTTGACGTGTGCCAAGTGACCCAAATAGGCATCAAGATTATCCTTGGACCTATAGTGGTTGTGGAGTATGTCGGTGAAGGAGAACTCTGGCTAGCGATTTCAATGGAAGGCGCCGATGGACAAGTGGAGGATGGGGTCGACAGTAGAGAGGTCGGTAACCGTGGAGTCGATCTTAGATGGGTCAATTTCAGGTTTAACCTTAAAGAGGACAATGTGTTCAACAATTAGGGTTGATATTTTGATGGAGAAGGGTCTAAATCAGAGAAGCGAGGAAAGGCTTAGGAAGAAGGAGAGAATGAGCGCACGAAGAAGATGGAGACTATTGAGAGAGAGAGAGAGAGAGAGAGAGAAAAGAGTGGGTTTGTTGGAAAATGGAATTGATGTGTGTTGGAGAAGTCAAAGAGACGAGAGAAAAGGGAATGGGTTTGTTGGGAGAGAGAATAAATGATATAAATGTATATGTATATGTATATATATGTTAAATAAATGATATAATAATAATATGTTTATATATTTATGTATATTAAATAATATATTTATAAAATATATATTTTCATGAGAAAATTATGAGCCTATAATTGAGTCAGCTCGCGAGCCTATCAAGCCGAGCTTTGTTGAGCTCAAGCTTAGCTCGTTTACAAATTGAGTTTCAAATTTAGGCTCAAGTTCGGCTCATTTACCTTAACAAATGAATTCAAATGAGCTTTTATTGAGTTAAACACTGAACCAAACTCGAACAGCTCGACTCATTTGCAACCCTAACCATCCACTCTAGTCTTTCAATTTCAAATTTTACTTTTGTTGAATTACACGATGCATTCAATGATTTGATCAATGAATTTGAAAAGGTTAGTTTGAAAAATAATGTTTTCAAGGAGAAAATTTTATCTTTAGAAAATGAAGCAATTTCTTTGAAAATGAGAAGAATATTTTTAAAATTCAAAATGATGAACTTTAAGAAAAAAATTAATATTTAAAACTATCTCTTGAAAAAACCAACAAAGAAAAAAAAAAGACTTGAAAAATGCCCTTGAGATTCAAAGAAAAGATTTTCATAAAAGAAGAAAATGGCAAGATGATTTTGTGAAAATAAAACAAACTTTTGCCTCACATTCCAAAATCATTTGTCATTATTGTGGACAATATGGGCATTCCATAAATAAAAGTTTTATAAGAAATCATCCCACATGGAGTAAACAAATTTGGGTTCCTAAGGAAACTTTTTATGCTAACAATGGTGAACCCAAAGTGGTTTGGGCACCAAAAGCTTGTGGATGATGTATATTTGCAAATTTGCTTGACATTCAAATGAAACTCAAAGAGAAATCTTTAATTGACGAATCAAGTATGAAAGAAAGGGGATGTAGATAAACATCAACCCCAAATGATGTAATGCCATGCAAGAGTAATAAAAATTTTATCAATTAAAATCTTGGTGGTATATCTCTATCCCTAAACTCTCCATGTTTATGAATTTTGATGATTTTTGAATTATGAATTTACCTTTATGATTTTAATTGCAAAATTCTTTCAGAAAATTTCAATCAAATTTCTCAAATTAAGGAGGAGTTATAGTGTCAAAACAATTTTCAAATCTCTGATGCATTAATTAAGGGGAAGAATAAATTTCTTCATATTTCTTATTAAGGGGAAGTCTTAATGTTGTATCCTACCCCAAGTTGTTGTTCTAAAATTGTTGTTTTGCCTAATTCCCACCTTGTCTAGTGCTAAAATTCATTCAAATATATCATTTTTTATTTATGACAAAAAAGGGCAGATTTTTGGATATTTCATTGTAAGTTTCATCATAAAAAAAAGGAGAGATTGATGTTTTGCCTTTGTTTTGGTTTTGATGATGAAAAACAATTATATTTTGATGATGAAATTATTTTGTTAATGATTCTTATCTTGGTGCTCCTAATTACTTTTATATGTTCTATTAAGCATCAAAATGAAAAATAATTTCATCATGCAATCTAATGCCAAAAATCTTGTGATAATTTTCTTAATGGCATTTGAAAAATTATGTTTTTATTTGATTAAAAATGTTATATCAAAAATAGTTTTGAATGTGCTTGAAATTGTAGAAATTTCCTTATTTTACATAGGCAATCTATCGATTGTTTTTAGTATACTATTGACCATTTAGGTTATCATAATTCTGGCTGTCAACCGTTCCTTTTATAGCTGTCAACCAGTAAAATGTATGTTTTTAATAGTTTGTATTTGCCTTATAACTATCAATCGATTTTTGTAAACTATCGACCGACAAAATGCTTACATTAAGAAGTGTCGACCGTTCTTCATAGGTTGTCACTCATTTTTCAAATTTGAACTAACCTATCGACTAATACTTTGAATTTGTCGACCATTTCTTTAGCAGAATCTTCCAACTACTAGTTTAACAACTCATCTAAGATGCTCCTTTCACTACCAACGGTTATATTTTTTAAAGAGCTCACCAAACATTATAAATAGAGATCTTATGGATCATTCAAGTGATCCAAGAGAATTTATTACAAGCTTTCAAGTGTTCCATCTTTCATATACTCATTTGTTTTTCATTTTTCTCTCTAAAGGCTTTGATTATCATTTGTATCATTTTGTTCAACCCTTGTGTTTATTTTGACAGATTTTGTAACTAAGAGTGTCTACTCTTAGATCCTCTCTTTCATATCATTCTCAGTTTTTCTACCTTATATAGCTAGAGGGTCTACATTGTTTGTAGGAGGTTTGTATTTACTAGATTGTGAGCTAGAGGACCTATTTGTGAAGTAAAAGGTTGTAATTCCTAGCAAGATTGCTAGAAGGCCTACCGGGTGAGGTAAGAGATTTTAGTGAATTGCTTCAAATTCTTAGTGAAGAGCTAAGGGTGTGTGTTAGGCATGGTTTAGCCAAATCATTATATATCATTATGTCCCTCATGCATTTATTTTTGTTATGCTCCATTATTTTCTTGTTTATTTTTCAAAACTTCCCAAAAATTTTTAAATTTCCCAAACACCTAATTCACCCCCTATTGGGTTGTGATGCCATTGATATACAATTTTTAACAACCTGCCTCCCAGAGACCCCGCTAGCAGAGAGGATCCGTGAGAGGGTCATTATTTGGATGATATAGAACAATTCCCACCAAACATCTAGCAAAAGAAACTACATCACACGACATTTCATAACCACCCTTACATATCCAACTAGATGGTTACACAAATCAGGTTCTTATGTAACCACACACAACATACGACAATCTGTGTAACGACCCATTTTCGAGGACCGATGTAATGTGTGGATATGGAATAATTATTTTATTTGAATGATAATCTCAAGGAATTAAATGTGATATTATAAGTGATTGTCAAAGGTAGTGGAGATACCGAAAGGTCAAAGAGGTGATTTGAGTGGTAATGGGACTCACAAGTATACAAGGTATGTGTGTGAATAATTTATGAAAATTTTATGATGGATTAAGTTATATTTGGTGTAGATTTTACCAAATGATATTAGAAATGAGAATTAATAAAGGTGGGGACATGCAAGTCATTACGATTAAGTGAGTAGGGATATTTTAGTCATTGTGAAATATGGATATATATGTGTGTGTGTGTGTGTGTGGAGAATGCCAATTTGTAGAAGGAAAAGAAAAGGGAGAGAAAGAAGAAGAGGGAAAAGGGGGAAGCCAACGAGAGAGGAAGAAGAGGTAAGCTAGGGTTTTCTCTCCTTCTCCACTTTTTGTTTTCTTTTCTTGATTTTGGTTCTCCATGAGAGATTAAGAAAAGAGATGGTGGTTCTTCTCCCTTTTTTCTTAATTATCTTCTCTATTGAGAGGTGTAGAGAAAAGTATAGCTCTTGTAGTGGATTCTTCAAACAAGACCATGGGAGAAAGGATTAATAAGGCAAGTGTCCCCCTTCTCTTCTTCATTTATGATGTAATTTTAATTGAAGCACCAAATGGTGTTGTGTGGTCTAGTGAATAGGACGACCACGTGCTACCATGTGGCACCTGTAGGATGGTCACACGTGGCAAACATCCGCTATATCCATGAGGCGCCTGATTACCTTTCTATTGGAATAAGTGATCGTGTTGCATGATCTGATCCCAGCTGCTCATCCAAGCTTTATGGGAGAAAGGGAGAGGTTGTCGTCTTCGGGCTAGGGTTTTGGGGTTCATTCGATTGCTCTATAAATGCTCTATATAGTTTTCTTCTTATTCTCTGATTCTATAGGAATGGCCTCTAATATGTATTTGTGATTATTCAGGCATTTTAGTAGAAGAACCATTGATGTATAGAGAGTGTTTGTGAGTGTTTAAGGGTGTAATCTTCATTCTTCATTCACAGTGCAGTGAGCTCTTCTCACCAGAGTTCAACGTGAACGTAGCCCTATTTTGGGGTGAACCAATTTAAAAACTTTGTCTCTCCTTTTATCTTTCCTGTTTGTGATTTATATTTTTCGTGTGTGTGTTTGTGTAAGCTTTCGACCATGAAGGTATGTTCTCTGTGATTGAACCTGCTATGTTTTCCCTAGAGTCTTTGCATTTCTATTCTTAACAATTTAACTCATTGGACTTGAGGTACGGTGGTTTTGATCATGAAAATCTCATGTTTTTCTCAAAGGATTGTTGTGTAGAAACCTATGTCAAAAGTTTTGTAAATTTCTCATCTCCCCAAATTAATCCCACTAATTTCATTTGGGTTTTGAAATAGAGGTTTTTGCACCCTATGATATGAGAAGAAATGATGTGATTTGAGTTTGATGGAGTATTGGAAGATTTGGGATGGTTTTGGGGTGTTCTTGATCATTTTTGTGCGTTTCTGGTCTCATTAGTCGACTATTTTGGTCAATAATTAACTAATTAGTGGGTTAGTCGACCCTCAAAAAATCAGGTCTCGGTCCGGTCGACTAAGCCTTTCAATAGTCGACTAAAGTTCTCATTAGTTGACTAAAGGTTCTAGACAACTTTGCGTAGTCATACGGTTTTAGCCATAACTTTTCGTGTAGATGCCCGATTCAGGAACTATTTAAAGCGTTGTAAACTAGACTCAAGAGGCTTCAATTTGGCTTAGTATTTGGGCCACTTTTCTAAGTTATGAAATCATGAGTTCCCTTTGAAATGCTTGCTTGAGATCAAGAAATTGGGAATTTGAGCCTATTGAATTCTCCTTGTATGGTCTACCCATTCCTTGGATGAAATCATGATTCATGCCTATTCCTTTGCTTGGTTACCCTTGTGGTAATATTCAATTCATGTTGAATCTTGCTAAAAGCTTAAATAAGGTTTGATTCATCTTATCTTTCTTAAGGAATGATGCTTTCTTGGTTAAGGTGTAGCTTATGCAAGACTTCGGTGTTGTCTTGCTTGTATTCTTTGACCAATCAACATTGCTATCTAATTCTTAGTGCAACACTTGAAATTGACCTATGTGGGCATATGATTGGGAAGGAAAGGTTATAGACATAAATATATGTGTTCATTTATGATGGTTGCGATATGACGAGTGGCCACAGAGATTGTAATGTGATAAGGACATAACCTAGGCATGTGAGAGAATATATTTGTGTATGGGAGTTAGCCCTATGAACTATAACATGGTATAGCATGAATGCAAGGACATGGGGTTATCATGCCGGTGGGCTTATGCCTGACCGCGGTTATCATGCAGGTGGGTTTATGCCCGACTGTGATTATCATGTCGATGGGCTTATGCCTAATCGTGGTTATCATGCCAGTGGGCTTATGCCCGACCATGGTTATCATGCCGATGGGCTTATGCCTGATTGTGGTTATCATGTTGATGGATTTATGTCCGAGCATGGTTATCATGCCGATAGGCTTATGTCTGACCATCGTTATCATGCTGGTGGGTTTATGCCCCACCGTGGTAATCATATCGATGGGCTTATGCTGGATCGTGGTTATCATGCTGGTGGACTTATGCCCGACTGTGATTGTTATGCCGAGGGTTATTGCCCGGCCATGAGAGCTACGACTCGTAATGCCACCTAGTATGGACTAGGGTATGGGTGGATATCGTTCCACAATTGGTAATGGAGTACTGTGGGTTTGAGTCCCCCAGTAGCCATATCTTATGACGCGTAAGACTGTGGATTTGAGTCCCACAATAGCCTTATCTTATGATACGTAAGACTGTGGCATCACAGGCGAGTGCTAGTGCCACAGAGTGGATTGGATTTATAAGCCTAGTGTGGGTTACCTTATGACATGAATGTAGAATACCGCAAGATAATGGGTGTTATGCTTAGAGCATTAGATGGGTTCCAAAGACTATATAATTGTGAGGTTACTGGAGTGCGCCTTATCTATGCTATGGTAGGAGTTTATTACTTGTGTAGATTGTACATATCTCGGTTATGATTATGACCATGATATTCCATGTTACAATTCTACCTGTATTACTCTATGCCATGATCCTACCATATATTGCTTGTTATTGCTTTATTGAGTCTCTGTTTTGATTTATCTTACGCTCTATTTTGTTGTATTATACTTGTTGGGCCTTGTAGCTCATTCTTTTTCTTCACATCATTCTAGGTGCAGATAAAACGAAGGATGAGAGGGGTCCTAGCTGGGCATGATCTATTCGGTTAGATATGTACAGAGCTCACCCGAATAAAAGGTTTTGCGGGTATTTGTTAGCTGGTTGGGTTGTACTATGTTATTGGTTGTATTTTATTATTGGGGTTTGTTGTATTCCCCTTTGAATAACCTAATGAAATGTAAATGATAATAACTATTTTGTTCTGTATAAAGAAAAAAAAAAAGAATGATGGAATTATTGCTATTTTTTGTATTGGACCTCTGGGTCATTATAATCCAGGACTACATAACATGCATCGATCCCAAAAATGAAAGTGTATTAACCTGATAAAACAAAACTACACCCAGAACCCTATCCTCAGGAGAGCTTTGCACATGATACTATGACTCGAAAGATGGATCCCAGCACCACCGAACAAACTTGCCAACTTGGGCATCTCTATTACCTGGAATGATGGAAATAAAGGGTGAGTCACCAGACTCAGCAAGTATAAACAAGAAACGAAGGCCAAAAGGCTTTAGGAAAACACCCTAGTACAACCCACACACCACGCCTCTAAAACATACACATCCATAGCATTAACCACAAGACAAAGAATAACTGCATAAATAAACATGCACACAATGGTCCTTAAGGCCCACATAGAAGACACTGGCACCCAAGTCCCTGACAAACCTGCTGCTACCATGAACTACAAGCGTAAGTACTTTGTGCTTTAGCGTTGAATCCAAAGCTTCCCCGGGATGGTCCCTCCACCCATAAATTGTGTATGTAGATGTTCATGTCCAATCAGGTCTTCTCTCGGGCCCATCCTGAGCTAATCTAAGAAAATCGAGCCAAAACTCGCCCCAGGTTGGTACTCCCATCACCCAACCAGGCACAATACTCCCTCTCGGCATGAAAGTAATAGTAATAATAATAACCGCACATATTAGTACCATGCAATGAACAAATAGGAATGCAATGGCGTAGTAAGCATAAACGTGATATAATACCCCAATAAGCCAGACATCAGGCCATACTTCGCCCACATAGTATTACACATTCAATGTAGTGCTTGTGCGAGACACACCCTATACACCCTAAGATGCTTGTGCTCAAGCACTCACACGATATGGCCTACTACTTATGCAATTCCCAAATCCCGACACACACTGTTAACGTTAGACTACAATTAAATAAATATTAAATTTGAATTCAAGAGACCCAAGACCCACAACCGTTACACACTCACCCATATAGAACCTAACCCAACAAGGTGAGGCATTATTCCCTAGGAAATGGGGTGAAACAAAGCCCCATGACGGTTAGAAATAAATATCACAAAAGGGTTCTTTACTCAACTTAAATCACCGTCAACAACTCCCAAGTTTAGTATTCAAGACCGAGTCGGGGTAAGGGAGGGTATAGAATATACCAGTGATAGGGATTAGCAAAAGAATCAAAAAATATGTAGAGAGGGTTAGGAACTTACCTTTAATCAGCCTACTCTCGTCTTTTCCACACTCTTGCTACAAAGTAATATGTTTGTAGAAAATAATAAAACCATGACCCCAAAATAATTAAATTTAATTGTGTAAAACTTATAATTTAAACATACAACGCTTCTAATAATTTTACCCACTTATCTGACTATCTTAAAATCCAAATAAACTAAATTTTCCTCCAATTTTTTCCACTTTTCTCCTATTTTCGCACTGTTGCCCGAGCCTCGTTCTCCCCAAAATTTTCTTCTTCATTTGCCTTTGAAAGGGTCAAATTTGGCCTTAAAAAGAAGCATAACGAAAACTGCTTGGCAGCTAAGAAGAATGGGTGCCCTAGGCTGTGCCATGTGATGCCTCCAGCGGTTGCCACATGACCCCTTAAAATGGCATCGTTTTGGGTGCCCTTATGCTGGAAAAATCCAGCAAAATCGCCCCCCAATCGTGCGCGTAAACCTGGAACCCTTGACCCCTACCTTCACACGCGCACGTGCGACCGCCTACTCTAGTCGCCTCCTGACATATATAACACGTGCAATTAATTTTAAGGTGAATCTCGACCCATTTTCGGAATTCTCACTTAGACCCAAAAAATTCTAGAATCCAACACATATACCCCAAATTTATAATTGCACTTGTACCCTCAATCTTACCAAATACTTACCTATTTCCTTAAATCAATATAAATTAATATTCTTCCTCAAATCCTCAAATATTTAATAATCACCTCAAATATCAAAATTAACAATTATTGTTTATCTCCCAAATTTCAGAATGTTACACGATTACAATAATAACTACCTTCAGATTGGGAATTTACAAGTTATCCTCAACCTTAACAACTTTGAATTTTCCTTACAAGGCCTAAATATGTTAAACCTCAATTAGCTTCACTTCGCAAACTCAAAAGTTTTGGATTTTTCTACTTTTGAGAACTAGTGTACCCCAAACTTGGGTGCAACTTTAGAATTTGTTGAACTCAATTTTGATGTCACTTAAGCTCATCCTAACAATACCGCCCATTTTTACAACATTTGTAATACCCAAAAATTTTATAAGCTATTGCCATTTAATAAATGAAATATTTTCCAAATTTCTAAAGGTCTCGGGACGCATATGTAATTCTTGGAAAAGGAATTTTTGAAAAGTAATCATGGCGGCTCGAATCCCAAGGGACACATGGCACCATGAGATGCAAGCATTGATGGTGGCCAAATCCCAAGGGAAACTTGGCACCATAAGATGGAAGTAATGATGACGACCCAAATATCGAGGGACACGCGGTGCCGTAGGATAAAAGTAATGATGATGGCCCAAATCCCCATGACACGTGGTGAAAAACTATTCGTCGAAGGATTTAATATGTCATGATTAGGCCCAAATCTCTAGGGTCACTTGTCGCAAAGGGAAGAAAGCAATGATTATGGTGCAAATCTCAATGCTAAATGTCACCATCTTAAGAAAGCCAAGTGTCTTAATCTTATAGGTTTGAAGGTTCTATATAAGCATGCATTGGGCTTGGTTTTTGGCCACTAAATCAAGGGGGTAAATAGCTTATAAAAATGGAGAAAATATGCTTGAAAGAAGGGAGAAAGCTCTACCCGAGTAGAAGTTGAAATCAGGCCACTGAAAGATACGAGCTGTCTCAAGGTTTGTGTAAATCAGTCATCCAAATTTCAAGATAAGCTCAATTTCTTTCTGTAATCATGTAGAGGGTCAAAAGAAGAGTCTGTAAGTTCAAACATGGCTCAAATCGAAGTTAAAATGAGCAAGTTATACTCATTTTAATTTTCGGTAGCGGAATCCGTAGCGGTGCGTGCTCCACATACACCCAGTAGGGCTACGTGTCCAGGCACGTGGAAGCCTCTTTTGGCCAAGCATGTGGGGCATGAGAGCCCTTCTGGGCCTAAAATTTTTCATGGAAACTCTTATTTTTAATGGCTACCTATCTATCAAAAAATATTTTAGGTTTGATTACCGAAAAGTCTCAATTTTTACAGAAACAGCTCACTTAGAGCGGCTTTCAGCTTAAAACTATGCAATCGAGAAGTGAGAAGCTTTGGTGAGTGGTTTATGCATGTCTTTGGTATATATTGATCATGTTTTCTTACATTTATGTGAGGCTTGTGGTTGTATCTCACTTTTCCTTATGTTTCATGCATACTTTTCTCATGTTCATTTTGTTTCTCTGCATTTTTGGTTGTGGCAAGTTCGGGGGGCCGCATGTACGGTCGTGGACCGTGAAATGGAATTGGTGTGATGGACATGTCGACACGAGGGTGTTTGCAACACCTTGGCATGGGCTTCCACAGAGGGAGAGAAACTGCATAACGTCTCATTTTCTGCATTTTTATGCACTTATTTCTTTCACTCCACAAACCACCTAACTTAGATATAACTATCTAACTTAAGTGTTCATACTCCTGGGATATTCGACGTCCCAAGTAGATCTGACTTTTGAGGTACCCCGAGCTCAAGTTCTGGAAAAGGCAAGAAGGTGGCAGATGTTTAGACTTTCTATTTAATTTTCAATGTTGTTGTGCAAGCTGTGAGTTGTATGTTGTATTGTAAATAGCAACTAGGTCACTTAAGTTGAAGTATGTTCAAAACTTGTATTTTGTGGTTGTATGTTGAGTTGTATGTGATTTATATTAAACTCATAAGAATCCTAAACACTTTAGGTTCAATCCTAGCTTCCGTATCCCAGGATTCCTTTGACACCTTGAGTATATTTAAGAGCTCTCATGTCTTAAGAAGCAAGGGTGTTACAACATTACTTTGTTTTGGAGTCACCATCCCCATTTGTTGTCATCTCACTCAAGCTCACCACCTGGGCACTCTCAGTTCTGGTCACAATACTTTGACTTCGACTTCAACAAACGTTATGCTCGAAAATATCAATACCCATGATGGCTTCTCAAAAGGCTAAGACCAGAAGACAAGCCTCCCAGATAATCCAGACACTTATGGTCTTGGAACCAAGAACCATCACCAACTCTCATAGACTTGTATTAATTTTCATAAATACATATGTCTTTTAACCAACATGTGCAGAAAGACAATAAAATATTATGAGGGACCTAGGAATCACACCCCTTGAAATTAATGTCCTCAAGGCTAATGCTGTCCCTTAGTGTCGCTCAAATTCACCATTACTTTGAAGTTATTGGCCTTTCTTGATGTTGTCAACCCTTTGCTTCAGAGTTATCACCTTGAGAACACCTTTTCTTGAGACGATTGTTGCTTATCTTAATTACGACCCTAAATGATAAGTCAATGGTATCACTATTGTTACTTGCTTACCCAATCTTGTTACTGCATCAATAAAGAATTGAATCAGGAACATTCAATGGAGCTTAACGTTCTAAAAGAAAGGGGGCAAAGATGTTAAAGTTATATGGAGTGGTAAATGCACAGAGGATCATTTTATTATCACCAATAGTAAATAGTGAAAGCGCAAATGTCAAAACCCATATACTATCCAAGTTGCTCATAGTTATGGACATCTCCATGCCATGTTAATGAACTCTATCTTATTATTTACTTAGTCATTTAATTATTTGATTATCTTAGCTACAAGCCATATCAAAAACCAAATATTGATATGACATACATTGTTTTTGATACTTTTCACTCGATTTGGGACATTCCTACCACTCTATTGCTTTCTAATACAAAGAATATCATTGTTTTTAATTATTTATCACTTGAGTGGGTTATTGAATACTTGAATACATGGCTATTATCTCCATCAAATATAGATTTAGTTTAGACACTCAATCTAAACACATTCAATGCTTGAATCAAGCCATGACCTAACATAAATAAATATATATATCATCGATAACTAATACTTTTGTGTCTTTACTTAGATTAAGCAAGATATATTATACTAATACTTGAGAGATCTATACCAATCAATCGATTGCTAAAACCTTCTATTCGATAGGATATGAAAGCTCAAAGGCTTGATATTGAAGTTTCACTAAACTCACTCATTTGAATAGATTCATTTGATTGCTAACTTAATTAGCTCAAATACAATGCTAATCATTGGATTGAGGATTTCCATAGAGATATCCATAAACTTTATTTAACCTTTCAATATCTTTTCAATTACTTAATCTCTTAAATCTATTTGACTACTAACTAAGCAAGCAAAATACAATTAAGCTCGACCTAAGAATTTCTTAGAGAATTTCTTGAGATCAACAAATATATATTATCAAATTAGAACTTGACAAGACATCATTCGAGCATAACATCATACACTCTATTTAACCTTTGGAAAATCACAAAGGTAGTTAAGTGTAACACCCCAACTAACCTTTGCATTAAGCCCAAAACTGAATACTTTAAGTACTGTTGTTAACATTAACTTTCCAACCACAATCACTCGATTTGTATAAGATCTATAAATGATAAACATTGTATTTAGCTCGATATCAAAATACAACAGATGCAACTATTTGAGTAACATAATTTTCCAACAAGAACACATATAAGTCGAATAGTTTACTTGATATTCGGCTGTAGCAGAGCATATACGTATTCTAGTCTTATAAGAACTAAAGCATCATAAACATATACCAATATTGCATATTTCGAGTAATACTTAGAAGAACTTTACTACTCGAATGGATCACTTGATTGAAGTTTCAGAAACTAGACCAAATAATGCTTGCTTCAATAAGATCTAAACACTTGACTGTTTTGCGTTTCAAGAAATGATCATCCAACTTTTAGATTCTCCAAGTGTTCTAAAAATTTCAAAACATTAAGAACCTTAAGATTTTGATACTAAATATCAAATAGGAAAACATCTCATGAGTATATGATCATTTACTACAAGAACTTTGATATATGTCCCTTAAATATTAAGAATGCATTAGAGACATGTTCTTGGCATATAACACACTCTTTGAATTTCAACAAAAATATAGATTACTTAAGAATCAAGCTTAATCCTAAGCTTATGCTCCATAAGATACTTATTCAATGTGGATATGTAGAATATCCATTGAGAACTTTGAAGAGAATTATAATAATATTGGCACATATGAGAGCATTAATAGAAAAGGCATATTAATAGATAAATTTATCAAGATTCCTTGAACTTATATACTCTTAAAGTAACCTTAATATATTCTATCAAGACAAATTGTATCTTCAAGAAATATGAGAACATAACAATATGAGAGTATGATATCATGACAATATGAGAATATTAAAGTTTTGACATAACACAGTCATCATCAAAACATTTATAATAGAAAACTCAACATATATTTCATTCATGCACCACTTAATCATAGATGTGATTATTTGTGTGAGAAAACCAATCAACTCTCCGCCATATCTCTAATTCTTACACTTAGCATTATGCACAAAGTATTATATATTGCACTCAACATTTATGCACTTAATATCATGCATTAAGCATTATGTGTGTGTAAGCTTAAACAAACTAATTACTAAACACAATAGGCATTAACCAGAAATGAAACATAATTCATTTCTAAACATAAAATGGGAAATAATATTTATATGTTATTCTTCACAAAACACCATAATTAGGGATTTAACATGGCCATGGAAAAAATTCCTTGGAATGAGTTTTGTGAACGAATCTGCTATCATTTTATTTGTAGAGATATATTATAAGTGTACTTCTTTTTGTGTAACTACATCTCTAACAAAATCATATCTCATATCAAAGTGTTTGGTCTTTGAATGATACTTGCGATCTCTTGTGAATGCGATCACAGCTTGACTATTGCAAATCTCTATAACATTCAATGTATCATTTCTAACTCCCAAGTGATTCAAAAATATCTTTAGCCAAACAACTTCTTATACTGCTGCTAATAATGCTATAAACTTGAAGTGATTGCCCCTTAAGCACTCCACAATTTCCTTCTAAACTTTTTCTTAAAACAACCTTAGCACACTACAAGAATTTGGGGGATTTATCCACACATATTATACGTGGGTAAATATTTATCCACATATAATGGTAATATGTGTGGGTGATTAAATTAGACAAACTCGTTACATTATACACATTTATTATGTATGGAAAAATTGATATACCTACACTTATTTTGGCGAAAAAAATTGTCTCCATTTTTAGAGGTTGGTGGGAAATTTCCTGGTAAAATTTTAGCTGATGTGGCGTTTACATATTAATAAATATTATGCATGTGTGGGTAATTATTTATAAACTTACCCACACATAATTACAAATATTATATATGCGTGAGTATCTACGCATTAGCTGATGTGGAAGTTTTTTAGATTATATTGCCCACACATATTAATAAATATTATGCATGTGTGGGTAATGAGTAATTATTTATAAACTTACTCACACATATTATATGTGGGTATTTACCCACACATAATGGTAATATGTGTGGGTGATGAAATTAGACAAACTCGTTACATTATATTGCCCACACATAATGGTAAGGATTATTTATTATTTTCTCTATAATGGCCAGCATTTCTTCCTTCCCCTTACACTGGGTAGAGAAGTGTAACACCCTGTGTTCCTGGTGTTAGAAAATAAGATAAAATTCCAAGAGTGCCCTTCGAGAAAGGCGGGAAATGAAATGACGGTGCCCTAGGGGAGAGGCATTTTGGTAATTTGGATAGTGAGCGATCCAGCGGGCCCTAAGGTTAGTTTCGAGAAATGAATTAGCAAATTACCGAATCGACAACAGGAAGTGCCTCGGGACTTGGATGTCTAGGGAAAAGGGCATGAGATTGGTGAGCGTCTTGAGGTAAGGTTGATGATGCTGAAAGCAATCAGATCGGGAATAATTTTTGGAATAAATTTTGTATAAGCCTAAATGGGTGCTAGTACTGAATAGTTGCATGGGACCTCTGAGACCCTAGGGATGGTCCAATTTTGCAGCAATGAAACCTTGAGGCGTCATCGAGTAGAATAAAGGCCTCGTACAGGTGGGGGGATGAAATCGGTATTCCCAAAGTAGAAGTCAGATATTAATTTCAAAGAAATAAAAAATGTAAATGGTTTAATGATAATTAAATTAAGCTTTAAAGGGTCCAAGAGCAATTATTAAAAAATTTCAAGCATAAATAAAATTCCCTAAGTGAAATTATGGAGAAAATGGGGGATTAATATGTAAATTGTGTAATATATATATATATATATATACGTGTGGGCTCGCATAGGATGCGTTATAGTGGCCTTTGCTTTGGATTCGAAACAGAGAAAATAGAAGGGAAAGTGAGATTGCAAGCCAAGATCGTGTGAATGGGATCGAGAGAGTGAGGCAGAGGTCGATTGCTAGCTAGAGGCAGCAGCGACACCGAGCAGCAGCCATGGCTGCTCGATGATGGAGGTTGGGCGACTCTAGAGCAGCAACATGGCCGACGAGAGAGGCTAGTAGCAACAACAAGGAGCGTCTAACGACGGCAAGTGCTGTCTAGAGGCCACTTTGGGCCGGTAATGGTGGCTAGTGGTAAACACCTACATGATATGTGTTCTAGTGTACCTATGGCCATATGGAGTATTAGTGTTATGGGAATGGTTGGTTGATGCCTTAACCTATGGAGGTTATGAAGGCATGGAAGACTACCCATGTTACATTGCATTTTTGTATTACATGCTCTCTCATACTTCATTTACTTATGTATTGCACCCTTACTGAGTCTTTATGACTCATGAGGTTTACCTCATGTTGTAGATGATGCAAGTCAAGATACAAGTAGGGATGGTGCCGGGAGGCTGTTGTGGCAACTAGTAGTGTTGTCGGAGATGTGTTGTTGTGTTTTCTCCTGTATTTTCTTATATGTATTCATGTGATTGAATATATGCATTATTGAGCACTAGATGTATCTAGTTTTTGTAATCATCATAGTGTGATAGATGTTTGTGAGATTGCGTGATGTATATGGCTTTAGTTAGTGGAGCCAAGTTTCGGATTGAGTAAGGATCAAAAAGGTATATTCCCATAAACCCCAAATACTCAGTGAAATGTTTGTTATGCTAGCTTTGTGCCTAGGTCACCTTTGGCATGCTATAAGGCAAGCTGAAGAAAGGTGAAGCTCACTCGAGTTTCGGGTCTCTGTCCGTTGTGCTTTATTGTCTGTGTTGGGACCGATTCCTCGAGTAGAATGAAGGGAAGGACGAAGCCTAGTCCCCACCTAGGGTGTTTCTTGTTGAAACATAGTCCAACCCTTCAATTATGAGTTTGTCGGGTGAATAATCCAGCCGATTATTCATCGGTGGCCCCCGTAAGTGGGAGCGGGTCGTTACAAGAAGTAGCAACTCTTCGCCTTTTTCTGATCTCCACGAACTTGCCTTACTCCATGTAGTGTAGGAAATTTCTTTAAGAGGAATCTTAAAGAAATTATTGCCCTTATGTCGTTTAGGAGATAACATCCCAATATGACGTTATATGATGATGAGGGAGTTTTTACTACCATGAAATTCGCTTGTTGGGTAACACTTCAGGGCTTGAACCAATGTGATCACCAGCTGTATCAATTCCCCTACAAACATTGCCTTTCTGAGAAACTGTATAAGGGAAAGGATATAGCCTTAAACTTATCATGGGAGATGTTCATCTATTCAAAGCAATTCCAATATATTAGGCTGATTAAGCTACTGATAGCCACTAAGATTCTTCCGATAAGGTGTTTGGCTATCATAGCTAAGATCATCATGGGATCATCATGAGGTATAATGATGTTCGTTTTGTCTTTGGCAGTGAAAATTATGGGTTTCTTAATGTCTTGCGCATTCATCACTAAGTTCACTTAATAGGCTTGCCTCGGGAAGAAAAAAAGTCCCCCACTAAAGTCTTTCCTTTAGAGATAATGTAGATGGCCTGGTAAGTAGGCTTGTTATCCACAGGAAGAGTTCTCATGTCTTCTCTCCTTCTAATATCATATTACCTGCCCAGCTCTCCATGTCTATTTGTCTTCTCATCTTGTTGCTAGTCGTAGGTTCTTTTCTTGGCCTTCACATGAATGTATCTCCTCAGTTTCCCTTCTCTAATCAAGGACTCAATTTGGTCAATCAATTCCCAACATTGATTAATTAAGTGATAATAGGTTATGTAAAACCTGCAAAAGGCTTATCTATTCTTTCTAAGGGATCAATCAGTCTTATTCGAGAACTTGATGAGGCCCAATCCTTTGATGGCCATTTGAATAGCAGATCACAGCTTAGTAAGCTGAGTGTACCTTTTGAATTGAAGCTTAGGAAGGCCATTAGATATCCTAAGCTTGTCCACTCTTTTGTTGGTCCCTTTGTTAGGTTCTCTTTCTTTTCTCTTCTTCTCTCTTTATTCATTACTTCTAATTGTTCTTATCATTTCAACATACATTATATACTCGTTTACCTAAACAAATAGGTCTGCTAGAGTAATAGGCTAATATATGGCAAAAGACTCTTATAGGGGCGTCGACCTGGTTCCCTAAGGCATTGTAGTGATCGTTAGCCCCACCTATATGTATATAATCTCTAATGTTATGTTTCTAAATCCATCGTTGTATTGTTAGAGGGTTTCTTTGTCTCCTTGTCAGATGCTAAAGAGGTAGGTGCCATCTTTCTTTCTCTGGTTATTGATAATGAAGGCTTTGAGAAATTCCCCCCTTAGCTAGTTGATGAGCCCTTCATTTAAGCTATTAAACTAGCTTTATGCACGATCAATCAAAGTTAAAGGGAAAGCTAGGAAGATGATTGTGTCTTTCGAACCATGTAGTAACATGAAAGATACATAATTCTGGATGTGATCGTGAGAATCGCCCTTTCCAAAGTAAGTGGCCAATTGGGGTATCTTAAATTTGGATGATAGGGTCTTTTCCATAACTTTTGGAGCAAATGGAATTTTCCTTCTCTATTGGTCTTTTCTAATTAGTAGTAGTTTTTTCTATTCTAAGGCTTCTTCAATCATCTTTTTCGTGTTTGCTGCCTCCCTGCACTAAATACAGACTGGTTGTCAACCTCGTGAGCTCTTCTAGGTTGATTTTTCAAAGGGACCCAATTTCCTTTTTAGCCCTATCATTATTTGTGGCAAAATCTACCTTCTGGGGTCGAGATGGTCTTGGGATGGTTTCTCGAGTGTCTTCTACCCAGAAGGCTTCTAGTTGAGGGAGATTCTCTTAGACTGGAAAAGTCCTAAGAGCTAGTCCAATTTTACCTTCTTGTCACCTAGTTTTGCACAGCTAGGGGCAAGAGGAACGCTCAAAGGGGTCGACCCAAATCCCCTTAGGGCTCCAATTGAAGAGTCCCTCATGGTTTTTGGGGGTTTCCAAGAGAATGAATATCATGCCATTCGTTGCTTTGAAGATTTCTAGTCATCTAAGATTAGAGATGGCAAAATGGGCCCAGCCCGATGGGCTGGCCCGTTGGGGCCCGGCCCGACACCGGGCTAGGGCCAGCATTTTGCTGGCCCGTTTAAGGTCGGGCCAATTTGGCCCGGCCCGCTTGGCCCGGCGAGTCAAATGGTGGCGAGTCGGGCTGGCCCGCTTGGCCCGCCAATCGGCCAACCCCCTAGCCTCACCTCTCGCCCTCACCCGCGCCCCTCGCTCGCCCTCTGTCTCGTCGTCGCCCTCACCCTCACCCCTCGGTCTCGCCCTCGCTCGCCCTCTGTCTCGCCGTCGCCCTCGTTCGCCGCCCTCGCCCTCGCTCCCTGCCCTCACCCTCGCCCTCGCTCGCTCTCACCATCGCCCTCGCCCTAGCCCGCGCCCCTCTCTCTCCCTCGCTCGCCCTCTGTCTCGCCGTCTCCCTCACCCTCACTCTCGCCCTCGCTCGCCCTCGCCCTCGCCCTCGCCCTCGCCCGCACCCCTCACTCGCCCTCTGTCTCGACGTCGCCGTCGCCGTCGCCCTCACCCTCGCCCTCGCCCGCGCCCCTCGCTCTCGCCCTCTGTCTCGCCCTCGCCCTCGCCGTCACCCTCGCTCGCCGCTGTCGCCCTCGCTTGCCGCCCTCGCCTGGGCGGGCCGGCTTGGTGATTAGTGGTTAATTTTGTAAAATTTTTGTTATAATTATAACCCTCATTTTGATTTTAAATTGGTTTAATTAAATAATTATGTGTAATATATATCTATATATAATATATAATATAATACATATATATACTCAATGAAATGCATGCATGGATTATCTATATAATATATAAGCATATAATATCCCATATAATATATCATATCAATATATATATAATATAATAGATGATTTATTAATAAATTGCTTATTTATAGGTATGAAGAAGGTGGACTTGGAAGCCCAAAAAGAATTCAAGTCCATGAAGAATTCAAGCCCATGAAGAAAAAAGAATTTAAGTCCAAAAAGAATTCAAGTCCATGAAGAATTCAAGCCCATGAAGAAAAAATAATTCAAGCCCATGGAGAATTAAAGTCCATGAAAAGAATTCAAGTCCATGAAGAATTAAGACCCAACTTGAGCATCCCATGAAAGATATCATTTGAAGAAGGCCCAAGGATTATTTTTAATCCTAATGAAGATTAAAAATCAATTTATATAAATCTATTTTTATTTTTTATGTGAGTGCTTTATTAAGTGTGTCTTTTAGCTAAAATCCATTTAATTATTAGTTGTGTATTATAGCTAAAATCCATTTAACTTTATGAGTGCTTTATTAGGTATGTATTTTAGCTAAAATCCATTTAACTTTAATTATGTATTATAGCTAAAATCCATTTAACTTTAAGTGTGTGAGTGTCCATTAGATATAATTATGTCTAGTTGAATAATTGAAATTGTGTGGTTTGTATTGCATCTTATGGCCTATAAATAGGTCACTTGATTGCATTTGTAAGTGTGATTATTATTCTTGAATAAAAGTTTAGTTGTTTCCTTAGAATTCTCTCTTTGAGAATTGTTCTTGTTCTTTCTCCTTTTCTTTATTATTTTCTCTTGTGATCTTACTTCATTTCTTTCTTCTTTTAAATTCTTATGTCATTTATTGTTACTTTATTAATCACCGCCTAAATGGCCGGTTAATTTATGTCTTTAAATTTCTGCAATTTTAATTCTTGTCATTTAAATATTCACCGCCTAAATGGCCGGTTAGTTTATGCATTTAAATTCCTGCAATTTTAATTCTTGTCTTTTAAATATTCACCGCCTAAATGGCCGGTTAGTTTATGCTATTTTAATTCCTGTCATTTAAATTCTGTCATTTAAATTACGCCATTTAAATTCCTGTTAATTAATTTACAAATAAAGATGAGTAGCTAAACCCAATCTTGGGTTAAGGCAAGGACAGTGTCCAACGCCAATGATTCCCAAAGAAAGCTACACTTTAAATGAGTGATATTAATTTAAATTTCAATATGAGTGTGTATTTTTAAATTAAGAAATCACTAGGTTTGGATTGGAGCGTAAGCCTAACTTAGAGCTTTCATGCCACGTATGAGAGTTACTAGAACTGGAAACGCTATCATACCCAAACCCGGATGATTAATTTAGTTGTTTTGTATATTAATTGTAATTGGATTTATGGTAGTTGCTTAAACTAGAATCTCACATATCATGTATGGGGATTGCTTAAACTAGAACTATCATCATCTCTAATTGCATTTAATAACAAACCCTCATATTTGAAATTAAATTAATATTGCTAAACTCTTCTGCTAAAAATTGGGAATCAACGGGTTGGTGCTGAAATTGTCTTAACTCAAGTGTCGTCCAATTTCATAATCTCACATTCAGTGTTTATTTAATTTTTGTCTTACTTTATTTCCTAGCACCTGTTATTTGAAAATCTATAAAAAATTCCTGTTTCCAAATCATCCAAATGTGTGTGTGTGTTTGTGACATTCTTTTTCTTTTGCCATAAATAAATCTCTCAGTGGACGACCTGGACTCATCCAGAAAATATAAATTTAAATTTGGACTACAACTGCACTCGTACACTGACGAGTATAAACCTCTCACCAAAATAAAGAAAAAAATATAAAAGTTTTAATGTGTTTTTATTGTGTTTTAATTGCAGGGTGAGAGTGCAGCCAAATTTTGGCGCCGTTGCCGGGGAGATTGAGGCAAAAACAAAAAGAAAAAAAAATATATAAGAATAAGCATCTCCTGATAAATTCGGTAACTCTGTTTCTCTTTTATTTTATTTTTTTTGTTTGTGCATGGTGTATGATACTTAGGTCAGGTAGGATTTTAGAATATCAGTCACTCATGTCTCAACACAACGAGAACTTGCTACTTGCACCTAATATGTCTGTACATGGTAGTGACCACGGTAACCTTGATCCCACTGATCAGGAAGTGATTAGACCTCTTAGGGATTACCTTCATCCTCCTAGACAAACAACTCCATCATGCATCATCCTTCCCATCAACCATCATAGGTTCAACTTCAAACCTGGCACAATCCAATTGTTGCCAACTTTTCATGGCATGGATTCTGAAAATCCATATACTCATATGAAAGAATTTGAGGAAGTATGTAGCACTTGCATGGACCATACAACAAATGAGGATGTCATAAGATTAAAACTCTTTCCATTCTCACTGAAAGATAAGGCAAAAATGTGGTTAGGCACTCTCTCACCTAGATCTATAGGAACTTGGAGAGAAATGCAAGCAACTTTCTTAAAAAAATACTTCCCTGCCAACAGAACTGTTACTCTTCAAAGACAAATCATGAACTTTACTTGTAAATCAAATGAGAATTTTGCTCAAGCGTGGGAAAGGTTTAAAGACCTTCTTCACACTTGTCCGCACCATGCTTTTGAGCAATGGAGAGTGGTCAATTTTTTTTATGATTCACTCACTCCCCAATTGAAAATGCTAGTTTCTACAATGTGCAATGGAGAATTCTATGAGAAGACTCCAGAAGAAGCTTTTGACTTCTTTGACACATTGGCTGAGAATACAAGGAATTGAGAAGTTGGTCCAACATCTGCTCTTGATCTAAGAGAAAATCCACAACCTAGAGGGAGATACCAACTGAGTGAAAGTGATGATTTAAATGCAAGACTAACTGCTTTAACAAAGAAAGTTGAAAACATGGAACCCAAAAAGGTGCAATCTGTTAATCAAGTGGAAGTAAAGTGTGTTGTGTGTGATGCAATAGATCATTCAACTGAAGAATGTCCTACCCTACCTGCTTTCAAGGAGGTATTGTATGGGCAGACTAATAACAATCATTCACACAACTTTGAGGGGAGACAAAATCAAAATCAAAGTGGAGCCTATTATGGGAACAATCAGAACTACAATTCATACCATCCCAATAATAGAAATCACCCCAATTTTTCTTGGAGAAATGATTCTGGAAATCATTCTCAACCTCCTTTCCATACACAACAACACATCTTCCAACAAAATCAAGGTTCCTCATCCAACACCTATCAGCCACCTCATAGGAGACCTTTAGAGGACACTCTGCATCAATTCATCCAAAGCCAAACAGGAATCAATAATCAAGTTGCCAAAACTCAAGAGCAAACAAACAGAGCCATAGAAGATATTAGGAGTCAGTTGAGCAAGTTAACACAAACATTGAGTGTGAGAGAACCCGGAAGGTTTCCATCCCAAACTAATCCTAACCCAATTAGGCAAACCAACCAGGTAGAAACTTCAAATAGTGAAACCAACACTCATGAACAAGTGCAAGCAGTGACTGCCTTAAGAAGTGGGAGAATGATAGAAAAACCAATTGATCCTAGGATAAACCAAGCTGTTGTTGAAGAGGAAGAACAAAAAGATCATGAATTCACCGTGGAGAAAAATGAAAAAAATGAGAAAAATGAAAAAAAATGAAAAACAAAAAGAAGATGGGAAAGAAATTCAATACAAGCCCAAACCACCTTTTCCACAAAGGTTGAATCATTTGAAAAAAGAGCAACAAAATGCAGATATATATGAAGTGTTTAAGCAAGTGAGAATCAACATCCCGCTGTTGGATGCCATCAAACAAACACCTTCATATGCAAAATTTTTGAAAGATCTGTGCACTGTCAAAAGAAAAACAAATGTGCATGAAAAGGCATTCCTGACCGAACAAGTTAGTGCCATTCTCCAATTGAAAACTCCTCCCAAATACAAAGACCCAGGTTGTCCAACCATTACATGCATCATAGGAAGTCAAAAGGTTGATCGTGCACTCTTGGATTTAGGAGCTAGTGTCAATTTGTTGCCATACAGTGTATATTAACAATTGGGATTAGGTGAGCTCAAACCCACTAGAGTGACCCTTCAGCTGGCTGATCGATCAGTCAAAGTTCCACGAGGAATTGTGGAGGATGTTCTGGTACAAATCGATAAGTTCTACTTTCCAGTGGACTTCATCGTTTTGGACACTCAGCCGCATCAGGGGCCTCAACCTCCTGTGCCAGTCATCTTAGGTCGACCATTCCTTGCCACATCAAATGCCATCATCAACTGTAGGAATGGTGTGTTAAAGCTATCTTTTGGGAACATGACTGTAGAAATGAATATCTTCAGGGTAGCCAAACATCAGGACACTGAGAGTGAAGTGGAGGAGGTAGACTTGATCGAAACACTGACCAATGATTATTTTGAAGAGTTCATGAGAAGACCAAAATAAGGAAATCAAGATCTTGAGGAAATAAGAGAAGTGGAAGTCATAAGCAAAGAAAGTGAGAAACCTACATGGATGCCTGTTTTAGATCCATTAAGGAACTTGGACAGTAAGCTCACGGCTTCTGATAGTCATCAGTCCACGCCTGAGAAAAAGTCATTGCCTAGTGATTTGAAGTATGTCTTTCTAGGAGAAGGAGAAGCATTCCCAGTGGTGATCTCTTCTAGTTTGACACCTCAGCAAGAACAACAACTGATAGAAGTTCTAAAAGCACACAAGAAGTCATTAGGATGGACCATTTCAGATTTGCAAGGTATTAGCCCTTTGATCTGTACTCATAAGATATTTTTGGAAGAAGGAGCAAAACCAGTTAGGCAAATGCAAAGGAGATTAAATCCCAACATGAAAGAAGTTGTCAGAAAAGAAGTGCTTAAGCTATTGGATGCTGGAATAATTTACCCAATCTCTGATTCTAAGTGGGTAAGTCCAACACAGGTAGTACCAAAAAAGTCTGGAGTCACTGTTGTAAAAAATGAGAACAATGAACTGATTCCCACGCGCATTCAGACAGGATGGCGTATGTGCATTGACTATAGAAAGCTCAATTCTGTGACAAGGAAAGATCATTTTCCTTTACCTTTCTTGGATCAAGTTCTGGAAAGAATAGCAGGCCAAGCCTATTATTGTTTCTTAGATGGGTACTCAGGGTACAATCAGATAGAAATTGCACTAGAAGATCAAGAGAAGACTACTTTCACATGTCCATTTGGGACATTTTCATACAGGCGCATGCCATTTGGGTTACGCAATGCTCCAGCCACCTTTCAAAGGTGTATGATGAGCATCTTTAGTGAAATGGTTGAGCAAATTGTTGAAGTATTCATGGATGACTTTTCTGTGTATGGAAGTAACTTTGAGGTATGTTTGGAGAATCTAAAAAAGGTTTTAACAAGATGTGAAGAAACAAATCTGATACTCAACTGGGAAAAGTGTCACTTCATGGTGAAACAGGGCATAGTCTTGGGGCACATTGTTTCATCTAGGGGGATGGAGGTAGATAGGTCAAAAATTGAAACCATTCAAAAACTCCCCACTCCTAGGAATGTGAAAGACATCAGAAGTTTTTTAGGACATACAGGGTTCTATAGGAGATTCATTGCTTCCTTTAGCACCATAACAAGGCCCTTGTGCCATTTGTTGTCTCAAGATGTTCCATTTGAATGGAATCTTGCTTGTCAAAATGCTTTTGATAAATTGAAAGATGCACTCATTTCAGCACCTATCATTCAGTCCCCTGATTGGTCCCTCCCGTTTGAACTTATGTGCGATGCTAGTGATTACGCAGTAGGAGCTGTGTTAGGGCAAAGGAAGGATAAGAAACCTCATGTAATATACTATGCTAGCAAAACTCTTAATGAGGCACAAAAGAATTACACCACTACAGAGAAAGAGTTACTAGCAGTTGTCTTTGCCCTGGAAAAGTTCCGATCTTACCTCGTAGGGTCACTAGTGATCATTTTTACTGATCATGCTGCTCTGAAGTATTTGTTCACAAAGCAAGATGCAAAACCCCATCTCTTCCGATGGATTTTACTCTTGCAAGAGTTCAACATTGAAATCAGAGACAAGAAGGGAGTAGAGAATGTGGTGGCTGATCATTTGTCAAGGATTCCGGGTCAAGATCTCACACAATTTGATGAACCAATCCATGACAATTTCCCTGATGAGCAACTGTTTGAAGTGAATGTTATTCATGCATCATCTGTTGTCCCTTGGTATGCCGACATTGCGAACTACCTGGCAACTGGTCTGATCCCAGACCATTGGAGTAAGCTAGATAGGCATAAATTCTTCAGAAAAGTCAGAACCTTCTTTTGGGATGAACCCTACCTCTTCAAGTATTGTCCTGACCAAATCATTCGTAGATGCATACCTGATCATGAGCAACAAAGTGTTATTAATTTTTGTCATACTCTTGCATGTGGAGGCCATTTTTCTGTAAAAAAAACAGTTGCAAAAATTTTTCAAAGTGGATTTTATTGGCCAACATTGTTCAAGGATGTGTACAAATTCTGTTCAAGTTGTGATCGATGTCAAAGGTTAGGAAGTCTGTCGAGGAGAAACATGATGCCATTACATCCGATCCAAGTGTTAGAAGTTTTTGACTGTTGGGATATGGATTTTATGGGCCCATTTGTCAATTCATTTGGTCATGAATACATCTTACTTGCTGTCGACTATGTGTCCAAATGGGTCGAAGCGATCCCGGCCAGAACAAATGACCATAAGACTGTAATGAAATTTTTGAAAGAAAACATATTCAGTCGATTTGGGATGCCACGAGCAATCATCAGTGATGGGGGTTCCCATTTTTGTAATAAAGTTGTGGCAGGACTAATGAAGAAATATGGTGTACTGCACAAGGTTGCAACACCATACCATCCCCAAACCAATGGTCAAGCTGAGTTAGCCAATAGGGAGATTAAGGGCATATTGGAAAATACTGTTGCTACTAATCGTAAGGATTGGTCCTTAAGATTAGTGGACGCTCTTTGGGCGTACATGACAGCTTACAAAACAATTTTAGGAATGTCTCCCTATAGGCTCGTATACGGTAAATCTTGTCATCTGCCGGTGGAAATTGAGCATAAAGCATATTGGGCAATTCAAAAGATCAACAAGAGTCTAACTGAAGCAGGCCTATCTAGGAAGCTCCAATTGAATGAACTCGAGGAAATTCGGAATGAGGCATTTGAAAATGCAAGATTGGCCAAGGTTCACATGAAAGAGTTGCATGATCGGCATATCATTCGAAAAAGCTTTCAGGTAGGGCAACAGGTACTCTTGTATGATTCTAGATTGCATCTATTCCCAGGAAAATTGAAGTCTCGATGGGTCGGCCCCTTTGTAATCAAGACTATTTCAAAATATGGGGCATTTGAGATACAAAATCTGGAGTCAGGACAACTTCTTACAGTCAATGGTCATAGGTTGAAGCCATATCAGGGTTTTGTTATGGAAAATGAAGGATTTGTGGATTTGGGTGAACCACCATCATCTGATGAGTAAGGGGAGTTTCGTGTCGTCTGGGAATCTGACATTAAAAGACCACCTTTCCATTTAGGTTAAATGGATGTCTCTGGATTTGGGACATTAAAAAAAAAAAAGTATATTAAATATATATATATATAAATATATATATTATTTCTTTTCTGCATTACTTAATTAATTTTGACTCAAATAGTGTTTCTTTGTGTGCAGTCTAAACAAAATTTTTGCATACGAGTTTATACATTGAAGACCGCCAGGTATCCATATCTTCTATCCTTTTATTGCTAATTGAGGACAATGTGCAATTCAAGTTGGGGGGTAAGATGTACTTAGGAATTGATCCATTGTGCAAATAATTTTGTTTGACTCGATAATATTGACTTGTGTGGTATACATACTTTTATTGAACCCCTTTAAAAAATTTAATTTAAAAAAAAAAACAACAACAAAATTAAAAAAAAAAGAGTTAAAAAAAATAAATAAAAAAAATAAATAATAAAAAAAATATTTCAAAATAGGGAGACAGAATTGACGTTGGGGGTAGCCACTTTTCTTGAGCAGTGTAATCACACTGCCCTATAAAGAAAGAGACACACTGCCAAATGTTGAAAAATGAGACGCCAGACGACGCCAAGCGTGTCAGCGCAATTATGGCAGGTCTCGAGCCGAGTGTGGAATAGTGATGCCCATTGCTCTATAAGAGACTCCATATCTGTATGAGGCAAGCCACCCTTCTTGAGCTTAATCATCTCTCCTTTGTGTTATTCTCCGATCAGGTACTCTCATCCCTTTTGTAAAGTTTATAGTTCTTTATTTATTTATTTTTTTTTTTCTTCTTATTAGAGTTTTCTTTAAAAAAAAAATAGATCTTCAGCTTTCAAAAATTCGCAAGTACTATCCATCTCTCCCAATGAATGATTTGAAAAAAATTTATACTGGTAGGTGTGTAAGACTTGGGACATTGATGCGTAATAACATCCCTGAAGATGTTCGTTGGCTGATCGAAGCAAAAGTTCGATTAGCTGGCGAAACTTCACCTAGTTTTAAGCACTTTCCAGGTTTGGGGAAGAGTAGTTTTGCGAAAAAACGAAGAGCAAAAAGAGTGAATGGTTGTTATAAATGTGTTCGTTGGACCTGTAACACATGATGCAAATCTGTGGGGTTTACATCCGTAAATCGAGAAGATAAAATTAGTTTCATAAAGGATGGACTGAGTAAGGAGTCTTTGGATGATATCCGATTGACTCTTGAGACGCATCCATGTGGAATAGTGCAAAGAGAACTTCTTGCTTTATGGGACCAGTTCATAAGTGACAACCAACGCTACAGTCTTGGGAATCTGACTAAAAACGACCCTGTTTGCCAATCTATAAGAAAATTGGATGGGAAGCCTATCCCCACTTCATAGAAAGTGTTTAAGCCGTTTCTGGACGTAAAACTAGAGGAAGATGTTAGCCACAATCACAACTATTTGTACATACGCATGATTTTTGTTTGTATTTATTTCTTGTTAAATTGTTGTATAGCTACTTTTGATCGCCAAACCTTTTTTCAGGGCATACAAAGAAACATAAATGGAAGGTCAGTCAGTTCGTCGAATCAA
Organism: Diospyros kaki; assembly: GCA_036245055.1. NCBI lineage: Eukaryota > Viridiplantae > Streptophyta > Magnoliopsida > Ericales > Ebenaceae > Diospyros > Diospyros kaki. Next base: position 6,833,182 of record BSEG01000010.1, read on the forward strand.
GACCATATGTGTACTATGTGGCTCTCAACTTGGGAGCGATAGTTGTTACGCACTTGCAGCAAGCGAACTTGGCCTAAAATTAGGAGAGAGAAAAATTAATTTGGTATATGGAGGGGGAAGTCGTGGATTGAATGGTTGTGTTTCACAAGCTGCACATCTTGGAAAATCATATGTGGTAGGTGTAATGCCAATCCCTTGGGCTGAACCACATATTTCCGGGATTACACGCGGTCAACTTATAGAAACGAATTCTATGTCTGAGCGCATGGCTTGTAAGATGTATCAGTCAGACGCCTTCATTGCTTTACCAGGAGGTTTTGGTACACTTGAAGAAATCTTCTGTATAATCTCTTGGGCCAAGAGCGATCTACATACCAAACCCATTGGACTTTTAAATGTTAACCATTTTTTCAATGGGTTGCTCTCATTTCTTGATCAGGCTGTAGATCAAAAGTTCATTTCTCTTTCAGCAAGAAAGATTCTCATTTCTGCATCTACCATTGAGGAGCTGTTAGAGAAATTACACACTTATGTTCCACAGCACGATCCTTATGAGCCTAGGATAGATTGGTCTAAGGCAATCAGAAACAAACGTCAAAAAGGTCCGATTAATTTAGATTTATCACTGTGAGGAGTGCTCTTTGATAAGATGACTGAGTAAGGAGTACTTTTGTACTCTTGAGACGCATCTAATTATTGTGCAACTTGCTAGATTTTTCTTGGTTGTGTTTCTTATAAAAAAAAAAAACTGTGGAATATTGTTAAGCAAGTCTATGATAAGATGGCTGAGTAAGGAGTACTCTTTGTACTCTTAAGACGCATTTTGTTTATCTTATGATTTGCATGAAATTTTTATTTTGGTGTGAAAATATATAACTATATGGTATGCTCATTTGTTTGTTTGAGTTTTAGCAGTTCACAGTAAATCAATGGACTTGTGGAGTTACAGGTATTCCTAACAACCCTATTTTATTACTGCAATTCAAGTTGAGGGGTGTAAGGTCTAGTTATGAATTATCTGGTTCATGATTAACTATGAATTTGCTATTGTATGCTTGTAGTTTTGTGTGAATTGATTATCTTTATCTGCTTTTATTAAAAAAAAAACAACAAAAAATAAAATAAAATAAAATTGTGTGTTTTAAATAATGCTATTCCTAAAGCTTTGGAGTTATGCACTACTAGCTGGTTAAGTTTGCAATACGGAACATGAATGCATTGATTTCTTATTTGAAAACGTATATGCATTAAAACAAATAATTTTCATTCATCGGGTATTCAAAATTTAAAATTGGTTATTGGTCATAATGTCAAAGGTAACAGTAATTAGCCGATTAATACATTGTATGATCCCTCAATAGAAGTGGAGACTATTAGCCAAGTGAGTGTTTGAGCCTAATAACCGTTAATTCTGAGTGAAATAACACTTATTCTAAATATGCTTTATTGTTTATCTCATCTTTTCAATGGCTTCAAAACATCAATTTGCTTTGAATGTCTAGTATGATAGCTGATGAATTTGACTGGTTTCAAATTCTGAATTAGATGATTGAGTAGCATTGTTTTGAAGCATGATAAGGGGATTAATTTCTTTCATTTTGGGCTTATTAACCTTTTCTTTCTTTACATTAACCTCCCTTGCTAGCCCATTGAGCCAATTGTAGTATAATTTTTTTCGTTACCCTCGTTTAGCCCATAACCATATGAATTTTGTCTAACTTGGTGTGTTTATGGGAATTAGTCTGTCTAGCTACTTTCATACTTATTATAAAAAAAAAAAGAAAAAAAAGAAAAAAAAAAGAAAAAAAGTGAAAAAGAAAAAAAAAAGAATTATCTTAGCTATTCAACACAAGTGTTTCAAAAAAAAAAATGTCCAGTTTGATATTAGTGTTAAAAAAAAAAAAATTCTCAACACACCATTTGCACACTTTACCCTTTTATTTGACAACTAGTATTAACCTCATAGCCCCATTACAACCTGGTCTGGTCCCTCTTGATGCTATAAATTATGTGATCTCAGAATTCGAGTTTGGAGTAGGGAATCATGTTTAAATTCAAAAGTTACTCATCTAGAGCATTATTCCAGTCATGAAGCTATGTCATTTTCCCTGTTCTTTCATGAAAATACGTTCCTTGTATTTGGGATGACACCGAGTTTTGAACTTGTTCTACATTTACTCTTATAATGGTGCACCCTCTTGTGTGTACACTTGAGGAATCCTTTTTATTGGAGGGAAAATCTATAGTAAGGTTTGAAGTCAAAACTTTGAGGGAGTAATTCTATGTGTTGATTATCCTAATTGCCATTCCTGAGATTGTATGACCATTAACCAAAAATCTGATTTAGAATGCTAAATTACTTATTCGATTTTATGCATTTCGGTTTCGAATTTGAAATTTTTACATTCATACAGTTATTGCGAATAAAGCTTGGCAAGTGTATAGTCTGATTGCTAAGGGACTAGCAATGTTTAAGTTGGGGGTATGATTAGTGGTTAATTTTGTAAAATTTTTGTTATAATTATAACCCTCATTTTGATTTTAAATTGGTTTAATTAAATAATTATGTGTAATATATATCTATATATAATATATAATATAATACATATATATACTCAATGAAATGCATGCATGGATTATCTATATAATATATAAGCATATAATATCCCATATAATATATCATATCAATATATATATAATATAATAGATGATTTATTAATAAATTGCTTATTTATAGGTATGAAGAAGGTGGACTTGGAAGCCCAAAAAGAATTCAAGTCCATGAAGAATTCAAGCCCATGAAGAAAAAAGAATTCAAGTCCAAAAAGAATTCAAGTCCATGAAGAATTCAAGCCCATGAAGAAAAAAGAATTCAAACCCATGGAGAATTAAAGTCCATGAAAAGAATTCAAGTCCATGAAGAATTAAGACCCAACTTGAGCATCCCATGAAAGATATCATTTGAAGAAGGCCCAAGGATTATTTTTAATCCTAATGAAGATTAAAAATCAATTTATATAAATCTATTTTTATTTTTTATGTGAGTGCTTTATTAAGTGTGTCTTTTAGCTAAAATCCATTTAATTATTAGTTGTGTATTATAGCTAAAATCCATTTAACTTTATGAGTGCTTTATTAGGTATGTATTTTAGCTAAAATCCATTTAACTTTAATTATGTATTATAACTAAAATCCATTTAACTTTAAGTGTGTGAGTGCCCATTAGATATAATTATGTCTAGTTGAATAATTGAAATTGTGTGGTTTGTATTGCATCTTATGGCCTATAAATAGGTCACTTGATTGCATTTGTAAGTGTGATTATTATTCTTGAATAAAAGTTTAGTTGTTTCCTTAGAATTCTCTCTTTGAGAATTGTTCTTGTTTTTTCTCCTTTTCTTTATTATTTTCTCTTGTGATCTTACTTCATTTCTTTCTTCTTTTAAATTCTTATGTCATTTATTGTTACTTTATTAATCACCGCCTAAATGGCCGGTTAATTTATGTCTTTAAATTTTTGCAATTTTAATTCTTGTCATTTAAATATTCACCGCCTAAATGGCCGGTTAATTTATGCATTTAAATTCCTGCAATTTTAATTCTTGTCTTTTAAATATTCACCGCCTAAATGGCCGGTTAGTTTATGCTATTTTAATTCCTGTCATTTAAATTCTGTCATTTAAATTACGCCATTTAAATTCTTGTTAATTAATTTACAAATAAAGATGAGTAGCTAAACCCAATCTTGGGTTAAGGCAAGGACAGTGTCCAACGCCAATGATTCCCAAAGAAAGCTACACTTTAAATGAGTGATATTAATTTAAATTTCAATATGAGTGTGTATTTTTAAATTAAGAAATCACTAGATTTGGATTGGAGCGTAAGCCTAACTTAGAGCTTTCATGCCACGTATGAGAGTTACTAGAACTGGAAACGCTATCATACCCAAACCCGGATGATTAATTTAGTTGTTTTATATATTAATTGTAATTGGATTTATGGTAGTTGCTTAAACTAGAATCTCACATATCATGTATGGGGATTACTTAAACTAGAACTATCATCATCTCTAATTGCATTTAATAACAAACCCTCATATTTGAAATTAAATTAATATTGCTAAACTCTTCTGCTAAAAATTGGGAATCAACGGGTTGGTGCTGAAATTGTCTTAACTCAAGTGTCGTCCAATTTCATAATCTCACATTCAGTGTTTATTTAATTTTTGTCTTACTTTATTTCCTAGCACCTGTTATTTGAAAATCTATAAAAAATTCCTGTTTCCAAATCATCCAAATGTGTGTGTGTGTTTGTGACATTCTTTTTCTTTTGCCATAAATAAATCTCTCAGTGGACGACCTGGACTCATCCAGAAAATATAAATTTAAATTTGGACTACAACTGCACTCGTACACTGACGAGTATAAACCTCTCACCAAAATAAAGAAAAAAATATAAAAATTTTAATGTGTTTTTATTGTGTTTTAATTGCAGGGTGAGAGTGCAGCCACTTGGCCCGTGTAGGGCCGGGCTAGGGCCAGCAATTTGCTGGCCCGTTTTTAAGCGGGCCAATTTGGCCCGGCCCACGGGCTACTTGGTGGCGGGCCGGGCTGGCCCGGCCCGGCCCGTTTGCCATCTCTATCTAAGATCTTATGAGAACCATATCGTTTTCTCAACTTTTCGATCAATTTGCCATGTATAGTGTCAATTGTTGTTGTCTGAATATAATAATAAATTTTAAATAGGTAGGAATTGTCTCTAGGTCGTGTAAGATTTGAACAAAAAAAAAAAAAGCTTGTCAAAGGGCATAGGTGCTCCTTGTACAAACCCTCCAATATTTGAATCAAACTTACATAAAGTAAAAGATCAATGAGAGTTCCAGAGCTTTTGTAGTGGTTTTTATGTTATACTTGTTTTAGGGATAAGGCTTTTCTATTTATAGTGGAGCTAACTAATTTATCGTGAGTATTCTTACCATTTTGAACTTATTTGAGATGGGAAAGATTTGTAGATAATTCGTATCTGTTGTGAGATTTTTGAAGGTGATATGTTTGTGCTTTTATACGGGGAATACCCTGAGGGATGTGTCTCTAAGAGACCTTTTGATCTCCCAATTCTCTCTTTGCAAGATTAATCCGAAAGGGTCTTTTGGAGACTCTTCAACCGAGAAGGTCTTTGGCCCCTTTTTTAGGCTGTTTTTCTGTTGCCCAACTGATCCCAAGTTTATTCTTGGTGTACTTGTCAATGCCTAGTACACATCAAGTACATAAAGCAAGAATTTTACCAATTGAAGTTATATATTTGTAATTATAAAATAAAGATGGATTAGAAAATTCAAATGTCTCGAAGCTTTTAGATTAATTGATAAATTTATAAATAAAAAAATTAGAATAGAAATTTTGAACATGAAAGAGAATGGTAGATAAAGATTATAAAAGAGGGGGGGGGGATCAAAAAAATTTACTAAAGGAGGTCAAGTTAGAAAATTAAATAGAGAAAAAATTTTAAATTAATTGTAAAATTACGATAAATACTCAAATTTCTTTTAGTTATTTATAACTATAAAGTTCACTGTTAAATTATATCTGAATATAAATACTCAAATTTCTTTTGGTTACACTTACTTCTCTCCCATGTTTCAATTTTTCTTTAATTTTTTTTTTATTTGCAACGCAATTTTATGAACTAATTTGAAAACCCTAAACCTGTATTAGTGAGAAATTTTCAAATCAAAATTAAAATAATGTAAAATTAATCCAAAACCCTAAACCCAGGTCATATGTATAGAGAGGAGAAAGGGAAACAGAAAAGGGTATTGAGGAAGCTAAGAACATGACAGGAAAACCTCGCTCCACCGCACCAGAGATGTCGGCGGAGGCTCTGTCCGCCTCCGGTCGCACCGCAGAGAAGATGAGTCTGCCGGCACTGCAGTCGAAGATGAAGTGCGATCCTGAAGGGTACGAAAAGGAGCTTACCATCCTCTACGACCAATTCAAATCATCCCTCGAACTCTTTGAGCAACAGGTCGCTCTAAGCTTCACCTCCATCAGCGGTATCGGTAGCGACCCTACCGTCGCGAAGGACCTAGGAGACCGAGCCATGTTCCTGGCACACGTGACCCCGTTTTACCCTAAACAGCTCTCACAGTTCCCCAAACAATTGGCCGATTTCCTTCGATCTGCGGCCCGGACACTACCGTCGTCGCTTCGGTGCCATGTAGCACAAGCTTTAATTCTTCTCATTAATCGCAAGGTACCAGAAAATTGTTATGTTTTAATTAAGGTTTGAGCATGCACCAATGGTCTGGACAAATTGAATTATTTGGGTTAGTTGTGGGTATACCTAGTGTGGATTATTTGAAAATATCATTCCAAGCATAACAGAATTGTGTGGGGTATTTGCAAAATAAAGGGGTTAAATTGATTTGCTTAGACCATTTGGGGCAGTTTTCATTTAAGACAAGAAAAAGATGAAAAAGAAAAGTGATTGGGAGCATGAGTTTGAGCTTTGAAGTTTCTTTTTCTTTTTCTTGTTCTTACTTGGAAACTAAACGGCAGCTGTTTGCTGGTTATGATTTTATTTGAGTTTGATTAATTTCATCCTATGCTTGCTAGATAGTTGATACTGGGGAGACCCTTGCATTGTTCATGGAGCTCCAGACATTCGGTGACAGGGCTTTAAGAAAGTTGGCATTCTCACATGTTGTTCACAGTATTAGGCGTATGAACAAGAAGCACAAAAATGAAGCTAAAAATCGGGCTCTTCAGAATATATTGTTTTCCATGCTGCAGGTTGGTAAATGTTATTCACTTGCACAACATTAAAATTATATTTCTTTTCTCTTGTCATGTTTAATTTCTAACTTTCCTATTGTGGTAGCAAGAAGATGAAACAAAAGCGAAAAGATCTCTCATCACTTTATGTGATCTTCATAGGAGAAAGGTGTGGTTTGATGATAGGACCGCCAATGCAATATGTACTGCATGTTTTCATCCATCTTCAAGGTATGTGTTTTGCCATTTTCTTTAGATTTTGTATTGCTTAGATAAAAAATTGTAAGGAAACTATTTCTTTTATGTGAAATGTTTAGGATCATGATTGCCACTCTATCATTTCTTCTTGATTATGAGAACATCGAGGAAGATGATGATTGTGATGGTTCAAGCAGTGAAGATGATTTGGCTACTCAAGAGCCACAAGTTCTTCTTAACAGGGAGGCTATATATAAGGTTTGTTGCCAGCAAGATGAGTTTTTTTTTATTAGGATTATTAGTTTTAGATGGACCTCCTGAGAAACTGATGTTCCCCCACTGCTTTTCTTCTATATTAATGGCTTAAGTTCCATTTGATTGAGCTTTATTTTCAACTTTCAGTTTTTGAAAATGAAAACTAAAAATGGTGTTCAGTTGTGTTTTCCTTTTACAAAAAGGTAAAATTTACTTGAGAATTGCGGAAAAATTGGTGTTTTATTATCTTTATTTTGTTTTCATTTCCTTTCCCCCTTTGTTCACCAAACTCACCAGCCAATCTTCTCTGGCAAACTCCTGTTCTTCTTCCATCCTTCTCCTCATTTTTTTGTTTTATAGTTCTTTCTTCTTCAGTATATTTGACCATCTTGGAGTCAGTGCTCCCTTTGGCCTGGCATCCAGTGACTTCCTAAAAAATCTGTAAGGCTGGCAACTTCCATTAGCAGTGGAGTGGAAGAGGAAGAAGAATAAACAACAAGAAGAACATATTAGACCTTAATCTGACTAGGTGGGGAGCAAGAAGAAGAATGAGGGGAAAAAATCAAAAGCAAAAATTGATGACAAAATGAAATTATCAACCACATTTTAAGTTTTCATTCTTAAGCGAAGTTATTGTATGATCTTTGTGTAATTTTGAAATCAACGAGAGATAAAGATGCAGTATTCATTTTTTTATTTTTATTTTTTTTGTGATGGAGCTTCTTTTAGCCTTCCAAGAAGTGTGAAATATGTATCATATTTATTTGTGGTGTTCTTTGTGTTGAAATTTTAGGCACACCATAAAGGTACAACTTCTAGCAAGAAGAAGAAGAAAGCAAAATTGCAGCGTGTCATGAGGAGCATGAAAAGGCAGCAGCGTGAGTCATCAGAAAGTAGTAATTCAAACTACTATTCACCACTTAACCATCTGAAAGATGCACAGGTTTCTAAGTTATTATATTATATTCCATGGTTTGATTAATGCATCCAGAAAAGAACTAACAAAATGATATTATTCCTCTAGGGATTTGCTGAGAAGCTGTTTTCTCGCCTTCAAACTTGTAATGAACGGTTTGAGGTAGCTACTCATTCTACTTTTGTCTTACTTTTTACATGTTTTGGTAGATATATTCTTCTCAAAGGAACAAAATTTTCAATTTTTTTTCCCTAGAGTCTCAATTTATGTAGTACTTTTGAAATTGTTGCATGCTCCCCCCCCCCCTTCCCCCCAGGTGGTAATATGTAGATTCTCATTTGGTTGTCTGGGTGCCTGGACTTGCGATAATTAGTTACTTCTTGTTGGCTTGACTCAAATTCTGAACCAAGTGAAGTAGGTGGCTGAATTGTGGTGTATAGAAAAAAGAAAGGGGGAGTGGTGGGGGGGGGGGGTGTTGATGCTGAACTGAGTCAATAGGCAGTTTGGACATGTGTTTATCTAAAAATGCCTGAAGAAATAGATTTGAAGGCGAGTGGAGCAAAAATTACTGGAAAACCGTGAAGTTGCTATTTTGTTCTTTGGCAGTTCTGCTCATATTTCTTCTTCTATTCCTGGCTGTGAATGCATCATATTCTTCCTGTTTCTCTAACAAATGACTTCAATTTGTAGCTTGGTTTATATTTATCAGTGCTTGTGATTTAATTTTGTGGAGAAGAATCTTGTTGTGCCTAAAAATATGCTTCTGGGGCAAGTTTTTTGTTTACTGTTCTGTCTGTTCATCAGCTACTTCTGGCAGCTTGATTGCTAGGAATTCTTGCACCATGCAATACAAAGATGAATAATAAAATAGTAAAGGAGGAAGCATGATATATTTCAAGAATGTGACTTGATTCGTTACTAATTTCTTATTTTTAGTGAAGAACTTTTATTTAAATTTCTAACTAGTCAATACTGGAAATATCTGTTTGGCCATCCTAGATTGTTAACATCTTTGAAGAACTGACCAGCTTTTAAAAGAAAATGATTCAAACATGTGCAATGTTTTGTTCGCTAATGCAGGTTAAGATGATGATGTTGAAAGTAATTGCTCGAACTGTTGGCCTTCATCGCTTGATCTTATTGAACTTCTATCCTTTCCTTCAGAAATATGTTCAGGTTTGCATCTCACTTTCCAGGTATGACTTGCACTTCAATTTTGTTGCTTAATTTTGACGCTATTGGTATTTGCAGCCCCATCAACGTGATGTCACAAATTTACTTGCAGCAGCTGTTCAAGCTTGTCATGATATGGTAAATTCTTGCTTGGTTATACTTATCTCTCAAATACATATATCTTTGGCCGATTTAGTTCTTGTCACATAATTCGTTTGAGCTTTGCTATTAGATTCTGCTTTTAGCGGCCTTCATTATTGCTTATATATTAAAACTTGGTCTGATTAGGTGCCGCCAGATGCAGTTGAACCATTATTCAAACAGATAGTCAATCAATTTGTACATGATCGTTCTCGCACAGAGGTATCACTTGGTTGCTTTGTGATTATTCTATTACTTGTACGGTTGCAATTTAGTGTTCATATTTGGTCTTGCCAGGCAATTGCTGTTGGACTGAATGTTGTGAGAGAGATATGTGTCCGCATACCTTTGGTATCACTCTCACCTTCTGCTATTTATTTATTTTTTTCCTAGATCCAATGTTTTGATCAATCTCGTTTCCTTTTGTTATGACACAAACTTTTCCTTTTCTGGTATTTTTGTAAAATAGTTGATGACTGAAGATTTACTGCAAGATCTTGTCTTATATAAGAAGTCACATGAGAAGCCTGTTTCATCAGCTGCTCGTTCACTTATTACATTATTCAGAGAGGTATTAGTGAAAATTGTTTTGCTATGGTTCTCTGTCTCTGTCTCTGAGTTTGTGTTTTTTTTTTTTTTTTGTGGGGAGGGAGGTGTTGCAGCTGGGGGTTGTGAATACTAATGTGCTCTCAATTGTAGGTTTGCCCATCACTTCTTATTAAGAAGGACCGTGGCCGTCCTGCGGATCCAAAGGCAAGGCCAAAAGCATTTGGGGAAGTGAATGTTGCTAGTGATATCCCTGGTGTTGAATTATTACAAGAAGATGATGACACTAATGATGACAATGAAGCTGGTAGTAGTGGTGATGGGGATGATTTCAATGACCATGAACTTGGTAATTTTTCTGAAGATGATAGAGAGATAAGTGCCACAGAAGCAGATTGTGATGATAATGAAGAGGATGATGGTGAAGCTGATGATTTGGAAACTAGAAGTGAGGATGATAGTATGCAAGAAGATGATGAAGGAGCTGAAGATGAAGATAGTGATAACAGTACTGAAAATGTCTGTGATTTGAGTGACAGGGATGATGCAAGTGCTGATAACCATGAAAGTAGTGATGCTGATAATGATGATAGGGAAGGAGAGGACAAAGATGAAGAATCCAAGGTTTTGGTTGAAGCTAGTGATAATCAGCTTGGAGGTAAAGTATCTAATGCACAGAAGAGGAAGTTTTCTGATTTTGATGGACAGCTGAATGTTGCCAATACAAGCCTTCGGGCTTTAAAGAGGTTAGCAGAAGCAAAGAGGCACCATTTGGCATCAGACAAATCAGATGGTATCCTTTCCAACGAGGACTTCCAAAGAATCAAAGAACTAAAGGTATGTCTTTTGCTGCAGGACCAAGTTCAGACTCATAAAACTCCAATACAATTTCTTTAGCAATTATTACACAAATAAAACTTACAAGTTTAGTTTGTTCTCATAATGTTGATATCGGTTTGGAGATTATTTTTTAATTTTTTTCCTTGTCATTTATTGTGAATAGGCAAAGAAAGAAGCGAGGAGTGCATTGACTCAACATGGATTATTAAGAAAGGGATCAGATGCCAATACAGCTTTTAAAGTTCCGAGTTCTGATCAGCTAAGTGTTAAGAGGGTTGATCCTGCCAAACTTGAAGTGAGTTTTTTATTTTCTAGTTACTTTCTTTAGTTACTATATATTTTATTTCAGATTGAAACAATATATCTGAAATAGAGAAGAATTTGTCAAATGCATTGCAATCCTTGTCCCTTAATATTCATGTGTTGCTTATCTGTTGTCCTTGCAAAAGTATTTGTGACATGCATGCGTATGTAAATCAGGCCCACATAAAGAAGAAGTTAAGCAAGGATGAAAGACTGGCATTGGTAAGAGCAGGAAGGGAGGAGAGAGGGAAGTACCAGGCTCGAACAGCTCTCAAACAAAAAAAGGTACACATCCCTATTTTCATATACCCACTTAAATTTTCCTATACTTCCTCTTGTATATGATTGCCTAATTAAAAGAAGAAGAAATGCTTTGATTGGCTTTTTGGAAACCTCATTCCATTTTTCTTTAATATTGTTTCCTTATTTCTCACAATGATTCATGCCACTTTGCCTGTGTTTGCATCTTCTTTAATAATCTACTTTGATAATTAAATAAGATATCTGATGGCTGTATTTGTTTGGTGGGTAAAAGGTGAGCATATAGATTGTGACCTGGTCCATCTTCCCCTGCATTTTGGTCAAAAAACTGATATGATTTAACTGTTTGAATGGGTTTTTTTTAAAAAAAAAAAATTCACTTGCATGGATGTATAATTATACCACTTTTGAATATGGTATTTTTTTATCCAGTCCCATTGATTATTAACTTGAATGCATGAATATACTGCATTAGGAGAGAGAAAACTTGTCTTCGCAGAAAATTCAATGTTAAACTCTGAATAGCCCATTCTGAACAATTGATTGTTAAACAACTCTCTCTCTCTCTCCCTCCCTCCCTCTCTCTCTCTCTCTATATATATATGTATAATATATCTCTTTCTCACCCTCACACACCATGAGTTATGGAGAAAGTGGAAGGGCAGATGGGGAGTACTGATCAAAGAAACTATCTTGTCACCTATGCTGCCAGGGCCCATGGCCTTCCTCTTTTTGAAATCATTATTGTGCCCGTCACAGTTACTTCTTGTTTCTCTCTTTCTTAAGTTTTTTTGCCTCTATGGTTTTTGATATCCCCTCCTGATTGTTCTTTAGATTGCTTTCTATTTACTTTTTTCATGCTAAATTCTAATGTCAAATATGTTACATTTAGTACCATTTATTTGATTTATTTGCAGATTTTATGTTGAGATTTAGGTTTGGTATTAATTATTTCACCTAAAAGTTGAGAGAAACTCTCTTTTGCAGTTCTTGTCCAAACATGGAATAGGAAAGCTTAGTGCCCGTTCAGTAATTTTCTAATTTTCAACTCCAATTTTATAACTAAACATATTCTAATATTTTATGTTTCACAAAACAACAACATTCATTTCTATAAAACTTAGAAAACATCTTTTTTGATGTTTTTCAATTCACAGTATAAAGTTGAAAAATTAGAAAGTTGAATTTTCTGTTTTCTAATGGGAGATTCAACCATTCAATAGAAAATTGGAGTTGAAAAATTAGAAAATATTTTCTATAACTAAACAGGCCCTTTGTATTTGGAGAATATGATTCCCCAGCCCTTAAATTACTCTAAAAAACAAAAATAATTGTCCTCTCTTTTCCTTACATATTGTGTACACTATCCTATTCAGAGGTTCAAAAGTACATGCTGATAATTCCTACTTCATATTGATAGATCTTACTTTCTGTTTTGAAATCTTTTGTCCCATGTCATATTTTTTGTTTCTTATTACAAAATTTGAATCTTGGGAACATGTATAATGTTCTATATAATTTCTTTCCACATTTAGCTACATTATACATTTAGACATAGCTTTATTCTTTCTAGTACATGTCTATTTCTCTAAATGTGTTAAAAGTACTGGAAAAAGAAATTTTGGTTGCATACTGCTTTTTTCTATTTATTAATATATATATTCCTATAAGGCTATTTTCGGGAGAGAATTAATAATGGAAGGGAATGGAATGGTATGAAAATGAGTGGAATGGAAATAAATGAAATGAAACTGAATCTTTTCTCCTTGTTTCAAGTGGTTTTTTTTTTTTTTTTTTTGGGGGGGGGGGGGGATGGATGGGGATGGATGGTAATGGAAGTACTTTCTCCTTGTTCGATAGAGCTGTTGAAATGGATGGAATGAAAAATTATTAAACAACAAATGACAAAAGTATCTCACAACGAACTATAAAAAAGATGAATATAAAAATATTGTAGTTAGTTTTGTCCAAGTACAACATTAAAAGTTCCTATTATTTCCATTCCATCCATTCTCCCTCAAATTGGTGGCAACAAAAGATGGAACTTTCGAGAAGATTGGATAGAAACCCAATCCATCCAGTTCCATCCCATCCCATTATTAATGTTTGTTCCATTCAATGGGAACCTCATTTCATCTAATTCCATTTCATCCAATTTCACTCCACTCATCTCCCAAACACACCCTAAAGTTTTATTGCTAGAGTACTTTTCTTTAGATGTTTATAATTATGTATTCTTCAAATGCTTAACATTCAAAATAGAAAGTTAGGCTTCATTGAGATGTCACGGAATGTTTTATTTTCCATATGGTACTTTGATGATTTTTCCCCCCAAATTGTGTAGACGGGTGGCTTGAGCAATCGGCAGAAGGAGCACAAGAAGGCCATGCCGATTGCTGCAAAGAGAATGAAGGTGGCAAGATCTCGGCAAGATAAAAAGAAAAAGCAGAATCGTTCCGGCAAACAGTTTCGCGGGAAGAAAGGATGGAAATGATCGGAAGTATCACTCTTGTATCTTCATTTTTTTGTCTTTACTTACCCTTCTCCATGTTACTTTATTGTTCTCGAGGATTTTCATGGTAAAAGAGATCCCAGTTGTTTTCAATGATTGGTATTGCAATTTAACAAATTGCAATGTAAAGTGAATTTGGCCAATGTAAAGTATTCTTCTTATTGATACAGAAGAAGCTGTTATAGGAACCATTCGGCCAATGCAATCAGGGAATAAGTACGATGGTTGGCTGGGTTTGGGATGTTTGTTGACATGAGCTTTGCTGGTCTTGGATTTGTTTTTTTTTTTAATCATATATAGTTGCAGTGCTAAATTCCAAAGTATTGGCTGACAGCCTATGATGCATTGCTATGGCCCGCAATGGGAACAAAGCAGAGAATGATGGGAAATAAAGTGGCCTTATGGTCATTGTGCACGAAAGCATAATAAAACTCATGTTCTTGGTGGTATTCTTTGTTCATATTCAGCTTTTCCCCATTATTCCTTTTAAACTTCAATTGTAACCTTTTAGGAGAATTGAATTTTACTTCTAAAAAAGGCACACAAAAAAAAAAAAAAGATACCTAGTTTCCAATTCAACTTTAATCCTAGTAGTTAGGGATGCAAATGAGTCAAGATTTGTTGCTTTGCTGAGAAATTTGTCTTCTAAAAAAGGCAAAAGAGAAAAAAGGTACTCAATTTTTAGTTCAACTTTAATCTTAATAGTTAGGATGCAAACGAGCGAGCAAAGATTTGTTGTTTTTCTAAATTTGAACTTGGCTTGATAGAAAAGCCTTAGCTTGAGCTCAAAAGAAGCTTGTCAACTCGAACTCGATCTCACAAGAAGCAAGCTTCTCGTGAGCCAAACTCAAGCTCAATTAAGAGATTTGTTTGAGAAGAAAGGATAAGAGATGTCACACGAGATTTGTTTGAGAGGTAGAAAGAAGATGATGAAGACAAGTAGAGGTAAAATAAAGACACAAAGACAAATAGATGCAGAGTGACAATGACGAAGATGAAGAAAAGTCAGATGGCAAAGACGATGATGGAATGGGGCAGTGTGCGGCGCCAATGTGCTCACTCTAGATCTGTCTCATAGTCATTGGTGTGTTTCAGAGAGAGATGGGGTGTTCCAACGGTAAAGATGATGACGACATGAGGTAGTGTGCAGCACCAGTGTGCTCACTCCTGATTTGTCTCACACTTGTTGGTGTGCTTCAGAGAGGGAAGGGCATGCAGATGGTGAAAACAACGATGCAGTGAGGCAGTGTGCAGCACCGATGTGCTCACTCCAGATCTATCTCAACGTTGTAGGTGTGTTTTAAAAAGGGAAGAGGGGCTTCCAAGTTTCTATGGGAGTAGTGAGAGATTAACTCTTGATGGAAGTAAAAATGTCTCATTTAGTAAGGACTGACCACGTGTCTGTTTAGAAGTATATAAGCTTGCGACCGCAGTCGATTTATTCGGAGACCGAACTAGGGGGAAATGTTGGTCTCTTCTAGAATTAGGCGAATGAACCCTGGACACCTGGGTTATAAAAAATAAAATAAATAAATAAAAAAGGAAAAGGGGTGTGTGGCAGCTTCACTGCTTCAAGGTTTGGACCATTTGGTTATAAAATATATATTATGTTGAATGATGAATTAATACATATATATAATAGTTTTGAGCATATTGAATTTAATGATATTATTATAATAATGTAAAGTTTGATAATTTTATATTAAATAATATATTTATAAAAATTAAAAATAAATTTACTATTATATTTATAGAGGACCCAGTTCACAAGTTACTAATCAAATATGTTCATAAGTGTTAATAAATATAGTTTTACCAACCTTAAATTCAACTCGTTTATAAATTGGGTTTCAAAATCAGGCTCAATCTTTACTTATTTATTTTAATGAACAAATTCTAATAAGTTTTTATAGATCAATTAATTATAGAAAAATGAATTAAAAATAAAAAAATAATAATCTCATAAAAACATAATTTATCATCTCTTTTGCCAAGTGAGGAAAAGGTTACTCACTTTGTTAAAATTCTTCAATTTTGGTGGGATTAACATTTGACATGATTGTTATTCCTATCACTATTTTGTTCTACCACGAAGGTGGGCATATTTTAGCAAAAGTATGTCACCCCAAACATTACAAAAAAAAAAAATGGTATTTAGCGGCGATTTTGAAAACTGTCGTTAAATCAGCCGTCGCGGAGTATTTAGCGGCGGTGTTCAACAACTACTGGGGTAACCATTACTAAGTAATATTTTTTACGGCAGTTTAAGAATCGCTGCAAAATAAGTGATTTAACGGTGGTTTTTAAAATATTTAGTGACAGTTTCGAAACTGTCGAAAAAATTTTCAAAATATTGAATTTTAGCGGCGGTTTCAGAATCACCTGACCTGCGAAGCCTCCTTAGATAGTTGTGGAAGTTCAAAGCTCGAAAAGGGTAACTATCTTAGTATGTTAGCCGTAAAGGGTGTTCTTCTACGATATAAACAATCGTAGGCAGAATCAGTCTTTTTTTGCTCTAATATCTTTTTGACAATTTTTCTTACTTGTGACTTCAAGGGGCCTCATGATGTAGCCCCGATGGGTGCCTCATCATGAGATACAACCTTCCCAATATATCTTTTCCTTTTAGGGTATTCCTCTTTGAGGATAGGCATGCAAACGTATAACCCTTATGGAATTTTTGGCAACATGCTCAACTGTGTCAAGGTTGAGTGAGGCTTGTTTCCCCTTGAGACTAGACTTCTTGTTGATAAGGGTAACTTAGTGGCGAGCAAGGTGTTCCGTGTAAGACTTGTGCGGTTACCAAGCATCTAAAGCTTTCTTTGTAGCTTTACCTCAATCAATCATGGCTCTCTTGGAGCTGTCAGTCCCCTATGGAAGAGGTTGTTTGACATATTGTTCTTCTCAAAGATCTTAAGGTTCTTGTGAGGACTTGAGCACTCCTTTCTGGAATTGCAATTTGTCTTGGAAGGTATACGTTATGCTATTCGATAAGAAGGGAAGATTGTTTATGAGGGTGCCTCTGTTGATTGGATGTCAATGGGGCTTGCTCGAAGGAAATTGTGGGAAGAACCTGCGGGGTGATCTCCAATTCCACAATTGTCTCTCTTGACCATGATGATTCTCCGACATGAGCAAAGCTTATCTTTAGTGCCATAGGATTTGACGTTTTGCTCATTCCCACAAATAGTGTTAAATTGTTATTGTCAAACTATAACAATCAAATTTGTATGTAGGGGAACCTTGACAAATAGTCAGTAAGCCCAGGTGAGAAGGAAGAGCAAGGAGTTGTTGAAAGATATCAACAGTTGGGGGCTTGACCCCTGTCTGGGGGAACGAAATGATGGAGCACCAGAAAGGTAAAAAAGGTCTCGAATGGGTCTCCGAAGGGTGCCTGTAGAGTCCACGAATGAATCTTTAGAGAGGGCGTCAAGACAAAAGTCAGTCAAAAGGCACGCTGGGATTTCTCCTGCATTAGCCTTTTAATGCCTCGGTTAGAAGATGTCATGGAAAAGTAAAGATGCAGTTGAATGCAATATGCTCAAATGTGTCACTCAAATAGAGTCCGTGGGTACCCTGTGATAAGATGCATAGGTAAGCAGTATGAGTGAGTTGTATAGGTGGAACCTTTGGGTGAGTGACACGGAAGGGTAGAAAGAAAAGCTCTCCTGTTAGAATAGCTTGATTAAAATCAAGGGATCGATGTATTTATAGAGGTCGACCATGATTGGGACACGTGACATACAAATTGATACACTAGTTAGCTTAAGAGAGGGGTGAATTAAGCTTTTCACCCTTTTTGACAAATAAACTTGAATAAAATAAGTCAAAGCAAAAATGCTGTAAACAAAGAAATAATTGCAGAACACAGGATATATAATGGTTTAGCCTCAACTGCATAGTTCATTACCTTTTTTCACAACCAAAGATTTTGCAATCACACACACTAGTGTATTATATTACCTTGTAGTTTTTACAGGCTCAACTACCAACCTATAACACTTGGCTTTTTCAAACAAGCTAAGCCAGAACTACAACTTTGTCACAAGACAAGACATAACCTTTACAACTTGACTTTTCAAATAGGCTAAGTCACAACCACTACCTTTGAAAGGATCATGTGTAACCTTTTACAAGTTCAAAAAAAATTGTGAAATTTTTTTTCAAGAGAATATGAATAAAACAATAAACTCAAATGCTTTTCTCTTGACAAGGAGAGTTACAAGATTGGAATGAAGCACACTCTCTTAAATGATTTCTCAAAGAAAGATTTTTAAGAAGAAAGCACATGAGAAGCAAGATTAGAATGTAGGAAGATTTCTTCAAACTCTTTAGAAGTTGGTATGGAATGCACAAGTAGTTCTAGTAACATTCTTCAAGCTGTTTCATCTCCTATTTATAGATTTTTTTCATTGAATGTTAGCTGACATGACAAAATTCAAATTGAATGTTCCATTTGTCTCACAACTGTCATTTTTTGTCTCTAACAACATTAAATAACATTTATTAAATCATTCAAGAAAACTCATGATGTCTAAAATACATTAACTATTCTGAAAAATTGAAACTATCAAGCATTGAATGCGTCCAACAACTATATTTTTCAAAAGTAGATAGCAGTTACTTGACTGATTTATAGAGATGCTCGACTAATATAGCACTTTAATCGATTGAACAATTTAGGTAATCGATTATATGTAGAACTTACTCGAGTATGACCAAACATTACTTGACTATCATAAGCCACAGAGACTAAGTATTGATCACCTGACTACCAAGCTAGGCTAACTCGACTAATAGAAATATTTACTTGTGCACAAACATTTGATACTTGATTAACTTTGAAGTTCATAAACTTGGCTAGAGACAACCCAAACCTTACTCAACTAACTCAATAAGACACTCGATTTTTAGAAATAGATTAGTCGATTGACAACATGTTTTACTCAATTAATTTTGAGAAACAGAGAGCATGCAAAAATTATTCGACTAAGAGAACCTTAATAGTCAATTGAAAGATTTTATTGAAAAAACATAATAGATTGTTTTGAAACACACAAAGCTTTACTTGATTATATTTTAAAGAAAACAAATAAATGTGTAAAGCATTCGACTAACACATATCAATACTCGATTAATTTAAGTATATCAGTCGATTGGAATATAGGATTTACTCAATTCAATATATGCTCAGATTTCAATGCTATAGAGATACTTGATTAATCTCCAAAGCATACTCGAGTGTTGAAGGATTAATACTCGATTATATAAAGTGCCATACTCGATTGTGGCTTTAAGAAATATAGATTTTGCAAAAGCATACTTGAGTAAGAACTTGTCAATAATCAATTGAATCACTTCAATATTTGATTGACTTGAAAGCAATACTGGGAAATACTCGATTAATTTTGTAAAACGCTTTTTATACTTAGCCGATTTTGAAAAATATTTTCTCACAAACTTTTCATTATGCTCGATGTAATAGATAACCATATTTGGCTATTTTGGAATATATACAAGAATATGAGCATGAAGTTTTTTAATTTAAAATGTTTTGCAAATCATTAATAAACCAAAATTAATGAAAATATATTTTCTAAAATTATTTTCTTCATAAATCAAAATACAAATTTCTCAATACAAATGCAAGAAGCGCATGACTCTTCTACTGTATCCGGTGGTTCTAATCGTCTCGAAATTAGGCATGTATAGAGAAACCTAAGTAAGAAATCACCCTTCCTCGAGGAAAGTCCTAGGAGGAAGGAGAGTCTTCAAAGGTTAGCCTTATCACCTTGAAGCAATGAGGGGTGAAATCTTAAGGGTTTTCAGGTGACCCAGATGGTCACTGGAGATTTGATCAAATGTTTACGCAGATGCTCAAAAAGGTCATTCGTGGATGCTCATGAAGGAGAAGCATGTGGTAAGGTGTGTGACGTGGTGAGGAAGATGGCATGGCATTATAAGGTATGCAGGTGCGTCGACCGAATGACGTGTAACAGTGTTTGGGAGGCATGGCTTGGCACAGATGGTTGACATGGGCACACATGGGCTCAAGGTCGTAGGAGACTGGGCTGTGTAGCGGCTGCGACTGCGGGATAGTAGCACGAGGCTGAGGGAGAGTGGGCATGGATGGTTGGAGGCCCAGGTGTGGTGCACGGATGTGGCAAGCTGGCGGAAGACAGCCGTGCGAAAGAGTCATTCATGCAGCTGTGTGCGTGGAAGACTAGTGCGACATGCGGGATGCTGTGGAAGGAAAACTCTTCCATGTGGCCATGGGCGTGAAGGGCTCCTGCCTGTAGGCAAGCATGGAAGGGTGGCTGCGTATGCGATCTGCAGTAGGCTAGCACCCTTGCCAAAAAAGGCCTATGTAGGGCCATGCCCCCTATTTATAAGGGGGGCCTAATTATTGCTTGCGCAACCTTCTCTTCTTATCTTTTATTAATTTTATTTTATTTTCATTTTTTCCTTGGCTTTGATTTGGCCTTTTGAAGGGTGCATTCTGAGCATGAATACTTGTACGAAAGCAGGCATTTCCCTTGAGAATCTTATCGGGGACTTTTCTAGGGGGATTGCGCTCTCGATGACTAGGCTATAATTGAAGTATTTGCCTTGAATAACGAAATAGATGTTGATAATTTTAATTTGAAAAGATGTGAAGATTCTATTATCTATTATCTAACCCCCTTATAAATAGAGTTTGATTTCTCTTTTTAGGTATGGAAAGAATCCTGCACAAAATATATTACTCTCTCTTCTAATTTTTGACATAATTGATTTAGGTATTGGAGAACTTATGCAAGAGACAACCCATCCCTTCTGATTGTCTTTCATTTTACAAGTCTCTTGAAAATTGAAGACTCAAATTTATTATTGTATCTCGACAATAATTTTATGATAAAAATTAATAATTTTTGGGAAGATGGTATAAAATTATTATATTGTATGCTTTAAGTTACCACTTTTTACTTTTTTTTAATTTTTTAAATATAATATGTTGGAATTATAGTTACATTGGGATTAGTTTCCTAACGATAAGATAAATGTTTAGAATTTGAATTTATTTCAAATTCACTTGCACTTGAATTTTAACAATATGATGGGATAAATGATTGGAATTTGAATTATATTCAAATTTTTATAGAGATATGCTTATCTATATCTGTATGATACTTATAAATAAACAAAGAAACCAATGAAAATAAACAAAAATTAGAATCAGTTTTTGATTGCTCATATACTGTTTTTGGCATCATCATTCGAGTCTTGGGTGGACAAATGGTGAAAAAATAATTTTTTTTTTATAGTTTTCTTCTACGGAGATCGTTAGATAAATTAGTTTCGATTATTCTATTGAGATTCAAGTATTTTACATACCATTTATAATTTTATTAAAAGTTTTACATAATATAATATTGTCAAGTGATGATATTGTCTCTTTGTTCTCACTTACGCGGCCAAGAAATTTTTAAATTATAATTTATAATGTATGAAAACCTTTCGAGGGTGTCGTTTTGGTGTTTCTTAAATATTTATGTTTTTGAAATTCTAAAAATTATTTTTGAGTTATTTTTACAAATTCAAAAACTTTACGAAACGACCCTAAAATATTTATGTTTTCCAAACTTTAAACAATATTTTTGAACTATTTTTACAAATTCGAAAACTTTTTAGGACCATTTTGTAAAATTAAAACAATATTGAAAGTGCATTTCCTATATAGAAACACATCTCCTTCCATAAAGAGATTAGAGTGGGAATTTTTTAGTCTCTAATATAAAATTTTTAATGTTTTTAAAAATTTGTTTGAATCTATTATATGTTTATTTTTAAATTAAATAATTATTTTATAATTTTTATATTTACAAAAATTTTAGATTTTTTATTTATATATTTTCTCTATATTTTTATCTTTTTTTTTAAAAAAACCATTTTTTATTTTTATTTTATATTATATCTATTTCTTATTTTCATTTTCGCACCTGAATTATACTACACTTCTTGAAAACGCTTTGCAAATGGGAGACATTTTTCCCGTAAAATAAAATGGCAAGTTGGCAACGCATCCTCCTGAAGAATAAAATCTCAAATTCTACTTTCCAAATCCATCCTTGAAAAAATAATTAAATTCCTGGAAAGCCACTGTCCGAACCGAACGCATCCGCCACACCACCCATGAATCTTTCTTTCTCGGTTGGACTTTGGAATCTTCAAAAACAAACAGCTTATTTCTTTATTCGCGGCGCATTAGGGCTTTGTTTCACTTTCGTCATCTTCCCATCTCAGCCAAACCCTAGGGCGAGAAGGAAAAATGGTGCTCAAGGATGAGAATCGCAGCAACGACGGCGAGCAGCCTCTGGACCTGTTCTTGAAGATCGGCTTGGACGAGCGAACCGCCAAGAACACCGTCGCCAACAACAAGGTCACGGCCAATCTCACTGCCGTCATTCATGAGGTACTGCTCTTTCTCGACGTTCATACTCCTGTTCCCGAGCAAACAAAAGAAAAGTTTACGGCTCGAATTGACCGGATTACCAGCACGAGGAATTTAGGATTCAGTATTTCTCTTACCTACCTTCGCAACAAGCAAAACAGTGATATTTTCATAAATCTGCCCGTTTTCATTCTATTTTCTAATCCAACCGAAGCAGTTGCAAAATTTAGCTGCAATTCTTTCGTTTTTCTTCTCATGTGTTTTTATGTACTTTTTCAACCCGCAAATTCCATGATCAAACAAAGCGTTACTTGTTATGATTTTCTTTCTAGGCAGCTGTAACTGATGGCTGTGATCGGACTGTTGGAAATCTTCTTTACACAGTAAGTTTAACTGACATAAAGACACATGTTGGCTCAGATTGTTCTCCTCTAACGCTCGCATGCACACGCACACCCAAGTTCCCTAGTATTTATGCCCATAAGAAGTGACATTACCAGAGCCTTGGAATAAAAGCTAAAGTTAATAATATTATTGAAAATTGTTGCTTGTGAAAAACAAGTGAAATTGGTCAAACTTTTGCTACTATGTAATGCTAATTCTATTCTTGTGACAACAGGTTGCTACAAAGTTCCCTGCAAATGCCCTTGTGCATCGGCCAACACTGCTGCAGTATATAGTCTCATCAAAGGTTTGGAAAAGAATTGCTAAGTTCTTGATTTTCAATCTATTTGTAAATATATTGTGCTCCAATAGATTAATGATAATCTGCTTAATCAATTTAGCAAGCTGTTCCTTTTTTATTTGCAGATAAAATGCCCTTCTGTTGGAACTATAAAACTAGAAAATAAATTTGGTGTTCTGATATTTATTTGTGTTCTTTTACTCTTGCAGATTAAAACTCCTGCCCAGCTAGAAGCTGCCTTTGCTTTTTTTGCCACTACTGGCTCAGAGAATTTTAAGATCAATGAGTTTGAAGAGGCTTGTGGTGTTGGTATGATAGAACAAATTTGATCTTAGTCCATATCTTGTGATGATATTAATCTAACTAGCTCTGTAGTTCTAGAAGTTAGAGTCAATGCCTTTTTTTTTCAGAATTTACTAGCTTTTTGATGTCATGTACCTAGGCTTGAGCTAGGGTTTTGATAGGAAATGAGAAGAATCTGAGAGAGAATTAGAACATAAAGGTAGGGGGAAACAGATAGACATGAGGGAGGATTCAAACAGAACAAAGATAGAGAGAGAATTAGAGGGAATCGGGAGAGAGATCAGAGAAGTTGAGAGAGAAACAGATTTCAATTATCATTCAACTATGTCTAATCCTCTAGGTTTTAGCCTATTTATAGGCTTTCAGTTATTAGAACAACTGAAAGGTACAACAGCTACAATACAGCAAGGTACAACCTACTACAATACATCTAAAACATAATTACTAATATATCCTTGTATATCCTTGGGGTTGTGACATTTGATTACTATTACCAATTTATGAACCGTTCCATGGGCACATATGCGAGAAACCAATTTTAGTTAGGTCTCTTCCTGCTTGTAGGTTTATGATTCTGTGGTTTAATTTGCTAAATGATATAGTTTCTTATGAAATTTATGTTCATAATTTTTTATGCCTTGATCCATCCTTCCCTCCCTTCATTTGGTAGTTGATTCTGGTGTTTTTCTGGTTAAACGACTAGCCCTACTCTGTTGCATTGTTGGTGAATCTAAATTACTTAATCTGTGATATCACCTATTTTAAGCATTTGCATAGGATGTGTCCAGTTATGGTTTGAAGGTGTGAACTGTTTATTTGTATGGGCAGTTAAAATGTGAGTGAATCCTGAGGTTTGGAACATAACGTGCATTGGATGTAGCTCAGACCATTCCAGTTGTTTTCTTTTCCTTTCCTTCAATGTCTTATAACTTGTGATACTTTGTGTGCATAAAGTAGATTAACTTGTTTGTCTTTCATGATGCTACATTTTTTTTCATTGACCATGACACATGGTGCACGCCTAGTGTCCTGGTTCCATCTTCCCATTCCTTCTTGTAGAGTTTTGGAAATTCACATTGGCATTTGCAAACAGGAGTGGAGGTCTCCATAGAAGATGTTGAGCGCATTGTTGCTGAGCTTTTTGAAGAGCAGAAGAATGTAATTCTAGAGCAACGCTATCGAACAAATGGTTGGTATCTCTCTCTGTTTCTCTGAGGTTGTTTTCCATTCTATTCTATTTGCTATGTGAAGAAAAGAAATGTTATTTACTAAATTATGGCATTTGAATTTCCTGATTTGGTTTGGTGACATTCATTTTACATTTTTGGGGTTCATTTGGTCATCTTAGTTTGTTTTGTGATTCATGACTTAGATTCTTCCTAGTCATGAATCCTTGGGAGAGGGGTTGGGCTAGGATGAGAAGCTTGGGCCTTTTTAATTAGGCTTTTTTGGGAATGAGGCTAAGGAGTTCCGCCTTAGAACTATAAACTTTGCTAAGGAGAGTGGGCTGCATTGAAATATAGGAGTGATTGTCACGCACATAGGCCATGGCGTGACATCGGCTATTTTTCTGTTTTAACGTTACTTGCGTTTTTGTTGTTTTCATTTACTTAATACTTTTGTACTCGTTGGTTGAGGGTAGCTGTACGTTGAGAGGGTGTCTTAAGGGAATATCCTACGTGTAAAGGGGCCTGGGAAGAGACAAAATAGTTAGTTAGGAAGGGTGGAATTTGCTGAGGCAGCACCTAGGCTAGAGGGCTATATATATCCTCTAGCACCAGCCTGGAAGGGATATGAAAAATTTGAGGAATATTATTCTCCTTCTTCATTATCCCTCTTTCTCTCCCTCTTGAATCTTTCTTTCTCGTTTCTGTATTTCTCCCTAAGACTCCCTTCTGACCTTCTCATTCGTACCGAATTAGAAGGTTGCACACTTGTCACTGTTGAGCTGTGAAAATCTAGTATCAGAGCACTGGTTCTGGACATTTTGATAGAAGTAAAGATGGTGGAAGGAAGCCACATGAAGAATTTTGAAACGTAGCTGCAGCATGTCAACTCTACAATGACCGAGCTCCAAAATAGGATGGGCCGGATGGAGGTCGGAGGAACCAAGAACCGAGAGGTGATCCGAGCTATGGATGGTAGGATGGAAGGGGACTTGGAAGGAATGGGTCAAAGATTGGAAGGTATGGAGCAGAGGCTGGATGGGTCCATGGCTAGACTACGTGACGACATGCAGCAATTCATGCTAATGTTCACACGGCAGAACTAGGTAAGAATGGCTGAAAACTTTCCTCCTAGAAATAGAGATGAGCCCATACTGCATAGAGATGAGGGGAATAGGGGTCGTGCCAATGTGGGCGTAGAGGCTGACCCAGAAGAAATGTTGGAAGGAGTGGTTGGTAACGATAGGAATGGTAATTACATGAATGGTAATCAGTTTATAGGGGTAGGAGATAGTGTGGAGCCTCTTCCCTTGGCAGGGTTGGTTTATGGAGGCTGTTATGTGTCTTGGGTGTGTTTAATCAGTTTATTCATTCAAGGGTGGCGATTGGGAGTATGGTTAGTTTTGGCCAAGATAGGTGGTGAAATCAAAGCCCTTTGCGTGAAGTTTTTATTGGCCTTCGTAATGTGGCTATTAATAAAGAAGCTGTGATGTTGGATTGTTTTTTCTATAACTTTTAGTACAGCAGTGTGGTCCTTGGGCTTTATCCATAAATTTCAAGATTAAGAAATTTTCTTATTGCCAACTTTTCATAACATACTCCAATGCTATCTTATGACAAGGTAGGCAGAGGTTGGATGGTATGGAGCCCATCACGGAGGGTGACCTTTGTTGTTCATTCTTTATGGTGCTCTTTGTTACAAAGGCTATTAAGACTTTCCATGAAAAGCTATGTGGAGAACAAGAATTTCTCTAGTGTTGCTTTCTTTATGTGGATGGCTATTCTCAGAGCTGTCTTGACTATTGATAATTTGAGAAACCATAGGAATATGGAATTGGATTAATGCTATTTTTTCAACAATAAATCAGTAATAGCATATTCAACACTTTATGGCTTATGTGATTGTGAAATCCCTTTACTGCTAAAAGGGAAGTTGTATTGAGATGGCTACAAGGCTGTTTTAGTTGTATGACTTGGAATGTTGTGCAATTAAGAGCCAACATGTGTAAAACATGAGGGTAGTTGAGATAAGAATGTTACAATTGGCATGCGTCCATACAAGAAAAGACAAATAAGACACACGATCATATTTAATAATGTTGAAGTGAAGCCTATTGAAGATAAGATGTGGGGGTCATGATTAAGATGATTTGAACATGAGAGAAGGCCAATGGACGCACTTGTGAGGTGAGTGGATAAAATGAAGGAAGCTTATAACAAATGAGGGAGAGGATGACCAAAAATTTTGGTGGGAAACTATTAAACTTACATATGATATAATGACCTTAACAAAGCTTATGGTCACGTGTAGAAATGGTTGGAGGTCTAGAATTCATATAGCAACCCCACTTAGTGGGATTAAGGTTTGTGATTATTTTTTATTTTTAGTAGTGAGTCCATGGATTATCTTCTTTTTCTCTGCCAAGTTAGTAGGAGGTTTGGAGATTTATGTCTCTGGTCTTGGGTTTGTTACAAGTAATTCGAACCTCAGTAGGTTTTTTGGATCTTGGAGGAGTTACCTCCCTATAACAAAATGGTCTGTGTTGATGACCATTTTGTATATGCACATGGTTGTGTATTTGGTGGGAGAGAAATAAAGAGAGTTCTTGAAAACTTAAGAGACTTTGGTTTTTCAGTTGAAGAGTGTCGTGATTTCTACTTTATATATTTCGCTGAGGATGGCACTCCTTTTTGTTGTCCTCTGCTATTTTATTTAATTTCTGACTGGAACTCCTTATATCTTGCTCACTTTTTTATAGGGTGTGCTTTTTCTACAAGGTTTGCCTTTTTAAGGCATTTCTTTTTTATATATACTACAACAACTAAAAATATCTTCCAAGTATACCGAAACTGAGATAGAGTGGGTGCTGAACTTTTTATGCTTGCCTTTTGGTTTAGAAATGACAATTTTTGTTCAACTATGTGGGTGTGGACCTTGTACCACCACCTTTCATATGAGGAGAATGGATGTAATGGAAGAAGTTTTTTAGCAAAAGAGGTAGAGGAAGACCAAGAAAAAGTTTGTGGAAAATTCTTACGTAGGATATAAGTTATCAGGCCTTACAAAAAATATGACCATATATAGAGATAACGGTGAGCTAAAATTTCTGTAGTTGACTCCATCTAGTGGGATTAAGACTTGATATGTTTTGTTTTTGTTATAATGTTCCCTCATAATCTTATCTTGTTCTAATCAACAGTTCAATTTTAATATCTTATCCTGTTCTAATCAACAGTTCAATTTTAATATCTTATCCTGTTCTAATCAACAGTTCAATTTTAATCTTTTTTAGTAGGAGAGCTATTTGGTCATGTGCGAAAGAGGCAGCCTTGGGCTGATCCAAAGATTGTTAAGGTACCACTTTGCACATGTATGTATATTTAACAGATGGCAAATAAACTTTTAGTAATCTTTATTTTGATTGTCTTTGTTGCCCATGTTGTCTTCTGCAACAGAAACTCATAGACACAAACTTATATTCTTTGCTTGGTGAAAGGACTGCTGCTGATGATGAAAAGCCTAAAAAGAAGAAAGAGAAGCCTGTTAAGATTGAGGTGAGACAGCTGTATTTATATCTTCTGTTGACCACATGTTTTCTTGTTTGATGGATCTAAGAATTTTCTTTCATTTTTTTTTAAATTTCATGTCTAGGAACATAGCATTTCTGTGGATGCACTGCCAAAGCCATCTGAGGAAGAGCTCAATCCATTTTCCATATTCCCTTCACCAGAGGAAAATTACAAGGTAACCAATTGCATGATCCTCATATCTGTTTATTAGTGATTTGTTTCATAAGTCCCTTTTTTTTTTCTGTTGTTGTGGATTGCTTTAGAATACATTAAAAAGTTCCATAAACTTAGTGTTTGCTTTTTTTTTTTTTTTGTTGGGGGGGGGGGTTGTGGGGAACCATTGGAAGCTGTATAGTGGCAGCTGATATGTGGCTAAAACACTTGAACTTTTTGTCACATTCTTAGAGTTACCTAGGGTTGAGACTGGAAGTAGGGGGAAATTGGAACGAGAGAATTGAAAGAAGGGAGAGAAATTAGTAGAAAGGGAGGGACAAATCAGAGAGAATTGAGGAGGGATAGAGAGAATTTTAACGAAATGATTTCAATATCATTTCACATAATATCCTATCCTCTTACAAATAGCCCTTTTATAGGCATAGTTGGCTGTTAACTGAACTCATAACAGCACCCGCCGCTGCTTCTTCATCCAATTCTCATTCTCATTGTCTATTTAATCTCTCTTTCTCCTTCTAGGCCCATTCCTCTTTGCTTTTGTGTTCCTTCTCTTTTGCTTTTCCTGCACTTGTAAAATGTCGTCTTCGCAGATCTCTATGTGAAGGCTCTTTTTTCCCATTGATCTGTAAATCCCAGCAATGTCGTGGATCTTCATACTTGAACTATGCCAGTGCATGGTAGCAATAAGTACTCTGGCAACAACCTTTTCTTTCAACATCTTCCCAACTGCATGGCAGTTCCTCTGTTTAACCCTAATGGTCTGCTCCCACAACTTGACGATTAGTTCCATGCATTTTTCCAGTAGGCCAACTCCTCCTCTAGCACAAACTAGTACACTAGTACTTCCATCATATCTAAATGGTCTAATATCCACAAGAGAATGCTGAATTGTTATCTCCAGGGTAAGGCTGACCCCAACAGTACCTGGAGGAATTGATTGGTAATCACTAGTCCATATTTGATGAAGTAGGAAGTCATAGCGACCACCAATAGTAAGTATTGTCCCTTCCACAATTGATGCAAGATTATTCTCCTTCCTTAAATGTATCTGAAAAAGCAAATCACTATGATATCCCTCAGTTGGTGGCATTAGGGCATCAACAAACACATGGTTCTCACTTTTCCACACTCTTAAATAGCTGAAGAGCTCTGACAATTCATCAAGTGCTTTTTATGTAAGCCTGTTAGCAAGAAGGGCACTTTGTAGCCTAGGAAGGTCCTGCTCTACAACTGCACAGAACCTTAGTCCTACTGTTTGCAACCTATTTACAGTTGCTTCTGTAAGATTGAGTTCCTGCCGATGATTGAAGATGCAAAGAGCCCAACCAAGACAAAAGTTTGACAACACTCCTATTTAGTTGAGGAGAATCTCCCAGCAGCTCTTAGGTATTATCTCCAAATACTTAGTGCAATGCTGTCTGAATACTTCCACTGTTACTGCAGCAACCTGGTCCCGAACTTCAGTATCAAAATTTGTGTCCTGGACAGATGGAGTATCCTTTCTAGCTAAAACTAATCTTTTGACATTATCATGGTGGTCTTTGGTGCTTAGAATCTCCACATTGAATGTAACATTCACAACCTTATCATAAACACTGGTGTCTTCTGAAGTATGCATTGTTTGCAAAATATTGTCTGACAATTCATATTCCATCCCCCGAGGGAAAACATGTTGTAGTTCTGTGGCAGATGGACTATCTACAGGACTTGGGGACATCAAGAGCTGTAACAAGGATACTGAATCTGGAAATTCAGCAACCCATGCTGGAGGAAGTTCACCCATCTATTTAAGATTAGAAAGAACAATATGCCTCTCCATAGCTGTTCCCAATGGGTGCCACAACTCAAAGAAGACAACCCTTAAGCTATACAAGTTAGCTTTTTCATCGATCTTTGGCCACCCTTCCTCAATTTCCAATGTAGTGTAAAAATGGGTACCAACTTGGCCAGTGCGATCTAAAGCAACTCCAGCCATTTTGACAGGGTTTGAATCCTTGTCCAACTCATCTTCGGCTTGATCTTTAGCCGGCATCATAAATGAATCAATGTATTGATCCCATGCTACTTCATCATGCTTTATTAGCTGTCCTTCAGATTTCTTGACAACTGTAACAGGATTCATTTCAATAGATTTCTCCTCCGTTGGAGCCTCAATAATTCCTCCTGTTGCTGCCATTCCTCCTTTGGCATCCGGAGTTGTCTACTTCAATTCAGGTCTTCCCTCATCTTTGGCATCATCCATTCCTAATCTTAGGGATACAACCGCCTCAAGAATACCTCCAATCTACTGGCTGCTCTTAGTATAACCTTTAGGTTGTAGCCCATGCTTTTCGTTGCAACTCTCATCTCCAATCTAAATTAAGGAAGCAGAATATTCCTTAGAAAAACATTCAATTGGAATACTAACCCAAAATTTATGTGAAAATAGAATCAAAAAGTCGTCCAGCTGTCTGCTGAGGTCCTTGGTTCCTTTTCTTGTTGCAACACATTCTTCCTTGACTGTTTTCCCAAATGATTGTACACTTTCAAGAAGTCATTCAACCATCACCTTAGTTCAATTCCTTGAAAATTCATTGCAGTAACAACCTCTTGCTCAGCTTCTAAGGACCTCTTCGGAAATTTATTCTGATACTAAAATTCAGCAAACCTAATTTCACTGAAGCTTAATTTAGCAAACCTAAGCTGCCTCAATTGTTGCTTCCAGTTCAGTAACTATTCCGCTTCAGCGATTGCCGTGACAGTCGCCGGGATTTGACTCAGCCTTTTGATTCTAATTGGAATTACCATTAGGTTATTGGACTGATTCAACCTCAGAACCTCCTAGAATCTGTTTCCTAGTAATTTACTTCGCTTCGATCAAATCCTCAAGAGAGTTGTCGGCTCTGCTGCAATCTTTCTGAGGACACAATCAGTTTCTGTTGCTGCCAGGAATTAGTTGGAAACCAACTGGATAGCTACTTGATCAGCCCTGTCGTGGCTTCCTGAGGGTCTCCTACTCTCAGCTTCCAACTTCACCAGAATTTTGTCACTGGAACCGCTTGCCTATCTTGATTCGGTTAACTCACAAAGAAGCAACTGAGATGCAGTCGTTTGATTGCATCTTAAAAATCTGAATCTAACTGCGAAGAGTTGCCGGAATCACAATCGAAATCGTCGGAACTGCTCCACCTTAAAAATTTGTACAAGAACTCTGGATCGTTGCTGAGATTGCTTGGCTCGTTCGTGGATCTTCCACTGGACTCTCCAATTGTCGATCACCGACAGTTTAATAGTGACCGTGATAAATTGGATTGCCTGGAATTGTTCTCCCCAATGTCGCAATAGTCGTCGACATGCTTGAAATTGCCTTGCTTCGCCTTGCAACTCTAAAACCAGCTTTCGATAATTGTTGACTTGTTACAATTCTGAAAATCGCTAATCTACTATCAACTTCCAGAAATCGGCAGGCAAAGAGCTTCCAAGAACCGGTGGCTTTGCTTCACTGCTTTGCTTCGGAGATCGACTCTGATCCTGGGTCTTGTGGGTTATGGGCCCACCATGCTTCCACTTCGGCAACCTATTGTTTGAATTTGCCAAGAAATAGCAATCATCGATTATCAACTATCAACGGAGTTCCACCTCCGAGTTTGCCTACAAAATTCAAGCCAAGAACTGCTTTGCTTAGCTTCGTCTTTACAATCGGATTCTGATGTCTTCAAAATTGGATCGATGTAATTGCTTGTGATCACTTGCTTTGCCACCGAGACCAATTGTCAAATCCTGATTCTTCTTCGATTGGCTCTATTGCATTTAACGGATGTTGGCAGACTTTGCTTTGATGTATCGGCGACGGAAATTAATAGCCAAAAATCAACCAACTCAATTACAACTTCCAGAGAATGTTTGAATTTATAGCCGAGGAATGATTGGCTTGAATACCAATTGTCACATTCCTAGGGTTTCCTAGGTTGAGACTGGAATTAGGGGGGAAATAGGAATGAGACAATTGAAAGAAGGGAGATAAATTAGCAGAAAGGGAGGGAGAAATCAGAGAGAATCGAGGAGGGATAGAGAGAATTAGAATGAAAGGATTTCAATATCATTTCACATAATATCCCATCCTCTTACAAATAGCTCTTTTATAGGCATAACTGGCTGCTAACTGAACTCATAACAACACCCATATGCTCCTAACAGATTACAAAATATCTCCTAACAAACTACTGTAACCCTATTGCAATATTTCCCCTCTATTGCTCCTAGGGTCATGACACTTTTGCTACCTTAGTTGGTAATTATGCTAAAAAATGTCTTATAGTTAGTTCAAGTTCAAGTATGCTTTGTAGTTTGCTTTCTATTTTCAGTTGTCAGTCTTCATTTTTAATTTTGTGTGTTCAGTTTTCATTTTCATTTAAACAAATGAAAATTTAATGTATTGTTTGACAACTTTGTACTCATTTTCATTTCTGTATTTTATTTTCTTCCTCACTGTTGCCAGCGATTCCTTCATTGTTCTCTATCGTTGATGACTCCCTTGGCTGCTGGAGACTCCCAGATCAGATCTCTAGGAGTCTCATTGACTTCCATGGAGGCTGGTGAGATGGTTCTTGCACTGATCTTCTTCGATCAGTGTCACTCCTCTCCAGTGGCTGGCAACGGCTGGCCCCCTCTTTTCTAGCAAATTTGGCAGTGATAGAGCTTCTTCTCTGCAGTGAACCATGAATGGTGATTGGTGTCTCTTCTCTCTAGATCTCAGATCCTCCCTTGCTGGTGTCTCCTTACTCATTGGTGACTTCCATGGTGGTTGCTGGTGATTGAGAAGATTCCAGAATGAGTGGCTGGCCTTAGCAGTGTGGTCACCAACAAGATGGGGGGGAAGGAGATGAACAAAAAAATTGAAAACATAAACTGAAAGTGAACACACCATTGTTGTTGTTAGGACTTACAAACCAGGAACAGACAAGAAGAATACTCCACACAAATCCTTACACACTCACGAAATTAGAAAGACAGTAAGTACAATCAGTTATAACAGAAGAATATACAAGAACAATAAATGAAAAAGATCAAACCACAAACGAGATTTAGATTATCCTAGTTTGGAATGCCCATGCCCTTAGGCAAACCTACATCCAGCAGTCCAACACCCATAGAGCAATCTTTATTCAGTTGGAAATTGATCAGTACATCAAGTCCTCTCCCTCATCTATATCCCCGTGTATAAAACCCTCATTCTCTCAAGAATACACAAGACTAAATTCTTATCACTTAGCCTCTCTTTTCTCAAGAACGACACAACACTCGATCACAAATGAAATTGAGAACTCCCATTGATCCTATCGACTGCCCCTTGCCCTCTTATTTATAGAATGGGCAGACACCCCAATGAAACTAACCAACATGGGGATATTAGACCTCAAAAAACTAAGAAAATTACACTTTGAATTTGAAATCTAATTGCTCTAAA
Organism: Diospyros kaki; assembly: GCA_036245055.1. Classification (NCBI taxonomy): domain Eukaryota; kingdom Viridiplantae; phylum Streptophyta; class Magnoliopsida; order Ericales; family Ebenaceae; genus Diospyros; species Diospyros kaki. The sequence continues at coordinate 6,866,875 of BSEG01000010.1, forward strand.
TCTTCCAGCCTATAGATCACCAAGACTTCACTGATCTCCTATCACTCAAACTTGAGTCAAACTGTCAAAATTTTGAAAAATCTTCTCAATGCTGCAAAATTTTTGAAACAAACATTGATAATTGAACATTTTTTTATGTTTTTTTTTTCAAAATTTGAAAATGAAAACAAAAAAACTAAAAATGAAGTGCAACCAAACCAGCCCTCAGCTAAATTGGTTACTGTTACTCTGGCCCACCATTGCGTGCTTATTTATTAGTTGTTTCACTGGCTCATTTATCATGAGCTACACAAATTGGTATGGATATGGGCTACTTATAATGGAGATCACTCCTTGAATACAAAAAAATTCTTGAAGAATTTTAGATGCTTATTGGATTATTGTGGATCATTCTAGAAGTTTCTGAAGTATTCTGATAGTGCTAGAAGATTCTAAAATTTTGAGATTAGTAGGGCCCTCTAGAAGATTCTAGAGAAGTGTAGAGATATTGTAGATCCTTTTACACTTCTCTAGGAGGTTTGTATATATCTTAAAATCTGTAATTGGATCAATGAGAGGTGGCACAAACTTACCCAAGTATTCTTTCCGTGGCAGAGGACCCACATCCATGTAGGTGTAGCACCATCTTAACCTTAGTTATCTTACTTTCTGCCATGGGTTTAATCTTCAAGCACCCGTGCAACACTTAAGCTTTCTATTTCCTTCTAGAAAATGCCCAAGTTTAACCATACTCCCTCAATCTATAGGTGTTAGATTAAGAGAACAATGAAGAAAATGACAAAAGAACACTCAAAGAGTATTTTCGAAAGGATTCCATTTATTGCATTCAACAATATCTCACCTACTTGGATGCTTTCCTCTATCTATAAGCTCCCATGGAAGGAATGTGTGGGTGGGGATTCTGCAATATGTCAATGATCCAATGACACATTTTAAGATATTTATACAACCTCCTAGAGAGGTTTAGAAGTATCTACAATATCCCTACATTTCTCTGGAATTTTTTAGAGGCCTCCAGAAATCTCAAGAATTTTAGAATCTTCTAGTATCATCTACAATACTCCAGAGACTTTTAAAATGATCTAGAATACTCTGAAAGCATCTAAAATTCTCTTTACATGCCAAGAAAGTCAATACATTCTCCTGGAATCTTGTATACTCAAGGACTGGTCTCCATTATAAGTGGCCAAGATTGGTACCAATTTGTGTGGCTTGTGACATTGTCCATGCAAGTTAGTCCCAATAGTTTGGGGATAACATGGAAAGTAGAGGCAGGAAAAGAAGAGCAGGGAAATTAGGTTGTTTCAGAAAATGGGACATATGAGTAAAGCATAATAACACCAAGAAGCCTGTGAATTATCTTGTGGCTTGTCTAAACCTTACTAATGGAAGGGCTATGCCATTTCCATATCTTTGAATTTTCCAGCTTTACCCTATATACAAGGACATATATGAATCAACTCTAGAAGATATGAGTATTCCAAACCAAACTAAAGCTTTTGTGTAAATCATATTATACATCCATTTTCTTCCAATCTGCATTTCTGCCTTCTGTGTATGAATACTTCTTGAAGAGTGCATCTATCTTGTGGAACTTCAGGTGCATACTGAAGTATTTTTCAGTGATCGCCCTGTGCTGAGAGCTTGCAATTCAAGGGAAATACTTGAAAAACATTTAAAAGCAACCGGAGGGAAAGTATTTACACGCTTTCCACCAGAGCCAAATGGGTATCTACACATTGGTCATGCCAAGGTAATGAATATCTCTTGGTTGAAGTGTTTGAGATTTTACTTTTTGATGTGAGACTTCCTGCTCTTGTTCTTCATCTGTTACCTTATTGTACAGGCTATGTTTATTGATTTTGGTTTGGCAAAAGAAAGAGGTGGATGCTGCTACCTAAGGTGTGCATGCTTCTTTTAGACTTCACATTAATCTGCTTGCTGTAATATGTTTTTTGTGGCAAACTTTTTTCAATCTTGTATGACTGTCCAATTGATGGGGGTTCAAAACAATAAACTTCAAATTTCCAAGGCAGACAAACTTTGAAGATCTAAGCATTTCAAGTATTTAGTTTTCTGTTGGATTGTGTTTCAATTCTTTTGGTGCCTCACTTTGACTGGCTTATCTGTGGTTTATATGTGGAAGATATAGTTGAGTACACTGAAAATTGGGTTTCTTTCTGTGTCATCAGTGATAGGATTTAGCATCGGGTGGCATGCTATTATTACCGTGGGAGAACCATTCTTTTAAGCATGGAAGACTGGAATTCCCTTACCAGTAAAAAGAAAATGAATAGAAAAGAAAAAGGAACTAAAAGAAGTATATTATATAAGTATTGCAACAAACAAGGTAGTTCACAATTCTAAATCAAAATATATATTTGTCTTTATTTAGAAATAGGAAAGAAAATATATGTATAAAAAAAGAAAAAGAGTGAAGTGATAAAAAAAGAACTTTGTTTGATTTTTTAGTCTATTTATACGAGGAGATCATATGAAAAATGTACTGATTCTTTTGTTTCTTTGGGCTACCGGCCATCTGCCAGGAGTTTTGGGTTTAATACCAATATTTTAGCAACAACTCTAATAAATCTAAGTGTAGTCCTTTGTGTATTGATCTTTTTTGGAAAGGGGGTGTGTGAGAGTTGTTTATTTCAGGAATTGGTTGGATCCAACCAGCTGTACTTTTTTTTTCTTATAACTAGGAAAGACAGGGTGCATGATCTCACGAATCCATCTTCTGAAACCAACACTTTGATGTTATTTCACATACAAAAATTTCTATATGCCTATTATGGATCTGCACCCCTGGGATCGATAAACCTTTTGCATCTTATTAACCAAAAAGATATGATTTTGCACTATAGTTAGCTCAGCCCCAATTAAGAATCCCCACAGAATTCCAAGCATTCTGGTTATATGTTCATTCCACCCTCAACCCTCTTTTCTAGATTTAACAATGTTGAATCATGCAAAGCACTTCTAAAACTTGTTTCAAAACGAATAGAAAAGAAAAAGGAACTAAAAGAAGTATATTGTAACTATATAAGTTAGATCAGAATCTGGCATGACTGAAACAAGGCACTATGGAGGTATCTGGTTCTGGAAACCACATGTCCCTTGTCATCCATACAATATCTTAATCTGTTGGCTGAAACTTAAGCATATATGATGACAAATAGCCTTAGTGGTTACAGTTTTCAAAATTTCAAATATATTTGTGTTGTGCAGTGAAAATATTTTTGGACTTCCAGGTAGATTTTCTTTCAAGTAACAGGCAATGTATCAGAAAAGAAGATTCCTCCTCTATCTGTAGTTGTACAACATTTAATGAAAATTTTGAACTTTAACAGAATTCTAATAATTCTTGTTTATATAAACAGTTATGAGATTCTCTGAGATCTTAAGTTGGGCATACAGCTTATGCTATGTTTGGGGGAGAGTGAATAATGGAATGGAATGGGAAATGTTCTCTCCTTGTTTGGTGGGGGAGGGGATGGAAAGCACTTTCTCTTTGTTTGGGAGAGTTATGGAAATGGATGGAATGGAAAATTATTAAATAGCAAATGACAATTATACACTCATTGTAGAAATGTAAAATAGATGAGATCTGGATTTGTATATTAATACTAAAGTTAGTTTGTCCATGCACAATAGCAAAACTTTCCATCCATTTCCATTCTATCCATTCTCTCCCGATTTAGAGGAGATAAGAAATGGATGGAAACACTTTCCACACATTTCTATTCCGTTCCATTACTAATATGTCTCTGAAATGAAGTGAACCCTTTTCATACATTTCCATACAATCCCTCTCCCCCAAACACACTGATAGTCTTCTATTCTGTCCATGTCTGACTCTGATCTTGTGTTGCCATATGGGACGTGGTTCTCTTTAAAAAACTGAAAGAAGAAAGATAGAAATTTGCAGCTAAACAAACATTTAAAAGAAACTGCTACATTTTTTTTGGGGGGTAGAATAATGACAAATTTATTAAATTTAGAGGATCCCCAGGATAGCAGAGACATGCACCATAAAAACACCAACCCACAGCACCAGAGCCTAATTGACAACAACAAAATAAGATGGCTCCATGATAAAACAAAGACAACCAAACAAGCAAAATGAACCAAAGAAAAAACACCTCCCAGTTAACATTTCTATCCCCCTGGAACCAACTCCCTTCCCAGCTAGCAAGAACAGAACAAGAAACTGCTACAAGTAATAAAAGAATAATTTCTCATAAGATGTTCTATAGTAAGGAACTGTGGTATAAACCACTTATTGTATTTGTGGTGGTTGATAAACTTCATCTTGCTAGTATTACTGCCTAGAAATAGTTATTCAGATGAATTGATCAACATGCATGCTATGGGCCAGCAGGTAGGCCGGCCTTTAGTTTAAGTCTTTTAAGTTTATAGTTTTCATTTTCAAAATTTTGTAAACAAAAGCAGAAAATAGTTTTTGGTTGCCTGTTTTTGTTTGTAAAAAAAAGTTGCATATTTTGAAAAACAAAGCATGTCATTTTTTGGGTGCGTTCCTTTTTTTATTCCATTCCATTTGATTTCTGTCTCAGCACTCACCCTGACTTTTTCTTCTTTTTTTTGGTGTGTGTGTGTGTGTGTGTTAGACATGATAAGAGTCAAAAGTAATAGTTCCCTCTATGAAAATTGTTTCCCCTTCTCCATAAGAGATGAAGACACCACCTGTGGTAGTGTCTGAAAGTTCAGAAACCTTCCAGTGTGCTAGAGGAGTCCTAAATGTGATGTTAGGTTTAAACTTCCTAGATAAGGTTGTTTCTACTAGGGATGTTTGAAGACCTTGGTCAGGATCTGGTTATAAAGCATTTCTTACAGACATAAGATACAATAATAACAATCTCAACTCTTTATCCTAGTCGGTGGGGTTGGCTACATGAATTCTAGACCTCACTATCTTGATCCATGACTATATCCTCTATTAGGCAATTATATCCTATGTTATTTTTAAGATTTCCCACCAAGTTTTATTTGATCTCTCTCTCTCTACCTGCAAAATTTCTCCATTTAATCCACTCACCTTATAGGTGTTCTCATATGTGCAGTCAGTCTTAATTATGTTTCTTGCATCTTATTTAATAGTTGTTACTGCAACCTTATTGCATATGCCCTTGCTTCTTATTTTGTTATGTCTTTTATGGTTGCACGTCCACTTTAACATTCTCATCTTAGGTATGCTCATATTTTGTACATATTGGTGCTTAGCTGCCCAACACTTTGAGCAATAAAACAAAGATGGTTTTACTGTCGTCTATTAATACTTCCCTTTTAACCTTTCAGAATCGCATAAAACATTTCTGACATATTTCTCAAAACTTGCTTCTTAAAAAAATTGTAGCATCATATTCTTCTTTCAGTTCTTTTAGTTTTTAACCATATGCTGGACATTTGGGGCTTATAGAGGTTTGGGAAATCAATTTCTAGATCACTATTTTGTTCATTGACTTTCTCATATGAATGCATTACAATAACTTCTAGCAGCTAATAGGAATTTTAGTTTGTTATAAACATTGTGCTATTTGCCTCTGAAAACATTTGGGAAAGTAATTTGCAATTATTCATTTCTCAAGGAAGTATGTTTCCTGTAGAATATATTTCAAGTGGAAAAAGAAATTATTGAAAGTTTAAACAACACTAATATATGTGCATTAGATTTTGATTATACTTTACTGTGAGCTACAAACTGCAGTCAAGTCATTTTCTAGCAATCAATTGGAATGTGGATTGAGCAATTATATTATAGTAAAAAATAGTTAGCCTATTACAGTTTTGAAGGGTTAAAAGTTGCACTAGTGAAAGCTCTTAATATGTTTGGATATCCTTGACTTATAAACAGAAATCAATTGCGATTGGGTTTAGAAGTTGAAAAAATAAAACATCCACAATAGAATAGAAATTGTTAAAAAAATAGAGAACAAGACCCAAAGTATCTCTCACACGGGAACTCCAACTCAGAAAAAATTATGGGCAATTATTAAAGTTACAATCGGAAAGCAAATTGTGACTTAATTTTTATTTAGGTCATGACAATGCATTGTTCCTTGGCTTAGTAATTTGTGTTCATTTATTTGCACATGTCTTGGTTAAAAGCATGTGAAGTATGGAAAACTGATTTGACTAGTCATGATTCTAGACATGAACTTTGACAGGAACCAGAATTTGATTCTACAATGCAATCTAGTTTCTTGGGGGGAAAACCGAGTTAGGTTATGGTGACAAGGGAACTCTCTTGTTCAACCAGATCTTTAGGTCCTAAGATAAAATGGAGTCCAGAACTTCTGTGCTAGGCAACATCTGAAAAAATTATAACAGTTTTATTGTGGATTAGAACTGGGATTTGCTTGATCTCAGTAATTAAACAAAAGATGTGCAGCATGTGCTGATCCTGAAATGTGTTATTTGTCTATGAGGCTTTTAAATGTTTTTGAAACTAGTAAATTTAACACGATTTGTTAATTAGAGTTATTGACATTTACTCTAAAAAGAATAAAGAAGTTTCTATGGCAGTTATTCTAATCATAGTCTTCGTCTGTGCCACTAATAGGTATGATGATACAAATCCTGAGGCTGAAAAGAAAGAGTATATTGATCATATAGAGGAGATTGTAAGTTGGATGGGCTGGAAACCTTTCAAGGTAAGTTTTTCTGTTCACAGAAATAGCATATCATGTTTGGGTGGCACATTTGATACGTATTCTATTTTTACAGATAACTTATACAAGCGATTATTTCCAAGACCTTTATGAACTTGCTGTGGAGCTAATACGAAGGGGCCATGCATATGTTGACCACCAGGTTTATGATTTGACACCATATAAAGATAAACTGTTAGAACATTCCAGTTCACCCATTATTTTAATACCATGTTCATCCTTGTGTCTTAATATGCCAAGTCTCTTTTACGACCCTTCCTTGCTTTACATTTTGAGCCCAGACTAACAGTTTTAACATGATAAATTGATTGACATTCAATGTATAGGGTTGGCCATTTTGGTGCTTTTACAGATTCTTATGAATTAGGTGAATAATAATAATTGATTGACACTTGGATTTGATACATAATTCAGACACCTGAAGAAATAAAAGAGTATAGGGAAAAGAAGATGAATAGTCCTTGGAGGGACAGACCAATTGCAGAATCATTGAAACTTTTTGATGACATGAAACGAGGCATGATTGAAGAAGGCAAAGCAACACTGAGAATGAAGCAGGACATGCAAAGTGATAATTATAATATGTATGACCTCATTGCATATCGTATCAAGGCAAGTGTGCCTCCACAATTCTATGTCCCATATCCCTTCTGATAAATGCCTTCATGAATTTCCTTGATTGTTCTTGGGCTTGTCTCATATTCAGTCATTTGGCTCTATGTTGTCCAGTTTACTCCTCATCCACATGCAGGGGACAAATGGTGTATCTATCCAAGTTATGATTATGCCCATTGTATAGTGGATTCTCTTGAGAATATTACCCATTCGGTATGTTTCTTCTGCTGTGAACCTTGAAGGATACTCTTTCTTGTTTCGCTCTTCTATGGTGAAGTCAAGATGTTAGTCTTGGACATTCTTCAACAATGAGGTCAAGACATTGCTGTTTCAAAACTGTATTATATCTTATGCAGCTTTGTACACTTGAATTTGAGACCCGCCGAGCTTCATATTACTGGTTACTGGATGCATTGGGCCTTTACCAACCTTATGTATGGGAATACTCACGCTTAAATGTCACTAACACTGTGATGTCAAAACGCAAGGTGTGTTATTGTTGAAGTTCTGATGTATCCAGTGTTTGAAAGTGTGTTCTTTTCTCTTTTTTTTTTTTCTTGCCTTCCACCCCAATATTTGATTCCATGCTTGTGTGTTACTGTGGCCTTGTGTCCCAGTTGAACCGTCTTGTAACAGCAAAATGGGTTGATGGTTGGGATGATCCTCGCCTAATGACATTAGCTGGACTGCGACGTAGAGGTGTAACTTCAACTTCAATTAATGCCTTCGTCAAAGGAATTGGAATTACTAGAAGGTTAAGATTTTATTTAGTTTTGGCTGGCCAATGGAACAATAATAAAAACTAGATTAGCCATCCAACATTTGTTGATTGCAACTTGTCTTGTGTGGCAGTGATTCTAGTGTTATACAGTTGGACCGTCTTGAGTACCACATAAGAGAAGAACTAAACAAAGAAGCACCTCGCACTCTGGTTGTGCTACATCCACTCAAGGTACATTTCTTGTTTGGATCCTTTCTTCAGGTGCCAATGTTTTTGTGATTGGCTAATCATTTCTTCTTCTCAGGTGGTTATTACCAACCTGGAAGCTGGCTCTGTGATGGATCTTGATGCAAAGAAGTGGCCTGATGCTCAAATAGAAGATCGGTCTTCTGCTTATAAGGTGACTTCTTGTAACTTGAAACTAGCATTACATATTTATCATGAAAATTGGAGGATGACATATTTTTCAGTCTATACTGACTATTGGGGAAGTTTTCAATTTGTTGATTTCTTGTAGGTCCCCTTTTCTAATGTTGTATACATTGAGCACTCTGATTTTCGGATGAAAGACTCTAAAGATTACTATGGGCTTGCTCCTGGAAAATCTGTCTTGCTGAGGTGCATCTGGTTTTGGTATATATGTTTACTTACTGCACTATAGGGGGATGGGACTCACTGATGGGATTCTTCTTGTTTGTAGGTATGCTTTTCCTATAAAGTGCACGGATGTAGTTCTTGGTGATGATAAAGAGACCATTCTTGAAGTTCGGGCTGAATATGATCCACTCAAGAAGTCAAAGCCAAAGGTTGTTTGGTGTGCAAGAATTGGTTGACTTGTTTGATGCAAATGGTTTTACTTGGATCATAGAATTATTGTCAGACATATTTTTTTATTATTATTTTTCTTTAATTATGTAGGGGGTCCTTCATTGGGTTGCTGGACCTTCTCCAGGGGTTGATCCTTTGAAGGTGGAAGTCCGATTGTTTGACAGACTGTTCCTTTCTGAGGTTGGAATCTTTTCTTTCATGAGGCCTCCTATAGATTTTCTTTTTCATTTTTTTTTTATGCTTTGTGAGTGCGTGAGTGTGAGCGTGTGTGGCTATGCGGGCTGTGAATGCTCACCTCGTTTTTTGCAACCAGAATCCTGCTGAACTTGATGACTGGCTTGGTGATTTGAACCCTGAGTTCAAAGTAGTGATAAAAGGCGCATATTCTGTACCTTCCCTTAAAGATGCAGCGGTTGGAGACAGATTTCAGTTTGAAAGGCTTGGTAATTTCAATAGCCCTTTTACTTTGTACCATCAAAAATCAAAATTTATGCAACTCTCGACAACATGGAATTAGTCAGCCAATAATTTCCAGACCTTTGTAAATATACTTGGATGAGGGGGTTGATGATTATCACATGAAGGATAATTATGTTTCAGTCTGAGGGGATTGACTAACAATTTTGAGTGTAATTTGGTAAATATTTGTATTCAATTTAATGAGTTTTAGGTTGGTTGTATTTTGAAGAGCAAAAACCCTATAATTTCACTGTTTCAATTCAACTGGTATTAGTTAGATAGCTCTAGCCTCTAGTGATGAGGTCTTTATTTGAGGGAAGCTAGTTTCTTGTCTTCCACATGTCAATGGCATATGTAGCGACTGGTGAGTTGGTTTCCATGGTCTTGTTCCCCTGTGATTCTCCCCCTCTCTATTCAAAGAAGTTTCTGGCTTCAAGACTCTAGTTTACTTTCTCCTTGATCCACATCGAGCAGTTACCTGCCTCCTTTGTGCTTATATTTCCTAACTGGCACCTTTTTACTCATCAATTCAGCATCAAATGGAAGACTTTGCTTCTCCATGTCATGGAGCTAACCTTGTTTAACTCCAGCGTTCAATTTTTTCTTTACCGGGCTTTGTTACACTTCCCCATATTGTCTGGAGACCCCAGGCTTTTTTCTCTTTCTTTCCTTCTTTGTTTTTTTTTTTTTTTGGGGGGGGGGGGGTGTGTGGAGAAGGGGGAGAGTGGTGGTGGTTAACGTAGGTATTTTTTTTGTAAGGTTTCTACTCGTTCGAACTGAAGGTTTCATTTTGAGGGTCTTAGAACTGCTGCCTCAGATTTCGTCATTTCAGTAACTTGCGTTTTTCATTGAACTAGTATGATATATTCATATCTGTTGCTCTTGTGGCTGGCATTTCCTGTTTGTACCTCGTCTGAATCCTTATCATTCAGAGCATGGTAACCATGCATAACACAAACTAACGTCATCTTAACTTTGTTGATTCAGGTTATTTTGTGGTTGATAAGGACAGCACTGCTGAAAAGCTCATCTTCAATCGGACAGTCACACTGCGCGATAGCTACAATAAGGCTGGGAAGTAGGCAGATTGTGGACAAAATTATTATCTGTCATGCCGCAGATTCAAGATTTTCATTTCGGATTATGGTATTTGTGTACTGAATTTCCATAGACTTGCCAAAAGAGCATATTTACATCACTGACAAACTTTGTACATCATATTCGTTGGAACATGCACAAGATAATTGCAATAGCAGTTTTAACAATTTTCCTGTTTTTGTTTCCTTCTGTACAGGAAGTGAATGTATTTTAGGTTCTTCTGTATGTTTTGCACATTTTGAGTTCTGCTGATGGTATTGAGATTACGTTTTGGAAGAAACCTTTGAACTTAAAAAAGAGTACTGTTAAGTCACTCTCCAAACTTTCTTATCTCAAGCATCTCACTGTACTGGTAATAACGTAGTCTTCTCTTCTGCCATTGATTGCTTAAATTTGAAAATGCTAACCTTCTGCACCAGCTATATGGAAACTTCACGAACATGTCATGAGACGATAGTTTTATGATTAAAGATTGCACACGAACTTTCACTTTTTAGGCAATTATTGACGGAAGGGAGCCCATGACACCTTCCTATGCACGCTAGTCCCCCCCGCTTCTGGCTGACGTGGGGTGGCCTAGATAGTTTCTTCTTTTGCTAACTAATATCACTGGGAAAGGAGAAATCCACAGGGCGTGGAATTGGATGCCTATGCTCACTTGTAAGTTTGTAACCCTCCCAACTTTACGAGAGTGAGTTAAGGGGTCATTTTACAATCAACTTTACTCTCTGTTGCGTGGATATTATGGTTTTGATTCAAATTTGGGTTGTACGGATCCTGCAAAGAACAACCCCACCATGGTTGCTACAGCTTTCAGATTAGTTATTGTCCACGATTATCATGTGTGGACGACGACACCGGTCTTGATCGTGATTATCATGTGCACTAAACCCCAACTTCAAACGTCAATTTCCCAGAATTTTTGGCAGCTGGAGTGGATGGTGCATAGCCAAAGCAGATTTCTTTTGATTGAAAGTGAGGCTTTAAAATCCACGTTTTGGTTCTTGGAAGAGAATGGAATCATCATTCATTTCAAGGGGACCACCCACCGCAGCAGGAGAGGGACAGTTGATGCAGCCACTATCTCTCTCATCTTTATGGCTTAGCAGAGCCGCCCAGTGGGGACTTTCAAAGAAGAAAAGCAAAAGCCTCAAGGCCTCTGTTGTGAGGGAGTTTAGTCTCTTCACGCTTATGGATGACAATGAGAGCATCATCGATTAGACTAGATTCAAACAGGGGGCAGGTATCTTGCTTTCTCAAGTCCCTCATTTCAACTGAAAAACACTCGGCCAGTTTCCTGGGCCACCCCTTATATTCTATTATTGCTCCTTGGCAAAAATATCAGTTGGTAATAGCTAGCATGAATCAAGTTATATCAAATCACTATAAGACAACCTTTGTGATAACATGTGCAAAATATAGGTGCAGTTGAGATGAAAATATTATAATGGATATGAGAAGGTCGTGCTTGGTAAATTAGACTTTTCAAATCGAGCTAGAGATCGGAGGAGGCCAAATGAAGATAAGATCACAACCATTTGAGTGTCCCCAGCTAGTTGAATTTGAACCCCTGGTTCTGCACAATAATAGAACAGTGTGGGTCAAGTTTTTCTTCTGATTTGTGGCCTCCATTCAGCCATCATGTCTGATTTGCAGTGGAAGCGAAGAAGATGTGATGGCATTGGCAAGTTTGTGGTGATCTTCCACTTGGTCGCCTTCAGTATTAAATGTGTCTCTGCCATGTGTCTTTCTCCCAACTTTATTGCCTCTTCATCTCATAACCCCAACTGTGCAGCAACACAGACCAGTCCTTAACTGGTCCGTGATCGTGACAACTCCATGCCCCCTTTGTTGATTTTTAAGTTTTCCTGTATTTTCTCCTTTGATTGAGCAATCTTGGAGGCGGTAATCTAGACATAATGTATGACCACCTTTAAAAGTGTGGATGCCAAAGCTTAAATGTATGCAATCTCCTAAGGTGGTCAGTGGTAAGATATTATAGTTAGGGTGAGTTTGATTACAAGCATGGAGTTTGCATGGAAGGAATATAATTTTTAGGTAATTAAATTGTTTAAAATTAAATTTTAGAAAAAATATTAATTAAATGTATTTAATTGACTTAATTTTTAATCTAAAAATTGTTGTACTTTTCCATCTTTTAGTGTTTAATAATTATTATTTTTCATCAAAATAATCATTTTTTCCATGAAACTTGTACGTTTTCTCCATGAAACTTGGTACTTTTTTAACTTGTACCTTGCTCATAAAGTGTATGTACTATACTACATAGATAACTATTTGATCCAATCCAATTGGACCCTGTCAATACATATACAAATATGTATATGTAAGTATATATATAGTCACAAATTTCATTTCTATTGAAAGGAAATTGTAAGGAAATAACTATACACATTTTGACTCGAAAATAGCTATACCTGTTTTGAGTGAATTTTGCAGAGAGAAGGAAAATGTGAGAGAGAGGGGAGAGACGATTTAGGTAGAGAGATGAGAGAGAATTTGGGTTTCCATGTTTTGTTGGTGGGAGTGAGAAGGGCAAGAATGGGTGAAGACATCGAGAATGGAAATGCCAATTCCTTAGAAAATAAATACCCTCCTCCTAAGAAAATATTTTCTAACTTTTTGAGAAAAATAGGTCACGTGAGCAAAAGTTGAAAAATATTTTTTATGAAAAATAATATCAATTAAACACTTCAAAATAGAAATTTAGATGGAAAATGAATATTTTCAATGAAAAATCATGCCAATCAAACTCACGTTAGAGTGTGCTTGATTACACATATTTACCATAAAAAATATGTAATTATTACATATATTTTCTATGAAAACAATCAAACACTCTTAACTTTTCTATGGAAAAATGTGTATGATACAATCATTTAAAGTTTCTTTCTATAGAATTTATTTTTTAAGAGGGTGGAGTGGCTTTTGTTTTCTAAGCAATCATTATCTAGAATTAAATTCTAGGTAATGCAATCAAATACACCTTAAGAGTGTGTTTGATTGCACACATTTACCATAAAAAATGTGTAATTATTACAATATTTTCTATGGAAACAATTAAACACTCTTAATTTTTCTATGAAAAAATATGTATGGTATAAGCATTTAAACCTTCTTTCCATGAAATTCATTTTCCAAAGGAGTAGGGTGATTTTTATTTTCTAGGGAAATATTATCTAAAATTAAATTTTAGATAATGCAATCAAACACATAAGTGCTTTTATGCTCAAATCCTTATTAGTTGATTCATCATTTTATGTATGTTAGGTAACTCCTTAAATTTTAAGCTTTGGTATTTCCACGATTGAATCTAAGTATGTCGTGAAATCTATTTCAAGTAAAAAATGCGTCTGATTGCAAGTATGGAATTTGTATAGAAAGAAAATATTTTCTAGGCAATTGAATTGTCTAGAATTAAATTCTAAGAAAAATATCAATTGAAGATGTTTGATTGTCTTAATTTTTTACCTAGAAATTGTAATATTTTTTCAAATTTTGGTGTTTAATTGTCATTGAATTCCAGTGAATTGCTTAAAAATAAATTAAATATACATACACAAAATATTCAAAAAATAAAATAAATATACATACACCCCTTGAATGAAAGAGCCGCAGTCACTGGTCACCGCTACCATCGTCGTTCACTCCTCGACTATCGCTCTTGCTTCCTACCTCTCGTTCGCCATCTCTCTCGCTCAGTCTATCACTACCATCACTGGTCGCCGCCACCATTGCCGTTCGCTTCTCGGCCGTTCATCGTAGCTCTCGCTCGCCCTCTCTCTTGCTCAGTCTGTCACTGGCTCTCATTCCTCGCGATCGTCGACCGAGCTTCCCCTCAGCTTCATTGATCTCCAATTGCTCTTCTTCTCTTTTGTAGCGCCATCGCCGTTCCTTCGCGACAGCTAACTGAGCTTCCTTTTAGCTCCTCCATTTTCCAATTACCTGGAAAAATTTTTCCAACCCCCACTCCTTTCCATGAGAATTTGTTTTCCAACAAAAGTGGGAATTAGCCATCATGTAACCAAAAGATGGAAATCATTTTTCATGGAAATTTTGAGCAATCAAACATATCAAAACTTGAAATTTAGATGGAAAATGATCATTTTCTATAAAAAAAAGTGACCAATCAAACAAGGCTAGTGTGTTTGATTGGAATTATTTTCCATAGAAATGTCACATTAATGAAAAAAATTTCATACTTACATGTTTGATTCCTTAACATTTTTCATGAAAAAAAATTCATGGTATAACACATAGAAGCATGTTTTAGTCCATTTTCCATAAAAAATTTCAACTAAAGAGGAGGTGAGAATTGTTTTCCATAAAATTGAAAAATATTATTCTTTTTCATCTTTTTCCAGTAAACACACCCAAGAAAACATGATAAGATTATTGACTATAAATAAATTATTTCAAGATATAGAGTGTGCATGACAGGACTTGAAAACATGAGCCATCTTAGTGTGAATAACTATCTATCTGAAGTGAGGATTTGAAATGTCACAACTTTGTTCACGCAAAATCCGCAACTTCATAGATTGAGTGGATTTATTCTATTGTGTGAGATTTTGGATGTACATTTGTTAAGATCAATTACGTTAAATTTTTTTTTTTTACTCTTTCTTAATTTTTGTGTTCGATGTACTTAATTGGGTTCTAATATAATAATATCGATAAAAGTTTATATTATTTGCATGCAAGTTAAAAGAATTACAGAATTTGTATGTATTTTCCCCAAACTATAACAATGGGAAGCTTTATTACTGAGTATTTTAAAATAGGATTAGTAAAATGTTACGGTTTACTGCAGGGTATGTGATTTGTCCCGTATTAAAAGTTTAGACTCCTGGTGTGGAGTTTATAACCTTTTAGGTACTCTCCCCTTAACAGTTAGTTTTTGAGGATGAGTTCTACCCGATGATTATTATAACAATAATATCAGAGCCAGTCACATGGCTCCCAGTGCAAGCGAGAGGCGACGGAGGTGACGCAGGCATTGCAGTGTTCACCCGGAACTAGCAGTAGCTAGTGCACAGCCTCCCGTCATGGGCGCTGAGTTGCAAAACGTGATGGTATGTTATGGTCTATTGCAGGGTTTGTGACTACAACATTAGAAGTTCAAGCTCCTGGTGTGAGATTTATAACATTTTGGACACCCTCTCCTTAATAGCTAGCTTTTGAGAATAAGTTCTATTCGAGAATTGTAAGATAAAACTTGTTCTATATTATTGAAAGAAAAAAATGGTAGTTACTAGATTTACACACAAGGGTTTGTTTACTTCATATATATATATATATATAATTAAAATACCACATATATAAAATGCTTATACTACATGGGTTTATAAGCATAATTACTTTAGATAATTAAAATTAGGAGAAATTAATTACATGGGACACGCCTAAGATTTCACTAAGTTAGAACTGGTATCATATACATTCTAAAAATTAGACTAATATTATATCAATAAAAAATTATTAAGAAATTTGTGTAATTTTTATTAAACTTTTAAGAGTATCCCGTGTAATGTAATAAATTAAATCTCAAGGGATAATATGAGATAACTTGTGAATAATGAGTGTAGCTAATGTAATTTCTAAAAAATGGGGATACTCTATATTTCAAACCTTGAGCCTGCCATGTTTAATTTACTCGTAAAATTAACTAAAAAAGTTCTTCATTCCTCATACTTAATATTGTAAATCCCCCAAAAATTTGAAGGTAATGGGTTGAAAATATATACTCAAGAGACAATATGATTACTTTTTAAGATTTTATTTATGTCAATTTTCATGTATCTACTTTTAGAGAGTGTCTTGTTTGAATTTATTTTAAGAAAAATGTTATTTGTATTTTTTTAATTACATCTTAAATTACACAATATAATTAAAATGATAAAAATATTCTTTATTTAAGACGGTGACACGTATGACTAAAATATCTCTTATTTAAAGTGACGAGACACAAGAGATAATTTAGTTATTTATGCATATATACACTTTAAAATGTAGTGTTTGATGTGTAAATAACATAATCTTTATTTTAATATATTTGAATGAAAAGTGTCATGTTATTTAAATTTTAAATGAGTCTTTACTTTTTTATAGGTTTAGGGCCTTTTTAAAAAAAATAATAAAATAAAGAGTGGTTTGTTGAGGAGATAATGTGTTTTGCATGTGCAATCATTGAATTTGTGCTTTATATTAGAATTTTGGAAAGTTAAGATCGAACCATGCCTGTCCTTTTGACTTGTAGCGGACATGTATTAATGCTCTCATAACCCTCTTCTCAGGTTGGTACAGCTTTCTCATCTCACTCAGTCTTTTCAGTTGCATAATGCCATTGATAGTTTTGGATGAAATGACCACGGTTTCATCCCTTCCTGTTCTTCACTCCCCACTCCATTCCCATGAATTGACTGCACCTTTCATCTTTTTAGTTGACAGTATACGGATCTTTTATCTCTTTAGGTGAGTTTTTGGTTGCATAAATTTTGGTTATTATTTGTCTCGAATTCATATTATTTGTGGTGATGATCTGTCAGCATGGGCTCCGCAAATGGATCTTGGGAGCAGAAGCTTCAAATTTGGGTATTCTTAGTCTCCAATTTGTGAAAATGTAGTATGTAAGGTAACGGAGTAACGGATTAGGATCTCTAAGATAGACTTTAACGTTTAAGTCAGTAAAGTAAATATGATTCTTAAAAAATATAAAATTTGGACAATGTGTCCATACTTGGTGAGAGTCCTTATTTTTTTATAAGCGAGACTATTATAAGTTATTCAAGATAAAAGTTGAGGTGGTTGGACACGATTTTTTAGAATTTCGATCAAGTTGGCATGAGTTGTCTAGTAGAGTTCGAATTTTCTAGACTCTATTCTAGATTTTCTGTTAGTGTGGTCACGTGTCAATTTTTTGGGAGATTCAAGTGGTGAGTGAGATTGCTAATGCGCAAGGGATATTTTTGATAATTTATATAATATCACATCAATTTGATTTAATGAGTTTTGCTACTTACTCTTATAATAGAGATCACATTCTACATTATAGTTCTTTTTGAGTCCAAAGATTGTAAAAAGCATTATCTAGATCCTCAAGAATAGGATCTCAAGTGCTGCATGAGTTTAGTTAGAAAAATTAAAAATTAAGAAAGAAACTTAAAGAGTCAAAATAATTTACAAAGAAGAAAGAAAGCTTGACTCCCTCAATTTCTTGTATATCCTATATATATTATACTTGGGAGTTATATTCAAACTTGGCTTCATTTGCTTAGAATTCTTTACTCCATAAGAACAAAGGATCAATTCAATTAATTTGCAACTATAAAATGTAGTATTATGAGCGGAAATAATAAAGCAATTTTGAGCATGTATTGCTGTGTACTGCCCAACGTGACTCTCCTGTCTTATCTAAATCTTGGAACCTGGTGTGGATAAGACTCTATATAGGAGTTTTGACATTTCACATGCTATCAGAAATTATTGGTTATTTCTGTAGATAATGCGCCCATAATTACAATTAATTACAAAGTCTGAAACTTGTCTATATTCACTGCAACAAACAAGGAATTGATTCAACTACTAGTACTATATACTGAACATATATATATATATATATATTCTCATCTTAAGAACTAAGCAAATTTGCAAGATTAGAAATGCAAATTTCTAATGATTCATGCTAGAGACCAAGTAAAAGATTATTATACGGGTGGTTAACTAACAACCTACAGACAGATTTCCTATTCCTATTCCTATTCCTCACGATGATCAGATGCTACACAAATCCAGATTCCAATTCTTTGCCCCCCTGGAATTGCCAGAGTTCATCCATGTCCCACGTGGCACTGGCCACGTCACTGCCGGTCAGACCGCATCCTGCCACTTGGCAACCCGGGGGTGGGCAACCGTGACGCCCGGCGGCTGACATGGCTGCCAGGCGGAAGCCCTCCATGCCATGGCCACCACTGATCTCCTCGCCATAGTAAGAATTGCTTGGAAATGAATTGTTGTCGTCAAAGGCGGCAGCAGCAGGCAACTGCGAAATTATTCTCATGGCATCTGAGTAGCAAACAGCTGGGGATGAAGTGATGACCACTGGCCTTGGGTTTTCTTCGTTGTCGAACTTGGGATTTACAGAGCTCAATATTGCAGTGTTTTGCAGGGATTCCATGGCTGGATGATGATGATGAGTGTTAGGAGTGGAAGATGGGGATGAAGTTTGCTCCATCTGCTCAAGCAATCTTGGCATCCAAAAACATCGAAGCGCGTCGAGGAATATCTTGCTGTTAGAGTCGATCTTAAGGTGGCGGGCCTGTTTCTGCACCCGTGTTCTCCAGTAATTCTTGATCTCATTGTCTGTTCTACCCGGGAGATGCTGCGCAATTTTAGACCACCTAATGCCAAAATGAATGCCAATCTATCTGTCACTACTCAAAGGTGAAAGCTCTCATCTTTCCATCCAAATTTTGTCACCTAATCGGAGCATATATATATATAGAAAAGAAACCAACCTGTTCCCCAACTTGGAATGGAGTTCGAGAATCAAGAACTGTTCTTGTGGGCTGAGGTTTCCGCGCTTAATGTCGGGTTTTAGATAATTCAGCCATCTCAGTCTGCAACTTTTTCCTGTTCTCTTCAAGCCTGGAATATTGCAATTAAAGTAAGGCATCATGAAGACGAAACCATTTATAGTGGTGGTTGTACCTACGTGATACAGTACTAGTGAGTTCTTTATGGCTTGTTTACCTGCAAATTTGGCCAACAAATTCCACCTGCCTTCCCCATGACAAGCAATGTAATGGACAAGACGAGTGTCTTCTTCAACAGTCCATGGCCCTCTTCTCATCTCAAATTCTTCGTCTTCCTTTCCATGGCTTGGTGTCTGAGTTATATTTGGCATAGCCATGGCTCTACTCAATTGAGACGTGGAGAGGGAGATACGATGAGTGATGTTTAATTTCTCCTAGGCAGAGCAGTGGGAGTGAATCTGAATGCTAGCTAGCAGACATTTATAGAGCCCCAGTCCCAGCAAGGTTCCATCCATCAAAAGGTAGACCCCACAGCAGTTTTTTTCCCCATCACTGCTCTTGCTGTTGGAACTTTCTTAGCAGCAGTAGAACAAAAACAAGAAATAACGTCGTACATGATGATAAGGTTAGAGTGACACTTGTCGAATATAAGATGGAGTATCACGATTAAGATTATCTTGATATATGAACAAAAAATTAATGAAAACCCATGTGAAAGTGTGTGGATGGAGTAGACAGGGAAAAGAATTCAAAAACAAATATGATATAGTGACATTATAAAAGATATAATAAGGAATAAAGACCCTTGAAATTTTGTAATTAATATAATTAATTAATCTCATTTAATTAGATTAAATTTGGTGTGTTGTAGCTATAACCCAGCCGAAAAGTGTTGATATATTCCAACCAGATAAAAGACAGTGAACTATATCATATATATATATATATATATATCATGACAATGACGATCTGACTTAATTGTCTGAGTATGAGATGATGATTGGTGGCCTCTTCTCGTGTTGTTTCAATTATTGAGGCTTTGAGTTTGACTGCTTTGATTTATATGTGATTAATTAAAGCGAGAAAAAATATTCTACAGTATTGTTTTTAGTTAGAATGGAGACAGATTAGGCAATTCAACTGATTAATTAATTAAGATTAGAACTAGCTGGTCCACCAATCAAACATGGCCACGGACCAAATGACTAAAATTTGGTCCAAATTAGAAGACTAATTTGTCTCTTATATTATATGGTACGTAATACCCAATTTAATACTTATTTATATATATATACATATATGATCAGTTGAGTACTTAAATTTTTAAAATTGTTTTAACTTAGTATCTGCAGTAAGTCTATCATTGCCAACGGATAAATCACACCAAAGATCACTAAATTTCACTAAATTTTAATATATTTTTCATTTTGATCACTAAATTTTAATTTTTTTCAATGTGATTATAGAAATTTAAAAAGTTTTGTAATGTGGTCACATAAAATTTTTTGACTAATGTGACAAATAATAAAAATTATTGTGCAATGATAACCAATCAAAACGTTCGTGTCAATATATAATAATATTATATTAAAATATTATTACATAATATTTTTATTATTTATCACATCAGCGCCACGTTACCCACTTCAATTACAAAGTGGCTAAAAAATCTTGTATATGACTACATTGCAAAACTTTTTAAAGTTCGGTGATCACATTGAAAAGAATTAAAATTTAGTGATCAAAATAAAAAACATACTAAAATTTAGTGATCTTTAATGTGATTTACTCCATTGGCAACCATTACTCAAACTAATGGTTGACTGATTGACTATTTGTTTTTTAAATTTAAGTATTAAATTGACTTAAATTTTGTTTATATAAAAATTTAGATTATTTAACTCTAAATTTTATAAAGTTATTTTATTTTAATTTTTTTTATCTACTTAATTTAGTCAATGAACAAAGTCTAGACCTGAACTTAATGGTCTCATCGAGTCTAGTAGTAAGCATAGAATGATTACTTACATCCAAATTTGGTTTTAATTTCATATATTATAAATGATCTAGATATGAATAATATATTAAATGTATTATAATATAAAACATATAACATTACTATTAACATATTATATATTTGATTTAACATATGTTAAAATGTTAAATGTATATTAAGTACTTAATATTTACTATATACGAAATTGGGATTTACATCATAGTGTGAAAGAGTAATCATAATCAAATTCATATTTAATTGATAGATCTTAATTTTATACATATTTTTATCTAATTTTGAGCTTAGCTTTGTATTATTTTTATATTTAAAATGTGAATTTTTATAGATTTTATATAATTTGAATATCTTTTTATAGAAAATAAGCAAAATAATTAAATTCAAAGAATTGGATTTAAAATAATATATTATAAATTAATTTATAATATTAATTTAAAAATAATATTATAATATAATTAAAAAATTAATAATTAATTATGGAGAAATTTGAAAGATAAGTCGGAAGAAATCAAATTAAAGGAGGATTACGAGATTCAAATAATTCAAATTGCAACTGCAATTGGAGAAGGGGAGTGCGCCCATTAATAATATAAATAAATTGGAGAATTGGAAGCAAGCACTACAACAAAAATGATTTCTTGAGCCATCTTTTTTAAGATATTTTTCAAAAAGTGTTTTCTAAAATACCATTTTAAGGTACAATATAAAAAAGTGTCACAATTCAATAATTTTAATGAGGCACAATAATTAAGTGCCTTATAAAATACCATTTTAGGCACAATTTAAAGAAGTGCCATAATAAAACAATTCTAATGAGGCACGACAATGAAATGCCCTAATAGATAAATATAAGTGTCTTAATAAATAAATCTAATAGGACAGAATTTTTGAAGTGCCCCATTAAGATAATTCTAACAAAACACTCTGATGAAGTGCCCTAATAGACAAATCTTAAGTGTCACAATAGAATAATTCTAATGAAACTTAGATATACTATAAAATAAACATAGGCACATATATTAATAAGATGATGTGTAGATTAAGTGATCACGCGTGTACAAGAAAAATGAAAGGTTCAGGGTTCTAGCTGAGGGAGAAGTAAGTTAGAATTAAGAGAAGGCCTTGTGGGGGATATGAAAAATAAATTTATAGTGATTTTTGAGACATTTTTAAGTGTCGCAAGAAACTTAAATTTATAATTATTTTTAAGGTATTTGTAAGTGGCTCAATACGCTTTTGGGGCACAGTTATACGGGATATTATTATTAGTGCCCTAATAGTTAAAATGCCCCAATAAACTATCTATTAAGACATTTTTAAATACCTCTTAATCCAAAATTTGTTGTAGTGATGGGAGCATTCTCTTCTTCATTCAACTTTTATTTTAATTTACGTCTATCTAAATTCTTTTAACCAAGGTTTAGAAGGGTTTTATTCTTAGAATTATGTTATTATTTGTTTAATTCGATTTAAAACCCTATTATTATTTGCATGAGAAATTTATATTGTTATGCTTAATGATTAAAAGATTAGTTACCTTTTAATGATTTGATGATTTATGTATAACTAAGAAAATGATTATTATAAATTAGATCCATAGATAATATAAATTACATATTAAACTATGATATCAAAAGATGATTAGTTTAGGTGTAGGAATCAAGAAAGCTTAGTGAGTCAAATTTCTTTCCGAGATTAGATATTTTTAAAGAACTTAATGCTTATTTGTTTTTTTGACATCCATATAGAAATTTGACGATATAATTGAATTAATTAATTGAATTAATAAATGATTAATATGATTTGAGAAAACTTATTAATTAATTGAGGAAAATCTCTCATCACATACAAATAATTTTAAAATACTACAAGAGTATTTTTTGTTTTAAATTGGATTGAATGGATAAGTACATAACCTAAATTAAATGAAATCTAAATCCTAGTTGCATTTATTTATTAGTTTTTCTCATAAAAGAATTTAGTTTTACAGTAATTTTTTCGTGTTAGTTTTATTTCTCTTGTTAATTCATCCAATTAATTAATTAGTTCAATTTAGATTAATTTAAAATTAGTTTAGTATTGTGATATAGTTCACTATATGCATATTTGACTAAAGTAGACTTGAGTGAATTAATTATGCATAAATCACACATCATTAATACAAGATAGGGTTAAATAGAATGGTTTTGGATTTGGACATTGTCCATTGATAGGTCTAGTAATCACCTTTATAGTTATACACCCTTAAATTTAGACTTAATTTTATACATTTGTAATTTAAAGGACTAAAGGTTCTAAGAGTTTTAGAACTTTTGGATGTTACTCGATGTGGTCTAGGAAATCTATACTTGATCAGTTATTTCTTCTGATTCTGTATATTGCACCACTTGACGAAAATAAAAATAATAACAATAAGGACAAAGTTAACATTTTATCTATTGATTTAATATTTTAAATGAGATTGTATTTTTAGATGGAATGATGATTAACAATTGAATAGAGATCATCCGTGAGGAGAATAATACAAAAAGAGATACTAGAAGAAAGAAAATGAGATGAAGCTTTCTCACAAGGACCTAAAGGAAAGGAGTAAATACATTCTAGGGCTTGCCTCACTTTCTTTTTGAATTAGGGAGTTTTCTCTCTTTTAGTGTGAATTCTAATTACCTGTAGAGATTATGTGCTTATTTGCTGTAAGATATTATATTGAAACACATTTTTTTTGTTTTGGAAAAGGTGTCAAAGTCCAATCCTATTTTTTATTGATCTTTCACCATTGAATCTTATTGGGTTATTGTTCTACAATTCACATATATCCCAAAAGGGGAGGCTTAGCATGTTTGGGGCTAATTTACAAGGTTGACTAACTTAAATTTGAGTGTAACTTGAAACTTTGGGAATGGTTCATAGAGAGAAAGAAATTCCCATCACAAAGTCTTCTAGGAAAAGTGGGATCATAGTACCAATTTTTAACCTAATCCTTTGTTTATTAGTAAACAAAGAAACATAATTATAAGCTATCTCCATGTTTTTTTATTTTTCAACCCTAGGATAATAATACAATCTTCAAAAGTGATACAAAACAAGAAAGAAAATTGAAAAGTGCAATTGATTAGGGTTATGGGATAGTGATGCTAATAGATATGCCTTCCTACAGTGACCCATAGTGAGCTAACTATATAGCGGAAAGAAGTACAAGAAATGTGGAAGGAAGAGATGGGGAGAGGGATAAATTCAAAGGGAAGGGAAGATGAGAATCAATTATTGAAGAGAAGAGTAAGTAGTGCTTTGTGCTTTGTGCAGAGAGATGGAAAAGGCTCATTCTCATTGAGGGGAAAGAGAGGGCTTGCCAGCTTAGCTTGTTGAGTCCATATCAAGCCCTATTAGTGGCTGTGGATGCTTTGTCATTTATCTCCTTTTGGATGCTCAAAAAGTAAGGTGAAGCTTCCCATGTGCAGGTAAAAAGCATACAAATTCTCATTCATGGTACACATTCCATCATATATATAATATATATATTGTGAGCAAAAAGACATGACAAAAATGTGCCCATATGCATGCATATACATCTATATATCTCTTTGTGAGGTGGGGGCACTACTGGCTCTTTGAGGGCTTGAACTCATGTCAAGAGCCCACTTTGAAAGTAATATCATAATGGAGCTATCCATAAATCCCACTACAAGTGAATTGTCATGCTTCTCCTTTGGATGCTAATGTTTATATGCATCATTTATTTGCAATTTTGTGTCTCTTCCCTTTTAGAAATGCTTTTGCCTGCGGTCAAGATGGTGACATATGCATTAGCTAGGACATAAAGGATCAATTGCAAAATAACCCTTATGCAAAAAGATTGTTTTAGTACTTTGTTAAGGTGGTACTTTCTTTTAATGATGTCTTTTGAATAAAGATTTGAAATTTTATATTTCAATATGATGTTTGGTAGTTATTTGGATAGTCGTTAATCATATGATTCAGAAATTTACTAGGGACAATGAGCTAATAATGTTGCTTCACAAGGGTTATAGTAGAAGATTTTTTAGATATTTTGAATGATCAATATATATAAACTCTATTCTGTGTTACTTGATTTTTTTTTTTTATGAAAAGAAAAATAATAATAATGTTTTTGACTCAAATAGGTGATATTGATATCATAATCGATAAGTTTAGTTAATCTTATGCGAGTCTAAACGCACAGATATCGTAACATATAGAGCATGGCTAATCCACTTAATCTCAAACCTATTTTCGATGTTTTCATTAAAATGACATTTTATAGAATTTTGATATAAAAATTATTTTATAAAATAATATAATTACTAATGAAAGGTATCTGTAATACATAAGACTTTGTTTAGCCTATATATGGTTTTATTGTGCAAAAAAAACACATAAAATGGTACTTAAAGATCATTGTGGCATAGAGGCCCTATTCTACTGTACCACACACATATCAACTCAGCTTAAATTATAGGAAAGTTGTAAAATTTAGGAAGTGGGCTGGGCTTACCTCCAAGCAGGCTTAAGTAATTAAATAGCCGAGAACTGTTTCAAGAATTGGGCCAGTGCTTGGCTCAGCCCATCCTCTCCATTCTACTTGATTTTGTGATTAGCTTAAAATGTTGAATTTAGGTTTCTTTCGTTCCCACACCCAAAAAAAAAAAAAAGAAAAAAAAAAAACGTCTTTGGTTAGCATATGAAATTATTTTTAAAAATTAGCTATATTTATATATATATAGATCTGTGTATGTATATGTATGCACTAGTAGCGTGGCCCGGGGTCTGAATGGGTAAGTTAAAAAATATATTTGGCAATTAAAATATAGTTTTTTAATATTTTTTAATCAATATTTATATAAAGACGAGTGTGAGTATAATGGCCCATCTTGCTTTGTATTTATTGACCAACGAATTCAATTTTATAAGAAGATATCTCTCGAAACAAAGATATGATTGTTTATTTTCACCTAAACAAACATATTTTATATGATATAAATCGAAAAAAACATATTTTATATCCAATTTCCACAAAAAGACATATATGGTGGACATGCGATTTCATAAGAATAAAAATACATATCTTTTAACGTAGTATCAGTAAACTAAGATATAAATTGAAAAAAATGAAATATGAAAAATATTCCAAACAAAAATTATTTTTATTGTATTTGTTATATTTATTTGATAACCCTTGAAAAAAAAAAGTCACGTGACTTCTTATTTAGATTTTTTCAGATAAATTTATCTATTTCTAGATAAATTTATCTTGATCCTTACATATAAGAAAAAATAACGCATCTATCCTCCAGTGCATTTCAAATAATTTAATAAAAATTTTTGAATACTTCTCACCCTTATTTTGACCATTTCATATCTTGGTTCGAAAAATATTATAACCTTATTTTAATATAATCTTATCTTATTCATTTTAACAAACGTTACCTAAATGTATACACTCCATGGAAAGATTACATATCATTTAAATATCACTTTCCTTTCTTTTGTTAAACATTATAAATTTCCAACAAATTCTATAAATAACTTTGATTCGATTTTTTATTACCAACACTTCAATTCTTTGTCTTTTATTTTAATGTAAGGAGAGTATTGTAAGAAGAGTATTTCAGGCTTTAGATATTGAATCTTTGTTTCTCTATATCGAGTTGTAATTGAGTCGAGTCAAATCAAGCTTTGTTGGGCTCGAGCTTGCCTCCCTAGAATTTTAGCAAACTCAAGCTCGAGCTAAAAAATGTGTTTGAGATTGAGCTTGAGCTTGGCTTGCCAGATTTTTTTTTAAAAAAAATTAAAGTCATTAAAACCTACTTTTATATAATAAAAAATCTAACAAATATAAGCATAAATTATCAAAATAAATATAATAACATTGTCCAAATAAACATAAATATCATTTTCACAAACTCAATAATAAATAACAAAATATTAAAACAATAATAGAAATATTTATTTCACGACTTTGGTCGTGAGTCTGTTCGTGAGCTTGTTTGAGAGTCGAATAGAGTCAAGCTTTGTCTTGCTCAAGCTCGGGTCGTTTATGAGTTGAGCTCCAAATTGGATCTCAAACTCGACTCGTTTATAATATGAACGAATTCTTATTGAGCCAAACTCCAAGCTTGGCTTATTTACAACCCTATCTTTACACTACTATCACGATTATAATCTTAACATGCATGTCCTTAACAGAGTATTTGATCCTTACAATGGAAAATAAAATGATTTTTTTTTAAACAAATGCCATTAAAATTATATGACAGTTATGGTTTTATAATTTTTATTTGTTAGTGATGATGGTATTTGAGATCAATTACCACAATTTTGTTTTGATGCGAACACCTATAAAGAAATGGTGTGTCTACTTCCCCTATTATAGTTTCTGACACTTAAGTTAGTTTAATGAATGAGTTATAAGTTTAGTTATTTACTTATGGCATTCCATGCCTTTATATAGGTGAGGTGGATGGGATACTCAAAATTATCATTTCCAAGATTCTTAAGCTTGATTATCTTAAGATGGAGGTGAATGTCTCGAAAGAGATAGAGATAATGCCATTCATGATTCTTTAGAGATGGGGTAGACTAGATAGAGGTAAAGTTAATCTCAAATTCTTCGAAGATGGGGTGAATCGAAATACTTAAGAGTTATCTCCAATACTCCAGTGCTCAATTAGAGATAAATGCGGGCTCAAATTCTCTAAGGTAAGGATTCGGGAGTTAAATGTTGGTACTTATCCTCTAAAGTTGAGTTGGGAAAATGAACATGTGTCATCTAGTTGTTTATCAATAAAGATATATGGTCAGATAAGACTGATCAATCTTGAGAAGTAACTTAGTGATTTTCTTGTTATGGGAATTTCTATATTAGTTAGCATTGAAGAAGTTTTTCTCAATGAAAGTAATAAGGATACAAAAAACCATTATGAATATATTTTTTATGTGTAAAAATTATATTTATGAGACATTAAAATAAGTATGAAGAAGAATAGACTGGACAATTGACCTAATAATAACTAAATTGTGAATGCACATGATATAATTCACTTCTTCACATATATGTTAAAGGGTAAATATATCATCTTTTATAAGTTTTATAAATGAGCTTTAAAAGATCTTTATTTTAAAGATTCCTTTTATGAATGGATCTTATGGCTCAAACTTTGAATACAATTTTTTCTTATAAATATGGTAAATTAATCCCCAGAGCGAATATATGTATCTTTGTTCATTATTCTGAAACATCAAAGGGCTATGTGTTTACTGGTGAACACATTGATGATGGATTGATTGAGATAGAATCTAGAGATGTGGATTTTATTGAGAATTATTTCCCCAGCAAAGGTGAAATAAATAAGTGTTAATTTGAATTCTATAAGA
Source organism: Diospyros kaki (assembly GCA_036245055.1). Lineage (NCBI taxonomy): Eukaryota > Viridiplantae > Streptophyta > Magnoliopsida > Ericales > Ebenaceae > Diospyros > Diospyros kaki. Next base: position 6,895,249 of record BSEG01000010.1, read on the forward strand.
TAGATGAACCTCTAATGAGTACACCAAATCTACTTAGGAGAGAAGATAGAGAATTCCTTAATCTTGATCTGCCCACATTGGATAGTGGGAGTGACCTCACTTAAAGTGAGATTGTCTTACAGTTTGTTAATGTACTATATATAGGGAGGGTACTAACTAGACTAAAAAAACATAGAGAGTTCAAATGGTCTTATTGTGTGCAAAAGTGCACGAGGCCTAGTACCTTGTCATTAGTTTAAGCTTGTCATTGATTTAAGATTGAAAGGGAAACACTAATATGCACTCTGCTAGGTGATGAAAATCCATTTGCTAACTAATGGATGACAGCTATGGAAGATGAAATAGAATCTTTGAGAGCTTGGGTTCTAGATTTCTAAAGTAGTTGGGATGAGCATCTACCTTTGGTGGAATTTTCCTACAATAATAGTTTCCATTCAAGTATTGAAATGTCACCGTATGAGGCTTTGTATAGGCGACCATGTCGATCGCTGGTATATTGGGAAGAGATTGGAGATAGGGGTTTATTAGGTCCTGAAATTGTTGAGCAAATGACAGAAAGGATTTGGGTTATCAAAGCAAGAATGAAATGCAGACAAGCGACGACGAGACCTCGAGTTTGAGGTAGGTGACCATGTTTGGTTGAGAGTCATGCCTATTAAAAGAGTTTGAAGATTTGGCGTAACAGGGAAGCTTAGTCTCCGTTACATTGGTCCATTTAAGATTTTGAGACGGATAGGGACTTTGGCATATGAGTTAACTTTGCCACCTTAGTTGTCCCATGTTTATAACGTATTTCATGTTTCGATGTTGAGAAAGTATGTGTTAGATCCTCAGCATGTGATTGATTTTCAGAATCTTGAAGTTAGGGAAGACATGTCTTATGAAGATATGCCTGCCAGTATTTTAGAGCGGAAGGAAAAGACTTTGAGGAATTGATCAATTCCTCTTGTGAATGTGCAATGACAGCGACACTTGTCAGAAGAGGCGACGTGGGAATTAGAAGAAGAAATGAGGCGTCTTTACCCCTCGTTATTCGAGTAATCAGGTATGAATTTGGAGGACCAAATTTTTTTAAGGAGTGGAGAAATTGTAACGACCCGTTAGCGAACCCAGTATTTAAGTAGAATGATTTAATTAATTAGTGAGCTATTTAGTTAAGAGAATTTGTCAATTAATTGTTTAATGTGGCAATTTAGATTTTAATTGAGAAAATAACATTTAATTATACTTATTTATTGTGAAAATTAAATGTAAGGACATGAGGGTCATTTAAGAATTTATTATTAAAATTTAATTATTAAATAGAGTTATTGTGAATTAGAGATTGATGAATCCATCCGTGAGAGGATTGGGCTTAAAGTCTCTTAGATATAGTAGGAGAAGGAGATGAGCATTAGGGTTTCCTATAAGCATATGTATATATATAAACCATTAGCCTAAGTTTCTTCACGCCGTGTGAAAAACAACAGAAGAAAGAAGAAACTATATTGCTTAAGAGATTTTCGTTGCAATCGTTGGGGAATTCGATTTGAGAGATTAAGGCAAGTTCTTCTCCTTGTAAACCTTCTTTACAGGAGTATGTTTAGCATTTGATCTCAGTTTTCAATAACTCTTTATTGAGTTCTCAGAATTCTTTTACAGTCAGTATACGTATATATATATGCGAGCAATGAGTTTATATCAGTTCATGCATGATTTTTATAAGCGATTCAATCCAATATTATCATTAAATTATTCCCAAAGTTGCTTCATGTCGATTGGGATTTGTTTTCCCAAGATGTTATTCGAAATGGTGTAGTTTGATTAAAATTTGTTTAAGAGCGGAGTCTCTGTGTTTGACGTTTCTGGGTTTAAAATTTGTAGATATCCGGATACGTTCCCTCATATCCAGATGGATTTTTCAGAGCATGTGAGTAGCATCTGGATACGTTAAAAGCTATCCGGATGGGTCAAAAAGATGTTTGTGAGTGATATTCGGATGGTCTTAGTGATATCTGGATGCTTTGTTCTTGTTTCTAGATGTGCCAGTGTTTATTTTGTGAGTGATATCCGGATACATTGAATCGTATCCAGATGTGTCCAGTATGATATCCAGATGCTTTTTTCATACATCCGGATGAGTCAAGTTTATATCCGGATATCTCGTTTCATATCCAGATGCCCTTCTCAGAAGTTGAAATTTTTATATTTGAATATGCTCTAGTAATATCCGAATGCCTCAGTGAGATATCCAGATGGCCAGAATCATATCCAGATGTCCTAGTCCATATCTGAATACCTTCTAGCATATCCGAATAGCTCGTTCCTTGTGTTTCTAGTGTATCTGGATGTCTCCACTCATATCCAAATGTCTTAATCCATATTCGAATAAACTTTCTAGAATTTCAAATAGGCTTACAGTGAGTCTTAATTCAAGTTTAATTCAATTAATGTATTCAATATCTTCCAACATTGAATTCAGATGCCAGAATATGACAAGTTAAACATGCCCATACCATAATCCATAATTCATAGAATCTCCATATTACAATATACTATATCAAATTGCATGATTAGTATTTGTTACGTCATGATCAGCATTATTTCGTGAAATTATGTGCATACATTTTGATATGAGTATTGAGCATGACTTTTTATGGAGCACTACATATCGTGTGCTAGCATGTATGTGAGCATTGCATTATGCGTGTTAGGCGGTTAGTCCGCGAGGATTCCACCAGTTTCAGTTTATGTTTTGTTCGCCTGATGTCGACCAAGGGGCTAGGGGCATATTACCCACAATATGTGCTTACAGCTTTTATGTTTGCAAGATTCAGATCAGTCAGGTATGTATTATAGTTATGTGGGTCTATGAGCCAAAATTGCATATCTGCATATAGTTTACAGTTTATGTGCATCACATCTTGTAAATGCAATCCAGAGATTATTATATTTCTCAGTACAAGTTCAGTAAGTATTTTATCAGTATCGATATTCTTCGATTCAGCTTCAATTATTCTTTCCAACTTATTACTTGCTGAGCTTTGTAGCTCACATTGTACTCTTCACCATTCCAGGTCCTATCAGGGGAGTACCAAATATGGGGTCTAGCAACAGTGTTCAGTAGTGTGTGTACGTGGAGCCGCTCAAGACCAAAGATGTCTGGGAGTTGTTAGTTTTTTTAGTGTTTGTCAGTTTGGTATTAGTTATTTTTCAGTTGAGGGATTTTCTTGTAGACAGAGTTTATGGTTTTCACTTTTGTTGACTAGGAGTTATATTTCAGATGATTGAGATATTCATTATGGTATCAGATTTCAGTTTATCAGTTAGTTTTGCTTTATTTTCTGTAGCACTTCTTCTCGAACAGTTCTAGGAGAGGAGGTGTTACACAACTAGACCTAGAACTCCAACAGATAGATGTCTAGACAATGTTTCTCAATGGAGACTTGGATGAAAATATCTATATGGATCAACTTGAAGATTTCATAGACAAAGGCTAACAACACAAAGTATACTAGCTCAAAAGGTCTATTTATGGCTTGAAATAGTTATCTAGACAATGGTATTTTTAATTTCACCAAGCCATTCTCTCGAATACGTTTAAAATAATTGAATAAGTTCATTATGTATATGCCAAGAGGTTTAGTGGGAGTTTCGAAATATTGTCACTATACACAGATAATATATTATTAGCTAGTAATAATTTAGAGATGCTCGTCGCTGTTAAGCAAATGAATTTCTTGAATGTTTGAAATGAAGGACATGGGTGAAACCAATTTTGTGTTCAATGTCTTTTTTTTTTTTTTCTGTTTAATGTTAAGATCCCAAGGAATCAGTTTAGGAAACACCTTGGTTTATTCCAAGAAACATACATTAAAAATATTTTAGAATGATTCTAGATGCACAATAGCAAACCCATGGATATTCTAATAATAAAGGGTCATAACTTAAGCACCAATCTATGCCCAAAGTGTAACAGCTGGCTTTTGGAGCCCCCACTAGCATAGAGGATCCATGAGAGGGTCATCCATAGGATGACATAAAACAATAACACAAACCAGGAACATGCACCAAACTCAATATAATAGAAACCAGGGCCTTCTCTTCACACAACTCGCAACGAGATACATGGACAAGGTTGACAAAAAAATGCTTAAGCTCCACAAACTGATAAAATAAAATGACACCTAGGACTGCTTCCTTAGGATAGCTCTGTACACAAACTTAGGACTCAAAAGCGGGACACAATGCCACAAAGCAAACCTGCCACCTCAAGCGTCCTTCTTACTTGGAATGATGGAAAGCAAGGGTGAGTCACAAGTCTCAGCAAGTATCTACAAGAAGCAAAGGCTAGTAAGGCTTAGGGAGAATTACCCAGTACAACTCGCACACCACATGCCCAAGACATACGCATTCACAACATGAGCCACAAGACAAAGAATAACTGCAAAAATAAACATACACATAATTGTCCTTAAAGCCCACATTGGGGACACCGACACCCAAGTCCCTAACAAACCTGTCGCTGTTCTGAACTGGCAGTGTAAATACTCTGTGCTCCAACGCTAAATCCAAAGTTTCCCCGAGTCAGTCCCTCCACCTGTAAATCACATACACAGAATCTCAAGTCTAATCAGGTCTTCCCTCAGGCCCTTCCCAAGCTAATCTAAAATCAAGTCTTCCCTCGGGCTTCCCCCGAGTTAGTCTAAAAAAACCTAAGCCGAAGCTCCGCTGGGTAGGTACTCCCGTCACCTGGCCCGGCACGGTCCTCTTGCCCGATATTAAAGTGATAATAGTAATAATAATAATAATAATAATAATAATGCATAATAGGACCATGTAATGCACAAATAAGAATGTAATGGTGTAGTAAGCATAAACGTGATACAAGACTCTCATAAGCTAGGTATCAGGCCATGCTTTGCCCACATAGTAATATACATTCACTGCAGTGCTCATGCAAGACACACCCTAGATGCCCTAAGATGCTCGTGCTTAAGCACTCACAAGATATAACCACCCCTCCCCCCAATTGATGCAATTCTCAAATCCTGACCCACACATTGTTAGCACAAGCCTGTAATTAAATAAATATTAAATTCACACACAAGAGACCCAAGACACACAATTATCACCCACACTCACCCATCTGGAACATAACCCAACCAGGTGCGACATCATTCCCAAAGAAATGGAGTGATACAAAGCCCTGTGATGGACATAAATAAATATTGCAAAAGATCTTTTATTTAACTTAAACCATCGTCAACAACTCACCAACACTCACAACTTTAATATCTAGAATCGAATCAGGGTAAGAGAGGAAATAAAATATGTAAAACAACAGCGACTTGCATAGGGATTAAAGAGCATGGAGAGAAAGTTTGGAACTTGCCTTTAAATGACCGATTCTTGTCTTCCCTGCACTCTTGCTGCAAAGTATTACATTTGTAGAAAATAATAAAATCATGGCCTAAAATAATTAAATTTAACCGTGTAAAACTTATAATCTAAACATACGGAACTCCCAATAATTTATCCCACTTACCTAGACACTTAAACACCAATTTAACCAGAATTTTCCCTCAATTTCTCCTTATTTCTTACCTTCGTTGCCACTACTTGCGACCAATTTCTTCTTTTCCTTGCCTTCCTTTCACTTACCAAATTTATAAGCTACTTGGGGAAGGATTTTGACTACCGAAATGAATGAAATCGGCCTTAAAATCAATAAAACAAAGGAAGCTTGGCGGCGACCAAGGTGAAGGAGCAGCCCAATGTGTACCAAGTGGAACTACTCGCGGCTGCCATGTGGCCCTTCAAAATGGCACCGTTTTGGGCACCCTTATGCTGAAAAAACCAGCAAAATTCCCCCTAGCCATGTTTTAGCCATTAACTCGCGACCCCTGCCTTTATACGCGAGTGCACAATCACCTGAGTTGCAGCCACCTTTATTTAATATATGCCTCCAGCTAAATTTAAGGGGACTTCATGGTCTTTTCCAAAAATTACACCTCAGCCCCCCAAGTTTCCAAAATCGTCTCTCACGCTTCTCTTAATAATTATACTTATGCCCCGATTTTACCAAATACTTGCCTATTTCCTTGAAATAATATAAATTCATATCTTCCCTTAAATCTTCAATTATTCATTAATCACCTCAAATATCATAACTAATGATTATTATTTATCTCCAAAATTTTGGCACGTTACACTCTCCCCCCTTAACGAAATTTCGTCCTCTAAATTCATGAATAGTCAATTTTTTTCCACCCAATCTTCTAATATCTCCCATGACCATCGACATACAAGCCGATACCATCAGAGAGCATAACCCAACAACCTTTGGTCACCTATCATGCCCATTGTAACGACCCTAATTTGGGTCTAGGTGTTTTAGCACTTAATGTTAGTTAATGACATTTTAAATTGGGACAACGTATTTTAATTTGTGTCCATAAATTGTTTTGTTCGCATAAAAAAAAAGATTTTTGATTTTATAATTTATTTTATGGCTCCTATGATCATGAATTTTGGTGAGTGGGCCTAAATTGAAGAAAATAACAAGTAATATATTGGACCACATTTGACTAGTTAATGAGTTCATGGTTATTATGTATGGGTTAATTGAAAGGTAATGGGAGCCTGGTTTCATAGTGTGGGCTAGAGCCCATTTTCATAATGGAGATGTAAAAATTAATTTGGAAAAATAAGTGAATAAGAAAAATAAAAATAATAAAATAAATTAAGATAGTAATTGTCAATAAAACCCCTAGATATTTTTGTCTATAATATGAGAAGTAGGGTATTTTGGTGAAATTTTTGGAATTGGTATGCAATCTGTACAGTCTTTTCTATGTACATATATTCTAATTCTAGTGTATATCATCTCTCTCTTTTCTTCACTGTTCCATTTCTTTCCTCACCTCCTTAGCGTCTTCTTATACTTCACTTTCCCCTTTCATTTATGTTCAACTCATTGCTGCATTGCCTTCCATTTGCGCTGAGCTTCTCTTGCTAGCATCTTCATCAAACAAGTTTCTCTATTCATAATAGTACTGTTAAGATTATTGATGTCTTCGTTAATGTTGTTGTTGCAAGTTCTTCTTGCACTCCTATTTCATTTTCAATGCAAGTTCCCTTAGTCCTCTTGATTGATTCTCTGTTATTAATCCATTGTGTAGTGCATCTCTATCTATGTGTATATTTTTTTTTCCTCTTGCTGTTTTGTTTGGTTGTATAGGGAAGCTTCATATATAAATATATACTCATACACAGCCTTATTGAGGTTACAATGGGGACTCGCATCACCCCTATCCCCTTCCTGTGAATGGCATTTCCTTCCTCGTTACAGTGAAGTTTTATTTAGTTTCGTTGCCCTCTGTTCATGTGTTATTAAATATATATACGGTTACACTCACTGACCCATTTATATATACACTATGTTTGGTTACCCTAAACCAACGAACAAACGTGACCCATTTACAAATATAAATATATATATATATATATATTCACTCCATTTGCATATATGAGTAGCTGTCCGAATGCTCCCCTGTTCTAGCCTACCCACCCACATATATACATATATATTTATGCGCATTAGAGAAGCCACTTAAATGTGAGCTCTCCCTCTTCCTCTACCCATGTATATATACATACGCTGATAGTGCAACTGCTTAGATAAACCTCTTAACAAACCCCTTACCGTTTTGAGATTCCCTCATACATATAAACACGCATATATTTATATATATACATATACATACTTGAATCGGACTAGTGTATAGGCACCCTCTGTTTTTAAGTAGTTTATATACATAAATAAATATGTAGACCCACTATTTGAATCAACTGCATAAACACATACACCCAACTTGAATACGCCCCTGTACATATTTGAAAGCCCATATATATACATATAATTACCTATACCCAGTTCAATTGCCCCTATACATATTTGGAAGCCCATATATATATACATATAATTACCTATACCCAGTTCGCAAGGCCCCTATGCATATTTGAACCACCCGCATATGTATATATATATATATATATACATGAGCATAGTATGCATGCCCATGTGCATATTTGAACCACCCACACACATACATATATATATACATAAGCATAATACGCATGCCCATATAAACTATTGCAGTGCATTTATATATACATATTCAAAGCCCACTTATATAAATATTTAAACCCACTTATGTAAATATTCAAGGCCCATTTATATATATATATATATATATATTCAAAGCCATTTAGATATATTCATAGCCCATTTGAGCGCCCCTACTTTGCACCTCATCCTTGCCCACATATTCATATGTGTATATATATATAATTATAATAGAAAATATCTTTTATAGTCGGTGATGTCCTAAATTTTAATAACTCAAAGTATATGTATAAATATATATATATGAATACTTGTTACGCACCCAACAAATTGTAAATCTTAGTAATTGATTTAATGAATTCTTGAATAAATTACTATAGCATGTGCATACTTGATATGAGTGAAAAGCTACCCAGTATTGTGGGATGGGCAGAAATTATTTGTATAAGCATGGCAATAATTTGTGAGATGAAATTTCGTGATATCTATATATATGTGGAAAGGAATGCATGATATGTTCCGTACACGTTTAGCATGTGCATATTATGATACTTTGTATTATTTATCTTTATGCACCTATTATTTTTCGCGGAGGGAAAAGGGTACCCTAGAGCACCTGGCGTAGGACGAGGTGGCCATAGCCCGGCATGTTGGCTCCATATTGAATGTGAGTTTTTATTCTCTTGATGCACTTTGGCATATGTTGTTTGATGGCCCGCGAGCCTACGAGATTTGATTCTGACATTTAATTTTATATGCACATTTGCATGGTGGTATATGGTAGTATGGTACATTTAACTTGGGATTGATCAAATCATAAATCACGAATCTTGTATAAAATTGTCGAGTTCTTGATTGCTTTTTTTGGTGTCACCATATTCTTGACTCCTGTTCATTGTTCATTGTTCCTAGAACTTGCTGAATCTTGTGGCTCACTTGATCTTCTTTGCCATTCTAGGTAAAGGGAAAGTCGTTATTGAAAGCGAATCTAGTAGGACTAAGGCCCAAGGATAGTGGTGTACGGAGACGCGTCCTAACTTGAAGATCTTGTTTAGCATTTTGGTGAGGTTTGAGATGAAATGATTTTTATTTTGTTAGTAAACATTAGAGCCTTTTAATTATTTTGTATGGCTTTCGTGCTCCAAACTCATGAGATATTGGAAGTGTAACTAAGCCTTAATTTAGTTTTCACTGCTAGTAGTGAACTGAGTTGTTTGTTTTATTATGCTTTGTTCTATATCATCTATGTGATGACCTCTTTTCCAATATCCTATGCTAGCGAGAATATTTGAGAGTAGGCCTTTACACCCATATCCAGGCGTATAATAACTTAGAAAATTCTAGGCTATATATATATATATATTTTTAAACAATCTTCGCATGCTTAAGACAATCATTCTAGAATTCCAAAAATTTTCATCTATCTACCTAGCATGAGATTCATTATACATTACATATGCTAGGCTAGATATTTTATCAATAGTGGAAGTAAGAATCGAACCTAACTTTAATATTAACCTTAAATAAGTTTATACATCATCATTCTTTAAAATGTTCAGAATTCAAAGTCGCAGAACTTAAATACATAGGCTGCATAAACATATAACCAATGCACTTTTGCTAAGTGCCATTACATACCTCTTTCATCCTCGTTTCTGCTACAATCTCTATCTGTTTTGAATATTCCAGGGGTAAAGACTGAGTTAGATGTTGAATAATCTAAGTAAGGGTATAAAATTCATATTTCATGCATATATGCAAAATGCAAAATGTCCTCATTTCTTTCATTTGATCCAACCATACCTTATTACTACTCTCTATTTTTACAACCTCCTTACCAGGCTAAGGTGTATGGGGGCACCCGTGGTAGAGTAGCGATGTTTATCCATACTCTCAAATACATGCGATGCATGATTAATAATATCATCGTGAATATATGTATATTTCATCATCATGTCATGTGAATGTAATCTACATGATGTATAACATAACAAGGCATGTTAACATGATAAAACCATTTACATAAAATCGGGTTTAGGGTCAAACCACTTACCTTGAAGGTTTACTTTTAGGAGTTACTGTTCACAACAAGTAGGTTTAGGTTTCTGTAGAAAACACGAGTTTTAGTAAACCAAATCTCTAATATTTTTACATAGGATTAGAGGGCAATAAATGAGGGGTAAAACTAAAAAAGCTTAGGACAAGGGGGCCCCACATGCGCCCTCGCTTGCCCTAGGAAGGTGGCCCATGTGCCTTCACGTCCAATCCCTTCCCGGTGTGCCACCCTTATATTTCTCGATAACTTTGCGTAGTTTTCATATTTCGGCCATTACTCCTTCGTTTTAACTCCGATTTGACCCCTGTTTGAACTTACGGGTCTCTCTTTTCCCCCTCTACAGGAATATTATAATAAAATGAACTTACCTCACCATTTTTCTAACTGATTGACATAAACTCTGACAAGGCTCATTATCCCTCAATTTTGCTCTGCCCTTCCTACTTCATTTTGCAAATTTTTCTCCTCTTTCTCAAGCACAAATCCCTAGCCTCAAATCTCTCAAATGGATCTCAAATTTGATCCAAAGCTATAACACGATGTTTTGAGTTTAAATCCACCCATGACCTATTTATAGACTTTCTGGGCCAATCACGCGTTGCCACCTCAGGGGGGTCATGATGAGGATTTCAAAACTCATTCCAAGATAGTTTTGAATCATTTTGGATTTCAAAACTTATTCCAATATTGTTTTGAATCACTTTGGATTTCAAAACTCATTCCAATATAGTTTTGAATTATTTTGGAGTCCAAACAATATTTAAATCAAGTCTAAGGGCATGTGGCAAGCCACCATTGGCCATTTGGGGATAAGATTGAAGCCTCGTTGTGACTTTCAATGGTTAGTTGGTTTAGTTTGCCATTCCAATGGTCTAGTTATAGGGTTTTAAGAATTACACTTTGACTTGAACTTTTTGGGTTATTGCACTTAGACCCCTTGCAACTTTGTTCCCGGCCATTTTGCACCCTCAAACATTGAATTAATAATCATTAAAATACTTAAAATCCAAAATTAATAACTCAACGTTACTCAATAAGTACGTTTTTACCTTAGTGTTCTCATAGGACCTTTGTTTCATCCCGAAGCCACTTCAAGGTTGATCCTTACATAAAATCGAAACCTCCTCAGGGTTCTGTTGACTTTCCAAAACTCCCTTACGATCGTTCAATTTCCCAGGTTGCATCTTAGCTATACCAGAAACTGTCTCTATTTTGATTTCTCTCAATGCCATAAATCTCGTCTTGAGATACTTGTCGATGTCATACCTTTTTCTTTAGACATTTAAGTCTCGGGGTATTCCCTTCCATTGATTCGGTAATTAATTAACTAAATTCTTAAATCAACTTTTAGTTCCTTGAACTTACTTAACACTACGCAACACGGGGTATTACACATTCTCTCCCACTTATGTTACATCTTCCATCAAAATTGCAAACTAATAATAGTAATGCAACGAACTCTGAGGGTCAAAACAAGTCATGCATGCAACTAATGGTATAGCTAGTAGATAAGTCAAGCTGACACTAATAAGGACACAAACGTCAAAATAAATGGGTTGACACAGTAAAGGCACCCAGGAGGTGGCTGACGACGATAGAGTAATGGGTTGACGATAGCGAAGGCAAGAGGTACACTGATCGATGACAATGTACTATAAGAAAAAGGATATTTCGTGATGAGCTTTTTTCGTGATAAGAAAAATTCCCTCACCAAAGATCACTTTTGGTGATGAGATTTTTGGGTCATTTCCAAAAGTAAACTTTTGGTGAGGACAATAAAAGGTCATCACCCAAAATTGGCACTCTAATTTTCAGCCCTCAAATTTTTCCCGCCACATGGTAGGGAAATTTTCAGCGATGATATTATTACTTTTGGTGACGAAAAAATAGTCATCACCAAAAGTAATTTTTGTGACAACTAAAAAGGTCAGCACTAAAGTTCATCATTACAATTTCCCACCCGTCCCATCCTTTCATTTTCCCCTTTTGATTTCTGTTCTTCCTACGCATATCACCCATCCGCTAAAATAAAAAACATGGAGCAGCCTTTGCCAAACCACAACTAACTATAAGCAACTTCATTTTGCTTCCGTTCATTTTGATTTCTCCTAACTTTTCTAAACTTTATTTTGATTTTTTTTTTGCTTCTATTTTCCTGAAATAAAAAACATAGAGCAATCGTCGCTGGTTTTTTTTCTTTTTCATGTTTGATTAATTCTTAATCTCAACAGGTTTTTTGCATTTTTCGTTATTGCTACTATAACGACCCAATATTTTGGAAAAAATAATAATAATTTAATTCTATATCTGAAATGATTTATTCGTTGGAGAATTGTAGGTTTGGGTAATTTAATAGAAGAATTAAGTTTTTAGGTTATTACTAAAATTTGTGGCTTAGAGGAATTCAAAGGAAAACATTAAATTTATCATATTTTTAATAGGGAAGTGATGACAATTAAGAGATGATGGTCATACATTAGTAGTGTGTGTAAAGTCAACCTATGGTTAATATATTACATTGATAATGTTGAGGTGTGATTCCCAACAAGTCCAAGGCGATGATGTATTTGGTTAGGTAAGTTGTCTATCATAGGTCTCGGCCTAGGATTGATAGTTTTGTTAAGAGGTCCAATCCCACAAATAGGTGTCCCAACAAAAAGATGGCCCAAGCACATTTACTTTGTGTTTGAGGAAAGCTAGGCTTGGCCCAACTGCTCAAACCAAAGACCAAGCACATTTGTCCAAAGCCCACACTACCTTATTCTAAGCCCACATATATATACTTGTCTTGACCTAGTCTCTTCAATCTGTTGAAGGTTGCAGCGTCTGTTCTTCTGGCTGATTTCAACGCAGGTTTGTTTCTTCCTTATCTTATCTCTGTTGAGTTCTAACCTAGTCAAGAGGGGGGGTGAATTGACACCTTTTTATAATTCTAAGAAAAACTAATGCACGTATATATATGGTAAAACAAATTTAATATAAACCAAAATTGTAGTTGAGAGTATGAGAGCACTTAAATACTAGATGGATAATATGATATCCGCCAGCTGTGCTAGTATGTGCTTTGATCCAATATACTCTTCAAATTACAACTTGGTGAAAACAAGTGATTTGAATGCACACAATAACAAGACTTTAAATAAACCAAATGGAATATTAAATTAGTAGAAAGAATAATCAATTTAAGCAAATCAGAATATAATCAAACAAGAATAAGTATGAGTGAAGAGAAGAAGAACACAGCAATTTATAGTGGTTCGGCCCTTATGGCTTACATCCACTACCTAAGGATTCCCTTCCTTAGGATTTTCAATCAAATCCACTATATGAAACTTTTCTTACAACCACCAAAGCCTTCACTTGGCTTCACCACCACCAAACTATTTCTGGAGTCACACACTTACTAGTTTGGATTTTGTACGCTCTTTACAAGATACAAGAATAGTAGAGATTGCGAAATAGGGTTCTCTCCAAAATAATACAATGAAGTATAGAGAACTCTCTTAGTTTTCTCTCAAGAATATAGAGGAAAAGAAAGACTTGGAGAGAATGAAAATCTTGGCAATGATGTAGAAAATGATAAGGCTTCCAAAAGTTGTTCCAAAGTCTTCAAGACATCCTTTTATATAGTGCTAGAGAAGGCTTTCCTTGATCAATCTCAGCCCTCCATGTGTCAAGTCTTCAAGTCAATCTCACCCCTTTATTTGAATTCTTGATTTACCTTCCATAAACAGCTAACTTGATTGATCATCAAGATCTTTGACTTTTGTTGATCTCCAATCAGCCTTAAATGAGCAAATCAATTCCAATAATGCATGACTGATTTTAAGGATTAAAATATCATCAAAATCCTTCATAATTCTTGCAAAATCGACCATAAATAAGAACTAATCAATTCTGACTTCTAGTTGAATCTTCAATCACCTTTGATTGTGCAATTGGCTCCTTAGCTTCCATAACAAGCATAGTTAATTTGAAATTTGAATTTAAATCTCCAAATAGTGTAAAATCCATTCAAATATTCTCAAATAATGAAGCAAATTTGTCCAACAATGAAGATATCAATTATAACTTCAAAAGCCCTTAATTGATCAAGTTTCCATACTAAAAATGTTGACAACAAGAAGAGAATCAATTTGTGTAGCTGAATATATGCAAGATATCCTTAGAATATTCTCCCATAATGAAGATATCAATTAGCCATAATGAGGATATCAATTAGTCATAATGAGTAGGATAATTGATTCCATGATTTGAGTAGAGGATCCTTTTAATAAAAGAGAATCAGCAATAAAGGAAAGTAATATCAATCAAGGTTTAACTTTCAAAGCTTAATATCCTCCATTAATGTTAAACAATAAGGCTGAATCTTTAACTTCTCCATTTGAATGCAATTAAAAAATTCTTCCATATTTAACTGAGTAAAGAAGCTTCTAAGAACCTTTAAATTTACTCCATGATTCTCTTACCATATTTAAACCAACGAGATGATGTGACCTTGATGAGTATGCTCCACGTGGCTGCCATGTCATCAAAATGCCACGTTAACAATGCCATGTCGCCAAGATACATATATGGCAACTCCATATAGTGGATTACTCTAATCTCCTCAAAAACTTCCATATAGATCTTTTGAACTTCCCATATATAAACAAGGATTCCATATATATATATAAAACTTCTAGACTTTCCATTCCAAGAAGAACTTTCCATATATAGCTCAAATACTCAAATTTCTAGAAAGCTATCTAAAAACTTGTTTCCATATATAATGAAATCTTTATATAGGTTGCCAATCATCAATCATCAAAATCTACACTCAACAATCTCAACCTATTGGATAACCCTCATCTTTGAAGAGCTCTATCTGGTTCTTGGGAGGTTGTCTTTACTTTTATATCGGGGAGATATGGGGCGCTGAACAGGGGTGAACGCGAGAAGAGAGAGAGAGCCGAGAGTAAGAAGAAAAGTGGCCTTTAGGTGTTCTCCTTAGTGGGGTTTCTTCGTCCTTGTGTGGGTGTGATATTCTCGGATGTGGGTTTACGAGTGAGGCAGTTTGGGTGTCGATTGAATGTTGTTCTTAGGCTGTGCTTGGAACCGATTCTTGGTTACCTATTGTGGGTGTCAGATCGATCAAAGCTGAGCCTTGCAAATCCACCTTCTTCTTCTCCATTGCCAAGCATCGAAAGGGAGTTTGCTGTTCTTATTTTTCAGCTTGTTGTTCATTTAATTTTACTTACTGTTTTGCTATTTCTTTGCCCTAACGATCAATTCTTGTGGATGTTTTGCGAGGAATAATCTCTACAGATAATATTGTACTAAGTTAAAATATATATTATGTATTGGAAAAGTAAATAGTTAAGAAGGAAATTGAAGCTTCCAACTTTTTTTTTTGGCTGTGCAGGTTGCCCCCACAAAGAAAAACATGTAATATATATGTATATTGTTAATATATATAAATAGCATGGATATTATATAATATGAAAAATTGTCAATTGAAATTAAATGAGGGATGGCAGGGCGCAATCATTCACCTGGGAGGATGAAAAAATAAGATTTGGAAGTTTTATCTTCAAGCGGTTGGATGGTATGTGTATATGAGTAAATATGTTATATGTTTTTTTGTATTATGTTCTATTAAGGTATGGTTGTATTTTAAAGAAAATAATCAATAACTAAATAATATAATAATAACATAAGAGAGCCATTTAAATATATGTTTAGAGTCAACATAAAATTATAGTGATAGTAGATAATAAAGTAATGGGCATATGAAGGTTAAATGGTGTTTAGGTGGATAATATTATAATGGTCTAGAGGAATGTGTAAATGTGATGTATTAAATATGAATCCAAAGTTGATATATATAAGGTAATAGCATAAACTATATAATGTGGGGAAGCAAGGCGGTTTCCCATGTGCTGCCACGTTAAATAATATGTAAATATATATTGGCCGAGTGAAGGATATAGTGTGTTATATTATATTGATAGTATCATATAACAAAGGGAGAGATTAATTAGTAAAGGGGTAAAAAAATAAATTGATGGACTATTGATAAGAAAGGAAAGGGCATGGGCAGAGCAAAGATCATAATGACGTCTTAAAAGTTGAAATCTGAAAGCTTGCCCTCTAAGGTCCAAGTGTTTAGCTATTGCAATATATTAAGAGATGCATAAATATATATATATATATATACATATACATATACATATATTATCAGCTTTAAGATATTGAGGGAGAAAGACATTGTGTGTATATGCGTATATAACATAAAACAAAGTAGTAAGCAGCGTGAAGCCACTCCTCCCTTGAGTTTGTTTTTGCCCCTCATTTCTTGCTAATAGAAGAGAAGCTGGGAAAAAAAAGGAGTAGCAGCAAGAGCACTCGATGAATGTTTCTTTTCCTTCCTTGTTCTAGCGGCTTCGCTCAGTGTTTTCTTCTTCCTTGCGTTGGTGAGCTTGCATATATAATAGCAAGCTTCAAGTTTTTGCTTTCTCTCATTCCCTCTCCTGTCATATTTTACGGTTTAATATTATTGGTATTTTTCTTGTAGTTGCAGCAGCAGATCTCTAGGCTTACTGTTCTTGCTTCTAGCTTTGGGTATTTACTAAGGAAGGCAAGTTCTAGTTGTAGTTATACTAACAAGATCTAATTAAGTTGTTTTATTTCCTTCCATTTCAACTTGTCTGTGGAACTTGGGTTGGGGTCCTACGCTACTATTACACATTTTTACATTTTCTCGTTCTTCTCAGTTTCTCCTTTTGATGTGTTTTAGATGATTTGGTGCGTGTGCTATTTGGGGTTTTGAAATGAGATTTGATTTTTTCTTTGTTAAATAGTGCAAGTGCTTCATCTCCCTCTCTTATACTCTCACCTTCACTGTCTTTAGCCCATTGCCTCTGTTAGCTCAACGTTGCTGCCTCCAACCCATCACTAAATCTGAAGATCACTTGTTTGTGGTATATTTTACTTTGTTAAGCAGTGCGTGTACGTTATTTATGTTCCCTTTTTTTTGTCAAAGTTTTGGATTAACTCTTATTCTTAAAACAAAAGCATAACCCAAACATAACAAAAAAAAAAAAACGTAAATAATCATAAAAGGCAATTTAAAATAGCTAAAACACGATAACAGTATGCGAACTCTACGCCCATAAAACTGCACACTGATCACTACAACCACATCTTCGAATTCTTTCCATCGTGCTTGTCCAAATATGCTAATGTAGCATGATCCACATCATAGACATCTAAAATACATAAACCAATTTTCTGCATATGATTAGTATTGGTAGCATGTGTCTTCTTTTATATACAACAACAACAATAATCACAAGCCCTAATCTCAGTAGGTGGGTCATCTTGTTTTTTCCTTGTCAATACATGAAAGAAGTGTTCACTATGGGCCCATACTGATTAGACTCAAAATACATGCATTTGTAACGGCCACAACTTCATATTTTGGCAAAAATTAGATGTCTTCAAACATCATATTTGAATATCTGAATAATTGTGCTCATGATTCAAATAAATATATTATCGTAGTGATTGTCTTAAATGTTCTCCAATAAATATATTGTTATATTTTTTCACTTAGTCTTGTGATTGATATTTTAATACTAGTAAAATGATTTAGGTATTTTCTCACTTTCACTATAAGCATGGATAGAATTTGGATTAGACAACCAATTACAAGTTCTAAATACCAACAAAGAGTATCAGACTTTATTGCTTTTGCCAAGAATCATATGAACCGTGAAAGAAAAATTCGTTGGTCATGTAATAATTGTAATAATTTGAGATGGAAAACGATTGAAGGCGTCATCGGAGATCTGTACATTCATAAATTCAGCTTACACTATAAGAGATGGTTTTGGCATGGAGAAGATGTGCTAGAAAATATGAATTATTGGGTTCCTGATGATGACAATGATGATTTAGGTGAAGAAGAGGAAAACAATGAAGGAGAAGAATATGATGAAGTGGGAGAAATGTACAAAGGAACAAATACAGAAGGACAAACAGAGGATCATGATCCCAATGTTGGAATGGAAGAGTGTTGCTTTGATAGGTTGCTCAAGGAAGCCTAACGTGAACTTTATTCAGGTTGCCAAGATGTTTCATTGTTATCTTTCTTGATAAAAATCCTTCATTTGAAGGTATTAAATAAGTGGAGTAATAAGTCCTTTGAAATGACACTCCAATTATTCAAGGAAGTTCTACCGAAGCATTCGACAATTCCTGACTCACCCTATGAAGTGAAGAAAATTTTAAGAGATTTGGGGTTGGGTTATGTGTTTATTGATGCATGCAAGAATGATTGCATGTTGTTCTAGAAGGAGTTGAGTGAAAGAAATACTTATCCTGTATGTGAGGAACCTCAATGCAAGATAGATGACAATAAAGGCAAGCGGGTTCCTCACACAATTTTAAGGTAATTTCCAGTAACTCCAAGGTTGAAGAGGTTATTTATGTCAAAGCAAACTGCTTCAGCTATGTGATGGCACAAAGAGAAGCGGAAAGAAGAGAGTAATGTGTTAAGGCATCCTGCAGATGGAGAGGCATGGAAGCATTTAGATTTGCTATATCCTGATTTTGCACAAGATTCTCGTAATGTAAGGCTTGCTTTGGCAACCGATGGTTTTAATCCATTTGGAAATATGAGCACATTATTTAGTATGTGGCCCATCATACTTGTTTAATACAACATGCCATTATAAAAATGTATGAAGAAGCCTTTATGTATGATGTCTTTAATCATTCCAGGGCAATGAGCTCCAAGAAAAGACATTAATACTTATTTGCATCCACTAATTGATGAGTTAAATGAGTTGTGGACACATGGTGTGCAAACTTATGATGCAGTTACCAAAGATAATTTTTAGATGAAGGCAGTGCTTTTATGGACAATAAATGACTTCCCTGCATATGGGAACTTGTCTGGGTGGATCACAAAAGGATACAAGGCATGTCCAATATATCATGACGACCCTTCATCAAGGCCATTAAGGAGCAAAATTGGGTATTTGTGTAGTCATCATTTCTTACCTCCAAATCATAGCTGGTGGAGGAATGCTAATGCATTTGATGGAAAGGTTGAGAAACGAGGAAAACCTAAAGAGTGTTCTAGAGATGAAGTATTACAATAGGTTAACATCCTCAAAGACATTCCACCTGGAAAACATCCATCCAACAAAAAGCGAAAGCAACCTTATGAACATCTCAATTGGACGAAAAAAAACATCTTCTTTGATTTGCCTTATTAGCAAAAGCTTAAAATACGACATATCCTTGATGCCATGTGTAACGCCCCCATCTTCTCGAAGCGTTTCTTACCCTGATGTTTATTAATTAATAATTATTTTATCAATTCTACCTCATATATCTCTTTTTCTTTCTCTCATTTTCCTCATTGGGGGTAACCATAGCTAATAGCGGAAACATGATAGATCATAACCTAATACTTAACAAAATTTTAACATCAGAATCGTAGATTCATATTCATAATTTAATCATAACATCATTCTCAAACGTGCTAGTGTTTAAACATAATCATGATCATCCCTTAATATTACATGCCGAAATATCATAATCAACATCATGGATAACATAGCAGGACATAACATGACAGGTTATATGCATAACCGATACATTTACGCACTTCAACGAGTGCCATCACATGCCTTCATTTCCTTCGTTTCTGCTATGACTTCCATCTGGAACATTAAATATTCCAGGGGCATCGCCCAATTAGATGATCGGCCATCTAAGTAAGAGTATAATATTCATGAATAAATGTAAATGCATAATGTCCTATCATTTGGCCTGTTTGAGCCGACGGGCATCCATACTTCATATGCCACTTACCATTTTTACGACCAGCTCTTTCCAGGCTAAGGTGTATGGGTGCACCCTTGGTAAAGTAGCGATGCCCACCCGTACTCTCAAACATATGCGATGCATGAGTAACGATGGATTACATGTGAACATATGCATATCATCATCATATTATGTAAATGCATCTACGTGACATATGCACACATCATATCATGTTAACATGTCAAAACATACTTTGAAACATACATCGCATTTAACATTCTATTAAATCATATGGCACATTTTAGAAATTACCTTTCATAGACAAATTAAGTTTGAGAAATACTAGCTTACCTTTGAAATCGGCTTGAGTCTCGAGAAATGTGCTTTAATCTTAAAAACGTGCTCGCCTCGACTTTCGCATTAGACTTCTAGTTATACTCAAACTTTAGTCTCAATAATCTCTGGACATCATATTTATTCAAGGGATATTAAAACTTATTTTTCTCAAATTTTCCTCAATCACTTATATTTTTTCCCATTATTTTCTCAATAATTCCAAAATAAATACTTCCCCAAGCATTTTTTTTTAATTTTTTCTCCACGAAAATTCATAAAACAACATTTCTAATCTTCTAAAATTTTATGGGAATTTTTCATAATTTTTTCCTATTTTTCTTCTATTTTTCAAGAATTCTCTTTATCCCAAAAATTACCAAATAAATATTTCTTTCCATATTTTCCATAAATTTCTTCCATAATAATTCATAAAATAAAACACCTGATTTTTTTTTGAATTTTTTTTCAAAAAATTAAACATAATAAGATAAAAGAAAGTATTATCAACTTCCATCTATTTGAGATATTTTACACTTACCTTGTAACACTTTCTTCAAACTTGTCTTTGATGTGCCCAAATTCCTCTTCGTTACTCTTTCCTCTCAAATCTCTTTCACAAGTTCAATTTTTCTCACAATCTCTTTCTTTTTTTCTTTCAAATCTATCTCTTACTCTCAAATTCTTGTTTCTTACAACCTTTATCTTTCTAATTCAAGTCTTCCAACCTTTCAAGTTTTCTCTATTTATAGAGGTTGAATTAAGTTTAGTTTAATTATAGTGATCCACTATCTTTTATTATTTTATTATTTTTTTTATTTAATTTTTTACTAAATCTCACTCATAATCTTTGATTATTTGACTACACTCTACTTTGTCTCTCACATTTCTCCATTAATTCATCCATTATCTTTGATTATTTGTCCACATTATATTTTTTCTCCCACATTTCTCCATTAATTCACCCATTATCTTTAATTATTTGTCCACACCATATTTTGTCTCCCACATTTCTCCATTAATTCACTCATTATCTTTGATTATTTGTTCACACTCTACTTTGTTTCCACATTTCTCCATTATTTTACCCACTATCTTTAATTATTTATTTACTTTAATTATTTTCAACTAAATCTTATTTTGAATGGGCTATTCTTTCATTTAGTCCATAAATTTAAGCCCACTTTCTTAACCTACTAACTCTAAGCCCATTTACTTAATCTTTCCTTTCTCAACTTAGCCCACTAACTATAAGCCCATTTACTTAGCCTTTGTTTTTTTTTTTTTTAACTTAGTCCATTAACTCTAAGCCCATTTATTTAGCTTTTCTTTTTTCAACTTAGCCCATTAGTTTTCTCAATTATAATCTCCAATGGAAGTAAAAATATTTTAAATACAAACAAAAATAATAATAATAATAATTATTATTATTATTATTATTATTATTCTCAAAATATTAGGATATTACATCATGCACATAGAGAAGAACATATGTGATTGTCTAATGAGAACATTGTTGAATATTACAGGGAAGACAAAAGATACAAGTAAGGCTAGGGAAGATTTGAAGAATATGAACATAAGAGAAGAGTTACAAATAAGGAAAACACATGGCGTACTTGAGAAACCTCACGCTTCTTATGTATTAATTGGTGATCAAAAAAAGGGTTTTTGAATTTTTTTTACATGATGTTCAGTATCCTAATGGGTATGCAGGTAATATATCTAGATGTGTAAGCATCAGTGATAACAAGATTTCTAGGCTTAAAACTCATGATTATCATGTCATCTTACAACGAATACTTGGAGTTGGGATGCAAGGTTTTTTGCCAGCAGAGATTTGCACCACCTTACAGGAATTGGGAATTTGTTTTCAAGAATTATGTTCTAAGAATCTCAAATTGTCTGTGCTACAAAATTTGGAGAATGACATTCCAACGATATTATGCAAAATGGAAAGTATTTTTCCTCATACATTCTTTGTTGTCATGGTCCACTTGGCAATTCACTTGCCATGGAAAGCTATGCTTGCTGGACCAGTACACACTCAATAGATGTATCCTATTGAGAGGTATTAATGTTTTTTCTTTTTAATCACTCAATTTATGAAAAAAAAAAATAATTTATAAATATATTTAAATCACACTTTTTGCATATAGGTTTCTTAGTACGCTTAAAGGTTATGTTCGAAACAAAGCTAATCCAGAGGGTTCTATTCTTGAAACATATATTGTGAATGAGTCTATGACATTCACATCTATGTATCTTGTAACAACCCGTTCTCCAATCAAGCCGTTACTCGGGAAATCTCGAGATATTTTTTTTTTTCATTTACTAGATTTATTAATTTTCTTTTTCATCCCGTCAATCTTAAAAACTACAATCTTTGCATGCTCAAAATCTCATAATCCTCTAACCATACCCATTTAACTAACAAAGATTAAAGATTGAAGCTAAAAAAGGCATTTCAAGTGTACAACGGAAATAATAGGATCAAAATTCTAATAGATTGTCATGCATTACCTTAACATAACATGTTCATACATAATTGTCTCGTGACTACAATAAGACGAAAATAAGGATTACATGCCAATAGTACAAAATGTAATAACGAAAGAAATTTAACATGATTAGTCCCCTTCTTCAACTAACTAACTACGTCTTTCTCTTCACTGCAAGCCCCGACTCGAACGTTAAATGTTCCAGGGGGATAACCCAGGTTAGATGCTGAATCATCTAAGTGAATGGTATAAAAGAAATTTTCATAAAATGCATGAGTGATCATGTGCATGGCATAAATCAGACTCAACATGTCAACGTTGGGACATCACCTTGGCGTACTTAATCCCTAGAAAGTAATTTGGCCACCGCTTATGGGAACCACTATTCCCACGCTTTCTGTAAGAACGAACATCGCCTCGTCTACAAGGAGACCCCAAATCCCGACCCACTGATCATAACAATGACATGATTCGAAAATGATAATAACATATAAATCATGTGCCATGCATATCAAAATATCATGTCCAGTTAATGCATCACATAATGATCAATATGAGTAAAATAATATAAATTTAGAAACAATTAAGCCTCTCACAAGCTAAATCATTTGAAATGGAATACTGGGAATATAAGCAGGTCAATCACTAGATAGGGTAGTACCATTCACCTTCGAATAGCAAATCATCTTTCCTCGATATGCATGCTAGCCTCAAAATTTATGCAAATCCTCAATTCCTCCAGCCAAATTTTCTCTTGATCATCAATTATTCAAGAAAATCATTCTTCCTAATTTTCCTGAATTTCTCATAATTTCCCCAAATTTCTCCTAATTTTCCTATTTTAATAATCATTTTCTCTCAAAAATAAATATTTCCTTATGATTTTCTCCATATTTTTCCCACTAAAATTCATAAAATAATTCCCCTGGCTTTCTGAATTTTATTCAGAATTTTCTAGATTTTCCTCCTATTTATTTTCATAAAATTTTCTTCCTAAAAATTAAAAATAAAGAATTATTCAATTATTTTTCCTAATAAAAATTTTAAATAATAAATCTCCCTATTTTTATGACTTCTCTGGAAATTTCTAGAATTTTTTTTCCATTTCTTTCTATTTTTTCCTTATTTTTCTTTTTATGTTTTCCTTACCTCCGGTCATCTTCTCAAGCTACAGCGGTTGGTTGGCGACTCCGATGAATGATTCGATGACACCAACATGAATCTCACGACCTTCTAACCATGATGGCATTGGCCGATGCTCGAAAAACTGGCCGAAGATACACCAAAATCTATAATTTCAGTCCTTGCGGGCGACTATTCGCGATTTTTCGACGATGTTTAAAACCCACTCTAAACTGCTCCAAACCACCCCAAAATTGTTGGTTCCTAATGATGGTAAATATACCCCAAGAGGGGAGGTGAATTGAGATTAGGTAGATTTTCGATAATTTAAAACTTTAATTGTTGGTAGAATACTAGGTCTCGAAATATAAGCTATATGTTTCGAAATAAACTTTTCTGTTAAGTAGGTTTCGAAACCTACTATATGTGTTTCGAAATATACCTTACTGTTGTAGCTAGTTTCGAAATATGAAATGTATATTTCGAAATCTACTTCACTGTTTTGCTTGATTTGAAATCTTTTGACTTGTATTTCAAACTAATGATCTTTGGTAAAGATGATATACATAAATAAGAGTATACCAAAGATGTTTGTATATCAAAAAATATGTTTTGAATGTATGTGTATAAGTTTATACTCAAGAAAACTATTTTAGCCTTTTATAACAAATCTTATGATAACATGTGCAATAGGCAATAATGATAAGCAAAAGCTAAAGAACAATTGCACACAAGATATATAGTGGTTCGGCACCCGCCTACTCCACTACCTTCAAGTTTACCCATTTGAAGGATTTTGCAATCCCAATCACTTTTACTAGTGATCACCACAACAAGGGTTTTACGATGGTTCACCCAAAAACCTTACAATGTGAGTTTTTATGTGGTCAACTCAAACCTAGCACCAAGTGAGTTTTAAGGCTAAACTCGAACCTTTGACACAATGTGTTTTAGGCTCAACTCAAACCTTTACACCAAATGAGTTTTAGGCTAAACTCAAACCTTACAACAATCAAGATAAATAAAGTTTATCTTTACAACTCAATGGAATGTATAACAATGAATATCTTACCAATGTGGTTGTACAAACCTCTTAACTTGAGGTGAGGAGAGCTGGAGGATGATACTCGTTGTTTGCACTTGCTTTTCCTTTTTCACATCATAATGCATATCAATGAATGAATGGATCTTCATTGAATGGTTGTCAAACGGATTTAGATCATTTGTGCTTGTGTGTGTGTCTCTAGTGTGTGCTCACTTGTTGTATCTTGTTTTTGCTCAATCAATCTCTATCCATCTCATCTTGTCTTCAAATACCTACTATTTATACCAAGACATAGAAATTTGGCCGTTTATAGCCGTTAGAGACAAGACAGGAAAGTAGGTTTCAAAACATACATTGTAGATTTTGAAACATCACAATTTAACACATAGGTTTCGAAACATAGACAATAGGTTTCGAAACATACAACACTTTATAGCATGACAAGCACTTCGAGACAGCAGATAGCGGGAGACAGAATCTTACACCCACTTTGAATATTTTAAAGGCACTCATTCAAATTCAAATTTGAATCTCTTAAGCATGGAGAATGCATTAAAAAATACTTTGAGAAGCATTTAGATAAATACAAAAATGCAGAATAAGTGCATCTCAATTTTCAAATGAAACTGCTGACAGAACGTCAAAGGTTTCGAAACATGACATGATAGGTTTCGAAACATACTTCTCTGGAAATGAGGTTTCGAAACATGATACATATAGGTTTCGAAACATACCTCTTTGAAAATGAGGTTTCGAAACATAGACATATAGGTTTCGAAACATGGTTCAAAACCTAAATTGAAAACACATATATTGCATAGATGTTTTGAAATAGCATACATTGAAAACATTGAAAAACATTTTCAAAAGAGTTTCGAAACATGCATAGAAACATGACAGAGTTTCAGAAACATTTGCTTGAAAGCACAATCCATAGCATGTATACACCACAGCAAGTAAATGTCTACATTTTCTTTTATTTATATTTTACCTCCATTTACTTTAATACATAAATGTAAATAATGAAGTACCCCCTATTTGGATTCAATAAAAATACTTAGAAAATCAAAATCCAAATAAATAAGAAAGTAGATTTTGGGTTTTAGTACAAACTCAAGTTTTAGCAATAAACCCACCTCCAAAATATATACTTTCTATTTAATGAAAAATTCATTAAAAATCGTTTTAGCATTAATGAATGATAGATATCAAATTACCGGGAGTTAGTTTTCTAAAAAGAAAACATTATCTTATACTTCTCCTTATAACATGCTAACCTTCCAGACTTAGCCAAAAACAGGGTTTTCATTTTCACACAGTAGTACATGATATTGAAATTGATATATATTGAAAATCACATACGAGACTCATGACTTAGGAATTAAACCAATATATGTTTTTCATCATTAAAACTATTGTACAAAAAGTACAACAAAAAAAATCTCCAAATTTACTCATTTCCCCCAGAGAAACAAAAGCCCTTCATTTAGATCTCTCAATTCTCTCTCTAAAAACCCATGGATTGAACTCAATTTTTTGCATACCTTCTTGGCTGCGAGTTGCTATTTATAGGTGATTTTGGGTTGGAAATCCTTCGATTCTTAGGTTAATGATACCCTAGGATGCTAGATCTAGCTCGTAATCACCTTGATTCGTCCTTAAAATTGAGAAAATCCCTTGATTATTTTGTTCGAATATTTCGGCCATATACAATTGATTTTTTTGCTATATCACTGCCGATCTTCGACCAATCTCCACCACAACTCGCCCATGATGGTCTGAACCTACTCTAGAAGCCTCTGGTGACCCTCCTCGACATCGACGTGATGGTTGGCTGGAGATTTGCATTGTTGTACCTAGCTTTGTGATATTTGCAGATTTGCCCCTGCTCTTATTTTCCAAATTTACAGATTGATCCTTCCCCAATTTTCCAGAATTTCCTCAAGGACCTCAAACTCTATTTCAGTCCCAAAGAATCAAAATTCCAATTTGACCACCTTTGACCAAAATTTAGAAATTCCATTTAGGCCTAAATGTTTGAAAAATTATATTTTACCCTTATTTTGCAAGTTTTTTTCAGTTTCACGAATTCCAACTTTTCTTAGACATTTCTATCCCCAAAATTTTGTTTAACGCAAACGCTACACCGTATTTTGGCCAAGAATTGAAAATTACACTTTGGCCTTAAAGATTGAAAAATTGCATATAGACCCAATAATTTCACAAAAATTCAATTTTATTCATTCGTAAATTTCTTGGGTATTACATATCTTAAGAGAATGGAAACCAAATTCAATCAACCAGAAAGAAATGCAACTATTCAAGGTAATAAAATATTTTATGAGAGTGTGGAAAGTCCATCATTTGACATCTTCATTCGGGATGCTTCTTCTTATGGAGTAATGGATAGTCTCCATCCATTATCTCAAGATGAGTACGAAAAGCTTAGGTGGTATGTGGTGAATAATTGCATTGAAATGCAACCTTTCTTGGAGTAAGTCTTTCCAATTTTGTTTAATATTGAACTTTAAGTAAAAATATTAACCATTATTTGTCATAGAATGACATATTTCACACAAGGAATATAAAGAAAATATGTTAGATTCACAAGATCAAGTTGTTGATAAGAAGCATCAGAGTGAATTTCATAATTGGTTCTTGAAACTCGTAAGTATTTAAATTAAGTATGATATATTTGTAGCGTAATATGGAATGTTCTTCTAAACTTGAATATTTTATTATTAGATGACAGAGAAGCGAAAGAATGGAGAGATTGGGGATGGCGACTTATGGTCATTAGCTCATGGTCCATTTCATAATGCAGATATCTATAGTGGTTGTGTTGTGAATGGAGTACGATTTCTTGCAAAGGATCGTGATAATCATCGCAAAAGTCAAAATAATGGGGTGGTTGTAGAGAGTGAACATAAAGGAAACCCTATTGATTTTTATGGTGTTGTCTGCAAAGTCATCAAGTTGAATTACATGTTTGGTTGTAGTGTTGTTCTTTTCCAATGTGACTAGTATGATCTTAGTAGTCAATGAACAATGTATCGTGATAATCAGTTTACCATTATTGACACAAGCAAGCATTAGAATTTTTACAAAGATCAACCTTATCTGTTAGCTGATCAAGTAAGACAAGTATTCTATATGGGTGACACAAAGAAGAAAAGGACTTGGATAGTAGCATTGCATGTGCAACATAGAAACTTGTGGGATGTGCATACCAGAGTTAGATGATTCAGAATTGGCTAATATATTGGAAAAGCTTAATGATGATATATTTCAACAATATGATTGCACACCTATCGCCATTGATGTAGAACAAGATTTTGAGGTTTCTTCCATGAACAGGAAAGATGTTCCAACATATATTGTTCAGCAAGATGTTATGCAACGAGCAAATAATGATACTGATTTCATTGATGATGTTGAAGATGAAACACTAGTAGAATATAATGATGATGGAGATGAAGAAGAAGAATATGTTGAGCTAGATAGTGACATTGATTAGTTTGTGCAAGATATCGATGAAGTTTTTCACAATTTTGATTATTGAATTTTTTCAATAGTTATTTGGTTGTGATTGATAGCTTTTTTTATGCAAAATGTTTCATTGGTATATATATATATATAGATGTTTGGTTAAGATTATATTATATGAACTTTGTGTCAAAAGTTTTCTATTTGTTTGTAATATTTAATGCTTATTATATACATGTTTGTTTTATTTGAGATTGCAGCATTATGCCTCCTAAACTATAGAGAACAAAAGACTACCACCATGTTATGCCCATCCACTTTGAAGGTTAGAACTTTGTCATCACATTCAAATGTGGTTGCCCCCACACCCATAGAAAATACTACCACCATATTATGCCCATCCACTTCGAAGGTTAGAGTTTCGTCATCACATTCAAATGTGGTTGCCCTCACACCTATAGAAAAAACTACCACCATATTACGCCCATCCACTTCGAAGGTTAAAGCTTCGTCATCATGTTCAAATGTGGATGCATTTAGAGTCTATTGATGGTATCAATGTTGTGCCACCGCTACCACCGTCATCGACATATATCTTCTCCATTGACTAATACACAACCATCTACTATAGGTATTGTTGGGTAGTTTGATATATTTTTATATTTATACTATCAACATATTAAAATATTTAAATCATAGAAAATTTATGCTATGATTGTACTAACTTTTTATGGATATAAATGCAGGTTCAATTGCTAGTAGAAAAGGTCGCAATCTAACAAAAGGAGTTGGATTATTAAAAGTCAAACGACTTTCTAGTGTTCAACATTTAACAATCACTTTTGATCCCAATACTCGACGCATAGATGATAATGAAGGATATCATCCTTTTGTTAGTCTAGTGGGAAGCTTTGTGAGGAGTTTAGCACTAGAAAAAGAGACTTGGAGTTTAATGGATGATGTGGATAAGATGCCTCTTATCAGTGAGTTGAGAGTAAGCACTTCATTAAAGTTGATATTAAAATATTTAGAAACATGTCCAAATTGATCACATATATATGTCTAATTTCTTCTGTTATAGTCACTTTAATATTGTTGGGTACGATAAGCACCAATGGATTAGAGATGTTGTGGATGCAAAGTTGGCGAATTTGTATACCAATCACAAAAATAGGTGTCATTCCCACTACAAGAAATGCATATCCAAAGGTTTAGATCCCAAGGATAATAAGCAGTGGCGGAGCCACGTTATGGCCAGTTAGGGCCTTGGCCCCAGCTGAATTTTTTATTTTTTTGATTTTTTATATATATTACTATAGATAATTATAATTTTTATAATTTAGCCAGGACTAAAATTATAATTTGGTCCGGACTAAAAATCTTTCTTGGCTCCGCCACTGATAATAAGCCAAAGAATGTAGAGTCTCTTCAGGCATGGAGTGCATACTGTGATTTCTTTGAGGATTCAAAATTTAAGGTATATATAATTTTTTATATAGTCAATATTTTATATTAGTTTGTCTATATGTTCTTATATACCTTATATGTTCGTGTAAATAGAAAAAAAGTTTAACGAATACAACTAATCAAGCTTGCTTGATCTACAACCACACGACAGGATGTAGCACATATTTGTAAGTGAGAAAGAAAAATGTATATTTATTCTTCTAGTTTTACTTGCCTTCTTGTTATTCATCAAAAAATTATTCTTTTATTTTTTTCTTGATCACTATATCCAAGAATGACTCAATCATTATGCCACAGTTGATTGAACTCAATAAGAGTGTTGTATAAATATTAGAATTTCATTTCATATGCTTTCACATGTTATATTAAGTTTGTTTTATTTTTGTCTAGCTCTTTTCTTAGTTATATCATATTTCTTTTATTTTTGATAATTGTACTTGGACAAACCCTCCTCCCAATATCAAGTTCATGAATCACCAATTACTCATGTATTCCCTCTATTAAATTCTGACATAAATTGTATTGTTTTACATTATACTAACTTATATTTAAAAAAAATAGGTTGATCCAACCACGAGGCAATTATTTGATGATATTCCTCTTTTTAAAGAAACTCATTACAATGAAAAAATTCGAAAGTAGACATCTCTAGAGGCCAAGACAGATTATGTAAGTTGTGATATAAACAAATTTTGATTCACTAAACTTCTCATTTTACATTTTTTATGTTATGTTAAAATGTTATGATGTTATACTAATTATCTTTCTCACTACATTATGAGATGATCTTGGAGAAACAACAAGCTACGACCTCCACATCACAAGAAGAAGAAAGTTTAACACTTACTCAAAAAGAAATTTGTGTTTCATCAATAAGGTTGAAGTCAGGTTACTTTACTACTAAACCATCTAAAAAGACTCAGATAGCTCCAATGAATCATTTAGAAACAGAACAACTTAAACAAGTGGAGAACTTGTTACAGTATAATGAGTCAAGAGAAATTGAGTTTGAAGTACAGAAAGAGGATATCCATTGGTTGAAAAGTATGTTGGCCATTGTTGTAACACCCCAATTCCAGAAAGGGCGTTACTGTAACGTAAGATTTCGAGGATAAATTTTTTTTCCAAATAAAAACCCATCATAAAAGCCGTTCCCCAAAGATCCCGTTACACCTTCTCAGTATATTAACTATGAACCATTAATAAACCAAGACAGGTTCACCAACACAAATGCGGAAGCTAGATCGAAACTTAACAGGTCATAATCGAAATCACTTTATTTATAATATAAAGTCAAACCATCACTTACAAGACATTCTCAAAATAAACAACATTTATTGAAAGCGACATATTACAAGCTATCCACTAATCACCGTCAATCCTCAGCAATTCCCTTTCCTTTCGCACCGCTGCCTTCACCTGGAACGTTTGAATATTCCAAGAACATAGTCCAAATTAGATTATGAATCATCTAAGTGAGAGTTCAAAACATATTTTTCATGAATGAATGCAAAATATGAAATAAATCAATACACCTGGTAAGCTCTTAGCCTAAGAGAATCCTCAGCGCTTAACCCTACCACGGGAAAAGAGCAATCTCTCTAAAAGCTATGCCACCATACCGACTCGACGACACGACGACACGACGACACGACTCGATTCTAGCTTAAATGGGGCTGCCAACGCATCTCACCAGAATACGTACCCACCTTAAGCATCCAGGAACCACCATACAATCCCAACTCTAAAATTTCACATGGACCACCTAGTCGTCCTAGTGCAACTTCCCTAGCCAAATGGCCTGGCACGAAAATCAAGATGGCTATCCTGACATGCACACCTAGCATCAGATACCCCTATTATTCTGTCACGCCCTTGGAGAATTACGGCTACACTATCCAAACAACATCCTAGGCTGACATCCCACATGAACAACATAGTATGGACCACCTAGTCGTCTTAGTGCAACTTCCCCGGTCAAACGACCTGGCACAGAAACCAAGGCGACTATCCTAACACGCACACTAGCATCAGATACCCCTATTATTCCGTCACGCCCTTGGAGAATTATGGCTACACTATGCAAACAACATCCGAGACTGACATTCTATACGTACACATAAAACTCAAGACAATGCCACATTATTCAATGCATCGTATAAACAACATTTATAAAAAATAATGCTCAGTTCAAAACGTTTAGGGACGAACCTCCCTCATAAAACCAATCGTCATCGGTTACCATTTCAATGCACAAAACCATTTTGCATGAAATCACCACATGTTCAGATAGAACAAACACAATAAATCAAGTTTGGGGGGCGAACACTCATAACTTAAAACCAAATTTTTGGGTTAGAACCACTCACCTTGAACGAAACTCAAAACAACTTGAATCTTGTGTTGAACCTCGACTTTTATGCAACTCCTCAAGTATTTTAACCAAACCACCTCCTTACACGTCCTCACGCGCTGCCCAAGTGCTCTGCACGTGTGATACCTTGTGTATGCTTTAAAAACCCTCTATCCACTAAACCCAAACCACTCTTGTCTAGCACAAATGTATCACAACTTCGAATGAGAGAATCTTTAGCCTTGAGCCCCTATTTATATGTTTAGGAAACTTAGCCACCAAGAAATATATATTCTGCAATCATTTCAAATCTTTCAAAATCTTTTCCAATCATTCCAAATCTTCTTAGATTTTCTATAATCATTCCAAATCTTTTGATATCTTTTGCAATCATTCCAAAAATCTTCTAAGATTCTCTACAATCATTGTAAATCTTCTAATATCTTTTGCAATCATTTCAAAATCTTCGAAGATTTTCTACAATCATTCTAAATCTTCTAAGATCTTCTGCAATCATTGTTATCCGAATTAAATCTTATCCAAATCAAATCTTTATCAAATTATATCCAACAAAATCTTATCCAATCAAATCTTATCAAATCTTGTCCAAATCTTATCCTTAAAGTCATCATGAGCCTTTATCTTATCTCTAACGTCATCATGAGGTTTTATCTTATCTTTAATATCACCATGACACTTCATCCTTATCTCTTAAGTCATTTATGAGGATTTTCTTGAATCTCTCAAATGCCCCTAATAAAAAGGTTTCAAGAATTACACTTTGGCCTGAACTTTTAGGTAATTGCACTTTAACCCTTTTTAACATGGTCCTCGGACTCATTTTTAATTGTATTTTAGTCCTTGAAAAATAGACTAATTACGCTAATGCCCCTAATTTTTAGGTAAATTATACTTTTACCCGAACTTCAAAAATTACGATTTTACCTCTGGCTCAGAAATTAAACTTTTATTTCCAAACATCCACAATCCCTTAAAACATCATATTTCCTCAAGTATTTGAATCTAAAAACCTTGAGTATTATATCCCTCACGATTATTCGATTTTCTCAACCTGGTAGATAGCTGTACCGGAAACTGTTCCTGATCCAACTTCTTTTGATGCCTAAAATCATAACTCAAATCACTCGTCAATATTATACCATTTTCCTTGGCTTTCTAGGGTCCAGGGTACTCTCTTTGACTAATTCGGTCGTCCATAGCTGCGTTAGTGTACCCTATAGTCTCATTTTTCTACAAATTTCATTTATACCCTTCATTAAATGCCATTTATATCCTCAAATGATTCCCGGGTATTACAATTGAGTTAGAAAAAGTTGGAGAAAAACCTCTAGATGAACCATCAAATGCAGAAGATGGCAACAACTCTTAGATGTGTGGGACTTTAAGGATCCAAAGAAGTTGAAAGTTTATTTTGACTTGATATAGTTTTTGCTTGTTTGTCTTTATTTGATGAATTATGCTTGGAACATGTTTTTGAATATTAGATTTCATGAGTTTTGGTCATTTGTGGAATATGTTTTGATGGACTAACAATTTGGATGGTGTAATTCATTGAAATTTGTGGCAGTTGTGTTTGGTATTTTAAAAAGGTTGGAATTTATTAATAGGGATGTTTGTAGGACTATGTGATGAGAATATCATGACAATAAATTTTTAGTAATAGATTGGGTGAGTCATCTATAATTTTTAGTGATGCTATTTTCTTGATAGACTCTCGTTGCCAAAAGTTTTTGGTGATGATATTGTATTGTAGTAAAAGAGTTTTAATGAGATGCTTTCATCACAGAAACTTTTTGGTGATGTCTAAGTCTCTTGATGTAAATCACAAGTATTTTACCAACCATCACATAATATTTTTTGAGGACTTCATTTTATCACAAGTACCTTTTGGTGACTAAGTGTTTTGTCACAAAAACTTTCTCATAACGAACAATTTTGTTTTTTGGTGAGGAGACAATGTCGTGAGACAGTTTTGGTGATGAGATAAAAAAAAAATTGTCAGAATTAATAGTAGTCACAAATATGTTCTGGTGATGGAAATTTTTATGCCAATAGTGATGAAATAATTCGTTACTAAAAAGTATGTTTGGTGACTAGATATGAAGAGACAATGATCTTACGTGATAAGTTGGGCGACGAGTTTTTTCGTCACCAATAATGCATTTACCGTGATAAAATGATTATTTTGTCACCAAAGTTAATTGGTGGGGGACTTACGGTGGCGAGTCCGTGACGAATACTTGATCATCATTGAAAAGATTGAGTGATGAAATTCTATCTTTTTGTGACCACCTAATTAAGGTCATCACAGAAGACCAATTTTCTTGTAGTGATGACAAGGCTGATGATAGGGATGGCCAATGATTGCAGTCAACAATGGATGTTTAAAAGTGAAAAATGATGGTAGAAAGAATGAGATCAATAGGGGTTTGCAACAAGGAAGAGAGGATCGAGGGTGATGAACACAACGATAGGCCAGGTGATGGTCGACAACGACATATATGGCAGCGATCAACGACGACGGCAATTGGGCAACTTGAAGCCCTAGCATAAGATGATGCAGAACAACTTTGGATCCAACAACTGAGATCCACTAACAGTTGATGGTTTGATCCAACGATTCTAATACTAGTTTGTTATAATTTTGAATCGAAAACAAACCGCGAACAAACTATCAAACACATAAACGAACACAAAAATTTAACATGAAAAATTCAAATTGAGAAAAACTACGGGTAGAAGGAACAAAATATCACTAAGATGATATTGCTACTACAAAAATGATATTTCTACACTAATTTTAGAATCCTATTTATAGGCATAAAATTTATCTGTAGATGTACATAAGAAATCATATCTTGATCAGAAAATGAGACAAAAAAATAAGTCTTCAAATAAGATAAATTTTAATCACAATCAAATTTGACATTCTAACTATAGTCAAATTCAAAATTTTAATCACGATTAAATTAAGAATCTCAATCATAAACAAATTTAAATTTTGGATTATAATTATCACATATATAAAACAAATTTTTCCACATGCCATATGGATAAGAAATTAAGAATACATATGACAATGATTTTTTTTTTTTTTTGTGCTAAGAACAGGATAATGATTTTATTTATTTTGTTAGCTATTGGTCCCCAGGGGACCTCTGGCTGGCTCCTCTTTTAATGCATGCATGAATTTCATACTTCTCTTCGGAGAGAAGCATCCACAAGGTGAACTTAAGCAATCAAGGTTAACTTATAATCGGTTACTTTATTGTCAAGGACTTAATCTCTTGGTGAGGTGTCTCCAGGGATAGTATATATCAGAAGGGCCTCAATTTTCCGAGGATATGATAATCTCTCCCAAAGGAAGGAAATGACCCTTTGAGGATGTCAATCTCTATAGGGTCCATCTCAATCATGTAATGGTATTATGCAATGTACCTTCCTAATAACAACCATTTTCAATCATATATACATTGAAGATTGAGATTCCAAAAAGTGATTCTTTCTGGCCATTAATTCCTGACAAATGATTGGTATACAACACCATCTGGTCTCCGATTTGATGTCTTGATCATGTTCTTTTTATTTCTTTCTTCTTTTCAAAAGGGTACAAATTAACTTTCACATTTATCAAACTGGGCCATCTGCATTATCCATCACATAGCTATTGATCAGAAACGAAAAGAAGAAACAAAATCAAACAATCAAATGATCTTGGCCTCATTAACAACGTGTCCTCCATAATTATTTCATCTACTTTATGTAAAGAGACTGAGATGAAGAATATATAAATGTAAATATATCTAGAAAGAAGAGAAAAAGGGAAGAAGGGAAACAGCGAAAAGAAAATAAAAGAAGACGATAGGAGAGGAAGAAACATGAAAGAAGTAGTAGGGAGAAAGAATTGAGAAACAAGGGGAAGAGAAGAACTGATAACAGACTTTATATTTAATAATCAATAATCCATATACTGTTAGGTGTTTATATCCGTACCCATGCAATTGTCTGAATCTTATAGAAATTTAAATTAAGGATTGTGATTTTGGGTTGGTCTTGAATTGAACATAACAAGCCGAAAAGGGGTTTCACCTCGTACGGAATCGAATTGGAAATCATTTCCTTAAATTAAAATAATAAGCACAACAAAATATAGCATGTCTAGTTCATAATTAGAGTTCATAAAACGAAGTTCTTGGAAAAAAAAAAAAAAGCTTACAGAAAGAAAGAAAAAATTGAGATTGTAATCATTCAAAATACAACGCTTACTCTTATTAGCATGTTTTAATGTGAAATTTCAAGAATGAAGGAGATCAAGATCGCCTCCACTTCATAGAGATAGAACAGACTATTATTTATTGTGAGTATATATATATATATATATATTTGGGTGGAAAGTGATGTAACAAAAATTAAGGTCAAAGAGGCCATGCTGGTGGAAATTGAGAAAACGCTCCATACTCTCCTCCTTCCATCCCTTGTGCCTCATACCCATTTGTTCCCTGCAAAAATTTGGCCACGCCCCATAAGGTTTTTTAGACTCAACATAGCCATTAATAAACGGAAAAGAGTCAAGAAAAACCCAAAAGGATTACCATTAATAATCTGCAAATTAATTATATATAATTAGCAAAAGGGAACGAATGTAACTTGAAAGGAGTATATACCATTGAAGTTTCAGTTGGATCCAACTCCGAGTTGAAATCATAAAACAAACTGGCCGCTGAGAGCTTCATTGACAGAAACTGAGGGAGAGGGAGAGGGAGAGAAAGATAAAGTTTCTTTAGTTGGATCTGTTTGTGTGTGTGCGTGTGTGTGTGTGAATATGGTTCAGACAACAGTAGATATGAAATAACTTTTTAATATTTCCAACTTACATCAATTTGGTTTTGCAAAGATCGAACGTAGTTGATTATCACATCCAACATTACTGCCATTCCCATTGCCTGCAAGTACAACATCATTACATAATAACAAAGATAAGTAGAAGAGGAAGATGATGATGATGAAGATATAAAGAATTTCTGTCCAAATTATATATAAGACGGAAAGACCATACTATATTCTTACCTTATAACATCCTGGAACCAGGTCCTGCAAGCTTCTCAACTTTTGGTTTATTTTCTCTCTTCTTAACTGGTTCAAAGCAAATTAAAGAAAATTTCTTAACAAAGCGGCTGATGATAATAATTTTTCTCTTTTGTTCAGTAATGGCACATAGGATGTCAGAAAAGGTTGTGGGGATACATATACATATAAAATATTTATTTATAAATATTAAACTAACCCTTTCTGCCACACTGTGACTATCAGTTGCTTGACCTCTCTTTGCTCTCACATGAATGACTTCTCTTGGCTTCTCCACTTCCTTCTCGTTGCTTCTCTTTCTCTTCTTTCCTCCAAATCGCTGCAATTATACATGAAAAACATTCCCATATAAGATTATATATATATATATATACCACTCAAGATTTAGTGAAAGAATAACTAAGACTAATGAGACTCGGATTTAATTATGACCTCGGGCTCACTAACTACCACCTATATATACCACAGTATAACACTAGTGGTAACAATACATAAACAAAGGAATTGAAAAGCTCCACAATTACGTACATAATTTCTCTTAGTTTTGTTGTCTTGAAGGAACCCATCTCCAGAAACTGGAGGAAAAGAACTTTCCAAGGCATGATCAGCTGCTTCAGAAATCCCTTTCAGACTGTTGCCTTGATGGCTTGAACATCCAGTTGACGGCAAGAAATGAACGGCTGGATCGTCATAAAATGGAGCATCAGAATGGAAAGAGGAGAACTTCTGGATATTATGATGATGATCAGTGATTGACACAGGAAACGGCGGCTGTTGATCATCCAAGAAACCATCGCTGGATAAGGCCACAAATCCTTGAACGACATCTGAGTTGATGCCGTCCAATGCACTGAGGTTGCTCAGCAGCTCCATGCTTGAGTTGCCATTCGAGAAAGAAGATGGCTTCAGATTCTGGAAGTCTGCATCTCCCATGATGATGAAGCGATCTACTCGCGATGCACTCAAATTGATCTTGAGATGGTACGTGTGGAGAACATTTAAACACACACGCGCACGCACACACACCCACACATACACATACACATACACATACACATACACATACACATGTACGTATACGCTTTTGATTTGATAGGTAGGCAAGGACAAGGAGGACCTTCCATATGGGTATGTTAGATAAGTAGATTCTTGAAAAGGGTGATGAAATGATGTGTTATTAATGTTTTTGTGTTATTAATTTCCCTTTTGCTAGGTTTGATTGGTTCTAAGAGGTGTCTTCTTAATTTATGACTACAGGGGGGTCGGGGCCATTTATTTTTTAAATAAAAATAAAATATTTTAAATTGAAACTTACTTGCAAAGAGTGATATTTAATGGTTATATTTTTAGTTTTTTTATTTTTAAACAAATTGTAAATAAATATAAGATTTATTATGATAGTAAGTATATATAGGTTGAAATCAAAAAATAATTTTTTTAACTATTGTGTTTTTTATATTTTAAAAATATATATATAGAGAGCATTTTTAAAAATCGAAAACCTAACAATATTTCATAGCCAAATCACTTTGATTATATAATAAATTAGATAGTTTTATAGATAATATGTCTTGAACCACAGTCCACTTGTAGAAAGATTAGGGTCAAAAATCAACAAACTCAAAAGATAATACGAAGAAGTCACAAAGAATGGGAGGCCCTCTCGACTTGGTCCCTTGGAGACTCTCGTCTTGGTTTTTCGGAGACACTTTCAGTAATTCTCATTTGGGCGTTAAGAAAAGATTTTTTGAGAAAGTGATAAGCTTTTCAAAAACTCTTTTAAGGCAGTCACAGTTGAAATATACTAACTAATCTCTGAAATTAATGCCTTAAAAGTTGGAATAAACAATCCTGAAAAATATATATACTCTTCCATCTATCATCTTTAATCTCTATAAATAGGGGTGAGCCTTTACTTTCTAATTAAGATGTAAAAACTCTTACACAAATTATCTGAATTTTTCTCTATTTTTCAGTTGAGACTAACTTAAATATATGAGAGTTCGTGTGAAAGACACCTTGTACCCCTAACTATTTTCTGTTTTACAATCTTTCGAAAACTAAGCCCCTGTTCTTTTTGTTGTTTTCAATTTTTCAAAACAATAAAAACATGTTTACTTTCATATTTTTAAAAATAAATTTTTGAAAATAAAGAAAAATTCTGTAAAAAGAACTTAAAACAACAAAAAATTGTTTTAACCATTTTCATCACAAGTACGTTTAAAATTTTTAAAACATAAAAAACGTTACAGACAAAAAGAATGTGTTTTTAACAATTTCAAAATAGACACTCAAAAGTCAAAATTAAAAATTAATTTAAAAGTCAAAACTTAAAATTAAAATACGAACAGAACAACTCCTAAAAAATTCTCACAAATATAAATTTATTATTGTAACTCGACAATAACAATACCAACAAATTTTACGTGAAATTTATTTTAAAAAATTCTACACAACTATTTCTACTTTCAAAAATATTATTATTTTATTTGGACATTATTACTCAATTATATAATATAATACTAAAATTCGTCCGTAACGAGGCTTCAAGAATAATATCGTCAATTATATTATTTTAAAGGGACTTCTTGTATATAAGAATAGATGGGGGCTATCTAATTTTCAAATAAATTATGCAATAGAAAGGCCACGTGGCAGTGGCAGGGTGAGTCATAGGCTGGTCCACAATCCAGTATTTGACATAAAGAGTGAATTGGACCACCGAGGGGCTTTGGCCAAGTTTGGTTGAATTATAGGATGCATTGATGGTTGGCATCGAGTTTCTTGGAAATGACACTTTCTTTAAATAAAACTGTACTAATTAAAATTTATTCACAGATTTTAGTAGGGTGGGCATAAGTTTGCCTTAACTGAATTTATCGGATTAAATTTCTCAGTTCGATTTACTTATTTTTTTTTGTAATGGTTCAATTCGATTAGTCTTTTTAAGAAGTTCAATTTTTATTTAATTTTTTTATTAAAACAATTAAACTAACAAAACGGATAAAATGATATCGTTGTTGGCAAACTCGCTAACCGAATTAGGCTCATTTTTTAAGTTGGTGCCTACAATTTACAATCTGTTTTTCTTTTTTCTTTTTTTTTTGTCTATCGATTATTTCGATTTCTTCAATATATCGGAAAGTTCAATTTTTTTTACTTTTTCGTATGTTAGATTTTTAGTTTTCAGTTTGATTTATACGGTTTACATTTAGTTTTTTTTATTATTAATAGTTCAATTATTTAGATTAATCGGTCAATTTGACTCAATTTTATCTCCTAATTAAGTTAATTCGATTAGTAGATTTCAGTCAATTCAATAACTTTATTATTTATCATTACATTAGTGTAGTAACTAAAAAAAATAATATTTTTTTATCCTACTTTCTTTGAATACTGCCAAAACCATATGGAGTCACTTAAATTAAAGTATTTGAATAATTATTCTTCGAATAACCAACGAGTCGTAAAGTGAAATCGTCAATGATGTTGCGAGCCATAATTAAATTGTTTTGAAATGTCGTGATTGACCAATACACTAATCTCGACGAGATTGAAAAATAGTACAATTTGCTTTGGTAGCCTAAATTACCTTTTATTATATATATATATAGGAAAAAGGAAATATGCTTCAAAATGGTAAGATAGAACTCAACAATGGTTCCTACATAGTTGTGGTAATTTAGTTGAACCAAACTTTAGTCCATGCCATCCCCTATTGCCGTCTTCGTCCTTCCTATAGTTCTTACCAACCCTCACCTCATGAGCATCTCTTTTTGTCTTCATTTTATTATTATTTTTCTTTTTTTGTCTATTTTTATTATTATTATTATTATTATTATTATTATTATTATTATTATTATAAGTAATTATCAGTGTTGGTGTTAATGAAATTTTATTCATTTTTAAAATTTTTAAAGACCCTTTAAATTGTAAGTTTTTATTTAAAATTTTTTATTATTTTACTTACATATATATAACACATGTCATCTCTTTACTTGATACCACTACTATCATTTAAATTGTAATGTCATCAATAAGTCACTTGGATTCTACATGAAAAAAAATTATCAGAGGGCGCATGACAATCTCCACGCAAATACTTCGATATTTAAGTCAAATATTAAACACTTGAATTTTGTATTGCAATCAGCATTAGAAGTTTGCCCATTTTGGAATAAATGCCCATCTATTTATAGTGGAGCATATAACTTTATGAAATCTACTAAAATTATGACGCTTTGGAAAAATGTCTATCTTGATACTTTGAAATTCACTTAGAATTATATTTTTTATGAATAATATATATCTTTTTCATTGAACTCTCGAAAGAATTTTTGAATGTCAAAATTATCTTATTTACTTTTTGTTTACAACTCTCTTAATAAAGGTAAAATTTAAAAGACAAGCTTTAGGTCGAAGCTTAGTTATAGCCTTTGTTGAACTAGTCTTCAGAAGACCATAATAGTCTCTTGACCTTCTAATATCTCCTAATCTCCAGACGACCACAATGGTCTCCCAATTTTTTGGTTATTGGAAAATTTATACTTTTTTAGTTCAAAAAATTTATTTTACGCTTTGAATTCTTTTGATTTTTTTATAAGCTTCTACATATAGCACATCAACTATTATTATTAAAACAAACAACAGTATCACATGAATGAAAAGTATGTCATTTCTTGAAAAAGGTACCTCTTTCTGGAATAATTATTCTTATGTGATCCCTTGTACTCATGTCCTTAATTATGTAGAGAGAGTAAATCACAAGTTAAGCTTTTAACCCTTGCATAAGAGAAAAATTGAACTTGCAACCCATCAGACTACATCGACATATTACTCGTCGTTTTGCTATCTGACCTATGCCCCGGGAGGTGTATCTCTTCTTAATCATTATAACAAAACTCTTGTGAGTGAGAATATATTAATATATTTTAGGCATATTATATATGTTAGTTAAATTATATTTTTTAATTTCAAAATGGTCAAATAACATTTGAAATTTATTTGGAATGTATGTAAAAATTAAATAAATAAAAATATTTTGAAAAAATCATAAATAGTGTTTGAAATTTCAATTATAAATATGTAAATTATATTTATATACATTTACCAATTTAATGTCTTTAGAATAAATTAAAATGTATTTAATAATAAGAAATGTGATGGCCCAACCCATTTTAATAGGTGGATACAACCCTTAAGGTCAAGCTCGACGTGACATTCACTATATTTGACTCAACCTTACACAATTCAATTGACATGTCTAATTATTGCATACAATATTTACATTTTATGAAAGTATTAATAATAATATTCTTAATTTCATTTATGCGAGGATATTGCGAGATAATGAGTTTAATTTATTTTCATGGAACATTATGCAATCATTTGTGTTTATCTTAGAGACTATGCCTTAAATTTTGTCTCCTAGTAAACTTATTTGTACACCTAAGATAGATTAAGGCAAACCCTGAGACTTAAAAAAGGTGGAGACAATTTGGGTTAAAAGTTGTCTGTGATTGGGACTCTTTGAATTTTTTACGTCATAAAAAAAAATATTAGAAACTAAAAGATAAAAAATAAGAACCCGCAAACCCCCAAACGTATTCTTTTATGAATGAGATGGAAAATATTTGTTATTGTCATGTACCTTGAAATAAAGTTTTGGTTATGTAAGCACCCCCGCCCAGATATCCCAACTACTCAGACTACTTAAACGGGAGCACCTACGAAAGGGGAAGATAGAATGAAACACAAGACGGGAATTACCCTGGGTATGCATACACAAGAACTAAAACAATGGAAGCGAAGCTATATACATGCATGCACTACGGGGACACTGCTAACACTGTGGTCACAAGATAAATAAATACAAATAAACTCTTGTGCCAACATATACGAGACACGAGAAATGACCTGGCATAAACAAACATAATAGAGTAAATCCTACTCAACATCAGAGTTGATAGGGACTGATGGAACTGCCTGTACACCATATCAACTCTGCCACTAGAAGCTGACTTCCTTGCCCTTGGCTCACGCTGCCACTACCTGGAATGATGGCAAGCAAAGTGAGTCGAGAGAGTCAGCAAACATAAGGAAAGAAAGGTTGAAGGCTATATAAATCCAATAAACTCTTCCCAGAACACCAACTCTCAAGCACA
This sequence comes from Diospyros kaki, assembly GCA_036245055.1. Lineage (NCBI taxonomy): Eukaryota > Viridiplantae > Streptophyta > Magnoliopsida > Ericales > Ebenaceae > Diospyros > Diospyros kaki. Next base: position 6,938,811 of record BSEG01000010.1, read on the forward strand.
CACGAGCCATGAGGCGCACAATACAGTATAAAAGCATAAATAAAAGTACGTATCAGTCCTTGAGGCCCACACAAGACACACGGCACCTAAGTCCCATACCAACCTGTCGTTGCCCTAAAAGGCAACAAATATCTCCACCAACCTGCGCGTGCCATCCCAGGTCGGTACTCCCAACACCCGTGTGCTCACGTCGGTACTCCCGACACCTGAGCCGAAGGCTCCCTCGGAACGGTCCTCCTGTCCGAGACCAGTGAACTGCCGGTAACCATGCAATGCATATAAAATGCAATGGCATAGTGAGCATCAACGTGATACACTGGTGCCCATACATCCAGGCATCAGACCATGCTCTGCCCACATAGTAAATCACACGCGATGCATATGCCCATGCTGGATGCAACCTAACCAAGCTAGAATGTTCGTGCTCAAGCATACTCAGTAAATGAATATCCCAACATGCATCACATACCCATGTGAATATCAAATCATGTACAGTAATACAATGTATCTAATCATGCAATAAATCACATACCGGCAGAACTAGTCAGTATTGCCCGGCACTAATCAATGGCTAGTGACTAGGAGTGTCCACCCGATGGTCCACTTCAGGGCTGTACAATAGTCTACCCCAACGTCACCAAACAGCTAACCCCTGCCCTACTACTCAATAACTCTATCCGAACCATAAATAAACTTGAGAAAACCGTAAATAATCCCGCACGTCTAGGAACCTAGTCCCCAAGTTGGGTTTGGCATCATTCCAAAAGGAATGGAGGCGGTACATACCCCTGTAGGCTTTCAACAATTAAAATTCTAGAAGTAACGAATTTAATTTAAATTAAAATAAATAAACAATAATTCAATAAATAGTGCTAGGCGCCGAATTAGAGTAAGAGAATGGATAAAATACGAGAAACCACGGAGTCTCTCATGGGAATTAAAGAACACGAGGAGAGGGTTTGGAGCTTGCTTGAAACCAGCTAATTCTTGCCTCTTTTGTGCTCCTGTTGCGAAGTAAAATATTTGTTGTGTTTAATAGAACCATGACTTAAATTAATTAAATTTAACCGCATAAAATTTATAATTTAAACATATAACGCTTCTACTAATTTTTACTCATGTACCTGATCACTTTTCACACCAAAAATATCCCAAAATCCCTTTACTTGGCCGAGCTCTCTCCCTCTCCCAATCTCTCGGCTCCCTGCTCACTCACAAGCTCTCTCTCTCTCTCTCTCTCTCTCTCTCTCTCTCCCTCTAATTTAATTTCAGAAAAGCCATTATGTTATACTTGGCCTCCAAGCACACGCGCACAGCCACACAAATTTAACAAATTAATTAATTTAATTTAATTTACTCCTTTATTGATATTTTTATTATTATTCTCCCTATTATTATGGGCAAGATTATTTATTTTTATTTTTAGTATTATTTTGCTACCTTGAACCCTCAAATATCGAAATTTTATAATTGTTATCATCACCAAAATTTCAGGATATTACAGTTCTCCCCTCCTTAATAGAATTTCGTCCTTGAAATTCGCGCTCAATTCATCTCCTCAAGACACGTTTGCGAGTCTCATGATATCACTCAACATCACATGTGGGACATTCTATATCATCATTTTCCAGTATTACCACAAGTCCGAGTTTATTACGCATCTTACTTGACTTAACACACTAGCACAACTCCCCAATCTATTACCTCAATTGTACCACGTTATGACCACTAATACCTTAACTAGCTGAAGGAACATCATCAATCGTATTACATCCAACCACAAGGTTCGCCTATTACAATATCATAATCCAACCATCACCCTAAGGCTATCTCGGGTCCTTATCGCACTTTCGTTTAGTACTATCTCGACCACATATCAACCTAAAGGCAACTCACAATTCAAAGGCATTCAATCCCAATAATAAACTGATCCATAACACACAAAGTTCAATGCAGCCGTAGCTAACTTCCAATACAACCGGTAGTAACAGAAGTGAAGCCATCCTTTTGCGTGACGAGAAACTAATACTCAGTAACGTGACTTCCGGGGCACTTTCTCGGCAGTACTTTCTCCCACAATTTTCCACGTACTCTCGGGGTCCCGTCAATAAATATGAGTAGCCATTTAATCAGGACTATCAAGGAATAAACATGCTCCACTCAATACATCTCGAGATCTAAAATGTCACCAGATCTCCCATCCTAAAGGAATTGGCACATCCAATTAGGGGTTCCTACTATAACTTATTTGGTGACCATTAACCCTCAGTTTAGACTTGCAGCTAATCTTAACTCCAAATATCTAATGGGCAATACCTCTTCTTGTTCGTTAAATACTAACCTTAACCTTCTCAAGGACTCCATAAGTTTGGTGGAACACGATCTTTAGAACTGGTGTTATCTACTATGTAGCATGCTTGACTGGAAGCACCTCACCGTATCAATAATTGTTCTAATCCTCAGGGCATCTCATAAGTCTCCCTAATAAGCGAAAAGTAATTGATGTGGGTTAAGCATTTTTTTGGCTAGCATAACAAACCATCTCATGTTTCTGACGATGTACCACTTGACCAGCACCTAGAGAAACCTAATTCCCTCAATCGGTTAATAACCGACCCTAGGGCATGTGGTCTGCGATTAGTACCAAACGTACTCATAGCAACCACGATCCTTACAGCAGAACCCAACAGCTACTTAGACATACAACTAACTTCAGTCTTGGCCATACACCCAGGTATCTCTCACAACAACAATCTTAGAGGGGTTTTCTTATTCCTAATTCACTTGATCATGGATGCTCCATGATGGCCCAAAACGTCTGCTACTACCTCACAGCTTTAGTCCTTCGTCACGTCAACCATGGCATCACCTGTACTCCGCTCCACCTGTGAGAAGTAAACATCTATGCCTTATCTAGGTAATGATGTTGAATCCCCAAACAGCATAACCGTTGTAAACTCCAAGTCCACAAGTACGTAATAGTCTTTCAATTAATTCCCATCACAGATCTCTCTTGGGATAAGCTTATCATAAATATATTTGGTTCACTGTTCCATCTATTAAGCTCCATCTCGAACTCGAGACTCTGTATTGGTGTTCTAATTTATCCATCTAGATTTAATTAAACTTAGGGTTGATGCCCTAAACCTCTAAGGAATGTAAATCCTTTAGAACCTCAATTTGCCTTCACACCCCACCACATTACGTATCTCTCGTCTGAATATGTACAAACAGTTTAACTATCAACGACACACAAGCTACCGCATAACTCAATCTTTAGTTTTTCGTTTCAATGCGCCATGTACACATCTCAGTACCCACAGATCTACCATTTACCATCGAACTCTTATAGCACATTCCCACTATGTGGGACCTTCCCGTTCCATTCCGGGAAAAATCCAATCAAGGACCTCCAGCTCACATCTACCATGACTTCATCTCTCATAAAATTAACGCAAGCCTTTTTGTAGGGTGTGGGCAACGCCCGACGAAATCAATGAAGCTCTAGACCTCTATCTTTGTCACCGGTCTAGACCAATCCATCAATACGACGAAGGCGTCGGTCAACCCAAATGGCATGGCTACGAACTCATAGCAGCCGTACAAGTACAACAAACAATTGTTAGAAAACACCCCGAGGTTAGCCTGACAAATTATCTGCTCGGGAGGAAGGAACATTTATGCCTCAAGGCTACCCGGCTCAATTGCAGGGTCAATCCTTCACTAGGCTAATCTCCTTGGTAAATCTTCAAGAAAGTTAAGAATATCCCTCGCTCATTCGCAACTGGGGAAGGAATCAAGCCATACACGCCCTTATCATGAACAACGTACCCCTAAATGTAACTCTAAAAGTTTCCTTAATCTCTTCCCTTAGATGAGGTACGTGTTATCTCTAATCCGTATCACTAATAAACAATGGTTAAAGACCTAACAAGTCCACCATAAGTCAGGTGTTTGATCTACTTGGTCTTAGCGAAAACGGTTTACAACCAAATGTCCACCGCAGGTCCAACCTGTAACTTTCCAGGTCTATACTATTCATCACATCAGGTCACTAAGATACTCTTTGCTAATAGTAATACCTACTTGATTCCCAGGGATCCTAAGGCTCATAAGTTTACTAAATACATCTCATTACATAATACCTCATGTAACATCCCGCATCAAGCGATAGGAAGGACCAGAACAACTTATTCTGATGGGCCTACGTGAACTTTCCAGGGGGGTCACCCATCCTTGGATTTCCCCACGTCAAGCACGCTTAACTTGGGAGTTCCTTGCCTGCATTCAGCCTAAAAGGTATCCAACTGGTGTTGTTTCTTTCCTTACTTATCCTTGATATATACTATCCTCCTCTGGGCTCCTAGGGTATTACATTCTCCCCTCCTTGAGCATATGACGTCCTCATCATGCGACCTTACAACTGGTCCCAGACCTTTTCTCCTTTGGAGGCTGCCATCCTAGAAGCCTGCTAGGAGCCGCTCCTTGATTAGGCCTCGCGCCCTGACGCCACTCCCCGCCCTTATTGGATCGCCTTTTCCAAGGGTAGGCTCTGATACCACCTGTAACATCCCGCATCGAGCGATAGGAAGGACCGGAACAACTTACCCTGATGGGCCTATGCGAACTTCCCAGAGGGGTCACACATCTTTGGATTTTCCCATGTCAAGCACGCTTAACTTGGGAGTTCCTTGCCTACATTCAGTTCAAAAGGTATCCAGCTGGTGTTGTTTCCTTCCTTACTTATCCTCGATATATACTATCCTCTTCTGGGCTCCCAGGGTATTACACCTCCAAACATGGTATATGATGTTTCTCACACCATCATCCTTACAAAACTCATAATTTACAACCATACATTTACATTACAGCCCCCCTACTACTCATACTAACTAGAACTCCCCTTATCACCTCTGGCAATCGAGGTAGCTTCTTCTGCCAAGTAAGCTAAGTCCTCAATGCTGGCTACCCTAGAGCTGGGTACAACAGGTCTCTCTGGTGGCTGCGACAATCCCCTCACGGTGGCTTGGACTGATTGGGTGTCAGGTAGTGCTCCAATCTTGGGCACGTCCTATACCGTCCACTGGTAGGACTCCCAAATGGCAGCTTGTTGCCTCACAGCCCTGGCAAAAGCATCATAATGGGAACGAAGGCTCACATCATTCATCATTACTTCAGTCAGCCACCTCCACACGTCATTCATGTGCTCATGGGTGAACATGACTTGTCTCTCTAACAATCCCCAAAAGGTATCGTAGATCGTCTCTTGAAACAACTCGTTAAGCCGATACATATAACTCACTAGATGTTCCTCTTCGTCTTGCCCACCTTCTCATCCAGAAGCAAACTCTTGTTTCCACAAACACCATCAACGATCCAATGCTGGGAAGCCATCCGGATTAGGTAGGGGTACACTAGGATCTGGGGCTTCGGGTTCCATTGGGAATACTCAAAATCTGCATACAACACCAAATATCCGACAAATATATTAAGGTTAAACCAACCTCTTACCCAAACACCTAAGGGCAAGCACAAGTCTTAAATAAATCTCATTCATACCATCTCAAAGTCCCATCCTAACGTGCACTTATAACCGCTGCACGAATATAAATTGGGACACAGTCTCTCATAAGAATCAACAAAACTCAACTTAACGCAGCCTGACCCTATTCGATTCACCTAGACCCTTCTAACTCTACCCGACAATCTTGGTGTACAGGAACTCGTCCCTGAAAACTGACTCAAACTACGTTCTGATACCAACAATGTAAGCACCCCCGCCTGGATATCCCAACCACCCGGACTACCCGAACGGGAACGCCTATAGAAGGGGAAGATAGAATGAAACACAAGACGGGAATTACCCCGGGCATGCATACACAAGAACTAAAACAACAAAAGCGAAGTTATATACATGCATGCACTACGGGGACACTGCTAACACCGTGGTCACAAGATAAATAAATACAAATAAACTCCTGTGCCGACATATACGAGACACGAGAAATGACCTAGCACAATCAAACATAATAGAGTAAATCCTACTCAATATCAGAGTTGACAGGGACTGACGGGACTGCCTGTACACCGTACTGACTCTGCCGCTAGAAGCTGACTCCCTTACCCTTAGCCCACGCTGCCACTACCTAGAATGATGGCAAGCAAAGTGAGTCGAGAGACTCAACAAGTATAAGGAAAGAAAGGCTGAAGGCAGTATAAATCCAATAAACTCTTGCCAGAACACCAACCCCCAAACACACACAAGCCATGAGGAGCACAACACAATATAAAAGTATAAATAAAAGCACATATCAGTCCTTGGGACCCATACAACGACACCCAAGTCTCATACCAACCTATTGTTGCCTTGAAAGGTAACAAATATCTCCACCAACCTGCGCGCGCCATCCTGGGTTGGTGATCCTGACACCCATGTGCTCACGTCGGTACTCCTGACACCTGAGCCGAAGGCTCCCTCGGAACGGTCTTCTTGTATGAGACCAGTGAACTGCCGGTAACCATGCAATGCACATAAAATGCAATGGGGTAGTGAGCATCAACATGATACACTGGCGCCCATACATCCAGGCATCAGGCCATGCTCCGCCTACATTGTAAATCACACGCGATACATATGCTCGTGCTGGATGCAACCTAACCAAGCTAGAATGTCCGTGCCCAAGCATACTCAGTAAATAAATATCCCAACATGCATCCCATACCCATGGGCATATCAAATCATGTACAATAATACAATATATCTAATCGTGCAATAAATCACATACCGAAAGAGCTAGTCAGTAGTGCCCGACACTAGTCAACAGCCAGTGACTTGGAGTGTCCACCCGACGGTCCACTTCAGGGTCGTACAATAGTCTACCCCAACGTCACCAAACAACTGACCTCTGCCCTACTGCTTAATAGCTCTATCCGAACCATAAATAAACTCGAGAAAATCATAAATAATCCCGCACGTCTAGGAACCTAGTCCCCAAGTTGGGTTCGGAATCATTCCGAAAGGAATGGGGGCAATACAAACCCCCATAGGCTTTCAACAATTAAAATCCTAGAAGTCACGGATTTAATTTAAATTAAAACAAATGAACAATTATTTAATAAATAATGTTATGCGTCGAATTAGAGTAAGGGAGGGGATAAAATACGAGAAACCATGGAGTCTCTAACGAAAATTAAAGAACACGAGGAGAGCATTGAGAGCTTGCCTGAAACAGGCTGATTCTTGCCTCTTTTGTACTCCCGTTGCGAAGTAAAATATTTTTTGCGCTTAATAGAACCATTGCTTAAATTAATTAGGCCATCCCCGTTACCAGCTTCGCCATCATCGGTCGCACCACCGCCATCAACCGCCAATACTGCAAATAGCCACGGCCTCTCCTGCGCACGTCACTTGCCTCTACCAGCGGCTTTAGCTGCTGCCAATGGCCCCGACCAGCCATCGGTCAACCACCGTCACTGCCTCTGTGCGTCACTGCGTGTCGCTGGCCCGTTGCCCTGCTTCGCCGCTACTGTTACTTCGCTCGGCTGCCATGGCCGAGCTTTACTTGGCCAACTTCCATGGCCGCCACTGCATCATGCCTCCTCTAGCCGACCATCTCTCCCTCTCTCGATCTCTGCATCTCACTCCCTCCTTCACTTAGCCAAGCTTTCTCCCTCTCCCAATCTCTCGGCTCCCTACTCACTCACAAGCTCTCCCCCTCCCCCCCTCTCTCTCTCTCCCTCCCTCTGATTTAATTTCAGAGAAAAGCCACTGTGCTATACTTGGCCTCCAAGCACACGCACACAGTCACACAAATTTAACAAATTAATTAATTTAATTTAATTCAAATTAATTTAATTTACTCCTTTATTGATATTATTATTATTATTCTCCCTATTATTATTGGCAAGATGATTTATTTTTATTTTTACTATTATTTTGCTACCTTGAATCCTCAAATACTGAAATTTTATAATTATTACCATCACCGAAATTTCGGAATATTACAGGTTATGTATTTATAAACGGTCTCATTCTTTCCCATGTTTTAGGCAGGAAGTTAAATTTTTCAAGAAGGCTAGATTCAACAGCCTATGTATAATCAATTGACACAAATAACAACCAGACAGGAAGAGTTTTGGTGGTATGGGTAGGACTTTCCCACTGAAACAAGAGTCACCTTACTTGAAATTTGGTTACATACCCTACCTTCCATACAAATAAGTAGTTGATAAAATTATGCACGTTTCTCACCAAAATGCTTCAAGCTCTCCATGCTAGCTTCCTATGGTATTCTAACATTAAAGGCTATCATCATATGGGCTAATTAACGGCATGGACCCATCTTTCTCAAGTCTATGGTGTACCAAGTCCCTTAATTTAGGACTCCAAAAGAAAACGGGCATATAGCAAAAAAGAAAACTTAATTTTTTCTCTATGAATTTACAACTTTATCCAATCATTTCAATTTTAACAATTATATCTTAATTATCTCAATTTAATGTAATTTAACTAACACATGAAATCTATTTGCGAGACATATGTTATTGTTGACGTGACACGTCATGTGTCATAAAAAATAAAAATATGAGTAGGACCCAAAAATAAAAATATAAATAGGACCCACATGTATACACATGGCGTGTTACGTCAACAATGACACAGGTCTCGTAAATTAATTTTAGGTGTTGGATAAAATTGAATCCAATTGAGTTAATTGGAATATAATTATCAAAATTAGAACGATTGAATAAAGTTGTAAATTTGTAAAAAAAAATTGATTTTTTTTTTTACTATTTGCCCAAAGAAAAAAAGTAAATCAACCGTGGTGGGACCATCTAATTACATACTAGTGAAACCAAATGAAACAATTAAAACATTGATGATATTTACGTGGTCAAGGTATTAGTACGTGGCATGGTAGTTGCTTTGTTTTGATTAGGGGTGTATGAACACGACACATTGCCAAAAAGGACTCCATCTCAATCCACCACTCAAAAAGGTTCTTGTAAGGTAAAGAATTTCAAAGAGATACATATAGGTGGGGAATATGACATCAACAATTTCACCTTGTAACTTAAGATTGTCGATGGACCTCTATGAAATCCAATGTGATCCTTTATAGAATTCAACAATTTATATCGATAAAACTTGATAAAACCCGTGAACTATATATAAACTCACCTCAACTTATAATGTCTAAGAAAGGACAATTTGTTTTTTAATCTATCTCTAGGCACTACTAGTGGCTTTATGTATGTATTCTCATGCCATCGGCTAATCTAAGCATCAAAGAGCCTTTCTCGAATCAACCATCACAATTCTTCGTTCTGGTTGCAAGCTTCTCAATCCTACTTGGTAGAAAGATGTATCCACAAGCCCACGGGATTGGCCCAACGATCAGTTGAGAGAGGTGGGCTAGCTTAGGTATCCAGATTCGAATTCTCTTCTAGCACAGCTACAGTGGATCAGACTCGGGTTAAACTTCTCGTTACAAAAAGAAATACCGTTGTGGAGCGTCCGCAAGGAAACGTCATCCCAAGATATATCCACATTAGACTAGGTCATAAATTTATTGGGAGTGCAAGTCCATGCATCAACAAATGGTGTTGTTTATGGGAATGATGGAAACTTGAGCTAATTGTTGAGAATAGAGCCAAATGCACCCTCTCTCAAGGAAGCGTGTTCTTAGAACTTTTTCATCATCTAATGTGCTTAATTAGGAACCCAAAACCCTTACCAACGACTTACTGCAAAGATTAGCAAGTGATAGGCTTAATTTTATGTATATTCTTATCTAATTTTAATCTTAAGTTGATATTATTTCTTTTTATTTAAAGTGTGAATTTATATATAATTTATACAATTTAAATTTCTTTCGTAAGAAATGAGCAAAGGACATAAATGAAAAATAAAAAAAAAAGTGGGCCATAAAGAAAATATTATAGAGTAATTAATGATATTAATCTAAAAATCAGTATTATAAATTAATACTATTAATTGAAGATCAATATTATAAAATTAATATTAATTAAGAAGAAGAAATCGGAAGATAAAGCAGGAAGATGAAGATGAAGAAAAACAAGGAGAAGAATCGGAAGAAAGAAAAAGAGAGAAGACGAAGATAGGAGAAGAAAAAGATAACGCAAGACGAAAGAAGCATCATACAAAGGAAGAAGAAGGCGCAAGAAGAAGGAAGCAAGCAGCAGCCGAGAGGCGGAAGTGCAGGACAGGTGCAGCAAGGCCATGCGGAAGCAGTGGGCCAGGCAGGCGCAAGCAGGCTGACGTAGGGGAGGCTTGGGCAAGCGGACGTCGGTGGGAATAGATCTGGGTATCAGAGATCTAGGAAGGTAGAATTAATTTTTTATTTATTTACTTTCTGTGAATTCCATTAATGGTGCTATGGTTTTTAAGGAAGCTTGAATCATTGATAATTTGTATTTATTTGAATTGATTTTCTTTATTTATATAAGAGTTTTCTATTTTTTTTAAAAATCTCTTAAATATTTTGTTAATTTTTAATTAATTTGTTATCATGAAATGAGATCAGAAATAAAGTTTCACGATTTGATTTTGGTAAGAAACTCTATAAGAAAATAGTTAGAATAAAAGTAAAGACTTGATTTGTGTGGAATTAAATTGAATAACCATTAATCTTAATGAATTGTTTGATTGATGTTTATTATTATTATTAGAAAATAGATAATAAATATTAATTAATATATTGGGTATGACTTAAAAGAGAATAACAATTGTTTTAGGGTTGTTCAACCAGTGCATATATAATTAAAATTAAATTATCAATCAAATAAATTAAATAGGATTGGTTTAAGTGAGATCAAAATACCCTATTGTTTAATTAATATATTAGTTTATCTTGTTATTCTTTAACTCGTTGAAATTAAATTAATTAGTTATATTTTTTTAACTTTAGTTTATTAGTTACAACTTTTTTGAATAGTATAAATAAAAATAGGGTTAACACAATTTTGATAATTAGTATACAATTTCTATGGAAATGATATCTTATACACTACTTTATTATTTGAACGATTTCATATACTTGCCAATTTGTCTATAAGCGAGAAATGAGGTTGTCAAAATCCTATATGATATAGGAAATGCACTTGGTCATACAAACCCTTGTCACCCTTCATGAGAACTCAAATGGAGGCACATTTTTTAAGCGACCAAAACAACACTTGCTAATAAACCTATGGAGGGAAATAGCCATCTAAGGGACTTAAGGGTCGTAGCTATGGGTGAATTACCAAGGTTTGCAATTGATGGTATTGAATATCCACATAAGTGAACCCAAGAGGCCCCACATGGACAAAAGGTCCACATAAGTAACCGGTAGCATAGGTTAACGACAATGAACTTGTTAGTCCATCGTCCATTGAGGAAAGTTTGATCACAACTAAGCCTATGATTTAACATTTTCTATTGTTGTTTCTAAAATACAACAATAAATTTATAAAGTAAAAAACGTTGTTGTCAAATTACCTAGGACTATCGTTGCTCAAGACTAGTGTCGCTTGAGACCTTTTTTTTCCCCAGACTTTTGTCCTGAGACTTGATGTCGTCTTGAGACTTTCATCCTAAGACCTGATATCGTCCTGAGACCTGATGTCGTTCTGAGACTTTTATCTTGAGACTTGATGTCGTCTTGAGGCCTTCATCCAAAGACCTAATACTGCCCAAGACTGCAAGAGAGAAAACAATCAGAGGGTGTGAGGAAGTTCCCATGCAAACACTCCGATACTTAAGTCAAACATTGAAGATGTTGAAAACTATAAAATAGAGTTTTCACCAATATCAGAGATGTACATTTTATGAAATGAAAGCTTGCTTATTTATAGAGGAGAATTGAGCAATCCTAAATCTTCTTGGTTCGGGATTTTTTATAGATGATGTTTATTCCAATATTCTAATATCTTGTCAAAATTAGGATTTGTAATAGATAATATTTATCCCTTTTGTACCAAGGTTTTATTAGGATTCCTAAAGGATAATGTTTATTCTTTTTATGGGACCCCTGAGAGGATTTTTAGATATTAGAGTTATCTAGTTTGTGCCTTGTGTGAGATTGCTACAAGTAAGGAGAAATTTACACCATTTTAGCCCAAAATGTTATTTTGGACTTTTAAGCTTTTTTGGGTTTTTGCCTATGACATAACAATTACTCTCCACTCTTTCACTTGAATTTCTTAGATGGAAAAGTAGATTGTGTTATGGCATGCCCTTACTTTTTTTTTTTCCTGATTCACCATTGTCATTGCTCGTTTTTTGGAAGTTTGCTTGTAGCTCTCCTAGAGGTGAGATTTGGCCTTCATAGCTCTTTCTTGGAGTTGTTTCTAATTTCCTTTAGTGTTCTAATCCTCCATAAGGTATTTCTTCAAGTCTTTCATCAAGTAATTTTTCTTCTTTATGAGAATCTAATGGGTCCTTGGGAGTAGTATGAAGGTGGGCTAGGAGCTCTTGAGCAGATTGACTCCCTTTCAGGTTTAGATATTGACGTAAATAGTGCCCTGGCTCTTTCTTTTACAAATTTGGCTCCTTTTCCACTCTCGATTGCAGATCTTTTCGATGATGTAATTGTCCCTTGAGCAATCCTTATTCCCTTTCGATTTTGTTTTTGTTGTTCGAACACTTTTTCAAGATCTTTTTATTTTTTGTTGTTTGGTGAAATTTCTATCTCTTCACTTTGCTTGCACATTTATGTAAATTGTCCCCCCAACTCTTTTGGGGGAAACCTAGTGTTTTCAAAGAACGTTGTTCGGAAGACTCATTTGTCATTCCCCAATTCTTCTGGTGGACTAGTTTTGTTGTGAGATTTTATTGATGATGTTCATGCATTTAAGAAGATTCCTTCATTGCTCCCCAATCCTTTAGGTGGAATGGTTTATTGATATAACTTTATGTCGAGGGAGATTGCACTGACACTTCCCAGTCCTTTAAGTGGACTAATTTATGGATAGGACTTTAAGTTGAGGGGGATTGCATCGCCACTCCCTAATCTTTTAAGTGGACTGGTTTATTGATAGGACTTTAAGTCAAGGGAGATTGCAATGCCATTCCCAAGTCCTTTAAGTGAACTAGTTTATGGATAGGACTTTAAGTCGAGAGAGATTGCGTTGTTGCTCCCCAATCCTTTAAGTAGACTAGTTTATTGATAGGACTTTAAGTCGAGAGAGATTGTGTCGTTGCTCCCCAATCCTTTAAGTGGATTGGTTTATGGATAGGACTTTAATAATGCATCGCCAGTCCCCAATCCTTTGTGTGGATTGGTTTGTTATAAGATTTCACATTGGGGAGGATTGCATCGCCATACCCTAGTCCTTTGGCTTCAATCAGCCATATGTACATGTCTAAATGTCGTGAGGGCTTTTGGGCATCTTATTATCTACATGCGTTTAGGGTAAGCCCTTTTCCATTAATGCAAGTGATCACCGAACATCTTAAAGGTCTTCTTTATAATCCATGTGTGCTTGAGGCGAGTCCTTCATTCGTTGATGCAAGTGACCCTTGGTCTTCTTTTATCCGTGTGTGCCCGAGGTGAGTCCTTCATCCATAAACACAAGTGACCCTCGAGTAACTTAATGATTTTCTTTTATCCACGTGTGCCCGAGGTGAGTCTTTCTTCTGTTAATGTAAAGGACCCCCGAGCATCTGAATTTCTTCTTTTATCTGCATGTGCCAAAGGCTAGTCATTTTCAGTCTTCTTTTATGTCCATTGACGCAAGTGACCCCCGGGCATCTTAATGGTCTTCTTTTATTTGCATGTGCTTAAGGCAAGTCCTTTCATCCATTGACTGAAGTGACCCCCAAGCATCATAATGGTCTTTTTTTATTTGCGTGTGCCTAAGACCATTGTCGTTAAAATCGCGAGTTAACTCATACGATTTTATGAGTTTATGAGTCAGAAGGCATAAAACGAGTCAAGTCGCTTATAGGATCGAGTTTTGGTAGAATCGACCCAAGATCGCAAGTCAAACCAGTAAACTCTCTTTGGATTAGTTTCAAGGTTAGAGACAAAAATATTTCCTTCTTTTACCAATGTATACACATAAATAACGCCCGTGTAAAACCCGCTTTCCCAGGGCATTAGATAACGTAAGATTTTAGAGATATTTTTTTTCTTCCAACAGGAACTCCACACATAAATCATTCCCCGAAAATCCCGTTATATCTTCTCAGTATATCAATTCGGAATCATTAATAGACTAAGACTGTAAGCACCCCTGCCCGGATATCCCAACCACCCGGACTACCTGAAATAGAAGCACTTACGGAAGGAAAAAAGAATGAAATACAAGATTGAAACTATCCTGGCATGCATACACAAGAACTAAAACAACGGAAGAAAAGCTTTACACATGCATACACTACGGGAACACTGCTAGCACAGCGGTCACAAGACAAATAAATACAAATAAACTCCTGTGCCAACATACACGAGACACGAGAAATGACCTGGCACAGTCAAACGTAATCGAGTAAATCCTACTCAACATCAGAGTTGAGAGGGACTGACAGGACTGCTTGTACACCATACCGACTCTACCACTAGAAGCTGACTCCCTTGCCCTTGGCCCACGCTGCCACTACTTGGAATGATAGCAGGCAAAGTGAGTCGAGAGACTCAGCAAGCATAAAAAAAATGAAGGCTGAAGGCTGAACATATCTAGTACCAATAAACTCTCCCCAGAACACCAACCCCCAAACACACACAAACCATGAGACAGTACAACACAATAGTATAGTATAATAAAAGCACATACCGGTCCTTGGGGCCCACACAAGACTGATAGCACCCAAGTCCTATACCAACCTACCACTACCCTAGAAGACAACAAATACCTCTAGCAAACCTATGCGCATCGTCTCGGGTCGGTGCTCCTGTCACCTATGTGCTCGCGTCGGTCCTCCCGACACCCGAGCTAAAGAACAGCCGAGTCATAGGCTCCCTCGGAACGGTCCTTCCGTCCGAGAACTGAGAACTGTCAATAACCATACAATGCACATAAAAATGCAATGGCGTAGTGAGCATCAACTATATACACTGGCGCTGATACATCCAAGCATCAGGCCATGCTCCGCCCACATAGTAAACCACACACGATGTATATGCCATGCCAGATACAATCTAACCACACTAGAATGTCCGTGTCCAAGCATACTCAATAAATGAATATCCCAACATGCATCTCGTACCTATGTACATATCAAATCATGAACAGTAATATAATGTATCTAATCATGCTGTAAATCACATACTGGCAGAGCTAGTCAGTAGTGCCCGGCACCGGTCAATGGTCAGTGACTAGGAGTGTCTATCTAACGGTCCACTTTAGGGTCATACAATAATCTACTCCACGTCACCGAACAACCGACCCCTGCCCCACTGCTCGATAGTTCTAATCGAACCATAAATAAACCCAAGAAATCCATAAATAAACCAGCACATCTAGGAACCTAGTCCCCAAGCTGGGTCCAGCATCATCCCAAAAGGAGTGGGGGCTGTACAAACCCCCGTAGGTTTTCAACAAGTAAAATACTAGAAGTCCCGGATTTAATTTAAATTAAAACAAATGAAAAATAACTCGATAAATAATGGTAGGCGCTGAATTAGAGTAAGGGAGGGGATAAAATATAAGAAACCGCGGAGTCTCTTACGAGAATTAAAGAACATGATGAGAGGGTTAGGATCTTGCCTTTACACGATCATTTCCTGCTTTTCTTACACTCCCGCTGCGAAGTAAAACATTTTCCTGGCAATAAATAAATTCGTAGCTTTAATTAAATAAATCTACCGTGTAATATCAATAATTTAACCGTATAAAATTCTTAACATATAACGTCTCTAATAATTTTTACCCACGTACATGGTCGCTTTTCACGCTAAAACAACCCCGAAATCCCCTCGTTTTTTCATATTTTCTTCCTTTCTTATTTTTTCTTTTTTCTTCCTTTTCTTTCCTTTTCTTCTCTTCTTCTTCTTCTTCTTCTTCTTCTTCTTCTTCTGCTTCTTCTTCTTCTTCTTCTTCCCCACGTCTCTCCCCTGCACACGCACCAACAGCCACCTGCTACACCGAACTCCACCAGCCACCGCCACCTCCCCTGGTACCACTATCGACCACCCCCGCTACCACCGCCGCCACCCATGGCTGTGCACTGCTGCTTGCATTGCTGGCCTTCCTCTCTCAACTACGAAGCTCACGGCCATGGCTGCCATGGCGGCGGCTTTGCCTTCTTCTGGCTGCTTCCTCGTGCCACCGCGAACCAACTTCGCCATCAACCTCGGTCGCAACTGCTTCACCCCTACCGCGTCCTCCCGAAGCTCATCGTTGCTGCTGCTTCGCTCGGCTGCCATGGTCGAGCTTCACTCGACCAGCTTCCATGGCTGCTCGCAGCTGCACCAGCAAGCAGTCACCGCCGCCTCCTCACGCTACAACTGGCCATCTCTCGTGATCATTCTCTCTTCTCTCCCAAGCCCTCATCTCTCTCTCTCTCTCTCGCGTGATCTCTTACTCCCCCAACCTCTCTCTGCTTCTCAGCTAAAGCTCTCAATATGAGAGGAAATGTCTGATTTTTTTATGCTTGTTCTCCAAGCACACGCGCACAGCCACTCATTTAAAAACATATTAATTAACTAAATTTAATTTAAGTTAATTTAATTTACACTTTTATTATTATTATGGTTATTGGCATTATCTACATTATTTGTTACCTTAATTCCTCAAATACCAAAATTTGATAATTATTATTGTTTCCAAAATTTCAGGGTGTTACAAAGACAAGTAAACCATCTCAAATACGAAAGCTAGATCGAAACCTCAAATGGTATACAACCGAAACCATCTTATTCATAACGTTAAACTTAAACCATTGTTTACATGACATCATCAAAATAAAACAACATAATTGAAAACGACGTACTATAAACTATCTACTACTCGCCATTACTCCTCGGCATTCCCTTTTCTTTTCGCACTGCTGCCTTCACCTGGAACGTTTGAATATTCCAGGGATATAGTTCAAATTAGATGATGAATCATCTAAGTGAAAGTTCAAAGCACGTTTTCATGAATGTATGCAAGATATGAACAAACTGACACCACCCAACGAGCCCTAACCCAAGAGAATCCCACACAGGGCTTAACCCATCCACGGGGAAAGAGCAATTCTCTAAAGGCAACATCACGACACCGACACATCGACACAACACAATTCTAGTTTAAGAAGGGTAAGGTCAACGCATCTCCCTAACACCTTGGGAACAATCATTACCACTCCCGACCTAGGAGGGTCACATTAACGCAGGAACCAGGCTCACCCCAATTACGTCAGGGATTACGTTCCACTCAAAAGCATTCAGGAACCATTACTCAATCCCAACTCATATCCCATATGGACCACCAGTCGTCTTAGTGCAACTTCCCTAGCTATACGACCTGGCACGAAAACCTAGGCGGCTATCCCGGTATGCACACCAACACAAGATACCCCTATACATTATTCTAGCAACACCCTTGGGAAATTACGGCTACACTATCCAGACTACATTCCCGACTGACATCCCATATGAATAACACAAAATGCACGACAATGCCACATTCAACAACTCAATGCAACACATAAATGACATTTTATGAACACCATTAATTGCACAAAACACAATGCATACATATAAAACGATTTGGGGGCGAACCTCCCACATGAAACCAACCGTCACCAGTTATCATTCGCATGTAACAAACCCATTTTCCATGAAATCATAACACATTTAGGTAGAACAAATACCAAGTTTTAAGGTAGAACTACTTACAAATAAAAAAGTTTTGGGGTAAACACTCACCTCGAAATTATTCAGAACTCCTCGATTCTTATGCACGACCTCGATTTGCTTATCAAACCTCAAACACCAGTACTTATACTCAACCTCGAGCCACGATACTCCCTAAACATCATATTTATTTAAAGGAACATCAAAATCCATTTTTCCTTAATTTTTCATAATTTCCTCTATTTTTCTCCTAGTTTTCACCTTGATAATTTCAAAATAATTATCTCCTCAAATATTTTTTCAAATTTTTCAACATGATAATTTCTAAAATAATTTTAGAAAAATATTGAATCAAATTCCAGAAAAAAACCCCTAGCCCACGCACCCTCACGCACCAAGCGCGTACTTACGCGTGAAGTGTGGCACGTGCAGCTTACGCACTGATCTTCTTCCTCACTTCCGGCTGCCAGCGATTGCTCCGATGGCCAATATGAGCACACCCCTTTGAATCCCTCCCTTAGTCGATCCAGATGGAATCTTTGGATGCCCGAACACCACCGAAAAAGCCCCCCCAAAAAGCTAGTTACAAACGTATCTCCAGCGTCCGCCTTGCATTTTCCGGCGAAGCTCAAACAGTTTTGAAACTTAATGAAAACCCTCCCAAAAACTCCAGAATTCTTCCCCTTGATGTAAGGATCAAAAACCCCTTAACTAATCCTTCAAAAACACTCCAAAACTCAGCTAATTTGTATGCCAAAATTCAAAACCCTCAGCCCTCATTTTATAGCAAAATCCCACCACATCTCGGCCAACACTTGGTCCCCAAGCTTCTAAGTGTCGTATACAAACTTCCCCAGCCCTTCCTCTGACGTCATATCACTGAAAAATGGCTCTACATGAGGTGGTAGTGCGGCGACCAATTTTTGGTTGTGTTCACACTACATTTTGGTTTATTGCACTACAGCCTATTTATTTCTTCCAAATGCCATTTTGGCCCTTTCCATAGCACCCCTGATCTTTCCAATAATACCACTAAGGCCCACAAGTTTTGTACTCTTCATTTCACCCTCAAAATTTTTAAAAAACTATCATTTTGACCTCCCTCAGGTAAAATTAGTAAATTACACTTTGCCTGATTGATTGATTTGACCCTAAGTCCTTTCATTTCAACCCGAAATCGCTTAAGGGTTGTTTTACATATAAAATATTGGTCCTCTAAACACTCTGTTGACTTTTCGGAGGCTTCCTACATCGATTCAATTTTTCAGCCTGATCCACAATTGTACCAAAAATCGTTCCTGATCCAACTTCTTTTAACACCTAAAATCATGCCTCGATTCACTTATCAATCCTATACCACTTCCCTTAAACATCTAGGGTCTGGGGCATTCCCTGTAGTCGATTCGGTCACTTAAAACTGTGATAGTAAACCCTATCGCCCAATTCTTTAGAAAATTCCACCTATACCCTTCATAAAATCCTATTTACAGCCTCAAGAATTTCCTGGGTATTACAACCCGGTTCCTCATTTTGGTCATTTTGTGCAAACCCTAAATGGTTAAGAATAAACTATCAGTGTTCTCCCTTGCTACGGCGTGCTTGATTGGTGTCGGTGCTTATTGTGACGTGCTTGATCGGTGGCAGTGCGTTCGATTGCTGTCTATTTGTGGCTGTGTGCTCTAACTCTACTGCTCTGTTTGGCTTCGCTCGTTCACCTTTAAGATTCAAACCCACAAAGGTATAGTGAATGAATTTATTGCATGTGTTTTCTCTCTCATTTTGCAGTTATATTATATGTTTAGTCTTCTTCTTCTATTCATGCATTTCTCATTGCTTCTACAGTCATATATATGTATACATATATACATATATATTTTTTTTTATAGATATTAGTATATTACTCTCATTGCCACAATTTTCAAGGAATTTTTTTGTTTAACTATCCACTATGTCATAATTTTATTGCATATGGTCTCCTGTACATGTGTAAATATCCTTCTGTCTATATGTGTAAGTTTTCGATTGTTGTATCTGTTTAACTATCCACCCTCCTATATATGTATCCTTTAGTCTATATCTTGCAAATTCAAAATAGCCTCATGGGATATTAATTCAGTGATTTGAGCCCTGAATGTGTTTTAACACATTATTATGCTTAGGCATTTGTTTTTAGACTTGTCTAAATGCTTCACTCTTGTAATATCTCTAGCTCGGAATTCAACTAGTTTATGATACAAAAAATACCCTTTATTTCAGTTTAAATGGTGAATATGAGCCTTGTTCATTATCAAATATTTACGTTCTTATATTTGTGTCTTTAAGAGGTTCAGAATTGGATAGTAATGATATTTTTACTGGCGGTTTTGAACTTGAAAATGACATTGATTTAGAAGATGTTGATGATGATGGTGATGGTCATAGTTTGGACTTAGATGAAGATTTAAATATTTTTGTTAATGATTTATTTTAGTTTGAATTTTGTGCTTGTAATGACTAATGCAGAAGTTTAACAATATTTGTTGTTTTTATGACTTAGTATTTTTATTTATATTTAAGAATAGTATTTGTTGACGATGATAGTAATGTTGTTTAAAATTTTGATTATGAATGGATGAATGATGAATTTATGATAAATGATGGACTTAATATTTAAAAATTTCATATTATTTAGTATTTTTGCAATTGGTAGATAAAGTAATTTTTGAAATAGATACATGTAATTCATTTATATTAAGGATGATGTCATTATAAATATATATTTACATAAATTAAAGAAAATTTTTAATTATTCGTAAAATCTTATGATTTTACGATTCGATTTTATGAACCCTTTTATGATCCCACTTGAAATCTCAATTTTAATAACATTGCTCGAGGCAAGTCCTTCATTTGTAGATGCAAATAGCCTCCAAATATTCTAACGGTCCTTTTTATCAGCGTGTGCTCGAGGCGAGTCATTCATTCGTCAATGCAAATGACCCCCAAACATCTTAATGATCTTCTTTTATCTGTGTGTGCACGAGGCATGTGATTCATCCCTCAACGCAAGTGACCCCCAAACATATTAATGGTCTTCTATTATCTGCGCACACTCAAGGCAAGTCCTTTCTTTATCGACACAAGTGACCTCCAAGCATCTTAATGGTCTTTTTTTATTCGCGTGTACTAAAGACGAGTCATTCCTCCATCGATGCAAGTGACCCTTAAGTTTTTTAACTGTTTTCTTTTATTTGCATGTGCCCAAAGTGAGTCCTTCATCCGTCGATGCAAGTGACCCCTAAGCATCTTAATAGTCTTCTTTTATTTGTGTGTGCCCGAGGTGAGTCATTCTTCCATCGAAACAAGGGACCCCCAAGCATCTTAACGATTTTCTTTTTTCCATGTATGCCAGAGGCAAGTTCTTTTATCCTAACGGTCTTTTTTTTATCCATGTGTGCCTGAGGTGAGTCATTCGTGTAACACCTCAAATTTTTTCGAGCATCTTATAAATTAGGATTTCAGGAATTCTTTTTCTTTTTCACATCATAACCATTAATATACAACATATAATTCCCAAAAATCCCAATTTCACCTTCTCAGCCTAACAAACTCAATAAACAAATAGCTAAAACAGGTGATATAATTACGAATACAGAAGCTAGATTGAACCTGATATGGTACACAACCATAATGCTTTATTGAATATATAGGAAACTATTCAAGACGTCTACAAAATATATTACATGTATATCATGTCTCGAAAGTGATAACCGAACTCCTCAACATAACCAAAACGTACTAAGGTTCGCATTAATTGAATTTCTCATATATACCTAAAGATATGCTAAAACGTGCTACAAATAGAAAAACGAGCTTATCCTTCAGCCATTTCTTTTCCCTTAGAGCCACTTGTCGAACCTAGAACGTTTGAATATTCCAGGGACATAGTCTAATTAGAAGATGGATCTACTAGTGAGTACTCCAAAACAGTTTATATACATGCATGAATAGATATAAAACGTATGAGGAAAAACAATTAGGACTATTCCGAAGTGCCTCGTGAACATGTCAGCCTCCTCCAATGAGAGCTTTTTCAATGGTATACGGACAACGCCTCTCGGGAGATCCCTAACCATGCCACCTTGGCTCGACCTCATAGAACTCATGCAAACACCACATCCGTTGTCCTTAGACTCATGGTCTTCCCCATGAGAGCTTTTTCGATGGGGCATGCACAGCACCTCTCAGGGGATATCTGACTTTTGCCCTCGACTAGCAACAAACAGGTGCAACAATATGGCCACATGAATTTCATAAATCCAATAGTTCAAAACCAACAACATATATTTTCAGAAAAATACATTTCATATATGTAACATGATTTCACGTAAGAGAACAACAAGGGTTTACATGTAGGAACTTCACAAAACACATTTCATGCAATGAAAGTCTCTCATAAGAGAACAAAAATAGGATTTAGAGTATAAGAGTCTCACCTTAACTTAATTCAGGAATCCTCGAAATTTGTGCAAATCCTCAGATCTTTTGATCAAACCACCTTCTCACATGCCCTCACGTGTTGCCCAAGTGCTTCTTCTTCTCTAGAAACAAAAGTCTTCTATCCACTAAGCTCGAAGCAAACTTGTCTAGCATGAATTTATCACAATTTAGAATGAGGAAACCCTTGGCCATGAACACCCTATTTATAGGCTTTGAAACTTGGCCACCAAATAAGTCACAACCATTTCAAATCTTTTCTATATCTTCCAAGATATTCCAATCATTTCAAATCTTCTAAAATATTCTCTAATCATTCCAAATCTTCTAAAATATTCTTTAATCATTCCAAATCTTTTAAGATATTCTCTAGTTATTCCAAATCTTCTAAAATATTTTTTAATCATTCCAAATCTTATAAGATTTTCTACAATCATTCTTATCCGAATCAAATCTTATCCAAATCAAATCACATCCAATCAAATCTCATCAAATCTTGTCCAAATCAAATCACATCCAATCAAATCTCATCAAATAAGTCATCATGAGGCTTTATCCTTAATCTCCCATATGCCCCTAGGAAAAACGTTTCAAGAATCACACTTTGGCCTGAACTTTTTGGGTAATTGCACTTAGCCCTCTTTTAACTTGGTCCCTGAGTCATTTTTTATTGCATTTTAGTCCCTGAAAAAATGACTAATTATGCTAATACCCCTAGTTTTTAGGTAAATTATACTTTTACCCGAACTTCAATATTTATGATTTTGCCCTTGGCTCAAAAACTGAACTTCCCTCTCAAGACTTTCATAACCCTTTTTGTTTCATCTTGAAACCACTTAAGAGTTATTCTATTCACAAAATTATAGCCTCCTCAGCGCTTCGTGCATTTCCTGGAAGCCCCTTACCATCATTCGATCTTTCAGGGCGACTTACAGTTGTACTAAAAATCGTCTCTAATTTGATTTCTTTAGGCATCATAAATCCCATCTCGAGACGCTCGTCAATGACATACCCTTATCCTCAAGTATTTACACTTTAGGGCACTCCCTACCGTCGATTCGACGATTTATTTTGACATCAAGCCACTTTTTCGCTATTTTAAACTCACTTAAAATACATGACAACCTCACGAAAATATGGGGTATTACACTTCGTCTGTTCGCACAAGTGACCCCGAGTATCTTAATGGTCTCGTTTATCTACATGTGCTTTAGGTGAGTCATTTTCCATTAACGCAAGTGACCCCCGAGCATCCTAATAATCTTTTTTATCCGCGTGTGCCTGAGGCTAGTCATTCGTTTGTCAATGTAAGTGACCCTTGAGCATTTTAACTGTCTTCTTTTATCTGTGTGTGCCCAAGGTGAGTCCTTCATCTCTCGACTTAAGTAACCTTGAACATCTTAACGGTCTTATTTATCTGCATGTGCCCAAAGAGAGTCCTTTATTCATTAACACAAATGACCCTCGAGCATCTCAACGGTCTTTTTTTTATTCACATGTGCCTAAGGTTAGTCCTTCATTCATCGACGTAAATGACCCCCGAGCATCTTAATAATCTTCTTTTAAGAGAACAAGGAAAAATGAGGGCTCAAGGCTAAAAGCCAACCACAAGTGGATAATTGCAAGGATTTATAGGTTTTAATACTTTTCGAAAAGCAAAAACAACATCAGAGTAGTGGAAATAGCAAAAGCAAAAATGATCCATGCAAGACTCTATATAACTCATCCATATGCAAAAACATAAAACCATGCCATAGGGGGTTTTATTGATATACCTTTCAAGAAGGTTGATGACAGTTTGGATGCCGGTTTTCCCAAGAGATGCTTCTCCTCTTTTCCATCCGAATGAACTCCCACGAACAAGTTTTACGATTGAGCGACCACCCCGCCCCCTTATTGTTCGTCTAACCCTATCAACTCTTTTGAACTAGCTATAATGTCGGGTAACCAACCCCCTTCCACAAGTGTGGAGGATCTAGTTAGTCCACGCCTAAGACATCTTCGAAACCCTCAAATGGAGCCATGCTAGAACCCTCTCGATAAAGGTGACTCAAAGCTTTAAAGTGATTCCCTCTTTGTTGCTCCTTGGTTGTCTCACAATCGATCTAAATGGGAGAACAAGAAGAAGAGTTGCACCAACCAACTCTTGGAGCAAGAACAAGAATGGCAATAGCAATAGAAGAGGAAGAAATAGCCAACAAGTGGAAAAAGATGAAGAGGGGAATAGCCAAAAAGACTTTCTCCAAACCCTCTCTATCAAGTCTCTCAAATCTTCTACAAATCCCTCTCTTCTTCTCATGCATGGCTTATCCCAATCCCATCCATTTTTTTATGCAACACATCAGAGCATTAAATGCTCGGACCTTACTGTTCGAGTTCAATCATGTTGGCTAGAACCTTGCTATTAGGGGTTTGGTCTACCGAACATAATGTTTCGGTTAACCGAAGCTATTTCCCATCCCGAACCTTACAATTTGATTCCGGTCGATTGAAGCAGCTCTATCTGCCTATTTCATTTAATTTACATCCCGACCTTGCTACTAAAAAGTAATAGCCTTTATACTATCCAATAATAAAAACAAGGTCCTTGCTATTCAATAGCAGCCTCTTATACCGTAGATTAATGTGTCCAACACTTTCGAGAAACCAACATCACTATATGACAGGGACGAGGAACACATTAAGAGAAATATATCACTAATCCAGACATTACTCAGTATACATGTGACTTTCTAGGTTCACAATCATATAACAATCAGGACACGTCAACTCTTTGATGTCGGTCGATCCCCATCGACCTACTAAGAGGATCTCTCCAAATCCCTAAAACACCCTGAAAAATCTTAAGTATTCTTTAGCCAGGACTTAGGATGATCCTAATGGCAATGAAGTCGAACTTCATATAAACCTATTAAGTTTCCTCAATTACCATGCACTATAGTCCTTCCATTGACTAACATCCTAACCAAGTGAGAGTCATGGATTGATTAAACTCACAGGCCTCTGTAAGCTGAGTCTGATCTACATGTGTGATTGAGGTAACATGTTGGAGCCAATCTGACATTGGAACTCTTTCCAATATCATGCTCACCTTGGCTAGGGAATTCCCAATCACCACCAACACAGACCACATAGGGTGTATCCTCCAACCAATGGAGGTTAATGGATCCCATTGATGAACATCTGTCTCCATACACAGCTGTATAAGGACCGTACAGTGAGCATTCCCACCTTTTACTCCAGATGGTTCCGCTCAATAACAAATCCATGACATTAGTGCACAAGACACTATGTCACCTATGGTTAAAGGGCTAGATACACAATTGAGAGTCAGCAATCTATCATTAATCCCAAAGCCATGTGATCATCACAGGCGTCACATTCAGTGCATGTTTTCCAACACCCACCCACATGTTTACTATATGCATTCCTATGCACTGTGGTGTGTGACTCACCACCCCATCTCATTAGAATCTCTATGCTAAATAATGGTAGTAGCCCATGTGCTAGTTCACTAATCAATATATTATAGTCCCCTTCTAATAAGTCTAAGGACTGGGAATACCTTTAAGAAATCCCAGACTAGATATCCAAGTCACACAGTCTCAACACCTTGAGAGTAAGAAGTCTAGAGACTCATTCATAAACATGAGATGGAGAGACACGAATGAAGATATAACCTTTATCATGAAGAATAATCAATAGTGCCACTCACTTATGTCTCAAAGTATAAATCTAGCATCTAAGGCACTTTCACTAACAAACCCAAGGCGAGTCATTCGTTTGTCAACACAAGTAACCCCCGAGCATCTTAACAATCTTCTTTTATTTGTGTGTGCCTGAAGCGAGTCATTTGTCTGTCTTTGCAAGTGACCCTCGAGCATCCTAACAATATTCTTTTATTTACGTGTGCCTAAGACAAGTCCTTCATTCATCGACAGAAGTGACCCCTGAGTACCTTAATGGTCTTTTTTTTATCCACATGTGCTCGAGGTGAGTCTTTCATTCGTCAACGTAAGTAACCCTGAGTATCTTAGCAGTGTTTTTTCTGTGACGATCCTTTTTTTCACGATGTACTTGATCAAAGTTTAGCGATGGAAAATAGGTTTCTCACACCTAGTTTATGAGACTTTAACTTGTTTGCCATATCAAAATGAAAGTATTGCTTTAAGTGGTTCGTGTTCCATGTTTTGTTAACATTGCCTCCCTATAGAGTCTATAAAATGCATGTGTTTGACCCTATCATTTTCTTAATTCTATACAGTCCTTGCCAATTGGCTCGTAGCTTTTTTTCGTCTCAAAGTGCATTCGTGATTGCCATTTTTCATAGTACTAGGTCACCTTCAGATAATGGTCTAGCTTTCACCCTTGAGTTGTGGTAATTGGCTACTTTTCTTTAATAGACAGCCATCTAGAGAATGACCTAGTCCCTCTTTTCATCAATCAAATCCATGATTCACTCCACCGAATGGATTCTGCCCCTATTCCAACAAGGATTAATGCCTTTATTCCATATACCACGTTGAACCAGTAATGACTTTGCTCAAGGTTTTGTATACCCATAGAATTGGAGGTAGCTTGTTTGCCTAGACACTTTTTCATTACTTCAACTTCCAGTATATATTCATTAGCACATACAAATAGGTCAGCTAGTGACGTTAGTTATCTCAAGGCCAAGGATTCTTGCAACGGCATGGACTTAGAGAATGACCTAGTCACTCTTTTCATCAATCAAATCTAGGATTCACTCCATCGAATGGATTCTACCCCAATTCCAACATGGATTAATGCCTCTATTCCATAGACCGGGTTGAACCGATAAAGACTCTGCTCGTGGTTTTGTATGCCCATAGAATTGGCGATAGCTCGTCTGCCCAAACACTATTTCATTACGTCAGCTTGCAGTATATATTCATTGAGACATAAAAATAGAGGTTAGCTAGTGACGTCAATTGTCTCAAGGCCAAGGATTCTTGCAACAACATGGACTTAGTGCCTTGAAGCATCATTGTGACTAGGGGTGGCAAAACAGGTTAGAGTGTTATAATTGTGTTGTATTGAGATACACATATATCACGATTATGACAAACACGAACACAACACGATTAACTAATTGTGTCAAAACCCTCAACCCTAACATGGACATGTTTATTAAATGGATTGTACGACACGACATGCGTAACCCGTTTAACAAACAAGTTAAACAAATCACACACGACACGAAACGGTAACCCACTTATTAAACAAACACGACACGACCCGTTAACACAAATAAAAACCTATTAACGTGAATAAAACACGTTTAACTTGTTAAAATAGGAATATCCTTAACAATCATCACATAATAAAAAACATCTAACATGCAAAATAAAATACAGTCATCCAAGAAGAAAATAAAATACAATCATCCCAACAATAAAATAAAATACAGTCATCCAACAATAAAATAAAATGTTCTAAATTAGATATTACACAATCTAATCAACAGTGAAAGAATTAGAGCATTAGTTGAAGGAGTGTTTTCCTTAGAAATATCCAATTGAATGATATCTTCAGTTAGTTCCACCATATGTAACTCAGCATTTTCTGTAAGAAAAATATTTATATAAACAATCATCAACATTTTTCATTCATTAAAAGCAAGGAAGAAAATAAAATAAATAAATTTTGTAAAACAAACTAGAAAGAAATATCACCGATCTCTCCAAACATCCAATCTCTAGTGCATATGAGTGCCCCCACTATTTCAAGTTTGAGAGAACAACAATACTGATCAAGGAGTCGGCCACCAATACTAAAAGTGGACTCAGAGGAAACTGTGGAAATAGGAATACTCAAAATATCTCAAGCCATAGAAGCAAGTTCTGGATATCGATATTGATTTGCTTTCCAATAAGATAAAATATCCAAATCTGTTTTTTTATCAATGCTTGCCTCTTCCAAATATAAGTCCAACTGTGATTTTTGGGTTCGAGTTTGATCTGTACTTCGAAATGAATCAAATTTCTAATAAGTTAAAACATGAAAATAATTAATAATAAGTATTTATAACCACATGTAAACAAAAAGGAATAGAGGCAACCTAATTAATGAGTAGGAAAAATAATATATAACCTTAAACAAACCCTTTTTAAATGATGACTCTTCTTGGTTGGAATCACTATCTTTGCTTTGAGAGGTTGGAGTAGGAGATGGAGACACTTTGTACTCATCATAAATTTCATGCAACTTCGAACTTACATTGTCAAATTGTGGTGCGTCAACTCCATACATTTTTTCATAAGCCCAATTCACAAATTGAAGTTTGTATCGGGGATCTAGTATCACTGCAATGGCTAAAATCATACTAAATTCAGACCAATATTTTTCAAACTTTGCCATCATCAAATTAGCCATATTTTTCAAGTACACATCTTCTGAATCCATGTGCTCTTTCAACATCATGTATTCCGTAACGACAGAAGGAAAGTACAAGTTAGCAATAGAATACTTTATCCCCGAAAAAACACAAGTAATGTCATAAAAGACACTCAAGAAACTGCTGATTTTCTTAACTCTATCCCATTCAAATTGAAGTGGACAACTCTTATAATTTGAATCACTTATTTCTAAGTGGTTGAAGGCCCGTCTGTAGAAAATAGCACTCTCAAGCATAAGATAAGTAGAATTCCATCTTGTAGGAACATCTTGCTTCAAACCCTTCTTAGAATTCAAAGACAAAAACTTCACACATTCTAAAAATTTATGCTTTCTTACTTGGGATCCTCTAACATACTTAATACTTTCCCTAACTTTGTGAATAGAAACATCAATTTCCTTCAATCCCTCTTGCACAACCAAATTCAAAATATGAGCACAACATCTAAGATGAAAAAATTCTCCTTTACAGACAAATGGCTTTTTTGAGTTCAAGTTCATTTTCAATAAGCTAACAAAAACATCATTAGCTGAAGCATTGTCCAAAGAAATAAAATATTTTCTTCTTTATTCCCCAATTTGATTCTAAAATCAAACCAACATTTTCACTCAAAGCTACACCACTATGTAGAGGTGGCATAAAAAAAATCAATATTTTTTCTGCAAAACCCAATTATAATCAATAAAATGGAGAGTAACAGCAATATACCCATCTGTAGTGATAGAAATCCACAAATCAGAAGTTAAACACAACATTCCTGGTGCCTCTTTAAGTACACATTTGAGTTTATCCTTGTCCTTCTTATACATTTTTGGCAAATAAGACTTCAAAGTATTTCTAGAGATAAGTGTAACATTAGGGTTAAGGTAAGAACAAAATGTCCTAACACCAACATACTCAACAAAGGACAATGGCAAATCATGCATAATAGTGGCAGCCACAACCAACTCTCTAAACTTATCAGGATCAAATTTAGTGGATTTCATTGACATATCTTTCTTCAACAGCAATTGCCCAATATCAACAGTGTCTTTTCTAACACAAATTTCACTATGGTGTTTAAAATTACCTGTCCCATACTTGCTTTCACAAATAAATATGGCACCGTATTTCTTACATTTGCACATTTGCTTCCCATCTATCGATTTCTCTATTAGTTTATCGAAAAACATCAGCACTTGTGAAGTTAACCTCCTCTTGTGCTTTCCTTTACTATCCATTTTAGAAGTTCCATCAACTTTTGATTCTTCTAGCTCAATCACATCATCATCATCTTCATGTGCGCCTAATGAAGAAACGGACTGTGACTCAAGATTAACTTGAATGCCATTGGGATCCATATGCATATATGTTATCATAACATGTTGGTTTTACACACTTTAATTAATTAGTCAATTAATTAATGTTCAACATCGACAGCCGGCCGCTGAAAAACTTTTCCGACGATCAAAGGCTACCACGAGGTGCACCACACCAAAGGGGTTAATATATCCAAAAATGGTTAAGATCAAACACCGCCAGAAAACTCCCAAACCTCAGTCGACCCACATACCCAAAAATCATCGAGATTCGATGGTTGGATCTTAGTAGATCTGAAGTTTAATATTCAGTCAAAACACTCCCATTGCACAACACGTATATATACATCGAAATGCAACCTAAAAATCATCCAATAGTGGAAATGGGCTTACCTCTTAGTAGATCGGATCACTTTAATGGTGAAATTGAAGTCAGATTGTCAATCAAACGGTTGGATCGCCCCAAAATCGCACAAAATTATTAAAGATAATACAAGAGAAAATGTGAGAGAGAAGAGAGCTGTTGGCGTTTGAGAGAGAGAGAAGAAGGGGCTGCTTGTGCCCCCCGGCTAGCCCCTCTCCCCCACCCTTTATTATTTATTTATTTCATTTTTTCACAATTCAAGTTGAAAATTAGGACTCAATAGGTTAAGAAATAAAAGTTTAGTCATTCAATGGAATCAAATAAAATTTGAGATGTTTAATAAATCCATTTTGTAAAGTTTACAACTCTTAATATGGTTTTTTTCTAATCTTTATACATTTAGTTGTTTTTTAGTTATCATTTATAGATGTAATTGAGTTGATTGCCATAAACTAATTAAAAAATAACTTTAATTATTATAAACTTTTTTTATTAAATTCAAATTGGATTTGACCACGGTGCTAATATCTCTCATAATTGTTAATTGGAGATCTAATTTGGAGAAATGATATAACATTAACTAATAATTGCCCAAATGGATTTCGTGACTCTTTAATTGAAAAACCTAATAATTTACTAGAAATTCCAATAAAATATATATGTATATTAGATTTATTTAAAAAAATTAAATAAAATAGTTAAATTTTAGACCCATTTGCCATTTAAATTTATGGCTTAGAGTGGAATTATCTAACAATTTATATTTGTGACTTGATCAAATTTTTTAAGAGTTGATGCATATACTACTATAAAGTCATTATCAATCTTACACATTTATATAGGCTACTAAAAGGGAGAAAATTTAATTTTTAATTCTAAAGTATTATAGATAACTCTTGGTCAAGTGTCTATCTCATAGTGCAAGAGATCAATAGTTTGAATCTTGTCATCCTCTTGCCCCAATTCTCTCTTTCTCTCTCTCTCTCTCTCTCTCTCTCTCTCTATATATATATATATATATATCATTTGATAATTTTTATAACCTTGAGATCCAAAAACTTAAAAATTTATATATTAGCTCTACTAATTATAAATATTAAATTATAATCATAAAATTTTTGAATACATAATAGTTTTTTAAATATTATAATTATTTTTAATTTATTTTTATAAATTGGTCTTAAATGTGTCATTTTGTGTATAATCGTGTTAATGTGTTCAGATCAACCCACTAACCATTTTAATAAAATGTGTCATTTCATATATAATCATGTTAACGTGTTTGGGTCAACTCGTTTAATTAAACGAGTTAGATGATCGAGGCTGTTGAACCGATCAGATTAGTGTATGTATTAGGACTGGTTTGCAGCTAGGATGCTCCCAGGTCCTCTCCCAACAAACTGTCAATGAACTGTCAAAACAAGATTAAACGAGGGGGGTTGTGATGAAAACTGAACTTAAAAACGTTCAAGAATGAAACAAAGAAGAACTAAAACGTAACCCGCTACAAACCCTACCTCCTTACCACAGTAATCCCTATCTCACTTATGAAAATAATCTGTTTGGTTTGATTTTCTTTTTGATTTGAAAAAACTCTTCTGCAACCGTAAAAGATTAAATCAAAACGAGCAATCACTCATACAAATATATCGTTTCTTTCTAATCAAAGCCTCAATCGAGTACGTCAATTAAACCCATCCAAAGATCATGCATGCATTCACACAACCGCATAAAAGAAACATACATAAACTTAGAGAATGAAAAGAAACAAAATCATCAATAAAAACATGAAAATCGAGTTCCAAACCGGATTCGACTATATGACCGAGACTCAAACCGGGCAAGGGGTACGAGAATGTAGCAGATTACAAGCGAATTAGCCTTCCATAGCTTCTAGGTTGAAATCGTGAGAATCCTCCCAAAATCGGCCACACCCTAATGCCTCTTAGCTAGCTCTTATTTATAGGGTTTTGGAAAAGAAAAACCTAGGCTAAATGGGCTTAGGGCTTTTTTTATTACAAATGGCCCATAATTTAATTAATTAAAAGGGCCCAATGGATTCTAAATTTGCTCATAACCCATAATGAAATATGGGTGCCTCTTTAAAACTCAATGTCCGTCCACCTTGCAAAGCCCACTTGCGCCTCTATCAAAATAGCTCAAATCTACGGCCCAAATCTGCCAAAAAAGAATAAAAATAGTGCGAAGCCCAATAAAATAAAATAAACACAAGACAAATGAAATAACCTAAATAGAGTGCAATGAAGATGGAATAAGAGGGATAAATAATATAGAATATGCGCGCCATCATTAGACAAGTTAACCCACCTAAAATATGAAATAACCGTGTCATAAACAGGTTAACCCGTTTATGACCCAAACCCGATTAGCCCCAACCCGCTTAACTCCGTGTCATTTCGTGTCGTGTAATCGGGTCATGTCAAAAATTGCCAGACCTAATTGTGACTACCATGCCAACATGTAAGTCTCATATTTCCAAAGTGGTGTTTCTGAATCGATCCACATATTGCCTTAGAGTTTATTTATTTCCTTGTTGAATGCTAAGTAGGTACGTAGAATCTTTTTTTGCATTGATAATTTATGAAAAAAGATTTTATGAACTCTTTTCACAATTTTTAAAGAAAGAGATGGATCCCTCGCTGAGCTTATTGTACCAAATTCGAGTGTGGTCAATCAAAGTTAATGAGAAAGATCAACACACAATAGAATCTTCCCAGGTCATAGCTTTGTATGTGGTCATAAGTGTTTGTCTTGTTGGAGTAGGGATTAACTTGGGATATCTTGAATTTCGGAGGGAGTCATTTTTCCATGATTTTTGGGGTGAAAGGCATTTTCATTCCATCTAAATCTTTTTTTGTAGCCACTAATTTCTTTTGTTCTAGGACTTGTTCCACTATCCTTTTCATACCCTTAGCATCCCAGGCAATAAGATTGTATTCATTTGGTTGATACTTAAAAGGTAATCCTGAAGATGTCTATACTTTTGACTACTTCTTGATATTATTTTTTCCATAAGGGATGAGAACTCTCTCATTTTGGGCCAACGCTCCTTGTAGCTGGTTCAAATGGTCTCGAGAACCTTCATAGGGGGCAGTTTCTCGAAGTGGTTCTTAGTAGGGATTCTCTTGGAAACTCCTTGCCTAATTCTCTCCTTAGGAAGCTTTGGGATGTACCACCTCTCGCAACCTCTATCGACCTCCTAGGGTAAGACTTCCTTTTCTAGAGGTTGAGATATGTAGTTTTGTAGTATGGGGAGTAATGCAGTCTG
Source organism: Diospyros kaki (assembly GCA_036245055.1). Taxonomy (NCBI): domain Eukaryota; kingdom Viridiplantae; phylum Streptophyta; class Magnoliopsida; order Ericales; family Ebenaceae; genus Diospyros; species Diospyros kaki. Next base: position 6,972,442 of record BSEG01000010.1, read on the forward strand.
TGGTGAGGCGCCTTAGAGGAACTTAGGCATCTCTCAAAGGGCATTAGTACTTTCTTCATTGTACTCACTTAGTGGGATAGTTTGAGGAACCACCCCGAAGGCTCCTAGAATTTTAGTCAAAACAATCTCTCGCAGTTTTGGGTTAGGAGGGCTGTTAATGTGAAGAAACTCCTCGCGTGCCTGTTGCCTATAGTTTGAGACCATGTGAGAACCATTGTAGTATTCTTAGGATTTTTGGATGTTTCCCACAAACGATACCATTTATTTTTTTCAAAATACAACAATAAATTTATAAAGTGAAAAATGTCATCATCAAACTGCCTGAGACTATCATCACCTAAGACAATCACCGCCTGAGAGTTTTTTCATCTTGAGACCTGATATCATTTTGAGATGACCTGATATCGTTCGGAGACTTTCGTCTTAAGACCTAATATCATCCTAAGACTTTCGTCCAGAGACCTGATGTCGTTCTAAGCCATTCATCCTGAAACCTTATGTCGTCTTGAAGCCTTCGTCCCAAGACTTGATGCTGCATAAGACTACAAAAGAGAAAACACTCTGATACTTAAGTTAAACACTAAGAATGTTGAAAACTATAGAAAAGAGTTTCCACCAATATCAAAGATGTACCTTTTTTGGAATGAAGGCTTGCTTATTTATAAAAAAGAATAGGACAATCCTAAATCTCCTTGGCATGAAATTTTTTATAGATGATTTTTATCTCAATATTCTAATATCTTATTAGAATTAAGATTTTTAATAAATAATATTTATCCCTTTTGTACCAAGGTTTTATTAGGGTTCCTAAAGGATAATGTCTATTCTTTTTATGGGACCTTTGAGGGGATTTTTAGATGTTAGAATTATCAAGTTGTGCTTTACGTGGGACCCTCTTTAATTAAGGGGAAATTTACTCCTTTTTTGCTCAAAATGTTATTTTGGACTTTTAGGCTTTTTTTGGGATTTTGCTTATAACACAACACTTGTGATGCCTCAAAAGGCACCTACGATGCACAATTAAGAGGCAAATCATGCCATGACATGCTTTCTAATAGCCCTAAGTGTCTAATCAACCATTAGTCCACAATAACAATCATTAAAATGAGATAAGTGAGGCAACTAGTATAAAAAGGCTAAGTTAATGTTAAGGTGATGTAAGAACTGAATTTCAATTAATGTTAAGATATCAGGTTCGATCCTTGCTTCCGCATATGATGTTTATAATGATTCTCTTTCGAGAAAAATAATTGAAAGCTGGGACGAATACGAGGAATGATGTGTGTTGGTTCCTAATGATGGCAAATATATCCCAAGAAAGGGGTGAATTGGGATTAGGTAAATTTTCGATAACTTAAAACTTTGATTGATGGAATAATACTAGGTTTCAAAATATATGGGATATGTTTCGAAATAAGACTTTCTGTTAAGTAGGTTTCGAAACCTACTCTATATAGGTTTCGAAATATATCTCACTGTTTTGCTAGTTTCGAAATATAGAATGTATGTTTCAAAATCTACTTCACTGTTTTGCTTGATTCGAAATCATATACCTTGTATTTCAAGCTAATGATCTTTGGCAATGATAATTTACATGAGTAAGAGTATACCAAAGATGTTTATATATCAAAGATAGGTTTTCTATGTATATGTATAAGCTTATGCTCAAGAAAACTATTTTAACCTTTGATAACAAAACTTATGAAAACATGTGCAATGGGCAATAATGATAAGAAAAAGCTAAAGAACACTTGCACACAAGATGTATAGTGGTTCGGCACCCGCCTACTCCACTACCTTCAAGTTTTCCCACTTGAAGGATTTTCAATCCCAATCACTTTTACTAGTGATCACCACAACAAGGGTTTTACAACGGTTCACCCAAAAACCTTACAAAGTGAGTTTTTACGGGCTCAACTCAAATCTAGCACCAAGTGAGTTTTAGGCTTAACTCAAACCACAATGAGTTTTAGGCTAAACTCAAACCTTACAATATTCAAGATAAATAAAGTTTATCTTTACAACCCAATGGAATGTATAACAATGAATATCTTACCAATGTGGTTGTACAAACCTCTTAACTTGAGGTGAGGAGAGCTGGAGAGATGAGACTCGATGTTTGCACTTGCTTCTCCTTTTTCACATCACAATGCACATCTAGGAATGGATGAATGGATCTTCTTTGAATGCTTATCAAAAGAATGGATTTAGATCATTTGTGCTTGTGTGTGTGTGTCTAGTGTGTATTCACTTGTTGTATCTTGTTCTTACTCAATCTTCTTAGTCTTGTCTTCAATTACCTGTTATTTATATCAAGAGATAGAAATTTGGTCATTTATAGCCATTAGAGACAAGACAGGAAAGTAGGTTTCGAAATATGCAAAGTGTGTTTCGAAACATCACATAAATAGACCAAGGTTACGAAACATAGACACTAGGTTTCGAAACATACAAACTTCCAGCTAGACAAAGCACTTAGAGACAGTAGACAAGTGGGAGACAAACACTTATGCCCACTTTGAATATTTTATAAGCACTCACATTCAAATTCAAATTTGAATCTCTTAATCATGGAGAATTCATTAAAAAATATTTTGAGAAGCATTTAGATAAATACAAAAAAAGCAGAACAAATGCATCTCGATTTTCAAATGAATCTGTTGACAGAATGTCAGAGGTTTCGAAACATGACATGATAGGTTTCGAAACATACCTCTCTGGAAATGAGGTTTCGAAACATTATGCATATAGGTTTCGAAACATATCTTTCTGGAAATGAAGTTTCGAAACATGATATGGAGGTTTCGAAACATAGTCCAAAACCTGATTTAAAAACACATGCAATACATAGATGTTTCGAAATAGCATACATAGAAATCATTAAAAATCATTTTAAAGGGGTTTCGAAACATGCATAGAAACATGATAGAGTTTCAGAAACATTTGCCTGAAAGCACAATCCACAGCATGTATACACCACAACTTATTTATATTTTACCTCCATTTACTTTAATACATAATGTAAATAACAAAGTACCCCCTATTTGGATTCAATAAAAATATTTAGAAAATCAAAATCCAAATATATAAGAAAGTAGATTTTGGATTTTAGTACAAACTCAAGTTTTAGCAATAAACCCACCTCCAAAATATATACTTTCTATTTAATGAAAAATTCATTAAAAATCGTTTTAGCACTAATGAATGATAGATATCAAATTACCGGGAGTTAGTTTTCTAAAAAGAAAACATTATCTTATACTTCTCCTTATAAGGTGCTAACCTTCCAGATTTAGCCAAAAACAGAGTTTTCATTTTCACACAGTAATACATGATATTGAAATTGATATATATTGAAAACTACATACTTGACTCATGACTTAGGGATTAAACCAATATATGTTTTTCATTATTAAAACTATTGTACAAAAAGTACAACAACAATGTGATTTAGTTTTGAGTTTGAAAGAAAAAATTTATTGTCCCAAAATTATCCCAAGTTATAACGCGACCAAGAAAGGGAGGCATTACAATCCATACAGACCTGAATAAACTAAAGAAAGATATAATTCGGAAGCCACAAAATGCACAAAAAGAAACCCCCAAGCTGACAACTGCTAGGTCTGCATGGCCTTGTACACCGCCTAACTAAGAAGTCGGAAACTACTAGACTCGCCCCCAACCGGGTCCTTGCCTTTAGCTGGAATGAAGAGAAAATAAGGTGAGTCCAAATGACTCAGCAAGCTCATAAAGAAAGGAAAGACGGATAGAGTAGGTGCTAAGAGTAAACCTGCATCTCAAGTGCATAACAAATAGAAACTCATGCATAACAAGCCATGCAATCTCATAAATTGATACAGGTACCAATTGTAGAAGTAATAATGCTCACATACAAGATCTTGGCGCCCAAATAAGAAATGCACTAGCACCCAAGTCCCTATAACAAACCTATTACTACCCTGAAGGCATATTATACTTGTACTACGAGCCAAAGCTCGCTCGGGTGGGAGCTACCACACCCATTAGCACGCATAAGCGTCCAAGATAAAAACTGGGCATGCCGGAACGTCCCTAAATAACTCGGTTCAGGGAAAACTCGTTTCCATACAGTTGTATCTCAAAACTGGCGCTATGACAAATATAAATGCAACATATAAGGGATGGAGTAGTAGACCAAACAAGATGTAAAGCCCCCATAAGCTAAGCATCCCATTAAGCCTCGCCCAACTAGTAAAACACATGCCAAATGCAAAATGCTTGTGTTTACTAGCAACAGATAAATATGTCATGATTGTGCGACAAGTATTCAAGATTAAATGAACCACACAAATGCATAAACTCGTATCGAGTGTACATTAAGCACTTGGACATACCATAAGTGTTTAATTGGTTGGAATGGGGAAAATAGTGTTATAAAACATACACTCGTTCCCTATAGACACTAGCTAGCGTTTAACCCGAATATACCTATCTTCATTCCATTTAGAAGGTAGAGAGTGAACAAGCTCTCTAGAAATGCAACCAAGACACGCTGGATACATTTACAACCTTTATTGTCTTATTAAATTATACCTTTATATTATAATAACTCAATGAGTTATTACCTATAGTACATATCTATTAATAACACATTATTCATAAACATATATATATCCAGCTTCTAAAGCCTAATAAAGTTATACTTTTATATTATAATGAATATACTTAGTGTATTACTTCAACTTATTCTTCTCATGTGGGGAGTCACAAAAAGCTTTTAAATATCATCCCAAACTCCCTTGATACAATAGTTAACTGAAAATAGTTATATAAATAGGTGTATAACTATGTGCATCCTTCTCAGCGAGAGCAGTAGCTAGGTTCTAGGACAAGGAATACACCAGAGCAGTAACAAGGAATACACCAGAGCATTTGAATTGTAAAATAGAGCAGAGGAGAAGGAACTTGAATTTACGAGCAAGACACTCGCTTATATGCCACTGCATATATATATAGCCGTATATGTATAAACTTACAACAACTATAAGCTAACATTCCTTGTTAGATATGCCGAGAAGGGAAATAAATCAAGGATTCACAGTTCTAACTTGCCGCCTTAAAGATTTCCAAATTCCAAGATTTTTGTAAACGGTCATGGAGAAGAAGAGGAACGATGTAACGACCTGTTTATTGGAAGTAATGTGAATTTGGGTAATTATTCGAAATTATTGAGGTTTTATGGAGATTAATGGAAAATGTTAAATTTGGTAAGTTTTTGGGATTAAAATTAATTATTTGAGGTTACAATTATTTTATGGTGTTAAAGAAGAAAAAAAATTAAATTCAATTAACTTTTGGAGTAGCCCAAGCCAGGCGGGCACCACGCGAGCCGCATGCGATCGGCCGCGTGGCTAGGTGCGCGCGTGGCCACGCGGCCCGCATACGCGTGGCCATGCACGACAGAGCGCGCCACGTGTCCAGCATTGAAATTTTCAAAAAAAAAAAGGAATTTTCTCCCACGACCTCCTCTATCCCTTGGCCTATAAATATGCCATGGCCTTGAGTGAATGAGGGGATTTTGGGAGAGGGATAGATCTGAGGAAAGTTTGAGAGAATTTTGGGAGATATTAAGGGAAATTCTATCCGTGTAAGTTTGGGCTGTGGCGTAAGCAACTTTGATCCATAGTAAAGGTTAAAGAAGAATATCTAAGGCAAGTTCTTCTTCCTTTTTGTTTCAATTAAGAGGCAAGATCTCAGATTTCATATTAATATGCAAATTCAGTTTCTCCTTCTTCTCAAGTTCATGTTTGCAAGTTCCTATTATTATTTTGCAAGCTCTTCTCTTGATTTACAAGTTAAATTCATCTTTCCTAAGTTTATGTTTTAAATTGCAAGTTCTATTTTATAACTCTCGTCATTGCAAGATCCCACCACTTAATTCCATGTTATTTTCCTATATTGCACGTTATTTCCCTTTGCCAGTAAATTATTCCATGATTTACATTTATACTAATTGAATCTCAAATAGGGTTTGTATCACCCTATCTTTCATTGTGAATGATGTTTTATTGTGGACATGCAAGAGTTTGATGTTGTCTTGCATGAATGTTGCCCCATTGTGCATATTGTTTCAATAATTACATGCCAATTATATATGAAAAGTTATTACGAGTATGCATGTTAAGAGGATGCATGAAGCATGTGCATGAAAATAGTTTTTAAATAAGTGTGTAAAGGCCTCATGATGCGCGCAACAGACAAGTCTGCAGGATATATTCGCAGAGAAAGTGTTGAGCTCAAAGTATAGACTTCGGTCTCAAGTTTATGATATGGACTTCAGTCCCATGTTTATAGTTTTAAAAAGTACTGCATATGGGCATGGATGCATGTTTAATTATTTTATCATGTGAAAGTACCTTAAATGGCATTCATGTCTCATTTGCTTCTTGATACCCATTGCTCTTATGCTCGTTTTCTTTCAGTTGTACTTACTGGGACTTGTGGCTCATGTTTGCTTGCATAATTCCAAGTAAGGGTAAGGCAAAAGAAGAGGGCGAGCCAAGTGGATCTGGAGCTTTGGGGTAGAAGTGTGTATAGAGTCGTCTCAACCTAAAGGTCCTTGGGGGGTGTTTTATGTTATGTAATATTAAGTTACGCTTGTTAGGTTTTAGGTTGTACCCTAAGGGGATATGATGGGTTTGTGGACCCTAGCGTGGTGTGTAATATTAAGTTATGTTTATGGTCCCTAACGTCTAAACCTATGAGTAAAAATGTATGAGTGTGGCTTCCGTTATTAATAACCAAGGAGTATGTGTAACGCCCCGCCCTCCAGAGCATTAGTATATGCTAGGATTTTTTTTTTTTCATTTACATCAAGCATAAACCGACAATAAATCCTCAACATAACATTTATTTAATAACACTCCCAAATATAACAAAGGAATGAAACATTTATTTTACATAAGCGGAAGCAAGATCAGAACCTTGAAAACATAACTTATGCGGGTACATACATACTGTTCACCCGACATAGCATTACAGACAACATAAAACTTTAAACGATACATCCGAATAAAATATATTATTCTAGTCCTACATGGGACCCTCAAAATTTCCACCACGATCATGCCTTGACCACTTCTTTGCCCTTCCGGCCGCTTGCCTCACCTGGAACGTGGAATATTCCAGGGACACAGTCCAATATTAGAAGATGAAATCTTCTAAGTGAGGGTTAGATAAACATGAATGAATGATGCATGATGCATTTATATGAATAACATATACCCATAATGTAACTTCCCAGGCATCCCCAGCCTGGCTAGGAATCCTAGGCAAATCCCGAACCTCTGCGGGATAGGCCTAACGTTATTCCCTCAACGCCCTAGGGGAATTACGGCTACACTCTGAGGGTATCATCCCAACCCCATGCACAAGATCAATATGACAAATAAATATCATGTTGTGCATACATCACGCTTTTCTATGTAACAATATATGAATGAAAATAATCATATCATAAGAAAATATCATGCATGGAAAGGAAATCATATCATATAAGGGCTATAAGGACAAAACCACTCACATTTTATAGATATCGGGTTACCTCGAAAAACGTGAAGCTTGTCTCAATTTGCGTGCCAATCTTGAATTTCGCACCAAATATCTCTCCTCACTTCCCAAAGCACCCTAGGCAAGATATTTACTTATTTAATCAATAAAACCTATTTTTCCTCAATTTTCTTGCCTTTTTCTCTATTTTTTTCTTTATTTTTCCTTACTAATATTCTAAAATAAATACCTACACTTAATTTTTTTCAAATATTTTTACATAGAAAATTCTAAAATAATTTTCCAAGATATTTAAAAAAATTGCACGAAAAACTAAGCTCGCACGCGCCTACACGCGCTGGCGCGTGATAGGGCGTGTGAGACTAGCGCGTGGGGCCCACGCGCCGGTCGTCTTCTCCGGTGAAGCCCTCGCCGGAAAAATGAAAAACCGATGCCAAATGAAGGCCCTTCAAGAGTCGATCAACATGGTACCTTTTTGGGCTCCAAAGGAGGTCCGGAAGTGCTCAAACGAAGGCCTTGAAGACTCGGCCAGGCGGTCCGCCTAGGGTTCTGGCGAGCTTCGATTACACCTTCAAATCACGACCAAAACGCTTGAAAATCTCCAGAAATGGCCTTCAACCTATGGGCAACAAAAGCCCTCTATCCTTTCCTCTCAATTTGTTCGAAAAACGTATCGATTTGAAGCTCCAAATTTGAAAACTTTGGCCGCAAATGGTTCTATTTATAGGCGATGGGGAACCCCGATATGCCTTTGGCCACCTTGCCCAACACCCTAAACACTTGCCCCTCCCCTGGATCGACCTCGATCTGGTCTTAAACGACCAAAAGATCAAGTTGCAGGTCGCAACATCGCAACCTGCAATCTGGTCGGATTTTGTTTCCAAAATCCGACCAACTCGAGGCCCAACGACGGCACTCGAGTGGTCGTCGGTCTTCCCCGACCATCCCTCGTGATTGCCCAGCCCTTCCTCGTGCTCAAAACGGCCGGTCGGCGACCGTGCGTGGCCTGGTCGAATCCATGGCTGCCATTTTTCATTTTTTTGCATTTTTGCCCCTCAGTTTCATTTTTCACGATTTGGCCCATTTTCCTCATACCCCCAAACTTTTGGTAATTGCCATTAGGTCCCTTAAGTTCTATTCTTTCAACTTTATCTTTGCAACTTTTTTAAAAAAATGACATTTTGACCCCCTCGGGCAATTTTGAAAAATTATACTTTGGCCCGATTCTTCGTTTTGGCTTTAAATGTACTCCTTTCTTCCTGAAACTTTCGAAGGGTTGTTCTACTCGACAAACCGAAGCTTCCCTTAGCTTCCGTTATCATTTCGGGAGTCTCCTACGAGAATTCGGTTTTACAGCCTATTCGGCAACTGTATTTTAGCTGTACCGAAAACCGTTCCTGATTCTATTTCTTTCAGTCCTAAAAATCTCGCCTCGATATGCTCGTTAAAGGCGTCCCTATTTCCTCAATCATTTAAGCTTCAGGGTACTCCCTTCGACTGATTCGGTAAATTTTTTGGGCTTTTCTGATACCGACTTTCCCCAAATTTCTATTTTTTCCATTAAAATAATAACCCAAAGTTCTTGGGTATTATAGTATGTGTAATGCTTTTAATTGGTTTTGGCATATATGTCCTTTTCTTGTGGGTCCCTGGCTAGGGGCTCCTATAAACGATCAACCGAGCGCTCTCTTCCTTTTCACTTTGTTCTGACTAAGCTGCATTATCAGATGATCTACAAGCTAAGAAAAACATTGAGGAAGCAATAGAAAAAGGGGAAAACATGCACACTCACGGCTAACTCAACTCACACACGTTGAGATATATATTATATATATAATTACAAAGAGTTTCACGGTGCAACAGGTAATTGACACTCACGTTAGACCTTACATACCCACTATTAGATAACAGCTATTCAAGGTAGAGAAAAAGGGGGAGAAGCTTGCCTATTTGCAAAATCAGAAGTAGTAGCAACACACCCGTCCCTCTCTGTTATGCAACTCCTTCTTCCTTCTTTGCTTCTTCTTCATTTATTCCTTCTTCTCACTTAGGCGATCACTCTGTTCTCTCCCTTTCCACTCAAGCCCCCAGCTATACATGTGGCCACACTCCCTTAAAATTCACTACAAACCCATCGGCTCAATCGGTTGCATAAAATGGCTTAAGAACTTAGAGCAAATGGAGTGGGCAATGAAAGCTGCTGGGAATACCTTTCAACTAATAATAATAACAATAATAATAATAGTAATAACAATAATAATAATAATATTATCAATATTAATAATAATACCAGTAATAACAGTAATGATAACAGTGATAATAATAATAATACTAATATTAAAATAAATTTGGGTCATTACAGTCCATGCATCCCAAATGTCCATAACAGTTATATAGCATGGAAATATGAAAAAATAAATGTAGGAAATATCAAAAAAATATTTTTAGGCTATTTCTCTAATTTTGAAAATATATTAGGGTCATTTCACAATATTAGAAAAATATTAAAAATGCATTTCATGTTCCAATGACCATGTAAGACGGAATCAATTTCGTTTTTGTTGTTCCACGACCACTTTAACCAAAAACTTTTAACCCTAACATGTTTTTCACTTCGTAAAAAGTTAAAAGCTCTTTAATTTCCTTTGCCATCGTTACAGTCGTCTTTCTGTCTTCTTGTTCTCATCATGGTTCAATTGTTCCGTCACTTCGTCCACCACTATCATTCGTCTTCTAGATCTCGTTGTGGTTTCACTATTCCATTGTTTCGTCCATCTTTAACCAACGACTCTAACTCCAAACTCTTATACCAATGAGTTTATCTTATCATTTGTATGTATATATACTCTTATTCTTAAGTCTTTCTCAAGTAAACTGTGAATATATTATGTATATACATTTATTTTTTGAGTTTATGTATATTAAATATAGTTGTGACTGTGAATGCATGTATATAGATAGCTATGATCCTATGAATATATATATATATATTTATATTTTCTTCCTTTAAATTTATTGTTTATTTTTAACTATTAAGTCATGGTTTATGAATAATAAAATTTATGTTTATATTTGCTTTAATGGATGATAAAATTTATGTTTATGTTCAATTGAATAACTATTTTTTTATAATTTTTATATTAACAATTATATTTATAAAAAAATCTCTATATTTTTTTATTTACACATTTCTGTTTCTTATTTTTTTAAATTTTATTTCTCTATTTTTATTTTGTATCGTATCCATTTTCGTGTAACGTAGTCAATCACTCATTTACCCCATTTAATTTATTAAATTATAATTAGAATTTAATTATTTTATTAATATTATTATGAATTTACAATTTATCATGAAAATATGCTATCTATTTTAAAATTTTTTCTTACATTATAATTTAATTATTATATATTTATTTATTTAATAAAAAAATATCCATTACCAGTTCACCATTGAATCGTGATCTTTTCCATTTTTGGATTCGATGCTAAGTTCAATTTTCAAAGCAAGCATATATGTTATTAAGATTTATTATAAATTTATAATTTATAAAGAAAATATGTTATTAATTTTAATTTTTATATTATTATTTTAACTGTTATATGTTTATTTTTTAATAAAAGTAAAAAAAAATCAATCCAAAAAATCAATCTCAATCGGACCATTAAATCGTAAAATTGTTCTTTTTCCGGTACGTCGATTTTAAAAGCATTGAAAATGTGTACCTATATACATAACATAAAACTCCATTTCTGGTTTAGCATTAGATCCGATCCCAAACCCGGGGCTCACGAGCTAGGCGCGTGATTGGAAGGTTGGCAGGTGAACCGCATGGAGTTTAAAGCCGCCCAAATGCGGAGACAAATTTTTCATCACTTTCTCCGTCGCTGTTGTCGATTGCAGAGATGGTTCAGGTTCTCGGGTTCCCTGTTCCGATGGCTGTAATTCCCAGCTCTTGTTCCAAGAACGCGTGGCTAAATCTCCGCCGCCTGCCGTCAAATTTTCCAACACCCTCGTCGCTGCAAAGCCGGCCACTCCTTTCTCCTGCCAGGAGTAGTCCTGTGGTGGCATTCGACATAAAAGGTGGCCGAGGGTACTACTGCTGTCTTCTGTTCTGCATCTTTTTTCTCAAGATTTATTCCCTGCTAATTTTTCAAAATGGAGGTTTTACTTAGCAGAATGTAATGTTTATTGGTCTTTCATAAGATTCATATTTAGTAAAAGAACAATGATGGGTTACTTTTACTATGGTTATGGTATTGTTATATTTCTTTTTCCTAATTTCTATTTGGGTTGAATTTTGTAGGCTTAAACTTGTTTAATCAGACCTCGTTTTTATGTTGAGTTAGACTTGTAATTTGGACATGTTTTAACGAAGACATGAAATTTACTTATTCTTGGGTAATCAGAGATATGAGGAGCTTTAGATGGTTCTTTGCTGTTGCAATTGTGGAACCTTTTGAGATCATTTAGTGCTTGTGTATGGAGTTGTACAAGTATATTTTTTCATAGGTACATGTAGTGGACTCAAATTCAGGACTTTCTATTAAGCCATGCAAAACCTAAGCTGGGGGTTGTCTATGGTGATTGTACAACTTTATTTGGTATTAGGGGATCAAACTGGAGGTTTTAATTTAATAAGTTATTCTTCTGGATTATTTTGGCAGAATGAGTGGATTCCATAAAGTTGAGCTCAAGGTGCGTGACTATGAATTGGACCAGTATGGTGTTGTGAACAATGCTGTTTATGCAAGTTACTGCCAACATGGTGAGAGCCTCTCTGCTTATTGATTGAATTACTTTTGGATACTTGTTCAACTGTTCAAGTACAGATAAGTTTTGCCACAATTCTGAAAAACATGACTTTCCTAAAAGCTTGAGCTGAATATGGTCCTCAACCCTTAGTTTAAATGGGGAAGATTAATCTTTTTAAATAAAAATAGTCAACATTGCTTATAAATCTACTAGATTTTGGAATCTTCTTCCCTTTTGTGGTTTCTCCTTTTCTCTTTGTTCCCTTTTTAAGTTTAGCCAATGTCATGAGTGGTCTTTGAAAGTCTGACCACAAACTGCACCTGATTTTATGGATGCCTATTGAATTTTCCATGCTGGCCGTTTCATTATTCATTTCTTTTATACCATTGTAAGCCAACTTTATGTTGAATTTTTTTCCCTTTGACTTGTACATTGTCAAGATGAGATGTCAGCAAAGAATGGTTGTTATTCACCAAAGACAAAGAGGGTTCCTTTAGCTAGGACCTCAATTAGGTAAGACTCATTTTATGTTATGCTTTAAAAAGTTTTGCTTTGTTGAGATTGTTTTGGCTTTTCTAGGTGTAGAGTTGGCTTGCCATCCATTTTTATTATTTGGTTGTGAGATTGTTTGCTATGAGGTTGTGGAGATATATAAGAAGAGGCTTGCCTCTTGGAAGGGACATTATGGTTCTAAAAGGAGGTCAGTTTGACTTTTGATTAGGAGTATCTTTTCAACTTGTCTCTATGGCTGAGAGATTGAAAGGCTACAAAGGGATTCTTTCTTAGGGGTTTCAAGGATGAGTTTACGTACCTTGTGAGCTATGATAGACTACTGTTGGTTGGGGCAAGGGATATTAGCAGAGGGGCTTGATATATCACATTATATGTGATGTGTTGTATAAAGACAAACAATTTCTCAGAAAAGCTTTATTGTAATTTGTATTCTTCCTCTCTGTTCCTTGGATTAGCACAACAAAAACAATAACAATAATCAAGTATATGAATTCTAGTTCGTCAATCATCTCTATTTATGGTCATAGCTTTTGTAGGGCCCTTATAACTCATATCATACCTAAAGTTTCCAACCAAGTTTTTCTTTTTCTTTCTCCATCTGTTTTGATAAAGACTTCTTTATTTCCATCCAATCTCTTCACAAGAGCCTTTATCAGTCTTCTTCTCATATTGCCACATGTCTCATGTTTCTTATCTTCAATAGGAGCCACCGACCTTATTATGAATAACTTTTTTTTTTATTCTATCATTTCTTGTATAGTTGAGCATTCATTGTAACATCGTCATCTTTTTATGCTCATATTTTGCACGTGTTGATGCTTTACCACCCAATATTCTTTGCCATACAACAAGCTCTTATAGTTGTCCTATACAATTTTCCTTTTAGCTTTAATAGAATTTTACTATGTTGTAGATTAAGTCCTTTGATATGTTTGTTCCAAACGTTAACCAAAGAGTTTTGGATGTTACCAAAGATTGCCTTTTCATATAAAAAAAAAGAAAAACCTTCAAGTTTCTTGAACAAGTTTATTCAACCCTGGGACCCTAGGCTTTCTAATAAAGACCTTAAGACAGGTGGTTGCAGAAATTTACTTTAGGTAGCTTAGGCTTGTGGAGAAAGTTCATAGTGAGTGAACATGAAAGGGCTAGGCGGCTGGTTCATGGCCCCAATCTGACCTCCTTATGGCTTTAGCATGTGGAGATGGATTATGGGAGTTTAAGATGAGTTTTGTTGGCTTAATTTGTTTCCATCTGGGTATTGGAGTCAGAGATAGGTTTTTTTGTTTAGATATTTAGTGTATTAGGGTGTTTTGAACGTCTTCCAGTTGGCCAAGGATAGAGAGGATTTAGGTAGTGGGCATTTTTCTTCTTCTTTATAAGGTATTATTTGGTCTTTACAAAGGCACAATTTCCAAGATAAAAAAATTAACTCCAAATTGGCATTTTTAGCATCTTCAAGATCATCTCTTGTCTACATAGTATACAATCAGAGGATAATTGCGTTTTGTTGGAACAAGAAAGAGACGAGAGAGAGGCGTTAGATGGATAAGGATCAATAGTGATCAAGAGATCATAGCTAAAGTATTCTAATCCTAATCGATAAAGGAGAGTAGAAGATAAAAGCAATCTTGGAATCAGCTAAAGAAATCCAAGATATATACTAATCCAAATTTGTAAATTATATTAGTCTAAAGTTTTGTTCTTATCCCTGTAAAATAGGAGATTTTTCAGGAGAATATTTAGGTAGTTTGTTGCATATATATCTTCTTAATCAATAGAATTTTTATGGTGGAAGAGTTATTCATTCTCCAACTGATTCGTTCATGGTATCAGAGCCAAGTTCTTTTGGCATTTGTTTTTGGTTTCTTGTTGCATAGTGAAGTCTTAAAGTCCACGATATGGCTGAAAAACAAGCAGCCAGTGAGACTTCTACCTCTAATCCTCCTTCAATGAAGGATACTTCAATTCCAGCTGCTCCAGTTGTTCCAATTGCCATGGAAAGTCACTCTCTCCAGATCACATAACACAAACTGAATGGAACCGATTACAAGAATGGTCCCAATCAGTTTTACTCGTTAAAGGTTTGGGAAAGATAGGATACCTAACTAGCGCAGTCGCCAAACCGAGCACTGAATCTACTGCATATTGCATATGGGAGGCTGAGAATACTATTGTTATGGCTTGGTTAGTGAATTCTATGGAACCAAAGATTGGAAAGACCTACCTATTTTACAAGACAGCTAGTGAAATTTGGAAGGCAGTCCAAGAAATATATTCTGACATGGAAAACACAGCCCAATGCTTCCAGATCTGGTCACTCATTCGAACCACACAACAAGGTACAAGTTCTGTTACTAAGTATTATAATTCTTTAACAGAATTGTGGCAAGAGATGGATTTGTTCTATGAGATTACATGGGAGTGTTTTGCGGATGGAAGGAAATATGACAAGATGGTGGAAAAGGAAAGAGTCTTCAACTTCTTACATGGGCTAAACTTAAACCTTAATGAAGTGAGGGGCAGGCTACTCGGTGTAGAGCCTTTTCTTTCCATCAGAGAGGTCTTTGTAGAGGTTAGATGAGAAGAAAGCAAGAAGAAGGTGATGTTGACAAATTCAGGGCATTCTAATAGTGAGGTCTATACCCCAACCTCAGCCCTTAACGTTTCTTGAGGGAAAATACCTATCATCACTATTAAAGGAGAGTCTCAAAAGGAGGAGCATTGGTGTGATCACTACAATAGATCTTACCACACGAGAGAAACTTGTTGGAAGATTCATAGGAAGCCAGCAAACTGGAAACCAAGGAATGAAAGGAAGGGAGGACAACACGGAGAACAAACTATCTATATGATGGAGGCTGGAAAAGGAAGTACAAACTTCACCTTAACAACAGACCAAATGGAAGCTCTTCAACAACTTTTGAGTCAAACTAAGGTTGCTAAGACTGAAAATTCAGGAGGCTGGAAAAGGAAGTACAAGCTTCATCTTAACAACAGACTAAATGGAAACTCTTCAACAACTTTTGAGTCAAACTAAGGTTGCTGAGACTGAAAATTTAGACAACTCCAATCTGGTGGTGATATCCCTAGCAAAGCAAGGTAATGCCAAATACTCTCTTATTTCCAAAACTCTTCCTAAAGGCTGTTGGATCATAGATACTGGAGCATCAAATCACATGACAGGTTCTCTTCCTATGTTCTCCAATTATGAACCTTATGATCAAGATATTACTATTTTTATGGCTGATGGAACAAAATCCTTTGCAAAAGGGAAAGGAACAACTTATATAGTAGGACTAACTTCAAAATCAATATTATATGTACCTGATTTAAAGTGTAATCTGCTATTAGTAAGCAAATTAACTAAGGACAAGGGTTGTTTGGTGACATTCTTTCAATCTTATTGTGTTTTTTAGGACCTATCATCGGGGAAGATGATTGGCAGTGCTGAGGAGAGAGGAGGATTCTATCAAACCTCAAGACTTGATCATTCTATTGCATTTAGGTTTCCTATTCAATCTTCTTTATTTGCTGTTTCAGAATCAGAAATTATGTTATTGCATCAACGGTTAGGACATCCTAGTTTTGAGTATCTTAGAATCTTGTATCCTTTTCTTTCAAGCAATAAAGACTTTACTTGTGAACATTGCATTCTTGCAAAGCAAACCAAAAGGCCTCATCCTAACCGTGTTTATTCTCCATCAAAACCCTTTCATTTATTTCACATAGTGACATTTGGGGGTCATCTAGAATCCCAAATCTCACTAATACTTGATAGTTCATCACTTTTATTAATGACCATACAAGAATTAGTTGGGTTTTCTTAATGAAAGACAAATCTGAAGCCTATTTTGTGTTCAAGAGGTTTCATCAATGATGCACAATGTCTTCCAAACATCAATTCAAGTTTTAAGGACTGATAATGGTCGAGAATACTTATTGAATGAATTTAATTAGTACTTAATAGAGCACGGTGTCATTTACTAAAACTCATGTCCCTTTAGCCCCTAACAAAATGGGATAGTTGAGAGAAAGAATCGCCATTTTCTTGTAACAATTAGGGCACTGATGTTTACCCATTTAGTCCCAAATTCCTATTGGGGAGAAGCTATACTTACATCTGCATATCTCATCAACTAGCTTCCCTCAAAAGTTCTAAAGTTTAAGACTCCCCTAAATGTCTTTCTTGAATATGTTCCTCATCATTCTTGAGTCTTAAACTCTTTTACTCCTAAAGTGTTTGGATGTATTGCTTTTGTTCACAAGAATCAATCCATCCAATCTGAATTGGATCCTAAGGCACTCAAGTGCATCTTCATGGGCTATTCTCCTACTTAGCAAGGGTACAAATGCTATAATCCTATTACAAAAAAAAATCATTTCTCTTGTGATGTTTCGTTTGTTGAAACACAACCATTCTTCCAGAAACATTCCCAGCAAAGGAACATTATTGAAATTAAACACCATTTGGATCCAATGGTGCTCACTTCAGATTATTCTATTCTCTTGCCTACACCCAACTCAATCTTGGAGCTATTTGAAACTTCACCTGAAAGCTGTCAAGTACCTATGTCTTTTAACTAAACCCATCAAGGGGGAGAGAACAAGGATAACAAAACTCAGGAGAATGATCAGATTCAAAGTAAACCTCCTTTAATGGTTTACTCAAGGAGGCCTCGTGACCCTTAGTTAACCATTTCATCTGAACCAAGGATAAGTCCAGAAGAGATAGCTAACAGATATGTTGAGGCTCCTAGCAGGGGGGAGGACAAAGGAGAGAATGAAAAGTATGACCTTGATATTCCCATTGCTCTAAGGATAGGGGTGAGATCATGCACTAAACACCCCATCTTAAACTTTCTGGGATACTCAACATTATCCCCTCAGTTCAGGTCCTTCACAGCTAGTTTGGATGATGTGGATCTTCTGAAAGACATCTATCAAGCATTAAAGGAAGAAAAATGGAAGGTAGCTGTCATGGAAGAGATGAAAGCACTAGAAAAAAATGATTCTTAGGAGATAATGAGACTGCCAGATGGGAAGAATACAGTAGGCAGCAAATGGGTGTTCACCATCAAGTACAAATCAAATGAGAGTAGTGACAAGTACAAAGCAAGGCTTGTAGCTCAGGGTTTTACTCAAACTCAAGGCCTTGACTATGAAGAAATATTTACAAATGTGGCTAAACTTAATTCTATTCGAGTATTAGTATCCTTGGTAGTCAACTTGGATTGGATATTACATCAATTAGACATAAAGAATACCTTCTTAAATGGTGAGTTGGAGGAAGAAATTTACATGCGAATACCACCCAGTTTTGAAAGAGATGACACTAAAGGAAAGGTATGCAGGCTGAAAAAATCTTTATATGGTCTGAAGCAATCTCCTAGAACATAGTTTAAGAGATTTAGTGATACTTTAAATCAGCTTGGATACAAACAAGGTCAAGTTGATCACACTCTTTTTACAAAGATGGAAGCTGATGGGAAAGGACTATTCTAATAGTCTATGTGGATTGACGTAATCATTATTGGTGATAACATACAAGAGATTGAAAATCTGAAGAATCAACTTAGGGAGACATTTGAAGTTAAAGAATTGGGAGACCTGAGATATTTCCTAGGTCTGGAAGTTGCTAGAAACAAAAAGGGTACCTTCATATCACAAAGGAAGTACACCCTTGACTTGTTAAGAGAAACAAGCAAGGTTGGGTGTAAGCCTGCAAGCGCTCCTCTAGAACCTAATTGGAAGAATAAAGGAGGAAATGAAGATAGTAAAGTTGACAAAGGGAGATTTCAGTGTTTGGTAGGTAAGTTAATTTACATATCTCACACAATGCCAGATATTGCCTATGCTATGAGTATAATCAATTGGTTCATGCATTCTCCAACAAGAAGGCATGTTGAAGTTGCATACCATATCCTAAGGAATCTAAAAGGGACACCAAGGAAAGGACTTATGTTCAAGAAAAGCAAAGAAAGAGGAATAAAGTGTTATGTTGATGCAGATTGGGTCGGATCTATTGAGAACAAGAAGTTCACATCAGGATATTGCATCAAGTTATGGGGGAACTTGGACACATGGAGCAGCAAGAACAAGTGGTTGCTCGCAGCAATGTAGAGGCAGAATACAAGGCTATTGCATAGTGTATTTGTGAATTGATTTGGATAGAATGAAAGACCTCTCTATGCCTGTGGATTCTCCTAAATTGTTTTATAGTGACAACAAATCAGCTATAAGCACAGTAAACAATTCGGTATAGCATGACCGAATAAAGCATGTAAGGATTGATAGACATTTTGTCAAGGAAGAGATAGAGAAAGGAGACATAAGGCTTACTTATGTCCCTACTGAAGACCAAGAAGTAGATATTTTAACAAAGACTATGCAAAAACAAGGATTTGAAACTCTTAGAGGCAAGTTGAGAATGATGGATATCTATTCTCCAGCTTGAGGGGGAGTGTTGGAAGAAGAAAGAGACGAGAGAGAGGAGCTAGATGGATAAGGATCAAGAATGATCAAAGAGATCACAACTAAAGTATTCTAATCCTAATCGATAAAGGCGAGTAGAAGATGAAAGCAATCTTGGAATCAGCTAAAAAAATCCAAGATATATACTAATCAAAATCTGTAAATTAGATTAGTCTAAAGTTATGTTCTTTTCCCTGTAAAAGAGGAGAGAAAATAAGAGATTTTTCAGGAGAATATTTAGGTAGTTTGTTGTATATATATCTTCTTAATCAATAGAATTTTTACGGTGGAAGAGTTTTTCATTCTCCAACTGATTTGTTCATGTTTGATGCACATTAGAGGGTATTGTCACATTCCTAGTGGCATAAGAGTCATTGTATTTCTTTTCTTATACTTGCTGTTTGCAATGCTTGTACTTCGTTGTTATAGCAATTGTGCTTAACCAGATTGTACATTCCGGATAGTGGTATTGCTGGGTTATATATAAGGCCACAGCTAGAGGATGGGGGAGTATCATGTGAATGAAAAATCCTTTCCCTTACTTTTTGTTATCTTTCTTTCTCACTTTCTGTTATCTCTCTCTCTCTCTCTTAAACATTCTCCCTCTTTCTTACTGTTTCTCTCCCTCCAAATCTTCTCTAGTTCTTAATCCTTCCCAATTGATCCCTTATCAGATCCTTGGATCTGACAATTGGTATCAGTGAAAGGGAATGCCAACATTTGGTGGTTCATGCAAGGGTTTTAGCCCGTTTTCAAAACTTTTTCGAAAACAACATAAAATAGGCAGCAAAAGAAAATAAGATCACCTTGCAAGACCCGGTATGTAACAACCATATGCAATAAAAACCGAACCATCCATAGGGCCTTTAGAAAGTATACATCATTGGATGATACTGTAGATGTTGTGAACGCCGAAACGCAGCCAAGGCAACTCCTGTCCTTACTGAAGGCTCCCGAAAATAGCTCTTGAACAGTCACCAACTGCTTCAAATGAAATACTAGATTACTAGTCCGTCCCTCGCTTGCACAAGGGCCCTAGTTAGTCCACACTCCAAGCAATGGAAGAACCTTACAGGAAGCTTATGTGCTAGTCAAGCTTCCTTGTAGGTGATGGATGTTGTAAATTGGGTTTAAGGGAAACAAAGGCTAAATCCAATAGTCTCACCATTGGAATGGATTGCTACAATAGCAAATATAAGAAGGGAGCAAAGGAGGAAAGGGATTTGATTCTAAAAGAAGAAGAAAAACTATCAGCCGAGAGAGAGCAAAGGTTTCATCAACCAGCAAAAAGCCACTTTTCTTCTTCTTTTCATTCTTTATATATCCGATTAGGAGAGAGAAAGGGCTGAGGGGGAGAGGCATGCCATTTGCATGTTGTCCTTCCTCTTGTCCTCCCCATGCATGCGTCCCCCAAAATTGTTGCAGAAAACGATAAGAGAATATTCTCGAACGCGATCCTTGTTGTAAGAAACGATCGACTGGTTTCGAGGAAATGATCGACCGGTTTACACCAAATCAACAAGGACTGGTCAACTAATTTTGAGCCGGTCGACTGGTTTGGGGTAACACACTAAGGCCCGATTGACCACCTCCAAGGCCGGTCGACCACCTATATTTCCTCATCTGAACTTTTCATAAATTGTATTTAGGCCCGCCATTAACTCTAAATGACCATTTTATTATCTCATAATGAAACCGAAGCTCCCATTAACTCTTAACGACATGCCTATTAATTCTTAGCAATTGCTCCTATTAATTAAACCCATTCCATTAACTCTTAATGGTGTCATCACTAACTCTTAATGATGATCAACACTTAATTACAACATTACATCACTAATCAACCACTATACTCGAATATGCATGTGACCTTCTAGGTTCACCACTGAATAGAAATCGGGACACATCAAACACTTTGATCTACAACGAGGATATCTCCATCTCCTCGATGTACCCTAAGAGGTCTAGAGTGACAATTAACATTATGTCAAGACGATCCTATTAGTAATGAAGTCATACTTCATGTGATCCTATTAGGGCTTTTGGTTACCGTGTTCTATAATCCCTTTACTGACTAACATCCCAATTGAGTGAGAGCCATGGACTGATCAAACTTATTGAACTCGATAGCTATGCTAAGTTTTAGCATGGTGTGATTGAGATGACACTTTAGAACTCCTTCCAATATTGGAAACTCCTTTCCAATCATGTGCACCCTGGCCAGAGGTTTAAACAATCACAAACCACTACTGATCGCATAGGATGTTCGCCTCATGACAGAGGTCAATAGATCCCATTAGCAATCACCTGCCTCTATACGTTACTGTATAGAGACCACGCAGTGCACATTCCCACTACGATATACGGGTGGTTCCATGCAACAACAAATGTCTGACACCAACATACAAGACAATTGTGTTGCCTCTGATCTAAGGACTAGTAATACAAATGAAGTCAGTGACATATCATTAATCCTCTGTCATGTGATTTGTCACTTGCGTCACATTAAGCAGATGTTCAACTAACATCCACCCACATGTTTATCTATCTCATGGATTATAACATGTGACTCACAATTCTTTATCATTAGTATCTCATATTAATCAAATGTAGTAGTCCATGTGCCATTTCGTAATCGATTAATCATATTTTCTTTCTGAAAAATCTAAGGACTGGGAATCACTTTAAGAAATTCTAAATTCAAGGGTCTTTGTCACATATTCTTAACACTTAAGAATAAGACATTTATTAGGAAATCTAGGGACTCATTCATATATATTAATTGGAAAGCTATGAATGAAGATATGACCACAAAATATAAAAATGTATTTCATTAAATTTGCAAGATATACATCATTAGTCCCAAGTTACACTTGCTAGGCATCATCTAAATCTAGTATTAGGGCATTAACTCTAACAATAAGAGCCAAGCGATTTTGACCTTGTTAGTGGAGGTTGCGACATTGGGGTGAAGCTATTACGAGCTATTGGGTATCATGATCGCTATCGAATTGTGGGTGATCGGTGATTGGTGATTTTAGTAGCAGTTTGCAGATCAGATTTGACCCTTGGAAATTGGGTTGATCAAGGCTGACCTATAGATTAAGAGGATGGCTGAGGGAACTAGAATGAAACAGTTGGAAACCCAATTGGATATGATGGAGATTAGGTTTTGTCATAATCAAGAGTAGTTGGAGGATTGATAGGGGTCAATGGAGTAGGGCCTTCGCCAGATCCAGGAGAAGGTGAGTTGTGGCAAGGTAGAAAACTTGGCCACTTGAGAGGTGATGCTATTGTTGGAGAAGAGTGTCCAGGCGGAGGTCACTGGTGTTAGAGAAGATGTAATGAGCCTTAAGGAAGAGTTTGCTGGGTTTGGCCAGCAATTGAGCACTGTTCTAAGCATGTTCCCCCAGCTGCCTAATGTGAGCTTACCGATGGACTTCCCTCCTAGGTCCACCACAACTCTGATCTTAATCGAATCAAGGATCCGACAGTGTGCCTCTGATCCTATGGAAATAGAGGAGAGGACGGAGGTCATGCCGAAGATGTCTTGGATCTGGCAAGGATAGAGTGCATGCTCTAATGCCAAGGCTGAAGATTTCGGCATTCGAGGGTGACAAGCCACAATGGTGGATCTGACGTTGTGAGCTGGTCTTCCAACATTATCGAGTGGGAGAAGGCCAAAGGGTGAACCTAGCCACCACCATAAATGTTAAAGGCATGCCTAGGTGCAAGGCTCCTTAAGGTGCCAGTTTAACGCCTCGATTGGGACGAGGCGACACGTTTTCCGGGAGGCCCTTGCCTTGCACGGCGAGGCGTCGGGGTGTGAGGTGCACCTCGTGAAACCTAGGTTTTATTAAAAACCTAGGGAGCCCAAGTTGGCAGGTCGGCTCGTCACTCCCATCTTCTTCTCGACATCACTCCCATCTTCTCCCTCTCTTTCCGACCTTCAAGCTAGCCACCAGAAACACCTTGGGAGCCGTCAGAAACGCCCTTCTCAAGCTGTCTAGCCGCTAGAAACTCCCATCTTCTCCAGTGTTAGCCGCTAATTAGCCTACTCTTCCTCTCCTCGTTCCTGTCAAGCCGCGCCCGCCTCTCTTTATACGGTTGTTGTTTTCTTGTTGATTGGAGAATTTTTGTGGAAGTTGAAACTATGTTGCAGTAGCCCAGTCAATGTCGTCGACAACTTCCAAAATTGACTTGGCATGGAATTACTTTGAAGCTGATCCTAATAACTTGAAGAGGAAGAGGAAAGTGAGACAGAGACCAAAGATGATGAAAACTTGGACAAAGGAGAAGAATTGGGAGAGGAAGAAGAAGATGAAGGGGTGATTGAAGGGGATGATGAAGGTATTGACCTTGATGTTGATGATCTTCTTGATGATGATTGATTAAAACTTCTTTATTGATGGTGGACTTATAGTGTTTATTGATTGTGGACTTGTAGTGTTTATACGTTTGTTTAGAACTTTGCATGATAATTGGTACTTGTTTGAGTTTGAGACTTTGAGTTTGAACTTTGATGATGTTTATAGTTTAGAATTTGCATGATAAATGAATCAACTTTGATGTTGTTAGTTTAAAATTTGAAGATGATGAATCATGAATGATATGCATGTGTTATTATTGATAATTTGATAGTAGTTTATGACTTTACAAGATTTTGAGTTTTTTTTTTAAAAGGTGCGCCTTGCTTCACAAAGGCGTGCCTCGCCTCATGTGCCTCAAGCTGTAGGATCCTTTGCGCCTTGATGCGCCTATCGCCTTTCAAAACTATGACCGCCACATACCTTAACGATGCGGTGGATGATTGGTTTCAAGGTTGGAGCAAAAGGAGAATTGAGCTGAATTGACAGGAGTTCGTGGAGGATTTTTGTGCTCATTTCAAAGAAAGAACCGTGACAGACATATAAGTAGAGGAGTTCAACAAACTTAAGTAGGAAGGATCAGTTGAGGACTACCAAACCAGGTTTGAAGAGTTCAGGTCCCTGCTAATCCTCTCTCACTCGACTTTGGATGAACTATACTTTGTGTCTAGTTTCATCAACAGGTTGAATGATGAACTTAGACCCACTATTAAGATATTACAGCCAGCCATCGTTAAGCAAGTTGCAGAGAAAGCACAACTCTAGGAATTAGCCTTGAAGGCGATTTTTAAGAAGCACAGGTCAATATCTATGGGTTATATTGGGGGCAATGTACAAGGTAGTGGAGGAGGAATAACTAAGCCTAGCAATCTAGTGGTGTAGAAGGGAAACCTATTACCCATGACTGCACTCAACCCAACCCTGATCAAGTCCCTTTTGATTGAATAGAAACGGTAGCTTGGGCTTTGTTTCCAATGTGGGGAGAAACATACCCCCGAACACCAATGTAAGAGATAGCTATTACACATGGAGGGACAAGTAGAAGAGGAAGAAGGAGGAGCAGAGGAGGCTGTAGAAATGGAATTAATAGGAAATGGAACTATAGGGGAAGAAGATGGGGAGATATTGTTGCAGGCCTTGCAAGGCTGCCCATCTGAAAAGATAATTGAGGTGAAAGGGTGAGTGCGAAAGAGGAGAGTGATGGTTCTTATAAATAGTGGAAGCACGCACAACTTCTGGGATGAGGATATCGCCATGGACTTGCAGTGTCCACTACAGGGACCCTTCCTTTATATGTTATAGTTGACAATGGCAGTATAATGTTAAGCAGGTTTAGATGGCAAGGTTTCAAATGGGTGATGCAGGGCCAAGAATTTACAGCGAATTTGAGAATCCTAAAATTGGGTGGCTACCACATTGTTCTAGGGGTGGATTGGATGAAGACAGTAAGTCCCCTAATTTTTTATTTCAATAAACTTGAAGTAACCTTTGAAATGGCTGGGAAGAAGATGACCTTGACAGGAGTTTAGAGGCGGATGAATGCAAGATGGTGACAGGCAAAAGTTGTAGAAACGTTTGCAACATGAAGAAGTTGCCATAGCCCAATTACATTTCCTATATGCAGTGGATTTGGAGGCTGAGGAAGTAGAGGTAGGAGGAAGTGCAATGGAAGAAAAAAGGGACCACTCATGGCTTCACCTACTTCCACTTTGCATTCTCTCAGTGAGGTACACTCTTGTGACCCCTTACACTTACTGTTGATTGAGTTTGAGGATTTGTTTGCCGAACCATCTGCCCTGCCTGTTAGACCGGGATGTGCTATGGCACACACCAAGAGGGGGGGTGAATAGATTATTTTAAAAACTTGATAGAACTTTGAAATCCTTTTGATTGAAAATAAAAATTCAATGCAAGTAAGGATAATGAAATGTTAGTAATGATAAACAAATCAAATAACATAAGCAAGAGAGAACACAAAGATTTATGGTGGTTCGGCTTCACCCAAGCCTAATCCACTACTTTAGCTCCTCACTAAGGATTTTTAAACCATCCACTAAAACCCCCTACTTAAACCAAGTAGGTCCTCTAGTCCGAGACTAGGAAAATTACAAAACCTCCCACTCAAATGGGCCCTCTAGCTACACAAGCTAGGAAAATAAAATATACAAATCAAAGAGAGAAGCTAAGAGTTAACACTCTTAGTTACAAGATCTCTCACAATGAAAACATGGCTTAAGAATATATTAACAATAATAGAACGAAGCCCTGGAGAGAAAAATATAACAATGAAAGCACAGAACACTGTAAGCTCGAATAAAATGATTTGTAATATTTAGATCATCTCGTTTCTGTCCATTAGCCTCCTCAATTTCATCTATGACTTGTATAAATAGGCATCCCAAAAGCTTTGCCCGAAACTAGCCGTTTGTGACCGTTGGAATTTGAAAAACTAGCTGTTGGAAACTTCTGCGTAAAGAGATAGTCGACAGAAGATAATGTATAGTTGAATATATTTTCAAGTAAAACTAAGACATAGTCAATAGACAAGAAAGCATAGTCGACTGTCTTCTAACACAAATTACCCATAGTCGATAAACACATTAACATAGTTGACAGATACAAAAATATGAAGAAGATTTTGAAAATCATATACAAACATAGTCGACAGAAAAAAAATCATAATCGACTATCCTTACATGATAGTCGACAGAATGAAAAATAGTCGACAGATTATACAAGCATAGTCGACTATCCTTAAAATAACATAGTCGACTATTGACAGACATAGTCGATAGCACTAAACCACATAGTCGACTATCCATAGGTATAGTCAACAGAACACAAACACATAGTCGACTATTCTTTTTATAAAAACTGAATCAATAAATGATAACATGAAAAAGAATATTTTGAATCATAAGATTCTTTAACATTGAAATCTCTTAACTTTATTTCATCATCAAAATACAATTGTTTTTCATCATCAAAATTATATCAAAGGCAAAACATCACTACCCCCAACTAGATTCCTTGACCATACTATCCACTTAAAACCCAATACAAAACCTGTTAACATCCAATCCTATAGGTATTCGCCCTTATAGAAAGCTGAAATAGAAGAACTAGGCAAGGAAATGCTCCCCAAATCTATAATACAGCCAAGCCAAAGTCCTTTTGCATCCCCCATCCTCCTAGTCAAAAAGAAGGATGGAACCTAGCAGTTTTGTGTAGATTACCGTCAGTTGAACTCTCTTACCATTAAGAACAAATTTCCCTTCCCAATCATAGAGGATTTGTTTGATGAGCTAACAAGAGCCACTATCTTTTCAAAGCTTAAGAGTAAGATACCACCAAATCAGGATGAGTCCAACTGATATCCCCAAGACTATTTTTAGGACTCATCAATGTCTATATGAATTCCTAGTTATGCCATTTGGTTTAACTAACACCCCTACCACATTTCAAACTCTGATGAACCATATCTTTAACCCGTATTTGAGGAAGTTCATTCTTGTCTTTTTTGATGATATCCTCATATACAGCCCTTCTATTGGTCAACATTTGATTCACTAAAGGATAACTTTTGAAATCCTCAAATCCAATCAACTATTTGTGAAGAGGTCCAAATGTACTTTTGCTGAGAGAAAAGTGGAATACCTAGGCCACATAATCACGGGAAAAGGTGTAAGCACAAATCCAAAGAAAATTGAGACTATGGTGGGGTGGCTAAGACCACACACTATCAAGGAGTTGAGGGGTTTTCTATGCCTCACGAGGTATTACAGGAGATTCATCAAGGATTATGGCATCATAAGCAAGCCATTAACTGAATTACTTAAGAAGAATAGCTTTGGGTGGAATTCATAGGCGGAGACAACCTTTCTAACATTAAAGAAGGCTATGACACAAGCCCTTATACTAGCCTTACCTGACTTTTGAAGCCTTTCATTCCGGAGATAGATGCATGCGAGACAAGGGTAGGAGTTGTGTTGGTTCAGGAGGGTACCCTTAGCATTTCTTAGCCAAACCGTAGCCCCAAAACACTTGGGACTAAGCATTTACGACAAGGAGCTGTTAGTAGTGTTGATGGCTTTGGATGAATGGAGGTATTAATCATGAGAATCTTAAATTCTTGATGCAACAAAGGTTGCACGCCCAGCTACAAAGAAAAGGAGTAACTAAAGTGTTGGGGTTGGACTATACGATACAATATCGGAAGGGAAAAGAAAATATAGTGGTAGATGCATTGTCAAGGAAAGAGGAAGTGGGGAATTACCAAGCCATTTCAAATGTGGTGCCTAATTGGGTAAAGGAGATTACATCAAGTTATGAGCAAACCACTTGGGTAAAAGATCTCATGACACAACTAGCAATTCAATCTGCTAATCAGAAGGGATACACCTTGTCAATAGGTTTACTTAGGTACAAAGGAAGGTTGGTGATAGGGGAAGATGACTAGCTTAAAAAGAGGATCCTGCAATCACTGCACAACTCACCAGTAGGAAGACACTCAAGGTTAAATGCCAATTACCATAAGGTGAGACAATTGTTCTTTTGGCCCAGACTCAAACATGTGACTGCATATGTGCTAAGAGTACCCTATCTGTCAGCGCTGCAAACATGAGCAGGTTCCTTATCCTGGCCTACTACAGCCACTGGACATACCAGATCAAGCTTGGGAGCAAATCTATATAGACTTCGTTGAAGGGTTACCTAAGTTAGATGGTAGGGATGTTATACTGGTAGTGGTGGACAAATTGACGAAGTTTGGCCATTTCTTAAGTTTGTCGCACCCTTTTACAGCCCCTGAGGTAGCTAGATTGTTGTTGGATTCAGTTGTGAAGATACATGGGCTGCCTTTGTCCATTGTCTCGAACAGGGACAAAATATTTACTAGTAACTTTTGGAATGAATTGGTCAAGACTTTGGGGGTGAGATTGCATATGTCAGCAGCTTACCACCTAGAAACGGATGGCCAGACCGAACGAGTAAACCAATGCCTTGAAACTTACCTCCGGTGCATTTGTTTCTCTAAACCAAAAAGTTGGAACAAGTGGCTATCACTAGCCAATGGTGGTATAGCTCTAATTTTCACAACTCCTTGAAGAGGACCCCATTTGAGGCCCTCTTGGGTTACAAAGCACCCCTATTACCTGCTATTATGAGATATACTACTCGTGTTGAAGTGGCAGTGGATCAGTATTTACAACAAAGGCAAGACGCATTGCAAGTGATCAAAAAAGAGCTAACTATGGCACAAAATAGGATGACACGAATGGAAGATAGAAGGAGTGAAGATCATTTGAGGTAGGTGACATGTGTTAGATTCTCGATTTGATAAGTAGAATTCTCAATCGCTTGAGAAGAGTTGATACGAGGGAAATCGGAAAATTAGGGGGAAGATTTGAGGGAATAGAGAGAGGGAGAAATGAGAATTGGGAGGGAAAGAGTATTGAGAGGGAAATTGATTTTCGAATTCATTCATCATGTAGGGGTAGGCGTAGATTAGTTATATTTATACTAATCTAAAGCCTAGATTAGGCACTAAAAACGGTTATCCCATCCCACTTGCCTTACAACTTGTCATAGGACATGTTGGAGCATTCCTCTAGCTGTGCCAATACATGTGGCTTATTTAACAAGGCCTAACAACCTATTACATAAGGCTCAACAACCTGCTAAAGTGAACAATTCCCTCCCCTTAAGACATTTCTTGTCCTCAAGAAATGTATAACAAGCTGGCTGAGTTGGGAAATTGCTGGAGGCGATCTGGAAAATACTCCCATGTGTTGTCTTCGTGGAGGGACGACCATTTAACTAGGACCTGGGTGAGAGGAACTCCATTCTTGTGAATCACTCTTTTATCTAGGATAGCAGTAGGAATTGCCTCTTCCATTTCTTCTTTTACTATAGGGGGAAGCGAAGGAGTGGATCTCTGTGCTCCAATGGCTTTCTTGAGAAGAGATACGTGGAACAGGGTGAATCTGTGTCTCCTCTGCCAGTTGCAGTCGATAGGCTATTGTCCCTATCTTCTCCACTATGGTAAATGGCCCATAGTCCTTAGGGCTGAGTTTGGAGATGGGTTAATGGGTCGGGGCCTTGAGATGTTGTTGGCCAAGCTTTAGATAAACATCCTCTCCAACTGAGAACTCCCTCTCACTCCTTTTTCTATTAGCCAATTACTTAATCCTATTTTGTGCCTTGGTCAACTCTACCTTAACCAACCTAATAGTCTCTTGTCTCTGCTGCAAATGAGTGCCAACTGCAACCATTGTAGACTATCCCCCAATTGCTGGTAGAAGCCTTGGCTTATAGCCATAGAGAGCCTCAAATGGGGTCATCCTGATCGAGCTGTGGAAGCTCAAATTATACCACCATTAAGCTACTGCCGTCCACTTATGCCATCCCCTCGGTTGTAGAAAACTGAAACACCTTAAGTAAGATTCCAGGTACTAATTACCCTTTTTGATTGGCCATCAGTTTCAGGGTGATAAGCGATAGACATCAATAGCTTAGTGCCTAACAATTTCATCAATTCCTTCCAAAATAGGCTGGTAAATAGACTGAGGGATTCCATGCATCTTCACCACACTATCCATGAATGTTCTTGCCACTTCTTATGCTGTGAACAGGTGGGATAGGCCAATAAAATGACTGAACGTAGAGAATCTGTCCACCACCACCATCATAATACAGTCTTTCCTTTTTGACCTTGGGAGCCTTTCTATAAAATCCATGGTTATATTGATCCATGCTTGGTTTGGCATAGCCAGGGGTTGTAGTAGACTCGAATGAGCCACTGTTTCATGTTTGCATCTCCTACATACATCACAATTCCAACACATAGTCCCATACATATTTCTTTAATTGAGGCTAAAAGAATACATGTTGTACCTTACAATAGGTTATGAATGCCCGAATGACCCCCAATAGGGGACTCATGTAGTGCTCATAGGATCCTGCTCTTCAACTCCTCACTCTCCAATCACTAGCCTGCCCTTGTACCTTATCACTCCATTATTAAATGAATAATCTAGCCTACTATTGGCATCCAAGTTCAGCTATTCCAACAACCCCTTGGTCCATTCTCCTTGTTGATGGGTGTCTGTAACTTCTTGGAGCCAATTTGGTACCACTGCTGAAATGGCTGCATTCATTCCTTCTTCTTGGCAGCGAGACAAAGCATCTGCTACTATATTTTCCTTTCTCTTCCTGAATTGGATCACATAATCTAATCCCATGAGTTTGGTCACGCCTTTTTTCTGTAGTTGGGTATGCAGCCCTTGCTGCAATAGGAACTTTAAGTTTTCATGATTCGTTTTGATAACGAATCTTCCTCTCTCTAGATAGTGTCGCCACTTCTCTACTGTCAGCAACTCCTTCTCATAAATACTGAGTCCTTGGCGTTTGGGGGCTATGGATTGGCTAAGGAAGGCTAGGGGCTTGCCATCCTGTGAAAGGACTGCCTCTATGCCATGGTTGCTAGCATTGGTTTCCAGCACGAATGGCGTGCTGAAATCAGGCAATACAAGCACTGGTACCTTACTTAGTGCTTTCTTCAATTGCTCAAAAGCCTCCTCAACCTTAGGATTCCACTTAAAGCCATCTTTCTTCAAAAATTCAGTCAATGGCTTGTTGATCATCCCATAATTCTTTACAAATTTCCGGTAAGACCTGTTGACCCTTAGGAACCCTCTTAATGCCCTAATGCTGGTAGGTTTAGGCCATGCAACAACAACCTCAATTTTCTTGGGATTTGTGCCCACTTTAGCCCCTAAAATTATATGCCCTAGGTATTCCACCTATTTTTGTGCAAAAGCACACTTTAACCACTTGATATACAATTTGTTGAATCTCAAGATCTCAAATGTAGCCCTAAGGTGGTCTAGGTGTTGATCAAAAGAGGGGCTATAGACTACGATATCATCAAAGAAAACCAACACAAATTTTCTGAGGTATAGTTAAAAAATTTGACTCATGAGGGCTTGGAATGTGGCTAGTGCGTTGGTTAGGGCGAAGGCATGACTGTGAATTCAGAATGGCCATAGCATGTCTTGAAGGCTGTTTTGGGTATGTCATTTGGATCCATCCTAATTTGATGCTATCTTGATCTTAGGTCCAGTTTAGAGAATATAGAGGCGCGTTTGAGTTCAGCCAATAGGTCCTCAATGATTGGAATAGGAAATTTATCTTTAATGGTAATGGCATTGAGTTATCTATAATCAATACAGAAACGCCATATACTATCTTTTTTCTTAACCAATAGGACGGGTGAAGCGAATGGATTGTTGTTAGGTCTGATTACAGATTGGTTTAACATTTCTTTGACAAGTTTTTCAATCACGAATTTGAGTTTAGGGGGGTATCTATAAGACCTAATGTTCACTAGTTCAACATTAGGTAGAAGGGGTATTGTGTGGTCCAAGGATCTTTTGGGGGGAAGTGACTTTGGTTTTTCAAAAAGATCTTGGTATTCAACTAGTAGTACATCAAGTAGGGCTAATTCGTGTACTTGCCAAGTGGTTGTAGATGATTGGCTTCCTGGTTTAGAATCTCCTTCATCCCCTATCTCCAGATGCCTAGTAGCTTCAATTGAGAATAGTTGTGCTACTTGGGACACCCTCTTCTTAAACAGTTGTTGCAATTTCTTCCCCTTCATTAGTTTGCACATTCCCACTTCCATGTTCCCTTGCAACACCACCCTCCTTCTCTAGGGTCACCTCCATCTTGTTGAAGTCAAAATTGATTGGACTCACTCCCCTCATCCAATCAACCCCGAAAACAATATGGCATCCCCCTAACTTAAGTAATCTTAAATCAGACTGGTAATCTTCTCCTTGCATTTCTCTGCATAATCCCAAACATACAGATTTGTTGATGACTTTACTTCCATTAGCTACTGTTATAGACAAGGGAAGTGTGCTGGCCAATGGCCACTTCATCCTCTTGGATGTTCCCTCATCAACAAAACTGTGGGTACTCCCACTATCTATTAAGACCATGAGGGTGTTGTCTTGCACCTTTCCCTCCACTTTAATAATCTTGCTACAGGCCATTCCTTTGATTGCATGCAAAGAAATAGCCCCCATACCTTCTTCTTCCTCTTCTTCTATCACTGCCATCTCATCCTCTTTTTCCCCTTCTAGTAGAAGCAACTACTGTTTGCATTGGTGCCCTGGGGTATATCTGTCCCCACACCTAAAACACAATCCAACAACCCTCATCTACTTAATGAGCCTGTCCCTTTGTTGCAAATTTGGATTAGGAGGTGTATTTGCCACATACCTCACCCCTGTTCCTCCCCTGAAGTTCTCCTTGCTCTGCATCCTTTCTCTAGATAATACCATTCCTAAATTAATCCCTCTGCTCTGGCCCCTCTGTTTCTTCATTAAGGCTTTTACTGTCAACTCCTGTAATAATGCATCCTCTATCGCCTCTTGCACAGATCTAGGCCTCATCATTTTCACCATGGATCTGAGGTCATCACTCAATCCACTGATGAAACTTGATACAAAATACTCCTTAGTCATGTAGGGATTTCTATAAGCATGAGTGACTTTAGCTCTTCAAATTTGAGCTAATACTCATGTACAGTCCCAATTTGCTTAAGCTTATTAAACTCCTCCACAATAGCCATAGTCTTTCGTTCACCAAATCTTCTGCACAAGCCCCTAGCAAACTCCTCCCAACTACAGCTATCTCTCACCCCTGACCATCCTTGAAACCAGACATTGCCTACATTGTTCAGGTATGTTGCTGCCAAAGTAGCCCTCTAGTCATCAACCACCTGATAAATGTTGAATAACTTCTCACACCTCCTGATCCACCACCGAGGCTTCATTTAGTCAAACACCGGTAATTCTAACTTAGGCACTAGAAAATTCAAATGGCCAAAATTCACCAGAGCTTCTGGCCTACTTCCCACCATATTCTCACCCATCACTACTGGATCAACCCCCAATTCAGAGGATCTGGCTACTCTGTGACTGGTGCCAATACCCAAGAGTATCGGATCCATTCTCTCATGAGGGGGAAAGTCAGGGGATAACTTTATCGGTGCCTAATTAGCGTGAATTGTTGCATCTGGTCACGTACCATGTTGTTGTGCTCTCACATCTCCTCCTGAATTTGGTTGTGCATCTCTCCTCGCAACTAATCTAAAACATCCTCCAACTTCTTATCAACTGCGACTCCTATAGCTTCTTCCATTGATCCTACTCGATTCTACATCTCCATCACCGTAGCAGTCACTTGCTGCAACTACATCTCCATTTGCTTTATACGCGTGCCGTTGGCCATCGCAATATGATCACCGAAAGCTGTCGACTAGGACCTTTCTTCGATACCAATTTTTCAAATTCCTGATCTAACAAGTAGAATTCTCAATTGCTTGAGAAGAATTGATACGAGGGAAATTGGGAAATTAGGGGGAAGATTTGAAAGAATAGAGAGGGAGAAATGAGAATTGGGAGGGAAAGAGAATTGAGAGGGAAACTGATTTCCGAATTCATTCATCATGTGAGAGTAGGCATAGATCAGTTATATTTATATTGATCTATAGCCTAGATTGGGCACCAAAAACGATTATCCCATCCCACTTGCCTTAACTTGCCATAGGATGTTGGAACATTCCTCCAGCTATGCCAATACACGCGACTTATTTAACAAGGCCTAATAGCCTATTACATGAGGCTCGACAGCCTGCTAACGTGACAACATGGTTTATTTGAAGGCAAAGGTTTCAACAACAGGTGTTCTCAATGACCCCTGCTACCAAACTCAGCCCAAAGTATTACGATCCTTTCCCCATAGTGGGCAAGGTGGGAAAGGTAGCCGATAAGTGTTTTTTATACACTTAGATTAGGCCAATAAACTTAGCATTTATTCTATTAATGAGCACGATTTCTATTTTAATTTGTTCAATATTTGGCCATGTAGGTGTGAAGCATGTGTTGAAGACATTTGGAACAAAAAGTGATAATGTTGTCGCATTTTTTGGAGCTAAACTAGGCATAGGTCCACTCAGGGTTGAGGGTGATGAGGTTGCAAAGCATCGAAAGGAGGATGTCATTGGTGAAATGTTGGAAATCAAGGAGAAACGACTCACGGTGTTGTCGTGCAAAGCATTACGTGGTAGAGTCGTGGTAAGAATTCATTTCTATGGCTCACGGTGTTATCACGCAAAACATATTGTGGTAAGGTAGTGGTTGTTTAAACTTTCTGTGGCTCACGGCCTTACCGTGGAAAGCATTCTGCGGTAAGGTCATGGTTGGAAAAGTATTCTGTGGCTCACAGCCCTGCCACGACAAGCATTCTATGGTAAGGCCGCAGTACGGTATAGAACATCGCGAAAAGGCCGTTTTAAGCACATTTCCTTTCAAATCAAGTGGAGATGAGCTCTCTTAAGGGGCACAACTTTGAAGACCTAGAAACCACTATAAAAAGACTGGTTTTTGGAGGATTGGGGTGTTTTTGGGGAAGAGGATCCGATGGAAGATTGAAGGGGTGAAAGAAGGCAACTTGAAGACTATACTTTTGGTTGTATTTTTCTTTTTCTTTCTCAATCTCTGCTATGGATTCCGACTCTTTTCTTTTTTTTTTTATTGTAAGAATGCATTGCTAAGTGTTTATAGCTAGGGTGAATGATGAAACCTCGACTTCTAATGGTTTGATTTAAAGTTACTCAATTTACTATTTCCTTATTCATTCGGGTTGATTGTTTGTTATGTTCATAATGCCGTTTTGATGCCTGATCACCATTGAAACGTATTTGTGATTTGTATTGCTTTCGAGAGATTCAATATGGATTAGATATGGTAGCAAACAACGTAGGGTCTTATAATAAGTAGAGATACCGTTATGCCCTGTGAAATTATTTTGTGATGATCACTGTAATTGAATGCATGTTTATATGTTCAAAGGTTAACTAGAGATAGTTAATCTCATATATATACATAGAACTGAATGACTATCGAGATAGGCTTTTAGTTGTAATTAGATCATCGATTTTCAACCTGAGGTAAAGAATAGCAAGATCCGAGTAATGAACAATTAAATCATAGAAGGCCGACGGTAAATTCACAAACCTTAGTGCCTTAGCTTTGTGAGTTTTGAAGAAATTGTTTTAGTTGCATCTTTTATTAGTTAATCAGTTTTCATTACAGTTGAAGTCATTGTTAATAGCTATACCAATGTGTGTGTTAGGTTAAAGTTAAATCAGTTAGAGTAGATGTTAAAAGTTAGTCCTCGTGGGTACGACACCCCTACTTATCAATATATTACTTGTCACGATCCGTCCACGTGCGGGATAGAATAGGCAGACAGTAGCATATAGCATACAGGCTGCAGCTACTGGAGGGAGTATTGATTCATCTAGTTTGCCATGTGTCTCTGCTGAAAAAATCAGTGGGACATACTGACCTCACTAGTTTGCATCTTCCCCCTATTGCAGAGGACTTAACAATAAATGTGGAGCCCCTGGCAGTGCTAGAGAAGAGGGTGATCTACCAAAATTCTCTACTGTTAACCCAAGTTTTGGTGCAATGGACCCACCTACACCCTAATCACACAACATCGGAGTACTTGCCTGACCTCCTTGAGCAATTTCCTTGAGTTGCCTAGCTTTTGTAACTTCTTGGAGACAAGAAATGTTTCCCGCGGGGGGGGGGGGTATCGTCACTTTCCTAGGGGCAGAAGAGTCATTGTATTTTTTTCCTTATACTTGCTGTTTGTAATGCTTGTACTTAGCTGTTTTATTGGTTGTGCTTAGCCAGATTGTACATTCCAGATAGTAGTGTCGCTGGGCTATATATAGGCCACAGCTAGAGGATGGGGATTATCATGTGAACGAAGAATCCTTTCCCTCACTTTCTGTTATCTTTCTCTCTCTCTCTCTCACATTCTCCCTCTTTCTTGCTGTTTCTCTCCCTTCAAATTCTCTCTAGATCTTAATCCTTCCCAACTGATCCCTTGTCAGATCCAAGGATCTGGCAGGTACATTTTCTATTAGCTTTTTCTGAGTTCACTTTTTGCAAGGAGGGGCAATATTTCTCGTCATTTCGTAGTCTATTCTGAATTTTCTTTAAAGTCTCCTTGTAATGTGTACTATTCCTGGAACATAGTAAAAAATGCTCTTTAGTAGTACTTGGGTAGGCTTGTATGGTTATCTGCGTATTTAATAATTAGGCATTTAATAAAATAGGGCAATAAATTCCTTCTTTTCTTCAATAAATATTTTAACACATTTTCTTGAAATATAATAGCCATTTTCCTTTTCTTTTCTAATTCTGTACCCAAGAATTGAGTTGAGATTGTGTTGGATCCAGAGAAACCTCATAAACAATTTATAAAGAATTGAGATTGTGTTGGATCACTAGATTTAACTTTTTGGAACATGAGGTGAGATATTTGTAAATCGCTAGGGTGTAGTATTTTCTGGTAATATTTCTTGGAATATGTAATTGAAAAAGATGGGGCGATAGATGAGGTGAGAGATATTGCAATGACTCATATTTCTTTGTTTCCTTTGATGCTTGATAGACTTATTGCTCATCTTTTAATATTTGAACAGGTCGTTGTGAACTTTTGGAAATGATTGGTATAAATGTTGATGCAGTTGCCCGCACTGGTGATGCTATAGCAATATCAGAGCTGTCACTTAAGTTCCTTGCACCTTTACGAGTAGGACATTCATCTCCTTATTCATGATCACTTGTCCTTTTTTTAAATAAGTACGATTATGCCTTTTATTATATCTAAATTATTAATCTTTGTTTCATATTGACTAATAAAAGTATATCTCATTGAACACTTGTAACCTTTTGGCTGAAGTCCAAAAGATTAGGTGCCGCATGCTAAAGTTCGGGTGTTGTCTTCATCTTTGGCATGTATTAGATACAAATACTTGTGAGACACACTGGGATAACTGAAATAAATAATTTGACGACCACCAAATTTACATGAAAAATTCTCCACCAATTGAGAGTTAAAAATCACAGGATACATATAACTTTTTCATGATTAATTAACACAAGTACACACTCCAAAAATTTGGTTGACACTTTTCACCAAGGTGGGCACAAAACATCTCTCTCAAGAATATTCTTGAAAATTGAGGAATGAAAAAAAAAAAAAAACATATATATATGTATAAGGAGTAATAAGAATGATTGGATGGTTTTTTGCTAGTTGTTAGCTACTTAATGCAATCCTCCTCCATTATCTAAGCTGAGACTAGTTGTTTTAAGGAGTAATACCACTAGAAGTGTTGAGGAGATTATTCAAGCCACAGGCTGAAGTTTCCTTTCCATGAATGCTTGAAAAATATTGGTATGCTTCCATTTGTCATTGTTAATAGTCTCAGTCTATACACACCTCACAATATTGACATATTGATCATCTATTTCAAACTCTTCATCACACTCACCCTATTCCCCAAAATACTGTAATGGGTAACTATTTGATCAGTGCTCTCAAGTGGATTACCAGACTCTTGCTCATGCTCTAGGGTTAAGGTGCTTTTGGGACAATGAGCAACTATGCGACCCTTCTTGTCACAGTTATGGCATTGGGTGGAAGGGTTATTATGGTGCAAAGTGCTAGGATAAGGATTTTTGGAAGAAAAGTTTCTATTCATAGCAATGTTATTCAGCTGATTGAAAGATTACATCATTGATACTACCATTTCTAGGAGTAGGCTGTGGGAAGGGCTTAGATGGATGAGAGTCATGGATCTTAAAGTATCTTTCTACCTCCAATGCCTCATGACAGATAGGCTTCCTCCAAATTCTCCAGGAAGTGTAACATGATCTCTCTCTTGATGTCTAACCTCAACCCGTTAATAAACCTTTGGACTTTGAAGAAATGATCCTCATTTATTTACACTTGATGAGAAGCTCTTCAAACTGAGATAGGTAATCAATTACATTAGATGTTGAATATCTTAGGTTTTACAATTGATCTACTCACTGACTCTTATAGAAGGTGGATAAGTACTTGTTTTTTAATTTTTGTTTCATGACTCCCCATTGGGTGATGGGAGGCTCACCTAGTTGCTCAAAATTGCATAGAACATTTTGCCAATATTTCCTGTAGTATAAAAGCTCAATTTGGCCCATGAACTTTTCCCAATTTGTTAATTTAACCCCTAAACTTTTTTTTTTTTTTTTGCCTCAAATGCACACATGTATTTTGTGAATTGGTCCATTTTCACCCTATGACTAACGGACGGTTATTCACCGTTCTTCTTCTATTTCTGTTAGAAATCTATATGTTTATGATAAAGAAGAAGAGGTTGTTAATGTGCTACAAGAGAAAGAGATGAAGATAGAGATGAAGCCGAGATGATGCGGATAAAGAAGAAGAGAGTTCCTAAATAATCGAAAAAATTATAGGAGATAAGTTACCTAAAGAATAGAGATAATGTAAAGTGGTAGAATTATCTTAGAATGGGTATATCTTTATAGTGTTTGAAGCTAGGTAGAGTTCTAACTTAAGTAGGAAACCTTTTGTATAAGAGTTTGGTCTATGGTTCAATACATGATAAGGTGGGATATTTTTCCTAAGTTCTCTTCAACCTAACAGTTTAGTTAGGGTTAAATTCTGTTCATGGTATCAGGGCTTGGTTGATCCAAGTCTGATTTATCAAGGCATATCCCTGCAGCAGCCATGGCCACTTCAAAATCTACGACAACAGAATCGTCCCCAAATTCGAACCCACAACCAATGGTGACTCAAGGATCACTCCTGTCTTTTGATAGCCAAAGCCTGCAGATCACTCAACACGAATTGAATGGTCAGAATTTTCGAGAGTGGTGTCAATCGGTTACATTAGTGATTAAAGGAAAAGGCAAATATGACTACTTATCTGGTGATGTTGTAGCACCACCAGAAACCTCTACCGATTATCAAAGATGGGAGGCCGAGAACTCGATCATTATGACGTGGTTCATCAACTTGATGGAGCCGAAAATTGGTCGCACATATCTCTTCTACAAGACAACTAAGGAGGTATGGAAAGTAGTCCAAGAAATATACCCGGATCTCGAAAATACAGCCCAATATTTCGAGATTCGATCCACCATTCGGACCACTAAGCAAGGTAATATGAATGTGACTGAATATTACAATACTTTGCTAGAACTTTGGCAGGAGATGGATCTCTTTTATGATCCAAGTATGGCAAGATGCTAGAGAAAGAAAAGATTTTTGACTTTCTCCAGGGCCTTAATTCCGATCTGGACGAAGTGAGAGGTCGCCTACTCGGTGTAAAACCTCTTCCTTCCCTCCGAGAGGTATTTGTAGAGGTAAAAAGAGAGCAAAGCAGAAAACGAGTCATGCTTCTAGCAAGAGATCCAAGTGCAGGATCAGCACTTATCACAACTAAGAGGGAGGAATTCCTTAAGGATAAACCATGGTGTGAGTATTGCAACAAGCCATATCACACCAAGGAAACTTGCTGGAAGTTGCATGGGAAGCCAGCCAATTGGAAACCAAAGAATAGAAGAGAAAAAGAGAGACCAGCCTACACAACATCAGTTACAGCCCCTCCTATACTTGAGAAAGGTATAAGTATGACTCTAACTAGTGATCAGATGCAGATATTACAAAAACTACTCGACACTCAACTAACAAAGGATCTGGACACCTCAACAGCCAGCACGTCTGCATCATTGGTCCAAAGCGATAACTTAAAGTACTCTCTAACTACTAGAAGCGTGAATGGAAAAGGTTGGATCATTGACACCGGTGCATCCGATCACATGATTGGATCAAAACTGTTTTTTGAAAAATTTCATCCTCAAAATAAGAAGTTAACATTGTTAATGGCAGATGGAAGCACGTCCACTGTTAAGGGACACAAGAGTATATGTGTGGCTGGACTGAAACTTAAAACAGTACTATATGTGCCAAGTTTGACATGCAATTTGTTATCAATTAGTAAATTAACAAGGGATATGGACTGCATTGTGGTTTTTCTTTCATCTCGTTGTGTTTTTCAGGACTGAACCTCGGGAAAGATGATTGGTAGTGCTGAGGAAAAGAATGGGCTTTATTGGATATCAAGCAACCTATCTCCCTCAAATCAGTTCATTCCTAGACTCTGGTTTACAGTTCATTCTAATTCTAATATTTTGTTATGGCATAATAAGCTTGGCCATCTTAGTTTTTCTTATTTAAAACGATTGTATCCAGATTTATTCCTCAATAAAGAAGGAGTAGTTCTTCAATGTGAAAGTTGCATTCTTGCAAAACAAACACATAGTACATATTATCCTCATTCTTACTCTCCTTCTAAGCCGTTTTACTTGATTCATAGCGATATTTAGGGCCCTACAAGAATTCCAAACTCGATTGGTGCTAGATTGTAATACCCCAAGAGCCTAGAGAAGGGTAGTATATATCGAGGATAAGTAAGGAAGGAAACAACACCAGCTGGATACTTTTTGGGCTGAATGTAGGCAAAGAACTCCCGGGTTAAGCGTGCTTGAGCTGGGGAAGCTCAAGGATGGGTGACCTCTTGGGAAGTTTATGTAGGCCCATTAAGGTAAGTTGTTCCGGTCCTTCCTATCGCTCGATGTGGGATGTTACAGGTGGTATCAGAGCCGACCCTTAGTGAAGGCAGTCCGATGAGGGCGAGGAGTGGCACTGGGGCTCGAGGTCCTGTTCAAGGAACGACTTCTGACAGTTTTCTAGGATGGCAGCCTCCAAAGGGGAGAAGATCTAGGACTAGGTGTAAGGTCGCATGACGAGGATGTCATGTGCTCAAGGGGAGAAGAATGTAATACCCCAAGAGCCCAGAGAAGGGTAGTATATATCGAGGATAAGTAAGGAAGGAAACAATATCAGCTGGATATCTTTTGGACTGAATGTAGGCAAAGAACTTCCAGGTTAAGCGTGCTTGAGCTGGAGAAGCTCAAGGATGAGTGACCCCCTAAGAAGTTCGCGTAGGCCCATCAGGGTAAGTTGTTCCAGTCTTTCTTATCGTTCGACGTGGGATGGTCTGTCACCTTTATCGATAACCACACAAGGGTATGTTGGGTTTATCTCATGAAAGACAAATCCGAAGTAGGTGCTATCTTTTAAGCCTTTCATAAATTGGTTCAAAATGTTTTTTAGTCCTCTATTTGCATCCTTATGACTGATAATGGCCGTGAATACTTCTCTCAACCCTTCACTCAATATCTAACAAATTATGGGATTTTTCATTAAAGCACTTGCCCCTATACTCCTCAGCAAAACGGGGTAGCGGAGAGAAAAATCGTCATTTGCTTGAAGTGGCTAGATCCCTAATGATTGCTAGTTCTACTCCTCATAGGTATTGGGGTGACATGGTTTTACCTCTTATTTGATAAATAGGTTGTCATCCAAAGTAATAGACTATCAAATTCCCTTAGATCATCTCCTGCGTTATTATCCTTATACATGCATCCTTAATTCTCTTTCTCCTAGAGTTTTTGGTTGTGTTGTATACGTTCATCAAACTGGTTCTAACCATCACAAACTTGAGCCAAAATCCTTCAAATGCATATTTATTGGCTATTCTTCCACACAAAAAGGATATAAATGTTATTGCCCATCATCACAAAAATTCTTTGTTTCTTGTGATGTGACATTTATGGAAAATGAATTCTATTATTCTAGCAGTGGGCTATAGCAAGTTGGAAATCATTGGGATCCTATGGTATCTCTTCCTCTCCCACCTTCCTTTCAACCAATTCTCATGGAATCGGCCAACCTTGACTCCTCGAACTCTGTTTTTCCCTAACAAATTGAGCCCTTGGTGACTAATTCAGGGGGAGAAAAGGCTATCAAAGTGTATTCAAGAAGGTCT
This sequence comes from Diospyros kaki, assembly GCA_036245055.1. Taxonomy (NCBI): domain Eukaryota; kingdom Viridiplantae; phylum Streptophyta; class Magnoliopsida; order Ericales; family Ebenaceae; genus Diospyros; species Diospyros kaki. The sequence goes on from BSEG01000010.1 coordinate 7,014,926, forward strand.
AAGTATTCTGATCCTCATCTCGGCCAATCGTTAGAACCAAGGGAAGGTTCGACAAGAGAGGAAGAACCTGTTAAACATACTGAATCAACCAGAGAGTATGATGCCAGTGATCTGGACATTCCTATTGTTATCCGAAAGGGGGTGAGATCATGTGTTAAGCATCCTATTTCTAATTATCTAACATAGTCTAGGTTGTCTATACAGTTTAAGGCTTTTACAACTACTGTTGATGCAATAATAGTACCTCAAAATATCAAAGAAGCTCCAAGAGATCCTAAATGGAAGGAAGCAGTGATGGAAGAAATGAAAGCCTTAATGGGGAACCACACATGGGATGTTGTTGCAACTCCCAAAGACAAAAAGATCATTGGCTGCAAATTGGTATTTACTATCAAGTATAGATCAAATGGCTATGTGGATAGATACAAAGCAAGGTTAGTAGCCCAAGGGTACTCTCAAACTTATGGAATAGACTATGAGAAAACATTTGCACTTGTAGCAAAGTTAAATTCCATACGGGTTATATTATCTCTTGCTGTAAATCTGGATTGGAAATTGTTCCAGCTAGATATTAAAAACACTTTCCTAAATGGGGAATTAGAAGAGGAAGGGTACATGAGAATCCCACCGGGGTTTGAAGAAGAAGAAAAGACTGGCAAAGTGTGCAAACTACGACGATCACTCTATGGGCTAAAGCAATCTCCACGAGCATGGTTTAAGAAATTCAGCTCAACAATCACTAAGTTTGGCTATACACAAGGAGAAGCAGGTCATACACTTTTCACCAAGTGTACAACAGATGGAAAGAGGTGTATCCTAATTATATGCGTGGATGATATAATTATAACTGGTGATGATGCTTCAGAAATTGAAAATTTGAAACAAAGACTGAAGAAAGAGTTTGAGGTTAAAGATCTTGGAGAAATGAAATACTTCTTGGGAATGGAAGTGGCAAGAAGCAAGCTGGGCATACAACTCTCTCAAAGGAAATACACTCTAGACCTCTTAAAGATACAAGTATGCTAAGTTGTAAATCGAGGCACACACCCTTAGAAAGAAATTGGAAATATCTCATAAAGGATAATGATCTTCCAGTTGATAAAGAAAGGTATCAAAGGCTTGTTGGCAGAATGATTTGTCTCTCACTCACACGTCCAGACAAAGCATACGCAGTAAGCATTGCGAGCCAATTTATGCACTCACCTACTCAACAACATTTAGATGTTGCTTACCATATTTTGAGATATTTAAAGGGGACACCTGGGAAAGGTTTGTTATTTAAGAAATGTGAGAATAGAGGGGCAAAAGGATTTGCTGATGCTGATTAGGCCGAATCGGTTACTGATAGTAGGTCTACTTCAAGTTTCTGTACTAAACTATGGGAAAATCTCGTTACTTGGAAGAGTAAGAAACAAATTGTGATTGCAAGAAGCAGTGCTAAAGCAGAATTCAGGGCAATAGCTCAAGGTATTTGTGAATTAATTTGGTTGACAAGGATAATGGAAGATATGAGAATGCCTCTAAAATTACCAACGGAGCTATACAGCGACAGCAAGTCAGCCATAAGCATTGTCAATAGCCCTGTTCAACATGATAGGATGAAGCATGTGAGAATTGATATAAGTTTTATACAAAGAGAAATTGAGGAAGGAGGAATCCAACTAACTTATGTTCCTACAGAAAATCAAGAAGCAGATGTTCTTTCCAAGGCCATGTCAAGATCGGGATTTGAAGCTTTAATTAGCAAGCTAGGAATGAAACCGTTTTGTATAAGAGTTTGGTTTATGGTTCAATACATGATAAGATGGGATATTTTGCTAAGTTCTCTTTAACCTATCAGTTTAGTTAGGGTTAAATTCTTTTCAATTTCGTCATCTTTTCTCTCTATCTCTTGAACCCACTAACAACAGGCCTGTCATTTTACCTGAGGGTTTTGTACTCATCACTGATGGGTTGCTGACAATCTTTTTTTATTACCTTTTGTTTTCTGTTTTTTATTTTAACTTAATTAACAACAACAACATATCTAACATTTATCACACTATGTGAGGTCGGCTACATGAATTCTAGACTTCCATGTATTTCTGTCTTTTGTCATATCTTCATTTAGGGCCATACACTTCATATCAAACTTTAACGTCTCTCCCAAAGTCTTCTTGGGTCTGCCTCTATCTCTTTTTTTGACTAATTATTTCATTTCATCAACTCTCCTCACAGGAGCATCTCTTGGTCTTCTTCTCATATGACCAAACCATCTTAGTCTAGTCTCTCTCATCTTCTCCTCGATTGGCACTACTCATACCTTATTACGAATAACCTCATTTCTAATTTTATCTTTTCTTGTATAGTCACACATCCATCTTAGCATCCTCATCTCCGCTACGCTCGTCTTTTGCTCATGCTGGTATTTGACTGTCCAACATTCTAAGGCATACAACAAAACTGGTCTTATAGCTGTCCTATAGAATTTTTCTTTCAGTTTTAATGGGATTTTACCATCATATAACACACTCGATGCATTTCTCTATTTTAGCCAACCTGCCTTAATTCTATGCATGACATCCTCGTGAATTTCTCCATCTTTTTGAATCACTGATCCCAAATATCGAAAATGATATTTTTTTTGTATGATTTAGTCTTCCAATTTTTTTATAACATCCTTCACTCTTACATTCTTACTAAGTTTACATTCCATATATTATGTTTTCCTTTTACTTAATTTAAATCCCTTAGATTCTAAATTATTTCTCCACAACTCAAGCTTAGTGTTCACTCCCTCTTTTGTTTCATCTACCAACACTATGTTATCTGCAAATAGCATACACCATGGCACCTCTATCTAAATGTGTTTAGTGATTTCATCCATTTCTAAAGCAAATAAGTATAAACTTACTGTAAAACCTTGATGTAGTCCCCTTGTAATTTTAAACAATTCAATTTCTCCTCCGCATATTCTGACCCTTGTCTCTGCACTGTGACACACGTCCTTAAGGGCTTGTATATAGGTTATTCGAACTCATTTCTTTTCTAAAACCCTCCATAATACTTCTCTAGGCACCCTATCATAGGCATTTTCTAGATCTATAAACACCATATATAGGTGCTTCTGATGATCCCGATACCTTTCCATTAGGCACCTCAGTAGGTATGTAGCTTCCATTGCTAACCTACTAGGCATGAAATCAAACTGATTTTTCGAGACGTCTGTTTCTTTTCTGAGCCTCTACTCTATTACTCTCTCCCAGACTTTCATAATATGGTTCATTAACTTAATTCTTTTATAATTTTCACAGTTTTGAACATGTCATTTGTTCTTGTATATAGGAACTAAAGTACTATTTCTCCACTCATCTGGCATCTTTTTTGATTTAAGGATCGCGTTAAATAATTTCGTTAGCCAAGAGATGCCTTCTTCTCCCATGCATTTCCATACTTTTTGGTATATTATCTGGTTCCACCGCCTTATGATTTTTGTTGAAGATAATCTTGGAAAAGATAAAGCCGAAATTATATCTTGAAGATTTGAATCTAAAGGCCAGATAAGAAGATAGAAGATAAAGCCTTTTATATCCGAAAAATTAGGTCTTTTATTATCTAAATAAGTGGTTATTAATTTGTAATTTGAATGTCCTATGTTTTAGCTAGAAGATAAGTTGTATTGTTGTATTTAACACAACTGTGTACCCCAGAATAGTTTAGAGTTATTTTGTGCTTTGGATCACTTCTCAATCAGATTTTTGATTCTCTAAATTCTTCATGGTATCAGAGCCTAGGTTTGTGTAAATTACCATACCTTCTGTAGCACATTAACTCTCCTCAATATGGCCGATTTTTCAACCTCCAGTGCAACCTCCAATATCGCACCTTCCGCAGCACGATCAGTTCTTCCATCCCCTTCACCTATCTCAGTAGACCATCATACCCTTCAAATCACACAGCATAAGCTTACCGGAACCAATTATCGGGAATGGTCTCAGTCCGTTATGTTGGTGATGAAAGGGAAAGCAAGATGGGTTATCTCAGAGGTGGAACAACCCAGCCAGATGCTGATACACCCGAGTATAATACTTGGGATGCTGAAAACTCCATAGTGATGGCTTGGATTATCAATTCTATGGAGCCAAAGATAGGGAGAACCTACCTATTCTATAAGACAATCAAGGAAGTGTGGGATGTCGTTCAAAGTCTGTATTCGGATATGGAAAATACAGCACAATGCTTTGAGGTAAGATCGACCTTAAGAACCACCCGCCAAGGTAACAACTCGGTCACTGATTACTACAATATTCTATCTTAACTATGGCAAGAGATGGATCTATATTATGATATAAACTGGGAGTGTACAAAAGATGGAGTGAAGTATGCTAAGATGGTCGAGAAGGAGCAGGTGTTTGATTTCTTGCAGGGACTAAACTCTGACTTAGATGAAGTCAGAGGACGACTCCTAGGGATAAAACCCTTTCCTTCCATCAAGGAGGCCTTTGCTGAAGTAAGGAGGGAAGAAAGCAGAAAAAAGGTGATGATGCACACAGCAACGGAAGTTAACAATCAGGGTGGATCAGCACTTGCAGTCTCCAAACAAAGGACAACAACACCTCGAGGAGATCATACAAGAGATAAATCTTGGTGTGATCATTGCAAGAAACCAAACCACACCAAAGACAACTGTTGGAAGTTACATGGAAGGTCGGCTAATTGGAAGGGGAGAAACCAGAATTAGAAAAAACCACAAATAGCCTATGCAGCAGATACAGAAGAAGGTACAAGTATCATCCTAACTTCTAACCAGTTGGAAATCCTACAACAAGTTTTAAATCAAACAAGGGTTACAAAACCCACTGATTCTGAGGAAATATCGAACCCAACAGCCTCCCATGTAAAACAAGGTATAGTTTATGATTGTTATCTTTCTAAGCTACTTAATAAGAATGATTGGATTGTTGACACGGGAGCTTCCGATCATATGACCGGATCTTTTTGTGGTATGATGGATTACAAACGTTGTGAGAAGAATATAAGGGTAACTATGGCAGATGGTGCAATATCACATGTTGAAGGTGAAGGTTCGGTATATCTAGATGGTTTATGGCTGAAATCTATTCTATATGTGCCTTCATTAAAATGCAATTTGTTGTCTATCAGCAAAGCTACTAGAGATATGCATTGTAAAGTGACGTTTTTTCCTACTCATTGCGTTTCAGGACCTCATTTCGGGGAGGATGATTGGCAATGCCAAGGAGAGAGAAGGCCTTTACTATGTGCAAGGATCGGCTGCAGCTCCTGCTTTTCTTTCTAGGTTACAGAATTCTTTTGTTTCCTCTACTGTTTCAGATTCTAACATCTACTTATGGCACAAAAGATTAGGTCATCTGAACTTTCGATATTTAAAGATTTCGTACCCTCATTTATTTAGCAATAATATGAGTGATTCATTTAATTGTGAAGAGTGCATTCTTGCTAAACAAACTAGATCTTCTCATCCTATTCATGCATATCAACCAACTAAACCTTTTTACATTATCCATAGTGATGTATGGGGGCCAACTAGGTTACCAAATCTAACCAATACTCGCTGGTTTGTCACTTTCATAGATGACCATACTAGGGTATGTTGGGTGTTTTTGATGAAGGAAAAATCAGAATTCTTTAAATTTTTCAGGAACTTTCATCAAATGGTTCTCAACAATTTTCAAACATCCATTCATATCCTTTGTTAGGATAATGGAAAAGAGTACTCCTCTGAATTCGAGACATACTTGAGAGACAATGGCATTATTCATCAAAGCACATGTCCCTATAACCCCCAACAAAACGGAATTGTCGAGAGGAAAAATCGACATTTGCTAGAAACTGCTCGCACATTGATGTTCTCTAGTTCTGTGCCTACATCTTTTTGGGGAGAAGCCGTCCTTACAGCAGCCTATCTCATTAATAGGCTTCCTACTAAAATCCTCAATTTCAAAACCCCATTAAACTCTCTCATTACATCATATCCTCTCCTAACCCACATGCTGAATTCTTTATCCCCTAAAATCTTCGGATGTACAGCCTTCGTTCACAATTATCACTCAAAATTGCATCCTAAGTCCTTGAAGTGTGTGTTTGTTGGCTACTCACCCACCCAACCAGGATACAAGTGTTATTGTCCTAACACTAAAAAGTTTTTTGTATCATGTGATGTCTCTTTTCTCGAGAATCAGTCTTATTATCCTACTACTAACCTGCAGGGGGAGATGACTAGTGCAATACTGCAGAAAAAACAGAAAAAACTGCAACCAATCTTGATCCTATATCAAAGCTGCCACTCAAGGTGTATTCAAGAAGAAAGGATCTCGAACCAAGGCAAGACCAATCATCATTCCTGGAACAAGGTCCAACACATGGAGAAGGAGCAAGAAATGAATCCGCAGTGCAAATTGAAGATTGCGACAGAACACAAAATGCTGAATCTGAAACAAGAAATTCGAAGGCTGAATCAGTTGATCTGGATGTCCCAATCGCTTGGAGAAAAGGGGTAAGATTATGTACTAAACACCACCCAATTGCTAATCATTTGGTGTATTCTCGACTTTCCCCAGGTTTCAAGGCATTTACTATAAAGATGGATGAGGTGTACATACCAAAAAACATTAGTGAAGCTCTACAAAATCCTGATTGGAAAAAAGGCTGTAATTGAAGAAATGGATGCCCTAATAAAAAATGGCACGTGGGAACTGGTTGAACTACCTGAGAACAAGAAAGCGGTAGAAAGTAAATGGGTTTTCACAACAAAACATAGAGTTGATGGGAGCATTGAACGATACAAAGCAAGGTTGGTGGCCCAAGGATTCACTCAAACCCAAGGTATAGATTATGAAGAGACCTTTGCACCTGTTGCAAAGCTCAATTCTGTACGTGTGTTATTATCAATTGCAGCCAACTTAGATTGGGAACTACACTAACTTGATATAAAGAATGCGTTTTTGAATGGAGAGCTAGAAGAAGAGATATATATGAGAATTCCTCCCGGATTTGAAGAAAAAGGGAAGGTTTGCATATTAATCAAATCTCTATATGGGCTAAAACAATCTCCTAGGGCCTGGTTCAAGCGATTTAGTACCACATTACATCGGCTGGGATATCAGCAAGGGCAGTCTGATCATACCCTATTTACTAAACATGCTGTTAATGGTCTAAAAACAATTTTAATTGTTTATGTGGATGACATTATCATTACAGGTAATGATCATCAGGAGATCAAAACTTTAAAAGAACAATTACAACAGACTTTTGAAGTAAAAGACCTTGGGCAGATGAGATACTTTCTTGGGATGGAAGTAGCAAGGAACAAGGAGGGAATTCTTATATCCCAAAGAAAATATACACTAGACCTACTCAAAGAAACAGGAAAGCTGGGTTGTAAACCAGTTTATCATATCCTAAGATACTTGAAAGGAACTACTGGCAAGGGTATTTTATTCAAAAAATACGAAGACCGAGGAATTCAAGGGTTTTTAGATGCTGATTGGGCAAGTTTAGTTGAAGATAGTAAAACAACTTTTGGTTATTGCACAAAGCTGTGGGGAAATATTGTCACATGGAGAAGCAAAAAACAAAGTGTGGTAGCAAGAAGTAGTGTTGAAGCAGAGTACCGGGCTATAGCTCAAGGAGTCTGTGAAATAATATGGCTAAAAAAATTTATGAATGATTTGAAGATGACTAATACTGATCCTACAAGATTATACTGTGATAGTAAATCTGTCATCAGTATAGTAAACAATTCAGTTCAACATAACCGGACGAAACATGTGAGAATTGATAGGCACTTCATCAAGCAAGAGATTGAAGATGGTGGAATAAACCTGATGTACATTCCTACTGGCCTACAAGAAGCTGACATCTTTACAAAAGCAAGGAACAAACAAAGCTTTGAAGTAATAAAAGGCAAGCTGGGAATGAAGGATATCTATGCTCCAGCTTAAGAGGGAGTGTTGAAGATAATCTTGGAAAAGATAAAGCCGAAATTATATCTTGAAGATTTGAATCTAAAGGCCAGATAAGAAGATAGAAGATAAAGCCTTTTATATCCGAAAAATTAGGTCTTTTATTATCTAAATAAGTGGTTATTAATTTGTAATTTGAATGTGCTATTTTTTAGCTAGAAGTTAAGTTGTATTGCTATATTTAACACAGCCGTGTACCCTAGAATAGTTTAGAGTTGTTTTGTGCTTTGGATCACTTCTCAATTAGATTTTTGATTCTCTAAATTCTTCAATTTTTCATCTTTTTTAATGCTTCCCTTATTTCTTTTGAACTTATGTGTTGATAAAATGTATAGCTCACGTTCCTTTCAGAGTTACTAAGATGTCCTAACCTAACTCTTGTGTCCCCACTATCATTGAATAATTTTGTGAAATACTTCTTCTATCTCTCCTTAATCCTCCCTCATTTACTAATACATTTTGGTTTTCATCTTTTATGCATTTCACTTAGTTTAGATTCCTTATTTTTCTCTCTTGTTTTAGCTAATTTATATATATCTCTTTCTCCAACTTTTGTATTAGGTCGTTTATATAGATTTTCATATGCTTTTGACCTTATTTCACTAACACCTCTTTTTGCTGTCTTTTTCGCTTATTTATAATTTTTTAGGTTTTCTTCATTGTTGCACTGATATATAACCTTATAGCAAGTTTTCTTATTTCTAATTTTCAATTGTACCTTTTCATTTCACCACCAAAACTCGTTAAGGTTTGGGGTTCTACTATTTGTCTCTCCAAGGATTACCTTTGTCGTGCTTCTCTGGGCAATAGCCATTTCCCTCCACATTTGGTTTTCTTGTCCTTCTCCATTCCATTCCCTTCTATCCCTTAATTTTTCTTTGAATGTTAATTATTTCTCCCCTTTTAAATCCCACCACCTAATTCTTGGATTTTGTTTTATATGATTTTTTCTCTTCCAATTTCTTACTTGGACGTCAAATACCAAAAGTCTATGTTGAGTAGTCTAACACTCCCCCGGTATTACCTTACAATCCCTACAACATAACCGATCCTCTTGTCTCAAGAGGAAGTAATCTATTTGGGTGTTTGATGTGACATTTTTATATGTGAGTAAGTGTTCGTCTCGTTATTCGTCCCGTTTTTTGAATCTAGTATTGATTATGATAAGCCTATATGTCATAGTAAAATCTAGAATAGACTTACTCTCATAGAAGCTGTCTTACTATAATACTCTCTTATATACTTTGTTTATTAGAAATTAGTAGTTGTGTATATCAGCACTTGAAATTTTAATTTTTCGAGAATTGTTCACTACAAGTATAGGAATTTGGTTATAATGGAATTGGATCTTATTGTTAGCATTGCATGGTTTTTCCGTGTTGCAAACAGTGTGGTGACAGGTTTGTTGTGAAGGCGAGGGTATCTGACACTTCAGCTGCTCGCATGTACTTTGAACATTTCATCTTCAAGCTACCAAATGAGGAGGTTCATTTTTATAGTATTCATAATTTTCTTTCATCAAGGCAAAAGGAAACAATCTTTCTCAAGGATTGATTATAATTTAGTTCTGGTTCTGCAGCCCATTCTTGAAGCGAAGGCCACAGCTGTGTGGCTTGACAAAAGCTATCGTCCCATCCGTATTCCAGCAGAAGTGAGATCTAAGTTTGTTCAATTCATTCGGCATGAAGAATTGAATTGAGTTTGCTGGCTTGAAGATTCAGCGAAGATGCCAACGGGCTGAAGACCTGGTATAGCCAGTTTCTTTCCCACTTATCCTGGTATATCCTCAGAGGCTATCTTTTTTTTTTTTTGGCTTTATTTTTTGTTAATTTGGGTGCCTCCCACACGAAAAAGGAAGCTTTTTTCTTTTTTTGTTCTTTTGGACAAGGGGTTGGTCGAGAGAATGTTACAAAACTATTACCTTTTGGAAGTGAAAAAGCGATAATATTCGCTAGAAAACCATTAGTTAAGAGTCCCTATACTTGTGAATTTGAATTTGAGAGAAAACATTCTGATAGAGAATAAAGTTAATACACTCTGTAACCGTTGAGTCTACATATATTGCATCTTCTGGTTTTTGCAGACCATTGTGTTCATGAAGTTTTTGCATTTGAGAATCCTCCATTATAGTTTTAGGAAATAGCTTATAGTTTTAGTAAATATGATTGTAGAGCCAAATTTATTGAACCAAATTTCTTGATGCTGTCCACATACATGCACAAGGTTTACGTTATCAATTGACTTGACTTAGTTTATGCTGCAGTACTCTTTTTTGGGCATCAATGAAAGCCCACATCCTAACTGTCAGGCGGGTACTGGGTAAAATTAGGACACTTACTATAACTCACAAACTACATGCACTGAGCATATAAAACTTTGTACCTTAATCCACCCAAATGAGGTTTCAATCCTGATCGCAGAGGAAAGTGATAAACCTCTTCCCATAGGCCAATCTTTGATTTCTACTCCTCTTGACACTTTTTGGCTATGATATATGGAAATACCTCGTGTTATTTTGACATTTTTAAAACATTTTCTCTACCAAAATACTAAAAAACATAAAAAAAAAAAAACGTTTGTGAGCCATTTTTAGAATTTTAAAAATATTTTAAGGTCATTTCGTAATATTAGAAAAATATCGAGTTTTTGTTCAAAATTTTATTATTATGTTTGATTATTTTTTAATTTATTATTTATTTTTAATTAATAAGTCATGATTCATGGATGATAAAATTTATATTTATATTTATTTAAATATATTATGAAATTTATGTTTATTTTTTTATTAAATAACTATTTTTTACGAAACGGCTTATATTTTTTTTATTCTTGCATTTTCATACTCTATTTTTCAAAAAATGTCTTTTCTCTATTTTTATTTTATATTATATTTATTTTTGTTTACGTGAAACCTAACTTTTTGGACCATCCCTAATTCATATTTAATTTAGATAATAGATATTACTCACCTAATCCATATTAAATGGTATAATTTTATTTACAAAAAGACATTAAATGGCGGATGAGTGCTTGTTATTCAACGTAGCTAAGTCCTCCATTTCCTCAAATTCTCCATAGCGTGGTAGAGACATCATCAAATTAATAATCCAAGAAACTATTGAACACCAACAAAATAAAATCTAACTAAAACCTAAACTAATTAAACAATATTATCATTCCCACCAAATCAAAATAACAATAGAAATTTTAGAAGCAATTTTTGGTAGATTTTAGACCACAGAGGTTTAGAGGGTGTTTGGTTTATCGGTTTGACAGTTTATAAGTTTTATCCATAGCTTATAAGTTATTAAAAAAAAGTTAGTGAAGTGTTTGGATGTACCTTATCAACATTTTGCGAAAGTTGGTGGGGGAGCTTTTGCAAAACGTTGCTTATATATAAGTTACGTTGACTGATAAATTTATCATTTTACCCTTATTATTTTTACTAATTTCTAGCCTTGTCTTTCTTCTTCAACCTTTGCCTCCCATTGTTTTGCTTTCAATCGTCGCCGTCGCCCCTATTGGCCTCTTCCCGTTAGCCATCGCATCCATTGACTGTTGCCCCCATTGGCTTCAACTCCTTTGTCACCAGCCGTCCATTGCCCCATTGGCAGTTGCCCCCCATCGTCCCCACCTTCATCGCCAGTCATTTGTGCCCCCATCATCCCCATCTGTTGCACGCATGTATATATATATAATAGCAGTAACAATATATTATATGTATATATATAATACATATAATAATATTGTATTAATATATTTTTAATAATTATATATAATTTATCAATATTTAATGGTAAAATTTTACATCATTTAATACCATGCTTATTTTAGTCTTTTTGTCAAATTTTGATAACTTATCAGTTATTTCAAATCAAATATATAACTATTAATTGATAGTTTAAAAATATATTTATTTAAATATATTATCAACTTAAATACTACCTAATTTCTAATTTAAAAAGTAAATAGTTTAAAAGTTATGAAAAAAAAGGGCAAGCCAAACACCCAAAAGATATCAACCATTCTTTAATTTTTAAAACGGAGCAGATCTTTCCTTTAAGTTTAATAGATATGAATCACTTTTTCTCCTATAAGTAATAAACACTTTTTTTTTTATTCTCAAAATGATCTTGTTTACATTATTATTATAGAAAAATAAAAAAAATTAAAGAAATTATAGATGGTAGGTAATGATATTGTTGATCACTTGATTTGAACCAAAAAATCTCGGTTCAGAGCAAATTCAAACCCAAAACTTAGGGTTCCTTCGAGGTTATGGGTTTAAGGGAAGTTTAAACCCATATTGAATGAACTCAAAAATCTAGATTCAAATTAATTAAACCTAGATTTCTGGGTAGGAATTGAATGCTTTTTTAGGTTCTCATTTCTTTGAATTATCTAGGTTCTCTTACCTTTGAAAAAAGATAGAAGAGAGAGAGAGAGAGGGAGAGAGAGAATTATATGGCGATAGAGAGAAACTTTGTTGTTGTGATGCCATCTCCACCATCGGCACTATCTTCATCATCTTGTCTTAACAATGGCGATGTCATGTCTTTATACGCCATCACTGGTTTCTGGAAGAACCCATGGCAATGGGGTTTAAATCCATCACATGGTTAACTCTTTGGGGATAGCGCAGACAGCCCTCTATAAATGTTCAAGAGATTGGATGTCATTAGGTTGTGGGTTCAAGTCTGAATTGGTGCTAGTAGTGTATTATCTACGTTTATTTGAGGGGTTAGGGCCTAGATTTTGACCCAGACTTACTCGTCCTACTCCTTATGTAACACCCTGCGTTAATTCGGGATTTCAAAAATATATTTTTTTCCACTCAATCCAATACACATAAATCAATTCCTAACAATCCTGTTTCGCCTTCTCAGCATATCAAACTTAATAATCAATAAGGTAAGACAAGTAACATCACCATAAATGCGAAGTAAGATCGAAACCTCAATTATACATAACTGTAAATTTCTTATTTATAATCAAGAAACCGTACCATTGTATAACATTATATTTTCAAAACATAATACATAGAGACTCGTCTCTCAGAAGTACAAATGAACACCTTAAACATAGTCAAAAGATATGCTAAAAATCATTTATGTAAACAACAGTTACATCTCGACAACTTTTTCTCTCTTCGCGCCACTGCTTTCACTTGGAATGTTTAAATATTTCATAAACATAGTCCAACTTAGATGTTGAATAATTTAAGTGAAGGTTCCAAAAATATTTTCATGAATATATGCAAGACCATGGATAAACTGACATATCCCGACATGTTCCAATCCAAGAGAATCTCGTACAACACTTAACCCATACCACGAGAAAAGAGTGATTTCTCCAAAGGCAACACAACCACATTGACACATTAGCATAATACATCATAACCCAACCCTCCACAAGAGGATCACATTAGCACTAACCCTAGAATGCAACGTTCTCTTTGAAAACAATGCTATCGCTAAAAAAAACCTGGGGTGGTGTCCACTCTTAGCCCTCGCCACAAGTAAGCATCTATCCTTGGAAACGCATTCCAAGTGCTATCACAAGGGCCATAGCCCAGGTTGACATCTCACATCCCACATGGACAAACACACAAACATGACAATGCCATAACACATACCATGATTCGATGCATCATATAAAACAACATTTTAATGTACATAATTTATCGCACAAAATTTAATGCACATGTATAAAATATTTTAGGATGAACCTCCCACATAAAAACAACCATCCTCAGGTTAACCATTTATATGCAATAAAACCATTTGTACGAAACTAAAACAAGTTTGGGGTCAAAACACTCACAATAGACCAAGTTTTGGTAGAACCACTCACTTTGAACAAAACTCAAAACACCTCGAATCTCGTGCCCAACCTTGATTCTCATGCTAGGCAGGCTTCTAACGGTTCTCAAATCCGAGTCTCAATGTACTCTGACCATCGTATATATTCAATATTTCTCATTTCTCTATTTCTTCTCCCACTTCTCCAAATGGTGCCTCCTATTTATAGGCCTTGAAATTTGGTCACCAAGTTTGTTATATTATATTATAATATTTTTCAATTATTTCAAATCTTTTCTAAATCTTCTAAGATATTCCAATCATTTCAAATATTCTCCAATTATTCTAAATCTTTTAAGATTTTCCACAATTATTTCAAATCTTCTCAAGTGGATCTCAATTTGATCCAAAGCTATAATAAAATGTTTGAGTTTAAATTCACCCATGGCCTATTTATAAGCTTTTCTGACCAATCATGTGTTACCGCCTCAAGGGGTCATCATGAAGCCTTATTCACCACCTCAGGGGTCATTATGAAGCCTTATCATTATCTTCAAGTGGTCAATGGTTGCTTGCCACATGTCTTTAAAAATAAGATTTAGAATCTAAAGTGATGCAAAGTTAAAATGGAATGTTACTTGAAATCTAAAATGATCCAAAGTTGTATTGGAATGTAAACTCACTTCCACAATCTCATCATGACTTCCAATGGTTAGTTGGTTCAGTTTGTTACTCCAATGACCTAGTTACGTGTTTCAAGAATTACACATTTGCCCAAATTTTTCGAGTAATTTCACTTAGACCCTAGCAACTTGGTCCCCGAGCCATCCTGAAATTACCTCTACGCCCCCCGAGAAGGGGTTTATTATGCTAAAATCACAAAGGTTTTGATAAATTATACTTTACCTAAACTTTATAATTACGATTTTACCCTTAGCTCAGAAACTGAACTTTTATCTTAAAACTTTCATAATCCTTTAAAATATCATATTTCCTCAAGCATTTGAGTTTAAAAATCTCAGGTATTATACCTTAGCCCGAGCGGGCAGATCGTGATTTATATGGAGGATGTGATGGTCCAGGCCGAAGGCTGCTGTGTATTAGGGATCTCTCAATTTTCACATTACAAAAAAACAAAAATCTATCACATGGTTATCGTCAATGGTTGGCAATGAGAAAGAAAACTCATCGCTGACCAACGATGATAGGATTCTTCCAATCACTCTCGACCCTCAACAACGTGAGAAAGAATGGAGACAAAAAAATAAAAAAGTGGAGGGACAGGAAATAGAAAGAAAGGATAAAGAAAAGAAGAGAAAATATCATATATACAAGGGTAAAATGGTCATTTTCTTAATCTTATGATGACAAGAGAGGTTTATGTTATTTTGAAAAATACATGAGTGGCCAATGCCTTTTAAAATACATGTTATTTTTCCTTTTTTCATAAGATTAAACAATAACAAGAAAAAAATAATAAAAATAAACCAGATTTAACTTGATTTTAAGCTCATTTGGATTCATGAACAAAAGTTCATTCATTGCTCGTATATAAGCTCATTTATTTACTCATTCCAAAATATAACTTCGAGTGTTTAATCTAGACACTTATTGAACTTTATTTTTTATCAAATTGGCCATTTAGCTTTATTGAAACAGCTACAACACCATATCTATGACAAATGATGTTAAAGTAAATTAACTATATATCCTCTAAACTTTAAATCTTTAATCTAGGTATTCTTTAAACTTTCAAAAGTGACGTCTGATATGAGAAAAGTGAGTCACGGTCCTAAAAATGTGATTCTCACTCATTAGATTTTTACGTTTGATGTGTCACATCCCTAAAAATGTGATTTTATTATGAGAAACACTACTTGATACTTTATATGAATGTAATTCTGTTATGAGTATTTCTCGCATTACTTTTTATGGGTTGGGCTTGACCCAGTAGGCCGGCCTAATCGCCTGAACCCCAATAAACTCGAGCTCATCAAAACAAGGTCACACCTCGCTAAAACCTGAGCTCAAATCGTGGAATCAAGCGAGCTCCTAGCAAGGTTTCCAGCGAGTTCCCAGTGATATACCCAGCGATGCCTCTAGTTCGTTGGCCTAATCGTTCAGCTCGTCAGTCAAACTATTTAGCTCACATAACAACAAGATTGCTGAATAACCAGAGACAAGGACCCACCTACTTTATGAGGCAAACCAGATCCTTACTAATACGGAGTCCACTCCCGATTTTATGGAGATGATAAGGACGCATTATCCCCCATGGTATCATCTTTACACTTTTGTATTTTAAGCAATTGTAAGCACCCTTCACTATAAATAGGGGTCAAAATACCATTGTAAAAGGGGGAAACCATAATGATGTAATAATACTCTGTCGGAATAACCAGAGGACAATCGTGGAGTATGCATCGTTCTGACCGAACCACGTAAAAATCCCCCGCATACGTTCTATTCCGTTCTTCCTCCTTGCATTTGGGCTTATTTCCTCATTGTGGGCCTATGAATCACGGTCGGCTAATTCTGAAAGTCGATATTTTGGCGCTAAAGGAAATGCCTGCTCTAATCTCTAGCCATGGCAAGAGAAAGGAACACACAAATCTCTAATGCGATGGAAGATTTTCCAGAAAATCATCACTATCAACCGCAGGATGTTCTGTTAGCCGTTAAACTTGTTGTTTCTGTCGCGGGCGCCTCCATCCCATTGCCAACTAAAGTTACCGCCGGCATGCCCCCGCGAGTTCCTTTCCAACCTGTCGCTTTGACCGTCAAGATGGAAACGATCCAAGCCTAGCAACACACCAGGAGGCGTTAAAGAATACAGTTATGCAGCTCGCTAACGCAGTAAGGCCCTGGCACAAGCTCAGGCACAGTCTGTCCAGAAACCATAAGAAATCCCTTCACCCAGAGGGCTCGCCAGCCTCGACAGAAGAGACCTCTACCGGGTGAGAAGGATATTGGAGATAACTATCCACCTCCAAATCGTCATTCTCTAGAGCGGGATAGTAGGGGATCGCAAGCCTAGCGATCTGTAGACCCGGATTCAACCGTTGAGGAGCTGTGTCAAAGAGTCCGATGGTTGGAGGAGCAACAAGGGGTACGCAGCCAAAATAATGGTCGTGGGGACAGGACGCCATTTGCTAGGGAAGTTGAGCTCAAACCTCTCCCTTGTAGGTTCAAAGTCCCAAGTATGTTGTAGTATAATAGGGACAATGACCCCTATGACCACTTGGATGCATTTAATGTTCAGATGGATTTGCATACCACCAACTCGCTGGTCAAATATTGCATCTTCCTAGCGACCTTGGGCAATATTCCCTGCGCCTGGTTCAGGGGCCTTCCACCTCGCAGCATCGGCAATTAGGATGAGTGCCAATGGAGGTTCCTCAACTAATATAGGGCGTTGAGAAGGCAGTTCGCCCCGCTGTGTCACCTCACCATAGTGTTCCAGAGGACAAACGAATTCTTGAAGGACTACATTGCTAGGTTCAGGCGCAAGGTGAGCAATATCAAAGATCCCTTCGATGAAAGCGTCTTGACTACGATCTCAGCAAGCCTCCGCAAGGATGGAAAAGCTCTATGAGAGCATCTATAAGACATCTATTAAAGATTTGGGCGAATTCTATGAGTGAGCTGCCAAGGAGATCCAGTGGGAATAGGATTTTGGCTCAAAGAAGCCTACTGGACAGAAAGAAGAGGTTGAGGGCTCCAACCAGAACAAGAAAAGAAATAATGAAAATAATAGAAGGGAAGCTCGGGGAGAACGCTCGAACAACTAGGTCTCTAAACGAGCTCGCAAGGTGGAGAGGGAAGAATGATCTCCGCGATTAGGTCACTTTGACAGCTATAGTGCTTTGTCAGATCCTCAAGAAAAAATATTCGCCATGGAAAGAAATAGGGAGGAGTTCGGGAAGCCCAACCCGATAAAAACTCCCAACAAATTCAAAAATAAGGAGAAATTCTATGCATACCAGAACGAGGTGGGTCATAACACCTCAGAGTGCTGGGCTTTGAGGGATGCCATCAAGGATCTGATTAGAAGAGGTCGGTTGAGAGACTATGTAGTGCTACTGCCTAATCAGGCGTTTCAACAACCAGCGCAACAGCAACCTGCTTTGGATGAAGAGCATGCACCGGCAGTTCGAACGATCTACAGAATTCATGACAAACCCCACCTCGCTAGGACTTCCCACAGATCCCATAAAAGGTACGTACGTGAGGTCAACCATGTCTTATTGACAGGATTAGGTGAGCAGGCCAGACCTATGAAGCGAGCTAGGGTGATGATGGAGGAGATCACTTTCTTAGAGGAAGATGCCAGAGATATACACTGGTTTCACAATGATGCCCTCGTTATTCATGCCCAGATCGACAATGCGGAAGTCCGAAGAATAATGGTGGATACAGGAAGCTTGGTGAACGTGATGTACAGAGCTTGTTTCTATCAGATGGGACTGGGACCAGAGCAGTTGAGCTTATCCCCAAATCTATGGCTTAACAGGTGATGCGGTGGTCCCTGTTGGACGGATTAGTCTCCCTTTTACCATTGGAGATGCAAATCACCATGCCGGGATATTGACGAAATTTCTTTATAGTAGACTATCCTTCGGCCTACAACGTCATGCTCGGGAGATCGGCAATGAACGATCTGGATTTGGTCACCTTGACCAAGTCACTCATAGTAAAGTTCCCAACCCTCAATGGAGTAGGGAGTGTACAAGGTGAGTAGTACCTCGTAAGGCGCTGCTACAAAGATGCTTTAAAAACGGGGGCCAAAGGGAAGAAAGTGAATGTCATTACAAAAAGCGACCCGCAGCCTACTAGCCAGAGAGGTGTTAGCCACGATCGAGACCCCCACAAGGTGGATTGTGACAGGGCCACTGACCCAATGGAAGAGCTCGGGGATATCCTAGTCAGGGAGGTAGATGAAGAAAGATGCCTTAAGGTGGGAAAGAACCTGACTCCCAAGGTAAAGTCCCAACTCACCAATTTTCTCAAAGCTAACATTGATGTGTTTGCATGGAATTAAAAGTAAAGCAAGATCGCTACGTGGTAAACAACATAGTTCAAAAATTTTGAACCTTACCCCGATCCCGGCGATTGGATCAACGTCGAAATCAAATCATTCACAAACAAATAAATAAATCTAACCTTTAGATTATCGAGTCGTTCGCGAATTCGAGCCGTCCAAGCGTCCGGCCTCTAACTCGTGATACATGGCACGCGTCCTTTGGCAAGGAGAGCGGAATAGGAGTGCTAGCTCCTTCTCCTTTGCGCAGCTTGTGTATATATGGAAAAAGAACACCCTCCTTTCATATTGATGCCAAAAGAAACAAGGAAGAGTGAGCGGCAATACGTTTTTCAACTCATGAAAAACGACACCAAAAACCACCCATATTTTGGGCAACCCATAAAGGAATATTTATAGTGAAATACCCTAGGGTTTCTAAAACCCTAATGGATTGGGTTAGCCCATTAATTATAATTTAATTAGAATCTTAAGTGGGCTTATTCTAGTCCAACTAGAAATATAATTAAATGATCCAAATCCAATTATAGGTTTAATAAAATATTGTAGCCCAAATCTAATTTGGTCCTAAAATAAATATTTTAATATTTGGCCTAAATTCAATTTAATCCAAATATAATATTTATTTTAATATTTGGCCCAAATCCAATTTAGTCCAAATATAATATTTAATTTAATATTTGACCCAAATCTAATTTAGTCCAAATATTAATTTAAGCTCAAATATATTTTATTTCCTATTTACCACTACAACAAATAGAAAATTATTAAATTAGAAATTTCTTTCTAATTTAATCAATTGCCATTTTAGGAAACTCTTTCCATTATGACGACTGCTCGTCATATCAACGTCATTACGTCTATTTGTTCTTTTTCCGTGAGAACCTACGACGGCACAACTTCTTGCCGAAGTGTCCCACTTAACCATACGTCCACTCTCCTGGTTTAAGCCAGGGACCGTGCCTATTGCGTATGACTCATTAGGCTTCCGAATATGTTGGCAATGTGTCGGTACGAACACATAAGACAAGATTGGCCTCTAGCAAGGCATCATGCCTACCCAATTATTCAGAAGAATTCATAATCTGCAAATAACCTTTCACGAGCATGGTTACCGTGTAATTCGATCCTCTCATCAATGTATCCTATGTGATCTCAAGTTGGCAATGTGTTGCTTAATTATGATCACATAAGTTTTTCTTTGGTCATTCGGATATCTTCACTTAATAGAAAGTAAATCAATAACTCCTTATTGATCTCTTTCACCATGGCCATGGATTTAAAGTGAGTATCCACCGAAGGCGCCTTAGATACATCATCCTCTATCAAGGGATAAACGAGTCCTATCTTGGTTACGCACCCGTCTCCATAAGCCTCACGATATGCCCAACGATCGCCCACGTGCAGCCTTTATCTAGGCCCATCGAAACGATGTCAAAGCATATCGGTCTTCTTATGAGATGACCGTGACAACCTCAGGTCCAAGGATTAGTTACACCCATCTCGTATGAGAATTCCATCAACATATAACCAAAATGGATTCTCATGGTGAGTCATGTCCAGTGACACGTTCTCCAACATTGGTCACCTATGTACTTGTCTAGGCATCCCCATGCCTATGGGTGTGAGACCCCCATTGCTATCACATAGCAAAAACATAGCACATACAAGTCTTACTGCAATTGTCAATGTCCATTCTTGACATTGCTACGACTTGGGACGTTTAATGATGTCTAGAAACTATGATGCATCATCTCACATCCAAAATATAGATTAATCACAGTATACATCATATGGACTTCTATCTAGTTTCTTTCGGTTATTACAATAATAATAAGAAACTAATAGAATGACTTCTTGTGAATTTGAACAACTCCTTATTCAAATAACAAATATGATTACAATTGTCAGTGTACAATATGCCCAATCTGATTGGGTCTTGAGCACCTACACTAACAATCTCCCACTTGCACTAGAGCCAATCACTCATGTATGTTATACGTGATGATCGAACATGACTTTTATGTTTCTCCTGGGACAGAGCTTTAGTCAAGGGATCTACAACCTTGTCATCCGTCGTTACTTTCTCTATATATGTCACCTCAGCTGATAATCTCCATTATCATATGGTGATGTCGCAATACAAATTTGGTCCGTTGATAAGACCGTGGTTCCTTCGCTTACACGATGGCTCTATTGTTGTCCCAATAACTGTTATTGGATCAACAATGTTGGATACCACTTTAAGTTCATCAGTGAACTTACGGATCCATACAACCTCCTTAGCTGCTTCGAAGGTTGTTATGTATTCGACTTCAGTTGTTGAATCTGCCACTATCTCTTATTGGAACTCTTCCAACTCATGGCCCAGCCATTTAGGCAGAATATGAATCCCGGCTGTACGTGATTCAAAATCATCATAGTCAGATTGGAAATTGGCATCCTTGAAACCCTTCATGGTATGCTCTCATTCTCCATATGGCAAAAACATATCTTTAGTGCTTCACAAGTACTTGAGAATGTTTTTCATAGCAATCCAGTGTTTCTGACCTGAATCAACTTGATATCTACTATATATGCTCAAAGTATATGCGATATCAGGCTTCGTACATAACATGGAATACATAATCAAGCCAATAGCCAAGGCATATGGTGCTTGACTCATCCTATCTCTCTCATCTTGTGTCTTCAAACACAAAGCCTTAGAGAGATGTATTCCATGTGACATGGGAAGATTTCCCTCCTAGAATCTTCCATGCTAAACCTCTTTAGCACCCTGTCAATGTACGCGCTTTGGGAGAGTGCTAGCAACCTCCTGAATCTATCTCTATAGATCATTATTCCCAGAATATAGGTTGCTTCTCTCAAATTCTTCATGGAGAAATTAAATGAAAGCCATCTTTTAACTGATTGCAACATAGGAACACCATTCCCAGTGAGCAATATATTGTCCACACATAGGACTAAAAGGACCACCACGCTCCCACTAACCTTCTTGTAAACACAAGGATCAATTTCCCTTTTGTGAAAAATCAAACCTTTTGATCTTTTCATCAAAACATTGATTCTAACTCCGGGATACTTGCATTAGTCCATAAATGGACCTTTGCAAATTGCAAATCTTATTTGCATGTTTATGAGTAACAAAACCGTCAGATTGTGTCAAATACACATCCTTAACCAAGTTTCCTTTAAGAAAAGTTGTTTTGTCATCCATCTGCCATAACCCAGAGTCAATATCAAACATTGCCTCATCATAGGTAGTAGGCTCATCGTTCACAACTAAAAGCACATCTCCATGTGCCGAGATGAGAAATCCATATCTCTCTCGCTCGCGATGAACCCTCATCGACCTACGAGGTTCTTATGTAGAAGGTTGGGGAGTTGACACAACATCTTGTGTCTAATCTTTCTCGGGTTCCTGGAGGGGAGTATTTGTTTATGGTTCGCCTCGAATCTTATTCAAGCTCAACATTCCTCCCACTAGCCACAGCATCTAAGAATTCCTTCTTAAGGAATACCACATGCTTGACAACAAAACACCTTTTGTTCAAATGGGTGGTAAAAGTAATATCCATTTGGATATCCCATAAACAAACATCTCATCGATTTGGGTTTTAGTTTGTTATTGTCAACATGCTTGACATAAGCTTCACAACCCTAAATCTTAAGGAAAGACAGATTTGGCTTCTTTCCTTTCCATATCTTATATAGAGTCTGAGTAACTGACTTATTTGGAACCCTGTTCAAAACAAAGATCGCGGTGAGGAGTGCGTATCCCCAAAATGAAATGAGGAGTTCAGTGCGACTCATTATGGACCAGACCATGTCCAACAAGGTCCTATCCCTCCTTTCAAACACACCATTCATCTCTGGTGTTCCAGGTGAAATCCATTGTGAGAGAATCCCATTCTGCTTTAGATGATCTAGAAACTCACTGTTCAAGTATTCACCACCTCGATCTGATCGAAGTACTTTGATACTTTTCTCAGTTTGTTTCTCTACTTCAAATCTGAATTCTTTGAACTTTTCAAAAGCCTCAGATTTATGTCTCATAACCAAAACATGATCTATAATCAGTAAAGGTTATGAAGTAGATATATCCACCTCTAACTTGGGTGGACATGGGTCCACACACATCAATGTGCACAAACCCTAGCACTTATGTAGCCTCCATTTACTTTAAAAAGAGACTTAGTCATCTTGCTAAGTAAACAAGATTCGCAAGCACCATATGATTCATAATCAAATGTGCTAAGATATCCAACTCTATACAAGTTGGATGTGCGAGTCTCATTTATATGGTCAAGGTGACAATGCCATAAATAAGTGCTATTTAAATCACCTGATTTAAGTTGCTTAATATTTATGTTATTGATAGGAGTATCAACATCAAGGATATACAAACCATTACGTGTTGTTGCTTTACCATAAAACAACTCATTTTTATAAAACGAATAACTATTGTTCTTAAATAAAAATGAATATCCATCCTTGTCAAACAAGAATTAGAAATTATATTCCTAGTCATACTAGGATTGTAGTAACAATTATGTAATTCCAATACAAGCCTTGTGGGCAATGTCAATAAATAGGTCCCTACAACTAATGGAACAACTCTTGATCCATTTCTCATGTGCAGGTACACTTCTCCCATTATTAATCTCCTCGTACTCCTAAGCTCATACACAAAAGTGTAAATATGAGCACTAGATCCAATATCTAATACCCATGTGGACTGATCAGAAGTAGATAGATTAATTCTAATGACATAAATACCTGAAGTGTCGTGAGTAGAACTCTTCTTACTCTACACTTCCCTGTTTATCATAGTGGAGATAAACCGCATCCTCCTTGCCTTTTCGGGTTTTAGTCTTCTAGATTTTTCCAGATTGTGCTATGGAATAACTCTTCTTCCTTTTGGCTTTCTTACTCTTGGGCTTGCCCTTGTGCGCCTTGGGCCCTCCAACTAAGAGAACACTTCCCTTGACCTATAATCAATTTCAAGTTTAGTCTCCCTAAGTATGGACAACCACTCTCCAAGAGTTTTATCCATAGCTGTTAGGGAGGGACTATAGCACCAAATCTAGGGTGAGTTTCGGCATCCATACCCAAGTTTAGCTCTAGTGACCTATTGATAAAACGTATCATCTCCATGACATGCTTCTCAATAGATGATCCTTGAGCCTAGCCATGAACTCATAGGCATCATAACTCTTATGATGCGACCTATGTTTTGGGGTCATGGCAGCCAAGACGATATATCAAGTGATAATCATATCACCCCTGTGCATCGTCCAGGCCTAATGTGCTATTATTTCTTTAACTGGTGGCTTCGTAAGAAGATAGCTCTCTATCGCATAAAGAATCTTATCATACGTGAGGACTATCCTCAAGATGATCTCCCAGTCATAGAAATTAGTCCGTTGAAGGTATTATTGCCCTCGAGTATCGATCTTATCGACATGTTTCCAGACATTCTGGATTAACAACTGAATAGAGATATTATTATAATCATATTGAATTACGAAATCATAAATTGCAAGAAGTAACATTTTATGATTGCTCCCACTATTTTCTACGAGTTTGCCACCCTCAAGACATAACTCGGGAAATCCCGTTGGAAGATTTCCTAGCTGGCTAAGATCCCATCTCCCCTTGCACAACCTTGAGTGACTCAACAAATTGTGCTAGGATCGATTAGGTAGGTACTTGCTACCAATTGCATCTCCATGCAACTCCTAGATTCATTGGGTTAACAACTCCTAGTCAAGCACATCTTATGTGACTCCCAATCTTTGCCTCTATACTCAGTAAGGCCTTGAGTGACTCAACAAACCCCACCTTTCTAGTTAAGTCGGACCCATCATTCAGGGACATCTCATGGCCCATGAAACATAGGAATCATAGGTGACACAAGACCTTGAGTGACTCAACAAATCAAGTGCCAGGTAGAAACCTAATGCTTCATAATGATGGAAGGCAAGTTGGCTTAATATTAATGAGGGATTTATTATTTATTTATTTAAGTCTCATCACATGCAATTAATCAAATTAATAATGCATAATAAAACGACTCAAATCGGTGTATGGTATGGATAACTACGGCTAGCCCCCTCGAGCCATAGAAGGGAAGCTAGCGGGTCAAACCTAGGTGAAGAATCACATCTTGCTTCTCAAGCACATTCTCCAAGCATTCGTTGGTCTTCGAATCATATCTTCAATTTGGCTCCATCTCTTGCTTTTCATACAAACTACAACTATCACTACTTTATTCTATTCTACATACATTACATATAATCAGAAACCCCGAGTTACATTCGGGGGGAGTGAGATGAGAAAAGAATGTACATCAGAGTATAAGAGAGGCAGGACACGTAGGCCCTATTTCAAAAACCAAATTTACAAGCATTCATTCTCAACAATAAATAAATGGTCGACTCGATCCATACCATACACCCATGCAATCAATCCAATTGATTCATTCATAATTATGTTAATTAATTGTTGCATCTATTTCAAACTTAATGAAACGCCTTCAATAAATTGAAAATTTGTATAATTTTGGAAAAACAAAATTGTTTTAATTGTGTTGGGCTTGGGCTCCATCCATTAGTCTAACTAACAAGGCTCAATAGGCCTTGGATCAACCAATGCATGTCAAACATATACTAGCAGCCCAATAATTAATAAATAATCCAATTAACAGCCCCGGCCCATTTTTAATCATGGCCCATAGGTGTCATACACTCATGGATCGGATAAAAATAATTAAAAATAGCCAAACAATTTGGTCGGGCCCCACCTAAGGGAACAGAACGCACTGGGCCACCGTAGGGTCAGCCCAGGTGCTTCACGTGAACCCCGGGGAAGGGTCAAAGAGAAGCCCGAGGGAGTGGGAGGGGCCGGGAGGCGGCTAGGCAGCCCAAAAGGCCAAAGGACAAGGCTGGGGCGTGCCTGGCGCACGATGGGCGCGCTTGGGCCGCGCCTGGCGCGCACGGCCGCGGCCCGTGCGGGCGGCAGGGGCTGCGCGTGTTAGTGTAGGTGCTCTAGACCCAATCAGATTGGGCATATTGTACACTGACAATTATAATCATGTTTATTATTTAAATAAGGAGTTGTTTAAATTCACAAGAAGTCATTCTATTAGTTTCTTGTTATTATTGTAATAACCAAATAAAACTAGATAGAAGTCCATATGATGTATACTGTGATTAATCTATAAAGATGTGAGATGATGCATCACAGTTTCTAAACATCATTAAACATCCTAAGTCGTAGCAATGTCAAGAATGGACATTGACAATTGCGGTAAGACTTGTATGTGCTATGTTTTTGCTATGTGATAGCAATGGGGGTCTCACACCCATAGGCATGGGGATGCCTAGACAAGTACATAGGTGACCAATGTTGGAGAACATGTCACTGGACATGACTCACCATGAGAATCCATTTTGGTTATATGTTGATGGTATTCTCATACGAGATGGGTGTAACTAATCCTTGGACTTGAGGTTATCATGGTCATCTCATAAGAAGACCGGTATGCTTTGACATCGTTTCGATGGGCCTAGACAAAGGCTGCACGTGGGCGATCGTTGGGCATATCGTGAGGCTTATGGAGATGGGTGTATAACCAAGATGGAACTCGTCTATCCCTTGATAGAGGATGATGTATCTAAGAGGCATTCGGTGGATATTCACTTTAAATCCATGGCCATGGTGAAAGAGATCAATAAGGAGTTATTGATTTACTTTCTAATTAAGTGAAGATATCTGGAAGACCGAAGAAAACTCATGTGATCGTTATCAAGCAACACATTGCCATACTTGAGATCACATAAGATACATTGACGAGAGGATTGAATTACATGGTAACCATGCTCGTGAAAGGTTATTTGCGGATTATAAATCCTTCTGAATAATTGGGTAGGCATGATGCCTTGCTAGAGGCCAATCTTGTCTTATGTGTTCGTACCGACACATTGCCAACATATTCGGGAGCCTAATGAGTCATACGCAATAGGCACGGTCCCTGGCTTAAACCAGGAAAGCGGACGTATGGTTAAGTGGGACACTTCGGCAATAAGTTGTGCCATCATAGGTTCTCACGGGAAAAGAACAAATAGACATAATGACGTCGATATGACGAGGGGTCATTATAAAGGAAAAAGTTTTCTAAAATAGCAATTGATTAAATTAGAAAGTAGTTTCTAACTTAATGATTAGATTAGAAAGAAGTTTCTAATTTAATAATTTGGGCTTAATTTAATACTTGGGCTAAATAAAGTATTTGGGCCAAATATTAAATTAAATTAAATATTTATTTTAGGACCAAATTAGATTTGGGCTACAATATTTTATTAAACCTATAATTGGATTTGGGCCATTTAATTATATTTCTAGTTGAACTAGAATAAGCCCACTTAAGATTCTAATTAAATTAGAATTAATGGGCTAGCGCAATCCATTAGGGTTTTAGAAACCCTAGGATATTTCACTATAAATATCTCTTTATGGGTTGCCCAAAATATGGGTGGTTTTTGGTGTCGTTTTTCATGAGTTGAAAAACATATTGCCGCTCACTCTTCCTTGTTTCTTTTGGCATCAATATGAAACGAGGGTGTTCTTTTTCCGTCCATACACAAGCCGCGCAAAGTAGAAGGAGCTAGCACTCCTATTCCGCTCTCCTTGCCAACGGACGCGTGCCGCGTATCACGAGTTAGAGGCCGGACGCTTGGACGGCTCGAATCCACGAACGACTCGATAATCTAAAGGTTAGATTTATTTATTTGTTTGTGAATGATTTGATTTCGACGTTGATCCAATCGTCGGGATCGGGGTAAGGTTCAAAATTTTTGAACTACGTTATTTACCCCGTAGCGATCTTGCTTTACTTTCAGCGCGGGCCAGCCGCGCCTGCGCATGGGTCGCAGGTAGGACCCGCGGGCCGCGCATTACTCGCGGGTCGAACCCGCGGGTCGCGGGTCGCGCCCGCGCCTGGCTGCGCCTTGCGCACGCGCGCCCGAGCATGGGGGCGCATGCGCGCGTGCACGGCCGGGCCCTGCGCGCGCCCAGGCCGTCCCAGGCCATGCCCAGCGCGCGCCGGCCCCACTCGTCCGCATCTTTTGACGCCCCGGTGCATCCGTATGCACTCCGAATCCCGTTTTGCCCTTTTTCGTGTCATACACGATCCTTTGCCCTTCACAAAAAAATGTTTTGCAATCCAAAAAAAATACAAACGCAACAATTATTTAATTATTTCACAAATAACAACATAATCGAATCCGCACGTAAGGAATTGAAATATTTCGACGATGGCTCTGATACCACTGAAAGTAAAGCAAGATCGCTACGGGGTAAACAACATAGTTCAAAAATTTTGAACCTTACCCCAATCCCGGCGATTGGATCAACGTCAAAATCAAATCATTTACAAACAAATAAATAAATCCAACCTTTAGATTATCGAGTCGTTCGCGGATTCGAGCCGTCCAAGCGTCCGACCTTTAACTCGTGATATGCGGCACGCGTCCGTTGGCAAGGAGAGCGGAATAGGAGTGCTAGCTCCTTCTCCTTTGCGCGGCTTGTGTATATATGAAAAAAGAACACCTTTGTTTCATATTGATGCCAAAAGAAACAAGGAAGAGTGAGCGGCAATACGTTTTTCAACTCATGAAAAACGACACCAAAAACCACCCATATTTTGGGCAATTCATAAAGGGATATTTATAGTGAAATATCCTAGGGTTTCTAAAACCCTAATGGATTGGGCTAGCCCATTAATTATAATTTAATTAGAATCTTAAGTGGGCTTATTCTAGTCCAATTAGAAATATAATTAAATGGTCCAAATCCAATTATAGGTTTAATAAAATATTGTAGCCCAAATCTAATTCAAGCCCAAATATATTTTATTTAATATTTAGCCTAAATCTAATTTGGTCCTAAAATAAATATTTTAATATTTGGCCCAAATTCAATTTAATCCAAATATAATATTTATTTTAATATTTGGCTCAAATCTAATTTAGTCCAAATATAATATTTAATTTAATATTTGACCCAAATCTAATTTAGTCCAAATATTAAGTTAAGCCCAAATATATTTTATTTCCTATTTGCCACTACAACAAATAGAAAATTATTAAATTAGAAACTCATTTCTAATTTAATCAATTGTCATTTTAGGAAACTCTTTCCATTATGACGATTGCTCGTCATATCGACGTCATTACGTCTATTTGTTCTTTTTCCGTGAGAACCTACGACGGCACAACTTATTGCCGAAGTGTCCCACTTAACCATACGTCCACTCTCCTGGTTTAAGCCAGGGACCGTGCCTATTGCGTATGACTCATTAGGCTTCCGAATATGTTGGCAATGTGTCGGTACGAACACATAAGACAAGATTGGCCTCTAGTAAGGCATCATGCCTACCCAATTATTCAGAAGGATTCATAATCTGCAAATAACCTTTTACGAGCATGGTTACCGTGTAATTCGATCCTCTCATCAACGTATCCTATGTGATCTCAAGTTGGCAATGTGTTACTTGATTATGATCACATAAGTTTTTCTTCGGTCATTCGGATATCTTCACTTAATAGAAAGTAAATCAATAACTCCTTATTGATCTCTTTCACCATGGCCATGGATTTAAAGTGAGTATCCACCGAAGGTGCCTTAGATACATCATCCTCTATCAAGGGATAAACGAGTCCCATCTTGGTTACGCACCCGTCTCCATAAGCCTCACGATATGCCCAACGATCGCCCACGTGCAGCCTTTATCTAGGCCCATAGAAACGATATCAAAGCATATCGGTCTTCTTATGAGATGACCGTGACAACCTCAGGTCCAAGGATTAGTTACACCCATCTCGTATGAGAATTCCATCAACATATAACCAAAATGGATTCTCATGGTGAGTCATGTCCAGTGACACGTTCTCCAACATTGGTCACCTATGTACTTGTCTAGGCATCCCCATGTGAATTTGAACAACTAATAGAATTGTCAGTGAACAACCTACATTCTCCAACTAATAGAATGACTTCTTGTGAATTTGAACAACTCCTTATTCAAATAATAAACATGATTACAATTGTCAGTGTACAATATGCCCAATTTGATTGGGTCTAGAGCACCTACACTAATAGGAATCACGAGGATATGGTAGGGATAGCTCTAGAGGTTATGTTATACAGACTTAATGTAGACCCCAGCTACAAACCAGTGCGTCAAAAGAGGAGACTAATGACTCCTAAGCACTATGCCACTCTTAAAGAAGAAGTGGACAATCTTCTAGAAAACGAATTCATTAAACAGACCCACTATCTGGTTTGGGTAGCGAACCCAGTCTTGGTCAAGAAAAAGAATGGGAAGTGGAGGACCTATGTTGATTTCACCAACCTGAACAAGGTCTGCCCTAAGGACAGCTTTCTTCTCTCAAGAATTGATCAACTCGTGGATGCAACAGCTGGTCACCAGCTCCTTGGCTTCATGGATGCTTATTCGGGCTATAACCAGATCCCCATGAACCCTAACGACAAATAGCACACCGCGTTTATTACTGATCGAGGGCTTTATTGTTATAAAGTGATGCCCTTTGAGTTGAAGAATGTTGGTGCAACCTATCAGAGATTGGTGAAAATGATGTTCGAAGTACTGACCCACAAGACCATGGAGGTCTACGTTGACAACATGCTAGTAAAGTCAGAACGGGTAGCCAATCATGTTTCTAATGTGGAGGAGATGTTTAAGGTCCTCAGAAGCTATCAGATGAAGCTTAATATGCTTAAGTGTGCCTTTGGAGTAGCCTTTGGAAAATTTCTAGGATTTATAGTAAATAATAGAGGCATTGAAGCCTATCCGAAGAAAGTAAGGGCCCTGCTCGATATGAGGCCCCCTGTATGAAAAAAAGATGTTCAAAGCCTCAACGTCCAGGTCACGGCCCTAAGCCGATTCATTTCTAAGCCAACTGATAAATGTGCCCCATTTTTCGAGCTGCTAAAAAAGGCGCGAGACTTCCAGTGGATAGAAGAATGCGAGTCCGCCTTCCAATAGTTGAAATAATATATAGGGCGAGCTCCACTCCTCGCCAAGCCCAAAGATGGAGAAAAGCTGATTATATATTTAGGGATGTCCCAACATGCTCTCAGCGCGGCTCTCGTTTGAGAGGATAAAGGGGTGCAACACACCATATATTATGTCAGCAAGAGTCTCGTCGATGTAGAAACAAGGTACACACCGATGGAAAAGATCGCGTACTGTCTGGTAATGGCATCAGAGAAGCTGCGGCCATATTTTCAGGCTCATCAGATTGAAGTCCTGACCAAGTACCTACGGAGGCAGATCTTGCAGAAGTTGGGCACCTCAGGTCGCTTACTAAAGTGGGCTATTGAGCTTGCTTAGTTCGATATAGAATACAAACTGAGGATGGCGATAAAGGGGTAAGCATTGGCAAATTTCATTACTAAGTTCACTGGGCCAGTTGAAGAGGAAGCCGAGTACTTGGAAGAACCAGCCTGGGAGCTATATGTAGACGGATTATCAAGCGAATAGGGGGCTAGAGTTGGGGTCATCTTAATAAGCCCCAAGGGCCATAAAATCTTCTATGCTTCGAGGTCTGGCTTCCCAACCACCAATAATGAAGCTGAGTATGAGGCACTGCTGGCAGGACTTTGCCTAACAAATCAAGTGCGAGCTAACTCCCTGGTAATTTTCAACGATTCTCAGCTAGTTGTTAATCAGATACAGAGAGAATATCAAGCTAGAGGCCTAAATATAGCAGCATACTTGCAGAAGGTATGCGAACTCCTAACTGCCTTCGAGAAGTATGAGATACGTTAGATTCCCCGATCTCAAAACTCTAATGCCGATGCACTGGCCTGATTTGTGACTGCCTGAGATGCAAAATTTTTAGGGGTAATACCAGTAGAGTTCTTAGTTGCCCCGAGCACAAAACAGCGAGCTAAAACGTTGACGATTGATGTGCCTCAAGGTTCATGGATGAATCCCATTCTGAATTATCTGCAAAATAGGAAAATGCCATAAGATAAGCTAAAAGCATGTCGATTGCGAGCTCGAGCAACCCGCTATTGTGTCTATGACGATAAGTTATACAAAAGAGGGTTTTTAATCTCGCTTTTACGATGCATTGATGGCACTGACTACTAAACTGTGTTAGAAGAGATCCATGCGGGTCATTGTGGTAATCATGCTGAAACACTATCATTGGCACAGAAGACACTATGGTAAGGATTTTACTGCCCTTCAATAAAGCAAGACGTAGTAAAACTGGTCAAGAAATGTGACAAATGCCAAAAATTTGCTAAAGTCCCACGAAATCCACCAACCTACTCACAACAGATAAGTAGCCCATGGTCATTTGCTATCTGGGGTATGGATCTAATTAGGCAGCTTCCAGCAGCCTGCGGAGGATGTAAGTATGCCATAGTAGCAATCGACTACTTCACCAAATGAGCGGATGCCAAAGAACTCGAACAGATCTCCACTTCAAAGGTACAAATATTTATATAGGATAATATTATTTGCAAGTTCAAAGTTCCACGGCAAATAGTCACGGACAATGGAACCCAATTTACTAGCGAGCAGTTCATCCAGTTCTGCGAATTGCTGGGGATCCAGAAGTATTTCACGGTCGTGAACCACCCCCAAGCCAATGGACAGGTCGAAGCTATCAACAAAATAGTCAAACAGCTCCTAAAGACCAAGCTACAGGCCAAAAAGGGGGCTTGGGTGGACGAACTACAAACGGTACTTTGGGCCTACCGAACTACAGCTCGAAGCACCACAGGGGAAACCCCATTCTCAATGGTGTATGGGTTCGAGACTATGATTCCAATAGAGAACAAGGTGACCAGCCAGCGGAGTGCCACCTTCAATCCAAATGATAATGACGAGCTGTTGATAACGAACCTAGACCTACTTGAGGAAGCGACAGACATAGATCACTTGAGAGTTGCCATTTATCAACAAAGGGTGGTGCACTATTACAATAGAAAAGTCTGGATTCGACACTACAAGGTCAAAGATCTAGTACTGTGCTTGATACTTCCCAGAGCTCAAAAGGCTAGTGATGGCACACTAGGCCCTAACTAGAAAGGCCCCTTCATCATTAAAGAAGACTTAGGGAATGGAGCATATCACTTGGCAAATATGGATGGAGCCATTCTCCCGTGATCTTAGAATGTAGAACACCTCCGTCCTTACTTCCAATGAGTGTAAATGTTCTTACTCACGCTCCAACCTTCTGTTGCAATTAATTTTCATAATTTTGATTGGAATTTATGAATTTTCATGCATTACACTTTATGTTTATTTGATTGAATATCCCTAAAATGAGGGATTGAGAAACCATGGTTTGCGGCCCACTCAACTTAGCCATTGTGCTATGGTTTACGGCTTAACTGAGTATTCATCTTGGTTCCCCCCTCAAGTCGTGGTTTACGAGCTGAGAACCATTCATCTTGACTTAATGTCATGATTTGGCACCTACTGAGCAACCACTTCCATTATATAAGCTAAGGGTTTATCAGATGGGGTCCTTTCATCTTAACTCAAGTCATAGTCTGTGACCAACCTGGGTGTTCCCTCTCAACTCATTTAAAATTTGTAAAAGCCATGGTATGTTAGCTGGGGTCAGCCTATGATCCACCTAGACATATAACTTGGCAATACAAGTTGGAGTTTCACTAGTTGAGGTCATTTCATCTTAGCTCAAGCCATGGTCTGCGACCTTCTTGGGTGTTCACTCCCGATTTGTTTAACTTGTGAAGAGCAACGATATGTTAGCTGAAATCTCAATACGATCTACCTAGACATATATCTTGGCAAATTTTTCATTATGACCCACATGTTAATTCGTCAAAACGTGTTAGCTAAGGTCTATCTTAATTTGCCTAATATGACTATTTACGACCTACCAGACACGCATCTTGATTATCAATTATTATGTTCAACGATCACGAGCTATTCAATCGTGGCATAGTAGCTGAGATCGCAAGATGATCTACCTGGGCGTACATCTCGGCAAGGTTTTCAATATAATCTTGTTAAGATGTGTTATCCAAGGGTTGTCTTACTTTGCCTAGGTATGGTTGATCGCACCTTACTAGACACGTATTGATTAATGGTCATTACGTTTATTGTCGATGAACTATTTCAAGCTTGTTAATCTGCGAGCTAAGAACTCTCTAAGTCTATCTGGACTTATGTCCGGACGATTCATTTTCAAGTTATATCATGAAGATTAGTTCAAAATTATTTTGTTAAGTCTTTGATAAATTTCAAGTTTGATTGGCTTGAGTTCCTGAAGAAATTTAAAGTAAGAAACACGAGTTCAGAAATATCCAATTTCATTGACAAAAGACGCTTGTGTTACAAAACAAAAAGAGAAAAACAAAAGGAGCCTAGCTAGGGGGAGCAGCAATTTCGGCGAGTTGAACTTCGGCAGCTTTTGATGGTTTGACCTCGATGTTATCAGCTGGTTGGACCTCGACGTTGGCAGCTAGCGGGACGACCTCAGATGGATCCAGCGGGGTGGAAGCCTCGGCATCCTTAGCAGCTTCAGCCGCATGCCACTCCACCTCCTCGACAGCCTCTCCACCAAAGAAGGAAAAGTCCATCTCTAGATGGTTTAACCACAAGGTGTAGAGGAACCCTGAGCAGGTGTCTAATACAGCTTCTGCACGTGCTTGAACTATCCGGGATTCCACACCCTCCTTGATGTCGTTGATGGTCGTGTTCGCCATCCGCTTGCAGTCCTCAGCACGAGCCTCGACCAGCTTTAGATCGTCTATGGTCTTCAGCAGCTCCTCCTTAATTTTATTCAGCTTGCCGGTGAGTTTGGAGTTAGAAGTCTCCTGTAAAGTCTTTTCCTGGCGAAGCTCCTCCTCAAAATCTTTATTTCTTTGTTACAGATCTCGCAACTTTATTTCAAGCCTTTCCACGACCTTCCGAAGCTCGGCAAGCTGAGACTCCTTCTCCTTCTCAAGCTTATTTACTTCGCCCTTAAATGCGATGCTGGCTACCTGGAGCCGCCCCTCAAAATCCTACTCCAGCTTCTTAACTTTCATGGTAACGAGGGAGATCTACAAGACACAAAGGGTTAGCTCGCGAAAACAAAACAAAGAAGCTAAGGAATAAAGAAAGAACTTACCAGGAAACTATTGCGAGCTATGTAGTTGTAAAGTACCGTCCCTTTCATTTCCTCCCGTTCCAGAGGTTCGACAGTCAAGCCCACAAGCATGGGCATCTCGTCCAGGAGAGCGCTGAAGTAGGTCCCTCCGGCCATGGCTTCCAAGGTGGCCTCCTTCTCGGGGACTTCGGCCCTTTTGCTCCTATTGTCCTCCCGCTGCTGATCTAATGACCTTTTTAAACTAGCAGTGGGAGCATTTGAAGCCTCCTTCACGACTTCTTTTTTGCGAGCTCAGCTAGCCTCCCGTTGTTCTGAAGAGGTGGGGGCTTGTTGCTGTTGTTGTTGGTTGTGAGGCCGCTACTATTGTTGTTGTTGGTGTTGTTGACGTCGTGGTCGCGGTTGCGGCTGTTCTGACCTCCTGCCCCACGAGCTTGAGCTTGGAGTCACGGATGAAACAACACCCGACCTGGCCCCGAACTTCTTCGGCATGGTGAGGCTGAAGTTCACCATGTCTGCAACTGAACGTCATTTCCCCTGCTGTTGCTGGTCTCGGTGAGTTCTAAGGAAGAAGGAATGAGCTTTGAGCCTTTAACTCCGATGTGCTTTCCCTCTACGATCTCTTCGTCAAGGGGTAGCGCGAGCTGGAATTCCCTAAGAAGCTCATATGTGATCTCGAGATCTTCCGAGCCTGACCCCGCAACAACAAGATTGTCAAGGACTTCGGTCTCGTCAATTGACAAACTTAGCCTCCCGCTTTTCAAAATCTGCACAACAAAATGAAGATATCAAGACACATATGTAAAGTAAAAAAGAACCTATGCGAGTTGATATGCCCTTACATGGGGTCATAGCGAGGGGCAAGAAACAAAGAACCAATTGGACTTGTAATCGCCCATGTTGGATTCCCCTTTGCCCTGCCCTAGAAGAGGATGGCCTTGTATGGTGAATGATGAGCTGTCAAGTAGTACAACCCGTCCTTAGCACTCTTAAAAGAAAAAAGGAATTTGATGAGTTTTGGAGATGAGGGAGAAAGCTCATTCCTAAAAAATAAAATGGTTAGGGAAGTGAGTTGTGTATATGAGTACGGGGTCAATTAAAAGGGTGTGAGCTTGAGCTCGTTCAAAAGGTTGAGAAGGTATGGTGGAACGGGAAACCTAAACCCAAACTCGAGGTGTTGGGGGCTAATGACAATGAAGCCGATTGGGGGGTAAGCCGCATGGCAGTTCGAATAAGGGATAAACGCCCGACAATCCTTCAGGAGACGAAATTCTCGGGCACAAGTCGTCACCTCATGGAACTTGACCTTGGAAGGGAGTTGTCTGGAGACCTCTCGCCCCTCACTCCCTTCAGCGACCTACCTGCTGACAGTTGGAGCAATTTCTAAAGACGTCATTTATGTGACCTCCCTAGCCCGCGAGCTCGTTCCTTCAATGTTATGCATCTCCATCACGAGGCAATCTTTGAAATTAAAAGTATCGTCTTCTCCTATGATATGGTTGCAACGCTTTTTACCTGAGTTCTCTCAAACAAAATCGGACGTCTACAAAAAAAGAAAGAACAGTCAAGTCGCAAGTTGCGAACCAGACCTCGAAGAACTGGAAAAACCCTAGAAGTACTCCCTATTTGAAAGGTCATGCACTTTGCAACAAGACGCCGCCTAAGGCGGAGGGGCTACAGCTAAAAGTCCGGTACTCCATGGAAGACTAATCCTAAGGTCTTTAAGCCTAAAGGCTTTGAAGATACTGAATAAATCGATTTAAATTGGTGCACCAGAAAATGGGAAGCACCACCGACAGAATCAGAGAGGCCAACGGCGGGAAACCGACAATGAATGTCCTAAACGAAAGAAACTTCAAGAAAGAGGTAGAGATCGCGAAGGACTCACCAAACAATGGACTTCTTGTTGGTATGAAAGTTCGCAGCAAGCCTCGAGCGACAGTCGGTGCTTGAACGATTGCATTCGGAAGAACTTGATCACAATAGAAGCCTCGAGAGCAAAAAGCTAAAACAAAGATTTTTCAAAGTGCCGTGAAGAGGGAAAATCAAAGAATTTCCCTGCCATTTATACCTTTAGCTTGATCGATCTCAATCGTTAGATCAAAATGGCTTATGGCATGCCCCACATCCACCGATTGCAGGACGGCTCGTGGGCCCCGTAGTTGTAATCATGCGCAGTAATAAGGAAACTTGCGTATTAAATGCACCCCAGACAAGACGTGCAGCATGAAACGTCGTGAATTGAAGCGATTGGGCAGAAGTCTGAAAAGTGGATTCACAGCTATAATGGTTAGCATGCATCAGCTCCCAATCCGAAGATCGCACTGCGAGCTAGGGGGCTTATGTTATGAGTATTTCTCGCACTACTTCTTATGGGTTGGGCTTGACCCAGCAGGTCGGCTCAATTTCCTGAACCCCAATAAACCTGAGCTCATCAGAACAAGGTCACACGTCGCTGAAACCCGAGCTCAAATCGCGGAATCAAGCGAGCTCCCAGCAAGGCTTCTAGCGAGCTCTCAGCGATGCCCCTAGCTCATTAGTCTAACCGTTCAGCTCGTAAATCAAACTATTTAGCTCACATAATAACAAGATTGCTGAATAATCAAAGGCAAAAACCCACCTACTTTATGAGGCAAACCAGATCTCTAGTAATACGGAGCCTACTCTCGGTTTTATGGAGATGATAAAGACACATTGTCCCCCATGGTATCATCTTTACACTTTTGTGTTTTAAGTAATTGTAAGCACCTCTCACTATAAATAAGGGTCAAAATACTATTGTAAAAAAGGAAAACCATAATGATATACTGTTACTCTACGGGAATAATTAGATGACAGTCGTGGAGTAGACATCGCTCTGGCCTAATTACGTAAAAACCCCCCACGTATGTTTTATTCCGTTCCTCCTCCTTGCATTTGGGCTTATTTCTTCATTGTGAGCCTACGAATCACGATCGGCTAATTCTGAATGTCGACAAATTCCAACCATAATAGGTGGTAAAGTAACTTCCCATGGGAAAGTGAAAAATATTTTAGACAAAATTACCTTTTGATTTATTGCAAAAATAAAGAATAAAAACATAATATTACAATACCACATTAAAACTTTAATTATGTTACTTTATTTTGGTATATAGTATATAATATATATAACTATATATTAATATAATATTATATATTATATATCATATTTTATTTATAATATATCATATATGATTATATTAGATGATATATATTTTTTATTATAAATTATTTTCTTATATGATATATATTATTTATAATAATAAATATATATTTCCAAATATATATCATATATTATATCATAATATTTAATATATTGTATATTATATATTACAAAAGTATAAAGATGTATGATCAACTTCCTTAGGTCATTAGCAACAGGAAGGGATGTTGTGGCTATTTTATGAAAGTTTAAATATTGATTTAGTGAAAAAAATAAAGTTTAAGGGACGTTTAGACGAAATACTCAAAAATATAGGATATATACTGTCAATTTGCATTCTATATTTTTGTTACATTATTTATACTCTTAAATTTTAAATATGTAATAAAATGTACTATTTTATAGTTTTACTAATTTTGTATGTTATATTTGTATGCCCAAATTCTAAGGTTTTGTATGCCAGTAAGTTTCTTAAACCTAAATATGTGTTCCTTTGATAAATTGAAATAGTCCAAATAAACACATTTTTTTATTTAAATATCTTACAAAGTCTCAAAACAAATAACTTATAATTTTTAAAAAATCTCCTAAAATTTGTTCGACCAAAGTCTTATTCTAGTCTATTAAAGATGTCCGACAACTTCCTTTTAAAGAAGGTAACTGTTTGATTGACCGTGGCTAAAGTTTGGTCGACCAAAATGTCACAAGTTGCAAATAAAGTTCTCAATCTTAGGTGATTAGTTTAATTGACCAATATTATAGATATAGTCAATTAAAGATAGATAATGTGTGGTCGATCAAAACCTTCTAGTGTAGTTTAGGACAAAAGTTTTAGAACCAATTTTTATTCAATAAAATTTAAGTTTGGTCAATCAAAATCTTTTAGAATAGAGCATGACTATCCTAAAAAAACCAGTTTAATCAACCAAAACTTCACTTTACTTGACCAAAAATTATCAAAATTAAGATTGATTTTTACCATGTTTCTTAAACACTTTTTATGATCAAAATTCATTCATATTAGAAAAGACAATCTCCTAAAGTCGAACTTCTATAAAATTTGTATGCATTTGAGCTTGATTGTGGTCTTACTTATCCATTTATATCCATCAACAAAACACACTTTAAATTAGAAATTGTTTTAGTGAAAGTTTAGAAGAAAAGTCTTGAAATTCTCATAAAACTCGATCCACCCTCGCCCCCAAAGTTATTTTTCTGAGCAATATTTTAAATGTAAAACTCATGAAAAGACTTGTTTAAAGTCCATTTTATATAAGATAGAAGATAATCATCAATTAAACTCAAACCTAACAAAATTCTTAATGAACAAATTTAAGTATAAAATTTAGCTCAACCCTGAACCTAGCAAAACTCGACTTGACTCAACTTTGTTTGCAATCATATGACTATGTGTTTTGACACATTTAATAAGTATTCTTAATGCTATTTAAAATTTTAACTCCGCAGTTATGTTTATTTATAACTATATTTTCTCCAAGTTATTATGTCAACAACAAAACTACAAATCATAAATTATAAAATTTCTTTGGATGGTGGGATTTGTTACTCAAAATGGAAGGGAAATTGTTATTTTGCCCGAGAGACTTATGATTGGTTGATAAAATCTAGCCAAAATAACAAAAATGCCCCTCACCCATTTGTAAAATTATTTCCCCTTCCCTTCCCACAGGAGTGGAGCCAGAAATTTTAGACAGGGTAGGCAAAAATTAAATAGTATACAAAAATTTTAAATAATATAATATTAAAAAAATATATCAATAAATTAGACAATGGACACATTTTCATATTTTAACAACGTCCCATAATAACATCATTATCAATTTTATTAAATATCTATTTTTCAATATACACAACTAAAATGTCGTTCAATTATTAATCTCCAATTCGATTGCGCAGTCGAGTCTTGATAAACTTCATGACAAACTGTCATTCAATCATTGATCTCTAATTCAATTACTTAGTTGAGTCTTGAAAAACTTCATATTTTCTACCATAATTTCAAATATGTAATTGATAAATCTATAACAGAAAATGAAAAAAATTAATCCTTTTAATTAAAACACAGTTAAAGAAACGTTCAAGGGAAGATAACATACATAAAAGAAAAGTGGGTCAAATTTTCATATATATTACTTTTAATTTTTGGTTAGAACTAAAAAATGCACTGGTAGTCGCCATCAGCCACCATGGCTGGTTATTTTCAGAGATCAAAGGCAACCATTCGACACCATTATTCTCATTGACCAACATATCCAAAAATTAGCAAAATCTAACGGACAAATTTCGTAGATATATGCTTAAACTTTTGGCCAAATCTAGTGCATGTAAATGCACTGGCAGTCACCACCAGCCACAGTGGCCAGTGATTTATGGCAATTAGAAGCAACCACCCAACACCCTTATCCCTATTGACCAACATACCTAAAAACGAGCAAAATCTAACGGCCAAATCTTTGTAGATCTAAATTTAAACTTTCAGCTAACACTAACGCGTGTAAAAGCACTGTTAGCCCCATCGGGCACCGTGGTCGGTGGTTTTCAGCAATCAGAG
This sequence comes from Diospyros kaki, assembly GCA_036245055.1. Taxonomy (NCBI): domain Eukaryota; kingdom Viridiplantae; phylum Streptophyta; class Magnoliopsida; order Ericales; family Ebenaceae; genus Diospyros; species Diospyros kaki. The sequence continues at coordinate 7,055,669 of BSEG01000010.1, forward strand.
GCAACCACCCGACACCCTTATCCCCATCAATCAACATATCCAAAAACAAACAAAATCCAATGGTCGCATCTTCGTAAATCTAAATTTAAATTTTTTACCAAACCCAACATACACGTAAATGCACTGACAATTGCCACCAACCACCATAGCCGGTTGTTTTTGAGGATCAGAGGCAACCACCCAACACCCTTATCCCCATCGACCAACATACCCAAAAACCAACTAAATTCAATGGTCGAATCTTCGTAAATCTAAGCTTAAACTTCATGTCAAACCTAACACGCGCATATATACATATATATCATAGATCTATACTGAAAATAATTGCTGATAAAACTAAAAGACTTACCTCATTGTAGATCGGTACCACTTTGATGGTGAAAATACAGTCAGATCGAAGATTAGACTTTGAGTCTTGGGTGGGAGGCTAGGTGAGTTCTTGCTTCAGTGTAATGCAGGTGAGAAATGTGGAAGAGATGCGGTGGAGAGAGAGAGAGAGAGAGATAAAGAGAGTCGGTGAGGTAGAGGAGACGTTAGTGCCCAGTAGCGCAATGACACGCTCGCGCGTGTGTGTGTGTGTGTGGAGAGAAAGAGAGAGAATGAAGGTTGGGTGGGTGAGATGGGTTATTGGGTATTCAAAAAAAAAAAAAAAACTGTTAAACTATTATATATAATAGAATCTTTTAAAAATCTAGGGTAGGCAACTACCCACCCTTAGTTGCCCACCTTTGGTTGTACATAGCTTCGCCCTGCCTTTCCATGGCCGTCTCCTCTTTCTTTTTTTTTTTTCATGGTCATCTCTAGCAACCCCCTTCATCTTGTCGCATCATAGCTTTGTCTTGCGTCAATCATCACTGTATCCTCTCTTTTTATAGTTGTTGTAAACGACAATGTAAAAAGAAGAGAGAAAAAAAAACAAAAAGGATGAGATAACCATGGAAAGAAAAGGGAAGTAATTTTGCAAATGGATGAGGGCTCTGTTTTCCCATTTTAACTAGGGGTGTGCATTTTTTCAGTTAAACCAAACCCACGAACCAAACTAAACTCATCGAACTGATCGGTTCAGTTCGGTTATTTGGATTATCAGTTAGTGGTTCGGTTAGAAGAATCGTGTAAGATTCGTTCGGTTAATTTCAACCGATTACCCAAAGAAATCGAACCAACCGATATATGGAGCGACGTCGCTTTGTATATCTTAAAACGATGTCATTTTGCGTTTACACCCTAGCCTTAGTCGATTCTATTTGCGCACATCATTCATTCGAGAGACTCCTTTCCTTCCCAAATCCCAAGTTCAAAAAGAGAGAAGGCGAAACCCTAACCCAGTAACCCCCTTCCGAACCCTGACCATTATCGTTGTCGTCGTCCGTCGCCCTTGGTTCCTTCGTCACCTCCGCCATCCGTCCCCTTTCCCTTTGTTGTTACTGTTAAATATCATCATAGTCACACAAGTGAGGTAAGTCTCTCATCGCGTCTCTCTCTCTCTCTCTCTCTCTCTCTCCGGTATTTAACTTTATTTTTGGTTATGCAGATATCAGTGTCGAGTCGCCAACCGTCTACTACCTGTCCATCATCTATCCGCCTTCCGACCATCTTCCGTCCACTCCTAGCTATTTTTTGATTTATTTTCATTTTTTCGTTTTGGTTTTGATATGCTACTCAACTTTGTGTACAATGTTAGCAACTTGGCATCAATCCTTTAATTAAATGATTTCTTCTTGGCATCAATCCATTTTTTTCTACTGCCAACTGACTTATGGTCTATTTCAAGACCCCAAAATAGAGGATTCAGACATGGGGAGTTTTTTTTCTTAATTTTGTATTTTAGTTTGTTGTTTTATACTTTTTTATTCATGTCTATTCTATTTCTGATTTTAATAGTTTTCTTTTAAACATAGTCAAATGGATCTTTAAGGCCTGAGTTGTAATAGGATTAGGACCCGTGAACAGGTTCAATTTTTTCAAAGTCATACTTAAAAAATGCATGACAAATAACATATTTTCACTCATAAAATAAAAAACAAATATTTTTCAAAATCATGTGTAAAACCATAACATATCTTCTCATATATGAAAAATTGTTTTTATAACATAAGTATATTGTAATACCCCATGTTTGTATGAGGCTGCCACGTAATTTCAATAAGTTTAGAATACCGAAAAATTAGTTTGATAGTAGTTTTAGGTACTGAATCGACTGTAGGGAATGCCTCAGAGTGAAACTGTCTAAGAAAAATAATATGGTCTCGATAAGCATTCCGAGATAAGATTTATGGTATCGAAAGAAATCAGATCGGGAACAGTTTTCAGTACAGCTAAAATGCAGCTATCATTTAGGCTGCAAAATCGAATCGTTGTAGGAGACTTCCGGGAAGTCAACGAAAGCCTGAGGGGGCTCCGATTTTCCGTAATGAGTAGCCCTTCAGTGGTTTCAAGATGAAACAATAGCCCAGTGAGGATGTTGGGACAAAATCATCTTAATCGAGTAATTTTGGATTATTAATTTTGCGTTTTCGATATTAGGATGCAAATTAATTTGAGGTTTATGGGTGTAATTGTAATTAGAGGATTACCCAAGTAAATTAGAGATGAAATTTGAGATTTAAATGTGTAATTCCTTTATTATTATAGTGTAATACATAATTATATATATAGATAGATGTGTGTGCGTGAATGGCAAATAACCAACTTTTGTGAAGCTTTAATAGTCGAGATTTTGGCCGTAAAATGCGAAGATTGTGGCAGCATGAATTGAGGAAAGAAGTCTGTAAGAGGTATGGAGTAGGTAGCGTCTGAAGATTTGAGGGATTGAGCAATTAATATGATGTATGATATATATATATATATGTATTCGAATGGAGTAGTGGTCAAGGCAGTGGAGACTATAAATTGGCAATGGCTTTGGTCGATTGAGAGGCATCAAAGCAAATTGAGGGAAGAGAGGGAGAGAAAGAAAGAGCTTGGTTGAGAGAGAGATGGCTCGCTGGTGCTCGCAAGCGGCCATTGTAATATCCTAGTATTTTGAGAATAATAATAATTAATTTTATATTTAAAATATTTTTTAGAAATTATAATTGAGAAAACTAGTGGGTTAACTTGAAGAAAATAAATAAGTAAATGGGTTTAGAATTAGTGGGCTAAATTAAGTAAATGGGCTTATAGTTAATGGGCTAAGCTGAGAAATGAAAGGTTAAGTAAATGGGCTTAGAGTTAGTAGGTTAAGAAAGTGGGCTTAAAATTTATGGAAAGTGGGCTTAAAATTTATGGACTAAATGAAATAATAGTCCATTCAAAATAGAATTTAGTTGAAAAATAATAATCAAAGATAATAGGTGAATTAATGGAGAATGTGGGAGACAAAATATGGTGTGAATAAATAATCAAAGATAATAGGTAAATTAATGGAGAATGTGGGAGACAAAATATGGTGTGAATAAATAATCAAAGATAATGAGTGAATTAATGGAGAAATGTGGAAGATAAAGTAGAGTATGGACAAATAATTAAAGATTATGAGTGAGATTTAGTGGAAAATTAAATAAAAAAATGATAAAATAATAAAAACTAGTGGATCACTACAATTAAACTAAAATTAATTCAACCTCTATAAATAGAGAAAACTTGAAAGGTTAGAAGACTTGAATTAGAAATGTTGTAAGAAAGAAGGATTTGAGAGGAGGAGAGAGATTTGAAAAAGGAAAAAAGAAAGAGATTGTGAGAAAAATTGAGCTTGTGAAATAGATTTGGAAGGAAGAAGTAAGGAAGAGGAATTTGGGCACATCAAAGACAAGGTTGAAGAAAGTGTTACAAGGTAAGTGTAAAATATCTCAAATAGATGGAAGTTGATAATATTTTCTTTTATCTTATTATGTTTAATTTTATGAAACATATTAAAAAAAAAATAAGTGTTTTATTTTATGAATTATTATGGAAGAAATTTATGGAAAATATGGAAAAAAATATTTATTTGGTAATTGTTGGGACAAAAAGAATTCTTGGAAAATAGAAGAAAAATAAGAAGAAATTATGAAAATTCCCATAAAATTTTAAAAGATTAGAAATGTTGTTTTATGAATTTTTGTGGAAAAAAAATTTAAAAAAATGCTTAGGAAAGTATTAATTTTGGAATTATTGAGGAAATAATGGGGAGAAATTTAAGCGATTGAGAAAAATAAGTTTTAATACCCCTTGAATAAATATGATGTCCAGGGATCATTGAGACTAAAGTTTGAGTATAACTAAGAGTCTAGTGCGAAAGTCGAGGCGAGCACGTTTTTGAGATTAAAGCACATTTTTCGAGACTCAAGCCGATTTCAAAGGTAAGATAGTATTTCTCAAACCTAATTTGTCTATGAAAGTTAATTTCTAAAATGTGCCATATGATTTGATAGAATGATAAATGCGATGTATGTTTCAAAGTATGTTTCGACATGTTGACATGGTATGATGTGTGCAAATGTCACGTAGATGCATTTACATAAAATGATGATGATATGCATATGTTCACATATAATCCATCGTTACTCATGCATTGCATATGTTTGAGAGTACGGGTGGGCATCGCTGCTTTACCAAGGGTGCACCCATACACCTCGGCCTGCAAAGAGTTGGTCGTAAAAATGGTAAGTGGCATATAAAGTATGGATGTCCGTCGGCTCAAACAGGCCAAATGACAGGACATTATGCATTTACATTCATTCATGAATATTATACTCTTACTTAGATGGCCGATCATCTAATTGGGCGATGCCTCTGGAATATTTAATGTTCCAGATGGAAGTCATAGTAGAAACGAAGGAAATGAAGGCATGTGATGGCACTCGTTGAAGTGCGTAAATGTATCGGTTATTTATATAACCTGTCATGTTATGTCTTGCTATGTTATCCATGATGTTAATTATGATATTTCAACATGTAATATTAAGGGATGATCATGATTATGTTTAAACACTAGTACATTTGAGAATGATGTTATGATTTTATTATGAATATGAATGTACAGTTCTGATGTTAAAAGCTTGTTAAGTATTAGGTTATGATCTATCATGTTTCTGCTGTTAGCTATAGTTACCCCAATGAGGAGAATGAGAGAAAGAAAAAGAAATATATGAGGTAGAATTGATAAAATAATTATTAATTAACAAATGTTGGGGTAAGAAACGCTTCGAGAAGAATGGGGCGTTACAGCCATGGTCGAGAGCTTAAGCGAAGTAAAGGAGGCTAGCGGGTTGAGAAGCTATGGCAAGCTGTGTGCGGGCTAGAGGCAACCTCGAGATTAGCCGAAGGCAGCTGAAATGAGCAACAACCACAAGTCGGAAATGGACAAAGCCAGGCCAACAGCTGGGCACGGCAGCAAGCGATGCAGGGGAGGCCGATCGCGGCGAGGAGGCGGAGCGAGCGGCTGATGGCGACCGAGGGTGGTCGGCGAGGCCTGTGACGACGAGCGAAGGCCCAAGCAGGCGGAGTTGGGCGACGGGTTGAAGCTGGTACGTTGCAGGCGGGAAGAAGAAGAAGAAGAAGAAGAAGAAAAGAAAATAAAAGAAAAGAAAAAGAAAAGAAAATAGGAAAATTATGGAGAAAAATTCTAGAAAAAAATTTTAGAAAATAGGAAATTATGTTTCGGTAATATTCCGGAGATTTTGGCGAGAAAAATGGTTTGAGCACGCATTTCGAGAATATAACACACATACCGAGGAAGCCAGAGAGGCTAGGTTAAGGTAAGTAAAATTTCCTAAAAAATTCAGGAATATTATTTTAGGAATTTTTATAGTGAAATATTTAGTTTGGATTTATTGAGTAAAAATAGGAAGAAATAGAGAGAAAAATAAAGAAAATGCAAGAAATTATGGAAAAATAGGTTTTAATACTTATTTAATCAAATATGGTGATTAGGATGCTTTGAAGCTTAAAGTTGAAGTGACTTGTGTGAATTTTGAAGTTGGCACTCAAATTGAGGCAATGCACGAATTTCGAAGCAAGACGCGAATATTGAGGTAGCTCGATAAGCTTGAGAAGGTAAGTGGTACTTCCCAACACGATTAAGTTTTATGAAAAATGCTTGGTTTGTAAGTGATTCAACCCAAAACCCGATTTTAAGTAAATGATTTTATCATGTTGTCATACCTTGATATGAATATATCATGTAGATTGTATTTACATGTATTGATGATGAGATGTGCATATGTTTACGATGATATTATTGAGCATGCATCGTATGAGGGTTTGAGATATAGACTGGCACCGCTGCTCTGCCAAGAGTGCATCCATCCATCCCGACTTCGAAAGAGGTGGCTGTAAAAATGGGGAGCAGCAGTTGGGTGCAGTCGACTCAAATCGAAATGATATGGAAAAGACATTTTGCATAATACATTCATGCACGAAATATGTTTATTGTTCCCTTACTTAGATAATTCATCATCTAACTTGGGTTGTGTCCCTAGAATATTCAAACGTTCTAGATGGAGATTGTAGCAAATACGAGGATGAATGAGCCATGAAATGACATTTAGCAAAGTGCATGATGAATTGAATGAAATGTATGTAATGTAGCCCATGTATTTAAGTTCTGCTACATTGAAATCTAAATGTTTTGAGGAATGATGATATATAACCATTTGGTTATTGATGATGTACAACCCTATTTAGGGTTAATGTTAGTTGAGAACTTATACTTTGTATTAAGTTGAGGAATGATGATGTAAGAACTGAATTTCGGTTTATGTTAAGATGTCAGATTCGATCCTTGCTTCCGCATTTGATGTGTTTAATGATTCTCTTTCGAGAAAAATGATTGGAAGTTTTGGGACGGATTCGAGGTATGATATGATTTAGGATTAGTTTGAAAGGAAAAAAATTTATTGTCCCAAATTATAACGCGCTCAAGAAAGCAAGGCGTTACATATATTATAATCAACCGTTATGCTTACACAGTTGCACAAAACAGTGCTTATGAATATAGGTTTCTATTGATTCTAATGGTGGTATTATTTAAACCCCACTAAGGTTATCCTTCCAAGACCATTCAAATAATAGTAATGTTGAAAGAGACTAATTTTGATAATATTGTTGTAATATAACAAGGAGTATAAGTGTTATTACACTGGTACTTCATTCGAAATGGCTGCCTCAACGTCCTCCTCTTGCAATGTACGTAAAGTCATACTGCTATTGCTATATGATATTTTTGTAATTGATCCTTGTTTTCATGTGTTGGGTTTCCTAATTTATGTACATAGATGTCATTTCCAACTATAGTCTTTAGTCTTTAAAAATATTTAAATTAAATTAAAATTACTCTTTAGTCTTTAAATACCTTTAAATTAAAATTACAATTGTCAGTTGTATTAATAATATAATTTTAGATGGCAAGAGAAGAAAACATGACTCACGCCACAAATATCCCTAGTATGGATGATAATTTAAGGCATGCACCAATAGCACCTACCCAAGATAGCCAACTAAAAAATAATAGAGGTGCAATATCACTTGGAAAGGCAAAGAGAAAACCAATAAGAGCTAGATCAGAGGTTTGGGATCATTTCACCAAGTTTACAAATTAAGAGAGTGAGATTAAAGGGAGATGCAAATATTGTTCTAAAGAGTTCCACTGTGATCCCAAAAAAAATAGAACTGCAGTTTTAAGGAATCATATGGGAACTTGTAAGAAACACCCTCATGTTGTAGAATCTCGTCAAATGGAATTACATTTTCAATCAACTACAACAGAGAGTGAGAGAGAGGGTGGTGATAATTTTGTTTCAGTGGTTAATTGAAAATTTGATCAAGTGCTCGCAAAAATGGCTTTAGGTCGTATGCTGATGGTAGATGAGCTACCTTTCAAGTTTGTTGAGCGTGAGGGGTTTAGACACTTCGTGAATGTTATTTGTCTAAAATTTCGGTTTCCTTCACGTTTGACTATGACGCGTGATTGTTTTGAGTTATTCAATGAAGAGAGGTTGAACATGATGAATGAGTTAAAAACTTATTGTCAAAGAGTTAGCTTAACCACTGACACTTGGACTTTACTTCAAAGAATGAATTATATGTACTTGACAGTGCACTATATTGACAATACTTGGAGTTTGAAGAAAAAAATCTTAAATTTTTGTCCAATATCTAGTTATAAGGGTGATGTCATTGCTATGGCAATTGAGAAATGTCTCATGGGATAGGAACTTGATAGAGTTTTTACTTTGACAATGGATAATGCTAGTTCAAATGATGTTGTAGCTAATTTCAAGAAAAAAAAAAGGTAAAATGGGATACTAGTATTATGAATGGGTAATATTTGCATATGAGGTGTGTGACTCACATTATAGATCTACTTGTAAAAAATAGGTTGAAAGACCTAAATGAATCAGTAACAAGAGTTAGCGATGCAGTGAGATATGTTAGACAATCCCCAGCAAGATTGAGAAAATTCAAACAATGTGCTGAAATGAAAAAAAATTGAATATAAGGGTTTGTTATCGTTAGACGTTGCAACTAGATGGAACTCCATCTACTTAATGTTAGAAACTGCTCAAAAGTTTGAGAGGGCTTTTGAGAGATTTGATGAAGAAGATCCTTGTTTTAAACTTGAAGTTAGTACAAGTAATTGGAATATTGATTTAAACCAAGTTATTACTATAGATGAGAGACCGAATCTAGAAGATTGGAATAAGATCAGACTTTTTTTCAAAGTGTTGAAATATTTTTATGAGCTAACTTTGCAAGTATTGGGTTCATCATATGTCACCTCAAACACATTTTTTCATGAGCTTGGTAAGATGCATTGTCTCTTACAGGGGTGGTTAGAGAGTGATGATTTTGAAATGGTGGAAATGGAAATAGAAATGAAAAAAAAAAGGTTTGATAAATATTGGAGGGATTCGCACAAAACAAATCACTTAATTTATATTATTGTAGTGCTTGATCCGAGGTACAAGTTAGAATATATGGAATATGTACTGAAAGAGATGTATCAGGGTGAAAGAGGAGTTAGTGTAGTTTTGTTATTAAAAAATTCCTTATATGCTTTATATGAGGAATATAAGAAAAAATTGGGACCTTGAGGTGATGCTGGAGAGCCATCTGAAGTGTCTACTCCAACTGTTGTGGAGGATGACGAGGACGACTCTGAAATCCCATTTTTTTCTCGCTTCAAAAAACATAAATGTGGCGATGGTAGTGGACCTACAATTGTGTCTTCAGAATTGGATAAGTATTTCAGTGAAGTGTATGAAGCTCCAGCTAAAAAAATCAACATTTTGAAATGGTGGTGTTGTTGCTAAAATACAACAATCTATTTTAATTGAGGATAGACGCAAGAGTCTCGAAAGTCATGCCTTCACTGATGAAAATTCGGACGAGGAATTGGATCTGATGGAGTTCCAAATCTGATAAACCGACGGAGCTGATGGTCTGACAGGTTGATGATCTTGGAGGCTGATGATCTGGTAGCCTCAAAATGATCTGGTGGCCTCAAAATGATCTGGTGGCCAAAAGTGATATGGTGGCCTCAAGCTGACCGGGTGGCCAAAAGTGACCGGGTGGCCTCAAGATGACCGGGTGGTCTTAAGATGACCGGGTGGCCTCGAGATGACCGGGTGGCCAAAAAGTGACCGAGTGGCCAAAAGTGACCGAGTGGCCTCAAGATGACGAGAGACCTCGGAGTGACGAGAGGCCTTAGTGTGACGGGAGGCCTTAGAGTGACGAGAGGCCTTGTGGTGACGAGAGGCCTCGGAGTGACGAGAGGCCTTGCTGATGACGAGATGCCTATAAAACAAGAACACCGTTAGGGCCCGGGTGGGGGTCCCCTCGCAAACCCTCCGATGCTTAAATTAGATCTTGAGAGAAATGCAAAATCGTACTTCAATTGCTCAAAATAGCGTACCTTATGATGAAGACATGATCTCGTATTTATAGCAGATGAGAGAGAGAAGATGTGCGAGAATCTCGCGGCCCATTTCGATGATTTCGCGGCCCATCCAAGAGAGAAAAGAGGAGAGATTGGCCCAAGCCACTCGGTCATGACCGAGTGGGGGGCCACCCGATCATGCATTCTTCTCCCATTTTCCTTGGCTTGGTTTTGAGTGGTTCCCATACTTCAACTTCATGCCCGATTTTCATGATTATTGAACGCGAATATCTCAAAACTCAAAACATAAAAGTTGTAGATAATTCTCTTATCTTTCCATAGAACTTTGAATCAGGTCAATCGGAGCTCATATAAGAAAGTTATGGTCGAAAAACTGAAGCAATGTCATACCCACTCGGCAAAATCGAGTGGGTCATAAATAACGAGTGGCCACTCGGTCATGACCGAGTGGGGGCCACTCGGTCATGACCGAGTGGGGGCCACTCGGTCATGTCTTCTTTTGCCTGACCGAGTGGGGGGCCACTCGGTTATGCCTTCTTTTGCCCTTTTGACTTGGTTCGAGTCCATCTTCCTTCAATACTTAACTCCGAGCCTTCATAGTGTAGGTGCATCAACTTCATACCCGATTTAACCCTTGATTAAGCCAGAATCTCTCAAAAAGCAAAACATAAAAGTTGTATATAATTATCTCATATTTCCATAGGACTTTGAATCATCTCAATCGGAACTCGTATGAGAAAGTTATGGCCGAAAAACTGAAGTAGTGTCATACCCACTCGGCAAAACCGAGTGGGCCCTCCCCACTTGGTCTCGGCTCGACCTCTTGCTCCTTCGGCTTACTTCCTTGATCTCCTACAACCCATTGGGCCTTTGGGTTTCATGTCCACGTCTCAAGACTGTTTTTTAGGTCTTGTGATTCTCCATGTTTACAGGGCATATCAGGTGGAAAACAAATTGTCATAGGTTTCCTATTTTGTCTTCAATGGCTCAAGATGTATTAGCAATTCCAGTTTTTACTATTGCGTCTGAGTTTACATTTAGCACTGAGGGTCGAGTACTTGATCTATGTAGAAGCTCTCTATCTCCTAAAGTGGTTGAAAGCTTGATTTGTACACAAAATTGGCTTTGGTCAGCTACCACCCCAATAAGTGTTGAAGAAGATTTGGAGCATGTTGAACAACTTGAAGAATGTAAAACTCAGTTTTACTCTTTTTTAAATTTAATCAAGAGTTGGTTCAATATATGTTACTTTGATATTAACTAATTCATTTTGCATATTGATTTTAGAATTGTCAAAAATTATCAAAAACAGTAGCAACTCAACGTCTAATATGGAAATTTAGATTTTTTATTTTGAAGATCTCGTTCATTTGTAAGTATATATGTTTTCTACTTTCTAGTTGTATAGATTTTATATTCTGTAAATCGGTAAATGTCCACTTAGCTAATGACATTGCTCTTCAACCATTTTCAAGTGTGGAATTATTGTAAATTAATTTGAATGAATAGTTTGTGAATTCGTTAATCATCTCACCTTCCAAGGTATGCCTCACAGAACAATTGCGAAAATAGAAAACAATATATGTCAATGTAATACCCAAAAATGATTTGAGGTTATAATGATATTTAATGAAGGGTATAACAGGAATTATCGAAAGAATAAGGCTATAGGACACACTAACGCAGTTTCAGACGACCAAAGCAGTCGGAGGGAGTACCCCAGGTCCTAGATATCCAAATAAAATGATATAGTACCGACAAACGATTCGAATTATAATTTTTAGTGATGAAAGAAGTGGGATCAGAAACAGTTTTCGGTACAGCTATCGATCGGGCTGAGAAAATCGAATCAATATAGGAGGCATCCAGAAGGTCAACGGAACATGCTAAGGACTAACATTTTAAGTGTAGAAAAACTCTTAAGTGAATTCGGGTTAAAATGAAGAGATTTAAGGTCAAAACAAACAATCGGGTCAAAGTATAATTTCCTAATTTTGCCTGAGGGAGGTCAAAGCGGTAATTTTTTGAAAGTTTCAAGGGTGAAATGGGGATTACTAATCTTGTGAGCCTTAGTGATGGTATTGGAAAGATCAAGGATGTCTTGGTAAGGGCTAAAATGGAATTGAAAGAAAGTAGGGGTCAAAGCGTAATAAACAAAAAATGCAATGTGAACGCATAGTGAAGGGAAATCGGCCGCCGCAAATCTTCGCGCGTGAAGGCCGAATCTGGTGATGGGACGGCTAAGGGCGACCTAGGGAAGGTGGTAGCCGACGGTAGGAAGCTTGGGGACCAAGCCATGGCTGATGATTGGTCGGAAGAAGCTCGATTTTTGGGTATAAAAGGGAGGCCGAGGGTTCAAGTTTTTGAAGCACAAATCGACCACATTTTTGGATGTTTTTGGGAGAGTGATTAAGGGGTTTCTGATCCTTGTGTTGAGGAAAAGAGAATGGGAGTGTTTTGAAGCATTTTGGGTTAGTTTAGAGGCCGATTAAAGCTCGGCCGAGAGCGGGTGACGGACCACCTTTCGCCACCTGTAACTGCTGATTTCAAGCGGTTTTCAGTGAGGTTTCGGCCTGAAAATGGTACCATCGTGATCGATACTTCATGGGCTTCAAGGGAATACCGGTTTCAGGGTCATCGGAGCAACCGCCGGCAGCCGGCTCAACGAAGAAGACGGTGGCGCGTGGCTTCACGCGCCAGCCACCACTCGCACTCACGCGCTAGGCGCGTGACGAGGGGTAATTTGGTGATTTCTCTTCTAGTATTTTTATTTATTTATTTTAAGATTTATCATGATTAAATATTTGAGGAAATATTTGAGAAGATAATTATTTTAGAATTATCAAGGTGAAAATTGGGAGAAAAATAAAGAAAATTATGAAAAATTAAGGAAAATGGATTGTAATGCTTCCTTAATTAAAAATGATATTTAGGAAGTATCATGGCTCGAGGTTGAGCACAAGTTCAAAGGTTTGGGATTTGACACGCAAATCGAGGTCGTGCACGAGGATTGAGGCAATCCAAATACGTTTGAGGTGAGTGGTCTGATCCTAACTTTACTAAATCTTAAAAATGTGTTAAAATGTGTGTAGTGAGTTCAAGTGGGCGGTGTTACCCTCTCGAACTTGGGTTACACATAATTGGACCAGTTTTAATGAGTGGTTTTTACCTTCTGGAACTTGGGTTGTTTTGCAATGACGTTTTATTCGTGTATTTATGGCATCATCTGCATATTGGTTATGTGGTATATTGCATCAACTGTTTTTACTTATAAAGGAGTCGGTGCATGGCGTGTGATTTTCATATCATCGAGGTATTGATATTCGTGTCGGTGTTGTGTCCGTGTAGGACGGGATGAGGTCTACTTGAGAATGGGACAATGTTAATCTAGGTGAACGAGTGTCATGATGGGGCACTCAAGGGATTAAGTATGTCCCGGCAAGGTCAACCCCAACGGTGTGTGGAATGGTGTTTTCCACAGGAGGTTGAGTATGTCAGGAAGATTTCTCAAGTTAGACGTGTCTTGCATGTTGTCGTTTGTCTAAGTATGCCATGCTCGTGTGTCTCTCATGCTTTATATAAACTGTTTCATGCCTTCATTTAGATATTTATCATCTAACCTGGGTTATGCCGCTGGAACATTCGATGTTCCAGCAAGGAACTGCTGCGAGGGCAAGGGCACAGCTAGTCGGGGGCCAATGGTGCTTAGTTTGATAGTCGTTGTAACATTTGAAAGCTTTAGTATGTATTTCAGGTTGTATATGAACAATTGTATGGTAGCAATGTCCTCATTTGATCTGTATTACATATTTTGTTATGGAAATACTATGTAAGAATTACGGTGTTTGAGGTTAATGTATCCGCTGCGTTGTATTATGTCTCGTTTAGTTTAAGACTACTGATCTTGAAAGTTAAATGGGCAAGACTGGGATTCTCAGGGTTTGTATTTGCATGTGAAGATTGTTCTTGTTACACTGCGCGTGTTGAACTTGGAAAGAAAAAAAAAAAAAGAAATCTCGAGAATTGCCTTATAGTGACGCACCCGTGCGAGGCGGGGTGTTACAGTCAATGTATGTATTTTGTTAGATATGTTTAGTTGGCTTTGATATGTCAATGAATGTATGTATTTTGTATTTTTTATGTTTAGTTAGCTTTAATATGTTGTCAAACTCTAAAGATAGCAGCAGCAGAAATTTTTTTCTATGTGAACTAAAATAAAATAATTTGTAGATTTAGGTATTGATGATTTCAATAGAACCTTTTGGCTCTTTTCATTCATTTGTTTGTGTTTTCGGTTTGATGAGAGTTTGCAGCTGGCAGTTGCCTTCTATTTGGATGGTTAATTAACATCCAAGATGAACCTTTAGTCCCCACACACAGACACTATTGAATTTGCATTAGAAACATGTGATGTGCTTAGCACAAACTTCATTTTTCAATGTGAAAAAAAAGATACAATTCTATCAAAATGAAACCAGGTTAGCTTCATTATAAATCATTTGGTTTTTTCTTCCCCCTCACCGCTACAGCCAAAGGGTATTTGTTAGGAGTGTTAAAAAATATTCGAAAATCAATTAATCGAACCAAATCAAACTGAACCGTGTTTTTTAGATTGATTTTATGGCTCAATAGTTATGTTCTGGTTTTAAAAAATTAAGAACTGATATATTTGGTTTGGTTAATAATTTTTTTTTTTCAAACCATGGTTCGAACCGAACCAAAACTAATATTATATTTATATATATATTATATTTTTTTGGGTATATATATATATATACATATGCATAAATAGTATCACTTCCTAGAAAACTAGCGAGATTCATAAACTCTTTTATTTCAAGACTTTTATGTGCTATTGCTATACTTAATGGCCGATATAATCTCATTTGATGAAATAGTTTATGAATTATTTTGTTCTACTTTTACTTCAAGATTTAAGCATTAACAAAGTTATGGGTTTATTTTAATTAATAAATTTGTTTGTAATTTTATATTTTGTGAAAATATTTAGAAGTTAAATTTTAATTGGATAGAACCGAAATTAGTTCAATGTGACGGATTAATCACAATTTGGTTATATATATATATATATATATATGTGTGTGTGTGTAATTGTTTAGTTACGGTTCTTATTTTTTTGGAATTGTTAAAAATATTTCGATTATTAAATTCTTATGGAACCGAACTAATCCGAACTGTTGACACCCCCTAGTATTTGTATTTTGGTTTACATTGTGAATACAAATGAGAATTTGTTTTGGTTTGACTTTTTCGTTTCCTTAATTTTCTTTTTGGAAATGAAAACTGGATTAGTGCATTCTCCTGTCTCTGCAAAACACAGAGTTTAATGTATTAGGAGATCATGTGTTCACATCAGATTTGTTTCCTGTTTCCGCAATTGCTTTTCCATTTGTTTAGGTTATGTCTAGTCCAGTAGTCCATGGACATGGACCTCAGATTTGTTTCCATTACCAATCTAAGTAGTTGAAAATTTCAGCAATGTCATAACATTGACAATGGCAAGGATGAGATCAAGTCATGTCAGAAAATGAACCAATTTCGATTTTATTTGTAAGAATTTGATTATATCGGTTTTGCGTATAATCGGTTCGATTTTTTTTTAATTATTGCTGTAATTAATCGATTCGGTTACACCAAACTCATTATCAATTACTTCAGTTTCGATTAATTTGGTCAGTGTAAATGTTTGGTTCGATCGGTTCGATTATCTTTACAAAAATTCAGATGATTCGATTCGATCAAACCGAATGCGGATTCCCAATTTTAACCATATTTTATCCACCGATGGATAATCCTCGGGCCCTGTAGAACGGCACAAACGGAGGTGGCCACTCTATACACGTGTCAAAATGTGACATCTATCAGGTGTGGGTGATACCTCAAAATGGAAGTGGCCAATCTATACACGTGTCAAGATGTGACATCTAACAGGTGTCAGTGAGATCGTGAACGTCGGTTTGCTTTGGGCACGTGAATCAGAGATTGGTAGTTGAAGGACTCCAGAACCGGAAGGAAAACCAAAGAAAAGAGCCTCCTCAATCCTCCTCCTTAACTAATTTGTCACCTGTTGAAGAAGGCGGGCTGGCGACCGGAGATCCACCCATGGCGGCGGCTGAGGAAAAGAAGAAGGTGATGGTGGCGATAGATGAGAGTGATTGCAGCCTCTACGCCCTCGACTGGACGCTTCGGAATCTCAGGGATTCCATGGCCAACTCTGAGCTCCTCCTCCTCACCGTCCAGCCCATCTCCGATTACGGCTACCTTTACGCTTCTTCCATGGGCGCTACTCGTACGTAGTTAATTAATTAATTTACATATTGCATGCACACACATATATGTATATGTGTATATATATATATATCTTGTTAATTTGTTTGATCGATTCTTGTGAAAATCAAGTTAGAAAAACTGTTCAGTCATTTGATTTGATGTGTGGCAGCCCCACAGTTGATCAGATCTTTCCAGGAGAGTCAAGAGAAGGTTGCTGTGGCTCTGCTAGAGAAAGCCAAGGAAATATGCAGTCAAAACGGGGTAATTAAAACTAATCTGATTATTCAGATAGACATATATGTATATATATATATATATGGTGATCAGATCAGATGGAAATTAATGAAGCTGAAACGATGAGGATTAACGAGTGAGAGAGTGGTGCAGGTAGCCGCAGAGACGAAATCGGAGGTTGGAGACCCGAAAGAGGCCATTTGTGAAGCTGTAGAAAAGCTCCACGTCCAGTTGCTGGTGCTGGGTAGCCATGGCCGTGGAGCTCTCAAGAGGTTCATTAATTAATTCCTGCTTAATAATTCACTAATAATCCATGCTTCACCATAATTAATGCCTTCTT
The DNA here is from genome assembly GCA_036245055.1 of Diospyros kaki. NCBI lineage: Eukaryota > Viridiplantae > Streptophyta > Magnoliopsida > Ericales > Ebenaceae > Diospyros > Diospyros kaki. The sequence continues at coordinate 7,072,393 of BSEG01000010.1, forward strand.
CCCATTCTTGCTTAATTTCAAGAGCCTATAATTAATGGGTTCTTTTACTTGGCATTAAGTAAAACTACATATAAATTAATCTGAAACGATGGAATATGTTTTATCTTTGGTTTAATTTAATTTAATTTAATTAAACTAATTGATGCATTTCAATATTGGAGATTAGAGTAAAGATAATGAGTTTTGTTTGTACGGGGCAGGGTTTTCCTTGGGAGTGTGAGCAACTACTGTGTTCAGAACGCCAAGTGTCCAGTTCTTGTCGTGAAGCAGCCTCTCTAATATGTAATAGCCCACCCCTTTGTTGTATCTTATTCCTTATATGTAATACATTGTGCAAATAAAGTGTTAATTAATTATGGTGTGTAATTAATTAATTGTTTTGTGGTGTGTAAATTAAATTAATTAGTTAATTAATTAATTAGATGCAGAGGTAGTCCTAATTAAACTTTGAGCCTAGATTATGCGAAAATGGCATTTTTCTAAAAAAAAGTAGGAAACAAGAACGCGAGATAAACTATAAATTTAAAAAATATAAAGGTTTTTTTGTAAATATAATCTTTAATATAAAAAAATAAAAAATATTCAAATATAAACAATAAACATAAACAAGAGGTTTAAGGTATTTATTTCATCTTTCAGCACAGGGGCAAAATCATGCATCCTAAAACATGCTTATATGCACAAGGGCAAATGTACTTATTTTAGCTTTCAACATACATGTTCAGCTATATCAAGGTACTCGACGGCAATTAACCTCTAAAAAAGAGCAAGAACTGTATCGTGCTGAACAAGAAAACTCGAGAATCGAGGATGCACATCGCATAAGTAAGTTATAGCCCTTATAGCTAGAAGCATTATATCAGGATTGCCCTCTCATGCCGTGCCAATTTTACAAAAATTGGAGATAGTGAGTCTGCCATCAAGCTTGACAATACACCATCAGCATAAAAGGATAATAGTTCACAAAGCTCAATAAGGGTGGCCAAAGTCTCAGATTCATCAATCACTTGGCCTAAACTCGGCAAAACCTGCTTGAACTTCCCTTGATCACTTAAGGATCGCCACCTCTAGTAGTTATGTAGGATGTTCTGCCTCTGTTCCCCGTATGAATCACATGATCCATATGCAGAATCCTTTTCACCTTCACCCTCTGATCGAGTGGACCCTGAGGTAGAGGCAAACGAAGAAGTGTCCATGTTCTCATCATGGCCTTCAGACATCGAATTTCTGGAGTTCATTGGGTTTGATGAACTAGCTTTGGAAGCATACGACGAAGGCGACTGGAATCGAGGGAGCACCGAAGCGAGAGGTTCTGGAAGTAGATGGTGGCGAGTACGACGAAATAGACGGCGACGAAGCAATCGAATTGGAAGCAGATGGCGGCTAGGGCGATCGAACTAGAAGAAGAAGAAGAAGAAGAAGAAGAAGAAGAAGAAGAAGAAGAAGAAGAGAGGAAAAAAAGAGTTTAAATTAGAGCTTCATCAAATCCAGTTGGAAACGCCAACAAATTATGGTAAATTCTGAAACGGTCCATAATTTTCTAAAAATTACACAAATATCCCAAAAATGTTTTAGGTCGTTTTTCTCGTTTTCGAAACGAGAAACGATTCGGAAACACCGAAATGGCATCTCCAAATCGTTTTCATGCTTTATAGTTTTGGGCTCTATAGTAGGCCTAATAATTTGTGCCTAACTCTTTGGATAATTATAAGTTATATATGTTCATTATTCAAGAATGAGTGTAACATTTCTATTTCTAAAAGCTAAAAAATAAACTCAAAAATTTTAAGTGATAAATTTAAAATAACAATTTTTATTAGGGAAAATAGTAAAAACAAAAAATATACATTTTCGTGAATTTGTAAATTTATCTAAATGTTTTAATTTTAGCAATTGTATGTCAATTGGATACAATTTTATCTAACACCTAAAATCAATTTGGGAGACTGTCATTGCTGATGTGATACATCTGTGATAAAAAAATAAATAAAAATTTATATATGGGTCATATGTGTACATGTGGATCTTACTTTTACATTATTTTATGAGTCGCTCTACAAGGCCCGACGAGCCTACAGAGCGGGCCACTGCCTCCCATCGCTCTACGCCTCCCCTGCCTACCATGGCCGCCGCTCGCCTCTCTGCCACGCCTCGCTATACTCGCCCAACCTCCTCTCCGTCGTCTCGCCGCCATCGTTGTCTCGCCTCACCGATAGTTGATGACAGGTAGGGGAGGCACAGAGCAGGGGGGAATCCATGGAAGAGGGAGGGGGAGAGCTAGAGGTGTCAAATGGGCCGGGCGGCCCGTCGCTGTTCATGAGGGGCCGGGCCGGGCCCAAGAGTTTGGGCCCACGGCCCGGCCCGGCCCGTGGCCCACTGGGCCCAGCCCATTTGGCCCTTATGGGCCCAGGCCCATAAATTATTTTTATTTTTATGATGTTGTATAGAAGTAAATTATTTTTATTTAACTAACTAAATGGTCTTACAAATCTAAGATAAAATACAGATATCTAATTTAAAAATATTAATTTCTATAGCCAAAAATTATATAGAAATAAATGGTTTCTTATTCATGATCAAATTCTTATTCTTTCTATAAAACTTTATTGAAAGTCTAGCTAATTTAGATTGCAAAATAAATTTTTATAATGAATATTTTTTTATTAAGAGGACAAATTGATGACAAATTATATTTATTCAAATATTATAATATATAGTATATTGCTTTCCCATCAAAAAGAGAAAATAGAAAAATACTATATTTTTAAATAAAAATAATTTTAAAAAAATAGAGTCGGGCCCACCGGGCTCGGCCCGCTAGGCCCTGTGGGCTAAGGCCCAGCCCAGCCCTCTAGCCCACGGGCCAGCCCGGCCCGGCCCCCCTATAAGGGGGCCGTGGGTCGGGCCAGGCCCTATCTAAGGCAAAGTGGGCCGGGCTCTTTAAATAAAAGGGCCGGCCCGTTTAAAAAGCCCGCGGGCCGATTGGGGCCTGTCCGGTCCGAGTCGGTCAGGCCCTTTTGACACCTCTAGGGAGAGCAGGGCATGGGGGTAAAATGGTCTTTTTGCCCCCTTTCGGTAAGCCAGTCGGTAAACTTGTCAAGCTCTCTAGCATTTTTCTTATTTTATGGCATATGACTTGTCGCATTAATAAAAACACATGTCTCTTAAATTAATTTTAAATAATAGATAAAATTACATTCAATTGAGGTAATTGAGATATAATTGATAAAATTGAAATATTTAAATAAATTTACAAATTCGTGAAAATATTAGAGGTTTTATTTTTGTATTCGTCCTTTTTATTATATTAAAGTGATAAAATTATGTTAAAGTAGAATGTGATTTAACAATTTTTGGAGTGAAAATAACGCCACTTTACTTTAATTCTTACTTGACTTTAACGACACACTATTAAACATTTATATATATATATATATATATATAAATCCAAACGAACACTGAATCGTGATGTTTGAATCTGCCTTCAATTATTTGCTTGTGGTGGACCCAACATTAGACTATATGTCCAAAATCCGATCAAAATTATTTAATCATATGTTATGAGGTATATTATTACCTTTTAAGTATAGGATTATCTAATAAATTATATGAAAATTCTATTCATAATTATTATCATTCAAACATAATAATAAATTTATTTACTGAGAATATCATCGTTAAGCCATTTAAATTCTGCAAGAAAAAAATATCAAAGAATGTAAGACAGTTTACACGCTAACACTCTGATACTGTAAACTTGAATGCTGTATTAAAATCAATATTTGAGATATATCTCTTTTTGAAATAAAGACTCATCTATTTATAAAAAAGTAAGAGAATCTGATAAGTATTTATAGTATTTTAAAATTTACTAGAATTAAGATTTTTCAGATATTAGAATTATTCTGTTTACATTTTATTTATGACCTTTGTCAAGAGAGAAAAAAATTATGATAAGCACCAAGATATTGTCTTCAAGAGATTATATGAATTTCCCTAGACGATTTTCGGAAGACTGTCATGTCTCTCGGTTCTTTAGTCTCAAGGATATTATGTTTTTTGAAAATATTTTCAATTGTTAATTCAAGAAGTTATTTTAAACTTAAAATTTTTTTTTGATAAAATTTTATTTATCCCATATCAATAATAATAATAATAATAATATATTGTTTGGTACAATGACATAAAATTAATTTAAATACTCAGCAACAGCGCCCGGTATTGGAACCCATTGAAATACATTGCGGTGGGCGGGAATTGACCGGCTGGTTTTTATTTCACCAACTCTCAACGGTCAGCACTACCTAACAGGAACAGGGACAGCCACTACCCAACCAAACACGGCATACAAAATATATCAGCAAAATATCTTTAAAATCATCGATAATATAATTAGCAAAGAGCACCACCAAAGCTGGTAGCTTTTTCATTAAAAAAAATAAATTAGTAACTTTGTTTATTGAAATGATCGTGTTTGCGTGGCTCTCACTACTCGTATTTTCAATTTTGATAGAAGAGATAAATTGTAAATAAAGATTTTATTTCACTGCATAAGATAAGAAATTGAACTCATGATTTAGTAATACGAATTTTAATTTATCGCGACTTAACCACTTGATCTATACCCTAAAAACAGTAACTTTGTTTATTATATTTTTAAATAAAAGCTTAAGGTTTTATGTTTAAGTTTGATTATAATTGTTTACTCGATTTTATTGATAATATTTTTTAAATTATTAAATATATTATTATATATAGAGATTTGATCTCAACATTGATGTAATAATTTAAATATAATAATATGAAATTTATCCTATTAAATTATTATGTTAAAAGAGTTAAATAGATAAGTTTTATATAATTATTATATTTAAATTATCATGTTAATTAGTGTAAATTAAATAATATTATTTAAAAAATCAAAACTAATTGCGCATAATATGATGGGCTTATCTAGTGGGTCTCGTCGTCAGCATCAAGAATGAGAAGAAAAATGGATGCGTTTGGAACAGTAGATGCCAGATGAAGACAAATTCAAGAACAGGTGGTAACATCTACAGATACAGGTTGATGGTTTGGAATCTCGAAGGAGCAGATAAAGCTTATCTGTTTCTTTAATTTATATTTATTTATATATAGTGGGGGAGTGTGGGGCAGTGCAAATGAAATGAAATGAAATGAATGATAATTGACCTTCAAACCCCAAATCAGAGAAGGTTCTGTCTCTGTTATTGGCACTCTTGAGTCTTCTCCTCCTCCGGTTCAGGGATCGGAAAATGGAAGTGAACGGCGGTGGCGGCGGCGAGTCGGGGAAGAAGGTGATGGTGGCGGTGGACGAGGACTGCGCCAGTTACTATGCTCTCATGTGGGTGCTGGAAAATCTCCGGGAATCCATCGTCGCCTCTGGCAATCCACTTCTCATCTACATGGCTCGGCCCACTCCCAATACCAACCATGTCTTGTCTTCATCTCTCGGCTCCGCTCGCATGTACTGCCCCATCACACCTTGTAATTACCCCTCTCTCTCTCTCTCTCTCTCTCTCTCTCTCTCTCATGTGTTCAGTAGAAATAGGGATAGAAGTAGGAAACTCAATTCCATCGGCTTGTTGCCTGTTGTCTATAGATAAGCAAAACTAGAGATGGAGTGAGTGCCATAACGAGGTGAGTTAAGAGTATTGGGAATGTGAGCGACCAATTATCCATAGTTGAGAGTCTTGGGAGGGTTTTTCAGTTGGAGACAATTTGAAGTCCCAATTGGGTTTTGGAAGAAATTCAGAACGTCTGCGTCTGATTACTGCTTGATTATTTTTTTTTTTGTTTTTAATGGCAGGTTCTGATTATGTGAATAGTGTGAACGAGCAGAACAAGATGGTTTCGCAGGGCATTCTGGAAAAAGCTAAGAGCATCTGTTCCGGCCGTGGGGTGGGTACTAACATTTTTCAGTTTTCATATAACAGTAATAATATTTGGTTTGTCTGTTAATCAAGCAGATGCTTCATTGATCTATTTTATCATTTTGTTTCAACGGTTACTGTTGTAATTTGTTATAAATCACTGCTCTCCTTTGCTTCAAGTGCACATATTCACGGCCTTCTTGTTGACTTTTTCATAAATTACGTGAGAAGAAGAGATACAATTAGAAATGAGCATAATGGAAGGGAGGATGTTAAGGTGGATGCGTGAGTATATAAGAAAAAAGATAATAATAGAAATTAGGTCATTAGTAATAAGATTAAAATGGCTCCTATTAAAGATAAGATGTACGAGACATGATTAAAATGAGTTAGTTATGCAATAAGAAGACCAATAAAGGGTCTTGTGAGGAGTGTGGATGAAATAAAACAAGTATGTAGCAAAAGAGGCTGAAAAAGACCAAGAAAAACTTGATAGGAAACATTTAGGTGTAATATAAGGGGCTTACTTATAGTAAGGCCATAGATAGAAATGAATGGCAAGCTAGAATTCATATAGTCAATACCAGGTAATGAGATAAAGGTTTGATATGTTATTGTACATGGCAAGAAGCATATGTTAGTTAATTGCTTGAAAGTTCTTTGAACAGAACTGTAAGAGAATGTAGAGGAATGATGGTAATTATTTTGTCTCTCTACAGATAAATGCTGAAACCATTCTGGAGATTGGGGAGCCTAAAGAATCCATATGTAACGCAGTTAAAAAGCACAAGATTAAGCTGCTTGTTATGGCTGAACATGAAATTGGAACAATCAAAAGGTGAGTTTTCTTTCTTTAATTTGTACCTGCAATGTAAAAATGTGGTAATGATCTTAGCTTCTGTTTGGTCTATTTTCAAAGCTTTTTCTGCCAGTCATTTATAGTGGTTTTGTGGAGTGTGAACTGTAGGATCTATTCAAATGTATGTTGGAATATGCTAATTCCATTTTGTTTCACAAAGTTATTCTGAAGCTTACCTGTTGTTATGTATTAAATACCCTGGCTTTGAATGGTTTACAGGTTAGAATTTGGATGCTCTGTTGACTGTTAATATATGCTTCCATAACTAAGAAACACAATTGATGATTTGCTATTAAATTTGAAATTCTTGTCTCGATCGTTCTTATGTAGTTAGGTAACATACCCAATCTCCAATGCAGGGCATTTCTATGGAGCGTGAGCAACTATTGTGTTCAATATGCCAGTTGCCCAGTTCTTGTTGTGAAGAAACAAGAAGGAAGTAAGAATCAATGCAATGTTCGTTAGATGCACAGCTGTTTGTTTGTGTTTGTTATAAAGATTGTTTGACATGGTGCTGTAAATTATCTACGCACCATGGCATTATGTATGGATACATATATTTTTGTTTTTCTTCTTTCTTTTTCCTTCTCTTTCCAGGTGTTTTCTGGCATAATCCATGTTTTGTTGTAATCCAGTGAGGGTAAATTTGGCTTGCAAGTATTGTAACAGAACCAGATGTTATTGTAAAAAGGCCAAAGTGTTGCTTATTGACTTACTACTCTCTGTTGGTAGATCATTTTGCTAGAAGACAAGAAGAGCAGATGCTTTTACATTAGGAAGCACTATCTAGAACCCGAAACAGGGCACATTTCTGGAGTCAGAAGCATTGTTCTTATCCAAATACCCGATTGAGAGTGGCTGCCAGTCGTACTCCGGCTTGAGCTAACCGCAAGTTGACAACTGGTAAGCGCGTTAGAAAGTAGTCATCTGCAGAGAGCAACCTCGAGATTGCTAATGTTTGAAAATCCAAATTGGATTAGTATCAACATGAAGAACATTTGGCACTCACCTTCTAGTACTGAACCTTCGGTTACGCCCTTGTATGCCCAGTTGCAGGCTGCTTGAATACTTTCCGATGCATATCTGCATAGAAATCCTACTTATGATCTACACATGAATCTACGGAGGAATGAAACCCTCTCAAACTTTTCTTGTTTCACAACAAACATACATGTCTGGGCATGTTGTCGCGTTTCTGCTGCAACTCTCCCATGTCTTGACTTCATCTGACCATTTACCCTGTCATGAGAAACACCATGTATGTTATGTCTATGACTCTTATCTTCTTGCATATATAGTGGGATTAAGGTTTGATATGTTATTTTTATGTTCGCACCGTGATGTTCTTCTGGATTGCATTGATCAGTCCATCAACATCAGAGTTGTAGTATCGCTCTTCCGAGGTCTCAATTATGTTGTCGTCCCAGACCTGCAAGATCAGAAATGAAACACAGTCTCTATTTTTAGGGTTACAGCCATAGCCAGGGCACTGGCAACACTTACATGATGAAGAACTGTTTTTCTTGTGTACCAATGGACATCAATGGTGTTGGCACCCCTGTCTGAAGTAAAACCCACATGAAGTGGCTGATGAATGTCTCCAATGAAATGGGAAAGGAAGAGAAGGGCTTCTGTGAGATTGTCTGGTATTTCACAAAGTTTTGAGAGATCATATGAAGATGATGAGAAGAAAGAAAAAGTAAATGAAAGGGCTTAGTTTAAAGGGGTTTTAGTACGGTGCTGGGAGGACGCAGCATTGCCATAGCCGAGCAGTTGGGTGGTGTAGTTGTTAATGGCGCCTGCTACACACCTGTCCTTTTCTCCATTTTCATCCTTGCAATCCCCTGTTCATAAAATGTGTTTGATAATTCTTCAAATCCGAACTACAGAAGGAGTCTCTGGAGAATCCCATTTTGACTAAGGTTAGAGATAGTGATAGAGATAGAGGAGGAGCACCCAATTCTCTTAGACACCCCTCCAGTGAGGTGTGTGTCATGGCTCGATAATTAGAGTTATTTTGATATAAGTGATCAGTTATTTAGAGTTACGAGGATTGAAAAGGATTACTGTTTTGTCCGTAAAAATTGCATCTTTATTAATTGACTGAAAATTTTCATTGTTCGAGAATAAACAAAGTTGAAGGGAGAGCAAGAAAATATTTCGACTAACTGTTGTATTGGTAGGAGCAGAGATTATCAGGGGTATCAATGAAATGGAGAGCTGATGACCAGTGGTAATGGAACTTCACTCGATCCGCCCATGAACACTCACTCCCCAAATCATCCTCCGCCGCCGCCGGCAGAAGCTCCTTCACGGCAGTTGCCGCCGCTGCACTCAACCGCGACTGCAAAAACAACCACATATGAACACTGAAGTTGAGAGAGAGAGAGAGAGAGAGAAAGATGAAAAACCTGAGCAATCCTGCAAATGGTGAGATGGCCATCAACTCCCCAGCAGTGAACAACCGGCGAGATCACCAGAATCGAAGCAAAAGCCAACACAAGAGCCCTGAAACTCTCTATTTCTGTTCTTGAAGACAACTTCATCGATTCCTTTCTCTGTGTTTTGTTTTTGGGGTTTCTTCTACTCTACCAAACGGTATTTAAATCAAGCAATGATTACCAACAATAAGATCGAACCAGAATATTACAAAAGGAATGTGAACTGCGTGAAAATTAAAGAGCCTGAGATTTGGATTGTAGTGTTGATATTGCAAGCTGGAAAGGATGATTTTGAGGGAAAGTTGAGTGCAATTGATTGATCAAATGGAGATCCTTGAGGTTGATGTTGATTGTGGTGTTTGTGTGTGAACGAGAAACTTCGTACGACAAGTTAATTCTAAATAATTTGGTCATCTGCAGGCAGGCAGGCTGGCTGCGTGTTTGTAAAGGAAAGGGCGATATGTGTAACGGCTATTATTCATTGATTCATAAAAGACAAGATATGCTTGGAGATGCAATCCATATGGCAATTATGGGCGTAAGTGTGATATTATGGAATATCAGTATATCGAAATCTTCCAATGTCAGTCAAAATCAATACGAGGGCCCTTGTGTACAGTTTGAAAGTAATTTTTTATTTTTTTTAGATTACTCTGTGTTCTCGGTTATATTATGTTCACCATATAAATATTTTTGGAATAATCGCTCTTACACAACTCTCAGTACTTATACTTTCGATTACGTTTGATGAGGTAAATTGCAGATTAGGTATTTGACCCTTCCGTAAAGCAAGAATCAAACTTGCAACCTACCGAATTAACACTGACATATTGTTCATTCGATCGCTCGACCTATAGTCTAGGGGCCACCATATAAATATTCTTGTTTGTTAGATTGTTATATCAAATTTAAAAAAAAAAACGAAATACTACCAATATATTAAATAAAGTGATGGTGCAGTTGTTTCTTGCACCAAATAAGATATCGTGGCCAGGAGGTTTTGTGGCCTCAGCTAAGATTGCTTTACTTGCTTTTTCATCGTTAAAAGATTGTGCCTTGCAAGAAAGAGGTCAAGTCTACGCAGGGCCTCCCTTTGAATGGCTCTTCTGCGGTCAAGTTAGTATATAAGAGTAATTAGATATCAACTTCCTCCTTTGGTGGTCTTTTTGCTATTTTCTTGTTGTCTTTTATGTCAAGAGTTAAGTTATATAAATTTTCCTTCAAAAGCCTACCTGTCTTTCCTTGTGTGATGTTGTGTCATGGTTTTGGGGTTGATGTTGCAGGGTTGGTGAGGGAACCTGAGGTGCTTGTTGGGTTCAATTCGACCAAACTCGATAGGTTTTAAGTTAAAGGAGTCAGTTGAAAGGCCTAAGGTGTTTATCTTATTTAGAGGGTTTTCGATAGGTGGATCGTATAATTGTCGAGGTGACATGGGCTCATTAGGGTCTTTTTGACATGGCTAGATGATCGGTGCCCTTTCGCACTTCCTCCATATCAAGGGGTCCCTTATTTCCTTAATTCAAAGAAGTCGTGCTGAGAAAGTTTAAATTGGCGGAGCCCTATGGTGTCCTTCAAGAGGCATGAGATGTGTGTATGTTGGGGTTTTCTATAAGCACACGTGTACATACGACAATAGGGGTTACGTTCACATCTTGCCTTTTTCAAACCAGTTTTTCAAGTTGGCAACACTCATTATTAAGTTTGAGATCTTTATTTCGAACTTGTAAGATTTTTCTTTCTCTACTTGGCTAAGTTTTATGATTTGCTCTACGTGGATTCACATGCTGCTGCCAACCCAGGAGAGTGAAGAGTTGAGATCATTAGTCATGCTTTGGATTAGGAAAATTATCCAACACTATTGATCCCATTGAAGTCTCTAAAAGGGCAAGTGTTGTAGAGTTTCTAGGAGAAATACTATATTCCCAAGGGTTGGATTATCGAGACCCACCCCTATAGCCGAGCTTGCTATCCCGTCGAAGGACAGGTGTACATCTATTGCGTCACTTTTAAATATAGGTTTAGGCTTCCTCCTCGACTTAGTGTTACTAATGTATTAACTCACCTAAAAATTCACCTAGTGCATCTCACGCCATTTGGGTGAAGGTATCTGGTGGACTTTCTATTTTTATGCGAAGAGGCAGAGGTGCAACTAACATTGGATTTGTTTGATTAAGTAGTATTTGTTAATCAAGGTATAGACAAAAAAATGTGGGATATGGAAACCATTTCGAACAAAAGTGTTTTCTATTGTATTTGTTAAATTTTTTTGAAAAAAAGTCACATAACTTCTTATCTTAAACTGTCAAGATAAATTTATCTTTTCCCCCATTTCAAATAACTTATCTTGAATTTTATAAATAAATTATCTTGATAGAGTTTTATCTTACTTATTTTAACAAATACTACCTTGAAAGAGAGAAAGGTGTATGGGTAACATTGTACCCTCATCGAGACCATCCCTTGATTATAGTGCTGGTAAGGGGTAATCTCTCTCCAAGGTGGAAGGCGAGATTTATTTTCTTTCACCCCACTAATGTGACTCTAAGGTTATGCTAGCTTACCCATAACTTATGGACTGCCCATATGTTGCACCAATCACCAGACTATGTGACATTAGGCTTGAGGCTAAGTGACTTGAGGGTGGTGGTTGATCAGTTGAAATGGGATAGAGGACCATCTTGTATGTGTGGGGCTAGGTGGTCTAGAAGATGTGTTTTGTTGTTGTTCAACATGCATGTTTTTATTATTTGATGTTTTCTTTTATTTATTAATCATATACAAATACATTATTTATTATTACTATAGGCTTTGAGCCTCAAGTGACACTAAGCCCTACTGTAGGGATTGTTTTCCTTTGGGGTTGCCAATTCAACCTCGTCGAGCTTCAAGGAAGAATGTTGGTGTAAAACGTGTATAGAATGGAAGGAAAAAGCTGATTCTTAGAGAATTATTTTATTCATTGTATAGTTCTTGTTAAATAGAGCTTAAGTTCAACAGAAAATAGAAAAATCTACTGATTACAAGGCATAAATATCAACTTCTTAATAACAAGTCAAAAATTCAAAAATAATATCTTATCTCCTAAATAATTGGTCTTCAACCATATGTTGTTGTTGAACCATTCCTGAGCAACTGATCAGCCTAATCTTTAGACTATATGCAGCTACTTTAAGCATTCTTTCAACACTCATCACCTTAATAGTAGCAAAGACCTAATTTTTAATTTTGGCATGTCTTGGATATAGACATATAGGCATTTTATGGTTTATGGTTATGAGACATAGCTATGGTTATGGGGCATAAGCATTTTTTGGGGCATAGGCATGGATATGATTTTGAGTAGAGTTAAAATAACTTCTCCTCCGATTGGCTAGTCATTGCTACTTTGGCTTCATTTTGTTCTTGATTTTTGCATAGTCTCTCCACATGACCCAGTTGACCACATTTATTGCATTTGACATCTGGTTTCCACCAACACTTGTTCTTTGGATGATTTGTCTTTTTACAATAAGGGCAAGTAGGATGATTTCCCTCAATGTTCTTCATTGACTTTGCTTGAAAAGCCCCTTCCACAGAGCCTTTTGTCTTTATCAACCTTTTTTGTTCTTGTGTCTGTAAGGCACTCAAAACTTCTGCCAAGGTGATCTTGGACAAATTCTTTGTGTTTTCCAAGAAGGTTATTGAAGTTTCATAATTTTCTGGAACAATAACAAGAATTTTTTATACTATTCTTGAATCAGAAACTCTGAACCTAACAACCTGACCTTGTTGGCAATACTCAGAAGTTTGTCTAAATACTCTTTTATAGTTTTAGACTCCTTCATCTTTTTCATTTCAAATTCCTTTATTAATTTTAAGACCTGCATACCTTTTATTCCCAGCATACTCACTTTTAAAGAAGTTCCATACCTCAAAAGCTGACTTTAAAGTCATTATCCTTGTAAAGATGGATGATGAAACTACAACAAAAAGAGTAGCTTTGACCTTGGACTTTTTTTACTTTCTCTCCTTGTGGTTCCTCATTTGTGCCACCGTGGGATTCTCAGGTAGTGGAGGAACTACATACTCCTCTTCAACAGCCTCCCATAGATCATTAGCCTTTAGGTGTGCTTCCATTCTTGGAGACCAAACATGGTAGTTTTTGCTATAGAAAACTGGTGGTACAAGGGCCATAAATGGTATTTCTAAATCCATTGATGTAGAGAAGTAAGTGTTTTGTGGAATTTGTGTGTGGTTGATGTTCTTAACTTTGGCTATGGATCACAAGTCCCTTAAGAATGAGGGCTTTGATACCATTTGTTGGTGTAAAACGTGTATAGAATGGAGGGAAGAAACTGATTCTTAGAGGATTATTTTATTCACTGCATAGTTCTTGTTAAATAGAGCTTGAGTTTAACAGAAAATAGAAAAATATGCTGATTACAAGGCATAAATATCAACTTCCTAATAACAAGTCAAAAATTCAAAAAAAATATTTTATCTCCTAAATACTTGGTCTTCAGCCACATGTTGTTGTTAGCCCATTCCTAAGCAACTAATCAGCCTAATCTTTAGGCTATATGCAGTTACTTCAGACATTCTTTCAACACTTCTTGCCTTAATAGCAGCAGAGACCTAATTTTTAATTTTGACATGTCTTGGATATAGGCATATGGGCATCTTATGGTTTATGATTTATGGTTATGAGGCATAGGTATGGTTATGGGGCATAGGCATTTTTTGGGGCATAGACATGGATATGATTTTAAGTAGAGTTAAAATAACTCCTCATCCAGTTGGCTAGTCATTGCTACTTTGATTTCATTTTGTTGTTGATTTTTGCATATTCTCTCTGCATGACCCAGTTGACCACATTTATTGCATTTGACATCTGGTTTTCACCAACACTTGTTCTTTAAATGATTTGTCTTTTTACAATGAGGGAAAATAGGATAATTTCCCTCATTATTTTTCATTGATTTTGCTTGAAAAGCCCCTTCCAAAGAGCCTTTTGTCCTCATCAACCTTCTTTGTTCTTGTGCCTGCAAGGCACTCAAAACTTCTGTCAAGGTGATCTTGGACAGATCCTTTGTGTTTTCCAATGAGGTTATTGAAGCTTCATAATTTTCTGGAACAGTAACAAGAATCTTTTGTTCTATTCTTGAATTAGTAAACTCTGAACCTAACAACCTAACCTTGTTGGCAATACTCAAAAGTTTGTCTGAATACTCTTTTATAGTTTTAGACTCCTTCATCTTTTGCGTTTCAAATTCCTTTATTAAGTTTAAGATCTGCATACCTTTTATTATTTCATTCCCAGCATACTCACTTTTAAAGAAGTTTCATACCTTAAAAGCTGACTTTAAAATTATTATCCTTATAAAGATGGATGATGAAACTACAACAAAAAGAGTAGCTCTAATCTTGGACTTTTTGACTCTCTCCTTGTGGTTCCTCATTTGTGCCACCGTGGGATTCTTAGGTAGTGGAAGAACTACATACTCCTCTTCAATAGCCTCTTATAGATTATTAGCCTTTAGGTGTGCTTCTATTCTTCCAGACCAAACATAGTAGTTTTCGCCACAGAAAACTAGTGGTGCAAGGGCCGTAAATGGTATTTCCGAATCCATTGATGTAGAGAAGCAAGTGTTTTGTGGAATTTGTGTGTGGTTGATGTTCTTAACTTTAGCTATGGATCACAAGTCCCTTAAGAATAAGGGCTCTAATTTCATTTGTTGGTGTAAAACGTGTATAGAATAGAGAGAAGAAGCTGATTCTTAGAGGATTATTTTATTCACTGCATAGTTCTTGTTAAATAAAGTTTGAGTTTAACAGAAAATAGAAAAAACTGCTGATTATAAGGCATAAATATCAACTTCCTAATCACAAGTCAAAAATTCAAAAATAATATCTTATCTCCTAAATACTTGGTCTTCAGCCACATGTTGTTGTTGACCCATTCCTAAGCAACTGATCAACCTAATCTTTAGGCTATATGCAGCTACTTCAGGCATTCTTTCAACAATGAAGAAAGGAAAAGAGGTTAGTGTTACTGTGACCTGTGGAAGTGATGGTGGAGTCGCTAACCTTATCGAGTCGTCAATAGGGCTCTAGCTAAAATGCAGGACATGGGTGCTAGTGAAGATGTCAAATGTTCACAAACTAGTACTGGACAACTTTGGTGGAAGCAATCTTACCAGAAGTATGCAGAAGGGGAGGGGAGTAGCTCGAACTCATCCTCTTCGAAAGATAAAGTAGTTCCTCATTTTCTTCATGCCTCAACAAACTTTTCAACAAAGTGCGCATCTTGAAAGGTACAAACATGTAAAAGGAATCTAGGTGTCATCTTGACTGCCCCCCTTCACTAGTGCAATGTGAGATGACTTAACAAAGCTGAACCTAATGCATCCCAAGGTTTTTCGACATCAAAAAGACAAGGTGACTAACCTGTCCCACTATCACCATTGCTTTCGGATGCCCATGGGGTGGTGAGTTGACAAATTTAGCAAGTAGTGTTAAAGTTAAAGTAGGCCCATCGTTTCCTCAAGTCGAAGGTATGGACCATGTTGAAGACTTGAGGCAAGTTCCAGCTACAATCCCAAGACCTTGGACCAACCTAAAGACTTGAGGACTTGGTGTTATGGTTAACAAATCCCATGTTTTATTGGCAAGCCTTATACAAGCTATGCCTTGAGGCTCACAAGGCATATAGGGTTACACTACTTGGGGTTGTTGGGTAGTCATCGTTTGCAAGCAAAAGCCCTTCCAAGACCTTGGACCAAACTAAAGACTTGAGGACTTGGTGTTATGGTTAATGAATCCCATGTTTTATTGGTGAGCCTTATCCAGGCTATGCCTTGAGGCTCACAAGGCATATAGGGTTACATAATTTGGGGTTGTTGGGTGTAACATCTCACATCGAGAGATAGGAAAGACCAGAACAACTTACCTTGATGGGCCTACGCGAACTTCCCAGGGGTCACCCATCCTTGAACTGCTCCCAGCTCAAGCACGCTTAACCCCAGAGTTCCTTGCTTACATTCAGCCCAAAAGATATTCAGCTGGTGTTGTTTCCTTTCTTACACTATCATCGATATATACTAACTTTTATAGGCTATCGGGGTATTACATTCTTCCCCCCTTAAGCATATGACGTTCTCGTCATGCGACCTTACAACTAGTCCCAGATCTCTCCCCCCTTGCATGGCCGATATGGAATTCGCCTAAGGTGCCTACACACATGTAATACCCAAAATTTTTAGAAAATGGAATTTAAAGATAATTCGGAAATGATTGTGAAATTTGAGAATTTTTGGGCTTAAAGAGAGCCTGAACCAATACAGAATAGAATTATAAAATTACTGAATCGACTGTAGGGACTGCCTCAAGGTATAGATTCCAAAGGAAAATGATACAATGTCATTGGGCATCCCGAAATAGAATTTATGACATCGAAAGAAATCAGATTAGGAACAGTTTTCGGTACAGCTACGGGTCAGGCTGAAAAATCGAATTGGGGTTCAGGACTCCCGAAAAATCAACGGAACTTCCTAAGGACTCATTTTTGGCATGAGGAACAACCCTTAAGTGGTTTTGGGGCAAAACAAAAAAATTTGCAATTAAAGCAAAAATTTGGGCCAAAATGCAATTTCCAAAAAAATACCTGCGGGTGGTCAAAATGTAAAAATTTTAGAATTTGACGGATTAAAAGGAATTGTTAAAAAGTGTGGATGCAAGTGAAAAGCCAAATGTGATTTTTGTAAAGTTGTAGGGCTTAAAGAGCAAAAAAAAAAACAGTGTGAACGGACATTGTTAGGCGCCCACACTGCCATGGCCGCCACCGGCCATAGACCAGCTGCTGGTCAATAAGGAGGGCCGAGGGGGATGGTTTAAAACGTGGGGATTTGTTTGGACGGCCAAGATTGATTGAGTTAGGCCAAAAATAGCCTATAAATAGCCAAGGTATTTCAATGGTTTTCATCAATTTTGAGCTTCGAATTTCTCAAGTTAGAGGAGGAATCGAGCAATCTGGTTAGAGGGGTTTTGGTCCTTGGGTTGGGACGAATGATTCTGGAGAGTTTGAGGGAGTTTTAGGTTGAGTTGAGAGAGATCCAAGTCGGTCAAAATTTCGCGACTTTCTTGGAGCCGAAATTAAACCATCAAATCGAGGGTCTTTTGGGGTTATTTTGATAAAATTGATAGAGGGCTTTTGTTACCCATGTAGTAGGGAGCATTTCTGGAAAATTTGGTGAATTTTGGAGTAGAAATTAGTGGGTTTTGAGTCTTGCCGGAAAAACGATATTCATCGCCGGAGCCGACTGTAAATTGGCTTTTTGGGCCACTTTCGGAAAGAATTTCGAAAAACGGAGGGTACCATCGTGTTCGTATCGAAAAAAACTTTCAGGAGGTGCCATCGTTTCAGCCATCGGAGTCGCCGGAAAAACCAGGTCGCCGGAGAAGAAGGTACTGTTCTGTATTTTTTTTAAATGCAGAAAATCAAGAAAATTAAAAAAAATAGAAATTGCTCTCAGAAAATTCTGAAAACATACCAGAAAATCATAAATGATATTTTATGAATTTTTGTAGAAGGAATTTCTTGGAAACTATGTTTGGAAACATTTATTTTGATTATTGGAAGAAAAAGTAATATTGGGAGAAATTTTGGAAAAATAGAAGGAGGCTTTTAAAAATTTCCAGAAAATTTATAGAGGCTTGGAATATGGATTTAGGATTTACTGTGGATAAATATTGGATAAAATGATTAAGTAGGTATTTATTTTTAATTTTGAAATGATTTAAGAGTATGGAAATTTAGAGGAAATTGAGAAAAAAATAGAAATAAATTCTGGAAAATTTCCAGAATATTTTTGGAGACTTTAAGTATGGATTTATGATTTATGGTGGGATAAAATTTGTTAAAATGATTGGTTTAGTATTTATTGTGAGATTTTTGAGAAAATTGGGATTTAATGAAAAATAGAAAAATAGGAAAAATGGAGAAATTTTGGAGAACATATATTTATTTCCCTTTGAATACATATGATGTCTAGGATATCGTTAAAGGCTTAAGGTTGAGCAAAAGGTGCGTTTGGCATGCAAATTGAGGACGAGCACGTATTCCAAGGATTTTGAAAAATAGTCCAAGGTGAGTGATTTTACTATCCAAACCTAGTTTTGTGAGTGATTATACTATCCAAACCTAATTTTTTTGAACGGTTCTACCTTCAAACTGTTGTTCTTGCATGAGGTTTTCCATAAACCAATACGTGTTATGATTTGCCTATATGAGCATGCTATGTTGCCAAGTTATGTGATTTCTGTGTATAATAACATATCGTTGCATAATATGTTTTAAAACTGTTACATTCATGAAAATTCATGTGGCCATACTTTTATACCTATATGTTGTTGGCCGAGGGCAGAAGTCGGACATCCTCCGAGAGGCGCTATTGAGAAAGCTCTCGTGAGGAATACCGTGAGCCTAAGGGACGGCGTGTGTGGTATTTGCATGAGTTCTATGAAATTGGGTTAGGGTGGTATGTAGAGGGACTTCCCGAGAGGCGCTGTCATGCGCTATTGAGAAAGCTCTCGTGGATTATGCTAACATGATCACATGGCACTTCAGATTAGTTCTCAAAAGTTTTTCATGTACATTATACATGTTCATGCATATATAAACTGTTTTAAAATCCTCACTAGAAGATTCATCTTCTAATTGGACTATGTCTCTGGGATATTCAACATTCCAGGTTCAACTAGCAGCACAAAAGGAAAAGAAATAGCTGAAGGATAGATTTATGTTGCCGCATGTGGCATAATTATCATGTCATTTATCTTGTACGATGTTAATAAATGATGTAAACCCTAGTGTGTTTTGGTTATGTTTGAGGCATTTAGTTAATGTGTTGGGAGACATCATCATGTACTATGTTTTGTGAACTTTTGGAACAATTACATATATTAAGTGATGTAATATGTTTAAGCACTATATCAGGTTCGATCAGTCTTCCGCATTCACTGTTTCGTTGCCTGTCTTAACTGTTTATTTATGGAGTTTGTTAAGATGAGAAGGCAAGACTTGGATTTGGGATTTTTATGGTTTTAGAAATTGATTAAAAAAAAAATATTCCCAAAATTCTAAGTCTAGTGACGCTCCGAAAAGGCGGGGTGTTACAACACATCCCCCATAGGGGCCTACATACCTATCTCGGGACTCAACCTCCTCGCTGAGGTTTTCCCCATCATCGCGCTCAAAGGTTCGGGATCGGCTCTGATACCACCTGTAACGACCCAATCGAGCGATAGGAATGACCAGAACAACTTACCCTGATAGGTCTACGCGAACTTCCCAAGGGGTCACCCATCCTTGAACTGCTCCCAACTCAAGCACGCTTAACCCCAAAATTCCTTATCTACATTCAGCCCAAAAGATATCTAGCTGGTGTTGTTTTCTTTCTTACACTATTCTCGATATATACTAACTTTTATGGGCTCTCGGGGTATTACATTGGGTAGTCATCATTTGCAAGCAAAAGCCCTTTGAACTCTAATGTGGAGGTAATCTTTGAGGGGTTTCAAGGCAAGGTCGAACATTCTTCCATTGTGCTGGGAAATGCAGGATCTCTTCGGGTTGATGACCCTCCTAGTGTGGATCTCAAGCCTCAAAGGGAGCAAACTACCGAAGTTAGAGGTATCAGGGTCAAGATGGTTATTGAGGACTTTAGTGCCCCATCTCTTATCTATTGAAGAGAATGAGCCTCCTTGGTAAGGTCCCTTAGCGGTTGCTATCTCCCCATAACCAAGATGGTTGGCCTTGGGATATTTTAGAGAGATTTGAATAGAGATCGAATATCCCTAATTCCTTCTCCTTGAAGATGACGAGGGGACAAAGGCATTATGTTCTTTTGTTGCTTGATGTAACCCGATTTCACATTCAATATGAGGAAAGTGTTGTGGCAACCCACAAGACGAGAGATGAAGTTAAAAGGCTCAAGGCTACTAATGTTCAGTTGTAGGTTGCCAATGAGGCGCCTCACTCGAAAATCAATAGGCATGCATCAGAGCATGAAAGGCTAAGGACTCGCTGGCAACTGAGTGTGTAAGGGCATTGAGGGCTTGGCTAGACGTCGAACGGATTTACAGTGAAGCCCTAGAGTTAAAGATGTTGATTCTTTCAATTCTGAATTTCGGAGCCATTATTAATCCTCTTATTTATTTAATTATTTTATAACGTTAATGAATCATAATATATAAATAAAAAATAATATAGTTGGTCTCTCAATTCTATATTCTATAATAAAAATAATTCTTATATTTTAATTTATAATAAAACAATTATTAAATTTTTACTTAGTTACAACCATTGAATTACTTTTGCGTTTTTTATTTTTTATTTTATGTAATATAATTTTTTAATAAATAACTAAATTGTAACAAGATTAAAAGTTTAATAGTTGTTATATAATAAATTAAAGTATAAAAAGTAATTTGTTAAAAAGATAAAGTTTGGCGACCAATAGTGTTATTTATCTTTTATAAATATGAGCGATGAAACTCTCAGGTGAATTTTTAATTGATTTTTCTGTGTATTTATTTATTACTTAATCTTAGAAAATTATATAAACAATTGGATATTGGTTGACATATATATTTTTCAAATTAATTAATTATTTACCCATTAATCTAATAACTTTTTTTTAAACTGTTACTTATTTATACATAAAATTTATTAAAACAATAAAATGATAATCTTGATGAAATATTATATACACCCAATTCGGATTTGGAAAAATTTTAGAGAAATTAACTCAAAAGAAATTAATTTTGTGTATTATTCTTGCAATGAAAAATTCAATCAATTATTTTTTCACAATTTTTAAATTAAATAAAGCATACCAGTATGATCATTAATTGTAAATGTAAATGCAAATATTCATAATGAAAATCAAAGGAAATTATAATTTATATTTCAATTAAAAATAAACAGGCTTCTAAAATTCAAATGAGAAAAGGCCCTTTTTATTTTTGAGAAAATTTATTTTGTTTGAAATAATTTTATAATAATTCAAGATATTTTTAAGATATGTAAATGAAATACGTACACAATCAAGAACAACTGATCTATAGAGATTCATTTCTTTCAAACCTATGGTCTCTCTTGTCAAGGTATGCCTTAGAGATAGGGGGTATTCGTCTGGTCTAGACTAAATCGAATTGACCTTAAACAAAACTAAATCAGGATTGAAATTCTTAAAAATTTTGAATTGAAGATCGCACTGATAAGGGTTAGGACTGCAATTTCATTCAGTCTAGTCCGGATTGGTTCAATATATTATTTTTTCTTGTTTTTGAATATAAAATATATACATATATTTATATAATTATTTAAACAAAAATAAGCACATATATATTTAAAAGAAGGAATAGCAGGAGCAATGCAACAATTCAAGTAGGGTCGCAAATAAGCTGAGTCGTCCGTAAACAGCTTAGTGTTCTGCTCGACAAAAGTTTATTCGTTAAAATTGTAACGACCATTATTCGGTCTGATTATATTAATATGGGAAATGAATATTTAATCAAGGGGATCATGACTTTGAGATATTATATGTGTTATTTTTAGGTAATGTGACCAAAGTAGAGGGGATGTGAAAAATCAAAAGTTAGTGGAAGTGGGACCCATGACTTTGTAAAGAATGTAAATAAATATTTTATGAAAATTGTGGAGTTTAATTTATGTTTAAACTATTATTTGAAAGTAAATAATTTCCATTCATATTATTTTGCAATAAGGGCATTTTGGTAATTGTGGGAGTGTATGGATATATATATATATATATGTTAGAAGAATAAATTAGAAGGCAAAAATGGGAGAGAAGAGAGGGAGCGATTGAGAGAGCAAGGAGGGGAGGCTAGGGCTTAATTTCCTCTCCATTTTTCTTTGGTTTTGATGTTTCAATGAAGGTTTGAGCAAGTTAGGAGTAGCTTCATCGTCTTTTCCTCCTTCTTTTGTCTTAGTTTCTTGGCTATGGACGTGTGGAGGTTGTGGTGGTTTCTCCAAACAAGGTTTTCAAGAGGATTGGCAAAGGCAAGTTCTCCTCTACTCCTCTTCAAAATCTTTAAATCATGATGTTTTGAGGATTATTTGTGAAAGAAGAGAACCCCCATGATTTTTATGCTTTCGGTTGAGATCTATGTAAAGATCTTTGTAAATCTCCCTAAATTATTGAATGTGATGGTTGGAATTATTTTGTGACTTCAATAGAGTTTGTTCCACCCTATATTTGTTTTGGAATGGTGTATTTTTGGGTTTAGATTTGAGTGTTGGGAGAGTTAGAGGAGTTTGGGGGTGTGTTATTTGTCATTTTTTGGTTTTGGGGGTTCAAGAGTCAACTGGTAGGGTCTGGGAGTCGACTCCCCAAAGTTAGCTCTCGGTTAGGTTACCTGAGGCGATGTCGAAGTCGACTGTGCATCGAAAGTCGATTGTCTTGGTGTCAAAGTCGACTCCCGCGATAGACTACACTACGCACCCTCTACTATTTTGGCCATAACTTTTTATATAGATATTCGATTGACAAACCGTCTGAAGCGTTGTAAACTAGACTCGATAGGCTTCGATTTCAAATATTATAAATATTTTTTAGATAATATTTGAATGGTATCCCTAGGATTTAAAGTCATACCTATCAGGATTGGGAGCCAATCCACTTTTTGTGGCATTACTTGGTTCGAGTTTTGGGGTCTCGTGAATAGCTATTATGAGAGATGGTTGAAATGCATATTTGGAGCACGTTTTGTGCACTAATGGCCTCGAGTGACAATGAGCATTCCTTGATATTTCCCTGCTGGAGGTTTGGGTTGAGTGGAAATTATTATGGGATTCATGACTGATGTGCATGCTTTGGGGCATGGTTCCATAAATTTTCATGTATATGTTAAGTGAATAAGGGAGCCAAGGCATTGGGTGGAGCAAATTCGCCTTAAGGGTGTATGCCATGGGTAGGCATGACACTAGGAGTTGAGCTATTTGGCCCCAATGACCTCATGGCTTATGATGAGGATTTGACCTTGGGTGGAGCTAGTTGGCCTCAAGTGTTAACCTAGAGTTGATCTATTTGGCCCCAAATGTCAGTCGATAAGTGTATAAATCTTGGGTGGAGCTAACAGGCCTCAGGCATTGCCTTGGGAGTGGAGTTGTCTAGCCCCGAGCATATGATATTATTGGATATATAGTGTTAGAGTAAGGATGTGTGCATGTATCGTCTCTTATTATTGAGTTTGTGTGCTTGGTATGGTTGGGCTAATGTTTCACCTTCTGGTAGGTGTACCTTTTTATGGGCATTACGACCTACTTCTATCGGGTTATATTTTTTTTGTGTCTTATTCTTATTGATCATGATTTTAATATCTCATTGTTATACTTATTGGACCTTGTGACTCATTCTCTTCCTTCACCCTATTCCAGGCAAAGGCAAAGCTACAACTAAAGGCATGTCCAGCTGGTGTGGATCTTTAGTCCTTATTGTGTACAGAGCTCACCAAAAGAAAAGCTTTGGGAGTTTGTTATTTATGTTTTGAGAGTTAGGTAGACTTTTGTACATTGAGAACTTATATATGTTTTGTAGGTCAGACATGATGTGTTGTATTCAAGGAAAGCTTGTCTATTATGTAACTTTTGTCTTGGATGGATGTGCATGTCTGATTATGTAAGGGTAAATGGATGGTTTCGTTTTTAGTTGCTTTTGAATCATTACCGTTGATGACCTTCTCACGGATCCTCTATACTAGCGGGGGCTCCGGGAGGTGGGCCGTCACAAAAATAAACGAGTCGAGTTTGAGTTTAACTTTAAAACTCGATTTGTAAACCAATAGAACTCGAGCTCAGTAAAGGTTGGATCATTAAAACTCATGAATATATTCTATTAGAGACTCATGAATATACTCGATTAAAAGTTCGCAAATAGCTCATTTATAAATATATTAATATATTTATTTATAATTTTATAAATATATTATTTAACATAAAGTTTTCAAACTTTAAATTATTATAATAATATAATTAAATTGAATATGTTTAATATTATTATGTATACTAATTCAATTATTTAACATAATATAATATATGTATATATAATAAAGTAAAATAACAAATTAAATTTAATCAAATACCATATAAATAGTTGTCTAAATTAAAAACCCTAAAAAGTGAAGAAAATCAAAGATTGAAGAGAAAAAAGCCAAGAGCAAAAGGTAAGTGCGATTGCCCATGGTCGAGCACGATTAACCTATATGCTAAACAAATTTAAATATTAATTGTGTTCTTTTTTTTTGTGATTAAAGAAATTATAAATATTTTTGTGAGAGAGAGAGAGAGAGCGCGCGCGAGAGAAGATAAAAATCTTGGATAGAAGGATATGTGTAGGAGATTTAATAAATCCTTTCAGGGACTAGGGTGTTGAAAGAATCATATAGGTCTGGCAACAATACCTAAGAATGGGTAAATTGAGTTATTTAAAATTTTGATATAAAATTTAAAAAATTTCTAACTTAAGAAGGATAAAAATTTTGATGCAAGTTAAAGATAATTTAAAGATTGCAAATTACAATTTATGAAATGAAAAATAAACACAATTGAGTGACACAAGCAATATATAGTGGTTCAGCTTAAACAAATCTAATCCACTACTTTAACTCTTCATTAAGGATTTTCAAACAAATCACTATAACCTTCATATCACATCGGATAGGCCCTTTAGCACCAAGTTGTAAAATTACAATCCTCTTGCTTAAGGAAGCAAGCCCTCTAAGAAAGTTAGGTAAAAAACAACGTCCTACTTAAACACAAGTAGGTCCTCTAGTTATGTAAGCTAAGAACACAATTTGAAATACAATAGAGAGATGTTTAAGAGTATGTACTCTTAGTTACAGTATGATCAAGATCAAATGCAAGGCTAGAAATATAATTCTATATAATTAAACATAAGCCTTGAAATAAAGAGATTTAAAACACCAATGAACCACAATAATTGATGAGCACTTGGGAGCTTGTAGATTGATTACTTGGGTAACTTTAATTCTTCCTTTGACTTGTATTTATAGACCCTTGAGAGCCCATACATGAATCATGTCATTGCAAGTGGAGAGACCACTTTAGATGAGTGGAGAAACCAGTCGTTACAAGCTGTTTGAGATAAAAACTATCGACAATTTCTTTAAGGCTGTTGACAAGTTAGTTATAAATTTAAACAATTGTCAACAGTTTGAGCAAGGCTGTTAACAGGTTTGAAAAATTGTCAACATTACTGATGCAAAGGATGTTGACATTTAGAAACCGAGAGCATGCATTTTACCTGTCAACAATTTGATGTAGGCTGCCAACAATTTGCGTTTAAAAACATAGAAACGGTCAACAATTTAGATTTAATCTATCGACATCTTTACCCAAACAAAAGATATTGTCGACATGTTCTTTAGAACAGTTAACATTATGCTTTTAGGATTCAAAAGAACTTTTCGATTTAGGACTCATTTTTCTCCATTCTCTGAAATCTAATTTTGAAAACTCATTTGAGGAAAGCATATCATTTATATTCTTTAATAAGCTTCAAATAACCCACATTAAGGAAATTTTGTTTTAGATATTATTTTGATTTTTTAAAGATGAAAAATGATTTTTAGTTGAAACCAAAAGCATATATTAACTTATGTCATATGAACCATTTTGTTGTTCATCATCAAAATCGAAAACAAAGAAGCAAAATATCAAGTGTCTAATTGGTTCTTGAGAAAGTTAGTGGAGGCAACATGCCACAATTAACCACCACAACTTCTAGGTGTTAAATCTTTGCCCATGATCAAGCATGATTAACCTATTATTGTTGTTATCGCCACTATCACCTCTACAAGCCTCCATCTGAGGTTAAACCATCGCCAGCTGCTGCATTTTGTTGGCATCTTTTGCCATTGCACACTGCCCATGATGTCTTTGCCTACAATCACTACACACACCCTTGTTGTGTTGTCGTCACTCGTTGTCGTCTCCCACCCTTATCCCCGCTTTGCACACCTTCTGTCGTCGCCTGTCGCTACTTGTTGTCGCCTCTTTAAAGTACTGTTCACTGTTGCCGCTCATACATTCATCTCTCTCTGCTACCACTCGTTGTTGCTTGCTGCTAGCAAGCACATATCGAGCTAGAGTTGGGCTTGTCAAACTTTTGACGAGTCAACTCGAGCTTGGTTCACATGAACTGAGTTGGAGCTTGTTGAGCTAAGCCTTACCTCAACAAGGCTCGACTTGACTTGACTCAATTTGATTATAACCTAAATTCAAGCAGCAACCCAAGCAATAGTAGCAAGTAGCAACAGTAGCCAAGGGTAAGGGAATTGATCGGTTTTCAATCTCAAACTTGACTAAGAATAGGTTGATGCATTTTGATGGACTAAGGATCGAATTGCTTGGGTCTAGTTTGGATAAAAATTTGAACACCCTTACTTGAAAGTTCTACTAAGTAGAATTTTTAATTTTTAATGGAGCTAGAATTAATACAGTCACTTCCCAAATTAAGAAAAACTTTTTATAGGTAAGAATAGAACCCTCACACTTAGGTGAAAATCCACTCACTTAAGTGAGTAAATACACCAATAAAAAACACAACTTATAGAGCTCTGATTGCAAGAGTTTAAATGAAGAATCCCTTCAATCAATCCTCCAACTTAGATAACACATTTTCTTTGACTTGAAAGAATTCAATACTCTTGCAAGTGTTTCAAGATTTTTGTGTATTTTGAGGCTCTATAGATCACTTTATTTATGTAATTCAAAAACTAATTGCAAGAGAGAATGAAAAGAGAGACAACATCTTTGAGCTTCTTTAACAAGGATGTTGAGAATTTTGTGTTTTGATTTTATGAAAAAATAGTTTTTGATAAATTTAAATAAGATCAATAAATTTGGTTCATTGATGATATCTAAAATATTTTGAAATACTCTTAACTTTGATGAATTTATAAATAAGTACGTTTTCAAAATTGTCGAGTATATGTTAAAAATAATAGTTTATTTCATAAAGCATATGAGAGTCAATCGAGTAAACTCTTTGGAAAAATCAAGTAAAGCTTTTGAAAGCTCTTTGTGAAAATCCAATCAAGTATGCTTTGAATATAATTGAGTGATGCTCAGCTTATTTTTAGATTAGTCGATGACATATATCAGTATAATCGAGTAAAGATATAATATAATTGACTATCATAATTCTTATACTCAAGTGTGCTATACAATTTTATGTTATTTTGAATTTAATCGAGTAAAGAGATTTTATAATAGAGTAGTAATTTTTTATACTCGAGTAAATCTATTTCTGTAATCGAGTACATTTTTTAAAAAATCTTAGTATCATTTTACTCGAATAAAGATTTTTGAGTAATTGAGTAAAGTTGTTTTGGTACTCGAGTAGATAAGTCTTTTAATTGAGTTAAGTTGAGCTGAATGCTAGCTAAGTTTTTTTGTCTTAAATTTAATCAAGTATCAATTATTTATACTCAAGTAAAGATCTAAAATAGTCAAGTAAACTTAATCTTGTAATTGAGTAAGCAATACAAGTTTCTGAAGCTTCAAAGTTAGTCGAGTAACGACTTGGTCATACTTGAGTAATCCTAATATATAATCTATTACATATGATATTCAATTGAGTAAAGATCTATATTAGTCGAGTAAACTTAACATATAATTGATTACATATGATATTCAATTGAGTAAGTATCTATATTAGTTGAGTAAGGCTAAAACTTAATCAAGTATTTTCTATTTGAATTTGAAAAATATAACTGTTTATTGTTGCCAGTTTCATCTTTTCAGTTCATTAAATTCATTTCAGATAATATAGGTGTACTTTTGTGAATTGATACAAGTTGTTTAATGATCTTAAAGACATAATGTGGTAGTTGTGACTCAATCAAAACATTCCAATTGTAATTTGTCATGACAACTAACATTTAATATTGGAAATCTATAAATGGAAGAAGAAGTTGACTGAAAAATGTTAGAAGAGTTAGAGAACATCTGAATACATATACAAGAGTTGTTCGTAAGAGCTTGAGTAAGCATTCAAATATTTTTCTAAAGATTTGATCTTCTCACGGGCATTCAAAAACAATTTTTTTTTGTGAGAACAAAAAGATAGTGTGTTTGATTTTCATATCTTGTAGCTATTTTTCAAGATAAAATTCAAGTGCTTATTGTATTGTCTTATATTTTTCTCTTCAGAAATCATTTTACATATTATTGTGAAAACTTGTAAAGTTTACGCCCAATTCTTAAAAGACAGTTGGTTATTGCTTAGCCAAGTGTGAAAAGTCAAAATTTGTAAAAGTTATGCATTATCCTTAAAAAACAGTGATTGTGGCTGAGTTTAGATTGAAAAACCCAAGTGTAAAAGTTAAGTAGTTAATCATGTGTAAAAGCTACAATACATAGTAAAAATACACTTGTGTGTTTGCAAAATCCTTAATTGTGAACCAAAGTAGTGGACTAAACTTTAAACTGAACCACTTTAAATCTTGTGTACTACATTCTTATTTTCCTTACATTCTAGTTCAATTCAATTATTTGAGTTTAATTTTTAAAATGGTGAAAAAACTTAATTCACCCCCTCTTAAACTAACAAATTTATCAAAGGACTAGACCATTTTTATTAATGATATTCCAGAATCCTAAAACCATAGAGCTAAAATAGAAAACAACAATATGGATAATTTGATTTTAGGATTCACAATGGCTACAAATAATAGTAGATGGTCCTTGATATTTTGGGAGTCATGTCACAATGTAGACAATCTTAGAACAAAAAGGCTATTTAACTAAAATAGAAAAAAATTAACATAATATGTAAAAGAGGTTAATCAAAAGTTGATTATTTTATAAAGAATATAAATATATATGTATATATGTATAAATGATTCTTTGATGACTACTAGGCAGAGGAGAAGAGGACGCGGGGTTACAGGGAAGAGAAAGAGAGAGAGCAATAGGCAACGCAGAGAAGAGAAATTGGTTGCGAGAGTTTACAAGTGTTTGGCTTACCTCCAACATGCCATTTTATATCATGACCTGAGTGGGTTGAGTATCGAGTCAAGTTGAGTCGGTATCCTACAATTTTAATTACAGGATGTATTATGAAAAGCTTTTCTTTCTCAGAGAGGGAGAGAAAAAGAGAGAGGCCTCAATTACCTGATTTGACCACAAACCTTACAATACACTTAAATGTAGTCAATTACCCCATGTTCATCACCATATCCAACCTGACTCAACCAAAAAATCAAAAAATCCAAGTGAAAACTAAACTAGTAACACACAACTTAGACCATGGCTAGAAAACAATTCAAGAATTCAAAATTTAACATAAGTACATAAATGCAAATAGAGTTTCCATTTGATAATTTATAAAACTTGTTTCATCTTTTAAGAAATTTCTTGGGTTTATGATCGCCTATATTACGTTCAATTTGGGTATTTCTCTAGTTCTTATTTTGTGTTTTCTTTTGAGAAATATTGAGTTTTTCCTAAAACATATAGAGAAGGAAAGTGAGTTGATGGCAATCCCTTTATGATGGGGTTGTCTAGGGTTTCATCAATTTGATTATAGCTTTAACTATTAACAACCCAAGAGGTAGAAGAGAGTGAAGTAAAGACTGAGAAAAAAGTTTAAAAATAACGATAAAATACTCAATTTGTGCATCAAATAAAAGGTAAGAGAACATTTCTTAAATATTAAGGGGTCTATATGTATATGTTTCTTTGAGTAATGCTATTCGGCCCCCCGCAATGCCACCTCCATGAAATCTCGCGATTTTTTGGTGAGATATCGTGATATTTAAAAATAAAGACTTTGCAATATCTTCAATGGAAAGGGCAGCCCAAAAGCAATATCTTTTTTTCTCTTTTACTCCCTCTCGTGCTTTCCTTTTCCTTTATGCTCATCCCTTTCCCCCCTCTTTCTTTCTTTCTTTCTCTCCTACTTGTGCGATAGAGCTTCCTCCATTGCAAGCTTGTAGCAATTCTGGCCCTCTCTCTATCAGATCTACCGTCTATCAAACGTCTCCATTGGCCTCGATATAGAAGGAGGTAAGTCTTTTAAACATATTCACAATGATTTTCAACACGGATCTATGATATATACGTATATACGTGCTATTTGAGTTTGGCCAAAATTTTAAAATTAGACCTATGTAGATTAGGCCGTTGGATCTTGCTGGCTTTTGGTTATGTTGGTTGATGGGCCATTGGGTGTCAAGCAGTTGCCTCTGATCGTCGAAAACAACCAACCACAGTGGTCGGTGGCGACTGGCAGTGCGTTTTTATGTTGTGACCGAAAATTAAAAGTTAGATCTACAAAAATCTAACTGTTAAATCTGGCCCAATTTTTTGTATGTTAATCCTCTTGACTTGGTGTTTTTAATGATAAGCTCCGATCGTGGGAATCTTCAACCGACGGTAGTCACCGACGGCAACGATTGTGACTGGTTAGACTATTTATATACATTCATACATACATTCATATATTTATATATATTTTTATATTTTCCTTTCTCTTGCATTAATTTTTCTTATTTGCTATGTTGTTTTTTCCTATGGGGGTGATGATGATTTGGTGGAAATTAAAAAAGTTGATTTGTTTTTTATTGTGTTCTGTAAATGCAGATGCAGATGAAAAGGGAGTTCGGGATTTTGCAAAGAAGAGGGAGAATTGGGGTTTTGTGTTTAAATATTATTTTTTAATTATTTTAGTTTATGCTGTAAATGTTGATATTTAATGTTATATTTAATTATGAGTTTGTATTGTATATGTTTAAGTTGAATATTCAATTTATGATCTTTTGAATATTGTGAAGGTTGAGATGAAATGATTGATTGAAATTTAAATGTTAATAAATTGAATTGGTTTGTATTTATTTTGTAAATATTTATAAGGAAATTATTAAATTTATTTAAGAATTAAATAATAAATAGTTATGGTTTATTTTATTTGAATTTAGATATTTATTAATGTGTACATGTATTTTAAATTTATATTAAATAAAATTAAAAAATATTAACTAAATTTAAATTATGTTAATTTTTTTTATAATAAATTAAAGATTTTAAAATGAAAAGTTTTAATTTTAATTTGTTAACTATATATAGATATATATATATAATATAATAAAAAAATGAATTATATTTTATCTCTATTGGCTTAACATTTGATTCTTTCGTTCAACCAATTAATATATATGTATATTTATAAATATATATTAATTGGTTATAATAAATTAAATTATGTTAATTTTTTTTTTGATAATAAATTAAAGATTTTAAAATGAAAAGTTTTAATTTTAATTTGTTAACTATATATAGATATATATATAATATAATAAAAAAATGAATTATATTTTATCTCTATTGGCTTAACATTTGATTCTTTCGTTCAACCAATTAATATATATGTATATTTATAAATATATATTAATTGGTTATAATAATCTAATTAATGTAATATTTAAAAAAATGAATAGATTTAAGAGTTGATAACATATGTATTTATTTCACATCATTTCAGTGATGAGATTACATAATATAAATAAATTAATATAAATTTTATTTTTAATCCATAATTACTTAAACATGTGATAATCTTGTAAACAACAAAACTAGCTATACAAAATTCTTAAACACTGATTTAAAACATGAATGTTATAATTTAATTAATATTTTTTTTGTATGTGAAATTAAATTTAATTAATATTTTTACATTTTATTTAATATAAATTTAAAATATATATACATATTAATAAATATCTAAATTCAAATAAAATTAACAAAAACTATTTACAATTCAATTCTTAAATAAACTTAATAATTCCACTCCCAAAATTCACAAAACAAATACAAACTATTTTAATTTATTAATATTTAAATTTCAATCAATAATTTCATTTTAACCTTCACAATGTTCAAAAGATAATAAATCTAATATTCAACTTAACATTCAACATCTACACTACAAACTCATAATTAATTATCACATTAAATATTAACATTTACAACATAAATTAAAATAATTACAAAATAATATTTAAACACTAATTTTAAACAAATCAAATTTTTAGACCCAAACTATGGGAATCATCAACTTAATGAGATCCAAATTCCTTCTCATCATAAATCAAACTTTTTAATTTTCCCTTCAACAACTAAATCATCATCATCATCATCCCCATAAAAAAAAATAATAACTTAAGTAAATAAGAAAAATTAATGTTAAATAAAAGAAAATATATAAATACTAGCGTATACTCGTGCTTGAAGGCACGATGTAAATAATATTAAGATTAAAATGCAATAATGTTCACTAATATTGTAAAAAAAAATTGTAAATACTGAACAAAAAATATAAATTAAAGTTATTATATATTTGTTAACGTTTTATAATAAAAAAAATACTAAATCTATATAATAAAGTACATTAGTAAGTGTTCTAAATTTGAATAAATTAAATTAAAAATTAAATATCAAACAATACATATCAGTCGCCGCTAGGGACCCTTGGAGCCCTCAAAAGCCAACCCTCACAATGCCTCATCCCTATCCGTCGGCCCTCCCTACCCACCGTCGACCCTCCCTTTCCTCTCTCATGCTGTCGCACCCACTGATGACATAGGTGGGTGGGTCTGTGAGAGAAAGAAAGAGAGAGATGGACAGTGAGTGAGGGAGTGGGAAAGAGGGTGCAACAAAGGAGAAGAAAGAGGTAGTAAGTGAGGGAATGAGTAGTCATCGCACCCACCGGCCCCCCACCTACCGTCATCTCTCCTACCCTTCTCACCGCCATCGCAGCCGTCGGACCCCACTCGCCGTCGACCCTCTCTTCCCCCCACCGCCATCTCACCTGCTGATAGAGATGGAAAATGGGTCGGGCGACCCATGGGCCGACCCGCCTGATAGCCCCAACCCGGCCCAGCTCGTTACTGTAGCAAATGGGTCAGGCAGCAATATGTGGCCCACGACCCGGCCTGGCCCAGCCCACCAAAAAATAAAAAAATATTTAAAAAATTATGTTTGTATTTAATAATTATAAACATAATAATTAAAAATTATATTTCTT
Source organism: Diospyros kaki (assembly GCA_036245055.1). NCBI lineage: Eukaryota > Viridiplantae > Streptophyta > Magnoliopsida > Ericales > Ebenaceae > Diospyros > Diospyros kaki. The sequence goes on from BSEG01000010.1 coordinate 7,105,697, forward strand.
GTAAACATAATTTTATTGTAATGTTTGTAAACATAATTATATTTGTAAACATAATGTTTATTATGTTTGTAAACATAATTTTAGTGTAATTTTTGTAAACATAATGTTTACTATAAATATCATAATTTTACAAACATCAAAATTATAAGTAAACATTAATAAACATATTTAAAAAAATATTAGTTACATTTGGGAAAAAATAAAAAATATATATATTTAAAAAATTATATATAAAAAAATTAAAAATAAAATGGCTCACGGGCCGGCCCAAATAGCCAGGCCCATGGGCCATCCCTACCCAGTAGGCCCATGGCTCGGCCCGGCCCACTGTGGTCCATTTATTAAGGGCCACAGGGTTGTCCTAGGCCCAAATTTTCATTTCTTTGGCCTAGCCCGGCCCGATTCGTCTCTGTCGTGGGCCAAATTTGGCCTAGCCCACCAAATGGGTTGGCCAGGGGGGATGTGGGCCGGGCTGGGCCGGCCTTCCCATTTCCCATCTCTGCTTGCCGATGGCATGGGTGGGTGGGTCTATGAGAGAGAGGAAGAGAGATAGGCAATGAGTGAGGGAGTGAGTGGTTGTCGCACCTACTGGCCCCCCTACCCACAATCGGCCCTCCCTTCCCCCATTGTCGTCGCACCCGCCGATGGCGTGGATGGGTGGGTGGGTTTGTGAGAGAGAGAAAGAGATGGTGATAGAGAGAGGCAGTGAGTGGGGGAGTGAATGAACGGGAATATCATTCATCTTAGCCAATCTTAACCATTGATATATATTTAAAATTCATTTCAGCCATTGAAATGTGTCTATGAGACATTTAACATATTTTTAAATATTCTTCTGCTTTATTATATAGATGATAATTATAATAATAATTTTATTTTTAACATAAAATAGTGACATTTTAAATTTAAAATAAGAAATCAAAAAATAGAGAAATTGTCCTACATAAATTATGAGGGTTTTTTTTATATTTAATTTTATTTTTATTTTATGAAGAGACTGTTTTTAAATATTTACGATCGTCCTATATGATAAATTTAATTTTTTATTAAACAATAAATCATAACTGAACTCAATGTCATACTCATTTTATTTGCTTTATCACTAACATATTCCACCATAAAATTTGATTGATAGTTTGCGTGATACATTTTGATTACGTAATAAATTGAATATTTTTCTGTTAGGATAAGTGGGCTTTTAGGCAAATGGATTTTAAAGTATATGAGGACAGATAATTACAGAAAAATCTATAGAATATAGTGACATTTTAAAATAAGAAATAAAAAAATAGAGAAATCATCCTACAGAAATAAAAAAAAATAAGACTGTTTTTAGTTGTTTACCATCGTCCTACATGATAAATTTAATTTTTTGTTAATCAATAAATCACAAGCTTAGCATATTCTATCATAAAATTTGACTGACAATTTATATGATACATACACAAAAAAAGAGTTACATGAAATATATAAAATGGAGTTACACACAGACAAAGGCACATGCATATACATACATACATACACAAAATATATATAAATATATAAAATACATACATACATACACACACATGCTACATAAATATATATACATACACATACAAAAAATACATTTAATTAATCAAATACATTAACATATATTCATGCACAGAATACATATATACACACAGAATACATCTATAAATATACGAAACGGAGTAGTTACACACACAAAGACACGTGCATATACATACATGTACATACACAGGATACAACTATAAATATACATACACACACAAAAAATACATTTAATTAATGGAATAAATATTAACGTATAATTAAGTATTGGTATTTAAAAATTAAAAAATTATATATTAATTTGGAGTCCCATCGTCCAAAGCATTTATTTTATTTTCTTTTATTTTTCTTTTATTTTTTTCTCCTTCTCCATTCATCTTCTTCCTCCTGTTTCTTCTTCCTGCGACGCACGGTCACTGCTCGCGCACAACACTACCCACCTAATGGCTTGCCCTCCGTCACGGGCAACGTCGTCTCCGTCAATCATCCTCAGTTGTTGCCCCACCACCGCCATTAACCGTTCACCATCACGGACCACCTCCCGCACCTTGCCTGCACGCACGGATCGCCATCATCATTCGACCCTGCTGTTTTTTTAACCCCCAAGCATCACCGTATCCGACCATCATCGGCCGCTCCTCCAACCGACGCACCCAATTGCTGCATCGTCCGCCAGCAACCACCGTTCGGCCTTCAACTCCCTCGCCCACTGCTTGCTCTCCGTATATATATATAGAGAGAGAGAGAGAGAGAGTCGGCCATTGTGTGTACTGTGTGTGGGCGGTTGCATTGTGAGTGTGTATATAACCGAGTGTATAGATGTGAGTGTGTATATAGATATATATATATATATGTGTGTGTGTGTGTGTGTGTGTGAGTGGTTGCGCTGTGTGTGTATAAAGCTGTGAGTTTGTGCTTGTATATATAGCCCAATGTATAGATGTGGGTGTGATATATGTGTGTGTGTGTGTGTGGGTGGTTGCGCTGTAGGTGGCTTTGGGCGGGAAAAGTTTTAATCTCAGCCATCAAATCTTCAGAAAACCCATCTCAACTATTCAAAAAATGTTTCCCTCACATTTGTGTTGAGACAATTCAAAAACCTTCTTACTTTATTATATATATATATATGTATGTATGGACGCGAAAAAAGCCTAAATAGTCACAACCGCCGCCACAAGCGGTCGCCGATGACCACTGCCGGCCGAAGATTCCTACAATTAGAGCCTACTATTAGAAACACCAAATCAAAGGGGTTAAAATATACCAAAAAAGGTCAGATTTGATGGTTGGATTTTCGTAGATCTGATATTTAATTTTTGGCAACAACTTAAAAAACGCACTGCCAGTTGTCACCAGCCACGGTGGCCGGCGGTTTCCGGCAATCAGAGGCAACCACCCGACGCCTCTATCCCTATCAATCAACATATCTAAAAACCAACAAGATCCAACGGGCGAATCTCTCTAGATCTAAACTTAAACTTTCAGCCAAACCCAACATCCATGTAAATGCACTGCCAGTTGCCACTGGCCATCGTGGCCGGTGGTTTCCGATGAATTCGAGGCAACCACCCAACACCCTTATCCCCATTGACCAACATACCAAAAAACCAACAAGATCCAATCGCCGAATCTCCATAGATCTAAGTTTTATCCTTTGGCCAAACACAATACCCACGTATGTATATCATTTTTGATAAAACTAAAAGACTTACTTTTTTGTAGATCGGGGCTAATGAAGATTGCATCTAAAGGACTCTGCCTGACAGTGATTGCACGAGCGAGAGAGAGAGAGAGAGAGAAAGAGAGATAGAGAGAGGGGGGGATGGGGAGGAAGAATGAGCACGGGAGAGAGTGTGAGAGAGAAGATAAATTGAGGGTATTATGTATTAAGGGCATAGTTGTAATTGTAATAATGGGTAAATTTGAAATTGAATGTTGGCTGGCATTGAGGGTGGCGTTGTGGGGGGCTGAATAACATTACTCGTTTTCTTTTGTCAAAGCTCAAGGTAGAGATGTCAAAAGGGTCAGATTATGGCCCAGCTCAGCCCATCTAAGGGCCCAGCCTGGCTTGGCCCATGGCCCATTGGGACCTTATGGGCCCGGCCTGTTAGGCCTACTGGGCCCACCCCGTTGGGACCTTATGTTATTCCCAATGTCCCTTATTCATTTATTTTTTTAACTATATTATTCTTTATTAATTATTGATATTGAATGTTACAAAATTTACATTTCGCAATATATATAAATAATAACTATCAATATATTTAAAATTTTCAAGTTAAATTTTTTATATATTTAAATTATAAATAAACATTCTTCTTTTATATGTGCATTATTTTTCATATCAATTCACAAGAAAATTTATAAAGTATATAGAATTTTGAAATATAAAATGATGAAATAATATTTAAAACTTAAGATAGAAAATTGTTTAAACAAAAAAAAATAGTTTTTATATATGTATTATTTTGATATTGATATATGTATTATTTTTTAAAAAATTATTTAAAAAAAGAAAAAGGGTCAAGGTCGGTGGGCCCCGCTTATCAGGGCCTGTGGGCCAAGCCTACAGAGCCCGGCATAACCCGCCTACAACAGGCTATGGGTCGAGTCGGGCCCTACCCACAATAAAAAATGCCAGATTGGACACAACCTTTTTGATAAATAGGTCGACCCGACTCATTTAAAAAGTTACTGGTCGACCCTTTTGACATCTCTAGTTTAAGGTTGTCTGAAATAATTTATAAATAAAGAAGTTATAAAGAGGCTGCGTTGTACTTACACGATCTAGAAACATCCCCCCAAAAAAAAAAAAAAAAAAAAAAAAACGTAAGGCTGCGTGACTGCGATGGTAGTTGCGCGACCTTAGAGCTGGTCTTAGGGTTTCTGCAAAATTTGGACGCCGAAAGGGAGAGGGTCAATCGATCCCAAGAATGGCGAATGAGAAAGAGAAAGAGAAAGAGAAAGAGCACGAGTTGCAACTGTACAACAGCATGACGAAGCAGAAGGAAATCTTCAAGCCGAAAGTCGCCGGCAAGGTCGGAATGTACGTCTGCGGCGTCACCGCCTACGATTACAGCCACATCGGCCACGCTCGCGCCTACGTCGCCTTCGATGTCCTCTACAGGTTCATAATCTCTATCTTGAATATCCTCAATTTGAGTTTCTCTGACTTGCAATTGATTAGCGAGCGCCGGACTGTGTATATGAATTCCACCGTCTATTTTCGTTTTGCTTTAATTGGCTAGGAATTGAAACAAAATGGATTTTTAGGCTTTACGTTTTGGCTGTTGATTAAAGTACTGCTAATCTGTAGTGTTTTACTGCCACATTTGCGTTTTAAATTTCTGGAAGGGAAGTAGAATGAAAGGGGGATCAAATGTTGTACTTACATCCTAATTAACTATTGAACTCGAAATAGATAATTTGTTTATTTTTTCACCCTATTAAACAAGAGAAAGGAATTTAGCATCCTGCATTTCATCTTCTTTCCGAGATTGAGATAGGGAACTAATTTGGAGACTCTTTTGAGTTATTTCGGTGTTGCAAGGGATGAGAATTCTGTTGGCATTTTTGACATGGGTTTTTAGAATTCAAAGAAGGAAAAGATGCTGAGAATCCCAGTTTGCAGTGTTTAGCATTGATGTCCAGACACCCGTAACATTTTATTGATCTTGCTACTTTATCTATGTAGCGGTGTTTTTCATAGGGATTATGCCACGTACTTCTCCAGTAGTATTAACACTCCCTGGCCTGTACTCTGGAACTCTTCTATCTACAGTTACTTGCTTTTGCCACTTACATTGCTTTGCATTTCAGAAAAAACTTTCATGGGAATTTACTTTGTGTTAAATTAGGAGCACTTAGAATTAGATTATTTTCGACTGAATTTACTGCCTCACAAGCGCACACCCTCACAGTTTGAACAACTAAAAATATCAAATCAAAATAAATGAAAACAGAATGTAAATTGACAGAAATTAAATCAAACCACAGAAGAACACAAAGCCTTTATCCTGGTTCAGATTGCCCCTTAGGACAATCCTACATCCAGCCTCTAAAGCCTCCCGAGAGCAGCCTTCCTTTGATTATCAGAATGTAATCAGTACAATCCCTCATGATTGCAAGCCTTCAAGATTACAAAGACTGTTCTATCACACAGCCTTTTCTCTATTTCTTTCTTGTGAGAATGATACATCGTCTATGCCTAGACCTCTGTCCTATTTATAGAAAATAGGGCGGTAACTTCTAGGAACCTTATAACCGGTATAGACATTTCTGATTTTAACCCCCGAACTTAATTATATTTACAAGTTGGTAACTGCCTATATATACCCTCTAAATTCCGATGCATCCTTACTACCAATATGCTGGATTACTTGAGACAAAACTCTTAACACTTTGTTATACTGAAAGTATATTGAAATCTATTGGCTACACTGGCTGTGTTTGCTATTCTGAACACATATACAAGCATTTGCTTCATTGCTTTAAGACAAGTTAGAATCTACAGTTTCCAAAACTGTGAAATTATGAAATGAGGCTTCATATGGGTACCTTTCAACATGCATCTTTTTAATTGTGATGCTGCTATTGTCTCAGTGAGCTGTATAACAATTTACTTCCAAAAGGCAAGTGTGATAGAATCAAATATTGAAGTAATAAATGTCTATTGACTTAAATAAAACTTGATGTTTTGAGGATTGGGACTTAAATATGTATTTTTAAATGATTCTATTTCATTTTGGGATTTTCAATCTTAATCAAGCTTCTTTAAGTTGGACATTGTAGGTATCTGCTGCACTTAGGCTATGATGTCAACTATGTAAGGAATTTCACTGATGTTGATGACAAGGTGAGATTTCAAACATTTTTGTATTAAGCCCATTTTATGCTCTTATTGTCAAAGTCATGTTTTGGAGATTCAAGGATTTAATCAGTTATGTAGTTGTGTTACAGCTGGAGAATTTTATTGTCTTCATATTATTTAGTGTTAGATCTGGGCCTTGTGTACTAACCTTATTCACATATTGCAAACTGTCATTCTTGATCATATCTTATTGCTTTGCGTTTCCCATACGTGTGGGATTTTGAAACTGAAGGCCTAACTTACTCTCAAACCCATTTAATTTGATTGAGATAAAAAACAATGCATGAAAAACTGAGGTTCAAGCCTTGGAAAATGACTATTGAGCTGCTTGATGAGATTAGGGGCAACATCTGCTGAAAGAGCAGCATCATCTGCTCAAATGCACAAAGATCTAGGTGAAAACATAGCTGTTGGGTTAATGGCAGCTAGGTGCTGCTAAGGGTTTAGGGGTTCTCAAATGGGTTTAAGGCTAGAGAAAAATCCATAAAATGGAAAACACAACCTAGGCCATGTAACAAAAATGTGGGACAAAAGTTTGAGCAAAGTCAACTTAAAAGAAGGTGAAAAGGTAAATCAGTGGGCTTGTTTTAGGTCATTTTGGCTGATTTTAGGTGTGAGGTTCTTATCTTTGGGAGGAAAATTCCTTAAAAAATTGAAAAAACATTCATTGAGGCTGGACGAAGTTGCTTGCTGTCAGAATTTTAAATTGAACAAAAGTTGGGTGAGGGGTTTAACTGATGGCGTCCAGTTTAAAGGAAGAAGGTACTTTCTTGCTTTAGATGAAATGAGGTAAACTGAAATGTAGCATGTAGATTTTTCGTTTTGAGAAAATATCTTCAAACAAGTTGTCAAAAAATGTGGTATAGTTCAAATCAAACAAAATCTGTATTAAACTTGAACTAGGTGTATGCCAAAGGAAGTTTAGTGGGCTGGATAGAACCAGCCATCAAAATGGGCCTTTGTACGGGTGCAAACTATTTCTAAAGAATCCAAAAAAGAGTAAATATTTTTCTAACAACATAGGGGATGCCGTGTCAAAAGTTTTGCAAACACAAATGGTTAATGTCATGAATTGAAGGGATTTCATGGCTGTTGGCAGCAAAATCTGCTGCTGGCAAAGTTTGCTCCAACAGCCATTTGAAGGGCATTTTAGTCCATTTAGAGGTGCTGGAGATATTGGGAAAAATGAGAATTTTTTTTTTTAAATTTATGTAGAATATGGCGGTTAAATATTGTAAGGTTGTGTATGACAACGATCCTCCCCTGTTGTAAAGCGGGGAGTCTCATGCACTAGGCATGCCCTATGGTGTTAAAATATAAAAAAATCCTGAAGATCTGTAGGAGGCTGTCACGTGCCAACTTAATGCATTGTACACGTGAATAAGGGAGGTAGTTATAGGCTGATATGTTTGTACTTAGAGCATGCTATGTGTGATTGTACTTTGGCGGTTATGACTTCAGGCAGGAAAGTACTTCCATGGACTCGGGGAAATCGGTATAAATATAAACTGATCACACCCTTGGAAGGCATGAGAAGATTCATTAATTCTATTTTGAATTTCTCCCTCCCAAATTCTTTCAATTCTGTGTGTGTCATTCCTTCTTTCTACCCCTGTTCTACAGAATTCTCTCGAGAATTCTAGTCAGATCCCTAAGATCTGACAGGCTGAACTAGGGCTTCTATGTGGCTAGAAGCAACATCTTTTGCTACTGAAAGGGCCTCTTATAGCAGCTGCCTTGCAGGGGTATTTTGTCCATCTACAAATGTTAGAAAAGTCTTATAAATGGTGAAACACACTTCAATATTTACCATGTAATTTCATAAACTTGAAAATCAGTAAGGGCATGAACTCTGAGCTTAACCGTGGTTAGTCATGTATTATTTCTTAAGAGCTCAATGTCCAAATGAAAATCTGAACCTCGAATGAGTTTGAAATGATTGTTGGAAATGGAAATTGAATGTTTTAAATGTTGTTGAGTTGGATTTAAATGGTTTATAAAAAATATTTGACCTTCTTGTACCTAGGGGTCATTACATTATTCCTTATTAGGATATTTAAGGATGCTTGCTTACAGTAACTACTTGTGATTATTACCATCTTAAGTGTATAATGATATGAGTTCATAAATGAAAGCAAGTAATTATATATATGATTAGTACAATTTAATGCTTGGACTTTGGCAGATCATTCGCAGAGCAAATGAACTTGGGGAGGATCCATTAGTTTTGAGTGGCCGGTATTGCCAAGAATATCTTGATGATATGGTTGATCTTCAGTGCCTTCCTCCTATGCATCAGCCACGTGTATCTGAACACATGGACCAAATCAGGAATATGATAGCACAGGTGCCTTTTCCTCCTGTTGTCTTTTATTGTTAGGATCTGTTGGACATCCAAGCTGTACTTTCTACACATGCCCACAGGTGTGCCCCTATGTACATTCTATATACCACGTGAGGAAACACCTACTTGCAGTCATAGACATATTTGACATGCTAATATGATACTATTGTATTATAAATGCTTTGAAAAATTGTTCTTGTAATGGTTTTTGTAACATTTATATTTTTCTTTAGTTCAATATGCATTGTAGAATTCTTAAAAGAAATGTGAAGATGAATTAGTGTAATTTTTGTTTTCGTGTTTCTCTGTTTATTAATCGAACATTAACTAATGTTTGTATTGAATCTTGGAAGTGTGGGGATGGTGAACAAAGGAAATGTTTGTTATGGTACTACAGTGTAGTTGCATACTGTACCATCTGAAGTTGATGCATTTCTTGCTATGAGTTCTGTGATTTTCTAAGGGGGATGGTACAGTACTACAGTTTTAGTTGATAACTAGTCAAGGCATGAATGACTTTTCTCCTGTGTGATGACTCTGAACATTCTTTTGTTTTTCTGAATAGTCTGCTGGTCTCTCCTGCAGATTATCAGGAATGGTCGTGCCTATGAAGTGGATGGGGATGTGTACTTTTCTGTTGATGGATTCCTGAATTATGGCCAGTTGTCTGGGCGGAAGCTGGAGGACAATAGAGCTGGTGAACGGGTTGCTGTTGATACAAGGAAAAAAAATCCTGCTGACTTTGCATTGTGGAAGGTAAAATTCTTTTACTTTTGTCCTATATTGTTATTATTTTGACTCCTATGGTTCCTGAGATTTTTTCTTAATGTTAGGCTGCAAAGCCTGGTGAGCCAAGCTGGGACAGCCCTTGGGGTCCTGGAAGACCTGGATGGCATATAGAATGCAGTGCTATGAGTGCCCATTATCTTACCCATTCATTTGACATTCATGGTGGTGGAATGGATTTAATCTTCCCGCACCATGAGAATGAACTTGCCCAAAGTTGTGCTGCCTGCTCAGAGAGCCATGTGAGTTACTGGGTGCATAATGGGTTTGTCACAGCAAATGATGAGAAAATGTCAAAATCGCTTGGGAATTTTTTCACTATTCGTGAGGTAAAAAATTTGATTTTGTATAATTGATATCCTTCTATGATTTATGTTGCAACCTATCATGATGAGTTTTGCATATTTTCACAGTTTCTTTTTTCCTGTCTCCCATAGGTCACCAAACTGTACCATCCCCTGGCCTTGAGGCATTTTTTGATGGGCACACACTACAGATCTCCTGTCAACTACTCAATTTCTCAGATAGAAATTGCATCAGAGGCCATTTTCTACATATATCAGGTAGAAACCAAGAAGCCTATCTTACCCTTGAAAAGGAACAATAGTCCTCTGATAAGTCCTAGGGGTGGAACAAAATTTATGTTTCGCTTTCATTCTGAAGGATAAAATGGTTATGTTGCAGTCGAGTTTGGAATGAGTTGGTAGCACAATATTTTTATGTTATGATTTTTTAATTGAAGCATGCCAAAGCATAAAAAGATGCACGGAAAGGCCCTCAAACTAAAAGTTGCTTAAATGATGCTTTATTGTTATATTATATGTTTTCAAGGAAAGAAATGTAGGAGGCCTTACACTGCTACTAAAATCATATCATTCGAGTTCAGTCAAGCTTGATTTATTAGATAACAACAACAACAACAACAACATATCCAGCCGTTATCCCACTATGTGGGGTTGGCTATATGAATTCTAGACTTCTATGTGGGTTACATCCCAACAGATAGTTTGTCTAGAATTCATATTTGGATCCGACTAGGTTTTACGCTGGCTGTCGGCTACCTAACGCAACCTTCCTCCTTTATCCGGGCTTGGGACCGGCAGTGGATAATATCCCCTGGCGGAGTAATGATGAAATGAAGTTTGAACACCATCTTCACATGGAGAAATTTCATGAGATGGTGGTGAATAAAGATAATTGATATAGTTGTGTTCCATAACTTAGTTGACATGGTGAAACCAACAAGTACAATATGGAAACACAACACGCTTGATTTATTAGATAATACTTTTCAATTTCTTTTCACATTAACTTATATCTGTTTCATCTGGATTGAAGCCATGAATTCAATGTATTCATTTAACATGAAGACTGATCTAATTTCTGTTCTCAAACTTTTTCAATCATTCAAGTTACTTCGGTTATTCTCTTTCTGTTTCCATATTATTTGTGTTCCCTTGTTAATTGAAGCAACTCAGTAAATTGGAGTTTTGATCCATTGTCCTAGGTTGCATACAAATGGGAGAAAATTAGCAATTTGGGGTTAGAAATTACTTCATTGATGGTTGCCAAAATATTTAGGGTGGGCACAGGCTAAGCTGGGTGTGTTCTGCATATAGTTGTCCAAGCCCTATGCCCAATCCCAATCCTGGATGGGCCTAATTTTGATTTCAACTGCAGTCCACTAGAAAAAGTCAAATTTCAAAGCGCCCCCTGGGAAAAAAAAAAACTCTCAATTTATCTTGAAAAAATATATTTATAAAGTTTAATAATTATTTTAGGGGTTTTAGTTTTTTTTTTTTTTTGTAATTTCTTTCATTTACATGAAGTGCAAATCTTTGATAATTTTTTTTTCCTAAAAGAAATAACTTTTCATGATTTTATATTGTAACTAGAAAATAGTGAGATAAATAAACAAATTATATAATGATGTTTATAGTGTACCAATGCATAGATTAATGATGGGCTGGGCAGCCTAGGTTGGCATTTGGAAAGTCATTCCAACTTCCTACATGTCTAACCAGGTCTAAGGTTTTGTTCAAGCCTGCTACCAGAAGATTCTGCATCTTCTGAGACCCTAATAAACATGGACAGGCTTGAGGGAGAAAGAAAGGACAAAAAAGGGAAAAAGTTATTTTATGTATGGTAGTGCGACCAAAGTAGGAAACTGAAATATGGTATGGTTTTCCTAGAATTTCTTACATTTGGATTCCCACATTTATTTGGTTAGGTGAAAACTAAAAACTAGATATCTTAAGTGTAAGATTCCACCTTAAATACCATAATAATTAAGTTTTGATACCACAATGCAAGGTTTTGCCTTAAATATTGTCATAATTAAGCTCTAATACCATAACGTAAGGTCTCATCTTAAATAATGTTATAATGAAGTTCTGAAATCACAATGTAAGGCAACTGCCTTAAGTATCCTTAAACCACCCTAAAGAAAATTTCTGGGGTTGAGAAATTTTCTTTTATTTGATTTTTTTAATACCATTTAGTTTCCAAACATTCTCATGTCTTGGCCAAATACTATCCTTCTCGGATAATGGTATAACAGAAAAGTAGTTGGGAGCCTGTGTTTTCCTCTATTCAGCCATGGATGCATACTCGGGAGAAGGACAGACTAGTGATCTCTTCGCTTTACTTTCACCTTAGGTGGATTATGTTGTTTCATTTTACTCATTAGGTGAGATCCAGTTCCATTAGGCTTTAGTCCATGAATCCCATTCATCACATCTCTGGTTTAGCCTTTAGCTTCACCTTAGTTGACTGTTGACATAGCAGCAACATTGCCTTTGACAATCGACTGTATACCCCTGCAGGTCATGTGCAAAACATTTTGTTCTAGACAATTGATCCAGAATTGACTACCTCCCATCCTTAATTGGTGGTGACCAAGCAACTCTTCTCTTGGACTTCCTTCTGGCAACTTACCCTGCGCCTGAACCACCAACAGTCAACCCAATAGTTGACTATTTATTGATCCTGGAAGTTGAGTTCTTCAAGTCTTGGGAAAGCACAATCAACTGTTTAGTTGACCGTTCACCTCAACTGAGGTTCATTTAACAAGTGCCCCTCTTGTCTTGCTTTCTCTCCTAGTCCCATGCCTCTCATAACCCTCAACTGACCATTCACAGTGAATATGACCATACATAAATGTCACATTCCTAGGGTTACATAGGGTTGTGATTGGAATTAGGGGGAGAACGGAATGAGAGAATTGAAAGAGGGGGAGAAATCAGCAGAAATAGTTGGAGAAATTAGAGAGAACTGAGAGAGAAAGGGAATTAGAGAATATTCAGCTAATTCATTCATGAAACTCCAACTTCAGGCTGTGGCTCAATATATAGGCTCACAGCTGCTATCATGTGCGGTTCTAACAGCATTGTAACCGCCTTAGCTACAGGACAAAAAGAATAAAGACAAAAGAGAAAATATCCTAGCAGAATATAGGGACACAATTACATAGCTACCCTTGGGTATGTGACAATTATTATAACCCTATTACAATAATGCCCCTCTATTGCTCCTAGGGTCATGGCAAGAAAATAGATTATCAAACAAGCCTATGCTATTTAAATTCATAGCCCCGACCACACCACCTCTCAAAAAGTTTCTTTGCAAAATTATCAATTTTTGATGGTGGAGGCAAGAACCAAGAACAAAGAAAGGGTATATAAGTTGGAAGACTACAGAAAATGCTTTTGATTAATAAGTTAAGCTAACTCCTTTTGAGTGGAATAACTAAGATGAGAAAATAGATTTCTATGAATTTTGCATGTATTATAGGGATAAGTTGCCCAGTTAGGGGATGTTGCTTTATTAAAACTGATGCTAATTCAAGAGAGGGAGGTTGGGGGGGGGGGTGTTAATTGGGTTTAGCTAAGATTAAGCCACTTGGTAGGGCAGAGTGACGAAATAAGATCCATGTAGATGAACCAAGTTGGAAAAGGGGTTTGAATTTAGTCGAGTTGAATTTTTAATTTTGGTATATATGTGCATGTTTTACCATATGATTATAAATGAATATTTAAGAAAGTCAACTTGTATAGATGCTTAAAAGATAGGACTAGCTATAGTGGTAGGCTGGAGATATATCGTGGATGGAGTAAAGAAAAGGCACTTAATGATGACTCTTGTGCAATTAGAACCCTGCCTAGGATTCCACAACTTTACCTCCTCTCTTTGGTACAAAGCTAATTCTGCTATTTCATATTGCTGATAAGTCAGATTCACTTTATAATCTACACAAAAATCATGTCATGTCAAATCTCATATTCCAAAGGCAATGTGCAGGTATATATTAGCCTTGGGTTGTAACTACAGTAAAAATATTGGATGCTACTTACAATACTAAGGAGATCTTGTGCTGTCTCTGCATTCATGCAACACAATGTTCTTTAGGCAGGTTTTCTTGACAAATAACTGGTACCTGTTGAGCCTAGAATGACAAATTTGTCCATGCTATTCGGGAATCTTATAGATTTATATTTTAGTGGCATAATAAAAAATTTAATTTTATGGAAATGGCATGATAATTGGATGTTTACTTTGCTTTCTTTTTCCTTTTTCTCTAGTTGCTGAGAATCTGATTTATTACATTTTTCCCTGCTCTTTTTTCTTATTTATTTATTTATTTTTTTTACTTTGGATCTCCCTACTCTTCCTGCATTCCTCATAGAAGACAACTAATTTCTACGTCTGTTGGTTGATAGACCTTGCAAGATTGTAATGAAGCCATATCACGATTTCAAGATCAAAACCAGAAGGGTGCTGAACCAAATGGCAAATTACCAGGAATTACCCCTTCTGCAAAAGACTGCATTGGTAAACTACGTAGTGATTTTGAAACAAGGCTGTCCGATGATTTGCACACACCTTATATATTGAATGCGTCTCTTCAGGAGGCCTTGAGATTCATCAACAGTTCCACGAACCAGCTCAAGGTATATAGCTTTCGGAATTAGTGCAATTTCTGTCTGTTTCCCCGCTTTGTATGCATGCATATGTTTCCCAGTGTGCTCTGTGTACATTTATGCCCAAGTTATTTTTAAAAGGGTTTGTTGGTTGATATTTACCAGAAGAAGCAACAGAGGAAACAACAATTATCCGTGGTTCAGTCCCTCATTGAACTAGAGGAAGTCATCAGGGAGGTGTTGAGTGTCCTTGGGTTGTTGTCTGCGTTAACTTACTCCGAGGTATTGCAATATTTAGAAATGTCTTCTGCATTATCATTGGCAAAATATTTGCTGATGATAAGCTTGATAACGAATCTGGCATGATTTATTTGACAGGTTTTGCAGCAATTGAAAGATAAAGCATTAAAGAGAGCAGAGTTGAAAGAAGATGACATCTTACGTTTAATTGAAGAAAGAGCATTGGCAAGAAAGAACAAAGATTTCAATAGGGGCGATGAGATAAGGAGCGAACTTGCCGCCAAAGGCATCGCTTTAATGGATGTGGGCAACCAAACAATTTGGAGGCCATCCATACCACCTGTTCAAGAAGAGCAACCATCTCATCCCGTCCAGAAAGAGCAGCCTTCTGGGTCTGGTAAACAGGACCAAGCTGCGCCGCCTGTTTCAACTTGATGGTAGCCCATTCCATTTTGCCCCCATTTATATGATATACATAAGTTATCTTAACCATTAGAAATTATAAATGATGGGATGTGTCATGTATACAACAATTGAAGGTGTAGCATTTGAAACTTACAACCACCCTCGCTGGTTTTGAAACAACCCTTGGGTTAGGATTTGTCAGTTGGCCATGAGCCAGCAAAAACAAAGATGAAGCTGAAAAATACTGTTTCATTGTTTATCTTATAGGTCTGAGTAGCAAAGAGATTGGTCGATGGAATAGTGGTACCAACATCTGAGCATCCAGGAACTGAAATTTTTGACTAACTTTGCAGTTATTTGTGATGTCTTCCTCCTAGTTATTGCAAATTCAGGGGACAAAGCAAATGGTGCATGACTGGGCATGCCAAGTCAGTGGTTCTTTTAAATGATAATGTTTCCTTGTTTATGCGGCAGTGGTTACGGTTAATCCAATACCTAAAAGGGTGCTTTTTGTTTTGGCATTTTGTGTTTTTTTTTTTTTTTTTTGGGGGGGGGGGGGTGGTTTAGATAAAGTTCCTGCTGGGTTGGGTTTGGTTTGGGTGTGTTTTATCACATGAAGAGTTGGGGTTGGGGTGGGTGGAAGAAATGTTTCCCAGCAGGCTGCAGCGATGGCGTGGAATTGACGAAAAGAAATGTGGGCCACTGGCACTTCCCGACTTCTATGAAACATCTGCAATTTGGTTAAGAAAAATATGGATAAAATTAATAAACAGTGAATGAACTTTAAAATTGTAATTATTTATTTATTAAATTTTAAATTATAATCAGTTACTTATTGAACTTTATTTAACGTTAATCATTTATCACTCGTTATAATTTCATCAATTTTTACAAACAAAAAATGTTAACAGAATTTGATGTGACTAACGAAATCTGATGTAGTAAAAACTAATTTAATATACAATCACTAAATTTTATAAATATAACTATTTATTCACTGAACTTTGTTTAACGTTAACTATCCATCACCTCGTTACATCACCATCTGATCTTGAAATGTATTAAAATATTTTTGTATGTGTTTGAGATTACTTATTTCTCAAATTAAAAGTTAAAAACTAAACTAATGATTCAAATTAAAAAAAATTACTGATGCAAACCAAAAGTAAAAAATATATTTACTTAATAATGAGACGAGAGCAAAAAATTGATTATAAAAATCTTATTTATTCTATGTCAAAAACTAACAATCTTTAACTTATAGGGTAAATATACATTTATTGTATCTTATTTTGAATTCGAAAACATTAATATTAGTTAATAAAAAATATATCGTGTTTTATTATCTAATAAAATTATTTTAAAAATATGATAGAATAAATATATAGTCTAAAATGATTTTTGTAACCAGTTTTCGTCTGTCGGTCTCATTATTAAATACATTTTTTGTGAATTTCGTTGTTCGTAATGGAGGTAAAAAAATCTAAACAAATATTTTTTTTTCTTTTGATTTATTTCAGTAGTTTTTTTAATTTGAATCATTAGTTTAGTTTTTGGTTTTTGGTTTGAGGAGTAAGTGATCTCAAATGTATATAAATTTTTTTTTAGTATATTTCAAGATTAGACGGTGATGTAACGAGTTTTTCAAGATCAGATGGTAATGTAATGGGGTGATGGATGGTTGACGTTAAACAAAGTTCAGTGAGTAAATAGTTATATTTTTAAAATTCAATTAGTGTATATTAAATTAATTTTTACCACGTCAGATTCTGTTAATATTTTTTATTTGTAATAGTTGACGGAGTTATAACAAGTGATGGATAGTTGACATTAAATAAAATTTAGTGCGTAACTGATTACAATTTAAAATTCAGTAAATAAATAATTATAACTTTAAATTTCAGCTAATATTTATTAATTTTACAAAAAAAAAAAAAAAAATCTTTTCAAATCACTCAAATTTCAAAGCAAGCCCAGGAATTCTGTAGATAGGGATAGCCCACTTTGAATAACATAAAAATGCATGGCATGGAATGGACTCGGAAGCTGCCAACCCTAAATAATATTATATATATATATATATATATATATTACATGGGGAAGGCTCTGGACATGATTTGAAGCTTAGAGACTTTGGAAAGCACATTGAAAGGGAAGGCTCTGCATCTGCATGCTAGGACGGCACGGAAATTCATATGGCAAGTGTCAGCAACCTCTACCGCTCTAGGCTCTAGCCTCCGGCCCATACGCCGTGGATTTATTTTTGTCTTCATTGCGCAATTATCATAGGCACGGTCATGTCAGGGTGAAATGTACAATGCTCTTTAGATCTACAAACTCACAGGGCATCCATATATAATATATATATAATTATTTTAACGTGGTTGGTTGGCTATCTAAGCCCATTTAAGATTGAGTCTCAGAGCAAATTAAGCTAATATCTTATATGTTTGGTAACAAACTCATAAATTTGGTGACAATGAAATAAATTTGTTTAAATAAAAGAAATGTCATATGTCAATTCTGCTTCAGTGTGATTACTTGGAGCTAATTACCTATTTATATGTTTCTTTTTATAATTCAACTCTATCTTTAGCTTTTTTTTTTTTATCTCATTTCAATGTCAAATGATGTAGGCGGATGTGCCAATTTTTGTAAGACCAAATGCAAAAGTCTTATATTCAGACCATATCGCGGGCCCACTTACAGTAAACCTATGTAATTCCATGTTGCTCAGTGAAATATATATATATATATATATATATATATAGTCAAGACAAACGCGTATATGGAAAGCCCGTTAAGTTAATTTTAGGTCTGAAAAGACAGGGCCAACCATGGTCCATGGGCCTGAAAAATCTTTGATTTTGTGTTTCCAAGAGTCAAAATCAGATGATGAGTGAACCAATTAATGTTTTGCAAGCGGGGTAAACCAATTAGGGGTGTTAGGGTTTTGAACAAGAGTTGCGTCAAGTGAAAGCAAATTTTCTTTAAAGCTACTATTACTTGATTTACTGGCTAGACGACGAGCACGTGAATCAACTACTAGCGAGATCTTGTAAATTTTCTTTAAAGCTACTATTACTTGATTTACTGGCAAGACGACGAGCACGCAAATCAACTACTAGCGAGATGTTGAGTCGTCGTAGGTCGGTAGACTTCACACCTTTAAGGGGAAGTCATGGATATGGGAGCAAATGTGTCCAACTTTTTAGATTCCATCAAACGATGTGGGTGTCACGGGACTTCTTAGAGATGAACTATTGTTGGAAGAAGAAAAGAAGAAGAAGAAGGAGAGCGAAAAGCTGAAGGATCTAGAAAAGTTGATGAAGAAAATGACATTGGGTAGAGAAGTTAAAATTTTGGTCCAAGCCAAAAAATCATACTAGATCGGATTGAAAAACCTTGTCTTGTCCGAGACTAAATAAGTTCAATATGAAAAATTGTCTTCAATCTAGTTTGGTTTGGTCTCATTTTTGGACCAAAAAATGAATAAATTATTATATATATATTAATGTATATATGTAAATACCTGTAAATATTGCTATAAATACATGTAAATATTGCTATAAGTACTATATTTACACTAAGTATATATTAATATATAATAATTATAGTATTTACATACTATACTATTGTATACAAATTTGCAATAGGATTTACTACTCTAAATATAGCAATAAATATAGCTATAAATTTGTAAATTTGTTGTATATACATACAAATTTAATAAGACTAGATTAGACTGAACAGTTTGGTCTTTGGTTCAAAATTTTTATCAATTTCGATTTTGGTCCAATCTTGTTTAGGGTTGGTCTAAACAAATTAAACACCCCTAACAGTGTTGAACTTAAAAAAAAGACATCGAGGAAAACCTTATGTAAAGCAAATTCCTCGCAAAATCCACAAACCCACGAATTATATTAAGAAAAATGCGAAAAACAGTAAGTTAAAAACCAAATAAGAAATTGAAAGGACAAAAGCAAAAGAACTCCCCTTGTTGTCACCGGTGATGAAGGAGTTGAAGATGGGACTTCAAGGCTTAGATTGATCGGTCCAAGACCCATTAAGATAAGTCAAGAATCAGTCCCAAGAAAAACCCAAAACTAGCCCTCGGATTGAACCCAAATCAGAAGAAAGTACCCTAACCCGAGAATGAATACAAACAGTCACTTGCATCTCCTCTTCGGCAATCTCTCGCACTCTCTCTCTCTCTCTCTCGTTCGTTTCTCTAGCCTATACAAAAAACCACCCCCATAAACCCGATTATATGTAGATAACCATTGAAGCATCTTCACAAAGATGAGGCTCCCTAGGTATCCAGAAAGGAAAAAAGGGGGAGAAAACAAAACTGGTTTGAATGGCAGTGACCAAGTCTCTAGCCACTTCAAAAATTGGATCAAATGAGTTATGGGCTTATAGAGATATGAGAGATGGGCTAATAGGCTAGATAAAGGTAAGGAGACAATGGACTTTCTAATGGGCTTTAGATAGGGCAGCTATCAAAATGGGTTAGGCTTGGTTCTTGTTTTAAGCAACTGGGTCAAGCTCGTTTTCCTCAAAAAACAAAACAAAATTACTCGAGCCATCTTCTTGTCTGGCATCCTATAATTGGGTTTGGACTTCTCTTTAAATCTATCAATCTCGGGCTGAAGTTTATGATAGTTTTATACTCACCCAATCTTACCATCATCGCCTTGGACTTGTTGGGTATCACACCCCAACACCTTAAAGAAGATCTAGAGAAAATTCCTGTTGAATCCTTTGACAAACACTTTGAAATGGAAGACCTCATCTACGTTAGCAACAATGAGGATCGAGTCCTAGAAAAACTAAAATTTTGTGATCAATAGGTGTGGAAATCCAATCCTAATTCTCTAAAATAGTTGAGTGGCCCAAGTAGTGAGGCAGCCCAAGAAGGGTGTGAATTGAGTTTTTAAAAATATTTTTTTTCAATAGTAGTGTAATTTTGTACATAGTGAGTAAAATACGAAAGCAAAAATCTGAAGTACAAAAAATCAAGAATTCAAGCTTGAGAAAGTGGTGAAGTGAGCTTTACAAAATATTGTACAATTAAAGTATGAAATAAAGATGAATAAAAATGAAGAAAGCAAACAAAGAAAACATCAATATTTATAATGGTCTGACAATTTGGCTACATTCAATACCTTGACTCCTCACCAAGGATTTTCAAATCCACTATTGGAGTACTTTTTGAAGAGCCAAACACTATCCTCTATATAATCACTTTTTAGAGATCTTGTTCTTTTTATATAGGTTCAAGCACTAACTTTCTTAGAATGCTTTTTAAAGGGTTGAAGCAATAACTCACATACAATGCTTTTTCAAGCCTGAAGCAATAACCTTACAAGATAGAGAATGAAATATAAATGGAGAGAAAAACTTTCAACACTCATGGTCCTCAGAAAATTGCTCAACACAAATGGGGGAACACTCTAGTTTTCTCATAGAGATAGAAAATGAATAAGATTGAAGAAGTTTCTCTGTGGATGAGAATGATGAGAATCACCGAGGCTTTTATTCTTTTTTAGCTCTTTTCTTACTCTTTTGTTTTTCTTGTCATCATCTATTTCATGCAATTGATATATATATATATACACATATATGTAAACTTTTTCGACACTTTTAGGATACAATTCAATAATAACTAACTCTTTTTCATGTAGATGATTAGATAAAACATTCCATTTGCAAGTTAAAACATATTAGAACTTGTAATCTCCAAAAAATAAAGAGTATATTAAAAGGAAATGTATCGGAGGTTTGATTTGAGAGTATTAAATGCTATTTTAGACTTTATTAAATGTGACTGAATGACTAAAAAATTTTGAATTTAAAGTTTTGTGAGCCGTATTATTCAAGTATTATAAGAGCATTACTCCAGTAATTTTCTGAACACATTTTGAATTTTTTTTTAGGTTACTCAATTAGTAAATACTTATTACTCGACTATTTTTTTCAGACTCTTTGTTTCTTTATAGGTTGTTCGAGTAATAAATACTTATTACTCGATTAATTCTTTAAGGCTCTCTATTTCTCTACACGTTACTTGAGTAATATAAAGCATTACTCGACTAATTATGATGACCCCACCCTTAGAACCCTAGTCGAGGGAGCCAAGGGAGAAGTGTCAATAAGGAATGGTACCTGCTAGAGTCATAAGTGAGAACACCCAACATTTTATATCCAATAACAAGTTAAATATATATAAAATTGAACATCAAGTACTGCCATATACAATAGGGCCATATACCCATAGCATCACAAAAGAAAATAACACAAGGCCCTCAAAAGAGCAAAACATCCACAAATAGGAACCAAGCCAATATCCCCCCAAACCTTTTATCTAGAACAACTATGTACACGTCTAGACACTGGATCCCACATTGCTAGGCTCTAACCATAAATGATAATCAACATCCCCACTCATGCACATATAAAGGAGAGGAACTGAGCCATATGTACCATGAACATACAATGACATGCACCTATAATATGTTGGCATCAGACCAAATGAACATGTATAGAGAATATGCTGCATGCTCCCATTAACACTTTTGTAGCATAATCATATCAAGAGATCTAAGTCCCACACGAGTCTAGCATTATAGCTCATTTGAGCTTGACATGAGTCTGACATTATAGCCCACTCAAGCTTTCGATTTATCACTGTAAGGGATATCCCAATGGATCCCCTCCATAGCGTGCATCATATATCACACATAATCCCCATACCATGCCATGCACAAGTAATGACACCATGTCCCTCACAAGATCCATGCATAAGATCTCTTGTAACAACATGTACAAGCCATAGTTACTCACAAAATCATGATTAAAATGCATGGGATACACACAATAAGAGGGACATATGAGCCAAAAGAGAGAAAAAAAGGTTTCCAAGTTTGCAAAAGGCATTTGGGCCAAAATAGGGGAATATCGGTCGATAGATGCATTGGCATCTATAGACAAATTTCTCTCTAGAAGGCAATTTGTCAACAGATTGCCCTCAATCTGTTAACTGGCAAAGGCAAAAATCACCCTGATCCTTTGCCTTTCACACCCGAACCTTGGCAAAATGATTCAAACTCTTGCCAAATCTTCACCCTATCAAAAGAGGCATAATTCTTAAGGAAAACAGGGAGAACAAGTCCTTTTAGAAGCATTAACAAAGAGATTAAACAAGAAAAATGAAGTAAATTACAATCATGTAGTTGCTTTGCTCTCAAAGGAAAGAACTTAGTAAAAACCATCCCAAAGATTGAAGTTTCAGACCCATAGCTATTTAAAAGGATAAGAACTTGCCTTAACTTCCTTCTTTATCAATCCCTAGCTCCTCTTTACCTTCAACACCACCTATAGGCTGCCATACATAAATATTTACATCTCTTTTAGCCACAAAACAGAGGAAAACAGATTCCTAAGCTAAAGAGAGCTAGATGGTGAGTTTCCTACCTTGAAATCTGTAACACCCCGTTTCATAAACACAACAATACTATGATTCATAATAAGATTACATGGGGGTTTAAAGGAAATCCTTAATCATGGAAGCAAAGGATCGAACCTGAAACCACAAAAAAAAAAAAAAAAAGTATTTCCACTTACTAAAGAAAAACACCATCCCGACATACACCAAAATATCAAAACATCCTACTGAGTTATAGCGACATCACTAGTATATAGGTTCTTGGGTACAGTTGTCGGCACACACGTACATCACACATCCTTTATCTTGAGTGTCCTAGCTGTTATTTACAATACAACACTTGGATTCCAAATACATTGATTTCGAGAAAACAAAAACTAAAGGTCCACCACCTCTTTGCCTTTATTTGAACTGGAACTTGGAGTACCTGGCATGTTTGAATATGCCAATATGAGATATGAAATATCTTAGTGAGTGGTTCAGAAAAGAAGATACGTGTGTATGTATGCAAGTATGTCAAATGTCATGAAATCATTTCCTTCTGTAGAAGCCCTAGCCAAGATGTTGCAATCACCCTCACATCAACATGTCCAAACACCTCCAGGCACATGGTCCCTGACCACACATGTTGACCCACAAGCTTTCCATAGCCACAAATGTTATGATACATGGAAGTAAAAATAGAAAAGATATGCAAGAACAAGGGAAACATGATATGCAAGCCACAAACCACACACAAATGAAACCAAAAGTGATCAAGATGAAGAAAAAGGCATGTAGGAACCACTCACCTTGGCTGTTTACCTTTATGTTGTACTGTTCACAGTGAGCAGGATTGGGTTCCTGTAGAAAATACGAGTTTTCGTAAACTAAACTTCAAATATTTTACATAGGAATGTTCCAAATAGGTTAAATAAGATTTTTGGAAAATTACATGGAGAAAGAAGGTCTTACGTGCCTTCACACACCTTGGGAAGGTGAGCCATGCGCTTGCACGCGCAGCCTTCCTTAGTGCGTGCACTACATGAGTTATCGTCTTTTCCAGTGACGATGCGACAACCTCTTAGTTTTTTGTTGTTTTCTCCCTTGTTTTTGTTAGGAAACCAGCAACCATGAAGCTTCAATTCTGCCTGGTTATGATCTGTAGAGTCGTAAACGTGAGCTCCTCTAAGTCGGTTAACACGATCGACCTTTTCCACGAACGTTTCGAGTAGTGCTAGCAACCCTAGGCGCCTCTTGAGAGACCTGAATTTCTTCTTACCTTTTCCAGCTTCTTAAGTGGCATATTTGTAGAGTCAAAACCCTAATTGTGCCTTGAAAAACCCCTAAACAATTTAGGCCCGGCCCTTAATCACATTGGGCCGAATCTATCTTTTAAATTGTGGAACGGATTCGACCTAAGTATGTGACCCCTTAGGTCCACCATTGGGCTAGATGTAGAGCCAACTCTATTGGGCTATATGAAGGCCCAACTTATTAGATTAATTAAACTCTTTAATTAAGCTTATGGGCTTCATAATTAACACATCTCATAGGCTTCTTAATTAAACTCTTTAATTAATAGTTTTAGAATTAATCAAATTAATTCTAAAACCCAACATATCATGGTTAACGTCTAGCAACATGCCATAAATACCTAGCCAACGATGGAAAAACACGGACCTTTTCAATTATAATTTTCGTGCAGTAAAATCCTTTCATCAATCTATGTCCCGATTGAATTTAGGGTATGGTTTTATGACGAAACCCTAATCATTCAATAACTATGTATCCATTCCAGATTTATGACTTGATAGGTGAAATCAAAACACTTTTTAATTTTCACCTCACTTTGGCCAAGGATTTCCTTAGTCATGAAATCATCGGAATACATAGGACATCTTCTCATCTTATCGATAAGTGATGAATCCTATTTCGACATTCACAAGCCTTCATATGTGATAAGGTTACGCCTAGTGATAACTTGTTAATGACTCCATTAGAATCCAAAAAGAACCAAGCGTAACCAGTCAAATATAATACTACCATGATGTCTCAAGTCTAAGGACCAATCTGCACTATTGCAACACAGAAATTCTAATTTGACAATAAACAATTACCATTAGGAATTTTATAGCGGGTCAGTTCAATATACTTATTCTTATAATAAGAACCCACATATATGCACTAGTGTCCACACACCAATGTCCATGAAACAAGACATTCTCCTGATTGAGCATGCATCATATGTGCTAGTCTATCCGAGTTATTAGTGTCCAATCCTAATAACTCTATGACTAGGAGTATTTAAGATCAAGGCTTATAAGAAATATGTTTCATGATCGTCATCTCTATACATGACCATATTCCATAAGCCTATTTGATCTATGGACTTTGTCAAGTATGGATTGTAATAATAACGACAACCAACAACGACAAATAAAAATATAATGCCTTGCAATAACAATTGATTGAAGATAAAGAATCACAATGTAAAGTATGATCAATTACTAAATATATAATTAGCTTGTGGGGCATAACTCTAATAGTTTTAGCTCTGATTCGACCCTTGTTTGTTCCTATGGCTTTCTCTCTTTCCTCTTTACTCGATTATAAGACTAAATCGAACTTACCTTGCTTTTTTTCAGCAATTCTAGCTGAGATTTAGATAAAGCTTTAAAAACTCCAGCAAGACCCATTTCTCCCTTGTTTTGTCACCAATCTCACTCGTTTTTCTTACAGAACCTTACCCTCTTCCTCAAAATCTTGTCTCTCCCCTCAAACCATCCTAATCTTGGCTCAATTCATGGATAAGCTTTGGGGGAACGTTGGTCCTATTTATAGAAATTCTGGACCAATCACTTGTTGCCACATGTTATTCTTATCTCCTAAATAAGCGTGCCTCATGATTACCTCCAACCATTAGTTTTGCCAGTTCGTTTCTCTAGTGACCCCGTTGCGGGTTTTCAAGACTTACACTTTGGCCCAAAGTTTCACATATTTTCACTTTGACCCCTAGATCTTTTAGGTCCTTGGTGATAGATTAATGTTTTTACTCTTGTGATTGATTATGGTTTTGATGATGAAAACATTCCAAGCAAGCTATTCTAAAAGTATCAAAATCATTTATTAAATTTATCAAAGTATATATGTATAGTTACAAATCTAATAAATGTTTTTGGGATTAAATCTCTCGGTTTATTAATATCAGGATAAAATCTACAGTATATGTGATTTGTTGAAACTATTGGTTTTGGACATTGAATTTACAAGAAATAGTCATTTGTTGTTTATAGATATTATCTTGAGGAGTGCTCTAGCCTATTGGTCGATAGTTTTAAAGAGAATTGCTTGAGACTATCAACAATCCTCTAGGCAACTGTCAAAAAATAGAGAGCATGCTATGTTTTTTTTTTCATGAAACTGTTAATACTTTGGCAAGCAACTATCGATAGACAGTATGCTTGCAAAGGCATCTATCAACAACCTATCTGCATCTATTGACTAAGCCTTTATTTTTATGTTATATATGTTGACTAACCTTTTTAATTTGTCGATAGTTTATTTCGCAGGTTCTCATAACGACTAGTTTTTTGAATACATTTAATGCTCCCAATCACCATTAATGGTCTAATTTTTGTCTCATATCTCCATCAACTATAAATAGGCGGTTGAAGCATCATTCAAAGCTCTTAGATGATTTAATACTCAACTACCAAGTGTCCAAGAAGTGATTGAGCTTTAAATTTCTTTTGTTCTCTCGTATCAAGTGTAAGGGATATGCTTATCTTGTATCTATCTTTATTCTAGCCTTATATTTTCATTGAGAGAACCTGTAACTAAGAGGTAAAGCTCTTAGAACTCTCATTTTACTATTGTATTCATTTGTTCTAAGCTTGTACAGCTTGAGGGCCTATCTAGGTGATAGGAGGTTGTATTCTTTCCTAGTCTTTGTACTAGAGGACCTAGTTGGTTTAAGTAGGGAGTGTTAGTGGATTGAGTTAAAAAATCCTTAATGAGGAGCTAAGGTAATGGACTAGGCTTGGATAAGCCGAACCACTATATATCCTTGTATTCTTGTGTGCTTGTTTTATTTAATTTCCTTTTAGCTTTCTTCTATACCTAACTTGTTTCTTATAACACTCTTTTACATTGTTTAAACATTGAAAATCAACATTTCCTTTTAAAATCACCAATTCACTCCCCCTCTTGGTGTGTGCCCTAGTACTTAATTTCTATCACTTGGTTATTCTTGAACCTCCTTACTTTGATCCCCAAATTCCCGTAGGAGGAGGCTTATTGCATCATTTATCGACCTCTAAGAAGGTTTTCAATACTTTTGGTGAATCATATTTTCTCCTGAATTTTCATGAAATTAAGTTTCTGCCCCTGAAGTTCTATGATTTCTTGAACATATCCCATCTCCTCAAATGTATTAATTTAATAAAATATCATATTTCCATGAATATATGATTTTATAAAATTCTCAGGTATTACACTCAACCCCTCTTAAAAAAATTTCGTCCTCAAAATTTCTTCTCATGACCTCATATTGTCAAAAAAGAGTGGGTATTCTTCCCCAAGTAACTTCCTCATAATCACGATGACTCCATAACACCTTCACAAGAGATATCGTCTTATTCCTCAAAACCCTATTTATTGTGGTAACTTTAGAGTAGATAGCGTACCTGGCTTGGTGTGTCTCATCCAGTATCGTTTGTCCTAGTCTTTTAGCTTTAGGCTCATAAATTTGATTAGAAACTGAAGTATTTCATTCAAGAACTGAAATCTTGGTTATCAATCCATGACCTTACCCCTTGAGTCTTTTGGAGTAGCTTGTTGGATTTGTTCCATCAAATGAGAGTGAATTGTTAGGCCAAAGACGTAAATAGACGTTCATTTAGGAATCACATCCATTGTCAATAACCTAAAAGCCTCCACCAGTCCCCACTCCCGGGCCATCAGATCGGCTACCAGAGTAGGCTCCCCCTGCTTAATGCATTAGCCACAACATGCCCTCTCGAGATGGTACTAGATTATAGAATCGCAATCCTTCAAAAACGCCATCCACCGTCGTTGCCTCATATTCAAATCTCTCTGAGGGAATAGGTACCTCAACCTTTCATGATTCGTTAAGATCTCTAATCTTTCCATATATGAATAGTGCTACCAAAGTTTTGGGCAACCACAACTATTGTCAATTCTAATTTGTAGGCGATAAAATGCTGCTAACTATTTTTCAGTTATCGAAACCCATTCTTTTTCATGAGAACAGACCCTTAGCCTAGTTTTGGAAACATGAACATAGATTGTGAGTCCACCTTGTTCCACGAGGCATTGCAAAAATAGGAGCATAGGTAAATTTCCCTTTAATTTATTAAAGTCATGCTCACCTGCCTCATTCCACACAGACTTGGCTTCTTTGCGTTGACCGGGTAAATGACGAAGCAACACTAGAAAATTTTCAACATATTTTATGATATAACTTGCTAGATCCGTAAAACTTCATACCTTGGTTACTGTTTCCAACCTTATATTGCCTCGACTTTCGAAGGACCTACGGCTAACCTGTTTTTCATCATAGTATTACTTAGAAAAGTTACCTGAGTTAGCCAAAACTTGCATTTTGAAAACTTAACGTGCAATGCCCTTAGAATAAATCCTCAAGTGTTGCTCACTTTATTTTCCCTATAGATTGAATAAATCAAGATATAATCAATAATCATAAATTAATCCAAGTATGGTTTGAGCATTCTACTCATTAAATCCATAAGGGCTGCAAGTGAGTTGGTTAACCCAAATGACATTACTAGATACTCAGAATGTTTGTAACGGCATCTAAGAACAATCTTGCTACAACCTCCCTTTTAACCCTCAATTGGCAGCAACCTAACTTCAAATCAATTTATGAAAATATCCTCAATTGAATTTCTTAAAGTTGAAAATCTTTAATAAATCATTTCCACATTTAAAGTTACATTTAACACATGTTGGCCAATACCATTCCTCAAATTTTTTTTTAATGATCCCTGAATTATCATAACCCCAAAGATTAATAAATCCTGAAACCTTTTGAATATTTGTAGAAATCCCCTTATTCACAATAAATCATCTCAAACACGATAATTTCACAAAAAACGTTATAAATGAAATACCAAATTTTCTTTTACGTATCCATAAGTAAAATAATTAATCATCTTAATTACCTAATTTACTACTTGGCATTCCATCTCCCTCCAAGTTATAAGTTGACTTACCATGTCATTATTTTCTTGTAAAATCCATCAGCTCCAAGTCATATTATTAGATTGCTAGGGCATTTTTTTCTCATTCCAACCATAACAAATTTAATTTCCCTTTAATTTCCTCGAGCCACTAATCCTTTCTAGATTATAAATCACACCTTAAATACATAATTGATCACCATACTATTTTCCCAAAAATTTGAGTCATTATAACCTTACCCTTGTAACCTTTCCCAAGTCCCATAATCATCTTATGATTCTACCACTTTTAAGTGGCAATCAACCCTGGCATTATATCTAGATAGGAAGTCCATTCCTAGGATTATGTCAAAATCCTGAATCCCTAGTGTCATAAGTTCAATTGCAAATCCACTATTCCTCAACATGGTTATCCCATCCTTATAACCCGTGCAGGTTTTCTCTTGTCTCTCTAATGGGGTAGTCACTATCATTGGACAACCTAACTTTCTCAGTTCCATCCATAGGCATGTATCAATGTATATGATATGAAAAAATTTTAGATCTAGGGTTTACTAATACTTGTACTGGCGTATTAAGGTAAATCAATGTACCTTGGATGATTGTCAGCTGGCATGAGCATATTTTCTTGTCAAATTAGACGCTTGACCCTGTGTGTGAACTTTGGTCCTTCTTATTTGACTAATTGACCTGCCTTTTACATGGGCAATCTTTAGTGAGATGACCTGCTTGCTAGCCACTAAAGCATATGGGTCCCTTTATGTAGTCTCAAGCTATGTGGTCGTTTTCTCCACAAGTATAACATCCTCGATTTCCTGTTTTACATAGTTTTCTAGGATGAGTTTTTTGACATCTAGGACAATTACCTTTTGGCTTGAAATTCCTTCCTCGAGTCCCTAGGCCATGTTTTTTCCTAGATTTTTGAGAACGTCTGGTATTCACTATCTGGAATAGTCATACTCAAAATCACGAGATCAATATTTAAACCTTAGTAGTAAAATAATCCCAAAATATTCATAATCAACTAATAAAACCAAAACCCAAAAATCATAGGTTGTTGACTTTCCTGACTTTTGTGGACCTAGCAGACTACTAATCCAACAAATCCCAAATACACATATCCTCGAATCTGTATAGGGATCTCACGAAACTAGATGTCTACTAGACCTTCATGGGGTCTGTGACCTCGATTCAAATATTCCCTCAAGACTTCAAATCCATTAAACACTTGCAAAACATTCATTAATCCTAACGAACCATAAATCAAAATGTCTTCAAAAATCCGGTTAGTCTCCCAGAATTGCATCTAAAGGTTTCTTCTCCCTAAATACTTACATGTCTTATCCCGTAAAACAATCAAACATCTCCCAATTCATATGTAAGGATCTCATGAACTGGGTACCTACTGGATTTTACCAGATTTGAAATATTGATTCAATTGACTCCAAAAATTCCTACAAAAATAATCATACAGTAAAATGGTCTCCCAGACATTTTTCTTCTAAAATCCTCTAGACTTTGGATCCACCAAATTCCTGCAAAATAAGTAGTCTCCCAAGCGATTACTTAGAATCCTTGAAACTCTAAGTTTATCAAATCCTTGTAACTCAAATAAGCTTTATCTAAAATATCCCCAACTAATTTTTCAAATAAGGAAGATGTCTCCTAAAATCTTGTAAGTTATTCAAGATTTTCTGGTAAGGGTTTAATTTGACCAAGTAATTAGAATACTTACTCGTACCAAGTCCCATCTTGTAAAACAATTAGGCATCTCCCAAACAATTATTACCTAGAATCCTTGAGATTCCAAATTTATCGAAATTCTTGCTGGGGATTTAATCTCATCTGACCTTGTTGACCATCGTTTATACTTATCCTGTCACCTAGAAGCTCAAAGATTAGTGACATTATAAATATATTTTATAAACATCTCATATTGCTACTTTATCCTTTATGATCCCCAATATTAGCCACATGACCTATCTTGCCATCACGAAATTCATGGTTAATAGTATCAAGCATACCATAGACGTTTCATCCACTATCTTTCCTTTGTACATAGGTGTACATGTACAATGAATGCCCTACTTTACTATTTGTGCATGTGCACAAACAATCCTTAAAACCAAAATCAATCCTCTTCGGTCTTGGGGTGGGGGTGTGATGGCTCGTTCCAAGGAAGGGGCTAGATCGAGTGGGGCTTGAATATAGGCAGGTGTATAGGGCTCTCCCAACCAAAAGGTCTTGGGGTGTGTTTTGAGGGCAAATACAAAATAGTTTATGTTATATTTTTAAATTCTTTCCCTTCATTTTGTAATGTATGGCGATTCAACCTAAAAAGTTAAGAGAATGATGTATTCCTAAGAAATGTATATGCACTTTTGTGGTTATGTTATTTAATGAATTCAAAGTGGATAGTTTAAATTGAGTTTTCATTTGTACCTATACTTTTAGCAACCTCTTTCCGAACGTCTTATGCTAAAGGGATCTCTGGGAGTTGGGCTGTTGCAATTTTTCACTAAGAGCTAGGAAATAAACATAAAGAGAGGCTCCCCCTGAAATATTTAACTACTGAGAAGCTCCCCCTGAAACTAAAATTCCATTTTCTCCCATTTTTTGTCATTAACAAAGAAGGCTCCTTAGAATTTAGATAAGAGGTTGCATTACAATGCTCCCCCTGACTCATTTAATTTTCTTTAGAATATGTTTAATAAAGCATATAATCAGAACACAACACAAAGGGAACTTGAACTTTCATTAAAGTTTCAAAAGCAGTACATTTGAGTATCAAAGTTTATATGGATTCTAAAACAAAAACATAGCAAACAGAAAATACATTTAATTGCTATTCTACTTGAGGGTCTTCTCTGGTGCCTTCTACCTTTTCCACCATTATTCTTGATGTCCTTTGGGCAGTGGTCTTGACTCTTCCAGTGGATTACATAACTTACTTGAGTTCAGCTAACCCTTCTTCCACATTTAGCTATCTCTGGTCCACCCTATCTAGTCTTTCTATAATTATCTCTTAGTTTCTTAGGATTATGTCATTAGAGCTTATTAGAAATTCTCCTAAGGGAATTCTGGTCATAATTTGAGTAGAAGGACTAGTAGTTTGAGGATTTAGAGTTGGAGGATTGGAAGATGTAGCTTGAGCTAAAAGAGGAGTAGAATGAGAAGTTCTAGCTTCTTAAGTAGGAGGAGGATTCCCTTCAGGATGTTATGGGTGATCTTCCTTAGAAGGTGTAATATCCCAAATTTTCTAAATGGCTAAAGAGTAAGTTTAATGTGGGCCATAGGTGAAATGTTGGGACTTAAGTATAATTTCTTACAGTTATCAGTACCAAATTGACTGTAGGGAATGCTTTGGAGTGTAAATGTCTATGGAAAATGTTATGGTCTCGACGAGTATCCCGAGATAGGATTTATGGTATTAAAAGAAATCAAAATTGGGTTTATTTTCAGTACAGCTAAAATAGAACTTCGATTCAGGCTGAAAAATTGAATCATCGTAGGAGACTTTCGAAAAATAAACAGGACCTTGAGGGGGCACTGGTTTTGCGCAAGGATAAACCCTGAAGTAGTTTCAGGACGAAACAAGGGTCTGGTGAGGGCATAGGGATGAAATCGTCCTTATCGAGTAAACCATGAGTTATTAATTTTAGATTTTCGGTATCGTAATGCAAATTAATTTGATGTTTAGAGGTGTAATTTGCAATTAGGGAATTTCACAGGTGAAATAGAGATAAAAATTGAGATTAAAATGTACAATTTTCCTATTATTAATGTAATATATGGCTTTGCATGTAAGACACGAGGGAAGATTAGCATCATTGAAGGACAAATTTACATTGAGCTGAGAGAAGCATCGAAAGAAAGGGGTGACGACCAGGTGTAAATGGTACAATGGCCAGCTGTAAATTCGGTGCATTGCCTATAAAAGAGGAAACAAATGGATTGGCTGAGAGAAGGGAATGGGAAGAAATGGAAATGGAGAAGCAGAGAGGGCTGTCGTGAGAGAAAAGAGATTGAGCAAGGGAGATGACTGAGAACAGAGAGAGAGAGAGAGCTTGCGCGAGTGAGGGAGGGTCAATCGAGCATGGCTGGAGCTGGCCGCAGCAAGCAGACAACATCCATGGTCATAAGCGGCGGCCATGGCAGCTCGGGCGCAGAGCGAGTAGCAGCAAGGAGGAGTGGCTGGTTATGGCGGTAAGGAGCAGTGGACCAGTAGGCTTGGTGAAGGCCAGTACAGTGGCCGACACAGCCAAAGGCAGCCAAAGTTGGCCACACAACAGCGATAGCCATGACTGACATAAAGTTGAGCAAGGTAGCTCGGCCGACGGTGCGTGCGTGCGTGTGAGGCGATTGTAGAGCGGGCGGTGAAGGTCCAGAAGGTTGCTGGCAGGTGGCTACGGAGGCAAGTTGGCGGCCGACAGAGCTGCAAGTGGTGTGTGGGGAGTTGGTGTGCGCGTTGTAGGCGCGAGGAGGAAGAAAGGTTGAAGATGAAGAAGAATAAAGGAAAAAAAAGAAAAAAGAAAAGAAAACAAAAGAAAGAAAAAATAAGAAAAAAGGGGGAAAAAATGAAGAAAAAATCCCAAAAAATACTTGAAAAATAAGAAATGGACATTTATTAATATTTCAGAGATTTTGGCAAGAAAATTGTTCAAGCACGCGTTTCGAGATAGGATACAAAAATTAAGATAGTGCACGAGAATTGAGATAGTGTACAAAAATTATGGTGGTGCACAAGAATCGAGGTAGTGCACGAGAATCGAGATGGTATGTAAAAATTGAGGATTTGCATGCGTTTCGAGGGTAGGACACACGTACCGAGGAAGCTTAAGAGGCTAAGTTAAGGTGAGTAAAATTTTCTAAAAAATTTCAAAAATTCAAGAATGTTATTTTATGAATTATTATAGTGAAATATTTGAGAAATATTTAGTTTGGATTTATTAAGGAAAAATAGGAAGAAATAGAAAGAAAAATAAAAAAAATGTAAGAAATTATGAAAAAATAGGTTTTAATACTTATTTAAATAAATATGATGATTAGGTTGCTTTGAAGTTTAAGTTGAAGTGACTTGTGCGAATTTTGAGGTTGACACACAAATTGAGATAATGCACGTATTTTGAGGTAAGACGCAAATATCGAAGTTGACCGATAAGCTTGAGAAGGTAAGTGGTTAAACCCAAAAACCTAATTTTATGAAAGCATTTTTTTATCA
Source organism: Diospyros kaki (assembly GCA_036245055.1). Lineage (NCBI taxonomy): Eukaryota > Viridiplantae > Streptophyta > Magnoliopsida > Ericales > Ebenaceae > Diospyros > Diospyros kaki. The sequence goes on from BSEG01000010.1 coordinate 7,139,686, forward strand.
TGTCTTGGTATGCTATGCATCACGTAGAGTGTATTTACATTTTTTGATGATAAAATATGCATACGAGCACGATGAGATTCGCGGTCATACGTTACATAGGTTTGGGATTAGGGATTAGCGCTATTGCTTTGCCAATGGTGCACCCATACACCTCGATTTGACAGAGAGACTATAAAAATGACAAATAATAGTAAGGTGTGGTCGACCCAAACGTAAGAGTAATGATGTTATGTGCATTGCATTTATACAAGTGCATTAAATGATATACTCTTACTTAGATGATTCATCATCTAACTTGGGCTTTACCCCTAGAATATTGAAAAGTTTCAGATGGAGATTGTAGTAGAAACGAGAATAAATGAGGCATGAAATGACACTTAGCAAAGTGCATGATGAATTAAATGTATGTTATGTAGCTCATGTATTTAAGTTCTACTACTTTGAATTCTGAACGTTTTGAGGAATGATGATGTATAACCTCATTTATGGTTAATGATGATGTATAACCTTATTTGTGATTAATGTTAAGATGTTAAGTTCGATTCTAGCTTCCGCAATTGATGTTTACGATGATTCTCTTTTAAGATAAACCTATGAAAATTTTGGGATGGATATGAGGAACGATATGGTTTATGAATAGTTTTTAAGAAAAAAATTTATTATCCCAGAATTGTCCTAAGTTATAACACGCTCGAGAAAGTGGGTTACAGAAGGCATCTTCCAGACTCCATTTTCATGTTTAATTTTCATCATTTTCAATGTCTGATTTGAATAAGTGTCAAAGGATAAGCGAGGGATAGATTTGGTACAAATATTACCAAAAACAATTTTGAGTAAAAGAATAAAAAGCATACCAAATGAAAGCTTTCTAGATGACCTGGATATCATTGAATCATACATTCTTGAAAGAAAAGGAAATAAGGAAGATTAAAATGGATTTTCTTGATGGCACACTACATAATTTCTAACTCAGTGTAGGTTACAAAGTGGAAAGATCCACCCCTAACATTGATAAATGTGGTGATGAAATGGTGAAGGACTCTATGTTCAGGGTCTAAAAATTCATGGGAACTAGGATGTTGGACAACTAAAAATGGTTCCTTTTTGCCTGTTAGGAAAATTTATATTTAATTATGGTTAAATTCTAGGTCATCTAGGACTTTGTCACAGGGTACTAGTTCTAGAAGACTTAATAATCTTTCATCAATTCTTATATAGTCATTTCCACAAAATCTAAACTTAAGTCTATCTATGTCATATTCTTCCTTTTTGTTTTCAATAGGTGACTTTGGTAAACTAGAATAGAATTTGGCTATGCTTTTGGGAAACAGGGGTAGGTCTAGGGTAGACAATTTGAACCTTCCCATATCTGTATCCCATTGTTTTAGATTTTCACTAAATTTAATTTTTTCAAAGTCATCCTAGTCTATGTTTCTTCCTGGCAGGAAACCCCTAGCCATGGCTTGTGAATATAGGGATTTATTTCATTCATTTATAAATCTAGGTGAAGGAGTTTGGGTGTTACCACTAGGGTTTGGTTCTGGGTTTGATGGTCATTTGGTTCTAGCCTTTTTAGACTAGGATGGTTGACTAGGTGAAGAAGTGGTCTCCTTGTGCTTGGGTGCCATTTGAGTGTTATCGAACTCGATTCGAAGAGTTTTGACTAAGAGATTTTTTGTAATGAAATGCTTTGAATCAGATTTGGATGAAGTAAAATCAAATGATTTCATGCAAGAACAAGTGAAATAAAAAGGAGTGGACACGAAGATTACCTAAAAATTGTAAGGTCGAGAGCTAGGGTTTGAGAGAATGTGTGAAAGGTAGGGTTTAATTGAGTGATGCCCTATTTATACTCGTGTAAGAGACACTTAAAATTCTAAGTAATTTGAAAAATACTTGACTAATTATTATCGGTAATCGAGTATGGGTTGAGTATTTAGTCCATTTTTTTCTCGTGTACTCGAGTAATATTTCATATTAGCTTGTCATTCGGGTATATAAGTAGTGTAATCAATTAAGGCCTTTGATATAATTGAGCAACACAAATATGTTACTAAGTAAGGCTTGCATCTTTTCTGCCTTAAGAAATTACTCAACTATTTACTATTTTTACTCGATTATAGATTAACGATAGTCGATTATATACTTTTCTTACTTGATTAAAAACTTCTCATTGGAAAGATTTCTACAATATTCGATTAATGACTTATTCTTAATGACTTATTCTTACTCGATTATATATTAAATCTACTCAATTAAAGAAACAAGATACTCAATTATGAACCAAATTTACTTGATTATTCTAGGCTATGTAATCGACTGTTTTCTACCTCAAGTTTTGATAACTCCTAGTCCAATTCTGATTTTTGTGTAATGATTTTTCTAAAGGCTTGGAGAAAATATCAGCTAATTGATTCTTGGTTGGCATATATTCTAAAACTATATCCCCCTGTTGCACATGATCTCTAATGAAATGATGTTTTATTTCAATGTGCTTGATCCTTGAATGATGACTGGATTCTTAAATAGATTTAGAGCACTAGAATGATTACATTTGATAGGTATATGACTAATCTTAATTCCATAATCCTCCAATTGCTGTTTTAGCTATAAAATTTGTGCATAGTAACTACCAGCTAATACATATTCAGCTTCAGTAGTAGAGGTAGCCACATTGTTTTGTTTCTTAGATGACCATGAGATCAACATACTTCCAAGCAATTGACTTGTGCCACTAGTACTTTTTCTATCTACTTTACATCCAGTAAAATCAGCATCAACATAGGCATGAAGTTCTAAGGGAGAATTTTTAGGATACCACATACCTAAAGATGGAGATCCCTTAAGATATTTAAATATCCTTTTAACTGTTGCTAAATGGGATTCCTTAGGATCACTTTGATATTCAGTTCATAAAGTAACATTAAAAAAAATATCAGGCCTAGAGGTAATGAGGTAGAGAAGAGATCCTATCATATACCCCTATACTTCTTTTGATCCATAGATTTACCGTTGGATTTGAAGAGTGTACGACAAGTACCAAGAGGGGGGGTGAATTGGTATATTTAAAAATTCTTTTGATAAAAGGAGATGTCGTCTATAAAGACTATGACTTCGTTAAATCTCAAGATCTTGAAATGGTACAATGAGGTACCAACCATATAAAGATGATCTCGTTTTGACAATGGAGAACACAAGAATGAAAAATATGAAATATTTCTAAATGAAAAATTTAAATATATATGAACCAAGAAAGAAATAAAGAAATGCTTAAAACGATGAAGAGGTAAAGGTTACAAGCACAAGAGAACATAAGGAATTATAGTAGTTCAGCTTAACTAAGCCTAATCTACTACCTTAGCTCCTTATTAAGGATTTTCAAGCAAAATACTATAACTCTCCTACCACACTGGATAGGCCCTCTAACATTAAGGTAGGAAGATACAAACCTCTTGCTTGAACAAGTAAGCTCTCTAGGAAAATCTAGGTATCACGAAATTCTCTTACAAACAAAGTAGGCCCTCTAGTAAAACATGCTAGGATAATGCAAATTGTTACAATATACGAGAGATGAAAGGCCATCGATCGACAATTGAGCCAAAATTTGAAAAACGATCGACAGGTCATATTAATTAGTCGACAGATGGCCTAGTGAATTTTGAAACGAATGCTTCTTTTTGGAACGAAATGACTAATGGCTTTTATGACCTTTTGAATAAGATTATGCTTTGAAAATATTTTGATTTTGATAATGACAAATCATTTTTAATAGAAGATTTTGCAAAAGCAAGAGATGTTTTTCATCATTAAAACTAAAGTCTTTATTTGAATCATAGATCTATCATGTGATTCATCATTTTTCCACCTTCATCCTTATCCATTTTTACAAATGTGCTCATTGGGGTATCCATGGTTTTTGCCTAAGGCATATTCAATTTTTTTTTAGGATAACCCTATTATACTTAGATTGATTTCTTTTCATATATTTTCTTTTGAAAAAGACTATATATACATATGTACGTATCCCAATTCTTTAATATTAGGAAATTTTGATCCTATCCTAAAATCATTGCCTCATAAATTTTATAATCTAAGATAACTATCCTAGGCTCATTTACAAATCCTAACATATACCCAATAGAATTTTCAATTCATTTGAGTATCTTTTAAGTGTTTATACTTATCATTTGATAAACACTTATCTTGAGAACCAAAAAGAGAAACGAGGAATATTGCTACTCTAACTTTCAATGACTTTAAGTTTGAGCTTAGTAAACATAAAGCATAAGAGTAAATAGATAACTTAAAATTAAAATGAGTAAACAGAAACTAATAACAGTAAATTTAAATGATTATGAATTATTTGCAGAAATAAGGGAAATGTAAATGATCTAGAAATTAAATGCTAAAAGTGAACAATAGTAAATAAACTAACTAAATATTATAATAATCAACAACTGTAAATGAAATATAGTAAACTATGGTAAATTCTAAATTCCATAAAATAAACAATAATAAATATAAATGACCATTTAAATTAAATTTATTCTCCATAAGACTTTTCATAAAACTTGGTGACCTGAATAACCTTATCATATGTAGCAACCCCACTCCTAGAGACCTCATAAGTGAGAAATTCAGGAGGGAACACTAAACAGGATGGAAACAATGATAAGAACTCTATTAAGGACAAACAACTTCATAATGATACACAATAGAGATTCACAACCATTTTTCCTCCATATATTATCTTTAACATTCAAAATAGAATACATGACATTCTTTACAATACATTAGGCCCTGAACAGAGATTACAATTGGTCTAGGCCACAAGAGTTTAGCTAACCTCTTCAAAAAGAACAAAACAACACCCTAAGGTCTTTTGCTCTGGTGAGCTTTGTACATTGCTAACCCAACGATCAACCTCTCATGGTACATCCCCATCCTTACCCTTGCCGGTACATGAAATGGTGAGAAGCAAATGTGAGCCACAAGGCCCATCAAGTGTATATAGAAGAAAATAATAGCAGAGTTGGAAGCTGACTTACTCAAGAATTGACCTTCATTTAATTCAAGTCATGCTCAATGCATCATGCCATACCATGAATCATAATGTCAAACCAACGATATAAATGCAGGAATGCTCATATATGGTTCTTGGGGCTCACATAAGATACATAATCAATGGCACCCAAGGTCTCGTATACAAACCTGTAGCTGCCATAATCTGGCTAGCATATCAAGATCAAGAGTTAAAGCTCTCATATCAGAACCACAAGCATTGTAACCACCGCAACCCCCACAACTCCTTAACAAAAGCATGCACCGAAGCTCTCATCATAATCTCGAGCTAATGCTCGTATAATATCAAGATCATGGAAGTTGCACTTCATTTTCCAAAACTCAACCACTCATATATTCACCATGTAATGCAACACATAAGAAATGCAATGGCTTTTGCAGTATGAACGTGATGACAAAGCTCCCATAAACCAAACATTAGGCCATGCTATGCCCACATAGTAATTCACACATGCGAAATGATCTACATGCATATGCTCGCCTATCATACACGAGTCAGCACTCACAGGCCAGTTGCATCATGCTAATGCCCACATTCCCAATAAATATAGAACATGACCCCCAATGAATGCAACCCATGGCCCAACATCTCAACATATATGTCATAGCATGTAAAATGTATCAAATGAAAGCATGTCCACTAAATGCCTTTCATTTTACAACTTCAAATGACCTTAATATTAATCTAGTGGTATGCCTAAACAAGAGTATATATTTTCCAAAACATCTATCCAAGAGGTAAACTCAAGAGAAGAATACGTAGAAAACAACTTAACTTTCATAGAAGAGCAAAAGCAAAATCAGTCGATAGCCTCCCATAATCGGTTGACAGTTTTATGATTTTTGGCTAATCGGTCAACAGTTCCTAGACATTTGTCGGCCAATTAAATGCCATGCCACTCGAGAATTCACATCAACAAGCATGTTTCTCCAAAAATGCTTACATGGTCTACACCCTAACAAAAACCCACACCATTCCCAAAGGATTATAGGGTAGAACCAACCCTATTTTGAGTTCCAATGCCCTTTAACAAGAATAAACAAAAATGAAGAAAGATTTACAAACCTCTCTCCATAGATACTTTTCAAGAACTCTTCTCCAAGAACAGAAGGTTTTGGTGATTAAACCACAAAGAATCTTTGATTCAAGAGTCAAGGAGCTTAAGGAAAGATTAGACCTTGCCTCTTACAAGAATAAGAGGAAGAAGAACTTTCTTATAGAATAAAAGGGAGAGATCTTGCATGTAATGAAAGGAACAAGAGGATCTTATATCTATAACCGCAAAGGAAGATGAACTTGCCTCTTACACAAAAAGAAGAGCAAGTAGAACTTGCCTTACTAAGCTTCAACCTTGGCCTAAGCTTAAGAAAAGCTCCAACAAGAATCCAATCTTCACCAACCTAGAAGAAACCATCCAAGAGAAGGATGAAGATGATGAAATATCAGCCTCCTTTCCCCAAAAATCCCTTCTTGAAGCACCAAAAACCAAAGGAGAAAGAGAGAAGAAGAAAAGGAAAAGATAAGAGAACTCACTGCCTTTCGACCCTCTCCCACCTTTTACAAGCTTCCACCGACGTCTTTCCCTTACCCCTCTTGAATTTTATAAGCTAAATGGCCTATAAAGTTGTGCCCAACCACAATTGGTAGACCATTTTGAAGACATCTGTCAATGACTAGAAGCCAGCTTTCCCAATTTGTCGATAGATCTGCTCCAATCTGTCGATAATTTCCTTCATTTCTCAGCAATCTATCGACAGATTACTCCCATTTGTCGACTAACCTACCCCAATTTCCTCTAACATCCTTAGCAACCTACCTCCCAACACCTCTAACTTGGACCCCTCGATATTCAACATCTTTGCTTCCTCCTCCTAGCCCACAAATGACTAGTGAGCCACAATTAAATCAACATAGAAACAATGGACTTATTCCCTTTCGTTATTCTTCTTTTTCCAAAATATTGGGTTATTACATCACATACTCAATTTGAGCTTCACTCAAGTTTCTCATAGGTGTTTGCATATATCCTTCGACAAACACCCATCTTAAAAACCTATTTGAGTAATGATCAATATTACACCTCTAATTTCTTTAAATCTAATTTTGAACCTAGTAGACATACATCCTATTAATGACAAACTAACACTTTATGAATGAACAAGAACTGATAATAGAATTACAAAATAAGCTACAATAAACATTAATTAAGAAATGAATATAAATAGATAACAATAAACTAAATAAGCATAAATTAAATGATATGTAATGAAGTAAACATAAATTAAAGTACAAGAATTATAATTTGAAATATCAATTTAATAAGTCATAGTTAAAAGTGAAGCTGAAATTGAAAAGTAAACTTACAAGAAGTTTAATGAATGGAATAACTTCCATGAATATCATTGAGTCATGGTATGCAAATATATACACAAAGTTTCCTAAGAAAACTCCTAGTATTTAGGACTAGATTACACTCCTCATATTTAGGTACAGATTACAACAACATACTTTAGATTAAGATCAATTTTAAGTTAGGATTTCCTTAGTTGATTTTAAGGAATATCCTTATCCTTCCAGCTAGATATCACCTTTATCTTTATCTTTACTATCTTCTCTTTTTATCCTCTCGGCCATAGCTTAAATTTTCTCCTTTATCTTCTCCAACACTCCCCCTTAAGCTAGTGAATAGATATTTATCATTCCCAACTTGCCTTGAATAGATTCAAATCCTTGCTTATTCATTGCTTTAGTAAGGATGTTTGCCTCTTGAAACTCGATAGGGATATAGGTTAGACTTATATCTCATTTTTCTATTTCTTTCTTGAAAAGGTGTTGGTTAATTCTCACGTGTTCCATCTAGTCATGTTGTACCAAACTATTCACAATGCTAATGGCTAACTTGCTATCACAGTAAAGAAATTTTGGCGAGGATACTGAAAGCTATAAATCTTCTATCATTTTCTCCACCCAAATAATTTCACATATCCCTTGTGTAATAACTCTAAACTCTGCTTCTTGCCAATACTTATTACTTCTTGCTTCTCTAGGTTACCAAATTCCCCCATAGTTTTGTACAAAAACCAGATGTAGCCTTACTGTCTTCAATAAAACCAGCCCAATCAGCTTCCACAAATGCATTGATTCATCTGTCTTGACTCTTCTTAAATGTGAGTCCTTTCTCGAGTGTTCCTTTTAGGTACTTGAGAATATGATGGGCTGCATCAAGATGCCTTCTTGTAGGTGAATGCATAAACTGACTTACTATGCTTACAACATATGTGATGTCAGGTCTTGTGAATGATAAATGGATCAACTTGCCTACCAAATGTTGATATCTTCCTTTGTCTACTTGATACTCCTATTTGTTGTCTTCTTTATTCTTCTAGTTAGGTTCTAAGGGGGTATTGGTAGGTTTGCATCCAAGCTTACTAGTTTCTTTCAATAGATCAGTCGTGTATTTCCTTTGGGATATACAGATCCCTTCCTTGCTTCTTGTTACTTCCATCCCCAAAAATATTTTAATTATCCCAAATCTTTTACTTTAAATGTATCCCTTAGCTTTGCTTTTAGATGTTTAATTTCTAGTGTATTATCTCTTGTGATGGTAATGTCATCCACATAGACAATAAGAATTGTCTTCCTTCCATCTATTTCAATTTTTGTAAAGAGGGTATGGTTTGCCTGCCCTTGTTTGTACCCCAATTGAATAATGGTGTCACTAAATTGTTTGAACTAGGCCCTTGGAGACTACTTTAGACTATATAGTGACTTATTTAGCTTGCATACCTTTCATCTTGTGTTTTTTATCTCAAAATTTAGGGGGACCCTCATATAAATTTCCTTTTCTAGCTCTCCATTCAAGAATGCATTCTTGATATTGACAGATTACACATATGGTAGTGCAGGTAAAATTCAAAATTTTTACACATAAGAGATGCACAACAGAATACAATAAACACATACTATACACAACTTGGGTATTTAAGCAACACGTATATTCATCTCATATATAATAATACATGCATACCTGAAGTCCGATGTCAGGTTGGGGTACAAAAATTATTTTTGTACTGAGACCAGATTCCACCTCATGTTGTGGTGGCCCTAGGCTGTCCATACCTAGTGTGCTGTCTTGTACCATTTCGGTCACCTTAACTTATGCTAGATAAGAGAATGCCTGTATCACCAACACCTACATCTCAAAATTCCCAGCGTGACAATCATGGAGAAATTAATTTTTGTAGCAACAAAAATTACAGAGGAAGCAGAGGAAAAAGAAGACATAGTAAGCAGTGAAATCTGCTTCTTCGAATTGACCCCTTGCAACCAATTTCACTTTCTGCCACTTAAGCCACCAACCCCTCCAATTGATTGACACATGGAAAGCACTAACCTTGATTGAGGTGGCACCAGAAGTCCACTTTCTTGCCAATGGGAGTCAACTTCTATTGCCAGAGAGAGTCGACTCTTATAGGCATTGAAAGTCGACTCCTGCAGGCACCAAAAGTCAACTTTCTCTTAAGAGAAGTTGACTTTCCTGCCCAACCACTCAACTTTTTGACCCGTCAATCCCCTAGACACATCGGGCACACGATATTGATATCAAACACAACATTATATGTGTAACGACCCATTAATGGATTCGGGTGATATTTGTGGGAGTAGAATATTTATTTTATTTGAGTAATGAATTTCAAGGAGTTATTCATTATTTTTAGATGATGTGGCCAAAGAGATGAAAATGTGGAAAAGTTAAAGATATGACTTGTTGGAAATGGAACCCACAACTATTCAAGGTATGTTTGTAAATATTTTATGTGGAAATTATAGTGTTGGAGTAAGATGTGAGTTATCATTATACCCATATGTCTATCATTTATGTGATTATGTAAATATGTTTATTATGGTAATTAATGAAATAAGAAAATATAAATATATGTGTGTGTGTGTGTGAGGGTTAAATGGCCTTAGAAGAGAAATTAGGAGGCAAATAGAAGAAAGAAGAGGGAGCCAATTGGGAGAGCAAAGGGACGAGCTAGGGCTCACTCTCTTCTTCACTTCCTTGATCATTAAAGTTCCAAGAAGGTTTGAGCTTGTTGGGTGTTGGTTCTCCATCATCTTCCTCTCTTCTTTCTTGTTGGTTGTCTTGATTTGGAGGGGGGTTTGTGGACTTCTTCTTTTGTGGCAGTTCTTCAAGCTTTAATCAAAGGCAAGCTAGAATAGGCAAGTTCTACTCCTCTATTCCTTTTCCAAACTCTTTAAATTTGGTGTATTGAGGAATAATTGTGGGAAACCCCCAAGTATTTCAAAGGTTGCTCTTGATTGATGTTTATGTAAAAATCTTTGTAAATCTCTCCAAATTTTTGATTGTGTTGGTTGGAAATGTTTTTGAACTTCAAATTGGGTTTATTCCACCTATATTTTGTTGCAAATGATGTATCTTGGGTTAGAATTGTGTATGGAAAGTTTTGGGATGTTTTGAGTTCATCTGTGTGCTTTTCTGGATTCCAAAAGTCAACTATTTTTTTTCCATTAGTCGACTAATTTTGCTCCAAAGTCGACTAATTAGAACCTTGGTTTTGCAAGCTCTGTGCTAAGTCGACTTGATGCAAGTCAACTTAGACTGTGCACCCTGTATGGTTTTGACCATAACTTTTTGTATAGATATCCATTTTGTGAACCATTTGCTGTATTATAAACTAGACTTGATAGGCTTCATTTTAGCATAGGATTCAAACTATTTAGACAAGTTTTGAGGGGTTTCTCGTTGGTTCCAATTCATGCTTTAATGGTCGTGAGTGGCAATGAGCATTTCTTAGCATTTCATTACTCGAGTTTTGGGTTGAATGGAACTTGTTATGGGATTCATGGTTGATGTGCATATTTTGGGCATGGTTACATTCATTGTATGTGTATGTTAAATAGGTATGTGAGCCAAGGCATTGGGTGGAGTAGATTGACCTTAAGGGTTTATGCGATAGGTAGGCATGACCTTAGGAGTTGAGCTATCGGGCTCCAATGACCTCGTGGCTTATGATGAGGATTTGATCTTGGGTGGAGAGGGCTGGCCTCAAGTGTTAACCTTGAGTTAAGCTATTTGGCCCTAAGTGTTAGTTGAGATGTATATAAACCTTGGGTAGAGCTGACTAGCCTCAACATCGCCTTGGGAGTGAAGCTATTTGGGCCCGAGTGTTCGATATTATATGGGTATGTAATGATTATTACATAGGGATATAGTGTCTGGATATGGATGTCTGCATGTATCATCCTTTGTTCTTGGATTTGGGTGCATGGTATGGTTAGGCTAACGTTTCACCTTTTGGTAGGTGTACCTAGTATGGGGTTTTATGGCTACTCATATTGGGTTATTTTCCTATTGTGGCTTAATTTTGTTGATCATGCTTTCCATATCTCATTGTTATACTTGTTGGGCCTTGTGGCTCATTCTTTTGCTTTGCATCATTCCAGGTAAAGGAAAAGCTAAGGTTAGGGGCTAGACTAGCAAGGGTGGATCTCCAGGGACTTAGATGTGTACAAAGCTCACTTGAGGACAAGGTCTTGGGAGTCTTTAGTTGTATTTTTGAGAGCTTCTTAGCCTCTTGTATTTTTGGTGGCCTATGTATATGTTGTGTTAACCATGGCATGGTGTAATGCACCTAGTGGAATCTTGATATTTACGTACTTATGTTAAGAGTGGTTGTACATATTTGATAATGCAAGGAGTGATTATGAATGTTTGATGTTATGTCTCCCCTAATGATAGTTTGGGTTGGATGTTCTGGTTTAAGTTGTTTCTGTACCATTACTCTTGATGACCTCCTTATAGATCCCCTATGATAGCAGGGGCTTTAAGTGGCAGGCCATCACAGTTTGGTATCAGAGCAAGGGTTGAAAGATTAAGATGAGTCTCTGTACACGTAGGCATGTCGGGTAGAGTCAGGAAAATGTTTTATGGTTTGGTGCAAGCTTAAGCGAGGATATGTTTATATTATTGGATGTGAATTTTAATGAGGACTTAAGTTTTAAATGTGTTGGTGGTGCAAGAAGGATGAGTGCAAGTTGAGGAAGGTCATTGACTCATAGTAGAGGCAATGACAGACACATTCAGTCGCGTTCAAGTCTCCTGGAGGGCCTAGTGGAGATTGACACTAGGAAATGGATGAACTGCAGGGGGCTATGGTGAGGATGTAGAGGGCCATGGAGTTGCTTATTATCGATCATGCGAGACAGGGGGACCAAGCACCTCAGGAGGTCATAAGGAATCTGGTGGGCATTACTGTTGACCCGGTTGTTGATCCTGTGGTTTAGGCAACTAGTAGTTATGCTAGTAGCCAGTTGCTTAAGGGTTTTATGGCACTCCAACCCCCTGAGTTCTATGGAGGTGTTGATATTTCAGCGATAGAGAATTGGATGCTATCTTTGGAGAAGCATCTGCGTTTCGTGGGTTGTGATGATGTTCAGAAGGTATGATTCCCGTGGTTGATTGGCCGAGACCCACTATAGTGATTGAGATTCAAAGCTTTTTGGGACTTGTGGGCTACTAGAAGAGATTTATAAAGGGTTTTGCCTATCTCTCCTCACCCATGACCAAGTTGACATGGAAAGGAGTTAAGTTTGAGTGGAATGAGCCATGTGAAAATTGCTTTTAGGAATTAAAGTAGAGGCTAACTTCAACTCTGGTGTTAGCTATTCCAAGGAGTGGGGAAAAGTTTACAATTTATAGTGATGCCTCCTATACAGGATTGGGGTGTGTGTTGATGCAGGATGGGCATATCAATTCCAATGCCTCGATGCAATTGAAGATGGATGAGATGAACTACCCTACACATGACTTGGAATTAGCGGTGGTGGTATTTTCAATCAAGATTTGGAGGCATTAGTTATATGGAGAAGGGGTAGAGATTTACATTGATCATAAGAGTTTAAAATACCTCTTCTCCCAAAAAGAGTTAAACATGAGGCAATGACATTGGGTGGAGTTATTTAAGGATTATGATTGTGAGATTCTTTACCACCCAAGGAAAGCTAATGTGGTGGCTGATGCTTTGAGTCGCCGGGGAGCGTCCACGATAACTATGATGGTCTAGGAATGGGTGCTATTGGAGCATATGAGCGCATTATCTATTTCTCCTTCTGAGGAGAAACCTATTGTAGATTTTGTGACGAGTCTGCCTAGGACGGCAAAAGGTCACGATGCAATTTGGGTGATAGTTGACAGGCTGAGGAAATTAGCCCACTTTTTCCAATCAATAAGACTTTCCCTTCAAATCGCTTGGTAAATATGTACATTGAGGAGATTGTGAGGTTGCATGGCATTCCATCGAGTATTGTATCAGATCAAGATCCTAGATTTACTTCTCACTTTTTGGGAAGCTTTGCACAATGCCTTGGGGACTATATTGAAATTCAGTACTACATTTCATCCGTAAACTGATGGACAGTCAGAGTAGACCATTTAAACTCTAGAAGATATGTTGAGGGCGTGTGTACTAGATTTCCCTGGCAATTGGGATGATCACTTATCGTTGGTGGAATTTGCCTACAACAATAGTTACCACTCTAGCATTGGGATGCCACCTTATGAGGCGCTTTATGATAGGCCGTGTAGATCGTCTGTGTGTTGGGAAGAGGTTGGAGATCGAGCATCATTGAGGCCAGACGTTATCGACAAACTTCAAAGAAAATTTCAATTATAAGGGCTTGAATGAAGGTAGCCCAAGATAGACAGAAATGTTTTGTAGATAGATGATGGCGTGAATTAGAGTTTGTCGTCAGAGACCATGTGTGGTTGAGAATGATGTCCATGAAGGGCGTACGCAGATTTGGAGTCTCAGGGAAGTTTAACCCATGTTATATTGGATCGTTTGAAATACTTGAGTGGGTAGGATCTTTGGTTTACTGACTGGTTTTTCCTCCTCAGTTGGCCAGCGTTCATAATATTTTCCATGTGTCTATGTTGAGAAAATATGTGTCGGACCCTCAGCATATCATTAATGTTATTGATGCGTACAAAATTTATTTCCCCATAAATTATAAAAATAATTTAGATGCTTATAAAATTCACTCTCAAAAAGAGGTACACATCTTTCTTGTGTTCGAGTAATTTCGGTAGACCGAAATGTGACAGAAAACTCATGATTGATCATGTGTAACTTTGATCGATTGAAGATAAATCTTTAGTTGATCGAATTCAGTAAGAAAGATTGGACTTCATCTTCAGTTGACTGATATGTTGACCAAACTCAAGTCCATAAGCACTGGACCACTTAGGTCGACCAAAGAATAATCTTCAGTCGACCGAAGTGTCCCAGCGATGGAAAATAAAACTTATTGGACATCTTCAATCGATCGACGATGTTGCTTCAGTCGAATGAAGTCCAACGGATGTAGCAATATCCTTATTTTTCTATACCTATTTTTGGTTACATGTCAAGGAGTACCTCTTAATGCCTTAAGTCATCCCTGTACATCTCTGTTGGCTTGGTTTACACATGCATAAAGGTAGAATTTCTTTTGGAAGAAAAAGGTACTTTTTTTGAACTACTTTTGCAGGTTGTTGATTTTCTCTAACTTTTACATATCTCTTGTCTCCAAAAAGCATAGGCTAATCTTGACTTCAAGTTGTCCCTAACTTTTCCAAAATTACATTTGCAAAAATGATTTTTCTTTTATTGCTCAAATAATTTTTGTGATTTTGTTGTAAGTTGAGATCCTAACAAATGTGATTATTTCCAATGTCCTTTTGCTGGAAAAGCTGAAGACATTTTGAATTTCAAAATGCCATGTGTCTTTTCTCTGCAACAACCACTTGAGTTGAAGTTCCCAACTTAAATAGAGGAAATGAAAAAGAAGAAACACATACATGTTGAAGCAAACTTGGGGAGTATTCAAACAAGAGAGTTCAAGTGCTAGTGAACTATTTGCTATTGTTGCTGATTATTTGTTTGATTGATGCTTTTGGTTGTAAGTTTGTTATTTACTCACTTGTAAGTGAGGGGATTGTATGTGCTAATGGTAAGCTAGTGTTTATTCTTGTGCTTAGGCAAGGGATTTTCTTTTGGTTCTAGCTCCATTTAAAAGCTAGAGTTATCATTTCCCTAGTGTGGAACCTCAAACTTAGTTTTGAAAAAGAGAATTAGGCTTTTTATAGAGTTGAACCTCTATAAATGTCCTTGTGTTTTGTGATTGCATACTTCTTCATTTATCTTCATATTTATTGCAAAATCAAGTTAAAAGATTGCACTAATTTTTTTTTTTAACAAAGAGTAAGAGCTAAATATTTTTGACAAAACCCAATTCACCCCCTCTTGGGTATTTACCTGGGCAACAATTGGTATCAGAGCAGGTACATAACTTGCTCTATTTGTTCTTAACCCTCTCTTGTGATCTTAATCCTTCTATCACAGTATGACAGCCATTATTGGAAATGGTACTGCTGAAGGTCAATCAACAAATAGACCTCCATTGTTCAATGGAGTTAACTACACATATTGGAAAGCTAACATGAAAATTTATGTGCAAGAAAATGATTATGATGCATGGAAAGCCATAACTCAAGGTATAGAAATGTCTACCACTATAGTAGATGGGGAAATAGTCCCAATACCTGAGGAAGACTTCAATGAAGAAGACACTAGGAAGGCACAAAGTAATGCTAAGGCAATGAGTACTTTATATTGTGCTCTTTCACCTATTGAATTTAATAGAATCTCAAGTTGTGACACTACTAAACAAACATGGGACATGCTACAAGTCACACATGAAGGAATTGATCAAGTTAAGGAAAGTAGGATTGACATGCTAGTTCATAGTTATAAGGTTTTTAAGATGAAATCTGATGAATCTATTTCTGAAATGTTTACTAGATTTACTGATATTATTAATAATCTAAAATATCTTAGAAAATTTTATCCTAACCATGAAATTGTTAGAAAAATATTGAAATGTTTGCCAAAGGAATGGAAGCTTAAGGTCACAGCCATCCAAGAGTAAAAAAATCTAAGGACTCTTGCTCTTGATGAGCTGATGGGATCTCTCATCACCTATGAGATGGAGCTTAGGGAAGAAGAAGAGGAAGACAACAACAACAAGAAGAAGAAAGCCATTACATTGAAATCCATTGAAGAAGAAGAAATCAAAGATGATAGTGATGAAGATGTGAGCTTGTTCTCATCACAAGAAGGTATAAAATGCTGATAAGGAGAAAGCTGCAAAAGAAAAAGCCTGAAAGGAGCATGGAAGAGCCACAAAAGAAAGAACCACTCATATGCTATGAGTGCAAGAAGCTGGACCACATCAAGCCAAAATGTCCTCTACTCAAGAAATCTAAAAAGAAGGCAATGGTGGCAGCATGACCTAAAGAAAAAGAGGAAACCGAACAAGAAGATGAGCTTCAAGATGACACTGCAAGCGTAGTGCTTATGCCTCTCAAGGATGAGCTAAAACCCAATAACTCACCTTCTTCAGATTTATCTTATGATCAACTTCTTGATGCATTTTATGATGTATTTGAAAAACTTGAAAAAGTTTCAACAAAGAACACTACATTAAAAAATGAAGTAACCTTCTTAAGAGAAGAAAGTGATGTTATGAAAAGAAGGATTGAAAGTTTTAAATTAGAAAGTGTCTCGCTCATCTCAAGAAACAAAAAGCTTGAAACCGAAAATGTATTTCTTAAGAATCAAGCAAAAGAGAAAAAGACATTCAAACAAAATACAAATTACTTCAATAAAAAAAATTATGGAAAAATAATTTTTACAACTACAATCAAAGTTTCTACAAAAATAATTTTTTGGCAAAAACCCCAAGGCTATACTATTTGCTATGCTCGTTATAAAGGACACAAGACAAACTCATGCCCATACAATAAGAAAACATATAAGAATGTATGGGTGCCTAAAAACTTAGTTCCTAATTTTGCTAATGAAGATGGACCCAATGAAGTTTGGGTACCAAAAACAAGTGTTTGACATGAATGCAGGAAAAGTCAAAGTCTCTATGGAACTCAAAATGGTTCTTGGATAGTGAGTGTTCAAGACATACGACCGGAGATCCGCAAAATTTCCTCGAACTCAAATCAAAGGATGGAGGCTTTGTAACTTTTGGGGATAACACTGAAGGTAAAATCATTGGCGTTGGTAAAGTAGGTAACACTCACTCCACTATTATTGAAAACTAGGGATAACCCGTGCCTGAAGGCATGGTGCAACAAAAAAAAAAAAATAAAACATTGAATTTGAACGCAAAATAATCAAGCATTGAACTCAGATTTGTACCCCTCCACCTCAAAGAGCACTATTGTATGCTGTCGCCCCACTACCACCGGTCTCGATTCGCACCTGTCCCATCAGTCGCCCCCTGCCGTTCGCACCGCCTGCTGTCGACCCCCTTCGCCGCACCACCGGACCAGATCTGTCATCGCGCCTGTCTCTTCATCTCCTCCGCCATCCCCCCCACTCTCTCTCTCTCTCTCTCTCTTTCTCCCCCCCACACTCTCTGTCTAAAACAACCCACCGCTCAAAGAGCACCATTCGTTGATCGTTGCTCCCCTCGCCCCACCACTGCCGCGAGCATCATCCATTGTTACCCCCCGTCAACCATCTCTCTGTGCTCGCACGGCCTCGTCCCCACCACCGCAAAGAGCACCGCCATTGCCCTCCTCTCCCCACCACAGCCGCTAGCATCGTCGACCATCAACGTCCCCTCGATTTGCACCCTTCCCTCGCCATCGCCACCTCCAACCTTTCCCCCCCCAGTCATCATCCCCCCGCCATTCGCATCGCTTGCTGTCACCCTCTTGTAGGTTGCCCCTCCCACTGTCGGCATTGGTGGGTGGGTCTGAGAGAGATAGTGAGAGAGAAGGCATGGTGTAAATAATATTAAAATTAAAATGCAATAATGTTCACTAATGTTGCAAAAAAAATTGTAAATTCTAAACAAAAAAGAGAAATTAAAGTTATTATATACTTGTTAACGTTTTATAATAAAAAAAAATTACTAAATCTATATAATAAAGCACATCAGTAAGTGCTCTAAATTTGAATAAATTAAATTAAAAATTAAATATCAAACAATACATACCAGTCATCGTCAACCATTGATATATATTTAAAATTCATCTCAGCCATTGTTGATATATATTTAAAAAACAGTAAGTGCCTTAAAGGCACGATGTAAATAATGTTAAGATTAAAATACAATTATAATTTATACGTATTATGTTGTAATAATTTTACTTCTATTAAACGCTCTACAAAACTCAAATAAAAAACAAACATATAAGATTTATAATGTTCACTAATTTTGCAAATCAAAATATAAGAGCAAGTAAAAAAAAATATAAACACTCAACAAAAAATAGAAATTAAAGTTATTGTATACTTGTTAATGTTTTATAATAAAAAAAAATTATTAAGTGCTCTACAATCTAAACAAATTAAATTAAAAATTAAATATCAAACAATACATACCATTGCTGCCGGACGCGACCATCAATGGGGGGAACCCTGGTTCGGGGTCAGAGAATCTTGGATTCCCGACTATGAGTGGTCGGGAACTCTTGTATTCTCGAACCTTGGGTTCCCCGACCACGCAGGAACTATTTGATTTTTATATTATTTTAATAAAAAATTATAGTGTCTCAAATAAAAAATAGAATTAATAAAATAAAAATAGAATTAAAAAATAAATGATTTCTTTTTGAATATTTGCATATTTAAGTAACTCAATAGGATAGATTAACCAAAGATAAATATTTAAGTATCAAAGATTCAACACCTAAACATAAAAATATTAAATTTTGAATTAAACTTCTTACGTACTTTGATATCATTATTTAAATAAAGTTTTACAGTATTTGATCATCAATGATTTACAAAAGAGATTTTTCTTTCTTTTGGAATTGAATCATCCATGTCAAATTCTAAATGCCAAATTCTTATACAATAAAACTTACACTGTTGGTGTTTTTTTTATTTAAAACTTACATGATATTTCAAAACTTATATGATATTTCCAAAAATTTCAAAAACTTACACCGTTGGTATTTAGAATACTTAAAAAATAAGTATTAAATGCTTTAAAATTAAATTTAAAAAAAATTAAAAATTGAAAAAGAGTCCCCGACCTTGTATATTAATTTTTAAAAAAATTTTGTAGTCTCTGACCGTCGCTAGTTGGGTGCTATGGGTCCGCCGTTACTAGTGATCCAATCAATGCGAGCACTGCTGTCGCCCCTCACCGTCGTGAGTAGCATTTGCCGTCTGTCACCTCTTTGTTGTGAGCACCGTCTACCGTGCCCCTTCCTTTGCCACTCACATTGCCTCGCCCGATCATCCCCTCCACCAGCCACAGACGGTCGTCTCCCCCTCCACACTTCCTTTCGCACTACCATCGCCCCTCTACCAGCCGCTCGCAATGCCTCGCCCCCACCCATCGTCGTCCCTCCTGCCCTTCCTTACCACCATCGCACCCGCCGGCCCCCCACCCACCATTGTCCCTCCCGTCCCCCCTCACATCCATCGACCCCCCCCACTTCGCTTTTCCCCATCACCATTGCACTCGTCGATGGCATGGGTGGGTGGGTCTATGAGAGAGGGAAAGAGAGAGAGGCATTGAGTGAGGGAGTGAGTGGGCTTTTATCTCATCCAATCTCGACCATTGATATACATTTAAAATTCATCTCAGCTATTAAAATATGTCTCGAATACATTTTCAAAAATCCTTCTCCCTTTTATACATTTTATATATTTTCAAGTAGTTCTCTCTGGTGCATCAAGGGAAGAGACATAGATTGTTCAAATTGTAGTACACACTAAAGAAGAAAAGAAGAGTGGCAATATAATAAATGGTATCGTGAATGACTGTGTTGCTGTCAATCGCATCCAAATCTGATAGCCAACATTGCATGAAAAACTATTGTCTTTTTAATTCATTTTCAGAAGGCATTGTAGTAAAATGGGAATAGAGAAAAAAACCCAGGGGTTGGAAATTCAGACCAACCCCCTAAAGGAAAACTGTTTGTCAAGCAAAACCATTTCACACTGAATGATTATTACATAGATGATTATTAAATAGATAACTTGGGACCATATCTTCTTCTTATTACTTTCTACGTCTTATTATTTAATAATAATCATTCAGTCATGCTAGCTATTGTCCCTCCCTTGTCCCATCCCATCATTATCCTAATCCCTATTCTCTTTCATTTTTGCCTTTTCCATTATTTTATACTTTTATCTTCTTCTGGACGCTGTACCCGAACTGGCCATCACTGTGCTGCTTCCAGAGCTCATCCATGGCCTTGATGTCGGCTTCCAAGATGAACTGCACCTTGGAGAAGAAGACGTAGCCTCGCTTCTAGGCCGCCTCGCCAGTGAGGGCGATGAGAAGGCGTTGGGTTTCCTTGGCAAAAGAGTTCGAGAGAGATGGGATCCGCGATGGAAGGCAGCGCGACTATGGATGTTGGAGGAGGGGGAGAGGAAGAAGGCCGTGCCGCTAGAGAAGGATTGGGAGAAAGGGGCAGCGGTGGTGGCGATGGTGTGTTTGAGGAAGCGGGCGGAGGAGGCTGAGGAAGGGCAGTAGGAGAGAGGGAGAGAGAGAGAGAGAGGTAGTGGGTGGGTCTCTGAACCCTTCTCATTGTGCTGCAGAGTATAGACAGAGAGTACAGTGAGTGGGTGGCGGGAAAAGTTTTTATCTGAGCCATTGAAATGTATTTCTTTTGGACATTTTCAAAAACCGTTCTGTTTTATTATATAAATGTTTTGCTTGTTGACTGATTGAAGCATAACCTACTTACTATAAGTCAATTATGTGACAAAGGACATATTGATATTTTTGAGTCATCTAAATGTGTGGTAAAACATGAGTCAAATGCCATATTTATTGGTCAAAGGCATGAAAATATATACATAGTTGATCTAGAAGATTTGCTAGCTAACAACATAAAATGTCTATATGTAACAAACGATGAATGTTGGATTTGGCATAGAAAACTCGATCATGCTATGATGGATTTACTCTCTAAATTAGTTAGATTTAATCTAGTTGAGGCTTTGCCCAATATAAAATTTGAAAAGACAAATTATGTGATGCATGTCAAGAAGGTAAACAAGTTAGGATATCCTTTAGGTCTAAGGATATAGTGTCAACCACAAAACCTCTCGAATTACTTCATATGGATTTATTTGGCCCAACTAGAACTCTTAGCTTGGGAGGAAAGAGGTATGGTCTTGTAATTGTTGATGATTATTCTAGATATACTTGGGTAATGTTCTTAGCCACAAAAGACGAAACTTATGATTACTTTTATGAATTTTGTAGAAAAATACAAAACAAGAGCAATCTTAAAATAATTAGCATTAGAAGTGATAGAGGAAAAGAATTTGATAACCAAGACATGGATTATTTTTGTAATCTGAATAGCATTGATCATAAATTCTCAGCACCTAGAACTCCACAACAAAATGGAGCTGCGAAAAGTAAAAATAGAACTTTAGAAGATATGGCTAGAACTATGCTATGTGATAACAACCTACCTAAATAATTTTGGGCTGAAGCGATAAATACCGTGTGTTACATTTTGAATAGAGCTCTCATAAGACCAATTCTAAAGGAAACTCCCTATGAGCTCTTGATGGACAAAAGGCCTAAAATAGGTCACTTTCATGTATTTGGATGCAAATGCTTTGTGTGTAAATGGGTTTAAATGATAGAAAAAAAATAAAAATAGATAATGTGCATGTGTTTATGGAAATGTATGGGAAGAATGGGAAAGGAAGAAAATGATCAAATTATAAAAGGGAAAGTATGTAAAAGAATTTTAGTTTATTTGTGTTAATTTAAATGGCAAGGGATGGTGGTGATTATTTGAAAAGGTGAAGGGCATTTGCGTCATTATAGCTAGTTATGAAAAGAGAGCAAACCTCTCTTCTTCCTCATTCCCATTCTCCTTATCTTTGCTTTCTTCTTCCTCTTTTCCAATTCTTCTTCTTTTCTATTTCCCTTGCAATTCCTTCCATTTCTCTTGGAATTTCTGAAGCAATTGGAAGCGAGGAGTGGTGATCATGGTGGTTTGGAGGGAGATATTCAATTTCAAGTAAACCCAATGCAAGCATATTTCCTCCCATTTCTTTGGTTTAGGGGTTTTCTTGTGGGTGACCTTGGGGAATGAGAAATCTTCTTTAGTTGGATGGTGGGGATGTGTCGTCATCAATTTCTTTTATAAAATTTCCCTTCTTTGGTACCTTTATAAAAAATGAAGGTTTCCCCTTTGTATTGAAAATTTGGGAAAAGTTTCTTGTAAATCTATCGACTTGAGTGTTAAAGGCCTCAAAGGGGCTTGGTTTTGTCCAAATTTTTCCATGAAATGGTTAGTTTTTGCTTGTTGATCACCTATGCCATGTATTGGTGTCTTAGCTAGGGTTTTCATAAGTTTTGATCCATTCACACAATCTGGGTTTGGTCGAGTCGACTCGTTTGACATTAAGTCGACTTGATTGAAATTAAGTCGACTAATTTAAGCCTAAGTCGACTAAATTTTTGTTCCTCTATGTTTTTGCTCTCGGTAAAGTCGACTTAAAGAATTCTCCGCTCTCGGTCGAGTTAACTCGGCCTTCTAATAAGTTGACTTGATCCTTCTTTAAGTCAACTCAATTTTCTTGCAGTTGACTTGTTTGTTTAGAAGTTTCAAAAATTTGAGTTCGACACTCATATGAATGGTTGGGATTCATTCTATCAAGCCAAAAGCCATAAAAGGGTCATAGTGTGCTAATCATAAAAATTGTCCAGAGTGTTGGTAGCTATTAAATGGCATGTTGGAATGGATAATATAGACCACAAAGAGAAGCCTTGGGCATCATATTGCATGGAACATGTTATATATGGGAATTTTAGTGCATTTATTATTTTGCACGCTAGGTTGTAGGAATTTCCCTCAAGGGAGTGTGTTAAGGATATCCAAATTGAATGTTGGGGGCAAATGCCCACAAAGTAGAGCAAGTCTCTGAAATGTTTGGTTGGTACTACCAGTGCAGAGGTGGACGGAGATCCACGGGAAAAAATAGGGAAACATGTTTAATGTCGCTTAAAGACCAGGTATTGTATATATTTGATATTCATCTTGGTGATCATATTTATTTTTATTATGATAATGAATTGCATTATAATTTGATATGAAGTTAAACCAATAATAGTGCCATGAAAGATGAGACCATATTGTTGCATCAGTGATCATGCCTTAATTCTTTTTTTGTGATGCCTCATACTTTATTACTGCTTGCGGGCCTAGTGGCTTACCTTGCATTATTCCTTATTTCAGATAAAGGCAAAGCAAAGGATTCTGGTGAGTCCAGCCACAATTGATTGAGGAGGTATTTAACGTGTACAGAGCCATCCTAGCCTGTCAAGCCTAGGAGTGTATCTTGGGAAAGTGTTGTTAGGGCTAAATATATATATATATATATTTTGTATTTTGTCTTCCATTTTGGGAAAATGTAATGGGTGGATGAGCCCAAAGAATGGTTGTAAACTATTTTTGAGTAATATACATATGTATTATGGCCTTGTTCAAACTGGTTATTCTTCAATTATGTGTGCGTGTTACGTGTTCTTGCCCCTCTTATCATTCCTGGTGACCTTTCACGGATCTCCATGCTAGTTGGCTGCTCTAGGTTATGAGCTACGACAACCATAAACTTAATCCTAAGTTCTATCTAGTGTATCTCCAAGTTGATTTTTGGCTTGAGATATGTCTTCAAAAATTGAAGGTAAAATACTTTAGAAGGTTCATCTTGTGATGCTGACCACACTGAGTTTATAAAATCATCCAAGTCAATTGGTGTACAGGTCTCAATTAGAGAGATAGGATCTGGCTAAGCTTGTACTGAAGAAGAGACTATTAATTCAAGATTAACTAGATTAACTGCTGTTTTTTATGATGAAATGCTAACATTCCTATGAGACCTTATGTGATTTGTTCTTCTACCAAATGTCTTGATCTTTTAGTAGTAGATTTGAATTGTTGGAGATTCCTATGAGACCTTTTATTTGTCTTATAGAAGCTTCCACTCTTGATATACTTGTCTCAATGATTTCTTACTGGGAAATGATTGTCTAGTTTGTTTATAATGAAATGATAACATTCTTTGGGACTGAGATTTGAAGGAGGTTGAGATGAAGAAGGATTTTCTTGATGATAGGATGATGAAGGAATATTAGTATGAGCAGATTGAAAAGGCTCAAGACTAACTTCTTGAGTGCTCTCATTGGGAATTTTCCATATGCCATTTATGCATGTTATTTTCATTCTCTTAAGGGTTTGTATTGAGTACCTTTATGAAAATCAAAATCAAATGATCTATAATTTTCTATACATGGAGATTTGTGCAAACAAGTATTAAGATTTAAAAGTGTAACATCCCAGTAATTCAGGAATGATTAATAATTAATAATTATTATATTTACGATGATTATTGAGTATTTATGGGTTTAAAGGAAATATTAAATTATTTTATATTAAAGGAAATGGGCAAGTAATTATTGGAAATTTGGGGTTTGAGAGATATTATTATGCAGGATGTGTGTGGGAATTCTTGGAAGTTATGGGGTTTAAATGTAAATTGCGAAAACTGTGTTGGATTACTTTAAAATTTATGTAGTGAGTATATATGTTGAAGGTGGCTGCCATCCCAGCTGGTCGTGCCTGTGAGGGACCAGCTAGGAGACTCGAGATCGAGTGGGAGCAAGCGTATGCGGGAGGGAAAATGGTTGGAATTTTTCCAGCCCATGGATGCCGAAACAGTTTTGTTTTGATGAGGCAGTGGCCTTCCCTAGCGTGGGTTCCAACGATTGCCACGTGGCCTTCTCTCAGCCCTCTATTTTTACTAATTTAAAGGCCAAATTTGGCCTTCTCCGAGTTAGCAAACAATGAGTAGCGAGGGGATTTAAAGGAAAAGAAGAAAGGCGCACTAGTGAAGAAAATTGGAGGGAATTCAAGAGGAAATTGTGGGGAAAATTCAGGTAAATTGAAATTTAAATATTTAGGTAAGTGAGGGAAATTGTGTTAAAGATATTGTACAGTTGGAATTTACCTTAGTGTGTAATTTTATCAATTTTGGTTGAATTAAATTATTTTGCAGCATGTAGTAATTTAGTGATGTATGGGCAGAAAAATGTCGAAATCAGTTAATTTAAGGCAAGCTCTTTACTCTCTTTGTGAATCTCCTTCGATTTGTGGATTTCGCTTCCTTCCTTAGCTTGAATTGATTTTAGGAATTATTTATGTGCATTGTGAGTAGTTGTTGTATAGACTAATGTAATTAAATTAAATAGGAGACTTTCGGGGTTTAATTTGGTAAGTGCTTACGGGGTATTGTATCACCCCTATTTTCTTGGGAATGATGTCGAACCTAGTTTGGGCTAGGTTCTTAGTGAGTCAATTATGGTTGTGGGTGGCCTTCGGGGTGAGTTGTTGTAATCGAGAGTCTCAAGATTTGCTTGTGTGAGTCATAGGGTGTGGGATACCGAGCTATTGATCATCAATCGTTGGATCGTGGTAGATGATGGCTGGATGTATAGGCGCCGGTTATCAACTGTTGCGATAAACTATAGATGGGTCAGGCAAGCTAGTATCATTAGATACCCTTCATTAGGGTCAAGCGTATTATGATGTGAATGTGGTTTCCTGTCAATGTGAGTGGTAATAATAGATGGTGGTAGGTGTCGTCTAGTGAGGTAACGTGTTGACTGTTTGGTGACACTGGGGCGAACTGTCATCGAGCCAAAGACGGCTGTCGACTGGTTGTTCTTAGTCACAAATTTTTGACCGGTACTTGGTTACTGTCGACCGGCTCTGCCATTATGTGGCATATTGCATGACATTATAGTACATGTGATTGGGTTTACATTCATTAGGGGTCATGCTTTGTATGTATGGGGAACTGCACATTGGCATAACCCGGTTGGCTCGTTGAGTGCCGATTTGGGTATGATAGGCGAGCATGTGCATTTAGAGCATTTTGTTTGTGTGGGTTTCTATGTGAGTGTAGCATGACCTAATGCTTGGCTTATATGGGCTTTGTCATCACGTTAATGCTGCAAGAGCCAATGCATTTATTATTTGTTGCATTAGATGGTTACCAGTTGATATGGACTGTGATATGGAGTTGACCCTCGATAGCTATGAGTGGGAGCTAGGCACCAGATAGCTATGATTCGGGAACTCCAATATGTGATTATGGATCGTGATATGGAGTTGACCCTCAATAGCTATGAGTGGAAGCTAGGCTCTAGATAGCTATGACTCGGGAACTCCGATATGTGGTTTTAATGGGAGCCATGGGCTCGTGTGAATCGTGTTGTGGCTGCCTCGGGCTCATGGGCTTTATGCTAGCCAGTTCATGGTTGTGATAGGTTTGTATGCCAGGACTTGGGTGTCAGGATGTGCATTTCCTATGTGGGCTCCAAGGACCGTTATGTGCATTGTTATATTTATGCAGAGTACTGGATTCTCTGTTGCATGGTATGGCATGGCATGGCATGTTCATGCGCTGCATTACACTTTGTGCAGGTGTATTCTGGGTGAGGGATGTATTCCCAACATTGTCATTGTTATGTTGCGAGGTGTACTCGATTGTGGTTATATTTGGTTTATCTTTGTCTAGCGAGGCATATGTCTAGTATGGCTATTTCTGGTTTTGGTCTGACTTACATGCATTTAGTGGGATGTACTCCAGTGTCAGAGATCTATGCCCAACCTTACTTATATTCTTTTGTTATGCTTGCTGAGCCTTATTGCTCATCTTGTTTTTACCATCATTCCAAGTGTGGAAGCTGACGCCGTGGTTAAGGCCGTTTGGCGTGTTAGTCGTAGATAGCTGTGTGTATAAGACAATCCCGACTAAAAAGATCCATGAGGTGCAAGATATGAATAAGGGTTCGGATATTGTGGTTTGTCTGATTTGATTAGTTGTGTTGTTGTTATGTATAATTAAGCCCCTGAGATGTGTGTTTCATATTCATTGGGCTTTTGCTGTTGTATTATTTGGGGCAGAACAACCCATGTATTTGGGATATTAATTGATTGTAATTATAATTGAGGAAATTCCCAGATCGTCATAAAAAGAATCTCTTAAATGATTTTTCAAATATTAGTTTTGACCCATTGGATAAATGAAGCAAAATATTTTCAAATGAAAAAGACCATGCATGCTCTTTATAGGTTGATGTTTCTGTCTTTAACATGATTTTAATGTTGAAATTCAATTGTATTTTATGATGTAATTATTTTATTAATTCTTATTAACTTGGTGCTCTAAATTTATTTTATATGATTTATTAAGCCCCAAAATTAATTTCATTATACAATTAAATATCAAAAATCTTGTTATAAATTTATTGATGACATTTGAAATATTATGTTCAAAATTTTTGAATAAAAATTAAATCCAATGTCAAAATATCTTGTGATAAATTTCTTGATGGCATTTGAAATATTATGTTTTTATTTGATTAAAAATTTTATTTATTATTAAATAAAAATTAATTTCATCATGTGATAAATATGTATTTGAAATATTATGATTTTTATTTGATTAAAAATGCTCCAAAAAGTTATTTTTCAAAAAGTTTTAAAAATAAAACCAGTGTTGTTGCTCCCTTGACTTGAACCCATGATCTAGCCTAAGCTCAAGACTTAAGTATGGGTATGAAACCACTCCATTTGGAAGTTTTCTCGTATATGTATGTGCGCAAACTAATATATATATATATATATATATAGAAATTTGTCGACTAAGTCTTTCAATCTATCGACTAAATACTTTCAATCTGTCAACTAATTCAAGAATTAGTTGACAAAGCCCTTGCATCTATCGACCATCTCCTTCAGTTTGTCGGCTAACAATAGATAGAAATTGTTTCTATTGACTAACTCTTTTGTTTTGTCGATTAAGTATTATTTATTACTTGATTCTATCGACTATCTCATCTCTTCTGTTGACTAAGTCTTAAATTATTTTTGAATCTACCGACTAACTCTTTTCTTCTGTTGACCAACTCTTTTTGCAGAAAGCCATAACGGCTAGTTTTTCAAACCCCAACAGTCAAAAAATGGCTAGTTTTGGGAAAGACTCTTGGGATGCTTATAAATACAAGTCAAGGATGATCTTATAGAGACAAATGGATGGGAATAAAGTGAAGTGAGCTTACAAATTATTTATATATTATCAGTCTTCTCAATTGTAATTGTGCTTTAAATTTTCTCTCTCAAAAGCTTTGATCTCAATTTGTATTTTATCATTCAAGGTTTATTTTTATTTTGAGAGATCTTGTTACTAAGAGAATCATCTCTTAAATTCTCACTTATTGTACATTTCTTGTATTTCCTAGCTTGGGAAGCTAGAGGGCCTACTTGTCTAAGTAAGAGATTTGTAAATTCCTAGCGGTTAATGCTAGAGAGTATACTGGTTTTAGTAGGAGGATCAATGGATTGGGTTACAAAATCCTTAATGAGGAGTTAAGGTAGTGGATTAGACTTGGTTTAAGCCGAACCACTATAAATCCTTGTGTTCATCTCTTGTTTATGCCTTTTGTTTTATTTATTATTTCAAGCATTTCAATAATCCTCACTTGCATTATTTTTTTTATTTGTTTTGTAAAAGATTTCGAGTTTTCAAGCTATTTTTTTAAATAACCCAATTTCTCCCCCTCTTGGGTTGGTGCCATTGCATTTCAAACCTATCAAATTGGGATCTTCACTAAGTTGATTTGAAGTATAGATAAATTCTTTGCCTTGAAGTCTAAATTTGATTAACTCAACTAGTTGATGTTCTAAATTGATTAACTCATGTTTCTAATGATGATGTTTGATTCTGAATATGCTTAGTTTTACCTTTGTGTTGTTTAATAGGTTTCGGTAATAAGGGATTAGATGAAGATGAGAGTTCTCTTTGGTTTGGTGCCATCAAGGATTTCTCTAACACAATGCAAAGAGTTTCAAATTCTAAGGAATTTTGATGATTTAACGGATGGATGTGTGCTCATACACTGGTTTTGAATAACAGAGAAGGATAAAACTAGGATTACCCGA
Source organism: Diospyros kaki (assembly GCA_036245055.1). Taxonomy (NCBI): domain Eukaryota; kingdom Viridiplantae; phylum Streptophyta; class Magnoliopsida; order Ericales; family Ebenaceae; genus Diospyros; species Diospyros kaki. The sequence goes on from BSEG01000010.1 coordinate 7,168,854, forward strand.
TTTGAAGTCCTAAATGTTGAACAGAGAGTCAAGTAGAGTGTGATTTCAAGAGTTTGGGGAAAATCTAAGCGAAAAGTTGAGATAATGTGGATTTCTATTTATACTGAAACCCTAAGAAATTGATTTCAAATCCTTGATTTTCGCATGCTTGGCTATTTGTTCGATTTGATCTTGCGGCCAATCGAGTGTCGCTTTGTTTAACTTGTATTTGAAATAAATGTATTTGATTAAGTTAAGACCAAATCGAGTGGTTCTTTTTACCATTTGATTGGATCTTAATTGATAGAAACTATTGTTTTGCCTTTGATGATGCTTTGATGATCAAAAAATTTATATCTTTGGAGTTTAAAAATGATATATATTATATCTTTAGAATTTGAAAATGATATATATTATATCTTTGGATTTTAAAAATGATATATACTTTATCTCTAGAATTTGAAAATGAGATACACTTTATCTTTGCAAATCAAAAATGCAAAAGCCAAATAATGTCAAAGGAAAAATGAGTTTTTCATAGTTAAAAACTATTGATAGTTTTTAAAAAATCGTTGATCATTTTTAACTTTAGGGGAATGTGTTGAGGAAACAAGTTGGTCATTTTGGAGAAAGAGTCGATCATTTTTAGCCTTAGGTTAATGGGTTATGCAAAAAAAGTCGACCATTCTTATGAATTGCTGATAGGGAAAATTCACACTCTTTGTAATTTTTTGTGCAAGTTCAAAAAATGTTGACAATCATTGTAACATGTTGAAAGTTTCTCAAAATTGTCAATTTGTTTGCTAAAATAGTCAACCGTTTTTAAAAAATAGTCAACTTGTTGCTTAATATGTCCTCTAATTACCTTAAGACATGAGAGGGCTTTAGGTTTCTTGATGGAAACAGTTGACCGTTTTGAAAGATTATCGACAGTTTCTTTACTGACAAGTTTAAACAGCTAGTTTTTGCAGGTATTAAATGACTCCAATGGCTCTTGTAATGACTTTTTAATTCAAAATAGGGGAGAAGACTATAAATACTAACTTAAGGATGCACTAGATAAGTTGATCAAGTGATAAAAGCTCACAAGTGTTATTCCTTTCACTAGTGCTTATACTTTCAATATTTCTCTCAACCAAGGCTGTATATTATTAGTAATTTCTTGTTAAAGCCTTGTTGCATATTGTAGAGAGATCTTTATCACTAAGAATGTCAACTCTTAGATTATTCTTTTTGTGAATTATGTTGTATTTCCTAATAGTTTTGCTAGAGGGCTTACTTGGTTAAATAGGAGATTATAGTGGATTTTGAAATTTCTAGTAGGAAGCTCAAGTATTGGAGTAAGCTGGGTTGAGCCAAACTACTCTAAATCTTTTGTGTTTATTGTTTATCTTTATTTATATTCTCTTGCTCCTAATTCACTGTTTTGATATTTCTCTTTAAGACCTCCACATATTTTCAAATTTATAAACACCCAATTCACCTCCTTTATTAGGTGTGCGGTGCCATTATATTACACAAAGCTAATAGAAACTATTAGTGCCCTAATGGTAAAGTTAGATGACTTCTAGCATATGTAATTGGGACTAATGATGTAAATCTTGCAAATTTAATAAAATATATTTTTATATTTTATGGTCATATCTTGATTCATTCCTCTCTATTTATATTTATGAATGAGTCCCTAGGTTGTTAAGAATATGTGACAAAGTTCTTTAGTTTGGGATTTCTTAAAACTATTCCTAGTCCTTAAATTTCTCATAAGGGGAATATTATTAATCGATTACAGACTGACACATGGGTTACTACCATTGATTAGTATGAGATACTAATGATAATGGATAGTGAGTCACATGCCATAATGCATGAGATGCTAGTAGTAGACATGTGAGTAGATGTTATAATTAGATGAACATCTGTCAAATGTGTTGCATGTAATATATCATATGGCTGAAAGGATTAATTAATGATCAATTACAAGCTTTGATAATGTAACAAGTTCTTAGAGCAGAGGTGACATAGTTGTCTTCTATGTTGGGAATGCCCTTTGTGTGATTTCTGTGCAGTAGTGTATTGAGGTAGGTGATTGTTAATGGGATCCATTGACCTCCAGCACGAGGCGAATATCTTGCACAAACCTTTGGCCGGGGCAAGCACGATCGAAAAAGAGTTTCCAATGTCAGAAGGAGTTCTAATGTGTCATCTCGATCACACTAGACTAAATCTTGGCATAATTACTGAGTTCTGTGAGTTTGATCAGTTCATGGACTTCACTCGGTCAGAATGTTATTCGATGGAAGGATATACATGGTAATCGAACGCCTTAAATAGGATCACTCAAAGTATCGACTTCATTGCGGATAGATCACCCTAATATAATGTTAGTTGTCACTCATGACCTTTTAAGATGCTATGAGGAGAAATAGAGACTTTCATGGTAGATCGAATTGTTTGATCAGCATTAAGGAGTTAACATGTCCTGATTGCTACTTGCCTATGAACCTAGAATATCACACATTATATAGCCTTAGAATTGGATAGTGATGTTTGGCTGCTATGTGTTCTTAATTATCATTAAGGAGTTAATGATGTTAGATGTTGTTAAGGAGTTAACAACATGATCTATGTTGTTAAGAGTTAATAGGAAAGGGAAGTCGTTAAGAGTTAACGAGCACACTGTTAAGAGTTAATGGGAGGTCTTAGTTCCATTAAGAGTTAATGGAAGGGATGTTAAGAGTTAATAGTGTGCTTTGATGCAGTTAACGGAAAGCTGAAATGAGAGAAGGTAAACGGTCAACTGGTTATTGTAACTATTGATCGTTCCTTGTTGACGCAATCTAAAACTGTCAACCAGTAACTGTAATTGTCGACTATTTTATGTTGAATTGACTTAAAATGGTGGGCCAATTTCTATGACTGTTAACCATTTTTGTTAGTGAGATTCAAAATCACGTGCATTCTTTCATCGCTTTTGGTTGTAACTTTGCAGGCATAATTAACGCTCTTTTTAGAGCAATTAACGTAGAGAGAGAAGGGAAACATTTTGGAGGGAAGAAGAAGGATAAGGCATTCTCCCTTTTGTGGCTTTCATTTTGACCTAACAAAGAGAAAAGAGAACGAGGGTGAAGAAGTTTTTCTCTTGGCAGCTTCTTCTTCTTCTTCTTTTTCTTTTGCTTGCTCTACTCTTCTTCATCCATAGCTCGCTCTGCTTGTTTCCTTCTTCTCCTTTAGCCTTTTCTATCCCAAGATTATGAGATGATCCTTTATTCTTTGTCTAGAACCAAAATAGTAGCCATCCATCACCTTCATTTGAGACTAGCTAGCACTAACATCCGGCGAAGGGTTTTGGTGGCAGCCTAGGTGGATCTTTGTGGTCCAATGAGAACACAACGAAGATGTATAGTTTTCCTCCTAAATTGGATGTTCTCATTGGATCACAAAGATCCCTATGAAGTAGTAGTAAAGGTCTAAAAGAGGACACCATTTGTTTTAATTTAAAGGATGATCTTGTATGTTTTCCCTTCATACAAGCATTACAAAAACTTTCCTTATCAATATTAATTTTAGGAATGCATATACTATATCATTTTTCACAATTTTTTATATTAGGTGCATACTAACATGTCCTAGTCTTTTATGCCATAAAACACTTTGACGGTTATTTACAACTACAAGACATGCATTATTTAAAATATCCTCTAAATTTATTATGTAAACACTTCCATTTCTTTTTTCAATAAATATTTCCTTATTTGATGTTTTATCTATTACATAGCTGTTGAGACATCTATTAAGTTATTAAAGTTTTGATTTCATGAGGAAATAGGAAGATTCTAGTAAACAATGATAAGCAAAACAGTGTGTTGAGATTAAATATGATTGTAAAAACGATCAAGTAAGATATATATATTAATCCAATAATAAGCTTCATATAATTGAGCAATTTTGTGATCTAATATTTCTATTCGAGTAAAAGTATTGTATACTCAAGTAATTTTCTTGTCAAGAAAAGCCTTAAGATAAATTTTAAGTTAACGTGTTATTGTAATTGAGTGTATTCTATTTGTTATCGAGTAAGCATAAACTCTATCATAGGTAATCGATTACAAATCTTAGTATATTCAAGTAGAGATCAAATGTACTAGACTAAATAGGCCTTTGTATTTGAGTTAATAATACAAGTTTTTGGCGATATAAAATTATTCGAGTATTTAGTTTTTGTAATTGAGTAATGATTCATATGTATTCAAGTAAATATCTTTTGTAATTGAGAATATATTCTCAAAAAGTTGTCAAGCCTGTGGACTATTCTTGTAATCGAGTACTTAACTTATTAATCAAGTGTACTCGAGTAAATCACTCTCTTAATCGAGTAGACATCTATTAGAAATATGCCAAGTCTCTGGACCACAAATTTAATCGAGTACTAAAATTTTTAATTGAGTAAAGATCTTTGTATACTCGAGTAAATATATCTTTATAATTGAGTATGTATAGAAATTTTTTGTGTTAAAATTTTAATTGAGTGAAAGGGAGTTTGTAATTAAGTAAGTCTCAAATATAATCAATTCCAAAGCATTTGTAGTCGAGTAAAGATTAAACACTATTTTATACTTGAGTAACATCTGTCAGAATTTGAAAAATATAGCCGTTATAGAGCATTAAATGCAATTTGTCTTTAATTTTCAAAATATTAAATTCTTCTCAGATATCATGTACATAGATTTTGATGTTTCTAACTAAATTTTGAGATGTTATAAAGACAAAAAATGGGAGTTAAAACACAAGAACATTCTCTCACCTTGAGGGACAGTTCAACAAATGCATTGAATGACAAAACACTATATAAGAAGTTGAAGTCTGAAGAGAAAAACATGTTCATCACTTGAAAACCATACACTCTCGAGTTCAAAAAGATTTCAAAATGAGCCTTATTGTTTACATAGATCAAAAAAAGAAGAGAGATTAAGCTTACATCTTCCAATCATTCTATCTCTTTGTAAACACAAGAGAAGTGTTTGTAATCTTGTGCAACCTATACCTTCTCTTGTATTTCTTATTCACATTTTTAGTGTGATCTTAAAGGTTAAGCCTGATTTTGTAAAAGGCATTGGTTGTTGTTGATCCTATCTAAGAAAACCATTGGTTGTAAAGGTTTGAAATAGAGCTTGTTTTAAAAGCTACCCAAATAAATTTGGTTGGATAAAATCCTTGGTGAGGAGCCAAGGTAGTGGAGTAGGCATAATAGAACCACTATACATCTTGTGTGCTACATTGTTTCATTTATTTTTACTTACTGATTCAAATCACTTATTTTTAAAAGGGTGAAATAACTTAATTCACCACACCTCTTATGCTAACAAAACTTTACAATAACATTATTCTTTATTAAATGTGATACTATACCCTTTTTCGCATAACTAATTAATGCTAAGTAAATTATGTTTTAAACCTTTTACATAATAAACATCATAAATAAAAGTTTGAGAAGAGTTACCTATGTTACCTATACCTTCAATTTTCCTTTTGGGGTCGTCACCAAAGGTTACTTTCCCTCCTTGATGTGCTTCCAAATGTTTGAATAAATCCTTGTTTTCTGTCATGTGTCTTGAACAACCACTATCAACATACCACTTGTCCCCTAAGTTATAGCCTTTTAGGCATGTAGATTGTAACATATAAGAAGTAAAAATCAGTACCCAAAACATTTGGGTCCATAGGATTAGTCCCCTAAGCTCCTATAAAAGACTTGTTCTTAACAACCCAAGCTTTCTGTGTGAAAAGTTTCAACTCATCTTTTGGAACCCATATTTTCTTTATTTTGAAAGGAATATTCATTTTCTTTGGACAAAATAATTCTCTATAACCATAGTATTTACAAAATTTGCATTTTGAACATATTTTCTATTTATCTTTTATCAATCATTTTTCCAAGGTTTTTATGACTTCTTTCAGTGTACCCCAAACTAGTTTTATCATAAAATCTTTTTTGAGATTCTAAGATTTTATCTAAAATTCTGTTGCTAGTAGAAAATTTTGAAAGAGTTAACTTACATTCTTTTAACTCGGTTTCAAGAATTTTATTTTGTTCAATGAGAGTTGAATTTTCAATTTTTAAAATTTTACATTTTTCTCTGGTTCTCTCTATGTCAAACAAGAGTTTCTTACACAATTTTCTAAGTGTAACATTATTTTCATCATCACTTGATTCAGAGTAATAATCAAAACAGGAAGAAGAAGAAGAAATTACCTTAGATTCTTCATGTGCTATTAAGCACATGTTTGCCATATGTAATTCATCATTGGATGAAGAAGAGGAGAAGTCCTCATTACTCCATGTTGCAAGAACCTTCTTTTTCTTCTTTTTGTCTCTTATCTTTTTCTCTTTCTTCAGTTCTGAACAATTAAGTCTGATGTGGTCGAGCTTCCCACATCAAAAACATCTCACGTCCTCTTTTTCATCCTTCCTCTCTACTCTATCAAACCTATTTCTACAAGGCAGTCTATAGGATTTTCTTTTAAATTTTTTTTAGAAACTTTCTAGCTTGTAATGCAATATCTTCTAGGTTATTAGAATATGTTTCCTCTAATTTTTCAGGTTTTGTTGCTTTTAAAGCTATTCCTTTAGATTTATTTTGAGGACTATCTTTTTGTCTTCTCATACTCAAGTCATGAGTCATGAGTGAGCCAAGAAGTTCATCTAAGGACAACTTCTCAAGATCTTGAGGTTCTTAAATAGTTGTAACCTTGGGGTGCCATTCTGATGGAAAGCATTGTAAAACTTTTCAACAATATCTTCATTTGAAATTGATTTTCCTAGGTTCTTTAGATCAGAAACTATGTATCCTTCATAAAATCTCCAAGCTACATTAAAAATAACTTATAATCATGTTTAAGCATTTTAATTTTGGACATCTTTATCTTAGAATTCCCTTCATGATTTACCTCTAATTTATCCTAGATTTCTTTTGTTGTCTCGCAAGCTGATATCTTGTTGTAGTTCTTAAGACTTAGAGCATGTTCTAGCATATTTTTGCGGCTACATTTAGCTCGATTTGCTTTATGTCTTGATCTATCCAATCCTTCTTTGACTTTGCCATCACTTCATTATCTATGGTTACTTTGGGCATGTTGAAGCCTATAACGATTATTCTCCATGCTTCTACGTCTCTTGAAAAAAATGAATGTCTTCATCCTATTCTTCCAATAAGCATAATTGCTTCCATTGAAGAATGGAGGTTTGTTGCAATATTGGCTCTTTTGAATGCTTCTGACCATTTTGATCTTTGCTCTAGACTTGTTAGACCTGTAGAATGAGACTTACTCTGATACCACTAGAAAGAAATAGTTAGTTGAAGAGGGGGGTGAATTAAACTTATGCTAACTTAAAAAAAAAAAAAAAAAAGATGTTGAATGTAAACAAATTAAAAAAATTGTAACACACTATATTTACTATACAACTTTTTACAACGAGTAGTAGAACCTTTACAAATGTTTTTTGATGGCTAAAGCACAAACCTCAATAGCTTAAGTGGCTAAAAAACATATCACTCAAAAAAGCTTATAATAAAGCACTCAACAATGAATGGTGTCTCACAAATACACAGAGATAGGAAAAAATATAAGATGAACTGAGGATGTATGAAATTTTAGCACTTTGGTTCGAGAATGTTTTGGATGTTCAAATTAGCTTGGTTGTATGTATATGTCTTTTTATATCTCTATAACCTTTTTCTTGTGTCTTGGATGTATATATATATATATATATAGTTTTGACTCTTCATCTAGTGATAGAATCTTCATTATTGAAATTCTACAAAAACATTCATTTTCCTTTGATAAAGTAACGATCAATATATTTCAAATTTCATGCCATTTTTATGAGATAACAGAAACATTCATTTGGCAAGATAATGGTTATAATTCAAATTTCAAGCCATTTTTATGAGGTAACAAAAGCATTCCTTTTTCTTTGGCAACAATTAGTAATTCAAATTTCATGGCATATGAGAAACATTCCTTTTTCTTTGGCAAAATATATATTTCTATTTTTCATGCCTTATGAGAAACATTCTTTTTTCTTGGCAAGATAATGGTTAATACATTTCAAATTTCATGCCACATGAGAAACGTTCCTTTTTCTTCGACAATTCAAATTTCATGCAATTTTTATGAGAGAATTTCTTTTTCTTTGGTAATTCAAATCTCATGCCATATTAAAAAATGATCAGAATGGAATTGAAAAAAATTAACTCTACGCTCATTTAGTGCTTTGTAACAACTATTTTAATTTAAATATAAGTCGAGTAAGATTTGGTATTACTTAAGTAAGATGTGACTTTACTCAACTACAAATTTTACTTAGTCAAATAATAGTTTAGATGTGGAGACTCACTCTCTGTGATTTTACTCGACTATATAATATAGTTACTCAAATAAGTGTGATTGTTACTCAACTAAAACATCTTCTTAGTTTATTAACTATTCCAGTATAAAGACTTTGTCATTTTACTTCAATCTATTACTCGAGTAAGATTTATGGTTACTCGACTAAAATATATCATTACACGATTACCATTTTGAATTCGTCAATTAAGGGTATAAGTACAGAGAGGTGCCATTTTGGCCTTGATTCTTACTCATTTAATGAGTATGATTAATCGGCTAATGTATCTCCTAGTTGATTATCATTCTTATCACTCAATTATAGCTTTTCAATACAATACTTGATTAATTTTTTATTTTACTCAAGTGAAAGATATGTTACTTGATTGATGAACCAACTTAATTAATTCTTTCATAATAGAGCTTTACCCAATTAAGATATTTTCATTAAAGTTTTGTATTTAGGTTTCATCATCAAAACTTTTTCAGAGTTAAACTCAATAGTGAAAAGTACACTACGATAATAGATATCAATTAGAAGTTCATTTAGAGGGAAGTTGTGAGTACAATCAAGTTGACCCTTTCCCCACGGATAAAGTTTACCTTGTTAAAGGAGAAGACTACTAAGAAGATTTGGCACAAGCTTACGAGCATTTATGACTCAAAGTTGATGACCACCACTTGTGTTTGAGGATGGATCTCTACTCACTTAGAATGAAGGAAGAAAGTACCTTACATGATCGTACAAGTGTATTTAACCATCCAAAGTTCTAGTTTCTCAATTTAGATGTGAAACTTGAGGATAAAGAATAAACGTTGCTAGTCCCTTATCATACAAGTTGTTGGTGTCTACATGTTTGTTAGCAATAACACATTAAAATTAGACATTGTGATCGCTATTTTGTGTGATAATGAGAGCATGAAGAGGCCTAAGCACACATTTAGATGAAATCAAACACTAGTCGTGGAGAGTTTTGTTCAAATGAGAAAACAACAAAGAGAGGTAACCATTGTGGAAGATTGAAATCTCAACCAAGAGACTCTAGTAATGTGAAGTGCTATTACTATATGAAGATGGGTCAAAAGAAGAGTCTCTATCGAAATCGACTAATGATTTGAAGTTGTTGCAATAGTTATAAGGAAAGAAAGGAAAGATAAAGATTGATAGTGACTCTGATAAAGATTCCTTAGCAAAGTTAGTACATTTAGTGGATGGTGGAGATATCTTGATGACTAGTGGTGAAGATGTCATTGCTTGTGATTCTGTTGAGAATCATTGGGTATTGTATTCAACTGCTTCAATGCACATTTGTAAAGACCAAGCTTTGTTTAATACTTTACAGATTGATGTAGATATGGACCACATCAATTTGGGAAACAAGTTGAATATGAAGATTGAAAGCATTGGATGTGCCCACTTGAGACTTCATAATGGAGTTGTAAGAACACTTCCCAATGTGAGGAATGTCTCAAATGCTAGTGCCAACATGATTTTGCTATGTATTGCAAAGGAAGCAGAATGCGAAGAGCACATATTGTTTGGTGGTTTTCCTCACCTCTGAAGACTAGAAGTAATAATCTAAAGAAGATTTATAAGACAATAAAGAGAGTTTAATTATTTGATATGGTGAAAGTGTTTGGAATTTAAGTTGAGGGAGAAATTGTTAAGCTAACTTCTTAAATCTTATGTCATTTGTGATTGTATTTGTATCTCTTTAGCTTAGTTTAGAGATCATATGAGGATAATATAGATGAAAAATCTCATAAACTAATTCCTGTTTGATAGCAAGTTTGATTAAGAGATTATGATAGGCCTAAGAAAATTTCAATCCTAGCATGACTCAACTTGATTATAAGTAGGCGTGACTAGTTTAGAATGTGTTTCACAACTAGATAAGTAGAGTTCTAGCGTGTAATGTGACCAGTTATTTGAAGTTGTAAGGTCAATTTGTTTTGTTTAGTAGATCATTCCTTTATAATAAGATTATGGAAGAAGATCATTGAGTCAAAGTATGTTAATTTTTTATACATCGTTATTCTATCGTTAATTTTTGTATTTATGTTTTTAATTTGCATTATTCGATCCTAAAGTTAAGCCCAATAGGTATTATGTACCACACATCTAAGGCCCAAATCCAACCTAGGGAATACCAATGTAATGACCCGCCCTTTCCAACATGCCATTATTCTTGGGTTTTTTTTTTTTTCATCATAAATTCCTCAATATAGAATCCCCATATATAAACACATTCAGCATTCCATATGGAACCTAAGGAAAGGTAATCTATCCATTAGCGGAAGCTAGAATTGAAACTTAATGGAATATTGTAATTTCAAAGGAAGTAAATTCCATACGAAATCATCACAATATTACAATGTTTGGCAGCTAATTTTAACATAAAATAGCTAAAACATGCCACCTATCATCATTCTCACAACTTGTCCTAGCACTGGTGTAGGACTTTTTACACGACTTCCAAAGTAATCATATCTCAACAATCTTTTCCTTTTCTCCTATTCGCCTTACCTGGGACGTTGAATATCCTAGGGACAAAGTCCAAGTTAGAAGATGAATTTTCTAAGTGAGGGTTAAAATAAATTTCATGTATGAATGATGCATAGACATGAATAAACAGACACCCTAGTATAGCTTTCACCATTATTCTAGCCCCGGCATGGAACCTTAGGCAATCATTCTGGCAATTCTTACAGCATGAAAGACTCATGTGGTTTCATCTTGACAATTCTTATGGCATGGGAGATTCTTGCGGTATCCGGAAAACACCTTTGGGGAAATGTGGCTACACTACCAAGATAACATCCCACCCCAACACAAGTATCGATATGCCAACAATATCTTGCCAAGTGAAATATCACAATTACTGATACTTCATAATATAATAATATGCACATTATTTCAAAATGAACGTGCACATGAATCGAGATATGCATATAAAACACATGGGTTTTAGGGGTGAACCACTCACCTTGTTCAAGCTTATCGAGATACCTCGATATACGTGTCTTACCTCAAAATTCATGCTCAGGCATATTTCTTGGCCAAAATTTTTGGAATATCAATAAAACAACATTTCCCAATTTTCCAAAAATTTTCTAAACTCTTTCCTATTTTTTCCTTTTTTCTTTCTTTTTTCTTTTCTTCCTTTCCTCCTTACCTTACTCACGGCCTAGCGCGTGTGCTGCGTGTGTCTTCTCTGACAGTGCTCTTCACTGTCGGGAACTGGTTCTCCATGATTTCTTCTCGATTTCTCCTCCTCCCTTGCCATATTTAGCCTTCTAAACACGATGGAAACCCTGGGTTCCCAAGATTCTAGCCAAAACACTCGAAATGGCCGATTAAAGCTCGGATCTGGAATAGCCCGATTGTTCAGCCACACCTTAAAACCCCCTGAAACTGAAACCAAAATGCTCCAAAATTTTCAGAAATGATCTTTGCTACCTCGAGAACAAAAGCCCTTTATCCAATCCTCACGATTTTTTCAAAAAAAACTGATTTAAACGGATGAAGAAACTCTTAGCCATGCCTGGCTATTTATAGCTATTTTCAACCTCATTGCAAGGTTTCGGCCTAGGCTATGATAGCCCTAGATAGCCTCAACCGACCTTGATACAGCTTCCCTGATGGTGGCTTTGGCGGCTAACAACCATGGCAGGTTTCACACTTGTCTTTGCCATTTGGTCCCTCTACTTTGCCTCTTTTGCACTTAGACCTTGATCCATAAGCCCTCAAGTTTCCCTAAATTGTACTTGGCCACTCACAAAATTTGAGAAATTATACTTTAGCCCTAAAGTTTTGAAAATTTTCACTTATGTCCCCTAAATAATTACACCTAAGCCCATAAAAATTACACTTAAGTCCTCAAGAAAATTTTCGGGTATTACATCCACCCCTCTTTAAAGAAATTTTGTTCTCAAAATTCACATTTGACTACTAAGGGCAAAACATTACTTGTTACCCCACTTCATTAAATTCCATGAAAAGTAAATTACAGCCATTGGCCTTTTCCTCAAGTTAGTAGATACTACCCTCAACTGTCAATAATATCATCACTTGAATACCTCAAACACATATCATTTATATCCTAATTCGCATTTACCACATGTCCAATACTTACGAGGTATGATGTGTTTTTCATAAAATTTCTTGTTGTAGCTATTTACAGGTAGTCACACATATCGTAAAATGATTTATATCCCTCCATGAGTTTATTCTGGGGATAAATAATCTATAATCATCTTTTTATTCACAAAATCTTTCAAGAAATTGCAAGAATTCTATATTTTATATTCTATTTCCATTTCCTCGAACAACTAGAGATATTTCTTCCTAATTATATACTTGAGCTCCCATGTCGCTTCCTTTTCTGAGCGATTTCTCCACTGAATATTTACCAAAGGAGTTTATTCATTCCTCTAAACTTGGTCATGATGACCATTCAGGTGACTTCGGATAGGTCAAGATATCTTTTAGCTTAATTGTCTCCACCCAAATTTCACTATGAACCTCGGGTTCCAACCCGAGATTATACTCACTAGTGTGTCATAGAGCTCGATTATCTCTCTTATGTATTATTCTAAAAACTCTCATGTCGACTTCTCCATAAGGCAACGAGCGTACTGATTACGTGAGTCAGTTCGTTACAACCTAACTCATATTAGTATTCATTTGATTCTTTGAAAATCCTATCAGGAAGTCCATTTGTGACACGTTCCCATTTCCATTTAGAGATGTCCAGGGCCACATCAGCCCAAATGGTTTCTGATGCTTGATTTACATCTTCTGAGATGCATCACACTATACCACCCTCCTAGCCACACTAGCCTTCATACATGGCTACCAATAGTTCCCCCAAAGATCTTGATACATCCCGTATCTCAAAAATCAAAATTTTTGGGCTGGCCATGCTCATCTATCTATAGACATATACACTTTTCAACCACATATACCACTTGTATCTCGTTCACCAGATCCAACTAAACTACCAGGCCAACGACAAGAATGGATGATCCCCTTGGCACTACACTCACAGTCAGTAGGCTAAAAAGCCTCAAATAACTGCCACTCATGGCTATCCACCTAGTCAAAACAATAGGCACACTCCTACTCAAAGCATCAGGCACCTCATTACCACACCCCAGGTGATACAAAGTAGTGTAGTTGTAGTCCTTAAGGAACTCCATCCACCATCGTTGCCTCATGTTTAGCTCCTTTTGCGAGAACACATACCTCAGGCTATTTGTGGTTCGTGAGCACATCAAATGTCTCACCGTACAGGTGGTGCCTATCAAGCCAAATTGCTCCAATCAACCTATTGTGTATTTTGATGTTTAACAAAACATAATTTTAGTAAAACTATTTTTGGTATATTTAAACCCCTAATGAATTTTTTATATGTCTTATGGTGGATAACATATTTTAAGTATTATAGTATTTTGTGTATCAAAATGAACCAAGAAATGCTATTTGTTCTAAGTAGAAAATTAGTGCATTATAAGGGGACTTATAAAAAAATGTTTTCATTTTAAAAAACTATCTCCCGGTATTTTGATAGTGTTATGGGTAATTTTTGAACCATCGCTTATGGACTAAACTTTACCGAGCAGGCCGGCCCAACCTCCCGAAGTCCAATAGGACTAAGGTCGAGGACACCTCAGGAAGGTCATAGATCACTAAAACTCGAGCTCTGATAGTGAGAGTAAGTGAGCTCCTAACAAGGCCTTTAACTTGCTGGCTAATCTGATCAGCTTGCAGGATAAAAAGGCCACGTGATAATCAGAAGCAATGTCCAACTGTCTTATCTAAAGCAAACCACATCCCTGATAATGCGGAATCTACCCCTGATTTTGTGGAACTGATAAGGAAAATTATCCCCTAGATATTATCCTTCTATATTTAGAAGTCATCAAAATTTTAAACACCCCACTCTATAAATAGGGGTCAAAAAACCATTGTACAGGCATGATGAATTACATACTGTTATTCTGCCGAAATTATCAGATAATAGTCGTGGAGTAGGCATCATTCTGACCGAACCATGTAAAGCACTCTCTTGCATATTGTTTGTTATTTATGCTATTTGTTTCTTCTCTTTGCATTTTTGTTTATTTTATTAGTGCGGGCCGACGAATAACTGTCGACCAATTCTGAACGTCAACATTTTGGCACTAGAAGGAGGGCCCGCTCTAAATGATATCAATGGTAAGAGGAAGATACACGAGGAGTTCTAAAGTTATTTGAAGTAACATTATTTGCAGATTTAGAGTTCCCTAACAGATAGTCACGGATAATGAAACCCAATTCACTAACGACCAGTTCATCCAGTTCTACGAATCGATGGGAATCCAGAAAAGTTTCATGGCCATGGACCATCCCCAAGCCAATGGTCAAGTTGAGGCTGTCAACAAAATAATCAAGTAGATCATGAAGACAAAGCTAAAAGCAAGAAAGAGAGCCTGGGTAGACAAGCTACAAATAGTGCTCTGGGCCTACTAGACCACAACCCGAACCACCACAAGAGAAACCCCTTTCTCCATGGTTTATGGGTCTAAGGCAATGATCCCAGCGGAATACGAAGTGACCAGTCAGTGAAGATCAACCTTCAACCCAGAAAACAATGACTAGCTACTGGTCACGAACCTTGATCTACTCGAGGAAGCAAGGGAGCTAGCTGGCATAAGGGTGGCCACCTATTAGCAACAGGTTGCGAGGTATTACAACATGAGGGTTCGAGTTCAGTGCTATAGTGTCGATGATCTCGTGTTACGCCTTGTTCTTCCTAGAGCTCGTAGGGCCAGCAATGGGATACTAGGCCTGAATTGGGAAGGACCCTACATTATCAATGAAAACTTGGGCAACAGAGCATATCACTTGGTGAATATGGATGGGGTTATCCTTCCATGAGCTTGGAATGCAGAGCACCTTAGACTATATTTCTGATAAGCAACGCTTTTGCTTTGCATAATACTACTCATTGATTGATGTTTCGTTTATTCTGACATTGCTCTATTATTAAATTTAATTCCTATTTTTTACTGTTAAAATTTTGTTGTTTCCATCCTTTGTCAAAATAAGAGGCAGGAAATAACACTAATTTTGGGTTAAAAGGCTATGATTTGTGAGCTAGAGCCCATTCAACTTGGCTTACGTGCCATGGTTTGTGGCTTATTTGAGCATTCATCTTAGTCCTCACTCTAGGCCGTGGTTGGCAAACTAGAGCCCATTCATCTTGATCGCAATGTCATGGTTTGGCACCTATTAAGCCACCATCTCGGCTAAAAACTTTTAAGTCATGGTTCACTAGCTAGGGTCCTCTCATCTTGACAAAAGCAATGGTTTGAAACCTACCTGGGTGTTCATCTTAACTTCACTAAGCCCTTAAAAGTCATGATATGTTAGTTGGGATCAAATTGCGATCTATCTAAACATATAACTTGACGGCAAAATGCGATTCGATTTAACTTTCACAGAGCTATCATATGTTAGCTTAGTTTTGCTCTTGTTTACCTAAGTATTTGTAGTTGCAACCTACTAGGCATAAGGCTCAAACTAACAAGATCTTACTTAACATATTATCTAAGATTATTCGATTAAAAAATTTATTAGTTGCAAGATAAAAATATCCATGTGTTAAACTAAAAACTCATGCATGATTTCTATATTTGATTTTCAGCTCGCAACAAATGTCAAAGAAATAGAAGTTCATTACATATGGCAAAATGTATTGTTTCGAGATCAAAGTACAAATAAAAATAAGGAAAAGAAAAAGTCCTAGTAGCCAGG
This sequence comes from Diospyros kaki, assembly GCA_036245055.1. Lineage (NCBI taxonomy): Eukaryota > Viridiplantae > Streptophyta > Magnoliopsida > Ericales > Ebenaceae > Diospyros > Diospyros kaki. The sequence goes on from BSEG01000010.1 coordinate 7,185,019, forward strand.
AGAGTGCGAGCTTGGAGCAACAGTATCCTGGGGAGCTGGATCGCAGGCATTTTCAAAAGGAAGGTCAACCTCATCCTGATTAGGCATAGGTGAGGCTGCTATAACTTCCTTATTTGTGGCCTCAGAAGCATATTTTTTCACCTCATCCACCGCTTCCACGCCGAAGAAGGAAAAGTCGAGCTCTGGATGCTCTCGCCACAAAGTGAAGAGAAATACACTACAAGTGTCAGACTCAACCTCCTCGAGCTCCTTGACAATCCGAGCTTCAGTGTCGGCCTTTGTTTGCTCGACCTCCTGCTTTGCTGCCTCAGCCTCCCCAGATGTAGCGTCAGCTCACTAACGAGCTAGCTCCAGGGCACTTCACACTTTACCTAGCTCCTCTTCAGCCTTTTTGAGCTTCGAAGTAGCTTGGGAGAAGGCTGAATCATAAGCTCTCTTCTCACGAGCTAGTTCATCTTCAACCTCTTTCTTGGCTTTCTCGGCCTCCCTCACTCGATTTTCCAAGCCCTCGGCCTTACTCCGGGCTTTCTAGGACCGGTGGTCAGGAAGGTCAAGTTGTTTTCTAGCTTCTTCTTATCCTTCCTGAACACCTCGATGGCAGCCTTGAGCTACTCTTTATCCTTGGAAGCTCAAGCTCTCTCCTCTTTTTGTTTGAAGACTCCCAGGGAAGCCTCTAAAATTTGAGAGGTCAATATATGAGAAAGAGATCAACGAAATTTATGAAATCAAGTGAAGATCCTTACCAAAAGGGTGTGATGAGCTATACAGTTAGAAAGTGCGTCACCCGATACCTCCTTCTTGTCCAGAGCTTTGGTAGTGTAATACCAGAAAATTTTTTGAGGCTATAAATAGTATTTGATGAAGGGTGTAATTGAAATTTTCAAAAGAAAGGGGCTGTAGGATACATTATCATAGTTTAAAGTGACCGACGTGACCAAAGGGAGTACCCCAGACCCTAGATGATTAAGGAAAATGGTATATAAGGGACGAGTAATACGAGTTATGATTTTAGGTATCAAAAGAAGTGGGATCGAGAATAGTTTTTGGTAAAACTGTCGATCGGGCTGAGAAAATTGAATCGACATAGGGGACATCTAGAAAGTCAACGGAGCATGCTGAGGACTAACATTTTATGTGTAAAAGAACCCTTGAGCGAATTTGAGTTAAAACAAAGAGATTTAAGGTCAAAACTAGCAACCGAGCCAAAGTACAATTTTCTAATTTCGCCCGAGGGAGGTCAAACGGATAATTTTTTAGAAGTTTCGAGGGTAAAATGAGAAGTACTAAACTTGTGGGTCTTAGCGGTGTAGTTGGATAGATCAGGGGTGTTATAGAAAGGGCAGAAATGTTAATTGAAAAAACTAGGGGGCTAAAGTGCAATTAAGAAAACTTCAAGTGTGAACACAACAACAAGGAAATCGGTCGCCGCTTTCCTTCGCACATAGCCACCGAATTCAGTGATGGGACGGTCAAGGAGGAGCTGGGGAACGTGGTATACGGCTGAGGAATGCTTGGGGGCCAAGCTCTGGCTGGCGATTGGTCGAAAAGCGGCCAGTTTTTAGCTATAAAAGGGGCTGAAAGTTTAAGAAATTTTTGCATCAAATTAGACGTATTTTGGTGAGAGTCAAAGAGAGTTGATAGAGGGCTTTTACTCCTAGGTGTGAGGGCTTTGTTACTGGAGTGTTTGGAGGTGTTTTGGGTGCATTTGGTGGCCGTTTGAAGCTCGATCGATGATGGGTGGTGGTTTACCTCCGCCGACCTGTAACTCAACATTTGGGGCCTTTTTCGGTGGTGTTTCAGCCAGAAACTAGTGCCAATAGGATTGATTCAGTGAGGGCTTCAAGGCGGTGGCTTTAGTTCGTTTATCGGAGCTATCACCAACAGCCAGAAGCGAGGAAAAAGACCGACGCGTGTCTATACGCACCAGCTTTCATGCGCAAACACACGCTAGGCACGTGAGGGGGGGTGTGATGGGGGCTTTTCTGATATTTTCTTCCAGTATTCTCCTTTAATTATTTTAGGATTTATTGTGTGGAAAAAAATGAAAAAATGTTTGAGGAGATAATTATTTTTGAATTATCAAGGTGAAAATTGGGAGAAAAATAGAGAAAATTATGGAAAAAATAAGGAAAGTGGATTTCAATGCTTTCTTCATTAAATATGGTGTTTAAGAAGTGTCGTGGCCCAAGGTTGAGTATAGGTGCGAGTGTTTGTGATTTGGCATGCAAATCGAGGTTAGTGTACGAGGATCGAGGCAATCCGAATACATTCGAGGTGAGTTGTTTGATCGTAGCATTACCTTGTCTTGAATGTGTGTTGGAGTGTGTGTAGTGGGTTCAGGTGAGCAGTTTACCATCCCGAGCTTAGGATACACATGATTGAACTAGTTCTAGTGAGCAGTTATACCATCCAGAACTTGGGTTGTTTTACAAAGGTGTTTCACTTATGTACTTGTGGCATCATTTTCATATTGATCATGTGGTATATTGCATCAACTGTTTTTACTTATAAAAGAGTCAGCACAAGGCGTGTGATTTTCATATCATCGGGGTATTAGTTTTTGTGTCGTTGTTATGTCCGTGGGGACGGGATGGGGTCTACTTGAGAATAGGGCAATGTTAATCCAGGTGAACGAGTGACACGGTAGGGCACTCGAGGATTAAGTATGTCGCGGCAAGGTCAACCCCAACGGTGTGTGGAATGGATTTTCCATGGAAGGTTGAGTATGTCAGGGAGATTTCTCCAATTAGACGTGTTGCATGTTGTTGTTGTCTGTATATGCCATGCTCTATGTCTTTCATGCATTCAGTAAACTGTGTCATGCCATCACTTAGATGTTTTATCATCTAATATGGGTTGTGCCCCTGGAACATTCAACATTCTAGCTAGGGATTGCTGCGAGGGCGAGGACGTGGCCAGTCGAGGGCCTATGGTGTTCAGAATGATAGTAGTTACCGTAGTATATGTATGAACGGTTGTAAGATAATGATGTTATCACTTGGTAGTTTGTAATACGTATTTCGGTGTAGAAAACACTTTGTATGAAACTCGTGGTAGGCCACGATATTTTAATGTTAAATATTCCGCTGCATTATAATATGTCTCGTTTAGTTTAAGATTATTGATCTTGATAGTTAAATGGGAAAGACTGGGGTTCTTGAGGTTTGTATCTGCATGTGAAGATTATTCTTGACATACCGTGCATGTTGAACTTGGGAAAAAAAAAAGAAGAAGAAATCCCGGGAATTGCCTTATAGTGACGCGTCCATGTAAGGCGGGGTGTTACAGGTAGAGTTACCAAGGACCCCGTCCAAGCTGTCAAGGAGGACGCCGAAGTATGTCCCCCTAGTCGCGACCTCAAATACGCTCGACTCGATAGAAGTGGTTGCCTTCTTTCTTTTGTCTGTGATGGCTTGTTGTGTCGCATGCGAGGTGGGAGGTGCCTTCCCTTTATTCCTAGCAACAGGGGCCTCCTCGCCAGCTATTGATTTTCTACGCCTAGCCTTAGCTACGGTTGCCTCGCGCTATAAAAGGGAAGTGAGCTATGCATCAAGGGCATGATCTAGCAACATTACGATAATTTTACGAGGTCGGGACTAGGTAGAGTGGCAAGGCCGCGACTCTCGCCAGCCACTTCGAAACGAGGTTCCGCCTTTTGGACATTAGTAGGGGTAAGAGATGAAGGGACGACTGCAGGCGAGCTTGAGTTCGCAGACCGACCGGGCCTCTCATGTAACGACCCATTAGAGGGCCCAATATTTATTCAGGAATTATTTAATTAATTGTTGAAGTATTTGATTAAGAGATTTTGTCAATTAATTATTTAATGTGGCAATTTAGAGATTTTAAAGGAAAAAAATAGCATTTAGTTCTATTTAATTTTGGAGTTAAAAGAATTTGCCAAGGTAGTAATTTAGATTTTTAATTGAGAGAATAATATTTAAATAACATTTACTGGCATTTATTTATTATGGAAATTAAATGCAAGGACATGAAGGTAATTCTAGAGATTTATTTTTATTTGAGAGTTTTAATAATATTTTTTGTATTATTATTAATTAAGTGAGATTATGTATTTAAGGGAGAGTGAGAATCCATGCGTGAGATGGATTTGGATTAAGAGTCTCCTAATTGAAGTAGGAAAAGGATTCTAAGTTAATTAAGAATAAGGACTCCAAATTATAAAAGGAGAAGGAGATGGGCTTCTAAGGTTATTTCTTTCTCTATATAAAGGCAGATAAACTATAGTTTTCTTCACGCCGCGTGGGGAGTAGAGACCTAAGAAGTCTGTGAGTTGCAGAAGTTGTTTTACATAAGAGATTTCTAATTGAGATCGTGTGAGTCGATCAAGAGTTATCGAGGCAAGTATCTTCCCTGTTATCCCTTCCATTACAAGTTCATATTAGTTTCGTTTTGAGATTATTCCAGTTCTTCGTTGTAGTTTTCAGATTTATATCAGTAAGAAGAGACGTATATATATAGATGCGTATAACAGTAAAATTATGAGTAAGTTCTATTAATCCTTATCCATTTTGGATTCCAAGTTCTATTAATCCTTATTCATTTTGAATTGCAAGTTCTATTACTCCTTATCCATTTTGGATTCCAAGTTCTATTAATCCTTATCCATTTTGGATTCCAAGCTCCATTAATCCTTATCCATTTTGGATTGCAAGTTCTATTACTCCTTCTTCATTTTGGATTGTGAGTTCTATTACTCATTTTCCCATTTGGAGTGCAAGTCTTATTATTTCTTCTTTCTCTTGAGTTGCAAGTTCCATCCTCCTTTTATTTCTTTTAGAGGCAAGTTCTCATATATGCATGATCTTTGTAGCGATTCAATCAAATATTATCTTTGAATCATTCTTAAAGTTGTTTCATATCGATTGAGATTCGTTTTCCCAAGATTTTATTCAGCATGGTGTAGAATCATTAAGTTTTGTTTCATATTTCAATCTTTGTTAGCATTCATGTTCATCAAATTTAATTGTAGATATCCGAATAGGTCTTCCCATATCTAGATGATTTCCAAGTTCCTTGCGTATAATATCTGGATGGTTCTTTGCACATCCGGATAGCTCATATTTGGATGCCCTTTCTTCTATCCGGATAGGTTTAGCATATCTGGATGCCTCCTTCCGTATCTGGATGTCTCTCTCTAAAGTTTAATTTTATATTCAAATAAGTCTCCTGATAAATATATATATATATATATATCTGAGTGCCTTATGAGATATCCGAATGTCCAGAATCATATCCGGATGTCCTAATTTCTATTTGAATATATCCCAGCATATCTAAATAGCTTCTTATTTGAGGGTCAGCATATTCGGATGTCTTTCCTCATATCCAGATATCTTCCCTTATACCCGGATGGCTTTTTCAGAAATCCAAGTGACCTTCTAGTGATGTTTTAATTCAAGTTTTATTCAAATAAAGATATTCAATACCTCCAAATATTGAATTTTATTTCAGAATATAACAAGTTAGTCATGCCCATACCATAATGCATAATTCATAGAATCTTTGTATTCCAATATATTGAAGATGAGATTACATGTCTAGTGTTTATTATGAGATGTTCAGCATTATTTCATGAGATTATATGCATACATCTTAGTATGAGTATTGAGTATGACTTTATATGGAGCACTACATATCGTGTGCTAGCATTTATATGAGCATTGCATTATGCGCGCTAGGCGGCTTAGTCCGCGGGGATCCCACCAGTATCAATTTCAGTTACAACTCAGTTTATCAGTTGCTCGCCTGGTGATGACCAGAGGGCTAGGGGCTTTACCCACAGTATGTGCTTACAGTTTTTCTGTTTACTTGATTCAGATCAGTCAGGTATGTTTTATCATATTATGTGGACTTATGGGCCAAAGTTGCATACCTGCATTTAGTTTACAGTTTATATGCACTACATTTTTATGAATGCAAACAGACAGTGATTATACAGTACAAGTTCAGTGAGTTATTTATCAGTATCGATATTCTTCGATTCTGCTTCAATTATTCTTTTTAGCTTATTACTTCTTGAGTTTTGTAGCTCACCTTGTACTTTTCACCCCTCCAGGTCCTAGGAGGGGAGTACCAAAAGTAGGGCCTAGTAGTAGTGGTCTACAGTGTGTGTACGTGGAGCCACTCAAGAAAAAAGATATTTGGGAGTCCATTGAGTTTTGTAATGTTTTGTCAGTTTATATCTATTTTACATTTCAGTTGAGGGATTGTTCCTTAGTCAGAGTTTATGCTTTTCAGTTTGTATTGACTTAGAGTTTTTACTTCAATTGATTGAGATATTCATTTATGGTATCAGATTTCAGATTATCAGTTAGTTTATTTTATTTTCCCCGTAGCACCTCTTCTCGGGCAGTTCTAGGAGATGGGCTGTTACATCTCTAGTTGAAGCTTCACCATCTCTGATGATGCTGGTAAGGCCCCAACCATGGCTTCTTGACTAGCTCTAGTTTCCCTGACCAGAGTCTTGTTGAAGTAGACCACGTCGAAGACTGACCTTACTTCCTTCTGGCCCCGAACTCCTATGTCTTCCTCCTTGATGTCTTTGCAGCCAAGAGGGGGAGCAAGCTGGTAGTCGTAAAGCAAAGTGTCGGTAAGCTGGCAGTCGTCGGCGTCAATTTTTTACTTTCAAAGTCAACTCAAATCCCTGGGCTTCAGAAATGGTCAACTCGGGTTGTCCACCAGCGATGTTTGCAAGATCGGAGAAGAAAGGAGCAGGAGATATAAAACCACTAAGACTTGTAGTCTCCTACGTTGGACTTGCCCTTGGCCTTCCCTTGAGGCAAGAGCTTCTTACAATTAGAAGAACAAGCTGCCATGTAATACAGCCCGTCCTTGGTACCCTTGAAAGAATAAAGGTACCTAAGGATTTTGGGTGATGGAAGAGGAAGTTGGTTCTTTTTGAAAAGTATGGCTAAGTAGGTTAATTGGGCGTAGGAGTTAGGAGTCAACTGGAAGGGTGCAAGTTTCAGGTCGTTGAGAATGGTTATGAGGTAGGGTTGGATTGGAAACCTAAGTCCAAATTCTAAGTGTTGGGGCTAACGGCTGCGAACCCTGTAAGAGGAAAGACCGCATGGTCGCCAAGAGAAGGCACCATTACACGGCTGTTACAGGGTAAGCGATACTCCTAAGCATATGACCTCAGCTCGCTAATTGTTAGCTTCGAAAGGTAACGCTTGAAGACCTCATGAGTTGTGCGTTCCTCAGCAGCTCGTTGGCGACTATAAGGTCGACACGCTGAGGTACTCTTTTAACGACCTTTACATCAAACGAGACCACATCCTGCACAATCCGCCCCAATGTCCCTCTGTTATGCTCTAAAGAGCTAAAGGTGTCATCATCTTCTACTCTGTGGTTGCGACGCTTCTGACCTGATGTAGACATCTACGATGAAAAAGCAAAAAAAAAAAAAAAAGAAGAGTCAAGTTGCTGAGAGAAGACCAATCCTCATGTACTGAAGTTCCTAAGGACACTTCCTACCTATCAGATCACACATTTTACGACAGGGTATTACCTAAGACAAAAGGGGCTAAGTCTATAAGCCTATTAAGCCCCCTAAAACAGATGAATGCTAGTCCTAAGGTCAACAAGCCCGAAGGCCAAACGACACATCACTTGACGCCCCAAAGATACACAGCCATCGCTTGAAGACGAGGCATGGAAGGAAAGTCGATAGAAAGAATAGGAGTAGTGATAAAGTAAGCTAATAAGTTGAAAGAAACTTACCATGTCAGATTGATCGTTGCAAATACCGGATGCGAAGGTCAAGGCTTGGCAGAAATGTGACGGTAAAAGGCGAAGAAGCTTTAAAATAGTCGGCAATGGAGTGTCGGAGTTAGAAAGAAGAAAAAGATTGCAGGAGCAAGAGACGTTTTAAAATGACACAGTGAGAGGGAAAAGAATTCCCTCGCACTTATATTGGTTGGGTAATTTCACCATTGGATTGAGAGACTGACGAACTGCCCTAGATCTAATGACAACACTTAAAGTCATAGGTCCCACGAGCATAATGATTAAGCGATTATGGGGAACATGCGCATTAAATGCGCCTCAAACAAGACGTGCGGTATAAAGCGACATTATTTGAAACGATTGGGTAGAAGTCTGGAAGGTGGGCTGACAATTCGCATAGCCCAAACCGATCAGCATACATCAGCTTGCACTCCTAAGATCGCATCGCGAGCTGGGGGACTAGTGTTATGGGTAATTTCTGAACCATCTCTTATAGACTAGACTTTACCGAGCAGGCCGGCTCAACCTCCCGAAGTCCAATGGGCCTAAGGCCGAGGATACCTCAGCAAGGTCATAGATTGCTAAAAACCCGAGCTCTAACAGTGAGAGTAAGTGAGCTCCTATCAAGGCCTTTAGCTCGTTGGCCAATCCGATCAGCTCCTAGGACAAAAAGGCCACGTGATAATTAGAGGCAATGTCTTCCTGCCTTATCTAAAGCAAACCACATCCCTGATAATGAGAAATCTACCCCCGATTTTGTGGAGCTGATAAGGACAAATTATCCCCTAGATATTATCCTTCTATATTTAGAAGTCATCAAAATTGTAAACACCCCACTCTATAAATAAGGGTCGGAAAACCATTGTATAAGCATGATCAATTACATACTATTACTCTGCCAAAATTATCAAATAACAATCGTAGAGTAGGCATCATTCTGGCCAAACCACGTAAAACACTCTCTTACATATTGTTTGTTATTTGTACTATTTGTTTTTTCTCTTTGCATTTGTGTTTATCTTATCAGTGCAGGCCGACGAATCACAGTCAACCAATTCTGAATGTCGACAGATAGCTAATATTCATTGTTGTTAAAACGACTATTAATGATTTTTTTAAGAAATAGAAGGTATGTATTTTGGCGGTGGTAAAATCGCTAAATTCAAAATTTGTTCTAAAACCAAAATTCTATTTTCTTATTGTTACGAATTTTGACGTTTTAGATGTCTTTATTGAATCCAAATGGGGGTACTTTCTTATTTACATTTATGTATTAAAGTAAATGTCCATATTTTCTTTAATTTATATTTTATGACATTTACTTCAACTAAAGAAATATAAATATGTTGTAATGAATTCATGTTATGGATTGTATCTTCAAACAAATCTAATGTTTTTGAAAATCTAGACTGAGAGTCGACTCTCAATGAGTGACAGTCGATTGTGTGTTATGTAGAGTCGAGGTAGCCAAGTGCAGGTTTTGGTCAGTCGACTATAGGCCAATGAGAGTCGACTATCAACTTCGAGAGTTTACTATGGGTGTCATGGAGTCAACTGTCGGTTAGAACAGTCGACTGTCAAACTTTAACAATCAGATTTTTCTAGTCATTACATATCCGTTGGAAGCTCAAGTATATATATCAAGAAGAGTCTTTTGGAGAAGGCTAATACACTATCAAAATCTATCATTCTAAAGCATACCCAAACTCTCAAGCACTCAAGAAAAGTAATCCAAGGCCCCAGCATTAGAGATACAACATTTGGAGCCCAAAGCAAAGAAGAAGAAGTTTTCTTCTTGTTGGTAATTCTTGTATCATTTCTATATTTTTCTTGTAATATTTGTTCTTGTATTCATATTCATATTAGTCAAAATTTGTTGGACATAGGATTGTTTATTTGTATTAATTGTGAATTGTGAGTGGCCTCCTAGAGCCTAAGTAATCTAGGTGTATTGTTGTACTAGTGTAACATCCCGCATTAAGTGATAAGAAGGACCGGAACAAGTTATCCTGATGGGCCTACGTGAACTTTCCAAGGGTCACCCATCCTTGAGCTATCCTGGCTCAAGCACGCTTAACCTGGGAGTTCTTTATCCACATTCGGCCCAAAAGGTATCCAGCTAGTGTTGTTTCCTTCTTTACTATCCTTGATATATATACTAGCTTCTCTAAAGTCCCTTCTTAGACCTGACCTTATGCTCTTGGGATATTACAATTAGTTTCCAAGGTGAGCTAAGGGAAAAATCCTGGTGTGGTGTAAAAGTTTCCTAGGTGAACTTGTTGAAAAACCTAGGTGTGGTTATAGTGGAACCTCAAGTGTCTGGTTGACCTTAAGAGAGTGGACGTAGGTGTTGGAGATACCGAACCACTATATATCTTGTGTTAATATTGTGGTTCTTTGTGTATTTATATTGCTATCACTCTCAAACAACATATATATTTATAACAAGTATTTTCTTTGTTTAAGAAAAGCGCAAGAGTTTTAAAAAGGGAAGAATTCAGTTTAATAAGTTTTTATCACTCAATTCACCCCTCCTCTCTGAAGTGGTCATTGTGTGTCAAGGGACCAACAGTGCCTCTATAGCTTAAGAGCACAAACCACAGTTGCCAGCTCCAAGTCATGCGTCAAGTAGTTTACTTTGTGCCTCTTCAATTGGCGTGACTCATACGCAATCACTCATCCATGTTGCATTAATATGCAACTCAAATCTACCTTCAAGGCATTAGTATATACAACATAATCTTCGGGCCTACTTGGCATAGCCAGGACAAATGTTGAGGTCAACCTGCCTTTGAGCTCTCAAAAGCTCTCCTCATATCTGGCAAACCATTCCTACTTGACTCTCCTCATGAGTACTGTCATGGATGCAATTATTCTAGAGAATCCCTTCACGAGTTTCCGATAATGGCTTGTCAATCCCTAGAAAGCTTCTCACCTTGGTCACACTACATATTCTCGTTTCTCTCTTGACAGTCATAGTCAACATAGCAAATATCTAGGCTAGGTCATCTCCAAAGCTTCCAACCATTTATGGACAGCTAAGGATCCTACCACAATGCTCTGCCTTGTCCTTAGGCTCAGATCTGTTGTTATAGGCCATGCACTTATAGTGTTATCATTATGCTAGAGCCTCTTGTCCCATCTCCAAGAGCCACAATTGTCCATCTCTCTGTCACTTCTTGTGCGTCTTTCAGTACCAGTCTTAACTCCAAATCTCATGGATCTACAATCCTCAAGTTACCCATCTTTGAATCAAAATTTATTTGATCTCCCAACCTCATGGTGCATATGACAATCAATTTAGATTTCATGTTCACAGACATGGAGTCTCATGCTCTCATAATTTCTTTTATGATTCTTACGACCTAGCAAGAAAACCTTGGTCATAAAATCCATCGTGACGCCCCCAAAAATATCACTCAAGATCACCAAAACTCACATTTGAAGAATTTGGCGTACAACTAGCACTTCCTAAGAGTTCCCAACATTATCCTTAATGTTCCTCATGCTAATCTTTATTCGAGGAATACGCCTCTATGTCACCAATGAACAAATTTGTCTAGATAAGATTTTAAATACCCAGTTTACTATATCCATAAATGCAGCTGGTGCCTGGGGCAAACCATAAGGCAACATCAAATCCTCATATCCGCCACATTACGACTTAAATGTCATTTTAGAAATGTCTCATTCCCTTATCTTACCCTCGACTGCACATTAATCTTAGAAAATATCCTAGCCTCTTATAGTTGGTCAATAATTCATCAATTCGAGGTCAAAGATACTAACTATTAATTGTCACCTCATTCAAAGCCTGATAATTTATACCCTTATTAATTACAATCAAACCACACATAGCTAAGCATCAAATAACCTCAAGCTGTTAATGGTACATTTAGTTTGAAAATACACCCTGATATTTCTCTCACTATCCCAACTTTCCTACGACTTTTAACTGATCGCATGCGCCTGCACCACGTATCCATAGGCTCTTTATATTCACAACTTGCTAACATGATCTTTAATGATTGTCTAGCTATACATCTCACAATTCGCCCACCAGGGCTAACTAAACTAACCATCTTTTTCCCAAAATCTCACCATACACGAATTCCATTCTCAAAATCAAAATCTTAGATCTCCAATGGATTCAGGTTTATTAAGAACACAGTTTCCCCTACTGTGACTTGACATCCTAGCACATCTACCATCACCTATTTCTCTCAAGCATAAAAGATTCACACATCTTTCGATCGAGTTTAGATTGTTTCACAAAATCCCCATTCCATTTCTTCATATTCATATCACCATAGAAACAACAATCCATAACCATACCACTAGCTAGAGCATGTAGGCACTCATGCCACCTATGATACCCCTAATCTAGTACCACTTGACTTTTCTAGTACAAATGCTCTCTTAGCTAAACAATACTCTTCTCTTTCCCCCTCAATTGGGAAATGATTTCATCGTTAAAACAAAAGAGGTCTCTACTATTGGGTGATCTAGTCTCCACACAACCATCCTAATCGGAAGCCTTACAAGAAAAACTCCAATTTTTTTTTAAATCATTAGCAACATCCAACATGGCTCTCATGGCTTAGTCTATTGTTCCACAACCCAATTAAAAATTTTCATAATGGAGTTGAAGACTCACGTCTTTTATCATAACGACTTATTCAAAATTGTCTTATGTGAAGACCACACACAACATTAACTATGCTTACTCAAACACCTAGTTTGCACAACATTTCCATCCTCAAATACTTCCAAATCCCCAAGCCCACTCAGCACACCATGCAGTAGCCATAAACTCTATCATCTAGGTCTCTCCGTACGACCTCTGATTAGTGGTCAATTTTGTAAATTTTTTATTATAATTTCACTCTTATTTTGATCTTAAAATGGTTTAAATTGAATATTATTATGCATTTTGTGATTGCATGCAAGTTTTAAAATATTAATATAAAAATATATATAAAATATAAAATATAAAAAATATATATAATATATGGATTGCAAGCCCAAGCCAAAACAAGGAAGGCCCAAGCCCAACACAAGGAAGGCCCAAGCCCAAGCTCAAACCCAACACAAGGAAGGTCCAAGCCCAAAAATATGAAAAGCCCAAGTCCCACAAATTGTTGACATCATTGCTTACATCATGGGTTGGAGTGACATCATTGCTTACATTATGAGTCTGAGTGACATCATTGCTTACATCATGAGTTGGAGTAACATCATCGCTTACATCATGAGTTGGAATTACATCATCGCTTACATCATCAATTAGATATTTTGTATTATTAAATTATATAATTGAATAGTTTTCATTACATCTTCTAGCCTATAAATAGAGCACTTACGGTGCATTTGTAAGAATTGAATTTTCTTATAATGAAAGTATAGTTGTGATCTTTAGATTTCTCTCTTAAATTTTCAACTTTAGTTTCTATATAGTTTTGTTCTTAGAATTTCACTCTTAAATCTTTAACCTTTGTTTCCATATAGTTGTATTATGTTATTCATATTGTCTTTTTATTATATACCGCTTATATGGTCGGTTAAAAAATAGTCTTTCAATTATTGTCTTTCAATTATATACCGCCTATATGGTCGGTTAAAATAGTCTTTCAATTATTGTCTTTCAATTATATACCGCCTATATGGTCGGTTAAAAAATTGTCTTTTAAATATTGTCTTTTAATTTCCGTCATTTAAATTCCTGCCAATTTATTTTAAAATGAAGATGAGTAGCTAAATCCATTCTTGGGTTAAGGCAAGGACAGTGTCCAACGCCAATGATTCCCAAAGAAAGCTGCACTTAAAATATGTAATATTAATCTGATTCAATTTGAGCAGTGTGCGTATAGTGTATCTTTGAGTTTGGATTGGAGCATAAGCCTAACATAGAATTTTCATGCCACGTATGGAGATTGCTAGACCTAGAAATGTTTTCATACCCAAACCTAAATGATTAATCTGTATCTATAAAATCTGTCTATGGAATATAATTCAATTTATGATAATTACTTAACCTAGAATTTTTATGCCATGTATGGAGATTGCTTAAACAAGAATTATCATTATCTTGAACTAAAATTACTAACAGATCTGCAAAACTTAAATTAGATGAATATTACTGATCTTTTCTATTAAATCGAGAATTAATTGGTTTTGGCACTAAAATTGTCTTGACCCAAGCTACTTAAATTCAATATTAGTTTAGCTTTAATTTTTGTCTTTAGATCATCTTAATTACCTCTTAAAATCAAATATTTTGTGATCTTCATTTTCATCCATAAATAATCTCCCTGTGAATCGACTCGGACTCACCGAAATATAAATTTAAAATTGTACTACACGCACACTCGCACACTGGAGAGTATAATCGCCCTACACCTGCTTTAATAAGAGGATTGACGTCAGATGAATTTGGTTGTAGTTTTAATAAATAAATGTGCAAGGTAGTGTAGCAGTCAACCTCATCCTCAACCAAGGAGATTCTAAGGTTCAAAATCGGTAATCCCTACGTCTCCAAGTATGGTTCGCTCTGATACCAATTGTAATGACCTACCTTTTCCAACGTGCCATTATTCTCAGGGTTTCTTTTCTTTCATCATAAATTCCTTAATATAGAATCCCCATATATAAACACATTCAACATTCCATATGGAAGCTAAGGAAAGATAATTTATCCATTAGCGGAAGCTAGAATCAAAACCTAATGGAATATTGTAATTTCAAAGGAAGTAAATTCCATACAAAATCGTCACAATATTACAATATCTGGCAGCTAATTTTAACATAAAATAGCTTAAACATGTCACATATCATCATTCTCACAGCTTGTCCTAGCATTGGGGTATGACTTATTACACGACTTCCAAAGTAATCATATCTCAACAATCTTTTCCTTTTCTCCTGTTCATCTTGCCTGGGACGTTAAATATCCCAAAGACAAAGTCCAAGTTAGAAGATAAATCTTTTAAGTGAGGGTTTTCATGTATGAATGATGCAAAGACATGAATAAACAGACACCCTAGTGTAGCTTTCACCCACATTCTAGCCCTAGCACTGAACCCTAAGCAGTCATCCCAACAATTCTTATGGCATAGGAGACTCCTGCGATTTCATCCCAACAATTCTTATGACATGAGAGATTCCTGCAATATCCGACAAACACCCTTGGGGAAAAGTGCTCTCCTAAGGCATGTCCCTATGCTGAGATTTTTCTTTTTCTTTCATCACAAATGATTTCCTTGATACAAAAAACCCATATACATACAACATTCCAAATGAAAAGCTATGGAATGATAATTTAAACACCTTGCGGAAGCTAGAATCAAAACCTCTAATGGAATCTTGTAATTTCAATGAAAATAAATCCATACAAATTCGTTCAACAACCATAATATTACAATATCCGTCAACAAAGAATATATAAAAACTACTTCAAACTTAGGAAATATCATGAATTGAAACTAAACTATGCTTTGGCAATTCTTTTCCCTTCTTACTTCTTGATTCACTTGGAATGTGGTATATTCTAGGGACAAAAGTTCAAGTCAGAAGATGAATCTTCTAAGTGAGGGTTAAAACAGTTTTCATAAATGTATGATGCATGGACATGAATAAATAGACACCCTAGTGTATCTTTCACTGGCATTCTAGCCCTGGCACGGAACCCTAGGCAGTCTTCCCGACAATTCTTACAACACGAGAGACTCCTGTAATTTCATCCCAGCAATTCATATGACACAGGAGATTCCTACGGTATCCGAAAAACACCCTTGAGGAAATACAACTACACTACCAGGGCAACATTCCACCCCATCATGTTTACCATGAATGACACAAATAACAATATGCCAACAATATCATGTCAAGTGAAATATCACAATTACCGATGCATCATAATATAATAATATGCACATTATTTCAAAATGAATGTGCACATGAATCGAGAGAGATGCATATAAAACACATGGGCTTTAGGGGCGAACCACTCACCTTGTTCAAGCTTATCGAGCTACCTCGAAATGTGTGCCCAGGTATATTTCCTTGTCAAATTTTTTGGAATATCAAAAAAACAACATTTCCTAATTTTCTAGAATTTTTCCTATTTTTTCCTTTTTTCTTCTTTTTTTTTTCTTTTCTTCCTTTTCTTTTTACCTCACTCATGGCCCAACGTGTGTGTTGCACGCGTCTTCTCCGGCAGTGCTCCTTACCACTGAGAACTGGTTCACCTTGATTTCTTCTCAATTTCTCCTCATCTTTTGTCCTATTTAACCTCTCAAACACAATGGCAACCTTGGTTTCCCAAGATTCTAGCCAAAACACCCAAAAATGGTCGATTAAAGCTTGGCTCTGGCGAAGCCAGATTTTTTGGCCACACCCCAATACCCCCTGAAACTGACACTAAAATGCTCCAAAATTTTCAGAAATGATCCTTACTACCTAGAAAACAAAAACCCTTTATCCAATTCTCACAATTTTTCCAGAAAACATCGATTTAGACCCAAGACTTGATAAAGAAACCCTTAGCCATGTCCGGCTATTTATAGCCATTTTCGACCGTGTTACTAGCCAATCACGACCACCCTTGCACCGTAAGATTTCGGCCTAGGCCATGATGGCCCTAGACAACCTCAACTGGCCATGATACGGCCTCCCCGACGATGGCTTTGGTGGCTAATGGCCATGGCAAGTTTCACACCTATTTTTTCCTTTTGGTCCCTTTACTTTTGCCTTTTTTGCACTTATTAGGCCTCGATTCCACAAGCCCTCAAGTTTCCCTAAATTCCACTTGGCCACCACAAACTTTGAGAAATTATACTTTAGCCCCAAAGATATAGAAAATTTCACTTATGCCCCTAAAATAATTACTCTTAAGCCCATAAAAATTACACTTAAGTCCTCAAAGGAAATTTTCGAGTATTACAACCAAGCCCAAGTGAAAGAAGTTGCATGAAGAACTAGATTTGGACCCAAACTTAGACTTGGGCCCAAGTTATTTCTTAATTAATGGGTGCAAATCCAACATTCCATGTATCATGATCACGGTCATCCATTAGCCCTATGTCTAGTTGTTCATGTAGTACAATTGAGGCCCTCTACTGACTCAAATACCTATATAAATGAGCAAATTTCAAGAGTCAAATATCTCATTAATTGCATAATCATAATGTCATTATTGCATCACTCAACCTTAGGTCTCGTACCTGACTTAATCATTGAAAAACATATTGAGAGATTGGCCCCAACCTTCTTTTGCAGGCTGAACAAGTCCCAGATAAGCTTAGGGTTGAGAACACTAGAAATGCCTCAAGATCAAGAAAAACTGATGACAAATACAACTCTTAGATGAAACAGGTAGTGATCAACTGTAAGACATCATCAACACTAATTCAAAATAAATAATTTATCATAATGTGTTGTACTTTTTAGAATAATCAATGCCATTTTTCCTGTAAGTAATTCTTTATAAAAAGTTATAATAAAATAATACTTTCCTAGAAATCAGAGTGCCAAAGTGTGAGAAAGCTAGCTAGCAAAACGTCCGCACATCATTTCCTCAACTTCAATGAACTATCATCTATCATATCCGCACATAAAATAAATAAATAAATAAATACATCCAAGAAGACATGAATAATTCTATTTAATTTTATTTAGGGGTTTGAATTAAGAAAAATATTTAATATGTCATTACACTGTTAAAATTAATATAATAATATATTAAATAGTTTCCCCTAATTAAACTATCAATTTAGACCGTCAAATAAAATAAAATAAATCATTATTATTCATCCCACGTACCTTCCTATGTATGAGAGAAAGAGAGTTGCTTGGCCAAAGGAATTGAAGTGGTTGGGCGCATCAGTTAAATGCACTGATGGAGGAAGCCATTGGGGCCCCATCCAATCACATGAGGAGACATTATCGTTACTTGTTAGCCTTGGCAAAGTTGAAAAAAGTGTTGGAAATTCATGGCTTTCATCGGATACTTCAAATTTTACTGGGGGGGGGGGGGTTAATAATAATTATTTAAACATTAATTAATTACAAAATTAGTACATGATTTATAATCTTAATTAATTACATGCACAGTTAGATTTGGGTGACAGAGATTGGGCAAAGTTGTGGGAATGGGATTAAAGTATTGTGGGTATGCCCCGGCAAGCACTTAAAAGTCTCGCACATTGGTCTGCTCTAGCTCCCATATGTCAAAGACAGATCATGCAATGCAAGTGCGCAAGTCATGCTTTCATTCATACCCCATACCCACAAAGACTTACTTTTCCTACCAAGTGCCCAAGTTTTTCAAATCCCATGATTGTGCCTTGCAATTGCAAAGTGCAAACCCTCCTTTTCCCTTTGCCTCCAGTTGCATCATCCACCGTCAAAATTTTCAAAAGGTATATGAAAGGAAAAGCATCCATCGATCCCATCCAAACTAATCCCGATATTAATTAATATTCAATGCGTATTGTCTCTCTCCTTGTTATTGCTTAGAATCTAAACTCCATGATTACCACTGATTAGATGATCCGTGGAGAACATCAAGGGTCAAGGGTCGCCCTAAAGAGGACAGCCACCAGCTTGGATATATATATGTATAATTTAATTTTCTCACTTTAAATTAGCTTCTTCACTTTTGCACCGTAAACACGGCCAACCCATTTTGAGGGTTCCATGCCATCTGCCTCTTTTGACTATTTTGTATTGGTTTTGATTTGTGGAATCGGGCAACCCTTGAATGAAGAAGCCCTTTTGGTGCTTGCATTTGCGTTGTCTTGTTCTATTGGTTACGCACGCAAGCTACCTGACCTCTCTTACCTTTATTCGTTTCACAATCCACTCCACTGCTTGTCCAGTTTCAAAAGCCATTGTTTTCCCATCTCTCTCTCTCTTTTTCTCAAAGGCAGTTGGGTTTTATGTCTCTGGATAGCAACCCACTAGCGTTAAGAACTTCAAAAACTAGGTAATGATAAGGAGACAACAACGGACAGTTGGGTTTGACTAGAAACGTAAATTGGAATGATCTCCGGACGTCCAATCAAACCTAATTCCAAAGTCCCACGCAGAGGGAGAATATAATAGGATTGGGATTGGGATTGGGCACCATGTGAAAAAGTTTTGAAAATCTACTCGGTTTTTTAAATTTTTAGCATTTTTTTAATAGATTTTAATATTCAATAATAATATTTTATATTTCATATTTCATATTTCATATTTATTTAGACCAATGATCACTATAAACTTAATAGATATATTAATCGGTATTTATTTGGTAAATATCATAAAGGTGGATTAATGACGGATGCTATCCAAGGGCTAGTTGGAGGTCCCAAGACTAAAGAACTCCTCTTAAGTATAATCATCTCCCACTCAGTACATGATTATCCAGACTACTTTGGATTTTTTTCTTAATCATCTTCTACCTCTTATGTTATCTGATTGTTCAATGAACATAAACCCTAGAATTAGCTTCTTCTTTTTTTTTTTTTTTCAAATCTAGTATGGGATATATGTTAATCCCACCAACCAAACTGTTAACAGCACTCCAACTTTGACGAATAGTTATTTTGTGATTTTTTTCACTTTTTATCTTATTTTAAATACTTAATTACCTTCTATCAATATATCTAATGCATGATGACAATGATATAGAGTAAATTGTCTCTAAATCTCTAAACTATTTGTAGTTTATACTATTTATATGAAAATCTTCTATCCATTCTCCTCTGAATTTCTCCAACATATCCATTATTCTCTGTTTCCTTTGTCCAATGACTACTATTACAAGAGGCAAAGAGCCAATCTCCTCCTCTTTCGCTTCGCAGAGCAACGATAGCTATGACTTGTTCTTGAGCTTCAAAGCCGAGGACACTTGTTGAACCTTCGTCCACCATCTCTACACGGCTCTTCCGAATGCTAGATTGTGCACCTTTAAGGACGATAATGAAATCCAATGAGGAGAAAGCATCAATGTTGAGTTGCGAAAGGTCCAACGCCTAAGATGACGATTGGCATGGCGATCAGGCAGCACGCGACCCAAGTGAGTAGGCGGCCAAGGCCGATCCTTACCTAAGCGGCTAGGCACTGCATAGGCACCAATCAGGCTAGATTAATCAACATGGCGCCTAGGGTGCTGATTAGGGCTTAATCGCAGCAGTTACCTTGGCCACGTTTTAGAACACTGGTAACAAAATTCATCACCACTAGGTGGGGGGAACTAGATTACATGAAAATAAAAATATGAAATGGATATGATACAAAACAGAAATGGGGAAATGACATTATTCAAAAAAGTAGGAATCGAAAATGTGGAGAAATGCATAAATAAAAAAAATATAAGAGGCTTTTTGTAAGTATAATTTTTAATATAGAAAATTATAAAAAAAATAGTTATTTAATATCTAAAAATAAATATAAATTCCATATGCATTCAAACAAACATAAACATAATTCTATCATACATAAACCATGATTTACTAATTAAAAATAAATAATTAATTTAAAAAAATAATCAAGCATAACCTCGTTAGATATAGAAATTTCCTAACCAAAAATGCAATTTGGAATCGGAAACATATTTCTAATATTTTTTTAATATTACGAAATATCTCCAAAATATTTTTAAATTGAAAAATTTTCTAAAAAGGTTTTTTTTTTTTTAATTTCTTGGTGTTTTGGTACAATAGATGTTTTAGAAACACCCAAAACACCCACCCCCACCCCCCCCAAAAAAAAATATATAGAGAGTTTTCGTGCATATAGAGAAAAAAGATGAAGAGAAATAAAAAAATTAGAAAAAAATAAAAGGGAGGATGAGGATTTCATCATCTTCACAATTTGGGTTTAACAAAGAAAGCAAGGAAAAGGCGAGTTTAGAGATTAGATCATTCAATGAAGAAAATTAGTTTTTATCTCAAATTTGTTTAAAATTATCTAATATAAGTTTTTCAAAGCCATTGCTCCTTTCTTCTCTCATGTACCTATTAAAATTTGTTCAAAATTATTTGGGTTCAACGATGAGTACGATGTCATAGCCAAAGCACCAAAATTTGTAGGAAAGCTCATTACTATTCTTTAATTCTCCAATCGTTAATCAGTCTAGTCGCTTTCTTCATCTATGTTTGGAGAAAACCAAGTTGCCTTTGCACGTCCATATTATTGCTACTATACATCATTCGATCTAATTGCTAGTTTTCTTCTTATTCTTATGCTTCTTTTCTCTCTTTCTACATGTTTCAACCATCGTGGTGGTTTTTTTATTTATTTTTTGAATTTATTGTTTTTAATTAAATTTAATTTAATATAATTTAATTAAAGTTTGATTAACTTAATTAAGATTTAATTAATGATGTTTGTAACAATAGTGGTGTCTAAGCCAAAAACTTTTATGCCACAAAGATTCCAAAGTCATTTTTAAAACACGAGGAGTTTTCATGTAAATAGGTCAAATTATAGAGGGTCTAGAATCAATTTATCCTAAGTATACAAGATTGCATTTTGTAGAAGTAAACAGTTCCTTTTAACTCTAATAAATTCGTGTAGGTTAAATTGCACTAAAATTTATTATAAGATGGGTCAAATTGTAGAGAGACCTATTTTTGAGACACATTTTTAAATTACATGAACCTCTAGAAATATTTTTAAAACATTCAGTCTGTTCAATTATTAAACTAATTGAATTGCTTAGACTAAATTAAAATAACTAAAATTAAAAAATTGAATTGAATTGTACTGAATCAACAATTTTAACTAGTTTAATTTAATTATTTTAATTTAATTAAAATATTGCTCACCCCTGAATAACACCATCAGATTTAATTCCAATAATTTTTTCTTACTTCTTTGATCGTTACTCACTGCCACTTACAGGTATAAAATTTTAAATAATACTTTGAGACATGTTGGTGTTTAGAAACACAAAAGTTACGTTTTGAAGCTTTCTTAAGCTTTATACAAGCAATGTTTTGGACCTTCCAGATTTATATTTTGATACTTACTAAAATTTCTTTGAAAATTTACCCTAAAAGTTCTAAAAATTTCATTTTTATTACTTTTAAAATAACCCAAGAAGAGGAGGGGTGATTTTAATGAATAATAAAGAACTAAAAGATAGATAACAGAAGATGCATGAGAATATTTAGAAAGTTCGACAAATTCTCACTCTGGTGCTCATATGGTTCCAAAAGATAGAGATGTTTTTCTATGCTTTTAGATCATTTTTAAGGCTTAATTAGTGTATTAATTAACAATACACATTCAAACGAAGTGTTTTTATCTTAAAATTTTGGAATAGCACACCAATTTAGTTTATGGTAAGATAAATTGAGTTTTAAGGAAAATAAGTAAAAGTTTCAAAGTGCCATGCCTCGATGCATTATCAATATATTTTCAATCAAAATGATCCATAGTGCAACATTTGTATTTTTAGCTAACTGAGTTTGTATATAAGAAATTTAAACAAAATTTTATAGAACATATTTAATTGAAATAGACATCAATTGGAGGTTTATTTTTGTGACAGTCTCGTAAATAGGCTTAAAGGAGATCCATAGAAGATAAGGGATTCTTTTCTAGTACAAGATTATGAAAATTATTAATGACTATAGATAGAGATGAAAAATCTTTGCAATTCAATTGACCCTAAGTTATAAGTAAGATAACATTATTAACTTATTTTAATAATATATTGTTAGACAGTAATTTAGCTTCTTAGCTATTTTTATGCTCTAAAGTTGATATATTTAATATACTTATCATATTCTTTTCTGGAAATATACACTCAATTTTGACAATTGGGGTAATACTTACATGTTGATGTATTATATTATATTTTATATCAATGCAGATGTATAATAAATCAAAACAAAATGCCACTCTTGTTGTTTTACTTTTGATGATATTTTGATGATGAACAACTTTTTATATTTGTCATTTGAAAATGAATTATATTTTATTTTTAAAAATGAAAAATACTCGATTCAATCAATACCAAAAGTTATATGTGTTGCTTTCAATATTTACAAAATCTTATATATTCATTTTAAAATAAATTTTTTATATTTGTTTTCAAATCAAATGTGTTAAAATGTCAAAATATTTTTCATATTAAGTACACTCTTTTTTAAGTCAAAATTGTTGACAATGTTAGTAAAACTGTCAACCGTTTTGTACCTTTGTTTTTGGGTTGTTAGAGGCAAGCAAATTGTCAACCATCTTTAAAAATTGGTCAATCGTTTTCTTGAAAGTTGTTGACCGACTTTCCAAGCCTATTAACTAGTTATATGCAAGTTCTCGGCCAGCTCTGGTCGATAGCTATTGCATAAAAACTAATCGACTATTTTTGTCCCCATCGATTGTTTTTCACACTCATGTTGACCGTCTCTTAAGGTTTGGCACTAATCGATTGATCGTTTCTATAAGCCTGTCAACCGTTTTCATCACATATCACTTTAACGGTTAGTTTTGCAAGTTCCAATGGTTCAAAACTAGTTTTTTTTCAACCTTTCAAGAAGCCTATAAATACAGCCCATGGATGCACTGGAAAAGGTTAATAGATGGAAATGAATTAATTTGAGCTTACAAGAATTATTCATCTTCTCATCAATGCTTATACTTTCATTTTTCTCTCAAAAATGCTACATGTATCATTTGTATCATTTTGTTTTAATCTTTGTATCTTTACTTGAGAGATCATTGTAACTAAAAGTGTCAACTCTTAAATCTTCTCCTTGTACTTCGTTGTTGTAATTCATAACTTGTGAGCTAGAAGACCTACTTTTGTATAAATAAGATGTTATATTTCCTAGTGCTTGTGCTAAAAGGTCTACTTGGTTAAATAAGAGGTGATATTGAAATTTGAAATCTCTAGTAGAGAGCTAGAGTAGTGGAGTAGGCTGGGTTTAGCCGAACCACTCTAAAATTCTTATGTCTCTAGCATTATTTTGATTGTCTTTTTGTATACATTTCACTATTTTGTGATTTATCTTTATCTTTAAAAACCTTCACAAATTTTTTAAATTCTTAAACACCAAATTCACCCCCCTCTTGGATGTGTGATGCCATTACTTTTACACAACCTAACAATTGGTATTAGAGCATATCTCCTTGTTGTTTAGGTTTAACAACCTAAGGAGAGATCTATGGCCTTCATGAAGATTTCCATGTCTAATGAAGGTTATCTTATAGATATGTCTTCTTATTTTGATGGCTTATATTATGATTTTTGAAGAAAAAAAAAATTGTTTTCATGACATCCATTGATTTTAATTTGTGAAATATTGTGAAAAATGGATTGGTTTCAAAACCAAAGTTGGAGTGGAATGAGCATGACGAAAAGAATTTTTCTTTAAATATTAAAGTTATGCATATTTTACAACATGCCTTAAATGATAATGATCGTGTTAAAGTTCCTAAATGTTCTAATCTAAAGATATATTGAATGCTCTTGATTCAATTTATCTTACTAACCAAAGGTATAAGCATGTTGATGAAAGAATACGGGTTAAAAATCTCTCAAGTCATCAACAAACAAAGAAGAAAGGCAACTCTTATGAAAGCATGGCATCAGTATCGTGGTCAAAGGAAAATGAAAAATAAGAGATAACCTCTACTTCTACTATTACTCTTAATGATCATGATGATAGTGCACCGAATGATAATATAAAATCTCATGATGCATTGTCATATAATATTTTGTTAAATGCTTTCAATGACTTGAATGAAAAGTTTGAAAATATTTGTTTAAAATATAAAAAAAATTCAAAATCAATTGCATTTCTTGTCAAAGAAGTTGGAAGGGTTAAAAATTGAAAATAAATCTTTAAAAGCTTCCAACAAAATGTTCTCACAAAAAGAGTCGCTATAAAAATTTATCACATAGAAACTCTTTTTTTCTTAAAGAAAATCAAAAGTAGAAAAGACATTTCTTGAGAAAACAAAGTAATAATTCTTTTCATAATTAAGAAATGTTGTTATTGTTGTAAATCAAGCCGCATTGCATTTTGTTGTCCTTTTAAAAGAAAATCATCTAGTGGCCCTAACATGAAATGAATTCCTAAGGAAACTAAGTTATCTAATGCTTCTCATTCTAATCCTTAAGGATCCAAACAAGTTTTGATATCAAGAAATTCTTTTGTTAATAGAAATGTGCATAAGGATAAAAATTAAACCAATTTCTTAAAAAGAAAACAAAAATCATTTGCCTCACTTTCTAACTATTGGTATCATTTTATAAACAAATGTTTTATAAGAAATCGTCTCACAAGATATAAACAAATATGGGTTCCAAAGGAAACTTTCAATACTAATAATGGTGAACCCAAAATAGTTTAGACACTAAAATCTTGTAGATAGATAATTTTTGCAAGTATGCTTGACATCCAAATGAAGCTACAAAGTCAAAGCATTTTATGGACGAATTAAGCATGAAGAAAAGAAGGAAGTGGTAGAAGATCACCTCTCATTTTTCCAACCAAGAGTAAAAAGCTTTCAAAATTCAATCTTGGTCGTACATCCCTCAACTCTCCATGTTTATGATAATTTTTTTTAATGATTTTGATTGCAAAATTCTTTCAAAAAGGTCTCAAATCATATTGGTTTCTCAAATTAAAGGGGAGTTATAGCGTTGAAATTATTTTCAAATTTTTTATGTATGTATTGATTAAGGAGGAGTTTTAAAGTTTTATCTTACCCCAAAGTGTTCTTAAATTGTTGTTTTTCCCAATTCCCACTTTGTCAAATGGTAAAAAATTTTCAATCCTTTTGCAAAATGTCCTTTTGGGTATTTCATAATAGTTTTGTCATCATCAAAAATGGAGAAATTATTGTTTTGCTTTTGATGATGTTTTGATAATGAATTTTTTTTTTATATTTAGCATTTGAAAATGAATTATATTTTATCTTTGGAAATGAAAAATATTCTATTCAATCTATGCCAAAGGTTATACGTGCTTTCAATGTCTACAAAATCCTATATACTTATTTTGAAATTAATTTTTATATTTATTTTGAAATCAAATGTGTTAAAAGTGTCAAAATATTTTTCATATCAAAAACACTCTTTTCGAAGTCAAAATTATTGACTATGCTAGTGAAACTGTTGACTGTTTTGTATCTTTGTTTTTGGCAAGCAAACTATCGATCATCTTTAAAAATCAACCGATCGTTTCCTTGAAAGCTATCAACCGACTTTCCAAGCCTGTCGACCAATCATATGCAAGCTCTGGGCTAGCTCTAGTCGGTAGCTATTGCTTAAAAACCGATCAATTATTTTTATCCCTGTCGACCATTTTCATCGCAAATCATTTTAATGGCTAGTTTTGCAAGGTCCAATAATTCAAAACAACTAGTTTTTCTTCAAATCTTGAAGAAGCCTATAAATGCAGTCCATGGATGCACTAGAGAAGGTTAATGAATGGAAATGAATTAATCTCATTATAGTGCTTGTACTTTCATTTTTCTCTCAAAAAGGCTGCATATATCATTTGTGTTGTTTTTTTTTAACCTTTGTATCTTTACTTGAGAGATCATTGTAATAGATAGTGTCAACTCTTAGATCTTCTCTTTGTACCTCGTTGTTGTAATTCCTATTTTGTGAGCTAGATTGCCTACTTTGGTATAGTAGGAGGTTGTATTTCTTAGCGATTGTGCTAAATGGCCTACTTGGTTAAGTAAGAGGTGAGAATAGATTTTGAAATCTCTAGTGGATGAAGGAATTCATGTATGGTGGTACGGGTAAAATTAAAAATTTTTATGTGCATCAGACATACACAACAAAAACAATAAATGCATTCACCATACACAACTTGGATATTTAAGTTACATGTTATTTCATCATATGAAATACAATAAATGAATATCTGAAGTCTGATATCAGGTTAGATACAGAAACCATTTGTATATCGAGACCAATTCCATCTCACGTCGTCGTAGTTCTAGTCTGTCCACACCTAGCATGCTAACTAGTATCACTTCGTGCACCTTTCCTATGCTAGCTTGAGAATTCCATACCACTAGCACCTGTATGTCTCTCACACATGAAAATCACGCACCTATTAATTTTTGAGATAGAAATAGAAAAAGAATAAAAGAAGCAAATAAAGCATAAGAAGCCAAACATAAGGTTTATGTATTCTCCAATTGCTTCTCCTCACATTCGATTTCTTCATCCAAGCACCTGTCTTTCCAATTTCTTGCCACGTGGACCTCACTTAGGAGGCTAAGGCGACATCGAGAGTTGACTCACCGTCCATTAGCCAGTCGACTATCGAGGCAATCGACTCCCAAACATGAGACAGTCAACTCTCAGTGCTCTAGCACGCTAACAATGAACGTACTGTTGATATTAACACTTAATGACATATCTAAGACACAATAGGTATATAGTACTGATACCAAACGCAACACTATGTAGTATGTGACTTTCTAGGTTCACTGCCCGCTAACAAATAGATAATACCAAAACCCATTTGGCACTTGTCAACACATTGACCCATCACATGAATCTTGTCATATCCCAGTGATGATCCGAGAGGTCTTGAAAAGTGTCAAATAGCGGTTCAGGACATTAATATAGAAGACAATGAAGTTTTATTTCAATTGAATCTATTACAGTTGATGATTACCGTGTACTATAATCCTTTCATCATCTAATGTCCCGACTGAATGAGAGTCATGGAATGATAAACTCAGTAACTATATGTCAAATCTTATTAGAATAACTAGATAACACCTCAAGAAATACCTTTCCTAATAATCAATCTGCCTTGGTCAGGGACTGTCCTGTCACACTAACAGTAGACCACATAGGATGTTCACTTCATTAATAACAACAAGGGTGACAAATCCTATTCCTGAACACCTACTTTCATATACCAACAATACGGAATTATATAAATGAACATCTCTACCTTACAATTGGATAGTTCGGCCCATTAGTAAATCCTGCACACTAATTCATAAGATAATTGTGTTAGTTCAAGTCCAAGGATTAGTTGCACTATCACAACTAGCTAGACGACATGACCATTATTTACAATGCCATGCGATCAATCATCAGCGTTACATTCAGTGTTTTGTTCTCTAACAACCACTCACGAGTTTACAAGAGGTATTCTTATGTTCAATAATATGTGATTCACCACCCTTACCATCAGTAACTCATACTAATCAAAATAGTAAACTTTATGTTCGTCCATACTTGACAAGCTAGACTCCTCATCCGATTCATCTAAAGACCAAAAATCATCAAAGAAGTATTGTCACCAAAGAATCTTATCACATATTCTTAACAATTAAAAATAAGACTAAAAAAAAATCTAGAAACTCATTCATATAACAAACTGGAAAGTTTATAAATAAAAATAAACTTGTCTTTTATTAATATATATATAAAGATATAACAAATGTATTTATTACAACCCCACTAGATGTCATCTAAATCTAACATTAGAACATACTACACTAACAGTAGAGAGTTAGAGTAATGGAGTAGACTAGGTTTACTCGAACCACTCTAAAATTTTTGTGTCTCTAGTATTATTTTGATTGTGTCTTTTGCTTACATTTTACTATTTTGTGATTTATCTTTTAAAATCTTCACAATTTTTTTAAATTCTTAAACACCCAATTCATTCCCCTTTTAAGTGTATGATGCCATTACTTTTATGCAACTTAACAACTCTAAATATTAAAATTAAGTGTCTAACTAACATTTTTTATTTTTTGTGAGTTCAAGTGCATTTCAGTACATACAACTGATTGTGATCATTAAAATATTACTCATTAAATACAATTATTAAAATAGAATAAGGAATCGAAATGAAAATCCTTTATGCCTTCGGGTTACCACTAAAACACGACTTTATTGACATATACTTATCATATTTAACAATGTCATATATTTCTTTAAAGGCATTTTTGAGCAAATAAAGGTGAATATTCTCAAACTTTTGTGTTGTGCTGCTTCTAATAAATCTTTTTTATATTACAAAAAGAACTTTCATATAATATATAAATTAACATATTTATTTTATAACACCAACATTTAGTGATCGAATTGTTTGTTGCTAATTTAATAAATTGCGGCACACTTATCTGTCTCTAAATAATAACTTACTAATGGAATGACCCAAAATTAGTTTTCTAATCAACAAATAAAGATTTTTTTTTTTTTGTTGCCAGAATTAGCTAGCCACACTTTTCCTAAAATTAATTCCAACATACAATCATTTATTTTATTTATTTTAATATTTTGAGATGAAGTTAGAAACAAATGTTTTAAAAATAAATTTTATCTTTCTAATGATTTAGTGACGCAATGTAATTCATTGCCAAATTACTATTTTGTGACAATTTTGCGACTGATATAATTGTCCCAAATACAAAATTTAAATAAACTCTTAACATTTTAGCGATAGATAAATGTTGAGACAAATATATTTGCCAGTAAAATATTGTCACAAAGTTTAGGATTTTTTTATACAACTTGTGATGGATTTCTGTGGCAAAATTTGTCACAATTGTGACGAAAAACATTGTCACCAAAATCATTGTTTTCTTGTAGTGTACTCTTGTTTTCCTCTAAATGTTTCTTAGTTCCATGCTTTCATTTTTTTTTTTTTTTAACCTAGTGTAGTTTTCCTCAAGTTTCCTAATTCTTCCTTTACCTTCATTTTCATTTTTATGTTTATTTGAACTTATGTTTTCTAGTTCTAAAAGGGCATATTTGTAGTTCTTAGATATCTGATTTAGTAGTGTATTTTTGTTCTCTTTTAAGTCCATGAAGCATACCTGATTTTGGTGTTTTACTTCATGACAAAGATTCACTAATGTCAAAAGATTATAAGTGCCCGACTTTTCTTTTCTTTTCTTCATTCATCTTGTTCCTTACTAGTTCTTGCTTCAAAAGATTCACTGATTTGGTTAATTTTCTTTCACACAAAATTAACAATTTGAAATCTTAATTACAACCCACTTCGGATCCTTCAATAGGTTAACCATATAATGCATATATATATATATATATATATAGAAAGAGGGGGAGAGAGAGTTTCTGTGTGGGTTTTCTTCCTGATTCTCATCCCTAAGTAGTTCATGTGGATTTTGCTTCAAAACAAATAAAGCAAATTGATCAACAAAAATGTAAAACGAGTTGGCTTGAGAAGTTACTTGGGCAGATATGAGTAGCTGCACAGGGAACTTTTGAAGAAATTAAAGGTACAAGATGAATAAGGAAAAGGAGTTTTGTCTACTGAGAAAAGAAAAGTTATTACAAAGCCAGAAATAAATGCAAACCAACTCACCTGGCCCATTACACAGTTGTCTTCATCTCTTGGAGAGACAGAAGATGATATCCATAGTTTATTATTTATATATATATGTATATAATGTTATAGTGAAATTAAGTGTGTTTTGAAGAGGTTTTGTGAACTGAAGATTGAGAGAGTGATAGTTGAAGTGAGATAGCAAGAGAGAAGTTAGGATTAAGAGGCATAGATTGAGAGAGTGACAGTCGAAGTGATACATATATATATATATATAGCAGGAGTGTCAGGAGGGATGATTGGCTTCGTAGTAGTCTAATAAGAGTTATCTTATACCAGTCAATACTGACTTCTATATTATGAAATACTACAACTTAAAACTTAAAATAAACATTATAATTTGTATGCTAAAAAACCTCTAATTGGCAACAGCCCCCACAGAACCGTATTCCCAAAGACTTTTGTATTTCAAAGTGATGTGGCACCAACTTAAATTATTAGAATACCCTTACGCGCTGATAGTCTCACCTGCCACGTGGATCACCTGAGAGACCGACACGTGGCTAGTCAACACTCCAAAACGGAGTTCGAGAAATCCGGGCCGAACCGGAAGACCCGTTCCATCTTGACCGAGATTCTCGGAAGTCGTGCCCACTTATCTCGGGTATCCCAAAACGGGTTCGCCTATAAAAGACAAGGACTCTCGCCAGGTATACCTAAGCTCGACAGCTCTTTCATTTACTTCTACCTGCGTTTACTCTACTGACTTGAGCGTCGGAGTCCACCACGGGGGATCCTAGCCCCGGCCCTCCATTGTCTTGCAGGTCCTACACCCGAGGTCCGACTTCCCCAAGTCCGAGGTTCCATTCCCGAGGTCCAGTCACAGAGGTGGCACGTGGTGGTCGGTCCCAAATACCATCATCATTTGGCGCCCACCGTGGGGCCGACGTCCAGACTCGCTAGCCTCTTCATTCCCTACCTCGCACTTCGGACTTCAACTCCTCACTTCGGACCTCGGTCTTTCCACGAGTGTCAAACGACTTTCGCTCCTTGTCGTAATTGACTACATGGCCCCCCGAAGAGACGTGACTCGCAGCCAGGTCGGAGCCAATCTAGAAGCCCCGCAACAAAGAGAGAATCCACCACCTCCAGTCAATCCCATGCCGGAGGACCGACTCACCAGGTTGGAAAACCAGGTCCAACAGCTAACTGAGTTGTTGACTGGTTATCTACACCAGACTGAGCAGCATCGTTCTCATGTGCCCTCTCAACGGGCGGAGCAGCAGTCTCCTCCTCCAGCTCGGGAGCCTCGTCAATCTCGCCAGACAGGCCAGGAAATCCACTCCTTTGAGGCGGCAGGATCCACTTCTGCTCTCTCACAAGAAAGAGGGACTTCGCAGGAGAGACGATTGCGTTTCCTAGAGAAGCAAGTCCAAGAACTCAAGAAGGGAAAGAAAGAGCTGCTCCATCTCAGCTCTAACCAACCCTTGAGTAGGGGCATCATGGCAGAGGTTCCACCAGAAAGGTTTCGTATCCCCTCCATCAAGCTCTATGATGGAAGCTCAGATCCCTATGACCACGTCGAGCTTTTCTCTTCTCACATGCTGGTACAATCGGGGTCGGACGCGATGTGGTGCCGGGCATTTTTGGCTACTTTGGGAGGACATGCCCGGACCTGGTACTCCTGCCTTCCCCATCGTTCCATCAATCACTGGGAAGAGCTGAAGACCTGTTTCTTAGCCCACTACGCTCCCTTGAAGCGCCACCGAAAGTCTTCTATGGCTCTGGTAAACATCAAGCAAAACCAGGGTGAATCCCTAAGGGATTTCGTGGCGAGGTTCAACGAGGAGGCATTGAGTATCGACGAGTTCGACCAACGGATCGCAATGGTGGCTCTTCAGAATGGCTTGAGAGCTGGGCCATTTGCTCAGTCCTTGGCCAAGACTCCACCTCGTACTTTCACAGAGGCCCTAGCCCGGGCTAACAAGTACATCAACGCCGAAGAGGTGATGAAGGTGAAGCGGGCGGAACAACCTGACAGGAAGGAAAGAGAAAAGGAGAAGAAAAAACCAGTGGCAGAGCAGAAGACGGACTATCGCCTCTCCCGAGCTCCAGATCGCCTGGGTTTTGGGGGTGCATGTGGAAGCCCGATGAGTTATACTCCCCTCAATGCCAGTCGAGCCGAGATTCTACTGGCATTAGAGGATAAGGATTATTTGCGGCGTCCTCCACCGCTGAGGTCTCCACCCAACACTAGAAGCAAAAGGAAGTATTGTCGATTTCACCGCAACCATGGTCATGTTACAGAGGACTGCATCCAGTTAAAAGAAGAGATTCAAGAGCTTATCAACCGAGGTTACCTCCGAGATTTCGTTGGCCAAGAAGGCATGAGTTCGGGTAGAGTTGAGTCCAAATCGGATGATAGGAGAAGGTCTCCTACACGGGATCGCTTTCGAGAGTGAAGTTGGACACCGTCCCGGAGAGAAGGAAAACAGCCCGCTGGGGATGGATGAGCTCCGGGACCTATTGCAAATTCGCAAAAGCTGCGTGTAATCAGCGCATTGCTAGGGTGTTAGAATCCTTAAGTCCGAGAGGCATATCGACTAAAAGACATGGAAGGCAAGTCCTTGAAGCATACTTGGAATGTCCAAAACTTAAGGAAGTTTCTTCAATGAGAAAGGGAGTTCCTCGAACCTCTATGTACTCTTTTTTTTACGACTAATGGCAAGACTTCGGATTCTCTCCATCTAACAGGAATCTCACAAAGGCCAACACTTCGCCAAAGAAAAATCCAAGGGTCACGAGCCCTAGGCCGTCCTCAAAAGAGGACTAAGGGCCACGGAAAAACTCTAACCAACACCCTTCTTCGCGTGGGAGTGGCCAAAATCCAAGGGTCACGAGCCCTAGGCTGTCCTCAAAAGAGGGCTAAGGGCCACGGAAGAACCCTAGCCTAACACCCTCTTTCGCGTGGGAGTGGCTAAAATCCAAGGGTCACGAGCCCTAGGCCGTCCTCAAAAGAGGACTAAGGGCCACGAAAAAAAAAACTCTAGCCAACACCCTCTTTCGCGTGGGAGTGGCTAAAATCCAAGGGTCACGAGCCCTAGGCTGTCCTCAAAAGAGGACTAAGGGCCACGGAAAAACTCTAGCCAACACCCTCCTTCGCGTGGGAGTGGTCAAAATCCAAGGGTCACGAGCCCTAGGCCGTCCTCAAAAGAGGACTAAGGGCCACGGAAGAACCCTAGCCTAACACCCTCTTTCGCGTGGGAGTGGCTAAAATCCAAGGGTCAAGAGCCCTAGGCCGTCCTCAAAAGAGGACTAAGGGCTACGAAAAAAAAAAACTCTAGCCAACACCCTCTTTCGCGTGGGAGTGGCTAAAATCCAAGGGTCACGAGCCCTAGGCCGTCCTCAAAAGAGGACTAAGGGCCACGGAAAAACTCTGGCTAACACCCTCCCTCGCGTGGGAGTAGCTAAAATCTAAGGGTCACGAGCCCTAAGCCGTCCACAAGCCGAAGATGGACTAAGGGCTAAGGAAAAATTCAGAGCCCAACACCCTCCTCCGCGAGGGAGTGGCTAAAATCCAAGGGTCACGAGTCCTAGGCCGTCCCCAAAGGTGGACTAATGGCCACGGAAGAAGCCCAGCACCATTTTTTGCGTGGGAGTGACTGAAATCTAAGGGTCAAGGAAACTCACCTTGACAAGAGGATATCTCAGCTTGATCAGCCAGACCAAGGAATCCCACTAGAGGATATCCCAGCCTGACCAAGAAAGGGAAGACAGAGGTTAGGGAAGGAAAACCACAGCTGGACACAAGTCAAAAGAAACTCAACAGATGTGACTTAGCTTGGACAATCTCGAGCTACGCCTGCAACAAAGAAAATCCAAAGAAACGGGTCAGTCAAATTAAGCCTTATTTTAATGCCTATGTTGTTATATATATATATATATTAACAAATGTGTATATATATTATATATATAAATATATATATTATTTATGTTATAAAAAAAAATTGGGCAGAAAGCCCCAAAGGAGCGGAGGTCGGCCTGGCCGACCTCCCATCTCCAAATGTATATATATATATTATATATAAATATATATATTACATATGTTATAAAAAAAAAAAAAAGAAGCAGAAAGAAGGGAAGCAGAGAGAGGTCGGCCATGGCCGTCCTCGGCCATGGCCGATTCGGCCAGGGCCGAACCTCTCGGCCCTGGCCGACCTCGGCCTCGCCAGATCCTGGCGAGGCCGAGGCCAAGCATGGCCGAGCTCTCGCTCGGCCATGTCGGCCAGGGCCGAGCTCGGCCATGGCCGAGACAAGTGCTCGGCCATGGCCGAGTGTGGCCGAGCTGTGGCTCGGCCACGGCCAGGCCAGGCCGCGCTCGGCCATGGCCGAGCGTGGCCGAGCTATGGCTCGGCCACGGCCAGGCCAGGCCGCCCTCGGCCATGGCCGAGGCGGCCTGGCCAGTGGGACCTCGGCCAGGCGCCTCCGCCTGGTCGAGGAAGAAGATAACTTTTTTTAAAAAATATATATATATATATAGTTAATTAAAAGACAAAAAATGCAAAGCAGAAATAATATAAATAAAAAAATAAAATAAAATAAAAGCAAAGAGGAAAAAAAATATAAATAAATAACAAATAAGAAAATAAAAAAGAAAGGAAGGGAAAAATTAATCTCAAAAAGTGGGGAGTTTAACGGTCTCATACTTGAAAATACTCCTATGCATTTGGGGAAAATCTACAGTCGAATAAACCCAGAAATTAAGCTACTCCTCGACCTAGTGTGATTCTCAGCTCAGCTCAAGGAGTGGGGGGCAAGTGATGTGGCACCAACTTAAATTACTAGAATACCCCTACGCGCTGATAGTCTCACCTGCCACGTGGATCACCTGAGAGATCGACACGTGGCTAGTCAACACTCCAAAACGGAGTTCGAGAAATCCGGGCCGAACCGGAAGACCCGTTCCATCTTGACCGAGATTCTCGGAAGTCGTGCCCACTTATCTCGGGTATCCCAAAACGGGTTCGCCTATAAAAGACAAGGAGTCTCACCAGGTATACCTAAGCTCGACAGCTCTTTCATTTACTTCTACCTGCGTTTACTCTACTGACTTGAGCGTCGGAGTCCACCCCGGGGGATCCTAGCCCCGGCCCTCCATTGTCTTGCAGGTCCTACACCCGAGGTCCGACTTCCCCAAGTCCGAGGTTCCATTCCCGAGGTCCAGTCGCAGAGGTGGCACGTGGTGGTCGGTCCCAAATACCATCATCACAAAGTCTTCTCTTTGATCAGTAAGTCCCACGATTTACTAGCTGTAATTGAGGTTTAAGTTTGTAAAGCTAGCACTTAATCGGGCATTCCACCAGAGGACCCGGCTAACTACTACTACTACTACTACCTAGCCCATAACTCTTCGTTAATTGGGCATTTTTCAGAACTAAATTGCGTTTCCATACATTACATAAATCACTTTCATTTTCTTGGTCTCCTTATGAGTAGCAGCACAATGTCAGATTTCATAAAGGGCAAATGAGTAATTTTCTTATAAATTAAATGAAAATACTGTAAAACACTGTTGAGAGTTAATCCATGTACTGAGTTAAATTTACTTTCTTGAAAAAAAATACATAAATAAAATTTGAAAATTTACAAGATTGTCCGACAGGGGTAACTTATAGCAGCTCGCCAGCCGAGTCGGAGAGCGACAAGCAGAGGTAGTACACGCCAAAGCCGAACGGAACCAACCTCAGGGCCCGGCTGGAGCCAGGCTAAGGTGCAAGTCCAAGCCGAATGCGTCGTCGAAGTTGGGCCCACTGTCGCCCCTCGAGAACCTACTCAACGAAGGCCCATCGACTCTCCCATGGGACCGACCCTGCTGCGGACCGGCCGCCAATGTTGACTCCGCCGAACCGCCGGCGCACTGTCCCGCCGGCGCAACCCTCCCGCTAGACGACGGGAACACGCAGCCGTGGGACACCTGGAACGGCGGAGCGCCGCGCGGGAGGTAGACCCAGGACGGGGGCTGCGGCCCCGGAACCACCATGGAGCCGGAGGGGGCGAGGAGGTGAGGCGGCGGAGCAAAGGCAGAGACCATGGGGTTCCGCATGAAGGAAACGGCGGCGTTCCGGCTGGCTTGCAATTGGGCTCGCTTCAGCTGTTGCCTTTCCTTCTTGTGGGCGTTCTGGTGGCCGCCCAGAGCCTGCGAGTTGGCGAATTCGCGGCAGCAGTACTGGCACTCGTATTTCCGGCCGTCAGGCGGCGGAAAGCCGGCAGATTCCGGCGACCCAGATGGAGTCTTGTTGGATTCCACTTCTTCGTCTTCTGAGACGTTGAAGCCGAAGAGCTTTAAGCGTCCATTACTAGCTGCTGTATTAGGGTTCAGTTCAGCCATGAAGAAAATAATTCGGAAGCAGTAATCAAAGAAGAGAAAACTGAGAGAGAGAGAGAGAGAGAGAGAGAGAGAGGTACGTATGGCGATGAAAGTGAGACAGAAAGAGGGAGATGGAAATAGGGGACGGATGTGTTCAAGGGAGTTGTTGCATGTGTGAGGTATTTATACAAGTTAAAAAGGGTTTAAGGTTAAAAGTTTCTCGGGAGAGAGAGAGAAACAGAAGGAAAGGAAAAGAAAATACATAATGATATGGAAAGAAAGCAAGATGGTTGCGGACATCCCAAGGAGAGGAAAGAAAGTGAGAGAGAAACAGGGAACAAGACCCAAGCAAGAGACCACTTCCACTTGGGGACCCAATGGATTGCACTTGTCTTCCAGTATATCATCTTCTGTATTCGCTCTCTCCCTCCATCTCAATTTACTCATTTGCCCTTTTGACAAAAGTTTCATCTCCCTGTTCCCACTTCATCTCCTTATTTCCTCATCCAATCCAAAGTTAACCAAAGAGTACTAAAAAAAAATCAGGCGAATCCAAGAGCAGATCTAGGGGGAAGACTAATCTTCAATTCATCGGTCATTTCAATCCTCTCAAAAAAATCCACCCCTACAAAAATTATCTTTGATATTATATTCTTTTATTGCCTAAGTTTTGAATATTAATTATATCACAAACTCTTTTAACTCTTAGCTTAATTAGGATAGATGAGATGAAATGGGAGTACTTGTGATAAAAGCCACTGGCTTTGTTTCCAATTAGCTCACATGATTTATTAATTAGGGGCGGGGATGGGATCATGGGATTGGAATTGGATTGTCAATTCATTGGCCTCTTCTTTATTAGGTTTTCTGGGGGCTATTGAACTTAGGGTTAAGAATGTGATGCATGTGAGTGTTGTAGGTTGTTGATCTATCAAAATGAGAGAAGTTTTTGACCACTCTTTTCCAGCAAACTTCATGCCTTAGTTTCTTGCTTCCTCTTCTTCAAATCCATATCATTTCCATGACAAGATTGATTAGCTTCCTAGCTAATTCATTCATTCGTACAACAGGCTGGAAAAGATTTTTCTTTTCTTTTTTTTTTTTTTGTTATAAAAGGGCCCCCAAAACACCCAATTTTCATATATATACAAGCGGCCTGGATAAGATTTCTAACTACATTTGTTCTTCTTCTTCTTCTTCTTCTTCTTCTTCTTCTTATTATTATTATTATCATACAATGAACACAAGTACAACATTAAGAAAGAAATTGAAATGTTGATTTACCAGACAGATTAATTTCTATAAAAAATGAAGTTAATTATATAATGACAATTTTCAACACATTATTTATAATCAATGTGATGGGTTATTTACTTTAAAATTATAAAATTCCTGCAGTCGAATGGAATCTTTGTATTATTACTGGCATTGATCATTCTCTTAACATTCTATATTTAATGTCTCTTGGATTTGTTTAATTCCAAAAACAAAAATGCATGTGCACAATGTCATGAGATCATAGGCTCTTGCTTTTGCATTTTCCAGATGAAACACCAATAGAAAGGAACCAGAGAAGCATCCTATGACCGTATACATACATACATATATATATATATATATAGGTTGGCATTCAACCATTATCAAGCTCCACTCCACTGATTAAGCTTTTTGTTGCAACAATTAATATTTAATTATCTTGTGTCTTGTATGCCCAAAAGAATTAATTTTTGTTCATGAAAGAAAAAAAAATGATTCTTTGCACCATCGATGGATCTTAAAAAAAATAAATATGCTACTGCAATGTGTTGGGAACATTGGCCACATTTAATTAATTAATTAATCAGTGATTAGCCAATTGAAGAGATATTTGCATGCCGAACCAAGAAGATGTTGACTTGATCATCCAACCAGTAACAAGCTTGAAGCTTTTGCCTCATCAGATGCCAAATTCAATGGAACACCA
Organism: Diospyros kaki; assembly: GCA_036245055.1. NCBI lineage: Eukaryota > Viridiplantae > Streptophyta > Magnoliopsida > Ericales > Ebenaceae > Diospyros > Diospyros kaki. The sequence goes on from BSEG01000010.1 coordinate 7,223,384, forward strand.
ATGAATTTATTTTGCTTCTTTTTTATTTTTATTATGCAAATTCAACTATATTTGTAGATAAGGGCGTTTCTGTATTTTCATATTCTGAGAGCTTTGATTGAGATAAAAAGGAACGAGCCCCAATGAGCTACTGTGAAGGCCATCTCTCTCCGTCTCTCTCTGCTCCTCGCTGTCTTGTTGGACTGCAAGTGCTTTGGAAATGTCTTTCCAATCATCTCTTATATATTTATATTAATTCCCATATTAAAATATGATTATTTTATTTTTAATTTTAATAAAAGATATAGTGATTATTCATTTTGATGCATTTTGACTTGCAATTTCAACCGAAATACTCACTAAATTTACAAAATTTTGAAATTTTATGGAAAACCCTTGATGTTGTACTGTTGTTTTCTGGCATTTTCTCAGATCTTTCTGGCACTTTCACTTTCTCTTTCCTCTCCTATCCATGGATAGATAGAAAGTCAAAACAATCCATGCATGCATATAATGCATGGACAAGGGCAGTGTCTGAAAATGAATGCCCGCCGTGACACAAGTATCTAACCTAAGATACTGCCTTGGAGATCACATCACAGCCATTGGATTATCCCCAGCAGCTTAATCATCTCTTCGTAGGCCCCGCGTGTCAACATCATAACGGCGGTGCAATTGCATTTGCATTTGCAAACCCACTCAGAACAACTACTAGTCCCCCGTGTTTCTCGCTATCCGAAATGCATAAAACCACCCAATCCCTCTCTCTCTCTCTCTCTCTCTCTCTCTCTCATTTTATAAACATAATAATTGATTTCACTAACTAATCATTATTTTTCCAAAAAAATTTAGGAAAAAGGGGTGAAACTAATTTAATTTCAAGAAATACTAAAAATGGTAACTTGAATATTTAGTTTGAGGACAAAACACAGTAACCCCTCTTAAATAATAATATAATAATATAATTAACTCGTCCATTTTTTTAAATATAAATTAAAAATTTTCATAAGAGGAAACTAAACTGCTAATTAAGACTTTAAGAAAATATTTAAGAAATGAAAAAGACTCAAATGGGGATGCCACGGCCCATCCCATTATTTTATGGATATGATTTTCATGGACGGAGTTGCAGCAGCAAGAGTAATATTGTTCAGGTGTTAAAACTTGGAAGGGAGCCCACCATTACGTGCTGATGATGAACTTTGCTTGGGATGTTTGCGTGATTGACGTTGAGATCTAATATTAATGTATGGTTTTCTATGGCAAAGAGATCTCTCCGAATCTTACTAACTACAAGTGAGAGAGAAAAGCAGAGAGAGAGAGGTCATCTTAGAAAGCATATACATAAATATATATGTGTGTGTGCATCCATGTCCATGTGTTTGTCTGTCCAAAATAAAAAAAAAATGAATCATTCGAGAGCCCTTCCAAAGTCTTCACCAAAACTCCAAATGTGGCCCATCTTGTCCCCCTTTTCTTGTTTCGGTTCTATTCATACCTTCTCTCGCCCAAGTCAAATTTTCCCATATAAGAAAGAAAATTTTGATCTCATCCATGATTAGATTATGTATATATATATAGATGTTTGAGAGAGAAAGGAAAAAAACAAAAAAGAAAAAGCTCATGTTCTTTTTAGTGGTTAAGACTCTTGATCATTTATCATTGCCTCCATTATCCTTAATTAAGCCTCATTTTACCACTAAATAATTTTAGAATAATTAATCCATTACCCCCCCAATTTTTTTCTTAAATAATTTAATTATAAAAATAGAGGAGATTATAATTAATAAGGTGTTATTAATTAATTTACCACTGATTTCTTAGCAATTATCAGTTTCCTTCTAATTTAAAAACACGTCCTGTATATTCTATCATGTATAAAAGTTTTATTTCTGTACTAAACATTAATTAATTAATTAATTATGTAGCTAGCTATTCTGCTATTGTGCATATGAGGGAGAAAATATATATACCAAGTCAACCTCATGTTGATAATTATGCTTTTTTAGACTGTTCCATGGTGCTCAAATTATACATTGGATATATTGAGCCAATATTTTATTAACAATAGATTCTGAATAATTCAAAGAAGATAGAGGAGATGGGATGGTTATGACACCAATTCATGAATGATATATTTTGTGGGACCAAAATGGGGTGGAATTTTGAGTCCCTAAGTAGGCTACAAGGAGACCTGAAATGATGGCTATGGATGATGAGCTAAGAGTGGGGATCTTACAAAGAAATCAAATTCATGAGTTCAGTTAAGAAATTGAATGGATGTTTTCCCAAAACACAGCCACCTTTTTGCTTTATCGCGTGGATCCAATGATTTTTGTCCTTGGCTTCTTATTCTTTGGGAACTAGGGTTGGGCCACCAACACCCACCGTGGGGGGGCTCAAGGAGTTTGGTCTGACTCATAAAGGAAAAATTGCATGAAGTGACTGACCTTAGTTCTCTCAATATTAATGTTAGTCCCACTCACAAGCTTTGCAAGTGTTCACTCACGTATGTATAGGGGTTGTTGAAACTAGCTAGTGCAAATATGGCTAAGATTTCTTCTTCATTTTTTCACCCAAAAAGGGTGGAGCTTGATGGGTTGAGGCATGTATGATGATTGTCATATAAAATATATAGCAAATTTTAATTATTAATTATATATTGAGATGAGATGGTAGGCTAACTAATTAATAGGTATTAATTAAGTATTGATGAATTTAATGTCCCAAGTTTAAATCTTGTATGAATTTAATTAAGTCGCCTCTCACTTTGGTATTAATTATAAATTTTTTTAAAAATTAATTTACTTAGTAGAAATGGATAAATAGTAATTTCCTCTACTATTAAGGTTTAAACCTCTTGGAGGAATGTACTTATAATTACAATTTTACGTGTTCAATGCACATTAATTATAAATTATTAATTATATGTATCCAATTTAAGGATTATCTTTGTTTTATATAACTATTATGGTTTATTTTTTTATCACTCTGTCGATATTTTGTCAAATATAATATAATGAATCATTAATTTATATATTTTTTTCAAGATTTGTAATATAGTTTAATTTGTGTTGTCTCAAAGAAGTTAGGCTAAAACATGGGGAATTCCATTTGGAGGTGCCAAAATTTCATATTTAGTGATTGGCAATTAATGTAAGGCATCTTAATTAAAATAATTTAAATATAAGACAACAAACTTGGCCTAAAAAGCAACCATTGGGGCCAACCTAGCTAGCTAGTGGGTGAGAACTTGCAATCCTAGCTAGGCAAAACCACTCTTCTCTTCTCTTCTCTTCTCTTTCTCTTCTCTTGTAATTTAAGAATAACATAACTTCTTATCAATTGGAGGGCAAAAGAAGTTGGCCTAGAGAAAGTTATAAGGCCAAGACTATGGATTATAATGATGAAACCTAGCAACTATATATATATATATCCAAACCCTAGTGTTTTAGGGTTTTCATGCAAGCATTGAAAAATTGTGGATCTTGGATCTCCCCTTGTTAATTAGACAATCATGTAATAAGGAAATGGAACAAATTCCACTAAAGCGCATTGACTTTGCATATATGCTTAGACACAAGGGGCTATTACTGATTAAAAGAGCTTGCTAAAGCAAGATTGGTGGGAGATAAGAGAAAGAAAATGCACATTATTGTTAGATTAACCACCATGACTATACATATATATATTTATATATAATTAATTAATTAATTCTGGTGAAGAAACCTTGAGTAGTAATTGCATGTGTCAATGGTATAAACTAATAATCGTATAATCCAAATAGAGAGATATATAAGTAAATCCTATGCATTATTCCAATCTCAAATATATATATTGGTCTTAGATATGTTAAGTCTCCTGACCCCACAAATTATAATATCAAGATATATATTATGAATCTATCAAAAGGGTAACCTAAGATATCTAAGGCTCTGATCCTTTGTTCTATTTAGATACTTTTTCATGAACTTCCATACGATTCATAACTATTACTTTGACTTAAGTATTGGGCCCTTTCTAAGGTAATACCCGAAAAACTTTCTTTCCTAATTGCAAATAGATCGCAATCAACGACTGTTAGCGCAAAACCACATATCCACCAAACGTCCAACCACATTAATTGATCTAATAATAAGTATAGTCGACTTGGCAATTTTTGCACATAGCTATAGGTCATAAAATAAGCTAGCCCAGAAAGATTAAAAAAAAAAAAACAACAAAAAATAGCACATGGTGAGTCCATTGATGTAGGGAAAAACACATGTGAGTGTGCATGGCCCAAACTGTTGAAACACACATTGTAGATTGGGGGATGTTGGGACCACATGTGCTAGATTTATGGTACTCTCTCTCTCTCTCTCTCTCTCCCTTGGTCTGATAGAATTTAAAGGGGGTTGGGCAATGACACTTTACAAACCCTTTTGTGTTGATTCATCAACAACAACAACAACAATGGTTTCTTCTTGTAATGGTTTCCACCACCACCACCAAATATTAAACTCCTTGTAGGAAGCTTAATCATGCTTTTTCTTTCATGGTTGATTGAAGTGATGCCGATGTTATCATTTTAAGATCGACCGAATCGCGATGATGGCCCGCCAAGTTGTGCTTATCAAGGAAAATCAAGGAGTGGGGGATAGGGGATTATAATAAACTATGGAGATTTAATTATAAATTAATTAAGCATTAAGATTACATGAGACATGCATGATCCCCCCCTAATCCCATTAGTTAGCTTTCTAATCATCTTTGTTTTTCGTTTGTAGCCATTGCTTTGGAAGGATCCAAAAGGGATCAAAAGATGAGCCCAAAAATGTGACTTGGTTTTCAATTAAGCTGGAAATCCCTTTTTGGAGATATGTTTCAAAGCATTTTTAAACTAAATTAATTAATTAAGTGAAAGCCCCTCCATGCAATATGCATTCAAAGTGACACAACCTACTTCTTTTTATATTCAATTAAAGGTGGAGATTGGAGATTGGGTGGACTTAATTTGCTTTTAAGTCTTGTGAAGTGACAATATATTTTTTTACTTAATATTTTTGTATATACCCAAAAGAATTAATTAATTTAAAGGACATACCAATTTATTGACTTTTATTTTATCCCATAATAACATGTATCTGTTTTTTTTTCTTTTTCTTTTTTGTTTTTAATTTTTCTTTTTCTGAAACATAAGTAAGATCAGACTCTCTCTCTCTCTCTACATACATATATATATATATATATATCACCCCAGTGGCAGTGGATATCTAATTAAGGACCATCCATAACCATAAGACCAACTGTAACATGTAACATGTAACATGCCAATAGATTATTATGTTCCTTGATTAATTAATTAATTTAAAAAATTAAGTGGCATTCATTGGTTTTAGAAATATCGTTTGGGTTAAGTTAAGTTATTATTATAATCATATATAGTCCAAAGAAACATGAAGCCTACCCCTAGATTGCAGTCTAGAACGTCTAGATTTTAATAAGCAATATATATTTAGCAAGCAAGTCTCATCAAACTTTTGGAGTGATGAGTTTAATTAATATATATTATATATATAAAAATATATATAAATGTCTTTGTAACACAATTGAAGTCCCGTGAATTGAGAGTTTAATTGGGTGCTGGTCAATCAATAAGACAAGCTCAAAGTGCTTTGGGTTGCCAATAAAGTAGACACTTAGACGGCTACATAAGCACCACATAACGTGTTATATTTCTAAAGCTGCCAAAATCCCCATTAGTTGGCAGACACTTAGCACATGACAACCCATCTTCTAAACCCCCATTTTTATTGCTTCAATCATTCTTTTGTTATTATTTTACTTAATTAACTTCCCCCCACCATTTTTTAGCCACGTGGACAAGTTCAACCATCAATGTAATCCACTTGGCAAGCTTCCATCCAATGCCAAGTGTACAATGGCTGTCCACATCAACTCATACGTATGACATATGTATTTCAAGTTTTTCCTCCCCATTATTTTGTGGAAAAAAAAAACAATAAATTAGTAATTGAATCACTCAAATCAATCACATACAAATTAGTTAAATTTGTAGTTTCCAAAACCCATAAACAAGCAAATACTCTTAGCAAGAATATTAAAAAAAAAAAAAAGAGTAAGATATGGTACAAAAATAACAATATAATTTGATCTCACTATCTAAGTCAATAATTTCTGAAACAATAGGATGACTAGCTAAATTTGTAGTTTTGTATGAGAAACTAAACTTACAAAAGTACAAATATCCCAACTATAATTATTCTATAGAGAACTAGTCATACACTCCCTAAGAATTTTGTTTATCTAATTGTGAACGCACATGTATGATGGATAACTACAGTAATTAATCTATTATTTTATATATTATTGGTGTGGTTACTCTACAACTCAATTATAACATATGATGATAAATTAAACTTTAAATTAATGGATTAGGTTTTCAATACATGTCTCTATTCCCTATACTCATATTTGGTTTTATTTAAGAAACTCGATAATATCTAACTATTAGTTTGATATTGGGTTATAACTATATATTACAAAATAAATATTTATAAAAATAATTGCATGTGTGTGTTTGTTTTTGTGTTGTGTAAGGTAACCATAGCAGTTGGCTCAGGGTAACAATCACATGAAATAATGAATTTTTCGTTCTTCAAAACATAAAGGGATTAAAAACGTACTGATTCTAGCTAGAACCCCTAATGTTGGGTATTGATATATAGTAAAAAGAATTCAAAGACTTACAACTAAACACAGAATCTAAACATGTTTGAAGTACGATTAAGATCTAAACTTATTATATATATATATATATATATATATAGAGAGAGAGAGAGAGAGAGACTATAGTATAGTATATAGATGGGGGACTAAGTCATATATAGAATGTGGATAGGTATCTGCTTCTCAACATGATGAGATTACTTTTAAGTTAGCCAGAGCTTGACATAATAAATTATTTTTGGGGCTTTGTGGGTATATGTCTTCATAAAGAATCCAAGTACATGCATGTATATTAGTATATATATATATATATATATATATAGTATGGTTAGCTGCAAAATGGTTCAACAGAGGTCAAGACAAGTTGTCTGGAACTAAAGAATGAATGGCCTAGGTTGATGAGTTGTTTGCACAGATTAGGTAAGCACCTTAATATTCGTGTAGAACCATAAATATATGGATGTTAACGTTGGGATCTAAATCAAGGCAAGACAATTTTCATGGAACGGATAACCTAAGATGGCCCATTTGTTATTAATTGCAAGTCAATAAAGAGTATTTGAAGCCACGAAAGAATAAAATGGACCAAAGCTGATTGCTTAAAGAAGTGGACTAGTTTTTGCATGTTGAGCCAGTCGATCTGCTGTTAGGTTAATATAAAATGGGTTGGGCGGCCGGCCGAGTTGCTTTGTTTTTTTTTAAGGTCTTAAGAAACTATGGGGAATCTATTTTTATGGAACAGAGAGAGAGAGATATATATACTGCATGATTGAGGTGGTTGCACATCTAGTCATTGCTCATTACCTTCCTTGCATACAGGGTATAAAATAAGCCTGCTTGTCCCTTAAACTAGAGATTGATGGACCAAACAAACTGCTAAATCATTCATTCTTTATAAGGAGTTTCAATTTTTCCTTCCTTTTCTTTTGTCTCACAACACTCAAAAAGTTTGATCTCCATTTAAGTAGACTTTTAATAAGGCTATGTGCAATAATTTACAGATCACGAGTGTCAACTACAGAATCAAAAATTTTGTAAGTTAAGAGTCTACTCCTAGTCCTAGGGCTAGGGCCACTCTTTTTAAAGTTTTTGTAAAGAAAATATATTTATATGCCAACAATACCATGTAGTTTGACCGATTTAGTATCACTGACTGATAATAGTATGATATATGTGCTGCTTGTTCTTTTCAGATACAATACTACACTTGCACTACATCATGGGTGGTGTTATTCTCACCCTAAAAGGAAGTACATGGAAAACCAGAAAACAACCAACTCAGATGCTACCGTGAAAACTTGGAAGGGTAAGTAAATCTATTATCACATCACAACTGTTCAAGCTATTCACTTCCTTGAAAAAATAAGAAAATATGAGGCTGATTCTGATACAGATACAAAGATGAGAGTGTTTGCAGATACAGAGCAGGACAAACTGTAAAGAATCCACTTGGGAGGTATCCACAGGGAAGATATCCAATAGGGTATACAAGAGCAGGCAGCATCAAGCATGCAAAGCAATTCCAAATCTTTAAAGAAGAAAAGAAGACTATCCAAACATTCCCTCCCCATCAACCCAATTTCTTATCAGATCCTTTCAGGTTGAGATTGAACCATTTCTTCTTGGATGATTTGTCCTTTCCATCGGAATTTCCATCTTCCCCTGGGCTCTCGCCCTTAAAATCTTCGTTAGGGACTTTACTACTACTGCCGTTGCTAACACCACCGATGATGATTGATCTAGCCACGGTGGTGAAGGAAGAGTGGATGGTGTCGCGCTGTTTAAGCAGCTCGTCAACCTGTAGCAAGAGTAAGTGGAAGTTAATTTTTTAGAAATAATAGAATTGCTGAAATAAGAGGAATACATTGGTAGCTGGTGTTGGATATCCGTTCGAATGAAATTTAAAAAAAAAAAAAAAGAATTTACTGCAGAAATTTCCTAGTCATTTGGAATTACAAGAAAGGACGACCTAATACTACGCGCTCTTAAAATGTTTCACAAATGTATTTAGACCCAAAAATTATACAATTTTGTAAGGTAGCATGATCAGTGAGTGCAATTGATAAAAAGAAGTCGATAACAGGCGGTTGTCTTTTTCAGTACTACAATTAACCCGTTCTATTTTATGTGCACAAAACTGTTATGGAGAATCTTCACAAGCAGCAAAATGCATCAGCAAAAAAAAAAAATCAGTGCTAAGTGCTAAGCCTTAAAGTCAGAAAATTCTATCAAAATATGAGGCTGTCTAGAAAGACTTACTGACTGCTTTTCCTGGCTGTATCTATTTGTCACTTCCTGAAAGCGTGCCAATGCCTGTAGGACATTCAAAGATACATCCATAAATAAAACCAATAAGAGGATTACTAGAAATCAGCTGTTATATGGAAAAGAAAATCAGCTGTTATTACCTTTCTGTATTCGGTCTCAAATTGGCGAAGCTCATTTCTTTTCCTTAAAATCTGAGCCTCAATATCCTTGAGCTTATGTGTAGTGTCTTCATATGACTTTGCACATAGAGCCTCAATGGAATAGCTAGCAGTTTTGAAGAAGTTGTCGCCTGTATAAATCAGACTATTAAGTTCTGGGATAGACTTCATTCCTCTAAGAAATTTGCAATTATACTAGCAACACCAGAAACCAAAACACAAAAGGAAAAAAGTAAGCAGGAGTAAGAGCTATTCAAACCATAAACAGCAAATATGTGAGTGCCAGCTTTTAGTTCTGAGACTTCACAAGGTTGAAGGCCTTCCAACCTTTTGAAGAAAGCAGCTTCAGGGTCCTTAGCCATAGCCAACTGCACCGGCAAAGTGACAAACTTATTATAAAATAAGTCATTACATAAACTTCTTTGGAGTAAAACGGAAAGCAACAATGCCAGTCCTTACTGCATTCAGAGTCGAATCCATCCTGTACACTTGAAAATGTAAGAAATACATTCCTGCAGATGTCACTTTCCCAGTCTTCTCACTATCTTCCTGCATGCAGACGTGATATATTGCATTAACCAGTTCAGCCACACAATGTCAATCACAAGATTACAAAATGCCCCGAGGCAAAACATAGACTCAAGGAGATGCAATAAAAAAAGGTTTCAAATGAAGGGGGGGAAAAAAGTAGAGGATCATTAGCGCATGGAAGTAAATTCATAAACAATCTCCCCAATACAATAAAGAAGCAGATAAACTTTTAAACATAGTTGTTAAAGGAACACCTAGGCTCAAGGCTCAGCTAAGGGCACCTCACTCTATAAGGTGCATGCCTAGGAGCTAAGGTGAACCTCACCCTGAGGTGCAATTCACAAACCAATTCACAAACCATTTACTGCAGAAATTTGACGAGAGAATAACTAGTGCTTCTTTTTTTTTTTTTCTTTTTATTGACTTGTTAAAAGAAATTTGAGAAAACAATAAAACACCCCATTATTTCATTAAATACTGTTGGTTATTTGTTATTTATAATTTTATAAGTTTGCATTCCTCTTTATAGGTATATATTGAAAATAATGATGTATAAAAAAATTTATACATTTTTTAAATTTGTGCCACACATCCAAAGGGCTCGCGTCTGCGACTTGCGCCTCATGCCTAGGCTCCAAGCACTTTTGCACCTCAATACACCTGGCTGATACTTCATAACATCAAGGGATTTGGTCTTAGGATGCACATCTCATCTATATATACAATTATCTTGAAAAATAACAAAACTCTCTATCGTACTTAAAGGGTAGTAATAGGAACAATTAAGTTTGCTGCAGTCACTTTAGGAAGACAGTAAGGACATTAAATATCAATTCAATTCAATTCAAATTAAATAGAATGCTAGACAGAGAACCCCCTCACTGTTTGTACCCCAATAAATGAAGGGGGAGGAGAGAATTTTATGCTCAGGTCCAATTGCTAAAGAATGATAAGTTCAGAAGCTACTACATGGACTTAATATGGGGTTTGGGAAAATTTTAGGTGAAGATGTAATGTCTAGCACATTGCCCAAGCTCTAGTTCACATTCTGCAATTGCATCTATGACAACATGAATCATGAAAAAGTGAACAAAGTGTCCAAGAGGTATAATTGTGAGGCAATAAAAAGTAAAATCAATTTTGGCAAGAGAGGTTTTTTTTTTTTTTTTTTTTCCTGTGAATTTGGCCAGAGAGGTTGGCATAGGACCAAAAGGATTAAAAAGATGAAACAGAAGAGAAGAGAAGGATGAGGATGCTTTTGGTCCTTGATAGGATATTTAGATTTTATCTTTTATTTATTTTGTTAGGATAATTACAGATAGGATAATATCTTTTAGTTGGGACTTAAATCACAATAAGAGACTAAGCCTTGGATTGATTTTGATTAGTTCCCTTCCTTCCCTCCCTCTACAGTCCTCTAATTAAATTAAACTTCTTCATCTGTTATTCTTTTCTTCACTAATTCTTCTCTTATTCTCTCGTCATAAAATAAACAACCCAGAAATATCTGATCCTTCAAAGATTGCCAAGACATACTTTAGTAAAATTGTCAAACTACATTGCCTTCCTACGACCATAGTTTCTGACTTAGATGTTCAATTCACTAGTTATTTTTTAAAATCACTATGGCATCTAACGGGCACCAAGCTGAAATTTCCACTGCATATCATACGCAAATGGAAGATGAAATTTGTTGAGGTGCTTAGTGCAAGACAACCAAAGAAAGTAAAGAAAGTGGGATTTCATTCTCTCCACTGCACAATTTGCCTATAATAGCCCTATCAATAGGTCTACTGGCATGACTCCATTTTATGTTTACAACCCTAAACAGCCTTTAAACCTCACTCCCATGTCACCCCATGTCCAAGTGCCAGAATTTATTGAGATCTTTGCAGAAGACATTAGTGTTATATGTTAAGATAAAGGGCGAAGTGCCAAATAAGCCACTTAATGATGTTAAAAAGACATCAATCATAATGGCTAGTGTGGCCTCAAATTTGAAAGTACAATGACTGGCTTGGCACTTTTTAAAAAACAGTGGCCAGATTGGTCCCAAGTCTAAAAGTACAGTAAGTTACTTGGCCCTTCTTAAAGTACAGTGGCCAATTTAGCCATGAGGCCAATGGCTTATTTGGCACTTTGCCATAAGATCAATAAACAACTTGGGGTGAGTAATGAATTATACAGACCTCGAGCTGACACTTACATACATCAAGTTAAATTCAATATTGGTGATTATGTGATGATTTATCTTAGGCAAAAGCGGTTTCCTCCAAGACTTTTCTCCAAGTTGCAGTCTTGAAGTGTGGATCCTTTTAAAATTTTAAAATGAGTTGGAGCAAATGCTAAGGAATTGATATACCACATAACTTTGGTTTTAGCTCCACATTTAATGTTGAGACTCTCTCTCTCTCTCCATATTTGATATATATATATATATATATTCTTACTTCTTGGCCAATAGATTGGAGAAGTTATGGAACGGCTTTGCTATCTTTGAGGACCATTAACACTGAACCATTTGGTTAGTCAAGATAAGGTTTTCACTCTCTTGATAGGAGATAAGCTGGATATCAAGAAACTCAACTTATTTAGCAAAGGCCATAAAAGTAATTGGTTTGTTAAGTTTTGTTTCTAACGGTTTGTAGAGGGAAGTTGTTAATGATAAGTCTGGGTATCTTGGGGAGACTGGCCCAAGGATAGGGTTAGGTAGGGTCATTGAAAGATATTATTGTTATCTCCCAGTGGCAGTTTTGTAATTTTTTTGAATGAACTTTTGTAATAATCATAGCCCACATGGGCTACTTGTGGTAGCGGGAACTAGAACTTTCCTCACGGTTATAATATGAACCGTACGAAGGGCCTATATAAGGCCGATTGTAGGAGGATGGGACTTCTATGTTGAATGAGAAGATCTTTCTCTCGTGAATTCTCTCATTTCCCTCTCAAGACGATCCGAGAGGAGCTACACGAAGATATGGCAGCCTCTAGGGAGGGAGTCCAACAAGAATTAACGAGGAACCGAGAGAATATGGAGCAATTTGGACAGAGAATCAACAGCATGTTTAACATGCTATCATCCTTGCCTAAATTTCGGTTGCCACCGGAATTCTCCCCCTAGAACAAGTTTCGAGCAGGGATTGGCAGGACCAAGAATCTTCCCTTGGCCCCAAAGAGTCATTGAAGCGGGAAATTCATCCTACGAGGAGACTGGCGATCAGGTAAGAGAAGTTAATTCCCCTAGATCCAATCAAGGCCCTATGCTGAGATTGGAGATCCCTCTCTTTGAAGGATCCAAACCACAATGGTGGATCCGAAGGTGTGAGGTTTTTCTAGTTTTATAGTGTAATTGAGAATCAAAGGATCAATCTAGCTACCGCCTATCTAAATGATACGGCTGATGCATGGTTCCAAGGGTGGTATAGATCGAGGGGGATGAATGCTGGGTGGATAGATTTTGCTGAAAAATTATGTGTAAGATTTGGTGAGAGAAACATGACGAATATAGTAGAAGAGTTTAACAACCTCAAGCAAGAAGGATCAATGACTAAATATCAAGAGAAGTTTGAGGAATTACGAACACTGATGTGGAATGCACAACCTACCTTAACGGATCAATACTTTGTGTCTAGCTTTATTAGCGGCCTCAGGATGAATTGAGGTCAATGCTAAAAATGATGATGCCTACCACAGTTAGGCAAGCTACTGAGAAGGCTAGACTCCAGGAGTTAACGTTGAAGGCGATTTACAAGAAGAATAGACCAATGGTCAGACCCCTACCACCTAGCAACCCTTCCCCAGTAAGAAATACCCAAGCCTTAGTGGCTAGAGGGGTAATAGGAGGGCATAGGGCCAATCCCAACCCCCTACGATCCCCTACTATGAAGCAAAGGAGGCTCATGGGGTTGTGTTACAAATGTGGAGAGAAGTTTGGGCTGGGGCATATTTGCAGGAGACAATTGTTGAATATGGAAGCGGAGGAGAAAGACAGAGGTGAAGAAGGGGAGGATGGAATAGAAGGGAGGCCTAGGCAAGATGTAATAGTAACCTCTACCATCGAAGAAATAGAGCAAGAAGGGGGAGAAATCTCATTTCATGCTCTCAGAGGGGGTACAACAGAGAAGATCATCAAAGTGTAAGTATAAGTGGGAGAAAGGAAGCTGCTAGTGCTAATAGATAGTGGCAGTACACATAGCTTCTTAAATGAAGCTACTACCTTGGAGTTGAGATGCAAAATGACTGCCACAACCCCATTATCAATGACAGTGGCTAATGGGAGCAAAATGTAGAGCCACAACAAGTGTGAAGGGTTTAAGTGGTTTATGCAAGGGCAGAAGTTCCAAACTGATTTGAGAATCCTTGAACTGGGAAGGTGTGATATAGTTTTGGGCGTTTGATTGGATGAGAACAATAAGCCCTCTCACATTTGACATCAACAAATTGGAAGTCACATTGGATATGGGGGGTACCAAATTGACTTTGAGGGGCATCATGGAGCAGGGAGAGTGTAAACTGATAAAAGAGGGCAAGTTACAAAGGCTAATGCAGAGCAAAGGGGGGCAGATTGCTGAATTATTTTCTATCCATGCGCGGGAATGGAATGGACAGGAAGGAAGGGAAGTGGAATATGAACAACTGAAGGAGGGCAACATGGCCATCCTACAGTCCCCTACTAAGGTATTACTTCTTGATAGCTTAAATTTACTCTTGCGAGAATTTAAAGACCTATTTGCTGAGCCCCACTCATTGCCACCCAAAAGAGCCCTTGACCATTCCATATACCTTAAGCGAAACTCACTTCCCATAAACCTACGTGCATATACATACTCACCCATCCAAAAAGCTGAGATAGAGAAGCCTCTAATATGCTCCCTACTTCTATTATCATACCGTCTCAAAGCCCATTTGCCTCCCCTATTTTACTTGTTAACAAAAAAAAGGATGAATGCTAGAGGTTTTGTGTTGACTATCATCAACTCAATGCCAACACCATCAAAAACAAGTTCCATATATCCCTCATTGATGACCTTTTAGATGAATTGAATGGAGCACAGATTTTTTCCAAGCTAGACTTGAGATCCGGCTATCACTAGATCCGGATGACTGCTAATGACACATACCAAAAACTGCATTTGCTACACATCAAGGGCTGTATGAATTTGTGGTGACGCCCTTTGAGCTCACCAATGCCCCAACCACTTTCCAGGCCCTAATGAACCAAGTTTTTCAGCCTACCTTGAGGAAGTTTACCCTAGTTTTCTTTGATGACATCCTCATATACAGCCCGAACTATGAACAACACCTAGACCACCTTCGTACCACCTTTGAGGTCTTGACTTCTAACAAGTTGTATGTTATGCTATCAAAGTGTACTTTTGCTAAAAAAGAAGTGGAGTATCTAGGCCATATTATATCGGGAGAAGGGGTGAAGACTGATCCCAATAAGGTCACAGCCATGGTGGAGTGGCCTAGGCCATAGACAGTAAAAGAACAAAGGGGCTTCTTAGGGTTAATAGGGTATTATCGGAAGTTCATACAAAATTATGGCCCCATCAATAAGCCCCTAACTAAACTCCTCAAGAAGGAAAGCTTCCAATGGAATCCAAGGGCGGAGTCAACCTTCTTGACACTCAAGAAGGCCATGACAAAGGCACTGATGCTAGCTCTCCCAAACTTTTCTAAGTCATTTGTGGTAGAAACAGATGCATGTGACAATGGGATAGATGTGGTGTTAATGCAGGAGAGAAGACCCCTGTCCTATATCAGTCAAGCGTTGGCTTCGAGACACTTAGGCCTAAGTGTTTATAACAAGGAGCTATTGGTCGTGTTAGGAGCTATTGAGAAGTGGAGGTACCTAGAAGCAAGACCCTTCATTATCAAGACTGACCATGGGAGCCTGCAATTTTTATCCCAACGAAGACTGCACACCCAATTGCAGAGGAAGGGAGTATCCAAATTAATGGGGTTGGATTATACTATTGTGTACTGCAAGGGAAGGAAAATGTGGTAGCCGAGGCCCTCTTAAGAAGGGAAGAAAAAGGGGAATGTCAATCTATACTGTCTGTGGTGCTCGAGTGGGTTAAGGAGGTGTTAGGAGCAGCAATGACTGCTTGGTTGCGACCTACTAGTGTTAAGGCTTTGAGGGGATTCTTGGGCCTTACAGAGTACTATAGGCGATTTGTGAAGGATTATGGCCGAATTAGCAAGCCTTTGACGGAACTACTCAAGAAAGATGGGTTTCACTGGAATGATAAAGCGGAAGAAGCCTTCGAAAAACTGAAAGTGGCTATGAGCAAGGTGCCTACGCTGGGTCTTCCAGATTTCTACCAACCTTTTGTACTAGAGACGGATGCTAGTGATTTTGGAGTGGGAGCAGTGTTGACGCAGGGAGGCCGACCCCTAGCCTTCATCAGCCAAGCCTTAGCTCCCAAACATTCGGGTCTAAGCGCTTATGACAAGGAACTCTTGGTTGTCCTAATAGCAATGGAGAAATGGAGGCACTACCTAGAAGGGGACAGATTTATAATAAAAACAGATCATGAAAGCCTTAAATTCTTGCTGCAACAAAAACTTCATACCCATCTCCAGAGGAAAGGGATGTCGAAATTAATGAGGCTCGATTACATAATCCAATACTGGAGGGGATATGAAAATAAGGCTGCAGATGCGTTGTCAAGATGTTTGGAGGAAGGGGGAGCAGCAGCTATTACTGCCTTAACACCTGACTAGTTCCTAGAAATGACCTCCAGCTATAACCAAGGTGAGTGGATAAAGAAGTTGATGGAACAACTCACCATTGACCCTGATAGTAGACTGGGTTTCTGTCACGACCCAAGGGTTAATTAGAATGGCTATGCTGTATTTCTTTTACTTTAATTGTTGCACATATATTCCAGCTATCAATTTAGTTAGAATCAGAAAGACCACATGTGAGGCCTTAGGAAAAGGACAAAATAGTTTGTTGTAACTACTGGAGGGGGGATGATCTGCTACATCCTCACCCACGCCAAGCAGCACCTATATGTATTCATCCCACTCCATGGGAGAATGCATGAATTGATTAATGAAATTCTAATATCTCTCTTTACAATTTCTCTATTTCCCTCTCTCTCTCCCTCTCTCTCGTTCAGCACTGTTCCATTCCTTCTCCCTAATTCTCTGCAATCTCCCCCTTCATTTCTTCTTTGTTTCTTCCCCAAATTCCTTCCAATTACTTCTAAGACCCTAGCTAAACCCTAGGGTCATGACAAATTGGTATTAGAGCCACCGTTCCTCGGCGGTTCTCTCTGTTAAGTGATTCCAACGAATACAAGGACTCCAACAAGTTTCCTTGGTTACGATGTGATAGGCAAATTCAGCTTCCCGTGAGTCTGACGGAGGAGTGGCTCTCGGCTTGAGAATTCCGAAAGTGTGTTCGAGTCTTGAAGACGAAGTTGACCATTGACGCTTGGCCACGAATTTCAGAGAGTCTTGCTCGAAGTGGAAGGGAACGCAACTTCAACGGATTTGGAAGCCAAGTCGTAAGCTACTGCAACCATCGAATTCTCAATTCCGCAGAATTTCGTTGGTTGCAGCACAATCACTCAAGGAAGGCACTATCGGACTCGAAATTGGTAGGTGATAGAGATTGGGTCAGACGTGGAAATAGGAGTCGCGGCCAGTAAGGGACGGTGATTGGGTTGGCGACTTCCTTGGGCGAATGAGGTAAGGCAATTGTCGCCTTTGAATCTGGGCCCTCCTGTTCGAATATTGAGAGGGAAGCAAGTGGTAGCTTTGAAGCTGGAATTTCGGCTGTCGAAATAGATAGCAGCAATACCTAGAGGCTGTTTCTCTGCTGATAGCTGAGACAACGGGTTTCTGGTTGCAATTGAATTCTAGCACTCTTTGGTGTTAGTTGCGTTTAACATGCAAACAAATTTCCGACGATTTTGGGTCGGAATTGAGGACGAAGCTGGTCTGAAGTGACAAGCGTGAAGTAGACCAAGTTCGAGGCAATGCGGGCAGACCCAAAGTGATCACAATTGTCCAAGATTAAGCAATCTTGGTTGAAGATTTAGAGCCGGTGATTCTCGGCGGCTCCCAGGAGCAATTCAGCGATAGAGAACCCACAGTGGCACTGGCCGATTGGCTTCGAGGGTGATCAACGCCGGTTCAGCGGAAGTTTGGCAATTCTTGTTTGTCGTTGGGAGGTGAAGTAGGTTAGGCAAGTCCTCCGACCAGTTCTGGATGGCTCTGAAGGTGGCGGAATAGGTCTTGGATCTCGGCTAAGAAGCCCATCAATTTCGGTATCTGATTCCAGCAAAGTTTGGAGCAGCTGGGAGTGGATTGTGGAAGGCGAATTTGGATGGGTGATTCTTGGCTGTGAATTCCAGCGCTCTTTTACAGTAATTCTGATCCAACTTCATGAACGAAGCAGTAATTTCAGGTGGTAATTCCAATCAAATCCTAGGCTACTAGTAAGGTAAATAAAGGTTAATTTTGGCTTTGAATTTTGGGATAATTTGTTTGAAGAAAAGCAGTATGTATATAGCTCCTTGGTCTTCAAAGTATGTCGATTGTGAAAAGTCAGCGAAGGGGAGGAGTGCATGTAGGAGACCATGGGAGCCTCAATTGCAGTAGAAAAATTCTTCATTGTCAGTTGAAATGGGGTCTCAATTGCAGCGGAACAGTGCTGCATTTTCAGTGGGGTGTCCTACTTATGAAGCTAGGGGAGGCAGCACATACATGAAGCAGAATGCTTCATTTTTAGTAGGAATGGAGCCCCAATGGCAGCCAAAGAAGGCTGCATTTTCAGTTGGCAACAACAAGGAACAGAAGAAGGGGATCAGCAAATTGGACAAAGGAACCAGCAGTGGGTTTTATGAAGAGTGCAAGGAATTTGGTCGAATGTTTCGCGAGAAGTTGTAAGAGTTTGCAATGATACTATCTAAGGAGTATCATTACAGTTTTCCCGTCGAATACTTTGATGACTATCATGAAAGTTTTAACAAGGATGAGTTTCTTAAAATGGAGAAGCTGAAGGAGAAGACAAGAAGGTGGGAAATTGATTCATCATTGACTTCTGAGTATGTGCTTGGGTATTTTGAATTAGGCAGCAATATCAAGAAGGATGTTGGCAGCATCAGAGATGATATTGGTGATGGATTACATCCTTCAAAGGGAACCTATAATGAACAGATTGATAGGACAGCCAATGCAGAGGGATCATCTGATATTGCTAAAAAAGAAGTCCAAATAGAGGGGAATTGCAGCCAACAAAAGGTAAAAGAAGTTGTAGGTTTTGCCGAAGGGGTTGTAGCTGGAAAAAAAACTAAGGGAGGTAGCTAAAGAAGTTGTAGGTTTTGCCCAGTGTTATTAAAGGCGCGCCTTGATACCAGGCGCAAGCCTGGCGCCTAGAACCCGCCCAGGCGGGCAAGATCTGCCCAGGCGCGCCTGGGCGCATCCAAGCCCTCAGGCGCAGCCTTGGGCTTAGGCGCCCAAGGCTGCGCCTAGTTTATTTTAATTAAATTTCAGTTTAATTTTAGTATTTCTTGCAATATTTTAATCAAATCTAATCTTATTTCAAATTATACCTAAATAAAAGAAAACAATATATTCTGAAAAGCTGAATTCTAAGAGACTTAAAATAGAAGAAATCCCAAAAGTCTGTTGTTGTCCTCTCCTCTCCCTTCTATTCTATTCTCGACTATTCCTCTCCACGGCAGTCACGGCACAGCTCCAATACAACCAGAACTCCTCCCCCTTTCTCGGCTTTCCTCTCCTTCAAACGGACGGCTGCAACGGCACAGCCCTCCCTTCTCGCTCGGCTCTCCTCTCCCTATTCAAACAGATAGGATAAGCTGCACAACCACCCTTCTTGGCTCTCCTCTCCCTCTTCAAACGGACAACACCCTTCTCGGCTATTTTTTTTGAAGACAACACAGCTACAGCTGCTACACAACTTATCTCCCTTCTTGACTCTACTCTCTCTTCTTCAAACGGACAGCCGACAGCATAGCTATTAGCTATTAGCTACTAGCGGCTAGCAGCCTACTGCATCATCTCCCTTCTCAGCATAGCTATTAGCAACAGGAAACAACAAACATCAAACAAAGGAAACAACAAACGGTTTCCAGGTATGTTCTTGTTGTCTCCTCTCTTTATTTATTTTCTAGTTTCAAGTTACAAGTTTCAACACAAAGGGCAGCCGGAAGCAAGCCAGCTGCCAACAACTGCTAATTTCTTATTGTTGTTGGATATTTATTTGTTCTTGGAGGAGTTATTTTATTACTCCTAAGTTCCTAACAGTTTATTACTATTCTATAAATGGAATAGTGGGCAGCAGCTCTTAGTAGCATGAGTTGCATGGCTCCAATACTGTTCATAAATAGAACAGTGGTCAACGTCAACTGCATCAGCACTCAACCCCATGAGCTGCATAGTTGCAATGACAAATGACCCTTTGCGGTATTTTTTTTTTTTCCTTAAGATGGTCTTTAGAGTGAGTGGTATTGTTGTTGACATGTTGTGTATCTTGCAGGAATCAAAAATTTAAAATGACATCCAACACTATTGATCCTAATCCTGATAGTAGATCTGCTGGTAGAAGAAAAGATCCAGCATGGAAATATCATAGTTTGGTAAATCCCAATGACCTTAACACTTTCAAATGTAATTTTTGTGGGAAATTAACCAAAGGAGGTGTATACCGAGCCAAACAGCACCTTGCTGGAGGTTATAGGAATGCTGAAATTTGTTCAAAATGTCCTCCTCATGTTAGAGACGAAATTATAGAGTTTATGTCAAAAAAGAAAGGGAAGAATGACTTTGATGATATGCCAGATTTTGATGATATAGACACACTAGGAGATGATGTTGATGATGAAATGGACGTAGGGGCCTTCCAAAACCGTGGTAAAAGGCCTATGCAAGGACAAGCATCATCTATGCAACAAAAAAAACAAAGGCAACAGCAAAGAGGGCCTCTTGATTTGTTTTTATCTGCTAAACCTAAAGTGAGTAATCAAAAGGATGCAAAAGGAAAGCAAACTACAATAGAAAGTCATGTCAATAAAGAGTTGAGAGAGAATGCATGTGTTTGGTTTAGTAGATGGATGTATGAAGCTGGTATACCATTTAATGCAGTCAATTACCCTAGTTTTAAGCCAATGATGGAGGCTGTTGGGCGAGCTGGTCCGGGAATGAAACCCCTAAGTTTTCACGAGGTTAGAGTACCTTATCTTAAGAAGGAGGTGGAACACACAAAAGAAATTATGAAGAGTCGTAGGGAGGAATGGGCAAGATATGGATGTACAATCATGTGTGATGGTTGGAAGGATAAGCGAGATAGGTCTTTACTCAACTTTTTGGTAAATAGTCCGAAGGGGAGTGTGTTTATTGAATCTATTGATACATCTTCCTATGCTAAAGATGGAATGAAACTTTACCAATTGCTTGACCGATTTGTGGAGGAGATAGGAGAAGCAAATGTTGTTCAAGTTGTAACTGATAATGCTTCAGCGAATGTTCTAGCTAGTAAGTTTTACTTCTACTAATTTATTTTTTTCTTTTTAACTTTTACTGAAATTAAGGACTATTTTTTTCCTTGAATTAATGTCTTGCAGGAGAGTTCTTAATGACTAAGCACAAGAATTTGTATTGGACGCCGTGTGCTGCCCATTGTTTGGACTTAATGTTGGAGGACATTTTTAAAATTCCTAAACTTAAAGAGCACATTTCAGAAGGCATGTTCAGTCAATGGGTACCTATATAGCTCTACACAAGTATTAAATATGATGAGATCATTTACACAAAAAAGAGAGATGCTAAGACCTGGAAAAACAAGATTTGCCACAGCTTTCCTCACCCTTTCAAGATTTCATAAACAAAAAGCTAATTTGAGGAAGATGTTCACTTCAGAAGAGTGGACTAACTCTAGATTTGCAAAGGAAACACGAGGTAAGCAAGCAGCTCAAACAGTGCTCCAGGAATCATTTTGGAAAAATATTCTTTTTGCTCTCAAGGTGTCTGGACCTCTTGTCAAGGTGCTTAGAGTAGTGGATAATGAGGACAAACCTGCTATGCCCTATATTTATGAGGCTATGGATAGGGCAAAAGAAGCCATCGCAAAATCTTTTGATGATGAGAGCAAATACGAGAAAATATTTGAAATCATTGATGAGAGATGGAATGTTCAGTTGCATCGTCCTTTACATGCAGCTGGATATTATTTGAATCCAGCATTTTTTTACTCAAATGAAAGTATTAGAGAAGACAACGAGGTTATTGAAGGGTTGTATGCTTGCATAGAGAGGCTGGTTCCCACCGCAGAAGTGCAAGACAAACTTTCGAAGGAGTTGAGCTTTTATAAGAATTCTGAAGGGTTATTTGGCAAACAAATATGTATTAGAGGAAGGAATCAATTATCACCAGGTAACACGGTTTTCTAAATTATCTAATTTAGATTAGAATTAGATCAATAATCTATATTTTTAATTGCTAATTTGTATGTGTTTTTCTCAGTTGAATGGTGGTCTCAATTTGGCACTGGAACCCTAATTTGCAAAAGTTTGCCATGAAGATTTGTAGTCTCACTTGTAGCTCTTCAGGTTGTGAAAGAAATTGGAGTATCTTTGAGCATGTAAGCATTTCAATCTTATTAGTAATATTAAGTATTAACTAGATGATTTCTTATATCTTTTAACTTACTAATTCTAATTTAATTATTATGGCAGCTTCATAACAAAAAGAGAAATCGATTGGAGCAACGACGTCTTAATGATTTGGTATTTGTGAAGTATAATAGAGCTTTGAGACGTCGCTTCAATTTACGTAAATCAATAGATCCCATTTCCTTGGATGAAATTGATGAAAGTAATGAGTGGTTGCTTGGGACAATTGACCAACTTGATGATTCAGATAATGAACTTGTACATGAGGGCGATGATTTAACATGGGCTGATGTTTCTAGAGCTTCTGGTGTTGAAAAAGCTCACTATGCAACTAGATCAAATGCTCCAACTCTAAATTTGACAAAGAGTAGAAGAAGGGCTACTTCTACTTCAAATGCTCCAATTGAACCTGATGAAGATGAAGAGGAAGAGAGATATGATGTGGAAGAAGAGGATATTGGAGATGATGTTTCTGATGATGGGAATATGGAAATGTTCGATCTTGATGTTGACAATGAGGATGATTTTTAGATTATCTAATCTTAATTAGGATTTAAGATCTACAAACCTCTTTTGGATTTAATCTAATATTAGTTAAAGACTTTTCTTACAAATTTTTTAAACTTCCGTGATACTTATATTTTGGTTGCTGAAATATGTTTGGATTTGTTGTGCTGGAATTCACAGATATGTAACTTGTTTTAATATTTATTTCTCTTAATAGTTAGCATATGTTGAATTTTTTATTTTTTTTATAACATGTTTGTTAAAATATTAGTAGAAGTTAGGACTTATTTTATACCTTTTTCTTTAACTAGGACATATATTTTTATTTTATTTTATTTTTATTAATTTGCGCCTAGTTCCACCAGGCTCACGCCTTGCCTTGCGCCTTGCGCCTCAAGCTCCAAGACCCTTGTGCGCCTTGCGCCTTTAATAACACTGGTTTTGCTGAAGGGGTTGTAGCTGGAAAAAAACTAAGGTAGCTGAAGAAGTTGTAGGTTTTGCTGAATGGAACAAAATTCCCACTACTGTATTGGTTCCTCCTCGAGTTGGCAAATTCGAATGCTGGTCTATTGCATTGACTGATGAACAGATGGTTGAAGACGATGTGGCAACAAGTCATGATGCTGTTACGGTTGAGAGAAAAGAAAAGAGGAAAAAGCCTAGAAGGATAAAGAAGGAAATAAGCATTAAACTGATAGAGAAGGCTGGAATTGGATGAATAAGAACAGCTCAACGTAATAAGTTTCTTGAGGACAACAAACCTTTCAAGGGGAGGGAATTGTCACGACCCAAGGGTTAATTAGAATGGCTATGCTATATTTCTTTTACTTTAATTGTTGCACATATATTCCAGCTATCAATTCAGTTAGAATCAGAAAGGCCACATGTGAGGCCTTAGGAAAAAGACAAAATAGTTTGTCGTAACTACTGGAGGGGGGATGATCTGCTACATCCTCACCCACGCCAAGCAGCACCTATATGTATTCATCCCACTCCATAGGAGAATGCATGAATTGATTAATGAAAGTCCAATATCTCTCTTTACAATTTCTCTCTTTCCCTCTCTCTCGTTCAGCACTGTTCCATTCCTTCTCCATAATTCTCTGCAATCTCCCCCTTCATTTCTTCTCTGTTTCTTCCCCAAATTCCTTCCAATTACTTCTAAGACCCTAGCTAAACCCTAGGATCATGACAGTTTCACTCTTAAAAATGGAATGATCAGATATAAAGACAGACTGGTAACTGGAGATGATGAACCTTTAAGGAGGAGAGTGCTGAAGGCTCTCCATGAGTCCCCTGTGGGTGGCCATTCAGGAGAGCTAAATACCTACAACTGGGTGAAGCAAGTGTTTTATTGACTGGGACTAAAGAAGACGGTAAAAGAATATGTCAAGGCATGTGACATTTGCAGCAGATGCAAACATGAAAACATACACCCTCCGGGGCTCTTGCAACCTCTACTAATACCTGATCAAGGATAGACCAATATCAGCATGGACTTTGTAGAAGGGTTGCCAAGATCGGAAGGGAAAGATTCTGTGCTAGTGGTGGTTGACAGGTTCACAAAATATGCTCACTTCATAAGCTTAACCCACCCATTTAGTGCTCAGGAAGTGGCCAGAGTATTCCTCGATTAGGTAGGTAAGCTACACAGTCTGCCCTAGGTGATTGTTTCTGATCAGGATAAGATCTTCACTAGCTTGTTGTGGAAGGAGCTCATGCAGTCTTTGGGAACACATCTCCACGTGTCTTCCTCTTATCACCCCGAAACTAACGGGCAAACCAAAAGAGTGAATCAATGCTTAGAAACGTATCTCAGGTGTGTATGTTTAATGTATCCTACCGGGTGACATAAATGGCTCTCTCTAGCACAATGGTGGTACAACACCAGTTCTAATTCCTCCCTAAGAAGGACCCCATTTGAAGCACTCTTCGGGTACCAACCTCTTATTCTTCCATTAGGGGAAAGGGGCCATAATCTCGTGGCCACAGTGGATGTTTACCTTGCCCAACAACAACAAATGTTACAAACTCTCAAACAGAAGTTAGTCGGGGCACAAAACCGAACGAAACAGTTTGCAGATAAGAACAGGAGTGAGAGGGAGTTCAAGGTGCGGGACAGAGTGTATTTGAAGCTGAGCCAAGTACAGTTGAAGACCATCGTGCCCCACAAAATAAACAAGCTCAGCCCAAAGTTTTATGGCCCTTACGAAGTAATTGAAAAAGTGGGGAAGGTTGCATACAAGTTACAACTTCCAAGGGAGTCATCCATTCACCCTGTATTTCATGTGTCACTTCTAAAACCCTCACATGGCAACAATCCAACAAGTCCTACCCTGCCTCTCACAGCCTAGAGTAGCCAGCAAGAGGCAGAACCTATAGCTATTGTTAGAAGAAGAATTATCTACAAATAGCGAGCTCCCATCACACAAGTGTTGGTGCGCTGGTCAAACCTCCACCCAGAGAATAATACATGGGAGTACTTGCCGGATCTGCTCTAGCAATTTCCCCGAGCCGCAGGATTACTCTAACCTACTTGAGGACAAGTAGAGTCTCTAACCGGGGGGAGTTGTCATAGTCCATTGGCTAAGGGAGGGCGGCATTCGGATAATAACAGGGGAGTAGTTAAGAATAGGGCATTATTGTAATAAGAGAAGTAGAAGCAGTTACAATTCAAATGTAAACTCAAAATGAGGTGCCAAGGCTGGCTATATAAGCCAAGCCCGCGGCCAAGTTGAGCATGAATGAGAAAATACAAATTTCATTTTCCCTCCACACTTCGATTTCGATCTCTTTCTCTCTCAGCTCTCTCCCTCATCACTCAATTCTCCCGATTACACCTCAATTCCCCGCAATTCTCCATTGAATTGTGAGAGAATTCCTTGTCAGAAACAGAGTTCTAACATGTGTGTGTGTGGAGAGAGAGAGAGAGAGAATTGGTTCTAATTTGGTCTAAGAGTTTGGTGCATGAGAAAGTTGGCCAAGTATGGGTGGGGAGTGGTGCATTAACAAAGGTGGTCGAGAGATTGATGGAGGTAACAAGGACCACCTCTGTATTTTCTTTGCATTCAATCTCCTTTGTTTTCTTTTACGGGAGCTCCGAAAGATAATAGTGGTATCTTGAATTAATTGCATGACATCTATAATGCACGAACATTTCCTAGGAGTTGTATAGGTGTCGTCGACATGTCAAACACTCTGACACGTATTGGACACGCCCATGTGGCGTGTCCGACACTTTCTGAAGCTTCTTTAAAAGGATATGGGCAAACACGTGTCCTGTATGGGGACACTTGTAGGACATGCATGTCCCCCATGCGAACACTTCAAAGACTAATAAGTAGGGGTTTTCTTTTTTACTCTTTAGTTTAACAACTTGGTAATCACATTATTCTTTTATTTTTCCATGTTTTAATTGCATGACGGTTCAGTTTTCATACCCTTCATGCTTCTATTCTCTATCTCTTTAAACATCAACTAGATTGTGAGAGACAAAGACAACTAGATTGCAACATGGAGACCAAGAATAATGATCCAAGAGCCTATATAATGTACTTTTTATCATACAAATACCCCAGCTCAGCACATCTTATGCAGTTTTGGGATTCCGCCTTGCATTTCAACCAAAGGTAAAAATATAATTGACCTTTTTACATCAAGATAGTCTTAGGAAGACAATGACAATATTTGATAAAGAAGAACAACTGAACCAATAACTATTTTAGGTGGCAGCCTCTGCCATCCCCTGAGGTGCAATACAATATAGCAATATACATTCTATCACATGGCCATCCAACTCAGCAATTCTTTATGCAGTTTTGAGTTTGTTGTACAATCAGGGCTCTGGAATGCATTTCTAACAAGAGTTATTAGATTAACCTTCTTCACATCCACTCTCAGGAACTCACAATATGTGACAATGAACAGCCACCGTATTTGTAATGCCCCAAAATTTAAAAGAATTTTGGGGAAAATGAATATAAATATATATATATATATATCCTTAAGAAGAAATCAAAGGGATGAGTCTCGTAAGCCATTATGGGATAGAAGGGTTAACTATATCAATGTTGGAAACATGTGTGTATATATGTGTGTATGGAATAATATGATAACTTGAATCAAAGGATAAGATAGATGAAGTATATGTATATAAAAAATAACATAATAAATTAAATATGTGACTCAGATTAAATCAATAAAATTAATTGGAATTTAAAGGATAATTTTTTGCATAATAATGATTACTAAGATAAGATATGGTAATGATTAAGGGCCAAATGCAATTAATTTTTAAAATATCTTGAGGATTTGCAGAGAATTTTCAATTTGTTGAGGGTCCGCAATTTTTATAACTGGAGAGGGGCAAAGTGTAATAAACAGAAAGTTAGTTGGGCCTGAGTGCGATAAAAAGGGGACCAAACTGTAATTTTTGAAAGTCTTTTACTGTGTGAATGCTGCAACACTGAGTTACCCCCTCCAGTAACCATGGCACCACTTGGAGGGCTGAAACATGGGGCAATGATGGCCCTACAAGCCAACCATGGCTTTTGATTGGTGGATTTTGGCTGGGGTTTGACTATAAATTGAAGGGTCTGCAGCCAAGCTTTGGGCAGGTAACTGGTTGAGTTTTGAATGGATTTGAGAGCAGTGGTTAAGGAAAGAGAGGAAGTGATTGGGAAAAAATTGAGAGAAAAAGGTGAGTTTTGGGGGTTGTTGGGACTTTGCTGAAAAAACTAGTCCAGCAAGGCACCAGCGTTAGCATCGGCGGCCCTTTTGACTAGAAAAGAAGAAGAGAATAAAGGAGGAAGAAAGAAGAAAAAGAGAAGAAATCAAGGTGTTGCATGTAGGAGGCGGCAAACAAATGGTTGGAGAAGACAACAAAGACCGTTGGCAGTCAGGTGCTTCCATCACTCACGTCAAGCTGAAATGCACATGAATCCCATGTGACAGAAGAAAAAAAAGGGGAAAAAAGAAAAAGAAAAGAAAGACAAAGAAGAAAAATAGGAAAGAAATAGAGAAAATTTCTGGAAAAATAGAGAAACATTCTCGAAAATTATTTTGAGGCTTGGGACACATACCAAATCAAGTTCAAGGTTCAGGGACATTCCACCACGCAAACAAGGAATAACATGCATGTTGAGACAGTTAATTTAACACTTCTTAAGGTGAGTGGTTTCCCCTAAACCTTAAAAGACTAATGGTGCATGATTCATCATTTGAGTTGCAAGAATCATACTTCATTTTGTGGTGCTCATGCCACTTAAATTGCAATTTTGTCATGTTATTTCTGCAAATTGTATTTTTGTGGGTATTAATGGCATAAATAAATGAATGGTGGTCATACCTCATATTTTGTGGCTTTGTGTGCAAGGATGGATTAAAATTTATTTATCATCAATGAATGAGGGGCTCTCACCATGATCCTGGTGTATCAAATTGTATAACTTGATAAATAAAGCAGTGGATCCCCTTAAAAACACATGGTGATGTTGGATCATATAGAGTCTCATATTTGTATATTTTGCATCCCATATGCATGAGAATAATTTTAACCCTCACCAAGAGGTTTATCTCTTACATCAACATATTCAAACAAGCTAAGCAAATTGAGCTATAGCAAAGGTAAGGAAAGGGCTTTGAAAGATTAGTTTCTGTTGCTTACTTTCACTTTATGTTTTATATAAAGAAAGTTATATATTATTGAGACATTAAAACCTTTTTGGATGTTTTAATAATTTCTATCAGAGAACTATACTATTTAAGTTAGAAGTTTTATGACATATTGTATAAGTTTGTAGTTATATGCCTCAACAGATTTCAATCTAAACCACATTTTGAAAGTTTATGTTATTACTTATGATAATTATACTTCAATTTAGGTTCAATCTAGACCATGCTCCGTGCTAAACTCTGTTACCTGCCCTAACTTTACTTTTGTTGAGATTGTTATGTTAAAGGGGTTAAAACAGGATTTTGGAAAACTTTTAGGTCAAAGTGTAATTACTGAAAAAATTCCCAAGGGAATAAAAGGTTTGGAAAAGTGGGGTGTTGTAATATTTACTTTTAAATGGCCTTACTTGCCATCCGCCAAGAAGCCTATTTAATACACATTCTATCATACAGCTACCCCAAGTCAAAAATTGATAGAAGTTGCAAGTTTCTTAACAAAAGCAATTCTTACATTGCAACAATCATATACAAATGCAAAAACATGTTAAAAAGAAAAGAAAAAAAAAATCATATCATTTTTTTCTTCAGTTTCTTTTTAATGTTGAACAAAACTTGCACCGATCAAACCACATTGTAAAGTTTTTTTAAAAAAAAATATATATAGAATAAAAGTGAACAGAATGAGAGAGTATAGTACCTGTAAAGCCAAACCATATCCACCATTGACATCTTGTTCGAAATACAGTAGCTGCACATTAGGAAACACAAACGTTGTTTAGTGATATTGCAGATAATGCTTTGAGAACATAGAGATCACAATATTATGAAATAAGTGGTTCTATAACAATAAACCTTAAATTTGCTTTGTGCAGCTGAAGTAACTCTAACTACAATTCCTGCCTCAGCTTGTTCCTCATTAATAGTTACACCAAAGAAATGAGCGCATTGCTTCTCTACCTGCAGTCAAAAACTAAAACAGCAGTGAGAGGCAGTAACACAGAAGCAACTATGCAATATACAGGTATAAACCAAGCAAGCACCTTTCCACTAACAGATGTTCCAATTGGGAGAGGTCTGACTGTGACAGTTCCATTCAAAGCTTCTTCTAGAACATTAGCAGAAATAGTAGTCTTGATAGGGACGCCTAGCTTGCTATAACCAGGATTAAAGGGTAACTGATACATACACACTAATAAAAGAAACTTACATCTCCAATCAGATAAAATAAAAACACATTACCTGAATAATGCGGCAAACATTGTGTTAACTGTTCCAAGGTTAGAGAGATCAATTTCCATATCCATGCCTTCACCCTCTAGAGCCTGTTCATTTAATTTCAAAGTTTATTGTTAACAGCATAATGAATAAGCATTCAAACTAGTTAGTTAAAAGTTTTGGAAAAAAAAAAAAAATTGAACTTGTAAAACACAAAATTAGTACACAAAATGTTAGGAGTTAAAATATGATAAATAGACACGAAAAAGATAGAAAGTGAATTTTGGACGGAATATGTTAAGACTGGATAAATGATTGATGCCCTCTTCAAAAAGAAAAAGTTATTAATATATGAAAATTACGACATCTTCTAACAGAGAAACTCTACCTAATTTTCACATGCATGGAGATCATTCCCAACAACCAACATTAGAAAGAGAGTTACATGAACATGCAGGCCATCTTTTCCCCAGAAAGCTCCAATTTATAGGGAGGAAGAAATACCAAGTATGAAGAGAAATAGAACCACATGCCCACGGACAAAAGACTTTCATAACTTCTGCAAAATACTTCCATTTTGTGCAGGAGGAACCAACAAAAAACATCACAAACATCATACGGTATTGATGTCACATGGTAAACAGAAACTAAAATTATCTCGGTTAAAGAGGGAGAGAGGGAGGCAAAGAGACGGTGTGTGTAAGAGTTCAGCATTCTTGAAAAGGTATAATGTCCTTTTGTACTTAAGATTTTAATGTAGCTACATTAGGAGGCTACATAAGTGTCACATTAACAGGCTGTTTAGCTGTTGTCCTAGTGGCTGCTGAGCCTTGTAAAAATAAAACCATGTTTGGCATAGCTGGAGAAATGTTCCAGCATGCCCTTGGACATGTTGTGAGGCCAAGTGGGCAAGTTGGGTAACTGTTTTGGCGCCCAAACTCAGCTCCAAATCAGTATAAATAATACTAATCCGCGCCTAATCCCACATGATGAATGAAGTAAAGAAATCAGTTTCCCTCTTCAATTCTCTCTCTCTCTCTTATTTTCCTCCCTTTTCTCTCAATTCTTCCCCCTAAATTCCCAATTCTCCCATTTGATCAATTCTCTACGATTGAGAATTTCCTTTGTCAGATCAAGAATATGACAAATTGGTATTAGAGCCAGGTTCTAGCCAGTGAATTGTGAAGGGCAATCAAGCATGGCAACAATACTCAGATGAAGCACATGGAGACTCAGCTACAGCAGATGTCCGTTTCAATGGCGGAGATGCAGAACAAAGTGGATTCAATGGAAGGAAGGATGGAGACGGCAATAGACCGGAAATTGGAGACGATAGCAGGAAGATTGCTCGCGGACTTACGCGAGGACATGTGGGAACAGATAAGGGAAAAGATGCAAGAGCAAGGGAATCTGTTGCATGATCAATTGCAACAGTTCATGCTCATGTTCTCGAGCCAGAATCAGGTAAGGATATCTCCTAATTTTCCCCCTAGAAATAGGATGGATCTAATCCTTCCAGGGAATAGAAATAACACCCGCAATGCGGGATCATCTGAGTTGGAGGGAAATCCAATAGTGGTGGGAGAGAATCAAGTGGAAAGGAGGCAAGAGGCTCAAATTCCTCCACACCACACTGGTTTTCTAGTACCAAAACTGGAATTACCAGTGTTCCGAGGGGCAGAAGCCTCGTTGGTGGATAAGGAGGTGTGAAAAACTGTTTAGCATCCACCAGGTAGCAGACGATCAGAAGGTGACTCTAGCATCAGCCTACCTTAATGATGTGGGGGATGTGTGGTTTCAAGGCTGGTCCAGGGTAAGGGACAATTATACTTGGGATGATTTCACCTAGGGATTATGTGGGAGGTTCAATGAGAGGGGGATGATGGACATTGTAGAGGAATTTAATAGGCTGAAGCAAGATGGTACCGTGCAAGAGTACCAATTAATATTTGAGGAACTGAAGTCCCTTATTCTGAGTAGGAACCACTGAGGAGTATTTTGTCTCCATCTTTGTGTGTGTATGTTGTTTGGGGGGGGGGGGGGGGTGTTGAATGATGAGATACGATCAACAATTAAGATGTTGAAACCACAAACAGCGCAAGAGGCAGTTGAGGGAGCCTCATTAGAGGAGTTGATAGTGGAGGCCTAAATGAAAAAACAAAGTTAGGATAGAGGGGTTAATCCGAGGGTAGTGCCATCTGGAGGGAGGATACAGGGGAAGGATATCCTAAGGGGAGGAACTGGGGTGAAATACTTGACATCTACACCCCCTAACACGAATCTACAGCAGAGGGAGAAAGCTTATCGAGCAGAGGAGAGTAGTAAGGTTATGTTTTAGGTGCGGGGACAGATACTCCCCAGCACATCAGTGTAAGAAGCAATTGCTCCTTCTGGGAGGAGGAGGAGGAGGAGGAAGAATTGGTTGTGATTGAACAAGAGGAAGAAGAAGGCGGTGGGGTTATTTCCTTACATGCAATCAAGGGAGTAGCTAGCAGCAAGATCATTAAGGTGGAAGGAAAGGTGCAGGACGGTACCCACATGGTCTTGATTGATAGTGAGAGTACCCATAGTTTCATTGATGAGGGAACAGCCAAGAAGATGAGCTGCCAATTAGCTAGCACACAACCATTGTCCGTCACAGTTGCTAATGAGAATAAAGTGATCAACAAATCCGCATGCCTAGGGTTATGTTGGGAAATGCAAAGAGAGGATTTCCAGGCTGATTTAAGGTTGCTCAAGTTGGGGGGATGCCATATTGTGTTCGAGGTTGATTGGATGCGAGAAGTGAGTCCAATTAGCTTTGAGTTTAACAAAATGGAGGTAACTCTAAAGGAGGGAAGAAGAGTGGTGTTGTAGGGAAACATGGAGGTGGGAACATGCAAACTGATCAAAGGGAAGAAGCTGCAACAATTATTCAAGAAGAAAATATCACAAGCGGCACAATTGTTTTCAGTTGAAGCCACTAAGCAACAAGAGACAAAGGGGGGAGGAGGATCTAAACTAGGGGTTCCAAATAGTTACCGCCATTTCGAAGGTACACGAACGGGCCCTCCTTGATTTATTATTGGTTGAATATCACGATCTTTTTGTAGAATCTAAGTCACTACCAACCAAAAGATCATTAAACCACACCATACCCCTCATGCCTAATGTGGAACCAGAAAACATTAGGTCTTACCGATACCCACCAAAACTGAAATCTGAGATTGAGAAACTTGTAAAAGAAATGTTGAGCTAATTGACAAGTTCTGATCTGACAGAGGAAGTTCTTTTGTAAATTTGGAAGAACGTCTAGGCGGGAAAGGTTTAGAACGAGAATAGGGGAAGAGAGAACTGAGATTAGAGCTAGAATAGAGAGAATGAGAGGGAAAGGAATTTGTGGAATAATCCTCACATAATTCCCCATCCTCAACTTATTTGTATTTATAGAAGAATTACACGACTTGGCGCGACAGTTAGGGAGCTAGCCCATGCGTGTGCCATTTGAATTATTCCCCATTGATTTATTACAACAATGCCATTATACCTTCTAATTATAGATATACCCTTAGTCTATGACAATTCCATCCCCTTAAAACCTTTCTTGCCCCCAAGAAATTATAGTAGACTTGTCATCCTAGGAAAGCATTGCAAAAAGTCAGGGAGATACTCCCACGTGGTGTTGTCCAGATGTAGGTGAGACCATTGCACTAGGACTTGAGTCAATGGAGCCGTGTCATTGTAGACCACCCGTTTGTCCAGCACTACCACTGGTTCTCCTTCTTCCTCGATGTCTTCTAGGGGAATGGGCAGTGTACTACTGGCACTGTCTGCTGGTCAAATAGATTTCTTTAGAAGGGAAACGTGGAACACTAGATGAAGTCCCACTCCCTCGGGCAACTAGAGACGGTAAGCTATAGGGCCCACCTTCGCCAATATTTTGAATGGCCCATAAAATTTGAGACTGAGTTTAGAGATTGGCCCTTTGTGGAACAAGTGGTGTTGGAATCTTCTAACCTTTAAGTAGACCTCAACTCCTCCTTCAAATTGTCTCTCTGCTCAATGTTTATCCGCTAACTGTTTCATCCGTTGGCTTGCTAGGGTTAATTCCCGCTTAATTGTCAGTAGAGCATCTTGTCTGTCCTTCAAGTACTGATCAACTGATGTTTCCAGGGGAGAATAATGCATTACAGCAGGGATGATGGGAGGTAGATACCCAAACAAAGCTTCGAAAGGAGTCCTTTTGTGTGTTGTATGATAGTTGGTGTAATACCACCATTGGGCCAGAGCTACCCATCTACTCCAAGTCCTTGGCTTGGAGACACATAAGCACCTAAGACAAGTCTCAAGACATTGGTTGACTCTTTCAGTCTGCCCATCTGTCTCGAGATGATAGGCAAAAGAAAGATGTAGCTTGATGCCTAGCCCTTAGAGTAAGGATTTCCAGAATTGGCTGGTAAAGACCTTATCACGATCAGAAACTACCACCTTAGGTAAACCATGTATTTTGAAGACTGAATCCATCAATTTCCTTGCTACTTCAGTGGTTGTGAACGGATGAGCCAACGTGAGGAAATGGCTGAATTTAGTTAGCTTGTCCACCACAACCAATAGAGTATCAGCTCCCTCTGATTTTGGTAGGCCTTCAATAAAGTTCAATGAAATCAATTCCCAGGCTTGGGAAGGTACTTCCAACAGTTGTAGGAGGCCTGGATAAGGAATCTGCTCATGTTTGCACCTTTAACAGGTAGTGCATTCCATGACCAATCTGATCACATCCTTCTTTAACCCTTTCCAGTAAAAAAGTTGTTGAACCCGCCTGTAGGTCACATTGAGTCCTGAATGCCCACCTATGGGGGAGTCATGCAGGTTCTGGAGTATCTTTTTCTTCAACTGTTCGTCATTCCCAATAACCACTCTGTTTTGGAACCTCAATAATCCACCTTTTAGTTGGTAGTTAGGGTCAGCAGTTGCCCACACTGAGATCTTAGTAAGCAAATATGTGATCCAAGGAGCCTGGTCATAGCTGTGGGTAATGTCTTGCACCCAATCTGAAACCAAAGCCGAAATGGACTGACAAGAGGCTGGGACAACTGTCCTTGACAGAGCATCAGTTGCTCTATTTTCTTTCCCTTTGTGATAGAGAATAATGAAGTCAAATCCCATGAGTTTGGTAATTGCCTTTCTCTGTAACTGATTATATACTCTTTGTTGGGATAAGAATTTAAGACTCTCATGATCTGTCTTAACGGTGAATTTCTTGCCTTCTAGGTAATATCTCCATTTTTCCACAGCCATTAGAATTGCCAGCAACTCCTTGTCATATATACTTAGGCCCATATGTCTTGGGGCCAATGTTTGACTTAGATAGGCCACCGGTCTCCCTTCTTGGCTAAGCACAGCCCCTATACCGGTGTCACATGCGTCTATTTCCAGAATAAACTCCTTAGAAAAATCTGGTAGAGCCAATGTTGGGGCCTGTGTCATGGCAGCTTTAAGAGCTTCAAATGCTTCCTCTGCTTCCGGTCCCCAACCGAAATTATTCTTCTTTAGCAAATTGGTCAGTGCCTTGCTAATCATCCCATACCCTTTTATAAATCGTCTATAATACCCAGTAAGGCCTAGCAATCCTCTCAGTTCCTTCAAGGTGTTAGGTAGGGGCCAGGCCTTCATAGCTTCAATCTTGTGAGGATCGATACTAACCCCATGGCCAGATATGACATGACCCAAGTATTCAACCTTCTCTTCTGCAAATGAGCATTTAGACCTTTTCACATACAGTTTATAGAATCTAAGGATCTGAAATGCCAGGTTGAGATGGGATAGATGCTGGTCTAGGGTGGAACTATAAATGAGAATGTCATCGAAGAAGACCAATATGAATTTACGTAGATAGGAAGCAAAAATATGGTTCATTAATGCTTGGAAGGTGGTAGGAGCATTAGTAAGGCCAAAGGGCATTACCAAAAATTCATAGTGCCCTTGATGGGTTCTAAAAGCGATCTTAGGGCAGTTAGCTGGGTTCATTCGAATTTGGTGGTAACCAGAGGTCAAATCCAGCTTAGAAAAAATGGATGCTCCGGTTAATTCATCTAATAAATCTTCAATAATGAGTATAGGGAATTGATTCTTGATGGTTAGGGAATTAAGTTGCCTATAATCCACACAAAACCTCCAAGTGCCATCTTTTTTTTTTTTTTACTAGGAGAACTAGTGAGGCATATGGGCTTTGGCTTGGTTGTACTAGGTTTTTGGACAGCATTTCTCTTATGAGTTTTTTTCTTTCTGCCTTTTGTATAGGAGAGTATCAGTAGGCTTTTAAGTTTACGGGTTCACTATTGGGTTTGAGGTGAATAGAGTGGTCAAGGATTCGATGAGGTGGAAGGGTCTAGGCTGTGGCAAATAAATCCTCAAATTCCATTAACAAATTGTGAATGGGTGTAGTGAGATGTACCTTACTGTTCTCAGTTATAAAGGGAGCGTCCAGTCATAAAACCAGCTTTTGATCTCCAGTTGTCCTTACCCCAACGTCCACAACATAAATTGAATGCAGTTGCCCCACGGTAGTACTCCCCTGTTCCAGCAGCTTTTGAATTCTTTTCCCTAAAATGGCCCTACATTCTCCAGTTTCCTGACTCCCATGTAAGGTAACTTGTTGGCCCTCCCAGCTAAAGGTAACCTCTAGGGTATTAAAATCAAACACGAAGGGGCTTACTGTCTTCATCCAATCTACCCCTAAAACAACATGACACCCTCCCAACTTGAGTATTCTCAGAACTGCCGCGAATTCACGCCCACTCATTAGCCACTTGAGGCCCACACATCGAAGTTGACATACCATCCTAGTCCCATCGGCTATTAGGACTGATAGAGAAGGAGTCTCTTGTAGTTCGCACTGCAGGCTGTTGGTTGTTCTCATCTAGGAAGTTATGAGTGCTGCTATTGTCGATCAACACTGCTATTTTTCTTTTTCGGGCCAACCCCTTCACCTTAATGACCCTACCAGCTGCTTGGCCCTGCAGGGCATGCATTGAAATTTCACCCCCTTTGTTTCCCTCAGGAACATCTGCATTCCCTTCTGTACCAGCTTCATCCTATTCTTCTTCCTCCTATCCTTCCATAGTGAGGAGGAGTTTCTTACACTGGTGTCCCTGTCCATACTTCTCTCCGCAACGGAAACAGAGTCCTAATTGCCTCTTTTGGTCCACCGATAGGTTTCTTGGTTGTACTATAGGTTGGGTGGCCTTATTTGTGGTTCCCCCTCTCGACCCTTGGAAATTATTACCCCTGTGATACCCCCCGTAGGTGTGATCCTCCCCGCTATTTTTAAACGACAGCCTATGTCTCCTAGCAAAGGTCTCCACTGATAGTTCATGTAAGCGAGCCTGTTCAACCGCTTATGCCATCGTTGTGGGGTACAACATCTTAACTGTCGGCCTAATTAACTCTTCCAACCCACTGATGAAACTTGAAACAAAATATTCCTCATCTAGTTAGGGATGTGATAATGAGAGTAAAGACCTCAATTCTTCGAATCTGGTTTGGTAGTCCTCCACTGTGTCATTCTATTTCAAATTGTTAAACTCCTCAATTACATCAAATCTGGTCTTCTCTCCAAACCTTCGGCACAGTCAGCTAACAAATTCCGGCCAACTCAAATCCAACCGTCCATGGCTCCAGTTATGGAACCATGCATCTGCCACATCATCCAAGTAGGAAGCAGCCATAGATACCTTATTACCTTCAGCGATTCGATGTTGATAGAACACTCGTTCACATTGGCGTATCCACCACCTTGGCCTGTGCCGATCAAAGGCCAGAATCTCCATTCTCAGACCAGAATGGAGTGAGTTTCTACCTCCATAATACCTTTGATTCACTCCGTCTCCCAATTCGGCTTGATCTCCTCCACAACTTGGCTCTTGAGGCTGTGGTCGATTCACCGGTGCAGTCAGGATAGGTGTCGACATTGTCCTCGGAGGAAAGTCCATTGGCAGACTGACATTCGGCTGCCAAGCAAACATGCTCAGAGCTGCCATCAATTGCTGGTTGAGTCTAGAGAATTCTTGAATTCCATTCATGACGCGATCCAATGCAGTTGTGTATTCCGACCTACTCCGGTGGATCTCTTCCTGAGTGTTCTGAATTCCTAACTCCATCGTCTCCAATCTGTCATCCACTTGCTCCTGATGCTGTCGCAATCCCAACTCGATTGCGTCTAGTCTAATCTCCATCTGCTTCGCTCGCGTTCCGTTGGCCATCCTATTTCCAGGTTGCCTTAACTCTGATACCAAATGTCAGATTCTGATCTAACAGAGGAAGTTATTCCGTAAATTTGGAAGAACGTCTGGGCAAGAAAGGTTTAGAATGAGAATAGGGGAAGAGGGAATTGAGATTAGAGCTAGAATAGAGAGAATTGAGAGAATGAGAGGGAAAGGAATTTGTGGAATAATCCTCACATAATTCCCCATCCTCAACTTATCTGTATTTACAGAAGAATTACACGACTTGACGTGGCACTTAGGGAGCTAGCCCATGCGTGTGCCATTTGAATTATTCCCCACTGATTTATTACAACAATGCCATTATACCTTATAATTACAGCTATACCCTTGGTCTATAACACTAATCTATTATCAGACCTAGCCACAACCCTTTTGCTTCCCCCATTCTATTGGTTAAGAAAAAAGATGGCACCTAGCATTTCTGTGTTAACTATAGACATCTCAATGCCATCACTATTAAAGATAAATTTCCTATTCTAATCATTAAAGACCTACTAGATGAACTTAAGCATGCCTCAATATTCTCTAAATTGGACCTACGTGTTAAGTCTCGGACACGAGACTTGTAGTGCAGAAAATTAGAATCGAGAGAGACATATAGAGATAGAATTGGGAGGGAAAATGAGAGAATTGAGAGGGAAATGAGAGAATTCAAGAGGGAAAGATCTTCTCATTCAACATATAAGTCTCATCCTCCTACAACCGGCCTTATTTACGCCCTTCCCGCAGTTCATATTATAACCATGAGGAAAGTTCTAGTTCCCACTATCACAAGTGGCCCAGGTGAGCTACGGTTATTACAAAAGTTCATTTCAAAAAATTACAACACTGCCACTGGGACATAACATTCCCCACCCCTAGAAAGCATTCTTGTCAGTCTTGTAGCTCGAGAGAATTAGGTCAGCAAATCCGGTAGATATTCCCCAAGTGGTGTGATGAGCATCCATGTGCACCACATGACTAGCACTTGTGTTAAGGGCAAAGAACCTTGGTAGATCACTCTCTTGTCCAGAATGGCCTGTGGCTCCATTATCACTTCCTCTTCCTCATCCACCGTAGGGATCTCTGAACTAACTACCGCCAGTGATTCAATGGATGCAAGCGTAGATGTGAACGGTTGTTGTAAAGACCTCTTTACTCTAAAATAAACTTTGTCCCCTACTTCAAAGGTCCAGTCACTACTCTTCTTATCAGCATTCTACTTCATCCTATTATGTGTTGTGGCTAACTCTCTCTTCAATACCTTCAAAACCTCCTACCTCTGTTGTAAGTACTACTCCACTAAAGCCATGGTAGTTGTAGAACTCGATAGGGCTGGTATGAGGGGTGGCTTATAGCCAAACACTGCTTCAAAAGGGATCTTATTGATGGCACGGTGATGGCTGAAATTGTACCACCACTAAGCTAAAGACAGCCACCGATTCAACCTCCTTGGCCTATTGAAACACATGCACCTCAGATAAGCCTCCAACCAATGGTTAACTCTCTCGGTTTGGCCATCAGTTTGGGGATGGTAGGCTGTGGACATGTGCAGCCCTATCCCCATGCTCCTGAACAATTCTTGTCAAAACATACATGTGAAAATCTTGTCTCTATCCGAGACAATAGACTTAGGAACCCCATGTAGTTTAACCACTAAATACATGAACTTACTTGCTACCTCTTGTGTTGAGAAGGGATGGGTTAGATTGATAAAATGGGAGAACTTAGTCAGTCTATCTACCACAACCAAAACTACATCCTTGCAATCTGATTTGGGTAGCCCTTCTATGAAGTCCAAAGAGATCCCTTCCCATGCTTGTTCTGGCACTGCCAAGGGTTGCAGCAAACCTAGATAAGCCACATTCTCATGCTTGCATTTCTAACAAACCTCACACGACAACACAAAACTTACAACTACTTTCATTTGTCCCGGCCAGTAGAACATTTGCCTCACCTTCTGATAAGTGGCTTGTATCCCCGAGTGGCCGCCTATTGGAGAAGCATGTAAAGAGGCTATGATCCACCTTTTGAGTGGCTCATCCTCTCCCACGACTACACTACCATTGAATCTTACCAGTCCATTGGAAAGGGTATACCCTGGCTTTTCTGTGGACTAAACTGCAAGCTGAGTTATTAGGTCTTGCACCCATGGGGTTTGGTCATAGCTTCCTACCACCTCCTTAACCTACTCGGACACCACAGACGTTATAGACCGAAATTCCCCTTTTTCTTCCCTTCTTCAGAGGGTGTCGGCTACCACGTTTTCCTTCCACTTGCAATACACAATAGTATAATCCAACCCCATTAATTTGGACACTCCATTCCTCTGCAACTAGGTGTGCAGCCTTCATTGGGCTAAAAATTACAAGCTCTCGTGCTCAGTCTTGATAATGAAGGGTCCTACTTCTAGGTAGTGCCTCCACTTCTCAACAGCTCCTAACACAACCAATAGCTCCTTGTCATACACACTTAAGCCTAAATGTCTTGGAGCCAACGCTTGACTGATATAAGACAGGGGTCTTCCCTCCTGCATTAACATCGCACCTATCCCATTATCGCATGCATTTGTTTCAACCACAAATGTCTTAGAAAAGTTTGGGAGAGCTAGCACTGGTGCTGTCGTCATAGCCTTCTTGAGTGTCAAGAAGGCTGACTCTGCCCTTGGATTCAATTGGAAACTGTCCTTGAATAGTTCAGTTAGGGGTTTACTGATGGGGACATAATTCTGTATGAACTTCCGGTAGTACCCTGTTAACCCTAAGAAACCCCTTAGTTCTTTAACTGTTTGAGGCCTAGACCACTCCACCATGGTTGTGATCTTATTGGGATCTGTCTTCACCCCTTCTCCCGATATAATATGGCCTAGATACTCCACTTCTTTTTCAGCAAAAATACACTTTGATAGCTTAACATACAACTTGTTAGAAGTCAAGACCTCAAAGAAGCTACAAAGGTGGTCTAGGTGTTGTTCATAGTTTGGGATGTATATAGGGATGTCATCAAAGAAAACTAGGATAAACTTCCTCAAGTAAAGCTCGAAAACTTGGTTCATTAGGGCCTAGAAAGTGGTTGGGGCATTGGTGAGCCCAAAGGGCATCACCACAAATTCATACAACCCTTGATGTGTAGCAAATGCAGTTTTGGGTATGTCATTAGGAGTCAACCGGATTGAGTGATAGCCGGATCTCAGGTCTAGCTTGGAAAAAATATGTGCCCCATTCAATTCATCTAAAAGGTCATTAATGAGGGATATATGGAACTTGTTTTTGATGGTGTTGGCATTGAATTGACGATAGTCAACACAAAACCACTAGGATCCATCTTTTTTTTAACAAGTAAAATAGGGGAGGCAAATGGGCTTTGAGACAGTCTGATAATAGAAGTAGGGAGCATATTAGAGACTTGCTTCTCTATCTCAGCTTTTTGGATGGGTGAGTATCTATATGGACGTAGGTTTATGGGAAGTGAGTTTGGCTTAAGGTATATGGAATGGTCAAGGGCTCTATTGGGTGGCAGTGAGTGGGGCTCAGCAAATAGGTCTTAAAATTCTCGCAAGAGTAAATTTAAGCTATTAGGAAGTAGTACCTTAGTAGGGGATTGTAAGAGGGCCATGCTGCCCTCCTTCGGTTGTTCATACTCCATTTCCCTTCCTTCCTGTCCATTCCATTCCCGCGTGTGGATATGCTGGAAATATGCTTAAATATTATGTAAATATAGTAAGTCAAGGATGTAAATTAGGATGCTGTCAATATTTAGTTTATTTTCTTCCTTTTTTGTATATAATCCTCCCCTTCAAAAAGGATGTTGTTCTTCTTTATTTGGATCAATCAAGATATATGGTCTTTGATTATTTCTAAGATGGTATCAGAGCTGGATTAAATCACAGCCGTCCATACCTTGTGAAAACCCTAGGTTTTCTGCCCTTTGCCGTAACCCGCGACCGCTAGCGCCTCCCTATTGGCCGCCGACGCTCGGATCCGGTAGCTTTTGACTCTTCCCAACCGTCGCCGATCTTGGATCTACTGGTCGCAGCCACCCAAGGTTGTCTTTTCCATCGTCTGGTGTCTACTGGTCGGATCTACTGGTGTCTTCCCTGTCGCTCCCTCCGTCGTCAATCGCCAGATCGTTTCTACCTCCTGCGAGTGCAAGTTCACTCTGGGCGAGTGCAAGTTCACCATTCAAGTCAATGACGTCCACTCCGATTGGGTTGGCTGTGTTTGCTTCAGCCACCACCGGATTGCTCGTGACCTCTCTGCCTTGATCGCCTACTGCTTGCTGGCATCTTACATCGACAGCCACCTCCCAAATCTTGGTAACCCTACATTTCTTCTTGTTTTTCACTCCCAACGAGATAAGCTATGTCAGAAGTAACTTCTGAAACCACCCTAAACCCTACCGCTGCTATCCAAACAAAAAATACAACTACCCAGCCAAACCATTCTAACACCCATTATGTCCATATCACCACCATTTGTTTAAATGGTGATAATTTTCTTCACTGGTCTCAATCTGTTTAGATGTATATCCGCGGACAAGGAAAAATTGGCTACATTACTAGAGACAAGAAGGAACCTGCAGTGGATGACCCAGCACACTCCGTTTGGGATGCTGAAAACTCCATGGTCATGACATGGCTAGTTAATTCCATGGATGAAGATATTAGTTCCAATTATATGTATTATCCTACTGCAAAGAAATTGTGGGATAATGTAAATCAGATGTACTCTGACCTGGGTAACCAATCGCAGGTTTTTGAGTTGACTCTGAAGTTGGGAGAGATTCGGCAATGAGATGATTCTGTTACTAAATACTTCCATTTATTGAAGAGACTATGGCAAGATCTTGACCTCTTCAACACTTATGAGTGGAAATCTACTGAAGATTACAACCACCACAAGAAAATAGTTGAAGATGGTCGTATTTACAAGTTTCTTGCTGGTCTTAATATAGAGTTTGATGAGGTGTGAGGGAGGATTATTGGTCGATCTCCCCTTCCTCCTATTGGTGAAGTATTTGTTGAGTTTAGAAGGGAAGAAAGTTGAAGGAGTGTCATGCTCGGCAAAAAAAGCTGCTGGTGAGTCAATTGAAAATTCTGCCTTATTTACTGATACTGCTGCCTACAAGGCTGCAAATTACTAGCATAGGAGTAATGAGTGGCCACGGGTCTAGTGTGACCATTGCAACAAGCCACGCCATACTCATGAGACTTGCTGGAAAATTCATGGCAAACCTGCCAATTGGAAAAGCAGCAAGCAAGGAGACAAGAGCAGTAACTGTGGGGTCCCTACTGCGAATGAGATTGACACAGGTCTCTTCAACAAATAGCAGATTGATCAACTCTTGAAGCTATTACAATCCAGTTCCTCATCTGGTATTCCTAGTGTTTCCTTGGCGCACACAGGTAGAAAACCTAAAGCTCTTTATTGTCTACATTCCTCTCCATGGGTTATTGATTCCGGAACCTCCGATCATATGACTAGTTCTCCTTATTTATTTAATATCTATTCTACTTGCTCTAGCAATGAAAAAATCAAAATTGTCGTTGGTAGTTTTTCATCTATTGCCGAAAAATGACTTATTAAACTAACCGAGAAAATTAATCTCAATTATATTCTTCATGTTCCTAACTTGGCCTGCAATCTTTTGTCTGTTAGTAAACTTTGCAAAGATTTTAATTGTCATGTTACTTTCTTTGAATACCATTGTGAATTTCAGGACCAAAACTTAGGGACGATGATTGGGCGTGCTAGGATGATTGAAGGTCTTTACTACTTTGATGAAATTTCTTCTGGTAATAAAAAAACTCAAGGCTTTAGTAGTTTAGTTCAATTCCTATTCAAGACACAATTATGCTATGGCATCTTAGACTAGGACATCCTAGTTTTGCCTATATGAAACGTTTATTTCCTGAATTATTTAAAGGAATTGATTGTTCTTCTTTTCAATGTGAAAGTTACATCTTGGCAAAAAATCATTGTTCTACATATTTATCAAAACCCCACCAAGCAACCAAACATTTTTATATAATTCATAGTGATGTTTGGGGTCCATCTAAAATTTCTACTCTATCTAGAAAAAAATAGTATGTTACCTTTATAGACGATCGTACCCGTTTGTGTTGGGTTTATTTGATGCACAAAAAATATGAAGTGGAATATTTATTCAAAAACTTTTACACTATGATTGAAAACCAAAATTGGCATTTTACACTCTGACAATGGCATCGAGTATTTCAAAGAGCACTTGGGGGATTTTTTGAAAAACAAAGGTATTCACCACCAATCTACTTGTCGGCATACTCAACAAAATGGCATTGTTGAACGTAAAAATAAACATTTACTCAAAATAGCACGTGCCATCATGTTTTCTATGCATGTTCC
This sequence comes from Diospyros kaki, assembly GCA_036245055.1. NCBI lineage: Eukaryota > Viridiplantae > Streptophyta > Magnoliopsida > Ericales > Ebenaceae > Diospyros > Diospyros kaki. The sequence goes on from BSEG01000010.1 coordinate 7,267,723, forward strand.
AAAATATTTATGGGGTGAAGCTGTTTTGACGACGTCTTATTTGATAAATAGGATGCTTACTAAAGTATTAAAGTACCAAACACCCCTTGAGTGCCTTAAAGACATTTTTCCCAACACTAGATTACATTCGAACCTACCCGTCAAAGTTTTTGGACGTACTGTGTATGTTCATATACCTACTCAATTTCACTCAAAACTTGATCCTCGGACTGTCAAATGTGTTTTCTTGGGTTATACCTCTCATAAAAAAGGCTATAAGTGTTATGATCCTCTCACAAAAAAGATCCATGTGAGTATAGATGTCTCCTTTGTTGAAAACAAACCCTATTTTACAAAAAATTTCCTTCAGGGGGAGAAACATGAAGCTGAAGACAATTTTTGGAATGTTTCTGTCCCCCTTCCAAACGCAATCAGTCCTACTCAGGAAACACATGTTTTTGATAATGGTCACTTAGGAGATTCTGGTTCTTTGATGTCAAGTAAAGGGGTTTCTCGGGCAGGGGGAGAATTACTACAACCTAATCATCATGATCTAAATTCTGAGCTTTAAGTTTATACTAGGAAGATATTTCATCAAATGAACAAAGACTTGAATGTCAATTCTGCACAAAACCAGTCTGAAAACTCGAGAAATGGCACTATAAGTTCACGAAATCCCACTTCAACTTCTAGTCCACCTCCTTCCACTTTACCAAATAGTTCCCAAGTTGATTCTTCAACTATTTCCAATCATTTACCTACTATTTCTGATCTTGATGTTCCTATAACAATTAGGAAAGGTGTCAAAAGTTGCACTAAATATCCTACTGCTAAATATCTCTCCTACCACAGACTATCAAATAATCATAAGGCTTTCACATCTAGGATTTCACAACAAGGAATATACAGAAAGCTTTGAATGATCCAAACTGAAAATTAGCAGTTACAGAGGAGATGAATGCTCTAAAGAGAAGTGGCACTTGGGAGATAGTTAACCTGCCCAAAGACAAAAAAATAGTAGGGTGTAAATGGGTGTTTACAATAAAATATAAGGCTGACGAGAGTGTTGATAGGTACAAAGCCAAATTGGTGGCCAAAGGCTTCACCCAGACTTATGGGATTGATTATCAGGAGACCTTTGCTCTTGTTGCAAAAATAAACTCTATCAGAGTCCTGTTTGTCTCTTGCAATAAATTCAAATTAGCCTCTACACCAACTTGATGTCAAAAATGCGTTTCTTAATGGTGATCTTGAAGAAGAGGTCTTCATGAGTTTGCCACCTGGATTCGAAAATAAACTTGGGAGTGACAAAGTATGTAGACTGAAGAAATCCTTGTATGGTCTCAAACAGTCTCCAAGAGCATGGTTCGAATGCTTTGGAAAGGTAGTTACCAGTTATGGTTTCCTTCAAAGTCAAGTAGATCACAATATATTTTATAAACACTCAAAAGATGGTAAAATTGCAATTTTGATTGTTTATGCTGATGACATTATTTTAACTGGTAATGATGAGACAAAGTTAACAGTCCTCAAGAAGAAACTTGCAAAGGAGTTCCAAATCAAGGACCTGGGGATCCTAAAATACTTTTGTGGAATGGAGGTTGCAAGATCCAAAGAAGGCATCTTTGTCAATCAGAGAAAATATGTTCTTGACCTTCTTGGAGAAACAGGTTTACTCGGTTGCAGGGTGTCAGAAACTCCCACCGAGCCTAATGTAAAACTATATGCTTCCAAAGCTGAGGAAGTAAAGGATAAGGAACAATATCAAAGACTTGTGGGCAGATTAATCTACTTATCTCGTACGCGACTTGACATTGCTTTTGCAATGAGTATGGTGAGTCAATTTATGCACTCACCAAGACCAAAGCATTTTGAAGCGGTCTACAGAATCCTAAGATATCTAAAAGGGACCCCTGGAAGAGGCTTACTGTTCAAGAAACATGGCCACCTGCAAGTTGAGATCTACGCTGATGCAGATTGGACAGGAAGTCTTAATGATAGGAAATCTACTTTGAGCTACTGTTCCTTTATTCAGGGAAACCTAGTCACCTAGCGAAGCAAAAAACAAAATGTGGCAGCTAGAAGTAGTACAGAAGAAGAGTTCAAAGTTGTTGCTCATGGAATTTGTGAGGGAATATGGATCAAAAGGATACTTGAAGAACTGAAGTTTCCTTAGTCAAAACTTATAAAAGTCTATTGTGACAACAAGGCAGCCATCTCTATTGCTCATAATCCGGTGTTGCATGATCGTACAAAACATATAGAAGTGGACAAACATTTCATCAATGAGAAGCTCGATACTGGAATAATATGCATGCCATATCTTCCAACAACTGAACAAATTGTTGATGTTCTAACTAAGGGACTTCACAAAAAGCAATTTGATAAACTTATTGGCAAGATAGCTATGGAAGACATTTACAAGCCAGCTGGAGGGGGAGTGTTGGAAATATGGTTAAATTAAGGAAGATTTGGTCTTGATCCTAGAATATTCTAGGATTTATGTTTTATGTAAATATTATGTAAATATAGTAAGTCAATGATGTAAATTAGGATGTTGTCAATATTTAGTTTATTTTCTTCCATTTTTGTATATAATCCTCCCCTTAAAAGAGGATGTTGTTCTTGTTTATTTGGATCAATCAAGACATATGGTCTTTGATTATTTCTAAGAGGATAGAATATAATTCAGCAATCTGCCCCCCTTTACTCTACATTAGCCTCTGTAACTTGCTCCCTTTTATCAATTTACACTCTCCCTGCTCCATGAAGCCCCTCAGAGTCAATTTGGTACCCCCCATATCCAATGTGACTTCCAGTTTGTTTAAGTCAAATGTTAGAGGGCTTACTGTTCTCATCCAATCAATGCCCAAAACTATATCACACCTTCCCAGTTCAAGGATTCTCAAATCAGTTTGGAACTTCTACCCTTCCATAAACCACTTGAACCGTTCACACTTCTTGTGGTTGTACATTTTGCTCCCATTAGCCACTGTCATTGATAATGGGGTTGTGGCAGTCATCTTGCATCTCAACTCCAAGGCAATAGCTTCATTTAAGAAGCTATGCGTACAACCACTATCTATTACCACCAACAGCTTCCTTTCTCCCACTTGTCCTTGCACTTTGATGATCTTCACAATTTTACCCCCTCTAAAAGCATGAAATGAGATTTCTATCCCTTCTTGCTCAGTTTCTTCAATGGTAGAGGAGGTTGTTGCGTCTTGCCTAGGCCCCCATTCTATTCCATCCTCCCCTTCTTCACCTTTGTCATTCTCATCCCCTTCCATATTCAACAATTGTCTCCTATAGATATGCCTCGGCCCAAACTTCTCTCCACATCTGTAACATAGCCCCATGAGCCTCCTCTACCCCATAGTAGGGGATCGTAGGGGGTTCGGATTGGCCCTATGCCCTCCTACTGCCCCTCCAGCCACTAAGGCTTGAGTAATTCCTACTAAGGAAGGGTTGCTAGGTAGTAGGGGTCTAACCATTGTCCTGTTCTTCTTGTAAATCACCTCCAACATTAACTCTTGGAGTCTAGCCTTCTCAGCAGCTTGTCTAACCGTGGCAGGAATCATCATTTTTATCATTGACCTCAATTCATCCTTGAGGCTGCTAATAAAGCTAGACACGAAGTATTGGTCCGTTAAGGTAGGTTGTGCATTCCACATCACTGCCCCTAATTCCTCAAACTTCTCTTGATATTCAATCACTGATCCTTCATGCTTGAGCTTGTTAAACTCTTCTACAATATCCGTCATGTTTCTCTCACCAAATCTTACACATAATTCTTTAGCAAAATCTATCCACCTAGCATTCATCCCCCTCGATCTATACCATCCTTGGAACCATGCATCAACCGTATCATTTAGATAGGCGGTAGCTAGATTGATCCATTGATTCTCAATTACACTATAAAACTGGAAGAACCTCTCACACCTTCGGATCCACCACTGTGGTTTGGATCCTTCAAAGAGAGGGATCTCCAATCTCAGTATGAGGCCTTGATTGGATCTAGGGGAATTAACTTCTCTTACCTGATCGCCAGAAGTGATCGCAAATTGGAGTGGGGGTGGTGTTGCGGTCGTACCGATTGCGGGCAAAGATTAACGATCGAAATAGAGGAAGGATTTGGTGTTGTGGTCGTATCAATTGTTGTCATCAGCCGAGGCAGCCGTTCGGTGAATCGCACAGTTTGGGCGGACAAGGTGGACGTCTCATCGATCGAAAGTACAGACCGGTCGAGTTGGGCAAGACTCAATCACGAAGGAGGGTTAATTAAGAGTGGAGACATGGGTCAGCTGATTCCAAGCCATCGGAGGATCACCACCACGATCAGAACTACCCATTGAGCAATTTCGTAACAGAGATTGAGCTTGGGCTGATAACTGAGGCTGAACATGGAAGGCAAGGCAGATTCGAGCCCAGCCGATTCCAGCAAGCATAGGGAATCATTGCAGTAGGCGAGTCAGAGATTAGATAGCCTTAGGTGACTCTAAAGTCCAATCAAGTTGCTGTAATTGTGCGGCTTCTTCCGCTGCTATAATAAACCTGACCTGGAAGCAGAACAGTGGCTGCAATTTGCCACTTATTGGATTAATTGCAGAGGCGACTGTTGTGAAATGGTAAAGCGGGTTGATTGCGGCTATTTTCTGAGGCTGGGCAGTGTTGGGTCAGCAAGCCGAAGCAGATTTGGCAGAATTGGAAGCCAATTCATAAACTATTGCAGCCATCAAATTCTCAATTTTGGACAATTCTGATAGTTGCAGAGCAAGGGAGGCGAGCAGCCCAGGCAATTCCAGCAGTGAATTCCAACGATCTGGGGAATTCCAACGAGTGGAAGGAATACACTAGACTCCCAGCAATTTCTTAATGGTTGAGCTTGGATTTTGGAAATGCAATTGAGTGGTTGGATAAGGCGAGTCCGACGACGATTCTAATTTAGAGTAGAACAGCTTATGTAAGGGGGGTTCATCATGTATAGAACTCCTACTACTTGGACTTCGAAGTATGTTGGTGAAAAGTCGACCATGGGAAGCAATGCATGTATGAGACCATTGGAGTCTCAAGTGCAGCCGAATTATGCTGCATTTTCAGCAGTTAATTTTCAAGCAAGAGAGCAGCCTCAATTGCAGCAGAACAGTGCTGCATTTTTAGTGGGATGTCCTACGCAGGAGGTTTTGGGAAGCAGTGCCCACATCAGACAATCAGATCCTTAATGGTAGTAGAAAAATGCTGCATTTTCAGTTGACCAGAAGCATCAAATTTGGGAAAAGAAGTTTGAGAATGAGTCTAGCCGAAGGGACAAAGGAACCAGCAGTGGGATTGATGAAGAGTGCGAGGAATTTGGCCGTATGTTCCGCGAGAAACTGCAGAAGTTTGCGATGATACTAATCAAGAAGTATCATTACAACCTTCCCATTGAATACTTCGATGATTATCACGAGAGTTTTAACAAGGACAAATTCCTTAAAATAGAGCCGCTAAAGGAGAAATTGAGGCGACGGGAAGCAGATTCATTACTCACCTCCAATAGTGAGCAAAAGAAGTATATCGGTTTAGGCCAAATTGACAAGGAAGATGCCAACTCATTACCCTCATTGGCTAGTGCATGGGCTGAAGGATTTGGGGGTGTTTCGGATTAGAAGTTTGTGAGAAATGGAATAGCATTGGATCAAGAAAATCTAACTGAAGGACCCTCAATCTACACAGATATTGGGGCTGGAATCCTTCCTCCTATTTTGGACCTACCAAAAGCTAAGCATTCTTTGGCTTGGGGAAAAATGGGCAGCAAGAAGGTGGAGAGGACTAAGGAGTACATGGAAGAAGGGATTGAAGAATTGGGGAATGGCAGTCCAATGGTTGGCAGCATTTCAAGCACCCCCACTAGTACTAAGAATCTAGATGTTAAAACCCTTAATATGACACTGTGGGAGGAAGTAACTGTTCAGCATGAAGCTGAGATGTTCACTAGCAATCTAGGAGCCAAAGATCTTGGAATGGAAAGGACCAGAACAACCTTTGATTGTGGAGATCTTAAATCTATTTCTCTTGAGAGAATAGGAATGGAAGGAGTTGCTGAATTTCCTACTATGGATTAGAAATATGTTTCTGATCTAGAGCAATGGAGGACACAGAAGGATAAAGCAAAACAAGATGAAAGGAAGAAAGGGACGGAATTCTTTGTTGAAGGGACCGAGACCCTTGATGTTTTGCTTATTCATGTTTCCATTGGTGTGGCAGCAAGATATAATGTTGTTGCTGTTGAGGAGAAAGAAAAGAGAAAGGAAAAGGAAAGGAAAAAACAAGATAAGAAGAAAAAATAAAGAAGAAACCAATGGGTGAAGACAGGCATTGGATGAAGAAATAGTGGCTACTTGCTGCAAGTTCTTGGGGACAAGAACTCTCTCAAGGAGGGGGGAATTGTCATGACCTAAGGAACAATAAAAGAGCATCATGATAATATGGTTGCAATAGTTTGTCACGAGACTAGGAAGACATAATATTGCGGCCAAGTTTTGTATCGGCTTGGATATTACTTACTTGTATTGCCTTAGTATTTCATTCTCTTATTTGTATTTCCTTTCCAGTTGGTCAGTTTGTTATGGCAGAATCTGTCAGGTGTCCATGTGCTAGAATAGGACGAATCAGTTAGTTAGAGTGGGTGTGATATGCTGTGGCAGCACCCACGGTTCAAGCTATATAAGCTTGATCCTTCTTCTGTAAAAATCATGCTAATTTTGATATTGAATTCTGAATTCTCTTCCAAGATTTCTCTCTAATCTCTCTCTCTCGTTCATCTACCATTCTCCCTCCATTCTTTCTAATTTCTCCCCTATTCTTCTTCAATCTTCCCTCTATACATTATGTTCTTAACTTTAACGGTATCGGATCCTTCCAATTTCCATTCTAGTCCCAGGCTAAACCCTAGGACCATGACAGTCCCAACCAAAAGTAACAGCCATGGTGAATAAAACTCGAATAGTTAGAACCTTAACAACTAGACTGAAAGTTTCAACATAATCAACTCCTGGTATTTCAAGAAAACCCTTGGCTACCAACCTAGCCTTGTGCTTAAGCATTGTTCCATCAAGATTATACTTAATTCGATACATCCACTTGCAACCAATGAGGTTCATATCTTCGGAAAAGAGAACTAAGTCTCAAGTATGGTTATGCTGCAAAGCTATGAACTCTTCCTCCATAGCCTTAACCCATCGTGAGTCTAAAAAAGTCTCATGAAGAAAACTAGGCACTAGGGAACTGGTTAGGACATGAGGAGATGTAAACTGAAACTACTTAGCCTTGGACCTAGTAAGCATAGGATGAACAAAAGGAAGAGGTGAAGCACTATGTTTAGTGTTATGTGTTGTAGGTTTAGAAGAAGGCCGAGGAAAAACAGCAGTAGTAGGATAATTACTAGAGAAAAAATATGTGGATTGTGAGGGAACTACAGTGTTTGATAAGGAAGAGGACGTAGGTCGTGCTACTGTAGAGGAAGCAGGAGCAAAACGAGACTCAAAAAAGAGAGTAGAAAATCCATTTGGACAAGGTTGAGATGCAGCAGGAGAAGAAAATAATCGATCAAATGGAAATTCATCTGGATTAAATTGCACATGTCAAAAGATAAATTCAACCAAAAGGATGCAAACATTTATAACCTGCTTGTACATGACTATACCCAATGAAAATGCATTGGTTGAATGAAAAGCAAATTTGTGCTTGTTATAAGGGCGTAGGTAAGGAAAGCAAGCATAGCCAAAAGGTTGTAATATCAAATAATTGGGTTGCTTGTGATAGAGAAGTTCAAAAGGCATTTTAAATTTGAGAGAAGAAGAGGGAAGCAAATTGATAATATGAACAGCTATTTGGAAGGCTTCAACCCAAAATTTTAATGGCATGTTGGCATGAGATAACAGAGTAAGCCTCATTTCTGCTATGTGCCTATGTTTCCTTTCGGCAACACCATTTCGTTGGTGAGTAAAAGGACAAGTAAATTGTGGTTGTATGCCACAACGATGAAAATACGGTAAAAATACCTTAAACTCTTCTCCATTGTCTGTTTGTAAGGCCTTTAATTTGGTTTGAAACTGAACTTCAGCAAGTTTATGAAAGGTTACAAATATGGACAGGGCATCTGATTTACGTTTCAAGGGGTATAGCCATGTATATCTTGCATAGGAATCCACGAAAATAACATAATACTGATGTCCTTCAATAGACAAAGAAGGAGAAGGACCCCATAAATTTGAGAAAATCAATTCAAGAGGTTTCTTTGGACAATCAGCAAAAGGAAGTTGACCAAGTTTTCCAATCTTACACAAATCACAAAAGGAGACATTTGAATGAGAACAAAGAACACGAATTTTATTAAGAATCAAACGCAGTACATTAGATGATGGATGCCCTAGCTTGGCATGCCATTGATGATACATTCTTTCATTTTGTGCTACATGAACACTAGGTGACAGTCCATGACAGAATGGAAGCTGTCCCTTACATTTATTTGAAGGAAAAACATTACATTCTAACAAAGATGTGCTGCTAGAAATAGAATTAGACTCAATAGGCTGGGCTGGAGCACTGGAAACAGCAAAATCAAGTGTTGAACTCAGTTGATATAGCCCATCCTTATGACATCCTTTGAGTAGCACTTCCCCGATATTCTTGTCCTTAATCAAACAAGAACTATAGTTAAATTCAGTAACAAGATCTTAGTCTCTTGTAAGTTGTGAGACACTAATTAGATTATTTTTCATGGTAGGAACATGCAAAACATTTGGTAAAGAAATAGTGGAAATAGGTGTGGTTTGAGTACACAAATATGCAAGACCAACATTAAAAATAGTAAGTTGCTTACCATTACCAACGGAGACTTTATCATTGTTGTTGTAAGGAGCATGAAGGGAGAGATTGTTAAGATTTGAGGTTATATGGTTTGTAGCTCCGGAGTCAACAAATCAAGCTGGATCTATTAAAGAAGGTTGTGACAAAGGTGTATTATCAACAGGCTGAGAAAAATAATTATAATGAGTTTCTTGGATAGAACCTAGATCACTCATGTAGGCCTCGTTAGAATCACTAAGGGAGGGTAGAAAAGCTCGTGAATCTGATTGGGAAACCATTGGTGGCCTTCCAAAACTTGAACTAGACACAGGAGAATTTCGCTGAAAGTTTCTATCAAACTGATGATAACATTTATCAACAAAATGCCCTGCCTTGCCACAAAGCTGATAGTAAATCCTCTTTCCTGATTGTTTGCCTCTACCTCTTCCTCCTCGATTTACAAACCACGTCTATTTTGAGCAAAACCTCCTCTATTATTCACCGAATTAACAGAACTCCTCGGTGTGTATGCAGTCATATTTACATACATAGAAGATGGCATAACTGACTCAATATTGATAAATGAAGTATGTGCCGAATTCTTAGAATTTAATCTTTGCTCATGCATCAGTAACAAATACTGGACCTTCTCAAAGCCTATATCGTCAATTTGGTAGGTAATAAGACCGACTACTATCTCATAGTCATAATCCAGTCCATTCATGATTGCAAGAAGCAAATCCTTATCACTTAGAGGCTTTTCTATAGCTACAAGTGAGTGGCCTATAGTCTTGATCTTAAGAATATAGTCATTTGTAGACAAAGAATCTTTCTTAATTGACCTAAGTTGCTGCTTCAATTAAAAAGACTTGGCAATTGTTTAACGAGAGTATAAGTTTTCAAGTGCCGACCATACATCGACAAATGATTCGCAATGAATCACCTGCGCTAAGACTTCTTTGTCAATGGTCGAGAAAAGCCACCCAAGCAGCAGCTGATCCGATTGCATCCAACTCAAAAATTCTAGATTCATCATAGGCACTCCATCTTCGCTAGCATTAGGATCTGTTACATACTTAGCTGGAGGCGGTGATTTATTGAGAAAAGTTTGAAGATCAAATGCTCGGATTGTTCCTGAAATCTGCGCCTTCCAAAAAATGTAATTGTTCGGATCAAGCTTGATAGGTATGTAGCTAGAAGCTTTCGCCATCGCAGCAAAATCTGACTGCGAGGCAGAGGACAAAGATGAAGACGATCGAGAAGGAAAAAAAGAAAAGGCACTATGATCTGTATTGAATGCCATTGACCTTGGTCATAGCTCTAATACCATGTAATGAATGAGCTAGGGCAGAGATTAGGGCACAAAGGAAGAGGAAGAAATGCTCTGAATATTACTTCAAGTGAAGAAAAGAGAATCAAGAGAAGATAAAATAAGGTTATACTGATTATATACTCAACAAGAGCCTAAGCTACCGACATAACAAAGGCGCTAACATAAGTGCAAGTCCAAGATTAACTACTACAACATACAACAACAAATACAACATAATTAAAGAACAAAAACACCAAATACAAAATTAAAGCTAGAAAGTCAACTTCATGTAATATTTTCTTTCACAGAGAAATGAGAGAATTCAAGAGGGAAATATCTTCTCATTCAACATATAAGTCCCATCCTCCTACAACCGGCCTTATATAGGCCCTCCCCGCGGTTCATATTATAACCGTGAGGAAAGTTCTAGTTCCCACTATCACAAGTGGCCCACATGGGCTACAATTATTACAAAAGTTCATTTCAAAAAATTACAAAACTGTCACTGGGACATAACACTACGTTCGGGATACCATCAGATTAGAATGGATCCTAATGATATACCCAAAACAACATTCAAGACACACCATGGCCATTTCGACACAATGATGCCTTTTGGCCTCACAAATGCCACTGCCACATTCCAAACCCTTACGAACCAAATTTTCGAACCACACCTCAAAAAATTCGTAGTAGTCTTCTTTGACGACATCCTAAACTATAGCCTTTCCTTTGATCAACACCTAGACCACCTTAGGACTACATTTGAGATCTTGAGATTCAAGTAGTTGTATATCAAGTGATTAAAGTGTGTTTTTGCACAAAGACAGGTGGAATATCTTGGGTATATTATTTCAGGAGCTCGGGTGGGCACAAATCCCAAGAAAATAGAGGCTATTGTGGCTTGGCCTAAACCTACCAACATCAAGGCACTAAGAGGGTTTCTAGGGCTCACTGGTTACTACAGGAGATTTGTGAAAAACTATGGTATGCTCAACAAGCCACTGACAGAGCTACTGAAGGAGAAGGGATTCAAATAGAACCCCAGGATGGAAAAGGCTTTTGAGCAACTAAAAAAGGTTCTAAGTGAGGTCCCCATACTAGGCTTGAAACGAAACCCTAGGGCATAAAACGAAAAGTGCAAGAGAGAAAATTGAAGAAGAAAATGTGCACGAAATTTCTTAATTCTGAAAAATGAATTCAAGAGATATAGAAACTGAGAGTGAGTTGTATATATATATATATGCATAGCATGCCTTTTCTCTTAACAAAATAACTAACAGCACAACTACTTGAATTTAATGCAGCCAAACATAATAACATAACACAACAGAAATAGCAGCAGCTAACCGCTGCTTAAACACATGCTTCCACATTCCCCCCCAAATCAGACTCCATATTAGAAGACAAATCTTTGATCTTTGTACTACTTGTAGAGTCAATAGAGCTATTGGGCACTGAAGAAAATTTTAGCCCAAGTTTTCCACATAGAAACTGAAACCGATCTCTTGGCCACCCTTTTAAGAATATCAGCTACTTGATGAGTTGTAGGAACATATGTTATCTCTATTTCACCATTCTCCACCTTCTCTCGAACAAAATGCACATCAATCTCAATATGCTTAGTGTAAGCATGAAACACAGGGTTTTCAGCAATGCTCTTAGTAGCCAAATTATCACTCTACACAATAGGTTTAAGAGCAACACCACACCACAGGGATATCCCAACTCTAAAAACAATGACTTCAGCCATAATAGTTCAGTCACACCCTGTGCAATTGCTTAGTACTCAACCTCCCCAACTAATCTAGCTACCACTGTTTGTTTCCTAGAACGAACCCCATACAATTAGATTGCATCCAAAATACACACAAAGCCCACTTGTAGATCTTATTGTAACCTTATAGCCTGCATGATTAGCATTTATATATACTGATAGGGATAAATCACTTGGAGATGGAGAGAATAATAAACCCAAACAAAAAGTTCCTTAAAGATACCTAAGTAAACGTTTGCAGGGTAACCAATGTTGCATTTTAGGTGCTGATAAGAACTAACTCAATCTGTTTACCACAAAAGCAATGTTCGAGCGTGTATACGTCAAATATTGTAGAGAGCCAATAAGAGTCCTATATAATGATGAATTAGAGAAGGAATCACCCTCATCAGTTAAGGAAATACCCGAGGTCATAGGTGTGTCACAAGATTTATAGTTTTGCATAGCTGTTTTCTTCAGCAAATCCAACGTATACTTAGCTTGGGTTAAGTAAATACCACTCTCATCTCTCTATGCCTCAAATCCAAGAAAGTAATTGACTGATCCTAAGGTTTTAAGAGCAAAGTGAGTGTCCAGATCTTGAATACGCATCTTTAATGCAGTAGAACCTGATCTGATAATGAGTATATCATCAACATAAACCAAGACAAACAGCACATATTCAACAATTCTCTTAACAAACAAAGAGGCATCAAATGTAACTCTAGAAAAACCCCAATTCTATAAGACAGCTCTCAACTTTATATACCAAGCACAAGGAGCTTGATTAAGACCATATAGGGACTTTCTTAATCAACACACATGAGAAGGAAATTGGGAGTTCACAAAACCCTCAAGCTGGGACATAAAAATAGCCTCTGTCAAGTCACTATTAAGAAATGCATTGTTCACATCCACTTGTTGGATATCCCAACCAAAAGTGACAGCTAGAGAAAACAACACCCTAATTGTTGGTGTCTCTACAACCGAACTAAAGGTTTCTGCATAGTCTATCCCTAGTGTCTAGAGAAAACTCTCAACGACCAATCGAGCTTTGTGCTTAAGAATAAATCCATCATATTTATACTTGACCCAAAGTATCCATTTGCAGTCAATAAGATTCATGTCCTTAAAAAATGGAACAAGGTCTCAAGTGTGATTACATTGTAGCGCTAAGAATTTCTCCTCCGTAGCCTGCACCCATCATGAGTCTAAAAAAGCCTCATGAACTGAACTAGGTTTAAAAGTACTCACTAAGGCATGTGGTGAGGAGGTTATAAGTTGTTTAGCCTTAGATCGAGTGCGCATAGGATAAACAGATGGGGCTAAAACCAGTTTTGATTTAGGCAAAGAAATGGGAGTTACAGGTAGCTGAGAAGGAATAGGTTGTGGCTCATGAGTAGGAGCCAAAGAAGCAGGAGATAAAACATGACGGCCAATAGAAATGGAAGGTGACAAGCCAGGAGTTAATGGTTGTGTTACTCGAGGAGACAAAGAGCTTGAAGAAAAAGAACGAAGAGATTGAAAGAAATTAGTAGAGAACCCATTAGAAGATGACTAAGAGACAATAGGAGAAGAAAACAACGAAGGAAAAGGAAACTCATTAGGATTGAACTATACATGCCTAAAGACATAAACCTTTCCCGGTGGATGCAAACACTTGTAGCCAGCTTGAAAATAACTATATTCAAGAAACACACACTTGACAAAATGGAAATCAAATATGGGCTTGTTATAGGGTCTAAGGAAAGGAAAACAAGCACAACCAAAAGGTTGAAGTAAGAAATAATTGGATGGTTTCTGTAAAGTAACTCAAATGGGGTATTAAATTGAATGGGAGAAGCTGGTAACAAATTTATGGTATAAGATGCAGTTTGGAAGGCTTCTACCCAAAATTTGAGAAGCATATGAGCATGAGCTAATAGAGTTAGGCCCATTTCAGCAACATGTCTATGTTTCCTTTCTGCTATACCATTTTGTTGGTGAGTATAGGGACAAGTAAATCAAGATTGAATACCATGGTTGTGTAAATAGGGTAAAAGGCTTTAAATTCTCCCCCATTGCCAGTTTGTAAAGCTCTAAGTTTGGTTTGATATTAAAATTCAACAAACTAGTGAAACACAACAAAAGTAGACAAGGCATCAAACTTGAGTTTCAAAGGATATAGCCAGGTATATCTAGTGTATGCATCCACAAAAACAATGTAATACTTGTACCCTTCGGTAGATAAAACAGGAGATGGTCCCCACAAATCTGAATATACCAATTCTAAAGGTTTAGTTGACTTAATTTCACAATCAACAAATGGAAGCTGATGCAATTTACTAAGTTTACATGAATCACAAAATGGAAGAACTGAAGGAGAGCAAGAAACATGAATTTTATTCAATATAGATTGCAATAAACGAAAAGATGGATGCTCCAATCGTGCATGCCATTGCTGACAGACACTAGCAGTAGTTTGAGCTACATTAACACTACTAGACACCTCATGACTAAATGAGTTCTGTCTATTACATGTATTCAAAGAAACAACAGGTTTAGAAAACAAAGTTGGCTCAATGGATTGGACTAAGTGGCTGCAAGCAGTAGGATCAAGTGTTGGAGCTAGCCGGTAAAGTCCATCCTTACAGTGTGCTTGAAGTAGCCCCAGTGTTCTAAAACGCGCTAGGCGCTAGTCAGGCGACAGACTGGGGCCTAATACCTAGGATAAATGTTGTCTACCTGCAAGCAGCAAGCCATCTTGTTGCTTGCTGTAGCAAATTGGAAGATGGCCACATGTACCGGAGGAAGAAGAGCAAGAATCGGCAAGGAGAGAACGGTCTGATTAGCGGCGAGAGACAAATAGAGAGACAAAGACAGAGAAACGACGAGATTGGTGGCGAGAGAGAGAGAGAGAGACAACGAGATCGACGAGAGAGAGAGAGAGAAACGACAAGATCGGCAGTGATAACAAGTCCGACGAGAGACAATGAACGAGAAAGCGGCGAGAGAGAGTAACGACGAGGGAGAGGGAATCAGCCCAGGCCGCAAGGGACCCAGGCAATTAGGCGCCGATTGAGCCCGACGATGCCTAGGGGTGCCGATTTGGACTGATTTGCAGCAGCCACCTAGGCTGCCTTTTAGAACACTAAGTAGCACCAGCCCAAAATCCTTGTCTTTGACCACACAAGAATTAGAATCAAATTCAGTAACAACATTATTATCACAAATAAGTTGTGAAAAGCTAATCAGGTTTTTCTTCATACTAGGAACATGAAGAACATGAGATAATGAGATAATAGATATAGGTTTGGGTAGTGTACAATTGACTAAAACCAATATTAGATATGGGAAGAGGCTTACCATTGCCAATAGTCACTTTGTCACCACCATTGTATGGAGAATGCAAGGACAAGTTGTTGAGGTTAGAGGTGATGTGTTTTGTTGTGTCTAAATCAACAAACCAGGAGGGATCGGATAGAGGATTTTGAGGTCGGTTTTCTAATGGTTGAGAAAGAGTGTCACAATGAGTCCCATGAACTAACCCTATTTCACTCAAGTAGGCTTCGTTAGAATCACTAAGGGAGGCCATATAAGCACGTGGATCTATCCGAACAGCAAGATTAGGCCTTCCAAAACCTTAACTAGGTGTTCGTTAGAAGTTTCTATCAAATCTATGATAACATTTGTCTAAAAAATGCCCTGGTTTCCCACAAAGTTGACAATAAATTCTTCTTCTAGATGTTCTACCTCTACCTCGGCCTCCTCTATTGATAAAACTACCACCTCATGAAATATAACCACCTCTATGATTATTAACAGATCCAATACCATTTCTTGATGAGTATGAAGCCACATTAATATTCATGGATGAAGGCATAACAAAATCAAAATTGGTTCAGATTTGTGACAAATTCTTGGATGTTAACCTTTGTTCATGCGTCAATAAAAGATACACCTTTTCTAAATCAATTTCATCTATTTGGTAGGTCATAAGACTAACAACTGTTTTGTAGTCATAGTCCAATCCATTTAGAATAGCAAGCAACAAATCCTTATCATGTAAAGGCTCTCCAATGGCTGCAAGAGCATGCCCTATCATCTTGATTTTTAAAATATAATCATTAATATAGAGGGAATCTTTCTTAACCGACCTCAATTGTTGCTTCAATTGGAAATATTTAGCTATAGTTTGGCGAGAGTAGAGATTTTCCAAGGAAGACCATACCTCAGCAGAAGATTCACAATGAATCACCTGTGCCAATGATTACATCGCCAAACTATATTTAATGATTACATCTTGAAAATTAAGACCATCGATCATTCACTTGTTGCTATTGGTGAATCATTGAGCGATAAGGATTTGTTGCTTGCTATTTTAAACGGTCTAGATCATGAATATGAGACGGTCGTTAGTCTAATTACCTATTAAATGGATGAAATTGATCTAGAGAAGGTGCAATACTTATTGTTGATGCATGAACAACGATTAAATTCTAAGAATTTGGTGCCACAATCCTCAGTATATTTTGAATCTGTTATGAATACTCCTATGAAATGGTAATAATAGAGGAGGTTTTGTACAAAGAGAAGGTGGATATATGAATAGAGGGGGAAGAGGTCGTGGTAGATCATCTGGTAGACGAATCTACTGTCAGTTATGTGGGAAACCTGGGCATTTTGTTGATAAGTGTTATCATAGATTTGACAGAAATTTTCAAAGAAGTTCTAGTCATGATTTTCAGAACTTTCAAAGAGTACCTTCTACTACTTCATAGCTGCCTTTAGAGATTCTAATGAACCCTACATGACTGATATAGGTTCAGCACAAGGAACCACTTATGGCCAATTCTCTCAACCTGCTGAAACATTATCTCAAACCTCCTTACTAGACGATTCCTGGTTTGTTGATTTTGGAGCAACAAACCATATCACATCAAATCTCAACAATTTGTCTTTGCATGCTCCTTACAACGGTTGTGACAAAGCCTCCATTAGTAATGGTAAGCAACTTCCTATTTCTAATGTTGGTCTTGGACAATTATATACTCAAACTAAACCTACATCCATTATTGCTCTTCCTCATGTTCTTCATGTTCCTCATATGAAGAAAAATTTAATCAATGTATCACAACTTACTAATAATCATAATGTGATTGCTGAATTTCATTCATCTGTCTGTTTGATTAAGGACAAGAATTCAGGATCGATGCTACTTCGAGGACATCTTAAGGATGGTCTCTATCAGCTGGTTCTAGCTTTTGATCAAGCTACCAGCACTCCAGATCATTCTGCCAAGCCTAAACATCCTCAATCGTTTACTGCCAGTTCAATTTCTTTGAATAAGTGTAATGATTTTTCTTTGGGAAATTGTAAAAGACAGCTTCCATTTAGTCATGGACTGTCTCCTAGTGTTAGTATAGCTCAACAAAATAAGACATGCCAACAATGCATGCTCGATTAGGGCATCCTGCCTTCAATGTACTGAAATTGATTCTAAATAAAATCTGAATTCCTTATTCTTCCTCAATCCTTCCATTTTGTGATTCTTGCAAAGTTGGGAAACATCATCAGCTTCCATTTGTTACTCATGAAATTATAGCAAAGAAGCCATTGGAATTGATATATTCGGATTTGTGGGGTCCTTCTCCTACTATTTCTATTAAGGGATTCAAATATTACATCATATTTGTTGATGCATACACAAAATATACATGGCTATATCCATTGAAACTAAAGTCTGATGCTTTGCCCACCTTTACTAATTTTCATAAATTTACTGAACTTCAATATCAAACCAAGCTTAAGGCTATCCAAGCTGACAATATGGGAGAATTTCGAGTCTTTTTGCCTTCTCTTCAAAGCCATGGGATAAAACCTAGGTTTACTTGTCCTCACACCCACCAACAAAATGGACCATAAATTTGCTACCATCCTCTTCTCTAAATTTTCATACCCCCTTTGAACTTCTCTACCATAAAAAACCCAATTAGCTATTGTTACAACCTTTTGGATGTACTTGTTTTCCTTACTTGAGACCCTATAACAAGCACAAGTTTGACTTTCATACTACTAAGTGCATATTTCTCGAATATAGCCATATACAAGGTGGTTACATGTGTTTGCATCCTTCTAGAAAAGTTTTTGTTTCTAGACATGTGCAGTTCAATCCTGATGAGTTTCCATATCTCACTTTATTTTCTTCATCACAGTCGATACCAAATAGTACTTCTACATTCTTGTTGCAATCTCTTCCTTCACGTTCTTCCATTCCTTCAGATTCTCAAGTAGCACAGTCCTCTATTCCTCCTATGTCAACACCAATTTCTACCAGCTCTTCTAACCCATCTCCAGTTTTTACTGCTCCAAACGACAACCATTTACAGTCCACAACACTCAGATCTTCTGTTCGCATTCCTAAACACAAGGTTGTTCCAACTCTTTCTGTTCATCCCATGCTTACCAGGTCCAAGGCTAAACACTTTTTGACCACATCTCCTCATGCCTTAATGAGTTCCTTAGAACCTAGCACAGTTCATGAGGCCTTATTAGACTCACGATGGGTTAAAGCTATGGAAGAAGAGCTTTCAACTTTACAGAAAAATAATACATGGGAATGGGTTCAATTTTCTAAAGACATGAATCTAATTGGCTATAAATGGGTGTTCAGAACTAAGTACAATTCAAATGAAACTGTTCTAAAGCACAAGGCTCGCTAGGTAGCTCTGACCCCTGAGTGCCCGCCTAGAGGAGAGCTATGCAGTGCCTGCAATATCTTGAATTTTAATTCTTTGTCATTCCCCAGAACTAATCTGCCCTTAAACCTGATTAGACCATTGGAGATAGAGTACCCTTGTTCATTGGTATGCCTGACTGCCAACTGAGTCTGCAGGGACTTAATCCATTCAGATTTATCATAGCTCTCAATGACTTCTTTGACCCAATCAAGTACCACCGTTGTAATAGCTTTACACGCCCCTTCTTCTTCTCCTCTCGACAAGGCATCTGCCACAATATTTTCTTTGCCTTTCCTATATTATATCACATAATCTAGGCCCAGTAATTTTGATACCCCCTTCCTTTGTAGATGTGTGTGCAATCTTTGTTGTAGAAGGTGTCTCAGACTTTCATGGTCTGTCCTTATTATGAATGTGGCTCCCTCCACGTAATGCCTCCATTTGTCGATGGCTATGATCATTACTAGCAATTCTTTTTCATACACACTCAATCCCCGATGCTTAGCAGCTAATGCTTGGTTGATGTAGACTAAGAGTCTTCCTTCCTATATCAACACTGCTCCTACCCCAATGTCGCATGCATCTGTCTCAATCACAAAGAGCTTAAAAAAATCAAGTAGGGCCAAAACCGAGGCTTGTATCATCTCCCTTTTAAGTGTAATGAAAGCAGCCTCAGCTTGAGAATTCCATTTGAAGTTGTCTTTCTTGAGTAACTCAGTCAAGGGCTTACTGATTACCCCATAGTGTTGTATAAACCTCCTATAATATCCTGTTAGCCCTAGAAATCCCCTCAACTCTCTTATAGACGAAGGCTTAGGCCATTCCAGCATGGTTGCAATTTTACTGGGGTCTGTACCGACTCCTTGACTCGAGATGATATGCCCTAAATATTCCACCTCACTCTTTGCAAAGGAACACTTTGAGGGTTACACATATAATTGGTTGGCTTTCAAGATTTCAAAGGTGGTTTTAAGGTGGCTTAAGTGTTGTTTGAGGTTGGCGTGGTGTTGTTTGAGGTTGGGGCTGTAGAACAAAATGTCATCAAAGAATACCAGAATAAATTTCCTTAGATACGGGCAAATAGGTGGTTCATAAGAACCTGGAAAGTGGTTGGAGCATTGGTGAGCCCAAATGGCATCACTCGGAATTCATAAAGGCCCTGGTGTGTTCTGAAGGCCGTTTTTTGTATGTCTGTAGGGTTCATCCTGATTTGATGATACCCTACACATAGGTCTAGTTTAGTGAAGATGGCAGCCCCATTTAGTTTATCGAGCAGGTCTTCAATCAAGGGAATAGGAAATTTATTTTTCATGGTAAGGTCATTTAGTTGTCTATAATCTATGCAAAAGCGCCAGGTGTCGTCCTTCTTTTTGACAAGAAATATGGGTGATGAAAAGGGGCTCTGGCTAGGCTGAATAATTGAAGCACTGAGCATGTTTTTTACTTGTTTTTCAATTTCAGCCTTCTGGTAAGGGGGGTAACGGTAGGCTTGGATATTGACTGGCTCGGAGTTGGGTTTCAAGGGTATGGAATGGTTGAAAAGTCGATTTGGGACAGTGTGTGTGGTTCAACAAATAAGTCTTTGACTTCTAAGAGTAAAAGATGTAATTCAGTAAGGTAAGTTACCTTTGCAAAGAGGTCAATGATTAGAGGGCCCTCCTATTCTCCTCCTTCCATCTCCATGGCTTGGATAGAAAACATCTGAGATATCAGCCCCTTTCCTTTAGATAACAGCATTTGTAGCCTTTTGCCCCTGATCACCTTACATTCTCCTGCCTCTAGGCTCCCCTTTAATGTCAGCTTCTTTCCTTTCAAATCTAGAGTGACTTCTAATTTTTTGAAGTCAAAAGGTTAGAGAACTTATTGTCCTCATCCAGTCCACCCCTAGGACTATGTCATAGCCTCCTAGCTCCAGAATTCTCAAGTCAGTAGAGAACTCCTCCCCTTGCATTAGCCATTTAAACCCCACACTTTTATAATGGTTGTACATCTTACTGGTGTTGGCTACGATTATTGATAAAGGGGTAGTATCCATGAGTGTGCACCCCAATTCAGTGGCAGTCGCTTCGTTGAGGAAGCTGTGGGTGTTGTCACTATCAATCAATACAATGATCTTCCTCTTGCCCACTCTACCTTCCACCTTAATGATTTTCCCTGCAGGTCCCCCCTTGAGTGCATGAAATGACCCCCCCCGGGGTCAGCAAGGTCATGTTAGAGGGTCTCTTCCATCATCTCCTCACCATCCTCTTGCTCTTCCCCAGCTATCTTCTCCTCACCTCCTTCCATGTTCAATAGTTGTCTTCGGCATTGATGGCCAGGACTCTAAGGGTCCCTGCACTTATAACACAACCTCATCTGTCTTCTCTGCTCCATAGTAGGATTTCTGATGGTCAGGGCCTGCTAATTTCCTCTTGATGGGCCTAAAGTCACTGTAGCTCCCACCTCCCTAGTGTTTCCACTAGGAGCTAAACTAATCAAGGGAACAGTATGAGGGGAAGCCTTATTTCTCTTGTAGATTACTTCAAACATCAATTCTTGTAGCCAGACTTTCTCTGTTACCTGCCTAACAGTGGTTGGCATCATCATCTTAACCATCGATCCCAACTCATCCTTAAGCCCACTAATAAAGCTGGACACAAAGTATTGCTCAGTAAGTGTTGGCTGAGCATTCCACATTAAGGCTCCTAACTCCTCAAACTTTTCCAAATACTCTGTTACAACCCCCTCTTGTTTGAGTTTATTGAATTCTTCTATCACATCTGCCATGTTCTTTTCTCCAAACCTCCTACACAACTCTTCGGCAAAGTCGATCCATCTCACCCCAAGCCCTCTGGACCTAAACCATCCTTGGAACCAAGAATGAACCGTATCATTGAGATAGGTTGTGACCAAGGTAATTCATTGTGGCTCAGCCACACTGTAATATTGAAAAAAACGTTCACACCGACGAATCCACCACCTTGGCTAGGTTCCGTCAAACAATGGTATCTCCAGCCTTGGCATTGGCGTGTGATTACTAGATTGGAAATTAATTCCCTTACTTGAGGTTCCATCTCAATTCCTTGCACACCTTTCGACCCTGTTTCTCCTGGAGGCCTCGAAAGTAAACCATATCCGTTCGAGTTCGGTCCATCTCCGGATCGAGCGGGAAATTCAAGGGTAAACGGAATTGTGGTAGGGACGTCAGCATGTTGAACATGTTGTTGATCCTTTGGCCGAACTGATCCATTGCATCCCTATGCCTCTCCAATTCCCGTTGCATATCCTCACGAGAGGTCGCCAATTCCTCCAGCATTCCTTCTCGAATTGCAGCTACATCTTCCCTGTTGTTGTTTAGGACTGTTAAACGAAGCCAACCCAAAGAGAATTCCCTCTTGAATTCTTAAGAACTCACAGAACTTAGAAACTAAATTAAAGAATTCGACAAAACAGAAATGGAAATGAAAATACAGAAAGATAAAACAAACCAACAAGAGCTGAGAATTATCCTTGTTCGGAATGCCTTCGGCAAACCTACATCCAACAGTCAACACCCACACAGAGCAGCCTTTTATTTGGATGAAACCGATCAGTACATCAAGCCTCTAAATCCTCATCTATATCCCCGAGTACAAGCACACATTCTCCCAAGAATACACAAGACTAAAACCTGTCTTTCTATCCTCAAGAATGGAAACCCAGCACTCAATCATAGACAATATTAGAAGCTCTCTCAGAATGACTTTCGACTGCCTCCCCTACCCTCTTATTTATAGAAAGGGTGGATATCCCAAAGTAACTAACTACTATAAGAATATTACAATTTGGCCCCTCAAATTACTAAATAATTACACTTATAATTTTAAGCCCTAACTATTCTAATGTTCCAGCCGATAGTCTTCAATACTTTACTGATCTTCTACCGCACAAACTCTAGGCAAATTCAACACCTGCTTTGAGTGATAGCTTCATGTGTCTGCGTCATCCCAAACTCTAGCACTTCCATTCTAGACTCCAGTTGTTTGAGTCTCATTCTTTTCGCCATCTTTTGCTCACAATTCACCACACTTCCACTTGCAAAACACCGTCAAGGGTCGCTAGCTCTGATGCCAATTGTCAACTCTCGGATCTAAGACTTGGACAATTCTGAGAAAACTGAAGGTTTAGAGAGGAAACGAAGGGAGAATTTGAACTAGAGAGGGAAAAAGAAAAAGAAGGAAAAAACCAAATGCTTTTCATTGATAGTTTCCATCCTCATGTACAATGCCTTATATAGGCTAGCACCCTCGATTTGTTAATGTAACCGACTAGGTACAATCCTTCTAAGCGGTAACCGCCAGCCACATGCCACTATCCGTTCTTTTTTTTTTTTTTAATCGAATCGGTAAATATGTATAAATGATCAAATATACAAACAATCACTGGGCGTACCCAAGAACCATGGATAACATCCAAAAACTATAGGCCTATAGCTAGGCTATCAAAAAGGACCAAAACATGAGGATGCATAGTAAACATTACTTGTATATAAAGGTTTTCATCCTATGAATGAGCCCTTCCACAGAAGGCTGAACATTATCAAAAATAAGGCAATTCCTTGCTACCCATATTTGATAGGCCGAACAAGCAAGGGCGATTTTCTTAGCATTGCATATCCAAGAGGATCCTCTGGCGTCTTTCTCCAGCCATTTGAGCGCATTAGGGATCGAAGTCATGGCTCTGGAAATGCCAAACTACATTCTAATTGAAGCAAGAGCTTCACAATGGAAAGAACGAAAACTAAGGTAGAAAAATACATCAGGCGCACTTCAATTAAAATCAGAATGAAATGAACAATCGCTACAAACATAACGAGGAGAGCTAACTTATATACTGACAACTCTCATACAATCCTATTAAAGCGTGCGACAAAACATAACAAACATAACAATTAACTTTCTAACTAACTGCGTACAAACAGCAACAACGCTACTGCTAAATAACAGATTTGTGTCGGACATCAATATCTTCAACATGCCCCCTCAAACGAGACTCCATCATCAATTGTGTATAGAAACAGTTGTGCAGTGACAAGCAAGTGTCATTTGGAGTCCAAGTTTGTTACATAGAAACAAGAATCGATCCTTAGGTAGGCCCTTGGTAAAAATGTCAGCAACTTGATGCTGAGAAGGAACATATCAAATGTCTACATCACCACATTCAACCTTCTCGCGAACAAAATGCACATCAACTTCAATGTGCTTAGTTCTGGAGTGAAACACAGGATTTTCAGTAATAGACTTAGCAGCTAGGTTGTCACACCAAAGAATAGGTGTAGCAGGAAAAGGATAACCCAATTTAGTCAGTAAAGACTTTAACCATAAGATTTCAGCAACACCTTGTGCCATAGCTCGATATTCTGCTTCACCAACAGAACAAGCAACCACAGTTTGTTTCTTAGAGCTCCAAACCAAGAGATTATCGCCAAGAAAAGCACAAACACCACTAGTGGATCGTCTGGTGACTTTATAACCAGCATGGTCAGCATCAGTATACACAGAGAGAGCCAAACCAGAAGAAGATGGAGTGAACTTCAAACCGAACCCAACTGTTCCCTTCAAATAGCGAAGTAACCGCTTACATGCAAGCCAATGTTGAATCTTTGGAGCAGCTGAGAACTGACTCAACTTATTGACAGTAAAGACAACATCCGAACAAGTATATGTGAGATATTGAAGAGACCCAACAATTGTCCAGTAAAAAGCTAGGTTAGAGAAATCATCACCGTCAATAGTGAACGAACAGCCTGGACTCATGGGAGTTATACAAGGTTTATAACCAAACATGGCAGCCTTCTGAAGTAAGTCCAACGTATACTTGGACTGAGTCAAGTAAATGCCAATAGCATCTCTATAAGCCTCAAAGTCAAGAAAATAGTTAACAGACCCAAGAGTCTTGAGGGCAAAATAGGTGTCTAAATCCTTGATACAAGCATGTAAAGCAACTGTATCGGAGCCTGTGATGAGAATATCATCGACATACACCAGAACAAACAACACATATGTAGACTCTCGTTTTATAAATAAAGAAGCATCCTAGACAGCACGCACAAAACCCCAATCCTGAAGAGCAGTTCGCAACTTATTGTACCAAGCTTGTGGAGCTTGTTTAAGGCCATAAAGAGACTTCTTCAGCTTGCACACATGTGAAGGAAAATCTAAACTAACAAACCCCTCAGGCTGCACCATATAAACAGCCTCTTGCAGATCTCCATTGAGAAATGCATTGCTAATATCAACCTGTTGCACATCCCAATCAAATTGAACACCTAGAGAAAATAAAACTCTAATGGTAGGAGCTTTAATTACAAGGCAAAATGTCTCGGCATAATCAATGCCAGGAGTTTGAAGAAACCCTTTTGCAACAAGCCTACCTTTATACTTAAGAATAGACCCATCAGGCTTGTACTTAACCCGGAAAATCCACTTACAAGCGATCAAATTCATATCAGAAGAAGGAGGAACAAGGTCCCATGTATTATTACGTTGAAGGGCAGAATATTCCTCTTTCATAGTTTGAGCCTAATTGGAGTCTAAAAGAGTTTCTTAAACAGTATTAGGTTCTAGAGAACTCAGTAGGACATGTGGAGAAGAAATAGTTAGTTGTTTGGCCTTAGAACGAGTGATCATTGGATGAATAGACAATGCTAGAGTAGGTGTAGACTGGAGATGATTAGGAGCAGACTTGAGGAAGAGTTGGAAATTGAACTGGAAGATAAATGGGAAGGCTGAGAAATAGATGGTTGGTCAAAAGTAGGAGATGAATGAGAACTAGCAGCAGGACAAACAGAAGAAGGAATAGGTGCTACTCGAGGAGCTGAACAAGAAGAAACAAAAGAATGTTTGAAGAAATTAAGAACATCTGTTGACACACCCGAGGATGACGATTGTGAAGAAGAAGGATTTGATGAATCAGAACTGATAAACAACTGAGTATAGGGAAACTCATCAGCAATGTTCTAAAAGGCTCTAAGCGCTAGTCATGCGCTAGGCTGGGGCCTAGCGCCTAGGGCGCCTAGGCGAAGCCTAGAAAAATTTGATTTTTTTTTAATTGGAGAAACTTGCAATAGAAACCTATATATATATATACACATATTTAACCAATAACCTCACTTAATATTCAAAATAACAATAACAAATCATGACATAACTGCAAAATAACTACAAAATAATCAAATTAAAACAATAAAATAGCAAAATAACTATTGTTTTATAATATAATGAAAACAAAAATTATTTTCTGCAAAATAACCAATAACCTCATATAATTTTTTGTTTCCAATCTTCTTCATCATGTAAAAACACATATATTATATATAGTTAATAATAATTAAAACCAAATATATATCTGATATATAAATAGAACCAAAAAAAAATGAAAAACAAAAACAATGTAACAGAGAGAAAGAGAAACCAATAACCAAAGACGAGAGAGAGAGAGAGAGAGAGGTTACAAAGGAGATGGAGCTCGCTGGCAGCGGAGATGGAGCTTGACAGCGAGGACGTGGCGGCGGCGGCGACGTTCAAGCAGCGAGGAGGACGCGAATGGCATAGAGGCAGTGTTGATAAAGCTTGACGGCGATGATGGAACCAGAGGCAACGATGGCAGTGAGTACCAGCGAGCCGACGGCGTTGAGGCAACAGCGTTGAGGCAGCAGCAGCCTTGGGCTAAGAAGGAGAGAGGCTGAGAGATGAGATTAAAATATAAAATACCCTAAAATCGGCTGACAAAAACTTGGGCGGCCCAGGCAGTGCAGCCGCCTAGGCTGCCTAGGCGCCGCCGTGGCCGATTAATCAGGTCAGCGCCTAGGAGGCCCGACTAAGGCATACTTGGTGCGGCCAGTGGCCGCCTAGCGCCTAGAGCGATTTTTAGAACACTACTTATCAGGATTGAAAATGACATGACGTGTTATATACACTCAACCCGAAGAATCCATGCATTTGTACCCAGCATGCACATGACTGTAACCTAGAAGCACACATTTAGTAGAATGAAAATTAAACTTGTGCTTGCTATAAGGCCGAATATAAGGAAAGCAAGCACAACCAAATGGTTGCAACTAAAGATAGTTAGGGAGTTTGCAATATAGTTTTTCAAAAGGACTTTGAAATTGTAATGGTGCAGCTGGTAACAAATTAATAGTAAAGACAGCTATTTGAAAGGCTTCAACCCAGAATTTGAGAGGCATTTGAGCATGAGATAAAAGAGTTAAACCCATTTCAGTAATATGCCTGTGTTTCTTTCAGCAACACCATTTTGCTTGTGTATATAGGGACAAGAAAATCTAGTTTGAATACCATAAGAGGCAAGATATGGCAGTAAGGCTCTAAATTCTCCCCCATTGTCTATATGAAGAGCACGAAGTTTGGATCTATACTGCAACTCAGCAGATTTATGAAAGGTCTTGAAGACATTTAACGTGTCAGATTTTTGTCTAACAGGATACAGCCAAATGTAACGAGTAAAAGCATCCACCAAAACTATATAGTATCGATATCCCTCAGTGGACAAAACTGGGGATGGACCCCACAAGTCTGAATACACTATTTCTAGAGGATGTTTTGTTGTGATTTGACAAGAAGCAAAAGGAAGTTGATGTAGTTTACCCAATTTGTAGGAATCACAAAAAGACAAATCGTTAGAATTGCATGAAACATGTATTTTATTCAGAACGTGTTTCAATACATGGAAAGAAGGATGACCCAACCTATCATGCCACTGTTTGCAAACTCTATTGTTATTACAAGAGGACTGTAAGCTAGACAAAGACAAATTTTGTCTATTACAACAATTAACTGGACCTTCTGAAACAAATGAGATAGGAGACCTCTTAGAGGTAACAGTAGAGCGATTGCTGATTGCAGAAGAAGAAGAAACACTGCGAGGCTAAGCACGAGCAAGTGCTGGAGCAAGTTGGTAAAGACCATCTTTAAGCACCCCTTGGAATAGCACCTGACCCGTTTCCTTGTCCTTGATCAAACAAAAAGTGGAGTGAAATTCAGCAATGACATTATTTTCATTAGTAAGTTGAGACACACTAATGAGATTTTTAGTCATTTTAGGCACATGTAAGACATTTGGTAATGAAAGAATGGAAATAGGAGTTGTATGTGTAAGAATTTGACTAAGACCAACATTTGAGATTGGAAGAGTCTTACCATTACCAACAGCTACCTTATCTGTCCCATTGTAAGGAGAGTGAAGAGAAAGATTGTGTAAACTAGAAGTGATGTGGTTTGTAGCACCTGAGTCTACACACCAAGATGGATCACCAAATTGATTAGAATGTGGATAATGCTGAGAATACTGAGAACTGGAGTCAAAAGGAGGTTGTGACGCATGTCCATATGAAGTCCCAGATGGAAACTCTAAATCAGTCAAGTAACCTCAATTAGACTCCTGAGAAGAAGCTATGAAAGCCTGAGAGTCGAACTGAGATGTGCTGCCACCTTCTTTACCAAACGAATTAAAATTTCGCTGAAAGTGCCTGTCAAACCTATGATAACATTGATCAGCAAAATGTCTTGGTTTGCCACACAATTGGAAAAAAAATCGCTTGCCTGATGATCTACCTTGACCTCGATTATTTCCTCCTCTGTAATTACCTCCTCGAAATCCAGTGGAATTCCTACCTCCTCTGGTTGTCTGAGATGCAAAATTCACTGACATTGTAAACAACATAACAACAACAACATATCCAGCCATTATCCCACTATGTGGGGTTGGCTATATGAATTCTAGACTTCTATGTGGGTTACATCCCAACAGATAGTTTGTCTAGAATTCATATTTGGATCCGACTAAGTTTTACGCTGGCTGTCGGCTACCTAACGCAACCCTCCTCCTTTATCCGGGCTTGGGACCGGCAGTGGATAATATCCCCTGGCGGAGTAATGATGAAATGAAGTTTGAACACCATCTTCACATGGAGAAATTTCATGAGATGGTGGTGAATGAAGATAATTGATATAGTTGTGTTCCATAATTCACTGACATTGTAGCATTCTCAAAATTATTTACAGTAGATACCTAAGAAACATTCTTAGTTGACAATCTCTGCTCGTCCATCAACAAAAGATACTACACCATATCTATGTTGATCTCGTCCATTTGATATGTGATCAGACCTATGACATTGTCATAGTCATCACCTAATCCATTCAATATCGCCATTAGCAAGTCCTTGTCACTAATCGGATCACCAATAGCAGCTAAGGAATGTCCTATAGTCTTGATTTTCGAAAGATAATCATTCATTGACAAATCATTCTTCTTTACCGATCTAAGAAGTTATTTTAGTTGGAACGAACAAGCAATAGTTTGTTGAGAATATAAATTCTCCAGAAAAGACCATACCTCTGACGAGCTTTCACAATGTATTACCTGACCTAGGACTTCCTTGTCAATCGTTGAGAATAACCAACCTAACAAAAGTTGATCAGATCTAATCCAGCTAAGATAATTCGGATTAACAGCCTCCTGCTCTCCTTGATTGGAGTACTGATACTTAGGCAATGGAGCGGTTTTGTCAATGAAATGCATCAGATCAAATGCACGAATAGTAGCCATGATCTGCGTCTTCCAGTAAAGATAATTACTGGAATCGAGTTTAGTTGGAACGAAACTAAAGGCCTTTGCTACTGTCGTAAAATCCGACCGAGTAGCAACTGACAATGTTAAAGCAGATTGAGGAGGATTGGACGAGGCTAAATTGTGCGATGCCATTGACGTAAGTCTATGGCTCTGATACCATAAAACGAGAGCTTCACAATGGAAAGAACGAAAACTAAGGTAGAAAAATACCTCAGGTGCACTTCAATTAAAATCAGAATGAAATGAACAATCGCTACAAACATAACGAGGAGAGTTGACTTATATATTGACAACTCTCATACAATCCTATTAAAGCGTGCGACAAAACATAACAAACATAACAATTAACTTTCTAACTAACCGCGTACAAACAGCAACAACGCTACTGCTAAATAACAGATATGTGTCGGACAGCAATATCTTCAACACTTATATGCTTCCAGACTACCGAACTGATCGGGCAACGGAAAAATAGATAGCCGACAGATTCCTCAGCCCCATTACACAAGGGGCAGGTGCGGTCAATGTCCAAAAATAAGAGCTTGTCACGAGTTAGGATATTGGACCTAACACATAACCATAACATGAAGGCATGCTTAGGAATAAGGCAGGGATGCCAAAGTATCTTCGCCCAAACCTTGACATGCCCCTTCGGCCGAAAGAACTCATAAGCAGCATGAACATCAAAAGTAGGACCATTGGCCCAACTCTCAAGCAGGATCCTAGCAGCCTTCGCTGACTCTCGCGCCTCACACATGGCATCCCTAATAAGCATCATCCTTTTCATCAGAGGGGAGTCATCATTCCAAACCTACCTCTGCCAAATGGAGGTCGTATGCAAGAATTCCTAATGGATCCACTGAACCCACAAAGTGTCCTTTTTCCGATGAATGTTCCATAGGTTCTTAACAAACAGCCCAGAATTCCAGCTGCTACTATCCGTTTATTACAGCTATAGCTATGCTTCTATATGCTTATTACAATTATGCCCTTAAGCTCGTGACATACTACGACAAAAACTTCACACACATTTGCAAAGAAAGAGGATGACTAAATTGATGGGCATTGATTATGTCATTCAATATAAGAGGAAGGAGAACATTGCAACAAATGCTCTATCTCGATGCCATGAAGAAGGAACAGCTACTTCAATCTTAGCTTTAGTTCCGGAGTGGTGTCCAGAAGTGGCCAAGAGTTATGAGGGCGATAAGCAGGCCAAGACCCTCTTGGAGCAATTAATAATTGACCCCACAAGTAAGAAAGGATATACACTGGCAAATGGGGTGACAAGGTCTAAAGGCAAGTTGGTTGTGGGAAACTGCACGGAGTTGAAGAAGATACTATAGGCCCTACATGAATCCCCAATTGGAGGCCACTCGGGGGTACAAAACACCTATCATAAGGTGAAGCAATTATTTTGTTGGCCTAAGCTCAAAGAGGAGGTGATGAAGTTTGTGTTAGCATGCGATGTGTGTAAAAGATGCAAGCATGAAACCGTGACCTATCTGAGGCTCTTACAACCTTTACCAATACCGGGGCAGACATGGGAGAGTGTATTAATGGATTTCATTGAGGGATTACCAAAATCTAAAAGGAAGGATGGCATATTTGTAGTGGTGGACCGACTCACCAAATTCGCCTACTTCCTAAGTCTTACTCATCCTCACACTACACAAGAAGTGGTTCAGGCCTTTTTAGATCAAGTGGTGAAAGTGCATGGGATCCCAAAAACTATAATTTCTGATAGGAAAAAGGGTTTAGTAGTCTCCTATGGCAATCATTGATGAAATCCTTGGGGGCTAAGCTTAACCTATGTTCCGCCTACCATCCCCAAACTAATGGATAGACAGAACGAGTCAATCAGTGCCTATAGACCTACCTGAGATGCTTGTGTTTCGCACACCCGAAAGGTTAGCACAAGTGGTTATCTATGGCACAATGGTGGTACAACTCTAGCCACCATAGTGTCATTAAGATGCCACTATTTGAGGCCCTCTTTGGTTACAAACCACCCCTACTACCAGCTCTACCAAGTCCCACAAGTGTAGCAGCAGTGGATGAACATTTGCAACAGAGGCAGCAGATCCTCCAACAGCTTAAAAAAGACCAATTAGCTGACAAGGGTAGGAGTGAAAGGGAGTTCAGTGTGGGAGAGAGTTTATTTGAAGTTGAAAGCACCCCATCTCAAGTCTTTATCCCCTGACCCAGTCTCCAAGTTGAGTCCCAAGTATTTTAGCCCTTTTCCTATTGTATCTAAGGTGGGCAATGTGGCCTATAGACTACAATTACAAGAAAAGACACAAATCCGCCTCGTATTTGAAGTCTTGTTATTGAAGAAAGCTATAGGGGCACAGCCGGCCAATTCTCAGCTACCATAAGGAGCCATGGACACCAGCCCTACCCCAGAACCAACAGCCATTATGGACAGATGAGTGGTCTATCAACAAAGAGCTCCAATCATACAGGTCCTAGTGAGGTGGTCCAACTTGCACCAGGACGACACTTGGGAGTATCTCCTGGACTTGCTTACTCAATTCCCGAGAGCAGCCAGTCTCCTAACCATTTCTTAAGGACAGGAGGGTATATTGTCATGTACTTATGAGGGAGATAATAGAAGTAGAAATATTGTAATAAAACAGAATTCAATTAGAGCAATAGAAGTTTGTACGCTAGTAGAGCTAAGGCGTGCAGTACATAGGCGGTTATGAACATTGGGCAGGAACTTATGCACTTGTACGAGAAGGCTATAAATTGAGGTCGACCCTTCTATTGGAGGTATCTAGAAATTGAATGAAAACTCTCTGATTCTCCCTCCATTTCCCTTTCAATTCTCTCATTCTCTCTATTCTCTAACTCTCTCTCCCCCTCACTTTCATGAGAATTCTCTCGTTTCACCAATGATCTCTCTCCCTTCGAAAGAGATCAGAATTGACAATTGCTAGATCTTTTCAAATCTAACAAAAGCCAGATCGTTCTAGAAAAGGAAAAGGAAGAGGAAAAGGAGGAAGAAGAAGAAGAAGAGGAGTTGTCAACAAGAAGAGAGTCAATAGCGATTGACGACTAATAATTCTTCTTCTTCGTCATTCAATTTTTTTATTTTTTATTTGTTGGTTTTATTTTCAAGTAAATTTAATTATATATAATTTAATTAAATATATTAAGAGAAAAATGACATGTTTATAGACAGCATTAAGTCTTATAATGGACAAATGGGATGTGTGTAGAAAGAATTGAAAGTACAAGGACTTTTACAGCCAATTTTGAAGTACGGGGGGTGCTTTTGAAAATGGGTCAAACCACGGGTGTATAAAATTTACCCAAAAAAATAATATTAAAGGTAAGTTAACCCTTTGTCTACCAACTTAAACTTTTAAATGAGATGGTGGTGAAACTATTCAATATGGTACAGACCAAACAAAGGTCCTTGAAATCAAACCTCACAAGTAACCCAATATTTAAATAGTTACACGTGTTTAGACCAGCTATGCAATGAAGCTTTGCACATGTGAGGGAGTGAGTTGAGAATATTAATGATAAGTTAACACTCTATCTATCCACTTAAATTTTGAGATGAGATGGTCGTTAACAATTCAATAAAAAGCATAGAACTTGAGGTAAGAATTTGTCCCCATACATCAAAGTTGTCAGGTAGGCAGCTCAAGACCATACAAAGATTGACAGCATAGATTACACTTGGTTGGCCAAATAGCTTCCTGAGGTAATATGTGATTAACTCTCAGATCCCATAGAATGAGCTAGCATCAAAGCACCTCCCAGCCCCTTAAGAGTCCTTCCTGCACCAGCAAAACTCTGCTCCATGCAATTATGACAATTCAGCAACCAAGAAAGAATCACCAACTATTTACACAGCATCCTGTATTGTTTCCCTGAAACAGGAACTCAGAGACCATACAACCATCAGCCTTCTACCATGGTGAACAACAAATGCTCCTTATCCATTACCATGTGGAAAATTCCGGA
Organism: Diospyros kaki; assembly: GCA_036245055.1. Lineage (NCBI taxonomy): Eukaryota > Viridiplantae > Streptophyta > Magnoliopsida > Ericales > Ebenaceae > Diospyros > Diospyros kaki. The sequence continues at coordinate 7,300,910 of BSEG01000010.1, forward strand.
AATCTCAAGATCAATGGTCCCTCTCCAGTCTCCACACCATTTATTTTTGGCTTCTTTAAGTTGTACTTCCTCAAATTCACTTACAAGTAGCAATATTCTTCCTTCCCAAATGTATATAATCTGACTCATAAATAACAATTAACGTAATAAGTACCAAACTGACTTGCAGGCCAATATGCTGAAGTACAATGTTCTATAGGTCTCTCCCCATTAAGCTCCTAGCAGAACTTCTACATATCATTGCTGTGCACAATTGGAACATTATAAGTATATTCCAATTGACAAACCTACTTTACTGCTTTGCATATCCCCTTTACAAAAGAACAATCCCAAAACTCCTAGTACTTTTCATCCTTTTAACAATTAGCAGTCAATTATGAGACCATGTGGGTGATACATCAACCTCTAGGTGGTAAATTCAGGATTCCAGGAACCTAGTATCCTTCTCACCTTTGCATCAGTATAATCCAGAGCAATTATGAGGTAACATGGTTGGGAAACACAGAATCTAAGTGTCAAATTGTAAATAAAACAACATGATTGAAATGCAGGACATCAAGTTTCACAAACAAACTGAATTGGAGATCCAGCAATATTACAGGTGAACTATTTACATATATAGTAAGTATGCTCCGAACAAAAGGAAAGAGATGCACCCTCAAATTTCCAAAGGATTCTCCAATAAGTTTGAGGGCTTTAAACTAAAACCTGGAGTTCCAGAATCCAGATAATGATGGGATTAAATTGACACTAAATTAAATAAAGGATAGAAATAAAAAGTGTTTCTTGTCATTCCTTGCCCAAACCAATCTACACCCTTCAGTCACGAAAAAAGGCAAGTAAAAAAAGAGAAACAACAGACCTAAATTAAGACTGCAAACAACAACGGCAAAACTTTACACAACAGAATATGTAGCAAACATTGAAGGATGAAGCGGACCTCAAACCCAGAATTATCATATTGTCTTCTTTTCTCTGGATCAGATAAAATGCTATAAGAAAATGCCACCTCCTTGAACAGTTCAGAAGCTTCAGGATTACTACCATTTTTGTCTGGATGGTACCTGCACATTATTAACCAGATCAATAGGCTACCAAGTACAGAATTCCTTTGTATTTTCAGAGTCACCATGTTCATTGACATCATATTCAGAATAACATATCTTATTAAGAAGAGGGAGAAAAAACTGCAGTATTGCCAAAGACACAAAATGTTTATAATTGAGACACTAACAATATGTTTGACAACTCGTTTGTGACCCACGCACACCATTCTTCTAATTCCAGCAGCCCGTTCATGATTCATTAGGACCATTGAAGGTCAAATAAAGAGTAAATATTTTACACTCGTTTTTAAACCCTAACTTATCATTTCCGTATCCCCAATAAACTAAGCGAACAAAAATTGAGCGCCTATCGAATTAAATTGCATTTTACAAGGATCAAAATAATAATTTTAACAAAACTGTAAATCAAGCTACAGATACAGATTATGCCCAGAAAGAAGAAGAAGAAGGAGAAGAAGAGGAAACAATGAATTGAAATTCCATTGTAACTTACTTGAGAGCAAGCTTTCTGTAAGCAGTTTTAATCTCTTGGTCAGTTGAATCTCTAGAAACGCACAAAACCTCATATGGATCTCGACGAACAGCCGGGGCAGAGGGCCCTTCCATTTTCGAACCACCCATGCCCTTCCCCTTCTCTCTTCCTGAAAAGCCCTATCCCAATCTTCTCTTTGCCTCCCAAAAATCCAATTTATTCCCCCTGTAGATCCCGCAGAAGTACCAATTCACGATTGTCTCCAATTGCCACCATTAACCCGCAACGTAAAAAGCTTATCGACACTTCGCAGCGGAAAATCTACAATCAAGGAGAATTGGAATTGCAAACCCGTCAAAATCAGGGAAATCAGACCAAGGAACAATCAAGATATTCGCCAAATTCAAAGCATTGGATCACTTTCTTTCCTTGGGATAAATGCAAAAATATATTATAATAGTGTGAGACAAGTATGAACGAGAGTCGAAATAGCTAAGATCCGATCGGGCGATGGAGAAACGGCCCGGCAGGTGAAGAGCTAGGGCTTTTTCAAATTATAGGACGCGAAAAGCGAGAGAATGAAAAAGTTGTTAGGGGACCAATAAGAAGCTTTCTCACTTTGGTTTTCTTCCTCTTCTTCTTCTTCTTCGTCTTCTTTTGTTATTTTCACCTGCTTCGTGAAAGAACGTGTATTCAGATTTCAGCCATGGCTAAACAGAACGATGTCATCTTCACTTTCCACGGATTGGACCCCAATCTCTCTCTCTCTTTGAGTCTCTCAGGCTAAGTCAAACCATTCAAGGTAAATTTACATTCCAGCCTTGAAAATTTAATAAAATAACAAAAGTTTACTACAAAAATATGAGGTTCAACAATTAAAAATATAATATTTAATTTTTGATGTATAAATTATTAAGATTGTATTTTTTTATTTTTTATTTTTAATTTTAAATTTTGAATTTATTTTTAAAAAATTAAAAAAGCATTCTATTTGTCATTTTAAAAAATTATTTTTCAAAACAAAAAATTAAAAAATGCGTTCTCTTTAAAATTTTAAAAATAATTTTTTAATAATACTTTATTCAATAAATTTAATTATTCAATAAATTAAAAATATTTAATGTTAATATATTATTAAAAAATATATATAGATTTTAAAGTTAATTAATTTTATAATATTTTTTCATTACAATAATAAAATGTAAATAAATAAATAAATGTGTTTTAAGTTTAGATTTTATTTTAAATGAAAACACTCAAAACAACTTTTTTATTATTTTGAATTTTTTTATAAATTTATTTTTATTTTTAAAAATACATTTTTAAAAACAATAAAAAAAACATGTTTTCATTATTTTACAAAATCGAAAATTAAAAATGATTTGAAAACATTAAAGAGAGTGCAGTCTAAAATTTTGTATTTTAATTATTAAAAATTAATAATTTAAGTTTTATTGTGACAAAATACTAGCACGTGTATAAACATACTCATTTTAGTAACATGTTATGTGGATGACTGATTAACAATATTTGAATAAGTTGATTAGTTGGTTATACTCCTTTAATAGTTAAAAAATATGTTGTTTGATTTTTTATGTGTAAAATGTCAAAATTTTGTATCCTAACTATTAAAAATTGTTGTTTTAAGTTCTTACCTCGAGACAAAAAAAAATATAAACAAAAGAGTAAAAAACCAATGGAACCAAATTCAATAAAGAAAAATTATTGAGATTAGTTTTGTCATACTTTGTGATTGAGAATAAAAAAGTGTAGTGTTTTTTTGGATTAGTGAATCAAAAACCTAGGTGTTTGGAATTTAGGTTTTTTTTTTTTAAATCTATAGATAATTTAATATTTTCTCCATCAAGGTAAATTTTAATATAATATGTCTCGTTGACATGGCATTTTTATGACATTATCTTTTCTCTGTATATACCTTACGTGGCATAAATAACAGTTATGTTTTTTAATAGTTGAGATATAGAATATTGATGTTTTGTACGTTACGGAGCAAATATCATATTTTTTAATTATTAAGGGAGCAAAACAATCTAGTCAACATATTCAAATACTGTCAATGAATCATTCACATGACGTGTCACTCATAAAAACATGTGCGTTCATATATGCGTTAAAGTTCTTTCACGATAAAGATTTAAAGTAACAATTTTTAATAGTTGAGATACAAACTCTTGATGTTTTGTATGTCAAAAACTAAATGCTATATTTTTTAATTGTTGAGGAAACACCATATGTATTAAGTTAATGACAAAAATTCTCCATATATTTTATCTTTTTAAAGTGATTGATTATGCTTTATTTTTCATTATTGTGAATTCTATGTAATATTTTTAAAAATATCTAAAATACCCTTCATCCTTTCTCTCACTTGTTCTTTTCTCTTTCATAAGTAGAGATAAAATATATTTAACCTAAGTTCCTCATGTTACTTATATAAAAGAACCATACCAGTTTCTTTATCCAAGCTATGAAAAAGAGTTTAGATCTAGGTTCCTTTGGCTTTAGCGGAATAGAAAAAGAATAAAGAATGAGAAAGAATAAAATGAAACCTATCAACAATCAAATTTCTCTCAACCCAATCAGTGATAAATTTCGACTAATAAGGTTGAGAGAAATCCTATAAACGGAAAGAAAAAGATAAAGACACACTTACACCAAGAGAAAGAGATGAAACTTATTAGGAATCGAGTTCTTCTCAATTCAATTGGCAATGGGTTGTGGTCAACGGGGTTAAGAGAAACCCTATCATTTCTAGCTAAGAGAAAGGAGTGTGTATGTGTGTGTGAAGAGAATGAGAGAGAAAGACACTAGAGAGAAACATACCTACATGTCATCACGAAAAATCATTATTGTTGTTACAGAGAATTGTCACTAATATTGTGGAGTTTCTCTCTTTCTTTCTCTTCAACCAACTAATCAAACTTTAACATTTAGGATTTGATTGGCAGAGAAAACCCTTTCTTTGAAAATCAAAGGGCTCATGCTAATCAAAGAAATCGAATTTGTAAATTGAAGCAGTCAATTTGATTTTCAAATATAATGAGAGAAAATAGAGACAGTGAAAAATATGAGGTTGACGTCATTTCTAGAGAAAATGATTGTTGTCGAAGAACATGGAGTTACTAAAGAAGACCAAATTTGTGCAAAAAGAAAGAAATAGGAGAGAGTAGAGATATAAATACCAAGGACAAAATCATCAATTCACACAATAATTTAATGGCATGAGAGATATTTTTTATTTTCAAAATGCCAAAGAGGTTTATGTCATTTTATTAAATTTCAAAGGTGTTCAAAGTAATTTACCTAGTATTCTAACCAAACTTAACTACACACATGAATATGTGCTACATGCAATGCAACTCTATATGTTCAAAACCATATAAGATCCAAGAAGGAAATGATGAAATAGAAATCAAGTGCTATAATATTAACTCTCTAATTCATGTCCAAGCAATAATAAGCAATTGAAGACTTAAAAGTTTAAGTGGTTTGGGAGCACTGGTTAGCTTTTACACTTCTTTAAAGATAAATTAATTTTTTATGTAAGTATAAGAATTGATTTGGGTTCATGGTTATATTATTTTTTTTTTTCTCTAAAATCATCAATTGATTTTTATTTTAATTGATTCATAAAAATAGAATTACATGTAATTATTTAAAATTAATTAAGACATTATGGTTATTTTCTTTTTCCAGCATATAAATCTACTTGCTTTTGTTAGAAACAAATAGCAAAAGTGGTACTTTGTCAAACATAAAACTACAAGAGAATTAAGCGTCTCAAATTATAATTTAAAAAAAGAATTAGTAGATTTTAGCCTTAATCTTCACTGATTTTTTTATTAAGTCTAATTAGTTACCTTAATGTTTTCTACCTCCATTATTGACTTTTAGCTTTAACCCTCACTTTGTTCCTAATTTTCAAAACATGTTAGTCTATTGCTTCATATCTATGTAGAGTTCGTATTACACCAACTAATAAATAACAGGCTAAATTATATAGGGTATCTTTGAAATTTGACAAAAAATATGAATACTTTCCATATATTAGAAATGACGTGGACCTCTCTCTTAGCGTTAGTCTCTTAATGTTTGATTTAGATGATATTTAGTATGTGCATGGTTGACACTGAATGATAATTTTGTATCTTTTCTAAATAATCATGTCTTCTTTTATATCTCTTTAAATATAATATGAATAAATCTTTATATATCTTGATGATCTTCTTTTTTAACCTACTAAGAATATGTGATAGATCTATAACACATAATTTCTTAAAATGATTCAGAGTCTTAATATATTTTTAAAGGTGTCGACGTGCAGAGTTGGTCGACTGTGATTCGTAGGTCTACAATGAGAGAATGAGCACAAATGCGAAAAGGAGAGACCAATAATAAATCGCATATAGGGAAGTTTTTATGTGATTCAGCTAAAATGATACCTAGTCCACGATTGTTCTCTGGTTATTTCGACAGAGTAACAGTATATCATTATTGTTCATCCTCTATACAATGGTCTTTGACCCCTATTTATAGTGTGAAGTGTTTACAATTTACATAAAATCCAAAAGTGGGAGGATAATATTATGGAGAAAAAATATCCTTATCAATTCCATAAAACTGAGAATGAATTCTGTATTATCAGGGGTTTGGTTTGCCTCAGATAAGACAGATGGTTGTCGCCTCTGATTTGTTTGCAGTCTTTTTTCTATGCGAGCTGAAAGCATCACTGGGAGCTCGTTTAGTCCAGCAGTCTGAACTCAGGTTTCAGCGATGCGCAACCTTGACCTGATAGCCTTGGCCTTGGGCCCGTTGGGCTTTGGGAGGTTGGGCCAGTTTGTTGGGTCGAGTCTAGCCCATAAGAAGTGATTCAGAAAATAGCCATAACACTAGCCTCCTAACTTGCAGTGCGATCTTTGAACTGGGAGCTGGTATATGCTGATCAAATTAAATATTCCAGCTGTCAATCTGCCTTTTAGACTTTTGCCCAATAGTTTTAAATCATGTCGTTTCATGTTGCAGGCCTTTTTTTAGGCACATTTAATGTGCACGTTCTCTGTAATCGCTTAATCGTTATGCTCGCGGGCCCCATCACTTTACGTGTCACTGTTAGATCTAGGGCAGCTCGTCAGTCTCTCAGATCAATGGTAGAACAACCCAACATATATAAGCACAAGGGAATTCTTTTCCTGCTCACTCTGTCATTTTGAATCGGTTTTTGCTTCTGCACTCTCCTTCTTCCTCCTCAGAGACTCTCGACGAAGCTCTTCCGACCATGATTGTCCGGGTGTCCATCATCGTCTAAGACTTACTCTAAGCTCTTGTACCGGCAAAAGGTCCACCGATAGGTAAGTTTCTTCATGACCTATGTCTTTTATTTGAGGTTTTCTTTTGTTAGGCCGCTCGTCGCTAGTTAAGGGTCCTCTGTCCCTTTGCCTTCTTGATTCTGTCAGTGTCTTTCTCTTGAGTCACTTCTCATTTTTTGGTGCACCGATTTGAATTGGTTTGTTAGGTATTCTTTGGGCCTTCGGGCTTGCTAACTTTAGGATTAGTTTTCTATAGAGTACCGGGTATGTAGTCTTAGCCCCCCCTCCCCCGCCTTAGGTGGCGCCCTGTTACAAAGCACATGACCTTATAGATAGGGAATACCCTTAGGGTTTTTTGGTTCTTCGAGATTTGGTCCACAAACTGTAGCCTAACTGTTCTTTCTTTCATTGTAGATGTCTATTCCTATTCAAGGGAACTCAAGTCAAAAGCACTACAACCACATTATAGGAAAGGACAATACCTCAAATTTCAAAGATTGCCTCGTGGTAGAAATGCAAATCATCGAGGGAACTAGCTCCTGAGCTGGGGAGGCCGCCAGAAAGATTACTTTAACTATCATCGGGCAGGTCCCTAAAGAAAGCTAAGGGCAAGAGATCTTCAAGAGATTCCTCTCCAAAGTAAAATTCAACAAGCTGGAGACCTGTACTCTGGAGTTCCGTTTTTCGAAGGACTGCCGAGCAATGGTCCCCTCTTCGAGCTATCATGTGGCATACCTTCCAACCTAAAGCCATTAGCCCCGAGCACATCGAGTCTGGGTTTAGGTTTCCTATTACCCCATATCTCCTCAACCTGTTAAACGAGCTCAAGCTCGCCCTTTTCAATTAAGCCCGAACTCTTATGCCTAACTTACTTCCTTAGCCATCTTATTTCCTAGGAACAACATTTCTCCTTCATCACCAAAACTCATAAAATTTCTTTATTCCTTTAAAAATGCCAAGGACAGGCTGTACTACTTGATAGCTCGTCCGTCGACCTATAAATCCCTTCTTTCCCAGGGTAACGCTAAGGGGAATTCCAATGTGGGCGATTACAAGTCCCATTGGTTCTTTGTTTCTTGCCCTTCTCTCTAGCCGCTCAAAAATTGTAGCTTCTCACTAGCTTCAGATAAGGGCACACCTACTTGCACGGATTATCATTATTATTATTATTATCATTATTTTCTTGAGATCTTCATTCTGTTGTGTAGACTTTGGAAGCAGAAGGCCAAGCTTGTCGACCAAAAAGGTCGAGATTCTCGATCTTCTTACTGCTGCGGGGTTAGGTTCGAAAAACTGTGAGCTGACATACGAGCTTCTTAGCGAGCACAAGCTCGCCCCTCCTCTTGACGATGAGGTCGTTGCGGGAGAGTTCATTGGGGTTTAGGGAATGAGGCTTATTCTATCTGCCTTTGAACTCGCCGAGGCTAGCAATAAGAAGGAGGGAGAAGGTCCTGCTGCAGAAATGGTGAAGATGAACCTTCTCAGGCCCAACTAGCCTGCTGCCACATCAGGTGTTGCTTCTTCTATGGCTCCGAGCTTCAGCTCGCGGGGAGGGAGGTCGGAACAGCAACAACTGTCGTGGGCACAACAATAACAATGGCAACAACAATAGCACTAGCAGCAAACCCTCATTCCCTTTGAACAACGGGGGGCTGACAGAGGTCGCGGGAAGGAGCCCGCTAAGGAAACTCCAAATGCTCCCACTATTAGATCGAATAGAGGACCAAATCAGCAGCAGCAGTGGGAGGAAGATAAGAGTAAGAGGGCCAAGCTTCTTGAGATGGAAACGGCTCCGGAGCCCATGGTTGGAGGGGTCTACTTTGACGCCCTCCAGAATGACATGCCATCAATCATGGGTCATCTGCTAGAGGCCTAGAACGGGAGGAGATGACCGAGATGGCACTCCATGATTATCTAGCTTGCCACAGCCTTCTGGTAAGCTCTACCTTTATCCTTTAGTTTCTTAGTTTTACCTTCCTTTACCAGCTAACTCTTTTTGCTCTTCAGGCCTCCCTTGCTGCCATGAAGCTTAAGGGGCAGCAGGTGGATTTTGAAGGATGGCTTAACACCGTGAGCTTCAAAGAGGAAGTGAAGAAGCTAGAGAAAGAACGAGATTCTCACATCGCCAAGCTCCTGGAGGCCCGGAGAAAGGTCGATAGCTTGGAAATGCAATTACGAGATGTGCAGCAGAGAAATAAAGACCTGGAAGAGGAGCTTCGCTGGGAGAAAAATATATGGGAGACCTCAAACTCCAGTCTCACCGGCAAGCTAAATAAGGCCGAGGAGGAGCTGAAGAAAGAAAAAGATGAGCTGAAGCTGGCTATTGACCGAGCTAAAGAGTGTGAGTGGATGGTGGATAGGGCCGTCAATGAGATCAAGGCAGATGTGGAAGCTCGGATACCCAAGGTGCGCGACGACACCGAATCCGACACTTACTCGGGGTTTCTTTTCACCTTGTGGGTGAAGCATCCAAAAATAGACTTCTCCTTCTTTGGTGAGCAAGCTGTTGAGGAGGTGAAGCAGTTCGCAGCTCAAGCTGCCTAGGAAAAGGCTGTCGCGACTTCCACTTCGCTTAACCAAAGCGAGGCCGACCCACCATTTGAGAGCGTTGAGGGCCAGCTAATTGAAGAAACAACTCTTCCCTGCTAGGACTTCATTTTGCTTTCTTTTTCCATTGTTTTTTTTTTTTTTTGTAATGCAAGTATTTTTTTAATGAAATTTAATATTCTTTGAACATGTGCCTTTCGCTTTATTTTTTTTTTCACGGACTCAAGTCAATCAAACTTAGAGTTTAAACAAGACTTGATGGGATAACCTTTGAACCACTCTTCATGATATAACTTAAAACGAGCTCCAGGAAGCTTTTGTATATCAGGATAGGCTCAACAGTATAACTTGGAAAAAGCCTTCAAAGTATAAGGTTGGAATGAATCTTCTGAATATAGGTTAAAACAGACCCAAAGAATTCCCAACTTGCAACTAGCAAGCTTGTAACAGCTCGTCATTGATTGACGTAATAATTAACAATCAACAGATGTGTGCAATAGGTTGCGAACAACCACACTTAGGCAAATCAAGGCAAACCTTAGTTAACACATTCTGACAAAATAATATATGGGTCATAATGAAAACCTTGCCGAGGTATATGTCCAGGTAGATCGCACTGCGATCTCAGCTAACATACCATGGCTCCCATTTAACTGACTTGCATTGCTAAGCTATATGTCCATATTGATCATAGGCTAATCCCAGCTAACATATCATGGTTTTTTACAAGTTTAAGTGACTTGCATTGCCAAGCTATATGTCCAAGTAGTCTATGCTGCAATCTCAGCTAACATACCATAGCTTTTTACAAATTTAACTGATCGAGTGGGAACAACTAGGTAGGTCGCAGATCATGACTTGAGTCAAGATGAAATGATCCCAGTTTGTGAACCTTAGCTTGAAATTATAAATGGAAGTGGTGGCTCAGTAGATACCAAACCATGAATTTAGTCAAGATGAATAGTCCTCAGCTCGCAAACCACAACCTGAGAGAGGACCAAGATGAATACTTGGTTAAGCCGCAAACCATAGCACAGTGGCTAAGATCAATGGGCCCCAGCTCACAAACCATGGTATCTCAACCCCCAACTTTAAGGATATTCAATCGACTATCGATAGGAATAAAGTGCAATGAATGAAAATTCATAAATTCCAATTAGAATTATGAAAATTAATTGCAACAAAAAAATGGAGCATAAGTAATAATAGTTACATTCATTAGAAGTAAGGACGGAGGTGCTTCGCATTCCAAGACGTGTGGGACTAGCCCCATCCATATTTGCCAAATGATACGCTCCGTTTTCCAAGTCTTCTTTGATAATAAAGGGTCCTTCCCAATTAGGACCTAGTGTGTCGTCACTCACTTTGCGAGCTCCGATAAGTATTAGGTACAATACAAGATCTCTGAAATTATAGCGATGAACCCGGACATTTCTGTTGTAATACCGTGCCACCCATTGTTGATAAATGACGACCCCCCTGCGAGCTATGTCTCTCGCTTCCCCAAGTAGGTCTAAGCACACCGCTAGCAACTCGTCATTGTCATGTGGATGGAAGGTAGCCCTTCGTTGGCCGGTCACCTAGTGTTCTACTGAGATCATAGTCTCGGACCCAAATACCACTGAGAACGGGGTCTCCCTTGTGCTGCTTTGAGCTGCTGTTTGATAGGCCCAGATCACTGTTTGCAATTCGTCCACCTAGGCCCTTTTTTTGGCCTCCAGCTTTGTCTTCAAGATCTGTCTGATTATTTTGTTAACAACCTCGACCTGTTCGTTGTCTTGGGGGTGGTCCAAGGTCATGAAACTCTTCTGGATCCCCAGTGATTCGCATAATTGGATGAACAGATCGCTGGTGAATTGGGTTCCCTTGTCCATGACTATTTACCGTGGAATTCTGAACTTGTAAATAATGTTATCCCATATAAATTTCTATACCTATGAACTGGAGATCTGCGCGAGTTCTTTGGTTTCTGCCCATTTGGTGAAGTAGTCAATTTCCGCTATGGCATACTTATGGCCTCTGCGGCCTATTGGAAATGACCCAATCAGGTCCATTCCCCATATAACAAACGATCACGAGCTGCTCATATGCCATAAGTAGGCTGGCGGGGCTCGCTGGACTTTAGCAAATCTCTGGCACTTATCACACTTCTTGACCAGCTTTATTGCATCTTGCTTTATTGTGGGCCAATAAAATCCTTACCAAAGTGCCTTTTGCACTAGTGATAGTGCCCCAACATGATTACCACAATGGCCTGCATGAATCTCTTCCAGTATAATTTGACAGTTAGGGCCATCAATACATCTCAAAACTAGGGCTATGAACTTTCTCTTGTATACCCTATCGTCATATACACAATACCGAGCTGCTCGAGCTCGCAATCAGCGTGCCTTCAACTTATCTTCCGGAAGCTTCCCATTTTGTAAATAATCCAGTATGGGATTCATCCATGAGTCTTAGAGCACATCGATCACCATCATTTTAGCTTATTGTTCTGTGCTCGGGTTAACTAAGAACTCTAATGATATAGCCCCCAAAAACTTCGCATCTCGGGTAGTTGCCAAACGACCACTGCATCTGCATGAAAGTTTTGGGAACGGGGAATCTGACGTACCTCATACTTCTCGAAGGCACCAAGGAGCTTGCAAACTTTCTACGAGTATGCCACCATTTTCGAGCCCCTGGCCTGGTATTCTCCCTGTATCTAATTAACGACTAGCTAAGAATCATTGAAAATTACCAGGGCCTCCGTTCACACTTCCTTCACTAAGTGGAGTCCGGCTAGTAATGCCTTATACTCATCTTTATTATTGGTGGCTCGAAAATCAAATCTCAAGGCACAAAAGATCCTGCAACTTTCGAGGTTTATCAACATAACTTCAACCCAGCCCCCTGTTCATTTGATAATCCATCCAAATATAGCTCCCAAGACAGTCCTTCCGAGCACTCTGTTTCCTCTTCAATAGGCGCAGTGAACTTAGCAATAAAATCTACTAGTGCTTGCCCTTTTATCGTCATCCTCAGTTTATACTCTATATTAAACTGAGTAAGCTCGATAGGCCACTTCAGTAAGTGACTCGAGGTGTCTGGCTTCTACAAGATCTGACTTAGTGGGTATTTAGTTAGGACTTCAATTTAATGGGCCAGAAAATAGGGCCGCAACTTCCTTAATGCCATCACTAGACAATACGCAAGCTTTTCCATCGACGTGTACCTTGTCTCTGCATCCACCAGGCTCTTACTGACATAATACACGGGGTGCAGTACCCCAGCCTGCCTCTGAACGAGTCGTACTGAGTGCATGTTGAGACACTCCCAGGTATATAATCAGCTTTTCTCCGTCTTTGGGCTTGGCGAGAAGCAGAGTTCGTCCCATATAATCTTTCAGCTACTAGAAAGCGACTTCACATTCTTCTATCTGTTGGAAATCTCGTGTTTTTTTCAGCATCTCGAAGAATGCGACGCATTTATCAGTCACCGTAGAAATAAATCGACTTAAGGCAGCAACCTGGCTGGTGAGGTTTTACATATCTTTTATTCGTACGGGCGACCTCATATCCAACAAGGCTCTTATTTTCTCTGGATTTGCCTCAATGCCTCTATTATTCACCACGAAACCCAAAAAATTTTCGGAGGCCACCCTAAAAGCACACTTCAGTGGGTTGAGCTTCATCTGATAGCTCTTGAGGATCTTAAACATCTCCCCTAAATCACGAGTGTGATCAGCTACCCGCTCTAACTTTACCAGCATGTCGTCAACATAGGCCTCCATGGCCTTGCAGATCAGCGCCTCAAACATCATATTCACCAACCGCTAGTAGGTTGCCCCAACATTCTTCAGCCCAATATGCTTCACCTTGTAACAATATAGTCTTTTATCGGTAATAAATGACGTGTGCTCCTCATTGCCAAGGTTCATGGCGATTTGATTGTAGCCCGAAAAAGCATCCATAAAGTTGAGGAGTAGGTGACCAGCTATTGCATCGATGAGCTGATCGATCCTAGGGAGAGGAAAACTGTCCTTCAGGCAGGCCTTGTTCTGGTTGGTGAAGTCAACACATGTCCTTCACTTCCCGTTCTTCTTCATTACCAAAACTAGGTTGGCTACCCAGACTAGGTAGTGGGCTTCTCAAATGAACTTGCTCGCCAAGAGTTTGTCTACTTCTTCTTTAAGAGCGGCGTAGCGCTCAGGAGTCATCGACCTCCTTTTCTAACGCACTGTCTTGCAGCTGGGCTATACGTTGAGCCCGTGCGACATAACCTCTGGGCTATCCCTACCATATCCTCGTGATTCCATGCAAATACATCAAGGTTAGCTTTAAGGAAATTGGTGAGTTAGGATTTTACCTTGGCAAGGAGATTCTTTCCTAGCTTGAGAATTCTTTCTTCATCTAGTTCACCATTGGGATGTCCTTGAGCTCTTTCACTAGGCCAGTGGTCCTGTCACAGTCCACTTCGCGAAGGTCCAGATCATAACTATCACCTCTCTGACTGGAAGGTCGCGGGTCTCCTCTCGCAACAACATTCACTTTCTTCCCCTTAACCCCCATTTTTATAGCATCTTCGTAGCAGCGCGTTGCGAGGTATTGCTCTCCTCGTACACACCCTACTTCGTTAGGGGTAAGGAACTTGACAGTCAGTGACCTGGTAGAGGTGAACAAATCTAAGTCGTTCATTGCCGGCCTCCCGAGCACAACGTTATATGTTGAATGGCAGTTTACTATAAGGAACTTTATCAATGTGGTGGCTTGGCGATCTGCATCTCCAATGGTAAAAGGGAGACTAATTCGCCAAACAGGGACCTCCGCATCTCCTGTGAACCCATAGAGTGGCTTTAGGGATACGCTTAATTACTCCGGTCCCAACCCCATCTGGTCAAAGCAAGCACTGTACATCACATTCACCGAGCTGCTCGTATACACCAATATTCTTCGAACTTTCGCATTATTGATCCGGGCACGAATAACGAGGGCATCATTGTGCGGCCAGTGTACATCTTTGGCATCTTCCTTTGAGAAAGTGATCTCCTCTGCCATCACCTTAGCTCGCTTCATGGGTCCAGTTTGTCCGTTTGATCTCGCCAACAAAACGTGGTTGGCCTCACATACGTACCTTTCATGGGACTGGGAAGTCCTAGCGAAGTGAGGTCCACCATGAATTGTGTAAATCTTTTGAATCATCGGCGCACGCTCATCATCAGGTGGAGGTGGTTGCCGTGCTGGTTGCTGAGGCGGCTACTATAATGGTTGCTGGGGCGGCTGATTAGTCAATCACACCACATAGTCCCTCAACCGACCTTTTCTGATGAGGTCCTCAATGACGTCCCTCAAAGCCCAGCATTCAGATGTGTTATAACCCCCTCGTTATGGTATGCACATAATTTCTCCTTATTTCTGAATTTGTTGGGAGTTTTTATTGAGTTGGGCCTCTCAAAATCCTTCTTGCTTCTCTCCATGATGAAGATCCTTTCTTGGGGATCTGACAAGGCACTGTAGCTGTCAAAGCGACCTTGCCATAGAGGTCGCTCATCTCTCTCCACTTTTCGAGCCCGTTTGGAGATCTAGTTGCTCGAGCATTTTTCCTGAGCTTCCCTTCCATTATTCCTTTTCTTGTTCTGGCTGGAACTCCCAGCCTCTTCTTTCTGTTCGGCGAGTTTCTTTGAGCCAAAAGCCTCTTCCCATCAGATCTCCTTGGCAACTCATTCATAGAATTCTCCCAAATCTTTAATAGATGACTTGTAAATGCTCTCATAGAGCTTCCCATCCTTGCGGAGGCCTGCGGAGATCGCAGTTAGGATGCTTTCATCGGAGGGATCTTCAATATTGTTCACCTCGCGCCTGAACCTGGCAATGTAGTGCTTTCAGGGCTTGTTTGTCCTCTGGAACACTGTGGCGAGGTGGCACAACGGGGCGAGTTGCCATCTCAACGCCCTATATTGATGAAGAAACCTCTGCTGACACTCTTCCCAACTACTGATGCTGCGAGGCAGAAGGCCCCTGAACCAAGCCTGGGGAATATCGCCCAAGGTCACTGGGAAGACGTGACACATGACCAGCGAGCTGGTTTTTTGTAAATCCATCTCGACATTGAACGCATCCAGGTGGTCAGAAAGATAACTGTCCCCATTGTACTGCGACATACTCAGGATTTTGAATCTACGAGAGATAGGTTCGAGTTCAACTTCCCTGGTGAATGGAATCCTAGCCCCATGGCCATTATTCTGGCTGTGAATCCCTTGTTGCATCTCCAACTGTCAGACTCGTTGAAACAACTCCTCAACGGTCGAGTCCAAGTCCGCAGATCGTTGGGCTTGTGATCGCATGCTTCGTCTACTCTCCTACTCCGAGGAATGACGACCTAAGGGCAGGTAATTATATTCGATATCCTCCTCACCCTGTGAAGGTCTCTCCTCCCGTGACTGGCTAATCCTCCGAGGTGAAGGGATTTCCAGTGGTCTCTTGATAGCCTGCGTCTAAGCTTGGGTCGGGGCCTTGACTACTTCAGTGAGCTATATAACTAAATTCTCTAATGCCTCCTGGCATTGCTGTCAGGCCTGGATCATCTCCATCCTGACGATCGGAGAGACGGATTGGACAGGAGCCTATGGGGGTATGCCGACGGTGACTCTAGTTGGCGGTGGAAGAGGGGCACCCATTGCAGAAACAACGGGTCTTTCAGTTTACAAAACATCCTCTGGTTGATTGCGGTGATTCTCTAGCAAATCGACCACCACATCAGAGCTTTGTGTGTTCTTTCCTCTTGTCATGGCTAGCGATCAGAGCGGGCCCTTCCTCTAGCACCAAACTGTTGACGTTCAGAGTTGGTCGACCATAATTCGTAGGCTCGCAATGAGAGAATGAGCACAAATGCAAAGAGGAGAAACCAATAATAAATCACACACAGAGAAGTTTTGACGTGGTTTGGCCAGAATGATGCCTAGTCCACGACTGTTCTCTAGTTATTACGGCAGAATAATAATATATCATTATTGTCCATCCTCTATACAATGGTCTTTAACCCCTATTTACAGTGTGGGGTGTTTACAATTTACATAAAATCCAAAAGTGGGAGGATACTATTATGGAGACATGATGTCTTTATCAATTCCATAAAACAAGGAATGGATTCCGTATTATCAGGGGTCTGGTTTGCCTTAGATAAGACAGATGGGTGTCACCTCCGATTTTTCCACTGTCTTTTTTCTATGCGAGCTGAAACCATCGATGGGCTTGGGCTTCAGGAGGTTGGGCCAGTTTGTTAGGTCGAGTCTAGCCCATAAGAAGTGGCCCAGAAATTATCCATAACAAAAGAGGACTAAGATTAATTAATTATGGACTAACACATAGATTATTGCCTTTGATTAGTATAAGATAATATTAATAAAGGTCGATGGGTCACATGCCATATTACATGATATGTAGATAATAGACATATGGGTAGGTGTTGGTTGAACATCCACTGAATATGACGCTTATGACAGACTGCATGGCTAAGAAAAATAATAATTTGTTGTTTGTTTTCGATTATGTATCTAGTCTTCAGACCAAAATGTGATAGAGTTGTCTTGTGCACTGATGTCGGAGGTTTGCTGTTGAGCGAAGCCATCCAATGTGAGAAGTCAAAATACTCTCTGTATGGTCTCTGCACGATTATATATAGAGCCAGATATTCATTAATGAGATCCATGGAGCTCTAGCATGCGAGTAAACATCCTATGTGATCTTAGTAGGTTTGTGATTATAGGAGCCCTTAACCAAGTCGCGTATAATCAGAAAGGAGTTTTCGATGTCGGAAGGAGTTCTGATGCATCATCTCAATCACCGTAAATTGAATTTTGGCATAGTTACCAAGTCTTGCGAGTTTAATCAGTCCATGGCTCTCAATTCATTGGGATGTTAGTCAATAGAAGGACTATAATGCATGGTAGTCGAAAGTCCAAATAGGTTCATTTGAAGTATTAAGTTCATTACTAATAGAATCATCTTGACATAATGCTAGTTATAACTCAAAACCTTTTGGGCTGCTTTAAGAAGATGGAAAGATTTTCATAATAAGTCAAAATGTTTGACCGGCATCAAAGAGTTTGACATCTTCTGATTGCTATGCAATAGTGAACTTAGAAGGTCACACATATACTAGGCATAGCATTGGATTAGTGATGTAAGGGTGCATGTATTCTCAATCATCATTAAGAGTTAATGATGATGGATGTTCTAAAGAGTTAACAACGAGATCAAAGACTATTAAGAGTTAACAGTGGAAGAGCATTAAGAGTTAATGTATATCATTAAGAGTTACTAGCATGTTGTTAAAAGTTAGTGGAAATGTTATTAACTAGCATGTGGTTCCACTAAGAGTTAGTGGAAATGTTATTAAGAGTTAATAGCGGATCTTGACACAATTTGTTGAAAGTAGTACGTGGAAGAACTAAAATGGTCGACAGTTTACTTGAAACTATCAACCGGTTTGGCAAAATATCTGGAATAATCTAAAATTTCTCTAAGCAATTTTTTGCTCACATGCTAGTCTTTCATCACTTTCAGTGATAGAGCAATCAATGCTCTATAGCGTCTTCTATAGAGACAGAAAGAAAAGAGAGAAATTAGGAGAAAAAAAAAGAGATGGAGGAGAAGTTCTCCTTTTGGCGAGCATCGGTCGTCAGATGAGATGGCAATCGATGCTAATTGTATGAGATGTTCATCTCTACTTCATCTTCTTTTGCAGCTCTTCTTCTTCTTTTTTGCTCTTTGTTCTTCTTCTGCTCTTCTCTTGTTTTGTCTTCTTCTTCCTTATTTGATCCCATGACCATGAGATGGTTTTCCATTCGAGTTGAGAACCCAAGCCCAGCCTTGTGTCACCTTTGTACCAGTTTGTTTAACACAAGGGTTTGACAAAGGGTTCTGGTGACTACTTAGGCATGGAACGACTTGGTCCCTTACACTTTGAGGGTGGTATGGTCAGCCAAGTTGTAGACCTAGAGCAGCAGAAGACGGTTTGGGAGCAGCCTGTGAAAGGTTTGCATGAGCTTGAAGGATAAGCGGAAAAGTTCGGTAGGAGACGCAACCAACAACATCATCGGAAGAGGTAATTGTTATAGTTTCATTTTGTTTGATATTTTTTATTGTATGTGAATGGTTGTATTCATCTGTGTCTAGGACTAACTGATAATTCGATTGCATGTATTTTTGTTTTTAAAAAAGTTTTGAAAATTTATTTTTGTTCTTGCTTATACTGCTAAGTGTTAGTGCGTTCTTTTCACTCTCTTGTCATTAACTTTTTATATAAATTAATCGAGCACTAAATTTATATCAACAAATTTAGAATAACAAAGTAATTAATAAATTATAAATCATTATTTAAAAATATTAAATTTATTTTTTAAAATTGTTTATGAAGCAAAATCATCTATTATTGTATTTATATTAAATATTTTGTAGTTTCTTTCTCTTTACATACCAACGAGCACAAACAAAACCAAGTCTTGATTCAATCTTCAATGTATATGATATGATCTGAAAATCAGCACCATGTAAAATTTTTTACTTTGAAGATTTATGCAACTTAATGCATTGCGTTAGCGAAAAAAAAAAATATACATATATTTTCAAGTTCTCAGTAGCCTTTAAATTTACAATGCATAAATTTGAAATACATATATTTTATCATTGCTTATACTTGTTCTTTGTTTTCGTCATTACATTATTTGTTCTATTTTTTCCTCCCATCTTTCTTCCTTTCATTCTACATTGGATGTTAATTAGGTTCTTTTTGTCTGACAATAGGGTGAACTTTATCTTCTAGTACTCCCCATTTATTTCTCTTTTTCTTTTTCTATGTTATATTCAATTTTTAAAGAAATCGTGAAAAGTTAAGCCTAAGAAAATTTCGAGAACAAAACTTCTTTAAGCAATATTAGGTGTAATATCTAAAAATTTTAGAAATTTTGGGTAGTTAAAAAAATATTTTTGAATTAATTAAAATTAAACCAAATGGGGGTTTAGCTATAATTAAAAAATTATTAAGATTCAAGAAGAATTTAAGAAGGCCCAAGGTGAATTTGTAAAGAAATAGGGCATGAGTGTAATTTTGTAAAATTATTTAAATAAGCCATTTCCACTAAATTAAAAAGCCAACTTTGAGCCTAAAATTTGATCAAACTGGATCAAATTGGATTGGGTCCAATACTGGGCATCATAAACAAGGTTATAATGAACTTATAAGACACAAGTTTGACAAAATTTGGTGAGTGGTTTAAAAGTTATTCAAGTCCAAAGTTGAATGAAATGCATGGTAGCTAGGTTAGATAGTTTACTTTGAATGCGAAAAAAAAATAAAACGGACTTGGGTTAAGATGAAACAAAAGATAGGTGTCCAAGTAGGCATAATAAAAAACACATAAAAAAAAACACGAGAGTACTATTAGACTTCACAATCAACCCTTAAATTGAAAATAATAGAGCTCAAAAAATTGTAGAAAAAGTTTTTTTGAGACACGATGAATAACATAGGTAGGCCACTTTGAGCCAAAATTTCAAATAAAAAGTTATGAATTAGATTGAACTATTTTACAACACTTAGAGGTAATTAAGTTATTGAAGTCAAAAGTTGACGGAATAAAAACCAAAACAAACCTAAAGGAAATCAACAACGAACCCTTGGGACAATGTAAGAAATGATCGAATTTGAGTTGAAAATCTCTTAGAATCGACCACAATTAATAGGAATCTAGAATGTTGAAGAACTTTGAGGAAAAATAGGTGAAGAATCCACAAATATCAAGCCAAAATTGACAAAAACCAATAAAGAAATTGGGCATACATATGCATATATACACAAATCTTGAAATTAGATTTGAGGGAGACAATAATAGTAGATAGACATGGCTATGTAACTAACAAGCGATGGAAGTGATTATAAAGACGATGGAGTTATTGGATGACAGGTGGCAATAGTAGTGAAGTGAGTCTGACATGTTTCTGTCATTAAAAATAAGTTATAAAGTCTAGTTCTCCTTTCGTTTTGGATATATTAAGCAAGAGAAAGCAAAAATGAAGAAAAAAACTAAGGTATTTGGGTGGTTGGAAAACCACTTCGGCGAACTAGGTCATCAAAAAGACAAAGAGACAAGATGGTTTTGACAGTTTTTAAAGTCAAAGAGTGGTGAATTGCGACTAGCAATGCGATAAGGAAGCTTTTGTCATGAAATATGGTTGTTTGAGATGGTTGGAGACTAGTTGAAACATCATCGATAGTGGGCAAACTGGTGAAGAAGAAATGAGAAAGGAGAAATTTTTTTAAAAAAATGGGCTTTTGTGTAGGTGACACTTCTACCCTTAAAGTTTTGAGTTATTGCACATAGACTCGTTATTTTCTATTTACTATGCGTAGACTCTTTGATTTTGTTTAAACTACACCATCACTTAAAAATTACATTTTATTGTGCAAGAGACTGTTTACTTGACATAAATTTCACTATATCCTTGAAACTTATGCACGAATGTGAAATTTACAATATTTGCATTAAAACTTGTTTTTATTATCACACATACATGTATGACCATATCCTTCCCCTTATGAATTAGTTAATAAATAGGGGATACATTATTATTATGGGGGGATTGGCAGTTCACCTTGAACCAAACAATATAAGTTTGCTTGATAAAAATAAACAAAGATTACTACCTAATTGTTTGTCATAGATAAGTGTAGAAATTTTATGGAAATCATATTTTTGATAATATGTAAGAAAAATCATTTTTGATGTGTGACTAGGTAGTTTATCAACTAACTCGACATCTTTAAACATGCAACAAGTGATCTAAGTGCTTCAAGGGGAAAAAGAAAATGGACAATAAATTATAGTCCTTTTTATTAATTTCATATTTAGAATATTTTCTTTTTTTTTTATGTGAGTAAGTTATATTAACAGAAAAAGAGCAATTCCTCAAAACATGAGAACAAGAACAAAACTAACCTATCCAAATAGAGATGAAGCAAACACCAAAATCACGGATGATCCATGATAACTGCACCTTCCGCACGCAACTTTTACTTGGGCTTTTCAATAGCAAGTTTATTTTTCCTCTCGCGCCTTAATTGGGATTTGGTATTCACTAGGGCAAATCCAAAACTAGAACTCATGGACTGATCACTAGAAATCACATAGTCATTCTCCATCCGATTCTTCTTACCCTTATCCCCAACATCCATAGCCTTCTCAACCACCACTACTTGACACCCCACCTCTCTTCGAATATGTAGCTCCTCTGGATCTGGAATATCCCTATCATTCTCTAACAACAAACAAAACTGATTTACCATCGACACCTCCATATCACTCGACGGAATAGTATGGGCCTTAGAAGCCTTCTCAACAATCTAATAATAGAGACTGGGGAAGGCATCTTGAACAAATGATCCTTACTCACATCTCCCAAGGACATCACCTGGATTGGAACCAACTTCTAAACATCTGGTTTCGGTTGACATGAACATCCAGCTGGATTATGACTAAACACTCTACAATGAAAAAAAAAAATGGATGGGACCCATTGATACTCCACTGGCATACTCAACAACTTAGGCTCATCGTTACATTCATCGAGCCCTTTGTACAAATTAATTGACTTCGAAAACTTCAAATAAACATCCTTCTCAACACAAACATGAGCAAACCCCATTCGAGACCTATCCTCTATATTAACATTTGCATGAATAGGCTTACAAAGAGTGCTTGCAACCATAACAATCCCCTTATTATTTCACCATTCCAAAGGAATATTAAAATCTTCACTCATAACGGTAAAACTGTATGAGCCTCTAAAGATAAATCCATCCTTAATTCCCAAATTTTTAGAATTAATGGAAGATGAGAAAAATGCCAAGGGCCTCCATCAAACACTTTCATGTTTTTATCATCATCAAAACGAAATAAAAAGCAGGCAACAATTTTGCAAAGTACCTCCACAAGACCAAATCGATGCCACAAGCGGTTTGCAATAGACCGCACCACCAAAAACGATAGATGCTTGTCAACAAAATAGCCAATAAGAATATTACGCCAATACTTTATGCCCTATACAATAACCTTATTCGAAAAATGCACAGTTGGAATTTCACCTGGAAAATTCATGGAATGGTAGAATCCCAATTTCTTGGGCATAGGATTACCCCTTGGCTCAACCACATCAGCCTATGTTTTTTTATTTCCCCCAACATCCTTGGAGATAAAAGAACTTGGTTGCCGCTTGCTATGAACCCCCATCCACTCCAAGCTTTGATTATGCTCAAAATAAGGTTGGCCCACCCTTCTATGAAGCTCTTGTTTTGGAATTGGATTATGGATACCTCCAAGCCCAACATTGCCTATAATCCTCGCCCACAACAATTGAACCTTTAACTCCATCCATATTCGACCCAATTTCTCCATGCTCAACCCTCAGTCGGCCTACACGTTGAGGTCCTTGCCCACTAATATCAACCCAAGCTGAATGCACCCTACCTTGGCCCACATCAGTTTCAGCGTATCCCACTTTCTCATTGGCCCCTTGAGCTCGTCCATTAAGCCCACCATTAAACCCATGCAAGTAACCAATCATCCATGGTTTATTAAGCCCATTCAAAGCCCCAACCAATTCCATTGGGCCTTCTGAATTAGCCAACCCATTCTGACTTATCCCTTTCAAAATAACATAGGGCCCACATCTAATATGAATGGGATAAACTTGATTTGGCATTCCCATCACTAAAACACTGTTGTCATGGATGGAGTTTGATGGGATTGCATCCATCATGTCCACCTTTTGAGGCGACATTTTTTGGTGGGATTGGCACCAAGATTCTCACTGAAGTCAATGAACCGACCATCACCATTCCCCGCAAACCCCACTGACTATCCTCATCATTGGTCATCAACAATGAAGATAGTGCCATAGGTTTTGCCAAAATTTGCGTCTCATTATCCCAAAATTCCTAGACAAATCCCTCGCCACTCTCGCCTCTAGTGACACCTTCAGCATGCTCTGACAACCCCTGATCGATGAAGTCTACCCAACGGCTCACGCCTGATGCCAATAAAGGATCTGGTTGGTAGATAACTAATAATCGATCTCTCCCATGAACATTCTCCATCTCAACCTTTATTATAGCCTTCGAAGATCCATATTTAACCTCCAAAACACATCCTCTAACACCCTGATCAATGGAAGGAAGAGAAGGAGACTCCATTGAAGCCACTTCCACACGATTAGAGTCTTTAAGGAACCATCATGGCCTTTTTCCATAATGCTCGAGAAATTTCTTCACCATCTTCTCCATCATTGGACAAGTCTTCACCATTATCAAACGAGTCATCACCATTCGTAGAGCTCTCTAAGCCATGTAAAGATGTCCCACGAGAAGCTTTTCAGGGGGGCACAATTTGCCAATACCAAACCAGCAACCCTATATGACCCACTAGATACCCCATGGGAAGAAGAACAACCTACTGAATCCATATCCCTCCTCGAAGATGCATGCAAATCAACCACACCACGCAATACCATCACATCATAGCCCAAGCTAGAACCAGAGCCTACATCACCGCCACTTCGCCCAATACCACGTGGTGAGTCCGTACATTCCCACAAAAGAAGCCCAACCCCCTTAACACCAGGTTCGAAAGGATAATGTTGAAGTATTAGGTAGAGTATATGACGTTCATTTGGGGGGAGATCCCTCTTGAGATCATCCAATATATAGCACATGCTCATCTCATCAAGAGCCATCTATAACAATCTTTCTTGCTTAGCAAAGCAACATTAAATCTTCTAGAACCCTCCCCATCTCGATCTCTAGATCTCTTCACCTCACAATCCCCATCTTTATAATATGACACCACTTATAATTCTTTTTGTTTTCATTTATCTGTAGTGTAATGCCCCAGAATTTTAGGGAAAGGAAGAATAAGTGGAAGGGAGTAAGCTAAATGGCTCCATGTAGGTTTAAGTGCGACTTTCTAGCTAAATGAGGGTTAATTGAAAGGCCGCATGAGGTGTTTGATGGTTAAAGAAGCTAAATAGGATGTTGGAAGCTAAAATCAAGGAAGGGATGGCTTCTGGTAGTCAATAGGTTGAGCAAAGATGTCAACATATTGGTGTAAGGGAAGAATCTATCGATAGATGGTGGGGATTTGTCGACGAATTGCAAGGAGAAGAAGGAATCTGCTAACAAATTGGAAAGGGTTAGTCGATAGATGATGTGGGTTGGTCTTAGGTAATCGACAAATTTTTTTTAATCGGTAAACCAATTGTGGTTGGGCTCGATTTTTTAGGCCGTTTCGTATTTAAGTTGGTGGGGGAGAAGCCATGGAAAGCTTGTAGAATCTTATGGAGGAAAAGAGGAGGTCGAGAGGTGGTGAGTTCTTCTCCTCCTTGCTATTTTCTCTTCTCTCTTTCTTCTTTGGTTTTGATATTTCAAGAAAGGGTTTTGGGGAGTGATGGCTGATTTCCATCATTTTCCTTCCCTTAAGTGGGTTTTTGCAGGTTAAGGTAATGTGGAAGCTTCTTCAAGCTTGGAGTGAAAGTGGAGCATATAAAGGCAAGCTTTACTTCCTTTTTTCTTTGTGTAACAGGCAAGTTCTCATCCTTATTGATGGCTAGGAGTCTAAAGTTTCAGCCTTTAAAATGGATTTTACAAAACTCTTTGCTTGAGAACACAATAGCTACGTGATTGTAAAATATTTCCATTTCCTTGTTTAATGTCCTTGTAAACACTTCCAAAGGGATTTGTTCTCCCTTCTTTTGTTGGGAATGATGCTTCATTCGGTAAGGTGAAGAGTTGGCAAGGTTTTGGTTCATCTTGCCACAATTTGTCGACAGATACTACTTTTGGTCTACAAATTGGGGGCATCTGTCGATCGATGCTTATGGAACTTTTGAGTAAAGCTTGGATCTATCGACCGATGCTATGGAGCTATCGACTAAAAGCTTGGTTTTTCTACTCAAATTCCCCTCCTCTTTCTCTTAAATCGTGTTTCCCTATCTTAGGGAAGGTCTCTTGCATATTGATCATGTGTATGACATTATGTTTAGCATTGTGCATTATATTGGTAAGTAGTGTGATGCATGGGCTTGTGGGGGCCATATTACTTGGGCTTATTCATGATATGGGCTATAAAGTATGTAGAGTGCTACTGTTACGAAATTGGATCGAATACAAACCATGATCAAACCAATCAACCACACATGAACATAGGATTTAACATCAAAAACACAAATAGGGAAAAACTACAGGCAAAAAGAATAAAATATCACTAACCAAAAATGGAAATACAAAAGTGATATTGACACACAAACTCTGTGTCTGATTTCATGTGACCTGGGCACCTATTTATATACCTAAAATCATCAATGGATGAATACAAAAAATCATATCCTAATCAAAAGATGACGCATGAAGATATTCATCCAGATGAGATAAATCTCACATAAAATTAAATTTGACAACTTCATAATCACACTCAAATTCGAAATCATAGTCACGATCAAATTTAGGAGACCCAATCACAGATAAATAAGAATTTTGAGTCATAATTATCACAAATCTCCACCTTGACTCTAAATCTGCAAACGAAATTATCCAAAATTCTTTCTTCCAGCAAAATCACGGAGAATCAATCTCCCTAATGAATACCAACCAAATCCATGCAATGCTCGAACTTTGCAATAGGCAATGATTTGGTCAACATATCTGCAAGATTGTCATGAGTGGTGATTTTTCTTATAATAACTTTACCATGAGCAATAATATCCCCAAAAAAATTATATCACACATCAATGTGTTTCGTTCTCTCATGAAACATCTGATCTTTAGTGAGCAAAATAGCACTTTGACTATTATATTAGATTGTGTTGTCATGAAGATATTCATTGATTTCACCTTTCAACCCTTTTAGCCAAATAGCTTCTTTAATAGCTTTAGTAATTGCCATATATTTTGCTTTTGTAGTAAATAGGACAACGAGGGACTGTAAGGTAGCCTTCTAGCTGATAGCACAACCACCACTGATGAACACATATTCAGTAAGCGATCTTCTCTTGTTGGGATCACCTGCAAAATCATAATCAACAAAACCCATAACTCCATCTCTAGTATTTCTGAACTATAAACAAGCATTAGTGGTACCATTCAAATATCAGAGAATCCATTGGACTACCTTCCAATGTTCTTTACCAGGGTTAGCCATGTATCTACTAACCACTCTGACTACATGAGTCAAATCAGGGCGTGTACAAATCATAGAATACATAAGACAACCCACTGCACAAGAGTATGAAATTTTCGACATTTTGTCAATTTCATCATTTGACTGAGGAGATAAGCTCGATAAAAGCTTAAAATGTGCAGCTAACAGAGTACTCACAAGTTTAGCCTTCTGTATATTCAATTTAGTTAAGACTTTCTCAACGTATCCCTTTTGACTTAAATACAATTTACCTGTCTTCCTGTCTCTTGAAATTTGCATTCCAAGTATTTTCTTTGTTGCGCCCAAATCTTTCATCTCAAATTCTTTGTTGAGCTGAGTTTTTAATCTTCTTATCTCATCCTTATCTTTCAATGTTACTAGCATATCATCAACATATAGAAGCAGATATATAAATGACCCATTCTTGTTCTTTCTAAAATAGACACAACTGTCATAACTGCATCTATTAAAATTGTGCTTAATCATAAAAGAATCAAACCTTTTATACCATTGCCAAGGAGACTGTTTCAGGCCATATAGAGACTTATTCAAGAAGCGCACATAGTCTTCTTTGCCTGGACCTTCAAAACCTTCTGCTTTCTACATATAGATATCTTTATCAAGTTCCCCATGTAAGAACGTAGTTTTAACATCAAACTGTTCCAATTCAAGATCTTGAATAGCCACAATACCAAGTAGTGCCTGGATGGAACTGTGTTTCACAACTGGACAAAATACGTTTGTGAAGTCCACACCTGGAACCTGACTGTATCCTTTCGCTACAAGTTTGGCTTTGTATCTTGCTTTTTCAACTTCTGGTGTACCTTCTTTCCTCTTCAATATCCATTTGCACTTAATTGTTTTCTTATCCTCGGGTAGTTTCGTCAACTTCCAAGTATCATTTTTGTGTAAAGATTTAATCTCTTCATGTATTGTGGTAATCCATCTCCCAGATTCAGGATAACTAACTACTTTAGAATAGTTGGAAGGCTCTTTGTTGAACTTAATATCTTCAGCCACATTCAAAGCATATGCAACGAGATCAGCTTCGGCATATCTTTAAAGAGGTTTGATAATTCTTCTAGGTCTATCCTTAGCAATACAATAATTTGATGGACAAGCACTTACTTCTGGACTTGACTTGGGGCTTAACTTGTTCTGAGATGATGACAACGACTCAAATGTCTGACTCTTGTTGATTTCAAGCTCCACTTGAATATCAGAACTCTGGTGACCTGTAAGGTTACTTTCTTTTGTAGATGAACCATGAAGCATAACAATTTCATAAAAAATAACATATGTACTAATCAGAACTTTTAACGCTTCTGGATCCCATAACTTATAACCCTTAACACTAAGCTTATAACTAAGGAAGAGACACTATTTAGACTTTGGTTCCAATTTCCCATTATCAACATGAACAAATGCAAGACATCCAAAAATTTTCAAATAAAAATAATTTGCAAGAGTATCTGACCATAATTCTTCTGCAGTTTTCTTATCAATAGCTAACGACGAAAACCGATTAACTAGAAAAACATGCTGTATAAGCAGTCTCGGTCCAAAAAGACTTAGATATATCAGAATTTGATAGCATACAATGTACCTTTTCCACTAAGATTTTGTTCATCCGCTCAATTACATGATTTTGTTGTGACGTACCTAGAACTATTAAATGCCTTAGAATTCCTTCTTTCTTATAGAAATCATTAAATTCATATGAACAAAATTCTAAACCATTATTTTGCGAAGACGTTTGATCTGTTTGCCAGTTTGTTTCTCAATCATAGTCTTCCATCGCTTGAAAAGAGCAAAAACTTTACTCTTCTGCTTCAAGAAGAATAGCTAGACTTTTCTAGAAAAATCATCGATAAAAGTCAAGATGTATCTGGAACCACCAGTAGAGGGTACTCCGGTCGGACCCGAGATATCAAAATGGATATAATCTAATATACCTTTCGTACTATGAATGCTTTTAGTAAATTTAACCTATTTTTGCTTACCAAAAATGTGATGCTCACAAAACTCTAATTTTTCAATACTCTACCCTTCAAGAAGTCCTTTTTTGCTCAATTCAACCATACCTATTTCACTCATATGTCCAAAATGCATATGCCATAACTAAGTAAGATCAATATCAGATAAAAAAGTAGAAACAGAAGCATTGCCTATAACAGTAGAACCCTATAAAACATATAATCGACCATACTATTTCGTACCTTTCATCAGAACAAGAGCACATCTATTGACCCAAATAACTCCACCTTCACCAATGAATTTGTACCCATTCGAATCAAGAGTACTCAATGAAAAAAGATTTCACTTTAGATCAAGAATATGTCTAACATCAGTTAAAGTTCAAATAATACCATCGAACATCTTAATTTTGACAGCTCCAATGCCAACAATTTTACAAGAAGAATTATTGCCCATCAACACATCTCCAAAATTTAGAGTTTTATATGTCGAAAACCAATCCTTATTAGGAGACATAGGAAAAGTGCATGCAGTGTCAAGGATCCAATCTTCACTAGGTTTAATACCCTCATTAGTAACCACCATAAGTTATCCATTAGTACTGTTATTTTCAAAAAACATTGGTTTCACATGAAGTTTCTGCTTGTTTTCCTGTCTCTTAAGTTTGTTTTGTATCGTATAACACTCATTCTTTATGTGTCTTTTTTTCTTTGTTCTTGGACTTGGATCTACTTTTTCCTCTACAATCAGAATTTCTATCATGTGTTTTCTCTCTAATCAACAAACCCTTCCCCTGTTCTCAAAAATCCCCCAATAATTGCTTATCAATTTTTTCTTTTAAGAATAAAGCATCATAACCTTCATCTAGGGTGAGAGTATCTCGACTATAGAGTATGGTGTTTCTTAAAGTTGAATAAGAGGTCGATAAGGAACATAACAAAATTAAAGCCAAATCCACATCTTCATACTTAACTTCCATGGCCTCCATATCAAAAACAAATTCTTTAAAAACTGTTAAATGACTTTAGACGTACCTTTAGCTATTCGATGAGAATATAATCTTTGCTTCAGATGCAACTTATTAGTTAAGCTTTTCATCATACACAGTTGTTCCAGTTTCAACCATAAAGCGACAACAGATTTTTCTTTCAAAACATCCTGCAAAATTTGATTCAATAAATGTGGATGTATTTGAGGCAAGGCCTTACGATCCTTACGCTATTTCTTCTTAGTGCTCCATGATTGTGGCATTTTTTCGAAGCCCAAAATCATATCATCTAAATCCATCTGTGCCAAAATTCCACGCATCTTAACCTGCCATGGCGAAAATATGATATTTCGGTCCAATAAAGGAATATCATACTTCAACGAAACCGATTAAATATCCCCAAATAATTTCAATAATAAACCCAACTAAAAAACATATTAAAAATACAGAATTTGGGCCAAATCTAGGCAAAAATCAAATTTAGATCTATTTGATTTGGTTGTTGGATCTAGAGTGGGTCTTGATGGGTCAGTGGGTCAGACCAAATCTAGGTGAGATCTAGATGTGAAGCTTTAGTAATAGTCAACATTGGCATAATTAATTGTAGAAGAAGGCAACAAGAAGGCCGACGATGAGGGACAAGGAAGACGGTTGATGGTGAGAAGCAGATTGGCCAACAAGGAGGCAAATGACTGCAAATGTTGGGGCACTTAACTCGAAAGAAACCAGATCGGCGACTGGTGGTGGTGAAGAAATCGATGGAAAGGCCGACAATGAAGGCTCAGCCGTTGAAGAAGAACAATGGGAAAGGAGAGGCGGCCAGTGGAAGCGCTTGATGGCTTTTGTAGGCGGCAGACTGTGGTGGCTGAAGACAAACGATTGTGTCTGACAGTGGTGGTGATGAGCGAACAACGACGGTCGCGGGAGTGTCGGTCGCAATAGATAGCGACGACAAGGTAAATGAGGTCGACGACGGTAGGCGACAAGTGGTGCTGGTGGCAATGGCTACTCCTTCAAAATCTTTGCTAAAGAAGAAGATGAAGAGCTGCTGCTGTTGTTGGTTTTCTTTTCTCCAGATCCAACGGTTAGGATCTTGCAAATGGTTGATGATTTGATCCAACGACTTTGATACCAATTTGTTACAAAATTGGATCGAATATAAACCACGATCGAACCAATTAACCACACACAAACATAGAATTTAATGTGGAAAACCCAAATAGGGAAAAATCACAAGCATAAAAGAACAAAATATCACTAATTAAAAATGGTAATACAAAAGTGATATTGACACACAAACTCTGTGTTTGATTTTATGTGACCTAGACATCTATTTATAGACCCAAAATCATCTATGGATGAATACAAAAAATCATATCATGATCAGAAGATGATGCATGAGGATATTCCTCCATATGAGATAAATCTCACATAAAATCGAATTTGATAACATCATAATCATAGTTAAATTCGAAATCATAGTCACGGTCAAATTTTGGAAACCCAATCATAGATAAACATGGATTTTGAGTCATAATTATCACAACTACTATGGGTAGAGTAGGGCTTGTCGTGAATTATGGGCTAAGCTGAGGGTGAGTAATAATGTGGTCCAAGTCCATTAAGAGGCTAATAGTTGCCTATGTGGGTGTTGTTAGTGAGAACATGGCCATAAGAAGCCTTTGCATATGTGTGTTAAAGCGTGATAGTTCATATATAATTCTAAAGAGTGTTGGCTTGAAAAAATTATTAAAGAAGTGACCTGCGTAGGGAAAATATGCAACTATGCTTAACATGCTTCTAATATGCTCCCAAACCATCACATGAAAGGGGAAATGGTTGTGCAATTATAGGTATGCACTTATACAAATATTCTATGGGAGTGGGCATTGGATGTTGTGGCTGTAGGGAAGCATGAAAGATAATAATTTCTTCATAAAATGTTCCTAAGGAGATAATGGAATTAAATTCATAATCATGCATGTTGGTGACTGTTCTTGAGTAGGTGTATAAACACCCATCATCCTATAATAGCGGTGTACCCGTTAGAGGCTAGTCTGCAAACTCCTACCACGTCGGTGAGTTCGTTGGCGGTCAACCCGTGTATTTCCAAGGCAGTGTGCTTGCGCATTCTTATAATGGCAGTGGGTTCGTTAGCAGTAAATACATATATATTCTATGGCGATCTGTCTGTTGGTGATGAATCTGCATATCATCTATGGCGGTATGTCCGTTGGTAGTGAATCTGTATACCATCATTGGTGGTCTGTTCATTGGCGGTGAATCCACATATCTTCTATGGCGATTTATCCACTGGCAGTGAATTCGCATATCTTCTATGGAATTCTATCTATTATCCATTGTCGGTGCGATCGCATATCTTGGTATCTAGTATGATAATGTGTTCACGGGAGACTAAAGAACATCCTAACACGCCAAATAGCGCGTGAGAGGACATTGATCCTAATGTTGATGTGGTAGAATATTGTTATATTAGCCTTCAGGACATTATAACGGAGTTGTAGACATAAGATGACGTGTCGCGACGAGGTATGGGAAGGGGAGGTGCGATGTTGTGACCTGTTTGGACTTATTGTACTTTTGTTGCTTTATTCACATTATAATATATGTTATTTCTAGCATGCCTTGATTATACTTGTTAAATCTTATGACTTACTCCTTTGTTTGCATCATTCCAGGCGAGGAAAATGGCTAAGGAAAAAGGCTAAGTGCAGTAGAGTCTGGGTCCTAGGTAGCTTGTGTATAGTGACACCTCGACTGAAAGATTCATGGGCGTGCTGAGGGTGTGAAGATAGACTTTAGGTGTATTTTACCTTTTTATTGTGCCCTCTGTGTTATGAGTTGTATGAGAAGCTTGGCCATAAAGGCCAATGTTGTGAGTAGGAGTTGTAATAAATTTTTTGGCCTTACCTTTTGGGTAATGGTAATGAAAGTCGTTTTCATTCCATTGTATCCGTATCATCTAGTTTAACATTCCACCTTCGTGACTTTTCTTGATAGTGGGTTTTTGGAAGGCGGGTGTTACATGTAGTTATAGAATAAAGAGAAATAGATAAGAGATAGAGGAAGGAATAGGGGTATTTTGGTTATTCGTGAATATTATTAATAATAATTTCTTCACAATAGAGGAAATTTGATGCACAATCAACAACCTCAAAGGATATATCCCGGTCATTTTTAATTTGTTAAGAGTGTTTGTTTTTTTCCCCAACATCAAAGGTGTCAATATAATTTACCCAAAATATTATGATAAATTACTAACAAAAATAGTAAATTGTACTAAATATATAACATCCAAGTACGTTGTGTGGAAAATTTAGAACTTTTTTAAATTTACATTTAAACCCATGTTATTCCATGAATTACTTTTAACCCGTTAACAATATATAATAAAAATGACTAATAAAAATTTTTTCATGGAATGCAATCTTAGATCAAACCTAATTGACGCACAATTGCTGAAATTTAAATGTTGAAATAAAATTATTATATGTACATGTTGGGTTTAGTTGGCTGGGAGAATTGGAGAAAATTAAGGTATAGAAAATTAATACCAAAGAACAATTTTCTATTCAACCACATTTTCCTTTCCCTTCCAATGTGCTCGGGATAAATTGTTAATCACTCTCTTGATAACAATGTTACCCCCACTTTACATTTGTCCACCAAGTTATAACCACATATGCATACTTGCTAAAAAAATGGGTTGTAATGCAATAATCATTAACTTTCTTCATGCATAAATTCAAGGATATAGTGCAATTTATGCCAATTAAGTAGTCTTATGCATAATGAAATGTAAATTGCAAGGTCTTGGTGTAATTTAAACTAAATTAAACTCAATTGAAGGTCATATGCATAAAAAACTAAAAATAACGGGTCAATATGCAATAACCCATAACTGTTGGGGGTAGAAGTGTCACTTGACAAACATAGGAATTTTCAACAAATTTTGTACAAGTCCATTTCTTCTCATTCTTCTAGTTGCTTGCCATCAATAAGCCTTCAAATCCTTTAATCACCTTGAGAAACCTCCATTTCATGCCAATTGCCATCCACCACTACTCGTCACTAAAAAAACATCAAAAATTGACAAAATCATCGCATATTGCTTTGTCATCTTTGGAAAATCTAGGTTGCTAAATTAGTTTTTCAAGAGACCAAAACTTTTGGGTTTTCTCTCTTTTTCTTCTGTTTGCACTTTTTTGTTTGGTGCTTCTAAATTTGAAAACAAAAAAATCCATTGGTATTTATATCCGAGGCCATTCTATCAAGTCCCATTGGCATAACCTCTACCACTACTCAGTTCTTGCTATTTTTGACTTGATTTCTTTGGATTTTACAATATCTCTTCCTTATTTAAGAAGACATTGTCATTTATGATCAAACCTAAGTGAATGAAGCTCATATTTGATCTAACTGTGCATTATCAAGCGAACACTTCATTGGTTTCTCGAATTCTATTTGGTTATTTTTTTTATTTTTTGGCCTTCAATATCTTGCTCTTTTGTTGTCGAAAAATGATCTTGAAAGTATTGTTGTGTTTTCCTCCATGCCATCTTCAAGCATTATATAATGGTTCAATTCAATTCATAACCATTTGCTCAAAATGGCTTGTCCAAGTTGTTTGTTGTGTCTTAAGTAACTTTGCCATAATCTTTTGAGTTTGATTATTTTGCTTCAAGGGTTAATTATGAAATCCATTGTGTTATTGGTTGTGCACATTTTGACATCTATTTTTCATTTCATTTCAATTTGAGGTAGTTAGGATTTTATTTGGGTTCTATCACAAACGGTAAAGTAAAAAATAAGAAGTAGAAAATCTCTTGCTTAGTTTATAGGATGTGAAGATAATTTTGGTTAAATTGGATAGCTTGATCAAGTAGGTTTGAGAGATATAGTGGAAAACTTAGTTTACCTCTTTATTCAAGATTTATCCCCATTTATACTAAGAGTCCCAACAACTTACATGATAAGGATTCAAGAAATAGGGGACAAACATAATGTAAAGATAATGCAAAAATAAAGGAATACATTGAACAAGTTCTATTATGCAAAAATTGAATGGGTCCTACTAAAAGGAAGGAAATTTGGTATGGTTAAGTTTGATTAACTCTTGACATCCGTCCCCTCTTAATGATGTTCTTGTCCTCAAGAACGAGCCTGCTAGCGATCGAGTTGAGACAAATTCAGCCAGGTGGAGTTCTATTTGGGTAGCCCAGTCCACTAAACTAGGACCTCCAATTGATCATAACAAACCCTATACTTGCCTACTTGTTGCACGGAAGGAAGAATTTCGCTAATGGATAACAATTCTTTTTTAGTAGAGCAACATGGAAGACGTTGTGAACCTTGGAGCTGAGAGGTAATTCTAGTTTATAAGCCATCAAAACGATCCTTTCGATGATTTTAAATGGCTTATAAAAATGCGATGCGACTTTCTATGTATGGTGGATAGCCACTAAGTGTTGGCGATATGGTTGTTACTTAAGGTAGACATAATCCTCAACTTCAAATTGGTGTTTTATGCACCATGAAGCATAGGCTTGTTTCATGCTATTTTGAGCTTTTTGGATGCGACTCCTTAAGTCCTTAAGTACTTGGTCACAACCTTAACATCCGACGAGGCAGCTAGCCTGGGAACATATGAAAGCAAGATAAGAGGTGGTTGACCATACATGATGTCAAAGGGGTTATTTTCGTGGTGGTGTGGTGGCTGTTATTGTAACATTACTCTACCCAAGGAAGCCATATAGCCCACTCCTGTGGCTTAGTGCTTGTGAAACAACAAAGATACATTTTCGAAATTTGGTTCATTGCTTCACTTTACCCATTGGTCTGGGGATGGTACACGCAGCTAAATTGGAAATATGTGACATACAACTTGAATAATTCCCACCAGAAAATGCTTGTAAAGTTGGGGTCCTTTTCACACACGATGGATTCGGGAAGTCCATGGAGTTTGAGGACGTGATCAAATAATAGTTAAGCCATAGATTGGGCTGTATAAGGGTGCGACAAGCTTATGAAGTTAGCCATTTGGGATAAACAATCCACGAGAACAAGAGCTGAGTCTACAAGCAAATAGATTCATTCTTTAAAGAATTCCATTTTGTAATTTCCATGGTCAAATAGTTTTGCTTATTTGTATAAGTAATGCAAGCATTGTAGTTCTAGGTGATCCTTATTTTCTTGTTTAATGGCGTTTAACCATTACGGCACCAGATGGTTAGTGGCATGAGCTTTTTCTTCAACCGTCTTTCGAGGTAGAGCATTGGTGGCTTGGTTGTCATACCCCTATTTATATTCAATGATAAAATCATAACCCATGAGTTTTACCACCCACTTTTGTTATGCATTGGTGACAATTTGTTATTCCCATAGGTATTTGAGACTCCGATGATCAGTTTGCACGATGGAGCATCATACCAGGAGGTATGGTCTCCATTTTCTGATAGCCAAAACCAGCGCTAGAATTTCTCTCATAAGTAGAAAGAATAAATTGTCTCCCGTACAAGGCCATACTAAAGAACGCTAGGGGTTGCTGGTTTTGCCTCAAACGACTAGATTTCTCTTAAATTATTATTCTTCTCAATTATATTTGTGTTTTCATAATTTTCTCTCAAAGACTTTGATCTTCATTTGTATTTATTTGTTTCAATCCTTGTATCATTTTGAGAGACCTTGTAACTAAGAGATTCATCTCTTAGGTTCTCTCTTTATTATTCAATTCTTGTATTTCCCACCATGTAAGTTAGAGGGTCTACTTGTGTATAAATAGGAGGTTTATAATTTCCTAGTCTTGGACTAGAGGGCCAACTTGGGTTCAAGTAGGAGATTTTAGTGAATTAGTTTAAAATCCTTAGTGAAGAGATAAGGTAGTAGATTAAGCTTGATTTAAGCTGAACCACTATAAATCCTTTATGTTCTTTATCTTTCTTGCATTTTATCCTTTAAGCATTGCATTTGTTATTCTATACATATTTTATGTTTTAACTCACTAAAACCTCATTTGTATCAAAAAGATTTTAAGTTCTATTATATTTTTTAAATTACCTAATTCACCCCCCCTCTTGGATGTGTGCCATAGCATTTCAAACCTATCAAAAATTACCCTTATAGCCATGGTCGATGTGTCGCATTCAATGGTAAAGGGTTGAGCAAAATTTGGAATAACAAATATTACGGCTCTTGTTGCAATCATCTTGAGATCCTGAAAGACATTGCGAGTGGATTTGTTACCTAAAAGGAATCTTTCTTCAGGAGGGTTGTAAGTGGAGTTGCAATAGTCCCATATTTTTTTACAAACTTTCTATAATAGCTTATTAGTCCCAAGAAACCCCGCAAAGCCTTTATCGTAGTCGATGTTGGCCACTCAAAGACTATTACAATTTGGAAAGGATTAACGTTAACCCCAGCGTCAGTGATAATGTGGCCCAAGTACTACACCATCTATTGACCAAAACTGCATTTTTCTTTCTTAACATACAGGTACTATCTTCGCAAAATGGAGAATACTAGAGACATGGCTTAGGTGTTCCTCACAACTTTTTCTATAGATTAAAATGTCATTGAAAAAGATGAAAATAAATTAACGTAAGTAGGGTTAGAATACCTCATTCATGGGTGATTGGAATGTCGATGGAGCATTTGAAAGGCTAAAGGGCATCACCAAGAATTCATAATGGCCACTATGTGTTTGAAAATTTGTTTTCTCAACATCCTCTGTCTTCATTCATATTTGGTGGTACCTTAATCGGAGGTCAAGTTTGGTGAAAAACTTAGCACTATGCATTTCGTCTAATAACTCATCAACGATAGAAATTGAAAATTTATCTTTAATTGTGACAAGATTTAAAGTTCAATAGTCTAGACAAAATCACTAGCTATTGTCATTCTTTTTAGCCATTAGTACTGTGATGAATAAGGGCTTTTACTAACTCGAATAATTCTATCTTGGAGCATCTCCTTGACCAGCCTTTCAATCTTTGTTTTCAAACATTGCGGGTAATGGTATGGCTTAATGTACACAGGTCTTGCATCCTCCTCTAGCATGATCGCTCAGTCCGTATCATGGATTAGGAGAAGGCCCATGGGCTTTTGGAAGAGGTTTTCGAATTCGAAGAAGAGAACCTCCCATCGTTTCTGCTCCCCTACACTTTCAGTGGTCAACCCATGCTTTTAGACCTCCTCATTGTCAGTGGCAATAATTTGTAACAGTACGCCTTAGCCCCCTGCCTTATGGAGAGTCTTTTGCAATTTTGCCTAAGTCTCCTATTTGGAGTAGCTGAGGTTATTGGCCTGTAACTGAATCTTCTTTCCAACAACCTAAAACCTCATTTGCACCTTCTTGAAATCCTATAGGATAGGCTCAAGTGTCCAAAGCCATTGGGTGCCTAACACTACTTCACTTTCGCTTAAAAGAATAAGGTAGAAATGTACTGTAAAAGCGTGACCTCCAAGACCATTTCCATTCTTGTACATTTCCCTTCACTAGTCATTTTTTCTCCATTTGGGATAATTACTTTGAGGTTGCTGTTATTACCATTTTTTTACTAACAACAATACAAAGGAAATTATGCATGCTTCCAAAATTGAACAGTATTGAAACGAGTTGTCCTTTAATTTGAGTGGTGACCCTTATGGTTCTCATGTGCCACACATCACGATATGCACAATATCAAGGATGGGTGTTCGACAATACCAGCTTGCCTGACCTGTCTATAGTCTATCGTAACAGCTGATAACTGGTGCCCATATATTCAGCTATCGACTGCCACGACCCAACAGTCGACAGTCAGTAGCCTTGTACCCCACACCCTATAACTCACATAAGCATATCTCAAGTCTCCCAGTTACAACAACTCACCCTGGAGGGTACCCACAACCACAACTGACTCACTACGAACCTAGTCTCAACTAGGTTCGATATCATTCCCAAGGAAGTAGGGGCGGTACAATACCCCGTAAGTACTTACCAAGCAAAACCTCGGAAGACTCCACTTTAATAATTTAATTTAGTTTAATTCACATAATAAATATCCACAACGAATATAATTAATTTCTAAAATCAAATCGAGTTAAGGAGGTATATAGAATTCATAAATCAAATGAGACTCACGAAGGAGTAAGGAGCTCGCCTTTAATTAGCAGATTTTAGGGTTTTTATGCCCCCACATCACTAAATTACTATACGCTGCAAAATAAGATAATTCAACCAAAATTAATAAAATGGCACCCTAAATAAAATTTCAACCATATAGATTTACTCGCATAATTTACTCAACTTACCTATATATTTAAACCTCAATTAATCTGAATTTCCTACGATTTCTCTTGAATTTTTTTCAATTTTTCCTCACTTCTGCGCCTTCCTTTTTCTCCCTTTAATCTCTTCACTGTTTGCTGCTTAAACTGGTTGATTACACACTGAAAT
The DNA here is from genome assembly GCA_036245055.1 of Diospyros kaki. Taxonomy (NCBI): domain Eukaryota; kingdom Viridiplantae; phylum Streptophyta; class Magnoliopsida; order Ericales; family Ebenaceae; genus Diospyros; species Diospyros kaki. The sequence goes on from BSEG01000010.1 coordinate 7,339,969, forward strand.
TCAGCCTTTAAAAGGCAAAAAAGAGGGTATCCAGAAGCTGTCGCGTGGTAGCGTAGGCGCACCACCGCCTCAACCTCAAAACGAAGTTGTTTTGGGCGTTCTTGGTTTGGGAAGATTCCAGCTAAAAGCCTTTCTAGTGTGCACAGCCCCAAGCCTCGATTACGCAACCTCACCTTCCCCCTTGCGCGCACGTGCCACCGTGCCAGCGGCTCCTTCTACATATATACACGCATCATTAAATTTAAAGCAATCCCAGCACATTTTCAAGAAATTGCATTTTGATCCCATAACTTTTGGAAATTATCACACACACCCCACTTATTAATAATTCTCATACCCCCAAATTTTCAATAATTAATTTCTCATCTCTTTTACATAAAATAAATTAATATTTCTTTTAAACTCACAAATATTCAATAATCACCACAAATACTTTAATTAATAATTACTAATCAATTTCGATCTAAATTAATAATTATTATCTATTCCCGAATTATCAAGATATTACATATATGATGGGCTTAAGTGTCCAAAGCCATTGGGTGCCCAACACCACTTCACTTTCGCTTAAAGGAAGAAGGTAGAAATCTACTGTATAAGCGTGACCTCCAAGACCATTTCCATTCCTGTACATTTCCCTTCACTAGTCATTTTTTCTCCATTTGGGATAATTACTTTGAGGTTGCTGTTATTACCTTTTTTTTTACTAACAACAATACTAAGGAAATTACGCGTGCTTCCAAAATTGACTAGTATTGATACGAGTTGTCCTTTAATTTGAGTGGTGACCCTCATGGTTTGTGGCGTGGTGGAACCACAAATCAAATGAAGCAATATTTCGGGGGCTTCTACGTTAATAGATGTTTGTTCTGATTGACCTTCCTCCCATGCATCATTTTCTTCGTTGACACCACTGCCATCGATAAGGAACAGTCTCTTGCATTTGTGACCCAAGGTGAAGGGCTTGTTACAGTTAAAGCATAACATTTTGCTCATCCGCTCTTACATCTCCAAGGGAGTGACCCTTTTAATAGGAATTCAGAAACCCTTCTCTTTCTCCCTGGTAAGCTTTTCGACCTGTGCATTGGATGTGGTAGGGATGACTCTGATAGTGTTTCTCCTAGTTTCGCTATAGTTGGGAACTATCACTCTGCGTAGTGAATGGCTCTTGGCTTCAAAAAGCCTTGCTAGCCCGATTGCGAAAGAAAGCGTGAAAGGATTATTGGCTTGGACATTCACCCGTATATTTTCCTTCAGTCCGATTACGAAACAACTTACTTGTTGCCTAGTGGAAAGATAACTTGCTCGAGCTAACATGTGTTCAAACTTTCGAACATAGACACTGACAACGCCAATTTGTGTGAGTTCAGCAAGTTTGCTATAAAAATCTTCATATTGTGTAGGACCATAACACTGAATCAAATTGTCCTTCATGTCTTCCCATGACAACAGTTCATCTTTATCGTGATTGATATGGAACCACAAGTATGTGTCATTTCTTGGGTAGGTGGATTATGAGAACTAGAAGAGTTTTAAGGGTCGGATGGGTTATGGGAACTCATGGCTATGATACCAAATAGAAAATCTCTTGCTTACTTTGTAGGTTGTGATGAGAATTTTAGCTAAATTTGATAGCTTGATCCAATAGGTTTGAGAAATAAAGTGGAAAACTTAGCTTACTTCTTTATTTAAGATTTCTCCCCATTTATACAGGAGTCCCAACAATTTATAGGAAATTTGGTATTGCTAACTTTGGCTAGGTCTTAAGGTTGATAGTCTTGACAGGTTCAAAGTGGACCATCCAGCTAACTCCTCATGCATTTTAACCAACTTCAATATTGAATGACTTTTAATCTGTTTATCAATTTTTGACAAACTTGGGTCCCACGAGTTTATTGTAACCCTGTTTACAATGTCCAGGGTTTAACCTAATTTGATTCAGTTTGATCCCATTTTGCACTCAAATTAGGTTCCTTAACTTGGTGAAATTTACTTATTTTACAATTTTTAACTAATTTTACCCAAATCGAATTCTTTGTGAATTCACATTTCTCTCTCTTGGATTCCTTTCTAGGCCTAATAATTTTTCAAATTATCACTAGGCTCCATTTGGAGGCTAATTTCAATTAATTCAAAACTAATTTTTTTAAAATCCAATTTTTGAAATTTTTAATATTACAAAGCACCTCTAAAGTTTCACAAAATTATAGTATACACCTTAATATTTTGGAAATTACACGACCTTACTAGTCAATTAATTATTAAAAAATCCACATAATTTTAAAAAATTTCAAGATATCTATTGTATAATAAAACAATCTAGTACCATAGATTAGTTTTATATGACTTTAATCAAAATAAGTAGTGAATTTAATTTTTGAAAAGTGAGAAGTACTCATTATATATATCATATTTATGTCATATACCTTTAATAATGTAACATGTGGGTATAGGACCCTTACACACTAATTAAATGTGCTAACTTAAAAGCAACTTGACACATAGCTATTAAAAAATATGACAATTTACTCTTATATTATTATGGGATATGATGGGTCACTCTCATTATTTCCTTTGAAAGTTTATAGTCATAAAATTATATACTTAATTGTGCTTAATTTCTTGATAGAAGAAATGCATATATAAATTATGAAATGCCATTAATCCCTAATCTAACTTATACACACCTATGACTCTCCATTAAGTCTATGTTCTTTCAAGTTTCATAATGGATGGATTAGAAAAATTCATTGAAAGGCGATTTTTACCATTTTGCTTTCAAATAACTATGAATGGAGTTTTTTTTTTTCTTTTTCATTGCAGATTAATGAAGTCGTTATATTTATTTTCTTATTTCGTGTATATCAATTTTCGTATGAGAACATGGATTTAGAATTCTAGAAGTGATGGTTTAGAACTAATAAAGTGTGTAAAGTTTTGGCTTATCTCATACATGAATTTAAGGTGTCATTTGAAGCTCAATTTTATAACTGAAGTAGCCACAACATCTTGTTATTATATGTTTTTATATGATTGGTAGTAATTTCTAAATAAAGATTTAAATGACTACATAAGTATGATTTCTTACATATTTGCAATTGATTTATAGGAGGTACTTACTTGGCCTCGTGAGAAGAATATCTTTTATAAGTTAAATGGAATGTGACTTTTCCTAAGTCCACAATTGTTGAAAACTACTTTGGTATCTCTAATTACCATCTTATTCGTAAATATTATGTAAATTTGATGTGTGACACACCTCTAAACAAAGGAAGGTTGGTATTTATATTATTATTGTTTTCTTTGCTTCATAGAAGAAAACAAATTGATTATCAAATTTGTTTATTTTCTTTGATTTTGCAGTTTTCCTTTTACTCATATTCTCTTGGCCCTTGGGTGGATGAACTTTTATTTGGGGTTTCGTGAGGATGCCACTCATTCCCAAGGGATCAAGTATGCTACTTGAAATATTATATTACGAGCAGTGTGAGCTGTCTAATCTCTCAAGTATAATGCTCATTAAATCTCATGTCAATAAGAGCATTTGGGGATCCATCCTTGAATGTGATAATATCAAGGATTTGATGAACTCTTGAACAACCATTTGTGTGCTCTTATAAGGCATTTGCTAGCACCTCGATGAAAAGGCTTTTAGGCACAAGATTTGACAATATTAAGGGTATGCTAGAGCATACAGTGCACATAATTTTGCCCAACTTAGGTCCTTGGAGGTTGAGATATCTAACTCATTTCTAGTCCATTTTATCTTGAATTCTCTTTTGAATTTGGTTCCGTTTCAACTTATAGTTATAACATATGGATGTTAAAAAATGACTTTTTTTAAATATGGGGAACTTGAAGAAGAAGTATACATGGATTAACTTAAAGTTTTTTTGTGATGAAAATCATTTGATTTGCAATTTTAAAAAGTCATGATATGGACTTAAAACAATTTTCTAGTCAATGATACGAAAAATTTCATAATTTTATTACTTCTTCTGTTTTTTATTGAGAACATTGTGGATCCATGTGTGTATCTTAAGGTTAGTAAGAGCAAAATCATTTTCTTAGTCCTATATGTTGATAAAATTTTACTTGCAAGTAATAATTTGAGAATGATGTATGATACTAAGCATTTTTTTTTCCTCAAAATTTTGAAATGAAGGATGATTTGGGTGAAGCCTTTTATATCATTGACATACAAATACTTAGAGATAGATATAAGTGATCATTAGGATTATCTTAGAAGGACTTTGTTGGAAAAAAATTTAAAAAGATTTAGGATATAATATTGTTTACCTTCTATAGCACCTATTATGAAAGGGGATAAGTTTAGTCAGACTCAATGTCCTCGAATGATCTAGAAAAAGAACAGATGAAAAATGTGTCATATGCATCCCGTTGTTGGAAGTTTAATGATGCACAAATTTGCACAAGACCTAATATAGCATTTGTAGTTGGGATGCTTGGTAGATATCAAAGTTTTCCGAGTATGAATTATTATAGAGTTCCAAAAAGGGTCATGAGGTTCGAGTGTGAATTATTACAAAGTTGTCAAAAAGTGTCTTGATGTTAGGAACCAAAGATTACATGTTGACTTATTGACATACTAATCCTTTTGAAGTGATCAGTCGTTTAGATTCAAATTTTTGTTGTTGTATTAGACACTTGAAAAGCTACTTCTGTATATATTTTCTTGTTAGCCAAATGGGTGTTGTGTCTTGGAGAAGCATAAAACAAACTACAATTGCTTCTACTATGGAAGCTTAATTTGTTGGTTTGTATGAGACTACTACACAAGTGTTATGGATAAGGAACTTTATTTTTGGGCTAAATGTTGTTAATTCAATTGCAAGACCAATATTGATATATTGTGAAAACTCAACTAAAACGTTATTTTTTAAGAGGGACAAAATGGAAGTCATAGCAAGCATATCGATATAAAGTTTCTTGCTATAAGAGATCATGTAAAGAAGCATGAAGTGGATATTTATATTGTGAATACTAAGCTAATGATTATAGATCCTGTGACCAAAGAATTGTCGACAATATTGTGTAAGTCATGTGGAGCGTATGGGAATCATTAGTTCATACTGTCTATGATATGCTTTGTGGTTAGAATTACTTTTATTTTTAAAAATAAAGTCCATTTCATTTTGTGCACATAAATATGAATGGATTAAGTGTGGTTCGACCCTAAAAATGAATTGTACTAGCTCATTTCTAAAATATTTTGGCTTATAAAATGATCATTTGGAAGGTGCTATGTAGTGTAATATGTAGAAGAAAGTATTCTATTAAGATAGTACAACTGCTATAATTCAAGCATTACATCTTTTACACGAGTAAGAATGTTATGACTAAAATTGACAATTTAAGTAGCATTTGTTAACCCAGATATATACTGAAAAAATGTAAAATATGAAAAGAATTTCGGACAAAAGTGTTTTTTATTGTATTTGTTAAATTTTTTTAAAAGAAGTCACACGACTTCTTATCTTAAACTTTCAAGATAAATTTATCCCTTCACCCCATTCGGATAACTTATCTTAAATTTTATAGATAAGTTATCTTGATAAAACCTTATTTTACTCATTTTAACAAACCCTATCTTAGAAAATAGCCATATCAAGGTTATCATATATTGTCAATGTTTTTGTGCTTGTGCCATATAGACCACGTGGACATTCTATAAGTATAATATTTTGTATGATCTATTTGTCATAACTACAAGTAAATGCAAATACTAGAAAATATGATAGGTTACTCTCACACTAATGTGGCAGGTGATGGGTCACTCCCATGATTTCTTTTGAGAGTTTCTAGTCATACAAATATATACTTATTGTGCTTAATTTCTTGATGGAAGAAATGCACAAAAGTTATGGAATGCAATGAGTCCCTAGTCTAGACTATGACTTTCCCGTCAAGCCTGTGTCCTTCTGGAATTTCGTAAGAGATTGAAAGACTTTATTGAGAGGCAATTTTTACTATTTTTTTTATTTAAATTATGCGTTATTTCTCGCGTCTCCTGATACTTGACCTCACAATTTCAGCAGGAGAGATAAATTAAGAGATACAACAGACAAGTTTCAACTCCTAGCACAACTGCAAACGTGAGGGAGATAAACAAATTTTTATTATTTAGAGTCACTTCTTACCTGCTGAACTATCTCCTGATCAAAGTTTGAACACGGGATTTAGTGGCCCAAAAAATAACACCCTAGCGAGTTCTTTCTTTACCAGTTATCTAGATCTTGGAGACATTTTTACTATTTTGCTCTTTAAACAACTATGGCTAGAGGTTTTTTTTTTTTTTTTTGTTTTCATTGCAGATTAGCAAAATCATCATATTTATTTTCAATCACAAGTCCAGATTTGATTATCAAGAAGCACATTCATAATCTATGTTCTACTTATTTAAAAACAAAACGATATTTGTGTTTAAAAATGAAAGAAAAGATTGAAGGTTTGCTTTCCTAAGGTTTGAATCAAAATGAAATCGTGCACTTTCCAAGAAGATAGGCTATAAGATAAAGTATTTATTATTAACTGTTCTAACTTAAAAGAAAGAGTTAGGATGTCTTCCTCCCCACTACACAATCGAAGAAGAAAAGTCTTTTAAGGTTCGTACCAATGGTCCTCTACGGCCTTTCCTTTGCATCTGGATCTACTATCGATTCAACAGTATTGGTTTAATAGTTTTTAGGTCGAACTGCTGCTTTCATTCTTGTCTGAGTGGTAAACAGGGTGTGAAGTGGGTGAGACTTTTGCCCCAGTTGGTGGCTTTCTTCCTCCCTCTCCCTTCCTTTGAGGGAGACTCCGATTCCAAGGAAATGGATGAACTAATAAGCTTCGTGCCAGAGTCTCAACTAACCAGAGTTTCTAAGTATTCTATTCCTATGGAACCTATATCAAACAAACACGTGCTCTCAGGTGGCAGGCTAAATTGACACACCTTTCAAGCCAAAGTAATTTAAGCTTTACTCACGTTTCAATATGGAATTCTACATTCGTAGTTTTAATCAGTGTAACAAAATTAAAGTTCTAATTATTTTATTAATAAAAAATTACTCTTGAATTTGAGTTATTATAAAACAACAAGATATTCAGTCTTTATCTCATTATGTGAGGTCAGCTACATAAATTCTAGACTTTCATGTATTTTTGTCTTTTGTCATATCTTCATTTAAACCTATACATTTCATATCAAACTTTAATGTCTCTCCCAAAATCTTTTTAAATCTGTTTTTACTTTTTTTTTTTTGATTAATTGTTCTATTTCATCAACTCTCCTCATAGGAGTGTCTTTTAGTCTTCTTCTCACATGACCAAACCATCTTAATATATTTTCTTTCGTTTTCTTCTTGATTGGCACTACTTTTACCTTATTGCGAATAATCACATTTCTAATTTTATCTTTTTCTTGTATAACCGCACATCTATCTTAGCATCCTCATCTCCGCTACACTCATCTTTTCCTCATGTTAGTATTTGACTACCCAACATTCTGAGCCGTACAACAAAACTAATCTTATATCTATCCTATAGAATTTTCCTTTCAATTTTAATGAAATTTTACCATAATATAACACTCCCAGTACATTTCTTCATTTTAGCCAACTTACCTTAATTTTATGTGTGATATTCTCGTAAATTTCTCCATCTTTTTGAATCACTGATCCCAAATATCGAAAATGATATTTTCTTTATATGATTTGGTCTTCAAATTTTATTATAACATCCTCTACTCTTACATTCTTACTAAATTTACATTCCATATATTTTGTTTTCCTTTTACTTAATTTAAATCCCTTAAATTCTAAATTGTTTCTCCACAACTCAAACTTAGTATTCACTCCTCTTTTATTTTATCCACCAACACTATGTCATTTGCAAATAGTATACACCATGACACCTCTGCAATATTAAGCAATTGATTTTATCTTTCATATGTTCTCTACAAAATAAATAACACCTAGCATACATACTCTTGAATTGTAGAATAAATATTAAGTAGCAAAAATAACATAAGTAGCCGTTACATACATACATAATTATGACACTTTATCATTAAACATGATATAACCAAAATATGATCTCAACATTTTGCTTCTGAACTGAAGCCTTGCAATTCGCAACAAAGAAAGAAACCATTAGTTAAAACACCAAACTGCAAAGGAACCGAGCGCAAAATGTTACGATTGAAATTTAATCCACATCATCATAACGTCTATGACTAATTGGTACTCAAAAACATACTCATTTACCCTAAAATTAATTTGTATCGTTGTATTCAAGGGGTAAGAGTTGAACGCGCGACATTTTTCTAAAACTGCCGATATTTCTTCTAAGTTCAAGACTAGGTGCACAATATATTGGTAATCATTATCCCTATATAATGCTCAAACAGCTCCGTACCAGACGGGAAGACCAACTAATAGTTTTGTTGGAATATATTCTCCCAAAAAAGCATAGTTGGTAGAGGCACATGGCATTTACACACCTGAGCCATACCAAGTAAACTGTTCTTGAGCTTAACTCGATGTCAAACAATTGGAACTCGAGTCAATCTTGATTACTCTGGTATTATATGATCTGCAATACCCACATTTATGGTATAGCCAATGAAACCGTGACGTTCCCTTCTTACCACAGTCATTGCACAATATATCCTAGATAACCAACAATGTCAGTAATTTAAAATCCAATTTAAAGTACCTCAAGAATAAGCGTGCTTAGAGCATAAAGTTTACCTGACACCGATCCCTGAATTCTTCAGGGAGCTCCTCAGAAGCCAATAAGGCATCAAGCATGCCAAAGTACACCTGAGGAATGCATAAACTATATAAAATTCTCTAATTAGATTTGTCAAATCATAGGCATTAAAATGATTCCTTAACTCTTCCCCCTTCTAGTTGTTGACTGAAAGGACACCATTTCACCCCTCTATTGGCATATAAAATGACTAGTTCTGAGCAACATGCTAGCAGCAGGTGTATATTCCATTTAGACCGGTGAAAAGTAAAGGAAAGCCCTTTCTCTTCCTCAACCACAGAGTCATGAACTTTTGATGAGACAAAGATGTACCAGATACTCCTGAGAGTCCAAACAAGTACAAGTCCAAAATCCTTGACACAGGCCAAGGTGTACTCCATTCAAGAAAAAGTGAACTACTCAAACAACATATTCTCAGTTAGACATCAATGCACTACGCTTTCCATATATAAAGAGAAAAAGAATATACTGGTTTCACCAGAGACAAAATGAGTTTTCAATGAATATACAGAGAAAGCAGTATAAACGAAGATAGGTAGAATACACTTCAGGTTAGAAAGGAACATGGTCCACTTACCGACATGTCTCCCAAAGATTTGCTACAAATTGGACATATGTAGTGAGTGCAAGTGTATGCCTGTCAAAATAGAACAGGATGTTAAGGCATCAAGCATTAGATTGAGGACTGTTTTTCCTATCATTAAAGACCAAAGCAAATGTAAATAAACAAAACAGGAACATTAGCAAATAAAAAATAGACCTGAAAGCAAGCTGAGTGCATAAAATGACCACAAGGAAGAGCTCTGACAGATTCACTGGATGTAAACAGAAAATCACAGCATATGGGACAGTTTGTTTCCAGACCTTTCTCCCTGCACTTATGGTCTGCTAACTTCATGGCTAAGCAACAATTGCAGGTCATACAATGAAAGAAGTCAATGCCAAGCCCATTTCCAAGACGGCATAAATTACAAAAAGGGCAATGGTAAATTGTCCTGTAATGAGAAAAAATAAATGAATAAAAAGTGGAGAAAAGGAAGAAAATATCATAATTTTACTTCAACAGAAGTTGCTGTATCATCATATGAGGGGGGAAAAGAGTTAAAAAAGGATTCAAAATGCCATAAGTTAGTTAAACAGAAGTTATAAGTTGGGAGATCATCACAAGAGAACATAATATAAATGGAAGAAAATACCATAATTTCATCAACAGTTGTGCATATATTGGCATATTATCACAACTGAATTTAATTGATCCTAAACACCAGCAAGAGTTTCACCATCGTCAGTTTGTCTTAGATACAAATACTTGATTGTTAGCTATCCCACACCCCAGCCCATCTTGTAGGTGGCTGACTAGGAAAAATACCACATACACGAAAGACCATAAATTTTTTATTTCATCTTTTATTTTTTCTCCTTGTGGGTCTACCATGCTGGTACATAAAATATGTTGTGCCTTACTAGATCTAACTCAAGCCAATCTTATGATTGATGAGTCACTGCAGCAGCCATTGCAGCCATGAGACTCTGGGAATAATTGAAGTGGGGGAGGAAGCACTCCAATTATCAGAACGGCAGTTAGGATGAAGAAAAGGCCTCAGCAGTACTTGGATTGAAGAAGGGCTGAAGGATTCGTGAGCTGGAGTTTTAGTTAGATCAGTAGCTGGAATAGCTAGCTGTGGTTATGATCACATAACAAAAAACGACTAAGACTGACCTTTGTGTTTGACAATTGAAGTGGTTATGGTCTAGAAAGCTGGATTAGTTAGGAATGTTAACTCTGTTGTTTGTTTAGTTAGTTATGGCGGGGTGACAGCATTGTATAAAAGGGGAAATCCTTTGTATTGAAGAACAAGAAATGAATACAGATCCTCTTCTATTTCTCCTAGAACTCTGTCCCTTATCCTTCAATTCTGCATTTCCTTCTCCTGCTCCTCTTTCTTTACTCTCATTTTAGATCTGTGTGTAACCATTGTCTCAAAGGAGCTGATCACTGGTTCTTCTCCAGTGATTGCAACTCTTTATCAGTTTACCTACCAAGTTCTAATTTGAATCATGTGTAGATCTCAATTTCAGTATCATGAGTATTGAGGCATGGGAAAGTTGTCCACAATTTGCTTGACGTGATAGCTCTTAAAGAAGCACATGGATAGCAACAGGAATGACCATGATCCATGTTCTACAATTTCATAGAAAAGAAACTATATATTGATGAAAGAATTTAGCAGATCTTTGATGAATAAAACAAATATTACCAAGTAGTTATAACTAACTTTCAACTTGATATGCATGGATAGAGATGGTTAGATGTTTAAAATTTGTGTAACCAACTCCACTTAGTGGGATAAAAGCTTGTGATTGTTGTAGTTGTATCCGTAAAGGAGAGATACCTAATGAGTGTGAGATGGGTGTTGGTGTGCAACAGAATACGATACCTTTGTAAAAGTTGTCCATGTTTCTTAGACTTAGAGCCCAAAAAAAATTTTCCATGATTTGCACGTGATATCATCATTTGATGTTTTCACTAATGAAACACCTCATTTTTTAAGTGCAGGAGTTTACCGTGGTGACTTGTTATAATTGAAAGCTAGTTAAGGATCTCATAAAATTAACCACCACACATGAATGCATGCAAAACAATTTAAAAGATAATTTGCTCAGGGTTAGCATCACTTGCAAATTTGTTCCAATCACCAGCATGAAATGCATGATTCACAGCTTCAACAAGTCATGAGAATGCATGGTCATCCACAAAATAAAGCATAAAAAAGAAACTTATATTTTCAAGGTTTCCCTAAACCTCTGTTGGTAATCTGAATTTTAATTGTATATTGTATATTGTTTATGATATGAGGAATTCTAGTTATATAGTGAAAACTGTTAAATTTAACTCAATTTGTTTTTTTTATTTTTTGCTAGGTACTCAATTACTTTTCAGGCAAGAAATTTGATTCCATAGCAATAACATTCTCCAAGTTTAAAACTTAGTTCCAAAGCATATGACGGCATTGATGTGTTTCTGTCAATAGGTTGCCTGCCTACAATTTCTAGACAGAATTTTGATGGCTTAAAACCAAGGATCTGCTTCACAGGTGGGAAAAGCAAATTATTAGGGCACTTTCTTCAGTTTAGACAAGTATGAACATAATCCCACAAAAATAACACCGAGTAACAAAAACGAGTAATACTTGTTTGACCATGAAACTCAATGATGGGTTCATGAAACCAGATTAGGCACTCACAGCAAGTCCAGTTCCTGTTTATTATAGGCTGTAGTCCATCGAAAATTGGTGGATATAATCACAACAACAACAACAACATATCCAGCCGTTATCCCACTATGTGGGGTTGGCTACATGAATTCTAGACTTCTATGTGGGTTACATCCCAACAGATAGTTTGTCTAGAATTCATATTTGGATCCGACTAAGTTTTACGCTGGCTGTCGGCTACCTAACGCAACCCTCCTTTATCCGGGCTTGGGACCGGCAGTGGATAATATACCCTGGCGGAGTAATGATGAAATGAAGTTTGAACACCATCTTCACATGGAGAAATTTCATGAAATGGTGGTGAATGAAGATAATTGATATAGTTGTGTTCCATAACTTAGTTGACATGGTGAAACCAACAAGTACAATATGGAAATACAACACGAAAATTGGTGGATATAATCATTTTTTTTATATAATCATTTTTTTATATTTTTTTCATGGCTGTGCAATCAGAACTCACATCTTTGTATTTACTAAAGAAGAATGTCAGGATTCAAACCAACATTCATAGTGGTAACAGTATCCACAGATGATATGTGGGAGAAATATAGATGCTCTAACCCACGCTATATCACCTTTCGTTGTCAAAAAATTTGCAAATATTGCAATAGTATTTCGCCATTGAGAGACCATTGCAAGAAGGCGTTGTGCAATTTGGTCCAACAGACTGAATTTTCAGGCATTGCATGCACATCATTTCAGATGTAGCCTTCCTGCAAATAAATTGATATCAAACACAAAAGATTTCAAAATGAATAAAGCATGAAAAGCAGAAAATTCTAACCTGTCCATTGTATGGTCACTGACTTTGTCATGGCAGAACCTACAAGTAAATAATTTGCCACAGCAAGCAGCAAGAAGTTTGCAGTTTCTTTTGTAGTGTTCACACCCAAAAATATGTTTTTCTGGATTGTTGAAAGATGGAGAGAATCCAACAAGATCTTTATTATTTGAATTTTCTTCTACTGTTGCTTGAGGAAACTTTTGCTGAGCAGCTATCCAGCGACTATCAAAACCAGTCAACAATTTGGAATCAGTAAGATACATTATCTAAAAACAATACTAACAACATTTCCCCAGTTAGTTGTGACAACAGAAACCTGGTCATAAGATTTTGAATTAGATATGCTTTTCTTCTTGGATCAAGAGTTGAATCCTGAGAAACCTTTCGTATCTCTGATTCAAGCTCATTTTGATTCATCCGGAAAATGTCATTCCAGCCAGGCTTGAAAGTATTATCACTTTGGTCAAGTGCATCATGGACATCAGTGCCTAAGAAAACACAGTTTCAGACACATGAGAAAAGATCTGTGCACATGCATATTCACCAATTAGATTATATAAGAAATAACAAATAACATAGATGTCAGCAGTGACAGTACACAAGCAAAAAGTACTGACAAATATATGAACCTTGTGACATGTGATTATCTGATGTTTCAGCCAGTGAAGATGAAGGTGAAGTTCCTTCCCACCATTCATTGAGCCACTCAGTGAACATTGTGTTTTTGGTAGCTTGCTTCCATGTTTCCATCATTTTATTCTGCTCATCCTGTGTGAGAGCAGATGTAACCCAGGGTAACATTGATTGCAAAACTTCCGCACCAGTAGTACCAATTATACAACCAACAATTTTCTCCTGCTCCTCAACAGAAAAATGCCTACCAAATAAAGGCCAGAGCTCATGTTCTTCTCGGAAAATATGCTGATCCAGTGTGACTCGAATGGATTTGCACATTCCTTGAATCTTCGTGGCAAGCTCAATGTATTTTCTCAAACTTTCGTTACCATCATAAAAACTAAAGCTTTTTCCACTTGTACCCCCAGTCACATGCACACTAAGTTGAGCAAGGTCAGAAAGTGCAGATGCAATATCCTCAAATAGTTTTTCTTCTTGCTTATGGTCTAAGGTATAGGAGTGGCTAACATTGTGAAGGGTTTCTTTTGATTCTAATGCTGGGAACACTATGTCATCCTCTGCGTTACTATGAGCTTTGTACAAGCCCCACAATAAGCAAAATCTTCCATTGAACTGCCTGAGGAAAGCTTCATCACAATCACTAAGTTTTCCAGATTCAACATCTAGAAACTCCAAATCTTTGCGGATAGCTTTGTGAAATTTAAATATGTTATCAATGGGTCTTGTTGTTGCATAGCCACCATGGGCCAGGCTTATACCTGTTTCCCAGTTGAAAAGACTGGAGTTAAGAGAAGGAGCCAGAGGACTGAATGATAAAGAACGCAAAGATTTTGCTGCAGCCAGAGAACTCATCCCCCGACTATTGGTATTCACTCCTAATCCAGGAACACAACAGGACTTATTATGACAAGATAGTTTCTCACTCTCTGCAGTTCCAGAAGGATTATAAGCCCCACATTTTTCCCATGACATTGAGTCTTCATGCTTGACTGGTTCCCTGTGATCATCAGGCCAAATAAAAGTAACATTTTCCTTGGTGTAAAACGAAGAGGAGCAAGGGCAAGATGGTTTATTAACATATTTTCTGGTTTCAATAACTGCTTTTGCAGGACAACTGCCTGTTGCAGTGGAAGATAAACAAACATCCCTTGTGTGGCCGTTGCATGCCCAACCAGAGAAAAGTGTAACCAGTGCAGTGTCTGATGCTGGAGCTGCATCAGATACCGTGGATGTGTCAGAAACAGGCAAAAGAAGTGCATACCTGTTGACAAACTATGACCCATTGTCCAGAAGCAATAATATATTTTAACAGAAGCAGACGGATATAAATAGAACCTGCCAAATGCATATTGTGGAGGAAAGACCTTGCTTCTTCTTCACTAAGTGATCCAACTAACCAGGGCAGGACACACTCTATCAGCCTCAAAGGCATCACACACAAACTTTGGTAAAGAAGTTCCCGCTGGCTTTTGGGGCTAAAATGCTTTCGCGCAACTGGAAGAACCTATGAGATAAATATACTTAGTAGATGCTTTTTAGGGATGGCTAGAGGTCCTTAACTGCAAGTTTCAAATTGTCATTGGAGCCAAAAACGGTAACATAATCCCAAGGAGAATTGCACAAGATCAGGTCCAAAGCAATGAAGAAAATATAAGATTCCATGCCCCACCTAGCAAGCTAAGTTGCAATCATACGAGATCTAGCAACACTCAAATTTTACATTAACTCTTTGAGGAAGTAAAACAAATTACATGCTGGAAAAGTAAAAAATCACCTGAGCTTCCTCATTCTGGAAGTGTTTCTGTATGGTGTCCATTATCTGATCAGCATGCGAGCAGAGCTTGATATAGAACTCAGCAGAAGACAAGTTGGCTCCATCACTCTCGATACTTTCTATCAAGCATCTAATGTTGTCGAACTGACTTTCTTCTTCTGCATGCTCCTGGGCAAAACAGAGTTCTGCATCTAAAGCAGGGAATATAACTTTGTCCTCAGCAACACTGCAGTCTCGGTGAAAAGAGAAGCTCATCATATAGAAGTGGTCATAGTTGAGGAACTATCATTGCAATTTCAAGACATTCTTACAATTTCCATTATTTTATGTTCCATGGAGAAATCAAATGCAAACTGTGTGTGTGCGTGCGCGCGTGCACATGTGTGACTAGTCCATAAAGGAAGATAGTAGGATTAAAAATTTACAACTTTTGGTCTTTGTTTAGTAGGTTATTCTTCACATACTGAAAAAAGTAGGTTCTTCTTCTTAATTGGACCAGAAGCTCAAATTCAATTAATATATTAGATCATCTTCCAGATTCCAATGCAATGATAAGCATGGTAAACAATGTATTCAAAGAAAATTATTAAATCCAGAACCATCAAATAAGAAAACAGTACAATCTACACCTGTGAAAGATACAAACTTCTGCGATGAAGTGCAGCCTCTCATTGAATGCAGATAAATCAGAAAAATCTCCTGACAACTGTATCCTCCTTGCTGCTTCAGCTATATCAATCAATTCTCTTTTTATAGCCTTATGCCAATGCAATATTTCATCTACTGGATGGACCAGAGTAGACTCCTCAAGTTTGTAGTTTAGCTCCAAATATTTTCTCCTACAAGTCCTGGAAGATTCACAGGCACAACTGGCTCTCTTGGTTGGACTAGTAAAGAAGAGAACTTCGCAATCTAGAGAATTTTGGTGACTAGAATCATCTTCACAATTTTTACGTTTGCCATTGGTTTTTACTCCATCCATCCAGGTAAATATAACCTTAAATTCAAAGAAAATAAGGTCAGCTAAAACAGAATTTAGAACGATTCCAAGCATACAGTGCAATGTTGATGGATCTCACTTGTTGAAGAAGCTTCTCTTCTGGTATTATTTTGCTCAAGCATTTGCGCATATCTTGGCACTCATCAGAGGAAATAGAAGAAGAAAGCCATGGCAGGAACTCTGCCATCATACGTACAGGAATGCTACACAAGAACTGCCATACTAATGACGCCTGCTCTTCAAATGAGAATTTCTCAATAAGCAAGGGGAAAACCTGCCAAACCCAAAGCCACTCCTTAATTGAGGACCTTAAAGTACATGCCAATTGATTGGATAGTATAAAAGGTAAGGTGGCATGTAACCCATGCATATGACAGTCTCTAGAGAATTTTTGTGGAAGGAGTTTGTAAACACCTGAAATTTTAGTAGGGATAATAACAGAAATATACATGTCTAGATAAATATAAAAGAAAATAATAATAAAGGCTGGATATGTTGTTGTTGTTGTAATAAAGAAAATAAATATACATATTTTAGAATATATATATAAGGGGAAACGAGGTTTTCAGAAATTCAATTTGAAAATGAATCAATTAAAACCAATAGCGATAGTATATGGACAGGTAGTGGTTTAACCCAAAAAAATTGTGAATAACTACTTGTATGAATAACACATGCAAGGAGATAGAGATGCACAAGAGGGGGAGAGAAATGCCACCCCATAACAGCTTAGGAGAGTGAATTAAAATTCAAAGTGAAAGAGGGTTTCCACTCACAATCTATATATATATATATATACAGCCACCTAGACCAACTCACAGCTCACACTGACTGAAAGAGAGGAATTAGACAGAAAAGGTGCAAGATACAGACATTTACTCTGTGTGTGTGTGTGTGAGAGAGAGAGAGAGAAGGCAACCAGCAAGGGAGAAGAACCCATCACTGGCAAGCAACAAATCATTATAGTTAAAGCCTTAAACAGTTTTTCTATCGCTTCAATTTTGTATTTATGGTGCATTACCTAGAACAAAAACCCAAATGACCATTCTTGATCGAACTAGAAAAGCCCTCCTCTCCTATATTTCTGCTTCATTAGGTGATAGAAACAGAGGTTTCAATCAATTGACAGACCAACAAGTCAAAGAGGAAAGCCATTAACCCAATTATAGCTGAACCAAAGTAACTGTGGAAAAGAATACTGCTCTATATTCTCTTGTATATTTCTGTACACTTTACATTAGAGATTAAATACAAGAGTGAATCCCAATTTAGGTAACTAATCCCAAATAATTAGGGATTAGTCAACTCAATCAAGGAAGGACAAATAAGGGAAACAATACAAATAGGAAAGCAGAATCTTATCCTAATAAAAGGAAACTCTGACAATAAGGAAGGTATCCAGATTTCTAACGGTAACCTTGGAGCCACAACTTGATTTTAAAACCAGAACCTAAATGCACCAAACCCTCTACTTTGTTGCCTTCTAATTGCGGATTGATATCCAGTTTTGATGATGGAAAGCCCCCCAATTCATTGTGTGATGCAACCCCAAATTGAATATTTCAATTAATCCCATCCCAAATTGGAACCCAATTAAACTAAATTCACTTCTTGTTGCTAAATGGGCTGCAGTGCAAGCTATAATATACATTATCAATAGTACTCATGAAGTGGTGTATTATAATGAAATTTGTTAATTTATCATAGACAAAATGTGTGCATCAATAACATGTTGAGTGCACTGAGAAGGAATCCTTGATAATTATAAACAAGCTAATTTTAGGTTAGCACAAATATTTGTAGAATTGCATCATTTAAATTACAGAAATTAGGAATATATCGGTAAATTGGAAGATTAGGAATTGACATAGAAAATTCATTTTGATTTATTGACTGTATTAATTCAATTTTGGGGGTTTTCCTGATATACCTAACTTGCATTCAGCATGGCCAATTAATTGGGGTCAGTCACTGTGAATAGGCAATTCATATTGTGGCATGGTTTTTAGTTGTTCCTTTACTATGCTCATTGATTATGCAATATTGCCATGGATTTGATGGTATGATCCATTTGATTGTTTGGTATGAAATGTATTATTGGCACTATTGTTTGATATTTGGATTTTTCTTGTAATAAAAGTTTCAGGAGAACCTTTGGTAAAATACTATAGCTAAAGACAGTAACATTAGACTTGGTGCACCTTGATCCAACCTCAGATAGAGGGGTGTCGCTAACCCTGTGTGTCAGCCAACACATGAATCAGTTATTTACTCAGTCACAAGCATGGCCAAAGACAAAACTGTTATACAAAATCATTCTACTTTGTGTATTCCTATACGACCACAAGTATTGGTTTTTTTCATATCAAATATGAAAAACAAGAGAGATTTCTTGAAACAGAATTTTATTGTTTTAAAATGAAGAATAAGTTTTCTTGCATGATTCAAAAGAAAAGTTTTCTTGCATAAAACTCATGTATATTGCTTGTCCTGATTCCATCATGGTATACGTTGTCTATTCAATAAGTTTAACTCGTATGTGTTGTACAGGTACTTTTTTCAGATTAAGATTTAGCCTCAAAACCAACTCATTAGACAGTTTGAGGAATTCAGTCCAATTCAGTTTAGTTTAATCATTTTGTTTTGGCAGGCCCCACATTTGTACTTGTGGGCATTAATTATTTTCTTAGTTTTGATAGTCTCTGTAGTTTGCTCCATTTACTACAGAAATAGTTGTACAGACATTGATTCAGTTTAATATCATGGAATGGATATTATTATGGTTCAGTTTATTGGTTATTAATTGCTTTTGTCCTGGTATGGGGTATGTATAGAGGCTTGCTTAATGTAAGTGGAAACATGTGGCAGGACTTGTGGAGGAGATAGCCAGTTACAGCTGGATTATACATCAAGGACTTCCATTAAGCCTTATTTCTTTGCTCCCTTGATGGATGAACTCACAAACCACATCCAAGAAAAAGTGCCTTAGAGAACTATTTGATCTCTTTGTTATTGTTATAGTATCTTAGTGGACGAGACTAAGAGGGCATTGCAAGCTTGAATTATGGGAAAACTCCTTAAAATCTACATTTTTTGAGTTGAGGAGGTCAGAAATTATATGGAAAACACGTTCAAGAAAAATTTAAGTGTGGATAATGTTACTGATATCCCAAGAAAGATCAGCAATATCTTGGATCAACTGTTGGAAAAATGAGATTATGGAGGATCTTACACATAGAATCAAGGCATCAATAGTTAAAGAGAAGAAGTGCATTCAGCATTTTATACGATAGTAAAATCCCTTCAAAGCTAAAATGAAATTTTTATCTGACAGCTAGAAGAACATCCTTATTGTGTTGTTCAAAATGTTGAACAATTAAGAACAAACATGTACAAAATATAAGCATAACAAAATAAGGATGTTACGATGGATGTTTGATCACACAAGGAAAGAAAAAATAAGAAACGAGAATATTTGTAAAAGGTCGGAGTGGCACCAATTTAAGAAAAGATACTACAAGAAACATGATTAATATGGTTTCAACATGTGAGAAGATTATGATAAATGCACCTTGGGGCGAGTGAATGAAATGGAGGAAATTTGCAGCAAAAGAGGGAGAAGAAGATCAAAGAAAACTTGGTGCAAAATACTTAAAACATGGGATAGGATATAGTGGCTATGGATAGACAAATCAGTTCTTCTCCCATGTCTGATCATAAGCTATCAGCAGCAACTGAAATTTCATTCCCTGATACACCCTCTGACCACTTCTCTGGAGATGATTTTCAATTAAACAGTTATAGTACTCACCTAGACATTCTACATGCATTTGAAGGGAATTGATCTGATGTCTTAATAGCAAGGCTCTATCCTCATCAGCTGGAAAGACAAAATCAGGTGCCTGACAAAACTAAAATCTCATTTGTTACTCATGAACAGACATGCATCAATTTTAAGATTTATCACTCCACTGGAATATCAAAGCACAACACAATGTAGAACTACAATGGAAAAGGATGAGAGATCAAGGTGGTCTAGTCCCATTATATTAAATGACTCCCAAATCCAAAAGACCAATTTCATCAGAGAAGAAGAAAGTTAATCGTCCCAGGCCACCTCTGCTGAAAATATTGCCAATATTCCTAAGTTCCTTTAAATAGTCTACTAAACTGGTCCAAGAGTCAACATACAAAACTCCAAGGAAGCCTCTGCTCCCTACATCTACAAGAGACATCAAAACTCCCTCTAGGCTTACAAGTGAAAAGAATCTATGACATGTAGAAAATGACAAGGGAAACAAGACCTACATCTATCTCATACTTAGAAAGGGGAAACAGCTTCAGATGTGCATGGCTGCCTCATTTTTAGTATACCTAACATGGCCTCCTGACGTCTCTTCCATTGACACACCATATTGGCACTAACATTGTTATGACAAACCAATTAATCCAAAATCCAATCCTGACCCTTATAGGTTAAAATGGCTAAACCAAACAAAGACAGTAAGCTTTCAACAAGATGGATATTATTTTAGAAAAGAACCTGTGTAACCCAAGCAAAATATTCCTGAAGTAGGCAGAAAGTTGAAAAAACAATACCATCTGCTCCAATAATAGAGCTTTTCTAGGGTCAAACTCAAAAAAAGATCTGTTGTATGCAGAACATATAATTATGACACTAAATAAAACATGTTCTACAAATACAATAAAATTCAATTCCTTTTTTGATTTGAAACTCTTAGTCAAACTGATGGCAAGATCAAAATTTGATAGAGGTGGAAGAGGAAGGACTGGAACCACTGGTACACATTCAGGCATACAACACAAGGCACTAATATTGTTAACCACTACAACTAAACAACCAAACTTAAGAAATTGAATCTCTAAGGTGAATCTAGAATGAGAGTTTTGAACGCTATGGTAGAACCTTTTCCTTTCCTGTGTATGTATCTGGTACATTTCTCAACTTATCAAGAAAGAAAAAGTATCTTGTATTTTTTGCCTACTTAAGAAAAGCTGGAAGGAATCTCAAGAATATAATAAATTTTCTAGAATAGTATGTGCTTGACAAACACATACAAAATCTAAATATGCTGGCTAGAGGATGCTCAGTAGAACTAATTTAAGCACACCACCGTGTTACACTTACACTCGAAAGATTAATTTATTTTCTTTCTGGTAAGTAGAGTTCATATGTTAGGCATCAAAAAGGAAAAACATGGCTAGAATTCACGTCAGAAACAAATGGAACCCAGGATCATCTGATGAGATAAAAAATCACCTGTTCTTCTTCCTTTGACATGTGCTGGCTAATAGATGTTAGAAGAGCCCCAGTGCAAGAGGCTAACTCTCTTCTATGGTTTTCTTCAATTTGCATGCTTGAATTCAGCAATGTAAATAACTGGTCAAAAAGAACACCTTCTCCCTCATGCTCAAGGGAGTAAGTACGTGCCACATTTTTTACTCGCCTATCAAGAGCTGGGAAGATGACCTGTTGTTCCAAAGAATATACCATTTCCACATAAGTTTCAAGAGTTATGGTTTATTGTTGAGGGGCAAACCATCTTTTGGGAAAAAAAAATACATAATTAAATAACTATTCAGAACGGAAGATTGGCACAACCAAGCAATAGACATTGGAAGATAATATTATTGATATAGGATGAAGTTATAAAAATAGATACTTCCTAAATCCCTTGTAAGGAATTATGTCAAGTTACCAGTCTAATAACATATACTGGCCTTGGAGTCTTTGATCAATTTCTTCTCTCCAAGAAAAGATGATCTTATATGGGCCACAAACAATGGCATTGCCACTAGATTTTTTAGTATTTATCTGAACAATTAGACTGAGCAAATTGAAAATTTGAAGATGCCTGCAAAAGGATCAGCATTTTTCTGATTCTATAACAAGTTCTTGACAGAAACACCCGATTAAGCCCGTTTGATAAGATTCCCATTTTCAGTACTCATTATTTCAGAAACGAAAACAAACGATAGTGTTTGATTGTTTGTTTTCATTTTAAAAAATTTCATAGAACTTTCAAAAAAAATAAAAACACCAGCAGATGTTACCATAATTTTCATTTTCTTCCTCTCCCCTCCCCACTGAGTGACAACTTTGATTGTTGAAGGGAGTTACCATCCAACGACTCCAAGTCTGGGAGTTGTTGGTCACTGGACTCCAGCAACAGAGGGCAAGAAAGGAAAAAAAAATCAAAAGAAAAGTCAAAAGGAACTGAAGTTATCAAACATGTTAAGTATTTATTTTTTTAACTTAAAATAAAAAAACTAAACACCAAAAAAATGAAAGCCAAAACTAAAAACTGAAAATAGAAATACAAGCTCTATCAATCACCCCATTCAAAAGTAGGGATTGGAGCCACTATACATAAAAACAACATAGCACACCTTAATCCCACTAATTGGGTTTGACTACATGAATTCTAGCTCCCCTCTCATCTCTATATACCGTCAAATCTTTCATAAGGCCTTTGTAGTTCATGGTAGCCAAGAGTTTCCCACCAAGTTTTTCTTGGCCTTCCTCTACATCTTTTGTCAAAAACTGGTTCCCTTCAATCTACTATCCTCAAAGAAGCCGCTAATGGTCTTGCAGTCACATGATCAAACCATCTTCATCATGTCTCGCGTGACCAAGCCAATGTATATAATCTAAGAAATTAAAATGGAAATAATCCCAATGAACAAAATTTCTGTTCCTAGTTGAAGAAATTGAGAGAGAGAAAGAGAGAATGAGGGAAAACCAAAGTCACTATTCTATTCGGTCATGAGAGCATATATACATGGGAGAGACTTTTAACACACTCTAGGCATAAGTATAGATCAGCACTATACCCCTAAAATACAACATCTGTAAGCTACTATTCTTAACATCTAGCCATGAAAGAGGATGAGAAGTTAATATTTCCCTGAAAACCACATGAAACATCAATGGAAAATTGAAATACCATTGTTATGCATAACCCAAAAGAAGAACACAAGAAACAACTCAAAATAATACAATAAACTCAAAATTAATTCAACAATCAATATTAATAATCAAGACTACCACCAATTACATCCTAAAGAACTATTTATAGGCAACTAATAGCTATAAACCTTTCCCAACTAGGGCTCCTTAATCCCAATCTAATTGGGGTTCCGTTAGTCACTGGATGGGCAGTGATAACCCCAGAAATTGAAAGAGAGAGAGAGGAGAAAAGATAGAGAGAGAGGCAGATGAGAATTGCGATAGTTTTCATTGAAATCCCAAATGAGCTAATTTCTGCCTTTTATACAAGAGTGGGCCCAAGGCTGGCCATGAGTAGCCTTATCATTTATTCTAGATATTTTCTAGGCAGTTATAGATTCAAGTGAAATGTCATTTGAGTGCATCTAATGTGGGATTATAGAACCTTCCTTCAACCAGTAGTTGTAACTACTTTAAACCAGCAGTTTTAACTGTTTTTCTTCAATCTCTGGCCCCTTCAGGGTGCTAACAGCACTTCTGGAGTGTGGCTCTTATCAGGTTTTACCAACTAATGGAAACAAAGAAATTAAGAAATAAAGAAAAGAAATAAAATAAACAATACTAATTACTAAAATCTACTTTTGTATCCTACATCAGTTCTCCCCCAGTGGGAGAAAATTCATCCTTGAGTTTGTTGATCTGTCTGCTTAATCTAGAGGATTGCCCAATGTATGAGAAAACTTTGACCCTGTTCATCTCTGGCAAGAACACTCAGTTCAAATAAAATCATGTCAAATTTTAATCCGTATGCCTAGCAAAAAGGTAACTTTAATGGGATTATTAGCCCAAGAGCAGGTTCAAGTAATGTGTTGAAGATAGGCTTATCAAAAGGTAAGATCACTTGTGAAACATCATTAATGAGAAGCTGAAGAATAGGCAAAGGGGAAGGGGGGGGGGGGTGTCAGAGAATTCCTTAGGAAAAATATCCGGAGATTTTTCGACTTGTTGTCATGTCTCTTGCTAAGGTTCATGAGAAATTTCCTCATGTACAATAATTTCCTCTTGTTCTTCTATTACTTCTTCGTTCTTCCTCTTCTTCTGAACATTCTAAAGGATCATGAACAAATTTTGTTAAGAGTAAAAATAATACTATAAAAGATAAATTTAACCCTCTATCGACCAGTTTAAGCTTTTAAATAAAATGGTAGTTAACAAATCAATATAGTATCAAAGTAGGCAAAGGCCCTTTGTTCAAAACCTCTTCGCAAACCCAATATTTAAATAGTTGCACATGTTTGGACCAGTTATGAAGTGAAGCCAGCCACATGTGAGGGGATGTGTTGAGAATAAAAATAATAACATAAAAAATAAAATTAACCCACTATCTACCATCTTAAGCTTTTAGATGAGATGGTAGTTAACAAATCAATAGATTCATTAGAATGATGAGACCCCGGGCACTGACCCCTCAATGACAGTTTCACGAGTTAGACTAAGCTTTAGCTAGAATTTTGAACAAGCTGTGCTTGTTTGTAAAAGGAGCCTAGAGTAAAGATTGATTTAATTTGTTTATTACCAAACCAGCTTGGACAAACTTCTCAAAGATTTAGGATATAACTGTTTCCAAACTCTTCATTCCTTAAGACCCTAATCAATGCATTAGTAATATCATGCAGTGTAATCATCCAACTTTGAAGCAAACTACAATATGTGATCTGGAAAGTAAACAATTAACAAACATGCCTTTTCTCTAAGTATATTTCATTAAAGAAAGCATCAAGGGGGATGCCACCAGTATAAAAAAGATGAGAAGAGAAAATAATATAGACACATGACACACTCACAGTTGCTTGAGCTATCAATAAAAATCCATGAAATGCTCAAATTGGATCAAAACAAAACCTTACCACATGGTGCCCATATATAAAGGACAAACACTTACACTTCAATAATTCAATCTATAAAGGGCAACTTAATGCCTCAAAATTTCTACTATTTCTTTAGGCCCAGTTAAACTGCAAAAACCAAAATGATGTCAAGCACTTCTACCCTCTACACTTCCCCCTCACCAGCCCCATAATAATAAGACCGGGTAAATTACACTCAGCATCCCTCAGGTTTGATAAAAAGACAGGGGGCACCCTGACATTAAATGAGGAGTTCTACTACAGGGCCAGAAAGCTTCACCGAGAGGCTTACAGAATAGGGTCTAAAAGACCAAAATATCCTCGCCCAAAATACAAATTTGCAAGGGATGCCACTGCCCAGCTTTCGCCTCTCTCCTCTCTCACTTCACTTCTCCCATGGCCGCACGATCGCCGACGCTGTCGCCTTGCCGACCGTCGTTGCATCCTCCGACAGTCAGCGAGGCGAGACGAGGCAGCGAGGCGAAGGCAGCAACGTCGACGGTCAGCGGTCGCATAGCCATGGGAGAAGGGAGAGAGGAGAGAGGCGAAGGCTAGGCGAGGGCATTTGGATCTTTTTAACCCCATTCGATAAGCCAGTCGAGTAAAGTAGAATAATCCTTAAATGAGAGTGACCTCCCCTAACAACTCTAGCTACACTTTCTGCTGTTGTTGTTAAAATTGTTAATATGATGAAAATACCCTTGCATTTTCTCCCCCCCCCCCCCTCTATCCTCCTCATTTGTCCAGAGAACTGGTAGAATTTGGTTGTTTGTAGACCTTTTTCTCTCCCATTGGGGTTTGACGATGGTTAAACCATTGCAGACCGAAAGACAGAGATCGACAGGCAACCAAATTTCATCTAGTTCACCATGTGAGGAGAAAAAAGGGAGAGGGAGATAACATGTTAGGGTATTTTTGTCATATTAACATTTTTAACATCTGTGAGGTAACGGTTGGGGGGGGGGGGAATGCATCTAAAGTTGTAAAATTAAGGGAGATCTTAGTCATTTCTCAAATGTTAGGGGTGTCTCTTATCTTTTTATCAAATCTCAGGGATGCTAAGTGTAATCTACCCTAATAAGACTTAATAAATAGTGTCAAGGAAGATAAAGTTTAACATCATCTAGCATGAGAACTAGACAAAGGTAATGTCAAGAAACATGTGCAAAGTTGGTAACTTCCTCACCCAATATCAAATGTTGGTACTGCCAAGCATGCAACAACAAATCCAACTTCACCTATCACCAATAATGCAATAATACATAAGAGACACTTTAAACGGTTTGCATTGTCCTGACTTTAGAATTATATCTGCTCTAACTTTATTATGGGCGTGCTAGAAGCTTTCAAACTGACTTCAAGTGTTAACCACAGAAAACTCCATAGCAGCTCATCAAACTCCAAATATCTATAATTTCTAAATGCAAGGAGAGACAATGGTCAACCGTTGAGCACTAAATTAATAAAGAAATTCCCAGCTAACCACCATGTGAGTGTATCCAAATTCCTAGATTATTTTACGCACAAGTAATAATCCATACAATTGATGAAATTTTATCCAATATCTACATTGCTCTACCCTCACTAAGATATCAATTAAACTTTGAATGCTGACAACATGAGACATGTGCCCGGCCAACACCGGATAAGCATTCAACTAGCAATCACAATTAGAATATGATATCCAAAATCAAATACAATTATGCAGAAAATTAACAGTCACCACCATTTCAAGTGAAGGTTTTCATAGAAAGTTAATTTGCAGATAGGATTTTTCAGAGGAAAAGAGAAAAGGAAACAAAGGAAGTTACTTATGTTGAGTTTTTTTTACAAGAATAACTCCAAACCTTAATCTTACTAAATGATCCGACTATTTTCAGGCTAGCTGTCAGCTATCTAACGGGCTTGAGGTAAGGCGTAGTTATGATTTTTACATGGATTTGTACGTTTACAAGATCTTTTCGATAACTATCTAAAATCCTAGTCCCGAATACGCCGAGAAGGTGCTTCCGTAACAAAGAGAATATCAAATGAAAGAAAAAGAAGCCCTAAAATTCTTAACATCCTTCAGGTTCCAGAATGAATGAGTAAATTAGACAAATAAAATAGAATTGGAAATCAAGGTGCTTCTTAACTAAGGGTCGGAAATTGATCTAAACACATAAAAGGCTCAACACAACCCCTAGGGATCCCGATTCCCTGTCCTCAATTAATTGCCACATTTACCTCGTCCTCCGCATTGCAGTGCTGCTTATAGATCGACCGAAGGAAGAGGCACCGCTCCAGCAGAGGCTTCACGTCACTCAACCGATCGGCGGCGAAGGCCACGGCGGTGCGGTGGAGGCCGTCGAGCTCCGACCGTATGGCCTTGTGGAAAAACAAGAAAATCAAAATAGGCGACCTAAGGGCGGAGCTGCTGACGCAGGTCTTGCTGGACTGGCCTGACTGGTCGAGCCGGTTCACTGGACCTGCCATTGCCGCCACACAGTCTTCCCTGCGCTGAATCCCCGGCAATGGCGTCGCCATTTTATACTATCAATCAATCAAAGGCCGAAAAGAGGATCAGATTGTGATTTCAGATTCAGATTTCACAACACCTGAATGTCTCCAAATCCCCCGAGTTCATGCCAAAATTGGTGCACTCTCCCTCTCTATCTCTCTCTGAAATGGGAACAGGCAAAAAGGAAAAGGAAGGTGTGAGTAATTGTTGGAGAGAGAGAGAGAGAGAGAGATCGATCCGGATAAAGGAAGGACGGAAAGAATGCGCATTTGGTAGTTGGCCACGTGGCTTGTTGACACGTGTGATGGGATGAGTCATCTTGGACGAAAGAGATATTGAAAAAAGTTTGACGATATTCGTCATAGCCGAGTAACCAGTTGGCACGTGAGAGGACTATCATTCCACGTACGTATGCGACCTTGGCCGGTTTCACATCACAGCTATTTTGGATATTACGATAATATCCTTGCCACAGAGGACTCTTAGTGATACGGCTCACTACTTCAGCTTCTAATTTCAGATTACACGTCAGTTTTTCTAATCAAATAGTTAAATGATATTATTGATTTTTAAATTTTATATTTTATATAAACTAGTCCTTATATTTTAATTTATTTCATAATAATTATTAAATTATTAATTTTATTATAATTTAAATATTTTATTAAAAATTATGACATACAATATACATAAAATAAAATATTGGGCTTATAATAACAGTCACAGGCACTGGCGACTTCTTTTATTTTTAATTTTTAATTCTTAATTTTTATATTTACCACGTGATAACTTTTTAAGAAATTTTAATTCAAAGAGTAAATTATAATAAAATTAAAATATTAAAGTATAATAATTAATTTATTCCCCAAATATAAATTTTAGAGGCGAGATGGGGCATTCTCGTGTCGGGGAGCCTGGGATGAACGCATGGAAGCGGGGAAGGAGGTTGTGCCAATTGGAGGGCAGCACGTGCCACATCCGTGCCGTCACAAGTTGATCGCCCCCGTTCCCAATCCAGAGTCCCATGGTCTCGGAGGTTCCACTTCCACACACGGTGGGACCAACCCAATGGATCCATTAATTGATGAATCAACTATTTCACTGAAATATTGAAATATTTTATTAGATAATATTTATTAAAATAAATAAAATAAAATTGTATGAAGATTAAAATATTTTTTGAATCAATATATGAAATGATAAAAATAAGATTGAAAAATATTCTAAAATTTTTATCATACTATTTATTAAACTTTTTAAAATATATTAGAGGATATATAAATTATTTTTTCTTAAGTGTAAGGTTTCGGATAAATTTATCTGAATTATCCTAGATAAGAAGTCGCGTTATTTTTTTTCAATGAATTGTCAAATAAATTTAATAAATATAATAAAAAAATATTTTTATTTATAATACTTTTCGTCTCACTTTTTTTGTCTCATATCTTAGTTAACAAGCACTACATTAATGAAGAATGTTAATTATTATTTTAAATTTAATAAACAATATTTTTAAAAATGTATACTTATTTTATATTATTTTTAATTTTTAGATAATTTTATTAGTCGATGATAAATATATCATTTTTTTCTGAGATATTTAATTGAGTAATAAAATTATCAAAAAATTAAAAACAATATATGATAAATACACATTATTTGAAAACGATATACATTTATTGTATCTATTATTATTGAGATAAATAATAAATTTATAAATGTGGGAAAGTGTTCGTTTCAACCTTTAGTCTCAGCAAACTTATAAAATAAAAAACAGTTAAGGGCTGAGGGTGTCTCATACATGGGTCCTCTAATACTTAAGTTAGTTCAACCGAAAGAGTATGCAATCTAAGTAGAAAGAGCAATAGAAGTGTAATCTTAGTAAAGTTTTGGTCATACCTTAATTAAAGGAATTACTCTTTATTTATAGAAAAGTAAGCTGACAAGAGGAAGGGCACCCACATTTCTCGAGATTTTCTATTCCATACTTTTAAGCAGAGATATCAGAGGTAAGCTCATGCATTCTCATTAGATTATAGCTCAAAAGATTCTTTGAAGACCATGTCTTTAGGACTTGAGGGAGGCTCCCAAAAAGGTCTCCCCCAAGGGCATCGAGGGGAGGCTTCCAAGAATGGTCTTTCAACGTACTCGAGAGAATTTCCCACAATGATCTCCTAGAGATATTCGGGTGACGCTTACTAGAGGGTCTCCTAGGGTTCATTCTTTGGGCTTTTTTTGGGCTTACCTTGGGCTTAGGTTCATTTTCTTAGACACATCAATTGCTCCCCACTTTTCCTTACGGGTCTCTTGGAGGAAAGAGTATTCTAGTCACTTTGTATTCTCTGGGAGACTACACTCTTTTAGGCCTTCGATTTAGTTGTTTATCATATAATGATTTCACCCGATGGACCTCCTCGCATTGCATAGTTGTCCTCTGATTACTTCATTTACCCAAATCGTACGATTCAAATCTTATTGTAGTTTGACTATTCATCTCTTGTGACCCCCCTTAAAAAGAGGTCCCTTAGTTGATTCATTCTTACTTTTCAACCATTCGAGTTACCATAGATAGCTTTTGGAAGACTTATTTTTCACTCTCTCAGAGACTGTCCAACTCACTCACCCTTAACTTTACTAGTCTCCCTGAGACTTCCTTTCGCATTTTTCTCCGTCGACATCACTCTCCTCGAGACCTTTCGTTCCTTCTCCTAAAGGCCTTCTATGATACTCACTTGGAGACTCTTTGAGACCATCTCTTGAAGACTTACATAGGTATATGTTTTTTTTTTTCCTCATGGCTAGAACTAAACAAGTTGAAAGAACCCCATTTCCCCCAAGAGGATCCTTTTAGGAAAGAATACTAAGCTAAATGAGAGGGATATAGATAAGATTAGGAATACATTCTCTTTTTCCTTCCAACTTCAAAGTGAGATTGTTTGGTCAAGGAAAGATGTGTGTTGCTCATGTTGTCAAGAACTGCATTGAAGTTCATGAGGTGTCTATTATCTCAAGCCTTTTCTTCCCCATCCTCGAATTTGGTTTGAATTTTTCAAGGATAAACCATATTGTGTCTGCCTAACTCCACCTTAATGGATAGGCATGATTGGTGGATTTTTTCCATCTTGTGTCACCAGAGAGGCATGGTTCCCTCACCTAGGTTTTAGTTGTTTCTATCCATTTTGAGAAGTGGATCAACGAGCCTATTTCTTCACTTTTGAAATGGTGACGAGACTCAATAAGTTATTTTTGGCTTGCCAAACAAGATTTGTAATTTCAAGTATAGATGGTTCATGGTCAAGACCCCACTAGAACACACCACTTTAATGGTGTTAGGACCATAAGTCGAAAGCCCAGGCAAAAAGGCTCCCCAAACCCAAGTAGACCCATATAGTTTACATCCAAGCCATCGAGGGCTTGATCTCCTAAGGGCCATGCCATTTGCAAGAAGTGTCGACCCTAAAGAATATTGTAGCCACAAGATGGGGTATCCAACTTGTAGCGACCTGTAAATAGTAAATTAATTTAATTATTGATTTATTGTGTTAATCTAAATTAAAAGGAATATTAAAATTAACTTGTTGTTATAGATAATAGTAAATTATGTGGTTTTAAGAAAATAAGAAATTAGGATAATTAATTATGTTATTTTAGAATATTTAAGGAAATAGGAAAAGTTTGAAATAAATTAAATTGTGAGATTTTTAGAAATTTTGGGTGTTAATGTAAATATTAAAGGGGGCGTATGTGTGAATTTCAAAAGATAAGGGGGGGCTGGTGCGATTGTCGTAAAAGGGACCAGGGAACCCTGTAAATTTAATGCAGCGCGGTATATGTATAAAGGCGTGTGTGGTGCGGGTGGTTGCAGGCATGCGTGGGAGGCGGTCGCGGGTTCGAGCCCGTGGGTGCGCGTGCGAGGCAAGGGATTTTGCTGATTTTTAATCAGCCAAGGGTGTCCAAAAACGACATCGTTTCATCAAGGGCAATGGCCTCCAGCGTTGGCTCCGCGGCTGCCACGTGGCCGCGCCTCAGCCGCTCCTTTTTGCTCCTATTTAAGCCCAAATTCAGGAGTTTTCCTTGCAACAGAATAGCGAGCAACAGCGGGAAAAAAGAACAGCATGCGCGGGAGAGAAATTGAGAAAAATTGGTAAAGAAATCAAGATTAAATCAAGTTTAATCGAAGTTTTAATTAGCTAGGTAAGTAGACAAGATAGTAATTAATATTCTGTACGGTCGAAATTTCGTTTAAAGTCCAATTTTATTAATTTTGGCAAATTATTCGGGTGTTGCAGTTTGCATAATTTTTACTGCATTGGGCCAAAACAAGCCTAAGGATATCTTCGTAAATGCAAGTTCTTTATACCCTCTACAACGTTCCTTTCATTATCAATTTATTTGACCTTCCTTCGTTTGTTTCGGCCGTTAATCGATTATGGAATTTTGAATGGTTTACTTTAAATTTAATTTATTAAACCGGCCTCGTAGATTTTATTTGTTGGTTGCTTACAGGGGTTTGTGTCACCCCTCATGCTTGTGAGAATGATGTCGTACTCACCCGGGGATAGGTTCTTAGTTGTTTGGGTATTATTATGGATTTTGGTTGTTCGTAGCCTAGAGCGATTGGGCAGTGGGGGTAAGGGTCGGCTGTTCGGTGACGTTGAAGTGACTGTTGTATGGTATTTCTTAGGCTGTCGGCCGGTCACTCCTATTCACTGACCGTTAACCAATGCTAAGCACTGCTGACTAGCTCTGCCGTTACATGATTATAGCATGACTGGTTACATTTTATTCTTGTTGCATGGTTTGGTATGCACATGGGTACGGGTTGCATGTTGGGGCTTTCATGATCTGGTTATGCTTGGTCACGAACATTCTAGCTTGGTTATGTTGCATCCAACACGGGCATATGCATCGTGTGTGGTTTACTATGTGGGCGAAGCATGGCCTGATGCCTGGATGTATGGGCACCAATGTATCACGCTGATGCTTATTACGCCATTACATTTTTATGTGCATTGCATGGTTACTGGTAGTTATTAGTTCTCGGACGAGAGGACCATTTCGAGGGAGCCTATGGCTCGGGTGTTGGGAGTACCGACACGGACACACTGGTAACGGGAGTACCGACCCGAGGCAGTGTGCACAGGTTTGTTGAAGACATTTGTTGCCTTTCAAGACAACGGCATGTTGGTATGGGACTTGGGTGTCGGGTGTCTTGTGTGGGCCCCAAGGATCGGTATGTGCTTTTTATTATGCTGCACTGTTGTATTGTAGCGTCTCATGACTTGTGTGTACATGCGGGACTGTGTTTAGGGTGATCTCATCTCCTATTTATAGCTTTTCTTTTCTTATAAACTTGCTTGAGTCTTGCGACTCATCTTGCTTTCCATCATTCCAAGTAAGGGTAAATCGAAGGTCGAGGGCGAAGATCACACTGCCTAACAGCCGGTCGCGTTGGTACGGTGTACAGATAATTGCCCCCATTATCTCTGATATTTTGTTAATATTTTTGTCTCTTATTTTTGGTTGTGCCGAGTTATTTCTTGTATCTTCTATTGTTGGCACAAGTGTCTGTATATATTATTATACTCCGTGATCGCTGTTCCAGCGGGGTGCTTGTGTGCGTGCATATATGTAGTTTGTTTCCGTTGTTGTTTTTCTTATGCATGCATGCCAAGGTAAATTCCCGTTTTGTGTTTTATCCTCTTTTCCCTTCTATAAGCGCTTTCGTTTGGGTAAACCGGGTGATTGGGATATCCGGGCGGGGGTGCTTACACAACTTAAGGATTTACCAACACCTTCTCAACCCCTAGGCAAATGGAGGACATCTCTCATTATTCCTTTAGCTAAAAGAAGTGATTCCACTCTTTTTGAAAGGATGATAAGAGACCATGATAACCTTTTCCTTAGTGTTACTCAGACCTTGCCCTTTAGTTCCAATTCTACCGGAGTCTCATTTCCAAAGAACAAGGACAATTCACACACTTCCACTACCCCACAGAAGCTATCCTTTCCTGGGGGTATCTTTCTTCTTTTCTTACTATTATTTTTTTCTTATTATTTTTTTCCATGACTTACATTCCGTTTGAACATATTCTAATCTCCCTTGTTATTATGTTCTTTTAGCCATGAATTACATGAGAGAAACTAACCGACAAATGAGAGAGAAGGACACTTGATCACGAAAGGCAGACAAGCAAGTCCCTCTGCACAAATGCCTTTATCTTCCTTAATTGATAGAGGTAGAAACATCTCATACTTTTTTTTGTTCATATTATTATCTTTCAGTTTCTTCATATTTTAATGTTCTTCTAATCTTAACTTTGTCTTTAGGGCATTTAAAGGATGGTGGCTACTAATGTTCAAGTCTGGGCATACTTAGGGGTCTGTAAAATTTTGGTTTAACCAAAATAATTAAACCAAATCAACCAAGATTTTTGGTTTGGTTCGGTTTGGTTTTTGCTATAAGGGTTGTTTTGGTTAGGTTATAAATTTTGGCAACTTTAGTTATTTTGGTTTGGTTTGATTTTCGTGTTGAAAAACCAAAATAATAAAACCGATTGAACTGAATAAATGACATCGTTTTTTATCAAACTGAAGAAGAAAATAAGAAGAAAAGAATTACAAAATGAAAGAACATAAGAATAAGTAGAACCGATTCACCAAACCAAACTGCTCCCTTCGTCTTTTGTCCTTTCTCTCCTTAGACTACTCCCATTGTCGCCTTCTTGACTAAGACCCACACATCCTTTTTACTCCCGTCACCCGTCATTGTTGTCGTCGTCTTCCCCTTCATTTTCAGCCCTTCCTTTGACCTTCTACCTTCGCCTTTAATAAGTCGCAATTGACCGAATGACCCACCTTTGAACCCTTACCCATCTCTGACCGACAACTAGTGATGACCGACAACTAGTGATTGACCCATCTTTCCCCTTCCTCTTTGCTCTAATCGGTGACCTACGACCCAACCACCCTTCCATTTCATCTTTGCTCTAACCAGTGACCCACGACTAATCCCAACCATTTTCCCCCCTCATTACCTTTGTTTCTGACTCTTTAGCCCTCTGTCTTTCTATTTTGACTAACCGACCACCACTGATGACCCCGACCCTTCCCCTTCTATCTGCCTCAATTCAAGTATTAATGTTTGCTTATTCTACACTTCTACTAAACATGTTGTATCTACATTTTTCACAATCTAAATATCTATTTTTCATAATTTTTGGGTTTCAACGTGTGTGAATTACAGATTCCCCTTGGTCTTTCTCTAATTGCTAGAAACTCTCACGTGTTTAAACCTCCAACTCAGGTATCTTTCTCTAGTTATTTCATTAGTTAGTCCAGTTTGTCTTTGATATTATGCAATAATGTCGCAGTTGTCACTTGTTGGATTGTCCCACATATTTACTGATTTCAAGAAGTGATCATGAATCCCCAAATATATTAGTTTAGAGTTGTTTTAAACTGCATTACAAACAACTTAGTTTTGTGTTTAATTTCCCAAATATATTTTTGATTTTGTTTTCCAATTTGTTCGGTTCTTTTGGTTTTTTTTTTTTTTTCAATTTTGGTAGTTTTTTCAATTATTTTGATCAATTCAATTTTTTATATTTTTTTATTATTTCAATTTTTGGTTTGTTTGATTTTTTTGGTTTGTTATGTTTGTTTGATTTTTTTTTTTTTCTAAAATTTTGGTTTGTTTAGTTTTAGCATTTTAGTCAATTCGGTAACTAAACTAGCCAAATGCTTACTCTTAGGCATACCATCAACTAATAGAGGAAAACATGAAAAGGTGGAGAAGAGAGTGAGAGAGATGGGATGTCGATACACAACATCACCAGGGAAACAAAGTATTTCTACTGTTTCTTGTGGGTATTGACTTAAGCATTGGAGGGTTATCACGAGTGAGGATTTCTGTGATCCTTCTAACTCTTTTTGTGAGTATCAACTCTTTTTGCGAGTATCAACAGGGAGACAGATGATCCTTACTACACTCTCATCCTTGCGACAACATCCTTGCAACAAGGCACAAACCTTGCGACAACCTCCTCGGGGCACTAACCTCCTTGTAACAACATCCTTACAATAAGACACAAACCTTGCGGCAACCTTCTTGTGGCACCACCCCCCTTGCGGCACTATCCTCCTTGCAGCAACATCCTCACGACATTATCCCTTCCTTGCGGCAACATCCTTGAGGCACATTCGACATTCATGTTCGTAAAGCAAAGGCTTTGGTCTTCGCTACACTCATGTCCTTGTGACACTCTCATTCTAGAGGCAATCTCATCCTTGCGGCATTCATATTGAGTTGGGCAATTACATCCTCGTGGCACTCATTTCTAGAGGCACTCACATCCTTGAGGCAATCTCATCCTTACAACACTGACATTGAGTTGGCCAATTACATCCTTGTGGCACTCACTTTCTAGAGGCACTCACATCCTCGAGGTAGTCTCATCTTTGCAGCACTCACATTCAGTTAGACAATTACATCCTTGTGACACTCACATTTTATAGGCACTCATCCTTAAGGCAGTTTTGTTCTTCTAGGCAATGATGGTACTTTTAGCAAGTCCCACGTTATAAAATTTAATTGTTGTATTTTTTGCAATAACAGCTACTGTAGGATCGAGCGAAAGGTTAAGGAGCTGCATACCCAACTATTTGACATTCATTCCAATCTCTTGACCCATATCAACACTCTTAAGGGGGAAGTTCAGGAGCTTAAGAGGTCCAAAAAGAATGATAATAGGAGTTTGAATAATTTAAAACCTCTTATACGACCATTCTCCAAGATCGGACCCAACAAGTTAAGGAGTTGACATCTAGTTAGGCTTGAGAGCTGGCGCTTTAGGAACAGCTTCGCATTTTCAAGCAACAATTGGACAAGGACTACTCAGCTATTTGGGTGAAAAAATTTTGAGAGCATCAACTATCTCAAGACTATTACAATAAGAAGGGATGTTATGCCAATTGCTTCACCAAGTACGACTTCAAATTTTACTTGGCTTGCTCTTTCTTAGAATCACAACATCTAGGTCAAACATTCTCTTAACTAGTCCTCACCCCAAATGTTGAGGATTTTGAGGTACCGAATTAGCCTTATGATTTAGATCTTAAGAGCTCAAGGACTTACTTAGATTCAAGCCTTGTAAATGATCTAGAGAACCTTTAGGGGCCTTGGGAGTTGTATTCTCAAGGCCTTGAGGGCATCAAGATGATAAATGCCCTTAGGGATCTAGACACAATAGCTTAGTGCAAGGCTGAGTACTTAGCTACTGAGGACACTTCTGCATTGTCCCTTAGAATGACCGAGCTTCTGAGGGCTCATAAAAAGGAGAGGTTTCAATTTAACCTATATTTTAAACTTTTTGGAAAGAGATTTTTCCATTATCTATGGACTGAATGAGATTTTTCTCCTTGGTTGGTCTTCTTATGTGAGCACTAGTCATTTTTACTTTAAAATCTCTTTTATCATTCTCTTCATATGAGCTATTTTCCTAACGTTAAATTCCAAGGGATTATCAATTTCTTGTACCTTTCTCAGTTGGTCTCTAAAAGGTACCAAGCCTTCTTCGAGGGTTATACTCTCCATCATTTATGGATATTTTTCCTTCTAGAAGAATTCTCTATCAGTTTGAAGCCTACAATTGAAGCCTATGATATACGTCTTCCCTCTCCAGAGGTAGGACTATCTCCAGGAAATTTTTTTTCAATAGAGTTGGCTATGAGAAAGTCTCCTAATGTCCCTCATAACGTGGTGACTCTAAGAGAGGTACCTCCTCCCTCATCCCCGGGAAAGTCATTAGGGCTGACACAAGATTCTGCAAGGTCTAAGGCAGATATGTGTGAGGTATGATGTTCTGCAATAGTTTTGTCATCTCTCGAAGAGCTTGCATACTTTCCTTGTGTTATCTCCAAAGGGTTTCATAGTCAACAAGGGGTATCATCAGAAAAGCTGAGCTTAAGGTCCCTAGGAGATTAGTAAGGAGAGTCTCTCAATGCCTTTGAGAGTGTCCGAGTGAGTATGTTTCCAGGAGACTTACTAAGAAGGTCTCTCAAGGTCTTGGCGAGTTTGCGGAGAACTGTATTTTTGGTCCTTCTTAGCTTTATAGGTTTGCAATGTTCCTTGTTTGAGCTAGTGTTTATTTGTTTTTAATTTTCGATTTGATTTCCACAAATGACACCAATTGTTATTATCATGATACAACAAAAAACCTATAGTTAAAGAAGAGCGTTTGTCTTCAGTCGCCAGTCTCAACAGACTTGTAAAACAAAAGACAGTTAGAGACGCAAAGTGTCTCTTGTGAGTACCATCTGGTATTTAAGTTAGTTCAACTAGAAAAGTATGAAATATAAGCAAAAAGAGTACTAGAAATGTAGTCTTAGTAGAGTTCTGATCATACCTCAATTAGAAAAATCATTCCCTATTTACAGAGGATGAAGCTGACAAGTGGAAAGGTACCCACGTCTCTCAAGATTGTCTGTTTCGAATTTTTAAACAAAGATATTGGAGATAAGTTGACCCATTCTTGTTAGATTATAGCTCAAAAGATTCCTCGAAGACCATGTCTCTAAGACTTGAGGAAAGCTCTTGGAAGGGTCTCATGAGGGCATCGAGGAGGGGCTTTTAAGAAAGGTCTCTTAGGGCACGGAGTCTCCCAAAGATATTTATTGAGGCTTACTGAAGAGTTTTGTGGGGATTGCTTATTCGGAAAGGTCTTTCGGGATTCCTTCTTTGGACTTACCATGGGCTTGGATCTACTTTAACAATTGTTTTTAGGACAATGATCAATATTAGCTTTCATTAATATTTAAATTTTGATTAATAAAAGATACAAATTTTAAAGTATTTCTATTCCATATTAAAAAAAATGAAATACCAAATTAGTTTTGTAAATCATTTATGATTTTTAAGTGAAAATGAAAATTTATTATATTTTTTATTTTATATTTCTATAATCACATGTCACAAGGAAGAGATGTTTATATATCTTTTACATTTATCGGAAAATCCAAAGTCAAGTACAAAGCCCATCACAGAAGGGTCCAAAATGATAGTAGATCCAAGAATGGGAAAACTAATTTCTATGCCCAGCTTACAAAATCTTCAAATTTTGGGCATATTAAATGAATTAGTCAACGTTGGGTGTAGAAAATACTTCAACAACAAGGCGATGTTACAAAATCCAAGGGCAAATTTTTCTATGGTTACCCTTCAATTCTATATCTATAAAACAATGAGTTTATCTTTTGGGATTATCACCCTTGCGTGGTCTCCTGTCGTTCGTGCCCTCGATTTCGGCATAATGAGCTTATCTTTTGACTCTTATTTAGGTAGAGTTTACTAAAATAAGTAAAATAAAGTTATATTAAAATAAGATTAGAATATTTTTCGAATTAACATATGAAATGGTTAATATAACGTTGAAAAAAACATTCTAAAATTTTTATCAAACTGTTTGTTAAATTTTTTAGAATGCACTGGAGGACACATACGTCTTTTTTCTTATTTGTAAGAACCAAGATAAATTTATCTAGAGGAGGGGGAGATAAATTTATTTGAAAAAACCTAGATAAGAAGTCACGTGACTTCTTTTCCAAGAGTCTTCAAATAAATTTAACAAATATAATTAGAAAGTATTTTTGCCTAAAATGCTTTTCAAATCCCATTTTTTCGGTCTATATTTTGATTAACAAACACTACCTTAGGAGAAAAGATACCTTAACTATTTAGATAGCGTTTGTTAAAATGAGCAAGATAAGATTGAAATATTTTCTGAACCAATATATGAGATGTTCAAGATAAGGATGAGAAGTATTTTAAGATTTTTATCATACTGTTTGATAAATTTTTTGGAATGCATTAGAAGGCATATAAATAATTTTTTTATTTGTAAGGTTCAATATAAATTTATCTAAAGTAGAGAGAAATAAAATTATTTAGATAATTCAAGATAAGAAGTCACATTACTTCTTTTTCTAGAACTTTTAAATAAATTTAACAAATACAATGGAAATTACTTTTATTTGAAATATTTTTCATATCTCACTTTTTTCATCTTATATATTGATTAACAAGCACTATCTTAAATGATGCATTTATATGGAATTCAAATCACCCAATATAGTTTATTATTTGTAAAATTTCTATCAAGGTTTATTTACTAATACACAGGCCACTTTAGTTAAATTCATCATTTATATATAATTGATATGTCATGGATCAAGATCTAACTAATAGACTCAACGAAGAATTTAGAGAGAAATTTAAAGGAAGATTCAAAGGAAAAAAGATTTGAGATAAGAAGATCCATCCAATGAATAAACATTAATAACGAAACCCACGAAGAACAAGTCCAAAAGCTAGATATAACGGATAATGGCCAGAAGAAGAGTCTTGGCCCAAAAGGCCTCGGAAGACCATCTCAGTTGAGAGGTCTTTGGGAAAGGCTCGATAGGTTCTTACCCAAGAGGTATTTGAGAGAGCCATAATAACTCCTAGATAAGCCTTCTGCAAGGTAATCTTAATGAAGAAAGCACAAACAATAAAGATGTTTATCGTTTATTCACAAGAGTCCAAATTCTAATTAATCTTGAAATATTAGAAATGCTTATCATAAACCCTCCACCTCCTCTATAAATAAGAATGCCTTCATTCCGCCCCCAGGGCATAGCTCTGCTGGCAAAGGAAGAATCTCCTGGGGTGATGCTTTTTGGGCCCCCAGGTTTTGTGTTCGAGCCTTAGTCAAGGGAGGAAGCTCAGCAGTCAGAAGCGATCATGAAAAATTAAAAAATACTTGTTGCCCTCACGTTTGTAGTTGTGCTAGGGACCGAAACTGACGATTGGGTCATCTGATTTACATCTGTCGTTGATATCGTGGGGTCAAATAGCAGGGGACACTTGTGATGGTGCGTTGACCAAACAAAAAAAGGAATACCTTCATTCTGCCCCATGGGCATAGCGCAAGCAGTAAAACACAAGAAGGATAATAGGAGTATCAGAGGTTTGAATCTTAATGGTGTCTTGGAAGGTAGTATTTAATGCTGAAAGGCAAGTCATCCTTGTGAAGGCAGGGTTATAGTGCGTCACGTCACCATTCCGGGAGTCCCGTCTGCATGACATGAAGGGGGGCCCATGGGGAGGGAAGCTGCTTCTCGAAAGTCTACTTCGAGTGTGTATAACCTATGACTGCATTTGGATTAGCCTAGAGGGCGAACCAGGGGAAAAGATTGCTCTCCTCGAAAACTAGTCGGGCAAAACTTGAAACCTGAATTAGCAAAAAAAAAAAGCCTTCATTCTTTAAAAGATAAGTCACTTCTACTTACAAAAAAGTTTTATTACCTCTTCTAGATATAAAGATTTAGCTTAAATATCAAAGTGTTTATATGAAAAATGTCCCGCACTCTTTAATTATTTTCTTTCTTATAGAAGTTATGACGACATGATCTAAATTTTACTTTTGTATCCAGTCAGCAGCAATAACCAATATACCACCAAATTAAAAAAAAAAAAAAAACTAATAAAATATTCACCAAATGTAAACACAAAACTCTTAGACAACTCAGATTTAATTTTACCAGATGGATTTTTGGGCTACCAAGTGGTGATATATTTATATTTTTTAAAAATTATTCATTTAGGAATTGTTCAAACACGGCAACTACAAGAATCACGTTCAAAATTGGTCTTAAATCTAATTAATATATAATTAAACACCCATTCTTCCCCAACTAACATGCGTCGTGGAAGTCCAAGCAAATCTTTTTTTATTTCAAATCCAACCTAACCCACATTCCTCAACTAAACATCCGGCGAGTCTATGCCCATTTTTCTATGCCATCTATTAATTCCTTCTCTATAGATTGCATATTTGTGGGTGGTTGTTTATATTATCCTCAATTCTGAATGTTTTATGCATCAACTCATTTAACACCCTTGCATTCCATAAGAAAGCAAATAAATAAAGAGGCTCTAATATATAGGTTAAGTGGTAGATAAATGATACATTAAGATTAATACTAATCAGTCACGAATTTAATATTTAACTTAGACAAGGGTCAAAGCCTCACCTACAATTTATTTTTTTTGTCCAAACAAATTTTTTTTTTTTTTATTTCAAATCCAACCTAACCCATATTCCTCAACTAAACATTTGGCAAGACCATGCCCATTTTTCTATGCCATCTATCAATTCCTTTTCCATAGATTGCATATTTGTGGATGGTTGTTTATATTATCCTCAATTCTCAATGTTCTATCCATCAACTCATTCGCCACCTTTGCATTCCACAAACATGCAAGCAAAGAGACTCTCAAGGTATAATTAAGTGACGGGCAAGTGATATGCTAGAATTAATATCAGTAGATCATGAGTTCAATATTCGACTTACACAAAGACTAAAAATTTGCCTGTAATTTATCTTTTCTATCAAAATCGAAGTCACAAGTAATAGGAAACTGAGCAAGAATAATAATCCCAAACATGCAAACAAAGAGAAATAAATTTCATTTGGATTGAATCCACATGCCAAGGAGCCCATATCTCTAATTTTTTGGATTCAAATCTTAATCAAATTAGAACATATCTTAAAATGGAGTCAATTCTTAGCACTCAGAATGAAATTGATAATAGAATGATGGGGATTGAACTTGATCATAATGGGTCCATTATTCTATAATTTAACTTTGGTACGGTTATTCTGTAATGTTTATTGGTGGGATTGGAAGGTGCACTGCCTGCCGTGGTTAATTAAAAAATAGAGGGGAGTGTGTCATGCTTATGCTTTGCACACATTCTTAACCTATGATAACACACAAGTCATCATCGCTTTCCCACTTTTGTTACCACTTCAATAACCTATACATATATTGGGTAGATCTTGCTTTGAAGAACCTGAGTGACTAAATAAAGTTAATTTTGTAATTAATTGAACAGTGCACATCTTTGAGGGATTGATG
The DNA here is from genome assembly GCA_036245055.1 of Diospyros kaki. Lineage (NCBI taxonomy): Eukaryota > Viridiplantae > Streptophyta > Magnoliopsida > Ericales > Ebenaceae > Diospyros > Diospyros kaki. The sequence continues at coordinate 7,382,558 of BSEG01000010.1, forward strand.
TTTGTTTGACAAAAGGTGCCTCCACTACCCAGATTGCTTTAAATTACAGGCGCGCCCATATGGAATCCTAGGTGTACAATTAGAGTTAGTTAAAAAAATATATTTTTTAATTTATATAAAAAATAAAAAACACTCTCACTAGAAGTAATTTTTCATGAAAAATATGCTTTAAATGATTGTATCATAAAATTTAATTCTATAAAAAATACAGTGTGTCAAACTGTAAAGATGGAATTTAATTATTTAGATGTGATATTTTTCATAAAATTTTCATGCTATAAAAAACACTCTTAGTTTCCTATATTAAGGCCTCATTTGATAGCATTTAGTTGAAAAAAAAATATTTTATAACTTGCATGAAAAATAAAAATTACTCCCTATATGGAATTTTTCATGAAAAATAGGTCAAAACATGCTTTAATAGTTATACCATAAAATTCAATTTTATGAAAAATATAGTGTGTTAAATAATAAAAATAGAATTCAATTGCTCGGATGTGACATTTTTCATAGAATTTTCATACTATCAAACACACTCTAAGTTAAAAATTAATTCTGTTCTACAGCTTCTTTGGGAATTGATTGACTAGGTAATTAGGGAAAAAAAATAAAAAATAAATAAGATACGAAATGAAAATAGAAAAATAGTATTTTTTAAAAAAATAAAAAACAAAATACGTAAATAAAAAATTATATATTTTTTAGTAAATATAATTTTAATATAAAAATTATAAAAAATAGATATTCAGTCTAAAAATAAACCTAGCTAGATACGAAATTGTTTCCATCTCTAACACATTCATTTTAATATTTTCTTAATATTATGAATTTTAAAATTATAAAAACAGTCTAAAAATATTTTTTTATATTTCTCGCCGTTTTGACATAAAGAAATGTTTCAAAAACTTCGAAACAAAACCCTCAAAGCGTTTCTGCACTACAGCGCCCCCGTCCACTGGGCGGGACTTTGACCATATCCAAAGCTTTACCGAGTCCTGTGATTGGAGACAGAAACCAATGCAAAGTCCAGTAAGGTGTCCCCAGCAGGCTGCTAAGACCACCCAGGGCGGCAAGTTGTGCGGACAATGCATGCCACAAATTAGGCAAGTCAAGTGAGGCCTTTCATCTGGATAAGCTTGCTAGCACAGACTTAGCTTTTGAAATCCATCTATTAAGGTTAAATCTGAAAAGGGTAGGCACTATATATCAGTGGGGTGATTTGAGCGTTTAATGCATAAGTAAAGAGTAGTTATTTTAATTTGTTTTAAGAGTGTATTTACTTGTCACTTAGTGATTCAAAGTTGTGGCTTTAGACCTCAAGATAAGGCCACGTTAAAGCGTCAGGGCACAACCACCTCCTTTGTCCTCTTTTTATTTTTAGCTTCTTCTTCTTCTTCATCTTCTTCACCCACTTTAAGCTGCCTTGTTGGTGGTATTGTGACTCAACCTACTTTCGCCTGAGGGAGGCCCAAACACTGTTCTATATCACTAACTTGTGCCTCTGCCTCTTGTGGCCTATCTCCATGTGGTTTGTAGTTGTGATCTTAGCTGCTTTACCAGGGAAAGAGAGATATGATTAGATAATGAATCTAGTGGCTCCCAGATAATGGGTTTGTATGCGCATATTCACACACAATGCTTCAGTTGCTTGCCATCAACCTTATCTACCTAGCCACAACTACAACGATAAGTGACTTACAAAATACTTCGATACTTAAGCTATCGATACTTAAATTAAAAAATATTATGAATTAGAAATAGGAAAATAAAAAATATATTAAATCTTAGAGAGTTGAAAAATATGATATTACAGTACTTTTAGCTTTATAACTATATAATAATTATGCGTATGGTTACTTGTTGACAGCTATAATTAATAGTGAACTCAAGGGATGTTATGTTAGAATGAAATGAAATTGCATAACATGTGAAATTACTTGCAAAATGATCTACTGTTGATGTGTCATTTTTTTTTATATCTTGAATATATTTTTATTTTATAAACTAATAAAAAATAAATAAATCTATAATTTTCATAAATTATTCTCATAAGAATTGAAAAATACACAAAAACCACAAAAACATGTTATCTGTAATATAAAGAACAAATAACAAAAAATGAATTTATCAAACCATAGCCAAAGGGAGCATTGAATTAAGATGACGACTTATTCGGAAGTTTGTGCCAATAGAGAGACCTGGGCCAGATGGTAAATGGGCCTCCTCCAATAGAGAGACCTGGGCCACATGGAAAATGGGCTTCCTCCAATACAGAGACCTGGGCTTATTCAGAAGTTTCTGCAATTCGGCCTGTTTTTACTTTAATGGGTAGTCTTCTAAAGAATTTTTCATATAAAATTAAATGATTTATCATATAACAAATCTGTACTAAAATGTGAAATATCTATGATGAATTTGTGAGCAAGAGCCAACTACTTTTTTGGGCCTTTCATTTGCTTGCATTTAAGAGCTGGTCCATCATCTTATTTATTTATTTTATAGTACGTATAGTATTGAATATAATAATGTAATATTATTATGATAAAAAATTACTTTGCATATTTTTTTCAATGGTCTAGGTGTTCGGGGTTTGCCCGCCTAATCCTGAGGAGATTGACATTCTTCTTGATTTTGTTTCTGGATAAATTGGATACTGTCGCAAGTTTACACACTTCCAAACAGACACGATATCAGTTCTCACTAAACGAAACATTTCTATTTTTATTAATAATTGATCTTTCATTACTTCTAAAGAAACTTAAGAGATTTATCACTTGCGCTATACCTGAGATTATTTTGTATATGTTTTGTACATGCATAAACTATAACTACTATAATAATTTTATAGTACATTTGATTATTCCTAACATCATTTGATATGTTAATTAACACTTAAAATGTTATGATTATTATTATATATCTTATTATTATAATCTATTTAATTCAAATTATATTTAAATTATTACGTGTTTTAAAACACTCAAATTATAATTTAGAAGTTTTAATAATTTAAAAAATATAATAAACATAATTAGTGAAGTTCAAAAATTAATAGATACTCATAAAATTAAAGCAATCCAACTAAATACCAAAAATCAATTGTCTTCGCCAATTTTGGAAAAGATCGGCTTTCCCTCTGACTCGATCTCTGGGTAGATTGGATGTGGTCGTAAACTTATATATTTTTAAATGGACACACAGTCAATTATCACTAAATGAGATATTTCTATCTTCACCAAAAATTAATTCCCTTATATTGTCAAAAAAACTTAGAAACTTTACCACTTGCGCCATATCCTGAAGGTTACTTTGCATATGTTTTGTACATATGTAAGCTATAAGTATTATAATAATTTGAAAAATACTATTAGTACACCTTTATATACACTTTAGACTACATAAAGGTGTGCCAATGACAAAAAAATCTCTCATGAAACACATAGAAGCGCGTGAGGTGAGAGATATTTTAGTCATAATACCCCTTTATGTAGTTCAAGATTGACAAAAATGATGTACATCTAACATAATTCAACTAATGTCACTTGATATATTAATTAACACTTGATATGTAATGATTATTATTATATATCTTATTATTATAATAGTATTTGATTCAAATTATATTTAAATTATTACATATTTTAAAACACTCAAATTATAATTTAGCAGTTTTAACAATTTAAGAAATATAATAAAAGATTAATAAACACTCATAAAATTAAAGCAATCCAACTAAATACCAAAAATCAATTGTCTTCGCCAATAGCTGTAACGCTACGTTTTAATTGCCAGTCGGTGGCACCATGTTTTCGTACAACCACCTCCTCCATGCTCCACGTATGAAGCGCCTCCCCTCTCAAGTCTAACGATCACTTCGTTTTCTTGTCTCTCCATTTCACGCTTCTTCGACTCCAATGGCGACTCACAGGCTCGCCGTGATCATTGAGAACCCTTCCGACGATGGCGAATTCCTGCTCGTAAAGCAATCTCCGCCGCCGAAGTTCGGGGAGGAAGAGTACGACTCTTACGTCGACTCCGACCTCTGGGACTTGCCTACGGCGGAGTTGAGTTCACTGGAAGGAGAACATCGGTCAAGAATTGTTGTCGAAGGTGAGGAATCGTGCTCGGAGAAGCTCGACTTGAGTAAACTCGATCTCAATTTGGCTATCGACCAGGTAATTGCTGAACTCAGTAGTGCGCTGAAATTGGCATGAAAATAGTGACGTTATGATTACAATGTGGGTTGCAGGTTTTGCAACGAGCGGGTTTCGGGACGCCCGTTGGGGTTCAGTGGAAGCTCTGGAAGTATGTGAATGAACCTGAATTTGGGCCGGGACTCCCTGTTCTGACAGTGTATATAATTGGAAAGTTAGGACCTGAAAATGGAGTTTTACCAGGTTTTCTTTGATTTTTTTTTTCCTCCGTGTTTAAAGGATTTTATTTAATTCATCGGAATAGTCTGAACTCAACTAGCTATTGCTGTATTTTACGGGTTTCACATCAAAACAACCACAAACACTGAAAAAGACTAAGCTTATAGTGGTTTGAAACAGGAAACCTTTATAATTTCTACAAGCGCATTCAATTATGTGTTTTTCTTGTTATTTTTTCGGCTTTCCATACCACAACAACAATTTTTTTCTGATGATGGAATTTGTATCTGATTACCACGACTCTGCGCACTTGCAAGAATGAGCGAGCTTGTTCCCCCGATATGACCTCCAATGCTCAAGTTAGTAAAGTAAATGAGCAGTAAAGCATATTTAATATTCAAAGTTGCTTGCTTTACCTGTAGGGGTTCCATGCTTCGCATAGGTGAAGGGATCGAGATACTAGTGTAGAAAAACATATCAGAAGATGTAGGAGGCACACAAGCATAAATTCTCTCATTAGATTGAACAAATAATACAACCCCTATTAATAGGGAACTAGAGTACAACATAGGAAAGACAAACAATAAGGAAAGATAGGCTGTACAATAAACAAAAGTCAAAGGTACTTAACACCAAGAATGGGAAGTATCTAAATCTGGATAATTTCTTTCTAAAAAACTAAAGATTAGATTTGTGCTAAATTAGGGAAGATTAGACTAAGAGATCATAGTCTAATTATCTCAATAATCTCATGCATCAATCAACACTCCCTCTCAAGTTTGTGAATGAATATCTATCATTCTTACCTTGTCTATAAACTCTTCAAATCTCTTGATAGGTAGACCCTTTGTTAATAAATCAATTAACTAATTTTTTGAAGTAACAAAGGGTATGCAAATCACCCCATCCTAACTTTTCCTTGATGAAATGCTTATCAATCTCAATATGCTTTGTGCAGTCGTATTGCATTGGATTATGTGCAATGCTAATAGCTGATTGATTGTCACAAAGCAATTTCATTGGACTAGGACTAGGGATTTGTAGATCATCTAGTATAATCTTTAGCCACAATAGTTCACATAAACCAAGGGCCATTGCCCGAAACTCTGCTTCTGCACTAGATTGGGCCACTATTATCTGTTTTTTACTTTTCCAGGACACTAAATTCTCTCCTAAGAATACATAATAGCCTGTAGTAGATCTTCTATCAATAAGAAAACCTTCATAATCAGCATCTGCGTATCCTGTAACTTCCAATTTCTTTCCTAATTTGAACAAAAGGCCTTTCCCTGGTGTTGCCTTTAGATAATACAAGATCCTTCTTACTGCTAGCATATGTTCTTCAGTTGAGCTGTGCCTAAATTGGCTTACCAAGCTGACAACAAATGCAATGTCAGGCTTTGTGTGAAATAAGTAGATTAACCAGCCCACTAACCTTTGATACCTCCCTTTGTCTACCATTTGACAATTAGCTTTTCCTAATTTGAGATTTGGTTCTATTGGAGTACCAGTTGTTTTGCCACCTAACAACCCAGTTTTTTTCAATAAATCCATGGTATATTTTCTTTAAGAAAGAAAGATTCCATCCTTAGAGTAGGCTACTTCTATGCCCAAGAAATACTTAAGCTTGCCAAGGTCCTTGGTTTCAAAAACTCGGGCCAAATTCTCCTTTAGGTGCTACCGTTCATCAACATCATTCCCAATGACAATTATATCATCCACATACATGAGTAAAGCTGTTAGATTGCCCTGCTTAGAATGCTTAATAAACTGTGTATGATCTTCCCTACTTTGCTAGTACCCCATTTGCCTTATAGTCTTTGAAAACTTATCAAACCAAGCCCTTGGGGATTGCTTTAACCCATAAAGAGCCTTTTTCAACTTGCATACTTTATCTGATACATCTCTAGTGAATCTTGGAGGTGGCTCCATAAAGACTTCCTCCTCTAGATCACCATGTAGGGAGGCATTATTTACATTCAATTGCATTAATTCCCAACCACAACAACTAGCCATAGATATAAGTATCCTAACAACAGTCATTTTTTCCACAGGTGTAAATGTTTCCAAATAATCAATGCCATAAGTTTGTATATATCCTTTAGCTACCAACCGAGCCTTATACCTTTCCAAGGTACCATCTGCATTGTACTTCACATTAAACACCCATTTATAGCCTATAGGTTGAATTCCCTTTGGGTTAGGCACCATTTCCCAAGTCTAATTTTTCTGCAAGGCTCTCAATTCTTCTTGCATGGCCTGTGTCCAATTTTGGTTCTGTAATGCCTCATCTACTGACTTAGGAATAGTTATGGAATCAAGGGAAGACAAGAAACTCTTGTGTTTGGCTGAAAGGCGATGATAGGAAATGAAATTGGCCATAGGATGCTGTGTGTAGCTCCTAACTCCTTTTCTAACAGCAATAGGCAAATCTAAATCACTATGAATAGGATCAGAATGAATAGAAGACTAATAGTAGGAGTTTACATGTATTATACAATAATTGTAATTTCCTTTTGTATTTTCTGTTATATGGCTTTGTCTTTAGCTAATAGGAGTTAGGCTGTTTGTTACATTGCACATGGGTGCATGTGGGAGGTTGTTAGGCTATATATAAGCCACAACTGAGGATGGAAGAGAGATGTTTGAATTGTTAAATGAATCCTATCATTTCCCTCTCTTGAATTATCTCAATCTCCCTAAAATTTCCCTCTAATCTCTCTCTCAATTTCCCTCTCTTTCTCTCGGTTCTTCCTAGTCTCCCTCTTTGTTATGTTCTTCCCTAATTTCCTCCCCATTTCTTCCGATCTAACTCCCCCAATTCCTTCCAATTACCTTTTAAACCTGTCATGCACCCTAGGTCCATGACAAATTCGTATTAGAGCTGACGATTCTTAGCTATGATTTCAATTGATTTTGATGAGGCAAAGGTGATTTTTGGTGCTTCAAGCAAGAAGGATCGGTGCCAATGATTCTTGGCAAATGGTAGGCAAAGCCGGTTTGGTAATCGAATCGGACTTGAATTTTGAAGGCGATGGTCCTGAGTTGTTGAATTGGTTTTGGATGATTCAAGAAGCGAGACATTGAAGGTGTTGGATGGTGATTGGGTGAAGTGGACGATGATTAGTTACAGGTATCAGGACTTAACGAAATTGGAAGGCGATCGTTGAGTCACTTCAATTCTGGCGACGATTTGAAACTGAACGTTGTGATTTGAAACTAACGATTTGGAAATTGAAGCATACTAGAGGGACGCTTGACTACGAGGAATGTGATTGGAAGAGGCACGGCATGGAAGTAGACCAGGCGAGTCCTTTGATTCACTTTTGGTGGATTTGGAGGCGGGGAATAGGTCTGGGTGAGCATGGAACCCCAACGATTTCAATTGAGATTCCGATGAGTGAAGAAGGTTGTCGATTACGGATTAGTTGCAAGTGGTGAAGCCGAGCAAAGCAATTTTGGCTCAGAATTGAAGATGACACAAGCCGGGAGAGTGTCGACGGTGATACCAAGTTGAATTTGAAGTCAAATCAGAGTGGCGCAGTAGGTATTGGAACGGAAACGAAGTGACTGTGAAGGCGAAAGCATGAATTGCTTTCAGATTAAGTTGTCGACTTTAAAGGTGAAACAGAGCGATTGTTGAAGGTGGAATAGCAGGGTGATTTGCTTCTTTTTTCCGAGTTGTTGTAGTCGATCAAGAAGGGGAGGCAGATTCAAGAAGCGGTTTCTGAAAAATTGAATTTACAGGTTGTGATCTTTGTAGAATCGTTTAGCATCTAATCCACGGTCGCTACGGGTGATCCTCGGAAATTGATTTCGAGGCATGGAGGTTGAGCGTTGGCTACTTTCTTAGGCTGAAAGTGGAACGTGAGGTAGACCCCACCGAATTTTCGGCGATTTGATTGGTCTCGATGTTGATAGATGAGCGTGAGTAGCATTCCGATCTGAGTCTTAACGGAATGGAGAACTATTCAACTGAGAGAAGAGTGGGTGCTGCTTGAGGCGAGAATCGGATCTATTGCTAGCAGGTGGTTCATTTTGCTGGGGAATTGAAGGTCGTTAAGTGTTGTGAGGTGATTGTCTATCCTAGGTGATTGCTGTGAAGCAAATACCGAAGGGAAGTGTGGGATTCAGTATGTACAGAACTCCTACTCCTTGGTCTTCGCAGTGTCTTGTTGGTGAGAAGTCGACTATGGGGAGTAGTTCATGCATGAGACAAATGGAGTCTCAATTGCAGCAGAAGGATGCTACATTTTCAGTGAGATGTCCTGCTCATGAAGTCATGGGAAGCAGTGCACGCGTGAGGCAATTGGAGCCTCAATGGCAGCAGAAGATGGTTGCATTTTCAGTTGGAAACAATAGAAATCATGAGCAGTTTGGATAGAAGAAGCAGGCATGGGAAAAGTTGGATAATGAGTTTAGCCGAATTGACAAGGAAACCAGCAGTGGGATATATGGGACATGCGAGGAATTCAACCGTATGTTACACGAGTAGTTGCAGGAGTTGGCGATGATACTGACTAAGAAGTATCACTACCGCTTTCCCGCTGAGTTCTTCGATGGTTATCGCGAAAGTTTTAAACAAGAGGAATTCGTTAAAATGGAGCAGCCGAAGGAGAAGTTAAGGTGGCGGGAAACTGATTCACTGCTGACTCCTGAGCATGTGCAAAAGGAGTATTTTAATTTAGGCTGAATTATCAAGAAGGATGACTGTAACATCAGAGATGATATTGGTGGTGAATGACATTATCTAAAGGAAATCGGTAACAATCAGACAGATAGGGCAACAGATGCAAAGGGACCAATATTTAAGGAAGTTGGCGCTGTAACTGAAGCGAACGAGTCAATGGAAATTCAAGATTCCGAAGATGAAAGAAGGTTGAATGAGGAGATTTGTGTAGACCACACTTTACAAGAATAGGAAGCTAATGATCCCGGTGATGAACAACCTACACATCAGATTGGAGATGGGAGCTACTATGAAGATGGCTTTCATGCATCTGATAGATCGGGCAGGGGTATTGTTTCATCAGATAATCTAATTGTAAATCATGTTAGGGAAGAAGGTCGAGATGAAGGCTAAGTGTCAGTCACTGAGGAACCGTTGGCTGGAACTGAAGTTGTAGCAACTCCTAATTCTAATGCTCACAGACAACCTTAGTCTGAGTATCCAAGGCAAGTCTACAATTCTCCACTGCTGAATTTCCAAGATGTTGATATTTTTGCAACAACCCATGGTTGTGGGTTGAATGGGAATACAGTAAAGGCCGCTATGGATGTAGGTTTGCCATTCTTGTATTGGATGGTAATGAACTACTAACGGCAGTCACGGACACGGTTAGTCCTCCCTTTATACTCAAAGTTTCAGTTGCTAACTATATCGGTCCGAGTGTGGCTGATTATGTTCTTAAAGTGGAGACCAATCTTGATTGGACAGCTATTGTAGGAGGTGGTTGTAGTGGACTTGAACTCGATCAGGTTGCTTCTATTGAAGTTCTGGGGCAAATTACGCTTGGAATTGATCTTGGAAACCTAAGAACGAAGAAGAAAAGACCTAGAAGGAGAAAGAAAGAAAGAGGAATTAAATAGATAGAGAAAGCGGGTATTGGGTGAAGAAATAACGACGCAATCGTTGTAAGTTCTTGGAGACAAGAACTCTCTCAAGTAGGGGGGAATTGTCATGACCCTAAGAATTTCTCAAGGATAGATTAGTAAATATAATAGTAGGAGTTTACATGCATTATATAATAATTGTAATTTCCTTTTGTATTTTCTGTTATAGGACTTTGTCTTTAGCTAATAAGCAGTTAGGTTGTTTGTTACCTTGCACATGGGTGCATGTGGGAGGCTGTTAGGCTATATATAAGCCACAGCTGAGGATGGAAGAAGGATGTTTGAATTGTTAAATGAATCCTATCATTTCCCTCTCTTGAATTCTCTCAATCTCCCTTTAATTTCCCTCTAATCTCTCTCTCAATTTCCCTCTCTTTCTCTCAGTTCTTCCTAGTCTCCCTCTCTGTTATATTCTTCCCTAATTTCCTCCCCATTTCTTTTGATCTAACTCCCCCAATTCCTTCCAATTACCTTTAAAACCTGTCATGAACCCGAGGTCCATGACACAGATGTTGGTTCCTGGTATGCACATGAAATAGGTTGAACCCTTATCTTGTCGCCATAGGGTGAACCCTTGAATCGGGCAGGAGATGGCATCACTGGTTGGTCTACAATAGAAGGACCAGGAGATGATGATAATAACTCTCCTAATTCTCCTAAATTCGAGGACTCTAGGATAGAGAGAATAGGTAGGGTAGATGAGTCAGATTTTGATGTTGGGTATGGTTGAGAACCCAAAGACAAGTCCAAATTAGGCAAATCATGGTCCCCATCTACTCTCTCCTCCTAGGGACCAAAAAGAAAAGGCCCCCAAAAGGACTGAGTTTCAACAAAAGTTACATCTTTAGACACAAAGAATTTGCGAGTGGAATGATGATAACACTTATAACCCTTTTGGGTAAAAGAGTAATAAATAAAAATACACCTAAGGGCTCTAGAATCAAATTTGTCCCTATGGTGTTTAGAAATGTGAACAAAAGCCACACACCCAAACACTTTGAGAGGAAGAGATGTATGAAGACCAAGTTTAGGAAAATGAGAAGAAAGGCATTGAAAAGGACTGAGGTGGTTTAGCACTTTAGAAGGAACCCGGTTTTTCAGATATTTTGTAGTTAGCATTGCTTCACCCCAAAAAGATTTAGGAACAAAATGCTGATGTAAGAGAGCTCTAGTCACATTAAGAAGATGCCTTATCTTTCTTTTAACAACTCCATTTTGTTATGGCGTATCAACACAAGAGGATTCATGGATGATACCCTCTTGTTGAAATAACTGATTTAAGTGGTGATTAAAATAATCCATGGCATTATCAGTTCTAAATCTTTGAATAGAAACCTCAAATTGAGTAAGGATCATCCTATGGAATAAAGGTAGGATGTCCCTAATGGTTGCCTTATCCTTTAGTAAGTACACCCAAGTCATTCGTATGTAGTCATCAATAAATGAGATAAACCATTTAGTCCCAGAACAATTGGAAACTTTAGAGGGCCCCTACACATCAGAATGCACCAAGAAGAAAGGGATGGAAGAGAGTTTATTATTGACAACATAAGGCACCCAATGATGTTTAGTTAACTCACACATATTACAATGGAAATCAATAACATCTAAACCCTAAAACATAGTAGGAAACATAGTTTTTAACAGATGAAAAGGAGGATGTCCTAATCTAAGGTGGTGAAGCTAGACATCAGTCTTGGTAGAGGTAGGTTGAGAAGAGTAGGCTAGAATAGGTTGATCTCCTGTAGATGGCTCACAGTTTCTTTAGAAGTAGTATAACCCATTTTGTGCCTTAGCAACACCAATCATCTTCCCATGGCCAAGTCCTGAAATACACAAGTACGAGGAGAAAAAACCACACAGCAGTTAAGATCTTGAGTGAGTTTATGAACTGAGAATAGATTGGTAGAAAGACTAGGCACATGAAGCACATATTGGACAAGAAGAGAAGGGTTCAAAAACATATTTCATTGTCCGGCTATAGGGACTGCATGGCCATTAGCTACTATAATTCTTTTGGAGTTGGTTACTGGTTTATATGTCTCAAATACATTTAGATTAGGAGTCATATAATCTGTAGCCTCGAAATCTAAGATCCACAACTCATTCTTAGTAGTGTCTGAGGCAATAGAGAATTCAAAATTAAAACTCATACTTGCTTGGGCTAGAGAGCATGATCCCCCTTGGATGGTCTTTAGGAAGGATTTTAGCTTACTTATCTCCCCTGCATTTAGTTCTCCCAAATTTAGAGGAGACAATAGAGTCGGCTTTTTTAGTTGTTCCTCCTGTTCTTTAGTAGTAAGATACACCTTTGCTTGATTCTTAAGTTGCAGATTTTTAAATCCCCCTATTTTGTTCAAAACAACTTCTTTTCCATGCAATTTGAAGCATGCCTCCCTCGTATGCTTTGGCTTCTTATAGTAGGAACACCATAAGCCTTCTTTGCCTTGCTTAGAGGGAAACATATCCCTACCTTGCTATGACTTAGTCCATGATCCCTGCACCTTACACCATAGCTAGCCCTTCCGGACTATGGTCATTAAAAATAGCTACCCTTTTATGTTCTTCACTACAGACTATAAAACACACCTCATCCAAAGATGACATCTTTTCCCTGCTAAGAATCTGTGCTCTTACCTGATCATACTCAGGATTAAGTCTAGCCAAGAATTCTACAATTCGATCTCTTTCCAGCATGGAAGTTAGAATAACAACATTTCACTAAACACCATTTTAATGTCCTGATAATGGTTTAGATCAAGTTAAAAACCATTCATCCTATTGTAGTAATCAGTTATTGACAAAGACCCTTGCTTGGTGCTACTGATTTTTGTTTTATTTCATAGACAACTGATGCATCTTGCACCTTAGAATAAGTTTTCTTAACTGTCTCCCAAATATCCTTAGCCGTAGATAAAAACTTATAGTTCTTGCTTACCTTGGGTAGTATCGAACTCCAAATCCACAACATCAACATCAAATCTTCTACATCCCAAACAACAAATGCCAGATCAGAGGCCGTAGGCACTAGACCAGTAAGGTGAGCAATCTTCCCATGACCTTTCAGGAATGTTCTCACCAATTGAGACCACTGAAGGTAATTCCCGCCATCTAGGCAGTATGAATGATGCATTCCCGACTAGTCACAAGTAGAGGCAACACTAGTTGGTTGCTCGATTGGCATGGCTTCTCTCGTTGAGATAGGAGAAGCCGTTTCAGAAATTTTGGACATGGTGTAGGATTACAAAAGAAAACAGTAAGGAAAAACAGAAAACAATTGTGGTAATGAAGGCTCATAACAGATGAATTGAGATAATAGGTTAAGGCTCTGATACCATGTAGAAAAACAGATCAGAAGATGTAGGAGGCACACAAGTAGAAATTCTCTCGTTAGATTGAACAAATAATACAACCCCTATTAATAGGGGACTAGAGTACAACATGGGAAAGACAAACTGTTGAGATCTAACAACAAGCCTTAGGGCTTTTCACCGTATTTCAATCACTGAAGATTGATGAACAAAATCGGAAGCAGAAATAAACATACACAGAACTGAAACGAAAAACGAAAAAACGAGACACAAGAGATTTATCATAGTTCACCTCAAAACGAGGCTATGTTCACGTTGAGCTTTGGTGATGAGAGTTCACTGAACTATGAAAAATCAGAGATTACACCCACATATAAAACCTCCTGATCACTCTGTACATACAATGGTTTGAGGAAACAAAACTTGCCCTAAAATCACTTAATACAGATTAAAGACAACCTAATCGAACCATATAAACATGCTCTATACAAAGCATTTACAGAAGAAAAGGAAACAGAGAGCAAACCAGAAAACCCTAGCCCGAGGGCGTGAGCCAACCACAAAAACACTCGACTGATCCTTTTTTCTCTTGCTTTTCTTCTTCTCACCTTTTTCTCGATATTTCGTCTGATCTAAACACATCTTGAGGCGAGATTAAAAGTTATAAAGAATGGCTGGGATTGACCCCCATAAAGCATTAAAGAATGGCTGAGATTCAATCGTGCAAGCATGATTGATTATTCCAACAGAAATAGCAGAGAATAGGATCGGGCAGGAGAGAGATCAAGCGGGCGTCAATTGAGGCTATTGATGGTTGCCACATGCTGCCAATTGGCAAGCTGCGGTTGCAGCACGTGGCCCTCCAACCAGCTAAGAGGGACGACGTCGTTTGATGCTTCATATCCAGCACAAACAATCAGGAAAGATAGGCTATACAATATACAAAAGTCAAAGATACTGAACACCAAGAATGGGAAGTATCTAAATTTGGATAATTTCTTTCTAAAACATTGAAGATTAGATATGTGCTAAAGCAGGGAAGATTAGACTAAGAGATCATAGTCTAATCATCTCAATAATCTTGTGAATCAATCAACAACTTGGAGTTATCATCTCCTAGATTCTTGGACTTGATAACTACGAACTATGAGAAAATTCCTTGTACCGATCAAGTTCGTAAGGTTTTAGTAGGGCATAGCAGTTTATTTTGTATGTCAACTATTACTGATTATTTCGGTAGAGGACTCCATGGGTTCTTGTAGATGTTTTCCATAATTTTGCAAATCAGCTTGTCGGGGACTTTCCACCGAAGGAGAATGCTGATCGAATTCTGGAAGGTAATGGTCCTAACCCTAGACCATCTAGATTGCCGTTAGAGATTTAAAGTATCTATGAGAAGGATAATTTGACAGATCGGGTGGTTGATAGGAGATTGGAAAATAATTTCTCTAGTACTCCATATGTTCACAACAATGTTCCTATGCCAAAACTAGAAATTCCTTTGTTTGATGGAAAAAATCCTAGGCGGTGGATAAGAAGATGCCAAAAGTTCTTTCAGTTTTATAATATACTAGAGTTCCAAAAGGTCAATTTGGCTTTATCTTATTTGAATGATATTGTTGATGCCTGGTAACAAGGATGGACAAGACTTAGGGTTGAATGCATATGGAAAGATTTTGTGGAAGAATTTTGTGAAAGGTTTGGGGATAAAAATATGACCGATGTTATAGAGGAATTTAATAAATTGAAGTAGGGTGGGTCGGTGCTTGAATATCAAACAAAATTTGAGGAGTTAAAGTCTTTAATGATCATTATTAACCCTACCTTATCTGAAGTCTATTTTGTTTCTAGTTTAATTAGTGGCCTAAGTGAAGAGTTGAGACAGACAATTAAAATGCGGCAACCTACAATAGTCAAACAGGCGGTAGAAAAGGCAAAATTACGGGAATTGACGGTGGAAGCTCTATTCAAGAAACATGTAATTCTGTTTAAGGGAATTGGGTCTAGTAGTAACCAGATTTCAACCTATACCAGAAATGTTACTTCTGGAGTCAATAAGACAAATTCTTTTCCAACGATTTCCCAAGGTTAAACTTTCTTCAGATCTTACCAACCAAATGTAGAAAAAAGTTCCAATGTAAAACAGAGGAGACAGTCTGGATTATGTTATAAATATGGAGAAAATTTTATTCCTAGGCATCAATGTAAGAGGTAATTGTTACAACTGGAAGGCAGAAATGAAGATGAGGAGGAAATTACTGAAGAAATTAAAGTGGCTGATAAAACTTTCTTTGAAGATAAAGATGGAGAAATTTCATTACATGCCTTAAAAGGATGTTCTACTAATAAGATCATAAAAGTTGAAGGAAGGGTAGGAAGTAGAAAATTAATGGTGTTAATTGATAGTGACAGTAATCACAGTTTTCTAGATGAAAATACTGCCAAAGACTTGCATTGCAAATTGAGAGTACATTTCCTTTATCAGTTACTGAAGCGAATGGCAGTAAGATGTACAGTAAGTCCAAATGTGTTGATTTTTGTTGGGAGATGCAGGGACAAGAATTTATTATTGATCTACGACTATTGAAGTTGGGTGGTTGTGATATAGTTTTAGGGGGTGGACTGGATGAGAACAGTCAGTCCAGTAATATTTGACTTTAACAAGCTAGAGGTTACTTTTGAGAAGGATGGGAAATGATTAACTCTGATGGGTAGTTTGGATATGGGAACCTGTAAGTTAATTTCTGGAAAAAAATTATAGAAGCTTTTGGAGACTAAAATGATCCAAGTGGCTCAAATGTTTTCTATATATGCTGTGGAGGCAGAAGAGTTGACTGAGGCTGGTCATCTAGAGCAGTGGACACCACAGACTGCTTGCAACCATATGATTCAAATTTCACCGGAGGTACAAAATTCAGATTCTTTACATTTACTTTTGGTTGAATTTGAGGACTTATTTGTCGAATCTAAAACCTTACCTCCACAATGACCCTTTGACCATGCCATACCCCATAAACCAAATGTTGAACCCATTAATATCCGTTCCTACAGATACTCTCCATTTCAGAAAACTGAAATTGAAAAATTGGTTAAAGAAATGCTTACCAATTCTATCATTCAGCCTAGCCATAATCCATTTGCATCCCTGGTCCTTCTTCTCAAAAAGAAAGATGGCACTTGGCAGTTTTATATTGATTACTGTCAATTAAATGATATTACCATCAAAGACAGGTTTCCAATACCAGTTATAGGAGATCTTCTTGATGAATTAAAGGGAGAAACCATTTTTACCAAGCTTGATCTAAGGGTAGGCATTCCCAAAACTGTTTTCAAATTAGAATGAAACTTGAAGACATTCCCAAAACTGTTTCAAACCCACCAAGGTCTTTATGAGTTTACAGTCATGCCCTTTGGTTTAATGAACCATATCTTTAGTTCATATTTGAGAAATTTCATACTTGTGTTCTTTGATGATATCCTAGTGTATAGTAAATCTTTCGACCAACACCTTGATCACCTTTGGACTACATTTGAAGTCCTTTGATTCAACCCATTGCATGTTAAGAAGTCTAAGTGCACTTTTGCTATGAACCATGTGGAGTATTTCGGACATATTATCTTAGGAGAAGGTGTGAGTATAGACTTAAAGATGATTGCAGCTATGATGGACTGGCCTGGACCCACTACAATCAAATCTTTACATGGGTTTTTGGGACTGACTGGTTACTACAGGCGATTTATTCAACATTATGGGCTTATAAGTAAACCTTTAACTGAGCTTTTGAAGAAAGATGGTTTTCATTGTAGTTTTCAAGTAGGGGTAGCCTTTCTTGAATTAAAGAAAGTTATGATACAAGCTCCAGTTTTGGCTTTGCTAGATATCACAAAGCCCTTTGTTCTTGAAACTTATGCAAGTGATAAAGGAGTAAGGGTAATATTGATGCAGGAAGGGAAACCATTAGCCTTCTTAAGTCAGGCCTTAGCACCAAAACATTTGGACTCAGTGTATATGATAAGGAATTGATAGCAGCTTTGGTGGTTGTGGAGAAATGGCACCATTATTTGGAAGGGGGTCAGTTCATAATTAGGATTGATCATCAGAGTCTAAAATTTTTCCTCCAACAATGACGCCATACACGGTTACAGGGAAAAGGGATGTCAAAGAACTGGATTTAGACTATATTATACAATATCGCTAAGCAAAAGAAAACTTGGCTGTTGATGCATTGTTTAGGAAATTTGAGGAAGGTTACAATGCTGCCATTACTTAAGTAGTTCCAGACTAGCTACAAGAATAGCTACAAGAAGTAACTGCTAGTTATGAGTCTATTGCTTGGGTACAAGATCTCTTAACGCAGTTCTCTATCAGTCCAACTACAAACCAATTTCCCTGTGCTGCTCAGCTTCTTTGTTTTTCTTGAGGACAAGAAAATTTTCAAAGGTGGGAAAATGTCAAGTTCATAGGGTTTCAGTGGGGTGTAGCAGTTTATTTTGTATGTCTAATGTTGTTGATTATTTCTATAGAGGAGCAGTTACAACCTGTAACTGTAGCAGATTATTTTTGTAGAGGAGTAGGTACAATCTGTAATTGATTTGTAACTGTTGATTGGTTAGCTATATATAAAGCTAACCAATTTGTTTGAAAATGCTACTAGCCTCAGATTTTTTCTCTCATGAAATAAACCCAACAAATTCTAGTATGATTGTCTATAAATGTTATTAACCAACGAGTACTTGAGACATTTGAATGTCTGGTAGGACCTCAGATATCACTATAAATCAAATGAAAAGGTTTAGATAGTTTGTAGGATTGTCTAGGATAATGCGAGTGAGGCTGTTTAGCAATAACACACTACTCACACTTTTAGGTGTGGAAAACTAGGGTGTCCTAGGTGTTTATGCCACATCAGTGCATTAACATTATAAGTTACAACAAAAACTGTTTTATTTGTGGGAGGATTTTGAATTGCTGCACCATCTCCTGAAACATAGCAGAGGCCATCTTTTTCCTCAGCATTGCCAATCATCATCCTTGAAGATTGGTCCTGGAAAACTTGATAAGAAGGGAAAAATGTTACACTACAATTTGTGTCTCTTGTCAGTTTTCTAACTAAGAGTAAATTACACTTTAACTCGGTACATGTATGCCAAGCCTCGAATGTGAGACTTGAACAATTATGGAATTATAGAGTAGCCGTGGAGGAGAAGAGAGTTTTGGAGGGAGAATTTGAAAGATTGGAGGGAGATAGTGAGAAAGAAATCAGAGGGAAAGAGAATTAGGAGGGAAATAATTCTGTTATTACTCAACATGAATCCCCATCCTCATACATTGTAGCCTTATGTAGGCTCTTCCCTTCAGCCGACAACATAACCAAAGGGTACAACTATCGTAGCAGTAACTAACTAGTACAAGGGGCTAATGCATTATCACAAAAAAATAGATTTGCCCGTGGGGTCGTGACAATGTAGAATAGATTTCAGCTTTAGTTTCAATAAACTAACTGTTCCATACCCTAAAGCTGGAGATGTAGTGCTATCAGCTATAGAAATATTAATGGTAGTACTACAAGTTGTATAATCTGATATATAATTAACTAATCATATGATCGGATGCACCTGTTTCCAATATCCAAACATGTTCAGGAAGCTTTCGAGATATCAATGAGTACCGAAAAATACCTTGTTGAGCAATTGGGGCTGTTGGCTTAGAAGTAGCAGGACTTGAGAGTTTTGTACTTGTGGTTTGATTTACTAATCTGTAAAAGGCTTCAATCTGCTCAGCTAATAGGTTTAGGTTTGTGTTTTTTCGAGTTTCAGTGGGAGCTTCTATAACATAGGTTGAACAGGTTGTTTCTCGTTTATTTCGTGGCTTCCAATTTGCTAGCTTGCCATGAATCTTCCAACACGTTTCTCTTATGTGGTATGGTTTATTATATTGGTCACACCATTGCTTATCGTTTCCTTGATCCTTGGATAGATGCCTTCTCTTTTGATTGTAGCAAGAGTAGAATTTTGTGGGTCTAAGTGTGAGTTTGTAGGTTGAGTGAGCATTACTTTCCACCTACTTTCCGCCCTCCTTATTACTTCAGCAAATACTTCTCTAAGTGTAGGAAAGGGTTTAGTACCTAACAATCTTCTATGAACTTCATCCAAATTCGAGTTAAGACCATGGAGAAAATAAAAAACACGATCCTTCTCCAACATTTTACTATATTTTATACTATCAGCTAGACAATCCCAACTAATGTTGTAGAATAAGTCCATCTCATGCCATAATTATGTCGAAATATTATAGTATTTAGTAACATCAAGGTTACCTTATCGAGTGGTACGAACGGCTAAACTGATTTCAAAGCATTGAGAAATATTTTCTAAATCTGAATACATCTCTTGTACTACATCCCAAATATCTTTTGCAATCTTGTAGAAGAGATAGGTTCTACCAATCCTCGATTTCATTGATTTGATAAGCCACGCCATAATAATTGAATTTTCTGCTTCCCAAGTGCCATAAGTTGTTGTTGTATTTGGTGGGGCAGGAATAGTTCATGTCAAATATCTGGCTCTTCCTTTCCCTTTGATCACTAGCAAAATTGATTGAAACCATTCTCTAAAATTACTTCCATTCAGTTTATGAGGAGTAATCTTTAGAGAATGATTGTCAATGAGGTTTGTAGAAAAATTTGGTTGTGGATGAGGGTTAGAAGAACTAGTGGCTGAGGCATCGGTTACCATTGGGGTTGGTTGGTTTCTAGCCATGCTTCACTGATTGAAGAATCTGGCACTTAAGATCTAGGTTGCCTGGACTTTGGCTCTGATACCATGAAATAAGCTGAATCTTAGGAAAGCTTACTTGATCTTTTATTGAATTCGAGTATGGGATATATATACACAAGAAACATCTTAAACTATATGCTAAAAATTTGGTACAAATTTGAATTAGGCTTGGAAGATAAAACAAATCAACTGATTTTCAAATTTTCGGAGTTATCTTTTTCTTTCAAGCGGCCTCATCCATTTAATCTCAAAAACTTCGCTTATCTCCTAACAACAACCTTATCCACTAATCTTGGGCATTCCTTCCACCTGTTCCAATAATTAATGTGGATTCATCAACTACTTGAAGAGTTAGGATTTAGCAGTTCAACACCTATGAAGCTTTGGTGTGACAATCAAACTACTGTTCACATTACATCTAATCTAGTATTTTGCGAGCTTAACAAACATATTGAGGTGGATTGTTACTTCATTCAAGAGAAACCCTAACCGAAGGTTATTGAGACATGTTAAGCGAGAATGGGTGATCAATTAGCTGATTTTTTGGTAAGTCATTGAATGGAACTAAAATGAGTGCTATTTGTTCTAAGCTTCACCATACTTGATATTTATGCTCCCACTTGGGGGGGATGCTAAGAGAATTAGGGAACTTTCCTATATTTGGAAACTATTTGTTGTAATGTACATATATACACTCCATTACAGTGTACATAGATATATATAGTTCGACTATCCCTAAGTACGGATATGGTTTTGTTGCTCCATTGTTTCTCTTAAACTACAAGAATGTAAGTTTGGTAAAAATGCAAGTATGGATGATGTTAGGGTAAAACTTGGAGATCAAGTGTAGATATTAATGATTGAAAAAGATGGGGAAGATCAAAGGATGTTACCCTCATAATTAAGGCAACATGGTTAAAATGGAAAAATAGATCTTGTGTGTGTTTTATCATAAAATTCCATTAAAGTTAAAAGGAAAATTTTGTAAGAAGGCTATAAGATCGGCTTTGTCTTGTGGTACAAAATGTTGGGTAGTAAAGCACCAACATGTGTAAGGGAAGACTAACAAAAACTTGGTACGAGACTCTTAGGTATGATGTGAGTTATAAGATCCTATAGAAGATAAGGCTATAGATAGAAATAATTGAAGAGTTAGAATTTATATAGCTCGACCCTAGATAGTGGATTCAACATTGATATGTTGTTGTTTATATATGTTGAATGATGTTTATATTATTGTTACTATATATTGAATAGAATCAACTTATATTAGATTAGAAGTTGAAATAAACTGAATTCTTGAAAGCTTACTTAAGAATTTATTGAATCCGAAGGGAGATATTTATACAAGGCAAAATATCTAATCTATCTCCTAGAAAATAGGAACAAATTCAAATTCAGATAATAGTAACTAATATTCAAAACATGTTAGCCTTTATCTTTTGATTTCAAGCTTGAATCTCTCCTTTGAATCTTGGAGCTTTATCCTATCTTCCAGGCTTCTTTATCTTTTAAATTTTTATCTTATCCAACCACCTTATCTTTCCTTTTTAAACTTGAACACCCAATCTTGTCAAACCGAAGTGTATAACAATGAGCTTTAATCCTATTAGGTGTGGTTGGATACCTGAATTCTAGCTTGCCATTCATCTATAGCCATATTTTTATATTAGATTAGATTATATTTTTAATATTTTTAGATATTATAATTATTACTGAGAATGGTAGTTTTTCAATAATTTTGTTTATTATGTTCATAAAAAATTTAAAGTTGGTATCTTTCTTTCTCATGCCCATGTGAGTTTCTTTGTGTTCTGTTTCCACAACTGGGCTTCTTGGTTGCACGTTATAGCATGTGTAGGAAGTAGGAATCCTGTTTTTTGTGAGATGCAATATTGCTTCCTATAATATTTGTACTTAATGTGCAACAACCACCATAACTTTAGCATACCAAGATCTTCACTATTGGCCTTAACTCATCACTTAGGCCACTAATGAAAACTAGAGACAAAATAGGCTTCTGATAAGATAGGGTTAGTAATGACCATTAAAGACTTTAGCTCCTCAAATTTTGTCTGATATTCAAGCATCAATCTGACCCGTATCAGTTTATCAAATTCTTCTATAACATCGGTTATATTTTTATCCCCAAACCTTTCATAGAATGTTTCCAAAAAATCTTTCCATATTCATTCAACCATAAGTCTTGCCTAGCCTTGATACCAGGCATTAGTAGTATCATTCAGATAAACTGAAGCCAAATTGACTTTCTGGAATTCTGTTATATTATAAAACTGAAAACTTTTGGCATCTCCTTATCCACCACCTATGGTTTTTTCCATCAAACTGTGGAATTTCTAATTTTGGCATGGGACGACACTTTGAGTATAGGAGTTATTCTCTGAATTATTTTCCATCCTTCTATCATTCATCCTATTTTCCATAATCTCCATTTCATGCATATTTTCAACTTCTATTGCAGGAATTCTAGTTTGTCTAAGATTTAAGCCCTTACCTTCCAAGATAGGATCCCATTCTTCTTGGGCAAGAAGCCCACTGGTAGGCTTGATTGTGGAATCTCGGAAAACATTTGCAAGGATATGTCCAGCCTCTTGGCCATACCCTTCGTTGAAGCATCCAGCTTGTTTTCCAGCGACTGAATACCTTTTTGATTCCTGTTCGCCCCATAATGCTTCCATTTGAGTTTGCAACTTAGTCACCAAGGAGTTAACCTGGTTAACTTATGCGTTCAGTTGCTTCGTTCAAGTACACCATCTGCCATAGCTCCAAAACTTGTAGATGTAAGTTGTTGTGAATAGCAGTCCGAGAATCGATTGCTCTAAAACCAATTGGTATCAATGTCAAGCTAGTAGGTTAAAGTAGGCTGTAGAATTGTATTTTGTATATCAGTTGTAGCAAGTTACTTCTGTAGAAGATCAGTTACAAGTTGTAATTGATTTGTAATTGTTGATTGGTTAGCTATATATAAAGCTAGCCAACTTGTTTGGAGAATCAATAAAGAATTGAATTCCGTTTCTCATTTCTCTCTCAACTTTCTCTTTGTTCTCTCCACTCTCTCTCTGTTTCTTTCTTCCATTCTTCCTTCTCATTTCTATTGTTGAAACCTTAGATTTGAAACTTAGGGTCTTGATAATTGGTAATAGAGCAGTCGGTTCTAGGACACCTTTTCACAACAACCTGCATCTGCAAGTTTTGGAGCTATGGCGGGCAATACTCAAGTAAAGTAACTGGAGGCGCAAGTCAACTAGGTTAATTCCCTAGTGACCAATTTGTAGACTCAAATGGAAGTATTGGAGTCTGGGGTGAGCAAGAATTAGGAAAGTATTTAGTTGCTAGAAAACAAGTTGGATGCTTTGATGGACGGTTTGGCCAAGAGGCTGGATGGATTATTGCAGATGTTTTCCAAAATTCCACAGTTAAGCCTACCAATGGACTTTTCGTCCAAGGAGAATGGGGATCCTATCTTGGAAGGTAATGGCTTAAATCTTAGACAAACTAGAATTCCTGTGATAGAAGTTGAAAATATGCATGATAGGGAGATTATGGCAGATAGGATGAATAAATATACAAGTATTTTAAATTAATTACACTAATACCCCTTACTTATCTTATTTAACACTCTTGCTCAAGTTGGAGCATATACATTGAGCATGCCCAACTTAGTACAAATGTAATTTACATTAGAACCTCTAAGCGGCTTGGTGAGTAAATCAACCAACTGATCATCAGAACTCACATATGTTGTAATTATATCCCTAGAGAGCACATTTTCTCTACCAAAGTAGCAATCAATTTTAATATGTTTGGTTCTCTCATGAAATACAAGATTAGAAACAATATGCATTGCAACTTGATTGTCACAAATCAATTGCATAGACTTGACCTGCGTAACTCCTAACTTCTCCATTAATTATTTCAACCACATTAACTCACATCTTGTTATGGCCATTGTCCCATATTCAGCTTCTGCACTAGACTTGGCAACAACAGTTTATTTCTTACTTTTTCAAGAGGCTAGGGTTCCACCCACAAATACACTATCTAAATGTGGATTGCTTGTCACTAGGTGATGCTGCCCAATCAGCATCCTTATATCCCACAATCTGACTGTGTTCATAATTCTGATACAATATACCCCAATTGAGGGCTGTCTTAATATATCGAAGAATACAAATCACTGCATGTCGGTGACTTTCACAAGGTGAATCCAAGAATTAACTTACCACACTCTCAACGAATGAAATATCAGGATGTGTAACTGTGAGGTAATTAAGTTTCCCAACTTGTTTACAGTAATGCCCAGGGTCTGAAAGAGGCTGTCCTTGTTCTGATAATAGTATGATATTCGGATCCATAAGGGTATTTATTGGCATACATCCAAGCTAACCTGTCTCCTTTAGCATATCCAAGGCATACTTTCTTTGAGAAATATAGATGCGTTGCTTTAACCGAGCTACCTCAATACCCAAAAAATTTTCAAGGAACCCAAATCCTTAGTCTGAAACTGTTGGTGAAGATGTGCCTTCAATTCAGTGACACCAATATCATCATCCCCTGTAAGTACTATATTATAAATATATACTACTGGAAGAATGTGGCGACTAGACTGAGAGCAATAAAAAATAGAATGATCAGCTTCACTACGAGTTAATCCAAACTCAAGAACAACTGAATTAAATTGACCAAATCGAGCTCGAGGAGACTGTTTTAAGCCGTATAAGGATTTTCGAAGGTAACACACTAGCCCAAACTCCTCCTGAGCAACAAAGCCAGGAGATTGCTCCATATACACCTCCTCCTATAAATTGCCATGAATAAAGGCATTTTTAATGTTCAATTGATGAAGAGGCCAGTGAAACATAGCAACAAGGGACAAGAAAAAGGCGAATAGAGGAGATCTTAGCAACAGGAGAAAATGTATTGCCATAATCAAGGCTAAAAACCTGAGTGTATTCTTTGATAACAAGGCGAGCCTTAAGGCGATCAATCTGGCCGTCAGGACCAACTTTAACACTGTAAACCCAACCACAACCAACAATAGACTTATCTTTGGGAAGAGGTGCCAAGTCCCAAGTTCCAGTGGAATGTAAGGCATACATTTCTTCAACCATAGCAGCCCGCCATCCTGGATGGGAAAGAACTTCGAGAACAAATTTAGGAAGAGAAACAGAAGATAAAGAAGAAACAAAAACAGATTATCTAGGGGACAAAGAATTGTAACTAACAAAATGGGATGAAGAGTGGTGCAATGATGGGTACCTTTACAAAGAGCAATAGATAAGTCAAGATCAGAAACCGAGGGTGATAGTCCATAGGAGGAAGAACTAATGGGCATAGAGGATGAGTCAGTGGATGGCTCCCTTGGACTAGTGACGATAAGCACTGCTAGTTGGGCCACAGGTCGAGGACACAACTGATAGACTTGAAGATCAGGGTGATCAAGGCGAGAGGTAGAGGGCGGTGGAGGAGAAGATGAAAGGTCAAGAAAAGGAACAAGCAAAGGTAAGCTAACAGACACGAACTCAGAGACTTCAGACGAAGAGGGAAAACAAGGAAACGACTCAAAGAAGGTAACATTCGTTGAAACAAAATATCAAGCTAATTGAAGAGAGCAGTAACGATACCCCTTTTGAAGGCTTGAATAACCCAGAATAACTCATTTGACGGAATGAGCGGATAACTTATTACAACTTGGGGCAAGATGGTGAACAAAGCAAGTACTCCCAAAGATACGAGGAGGAAGAGAATATAAGTTAACCCAAGGAAAAAGAACAGAATGAGGAATTTGGTCATTAAGGACAGAAGATGTCATTCGGTTAATTAAGTAACATGCAGTTAAGACAGCATCATCCCAGTGTTGAAGTGGAACATGCATATGAAGAAGAAGCGTGTGGGCGGTCTCAATTAAATGACGATTCTTTCGTTCAGTCACCCCATTTTGTTGTGGGGTTTCAGGACACGAAGTTTGGTGAAGAATCCCATTGGATGTCATATAGGATTTAAATGGTGAGGACAAATATTCAAAAACATTATCACTACAAAGAACACGAATAGGCACATTAAACTGAGTTCTAATTTCAGCACAAAATGTAGTGAAGATTGAAAACAATTCTGAACTCATTTTCATTAAATATAGCCATGTAGTTCAAGAAAAATCATCAATAAAGGTTATAAAATAATTGAGCTCACTTATTTCAAAAAAAAAAAAAAAAGGTTATAAAATAACGAAAGTCTTCTTTTGAACTAACACAACTGGACCCCATACATCCAAATGGACCACTAAAAAGGGAGAACTAACACGTTTATTGATTCTACTCGGGAAAGAACTACGACTATGTTTCCCAAGTTGACTAGACTCACACTCTAAGGAATAAATACCAGAGAGATTGGGAACTATCTTCTTGAGATTAGGTAGAGATGGGTGCCCCAACCGATAATGGACTTGTAGTGGGGAAGTTGTCATCATGCATGCCACTGATGGAGCAGGGTGAGACAAATAGTAGAGTCCGTGAGACTCAAGCCCCGTGCCAATTGTCCGTCCGATCCTCCGATCCTAAAGAAGAACGAAATTAGACAAAAAGGTTATAGAGCAGTTAAGATTACGAGTGAGTTGGCTACAAAAAGTAAATTAAAGGGATACTGTGGTAAATGTAAAACATATGACAATGGTAAAGTAGAAAGGGGTGATACTATGTCAATACCCGCGATAAAGGTGTGAGAGCCATATGCCAATGTAACAGGAGGTAGAGACTTCTAAGTTTGAATATGAGATAGGAGAGAATGATTACCAAACATGTGATTAGTGGCACCAGAGTCGAAGATCCATGGGCCAAGAGAAGAGGAGGACTTAGTAAAGTAAGCATTAGGTTTACCGATTTGAACAAGGGATGTGACAGGTGAAATGGCCTGTTGTGCTGCCCAGAACTGAAGGAACTGAGCATACTCCCCCTTGGAGATAGTCACTGGGGAGGAATCACTGGGTGTGATAGATGCCTGACCCTCTGAATCACCAACGACCATGTTAGCATTACTGGCTGCTTGAGGTGGGCGACCATGTAAGTGATGGCAAGTCTCTCGAGTGTGACCAAGACGATTACAATAGGAACATTGGGGCCGAGGACACCCACCGCCACGATGACCACGATCAGTCTGGGTAGTAGCAAGGGTTGAGTGATCTCCAGGTACAAAGGTGCCATGATCAATAGTAATAGAAGATGCTCTAAGTAATCTAGCAACCTCCATCAAAGGTGGTAGAGAGGCACTGCCGAGAATTCGTGTCTTAACTAATTCAAGCTTTGGTCGAATCCCATGAAGACAGAGGGCAGTAAACATTTGATCACGTTGTTGCTGCTATTTCTTGATATCTATATCATAGGCCATCAACTCGTTAAAATCGGTAATGGAAGCTTGGAGCTTATCCAAATATGTGGTCATATCTAAATTAGCCTGTTGTAGATTATACAAAGCACCAATCACATCATAAATACACGTGATGTCACCCGTATATAGCTCACGAGCTTGAGTCCATAGAGCACTATACTCACGAAGATGTCGAAATATAAGCATCAAAGTCGGCTCAATAGTCTGCCACAACAAACTGAGTAAATGTGCATCCACTTGTCGCCAAACAGGTTGATTTCCCTTGGGAATAGTTGAAATGGTCGTCGATAAATGAGCCTCAAGGCCATGTCCAAGAAACCAAATTTCAACCGTGGATGACCAAGTAGAATAATTTTGTCCATTTAATTTCTCCATGGTAATAACTAGTGTGCCCAAAAAATGAGGAATAGTCATAGGTGTGGACATGGTGGAGAGGCTAGTGGATGAAGAGTGTGCTACAGATGAAGACATGATACAGCAAGAATAGCCTACTGTTCTCGCTGATTGGATCTGGAGTAGGTCGGATTTGGGTTGGTCGGAGTTGGTCCAGATCTAGGCTAGGTGAGAAACTTGAAGATCTTGGGTAGCAAGCTTGGTTGCTGTTTCAATGGTTGAAAACTTGATGGAGGCTAGGAGGCTTGCCGACGGCAACAACGGTGAATGGCATGGCAACCGAAAGCAATGATGGCGAGAGATGAGGGTGCTAGTCGATCTGTTGCGAAGCACGACGAAGGCGTCGATGGTTGGCCCAGATGAGAAGCAAATGTGGCCGACGGGGAAGGAGGTGGTCAACGATGGGGAAGAGGGGACCGATGGTGGTAGAGGCGCAAGCCCTCAGTGGCAACGGCCAAGTCAGCGATGGCGGAAGGAAAGCGAATAGGTAGCTGAAAAGAATAGAGAAGAATATGCTGCAAGATGGATGGATGGAGCAATCGGTGACGGCGGCTGACGGAGAAGATGACGACGAGGAAGAGAAAGGCGGCGGTCACAGAACGATGGCTGAAGGCAGATAGTCACGATCGACCAGTGGCTGCTCCAGAGAATTGAAATCCATGGCAAGAAAAGCAGATCTCGTGACGGCGAGTGACGAGGTGGCCAACGATAGGAAGAACGGGCCGACAACGGCAGCGGCTGGATCTAGGTTAGGGTTTTTCTAATGGCTCTGATACCATGTGAATAAAATAATCTGTATATTATACTAAAAGTGTATAATACAAGAGTATATATACAAGTATTTAAATTAATTACACTAATACCTCTTACTTATCTTATTTAACAATAACTGTTATAAAAAATAGTTGACTATCTCATGTAAACAATTTTACTTGACTGTACACTATTTTAGCTGCTGTAGTGAAGTAAAGTAAATCTTTTGTGTATCATCAGCAAATTTACTTTTGTTGGCTTAAGAAATTATTCACACATTTCAATGTGATTATCAAAGTATCTTTTTACCCTGCATTCCCATTATTGCCTGCTTGGTACCCTGAGCATTGTATTCCTGTTACAACAGTATGTCATCTTTCAATTCAGATACCAGTCATTTTGGAACTATGTATGCAGGGCAATGTAAGTGGATGTCTCTCCAAAGTTGCCTGAATTTTCTTGTTGATGTGAAACCAAGCGGTGATCGTGTGGGACCCTTGGTTGTTATTGGTCTGATAAATGACTCAATGCAATCTGCAAAGTGGAAAATCTGTCCGCCCTTGAATTTCCAGGTTCTTTGTCTTGTCCTTGTTCTGACAAGGTTCTCAATCTCTTAATGCTTACACAACGATGGATTCTCTTCCTTGACTCTGCGCATTGCATATCCAACCCATATGTAAATTGACTCTAGGTGGCCTTTTTATTCTTGCTGTGTGTATGGTAGTAGAAACCTTGAAGCTGGCAATATATTGGTTGAGCATGAAGAATTAATGTGGTAGCAGGAGAGATGCTTTCTCTTGCCGTAATCTTTCTAGTATCTGCTAAACCCTTATTTGTTTCAGTCTTACTTGAATAAATTTGAAATAAAAATTTTAAAACACTTGATCTGTAACTAGGTTATAGGACTCACCTACAAGTTTTATAACAGAAATTTGCTTCCATTATTTATCTTCATATTTTTGGGATGTCTTACTATATAAAGAGCATACACTGGAAATAGGTGAAGCATCCATGTTAGATGTGACAATTAGGTCTGGGTTTAGAATGAGAACTTATTTAACCATGTCCTTCCCTTCACATGAGTGGGGTGGCTAGATTCATAGCCATCATGATTCTTGACACATGCATTGAGTCCATATGAAATACTAATCTTTCAAGATCTTCTTTAAGATAAAAAAATGACCTGCATGGTTTTCCACTATGATTTTTACTGTTAATTTTTATTTTCTTTTAGTCTTTATAACTGAAATATTAGATGCAGATGCGAATTTCTTCAATTCTTTGGTAAAAAAGAAAAAAGTACTTAATTATGTCTTCTTCCATCATATACATGTTTTGTTAGATAACCACCACATTTTGCATCTTTTTAGGAATACCCTCCTGGTGTTAAGGTTTTACCTATGAGAAGCAGAACTGCAAAGCCTTTCCGTACTACAAACTTGGTTGTATTTGCACCTGAGAGTGTTTCTGATGGTTCAACAGGAAGCAATTTTGTTTCTCAGGGAGATGCATTAATAGTAGATCCAGGATGCCGATATGAATTCCAAGAAGAGGTATATATCAATTTGGACTGTTGTGTTGTGGTTCTGATGCTGTTTATGATCTTCTTTTGGAGCCATCTTCAACAAGGACTTGACCCTTGGCTCATAATAATAGTATGCATACTTCTGGCATCTTAATTTGGATATATTGATAATTATAAACAAATCAATAATTCAGTGAAAATGGAGATTCATACTGATCCTTTGAACCAATTATTATTTTTATGTACCAACAATCTGCATTGAAGTCGACAACATAAATCCTAATATAGGATCTTGGTTTAGTCTCCTAGTCAGAAGACAGGTGGTATAGGGTTAGCTTGTGTGGGATCTTAGTATGCCAAGTGAATTTTTAGATAATTTGAACTTAAAGCTAAATCACTAAAATTTATTTGAAAACTTGCGTAAAATTTTTGAAACATTATCTTCTTGTCTTTTTGCCAGTTCTTTTTTATATGAGGGTATGAAGAGCAGGCTGCCTTACAATCTTCAAGCTAAAATATAAAGAATGGCTAGGAGACCTAAAATTGGGCCTTTTCATTTTAATTCTCCTTTGGTTGAATGGCTATATCATTTGTTTCAACGACATTGTTGATTGATGTCACTAGTGCTATATCACAAGTGCTATATTACATATTAGTTGAACCTCACTATTGCTTTATGGTGAAATTCTTTTAGAAAGTTTTAAAGGGTCAAAATCCAGAGAAAAAGTAATTCTTTCTTGTTTCTGTTGATTTTTATGGTTTGCCTCGTTATTACTCTACATGCTTCGAGTATATAGATTCCATATAGCTCATGGAGTCCTGTTTGTAGAATAGTTTCTTCTTTACATGACGTGTGTCCTCTCTTTCTCTTTCTTGCTTTCCCAGTTTGCTTTTGGTACTGCCCTTGGAATTGCACCTTACTTGTACGTGTATCTGCACTCACTCATGTTGCAGGATATTGGCAAAATTTCTTTATTATTGTTGACACGTGTATTTTCATGGTTAATGATTGACAATATAATCCATTGTTGACTTGGATTGAAATTAATTCTTACCATACCTTTTTCTCACTTTTTTCTTTTTGTAATATTTCATTGCACTGGTGTTCACACAATCAGCTCAAGGAAATAGTTGCTGCTTTGCCCAGAAAGTTGCTCGTCTTTGTTACCCATCATCATCATGATCATGTCGATGGTGAGTTATCAGGGTGAACAAACATATATTGCTTCAGTATCATACTTGCATTTGTTAAGTTATCTTTAATGTCAGGTATCTGTTGAAAGCACTCGTAGCCTACTCATATAGATGTTGAAATTTGAAAACTCAGGTGTGGCCCTTGTTTACCTAGTCTTACCTTATGACTTCTTGGATCAGATTTTTGGTCTCAGGCAAGCTCTTGGTCAGCAGCCTGATGGGCTTATGCCTGTGTCTAATCCTTTCTGTGTCATGAGAAGCAATATGCCTCAATAGCAATTTGTAACCTTCTAAAATAATTAGCAAAGAAAACATTTTATCATGAGACATCTGGACTATTCTTGCCTTTGTATGGTTAGTTTGAAATGAATCATACTGGAATCCAATCCATTTAATGATATTTTACTAGAAAATTATGTATGCTGGTTTAATGGAGCCTTTCTTTCATCATTCTATTAATAACTAATGATGTGTACCATAAATGTAACATTTTCATTGTTCTTTTTGTTTTATATTCTGTATTATATTGGTTTAGAACTTTGATTTACAGGAAGAGTTTCTTTACATGGATGTCAAACCACTGAGCTGGTAAAATCTTCTTTTGGAAGTTGGCATAATGTTTTTTTTTTTTTTTAAAACACAGCTCTACTGTACCAATCAGAACATTTCTTGGTCTGATCAATAATGGGCAGGGAATAATCCTCATCTCCCAAGGGGTTAAGATGGTGATCCCCAACACAAAATAAAAGGACAAAGTGTAGTTAAATTTTATGTAAAGATAATAAAAGAAAATAAGCTGAAGGCTTTGGCATGTCAAGTTTTGAGTGCCAAAAGTAATTTGGTATAGGTGAGGGAGAGAGTATGTGCTGTTGAAGTATGGGAAGATAAGGAAGTTAGATATTTATGGAAGTCTACTTAAACACATGACTGTTAACAAAAAAATAACTGCTACCTTCTTGAATCATGCACATGGGGCATCTTTGTTTTTAAGTTATTTTTATTTAGGGGGAGCTAGGTTTAGCACTCCTTCATAACTCTTTTGTTTTGCCACTTATTCTTTCTTCTAGTTTGATCCTTAGTAGCTTCATCCTCTTTTTCATGTCTGAAATTTCTAATGAATGACATTTTTGATTCAACATTCAAGCAATAAATCTGCATTTGTAGTGCTAATTGAAGAGAGCATGTATGTTATTTGAATTTTTTTTGCAACTTGGGTTTGCCATTTTCCTGATGGCCTGATTGCCCTGATAAATTATTAGATGTGAGCCTACTCAATACAGCATGGGGCATGGCTGGAAGCATTTTAAGACCTACCTTGTCTTGGTACAGAAATGGGAAGTTTGGTTGATGTTTTCCCAAAGGAATTTTTTTTACGTGCATAGGTCATATATGTATGGGATATACACCTCTTGCTTTGAAGATAGAAAATACATGGCATAATTTGTATAGAGAAAATGTAGCAGGGCTTGAGCTCAAGCCTTTTTGTTGACATAGCATATCAACATATTTAACACAAGTTTAGCTACCCAATGGGTTTTATCTTTTTTGAAATATTATTTTCTTCTACCTAAATTTACTATACAGGCTAATTGGAGGACCTAAGTTGTACCTGCACATAATTTGTTTGTCCTGATGATGGGCTGGAATGTCCTGGGGCCACTACATATTTTGTCATTATCTAGCATAGGTTCTACCAAACCTCACATTACTTTGCACAAGGCCATCCCTATCAGCAACAAGATATAGGCACAGATCATAAATGTTTGTGTATGCATGCATATATTTTACATTTTCCTTTTTCTGTTGAATGTAGAAAATATAGCTCAAGTTGTATACAAATGGCTCGAGGCTTAACTCTTAAGCCCCAAATGTGATAGTTGACTGAGTGTCTCAACCATAGTTATCGGGAACAGTTCTGGGATTTGATATGAGAATAGGCATGGGGCATGTTAGTATGCTAATTTTGTGGCATAGAAGTGGTAGGCTTAATTGGTTTATTATTTAGGGTTGTGGTACCTGTTGTGGTTATACTTGGCTTGAAATTAGTTGGATTGACACTCTGCTATTATAGACACTGGTGTGTTTTACTTTTGTTTTGTTTTGTTTTGAATTCTATTCTATTTTCTTCTACAACTTATGCTTTGAAGAATCCTATGCAAATGAAGTCAAGTTTGAATATTATTTAAAATGCAATAGAATGTACAAGAAAGTGAGGTATGCAAGCTTTCTTTTATCTCATTTTCATAAAAAAATATTCAGACTAATTTTTTTTGCCTGGTTTTAAATTGCTTTAACTAAATTCAACAATCACTAGGGATGCAAAAGAACCATGATCTGGAATGCACGATCCAGATTGCGGTTCCTAGGGAGTAGCCTACCCGCTAACTATGGTCTCAACAAACTTAATACCACTTAGCTACCAAATAAACTGTTTTTGAATTACTAACTAGTTTTACCTAAGTCCATGTTGCATGCTGAAGCATAGACCTATAATATTTCTAGGCCAGGCCTGGTGAGGCCTGTAATTGGCCTACTTGGCTCTGGGCTACTACACATTTCATTGTTATCTGGAGTCTCCACCTAATCTGGTGTCACCTTGCACAGGGCCTTATCAGTAACAAAGTGGAGGCATAGATTTTGAGTTATCAGCTTTGGTATTATTTCCTGTCACTTATGCAATATAGACATTACTAAAAAGAAAACTTGTATTCCAGCTTCAACAGTTTGTGAATCTTATATATGGTGTCACTTTGTCATGAAGTTGACAACCAGTAGTGCAATAATTGAGATGAAATTCTTTTGCTTTTTTAGTTGTCACATCTTTTTATACTTGGTAAAGAATATAATCTTTAGGCTTCTTTCGGGAAGACAGGGGCAAATATAGCCAATCAGATTCAGGCATCTACAACCCTTGCTTTTGTCTAAAACTCGATAGCTTTAGTGAATAAGTAATGCAAGAACACATTGATAAGAATATAATTTGCAGTCAGGTGTCATGAAAATTTGTTTAAATATAAAGGCTAAAATTTTCCATCTTTCTCATGGAAAAGTAATGATATGCACACCAATTAGTTTCTAGTTTCTTAAATTTATTAATATATTCTTTCTTCTTTTGTTTTTCTCTCTGAAAGAGTTGGTTTTTCTTGCTCTTTTAGCTTACTGGTTTACTGGGTATGGTCTTGTGTAGGTCTTTCGGTTGTCCAGAAGTGTAATCCTGATGCTATACTTTTGGCCCATGAGAATACCATGCGCCGCATTCAAAAAGGTTATGTACAGTATTTAAGTTCATATTTCAACCTTTGCTTGATGCATTTGCTTAAATATTTTGTTGTGGGAAAGAATTTTGGTCAAGGAATGCATGCATGGCTACTGAATAAGCACGGGAATGATTATTTCTTTTAGTCTTTATTTCTTTTGTCTCCTATTCTATTTTCTCTTATCCTGAATTTTTTTCAAAGAAGTTCGGCAACTCCTTTCACATAGCGGCTTCTTATTTTTCGTTACCATCTTAAATTCGCATTTTGTCTTCTTTTCTTTCTTTTTTTTTTTTTTTTTTAGGGGGGGGGGGTTGTTGTTGGAGGGGTAGGTTGAAGACACTGAATTTTTATGTGAGGAATGCGGAAAGACTAACATGGTGGATATAACTTGGTCATATGTGATGAGGACTGATGACTGGACTTGTTTAAGAGGGATACATAGATATTTCAAGTTAAAGAAGCAATGTGTACAATGACAGTGATATGTGGCAATCATAGAAAAAAGAAAGTCACTTGCAGGAACACTGCTGCAAAAAAAGTTTAAATGGCCCAAATATTTGGGAGAAGTTTGCTTTAATTGCAATAAGTGAGAGCTAATCTGTTCATGTAAAGGGAATAAGTTTCATAAAGAAAAAATTGTGGGTTTGGAGTACTAAGTTGAGGGCATGTACAATAACTTGACAAAGGAATGCTCTCCTGTTTGAAACATGAAACAGACATCTATAATGTAATTAAAGTTCCGTAAGTATGATCCAAAAGCAGGGTATGCATATGGGCCCTAATCTTGTGTCATGTCATGTTATTGGCAAGCTCCCCAATCCTTTCATCAACCAAAAGAATTCACAAAATCAAAGGAAGGCTGAATTTTAGCATGCCTTAAACAGAAGTTCTCTCCTTGGTTTCTTTAAGTTAAAAATATATTATTTATTTGTGTTTTTCTGAACCTGGATTTGACTGCTTGAAAAGTTGTGGTGGGGCATGTTATGTGGAATCTATGAAGTCATTTGTGACGATTGATCCTTGTAGAAAGATGCTATCAAATAAACACAAATGCATAATCAATAGCTTTATGTGCTTAATTTAATTGAAGTGACTATTTATATCAGTGGACCATGACATGCTGATGCAAATTGCAGCCACGATTAACTAGAAATTGTTAGATTCAAAGACTTGGGGTACTCCATGAAGTTAAATTAACAAAGCTCAAGCAGCTTTTTGGGTGGGATAAGGCTATCTTGTTATTGAGCCTTGTGACTTGGGAGTGCAAATATATTCTTCTATCAAATGCATTAGTGTTCTACGGATAATATAATCTTCGTCTGTGGTCTTGAAACATCTGTACCCAAATGCTTCTTCTAGTTTTTGAGTATACAAGCAATTCACCACCCTGCAATGCATAATGTGAAGGAATTTTGTTTAGTAAAATAATTGTTAACACTTATCATGCCAGATAATCTTACATATGTGTGTATATACATTACTATTTTTTTTATATAACTAAATGAAGTAGAGGTTCATATATTAATTGATGACTTTTATTTACAAAAATAAATGTACTATATTTTTTGTGGTTACAATTATAAGGCATTTTGATACAGTCCCTAGTTTGTTATCTAGTTATGGGTCTATGGACACAGAAATCTAGTTGGGGATTAGAATGTTTTTGTGATCCATCTAGAAAGACTAGTTTGGGCTTGTTTGAGAGAACCCAACGACCTCTTTAAGTCTAGAGAGAAACTCTATTTTTTTGGATAAAAACCTATAACTTCTTGTTGAACAAGATAGAAAAGAGAGAAAACCCTTTGTTTAGGAGTAGAACTCTTAGTTAGATCTAGCCTCCCTCTATTGAAATTTATAGTAAGCTGTACAATAATTAAAGCTAAAATTAAGGTCTAAATTATAGCTAATTACATCTAATCACATGCTTGATTGATTGCTAATTACATGCTAATTGACAGCTAATCTTTGATTGCTAATTACGTGCTAATTGACAGCTAATCCATCAGTGGCAAATCTCTCTTCCTTGATATATGGCAACTCTTCTTCTTTTTCTATCTTGATTCATGACACTTCCTCTCAAGCTGGTGAATAGATATTGTCCATTCCCAACTTGGCTATAATCTTGTGAAAGATGGGGCTAGGAAGTCCTTTGCTTAGAACATTAGCTAGCTGAGATTCACTTGGTATATAAGAAGTACAAATAAACCCTCTGTTCAGTTTCTTTTTAATAAAATGTCGGTCAACCTCAATGTGTTTTGTTCGATCATGTTGTACAGGATTGCATGCAATGCTGATAGCAAACTTATTATCACAATAGAGTTTCATAGGGTTGTCCCACTTGAGTCTCAAGTCTTCAACGATAATTTTCAACCATAGCAACTCGCATATACGTTGTGTTATTGCTCGAAATTCCAATTTTGAACTTGACCTTGCCACAAGAGTCTACATTTT
The DNA here is from genome assembly GCA_036245055.1 of Diospyros kaki. Taxonomy (NCBI): domain Eukaryota; kingdom Viridiplantae; phylum Streptophyta; class Magnoliopsida; order Ericales; family Ebenaceae; genus Diospyros; species Diospyros kaki. The sequence goes on from BSEG01000010.1 coordinate 7,419,606, forward strand.
ACTCCAAGTAACTAGATTTCCTCCCAAGAAAGTGCAATACCCTGTGGTAGACCTCCTATCAACTGTTGAAATTGCATAATCTGCATCGGTATAGGCCTCCAGGGTAAGTTTAGCTCCCTTTTTGAACAAAATTCCCTTTCCTAGGGTGCCTTTGAGGTAGTGCAGAATTCTATAGACTACTTGCAAGTGAAGCTCCTTGGTGCATAAATTGACTCACTATGCTCACTGCATAGGCTATGTCCGGCCTTGTGTGAGATAGATAAATCAATCTGCCAACTAATCTTTGATAGGCTTCTTTGTCAGTATCTTTGTCCTGGATCGTGCCACTTTAATACCTAGGAAATATTTTAAATTCCCTAGTTCCTTGATTTCAAATTCCATAACCAAACATCTCCCCAAGTTCTGTCTCTCATTTTCATCGTTCCCTATCACTATAATATCATCAACATAGACAATAAGGCCTGTAACTGAACCTGAATTTGAGTGTTTTATGAACAAAGTGTGGTCCCTTTGGCTTGGTTTATACCCCATGGTTTGTATCACCTTGGAAAATCTCCCGAACCAAGCTCTAGGTGATTGTTTTAGGCCATATAGTACCTTCTTGAGTTTGCGAACTTTAGTTCCAGGTCTGCTTTCACTGAATCCTGGAGGTATATCCATGTAGATCTTCTCCTCAAGGTCTCCATGTAAGAAAGCATTTTTCACATTGAATTGCTGTAAAAGCTAGTCAAAAATAGCTACTAGGGACAAAAGAATTCTTACTGTTTTCATTTTGGCTATTAGAACAAAGGTTTTTTGATAGTCAATTCCATATGTTTGGGTGTATCCTTTAGCTACCAACTGAGTTTTGTACCTTCCAAGTGACCCATCTGCTTTATATTTAATTGTGAAAATCCATTTACAACCCACCAGTTTCTTTTCTTTTGGAAAATCCACAATTTCCCAAGTATTGTTCTTTTCCAGGGCCTACATTTCAACACTCATAGCATTCTTCCACTTTTTACACTTTAAAGCCTCTGATAATGTGGTAGGAATGGATACTGTATGAATGTTTGCTAGAAAGCTTTTATGAGTTGGAGAGCACCTTTGAAAATATAAAAAATGAGATAATGGATATAAGGGATATTTTGCACACTCTCGAGTTCCTTTCCTTAGGGCTATGGGCAGGTCTATTTCTGTCCTAGAACCAGTCTTAGAATGTGAGCTGAGAGACCTTACCTCATTTCCAGAATTTAGTTCTGATGATAGGTGTAGCCTTGGTTCAGGTTCTGGACTAGTCCTCCTTGTGTAAATCTGAGAGAAACGGTCGTTGATAATGGTTTGTTCCTTTCCAGGGTCATGGGGTTCAGGGAGGTTTGATATAGGAGATTCTAGTTCAAGATAAGCAGACTGAGGCTGGGTTTCTGGTGCAGGGGTAAGGGCAGGTTTTGTAATTGTATGTTTAGGAGTAGGGTCTTTAGAATTTGTAGCTTTAGGTAAAGGTTCTAGCATGGGATTGGGTGTAGCTTCAGGTTTTTGCACTTTAAGTGGAAAGGAGGTAAGGAGTGGCTTAGGCTCATTGTTATCTCCCATAATTGAAGTCTCCCGCTGGAGATATGGTTGAGAAAAATAGGATTCATGCTCAACAAAGGTAACATTGGCAGTGATTATAAACCTTTTAGTGGGAGGGTGATAGCATTTGTATCGTTTTTGGTTAGAAGGATAGCCCACAAAGACATATTTAGTTGCTTGAGGATCCAAGGTACTTAGGAATTTCCTCAACCTTTCAATCTCCTTCTAGTTGAATTCTTTCTATTCTTTTGGTTCATGGAGTTGTTCTTCCTCGTGTGAAGTGGCCATATTGGCTTGCCATTGACTCCGATGTAGTTGCCCACCCTTAGTTCCCCATTCTTTACTTGGTGGCTTTCCATTTAACTTCCAACACATCTCCCTAGTATGCTTGGGTTTCTTGCAGAAAGTACACCATAGGTTGTCACAATTGCCACTTCTTGTGTGCTTAAGAACTGTCTTACCATTGTCTCCATTCAGTTGGTCTTTCTTGAATCCATAGCCTCCTCCACTAGCCACCAATGCAGAAGCCTCGATTGGTTTAGGGTGCAACATTACACCCCTTCTACTTTCTTCGGCCAATATAATTAAAATAACTTCATTAAGTGAAGATAAATCAGTTTTACCAAGGATTTGGATTCTTACTTGATCATATTCCCCATTAAGTCCTGCTAGAAAATCATAAGTTATGTCTTTTTCTATGAAGGTTTTCAGTGTGGTTGCATCATCACTGTTTTTCATCTCAATAACTCGGTAGTGATCTATTTCTTGCCAAAGTCCTTTTAGGAGATTGGCATATTCTGTGATAGACTTGTTCCCTTGTTTTGTTGCAGTGATTTTGGTCTTCAATTCATAAATCTGGGCTGCATCGTTAACTTTCAAATAGGGTTGTTGAATAGACTGATAGGCCACCGATACAACAAACTTATCATAGGCGCAGTAAGCACCTAAAGGCTTGAGGCTGGAATTAAGAAGTCCGCACATGCAGCTGTAACAAACAGCATGTGCGCTTGGGGAAGGGGGGGTAAAATTGTAATCCACACTGCTGAAAGAATAATCAGCAGTGTGAATGGGGAATTCTGTTAGAAATGCATGGGAGGGGGGGTATAAAAAGGATAGAAGATAATGAATAAGGCAGCAAGCTTTCGGTAGAGAATTGGGAGAGCTAGGGCCTCTCGAATGCCCTGTTTCATTCTTGTTTTGCTGTTGAGAGTGATTGAAATATACTAGTATTGGAATTCTATTGGAATCCTATCAATTTGGTATCAGAGACAATCCGCTTCCGATGGTGAACTTGACAGAACGTGTTGGCGAGTTGGAGTTAACGGTGGAAGGCGTCAAAAGAGGGGTCGACGACATTAAAGGGAATGTACAGTCGGTGGAGAGAAATGTGGCGATGATGCTCGAACAATTCGCTTCCATGCGAGCGAAATGGGATGAACTGGAGCGGGAAAGGAAGAACAAGACCAGAGAGCGGGAAGGGCCTTCGGAATTCACCTTGGATTCTGACGTAACCCCTGGAGTTATGGGTGGATACAATCCGGTAAGGGGTAGTGGGATGGAGTCCCGAACGGATTTTCGAGGAAGGCGATTGGAGATGCCTCTCTTCGAAGGAGACAATCCAGATGAGTGGATCTTTCGAGCCGAGAGGTATTTTTCTGTCAACCAACTCTCAGATGAAGAGAAGGTTGAGTCCGCAGCCCTGTGTTTCGAAGCAGCCGCACTGTCGTGGTTTCAATGGGAGACCAGGCAAAGAGGAATCCGGAGCTGGGAAGGCTTGAAACAAGGACTTCTGAGTCGGTTTCGCCCCACTCAAGAAGGGTCGTTAGAGGAACGGTTCTTGGCCCTTCGGCAAGAAGGATTGGTGAAGGAGTATCGATTGAAATTTGAGACCATGGCTGCAGCTGTACCGGATGTGCCGGAGGCGTTTTTGGAAGGCCAATTCCTCAACGGCCTCAACCCAGAGATACGAGCCGAGATCAGAGTATTACAACCAAGGGGGCTTGACCGAATTATGCTGGTGGCATAAAACATTGAGGACAAGAACTTAGCTCTTCAACATTACCATCGGGCAGCTGGGTCAACAAGGAGCGGGTATTCCACTACAACCGCGTTAGCGAGTAGGCTGTCACCGGTGACTGCGAAGGGTGTCGGATCCTCCCAAAGGTCAGTGAACCAGCCAGGCCCCCGGATGCAGACTGCAAGTATTGGTGGCAATTTTTCCTTCAAGAAACTTAGTGAGGCTGAGTGGAAGGCAAGGCGAGAGAAGGGCCTTTGCTTTCGTTGCGATGAGAAGTACTCAATTGGCCATAGATGCAAGAACAAAGAGCTCCAAGTGCTGATGCTCTATGATGAAGAAGTAGACGAGCCTGCGACAGAAGAAGAAGGGGAGCAAGGAGGTGACGGAGGAGGGGGATATGGCAACGAGGTGATTGAATTATCTATGAATTCAGTGGTGGGATTAACCACCCCTCAAACGATGAAGATAAGGGGGCTGATTGAAGGACAACCAGTGGTAGTTCTGGTGGATGGGGGAGCAACCCATAACTTCATCTCCTCTGAGTTGGTGCAGCGCTTGAATTTACCAAGGACGGAAACGGCTGGCTATGGGGTGATAATGGGTACTGGAATGGCAGTCCGGGGTGCAGGCGTGTGTAAGGGGGTCAAATTATCTTTAGACAACTTGCAGATAGTGGAAGAATTCCTCCCACTTGAGTTGGGAAGTTCGGATGTCATCCTTGGCATGAAATGGCTGGCTTCGGTGGGTAAAATGAGTGTAGATTGGAGGAATTTGACCATGAAGTTTTCAGTAGGGGGGATGGCAGTGACTTTGCAGGGTGATTCTAGCTTAAGTAAAACATTAGTCTCCCTAAAGGCTATGATGAAGACATTGAAGGAGAGTGAGGGAGGAATGTTGCTGGAAATTGGAGAGGTGGCTGCCGAATGCCATGAGCTGCAAGTTGGGCTGCCAGGAAGTTTAGAAGAATTATTGGCGGAGTTTGAAGGAGTTTTTTCCAGCCCAATGGGACTGCCACCCACCAGAAACAGAGATCATGCCATCAATCTCCTACCCAACACCCCCCCGATTAGTGTTCGCCCTTATCGATATCCGTATCTTCAAAAGAATGAGATCGAAAAGATGGTACGAGAGATGTTGGCAGCTGGTATAATCAAGCCAAGTGTTAGTCCTTTTTCTAGTCCGGTGTTGCTTGTTAAGAAACAGGATGGAGGATGGCGGTTTTGTGTAGATTACCGGACCCTCAACAAGGTGACAATCCCTGATAAGTTTCCTATTCCAGTCATTGATGAATTGCTGGATGAACTACATGGTGCGAAGATTTTCTCGAAATTGGACCTCAAATCTGGCTACCATCAGATTCGAGTCAAGGCTGGAGATGAACCGAAGACAGCCTTTCGAACACATGAGGGCCATTACGAATTCCTTGTCATGCCCTTCGGATTGACAAATGCCCCGGCCACCTTCCAATCCTTGATGAATGATGTCTTCAGGGAGTATTTGCGCCGGTTTGTATTAGTTTTTTTTGATGATATTTTAATCTATAGCCAAAATTTTGACCAACATTTGCAGCACTTACGTTGTGTGCTGAAAGTGCTGGCTGCAAATCAGCTGTTCGCCAACAAAAAGAAGTGCTCCTTTGGGCAATTAGAGGTTGAATACCTGGGCCATATAATCTCCCAACAAGGAGTGTCGGCTGACCGTTGCAAGGTGCAAGCCATGATCGACTGGCCAGCACCGAGTTGCTTGAAAGAGTTGCGGGGATTCCTTGGCCTTACGGGATACTATAGGAGGTTCGTGAAGAATTATGGTAAGATGGCATGGCCCCTCACCGAGAAACTAAAGAAGAACAATTTTCATTGGGATGGAGAGGCTGAACGAGCATTTCAGCAGCTCAAAACAGCAATGGTGTCGCTGCCAGTCCTTGCATTACCTGACTTCGATCAGCCCTTCATTATTGAATCCGATGCATCAGGTCATGGAGTAGGGGCAGTGTTGATGCAGAACCATAGACCGATTGCATTTTACAGCCATGCTCTTAAACCATCGGAGAAGAAAAAATCTGTTTACGAAAGAGAATTGATGGCTATGGTATTTGCAATTCAGAAATGGAGACATTATCTTTGGGGAAGGAAATTCATAGTAAGAACGGACCAAAAAAGCTTGAAGTTCTTGTTTGAACAGCGCATGGTGAGCTCGGAGTATCAAAGATGGATGCTGAAACTAATGGGCTTCAATTTTGAGATACACTACAGGCCCGGATTGGAGAACAAGGCGGCAGATGGCCTTTCGAGAGTCAGTCACCCAGTGGCTCTATTCGCTCTAACAGTGCCAAGGGTGGTGCAACTCGATCAGCTGGTCCGAGAAGTGAAGGAGGACACTTATTTACAAGGAATTATACAAAAGCTAAGGGCAGATCCAACTTCCAACCCCAATTTTCAGCTGGTAGACAACCAGCTCCTCTATAAGGGGCGGCTGTTCCTGCCTAAGAAATCCTCCCTGATTCCCTTGGTGCTCCAAGATGGACATGATGGCAGTGTAGGGGGTCATTCTGGGTTCCTCAAGACTTACAAACGGATTGCAGCAAGTGTTTTTTGGGCGGGCATGAAGCAGGATATTCGTCGATATGTGGAGAGGTGTGTCATTTGTCAGCAAAATAAATATGAGTCCTTATCTCCAGGGGGACTTTTGCAGCCTCTTCCAGTTCCTTGTCAGATTTGGGAGGATATAGCCATGGATTTCATTGAAGGGCTACCAAAATCGGGTCATATGAATGCTATATTGGTGGTTGTGGATAGACTCAGCAAATACGGCCATTTTATTGGTCTCAAACACCCTTTCACAGCTGGAACAATAGCTGGAATTTTCGTTAAAGAGGTAGTTCGGTTACATGGTATGCCTAGGACGATTGTTTCGGATCGAGATAAGGTTTTTATGAGTCGTTTTTGGGAGGAGCTATTTCGACTGCAGGGCACTAAACTTCAACGAAGTACAGCCTACCACCCCCAAACGGATGGGCAAACGGAAGTACTCAACCGGACCTTAGAAACTTATTTGCGCTGTTTTGCATCAGCAAGGCCGGTAGGATGGTATGTGTGGCTGCCATGGGCGGAATTGTGGTACAACACCTCTTACCACACTGCCTCTCGGATTACTCCCTTCCAAGCTGTTTATGGGAGAGAACCACCAACCCTGATCCGATTTGACAAGGGATCAACTCCGGTATCAGCAGTGGAACAGCAGTTGCGGGAGAGGGATTTAGCCTTGGATGAGCTTAAGAACCAGCTGGAACGAGCTCAGATAATTATGAAGAAAGGAGCTGACCGGAAAAGAAGGGATGTGCAATTTGAAGTTGGTGATTTTGTCTACTTGAAATTAAGGCCATATAGGAGGAAGTCCCTAGCTAGCAAACCTAACGAGAAGCTGGCTCCGAGGTACTACGGGCCATTTAAAGTTGAGCAGAAAGTGGGGTCAATGGCTTACAGACTCAATCTCCCAGCCACCTGCCGAGTTCACCCGGTTTTCCATGTGTCACAGTTGAAGGAAGCTAAGGGCAGGCCTGGCACATTGGAGCATATTCCCCTCGAGCTGCAGGCTGACTTAGAAATGAAGGTTGAACCAGAAGCAGTGCTAGGTGTGCGGCCAGGGAAGGGTTCTAATTTGCGTGGGCTGGATATCTTGATCCAATGGAAGGGCTTACCACCGTTAGAGGCAACTTGGGAGCGCTACAACATGATTCAGCATCAATTTCCAGCTTTTCACCTTGAGGACAAGGTGAAAGTCCAAGAGGGGAGTAATGATAGGCCACCGATACAACAAACTTATCATAGGCGCAGTAAGCACCTAAAGGCTTGAGGCTGGAATTAAGAAGTCCGCACATGCAGCTGTAACAAACAGCATGTGCGCTTGGGGAAGGGGGGGTAAAATTGTAATCCACACTGCTGAAAGAATAATCAGCAGTGTGAATGGGGAATTCTGTTAGAAATGCATGGGAGGGGGGGTATAAAAAGGATAGAAGATAATGAATAAGGCAGCAAGCTTTCGGTAGAGAATTGGGAGAGCTAGGGCCTCTCGAATGCCCTGTTTCATTCTTGTTTTGCTGTTGAGAGTGATTGAAATATACTAGTATTGGAATTCTATTGGAATCCTATCATAGACTCCCAAACTTCCTTGGTTGTGGGTAGAAACATAGAGGTGTCACTTATTTCGGGTGCCATGGAACTCCACAACCATGCAATGATCATGGAATCCTATTCATCCCATGCTGCATAGGTTGGATTTTCCTTCGTTGGTTTGGTCCCCGTGATGTGACTTATCTTTCCTTTCCCTTTCTAAGTGGTTTGGATAAGTTGAGACCATTTGAGGTAATTTCTTCCGTCCAATCTATAGGTTGCATGAATTTGCTACAATTCTCCAGAAGGTAGGATCCCTGGAGGTGCTGTTGTTTCTCTTGTATCACAAGAGCTAATCTCACTAGTTTGAGTAGACATCTTGATTGAACGAAGAAACAAGGCTTAAAGAAAGACTAAGAAAGAGCTACGGATCAGTAGGTGCGGTTGTAGCAATAAAGGTTGCCAGAAAACTGAACAGCAATGAAGGCTGGAGGTTAGAAGGATAATCGACAATGAAGGCTCGAGAAGGGTTTCCCATGGAGAGTTCCTTAAAGCTCTGATACTATGTTGAACAAGATAGAAAAGAGAGAAAACCCTTCTTTTAGGAGTAGAACTCTTAGTTAGGTCTAGCCTCTTTCTATTGAAATTTATGGTAAGCCGTACAATAATTAAGGCTAAAATTAAGGCCTAAATTATAGCTAATTACATCTTATCACATGCTTGATTGACTGCTAATTACATGTGAATTGACAACTAATCTTTGACTGCTAATTACGTGCTAATTGACAGATAATCCATCAGTGGCAAATATTCCTTAATTAATGGCAACTCTTCTTCTTTTTCTGCCTGATTCTGCCTTGATTCGTGACACTTCTCCTTTGCATAATAGCCATTTAAGTACATCTGGTTACAGGAAAACAGGATAAACTGCCCTCTAAAAGATAGGTAACCACCCACATAGAGAAACTAACTGGCATAATCCAGGAAATGGAATATCTGGAATAAGTGAAAAATAAAACTAACACAAACTGAGAAATAAAACTAACAAATCAGCTTATCATCAGCCTGCCCTTTTCTTGAGGCCATGTGTAAAATGCTGGTACACTTGGCAGCTGAATGGGATCACTCCGACTTAACTATCATCGCTGACATGTCCTAATGATGGGGAATTCATAACACACTTCCTTTTAATCTTAATTTCACCTCTGTATTATGATTATTGTGTTTCACCTTTTTTTTCTCATGTTTTAAACTTACTCCATCCCTAGTAGAGTAACAATATGTATGTATTTATGTTAATCATACTAATATGGTTAACTTATCAAAATAGGCAAATGAATTATTTTTGCTCTTAAAAAATCAGTATTGCATAAGTATAATGGTCTATGTAACATTTTCTAATCACTTATAGATATATAGAGTAGATTAGTTCAGACATCTCTAATCAATTGTCAAAGAAAAGGAAAAGTATTGAGGATGTAATGTAACTCACAAAATAAAGGCATTGATGGGTAAAATGAAGAATTGCTGCTAGTATTTTATGCTATTGTAATATTCATTTAATGCTAAAAGGGAAGCTTTATTGGACAGCTATAAGACAGACTTTGTTGTCTGGCAAGAAATGTTTGGCAATTAAATACATGTATAAAATATGTCCATAACTAAGATGGTAGGCTATGGTAGATATACAACCATACAAGAAAAGACAAAATTGAAATGAGGTGATCTGTAATAAATTTGAATTGGCACTTGTTGAAGATAAGATATGGGAAATGTGATTAAAATGGTCTGGACATGTGAGAATTTTAGTAGCTATACATGCTAGGAGAGTGAATGCATTGAAAGAAATTTGTAACAAAAGAGGCAAAGAAATACTAAATAAAATTTGGTGAAAACTTTTAGACAATGACATAGAATAAATGGCCTTCCAAAAAGATGACCATGAAAGATAATTAGATGGTTAAAATCCATCTAGTCAAGCCCACCCAATGGAATTAATGCTTACAGTGATAATCTATTTATCCATCTATAGTAATTAATTGTTAAATTTGGTTTTACTCATAAAAAAAAAATGGAATAATGCATGAATTTATTCTTTGTCATAAATTCCTGCATTAGTTCATTTAAATTGCAATAGTAAATAAATTCATGCCTTTGTAGAAAAAGCTTATGAGACTAATGGATTAATTTATAAAAGAAACATATTTTACCATAACTAAAACTTGCTCACATAAATAAAGAAAAAGAGAAGTAATGTGATTACTCGTTAAATATATGATAAAATAATTACTAACTAGATACTGTTTAATTGCTATAGAATAATGAATAAATAATTTAATTGAGCTATATTTATTACCCTTGTGAGGAGGCATTTTAAAAATATAAGATTATTGAGAGGGCCATGTTGGAAACAGAGATAATCTAGGGTAGGACACTATTTTCATATACAATCACAATTTATAGATTTCTATCTTGGGGTTCAAGATATGAATGGGTGCTGTCTGACTGGAGTCTTGTTAGCCTCTCTTGTAAGGCATCTCTGTACCCTAGTCCTGTAAAAGGAAGCATGTGTCATAGGTAGCATGACAAATTTTTAGTAGTCTGTCACCATCAGCAGGAAATGAAGTTTTCCGCAGAAAGTTAACGTGATGCTAAACAAACTATGTGGGGCAAGTCGTTTCTTCTACTATGATCAATATTTTTCTTCCTTAGCATTTGTCATAGTTTCTGTGTAACTTAATCTTGCCTTGGGACTTCAATTGTGTTGTTCGAGGGCTATTGGAATATTATGGGCACATGGTCGATGAATGCAGCCTATAATTGAGGAAACATTGCACACTGGTTCAGTGATTCCCGTTTCATCATATTGGTTGACTATATATATAAGGGAGAAAATATATAAAGGAATAAATGAAGAAAAGGATATTTTTTTGAGTTAGATTTAATCTCCTGCTCTTGGTATCTCTGAATTTCAGACTTAATGATAGTCTGGGGCAGCCTGATTTGGTATCTCCAGTTCTGCCTATTCAGATAGCAGTTCTAGATATGCTAGGCTCACTGGCTCCACCTGTTATCTCCATTGGGGATATAAGTTTAGATGTACTATTCATAGTGGCTCATTGGATCCACCTGTTATCTCCTTCTAAGGCATGCTGCTGTCATAGCCACATGTTCATATTTCTTGTAGTCATCTCTTCCTACTTGTGGGTCAGCACCTCTCAAAGAAACAGAGTACTTTATTCAGTGACCTGGTGATTAATCTTTGAATGATCGGAATATGGAAATGCTTGAAGATAATTTTTGTACTCTATTAATTTTTTAGTTCCTTATTCATGTTTCCATGTTGTAAAGGTTGGTTTCACAATATCAATTATCTTCATTCCCATCGCATGAAACTTTTCTATATTAAGATGGTGTTGGAACTGTCATCATTCCCTTGGTAGAGGGTTGCATCAAGAAGGGCATCTGGCATAAAATTTTGCCACATTATTCTTTTGTATAGTTTTGTATTGTTAACGTGATAAAGTCAATTGACATTATGAATGTTGTGTGACCGACCCTAACTTGGTTAGGATAAGGTGCGGTTGATGATGATATTGATAATGATTACTTTTTCAGTTCCTCGGTCGTTTGGGGCAAGTTTTCTTCCCTGTTATCTTGTTAATCAGTATCGAGTTTGGTCCATTCTGTTGTTAAAATAACCATACCTTTCATCTTCTGCATGCTAAAGGAAATGTAACTCATGTTTGAGACTGACAATATATTCAGGAAGACTTCTTGATGTATTTCGAAGTATTAGAATGAAAGAAAATAATCAGGAGCAACATAGCATAGAGAGGAAGGAAGAACAGTGGCAGAGGGGCATTTGGCAGAGAGCAGATTTGTAGAGATATAGAACAAGAGTGAAAAGAAAGGGGAAGAATCTGTGGGGAAACAGAGGCAGAAAACCTATAGAGGAGATAAGATGTAATGCCCCAAAATTTTCCTCAACTTTTATCTACAACAATGGAAGCAATTTAGTTATAATTACACATTTTAGAGGCTTCCTCATACAAAGCATCAACCAATCAAATCTAACAAATTACAATGTCTAAACCCTTGCCTATAACTCACTTCCAGATATCTTTTCGGTTGGGATTGCCATGTACACATAGCCATCTAAAGAACAACACACCATAAGACCATCTTTGACATCAGCTCCCACACCTAGAATGATAAAAACAATGTGAGTCACAAGACTCAACAAGCATATAATGTGGAAGAAATTAAGCATTGGGGACTTTATTAAAGCTAGAATAACAGTATATGAAAGAAAGTAAAATTCACTTGACAAATTATACACCTTTCTAGCCATACCCAATTATGTTATAATATAGTTATTCTTTTTCTACCTTAATCGTTTGCTCACCCTACATGCATTAATGTGCACTCCACATGCCAAATATATATTATAAAGATGCCATGACAGTATTGTGAACCATCATCCACTCTCACCTTGGCTTCAACCCAAGCCAGTCTGGCGAGTCGTAACTCCCTCGGTTATCCACCGAGTATACAAAAAGTTGGATATCCCCGTCTTGCGGTCCTTCCGTTGCGCAAAATAATAAGTGCGCTAATGTAAGTATCAATGTATCATACACGTACAACAGATATGTGATTGCATCATGTTGTTTTGACTAAACACATTTCTCATGCACATTACTTTTCATGTTGTATACCCCATGTTATGGTTTATTTCATGTATGACACATGCTTATGCTCATGGAATGCAAATGGCCCTCAAGCTCACACATGTCAATATGTTCAATAATATTATATGCAATATCAAGGCCCATAATATTCATTAACCATATGTCGCCCTCTTTGATATGGCAGCACATGTCTACCCTGCCTGGACGTCACCGACACAACGATAGCAGTGTCCTCGCTTAGAGGCCGAGGGGACAAATACCATCACATAGGACCAAAATCACTTAATACACATATATACAACGTCATACATGAACACATGCTTCCACATATTTTATTCAACCACCCATATGTTCTTTTACGGGTGACCAGTAGTACCAGCTTTCCTAGATTGCCTATAGTTTATCATAACAACTAATAGCTGACGCCCATACATCCAACCATTTACTGCCACGACTCAACAGTCGACAACCAGTAGCTTTGTAGCCCACACCGTTAGACACACATAGTTAATGCTATACATCGCTATACCCATATTTGTACGTTCCCAACACACTTATGGCATTAGGCTTCAGCCCAATATTTACAGGTTGATATGTTGATATTTCATATGATTCCGGGGTCAAGTTATGAACCCCTATATGACGTAAGTATTTGTACTGCTTCACTTTCAAGATTAAGGATAATGCCCCTCATTTCTCACATTATTGATTGGTCTAGAATATTTGATAATATTGAAGATTAGACGGAGGCTGGTTAGTTGACTGCCACTGCCATATAAGACAACCATGTGGACACATCGGTAATGCCACAACCACTCCAAGTCTCCCCGACTCTCTAAGATCCTAGTCCCACATTGGTTCGGCATCATTCCCAAGGAAATAGGGCGATACAAAGCCCCATGACGGTTAGAAATAAATATCGCAAGAAGTCTTCTATTTAACTTAAAGGCACTACCACCAAATTCACCAACAACTCACAAGTTATAAAATAGGCACCACACATACTCACAAATTTAATACTTGGAACCGAATCAAGGCAAAGGAGGGAATAAAGTACACAAAATGACGAGAACTTGCATAAGGATTAAAGAGCATGCAAAGAGGGTTTAGAACTTGCCTTTAGGTAACATATTCCAATCTTTCCCGCACTCCCGCTGCGAAGTAATATTTTTACATAAAATATTGAGAGGTCGGCCCAAAATAATTAAATCCAACCGTATAAAATTTATAATTTAACCGTATAAAGCTTCTAATAATTTTTCCCACTTACCTGGCTATCTTAAACTTCAGTTATACGAATTTCTCTTCAAATTTTTCCCAATTCCTCCTCTTTCCAACTATTGTTCGAGCCCTCCTTCCTTTCCAATCTTCCTTCTTCATTTTCTTTTGAAATGGCCGAATTCCAGCTCAATTTATTGGGAAAATGGAAGCAAAATGAACGGCTGGGGAGAGGCCATGTGGCGGCTGTTGGGGTAACTACTAGAAGAAGCCACCGCCTTACCGAAACGACGTCGTTTCGGGGCTGGCCTGGCTGGAAAATCCAGCATTTTCCTTCCCTGCGCGCACACTTGCTCCAGCTCGAACCTACGACCCCTGGCTTCCCCCTCACAGACATGTGCCACCTGATCTACATTCTCCTTCAACCTATATACGCCCACCATTAAATTTAAGGAGACTCCCAGCCTTTTTTGGAAATTGCACTTAAGCCCCAAAATTCCCAGAAAATATCACTCATGCCCTCCCTCAATAATACCACTTACACACCATAATTCTCCATAATCTATCAATCACACCCCTTTCCATAAATACAGTAAATTCATAAATAAAATACCACATATTTGCAATTCTGTAAGTACCACAAATAAAATAATTAATCATCTGAATTGCCCACTTCACTACTTGGCATTCCATTTCACAAAATTTACGAATTGACATGCCATGTCGTCATTTTCCAGTACGAATCCACTGACCCTAAAAATCACCTTGACGGGTTACTAAGAATCCCCTCAATTAAATTCCTTAAAACCATAAATCCTCAATAAATTATTTCCAATACTCAAAATTACATATTATTATCTTTTCCAAAATATCGGGATATTACATAAGAAGGGGAGATAGCTGATATAAGAAAGAAACACTAAAAGATGGAGAAAGTTAGAGAGAGAGAGAGAGAGAGAGAAGTTGTACTAGTAGATGAAGATGAGAAGAAGGAGAAGAGAGTAAGTGGAGGAAGGATCTGCAATAGCAGCAGTGGGTACAAAGAAATAGCAGACTAGAGGGAAGAAAGAAGGAAGAAGAGGGGAAGGGAGAGTGAGCTCTGGCTCTTCCAAATATCTAACATTTATCTATTCAGCACCAACAAGAACAATCACAAGCCTTAATCTCACTAGGTAGGGTTGGCTGCATGAAATCTAGACCTCTACCCATCTCTATTCATGACTAACTTTTATCTATTTTAAAAAACATAATTTTGTAGTACATGAATAAGCCGTATTTAGACAATAAGTTTTCTAAAGCATGCCAAACTCTTAAATCCTACCTGGTATAGTAACCTGTATTGTTTAAATTCTGTCATATAATCAATTGAGACTCCGAATAGAACTACAATACCTCAAGATAAAATCAAAGACTCCTAATGTAGTTATCAAACAAGAGTTTATAATAGTTCATGATAAAATCAAAGATAAACAACAGATAACTTTATTAGTTATCTTTGTGGGTTCCAATCATTTTGATTGCACCACTAGTAAAAACATTAGTTACTGATGACTCAACTAAATCATGAAAAGGTTATGATAGTGGTATGTCCTAATGTACTTCGCTTCTTGTTTGCTTTCTGTTGTTAAACTAACATAAATGGTGTGCTTACATTAAGTGCTCTTCTTTATCAGGACATGATGAATCATTCTTAACCCAAAAAATATTGAATGTGCTGTAGTTTTGCCATGTTTGTAATAATGTATTGGGTTTTTCCTTCCCAAATCAACATTATATCCTCTTATAATGAATATATTATCTACTGTTCTTCTGATAATATAGATGGTGCAGATCATTGGACTCTTGGCCATACCCTAGTTTCTGGAGGAGAAGAGATTTGCATTGGTGGTCAGATCCTAAAAGTCATTTTCTCTCCGGTATCTTCCTTTTACATGGAAATTGCTTCTTATGGAATAGTTTTTTACTTGCTTTATCTTGATGAGTAGAGGTAAATTTCAGAAAAGAAAGTCAATGAAAATGGTTTCACCTCTGTATGCTGGACGTATACAAAACTGTGCTCCCTCTCCCAATAACAAATTTCCATTAAAATCTAATGACACAAAAGAAGAATCACAGAAATTTCAGATGCCTAGACATGAATATTATGCACAAAATTACTTTTAATTTATGAACCAAGAAAACAATCTGTTTGAAAAGTATGGGGACTCTGCTTCCTCCAGCTGCAACACTAAATACTCAGAGCCACCAACACAGCCTTCTTAACTTTTTTAAGGTGCATCCTCCATCATTAGACTGCATTCTTCTTCTTCTTCTTCTTTTTTTTTTTTGGGGGGGGGGGGGGGGGCTTGGGGAGGTGCGGTCGGGGGACAAGAAGAGTGCACACACTTGTATGGAGAACCATCTATCTAGATAATCTCCAAGTTACTCGTGACAGCATAGAATGTCCAAAGTATCTATACCATCAATTGTTTTCAAAATTGAGCTGTGCAAGTTAGATCTTTGGGAATGGAATATTTAGTAAAAATTTGCCAGTGACCCAAAATATTTAAAAACTGTTATGAACAGGGGCATGTGGATTAATATCACAAGTTCTTGAAAATGCTTTAACTAGTTTAGTCATTTTCATGTCAGTAGGTTGTTGTTGAGGACATCAGTAATTTAATCAGATGAACCATTTTTTGCATATAGACATATCTCACATCCTTACCGATAGTTACTTCTGAAATTTTTCTTATTCAGGGGCACACAGATGGTCACATGGCACTACTTCATGCCAGTACTCATTCATTGATTGTTGGTGATCATTGTACAGGGTAAGATTTTGTTCTTTTGGTTGATATATGAAGTTCTCATTCTTGTTCACAAAAAGTTTGATGAAAGGGTTTTGTGAGACAACAATGTTGCAACTACTCCAGTGCTCTTACATAGTATATTAATGCCCCTCAAGCATTTTGTATTGTTGTATTTATACCTTGTCATCTACACAACAACAACAACAACATATCCAGCCTTTATCCCACTATGTGGGGTCGGCTACATGAATTCTAGACTTCCATGTATTTCTATCGTTTGTCATATCTTCATTTAGATCCATATACTTCATATCGAACTTTAATGTCTCTCCCAAAGTCTTCTTGGGTCTACCTCTACCTCTTTTTGTGACTAATTGTTCCATTTCATCAACTCTCCTCACAGGAGCGTCTCTTAGTCTCCTTCTCACATGACCAAACCATCTTAATCTAGTCTCTCTCATCTTCTCTTCGATTGGCACTACTCCTACCTTATTACGAATGACTTCATTTCTAATTTTATCCTTTCTTGTATGTCCGCACATCCATCTTAACATCCTCATCTCCGCTACACTCGTCTTTTGCTCATGCTGGTATTTGACTGCCCAACATTCTGAAGTCATCTGTTTAATCTTTTTCTTTTACCCCATTCTTTTTCCTTTCTACATTTCTCATCTTGTGATTTTTCACCTACAAGCTACTTCCCCCCTCTTTCTCTCTCTAACATATATATGGCTTGTTCCAGTCAAGGAAGTGCAGTTTTGGATATCACTTCCGGTGGAAATATGCATGTAAGTGTCCCTTGAGAATTTATTGTTCTGTTCTCTAGAACAGAGCATGAAACAAGTATTTTTTACAGTATTTTATTTTTCATGTGGTGTAATGCATGTGCTACACATTAGGCAATAAAGCGTGTTTTAAGGGAACCGGTATCCTTCCAAAATTTGTTTCAGAAAAATGATTATTCTTGAGTACAGGTGGGCTGATTTTCTGAAGGGTGATAATATATTGCATGTATTAATTTCGAGAATAATGATAAACATCATGAAGAAACTGGAACAGCTTGTTCCTCTGATTTTCTTATTGAATCCGAGAGAATAGATTACAATATATACATGGACTTTGGCTAAGATTTCCTAAAAAATCTCCTAGACTTTAGCTTCTAGATATTAGGATGAGAACTCCTAATATTTAGGACTAGATTAAATCATAAGATAATCATAATATATGAATAGATAACTAAGATAATTATAAAGGCGATAACCACTTCTTCCAACCCATGTGATAAGCCTAATCAGCTTATTCTTCATCTACGGCAGTAGCAGTTTAAATGGCATTGATGCACAGCTGGAATTCTACACTCCCCCTCAAGCTGGGCTGTGTATATCGAGCATGCCTAGCTTGGATTTCAGTTTCTCAAACATTTGTCTTGGTAGAGCCTTTGTTAGTATATCAGCAGTTTGATCCACTGTTGGAACATAAGTTAAGTTTACTATGCCTGCTTCCACCTTCTCTTTAATGAAGTGTCGATCCAATTCTATGTGCTTGGTTCGATCATGATGGACTGGATTTTTTGCAATACTTATTGAGGCCTTGTTATCACATAGTACTCTCATAGACATATTGAGTTCCATGTTTAGCTCCCTTAGTAACCTCATGAGCCATATTCCTTCACATATTCCATGAGACATTGCCCGATATTCAGCTTCAGCACTACTTCTTGCAACCACTGACTGTTTTTTGCTCCTCCATGTAACAAGATTTCCCCACACATAGGAACAATAGCCTGTTGTAGATCTTCGGTCACTTATGGAACCAGCCCAGTCTGCATCAGTGAACACATCTATCCCTCTATTTCTGGTTTTCTTGAAGTATAGTCCCTCACCTGGATTTCTTTTTAAATACTGAAGAATCCGATGGACAGCCTTAAGGTGAACTTTAGTTGGATTATTCATGCTTCGACTTACCATGCCCACTGCAAATCCGATGTCAGGTCGAGTATGGGAGAGGTAGATTAGTTTCCCCACCAGTCGTTGGTATCTCTCTTTGTCAGTTAAACTGTCTCCTTGACTTTCATCAAACTTGTAAGTTGCATCCATTGGTGTTTCAACTGGTTTGCACCCGATCATACCTGTCTCCTTTAATAGATCTAATACATATTTCCTTTGGGTCACAGAAATCCCTTCTTTTGATCGGGCTATTTCCATCCCTAGAAAGTACTTTAGGAATCCCAAGTCTTTTACTTCAAATTCCTTTGCTAATAGTCTCTTAGCATTGTTAATTTCTTCACCGAAATCTCCTGTGATAATTATGTCATCCACATACACAATAATAATAGCTTTCTTCCCTTCCTTTGAAAATTTCACAAACAATGTATGATCAGATTGGCATTGGAGGAATTCATACCTTTTTAGAACTTTAGTGAGTCGGTCAAACCATGCTCTTGGAGATTGCTTAAGCCCGTATAGAGATTTTCTAAGTTTGCAAACTTTTCCATCCTTACCTTGGTTGTCAAATCCTGGAGGTATTTCCATATATACGTCTTCTTCCAAATCACCATTTAAAAAGGCATTCTTGATGTCAAGTTGGTGAAGCGGCCATTCCAAGTTTGCTGCTAAGGTAAGAAGGACTCGAACTGAATTTAATTTGGCAACTGGAGCAAATGTCTCCTCATAGTCTATTCCATAGGATTGGGTGAATCCTTTGGCAACTAGGCGGGCCTTGAATCGGTTTAAACTCCCATCAGCATTATATTTAACTGTAAAAATCCATTTGCAGCCAACTGGTTGTTTACCTTTAGGAAGATCAGTTATTACCCAAGTGTCATTCTTTTCAAGTGCTGTAATTTCATCCATTACTGCCATCTTCCACTCAGGTTCCCGGAGAGCCTCATAAATATCCTTTGGAATCTGTACATTGTCTAATTGGGTAGAAAATGCACGAAAACTGGGCGATAGTTTGTCATATGAGACAAATTTTGCTATTGGATGTCGGGTACATGATCTAACTCCTTTCCGTAGGGCTATGGGCATATTTAGCTCAGCTGATATCTCCTGTACTTGGGGCTCAATGTTAGCTTCAGGAATAGGAACAGAAAGAGTATTACCTGTATCAACTTCTAGAGATTCAGAATTTGGAGTTGATTCTTGGTCAGTGATGGGTATGTTGCAGTGCTCTACTTTTCCTTGAGGTTTCTGACGTCTTGAATACACAATTAGTTCCTTAGGGTCATTGGAAGGCTGGGACAAGGGGGTTATAAAGGCAGTTTGAAGCTCCAGAAACTGATATTCCTCATAAGGATGATGTTCCCCCTGAATATCAGTTCTGGTGTAGAAGGGTTGATTTTCGAAGAAGGTGATATCCATAGTATTGTAAAATTTTCTGGTGGCTGGGGAATAGCATTTGTAACCTTTTTGATGGGATGAATAGCCAAGAAAGACACACTTTATGGACTTTGGGTCGAGTTTGCTGCGTTGTGGCTGAGTGTTATGAATAAATGCAGTGCACCCAAATACTTTCAATGGAATGGATGAGAGTAATTTGGTGTGAGGGTAGGCTGTAAGAAGAGTTTGAGATGGGGTTTTGAAGTTCAACACGCGGGAAGGCATCCGGTTTATAAGATAGGTGGCAGTGAGTACTGCTTCACCCCAAAAATGTTTAGGAATGTTGGATGTCAACATAAGAGATCTGGTGACTTCCAAAAGATGCCTATTTTTTCTTTCTGCAACTCCATTTTGTTGTGGAGTGTCAACACATGAAGTTTGGTGAACAATACCATGTTTTGATAGGTAGGCATTAAGATTGGAATGGAGATACTCCCGCCCATTATCAGTTTTGAACACTTGAATCTTGGTTTGAAACTGATTCATGATCATGCTGTGGAAGTGTTCAAAGATATTTCCAAGTTCTGATTTCTCTTTCATTAGGAACACCCAAGTGAGTCTAGTGTGGTCATCGATGAATGTGACAAACCACTTAGCACCGGTGATATTTTGGACTCTAGATGGCCCCCAAATATCACTATGTATCATAGAAAAAGGATGAGAGGATTTGTAAGACCGAGCAGGATATGTAGCATGAGTATGCTTAGAAAGTTGACAAATCTCACATTGATAAAGAACAGCCTTCTTATTGAATACTAAGGGAAATAATTTCTTGAGATACATGAAATTTGGATGTCCTAATCGATAATGCCATAACATGGCTGGACTGAGAGTATTTATGCTAGAGTTTAGTGCACTACATGGCTTAGGAACTGAATGTGATGGTTGAACATCTTCACCTCGAAGTAAGTAGAGTCCTGAACACATCCTAGCACTGCCAATCCTCTTCTCCAAGTCCGATTCCTGAAATTCACACAAGTTGGAAGAGAATTTAGTGATGCAATTTCTTTCTTTTGTCAACTTACTTACTGACAGTAAGTTACAACTGAGATTAGGGACATAAAGAACTGATTCAAGGCTGATGCTTCCTGAAATCATAACAGATCCTATGCCTTTTACTTGGGATAGAGTTCCATCTGCTATGCGAACAGTATACTTACTATCAGGACAAGAAGTATACTTATGAAATAAAGATATATCTCCTGTCATATGGTCTGTTGCACCTGAGTCAACTATCCAGGCCTTTGGGTTGTCTTGTTGAACACTCAGGGCATGAAGGAAGTTACCTTTTGAGGCTAGCGTACCAGATCCAGTAGTATTATTTTGAAGAGTTTGTTGCAGTATCTTTTGAAGAGCTTCCAGTTGTTCTTTACTGAAGGGATTAATCTCGGCGTTTGTTTGTGATTCAGCAGTATTTCCACGACCTTCTCTCTCTCGGGCTGGTTTCCAGTTTGCTGGTTTTCCATGAAGCTTCCAGCATATATCCTTAGTATGTCCAACTTTCTTACAGTGTTCACACACTGGTCTGTTCTTCTGCTGTTTGTCTCGGTTGAAGGAATTTCCTTGGGCTACCATGGCAGAGTTCTCAGCTGGGAGAAAAGGGTGATGAGATCCCAGCATTAGTTTCTTCCGGCTTTCCTCCCTTCGGACTTCTGAGAAGACCTCCCTGACACTAGGAAGAGGCTTAATACTTAGTATTCTTCCTCTTACATCATCCAGTTCTTTGTTGAGTCCAAGGAGGAACTGGTAGACTCGATCTTTTTCAACAATCTTCTTATATTGTTGAGAATCTTCTGAGCACTTCCACGATCTTTCTTCAAGAATATCTAGTTGCTGCCATTGGCGAGTTAAAGCATTGAAATAGTCTGTGACAGACATATCTCTTTGCCTTAACTCATGAAGTATACTCTTTATTCCGAACACTTCTGATGTATTATCAGCATTGGAGTAGGTCTCCTTAACTGCATCCCATATCTCCTTAGCAGTTTTGTAATATAGGAAGTTCTCACCTGTTGCATTCGTCATGGAGTTAATTAACCATGACATGACCATGCTGTTTTCCACCTTCCAAATCTTGTAGGTAGAGTCGGTTTCTTGAGGTTGTACCGCAGTTCCGGTGAGGTATTCTTCCTTGCCTCTTCCACAAACGAACAGCATAACTGATTGTGACCATTGGATGAAGTTCTGGCCATTCAATTTGTGTCCAGTAATCTGAAGAATAGGGCCTTCAGGGATGCTGGACATTGGAACAGCCATTCCTCCGGATCCAGATGAGACTTCAGATGTTGAAATCTCGCCTGTGTTAGCCATGACGGCTCTTCAAGAAGCAAGCTCGCAATGGATCAGATTTACCGCTCTGATACCATGAAGAAACTGGAACAGCTTGTTCCTCTGATTTTCTTATTGAATCCGAGAGAATAGATTACAATATATACATGGACTTTGGCTAAGATTTCCTAAAAAATCTCCTAGACTTTAGCTTCTAGATATTAGGATGAGAACTCCTAATATTTAGGACTAGATTAAATCATAAGATAATCATAATATATGAATAGATAACTAAGATAATTATAAAGGCGATAACCACTTCTTCCAACCCATGTGATAAGCCTAATCAGCTTATTCTTCATCTACGGCAGTAGCAGTTTAAATGGCATTGATGCACAGCTGGAATTCTACACATCACAATATTGAATTCAATCAGTTTAGTCCTTTTATACACAAAATAACAATTTTCACAGTTAAAGGTAAAGTGTGCTTGACTTGAGGAGGCTCTTCACTTAAAATTTATGAATGTCCAACTTAAACTGGAAAAGTTTCTCTGTTTCTGCCTCTAATTTCCAAGAACCCTTCAAATTTGACTTCTGGTTTATTTTTTTTAGTACATGATAAATTATTTTTAATGGAATGACTGATCTTCACTCGCTTGATTTAAATCTCCCATGTCCCCATGGGTGGTGGGTTATCTTATTAGTGCATCAATGGGTAGCCTAAATTGATAACCTAGTACTATCTGTTTGGTCTTATTCTTTAAAAAGGCATATTCATGTCTGTAAGTTGGGTCAACTTGCTGGAATATGTAAGGATGATTTCCAAATGGGACACCGGTTGGAGAATTAAAAAAAAATAAGAAACAAAGTTAACTTCAATAGGAACTTGGCACTTGTAAGCTGGAGTGGTTTCAGAAATTCTTATTCTTGACTATAAACCTATCAACAACATGTAACACCCTACAATTTTTGGAGATATCTGGAAATAGGTGGAAAAACTATTTTGGGCTAAAAATGCCAATTTTGGACGTAATGGATGGGTAATGTGCTTAGAATAGACCATGGAAGGGTAAATAGGTTCAAACTGTTGAATGGAGGTTGAAAACTATTGGTAGTGTTGTTGCTCAATTACAACAATGAATTTATAGATGGAAAACCACCTTAGGATGACTCACGTGTGGATTATCTGAACGATGGGTGACTATCGGGAGTGATGGATGAGTCTCTCGGGGTGGAGAGGCAGCGATGGATGGCTCTCCTAGGGGTAGCAACAGCGATGGATGAATCTCTTGAGTAGATTGAGAGTGATGGATGACCCCTCCGAGCGATGGATGACTTGTCCAAAAAGAAGATCGGTTATGGGTGCGGGTGAGGATCCCCACGCAAGCTCTCCGATGCCTAAGTTAGCCTCTCGAAATTATAGAGTAGTCGAATACAAGAAGGAAATGTGAGTGAAAGATCGCCTCTTGAATGGGGGGGAGGACTCCCCTATTTATAGCGATGGAAGAGGCAACCAGGTGTCAGTTGACCAGATTTCTTCGACGAGTAACTCGGAGGTGGTTTTGACCGAGTCTCATGGGAGTCTTGGCGCGCGGATAGTGGGCGTGCCCATGGCGCCCCCGAGTGGGGGTCACTAAGTAAGGGTCACTCGGGGGTGTGGGTGCAAGCAAGCGCGAGGCTACGCGAGCAAGGGGGCCAGCAGCACGTAGAGCCCAAATGGCAGCGCGGGCCAGCAGCACGTAGAGCCCAAATGGCAGCGCGGGCTCGGGGCACCCCTAGTGGGGGTCACCCAGGGGTGTGGGGCACCCCGAGTGATGTCACTTGAGGTGCTAGGCGTGCGGGCGAGCACGAGCTAGGCCGTGCGTGGTCGCACGGGCACATGTGCAAGGCTGGGTGATGATGTGATGATGCGGGCGCGGGTGAACGCGGTGTTGCTGCAATGCCTGTGTGGCGGGTCGCAGCCATGCACGCAGGGGCTCCTCGCCTGGCCATGTGGCGCCATCTCCTTCCTCCGATTCTTTCATTTATTTTCGCTAATCCACTCTGTTCACTTGTTTTGTAGGGCATATCAGGTAGTTTCTGAACTGTCCATGTGAGCTGATGATGTGCTCAAACTCATACCTTGTGTGGTTTGATCCAAGGGTCCTAGGTCAATTAGCCTAGCTAGCCAAGTTGTAGAAGCCATGCATATATGCATATAGGTAGATATGTGTATATGTGTGCATGTATAGCGATGCAAACATGTTGGATATTGATATTTCAGTCCTTCTAGAAGGGTTGTGTTTTGGCAACATGAATTTTATCTCAAAAAGCATTCTAGAAGCCCTTGTTTACTAGCAGCTTGAGACTTGGAAAAGTCTTCTAGAAGAGGTAATTGTTGGCTAATCTCCTCCAAGTCTGGATGCTTCTTGAGGAAGCTTTACGTGGTGAGATTATATATATACATGAATAGCCTACAGGAGAAAGGTTTATTTGCTGGAAGGATTTGTATGCTGAAATTTTGGAAGCTGGACTGAGAAGGTTGGAAACAGAGTAACAAACCTGCTTGAGTTCACTGTTTTGGCTGCATGGTTAAAACTGGATGTGAAAACAAAAGAAAAAAAGTGAAGAGAGGAGTGAGGAGCTTGCATTAGTGATTATACATGTAAGGAAACAAATCAAGGTAAGCATGAGGGTAAAAATTTCTTGCCATTGCTATTATGTCATGCAAACCACACATAGAGCACTTGCACAAGATTGTTTTACATTGATGCATGTCCATCTATGGATGGATTGAGAAGTGGGCTGATGATATGCACTATTGCCACCAATCTCCAAATGGATAGAGAGTTGGGAAGATGAGGTGCTTATGAGACCTGGGTTAGTCATTGATCTGTTTACCTGCATGGTAGTGTGTTATTGTATTAGGCATGTCTATGGTTGCATGTAGCATTTGTGTGGGCATTTGCACGGTTACCTTTACTAAGCCTTGCAGCTCATGAGGATGTATTGGACCACAATGATTGACTTGGGTTAGTTGTGCCGTGCATGAAGATATGAAGATCCTATGGATTATAAATTACAGGGTGTATTTTTAGTCGGCCTTGGCTTGTGAGGTTGATATACAGTTGGAATTATTTATAAAAACCCCCATAAGATTCCCCAGCTGTATATGTATGCATCTAAGAGATTGACACTATTACATTGTTACTGTGCATAGTTGAAGAGATAAATCTATCGGATGCATGGGGATAGGTTATTCTTTCTCTTTAGCTTCAAAGACTTGCTATGGGATAAAGAAATACCAGTGAAAATAGCCTAAGTTAAACGGGTAGTAAAGTGGCTAAGAAAAGCATAAAGCTATGAGTTTTAGCCTCAGTTGTGTTATGGAAGGAAACTGTAGACAAGATTGATCAGAGAGTTGAGTGTTTAATTAAAATGTGGCAGGCTGTTGACCATTTTGATTGTCAACAGCTTCTCCTCAGGAGTTAAGAGACTGTCAACATTCCCTGCATACTGTTCATTGAGTTGATGAAATAATTTGAGAAATTGCGGAGTATTTTTGACTTTTGATCAGTTGAGACAAATGGTTGATAGAAGGTTAGAAACTGTAGACATTGTCCCTTGATTCTGTCTAAAGTTTGCTCCAGTCTACAGAAAAACCAGGCCTCAACAAGAATGAATGCATGGTTTGGATTAGTTCACTTGTAAGTAACCTATAATGTGGTGAAGAGCTAAAATGGGTTTAAACAACTCCAAGTGAACCCTAATCAGGTAACCTGCTCATAAGCCTTAACAAGATAAGAATAAATCAGAGTAAACTATAAGGACATGTGAACCATAATGAATGTTAAGGAGAACTAATTTGGTTCACTTGTAAAGTGACCTATAATGCGGTGAAGAGCTAAAATGGGTTTAAACCACGCCAAGTAAACCCCTAATCAGGTTATCTGCTCATAAGCCTTAACATGATAAGAATAAATCAGAGCAAACTATAAGGATGTGTGAACCATAATGAACGTTAAGGAAAATTAGTGCTAGATCTGGACTAGTTCATTTGTAAAGTAACCTATAATGTGGTGAAGAGCTAAAATGGGTTTAAACCATCTGAATAGAAGGATCACAGGGTTGGACTTGTGGGAAACTGGAGTCCGATTTTACCAAATTGCGGTTTTGTATAAAAAAAAGGGTTAGTTAATGGGGGCAAATATGTATAAGCTAAGAATAAAGATGTAAATGTAGTTGATGTTCATTACGTGCAGTGTATCTTTTCCAACCTTGATAGGAACTGACTTGGTCTAGTAACCTGATGAGTGCCAACAATTAAAGGAGGGATTGTGGAATATGAAATCAGACAATTGACCTCTTCTCACTTAGAGTTTGACTTGAAGTCGGGCTATGTATTGAACATTTAAGGAGTCTAGATGCAGGTTAGTTGACACATAAATGGTTGATTTAAGTTTTGTGTTTACAATACAACGAGGTTCTCACACTACTGACTTTGTTCTAACCTTGTTTTGAATTGGACTGGCTAGTTGGACCAGGTAAATCGACAACTGGTCCAAGTGGCTGGAAAAATTTGCCAGCATAAAAAAAGGCTGTTGTACTGGTGAATCAGCTAATACAATCAGGTTATCATTTTTTTTTTGGGCAAATTTTGTATTTTCTAAATCTAAGATATATTTATTTTTAGTTATTTAATTAGTTATTTTGGAAGAGAAAAAAAAGGACGGCTATAGGACCAACTTATAGTATGACATTGAATGTGGGTAGTAAAATGTTAACATGCACTAATTATGGGCATAACCAAGATGAGGATGTTACATTGGAGTCTTGGTGGCCCATATGATTCCCTTGGATCCTAACACGAGCTCTGTTTAGTCAAAAATCCATAGTCTCATGCTTAGACGTTCCCACGTCATCTCATGTAATTTGCACAAAAACGTATTAACCATTCCTAAATTTGCTTCTAGCTTTTATGGTCTTCTTTAACGTTCTTCATGTCTCCAAAGTGACAAGTACACCGAAATTACGTCATAGAATTCCTCTAGCACAAATTAAGCATCACAGTTCAAGAAGGACTATTCCAAAATAGATGTTGCCATAACCAATTCAATCCAATCTTAGACTTTTCTTACTTACCTTTGGTCCTTAAACGAACGTTGATTTATTCAAGCTTGTTCCAATTTCTTCCGTTTTACATTTTAATTTCATACCTATATGGTTAAGCAAGTTTTGTGATTTAATCCCTTTAAGGGTTCCTTGGGCTGCCAATTCCATCGTAACCTATGCTTCTAGGCCCTATGCCTAGACCTTTTCATTTAGCCACAAGTCTCTTTCAAGGTAATTTGCATAATTCCATGGCTTGGCTTAAATCCTTCCACGTCCCTTTCCTGCCTGATTTTTGAAGTTCTTGCAGAGACAAAATGTAGGAGATGTGCTATAAAAATAGGTTTCAACAGGTGGCTTCTTATCCACAGGTGGCAGCTGCAGCAAGGGCCACTTGGCGTGGTGGGGGCTTGTGCTTGGCGTGGCCAGGGCCACACATGGCGCGGCATGGCCGCGCGTCCAAGTATCGTTTGAGAGCTACGTAGGAACGTTTCAAAGGGCTCCTCGGCTGCAATGGCTCCCCAAGTATCTTGTAAGGTTGTGATGATTCCCTGGTTTGAATTGAGCTTGTCTTTCTCGCTATAGGATTTGACCTTTTGTTCGTTTCCCACATACAACTCTAAATTGTTGTTGCCAAATTACAACAATTGAATTTGTATGTCGGGGAAGCTCAGCAAATAGTCGGCAAGGCTTGGCAAGATGGAAGAGCGAGGAGTCATCGGAGGAGATCAATAGTCGAGGGCTCAATTCGTTGTCCGAGGGAGCAGAATGATGGAGCATCAGAGAGGCAGGGGTGCCTTGAATAGGTCTCCGCCTCTCCGGATGATGCCTGTAGAGTCTATGGATGAGTCTTTTGGAGGGTCTACAAGACAAAAGACAATTAGAAGGCACGCGAGGATTTCTCCCACATGGGCCCTTTGATGTCTAAGTTAGTATAGGTTATGAAGAAGTAGAGATGTAGTGAGATGCAGTATCACACAGATGAGATCCCGAGTGCACTGTGAGGAGGTACGTGGGTTAGCAATATGAGTGGGATGTGTAGGTGAACCCTTCGAGTGAGTGACATGAAAGGGTAGAGAGAGAAGCTCTGTGGATGGAATGGCTTTCCTGAAGTCAAGGGGTTGATAGGTATTTATAGAGGTCGGCTGTGATAGGGACACATGATTGGCACGTGACTAGTGGATGCAAGGAGCCGATGACTCTCTCATTGCATCCGGTGGTCCTGCGGTTAGGCATGCATAAAGGGACCTAGGTGAGAAACCCCTTTCCCCCGAGAAAGGTGAGGAAGGAGAGCCTTAGAAGGCTGGCCTTATCACCTTGAGGTGACAAAGGGTGAGATCTTAGGGGTCTTCAGGTGACTCAGGAGGTCACTAGAGACTTGATCGGATGCTTATGCGGATGCCCGAGAGGGTCATTTGTGGGTGCTCGTGAAGGAGAAGCATGTGGCACAATGCATGGCATGGTGAGGCACACAGGTGCATCGGTTGAGGGATGTGTGATAGACATGGGGGGTGGTGGGGGGGGGGGGGCATGGGCCATGGATGGTAGACGTGGGCTCAATTAGGTGTGCATGGGGGTGGCTGGGCCGCGTGTCCGCGCGGAAGAGTCTTTCGCATGCATGGGCAGTTGGAGCAACATGAGGAAGGCAGCTGCGCGAAAGGCACGCAGAAGGGCTCTTGGAGGGTGGTGTGCGGAGGGCTGGCCCCTGCGTGGGGCATGCGGCTGGTGCAGAAGGTGGCTATGTGGAAGAGACATCCGTGTAGTTGTGGGTGCGAAGGACTAGTTGCGTGCGGCCGAAAGAGCCTGGTTCAGGGCTCCCCCCCCCCCCCACCTCTTATTTATAGGGGGCCCTTGCTTCCTGTGCCTTTCCCCCTTTTTTCTTTATATTTTTTATTTTAATTTTATTTTTGCCATTGGCTTTTGATTTGGTCTTTTTGAGGACACATTCCAGGCACGAATACCTGTACAAAAGCGGGCACACCCCTTTAGAATCTTCCCAGGGACTTCTTTGGGGGAACGGTTTTGGAGTGTAGGTTACAACAATTCGCTTGTAGGTGCTGTTTAGTTTCCGGTTATAATTGATAGCAATATGCAGTTATCAACCATCTAGACTCTTGTAAAGTTAATGGATGAAACCATATTGCTGATAGGGTCACCAATACTTTTGTAGCCTGGATTACTTCCTTCTTTTACTTATGTTTTTCACTAAACATGGACATCTCTTTACTACTTTCTCCATGAAGCCCTTGCATACTTTTTACTAACTTTCTGAAGAGGTAAGAAATAAGAGATTCTGCCTGTCTTTTCATGTTATAGCGGATAGTGGAGGTAGCTGCCTCTCACATTTTAAACCTAATTAAATACATAAAATTTCAATGCTAAATTGATGTTTGGAGTGAAAAAGTAATGTGAGTAAAAGTTAGGGTTTTAATATTCCTTACATGTTGCAGGACTATGACACATTTGATCATCATTTTGTCTTTGCCCCTGTTTGCATTTCTGTCAAGCGCATGGATTTTGAAGATTCATTCTCTTCTCTTTTTGGCTACGTCAAGATTCATTTCTTAGATTTACCAACAAAAAAAAAAAAAAAGGGATTCATTTCTTTTTAATTGTTTATGCAGGAATACTTCCAAACAACTTACAAATTTATAGATATTTCTCCTAATGCTTTAATCCCCATGCATGGGAGACTTAACCTGTGGCCAAAGCACATGCTCTGCGGATATCTCAAGTATGGATGCCCCTCTCTCTCTCTCTCTCTATCCACACAACCCCCCCACCCCCAAACCCAAAGGTTCATTACTGCATTATTTCAGCAGGCTTTTTGTTTGGCAAAATATTTTGTAAGAACTTGACCAACGTTACAGCCTTTAGACATTTGGTCTGTCTAGTTACAGAGAAAATTTTCCAATTTTCTAATTCATCTTCCAATTTCCAATCTATCCCTAAATATAGTGGCCCAAAGAGAGGACAGGTACTCTTCTGAGGACTTGGTTTATTTATTTCTTTTCCTACCCTATCCCTAACTTCTTTCAGATTTATAAGCATTTTTCTTCCAATGTAAAAGCTGTGCTATGCATATCAGCTATTGTTTGCCAAGAAATACTCAATTACTGGTTATCTGCACTATTTTCTATAAAAGAAATACTGAAAAAACATTATGTTATTTTCAGGAACCGCAGAAGTCGAGAATCAGTCATCTTGAAGGCCATTGAAAATGGAGCAAAAACATTGTTTGACATTGTTGCATATACATATGCTGATGTTGATCGTAGTCTCTGGGGTCATGCTGCATCAAATGTGAGGCTTCATGTGGATCACCTGGCCAAACAAGAAAAATTGCCCAAGGTAGCATTCAGGTGTCCTAGCTGGATTTTCAATGATTACGTATGTTATTGAATATGTTTCCCATAACTGTTGATATCATACAACACCAATTTTTTGAGTAAATTACACCATGCACCTCAAAGGTTCTGCGAAATTTCACCAACCACCATTGCATTTAACAGTCAGTATTGAACAACTACAATCACTATTTTTCCCTTTAAATGAAAAATTATATTTAATTAAAAAATAATAGATACCTCTGGTTAGTTTAAAAGACCAAATTGCGCTTATATCTCCACAACTTTTGTATCTTTTTTCTCTCTCTACATGTGGAAAATCTCTCTCCCCTCCATGATCTTTTCCTCCCCTTCTCTTCATTGTCATCTTCTAATCTAACACATATAAACATATGTAGACATATATCTATGTATATGTATGTATGTATACTTTTTAGTTATTATTTTGGTGGTCGGCATAGTTGTCAAAAGTGCACTTGAGGCAGACTTAGGCTAAAGGCTTAGCAGAGGGCGCCCCACTCTATGAGGCACATGCCAATTTTTTCTCTCTCTCTCTTTTTTTTTTTTTGTAATTTTTTTTGATGGACTTGTTAAAATCTAACTAGTAATAACTAGGAAAAAATATTAAAATAAATTTGGGAACACAATAAAACACCCTATTACACCTCGCATCCAAAAGGATCTCTTCTATGTCTTTCACCTTGTGCCTTGAGCCTTTGACAACTATGGTGGTTGGTGAAAGTGGAAAAGCAACATATGAAGAAAAGAAAACAAATAGAGTGAAAGAGGGACCTTCAATGTACTGAACTGATATAGGTCATATATGTGTTGATTCTTTATTAGATTCTCTTCTATTTTATAGTCTTCTTCTTAACTGAAAAGCAGAAAACTTGAGAAAATTTGTAGTAAGTCGGTCATATTCTTCAACAATCTTGACATAAAGGCAGATTAAACGCCAGAAATGTTACATTGGCAGCCCTGAGGTCTTACATACATGGGGTACCTATATGCTTTCTTAAAATCAAGAGAAGGTACCTCTAAAAAACCAGAATATTTCCCATATTTCATAAAGCTTTCCTCTAATTTTTAGTTTTCCTCTTCACCCATAATAACAAAAATGCCTATGTTTTCAATTCCCTCACATGTTTTTTCTTCTATTCTTTTGACATTTTAAGATAGTGATTCAATGTGAAAGGTTTTTCCTTGTTTAGTTTTTTGCTAGTTTTTCTTCTTTGCCATGGCTTTGGCTCACCGTCTACATCTACTTACTGCCCTTGCTTGTTGCATTCAGCAAGATGGCATCGCCATGCTTATTCCATGTGAACTAGGGAATTTGGAAGGGTGTAATAGACATAAACCTAAATTGAGGGCATCTTGGGCAATTCATTGGCAATTTCCGTGACATCATTATTTTTCATTTCATCTCACAAATGGCTTTCAAACAACATGCAGCAATGTGGTAAAATTTTTAAACAGTATGGGCATTCAGTGTAATTTCTGAAATATCAGGAATACTTCCTATTTTTTAGCAAACCTTAGGGGTGCATGGTGTATTTTACCCTTCTTTTATTGGTGTGGTATGTACTAGTATCAGTATATACTTTGGCGTGTATCTTCTCCATGTTCAAAAAATATGTACTTCTATTCATAAAATTTAACTGACAATATAATATTAACTATTTCTACTTTTGTTCAATGTTAAGTGATTTCATAATAACATAGCATAACTTTGAATAAATGCATGTATTAAAATAAAATATAAACATTTTGAATGCTCCTTGTTTTTTCTAATTAGCCAAATGAACAGAAAAATCCTAGACTTTACCTAATTTTAGAATTTTACCTTGACTTAACAATTTTTATATCAATACTTCCTGCTTTATAAGTGTTGCAATTAATCATGCTGTCAGATTTCATCAAAAAAGTACAATCTTGTTGGTAAAAGGAAAAAAATTACTGACAGAAATTGTAATTTTTTTTATGAAACCTGGTAACTTTCATAATATGAAAATTAACATTTTTAAATCACTACTTTGTGCTTTTATAAATATAGAATGTTGTCAGATTTCATCAAATAATATAATTTTCATTACTAAAAGAAAAAATAATACTGACAAAAATTGTACTTTTTTATGACAGCTGACAGGATGATTAAATTACTTCATAAAAAAAATACAGGATGATCAAATTGGATTAAAATAGTAGAATTAGGCTAAATTCAAGATCTTTTTGTTTTTTTTCCATAATTTGGCCTTCATTAATTTATCTTGATCTTTAACTTATGAGTTACGATTAAGAATTTTGTTGTAAAATGTTAGTCCCCTCTTGGGAATGGTAAAAACTCTGTATATTTCTAATAATTAAAGATCAAATATAAGGCTAATTTTATATAGAAAATATATACACGCATGCGTATGAAGAGAGATAATAACATGAACACTTTTTGTAGATTAAAATGAGCTAAAATTTTCATTGACATGTTGTAAATCTAATTTTAAATAAACAAATAGAAAATTAAGAAAAACTACAAATATCTGGTACAAGCTTATACAATCCAAAAATAACTGAGACTAGCTGACTTGGAATATTCTTTGTTTTGTATAGTTTTTTCATTGGATATGTTACATGTTAAAAACAGCAAAAGAGCAGCGAGAATAAACCTTGGATTGGAAAAGTCGGAAGAACTTCCTCAATTAAATTCTTGAATACTCCATGAGGAGTTTAAATAAACAAGAGATCCTAAAATCTAGGAATTTAAATACAAACAGAACTATTTAAAAATACAACAACATAGATAAAACTAATCTCCTAATTTTTAGAGTAGATAAGATTCTATCTCCTCCTAGAATTTAGGAAAGATGGAGCTTTATCTCAATCATAGATTAAGGTATTATTTTTGAATATTTCAACATTACATATTGGCTAATACAGTACAGCGTTCACAACTATTGTGTAATCCTATTTTTTTCCCCTGATCTTGGTGCCCTGCCAGATCTGTTCTGAAAAATGCTCTTCTATATGCCAAGGAACAAAATTTTTGTTTCATTTGCTGAAACTTTTCAGCTTCCTAATAGACTTTATTGGAAAACTCAAATGTTTTTAAGGAAACATTATGAAACGTACCAAAATGTTTTGAAACATTATGCAATGATGAATTATTTCCAAGTTAGGATGTGAAACATTTTTGTTTCTCTGTCTTCGTTATAAGATATGTTTTTTGAGGGTAAAAAAATTTAAATATATAATAGAAAGGTAGACAAAATGTAAGTTAAGAGGAGAGAGAGAACATGGGAAAGAAATGGGGTAGTATTATCATATTTCTTTGTTATATTACAAGTAGGTTACCTTTGTGACTGGAAGGTTAGTGGTTGATTATTTTGAGAACAAAAATAGAAAAAGACATTTGGTTGCTTGTTTTCATTTTCTAAATTTTTGAAAATAATAAAAAGGTTTTTTCAGAATTTTCATTGTTCTTTCCTTATGGCTTATTATTAGTCAAGGAGTCTCTGGCACAACAACCAGGGAGTTGCAACTGCAACTCTTAGGTATTACAACTTTGTTATATTACAACTTATGATAAGTTTCATTTAGTTTGAATCTTGTTCATTTCAAAATTTAGATACTTTTGGTTCATGCAATTAATATAAGATGGATTGAATTCATTTCTGAATTATATGATTGTAACTTTTATGTAGAAAGATGTATATGCCCAAAAAGAAATCAATTGTTCAATTGTTAAACTTTTATAAACATTTAATAGATATCAATTTATGTTTACACTTCTCTAATTGCTTTTTTTTTTTCCCTTGTACATTCATTTCTGAGCTAACCGAAGCCACACATCAAAAGAATATTTTGATCTTTTCTCTTTTCAAAGTGAAACAAGCTATAATGTCCTGTGTAAAGGTATTGTTGAAAAGCAAGCGTTAGTAACAGTCAACTATGCAGTTTTCCATAAAAGAATAGAACACTTGTGGGCATGATTACCAGTTGGTTCTCTTCTTCAAACTATTGTTTCCTGTCCCTCAATCCTCAATTCTGTTACTGATATAACTAGACCTTCAAGAATGCTGGTGGTTATGAATTCTGCAACATTGGAACATTAGTTATTGTCAAAAGTTTCTGTTAAATGGATCTGTTAGCTATATGAGAGCCGGTTACTAAAGTCTATATGAAGGGATATAACTTTTGATGGTGGACACATTGCTTATATCTCTTTTGTTCTCTTCATATTCGGACTCCAACTTGTATTCATGGGAGATCCTGCAGATTCTATTCACGCTTTTTTCACTAAGCCTTCTGCAAAACATATTACAGTTGTATTGGCGGATTTTGATGCATGAATTGCTGCTGTAAGCCTGTAACCTTACTAGACCTTTGCAATCAAACACACTATAACAAGCTGAAGGGTTTCCTGAATTTTTAACTTTTTACTGATGTATGAGCACTGATTTCCTTGCAAAAGTTGGAACTTATTGTAGGGGAGGCATGTTTATGCGGTTTACATGTTTAAGTAAACTTCCACCCCTTTTTTGAGATTGTGCAGGATTTCTCTCTAGACACTTTTAATAGAAGCCTTGTTGTATTTGCTGGTATGGTGGCTAAAGCATGAGCCAACGCGAGGAAAACTGCCCTCTGTATCCCGTGTCACTCTACACCTACTCTTAGGTTGGGCCAACTCTCCTGTGCTTTTCCCGGAAACTGTGTTGTTACTGTGCAATTTCATTTTCACATATAGTGCCTCGACTACTAGTTTGTGAATGCCATAGTTGTTCCCTGTAGAGACGACTCCTAGTTCTCTAAGAATAATGTTGATTACAATCTGGCCAATGTTCTAGAGGCCTCACTTTGAGCTGTCTTCATTGCTTTGTCCAGGACTTTTCTCTTCAGAAGTTCCAGACAACTTGTGGATTACGTTTTCTTTCTTATTGGGCATGCGCATACCTTAGTATCTTCTTTCTACCGAAGCATCCAACTCTGAGGACTCCAGCAATGCTTGGTGCTGTGGCAGTGGTTGGCTTTGCTATGGCATGCTCAATCAAGCACAAACCTCATTCTGAATAAGGGAAAGATATGACCCACAAACTCCTGGATGAATAAGCTGTTGAATGAGGAGTCAGTGTGGTGATTAACATATCTACCAAATTGAAAATTTTATCTTTCCTTCCTTCTAAAAGAAACAGAGAAACAAGATGGTTTTTGCTGTGGACCACTGGTAGTTGTAATGGCACATCTAAGTGTTGTGTTACAATATGGGAAACAAATACTCTGTTTAAATGCTTTTATATTCTGTTGACATATTAATTTGCTCGCAAGACTCTGTGTCGTGTAATCTTGTGAAAGTTGTACTAAGTGGCTTAAATGTTAGGATCCAGATTTATTAAATTTAGTCCATGTACAAATAAATCTGAACTTTTGCATTAATTATTGAATCTGGATGTAATAAATAAACTTGGTCCAGATCCAAACCATTTAGAGCCCTAATCCCAACTATCAATAAAAGCTTTATAAAATCTGAAGGCTTGTTGCAATGTCAAGATTCTACTCATTTTAGCAGCCAATACCATTGATGTTTTCTTCCAGCAAAGGGCTGACATTAACCATTAAAACTAATTTTAACCTCCTGAAAAGTATTTTAAAATTTGGAGCTACCAAGTCAACAATACTCTAAACTAATCATATAATGTCACACTATTGCTAACTAATCATATTACTTTATAATTTCACACTAATAATAAATTTATAATTATTGGAGAGTGTCCATCTTAAACATCTAACTTTCAAGATATTTGTAAAACAAAAGACAATTAAGGGTGCAAGGTGTCTCCAATACGAGCCTTTCGATATTTAAATTAGTTTTAGTTAAAAAATAAAAAAATATTTAAGTATTTTATGTAGGAGTTATTGCATACTTTAATTGGAGGGATTATCCCCTATTTATAGCAATCAAGATTATCTGGAGGAAAGGGATCCTAATCTTTCGGGATTGCCTATTATGGATCTCCAGTTGAAGATCTCAAAGATTATTTGATGTATTTTCATCATGTTATACCATGGACCTGGGAAAGGCTCTTAAGAGAGTCTCTTAGGGATTACTCTGTCGAGAAGGTCTCTCGAGTTTCCTTTTTTAGATCTCTTCCTCTTGAGCCCCATCTTAAGTTTGGATCCACTTTCTTAAACACAACCAAATATTATGATAAAAAAATATGTTTAAAAAAATTAATATCATTATCTATAAAATTAGTGTTAATCACAGACGATTAATTTAGAGAGTATTTCAGTGACTTTGAGAACGTGCTAATGACGTGTACTATAAATATTATCCCTTTTTTAGGCATATTTTCACATCTTTCCAATAGCTAAATACCGACATTAATCCAACTTAATTTTATTGAAATCTTCTCTTTCTATGTTCATTAATTTGTCAATTGATTTACTTCTAATGGCTACAAAGGCATTTTATTGTCCTGCTATTTTTGTAACTTTTTCCCAACTTACCTTCTCTATGATAAATGCATTAACAATATCCCAATTCTTAAAAATGATCAAATATCGCTTTACTCAATTAAAAATAAATACTCAATTAAATCTAGTTTATTAATTGATTAATTTTTCTGGATCTTGAAACCCTAACAAACCTTACTTAATTAATAATATATTTTATTTGAGTAATGTTCGAAAGTTAATTAAATTTGACATTGTTAAATATAATTACACGATGAAGATAGATTTTTATCAAAATATGTTAATCGATTAAATTAAATATATTACTCTATTAATATCTTGTTTTCAGTTTAAGCATATGTTTTTGTAGAAAATATCAAAATCGAGGATTCAACAAATATATTAACAATATTCTAATTTTTAAATATATTTTTTAGAGATAGGATAAGTAAAAAATCCAAGTCTCACTCAATGTAGAATTGATTATCAAAATTCCATCTCTATCAAGAATAAGATAAACATAATTTGAATTTGAGCCAAATTCAAGATTTTACTAGGTGATGGTAAATATATTGTGTTTTGAAAAATTTATTAATTAATAAAAATGTTTGGAGATTAAAAATAAAGTATAACAACTATATATATATATATCTAAAAACAAGATATATTTATATAACATTATCATATAATATTATAGATGCATTTCATTTACACACGCGTGCACACATATATATATTGCTAACTATTGTCTTTTAAAAATAATCATTAAATATTAATAAATGTATTTTATTTTTAAATAAGATATATTTTGTTTATAATTTTTAAATAATTTTATTAACTAATGATATACAAATATATGGTATTTTAAACTATTTAATCAACTAATAGAATGTATTCATTAGTGTTCAATGATTGCCTTAACATTGCCCATACATGTGTGTGTAACATGGATTATGTAACGTTTGTTAAAAATAAGTAAAATAAGTTTGTGGTAAGATAAAATTGAAATATTTTTGAATCAAAATATGAAATAATTAAAATAAAATTAGAAAGTATTTTAAGATTTTTATCAAATTATTTATTAAATTTTTTAAAATACACTAGACGATATATGCGTTATTTTTTCTTATCTGTAAGATTCAATATATACTTATCTTAAGAGAATAAAAGATAAACATATTTAAAAATACCTTGTATGTTTAGAGTCGTCAAATAAACTTAATAAATACATTAAAAATGATACAAGATATGAAATACTTTTCATATTTTATTATTTTTGATTTATATCTTGATTAACAAACACTATCGACAATGTATCCCTCAGATGAAAGCCTTAGGGAAGTGAAAAATGGTGGA
Organism: Diospyros kaki; assembly: GCA_036245055.1. Classification (NCBI taxonomy): domain Eukaryota; kingdom Viridiplantae; phylum Streptophyta; class Magnoliopsida; order Ericales; family Ebenaceae; genus Diospyros; species Diospyros kaki. The sequence goes on from BSEG01000010.1 coordinate 7,457,869, forward strand.
TGTGTGAATGGGAGTGAAGGAGACGCGTAATTGACACCTTTCTATCCATCTATCCTCCATTAATTTTCTCCTTTTTGCTTGCTGCTGGATGAACGTTGAAATGAAAGGTCCCAAGTTCACACTATTCCCTGCACCTGCGCGCATTTCCATTTCACATGTAACGCACGCAGCACCATTGCTTGCTTTTCTCATGTATGTGAATGCATGTCACAATTTTCATCTTCCCACAGGTCAAAACGCCCATCCATCATAATCTTCGCTAATTCTCGCTTGTTCTCATGTATGGCTTCAGGCGCGACTGACATGAAGAGCGGCGTAAGAGAAGGCAGAATTCACAAGACTACCACGTTCGCCCGAGCCAGCCAGCGAGCATTGTGGTAGCTAGCTACTTGATTCAGTTAAAGAGAACACAAAGCGCAAACCTTGGGGGAGAGAGGGAGGAGGGAGATGAAGAAGCTCACCCTGGGAATGAAAGAGGTAGCGAAACGCTTAAAAAGAGAGCTCCGAGAAGGCAGTTTCCGGGTGGCAACAACCGTGATCCTGTGTTTCTCCGTCGCTTCCCTCGTCTTTCTCTTGGGAATGTTCATCAACGCCCGCCTTCGAAACTTCATCTTCTCCGAAGACATCTACTTCCCTCCCCTCAACGCCATCTCTCCACTCTACCCATGGCTGACGAGAAACCCCTCCCATTTCTCCTCCTGCATTAACTCTTCAAATCCCAAGCAGCAGCAGCCGCCGTGGCATTCGATGACGGACGAAGAGCTGCTATGGCGGGCCTCGATGGTGCCGCGAATCGCAGAGTTTCCGTTCAACCGGACGCCGAGAGTGGCGTTCATGTTTCTGACGAGAGGGAGGCTGCCACTGGGTCCCCTCTGGGAGAAGTTCTTCAAAGGCCACGAAGGGCTCTTCTCGATCTACCTCCATACTTCGCCGGAGTTCACCGACGAGCCGCCGGAATCATCCGTCTTTTACAAGCGAAGGATTCCCAGCAAGGCTAGATCAACACATCCTCACAACCATCATTAATAAGTATTACAATAGGCTGGCTAGTTTCATAAGCCTGCAAGGCCGTTTTGGGCATCTTACACGGTCAGCCTCCCTCCCATCAACCTTGCACAGCACTCCTAAAATACGACGTGTTGTGTTGTGTTTGCAGGCAGTGCAATGGGGAAGGCCATCGATGATCGACGCGGAGAGAAGATTGCTCGCCAACGCCCTCCTCGACTTCTCCAATGAACGATTCGTCCTCCTCTCCGAAACCTGCATTCCCTTGTTCAACTTCTCCACCGTCTACACCTTCCTCCTCGCCTCCAATCGAAGCTTCCTCGGCTCCTTCGACGACCCCCGCAGAATGGGCCGCGGCCGCTACAACAAGAGGATGATGCCCGCGATCTCCCTCTCCGACTGGCGCAAGGGCTCCCAGTGGTTCGAAGTTCACCGGAAGCTGGCCGTCGAGATAGTCTCCGACGTGAAGTACTACCCGGTTTTCAGAAGCCACTGCCGGCCGCCTTGTTATATGGACGAGCATTATTTGCCGACGTTGGTGACGAAGGTTTGCCCGGAGATGACCACGAACGGGACCGTTACTTGGGCGGATTGGTCCGGCGGCGGCTCGCATCCGAAGAGGTTTGTGAGGAAGGATGTAACGGAAGAGTTCTTGAATGGGATTCGGTTTGGGTCCAAGTGTAGTTACAATGGCGGCCGGGAAAGCTCCATTTGCTTTCTTTTTGCGAGGAAGTTCCATCCCAGCGCGCTGCAGCCTTTGCTGCAGATTGCCCCTCGCTTATTCGGATTCAATCCTTAATTATTCATCCTGCACCCGTGAAGGATCAAAGACTGCGTGAGCTATGACTCGCCGGTCTAAATTATGGAAGGAGCGAAAGAACTTAATTTTGGATTACTCATTGTAAATTTGTTGTGCCCTTGTGCCTATACTGCCTATTACCCCCCCCCCCTTCCAAAAAAAAAGATATTGACATGGCTAATAATGCGAGCGGTTAAATAGTAGAAATAGTCACTAAACTTTGTACAAAGTATAAAAAGTCATTGAACTTTATACTAAAGTACAAAAATATCACTGAACTTTGTACTAAATTACAAAAGCGTTAGCATTTCGTTAATCTCTTTTAATTACAATTGATGGTAGTTATAAAATTATATAGTGTCAACATTCAGAATTGGTCCACCGTGATTCGTTGACCCGCATTGGTGTAATGAATCTGAGAGGGAGAAATGGGTTTTCTGGTTTAGTTTGTTGACCCACCGACCAGTTGCCTTTGCAAAATATTCCGATGCTTAAGTTAGTAAGCAAGGAAAATGTATGAGTAACAGCAAGTTGGCTCTAGGGAGAGTTGACTGATATATAAGAGAAGGAGATGTCCTCCTGCACGTGTTGTATGTATGCAGGTGATGAGATAGAATATCCAACATTGGCAGAAGCACTCATGCAGCGGTAAGGTGCCGACTTGACCCTTATTAATGTAGATAGGATTTGTTATTAATGAGGATAGATCTAAGATGGACGTGCAAAAATCCAGAAATGGTTGCAAGGGGCCAAGATGGGACTGACATGGGTCGATCAAATGGGCCGAGAGGATGGGGCCAGGTCGAGCCTAAATAGCCCAGTTGGGGCGACCCCTAGTCCATTAATACTTTCTGGCATATGACCTTCTCATTATGTGAACTAACCGGTCAAGTTGGCAAACTACAGAAGTCGCTAGGAACTTACTCAAAGTGTAGTCGGGAGCTCACTCATATAAAGCCCTCTTGGTCCTAAGATCTGAGTTCGTGCTCCAACAATGTGTGAAATCGTTTCGATGAACTCAATTCGAGCTCTACTAGACTTATGCAATTGGGCTGGCCTGCTAGGTCGAGCCCAACTTATAAAGAGTAGAGCGAGAAATACCCGTAACATATACTAATTTGAAGTTCAATAACATTTTTATTATAAATTAAAATTTAATAATATTTTTATATCTTAATATAAAATTTAATAACTATTTATACTATTTAGCCGATCCAAAAGGTGTACGTGAACAACAAGAAGAATTCCACTCCCGAGAAAGCCACCTCTTTAATGAGCTAAGCTCGGCCCGGAGAGGGGAAGATAGGTGGGCCACCAATATATCCAACGTGAACAAAAGAATAGATTGGGCCTCATCTGCAAGAAGAGTGGGCCTCAGGCCAGTCCCCTTGCCATTAATTAAGTGACCTAATTAATGAATATATGAGAAAGGACCACGTGCCGTGCGGTGCGGTGCAGTGCAGCGCAGTTGTGACGGGTCAAGGTTAATCATCCCCCAGACAGAAGAATTTAAAAGGTGCCCTTCTAATGCAAAGCAGCCCGCTGCCCCCGCAATGTCCCAATTATCTCTCCTTATCTTACGCCTGTGTGGGGACCCCGTCCCCATTGCAGGCGGGCGGGCACATACAATACGAAGCCGCCGTCAATACGGACCATTTTTCTATCTATATATGTTCCCTTCCACTTGCTATATATATTTCCATTTCCAACTCGTGGGCTGCCCATCATGTAACCACCAAACCAAAAGGCGAGGGCAATTGGTATGGTATGGTATGCTCACAAAATTTTATAATTTTCATCAAAACTATATGTTACGACTTTGAATAAAAAATAAATCATAAGTAAACCATCAAACACAAACGTAAAAAAAACTTAAATAAAAAAAATTACGAATAAAAAGAATAAAATATTACTATGATGGTATTGATACAATAATTTTAAAATATTAGACATTTATTTATAAATTTAGCACTCATCTATAGATATACATAAAAAATTATATATATTCTAATCAGATGATAAATCTTTAATTTAAGATAAATCTTAACTACAGTCAAATTTGATATTTTAATCATAATCAAATTTAAAATTTTAATTACGATTAAATTAAAAATCTCAAACTCAAAGATGAATTTGATTGTTTGGTCATGTCTTCTAGATTCTTAGCCTTAGCACCATGTATGAGTGTGTGTGTGTAAACCCAAACCCATACCAAGCATCCATGCAAGTTTTGCTTAATATAGTTTAGTCAAATCTTTACCTCTTAATGGAAGCCACACCCATGAAATATAAATACAATTGATGGCAATATAAATGAGAATATGGCTTAGTTTTTTATATAAAAGGTAACATGGTGCTGGCACCAATGATTGATTGTAAGGTCCAATCCAAAACGTTGGATCTTATTTTGTGGCCTCTAATTGGTTCATAATGGCAGCCCAGCCCCAACGGATTTGAAAAGTAAGCAAGGACTCCCACTCAAAGCAATCACCTTTGAACACGTCAAAAGACGAAAGTTAAAACGACTTGGAAATTGGAATCGGCGACCAATCTCCATTTTTCTCCTTTCCTTTTATTTCACTCCCCGGGATATCAGATGCACCCACGAGTCCCACTCCCCAGATTGTATCTGGTTCTCGATATCTCTATAAATAATAATAAATAAATATGATTACATATATAAAAATGGGATTTTTATCACTAAAAATTCCCCCCCCCCCTCTCTCTCTATTATATATATATAATATTTAAATAAGATAAAAGTCAATATATGTTTTATATATATATAGATATTATATATGTTTGAAACTTCAAAAGATTCTCAAAACTCTAGTATTTAATGGTCTTTCTTGGCCAGCGTATGGGCACCTTCATCTGCATCTTCGTCGTCTTCCTCTCTCACTCTCTCTCTTGTATTTGTCTTCATCCTTTCTCCATGGCTATATAACTCTCTTCTCAACTAGATTTGCATATTTAGGGTTCTTCATCTGTCTCACGGGGTTCATCCTCTCTGTTTCCATGTCGGGGTTTGGGCAAATATGAGATTCCGTTTAATGTATTGATCTATCTATCTGTGTATTCTGTACAGAATCATCTTGATTTATTTTCTATATATATATATATATAGCGTTTTCTCTGAGAGAATTTACAGTCTATAGATTCTTAGTGGAAGAATCTAGAAAAAACGTTCCATAGTTCTTATACGTAATCCCATATTCCTTCCGATCGATATCAGAGAGAAGAGAGAAGAAAGAAGAAAGAACCTCCCTTTTTCAAAAGGATTGGATTGGCCACCTCTCTGTGTTTCTCTCCCCAGAAATCAGAGAATAATAGTCTATTATCTGTTATTATCATGAAGAGCCAATACCCTAATTTACTGCCCTCAACCGCCAAGCTCTTCAATGCTCCAATCCATCGTTCCAACGTCGTTTCTTGCTTCTTCTTCTTCGCCTTTGGCCTTACCTTCGGCGTAATTCTCAGCTTCTATCTCAATCACTTTTCCTTGAATCTGCGCTTCACCCAGCTCCCCGCCGAGGTCTCCACTTCGCCGGCCGCCGGCGGACGATTCGAGGAGTTCCTGCAGCCGTCGAATCTCACGCACGACATGAACGACGAGGAGCTGCTTTGGAGAGCGTCGATGACTCCGAGGATTCGGGAGCCTCCATTCAAACGAGTCCCGAAGGTTGCTTTCATGTTCTTGACGAGAGGGCCTGTTCTTCTGGCACCCTTGTGGGAGAAGTTCTTCAAAGGCCACCAAGGGTTTTACTCCATTTATGTCCACTCCGATCCCTCTTTCAACCTGTCGGAGCCGCAAAATTCGATCTTCTACGGCCGCCGAATTCCCAGCAAGGTCAGTGATCCATCTTCAATCCTCTCCTAATTATAATTCAATAATGAATTAATTTTGGTCTAGAACAAGACAAATTAATTGATTACCCAATCTGTTATTCTTTAGGCTTTAACGATGATTTTGCTGACGTGATAAATTGCTCTTACTTTGATCTTAATAATTATCATCAAAATTAAAATAAAAGCAGATTAGCTATGTGTCCAATCAACCTATCAAGTCGATTTAAACAAGAATCGAAGATCATAGTTACCTTCCCCAAATAAGATTCTATAAAAACTAATCTTCCACGCATCCCTAAAAAAAAGGTGCCATCTTCTAATCAGCTTAATTATTTTATGGCTGCTTTTAACAAGTATTATATATGGTTTCGATTCAATAATTTAATGTAACATAACAGACACTAGCTTAGTCGAACGAGGGGGAGATACTTGAGAAGATATTCCCACCACATATTCGTATTTTCCCATCAGTAAATTTTCTTTTCTCTGGGAAAACTTTCCTTCCTCCCAAACAGTGGATAAGATGAAGCATGATGGTATGATTTAACTCCTGATTGTACTTGCCGACAGTTCATGTGAATAAGATTTTCGTCCTCCTCAATCAAGGGGAGACTGACTAAGGGAAGACAAAATTAATGTGGAACAGTGGAAGGCTATATTTCCCAGTAAATTGCAGCTTCATGTATGCTTTTCAACCTTATCAGAAGTGCAAGTCTTTTCCTCTTCAAGTCTTTTCACAACAGAGATAATTCTCATAGACAAAATATAAAATACAATTAAAAATAATTAATATATTAGAGAGTATAAACTTCATATGTGTACTTGTTTCTTTAATTTAATTAAGACTTGTGGTAATGACAATGACATATAAAGGGTAATGCTAATAATTCTCTTAATAATAATGATTAATACAATAAATGTTTATTATTTTTAGATAATGTGTATTTATCACATATTATTTTTAATTTTAAAATTATTTTTTAAATTAATTAAATAATTTTAAACATGATGTATCTATCACCAACTATACAATTGTGTGGAAGTAAGTATTAATTACATTGTAGATGTTAAGAGCTCCCATTAATAAATGTGCTCAACGGCCATCCCAGAATGTGAGCCCAGAAATTAAACACTGAGCAAGCATATGGTTCTTTACTTCTTGGCTGCAACCCACCCCTAACTTTTGGGCCCAAAAGCCTAACCCCTCACATGGTAAGGGACACTTGCCTTTCAAGAGCCATCCCTCTGTTCACTCTTTCTTTCTTGGATCCACTCGCTAGTTTTCTTAAGTCTGTGTAGGGAAGTTTAATTGTTTTATCTTAAAGACATTGGAAAATTTTAATTAGCTGGAGTTGTAGAGATAACTTTGCAGCCAGCCACAACCCTTGAAGATTTATATGTTTTAAGTTTTATTTGTTAATATATACGATATAGTATTTAATGAATGAATATTGGTTACTTTGCTTGACGGATGAGATATTGATGCAGGGAGTGGAATGGGGAAAGGTGAACATGATGGAAGCGGAGCGGCGCCTGCTGGCCAACGCCCTCCTGGACGTCTCGAACCAGCGCTTCGTCCTCCTCTCGGAATCCTGCATCCCCCTCTTCAACTTCTCCACCATCTACTCCTACCTCATCAACTCCACCTCCACCTTCGTCGAAGCCTACGACCTCCCTGGCCCCGTCGGCCGCGGCCGCTACAGCCACCATATGGCCCCAAACATCACGCTCCGCCAATGGCGGAAGGGCTCCCAGTGGTTCGAAATCGACCGCCAGCTCGCCCTCGAGGTCATATCCGACGACAAGTATTTCCCGACGTTCAAAAGCTACTGCAAGGGCGCCTGCTACGCTGACGAGCACTACTTACCGACGTTTGTGAGCAGTAGGTTCTGGGAGAGGAATTCGAACAGAAGCTTGACGTGGGTGGACTGGTCCAAGGGCGGCCCGCATCCGGCTAAGTTTATCAGAACGGACGTGACGGTGGAGCTTTTGGAGAAGATGAGGAGCCAGAAGGAATGTAAATATAATGGGAATGTGACGAGGGTTTGCTTCTTGTTTGCCAGGAAGTTTACGCCCCATGCTCTGGACAGGCTGCTGAGGTTTGCCCCCAAACTGATGCAATTTAATTAATTAATCATATATACATATATATATATATAGGGTTAGGGTTAACATTTATTCATTTCTGATGATCTTGGGGTATGGAAAGAGTTTGCCCTTGGATTTTTTCATTGATTTGTTCAATTATTATCTTTCATAAATTTGATTGATAATTAAATTGTAATCAAACATGTAAAGGGAAAGGAGGAAGAAAATGAGAAAATAAGTCATGTTTCAATTTTTTTGTCAATTTCTTGTGTTCGCTTGAAAACGATAAATAACAAATCTTCTATAGCTTTAATCAGAGCATATCCCGAGCCTCGCAACAAAACTGTTGTTACCAAGACACAACAATGAATTTATTTGACGAGAAACATCATCGTCTAACCATCTGAGTCTGCAAGGAAGAACACAGTTAGAAAATGAGAGGAGGTCCTCGCGCAAATACTCGCATACTTAAGTTTTGCATAGCAGAATTTTCACTAGTACCATATATGCACGTACATTTTTTGGAATGAATGTTTGTCTATTTATAGAGGAGTATAGAGTAATACTACAAAAAAAACCATTTAACGGCGATTTTTTTTTAATGTTGCGATGGTTTTTAATCGCCGCAAAGTGTTTTAGCGGCGATTTTCAAAACCGCCGTAGATATAGCCGTCGAGAGGAATTTTGTGGCGGTTGTCAGCAACTGCTGGAGTAATCGCCACGAAGTGATATTTTTTGCAACGGTTTACAAACTGCCACTAAAATATATTATTTTTTGCGGTTAGTAAAATTTAGTAGCGATTTCAAAACCGTCACTAAATATGAGTAATTAGCACCGACTTCAGCGGTGGTTTTTATGTGTAAAGAGTATTGAATTTACTAACAATAATCTGCTAAAATAACACTGTATAACAATTTTAGCGGTAGTTTTAAAATTGCTGCTAAAATAACACTGTGCAATTTTAGTGGCGGTTTTAAAAAGGCCGCTAAAATAACATTGTACAAGAATTTTGGCGTCAGTTTTAAAACTGTCGCTGAAAAAAATACTATATACACAATCCACTGTGGCTTTAGCGACGATTTCAAAACTACCGCTAAATTCTATAGAAGCATTTGCTTCAACTACGATTTTAAATCCCCTATTTATATCAAAATACCTGTAAGTTATAACCTATATACCCAACTCAAAGACAATAACTCAACCTGTTTATTCATCAAACTATAAATATCCAACTCACAAATAACCTAATTAAGTGAGTAACCTATATATATATATATATATATATACCAAATTTACAAACACAATATCTCAATCTATTTAATCAACCAATCATAAATATTCAATCCAACTTAAATATCCAAATATGTAACATATCAAAGTCCAATCAAAATAGACTTACATATCAAAGTCAAATTTAAAAAGTTTAGAGGTCAAGTAGTTCAAATATTTGAACAATACATCAATTTTGTTGGTTTGAAAGTTGCGGTGTCTCACGAATGTCATGACTAGATATCGAAGACCGCCTTATTGTTGGTGAAGCTTGTCCACTATGCGCATATGATGCCTAAAATAATTAAAATGAAAAATCAAAATTCATAATTTTAGAATTAACATATTAACATACCATTGAATTGAGCATAACAGCAAACTCAGGTGGTATATTTCCCACAAGGTTTGTGAAAATATAAGTCATTGCACCTACGTCTCTAGACTTTGAACCCTTTGATTATTAGTTTGTATTTGTTCTAACAATTTTTGCATTTTTTGTTGGTATGCTACAACAGATGGACCGATATTATTGGAAGATAAGGATATCCCATTGAATTGACTAGTGGTCTCAAAAACTTGATTTGGACTCAAACCGAGGCCCAAACCTTGGATTCGACTTGAGTGTTTTTTTCCTAACACCTGAGCAAGTGTCTCATGTAAGGAGATTGACCGGTCTTTTCACAAAAACTTAAAAATAAATTAATTGAATTAATTTAAACTAATTAATTAATTAACTAAAAATTAAAAAGAAAAGTTAAACATATTTTTTTAAATTTTTTTATACATTTTTAAAATTTTATCTATTTTTAATATAAATATTAGATTATTTTTTAAAATTTTGTGATGATTCTTTAAAATTGTTGAAAATTTTAATGTTTTAATTATTAAAAAAGTAAAATTTAATATTAATTTAATTTTTTAATCATTATATTATTTCTTAAATTTAGAGGCAGTTTTTGAAAAATTGCCACTAAATTTAATTTTTAATTTTTAAATTAATAATTTTCGCGACAGTTTTTGACCACCGCAAAATGATAATTTAAATTAATTTTTATATCACTCAAAATTTAACGACGATTTTGAGAAGCTGTCGCTAAATTTAATTTAAAATTTTAAATTAATAATTTTAGGAGCAGTTTTTGACCGCCAAAAAATGATAATTTAAATTAATTTTTAAATTATTCAAAATTTAACGACGATTTTAAGAAACCACTGCTAAATTTAATTTTTAATTTTTAATTTTTAATTTTTAATTTTTAAATTAATGATTTTAGCGATAGTTTTTGACTGCCACAAATATTCATTGAATTTAATTTTCTAATTATTCAATTATTTCTTGAATTTAGTGACGATTTCTTAAAAGTGCCGCTAAATATAATTTTTTAATTATCTAATCAATAAAATTTGCGGCAGTTTTTGACCTTCGTAAATGTTAATTTAATTTAATTTTTAAAATTTTGAATTATTTCATAAATTTTACGACGATTTTTAGAAAATCTCAGCAAAATTTTATTTTTTAATTATTTAATTTTTAAATTTTCGACTGTTTTTGTGAACCGCTGCAAAAAATTGTTACTAAATATCCTTTTTTTTATTTTTAGTGTAATCTAAAGTAGTTTAGAATTAGAACTCTTACAGATAACATCTATCTTGACTTTTCCTAATTTGGTTAGAATTAAGATTCTTATAGATAACGTTTATTCTATCTATTCAGGATATAATTCTTTCTAGATGGTTGTCTATCCCTTTCCAAGAAGTATATTTGAATATCAGAGTTATTTAGTTTACATGTTATGTGGGATCCCCCTGTAGAGCCTGGCTTTGAGGGTCGCGCAATAGAGCCACGGGGCCTCACGCGTTGGGTTGCTAAGGCACCGGGCGCAGGGCCAAGTGGTCATGTCCATTTAGTTGTTAATATCCCTATATTGCGACAACAATGGATTAATTGCACAAGCGAGGGACCCAAGTCTCACAAAAAATCCAAACATATCGAGTTGCAATTCCATTTTATCCGAGAAATCATAACACGTGGAGATGTGCATCTGGAGAAGATTGCATCATTAGAGAATGTTGTGGACCCACTGATCAAAGAACTTTCACAAAGTCATCTTGATCGCCATCTTGAAAAGATAGGTACGAGATACCAAGCAATGATGCAATGAAGATCTGTAAGTTGTAAATCAAGATTAGTACAAGTGGGATATTATTAGTGTTAGTGCCCTAATGGTAGATTTAGATGGCATCTAACTATTGTATTATAGGACTAATATTGTATATCTTGCAAATATAATAAAATATATTTTATATTTTAAGATTATATCTTCATTCATACATCTCCAATCATTTATATGAATAAGCCCTTAGATTTCTTGATGATACTCTTATCCTTAAGTGTTAAGAATATGTGAAAAAAATTCAAAGTTAAGGATTTCTTAAAAGTATTCTCAATCCTTAGAAAGTCGAGGAGCCCCATTCATGCCCGACCGATTGCCGCAGTTGCTGCTAGTACTCCTTCCCCATCGGAGGCCGAGAAGGTGCCGTTCTAGCGGAAGAGACGCTAGGTAGCTGTCGAACTAGGGTCTGCTGGTCAAGTTCCTAATGCGTCGGACTCCCTAAACGAAGCTGCTGAGGTGCCCGGCTCTTCGGGTCCTAGGCCGATCATCGACATTTTAGGCCCTTTGGGTTTAAATCCATCAACCAATGTCGCAAGCTTATCGGGATGATAGCGAGTCAGTGCCTCCTCGATTGATGTGTGCTCCGCGGCCAAGCTTCTGGAGTTGTGATGACACTAAGCAGGATTCTCGGAGTCTCTAGAGCCATGTCTTTTGACCGGGGAAATTTGTCCAGGACCAGCTCCTCGTCGAGGCCAATCGGAAAAGGCTTGCCTCTCTTAGGGAGAAGGGTTGTATCGATGGGTGAAGATGTTGCAACTGCGAGCTACCAGTGCCACTCACCTGTTATTTATGGAGTTAAAAATAAGAAAGGCTAAGGCCAAGGCTGACTTTGACAGCCTTTATGGGCGGGCTGTTTCGACTGATGAGGAGGGGGAGAAGGTAACGTCTAGATATCTAAGAGTGGCCGGTCAGAGGGACCAGGTTTAGCAGAAGTTGGTCGAGCAAGACGAGAGGATTAAGAAGTTGGAGGCAAAACTAAACGCTTCCCGCCAAGAAGTTGCCCACTTGGAGGCTTGTGTAAGGAGGGAGGCTCTTCTACAATATCTAGGGGGCTTTGACGCGGCGCTGGCGCAAACCTCATTACTCTGCCCGGGGGTGGATTTTATTGGGTGTGACCTCTCTAAGGAGGTAGTGGGTGGTTGACTCTTGGATCTGGGCTCGTCAGATCCAATCGTCGAAGACAAAGCTTTGGAGGGGGCTATCGAGGCTAATCAAGCAGAAGGAGATGCCGAGCAAAAAAGCAAGGTTCCTAATTCACCTTGGTCGAATCACCTTACCATTGGTCCTTAGGGCAGGTCTTACTTCTTTTTGTTTTTACTACATGTAACTGATTGACATTGTAACCCTGGCTTTATTTATTTCTTTTTAAAAAAAGTCATTTCCAAGTATGGCTCGGCTTACCCTTTGTCTCTTTCGCCATGCTTTTTCTTGTCGTCATTATAGGCCTGGGATCGGGGCCTCAAGGTTAGTCAATACCAGCGGGTTAGGGGGTGTGCGTGTGATGACTGTATTCTATCCTCGGTTTTCCTTAGGATGCCCGAGTGTAATGGTTTGAGCACCGTGTTTCGAGAACGTGGGCGATGTGGAGTTGGAACGCGTGGCTGTAAAGGCGAAATAACTCTTGGTGGCGCAAAACATGCCACTTTTCTTGAGAGGGGGTGCTTTCAATGGAGAATGGGCGCTTCCCTGGGAAGTGCACCGACTCCCTAGGGCGGAGCATTGACTGCTTGGGTACGAGGCTCTGTTTCACTAGTGGTTCTTCTATCGATGAATGCGGGGCATTAATGTTGAAACGAGCGGCGTTATCGTCAGTGAGGTGGATGACGCTTGGCGTTCCTTAGTATGCCTATAAAAGAAGGATTGTTTCTGCTTCCTTTTGCGCATCCTCTACTCAGTGCCTGAGCATCTTTCTTTTAGCTAGATATTTTGGGGTCTGATGGTTGGTGATGTGAAGTCGGGTCGAGGCTCTACCGGTCTGTGACATTATCTCTAGCGACGACATGGTCGATTCAGGCGATGCGTTTCCGACTAGAGTTAGCAGTGATTTGTGGTTTCGGGTGTTCGCGATATACGGGTTGACAGTTCCCGGTGGTCGCGATACGAGGGCTGATTTATTCCTTAGCCTTGAGAGGTTCGCCTCCTGTTGCCTTCGTCTTCCTGCTTTCCTTGAAATTTCAGGTTCTCTGGGGTCCGCGATCATCACGTTGGTGTTGTCGCATTTCTTGGGCTTCACTGTGGAGTTATTGCTCTTGCCCTAGCTTGGGTGGGTCCGCATCGCTAAGGTGTGGCTTGCGGGGGTATCATTTAGCTAAGGGTTATTTCTGCTTCCTTTTGCGGGTATGGCTTGCAAGGCATTAATGTTGAAACGAGCGACGTTATCGTCGGCGAGGTGGATAACGCTTGGCATTCCTTACTATGCCTATAAAAGAAGGGTTGTTTCTGCTTCCTTTTGCACATCCTCTACTCAGTGCCTGAGCATCCTTCTTTTAGCTAGATATTTTGGGGTCTGATGGTTGGTGATGTGAAGTCGGGTTGAGGCTCTACCGGTTTGCAACATTATCTCTAGCGACAACATGGTCGATTCAGGCGATGCGTTTCCGACTAGAGTTAGAAGTGATTTGTGGTTTCAGGTGTTCGCAATATACGGGTTGACAGGTCCCAGTGGTCGTGATATGAGGGCTGATTTATTCCTTAGCCTTGAGGGGTCCGTCTCCTATTGCCTTCGTCTTCTTGCTTTCCTTGAAATTTCAGGTTTTCTGGGGTCCGCGATCATCATGTTGGTGTTGTCGCATTTCTTGGGCTTCACTGTGGAGTTATTGCTCATGCCCTCGCTTGCATGGGTCGGCATCGCTAAGGTGTGGCTTACGGGGGTATCATTTAGCCAAGGTATGGCCGAGAGGGCCTCTAGCCGATTTCTGCCCCAGTTTATCAATTCCAATGCTGGTCATGATGTTAGCATTGATTTTCTAGCATTTCGTGATGGGGAACTGCTAGGGGCTCTATGAAGGATGGGTATTTGGTGGCTGAGTCGACCTTGTTGTACAAAGGTCTCATTAGCTGCGTAGGTCTTGTTATGCTAGGATTTGACTAGGATAGAATATTGAGCTGGCTCGGTTGTATTTTTATTGTAAGTGAACCACCGAAAGCGTAATAAAAGACCTTGTATTGTGGACATGCTTTGTAATGGAATGGAGTAATGAAATGAAAGTTTCTCGAATGTGAGTACCTTGCACTTTTCCTTTGCTTTTGTTTGTTGCAACGCTTGATTGCCTAATTGCTATGAGTATTGAACGATTTAGGATTGCCACATCCGCCTATTTTGTAGTGGGCTTTGGTGAGGCCGACGAAGCTTTTGATTTGCTTTTACTTGAATAAGGTTCGTGCTGTTTTGAGTAATAAAAAGGGAAATACTGAGGTGACTCGCGAAGCAGACCGAGATGATCCGAGATCCACCGGTGCTTGTTTGTCACAAGGCTTTATTGGAGATAGGCTGAGGTAACTCGAGGTCCGTCGAGGTTTGTTTGTTACAAAGCTTTATTGTAAATAGGCCGAGATAACTTGAGGTCAAAGGCAGCAGATCGAGGTAAGTCCATCAAGGCTTGTTTGTTACAAAGCTTTGTTGTAGATAGGCTAAGGTAACTCAAAGCCAAAGGCAGTGGACCGAGGTAACTCGAGATCCGCCAGGGCTTGTTTGTTACAAATCTTTGTTGTGGATAAGCTGAAAAAACTCGAGGCCAAAGGTAGTAGACTGAGGTAACTCGAGGCCAAAGGCAGCAAATCTAAGCAACTCGAGATCCGTCGGGGCTTATTTGTTATAAACCTTTGTTGTAGATAGGCTGAGCTAACTTGAGGCTAAAGGCAGCAGACTGAGGTAACTCGAGGTCCACCAAGGCTTGTTTGTTACAAAGTTTTATTGTAGATAGGCTGAGACAACTCGAGGCCAAAGGCAGCGGACTAAGGCAACTCGAGATCTGCCGGAGCTTGTTTGTTACAAATCTTTGTTGTAAATAGAATGAAATAACTCGAGGCCAAAGGCAGTAGACTGAGGTAACTTGAGATCCACCGAGACTTGTTTGTTACAAAGCTTTGTTGTAGTAGGCCGAGGTAACTCGAGGCCAAAGGCAGCAAATCGAGGTAATTCGAGGTCTGTCGGGGGTTGTTTGTTACAAAACTTTGTTATAGATAGACCGAGCTAACTCGAGGCCAAAGGCAGCAGACCGAGGTAACTCGAGATCTGTCAGGGCTTGTTTGTTACAAAGCTTTGTTATAGATAGGCCGAGATAACTCAAGACCAAAGGTAGTGGACCGAGATAACTCATAGCCTGCGATAAGAAAAGAAACTTTGGGTCTGGACCCATATGAAGATTTTGACATGTGATAAATGGGAGTATATTTATTTGAACGATACAAGAAAATAGTCGTTAAGCTATAATACTTCTGCAGGCTGGCTGCGCTCCATGATCTGGTTAAGGGCCTTCCTGAGAGTTCGGCTAAGTGGTAAGCTCCCGCGTCGAGGTTATTAGTGACTCGGTAAGGGCCTTCCCAGTTGGCACCAAGTTTCTCTTATGATGGTTGTTTTCTTGGATCTTCAATCTTCCTTAGGACTAAGTCTCCTTCTTGAAATCGTTTAAGACGAACTCCTTTGTTGTATTTTCGAGCTACTTTTTGTTTGGCGGCTTGTTCACAAATTTGGGCCTGGTCTCAGATTTCCTAGACAAGGTTGAGGTCGGCTCGATGGTTTTCATTGTTAGTGTCTTCTCGAAAGTACTGTAGTGTATTCTGGGGCTAGGTTCCTCAATCTCGACTAGGATCATAGCTTTTGACCCGTAGGTGAGTTGAAAAGGGGTTTCCCTAGTCGAGGTTTAAGCGATGGTGTGGTATGACCACAATACCATGGGGAGTTCGTCTAGCCAGGCTCCTTTTGCATCATCCAATCGTTTCTTTATCCCTACCAGTATAATCTTGTTGGCAGCTTCAGCTTGGCCATTGGTCTGGGGGTGCTCGACTGAGGTAAAGACCTGGTGGATACCGAGCTCTTAGCAAAAGTCTTGGAGTTCGTCGTTGGTGAATTAAGTGTCGTTGTCCGAGCTTAGCACCTCAGGGAGACCGTATAGGCAAACGATATTCTTCCAAATGAATTTTCAGATTCTTTCTGTGGTGATTGTAGCCAGGGGCTCAGGCTTGATCCATTTTGTGAAGTAGTCGATTGCTACTACCATAAACTTAGGTTGTCCTGTTGCGATCAGAAAGGGTCCAAGGATGTCTATCCCCCATTTGTAAAACAACCAAGGGCTGGCGAGGTTGTGGAGCTCTTCTGATGGGGAATGATGAGCATTTACGAACCTTTGACACTTGTCAGAACGTTTCACATAGGACAGACAGTCATTCCTCATCATTGGCCAATAATATCTAGCTCTCAGTATTTTTGTAGCCAGGGACCGCCCACCGAGGTGGCCTCCATATACGCCTTCATGTATCTCAGTCATGATGCATATGAACTGGTCCAGATTGACACATTTGAGAAGTGGCATGGAGTAATCTCTTCAGTATAGTTGGTTCTCAAGTAGGGTAAAATAGCAAGTTGTTCTTCTGAGCCTTTTAGCTTCTTCAGCGTTAGCAGAGAGTGTCTCGTTTTGTAGGAATCGGAGGATAGGGGTTCCCCAAAATTCGGGCACCGCTTCTATTGTTTGTATGTTGGGAAGATCGATGGTGGGTAAATGCAAGGCCTCCTGTATGACCAACTAGTTGTTTTCGGATTTCTTGGTGCTGGCAAGTTTTGAGAACAAATCTGGAGTATTTGCCGGATCGACTGGTCAGTCTGTACCGTGATATGATGACTTTGGAAATATAGCCTGAGCTTTCAAGCCACCGTCACCAATGCTAGCACTAGCTTCTCGATCTTCTGATATCGTAGTTCGGCTCCTTGAAAGGTTTTGCTGATAAAGTATACCAGCCGCTACGTTTTACCTTCCTCTCTGACTAATACTGCACTGAGGGCATTAGCGGTGACGAAGAGGTAAAGTGAAAGTTCCTCTCCAGGCTCTGGTCTTGAAAGGATGGGGGGGCTACTAGGAAGGCCTTTAGTTCCTGGAAGGCGATTTCGTATTCTTCCGTCCACTAGAACTCAACTGACTTTTTTAGGCATTGGAAGAATGGCTTCTCTCAGTCGGTCGATTTCAGGAGGAAGCGAGACAAAGCTGTTATTCGGCCTGTTAACAGATGGACCTCCTTCAGGCTATCAGGACTACGCGTTATGAGGATAGCTTCGAATTTGTCAGGGTTGGCTTCAATTCCTCGACTGGTTAGCATGAATCCTATAAACTTATCGACTTGCACCTTGAAGGCGCATTTGTCAGGGTTAAGTCTCATGTTGTGCTGCCGGAGTTGCGCGAAGATTTCGATTAGGTTCGAGCAGTGGTCCTGTTTTTCTGAAGTCTTGGCCACCATGTCGTCTACATAGACTTCGATGTTCTGGCTGATTTTTTTAGCAAATACTTTATTCATCAGTCACTGGTATGTTGCACCTGCATTCTTTAGTCCGAATGACATAACCCTATAACAGAAGTTGGCATTTTTCGTGATGAATGCTGATTTTTCTTCGTCTTCAGGGTACATCCGAATCTGATTGTAACCGGAGTAAGCGTCCATGAAACTCAAGTACCTGTACCCGGAGGTCGCATCCACAAGGCGGTTAATGTTGGGCAACGGGTATAAATCCTTTGGGCACGCTCTGGTTAGGTCAATGAAATCGACACACATTCTCCACTTTCCTAAGGTTTTTTTTACCATGACTACGTTAGCGAGCCACGTTGTGTATGGAACTTCTCTGATAAATCTTCCCTTTAGGAGTTTGGTTGTTTCCTTGGCGGTTGCACACTGTCTTTCTTCTCCCAGTCTTCTCCTCTTTTGGGAGACCGGTCTGGCCTCTAGATCTAACGCCAGTTTGTGGCAAATGACAAGTGGATCTATCCCGGGCATGTCAGCGGGGATCCAAGCGAAGTGGTCAGTGTTCTACCGGAGTAGGCTGATAAGCCTCTCCTTTAGCTTACTTGGTAACGTAGAGCCTATGCAGACAACCTTTTCCTGGCGAGGGCCAAGCTTATAGGGTGGAGCTCCTCTGTGGGTTGGGGACGTCTATCCGAGAGCTAGCTTTGTAGGTTCAGTTCAACCATATGTACATGGTGCTGTGGGCCCTAGTTGTCGACGCTCGTTGCTTGGTTGCTATCGGAGGCTTCACCTTTCTTCTCATCCTTGCTAGGCTTAGGGCCCTGGGTTTTCAGGTTATCGTGGTAACATCGCCGGGTCTCCTTTTGGTCAGCGTGGACGACCTTGACCTCGATGTTTGATACCAGGAATTTCATGGCTAGATGGGAGGTGGATACTACTGCGCCCAAAGTGTTGAGGAATGGTCGGCCTAGGAGCGCGTTGTATGGCACCCGACAATCTACCACCAGGTACTGGATAGTGATAGCCTTGACCGGCGGGGCTGTCCTAAATAAGGTTGACAGGTTGATGTAACCCTTAACACCTACTTGCTCTCTTGAGAAGCCGGTCAAGTTTTCTTTAAATAGTCCTAGTTTTCGTTCGAAAATGCCTATCCTTCTTAGGGTAGATAGGTACAACAGGTCGATTGAGCTATCCTGGTCTATCAAAACCTTTTTTATCAAAAAATTTGTGACAACGGCCGAAATTACCATGGGATCGTCGGGGTGCGGATCAACTCCTTCATGGACTTTATCTGTGAAGTAGATCGCAGGGTGTCGGGCCATTCTTCTTGCTTTCTTCTTAATATCATCTATTGTCAAGACTGCATGAGGGTATTACTCTTATGCCAAGCTTGGCACTCTGTTAGTAAAACCTCCAGAAATGGTGTCAATGACCCTAGTTATCCGATCAGTTGGGGGTGGACTGATGCGAGAATGGGTGCGGGTAGTTAAGTGGTGGTGGTTGTCGCTTGATCCTTGGGTATAAGCATTTCTAGTCCGTGCCATGGTGTGACAGCGGGGAGGTTGGTTTGAATGGCTCTAGTGAACTTATGGGGTAGGTAAGTTTTAGCGAGCCCCACAGTGGGTGCTAGATGTTCCTTCTTGACCAAACGAGGACAATCAGAAGTAGGATCACAACGGCAGGGCGCGGGCTCCCGTGACGGGTCGGTCCACGGGGCGGCTGGCACTTGTAAGCACTGTGACGCTTAGTCCTCTCTGGACCTAGCCTTGGCTCAGTGCCAGCCTACCACAACATCATTGCTACTCCCACTGGGTATCCGCGCGGCCGTCTCAGATCCTGTCCTCATTAATGGCGGATCTCATCCACATTAATGAGAGTCTCGTCGCCACCATGCTACCACCTGAGAATCTCCACCAACGCCGAATAGTCAGTCTCATCACCTGCAAACGCACGATGAATGCGTGCAGGAGGACATCTCCTCCTCTTATATCAACCAGCTCTCTTCAAAATCAAAGTATATTCTGACATTTGACCTATTGATACCCTATTTCTCCTTACTTTCTTACTCACTCGAGCGTCGGAATGCTTGCAGGTGCCAACCGCCCCCCGGACGAACCCATTCCTGGAGCCCACGCTCTGTCGTTACGATCCTACCTCCAATTGTCCTCTTTTGGTCAGGAAAAAATATCTAAAAGTTGAGCCTAAGAAAAGAGCCAAAATTGGGCCCGAACGATCCAAGACTGAACTTACATTTTTCAATCATTCTATCTCTCGATAATATCAAAAAGAGTGTTTGTAATCTTGTATAACCTACCATTCTCTTGTATCTTTTATTCACATTTTGTCATGATCTTCTAAATGCAATGAGATAAATGGCAAAAACATTTTATTCTTTCAAACTAAAAAGAAAAAAAGGAGTCGGCAATCTTATTTATATAATATTTGTTCAATGGAATTGCATGTATAAATAACTAATTGTGAAAATAGATTCATTAAGGGCTTCAAGATACTTGTTTTGATGTTACACGTGACCATAATATATAAAAAGGAAAAAATAATTTGTAAAAATAATTAAAATATAATAAATATGTTATTATTATGTTTGTTTGTAATTCTTGCATTATATTCTTTTGTTATATATTCATTTAAATATGATATTTTGAATAATTAAATACTTAATTGGCTTCAAAATTAAGTAAAGTCTGTTCTTCAATCGGGACAATTAAATCACCAACTTCCGTAGAAAACAAAAATAAAAAATACCCCGAGACAAACAATGAGAAAGAAATTTACAGGGCACTCCAACTGTTCGACGAAATGACGACCCACAGACTTCTCTCCTTCAATACAAGTAGTAGTGTCATAGATCAAGACTGATTCACGCCGCTTGCATCTTCCGACATCGACGGCGAGTCCGAGACCGACTCCGGTGCTTCGTGCGACGGGGACACCTCTACTCCCCTTAGCTCCTCGATCAGCTTCACAACCTGGCTCATCTTCGGCCGCTGATCGGGCTCCGCCGAAGTGCAAGCCATGGCCACCTGCAGCAGCCCCACCATCTCCTCCTCGATGTCCTTGTACCTCATCAGCTCCAAGTCGAACACCTCCGCCGTCCACTCCTCCCTCACCACGGACTGAACCCACCTCGGCAGGTCCACCACCCCGCCGTAGCCCATCCCGGGCCCAACATTTTCGCCCATAGACGGGCACTTCCCGGTCAGCAGCTCCAGCAGCAGGACCCCAAACGAGTAGACATCCGATTTCTGGGTGATTTTTCGAGGGTCCACTGCTTCCGGGGCACGGTAGCCGTTCATCCTCTGGAGGTTGCTTGCCGGAGGAGCAAACGCAGACAGGCCAAAGTCGGAGACCCGGGCATCGCCGGCCTTGTCGAGCAGGATATTTGTGGACTTTATGTTGCCGTGAGTGAGCCTTAGAGACCTGCACAAGCTGTGAATGAAGGCCACTCCTCGAGCTGCTCCAGCTGCGATCTTGAGCCTTGTTGTCCAATCCAGTGGGGTTCGGCCTGGCCCCCTATTCCCTGTTGAAGAATTTACCAACTTTTATTTCAAAGAAGAAACAAAATATGTAGAACGAATTGCTGTAGATAAAAACGATTGACTCGAAAAGCTAAAACTCATGAAGACACACGAAGTGGAGTATAGGCAGTAAGAACTTGGTATACTGTCGTCGTTAAATAATTTCTTAAAACTTAACATCAATGACAAGAGACTACGACTAACGAGGTAGACAACGAGGGCAGAAAGAACAGTGCCAGCTGATTTAGGAAAAAATGGAAACAGCCAAAATAAAGGAAAAAGCAGAAAGAAATATCTTGCCGACTGTGAACAGTTTTGTATTTTGCACAGAGATACGATGATTCGATCACAGGATTTGAGTATCCACTCCAAACATGAAACAGGAAATTGGGTCTGCAGCCTTGTCCATTGTTGGGTAACAGTTTCTGATTTATGTGGGGAAAAAAAGCACAAAGCCACCGTAAGGTGGACCCAGACACGAGGAAAGAAATAGGAAAGAGCCAAGTTAACTTCGCCATCAATCTTCTGAAAAAGGTCAGCATCCAGGAGAGCCCCAATGCCGGTGAAAATAGTTCAGGTTCTCACTTTTGGCCATGGAAGAAGTGGTCCGGTTTCATCAATGGTTAATCAAAGACTTTCTGGGACCTACCAACCAACTATGTACTCATTTTCCCAGCTCCCAATCACCCCCTGATACCAATACAAAGGAAAGATTCTTGAATGTTATCATTTGAACTCAACCCAACCCAACCCATCTTTCCTTTCAATTTGCTTTAGCTGGACTTGCAATTATTCCATTAAATTGCATCACAAAAAGTAGCAAATCATTCAATTTACATAACACAAAACCACCTCAACTAGATCACCTCACGACAATTCAACGATTAGCTCTTGGC
This sequence comes from Diospyros kaki, assembly GCA_036245055.1. Classification (NCBI taxonomy): domain Eukaryota; kingdom Viridiplantae; phylum Streptophyta; class Magnoliopsida; order Ericales; family Ebenaceae; genus Diospyros; species Diospyros kaki. Next base: position 7,479,933 of record BSEG01000010.1, read on the forward strand.
ATCTTTTTCCATGAGAGAATATCTATTTATCAGGATCTGATCGTAAACGTCAAATAGAAATCAAGAGAAAATAAAAGACAAATGATTTGATCTCGATAGTCCACTCAATCGATGATTCTGCACAGGAAACCTTTCAAGCCAACTTTATCACTAATAAGTGATCAAAAGACTTAAATTTTGGGCACATCTTGGTTATGTATTTAGTTATAAAAAAAAACACAATAATTCAAGCATTAAGCCCCATGTGCTTTCATGCTGATCCGTGACCTAATCCACCCACTAACTGAAGATCTGATAACCAAAACAAACTATAGTTTATATGCAATTATTTCACTCCTCCAAAATGTCTGATTTTTGCATTTTAACATTGGGAAAATGTTCCGGTGCGATGAACGTACCGTGAAGAAGCCAGAACAAGTTGCCATTGGGCATGTAATCGTAGACCAGAAGCTTCTCGTCCCGTGCGAAGTAATAGGCCTTCAGGCTGACGACGTTCGGGTGGCGCAGCTTCCCAAGAATATCCATCTGCTGCTCAAACTCGCGTTTTCCGGCGATGGTGGCGTCCTTGAGGCGCTTCACGGCGACGATGTTGCCGTCGTCCAGCACGGCTTTGTAGGTCGTCCCGAACCCGCCTTTTCCGAGCATCTCCGCCGAGGCCCTGAGCAGGTCTTCGAGCTCGAACCTCTTGGCGCCCTCGAAGAACACCATTCTGCCCCGCTCGAACCCGGGTTGCGCCGGGTACGGGCTCGACGAGTAGACGATTTTTTCGCCCTCCAGGAGCTGCGATGACTTTACGTCTCGCGTTTTACCGGCGTAGTTTCGCCAGAAGTAGCAGTACAGGAGAAGGGAAACCACCGCGAGGACGAGGACGTCGCCAAGTATTATGGCGATGATCGCCACCAGGCTTATCTTGCCGGCGTGCCGCGTTTTTCCGGACTTGATAGGGGCTCCGTTGGCTGGAATCGAGGTTGGAGACGAGGAAACTACCGTCGACGGGTGGTTGGTATCGGGGCCCAACGGAGAGGCGGTGGCTCCGGATGATCCGGGTCGGGTGGGGTCACTAGAGAATGCCTTGCATTCAGCGAGAGGCGACCCACAGAGGACTGGGTTACGGGCGAAGGCTGATTCGGGGAAACTCGAGAGCGACTTGGGTATTTCGCCGGCGAGTCTGTTGCCGGAGACGTTGAAGTCCTGCAGATTCGGGAGATCCAGCTGCGAAATGGAGCCCGAGAACCGGTTCTCCTCAAGCCGGAGAGTGAGAAGGTGCGTAAGACGGTTGACTTCCGCCGGAATCTGAGCGGACAAGTTGTTGTAAGACAGATCGAGACGGTACAGCCGGAATAGCGTCGTCACGGACGCCGGAAACCCGCCGGAAAACTCATTATCAGAAAGAAAAAGGAGCTTCAGGGCGGTGAAGTTAGAGAGGTCGGGAATGGGTCCGGACAGTCGGTTTTGCTTGAGGCTGAGAACGCGAAGCTGGGTCAGAGAGGTGAGCGGCTGAAAGGTTCCGTGAAGGTCCAGGCCTTCGAGAACGAGCCTTGAAACTCGGTTTTGGAGACAGGAAACGCCATACCAAGTGCAAAGATTAGTGGAAGCATTCCATGTGTAGAGCTTATTGGATGCGTCTGACGCGGCTTTAAACGCCATTAGTGGCTCAGCGTCTGGGTTTGGCGAGGCGTGGAGGAGGAAGGAGAAATGGAAGACCAAGAGAAAAAGAAGCAAACATGACTCCGCCATTGTTGCTCTGCAACAAGAGAGGGAGAAGGGGAAGAAAATTAGTAGAGTGGCAGTGAGTACTATGCTCTGCTTGAGCCAGCAGCCCCGATCATGTGCCGTTCAAACTATGCATTGTGATGTGTACTTGTAAATAGACCAAAACACCCTTCACCCTTTGCAAGATTTACATCAATTAATTTTTTTTTTTTATTGATAACATACACCAAATAAAATGATAATTGAAGTCCGTTAATGCGTTGATTTCCATTTTTTCACTCATAAACAATTATAATTAATTTTATATAATAAAAAGAAATTTAATAATAATAGAAAAATAGACATCAATTCAAAGTTGGGGTAATATAATACTTTATTTATATTATTACATTATAAACATGTAAATTCAAATTCGTACTCGTGAGGATGATTTCCGTACATCAAATGCGTGACCGTCGTTGACACATTTACCTACCAGTCACGGTAATAATTGTAACCACACTCTCAAGCCTTAAAAAAGGTTAATTATTGACCAAAACGTCTCTCTTTAAGGGCATTGAGTAATGGGCACCACACCACTTATGGGTATTAGGAAGTAGGGTTGGCTAAGTAAGGTGGCCGAAGGGGACATATGGTATTTCAAAACCCAAGGCTCGGCTCTGCAGAGCGTAGCCTGCGGCAGCAAATAAAGCTCTGTGTTGCCTTTTATTCGGGGTACCTCCTGCTTTGCTTTTCTTCCGTTGCTGCTGGTTTTGGCTTTAATCAGGGTGAGAGATTCTGCGGTGTGGTTATGGTACAGCTTAAACACATACACCCCTCCATTTTGGTTGGTAAAAGAAGAGAGAGCGTACTTTAATTTAGTGATTCAAATGAAGTGGTGGAATGAATGAATGAATTAATGAATACGAGGGCGTTACTTTTGCATTGCTCCAGGCTTCAGGGTTCAGGCTCCGGTCTTTGTTCTAAAGTGGATGGTTTAATCATGATTTGGTCAGAAAACAGAAGACAAAACCAAAAACAAAAAGAGAAAAGTTGGCTGCAATTGTTTAATTAATACGTGTCACAAATTTTCATGCCGCTCCCTCTTCTTTTTCCTAGTCTGTCCCCAATTTGGGTGGGGATGGATAAAATTCAAATAATAAAACACATCCAGCTTCCATTTTCCAATGCAATGAGCTGGAAATGCAGTTCGGGCGGGAAGCTGAAAATGGTCAAAACGGAATCCAGCTTAATTAATTGTTTAAGATTAAATGATTTGAAATGTGTTGTTGATTGATGGTCACCATGCTGTGACACGTTGATGTTTGTGATGCTTTTAATTGTGTTTGGCAGGGCCAAGATGGTGTTGATCAGACTGAGATTTGAGCTGGAGCTGCCATGGGCGAGTGTCAAAGGCGGATGGCATTGGCACGCCGGGCCACGAGGGCGTGCGTGGCCGGAGCAGTTGGGAAGGCTTTCATGGCAAGGCGCAAGGCCACACTTCTGCAGCCAAGAAGAAGCACCTGGGGGGGCAAATTGGCTAGGTGGCATGCATAAGGCTGGGGAGCCAAGAGAATGACACTCGAGAGGATGCCGTCATGATAAAAGCCAAAAAGTCAAGGGACCTTAGTGGTTACTAAGAAGGTTTTAGATCATCCCAAAGGAATTCTAAGAGTGCAGAGAAGACTTTAGACTATTCTAGATTATTTTAAATTATTTTAACGTATTATAGTAAGTCTTTCTATATTCATATGTCTTTTTAAAATATTCTAGTCTAGTGTAGAGAAGTTTAGTAATGTGAAGACTGATGTAATGGTTGGTTAATAAGTATAATAAGATATTCTAGAGAGTCAATGATAGTATATTGTTTTAGAATGTAAGGTAAATAATCTATAAGTACCTCTCCCTTTTCTCATTTGTAATCATTCATCAGTTTTAGTAATTAAGTCTTCTTTGAATCCTAGTTGATAGCTTCTTCTTTTTTTTTTTTTCTAGAATTGTGGGTTTGTTTGTTCTTTTATTCGTCTAAAAGATATTTAGCTGAGCAGTTTAATCGTTTATAAATTATCAATAAAGTTTAAACGTTATATAACTTATTTAGTTATACATTTGTAAAAAATTAAAAAGTTTAAATGTTGCAGAGTTTAAACACTATTTGACAATATTTTAGAAAATCTCTCCCCCTCACCTCTTTTCAAAACATCATCCATAACTTATTTAGTTGACAAATTATTTTACAATTTTGTTTTCCGACAACTATCATATTTCCATCTGTAAACATTTCAAAGCTCTCTTTGTCCTTCCTCCATCTCCTTTTCATCATCTCCTTCTCAACCGTAAACATTATATTAATTTCTTAACATTTTTATGAATTAAATTTAAATTTAAAGTATTATATTAATATATTTTTTAATAATTACATATAATTTATCAATATTTAATAGTAAAAATTTTATTAGTCAGACATCAATTTATAATTTATTTTATTAAAAATTTGTGTTTTAATGAATCTTATTTATATTATTTAATAACATATTTATTTTAATTTTTTTATTAAATTCTAATAATTTATCAATTTTTTTAAAACCAAACATATAACTATATAAATAACACATTAAATTATATTTATCCAAATATATTATCAAATTAAATATTAATTAAATTTAAATTTTTTATATAATTTTTAAATAAAAAACTTAAAAAATTATCCTAAAAAACAATAAGCCAAACACCCTTTAAGTCAAGTGTGTAATAGTGGTAAATGTTAAACTATCATTGTCTGCAATCAAATGACATTGTTAGGTGCCACCCGTATCTTCTAGCGTGGAAATAAATCCCGGCGTGACAATATCCTTAAAACCGCCCAAGTCATAGTTTAATGATTTGAGCAGTTTAAATAATTTTAATTATAACAATTAATAACAACTAATATGAAATAATAATGATATTTTTAAATATTCTTAATTGAGGAAGGTAAAAACATTTATTATATTTTAATTATTTCAAAGACTTTATTCCAAATCATTAAACTAAAAGTTGTAAATTTGTTATTTTACCTAACAATCATCTAAGGTTAATAGTTTTGTGATTAAATAAAATATTTTAAATTATAAAAAAAAAAACTTAACTTTTGTGAGTGGTGAATTTAATAATTTATTAAAATTTAAAATTCAAAACTCAAACCTCAAATCAAATCACTTTAATCAATTTTTAAAATTATTAAATCATAAACCCACCACCTCCACTTCTTTCATAGTGTAATGATTTAGTAATTTGGGTGAGTGATCAATTCAATATCTTCTTACTCACCCCTAATATAAACACAAACTTTATGCTACTAAATAATGTAAACATTACCTCTTATATACTTTATTATATATATGACTGTGTTTGTAATTAATAAATGTCCTTGCCATCTCACATGGTGTTACATTCCTTTTGGTATATGAAAGTATTCCATGAGACTACTCCATCTCTTGTTTGATATAACGAAAATGTTATTTAGGCACTCAGTTATGATATTTTATAAAGGCGTTTATATATTAATATATTATATATTTATATTAATATAATACAAAATATAAAGTTTCAATGAAAGGAGTGTATCTCACTGTACTGAATCACACTTCAGTAGTTCAAAATTCCGATGCATGAACCTCTTCACTTTGTGACCCGTTGATCAGTGGCTGGAGTTGTATCATGCCTCAGAAACTATGGGTTCGGGTCATGGGTCAAATAGAGTTTGAGTCCTATGTCAAATTGGGTCTTGGATCAGATCTGATTTCTGTTGGGTTAGCCTCAAATTTGTCATGGGTCAATCCAGGGCCACCCTATTTAACTATCCCATTGGGCTTATTTTAAACAACGATCTGGGCTCAACAACAATTACAATAAGCCTAGGGAATTTTCAAAAGTTTTGGCCACAGTTAGTAAATACCATCGGCAATATACAAGATGTGGGTGGTTGGGGGGGCATGGCCTTAATGGTCATGCCCTATAGGGACTGGTAGGGTCTCTTTATTTAAGAAGATAATCTTTAATAAAGAGAATCAGACCTTGAAAGGAAGAAATCTAGAGGCAAAATAAGTCTTCTTCAAGTACATTCCATATGATTAATGAACTTCTTAAATACTATTTTGAATAGCTTGTGAAAAATGCTGAAAATGACTATACATATGCTTGTTATGTATTCTTTGAAAAATGCATATTATATGTGAATAGTTTGATGTATTTAAAGTTTGTTAAAAATACGATACATGTCAACCTATTTATGTAATGATTGATAAACGTATAATTCACCTTAAATGTATTTTCTTTTTACAAAATATATATATATATATATATGTGGATGTGGGTGCGAGATCTTCAAAAGATAAGGAAAATATTGATGTTTGAAGGAAATCATATGATTTTCCTTGAGCAATGAAGCATGTTAGGCAATGTATTAAATTCCAAAAAAATTATTCATTATAGTTAAACAAGTTTAGTTTCTAGTAAACTTAGTTTCACATTCATTTGAATTTTATGAAAAAAATATGCCTTATTTGGTTATGATTGTGTTGTGTAGTTGCTCGATAAAACCAACTAATTTAGAGTTGAATTTGGAAAGTTTAATCTTAATAAAATGAGTTGTGAATATGTCTTACCTTATTGAGTAAGCTTTCTAATAATGTATATATCTTATGAAAAAGTTGAGTTTTCTTTTTCTATTTTGGATAGAAGCTGTTGCATGTGCTATATAGGTATTGTATAGGTGCTCAATAAAGAGTGTTTGTTGTGCACCAATACACAAACCTTAGGGTATTTTCAAGAATGTTTCAATCACAGGTTCACAATGAACAGAAAAACAGGAAGCCTCAACAGTCATTCATGCATAAACAAAATGAAAACAGAAATGAAAAAACGAAAGCAGACACAGAGATTTTACCGTGATTCACCCAAAATAGGGCTACGTCCACGTTGAGCTCCGATATGGAGAGCTCACTGCACCAATGATCGAATCAAAGAACACACACTCAGAAAATCTCTCAATCTCTCTGTACATACAGTGGTTCGAGAAACAAAAATTTGCCCAATAATCACTCAATACAGATGCAATAACCTATCGAACCGTATAACTTATGAAGCTATACAAACATTTACAGAGAATGGAAAAAGAAAACGAGAAGTTAAACAGAAAACCCTAGGTCGGAGACGAAGGCTCTCCCTCTTCTCAAACCTTCTTTTTCTTCTTTTGATCGATTTTTTTCTCTTTCATCTTAAACGTCTGACCAGTCCATATCTCGAGGGGGGGATAAATAGCGACGATGAAGGGCTGGGATCATGCCTCATAAAGTATAAATGAAGGGCTAGGATTTGATCGTGCAAGCACGATAAATATTCTAACAGAAAAGGTAGGCAGACAAGAAAGATTGAGCGGGCAAGATAAAGGCAACCGGGCACCATCAAAATGCAGCTGATGGTTGCCACATGCTGCCATCCAACAGTTGCCAGGAGGCAGGCTGTGGTTGCTGCACGTGGCCCTCCAATAGCTTACACCTAACGACATCGTTTGCAGCTTCATGGCCAACAGTGTTCATAATTAAACATTTGAAGAAGCATAAAGTGATGGAGACCCTTCCATCAGAGACTTAAAGAATTTTTTGTTGCATTCTACATGTTCATGTGCGAAATTAGTTAAGGAAGAAGGATCTTAAGGATAAAGGTGAAAGATGTATTTTTATTAGTTACCCAAAACTTACTCAAATTATGTAATCTAGAGTAATACAATAATTATTAGTCGTGATGTTGTTGGAATTAATGGGTCTTAAACTTGTGAATTGGAAGAGTCTCTAAGTTATAAAATGTCTTTTAATGTGGGAAAATAATCTCGCATTAAAAAACGTCTTATGGTGCGCTCTAGTCACTAAAGTTAACTTCTAGAAAATTAGAGTTGATTGTTCAATAGAGGCAATTGGTTAGATTAATTCTGCATAACAGACTCTTGACTAAGTTGACTATGGCCTTGTTATAATCGACTCTAGAATACTGAGAGTCGACTATGACTTTGCTAAAGTCAATTATGGATGATTAGGAGTCGACTATGGATAACTTTAACCATGTTTTGATTATAAATGGATGAATGATGATAAATGATTGATTTAATATTTAAAAATTTCATATTATTTAGTATTTTTAAAATTGATGGATAAAGTAATTTTGAAATAAGTATATGTATTTCATTTATAATAAGAAATAATAAGGTTATTAAATAATGTATCTTAAGTCAAGGTCCATGCCATTAATTTGTGATGAAATTGTATTATAAGTTAAGGTTGAAAAGCTGATTGTTCCTTCAAGAGCTAATCAAGTAATTTGGTCCAAGAAGAGTTCATCAAATGTGAGATTGAATCAAACTGGAGTTTCTCAACCTTTCAATGGTGAAAATTCTGCTATTTCAGTTAATAATCACTATGTTCAATGTGGAAGAGAAAAGCAAATTTATGTGAAGAACAGTCCAATCAAAAAAGTTAAGAAGAATTATTTTGTGAAAATGATTCATTGTAAATCAGATTATGAAAGTCCATGTTTGAAGAGTTGATAGCAAAGATTGGAATCTCCAAGAAAAATCTCAAGGAGTGTTAGAAAGTGTGAGATTTTTCTGAAGTGATCTTTTGCAGTTCAATTTCAAAAATTATGGTGAAGAAATTTAGTATTAGTTGTGAATTTGTGTATGTCGTTAAATCTAAAAATATTGTCTCAATAAAGAAATATTTTATTTGTTGTGGTAGGCCGGCTTATAGGAGTTGGGGCCTTAGACTATTTAAAATTTGGAGTTCCGTTAAAAAATAATAAAAAAATATAAAAATTTTATTAGGAGCCCTTTTTAATACTAAAATATTTATCATTAGAAATTTATTGGAACTCTTTTGGATAAAAAATATTTTTAATATTAAAATATTTAAAATTTTTACTGTTGAACTTGGCATGGGGGCTAATAGTTAAATATTTTTAATTACTTTTTTAGGGGCTCTCGGCATAGGTCTCGGCATAGGCCTCATCGGCCTGTGCCTTAAGCCGGCCCTATGTGGTAGGTAGATCTTGTCAAATACAATCAATTGTTATATATAACCACTTTTGTTAATGAAAAAAGTGAGAAAAATGTGTTGTCCTAATAAGTTTTGTTCTCTCAATATTTATTTGAATTTCTATCTTTTGCAAGTTGTGTTTATTGTGTGCGAGAGAGAATTCCAACAAGAACGCAATATTTGCCTACTTGCGAGAAAAGATGAACTTTGTCGACAATTTTATAACGTTAGAAAAGTGATACCATGGGTGATAAGAACTGCTCAAAACCACCATAAATGGTGTCTATATACTGACAGTTGGAACCACCAGAATTAGTATACTAGATCGCCGAGAGGTTTTTCCGGCGATTTACAACTATTGGGAATGAATCATCAATCAAGTTTTTATCAATTAAAAATTGAAAAGTTGTAATTAAAATATAAAATAAATCAATAGAAAAGACATCAATTTATCTCAGATTAAATATAAATTCTTATATAAAACTAGAAATCAATGGCATCCAAAAATAAAAAATAAAAATTATTAGACAACAAAATGAAATCCATAATTTAAATTAATTTATGAGCTAAACATATATCGTAGGATCAAATATTAAATACGCATATGAATAAAATAGATGAAGATATTATTTTATGACTCCAGGTCTATATTTTGTTACACAAATTTTGCGCTTAAAAAAAATTAAAAAAAGAAGAAATATTAATAAATCAAATATATTATTAGCCATCGTTATGACATAAAAATTTAATTGTTTATGAATTAAAAATGTAATTTTTTATAATAGTTTTTAGAATAGTCTAATAATTTAAATCTTGAAGTTAATATTATTGTTATTGCTGAAATACAACAATAAATTTATAGATATGAAAGAGTACTCATCTTGAATCTCTAGTCTTCGAAAAACTTGTAAAACATAAAACACTTAAGAACACGAAATGTTTTCCACGCAAACTCTTTGATGATTAAATTAATTTTAGCCAAAAAAATAAAAAAAGTATTCAAGTAGATTTTATAGAAATATTTACATACCTTAATTGAATGAATGATTATTTATAGAGATTAAAACTAACAGATGAAAGAGTATCCGTGTCTTCTACTAGAGTTGTTTGTTTTTTTATCTCTATACAAAGATTTTTAAAAGTAAATTGACACATTTTTGACAAATCATAATCCAAAGACTGTGTCTCTTGAATACTCAAAAAAAGGCTTTGAGAGGGTCTTTCACGGGTACTTGAAAGAGGGCCCAAGAAGGTGTCCTAGAAATTACTCAATTAGGAATGTCTCATGAACCTCTCTCCTCTAGGACTTGTCGGGCGCTTGGACCCATCTTGTTAAGCACAATAATTATATTCAATAAGGGCAACTACCCTTTTTTTATGTGACTTTTAGTCCTTGTACTGACGTTATATAATGTCTCCTGCAACCATATTGATTTGAGTGTGAAACCAGAGTGGCGTTGAGGACAATCCCGACAGTAATTCCTCGCGGGTACTTTCAACACAAGAGGAAGATTGGAAACCAACAAAATAGATGATTTTGGAGTGGGTGTCGGCTGTACGTAGGTAGTGGGTGATGAGCTGAAGGGCAGACAGCAGACGCACCATTGGTGATCACTGATCAATACCAATACCAATACCAGTACCATGGACCATAACGATAATGGATTGGATGGCATTAAGTGCTCCTCAATCCAACACAACTACTGACTTGCATTACTTGCAAAAATAGCAACATTACATATACATTTCGGGCAGCACCATCCATCCATGCATATATATTGTATAATTGAAACAAATATCTAGCCTATATATTAGAAGAATTAATATATTGAATAAATAATGAAACAGAATGAAGATAACAAGCAAAATAAATTACTGATTCTGAATTAAGCCACTTTAACTCCGCTGGGTCGTTTTCCTTCCATGGCATCCTTCTTATTGCGGCAATCCGCGCAGAGGAAGGGGCCTTGCCAGGGCTTTGAGCCCATGGAGAAGATGGAACCCGCATGAACCGATAGTCCTTCACTTGGAGCAAGGTTAACTTGACAAACCGCGCATATAAACAAACTGTCTGTCCATTGGCTGTTAGACTCGTCGTGTCCTAATCTGCGAATCAGAAGAACAACAAAATCAAAAACCAGAGCAAGACAATGGAAGCCCAAATCTGCAAATCAGAAGAACAAAATCAAAAACAAGAGCAAGAAAATGGAAGTGAAGATTTTTGACAAAAAACCAGCAACGGTAGAATTAGAACAAGAGAAGAATCAGATGTGAGAACCTGACTTTATCAAGCAATTTGTTAACAAAATAGCAAACAATTTGGGATTTTAGAATGACAAAACTTTCTCTAGCGCCCAAAAGTGAGTAAATTATGGAAATTGGAATCCTGTCCACTTATTTTCTTTGAAACATTTTCGAGATCTACTAGAGATATTTACATATTCATAGCCCAACCTTAACAAAGTAATGCTATTCTCCAAGGGTATTGTCTACGGGAAACAGGGTTAGATTGCAGGTAATCCATTGTTTAGTACCTTTTTCCCTCATCAACATTCCCTAGCTACAAGGTTATCATGTTATTTCCACTCACATGACATATATGGATAGCATTCAAGTAGAGTTAATATGAAAGTCAATTTCTGTCTTTTACATATCTTTTACTCATCCATTTCCTCCTCTTTTATTCTGTAAAAACCCCAAAATTAAATAAATTTTGTGAAGCAAACACATTTTTACTTAATAAACTTCCCAAAAACAAGCTCTCCACCGTGACCAAACAGTAGCAAAAGGACGTCAATTTAGTCAGTTACGGTTGATATTAAATCCTATAGAAATTTAAATCTGTCTAACAAATACAAACACCACTAACCTTTCAGCAAGCATTGCTGAGCCTTCATCAAATAGTTCTTCTACAATACCTACAGCTGAGAGCTTCTTAGATAGTTTGTTAGCAGAATCCCGAGATCTCTTCCTAAACAATAAAGCTCTGAGTATGTTCTGCTTCTTTGGGGAAGCTAAAGGCTGCACTGTATTATCAGGAGGAATTATGTCAACTACTATGCAGGTTGTATCATCCTTCAGCCCCCTTGTCCTCAAAGCTTCCTAGAAACCATTGGATAAAATGCAATAAGAAAGTTTAAAAGAAATTCATTTGTCAAACTCGTGCCAGAATCAAAATGTACATTATGGGTCACGCCCAATAATGTTATACACATTATGTTGGTACATGGTGAAAGGTCCTGCACATCCGCACGATGCAAGAGAAACCAAGTAAAAGAATCAATTCGATGTTACCTTCACAACTTGCCTAGCAGCAAGTTCAGCAGGCAATCCACGACAAGATTTTGCTGCCATTTCTGAGGATAATGCATCCCAGATGCCATCCGAAGCGATTATAAGCCTTCCACCTACATGTGATAGCTTTTGTACAGAAGAAGAGCTCAGAGTTCAAGCTAATCATGGGCTTGACATGATATATCTCCATTTAATGAACTTCAAATAAAATGAGGGGCAAAAGGATGCAGACTTGGCTGCCAGTAAAAGTATATCTAGTACAGAAAAAGAAGAGAAAATTGAACCAACAAGCATGTTAAAGAGTGATACCTTCACTTGTTTAACATGGGGAATTGGAACGATAAATTCTCCAACATCTACATCTCCAATAGATCTTGAAAGGCATAAACCCCCTGGCCAGCATCGAAGAGGACCAACCTATCAAACTAAAGCATAGTCACAGAAATGCGGGATCATGCACAAAGGTAGAGCTTTTGAAGCACGCAAGTAGAACTTATTTGAGCATTACAGTATAAAATGTAGAACTACAAAACCCTCACCTCTACACCACCAACAATACTAAGCCTCCCAACTTCGCCTCCACTGGCAGTTACACGTTGCCTCCTGCAATTTTCAGCAGTCAATTAATTCCTTCTTCCAGAAACACACAAACAGAACAAGGCCTAAAAGTAGAGCGACTCACTCCTCCACATTTTCCTCCAGTCTATGATCAACTGTCAAGACACAGACAGTGCCCCCTTGAGTGTCTAAAATACAACGGGAGTCTCCGACAGATGCTACCGTCACAGTCCATCCATCAACTATTACAAATGTAACTGTTGTTCCAGAAGTTTCACCTAAAGAATATGTAAATCAGGAAACAATGCATTAATTTTTCATGAGCAGCGACCAAATTGGAAGCAGTTAAAAGGGAGCCGCGGGAGAAAAATTATTGACAAGAAGTCCTGGATTTAGTACCTTTGTTCTGGAATTCCTTGTCAGTCTTAACAAAACCAGCAACAAGTGCCCGAGGTAAAGCTTGAAGCCACTCCTCCCGGCCGAGCCCTCTAGGAAGAGCACCCAATACATGATTTAACAAGTGATCCCTTGAAAATATTGCTGCAGTTTGCCCATTGTGCCCATCAAAGATCTGAAAATCGAAACGAAAATTACCATACAATTGTTTCATATATAAAAATATGGCAGGGAAATCATTAGGGGTACAGCTTGACAGATTATCCAGAGGAGAAAATGTTCACTGCTGAAGAACTCTCCTAGCCAACACCATGTACAGAGAGAAAGTGCCATAAAATTTCCAAGAAATGGCCAGAATCATTGAATAAAAGGGGAAGCATAAAAGTGAATTGACGACCTTAAATCAAGATATATGGACAAAAATATCTCCAAACACGAAGATGTTAAAGTCACATGAAGTTACAGAATACAATTCAGATATCAAAGTATGGCCTCTGTAGCAGGATCTTCACACAAGAAAAGAAAATCACTGCAAATCCTAAACTCGTATACTTTTTTAAAACATCAGAGAAAGAACCAGAGATTACATACCGCAAAGACAGAAAAGGCCGAGGAAGGATTCCCCTGAATACTCTGGCAATCAGTATTGATCATGAAATAATCCTCCCCTTTCCTAGACTGTGCAGCATGACCATATCTCAGAGTTGGCTTCTCCATCTTCTCACTCTTCATCTCTCTGCTGATCAATGCAGCCAGAGGTACAAGATTGTGGTGATGCCTCTCATCCCTAGACCCCATTTCTACAAAATCACAAATTCACTTTCGGAGCCCCCCAATTTCACCCAAATTTCAGATCCTTTGAACCCAAATAACCTTAGCTTCCTTCCTTCATGTCAACTTTTCATTGAACATCAAATTCATATCCATATCCCTAGGAATCATTTTTATATCCATGGACCCAGAAAAATTACACGCCCAACTCGAAGCTTTCGGAGAAGCTTCAAATTTGATATGCATTCATAACTACGCCAAGATCCAGAACAGACCCAAGATACCCAAATTCTTCTCTTGGAACCCTAATGGAAAATTGACTTCGAATTATAAAAGACAGTTGGAATTACCGGGAATGTTTCGTAGTGCTGCGTTCTCTCACGCAGGGCCAAAATGCAGATCTGATTCGGAGAGTGAGACACGAAAGCAATAAGAAGAAGAAGCGGAGAAAAGGAAATCAACACGGAATTGAAACGCGGAATTGATGACAAGATATGAACTGGAATGCCTAATCACCGAGAACTTAAATATAACAAGTATGAATCGAATATAAAAAAAATTGGAGAAAGTGGGTGTCGGGTTTTTCAAAGAGGAACCAGGTCAGCTTGACGGCAACATCAACCTCCCCCAGAAACCCGAACAGAGATATTATTTGTATTATATAAATGGATTCACGAATAAAATTAAAGTTGCAGAGGAGTTTCGGTTCGGTTCGGTTCGGTGGCTAGAAAAGTAAACCTTCGCGAGAAAATGGAGAAAGGGAAAGAGTGAGAAAGCGAGCTGGCGTTGAACCACCGCATCAGTGAGGTAATGGAGTTGGGTTGTTTAACAAAGCTTTTCTCTTTTACAGGCAATAAATGTTTTCTCGGGAAAGTGAGGGAAAGTTAACGGAGGGTTTTCAGGGAAGACGGTGCTTCACATTACAGTTGTCGTTTACCTTTCACGCCTTTGCTGCATACTTCGCGGTCTGGTGAAATAGCGATAGGATAAAAGAATCCTCTAAGGCAAAATACACATTTTTATTTTTTTATTTAGATATTTTAAATTTTGGTTATTTTAATTATATTATTATTAAATTATATAATTTTAAGTTAATTAAAATTTTAAATTTTTTATTTTAATTACATGAACTATCCATTTATTGAGATATATAATTTATTTGAAATTATATACTTCTAATTAAAATAATAAAAAAATTAACTATCTAAATAAAAAATATACATCTAGCAATTAAAATAGATATAAGACATAAATATGTGTTCCAACTCTTCATTTCAAGCCACATACCCTCTTACTTAAAAGTGGATCTATCATATCTCCCAACTTTTAATTTTATTATAATTACACACCTCATTTTTCAAATAAGTGCGTATGAGTACACGCATACTATTAGTGGGTCAATGGCAAGAGAGAGGGAGGAAACAAAGTTCAATGGCAAGGGAAGGGGGAGGAAACAGAGGTTGATGGTGAGGGAGACAATGGGTCAGTCGCCATTAGCTGATGGGTTGATCGGCCAATAGGTGGGTCGATAGGTCAGTCAGTCAAGACGAAAGAGGCGAAGCCACCAATCTTTTTTTCCTCCCCTCTCCTCACTAGTGATCACTGATAGTGCGTGTGTACTCATGTGTATTTATTTGAGAGATAGAAATGTGTAATTATAATAAAATTAAAAATTAAGAGACATGATAGGTTCAAGTTGAGAGATTAAGGTCTTGTTCTTTTTCTATTTTCAAGGTATTTTTAATTTTTAATTTTTTAAAATAGTGAAAATGTGCTTATTTTACTATTTTTAAAAATTTATTTTCAAAAACAAGAAAAAAATTTGTAAAGAAAAAATGTTTTAAGCCAAAATATGCTAAAAAATCCAAAACACGAAAAACAAACCCCCCATCTCTCTTTCTCTCTCTTTGTGCACTCATCGCCTACTCCACCATCTTTTTGTCCTCTTCATTCTCTAAGCGGGCAACCACTGCTGTTGCTATTGACGACCAAAGCCTTTGGTTATCACATCTACATCAACAGCATTGCCATCGCCCACACTCAGTCGGGCTCGACCTTGGCCTTGAGAAATAAACTTGCCATTGTCATCGCTCGCTATCTCCCTCACCAATGCCGCTCGCACTTACTCGATTGCCGACACAAAAACTTGCCTCGCCACTCACACTGCCATCACTCCCCTCACCTTCGTCTCTTTCTCTCTCTCCACATTGCCCACCCAAAAATTAGAATTGGTCAAAAGTTTAAACTTATTTCTATGAAGATTCGGTTATTGGATCTTGTTGATTTTTAGATATGTTGATTGATGGGAATAAGGGTGTCAGGTAGTTGCCTCTGATCGCCAAAAACCACTGGCCATAGTGGTTTGTGGCGACCAACAGTGCGTTTTTCAATTTTATCTGAAAATTAAAAATTAGATGTATGAAAATTTAGCCATTAAATTTGGCTCATTTTGTGTATGTTAACCCTTTTGACTTGACGTTTCTAATGATAGACTCTAATTGTGGGAATCTCTTATTGGCGATAGTCGTGGGCGATCGCTTGTGGAAGTGGTTGTGATTGGATTAGAAATAAAATATTATAAAATATTTTTTTTTAAAAATTTTAAAATATTTTTTAATTTTTAATTTTGAGAAATCTTTTTCAAAATGATTAAAAAATATATTTTTAAAATTTTAAAATAAATACTTAAAATATAAAAATAAAAATAAATTCAAAACTCAAATTTAAAAATTAAGATATTAAAAAACACCACCTAAATAACTGTAAAGAGAAGAGTTGATGTAGATATTTATACTTTATGCCATTAGCCATTAAAATATGTACGTGACCGACGATCGATCGTCTACGAGTCTGATTTTGTAGGGAGGCAGTGGGTTTATGTATTCTTAATTAATTTATTTACGGCTGTCGCGAGAGCGTGAGCTGGGCTTGGAAGGCGTGAAACCAAAATGTGATGGCGACCGGAAAAGCTGACACGTGTGCATGTGTGTCATAAGGGTAATTATGAGAAGATTCTTTCTTACTGCGACGGGATCGAACACGAGGCGCAGTCCGCACGTTGTGCGGTGCAGTCGTTTCTGTGGTGGTCCCCCCAATTTGGTTAAAAATTAAATTAATTTATATTTAAAATTTTGAAAGTTTGAGGCTTTTTATTTTTTAATTTGTTGTGATTTTAAAAATATTTAAAAAATTTATGTGACTTGGGTTTTTTTGCAAAACTATTTGATCACTAATACTGTTAATTAAATTTTAATTTAATAAAAAATAAAAAATAAAAAAAGTCATCAATAATGAACTCTAGCTGCTAAAATTATTTGTCGGTAGATAGGTATGGAAAATGAGAGTAGAATTTATTTTTCATCTAAATTTCAGGAAATTCTATCAAACAACTTTTTAATTTCATGGAATTCGAATTTCATCTTAATTCAAAAAATAAATATTTTCCTTGAAATCAAAGAATTAGAATTTGAGAGGTTAGGGTGAGAATTGGAATTCCATAAAATTAGAATTTCACCCTCATTTTTCAACTCTATCAAATGCACCTTTAGAGTGTGTTTGATTGTACATATTTTTCATAAAAAATATATAATCATTACATATTTTCTATAGAAAGTAATCAATCATTTTTAATTTTTTTTATGAAAAAATGTGTAAGGTATAAGTATTTAAATTTTTTTTCATAAAATTCATTTTTCAAGGAGGTGAGATAATTTTTATTTTCTATCCAACATTACTTAAAATTAAATTTTAAGTAATTTAATCAAACACATCTTTAGAGTTTGACAGTTTGCTCCTACTTCAACTTCTTAGTGGAATGGGGGTTGTCTCAATCGGTGGAAGGATTTCATGAATTGACAATTTTCCACTCCCTTCGAGATTGTTTTGTAGTTGTCTCTAGCCTATTTCCTTACTAAAGTGCTTGTTGCCCTTTCCTTGTGCCAATTATATTTTCTTCGTGCTTGTTTTCTACCTCGTATGTTTTTTAGTCTTGTTCTAGTGTAGTTTGTTGTTCCTTGTATTAGATGTGTTATTTGTGTTAATTTAGGTATGCCTTAGCTATATGTTGCAGGCACTTTGTATTTTTCTTGTTTAATAAATTTATTATGTACAGAAAAATAGGATAATAGAGTAAACAAACTAATACGTGTATGAACAATAACTTATAAATGAACTTAGTTTGGGCTCATTTATATTTGCTTATTTAGTAAATAAACGAATTCAAACAAAAATTTAGAATTCCTTTAATAAATGAGCCTAGCTCAAATACAAACTTATTCAGCTAAGTTATATTTATATCATTTATAATTGATATAAAATTCATTTGTTTATCCATTTAGCAAGAGAAAGAGAGAGAGAGAGAGAGAGTGTGTGTGTAAAATGTTTCAGGGTTTATTTTTTTTTTCTTCATTTGATATCTATGATTTTGTTAAATAATATTATTGTATGAACTATTTATTAAAAAAAAATCATCTATAAATGATTATATTTTTGTTCATGAAAAAACTTATTTTTTGTTCAAGAATAAAGTTTTAACTTCTTGTTCTTGAACAAGCTCAATAACTTATCAGTGAACGAACTCGATAATTTTTTGTTCATTAGCACACTTGATAACGAACTTGAATTTGAGCCATTTAGCTTAAACTAGTTGAGCTAGAATCTAAAAAACTGTTCAAGAATAGAGTTTGAACATCCTTATGAAGGTCGACTCGTAAACAAGTTGTTAGGGGGTGTCTTAGGAAAATCAAAGTCAAAAATTCAAAAATCCTAGAAGTACCCTGTTTAGAAAAATTTATATTTTGATTTATGAAAAAAATAATTTTAAAAAATATATTTTCAATAAAATTAGTTTATAATGATTTTTAAAACATTTTATATAAAAGTCCTGTTATATAACCTCATACTTATATAGTTATATATGTTTTTCAAAACAACTAAATATTGGTTTTGGGATAAAAGAGTATGAAGGTTATAAAAATATTTTTCTTTAAATTGAAGAATTTCAGACTCATATATTCTTATATTGACAAATGGTCAACAGTTTTTGGTAAATGTCAACATTATACCGTCACTTTCAATATTTTTTGAACTTACGTAAAAATAATCAAGACTTGAAATTTGTCTTGTTGACAATTCAAGAGAATGGTATACTATTTTTGCTTAAAGGAAAAAAATGACCAATAGTTTTAACAAATCGGTACATAGTTTTACCTTACTTTGACATGCCAAAACTTAAAGGCACAAAACGATCGATAGTTTCACTAACATGGTTAATGTTTTGTCTTTAAATAGAGTGTTCATGATATGAAAAATATTTTGACACTCTAACATATTTGATATCAAAATAAATATAAAAAAGTTGATTTCAAAATAAATATAAAATATTTTGCATACATTTTAAGCATGTTTATATACCCTTTAGCATTGCTTGGATATTTCATTTTCAATTTCCTTCAATTTCTAAAGATAAAATGTAATTTATTTTTAAATGCCAAATATATAAAAAAAATTTATCATCAAAGGAAAATAATAGGTTTTTGTGTTGGAAACAACTAAAATAACGAATTGGCCAAATTTATAAAATGACAACATTTTTTTGCCCAAGTGCGAGCATTGAAGAAGAAGAAAAGAAGAAAGAAAAACCAGAAATCAAAAGATTGAAACTTCAACTTCTCCCTTCTTCCTTCTCCATCCTTCCCTTTTGACCTTTGATCAACGATCGTCATCCCTGTCTCCCATTAACCATCGTTGTCTTCATCTTCCTATTTGTTCCGACCTGCAACCTACGAGTTGAATGGAGAATTAAGTCCCCTTCGCCTTCAACCTTCCTTCTGCCGCATTCCCTTTCGTCTTCGCCCATCAATATCGTTATCCTTATCTTCCTCTTTGTTTTGACTGGCGACCCGCAAGTCATGACCGAGATTGACCCACCCTTCCCCTTCTTCGACCGATGACCCACAACTAACCCATTCTTTCTTGTCCTCTTTGCTCCAATTGACAACCCACATAGGTGAATTTTAGGTTTTTTTGATGGTTTTCGATTTTCTCAGTTTTTTTGCTTTTTTCAGTTTGTTCTATTTTTCAAATTTTTGTGTTTGCTCGATTTATTCAGTCGGTTTAGTTTTTTCAATTTTTAATTTGTTCAATTTTTTGGTTTATTTAGTCAATTTAATTCAATTTTTTAAAACAATTTGAATTTTTTAGTCGTTAGATTTCGATCAGTTTAGTAATTGAACTGTCAATTTCCACACCCCTACAATCTTGATCACTTATTTTTTTTCTTTAATTAAAAAATAAAATTAAATTTTGCGTAAAACAAATATACATGCATACACATACATATATACCTGCACATATATATATATATGTATAGAAACATATAGTTAACTTTTAGAAACTATTCTTTATGCTAAAATAAAAAAATATATTCTTACATGTAAACCAGAATTGGAATATAAGATTAAAATATTTTTTTGTGCAAAATATAATCGGAGTGGCTGAAGATGGAAAATAATAATAATAATAATAATAATAATAATAATAATAAAGATATTAATTTCTAAATTAATGAAGGCTTTAAAATATATTTCAAGAAAATATGTCATGTGAGTGGAAATAACTTTAGGATGAATTCGGCTCCTCTCATGTTACTAATTAATTAAAGTCCAACTCTTTGACTAAGAATGGAGGGCTAGGATTTATCAAGAAAATATATTTCAACGATGAATTAAATCCTAACTCTCAATTCTTAGTTAAAAAGTTATAATTTAATTAATATGATACTTCGCGTTACTAGTAACATGAGAAAAAACTGGATTCATAAGGGATAATGGTACGGCGACCCATGAATTTTGCAAATTTGTCGTCGTGTTACGCTTTGATTAATTTAAATAAATAAAACTACTAAATATTAAAATTTGCTAACCTTTTGATAAGATATGAATTTCCCTAAACCATTGGTCTCTTAGGGTGTGTTTGATTGCAAGCATAGAACTTGTATAAAAAGAAAATAAGTTCTAGACAATTCAATTGTCTAAAAATTATTTAAATGAAAATTATCAATTGAGAGGGTTTGATTACAACTTGATTTTTTATGGAATTTCGTCCCCAAACCCACCCCATCTTCTCCCTGCCTCCCCCCATCTCTCTCTCTCTCCCCCCTTCTTCTTCCCAAACCCACTTCTCCTTTCTGCCTCCTCTTATCACTGCCATCGTCGCTGCCATTCTCCGCGGCAAATTTAGATACAAAAAGTGAAGCTGTAGCGACCGGACTATGTGACAAGGATGGGGTTTTCGCTCACCGTGGGCCGCTCGTCGTTGCTCACCGTGGGCCGCTCACCCCTGCAAACCCCTCGGCCATTCACCGTTGCTCTCGTTTGTTGCCTCTCTCTCGCTCGCCCACCCGTCCTCTCTCTCACTCACTCTGTCTTCATCTCCTTTGCTATATGTCCCTCTCTCGCTATAGATCTACTTCCAGGGGAAGGGGATGTTGAAAATGAGAACATAAAATAGTTGAAACCTTATCTTGAACGAAGATGAAGATCAACCCTCGGAGTTGTTCTTCGGCAGAGATGGCGACGAAAAAGCTGGCAACAAACAAGGGAAGATCTAGCGCCAAATGGGAAGAGAAACTTGAGAATGAAGGAGTGATCAAATGGGGAAGACATTGCATAAATTGGCTGAAAAATCTATTCTAACCTCCCCATTGAGAATTTGTTTTCTAAGATAAGTGAGAAAAGGGGTATCACGTGACCAAAGTTGAATTTGTATTACCTGTAAAATATAATTAATCAACCACTATTAAAAATGGAATTTATATGGAAAATGACAATTTTTCATGTAAAATATGACCAATCAAATAGATTCTTAGATCATTTAGGAACCCTAGCATGCAAATGTGCTGTCATCTCCATTTGAATTGACTCAGTCACGCTTCATAATGAATTCATAAGGATAAATATCACATCACACTTGATTAAATAACAATCTTATATTATTCACGTTAAGTAACATAATATTTGTTTAATGTGAGCAAAATGAGAAGGGAGAGGTGGATCTGAGGGTCTTCCCCCCAACCACCCCCCTTACGTGCCCACGTCAAACAAATTCGATGCAAATAAAAAAACAAATCTACTTGAGTAAACGTTTGAGTAAATTGATGATATTATCTTTGACATATAAAAATATTAGGATGAAGAATTTTTGAGATTCAATTAAAAAAATTAATTACATATAAGTTTTAAAAACTATTTTTTTTATTGATTGTGCGACACTTTCTTTCTTATAATTATATTACCATTGTTAATTCTTTTAAAATAACTAAAATACTCTTAAATCTAAAAGTTTTTGAAAATTAAGTCGTCGCCGCCACCGTCGAGCCCTTCCGAACCTTGCATTACTATTGGGTTTCAACTGAAATCCAAACACCTCAGATTCCAATCAAAACTATAAAAAAAAAAATTGAATAAGAAATCATAAAAAACCAAGCGAAACAATGATAATGAAAAACAAATCAAAATCATGAATCAACAAATAAGAACCACGAAAAAAATATCAAAGAAGAAATACAAACACTCAATGTAGTAGTTGTCTGGATATCTAGGGGTAGAGCACTATTTCACTACTAATCGTGAGAGCAGTGCCGACTTTAATACCAACTATAAGAGCAGTATCAAATCGAGACAAACTTTGAATATTAAATGTGATCTCAAAATAATAGAAATCAAAATCGATGGACGAGACAATATGAGATAAGCTAATCTAAAATTGATGGACAAGAATCATGTACTCAAAACCCTATATCTAGAATAAAAAACCCATTGCCAACAGGTTTTTAGAACCCAACGAGAGAGAGAGGGGGAACATAAGAAGCATGACTTGTCGTTGGTGAAGTTGCAGTCTCAAACAATAACAATGAGGTCCCTATCGCGGATTATGAATATTTTGCTTTGCTTTGCCTCCCACTCCACTCTCTCTCTCTCTCCATTGCCGACACCAATACAAAGCGTACCTTCAATTACTCCTCGCGATGCTACCCGCTAGTTCTATGAATGCATGGGCATGACGTGTAACACCCTGACTTCCAGGGCATTAATATATGCTAGGATTTTTTTTTTTTGCAAACATAAATCGGCAATAAATCCTCAACATAGCCTTTATTTTATAACACTCCAAACGAGTAAATGAGTGATACACTTCGAATATAGCAAGATCAGAACCTATAGGAAATCTCAGAACATAACATGTGCGAGTACATACATATCGCTCACTTAACATAATATTACAGACAGTATTAAAATCTTAAACAATACATCCGGATAAAATAGATAGTTCTAGTCCCACATGGGACCCACAAAATCCCCACCACGATCATGCCTCGACTACTTCCTTGCCCTTTCGACTGCTTGCCTCGCCTGGAACGTGGAATATTCCAAGGACATAATCCAATATTAGAAGATGAAATCTTCTAAGTGAGGGTTAGATAAGTATGAATGAATGATGCATGATGCATGGACATTTATAAATATATACCCATAATGTAACTTCCCAGGCCCACTAGCCCGGTTAGGAATCCTAGGCAAAATTCCGAACCTCTGCAGGATAGGCCTAACGTTATTCCCTCAATGCCCTAGGGGAATTACGACTATACTCTGAGGGTATCGTCCCAACCCCATGCACGAGTTTCAATATGACAAAAATATTGTGTCGTGCACATATCACGTTTTCCCATGCAACAGTATATGAATAAAATTGATCATAACATATGAAAACATCATGCATAGAAATGAATTGTATCATATATGGGAAACAGAGACAAAACCACTCACCTTTTACAGATATCGGGTTACCTCGAAAAATGTGAAACTTGCCTCGATTTGCGTGCCAATCTCAAATTTCGCACCAAATGACTCACCTCACTTCCCAAAGCACCCTAGGCAAGATATTTATTTAAATAATCAATAAAACCTATTTTTCCTAAATTTTCTTGCCTTTTTCTCTATTTTTCCTTTATTTTTCTTTACTAAAATCTTAAAATAAATACCTACACTTAATTTTCTCCAAATATTTTTATACAAAAAATTCTAAAATATTTTTCTAAGATATTTAAAAAAAATTGCACGAAAAACCAAGGCTGCACGCGCCCACACGCGCTGGCGCGTGTTAGGGCGAGTGAGACTGGCGCGTGAGGCCCACGCGCCGGTCGTCTTCTCCGGCGACGGCCATGCCGAAAAATTGCAAAAGCTATGCCATTTGAAAGCCCTTAAAGAATCAATCATAGGGGTACCTGATTGGGCTCCAAAGGAGGTCCGAAAGCCGGCCAACAGAAGCCTCGAAGTCTCGGCCAGGCGGACCGCCTAGGTTTCCGGCGAGCTTCAATTTCACTTTCGTTTCTGCTCCGTTGCTCACGAAATGCTCTAGAAATGACCTTCAACCTATGGGCAACAAAAGCCCTCTATCCTTTCCTCTCAATTCGTTCGAAATGGCCCTCGATTTGAAGCTCCAAGTTTGATAATTTTTGGCCTCTTCGACCTCTATTTATAAGCGATCTTCGAGCTACCAAATGGCCTTGGATGGCTTACCCATGGCCTTAGGAGTCTTCACCGCCCCTAGATCGATCCAAAATCACCGATATTCTCCTGCAAAAGCGAGTTGCAGGCGACCCATTTCCAGTCAGCTTTCTTGGCCCATTTTCTCGAAATTTCGGCCACTCCGGTGGCCGTTATCGGCTCATGATGAGTCCAATGAGATCCCCGACCATCCCTTATGCTAGCCCATTGCCTGAAACGGCCGGCCGGAGCTTGTTCGCCATTGTCAGACTCCATTGCTATGGAGTTTCTGAAAATTACAGATTCGCCCCCTCAGATTCGATTTTTCCATTTTGGCCCTTTTCTTCACAACCCCAATATTTTCTTTAATTTCATTTGAACCCCTTAGGTTCCAATCTTTCAATTTCCTCTTTTTCACTTTTGTAAAAAATGACATTTTGACCCCCCTCGAGCAATTTTAAAAAATTGCACTTAGGCCCGTTTCTTCGTTTAGGCTTTAAACCTACTCGTTTCTTCCTGAAACCTCTGAAGGGCTTCTCTACTTGACAAAACGAAGCTTCCCATAGCTTCCGTTATCATTTTGAGAGTCTCCTACTAGAATTTGATTTTGCAGCTTAAATGACGGTTGCATTTTTGCTGTACCAAAAATTGTTCCAGATTGCATTTCTTTCGATCCTAAAAATCATGCCCCGAGATGCTCGTTAGAGGCGTTCCTCTTTCTTTAGACATTTAAGCCCTAGGGTACTCCCTTCGATTGATTCGATAAATTTTTTGGATTTTTCAGATACTTATATTTCTCGAATTTTTAATTTTTTCTTTAAAATAATAACTCAAAGTTTTTGGGTATTACATGACGAGTCATCAACAAAGGGGTAACATTACTTAATCTTCCTAGAAGAACACTTACTCATGGTCCAGCACGTGTCCTTGTCTCAAAGGTTAAAGGAGTGACACCTACCTTTTTACTTAAGGAGATAAGTTAATGGATTTATTCTTATATCTCAATTCAGAAAGATTTGAAATGGATATACTGGGAGATTCATTGTTATCTTGATGCAAATCAAAAAAAATTTCATCAGGTCGTAATCACTGAGGCAAGAAATTTTAAAGATAATTTTGAGTATCTTGTCTCACCTAAATTTTTTTAAAAAATCTACCTCAGCTAATCTTAAAACATGGCATAAGTGGTAAAATTTTTAAGTTTCTTTAAAAGTGGTGGGGGATCAACTTTTGATCAGGTAAAAATGTCCCATTTAGGTAATGTTTGTTAAAATGACCAAGATAAGGGAGTATCAAAATAAACCTATAATAATTTTCGGATCAAGATATAGAATGGTCAAGATAAGGTTGAGAAACATTTTAAGATTTTTATTAAACTGTTTGTTAAATTCTTTGAAATGCATTAAATGACACATGCGTCATTTTTTTATTATCTATAAGGATCAGGATATGATTATCTTGAGGGAGAGAAAAAACATGCATATCTTGAAACATCAAGATAAGATGTAATTAATGATTTTATAAAGAATGGTCAGATAAGCTTAACGAACATGTTAGAAAGGATAGAAATCCGTGATGTATCTCATATCTTGACTTTTTCATCTCATATCTTGATTAACAAACACTCCCTTAGTAGAGACTGACCGCGTGTCTGCTTGGAAGTATATAAGATTGCAATAGCATCCGATTTACCGAAAGCTGAATCAGGAGAAAGACCGATCTTCTTTAAGATTAGGCAAGCGAAGTCCGAACACTTAGATAATAATAATAATAATAATAATAATAATAATAATAATAATAAAAAAGAAAATCTAACTCATCTGGCCTAATATGTATCACTTAGTAGTGCACCTTACTTATTTGAATATCAAATACTAAATTAGGGGATCCAGCATTATTTGTTCTTGCAAGTACTCCAGTCAAAGCAGATTTCAGGGATCGGTCCCAAACTGTCACCAGGCATTGTAGAAAATATTTTTTATTTTTGAACTTTAATTTTCTAATATTTCAACTTTATACTATGAATTTAGAAATATCTTTTTAAAAATGAATGTTATAAATTTTTAAAACATAAAATATATTTAACTATAAACTTAAAAATTAAAAAGTATTTTTCAAAATTGAATATGAGCTTAATATTTTTCTTTTTTTTAATGCAAAACTACTTAAAAGACATATACCATTAGATTCTGGACCGTACTGGCTTGACCCGACCATAGCCCACAGCCTAGTCTCATGCCCCGCTCGATCTCAGCCCATAGCCTACGGCCCAATCTCGTCCCTCGGCCTAATCTCGACCCTTAGCCCATGGTTCGATCTGGGTCACTAGCTTGATTTTGGCCCTGCGCTAGCCTGCAGCAACATCATTATAGTTGCATGCTGGGTAATTGCACGTTCGTTCAAGATCACATTCTCATTAATGGTAGATCTCATCTTCATTAATGGTAGATCCTATCCACATTAACAAGGGTCTCGTAGACACCATGTTATCACTTGGAAGCCTTTATTGACGCTGGATACCCAGTCCCATCACCCTGCAAACACACGACGCATGCATGCAAGGGGGGTCTCCCCTTCTCCTATATGAACCAGTTCTCTTCAAAGCCAAGGTATGTTATCTTTTTGAGTCTACCCATACTCTGCCATTTTACTCCCTTACTCACTGAAGCGTCGGAGTACTTGCAGGTGCTAGCTGCCCCCGACGGACTGATTATCGGAGCCCGTCTCTCGCCACTGTAAGCCTGCCTCTGACCGTTCCTTTAGCCAGATGAAGCCTTGGACTCGACCACTGTCGACCTAACTGACGTTCAAACCATGGAGACGACGCTAGAATTCTGAAGGTCCCCCATCATCTGATTCATACAAGATGGGACATTTCCCGCTGGTACAAAGGAAGCCAAGAAACTCAAAAAATCTGCATGATCGGAGATCAACTGTACAGAAGAGGCTTTCCCACACAGCTCCTCAAGTGTGTCAACACCAACCAGTCCACTTACATCATGGCCGAGGTACACGAAGGGGTGTGTGGAAGCCATTTCGGAGGACAATCCATGGCAGCAAAGGTGCTAAGAGCTGGGTACTATTGGCCAACAATGAGAAACGACTGCCTAACCTACGTGAAGCACTATGACAAATGTCAAAGGTTCGCAAATGCACATCATTCCCCAGCAGAAGAACTCCATAGCCTTAGCAGTGCTTGACCCTTTTACAAATGAGGGATAAACATCCTCGGGCCTTTCCTGATTGCCTCGGGGTAGCTCAAGTTCATGGTAATGGCAGTCGATTATTTCACCTAATGGATCAAAGCCAAGCCCCTGACCACTATCACTGCTAAAAAGATCGGAAAATTCATCTAGAAAAGCATCGTCTGTTAGTATGGCTTGCCCGGAGTGCTCAGTTCAAACAACGGAACTTAGTTGACAAACAAAAAACTTTAGAAATTTTGAAAAGAGCTTGGAATCCACCAAGTTTTCATCTTTCTCGAGCACCTGCAGACCAATGGCCAAGCCGAAGCTGCCAACAAAGTCATCCTGACTGGATTGAAGAAACGACTCAATCAAGCTAAGGGTGTATGGCCGGAAGAGCTCCCGATAGTGTTATGGTCATACCACACAACAAGTTAAGCTTCGACCTTGGAAACCCCATTTCAGCTAACTTATACGTCCAAGGCCATGATACAGGTAGCAGTTGGGGAGCCCAGTCCTAGGTGCTAACACTTCCAGGACGACCCCGATTATAACGAAGACCTAAGAGCTAACCTTGATCTTATCCAGGACATCCGAGACCAAGCCCACATTCGTGAGCAGGCTGTAAAACAAAGGGTGGCTAAAAAATACAATAAAAAGGTTAGGCCTCGAAAATTCCAAGAATGAGACCTAGTCCTAAGAAAGATTGAAGGCCCAAGGCAATGACCCGGACAAGGGAGGCTCGGTGCCAACTGGGAAAGCCCTATCGAGTCACTAATAACCTCGGCAACTGAGCCTACCATCTAGCCGAGCTCTCGGGACAGCCCCTGCCCAGATCATGGAATGCAGTCAGCCTGCGAAAATACTATAGTGAAGCAACTATTTTCTTGTATCACTCAATTAAACACACTTCACATAATCAAGACAATTACTTTCATTCTGTTTTCTTGCCAGCATTTAGAATCCTCACACCAGATAGGTGTTGGTGGACCTCGAGTCTCCTCGGTCTCGCTAAGCCGTGTTGTCAGAACAAACCAAAAAAGTCAGTCCGCCCCCAAGTGCTCGGGCCTATCTCGACGAGCGGACCTCGGGGACTTCCCCAATCTAAGCGATGCCTTGTATAAAACAGACGTTAACAGACCTTGAGTCTTCTCCGTCATGCCAAATCATGTTACCAAAAGAAACCGACGCAGTCAGTCCCCTCCAAAGAGCTCGAGTCTATCCCGACGGGTTGACCTCGGGGACTTCTCCCGTCCAAATGATGCCTTGTATCAAATGTGTGCCGGTGGATCTCTAGTCTTCTTGGTCTTGCCAAGCCGTGCTATTTGAACAAACTGACTCAGTCAGTCCGCCCCCAAGCACCTGGGTCTATTCCAGCAGGCAGATCTTGGGGACTTCCCTCGTTCGAACCAGGCCTTGTAACAAACAGGCATCAGCACTAACAGACCTCGAGTAACCTCGGTCCCTTTCTAATATAGCCTTGTATCAAGCAGGCCTTGGCAGACCTCGAGTCTTCTCAATCTCGCCCTGACCTCGAATAACCTCGGTCCTTTTCTAATATAGCTTTGTATCAAATAGGCATTGGCAGGCTGAGTCTTCTCGCTCTCATCCCGACCTCGAATAACCTCAGTCCTTTTTTAATATAGCCTTGTATCAAATAGGCATTAGCAGACCTAAAGTCTTTTCGGTCTCACCTAGACCTTGAGTTATCTCGGTCACTCAATCTGCAACCTTAGGACATTCGAACAAACACTATAAAGCAAAGAACAGAAGGTACTAGGTACTCAAGAATTCCTTATTTTATTACTCACACTTTATTCTATACAAATGTTCGGAAACCAAAAGCCACCTCAGTCTTGCCAAACCACGCCTCAAATCGGGTAGATCCAGCAACCCCGACTCGCCCAGTGCTTATGCCGATTAGGGCATTCGAGCAAATGCTATAAAGCAAAGAAAGAACAGAAGCTACAAGGTACTCAGAAAATTCTTCATTTCATTACTCCATTCCATTTCAAAATACAATGAAGCTACAAAAATTCTTCACTGCCCTACATTCCTGATAATCAACTTACAACACTACAAAGATGCGACCAAGCTATCCATCTACCTCACGATAATCAACCCATAGCACAACAAGGCCGATACAACTGTTGAACACATGCCATCCATAGAGCCCTCACAGCATATCAAGGCAGGTGGGTCCCCCGACCTCAACCATGCCTTATGGGTAGAGCCAACATGATCGGAGGCTAGCAGACAAGAGTAAGAATAACTCCCAAGGTAGAGGAAGGAGGTCGCTGGTCCCATACCTCAACGGGAAACCTCGCTATGCATAAAGGTTGGGACGACCCAATTGGGTGGTCAAAGATCAGCTAATAGAACGCCCCTCCCCTCACAATAAAGCTATGGAATTCCAAGGAAGAAGGGTAAGAGCCCCTGAGCAAGTTCCAAGAAACGCAACCACCCTAGCGTGAGGGCAGACCCGCAACCTGGATTTCCAGGGAAGGGATGAGGGCTAGGATAACAACGGGATAGGAATAAGCTAACCCTCATACCACCCTCGTCCAAAACCACCAACCCTATTACCATCATTACCCAAAATCACACATTTTAGTACTACTTTCTCCCAAACATGCCTAACTTCAGCCATGGGTACAACAACTAACCTCAAAACATCTTCGTCGAAGGCACTGCCATGGGTCGAGAAGGTCTCAACTCGATTTGACATTCTCAACCCTCAAACCCTAAGGCTTCTCAGAAAGTAGAAGGTACCCAAGAATAACTATATGATGCGCGGAAGCAAAGGTGGAATCCTCCCCTTTTATGGGCATTGCAAAGAGCATCAAACAAATGATTGTCGTCTACCTTTACATACAATCCCGCCACGTGTCCGGATATTAATGCTCTATATCTGGTAGTCCAAGAGCCACCGTTATAATAGGGCTATGTACCCAAGCAGTTAGTATCATAGCCTAGGGAAGTGGCACACCCCGAGTGGGAAAATGCCTCCTCACCTTCATCAATGCACCACTTGGGAAAGAGGCACGCCTCGCGTCTGAAAACATCGTTTCACCTTCATAACCACACACTTTGGACTCCGTGTCACGTGTGCACTCCAAGCACAGCACTCAGATTGCCACCCTTAGGCAACTTGAGAAAGACTGAGCATAGAACACGACCACTTTGTACCTCACATGCCAACCCGTCGGCTCTGGTCAACCCCAAATGCCCCGGTCTACCCTGGCGGGCAAAACTCAGGTCTATCCCGATCTTGAAAAATTAACCACAAAGAAAACAAGACAAAAAAGAAAGAGTTATAGGAGCCAGAACATGCCCTTTTATTTGAAACTAAAGAAAAGCACCTACACCATTTACACAATACGATAAAGGGAAAATCTAAGCGAGAATAAGCAAAAGGGCTACCCTAGGGATTGAGAGCAGGCTAATCCGACTAGGTGACGACCGAGGCCTCACCAGGTTACTCGTTGGCCTCCCTCGACTAACCTCCCACCTCCTGCACCCTCCAAGGCCTCACCCTGGTTGGTTGGGCCCTTTGAATCCGAGTCTACAAGCCGACCACTCACGATCTCCTTGAAAGGACCACAATCGGTAAGATCCGCCTCAGGGTAGGGTAACAGAATTTGCACCAGCGCTGTGTTGAAACCCTCAATATAGTGACCGAGGGCTTTCCTCCTCAAGCCCCTCAGCACGGCTTCCAGACGGGCAGCTTTATGAAGGGTAACATCTTGTTCGGTCTCCAACATCCCAACTCTTTCTTTCATCTTATTTATTTTCTACCGAGCGCATCTCTTTGATTGATCACCCTTTGGAAATCAGACTTCACCCTTGTAGCCTCTATCTCAGCCAACACAAACTGATCGTGAAGGTCGTCCATCTCAGTCCTCAACTGCACCTCAACCTGATCTTGTGTGGTATCCCAGGCTTTCTTCCCACTGCCTTGCCGCCCCCTATTTCCTTTTAGCCTTCAGCCTTTCACCTTCTCTCAGTTTTGCCTCAGTCACTAGTGATTGACTAACACTAGCAGCCCGAAGAAGCAGCATTTGTAACCACTGGAATGACTCAAAGTACCCCAGGAAAGCATGCCTCTCCTGATCAGCATCTGAGAAGAGGTGATCCGCAACGAACTTCCCCGGTCAGAAGGTTCTGCTTAAGACGCTTTGGGGATCGGCCTCAACATTGTCACAACCCCACAAGCTTGACTTTAGGTAATGCTTCGGTTGAGAGGGTGTCGGCTCGCCCCCAGCTTGGCTTGAGCCCAAAGGTCTTAAAGCGTCGGCGATTTGGTTTGGGCCCAAGCGGTCAGGCACATCAGCAGCCAGCCTAGAGCTAGAAGAGCTTGGCGTGTCAACAACTTGGTCCGAGGGGCCAGGCACATCAGGAGCTTGACGAGAGCTTGAGAGACCCGATTCATCGGCTACCTGGCGCCTCATCCACTGTAGAGGAGCCTCCTCGACCTCTGTTGTCTCACCACATAGAGAAGAATGGATGGTTTCAACAACAACCATGGAAATTATTTGAACAAGGACAAGGCCTTTCAATTTTATAGCAATAGCCTTCTTTGTGACAACCGTCACCCCAGAGCTTGATTGGGCCCTCTTCTCTGCCACAAACCTTGCCACTGCCTCCGTCGTTAAATCGGGCTCCGCTCGCCCTGAAACAAGAGGCCCCAACATGAGCCATGGTTAGTGAAAACCAAACAAAGAGAGATAGCAACAACTTACCCATGTATTTAGATAAAACCCCAGGATTCATCCCGAATTCAACGAGCCTCACAGACTCGAGCTGGGGAAAGAACGTAAATACATCCGCCAAGGCTTGGCCTTTTAGACCTAGGCCCTCGTACTTCACATCTATAGAGAGGCTTGGCTCCAACTACCAACATAAGGGATACTCATCCTTGTCCAATCTATCCAGGAAAAAGCTAAGCTTGTCTTCTTTCGAGCCCACCTTGAAAAAGCCATCCTTGAAATACTTAAGGGAAGAGCTGAAGGCTTTTAGTAGCATCTTCCTCGAACGTCCGGTTAGGGAAATCCAATTGTCCTTACTGGCCCCCTTTCAGTGATAGTAGAAGAAAAAGAACCCCGTGATAGGCTTGCAATCAAGAAACTCGACCAGCACCTCGAAACCACGAATGTATCCTCAACCATTTGGGTGTAGTTGCGTCGGGGTAACGTTCATCGCTTGTAAAACTGAGCCCTGGAATTCGATCAGGGAAAGTCGTAGGTGTAGTTTCGAGAAGAGCACATTGTACATGTAGACAAAGCCAATATCCAGAAGCGAATGACAAACACGTTCTTCCCTCTCGTAGGGACGACAGATGAACTTTTTCTCTCCATCCTCGGTCCAAGAGAGGGAGAATGCCCTTCTCATCACCTCCACAGACGAGTCTGTAGTATATCTTGATGTGATCCTAGCAACCTCTTCGCTTACACAGTCATATGCATGAACGGAGTTCGAAGTCAAGATGGCTATTGACGAGCAGGCTAGCACACTACCTAGTTAATCAGAAAGCCTGATAGCAAGAGAATTCATACGCGAAGGGAAGCAAAATAAGTGAATAATTCAAAGGCGAATGCGAGAAATACGCATACGTGAAGGGTCCACATTTTAATAGCCATCGTGTGGGACACCCAATAGACGAGCAACAACCAAAGCGACCAATGCGATCCCGCCACGTACCTCGCAATTAATACTTTGACTAGCCTACCCCATCTAGGGTAGTGGACCGGTCCACGACTACAAACGGTGCCTTATATTCTCAGCCAGACATAGGCTGAACACTTGACGAGATAGCCCGGTAGGTCGCTAATCCCCGTATTAAATTACTCAATAGAGCTCGGCAAAATACCTACAAGCTCAGATTCCCCTACGCGAGCATCCAACTCGGAGGGGCTAAGAGGCCTACCAACTTGAGCTTGCCCCACAAACACCGAACTCTAGGCATAACAGGTCCGTAAGGGCAGTAGAATCACATAGGCTGAACAACATAAACACAAGAGAAAAGACAACAGAAATAGAGCATCACGAAAGAGAAGAAAAAGAAATAGTTTATTACGAAATGAGGAGCACAACGTTACAGGACTTATGTGCCACAACCACAAAAAGCCTACGCTATCATACAAACCGTCACAGAATCACGACTCAATAAAGGTCTCAGACAGGGACAACGACTCTCTTGGTGTGACTCCCTTCCACCAGGTCCACAAGACAGGCGTCCTTGATTTCCTTGAAGGAACCAAAGGCCGAGAGATCCAGCTCCTGGAAAACAACCCAAACGTGGGACAAAGCTATTTCGTACCCCTCCTTTTTGACCTCAGTTGCCTCGACCTTTACCCTATCTATCTCAGACCGAGCAACATCCACCTCGGCCTTCACTTTCATCTCCTTCTCGATCACCTCAACTTTGGCTACGGCCAGCTCCGCCCTCAGCCTTATCAACTTTGCACCGCCAACGTTAAGCTGACTTTGGAGAATGCCAACTGTATGTTTAGCCTAGTTGGCCCACGTTTTCACCTCAATAGTGGCCACCTCCACGACCTTTTTAACTTTCCATTTCATAAATTCTCGGGCTCGATCTAGCTTCTCCTCATAGTCTTCCTCCATCTTGGTGAGCTGGGTCACGGTACCTGCCTCAATCGACAATCTGCAGCAAGCTGGAGTACTTGACGCTTGACCTGGTGGAACGCAACTGGTTGCCCAAGATTTAATAACCTCTTATGCTCCGACAATGGATCAAGATAAGCGTTAATAAAGAGGTCGCTCTAGAATTCGAGGTCGAAAAAGGGAACCGAGTAACCTTCGAGCCCAACAGGACTCGAGCCGCCAGACGGTTGGGTCTCTCCCTCGAAATCCCTCTACTGCTTCTTGTGTCGAGCCAGCTCTTCGAAAATGTTAGGCTCCCCAGGATTAGGGACCGAAACCTTGGTAGCAACAACCATAGGACTCTAGGAGTTGCTTGGCTAAAATTACGGGCGGAGGAAGGACACGAGTAAGGAGCTCAATCTTGACTAAAGGCCTTGAAGACAACAGGAGAACACCAAGAGCTCGTGAAATCGCAGGAATTCAGAGACTGGAAGAAATAAAGAGTAGAAACCTTGGGCCAAATGGGACCTTTATAAAGGTCACTAAACGACGCATCCGATGGTTAAGCACCATCTGTCATTGATCCACTGCTATAAAGCCGCTATTTGTCACATATTTAAGGGGCCATTAATTTCCTTTCTGCAACGTCCCACCTCCCGAGCATAGTGCCTCGAATCTTGAAACCACGCGCACCACGAGCTAGAGCGTGAAAAGAGTATCCTCGCTGTAGGTACCAAGTTGATTTCTAGTATCCTTAAGACCTACATCCACCCAAACGAAGTTTCATGTCGGCTTGACCATCTATCCCGGCCATATCCTAACACCAACTCAACTCTCAAACCTGGCTAAAGCAACAAAATTCATCCAACTTCCCCTTCTTTAGCTCGAACGCTCGCTTCTCGAGCATTCGACCTGGGGAGTTATATATCATATCGACTTGATCTAACCTATGGCCCATGGACTAGTCTCATCCCCTACCATAACCCAATCTCGGCCTTAGCCCGTGGTTTGATCTCGGTCCTTGGCCTGATCCTGGCCCTGCGCCAGCCTGTAACAGCATCATTACAATCGCATGTTGGGTACTCGTGTGCCTATTCAAGATCTCATCCTCATTAATGGCAGATCTCATTCTCATTAATGGCAGATCTTATCCATATTAATAAGGGTCTCATCGGCACCATGTTATCGCCTGGGAGCCTCTATTGACGCTGGATACCCAGTCCTATCACTCTGCAAACACACGACACATGCATGCAAGGGGGGCTTCTCCTCCTCCTATATGAACTAGCTCTTTTCAGAGTCAAAATATGTTCTCTTTTTGAGCCTACCTATACTCTGTCATTTTATTCCCTTACTCACTGGAACATCGAAGTGCTTACAGGTGCTAGCCAGCCCCCAACAGACCAATCGTCAAAGCCCATCCCTCGTTGCTGTAGGCCCACATTCGATCGTTCATTTGGCTAGGAAAGAACAGATTCTTTTCTATATAACATTTGTTTCTCTCTCAAATTGGAATACATATAAAGATATAAATAAATTGGGTTGTTAACAAATAATTATTAGCTAAAAATATATTTTTCCTTCTGAACTTTTGATTTTTTTTCTTCTGAAATCTTGAATTTTTGGTGGTTTCAAATGTGTCTTTAATATGCACACACAGTGATGTGACAGTTTTCTATTATTTTGTTTTTGAGCTTATTTTAATAATGAAAAACTTCGTAATTGTTATTTGGGCAAATAGCAAATAAAATTCTAACTTTTTTGAGAATTTGTAAATTTATCCAAAAGTTTTAATTTTTGTAATTTTGTTTATTTGAGTGCAATTTTATCTAACACCTAAAATTAATTTGGCAAGCATTATCATTCTTGATGTAGCATGTCACTTGTCATAAAAAAAATATATGAATGAGATCCATATGTACACATATGAAAAAAATAAAAATAAAATTATATATGTGGGTCCCACTCTTATATTTTTTTATCACTAGTGACCTGCCATATCAGTAATTACACATGCCTCTCAAATTAATTTTAAATGGTAGATAAAATTGCACTTAATTGAGCCAATGAGATATAATTGTCAAAATTAAAATGTTTCAATAAATTTATAAATTTACAAAAATATTTGAGTTTTTTTTTATTATTTGCCTTTGTTATTTTGATGAAAATAGTGTCATGACATATATTTACTTCAAAATAACAATCGAGCATGCTTATAAAATGAAAAATAAAACATTTGTAAGTTGATATATATCTTTGAAAATTCATCATACGTCCATTTAGAATTGCAAAAGTATATTATATTATCATATGTCCATTTAGTACTTTGAAGCTCATCATAGTCTCTTTGGCATGATATATTTCAAAATTCAAGGAAATTCCTTAAGAATCTTACATATATTCTTTTTCAAAGTAACAATTGTCTAATTGTTTGAAATAACAGTCGATTAATTTATGACTTTAAAATTTTTGGAAAGACTAAGCTCATCATCAATTGTCAACTTTTTCAAAGGAGTTGACAATTTTTTGTTTTTGTCAAAAATAGTTGACAATTCCCATCACTATTGATAACCAAAATTGATGCTCTCGATTCAAATAACTTGAGTTCAAACATTAGTTGATAGTGAGTGTATAGTCTCAATATTTCTCAAAAAGAATCAACTTATTGTTCAATATTAAAAGTAGACTTTCTATCAAGAATGTCGACTGTTTTTAAAAGCCTTATGATATTTTAAATGTATCGATGAAAACTGTCGACCGAATTATGTATCTATTGACAATTCCTTATTTGACAATCTTAAATGACTAGTTTTTGTAAATATTAAATGTGTCCAATGGCTTTATCAAAAACTAATAAATTCAAATGTCGAGAGAAACCTATAAATACCAGCCAAATTGTGCAATTGAGGGGTTAAAGAAACTATTATAAACTTCAAGTCAAATTATTCTTTTCAAGTGCACTTATGTTTTCAATCTTTTTTCTCAAAAGGTATTGTATATCATTTGTATTATTTTGTTTAACCTTTTGTGTTTAATTTTGAGAGATATTGTAACTGAGAGATTCATCTCTCATATCATCACTTCTTCAAAAATTCATTGTATATTGTCTAGAAAGATTCTTAGATGGCCTACTTTGTATAAGTAAGAGATTCTAATCTTAGTGGTTTTACTACAAGGCCTACTTGGGATAAAA
This sequence comes from Diospyros kaki, assembly GCA_036245055.1. Lineage (NCBI taxonomy): Eukaryota > Viridiplantae > Streptophyta > Magnoliopsida > Ericales > Ebenaceae > Diospyros > Diospyros kaki. The sequence continues at coordinate 7,517,236 of BSEG01000010.1, forward strand.
TAGAAGGTTTTAGTCATTTTTGAAAATCGTTAGTAAGGAACTAAGATAATAGATTAGACTAGTTTAGTCGAATTACTATATATCGCTTGTATCATTTTCATATTTATTATTCATTTCCTCAAATCTTTACAAGTATCATCTTATATTCATTATTTTATTACACTAAAACCTCATTAATAAGAAAAAAAATTTCAAACCTTCAACGATTTTTAAAACACCCAATTCACTCCTTTTGGGTGTGCGATGCCATAGTTTACACAACCTGACATTTTCTAGCATCCCCTTAGCTCCCTTTCTCTCTTAAGAGTCTCTTCTCTCTCTAGTATCTCCTTAGCTCCTCTTATTCTCTTTCTCAGTGACATCTTTTCCGCTCTCCCCCATTCTCTCTCTCTAGTGTTTCCTAAACTCCCTCTTTCTTTCTCTGGCTACGTCCCCTGATGTCTCATCTCTCTTTCTCTAGTGTTTTCTCAACTACCCCTCTCTTTTTGACAACGTCTCCTCAACTTTCTCTCTTTTGCTGACATCTTCTCAACTCTCTATCTCTCTCTTCGCCTACGCTTCATCTGACTAGATCTCACATCTTTCTTCAACAGCATCTCCTCAACTCTCTTTCTCTTTCTGGTAGCATCTTTTTAGCTCCCTCTCTCTATGTCTGACGAAGCTATAGATCTCTTACTCAAGCAACTTGAAAAAGTAATGGAAAAAAAATAGGATCTAAAAAGGAAGAAGCCAAAGCCAAAGTTATTCGAACTCTATACATGGTTGATTGTGAAAAATCATCTTCTTGTTCGTCCTCGGAATTAAACGACACTGAAAAGAGAGAGGAAGCTAAGGCCAAAGAGAGAGAGAGAAAGAGAGAGAAATGGGGAGACTGGAGAGGTCATCGAATCTGAGTGACATAGTTAGAGAGAGAAAGAGATAAGGGAAGCTAAAGAGACGCTAAAGAGAAAAATAAGACGCATCTGAAAGAGAGAGAGAGTTGAGAACATATTGAAGACAGATAGTGGAGAGGAAAGCTAAGAAAATGTCAAAAAATTATTATGTCAATATGCGTGTGTATTACTTATTAGATATATATTTAAGTAAGTAATTTTGCACGATTGATGAGTATTCTTAAAATGCATAAAAATTTAGAATTTTATAAAAAAAATAATATAAAAATTTATGGGGGTTAAATATGCCTCCGGCTAATAATTATTACGCATCGTACAGCCCCGGTTATATAATTGAGAGGAGTGCCTTGCGAGGGAGGGAGGAGACTCAGCCAGCCAACCCAATGCATGGCCATAAACATGCTACGTCTAGCCTGCCTACTTACCTGTTTCATATTATTGTACTTGTTCTGTACGTCATCTTTTTATTTATTTTTTTTTAGAAAAACATTTTTTACTAAAGTCTTTTTATGTTTTTAAAATATAATTGATTAAATTAAAAAATATAATGAGAAATAAAAGATTTAGTCACACTTAAATACAAGAATTTTTTTACGTAAGAAACTTTAAAAACAAAATTACGACCATCACGACGATAGAAAAAATAATTACTATGTAATAAAGTTTATATTTACAAAACTCAATATTCTCTTTCTAAACTCATGTCTCAATTACACTTAATTTTTATTTTTTACTAGTCTCTCACAACTGATTTGTATATCTTGAATAACAAGTCAAGTATCTTATTTGTAGATTAATTTTTTTGTTTACCAAAACTAATGTTCTTTATCTAACAACAATTAATAACTGACTAATAAATAAGATTACACACTAAATAAGAAATTAATATTAGAAATAAGAAATAATATTCAAGAATAATTAAGATTTTTCGCTAAAAATCTGATCTTCCAAGAATGTAAGTTAAATTATTTAAATAATATTTTTTTACTTTTTATAAAAAAAATTTGGTAACTTTTAATAAAACTCGCAATCATTAATATGCCGTTTAATTTTATAATAATTACCCTTATTTATAATTACATCACTTTTTAATATAGTTATTTTATACATTATTGTCTTTTTTAATTATTTTATAAGCTTAAAATATAATAATAAAATATTAATCAATATAACATTAATAAATAAATGTAACATTACAATCAATTACTAAATAATACTTCATCGAAATTACTTTAATAACATGACATAATAAAACACAACAACCAACACATTCACTTCAATACCGAAAATGCCATATATATACATAGATCATGTTATTAGAATCTCTTATACTACACCTTAAATTCCGTAATGTATTATAAATAACAAAATATTCTTCACATCTCATTGTCTTGCCTCATCATCTCGTGCTGTCTTATCGTTTTACGTTGTCTTATCGTCTTATCTCATCGTCTTAAGTGAAATATATTTTAGATATTTTAATTATATTATATAACTTAAAATGTTAGGCATGATATACAGGTAGCATTTTTGTGTATGTGTAATTCAGCTGCTTGGGCGGCTGCCACTGCCAGGTTCTTAGTTGCAATTATACATTTATTATTTTGGTTGAATGTACAATAATGGCTTCCCGCTGGAGACCATTTTAGTCCAAAGAATGGCGCATTGGGATATGGGATGGACATTTCTGTATTTCTCCGACATTGACCACTCAGATACTGCTTCCCCCCACAAATGAACAGAGTTTCCAGAGGCTTCCCACTGGAGACCATTTTAGTCCATGGCATGTGGGGTGTGTGGTCTCTCTCAATTGAGGTCAATAATCACGTACATCGTGTTTTATAAGGTGTGTTTGGAGTAAATGCAGCTTTATGGGTGTGCCTGGTGAGTTTTGTGAGCACTTTGTGCAGAAAAAAGAAGAGGGTTGCTCTTAGGGTATAGGTTAGTGTTCATGTAAGTGATAAGTTAAGTTTGTATTAGTGGGTAATGAGTTCGATCATCAGCTTACACAGTGAGATAAAATTTCACACTTGTGATTTATCTCATTTATTAAAATCAAAGATACGAGTAACAGAGGTCACACAAGAACGATCATCCCATAAAGAGGGTTTCAAAAATTGAGTGCACAATAGTTAAATATATATATATATATATATATATTTGTAACTTTCTATTATTATTAATAATAACAAATTTAAATTATAGTTTAGTTTGGTGTTGTTGTGTCATAAGCAAAGACCCATTAAAAAGTCTAAAATATCTTTTTGGTCTAAAATGCATAAATTTGTCATACGTTGGGGGTCCCACACAAATACACAAACAAGATAATTCTCATATCCAAAAATCTCTTAAAATTTTTTTTAAGAAAATAATAAATAATTATCCATAAAAAAATTTAATTCTTAAATGATTTTAAAATATTAGGATAAACAATCATCTATAATAAATTTTATCTCAAAAAATGATAAAATAAACATCATATATAAAATATAGATGTCATCTATAACAATTCTACTCTCAGTCATATTAGAATTAATCAAGATAAACATTATTTACAAAAATCTTAATTTTGTTACACTTTAAATTACTTTATATTTCTCTACAAATAAGCAGGTACTTATTTCTGAAAAGGTATAACGTCTTTGATACTAGTTTTAATATAGTTTCTTTCATATTCAGTATTTAATTTAAGTATCAAAATGTTTACGTGAAATACTCCCCACATTCTCTGATTATTTTTTTATTTTTATAAATTCAAATGATATAATAATAATGTCTTCTTTCAAAATAATTTATTATTATATCTATGCAATAACATGTGCATTCCTCACATTAGAGATGTAAAATACCCATCTAGCTTAGCCGTCGATGTTGTACTGAGGCAGTCTTAATTTGTCTTGCCATTTATATAGAGTTGGGTGGGGATCTACATTTTTGGACCTAGCACCTTACCTATCTAAGGGCTCGCCTCAACATAGGCCCATGGGCTTGTAGTTTTGGCTCATGAGCTTGATCAAATTTTAATTTTATTAAAAGTAAAATTATAAATTATTTAATTTTGAATTAAAATTGTTGATACTTAATTTAATAACTCTAATATTTAAAAAATTATATAGACAATGTTGCCAATTCATAATACAATTAATAAATTCTAAATAATTTATATCCCATATATAAAAGGCATAACTACCTTAAAAAATTATAAATATATAAATAAATATATATCACTGTTTGAGTTTGAATTCAAAATATAAAATAATTTTTATAAATTTTAAATATTTATGGAATTTAATACTCCCTTAAAAGTGAAATTGTAAAATGTTAAAAGTTTCAATTTTTAAACTTTTAACTTTTACATTTTAAATTTATAAGTAGAATATATATTTTTACAAAATTTATATCTCAAATATTAATTAAATAAATATACTTTTAAAATTATTTTCAAACTTCTTTATGAATGTCTTGGCCTGACATGTTTTTGTTGGGCTCGATTTGTTAAAGTACATGAGTTTAGGCTCCACTCAACTCGAGAGTTTAAGAGACCACTTTGGCTTGACTAACTCTAAGCATGCCCAAGTTCGGCCCATCACATGAATAAGTCAGGCCTAACTCGACCAATGTCTATCAAGTCAATGATAGGCCTAGGTTAGGCTTGTTTAACATCAATAACTCACATTGTTGAATTTGTAATCAATGAGTTTTTTTTTTTTCTTTCTCACAATAATAAATTTATCTTTTATAGGTTGATAATAATTAGAGTCAAATAAAATTATTAGAGATAAAAATTAATAAATATCTCTAAATATAATATTATGTACCTTTAAATCATTTAACATGTATCTCTTATAACAATGAACTGGCACTATAAAAAGGTATTGGTGACACAAACTACCCCATTTGCTATATTTGTCTTGCTTGTTTGCTTTCTACTTTCTTTTTATTGTCATTTTATTATTATTAGAGACACATATTAAATTATGGATCGTGCTAGCCTAATTGGACCTGGACCCGGCTCAATAGAAGCCCAAGACCTCTATCGGCCTTTTGGGCCCAATCTCGACCTTATATCTGCCAATAGTGATCATCATCACCTTCGTACTTGTAACACTCCCTCGCCCACTACAGGTTCCATTGGCATTTAATGCAAAATTTAAAGAGGGTCCCGTTAGAACCACACCTTCGTCAGAGAGTCTCGCCAGCGTCGGATACCTTCCCATCATGCTGCAACACTCAAGGGCTTACTCGCATGTCAGGGAACCCCTTCTTACCTCTATATAAACTAGCATGATCACATGTCAAGGTATGTTTTTCTCTGGTCATATTGATATACTGCCAATTCCTATTCTCACTTAAACATTAGAGTGTTTGCAAGTGCCAACCACTCCTCGCTGCTCAAATCACCAGAATCCACTCAGTTGCCTTCACGTGCTAGCCACCCAATCCTTCGACGCCTTCGAGACCCATCTTTGACAGACACCCCCCATTTGGGCAGGAAGAAACAAATTATTTAAAGACACATAATATTATATTTAAAGGCATTTAATAACTTTTTCATCATTAACTATATTTTGCTCTAATTATTTACCTTTGAAAAACAAGTGTCTCTCTTTCACAAATATAACATTTGATATCAAACTCATCTTCCATTTCAACTAAAAAGTTTGAAAGTATCAATCACCTTTTAAATGTTAACAATGCTAAAAATCAAAGGATAAATGGTTGGGTATTGATAACAGGGCATATTGATTTTAAGAAAAATTATGAAAATACCCTTTATAGAGAGCTTTATAAAGATGATACGTGCGCGAGAACATCCCAAACCTAAGGTAAGATTAATAGGCATCGCAAATCTTAGGTCCAAGACCAAGATCTACCTTATGGGCATACCTAGTCCAAATGAAAGATATTGATCCCAATTAGTTGGATTTTGATAACAAAACACTTCCCTACCAGCTCAAAAATTTTTAGAATATTTAGAGGTTGAAAGAAATAAATTCAAATTTAATTTGAAAAAAATTCAGAATTGTTGATAAGTTTTAATAAGTATGTGTAAAGTCAAATTGAATATATAAATGTGTAAATATACATGTGAAATTATGGAATAGGTTAAAAAAGATAGGTAAATTTAGTAATATTTTAAATTATATATACATTCTAGAATTAAAACACCTATTTCCTATATTATATATATAGAATTAAATTATTGTCTTGCTAGCTGATGCACGGGACATGAGTAAAGTGCTAGAAGCGGCCAAAAATACCTATTTTTAACTCGATAGGTGTGCACCCACTTCACCTATAGAGATTCTTTGTCCCTTGAGAAGAATTGCCAAATCAATTTTGGAACAAAGGCTTGGTTCCAAAAATATAAAAGTTTAATACCTATGTCCCCTACTCGTTCAGGCAACACACCTCTCTAGGTGACCTTAGCCTTATGATGATCAATCTCCTTACCTCTCCACAAGAAGTTATGTCCTAGTTGTTCAAGTTCTTTAACCACATGCTTTGAAAGAATAAACATAGAAGCCCAATATAAATATATGGTGCTAAGAATCGACTAAACAAGCTGGAATGTATCACTAAATGATAACAATTGATTGCGCCATGAGTACACTCTATTCCTTACCTTATCTACAATGGGCATACAATCCCTAAATAGTAACTTGGTGGACAAAAGAGTAACCCCCAAGTATCTCATAGGTAACGAACCCCTCTTGAATCTTAAAGCAAGATACAACTCTTTCCTCAAGGGCTCATGCCTACTCGAAAGAAAGTAGTCACTCTTCAAGGGATTAGCACAAAGACTTGACAAAGAAGAGAACTTCTCCAAATAGGACTTTGAAATACCAATAAAGGAAAGGTCCCTATGAGAAAACAACAAGAAGTCATCAGCAAACATGAGCATCACCATACACATTTGCTCACATTTTCAATGAAACTAGAATTCGCCAGACTACGTATACTGACGCACAATGCCCTATAAGGCCTGCATTACCAGGACAAATAAGTAGGACAACAAAGGGTATCCTTGCCTCAAGCCTCAAGCCTCAACCTCTAGGAAAGAAGCCTTGCAACTGGCTATTAACCTTAATCGATTAATGGGGGGTTGTAATACACTTCTTTACCCAACCACAAAATAGAGGGGGAAAGTTTATCAAATGAAGGACCATAAGAAGAAAATCCTATTCCACACAATCATATGATTTTTCTAGCGAGAAAGGATCTTATGAAGATGGTATTGGTAGACCAATTCCTAAACCAACAACACATTATCCCTATTTGCTTTACTCGGCACAAAAGTAGTCTGGAATTGATCTACCAATCCTAGAATAGCCCTTTTAAGCCTATTAGCCAATATCTTTGTAATGACCTTATAAATGACATTACAACAAGATATCAGTCTAAATTAGCTAGGTGACTCAAGATGGGGACCTTTCAGGATGAGGCTAATGATAGTAGTATTACACTCCCTTAGAAGATGACCCGTAGAGAAGAAATTTTGAATAGCCTTAACCATAATATGACCCACAACATCCTAAGCCTTTCTGAAAAATTTTATAGTAGAATTGTGTAGCCCAGACACTTTATGGTATAGTCGTGGAGATAGTACTCTTTCCTCTATCTATTTTGAGTTAAAGAGAGGAAAAAAAACATAGATTTTTAGCTAATTAAAGGGAGTAGAAACCTTCAAAGTTTAAACTAAACCGTTGTTGCAAAATAATTCTGACGTTTATTTTCATTGCAACATGGAATATACAACAATTAGCTTACAACTACCTCCCTATTAAATAGCAAAGCAGAATCCACAACTTAATAGCTCATAACATAGTTCAACCACAACTAACTATTCTTAAATACATGGTTGACTTATTCAACTGAGACTAATTCAAAAAAGGAAACAAATAAATTAATTAGTTTTTTTTCCAGATTATATCAACTCCCTCCCCCTTGAAAACACCTTTGTCTTCAAGGGTCTAATTCAACTATGCCGGCCATAGAACTTTAGGACTTCCACCAGAAATGTCCATTTTCTCATCTACCTCAGTATCATTCAAGCAAGCTTAAATCATGAATAGCCTTTTGCAATGATGTCTAGGATAAAATTTTTCATTACACTTGAAGCATAATCATTTCTTCTTTCTATCCTCTATTTCTTCTGTAGTTAATTTCTTGATTGACGATGTTGCCAAACCATTTTGAACTTCATCACTCGTGGATAAAACTTTGGATGATGTGAGATCACAAGATTCGTACAACTAGGCCAACCCAATAGCTGAAGATAAGGTAGTTGGTTTATTAGCCTGAACATCTATGCGAATGAACTTTTTGAGGCCTCCCATGAAGCAGCTAACTTGTCAAATTTGCTCCATTGGTCCTGCCTTAGCCAATAATTTCTCAAATTTATCCTGTAGTCTTGTACTGAACCAGTTTGTTGTAATAGAGTTAATTCAGCAAAGAAATCCATGTGTTGATTTAGCCTATACCTTGAGTTTAGCCCATCTCCAAACTCTTCCCATGTGATTGTGCCCAATTCTTGCTGTAACAATTGATACCACAAATGAGCATCTTCATCTAAGCGGAATGATTCCAAAGCAACTCAATCAGGCATAGCAATCTCATGTAGTTGAAAGAACTGTTTCACAACGAGGGAAATCGATCTTTACGATTTTTGAAACAAATGATCTAGTATTCCTTCCCTTTTTGGCATTCCGTCGAGCATGTGGCTTGTTGTTTGATGCACTAGGATGGTCAGCAACATCTTGGGTATGGTTGGCAATTTCTTCAACCTAATTGTTAATCTTTTCGAGTGTCTCTATCAGCTTCCGTAAGAGCTCTCCATGCCCAACAACTATTTCCATGGTCTTCTCCAAGTTTTCCACTTGCTACTCCATAGCCAGGCTTTGATACAACTTTGGTATAGTCGTGGAGACAATACTTTTTCCTCTACTTATTTTGAGTTAAAGAGAGAAAACAAAAACATAAATTTTCAGCTCATTAAAGGGAGTAGAAACTTTCAATGTTCAAACTTAACTGTTGTTTCAAAATAATTCTGATGTTTATTTTCATTACAATAGGGAATATATAACAACTAGCTTACAACTATCTCTCTACTAAATAGCAAAGCAAAATCCACAACTTAACAACCCATAACACACTTCAACCACAACTAACTATTTATAAATACATGGCTGACTTATTCAACTGAGACTAGCTCAAAAAGAGAAACAAATAAAATAATTAAAATATTTTTTTTGGACTATATCACTTTATCATCACCCACACCAAATAAGGATTGCCTAACTTTCTCAAGGGTCACAACCATAGTAAGCCCAATCGACTAGTCTTGTGTCAGGTGCCTATCCACGAAGGGAACAACATCTTCAAGTTGTAAACTAGTTAAACCAGAACTACTCCCTAGGAGATGTTGATAGTAAGATAGTATAATATCCACAACCTGCTTCCTAGACTCCACAATCGATCCATTAAACCTCTGGAAGGTAAGGATATGATGGTTATTACAACGAGTCATCATAGTTTTGAAAAAAGAACCAGGAACACAGTCCTAGTGCTTGAGATTTCTTTTAATGTCTATTTACTTGGGTGAAGAAGGCATACCTAATGAAGAAGATCAAAGGTGAAAAAACGAGGCTTTAGGAAAGACTAGATTGACTTTGAAGTTGAGAATAGGGGAAAAGATTGAAAAACACAAGGCAAAGTATAGGGAAGCATGGACCAAGACCCCTTTTGTAAGCCACAAGAGGATGCCAATTGATGTCTGCCTTTACCTAAAGGTGTTGTGGTGACATCCCATTTGGTCATGTTTGGGTGATAAAGAACAGGATTAGTGCTACCACTTGCCAGTTGGAAATGCCTAGCTAATGGTCAAGCTAGGCATTACCACTTGCCACTTGCCAGTTGTATAATGATCAGGAGTTGAAAAGGCATTTCCTCAATTACTCCTTCATTTGACCTTAAGGATTGAACCTAAGAAATATGGGGGGGGGGGAAGGGCTAGTGATAATGGGGCATCTTGATTTTAAGGAAAATTACAAGCCTTCATACGGAATTCCCCAAGGATAACATGTAACACCCCGCTCTAACCGTGCGCGGCGTTAACTCGAGATTTCGGGAATATATTTTTTTCCAACATACACTCAACATAAATATTCCTAACAATCTCGTTCTACCTTCTGAGCATATCAAACTTAATAATCAATAAGTTAAGACAGATAATCATCACATATGTTGAAACAAGATCGAAACCTCAATGATACATACTGTCAATTGCTCATTTATAACCAAGTAACCGAATCGACGTTTCACATGATATTATCAAAATATTACATAACATCTGAATATCTCAAACATAAACAAAAAAACCTACAAAAGATCTAATATAGCAGCTACATCTCGATCACCTCTTTTCCTTTGGCGCCGCTGCTTTCACCTGGAACATTTGAATATTCTAGAGGATAAAGTCCAAATTAGATGTTGAATCATCTAAGTGAAGGTTCAAAAATATTTTTATGAATATATGCAAGACCATGAAACAAACCGACACATCCCGACATGTTTTAGCCCAAGAGAATCTTACACAACACTTCACTTATACCACGGGGAAAGAGCAATATCTCTAAAGGCAAACACAACCACATCGACACATTGACATAACACAATCCTGGCTTAAAAGGGTAACGTCAACGCTTCTTCCTAACATAATGGAAAACCATCGTTACCACTTCCGACACTGAAAGTGTAATATCCTAGATTTTAAAAAAGGCTCAAGAATAATTTTATCATGGGTCATAGGTGAAATTATCAAAAGGTTAGGGGCTTAAGTATAATTTCTTACAATTATCAGTACCGAATTGACTGTAGGGAATGCCACAGAGTGCAAATGTCTATGAAAAATGATATTGTCTAGATGAGCATTCCGAGATAGGATTTATGGTATTAATAGAAATCAGAATTGAGACGATTTTTGGTACAGCTATGATTTAGGCTAAAAAAAAACTGAATTGTTGTAGGGGACATCCGGGAAATCAACGGAACCTTGAGGCAATTTTTCATAACGATCAACTCGTGGTGGTTTTGGGATGAAACAAAGGTCCTGTGAGGGTGCATGGACGAAATTGATATTTATCGAGAAAATTGTTGTTATTAATTTTGATAAATCAAGATATTGTGTAGCGAGGGTAATTGTTTTAAGGCTTTGGAGGGTCCAAAAGCTATTATCAAAAATTCTAGTGCAATTATCAAAACCTTTAAGTGCAATTAAGGCGAATTGGTAAAGGTAAATGTGCAATTTATACACATACATATGTATATGTGCATAAGGCTACCCTAGCATTTCTTCAGATTTGGATCTGAAATGGCCGAGAGAGAGATCTTGTGAGAGAGATAGAGAGATTGAGAGAGATGGCAGCCAATGGGTGACTGGTTGATGGCCGACCGGCAAGCAACATCCAACAACCAGAGATGACCGATAGCAACAGAAGCATGCGATTTGTGTTAGAATCTTTGAAGCTGCAGAAGGAAAACGGAGCAGAAAATAAAGCTAAAAAAAGAACTTCTCTTAGAGATATTTAACAAACAGGTCATGGGCACGAAACCAGTTAATCTGGAGAGATCTGCAATCTATTTTAGCAACCCAAATTGCCTCTAAATAGGCATCCAACTGAAGACATGAAGACCGATTATTGTGGCACAACTACAATTGTATTTTGACTGAGCTAAAAAACCGAATAATACGGAACCACATACCTCAACTAAGAAGAAAACGTGGGAAAAAATTACAAATAAATAAATAACAAATCAGCAAGGGTTGAATCAGTTTTCAACACTCCTCCATGATTCAAAGTTGCAAACTCTAAGTTGTTCTCTGAAGAACTCATGCTTTGCTTACGGAAGTGACTTTGTGAAAATATCTGCAGTTTGCTCACTTGTATCACAAGCCTTCAAAGTAATTTCTCCAATAGATACGAGACTTCAAATATAGTGATAACAGATGTCAATGTGCTTGGTCCTTATGTGAAATACTGGGTTCCTTGTCATTACAATAGTTGATCTATTGTCACAAAAGATCTTCGTTGCACCAATTTGTTTCTAATTGAAATCTACAAGAAGTCTCCTTAGCCAAACTGCTTGACAAGCTGAAGAAGTTGCTGCAATATACTCAGCTTCTAAAGTTGATAAGGCCGCCACTTCCTGCTTCTTTGAACACCATGAAATAGCTCTAGAACCAAGATTAAAGAAGAAACCTGATGTGTTTTTCCTGTCATCAATGCTACCTACCCAGGCATTGTTCGTAAAGCCAATTAATTTGACACTTGATACTTTATAATACCAAATTCCATGTTCTATTGTTTCTGCAATTTATCTCAATATTCTCTTTGCAGCTCCAAGGTGAAGCTTGCTTGGATTAGGCATAAATCTAGACACAACTCCAACAGAGAACGTAATATCTGGCCTTGTATGAGACAAATAGTTTAAGCCACCAACAAGACTTCTAAAATATGTTGCATTTGCCATTTCAACACCATCATCACGACACAATTTCTCATTAACAGTCATGGGCCTTTTACTTTGCTTTCCATAAATACATCATTCACAAAAGCCAAGACTCTTAAGTTTCAGTAATCCAAAAACCATTTCCTTTTGACTCAACAACTTCAACCCATTAATATTCAAGTGCCCATAACGTAAATGCCACAATCTAGTCTTACTATCACCATTAGCAACCATAGCACAATTCTCAACCATTGAAACTTCTAATGGAAACATTTTATTGTTAGCCATTGGAACTTTAGTAATGATTTGCCCAATTTTTTTTATCTTTAATATCACAACACCCATCATCAAACAAAATTGAATATCCACTAGTCATTAATTGCTCAATGCTAAGTAAATTATGAGACAGACTAAGGACAAGCAACACATCTTGTAAAATCTTAGCATTACCTTGACTGGTTGAAATGCTAACGGTACATTTGCCTTCAACCTGTATCTTCTTGTTGTCTCCTAGTGTCACCTCTGATTTTTTAGACTCATCAAGCTTTTTAAATAATGACCTTGTTCCAAACATATGATTGGAACAGCCACTGTCGAAAGACCAAACATCGTTAGACTTTTCTTTTTCACAAAAAAAGGTCATAAACAGCTTACTTTCTTCCTCTGCTTTCTCTGCAAAACTTACTTGATTATTCTCATCCTTCTGCTTTTGCCAGCAATAAGCTTTTTTGTGACCAGGTTTCTTACAGTAGTGACATTTAAAGGTCCTATTCAGCTTCTCTTCATTAGAAGCTTCTCTTCCTCGACTTCTTCCTTGGCCTCTACCATGACCTCTTCCATGAAAACCACCTCTGCCACGACTGTGACTTGCAGATTTTTCCATTTTTTCCTTTTGAATAGACTCCCCCTTCACTTGAAATGATTTTTCCTCATTCTTTTCTGTTGATCTGTTGATCCTTGCTTCATGAGCTTGTAAGGATCCCATCAGTTCATCAAGAGAGAAAGTAGACAAATCTTTTGACTTTTCAATGGCATCAACAACATGATCAAATTTTGGAGTTAAACTCCTCAATACTTCTGCAACTATAGTTGCATCAGTAGTTTCGCCTTCATAGGTTTTCATTTGGTTCATAATAACAGATATTTTAAAAAGGAAATCCTGTACTGATTCCCCACTTTTCATATTTAGAGTCTCAAAATCATGGCGAAGTGATTGAAGTTTCACAGTAAGTACATTTTTGGAGCCTTGAAATGACTGCTGCAATATTGTCCAAGCCTTCCTTGCCATAGTTGCTGTTGCAATTTTTGAGAAGACAATCTCATGAACTACTTGTTGAATGAAAAATAACGCCTTGGAATCCTTTTTCTTGTTTTCTTTCAGTCGACCTTCGTCTTTGTCCTTGTCATTGTGCCTACTCTCTACAAGATCCTAAAGGTCTTGAGATATGATGAGAGTTTTCATTTTGATGCTCCAAAATTCATAGCTTCCATCCTTAAAGGAATCAATGGCTAAGAAAAGCTCACAGCATAGTCGTTTCCTGCCATGCGGGCTGCTATGCCCAGTTCTTGAAGGAACCTTGCTCTAATACCACATTGTTAGAATCTGTGAAGCTGCAAAAGGAAAACATAGCAGAAAACAAAGGTAAAAAAAGAACTTCTGTTAGAGATATTTAATCAAACAGGTGGTGGGCACAAAACCAGTTAATCTGGAGAGATCTGCAATCTATTTCAGCAACCCAAATTGCCTTTAAATAGGCATTAGACTGAATACGTGAAGACCGATTATTGTGGCACAACTACAACTGCATTTTGACTGAGCTAAAAAACAGAAAAATACGGAACCACATACCTCAACTGAGCAGAAAACATGGGAAAAAATTACAAATAAATAAATACCAAATTAGCAAGGGTTGAATCAGTTTTCAACAATTTGAGCAGCAATCATGGCTGACGATAGATGCTGACAAAGCACCAACATCGATCGACCAGTAGCATTGGGTGGCATCGGAGCTACATTCACGGTGGTGAACGAAGCCAGAGGCCGTCTTGGCCGACAGAGGTGGCCTGGAGCAAAGGCGAGTAGCAGCACGCCCGTACGCAGGGGCGGTTGCTCGCGATGATGGAACAAGCTAGTAGTGACAAGCTAAAGCGCGGGGACGGCGATGGTTGGTAGAGCCAGCGGTGGGTATACACTGGAGCAGGTCATGCACAGGAGGAGCTGGAGGAAGAAAAAGAAGAAGTGAAGAAAAAAAAGGCGAAAAGAAGAAAAAAAAGAAATGAAAATAGAAAAAAATAGAGAAAATTTATGGAAAATGCCAAAATAATTATGGGAATTATCTTGGGGCTAGAGGAGTATTCTGAAGTTAGAAAATTGATCGGGCTTGCTTTTCGAGGTCAGGACACGCATACCAGGAAGCTTGAGGGACTAGGTTAAGGTGAGTAAAATTTTCTAAAAAATTTTAGAAATTCAGGAATTTTATTTTATGAATTGTTATAAATAAATATTTGAGAAATATTTAGTTTGGATTTATTGAAAAAAATAGGAATAAATAGAGAGAAAAATAAAGAAAATGCAAGAAATTATGAAAAATAAGTTTTAATTCTTATTTAAATAAATATGATGATTAGGGTGCTTTGAGGCTTAAGTTGAAGTGAATTTTACGAATTTTGAGGTTGGCACGCAAATTGAGATGATACATGTATCTGAAGGCAAGACGTGAATATCGAAGTAGCCCGATAAGCTTGAGAAGGTTTGGATTCTCAGGATTTCACTCGATCTTCTCCTCAGGCTCGGACTTGAGTCATTCCTTCTCAGGCGAGTAGACATGATATGTTATGTTTACCTTATGAGGTGCACGTATATACTTTTTCAGGCATAACTTGTATATGATTTTATATAAGAATTATAGAAAAACACTTTTAAATATTTTTAAAATGCATAAAAAATTTTCATCTTACTAGGAGAGACATAAAGAGAAAGATACCCTAACTGATTCTTGTTTTTGAGTATGAGAAATATTAAATGATATGGTGCATTTTGAGCACTACATGAAATAAGAAATGGTTATGACTTGTGCATTAAGTAGGGTATCATTTGTATTATTATTAAAGGACTAACTAGTAGATTTCCTGGTAACTCACAGTAGGAAAAGATCATGGTACTGTGAGGCTTGGCATGCCAAGACCATGAGAGACACAGATAATATGTTTCGACACTGCTATCACGTGGGCTATTATGGTATTATAGTGTGATGATGTTGTATGTGCTAGCATATGTACTTGTGTGCATGTGTGTATAGGCGCTAAGTCAGTTTCTACTAGTGTGTCCTTAGATTTGGTGCATACATCACATATAAAAAAAAGTATAAGAGACTTCGGTGGTTAGGTGAGCAACTTATGAGAGTTGTCTCTAGAAACCTTTTTTTCCTGCATTATGTTTTTCTTTTGAACTTCAAATTATGTAAACTTTTACTACATATACTCGTTGTTTATCTTACTATTATGTTATTGTATCCATGATGCTCATCTTAGCATTTTTATTGCATACTGTCCTAGTGGGCATGACATACTTTATACTCGCAAGTCCACAAGACTCACCCCTTTTTTTTTAAAAAAAAATATATATATATATATACTTTCAGGAGATTCTTCTTTTGATTACTGGTCCAGTAGATCTTCTGGTATGACGTCAGACTTCTTTTAATTTCTGATTTGATATAGGATGCTCTATGGAGTTACACACTTATTATTGAGTCTTGTCTTTTATACTTTATTTTTGTGGTACACATTTGCGCCAAAAGCCTGCGATATTGGACTGTATATATAATTATGACAGGAGGATGATGGATATTCATTTTTTTGTAGCTGTTGTATATGAGATATCGAGATTTTTTCGGGAAATTAATATAGTGTTTTAATTCCTATCTTTATATTGTGTCGGTATTATTAATGCTTATAACAAATCAAGCTAAAAAAAAAGACTTACTAATCCACGATGGGGCCGCTGGACTTAGGGATTAGTGTCGGTCATGACCTATTAGAAATCGGGTTGTGACATATTGGTATCAGAGCCTAGGTTACTCTTGAGTTAAGTTTGTATCTTTCAGTTCTAATCGATTCTCTAGCCTTGTCTACGGCCCTGTCTCCTTGAGTCCCACAGAGCCATTCTTAGGCTGGTTTTAGATCGTGATGTGAGTCATGGCACATTATTAATCTAGCTTTCACTAAGGATGTTAGAGTCTAGTATCTGTTGATCTTTTGCTTTCAAATTCTATTGCTACTCTTATTGACCTAACACTATGATGATGGGGATGATGCCTCCTCGCACTAGGACAGCTGGTCGGAATAACCTAATCTATGAAAGATAGGGTCCGATAATATGGTTTGGACGTAAGGATGGTTCAGTAACCATGATTATGGATCTATGAGATTTAGAGACTATTAATTTGAGGTCATTAGTCAGGATCATTACGATGAATGATAGAATAACTAGTAGTTATCAAGGATGATTGAATAATGAATAGTTATTTGATGTGACGTAGTCTAGCTATTGAGATAGGATCAGATGATAAATACTTTCGAGGTTCATTCAGTGACTTTGGAAAAGAGATGCATAAATTAAGGATCCAAATGATTGGGTCGAGCAAGAGGTCGAAGGTGGTCAAGTAATGGCGTGTGAATTACGCTAGTTAAAGAGGTGACAATAGTGCAACCAAGATAACTCACAGAGACGGGATAAGGAACCCTTGGAGCGCGATAACACTACTAGTTTGGTTTAGATCTAGGAACCTACTGCGAAAGGCTGGTGGATGGCTTGTGGTAAGGTACGAGAGACCCGTCAACCAAAACATCATAACAAATAGTATGTGAGACGACCAGAGGCTGAAAATCTGGAACAACACAATAGAGTTTGTATCTTGTGTGGGGTCCAAGTTCCAATAAACAAGGGGTGCAAGGTGTGCCACTAGCTGGTAGTATAATTATGGATTACTGTCCCGATAGTTGTGAGGAATCTTTAGTCATGTTAGAAAGAGACAAATGATGATAGATGTGTTAAGATGTCAAGTCATAGTAATAGATCAAAATAGATTGGAGATCCAGAATTTTCGATTTAGAGAATGAAATTTTTGTATAAATGGACGATTAGTTAGCCCTAGTGGGCAAATTGGGAGGTGTGTAGTTGGACAATTATTTAAAGTAATGTCAGGAAACTATGAATATAAGGAGCCTGTTAATATGTGGTACAGACACCTGCGGTTAGTGAAAAGTCGTAAGAAAATTGAAGTAATGAGAGAAATACCAGGATGTAATCTCGGAAGATGTATATGAATTATTTCTTGATAAATAAGTTTGAATTTGCTATTGATAGCTTGAGGTTATTAGATACTTAGCTATGTGTAGCTTGACTGAGGATGTAGATTTTCAAGGTTTGAATGAGATGATATCTTTTTACCGTGATTTGATGAATTATTAAACAGCTGCAAAAGGTTGAGATATTTTCTAAGATGGATGTGCAATCGAGGGAAGAATAAGGGATTGAGGCATCCCGAAAAGGGTAATTAAGTCATGTTTGATATTGTCTTATGATTTGATCAATGTAGTAGCAACATTAAAGTTGCGTTAGTAATTGTATTTATTGATGATATACTAGTGTACTCTTTGAATAGGGAGATGTATGAGAAACATCGAGGATAATGTTGGGGAACTCTTAAAGAGCATCGCAATGGATGTTATACAATAAATATGGATCATAGACGTTAAAGTACCCAAAAACATAACATTCATTCCATAAGTTCAATACATTTACAAAAGATCAACCACGAGGTAATACGAAAAAAAAAAAGTCAAACCATAGAAACTAATAGCTTGAAATGTTGTCGATGCTCAGTGCCGACGATGATTGCTAAACACGATGGGTCCAAGCTCATTGGTGTCATCTCGGAGTGGATCCTGGCTACTGCTAGTATCGGTAGGGTAAGGTATAGAAGTAGCCTCTAAAAAACTAGGAAGCGGGGCATTTTATGAAAATGGATTTGGATTGGGTTGTGGGTGAGGCTAATTTGAGACAAGTTGAGGATATGCATAATAGTTTGTAAATTCTTGCAGTAAAGTTAAATAAGTTTGCAGATCACTATCCTGTTGTTGAAGGGCAAAAATGTGGGACACATAGCCATGAGCGGGATCTTGAAGCCGAGCTAGAGTTTCAATAGTGAGTGTAGCGGCTGCCTCAAACCGGTCCCTTGCCGAAAGTTGGGACAAGAGAATGGAGGCATTTCTGACACTAAAAATTTTGTCGATGGCAGAAAAATCAATAACTCATTACTCATGGCTGAAGTAAGGGGCAAAGAAGTATCGTGGGGTATATTGGGCATACAAGACTATGCAGGCACCGCATGGAAGTCGGGGTCTTGGCATAATGGATCTTGGCATGATGGATCTGGGTACTAAATGATCAGATCGAATCTAGTTAGGTCGAATCAGATCTAGTCGGGTCTGGTCGAGTCAAGTCGGGTCAGGTCAACCCAGATCTAACCTTCTTATTACCATTTCTATTCACTCAATTTCTCCAAAGAATGGTTATCTCATGGATATTTTATTGCTACCCATCCTTCTTAAGCTAAGCTTCCAAGTTCACATGGCATATGATAAAAGAAGAACAATGATATTAGTGATAAAAGCTAAGTCAAACAAGATGAGATAGTCATTACAAGTGAATCTCCTAAAATCATATGATGGCGACTTTCAAAGTTCAACTTCATCATATGAGATTGTAATAGTCATTTCATGAGACAAATTTATACATAATATTATTACGTGCTTAATTTTTGTCCATGATTTGTATCTATTTCACAATAAAATAGGAAAAAAAAATAAATATAAGGAAAGAGTCATCGTTTGATGTTATAGCTAGTATCACCAAATGGTACAACTATTTTAAAATAAGAGATAAAACCCAACTTGTACGTAGCATCAAATGTGATCGAAGATGGTCCAACCTAGAGGCAAATTCAAAAAAAGAGTGGGCAGTGAGTTAGGTGGGGTGAGTAGAGGACTGGATGAAGTGGCCAACTATAGTGCATATATATATATATATATATTGATATTTGAAAAAATTGACATGGACTGAAATCTAGTCCAACCCTCATTTGGATCCGTCCCTAATCCAACTAAGAGATAAATTGGTTTGTGCCCACGAGATACAATTCAAGTAATTGAGTTACGATAAGTTGGAATTCACACTAGTAAGTTATGAGTTCGATTCCTTGCCTTACGCAATGAGACAAAGTCTCTACCTGTGATTTACCTCCTCTGCCAAAATCGAGGACACAAACAATGGAGGACTATGCAAGGGCAGTAATCCTAGGAGATAAATTGATTTGTACTAGTAGTGGATGTCTTGAATGGAATAGGGTGGGAAATTGAGCCTTTGAGGGGCCTATTTTGTCCAATTTCTTTGCTTCAAATAGGAGCGGCACTCAACCAATGCTTGCTCGCTTGGGTCCAACCATCAACGTAAAGTCATGAGAAAGTCTTTTACTTGGGCTGTTGTTATTGACCAGTTGTCTAGTCTATTTTATTTTATTTTATAAAAAAAATATAGAAATAATATAGTTTTACGTTAAATTTAAATGGGAAATGACTCTTCTTTCCTCTTTTATTTTATTTTATTTTTCTATCAAGTAATGTACTTAATTCTTCATTTCATCTTCATTAACTAATGGATGTCTTTCTTAATTAATGTTATAGAAAAACAAAAAAATATTTTAAATATAATATATCCAAAAACTCAGCTTGAATTCTTAGTTTCTAAACCAACCAAATTGCTCAAATTAAATACCCCGAATCTATGTCAAAAATTGAACTGAATTGATCGAATAAACTCTCAAATCAAACAAACCAAAAAATAAAAAAAAAAATGAAAAAACTAAACCAACTCAAAAAATCAAAATAACAAAGTGCAAAAATTACTTAGTTTTTGATATTTTAATTGATTTGATTATTTTATTTTTTTTTACAATATGAAGATCGAACAAATTTGAAATAATCAAATTTTTCAAACTTAAAAATCGAATGAACTAACCTATAGCTTGAACCAAAACGTAAGTTTCAACTTGTTCAATTCAATTATTTCGATTTAACTGAAATGTTGTTCACTCCTAAATATCTCACATCTCATATTACTATTACATAATGTAAAAAACACATTAATAGACAAAATAATTTCAAAAATTCAAAATTAAAAATAAAAGATAGAAATTAAAACATCAACCATGAATGATCATGAGCTGAAATTTGACAACGGGAATGAGCATAAAAGTTATTTGTTTATTTCTTTAGATAAAAAGTTATACAATCTACATTGGAGAAATACTATTGGGTAAATTACACCTGGACTTTTTATAGTTTGACATTATTTGTACGGACATCATTGTGGTTGAAAATGCTTACGAATATCCATATAATTTGATTTTTTTTGCTTGAGCAGCCTTATGTTACAAATAATGCTTCCCATGAAGGCCCTATTTCGACTCTAACCTTAGGATGACACCATATCTTGTGATCGAAAGAGCATCGTGTCCCCCACACATATGTGTCACGTGCTCCAGTCACAATGTTTATAAATATTCCACGACCTTTCCTGGAAGGGGATCTTTGTTTTAGACTTTTCGACTCTTTAAACCTTTGGTAGAATTTTCTTTCTCACTCTACTGAGAGTTCTACTCAGCCAACCTAACCTTTTGCATTCCAAATCTCATTTCCCTTAGAAGTAACTTTTCTTCTCCCTAGTTGATCATGGCACTGCATGATATACCATGGCATATTTTTTTCTACCTATAGACTTCATTTTTTGACTTAAGCATTGAAAGACCGGCATGATAAAAATTTCCACGTGCCTTCTGACGTGCTTATGTCTTACAAACTACGCTATCCCTAACAATTGTCCCAAACAGCGAATCAAGCCTCTCCGACACTCTCCCAAATGACCTTGTTCTTTACTAGGCCCTATTGACTTTTTGTTGAGATTTTTTTAAACAAATAAAATTTAATTGTTACATCCTGAACAACAACAGTATTCTAGCATTCTTTTGGTGTGGGAAAATCTAGAATGTGGGTTGAAGAAAGGACTTAGCCGTTACTAAAAGGGTAATTCAAGATAAGTGTCGACACAAGTGCTTGGAGTAGGATCATGCTCAATTGAGGGTGTCTTATTCCTGGTCTTACCTTTTTATTTAGCTAAAAAAAGAAGATAATATTCTAAAATATCTATTATTCAAGGTGATTGGATTTTACAAATGTTATTGGAAAAATTACATTAAGAGTGTGTTTGATTGTATACATTTTTTATAGAAAATATGTAATTATTATACATTTTTTATGAAAAATAATCAAATACTTTTAACTTTTCTATGGAAAAATATGTATGGTACAAGTATTTAAAGTTTCTTTCCATGGAATTCATTTTCCAAGGGGATGGGATAGTTTTTGTTTTCTAGACAATATTATCTATAATTAAATTCTAAGTAATGCAATCAAACACACCCTAAAATCCTTTATGATTTAAGAATTGCTTAGAATTTCTCATGGTTTAGTTTTATTCTTAACACACCTCAACCAAAATTAATGGTCAATTAAGTTTTAATTATGCTAAATTAGGTGAATTTAACTAACAAAAAAAATCAAAAAAATAAAATAACTAAAAAAAGGAAAAATCAAAATGCCTACAAAACCTATTGTTTTTTTATATTTCAATTATCTAGAACCTAGAGAAAAGAAAAAGAAAAAAAAAAAGAAGAGGTGAAGAAAATAAAGGAAGAGCAGACAAATCAGATGATATATGAAAATAGAGATATAGATATGTAAAGAAGGCGAGTCTTCTCCAAACAACGATGACAGAAGAGGCAAAGTTGCTTGACAATGGCAATGCATTGTAGAAGTTGGGTTTTTGTCTACTCCTACTTTTTCTTCTCCCCTTCTTTTGAGTGGGTTTAGATTTTAGAATTGAGCTCAAAAGCAATTATTCCCAATAAGGATGGAGCCGAAAATAATTAGTTCTCTAAAGGTTGATTTTCAAAACCTATCACTAGGTTTTGGAATTTGGAACTGATTGGTTCAAGATTGAAATCGAATATATCAATGGGCACTAGGAACAATGAGTTTTCGAATTAGAACTTGTCGAAAACAATGATTCTCAATAGTGATCATTTTTTTTTGAATTTTTATTTATTATTAAGTTTTAATTTAACTTAGATTAATTAGAATTTTAAGTAATAGTGTTTGTAATGGAGCGGATCTCTGAACAAAAAAATAAATAAATTGCAAGGACCTCCAAAACTATTTTTAAAGCACTAGACGTCTTTATACAAATAACTCAAATAATAAGAGATAATAGTGTAATTTGAGCAATTTTGCTTCTGCTGGTATAAGATTATTTTTGTAACATGATAAAAAACTTGTACATCAAATAACGAGCTGCCGATATGCAAGTTAGAGGAATTCCAAGAGAACGGAGAACATTTAACTCCAGTGAGAATGGAGCTATGACCAAGGACGCTAGGGAAGACTCAGCAGGAAGAGGAAGCTTCCTAAGGGATGTAAGATTAAAACGGGTGCTACAATGAGGGTGAGGAAAATTTTGATTAAATCAAAATAATTAAACTAAATTTGTTGAAATTGGCGGTTTGATTTGGTTTAATTTGTAGATCGGTTCAGTTTGATTTTTAAATTTGAATTTTTTAATTATTTTGGTTCAGTCTCTTTATTAAAAAAATTAAAATAATTTAATCGATCAAAATATTAAAAATGATGTTAATTTTTACTAAATTAAAAAGTAGAGAAAGGAAAATTTGACAGAATGGTAAAAAAAAAAAAATTGTTCAACAGAACATAAGGGTTATTTTTTATTTTTTTTATTTAAACAATTATTTGATCCGTTTAGTTTGATTTTTTTTAAAAAATTTGTCTTATTCAATTTAAACAATTCAGTTGATTTGATATTGACAAAATGTTCACCCGGAGAATTTTATGATTGCTAGTTCATTTCAAAGGAGGTGCACCCAAGGGTTGAATGGCGTGGAGTAGCAGATACCGTTTCATAGTTGCAATTGTGAAAGTTATTAGAGTTTTTTAGAATAAATAATTACCCTCGAGGAGGGTACCAAATATCGTGATGCCTTTTTTGACATTATCATTCTTGCGTAGTCTTTCACTATTCGAACTCTCAATTTTAATAAAAGAGATAAATCGTAAGCGAGTCTTTGACTCTTGTTTAGATCGAATATCAAGCTCGCGACCTACTGATATTAAAACTAATATATTATATATCCATCACTTAATCTATGCTTTGAAGACTTATTGCGGTACCCTTCTTGTTACCCCTTAAGGTGAAACCTTCCAATCTTAACCGATGAGTTCTAAAATTTATTGTTATCTTTTTATATTTGTAAGGATAAATTATTTGTAGAATTTTTGAAGTTTAGATTATTTGTATAGAAATATTTAGTGTTCTAAAAAATAACTCTAAAAGTCTATATAAGTTTTCTTTTTCCTCAAATACCTCGTCTATTATTAACTTTTAGACCCAAATTAAGTTAATGAAATACTAATTAAAACATGTAAATTTATGTAATGAAAGTGACTTTTTGCCTTTAGGATATGATATTTGAAATGGACTTTTTATCTTTCGACTTTTAGCATTCACATATTTTTGAATCATCTGTTCTAGATTTTCAAGTAGAGATATCAAAGATGAATTGATGCATTATTAGACTCAGGAAGAACTCTCGAAGTTATGTACTGAAGAGTTGGGAAGGTCTTTTGTACTTTTTTTTGTAACTTTTTTTTTTTTGGGACCTATTTTGAACTTAGCCTATCTTTTTTGGACATAAAAAATTAATTTTGAAAACAAATTCATAGCATAAATTTAAAAAATAAGAAAAATAAGATTTCCATTTTCTAATATTTTTTAATTATTCAATTAGAGTTAAAAAATTAAAAAGCATTTTCTAGAAGCGAAGGGAGGGGCAGTTAAGTTTGATATCCAATTGGGCCGAGATCACTGCATTAGGAATTTCACGGGCCGAGCGTGCCAGGTCTGGCCCATTACTGTGTAGTTGGTTGAGTTCAGGAAATTGGCTTCGTCAACCGACCCGGACGCTTTCCTCCTCTGGACCGATCGACGACAAAACCCATCAAATCAAACAAGCATTTCTCCAGTCGCGTTAGATCTCAGATTCATCGGTCTGGTCTTCTTCTCACTTCAATTCCGAGCATTCAACACGTCGATTTCTCTCTCTAAATGGGGGTGATGTTGCAGTGACTTACATAAATACATGTATATGCATATATATGCCCCATTGGGATCGGTTGGCAATTCATCCAATGCTCGGAAATTGAAGTAGTGCTCTTCCAGATCTGAATTGTTCTATCGGTTGGGGTTTCGAAATGTCCGCCGGCGGTGAACAGTCGTCTTCCGACCGTCGGAGTACCAGGGTGATCGTCCAAGACGCCGCCTCCGGTGCTGCTGCAGGTTCTGTATCCTAGCAAGAAACCCTGGCGTCGTGTTCGATTTTGCTTAGCTTGTTATTTTAATTTGGGGGTTCCCGTTGGTCGTATCTACGAAACTGAGGTTTGAGTGGTGTTTTTGATTGATTTAATCTGTTTTGGTTTTTCATTTTGCCGTGCAGGTGCCATTGCTGCCACTTTCGTGTGCCCGTTGGATGTGATTAAGACTAGATTGCAGGTCTATGGCCTACCTGAAGCTTCTCACTCTGGTAAAAAAGGTTCGTGTTTCTAGATGAATTTTGTGTTCTCTAGCTAGGTGATATGGTTTGTTTGTTTGAACTATGGCATTTGAACGGTGGATGAATTTTGTTTTCTGTAAAGGCTGAGTAATGCATCAGAAACTCAGTACCCTAGTTGATTGTTTCTTCGATTTGGGTTTGTAACTCAATGCAGCGGACAGTTGCCGTCCGCAGCTTGTTGGAGGATTTTCTTCTTATTTTGTGAACATGTACTTTTCATGATTAAGTTTGCAGTAGGTGAATCTGTGACATGAAAAATAAGAGGATTAGGACCCGTAAAGTATTTGTTCCATAAAACTATTTTGTTTTTTCATTTCTAGAATTAGATAAATGCATGAAAAACGTTTGATGTTTTCTTCTAAGTCAGTGTCTGAACTAGTGTCTGAAACTGATTTAGAAAATTGATCTTAGAATTATCGTAGTTTCATTGGTTGTGAAAGTTATTATCACATGAGAATGAAAGTTATCACAAGCAGAGGCATTTCATAGTTTTCATAGTTTTTGGTCTTGGAAAATTAAAAAATAAAAAGTAAAAACACAGAATCATAACTAAACATGCCCTTAAATTCCAATTACTTCTGCAACAACCAGACTAGATGAAAGAGATCCAAGGTAAATGAACTTTTGAACGCTGAGATTTTTATGATAATAAACAATCAGTTACCTTTCTAATCCTGTTGATTCTATTACTAGCTTTACATTTACTACCCTGATGCTTTTCTCGGTAAGGAAAAATGTGCTTCAAGCAGAGGGCTCTTTGCACACTTCTGCGGTACCAAACAGGAAACCACACACTTAAATTGGAAGTTGTAATCATATCGTACTATTAACATGGTAAGCTTTTGCTATAATGACTTGTATTCAGGGACTTCTTTAGTTAGCATTATGAAGGGATGGATGGGTAAAGGATCTAAAATGTTAGTGCCTAGTGGTTGCCTTTCAGTTGCAAGGATGATAAAATTTCACTCAAATCAATTTAAAAGACTGCAAGTCTTCTAGTTAGTTAGCATACGATAGAGCTGGTTAAATTTTTCATTTTGTGAAGATTTCTGATGCTGCCCCTATCTGTTCACCAAGTAGAGATCTAATCATTGCCATGTGCCTTCTACTTCTTTGCTAACATTTACTCATCACCCCTAACAAAATCCGAAAAAAAAGAAGAGAGAGAGGAAAAATATTTCCACATTTCCATTTCATTTTCATTTTTCTTCCTTTACCCTACCCCTTCTGTTGCTAGAATCTTAGTTATAAAAGATTCATCAGACTCCAACGGCCTCACCTAAGTCTCCGGCACCAACTCATTGGGAGTCATGACAGCGGGAGGGAGAAGGGAAATACAAACAAAAATAGAAAAATAAAAATAAAAATTAAAAACAAACCAAAGGTATCATACATTTTATTTTTTCATTTTTAAATTAAAATAAAAATTAAATACTAAAAAATAAAAACAAAAAATAAACCTGTTACTAAGATGAAAAGAATTGTTGTTGATACATAGACTCGGAAAATGCATATAAAAAATCTTGTTTTGTTTTCTTTTCTTTTTCCTCTCATATGGATAAAAGATTTAAGTATCCCATCAAATATAGAAAAGATTAAATCATGAGTATATATACGTTTATTTGTTCTATAACAAGGTTCTGTTTGTTATTATGATTCCAAAATTATTAGAAATCTTGAAAATGTAACACCAATTGAATAAGAAAATATCATTCGGTGATAAATTTAAAGCATTAAGAATATAAAAATAACACTATTTCATCAATCGTGTACGGTTACAGCCTATAATCACGTAAGATAATGAGTTTTGATGGTATATTTTAGGGACCAGTCTCTCAGAGATGTTTGTTGTTATGATATCCAAAAATTGATAGAAATTTTGAAAGAGTAATATCAATGCACTAAGAAAATATCTTTCAAAGATAAATTTAAGCATTAAGAATATAAAAATCACACTATTTCATTAATTGTATACTGTTACAGCCTATAATCATGTAGGATAATGAATTTTGATGGTATGGTTTGGGGACTAATATCTTAGGGATGTTTTATTTTTTAGTGGGTTAATCTGTGTCTGTCAGGTTTGTGTTGCAGCAATATGTAGATTTTATCATGAGAAATGAGTCACATAATATGTAGATGCAGAATTCATGATTTATAACTTATCAGCCTTTTTCATTAGGCAAGGCATTATTGCTAATGATTTAAACTTACGAAAAGACAAATCACTAATTTCGACTTCTTTGGCTTGGAGAAAATCTCAATTATTGCAAGTAGGGGTTTTCTAGAAGCTTAACTAAGACATTGGAATTTTGCAATATCAAACCTAAAGTTATCTAACAATTTATTGACTTCGCATTTTGTCTTTCACTATGGTTTTAAAGATGAATCTTTTAACATACAATTACTGAATGGGAGCATGATTATGCATGAGGTATATAAATAAAGCATTGACGGTCATATAGCATAAGCTTAGAATCCTAAGAATGTGCTGTACTATAGTAACTGTATTGAATGCCATGTTGGATATGGAATCTGCACAGATACTTCCAAATACCCCATTTGTTTTTAAACTCTCCCGTTAGACACTTTGAGGACACC
The DNA here is from genome assembly GCA_036245055.1 of Diospyros kaki. Lineage (NCBI taxonomy): Eukaryota > Viridiplantae > Streptophyta > Magnoliopsida > Ericales > Ebenaceae > Diospyros > Diospyros kaki. Next base: position 7,545,041 of record BSEG01000010.1, read on the forward strand.
CATGTGCATGCTAACAATATGTGTGATCATCATTAAACCAGGGGCGGAACTAGGAATTTAGAACACAAGGGTTGAAAATCAGGAAGTCAGGAACGATGTCTGTGAACGCGAAGGAAGAGAGGGAGAATGGGAAGGATTTGATGGGTTTGGGTATTGGGTCAATTAATTTTTTTTTGATTTGGGCCACATTATGGGTTTGGTTTGGGGTAACATATTTGAATTGGGGCTTGAGGAATGCAGGCTGGTTAAAAAGAATATGGGCTGACAATTCAAAAACTAACACTATAGGGGCCATCTTATTAGTTCACAACTATAAGTTGAAAATAATTTTAAAACTGAGATAGCATGGATTTCATATTTATAAATTTTTCCTCTTCTAAATTTTAATTTGAAGGATTTCAAAATCAATTCTATCAACTTGTTTATGAACAGAAATTTCTCAATTGGATAGAAGGATTTTTGGTCACAGTTCTTTATTGAACACCTTGTTGGATATTTAGACTGCACAGATACTTTCAACCATCCCCTATTTTTGAAGTTTTTCCTGTTGGACCCTTTTTAGGACACTCATGTGCATGCTAACAATACTGTGATCATCAATAAATGCTATGGGCCTATCTTATTAGTTCAAAACTCTAAGTTGAAAATAGATTTAAAATTGAGATAGTTTGGATTTTGAATTCTAAATTTTAATTTGAAGAATTCTGGAAGTCAAAACTAACAACTTGTTATGAATAGAAATTTCTCAATTAAATAGAAGGAATTTTTGGTCGTTCTTCTTTATATCGATATTTAAATAGTAGTTTCTTACTGTTTTGATATGCTTTATAAATGTATTTGTTATGTACAAAATGAAGAATTAGTTAATATCTTTTTGTATGCATATAAATTGCATTTTTATCTACTAATGCGTTCTTGTCATGCCATGCTATATATTTTATGTCACTGCCAATTTCAAAAGGTGGTGTCTTGTCTTGTTGTGTCCATATCTGTATTATTCTTGTTAGAACATATAGGTAAAAATTCAAATTATCTTTGAGGATTATTGCATCTCATAAAAGTAACTTAAGAAGATAATAAAATAACAATTATAAGTCTTAATCCCATTAGGTAGGATTTGCTACTTGAACTCAGGATCTCCAACTATCTTTATCTATATTTATATTTTTTGTAAGGTCATTGTATCTTATGTTATATTTAAGGATTTCCTACAATTCTTTTTGGTCTTTTTATGTGTCTTTCTGCTACAAACTTCTTTTATTTCATTCAATTGCCTCACAGGTTTTCTTTCCGCACATCCAAACTGTCTTAGTTATGTTTCATGCATCTTATCTTAACAAGTTGTCATTGAACCTTGTTATGTACTCTCTCTCTCTCCCTCACACACACACACACACTGCACATTCACTGTAACATCCTCATTCAATTATGTTAATATTTTGCACATGTTAGTATTTAACAATGTTTCCTTTCAAACGATATCACTATAGATAGAAATGATTGGTGATTTAGAATTCTCTTACTCAACCCCACCTAGTGGGATTAAGGCTTGATAATTCCCTTTAGCTTTAAAGGGATTTTGTGATTGCATAAAATTCTGGACAAATTTTGGCATTTTAATAATTTTACTTGGATTCTGTGAGCAACATACTCTATATCTCTCTCTTTTTGAACAATTGATCCAAGACATTGGTGTTGATCTTTTCAAAGATTAACTTGATCATTAAAGCTCACCACAACATCATCTACATTTTTTTCCTTTTTTGGGCTAAACCTACATCTGATATATTTGGTTTTTGACTTGCTCAACTTTTTGCATTTGGATTCTAAGGTGTTCCTCCACATTTCATGCTTAATATTTATGCCTATTTTAGTCTCATCAACTAGAATTTAAATATTATACACTAAGATACCTATTTGTGAATGTGATTTATAAGTTCATCCATTACAAAAGCAAAGGGGTAAGTACTCAATGCAACTCCTTGATTTAATGTAACTTTCTATGTCTTTAGGCCTGATGCACGTTTCTACTTGATGATATATGTCCTTTGTAACCTATACAGAAGCAATTCATATTTCCTTCATTCTCCAAGACCCTTGGAAAGACTCTTTTATGGACTCTCCCTTAGACTTTTTCCAAGTTTATAAATTATCACGTGCACATCCCTCTGTTCTCTGGACCTTTCTCTTAGGTGTCTGAGAACCCATGTAAATTAAACACTACATCCAAGGGCTGATGCAAAGAGTTAGCTTATCTTTTGCTGCACTCTAGTGATATAATGCAATTGCTAAGAAGGTTATGCCCCAACTATTTACTTTTTGTTTTAGAATTTATTGTGTAAAATCCAATGATTTTTATGCTAGTTGTCAGCCACCTTATGCAACCTTCTTTTTTAATTTGGGGTTGGGACTGGCTGTGAATAGAGGGAACACCTTTGACACTAGAAGTGTCAAAATAGTAATAAAAACTAACTGAATGAGTAAAAACTCCTAAAAGTGTAGAGTTCACATGGATTTTAGGCGTCCTCGCTAAAATTGTTTGTTTTCTTCTTTTGTGCATTTGTTTTTGATACTTGTCAAATTTGGGATAACCAGGTAGTGTCATTATTACAAGCCTACAGAATATAATAAGAACTGAGGGTTTCAGGGGATTGTATCGTGGCCTTACACCAACATTAACAGCATTACTTCCGAACTGGGCGGTGAGTACCATTTTTCTTGAGTTTCTTCTTGGAGATGAATTATTAATTACAAATCTTTATTATTGAAGCAATTTCAGTTCTCTTTATCTTTTAAATAATTGACTGCAGCTTCTTATCTCTACTAAATTTGTATGCACTCTTTCCACCCAGTTGGATTTCTTTCTAGACAGCACTGTTAACTTAGCTTATTTGCAATTTGTACCATTACCTACTGTCACGTTCTAAGTATCTAGAAAGGGCGTACACGTGTAAGTGGCAAGCCTACATGCGCAAGTAGTTATAGAAACTGTTTTAGTTGATTCTAGAATGGGCTGATGTGTAATTGTAATTCAGTTTTGGTGGGAGGAAGGATGCGGGATCCAGTATATAAGGACCCGATCCCATTTGTTTGAGGCATTGAGAAATTGAATTGAAATCATTCTGAATTTCTCCCTCATTCTATCTTCTCTCTCTCTCTCTCTCTATTCTTCTATTAATTCTTGCCCTGTTCTCTAGAATTCTCTACAGAATTCTTGAGAATTCCCATCAGATCTCTAAGATCTGACACCTATGTTGCTAGTTTTGTGTGCTTACAAAAGATTCTCAAAGTGCTTTTCTTCAAGCGCCGGAAGCCCTCTTTAAGTGCAAATGGTTGCTTTAGGTCCCACTATGCCTTGGCAAAGTGAGTTAATGACTTTATTTATCATTTAAGCTAAATGACTGGAAACATAAAAAGCTTGAGGCTGGCCTACTTATTTCAGTAAATATATTACGGAAAAAAAGCTTGATGTCTATTTCCCTTTTTTGCCTTTTCCTTCCTTGATCTCCAGTCTCCTTTGATTCCATTTCTTCATATTTGATCTTTTACCTCATAAGGAAACCTTTCCTTTAAGTGAAAAAATATAAAAGCTTTGAGATCATTTTTTGGCTGCTAAATTCACCATGTTCAGGGCATAAATACCAATTTGGATAGCACTACCACGCTAGAGTTTTCTTGTAACAATTGCCATATCATACAAGTAGCTTATTCATCCCTTCCATGTGTTGCTATAAATGTATAAATCTTTGCCTCCTTTATTTATCTTATAATTGTTTTCATGTGATTTCTGTATGGGGCAAACAAAATATTTATATCTATTGTATCAAGCTATAATATAAGGACTTGGGTATGGGGGTATTGAGTATGGCTTTGTTTCTCTTGTTGGAGGACAATAGGACATGGTTAAATTTCTAATTTCTTTGTACTTCTTTGTCCTCTTTTTTGCTTATTTAGGGTAAACTGGTGATTCCAAAGCAATATATATCTCTAATGCTGTGTATAAGACTTTTATATATAATGTTTCTGTTTGCACATAATTCTTCTTGAATCTATATCACGAATATATTTCTCACTACTCCTTTTCAGTTTCAGTTAGAATATGACTATTCCCTGTTATATTTACATTAGGTTTTTGTAAGTGATAAAAAATAAATTTGTATGTAGGTGTACTTCACAGTCTATGGACATCTCAAAGACCTGCTCCATTCACATGGTTGGTAAAGCTATTTACAACATTTAAATTCGTCAACTGTTGTTGCATTGCAAGAGAGAGAAATGTCCCTCCACATGCGCATCTCTTTTGTTTTAGCTTTGTTTACATATTAGCTGTTGGGACTTGGGATTGATAACTTTTGTTCAGTTAGTCATTTTAATTTATTCTATTTTATACTGTGATAATGCAGTTGATCATAATGGTCAACTTTCATTTGGTGCGAATATGATAGCTGCTTCAGGCGCTGGGGCTGCCACAGCTGTTGCAACAAATCCACTGTGGGTTGTTAAGACCAGACTCCAAGTAGGTTGGTCTTGTTTTCTGCAGTTTTTTCAAATCTATTATATACAAGTGTAGTATATTAAATTATGCATTTAGTTTCTGTATTGCTGCATATGTTTGATGGGTAAACAAATATTTGCACGTATGTGAATAATGTACTTATTTATTGGTTCCATAGTTGTTACTAATTTGTTGGTGAATGTTCTCCTGTTGGTCGAAGAGTATCCTTCTCTATGTTGCAGAAGTACCTAGACACAAACAATAGGTGGAAATTTGATGAATTTCAGAGGATAAATTCCTTTCAGATTCCAGGACAGATGCACCAAGCTGGAATAGATTTGTACTATGCAAGTAAGCCCCCTGGCACACCTAAGATAAAGTTGGTATAACCAGAAAATTAGCATTAAAAATTGGATACCAAATCTAATCACCTAAGGGATTCCTTTTCAGTAAGTGCATAGTAATTTGAGCCTTTTTGCTCCAATGGTAGCCTTTTTATTTATGATGAAAGAAGCTTTACCTGTTCTATAGCATATTAAACAATTCCTAAAGAGATGGAAACAAATGCTTTCAGAGATGAGATTATCATACCTTTTGGAGAACCTGCACGCCTCTAGGATATTTGTGCATTAAGGTAAGGGACCTGAAGGTTAGGTAAGAAGCTTGGATAGAGATATGAATGTGGACAATGGTGTGGATATATGGATGTGGTGTATGTGATAAATATGGAAAATTGAAGGGAATGCATGGGACAAGGAGATGATTTTTTTCCCTCATATTTTTATGGTGACTATAAAATAATATTGAGTAAAAAAAATAATATTCACTAATGAGAACAAAACCAGCATAATTCAAGATTAAACACAGAGAAATTACCACATAAAGAACGTTCATATAATACGTTATTATAGTATAAGAACACCTACCAAAATATAATATTGATAGAAAGCCCAAAAGACAAGTATTTGTATATTCCAACATTTTGCGTATTCAATTTTAGCAAGTGTTCTTAAATTCCAACTTTTTGTATACTTTTCAGTAGTAAATATTATTATATTCCAACTTTTTGTAGACTCAATTTCAGTAGTCATTGCAACTAGACATGTTATATTACATATAGAACTCTATTTTGATGTGTCCCAAGCATCATTACTGCAAACATGTTGCCCGGTGTGCTTGACAAACATACATGCTTGGATACAATGCAATGTGCTTTTGCAGCATCCATGTGTCAGATCCTAAGATCTGACAGTGGCTATTTAGGGTAGAACTTGAGAATTAGAGAGAAAATGGAGGGAGAGTTAGACTGAAAGAGGGAGAACAACAAGAATTGGGGAAGAACAGAGGGTTGGAGAGAGAGGGAGAGAACAGAAAAGTGGAGGAAAAAGATTCAATTATCGTTCACATGAATCCCCATCCTCTTACAAGTAGCCTTTTATAGGCATAGTCTGGCTGCTCTTCAGTTGTTGTAACTGAAGGTACAATCTAAAATAGCAGCAGCAATGGTGCCTAACAGAATTACAAACAAAACAATAGTACCTCAATTACAGTAGTGCCCCTAGGGTCATGACAATCCCCACCTCCTTAAGAGAGTTCTTGTCCCCAAGAACTTGCAGCAACTGGCTACTGCTCAACCAATTCCTGCTTTCACTGCCTGATTTGTCCTTCTCTCTTTATTTTCTCCTTCACTTTTCCTCATTGAGGAGTTGAAGTGTAGCAGTGTTTGCAGCCTTTGCATGTTCTTCCTCCGCCTCAGTCCTTTCTTCAAACTCAACAGCCTGTATGGAGTGCAGCTGAGACTCTTGGGCCCCTTTCTGTAATAATTTCTGCAACTGCTTCCCGGTGATCGTCTTGCACTCACCAGTCTCTTCCTGGAGAAGAACCTCTTCTTCTTCTTCATCTAATCCTTTCATGTTCAGTAACAGTCTTCTGCATTTTTGGCTTGGACAGAATTTGTTGCCGCATTTATAGCATAATCCTAGCTTCCGCCTCTACTCTAGCATAGAATTTTTGACTGCATTAAGGTTAGTGTAAACTCGGGATTTCATTGGTTCATTCCTACTATTGTAGCCCCAGGACTTCCTTCCAACTGCTGATTGGTGGGATGATTAACTCGGTAGGATTCCGTGCTTTTTGAAGATTGCTTCTAGAGCAAGTTCCTGTAACTTTGCCTTCTCTGCAGCCTGTTTTACAGTGACAGGATGCATCATCTTCACCATAGGCCGTAGCTCTTCAGTTAGTCTGCTAATGAAGCTCGATACAAAATAGGACTCAGTCAAGGTTGGGTGAGAATTAAGCATGAGTGACTTCAACTCCTCAAACCAAACTTGGTATTTCATTATGGAACCTTCTTGTTTCAGCTTGTTAAACTCTTCAATAACATCTGCCATGGATCAGTCCAAATCGCTCACAGTATTCTGCAAACTCCTGCCACCTGTATACATTCCTCATCCGATTCCATCCTCGGAACAAGGCGTCAGCTATTTCATTGAGATATGCTGCCGCCAGGTTCACCTTCTGGTTTTGCCACTTGATAATAGTGAAAGAACCGCTCACACCTTCTAATCCACCATCTAGGCTTATCTCCTTCAAAAATTGGAATCTCCAATCTAGGCCTAGGCATATGAGGAGTATTATGGGGGGTAGTGTAAGGGCCTCTCACCTGAATTTCTGGCTCAGTTTCTGTCCGGTCATCAACTGCATGTAGATCAGGGCTTGTGATGGAATTCCAGGCCCTGCAGTGGCTCTTTGGAGGAAATCCACCGGCAAGCTCGTTTGGGGCCTCCTAGAAAACAGTTCAAGGACTATTGGTCCTTTGATTTACATTAGCGATCTCCAGATGAATTCTGGAGAATTCCTCCTTCATCCCCTGATCTAAGCCCTGCACCGCCTCCCTGGCTGCGGCACTCTTGGCCCTGCAATGACTCACCTCTTCTTGAGTCTGGTGCAGCCCGAGTTCCATAGTTTCGAGCCTGACTTCTAATTGCTTCAGTCTCATCCCTTCCGCTATACCTCTACCCGAACACTTCCTCTGATCTGCAACTGAATTGTCTACCCTGTTCTGCAACTAATTGGCTCACTATGATCTGCACTGAATTATCACTTCCAATCTGCAACCACTATCTCCTCTGATCTGCAACTGATCGCTGATCAGGACTGACAACGGCCATGACTCACAATCCCCCAATCCAATCTGATTGTTGGGAAACCACTGCAACTGATCGCTATGGATCAGCACCCTCCAGATCCCCTCGTGATCACTGTGGATTCAAGATCACTCGGACTTTGATTGCAATCGCTGTGATTCAGCAATTGCCCACAGACTTGCTTCCACTTTGCGCCTTCCTTACTCGCCAGAATCTCAGATCAGCAGCCGAGGAACACCGGCTTTGATACCAATTGTCAGATCCGAAGATCTGACAGTGGCTATTTAGGGTAGAACTTGAGAATTAGAGAGAAAATGGAGGGAGAGTTAGACTGGAAGAGGGAGAACAACAAGAATCGGGGAAGAACAGAGGGTTCGAGAGAGAGGGAGAGAACAGAAAAGTGGAGGAACAAGATTCAATTTTCATTCACATGAATCCCCATCCTCTTACATGTAGCCTTTTATAGGCATAGTCTGGCTGCTCTTCAGTTGTTGTAACTGAAGGTACAATCTAAAATAGCAGCAGCAATGGTGCCTAACAGAATTACAAACAAAACAATAGAAACTCAATTACAGTAGTGCCCCTAGGGTTGTGACACCATGCTTCTTAGGGTTAACTTTACCTTTTGCTATTCTTTTTATTGTAAATATTGTTGTTATTTTTTTAAATTCCTTTTAAAACTAAAAGAAAAGTTCTCTCTAATGACTGTAAGACCTGTTTTGTTATATAATGCATAATGTTGGATAGTTACATGGAAACATGTGCAAAGTATGAGCATAGCTGAAACAAGAATGTTATGATATGTGTGCAACCATACAAGAAAAAGACAAAATTAGAAACGAGATTACCTGTAATAAAGTTGGAGTTCCTATTAAGATAAGATGTCCAAACACAATTACAATAGTTTGAACATGTTAGAAAAAACCAATAGATGCAGTTATGAGAAGAGTGGATAGAGTTGAAGAAATTTGTAACAGAAAACGTACCAGAAAACTGTATAAACTTTGTTAAAAAGCTCTTAAGCATGGCATGGGATCTAATGGCTTACTGAACATATGATAATGAATAAAATGATAGAAGAAAGAGTCTATGTAGTTGACTCTACTTAGTGAGATTAACGCTTGTGATGATGATGATGATTATTATTACTATTGTTGTTGTTATTGGAAAAAGTCATCAGGTTAACAATTATCTTTGCTTTGTAAGCTTATAAAGCATTTATGGGGGATTATAACATTTTTTTGTGGTATTGTGGCATCAACTTTTAGGCAGGTTTGCAATGGTGTAAAGATTGCTTCTATGCCATTCTTCTAGATTCTGCAGTATTAGGTTCATACCTTTCATATTTTCAACATTCCATTCTCTTAGTATGCTCTTAAGTTTTCCTTCTCAACAGACCTGGGATTTTAATCAAGACACCATCTTTTTTACTTGTGAAATGAAGTCACATCCTAATTCCCAAAGACTGGTTATTACAGAAAGGAACATTGTCTGGCTGAGTGTAAGTTATTTGACTTGATCAATGGATGGTGGTAGGGAGCTTGTTGCAGTGCAACCTCTGTTAACTGTAATTCAGAACTTGTGCATACTAATACTGAATTATTTGGTTCGGTGTCAAGAAGTTGTGGAGGTTGAATTGCAAGGTTGCTTTGAGGTTGGAGTGCAACATCTGTTAATTGTAATTCAGTAATTCTTTAGGTGATTATGAGATAAATTTTTTTTGTGAAAGTGTGAGAATTTTGTCTAATACTAAATAAGACTTTTTTTTTTGTTAAGTAGAAGAAATAGGACTTCAAAATAGAAGCATTTCAAGCCCCCTCTCTACACGCACACACACACACACACACACAAAATATATATATATATATAAAGTTATAGTGAATAGAAATGCTAAGAAGGAATTTATTCATCGCCATCTGCCTCTTTAACATTCTCTTGTCTCCATGATAACCTATTTTTCCCCGTCTTTTCTTAAGTTAGTCAACTAGCTTAAAATCTATTATCAAAAATTTTTACACTTAGAATAATAGATTTAACATATATTCATTTTTTTTTGTTTTTAGACTATTCTTGTTTCTTGTATCTAGGTTTTACTCTCTGTGTGTTTTAATATTTTAATCACAATAAGCAATTACTGTACCTACTACCTAGCGTTATTATTCCCTCCTTCTGTTTTCCTTTTTACTCATACATACTCTCTGCACTGCATGGCCCTCTTTTCTGTTTTGATGTTCCAAAAATTTTATAGCCCAAATGCAACTAATACAGATTTTACTTCTCCATTTCTTTAATCTTCCCCCGTATCAATGTATGTTTGTAGTCAAGCTCCTTTACCCGTTACAGAGCTCTTCTTCTTGACTTCAATTTTTGCCCTTTCTCATAAAATGCCAAATATTTTACTTTATATGATTTTCTGGAAGCCAAATAGATGAGGTTGAATCATTCTTGAGCAAGTATCCTCCTGTTGATTGGTCTAGAAGTAATTCAAGGGGAATTCCCTCTTTGTGGCAAGTTTGGATATTGTTGAGCATTACGTTTTGGAGAACTCCTGAATCTTTATTTCTGACTGGGGGCTGGAGATTGCTGCGATCCTACTTCAAATCTCTGAGATCTTTTGTAAGCTGTGTGTGAATTTTATTCCCTTCTGTTTGCTGCTGTGCTTATCTTTTTTAATCTCATGTCTATGACTATGATCAGCATTTTACTTTCTAAATTTTGTGAATTTCAATGCCACTCATCTATCACCTTCTTTCCTCTATTCTTAGCCTGTTCTTTTGTCTTCCTTCGATGACCTTTTATCATTCATTGACCCTGTTTATTCGTAAAATAATATTGGCCCTGCTTATTGCTAAAATAATCTTGCCCCGTAACAGAGAGCTTGAAATCTAACAGAGAGACACGAGAATGTAAAAGCTTCGTTGACCCACTTTATTCATAGAGATCTCTGCCTTAAATATGCCCTAAAACTAATACACAAAATACAAAAATGTCCTTGAGACAAAATACAGAAATGCCCTTCTACAGAACATGAAAATACAACCATGTCAATGTTAACATGTAAGCTATTACAATACAAAACAGAATATAACAAAATTACAACTCTATTACTCCCCCTCAAGATGAGCCATGAATATTGATGATGGCCATCTTGGACAGTAGTGAAAAAAATTGAGAACCTGGGAGAGCTTTAGTAAAAATATTTGCCAATTGGTGTTGTGATCGAATAGGTAGGAGCTTGATGTATCCAGCAATAATTTTATCATGAACAAAATGGCAATCTAGCTCAATATGTTTGGTATGCTCATGCAAAACTGGATTAGTTGCAATATGAATAGTAGCTTGATTAGCACAAAAAAGTAAGGCAGGAGGGGAAAGAAGAACCTGGAAATCCGATAAAAGTTGAGTAAGCCATGTAAGTTCGCTGGTAGTGGAAGCCAAAGCACGATACTCAGCTTCAGCAGAGGAACGGGAAACAGTAGCCTGCTTCTTAGAACGCCAAGAAATCAGCGATGTTCCAAGAAAAACACAATATCCAGTTACAGAACGACGAGTATCTAAGCACGAGCCCTAGTCAGTATCAGAAAAAGCCCGAAGCTGTAAAGAAGTGGCAGAAAAAAAATAATCCCTGACTAGGAGCAGCCTTTAGATACTGCAGTAGGTGATAAACAACATCCAGGTGAGGTTTTTGAGGATTAGAAACAAATTGGCTGAGTTTGTGGACCACATAAGTGATATCCGGCTGAGAGACGGTAAGATATAGTAAGCGACCAATAAGCCGACGATAGAGGGAAGCATCCTCAACTAAATCCCCTTCATTAGCTCTAAGCTTCAGATTAGGAATCATTGGGACAGAAGCAGGTTTGCTGGCTAAGAGACCAGAATCTTCCAAAAGTTGCAAGGTGTAGTGCCTTTGAGAGAAGAAAATCCCCTTTGCAGATTGTGCAATCTCAAGACCAAGAAAATAACGCAAACGACTAAGATCCTTAAGCTTGAAATGACTATGTAGAAAAGATTTCAGACCATCAATGACTGAAAGATTGGGACCCGTAATGATAATGTCATCTACATAGACCAAAAGAGCTACAAATGAAGAACCACTACCCTTGGTGAAGAGAGAATAATCCGATTTGGGCTATGTAAAACCAAATTGAAGGATAGCTTGAGAAAATTTTGAGAATCACTGCCTTGAAGCTTGTTTCAGCCCATATATAAACTTATGTAACCGAAAAACTAATTTCTCCCCCTGTTTACCAATCGAGTAGGAAGGCTTGTAACCAAGTGGTAAGTCCATATAGACTTCCTCAAAAAGATCCCTATTAAGAAAAACATTGTTCACATCCAATTGAGTAAGAACCCATTTATGGCTAGCTGCTAGGGCAATTAAAACTTTAATAGTGACCAATTTCGCTACAGGATAAAATGTATCAAGAAAATCCAACCTCTCTTGTTGTGTATATCCCTTAGCTACCAAGCGGGCCTTGTACCCTTCTATAGACCCATCAGATTTGTATTTAATTTTATAAACCCATTTACACCCAATTGCATGCTTGTGAGAAGGCAGGGAGGTAACACTTCAAGTGTTATTAAGGTGCATGGCATCTAATTCAGCTTTCATTGCATCTCTCCAATGAGCATGCTTTACGGCTTGATGATAGTATTGAGGTTCAAAATCAGTTGAGACTTGAAGAAGAAAAGAACCATGAGTAGGAGAAAGTTTAGAATAAGAGACATAGTGATGTAAAGGATACTAGGTGTTAGTCAAAAGAGGTGGGTGATGAGATAAAAGACTGTAATGAAAGTCTTGTAGATAAGTAGGTGGCCGAGTAGCCTGAGAAGACCTACGAATGAGAATAGGAGAAATGGACGGAGATGAAGATGAGTCAACAGCAGGTTCAAGGCGATGATTAAAAGATGAAGGAGATGGTTCAACAACAAGTTCATGTACAGGAAGTGGTAAAACAAGATTAGGAAATGGGTCCAATATCTCATTAGAAGAGGTTATAGAATGAAAGGGAAATATGTGCTCATAAATTGAACATCCTGAGAGATGAAAATAGATTTTTCTGTGAGATCATATAGCTTGTAGCCTTTGATGTTTGGTGGGTAGCCAATAAAAATACAAGCCTTTGCCCTAGGATGAAATTTGGATCTATGTGAGGGCAAGGTAGAGGCAAAACATAGACTACCAAAAACTTTGAATGAAAAATAGTCTACATGAGTTTGATACAACAATTGATAGGGGGTTTGGGAGTGTAAAAGAGGGTTAGGTGATCTGTTAATCAAATATGTAGTTGTAAGGATACAATCACCCCAAAATTTTATAGGAACCCGAGACTGAAAATAAAGTGCCCTAGCCACATTTAAAAGATGTTGATGTTTCCCTTCAACCACATAATTTTGTTCAGGTCTCTCTACACATGAGAATTGATGTATGACTCCCTTAGAGGCAAAAAAATCAGCAAATTTCAATTCAGGGGCATTATCAGACCGAAATTTCTTAATCACCTTGTTAAATTGAGTCTCAATCAAGGAAAAAAACTTAGGAACAATAGTCTTGGCCTCAGATTTATGTTTCATAAGGAAAACCCAAGTAAACCTCGTACAATCATCAACTAATGTGAGAAAATATGTATGTCCAGCATAAGTAGGTGTATGATACGGTCCCCAAGTATCACAATGAATTAAATCAAAAGCACACTTTGACAATTGATTATTTGACACAAAAGATAACCTTTGTTGCTTAGCCAATGGACACATAGAACAAATATCATTGTTAGCATCATGAAAATGTAACTGATCCTTTATTAATTCCATCCGCTTAAAAGAAAGGTGTCCTAGTCTCTTATGCCATGTAGTTTTATTAACAACATTAGCTACCATGGCATGATGAGCAGATTTTACAGTTGTACTAACTGACATATTAGTTCTAGCTTTAAGGACATATAAGCCTCCAACCAAGTCACCCTTGCCAATCATCTTCAAAGTGTGTATATCCTGAATAACACACGCATGAGGAGCAAATTTGAGGCTCATTGTATTTCTTTTAACCAATGCGCATATAGATATGAGATTGAACTTAAATTGAGGCACATAGAGGACATTGTCTAATACCAAATCTGAGGTAAGTTGAACACAACCCATATATAATACTGAGATCCGTGTATGGTCAGGAAGGGTAACATAAGTGTTTTGAATAGGTTTTACCTCAATAAAAGACGATAGACTAAAACATACATGACTTGTAGCTCCCAAATCCAAAACCCAATATTGAGGGTCATTAAGTAAAGAACCAACAAAGACAGAAAAACAGATACCTGAAACCTGATCAGAAGTGGAGGCATCAGGAGTAGGTTCTGCACTGGTAGTCTTAGTAATGGTGAGATGTGAACTTAACATACTCAACAAATTTTGATATAGCTGAGGATTTAGCGACTGCATAAAATCTTCAACACCCTGATTCTGAGAGGAGTTAGAATTTGATTCAGAAACCTGACTCACAATAGGATTTTTTAGCTAGTTAGAGGAGATTTGATTAGATGTAACATTTCTCTACCTAAGCCTATACCTAGGAGGATATCCATGAAGTTTATAGCATTTGTCAATTGTGTGCCCAATAAAACCACAATAACTACATATGGACCTCTCCCTCTTTTGAGATCTACCTTGATTGGGCCTATTATTATGATGTTTGACAGAGATTATTATCATGTTTGACAGAGAATGTTACTGGATCATTAACAAAAGTATGAATGTTCCTTTGATTTTCCTCTTGATTAACTAGGGAAAACACCTTATTAATTGGAGGAATTGGATCCATTAGCAACAGTTGTCCCCGAACTTGTGCATAAGAATCATTTAGGCCCATCAGAAATGACATTACATATTCAGTGTGATAGTGTTCTGCTAAGGCCTTTATACCACCACATGAACATCTTCCACAAGAGCAGTTTGGCCTATAATTGCTAAGTTCGTCCCATATGGTCTTAAATTTTGTGAAATAAGCACTAATAGATGACTGGCCTTGTGTTAGATTCATCAAATCTCTCCTAAGCTGAAATATCCGAGGACCATTAGACTGTTGATATCTTTCCTTAAGATTGTTCCAAATATCATGGGTAGATTCAAAAAATATCATACTTGTAGATATTTCTTTAGAAACAAAATTTAAAATCCAGGAAATCACAATATTGTTGTTTCTGATCCAGGAATTGAAAAGAGGATCATTACCTTGTGGCTGAGAAATCAAGCCATTAACAAAACCTAATTTGTTCTTTACCGAGAGAGCAGTAAGCATGGCGCGGCTCCACGATGCATAGTTGTCGCCGGTGAGCGGTTGAGATACCAACAACAATCCAGGATTATCAGAATGATGTAGAAAATAAGGACTCGAGGCATTGTCAACAGTAGAGGTGCTCATTGACGGAGAAGAAATTTCCGGAAATGAAGTCGCCATAGAACAAGTATGAGTGATCGATCAGATAGCAAAAGAAATGAAGACAGTGACGGAATAAGATCGCAAAGTTCGCGATCTAAAAATAGTGAAGAAAAAAAGAGAACGAAGACGGTAATATTGACTTGTAGGACTCCGAACAATGAAGATCCACAACAACACTGGGAAAAACAACACACAACGTCGTTGATTAAGGAAGAAAAAAAAGAAGCGTACCTAGAACTCACGGTGTCGAAGACCGCTGAAGATGGGAATCGACGCAGGCGGAGTCTAGGGTTGGCTCTGATACCATAATAGAGAGCTTGAAATCTAACAGAGAGACACGAGAATGTAAAAGCTTCATTGACCCACTTTATTCATAGAGATCTTTGCCTTAAATATGTCCTAAAACTAATACACAAAATACAGAAATGTCCTCAAGACAAAATACAGAAATGCCTTTCTACAGAACATGAAAATACAACCATGTCAATGTTAACATGTAAGCTATTACAATACAAAACAGAATATAACAAAATATAACAAAATTACAACTCTATTACCCCGGTTTATGTCTAAAATAATCTAATCTTAAAACGTTGTCTTCTTTGGGTGCAGTGTTAAAGTTGGATGACAGCATTGTGCTTGAAAATAGTAGAAATTTGTATCTTTTGGGGAAACTGCAACAATGACCATATGATCTCTGCTTTAATATGGGTCTCTAATGATTATATTGAGGGCTCTCAGTTAGTTTTATTATGGTTTGGTCCAAGCCCTCTAGATTAAATATGGCTTGTCATAAAATCTCTGCTTATTGAACTGGTTGTGTCTCTGAAGTTTATACTATATTGAAGTCTCATTTTCATTTTTCTCTTTTTCCCTTATATAGACACAGGGAATGAGACAAGGCGTGGTTCCCTACACAGGTATATTTTCTGCATTGAGGAGGATTGTACATGAGGAAGGGATCCGGGGGTTGTATAGGTGAGCTGTTATTAAATACTAATGCAAGTTAATACTTTTACCAGCTTTAGGATCCACCTTCGACACACCAGAGTATTGCTGGTTTTCCAATCATGATAGACTTTGAGTTCATATAAATTGATTCATATTGTAACATAGAAAGCTAATAGCTTGGTGATTTTCAATCTGAGTTGATCATCTATTGAAGTAGGTAGTTCAATTTTTCTGTTAAGTATATGCATTGTCATAATGCCATTTTTGTGCTTTAAACAGTGGCCTTTTGCCTTCATTAGCCGGAATAAGTCATGTTGCAATTCAGTTTCCAGCATATGAAAAGATCAAGTCCTACTTAGCTAGAAGGGGTAACGTGTTCTTTCCATTGTTCCTTTCCCTATTTTCTTTCTAAAATTGGTTGCTGCAGGAATCTGATTGTGGCATCTAAGTCCGTGCTAATGATATTTATTGATGCTGTCAGATAATGCAAGTAGAGACGAGCTAAGTCCTTGGAAAGTTGCCGTTGCTTCTTCAGCATCTAAAATAGTTGCCTCCGTAATGACTTACCCACACGAGGTACTTGTCCGGAATCCAGAGTTATATACAATGTGTGTATGCACAAGTATGTAGATTTCATCATGCATTTGTTATATAATATTTGAATTTCCACATTCACCAGGTTGTGCGTTCCAGATTGCAAGAGCAAGGACTGGCGAGAAATTCGGAGGTGCAATATGCGGGTGTTGTTGATTGCGTTAAAAAGGTGTTTCAGAAGGAAGGTATTTCCGGTTTCTACCGTGGCTGTGGAACCAATCTGTTGAGAACAACTCCATCTGCCGTCATAACATTTACCAGCTACGAGATGATGCATAGGTTTTTGCGGAAGATTATGCCTCCGGACGAGAAGCATTCAGAAGCCAACCCGAGATCTGATGGCCACGACACTACCCCTCTGGAGGAAAATGACAGGATTGGGAGTAAGGATGATACAGTTGTACAGACACCGAAAACCCGTCTTGTAAGGGAACCATTGTAGTTTCTTCTGAAAGTATTGAGAGAGCCAAGTGCAGACCGGCGTGACAGTAGTTTCTTCTTCTTCTTCTTCTAATGGCGGATCGAGGAGGAGAATTTTCCTAAAAGTGGGAACTCCTCAAGATGGCGGTGAATAATAATGGATGCAATTATTTTAGCTAATGGCTTTAGATGTTGTCTTCTTTCGCATTATGTTCTAACCTTTCCTCCTCCTTCATTCTTCTTATCCTTTTTTGTGGGTCTGTTCCTCACTTTGGGTGTAAGGAAAGCTAAATCAATGAGTTTGAATTCAGGCCAATGAAGGCTTTTTAATTTATTTGTGTTTTAAACCAAGCTCTCTCTATTTCATTGAATTCTTGTATTCGAGTAGTTTCATTTCAGGCCCATGATACAATCTTCTTGTATGTCGATGTAGCAAACCAACATATAATATATTATTTTTTATCTCGCATTCTCAATGACAATTTAAGCTTATTATTGAGACATCATTGTTGTTGAATGTTAATTTTCATTTGATTAAGTTGAATCCAGCTATGAGTTGCCCAGCAAGAGGTTAAATATTATTTTTTCAGTGATATTATTATGCTAAAACAAAATATAATATATAGGAATTAATATGTGTGGCCTTGGTAAGAATTGGGGGCTTAATTGGGTACCTTTTGGTTTTAGTTTTCTTTTTTTAATTTCCTTATTTTTGGAAATAAAGAAAACAAGGTAGTAGCATTTTTGTTACTTGTTTTTAATTTTGTTAATTTTTTTTTTCTTTGATAGTAGTCACTTTAAGGTAGTGATCACCTTTAAAATTTTTACAGAGAACTAGAGAAGAATCTAAAGGAAGGTTGAGGAGGATTGAGGCAGAGGAGGAACTTGTATTGAATTCTCATATATGTTCTATTACAACTCTTTTTTGTTTATTTATAGGTCTAACAGAATGCCTGTTTTGAACTTATCTCTCCTACATGCTTTTACTAACTCTAGTGTTACCTCACTGCTCCTTTATTCCCCTCAAAATTATAAAATTGTCATCTTCTCTTAACAACTCAATTTGATAGTTTTGTTGTAATCTTCTTCATTCTCTTGCTTCTTTGAGGTTCAATTATCTCCTCCTCCCTTGTTGATGTGGGCAACTTTTTCTTTTGTCTTGTGGTGTTATCATCATCTTCCCCTACAAGACCAAACTTGTCCTCAAGTTTCAAATTAGTGTATAGAGTCTTGAACTAGTGATAATCCTCCCAGGTAGCCTCTTCCATTGTTATTTCTTTCCATTGCACAAACACTTGTTTCCTTTCTTTTCCCTAGTACAACACTACCTGGGAATGGAGAATGACCAGTGGCAATATTTAAGGCTAATTATCATGAGATGTTTCTAAAGGTGAGGTTACTGCAGTAGGTACTTGGGAACCCTTGAACTATTTCAACAATGAGATAGGAAAACAGGGTGAATTTTGGAATTCGAGGGTAGCTACAACTCGTAGGCAACATTCCTAATTTTCTTCATTATTTGACACAGTCCATAATACTTGGGGCTCAGCTTGTAGTGTCATTTGTGGGCCACTGAATGTTGTTTGTAGGGTTGTAACTGTTGGAATAGACAAATGGCTATGTGTATAATTTAAAAAAAAAAAAAATTATATTAGAGATGCAAAGCAAATTTCTACACAAATCATATGTAGTTTGGATATTTAAACAATGCAACATCACATGATATGTAACAAAATGATAGTGTACCTAAAGGCCTGATGTCAGGTAGGTGTAGAAGCTGTTTCTACACTAAGACTGCATCCTCCTCAAGCTATGAATGGCCTAGTCTGTTCACACTTAAACATGCTTTCCGGAATCAACTTGTTATCATTCTCCCATGCTAGTAAGAGGACATTGAGTCATTAGTACTCGTCTAGTTCTCCTTGTATTTCAAAACCTTCAGCTCAAAATTGAAGAATGAAGCAATAAGTAGCAGATAGAGAACAAGAGAGAAAAAACGATGCAAAATGGAACGACCAAGAGGAAATCCATAATCCACTCATAAGCCCTTCTTCTCTCCTTAATCTTCTATTCTTTTGCTTAATCTAGGGGCCCAATACCAGCCCCACAACTCCCTCAAGAACAGCTATGAAAGAGATGTGTACCATTAAAATGAGTAGAGGGGGGCAAAAACGATTGACTATTTCCTTTAAACTATCGATCAGTTTTCCAACTCTTTGGAAAAACAATTGACCATCTCCATTAAATTGTTGATCGTTTTCCCAACAATTGGAAAAGCCGATTCATTATTTACAGAAGTAGTTGACAGTTTCAACCTACATGCTACATGATCCCACATATAGCTACATCCAGTCCATTAACATTTGACGAACCTTGTCATTAACACTTAATGACATTTTTAGACACATCATTAACTATTAACAACATTGAGAACATAAGAAGCGTACAGATCGGATTCCAGACGCTATTCTTTTTGGTGAGTGACTTTCTAGATTCACTGCTTAATAGCAATTGGATAACATCAAACCCCTTTGATGCCAGTTGAACATTTCGACCCATCTCAAGAATCTCTCCATCTTCTCGAGACGTTCTGATGATTCTGAGTAGTGTTTAGTTAACGGTGTGTCGACTAAGCGACAACTATGGAGTTATAAACTTACAAACTTAGTAACTATGTGTTCGATTTCATCAGCATGACTAGATGACACTTCAGTAAACTCTTTTCCAATTAATCATGTGGAGAAATTTGATGTTTTGATTTAATGAGAAAATTAACAAATTTGGTCAAAGGATGGTGATTAGAACAATTAAATATGATATGAAAGGTTTTCGAGAAAGTTAATCTTTTAATTGAGTAAAGTCAAGGTCTGATCCTTGAAAATCGAGTAATAAGTTTTTGATAATTGAGTAATTCAATAATCAATAAAGGCTTAAGTAGATTTTCCAACCTTTGATTAATCGAGTGAAAGGATTGTGTAATCGAGTAATGCTTTGTTAATTCTAAAAATAATCAATTACAAATGTAGGCTTAATTGAGTAAAGATGAAGTATACTCGACTAAATAAGTCTGTATTCAAGTATATAATGCAACTCTCTGTTGAATTAAAAAAAAATTGAGTAATAGAATTTGTAATAGAGTAATGTTTAATCTATACTCGTGTAAATCATTTTTGTAATCGAGGATATTTTCCTGAAAATTCTGTTGGATTTTGAAATGTTTTTGTAATTGAGTACTTGATTTTGTAATCGAGTGAAGATCAATTTGTACTCGAGTAGATTGTTTGTATAATTGAGTAAACATATGTAAAAAATAAGCTAAGTCTCTGGACCTTAAAAGTAATTGAGTATAAGTCTTTGTATTCAAGTAAAGATCTTTTTGTAATCGAATAGATAATACTTTGTAATCGAGTATATAAAGACTTTTTTTGTGACTCATATTTTAATCAAGTAAAAGTATCTTTGTACTCGAGTAAGAAGCAAAAGTAATTGATTACAAAACCTATATAGTTTAGTAAAAGATCAAACTTAGTCGAGTAAGCACTAGTTTGTACTTGAGTAACATTTGACAGATTTTGAAAAATATAGTTGTTACAATTCATTAAATGCAATCTATCTTTACTTTTGAGTGTATTAAATATTTCTTCAAACAACATGGGGATATTTCATGAATTTCTAATTGATTGTTTGAGGTTTGTAGAGACAAAAAGTGGCAATTGTGACACAACACAAACATTCCATTTGTTTAAAGACAAGTCACCAGTTGCTTTCAATACTAGAAGAGTATAAAAGGGAGATGAAGCCTAACGAAAAAGATGATGAACTAACTGAGCTCTAAACTTCCTACTCTCAAGCTTACACGTCCATTCTACTTGACCCATTTATACCTAAGTACATTCTTTTTTCTCTTTGTACTATCAAGAGAAGTTTTTGTTATTTGTAATATATTTCTCTTCTCTTGAAATATTTTCTTCACATTTTTTGTAAAATCTGTAAAGGTTAATCCTTATCTTGTAAAAAGGCATTGGTTGTGGTTAAACCAAAGTTAAAAGTCATTATGTAAAGGTTAGTACCTGAGTCTGCTCAAAAGCTATCCAAGTAAGATTGGTTTGACTAAATTCTTGGTGAGAAACTAAGGTAGTGGGCTAAGCATTAAGCTGAACCACTCTATATACTATGTGCTGCATTTTTAAATTTCCTTTAACTTACGTTACAAATTTTTTAAGGGTAAAAAAGATTAATTCACCGCCTCTTAAGCTAACATACTCTACCAGTGGTGTTAGAGCATGTCTCATTTATTGGTCTAACCAACCTAGAGAAAAGATCAACATGGCTAACACATCAAGTGTAATGCCCCAGAATTCTATAAATAAAAGTGTTTGGTTCTTCAAAATTCTCAGGCCAAAAAATTCGAATCTTGGTCAAAAGTGGTCAATTAGTATTCTTTTGGAAATAGGAATTTAAGGGTATAATTTTACTTCATGGTAGTAATGTGCTATATATATATATTGAAAAAAATATTATATCTTATTAATATATATATATATATATATATATATTATATGTATAAAAAAAATTAGCCGGTGGGGCACGATAGTAGCCATCGACCAGAGCCATAATTGGCCACCTGAAGGCCTATTCATAGGGCTTTAGAGCCTAACGAGGTAGGTTGACATGAACCATGGCCGGAATGGCCAAGAAATCGGCTAGAGATGGCATGTCCTTTGGTCGACTCTTTGCCGGAAAAACCAAGGGTGTCGTGGCTAGTTTTGGGCTTTTTCAAGGGGTTTTGGGGTTTCCTAATGGTTGAGGAAGAGCTTGGGGCCAAAGATTGGCCATTAATTGGTCGGAGAAATAGTGGAATTCCCTTATAAATAGGCGATTTTCGACTGAAGGTTGAGGTATTCAAAAGTCAAGGTTTGAGGCATCGTGGGCTTGCAAAGATAAGGGGCTTTTGTTCCCCATTGCACAAGGAGTGTTTCTGAAGAGTTTGGGAGCATTTGGAGCCAAAGCAACCAAGAAATGAGCCATTGCTAGAAAAAACGCAACTCATCAGAGTCGAGTCTTCAAAGGCTGGTTTGAGGTATGAATCAAACTTTTTTTTTTTTTTTAAATTTTTAGCACCATATTTGAAATCAGGAGGTCGGATTTAGGGTATGGGGGCAATCGAAGTGAGTTTTGGAAGCTGAAAGGGTGGCCAGCGGCGAAGGGACCAGTCGAAGAAGATGTGTGGTGAGCATGCACCTGGCTTGCAGTTGGGGGAAGAAAAAAGGAAAGAAAAGAAAAGAAAAAGGAAAAAAAAAGAAAGAAAAAAAAAGAAAAAAGAAAAAAAAGAAAGAAAAGAAAAGAAAAAAGAAAAAAATTCTGGAAAAATTCTAGAAAGTCTAGAAAAATATTTTAGGGATTTTGATGGAAGAAAATTTGGAAAAAAAATTAATTAAGGAGGAATTTTATTTGAATTTTTTTGTTAGAAAAAATAGGAAAAAATTAAGGAAAATAGGATGCTAAATTTCTTGAGTAAATTCAATGTTCAGATAATGTTGAGACATAGGAAGTATTTATAGGAACCCAACATGAGTCTCGAGGTGAGTGTTCTTACCTAAAGGGTTATTTCTCAAAATAATACGAAAATACTTATTTGTCGTATTCATGTGTTGAGATGCATAATACATTTAGAAATACATTCTCTTGATGTGTTATGATGTATATGTACATTTCTAATATTACCTGGCACACATTGCATATGGAGTGATGATATTGCTAATCTATCACAGATGTTGTAAGTACATCTCACCCTTGCAAGTTGTAATACTCGAGAATTTCTAAAGGAATCAAGAGTAAATTATCTTGGGACAAAAATGGAATTTACAGATAAATTGAGGTTATAGAGTAATTTCTTACCATTATGAATGACCGAATCAACTATAGGGAGTGCCTTGGAGCCAAGATGTCCAAGAAAAATGAGATGGCATTAACGAGCATTTTGAGGTATGATTTATGGTATCAAAAGAAATTGGATCAGAAGTGATTTTCGATATAACTAAAATACAACTATAATTTGGGCTGAAAAATTGAATTATCGTAAGAGATTTTCGGGAAGTCAACGGAACCCAAGGAGGTTCATATTTAGTATGTAGAATAACCTTTCAGTAGTTTCGGGAAGAAACAAAAGGGTTTACGGTCAAAACGTAGATTCAGGCCTAAGAGTAATTTCTTGATTTTGCCAGAGGGAGGTCGAAATGACATTTTTTGGAATATTCAGGGATGCAATGGAAAGTATATAACTTTTTGGTCACAATAGCAGTATTGGGAAGCTTAGGGGCTTCAAGGAAATGACCAAATTGCAAAATGGAAAGAGGTTGGGGTCAAAGTGTAATTTTGCAAAATTGCACAAAGGGAAATCTGCCATGGACGACCAAGCTTCCACCACCATCTCCCATCATTGAATTCGGTGGTGAAAGACTTGAGGAAATTGGCCTAGGATGCTCTTGGGTTGAGCCTAGGTTGACCTTAGCCATGAGGGTGACCAATTTTGCATAATTTTTGGCTGTTTTTTGGCTAGAATTTCAATGCCTTGAATCTGTGTTTGGTGGTGTTTTTGGACTAATATGAGGCAGGTAGAAGCCTTAGGGAGGTTGGATCGACCAGTCATGAGCGTTGTAACGCTTGGGATTGCCTATAAATAGAGGATTTGGAGATGGCCAAGAGAAGAAAAAAATTAAACTCTCAAATCCAAGAGTTTGGAAAAAAATTGAGGGAAACAGATAAGGGACTTTTGTTCCCCATGTACAGAGGATCATTTTTAGAAAATTTGAGCAATTTTTGTTAAGAAATAAGGGAGATATGAAGCTTTGTCGGAAAAATGGGTTTGAGCAGTTAGAAAATAGCTTCAATCGAATTATTTGAAGCTATAATCATGTAGAGGATGAAGAGATGAAGGCATAGGTACAAACGAGAAGGACATATGACCAAAAAACCAAAGCTAGTTGGAAACTCGCCTAGGAAGAAGATCGACGCGTGCAGTGCCGGCACCACGAGTGGGGACGGGTGGAGGGTAAAAAACGGGAGCATGAAATGCTAGAAAATTTGAAAAAGATCCCAAAAAATCAAGCAAAATGAACTAAGGGGGGTTGTGTTCAAAGGTTTGGTGTTTTCCTTCCCGGTTTCTCGGTTTTCGTAATGACCAGCCTCATTTTGGTGCAAACGAAGCTTCGGGGTAAGTTCTGGAATTTTCTTTTGAATGTCTTAGAATATTATGAATTATTGTGGAAAAAGATTTGAGAAAATAGTTAAAAAGGTATTTATTTGAAATTTTAGAGAGAAAAATGGTGGAAAATGTGAAGAAATTGAAGTATTGATATATCTTGTAAATAAATATGATTTATAGGATTGTTGTCCTCGAGGATTAGTGATTTGTGCAATTTTTGAGGTTTGGCACGAAAATCGAGGTCAGGTACGCAAATTAAGGGGGTGCACGTTTTTTTAGGTGTTCCGAACTTTGTGCTAAATATGAGTGGTTTTACTTCAAAAGCTTATACATATTATATTTTGTCTATGTTGAGAAGGATAGTCATGAAAGTGGCTAAGTTATATGTATTTTAAGCACATCTTGTCATATCTATACATATATTGTTGCATTAATGGTTATGATATTTCATTCAGCATGATATTATTGTCATATTGATACTTGTATTAGGATGGGATGTCGCCTTGATAGTGTAGTCGTAATTCCCCAAGGGCAAACGATGGAACAACATTAGGATTATTCTAAAAGTAGGTCGGGATTCTGCCTAGGGTTTCATGCTAGACTGGTGGGCCAGAGAAGTTATACTAGAGCATATGATTCACTACAACAAAAACAAGCATTAACGACCAAAAATTAGCGACTACATTACTTTTAGTCGTTAATATAGTACTATTAACGACTAAAAATAAATCTTGTCGTTATATGATAAATTTTAACGACGGGCTAAATAAGTCGTCGTTAATAAAGCATTTTCCCGTCGTTATTGATTAACATTTCTAATTCTAACTATAAAATAATAAAAATAAATTAATAAGATTTAACTACTACTTATATAAATAATTCTAATATAATTATATTTTCAGTAAATGCACATATATAATTATTAAACTATTATAATTGGGTATTAGTTATTTATTGATAATACAATATATTAAAAAATTATAAATATATTAAAAATAATACAATATATCAAACTAATTTATTATAATTATTAGATTTATTTATAATATAATTTTATTTTCAAATAATTATTAATTTGATGCAATAATTTAAATCATTTTATCAGTTATCATAAATCTTAAAATATTTTATTTTTATCAATCAAATAATTATTAATATTATTTTTATAAATTATTTTAATTTTATTAATTAAAAATTAAATATTTTTAAAAAATAAAAAAACCAGAATATTGGCTGGAGTTGCCCGCCCTTTCCCTGCAATTCCCCCCCCAAATCCCTAATTTCCCAAATCACAGCCTCTGAAGCACCGCCATCGCAGCCTCTGAAGCACCGTCTCCCTCCATCGCCTTCACCGCCTCAACTCTTCCGTCGCGTCACCGCCTCCGTCGCCTCAACGCCACCTCCTCCAACTCCATTGCGGCCTCCTCTTCGTCGCCTCCGTTTCCATCGTCACCACTAAATCTCCCTCTCACATAGTCCCTGCCGTTTCCAGCCCATCGCCTCTGCCTCCTCAACGCCGTTTCCACCTCCAGAGTCGCTGTTCAGGTATCGCTCTCTCACAAATCTGCCACTATCCCTTGGGCAAGTCCCAAATCCCCAAGTCTCCAATTCTCCCTATCTCTATTTACCTATTTGTTCTGAAAATAATAGTTATTTCATTCAGCTATAGAATCTGACCTGCTTACTTTTAAGTCTATCTCTGTTTAAAGTATATGGCCTTCAGGAACAAGTGCTACCTTTTGTGTAAAGCGTTGAATAGTTTTGCCGTAATGTATAGTATGATCTTTTGGCTCCTTTGGTTTAGATCCCCATACTTTATTAGATCTTCTTTGTCTCAACACCACGAGATGCTTCTCGGTGCTTCTGCAAACAGATTCATGATTCTTTTTTGTTGCTTCTTAAGTGTGGTGACTGTCACTGAGTTCATGATTTTGAAGCTGTATTTAATTAATTATATAGTAATGCTCATTAATTAGCACATGCGACAATTATTTTGTATTGATGGGTTTGATCTTAATTAGCAACTCTTACTTTGGGTGTGTTAGTGTCATTATCCCTAACCAATCTGCAACTATCGTCATCTGTCATGTTAAGTTGATCGTTCTACTCCATTTACTGATACTAATTTAGTCACAATTAATTACATATATCCCACTATGAATGTCTCCAGAGAACCTCTTAGATAGAAGACAAAATCTAGTTAAATAAATTATTTCTAACAAAGCATGCCAAACAAACAACATTAAAGTATAGTATGTAATTTATAGATAACATGCTTTAGATCTTATCATATCAGAAAAAATTTATAATAATTTTATTCAAAATTAATAATAGATTGATTTGTATTAAAAAAATATCATAATAATTTTATCCAAAATTTATAATAGATTTACAGATGCAAAGGAATTGAGATCACTGGTTTTTTAAAATTAAAAAAGAAAAACTTTTCTTCTTGTAGGTAAAAGCAAAAAAAACCGTTCAAGGGTTCTTTTTTCGAATTTTGGTAGAAATTAAAGTCTAAGAAACTCACCAGCAGCCGGTAAGAGACGGGGATGATTCAACCCATCCTCCCTCCCTATGATGCAATTTTAGTGTTATATGTAATTAAAATGTTGCTTCTTTCTACAGTTTTCTGAAGAAATGAGGAGGAAAGGGCTTTGTGTTTTCTGAAGAAAGGTGAAAAAATTAGTATGCTTTTGTTTTGAGTTTCTGTTTACAGTACTATTTTGACAATCAAAATAGAAAAAAAGAGTTTGATGTCATTCTATATAACATCTCCACTATTATTGTTAAATTGTTTAGGTGAAGTACAAGATTTTGTCATTCTATTATGAGATAATGGCACCTAGTAAGGAGTGGATGAATCTTGTCAATGATCGACTTAATGATGTTTCTTTAATCTATTGCATGCTTATTTGTTTGCTAATGGGTGGGGTTGTACTGTTGTATATCTCTCTTCTGAGTTTCCATATTGAAATCCTAGGACATTATGTTTATTCAGCTCAACTCAATCTGTTCTTGTTTTTAATGGTGCTCCCACTGTTGATATATTCAATCATAAAGTTCTTTATAATCCTAGGATTATAAAGTTCTTTGTTGAGATAGGCATTTTGTCTTTATATCTACATCTATCACAGGTTGATGTTTTACTATCTAATTTGAAAATCTTGAGTACATATTTCTAATCACTGAAACCTTTTACCATTTGAAGTCAGTATCCTCAGCATGCTTTATGTTAGAATATGACAAATAGATTATAGTTTTGATGAATTATCAATGCATTTTTTTTTCTCTAAAATGTGTGGAAATCTGATAAAATTGTTCCAACTGATGGTTTCTCCTTTGCAGCTCAAATTCTGATTTACTTGTACCCTTTTTTGAATACAACGACCAACTCAAGGCCGTTTGAGTATGTAAGGCTTACAACCTTAGGTGTCATTGGTGCTCTGGTGAAGGTGCTTCACTCTGCTGATATTTGTTTTCTTGTGAATAATCCTCTTCTAATTTAACTTTTAATTGTACTCTTAAGGAGATGCATATACATTAATAGACTCCTTGAAATTGAGTCAGAACTGGGTATGCTAGGGATAAGTTACTGTGCAAGTAACAACTTGTTATATACAAACAATTGAACTCTGTTTTCTTGTCTATCCTAAAATGTAGAGTACAAAATAACAAAAAAAAAAAAAAAAAAATACATATCAGGCATGAGATGCATTAGCATGATCCTATCTCTTGGATGAGCCTGGGGCACAGAAATGTTTATCAGCAAATTCGTAAGCTCATGCTGATGAATTTGCATCATTTTATCAGTCCCAGCCATTGGATTTTTTCTTCCAGCATGCAAACTCAGTAAATAATTTTTTGGTATTCATCATGTTGTCCTCCACTTCTTTGAGAGCATAAGGATTTAAGTTGTACAGTCATGAGGACTATGGGAAATGGATGGTGGTTAAAATTAATCACTTGGCTCTTTAGATTGTATCAAGCACAACTGTTTATTTTTGGAACATTTGCAGCCAACATAGTGAAGTGCGTTTGCATCCATTAGGGAGTCCCATGATGGATTTTAGACCATTACAGAGAGATGATCTATCTAGTCTGTCGACAGCTGTCTGCTCTTTTCACCTTTAGATGCTACTGAATGCCATTACTAACCACACATATTCTGGACTGAGATAGAGAGGTTCTAATGGGCCATAGTCCTCTTTCACTTTTGTTCTTTGGAAGCTCATGGGAACTGTAATAGTTGTGTTCTTGTTCATAAGTCATGAACTTTTCTTTTTAACTTTCTGTGATTAGAATTTCCCCTGCTTTCTTACAAAGGCTATTATATTGATGCTAGGGAAAGCTAACATATGAGCAGATTTTGAGTCTTCATAAAGATAGAATATGTATCAATCATGATTCATACATATATATCTATATAAAACCTAAAAAGCCTTTAAAACTTTAATATAGGATCTGATTTAGTGATTTCTAATGCTATAAAAAAAAAAGAGAGAATTTTGAAATATAGGATCTAAATCCTTCCAATATGGATTCATGGATTGCTGGAAGGAGATTTTATGTTTGAAAGTTGCTGTTGCATGAAGAGAAAGTGGCTTTTTGATTTGTGAGATTAGCCATGAATGTAAAAAATGATATACTTACCATCTTTCAAATATTTTATGTTGGGTCATAGGACTAATGATCTTATAGAAGATATGGCCATGGATAAAGATAATTTACAAATTAGAATTCATATAGGTGGCCCCATTCCATAGAACTAAGGTTTGGTGTTTTTTTTAATCTACATCTCAATCAACTCTATATTTAAGGGTTTCTATGTTTTGGTATATTTTAGTGATTGTATGTTTGTGATAGAGACGTTTTGGGCTTTATTAATTTTATTTATAACATTTTATAAAGAAAACATGAACATTTCTTTGACTCTAATTTCATTTTTTTTTTTTGTAGGTCAATGAGACAACAAGACTCTAAAGGAAGCAACTGCTGTCTTGGAGTACATGAACAATTTTATGACTATATATAGTGTTTTGTTGTACATTTTTGAATAGTATATATTATTGTTAAAGTGTTACTTTTAGTTGAGTATCTTTTTTGGTGTACATTTTTTAATAGTATATACAATTGTCAAAGTGTTATTTTTAGTTGAACATATTTTTTGGTGTAATTTGTTGGCAATTAACACATATATATACTACTTTTGGTATGTAAATGCTAATGGATAATGATTACTTTGGTGTTATTTGAATGACATGTTTAATTTTATGAGTTTTATTTCAATTTGATATGAATAATAATATATAGGTTTGGTGGTTTATATCAAAACATGATGTTTTTGTCATTGATGACTAGCAATTGTTTTCATATTATTAAAAAAAATTAAAAAATTAATTTTTTTTTAACGATAAGAATCATACCGTCGCTAATTGTTCACATTATTAACGAGAGGAAATATTGTCATTATTGGTTTGTGTTTTGATAATTAAAAAATTATTTTTAACGATAGGAATCATATGGTTGCTAATTGTTTAGACTATTAACGACGGGAAATATTGTCGTTATTGGGTTATAATTTGGTAGTTAATAATTATTTTTAACGACGAGAATCATACGGTCGCTAATACAATTAACGACGAGTTTATCATTCCCGTCGTTAAAGACTTTTATCCTCGGAGGCAATAATGATGACCGGCGACAGGAAAATTCTCGTCGTTACAACTTTTTAACAACTAGAAATCAACTTTCAACGACTGATTTTCCCATCGTTAAAACCCATTTTTCTTGTAGTGATTGTTCATGTTATTGTATCGTGAATTCATGTATCATATTTCTAAACCCTCACTAGAAGATTCATCTTCTAATTGGGTTATACCTCTGGAACATTCAAACGTTTCAGTTAGGATTTGCAGCTATGCCAAGGGGATGATTGATGACGTGGTCGATGGGTTCAACAAGTTGTTCCGGTATATGCTCCTTCACGAGGATTTAGGATATGTTTTTAGTCATGTTTAGAAGATTATATTATATTGATGATCATGTATAATTGTTACGGTTTAATGTATTTCTGAGACATCATTAGATTGTATCTAAGGTGCTTAGTTGTCATTTCGAGAAACCAGTCTCTATGTATTTAAATATTTGATGATATGATGGTACAGATTCTTATGTTATAATTAAAACGAATTTGGTTATGTACCATATCAGGTTTCAATTTTAACATTTATGATGATTGTTTGTCTTAGCTTATTGATTCTTATTTTGGTATATTGAGAAGGTAGAATGAGATGGTTGGGGAATGATTTATATTGAGTTATGTAAAAAAAAAAAAAATCCCTGAAATTCCATGAGTTATTTAACGTCGAAAAAGCGGGGTGTTACACAAGTAGGGTCACAAAATGATAAATTAGCATGAAAGGAAAGATATATGAAGCATTTTGCACTTAGCATATCATGCATAAGATTTTATAAAACGTCACTTAGATAATTTAGCATCTAACTTGGGCTATGCCCCTAGAACATTCAAACGTTCTAGATAGGGTTTGCAGCACGATAGATGAGATGTAACGGAATGATATGTCGTGTCCAATGAAGTTTTGGCAGGTTGTCCCTATATTTTGTTTCTTCATTCAGATATGTCTTAGTCATGTTGACAAACTTATGTCGTGTTTAATAAGTAGTCCGTTAAAATAAAGAAATGTTATACAATTAATATTATGGTTCAATGTTATTTTGAGGTTTAATTCTT
Source organism: Diospyros kaki (assembly GCA_036245055.1). NCBI lineage: Eukaryota > Viridiplantae > Streptophyta > Magnoliopsida > Ericales > Ebenaceae > Diospyros > Diospyros kaki. The sequence goes on from BSEG01000010.1 coordinate 7,576,040, forward strand.
AGCTTCTGCGTTTGATGTTTATAAAGATTTTCATTCATGATAAATGAATGGTAGTTGAAAATTTTATTCTTGGGAAATTTTGTGTAATAATTGTTTAGCTAGCAATTCTTAAGTTATAACATACCTAGATGAGTGGGGTGTTACATCAAGCATCACATTTTAGGAAAGCCAATCCTACAACAGGCCACCCTACTTTGATGGATACAACTACGTCTACTGGAAGAACAAGATGAAAACATTCATCCTTTAAGAGATGTTGAAGCCTAGAGAGTGATTGTAAGTGGCTTCCAAATGCAAACAGTTGCAGTAGGAAACACAATCATCCTAAAGCCAGAAGAAGACTGGAATGTTCAAGACATGAGATAATCAAACTCAATGCAACAACCAAGAATATGCTAGAATGTGCACTGAGTCTAGAAGAGTACAACAAAATTTCAACATGTGAGACGTCCAAGGAAATCTAAGTTAAGCTTGAGGTCCAAAATCAAAATGCTTAAACATGATTATGAATTATTTTTAATGCAGCCCAATGAATCTATAAAAGATATATATACTAGATTAAATAATATAGTGTCCAATCTAAAGAACCTAGGAAAACCTATATCAAATGAAGATATTGTTGAAAAGATTTCGCAATGCTTACCACATGAATGACATCCTAAAGTCATTGCCATACAAGAGGCATAAGATTTAGAAAAAATGCACTATATGAATTGGTAAGATCCTTAATGACTCATGAACTAAGTATGAGAATGCAAGAAGAAATTCATAGTAGTAAAAATAAAGGAATAGCACTAAAAGCATAAGAAAATGATGAGTATGAGTCTGAATCTACTGATTTGAAAGATGCTACTTTACTTGCTAAAAAATTTCTAAGAAGATTCAAAAAGAAGTCTTTTAGACATTTTTGCAAGGACAAGTTTGAAAAGGCAGATAAGAAGGAGCAAAAATCAGAACTCAAGTGCTATGGCTGTGGAAAACCAAGACATATCCAGCTAGAGTGTCCTGAGGCAAAGAAAGATGAAATGGTGAAGAACAAAAAGAAGAAGAATAAGGTGATAGCTGTCTGGAGTGATGAAGACTCATCCTCCTCTTCAAAGGATGAAGTCCAAGAAATATCCAACCAATGACTCATGGCAAAAGAGGAATCTGAGGTAAGTGGCTCTTAACTTTTATTCATATTCTAGTGATGATTAAAATGAGAATAGCTTAATAGTTAGGATGCTGTGTGAAAAATTGCTACTTAACTTAGAAAAATCAAAAGAAAAATGTAAGGATCTAGAGAAAGGAAACACTGCTCTTAAAGAAAAAATCACTATTTTAGAAAATGATCTAATGGATTCAAAATTGGTTTTATCCAAGTTCACTGCAGGTTAATATATTAGACAAAATCTTAGAATCACAAAAAGGTTTTTATGACAAGGATGGCCTAGGGATAATGAAAATAACAACCATGAGACCCTTGGAAAAATAGTCACAACAAAGGCTAAACAAAAAGATTAAGGTCTAAAATGCAACAAGTGTAAAAACTATGGTCATGGGAGTCTATTATGTCCAATAGTAATGGGAATTCCATACAAAATCAAAAGGGTTTGGGTTCCAAAAATGAAGTGAAACCAGTCACTAAGAAAGTTTGGGTAGTAAAGAAAACTTAAATAGTAGGAGGTTAGGTTCCTAATCTAATGGACCCAAAAACCTTGGGTACCAATTTCAACCTTTTATGCTTGCAGTCCTTGTGTCTCAAAGCAAATAGCTTGAGTGTAATACCCAGGAAATTATTAAGAGTATAAATGGGACTTAATGAAGGGTATAACTGGAATTATCAAAATAATAGGGCTATAGGACACATTAACGCAATTTTAGATAACTGAATCAGTTGGAGGGAGTACCCCGGATCCTAGATAGCCAAGAAAAATGGTATAGTATCGACGAGCGATTTAAACTGTGATTTTTAGTGATGAAAAAAATTGGATCAGGAACAGTTTTTGGTACAGTTGTCGACCGAGCTGAGAAAACCAAATCAACGTAGGAGACGTCCAAAAAGTCAACGGAGCATGTCAGGGACTAATATTTTATGTATAGAACAACCCTTAAGCGATTTTGGGTTGAATCAAATGGATTTAAGGTCAAATTGATCAGCTGAGCCTAAGTATAATTTTCTAATTCTGTCAGAGAGAGCTCAAAACGGTTATTTTTCAAAAATTTCAAAGGTGAAATGAATAATGTAAATCTTGTAGGCCTTAATGGTGATATTGGATAGTTCAGGGGTGCATGGGAAAGGCTAAAATGGGATTAGAAGAAATTATGAGGGTCAAAGTGCAAAAAATGGAAAATTGCATAGTGTGAACACGGCACTTGCAAATCGGCCGCCGCAAATCCTTGCACATGGAGGCCAAATCTGGAGATTGGACGGTCGAGGCTTGCTTAGGGGAGGTCGTAGCCGACGGTAGGAGGCTTGGGGACCAAGCCATGGCCGGTGATTGGCCGGAAGAAGCTCGATTTTCGGGTATAAAAGGGAGGCCGAGGGTTTTGATTTTAAGGTTTCAAATCGATCGAGTTTTTGAATGGTTTCGGGAGAGTGAATAAGGGGTTTTTTATCCTTGTGTCAAGGAGAAGATTTTGGGAGCAATTTGGAGCATTTTGGTGCTCGTTTGAGGTCGGTTCGAGCTCACCCGAAAATGCGAGGCGGTCTGCCTCGCCGGACCTGCAACTGTCGATTTGGCAGCTTTATCGGCGTCCTTTCGGCCGAAAAATGGTGTGGCTCGGATCGACATCTAGAGGGCTTTGAGAAGGTATGCTCAGATCTGGGATCAGAGCAGTCGCCGGTGTCAGAAATTTGGGGAAGACGATCGGCGCGTGGTTGCACGAGCCATCCTTTATGTGCAGCCATGCGCGGGTTATTCGGGTATTTTTTTTTCCAGTATTTTTATTAATTTATTTTAGGATTTATTGTGTTGAAATATTTTGAAAAATAGTTGAAGAAATAATTATTTTGGAATTATCGAGGAAAAATTAGGAGAAAATAGAGAAAATTATGGAAAAATTGAGGAAAATGGATTTTAATACTTCCTTAATTAAATATGGTGTTTAGGAAGTATTGTGGCTCGAGGTTGAGTATAGGTTCAAGTATTTGGGATTTGACACGCAAATCGAGGCATTACACGAGGATTGAGGCGATCTGAATACGTTCGAGGTGAGTGGCTTGACTCTAGTTTTTCCCTTATCTTGAAAACATGTTAGAGTGTGTGTTGTGGGTTCTGGTGGGCGGTGTTACCCTCCCGAACTTAGGTTACACGCAATTGGGACTAGTTCTAGTGAGCGGTTTGTACCCTCCGGAACTTGGGTTGTTTTGCAAAAGCGTTTTACTTATGTAATTGTGGCATCATTGGCATATTGAACATGTGGTATATTGCATCAACTAATTTTACTTATAAAAGAGTCGGTGCATGGCGTGTGATTTTCATATCATCGGGATATTGATATTCGTGTCAATGTTGTTTTCTGTATGGGACGGGATAGGGTCTACTTGAGAATGAGACAAGGTCAATCTAGGTGAACGGGTGTCATACTGGGGTACTCGAGGGAATAATGCTAAACCAGGTGAACGGGTGTCACGACGGTGCACTCGAGGGATTAATGTTAAACCAGGTGAACGGGTGTCACAGTGGGGTATTCGAGGGATTAAGTATGTCGCGGCAAGGTCAACCCCAATAGTGTGTGGAGTGGTGTTTTCCACGGGAGGTTGAGTATGTCAGGGAGATTTCTCAAGCTAGACGTATCTTGCATGTTGTTGTCTTTGTATGCCATGCTCGTGTGTCTTTCATGCATTGTATAAACTGTTTCATACCGTCACTTAGATGTTTTATCATCTAACCTGGGCTGTGCCCCTGGAACGTTTAATGTTCCAGCCAGGGACTGCTGCGAGGGCAAGGACGTGGCCGGTTGAGGGCCAATGGTGCTTAGTTTGATAGTCATTGTAACGTTTGGAGGCTTTAATACGTATTTCAGGTTGTAAATGAACGGTTGTATATTAGCAATGTTATCATTTGATCTGTATTGCGTATTTTGCTAAGGAAATACAATGTAAGAACTACGGTGTTTTGATATTAACGTATCCGCTGCGCTGTATTACGTCTCGTTTAGTTTAAAATTGTTGATCTTGGTAGTTAAACGGGCAAGGCTGGGGTTCTCGAGGTTTGTATCTACATGTGAAGATTGTTCTTGACACACCGCGCGTGTTGAGCTTGGAGGAAAAAAAAAAAGAAATCCCAGAATACCCTTATAGTGACATGCCTGGTGAGACGGGGTGTTACATTGAGGGTTAAGTGGTTTATTGATAGTGGTTGTTCAAGGCACATGACATGAGACAAGAACCTATTCAACCAGCTGGAGGGTCATCATGGCAACCATGTCACCTTTGGTAATCATTCAATAGGTAAGACAAAAGGTATCGAATCCATAGGTAACTCTTCTCACACCTATATTTCTGATGTTTACTATGTTAATAGTCTTAAACACAATCTTTTAAGTATTAGTCAATTATGTGATAAATGTTATAGTGTTTATTTTAATGAACATGAATGCAATGTAGTAGATAAGAATACTAAATCTGAAATTTTTACTAGAAAAAGAAGTGGAAATTTATACATAATCAATATAGGAGAAGTTAAAAATGACCCTTGCTTAGTAGCAATAAATCGAAACCAAAGTGTTCTATGGCATAAGAGACTAGGTTATGCTAGTATGCACCTAATTTCAAAGATAATAGAAAGAGATTTAGTTAATGGCTTACCTAAAATGAACATAGAAAAAGGTAATTTCTGTGATGCATGCATGAAAGGAAAACAAGTTAAATCCTCCTTTAAACCCAAAAACATAGTTTCAACATCTAGACCACTTGAACTTCTTCATATGGATTTATGTGGTCCAAATAGAACTCATAGTTTAGGAGGAAAATCATATATATTTGTAATTGTAGATGACTTTTAAAGATTCACTTGGACAACATTTCTAAGAAATAAAGATGACACTTTTGATGAATTCATAGAACTGTGTAAAAGAATCCAAAATGAAAAAGGTTTAAAAATTGAAAACATTAGGAGTGATCATGGAAAAGAATTTGAGAATATATCATTTAAATCTTTCTGTGATGAGCATGGAATTTCTCACAACTTTTTAGCTCCAAGAACTCCTCAACAAAATGGAGTTGTGGAGAGGAAAAATAGGTCCTTAGTAGAGATGGCTAGAACTATGCTATGTGAAATTCCTTGCCTATATATTTTTGGATAGAAGTAGTGAATACTGCTTGCCATATCTTGAATAGAGTATCAATTAGGCCAATTTTAAAGAAAAACCCTTATGAACTATATAAAGATAGAAAAACCAAACATATCTTAGTTTTGAGCCTTTGGATGTAAGTGTTATGTCCTAAATAATGATAAGGACAACCTAGGTAAGTTTGATCCCAAAAGTGATGAGGGAATATTCTTAGGCCATTCTTCATCTAGCAAATCCTATGTGATTCACAACAAAAGAACTCTAGTGGTGGAAGAATCAATTCATGCAAATTTCAAGGAGAATAATGAAAATCTACAAAAACCTCAACAAAATGATGATGAAAATGAATGGGAAATTCTAGAGCATCCATTTGAGGAAAATGATCAAAATTCTCAAAAAGAAAAGGAAGAAGAAGAACCAAAGGATTCTATTAGCCATAGAGAAAAATCATATGTGGATGAGTTAAGGATTCTAAGTGATATCAAACAAGGTGTAAGAACAAGATCCCACCTTAGGAATCAATGTGAATATGTATCATTCCTATCAAACTTAGAACCCAAAAGCATAGACAAAGCTATAAATGATCATAGCTGGATAAAGGCTATGCAAGAAGAGTTAAATCAATTTGAAAGGAACAAGGTATGAACCTTGGCACCTAAACCAAAAGATAAGCAAGCTAAAGGGACAAAGTGTGTGCTTAAGAACAAGATGGATGAGTATAGTACAATAATAAAAAACAAAGCTAGGCTTGTGGTTCAAAATTATAGGCAAGAAGAAGGCACAGACTTTGATGAAACCTAAGCACCCGTATCAAGACTTGAAGCTATAAGATTATTACATGTCTATGCTTGTAACAAAGGATTCAAGCTATATCAAATGGATGTCAAAAGTGAATTCTTAAATGGATTTATAAAAAAGAAAGTTTATGTGAAGCAACCCCCAGGTTTTGAGGATCTACTCCATGAGGATTATGTATAAGCTCACCAAGGCCCTTTATGGACTTAAGAAAGCTCCTAGGGCTTGGTATGAAACTCTAAACAATTTTCTCATTAAGAACAATTTTAAAAGGGGGAATGTGGACACAACTCTTTATATTAAGAAGGATAAAAAGGACTTCCTTATAGTTCAAATATATGTGGATGACATAATTTTTGGTTCAACAAATGATAGTCTATGCAAGGAAGTTTTTGCCATTATGCAAGTTGAATTTGAAATGATCATGGTAGGAGAATTAAATTATTTTATAAGGTTACAAATAAAATAGTTAAAAGATGGAATATTCATTTGCCAATCTAAGTATATCAAGGATATTTTGAAAACATTCAATATGAATGAGATAAAACCCAAGGATACTCCAATGAGTACATATGTTAAAATGGACAAGGATGAAAATGGAAAATCAGTAGATCAAAAGAAATATAGACATGATAGGATCTCTACTTTATCTCACTACCTTAAGACTAGATATCTTATTTAGTGTAGCAATTTGTGCTAGATATCAAAGTGATCTCAAGGAATCCCATTTGGTAGCAGTAAAAAGAATTTTCAAATATCTTAAGGGATCTCCTTCATTAGGCTTATGATATCTTAGAAACTCTCCCTTAGAACTTCATGTCTATGCAGATGCAGAGTTTGCTAGATGCAAAGTGGATAGAAAAAGCACTAGTGGCACCTGTCAATTGCTGGGAAACATGTTGATCTCTTGGTCATCTAAAAAGAAAAACAGTGTGGCCACCTCCACTACTGAAGCTAAATATGTTTCAACTGGTAGTTGCTATGCACAAATTTTGTAGTTAAAATAACAATTGGAGGATTATGGAATTAAGGTGAATCATATTCTTATTAAATATGATAATTCCAGTGCTATAAATCTGTCCAAAAATCCAGTACATCATTCAAGGACTAAGCATATGGAAATTAGGCATCATTTCATTAGAGATCATGTTCAAAAGGGGGATATGGTTTTGGAATATGAGCCAACAAAAAATTAATTGGCTAATATTTTTACCAAACCTTTAGAGAAAAATCAATTCACAAAAATCAAAATTGAATTGGGAGTAATAGAAATTTGAGGAGAAAATAGTCGAGTATAAACCCTGATTTAATCGAGTAAATTTGGTATTTAGTCGAGTTGATTTAGTTTTTAATCGAGTAGATAAAATTTTAATCAAGTAAAAATGATGCAGTAGTCAAGTATTTTAAAAATATCTCTGTTGGAACATTTATAATCGAGTAAAGGATAGTTTGTAATCGACTATCGAGTAATATTAATTGAGTACAAATCTAAAATAATTGAGTAAAAATTTAAGTAGAATGGATGCAAGCTTTACTCGAGTAACAATCAAAGGTTACTTGACTAAATCAGAAGGCTTTAATCGAGTAAGAAACTTCTGTACTCAAGTGAAAAGCATATATTCAATCATTACTCAAGTACAAACCAAAAATAGTCAACTAGACTTTAAGCCATACTTGATTACAAATAAAAAATAGTAAGTAAACATTCATTTTAATTTTAAAAATTAGGGTTTCCAATCGACAATTTACGTGAGTATAAATATGAATCCACTCGATTAAACTTCACCTCTTGCAAATCATTCGAACCCTAGCTCTCGGTAAATTTGATTCCATGTAATCCTTGTGTCTTTTCTCTTCCAATTTCGATTATTTGCGCATGAAACCTAGTAATTATCCCTTATCTTCATCTCATTAAAATCATTTTATCATAAAAAATCTCGAATTTGGTACTCTTCAAATCAAGTTTGAATACTCTCAAATGGCACCCAAACATAAGGAAATCACTACTTCACCTAATCAACCATCATCTTCCAAGAAGCTTGAGACCAAAAAACCATTAGTCTCGAGACCTAGCTCACCAAATGACTCGTACACTCAAAGGTTCAGAAATAACTGACACAAAACCCTGTTTACTGATGTCTTGTATGGGGGATTTCTTCCTGGTAGAAATATTAATTGGACTGAATTTGAATCCATTAAGTTTGGTGAAAATTTGAAAAATTGGATTATTAACATAGGATGGTACAAACCTTCAACCCTAAACCTTCGTGTTTATCCGGAAGCTCTAGTTGGATTTTACTCTAGTTTACTAAAATCACCCATAGATAACAAGAAAGAAGAGTATGGTATAGATAACATTAAGTTTCGATTTCATGGCACATAATGCCTATTCACTCTTGAATGACTAGTTAGTCTTTTGGAACTTTCACAAACTACTAGATGACCTAGATTTAGACTAGGATGAAATATGGACTACCCTAATTGGGAAGAAAGAAACCTTTCTAGTAGTAAATCACCTATGATCACATGAATTTTTAGATCTAGAACACATGGTACTTCACCACTTCATTACCACATTAATCAATATTAGGGGAAGGTCATTTCATTTTTTCACTTACATTGACCTAGAACTCACGTGGTGTGCCATCAACAATCTTAATTTCAGCCTTCCATGCTTTCTTTTCTCTCAGATGTATGATTTTGTCATCACTAAAACATCTAAAAAGCTTCCATTTGGGATGCTTGTTACCCTTATTCTTCACAAAACCCATGGTTCTATCCTTGAAAGGTCCATCTCTTATTCCTCATTTGATACATATTATAGTCATACCCTTAAGAAGATGATAATCAAATTTGAAAATGGGATCTAAAAAATACCTTCTAAAGAAGAGCAACCAAAACACCTTGAAGAGGATAATCCTCTATCCACTCAAGGTGTTGGGACTTCTTTGTCCACTCCTCATCCAACACAAGGAACTTCATCTCAACCATCATCTATCACTCCTCAACTAGCCACTCAAGGCCGTGCTTCTTCATCTCAATAGCCTGCACAATCTGTGAGGATGCCTTTATCTAAATTCCTCACAAGCTCCATCTCAAGGCTTATAAGTAATCAAGAAGCCTTAATTGGAAGAATGGATGGACTAGAGCAAAGGCAACAAGGAATGGAAGAAAGCCTAGCTGAAATTAGGACAACTATGCACCCAACTGGAAGAATAAAGACCACAGCTAAAAAAGTCTTCAGGAACAGTAGTAGAGGAAGAAGGATTTATGGAAGATCCTCCACCAGCAATAGACTAGATTTTCTATGTAATGTTTGTCTTTATCAATGTATCCTTTTAAAAATCTTAAGTGTACCTTTCTCATTTCATGAAAATTCCAAGTTTCTTTTATTTAGTGTGTCCATACAAAATTCCTTTGCTAATGTTCCTCATCAAGTGAATTCAAATATTGAACATAAAGGAAGAAAACTATTTGATAATGTTCTATATGTGAGGGGAAGCATTGCCATGCAACCTCTTTGTCAATAATAGGAAGAGCCTATCTTGTTAATGACAAAAAAGGGGAAAAAAGATCAAATCTAAAAGATTTATTATATTTAGGGAGAGCCTCTCAATATTTTCAAGGAAACTTCTAAATATTTTTAGAAGGAGCCTCTCGATATGTTTAGGGAGAGTGATTAGTGGTCAATATTGTAAAACATTTGTTATAATTATATCCCTATTTTAATCTTAAAATTGGGTTTAATTGAATATTTTGTGATTATATGCAAATTTATATGAAAAATGACGATCAAATCAAGGCATATTCAAAGATTTAAAAAAAAATAATAATAAAAAAATAAATATAATATATAATATATTATAATATATAATACATATTCAATACATGCATGACACATATATATACATATTCTGGCATGCCATGCGTAATACATATACATATATAATAGGCTAAAGGCATACCCAACCCCCACACCTTTCACCATTTAACCATTTTGCCCCCTTAACTTAAACAATGACCTATTAACCCCCTCAACTTCTAATTTTAAACCTATTAGGTACCTTAACTACTAATTTTGTAATAGTTACATACCTCAGTGCAACAAGCATTGCTGTGTGAGTTGCACATGCCGTCTAATATGGGCCCCACATTGATCAAGCTAATGGAAGTGTGTCACTTGTCTCGATCTGCAAAAGAAGAAGAAGGCCAACGGTCGATAGTTGCCTGAAACGACAGAGAGATAGAGGGAGCGAGAGATACAGAGAGCAAGAGCGAGAGATACAGAGAGAGAGAGCGAGAGATACAGAGAGTGAGAGCGAGAGATATATAGAGAGAGAGAGCGAGAGCGAGAGATACAAAGAGAGAGAGCGAGAGCGAGAGATACAAACAGAGAGAGAGAGCGAGAGATACAGAGAGATAACGAGCGAGAGAGATGCGAGAGCGAGAGAGACCGACAGAGAGAGAGCGAGAGGTAGAGAGAGAAAGAAGACGACCGCGGAAGAGAAAGACGCCATCGTCGCCCCCCGACCCCAATCGATGCCCAATGCCCAGATTTGCCCGCGACCCACCTTCCACGCCGCCCCTCGACCCCAATCGACGCCATCGCCATTTGCTCGCCTATGCCTGGCCCCTGCTATCGACGGCCCCCCAACCTCGGTCGACGCCTCAGACGCTACTGGCCACCACTGACAGAGATAACGAGAGTGAGAGCGAGAGAGAGGTAGCGAGCAGCAACAGGCAGGAGGAGAGAGGCAGCGAGCGAGAGGAGAGAGGCAGCGAGCGAGAGGAGGTCGCCAAAGACAACAAAGAAAAAGGAGGTGATGTGCTGCACGCGCCTCAATCGCGTGTGTAATACACGCGTTGACCCAGGTGTGTGTAAGATTCAAAATTAGAAGTTGAGGGGGCTAATAGGTCCTTGTTTAAGTTAAGGGGACAAAATGATTAAATGGTAAAAGATGAGGGGGCTGGATATACCTTTAGCCTATATAATAACACAATTATAATTGGCAGCCATGCGTAAGGTGAGCTTGGAGGCCCAAATCAGTTGAAGAAGCTACCAGCCACTGATCAATTGAAGATGCAGCCATGCCCAGCAATTGAAGGCCCAACAGATAGCAGCCCATTTGAAGAATTAAAAGGCCCAGCAGCTGGAGTCTCTCGGAACAGCAGGCGCGGCTTTTGGGTGGTGGGGGGGAAATTTCGGACAGACGGACGCAGAGGCTGAAGGAATTTTCGGAGAAGGCAGGACGGGAAGGAGTTTCCGCACAGCAACGAAAGGGGATTTTCCGGGCAGCAAAACAGTGCGAAGGCTGGAAGGTGGGCGTGATATATATATATATATATATATACACGCACAACGTCACTGGAAGAAGACAATCGTACGGTGAGGGAGGTCTTTTAATTCACGCATAACAGTAGAGATTAGTCTTAATTTCCAGCTTCAAGAACATTGTTTCTTTAATTTCTGTTATTCATTACTGTAGTAAGATTACTGTTCTTATTTTACTTTCTGTGGTTGCTTATAGATTTCTGTTATAAATTTTTGTCATTGCTTACATTTCGTTATAAATTTCTGTATTAGATTTATATTGATGATTTATATTTTGTTTTGTTTTTATTTATGATATTTTTATTTTCTGCTGTTATTAATTTCTGTTGACACTTTATCATTTTTATTTACTGTAATAAATTTCTGTCCATTTAATTTCTATTTTTTAATTTCTACAATTTAGTTTCAGCAATTTTAATTTTTATTATTTAAATTCAGTAATTTACATTTTTTTCATTTAATTTCTGTCAGTTAATTTTTAAATGGAGACGTGTGGCTAAGTAAGTCTTTGATCAAGGTAAGGATAGTGTTTGATACCATGGATAACCCGAGCAAACTGAACTCTATTGCTTAGTTAAGGTTTTGAAATTAGATTAAGAATTTTTGCCAAAACATTTAGATTTGGATTGAGGTATATACCTAACCCAGAACTTTCGTGCCAAGTATGTGAGTTATCCAAATTGAAAATTCCATCATATCATACTCAAGTCTAAGTGTAATATATTTGCATTTTGATTTATGATGTTTGCTTAAGTTAGATCTTCTCATGTCATGTATGGAAGATGCTAGAAATAGAACCATCATTATCCCAAAGTGTAATTAATAGCAAAATTTTGTGATCTAATTTTCAAACTTGATGATACTATAATTTTATGTTTTTTTGGGGAATGAATGGATCGGCATTGAAATTATCTTGTCCCAAGATGTTTTATTTTCAATTTTAATTCACTATCTTAATTTTTCTTATATCACATCACACTACATTACAATTTACTTTTATGTACTATCTTTATTTTCTTTTAATAATTGACTTTCTTGTGGATATGATCTAGCCTCACTAGTTTTAAATTTTGTACTACATAAACCTCGTACGCTAACGAGAGTGACCCCCTTGTGAGTGTGTTTTTAAGGTAGTTAATTTTATGCAAGGGTAAGAGTCGAACAGAAAGCCCCTTATAGTAATGTGTTTTGTCATCATCAAATAGACTCATAAATAAAAAAAAAAAGAGAGAGATTGTTGAGAAATTTGATGTTTTGATTTAATGAGAAAATAAATAAATTTGGTTAAAAGATAATGATTAAACCAATTAAATATGATATGGAAAGGTTTTGATAAAGTCAAGGTTTGATCTTTGTAAATTGAGTAATTAGCATTTGATAATCAAATAAAATAATGAGGAAAGGCTTCAGTTGATTTTCCAACCTTTGGTTAATCGAGTGAAAGGATTGTGTAATCGAGCAATGCTTTGTTAATTCTAAAAATAATCTATTACAAATGTATGTTTAAACAAGTAAAGATGAAGTATACTCGACTAAATAAGTCTTTATATTCGAGTATATAATGCAACTCTCTGTCAAATTAAAATTAATCGAGTAATAAAATTTGTAATCGAGTAATATTTAATCTATATTAGAGTACATCATCTTTATAATCGAGTACATTTTCCTAAATTTTTTTTTTGGATTTTGGAATGTTTCTATAATCGAGTATTTGTAATTGAGTAAGATCAATTTGTATTCAAGTAGATTATTTGTATAATCAAGTAAACATATGTTAAAAATAAGCCAAGTCATTGGACCTTAAAAGTAATCAAGTCTTTGTATTCGAGTAAATATCTTTTTGTAATTGAGTAGATAATACTTTGTAATTGAGTATATAAAGAATTTTTCTGTGACTCATATTTAATCAAGTAAAAGTATCTTTGTACTCAAGTAAGCAGCAAAAGTAATAGATTACAAAACTGATATTGTCGAATAAAGATCAAACTTAGTTGAGTAAGCACTAGTTTATACTTGAGTAACATTTGACAGATTTTGAAAAATATAGTTATTATAGCTCATTAAATGCAATATATCTTTACTTTTTAGTGCATTAAATGTTCTTCAGACAACATGGGGATATTTTATGAATTTCTAACTGATTGTTTGAGATTTATGGAGACAAAAAATGAGAATTGTGACACAAAACAAACATTCCATTTGTTTAAAGATAAGTTAACAGCTGCATTCAATACTAGAAGAATATAAAAGGGAAATGAAGCCTGATGAAAAAGATGATAAACTAATTGAGCTCTAAACTTCCTACTCTCAAGAAATCTCAAGTTTACACGTCCATTCTACTTTACCCATTCAAAGAGATTGTGCCTAAGTACATTCTTTTTCTCTTTGTACTGTCAAGAGAAGTTTTTGTTATTTGTAATATATTTCTCTTTTCTTGAAATATTTTCTTTACATTTCTTTGTGAAATCTATAAAGGTTAAGTCTTACCCTGTAAAAGGCATTGGTTATGGTTGAGCCAAAGTTAAAAGCCATTGTGTAAAAGTTAGTAGCTGAGCTTGCTTAAAAGCTACCAAAGTAAGATTGGTTTGACTAAATCTTTGGTGAGAACCCAAGGTAATGGACTAGGTATTAAGCTGAACCACTCTACATACTGTGTGTTGCATTTTTTATTTATTTTTTTATTTAAGTTCCAAATTTTTTAAGGGAAAAAAAGTTTAATTCGTCATCTCTTAAGATAACATATTCTACTAATCATATTGACTTGGTTAAGGACTTTCCAGTCACACTAATAGTAGATCACGTAGGACATTAACCTCAATTCAATAAGGGTGACGAATCCTATCCACAAACACCTACCTGCATGCACCAGCAATACAGGACCACATAAATGAATATCCCTACCTCGTAATTGGATGGTTTGGCACATCAACAAATCTCACACACTAATACACAAGATAATTGTGTTGCTTGAAGTTAAATGATCTGTTACACAATCATAACTTGATAACAAGATCATTATCTACCATGTCATGTGATCAGTCATTGGTGTCATGTTCATTGCGTTGTTCTCCAACAATCACGTATGAGTTTACTATAAGCATAACATTTTATGTGTTAAGTGACTCGCCACCCTTAATGTAACAACCCAACTCTTGGAGTCCCCACGACCAAGGAAATCGAGAGGAAGCGTTAAAAAGAATGGGTACAAAATAAAATTCAATTAAGAACATAGACACCTTCGACACAGGACAATAAAAACCACATCCATTTCCATTCCAAAAAAAATAAATATCATTCTTTACATCTCATTAGGCTTTCTCATATGCAGAGGAAGCCATAAGTCTCTACTTACAACACCATTTATAATACCCCAAAAATTTAAATGTAAAGGATGGATAATGCAATAAAGTGTTTTAATGGAAGTTTTGGATTTAAGTGCAAATGGAAATGGTTTTAAGGACCTAAATGTAAATAAAAAAGGATAACTTCTCCAACAATAAGAATAATTGCAATTATAAATGCTTATCTAAGAAGCTTTGAGTTGGAGAAATTGGATTGGAGGGTTAACCTAAAAGTCTTAAAGTTTTGAGATAACAATAATTACTTACACCCTTAATTCAAAGTAAGAAAAACTTGGAAGAATTCTATTGGTTCACCAAAAGAAAGGGATAAGAAGGGTTGCTTTGAAGGCCACGTGAGGGGCAATTGGAGGCATGAGATTGGAAGAATGAAAAGCTTTCAAATGAAGAAAGAATCAAATGGTAGAATTTCAAAGTAGCCATCATTACTAGGGTAGAAAAATAGCCAACCTAAGAAGATAAGTGTAATCTTGAAACTTGGGCATAAATGACTATAAAAGGGGTAGAAAGGAGGGCCACGTAGAGGAAAGGTGGGAAAGAAAAGCAAAGGAAAGAAGGACCCAAAGAAAGAAAGCAAAGGAAGCCAAAATAAAGAGACCAAATTGGGAAATCACCAAAAACGGAGGAGAAACCAAAAAGGTAAGCCACTTTTCTTTCTGTAGGATCATAATACTCTGAAAGGGGAGTCCGTAGGTTCAAACTGAAGGTGAATCAGAGTTGAAATGAAGAAGTTATGGCCATTTTAAATTTCAAAACCTGAATCCGTAAGAATCAGGGGATCGACGCGTGCAACACACACTCCAGCCGCAGCTGCGCGTGGCCAACCTTTCGGAGGCGCGTGACGGCGCGTCCAACCTCTGTTTGGCCTGAAATTTTCACCATTATTCTTCTATTTTAATTGTCTACAACCCCATGTAGTAATATTTAAGTTTTGGTTTACTTAAATCCGTGATTTCTGCAGAAACAACCCTAGTACTCGAAAATTGGGCTATAAACAGTGCTATCGAAGGGAAACGATCGAGGTGAGTGATTCCTGCATGTTTTGTGACACTTTGAGTATTTGTTGCTTCACTTGTGTGTGGATGTTAGCTTGCATATCATGCCTTTGTGACTTACACATCTTATTTTCCCTTGGCTATGCATATTCCTTGTGCTTTGTCGGACATTGTGTCATTTGGGTGACTGTGGCGAGTTGGTGGCTTGTCATGTGTGAACTACCACAAGGGCTTGTGTAAGGGGTTTGACCACGTTGGCCTGTGTAAGGGGGTCGAGGGTTCATACATGGCAAGTAAAGAGGATATCTCGTGCCTGTGTAAGGGGGTTGAGAGGTTACATCTCATGCTTGTTGCCTTGAGTATATCTTATTTATTTTTGTATGCATCTCGATATTTGTATTTGTGGCTAGTTGTTGAGACATCACAGGGGATCTCGTGCTCTTACGGTGAGCCTAGACCTCATGCTCCTGCGGTGAGCCATGATCTCGGGGAGATTTCGTTCTTATTTCAGCATATTTCTTGGCATAATTGCATATTGCTCTTGCTTGCATCCTTTCCTCTTCTAAGTCACTCACTTAGATGTAACAATCTAACTCGGGTGTTTCATACCTCTGGGATATTCAACGTCCCAGGTGTGTTAGACGTGCCAGGTGATCCAAGTTCCAGATCGAGCAAGGGCAAAGAGTACTTGGCTAGTTTTGGGTCTGCTACTAGGTATGGGCTTTATTTCATTATGTACTGTTGTAATCTCAATATCGTATTGTAAATAGCGGTTAAGATGTTTAAGAATGTATGTTGTTGTGTGCGGTTCTATGGCTGTACCGCAAATTCATGTATTCATGAGGGTGATATAGTTTTCTAACGTAAGTGGTACGTGATAAATTTTATTTAAGTTGTGGAAATCCTAACTATTTAGCATACTCAGGTTCGATCCTTGCTTCTGTTGGTTAAGGATTTCCAATAACGCCCGAGGTCATTATTAGCACGTAATGAATATCTTATTGCTTCATTGTGTAATTGAAAAGTGGGGCGTTACACCATTCATTTAACACATACATTAGGGCTTAACTGCCTAAATCACTCAATAGAGTTACAATAAATATAAACTACCCTCCCTTGTACCCAAACCATCCCCAAGACCTTTTAGTCTAGAGAGCTCTGTACATATCTAATCCCAAAGGAACACACCCTACTTGAATCACCCTTCACCTTAGTCTTATCTTTACCTGAAATGATGTAAAATAAGAATGTGCCACAAGGCCCAACAAAGTATAACATGAAAGATTAGGGCATGAGTATAGATTTCAGCATCAGTTAGACTCACAAAATACCAAGCAAATAGTGGCACAAAATAACAATAGCCATTAGATGACAGGAGTATACAATAGCATGAGTCCACAACAGACATAAAACACGATGGCATGAGTTAACAATGAGTGGGGACGCCATAACTCGAGTCAATAATGGGTAGACTTGTCAGTGAGAAGCAATACAACACAACACCACTAACTTTATCGCATGTACCCATGCCATGCACCATCTTCACATGCTCAATGAATGAGATTATGTTCACCCAGCCATGCCTTGCCTGATTTTGAAACAAACATGAATACATGCATATATGCCCACACATCCATGTCACGCGTAACCATAAACCCACACCTACATATATGCCCACACATCCATGTCACGCATAGCCACAAACCCACACATGCATATATGCCCACACATCCATGTCACGCATAGCCACAAACCCACACATAATAACATAATCATACACATAGGTGCACACGCACAACTTTTGGGGCCTAGTCACAACTTGCTCAACCTAAGGCCATAACATATCATAACACTGTAGACCAAAGTCCTTCCTCCAGTCAGACAAATGCCTACTGAGCTTCTGGCTTAATAGCTATACTTGCGAGCCAAAGCTCTCTCATGTCAAGCTTACACCTACCGAGCTTGCGGATATATCCCGCAGACAAAGTCCCATGCGTGCATTAGTTACCATGCAACACATAATCCATGACTTACCATATATCTATTTCTACATGATTACAACACATAAACCATGACATGCCACATGTATGTTTCCTCATGATCACATGTTTCTTGAACATTCCGTGCAAATGCCCACACTCAATCGTATCTAACATACCCATCCTTGGCACACAAATGTCATGCATAACTTAACATTCATATCACATTGTATATATAAAACATACTCAGGAAACGATTTTCATACACACGCTTTCTTATGGCCCAACGTCGGGCCCTTTATCATGCCCATGCATGCACATTTATCCCCCAAAACATTTACCCAAGAAGTGGAATCAAGATGGGAAGCTCTTAGGAGGTAACTTGAATTCAATAGTGGAAAAACATCATCATCTATCGACAACCCTCTGAAATGCTCATTTTGGGCCAATTGATTGACAACTTCCAGGGCATTTGTCAATCGACAATGCGTTTTGGGGTGAATGGTCAATAGCCTTATGCCATCTGTCAATCGACAAAATGCCCTACAACTCAAAATATAGGATTTTCAACACCATCACATGCAAGCCACACCAAAACCCTTGCATGTTCTACACCCTAACAAGAAATACATCATTCCCAAAGAATTATAGGGTGGAAAAAACCTATTTAAAGATCCAAGAGGTTTCAACTAGAATCATTAAGAAATAAGGAAGAATTACAAAGCTTTCTACATAACCACTTTTTAAGAACTCTTCCCCGAAAATAGGAAGTTTTCATGAATAAGCCATGATGATCTCATGACTCAAGGTTTTAGAACTAAGAGGGGAGTTAGAATTTGCCTCGACTAAGAGCAAGGAGGATAAAAATATTGCCATGAAGAATCAACCTAAGTACATGAAGCTTGTTCCTTAATAGAGAAGAAGAGGAAGGAGAACTAACAAGAACTTGCAAATGGAAGAGATGAACAAAAAGAACTTGCCTTATCTTGCTTTTCCTTTGATTTGAGCTTGGGAAAAGCTCCTACAAGAGTCCAATGTTCACCAATCTTCACCAAACTAGAAGAAACCACATAAGGGAAGGAAGAAAATGATTGGAGATCAGCCTTCACTCTCTAGAATTCCTTCTTGAAGCACTGGTGACCAAGGGAGAAAGAGAAAAGAAGAAAAGAAAAAGAGGAGAAAAACCCACCGCCTCACAAGGCTCTCTCATTCTACTAGCTTCCACAAGCTTCTCCCCCCATCTTTATTAAATTTATCCACTAAACGACTTGGAAAATCTTGCCCTGACGAAAAATGGTTGATAGTTCGAAAGCATCTGTCGACAACCATATGACAGCCTTCACAATCGATTGACAGATTCAATGCCATCGGTTGACATTTACAACACTATCGATCGACAGTTCCAATACCATATATTGACAATTTCCTAATTTTCTTTTCTAAACGGTCGACAGACTGCATGGAATGGGTGACCGCAAAAGCCAAATCTTCTCAAACAACCTCAACCACCTCAAACAGTTGACAGCCTTCTCACAATTTGTTGACCTACAGTGTCCATTACACCAATTGGTCAATAACCTTGCTTTATCTGTCAACCACCAAAAGCCATTTCCTCTAAACATCCACAGCAACTCACTTCCCAAAACCTTTAACTTGGACTTTCCAATATTCAACATCTTGGCTTCCTCCTATGACTTTGATTACTTAACATTGCATACCCATATAATTTCCTTTGCTTGGCTTTTCTATATTTCACTTCACCTTTGACTTTGAACTTCTAACACCAAATTTAACTACTTTGACCATCAACATCACATGTGATTCTTCACTCAACCCACAAATAACTAGCAAGCCTCAATTTAATCCACATAAAACTAATTAAGTTATTCCTTTCCATTTATTCTTTTCCCAAAATGCCGGGTTGTTACACTTAACCATTGGTATCTCCCAGTGGTATCTTATACTAATCAAGGTAGTTAACTACATGCCAGTTTATAATTGATTAATCAGAGTTCTCCTATGAAAAGTTTAAGGACCAAGAACATTTAAAAATCCTATTACCAAAGAATCCTATCACATATTTTTAACACATTAAGAATGAGAATCTCAAAATAAGAAATGTAAGGACTCATTCATACAATAAATTGGAGAGTAATGAATGATGAAAACTTGTCTTTATTAATAAATATAAAGATACATCAAAGGTATTTACATGTTCGCTAGATGTCATCTAAATCTAGTATTATGACACATTACTAATAATCTCTCACTTGCACTAATACTAATTTACATCAGATGTAAAGTAAAACACTAATGCATCATCGTTGGTAGGTATCGGATACCCATCTTCTCAAAATGACAAGAAAGCTATGATTGAATCATAATTTTAGTAAGTGGGTCAGCTACATTATCCATTCAAACAATCTTATGCAACTGCACATCTCCATGTACAATAATTTCTTAATTGAGATGAAATCAACCTTCAATGTGTTTGGATTTCTAATGAGACCGAGCTTCCTTAGCCTGTGCAATAGATCTATTGTTCTTGCAATATAGAGATATCGGTGACTGAATGGAAAAAATCACTTTCAGTTCAGAAATGAACTGTTTTATCCAAATAGCTTCCTTAACAACATCACATGCCACCATATGTTCGACTTCAATAGTGGAATCTGCAATGATTTCTTGCTTGGAACTCTTACAGCTTGCTACTCTACCATTATAGAGAAAAATGAATCTTGATGTCGACTTGTAATCATTAATATTAGATTGAAAGTTTGAATTTGCGTATCCATCAATATGGATATCACCATCTCCATAAACCAATAACATATCTTTAGTTCTTCTCATGTACCTTAAGATATGTTTAACTGCGATCCAGTAATGCTCACCAGGACTTGACTCATATTTGCTGGTAACGCTTAACACATATGCAATATCAGGTCTTGTAGATATTATCGCATACATAGGACTTCCAATTGCCAAAGCATAAGGTACCTTATGTAATCTCTCTCTTCAGGAGTGTTTGGGGACATACCTTTAAATAGATGAATCCCAAGTTTGACAGGAAAAAAACTTTTCTTGGAATTAAACATGCTAAACCTCTTTAGCATTTTCTCTATGTACAAACTCTAGGAGAGACCTATTAATTTCTTTGATGTATCTCTATAAATTTGAATCCCCAAAATATAGGTAGCATATCTCGAATCTTTCATGGAGAACACTTGGGACAACTAGGATTTAGTAGACATCATCATGTCCACACTATTACCCATTATTAATATATCATCCACATATAAGATAAGGAATGTAACAGTGCTCTCATTAGTCTTCTTATATACACATGATTCATTCGGATTTCTCATGTAACTAAACTCTTTGATCTCATGATCAAAATGAATGTTCTAGCTCCTTGAAATTTACCTGAGACCATAAATAGATCTCTTAGACCAACACACTTGATTAAAATCAGTAGACTCAAAGCCACGTGGCTATTCCATATAGATATCTTTTTCATGATTGAAAGAATTGATAGACGCCCAAGAGGGGGGTGAATTGGTTTTTCAAGAACTTTTCTTGATTTTAAAGGCACACTGGATAAAATAATTTAAACTTTTCAATATATAAAGACTGATGGTGTAAATAAAATCTTAACAGAAAATGATGTGAATAAGAGTAAAATAAATTTAAAACAAAAGGATTGATTCTTTTAGTGCTTTAGAAAACTATTACTATGAATTGCAAAACTGAAATCAAAGATGCTGTAAAATGAATCTTGTTATGAGAATGAAAAGTACTGCTAAAATAAAAGAAAAAGAACAATGCACCACACAGATTTTAAAGTGGTATGGCCCAACCAACCTACTTCACTCCCTTGGCTACTCACCAAGGATTTAACCAATCCACTATAGGTTTTCCAGACTCAGCAATAACCTTAGTTTTTCACAGGTGTAACTGTAATATTTGCTTTTCATAGGCTTAACAATAACCAATACAATTGATTTTTCAAGGTTTAATTGAAACCACTACTTTTTAACAGGATCAGGCGTAACCTCTTGCCTTTTCAAAGGATCAGGCACAATTTCTTGCCTTTTAGGGATCAGGCATAACCATAACAAGATATAAGAAGTTTACAACTTAGAACACTTGAGAAGTTTTTACAAGATTTGAAATCAAATACAAGAGATTGGCTTCTCACAAAGAAAAAGAGCAATAAAAGAATAAATAGAATGTAAGCCCTTTTTCTCTCTTTTTAGAATGGAGAATGAAAGCTTGAAGTATTTTCTTGGCTCAAAGTAGTTGTAGGAAGTAGTAGAACAACAACCTTGTTCTTTATATTCTTTTTTCTTTTATAGTTGCTGTCATAAGAATGAATATCTGCAAGGACAACTTGTTTTTTTCCATAAAATAATTATTCGAATATTCAAATATCATGCTGAATGATTTATGGAAAATTTAGAGCCTAAATAGTTAAGATAGTGCATTAAAAGCACTTGTAATGGTTAGTTTAATGGCTTTATTTTTAAGCTTCAACATTCATTCACTTAACTAACTTAGGTTCTCACTCGACTAATGAAATTCTTCAATCGATTGAAAAAGCATTATAATTGAGTATGTTTTATCAACACTCTATTATACTCTTCATATACTCGATTGAACTCATCAGATACTTGAGTAAGCTTATCAGCTACTCGATTAAACTTGAGATACAAAGAGCTTGTATAAAATATTCGACTATCACTCACTATTGGTCGATTATCCATCAATATATACTCGATTACCCACCAAAACTACTCAATTAAAACTTTATAAACATAATCACTCGTCTATGGACTTGAAATACTTGACTAATACAAGATTATACTCGATTATGCTTATTTCTTAATCGATTACAAAGGTATAACACTTGGTTATCACTTTGATCACTCGATTGCCAAGAGTATTCACTCGAGTAGTATTCAAACATACTCGACTATACTCAATGTCTTAAATCGACTATCATTCAAACAACATATATTGTTTTGAATATCATCAAAACACTTTTCCCTTCAACATCTAAATAATATAAACATTTAGCTTATCAAGAGACACAATTTTCTTATACACAATAACATCTAAATAATAAACATTGAGCTTAATATATAGGATGCTTAAAGCACAAGTGACGTATGTGAAAACCAATTTTTCAATCACATTCATTTGGATACATAGAAAACCTTAGAGGATAGATGAGATGTTTTCAAAGCACATGACCTTGAGAACAATATATGATACTCAGCTAAGGACTTTCTTTTTCCTAGATTCAAATAAGAGTCATTCTTCTAGACTCATATATTAATGCTCAACATGAAGATACTGTTGGGAACCGATAACAAACACTTAGGGTTTTCTGATGCTTTTCTGTCACAGACTCTTAATGAACAAAAATGGAAGCAAAATAGACATACACAAAACAGAAACGAAAAAGGTAAGGAGGCAAAAGATTTTTATCGTGGTTCACCTCAAACCGAGGCTACGTGCACGTTGAGCTCGAGAAAGAAGAGCTCGCTGCACTATGAGATGAATCCGAGATTACACCCACATAAAACCCTCAGAAACTCTCTGTATAAACAATGGTTCGAGAATACAAAAATGCCCAATAATCACTCAATACAGATTAAAAGGCAGACCCTATTGAACCATATAACTTAAGCAAAGTTATACAACATTTACAGAGAATAAAAAATAGAGAAGCAAACCAGAAACCCTAGCCCCGAAGACGAAGGCTCTCACCTCTTTTGAATATTTTCTTTCTCCTTTGCTTTTTGTCACTTTCATCTCAACTCGTCTGATAGGAACACATCCCGAGGGGCGGGATAAAATAGTGATGATGGATGGCTGAGATAACGCCTCATAAAGCACAGATGGAGGGCCAAGATCCCATCGTGCAATCATGATGATTATTCCAACAGAAATGGTAGACGAGCAAGGGAGATGATGGGGCAAGATAAAGTAAGAATTGGTGCCAATCAAAAGGCAGTCGATGGTTACCACGTGCTACCATCCTGCAGCTGCCAAATGGCAGCATGCGATTACTGCACGTGGCCATCCGATCAGCTTAAAGTAACGACACCGTTTGGAGCTTCAATGCCAACAATCTCCACCTTGAAGCACCAAACAGTAGGTGAATCCGGAATTCTTTACAAAGTGCAGCATGCTACAATCCTCTCCTTCATAGCTCTGGTTGATTAGATCAACCTATACCCACATGCAACAAGTCCAAGCAATGCTTAAACTTTGTTGCATTTAGCAACTTTGTACCCATATCTGCTGGGTTATTTTCTGTAGGCACCTTTAGTATAAAAATAGTGCCATTAGCAACCAAATCTCTAACATAATGATACCTAACATCCACGTGCTTTGTGTGTTTATGGTAGACTGGATTTTTGGTTAAGTGAATCGCACTTTAACAGTCTGAATACACCACAGCCTTACCTTAAAGCAGGTGGATTTCCTAAAGGATACCTTGGAGCCACGCAACCTCTTTAACAACATCAGTCACTGCCACATACTCCGCCTCAGTGGAAGACAACGCAACCAAGGGCTGTAGCTGTGATTTCCAGCTGATCCAATTTCCACCCAAGGTGAAATACAGAGCAGTAGTGGACTTTCGGGTGTCTCTTTCCCCTGCAAAGTCGGAATCAACATACCCAACAAGATCAAGTGTATTAAATCTTTTCTTGTAAATTAATCCAACATTAACAGAGCCATGTATATATCTTAATAAATATTTAAGAGCATCCCAATGAGGTTTACCTAGGTTTGACATAAATCTACTCAGGGATGATATAACATAGGCTAGATCAGGCCTAAAACTAATCATGGCATACATAACAGTTCCAATTGCATTAGCATATGGAACATTTTTCATTTTAATAATTTCAGAGTTGGACGTTGGGCATTGAGATTTAGTTAAGACAAAGTGTCCAGCTAAAGGGACACTCACTAGCTTGTAATTATGCATGCCAAACTTTTTTACAACTTTCATTAAATAGTCATTTTGTTGAACCTTTAAGCTGAAATTTCCTCTATCCATTTCTATTGTCATTCCCAAAATTTTCTTAGCTGACCCTAAGTCTTTCATGTCAAAACTTGTGTTGAGCATTTGTTTTAATTTATTTATCTTAGACTTAGACTTGTTGATTAACAGAATGTCATCCATGCATAACAATAGATAAACAGGGACATTGGAGAGAATAAAGTAGAATAGTTATCATATTGATTTCTAACAAATCCAATCCCTAGGACAAAATTATCAAATTTTTCATACCATTGTCTTGGGGATTGTTTTAAATCATACAGAGATTTTTTCAATAAGCAAACATGATTAGGCTTATCTAAGTCAATATATCCAGCAGGTTGAACCATATAAATTTTCTCCTCTAAATCTCCATGCAAGAATGTTGTTTTTACATCTAGCTGTTCTAATTCAAGATCAAATTGGACAACAACTGATAGCATCATGCGAATGGTTTTAAAGTTAACTAAAGCGGAGAAAATTTCAGTGTAATCTATACCCTCCCTCTGAGTAAATCCCTTTGCCACTAATCTTGCTTTATACCTAATTGGGTCAGTGGGAGATATGCTTTTTTTTAACTTATACAACCATTTACACTGAATCAATTTCTGTTTCTGAGGTCTAGGCACCAACTCCTAGATGCCATTAATTTTAAGAGAGGACATTTCCTCATCCATGGCCTGTTGCCACTTTACACTTTCCTTAGATCTAACAGCCTCCTCATATGTGGAAGGCTCATTGTTCCTTAATTCCAGACCTGCCACAAGGGCACAATACACTAAGTTTGAATAGGCATATCTTGCAGGGGGTCTAGAAACTGTAATATCCCAGGAGCCCAGAGGAGGATAGTATATATCGAGGATAAGTAAGAAAGGAAACAACACCAGCTAGATACCTTTTGGGCTGAATGTTGGCAAGGAATTTCGGGGTTAAGCGTGCTTGAGTTGGGACAACTCAAGGATGGGTGACCCCCTGGGAAGTTCGAGTAGACCCATCAGGGTAAGTTGTTTCGGTCCTTCCTATTACTTGATGCGGGATGTTACAGGTGGTATCAGAGCCGACCCTTGGTGAAGGCAGTCCGATGAGGGCGGGTAGTGGCGCCGGGGCTCGAGAGCCTATACAAGGAGCGACTTTTGGCAGGCTTCTAGGTTGACAGCCCCCAAAGGAGAAAAGAACTGGGACTTGTTTTAAGCTCGCATGACGAGGACGTCATGTGCTCAAGGGGGGATAATGTAATATCTCAGGAGCTCAGAGGAGGATAGTATGTATCGAGGATAAGTAAGGAAGGAAACAACACTGGCTGGATACCTTTTGGGCTGAATGTTGGCAAGGAACTTCGGGGTTAAGCGTGCTTGAGCTGGGGAAGCTTAGGGATGGGTGACCTCTTGGGAAATTCGCGTAGGCCCATCAGGGTAAGTTGTTTCAGTCCTTCCTATCGCTCGATGCAGAATGTTATAGAAACCCTCCTGCTTCTATCGTTGGCTAGATGGTAGTCACTGAGATCTTGGGCTGAGCTGTGATGCTCCACCTCAATCTCAGGTTCATCTTCTTGTTCCTCTTGATCATCATCATGATCAGAGGTTTGATTTTCATTTGGGACTGGAACATCTTCTAGGTTGGATTCTGTTGGAGTAGCTGGAAGATTACCTTCAGCCTGCTCCACCTCGATTTGAGACGTTCCTAGGATGATAAAATCATCTGGACTTCTAGGAATGTTAGTTTTTTCTGAGTTTAGAGTTTTACAAGGGAAAATGGCTTCATTAAATATAATATCTTTGCTTATAATAATTTTAATCCCATTAGATTGTCTTTCTTATAGTCTAAAGCCTTTGGTCCATTCTTGGTAACCAACAAACACACACTTAGAGGACCTAGGTTCTAATTTACCTTCTGACTTGTGAGCATAAGCTTCATAACCAAACACCCTAAGGTAATTAAGATTTAATTTCTTATCAGTCCATTTCTCTTCTAGGCATTTTAGGTTTAGGGCAGTTGATGGGCTTCTGTTTATTAGGTGGGCTGCAGTAGACAAAGCCTCCCCCCAAAAGGACTTTGGCATATTAGAGGTGAATAAGAGGCATCTAACCTTTTCTAGAAGGGTTCGGTTCATTCTTTCAGCTATCCCATTTTGTTGGGGTGTATACCTCACAGTCCTATGTCTAAGTATTCCCTGGGTATTGTAAAATTCATCAAACTCCTTATTACAAAATTCCAGACCATTGTCTATTCTTAAGACCTTGATCTTTCTATCTATTTGATTTTCAATTATGTTCTTCTAGGTTTTAAACTTTTCTAGAGTCTGGTCTTTTAATTTTAAAAGAAAAACCAAAACCTTCTTAGTGAAATCATCCACAATAGAAAGAAAATACCTGTTACCACCATAAGTAGGGACCTGAGAAGGCCCCCATAAGTCTGCATGTATATATTCTAAGCATACCTTCGCCAGGTGAGTTCTTTTATGGAAACTCAGCCTTTGTTACTTACCTAGAACACATGACTCACAAAAATCGAGGGACCCAACTGGCACTGAACCAAGGTAACCTTGGTTAGACAGTGCCTTAAGACCTTTCAGGCTCATATGGCTAAGCCTCAGGTGCCAGAGTTTTGTCTATCAGTTTTGACTATGCATGCAAAATTAATATTATCAGAGGGAAAATAACAGCCATCTAAAACATACAATCTATTTTTCTTAGCATTGGTTAGGATTAGTTCATCTCCTTTAAACACATGCATGGATCCATTTTCAACTTAATAAGAGAACCCTAGCTCATCTAATGTGCCAAGAGATATTGGATTTCTTTTTAGGCTAGGAACATATCTTACATCAGTTAAGGTTCTAGTTTTGTTATCATGCAATTTAAGAGATATGTTTCCTATACCTTTAACCCTACAGGATTAGTTATTACCCATAAACATTGTTCCAGATTCCTTTTTATCAAAATTTTGAAATCAATCAATGTTATAGCACATATGGAAAGAACAACCTAAATCCATGATCCATTCATTATCAATAGAAAAATCTGAAACAGTAAGAACCTTAGCTAAGCAATTTGAATTATTAGCATTAACATTTACATTTCCCTTTGCTTTGTTTTCTGATGAAGTCATGGTAGTATTTCTTAATGTGTCCCTCTTTCTCACAGTGATAACATTTCTATTTTTGCTTACCCTTTTTGTCTTTCTTCTTACCTTTTTGCCCTGACCCACTAGTTTGATCATTGTTACTTGTAAAGTGTTTTTTCTCATTTTTACTCTTCACAAATAGGTTATTTCCAGCTTTCTTAGATGTTTCTAGTTCTAGTTCTCTAGCCTTAATGCCTGAAATAACAAGGTTTAGACTCGGTACAATGCCAGTATATCTCAATGCATGTTTAATGACATCATAATCATCAGGTAATGAATTTAACAGAATCATAGCTTCACTCGAGTCACCTAAAGCTTGATCAGTACCTCTAAGTAATAATGCAAGCCTAGTAAATTCGTCTATGTTCTCATCCATTGTCTTAGATGCACTCATTTTAAACTTAAACAACATGCCTTTCAAATAAATTAAGTTAGGTGCAATGATGACAGAAAATAAAGAATCTAGTTTATTCCATAGTTTTGGGAGAGTAGACATACCATCTACTTTGCGGATCACACTGTCACCCAAATGGAGGAAGATCAGATTGAAAGCTTCCTCTCTGATTTCCTCTGTCCTTGCAAGCTGGTCTGCGGACCATTTGCGATCATCTGTCTCAAGTGCTATAAGCACTTTATGATGAGAGAGTAACACTCTCATATTCTTTTTCCAGCTTTCATAATTTCATTTTCCATCAAATATACCGATTTCAAATCGGGTAGAATTCATCTTCGTCTTGCACGAAGGTAACTTAGAGGGCTATATACACTGAAGAGAATCACTACAGCAAACACCTGCTGACATGGACTCTCAAAGAAACCCCCTAGGTCAATGACAACCCTAGATTTGAAAAACGATTGAACTTACAGAAACCCTAAGAGCTGATCTTAACACGGCTCTGATACCATTGTTGGGAACCGATAACAAAAACTTAGGGTTTTTCGATGCTTTTCAATCATAGACTCTTAATGAACAAAACTGGAAGCAAAATAAACAAACACAAAATAGAAATGAAAAAGGTAAGAAGGCAAAAGATTTTTACCGTGGTTCACCTCAAACTGAGGCTACGTCCATGATGATCTCGAGAAAGAAGAGCTTATTGCACTGTGAGATGAATCTGAGATTACACCCACATAAAACCCTCACAAACCCTCTATACAAACAATGGTTCAAGAATACAAAAATGCCCAATATTCACTCAATATAGATTAAAAGGCAGAACCCTATCGAACCATATAACTTAAGCAAAGCTATACAACATTTACAGAGAATGAAAAACAGAGAAGCAAACCAGAAACCCTAGCTCTGAAGACGAAAGCTCTTGCCTCTTCTAAATCTTTTCTTTCTCCTTTGCTTTCTGTCACTTTCGTCTCAATTCGTCTGATGGGAACACATCCCGAGGGGCGAGATAAAATAACGATGATGGATGGCTGAGATAACGCCTCATAAAGCACAGATGGAGGGCCAAGATCGCATAGTGTAAGCACGATGATTATTCCAACAGAAATGGTAGACGAACAAGGGAGATGATCGGGCAAGATAAAGCAAGGACTGGCACCAATCGAAAGGCAACCGATGGTTTCCATGTGCTGCCATCCTACAGTTGCCAAATGGTAGGATGCGGTTGCTGCACGTGGCCATCCGATCAGCTTAAAGCAACGACACCGTTTGGAGCTTCAATGCTAACAAATACATCATGCATAATCACATTGATTTTGTGGAACATGCTTTCATGAGATATTAATAAGTCAAGCAACTGACTATTTCTTGACTAACACATAGAGCATAACAAATATGTTGAGCAGAAAATAACATAACAAATGTTATAAAGATGCTCTAGCTTGAGCATTATGAAAACTCATTTATATTTAATAAACAAAAACACATATAAGATGACTAAAAACATATAAAGCATTGCAAATGAGATGAGCACAAAATGAGACAAATGCATTTTTATAGCTGACGTCTCACATCACCCATATTATTTTGTTATTGTTCATTTTTTTTCCTTCTGCACATGAAGTCTTTGGTGAAAAGTTCGTTCGATCTCCAGATCAAACTCAAGAATATCAAGAAGTTCTGAACGGTGTATGCACTATCTCAATCCTGACATAGCAAAAATTAAAATAGATCATCTTCAGAAAATACATGAAGCTACACAAATGTTAAATTCAATCTTAATTAAAACACTAATCAAAAGAGCCAATCACCGGGAACGACACCAAAAACTTGTTCTCCTATTTCATCTCACAAGTGAACGAATCGTGACAAGTAATACAATAATGAATAGAGTATCATTCCCATGAGGATTAACTAATGATTCATACTTTAACCACTCTCAACTTCAACGAAACACACAGTTAATAATGTTATTAACAGTTGGCATTTAAATAACTAGAACTAAAACACTGATTAGGAAAACAAAAAAAACAACTCTTTTGGTTTTGGAACTCAGAAATCGAAGTCACTAGGGGTCATGAATCCATCGTTGTTTTTGATATGATTTAATCTTTCATTACTCGGATTTGCTAACTCTTACGTTGGGTTGAAAATGAATGATCCTATGACAACCAAAAGCCTTTCTTGATGGTCATTCGATTCTAAGCCTATATATGAGATTAATTATCTCTAATCAACCTGCGAATGTATAAGCATGCATTCGTCCTCATTGATCATCTCATACAATTTCATAAGGCATAACGGTATCTCTACCTATTATCAGATCTTATGTTGTTTATTACCATGTGCTAATTCATATTGAATATCTTGAAAGCAATATAAATCACAAACATGCTTTAATGGTGACCAAGTATCAAAATGGAATAAGAGTATAATAAACAATCAACCCAACAACAAAAATACAACAAAAACCAAATAACTTTGAATTAAACTAATAATAAATAAGGTTTCATAATTCACCCTAACTATAAAACACCTAGCCCAACGTACTTTCAATCAATGGAGGAACCATAAAAATAGAAGTCATGATGTAGGATAAAAGAAAGAACAAAAAAATAAAACCAAAACTAGAGTTCTCCAAAAATCTTCTTCTTTCTCCTTCAAGCTTCACTTCGTCTCTAGCAAAAAAAAGTCCAAATCCTCCAAGATTCAATCTTTAAATAGTTCTTTTTAGGTTTTTAGAGTCATGCCCCTTGAAGGAGTCCATTCCCATTCGATTTGGAAGGAAACAGGCTCGAAACGATATTTTTACGAAACTTTGAGCCCTATTGCAGTCCTATCGCAGAATGCATTCCATGATAGGACCGTGAGCCGCAAAATACTCCTTCAATCACAGCCCTACCACGGTATGCATGCTGCGATAAGATTGTGAGCCAGTTCTCCTTAACTTCCCAACTCTTCAACTTTATGTTCGACTCTTTGTGGCTTCATCGTCATCAACCTCAACTGTACGTTCCATGCCTTCAATCCCGAGTTTTGCTGCAAATATGTGCTAACATCATCATTTTCGCTCCAAGTGCCTTCAACACGCGATTTGTGCCTACATGGCCAAATATTGACCCAAATTAAGTACAAATCATACTTATTAACTGAATAAATGCTAAGTTTATTGGCCTATCTAAGTGTATAAATGACACTTATCAATCACCTTTCCATTCTTCTCCAAATTAACAACTTGGTCTCATAGTTTTGCGGGAATCTTCTTCGTTCTCTTACTTTTTCAAGGTTCAATTATCTCCCTTTCCCTTGTTGATGTTGGTAGCTTCTTCTTTGATTTTTGTGGCGTTATCATCTATTGGTTATTCTATGTATAAATCGTAAAAATCACAAAGATAAATACTTGATTATCTGTGGAAATCTTAGATATTTTAAACTTGTCATATCACAAGCCTTCTCGAACTTCTAGGTTAATTAGGTGCACAATCACGAGATGGAGAGTCCACTCATGTGACAAGCTAAATACTCATTCTTTTCTATTAATACTCACAATATACGATGCTTAGTAATGTTCTGTGTGCCCCAAACCTTATGTAGGGACCTTTATTTATAGAGGAGAAAATCTTAACTGATAAGGTTTAGGAGATAAAGATCAATCGAAATTCTAACTATTAGAGATAATTTTATTTATTTTTAGATGAGAATTTATCTCATTTTATTTTATTCCTGATTGGATTAATTTATTTTGATCCCTTTAGAATATTAATTGACCATTATCAATTATATTTATCTACATCATCCTTCCTCCACCCTAAATAAAACTTTTATTTTCTTTTTCTTTTTTTTTTTCCTTATCTTTTCTCATCAGAGTACATGAACACCTAAAAACTCATAGTTACACCTACAATGGCTAAATTATTTTAAGGGTTGGCATCCCAACTACTCACTAAAGAGTTCTTCAAGACTTGGTGACAAAGGTTGATAGTGATAGACTGATAAAAAAAAAAAACATATACAAAAAAGTTAAAAATAACATAGAAAACAAATTAAAATTTAAATTAATATACTAATTTTTCATTTTTAAAAAATGAAAACATAAGTAAAACAAAGGCAAGTACAACTACTTCAATTTTGTGATAATTAATGTAGGGGAAAGTGAAGGAGATTAGAGAAAAGGTTAATTAGTGTTGAGTCATTATCAAAAAGCATCATTATTTTAATTATAGGCGCATGGCAAAGTCGCCCCGGTTGGTCTACAGATTGGTATTTGTGTTGACTCAAACACCGTTACCTTATCTTTTAAGTAAGAAACTTGGCATATTGCGTGTTTGGACTCTTTGTTTAAAAAAAGGAAAATTATTATATATAATACTATAATAGAATATAATATTCTACGTTGAACCATTCTAATATTTTAACATCAGTAACGTCATTTTCAAATGGACCCTATAATTAACACAATATATAATTTCGTATTATATTACAAGTAACAAAATGTTGAATCATTTTAATATTATAATATTAGTAACATCTTTTTCAGATTGACACTATAATTAACCCCATATATAATTTCATACTATATTACAAGTAGTAAATGTTACCTGAAGTTACCTGAGTGATTAATAGAGAGTGGTAAGTGATATGTGTAATACCCGAGAAATTTGGGTTAATTAAAAATAAGTAATTTATTAAAGAAATGGAGTTTCAGAGAAAATTGGTATCTGAATAGTCTAAAAAAATTGACTAAATCAACTGTCGGGAGTACCCTGGAGCCGAAATGACAAAGGAAAATGATGTAACATTAACGAGCACCCCAAGATATGATTTATAGTATCAAAATAAATTGAATCGGGAACAGTTTTCGGTACAGCTAAAATACAGCTACCAATTACGCTGCAATACCGAATCGTTATAAATGACTTTCGAGAAGTCAACAGAAGCTTGAGGGGGATTCAATTTTTCATAAGGAACAACCCTTCAGTGGTTTCAAGAAGAAACGAAGAGGTTTAGGGCCAAAACGGAGATTCGGGCCTAAGTGCAGTTTTTTGAAATTACTCAAGAGAGGCCGAAACGATATTTTTTCAGAATCCTCAAGGGTCAAATTGATGTTTTAGGACTTTAGGGTCTTGAAAGAAATTATCAAAAGTCAAGGAGCTTGGTGAAATGGGCCAAAGTGAGAAAACCAAAGTTGAGGGGCCAAAGTGCAATTTTAAGAAAATCTTCAAGCAACCATGGCCGACCAACCCATCAAATCACCGAAATTGGCCACAGATATGGCACGAGGGTTGCTCAAGGAGCATCTTTTGTAAAAGGCTTGACCGACAACAAGCAATGGAATGGCCGGAAATTGAAGAAAAAGTGGCCGAAAGTTTGGCCACTTAGATCACGAAAATGGAGCTCTTTCGGTGGATTTTGGACTTGTTAAGGGCAATAGGGGACATCAGAGGCCTTGATTGAAGCGAGATCCGTCATTTATGGGGCCGAAATGGCCTATAAATAGAGATTTTTGAATTGGCCGAATGAAGTGAAAAATTAAACTCTCAGATCCGAGAGTTTGGGCGAAAATTGAGAGCAGCGGATAAGGGGCTTTTGTTGCCCATATCCTAAGCTTCGTTTCTGTACAATTTGAGCCATTTTTGTTGAGAGATGAGTGAGATCCGACGGCTCGTCGGAAAAACGAGCTTCGCCGGAAAACGTGCTTGAGCAGTCTGAAAATGGCTCTATTTGTGGGATTTTTTGGTGTCATCTTGTAGAGGGCGAAAAGACGAAGCCATAGGTTCAAACGGGGGGTCAATCGGAGGTCGGATGAAGGAGATATGGCCATTAAACCAGAGGCGTTGCGTGCTGGCCGGAATCTGGAGGAAGAAGACGACCGGCGCGTGTGGGACACGCGCCAGCTGGGGCCCGCGACTGGAGGCGCGTGGAGTAACTTGTATGGGCGAGTGAGGGCGCGTCCGAACTCCAAAAATTATGAAAAAAATTGCTAAATTCCTATAAAATCGAGATCTAGGTCCTGTAGAAAAATCTTTTCATTTGGAGTTCTCGGTGTCTCGATTCTAGCACCAAAGAGCCTCGTTTTGCGTGAAAAAGCACCATCCGGGTAAGTCCAGTATTTTTCCTTTGAAATTCATAGTATATTATGAATTGTTGTGGAATTGGATTTGAGAAAATAGTCTCGATGGTATTTATTGGGATTTTTAGAAGGAAAAATAGAAAAAAATGAAGAAAAAATGAAATAAATTGAGTTTTGAGATATTTAGTGATAAAATATCATTTTTATGATTGAGGTTATTGAGATGATATGATTGGTACAACTTTTGAGAGTGAGCACGAGAATCGAGGTTGGGCACGCATATCGAGGCGATGCACGCTTTTCAAGAAAATGCAAGTTTATCTCAAAAAGGTGAGTTGTTCTCTTCTAAGTATGATTTAGTGAATGGTTTTCTCACAAGGACTTATAATTATGATGTGACTGTTTATGTGCATGCTATTTATGAATATAATGTTTACTTTATCATATTGCATTGAAAGATGTGAAAATTACATAGCATGATATTATTGTCATATTGATATATGTGCACGGGAATGGGATGTCGCCCCCAGAAGTGTAGCCGTAATTCCCCAAGGGCGTTGAGGGAATAACGTTAGGCCTATCCCACAGAAGTTTGGGATTCGCCTAGGATTCCTAGCCGGGCTGGCGGGCCAGGGAAGTTACACTAAGGGCAAATGTTGTTCATGTTATGTCATCATGCATTCGTATATATGTTTTGGACCCTCACTAGAAGTTTCATCTTCTAATGGGTTATGCCCCTGGAACATTCAACGTTCCAGTTTAGACTTGCAGCTTAGGCAAGGATCAGGTTGAGATAAGACGGCACGTGATGGCGCGGCCGATGGATTCAGCAAGCTGACTCAGATATGTTTTAGCTGATGCTTTATTGATGATTAGCTTCGTTAGAACATTATGGAATCTCCATGTATTTATGTATTTCATTATTGAGGATATGATGTTAATGTATGGTACGGATTCTTATACGGTTTAAGGGAAATTGATTATGTACCATATCAGGTTTCGATTTTAAGCTTCCGCATTTATGATGATTACCGGTCTTAGCTTATTGATTCTTATTTAGTGAGTTGAGAAGGTAAAACGGGATTGTCGGGAGACGGTTTATAAAAAAAAAGAAAAAATATTCCTGAAATTCCTAAGCTATTTAACGCTCGAAAAAGCGGGGCGTTACAGTTGGTATCAGAGCATAATTGCTAAAGACATAGGAAATGTCTGAGCCTTGAGTGACTCTAGTATGAGCGAATATAAGAAAAAGGTCGCATGTGGCTAGATAAGCAAAGCCACCGTAGGATTTGGGTGTTGACGGTTACTGGATAAGTGTGTTGTAGTGGAAGTACATGTCTAGGCAAGTTCTGGCTAAGGAAAGATTTGGTACTTAAGTGTGTCCATTGTGACCCACCTCTCTTTCCTGGGAACTTACCTGGTGTACTCTTCACGACAGACACTATTTCAGTAGACGACTACTATTCTTGGTGAATAGTAGAATGCCTAATAGAAGCTAGTACTGGAAAAATGATCTAGTTATTGGAATAAGGATTCGATAAAATGATTCGAGTGTAAGGTTGACTCGATAACCGTGATTATGGATCTGAGAGATTTAGAGATTGATGATTTGAGGTCAGTTGTCGAAATCCTTACAATGAAAGATAGGATAACTACGGTTATTGGAGGATGATCGGATTAGTGATGATTAGTTCAATGTGTCATGGCTTAGCTGTCGAGTTAAGAATCGAAGGATAAGGATTTTCGAGGGTCATTTAACATCTCGGAAATAAGATAAGGGGATCCAACGGATTGGATCAAACAAAGAAGCTGAAAATGGCCAAGTAATGGCGTGTGAGTTGCGTCCATTGATGAGGAGACAATGGTGCAACCGATGAGACTCGGAGAGACGAGATAAAGAAACCCTAACAGCGTAACGACACTACTGGTTCAGTGTTCACAGTGACAGATCTGGATCTAGGGACCCGCGAGCAGAGGGCTGATGGATGGCTTATGGTGAGGTACGGGAGACCCGTCGACCAAAGCATTATAGTAGACTGCCAGGGAGACGATCAGATGCTGAAGATCTGGGACAACCCGGTAGGGTCTGTACCTTGTGTGGAGTTAAAATTCCAATGAATTAGGATACAAGGCGTACCACTAGTTTGTCGATCAAGGCTGGGAGCCTAGGGAATCGACCTAAGGTAAGATGAATCGTACTAAGGAGACACAATTTGAGGAATAAAAAGCATGTAATATCTTGAATGCAAACTATGTGTCCTATTTAAATTGTATCTAGGTTATGGTCATTTCATGAATTGATAATGAGACGATGATAATGAGGCTCGAGGGAAAATTTAACCTCAGTGTCTAGTTCAGCAAATGCCAAGTGAGATCATGAGATGGTTGTGTTGTAATTGCCTCAAAGAAAGAATTAGGTTGCAAGGAAAATATACTCGACGTATGGATATGATAGATGAATACTCGTGAGCTGTTTAAGTGTTACTTATGAGGTGAGAAAATCACCGACTGTGATGAGGGCCTAGAATGAATGTTTTTACAAAAAAAAAAAAAAGTTAGACTCGTGGCAGCGACAATGAATGATAGTTCTTGAAGGACTACGATGAGACCGTGCAATTTTCACCCAGGGCGTACCCATTTGAGGGTTGACGTATGATGTAGGAGTAATCCTACTATATGATAGGGGTGATGATGACAGCTTGTATGCTGGCTGGCAGTAAGTGTAGTGCCTAGGAGAACTAATTTAATGGTCGTGTGCCGATAGTCAGCTGGATATGAAGAACAAAATGCGAGAATCGGTGGATTCTTGATAAGATTTCAGGTAGTGGAGCATGGATAGTCCAAAAACCATAATGGCGAGTTGTGAGAAGGCAATCTCGGTTTAAAGTAAAGTTTGAGTATCGAAAAGGAAATAGTTGATTGATAGGTCGTATCGACCCTAAAGGAATGATGAAAAGACCTAGTCAACAGAGGTTATAACTACGGTTCAGTGTGCCAAATGAATCTGTGAAATCAGGTAAAATTGTCGGTGGTCAACCCGACAAGATAAACTTGAAAGCACCATGATGAATGATGGATAGGGAGCCACGATTGTAAGGAAATTGAATCCATGGGAGATAATTAGAACCGGATATTGTGATTTGATTCAGGATTTTCGAGGATAAATCGGTTTGAGATTCTTGAGGAATTTCTTGAAAGAACTGATTAAGGATCCGAGAATTTTCAATTTTTGAGATTGGAACTCTCGTATGGCTAGATAGTTAGTCTAGATAGCCTTGATGGGCAAATCGAGAGATGTATTGCTGGGTGATGTCAGCAAGTTATGGAAATAAAGAGCCTGTCGAGATATGGTACGGGCACTTGCGGTTAATAAAAAGCTGTAAGAAGAATTGAGAAATAGCAAGATATATTCTCGGAAGATTTAATTGACTTATTTCTTAATGATGAAATTGCCAATGATAGCTTGAGGTTATTGGATGCTTGATTAAGTGTGACTTGATTAAGGACGTAAATTATCAGGTGATAATTAAGAGTTGATATTTTATCTCAAATTGATGAATTATTAAATAGCTGCAAGAGCCTGAGGTATTTTATGATCAAAATGCAATCGAGGCTAAGACAAGAGAATGAAACGTTAAAGTACCAAAGCATAATATTCATTCCATAGTTCAAACGATTACAGGAAATCAAGCCGTACAATTACTCAAAGGAAAAAGAAACCATGAAACTAATGATGATGCTAATGCTCAGTAACAATGACGGTTGCCAAACACAACAGGTCCTAACTCATCGATGTCATCTGGGGGTGGCATCTGGCTACTGCTGGCTTCACCAGGGTAAGGTGGAAGAGTAGCCTCTGAGAAACTGGGGGGAGGGACGTCCTCAGGGATGATGGGAAGATCAGAATTCCAGTTTGGATGTTGAACAGGTTGGGGATGTGAGGCATAATATGCGAATAGTAAATCCTGCAAATAAGCTCGAAAAGCTTGCATCTCACTAACCTACTGTTGAAGGGCAAGAATGTGGGATACACAACCATAGACAGGGTCTTGAATCCGGGCTTGAGCTTCAAATAAGAGTGTCATAACAGCTCCAAGCCGGTCACTTACCGAAAGCTGGGACAAGAGGTTGAAAGTATTTCTGGCACCAAAAATGTGGTGAATGGCAGCAAAATTAATGGTTCCTTCCACATGACAGAAATAAGGAGCAAAGATGCACAGTGGGGTGCACCGTCTCCTTAAAATTCTGCACGCACCACATAGGAAAGGGTCGAAAGGCGGCATGATAGATCTGGATCTAGCTGAATCTAAGCAAATTAGATATGGGTCAGACCTAATTGGATGGATATATTAGATATGATTCAGATCTAAATGGGTCAAATCAGATATGGGTAAGATCTAATAGGTCGAATCAGGGATGAGTCAAACCTGAAGTAGATTGAGATGGGTCGAGTCGGGCTGGGCCGGATTGAGACGGGTCGGGTCGGGTCGGGCCGGGCCGGGCCAAGTCGGGTCGGATTGACCCGGATCTGGCAGCAACGATAGCAGCAAGGACGATGATGGCGTCGAGGCGGCCGAGGGAGGTCGGGCGATAGCTGGTGGCTGCGCGAGAAGGCTGGCAGCGACGGCGGCGTACCGGATCTGGCCGATTGGGCCGACGATGATGGCGGGGAGGACCTGCGATCGGCGGCTGGGGCGCGGAGAAACCGCACGGTGGCTCGAGGTCGATGGTGGAGTAGGCGTCGATGGTGGTTGCAGAGGAGGCAGTCGCGACCGTCGGGGGTGGCAGCGACCCTGGAAGGCGATAGCAGCCGGCGGTGGTTCGCGCGCAGGGTCAGTGTGTTGTAGAGGAAGAAGAAGAAGAAGAAAGAAGAAATGAAGAAATGAAGGGGGAAAAAAATGAAAAAGGGAAAGAAAAGAAAAGAAATGAAAATGAATTGAAAAAAAAAAAAAAAAAAGAGAGAAGAAAAATAAAATTTCTTTATGGGAAAAACGTGTTTTATTATTCCGGAGATTCTAGTAAAAAGAAAAAAATGATCCGGACGCACGGAAGTTGAATTCGAGGCTTTTCGGGTATTTATAATCCCGACCCTATGTTTAGAATCATGGAACAACGTGGGATTCAAAATGGAAATTTTGGGAATCATTTTTCGAAATAGAATGCTATGATGTTTTGAAATAAAAAATTTCGGCAAGCTGTTGTCAAAAAGGCAGTGATAGAACACTCTGGAATAATTATGTCTACAATAGGACTCATGAGAAAGGTCTAATAAAAAAAATCTGCCGGGTGCAGTGAGAATTTGTGATAGCTCAAAGGATTGGGTTGCGTATTAATGCAACATGACCTAATGATTACGTGTGGATTACAACAAGGCACCAAGAGAACTACCCGATGTATGACTTAGAGCTGACAGCTAGGACATGTACTCTTAAGGTTATGGAAACACTACCAAAATGATAGGACA
The DNA here is from genome assembly GCA_036245055.1 of Diospyros kaki. Lineage (NCBI taxonomy): Eukaryota > Viridiplantae > Streptophyta > Magnoliopsida > Ericales > Ebenaceae > Diospyros > Diospyros kaki. Next base: position 7,615,888 of record BSEG01000010.1, read on the forward strand.
ATTGATGTGCTCACAAACCACGAGGAGCCTGAGGTACGGGTTCTCACAAGGAGCTAAATGAAAGGTAGCGAAAGTGGATGGAGTTCCTTAAGGACTACGACTGCACTACTTCGTATCACCCAGGGCGTGGCCGTCAGGTGCCGACGCAGGACCTGGTGGATAGTCATGAGTGGCAGATGAAGTTGGAGGCTTGTTGGCCTGCCAACTATGATGGTAGTGCCGAAGGGATCTTCTATCTTTATGGCTAGCCTGGTTGTTTAGCTGGATTTGGTAAACGAGATACGAAAAGCAGGTGTGATTAATAAGTCTTATTGTCTATAATTAATGATTGTGGTTAGCCAAGGTTTATGATTTTTGAAATACGAGAATGCAATCTCAAAAGTTTCGAGATAAAATGTGCGTGCCTAAAATGATTGAAAAATGTGTGGTCGTCTGAAAGGAGCCACAACAGGAAATTATGGGAATGACATGGTATGCTTATAAGCATTAGACGTGTAAGGAACGCAAATCGAGGTGTCTTGTCAAGGATCAAATAGATGTTTGATTTGAGATATTTAGGTAATGAGCTATGTGATGTCTCAGTCACCTTAACAGTCTTATGAAAATTTTGAGGACGAAATTTCTTTTAAGGAGGGGTGAATGTAATACCCGAGAAATTTGGGTTAATTAAAAATAAGTAATTTATTAGAGAAATGGGGTTTCAGAGAAAATTGGTATCTGAATAGTCCAAAAAAATTGACTAAATCGACTGTCGGGAGTACCCTGGAGCCGAAATGACAAAGGAAAATGATGTAGTATTAACGAGCACCCCAAGATATGATTTATAGTATCGAAATAAATTGGATCGGGAACAGTTTTCGGTACAGCTAAAATACAGCTACCAATTACGCTGCAATACCGAATCCTTATAGATGACTTTCGAGAAGTCAACAGAAGCTTGAGGGGGATTCAATTTTTCATAAGGAACAACCCTTCAGTGGTTTCAAGAAGAAACGAAGAGGTTTAGGGCCAAAACGGAGATTCGGGCCTAAGTGCAGTTTTTTGAAATTACTCAAGAGAGGCCGAAACGATATTTTTTCAGAATCCTCAAGGGTCAAATTGATGTTTTAGGACTTTAGGGTCTTGAAAGAAATTATCAAAAGTCAAGGAGCTTGGTGAAATGGGCCAAAGTGAGAAAACCAAAGTTGAGGGGCCAAAGTGCAATTTTAAGAAAATCTTCAAGCAACCATGGCCGACCAACCCATCAAATCACCGAAATTGGCCACAGATATGGCACGAGGGTTGCTCAAGGAGCATCTTTTGTAAAAGGCTTGACCGACAACAAGCAATGGAATGGCCGGAAATTGAAGAAAAAGTGGCCGAAAGTTTGGCCACTTAGATCACGAAAATGGAGCTCTTTCGGTGGATTTTGGACTTGTTAAGGGCAATAGGGGACATCAGAGGCCTTGATTGAAGCGAGATCCGTCATTTATGGGGCCGAAATGGCCTATAAATAGAGATTTTTGAATTGGCCGAATGAAGTGAAAAATTAAACTCTCAGATCCGAGAGTTTGGGCGAAAATTGAGAGCAGCGGATAAGGGGCTTTTGTTGCCCATATCCTAAGCTTCGTTTCTGTACAATTTGAGCCATTTTTGTTGAGAGATGAGTGAGATCCGACGGCTCGTCGGAAAAACGAGCTTCGCCGGAAAACGTGCTTGAGCAGTCTGAAAATGGCTCTATTTGTGGGATTTTTTGGTGTCATCTTGTAGAGGGCGAAAAGACGAAGCCATAGGTTCAAACGGGGGGTCAATCGGAGGTCGGATGAAGGAGATATGGCCATTAAACCAGAGGCGTTGCGTGCTGGCCGGAATCTGGAGGAAGAAGACGACCGGCGCGTGTGGGACACGCGCCAGCTGGGGCCCGCGACTGGAGGCACGTGGAGTAACTTGTATGGGCGAGTGAGGGCGCGTCCGAACTCCAAAAATTATGAAAAAAATTGCTAAATTCCTATAAAATCGAGATCTAGGTCCTGTAGAAAAATCTTTTCATTTGGAGTTCTCGGTGTCTCGATTCTAGCACCAAAGAGCCTCGTTTTGCGTGAAAAAGCACCATCCGGGTAAGTCCAGTATTTTTCCTTTGAAATTCATAGTATATTATGAATTGTTGTGGAATTGGATTTGAGAAAATAGTCTCGATGGTATTTATTGGGATTTTTAGAAGGAAAAATAGAAAAAAATGAAGAAAAAATGAAATAAATTGAGTTTTGAGATATTTAGTGATAAAATATCATTTTTATGATTGAGGTTATTGAGATGATATGATTGGTACAACTTTTGAGAGTGAGCACGAGAATCGAGGTTGGGCACGCATATCGAGGCGATGCACGCTTTTCAAGAAAATGCAAGTTTATCTCAAAAAGGTGAGTTGTTCTCTTCTAAGTATGATTTAGTGAATGGTTTTCTCACAAGGACTTATAATTATGATGTGACTGTTTATGTGCATGCTATTTATGAATATAATGTTTACTTTATCATATTGCATTGAAAGATGTAAAAATTACATAGCATGATATTATTGTCATATTGATATATGTGCACGGGAATGGGATGTCGCCCCCAGAAGTGTAGCCGTAATTCCCCAAGGGCGTTGAGGGAATAACGTTAGGCCTATCCCACAGAAGTTTGGGATTCGCCTAGGATTCCTAGCCGGGCTGGCGGGCCAGGGAAGTTACACTAAGGGCAAATGTTGTTCATGTTATGTCATCATGCATTCGTATATATGTTTTGGACCCTCACTAGAAGTTTCATCTTCTAATGGGTTATGCCCCTGGAACATTCAACGTTCCAGTTTAGACTTGCAGCTTAGGCAAGGATCAGGTTGAGATAAGACGGCACGTGATGGCGCGGCCGATGGATTCAGCAAGCTGACTCAGATATGTTTTAGCTGATGCTTTATTGATGATTAGCTTCGTTAGAACATTATGGAATCTCCATGTATTTATGTATTTCATTATTGAGGATATGATGTTAATGTATGGTACGGATTCTTATACGGTTTAAGGAAAATTGATTATGTACCATATCAGGTTTCGATTTTAAGCTTCCGCATTTATGATGATTACCGGTCTTAGCTTATTGATTCTTATTTAGTGAGTTGAGAAGGTAAAACGGGATTGTCGGGAGACGGTTTATAAAAAAAAAGAAAAAATATTCCTGAAATTCCTAAGCTATTTAACGCTCGAAAAAGCGGGGCGTTACAATATGGATTCTCAAATTCAAATCTACTTCTTAAGCAGTCAGATTCAGATTTCTCTTTTTTATCAAAAATTATGAGACTAAGCCATAAAAATCTTGCGAAAGAGGGCATCCCAAGTAGCATCCCAAGTAGCAAACAGTAAGTACAAAGCTGTTAAAAGCCAAAAAAAAAATGGTCACTTCTCACTTGTACCCATACACTAGACCCAGTCAAGCATGATGGAACAGGGATAGGTATGTATTTTACCATGTGAAAATGAAAACTTGAATTTGACCCGTCTTTTAGCTCTGTGGACTAATGAATGGAAAATGAACAATTGAATATGACAATTGGGGGGCCTAATTTTCCAATTCTTTCTTTAATTCACGTTCAAAAATGAAGCCATAGACTCAGAGTCGTGTGCCAAGAAGTCAACCAGAAGGTTGAGCAATTATTTGGACTAACAGCCTGTCACTCAATTGTTAACTGCATACTGTCATATCAAAGCTGAAAAAAATAAATAAATTCAATTGTAGTTAACTTCAATAATCTGCAACTATTAAAATTTGCATTTACAAATATTGAGAGCATTGATGTATCAAAGACAAGCATATGAAAGGAGGACAAAAATTAAACTCACCCCTAAAACGAGTGCAGTGGATTGAAAATGCCTTATCTTAATTTCTGGAAACAAAGCCTTAACCGCTTGAAATGGATGCGGTGGAGCCACTAATCCAAACATTGGTCACAGAATCCGGCGAAGGTGGCACCTTGCCATTCTTCAACAACACAGCATCATCACCCTCAGGGGAAGGATGAGGCAATATATGATTTAAGGGCTCTGAATTGTCAATTTGTTCCCCGTTGTTAGTCTCGTCTTTGTAATCTTGAATTTCCTTCAAAGCCTCTAAAACTTCATTCATGCTTGGCCTCATTTCCTTTTCGAGTTGTAGGCATCGAAAAGCCACCTCTGCCACTGAGGTAATCATCCTTCCAACTGACGAATCTGACTCAAACCCGAGAGAGGGATCGATTAGCTCAGTGAATTTGCGGTTTTGGATCCGGTTTAATGCTAAGCTACCCAAATTAATCTCATGCCTATGCCTGCTAATGTCAACTGCGGGCATGGATGATAAGAGCTCAATGAGCACAACCCCAAAGCTATAGACATCACTCTTGTCAGTGAGTTGGTAAGATTGGTAATATTCCGGGTCAACATAGCCGGGAGTTCCCTGTGGAGCTGTCGAAACGTGGGTGAGATCGGTGGGGAGGAGCCTTGAAAGCCCGAAATCAGCAACTTTGACAGAAAAATTGTTGTCGAGTAGTATGTTGGTAGTCTTGACATCGCGGTGGATGATTTCAGTAGCGTGGAGGTAAGCCAATGCACTGGCAGTTTCTACGGCTATGCTCATCCGGATAGGCCATGTGAGCAAGCCATCCTGGTGTCGGTCGCCATGGATGTGATCGGCAACAGTGCCATTAGGAATGTACTCGTAAACAAGCAAGAGTTCCCTGCTGTGGCGCGAAGTGCAGCCATAAAGGGAAACAAGATTGGGATGGCGCAGGCAGGTTAGGATTTCGACTTCAGTCAAGAACTGGATCACCCGCTTGGAGTTGTGCTCGTATAGGCGTTTCACCGCCACTTCCCTTCCATCTTGGAGTATCCCTGGTTGTGAAGAGATCAACAACTGTGATAAATCCTAGTTTCACATGCAGATTCTAGGATTTGATATTGTAAATAGACTCTCTAATTTGAACCATCTTACCATGGTACACAGTGCCAAAGCCTCCATCTCCGAGCTCATTGGAAGGATGGAAATTGTTTGTTGCTTGTTCAAGTTCAGCGTATTTGAAGAGTGGAACTCCAAAGAACACACCACTATATTCAATCTCAGCTTTTGAAGATAGGTCAGAGGAAATTTTCCTCCATGGGAAATATGAAAGGCAATAGTTCCATCTTTTGCAGGCACAGATAATGAATACAAGGAAGCAAATCACGAGGGCTCCACAGACTAAAGAACAAACAGTTGGTTGTCAGAACAAGCAGAGCGAAGCGGGGCAGAAACAGTACAATTTGAAGGACTAAGGCTGTGGATGGAAAATGGACAATCAAATTAGAGAAATTAGATTAGAATGTTTTTACCTAAGAGGATGATCAATTTGATGTTTGTTCCTTCTGCAATAAACAAACAACGGGTTCAATTAATGTAATTAGATTTCACACTCTCAAAACCTTAAAAATAGCTTGATACCATGATACTGCTGAAAATAGAGAAATAACAAGAAGCATATGTAGCTGCAAGTTTGATGTCTAGACGTTGCAAAGAAAAACATACCTTTCTTGATGGTGCAGTGAAATTTTTGGTTGGTATTCAGACACTGGCCGCCTCTCTGATGACATTTGAGACAATCCTCGGACACATGCAATTCGATAAAATAGGTAGCAGTTAGTAGTTTGAACGGATCATCTCTGTCGCCAGGTTCAATTTTTTCTGAACCCTCCGAAGGCAGCTGAATCGCTGGGCAGTCTCGAAAAACATTAGCAGTAGCTGAAACGTTATCATCTGGGTACTTGTAGTAGTAAATATAGTTATGATCATCGCAGCCTGTGTAGTTGAAATAGAGATCATCCGTGGGAGAGCTAAATGCAAAGGAGCTTCTGTTGCATTGGAAGAGGGTGAGATTGTGAGGGATGGAGAATGAAATAAAAGGAGTGTTGGGTAAACTCAAATTCCTCAAGGCACTGCAATTTCTGGCATCTAAATCAGATTTGAAGCTTGAGTTAATGAGTTCAATCATGCTCCTACCGTTGGCCTCGGATGAGATTTGGGTTATGTTACTGAAACCGAAGTGTTCGCTGACAAGATACATGTCGACCGGAAGTCGAGGATGGTCTTCATCGCAGAACACTGAGCAGAGGCCGCACTGGGAATTGGTCTGATTGGAGAAAGGAAAATACAGAGTTCCGAAGCTTCCGCAGGTGAAGGACTTGGGACAGCTGATCTTGATGTTGCTGTTGCTGTTGCTTTCTTCCGGATGAGCAGAAATACTGCTGAAATTAATCAGGGACAGGAAACAGGCGGCCAGAAAGAGAAAGAAAGCAGCAGCCATCTCAACTTTCTCTGCAACCGAACAGCCTCTGCAATTCACCGAAGACTTTGTTCTTCTATCCCATTCCCATTCCAACCTGCTCTAGAAAATCCAATAACTCAATGGAAAAGGAGTTTCCCACCGAGCTACAGCCCTGGCCCTGTAGCCTTTTTTTTTAGGTGTTTTGTTTTATATATTTCTGAAAAAAAAAATTATGCCCTTAGCTCTTAACGTTGGTATCTTGTGAAAGCTTAAATTTTTTTATAGTTTTAAATGTGTCTAAATTTTGATCAAAAATATGTTTATGTCCTTGAATTTTTATATTTGTTTTGTAAAGTCGTAAATTTTTTTATAGTTTTAAATGTATCTCTGAACTAATAAGTGAATCGGGATACATTTCAAATGTTTAAATAGTGATTTTGTACAGTTTAAGAGTATATTAAAAATTATAAAAGAATTAATTTTTTTTAAAAGAATAAAAATTTAAGGATATAAATATATTTTTTTACTAAAATTCAAAGCATATTTGAAACTATTTAAAGATTAGAATTTGACATGAAAAAAAACGTAAGTTCAACCCTAAATATTCATAACTAACTCAAAATAAATGTACATAATTATTTTTAATCATTTTTTTGAAAAAAAAAATTTCAACCATTCTAACAAACTAATTACACTTTGTAACTATTTAAATAAATTAATTATATTTTATATTCACTTTTTCAAGAACTGTACTTAAACTGATAATATGACTGAGTTAAAATTTGTTGGATTAAAACTTAAAAAAAATAACATATTTATAAAATTAATTGATAAGATCAAAACTAATAAAATGGGTTTAAAATGTAATTAATTTGTTTGAGTGATTGAATTTTTTATTTAAAAAAATAATAATTATTATTTTTTTTTAAAACACGGTTAGCTTTTGCAATTTCCACCATATATATATGTATTAAATATCCTTCTGACATTTTTTCTTCCCCTTTGCCTTCACATGCTGAATGACAGGCTCTCTCATGACTTTCCACATATCAATTCCATTGGAGGAACTTGCGGCTTGCCTGGAACGCCAGCCAAACGCTGCCTCTCATATAATAAGTCTAAACCAACCACGCTTTCAATTTATCTGTAACTTTATATAACTATTAAATATTATTATTCCATTTTTTTTTTTTGGTGTGGGGTATGTTAATTATTTGAATTATTAATCTTGGCAGCTAAAAAGCACATAATCTGGGGTAATTTAGGAAATTTAAATGCGTGTGTAATGGCATTAGTTGGTGGGAATTTTACTTGATTTCATAGTCTTAAATGTCGGGGTTGACTGGGATGTCAGTTGTTATATACTGAAAATTTGACCATCATAATATGCTATAAATTTTTACATACTATGATGGTCAAATTCATGACTTTCATTGGTATAATATAAGTTCAAAGTTTTTAAATGAGAAATACTCTTGATTTTCTTTTAATAGCAATAAGATTATCTTGAATAAAAAATTCGTCTGAGATTTATCTTTTCTGTTGAAATTGAGGACACGAACGACGGAGAACCACACAAAGATGATAATTCTAAAGATTGTCTTGAATTCAAATTTGGATACCCAATACAAAGTTTAGTAAATTTTTAAAGACCTTAATTATCTTATTGACTCTATAAATAGAGTCAGATATTTGATTATCAAATTATGTATCAATTATGTATCAATTAATGTGTAACTGAGAGAATGATGAATATTAACTTTGAGATTAGATGTATAGAGATTTTAATTTTACAAAATCACCACAAGATTGACCAATTATCAATGTGCATTGGTTATTATGGGCAACTATCAAATAAAAATTTAAAAAATAAATCCAATTTTAGTTGTTTTAAAAACATTATCATCCATTCCCTTTAACGAAACTGCAATAATCTCCAACAATTAAATCTGCTCATACATATTAGAGCTTTATAATAATAATTGGTTCATATGATACGTAACAACGTCAAAAGACAAGACGATAAGAACAGAAAATCAAACTCACCTCTCAGACATGAGCACGAGTCTCGTGAACTAAAATCCTATCTTTTGGGTTTTGTAAAACGAAATCATAGCGACCAGAAATGGATGTGGTAGAGCTACTGACCCATTCATGAACATTGGCCACAGAATCTGGTGAAGGTGGCACCCCGCCAATATTCAACTGCGAGGCATCATCACCCTCAAGGGAAGGATGAGGCCATCTATGACTTAAGGGCTCTGAATTGTCAGTTTGTTCCCCGTTGTTCTTCTCGTCTTTGTAATATTGAATTTCCTTCAAAGCCTCTAAAACTTCATACATGCTCGGCCTCATTTCCTTTTCGAGTTGTAGGCATCGAAAAGCCACCTCTGCCACTGAGGTAGTCATTCTTTCCACTGAAGAATCTGACTCAAACCCGAGAGAGGGATCGATTAGCTCATTGAATCTGCGGTTTTGGATCCGGTTTAATGCTAAGCTAGCCAAATTAATCTCATACCTAGGCCTGTTAATGTCAACAGCAGGCATGGATGATATGAGCTCAATGAGCACAACCCCAAAGCTATAGACATCACTCTTGTCATTGAGTTGGTAAGATTGGTAATATTCCGGGTCAACATAGCCGGGAGTTCCCTGTGGAGCTGTCGAAACGTGGGTGACATCGGTGGGGAGGGGCCTTGAAAGCCCGAAATCAGCAACTTTGACAGAAAAATAGTTGTCAAGTAGTATGTTGGTAGTCTTGACATCGCGGTGGATGATATCAGTAGCGTGGAGGTAAGCCAATGCACTGGCAGTTTCTACGGCTATGCTCATCCGAATAGGCCATGTGAGCAAGCTATCCTTGGCTCGATCGCCATGGGTGTGATCGGCCACAGTGCCATTAGGAATGTACTCGTAAACAAGCAAGAGTTCCCTGCTGTGGCGCGAAGTGCAGCCATAGAGGGAAACAAGATTGGGGTGGCGCAGGCAGGTTAGGATTTCGACTTCAGTCAAGAACTGCATCACCCGCTTGGAGTTGTGCTCGTATAGGCGTTTCACCGCCACCTCCCTTCCATCTTGGAGTACCCCTGGTTAAGAAGAGATCAACAATTGTGATAAATCCTAACTTCACAGGCAGAGTCTCGGATTTGATATTGTAAATGTAATAAATGTAATTCTAGTTTGAAGCTTGTTACCATGGTAGACAGTGCCAAAACCTCCATCTCCGAGCTCACTAGAAGCATCAAAATTGTTTGTTGCTTGTTCAAGTTCAGCGTATTTGAAGACAGAAACTCCAAAGAAGATACCGCTATATTCAATTTTAGTTTTCGGAGAAGGATCCGAACAAATGCTCCTCCATCGGAAATATGAGGCGAAGCACTTCCGCCTGTGGCAGACATAGATAACGAATAGAAGCAAGCAAATCGCAATAGCTCCCCCAGTGACTGAAGAAGAAACAGGTGGCAATCAAAAACAAAAGAAAGAAGCAGCGCAGAAATAGAATGATTACTCGAATAACTAGGGCTTTGGATGGAAAGCTTTAAAAATGGAAAATCAAAGTGGTTTGGGAACAGAGAAGTCAGTTTAGAAGGTTCTTACCTGTGAGGATGATGATCAGTTTGACGTTTACCGCTCCTGCAATAAACAGCAGGTTAATGAATGAAATTGAATTTCACATTCTAAAACCTCGAAAATAGAATGGATAAGTTCTGTCTATGAACAACAGCAGCTTGATACCATGAAATTTGAGGTTAAGATGCAGCAAAAGATACCTGTTTTGGCTGTGCAGTGAAATTTTTGGTTGATGGTCTGGCATTGGCCTCCTCTCCGGTGACATTTTAGGCAATCCTCAGACGCTTGCAATTCGACGTAATAGCTAGCAGTCAGTAGTTCGAATAGGTCGCCAACATCGTCAGGTTCAAATTCGTCTGAAGTTAAAGGCAGCTGAATCAGGGAGCAGCCTTGAAAAAGTTGAGCTTGAGAATAAGAAACATTATCAGGCTGTGGTGGATATTTGTAGTAGTAAATATAGTTATGATCATCGCAGCCTTTGTAGTTGAAATAGAGATTATCCGTGGGAGGGCTAGATGAAAAGGAGCTTCTGTTGCATTGGAAGAGGGTGAGATTGTGAGGGATGGAGAATGAAAGAGAAGCAGAGTTGGGTAAACTCAAATTCCTCAAGGCTCTGCAATTTCTGGCATCTATATCAGCTTTGAAGTTTGTGTTATTGACTTTAATCCTGCTGCTACCGTTGTTATGGGATGAGATTTCGGTTACGTTAAGGAAAGACAAACCTTCACTTGCAACTTTGATCGTTACTTCAGGAAGCTGATGGGCGTCACGGCAGAACACTGTGCAGAGGCCGCACTGGGAATAAATCTCATCAGCCAACGGAAAATACAGAGGTCCGAATTTTCCACAGCTAAAGGACTTGGGACAGCTGATTTTGATGTTGCTGTTGCTGTTGCCATTGCTATTGCTATCTACTGGATGAGCAGAAACAGAGCGAAGAAGCTGCAGATGTGATAGGGAACACAAGGACAGAAACAGAACGATAGGAAGAGACATCTGGATTTTCTGGGCAACCAAACGGCAACGGCAACTAGTTGGGGGGTGGATTAAGAATCACAAAGGGAAGAAGATCCCTTAATTAATATATTATGCGTGGAGGTGAATGGGTGAATTTGATCAAACACGCTTGGCTGTCAATTGACTGCAAAGACTTTGTTTTTGTGCCCCATTCCCAGTTGCTCTACAGAGTCGTATTCAATGGAGGCGTTCGAGTTTCCCACTCAGCTTCCTCTACGAGGACTTCTGACTCTTCTTCCATGGCCCCCTCTTTCTCTCCCTGTCTCTCAATCGTCAATTTCTTGTTTCTCCATCCCATCCTGAACGGCAAGGTCCCCCGTGAATTTTCTATGGAACTCAATTCCATTTGGTGAAACTTGGGTCGTCCCCCGAACGTCAAGCCAACACTCCCTTTGATGAGAACAAACTCACAGAGAGTGTTGATATTAATTTTGGATAGGAATCAGAACACGTATAAGGAAAGCGAAAACTACCAAACTATCAATCATAACAACAAAGTTGCTTGATGAAAGGTGTACAAAAACTGGAAACGGGAAACAAAAGAATGATATTTTTTTGAAAAAATAAGAAATGAAATCGTAGAGAAACGCATAAATAAAAAAAATATAAGTTTTTTTTATAAATATATAAAAAATAGTTATGCAATTTAAAAAACTAAGTTGCTTAATGCATTCAAATAAATTTCAGAAAAAATTAAAAATTTTGAATTAGGGACAGAAAAAAATTCATCTCCATGGACGGAAACACATTTTTTATATTTTTAATATTAAGAAATATTCTCAAAATATTTTCAAAATTATAAAATTGGTTCAAAAATATATATATTTTTTTTCATTTTAAAAACGTTGAAACAGTGCTCCCGAGACATTTTTATGTATTATAGATTCTTTAGATAACGTTTGTTAAAATTAGTAAGATAAAATTGTATTAAAATAAGGTTATAATATTTTTTGTACCAAAATATGGAATGGTTAGGATAAGACTAATATCAAACTGTTTGTAAATTTTTTTGAAATGTATTGGAACACATTTTAGATTGATTTCTATATTTTATTTTTTATTTATATTTTAATGAAATATAAATATAACCTTTTCATTTGATTTTTATTTGTGAGCAGATTATAACTTTTTGCATTTAGTAATTATGGGTGCAGAACTGTTTGAGAACACGCTAATGGGCACTTTAGCAAATGGAAAGCACGTGTATTGGGGCATTAGTTGGTGGGAATTTCATTCTTATACGCTGAAATGGTCAAGGCCGTGGTTGACTGGGAAATTAATTGTTATATACAAATTTGTGAAGTGGGTTCATATTTGGAAATGGGTACCCCCAGGCTGAGCCGAAAAGGTATCGACTGTCATGATAATAGTACAACATTTGGGGAGTTTCCTTACCTTTTTCCTTGGGTTTGGAATTAGAATCTTAAATTTATTTTATTTGTGAGATAATTTAAATCTATGACCTTAAAATAAATGATAGATGTGGAGTTTAACTTTGTATTTTATAGCGAGATTAGGGTGATGGGTTTGCTATTCCAATAATATTTATAGTTCAAATAAGATATTTTTTAATAAAAAAGATGTTAGAATTACAGTTATATTGGAATAAGTTCTCTAAGGGTGTGTTTGATTGCATTACCTAGAATTTAATTTTAGGTAATATTGGCTAGAAAATAAAAACCATCTCACCCCCTTGGAAAATGAATTCCATAAAAAAAAACTTTAAATGCTTATACCTTACATATTTTTCTATAGAAAAATTAAGGGTGTGTTTGATTGCACATATTTTCTATGGAAAATATGTAATCATTATACATTTTTTATGGAAAACAATCAAACACTCTTAATTTTTCTATGGAAAAATATGTAAGGTACAAGCATTTAAAGCTTTTTTTCATGAAATTCATTTTCCAAGGGAGTGAGGTGGTTTTTGTTTTCTAACCAATATTACCTAGAATTAAATTCTAGGTAATACAATCAAACACACCTAAAGGTGTGTTTGATTGCACATATTTTCTATGGAAAATATGTAATCATTACAGATTTTCTATGGAAAATAATCAAACACTCTTAATTTTTCTATGGAAAAATATGTAAGGTACAATCATTTAAAGCTTTTTTCCATGGAATTCATTTTCTAATAGGGTGAGATGGTTTTTGTTTTCTAACCAATATGACCTAGAATTAAATTCTAGATAATATAATCAAACACACCTTAAGAGTATTTGATTGTTTTCCATAGAAAATGTGTAATTATTACATATTTTCTATGAAAAATATGTGCAATCAAACACACTCTAATAATAAAATAACTATTTAAAATTTGAATTTATTTTAAATTTATTCATATTTGAATTTTGATAACATGATAGGATAAGTGATTGAAATTTAAATTAGATTCAAATTTGTAAAGATATATATTTGTATGATACATATAAATAGGCATAAAATCTAATGAAAAACACACAATAATTAGAATCAATTTTTGATCGCTCATATACTGTTTTCGGCATCACCATTCAAGCCTTAGATAGACAAAAGTGGACGAATAAGAAAACTTTTATTGTTTTCTTTCACGGAGGTTGTTAAACAAATCAATTTCGATTATTTCCCTGCAATTCAAATATTTTACGTACTATTTACAATTTTATTAAAGGTTCTACAAAAGAGTTCTCATGGTCGCATCTAGAAAAAGTTGTTCTGCAAGTCCCCCACCTCCTCTTCGATTATCAAAAATAAATAAAAAAAAAGTTATAAAAAAAAAAAAGCAAAAATTTGAGTTGAGAAAAAAATTTATAATTGTACCCAAGGAAAATGGCTAAAAATAGGGACGAATGAACATAGATACAGATATGAATACAATTACAATATGGAAAAATTGCGAGTTATAATTATGAAAATTTTATATCCCATAGTCATATAAGTATAACCCAATCAAAATAATATTAGCTATTACAATATCTAAATGTTTAATCACAAAAATTCTACGATACTCTTATAGGTATCTAGTAATTGAAAGGTGATGGTGGATGGAAATGCTAGGTAACGGTACTCGGCCCTACCTGATCAATCGGTTTATTCATTTGAATAAATGAAGGTAAGTTTCCTTGCTTATTTCGTCCCTCACTATGGCACTGGTGAACATTCAGCAACAAAATGGTGAGTCACTTAGAGACCACATTGCTCGTTTCAATGCGGAAGCACTTGGAATATACGTGACTTTGATCCATGAATCATTACGGTAGCTTTTCAAAACGGTTTGAAAGAGAGAAGACTACTAGACTCACTTGTGAAAAGACTACTAGACTCACTTGTGAAGAATCCACCCCCTCCCTTTTTTGTTTCTCGTACGTTCACGACTGAGCTGCCAAATAATTAGTGCCCAAGAGATACACTATTGAGAAAGAATATTAGTGAATTTAGTTCAATGATGATGATGATAAAAATAATTAGATAAATTCTTGAGTTTGATAAAATTTTAATCAAGTAATCTGTTCAAATAATCGAGTAACGAGCTTGGAATAATCAAGTATGTGATGAATTTAAGTAATTTTTCCAAGCGTAAAATAATCGACTAAGTCTTTTGTATAATCGAGTAATGTCCAGTTTATTCTAAAAATAATAGATTACAAATGTAAGAATAATCATGTGAAGATAGAAAGTACTCGACTAACTTAATCTTTGTACTCAAGTATGTAATGAATTTATCTGTCATGTATAAAATAATTGAGTAATAATCAATCTATACTTGAATGACTTTTCTTTGTAATCGAGTGAATATTAGTTAGAAATTCTGGATACTTTTTTATTTGAGTGAATGATTTTTATAATCAAGTAATGTTCTCTTTGTATTTGAGTATATGTCCTTTGTAATCGAGTAAACATAGGTTGACAATAGGCTAAGTCTCCGGATTTTGGATTTAATCAAGTAATAATCTTTGTACTCGAGTAAGGATTATAATTAATCAAGTATATAATGTTTTGTAATTGAGAAGATAAAGATTTTTTCTATGACTAAAAAATAATCGAGTAAAGGTATCTCTATACTCGAGTAAACATAAAAAATAATCAATTACATAATTCATATAGTCAATTAAAGATGATACATTGTTGAGTAATGCTAGTTTGTACTCAAGTAATGCTTATTGGATTTTAAAAAATATAGCTGTTAAAGCGCATTTAATGAAGTTTGTCTTTACTTTTCAGTGCATTAAATGTTCTTCTGACAACTTGTGAATATTTTATGAATTGCTAATAGTTCGTTTGAGGTTTGTAGAGACAAAAAGTGACAATTGTGTTAGGTTTTAAGCAATGACACCAAAACTAAGAGGCGGGGTGAATTAGATTATTTAAAATTTTTGCTGAACTTGAAATCCTTTTTAATGAAAAATGTGACTTTGATGCAAGTGAGGAATTGCTTGGCATAATAAATAAAACAAAAACAAGAACAAAAAGCGAGACATAAGCAATTTATCGTGGTTTGACTTAAACCAAATCTAATCCACTTTCTTAGTTCCTCAATAAGGATTTTTCAACCAATTCACTATAATCCTCCTATCTCTCCGAATAGACCCTCTAGCAACAAGTTAGAAATTTACAACCTCTTGCTTAGAGAACAAATAAGTTCTCTAGCAACAAACTATGAATCATAATCCTCCTACAAGTAATGTAGGCCTTCTAGCAAACTAGTTAGGCAATACAATCTCTTACAATCAATGTAGGTTCTCTAGCTATATAAGATAGATAAATGGAGAATGATACAAAAGAAGAGAGAATTTGAGAAACAAAACTCCCAGTTACAAATTCTCTCAAAATGAAACAAGGCTTGAAATAAATAAATACACTGAAGCAACAAAGTCTTGAGAGAAAAAGGATAAAACAATTGAGCACTTGAAGAATTGAGCACTTGGAAAGTTGTAATTAATTAATTCTCTTAGTTAGCTTGAATTATCCATCTGCCCTTTGTTTATAAAGCTTCACAACCCCTTTCAAAAATCTTACTGTTGGTAGAGGAATTAGCACTTTGGATGAGTGAAAAAACTAGCAATTAGAAGTTTCTGCAATAGAAACAATCATCATATGAAGAGCATCGATCAACTGATTAGTTAAAATTTGAAAATCGATGGATAGATTAGTGAAAATGGTCGAAAGATGCAAAAATACATTATGTCGGTCGATAGATGGGAGCAAATCGATCCACATATGCAAGGCAAACATTCTGTCGATCGACAGTTTGACAAGGAAATTGAAATTCGATTTACTATATAATTAATTTGTGAGCATGTATAGGTAAGAAGTGTTGCAGATGGAGTGATCTTGTGTGTGTGCACAAGAGCCTGGGTGCAACTAGTGGCAAGGGTTCAACCTTGGGGGTTAGCAATGCTAGGATTTTTTTAAAGGTCTTTGAAAACAGTTTTTTTGTATAACTTTTTTAAAATACAAACATAATATTCTAAATACCATCAAAAAATTTATCACAATATTTTTATCACATTTTTAATCAAATAAAAACATAATATTCCAAATTCCATCAAGAAACTTATCACTGATGAATTTAATTTTTTTTTTACTGCTTAATAGAATTTATAAAAGTAATTTAAAACACCAAATTAATAATCATTAACAAAATAATTTTATCATCAAAATACAATTGATTTTCATCATGAAAACCATATCAAAGGCAAAATATCAATCTATCAAGAACATACTTCGGTTGACAAGTCTCTAGAACTAGTTGACAACTAGTTTCTTGCATTTGAAAAATTTTGCTCCAACTTGACCAATGGATCAAAAACATTTTAGCATATTTTTTTAAATCAAAATATAAGTTGGTTTAACTAACACTTTCTTAGTTCTCTGTGATGTCATACCGTATCCTCGACAAAGCTTGGTTCTTTGGAGATGGTGCAACCTCTAAGTAGTTGGCCTAGGCCGACCAAAAGAAGCATTGGCATGAAGGAATCAAGCTAGATTCTTTGAGCAAGAAGGTATTAGGGCCCCATCCTGAACTTGCACACTTGAGCCTCCTCTGCCATCAGTTGGCAAAAGAGGAGTTAGGTAGCATTCTTGAGTTGTCTTCCTATTGGCTTAAACCTTCTGTCCCATTCGAGGTGGGGAGCTTCATAACCATTTTATAGAATGTGGTTGGCCCCAATTTGTCGAGTATCACATTATAGGCTGAGGGTGCATCTGCTACAATAAGTCCAACTAGGCTATTATTCTTCTCGACCTCAAACCTATTGTAACCTGAAGTTGGATCATCCCATTAGCCTATACCATCTTCTTTCTTATCCTTGCTTTATTTTCTTTGATTTTAATTAGTTTGACTAACACTTGCTTAGTTCTCTGTGATATCATAATGTATCCACGACAAAGCTTGGTTCTTTAGAGATGATGCAACCACTTATAAGTAGTTGGCCTAGGTCGACCAAAAGAAGTGTTGGCCTGAAGGAACCGGGCTAGCTCCTTTGAGCAAGAAGGTATTTGGGCCCCATCCTGAACTTGCACACTTGAGCCTCCTCTGCGATCAGTTGGCAAAAGAGAAGACAGGTAGCATCCTTGAGTTGTCTTTCTATTGGCTTTAACCTTTCCCATCCCATTCGAGGTGGGGAACTTCATAACCATTTTATAGAATATGGTTGGACCTAGTATGTCGAGGATCACATTATGGGCTAAGGATGCATCTACTATAATGACGTCCAACTAGACTATTATTCTTCTCGACCTCGAACCTATTGTAACCTGGAGTTGGATCATCCCATCAACCTATACCATATTCCCATCAAATCCTACCTGAGTGAGATAAGTTACTCCATGGTGCACCCCATCCCAAGGAAAGACTATTTATATAATATTTTTTAGGAACGTCCGGTATTCGCTAGAATCCTATTGAGTTCCCAATTATTGAAATTATCAAAAGGTCATTAAAGTTAGGCTAGGAAGTGAGGTCTTTATCTGAGAATGTCATCGATCCTTGGGACCTCTTTTTTTTTATTTATTTTTAGGATTCTAGGGCCTCCATTTGCCCCAAGCTTGACCTTTTGAGGTTCAACCTTATCCAAGGTTTAGACCCTACGATTAGGGTGTAGAAAACTAGGGGGTTTTCTTTTAGTCTTTGTTTTCCTTCTTGGTGGGGTGGAGTCCCAGTTTGGTGTTGCCGAAGTTAGCTTTGTGCTTAGGATGGACTCTTCCTTCCCTAATCTTTGTTGTCTCTGCAATCAATTATATATGAATTGTTGCAAGTAACCACAGTTCAACAAATCTTGAATTTCCTATCTCAATTATTTGAATCCCTTGATGTCATGGTGGAATCGACAATACTTATTCTGATTCCACTCATGTGTAAGGGTAATCATCTTGTTTGACCTTTTACGGTATTCCTTTCCCTTTATTTCCATTAGTATTTCAAATGTAGGGGCATTCAAGAGATTATATCTCCTTGCACTCCTCCAAGGGTTGGCTCAACCTTCTCGATCAAGTGCTTTCCCCTTGCGAGGAGTTAACTGCCACTTTTACTTGGCAAGTCTCTTATCGTTGTATTTTTTTTTTTTTTTTTGTTCTCAACTTATCAGGTATGGTCTATGAAGGGAAAGTTACTTTAAGAGGGGGCCGAATTAAGTTTTTTCACCCTTTTTAAAACTTTAAAATAAAAATAAAGTAAAAATGCAACACACACAATTTTGAGTGATTCGGTTTTAAAAGCCTAATCCACTGTCTCAATTTTTCACCAAGGATTTTGGAAAACACAATTTTACTTTTGAAGCTTTTGAGCAAGTTCAACTACTATCCTATACAAGATGCCTTTTCAAGATTTGGTTCAGCCATAAGCAATGCCTTTTATAGGTTCAAACTTAACCTTTATAAGTTTCACAATAAAATATGAAAAGAATTTCTTGAGAGAAAATAAAGATGTTACAAGAAGAACAAAATTTTATCTTAAAAGAGAGGTACAGAATATAGAATTTAAATCACTCTCTCTTAGAAAAACTCAAGAACATTGATCGTGAATGCTTGAGAGAAAGAAAGCTAAGAATGGTTGTGTATTGTGTGGTAAACTTTTTCTTCGAACTCCTTCTCTTATTTATAGGCTTCCAGTATTGAATGCAATTGACTTTGCATTAAACAAATGGAATGTTTTTTTTGTGTCACAACTTGATATTTTACTTTTGTGTTTGATTTTGATGATGAAAAATAAAATTGATTTTTACCCTAAGTCATAAGTTAAGTATATGGTTTTTAAACAAAAATCAATTTCAAATATGTTGTTGAATTAGAATTAAATCAAATGAACTATAATTTTATATATATATATACACACACATATAAATGGAGCAAAATTATGAATTTTATTTGAGAAATTGCATTGAGGAAATAATTATTTTGAATTTTTGAAAGGAAAATTAATTAAAAAAAGGGAAGAGTTTTGGAAAATTCCCATAAACTTTATGGAGATTAGAAATATTATTTTAGGATTTTTCATGAAGACAAATTGAATAAAGTACTTGATTAGGTATTTATTTTTGATTTTGGAAGAATTTACGACTATGAAAAATAGGAAAAATAATAAAAAGTCTGGAAAAAATTAGATTATTGATTTTTCTTGGAAATGATTGGCCAAGAAGTAATTTGGCCATGGATCTTGATGATTTGTGTTATTTTCGACGTTGGCACGTAAATCGAGGCGATGCACATTTTTCGAGATATTCCCAACTTCATGCTAAGGTGAGTGGCCTTATCCCAAGAACTTAAAATTATGATATGATTGCTTATATATACATGATATTTATGAATGCTATGATCATTTTGTCATATTACATGGAAAGTCATGATGTTGCATGGCACGATATTATTGGCATATTAATATTTGTGCATGGGAATGGGATGTCGCCCCGATAGTGTAGCCTTAATTCTCCAAGGACAATTGATGGAATAACGTTAGAATTATCTTGTCGAATGTGCCAAAATTTCGTGTCGGGCTTGTGGGCTAGAGAAGTTACACTAAGACAAATGTTTGTTCATATTATTGCATCATGCATCCGTATATATGTTTTTGGGACTCTCACTAGAAGTTTCATCTTCTAATGGGCTATGCCCTTGGAACATTCAATGTTCTAGTTGAAACTTGCAGCTTAGGCAAGGAGGTGATTAAGATATGACGACACGGGGTGACGTGTCTGATGATTCAGCAGGTTGATCTGGTATTTTGTTTGTTCAGGAAGATCCAGATATGTATTAGATGAAATGAGAAATGACAATGTATGATTGAGGTATCATTAGATTGCACCTGAAGTGTTTAGTTAATATCTTTGGAAACGAGTCTCCATATATTTATGTATTAAGGGTTTTGAAGATATGATGTAATAGTATGGATTCTTATATTATTATAAAGTGAATTGATTATGTATCATATCAGGTTTCGATTATTGCTTCCGCATTTATGATGATTACCTGTCTTAACTTATTGATTCTTATTCTGGTATGCTGAGTAGGTAGAACAGGATTGTCGGGAAATGATTATATTGAGTTTACGGAAAAAAAAAATTTCAAAATTCTTAAGTTATTTAACGCTCGGAAAAGCGAGGCGTTACATGATCATACCCCTTTGAAGCCCTCCTCAAGTCAATCTTAGGGGTACCCTTCTTGGCCTGAAAACACCATTAAAAGGCCTTCAAATGGCTGGTTATAGGTCCGACTTCGGTGAGATACTTGATTTTCTGGCCAATGCTCGAAACCCACTTAAAGCTTGATGAAATCTCACCAAAATCTCTAGAATTGATGCCCAACACTCCAAGAAAAAAAGCCCCTTATTCAACCCCTCTAATTTCTCCAAAGACACGAAAATTTTGATGCCAAAACTTTAAAAACCCTCGACCCTTTTTATAGGCAAACTCGGCCACCTCTCGGTCAATCACCAACTAAGGCTTGGCCTCCAAGCTTCCCCAAGCCACAAACGACCTCTCCCAAGCCAAC
The DNA here is from genome assembly GCA_036245055.1 of Diospyros kaki. NCBI lineage: Eukaryota > Viridiplantae > Streptophyta > Magnoliopsida > Ericales > Ebenaceae > Diospyros > Diospyros kaki. The sequence continues at coordinate 7,636,730 of BSEG01000010.1, forward strand.
CTTGGTTGTCCCATTGCCGAAATCAATGATGGAAAAGTTAGCCACCGACTTTGCAGTGTTCACACTACAGTTTTGAAAATTACATTTTGCCCCCCCTAAGTTTCTTCTAATTCTATTTTGGCCTTTCCCTGAAGCCCTCGAGTTTTCCATTAATGCCACTAAGACCCACAAGTTCTAGAATCTTCATTTCCTCCCAAAAAATTTAGAAAATGTATCTTTTGACCTCTCTCTAGTAAAATTAAAAAATTACACTTTGGCCCGAGTGAACGATTTGATCGATAACCATTTTGTTTCAACCCAAAACCACTTCAAGGTTGTTCTACTTACAAAATCAAAGTCTCTTAAAGGTTTTGTTGACTTCCTGATAGTTTCTTACGATGATTCGATTTTTCAACCTGAATCACAACTGTACCGAAAATGGTTTCCGATCCGATTTCTTTTGGTGCTATAAATTACGTCTCGAAATGCTCGTCAATACTATATCATTTTCCTTAGACATTTAGGTTTCAAGACACTCCCTTCAGTTGATTTGATTACTCAATACTGTAAAAATTACACTATTGCCCTAAATCTTTTGGGAAATTCTACTTACACCCCAAATAAATTACACTTATAACCTTATGAAATTCTCGGGTGTTACAGTATATCTTTTATAAAAATACAAATTTATCATCATTCATTACTCTATACTTTTGTTGTATGATGAGTCCTTGGATTTCCTATTTAAGAGTCTTATTCTTAAACTTGTTAAGAATATGTGACGAGACTATCTGATAATGGGATTTCTTAAATATTACTGGTCCTTAGATTAATCAGATGGCGAATCTGATTATCTATTATGCACTAGCATAAGGTTTACTACCTTGTTTAATATGAATTTAAGGGTGGTGAGTCACATACCATATGTCATGGGGATGTCTCTAGTAAACTCATAAGTGGTTGTTGGAGAACAACGCACTAAATGTGACATTAATGACTGATTACCTGGCATTATGGATAATGGTCATGTCATCAAGTTGTGATTGTGCAACTAATCCTTAGACTTGAACTGACATGGTTGTCTTCTATATTGGTGTGCGTGATTTGCTAATGCGCCAAACCATTCAATTGAGAAGTAGGGATATTCATCTATGTGGTTTCGTATTGCTAGTGGATGGAGGTAGGTATTCAAGGATAGGATTTATCACCCTCATTTCGGTGAGGCGAACGTCCTATGTGGTCTACTATTAGTGTGACAAAAAAGTCATTAGCCAATGTAGTATGATTAATCAGGAAAGTGTTTGCTGAGATGCCATCTAGTCACGATGAGATCTAACACATAGTTTTGAGTTTTTGAGTTTATCATACCATGACTCTCGCTCGGTCGGGACGTTGAGTGACAGAAAAATTGTATTACACAGTAATCGTTAACTATAATAGGTTCACTTGAAGTTTGACTTCATTGTCTACTATATTGGTATTGACCGCTGCTAGGAATTTCCCACGACCTTTCAGAACATCACTAGAACATGGAGAGATTCTCGTGACGGGTTAAGGTGATTTAGCAACCATCAAAAGGGTTTTAGCGTTATCTGATTGCTATTACGCAGTAAACCTAAAAAGTCACACACCATATAGTGTGGCAATTGGTATTGGCATTAACATTGTGCACTTGTTATGTCTCTGGCATCATTAATAGTTAATGATGGTTTTGTTATATCATTAAATGTTAGTGACTCAATTTGTTAAAAATTGATGAGCTGGTCTCGTTTCTTCGGAAGTAGCATTGAGAGTCAAATGCCTTAGCAGTTAACTTGCTTGAGAATGGGAGTCGAATCCTAGTGTTGCCTCAACCAAGGTTAGTGCCTTACACATGGCACAAAATTGGAGGGGGTGGTGGTGATTTGGGAGGCATAGCAGTTAACGGGAGCAATTACAAGAAGGGTGCTTGATTAGTGGTTAATTTTGTAAAATTTTGTTATAATTATAATCTTTTTTTTATTTTAAATTGGTTTAATTGAATAGTTATTTATAATATATATAAATATATATAATATATAAATTGAATGCCATGCGTGAAGCATATATATATAATATATAATAACATTTGAATTACAGGCATGAAGAATGTGGGCTTGGAGACTCAAATTGGATTGAAGAATGAAGAATTCAAACCCAGCCCATGAAGAATTAAAGCCCAGTGCATGTCCATTAAATTGAAGGCTCAAGGCCCAATGCATGTTTAAGGCCCAATTTGAGCAACCCATGGAAGACATCATTTAGAGAAGGCCCAAGCATTTTTAATCTTAATGAAGGCCCAAGCATTTTTAATCTTAATGAAGGCCCAAGCATTTTTAATCCTAATGAAGATAAAAAATCCAATTGTAATTTTTTTTTTATTTTTAAATATTTGTTTTATGAGTGCTTTATTAGGTGTGTGTTTTTAGCTAAAATTTATTTAACTTTAGGTGTATATTATAGCTAAAATTCATTTAACTTTAAGTGTGTGAGTGCTCATTAGATATAATTATATCTAGTTGAATAATTGAAATTGTGTGGTTTGTATTGTATCTTGTGGGCTATAAATAGATCATTTGGTTGCACTTGTAAATGTCTATTATTATTCTTGAATCAAAGTTTAGTTATTTTCTTAGAGTTTCTCTTTAAGAATTGCTTTTGTTCTATCTTATTTTCTCTTGCAATCTTACTTCTTTTCTTTCTTCTCTTGAATTCTCATGTCATTTATTTTTACTTTATTATTTACCGACAAAATGGCCGGTTAATTTCTGTCTTTAATTTTTTACAATTTTAATTCTTGTCTTTTTATTATTCACCACCTAAATGGCTGGTTAATTTTTGCTATTTTAATTCTTGTAATTTAAATTTTGTCATTTAAATTATGCCATTTAAATTTCTGTCAATTAATTTACAAATGAAGATGAGTAGCTAAACCCAATTTTGAGTTAAGCCAAGGACAGTGTCTAACACTAATGATTCCCAAATAAAGTTACGCTTTAAATGAGTGATTAATTTAAATTTCAATATGGGTGTGTATTATTAATTGAGAAATCACTAGATTTAGATTGGAGCGTAAGCCTAACTTAAAGATTTTATGCCACGTATGAGAGTTACTAGAAATGAAAATGCTATTATACCCAAACTCAGATGATTAATTTATTTATTTTGTGTATTAATTGCAATCGAATTTATGATAATTGCTTAAACTAGAATCCCACATTATCATGTATGGGGATTGCTTAAATTAGAACTATCATTATCTCTAATTGTATTTAATAACAAACCCTAATATCTGAAATTAAATTAATGTTGCTAATTTTTTCTGCTAAAAATTAGGGATCAAGAGGTTGGTGTTCATGCATTGAAGGCCACCAAGTATGCCTATCTTCTATCATTTTATTACCGATTGAGGACAATGTGCAATTCAAGTTGGGGGGTAAGGTGTACTTAGGAATTGATTTATTGGTGTTTGAAATTGATTCATTATGCAAATAATTTTGTTTGATTCGATAATATTGTCTTGTGTGGTATATATGATTTTATTAGGCCCATAAAAAAATTAATTAAAAAATAAAATTAAAAATTAAAAAATTAAAAAAAAAAAGAGACAGAATTGACGTTGGGGGTAACCACTTTTCTCGGGCAGTGTAATCACACTGCCCTATAAACAAAGAGGCATATTGCCAAATGTTGAAAAATGAGATGCTAGACGATGCCAAGCATGTTAGCGCAATTATGGCATGCCTCGAGCCGAATGTGGAATAGTGGCACCTATTGCTCTATAAGAGACTTCATATCTGTAAGAGACAAGCCACACTTCTGCAAACAAATTCAGTCTTCTCTCCTTCGTGTTGTTCTCCAATGAGATACTCTCGTTCATTTTGTAAGATTCATAGTTTTTAGTTTTCTTTTACTATAATTGTGTTTTAATTTTAAAAAAAAATGAATCTTCAACTCTAAAAAATTCGCAAGTACTATCCGTCTGTCCCAATGAATGATTTGAAAAAAAAATTATGCCGGTAAGTGTGAAAGACTTAGAATGTTAATGTATAATAACATCCCTGAAGATATTCGTTGGTTAATCGAAGCAAAAGTTTGATTACTAGGTGAAATTTCACCTAGTTTTAAGCACTTTTTGGGCTTAAAGAAGAGTAGTTTTGCAAAGAAACGAAGAACGAATAAAGCAAACGGTTGTCACAAATGTGCTCGTTGGAGCTGTAACACACGATGCAAATCTGTGGGGTTTACGTCCGTAAATCAAGAAGATAAAATTAATTTCATAAAGGATGAACTGAGTAAGGAGTCTTTAGATGATATCTGTTTGACTCTTGAGATGCATCTGTGTGGAATAGTGCAAAGAGAACTTATTGCTTTATGAACCCAGTTCATAAGTGACCATCAACGCTATAGTCTTGGGAATCTAACTACAAACGACCCTGTTTGTCAATCTATAAGAAAATTGGATGGGAAGTCTATCCCCACTACATAGAATGTGTTTAACCCATTTTTGGACGTGAAACCAAAGGAAGATGTGAGCCATAATCACAACTACTTGTACATACGCATGATTTTTGTTTGTGTTTATTTCTTGTTGAATTCTTGTATAGCTGCTTTTGATCACCAAACCTCTTTTCAGAGCATACAGAAGGAACAAACATAAATAGAAGGTCAGTTAGTTCATCAAATCAATACCATATATGTACTTTGTGACTCTCAACTTGAGAGCAATAGTTGTTACGCACTTGCAGTAAACGAACTTGACCTAAAATTAGGAGAGAAAAAAATTAATTTGGTATATGGAGGGGAAAGTCGTGGATTGAATGGTTGTGTTTCACAAGTTGCACATTTTGGAAAATCATGTGGTAGGTGTAATGCCAATCCTTTTGGCTGAACCACATATTTTTTAGATTACACGCGATCAACTTATAGAAACGAATTCTATGTTTGAGCGCATGGCTTGTAAGATTTATCAGTCAGACGCCTTCATTGTTTTACCAGGAGGTTTTGGTACACTTGAAGAAATCTTTTTTATAATCTCCTGGGCCAAGAGCAATCTACATACCAAATCCATTGGAATTTTAAATGTTAACCATTTTTTCGATGGGTTGCTCTCTTTTCTTGATCAGGCTGTGGATCAAAAGTTCATTTCTCTTTTAGCAAAAAAGATTCTCATTTCTGTATCTACCATTGAGGAGCTGTTAGAGAAATTACACGCTTATGTTCCACAGCACGATTCTTATGAGCCTCAGATAGATTGGTCTAAGGTAATCAGAAACAAGTGTAAAAAATGTCCAATTAATTTAGATTTATCCCTGTAAGACAAGTCTATGATAAGATGACCGAGTAAGGAATACTTTTTGTACTCTTAAGACACATCTCCTATTCCTTGCATGAAATTTCTTTTCTTGTGTTCTTAAAAAAAAAAAAAAAATTGTGGAGTGTTGTTAGTCAAAGTCTTTGATAAGATGGCTGAGTAAGGAGTACTTTTTATACTCTTGAGACGCATTTTGTCTATCTTATGACTTGCATGAAATTTTTATTTTGGTGAGAAAATATAAATATATATATGGTATGCTCATTTATTTGTTTGAATTTTAGTAGTTCACAGTAAATCTATGGACTTATGAAGTTACAGATAGTTCTAACAACCCTATTTTATTACTGCAATTCAGGTTGGAGGGTATAAGGTCTAGTTATGAATTATTTGGCTTATGTTTAACTGTGAGTTTGTTATTACTTGCTTGTAGTCTTGTGTGAATTGATTATCTTTATCTGCTCTTATTAGAAAAAAAAATTATGTGTTTTAAATAATGTTATTCCTAAAGTTTTGGAGTTATGCACTGATAGCTGGTTAAGTTTGCAATACGAAACATGAATGCATTGATTTCTTATTTGAAAACGTATATGCATTAAAACAAGTAATTTGCATTCATCGAGTATTCAAAATTTAAAAATTGGTTATCAGTCATAAAGTCAAAGGTAACAGTAATTAGCTGATTAGTACACTGTATGATCTCTTAACATAAGTGGAGACTATTACCCAAGTGAGTGTTTGAGCCTAACAACCATTAATTCTGAGTGAAATAACACTTACTCTAAATATGCTTTATTATTTATGTCATCTTTTCAATAGCTTCAAAACATCAACTCGCTTTGAATGTCTAGTATGATAGCAGATGAATTTGACTTATTTCAAACTTCGAATTAGATGACTGAGTAACATCGTTTTGTAGAAGTATGATAGAAGGATCAATTTTTTTTTTCATTTTGGGCCTATTAACATTTTTTTTTTCTTTACATTAACTTTACTTGCTAGCCCATTTGAGCCATTTTCAGTACAATTTAACCCACAACCATATAAATTTTGTCTAACCTGGTGTGTTTTTGGGAATTAGTCTATCTAGCTATTTTTATTTTTTAAAAAAAAAAGAAAAAAAGAGAAAAAAAAAGAAGTAAAAAAAAGTGAAAAAAAAGAAAGGAAATTCTCTTAGCTATTCAACACAATTGTTTCAAAATAAATGCTAAAAAAAATAAAAATAAAAAATAAAAAAATTCCCGACATATCCTTTGCGCACTCTACCATTTTCTTTGACAACCTGCATTAACCTCATAGCCCCATTATAACCTGGTCTGGTCCTTCTTGATGCTATAAATCATGTGATCTTAGAATTCGAGTTTGGAGTAAGGTATTTTGTTTAAATTCAGAAGTTACTCATCTAGAGCATTATTCCAGTCATGAAGCTATGTCAATTTCCCTATTCTTTCCTGAAAATACGTTCCTTGTATTTGAATGACATCGAGTTTTGAACTTATTCTGCATTTACTCTTATAATGGTGCGTCCTCTTGTGTGTACACCTAGGGAATCCTTTTTATTAGAGGAAAAATCCATAGTAAGATTTAAAGTCAAAACTTAGAGGGAGTAAGTCTGTGTGTTGGTTATCCTAATTGCCATTCCTGAGATTGTATGATTTTTAACTAAAAATCTGATTTAGAATGCTAAATTACTTATTCGATTTTATGCATTTCGGTTTCGAATTTGAAAATTTTACATTCATACAGTTATTGTGAATAAATCTTAGCAAGTGTATAGTCTGATTGTTAAGGGATTAGCAATGTTTAAGTTAGGGGTATGATTAGTGGTTAATTTTGTAAAATTTTGTTATAATTATAACCCCTGTTTTTATTTTAAATTGATTTAATTGAATAGTTATTTACAATATATATAAATATATATAATATATAGTATATAATATATAAATTGAATGTCATGCGTGAAGCATATATATATAATATATAATAACATTTGAATTGCAGGCATGAAGAAGGTGGGCTTAGAGACTCAAATTGGATTGAAGAATGAAGAATTCAAACCCAACTCATGAAGAATTAAAACCCAACGCATGCCCATCAATTTGAAGGCTCAAGGCCCAGTGCATGTTTAAGGCCCAACTTAAGCAATCCATGAAAGACATCATTTGAAGAAGGCCTAAGCATTTTTAATCCTAATGAAGATTAAAAACTCAATTGTAGAAATTTATTTTTTTATTTTTAAATATTTGTTTTATGAGTGCTTTATTAGGTGTGTTTTTTAGCTAAAATCCATTTAACTTTAGGTATGTATTATAACTAAAATTCATTTAACTTTAAGTGTGTGAGTGCCCATTAGATTTTATTATGTCTAGTTGAATAATTGAAATTGTGTTGTTTGTATTGCATCTTGTGGGCTATAAATAGCTCACTTGGTTGCACTTGTAAATGATTATTATTATTCTTGAATCAAAGTTTAGTTGTTTTCTTAGAGTTTCTATTTGAGAATTGTTTTTGTTCTCTCTTATTTTCTCTTGCAATCTTACTTCTTTTCTTTCTTCTCTTGAATTCTCATGTCATTTATTTTTACTTTATTATTTACCGCCTAAATGGTCGGTTAATTTCTGCCTTTAAATTTCTACAATTTTAATTCTTGTTTTTTTATTATTTACCGTCTAAATGACTGGTTAATTTATGCTATTTTAATTCTTGTAATTTAAATTCTGTTATTTAAATTATGTCATTTAAATTCATGTCAATTAATTTACAAATGAAGATGAGTAGCTAAACCCAATCTTGGGTTAAGGCAAGGACAGTGTCAAACGCTAATGATTCCCAAAGAAAGTTGCGCTTTAAATGAGTGATATTAATTTAAATTTCAATATGAGTGTGTATTATCAATTGAGAAATCACTAGATTTGGATTGGAGCGTAAGCCTAACTTAGAGCTTTCATGCCATGTATGAGAGTTACTAGAACTGGAAATGCTATCATACCCAAACCCGGATAATTAATTTAGTTGTTTTGTATATTAATTGCAATCGAATTTATGATAGTTGTTTAAACTAGAATCTCACATATCATGTATGGGGATTGCTTAAATTAGAACTATCATAATCTCTAATTACATTTAATAACAAACCCTCATATTTGAAATTAGATTAATGTTGCTAATTTTTTCTGCTAAAAATTGGGGATCAACGGGTTGGTGTTGAAATTGTCTTAACTCAAGTCTTATCTAATTCTATATTTTTACATTTAGTGTTTATTTTAATTTCTGCCTTACTTTATTTCCTAGCATTTGTTATTTGAAAATCCATAAAAAAAAAACATGTTGCCAATTCATCCAAATGTGTGTGTGTGTGTGTGATATTCTTTTTCTTTTGTCATAAATAAATCTCTCAGTTGACGACCTGAACTCATCTAGAAAATACAAATTTAAATTTGGACTACAACTGCATTTGTACACTGACAAGTATAAACCTTTCATCTAAATAAAGAAAAAAATATAAAAGTTTTATTGTGTTTTTATTGTGTTTTAATTGTAAGGTGATAGTGCAGTCAGTGCTCTACTTGGCTTTTACTCTCTGTCTTTCTTTTATTTTCTGCTTCAAAAAATTACAGCAGCGTAATTGTTATGCGCTAGGTAATTTCGAATAGTCCAAAGAGACAGACAGGTACTAGTGAATCAACATCCTCAAGCTAGCACGAGATGAGAACCGTGACGTGGTACTAGGTAGCTTGCTAAGTGTGGACGGACTATGCCCTCCACATGGTGAGGGGGATACGGTCTCAGTGTAAAAGCAATTTCTACACTCACCTGACATCAAGCTACAGGTAAGTTATTTATTGTATTTTCTGTAATAAAATATTGTGTTGCTTAAATGCTCAAACTATGCATGGTGTGTGTATTTATGTATTCCACTCCATATATCTGATATGCAAAATTTTTTAAATTTACCTACACCACCATACATGTATAACAACAGTGGAGTGTAAGATCCGTGTTGGCAAGGGGTGCTAATGAGTGCTTAGATAAATGATGGCTCGATCTACTATTCGGGAGAGTACAATCCTCAAGGAGAAGCTCGATCTATTGTTCAGGAGAGCAAAGAGGGTACCCTAAGTCTTTAGATGCTTCGTGAGTCTTTGGGAGATTTGCTGCCCGATAACTCGAGTCTTTGGCTAGTTGGTCTTTAGATGGCTTTGCTATGGATGAAGTCTTCGGATGAGTAGGCTTTGGGAGAGTTAGGGAGTCTTCGGATGAGTTTGTGACACAAACACACTCAGAAGGCACGCGAAAAGCTTCCCTATGCAGACCTAAGTCAAATGATGCTATGGTGTAGAGTGAAGTATGCATGCAAGTTGTATAAAGCTTTGGATGATTGTCTTCAGATGGGAGTCTTCGGATTGGTTTGGGTCTAGAGTGTTAGACATGGGTTTAAGTCTTCAGATCCTAGATCTGGGTCCTCCTTCTTTTGGCACGTACTCGGGGGTATTTATAGGAGCTAATGGTGGGGGCCATAGGACACGTGGCATGCATGCGTGACCCGACTCTTCAGGGAAAAATGTTGTAGATGAGGCTAAAGGGCTTGAAGGTACCTTTGAGGATGAGATGTTACGGAAGAGAATCCTTCATATGAGACTTCTCAGAAGACTTTTTGAAGTCATCAAGAGACATGGGCTCAGAAGATTCTTAGGATGACTTAAGAGCAAAGGCTTGGCTTCACCGAAGACTCTTCAGAGTCATCAGGTGACTTTGACCCGAAAGACTCTTCGGATGAGTCTTAGACTTAAGGGGTTTGATGACCTTATGGTTTGTTTGAAGACTCTTCGGAGTCTTCAAGAAACTCTTGCTTGGAAGACTCTTTGGGGTTATATGGGTCTTCGCCCTTTCTCGAATACTTGGTTTTTTGGATTTTTGACTTTGATTTTTCTGAGGCACCCCACAACAATAGCTTTAGTTGCAAGGTAAAGGGAAGAGTATAGTTTCTCTGAGTGCCCGATGCCCCGAAGACTGGGATGTAGATTTGCTTGGATTGAGGCAAGATTAAACTGCTTTGAGTCATCAGAGGGAAGTCTTCGGATGACTTGGTGACGGTTCGTCTTCTGAAGACTCGGCTATAATTAGGTGGTGGCCCTATGCGGGCTATATCTTCCACTTGATTTTTACCCAAAGGTTTTCCGTCATCTAGAGTACCCAAAGATTGACCATTCCAAAGACTTTTTACAAGCTTTCTAACTCTTTTGAAGACTCTAAGTCTTCGGAAGACTTTTCTCCCAAAGACTTTCCCTTTTGAAAAACTTACAATTTCTAATGGCTTATTCTCAACCAAATCCTAGGTCGCGAACAGGCATGTCTGGTGGCCATAGGGTTATCATCTCTTCTAGGCTACAACTCTCGGTGCTAAGGAGCAAGGATGTGAGGAGTGTGGCACGAGCGTTCAGCATCCCGAGGGTATGGAGGCCAATAAGGCCTTACAAGAAGAAGTTTATGACCACAATAATAAAAGACCAAGTAGCAATTCACGTGAATAGTCTGAGGGGTGGACTTAGACTCCTACTGCACCCTTTTAGGATGCAATTTTAGAAGGACGATATGTTTTTTCCGGCTTAGCTACACCTAAATGGCTAGGCTGTGTTGATGGAATTTTTTGTCCTGTGCAAGGAGTGTAGGGTAAAGCCTAGACCTACTTTATTTCGCTATTTTATCCGGACCACATGGGGGGAGAACGAATTCACATCGCTCTAGACCACGGTGGATAGTGTGAAGCTTTTCAAGGGTGCACCATAGAAGGTGGATGGTTTTGAAACTCCTTGATTGGTGGTTTGACCATCTGTAACTTGTGACGATTTTGGCATATCGTAGCCTTGAGGAAGACGGTGCGTAAGTGGTTAAACGCGAGGTCGATGGTGTAGGAGCACCAAGAGGAGATTGACAAACTAGCCCAAGGGGGTCCATTGGCCTTTTCTGACTTAATTGTCGACGAGCACCTAATGGTGGCAGGGTGGATGGTGATAGAGGAGGATGAGGGTGCTTACTTGTCAGAACCCACAACTCAAGGTGTTGGGCTTTCGGACTCGACCAGACCCAAGAGGGTCGCTCCCCAAGTATCCCATTCATTGGAGGAGGAGGACGGTGAGGAAGAAGAAGACGAGGAGGAGGTTGACGTCATTGGAGATGAGGATGAGGCGAGAAAAGAGGAAGAAGAACAGTGTGAGGCGGAGACAGACCCCGAGGGTGCTTACCATGCCTTTATTTTTTACTTTTGGAATATTCTAATTAGTTTGCTATTTTCTTGATTTGCAGAGATGGAGCAATTTTAAAGGATCAGCGATGAGCAAAGCAACAACAACAATAACAACAATCTGCTTGCGCCCTCAACTCTGAGGGAATTGAGGAGGGGGAAATTCCCCTAGCTTAAAGAAGCAAAAAAGCTAGATTGGAAGGAAATGGCACTAGCAACGTAGGGGCAGCCTCCGAGTTGACGACATATGACTTTTTTAACCTGCCCCTCGTCATTCTTCCACCAAGTCGAAAGGGACTTCAAGCATAGAGAGTTGCCGAAGCCACCTTCTCCACTAAGCCCAAGGACGCAGGCGACACTAGATACTGCTAGGGCTAGGGTAGCAACGAAGGTAGAGGCGAGGGCTCAATAGGAGCAAGCCCGACTCGAAAGGAATCACAGCCAACACCGAGCTGTGGACTCCATCAACGAATAGAGTACCTGCCTCGTCGAGACCTGGAGATGGAATCCAAGGCACATTCACCCATGTTCCCCATCCTGGGGAATACACGAATGGGTAATCCCTCTCCCATATCGGCAGCTGAAGGGGCACAAATTTCGAGTGTGCTTGGGGCTTCTTGATACAGATTTGGTGGTAGAGCCTGGTGTGGGGGTAAGATTGATATATGCCACGATGCTATTGCGCATTGAACAGGAGATCGAGCAGTGCACATCGAAGGCTTTGGACCTTGAGGAGCGACACTTAGTTAAGGTAAGCACTTTTTGGCTTTGATGTTTAGGTTGAAATATTTCTCAAGCTCTAAAGTTTGGTTTGGTTTTCTCTGCAGAGTGTCCAGAGGCAGGTCGTTGCCATTGGAAGTGCACAGGTTGACCTTGCTAAAGCCAAGGCGAACAGGCAAAAATGGATAAACGAAGGCATCTGTCTTCGATCTGAATGGAGCTTTCTTGAGCACAAAGTCAAGGACCTTGAGGACTGCAAAATGAGCCTGGGACCTTGAGTTAGACATTGAAAGAATAAGGAGGGAGAGAAACTCCCTCAAAGATGACAACGGACAAATAAGGTGCGAGCTGGAAGAGCAACAGAAGATCACCACAACCCTTCAGATTGCCAACACTACGTTTATAGAGAAGAATAAGCGCATGATGAAGGGGACGGAGAACTTGTGCGTCCGACTTTGGGAGGTAGAAGGGAAAGTCGAAGAAGCTACCTACCAGTTGAGGGAAGTAAACGTCGACGCCATCCGAGTGGCGGCAGTGAAAGAGTACAAGCTCTCTTGAGAATGCTACACGAGGAAGGAGGAGCATGCCTCAGGCTTTATGAAGTATGGCTTTTACTTAGCTGGAGGCTATTTAGAGAAGACGGGTCCTGGGGAGATCTTTTTGAAGTTGGTTTTCACACTGGGGATGTTGGGTTTCAACATCCTTGATTGGCAGGAGTTCTAGAATCCAAAGCCGACTGCGTCAGTAGATTACATAAAGGTTGGTTAGGAGGACGATTTGTCCAACCTTACTGGTCTGTGGAGTCCGCTTGTGCCTGAGCTGTCTTTGGGACCCTAGGGGCATGCCAGACTTGGCTATGGGAGATATGCTAGAGGCTATTGATGCTTTGGTAGGTATCGACCTGTTGGGTCTAGATGTCCTAGAAGACAGTCAAGCAGTGACTTCTACCGCCTCTTCTAAAGGTGATCCTTTTCACCCTGCCTTAGGATATGTTTATTTTGCTTTTTGATGTTTTTGGATCGATTTTATAACTCATTTCGACTATTGTATTCCAAGTTTCATATATATCAATGAAATGAGTATTTTTTGGGAAGGATGAGCATTTCAAGGACTAAGTGTGAATGCTTGGTGTGTTTGTATGCACATATGTATAAAAATAGAATGGCATAGAAGATTATGTAAAGTAACTAAACGCTTGTTAATGGTGATTACTGATTACCAATAATTGCGTGCAAGACTTGATTGCCTCAAAGGGAATTGTAAGCTTTGTGAGTACCTGCACACACATATACAAAGAAAACCTAGCTTCCCAGTGTAACTATCTCGGGGATGTCAGTTTGCCCCAACTTTTGGGTGGTAAAACAGTTGTATATGTGAAATTATGATAGTAGAGAATGATTATATAAATGACAATGTACCTATCGAGATACTATGAGATGTAGAGTCCGTTAAGCATCCAAAGCACAAGGGTAGCAGGTGGTATCATTGCCTCCAACACAACTAAGGGGATGGGTCATGTCCCAATCTTCCGGACCGCCTTAGACTCACAAATCTCGTTGGGGTTTAACGGACGCCGCTGCATGCCCTGTTCATTTAGTCTCATAGGGCTTTTAGTTTGTCACTAAGGAGTAGTGGGAATTTGAATGTCCAATTCATGCTCTCACGGGACGCAAGAAGGAGGATCACCAAAACTTGTAGTGTCTCCTTGAGAAAGGTCTAGTCAATGGAGAAGCGTAGACATGCTCATCAGGCTCCTTAGCGCAATGTAGGAGTTGAGTACTAATGAACCTACATAAAAGAAATGCTTTTGTGGCATTATGCCTGATTGGTCATGGCCATGTTGGCACATGTGAGTCATTGTTCCCTAAACCCCATTCCTTCCATCTATATATACAGGGCACGAGAATAGCAATTAGGAAAAGACACCACCCTCGGTCTTTGCATTCAAAGACAAATTAAATTGGTTCTCACAGGAGCATGCCTGACGGCTCGTATGTGTGAGTAAGATTTGACTGGGTGGAAAGACGTGGGTGCTTGTGGCACAGGACTTACGTTGTAGCACTCTATTTTGTTTGTGTTGTTTAGCGTATTTTGCTTACGTTTGTAATCAGAGTGAGAAAGAATATTTTATTTTCATGGTTCGATGTTTCACCTACATCTGCAATAAGAAAAAGAATGCCAATATTTTGTTTCCGCGGTTCGACATTTTTCCTACGTCCGCAATTAGAGAGAGAATACCAATATTTTGTTTTCGCGATTCGTCATTTCGCCAATGTCTGCAATCAAAGAGAGAATACTAATATTTTGTTTATGCGGCTTGGCATTTCGCCTATATCCACAATTAGAGATAGAGAGAATACCAATATTTTTTTTTTTTTTTTTTTGCGGTTCGAAGTTTCGCCTATGTTTGTAATTTGAAGATTTATCGTGATTTAAAATTGATCTGGTATGAGACACAGTCACTTTAAGGGAAACACTTTCCTTTTTCTGTGTTCCTGAGGGATCTGACAGTCACAAGGGTTGGCATAAGGAATGGAAGTATCTTTGAGAGCAATACACTATCCCAGGTTAACGTATAGACATATGCCAGTGTTCTAGTGGGATGTATATAAGAAACCCGATATAATGTAAGTGTCCACATTAATATGTAAGTCCAGATAACTACATCACAAGGCACACCTCCAAGTTAAGGCTGTCAAATCTGAAGAGTTCCTTATAGAAACGTCATAAGCTGTGAAATAACAAGAAATCTACGTAGATTACACATTTCCAACTCTAAGCAGAATCAAAGTTTGCCTAAAGTTGCAAGTGTCGGATTTGCTTGAGGTGAGACACGGGCAAGATGAAGCTAAGCAAAAGCACTTCACATGGCATCAAGGCTGCCAACGATAATTGTATAATTTCCATGTTTCAAATTAATGGTCCACCTTGCGTATCGACTTGGAAGGTAATGACAATTTGATGAGTGTGCGAAGATTAACAAAGATTGGGGCAGAATCTCATGACCAAGTTCTCAGCTAGGTCTTAGTCTCAGATATAATCATCTTTTGGTTCCAAGAATCTTAGAAGATTATCAGGACTTAAACTGAGCAAAAAGGGTACCATGCCCCTGGCTCCCCAATGCGAGTCAAGTTCAAATTTTGGCTATGTTGTTACAAGACAAATCAGACATGTATATATGTACAGAAAGTAGGAAGTATAACATGCATCGCGCACACACACCACATTCACTATTTTCTTTGTACAAATATGTTTTGATTACGTGGTTCAGTACATTCACCTACATCTGTGATTTACAGTGGGGAAGATTAGTTAATACTTCCTGTGTTTAAGTGTTTCTTCTTGCAGTGTAAGCCTGTTGGTGTAGACTTCCAGGTTGGTTGAATATTAGAGGCCCACATAACGAGGTGAAGGCTGTCATTTAGGATGGCGCTTCTATAGTAGTTATGACACCTCAATGGCTCATTTAACCCTTAGCGAATCTCGAGTGGATAGATAGGATCCCATGTCCTTGGGGCCTGTGATAAGCCATGACGTCGTCTCATTCATGTAAGAATACAGAGAGTTAAACTATTGTACACGCTGAACGGTTTATAGTAGGTAGGTAACAGTGGTAGTTAAGGATTTTCGAGGGAGTGGTCACTTCATTGCATTAGCTACTGAAGGTGTTCTCTTCTTATATGAGTTGTCACGAGTGAATAGAGCCTCTTCTCATCAATTACTTCCTCAACAATCCTTCTTACTTGTAACTTCGAACGGCCCTGTTCCGGCAAGTAGCAGTCTCTTACTACCCCTTTCGTGGCATAACTCGTATCTTCTATAATGCCAAGTAAGAAGGCGTTCTTGGTTCATAAAACAATCTTGCAGGGGACTAGGTTTCATATTCATGTGGGAACACGCTTGCGAGACGGTTTAATCTAAGATGTCGCCCTTTCTAGTGGATGACTGCTCTCAAAAACTTCTAGAGGAGCAGTAACTTCACTAGGCTAACCTTGGGGCGGTATTCCTCCTCGGTGAGCTTCATTATTGGGAAGGATGGTCCTTTCAAGTTCAGGAAGTGTCATCGTTTGTTGCCCAAACTTGGATCTTTGAGGGATAATGTGAGGTACTGTCTTGCCAACTAATGTTTTCCCAGCTTACCTTGCCTCATCTTATATCTGGCCCCCAAGGAAGACCAAGTCAAGGAGCACTTATCGACTGAGCTAGTTGCATTTCTAAGGGAGATGGCATAATAGTAGGAGAAAAGCCTTTGAAATCGCATAACAGTAGGGGAAAAACCCTGAATCAGGGGACATAGCGGAGTGACGCCCCCTTGTGGTAGCCTCCCTTTGTCTGGGGAGACTAGCATGTGTGTCTTCAGATTGGGATGCCCTTGCCTGAGAGGACTTTGTACCTTTCACCATGGAATTTGACTTTTTGCTCTTTTCCCATAGACGACGCTAAATTGCTGGTGCTAGAATACAACAATTAGGTTTATATGTCATAGGAATCAGCTTGGTAGAGCCCAGAGAGGAAGTGGGGTGTAAAGTCCTTGCCAGCAAGAGGTGCTACTGAGTGCCCAGATAGAGGATGGCTCGATCCGCTATTCGAGAGAGCAGGATCCTCATGTCGGAGCTTGATCCATTGTCTAGGAGAGCAAAGGGGGTCCCCAGAGTCTTCAAATGCTCAGTGAGTCTTCAGGAGACTTGCTCCCCGATGACTTGAGTCTTCAGCTAGCTAGTTTTTAGATGGCTTGGCTATGGAGGAAGTCTCCGAATGAGTAGGCTCCGGGAGAGCTGAGGAGTCTCCGGATGAGTCTACAGCACAAACACAGTCAAAAGGCATGTGGGGAGCTCCCCCACGTGAGCCCTCCGATGCCTAAGTTAAATGATGCCATAGTGTAGAGTAAAGTATGCATGTATGATGTATAAAGCTTTGGATGATTTTCTTCGAATTGGAGTCTCTGGATCGGTTTGTGTCTAGAGTGTTGGACTTGGGTTTGAGTTTTCAGGTCTAATATCTGGGTCCTCTCCATTTTGGCTCGTACCTGGGGGTATTTATAAGCGTTGATGGTGGAGGCGACAAGACACGTGGAATGCAGGCGTGACCTGATTCTTTGGAGTCTTTGTGATGTTATAATCGTATAATAGTAACACCATAACACAAGAGGAGGGTGAATTGGGTGTTTGAGAAATTTAGAACTTTTTGGGAGGTTTTGAAAACAAAATATAAAAACAATGAAATGAAATCAAAATAAATGCAAGAGAGACACAATGATTTATAGTGGTCCAGCCAAATGGCCTACATCTACTCCATTAGCTCTTCACTAAGGATTTGAAACAATTCACTAAACCTCCTACCACACCCGGTAAGCCCTCTAGCAACCTTGTTAAGAATTACAACTTCTTACTTCACAAATATGCCATTTAGCTCAAAAGCTAGGAAATACAGATTTCCAATAAATAATATAGGCCCTCTAGCTAGCCCTCTAGCTATATAAGTTAGGAAAATAGAGAATGATACAAAAGAGAGAAGATCTAAGGGCTTCTTTTGGCACTTTTGGCTCATTTTGACTTTTTGTACTTTGGATTTATACTTATTAATGAAATGAGCATTATTTTTTGAAAAATGGTAGATGCTTGGGATTGCTAAGTGCATAGGCACAGTGGGTGTGTATGCATGACACATGGCATGCTAATGTGAGTCTCCCAACTCTTTAGAGAAAATGCATCGAATGAGATTAGAAGGCTTGGAGCATTTTCAGGGTCAAAGTCCCTCGATGAGTAACCTCTAGATAGGTTTGAAGACTCTTTGGAGCCATCGGATGGCTTGGGCCTGGAGACTCTGAATGAGTCTTGGCCTTGAAAATGCTAAGGCTGGACCTTCCTAGAGACTCTCTGGAGTCTCCAAGAGATTCTTGCCCCAGAAAACTCTTCGGGGTCATCTAGGTTTTCGGCTTCCTTGGAATATATCTATGAATTTTGGGATTTTTGGATTTGATTTTCCTAGAGCACCCCACAACAACTCTTATGTATCTTCTTTAAAAAAAAATAAAATAACCACATTAACAAGATTTAAACTCAAAATAACCATTAATTTCTCAAATGACTCAACTAGTAAATGAAAGCCTACGGTAGGATGAACCTCAATGTAATCTTGATGTTTAGAAGCAAAATGATTCTTTGATGATCGTTTAAGTTTATTTCTTCCTCATTTTCCAAACACTTTTAACACAATTTGCAATATTCCGTTGTAGGTATGGGGTGGATAGAATTCTACTTTATCATTGACTCTTCAATTCTCTATCTTAACCGTTCCCTTTGAATTACTTGGTTTACCAAACAGGTTTATATGAGCAAGATAAGTGTCTTCGCTCTTTCGTCTCCCACTTTTGAATCTGGTCAAATGCTTCAAGAAGAGGCTAAGTACCCCTTTTATAGACCCTTCCTTACCTATGGCATTTTGGTCTTTCAATAATTCCACTTTCCCAGGTAAAATTCTTCATCACACATATCTCACATATACACATTCCCTTTAAACCAAGAAAATCCAAGGGTAGTTGGGGTGGTCGTGTACTTGCAACATGAATTGCTCACAAGACTGGATATCATCAGACGCTAAACCTATATTACAAGTTCATACAATCTTTACAATTTGTGAAATGAAATGAATTGGAGCAAAATTCTTCATCAACAACCAGCTCCCCAAACTAATAATATGTGTGTGTGAGAGAGAGAGAGAAAGAGATAGAGAGAGAGAAAGAGGTAACGGGACACTCATGAACCATGAAACTTGGCAGAAAATACAGACCACTGACACCACCCGCAAACGCATGCCATTGCATCAACCACAGTGCACACGATACAGGTTAGTTCAAGGGTTCAACAATTTCACACAAAATGCAAATCTCCGGAATATTTGGCCAGACCTTTTGGTGTTGCATATTTCACATCCTTCTCCCCTTTACATGGAAATGAACAATCATCAAGTTCACACTCTTCTAATTTAAGGCAAGTAGTGAAAAAATCTATCAATTAAGACAAATCATATGAAATAATGAATCATACAGTATGAAAGCTTTTGAATGTAAGATTGTGAGTGCAGTGTCAACAAAACCACAGGGATTTGAAGTATAGATTTTCTTACCTCAATCACTTTAATTGCTAAAATTACCTCCTCCTTTCCATCCCAGAATTTACAGAATTATCTTCCTCTTTTTATTGATATGAAATATACAGAATCCACTTACAAAATTTAGGTACATTAATATGTTTAACTTGAAGCAAAGCTATAAAAACTGGCATGAAATTCTTACCTGAAGCCATTCACAACCCTTCACAGAAATTGTTGTTCTGTCAAATGCGCACGGCATAAATGCAAACTTATTATGGTATTCATGCAGCCTTGCTATTTATATCATTTAACCTTACTATCCTCCTCTTTGTTTCTCCAATTCAACTCGTCCAAACCCAAATTTAGCACAACAGCTTCAGTTTACCCTCAACCGTAAGCTCTAGGTGCCACCAACACCATTCTTCATAAATTCTAAGGCCTCATTTTCTGTTCATCTTCTTCTAAGCTCTTATAGTACTTATTTGAACAGTAACCTTACAGGTGCCAATTCCTTGAACGCAAGACCCAAAACCTTCGCAATTCTGGTTTGACCTTGGGAATTAATTATTCACTGCAACATTCATATCAGTATTTAAAAAATAAATCCAATTTCGGTGTTTTCCCCCTTCATTTTCATCTATTTCCCTTCGTCAGCAGGAAAGGGAAACGCAATCAAAGATGAGATAAAACTTCCGTAATCTTCAAACAAAACTCTGCAAGTACAAATGGGAGCTCCATACTATATAAACCAGCCAGTATAATTTCTTGACATCATATGTGTCAATATCAAAACAAGCAGATGAGAAGAAAACAAAATCAAACAACTTACTGGTGAACCACGAGCCTGATCCTTGTGCACTGGAGACATCTTTTTTCGGTGTATGAAAATGAAGCCTTATCCACTGGAAATGGATGTGGTAGAGCCACTAACCCATCTGTGAGCATTGGTTACAGAATCGGGTGAAGGTGTCACCTTGCCACTCTTCAACAACACAGCATCATCACCCTCAGGGGAAGGATGAGGCCATCTATGATTTAAGGGCTCTGAATTGTCAATTAGTTCCCCATTGTTCTCCTTGTCTTTGAAATCTTGAATTTCCTTCAAAGCCTCCAGAAGTTCATTCATGCTTGGCCTCATTTCCTTTTCGAGTTGTAGGCATCGAAAAGCCACCTCTGCCACTGATGTAGTCATCCTTTTGACTGAAGTGTTTGACTCAAACCCGAGAGAAGGATCAATCAGCTCATTGAATGCACGGTTCTGGATTCGGTTTATTGCTAAGTTAGCCAAATTAATCTCATGCCTATGTCTGCTAATGTCAACGGCAGGCATGGATGATATGAGCTCAATGAGCACAACTCCAAAGCTATAAACGTCACTCCTATCAGTAAGTTGGTAAGATTGGTAATAGTCCGGATCAACATAGCCGGGAGTCCCCTGTGGAGCTGTAGAGACGTGTGTCACATCGGTTGGGAGGAGTCTTGAAAGCCCGAAATCAGCAACTTTGACAGAAAAATTGTTGTCGAGTAGTATGTTGTCAGTCTTGATATCGCGGTGGATGATATCAGTAGCGTGGAGGTATGCCAATGCACTGGCAGTTTCCACGGCTATGCTCATCCGAATAGACCATGTGAGCAAGCCATCCTTGGCTCGGTCGCCATGGATGTGATCGGCCAGAGTGCTATTAGGAATGTACTCATAAACAAGCAACAGTTCCCGGCTGTGGCGTGAAGTGCAGCCGTAAAGGGAAACAAGATTGGGATGGCGCAGGCAGGTTAGGATTTCGACTTCATTCAGGAATTGCATCACGCGCCTCGAGTTGTGTTCGTATAGGCGTTTAACTGCCACTTCCCTTCCATCCTGAAGTATCCCTGGTTGAGAGGAAATCAACAATTGTGATTAGACATAATTCGTATGCAGATTCTCAGATTTGATATTGTGAGTTTGGTGATGCGGTGACAAATATGAACAACTTTAAACCATCTTACCATGGTAGACAGTGCCAAAACCTCCATCTCCGAGTTCAGTGGACGGATGGAAATTGTCTGTCGCTTGTTCAAGTTCAGCATATTTGAAGACGGGAACTCCGAAGAAGACACCGCTAAATTCAATCTCAGCTGAAGGATCGGAGGAAATGTTCCATGACAACAGATGTGAAGAGAAATACTTCCGTCTTTTGCATCGACGGATAATCAATACAATAGTCAAGCAAATGGCAAGGACTCCGCCAGTGACTAAAGAACAAACAGGTGGTGGTCATCACCAAGAAGAAAGAAGCAGGGCAGACACAGAACAATGAAAGAAGAAATAGAGAAGTTAGTTTAGAAGGTTTTCTTTACCTAAGGGAAGGATCAGTTTGAGGTTAGGCCCTGCAATAAACAGGAGGTTAAACGAATTATTAGGAAATAGTCTGATACATATTATTGCAGACTCTCCCTGATTGGCTCAAGCTTTTTGGGAGAAAGAGGCACCATGATATTGCTGAAGACAGAGAAGTAACAGCAGGCATAGCTGCAAGATTCACGTGCAGGTGTAGTAGAGAAGTACCCTTTTTTTTTGCTGTGCAGTGAAATCTTCGGTTGATGGTCTGGCATAGGCCTCCTCTCCTGTGACATTTGCGACAATCCTCGGACACTTGCAAGTCGATATAATAGGTACCTTTCAATAGTTCTAATAGATCTTTATCGTTCTCACCAGGTTCAGTTTTACTTTTATATAGCCACGGAGTCAAAGGCAGCTGAATGGTGTCGCAGCCATGAAAAGAATCGGCAGAAGCAGAAATGTTGTGATGACCATCTATCGGATGATTGTAGTACAAATAGAAATCATGACAGCCTGTGTAGTTGAAATACTCATCATGTGCTGAAGGGCTAAGTGGATAGCCTTTCCAGCACTTGAATAGGGTGATATTTCGAGGAATAGTGAAGGAAATAGACGGAGAATTGGGTAAGCTCAAATTTCTGAAGCCACTGCAATTTCTGGCACGTAAACGATCTGTGAACCCTGGGTCATGGACGACTGTAACACGGCCGTAACCGCTGGGACTGGATAAGATGTCAGTTATCGCAAAGAAGGTTTCTTTTTCACTTCCAAAATTGATAAATGATACAGGATGTTCGCGATCAGGGCAAAACACAGTGCACAGCCGCCATTGATCTGAACTGCCAACTGTTCACTGTCATTCAATTGGGCAAAAGAGGATGGGAATTAGAATACAAGAATCGCTAAATATGCATGTTTGAGATGATGAAATAATGAAGGAATTTGCAGCTCAAGCACGGCAGTGAATTGACCCCGAAGACTTCGTCCCAATCACCAGAAAGCATCCCATTGCCTAGCTACGCTAGAAAATCCAATTCAATGGGCGAGGAGGAGTTTGAAACTCATACTAAAAAAAGAATGTTCAAGAAAAAAAAAAGTAGTTGAATTCAAATGTGGAGAAAAGCTTCCAATTATATTATACAACAACCCAGCAGTGGTCATCAATTATGGTCAAGGTACTTGCAAAGAATTGTGCGTGGTCAAATTGTGCGTGGTCAAACTATTTGTCCAATGCAACTAAAAATTTGGAAAGAAATTGAGAAAAATAAAAAAAATTACATGTGAGAAATAGTTAGGATAAATTATCCTTTTTACTCTTATATATCTTTTATTTTGATTGTTTACTCAAGACATTAAAAGGGAGTTTAGAGAAATCATAGGGTCTTATTAGAAATAATGAAATTAAATATCATATATGGCTAAGGATGGGACTCTGTATTTTGATAGAATGAGTTCAACTTATAAAATTAAGATAATTTTTGTTTTTTTTATATTAATTTTATCAATTATACATCATTTTTAATAGGATAAATTTGAGAATCCCAACATAGAGTTGAAATTTTAAAATACAAGTGCAAAATAGTTTTAATGTTGTGATTCTTTACTGTTACATGTCTCAAATGATAATTATTTTTTGGTTCTCATATAAAAAATTAATCTTTCAAGGCTCTCAAAATAGAGCTAAATCTTTAATGTCTAATCGCACAATTAGTAAGTCTCATAGAGAGGTTATTTATAAAATTATAATAAATATTAATTTATTTATTTATGATATTTATTGTCCAATATAATTTTGTTTTTATGATTTTATATATAATTGCCAAAAGGGAGGAAAAGAAGGTAATCTACCTAATATAGGAAATATCTTTTCTGAAACTTGAAAAAGAATGGAAAGTTGGTTTAGCCTAAAACTGAATAAAAGCATTTATGTTCTACTACTTTAAATTTTATTAAAGTTTATTCGAGTTGTATTCTCCCATTCAATTTAACGTCCTTAAATTTGCAGGATCAAAATGTAAAGACCATTCAAGCAAAGCCAACACTTTCTAATATTAACTGAAAAATATTTTAGAGCCCAACATCGCAGCCATATGTTTGGCTATGGGGGTGCAATCAAATGGAAAAACTTCAAAAATCCTAATAAAAAGAAGATGGAAGAGCTTCAAACTAAACTTAATGATAAGGATGAAGAAAATTGCACCCTAAAGAGACACATTGTAGAGTTTAAAGAGAGATTGCGAATGGTTAAATATTTCATGCAACAAAACTCAAATGCTTCAATTGAATTTCCCCCATGCACTCTTAATGAAGATGTCCATGAGGTTCTATTCACTTCATAGTTTTGTAGGGATTTATTTATTTTTTCATGGCTTTGATATAAGACTATTTTTAGATACATAATTACTTTTGATGTTAAAGTTTTTTTTTCTTTTACTGAATGGTTTTAAATTTTTGCAATACAATGGTCAAAGCTAGACCATATGAATAAAGTTTTTTAACAATTTTTTATTAAATAGGTATTATGTTCTTAAACCTCCTACATGAGATTCATGGTGATAAACCTAATTTTGCTAATAATATTGATTATTGATTAGAGATAGTGATAATCATGTAATTAATGTATTCATGTTCTTATGGAGTTTATTTGGTTTTTTTATATATTTTTGTTTATTGATATATTTTTTCATAATTCTTTTGTCACTTTTGGAGTGGTTATCGAGACTGAATAAATGAAAGAATTAAAGGATTCAAATGTTTAGTAAGTGAATGATTCTTTATTGTGAGTTTGAAATGAGATTTTGTATGCAATTCTTCTATCAAGTTAATGTAAAATGGGATATAAAATAAAAAAATTCTAAATCTTTGAGCCAAGATTGATGTTTGGTCTTAAGAACAATGGATTCTAAATCTTTTTTGTGAATGGTTATTTTTGTTTAGTTGTTCGATTGACATGCTGGTTGATTTTATCTATTTTGCCTTGTTTTACTTTGTTTCATAGTTAGCTTGAGAGAGAAAAAGAAAAACATGTTTGAATATATATATGTGTGCGCGCACGTGCGCATTATGCACATTTTAATATGATTTTCTTTTTTTGCAATTTATAGGTACTTAAAGATACAAGTTGGTATTGGATGTGACTAATATATGAATTTTAATGACACTTGTAATAATTTTTTGATTTTGATTATAGGGAGATATTAGGATAATATGAAACTCATAGTTTTTTTTTTTCATTTTTTATGATTGTGGATCATATGGAATCCCTTAAGATGATTGTAACTAGTACATAATCAATGTCAATGATCGTATTTTGTATATAACTTGTTTTTACTAAATTAATTAATTGAGAATCACATTTTTATTATTAGTATCTCTCTTTCCAAAATTAATAGGTACAAAATAAATTCTTATATAATAGAAAAAATAGTCATTAGAATTGTAATAATTGTAATAATAACAGAGAAATATAGATATAACGATAAAAATATTCATCAATGATATTATATTTAGTGACCGATAAATATACTTATAACAATGGGACTATTCATCATTCATATTATGTTTAGTGACCGATAAATATTGCAATAACGACGAAAATATTTATCATTGATATTATGTTTAGTGATCGGTAAATATTACAATAACGACGGGAATATTTATTGTTGATTTATATTTAGTGACCAATAAATATTATAATAACGATGTTAATATCTATTGTTGATATTATAATTGGTAATAGGCAAATATTGCAATAATGAGAATATCTATCATTGATATTATTTTCAATGACCATACACATTATTATAGAGAAAGAAATATTCGTCGTTATTATTATTTTTGATGATGGGACTTATGGCCCTTATTGCTTATATTAACGATAGTATTTTTCTTCCCACCATTAATATTTTTAACGGTAGAAGCTTTAACGACAAGCAACGATGAGATTTTTCCTATCATTAATTAAAACTCTTTAACAATGAGAAATCGAGTTTTAATGACCAGTTTTTCTCTCGTTAAAACCTTTTTGTTTTGTAGTGTAGTCTTTGATTTTTATTTAGATTTATCTCAACTCCAATTTTTGCAACCTTTATTTAGAAAATAATTTTAAAATTTTTTTATCAGAAGAATTATTTTTCACATAACTCAAGCATAAAAATTTTGACACTAATACTTTGAAATATTAAATAATTGTCCATTAAACTAATTTTTTTTTAGAATTTTTCTTAAAAAATCAATATTCCAAATGTTATAAAGAAACTCAATAATTAAACTACCACTCCACACTTTCAAAATTTGATACTCAAAAATTTTAAAAAGTTTTGAATATTCCGACTAGTATCTAAAGTTTTGATTTATTCATTAATCACATCTATTTTTGCATAAATTAACAATCCAAAATTTTATAAAATTTCCAAGTGATATTTTATAAAATTTCCAAAATTTTATAAAGTAGTTTTGATAATGACTATATGAAAATCAATCTTTAAATCTATACTTTGAATATGAATTAGTTTGAAAGCAAAGTTTATAAAAATCAATCTTGAATTTTATAAGGAGTAAGGTTGAATGTGTTTAAATTCAAAATGAATATCTTTTTGATAATCTCAACTTACTTTCAAAAAAAACAAAGTTAAGAAATGTTAAGTGTTTAGATTTTCCAAATAGATAGTCGACTATGTGTATAAGTGCTGTCGACTATACCTGTGGATAGTCAACTATGGGTTATGATTTGTCTACTATGCCCAAACTTCTGTTGACTATATTGTGTTTTGTTGACTATTGGACAGGCTTTGTCGACTATATATGAGTAAAATGTTTTATATTTTCTTCATATTTTTGGATGTGTGGACTATGTGAAAGTGTTTGTTAACTATCAGTAGATTTGGTTGAACATCTGTCGACTATGCCTTAGTTTTATTTGAAAATATAGTCTACTAATCTCTTTTATTTGTCGACAGTTTGTTTCTCAAAAAATTGTAACGGCTAGTTTTTCAAATTCCAACGGTCACAAACAACTACATTTCTCTTCAATCTTTTGGGATGCTTATAAATTCAACTCATGGATGATCAAAAAGAGCCTAATGGACGGAAACGAGTTGATCTAGAGATTACAAATCAGTTTATTCGAGTTTTACAAGAGTCTGTGCTTTCATTGTTATATTTTTCTCTCCGAGGCTTCGTTCTATCATTGTAAATTTATTGTTAAGCCTTATTTTCATTGTGAGAGAACTTGTAACTAAGAGTGTTAACTCTTAGCTTCTCTCATTCATTTGTATTGTTTTTATTTTCCTAACTTGTGTAGCTAGAAGACCCATTTGAGTGGGAGGTTTTTTAATTTTCCTAGTCGCGGACTAGAGGGCCTACTTGTATAAGTAGGAGGTTATATTTCCTAAGTTGTGTAGCTAGAGGGCTTACTTGTGTAAGTAGGAGGTTTTGGTGAATTGGTTTAAAATCCTTAGTGGGAGCTAAGGTAATGGATTAGGTTTGGTTTAAACCGAACCACTATAAATCTTTTGTGTCATTTATCCTTCTTGCTTTACATTCATTGAGCTTTACATTTGTCATTTCATATGTTCTATGTTTCAAATCATTAAAATCTCAATTTGTATCAAAAAGTTTTTCAAGTTCAATTAATTTTTTAAAATAACTAATTCAACCCCCTCTTGGTGTGTGCCATACCACATCCTGGTCTAACACCAAGTGTTATTGTATTTGTGATATAATATGAAGGCATCTACCATGTAACAGGTGTATTTATGATATAATATATGGGTATTCATAATGTAAAATAAGTGTAACTATAGTATAACACCAGTGTTTACATGCTATAACCTAAAGATATTCATTGTATAATGTTGGTGATCTATGGTATAACACAAGAGTTTTCATTGTGTAACATTGTCATATCCGTGATATAATGTAGAGGTATTCGTGATATAATATAAAAGTATTTATGATATAAAATAAATGTATTTATGGTATAATTTTGTGGTATTCATGGTATAATATAGGAACATTTGTAGTATAACATAGGAGTATTTGTGTTATAACATAAGGATATTTATGGTATACCATAAAGATACTCATGATATAGCACTGGAGTATTCGAGATATAATGTGAATCACATTAGTGTATTAATAGTATACCATAGGTGTATCTGTTATACAATATAAATGTATTTGTGATATAACATAATGTTATCCATGGTATAATATAATGATATCCTTAATATATCTTAATATTATTTACGATATAAGGTAGGGATATCTATAATATAACATAGGAGTATTTGTAATATAATAAAAAGGTATTTTTGTTATAACATAGAGTTTTTTGTGTTATAATATAGGGTGTTCATGATATAAATAGTAGTATCTCTAGTGTAACATAAGAATATATGTAGTATAATATATGAGTATTTACAGTATTACGTAGGAATATCAATGGTATAGCATAGGGTTATTTATTGCATAACATATGAATATCTAAGGTATAATTAATATAGGTGTATTTTGCTATAATGTAGGGGTATTCATCATATAATTGTAAAGATCTGGGAAAAAAAATTAATAATAATAATAATAATAATCCAATTTTAAAAGAAATATATATATATAAATAATAAATAAATAAATATATATATATAAAGAAAACAAAATAGAAAATACAAAAGGAAAGGAGGAGGCGCGCGGGCAGCCCTCCTCCAGAAAAATTCTCTCTCTCTCTCGCTTACTTTCATATTTCTATTGATTTCTCGCAATCTAGCCAACCGATTTTCGATCTGACTTCATTTTCACTATTTAAGCACCCCCGATCTGCAATGAGGTAAGTGTTTTGCTTTGATTTTTGTTGGGTTGGCCATTATTTTGCGAGATGTATGTATATGCGCGATGTGAGTTTTGTTCGGTTGTTTAAAATCAGATCTGTCTGTGGAGATTCGGCCATTGGATTTTGTTGGTTTTGAGATATGTTGGTTGGATTACTCGAGGGTGTTGGATGATGGTCTTAGATCGCCAAAAATCACTTACCACGGTGGCCAGCGGCATTGGCAGTGGGTTGTGTTCTTTTTGTCCTATAATCAAACCTTAGATCTATAAAAATCTTGCCGCCTGATCTTTATTATTTTTGGGTATGTTGGTTGCCTAGGTGTTGTGCACCTCGTGGTAGCCTCCGATAGTTGGAAAAATGGCCGGCGGTTGGTGGTCGGCGATGGCCGGATTTCGTCTCTATGTTAGCTGAAAATCAAATTTTAGATCTACTAAGATCTAATTATCTGATGACTCTCATTTTGAGATATGTTGATGTTCGTAGTGAAGGCTTCCATTTGGTATGCTAGTCGGTTATGTTTTGCCGGCCAGCGGTGATAGAATGTCGGTAGAAAGAAAAAGAAAAGAAAAAAAAAAAGAAAAAGAAAAAAAAAGAGAAAAAAATAATAAGTAGGAAAATAGGGCTTTTGGGGTTAGGCAAGTCGAGTAGGGTTTTACCCTAGGATGGCGGGCCCTGATTGGGTTATAGAATAACCCAATGAGTTGGGCATGGTTTGACCCAGTTGTGGCAGCCCTTGGGCTATCCCACTCGATTTGTTTGCCCTTCTTGTCGCTTGTCTGTGGACCTAGGATGACTTGATTAGGTTGGTTCTATTTAGGATATCGACGTTAATCTAATTTGGATTCTCCCTAGGTCTCTTGGAATTGGCGATGTGACTGGCGAGTCACTTTGTTGATCGGAGTTCTAAGGACGAAGCTCTATTAGATGACTCGAGGCCGAACAAGACTGACCCCGAGTGTATTCTAGGCTAGCCTATGATGATGACTTGGGTTTATCCCAAATCCTAATTTTTTATGGATTCATTTTATTCTAAAGCTAGTACATTGCAAATCATTCTTTAAGTCATTATTTAATTAATTAATTATTATATTTTTAAAAATTTACCAATTTAGTTATAAAGATAAATATATATATGTATTTTAAAAAAGAGAAACTTTAAAAAAAATGTTATCTATATTAAAAGAAAACTAGTTTATGAGTGAATATAGAAATATATATATATATATTATTTTTATTACAGCCTATAAGTGGGTGTGTAATTTCACTATACACTTACATGTAGCATGCAAGGAGAAGCATGATGATGTAGTTGATGGCTAAGCTCGACGAATCCCATGGAGCCAAATTCGAATGTTGTGCAGGTCAAGATATAAAATAACCGATTCAGAGTATTAGGCAATGATTAGGATTTTAGATAATTTTTATTACGTCATTACTTTTATTACCCAAATATGACCATCCCATTCTATTTATTGTAGGTTTGGATTTTCAAAATTTTGCTCAATCTTCTCCTAGACTCAGACTTGAATTATCATTTCCCAGGTGAGTAGACATGATTTGTTATGTTTACCTTAATTTGTGCACATATATATTGTTCCATGCGTAACTTGTACATGATTTTTATATGTGAATCACAGAAAAACACTTTTAAATGTTTTTAAATTGCATGAAATATTTTCATCCTATTAAAGGAGACATAAGCAAAAAGATACTCTAACTGATTTCTTGTCTTGAATATGTAAAATATTGAAGAATATGGTGTATTTTAGGCACCGCATAAAATGATAAATGGTTATGATTTGTGCATTAAATAGGGTATCATTTTCATTATTATTAGAGGACTATTTAGTAGATTCCCTAGTGAATCACAGTAGCAAATGATCATGGTACTGTGAGGCTTGGTATGCCAAGGCCATGAGAGATACGAATAGAATGTTTCGGCACTGCTATCACATGGGCTATGATGGTATTATAGTGTGATGATAATATATGTGCCAGTATATGTACTCGTGTGCATGTGTGTATAGGCGTTAGACCAGTTTCTACTAAAGTGTCTTTAGATTCAGTGCATGTATCGCATATAAAAAAATAAAAAAGTATAGGAGACTTAGGTGGTTAGGTGAGGAACTTATGGGGATTGTCTCTAGGCATCTATTTTTTCTACATTATGTTTTTCTTTGAATCTCATATTATTTAAACTTATGATACATATTTTCGTTGTCCATATTATTGTAACATTGTTGTACCCATGATGTTCATCCTAGCATTTTTATTCCATACTCTCCTAGTAGGCATGATATACCTTATACTCGCGAGTCCATAGACTCACCCCTTTTTATTGAAATATTTTCAGGGGATTCTTCTTTTGATATTAGTCTAACAGATCTTCTAGTATAATGTCAGATCCCCTTTTGATTCCTGATGTGATATAGGATGCTCTATAGAGACGTACATGTACTGTTGAGTCTGTTCTTTTGTCTTTTATTTTTGTGGTATATAATTGTGCCAAAAGCCTGAGTTATGGGACTGTATATGTGTTTATGACAACAGGATGATAGATATTCATTTGTTTTGTACAGCTGTTGTATATGAGATATTAAAATATTTTTGGTGGAAAGTTGATATAGTATTTTACTCCATGTTTTTATATTTTGTTAGTAGTATTAATATTTTTAACAAATCGATCTAAAGAAGAGGCTTACTAGTCTACGGAGGAGCCGTTGGGCTTAGGGATTAGTGCCGATTATGACTATTTAAAAATCGGGTTGTGACAATAATATACGTGTATTTGTAGTATTATGAGTATTTGTGGTATAACACAGGCATTGTCAGGGTACAACGTTAATGTATCTATAATATAACATAAATGTTTTTGTGGTATAACATAATATAACTTTATATTACAATCAAGGTTGTTAAAATCAAGATTTTAAGTAAGATCAGAGAAGGGACTATAAAATCGAATTGTAAAATTGTAAAATTTTAGAGACAATTAAAAATATTATTTAATCTATGTAAATATAAGTTTATCATGAATTAATATTACTTAATAACATGATTATATTCCATATTATAAATGAAATACATGTTATCTATTTCAAAATAATTTCATCTATCAATTTCAAAAATACTAAATAATATAAAATTTCTAAATATTAAGTCCATTTTTCATCATTCATCAATCCATAATAAAAATTTCAAATATTAATTCATATAATGTAAATTTTCATAAGTCATATGAGTCATAATCTAATATAAATAAAAACAATAAACATTGATAAACTTCTACATTACAAGCAATAACTATAATAAAAGCTCCAATAAATATTCAATTTTTTAAGGAAACCAACAATAATTCACTTTTAAATTAAGAAAACCAACAATAATCAAATTAATGAGGGCAGATGAAGAAGAAACAAATGAAGTTGTGGTGGACAAAAATCACCGAATCAAACCAAGAAATTGCAAAGGAAGAAACAAATGAAGCTGTATACCCCTTTAAGTTGAATCGACAACGACACCAAGCAATTGGAGTTGTGAATCGATTCGTGTTGCACAAAAATGGCGGCACTAAGCAAGTGGGCACGAAAACATCAATTTGTGTTTGTGAATCAACAGCGGTTCAACCGACAATTTGTGTTTGTGAATCGACAGTGACACTGAGTAATTGAAGTTGTGAATCAATGGCAACACTTAGCATCGAGCAACCATGTGATAGGGGAAATGACAGAAGGTTGTGATGAAGGTGTTTGAGAGAGTTAAGGGTTCGTAGAGGCAGAAGGCATCTCTCGAATCATAATTAATACCATGTTGGTTAGAGATAAAAACAATTTCATCTCTAACATTTCTGCGCATGAAAGTTGAAATCGATAAAATCGTTGTCCTACTCGAGATTCTACCGATTTTATTGAGTTGAATTGGGATTTACTCTAATTCTACTACAATTTAGATTTTATCATTTAACCTTATTGTTCTCCTCTTTGTTTCTCCAATTTAGCACAACAGCTTCGGTTTACCCTCAACCGTAAGCTCTAGGTGCCACCAACACCATTCTTCATAAATTCCAAGGCCTCATTTTCTGTTAATCTTCTTCCAAGCTCTTATAGTACTTATTTGAACAGTAACCTTACAGGTGCCAATTCCTTGAACGCAAGACCCAAAACCTTCGCAATTTTCTGGTTTCGCCTTGGGAATCAGTTATTCACTGCAACATTCATATCACTAATTAAAAAATAAATCCAATTTCAGTGTTTTCCCCCTTCATTTTCATCTATTTCCCTTCGCCAGCAGGAAAGGGAAACGCAATCAAATGAGATAAAACTTCCGTAATCTTCAAACAAAACTCTGCATGTACAAATGGGAGCTCCATACTATATACATCAGCCAATACAATTTCTTGACATCATATGTGTCAATATCAAAACAAGCAGATGAGAAGAAAACAAAATCAAACAACTCACTGGTGAACCACGAGCCCGATCCTTGTGCACTGGAGACATCTTTTTTCGGTGTTTGAAAAAGAAGCCTTATCCACTGGAAATGGATGTGGTAAAGCCACTAACCCATCTGTGAGCATTGGCTACAGAATCCGGTGAAGGTGGCACATTGCCACTCTTCAACAACACAGCATCATCACCTTCAGCGGAAGGATGAGGCCATCTATGATTTAAGGGCTCTGAATTGTAAATTTGTTCCCCATTGTTCTCCTCGTCTTTGTAATCTTGAATTTCCTTCAAAGCCTCCAGAACTTCATTCATGCTTGGCCTCATTTCCTTTTCGAGTTGTAGGCATCGAAAAGCCACCTCTGCCACTGATGTAGTCATCCTTCCGACTGAAGTGTTTGACTCAAACCCGAGAGAAGGATCAATCAGATCATTGAATGCACGGTTCTGGATTCTGTTTGTTGCTAAGTTAGCCAAATTAATCTCATGCCTACGTCTGCTAATGTCAACGGCAGGCATGGATGATATGAGCTCAATGAGCACAACTCCAAAGCTATAAACGTCGCTCCTATCAGTAAGTTGGTAAGATTGGTAATAGTCCGGATCAACATAGCCGGGAGTCCCCTGTGGAGCTGTAGAGACGTGTGTCACATCGGTTGGGAGGAGTCTTGAAAGCCCGAAATCAGCAACTTTGACAGAAAAATTGTTGTCAAGTAGTATGTTGTCAGTCTTAACATCGCGGTGGATGATATCAGTAGCGTGGAGGTAAGCCAGTGCACTGGCAGTTTCCACGGCTATGCTCATCCGCATAGGCCATGTGAGCAAGCCATCCTTGGCTCGGTCGCCATGGATGTGATCGGCCAGAGTGCCATTAGGAATGTACTCATAGACAAGCAACAGTTCCCGGCTGTGGCGTGAAGTGCAGCCATAGAGGGAAACAAGATTGGGATGCCGCAGGCAGGTTAGGATTTCGACTTCATTCAGGAATTGCATCACGCGCCTCGAGTTGTGTTCGTATAGGCGTTTAACTGCCACTTCCCTTCCATCCTGAAGTATCCCTGGTTGAGAAGAGATCAACA
The DNA here is from genome assembly GCA_036245055.1 of Diospyros kaki. NCBI lineage: Eukaryota > Viridiplantae > Streptophyta > Magnoliopsida > Ericales > Ebenaceae > Diospyros > Diospyros kaki. The sequence continues at coordinate 7,670,764 of BSEG01000010.1, forward strand.
ATTGTGATTGGACATAATTCATATGCAGATTCTCAGATTTGAAATTGTATGTTTGGTAATGCGGTGACAAATATGAACAACTTTAAACCATCTTACCATGGTAGACAGTGCCAAAACCTCCATCTCCGAGTTCAGTGGAAGGATGGAAATTGTCTGTCGCTTGTTCAAGTTCAGCATATTTGAAGACAGGAACTCCGAAGAAGACACCGCTGAATTCAATCTCAGCTGAAGGATCGGCGGAAATGTTCCTTGACAACAGATGTGAAGAGACATAGTTCCGTCTTTTGTATCGACGGATAATCAATACAATAATCAAGCAAATGGCAAGGGCTCCGACAGTGACTAAAGAACAAACAGGTGGTGGTCATCACCAAGAAGAAAGAAGCAGGGCACAAACAGAACAATGAAAGAACAAATAGAGAAGTTAGTTTAGAAGGTTTTCTTTACCTAAGGGAAGGATCAGTTTGAGGTTTGGCCCTGCAATAAACAGCAGGTTAAACGAATTATTAGGTAATAGTCTAATACATATTATTGCAGACTCTCCCTGATTGGCTCAAGCTTTTTGGGAGAAAGAGGCACCATGATACTGCTGAAGACGGAGAAGTAACAGCAGGCATAGCTGCAAGATTCATGTGCAGGTGTAGTAGAGAAGTACCGTTTTTTTTTGCTGTGCAGTGAAATTTTGAGCTGATGGTCAGGCATTGGCCTCCTCTCCTGTTACATTTGAGACAATCCTCGGACGCTTGCAATTCGATATCAAAGGTACCATTCAATAGTTTTAATAGATCGTCATCGTTCTCACCAGTTTCAGTTTTCTTTTTAGATGGCGTCGAAGTCAAAGGCCGAAAAATGGTGTCGCAGCCATGAAAAGAATCGGCAGAAGCAGAAACATTGTGATGATCATCTGGTAGATGCTTGCTGTAGTACAAATAGAAATCATCACAGCCTGTGTAGTTGAAATACTCATCATGTGCTGAAGGGCTAAGTTGATAGCCTTTCCAGCACTTGAAGAGGGTGAGATTTTGAGGGATAGTGAAGGAAATAGACGGAGAATTGGGTAAGCTCAAATTCCTGAAGCCACTGCAATTTCTGGCACGTAAACGATCTGTGAACCCTGGGTCATGGACGACTGTAACACGGCCGTAACCGCTGGGACTGGATAAGATGTCAGTTATCGCAAAGAAGGTTTCTTTTTCACTTCCAAAATTGATAAATGATACAGGATGTTCGCGATCAGGGCAAAACACAGTGCACAGCCCGCACTGGGGATTGAAGATATTGGAGAAAGGAAAATAAAGCAGTGGTCCGGAATTTCCGCAGCGAAACGACTTGGGACAGCTAATCTTGATATTATTGTTGCTGTTATCATGGGCAGAAACAACAGGATGAGACAGGAAATACAAGGCCACAAACGGAAAGAAAGAAACAGCCGCCATCGATCTGAACTTTCTAGGCAGCCAAACGCCAACTGTTCACTGCAATTTAATTGGGCTAAAGAGGATGGGAATTACAATACAAGAATCGCTGAATATGCATGTTTGAGATGATGAAATAATGAAGGAATTTGCAGCTCAAGCACGGCAGTGAATTGACCCCGAAGACTTCGTTCCAGTCACCAGAAAGCATCCCATTGCCCAGCTACGCTAGAAAATCCAATCCAATGGGGGAGGAGGAGTTGAGTATTTTAAAGGTGAAATTCACTCTAAAAAAATATAAAAAGTTCAAGGAAAAAATTAGAATAAAAAAGTTTTTGGGCTCAAAAGTGGAGAAAAACTTTCAATCATATTCCACAACAATCAGAACAGTGGGATAGAATCATCAATTATGGTCTAGGCACTTAGAAAAAATTTGTGCGTGATCAAATCATTTGTCCTGTATAAGTAAAAAGCTTGAAAAGAAATTGGAGAAACTAAAAAAAATACATGTGGAAATCTGATCCTTTTTACTCATCTTTTATTTTGATTTACTCAAAACATTGTCCTCCTTTTGGAAGGTTTAGAGGAATCTTAGGGGCGTTTGGTAAGGATAAGTTTTTAAATTCTTGGGATTCATAATTTTTTAGAATGTTCTTAGAAATTTTTAATTTTCAGAATTTATGCAATTCTATGTTTGGTTAGTTTTAAATATTGTCAGGAATGTTGAATATTCTTTTCTCGAAATCTTACATTCCTATATTTGGTTTAAATGCAACATTCTTGAAAATTCATATTTTTTTTACAAAATTACCCTTATTTGATTTTTTGTTTAAAAATGATAAATTCTTCCTACTATATAAAATATTAGGACCCACATCTTTAGGAAGTAAAAAAAATATCATTTTTTTATACATTATATATATATAAGTGTGTGTATATATATAATATGTTTGTATGGGGTTATAAAAGGGTAAAGGCTGTTATAGTCTTTTTCTTTGTTAAAAATATTGTCAAGTCCATGAAAAACTTGGATTCTCAATCCCCCCATGAAATTTTTTTTTGTGAGAAAGTTACTTAAAAAATCATTCCCAAGAATCATATTTCTCAGAATTTTTTTTATAAAAAAGTTGTACCAAACATGGGAAGGTAAATTCCTAACTTAACATTCCCAAAAATCTTAAAATTTCTCTTATACCAAACATCCCATTAGAGTCTTATTTAAGTAATGAAATTAAATATCACATGTGGCTAAGGATGCAACTCTGTACTTTGATAAAACAAGTTCAGCTTATAAAATTAAGATAGTCTGCCTTTTTGTTAATTTTACCAATTATACATCATTTTTAATAGGATAAATTTGAGAATCCCGACATAAAGTTATATCATGACCACACCTTGGAACATATATATCAATGTCTTATGGTTGAATTCGAGATCAAGTTTAAATACTATATATGGTAAACCTTGCAAAACTGTAACTGAGACTTTGAAAAATAAGCCAAAAAGTAAGGATGAGGAGGACTGGGAATGGTTTCTGACAAAACATTTTTTAATTAAGAATTTTTAGTTATGATCTAATTTTTGTTAGATTTGAATAGCTATGGCACCAACACCAAGATGGGGGTGAATTGGGTTGTTTTAAAAATTTGATTGAACTTGAAAATCCTTTTAATAAAAAATGTGATTTTAGTGAAAGTGAGGATTAATGAAATGCTTGAAACAATAAATGAAACAAATAGCACAAGCATATAAGAGACACAACGATATATAGTGGTTCGGCTTAAACCAAGCCTACTCCACTACCTTAGCTCCTCACTAAGGATTTTTCAACCAATCCACTAAAAACCTCCTATCTCTCCGGATAGGCCCTCTAGCAACAAGTTAGGAAATACAACCCTTTGCTTCAACAAGCAAGTCCTTTAACACAACAAGCTAGGTATTCAACCCCTTGCTTCAATAAGCAAGTCCTCTAGCACAACAAGCTAGGAATCAAAATCCTCCTACAAGCAATGTAGTCTCTCTAGCAAAACAAGCTAGAAAAATTACAAAGAGATATAAGATAGGAGAGGATCTGAGAAACAATATTCTTAGTTACAAACTCTCTCAAAAATAAATACAAGACTTGATAATGAATTTAACCAAATGAATACAAAGCCTTGAAAAGAGAACAAATTTACCAATGAAGCACAACAATGATCTTGACACTTGGGAGCTTGTAATGTAATCTCTTGGTTCGTTTGAATCATCCATTTGACTTGTATTTATAGTCTATTGAAAGCCCATTCACGAATCTTGTCGTTGGTAATGGGAAAGTCACTTTGGGTGAGAGGAAAAACTAGCCGTTGAGGGTTTCTGCGACACAAACGGTCGACAGATGCAAGGCATCAGTCGACAGATTAGCAAATTTTTAAAATCCGGTCGATAGTTCCTTGTGCACGCATTCTGCCGGTCGACAGATGCTTGAAGCATCACGAAATGACATTCTGTCGGTCGATAGATGGTCTAAAAATACAGATTCGGTCGACAGATGGTGAGACATCTGTTGACAGATGAAGCCATCCTTCAGGACATACATACAACACAAGTAAATGTCTTCATTTTGTTTTATTTATATTTTACCTTCCATTTACTTTAATACATAAATGTAAATAAGAAAGTACCCCCCATTTGGATTCAATAAAAATATCTAAAAAATCAAAATCCATAAGAATAAAAAAGTAGAATTTGGGTTTTAGTACAAACTTAGGATTTTGCGATTTTACCACCTTCAAGATATACACTTCCCATTTCTTGAAAAATTCGTTAAAAATCATTTTAGCACTAATGGATAATAGATATCAAATTACCGGGAGATAGTTTTTCAAAATGAAATCATTTTCTAATATGTCTCCTTATCAGGTGCTAGTCTTCCAGACTTAGAAAAATTTTGAGACGTTATCAAAACAAGTTTCAAGACATGATGCATGAACTAAAAGATTTTTCATATGTTTAAATTTCAAACCAAAACCTTTCATGCACACTTCAAAATATGAAAACTTATTTTGAAATATGAGATTAACATAAATGATTTTCATACTTAAGATTAGATTTTCATCAAACACATTTATGTTCAAGTTGGTCTTTTGCCGTAAAACAATTTTAGCTCTATGTTGACCAACAACTTCAAAACTTATTTTGAAAATCTTTTTAGGAGATGCTTTTAAATCTTAATACTTGTTTGAGCAAATCTCCATTTATAGAAAACTACAGATCATTTGGTTTTCATTTTCACAAAGGTACTTGAAATTGATTTTGGTTGAAAACCATAAACTTGACTCATGACTTGGGGATAGAACAAAGTATTGTTTTTCATCATCAAAACTAACACACAAGGGTAGAACATCAATTTTAAAATACAAGTGCAAAATAGTTTTAATGTTGTGATTCTTTACTATTACATGTCTCAAATGATAATTATTTTTTTGTTCTTATATAGAAAATAATCTCTCAAGACTCAAAATAGAGCTAAATATTTAATGCCTGATCGCACGAGTAGTAAGCTTCATGGAGAGATTATTTATGAAATTGTAATAAATTTTAATTTATTTATTTATGACGTTTATTATCCAATATAATTTTCGTTTGATGATTTTATATATAATTTTCAAAAGGGAGGAAAAAAAGGTAATCCACATGATATGAGAAAGTTCTTTTTTGAAACTCGAAAGAAGAATGGAAAGTTGGTTCAACCTGAAACTGAATAAAAATATATATGTTTTACTACTTTAACTTTTATTAAAGTTTCTTTGAGCAATATTCTCCCATTCAATTTTAAGTCTTTAAATTTTGCAAGATCAAATTATAGAGACCATTCAAGCAGAGCCAATACTTTCTAGTATTGAGGTAATTGAAAATTGTTTTGGAACGTGACATCACAGCGCCATGTGTTTGGCTATAGAGGTGGAATCAAATGGAAAAACTTCAAAGATCCTAGTAAAAAAAAGATGGAAGAGCTTCAAACTAAACTTAATGACAAGAATGAAGAAAATCACACCCTAAAGAGACATATTATAGAGTTTGAAAAGAGATTGTGAAGGGTTGAATATTTCATGCAACAAAACCCAAATGCTTTAACTGAATTTCCCCCATCTACTCTTGACGAAGATTTCCATGAGGTTCTATTCACATCATAGTTTTGTAGGGATTTATTTATTTTTTCATGACTTGAATATAAGACTATTTTTAGATACATGATTACTTTTGATCCTAAAGTTTTGTTTTTCTTTAACTAAATGTTTTAAATTGATGTAAAATGAGATATAAAATAAAAAAAATTCTAAATCTTTGAGCCAGCATTGATGTTTGGTCTTAAGAACAATGGATTCTAAATCTTTTTTTGTAAGGGCTCGCTCCCAGATTTTTCCGCTAGCATAGAAAGTCTAAGAAAATGTTTATTCAAGATGGATATAAATACTCAAAATTTTCAAAGAAATTTATTTTCTGAATTTGCTCACCAATAATAGGAGCCAAGATAAATTATATAACAAAATATCTTTTCAATTCCATATTTGCTCACTAACAATAGGAGCCATAATAAGTATTATACACATTCATTACATCATCATTTAAAGCTTACAACCATACATTTTCAAAATAAAAGGGCATCAAAACTTTAAATACAAAATAAAATCCTTTAGTCATGCCCTCAAACTACCCCCATGGATCTTTGAGGCCAGGACATCTCTGTACATATCTAACCAGAACTTGCCCCAATATCTATCTTCCACTTCCCTAGAATGATAAAAGAAATAAAGTAAGCCACAAGACTCAACAAGTATATAGCAAAGGGAAGTATCTATAGAACGATATATAAAGGCATGAATAATTTAGAGTCAAAAGAAAATCATTACCCGACATCTGGACAATCATTGGGTTCATGCTTTCTAATCTGGACAACCACATCCTCAAAAAAATACATTTCCTTATGGTTTATCAAAACCATATTTCAAAGTGAGCCATAAGGCTCAGTAAGTATACATATATAATAACGAAAACAATAATGAAGGGATGGATAATAGAAAAGAGAGTACAATCGACTTCCCGATACAATTTAAACTCATCATTCAATTCCCATTATTAATACCATTCCATACCATCATCATTATGGATTTATGCAACATTTCATTTCCCAAAATCACATAGACCTCCATACATCGCATTGGCTTACACGACCTTCCATACACATGGATCACCTCGGCTCTCAAAGCTATTTATTCACATGCATGCATGCATGCATATATATATATATATATATGTAAAATCAATTTACCATTCATTGGATTGAGCATCGCCTACTGGGCTATATGGCCACCTCACTCACGTCAGGCACTCCATAGGATATCCTTTCTTTCCTCATTCGTGGAACATAGCAGCTATACCAAAATAATAATAATAGGGGCACAAATAATAATGCCATGTAATGCCCACGAGATCTCACATAAATATAACGTACATGCTCCATTATAGAAATGTACACATCATGAACATTATGCACATTTAAACATTTCAATAACATATTCAATCGTGAGCCCATGTATATACATATGTATATGTCTCCAATTACATCCTAGCATTTTGGAGGATTGAGTGATGCTAGAGGAAGCAATTTATACTAACTTAGATCAATAATCATACTTTATTTGGTTTTAGGAAAGTCTTAACCACCTCAAATCATAACTAAAGTATATGATAATCGAAGCCCTCGAAGTCTAGTTTATGACGTTTCAAATGGATCTCAATTTTGACTTCTACATCAAAAGTTATGGTCAAAATAGCGCAACATGTGCAGTGTTGACAGAATTCACTAGGTCAACATAAGGGAAAAATAAGTCGACTTATTTGAGAATAGGGAGAAAAATGTCTATAAGGACAAGCCTCTGCCGAGTCGATTTAACCCATAGATAAGTCGACTTGACGCAACCAAAAACATACGAAATGAGTACCAAACACACCAAAACCCCCTCATCTAACTTCTTAACCCACCAAAGTCATTCCTTGAAGTAAAAATGGGGTAAACAAACAGCAATGAAACACTAACAAGACCATCCAATTTACAAGAAAAATATACAATACTTATAACCAATGGAGAGAAACCATTTTACCAAAAGAAATTTCAACCAAATGGAGAAGATGAAATTTTGCATGAAATGAAGAGAAAAATCAAGGACAGCTTGCACAACCAACAAAAGAAGGTGCAAGAAGAACTTGCCTTGAATAGTGCAGCTCCAAGAAGATGAAAAACACTCCAAAATCTGCAAATCTTCCCTTGAAACTCCAACCAAGAGAAATGAAATGGAGAAAATAAAAGAAGGAAATGAAGAGGAAGAAGAAGAGATGAACGAGAGGAAGAGAAAGAGAGAATGGAGAGAGAGAAGAAGAAATGATTGGGAAACAAGAAGGGATGGGGGGAGATGGGCTGTCGTCCCATTCCAACCACCTCATTCTTTGGAAATTTTCGATTATGCCCTCCACTACACACACACACCACCTAAATATCCATGCCCCTTATGGTCATTTCTCATCTCCTTTTCATTTCTTTTCCCTTTATTTAATTCAATCTTACATTATATACATAGGCCTAAGTCCAAATAAAAAATCCACTCATATTGGGCCCAAGCCCATTTAGCCCATAACTTTGGACTCTCCCACACAATTATTATGTTAATTAATTGCCTTTTATAAACACAAATTATTTCCAAAATTAATTGAGGCAAAAATTCAAATACCCAAAATAAATTACCAATATCTCCTAGATCCACTAACGGGTCATTACATTTTTTGTGAATGGTTATTTTTGTTTAGTTGTTCGATTGACATTATGGTTGATTTTATCTATTTTGCCTTGTTTTACTTTGTTCATGGTGAGTTTGGGGGAAAAAAAAGAAAAAAACATGTTTGAATATATATATATATATATGTTATGCACATTTGGATATGATTTTCTTTCTTCACAATTTATAGGTACTTGAAGATACAAGTCGAGCTAGAAACACTTAATTGGTATTGGTTGTAACTAATATATGGATTCTAGTGACACTTGTAATAATTTTTTGATTTTGATTATAGGGAGATATTAGATAATATGAAAGTCATAGTATTTTTTTCTCATTTTTTATGATTGTGGATCGTATGGAAGCCTTAAGATAATTATAACTATTACATAATCAATGTTAATGATTGTATTTTGCATATATCTTGTTTTTACTAAATTAATTGAGAACAAATTTTTATTAATAGTATCTCTCTTGTCAAAATTAATAAGTACAAATTAATTCTTATATAATAGCAAAAATAGTCATTAGAATTGTAATAATAGTAATAATAAAAGAGAAATATAGATATAACAATGGAAATATTCATCGTTGATATTATGTTTAGTGACCAGTAAATATAACTATAACGATGGGATTATTTATCGTTCAAATTATATTTATTGACCAGTAAATATTACAATAATGCTAGAAATATTCATCATTGATATTATGTTTACTGATCGATAAATATTGCAATAACGATGGGAATATTCATCGTTGATTATGTTTAGTAACTGGTAAATATTATAATAACGACAGAAATATCTATCGTTGATATTATTTTCGACGACCATATGCATTGTTATATCGAAGGAAATATTCGTCATTATTATTATTTTTAATGATGGGACTCATACCCCTCACTACTTATATTAACGACAGTACTTTTTCTTCTTGTTGTTAATACTTTTAACAGTGAAGCTTTAATGAGGAGCGACGATAGGATTTTTGCCGTCATTAAAACGGTTTAACGATGGAAAATCGATTTTGGACCGTCCGGGCCCAATCTTGGTTCTCCCTCTAGACCTAGCCTTGGCTCAGTGCCAGCTTGCCATGACATCATTGCGACTCTCACTGGATATCTGCGTGGCAGCCTCAGATTCTGTCCTCATTAATGACGGATTCCATCCACATTAATAAGGGTCCCATCGCTACCATGCTACCACTTGGGAACCTCCACCGGCGCCGGATAGTCAGTCATATCACCTGCAAATGCACGACGCATGCACGTAGGAGGACATCTCCTCCTCCTATATCAACCAACTCTCTACAGAGCTAAGGTATTTTTGATTTCTAACCTACTGATACATTGTCTCTCCTTACTCTCTTACTCACTCGAACGTCAGAGTGCTTGCAGGTGCTAGCCGCCCCCCGAATTAACCTGTCGCCGGAGCCCACGCCTCGCCTCTGATCATCCTTTTTTGGTCAGAAAGGAACATCTGGCGCCCACCATGGGGTTCAATAAAACTTACCTATCCCATAATCTCACAAGAGCATCTCAACCCAACCCCTTCACCTTACCATGGTGAGAGCTAAAAGTGCCTCTGCCTAGGAGCCAAATGACACCAACCACCTCCCGTTAAACCCAGTTGTCACGAAGGTCCTCATCCAGACTGTCCAACAACTTCAAAACCAAGTCACTAACTTAACCAGAAACCAACAACAAGCTTTAGGACTTCTGTTAGGAGCTCGATGTCCACTAGGTCTTCACCTCAGTCGAACACCCTCAAACCAACAGCCAAGCAGAAGTTGTCAATAAGGTTATCTTAGCTAGTCTAGAAAAGTGACTCGATGACCCCAAGGGAGCATGGCTAGAAGAACTCCCCATAGTGTTGTGGTCGTACCACACCACAGCTCAAACCTTGACCATGGAAACACCCTTTCGACTCACCTACAAGTCAGAGGCCATGATTCTTGTAGAGATTGAAGAACCTAGCCCCAGGCAACAACATTTTTGTGAAGACATCAACGATGAAGAAGAACGAGTCGACCTTGACTTTATCTAGGAAACCAAAGACCAAGCTCAAATCCACGAATAAGCTGCTAAAGAAAGAGCAGCTCGAAAATACAACAAAAGGGTAAAACCCAGAAGATTTCAAGAAGGGGACCTAGTCCTAAGGAAGATTGAAGGTCCAAGAAAACAACCTTCACAAGGAAAGCTCAGTGCTAATTGGGAAGGCCCTTATCGAGTCACCAACAACCTTGGCAATGGTGCTGACCATTTGGTCGAACTCCCAGGAAGGCTTTTACCCAGGTCATGGAACGCAGCTAGCCTACCGAGATTCCTTACCTCGAGCTTCCTCGGTTTAGCCCCAGCCTCGAGTAACCTCGGCCACTTTCCATGAAGATAGCCTTGTATCAAACAGGCATTGGCAGATCTCGAGCTTCCTCGGTCTAGCCTCGACCTCAAGTAACCTCGGCCACTTTCCTAAAAGATAGCCTTGTATCAAACAGACATTAACAGACCTCGAGCTTCCTCAGTATATCCTTGGCCTCGAGTAACCTTGGCCATTTTCCTTGAAGATAGCCTTGTATCAAATAAGCATTGGTAGATCTCGGTCTAGCCTCGACCTCGAGTAACCTCGACCACTTTCCTTGAAGTTAGCCTTGTATCAAACAGGTATTGGCAGACCTCGAGCTTCCTCGGTCTAGCCCTGGCCTCGAGTAACCACGACCACTTTCCTAGAAGATAGCCTTGTATCAAACAGGCATTGGCATACCTTGAGCTTCCTCGGTCTAGCCTCGGCCTCAAGTAACCTTGGCCACTCTCCTTGAGGATAGCCTTGTAGCAAACATGCATAGCATAAAAAGATCTTGGGTCACCTCAGACTCACTCGATCAGCTAAATATAAGGTACCCAAGAATTTTTCATTTTATTACTTGTAACTCATTCAATACAAGTATCATTAGGACATTGGGCACATACCCGTCATTGCTCTAGGGCTTCAAATTTGCCATAGCCCTATCCAACCATGCCTTGAACCAGACAGGCACGCCGGACCTTGAGCCCGGCTAGGTCCCCCATTTGCAGATCTTCAGACCTAGGTCGACGCAGTCCGTCATAGGACCTAGAGCCCGCCTCGGTCCCCCATTTGCAATGTTCTGGACCTAGGTTGACATGGTTTGTCACAACACTCCTCGATCCCCCATTTGCAGTGCTCTGGACCTAGGTCGATGCGATCTGCCACAGGACCTCGAGCCCACCTTGGTCCTCCCTTTCAACTGCTCTGGACCTAGGTCGACGCGGTCCGCCATAGGACCTCGAGCCCGCCTCGGTCCTTCCTTTGCAGTGTTCCAGACCTAGGTCAACACGGTCTGTCATAGGACCTTGAGCCCACCTCGGTCCCCCATTTGCAGATCTCTGGACCTAGGTTGACGTGGTCTGTCACAGGACCTCGAGCTCACCTCAGTGCCCCATTTATAGTGCTCCAGACTTAGGCTGGTACGGTCTGTCACAGGACCTCGAGCCCGCCTCGGTCCCCTATTTACAGTACTCCAGACCTAGGTCGAAGCAGTCCGTCACAGGACCTCGAGCCTGCCTCAGTCCCCCATTTGTAGTCCTCCAAACCTAAGTCGATGCGGTCCATCATAGGACCTCGAGCTTGCCTCGGTCCCCCATTTGTAGTGCTCCGGACCTAGGTCGACGCTGTCTGTCACAAGACCTCGAGCTCACCTCGATCCCCCATTTATAGTGCTCTGGACCTAGGTCGACACGGTCTGTCACAAGACCTCGAGCTTGCCTTAATCCCCCATTTGCAGTGCTCTAGATCTAGGTCGATGCGGTCAGCCACAGGACCTCGAGCCCGCCTCGGTCCTCTCTTTCAAGTGCTTTGGACCTAGGTCGACGCGGTCCACCATAGGACTTCAAGCCCGCCTCGGTCCTCCCTTTGTTGTGTTCCGGACCTAGGTCAATACGGTCCGTCATAGGACCTCGAGCTCACCTTAGTCCCCCATTTGTAGTGCTCCAGACCCAGGTCGATGCGGTCTGTCACAGGACCTCGAGCCCGCCTCGGTCCCCTATTTGTAGTACTCTAGACCTAGGTCGAAGCAGTCCATCATAGGAACTCGAGCTCGCCTTGGTCCCCCATTTGTAGTCCTCCAAACCTAAGTCGAGACGGTCCATCATAGGACCTCAAGCTTGCCTTGGTCCCTCATTTGTAGTGCTTCGGACCTAGGTCGACACAGTCCGTCACAGGACCTCGAGCTCACCTCAGTCCCCTATTTGTAGTTCTCAGGGCCTAAGTCGACGTGGTTCGTCACAGGACCTTGAGCTCTCCTCGGTCCCCCAGTTGCAAATCTCTGGACCTAGGTCGACGCGGTCTATCATAGGACGTCGAGCCCGTCTTGGTCCCCCATTTGCAGTGCTCCAGATCTAGATTGACACGGTCCATCACAAGACCTCTGGCTTGCCTCGGTCCCCCATTTGTAGTGCTTCAGACCTAGGTCGATGCGGTCTGCCACATGACCTCGATCCTCCTTTTCCAGTGCTCTAGACCTAGGTTGACGTGGTCCGCCACAGGACCTCGAGCCCGCCTTGGTCCTTCCTTTGTAGTGCTTTGGACCTAGGTCGATGCGATCCGTTACAAGACCTCGAGCCCGCCTTAGTCTTACTTTCACTCTCAAGTCGTGCCTTATATCAGACAAGCATGCCAGACCTCGAGTCTACCTAGGTCCGACTCCAAAGTCATGCCTCGAATTAGAAACCCAACTCTCCAAAACTAACACAGGAAACAAAAACTATCCAGGCCTCCATTTTCTAGCTCGAACGCTCGTTACTCGAGCATTTGACCTGAGGGGTTGTGGACCGTCCGAGCCCAAACTTGGTTCTCCCTCTAGACCGAGCCTTGGCCCATGCCATCCTACCACGGCATGATTGCGACTCCTATTGGATATCGCGCGGCTACCTCATATTCTTTCCTCATTAATGACGGATCCCATCTACATTAATGAGGGTCCCATCGCCACCATGCTACCACCTGGGAACCTCCACCGGCACTGGATAGTCAGTCCTATCACCTGCAAACGCACGACACATGCACGCAGGAGGACCTCTCCTCCTCCTATATCAACCAACTCTCTTCAGAGCCAAGGTATGTTCTGATCTCTGACCTACTGATACACCGCCTCTCTTGACTCTATTACTCACTCGTCCTCCTTTTGTTAGGAAAGAATAGATTCTTAATGATCAATTTTCCCCTCGTTAAAACCCTTTTTTTTTGTATTGCAGTATTTGATTTTTATTTAGATTTATCTCAACTCCAATTTTTGCAACCTTTATTTAGAAAATAATTTTAAAAGTTATTGATCAGAAGAATAATTTTTCAAATAAGTCAAGCATCAAAATTTTGAATAATTGCACTAATACTTTGAGATATTAAATAATTGTCCATTAAACTAATTTTTGTTTTACATTTTTTCTTCAAAAATCAATATTCCAAATGTTATAAAGAAACTCAATAATTAAATGTAAAGATCTAGAAAAAAAAAGAAAGAATAATAAAAATAAATAATAATAATAGTATTAAAAATTTAATTATGAAAAAAATATATATAAAAAGAAAAGAGGGAGGCGCGTGGGCAGTCCCTCCCCAGAAATCTGCAATCTCTCTCTCTCTCTCTCTCTCTCTCTCTCTCTCTCTCTCGAAGTTTTGTTGATTATTCGCGATCTAGCCATTTGATCTTCGATCCGACTTTATGTCTACAGTTTAAGCACCCTAAATCTACAAAGAGGTAAGTGTTGTGCTTTGTTCTTTGTTGGTTTTCTGTTGTTTCATGGGAGGTATGTATATGGACGCGATGTGGGTTTTGGCCGGTTGTTTAAGGTAAGATCTATGAAGATCTAACCATTGGATTTTGTTGGTTTTGGGATATGTTGGTTGGATTTCTTGAGGGCATCGAATGACGATCTCCGATCATCAGAAATCACTGGCCACGTTGGCCAGCGGTGATTGGCAGTGAGCTTCATTTTTGGCTAAAAACTAAACCCTAGATCTATGAAAATCTAGTTGTCTAATCTTTGATATTTTTGGGTATGCTGGTCGTTTATGTGCTGCGCACCTCATGGTAGGCTCCGATCGTCGAAAAAATGGCTGGCGGTCGATAGTCGGTGATAGCCAGATTTCATCTCTTTGTTGGCCAAAAATTAAAATCTAGATCTGCTAAGATCTAATTGTCCGATGGCTCTCATTTTGAGATGCGTTGATTTTTGTGGTGAGGAGTTCGATTTGGTATGTTGGTTGGCCATGTTTTGTCAGCCGACGGCGGTAGTTTGTTGGGAAGAAAGAGAGAAGAAAAAAAATCAGAGAAGAAAAGAAAAGAAAGAAAGAAAGAAAAAATAAAATAATATAGCATAAAAAGAAAAAGGAAAAGAGGACTTTTGGGGTTGGGCAGGTTGGGTTAGGTTTTGGCCTAGGATAGTGGGGCCTGATTGGGATATAGGATGGCCCAATGTATTGGGCATGGCTTGACCCACTTGTGGCAGCCCTTGGGCTGGCCCAGTTGGCTTATTCTCCCATTCTCCCTTCTTGTCGCTTATCGATGAATCTAGGATGACTTGGTTAGGTTGGTCCTACTCAGGACATCAATGTCAGTCTAATTTGGGTTCTCCTTAGGTCTCTTGGAATTGGCGATGTGATTGGCGAGTCACTTTGTTGATTAGAGTTCTAAGGACGAAGCTCTATTAGATGACTCGAGGCCAAGCAAGGCTAACCCCGAGTGCGTTCTAGGCTAACCTATGATGATGAGTTGGGTTTATCCCGAATCTGATTTCTGATGGATTCATTTTATTCTGAGGCTAGAGCATTGCAATTTATTTATTTTAAGCCATTTATTAAATTATTAATTAATTAATTATTATGTTTTAAAAATTTACCAATTGAGTTATAAATATAAATATATATGTATTTTGGAAAAGAGAAACTTTAAAAATATTATCTATATTAAAAGAAAATTAGTTTATAGGGAATATAGAAATATATATATATTATTTTATTACAGCCTATAAGTGAGTGTGTAGTTCCACTATGCACTTACGCATAGCATGCAAGGCGAGGCATGATGATGTAGTCGATGGTTAAGCTCAACGAATTCCATGGCGCCAAATTCGAATATTATGCGGGCCAAGGTATAAAATAATTGATTCAGAGTGTTAAGCAATGGTTAAGATTTTCGATAATCCTTATTACGTCACTACTTTTATTTCCTAAATGTGACCACCCCATTCTATTTATTGTAGACTTGGATTCCCTAAATTTTGCTCGATCTTCTCCCTAGACTCGAACTTGAGTTATCATCTCCCAGGCGAGTAGACATGATATGTTATGTTTACATTATTTTATGCACGTATATATATTGTTCCATGCATAACTTGTATATGATTTTATATGCGAATCACAGAAAAACACTTTTAAATGTTTCTAAATTGCATGAAATATTTTCATCCTACTGGTAGAGACATAAGCAGAAAGATACCCTAACTGATTTCTTGTCTTCAGAATGTGAAATGTTGAATGATATGGTGCAGTTTGGGCACCTCATGAAATGATAAATGGTTATGATTTGTGCATTAAGTAGGGTATCATTTGCATTATTATTAAAGGATTATCTAGTAGATTCCCTGGTGACTCATAGCAGGAAAAGATCATGGTACTGTGAGGCTTGGCATGCCAAGGCCATGAGAGACACGGATAGTATGTTTCAGCATTACTATCACGTGGGCTATTATGATATTCTAGTGTGATGATGACGTATGTGCCAGTATATGTGTAACGCCCCGCTCCCACTTACGGGTGTTACTCGTGAACAATTACCCAAATTGTCCACCTGCCCGGTCTTGGGTGAAGGGTAGACCATGTTTCAAGATAAAACGCCCTAGGTGGGAACTAGGCTCGTCTTTCCCTTCCCTCATCCCCAGGATTCATTAGCGATAATGGGCTTTAACCACACCACGTTGGCTAAAAAAGAAATCTCATATAGACGCCCAAATGTTATTTTCTCAATTATTTTTAAATTTTTTTCCGACCAAGAATTTTACCGGGCTTCATAAAAATCACCATTTAAATTAATCCATTGATTGATCACCAATTTTGGAGGAAAAACTCATCATTTTCAATCTTCCAAAATTTCGACATTATTCTCCAAAATGCCTAAAAAATTCCTTTATTTTGAAAATTCCTCCGGGGCCCAAATTCAATTAAGAAATGCCCCAAAATTCTCAAAATCTTTCAATTTTAAAAAAAAATTGGCCGGCGGGGCCCCGCTAGGCGCTGGCTGCGCATGCCGGCGTGCGCGGCTGCGGCAGCCCCCGTGAGCCCACCCGCGCGCGCGCAGCCACCCATGTAGCCTCGCCCGCGCGTAGGCTGCTGCCTGCTTGCTGCTTCAAATTTTTTTTTTTCTTAGGCCTTTAAAACCCAATTTTTTTCAGAAAATTTCTAACCTCTAAATGCATTTAAAATATGCATTTTTCACATTCCAAAGCCTCTTTTCCTTCATGATTAAAGCTTAAGCAACATCCTTGATGCTTCCACAACAACTCATACCAAAGTGAGATTTTTACCTAGGCTTCAACATGCCATAAGCCTCAATCTCATTCACTTAAAAAAATCAACACTTCAAAGGAATATACACTCATAGTCTTAGGCTTTAACAAGCCATTACCAACCCAATAAATTTTACATCTCATACATCAAACACAACAACATAGGCTTCCATAAGCCATAAATTTACAACAAATATAAATAAACACCATGAGCTTCCACCCACAAGTTTGCAACTTTTTCTTCTCTCTTTTGACATAAGAACAACCTACAAGGGGAGGATAAAATCTCATGAGCTCAAAAGCTCAGTAAGGGTGCATATGCAAAGTAAATACAAGCATAACAAGTCTATGTAATGCAAATGCATGCAAGCATGGTTAGGTCATTCCATCCTCACAACCCAACATGGTTTGAGGCATCAACCTACCATTTCTTTCCCACCCCCATGGCCATAGGTCTCATGAACAAATAAAGCATGCAAAAAGATACATAAAAGTTTATGTAACCTACTTACAATGCAATGCAAGGCCACCTCCACATGGGGCCATCCCTTACCTTATTCTTGAACCTCCCTATCTTTATTTCAAGAGAGCTTCCAACACAATTTTCTCCCACCTAAAATGGCATTTCAACTTGTCACTCACTTTGCATACAAGAATACTGAATAGAGAAGAGAAGAATGGAACATACCTTGATTTGATCTTCATTTCTTCTCCATTCTTCATCTTTTCCCTTTCTTCTTCTTGGAAGACAACTCTTCCTTCCTCTCATTTTCTTTCTCTCTTTGAAATGGCAAAACTTGAGACAAGGGCTTACTTTCCCTTTAAATACTACTTTTGTCTTGAAATCTCAATTTCAAGACTTGATCTTAGCCCTTGATTTCCATTTGCTTTTTGAAAGAAAATCCCAACCACACAAGAAGGCATAATCCATGTGCTTTGGTCTTCATTACTCTCATCCATTGGATTTTATTCACTTTTCAAGAGAAGATCTCAACCTTCAATTAAAAGCACAATCCAAGTGCTTTTGAAAGATTTAATCTCAACCACTCATCTCTTAATATTTGGCAATCCATGCCATTTCTTCTCTTTGAATCCCCACCTTTGGATTCATTCTACTTCTCAAGAATGCATCTAAGCCCTTAGATCACTTGCATTTTTCATTTATTTCTCATTTACTTAAATGAGACTATTTTTATAACCATCACACTTGAGAGACATAATTAATTTCTTTCCCATTTAATTTAATGGGACAATTTTCCACCATCACATGAGAGACCACTTGAAAGACATAAATCCCTCATTTTCCATTTAAATAAATCCCACCATTTTCCAAGCATTAATGGGTGACCATTTTCCCATTTTCCATTTCATTTATTTAATTCACCATAATTTCAAACATTAATGGTGACTATTTTCCCATTTCATTTGGATTTTCTTTAATCCAACACCATAATGCCTCTCATTAAATGCTTGAAAGACCAATTATACTTTCTTTTTGCATTTAATTTAAATCATTCTCCAACTCATAATTTCACATATATAAACATGCTCCCACATTTCTTATATATATTTATTTTCTCTCAAATTCCAAGATTATGCCAAGTGTCACTCCAAGACACAAACTTGGCTTCCAATTCTTGATCTTGGTCATTCATGTGGCAATACCACATTTATTTACCAATTTAGGGAAAAATAATTATTCTCCTCAAATAATTTAATATCCACCATTTTCCCTATTTTCCATAATTAATTTCCTTTATGGAATCACTCCAAATTACCAAAATTCTCATTTCATGAATTATTAATCCATATCTCCACATAAACACAAATTTGGGATTTAATTCACTTACTCACCTAATTCCACATAGGAATTATTTCCAATTTGCCAGAATACCCTTTTTATTGAATTTCCCTATCCAAATTACCAACATACCCCTCTCATAGGGCACCCTCAATCTCAAGGATCTAACACCTTCTCAAGGGCATTTTGGAATTTTCACACTTCCTTTCTTATTCTCTTAACACCGGTTACACTGGGTGTTACAATATGTACTTTTGTGCATGTGTGTATAGGCGCTAGGACAATTTCTACTAGTGTGTCCTCAGATTCAATGCATACATTACATATAAAAAGTATAGGAGACTTAGGTGGTTAGGTGAGCAACTTATGGGGGTTGTCTCTAGGCACCTACTTTTCTTACACTATGTTTTTCTTTGAATCCCAAATTATTTAAACTTATGGTATATATTCTCATTGTTCATACTGTTATTATGTTATTGTACCCATGATGATCATTCATAGCATTTTTATTGCATACTCTCCTAGTAGGCATGGCATACCTTATACTCGCGAGTCCACAAGACTCACCCTTTTTTTAAAAGTATTTCAGGAGATTCTCCTTTTAAATACTAGTCCAGTAGATCTTCTAGTATGATGTTAGACCCCCTTTTGATTCCTAATGTGATATATGATGCTCTGTGAAGACATACATGTACTATCGAGTCTGATCTTTTGTCTTCTATTTTTGTGGCACATAATTGTGCCAAGGGCCTGAGACATGGGATTGTATATGTATTTATGATAGTAGTGTGATGGATGTTCATATTTTTGTACAGCTGCTGTATAGGAGATATTGAAATATTTTTGTGGAAAGTTGAAATGGTATTTTAATCCATGTTTCTATATTTTGTCAGTAGTATTAATGTTTTTAGCAAATCAAGCTAGAGAAGAGGCTTACTAGTCCACTGTGGGGCCGTTGGGTCACGGGATTAGTGCCAGTTATGACTATTTAGAAATCGGGTTGTGATAGATTGGTATCAGAGCCTAGGTTACTCTTGAGTTAGGCTTCTATCTTTCAGTTCCATTCGATTCTCTAGCTTTGTTTAAGGTCTTGTCTTATTAAGTCCCACATAACCATTCTTAGCTGGGTTTTAGATCGTGATGTGAGCCATGGCACATTATTGATCTAGTTTTTGCTAAGGATGTTAGAGTCTAGTATCTTTTGATCTTTTGCTTTCAAATTCTATTGTTACTCTTATTGACCTAACACTACAATGACAGGGACGATGCCTCCTCGCTCTCGGATAGCATCCAGGCAAACTGATTCCTTAGGGGGTGATCAGTCTCCTTAGCCCTCACCTACCAACAGTAACACGGTCATCAGAGGCCGTGCAGGACGACATGGCCGAGTCCGGGGTCGTGGTTCAAGTCGTAGTGGAGTTGACTTCGATGGTAGTACTCCGACGCGGGACAGAAACCAGCTAATTACTGATTCTTTGGAAAATATCACAGTGTTGTTGACGAACATAGTTAATTCTCAAAGACAGCCAGAGGCACCAGAGAGTGTGGGCCCGGATACTATGGTTGGTGGTAGCATTGGAGATGGCATTGAGGATGTCACTAGTGGTGGCACTGCCAATGGTGTTGTGGATGGAGGCACCAGAGGCGCCATCGGCGGTGGCACTACAGGTGTTGCTCTCGGCACTAGTGATACGGGCTAGGCTAGGGGACAACCTCCAGTGGACCCTGAGGTCGTTGGAGTAGATTATGAGTTTGAGAGGTTGATGGGTCTAAAACTGCCCCAGTTTAGAGCTGCAAGTGACAAGGCTGAAGAGTTCTTGGATCAGTTAGATAAATTGAAGAGAGGTTCTTGCATTCATGGTTACCGGATGGTGGAGCTCACCTCTTTCTGTCTTCATGGTGAGGCGAGCGCTTGGTATGATGTGCTGAGGAGATGGCGGGGTGATGCCTCATTAGGATGGGCTGAGTTCAAGAGACTCTTTTTGGCTAAGTATGTCTCTAGTACTATGAGATTTCAGAGGGCCTAGCAGTTTGAGGCCCTAAAGCAGACCCCAGATATGAGCGTCGAGTGTTATGATGCATTGTTCACTTAGCTTTCACAGTATGCACCTGCTTTGGTTCCTATAGAGCAGGATATGATTACTCGCTTCGTATCTTGTCTGATTGAGTCATGGTTCAGGAGTTTGCATGCCTCCCATTTTGGGACTTATGAGGAGGCAGTTGATAGTGCCTTAGCCCTTGAGGCACGTGCAGCATAGGAGAGGGCAACTAGAGATTTGAAGAGGACTAGAGGCGATATATAGTGGTACTTCATTCTCCTCTGGGAAGAAGGGGAAGGGGTCAACGAGTTCGCAGCCATTGGCAGTAGCGCCATCATTTCCACCATTGCCTATACCCCCTTCCCAGAGACAACAACAGTAGCAGTAGAGACAGAAAGAAAGGCCCAATGTCTGATATGTAAGAAGCAACACTTAGGGGTGTGCAGGTATGTGAAGGCTCCAGTTGCATGCTTTAGGTGTGGACGACCAGGTCACATACCTGGATTGCCCACAGCCAGGGCGAGGCCTTCAAGGACAACAGACTTCAGCCTAGTAGCTGGAACCTAGAGCTTAGAGTAGTGCTCCCCAGTCACGATGGGGACATGGCCCATAGAGTCAGTTGAGGGTTTACAATATGATGACTCAGGATGCCTAAACGTCCAATCAGGTGGTGACAGGTATGGTCCATATTTGTGGTCACAATGCACACGTGCTATTCGATCTTGGGGCAACACATTCATTTGCATCGCAGCAATTTGCTCCCTATTTGGGAGTAGGTGCCACTCCTTTGGTCAAGGCCATGTTAGTGGGGACTCCTGTGGGTGATTCCCTATAGGTAGAGCAAGAGTATCGGGCTTGTGTTGTTTCTCTCGTGGGTAGGGATATGCTAGCAGACCTCATCTTACTCGGTCCTATGGAGTTTGACGCCATTTTAGGCATGGATTGGTTAGCTTTGTGCCATGCTAGCCTAGACTGTCGTAACAAACGTGTTTACTTTGATCTTCCGGGTGAGGATTTGTTTTATATCCAGGGAGATAGGACTCGAGGGGCTAGCATGCTGATATCAGCTATAAAGACACAACGTATGTTGGGCAGAGGTTGTGAGGGGTTCTTGGCAGTTGTGAGAGAATGTGAGCGATCAGTTGGGGAGGTCAGTGTAGTCCCGATGATGTGTGAGTTCCCAGATGTTTTTCCCAAGGAGCTTCCAAGATTACTACCCGATCGAGAGATTGAGTTTTGTATCGACCTATTACCGGAGGCTCGACCTATTTCAATACCCCCGTATAGGTGGCCCCAGCAAAATTGAAGGAGTTAAAGGATCAATTTAAGAACTCTTAGATAAGAGCTTTATTAGGCTTAGCACGTCGCCATGTGGTACGTTGGTATTATTTGTGAAGAAGAAGGATGAGAGTTTGAGCCTTTGCATCAATTATCGACAATTAAACAAAGTTACTATTCATAACCAATATCTGTTGCCATGCATTGAAGACCTATTTGATCAGTTGCAAGGCGCGAGGTGATTTTCTAAGATTGACTTGAGATCAGGATACCATCAGTTGAGGATTAGGAATTAAGACATTCCCAAGACTTCCTTTCGCACTCGATATGGACATTACGAGTTTTTGGTGATGTCCTTCGGGTTGACGAATGCCCCGGCAGCTTTCATGGACTTGATGAACAGGGTATTTCGACCCTTCTTGGGTTGATTCTTCATCATGTTCATAGACGACATATTGGTGTACTCGAGGAGTGATGTTGAGCATGAGCACCATCTTAGGACGATTTTGCAAGCCCTTCGTGAGCATGACCTATATGCCAAGTTTTCAAAGTGTGAGTTTTGAATAGAGAGTGTTGGCTTTTTGGGACATGTTGTGTCTAGTCAAGGGATCCAGGTGGATCAAAAGAAGATAGAGGTTGTGGCTCAGTGGCCTAAACCCACTATAGTTACTGAGATACGTAGTTTCCTAGGACTAGCAGGATACTACTATCGCTTTGTGAAGGATTTTTCTAAGATTGCAACACTGATGACGCATCTCACCCAAAAGAATGTAAAATTTGAATGGTCAGATGCATGTGAGCAAAGCTTTAATGAGTTAAAGCAGTGTTTTACTACAGTGCCAGTGTTGACCCTACCGTCGGGGAGTGGGGGTTATGTCGTGTACTGTGATGCGTCAAGGGTTGGATTAGGATGTGTGTTGATGCAGCGTGGGAGAGTTATTGCGTATGTTTCTAGGCAGTTGAAGAAACATGAGCGAAACTATCCTACTCATGACCTAGAGATGGCTGTTGTAGTATTTACTCTCAAGATATGGCAGCATTACTTGTACAGTGAGACCTGCAAGGTGTTCACGGATCATAAGAGCCTCAAGTACATTTTTTACTAGAGGGACCTGAATTTGAGACAGTGTAGGTGGATGGAACTCCTTAAGGACTATGATGTCCATATTTTGTACCACCCAGGAAAGACTAACGTAGTAGTAGATGCCTTGAGTAGGAAGTCTATGGGTAACCTTGCTCATATTTCTAGTGGAAGGAGACCGTTAGTGGAGCAGTTGCATAGTTTAGAGTGGAGTGGTGCACGTCTAGAGATATCTGATTCTCGAGGATTTTTGGCGCAAGCTTAGGTATGCCTTAATGGAGGAGATTAAGGCAGCTCAAGTTAAGGATTCTAGTTTAGCCAAGATTATTAAGGATGTCGGAGAAAGTAAGGCGTTGGATTTTTTTGTTGACCCTTCTAGAGTGTTGAGATTCAGGACTCGGCTTTGTGTCCCCGAGGTGGACGAGTGGAGGACTAGGATCCTTAGGGAGGCTCATCACTCTCGATTTTCTATTCACCCAGGGACTACTAAGATGTATCAGGACCTAAAGCAATTGTTTTGGTGGCTGCACCTTAAGGAAGATGTTGCTTATACGTGTTTAACTTGCCAAGTCTGTTAGCAAGTGAAGGCGAAGCATAAGAGGCAGGAGGTTTGTTGGAGAGCATCCCAATTCCAAAATGGAAATGGGAGCATATCACTATGGATATGGTTACAGGATTGCCGAGGTCCCCTGCGAGACATGATTCAGTATGGGTAGTAGTAGATCACCTAACAAAGACAACTCCTTTTATTGCAGTACGTACGTCATTTACTGCCTCTCAGTTAGCCCAGAACATTCATGAGATTGTACGGTATCACGGAGTACCCATTTCTATTATATTTGATCGGGGGTCCATATTTACCTCTCGGTATTGGGGCTCGTTTCATGAGGCCTTAGGTAAGCAGTTAGCATTGAGTGTTGCGTTTCACCCCAAGATGGATGGTCAGTCGAAGAGGACTATCCAAATACTTGAGGACATGCTTAGAGTGTGTGCCCTCGATTTCAAGGGTAGTTGGGAAAAGAATTTGCCATATGTCGAATTTGCGTATAACAATAGCTGTCAATCCAGCATTCAGATGGCACCTTATGAGGTGTTGTATGGTTGACGATGTAGGTCACCCTTGGGTTGGTTTGAGGTTGGTGAGAGACGACTTATTGGCCCAGATTTGGTTAACCAATGCATAGAGATTGTCCAGATAGTTCGTGATAGGCTTTTGACGGCTTAGAGTCGTTAGAAATCTTTTGCGGATCGTAGGTGTTGACCCTTATAGTTTGCAGTTGATGATTTGGTGTACCTTAGAATATTGCCTATGAAGGGGTAGTGAGGTTTGGGAGGAGAGGCAAACTCAGTCCCCG
Source organism: Diospyros kaki (assembly GCA_036245055.1). Classification (NCBI taxonomy): domain Eukaryota; kingdom Viridiplantae; phylum Streptophyta; class Magnoliopsida; order Ericales; family Ebenaceae; genus Diospyros; species Diospyros kaki. The sequence continues at coordinate 7,695,120 of BSEG01000010.1, forward strand.
GTATGTTGGACCTTTCCGAGTCCTTAAGCGGATTGGGAAGGTAGCCTACGAGTTGACACTACCACCATCGATGGCTGGAGTGTACCCCGTATTTCATGTGTCGATGTTACGCGGGGTTATTGGAGATCCCTCTCACGTTTTGCCCCCAACAACACTCACTATGATCCAACCAAGCTTGCAATATGAAGAGAACAACCCGTTAAGATTTTAGATAGGCAGGTCAGAAAGCTTAGATCTAAAGACATAGCTTTCGTTAAAGTCCAGTGGAGCAACCATAGTGTGGATGAGGCCACTTGGGAGATGGAAGATGCCATAAAAGAGAAATATCCCTATTTGTTTCCCTGAAATTCGAGGATGATTTTTTATAAGGGGGGGAGAATGTAAAGATCTAGAAAAAAAAAAGAATAATAATAATAATAATAATAGTATTAAAAATTTAATTCTTAAAAAAATATATATATAAAAAGAAAATAGGGAGGCACGCGAGCAGCCCCCCCCCCCAAAATCTGTAATCTCTCTCTCTCTCTCTCTCTCTCTTTCTATCTTGCTCTCTCTCTCTCTCTCTCTCATTTTTGTCGATTATTCGCGATCTAGCCGTTTGATCTTTGATCCGACTTCATTTCTATCGTTTAAGCGTCCCCGATCTACAAAGAGGTAAGTGTCATGCTTTGTTCTTCATTGGTTTTCTGTTATTTCGTGGGAGGTATGTATATGGACGCGATGTGGGTTTTGGTCGGTGTAATGACCCGTTCCCACTATTGGGCGCCATCGGTGAATAATCACCCGGATTACTCACCCGACAAACCACAACTGAATGGTTGGACTATGTTTCAACAGGAAACGCCCTAGGTCAGAACTAGACTTCGTCCTTCCCTTCGCTCCACTCGAGGAATCTGTCCCCAACACAAACAAGAAAACACAGTGGACTGAGACCCAAAACTTGAGTGAACTTCACCTTTCTTCAGTTCGTCTCATCGCAAGTCAAAGGTGACCCAGGCACAAAGTTAGCGCAACAAACATCCAATGAGTATCGGGGATTTACGGGAACATACCTTTTCGATCCTTAACTGATCTGAAACTCAGCTCCTCTAACTAAGCCATATACAACAATCAATCTCACAATCACCTATCACACTATGATGATTACAACAATTAGATACATCTAACGCTTAGCAACACATACATTCACACCCAATGGTGTATATAAATACCACCACATGAATACATATAAGATATAATCAAATACAGAAACTCGGGCAACACCACTAGTGCCACAATAGCCTCCCGGCACCATCCCTGCTTGCATCTGGACTTGCAACATCTACACATGAGGTAAAACCTCATGAGTCATAAAGACTCAGTAAGGGTGCAATGCATAAGTAAATGAAACATGAGAAAGCATGTAATGCAAAATGCAATGCAAATAGGTAGTCTTCCATGCCCTTAAACCTCCATAGGTTAAGGCATCAACCAACCCTTCCCACCACTAGTCCTCCATATGGCCATAGGTACACTAGAACACACATCATGCAAATATGACCATTACATGCAACTCATACAAAGCAATTACAAATGCAAGAAAACCCTACCACTTGGGGTCATCCCTTACTTGGCTCGAAGCCTTATCCTTGCCTCGGCATGAATCCCATCCTGAGCCTCGAACTTTTCTAGGATCGCCGCCTCCTTGGTTGACCCTAGATGCAACCACACAAAACCCAACTCCATTAACATCAGACATTAAACCAATGCCCTTAACCACACCGTATACCGCAAAACCACCCGATAACAACTCAACAAAAACAACCCCAACCATGGCATAAACCAATCAACTATTCACATTTCATTATCTCCCATAATGAAAATAACTAGAAAATAATTAAATCAATTTATCTCGATTGATCTGGAGGAGAAATCGGGAAAATGCCCACTCGACGTTGCCTTTTAAGCTGCCACAACGCGCCTGAATTCTCATTTTCGAGCCTTCGGCACACTTCTCAAGTCTCAAAATAAATTCCAGAATTTTCCTTGAATTTTCTGGAATTTTCTGACATTTTTCTACCAATTTTCTCCTTTTTTCAAATTTCTCTGTTTTTTTATTTCTTTTTTTTTCTTTTCTATTTCTTCCTTCTTTTTCCTCGGCTTCCCTCGCGTGCACTATGCCTTCTTCTTCTTCCCACGACCAACCAGTGTGCGCCTCCCGCCGGCCACCACTTGGCCTTCCAGTACCACCGCCACCCCCGACGGCCGCTATCAGCAACAACCGCACACCTACGGCCATCGACGTAGCCACAAGCAGCCTCCGCGACCGAAGTCCCCGCGCACACGCAGCATTGCCAACACTATGGCTACCGCAACCAGCTACTCCATTGCTTCCGACCGTCGTCGCCGCCTCTACCATCGCTGCAACTAGCCACTATGAGCCACCAGCCTGCCTTCCGCCTCCGCTGCTCTTCTTCGTTGGCCATGGCAACTGTTACCATAGCCGTTATACATAATTCCCGTATGGGCCATACTCGATCTGATGGGTCGGCCCAATCACCCGAAACCAAGAAGGCCCAAACGACCTCATTAGGAGAGGTCCAATCACTACCAAAACTTGGAACTCGTAAAGCGATACCTGGCGAACTCCCGATACGCCTCCAACGAGCTTGAAGCCACTTATGAGCGAACTCCAGGGAGTATCCTTCAGATCGCTGGAAAACCGAGGTCACTGGCCAAAAACGATCAGCTCGCATAAAGCGGTAAAAGCTGCTAAGGAGTCAGAGGTAGGGACCATCCACCGCAACAGCCCATGCTCCTCGAAATAAAGATCCCACTTACGATTCTGTGCAGATGATAAGGACTGTTTGTCCCCCATTATATCATCTTTTTATTTTTATATGATATCCAAATTGTAAAAGTCCCCTTAGTTATAAATAGGGAGCAGAAGTAACATAAGGGACAGGGAGAATAATCAGAAAACCATCATTCTGAAAGAATAATCAGAGTGCGGACGTGGAGTAGGCATTGTTCTGGCTGAACCACGTAAAAAATCATTGAGTGTTCTTCATTAGGATCTAAAACCTTCTCTTCTTCTTTTCGTGACCCATAATTATTCATTGCGGCCTAAAAACGAATCACACTCGACTGAAATTGAACGTCGACATTTTGGTGCTAGAGGAAGGGGCCACTCTGATCAGTAGCCATGGCAAGAGGAAGGAATACTCGAAGTTTCGAGGCAGTGGTCGACCCTCCAGAAAATCACCGCAACAGACCGCGAGATTTTCCACTAAACGGAGGGCCCGTTGCTCCCACAGCAGACATCCCTTTACCGCCGCCCACCGGAGACGCTGCTGGAATACCACCGCGGATTCCTGTTCAACCCGCGAGCCAAATCGTTGGGACCGGAACAATCCGGGACTGGCAACAATGTCAGGAGGCGTTAGAAAATACAGTGATGCAGCTCGCAGATGCGGTCAGAATTCTAGCCCAAGCCCAAGTACTAGCCACCCATGACCCACCAGCTTCGCCCCGAAGGAACCGCCAACCACGGGAAGAACGACCTCCGCCTGAAGAGGAGGATATTGGAGACAACTACGCGTTCCCACATCACCGCTCCCTGGACCGGGAAAGAAGCAGGCGGTCGCAGGCCCAGCAATTGATGGGCCCAGACTTGATTGTGGAGGAATTATATCAGAGAGTCCGGCAGTTGGAGGAAAGACAAGGGGTCCACAGCCAGAGTAATGGCCGTGGGGACAGGACGCCGTTCACTAGAGAGGTCGAACTTGAGCCCCTCCCCCGAAGATTTAAGGTCCCAAGCATGCCACAGTACAATGGGGATAGCGATCCCTATGATTACCTGGATGCATATAACGTACAAATCGACTTACAGACAACCAGCTCGCTGGTTAAATGTCGCGCCTTCCCGGTAGTCCTGGGTGATATTCCCCGAGCTTGGTTCAAAAACCTTCTACCTCGCAACATCAGCAGTTGGGAGGAATGTCAACAGAGATTTCTCAACCAATACAGGGCTCTAAGAAGGCAGCTCGCGCCACCGTGCCACCTCGCCACCGTATTCCAAAAGACGAACGAGCCCTTGAGGGATTATATTGCTAGATTCAGGCATGAAATGAGCAATGTTGAGGATCTCTCTGACGAAAGCATCCTGACGGCGATCTCCGCCAGCCTTCGAAAAGATGGCAAGCTCTATGAGAGCATCTACAGAACCCCGGTTAATGATCTAGGGGAATTTTACGAACGAGCCTCCAAGGAGGTCCGATGGGAAGACGCCTTCGGGTCAAAGAAGCCCATTGGACCGAAAGAAGAAGTGGGGGGCTCCAACCAGAATAAGAGAAGGGGTAACAGAGACACCGCAAGGGAAGTTCGAGGGGATCGCTCAAGCAGTGAAATGTTCAAACGGGCTCACAAGGAAGAGCGGGATGAACGACCTCCAAGGCCGCAACGCTTCGATAGTTATTTTGTCCTATCTGACTCTCAAGATAGGATCTTCGTGATGGAAAGAAACAAGGAGGAGTTCGAGAAGCCCAACCCATTGAGAACTCCCAACAAATTCCGAAACAAAGAGAAGTTCTGCGCATACCACAACGAGACGGGTCACACCACCTCCGAATGCTGGGCCCTAAAGGACGCCATTGAAGATCTCATAAGAAGAGGTCGCTTGAAAGACTACATAGTGCGACCAACCAATCAACTGAGCCTACAACCGGCTCAGCAGTCGCACCCTTCTGATGATGAACGCTTGCCAACCATGCGAACTATCTACACGATTCATGGTGGACCTCACCTCGCGGGATCCTCCCATAAATCCCGCGACAAGTACGTATGTGAAGCTAACCATGTCCTGGTGGCGAGGTCGGGCGAACAGTTAGTTCATGCGAAGCGATCCAGGGGTGGCCCCACTTCGAAGAACGTGGTTTTCTCAGAAGAAGAAGCCAGAGATGTTCATTGGCCGCATAATGATGCACTCGTCATCCGGCGCAAATCGGTAACTCCAAAGTGCGAAGGATAATGGTGGACACAGGAAGCTCGGTGAATGTGATGTACAGAGCGTGCTTCGATCAGATGGGTCTGGGAACTGAATAGTTGAGCTCATCACCGGAGCCGCTCTACGAATTCACAGGTGATGCAGTGATCCCTGTCGGACGGATCAACCTCCCTTTCACTATCAGGGACATGAAACACCAAGCCACCACTTTGGTAGATTTCCTGATTATAGACTACCCCTCAGCATATAATGTCGTGCTCGGACGGCCAGCAATGAACGACCTCGACCTAGTCACTTCGACTAGGTCGCTTACGGTGAAATTTTCAACCCCCAACGGGGTAGGAAATGTACGGGGCAAGCAGCACCTCGCAAGACGTTGTTATGAAGATGCCCTAAAAATGGGAGCAAAAGGAAAGAAAGTGAACATCATCGCAAAAGACGACCCGCGACCGGCCAACCAGTAGGAGACTAGTCACGATCTAGATCCTCGTGAGGTCGACTGCGACAAACCCACCGGTCCCATGGAAGAGCTCGAAGATATCCCCGTCGGTAAAGTGGATGAAGAGAGGCACCTCAAGCTGGGAAAGAATTTAGCCCCTGAGGTAAAAGAACGACTTACAAATTTCCTTAAAGCTAACCTTGACATATTTGCATGGAACCATGAGGATATGGTGGGAATCGCCCCAGAAGTCATGTCACACAAGCTTAACATAGATCCGAGCTACAGGCCAGTGCGACAGAAGAGGAGGCCAATAACGCCAGAACGCTATGCCGCCCTTAAGGAAGAAGTGGACAAACTCTTGGCGAACAACTTCATCAAGGAGGCCCACTACCCGGCCTGGGTGGCCAACCCAGTCCTGGTAAAAAAGAAAAATGGGAAGTGGAGGACCTGAGTCGACTTCACCGACCTGAACAAGGCTTGTCCTAAGGACAGCTTCCCTCTCCCTAGTATCGATCAGCTCGTGGATGCAACGGCTGGTCACTAGCTCCTTAGTTTCATGGATGCTTATATAGGATACAACCAAATCCCCATGAACCCCGAGGACCAAGAGCACACCTCGTTCATTACTGATCGGGGGCTTTACTGTTATAAGGTCATGCCCTTCGAATTAAAGAATGCTGGCGCGACCTACCAAAGGCTGGTCAATATGATGTTTGAAGCACTGATCGGAAGAACCATGGAGGTGTACGTTGATGACATGTTGATAAAATCCGAGCAAGAAACAGACCATGTTTCTGATCTGGGAGAAATGTTTGGAATCCTCAGGAGCTATCAAATGAAGCTCAACCCACTCAAGTGTGCCTTTGGGGTAGCCTCCGGAAAATTTCTCGGGTTCATGGTAAACAACAGAGGCATCGAAGCCAACTCGGACAAAATAAAGGCTTTGCTCGATATGAGGTCACCCGTAAGGAAGAAGGAGGTACAAAGCCTCAATGGGAAGGTTGCTGCCTTGAGTCGCTTCATTTCAAAAGCGACCGATAAGTGCGCCCCGTTCTTCGAACTGCTAAAAAAGGAGAAGGACTTCAGATGGACAGAAGAATGCGAGTTCGCGTTCCAGCAACTGAAAGAATACATGGGACGACCCCCACTGCTCGCCAAACCAAAGAACGGAGAGAAGCTGACCTTATACTTGGGAGTGTCCCAACAGGTTCTCAGTGCGGCTCTCATCCGGGGGGAAGAAGGGGTGCATCACCCCATTTATTACATCTCCAAAAGCTTGATTGACGCAGAAACAAGGTACGCACCAATCGAAAAATTAGCTTACTATCTAATAGTGGCATCAAGAAAGCTGCGACCTTATTTTCAAGCTCACAAGATCCAAGTCATGACCAAATACCCGTTGAAGCAAATCTTGCAAAAGCCAGATACCTCAGGTCACTTACTAAAATGGTCGATCGAGCTCGCTCAGTTCGACATAGAATACAAACCAAGGACGGCGATAAAGGGTCAAGCATTGGCAGACTTCATCGCTGAGTTTATGGGGCCAATTGACGAGGATACGGAAAGCCTGAAAGAACCATCCTGGGAGCTATACGTCGATGGGTCATCGAGCGAACAGGGAGCAGGAGCCGGGGTTATGCTAATAAGTCCCGAAGGTCACAAAATCCTCTGTGCCTTGAGGTTCAGTTTTTCAGCCACCAATAACGAATCCGAGTATGAAGCCTTATTAGCTGGACTCCGCCTGGTAAAAGAAATACGAGCCGAATCCTTGAAGATTTTCAGTGACTCCTAGCTGGTTGTCAACCAAGTACGGGGAGAATACCAGGCCAGAGATACAAAAATGCTCGCATATTTGCAAAAGGTACGCGAGCTCCTTGCCCTTCTCAAAAAATATGAAATACACCATGTAACGCCTCGTTCTTCTCGAAGCGTTTCTTACCCCAACATTTGTTAATTAATAATTATTTTATCAATTCTACCTCATATATTTCTTTTTCTTTCTCTCATTCTCCTCATTGGGGTAACTATAGCTAACAGCGGAAACATGATAGATCGTGACATAATACTTAACAAGCTTTTAACATCAGAATTGTACATTCATATTCATAATAAATTCATAACATCATTCTCAAACGTACTAGTGTTTAAACATAATCATGATCATCCCTTAATATTACATGTCGAAATATCATAATTAACATCATGGATAACATAGCAAGACATAACATGACAGGTTATATACATAACCGATACATTTACGCACTTCAACGAGTGCCATCACATGCCTTCATTTCCTTCGTTTCTGCTATGACTTCCATCTGGAACATTAAATATTCCAGGGGCATCGCCCAATTAGATGATTGGCCATCTAAGTAAGAGTATAATATTCATGAATGAATGTAAATGCATAATGTCCTGTCATTTGGCCTGTTTGAGCCGACGGGCATCCATACTTCATATGCCACTTACCATTTTACGACCAGCTCTTTCCAGGCCGAGGTGTATGGGTGCACCCTTGGTAAAGCAGCGGTGCCCACCCGTACTCTCAAACATATGCAATGCATGAGTAACGATGGATTATATGTGAACATATGCATATCATCATCATTTTATGTAAATGCATCTACGTGACATTTGCACACATCATGCCATGTCAACATGTCGAAACATACTTTGAAACATACATCGCATTTAACATTCTATCAAATCATATGGCACATTTTAGAAATTACCTTTCATAGACAAATTAGGTTTGAGAAATACTAGCTTACCTTTGAAATCGGCTTGAGTCTCGAAAAATGTGCTTTAATCTCAAAAACGTGCTCGCCTCGACTTTCGCACTAGACTCTTAGTTATACTCAAACTTTAGTCTCAATGATCCCCGGATATCATATTTATTCAAGGGGTATTAAAACTTATTTTTCTCAATCGCTTAAATTTCTCCCCATTATTTCCTCAATAATTCCAAAATTAATACTTCCCCAAGCATTTCTTTTAAATCTTTTTCCACAAAAATTCATAAAACAACATTTCTAATCTTTTAAAATTTTATGAGAATTTTTCATAATTTCTTCTTATTTTTCTTCTATTTTCCAATAATTCTTTTTATCCCAACAATTACCAAATAAATATTTCTTTCCATATTTTCCATAAATTTCTTTCATAATAATTCATAAAATAAAACACTTAATTTTTTTTTAAATGTTTCAAAAAATTAAACATAATAAGATAAAAGAAAATATTATCAACTTCCATCTATTTGAGATATTTTACACTTACCTTGTAACACTTTCTTCAACCTTGTCTTTGATGTGCCCAAATTCCTCTTCCTTACTTCTTCCTTGCAAATCTCTTTCACAAGCTCAATTTTTCTCACAATCTCTTTCTTTTTTTCCTTTTCCAAATCTCTCTCCTCCTCTCAAATCCTTCTTTCTTACAACCTTTCTAATTCAAGTCTTCTAACCTTTCAAGTTTTCTCTATTTATAGAGGTTGAATTAATTTTAGTTTAATTATAGTGATCCACTAGTTTTTATTATTTTATCATTTTTTTATTTAATTTTCCACTAAATCTCACTCATAATCTTTAATTATTTGTCCATACTCTACTTTATCTTCCACATTTCTCCATTAATTCACCCATTATCTTTGATTATTTGGCCACACTTTACTTTGTCTCCCACATTTCTCCATTAATTCATCATTTATCTTTGATTATTTGTTCACACCATATTTTGTCTCCCACATTTCTCCATTAATTCTTCCATTATCTTTGATTATTTATTCACACCATATTTTGTCTCCCACATTCTCCATTAATTCACCAATTATCTTTGATTATTTATTCACACCATATTTTGTCTCCCACATTCTCCATTAATTCACTCATTATCTTTGATTATTTATTCACACCATATTTTGTCTCCCACATTCTCCATTAATTTACTTATTATCTTTGATTATTATTTTTCAACTAAATCCTATTTTGAATGGACTATTCTTTCATTTAGTCCATAAATTTTAAGCCCACTTTCCATAAATTTTAAGTCCACTTTCTTAACCTACTAACTCTAAGCCCATTTACTTAACCTTTCATTTCTCAACTTAACCCATTATCTATAAGCCCATTTACTTAATTTAGCCCACTAATTCTAAACCCATTTACTTATTTATTTTCTTTAAGTTAACCTACTAGTTTTCTCAATTATAATTTCTAAAAAATATTTTAAATATAAAATTAATTATTATTATTCTCAAAATACTAGGATATTACACACCAAATCCCCTGCTCCCAGAACTCCCATGCGGACGCATTAGCTCGCCTAGCAACCGCCCGGGATGCAGAATTCTCAGGAGACATACCCATGGATTTTTTAGCTACCCCGACTATAGAACAACGAGCTGAAACAATGGCGATCACTGTATCCCAAAACTCGTGGATGATTCATATCCTGGAGTATCTACAAGACAGAAAACTACCTGAAGACAAGTTAGAAGCACGTCGTCTGCGAGCTCAAGCAGCTCGATATTGCATTTACGACGAAAGACTATACAGGAAGGGGTTCTCCCCCCCGATCCTGAGGTGCATTAACGTCACCGATTACCAGACAGTGCTCGAAGAGATTCATGCAGATCACTGTGGTAATCATGCAGGGGCACTTTCGCTGACACAAAAGACCCTCCAACAAGGGTTTTATTGGCCCGCCATAAAGCAAGACGTCGTAGAAACAGTCAAGAAATGCGAAAAATGCCAAAGGTTCGCCAAAATTCTGCGAGCTCCTCCAGCTTATCTGCAGCAGATGAGTAGCCCGTGGCTATTCGCCATTTGGGGGATGGACTTAATCGAGCCACTCCCAACGGCTCGCGGGGGGTGCAAGCACGTCATAGTAGCAGTTGACTACTTCACTAAATGGGCGGAGGCCAAAGAGCTCGCACAGATCACCAGCGCGAAGGCACACGCGTTTACATGGGATAACATAATCTGTAGGTTCGGGGTGCCGATACAAATAATAACGGACAATGGAACCCAATTCACCAGTGAGCAGTTCATCCAATTCTGCGAATCGATTGGGATCCAAAAGAGTTTTATCGCGGTTGATCACCCCCAGGCCAATGGGCAGGTTGAAGTTGTCAACAAAATAATTAAGCAGACCTTAAAAACAAAGCTTGAAGCCAGAAGAGGGGCTTGGGTGGACGAACTGCAAACAGTGTTGTGGGCCTATCGAACAACAGCTCGGAGCAACACTGGAGAAACCCCATTCTCAATGGCATACGGGTCGGAAGCTATGGTCCCCGCCGAGGAAGAAGTGACCAACTACCGAAGGGCCACCTTCAGCTCGGATCGCAATAACGAGCTACTAGCAGCTAACCTAGACCTGCTCGAGGAATCAAGAGATATGGCCCGCATAAGGGTCGCCGTTTATCAGCAAAGGGTAGCACGATACTACAACTGAAAGGTCAGAGTCCGACGTTACAACGTCGGGGACCCAGTATTACGTCTGGTACTCCCGGGAGCGCGGGCGATAAGTGACGGCACACTAGGCCCTAACTGGGAAGGTCCATTTATCATCAAGGAAAATCTAAGTAATGGAGCATATCATCTGGCAAAGTTGGACGGCTTCCCTCTCCCACGAGCTTGGAATGCGAAGCATCTCCGTCCTTACTTCAAATAAGTGTAATGGTTCCCACCTATGCTTCGTCTTCTTTATTACAAATAACTTTCGTGATTTTGGTTAAGATTCATGAACTTACATTGAACTTTATCCTTATTGGTATTTGATTGAATATCCCCGAAACAAGGAATTGATAAGCCATGGTTTGTGAGCTGGGGCCTAGATAACCTAACCACCACGTTACGGTTCGCGGCTTAACTGAGCATTCACCTTGGTCCCTCCCTCAGGTCTTGGTCTGAAGACCGGAACCATTCATCTTGACTTAATGTCATGGTTTGGAAATTTCTGAGCAACGACCTTCGCAAATAACTCCGAGCTGGGTTCGCTAGCCGAGATCCTTTTATCTTAGCCTAAAGCTATGGTCTGCGACCTACCTGGGCGTTCCCTCTCGGTCCATTAAAATTTGTAGAAGCCATGGTATGTTAGCTGGGGTCACCCTATGACCTACCTGAACATATAACTCGGCGATGCTGGATCAGGTTTTCTCTAACCAGGGGTCCCTTTATCTTGGCAGAAAGCCTTGAACTGCGACCTACCTGAGTATTTACTCCCAATTTATTAAGATTGTCAAGTACCTCAATATGCCAGTTAGGGGCGAGACACAATCTCATATTTAGGAGAATTCTTCATATTCGAACGAGCCGGTCGAGATCTATCTCAACTTGTATAAATAAGATCGTCCGCGACCTACTGGATACGCTCCTTGACCGTTTATCACGGGCTGCTCAGCCACTATGTGCTAGCTGAGACAACAAGGCAATATGCCTTTACATACATCCTTGTTATCAAAATATGTTGAAGAGGAGTTTTCCTGGAAATTGCCTAAGTATAAATGTTCGCGTTGATTACAACTATCGATGGCGAACTAGTTCGAGCCTATCTCCATTCTCAAATTATGGTTATGAAGACTCCCCCTGAGACGATTGTTTTTAAGGTATCAACTCTTTCCGAGATATATCATGAATAGTGGTTTGAATTATTATTATCAATACTTCGTTAAAAGTTAAATTAACTTGAGCCCACGAAGAAATTTGAAGATGTGCACAAAGTACAGAAAATGTCTGTTTCTATTAGATGAAGCTTGTATTACAAAAAAAATAAAAAAAATACTCATATGTGAAAGTCCTAGTTGGGAGGGGCAGTTGCTTCAGCAGGATCGATCTCGGCAGTGGGCGGAGCTGGCTGAGAATCCGCAGGGGGCTTCTCGGCGACCTCTCCGGACTGAGTATCGGCAGCCCTAGATGGGTTGACCTTGACTAGGTAGCTGCAGACGAATCGAGAGGATCGACATCGCTAGCATCCTCCGTGGCCTCGGCAGCATACCTTTCCACCTCCTCGACAGCCTGCGCACCAAAGAAAGAGAAATCCATCTCAGGATGGTTCACCCAAAGGGTGTACAGGAATGCCAAGCAGGTGTCGGATCTGGCCTCCCGGCGCGCAGCGTCCATCCGCGCTTCGACCTCCCCTCTTACATCATCTATGGCCCTCTGGGCGAGCTCTTCACATCGGGTTGCATGATCATCCGCCTGAGCCTGCTCTTTCCTCGCCGTCTTCAGCTCCGCCTTGATCGATTTAAGCAGCTCCTAAGCCCTCCGCAACTCCTCCTTCGCTTTATTCAGTTCGGCAGTGAACCCAGAGTTGGCGGACTCCCACATGTTCTTTGACCTACGAAGTCCTTCGAGGTCTTTATTCTTCTAAGCTTCCGCCCTCAGACGCATCTCGGAACCCTCCACTTCTTTCCGAGTTGCAAGAAGCTCAGCCTGGAGAGTTTCCTTCTCGTCCGAAAGCTTCATTATTTTGGCCTGCTGGGTTTTCTTCACATCCTCGAGCTTCTCTATTTCGGATTGAAGGGATGTGCCCACTGTGCGAAGCTGGTCATCGAAATCCTTGTACTGAGCCCGAAGCTTCATGGCGGTAAGGGAAGCCTGTGAAAGAAGAAAGGTTAAAAAGAAAAAAAAAAGAAGAAGAAAGGGGGGTTTCTTACCACCAAGCTATGACGGGCCATAAAGTCGCAGAAAGCAATCCCCTTCAGCTTCGGGTCGTCAAGAGGCTTCGAGGTCGCGCCCAAGAGGTCGGGTGCGAAGTTCAGGAGGGAGTTGACATAGATCCCTCCTGGTAGGGCCTCTAGGGGCAGCCCCTTCTCAGGGACCCTAGCCCGTTTGGCCCTGGCATCCTCTCTCGGATGCGGATGTCTGGCCCCCTCTTCGAGCCGACAACAGGGGCGTCTTGAGCCACGGCGACCTCCTTCCCACGTGCCCCGCTCGAACCATGGTCTCGGGAGGTAGGGGGCAATGCCCTTGCTATTGATGGGTTTCCCTTTGATGTTGGGGTTGACAGGGCAGAGTTTTTTGTCGCTATTCCTGTTGCCCCCCCCATAGTTGTTGGTGTTGCTGTTGTTGAGGGCGTAGTTGCGTGTGCTCCGACTTGTTGTCCAACGAGCTTGAGCTTAGGGTCGTTGATGAGGTGGCACCCGATCTTGCCTTAGATTGCTTCTCTTGAACTACCCGCCCCTGCGATCTGGAGAGCCAACGGGGGGATCTCCACGCCCAAATCCTTAATATGGTCCCCTTGAACGATCTCGATGTCGAGAGGAGGAGCGAGTTTGTTTTCATAGAGGAGCTCGTCCGAAAGCTCAAGGATCTCTGAACTTGACCTCGCAGCCAGAAGTTTGCCGAGGACGTCGGTCTCCTCAGCCGACAAAGTCGGTCTCTTACCCCCGAAGTCTGCATCAAAGGATGAATGAGTTAAAACAAGTATTCAAAAGAAGAAAGATCTATGTGGGCTGATTTTTGCTTACCAGGGGTTAGCACGAAGCTATGGTTCCTAAGAAGGGAAAGCGAAGGGTAGGACACGAAAAACCAACTGGACTTGTAATCGCCCATGTTGGACTTCCCTTTCGCTTTACCCTGAGGAAGGGCGGCCTTGTACGAAGAAGGGCGAGCTGCCAGGTAGTACAGCCCATCCTTGGCATTTTTGAAAGAGAACAGAAATTTTATCAGTTTCGGCGAAGGGAGAGGAAGTTTATTTGCAAGGAACAAAAGGGCCAAAGAAGTGAGTTGGGCATACGAGTTCGGTGTTAATTGAAAAGGGGCGAGCTTAACGTCGTTTAAAAGGGCGACAAGGTACGGAGCTATTGGGAACCTAAGGCCGGACACAGGCCATCACCTCACGAGGTTTGACTCTGGATGGGAATCTCTTGAAGACCGTACGCCCAGCGCTCCCTTCAGCGATCTGATCATGAACCTCCGGGTCGGTTTCTGAAGAGGTTAGAACGACGATTTCCCTAGACCTCGAGCTCGCACCTCACAGTTTTGGCCCTCCATGATAAGACAATCTTCCGAGTTCGAAGTGTCGTTTTCTCCTACGATATAATTGTAGCGCTTTTGATCTGAATTTTCGCGGTGTTAGTCGGACATCTACAAAGAAAAAGAAAGAACAGTCAGGACGCAAATCGCGAACCAGACCTCGAAAATCTAGAAAAAATCCTAAAAACACCCCCTAAAATCTTCCAGGTCAAGTGCTTTGCAAACGGGATGCCGCCTAAAGCGGAGGGGCTACAGCTACAAGCTCGGTATTCCAAGGGAAGCTAATCCTAAGGTCATTGAACCTGAAGGCCCAGCAAACGCCAAACCAAGTCGAGCCATCTCCCCCATAAACGGAGACAATATCGATCAACAGAACCGTCGATAGTCAACCGGCGAGGGAAGGGCCCCCACCGAGAACGAAAAGTAAGAAAAGAAGTCGTAGCAGACTTACCAAACGATGAGCCTAACGCCTGTATGGAACGTCGGAACAAGCACTGGACGGAGATTACCAGCGTTTGGAAGCACGGAAGTCTTGAGAGGAAGAAAACAACAGCAACGAGAGACTTCGAAGCAAACAAGAAAGAAAGGAAAGGGGGGTCACCCCCGACTATTTATACCTCTGGGTTAATCAACCCCTATCATCGGATCAAAGTGCGACTCACTGCATACTCCGCATCCAACGATCACACGACAGCTTATGGGTCCCACAGGCATAATCATGCGCTGTAATAGGGGAAAGTGCGCATTAAATGCGTTACAGACAAGGCGTGTTGCGTGGAACGACGAGATTTAAAAACGATTGGGCAAACATCGAAGAGGCGGAAGAACAGCTTGCAAGCGTCAGTTCCCAGCACAAAGATCGCACCGCGAACTGGGGGGCTTATGTTATACGTAATTCCCATATGGGCCAGACTCGATCTGATGGGTCGGCCCAATCACCCGAAACCAAGAAGGCCCGAATGACCTCATTAGGAGAGGTCCAATCACTACCAAAACCCGGAACTCGTAAAGCGATACCTGGCGAACTCCCGATACGCCTCTAACGAGCTTGAAGCCACTTATGAGCGAACTCCAGGGAGTATCCTTCAGATCGCTGGAAAACCGAGGTCGCTGGCCGAAAACGATCAGCTCGCATAAAGCGGTAAAAGCTGCTAAGGAGTCAGAGGTAGGGACCATCCACCGCAACAGCCCATGCTCCTCGAAATAAAGATCCCACTTACGATTCTGTGCAGATGATAAGGACTGTTTGTCCCCCATTATATCATCTTTTTATTTTTATATGATATCCGAATTGTAAAAGTCCCCTCAGTTATAAATAGGGGGCAGAAGTAACATAAGGGACAGTGAGAATAATCAGAAAACCGTCATTCTGAAAGAATAATTAGAGTGCGGATGTGGAGTAGGCATCGTTCTGGCCGAACCACGTAAAAAATCATTGAGTGTTCTTCATTAGGATCTAAAAACTTCTCTTTTTCTTTTCGTGACTCATAATTATTCATTGCGGCCTAAAAACGAATCACACTCGACTAAAATTGAACGTCGACAATAGCCGATCAGCCATCAACTCTCTCTTGCTCTCTTGCGATCTCAGCCTCCCACGAGCTCTCTCTCTCGGCTCTGTTCCATTGCTATTTCGAATTTGAGAGACATACGAAGCTTCCTAGAAGCTTCCCTCACGCCCACAACTATATATATATATACGATTTTTACACATTTAACCCCTCACTTTGTTTTTCAATAATATCACTTGAGGGTTTTAATAATTTCACTTGGACATCTACTAATTACACTTAAGCCCTTCAAGGCTTAAATTAATTATCATCAAGCCACTCCTAACTCGATTTCTTCAAAAATTAATATCCGACTTTTTCTTGAAATTATCGATTTCATCCTTGCGTTTACACGAGACATTTATTCCATCTGGAAATGCCTAAGGGTTGCCTTACTCTCAAAATCGGACCACCCCTAGGATCCCCTCAGCTTCCCGAAGGTCCCCTGCAACCATTCGGTACTAGCACCCTTTCGGGCTTATACAAAATTTATTTCAAAAATTATTCCCGATCGATCTGCTTTCAGCGTCATTAATCTCATCTCGAGATGCTCACCAATCTCATGCCTTCTTCCTTGGACATCCAAGTCCTGGGGCATTCCCTGCCTTCAATTCAGTAATTTTATTAATTAATTTCTCGAAATCAACTTTCAGGCTTCCCGAACCACCCGAGGTCCTGTCAAAATAATCAAAATTTATTTATTTTTCAATGCCATGTAATACCAGGTATTACATTCCACCCCCTTAAAGAATTTCGTCCTCGAAATTCACTTTACCATACTCTCCTGCCCAAGACAATCACATCCTCGGGCTACATGCCAAATTCCCATGCTTGAGTCGATCCTCATGGCAAGTTTTCATTACTGATTAACTAACCATGCTAGCACTACATGGGAAGCAACCATTTGGCCCATCCAGCCATATTTGACCATTTCATACATGGCTTCCTTCTCAGCCACAACACTTGGCTTTGAGGTCCTACCATGCACCATGGTTACCTTTGACCTTCTTGACAACATCTTTTCCCCGACAGCGATAATGACACCACCATGTTATCTCAAAAGACTCGTTGCTCTTTGAATCTCACTAGTCATCGCAACCAGCACGACCCCACTCTTAGGCCGCCTTCCTCATATCATTTTGCTATACTTATAGTAGCTAGCTAATTCCCTGAGAGACTCTGGCTTCTCCTGAATTTTCCTTAGACCTTTGGACTCAATCAGCTCACATCACTCAGTGAGTGACCACATTGGCTCTAATGCCACCATCATCAGCTAAGATAACCTCCTATCATCGCTTGGCGCCACATCTAGCCACAACCACGACTCCAGAGCCACCTACACCACTAACCGACTACTCTCACGACGCCCCACGACCATGGCCAACCACTTCTTGTTGCTGCCGATATCCCGGTAGGTGCCTTCGGTCTCCATTGGCTACCCCCAGTTGATCACCAATCAACTCCACTAGCTGCTCTCCTTCACACCCATTAACCTCTAACCACGAGGCTAAATCTTATTAGTTGCCCCCATACCAAGGCATTCCTTTAGCGGTATCACTCACAGCTATCATGTGATCTCATCACCTCACACCATTCCTGGGAACCAAACTCATCCCATAAGCTCTTCCTTCGAGCTCTCGCCACCCATTGACGACATCTTAAATCCGCCCTCAACTTCTGACTAACCAACCTGATTAGCTTTAGCCGGATCGCCCGGCTCACAACCAACACAACTTTCCTCCAGGCATTACACTTGCAATCATCGACTATCGCCTCGATTTAAACTCCACCCACCAAAAATCACCCCCGTCACTTCTGTGGAACCCACACTTCCACTCGATGCCGTAGGACTCACCTTCCTACTCAAGCACTGACCACTACGTTGGCTTTCCTCGGGTGATCTATCCTGTTAGAGTTGTAGTGCCTTAGGAGGTTCATCTAATGTTGTTGCCCCATGCTTAACCTTTCTTGGGAGAACATCTCAAGTTTTACCCAGACCACATTTCAATATTACCCTTTAAAACCTTCATTATGGAGCAACACTCCTTTAGGCGGCACAATTCTGCCCCCGACCAACCATCTTCTATAATCTTGGATCTCTTTCTCAAAATTCCG
The DNA here is from genome assembly GCA_036245055.1 of Diospyros kaki. Lineage (NCBI taxonomy): Eukaryota > Viridiplantae > Streptophyta > Magnoliopsida > Ericales > Ebenaceae > Diospyros > Diospyros kaki. The sequence continues at coordinate 7,713,186 of BSEG01000010.1, forward strand.
CCTGGTTTAGCCACCAGGACCCACTAAACCTTTATAATAAAGGCAAACACGGCAATCAACAAGGCTTTACATCATAGTCCTCGAGCCTCACGCTCTCATAATTGCCATCAGGTGCTACCACCTGGCAACTGATCCTGTGTCATCAAATGGAAACCCCTCCAGTGCTATATGAGGATACTTCCTCATTTTTGCATTGACACAATCCAGACTAACACTAGACTGTGCAATTGTGAACCTTCACGGATTTTGAACCTTGCTTTAGCCACGTGTTTAGCCTGCCACAACTCACATCACATGAATAGAGATCCCCATACTTGAAACTTTCACACGCTTCAATATTCCCATCTCATGGTTGGCTTCCATCTTGTAAGTCTCGCCCTCCACGGCACTTACGTAACATTCTGGAGCCATTTACCAACTCCACCAATCAACCCATCTTCCCGCATTATCGCAAGGTCACACTAGGTCCATCATCCCAATTTACCATAACCATTTCGATCAAATTTAACCACAACTACGGTAGCATCCTTTAGCAAGGAGCATCGCCACGCATCTTGCTATCACGCCATAAGATATCACCCAATCGATTCACAAACCTTCTAACTGCCATGACACTAAAGGCACTACCCTGATACTTCAACCCTCACGAAAATTTAGGTCCAGCCCAGACATAACCTACAGCATACCCCAGGTCTTTGGTGTCTAATCGTCTCCACAACAGACAGGTTACTCCACATAGAGGGCTGCAGTCCCTCCTGTGAACGAACTGTCTGTATCAGTGGTCCCTGGAATTAGACCCGTCACCTATAGACATCAACCGTAGCATTATTCCCACGCTAGACTCGTTTCTTTTCCATGGGTTTCTTTCTCGAACATCACGAGACACTACCACCCCTGAACATTCACTAAACCACTTCGACACCGCTTTATCGAAATAAAGGGCTTAACCCCCACTTGGGTGCAACGCCCTAACAGCTCTCATTACTCGCAATTGAGTAGTGGGACTGACCACAACTTTCGTCACCCTTATCGTGCATCTCACAAATCTTTAGTCCCTGACCATCTCACAAATCTTCGACATCATTGTGTTGCCTTGTGCTTTAGGCGAGTCAACACTTGGTCATCATCACCATCTCACTCCCATACACTGGCCCAACACTGGTTCCCCATCATGTTACCCTGTGCTTCAGAGAGCCAACACATAATCATTATTACTATGTTACTCCCATACACTGGCCCAACACTGGTTCCCCATCATGTTGCCCTGTGCTTCGGAGAGCTAACACCTAATCATCATAACCGTGTTGCTCCCTTACACTGGCCCAACAACAGTTCCCAACAACATGGCTCAAGTCCATCTCTGATTTGCTTTGCACCTGTGGCATTTTGCTACCATAAAACCTCCATGAGCTACAATGGTTCCGCCACCCTTGACCAAAAGCAACCTCAAGCTCACACCATGAGCCCTGCTCCTCAGGACTCTACATCTCTTACCGCTTAAGAGACTCTCAAACCACTTCACATCTTGAGGCCTCATGATCTTACCCCACAAGATCATACCTCACGGCCCTCAATCAATATTTGAAAGCTCCAACTTTCCACAACCATGGATCCGATTCCATCATGATTCACTTCACCACCCAGCTCATCCCAAAGCTTGATTTTCAATGATCTCTCAATCCACAACCGAAAGGTCGAGCCTACATCAAGCTCTGGCACCCATAACCATAGAGCACCTACCATTACCCTCTAGGTAAATCAAGACCTTCTGTCTCCCCTTGCACATCTACAGTGCATTCAGTCACTATGTCCAGCTTGGCCTTCCAACATGCCTTGCTCGGGCGTCCATGACTTGGAATTTCAAATCCGGCGCCTCTACATTACTCATCATGCCCCTGCCCACTTGGCATCCAAAGTTGGCATTTCTTGTGTACGAATAGCCCACGAATGTCCTATTGCCACACACTCATCGCCCTCGACCCACACACTCGTTCATACCCTTCATTGGGTGACCTCTTTGTCTCCCATCAAGGGTCTCATGACCTTAGGCGTCATCCCGACCCCAAGTATCATAATGAGGGTCTATTCACCTCTCATCCCCCGACCTTAGGCGTCCCACCCAACCCCAAGCATCATAATGAGAGTTTTGATTGGCCCCTCATTCATCAATCACATGAACGGTCTCTTAACCTTTCACTACCAGGACTTCTAATCCAATGGCTCCCACACGCATATCAATGCATGCCCAACTCCTTAATCCCCAATCTAGATTCCCTTGAGTCCCAACTCAACCCACTAGAGATTTTTCATCTCATAAAAACGCCCGTTAGGGTCCATTTGCCACACACACATCCTTTCTTTAGGACAGATCTTGATTCATCATGAACCCAACTAAGGTCAACTCATATCCTAGGCACATCCCCTCCGGGATTGCCATAGAAATTCAATCACATGGCACCATATGCATCCCTCATGCATCACTCACCCCCTGACTCCCCTCGGTGCCTTTCTGCAAGCTACAAACGTCATGCCTACCCTAGCCATGACAGGTATATGCGTCACATGCTCTCTCCACCTAGAGCCTCTCTGCAAGTAATAATATCTTACTCCCTTCCTAGAGCTCATCACACAACCCGATGATAACTCACTTCCTTAAGCTTCGAGCTAATTTCCACTTTAGCTCACTCTATCTCAAGCACACAAGCCTTACAGCACCACTTCCAAGGGACAACTTTATTCCCTCAAACATGCTCGGCAAATCCCTGACATAGGGACGCTCCACTAATCCCCTCCTGGACTAGTCATGCCTTGGCATCGTGTCCCCACACGAGCCTTAACACTTCAATTTCAAGGAAGTCTCATCCTTAGAACACTTAATATTACCCAAATTTGGGTTTTTTTATTCTTCTTTGCTCTACCCGTATACCTCTTACGGGTATATTATCTCGACCTATGATATTCTCTTATTCCTATTACAGGAACATCCGAGCACACCATTCAAACAATCATGAACCTCAACGCTTCGACCCAATCCCTAGGGTCTTCAGACCATAGGTCCTTACTTTTGAGACCATCGAATCAACCTTACATTGAAATCTCAAAATTTCAAACCAATCGTTGTTGATCCAATAACAGTTATTCGCACAACAATGTAGCCATCGCATAAGCAAAGGAACCACGGTCTCATTAACAGACCAAATTTGTATTGTGGCATCACTTTTTGATAATGGAGATTATCAACCGAGGTGACATATATAGAGAAAGGGTCGACAGATGACGTCACAAATCCCCTGACTAAAGCTCTATCCCAAGAGAAACATGAAAGTCATGTTCGATCATCAGGTATAAGATACATGAGTGATTGGCTCTAGTGCAAGTGGGAAATTATTAGTGTAGGTGCTCTAGACCCAATCAGATTGGGTATGTTGTACACTGACAATTGTAATCATGTTTATTATTTGAATAAGGAGTTGTTCAAATTCACAAGAAGTCATTCTATTAGTTTTTTGTTATTATTGTAATAATCGAATGAAGTTAGATAGAAGTCCATACGATGTATACTGTGATTAATCTATAACGATGTGAGATGATGCATCACAGTTTCTAGACATCATTAAACGTCCCAAGTCGTAGCAATGTCAAGAATGGACATTGATAATTGCGGTAAGACTTATATGTGCTATGTTTTTACTATGTGATAGCAATGGGGGTCTCACACCCATAGGCATGGGGATGCCTAGACAAGTACATAGGTGACCAATGTTGGAGAACATGTCACTGGACATGAATCGCTATGAGAATCTATTTTGGTTATATGTTGATGGAATTCTCACACCAGATGGGTGTAACTAATCCTTAGACCTGAGGTTGTCGTGGTCATCTCATAAGAAGACCGGTATACTTTGACATCGTTTCAATGGGCTTAGACAAAGGCTGCATGTGGGCGATCGTTGGGTATATCGTGAGGCTTATGGAGATAGGTGCATAGCCAAGATGGGACTCGTCTATCCCTTGATAGAGGATGATGTATCTAAGGCGTCTTCGGTGGATATTCACTTTAAATCCATGGCCCTAGTGAAAGAGATTAATAAGGAGTTATTGATTCACTTTCCATTAAGTGAAGATATCCGGAAAACTGAAGAAAACTCATGTAATCGTTATCAAGCAACACATCACCATAGTTGAGATCACATAAGATACATTGACAAGAGGATCGTATTACATGGTAACCATGCTCGTGAAAGGTTATTTGCGGATTATGAATCCTTCTGAATAATTGGGTAGGCATGATGCCTTGATAGAGGCTAATCTTGTCTTATGTGTTTGTACCGATACATTGCTAACATATTCAGAAACCTAATGAGTCATACGCAATAGGCACAGTCCCTGGCTTAAACTAGGAGAGTGAACGTATGGTTAAGTGGGATACTTCGGCAAGAAGTTGTGCCGTCGTAGGTTCTAACGGAAAAAGAACAAATAGACGTAATGACGTTGATATGACGAGGAGTCATCATAATGGAAAGAGTTTCCTAAAATAGCAATTGATTAAATTAGAAAGGAGTTTCTAATTTAATAATTTTCTATTTGTTGGAGTGGCAAATAGGAAATAAAATATATTTGGGGTTAAGTTAATATTTGGACTAAATTAGATTTGGGCCAAATATTAAATTAAATATTATATTTAGACTAAATTGGATTTGGACCAAATATTAAATATTATATTTAGACCAAATTAGATTTGAGCTAAATATTAAATATTATATTTAGGCTTGAATTAGATTTGGGCCAAAATATTTTATTTAAACCTACAAAAGGATTTGGGCCATTTAATTATATTTCTAGTTGGACTAGAATAAGCCCACTTAAGATTCTAATTAAATTAGAATTAATGGGCTAGCCCAATCCATTAGGGTTTTAGAAACCCTAGGATATTTCTCTATAAATATCCCTTTATGGGTTACCTAAAATTGCAGTGAGTTTTGGTGTCGTTTTTCAAGACTGGAAAAATGTATTGCCGTTCATTTTTCCCTGTTTCTTTTTGGCATCATTTTGAAATGTGGGTGTTCTTTCCTGTCTATACACAAGCCGCGAAAAGGAGAAGGAGCTAGCACTCATATTCCGCTCTCCTTGCCAACGGACGCGTGCCGCGTATCACGAGTTAGAGGTCAGACGCTTGGATGGCTCGAATCCACGAACAACTCGATAATCTAAAGGTTAGATTTATTTATTTGTTTGTGAATGATTTGATTTCGACGTTGATCCAATCGCTGGGATCGGGGTAAGGTTCAAAATTTTTGAACTACATTACTTGCCCCGTAGCGATCTTACTTTACTTTCACACATTTCATTATCTCCCATAATGAAAATAATTAGAAAATAATTAAATCAATTTACCTCGATTAATCTGGAGGAGAAATCGGGAAAATGCCCACCCGGTGTTGCCTCCTGAGCTGCCACAACGCACCCGAATTCTCATTTTTGAGCCTCTGACACGTTTCTCAAGTCTCAATAAATTACAGAATTTTCCTCGAATTTTCAAGGAATTTTCTGACATTTTCCCACCAATTATCAACATTTTTCAAATTTCTCTTTTTTTTATTCCTTCTTTTTTTCTTTTCTATTTCTTCCTTCTTCTTCCTTGGCTTCCCCTGTGCACTGTGCCTTCTTCTTCTTCCCACGGCCGACCTGCGTGCGCCTCCCGCCTGCCACCACTTGGCCTTCCAGTGCCACTGCCACCCCCGACGGCTGCCACCACCAACAACCGCACCACCTCCGGCCATCGGCATAACCGTGAGTAGCCTTCGCAACCGCAGCCCCCGCGCACGCGTAGCATTGCCAACAGCCATGGCTACCGCAACCAACTGCTCCATCGCTTCCGGTCGACGCCACCGATGCCACTTCCATCGTTGCAACCAGCCACGACCACTTCCTCCGCGAGCCACCAGCCTTCCTTCCGTCTCTGTTGCCATGGCCGATCGGCCATCAACTCTCTCTCCCCCCCCTTTCTCTCTCTCTCACAAGCTCTCTCTTGCTCTCTCGTGATCTCAGCCTCCCACGAGCTCTCTCTCTCTGTTCCATTGCCATTTCGAATTTGAGACACACGAAGCTTCTTGGAAGCTTCCCTCACAACCACAACTATATATATATATATACAATTTTTACACATTTAACCCCTCATTTTTTTTTCAATAATATCACTTGAGGGTTTTAATAATTCCACTTGGAGATCTACTAATTACACTTAAGACCTCCAAGGCTTAAATTAATTATCATCAAGCCACTCCCAACTCAATTTCTTCAAAAATTAATTGTCGACTTTTACTCGAAATTATCGATTTCGTCCTTACGCCTACATGAGACATTTATTACATCCGAAAAAGCCTAAGGGTTGCCATACTCTCAAAACCGGACCACCCCTAGGGTCCCCTCAGCTTCCCAGAGGTCCCCTGCAACCATTCGGTACTAGCACCCATTCGGGCTTATACAGAATTTATTCCAATCATCAATTCGATAATTTTATTAATTAATTTCTCGAAATCGACTTTCAGGCTTCCCAGACTACCTAAGGTCCTGTCAAAATAATCAAAATTTATTTATTTTTCAATACCATGTAATACCGGGTATTACAGTCAGTTGTTTAAGGTCAGATCTATGGAGATCTGACCATTGGATTTTGTTGGTTTTGGGATACGTTGGTCGAATTTCTCGAGGGTGTCGAATGGCAGTCTCCAATCTTCTGAAATCGCCGGCCACATTGGCCGGTGGTGACTGGTAGTGAGCTTCATTTTTGGCCGAAAACTAAACCCTAGATCTATGAAAATCTAGTCATCCGATCTTTGTTATTTTTGGGTATGTTAGTCACCTAGGTGCTGCACACCTCGTGGTAGGCTACGATCATAGGAAAAATGGCATGCGATCGACAGTCGGCGATGGCCAGATTTCGTCTCTTTGTTGGACGAAAAATTAAAATCTAGATCTGCAAAGATCTAACCGTCCAATGGCTCTCATTTTAAGATATGTTGATTTTTGTGGCGAGGGCTTTGATTTGGTATGTTAGTTGACCATGTTTCGCTGGCCAGCAGCAGTCGCCAATGGCGGTAGTTTGTCGGGAAGAAAGAAAGAAGAAAAAAAAATAGAGAGAAAGAGAAGAAAAGAAAAAAAGAAAAGAAAGAAAGAAAAATAAAATAATATAAAATAAAAAGAAAAAGAAAAATAGGGCTTTTGGGGTTGGGTAGGTCGAGTTAGGTTTTGGCCTAGGATGGCAGGGCCCGATTGGCTTATAGGATGACCCAATGTGTTGGCCATGGCTTGACCCAGTCGTGGCAGCCCTTGGGCTGACCCACTTTGCTTATTCTCCTGTTTTCCCTTCTTGTCACTTGTCCGTGAACCTAGGATGACTTGGTTAGGTTGGTCCTACTCAGGACATCGACATCAGTCTAATTTGGGTTCCCCTTAAGTCTCTTGGAATTGGCATTGTGACTGGCGAGTCACTTTGTTGATCAGAGTTCTAAGGACAAATCCCTATTAGATGACTCGAGGCAGAGCAAGACTGACCTTGAGTGCGTTCTAGGCTAGCCTATGATGATGACTTGGGTTTATCCCGAATCCTGATTTCTGATGGATTCATTTTATTCTGAGGCTAGAACATTGCAATTTATTTCTTTTAAGCCATTTATTAAATTATTAATTAATTAATTATTATGTTTTAAAAATTTACCAATTGAGTTATAAATATAAATATATATGTATTTTGGAAAAAGAGAAACTTTAAAAATATATTATTTTATTATATCCTATAAGTGGGTGTGTAGTTCCATTATATACTTACACGTAGCATGCAAGGAGAGGCATGATGATGTAGTCGATGGCTAAGCTCGACGAATTCCATGGCAACAAATTCAAATATTGTGTGGGCCAAGGTATAAAATAACCGATTTAGGGTATTAAGCAATGGTTAGGATTTTTGATAATTCTTATTACGTTATTACTTTTATTACCCAAATGTGACCACCCTATTCTATTTATTGTAGGCTTGGATTCTCTAGATTTTGCTCGATCTTCTCCCCAGACTCGAACTTGAGTTATATTTCCCAAGCGAGTAAACAAGATATGTTATGTTTACCTTATTTTTGCACGTATACATATTGTTCCATGCATAACTTGTATATGGTTTTATATGCAAATCACAGAAAAACACTTTTAAATGTTTCTAAATTGCATGAAATATTTTCATCCTACTGGGAGAGACATAAGTAAAAAGATACCCTAACTGATTTCTTGTCTTCAGTACGTGAAATGTTGAATGATATGGTGCATTTTGGGCAACACATGAAATGATAAATGGTTATGATTTGTGCATTAAGTAGGGTATCATTTGCATTATTATTAAAGGACTATCTAGTAGATACCCTGGTGACTCACAGCAGGAAAAGATCATGGTACTGTGACGCTTGGCATGCTAAGGCCATGAGAGACACGGATTGTATGTCTCAGCACTACTATCACGTGGGCCATTATGATATTCTAGTGTGATGATGATGTATGTGTCAATATATGTACTTGTGTGCATGTGTGTATAGACGCTAGGCCAGTTTCTACTAGTGTGTCCTCAGATTCGGTGCATGCATTACATATAAAAAGTATATGAGACTTAGGTGGTTAGGTGAGCAACTTATGGGGGTTGTCTCTAGGCACCTACTTTTCCTACACTATGTTTTCCTTTGAACCCCAAATTATTTAAACTTATGGTATATATTCTCGTTGTTCATACTGCTATTATGTTATTGTACCCGTGATGATCATTCCTAGCATTTTTATTGCATACTCTCCTAGTAGACATGGCATACCTTATACTCGCAAGTCCACAAGACTCACCCCTTTTTAAAAAAAAATATTTTCAGGAGATTCTCCTTTTGAATACTGGTCCAGCAGATCTTCTGGTATGATGTCAAACCCCCTTTTGATTCCTGATGTGATATAAGATGCTCTGTGGAGACATACATGTACTATTGAGTCTAATCTTTTGTCTTTTATTTTTGTGGCACATAATTGTGCCAAGGGCTCGAGATATGGGATTGTATATGTATTTATGACAGCAGTGTGATGGATGTTCATATTTTTGTACAACTGTTGTATAGGAGATATTGAAATTTTTTGTGGAAAGTTGAAATGATATTTCACTCCATGTTTCTATATTTTGTCAGTAGTATTAATGCTTTTAACAAATCAAGCTTGAGAAGAGGCTTATTAGTCCACTGGGGGCTGCTGGGCCTAGGGATTAGTGCCGATCATGACTATTTAGAAATCAGATCATGACATTAAACTACCACTCCAAACTTCCAAAATTTGATACTCAAAAATTTTAAGAAGTTTTGAATAGTCCAACTAGTATCAAAAGTTTTGATTTATTCATTAATCACATATATTTTGGTGATTTTTCCCATAAATTAACAATCTAAAATTTTATAAAATTTTCAAGTGTTACTTTATTTGTGATATAATATAAAGGCATCCACTATGTAACACATGTATTTATAGTATAACATATGGGTATTCATGATATAAAATAAGTGTAACTATGGTATAACACCAGCATTTACATGCTATAACATAAAGATATTCATTGTATAATGTTGGTGCTCTATGGTATAACATAAGAGTTTTCATTGTGTAACATTGGTATATCCATGGAATAATGTAGATGTATTAGTGATATAATATAAAAGTATTTATGATATAAAATAAGTGTATTTATGATATAATATAAGACCATTTGTAGTTTAACATAGGAGTATTTGTGTTATAACATAAGGACATTTATGGTATAACATAAAGATACTCGTGATATAACACTAGAGTATTCGAGGTATAATGTGAATCACATTAGTGTATTAATAGTATAACTTAAGCGTGTCTGTTTTATAATATAAATGTATTTGTTATATAACATAGTGTTATCCATGGTAGAATATAATGATATCCTTAATATAACTTAGTGGTATTTACGGTATAAGGTAGGAATATCCATAATATAACATATGGATATTTGTAGTATAATGTAAGGGTATTTTTGTTGTAACATAGAGTTCTTTGTGTTATAATGTAGGGTATTCATGATATAACATAGCGGTATATGTGGTGTAACATAAGGACATCCGTAGTATAAATGTTGTTGCCAACCTACAATAATTACATTTATTTGTCTTGGAAATAGCAAAAACAGAGTCCAAGTAAGAAGGCAGAGGCCAAATACCCCCGGAGGAGATGGACAAGAAAGTGCTCAACCTGTTGGTCAGAGGAGCTGAGGGGTAGAAGCATCATGGGACCTGTAGGGTCTGCAAGATATTCAAAAGGCACGTGGGGATCTTCCCAAAGCGGGCCCTTTGATGCCTAACTCAAATACTGATATCTAAAATTGATGTAAAGATAAATGAAAATGTATATAAATTGTTAAGAATCCCTATGAAATAAATCACATAACCAAACAACCACGGCAGTACCAACGATTCAAGAAATCTGAACAAATCAAATATACGAAAATGAACTTAACACACACAACACAATGAAACAGAAATCGGATAAGGCATCTATGTGTTCGGATCAAAAGATCCTACTCACAGCAGGGCTTCACCCTAGTCAATCCACAAGAATATGTACATACATATTTACATAGGATTTACAGAGATAAATAATATGATAGAAACAAGAACTCTCATAAGATCTTACAACACTCAAGAACAATACACCAATCAGAAAGCTTAAACGATACAAACACATCAAACAAACAGAGTACAAAGCTCAATAAGTGAGCAACCCAACACTCTCAATCTCACCAATCTCTCACCCACCAAACCAAGTAAACAGGTGATATACTTACAAAGATTAAACCAGAGATTCCTTACATTTCCTACCTTTCTGTTTTTCGTTCTTCTTCCGATCTTGCTTCTTCTTAGTTCTGCTCTCTCTCTAATATGCGCGATTAGGGTTTCTTATGTGTGTGTAAAAGGCGCAAGAGAAGAGTCATGCCCCCTTTTATTTCCCCCAATCTCATCCATATATATATGCGGGCCAAGGACATGAATGGGTAAATGGGTTTGACACAATAAGCTTGGGCTTGGGCTTATTGGGTTGCAGACACCAACAGCCCAACCCAGCTTAATTATACACAACCCAAATAATAAATCCACATGTAAATGAAATTAAGGCCACATGAAATGAAACCCAAATTAACTATTAACAGATATCAACTATTTTGAATCATATATTAACAAATTCCACCTTGATTAAATAATAGATTGATAATGGATTTAACTAAAGACCCTGCACCTCTCCCAGTTACGTCGGGAACACATTTGAGCAAAATTAATTGCTTTGCCCAAACTTATGACTCGAGATAGACTCGACTAATATAACATCCCTGACTTTGAAAATGATTAATTTAATTAATTTATGGGTTTTAAGGTGATTTATTGAGTTATGTGTGGTTTTGAGAAAATTAATGGAAATCAATAAGACATTGACAAACGCCTTGAGATGAGATTTATGATGCTAAAAGAAATTAAAATAGAGATAGTTTCGGTACAGTTGTGATGCAACTTGAAAAAAATTAAATGATCATAAGCGACTTTCAAAAAGTCAACGAAACCTTGAGAGGGGCTCCGGTTCTATGTAGGGACCGACCTTGAAGTGGTTTCAGGATAAATCAAAATTCCCACGAGGGCACAAAGATCAAATCGTTCTTATTGAGTAAGAATTGAATTATTAATTTTGGATTTTAAGTATCTAGATGATTATTAATTGAATGGTTGAGGGAGTAAATGCAATTAAAGAAATATCTAAATGAAGTAAAGAAAGAATTTGGGGCTTTGATATGTAATTATCATATTATATAATATAATAGTATACGTGGAAGAAGATGTAGTCAAGATGGAATAGTAAAATTAAAGCATCAAATAGAATTAGCTTGCAGCCAAGCAGGTTGCGCACGCACGGGAATTTCTCTGTGGTTGTGGGTTCGATCCAAGAGTGGAAAATTTTAAAGCAAATTTTGTAGGAAAGAAGCTGGAATTTTCCAGCAAAGTTGGGCACCAAAACAGTGCCGTTGGAGCCTCCAATTGAAGGAATTAATGGCTGCCATGAAGTAGCCATGTGTGGGCAGCAAGAACTGCCCTAGCTAGCTGTTAAATTCTCCATTTTCTGTTGGCTACTCCAGCCACTTGCTTCTTCTTTTCTAGTTGCCACATGGCAGCTTTCGGCATAGCCTTGGCCCCCAAGGATTTACCCTAACCATGTACATATTTAATTAAATTAGAGGGAAACAGTGGGCTTAATCTATGGTGGAATTGCGTAAGGGGGCGGCTGAGACCTCTATATAAGGAGGCTGAGTGTAATTGAAAGGGAGCAAGACATGAAGTGAAGGAAATGAGAGGAAGGGTCCGTGAAGCGAAGCTCGGCAGTGTGGTAATTAGGTTTAATATGTAATTTAATTAGTTTAATTAAGTTAAATTCATTTAATTTAATTAGTAGTTAAGTTGAAGTTTATTTTAATTAATTAAGTTTAGTAAGTTAATTAGTTAAGATAATTAGTTGGATTAGTAAATTAGTTAAATTAATGAATTTAGACAGTAGCTAATTAATTAATTACTTAGCCTTATGTTTATGTATAATTGTGATAAGGGTGTTACGGGTATGCTACCAGTTTATACATTGAAATAGAGTTGGTCATCGAGCAACAAACAAATTAAGGTAAGGGTTTAATATGCTATGTGTGTAAATTACTTTTGTCATGGCTTGCGTAAGATATTGAGGAAATGCCTAGGCATGGGGCAGTGGATTGTTGACCGTGAGGGTTCTAGAATGGGGTCATAGAGGAAACCACTAGGGGCCACCTAGAGGCTGAGATAGGTGCGGTGAACGGGCTTACTTGCATGTTGCACTTTATTTTTATCTATGATGTTATGCTCATTAATTTATTGCATTGCACATTGCCTTTACTAAGTCTCCGGACTCACCCCTTTCACTCCCACTAACCCAATAGATGGCTCGGGGTCTAAGAAAGGGAAAGCGATAGTGGTGGAAGAGTTATCGGTTAACAGTGATTGCAGACAATGAGAATGTGGGTCATGTACGTTTTGTTTATGTAAATTATATATGGTCTGCACTTGACTACGGAAGATAGTTGTGATTTAAATAAAATTTGCGTTAGATCAAGTTAAGGTTCCCACTATGAGTAATTCAGAGAATGTGATATGTTTAACTATTAAAGTATTTTATTGAGCATGTTGATACTCAATTTGATTTGTATTTTAAAGGCCTAGTCGAGTATGAGAATCGGGTAAATTTTTGTTGCCTATGTACTCGAATCCAAATACTCGACAGTCAGAGGTGGCAAAGCCTGGACCCCACCCAGGGCACCTATATTATTTTAATACTTTATGATGACTGGGCGTAGTTATCCTTCGGGATAGGCCGGGGTTGTAACCACGGGTTACAGTGACACCTGGTAGTAGGGGTCGGGGCGTCACAACGTGGTATCAAAGATTGGTTATTGTTAGAGTTTTGTGAATATCAGAGCGTAGTTATTAGCAGAGCTTGGTGAATATCAAAGCTTGGTTATTGTCAGAGCTTGGTGAATATTAGAGCTTGGTAAATATTAGAGCTTGATAATTATCGGAGCTTGGTAGTACCAAATCATAAATTTTGAATCTTGGGAGACTAATTGGAATTTTGGAGATACTTTCATTTGATAAAATTGGAATCTTGAGGATTCTGGGTAATGGTCATTTGGAAAATGATATGGTGATCGATTTATGTCTTTAACATGATTTTTTCTAGGAAATTAAATGGAAATTAAATTTCTAATTTCAAATGAGGGAAATGTTATAGTAATCTGGCAAGACGATTTTTATAGCCATAGGATTTGAAAAAAAGAGAAAGAAAGGATGATATGGCATAATAATTAGTAATTTGTGTGATCTATGGGCAATAATAGGTTTTAAGAAATTCGATTAAGGATATTAAAGTTTATTATGTTTGCAAAATCTCGGTCATTTCACCGAGCTGGGTTGAGAATACCATAGTTTGGTTGAGGATGAGGTCACAAGGGCAACCTAGGTGCTAGGGGTTTTGACTACTGCACAGGGTGCTAAGTGGACCTGGGAATTTAGGAAGTTGTGAAATTTTTGGGGTGATGAAATTGTGGTTGCATACACGAGATAGGGTAGGTCGTAACCATGGCTAGAATAGTCCCCGATATAGGCATGTGTTATAATATGGGTTTGCTTAGGAAATGTGTTTCCCATAATAACAAGCAGTGGATGTGTGTTTCCCATATTTGGCCTTTGAGGGGGAAATGATTTTGGTTACCAACTTGACCTTCGCTTTTTAGTATGCAGATTATTATATACCCTAGTGATTGTGAGCAGTTGGCTCTGATTGTCTGGAATCTTGTCTTTGTGGATATTGATGTTGGTGCAGTAGTAAGCATACCCTAGTACATTTGGGAACGTGAGTTGGCCTTTAAAATGGGAAGAAGGTAACATGAGAATAGGAAGCGAGTTAGATCTATTTTTAGTGTCAAGAAATAATAGACTTTATTTGTAGTAGTGATGAGATCATTTCCCAGATAAAAGGGAAAATGAAAAGTATCATTTGTAAGGTTAAAGTGGTACCAGATTGGAGTACCATGGTTGATGTAAGTACCTGTATGCACTATGTAATGGTGTGGTTATGAATTGTTGTCTTTTCGGTTATGTGAATAATGAATTGAAAGGAAATAAGAATTTGTGTGAAATAATTTGAGATGATCGATGGATAGTTATTATGTGAAAATTTGGAAACGTACTGTCGGTCGCTCGATGTACCAAAATCAACGACCATTTTCAGGAATTTAGCTTGAGTTGTCGATCGTCCATGCCATGTTTTTCGACCGCTGGATGTGTGGGTGCTAGCTGTCCATCAGTGTGACAAAGCTATTGACTTTCTTTGAGCTTTAGGCCCTGGCTGTCAATTGTTAAGGCACGTCTGTCAATCGGTCCTACGTTGCTAAGCTTTATGGAGTTTGTTTGAATGTTGCGGTTAAGCACGAATTGAATTATCGGCCACAAGATCAATAATGAGAGGGGTACATAGGGATGTAAAAAGTATTACTTAATAAAGAAGAGGTTTATAAGGGACTAAGAATGATTAGATGGTACTGGGTTAAGGTACCATGAGTGACATATATACTTACTTGTTCTAGCCAGTAGTGTGGCATACATGATAAATTGGAATGAAACGAGAGTTTTGTGTTGAAACAACTCGATCATGTTTAAGGGATATTTGTAATGGGAATTTGTTATATTCATTGGGAAGAGAAATAAATAATGTACTAGGATGCCAAGTCCTAGCAAGAAAATTATCGATAAACCCAAATCCATTGGAGGTCAAGAATTTTGATGTAAATTTTTGGACAGGGATTTACTGTCCTAATATTTTGTACGATTGGACTTTGGAAAAAAAAAACAATTAGTCTACCTGCCCTTGGTGTGCAATTTGTGGAATTTAATGGTGCATAGATAAGGCAATCGCTAAAGATCGTGACAGCAAGTTGTGAATATAAGGAGCCTGTGGTTATATGGTGCAAGCTCATGCGGTCAATGAAAAGCCGTAAGAAAGTTGGGGTAGTGAGAAAATACTAGGATGCATTCTCAAAAAATTTATTGGAATTATTTCTTAATGATGAGTCTGAATTTGTCATTGATAGCTTGGAATTATTGGATGCTTAGTTATGTGTGGCTTCACTGAGGGTATGAATTATCAGGCTGTGAATAAAATGATAATTAAGAGTCAGTATCTTTACCTCGAATTGATTATTAACCAGCTGCATCAAAGTTGCGTTAGCAATTGTGTTTACTGATGATATACTGGTATATTCCTCAAATAGGGAGATGCATGGGAAACATTGAGGATAATGTTGGAAACTCTTAGAAAGGACTAGCTATACACCAAATTCTTCAGATGTGAGTTTTAGCGATCCTAATAAGCATTATTGGAAACATCATAGTGGATTTTGTGATTGAGGTTTGTTTACCAGGTTGTAACAAGTGTGAAAGAAACGATGAGAGCATAAGGCTCCATGAGATCAAAATTGGTTGTTATATGCACCATGAGGTTGGAAGATCAAATAAGATTTGATTCAAAGATTGGTAACCTGAGTAAGTGTAGCTCCAAAAAGGATCAAGGATCCGTGAGATTTGGAGATTTGGGCTGGTACTAAAAGAGGTATCAGAAGTGATAGAGGAAGGGAACATTACAACTCTTGGAGACGGGACGAGAGGCTCTAGCATAATAGTAGCACCATGGGTGTTGGTCTGTAACAGCGGATCTGAGCTTAGGGACCAAGGTAGATAACTAGTGATGGGCTCATGACTAATGATCGGAGCAGCTTGTAAGCTGGCTCGCGGTAGAGGTGTGAGACCCATGAGTCTAAGCTACACAGTAAACTACAGAGGTGGTCAGATGTCAAAGTTTGGGCAACACCGTGGCTGTTATATTTGGACTAGAATCCAAGTCCCAAGGGACCGGAGAACTGTGATAAGAACCCTAATTGTCTATGAAATGATTGAAAATTACTGAGATTGATAGACTGATGTCGAAAATTTGTGAAAAGACTTTCTAGAATAGTTGTATCCATGATAGGACTCATGAAGAAGAGTCAGGTGAGAACGGCCTGCCAGAGGCAAGGAGAGCTTTCGAGAGCTCAAAGAATTGGGCTGCGTGTTAATGCAACGTGGAGTGGTGGTCATGTATGGATCACGCCAAGGCATAGAGTGAACTACCCAATGTAGACCTGGAGCTCGCAGTTGTGGTGTGTGCTCTCAAGTCATGGAGGCACTACCAGTATGATGGGACATTTGATATGCCCATGAACCCCAAGGAGCTTGAGGTATGTGTTCTTGTAGAATGAGCTAAACATGAGGTAGCGACGGTAGTGGAGTTCCTTGAGGACTACGACTACACTGTCTTGTATCACCTGGGGTGTGGCAATAAAGTGCCTGATGCTTTGAGTAGGAGTGTGCCTATTGTGACTGGGTGGATGGCCATTTGAGTGGCGATTATTGGAGGCTTTTAGCCAATTAACGGTTTTATCGCTAGCTTGACGGTTTAGCTGGATCTGGTGAATGAGAGGCATATGTGGTTTGCAAGTGTATACATCTACATATAGATGAACATGGCCAGCCCAAGAATTCTTATTTTTGAGATGCGGGATGGAATTCTCAAGTTTCGGGGTAGGATATACATGCCTAACCTTTGAGAATTGAGGTAGCGAATTCTAGATAAGGCCTGTAAAAGTTGATATATAGTACACCCAGAAGTTCATTTGATCATTCGTTTGCAAACCTTAATTGGAAAATTTGCAAAAAAAAAGTTAGCTCTCAAGGTAGAGCCATGCAGTAACACTATAGATGCAATACAGATGCACTTGCAGGTTGAAGTGTGGGAAGAGATTAAGAGAGCTGTGGCTCAAGAGGATAATCTGAGATAATGGGCGAAGAAGAATGGACAATGCAAGCAACATGAATTTAAACACCGTGGAGGTGCACAGACTATTCGAGTGCCCTACGAGAGGATGTATGTGCTTATGATGAGCTACAACAGGAAATTCTAAGCAAGGTGTATTGGACCCTATGTCTGGTACACCCTGGAACCCTATATTGGTGATTGGGAATGAAAGAAAATATGGGTATCTAGGACCTATGTATTGGTGTTCATTTATTTATGATTTATTAATGGAAAAATAAAGTTGAATTTGTGAGAAAATATGATAATCATTAAGGAGATTATGACCTTTTGAGACTCCTGAATGGGAACAAGTACATGTGGCGATAGATTTTATCACGAGATTACCCTAAACTTCAAAGAAAATCTATGTTATTTGGGCGATTGTGGATTAACTGATGACATCAGCACATATCTTATCTTCTGGAAGAGCCATAGATACTGAACAATTTGCTTCATTTTATATTCGGGAGATTAAACGATTATGTGAGATATCGATGGATGTTGTGTTTTATAAAGGAAATTGATTTGTATCCATCTTTTGAAAGACTATGTAAAAGAAACTTCCTTATTTATTTGAGTATTATGGTTAATTTTAGAGGGCATGCCTAGGGCATGTGTGTATGGGATTTTGAGAGTTTATATAAATGATTGTTAGAAGTTTATGTATGACATTTGTTCAGTGACATATTGATTCTAAGAATGTATATGTGATAGAAATGATTGCTCAAAAATTTCGAGGACGAAATTTTATTAAGATGGGAGACTGTAACATCCCTGACTTTGAAAATGATTAATTTAATTAATTTATGGGTTTTAAGGTGATTTATTGAGTTATGTGCGGTTTTGAGAAAATTAATGGAAAGCAATAAGACATTGACAAGCGCCTTGAGACAAGATTTATGATACTGAAAGAAATTAAAATAGAGATAGTTTTGGTATAGCTGTGATGCAACCTAAAAAAAATTAAATGGTCGTAAGTGACTTTCAGAAAGTCAATGAAACCCTGAGGGGGGCTCCAATTCTATGTACGTATCAACCCTGAAGTGGTTTCAGGACAAATTAAAAGTCCCACGAGAGCATAAGGATGAAATTGTTCTTATCGAGTAAGTCTTGAATTATTAATTTTGAATTTTAAGTGTCTCAACGATTATTAATTGAATAGTTGAGAGTGTAATTGCAATTAAAGAAATATCTAAATGAAGTAAAGAAGAAATCTGGGGGTTTGATATGTAATTATCATATTATATAATATAATAGTATACATGGAAGAAGATGCAGTCAAGATGGAATAGTAAAATTAAAGCATCAAATAGAATTAGCTTGCAGCCAAGCAGGTTGTGCACGCACGGGAATTTCTCTGTGGCCGTGGGTTCGATCCAATAGTGGAAAAATTTAAAGCAGATTTTGTAGGAAAGAAGCTGGAATTTTCCAGCAAAATTGGGAACCAAAACAGTGTCGTTGGAGCCTCCAATTAAAGGAAGTAATGGTTGCCACGAAACAGCCATGTGTGGGCAGCAGGAACTGCCCCAGCTAGCTGTTAAATTCTCCATTTTATATTTGCTACTCCAGCCACTTGCTTCCTCTTTTCTTGCTGCCACATAGCAGCTTCTGGCATAGCCTTGGCCCCCAAGGATTTACCCCAACCATGTACATATTTAATTAAATTAGAGGGAAACAGTGGGCTTAATCTACGATGGAATTGCGTAAGGGGCGGCTGAGACCTCTATATAAGGAGGCTGAGTGTAATTGAAAGGGACCAAGACATGAAGTGAAGGAAAGGAGAGAAAGGGCCCGTGAAGTGAAGCTCGGCAGTGAGGTAATTAGGTTTAATATGTAATTTAATTAGTAGTTAAGTTGAAGTTTATTTTAATCAATTAAGTTTAGTAAGTTAATTAGTTAAGATAATTAGTTGGATTAGTAAATTAGTTAAATTAATGAATTTAGACTGTGGCTAATTAATTAATTACTTAGCCTTATGTATATGTATAATTGTGCTAAGAGTGTTGCGGGTACGCTACCAGTTTGTATAATGAAATAGAGTTGGTCACCAAGTAGCAAACAAATTAAGATAAGGGTTTAATATGTTATGTGTGTAAATTACTTTTGTGATAGCTTGCATAAGATATTAAGGAAGTGCCTAGGCATGGGGAAATGGTTATTGACCGTAAGGGTTCTAGAACGGGGTTATAGAGGAAACCACTAGGGGCCACCTAGAGGTTGAGATAGGTGCGGTGGACGGGCTTACATACATGCTGCACTTCATTTTTATCTATGATATCATGCTCATTAATTTACTGCATTGCATATTTCCTTTACTGAGTCCCCGGACTCACCTCCTTCACTCTCACTAGCCCAACAAATGACTCAGGGTCTAAGGAAGGGAAAGCGGTAGTGGTGGAAGAGTCACCGGTTAACAGTGATTGCAGGCAATGAGAATGTGGGTCATGTATGTTTCGTTTATGTAAATTATATATGTTCTTTACTTGACTATGGAAGATGGTTGTGATTTAAATAAAATTTGTTTTGGATCAAGTTAAGGTTCCCACTATGAGTAATTCAGAGAATGTGATATGCTTAACTGTTAAAGTATTTTATTGAGCATGCTGATACTCAATTTGATTTGTATTTTTAAAGGCCTAGTCAGGTATGAGAATCAGGTAAATTTCTACTGCCTATGTACTCGAACCCAAATACTCGACAGTTAGAATTGGCGAAGCCTAGACCCCACCCAGGGCGCCCATATTATTTTAATACTTTATGATGATAGAGCATAGTCGTCCTTCGAGATAGGCCGGGGTTGTAACCACGGGTTACGGTGACACCTGGTAGTGGGGGTTGGGGCATCACAAATAATACATGCCTCACTATGGGCAGCAAGAACCTCTATCAAGACTTCTATAAACAAGACATGAGGGCTAACTCTAGGACTTTCATTAGACATCTAAGGTTCCACCTTAAGACTTACAAATTTCCACCTCAAACTTAACATTATTAGTTTGTTCAGGTTTATTTAATTCTTTGAGATTAGGCACATTCATTTCTAGGCCGACATCAGTTTTTAAAACTCGATCCACTTTCCTATTCAATATTCAACTAAGATTTTCTACTCCTTAAACTTCTCAAGAGATTCACTTTTATGCCTCAGGAAGAATACCCAAAATCTTTACAGAATATTCATCAACAATAGAAAAGGAATACTTGGCCCTAGAAAGAAAATAAAGGACTTAGGGAGACCCCCACAACCAGAGAAAGCAATTTGCCAACAATGGGATCCACCCATAACACAGGCATCTATTTGGGATTTACCCAACCCACAGGATTCACAAAAACTAGGTTACCAACCTGTTCAAATCCAACATGCCTAACTTGCTTAACTCTTACAAAATGATTACAATGATTTAAACAAGATCACAACTCTTACAGTATCGCAAAACAAGCAGAACTGAAACAGAGTACACAATGCTCCAACCCGAGCAATTTACCAGCACTCACAGTCTCTCCTTAAACAATCTCTCACACCCAAGCGTCTTTACCTAGAGATTAACGATACAAAGTTAAGCTTCTTGCCGATCAAAAACAAAGAGACAACCATTTACTCATGTTCTCCACATCAGATGATAGCAATTGATCATCTCTCCTCCTCTAACTCACAGTGATTCACACAAACAGGGAGGAAGAACAAGGAGTAACAACATACATTCAAGGGTTTCTCTCAATCAACCTAATCGCTTTAGTTTTCTCTCTTTACAGCCCTATTAACCCTATGTGCCATAACCTCTTATACCTGGATTTCTAAAATACTTAGCCCAGACTTAACCATATAAAATGACTCTAGTTTACTCCATACCTTTGTAGTGATTTCCTCATCATCCATTGATATTCCTAGTTTAACCATATAAGATAGGAATACCAGTGGTATAATATTGGGGTATTTATTGCGTAACATATGGGTATTTGTGGTGTAATGTAGGTGCATTCTCCTATAATGTAGTGTTATTCGTCAAATAATATACGTGTATTTGGAGTAAAACATAGGCATCGTCAGGGTACAACATCAGTGTATCTATAATATAACATTAATGTTTTTGCAGTATAACATAATATAACTTTGTGTTATAATAGAGGGATATATATTCTTAACCCTAATATAACTTAGCAGTATCTATTATATTTCATAAGGCTATTTTGTGATGTAATATAGAGGTATATATAAGGTATTTGTTTTTTTGCTTGGATTACTTTATTTATCTATTTAAGTTGTTGTTTGACTTATTTATAACTATTGCTATAATTTTATTTATTTAGTATGGTTAGGAAATCTATAACTACGAGATATGGTTACGAATATTATGCCATAATTTAGGTTATATTTGTCTTAAAAACTGCAACAAATTCAATTTACGTCCATCCCTAATCATGCTAGAAATTTACGTATTATCATGGGAAAATTTTTGACTTCCCATGGTATAATGAATATTCTTTTTATGAAAAATGCTATTAGTATCTTAATAGTGTTAGATTGTCTTAAATTCAAATTGAAATAGGATTTTTGTATTCAATTCAAAATTCAGTTATAAGTTTAAGATTTTTAAATTATTTGGCCCAATAAATGGAATTGCATATCTAATTATCTAATCAATTTGTGTGCAATTAAAGAGATGTTAAGTCAGAATAAGATTGTAGATTGTGTTAAGTTGGAGGGTTAAACATGAGATAGTTCAATGTTTAACTCTTTTATATCCATTATTATTTACCTAATAAACTTTGTTATAAAAACCAATTTACCACATCAATTGGTATATTAATACCTAACCGGTGATATTATAATTGTTTACAACTAAAAGTATTTGTAAAGGGAACACAACAAATGTGTATAGAAGAAAATTAAACCAAAGCAGAATCATTGTCAATGGAAATGCTGATTTTACCCCATTTGTCACTTCCATAAGTTTGGTGGACACGCTAGTTGACTTGAAATTCTATTCCAAAGGGCACATTTTTACTTCTAAGTCATTTAATTAGGGTGTGCAAAATGATCAATTTGATAATCGATTAAATCAAATTGAGGCCTAAAATTAAATCGAACCGATCGATTAAATCAAAAAATCAAACTAACCGATAACTGAAAAATCAAATACAAACTGTATGAACTGAACCAAATCAAAGAAACGCAAAAAAAAATTGAAGAAAAGCAAAATAATCGACAAAAAACACACAAAATTGAAGAAAAACAACATTGTTTAATAACAACATTGTTTTAAAGTTTGGTCGGTTCGATTAGTTCAGTTCTTCAAACCAAAATCCAAAAACTGAGCTTTTGAAAAAAATTAATCATAAAGAATTAATACGAGAAAAAAATCGAACCGAACCGACCAGTTTGGTCTTTTTAGTTTAGTCAGTTTGGATAAACCAAACTTTTGCTCTTCTCTACCTTCAATTTCTTTAATTTTTGGGTGTTTATTTAGTGTATTTTATTTGTGAATTACTTGGTGTGAATTATTAGGTTATCTAATTAATAACCTTATATAGATAAAAACTAGTAACTGCACATTCTCGAAAATATATAGGAAATTAAAAAATATCGATAAATTACACGGTTAGTTCTTAAATTTTATAATTTAATTTTTGTTACCATAACTATTAAAATTTAATTTTTACTATAATTCAATTCTTCTTTCGATTTTTGTCAAATTCTTTTAACAACAACTAACATGGTAAACATTAATATAAATTTGAAAATCATTTGATTGTAAGATTTATGCTTAATTTTAACATTACGTGATTTTGGATCTATATTAATATATATCACATTAGTTTTCATTAACAAAATGTGATGAAAAATCAAAAGTTGGATTGAATTATAACTAAACAAAAGTTTAATGGATGTGATGTTGACAAAAATTAAAGTATAATGACTAATTTGGTATAGAATACAAAATTCAATGACTAATAATATAATTTATTATTGAGTCCAATCAACCAATTGTGTACTTTAATGTTTAACAAAATATAATTTCAGTAAAATTATTTTTGGTATATTTAAATTCACTAATGAAATTTTGATATGTCTTATGGTGGAAAACTTATTTTAACTATTATAGTATTTTGTGTATCAAAATGAATCAAGAAATGTTATTTTTCTAAGTCTGGAAGATTAACGCATTATAAGAGGACATATAAGAAAATGTTTTCATTTTAAAAAACTATCTCCCGATATTTTGATAACTAATATTCATTGTTGTTAAAATAATTTTTAATAAACTTTTCAAGAAACAGAAGATATGTATTTTTTGGGTGGTAAAATAGCTAAACTCCAAATTTATATTAAAACTAAAATTCTATTTTCTTATTGTTTTAGATTTTGATTTTTTAGATATTTTTATTGAATCCAAATAAGGGGTACTTTCTTATTTACATTTATGTATTAGAGTAAATGTAGGATAAAATATAAATTAAATAAAATATAAATATGTTGTAATGTATACATATTATGGATTATATCATCAAACAAATCTAATTTTTCTGAAAATCTGTACTAAGAGTTGACTCCCGGTGAAAGACAGTTGACTGTGGGTTATGTAGAGTCGTGGTAGCCTGAAGCAGGTTTTGGCCAATTGATTGAGAGTCGACTGTAGGCCAATGAGAGTCGACTGTCAGCATCTAGAGTCGATTGTGGGTATCGTAGAGTTGACTGTCGATTATAACAGTTAATTTTCAAACTCCAACGATCAGATTTTTCAATCGTTAAAAGAGCCGTTGGAAGCCAAATTTATAAAAGGAAAAGAAGAAATCTAGAGATAAAAAATGCTCAACCAAGATTAATCTTTCTAAAGGAACTCTCAAGCTCTCAAATACTTAAGAAAAGCAATCCAAAGGCCAAGCATTAAAGATACATCATTTGGAGCCCAAAGCAAAAACGAAGAAGTTTTATTCTTATTGGTAACTCTTGTATTATTTATATTTGCCTTGTAATATCATTGTATTTAATTCCATATTAATTTAAGGTTATCTGGACATATGATTTATTTGTATTAATTGTGTATTGTGAGTGGCATCCTAGAGCTCATTGTAATCTAGGTGGGTTGTATTAGTTTTCAGGGTGAGCTAAGAAGAAAACCTCGGTATTGTATAAAAGTTTCCTATGTGAGCTTGTTGGAAAACCTAGGTGTGGTTATAGTGGAACCTTAAGTGTCAGGTTGACCTTGAAAGAGTGGATGTAGGTGTTGGAGATACCGAACTACTATATATCTTGTGTTAATATTGTGATTGTTTGTACATTTATATTGCTATTACTTCCAAACAACATATATATATTTATAATAAGTATTTTTTTTGTATAAAAATAAGTTCAAGAGTTTTTAAAAGGGAAGAATTCAGTTGAATAAGTTTTTAATCCTCAATTCACCCCCCTTTTAAGTGACTATTTTATGTTGAGAAACCAACATTTATATCATATGGTGATAATAATATCACTTTCACATTTTTATAAGTGTATATTGCCCTTATACCTTTTGTCCTTTAAATTACTTACATAGACGCTCCCTATACCATAAAAGTAAGTCTAGAAGTTCTAGTGATTTAAATTTTTTTAAAAAATATTTCTTTCATCACTAATAATGTTAATTAAACTTTAATTAAGTTAAATTTTCTAATTACCCCTAATTAAATTAAATTTAAATCAAACTTCACCAAAAATACAAATATAAGATAAAATTAAACCACATGCAATTTGAGAACAATTTTCACTTTTTTATAACTATAGTTAATTTTATTTCTGTTGCATAAGTTATGACATTTTAAAATTTTTATTTTTTGCATTGATACCTCCTTCACCATTTAGGCACGTTACTATTACTAAATCTTGTATTTATTTTTCAATTATCTCAAAATAATTAGTAAAACACATGATATAATCTTCTAGCAATCGACTAGAGTCAATTAACTTTGTATTTATAAATTCTTACTTAATTCTCTTTTATACATCTTGATAGGATCTTAGCTACACTTAACCAATTCCTTGAATTCATCCATACTATTATATAAATAAATATTATGTGTTGGTATTATAAAATCCTAATCAATAAAATGTTTTTTTCAAAATACTCTTATTGTTGTCTAATTACAAGTAAATTTATTTATCTTAAGGAACAACTCAGGTAGAGTCCAGACAGAGTTATAAGATCTTGGGCACCACAAGAGGGTCAACAGTCACTACAAAAAAATAGGTTTTTTGCGAAGATTTTTTTGCGGCGGTTTTGAAAAATATGTTTTTTACGGCGGTTTATCTAATATTTTGCGGCGGTTTTGAAAAACCACCGCAAGATTAATTAATTAAAATTATAAAATTAAATTTAGTAGTAGTTTTAAAAACAATCGCTAAACTCAATAATAAAAAATTAAAAAATTAAATTTAGACACGGTTTTCGCAAAACCGTCACAAAATTCATTAATAAAAAATTCAAAAAAATTAAATTTAGCGACGGTTTTTAAAACCGTCGCAAAAGTCAATGATAAAAAAATGCAAAATTAAATTTCGCGTTGGTTTTAAAAAATCGCAGCAAAATTCAATAATAAAAAAATCAAAAATTAAATTTAGCAGCAGTTTTGTTGAAACCATCGCAAAATTCAATGATAAAAAAATCAAAAATTAAATTTTGCGACGATTTTAAAAAATCGCCGCAAAATTCAATAATAAAAAAAATCAAAACATACAATCATTACATCATGGGCTGCATAACACACAATCATTACATCATACACTTTACTAAGTGTCATTTCATGCCTCATCATCCTCATTTCTACTACAATCTCCATCTGGAACGTTTGAATATTTCAGGAACAAAGCCTAGGTTAGATGATGAATCATCTAAGTAATGATATCATTCAATGCACATGTATGTATACAATAGAATATATCATCATTACTCTATGTTTGGGTCTACCATACCCTAACTACTGCCATCCATTTTTATAGTCTCCCTACCCTTGGCTGAGCAGCAGCGCCAATCCTTAATCCCAAACCTATGCGACGTATGATTGAAAATCTAATCATGCACATATGTATAATTCATCATCAAAAAATTTAAATGCACTCTATGTGATGCATAACATACCAAAACATGATAACAAAACGTTTGCATGAAATTGGATTTATTTTGGTAGGATCACTTACCTTGAACGTATCTCAAAATATCTTGATTCTCGTGCCAGGCTTTTAACAAACTCCATTCGGAACCTCAACATTCCCTGACCATCATATTTATTCAAATATATCAATATTCTATTTTTCCTAATTTTCTCATAACTTTCCTCTATCTCTTCCTATTTTTCCTCAATAAATCCAAACAAAATATTTCTCTATAACAATTCATAAAACAACTTTCCTGATTTTCTAGAATTTTCTAAGAAATTTTACTCACCTTAACTTAGGTTCTTAAGCTTTCTCGGTATGCGTGCCCTGATCCCGAAATGCGTGCCCAAATAATTTCTTGACTTCGAACGTGCTTCTCTAGCTCTAAATTAATTCCTATAATTTTCTAGGATTTTTTGGAATCTTTTCCCTACTTTTTATATTTTTTCTATTTCTTTTTCTATTTTCTTTTCTTTTTTCCTTTTTCTTTTCTTTTCTTTCTTTTCTTCTTCTTTTTTTCTTTCTTCTTCTTCTTCCTCTCCTATGCACGAACAACCATGCGTGCATGCTAGCCGCTGCCTCGCCGACCTCTTCCGCTGCTTCTGCCGCCAGCCACTCCTGCTCTGCCTCACAGTTTACCCCTACTCCGCCCATGCGCCACCGTCGCGCTGCCCACCTGCTACAACAGCATGCAACTTTGCTACCATAGTCGCTTGCTGTTGCGGCGAACTCCGGCCGCCGATGTAACGACCCGTCTCCCAGAACCCCTATCGCGCATAGAGGATCCATAAGAAGGTCATTATTTGAATGATATCGAACAATAATATGAACTAAAACTCACACACAACTCTTTTAGAAACCATAACTTTTTACCTCACATAACATTTCATAACCGTCTTTACATAACCGTTCACAACTTGAGCCCACCTGGGCTTACATAACACACAATCATCTCAAAAACATAAAACATTAATCTTAACACAAGCACCATAACACCCATGATCTAGTTTCAAGAGAACTCTGCACTTGCTATCACGACTAGATGATCTGAACCTAACTACTGTATGCACCTGCGATCTCAGGATAATCTTACCTGGAATGATGGAAAGAAAACATGAGTTGCGAGACTCAGCAAGCTCTAGAAAGAAAGGTTGTGGGTTAAAGATAGGACTCTTCCCATGACACCCTATGCAATTCATGCGAATGCAACCACACCATGTCATGATCCATGCGTGCCTTACTTTTAAATGCATAACATAAAGTTAACTGCACATAAAGGTCCTTGGGGCCCATATAAGCCACACATCAGCACCCAAATCCTGCATACAAACCTGTTGTAGCCTAACATAAGCTACTATATCATCATTCATAAAGACCCGCCTTTTCCTGACCTTGGTAGGCTTTTCTTGATACTCATAACATTAACATCCTGTCCTATCATCCATCATATCATTCCATCATGTTGTGGCCCACTGCCACGGCCTACAATCCGTGGTGGGCACCACCCATCCTCATCATTCATAGCCATACATCCTCACCATGCAATGCAACAATTAGAACATGCAATGGCTTTTATAGCATAAACGTGATGACAAGGCCCCCATAAACCAAGCATTAGGCCATGCTACGTCCATATAGCAATTCACACATGCGATATGTTCTAAATGCACTGGCTCACCTAAAGAACCCAAGTTGGTTCTTAGACCAACCGAGTCTTGCAAATGCTCACGCATCCCATCGCACGCAAGGCATGTTTCCCCAAATGAATGCAACCCAACCCCCTACAACACACACATCGTGATATGCACACAATCAAGGCGGGAATCTGGTAGTACTAGCTCCTTTGACCCGTCTTGTGCTTATCATAGCAACCGATGACTAGCGCCCATACATCCAACTATCAACTGCCACGACCCACTATCG
Source organism: Diospyros kaki (assembly GCA_036245055.1). Taxonomy (NCBI): domain Eukaryota; kingdom Viridiplantae; phylum Streptophyta; class Magnoliopsida; order Ericales; family Ebenaceae; genus Diospyros; species Diospyros kaki. Next base: position 7,741,780 of record BSEG01000010.1, read on the forward strand.
ACAGTCAGTGGTTTTATATCCCATACCCTTAGACCCACATAGACAACATTACATTTATATCCGTTAGACTCAGCATTTCATTACTTTCCTCCATAATCCTTCATGTACCTAGCCACATAGATAACATCAATCTTATACACTCTCGACTTATGTTTCTTAAGCATTTCCCATGATACCTCATGCACTTACAACATAACCATCAACATACCATTCGTGTTTTCATCTCTTCTCATTCATAGAAAACTATCTCAACATACATAACAAACTCTCAACATAGTCCCATAATCATGACCATAACCGACTCTTCTAAAAACCTAGCCCATCGAGTTCGGCATCATTCCCAAAGAAAGCGGGGAGATACAAAACCCTGTGATGAATATAAGAAACGACATCAAAGAATCATTTACTTAGCTTATTTAATCACCAATAGACCCATTATTAACATATAAGACATGAGATAGTGGCCACACGGATTATCATTATTACTGCATGGAATCGAGTCAAGGTGAGGGATGGAATAAAATATGAGAAATCACGAAGATTTTCACAGAAATAAAGGATGTGAGGAGAAGGTTAGGACCTTGCTTGAAAACGGCTTATTCTTGCCTCTTTTACGCTCCCATTGCGAAGTAAAACGTTTTATAAGAAGATGATGAGATTATAGACCTTAATAATCAAATCTGGTCGTATAAAGTATACAATCTAACTATGAAAAATCTATAATCTAAACATATAATACTTTTAATAATTTTACCCACTTACCCCAATATTTTAAATACCAAATAATCCCCAAAATCTCATTAATTTCTCCCATTTCTCCTATTTTCCTTTCTTCCTTAAGCTGTTAGTCACGCACCATCTTCTTCCTTTGATTTTCTCCAAGTTTACAGCTTCAGAATGGCTAAAATTGGCCTTAAATAACACCAAGCAGCGAAGCTTGGAGGCCAAGGCGAAAAGAAGCGGCTAAGGGCGCTCTATGTGGCACGTTCCGCGCCTGCCGCACAGCCACCCCTTCTTCCCCCAAAACGACGTCATTTCGGGGGCCCTTTACTGTTCAAAATCAGCATTTTCTCCCCTAGCGCGCATGCATGCCCCGACTCGATCCAGCGTCCCTCACTTGGTCGCCCTCGCGCGCGACCGCCCGCGCCCGCGCTCACCTTCAACTTATATGCGCCTTTCAATAATTTAAAATGACTTCCAGCCCATTTTCCAAATTCACCCTTCAAAATGTTCGTCAATACCATATCATTTTCCTTAGATATCTAAGCTTCAGGGCACTCCCTACAGTTGATTCGGCACTGATAACTGTAAGAAATTATACTTAAGTCCCAAATCTTTTGATAATTTCACCTATGGCCTAAGTTAAAATTACTTTTGGCTTTTTACTTTGATTTTCCTAGGGTACCCCACAACAATTGCTCCCCACTCTTGGCTTTAGTTGCAAGGCAAAGGGAACAGTAAAATGTAAGTGCTTAATGCTTGAAAACTAGAACGCAAGCTGACCCGAATTGGTCCAGCATCTGCTGGACTGAGTAATTGGAGGGAAAGTCTCTAGCTGACTATGGGAACTCTTAGGCTTCTGAAGGCTCGGGCTATAAATAGATGGTGGTCCCCTACGAGCCACATTTTCACCTTTCTTCCCAAATAGCCAAAGTCATCCAAAGCTCTCAAAAATTCTTTTGACCCTTTCGAAGACTTTGAGTCTTCGAAAGACTTTACTCCCGAAGACTTTTTTCTTTCTCGAAAACTTACACCTTTTGAGGTAAACCCCCATGGCTTCCTCTCAACAATCTTCTACGCCACAAACGGGCACATCGAGCCTTGTTGGGATTACTATCTCCTCTGGGCTTCAACACTCAATTCTAAGGAGTGAAATCATAGATGGCATTGCACAGTCTTTTAACATCTGGAGATCATGAAGGCCGAGGTGTCCCCACGAGACGGAATACACGACCACAATTAAGGGGGGGATGGATAGCAATACATTTGGACAACTTAAGAATGGAGCTTAGGCTTCTACTGCACCTTTTGGGATGCAGTTTTTAGAGAAGAGGATGTTGGTGCCAGCCCAACTGCATCCGAATAGTTGGGCTGTGCTAATAGGATTTTTCATCTTGTGCAAGGAATGCGAGGCAGAACCTACAACTTCTCTCTTATGCTGCTTCTATCATGTCCGGTCCATAAGAGGATAAAGAATTCGTGGCTTTCCACAATACAGTTAATAAGGTTAAGCTATTCAAAGGTGCACCACAAAAGGTGGACAACTTTGAGAATAGGTGGCTAGTGGTTTGGCCACCCCAAGGTTGTTGGAGACCATCACAATTCTAGCACACAAATGAGATGAGGAGGACAGTGCGCAAGTGGCCAAATGTGAATTCACTAGTACGAGAGTACTGAGAAGATGTTAATAAATTGACCCAAAGGGGTTCAGTGGCCTTGTCTAACATACTTGTTGACGAGCACTTAACAGCGGCGGGATGGATGGTTGTTGTGGAGAACAATGACGCTGATTCCTCTGAATCGACTGAGTTCGAGAAGGTTGTTTCCTTATCATCCTCTCATTGGCGATTTGTAGAGAAGGGGATGACAAAGAGGTGGATGTGGTGGGAGATGAGGATGCGATAGGATAGGAGGAGGAAGAAGGGTGCAATGGGGAAACAAAGCTGAGGATGCTAACCGTGCCCCTTTTCTTTTTTCTTGCTTCTTTGCTTTGTTTTTTTTTTTTTTTCCTTTGGGGATATACTAATGACTTGTTATTTTTTTTCTCTACATAGATGCTGCAGTTTCAGAGGTTGGCACTAGGTAAAATGGTCGAGTCCTCACAGCAAATGGATGAGGCTTGAGATGAGGCACACCTGCAGATTATTCACGCTCCCCACTCTCCCTACTCTGAGGAAATCGAGGAAGGGGAGATCTCTTTGGTATAATGAAACAAAAGGGACAGGGTGGAAGGAGAAGGCATGAACATGACAGGGGCGACCATGCATAGAGCCTTTGCTTGATGATTTCTTTGATTTGTCTCATATGAATCTTTTGCCATCTCCATAGGCTTCTAGTAGGCATTTTGAAGGAGTTCTGTTGGAGCTGTCATCACCATGGAACCCAGGGACGCAAGTGTAATACCCCGTTTCAATGTAAGCTTGCCACGTCATTTAAGTGAGAATAAAATACCGAGAAATAGGCCGGATAGCAAAATAAATTGCCGAATCGATTGGAAAGAACGCCCCGGAGTGTAATTGGTTATGAAAAATGACATAATCTCGATAAGCATTCCAAGATAGGATTTATGGAAGTAAAAGAAATCGGAATCGAGACAATTTTCGATACAGCTAAAATACAGCTACGATTGGAGTTGAAATACCAAATTATCGTATGGGATGTCCAGGAATTCAACAGAACCCTAGGGAGACTCCGATTTTTCTTAAAGACCAACTCTTAGGCGATTTCAGGACGAATCAAGGACCCGGTGAGGACCCGAGGGCGAAATCGTCCTTATTAAGCAAATTCGAGATTATTAATTTTGGATTTGAGGCATTGCAATGCAAATTAATTTGAGCATTAGGGGTGTATTTGCAATTTAAGATATTTCTCTAGTGTAATAAAGATTAAATATATATTTTTCTTATAATTATATTAGTATAATAATAAATATTATAATATATATCTATATATACATATGTATAAGCATGCGCAGGCGTGGGGTGCATGGTAGAAACATGATGGAATTGGGCTGAGAGCTTTGTGAGGATTTGAGAGGTTGTCGTGTGCGCGAGGCTTGCTGGAGTAGCGCCCAAGCTTCCATTTGTATATATATACAGAGAGAGAGAGAGAGAGAGAGAGAGTGAGAGGGATGGAAGAAATGGAAGTGAGAAGAAATGGAAATTGCAGAGAGCAAATGGGAAAGAGGGATGCTGAGAGAGTGAGAGTAAAGAGAGATATGGCGAGAGAGGATGGAGCCGGGGGAAGGCCAATGGCCGGATTTGCAGCGGCTGGAAGCCGCGAGGAAGCGGCCACGATGAGTCGCGACCATGGCAGCAATCTTGGGAGCTTGCAGGCGGCCATGGTCGAATGAAGAAGAAGCAGCCGCGAAGCACGGCTGCTGCGATGGCAACTTGGGGCAAGCGCGAGGCAGCGCGCTGCAAGCTCGAACGGCGACCAGGGAGGGCAGCAAGGTCCGGTGGGGCATCGATGGCCGAAAGCACCGGAGACGGAGATCGAACAGCAGCTACGTTGCTGTGCGCGCAGGCTGCGCGCATGAAGCGGCCAGCAGCCGCGGTGGTGTGCAATGTAGGCGGGGGCAAGGTGCGGCCAGCGACGATGGGCTCAGCCGCGGTGGCAGCCAACAGAGGCCGGGCAGCAGGCGTGTGGTGGCGGGGTGTGCGTGTGCTCAGTGAAGAAGAGTTGCAGGGGATGCGCGGGAGTAGGGGGGAAGAAGATGAACAGTTGAGAAGGAAAAGAAAAAGAAAAAGAAAAAAAAAAGAAAGGAAGAGAAAAAATAGAAAAAAATCCTAGAAGCTCCTGAAAATTATAGAAAAATAGGAAACGGATGTGTAATGATATTTCAGAGATTTTGTTAAGAAAAATGATTCGGACACGTGTTTTTGAGGCGGTGCACGAAAATTAAGGCGACGTGCGAAAATTAAGATGTCGCACAAAAATCGAGGTAATTGAACGGAAAGTGAGGTAATGTGCAAGAATCAAGACAGTGAGCAAGAATCAAGGATTTGAGCGGCAATCGAGGTCAAACACGCCTTTCGAGATCGGGGCACGCATACCAAGGTAGCCCGGGAAGATAAGTTAAGGTAAACATAATTCCCTAAAAATTCCAGTAAATTAAGAAAATGATTTTAGGAATTGCTATTGAGTAATATTTGAAGAAAATAATTGAGGAATAATTAGTTTGAAATATTGTTGAGAAATTTTTTTATTTAGGAATTATTTATTATTTAGGAATTATTACTTAGCAATTATTTAGTTAGAAATTATTTAATGAGGAACTATTTAGTGAGGAAAATGTTTAAGGAATTATTGAGGAAAATATGAAGAAATAGAGATAAGTTACGAGTGAATTATGAAGAATAGATTATTAACGTTATTGAATGAATATGATGGCCAGGATATGTTAAGGATTCGAATTGAGTACGTTAGAAGCCTAGCACGAGAATCGAGATGTCATGAGAATGCATATAAGGTAAGTAGTACTATCCAAATGAATTTGAATTTATGAAAAATGCTTTGTTTGTAAGTGGTATTTCACAACTGAAAGTAGTTTTATGAAAAGGCTGGGTTTGTAAGTTGTTTTTCCAAAACTCAATTTTATGTAAACGATTTGTCATGTTGTCATGTCTTGATATGATTATGTCATGTAGATTACATTTACACGTATTGATGATGAAATGTGCATGTGTTCACGATGAAATTATTGATCATGCATCTGCATAAGGGTTTGAGAGTACGGGCCGGGGTCGCTGCTTTTCCAAGGGTGCACCCATACACCTCGGCCTGGGAAAGAGGCTGTAAAAATGGAGAGTAGATAAGGAACGGTCGGCTCAAACCGAAATGAAAGGAAAAGACATTTTGCATTCATGCACGAAAATGATTTCATACTCTTGCTTAGATGGTTCATCATCTAATTGGGCTTTTACCCTTGGAATATTCAAACGTTCCAGATGGAGATTGTAGCAAGACGAGGATGAATGAGGCATGAAATGGCACTTTCCAAGTGCATGATGAAATGAACGATGAGATGAATGTACGTTATGTAGTCCATGTATTTAAGTTCTGCTACTTTTGAAATCTAAATGTTATAAGGAATAACGATGTAGATGTGTAACCCTACTTAGGATTAATGTTAGTGAGGATTTGTGTTATGTTTTAAGTTATTGATGAATAAGCCTTGCATTGGGAATTTAATTTAAGAAACGATGATGTAAGATTTTATTTATGTTTAACATTGAGGAATGATGATGCATTAATTGATTTATGATTAAGATAAGATATCAGGTTTGTTTCTAGCTTTCACAATTGAGGTATAGATATGTATGATTTTTTCTTTTGAGATAAAAAAAAATTAATATAGGGAAATTCTGGGATGATGCGAGGAATGATGCGATTTAGTACGAGTTCAAAGAAAAAAAAACTTATTGTCCCAGGATTGTCTCAAGAATTAACGCGCCCGGGAAAGCGGGGCATTACAGCAAGCCTCTTTAGAGACTGTTAGGGCTAGGGAAGCAGTAGAGGTAGAGGCCGAGGCCGAGGCCGAGGCTTAGCAGGAGCAGACTTGGTTGGAAAGATATCACAGCCAGCATTGGGTTATGTGCAACTTGCCATTCCCGCAACCAATGGAATGCCCACCCCGCCGGGAGGTGGAGTTAGAGTTTAGGGCACATCTGCCCTTGCTTCCTACCATGGGACCCATCCATCAAAGAGAGGTCCACCTCCGACACTAACGACTAAAGGGGCACAAATTCCAAGTACACCCAAGGCTTCTAAACACATATTCGATAAGGAAGCTGGGTGTTGGAGTTAGGCTTATTTATGCCACAGTGTTGCCTCGTGATGAGCAAGATTTCATGGAGCGCACATCGAAGGCCTTGAATGTTGCGAAGCAGTGCTTGGTCGAGGTATGGGAAATTCTGAACCTTTTTAGGACTTACCCCTTGTATTAGATATGGCTACTGATATTTAAGTTTTGTTAGTAGGGGATATAACAAAAGGTAATTATGATCACAAACACTCTGGCTGATTCGGTCAAGGTTGAGGCGGTCAAACAAAAATTTATAGAAGAGGTCAAACGCCTCCAAGCTGAATGGAGCCATCTGGAGCACAAGGTTAAAGACCTCGAGGGAGACATTGAGAGAATTAGGGAGAGGGAGAAGAACTCCCTCAGGGATGAGTTCACGGGGATAAAGAAAGAGTTGGAGGGGCTGTGAGAAACTGATGCGAGCCTCCAAGAAGGCAATGCCTTGCTGATAGAGGAACACCGTTCTGCCCTGGAGGAGAAGAGTTATTTGCAAACTCAACTCCAAGAGGCAGAGACAAAAGCTAAGATGGTCACTTGTCGATTAAAGGAGGTGGACATAGATGCTATTCGTGCAGCGGTGGTGAAAAAGTATTGCCTTTCCCGAGCATGCCACATGGAAAAATAGATCTATGCCACAGGCTTCATGAAGTAGGGTTTCTATTTGGCTCAAGGGTATTTGGAAAAGATGCGCCCAGGAGATAATTTTTTGAAGCTTATCTATTCGATAGAAGCTATTTAATGTGGCACCCTTAATTGGAGGGAGCTTGGAGATCTGGACCCAAAGGTGTCAAAGGACTATCTAAAGGTTGAGGTGGGAGATCTTCCTAACCCTACTAGTCCATGCACATACTAGAGCTAGACTCAAAATCTCCGGTACCGATAGGCCCTATCACTATTAGCACACTAGAAACAATCGACGCTCTGGCCAACATTGATTTTACAACCTTGGATTTCACAGAGGGGTCCTTACCTCCTTTCTTAAAGGTAAACCCTCCGGAGAGAAATCTTAGGCTAGGCATCTTTCGGCACTTTTGGCTCATTTTGACTTTTGTACTTTTGATTTACACTTATTATTGAAATGAGCATTATTTTTCTAAAAAGGGCAAACACTTGGGATTGCTAAGTGCATAGGCCAAATGCGTGTGTATGCGTGACACGTGGTATGCTAATGTGAGTCTCCCAACTCTTCAGGAAAGATGCATCGAATGAGGTTGAAAGGTCTAGAGGTATCTTTGGGGTCAAAGTCCCTCAATGAGTATCCTCTAGATGGGTTCAAAAACTCTTCGGAGTCATCGGATGGCTTGGGCCTAGAGACTTTGAATGAGTCCTGGCCTTGGAAATGCTAAGGCTGAACCTTCCTGGAGACTCTTCGGAGGATTCAGGAGACTCTCGTCCCAGAAAACTCTTTGAGGTCATATGTGTAACGCCCCACTCTCTCGAAGTGAGCGTTAATCACAAAAATTCGGGGACATAAAATTTTTTCCTCAACACATGCTTAGCATAAACAAAATCCCGACAATCCCGAGCCACTTTCTCAACATATTAACTTAAGAATAAGTTAAGACTATCAACATCATCACATCAACGGAAGCAGAATCGAAACCTCAAAAATTACATAACCGAATTCCCTTTATTCATAACGTAGAAATTGTTCGACAAGACATTTCAAAGAAAAATACATCAAGTCTCATATCTTAATAACAACTACTACACCTCGAGCATAACAAAATATATGCTAACGAATAACAACGAAATCAACGGCTACATCTCGATAACTCATTTTCCTTTAGCATCACTGCTTTCACCTGAAACATTTGAATATTCCAAGGACATAGTCCAAATTAGATGATGAATCATCTAAGTGAGAGCTCAAAAACATTTTCATGAATTTATGCAACATGAAACAAAATCGACATATTCCGATAAATCTCAGCCCAAGAGAATCCCACATAGCACTTAACCCTAACCGGGAAAAATGCAATCTCTCTAAAGGCAATACATCCACATCGACACATTGGCATAACGCAATGCTGCTTAAGAGGGACAACCTCAACACATGAACCCAGGTATCACCCCACATCATGTCTAGGCTTTACGCTCCTACTCAAAAGCATCCGGATCCCGACACAACCCTGGCCACTTGATGATCAACACTATCCTTGGGAATCCACGTCCACCTCAGGAACAATATTACCGCTTAATGGTCTCGGGGTGGTGTCCACTCGCAGCCCCGCCACTTTGAGCCGGTCCGGGGTGGTGTCCACTCGCAACCCTGCCACTTGGGTCCCGTAGGGTGAAGTCCGATCTCAATCCCATCCCCAATAGGTATTTTCACTTAGCACGTTTCCCTAGTGCTATCACTCAAGTACCTCACCCAGGTTGACAACACATATCTCACATGAACATCGCACAAACATGCCAATGCCAACATCATCAACCATGCAACATTTAAACATCATTTCATGTACATATATTTATCGCACAAAATTCAATGCACATGCATAAAACATTTAGGGACGAATCGCCCTTATGAAAACATCCATCACAGATTAAAAACGTTCACATGCATCAAAACATCTTTTGCTTGTAATCACATCAAGTTTTATAGAATAGCCACTTTCAATAAATCAAGTTTTCAGTCAAGAACTCTCATGAGTCAAAACCAAGTTTTACGCAGGTAGAAACTCTCATACACAAACATGCTTTCAAGGTAGAACACTCACACATCAAACTATTTGCATGAACAAACCAAGTTTTGGTAGCAAACAACTCACAAAACCAATTTTATACAGGTAGAAATTCTCACAGTAAACCATTCACATGCCATAAAATAAGTTTTTCCGATACAACCACTCACAAAACCAGGTTTTAGGTTAGAACACTCACATTAAACCAAGTGGATAAAGTTATGTGTTGTGCAACATGCAGTAGGGATTTGTCTTTGCCTACTAAGTGGATAATTTGTTATTAATTTCAAAATAGGAAATCTTGCCTTCAACACTCCAATGCAACGTTCAATTATGTTTCGACACGAGGAATGTTTATAATTGAACAACTCTTCCTTTCCACGAGGTGCTCCTCGTCCAAGATAATCACGCAGATGATATCTTCGACCTCGATAAAGGGCAAGAAATCAAGGCATGTTTGGATAGCCAGAATCAACAAGATAAAATTGATCTGCAAAAAACTATGATTTAAGATTGTAATACTATAAAAATATTTAATACATCATTTGAAGTGTTAGAATATACCTCCTCGTGGCATTGGAAAGTTGTTCAAGGGTCTTGTAACTGCGTCAATAAATACTCGCGAATCATTAGCAGTACCTTCCCATCCAACATGCACAAATATAAATTTCATATCAAAATTACATGCCAACATCACATTTTGTGTTACATTAGTCTTTCTTCCGCGAAAAGATGTTTGTCGTGATGCAGGTACCCAAGCTGCAACATGTGTTCCATCTATTGCACCTATGCAATTCTTAAAGAAAGGATATTTGCGCAAGAGACGCTCATGAGGTCCATTTTGATTTGTAGGGGAGATTATCTCTGTGCCCAATGAACAAACAGCCCGTAAAACACGCTTAAACCATTTGTGGATTGTATTGTTGGAATGTTGAAATCTATCACCAATAATACTATATCTTGTAGTGTGTCTTATAATCATCAAAAACATAGTAACACCCTCATCGACACTAACTTTTTTCCCATCTTTCAACAGCCCTTTATGTTTCAAAGTATCATAGAAATTCATGAAAACATGTTTCTACATCCGAAAATTATGATGATACACGTCTGGATGTCCATTTAAAATTTCAGGCATGTACATTTTTCCAGTAAGCAATGATGTTCTACAAGGTGTCCTGTCAATAAATACTCGTTTGTTGGCAATAAAATAACTAAGCATTAGTGTATCACCAATAGATGCATCCAAATCATCTTTTGTAAATAAAAAATCATCATCACTCAAATCTTCATCAGTCGAATTTTGAACCCAACTTGATTCAGTAGACATCCCTCTGCACAAATATATTTTTAATCAACATCATTATCTACATCAATTATCATTTAATATACTACTCAAACAACATTATTTATGAAAACTCAACACATCGATTAAAACAAAATAAACAAGCATTTGTTTAGAAATATAACATCAAAGTACTAAAAGAACACAGTAGTCCAAGCTAATAGAAAACACGCAACAGACCAAAATATCAAACAAATCAAAGAAGATTCAAGATAGGTCCTCTCCTAATTTCTGACATCTCCACAAATGACATCCTAAAATCTGGATCCTTAAAAGCCTTCATTGTTTTCATATAATCTTCATTAGACACTCCTTCCATACTATTTAAGATGTCTAGGCAAACCTTAGTTGAATACGGATCTAGACTAGTGGCTTCAGTATTGCTAGATTGAATAGACGATTTTCCTTGCATGTGTGCAAGTTTTTCTTTCAGGTAAAGCATCCTAAGTTCAGTTTCTTCACTTCTCATACTTACTGTAGATGACCATTGAGCTATACAAGCCTTAAGTTTTTCACCTTTACTGGTCTTGGATTCCTTGTGTCGTCGTTTGTCATGACGAATACTTATAACCTCATCATATTCATCATCATTTTGTTGTGCATGTACATGCACTCCCCTATTCAGAAAATCATCTTCTATCTGCCTTTCTTCCTCTGATGTTAGAGGAAGCTGAGTGGAAGCATTGCTTAAACCTGCGGTGGCTGTAGTCCCGCCAAATATCTCTCCAAGAATTGCATAATGTTTACATCCTTCCTTCTTGAATATTTTGTACTTAGCCTTGTTTATCTACATTCATGAAAATAAGCCATATTAATAAACTGTATATAGTAAAAGAATAAAATGTCACAAATAAAAATTGGTGAAAATACCATAAAAAAGTGTTGCCAAACTTCCTCTGCAGTATCAACTTTGTTGGTATTTGGATCCCATGTAACACCTGTATGCCCTACCAGTTCAACGAACAAGCGATGCACTTTACGTAAACGGTTCCACTTACCCTTCAACCTATCTATCCCATAATCCATTTTTGTGAGACCAATCATGTCTTGATTGATCTTGCCCCATTTGTCTTTCGTGAATGTAGAGCATTGCAATTTTCTTGCTTTCACGTTGTCATAAAGTATCCCAATAAAAGCATGTTCATTCTCATCGGTCCATGACATTGGTTCCTTAGTCTTACCTCTATGACCACCCATGTTCTCTATTCAAGACACATAATAAATATCAACCACTTAACCAAGTGCAAATCCAAAATTTTCTTAACAGCCTACAAGTTATAGTTAGTTTTTGTTGTAGCTCCCTTGCTATTTTATTTTATTTGTTTGATACCTATACTATTTTATTTAATCAGTATATGTTTAGTTAGTGTGATGTCAGTATGTGAAGACTATTGTTTGATTTGGATAATAAAGCTTGGATTAGTGATTTACCACACTAAGACAGAGAGTAAGAAAAATAAATGAGCCATTACTAGTAACCAATGAAATTGCAACATTCTACCTAAGTTGGATCAAATGAGCCTTTATAGAGAGTCAAATCTAGGTTGCTCTAATACTAAAATCAGGTCAAAATTAAATTAGATGGAAGGCCTCTATCATAGAAACAGTAGGACTTATAAAAATATTCAATGTTGGGGCGGGCATAAAGGATGAGCAAAGGAGCAGACCTCAAAAGAAAAATGAAAGGAAAAGAAAGGAAAAAGCACAGTGGGATTTGATTGATGGAAGGAGGGTATTTGTGTATATGTAAAAAAATATTATATTATACATCATTATTAACTTAATAAGAGCTTGGGAAATCATAATATCGTATGGTTTCAGGGTCCAACTCAATTAATTTCATTCAGTTCAGACACACCAAATGCCCCTTAAGTAAGGGACATGACCTTAAGGGCACTTAACCAGTATCTCTAAATGTTGCAAGCTTTCCCGGTTGGAGCTGAGCACAAATAAATTTATAAAAACTAGTGTATGGTTCCTGAAGGGACTCCCATCCACCATTTTCTTTATATGGGCACTTAAGTAATTTAAACATGAGTGATAGCTTCCAAATGATGAATACCAAATAATCACATAAATTATTGTAACGGCCCGCCTCCCGGAGCCCCCGTGCACCAAGAGGATCCGTGAGAGGGTCATTATTGAAATGATATCGAACAATGGCGCACCTACAACACACACACATAATCCTTTTGGAAATCATAATTTTTCTTTATTATAACATCTCATCATGATCCTTACAAACCATTCATCACTTTGGCCCACCTGGGCTTACATAACATACAACAAACTCCGAAAACATAAACATTAACCTTATCAAAGACACGATGACACCCAGGATCTAGTTTCGGGAGAGCTCTGCACTTGCTATCATGACTCGACTTTAATGAGCGTACCTGCGATCTCAGGATATGCTGACCTGGAATGATGTAAAGCAAACATGAGTCGCGAGACTCAGCAAGCTCATGAAAGAAAGTTGAGGGTTTAAGATAGGACTCTTCCCTTGACACCCCATGCAATTCATGCCAATGCAATCACGCCATGTCATGAGCTATACGTACTTTACTTCTACATGCATAACATAAAATTAACTGCACATAAGGAGCCAGGGGCCCACATAAGTCACACATTGGCACCCAGGTCCTGCATACAAACCTGTCGTAGCCTAACATAGGCTACCATATCATCATTCTCTTAGACCAGCCTTTTCCTGACACGGTCGGCTTTTCCTGACATTCAACCATTTTCTTTTTCTTGATACTCGTTACATGCTCTTCCTGATACCCATCATACTCTCATACATTCTTCATGTCATACATCACATAATCATATACTTCCGCGATCTTGGTCTTCCCTCGGGCCAACCCCGAGCTAATATCTAAGCCGAGCCGAAGCTCCCTCGGGCCAACCCCGAGCTAATATCTAAGCCGAGCCGAAGCTCACATGAGTCGGTTCTCCCGACACCTGGCACGGTACTCCCGTCCAGAATAACAGTAACATTAGAACCATGCAATGCAACACATAAGAAATGCAAGGGCCTCTGTAGCATAAACATGATGACAAGGCCCCCATAAACCAAGCATCAGGCCCTGCTACGCCCACACATAGGAATTCACACATGCGACATGTTCTAAATGCATATGCTTACCTAGGATACCCAAATTGGCTCTTAGACCAACTGGGTCATGTAAATGCTCATACATCCCATCACACACAAAGCATGTCCTCTCGTGAATGCAACCCAGCCCCCTGTAGCACACACATCATGATATGCACAAGCCAAGGCGGGAATCTGGAGTACCAGCTCTTCTGGCCCGTCTAGCGCTTATCGTAACAGCCGATGACTGGCGCCCATACATCCAGCCATCAACTGCCACGACCCACGATCGACAGTCAGTGGCTTTGTACCCATACCCTTAGACACATTTACTGACAACATCCAACTTATACACTTCCAACTTAACATTTATTAAACCATTCCCATGACATCTCATGCACTTGTAACATAACCATTAATACATCATGCCTGATTTCATTTCTTCTAATTTTCATAAAACCATCTCAACATGCAAAACAAACTCTTATCATATTTCTATAATCTAAACCATATCATTTTCTAAGAACCTAGCCCCAACGGGTTCGGCATCATTCCCAAGGGAAGCGGAGCGGTACGAAGCTCTGTGATGGACAGAAAGAATGACACCAAATCATCTCTATTTAACTCTTTCCATTAACAATAATCTCATTAAATAAATAAAAGTCGTAGGGTGGTACCACGCGGATTATCATTATTAGTGCGTGGAACCGAATCATGGTGAGGGAGGGAATAGAATATAAGAAACCCCGAAGACTTTCACGGAAAATAAATAACGCGAGGATAGGGTTAGGAGCTTGCCTGAAAACGGCTGATTTCAACCTCTCTTGTGCTCCCGATGCGAAGTAAAACGTTTTCTATCAAATAATACAACCGTGACTTAAATTGGTTAATTCTAACGCATAAACTGTATAATCTAACCGTATAAAATTCATGATTTAAACATATAACATTTATATAAATTTTACCCACTCACCTGTACACTTTAATCGCGAATAAATTTCAAAAATCTCCAAATTTCCTCGTTCCCTCGCTGTCGGCGCGCCTCACCCATCTTTCTCTCATTTCTCTCCTTCGCTCGCTGGCTCAAAGAAGGCCAAAATTGGCCCTTTTATACTCAATCCAAGTGGCCCTTTTATACTCAATCCAAGTGGCTTTGAAGCCACAAAAAAATAAATGGCCACCAGAAGGCCACGCACATGCATACACACACTCGCATATATATATATATATTATATCTCTCATTATATCCCTCCCAAACTCTTATTCTCACCTTTGATTCAATTTAAAATAAATGATCACTGTAGATAACTTGGAAGCCACGCACGATTATACATATATATATATATATATTAGTTGATTTAATTTAATTTGATTAACTCTTTTATTATTATTATTATTATTTCTACTATATGTTATTTTATTATTTTTATTAATACTTTCAATTAATTTAATTAATCACCTTAATTTCTTATTTCTTTAAAATATCATAAATAAATATTTTCTCAAAAATCTTCAAATATTCTAAAATATCCACAAACATCCAAATTAATTATTTTTACCTGTCTCCAAATTTTTGGGATACTACATTTCTCCCCTCCTTATTGGAATTTCGTCCTCGAAATTCGCGCTCAGTCCATTTCCTCAAGACACACTCGTAACTCTCATGAGATTACTCAACCTCACCTCTGGGACATTCCATATCATCATTTTCCAGTATCTCACTGGGCATCTTGTGTCACTAAATCATCCTCGAGGTCTCGTTCGTTTTTTTTTTTTTTTTTTTTTTGTACCGAGTCAACTATCAACCTCAATTTTCTTATAGCACTAATGACTTCCAAATCGTCTTATCACTCATTTCAACTATAAGGTTGACCCTAATTTGGCTAGCACCATTATACACCTTACCCACCGAATTCCTATTTGGGAGTCCTTATTTGCCGCAAATTTCCTTAGGTGGGTTATAATATCTAACTTTCCCTCATTGCCTCGTGTAACATTTCTTATTGTGGCCTCCTACTAACAGTTACTCCCGCTACCAAGAAATCACCCAAGCACATCCTTAACAATCTATAACCATTCATCATGCTTCTAAGCTCTCACTTATACCATACCTTTCTTTAGAGCCAAAATTAACATCGATAGGGACACGAACACCAAGATTAACCTAGACGTTGAGCATGTACCTCAAGCGGAGTCTACTCCTACCATGTACTCGTGGCTAACTTCAACCTCCACGAATCTCTAAACTTGCAACGATGCCAACTGGAAATCTATTTCTTGCATTCCTAGCACCTCGGGCCCTCAAGCCAGTAATTTTCTTTCCTTAACATTCACTTCCTTATATAGCAACCATACTTAGAAGTCCAGATTATAACTAATCGCACCTCGAATACAATTCTAGCCATACGACCCATGACACGCGCCTAACTCTACCCGATCGTCCTATGTGTGCAGAGTCACCTCCCTTAACCCTTAACATGCTCTGATACCAAACTGTAACGGCCCGCCTCCCGGAGCCCCTGTGCACCAAGAGGATCCGTGAGAGGGTCATTATTGAAATGATATCGAACAATGGCGCACCTACAACACACACACATAATCCTTTTGGAAATCATAATTTTTCTTTATTATAACATCTCATCATGATCCTTACAAACCATTCATCACTTTGGCCCACCTGGGCTTACATAACATACAACAAACTCCGAAAACATAAACATTAACCTTATCAAAGACACGATGACACCCAGGATCTAGTTTCGGGAGAGCTCTGCACTTGCTATCATGACTCGACTTTAATGAGCGTACCTGCGATCTCAGGATATGCTGACCTGGAATGATGTAAAGCAAACATGAGTCGCGAGACTCAGCAAGCTCATGAAAGAAAGTTGAGGGTTTAAGATAGGACTCTTCCCTTGACACCCCATGCAATTCATGCCAATGCAATCACGCCATGTCATGAGCTATACGTACTTTACTTCTACATGCATAACATAAAATTAACTGCACATAAGGAGCCAGGGGCCCACATAAGTCACACATTGGCACCCAGGTCCTGCATACAAACCTGTCGTAGCCTAACATAGGCTACCATATCATCATTCTCTTAGACCAGCCTTTTCCTGACACGGTCGGCTTTTCCTGACATTCAACCATTTTCTTTTTCTTGATACTCGTTACATGCTCTTCCTGATACCCATCATACTCTCATACATTCTTCATGTCATACATCACATAATCATATACTTCCGCGATCTTGGTCTTCCCTCGGGCCAACCCCGAGCTAATATCTAAGCCGAGCCGAAGCTCCCTCGGGCCAACCCCGAGCTAATATCTAAGCCGAGCCGAAGCTCACATGAGTCGGTTCTCCCGACACCTGGCACGGTACTCCCGTCCAGAATAACAGTAACATTAGAACCATGCAATGCAACACATAAGAAATGCAAGGGCCTCTGTAGCATAAACATGATGACAAGGCCCCCATAAACCAAGCATCAGGCCCTGCTACGCCCACACATAGGAATTCACACATGCGACATGTTCTAAATGCATATGCTTACCTAGGATACCCAAATTGGCTCTTAGACCAACTGGGTCATGTAAATGCTCATACATCCCATCACACACAAAGCATGTCCTCTCGTGAATGCAACCCAGCCCCCTGTAGCACACACATCATGATATGCACAAGCCAAGGCGGGAATCTGGAGTACCAGCTCTTCTGGCCCGTCTAGCGCTTATCGTAACAGCCGATGACTGGCGCCCATACATCCAGCCATCAACTGCCACGACCCACGATCGACAGTCAGTGGCTTTGTACCCATACCCTTAGACACATTTACTGACAACATCCAACTTATACACTTCCAACTTAACATTTATTAAACCATTCCCATGACATCTCATGCACTTGTAACATAACCATTAATACATCATGCCTGATTTCATTTCTTCTAATTTTCATAAAACCATCTCAACATGCAAAACAAACTCTTATCATATTTCTATAATCTAAACCATATCATTTTCTAAGAACCTAGCCCCAACGGGTTCGGCATCATTCCCAAGGGAAGCGGAGCGGTACGAAGCTCTGTGATGGACAGAAAGAATGACACCAAATCATCTCTATTTAACTCTTTCCATTAACAATAATCTCATTAAATAAATAAAAGTCGTAGGGTGGTACCACGCGGATTATCATTATTAGTGCGTGGAACCGAATCATGGTGAGGGAGGGAATAGAATATAAGAAACCCCGAAGACTTTCACGGAAAATAAATAACGCGAGGATAGGGTTAGGAGCTTGCCTGAAAACGGCTGATTTCAACCTCTCTTGTGCTCCCGATGCGAAGTAAAACGTTTTCTATCAAATAATACAACCGTGACTTAAATTGGTTAATTCTAACGCATAAACTGTATAATCTAACCGTATAAAATTCATGATTTAAACATATAACATTTATATAAATTTTACCCACTCACCTGTACACTTTAATCGCGAATAAATTTCAAAAATCTCCAAATTTCCTCGTTCCCTCGCTGTCGGCGCGCCTCACCCATCTTTCTCTCATTTCTCTCCTTCGCTCGCTGGCTCAAAGAAGGCCAAAATTGGCCTTTTTATACTCAATCCAAGTGGCCCTTTTATACTCAATCCAAGTGGCTTTGAAGCCACAAAAAAATAAATGGCCACCAGAAGGCCACGCACATGCATACACACACTCGCATATATATATATATATATATATATTATATCCCTCATTATATCCCTCCCAAACTCTTATTCTCACCTTTGATTCAATTTAAAATAAATGATCACTGTAGATAACTTGGAAGCCACGCACGATTATACATATATATATATATATATATATTAGTTGATTTAATTTAATTTGATTAACTCTTTTATTATTATTATTATTATTTCTACTATATGTTATTTTATTATTTTTATTAATACTTTCAATTAATTTAATTAATCACCTTAATTTCTTATTTCTTTAAAATATCATAAATAAATATTTTCTCAAAAATCTTCAAATATTCTAAAATATCCACAAACATCCAAATTAATTATTTTTACCTGTCTCCAAATTTTTGGGATACTACAATTATTGTAAGTAGATTTAGCTCACATAATACCAGGAGGCAACACATCATGTCTTTAGTCACCTAAGTTACGCCTTATTTCCCAAAAATAATAATATTAATAATAAGAATCATTGTAACATCTTTTCACCAAACAAACTTCAACAACACTTCATAAATATCTACTACATATATGAAGTTTTACTTTTATACCTGCAAAAATACTCACTCATTGTAATTTTTATGCCCAAAATAGAATAAGCCTACAGGGGATGGAAGGCCTCTATCATAGAAAATTGACATATTAAATCAAATTTGTTTTAATAGTTAATGGCTTAAAAAAAAGAAAAAGAAAAAAAAATCTGCCAAGATGGGTCATTTATAAAAGATGCTACCTGTTATTAAATCAATAATGAATCCTCCTTAAGTAAACAAATTAGTAAAATAATAATATGGTAATAAATTAGACAAAAGGTAATTCCATTTGCATATTATTGGCTCTTCCAAGAAAGGATGTCTTACTCCAATTTCTGAGAACCACTGTTTCATGTCTCAAATGCTGCTATGCATAAAATCACTTGGAAAATAATGCACTTCGCATCAAAAGACTTTACATACAGTTAAAGTAAATAGTCTAGTTTGTATTTACTTTGCATAAAGTTAAAGCAAATAGTCCCAAATGATGCTATGCATAAAATTTCAATGGCTGGTAGGAACAATGCAAACCTATAACACTATACAAGGAGTCCAGCTACATGGAACCCTAGTCAATTGCAGTTTTTGTAAGCGAAAAAGGTTTATATATATAAAGCCAAATGTCATAGAAAAACTTCATGAGTGGATTCATGGGTATTTAATTAAAAAGAAAAGTAAATAATTATCTCAGAACAACAACAATTTAATACATCAAATAGACTATTAAAATAAAAGAAATCCATCAACATGATAAAATAATAAAGGGGGAACTAACTGTCCTATTTGCACAGCAAAGACACTTCAAGACATTGCACTTTAAGAATTTGCCCATCTTACAAATCTTAGAACCGACGATACACTCGTGTCATCATTTGAATAACATTAATTTTTACTTTACGGACATCAAATATATCTAGAGCCAGCCAATTTACCGCCCAACCCATCAAATGTATGGTCGACCCATCCTCAAAATCCCACATAATCAACATCCTCCTACAATTAAAACAATGCGAGACAATGAAACAAAGAAGCCAAAGTCATAAAAAATATTATAAAAGAAAGACCTGCAAATTCCCATGTTCCTTTGTGATATGTCAAATTATAGGAAGGATAAATTGATCCAAAATCAAGCAGTTGAACACAACAACAACAACAACTGAATTCCCATAACAGTAAAGCAACACCACGATAGAAAATCTGTAACACCCCGAAATTTTGATAAGGTTGCCATGTATTTTAAGAGAGTTTAAAATACTAAAAAATGGCTCGGTAGCAAAATAAATTGTCGAATCGACTGCCGGGAGTGCCCCGGAGAGGGAATGTCTGCAGAAAATGATATGGTCTCGATAAGCGTTTTGAGAAGGGATTTATGGAATTAAAATAAATTAGAATCGAGACGGTTTTCAGTACAGCTAAAATACAGCTGTGATTTGAGGCTGAAATACCGAATTGTCATAAGGGACTTCTGGGAAGTTAACGGAAAGCTGAGGGGGTTTCGGTTTTTCATAACGATCAACCTTTCAGTGGTTTCAGGATGAGTTAAGGGCCCGGTGAGGACCCGGTGGCGAAATTAATTTTATTGAGTAAACTTGAAGTCATTAATTTTGGTTCTAAAGCATCATGATGCGAATTAATTGTACGTTAGGAGGTGTATATGCAATTTAAAGAATTCCCTAAGTGCTATTATTAGAATCCTCAAGTGTAACTAATGAGAAGTGGGGATTAAATGTGTTAATACACATAATATATATATATATATATATTATATAGTTATGTAAGCAGCATGCGCAGCAGAGGCGTGGGACATTTCAGAAACTCAATGTCATGGGTTCTTCATTAGAGGCTTTGAGCAGAGAGATTGAGGAGAATGTCGTGAGTGGTGGCCAGGGCTGTCGGGTGCTCGCCTGTTCCTATCCAGATAGAGCAAGAGAGATCGAAGGAGAGAAGGAGGGAGAGCTCGGCCATGGCAGCGAGCTTGTGTGAGCTGGCCGAAGCAGAGAAAAAAACCGAGAGCAGGGAGCTTGGGGCCGGGCGTGAAATCCGTAGAGATGCCGAGAGAGTGAGAGCAAGATCTAGAGATATAGAGAGAATAGAGGATTTTGGCAGAACTTGCAGAGGCTCGGCAGTGAGCAAAGGAAGAAGAAGAAGAAATAGAAGAAGAAGAAGAAGAAGGGGTTATTCGGCAGCCAGCTTGTAGGGAGACTTTCTTCTTCCATTAGGCAAGAATTTCTTCCCCTATTGCAAGTATCTCTTCTTCCTTGCAAACTTCTCATTTCATTTTCCATTGCTTATGCAACTTCTTTTTCTCCTCCATTGATTTCACAAGCTGTTCTTCTCATTTTCCTTCTTAAATGGATGTGCTATGCGTGAGAATGAGTATGTTAATCTTGAGCTTTAATGGTCATTTTACTAACTATTATGCTTTATTAAGACATGGAGATTAAATGGGTGAGTAGTTGCTTTAAAATAGAAGTGTTGGTGTAATGTTTTAAAGAAATCTCGTTGCTGGAAGTTTGGAGAAGACAGTGAACAGTAACTCCGAGTTGATGAACAGCAACCGAGTATGAACAGTTCGAGTCTATGAACAGTGATCTGGTTGCGAACAGTACCGAGTGATGAACAATACCGAGAAATGAATAGTGCTGTGTTATGAATAGTGCCGAGTTATGAATAGTGATTATTATTATTTTTGCTTATTTCAATTCTTAATAAATGCAAATAAATTATGGAAAAATAGGTTTTGAGATTTATTGGAATAAAATGATGAATTGGGTGCTTTGATGCTTTAGGTGAAGTGATTTGCACGCGAATCGAGGCTCGGCATGTAAATCGAGGCATCTTGGAAATTGGCGAAGGCAAGCTCTCCTACTCATTTTCTTCTCCTTGGGTCTGTTTGAGATGACAAGCCTATTCTTGAGAATGGTTTATTTTCCTTACTATTATTTCCTTATCGTGTGTTGATTTAAAGGCAACAATTGGAGTTTTTAGATAAGCCTGTATAAGAGGATTTATTGAGGAACACTGTAAGTTTGTTATTGAGGACGTATGTGAGGATTTACTCACTGTGAGTCATTGGTGGTTTTTATTTTAAGCTTGTCTATTGCTAGTTTCTCAATTTTCCTTTCTATGAGATTTTAGAGGCATATTTTGAGGGCTCTAGATTCTTTGTTCGAGGATTTACTCTGTTGAGTTGCAGATGCTTTCATTTGAGGATTTATTCTGTTGAGTTGTGGATGTTTTCATTCGAGGATTATAGGCCTGTTTCTGGTTAATTTCTCCATCTTGGTTTGATCCTTGCCAGATGGTGGGTCTTTCCTTGTGAGCTTTGAAGGGTTCGTTTCTCCCTTCTATTTGTTGCTGGAATGAAGCTAGGAACCTGTGGGTAGGTTCTTGTTAGAGGTTGTTGTGGCCGAGAATAGTTGCATGTGTTTCTTTTATTTCCGGTAACTTGTCAGTTCATATGCATGCATGGGCTTGGGATATGCATATGAGGGTTTCATGTGATTGTGTGCTTGGCCATGGGCATATTGTTGTATATTTGTCTTCCCTTCGAGGCGAGCAGGGCATGATGCATGGCTTATGGGGGTTATGTATCATCGTTTGTGCTCATTATGCCTCTGCATTACATGAGCACTGCATTGTATGTGATTTCCTATATGGGCGAGGCTTGGCGGGATGCTTGGCTTATGGGGGCTTTGTATCCTGTCCAGTGTACTACGCCACCCCTTATTTGTTGCATTTGCATAGTCTTGGCACCAGTTCTTGAGATACAGCTGTACGGTGTCGGGTTTCCCGAACTGAGTTATTCAGAGACGCTTCGGCGTGCCCAGTTTCTATTTTGGACGCTTATGCGTGCCAGCGGGTGTTGGTCGCTCCCACCCGAGCGAGCTTTGGCTCGAGTGACAGGTACAATTCGCCTTAAGGACAGTGGCAAATTTGTGATAAGGACTTGGGTGTCAGTGCATTCTTTATTTGGGCCCCAAGATCCTATATATGTGCATTGTTACTTATGCAGTTTGTACCTGTGACAGTTTATGAGATTGCATGGCATGTTATGCATCAGTTTTGATTTGCTATGCGTTTGAGATGAAGGGTTACTCTTAGCACCTACTCTATCCATCCTTCCTTTCTTTATGAGCTTGCTGAGTCATTTGGACTCACCTTGTTTTCTCTTCATTCCAGGTAAAGGCAAGAATCCATTTGTGGGTGAGTCTAGTGGGTCCCGACTTCCAAGTTAGATGGTGTACAGGACCATGCAGACCTAGCAGATGCCAGCCTGGGGGTTTCTTTTTGTTCATTTTACCGCTTCCGGACTGTCTTTATTCCTTTAGTCTATTTGGGTCTGTATGGATTGTGTTATTTTGTGGCCAGTGTGCCAGTATTGTATGTTATGCATGCCTGGGCTATGTAAGCCTAGAGTTCATTTGTTGTATAGCAGGTTGAGGTTTTGATATATATGCCATGTTGGCAAGTTTCCTTTATCAGTTTTCTCTTGATATTTATCAGTGGCATGCATGACAGGTTCTTCTTTATCAGGTTGTCTTTATTTTAGTAGGGCACCCGCTCTGGTTCTTTGGGGACCTAGGTGGGGGCCTTACAAAATTAGTAGTTACAACAAACATAATTTTTAACTATACACTGGAATCCAAAGAGTACAATATGTTTTTAACTATATGCTGCAATGCAATGTAACAGAGCAAAACAAAGATCTGAAAATCAATCCAAGGGTTCATCTTCTCTCAAGAAAAAAAAGAAGAAAAACCCCAAAACAGTCAGGCCACGATCAAAACTGAAAAATCGCGCATAAGATACAAGTCGCGAATATCCAAAGATCCAACGATCAGAACTGAAAAATCGCATATAAGATACAAATCACGAATATCCAACAGCCAAATATCCAAAGATCTAAGCTAAAACCTCTGGCCAGATACAAATCGCGAATACATACGTATATTTCATGGATTTGTGTCAAAAATAGTTGTTGATCAGACTAAAAGACTTACAATCGAAGGCAAGAGATCTGGTCTTGAAGAGAGGAAAAGAAGGAAGCGAAGGCAGTAGATTTGGCCAGCGGCGGTGATGGCCTTGAAGAGAGGAAGAGAATGTAGTAGTGGTGGCAGATCTAGCTTGAAGAGAGGAAGAGAATGAAGGAAGCAGTGGCGACGGTGTTGGTTTGAAGAGAGGAAGAGAGGAAGAATGAAGGAAGAGAGAAGATGGGAAGATAATACCAAAACATGGAAAACGAATGTCGTTTTTCGTGTTTTGATTTTGGGTTTTGTTTTGGTTCAAAACACCCAAAACAACAAATGTTGTTTTGGGTTTTCTTTATATATTTTTTTTTTTTTGTGTTTTCAAAAATGCATTTTTAAAAATGGCAAAGAGAGCGCGTTTTTGTTATTTTTGAAAATTGAAAACTGAAAATGGCTTGAAAACGGCAAAGAGAACGCAGCCTAAGTGTTTTGTAGGTTTAGCCACCCAAGAACAAAGATCCAAATGGCATTCAACACCAACTTCAAGTTGGAAGGACAAAACACCTCAAGGCCACCTCATTTCGATGGTTCGAACTACACCTACTAGAAAACAAGAATGAGGTATTTCTTGGTGCAAAATATTGAATTATATACATGTATATCTAGTACGGTAACATTACCGGAACCCCCTATTGAAACTTGGAATGAACAACAAAAACACACTAGTGAAACAAATGCTAGAGCTGTCAATATATTACATTGTGCATTAAGTTTAGCTGAATTTAATAGGGTCATTTTATGTACTACAGCAAAAGAAATTTGTAATCATTTAGAAGCAACACATGAAGGAACCAAGAAAGTGAAAAACACTAAAATTGTAATTCTTACTAGTGAATATCAAAATTTCATAATGAATGCTAGTGAATCCATTAAGGAGATGTTCACAAGATTTAATGACATTGTAACAAATTTGTAAGCATTAGGAAAAACAATAACAACCAAAGAAAAGGTTCATAAGATCTTAGGAAGCTTGCCATCTAGTTGGGAACCTAAAGTCATAGCCATAGAAGAAGGTAGAGACACATCTACACTTACAATGGATGATCTATTAGGCTCACTATTAACTCATGAGATTAAGTTAAACAGAAAAGAATCAAATGAGAATCAAAATGAAATCCTTAGCATTCAAGGCCAAAGAAGAAGATAAAAGTGAAACAAGTGATGAAGATGAAGAATTTACTTTACTCACAAAACGTTTTAACAAGTCTATGAGAAAAGGAAAATTTCCTAAGAGAAAAACCATATGAAAACAAGAAATTTTCTAAAGATACTCCTTATGAATTAAAATGTTTTGAGTATAAGAAACTAGGACATATCAAGGAAGATTGCCCTCAATACAAAAAGTTGAAAAAGAACAAGAAGAAGAAGTCATTAGCCACATTGAATGAAGAAGAAACCCTCTCCTCTGATTCAAGTCAACAAGAAGAGGCTGCAAACTTTTACCTTATGGCACGAGAAGAAAACGAGGTAACTTCATGTTCTTCTAGTAGTAATCCTCTTTCATTTAATTCTTTACAATATGAATACAATTTACTATTAGACACATAGAACAAGGTCCTTGTAATACCCAAGAACTTTGGGCTATTATTTTAAAGGAAAATTAGAAATTCGGGAAAGTTAGGTATCTGAAAAGCCCAAACAATTTACCGAATCAACTGAAGGGAGTACCCTAAGGCTTAAATTTCTAAGGAAATAGGAACGCCTCTAGCGAGCATCTCGAGGCATGATTTTTAGGACCGAAAGAAAGTGGATCAGAAATGGTTTTCGATACAACTAATATGCAGCTACCATTTAGGCTGTAAAACTGAATTCTCGTAGGAGACTCCCAAAATGATAACGGATGCCTTAGGAAGCTTCAGCTTATCGAGTAGAACAACCCTTCAAAAGTTTCGGGAAGAAACCAAGAGGTTTAAAGGCAAAACAAAAATTCTGGCCTAAGTGTAGTTTTTCAAAATTGCTGGAAGGGGTCAAAATGACATTTTTTTGAAAGTTTCAAGGGAGAAATGGAAAGATTAGGACTAAAGGGACCTAATGGAAATATTCAAAAGTTGAGGGGCTTTTGTGAAAGAGGGCCAAAACAGAAAGAAACCAAAACAGTGGGGCAAAAGTGCAAAAAAATGAAAATTTGGGCCATGGAATCCGACTAAGCCACGAGGGGTTGCTGAAAGCACTTGGGTTTTCATGGCGGTGGTCAGGGAGGGCCAAGCCGTGATGATAAGCCAACATTGGCCACCAGAGTGGCCAGAATTTCAAAAAATTCGGCTCAAAAAATTGGCCAGAAAGTCGAGCCCTACAACTTACCTTTACAGTCGATTATTGATGTTTTCAGGTCGATCTAGGGGTGATGAAGATGCCTAAGGCAGTGGGTAATCCATCCAAGGCCATTTTGAAGCTCGACATTCGCCTATAAATAGAGCTCTTGATGGGCAAAATTTTTAGAAGTTGGAAGCTCAAATCGAAGGCTATTTCGAACAAATTGAGAGGCAAGGATAAGGGGCTTTAGTTTCTCATAAGGTAAGGATCATTTCTATGCATTTTGAATCATTTTGGTTGAGATTTGAAGGCTATTCGAAGCCTCACCGGAAAACAAAACGGACCGCCTGGCCAAGCCTTCAAGTGGCTGGTTGGGCAGTCTCCGATGCTCATTTCAGGCTGAAACCTATGCCATCATGATCGACTTGGCATAGGCTTTCTGCTGGTGCAAAAATCCCACTTTTTGGCAAGGCCGTGGCAGGAGAAGACGACTAGCGCGTGGGCCCCATGCGCCAGTCTCACTCATCCTAGCACGCGCCAACGCGTGCGGGCGCGTGCGGGCTTGGTTTTTTGTGCATTTTTTTTTAAATATCTTAGAAAAATATTTGATGATTTTCCATGTAAAAATATTTGGAGAAAAATGGGTGTGGGTATTTATTTTAGAATATTAGTAAGGAAAAATTGAAGAAAAATAGAAAAAAAGGCAAGAAAATAGAGGAAAAATAGTGTTTATTGATTATTTGAATAAACATCTTGCCTAGGGTGATTTTGGACTTGAGGTGAAACATTTGGTGCAAATTTCAAGGTTGGCACACAAATTGAGGCAGTTTGCACACTTTTCGAGGTATCCCGATAATTGTGAAAGGTGAGTGGTTTTGTCCCTACAACCTGTATACGACATGAATACCGTTCTTTGCATGATATCTATGTATGTTACGATCATCTTTATCATATTTGTTGTATGGAAAGTTGTGATGTTCACATGGCACGATATTATTGTCATATTGAAATTTGTGCATGGGGTTGGGATGTCGTCCTAAGAGTGTAGCCGTAATTCTCCAAGGACAATTGATGGAACAACGTTAGACTTATCCTGCAGAGGTTCGAGGTTCTACCTAGAGTTCCGTGCCGGACTGGTGGGCTAGGGAAGTTACACTAGGGTATTTGTTTATAAATGTTCATGCATCATTCATTCATTCATGCTTATCTAACCCTCACTTAGAAGATTTCATCTTCTAATATTGGAGTATGTCCCTGGAATATTCCACGTTCCAAACAAGACAAGCGGCCGAAAAGGTAAGAAGGTGATTGAGACCTGAGCTTGGAGGAAATTTTGTGGATCCCATGTGGGACTAGGACCATATATTTCATTCAGCTATGTTATTTAGATTTTAAATAAATGCTTGTAAGGATGTGGTTGGAAGACGATGTTATAAACCATGTTATATTTTCGAGGTTTTATGCAGGTTCTAATCTTGCTTCTGCTTGTAGTTAAAATGTACCATTCCTTCGCTTTGTTTGGGAGTGTTATATATATAATGGTTATGTTGAGGATTTAATGTTGATTTATGTTCATGAAAAAAAGAAATCCTAGCATATATTAATGCCCTGGAAGGCGGGGTGTTACAGTCCTAGCCAAAAACAAAGTTCTGAAAAATGTATCAACAATCAAAGAAAAAGAATGCAATGATCTTAAGATTGCTTATGATGACTTAGAGCAAATCATTGAACAAAAGGATAAAGAAAGTACAAATTTAAAGATCAAACTTTTAGAATTAGAAAAGAAAAACAATGAATTATTAGATTCATTTGAAAAATTATTAGAAGGAAAGAAGAAGCTGGAAATGATTTTGGGAAATCAAAAATCGTTTGGAGATAAATGAGGGCTTGGATATATAAAAGATGTACCATCTACCTCAACAACTAAGTTTGTTAAAGAAAAGGCTTTGAACAAACCCCCATCATTTAGAAAACATGTTGTTCAACATAATCAAGGTCTCTATAGGAAAACAAGTCTAACTTGTCATTATTGTAACAAGAAAGGACACAATATCAAGCAATGTTTTTTTAGGAAAAATGCTCATAGATTAAATTTGAATTGGATTCCAAAAGTTAAGAATGATGTGATTGCTAACATTGATGGACCCAAGAAGATTTGGGTACTAAGAGTACTAATTTGATGTGTTTCTTGTAGGTAAGCTTGGCATCCAAGGAAGGAAGAAGAAGTGGTATCTTGATAGTGGATGCACTAAGCACATGATGGGAGACAATGATCAATTCGTCCCTCTCACCTACAAAGAAGAAGGTAATGTTGTCTATGGAGACAACTCAAAAGGTAAAATCCTTAGCCATGGCACAGTTTGTTTAAGTAGAACAAAAGTTGAAAATGTGTGCTTCTTGAAGGTCTAAAACACAACTTGCTAAGCATAAGTCAATTATGTGATAAAGGACATAAAGTCATTTTTAAATCAAGCAAATGTAAAGTCTATGATTTGAAATCTAATGAACTTATTTTTTCTGGAAATAGACATGGAAATGTATATGTTATTTGGCTTGATGATGTTGCACTTAAACATGAAAATTGCCTTATTGTATCAAATTCAAATTTATCTTGCTTATGGCATAAGAAACTAGGACATGCAAGTATGAGCTTAATTGACAAATTGGCTAGAAAACAACTAGTTAGAGGCTTGCCCAACATAAACTTTAAAAAGGATCATATGTGTGATACGAGTATAAAAGGAAAACAAACTAGATTTTCGTTTAAATCCATAAATTCAATGAGTACCACTAGACCTCTAGAACTGTTTCATCTAGATCTGTTTGGTCCTATGAGAACTCAAAGTTTAGGAGGAAAATCCTATACCCTAGTCATAGTATATGATTTTTCAAGGTTTACATAGGTGTTATTCTTAGGAAATAAAAATGATGCCTTTAAAGCATTCTCTAGATTGTGCAAGAGACTTCAAAATGAACAAGAATTAAAAATAAAGCAAATAAGGAGTGATCATGGTGGAGAATTTGAAAATTAAGAATTTCAAACCTATTGTGAAGAAAATGAAATTCATCATAACTTCTTGGTATCTAGAACCCCTTAACAAAATGGAGTCGTTGAAAGAAAGAATTGAACTCTTATAGAAATGTCTAGAACCATGTTTCTAGAAAGTGACTTGCCTAAATACTTTTGGGCTGAAGCGGTAAATACAGCTTGCTAAGTTCTTAATAGAGTATCTTTAAGACCAATCATTAAAAGAACTCCATATGAGCTATATAAACATAAAAAATGAAATATCTCTCATTTTCATCACTTTGGGTGCAAATGTTTTATCCTAAATAATGGTAAAGATAACTTAGGAAAATTTGATGCTAGGAGTGATGAAGGCATATTTATAGGTTATTCATCTCAAAGTAAATCTTATCGAGTGTTTAATAAAAGAACGTTGGTTGTAGAAGAATCAATTCATGTAGTGTTTGATGATAAACCTAGAACAACCAATAATGATGATGATCTAGAAGACATTCCAAATAAGATGAATTAGATTCAAATCAATGAAGAAATATATCATAGCATTGGCCAAAGTCAAGAAAATAAAAAAAAAAAAGTATCATTTTCAAGAGAAAAAAACTATGTTAAAGAAAATGAAATCTTGGGAGATCTTAGCAAAGGAGTATCAACTAGATCCTCCCTTAGATTAAATAAAAATTTAGTTCTAATCTCCCTGATAGAACCCAAAAATGTTCAAGAAGCCTTAAATGATTATGAATGGGTTAAAGCTATGCAAGATGAACTAAACCAATTCGAAAAGAATGAAGTTTGGTGTCTTATACCTGAACCATCAGATCATCCTATCATCGAAACAAAATGGGTCTTTAGAAACAAGCTTGATGAGAGTGGTAACATCATTAGAAATAAAGCTAGATTAGTTGTCCAAGGTGATAGTGAAGAAGAAGGCATTGATTATGATGAAACCTATGTTGTGGTAGCAAGATTGGAAGCTATAAGAATCCTATTATCTTTCTCATGCTATAAGAACTTCACTTCATATCAAATGGATGTTAAAAGTGCATTCTTAAATGGTTTTATTTCAGAGCAAGTGTTTGTAAAACAACTACCCGCCTTTGAAGATCCAAAAAATCCAAATCACATATATAAGCTTACTAAAGCCCTATATGGTTTAAAACAAGCTCCTAGAGCTTGGTATGAAAGGCTAAGTTAGTTTCTTATTGAAAATGGATTTCAAAAAGGTAAGGTTATGACAACACTTTTCATTAAGAAGAAAAGAAATGATATGTTGCTTGTCCAGATTTATGTAGATGACATTATTTTTGGATCATCAAATCTTAGTTTATGTGAAGAGTTTACCTCAATAATGCAAAATGAATTTAAAATGAGCATGATGGGAGAATTAACATACTTCATAGGTCTTCACCCGCCCTCTTGTGTTTTCAAATCTATATAGTATGTTTCAAAACCTCTGTCATTTCTGTCAACAGAGCACTTAAAAACTAGGTTGCATATGTTTTGAAATATGTTTTTGAAATATGTTTCGAAACCTTCATAGCATGTTTCGAAACATTTGACTTTGTCAGCAAAATATTTGAAAAATCGACATGCTTTTGCATTTTTATTCAAAAGCTATTTAAAAGTTATTTTTTGAGTTAACCTCCATACCTTGATGTTTCAAATTTTAAATATTTTGAAAGTGGAGAATAAAACAAAATCATTTTATTTTTAAAGCATTGTCTCTCACTTATTTTGTCTCTAAGTGCATAACCAGTTGTAAAGGCTGGATGTTTCGAAACATGTGATATATGTTTCGAAACCTCAGTGTAAAAGAATGTTGTTTCGAAACCTATAAGGTGTGTTTGAAACCTACTTTATCATCTTGTCTCTAACGGTTATAATTAGCCAAAACTCTACTTCCTAGTAAATATATCAGTTCTTTGAAAATAAGAAGCACCTCTCACAAGCACATACACGAGTATACAAAAACTAGAGACATTGCCACATTCTCAAGCACAAGTGAACAAAATCCTTTTAACAAGGTCTCAAAGAAGATCCATTCAATGAACCTTTGTGTGCATTGTGGTGTGAAAAGGTGAAGCAAACTAAAACCGACGTTTCATCCTTCTAAGACCTCCTCATTTCATACCAATAGGTTTGTACAACCATTTAGTAAGATATTTCATTACATTAAATCTGTTAGTTTGTAAAAGATAAAGGTTTATTTATCTTGTTATTGGTTGTAAGGTTTTGAGTTTAGCCTTAAAACTTATTGTGGTGTAAGGTTTGAGTTGAGGCATAAAAACTTATCTTGTACATGGTTTTAGGGTGAACCTTGGTAAAACCCTTGTTGTGGTTGATCACTAGTGAAAGCGATTTTGTTTGAAAATCCTTCAAGTGGGTAAGTTTGAAGGTAGTGGACTAGGCAGAGTGCTGAACTACTATAAATCTCGTGTGCAATTGCTTTACTACTTTACTCACTTATTCTCATTGTTCATACTTTCAAAAGAAACATTTTCAAAAGCTAAAAGTTTTAAAGTAAGCAAAACATAAAAGAAAGTTTCAAAACATACTCTCTTATGTTTCGAAACATATTTAACAGAAAGGTTGGTTTCAAAACATACTAAACAGAAAAGTTGATTTCAAAATATACTCCTTGATATTTCGAAACATAGTGTTCTATAAACAATAAGTCTTTAATCTATCGAAGAATTTACCTAAATCTCAATTCACCCACCCTCTTGAGATATATTTTCCATCATTTGGAACTAACAATATATGTATGTATATAGATAGAATTCTAATAGACCTCCAGAATGAGATATATAAATCTTCTCGCATCTGGCATCAACAGGGGGTACCACTGCCCCCATTTACAACTAATGGTGAGGCACGTGCCTTAGTTCCCCAACTTCCTTAAACCCATTGGTCTCATCCATAGCTTAGTTGTCACTACTATTCCTCGGGGCCATGTGGGAGGGAGGACACCTACCCATAGAGTCCCTTTGTGGAAAGGTATGATTGACAAGGAACGGTACATGGTCCTAATGCCCTAACGCAATGAAAGGGGTAAGTACCATTGGACCTGCATGAAAAAATGTTTCCTAAACCTCATTTCTTCCACTGGTTGGTGCACGATTGTGCAAGGGCAAGAGATGCAATTATTGGAGGGAGCGACCCTTATCTTTGCAGGGTGTGTCCTGTGTAAAACTGTCTCATAGGATGTATCATGTGCCCCATGTAATGATGAATGATAATGAATTCCAAGTGGATAGGACATGGGCCTATCTACCTACTAGCATGGGTCATGCTCTAAGGCACTTTATTTTTTTTGTGCAGTTCACTAGTTTACGTCTATGAATCTATTTTGTTCTAACAGTTCGATGGTTCAATGTAATGTCTACGTCCTTACTCATAAAGAATATCGATAAGTATTTTTGTTTTAGTGATTCGACGTGATGCCTACATTCGTAACTAGAAAATGGTGTGAGACACGGTCACTTGAAAGGATGTGCCTGCCTTTTTCTTGTGTTTCCAAAGGACATGCTCACATTTTTCTTGTGTTTTCAAAGGAATTGCCACAAGGATTAGTATAAAGAATATGAGGGTCACCTTACTGATGATTATGCACAGGATTGTAATCACTTGAAATGGGGCTTGTGCGGATTGCGAGTTCCTACATACCTATGCACACATATATTCAAAGAGAAAATAGCTCCCCTGTGTGACTATTTTGGGGATGCCTATTCATCCCAACTTCTTGGGAAATTAAACAGTAGTATATGAAAGACTGCATTAGTAAGGGATAGACATGTAAATGATGACTTTAATAAATGTACCCCCTGGACGTGTTGCGAGATAAAGTGTCATGTTAAGACTTTCAGGCTAGAGGGGGGATATTGTTGTTTCAATCACAACTGAGGGATTGGTCATGCTATACCTTCTCGGGTTGCCTCAGGCTTGTAGATATTGTTGGACTTTACCAGATGTCGCCACTATTCCCTGACTTATTCATCGTTAAGGACGTAGGAATTTATTCGTCCAGAGCTTGACCTCACAGAATACGGGAGGGAGGACACCGGAACCCATAAAATTTCTTTAAGAGAGGGTCATCCTCGAGGAAGTGTAGTAGTGCCCATTATGCTCCCCAACGTGGTGTGTAAGAGTTAAATTCTTCCTCCACTGCCTATGAATTGATTGTCGGGCTTACAAATTGCCGAGTTTACTCTACCTTTCTTTAGGGTGCAACATAAATGTATGTCTATACAATTGGCATGCTTAAAGATGATAATAAATAGTACAAGGTATCGAAATGAGGTAGCGATACCTGGTCACTTGTATATCAGGTATGCTTTCCTAAGGCCTTCCAACCATAAAGGTTAGAATAAAAGATAGGAAGGCCACTTGGGGTTGAGGTGTTACCTCAAACAGGTGTATAAGTGGACGTTGGCTCACCAATTTCAAGTATGTGGTGAGCGGGTTGTTTCCAGACACAAGAATGAGATACATGCCAACGTGTGCGAGAGATCCCTGATTACTCGTATTTTGCATAGACTCTTGTATAATCTACATACAAGGAGAAGCCCCAGCTCCCCAATGTAACGGTATAGAAAGAGGCTGACCTATCTTGAGGATCAAAATGCGAGATGCGTATAGGAAATACCCACATCGATATGTAAGTTTAGAGAATCATATCACAAGACATACATTTAAGTCAAGGTTAACAAACCTGAAAGATTACCGATCATGAGAATAAGTGAGACTTAGACTGAGCTAAAGGGCACCATGCACTAGCTCTCCAGTACGGCTCGAGCTTGGTCCTTGGTTTATTTTCTCATCAATTTTGTGTTAGTATGAGAAGAACATGAAAGTAAGAGTTAGTAGCAGGCATCGCACATGCACACGTTACTGTCCACTATGATTTTCGGTACATATGTTTTTGTTTACGCGATTCGGTGTATTTCACCTACGTTCACGATCAACATGAAATCTAGCTCCCCAAGTGTCTCTTTGGGTTGTAGTAATTCTCTAATGTGCATAAACCTTGCCTTTCTCACCATAGAGGTTGACTTTTCGTACGTTTCTCATAGACAACGCCAAATATTTGTTGCCAACTTACAACAATTACATTTATTTGTCTTGGGAATAGCTAAAGAAGAGTCTAGGTGAGAAGGCAGAGGCCGAATACCACCAAAGCAGACGGGCAACAAGGCGCTCGACCCGCCGGGCGATAGAGCTGAAGGGTAGAAGCATTGATGTATGATTTATGCACAATTAATTCGGAAAAGTGTACCCTAGTCAAATATGCATATAGTGATGAAAATAGTGTCGATCCCACGAGGACTAGATCACAATACCAAAATAATTTTAATTTAGCCTAAGTAGAACTAATTAATTAATCAAATGAATAAAAATAAATAAATAAAAAAATTAAATTCTTTATGAGAAAAATTAATTAACGAATGCACTAGGGTTTAGATTTCATTTAATGTAGGTTATGTGATTATTTATTCAACCTAATTCAAAATCACAAATACCCTTACAATATTTTATAATTATTTGTATGTGATGGTAGATTTCTCTCAATTAATTAATAAACTTTCTCAAGTCATATTAATTATTTATTAATTCAATTTCATTGTCAAATTTTTTAACAGATATCAACGAAATAAATAAACATTAAGTTCTTTGAAAATCTCTAATCTCGGAAAGGTATTTGATTCAATAAGCTTACTCAATTTGCACACATGAACTAATCATCTTTTAATCTCATAGTGTAGCATGCGATTTATATTGCTTATAAATCTAATTTATAACAATCATTTAATCAGTCATGCATAAATCATTAAATCATTAAAAGATGGTCAATCTTTTAAAGCATTAAACGCAATAATATAAATTCCTCACACAAATAATAACCGGATTTTGAATTGAACTAAACAAATAATCATATAATTCCAAAATTAAAATCCATCCAAACCCTATCTAAAATAAATTAACTAGATATTATTAAAATAAAAGTAAAAAATAAAAGGGGAACAGGAACTTCCAGCCCAGATCTAGAACAGATCTGGGTCAGATGGATCTACTTCAGGACAACTGCTTCATTGGTGCCTTCTTCAGTTCCCTCGTTCTTCCTGTGCGCCGCCTCCCTTTTCCCAATTCCTTCCTCTCTGTGCGCGGCTCTCCCAGAAGCTCCCCAATCTCTAGCCTTCTCCTTTATTGTTATATATATATATATATATATATATGTCTCTGTGTGTGTGTGTGTGAAGTTACGCACAGCCCTAACTCATCTCCGCTTTTTACTTATAATATTATATTATTATATTTAAAGTGCAAACTTACTCCACATTCATTCACGTCACTTAATATAATGGATAATATAATATATATCTAAATAATATAATATAATATATAATATTTAATATATTATTAATTATATTATAATATTATTTATATATAATATTTAGTTACTTTATTTATATTATAATATTAATTTTAAAATTAACTTTATATTTTTTTTATTTCTTTCTTTTTTTATGTCCAAATCTTTGAAATAATATCTTTTATTGAGTTCCTACAAAATAAGATTAAAATAATATAACATCCATATAAACACATATTTATGTAAAAAAATTAGTACAAGATTAAAATAAAAATTAAATAAAAATATATATCCAATTAAATCCTATCAAATACTACCACACTTAGCCTTTTGCTTGTCCTCAAGCAAAGCAGAGAAAAAATTAAAAAAATAAACATTTCATTTTCATGCTAGGCCAAAATCAAGAATTCTAACAACATATCAACGCATAATTAATCTTGAAATTGATTACCCTTCATATTATCATATCAACTCTAAATCCAAAAGCATTAATTGAAAGAATTAATCATACAAAATCATCACTTTTGATGCCATTTATACTTCAAAATTAATTCATGAAACCTTGCAACTAACACAATTAAATCATGCAATATCTTTCTTGTCATCACTTCTCTCCACTACTAAAAACATAAGGAGTACCAGGAATGATTTTTTTTTTTTGAATAATCATTCTTAATCATTATTTGGTTTTTGACGCGAATGTCGACATTTTGTGATGAAGATACTCAGTTATTCCCTTAAATAATTGCTTAGAATGCATTTGCATACTCATATTTTGAACTACCGTTTGACGTGAAAGAATGATGCAGGAGCACACTGTCAACCCCCAGTTACTACTAAGAAGCTCAATATATAGGAGTAGATAAATAGTAATAACAATTTTTTTTCTTTTTGTTTTGCTCTTTTTTGTTTTTTCATCATCCCATTTTACTTCAACTCTGTTTAGGCCTAGTTTCAAGAAATAATCACAATATTATTCTCTCATAATCAATCATGCATAATCACAAAATCCCATGAATTTTGTCACGAAGCATATATATATCAACAATCATGATAATCTGGCATAATCAATTCCTTTTTCTTAATACTGTTAAACCTAGAATCAATAATCAAATAGAATAATTTCCAATTTTGAGTTAACTATGCATTGAACCAAAGTTAATATAAGAAACATGAAATCGGCTTAGTCATGAAAATAAAACATTTTTCTAAAGAAAATGCACATGATATATTTCTTTTTTTTTGGCAATAATAAAAAAAATTAAGAATTATTGAATTTTTCTCCCCCACACTTAAATTAAATATTGTCCCCAATGTTTAAAAATAAAAAAAGAGAAAAAGAAAAGCAATACTCCCCTGATGTAGGCCTTCTTGAAATGCTTTAAAATTGCTGGTCTTATTCTTTTGAAAGATGAAGGATCGGATTTTAGCATGAAACAAACCCTACAAAAAGAAAGATAAAAAAAAAATGGAATAAGAAAGCAATCCAAGACATTTTAAAAGTTAAGAGAAATAAAAAGAAAAGAAAAATAAATAATATTTTGAATGGGTTACATCCCATCAAGTGCTTCTTTATAATCATTAGCTTGACTTGGTTGCCACTCTCAATGAGGCTTAAATTCAGCTAACCTTTTCTTCTTTGCCATTATTTCCTTCAATACTTTGTCATAATTGGGTATTAGAGAAATAACATCAAACAAATGGATGTTAATATAAAACTTTTTAAACCTATTTAAAAATTTAGTAGCTTGTTGAACCAAATTAGCCGTAAGAAATATTTTTGAAAAAGGAAGAAGGGTTTCAAAAGATTTTAAATTAAGAGTAGAACTTCCCTTTTTCTTCATTGATATCTCATGGTCTTCTTCTTTGATTTCAAGATCTTGTCTTTCTTCCTCTTTTATATGCTCTTCATTTTTTTTCTTCTTTTTCAAATTCTTTTTCACTTTGCAAAGTAATGACTTGTACTTGTTCCCTTGGATTCTCCTCAATATTTGTAATATCCTAGTATTTTGAGAATAATAATAATTAATTTTATATTTAAGATATTTTTTTTTACATCAATTAGAAATTATAATTGAGAAAACTAGTGGGCTAACTTGAAGAAAATAAATAAGTAAATGGGTTTAAAATTAGTGGGCTAAATTAAGTAAATGGGCTTATAGTTAGTTGGCTAAGTTGAGAAATGAAAGGTTAAGTAAATGGGCTTAGAGTTAGTAGGTTAAGAAAGTGGGCTTAAAATTTATGGACTAAATGAAAGAATAGCCCATTCAAAATAAGATTTAGTTGAAAATAATGAATTTAAAAAATAATCAAAGATAATGGGTGAATTAATAGAGAATGTGGGAGACAAAATATGATGTGAATAAATAATCTAAGATAATGGGTGAATTAATGGAGAATGTGGGAGACAAAATATGGTGTGAATAAATAATCAAAGATAATGGGTGAATTAATGGAGAAATGTGGGAGATAAAATATGGTATGGACAAATAATCAAAGATAAATGATGAATTAATGGAGAAATGTGGGAGACAAAGTGGAGTGTGGCCAAATAATCAAAGATAATGGGTGAATTAATGGAGAAATGTAGAAGATAAAGTAGTGTATGGACAAATAATTAAAGATTATGAGTGAGATTTAGTGAAAAATTAAATAAAACAAATGATAAAATAATAAAAGATAGTGGATCATTACAATTATACTAAACTTAATTCAACCCCTATAAATAGAGAAAACTTGAAAGGTTGGAAGACTTGAATTAGAAAGAGAAAGTTGTAAGAAAGAAGGATTTGAGAGTAAGAGAGAGATTTGAGAAAGAGAAAGAAAGAATATAGAGAAAAATACCAAATCCTATAGGTTGGGTTTAGCAGTTCGTGTAAAATTGTGGTAAGAGGCATTGGATACGAAAATCGAGATTTCATCACAATATAGAAGAATACAGAATCATTCCATGAGAAGGTAAGTTATCTTCAAAATTTTCTTTAAAAAATTTTGAAAATATTATAATGATATTTTAGAATTTTTGATAGTGAAATTGGAAGAGAAATACATAATTAGTATTTATTATGGATTTTTGAGGTAATAGATGCTTGAAAATCAAAGGGAAAATAAGAAATAAATAGAACATGAATTTTTAAAATTATGAAGAGAAATTGAGAAAATTTTATGAGAAAGTATTTATTTCATAATCTTGAGAAAATAATAGGAGGAAATTGAAGAAATTAGAAAATTAGAGAAAAATTAGAAATCTAATTTTCCTTTGATGTTCTTAGACTTTAATGAATTTTTGTGGAAAAATGTTGGAGAGAATAGACACGAAGCTATTTATCTGAATTTTAGAAGGGAAAATGGAAGAAAATAGAAAGAACTGCAAGAAATTATGAAAAATAAGTTTTAATATTTATTTAAATAAATATGGTGAATAGGGTGTTTTGAGGCTTAAGTTGAAATGACATATGCAAATTTTGAAGTTGGCACGCAAATCGAGATGATGTACGTAAATCGAGACAGTCGCTTACTTGGGGTTAAAATCACGCTTCTCGAGGTTTAAGCAGATTTCAAAGGTAAGCTAGTTTTCTCAAAACTTAATTTATTTATGAAAAGTATTTTCTGAAAACGTGCCCTATCGTTTGAATGAAATGCCTATATGTTGAAATGATGTATATTTCAAAGTATGTTTTGGCATGTTGACATATTATGCTATGATGTATTTGCATGTAGGTGCATTGACATGTTATGATGAGATGCATACATAAACGTTACAATCCATCATGCATTGCATATGCTTGAGAGTACGGACAAGCAACGTCGGCTCAGGCCGGTATGTAAGTTATACGTCAGCTCAGGCCGCTATGAAAGTTGTTTAAGACTTGTCAGCTCAAACGGCCAAGTGGAAAGGACATTGTTACATTTTGCACTCACACATACAAATTTTTAAATGAATGCTTACTAGATGATTCATCATTTAATTTGGGTTTTGCCCCTAGAATATTCAAACGTTCCAGATGGAGATTGTAGCAGAAACGAAGATGAATGAGACATGAAATGGCATTTGGCAAAGTGCATGATGAGATAAATGTGAAATGAATGTAAATGAAATATATGATATGTAGCCCATATATGTAAATTCTGCTACTTTATTCTCTGAACGTTTTGAAAGTCCATGATGTAAGATATGATTTATGATTATTGATAAGATGTTAGGTTTGATTCTAACTTCCGCATTTGATGTATTTAACTATTCTCTTTGAGATAAATGTATGAAAATTTTGGGATGGAAAAGAATAATTATATGGTTTAGTTGCAGTTTTAAATAAAAAAGAAATTATTATCCCAGAATTGTCTTAGTTTATAATGCACCCGAAAAAGTGGGGTGTTACAATATTGCTAGGTGCTCCTCCTTGTGGCTTTTCCAAAATTGTTTGAGCAAGTTGTCTAATTTGAGTTTCCATACTTTGAAGTCTTGTCTCCGTACTATTGATAAATTTTTCTATCATGTCCTCCAAATATGACTTTCCTTCTTATGGATTTTGATGTTGTTGTTGATGTTGAGTTACATAGATCTTATCATATGCACAGCGGAAATTAAAATTTATTTTGGAGGTATCCCGTTTTTCAGAAATTATGGTTTAATAAAACGAAGGCATAAACGAAAAATACCTCTTGGATGAAATCTTATTTCACCGTTAGATTTCCCGCCGTATAATCCTCCAAGTGTAGGATGCCGAGTCGGTCCACCCGAAATCACTTCTATTCAAGAATATCAAAGAGAAAGATAAGTAAAAGAAATTTTTCACAAAAATTTCTTACTTACCTCTTGGATTCAAGAACTATTCTTCCAAAACTCTCTCAACTCTCAAAATGATCCAAGTGTAACTTATGAGAGAAAATAAGAGATTGGAGCTATTTATAGTTCCAATTAAATAATCATTCTCCATTAAATGGGTTGGGCTTCTCAAGTCCATTTCATTTAATGCAATTGGGCCAAGCCCAATCCAATAGTATTTATTTGAATCCAATAGTGCCATTGGGCTAAGCCTAATGTACTAGCAAAAGGCCTAACCCAATCAATAATCAAATAATTGTATTCATAATATAATTATTTAATTATTCTTATTTATCCAATAAATAAATACACTATTATTAGTAATTATAAAATTACTAATTTATTTATTTTTCTCTTTGAAAGTAATTTCTTTT
This sequence comes from Diospyros kaki, assembly GCA_036245055.1. Classification (NCBI taxonomy): domain Eukaryota; kingdom Viridiplantae; phylum Streptophyta; class Magnoliopsida; order Ericales; family Ebenaceae; genus Diospyros; species Diospyros kaki. The sequence continues at coordinate 7,782,586 of BSEG01000010.1, forward strand.
GGGTGGGACTTTCTGGGTTCACAAATAAATTGGCAACAAGAATAATCAACAATTAATTCTCGTAAATCATGAGTGACATCTAGCAATATATCATGATTACCCAATTTATTGTGAAGCGGGTATTGTGAACCTTTTACCACGTTACCATACAATACGGTCCTTCTATCATCCTATATCCCGACAAGATATGAGATCATGGTCAGTAGGTCCAATCTCTTAATCTTGTCATATGACCAAATCCAAAATCAATCTTGACAAATTATGACACAACCCGTATAGAACAAATTCCATCGTCATATTACCTCGGCCAAGGATTTATCGTCAAGTGATTACTGGATCGCATAGGATATCTTCCTCAGAAATCTCGAGGTGATAGATTCCATGTCTGATGCACACATACCTCATGTATCACTGAATCAGGCACATAGATACGTATGATTATTCTTGATTAGAACAACCATATAATATCGCTGATATCCTAATCCACCAATACATAGATATCCATGTCATCTCAGGTCTAAGGACTAGTTGTAAAATCGCAGCTAACATTAAATCATTGACCCGTGAGAAATAACCCATGTGATTTAATGTTAACAGTCCCGTTCAGTGAACTCATTCTTGTAACGAGCACCCACTTATCTTCCTTCTATAGCTCATACAGAATGGCACGAGACTCACCAACCTTATCTTCCAGTATCTCATACTGAAACAAGGAGGAAGACAATGTGCTGGCCTTTACGAGTTGCTATCATCCATGATAGGAATTCTATGGCCAGGAACATGTTTATAGTATAACAAATTGTGGATTATCCGTAACTCGTATTCTTAACTCTTAAGAATGGTATCCACTTCTTATTATACTAATGGATATATGTTTTTATAATTTAAACCATATTGCAATTTAAATAAAAACATAAACTTGCCATTTAAATAATATTTAAAGAATTACAAGATCGAGTCCCTTTGTGTCACTAGAACTGGTCTTTAGGGCTCATATCTAACAATCTCCCACTAGCACTAAGACCATTCAGTGTGGTATCTCATACCCCACATATGTAGATGAAAATCTAGTTGCTTCTGGTTCATGGCCTTAGTCAGTGGATCTGCTGCATTTTCTGATGTATCTATTCTCTGCACATTAACATCTCCTCTACCAATGATCTTTCTAATGAGATGGAAGCGTCTTTCAATATGTTTGGACTTCTGGTGAGACCTCGGTTCCTTAGCTTGCGCTATGGCTCCATTGTTGTCGCAAAACAAGGGCACGACAGACTTTATAGAAGGAACCACTCCAAGTTCTGTCACAAACTTTTTTGACCCAGACTGCTTCCTTTGCAGCATCCGATGCTGCAATATACTCGGCTTCTGTTGTAGAATCGGCAGTCGTATCCTGTTTGGAACTCTTCCAACTGAATACTCCTCCATTGCAGGTAAACACATATCCAGAGATAGACTTTCTATCATCAACATCTGATTGAAAATCAGAATCTGTGTAACCTTTCACTTTCAGTTCTCCTTTACCATAAGTAAGGATCAAATACTTAGTTCTTTTCAAGTACTTAAGAATATTCTTAACGACAATCCAGTGTTGCTCACCTGGATTAGACTGATATCTGCTTGTAACACTTACAGCATGAGCAATATCAGGCCTAGTACATAGCATTGCATAGATTAGGCTTCCTATTGCTGAAGCATAAGGAATCCTAGACATGCGTTCTCTCTCTTCTTGTGTCTTGGGGCACATATCACGAGAGAGGTGGATTCCATGTCTAAAGGGCAACAGTCCTCTTTTGGAATCCTCCATGTTGAACCTCTTCAACACTCTTTCTATGTACTTATTTTGGGAGAGTCCTATCAATCTCTTGGTTCTATTTCTATAGATCCGTATACCGAGAATATAGGCTGCTTCTCCCAAATCTTTCATGGAGAACTTACTTGACAACCAGACCTTTATTGTTGACAACAATCCTACATCATTCCCAATGAGTAAGATATCATCAACATATAAGACCAAAAATGCTATTGCACTCCCACTAGCCTTTTTATAAACACAGGGTTCATCAACGTTTTGAATGAAACCAAACGATTTGACTTCATCATCAAAACGGATGTTCCAACTTCTGGATGCTTGCTTAAGACCATAAATGGATCTCTTAAGCTTGCATACCTTCCCTATGTTAATTTTAGGTGTGAAGCCTTCAGGTTGTTCCATATAGATTTCCTGATCTATATAACCATTTAAGAAGGCTGTTTTCACATCTATTTGCCAAATCTCATAGTCATAATGAGCAGCAATGGCTAGTAAAATTCTGATGGATTTAAGCATGACGACTGGAGAAAAGGTTTCTTCATAGTCAATTCCTTGTCTTTGTCGATAACCTTTTGCCACAAGTCTTGCTTTATAGGTCTTTACCTTTCCATCCGAACCTATCTTCTTCTTGAAGACCCATTTACATCCAATAGGTACTATACCTTCTGGTGGATCTACAAGAGTCCAGACTTGGTTCTCATACATGGAATCCATTTCAGATTTCATGGCTTCTAGCCATTTTTTCGAGTCGATATCTGATATCGCCTCTTGATAAGTGGTATGATCATCTGAGTGATCATTATCTCCTACAAGGAACAACTCTTGTTCATTTAGAAAACCATATCTCTCAGGTTGATGGGGTATCCTCTCACTTCTTCTAATGGGAGGTGCAACACTCGACCCTGGCTCCTCAATTGGTACTTGGACATCTCGTGGAATAGTTTCAGGCTCGGTGAACCCTTCACCAAGTTCTATTTTCCTTTCATTACCTCTTTCTTGAATAAACTCTTTTTCAAGAAAAATAGCATTTCTACTAACAACTACTTGTTGCAGTTTAGGAATATAAAACTCATATCCTAAGGTGTCCTTAGGATAACCCACGAAACTACCCTTTAAAGATCGTGTCTCAAGTTTCTCTGATTTAAGCTTTTCACAAAAGCTGTACATCCCCAAATCTTAACATGTTTAAGACTAGGCTTCCTATCAAACCATATCTCATGTGGTGTTGTAGGAACTGACTTGGAAGAAACTCTGTTTAAGATATATATTGCAGTAAGAAGGGCGTGTCCCCATAGAAACAAAGGTAAGTCTGTACAACTTAACATACTTCGGACCATATCAAATAAAGTTCGATTCCTCCTTTCTGAATCTCCATTCAGTTGAGGCGTTCCTGGTGGGGTCCGTTGCGAAATAATACCTGAGACCTTAAGAAAATCTTCAAACTCGTTACTAAGATACTCGCCTCCACGATCTGATCGTAAGGCCTTTATCTTTTTACCGATTTAATTTTCTACTTTAGCTTTAAAATCTTTGAACATTTCAAAAGATTCAGATTTATGTCTCATGAGATAAACATATCCATATCTAGACAGATCATCTGTAAAAGTTATGAAGTATTGATAACCTCCTCAGGCTATTACATTAATAGGCCCACACACATCCGAATGTATAAGTCCTAACAATTCTGTGACCCTTACACCTTGCCCAATAAAAGGCAATTTGGTCATCTTACCAAGGATACAAGATTCACAAGTTGGATATGGTTCACAACCTAATGGGCCCAAAAGCCCATCTTTCTCCAACTTAGTGATTCTGTCATCCCCTATATGACCCAATCTGTAATGCCACAGAATTTTAGAATTTGGGTTATCACGTGATCTCTTATTATTATTTGATATATGCAGATGCTCACTATTATCAACAATCACATTCAAAATGTAAAGACCATTGACAAAATTACCAGTAGCAATTAATTTATTTCTAAAATAAATTTCACAAACATTATTCTTAAAAGAAAATTCATAATTTTCTTTTACCAATACAGGAATAGAAATAATGTTCTTAAAAGCTCCAGGTACACATAAACAATTGTTTAAAACTAAACTATGTTCATGTGATAAAATTAAAGATACAGTGCCGATAGTTGTGGCTGCAACTCTTGCCCCATTTGCTACCTTTAGCACAATCTCATTATCTGCAAGCCTTCTACTTTGTTAATCACTTTAGTTGCTTCGGTGGCCTTCTTTTCTCTTTCCCCTTTCTAGTCTTACTAGTAGAGGACACAGCCATCACAGTGCCTGTTTTCATGGTACCCTGGGCCGTTATTAACATATTCATAAGTTCCGCCGGGGTACGTTCAATCTTGTTCATATAGAAGTTTGAAATAAAACCCCCATACGAATCTGGCAAAGACTGAAGAATTGCATATATTTGAAGATATTGATGCATTGGAGCATCTAATTCATTCAGTTTATCCATCCAGGAGATCATTTTGAGAACATGGTCTCCAACTGATCCTCCAACAGACATCTTTGCTCGAAAGATTGATTTAGATATCTCATATCTAGCACTTCGACTTCGCTCACCATACAACTCTTGTAAATGAGCAATAATCGAATACGCACTTGGCATCTTATTATGTTGCCGCTGTAACTCTTGACTCATAGTAAGCAAGATGTAATTCTTAGCGACAAGATCATCATCTTGCCACTTATTGAGTGTATCTTGTTCATCCTGAGTTATGTGTTCAGCAATTGGCTCAGGGATAGGCATTTCCAAGATATATGTGATTTTTTCCAAGTTTGTAATCAATTTCAAATTTAGAAGCCAGTCGTTGAAATTTGGTCCAGTTAGCCGGTTTGCATCAATAAATTTAGAAAGTGCATTTACTGAAGCCATTTGATGTATTTGCAGAAAATAAGTAGATTATTAGATATCTTGTTTTCTTAACTATCTGATTTTGGTCTTTAAATCAAACAGTACCTCCCACTAAGTTTTTCAAATTCCTTACTCCCATATAAAGGAAAAAGCGAATTCACATTGGTATGAATTCTAGTGGCTATTTGAATTCTTATTAAATTTATTACTCCTCACATAATAGATTCTTGAAATAATAAATTCAATAAGTGGACAACGCTTGTCCAGTACATCTTATGTACGGCCCAAATATTTTATTTCGACTCCCAGTCCAATGTACCTCACATAATAGTTTCTTGGCAATTGAACATAGTTAAATCATACCATCACGCTGACAAGTCTGCACAGTTGAATATCGATTGCCTCACATAATAGTTTCTTGGGTCACGATATTTGTGCATCCCCATCTCATCAAATGTTTTAAATAGAAATTAAAGTATTTTAATCAATGTGCAACCCCTATGTATCCATAGCCGATCAACACACGAATTAAAAAGCCCCAATTTCTACAGTGATGGAGAGCCCCGATTAGATTGTCTTAACTCTTAAGGTTCAACCGGTTACAATTTAATTTTATAAATATGAGAGATTTTTTAATTAATTGGTCTCACTTTTCACATGCAACGTTTTAACATACATCAACTATGTAAATAAACATTGCATAAATTTAGTCAATATGGTCATGGACTCAATCATGCATTCTAAGCGCAATTCCAGCCATTGGAATTGTGCGGTGCATTCATGGGTGTATAAATAAGGAAACGCCTATAACTATTACAAGCATAACCCTTTCACATAGGGTCTTCATTTCCTTGATTATTTTGCCATCAACGACTTCACTCCAAGCCGTGCCTCGATTGGTGTGAATCAATTACTTTTTACAATTTACTATAAACTACTTTTACAATAAAATTAAAAGCAATAAATAATTATTTTACAACCGTCATGAAAATACGGCTACCTCCGGCACGCAGGCCGTTAAATAAAATAATCCATACATCCACATCACACATACATCATCCATGTAGTGTCCTAAGTCCATGACCAATACCGATATGTAACAAGGCATCCACAACATGCTAGTAACAATTAAAAGCATATTATAAACAATCATACGATTATTGGACAATTGTATAACTAATTATACATTGGTATTTTTAAATAATAAAATAAATAAATAAATGAAATAATAATAACAATTATTATTATTTATTTTATTTATCATTATTATTATTATTTTAAATAAAATAAATAAATAAAACAAATAATAATAACAATTATTATTATTTATTTTATTTTTTTTAAATAATAAAATAAATAAATAAATGAAATAATAATAACGATTATTATTATTTATTTTATTTTGTTTATTAAAATAAAATTTAAAAAAATAATAAAAAAAATGCAATGGCAGACAAGGGGGGCAACAGCCCCCCACTGCGCGCACAGTGCGCGCGGTGCCCGCGCGGCGCTGGCAGGGCCCGCGCCTTGCGCTCGTGGGCGCGCATTTGGGCGCGCCCAGTGCGCCCAGCACGCATCCAGCGTGCTGGCTGCTCCCCCGGGACGTTCCTGGCACTGCCCGTCCATCTCGGAACAAATTTCGACACTTTTAATTGCGCTAAATTTGATTCCAGCACTGTTCAACAGTGTTAAATCAGTTTTAAAACGCTGCCGGCATGCAACTCTACTTCGGATCTCATCCAAAATTATTTTATTTTTTCAAAATACCAATTCTATGTCCAATAATCACATGAATAAAACCATAAAACTGAAAAACGATGGCTCTGATACCACTGTTGAGTTACATAGATCTTATCATATGCGCAGCGGAAATTAAAATTTATTTTGGAGGTATCCCGTTTTTCAGAAATTATGGTTTAATAAAACGAAGGCATAAACGAAAAATACCTCTTGGATGAAATCTTATTTCACCGTTAGATTTCCCGCCGTATAATCCTCCAAGTGTAGGATGCCGAGTCGGTCCACCCGAAATCACTTCTATTCAAGAATATCAAAGAGAAAGATAAGTAAAAGAAATTTTTCACAAAAATTTCTTACTTACCTCTTGGATTCAAGAACTATTCTTCCAAAACTCTCTCAACTCTCAAAATGATCCAAGTGCAACTTATGAGAGAAAATAAGAGATTGGAGCTATTTATAGTTCCAATTAAATAACCATTCTCCATTAAATGGGTTGGGCTTCTCAAGTCCATTCCATTTAATGCAATTGGGCCAAGCCCAATCCAATAGTATTTATTTGAATCCAATAGTGCCATTGGGCTAAGCCTAATGTACTAGCAAAAGGCCTAACCCAATCAATAATCAAATAATTGTATTCATAATATAATTATTTAATTATTCTTATTTATCCAATAAATAAATGCACTATTATTAGTAATTATAAAATTACTAATTTATTTATTTTTCTCTTTGAAAGTAATTTCTTTTGGGTGGGACTTTCTGGGTTCACAAATAAATTGGCAACAAGAATAATCAACAATTAATTCTCGTAAATCATGAGTGACATCTAGCAATATATCATGATTACCCAATTTATTGTGAAGCGGGTATTGTGAACCTTTTACCACATTACCATACAATACGGTCCTTCTATCATCCTATATCCCGACAAGATATGAGATCATGGTCAGTAGGTCCAATCTCTTAATCTTGTCATATGACCAAATCCAAAATCAATCTTGACAAATTATGACACAACCCGTATAGAACAAATTCCATCGTCATATTACCTCGGCCAAGGATTTAACGTCAAGTGATTACTGGATCGCATGGGATATCTTCCTCAGAAATTTCGAGGTGATAGATTCCATGTCTGATGCACACATACCTCATGTATCACTGAATCAGGCACATAGATACGTATGATTATCCTTGATTAGAACAACCATATAATATCGCTGATATCTTAATCCACCAATACACAGATATCCATGTCATCTCAGGTCTAAGGACTAGTTGTAAAATCGCAGCTAACATTAAATCATTGACCCGTGAGAAATAACCCATGTGATTTAATGTTAACAGTCCCGTTCAGTGAACTCGTTCTTGTAACGAGCACCCACTTATCTTCCTTCTATAGCTCATACAGAATGGCACGAGACTCACCAACCTTATCTTCTAGTATCTCATACTGAAACAAGGAGGAAGACAATGTACTGGCCTTTACGAGTTGCTATCATCCATGATAGGAATTCTATGGCCAGGAACATGTTTATAGTATAACAAATTGTGGATTATCCGTAACTCGTATTCTTAACTCTTAAGAATGGTATCCACTTCTTATTATACTAATGGATATATGTTTTTATAATTTAAACCATATTACAATTTAAATAAAAACATAAACTTACCATTTAAATAATATTTAAATAATTACAAGATCGAGTCCCTTTGTGTCACTAGAACTGGTCTTTAGGGCTCATATCTAACAGTTGAAAGCTGGGAAGTGCTTGTTGTTGATCATTACTCCAAAAGAAATTAGAATGGCTCCACCATTCAGGATTGTAAGTGTGAGAGTAAGGATTGAAATTAGACCTATTGCCACCATAAGAAATAAAATCAGGTTGTTTAGAAGAAAAATAAAAAAGATTTCCTACTTGACAATCAATACTAATGTGCGACCCACAAAGTTCACAAGAAAAAAAATAAGGAGAAACATTCATTTTTGAAACCTTCAAATTTTTCACATTCTTATTTAATGTAGTTATTTGAACAGATAAGACAATGATAGGATCAAAGTTATAAATGTCAACTCCCTCTGTATTTGTTCTCTCATTGCCCCATTGATAACCATTGAGCGTCATCTCCTGAAAAAGTTAAGAATTAAAAATTAAAAATAAAAAAAAATCATAAAAGATAAAGAAAAATAAAAATAATCGTAAATAAATTAAATTAAAAAAATAATTCAAAAATGAAAACCTATAAAGAAAAAGAAATGAAGTAAAAATTTAAAATTAAAGTTGAAAAAATAAAATAAAATAAAATAATAATAAAAAAAATTAAATATTTAAATCCTAAAATAAAATATATATATATATATATATGTGTGTTCAATCTAAAGCTAATTTATGTAGTTTTGATATACAATAAACTAGTCCCCAGCAACGACGTCAAAAACTTAATGTGTAATTTATGTACAATTAATTCGGACAAGTATACTCTAGTCAAATATGCATATAATGATGAAAAAGAGTGTCGATCACAAGAGAACTAAATCACAATACCAAAATAATTTTAATTAGCTTAAGTTGAACTAATTGATTAATCGGATAAATAAAATAAAAAAATAAATAAAAAACTCAATTCTTTATGAGAAAAATTAATTAATTAATGCACTAGAGTTTAGATTTCATTTAATTTAGGTTATTAATTATCTATTCAACCTGATTCAAAATCACAAATACCCTTACAGTATTTTATAATTATTTGCATGTGATGGTGGATTTCTCTCAATTAATTAATAAATTTTCTCAAGTCATATTAATTATTTATTAATTCAATTTCACTTTTAGATTTCTAAACAGATATCAATGAAATAAATAAATATTAAGTTTTTTGAAAATCTCTAATCATGGAAGGGCATTTGACTCAGTAAACTTACTCGATTTTCACACATGAACTAATCATCTTTCGATCTTATAGTCTAACATGCAATTTATATTGCCTATGAATCTAATTTATAACAATTCTTTAGTTAAATCATTAAAAGATGATCAATCTTTTAAAGCATTAAACGCAACAATATAAATTTCTCACACAAATAATAACCAGATTTTGAATCAAACTAAACAAATAATCATATAATTTCAAAATTAAAATCCATTCAAACCCTATTTAAAATAAATTAACTAGATATTATTAAAATAAAAAATAAAAACAAAAAATAAAAGGAGAATAGGAAATTCCAGCCCAGATCTGAATCAGATGAATCTACTTCACGACAACTGCTTCGTTGGTGCCTTCTTCAGTTCCCTCGTTCTTCCTGTGCGCCGCCTCCCTTTTCCCAATTCCTTTTGCCTTCCAATTCCTTCCACTCTCTGTGCGCCGCTCTCCCAGAAGCTCCCCAATCTCTAGCCTCCTCCTTTATTATTAGGTATATATATATATATATATATGTGTGTGTGTGTGAAGTTACGCACAGCCCTAACTCATCTCCGCTTTTTACTTATAATATTATATTATTATATTTGAAGTGCAAACTTACTCCACATTCATTCACGTCACTTAATAAAATGCATAATATAATATATATCTAAATAATATAACATAATATATAATATTATAATATTTAATTATTTTTATTTATATTATAATATTAATTTTAAAATTAACTTTATAATTTTTTTTCTTTTTTTCTTTTTTTATATCCAAATCTTTGAAATAATATCCTTTATTGGGTTTCTATAAAATAAGATTAAAATAATATAAAATTCATATAAATACATATTTATGTAGAAAAATTAGCACAAAGTTAAGATGAAAATTAGATAAAAATATATATACAATTAAGCCCTATCAAGCATCATGTGAGCTATAGGGTCTGTAAGACAAAAAATAGTCAGAGGGCACACGGGGATCTTCCCCACGCAGAGCCTCCAATGCCTAAATCAAATGCTGATATCTATAAATGATGTGAATATATACGAAGATGTATGTGTAATACTTGAAAAAAAAAATTCTTATGCTCAGGCATAAGCATAATTTTTTAAAATTATGGGGAAAGAATGAAATTTTTCAAAGTTGTGAGGATATGTGTAAATTCTAAAAACTTGAGAACTTGAGAGCAAAGGGCCAAAGTGCTAGAGAATGAAAGAAGGATGACTGAAATGCAAAATGTAGTGTGAACACTACAACAAGATTAACGGCCGCACTGTGGCGGCTGACCAACGGCGTCAAATCGTCGTTTCAGGCAGAAACTAATGCTATCATGGCCTAAGGGATGAGACCTAGGGCAAGAAGTAACCAGATTGGCCAGAAATGTTATAAATAGGGAGGTTTTTGGCTGAGGGTTTCATCAAAAATTAAGTCGAGGAATCTAAGTACTGGGGGGGAAATTAGAGGGTTTTGTTAGGGGCTTTGATCTCCAGAGTAAGGGGTTTTGGAGAATTTGAGGGAGTTTGGAAGTGTTTTGAAGAGGTTTTGAAGCCTCGTAGGAAAACCATGGGTTGCCAGAGTCGAGGAGTAATTAGTCGATTTAGGGACATTTTGATCGGATTTTTGAGTTAAGGGTTGCTCTATTGTGATTTTAAGGAAGTATAGGGTAAGAAAGAGGAGGAAAAATGATGAAAAAAGAAATGACCAAGTTGTTACACTGTGGCGGCCGACCATCGGCGTCAAATTATCGTTTCAGGCAGAAGCTAATGCCATCATAGCCTAAGGGATGAGACCTAGGGCAAGAAGCAACCAGATTGGCCAAAAATGTTATAAATGGGGAGTTTTTGGCTGAGGGTTTCATAAAACATTAAGTCGAGGAATCCAAGTACTTGGGGGAAAATTGGAGGGTTTTGTTAGGGGGCTTTTGATCTCCAAAGTGAGGGGTAATTTTTTTGAGAATTTGAGGGAGTTTGGAGGTGTTTTGAAGAGGTTTTGAAGCCTCGTCGGAAAACCATGGGTTGTTGGAGCGGAGGAGTAATCAGTCGATTTAGGGACATTTTGGTCAGATTTTCGAGCTAAGGGTTGCTCTATTGTGATTGGAAGGAAGTATAGGGCAAGGAAGAGGAGGAAAAATGATGAAAAAATAGACGAACAAGTCATCGATAGTGAGGAAAGGGTCAGAGAAGATGATTGGCAAATCAGGCGTGTGAGATAAGGAAAAATAGAAAAAAAATAAAAAAAATAGAAGAGAAATGAAAAAAAAATTAGAAAAATTAAGAAATTAATTTTTAATAATTTTCCCTGATATACTAGTCAGGAAAATACCTGAGCACATGTTTCAAGACAGGGCATGAGTTTTGAGAAAGCTTAAACAATTTGATTAAGGTGAATGATTTATCCAAAAAACTTACAGATGAAATGATTTACCTAAGTTGAGTGCGAATTTCACGAGAGTTGCAAAAATATATGCGATTTATGTGCATCTTGTCATATCTGTGCATGCTATATTATTTCAATAATTGTGATATTGCATTTGGCATGACATTATTGACATCCAAGTGGTCCATGGTGGAATGGGATATTGCCCAATAGCGTGACCTGCATTTTCCCCAAGTGAGTTTTTCTAAAATGACCGTAGAAGTATCTCATGCCGTGTGATTGCCGGGATGACTGTCGAAGGTTCTATGCGGGGGCTAGAATGCTAACAAAGCTACCCTGAGGCATCTATTGATTCATGTTCATGCATCATACATTTATGAAAAATTATTTCAAACCCTTATTTAGAAGATTCATCTTTTAATTTGGACTTTGTCCTTATAATATTTAACATTCTAGGTGAGACGAGCAGTGGAAAAAAAAAAAGAAGAGATTGCAAATATATGATTGTACTGGTAGTCATGTAATGGTCCTACACTCGTGCTAGGACAAGTTTTGAGAATCTTGATAATAAGTGGCATGTTATGGCTATTATCTTGTCTGTCGGATATTGTAATTTTTATGTTATTAAGAACAATATTCTGCAGTTTGTTTTCCCTTGTGATTATAATATCACATCAAGTTTCGATTCTATTTTCACAAGTATTTAATTTACTATTCCTTAGCTTATCATTTGAAATGTTAAATATTTATGTTTATGGATTTTTAAATATGGTATTTTGAGAATTTCGAGATGGTATTGCAAGAAATATATATATATATATCCAAAAAAAATTTGAAATAATGACAGACCTTAGAAGGACGGGTCGTTACAATACGTATGTATTATGTCTCCAATATAAGTCTCTAGGGGAATAGGCTCCCGATGAGCCCCAAAAGCCTAGAGGTATCTTTCGGGTGAAAATGTCCCGATTAGTATCTTTCAGGTGGGTCCGAAGAGCCTTCGGAGCCACCAGGTGAGTTGGGCTCGGAAGACTCTTAGTAAGTCTCGAGCCTTCACATGTTGAGGCTTGGCCGGATATTTGTACGGATGCTCGAGAGGGTTGTCCACGGATACCTGTTAATAAGAGGTTCGTGGCATGGTGCAGTGCAAGGCCACGTGAGGGGCGAGGGCTAGGTGGGTGCGCTAGGGTGCGAGGTAGGCACGGCGTGGGGCGTACATGGCGTGTATGGGTGCAGTTGGTGGAAGGATAGGCGCGATTAGGGCTGCGCATGGGGGTTATTGGCTTGCGGGGGCACATAAAGGCTGCATGTGGGCACAATTGGCACGTGGGGGCACACCTAGGCGCTACATGGTCAATGGAAACTGGCCGGGCGAGGTAGAGGCGTGGCTAGCACGTTGAGATGCACACGAGGCCACGCATAGCTATGCATAGTTGTGTGGGGCATGGCATGGCTGAGTCTGCGGGAAATTCTTCGAGGCGGGGTTCTTGGATGACCCATATAGGGGTATAATATAGGGGTATTTATTGCATAACATATGGGTGTCTGTGGTGTAATGTTGGTGCATTCTACTATAACGTAGGCCTATTCAACATATAATATATGTGTATTTGGAGTATAGTATATAAGTACTTGTGGTATAACATATATAGGCAGGCATCGTTAGGCTACAACAACGTTAGTGTATTTATATTATAACATAAATATTTTTGTTGTATGATGTAGAGGTATTTGTGGTATAACATAATATAACTTTGCGTTATAATATAGGGATATATATCCATATATACCCTAATATAACTTAGCAGTATCTATGATATTTCATAAGGCTATTTTCTGATATAATATAGAGGTATCTATAAGGTATTCATTTTTTGCTTGGATTATTTTATTTATCTATTTAAGTTGTTGTTTGACTTGTTTATAACTATTGCTGTAATTTTATTTATTTAGTACGGTTAGAAAATCTATAACTAATGGATATGGTTACGAATATTACGCCAAATTTTGGTTACACTTATCTTAAAAAATGTAACAAATTCAACCTGCACCCATCCCTAACCGTGCTAGAAATTTATGTATTATCATGAAAAAATTTATGACGTCCCTTGGTATAATAGATATTTTTTTTTTCATGAAAAATGCTATTAGTATCTTAATAGTGTTGGATTGTCTTAAATTCAAATTGAAATAGGATGTTTGTATTCAATTCAAAATTCAGTTATAAGTTTAAGATTTTTAAATTATTTTATATATTATTTGTCCCAATAAATGAAATTGCATATCTAATTATCTAATTAATTTGTGTGCAATTAAAGAGATGTTGAGTCAGAATAAAATTGTGGATTGTGTTAAGTTGGAGGGTTAAACATGAGATCATTCAATGTTTAACTCTTTTATATCCATATTATTTACCTAATAAAATTTGTTATAAAAAGCAATTTACCACATCAATTGGTATATTAATACTTAACCGGTGATAATATAATTGTTTACAACTAATAGTATTTGTAGAGGGAACACGACAAATGTGTATAAAAGAAAATTAAACCAAAGCAGAATCATTTGTCAATGGAAATGCTGATTTTACCCCATTTGTCACTTCCATTAAGTTTGGTGGACACGATAGTTTGACTTGAAATTCTATTACAAAAGGACATTTTTACTTATAAGTCATTCAATTAGGGTGCGCAAATAACTGATTTGATAATCGATTAAATTGAATTGAGGAATAAAATCAAATTGAATTGACTAATTAAGTCGAAAAATTGAACTAACCGATAATTAAAAAAATCGAAGTCAAATTGTATAAATCGAATCAAACCAATTAAACTGAAGAAACACAAAAAAATCGAAGTAACTGATAGAAAATACACAAAATCGAAAAAAATGACATCATTTTATAAATATAAAAACAATATCGTTTTAAAGTTTGGTTGGTTCGGTTCTTCAAACCAAAAATAAAAAATCGAACTTTTGAAAAAAATTAACGAAATCGAACCAATACAAAAAAAAAAAAAAAACTCAAACCCAACCGACAAGTTCAGTCGGTTCGGTTTAGTTAGTTTGGGTAAACTGAACTTTTGCTCTCTCCTACATTCAATTGCTATAATTTTTGTGTGTTTATTTAGTGTATTTTATTTGTGAATTATTTGGTGTCTCCAATAAATAACCTAATATAGGTAAAAACAAGAAGTAATTGCACATTCTCCAAAATATATATCTATAAAAATTACAAAATATGGATAAATTACACGGTTAGTTCTTAAATTTTGTAATTTAATTTTTGTTACCATAACTATTAAAATTTAATTTTTGTTATAATTCAATTCTTCTTCTAATTTTTGTCAAATTCTTTTAACAAAAACTAACAAGGTAAACATTAATATAAATTTAAAAATCATTTGATTGTAAGATTTATGCTTAATTTTATCATTAAGTGATTATGGATCTATATTAATGTATTTTACGTTAGTTTTTATTAAAAGAATGTGATGAAAAATCAAAAATTGGACTGAATTACAACAAAAACTAAAGTTTAGTGGCTATGATGATTACAACAAAAACGTAAGCTCTAGGTGCCACCAACACCATTCTTCATAAATTCCAAGGCCTCATTTTCTGTTTATCTTCTACTAAGCTCTTATACTATTTATTTGAACTGTAACAATACAGGTGCCAATTCCTTGAACGCAAGACCCAAAACCTTCGCAATTTTCTGGTTTCACCTTGGGAATCAATTATTCACTGCAACATTCATATCAGCATTTAAAAAATAAATCCAATTTCAGTGTTTTCCCCCTTCATTTTCATCTATTTCCCTTCACCAGCAGGAAAGGGAAACGCAATCAAAGATGAGATAAAACTTCCGTAATCTTCAAACAAAACTCTGCATGTACAAACGGGAGCTCCATACTATATACATCATCCAGTATAATTTCTTGATATCATATGTGTCAATATCAAAACAAGTAGATGAGGAGAAAACAAAATCAAACAACTCACTGGTGAACCACGAGCCCGATCCTTGTGCACTGGAGACATCTTTTTTCGGTGTTTGAAAATGAAGCCTTAGACACTGGAAATGGATGTGGAAGAGCCACTAACCCATCTGTGAGCATTGGTTACAGAATCGGGTGAAGGTGGCACCTTGCCACTCTTCAACAACACAGCATCATCACCCTCAGGGGAAGGATGAGGCCATCCATGATTTAACGGCTCTGAATTGTCAATTTGTTCCCCATTGTTCTCCTCGTCTTTGTAATCTTGAATTTCCTTCAAAGCCTCCAAAACTTCATTCATGCTTGGCCTCATTTCCTTTTCGAGTTGTAGGCATCGAAAAGCCACCTCTGCCACTGATGTAGTCATCCTTCCTACTGAAGTGTTTGACTCAAACCCGAGAGAAGGATCAATCAGATCATTGAATGCACGGTTCTGGATTCTGTTTGTTGCTAAGTTAGCCAAATTAATCTCATGCCTACGTCTGCTAATGTCAACGGCAGGCATGGATGATATGAGCTCAATGAGCACAACTCCAAAGCTATAAACGTCGCTCCTATCAGTAAGTTGGTAAGATTGGTAATAGTCCGGATCAACATAGCCGGGAGTCCCCTGTGGAGCTGTAGAGACGTGTGTCACATCGGTTGGGAGGAGTCTTGAAAGCCCGAAATCAGCAACTTTGACAGAGAAATAGTTGTCAAGTAGTATGTTGTCAGTCTTAACGTCGCGGTGGATGATATCAGTAGCGTGGAGGTAAGCCAGTGCACTGGCAGTTTCCACGGCTATGCTCATCCGAATAGGCCATGTGAGCAAGCCATCCTTGGCTCGGTCGCCATGGATGTGATCGGCCAGAGTGCCATTAGGAATGTACTCATAGACAAGCAACAGTTCCCGGCTGTGGCGTGAAGTGCAGCCGTAAAGGGAAACAAGATTGGGATGGCGCAGGCAGGTTAGGATTTCGACTTCATTCAGGAATTGCATCACGCGCCTCGAGTTGTGTTCGTATAGGCGTTTAACTGCCACTTCCCTTCCATCCTGAAGTATCCCTGGTTGAGAAGAGATCAACAATTGTGATTAGACATAATTCATATGCAGATTCTCAGATTTGATATTGTAAGTTTGGTGATGCGGTGATAAATATGAACAACTTTAAACCATGTTACCATGGTAGACAGTGCCAAAACCTCCATCTCCGAGCTCATTGGAAGGATGGAAATTGTCTGTCGCTTGTTCAAGATCAGCATATTTGAAGACAGGAACTCCGAAGAAGACACTGCTAAATTCAATCTGAGCTGAAGGATCGGCGGAAATGTTCCTTGACAACAGATGTGAAGAGATATACTTCCGTCTTTTGCATCGACGGATAATCAATACAATAGTCAAGCAAATGGCAAGGACTCCGCCAGTGACTAAAGAACAAACAGGTGGTGGTCATCACCAACAAGAAAGATTCAGGGCAGAAACAGAACAACGAAAGAACAAATAGAGAAGTTAGTTTAGAAGATTTTCTTTACCTAAGGGAAGGATCAGTTTGAGGTTTGGCCCTGCAATAAACAGCAGGTTAAACGAATTATTAGGTAATAGTCTGATACATATTATTGCAGACTCTCCCTGATTGGCTCAAGCTTTTTGGGAGATAAAGGCACCATGATACTGCTGAAGACAGAGACGTAACAACATGCATAACTGCAAGATTCATGTGCAGGTGTAGTAGAGAAGTACCGTTTTTTTTTGCTGTGCAGTGAAATTTTTGGTTGATGGTGGTCTCGCATTGGCCTCCTCTCCCGTGACATTTGAGACAATCCTCGGACGCTTGCAAGTCGATATAATAGTTACCTTCCAAGTGTTCTAATAGATCGTCATCGTTCTTACCAGGTTCAGTTCTAATAGTCAAAGGCCAAAGAATGGTGTCGCAGCCATGAAAAGAATCGGCAGAAGCAGAAATGTAGTGATGATCATCTATTGGATGCTTGTTGTAGTACAAATAGAAATCATCACAGCGTGTGTAGTTGAAATACTCATCATGTGCTGGAGGGCTAAGTGGAGAGCTTTTCCTGCACTTGAAGAGGGTCAGATTGTGAGGGATACTGAAGGAAATAAAAGGAGAATGGGGTAAGCTGAAATTCCTGAAGCCACTGCAATCGCCGGCTCGTAAACGTTTTGTGAACTCTGGGTCACCGACGACGGTAACACGGCCGTAACCGCTGGGCTTGGATAAGATGTCAGTTATTGGAAATTTTTCTTCACTTCCAAATTTGATAAATGATGCAGGATCTTCGTGATCAGAGCAAAACACAGTGCACAGCCCGCACCGGGGATTGGAGATATTGGAGATATTGGAGAAAGGAATTTCCGCAGCCAAACGACGTAGGACAGCTAATCTTGGTACTACTGTTGCTGTTATCATGAGCAGAAACAGCGGGATGAGACAGGAAATACATGGCCACAAACGGAAAGAAAGAAACAGCCGCCATCGATCTGAACTTTCTAGGCAGCCAAACGCCCACTGTTCACTGCAATTTAATTGGGCAAAAGAGGATGGGAATTACAATACAAGAATCGCTAAATATGCATGTTTGAGATGATGAAATAATGAAGGAATTTGCAGCTCAAGCACGGCAGTGAATTGACCCCGAAGACTTCGTCCCAATCACCAGAAAGCATCCCACAGCCTAGCTACGCTAGAAAATCCAATCCAGTGGGGGAGGAGGAGTTTTGAGTTTCACACACAGCTGCTTCCTCGTCGACCCGCCCCTCGAACTTGTTAAGACTTTTGACTCTTCTTCGTCTATGGGGTAGGGGGCTCAGCCTCGTTCATTAGTCATCATCTCTGACTTCTCTTTCCCATCCCACACTAGATGGCAAGCTCTCTCACAATCTTCCAAAGCGGTGTCAATTTCATGGAAAATGCTATCATACTTAGAAGAGTATGGGTGGTGTTCTGTAAAATACAAAAGTTAGTTAATATTAAACACCGTTCACATTGTATTGATAATTAATTTCAGATTAAGCATTCTCGATCATTTGATAATTGAATATGCGTGCAAAACTATTAAGAATATGTTAAAACTGAAAACTAAGAAGAGTTGGTGGGATTTTATTGTATTTTATCGTCTTTAAATATTGAAATAGTCAAAGTTGAAATTAAATGTTACATATATACTGAAATTTGTAAAGTGGGGCCATCCTAGAATTTTAGATACTGTGATGGACAAATCGAGAGAATTTGTAAAGTTTTAAAGTTTTAAAGAAGAATGATAGTTATGGTCATTTGGTATAAATATTAAATTGTGACGAGATAAAACTAATAATAAAATAAAATAATAATATAATTAAATAATATTGTTTAACAGTTTGTAGAAAAATATTTCTGAAGGTAAAACTATTCCTTATTTGTTTTAAAAAAGGGATTTGATATTATAATACCTTGGCTTAATTTTCGATTTTACAAAAATGTCAGTCATCCAAATTAAAAAAACTGACTTATGCCCTCAAAACCCATGGATATATATATATATATATATATATATGAAACTGGCAATCAGAGAGGGTGCAGCCGTGCATAGGTATATGTATATATATATATGAAATATGTGTATTGTGTTAATATATATTATATTAATAACACACATTCTATTATGTTAATATATACAGAAAATGGAAAGATTAGACAACTGGGCAGAATTTTCTAGCACATGGGACGCGCAAGAGGGTCTCTTTCTGCAATCTTTTACTCCCTTCTATGCATGTGCTGCCCACTTAGTTATACGATAAAATATAATATATATGTTATACAAAGGAATGTAATAAAATATAATATTATATAATAAAATATAATATGTTAAATGAATATATGAATATAATATTAGATGTCAAACGATATGTTAAGGAAATATAGAAAGAAGTTAGAAGAGAAGCTATATATTATATATAATATTATGTAGGGAAGCTCCAATTGAAAGTGGAGGATAATTGTAGGATATGTCTGAATAAAATATTGGATGCTAAGGTATTAATTAATATAAATACGGGGATATGGCTGAATGTAGGGTGAATATATGTATAACATTGAATTTATGGCATTAGTACATATACATTATGGAATAAGTGAATGAGATATTGCCTTCATATATATATATATATGTGGAATTGAGGGGCTACCGTATGTACACGCATAAATAAATATTTACAAAATATATGCCATGTTAACCTATACATAATGTTAGTAAATATTATATTAAGAACACAGGTATCATTATATTATATTGTGCTAGCATAGAAATTCTATATTATAATAAAAATAATAAGGGGAGGTGAAACTGAGCCCAGATCTGCTGTCCCAAATGGTGTTCACTTGGCTGTCCATCGATTAAAAATTGTCATATCATCAAAATAATATACATCATCACATAGTGATTATTCTAAATTAATGATAAAAAATTTAAGATTGTATTCTCTTTACCTTTTAATTTTTAATTTTGAGTTTTGAATTCATTTTTAATTTTTTGTTTTGCTAGTTTATTTTTAGAAAAGTGAAAACACATTCTTTTTGTTATTTTAAAAAAATATTTATTAAAATAGAAAATTAGAAAAAGCGTTTCATTTGAAATTTTAAAAATATTTTTTTAATGACATTTTATTAAAAGAATTTAATTATTTAAAAAATTAAAACTATTTAATTTTAAATAAATAAATAAATTGACTTGAAAAAAAAATAGCAAGTGGGATCATAATTTAATTATAAATGGAAAGCATTAAAAGAAAAATTAAAAACGTAAATTGATATTACATAATGTGATTATAAATGATAAAATTGCATCAAATAATTTAATAATAAGTGAAATATGATTACAAGCCTCAATACAAATACTAAAAATAGACATAGTTCGAAAATTAAAATAATAAAATAAATATATTATTTAGAATATATACACATATATTATTATTTATTAAATTATATATTATAAATATTATTATTAATCCCTCCCCTACCCCCTACTTTTCTCTCCCTTATGTAATCCTCTCTTTGCCCAAGAAGCCCAGTCCCTCCCCCAAGAAACCCACCCACTTCTTCTCTTCCCCTCTCTCTCCTTTCTTTTTCCCTTTCTTGGCCTCCATATCTCTTGTGACTTGAATCTAGCGATAGAAAAATGATCAGGTCAGAAAAGTTTATGGGTCGACACGCACCGATCGACAGATGTGCCGAGTTGTGGCCGAGAGGGGTTGGTCCTCGTTGATGGCTGTCCTTTGCTTCCGTTGCGGGTGATGACGATGAGAAGAAAAGGAAACGATGGTAGTGGATCGGGCCAGTGGTGGTGATGGCCTTGAAGAGATAAAGAGAATGAAATGGTGGGCGATGGATGTGGCTTGAAGAGAGGAAGAGAAGGAAGTGGTGGCCGGCGGATCTGGCTTGAAGAGAATAAGAGAAAGAAGTTGTGGTCGGCGGTGATAGCGGATCTGGCTTGAAGAGATGAAGAGAAGGAAGCGGTAGCAGACAGTGATGGCTTGAAGAGAAGGAAGAGAGGCAAAGGGGAAGAGAATATCAAAACACGAAAAATGAAACTTGTTTTTCATGTTTTGAATTTGGAGTTTGTTTTGAATGAAAACACTCAAAATAACTTTTGTTATTTTGGGTTTTCTTTATATTTTTTTTTATTTTTGAAAATACATTTTTGAAAATAGTAAAGAAAACGCGTTTTAATTATTATAGAAAATCAAAAATTAAAAATGACTTAAAAACAGTAAAGAGAACGCAGCCTAATATTCTTCTTTCAAAATTCATTCTATAATTTATAGGAAAAAAATCTATCACTTCATTTGAAAGTATTTTGTCTGTCTGGAAGTATTATGTCTGGGAAAAACCTATTGTTTGGAAAAAACTCATCCCTTCATCTAGACGAGATGATTTTTTCCCCGTAAATTATAGAAGAATAATATTAAATTCTTTGTCATTAATTTGAGATAATCACTATTGATAATGTATATTATTTTGGTGATGTGACAACTTTTGATTGGTGGACAGCCCAGGAGGCACCATTTGGGGACAACATATCTGGGTCCGGTAGAGGTAGTTGCTAGAACTTTCTGGCATTGGACGTGTAAGGGAAGGAAATTCCTTCTCCAATTTTCTACCATCTTCCAGTCCATGTGTTGGCTATTGAGTATATGAATATATTATTATATACATTGATGAGGGAAATGCTCTCAGGCTCATAATTACCCCAATAACGCTGCAAATCGGCCAATGATAACAAAGACACGTGTCCGCTAGAGAATCAAGCCAAAGTTACCATTTAGCCCAAATCTAGGATAGACACATGGCAAACTCGTCCCAATAGAACGAATGGCAATCCTAACCTTTGCTCAACAAGGACTTCCTGACATCCTCGACCTCAACCATCACTCCGAAGTTTATGGGGGCGGGGATTATCCCGAGCTTCTTGGAAATCGATCACCATATCCATTCCATCGAAGACCATGGCTCCGTAATAGATGAAATCCTTATCCCGAAAGTTGAAAAGGCAATTTTTCAGTTCGCCAATAGAGGAAAGTCTGACAAGAATTCCTCTGACGCATAAAGGATATCTCTAATTCAAAAGGTGAGGTCTTATCTTAACAAGAGGGAGGAATCACCTTATAAATTCAAGCGACCAGGACATGTGGGGGGATCTTTTTTCTTTGGCTTATACTAAATACTCTAGTTTTCAGAACCCGGTGAACTGACTTGAGTGTTAAAGTGATCACGGGGGAGCGAGTCCCCATCCTTTTTTGCTGCCTTGCAGGTACTTGGTCCGAGATAGAAGAAGGTGATCGACTCTGTAGCATCATTTTAGCACCCACTGTGAGGCCTATCATTTCTCTTTCTATCTGCCAAGTACAATCTTCTTAACGCTCGAGTCCTTTTTGTTTTAATGGCAACTAGGAGACACTAATCTCATGTTGTTGGCAGTAACCTTGCCCCAGAACCGAGCCAAAACAATCCCCCAAGAAGATAGCAAGGAAAGGAGTATAGCCCGAATAATCCTCCTCCCCCTCCAGATCGTATTGCACTTTTGAAAAATCAGGTTTAGCGTCTAACAGAACTCTTCACTAGCTTCTTGGACCAACAACACTAACAACAAGCCCATTATTCTCAACTGGGTGGAAGATAAGAGCCTCCTCCTAAGGAAAAATCTTACCAACGTGAGGCGGAGCCCCGAGGACGAAGTCAAGAGAATGGGCCCGGTGAATTCGAGGAATCTTTTAGTATGTCGTATGCAGAGTAAGAAAAGAGGCTGCATCAATTGGAGAAGGAGATTATGGCATTAAATCCAAAGCGGGGAGAGTCCAGTGGCATGGCTTAGTCCGGAGATCATGGTTGTGGTGTTGCCCGAACGTCTTCTCATTTCTACTATCAAGCCTTATGCGAGCACTACTGATCTGACGGATCACTTGGATCTCTTCATCTCTCATATGATAGTGTAGGACATGTCCGATGCAATGTGGTGTAAGGTCTTCTTGGCTACACTGGAAGGGCACGCACGCGCTTGGTATTCAAATCTGACCCATCACTCGATAGCCAATTTTGCACAGCTTTGGAGTAATTTTCTAGCCCACTTTGCACCTATTCGGAGGCATCAGAGATCTACTATGGCTCTCGTCAACCTAAAATAGAGCCAGGACTAGTCCTTGAAGGATTTAGTCTCGAGATTTAATATGGAGGCTTTGAGCATTGAGAACTTCAACTAAAGTGTAGCAATGGTAGCATTTCAGAATGCCCTAAGGCTCTGCCCTTTTGTTCAATCATTGGCCAAAACTCCTCTTCTTACGTTTACAAATATTCTTGGCCATGCGACGAAGTATATCAACATTGAAGAGGTCGTGCAGGCAAAAAGAGCTAAGTATACTGAGAAGAAGGAGAAAAAGAAGCATACCGAAGAGCATAAGAGTAAAGGCAAGAGGGAGGATCGCAAAGAAAAGCCCCGTCTTTAGTGGGAACTGAGTGGGTTCACTCCCATGAATGCTCTAAGAGTGGAGATCCTTGCTACTATTGAGGACAAGGACTATCTGAAAAAATCGCTGCCTATAAGAGAACCGTCCAATAAGAAGAACAGGAATAAATATTATCACTTTTATCGGGATCATGGCCACGATATTGAGGAATGTCACTAGTTAAAAGAAGAAATTCAAGAGCTCATTAATCGAGGTTTCCTTAGGAGGTTTGTACTAGGGAAGCGGATCCCCGAAGAAGGCGAGAGCGACGTATGCGAAGTCTTCATCCTAGCCGGGACTGAGATAATGGGCAAGATTGCATTCAGAATTGACTTCGGAGGGAGAGACTGCCTCAAGAAAGAAGATCATCCATAACCCCTAGTTTTCCATACCCTCACAATATGGGAAGTTCCAGGCATGAAGATCGAGGAGGATTTGGTAGAGGGCTGAACTTCATGGATAAAGAGATCAAGGAGAGGGGAGACGATCTCTTTTTAGATAATGACCTCCCGGGGTATCCTAACCGAAATGATCCACTGGTGATTACAGCTAAGCTTGGAAAGTGGGAGCTTTGGCGGGTTCTAATAGATCTAGGCAATTCTTTGGAGATTTTGTATAGATGAGCCTTCTTGGGCATGGGATACCAAATGGAGCAATCAAGGCCAGCTTGTATCCCCTTAGTAGGATTTGACGGCGAAGTAGTGTATTTTGATAGAGTTATACAGCTTCCACTGGTCTTGGGAAAGGGTTCCCGAACCTCCCAGGTCATGCTGGATATCTTGGTGACGGATGTGCCTTCGGCTTATAATATGATTCTGGGAAGGTTAGGCCTCAAAGCTCTTTAGGCTATTCCCACACCTATCACATGGTGCTGAAGTTCCCCCATAGCTAATGGGGTAGGTGAAGTGCGAGGAAACTTGCGTTCGGTCAGAGAATGTTACATGGTATCCATAGGCATGGCTCGGGGTGTCGAGACCCCGCGAATGAAAATAGAAGAGAATCTAGTTTAGGAAGAAACTTCTGATCATAAAAAGGACTTGGATGGATAAAAAACAAGGGAACTTTCACTAACCGTACGTTAGCTCCCTATTGGAGGGGTCGGAGGACCCGAAGATGGTAGAACCAGTAGATAGGCTTAATGAAGTGCCTCTGAATGAGGACCATCCTGACCGGTGTATAAAGATAAGCGTTGAGCTGAAGGATCCCATAAGAGGTCAAATTTTAGCCCTCCTTCGGCGATATGTTGATATTTTTGTATGGGCAGCTCAAGATATCCTGGGTGTAATACCCGAGAAATTCTAAAGGACTCAAGGGTAATTTATCTTGGGGCAAAAATGGAATTTTCAAATAAATGGAGGGTATAAGGATAATTTATTATCGTATGAATGATCGAATCGACTATAGGGAGTACCCTGGAGCCGATATTCCAAAGGAAAATGATATGATTTTGATGAGTATTTCAAGGCATGATTTATGGCATCGAAAACAATCGGATTGGGAACGGTTTTCGGTACAGCTAAAATGCAACTGTCAATTAGGCTACAAAACTGAATTATCGTAGGCAACTTCCCAGAAGTCAACGAAAGCTTGAGACGGCTTCATTTTTTATAAGGAACAACCCTTCATAGGTTTCAGGAAGAAACAAATGGGTTTGAGGCCAAAACGAAGATTCAGTCCTAAATGTAGTTTTTCGAAATTACTAGAGGGTGGTAGAAACAATGTTTTTTCAAAATCTTCCAAGAAGGAATAGAAGTTTTTAAGGCTTTAGGGCCATAATGGAAATTATGGAAAGTTC
Organism: Diospyros kaki; assembly: GCA_036245055.1. NCBI lineage: Eukaryota > Viridiplantae > Streptophyta > Magnoliopsida > Ericales > Ebenaceae > Diospyros > Diospyros kaki. The sequence continues at coordinate 7,808,070 of BSEG01000010.1, forward strand.
AGGTGCTTTGTGAAAATGGGCCAAAGCATAAGAGACAAAATTGGTCGGGCAAAAGTGCAATTTATCAAAGATGAAGCTGGAGGTAACCTGCCATGGCTGACTAGCCTTATCTGACCATTTACCAATGCTTACTGATCATAGGGTTTTGAGCCAAATGGTTCGGGTAAGCATCTGGGTCGAACCTAGGTCGACAAGGGGGCTTGGGTTGGCCGGATTTGGAAGCTTTCTGACCAAGTTCTTGGCCGGATTTTGAAAGCAACAAAAGTGATTATTACGATCAATTTTTGCAAAAAATAGGTCGATCCAAGGACGGTAGAAGCCTTAGAGGGGTCTCTTGAGCAAGCCATGAGCGTTTGGAAGCTCGGGAAGGCCTATAAATAGAAGTGGTCGAATGCCTTCAAAAGTTAATTTCTTAGATCTGCAAATTCATGAATAAATTGGGAGAATCAGATAAGGGAATTTTGTTTCCCATGTCCTGAGCTTTATTTCTTTGCAATTTGAGCCATTTTGGTTTAGAGTTGAGGGAGATCTAAAGCCTCGTCGGAAAAATGAGATTTGCCAGAAAATAGTTTCGAACAGTCTGAAAATGGCTTCGTTTGTGGGATTTTATGCTATTATCTGGTAGAGGGTGAAAAGATGAAGCCATAGGTTCAAACGGGGGGGGGGGGGGAGGAGGGAGGGGGTCAATCGGAGTTTGGATGAAGGAGATATGGATAAAAAACCAGGCGGGTCGCATGCTGTCTGGCGAGATGAAGGTTGAAGAAGACCAGCGTGTGGGGCACACGCGCTAGCTGGGCCCCACGAGTGGGCGCCCGTCCAAGCTCCAAAAATTATAAAAGAAAGTTGCTAAATTCCTCTAAAATCAAGCTCTAGAGGTCCATGCAAAAAGATTTGGATTTGGTCTTCCCAATGTCTCAATTTTTGCACCGAACAGCCTCGTTTTTCCTGAAAATGCAACATCTGGGTAAGGTTAGTAATTTTCCTTTGAAGTTCATTGGATATTATGAATTTTTGTGGAGTTAGATTTGAGAAAATAGTCTCGATGGTATTTATTCAGATTTTTAGAAGGTAAAATGGAAGAAAATGAAGGAAAATAAAATAAATTGGATTATGGAGATATTGAGTGATTAAATATGCTTTTATGGTTGTTGTGCTTGAGGAATGGAGATTGGTGCAACTTTTGAGAGTTGGCACAGAAATCGAGGTCAGGCACGCATATCGAGGCATTTGCGAGATTTTTGAGATATTCTAAATGTCGTGAAAAGGTGAGTTTTCCTATCTTATATGATATGATTGTTTATTATGCATGAAATTTATGAAAGATATGATTCTTTTTGTCATATTTGCATGGAAAGTCGTGATATTTGCATGGCACGATATTATTGTTATATTGATATTCGTGCATGGGAATGGGATGTCGTCTCGATAGTCTAGCCGTAATTCCCCAAGGGCAATTGATGGAATGACATTAGACTTATCCTGCAGAGGTTTAGGATTTTGCCTAGGATTTCATGCCGGGCCGTTGGGCTAGGGAAGTTACACTAGGCCAAAAATATTGTTTATGTTATTGCATCATGCATTCATATATATGTTTTTGGACCCTCACTAGAAGTTTCATTTTCTAATAGGTTATGCCCTTGGAACATTCAATGTTCTAGTTGAGACTTGCAGTTTAGGCAAGGAGCAGGTTGAGATATGACAGCACGAGGTGATGTGACCGGTAGATTCAGGTTCCGGTATTCTGTTGTTCATGAAAATCTGGATTATGTTTCAGATGAGTTGAGAAATGGCTATATATGTTGAGGTATCATATGATTACACCTAGGATGTTTAAATGTTATCTCGGGAAACGTGTCTCTATGTATTTATTTATTAAGGCTGTTAAAGATATGATGTAATGGTACAAATTCTTATATTGTTATAAAGTGATTGTTTATGTACTATATCAGGTTTCGATTATTGCTTTCGCATTTGTAAGGATATGTTAGGAGGGTTTCTCTTTGAAATACAGTATTTGAGGTATAAGGAACGTATTTAAGAAAGAGAATATGTATGTATATGATGGGTCCTAGCATAGTGACATGTCCTCCGAGAAAGTAGGGTGTTACACCAAGGGTTGACCCTAAGGTCATGATGCATAGGTTGGGAATATGCCAGGGTTTCCGACCTATCAAACAGAAGAAGCGAAGTTTTGCTCTGGAAAGGGCCAAGGCGATTAAGGTAGAAGTGGAGAAGCTGATAAAGGTACAATACGTTCGAGAGGTATATTATCTCCAATGGTTGGCCAATGTGGTATTGGTACCCAAGGGAGATGGTAAGTGGAGGCTTTGCATTGACTTCACCGATCTTAATAAGGCCTGCTCGAAGGATAGCTACCCCTTTCCTCGGATAGATGCCTTAATTGATGGTACGACTAGATGTTTGCTAATGAGTTTCCTGGATTCCTTTCAAGGATACCACCAAATTCCATTGCACCCTGAAGACACAAGAGAAGACGACGTTCATCACTAATAAAGCAACTTATTGTGACACGATAATGCCGTTCAGGTTGAAGAATGCTGAAGCCATCTACCAGTGTCTGGTGAATAAGCTTTTTCAGCATCAGCTAGGTCGAAATATGGAGGCATACGTGGATAACAAGTTTGTGAAGAGCTTCATTGCCAAACATCATCTAGCTGACCTGGAAGAATGCTTTAAAACTCTTCATAAGTTCCATGTAAAGCTTAATCCCATCAAATGTGCTTTTGGAGTTTCTGCAGGAAAATTCCTAGGCTATATAGTTCATCACCAAGGGATTCAAGTGAACCTAGCAAAGGTTAAAGCTATCCTGGATATGCCAACCCTTAGGAACGTCAAGGAAGTATAGAGTTTGACAGGAAGAATGGCAGCCTTAGGGAGATTCATCTCTCGGTCAGCAGAGAAGGGTCTTTCATTTTACAAAGCCCTGTCGAAGGCAAAGAACTTTGTCTAGGATGATGAGTGTCAAGAAGCTTTCAACAGGCTTAAGAAACATCTGGCTTCATCCCCGGTCCTCACCAAACCTCAGCAAGGGGAATCGCTATATCTTTATCTGGTGGTGGCCAAGAAGGCCATAAGCTCGGTGCTAGTTCGAGAAGAAGAAAAAAGATAGAGACCTGTTTATTATGCCAACAAGCGATTTACCGAGGCTGAGGTTTGGTATTCCCCTATGGAGAAGTTGGCCTTTGCCTTGATAATCTCGGCGAGAAAACTTCGACCCTATTTTCTGGCTTATACCATTGTAGTGCTCACTAACCAACCTTTGAGATAGGTGTTTAGTAAACCAGAGCTCTCAAGAAGAATGTTGAAGTAGGCAATGGAGCTGACAGCTTTTGATATTGAGTATAGCCTTGTCTGGCTATCAAGACCCAAACATTGGCAGATTTTATCGCTGAGGTAGTCAAATTTTAGGAGCCTTCTGAGCAAGACCAAAGGCCATGGGCATTGGCCGTAGATTGGAGCTCGACTTAGGGCGACTATGGAGCAGGGCTGATGATCAGAAGTCCTGATGGGCAGACTTGACCCTATGCCTTGCACTTCGAGTTTCAGGTGTCCAATAATGAAGCAAAATATGAGGCCCTATTAGTTGGGTTAAGACTTGCTGAGCAATTGGGAGTGTAAAGAATCGAAGTAAGTTCAGACTCTAACTTGGTGGTGTAACAGGTAAATAGAGAATGCGAGGCTCGAGAAAGGCACATGGAAAAATATCTAACTATGGCCAAGGAACTGATGGTGCGCTTCTAGTCAGTAAAAGTGGAATACGTTTCTCGGGCTATGAATGTTAAAGCGAATCTTTTATCCCTGATTGTTTTGTCCTCTTTTTCTACAAGCTCTCAAGAGATTCGAATTGAGTCTTTATTGCAAAAGAGCATTGAGGAGTCGGTCGAACAAATGTGTGCTGATACCGAACCAAGTTGGGTGGATCTTTTACTCCTATGTTTGAAGGATGGAAAACTTTCAAAGGCAATTCAGAAGCTCAAGAAATTAAGAGAAAGGCCTGAAGATTCATGACTGTCGATGGGGAGCTCTATAAGAGGTCCTTCTTGCAACCCTTACTGAAGTGTATACGGCCTCGAGAAGTAGACTACATTCTGAGGGAGATTCACGGAGGAATATGTGGAAGATATATTTGGGCTCGAACCCTTTTCTAGAAGGCTCTTCAACAAAGGTATTATTGGCCAACGATGACGATAGGTTTAGAGTAGCTGATTAGAGCCTGTGAAAGATGCTAGTGAACCTCCAACCTGGTCCATCTACTAGTTGTTGCTTTAATCCATCTAGTTATCCCTTGCCCTTTTATTCAGTGGGGCATCGATATCTTGGGTCTTTTCCTTCCAGCAGTTGGACAAGTTAAGTATCTCATTGCAGCTATAGATTATTTCACAAAATGAATTGAGGAGGAACTAGTGGCCTTTATTATCTCTCAGGGAGTTAAGTAATTTTTATGGAAGAATATACTGTGTCAGTTCGGAGTCCCTCGAGTCCTGATTTCAGATAATGACACTCAGTTCATTGACCGATCAGTGCAGGAATGGTGTCGAGAATTGGGAATAAGGCAGCATTTCACCTCGATGTCTCATTCGCAAGCTAATGGCCAAATCAAACTTACCAACCAAACCTTACTCCATGGCCTAAAGGCCCACGTGGATAAAGCGGATGGAAGCTGGGTGGATGAATTACCAAGTATTCTATGGTCTTACTGAACCACAGTGAAGGTGTCTATAGGTGAGACCCTATTCAGTTTATGTTATGGTTTAGAAGCTCTAATCCATATGGAAATAGGGGTACCAATGCTCAGAGTGGAGCATTTCGACCTAGAGTCTAACGAGCAAAATCTAAGAAATAATTTAGAACTTCTTGGTGAACTCCATGATTAAGCATGGGCTTGGCATGTTGCCTACAACCAAAAGGTTAAGGCTCGGAGTTTCCTGCCTGGAGACTGGGTGTTGCGGCGAGCAGACATTCGAAGCACTCGAGAAGCTAATAAGTTGACACCTAATTGGGAGGGCCCATACAAAGTTGTGGAAGCCCTTAGTCCTGGCGCTTATAAACTCGAAAACATAGAGGGAATACCCGTAAAAAAAACATGGAATATGCAAAATTTGAGAAATTTTTATCAATAATATTCCTTTTTGTTATGATTTTCAGTTTAAATTTATTCTTCCAACAGTTTGGTTCCTCACGACAAAAGTTCCAGGGGACCACCCCTGACAAAAAAAAAAAAAAAATAGGGATAACTTAGGGGTTTTAAACCCCTAAGTAAGAAAAAGGATTAGATGTGATCCGTAGGGGTTTCGAACCCCCGATAAAAAGAAAAAGGATTAGATGTGATCATCGGGGGCCTTTAAACACTTGATAGAAAGAAAAGGGATTAGATGTGATCCTCGGGGGCCTTGAACCCCTGACCAACTAAGCTAGTACGATCCCTAGGGGACCACCCCTTATAAAGAAACAATTAGTTTGGGGGATCACCCCTAGACAAAAAAATGGTTAGATGTAACCCCCTAGTTCTAAGAATAACCTCTTGCGAGGGCCGAAGGTTCGAGACCTTTGCCAAAAAGTTGCTATGCAAAAAATTGTTTATTTGCTCTTGATAATGGTAGAGCCCATTCTAGTGCATCTGAAGGGTTAAGGTGGGACATTTAACTCTCTCTCGAAGAGTGGTTAATTAATGCTGACAACATTCAGTGTTGAAAATTTTGTAAGCTTTGGAAAACAAGCGAAAGAAGGAAGAAGAAAATGTCAATGTTGGATTTTATTAAGATTTTACAAATAAAATGCATCTATTCTAGAGAGGACAAAGCCGTCGAGGCATCGAAGGTAATGGAGTCCACGTCCAAGTTTGGGAAGCGCTCATCATGAGCCTATTCATATACTCGAATCTGCCCCAAAAAACTCCCTCTAGCTCTGTAGCATAAGCTTCAGAATTTCAGAATTCTTCGTGATCATTTTGAAAAGCCACGTTGGCATCCTCAAGGTCAGATCAAAGCTTCGTGTTGGCTACTTGAAGATCCTCCTTGCACTAGGAGTAGGACTCCATTGTTTAAACTTGGCTTATTTTGGCTTCTTTCAACTCTGAGGTCAGCCTTTTTATGTTTTCTCTAAGTTCTTATTTGTGGCCTTCACTGCATCTAACTCCTCCCCGAGCCTGGAGTTGTCTTGATGGTCCCCAGCATCCCTTTCTACGCCAGCTCCATGTCCTGGCGAACTTAAGCCTCAATCTTGCTGGTGAGCTTTTCCTTCTCCCAAGCCAATTTAATGGACTTATTGAGGACATGCACATTATGCTCGAGGTCGACCAGCTTAGAAGAGAGGGCCCAAACTCTCGAAGCCTATGGACTTCAGAATCGAAGGCTGTAATGCGAGCCAAATGTTCTGACTCTCGTTAGGCCACTGAATTCTTGAAGACTGAGTTTTTACGGGCTTAACTCAAACCTTACAACAAGATAAATAACACTTATCTTTTACAACCCAACAATTTGAATATAATTAAAACACCTTACCAAATAGTTATATCAAACCTATTGGTATGGAGTGAGGAGAGCTTGAAGGAATGAGAGCTTTGGTTTTGGCTTGCTTCTCCTGTTTGTACCACAATGCACACCAAGGAATAATTGAAAGGAACTTCTTTGAGAATTCGTTAAAAGAGCTTTGTTCACTTGTGCTTGTGGCAAAAATCTCTTGTAGATGTGAAAAATTGTGTATATTCGAGAGAGAACTAGCTTGTCTTCAAAGAGCTGATATATATAACAAAAGGATAAACTTCTGGCTAATTATAACCATTAAAGACAAGATAGATAAAGTAGGTTTCGAAATATACTTATTAGGTTTCGAAACAACACATTTTTACACAGAGGTTTCGAAACAAACATAACATGTTTCGAAACATACAACCTTTATAGCTGGATATGCACCAAGAGACAAAATAAATGGAATACATCTCTTTAAAAATAAAATAATTTTGTTTTATTCTCCACTTAAAACATAAATGAATTTTGAGCATCAAAGTATGGGGATAATTAAAAAAAATAAGCTTTTAAAAATAGCCTTTAAAATAAAGAGCAAAAGCATAACAAATCTTCAGATATTCTTCTGACAGAGTCAGATGTTTCGAAACATAAAAATAAGGTTTCGAAACATACTTCAGAAACATATTTCAAAACATGTCAAACAAGGATTTTAAAAACACTGCTGACATAGGTTTCGAAACATAAGCTAGTTTTCAAATAGGTTTCGAAATACAACATATAGATTTAGCAAAACTTGAAACTTTATAAATATACATTTCGAAACATGTTTAGAGACATAACAGACTGATGTTTCAAAACATGGAAACTTTGTTTCGAAATATGATGCATAAAAATTGAATTTATATAAATATATCAAGGAGCATTTCAAATATATATCGAAACATAACAGAACTACGTTTCGAAACATTGAAACATAGTTTCGAAACATGATACTTAAAAAATTGGATTTTCTAAAACATTTTACCTTTAGTGCCAAAACACTAATCATACATATTTCTAAATATGAAAGACTTATTTCGAAATATGAGATTTTCATATGGTTTTTTATCAAACAAAATTTTCTCATATACCAAAAAATATGCTACAACAAACCTAATATCTGGAAAAAAACTCATCCCTTCATCTAGAAGAGATGATTTTTTTCCTATAAATTATAGAATGAATTTTAGAAATATAATATTAAATTTTTTGTCATTAATTTGAGATAATCACTATTGATAACGCATATTATTTTGGTAATGTGACAACTTTTGATTGGTGGACAGCCAAGGAGACACCATTTGGGGACAACAAATCTGGGTTCGGTAGAGGTAGTTGCTAGAACTTTCTGGCATTGGACGTGTAAGGGAAGGAAATTTGTAACACCCCGCCTTCCAGGGCATTAATATATGCTAGTATTTTTTTTTTTCATCAAACATAAAGGGACAAAACCACTCACTTTTCACAGTTATCGGGATACCTCGAAAAGTGTGCAAACTATCTCGATTTGCGTGCCGACCTTGAAATTCGCACTAAATGTTTCACCTCACTTCCCAAAGCACCCTAGGAAAGATATTTGTTTAAATAATCAATAAAACCTATTTTTCTTCAATTTTCTTGCCTTTTTCTCTATTTTTCCTCAATTTTTCCTTACTAATATTCTAAAATAAATACCTACACCTATTTTTCTCCAAATATTTTTACATAGGAAATTAAAATTTATTTTTCTAAACTATTTAGAAAACAATTGCACAAAAAACCAAGCTCGCACTCGTCCACATGCGCTGGTGCGTGCTAGGGCGAGTGAGACTGGTGCGTGGGGCCTACGCGCCGGTCATCTTCTCTGACCACGGCTAGCCGGAAAAATGCAAAACCTATACGAAATGAAAGCTTAGGCAAAGTCGATCCTAGGGGTACTTGAATGGGCTCGAAAGGAAGTCCGGAAGTCGACCAACGGAGGCCTCGAACTCTCGGCCAGGCGGTCCGACTAGGGTTCCGACAAAGCTTCGATTCGCCTTCGATTCTCCTCCGTTGCTCCCCAAATGGTCCAGATATTGTAACGCCCCACTTTTCCAAATACAAAACATCTTGAAATATAAGAAAACATCACCCACGGGCGTTATTGGAAATCCTTAATCAACGGAAGCACGGATCGAACCTGAGTATGCTAAATAGCTAGGATTTCCTCAAGTTTAAATAAAAGTCTATCACGCACCCACATATTAAAAAGTTATAGCAGCTTCACAAATACATCCTTAAGTATCTTAACTGCTATTTACATTACATCTCTTGAAATACATAATGAAATAAAACCCCCAAGCTGGCTACGAAACCCAAAGCTAGCTAGGTACCACTTCCTTGCTCTTACTCGCACTGGAACCTGTATCACCTGGTACATCTCATATACTTAGAACGGTGGATGTTCCAGGGGTATAAAATATCCAAGTTAGATAATGATATCTAAGTGAGTGGTAAGAAAGAAAGAAACAGCGCATGCAAGAGCAATATGCAGTTATGCCAGGAAACAAGCAGAATTAAGTATAAACCTTCCAAGACCATATCAAAATAAAACCTCCCCGAGTCACCATCATCCCTTCCAGCACTTGTGTCAAACCTCACAGCCTCACCTCCAGGCTAAGCCCCACCTCTAGGCACGGGATTATGAGCCACCACTATGCCCGTCGGCACTTGTGTGAAACATCTTAGCCCCACCTCTAGGCACGGGATCGTGGTCCAACCCCTCAGCCCCACCTCTAGGCACGGCCCCACCTCTGGGTACGCGATTACCACCCCGATCCTCGTGATGTTCCCAACAAGCAGCCAACAAGTTCTCGATCCACCAATAGCAACTATCACCAAACAACATATTGAAGACAAAGCAGAAGGAATATGTACAAACTAAGGAATATCAAATAGGCACGGCCTCACCTGTAAGCATTATGCACAAACCAAGGAAAATATAATATGCAATCCACAAGCTACGAGCAAGAGTAGTCATGTTTAATCCCATCGACAAACCACAACAACAAACTCCGTGATCAAGCAAAATAGGGAAACATGAGATGTAAGCAACAACCATCCACAAGTGGAAACTAAGAATGATCAATAGGAACCAAGGAGCATGCGTAAGGATCACCCACAAATGAAACCGAGAATGATCAAGAGGAAGCATGCACGAGAACCACTCACCTTGATCGTTTTCCCTTCAATAGCACGGTTTATAGCCCAGTTTCGAGCACTAGGGGCTATTTCTACAGAAATCATAGATTTCAGTGAACCAAGCTCAAATATTTCTACACAGGGTTTTAGGTAATTAAAATAGGAGAACAACGGTAGAAATTTCAGGCCAATCGGAGGTCGGATGCGCCCTCACGGGCCCCCGGAAGGTGGCCACGCGCTACCCCTTCTCTATTTTGCAACCCAAAATTAAAACGGTCATATCTTGCTCATTTTAACTCCGATTTGCTCTCCGTTTGAACCTACGGACTCTTCTTTTCATGCCCTACGATCCTACAAAAAGAAAGTTAGCTTACCTCTTCGAATTCCCTTCTGTTTTGGAAGTTTTCCAGCCAGGTCTCTCTTTCCTTCTTCTTTGCTTTTCCTTTGCTTTCTCTTTGATTTTTCTTGCACTTTCTTTCTTTCCTTCTCCTTTGCTTCTTGTGGCCTTAGCTTCCTCCCTTTATAGCCTTTAAATTCTTAAGATTTCACTTGGCCTCCAAGTTACCTATTTTCCACCCAAGTAATCATCATACTTTGAAAATTCTTCCATTCTTCTCAAGCAAGCCTTCATTTCTTCCAACCCTAAGCTTCCAATTACACCTTCACGTGGCCTTCAAGATAAGCTCCATCCTCTCCTTCCTTTGCAAGCCAATTCAAGTCTTACAAGTTAAGTCTCTCAAGTCAAGTCTCCCAAGTTAAGACTTTTAATCATTACAACCAATCTTCCTATTCAAGCTTCTCCATTCTTCCAATCTCATTCCTCCATTTGCCCTTTACGTGCCCACTTATTCAACCTATCTTATCCTTATCTTTTAGCAAGCCAATGACATGCTTCCAACTCCATTTACTTTTGAATTAAGGGATAAAGGTAATCATGGTTTAAGACTTTTGAACAAAATCACCCAATACAAACTTTCCACCTCAAGGCTTCTCCAACAAGCCTTTATTATGTCAACAAGTCTTCCAATGAAAGTTTACCAACTCAAAGCTTTGCAAACAAGCTTTAATCATGACATTTATTTGGAGACGTTATCCTTTATCAACTCAAGGCTTCTCAAACAAGCCTTTAAGTTATCTACATTTCTTCCCTAGTAATGATGGCTTATCTTTGAAATTCTTTCACTTGATTCTTCCTTCCTTTAGAAGCCTTTCATTATTCCAATCCCTTGCCTCCAATTGCCCCTCACGTGGCTTCCAAGACAACTCTTCTTATCTTCATCTTTTGGTGAACCAATAGAATTCTTCCAAGTTTTCCTTACTTTGAATTAAGGGTAAAAGTAATTATTATCATCATAAGCTTTAGGACTTTTAGGGATAATCCTCCAATCCCATTTCTCCAACACAAAGCTTCTTAAATAAGCATTTATAATTACAATTATTCCTATTGTTGGAGAAGTTATCCTTTGATATTTGCATTTGAGTCCTTAAAATCATTCCCATTTACACTTAAGCCCCAAAACTTCCATTAAAACACTTTATTGCATCATCCAACCTTTACATTAAATTTTGGGGTATTACAGATATGATCTTCAAGCTATAGGCAACAAATGCCCCTTATCCTTGCCTCTCAATTTATCCAAAATAGCCCTCGATTTGAAGCTTCTTTTCTTGAAAATTTCGACCATCTTTGAGCTCTATTTATAGGCAATTTCGAAGCTTCAAATGGCCTTGGATGCCTTGCCCATTGCCTTAGGAGTCTCCACCGTCCTTAGATCGACCTAAAAGCACTAATATTTGCCTGCAAAAGTGAGTTGCAGGTCTCCCATTTTTGGCCAGCTTTCTTGGCCGATTTTCTCAAAATTTCGGCCACTCTAGTGGCCGTTGTCGGCTCATAATGGTTCCTACGAGATCCCCGACCATCCCTCATGCTAGCCCATTGCCTGAAATGGCCGGCCAGAGATGGTGCGCCACTGTCAGAAGCCATGGCTATGGAGTTTTTGAAATTTCAGTTTCGCCCCCTCAGATTCGATTTTTCCATTTTGGCCCCTTTCCTCACAACCCCTACATTTTCCTCAATTTCATTGAGCCCCTTAAGTTCCAATCTTTCAATTTCCTCTTTACCACTTTTGCAAAAAATGACATTTTGACCCCCTGCTCGGGTAACTTTGGAAAATTACACTTAGGCCCGTTTCTCTGTTTAGGCTTTAAACCTACTCGTTTCTTCCTGAAACCTCTTAAGAGTTGCTCTACTCGACAAACCGAAGCTTCCCATAGCTTTCGTTATCATTTCGAGAGTCTCCTACGAGAATTCAGTTTTGCAGCTTAAATGACGGCTGCATTTTTACTGTACCAAAAATCGTTCCTGATTGCATTTCTTTCGGTCCTAAAAATCATGCCTCGAGATGCTTGTTAGAGGCGCTCCTATTTCCTTAGACATTTAACCCTTAGGGTACTCCCTTCGGTTGATTCGGTAAATTTTTTGGGCTTTTCAAATACCTAACTTTCCCGAATTTTCAATTTTCCTTTAAAATAATAACCCAAAGTTCTTGGGTATTACAAAATTCCTTCTCCAATTTTCTCCAATTTGCCACTCACAGGCCATCATTCCGACCATAGAGATAGGTACGTTCCTACTCAGTGTGTCAGCCACCACATTGGCACGCCTCGGGTGATGCTGTATGGTGCAGTTGTAGTCCTTAAGAAACTCTATCCACCGTCGCTGTCTAAGGTTCAACTCTTTTTGTGAGAACACATACTTCAGGCTCTTGTGGTCTGTGAACACCTCAAAAGTTTCACCATACAGGTAATGTCTCCATAGTTTCAGAGCATATATCACGGCCGCCAATTCCAGATCATGTGTCAGGTAGTTTACTTCGTGTCTCTTTAACTGTCGCGACCCATACGCGATCACTCGTCCGTGTTGCATTAACACGCAACCTAGACCTATCTTAGAGGCATCCGTATACACAATGAATCCTCTAGGCCCACCTGTCATTGCTAAAACAAGTGCTGTGGTTAGACAGTCTTTGAGCTCTTGAAAACTTTCCTCGCACTTGGCAGTCCATTCAAACTTGACATCTTTGCGAATGAGCTTCGTTATTGATGAGGCTTTTTTTGAAAATCCCTTCACGAATCTTCGATAGTGGCTTGCCAATCCTAAAAAGCTTCGCACCTCTATCACATTCGTTGGCTGCTTCCATCCTTTGACAGCCTCAATTTTTGCCGGATCTACCGAGATTCCTTGGGCAGAGATCACGTGTCCGAGAAACGCGACTTGGGGTAGCTAGAATTCGTACTTCGAGAACTTGGCGTACAACTGGTGTTTCCTGAGAGTTCGTAGCACCACCCTTAAGTGCTCTTCATGATCATTCTCATTTGAGGAATATATCAATATATCATCTATAAACACGATCACAAACTGATCTACATAGGGTCTGAACACTCTATTCATGAGATCCATAAATGCCGCTGGAGCATTCGTTAACCCAAATGGCATCACGAAATACTAAAAATGGTCGTACCTTGACCGAAAAGCTGTTTTTGGAATATCTTCAGGCTTAATCCTTAATTGGTAGTATCCCGACCTTAAGTCAATCTTTGAAAATATCTTTGCTCCTTGCAATTGATCGAACAGCTCATCGATTCTCGAAAGTGGATACTTATTCTTTACCGTAGTTTTATTCAACTGACGGTAGTCAATACACATCCTCAAGCTTCCATCCTTCTTCTTTACAAATAGCACTAGCGCGCGCCACGGTGATGTGCTTGGCCTAATGAATCCCTTATCGGTCAATTCCTGTAGCTGGCTCCACAATTCCCTCATTTCTACCGGGGCCATTCGATATGGAGGAATAGATATTGATTTAGTTCCTAGTACTAGCTCGATTGAGAACTCGATCTCTCGAGGTGGCGGTAGTCCTGGTAGATCTTTTGGAAATACATCCTCATACTCTCATACTATCCACACCTCTTTGAGCTTTGGTACCTCTTTCTCTTCCAAACGAGCATAGGCTATACATCCATGAGATCCATGGCTTATCAACTTTTCTGCCTTCTTGGCCGAAATCATTTTTCCATTCCTAGGGTCGCCCTGTCCCCGAAATTTGACCCATTCCCCTTCAGGTTTCTTTATGGTCATTACCTTTCTTCGACAATCTATACTAGCGTCGTATCTGGACAAGAAATCCATGAAAGTAAAGCAAGGTCGCTACGGGGCAAGCAGCGTAGTTCAAAAAATTTGAACCGTACCCTGATCCCGGCAATTGGATCAACGTCGAAATCAAAACAATCACATACATAATAAAGTAAATCTAACCTTTAAATTTTTAAGTCGTTTGTGGATTTGAGTGGTCCAAATGTCCGGCCTCTAACTTGTGATACGCGGCACGCGTCCGTTGGCGAGGAGAGCGAAATGGGAGTGTTAGCTCCTTCTCCTAACAAGGCTTATGAATGGACGAGAAAAGAATCGATTTTCAACTCTTGAAAACCAACAAAAATAATAGGCTTCATTTGGGCATCCCATAAAGGGCTATTTATAGAGAAGCAATCTCCTAGGGTTTCCCAAACCCTAATGGCTATGGATTGGGCTAGCCCATTAATCCTAGTCCAACTAGAAATTAAAATGGCTCAAATCCATTTATAAAATATTTGGCCCAAATCTAATTCAAGCCCAAATATTTAATATTTAATATTTGGCCCAAATCTTATTTAGCTCAAATATAATATTTATTATTTAATATTTGACCCAAATCTAATTTAGCCCAAATATTTAATTTAATTTAATATTTGGCCCAAATACTTTATTTAGCCCAAGTATTAAATTAAGCCCAAATTATTAAATTAGAAACTTCTTTCTAATTTAATCAATTGCTATCTTAGGAAACTTTTCCTTTATGACGACCCCTCGTCATATCGACATCATTACGTCTGTTTGTTCTTTTCCCGTGAGAACCTACGATGGCACAACTTCTTGCCGAAGTGTCCCACTTAACCATATGTCCATTTTCCTGGTTTAAGGCAGGGATCGTGCCTATTGCGTATGACTCACTAGGCTCCCGAATATGTTGGCAATGTGTCGGTACGAACACATAAGACAAGATTGGCCTCTAGCAAGGCATCATGCCTACCCAATTATTTAGAAGGATTCATAATCCGCAAATAACCTTTCACGAGCATGGGTACCGTGTAATTCGATCCTCTCATCAATGTATCCTATGTGATTTCAAGTTGGCAATATGTTGCTTGATTATGATCACATAAGTCTTTCTTCGGTCATCCGGATATCTTCACTTAATAGAAAGTGAATCAATAACTCCTTATTGATCTCTTTCACCATTGCCATGGATTTAAAGTGAATATCCACCGAAGGCGCCTTAGATACATCATCCTTTATCAAGGGATAAACGAGTCCCATCTTGGTTACGCACCCATCTCCATAAGCCTCACGATATGCCCAACGATCGCCCACGTGCAGCCTTTATCTAGGCCCATCGAAATGATGTCAAAGCATATCGGTCTTCTTATGAGATGACCATGACAACCTCAGGTCCAAGGATTAGTTACACCCATCTCATATGAGAATTCCATCAACATATAACCAAAATGGATTCTCATGGCGAGTCATGTCCAGTAACACGTTCTCCAATATTGGTCACCTATGTACTTATCTAGGCATCCCCATGCCTATGGGTGTGAGACGCCATTGCTATCACATAGCAAAAACATAGCACATACAAGTTTTATCGCAATTGTCAATGTCCATTCTTGACATTGCTACGACTTCGGACATTTAATGATGTCGAGAAACTATGATGCATCATCTCACATCTTTATAGATTAATCACAGTATACATCATATGGACTTCTATCTAGTTTCATCCGATCATTATATTAATAACAAGAAACTAATAGAATGACTTCTTGTAGAATTAAAAAACTCTTTATTCAATATGAAATATGATTACAAAAGTTAATGTACAATTTTCCCAATCTAATTGGGTCTAGAGCACCTACACTAACAATCCATTCCTAAGATTATGTCGAAGTCACACTTCTAGTAAAATTAGATCAACTCGAACTTGAGCATCACTTAAACTAATTTCGCATTCTTCTCTTACCTTTGAGGACCTTGTACTTTTACCCATGAGCGTTGAAATTATTATCAGAGATTCCATAGGTTTAGTTTCTACCCTTAAACTAGCCAAAGCATATGACATAAATGAATGCGTTGACACAGGGTCTATCAATGCATGAACAGGGGTATCCAATATGAAGAGCGTACCTTGCATGACTGCCGGATCTGTCCCCACATCTTCCTTGGTGAGGTTGTAGACACGTCCCTGATGAGTCCCACGAGCCTCTCCTCCTTTTTCAGCTGGCTAATCTACTTGTCCAAGTCATGGCTTCTTCGGGCAGTTACTTGAATAGTGCCCTGGTTGATTGCACTGGAAACACACCACTTTCGACAGGTCTTTTACTGGAGCTGTTTCCTTTCTCTTGCGACAATTTCTACTTATATGCCCTTGCTTTTCGCAGGAGTAACAAGTAGACGTTCCTGCTAAGCATTTCTTCCCCGGATAGCTCTTTTTGCATTTGAAGCATTGCTTGGTGCCCTGGGGATTTTTATTCCCCGATTTCTGCTCCGAGTCCTCTTTTGTTTCCCCAGACCTAATCTGCTTCACTTGCAGAAGGTTCTTTTTTGTCGTCAAAGCTTTACTTAAAGCTTCCTCGTATGATTCGATCGACCAGGTGCTTAAGGCCTGCAACAGGTCCGCTCCGAGTCCTGATATAAACTTCTATGCCTTCTGCCATTCATTGGTATCGTACATTAGCACATACTTAATGAGCTGATTGAACTTGGCATCATATTCAACTACTGACATATCCCCGGTCTATGATAGAGTGCATATTTTCATATTATTTAGCCCTCATATTTAGTCTTTTTGCACGTTAGTTGTGTCATTTTATTCATCTTGATTTTGTTTTATTTTATTTTATATGAATTGGGCTTCACACTATTTTATCTTATTTTGGACAGATTAGGGCTTCCTGGTTCATGAGGAATTTTGATGGCAAGAAGGCAAACAAGGAGATTGGAGACAAAGAAGCAAAAGTGTGCTCACAAATTTGACCTTCTGTGTTTATTTCAAGTTTTTGGCCAAGTTATAATCCCAGAACGTGAATGATGTCTTCAGAGATATTGTATATGACTTCTTGGGATTTCTGGAATGGTATTGTTTGTCCAAATCTGAGTTTGTTTGGGCCTCCAAACATCGCTTCAAAGTCGGGACCAGAAAGTTGGGTTAAATTAGGAAAGCTACACTGAACACTGATTCTTTAAAAGGCCATAACTTGGGCGTCCGATATCCAAATCAAGTGATTTAAAATCCCAAATTAATCTAATCTTCCTGATCCACAATTTTTATGAAGGGGCCAAAGACTATAACGCACGTTATCCTATTCGAAATTGGCTGTGAAGTGGCAGTAAACTAGGGTTTCCTCCCTAAGCCCATTTAGCCTAGGTTTTCTTTTCCAAAACCCTATAAATAAGAGCTAACTAAGAGGCATTAGGGGGTGGCCGATTTGGGGAGAATTCTCACGATTTCAACCAAGAAGATGGAAGTCTAATTCGCTTGTAATTCGCTACATTGTCGTACCCCTTGCCCGGTTTGAGTCTCGGTCATATTGTTGAATCCAGTTTGGAACTCGATTTTCATGTTTTTATTGATGACTCTGTTTCTTTTCCTTCTCTAAGTCTATGTATGTTTCTTTTATACGGTTGTATGAATGCATGCATGATCTTTGGATGGGTTTAATTGACGTTCTCGGTTGAGGCTTTGATTAGAAAGAAACGGTATATTTGTATGAACGATTGCTCGATTTGATTTAATCTTTTACGGTTGTAGAAGAGTTTTTCAAATCAAAAGAAAATGAAACCAAATAGATTGTTTCCATAAGTGAGACAAGGATTACCATGGTAAGAAGGTAGGGTTTGTAGCGGGTTACGTTTTGGTTCATCTTTGTTTCATTCTTGAACGTTTTTAATTCCGATTTTCACCACAACCCCCCTCGTTTAATCTTGTTTTGATAGATCCGTTTGAGGTTCGTTGGGAGACAACTTTGGGTTGCACCCTTATTGCAAATCCGAATCATTATTCATTTAATCTATCGGTGTTCGACAGCACGACCAGTCTACTTTAGGTTTACGAACTCCCATCTTTTCTCTTGTCTCCAGTTAAGAGGGAAGTACTTGTCGCTGAAGGCCTTCTTAAATGCCTCCCAAACTGATGCCGGAGTCTCATCGGATTCTGATCCCTGCCTTGAGTAGGATCGTTGCAAAGCTCATTCTACTGTCTGCCACCATCTTCTAGCATCTTCCTCCAGTATGAAAGTGGCACAATTCAATTTTTCCTCATCATTAAATTGTAAATGTCGAAGCAATTTCTCTGTCTGCTCCAACCAGTACTCGGCCATGCTGGGGTCATCATTGGGTTTCCTCTTGAACGTTGGCAGTCGTTGTCACTGGTACTATTCTAGCACATTATCAGTGTGCTTGCCTGGTTCTCCCCTAGATGTGTGGGCTTTAAGATTCTCTAGGGCCCTCTCTATCTGGTCCAATCGCCATTCAGGAACTGTTGATTCAGTCTCTTGTTCCCCAACCCAGATGCTACTACTTTTAGCGCGATTGCAGCAACGATTCTCTTTGCCTCTGACATCCTCAATTCCCCGATTGGGGTTGGAAGGAGTCATGTTCCTTTGTTGCCTTGTGGATACCATCTGAAAGACAAGACAAAATCTCATTCCACGAGAGTTTCTCCAAAAGGAAATTTCATTTCATAACATGACATATATATAACATCGTTTAAGGAAAGCACACATCACACATCTGACACACTAATAAGTAGAATAAAATCGTGCATAATTCTTCCTATGGGCTGGCTGAATTCCAGACCCAAGCATCGTCGTTTGTTGTGTTGTCGTCAGACTCGGCTACAGGTCCCTCGAGGTCATCGTGCACAGTTGCTTCTTCTTCATCATCGTCGTCCAAGTCAAGGTAGCCAGCGCCCATCATATTGGCTTCAATTGCTTCGTTGTCATCCCAATGTCCATCTGAGTCCAATATTTCGTCTCCTTCCACTCCAATCCCCTCATACATGTTGGCGGCGTGGTCACGAAACTGTTGGCAATAAAAGTATAAGTATGCATAATTGCCTTCGAGGTGAATTCCTTCAGCTAGGTCTCTCCAAACCCCTTCCATGTGATTTATCAAAAAATCCACTTGAGCGAGCATCAGGGTTGGCCGCACGAAATTGCTTCGCGGCACATCTCTCAGTATACCTTTGAGAAGATCGAGGTGACCAAAGACGTCTACCATTATTGTTTCGTTGTCCGCCCATCGGCTGGTCCAGTGGGTCACCCGGAATTGCTCGAGATAATTGTTTTCCATGCTGCCATTTAAAAATCAGTTAGTTTTTCTATTATTCACCGAGAACAGTAGCCATTTAGCGTTTTGTACATGAACAGTGCACCAAGTAAGTTCCCAGGTAAGAGAAGTGGGTCACAATGGACACACTTAAGTACCAAATCTTGCCTTAGCCAAAACTTTCCTAGACATGCATAATTTAGTACAACACACTTGAGTTCGTAACCTTTAAACTTCGATCATCAATCTCCTAATCTATAGATAAGGATTTCTTAATCAAAGTTTTCTAAACATCGAGTTTATAGATCCCTAAAGATCTATCCTGATTTTACAAATAGAACTTTGGCTCAGATACCAAGTGTAACACCCCGCCTTCCAGGGCATTAATATATGCTAAGATTTTTTTTTTTCATCAAACATAAATCGGTAATAAATTCTCAACATAACTTTTATTTAATAACACTTCAAACATAGCGGAAGCAAGATTATAACCTGTAAGAAAACTCAAAGACATAACATAGGCAGGTACATACATATCGTTCACCCAACATAACATTACAGATAATATTAAAATCTAAACAATACATCCGAAATAAACAGATAGTCCTAGTCCCACATGGGACCCACAAAATTTCCATCGCGATCATGCCTCGACCACTTCCTTCCCTTCCGGCTGCTTGCCTCGCCTGGAAAGTGGAATATTCCAGGGACATAATCTAATATTAGAAGATGAAATCTTCTAAGTGAGGATTAGATAAACATGAATGAATGATGCATGATGCATGGATATTTATAAATATATACCCAAAATGTAACTTCCCAGGCCCACCAGCTCAGCATGGAACCCTAGGCAGAATCCCGAACCTCTGCAGGATAAGCCTAACATTGTTCCATTAATTGCCCTAGGAGAATTTCAGCTACACTCTTAGGGTAATATCCCAACCCCATGCAGACTTTCAATATGACAAAAATATCGTGTCGTGCATATATCACATTTTCCCATGCAACAATATCTGAATGAAAATGATCATAACATATGAAAGTATCATGCATATAATAGAAATCATATCATATATGGGTTATAGGGACAAAACCACTCACTTTTCACAGTTATCAGGATACCTCGAAAAGTGTGCAAATTGCCTCGATTTGCGTGTTGACTTTGAAATTCGCACCAAATGTTTCACCTCACTTCCCAAAGCACCCTAGGTAAGATATTTGCTTAAATAATCAATAAAACCTATTTTTCTTCAATTTTCTTGCCTTTTTCTCTATTTTTCCTCAATTTTTCCTTACTAATATTCCAAAATAAATACCTACACCTTTTTTTCTCCAAATATTTTTACATAGGAAATTCAAATTTATTTTTGCAAACTATTTAGAAAAAAATTGCACAAAAAACCAAGCCCGTACGCGCCCACACGCGCTGGCGCGATCTAAGGCGAGTGAGACTGGCGCGTGGGGCCCACGCGCCGGTCATCTTCTCCAGCCACGGCTAACCGAAAAAATGTAAAACCTATACGAAATGAAACCTTAGGCAAAGTCGATCCTAGGGGTACCTGAATGGGCTCGAAAGGAAGTCCGGAAGCCGACCAACGGAGGTCTCGAACTCTCAGCCAGGCGGTCCGCCTAGGGTTCCGACGAAGCTTCGATTCGCCTTCAATTTTGCTCCGTTGCTCCCCAAATGGTCCAAATATGATCTTCAAGCTATGGGCAACAAAAGCGCCTTATCGTTACCTCTCAATTCGTCCAAAATAGCCCTCGATTTGAAGCTTCTTTTCATGAAAATTTTGGCCATCTTCGAGCTCTATTTATAGGCGATTTCGAAGCTTCAAATGGCCTTGGATGCCTTACCCATTTTCTTCGGAGTCTTCACCGTCCTTAGATCGACCTAAAAGCACTAATATTCGCCTGCAAAAGTGAGTTGCAAGTCTCCCATTTTTGTACAGCTTTCTTGGCTGATTTTCTCAAAATTCTGGCCACTCTGGTGGCCGTTGTCAGCTCATGATGGTTCCTACGAGTTCCCCGACCATCCCTCGTGCTATCCCGTTACCTAAAATGGCCAGCCAGAGACGGTGCGTCACTGTCAGAAGCCATGGCTATGGAGTTTCTGAAATTGTAGTTTCGCCCCATCAGATTCGATTTTTCCATTTTGACCCTTTTCCTCACAACCCCTACACTTTCCTCAATTTCATTGAGCCCCTTAAGTTCCAATCTTTCAATTTCCTCTTTGCCACTTTTTCAAAAAATGACATTTTGACCCCCCCGGGCAACTTTAGAAAATTGCACTTAGGCCCATTTCTCCGTTTAGGCTTTAAACCTACTCGTTTCTTCCTGAAACCTCTTAAGGGTTTCTCTACTCGACAAACTGAAGCTTCCCATAGCTTCCATTATCATTTCGGGAGTCTCCTACAAGAATTCAATTTTGCAGCTTAAATGACGACTGCATTTTTGCTGTACCGAAAATCGTTCCTGATTGCAATTCTTTCGGTACAAAATTCATGCCTCGAGATGCTTGTTAGAGGTGCTCCTATTTCCTTAGACATTTAAGCCTTAGGGTACTCCATTCGGTTGATTCGGTAAATTTTTTGGGCTTTCCAGATACCTAACTTTCCCGAATTTCCAATTTTCCTTTAAAATAATAACCTAAAGTTCTTGGCTATTTCAAAATTCCTTCTCCAATTTTCTACCATCTTCTAATCCATGTGTTGGCTATTGAGTATATGAATATATTATTATATACATTGATGAGGGAAATGCCCTCGGGCTCATAATTACCCCAATACACCTGCAAATCGACCAATGATAGCAAAGACACGTGTTCGCCAGCAAACCAAGCCAAAGTTGCCATTTAGTCGAAATCTGGGATGGACGCGTGGTAGACCCATCCCAACAGAATGACAGGAAATCCTAACCTTTGCTCAATGAGGACTTCCTAGCATCCTCGGCCTCAGCCATCACTCCAAAGTTCATAGAGGTGGGGATTATCCCGAGCTTCTGGGAAATCGATCACCATATCCATTCCATCGAAGACCATGGCTTCGTAATAGACGAAATCCTTACCCTGAAAGTTGAAAAGGTAGTTTTTTAGTTCTCCAACAGAGGAAAGGCCGGCAAGAATTCCTTTGATGCATAGAAGAGGTCTCTAATTCAAAAGGATAAGTCTTATCGTAACAAGAGGGGGGAATCACCTTATAAATTCAAGCGACCAGGATAGGTGGGGGGATCTTTTTTCTTTGGCTTATACTAAATACTTTGGTTTTCATAACCCGGTGAACTGACTTGACCGTCGGAGTGATCACGGGGGAGTGAGTCCCCATCCCTTTTTGCAGGTACTTGGTCCAGGACAGAAGAGGGTGATCGACTCTACAACATCATTTTGGCACCCACTATGGGCCCATCGTTTCTCTTTCTATCTACCAAGTACAATCTTCTTAACGTTCGAGTCCTCTTTGTTTTAATGGCAACTTGCAAACACTAATCTCGGGCTGTTAGCAGTAACCTTGCCCTAGAACCGAGTCAGAACAATCCCCCAAGAAGCTAGCAAGGAAGGGAGTGTAGCTCGGATAATCCTCCTCCCCCTCTAGATTGTATTGCACTTTTGGAAAATCAGGTTTAGCGTCCAACGAAACTATTCACTGGCTTCTTGGACCAACAACACTAACAGCAAGCCCACTATTCTCACTCGAGTGGAAGACAAAAGCCTCATCCTAAGGAGAAATCTTTCCAACGTGAGATAGAGCCCCGAGGATGGAGTCAAGAGAATGGACCCGATGAATTTGATGAATCTTTTAGTATGTCGTATGCGTTGCAAGAAAGGAGGCTGCGTCAGTTGGAGAAGGAGATTGCGACATTAAATCTAGAGCAGGGAGAGTCTAATGGCATGGCTGTGAACCAACCTCTTAGTTCGGAGATCATGGTTGTGGTGTTGCCCGAGCGTCTTCGCCTTTCTACTATCAAGCCTTACGCCAGCACTACTGATCCGACGGATCACTTGGATCTCTTCACTTCTCATATGATAGTGTAGGACGTGTCTGATGCAATGTGGTATAGGGTCTTCTTGGCTACACTTGAAGGGCACGCATGCACCTGGTATTCAAATCTGGCCCATCACTCAATATCCAATTTTTCACAGCTTTAGAGTAATTTTCTAGCCCACTTTGCACCTCTTCGAAGGCATCAGAGATCTACTATGGCTCTCATCAACCTAAAATAAAGCCAGGACAAGTCCTTGAAGGATTTAGTCTCGAGATTTAATATGGAGGCTTTGAGCATTGAGAACTTCAACCAGAGTGTCATAATGGTCGCATTTCAGAATGCCCTAAGGTTAGTCCCTTTTTCTCAGTCATTGGCTAAAACTCCCCCTCTTACGTTTACAAATATTCTTGGCCATGCGATGAAGTATATCAACGTTGAAGAGGTCATGCAGGTAAAAAGAGCTGAGTATACTAAGAAGAAGGAGAAAAAGAAGCATACTGAAGAGCATAAGAGTGAAGGCAGGATGGAGGATCGCAAAGAGAAGCCCCGTCTTGAGTGGGAACTGAGTGGGTTCACTCCTCTGAGTGCTTCTAGAGTGCAGATCCTTGCAATAAGAATAAATATTATCATTTTTATCAGGATCATGGCCACGATATGGAGGAATGTCACTAGTTAAAAGAAGAAATTCAAGAGCTCATTAACCTGGGTTTCCTTAGGAGGTTTGTACCAGGGAAGCGGATCCTCAAAGAGGGCGAGAGTGACGTATGTGAAGTCTTCATCTTAGGCGGGACTGAGCTGATGGGCAAGATTGCATTCAGAATTCACCTCGGAGGGAGAGACCGCCTCAAGTGAAAGAAGATCATCCATAACCCCTAGTTTTCCATACCCTCACAGCATGGGAAGTTCCAGGCGTGAAGATTGCGGAGGATTTAATAGAGGGCCGAACTTCATGGGTAAAGAGGTCGAGGAGAGGGGAGACGATCTCTTTTTCAGATAATGACCTCCCGAGGTATCCTAACCAAAATGATCTGCTGGTAATTACAGCTAAGCTTGGAAAGTGGGAGCTTTGGTAGGTTCTGATAGATCCAGGCAATTCTTTGGAGATGTTGTATAGACAAGCCTTCTTGGGCATGGGATACCAGATGGAGCAGTCAAGGCCAGCTCGTGTCCCCTTAGTAGGATTTGACAGAAAAGTAGTGTATTTTGATGGAGTTATACAGCTTCTATTGGTCCTGGGAAAGGGTTCCTGAACCTTCCAGGTCATGCTGGATATATAGGTGGCGGATGTGCCTTTGGCTTATAATATGATTTTGGGAAGGTTGGGCCTCAATGCTCTTTAGGCTGTTCCCAGAACCTATCTCATGGTGGTGAAGTTCCCCCGTAGCTAATGGGGTAGGTGAAGTGCGAGGAGACTTGCATGCAGCCAGAGAATGTTACATGGTATCCATAGGCATGGCTCAATGTGTCGAGACCCCATGAAGGAAAATAGAAGAGAATCCAGTTAAGGAAGAAACTTCTAATCATAAAAAGGACTTGGATAGAGAAAAAGCAAGGGAACTTCCACCAACCCTACATTAGCTTCCTATTGGAGGGGTTAGAGGACCCAAAGATGGTAGAGCTAGTAGATAGGCTTGATGAAGTGCCTCTGAAGGAGGACCATCCCAACCGGCGTATAAAGATAAGTGCTGAGCTGAAAGATCCCATAAGGGGTCAAATTTTAGCCCTCATTTGACGATATGTTGATATTTTTGTATGGGTAGCTCAAGACATGCCAAGGGTTGACCCAAAGGTCATGACACACAGGTTGGGAATATGCCAGGGTTTCTGACCTGTCAAATAGAAGAAGCGAAGTTTTGCTCCTGAAAGGGCTAAGGCGATCGAGGTAGAAGTGGAGAAGCTAATGAAGGCACAATACATTCAGGAGGTATATTATCTCGAATGGTTGGCCAATGTGGTATTGGTACCCAAGGGAGATGGCAAATGGAGGCTTTGCATTAACTTTACCGATCTTAATAAGGCCTGCTCGAAGGATAGCTACCCCTTTCCTTAGATAGATGCCTTAATGGTACGACTGGATGTTTGCTAATGAGTTTATGTAATGCCCCACTTTGTCAAATACACAATGATATCAAATATAAGCTAACATCACCTACGGGCGTTATAAAAACCCTTACCAACGAAAGCATTTGAATCGAACCTGAAAGCTTAACGTAAGCTAAATAAAGGGGGTTTCCACTAGATTCCTTTATATGTACAGGAAATGCATACAACTTTCAATAAACCCAAAAGACACAACTTACTACTTATAGGTACAACTATAGGACACCCATATACAGACACCTCTTACAACCTTGAGTATTCTGGCTGCTATTCACAATACATCATTCAGGTTACATAATAAATAAAAAAAAGAACCATAACCAATCGAAGAGAACCAAAAGCTGGCAAAGCTCCACCTCTTTTCCCATGCTTTGAATTAAAACCTGTAACACCTGATACTTCTAATAAAGCTGGGACATTGAATGTCCCAGGGGTATGAAACACCCGAGTTAGATAATAACATCTAAGTGAGTGACTCAGAAAAGGAAAGTACATACGTGCAAATGTAATAAGGCCATTATGAAATCCACCCTTGTGGTAGCAATGCCAGGGTGTTGCAATCACCACCGTGGTCATCATAGTCACCCCTTAGCTCACCGCAAGAGCACGGGTTCTTCCATGATGGCCCAACAACTAGCTACAGTCACCAACATGAACATGATATATGATAAAACAGAAGGAATATGCATAACCAAAGGAAAATATGACATGTAAACCACCAAGGTATGATATGCAATCCATCATCCACACACAAGTGAAGAAAAAAATGCTCAAAGTGTCACAAAACATGCAGGAATCACTCACCTCGATCGTTTCCCTTTGATAGCACTGTTTATAGCCCGGTTTCAAGCACTAGGGCTATTTCTACAGAAATCATGGATTTTAGTGAACTAAATCTTAAATAGTTTTACATAAGGTTGTAGGTAATTAAAGTAGGAGAACAAAGGTGAAAATTTTAGGCCAAACGAAGGCCAGACGCGCCCTCACGCGCCCCTGGAAGGTTAGCTACGCGTCACACCTCCTCCTTTGTTACGGATTCTGCAACCTAAAATTAAAAATGCTATAACTTGCTCATTTTTGCTCTGATTCGCTCTCCGTTTGAACCTACGAACTCCCCTTTCAGTGCTCTATGATCTAAGGAAATAAAATTGGCTTAAATTTTTGATTTCCTTTCTGTTTTCATGGTTTTCCAACCAAGTCTCTCTATCCTTTCTTCTTTGCTTTTTCTTTGGTTTTTCTTGCACTTGCTTGCTTTCTTTCTCCTTAGCTTCACGTGGCCACTCCTCCTCCCCTTTATATAGCCTTCCAAATCCCAAATCTTCAAGATTTCTCTTAGCCTCCAAGTTAACCCCTTTTTTCTTACCCTAGCAATTATTACAACTTTGAAATTTTCCTCCTTTGATACTATCTTCCAATGCAAGCCTCCATGCCTTCCAATCCTAGGCCTCCAAATATACCTTCAAGATAAGCTCTATCATCTTCTTCCTTCGCAAGAAAATCCTAGCCAATCCTAGTCTTCCAAGTTTAGACTTTTAGGGTGAAATTAATCATTACCATCATTCTTCCTATTCAAGCTTCTCCTTTCTTCCATTCCCAAACCTCCAAATCTTATCTTCACATGGCTTCTAGGGTAAGAACCCATCATGGCCCTTATCTCTTCCTTTCCAAGCTAACCTTATTCTTCCAAGCTAAGCCACCTTAAGGCTTTTTGGTAACATTCATTATTACAACTTCCAAGCTTAATATCAAATTATGGGGTATTACAGTTTACTAAATGCCTTTCTGGGATACCACAAAATTCCATTACACCCAGAAGACCAGGAGAAGATGACGTTCATTACTAATAAAGTAATTTATTGTTACACGATAATGTCTTTCATGTTGAAGAATGCAGGGGCCACCTACCAGTGTCTGGTGAATAAGCTTTTTCAGCATCAGCTGGGTCAAAATATAAAGGCATACGTGGATAACATGTCCGTGAGGATCTTCATTTCTGAACATCATCCAGCTGACCTGGAAGAAAGCTTTAAAACTCTCCATAAGTTCCATGTAAAGCTTAATCCCATCAAATGTGCTTTTGGAGTTTCTACAGGAAAATTCCTAGGCTATATAATTCATCACCGAGGGATTGAAGTGAACCCAGCAAAGGTTAAAGCCATTCTGAACATGCCAAGCCTAAGGAACGTCAAGGAAGTATAGAGCTTGACAGGAAGAATGGCATCCTTAGGGAGATTCCTCTCTTGGTCAGCGGAGAAGGGTCTTCCATTTTACAAAGCCCTGTCGAAGGCAAAGAACTTTGTTTAGGATGATGAGTGTCAAGAAACTTTAAGCAGGCTTAAGAAACATCTGGCTTCACCCCCGGTCCTTACCAAACCTCAGCAAGGGGAACTGTTATATCTTTATCTGGCGGTGGCCAAAGAGGCCATAAGCTCGATGCTGGTTCGAGAAGAAGATAAAAGATAGAGACATGTTTATTATGCCAGCAAGCGGTTGACCGAGTTTGAGGTTCGGTATTCCCCCATGGAGAAGTTGGCCTTCGCCATGATAATCTCGGCGAGAAAACTTTGACCCTATTTTCAGGCTTATACCATTATTGTGCTCACTAAGAAACCTTTGAGACAGGTGCTTAGTAAACCAAAGCTCTTAAGAAGAATGTTGAAGTGGACAATGGAGCTGACAGCTTTTGATATTGAGTATAGGCCTTATCTGGCTATCAAGGCCCAAACGTTAGCAGATTTTATCTCTAAGGTGGTTAGATTTCAGGAACCTTTTGAGCAAGACCAAAGGCCATGGGCATTAGGCGTAGATTGGAGCTCGACTTAGGGCGACAACGGAGCAGGGCTGATGATCAGAAGCCCTGATGGGCAGACCTGGCCCTATGCCTTGCACTTCGAGTTTCGGTTGTCCAATAATGAAGCAGAATATGAGGTCCTATTAGCTAGGTTAAGACTTGCTGAGCAGCTGGGAGGGCGAAGAATCGAAGTAAGTTCAGACTCTAACTTGGTGTTGTAACAGGTAAACGGACAATACAAGGCTCAGGAAGGGCACATGGCAAAATATCTAACTATGGCCAAGGAACTGATGGCGCGCTTCTAGTCAGTAAAAGTGGAATACGTTTCTCGGGCTATGAACATTAAAGCGGATCTTTTATCCCTGATTGCTTCGTCCTCTTTTCCTACGAGCTCTCAAGAGATTCGAATTGAGTCTTTACCACGAAAGAGCATCGAGGAGTCGGTCGAACAAATGTGTGCTAATACCGAACCAAGTTGGGTGGATCTTCTACTCCTATATTTGAAGGATGGAAAACTTTCAAAGGCGATTCAGAAGCTTGAGAAATTAAGAGAAACGCCCAAAGATTCATGATTGTCGATAGGGAGCTCTATAAGAGGTCCTTCTTGCAACCCTTACTGAAGTGTGTACAGTCTCGAGAAGTAGACTATTCTGAGGGAGATTCACGAAGGAATGTCTGGAGGTTATATTGGGGCTCAAACCCTTTTTCAAAAGGCTCTTCAATAAAGT
This sequence comes from Diospyros kaki, assembly GCA_036245055.1. Taxonomy (NCBI): domain Eukaryota; kingdom Viridiplantae; phylum Streptophyta; class Magnoliopsida; order Ericales; family Ebenaceae; genus Diospyros; species Diospyros kaki. The sequence goes on from BSEG01000010.1 coordinate 7,836,774, forward strand.
TATTATTGGCTAACGATGACAATGGATTCGGAATAGCTAGTCAGAGCCTGTGAGAGATGCCAGTGAACCTCTAACTTGGTCCATCTACTAGCCGTCGCTTTAACCCATCTGGTTACCCCTTGCCCTTTTACTCAGTGGGGCACCGATATCTTGGGTCCTTTCCCTCCAACGGCTGGACAAGTTAAGTATCTCATTGTAGCTATAGATTATTTCACAAAATGGATTGAGGAGGAACCAATGACCTCTATTACTGCTTAGGGAGTTAAGTAATTTTTGTGGAAGAATGTAGTGTGTTGGTTCGGAGTCCCTCGAGTCCTAATTTCAGATAACAACACTCAGTTCATTGATCGATCAGTGTAGGAATGGTGTCAAGAATTGGGAATAATGCAACATTTCACCTCGATGGTTCATTCGCAAGCTAGTGGCCAAATCGAACTTGCCAACCGAACCTTACTCCATGGCCTAAAGGCCTGCATGGACAAAGCAGATGGAAGCTGGGTGGATGAATTACCAAGTATTCTATGGTCTTATCGAACCACAGCGAATACGTCTACAAGCGAGACCCCGTTCAGTTTATGTTATGGTTTGGAAGCTCTAATCCCTGTGGAAATAGGGGTATGAATGCTCAGAGTGGAGCATTTCGACCCAAAGTCTAACGAGCAAAATCTAAGAAATAATTTAGACCTTCTTGGTGAACTCCATGATCAAGCAAGGGTTCGGCAGGTTGCTTACAATCAAGGTATTGAGAGGTACTATAACCAAAGGGTTAAGGCTCAGAGTTTCTTGCTTGGAGACTGGGTGTTGCGGTGAGTAGACATTCGAAGCACTCGAGAAGCGAATAAGTTGGCACCTAATTGGGAGGGCCCATACAAAGTAGTGGAAGCCCTCAGTCCTGGCGCTTATAAACTCAAAAATGCGGAGGGAATACCCGTAAAAAATTTGAGGAAGTCTTATTAATAATATTCCTTCTTGTTATGATTTTCAGAATAAATTTATTCTTCCAACAGTTCGATTCCTCGTGACAAAAGTTCTAGGGGACCACCCCTAACAAAAAAAAAGGGATAACTTAGGGGTTTTAAACTCCCAAGTAATAAAAAGGATTAGATGTGTTCCTTGGGGGCTCCAAACCCCTGATAAAAAGAAAAAGAATCAGATGTGATCATCAGGGGGCTCCAAACCTTTGATAGAAAGAAAAGGGATCAGATGTGATCCTCGAGGGCCTCGAACCCCTGACCAACTAAGCTAGTATGATCCCTAGGGGACCACCCCTAAAAAAGAAATGACTAGTTTGAGGGATCACCCCTAGACAAAAAAGGGTTTAGATGTAACCCCCCAGTTCTAAGAATAACCTCCAGCGAGGGCCGAAGATTCGAGACGTTCGCCAAAAAGTTGTTATGCAAAAAATTGTTTCTTTGCTCTTGATAATGGTAGAGCCCATTCTAGTGCATCTGAAGGGTTAAGGTGGGACATTTAACTCTCTCTCAAAGAGTGGTTAATTAATGCTGGCAACATTCAGTGCTGAAAATTTTGTAAGCTTCAGAAAACAAGCGAAAGACAGAAGAAGAAAATGTTAATGTTGGATTTTATTAAGATTTTACAAATAAAATGCATCTAATCTAGAGAGGACAAAGCCGCCGAGGCATCGAAGGTAATGGAGTCCACGTCCAAGTTTGGGAAGCGCTCATTCACGACCTTCTTCATATACTCGAATCTGCCCTGAAAAACTCCCTTTAACTCTATAACATAAGCTTCAGAATTTCAGAATTCTTCGCGATTGTTTTGAAAAGCCATGTTAGTATCCTCAAGGTCGGATCGAAGCTTCGTGTTGGATGCTTGAAGATCCTCCTTGCACTGGGAGTAGGACTCCATTGTTTCAACTTGGCTCATTTTGGCTTCTTTCAACTCTAAGGTGAGCCTCTTTATGTTTTCTCTGAGCGTCTTATTTGTGGCCTTCACTGCATCTAACTCCTCCCCGAGCCTAGAGTTATCCTGATGAGCCTTCAGTATCCCTTTCTACACCAGCTCCATGTCCTAGTGAGCTTGAGCCTCAGCCTCGCTGGTGAGCTTTGCCTTCTCCCAAGCCAATTTAATGGATTTATTAAGGACACATACATTGTGCTCGAGATCGACTAGCTTAGAAGAGAGGGACCAGACTCTCGAAGCCTATGGACTTCAGAATCCAATGCTGTAATGTGAGCCAGATGTTCTGACTCTCGTCAGGCCACTGAATTCTTGAAGATTGAGAGACACTGCCTAAAAAAAAAAAAAAAGAGGGGGGGAATGATTGTCAAAGCCTGGTTGCATAAACAGGAAAAGCCCGGAAGAATCAAGCAACTAACATTACCTTTAGGGCCTCGGCATAGTAATCCATGTTACTAGGGGTAGGCGAGATGCTGGAAACTGCTAGGTACAAAATTTCTACTCCAGACTTAGTGGCAAGAGCTGAGGAGACGGGTGGAGCCGCCAAGGCATCAATAGAATCCTTGGCTACCTTGGGGACTTTAGTCATTTCGACCAAAGAAATTGTGGGGGCAGGACTTTCAACCCTTTGGTGCTTTGCCCTTTGGGCTAGAATCTCCTTAGGAGATAGCACCATGGTCTCCTCTAAGGAAGCTCTCCCTGTTAATTTCGGGTCACCCTCCGGTGATAAAGACATCAATATGCACCTAAAAATAGAAAGAATTGGGACGACAGTGTGCATTAAGGTTGGCTCCATACCTATAGACGGCTGACCTCCTTGGGCCTCCGTTCTAACTACCTCAAGCACTTGGGTGATTGTTTCATCATCACCTTTGGATGGATCTTGAGATAAGGTAGTCGACGTTGTCGATCGGGGGGAAGGTTGGGGGTCTTCCTTATTCTTCGAAGCCCGAGATTTAATGGAAGGGTTTCTCGGGAGAACCTCGACCATGTTCTTTCAGACCTCCTGGAAGGTCTTGGGGTCTCTCTCAGTCGTCCCCTTCGACTTAGAGAGAACAAGAGATCCTTTACTCTGGGAAGTCTTGAGAGCCTTCTCAGTTGTTTTCTTTAGTTTCGAAGGGGCTGAAGGCCCTTTACTTTCGAGGAAATCTAAAATGATCCCCTTGGTAACGGGGGAGTAAGACATCTCCCAGAGGTCTTCATCTATGTAGAAAAAGTGAATGGAATCAATGTCCGAGAATGACGAAAAAGAATAATGAAGTAGGGAAAAAAAAAGATAGGGGCTAACACTTACAGGTCCCACCGTCTAAGCCGTCGTTGGCAAGGGTTGGATTTGAAAGCCAATCCTCCTTCCAATCCCTACTGACCTTCAAGATCCTAACATCCGAATCCTTAATAGTCTCGTCGCTCAGACGCTTATGTTTGGTGTCCAAGGTCTACCCATTGTACACAGACCAGACCCCTTATGTAGAGCCTGAACCCTGAGGGCAGATGAAGGCATAGCGCTTCTTCCAATCATCTGAATCCTTAAAACCCTTAGAACACACTAGGGATGTGGCCTCAATTCCAAGGCACTCCTTTATCACAAGGAGAGATCCTCCCTTCACAACCTCAGCAAAATAGAAATCCAACCTCCTGGATCGCGGTTGGTGGTAAAGAATGAATCGAATAGCTCCCCCGATGGGTTTACCAAAGCAATGCTACAGATAATGATGAAACATATCAAATACCTCCATCCAAAAGGGCATAGTTTGGCCGGAACGATGGTGAGATGTTAAAGAAGAGACATGACCTTCCCCAGGATGGCAGGCGAAAGCCCCTGTCAAAAGTGCACTTGTAGACACAGAGGCAGTCGGTAACGGGATGGTACACCCTTAAATGCGTGTTAAACTCTACCTCCTAGTTTTTTGGAATGTTTTACTTCTCTATAAAATGTTGGCATTCCGACTCACTCATCCATTGGCATGGAATGGAAGAGGTAGGGTGAATTTCCCACTTGATTAGCTTTGTACCGGTTGAGTTGAGTCTTCCAGATCTGGTAATCGCCATGGAAGAGAAACGATAAAGAAAGGAAAGACGAGGGGCAAGAAGAGAAGGAAAAACTACACACAATAGAGCAACAAGATTTCAAAAGAGATTGGGGGGAAGAAATGAATAGAGGGGCAAGAGTCACACAGTAGAGCCTTATGGGCGGAGAATAAAGAGATATGCAATGATGAGCATTAATTTCCTTGACTTGTGCGTCTCGAGAGAGAAAATTCAGACAACACCAGAAAAGACCGATGTAATGCCCGATAATTTCAAAATGACTTAAAAGTATATTACCTTAGGGGCAAAAGAGAAATTTCAGATAAATTGAGGGTATAAAGGTAATTTATTACCGCTATGAATGACCGAATTGACTGCAGGGAATGCCCTGAAGCTGAGATGCCAAAATAAATCAATATGATATTGATGAGAATCTCGAGGCATGATTTATGGGACTGGAAGAAATCGAATCGGGAATAGTTTTTAGTACAGTTAAAATGCAACTGCCATTTAGGCTGAAAAACCGAATTATCGTAACGAACTTTTGGGAAGTCAACGGAACCTTGAGGGGGTTCATATTAGGTATATAGATCAATCCTTCAGCGGTTTCAGGAAGAAATGAACGGGTTTATGGCCAAAATAAAGATTCGGGCCTAAGTCCAGTTTTCTAAAATTGCCAAAGGGAGGTCGAAAAGATGTTTTTTCAAAATCTTTAGGGGTTAAATGGAAGTTTAAGGACTTGAGGGCCTTAATGGCAATATTGAAAAGTTCAGGGGCTAAGTGAAATGGGCCAAAATGAGAAAGCTAAAGCATGAAGGGCCAAAGTGCAATTAAGCAAAAGTTTGGCCAATGGAATTTGACCAGCAACCTGGCCAGTCGACGACCACTGAAATGGACCCCGGGGTTGCACGAGGGATGGTTGGGGGAAGCCTTTTTGTAAAGGCAGATCCGACAAAGGCCACCGGGGTGGCTGAATTTTAAGAAAAATCGACCAAGAAATTGGCCAGATTGTCGCGACACCTACAAGTAGCGATTTTGGTCGGGTAAGGTTGATTGAAGGTCAATCTAAGGAAGGTAAATGCTCTAAAGGGCTTGGGATGGCCGAGCAAGGGCATTTGAGCATTCGAATTTGCCTATAAATAGGCGTTCATGGTGGTCGAATCTGGAGAGACTTTGAGCTTCAAATCGACCGCTTTTTCGAACAAATTGTGAGACCAAAATAGAGGGATTTTTTTGCCCATAGCCTGAAGATGGTTTCTGAAAAATTTGAAGCGTTTTGGGTGAGGTTTGATGGCCATTCGATGCTCGCCGGAGATGGGAGGCAGAAGCTTCGGCCGAGGCTTTAAGCCTCCGGTTTAAGGCCTTCCGGCCATCCTTTGGAGCATCCAGGTATGCCATGTTGATCGACTGGTCGAGGGGAAGAAGATGGTGGAGTTAGCATAATTTTTTGGTATGCGTGGCCGGGTAAGATGATCGGCATGTGGGCTACATGTGCGGCCAGTCGCCCTAGCTCGTGGGGGCATGTGCAAGCGTGTAGAGGGTCAGAAAAATTCTGGAAAAATCTATAAATTCCTAAAAAAATGTGATCTTAAAGGCTGTGCAAAAAGATTTGGTTTTGTCCTTCCCGATGTCTCGATTTTTGGGACGATCAATCTCATTTTAGGTGAAAACACAGCACCCAGGTAAGTTCAGCAATTTTCCTTTGAATTTCATAGGATATTATGAATTTTTGTGGAAATAGATTTGAGGAAATAGTCCCGAGGGTATTTATTCAGATTTTTAGAAAGGAAATGGAGGAAAAATGGAGAAAATGGATAAATTGTGAGAAAAATAGGTTTTTGATTATTATATATTGATTAGGGTGCCTTAAGCATTAAATTGATGTGATTTGTGCAACTTTTGGAGTTTGGCACGAAAATTGATGTCAGGCACGCAAATTGAGGCGATGCGCATTTTTTGAGGTGTCCTAATCTTTGGGAAAAAGATGAGTGATTTTCTCCTAAGAACTTATATTCACGATATGATTGCTTATATATGCATGCTATTTATGAATGCTATGATCATTTTTGTCATATTGCATGTAAAGTCGTGATATGCATGGTACAATATTATTCTCATATTGATATTTGTGCATGGGAATAAGATGTTGCCCCAATAGTGTAGCTGTAATTTTCCAAGGGCAATTGATGGAATAAAGTTAGGCTTATCCTGTAGAGATTTGGGATTTTGCCTAGGATTCTGTACTGGGCTTGTGGGCTAGGGAAGTTATACTAGGGCAAATGTTATTCATGTTATTGCATCATGCATTCATATATATGTTTTTGGACCCTCACTAGAAGTTTCATCTTCTAATGGGTTATGCTCCAGGAACATTCAACTTTTCAGTTGAGACTTGCAGCTTAGGCAAGGATGTGATTGAGATATGACGGCACAAGGTGACGTGTTCAATTGATTCAGCAGGTGTTTCCGGTATTTTGTCTATCCGAATATGTTTCAGATGAGTTGAGTAATGGCTATGTATTTGAGGTATCACTTGATCGCACCTAAGGTGTTTAGATGCTATATCGAGAAACAAGTCTCCATGTATTTATGTATTAAGGCTGTTGAAGATATGATGTAATGGTACGGATTCTTATCTTATGTTATAAAGTGAATGTACCATATCAGGTTTTGATTATCGTTTTAGCATTTGTAAGGCTATGCTGGGGGATTTCTCTTTGAAATATGGCATTTGAGGTTTATGGTATGTATTTAAGAAAGAGAATATGTATTTATATGATGAGCCCCAGCATAGTGACACACTCGGGAAAAGCGGGGTGTTATACCAATGTCAACCCCGAGGAAAATTGACAGCGATTTAGTGGAAGGAAAAAACTCCTCGTTAGAATTCAGCCTTCAGAGGGAAAAGAAGCTTGGCCTCGGAATAATCAATGCATTATGCTTGAACCCTCAGAAAGACTTAAGGATAGGTCTAAAGTCAAGCTCCTTCGGGATGACAACTTAAGAACTTCTAAGGTACAGGCTGAGCTCCACACTGACACTCCTTGAGCCATTGAAGCTGAATGGCTCAAGAAGTGGGGGCAAATGATGAAGGAAATTCCCTTGGGCTCATAATTACCCCAATACCCCTATAAATAGGCTAATGATAGCAAAGACGTGTGTCTACCAAAGAACCAAGCCAAAGTCGTCATTTAGCCCAAATCTAGGATGGACACGTGGTAAACCCGTCCCAACAGAATGACTAGCAATCCTAAACTTTGCTCAACGAGGACGTCCCGACATCCTCGGCCTCAACCATCACTCTGAAGTTCATGGGGGAGGGGATTATCCTGAGCCTTTTGGAAATCAATCACCATATCCATTCCATCAAAGACCATGGCTCCACAATGGAAGAAATCCTTATCCCAAAAGTTCGAAAGGCAGTTTTCCAGTTCGCCAATAAAGGAAAGTTCGATAAGAATTCCCCTGGCGCATTAAGGAGATCCCTAATTCAAAAGGAAAGGTCTTATCTTAACAAGAGGGGGGAATCACCTTATAAATTCAAGTGACCAGGATAGGTGGGGAGATCTTTTTTCTTCGGCTTCTACTAAATACTCTAATTTTCATAACTTGGTGAACTAACTTAAGCGTTAGAGTGATCATGGGGGAGCGAGTCCCCGTCCCTTTTTACAGGTACTTGGTCCGAGACGGAAGAGGGTGATCGGCTCTGCAACATCATATATATAAATCAGATAAGTTGTTGGAAGAGAAGAGAAGTTGGAGAAGGATGTGTGAGGCGGTGGAGAATACAGGGAAAAGGGAAGCAACAGTAGCGTGAGCCCTTTGCGTCTGTCGCTCTGTCTTTTCTCACCATCTGTAAATTTGGGTTAAGCTGCCAGTGTAATGGAGATTAAATGTGTGGGAGACTATCATCTAATGGCCTATTAATAGTGGTGGAAAACTAGAAGACAACAGACGTGTAGGAGAATGTGGCTTAAAGTAAGAGAATTTGAGAAGAAAAAGAAGCAGGAAGAAAGCAACCAGCAGTTGCGTAAGCCTAGCATCATTTTTCTTCTCTTCTTCCGTTTAGTTTAGCTAAGAATTTTGGAAAAGCTTGTTATTCTTCTTCCTTAACTTCAATTAAACAAGAAGAGAAGACAACTTAATCCAAGTTCTTCTATTCTTCCCTTCCTAATTTGCAGGTTCCTATATTTTCTTCTTAAATTTGTAGGTTCCTTGTAAGTTGCAAGCTCTTTAACCCTCTATTGCTCTTACTTATTTCGTGCCTTGATTTCTTCAGTTTGGTTTATGTAAACCCTTGATTGTGGAAGAATTAACTCTTGCATGTAGCTTATGTCGTTATTCTTGTAACTCTTTCATAGTTCTTATTTGTATCTATTGAAACCTCAAATAGGGTTTTCTATCACCCTATCTTCCTTTGGGAATGATGCATTATTTGGTAGGGGTAGGACATGCAAGGTTTTGGTGATGCTTGCATGGTGTGATTTTCCTACTATTTAACTATCTTTGGGCTTTTGAGTTGTAAGCTCCTTTAAGTGGTAAGTTTGTAGTGTTTCCTCCAAAAGCTTGAATAGGGTTTGGCTCTTCCTATGTTTGCTCATGGTATGATTCCTAACCATGTTGGGATAGGTTCCTAGAGGGTATAGAAGTGTTGTGTATGCATTTTGGGTCTTTTGTGTGTGGATTTAAGGGTGTGAGTTATAGGGGCTGTCAACCAATTGGGCTAAGCTATTAACCGTTTGGGTGTCTTGAGGGAGGAAATTGTCGATTAGCTCGAGAAACTATCGACCGATTCCCTCACAAACACAAGCTGTTGACTTATGGCTGGCAATTATCAACCAGTTTTGCCAATATTTGTTGTTCAGCATTACATTGTGGCATTGGGCTTCAAGTTTGCATTACAAGTGGATCATATGATATGTATGCTTGAGCACGGACATCATAGGTTCACTAAGAGCACTAGCATTACATTGAATGTGTATGTCTATGTGGGCAAAGCATGGCTTGATGCTTGGTTTTATAGGGGCCTTGTATCAGGTTTATGCTCACTACGCCATTGCATTTCTTATATTTTGCATTGCATGGTTCCAAAGCGCACGATGGATTTATCCGCGGGATGTACATCCACAGGTTTAGGTGACGGAAGGACTATCCCAAGGGAGCTTCAACTCGGTATATTGGTATGGGAGCTTCAGCTCAGTCTATTGTTGTGGGAGCTTTGGCTTGAGAGGATGTTATGCGAGCATTGGCTCAAGAGGTTGTTATGTGAGAATTGGCTCAAGAGGTTGTTATGCGAGCATTGGTTCAAGAGGATGACATGCGAGCGTTGGCTCGAGAGGATGTGTAACACCCCGCCTTACACGGGGGCGTCACTATAAGGCAATTCCCGGGATTTTTTTTTTTTACACAGTCCATCATGCGAAGTGCCCTAAGAACAACCATCACATGCAGATACAACACCTGTCACATACAATGATCGGCGCCCGTAGTGGTTTCAAGAATAATCTTCGCATGCAAATATAAATTTCGAGAGCCCTAGTCTTGCCCGTTTAACTAACAAGAACAATAATCTTAAAATAAACGAGACATATTATAACGCAACGGATTAAATAACCTCAAAATATCGTGGCCCGTGATTGAGGCTGTCGAACCGACCAGATTAGTGTATGTATTAGAACTGGTTTGCAGCTAGGATGCTCCCCAGGTCGTCTCCCAACGAACTATCAAAACAAGATTAAACGAGGGGGGTTGTGATGAAAACCGAACTTAAAAACGTTCAAGAATGAAACAAAGATGAACTAAAACGTAACCCACTACAAACCCTACCTCCTTACCACGGTAATCCCCGTCTTACTTATGAAAATAATCTGTTTGGTTTGATTTTCTTTCTAATTCGAAAAACTCTTCTACAACCGTAAAAGATTAAATCAAAACGAGCAATCGCTCATACAAATATATCGTTTCTTTCTAATCAAAGCCTCAACCGAGTACGTCAATTAAACCCATCCAAAGATCATGCATGCATTCACACAACTGCATAAAAGAAACATACATAAACTTAAAGAAGGAAAAGAAACAAAATCATCAATAAAAACATGAAAATCAAGTTCCAAACCAGATTCGACTATATGACCGAGACTCAAACCGGGCAAGGGGTACGAGAATGTAGCAAATTACAAGCAAAATCGGCCACACCCTAATTCCTCTTAGCTAGCTCTTATTTATAAGGTTTTGGAAAAGAAAAACCTAGGCTAAATGGGCTTAGGGTTTTTTATTACAAATGGCCCATAATTTAATTAATTAAAAGGGCCCAATGGATTCCAAATTCACCCATAACCCATAATGAAGTATGGTTGCCTCTTTCAAACCCAATGTTTGTCCACCTTGCGAAGCCCACTTGTGCCTCTATCGAAATAGCTCAAATCTGCGACCCAAATCTGCCAATAAAGAATAAAAACAGTGTGAAGCCCAATAAAATAAAATAAATACAAGACAAATGAAATAACCTAAATAGAGTGCAATGAAGATGGAATAAGAGGGATAAATAATATAAAATATGCACGCCATCAAATTCCCCTACACTTAGACTTTTGCACTCCTGGGCAAAAGACTAAATGCTAACATTCACTCTTTCAAACAAAAAGGATGCGAAGAATGCAAAATGAGAGGCATGGCAAGTTTTATAGGAATTCAACACTCAAAGATCATCTTTCTTACACTTCCCAGACAAACAAGTAGCATGGCAATTTTACTTGGTAAGACGAGCCAAAACAAGCAGACCCTCATAAGAACATGCTCTCAAGTTCCTCAAATGCTATGCCCAACTCCACCCAATCATAATTCCACTACCAGATCTGCTCATCTTCTAAATCTCCACTCTCAATGCTTTATGCATGCAAATCAAAAGGACTTTTATTCATGGCTCCAACATGGTAAGGTGAAAGGGATAGGAAGATAACAATGAAAGTAAACCTTAGGAAGAAAGAAAATATTCAAGACAACCCAAGATCAATGAAGAACTCTTAAGCAAGGAGAAAATAGAACTTTTTTTTTTTTTAATGGTGGGTGCGTTTTGCGCTCCATCCCAACCTTGGTGAGTGCGTTTTACGCTCCATCTCACCTTGGCCTTTGGCCTTTCTATCTATTTTTCTTTTGATTCCAAAGGACTTGCTTAATATTTTGCCATAATCAAGGGATGCAGTGAATGTTCTTCAACCTAAAGAAGGGAAAAGATCTTCTTTTTTTTTTTTTTTTGGGTATGGCGAGTAAAATGAAAGAATGCCTTAATCATCTTTTCACATACATGAGCACTGATAGCTTCAATAAGATTCAGAACAAGCTCTAGAGTGATACCCATGATTAGTGAATGCACGCATAGCATAAGAAAGAACATGCACAAATATCCTCACAAAGACTAACTCAATCAACCCACCAAGCCAAACTCATTGCCAATTTACTTGAAAGCCCACAAAGATAAGATCGACTTTCTAATCATGCCAAATTCTTTCAAACTCAATTTGCCTCGATTTGCCTCTTTTTTTCTTTTTTTTTTTGAAAAGAACTTTTATTCTAAAAATGCCCCCCACACTCAAACATTACATTGTCCTCAATGTAAGCATGCAGTAAGAATCAGGTATAGGACAAGTAAGAAAAGTAAGGAGAGAGAAACAGCCTGGTGGTATCAAGTCGGGGGAAGGTCCAAGAGAGATAGCTCCTCCACTGTGTGTTCTGTAAAGCCCTCGTAGAAATGTTTAAGCCTCTACCCATTAACTGTGAATTTCTTTGTAGTCGACTCGTCCATAATCTCAACTGCGCCATAAGGAAAAACATGAGTAACCACAAAAGGACCAACCCATCTAAAACGCAACTTACCAGGCATCAGCTTTAGGCGTGAAATGTAGAGGAGGACTTTATTGCCAACATTGAACTCCTTCTTGGCAATCAATTTGTCGTGTGCAGCTTTGGTCTTTTCCTTGTAGATCCTGGAGTTCTCATATGCCGCTAACCTCAATTCCTTAAGCTCTTGCAATTGAAGCTTCCGCTGAGAACCAGCTTTTTTCATGTCCATGTTGCATTGCTTCACTGCCCAATAAGCCTTATGCTTGATCTCTACGGGCAGATGACATGCTTTTCCAAAGACCAGTCGATATGGGGACATGCCGATCGGAGTCTTGTAGGCCGTGCGGTAGGCCCAAAGTGCATCTTCCAACCTTTGGCTCCAGTCTTTCCTGTTGGGCTGGACTGTCTTCTCTAGAATCTGCTTGATCTCTCTGTTTGAAACCTCAGCCTGCCCATTGGTCTGTGGATGGTAGGGCGTCACCACTTTATGTAAAACTCCATACTTTCGGAGCATGGATTGCATCTTTCTGTTGCAGAAGTGGGATCCTTGATCACTGATGATGGCCCTGGGAATGCCAAATCTGTAGAAAATATGAGATCTAACAAAATCTGCAACCACAGAAGAATCATCAGTCCAGGTGGCTTTAGCTTCCACTCATTTTGAAACATAATCCATAGCCAAAAGAATGTACAAAAAACCAAAAGAGATAGGAAAAGGACCCATGAAATCAATGCCCCATACATCAAATATCTCACAGAATAATAAAAGTTTCTGAGGCATTTCATTTCTGCGTGAAATTGAACCTATGTGTTGGCAACGTGTACAGTTCTTACAGAATCCATTTGCATCTTAGAAAAGGGATGGCCAATATAACCCTGCGTCTAAGACCTTTCTAGCAGTACGTTGTAGACCAAAATGACCACCACATGCAAGAGTGTGACAGAAATGTAGGACAGATGCAAATTCATGATCAGGGACACACCTCCTAAGGACTTGGTCACTACACAAGCGCCACAAATATGGATCATCCCATACATAGTACTTAGCTTCGCTTTTAAATTTATGTAATTGTGCTTTCTTAAAATGTGCAGGTAATTCAGAAGCAACTAGGAAATTTACCATGTCAGCATACCAAGGTTCAGTACCATGTAAGTGATAAAGCAACTCATCTAAAAAATTATCTCTTATAGGCGGATGATCCATGTCAGACGAGTCGGGAGAAGCAGGTATCCGGCTCAGGTGGTCGGCTACCAAGTTTTCAGCTCCACTTTTGTCTTTGATCTCAATATCAAATTCCTCGAGTAGTAGCATCCACCGAATAAACCTAGATTTTGCATCGGGCTTCTTCAGAAGGAACTTCAGGGCAGCATGATCAGAAAACACAATAACTTTAGATCCCAATAAGTATGATCGAAATTTATCTAAAGCAAAGATAATGGCTAAGAGCTCTTTTTCAGTCGTGGTGTAATTGCCTTGAGCACTGTCCAGTGTACGTGATGCGTAGGCAATGACATGCGACTTCTTATTCACCCGCTGAGAGAGAACAGCGCCTACTGCAAAGTTTGAAGCATCACACATGAGCTCGAAGGGCAACTCCCAGTTGGGTGGCTGGATAATGGGTGGAGAAGTCAATCGCCTCTTAAGTTCCTCGAAGGCTTGCTTGCATTGTTCATTAAACTTGAAATCCTCATCCTTTTAGAGGGGGTGGGATAATGGAGTGGCAATCTTACTGAAGTCTTGGATGAACCTCCTGTAAAACCCTGCATGGCCTAGGAAAGAGCGTACTTCCTGCACAAATGCGGGGTAAGGTAAAGAAGCAATGACATCCACCTTGGAACTATCGACTGCGATACCTTGTCTGGAGATAACATGACCTAAGACTATGCCCTGTTCAACTATGAAGTGACATTTTTCATAATTCAAAACAAGGTTTTTCTCAACACACCTTTCCAAAACTTTACCCAAGCTAACCAAGCAGTCATCAAATGAGGTGCCATAAACAGAAAAGTCATCCATGAACACTTCCATACAATGCTCAAGAAATTCAGAAAATAAACTCATCATGCACCGCTGGAACGTACCTGGACCATTACATAAGCCAAATGGCATCCTTCGGTAGGCAAAAGTGCCAAAAGGACAAGTGAAGGTGGTCTTCTCCTGATCCTCTGGTGCTATGCATATCTGAAAATAACCAGAAAAGCCATCAAGAAAACAATAATGAGATTTACCTACTAACCTTTCCAACATTTAGTCGATGAATGGAAGGGGAAAGTGATCTTTTCTGGTTGCTTGGTTGAGCTTCCTATAGTCGATGTAGACCCTCCAACTGTTCTGCACTCTCATGGGTACTAGCTCATTTCTTTCTGAAGGACCATCACGAGGATACATAGCATGCAACGGAAGCGTTTTTTTTTATTTTTTTAAAAAAAAAACTTTCCTCGTATTGATTAGAATCTAGGAAACTTACTTTTCCTTCGGATCACCGGACGGAATGAAGCGACAGGAGGAGGAGGGGCGGGACCTTCTTCGCGTGGTGGAGATGACGGCTGTCCTGCAGTCCTTCAGCTCCTTCGCATCAGAACTTGAATGTTCTCTTGATCTTCCAAGGTATGACTCAAGAACTCTTGGCCTCTCTTTTGGTGAAGAAGAGTAAAAAAAACCTTAGGTGAAAAACAACCAAGGAGAGAATATATAGAGGGAGAACCCTCGGGTTAAAACCCTAGTGAGCCAAACCCTAGTGGGCCAAGTTCATTTAATTAATTTTCTAATTGGGTTAGCCCAATTAATTAATTAAAAAACCAATGAACTATTATTTTATTCTAGCCCAATTAATTATGGACCATTCTGAATAAAACAATTCTCTCTCAATGTAATTCACCCAACAAGCCAAATGTATTAAATAATACATGAGTTATATCGAGCTACCCCGGGGACCAAAAGACAAATTATTCATGGCTACTAAAATGACCAAAATATCCCTGCTACCCAATAGCTATATTTTGTCATTCTAAGTGTTCCAACTATCACCATATGGTAACACTGACCCCACGAATAATTTTGCATGTGGAATGTCTTTGACCTACTAGTGTAATGATAAAAATACCCCTCTGCGTAACACCCATCATTTAGAAAGGAATAATGTACTAACACCTCTCTAAATGATATCTACCATCCTTAGATCACTAGTCCAATAATCCGTGACTACTCGAATGTACTTGCTTATCACTGGGAGCTACCCAGAAGCACACACTCTTAAGTCACGTTCCTAGGGCCCTGGATTATTTGATTATTCTTGGACAATCACAAGGGGGTGAATCACAGAAACTATCTTGTATTAGTCTGTCTTAGCTAATTAGAAACCATACTCCCAACTCACAAGGTTATTGATCTTTGATAGACCTCACCTACAGTGAATCTAAGAATATAGCTCTAGGTTCACTAGACCACCAACTAATACTCAAGTATTAGAGTACTCGTCCACGTAGTAGCAGTGATAGACTAGCTCCATGATAATTAGTACTTTGTCATTAGCTTCTATCACAGGTCCACTCTACGCATTCCAAATGCGCTTGTACAATTAGAGTAAACGGATTGTTTACTGGCTAAGGCAAGCCATCCTCCATTAGGATCTATTACACAATGATCTTATCATGATAGAATGCCCAGTTCTATCAAAAGATCAAGAGTAATATTTTCTTGCTTATTAAGTACCCATGATTCATGCCTAACTGTGAAGAATGACCCATCACATGAATCACTTACTTAATAGCATGGACACTTTTCCAACAATTAAATGCAAATAATATATGTGCCATAAACTGACTAAAAGAAACATCATTACCATAAATTAAACAAAACGTGTCTTTAGGGCATACATTTCCAACACTTTCATTAGCCACCACTATGAAACCTGTCTTCTTGAGGACAACCTGCACTGGACTCACCCACTTGCTATCAGATATAGGATAGATGATACCAGCCGAAAGTAACTTACTTACCTCTTTCTTAACCACATCTAGGATGGTGGGATTGAGTCTCCTCTGTGGCTGCCTCACTGGTCGGGCTCCTTCCTCTAAATGAATCCTGTGCATGCATAAAGAAGGACTAATACCTGGTATGTCTGCCAAGGTCTAGCCTATTGCTCGTTTATTCCTCCTGAGTAGGTCCAGCAATCTCTTCTCTTGGTCAGGGTGGAGGTTGTTGACTATGAGCACTGGCAACTTCTCTCCCTCCTCCAAGTAAGCATACTTGAGGTTGTCAGGTAAGGGTTTGCACTCTAAGGCAGGTGGTTGTTGGATTGAAGGCAGCAACCTATTTGTGTTTAAGTCAAGAGAACCATCTGCTTGCATGACATTCTTAGCAAAGGAAACATTCGCCATGAAAGGCTCATGAGAGTCATGTAAGGTAGCGGGATGTGCATGCTGAAAACTCATGTCAGATTCAGAAAGATTTAAAAACTCATCTATCTCAGAACAAGCGGCACACTTACTGAATCCATCATGATAATCAGGGCAATGCATACTATTAGGAAAGTCATGGATGGTGGGGAACTCAGAAACAAAGTTAGGAAGATTAGCACGTGCAACATCAACCATCAAGTCAATAAAATTAACATGCCAGGAGGAATGATCTTCTGAAGGATACTTCATGGAATCAAGAATGTTGAAATGGATAGTATTACCAACAAATTCCATAGACAGGGTACCCTCATGCACATTAATTATTGTCCTAGCAGTTTTCAAGAAAGGTCTGCCTAGTATCAATGGTGCATGTCCAAGTTTGTTATCATCTTCCATATTTAAAACATAAAAGTCAGCTGGGAAGATAAGATCCTTAACCTTAACCAGCACATCCTCCAAGACTCCCGTGGGATCGACCATGCTCCTGTTAGCTAGCTGGACTACCACTCCTGTGGATTTCAATGGGCCAACCTGCAAGGATACATAAACAAACTTAGGCATTACATTAATGGAAGCACCCAAATCTAGCAAAGCATTTGTGAATTGCAGCTCTCCTATGGTGTAAGGAATGGTAAACATCCCTGGATCTTTGCATTTCAAAGGCATGGCAGGCTGGATTAGGGCTGAGACATTCCTCTTGTGGGTGCACAAGTCTTTGAGAAACTTGGCATACTTGGGAATTTGTCTAATGGCCTCCAAGAGTGGTATATTGACTTCGACCTTCTGGAAAGTCTCCATGATCTCCTTATCCAACTCAGCTTCAGCCCTCTTCTTGTTTTGAGTGGCTCTATAGGGAAAAGGCAATGGATTGGTGTAGGGGTTCTCTCCCTTGTCCTGATCATTGTTGATGTGCTGCTTGGCCCTTTGAATTGAGAGGGGCTACGACTCTTCTTTCCTACTGGTCTCTTCTTGTGCCTTCTTTGGAACATTCACTTCTTTACCACTACGCAGCATGATCGCACTCACATTCCCCTTTTGATTGGATATTGGCTGTGAAGGTAGCTGACCCGAGCCTTGACTCCTTAGCTCATTTATGTTAGTTGCTAACTGCCCAATCTGTGTCTCCAAATTCTGTATGGTGGTGTCAGTCCATTGTTCGAATTTGAGAGTATTGGCAGCCAATTGCTGCACTATGTCATCCAAGCTCGGTTCAGCCTTGGGTAATGTTTGTGCTTGTTGCTTCATTGGTGTGGCATTACTTTGACCTGGTGCATTGAACCTCTGTTGGAATGGTTGAGTTGAGGCACCCCCATATCTGAAGTTGGGATGGTCTCTCCAGTCCGGATTGTAGGTGGGAGCATAAGGATCATACCTATTCTGTTGTGGTTATTGATGAAACGGTCTTCCAGGGAAGATTCCATTACATGATTCTGTGTTATCCTGCAATTGTGGGCACTGATCAGTTACATGTGAAGATAATGAACAAATGCCACATACCTGCAGGGGCTGGTAACGATCAAGGGCTAACTGGCGAACCATTGAAGTTAGTTCCTCCAGCCTATTTTCTATTCTCCGTTGGTCCATAGGTGCAGCAAAACCAACCTCATTGACAGTCTTCATGGGAGTGTTCAACCTGGTACCAAATTGTTGTGCATTTTGAGCCATCTTTGAAATTAAGTCCCGGGCTGCAGCTGGTGTCTTTTCCACTAAGGCTCCTCCAAATGCAGCATCCATTAAATACCTGCCCATGGGGAGCAAGCCTTCATAAAAATATTGAATGAGGAGCTGGTCACTTATCTGATGATGAGGACAACTAGCACACAACTTCTTGAATCTCTCCCAATACTCATGCAAGCTTTCTCCACCTATCTGTCGGATGCTACAAATGTCCTTCCAGATGGCTGCTATTCTGGAAGCAGGGAAGAACTTCTCCAGAAATATTCTCCTCAGGCCATCCCAATTGGTAATGGCAGTGGGTGGCAAGTAATACAGCCAGTCTTTGGTAGCTCCATCAAGAGAGAAAGGAAATGCCCTTAGCTTTATTTGTTCTTCATCAACCCCTTACGGCCTCATGGTAGAGCATACCACATGAAACTCCTTCAGATGCTTGTGTGGCTCTTCACCTGCAAGACCATGAAACTTAGGAAGCAAATGTATCAATCCAGATTTCAGTTCAAAGTTTGCCTCCAATTGAGGATACTGAATACACAAGGGTTGATAATGCACATCAGGGGCAGCCAATTCGCTAATAGTTCTGTTAGCATTATTCCTATTATTCCCATTATTCTTATTCTCATTGCCATTGTTTTCATTGGCGGCCATATTGATTAATTTAGGTTGGAACTCAGAAACAGTATCAAAGACAATGGGAAAGACACTATTAGTCACTACCCCATCTTGAGACCTAAGTTCTCTTGCTTGTCGCCTAAGGTCCTATCAATTTCTGGATCTAAATCAATTAGGTCACCCTTAGATGATCTGGTCATGCATTAAATATCAACAAGAACAAAAATAAAACAAAACACACAAGGAAAGATCACATAAACACACCAAGAAAACACAAAATGGCCCAAAAAGTGGTCTAAATGTTGGAATTTGGCCAAAAAATCAGGGCATTCGGAGATAGTCGACGGCGGTGAACAGTGCTGGTTATGGCAGAAAACAGAAAACAAGAAAACAGAAAAGAAAAACACAAAGAATGAACAAAGAAACAAAGGAAAAGAGAAACAAAAGTGCAAAACAGAAAGAAAGCAACAAAAGAAAGCAACAAAGAATGAAAGAGAATTAAAAAGAAACAAAAGAACAGAAACAGAAACAACTCTTGTTATGGCAGAATAGATTGACGCTTCCCCTGCAACGGCGCCAAAATCTTGATCGAGGCTGTCGAACCGACCAGATTAGTGTATGTATTAGAACTGGTTTGCAGCTAGGATGATCCCCAGGTCGTCTCCCAACGAACTGTTAATGAACTGTCAAAACAAGATTAAACGAGGGGGGTTGTGATGAAAACCGAACTTAAAAACGTTCAAGAATGAAACAAAGATGAACTAAAACGTAACCCGCTACAAACCCTACCTCCTTACCACAGTAATCCCCGTCTCACTTATGAAAATAATCAGTTTGGTTTGATTTTCTTTTTGATTTGAAAAACTCTTCTACAACCGTAAAAGATTAAATCAAAACGAGCAATCGCTCATACAAATATATCGTTTCTTTCTAATCAAAGTCTCAACCGAGTACGCCAATTAAACCCATCCAAAGATCATGCATGCATTCACACAACCGCATAAAAGAAACATACATAAACTTAGAGAAGGAAAAGAAACAAAATCATCAATAAAAACATGAAAATCGAGTTCCAAACTGGATTTGACTATATGATCGAGACTCAAACCGGGCAAGGGGTATGAGAATGTAGCAGATTACGAGCAAATTAGCCTTCCATAGCTTCTAGGTTGAAATCGTGAGAATCCTCCAAAATCGGCCACACCCTAATGCTTCTTAGCTAGCTCTTATTTATAGGGTTTTGGAAAAGAAAAACCTAGGCTAAATGGGCTTAGGGCTTTTTATTACAAATGGCCCATAATTTAATTAATTAAAAGGGCCCAATGGATTCTAAATTCGCCCATAACCCATAATGAAGTATGGTTTCCTCTTTCAAATCCAATGTCTATCCACCTTGCGAAGCCCACTTGCGCCTCTATCGAAATAACTCAAATCTGCGGCCCAAATCTGCCAAAAAAGAATAAAAAAAGTGTGAAGACCAATAAAATAAAATAAACACAAGACAAATGAAATAACCTAAATAGAGTACAATGAAGATGGAATAAGAGGGATAAATAATATAAAATATGCACGCCATCAGCCCGCCACGAGTTTCATACAAGGTGTTCTCACGCTGAAATACGTATTACAAGACTACCAAATGTTAACAACATTATTTTATAACCATTAATACATATATCAAAATAAATACTAACGCCACCAAAATGATACAACGACCAACAAACTAACACAATTGGCCCTTAATTTACCATGTCCTCGCCTTTGCAGCAGTCCCTGGCTAGAACATTGAATGTTCCAGGGGTATAACCTGAATGACCATCCACGAGGAAACATAGCATGCAACGGAAGCGAAAATTAAAAAATTTCCTCGTATTGATTAGAATCTAGGAAACTTACTTTTCCTACGGATTACCAGACGGAATGGAGCGACAGAAGGAGGAGAGGCGGCAGCTTCTTCGCGTGGTGGAGACGACGGCTGTCCTGCAATCCTTCGACTCCTTCGCATCAGATCTCTTGATCTTCCAAGGTATGACTCAAAACTCGTGGCCTCTCTTGGTGACGAAGAGAAAAACGACTTAGGTGGAAAAACAAAACAAAGAGAGAATATATATAGGGAGAACCCTAGGGTTAAAACCCTAGTGGGCCAAGTCCAATTAATTAATTTTCTAATTGGGTTAGCCCAATTAATTAATTAAAACAATGAACTATTATTTTATTCTAGCCCAATTAATTATGGACCATTCTAAATAAAATAATTCTCTCAATGTAATTTCACCCAACAAGCTAAATGTATTAAATAATACATGAGTTATATCGAGCTACCCTGGGGACCAAAAGACAAATTATTCATGGCTACTAAAATGACCAAAATATCCCTACTACCCATAGCTATATTTTGTCATTCTAAATGTTCCAACTATCACCATATGGTAACACTGACCCCACGAATAATTTTGCATGTGCAATGTCTTTGACCTACTAGTGTAATGACGAAAATACCCCTCTGTGTAACACCCATCATTTAGAAAGGAATAATGTACTAACACCTCTCTAAATGATTTTTACCATCCTTAGATCACTAGTCCAATAATCCGTGACTACTCGAATGTACTTGCATATCACTGGGAGCTACCCAGAAGCACACACTCTTAAGTCACGTTCCCAGGGCCCTAGATTATTTGATTATTCTTGGACAATCACAAGGGGGTGAATCACAGAAACTATCTTGTATTAGTCTGTCTTAGCTAATTAGAAACTACACTCCCAACTCACAAGGTTATTGATCTTTGATAGACCTCACCTACAGTGAATCTAAGAATATAGCTCTAGGTTCACTAGACCACCAACTAATACTCAAGTATTAGAGTACTCGTCCACGTAGTAGTAGTGATAGACTAGCTCCATGATAATTAGTACTTTGTCATTAGCTTCTATCACAGGTCCACTCTACGCATTCCAAATGCGCTTGTACAATTAGAGTAAACGGACTGTTTACTGGCTAAGGCAAGCCATCCTCCATTAGGATCTATTGCACAATGATCTTATCATGATAGAATGCCCAGTTCTATCAAAAGATCAAGAGTAATATTTTTCTTGCCTATTAAGTACCCATGATTCATGCCTAACTGTGAAGAATGACCCATCACATGAATCACTTACTTAATAGTATGAACACTTTTCCAACAATAAAATGCAAATAATATATGTGCAATAAACTGACTAAAAGAAACATCATAACCATAAATTAAATAAAACGTGTCTTTAGGGCATACATTTCCAACATAACCCAGATTAGATGATAAAACATCCAAGTGATGGCATGAAACATCTTTCTAAATGCATGAATAACACATGAACATGGCATACAAAAACAACTACCACATGCAATACGTCTAAGTTGAGTAATCTCCCTGACATACTCAACCTCCCGTGGAAAATCCATTCCACACACCTCTAGGATTGACCTTGCCCCGACATACTTAATCCTCGAGTGTCCTACCGCGTCACCCGTTCACCTGGATTAACCTTGTCCCATTCTCAAGAAGACCCTATCCCGTCCCACACGGACATAACATGACACGAAAATCAACATTCCAATGATATGAAAAGAACACATACCATGCACCGACTGTTCATAAATAAAATAGTTGATGCAGTATTCAACATGATCCATATGCATACAATGCCAGAAATACGTAAGTAAAACGCATATACGATATATCTCAAGTTCTGGAGGGTATAACCACTCCTTGGAACTTGGTCCGACACATGCAAATCTAAGCTCGGGAGGGTAGAATTGCTCACCCGAACCCTCTACACAAGCATCAAGACACCTCCAAACAACGGCAAGACTGAAATCAGACCACTCACCTTAATATAGAAAAGATCAGTTTTTACCTCAAAAAGTGTGTCAGACCTCGAAAGTCGTGCAATCTTTTCCTCTAACAGTCAAATCATCTCCTATTTACCATTATGTCTATAGAAATCAATATTCCTATTTTTTTCATAATTTCCTCAATTTTTCTTTTTTTTCAAACCTTTATTTCCTTCGAAAATCCATAATAAATACCAAACACCTAATTTCTCCAAATATTTTGGCATAAATACCCATAAAATAATTTTACAAAAATAATAAAATTAATTTCAAAAAAATACCGTGCCTCACACGCCCTCACGCGCCAAGCAAGTGGGCTGCGACTGAAGTCCACGCGTGCTGGTAATGCACCTCGTCTTTTCCATCATCTTTCTCCGGCGATGACGATCTGCAACAGCTTCCAACGGCCAAACAAGCTAGATGGCCTTGAAGCTCTTGAAGAGGCGATCCTAAGGGTACCCTTGACAGTCAAAAAAAACCACTGGAAAGGCCTCAAATGGCCATTTACAGGGTTAACTTTGGCGAAGCCCGATTTTCCAACGAGCTTCTTGAAATTGCTTAAATCCGAAACCAAATGCTCCCAAATTCTCCAGAAATACTCCTTAGCTTTCAAGGAACAAAAGCCCCCTTATTCATGAGGCTCGATTCTTGCTAAAACACAGCCAATTGACTTCAATTTATTTTTGAAACCCTCGGCTATTCGAACCCTATTTATACCCAATTTTGACCGAATTTTTGACCATTCACAAGCTTACCTGATTGCCAAGCTTTGAATCTCACCATATCAAGCCTCGAATCAAGCTAAATGGCAATCAAATGCCCTCAAAATTTTTTGCCAAAATCGAATTTTCTTTAAAAATGAATTCCTATCGATACATCGATTACCTTGGCTAATGGCTAGGTTCAATCGAACCATCATGGCCTGGGGATCATTCTGATGCCCTTTGCAAGTTTCGACAATGGCCGCTACAAATTTTGCGGGTGATTTGCAGGTTTCACACCCAACTTTCGATAATTGCACTTTCACCCCCCAAACTTTGGCATTTCAAGATTCTACCTCTTTCACTCAAACCCTAGACTTTCCACTTATTCCACTAGACCCCTCAAGTTTATGATGTGTCACTACACCCTTGAAAGTTTAGAAAACCCCTCATTTTGACCACCCTCCATCAATTTCTAGATTCTACACTTTGGATCAAATGCCCCTAATCGCGTAATTTCGACCCAAAACCTTTGCAAATCTCTTGTTTTTGACATCCCATGACTCTTTGAACATTTTTACTCTCCAATTTTCATCTTGATTCGGTCTCTTACCTTTTGTTCAAGTTTTGAACATTACATATTGGCCTGAAACTTTGATAATTTCTATTTTGACCCCTAATTTCCAAAAATACCTTTAATACTAAATACTGGGCATTACAAGATGTTATACGAGCATTGGCTTGAGAGGTTATTATGGGAGTTCCAATTCATGGATATGTGCCAGTTAGTTCATGGTTGTGGACAAGTTTGTATATAGAGCTCTAGGTGCCAATGTGTCTTATGTGGGCTCCTTAGCTCATTATGTGCACATAGATGCATTGGTATGTTTGTGACCAGTGGGTCAAATTGTGATTCATGGAATAGTTTGTATCTAGTGTGTGAATAAGTCTACCTCTAACCTTGTACGCTCATATTCCTTTATTCTTGCTGCATCTTATGGGTACTTGGCATTGTGGCATTTGATGCTACTGATGGTTATGTGTTACTTACTCGCATTGATCGTTCTATCCCATGATGACTCCTGTTACCTCATGGTTCCATATCGAGAGGCTTGTTGCATTGATTCCTATTATTGGTTCATGTTGATGATTCTTGTTGCTTCACATCCATGCCTTTGTATATTATGCTTATTGAGGCTTGTGGCTCATTCTTTTTTCTCATCATTCTAGGTATTAGGAGAGCCTTGGGAGTGTGTCAGTTGTTGTGGCTAGAGTTTTGTGGGTAGCTATGTGTACGGGGCAATCCTAACCAAAAAGATCTTAGAGTGTGTTGGGAGTAGGGGCATAGCTGTTATATTTTGATTTGAATGTATATTCTAAGTATTATGGAAGAAGAGCTCCTGAAATGTATATTCAAAATTATTTTTCTTCTTTGTTGTTATAGAAAATTTGTTATTAAGGCGTGGCAGAGCTTATATTAAAAAAAAGTAGATCATTTCAAGTGTTACAAATGACGTTGGAGTATTTAAAATGTAGAAATTATTAAATTGTCTATGAAAGAACAACAAATCTAATTTTGTCACATATTTTAATGGTTAAATGATAAAAAGATGTTATAGTTACTCCTAGTTTAGTTTGAAAGATAATTACCAGTAGGTGATTGTTGGTTCATCACATCCTTAAGTAATTCGGAGGCCATAATTCTCTCTGACTTGTCTCTTATTTGAATGATTAAGGATAAACATGATCTATATTAGCTCATCTCATACTAGGAAATCTGGGATAACCATTTTATATCTATCTTTATTTGACATGAGTAATTTTCTTAAAGCTTAGCATCATATAGTTCAAGAATTTTAGGTATGATAACTCCAATTACTTTGGTCCTCTCACAAAGGTATAGAAACCACTATAGCTAAACCAAACAACTCTGAGCATTCAATATGTTATGTTGGTAATTTATTATATTAACTTAAGCATCTGAGACTATAATGGGAGACCAAGTCTCTCCCATTCTTGCAGGTGCTCACATTGAGGTAGAACTAAAGTAATTAATCCCAAATACCATCATCATTTGGTGCCCAGTCTAGGGCCGAGTCAACTTATCTTTGCCTCTCAACACTACCGAGCCTTCCAACCTTTATTTAGTCAACCGTCATTGCCCAACCCTCTCGTAGCAAGATAGTTGGAAACAACTTGGAGAACTAGTCATCACTAGAGAACCTACCTCCACCACTTGACTGTTTAGCTTGGTTGGACGACCAAGTCCAATAGTTGGTTGGTTTCTTGTAGGGTATTTTTGTTGGAATAAGCAACAATGCTTACAATCCAAGTAGTGCTAACAAAATGAGTGATGCTAATAAGATAGGAAACAATAGATGAATTTGGGCTCTCGTCATTTCTAGCAAGAGAAGGCGAGACTCTGCAGAAGAAGCAGTTCCAACTCTTAGAAAAAGAGAACATTGAGATGAAGAATAGAGAAAGGGAACACCGAGCCATGACACCAAGCTAACCCTGAGATAAGCTATTATGGCCAAGGTGCCACCTGAATGCTTCCATGTCCCTACCATCAAGCTCTATGGTGAAACCATTGACCCAACCTACCATGTGGAACTCTTCTCTTCCCTTATGTTCGTTTAGACTACTATTGATGCCATGTGATGTAGGATATCCTTGATTACCCTAGGAGGCATGCTAAGACAAGGAACTCCAGTCTTCCTCATCACTTGATTGCCAACCACGAGTAGCTGAGGACTTACTTCCTGGCTCACTTGTCATCCTTGAGGCATCATCACAAGTCCTTTGTGGCCTTAGTCAACATAAAATAAAACTAAGGAGAGATGTTAAAAGAGTTTGCAACTCCATTTAGTGATGAAACACTAAGAATCAAAGACTTTGATTAAAGGATTGCCATGGTAGCATTCCAAAATGGTTTTAGGGAATGCCCATTTGCTCAATCCTTTACAAAGACACTACTAAAGATTCTCACTAAAATCCTCAACCAGGGGAATAAGTACATCATGTGATGTTAGGTGTTGAAGGCAAAGCGGGTCAAACTACCAAACAAAAAAAAGAAGAATAAGTAACATTATATGTTAGATGGTGATCCTATGGTAAGATCTTAAGACCATTTAGGTCCAACCAATTCTTAGACAAGTTCAATTCGTTTAACTTCTTTAAATAGTAGCTGAGCTGAGATATTGATGGCTATTAAAGACACAGAGTACATGAGAACTCCCTTCCCATAAGGACATTGACCTATAAAAGGAACTAGGATGAGTATTGTCGTTTTCATCGGGACCATATACATTGCACAAAGAATTGTCAATAACTCAAGGAAGAGATTTAGGAGCTTATCAACCTAGGCTTCCTTATGGATTTCGTTGCTAGGGAAGGTGTTCACCCTTGAAGAGGAAGAATCTACTTTAGGGAAAGAAATTAGACCCCGATTGTGAGAAGAGAAGACCATGGACATCAACCCATAAAAGGAACTAATCATGAGTATTTCCTCTTTCATCGAGACCATGGACATGACACAAAGAATTGTCAATGGCTCAAGGAAGAGATTTAAGAGCTGATCAACCAGGGTTTCCTTATGGATTTCATTGCTAGGGAATGTGATTGCCCTTAAAGAGGAAGAAACTACTTTAGGGAAAGAAATTGGTCCCTGACTATGAGAAGAGATGGGGACTAGCTACTGGAAAAGCCACAATAATTGTCCATCTTCTAACTTTATAGGTGTCATTGTGCCTGTTGAGTATTATGAAGCATAAACAAAAATGATGTCATTTCAGAACCAGGGTTATGGAAGGCCAAATCGTAACCACACACTGGCTACTCCAAAACACTATCATTTTGGAGCCCGTGTGCTTAGACAGACAATATGACAACCTCCCTTGTTGTTCTATTTATTGGCATGTTTCATTTGCCTGTTGTATTTTATCATGTTGCTTGCTGCTATGGACACCTTTGATCTAATCATTAGTGCTTATCTTTGCCATTGCTTTACCTCATACCCTACCTATTTAAATCCCACTATTCCTTGGGATCCATGTCATAGTCGGGTAGTTTTTGCCTAGGGTTTCTTCTCAATTTCTCTTTATACATGTTCATCTTCTTTATTTTCTCTGGTTCCTTAGGTATGTCTTCTAATATGTATGTGATCTTTGGGCATTTTTTTTAAAGGATCAGTGAGTATATAGTGAGGTGTAAGCTTTGTACATGGAGGGTGTAACCATTTTTTAACTAGTGCAATGAGCTCTTTTTGCTAGAGCTTAATGTGGATGTAGCCCTATTGTTTAGGGTGAACCATGGTAAAAATCTTGATGTGTCTCTTTTATGTTTTGCTTATTATTTTGCGTGTATGTGTATGTGTCTGCTTCCAGCCTTTGAATATTTTTTAGATTCATTTGGGGCTAAATGTTAGAGATGGTTGAGCCCCTTGCTTATCCCAATAGTGGTATTAGAGCCTAGTTTTGGTGTTCATGTCTTAGGCTTACGTCCAATCTGAATCTGGGTTGTTCAAATCTAGGGTTTCCTTGTGTTATCCGTGTCGATTTGGTTCTCTAGGGTTTACTATGAGCCTCAGTCAATTGCATGTTTTACTATGTGAGCCTCGATCAATGTTTAGAGAGTTAGGTTACCTTCATGCAAGGTGAAAATGGGGTCAACCCGATTTGAAATCAAAATATTCGATAGTAAGGGCGATTTTGGAAGTTAGAAGAAAAAGATAAGAGTCTTGCTCTCTCATCACAAAGTGCTTATAGGAGTTGAGCCTGATGACAGAAAATGGATCGTAGATTAGATTACAAAGATAATTGAGATTTGAGAGGAGGCCTTCAACCTCATATTCCTCCATTTGGGTAATAGTGTAATATGTAAGGTAGATGGCATGTATAACCCTATTGATCTCTAGAATAAACTTGAATCCTTAATTATATGTTGTTATGAATGCTTCTAATTTGGTTTATCTTAAAGGTATGTTGTTTAATTTTAAAATGGATGCTTCTAAGTCTATGGATGAGAATATTGTGGAATTCACTAGATTTACTGTTAACAGGTACTGATCAAGTCCTAGGTGATACTAGTGAAGCTATGATATTATTGAATTCTCTACCTAAAGATTATAATGTTGTTAAGCATGCTTTATAGTACACTAGTATTGTCTTTAGGTTAGAGTTTGTCATTTCTAGGATTAAGGGTAGGGAATTAGAACTAAATACCTCTAAGAAACCTGGTAGTAATTTGTTCGTGGAGGGAAAATGTGACAAAAAGAATAATACTAAGAACATTGATCAATCTAGTGGTTTAGGGTCTAAGGGTAAAAAGAAAGATAAGAAGGGAAAACAAAAACAAACTAAGCGGAAATGTTATCACTGTGGAAAGGAGGGACATATAAAGAAATATTGCTATGATTTCATAAGAAAACAGAAACAAGGGAGAAATGTGACTATAGCTACTGGTAGTTCCAATAGCTTGATTGAAGTACTTACTGTATCTAGTTCCTCTATCACTAATGAATGGATAATGGATTCTGGATGTTCTTTTCACATGTGTCCAAATATTGAATGGTTTCAAAACTTTAGTGATAGAGAAACTGGTACTGTGTATATGGGAAACAATCATTCTTGCAGTGTTCAAGGCATAGGTGATATCTCTCTTAAATTGCACGATAATAAAATTAGAATGCTTACTAGTATGAGATATGTGTATGGTTTAAAAAGGAATTTGATTTCTCTTCGTACTTTGGTGAATTAGGCTTCTCTTATAAAGATGAAAATGGTCTTTTGTATGTGTTTAAAAATGATAACCCAATTCTTACTGGTACTAAGAAACATGGACTGTATGTCTTGAATGGCTGTGATCAATTCCCTGTTAATATATCTTCTGCTTGTCTGATTAAATCTGATAAGATAGAACTATTGTAATACCCAAGAAATTTGGGGTATTTACAAATAAGTATTTTATTAGAAAAATGAGATTTCAGGGAAGATTATTATCTAAATAGCCCAAAAAATTGACCGAATCAATGGTAGGGAGTGCCCTAGAGCTGAAATGTCAAAGGAAATCAATACAGTATTGACAATCATCCCGAGATAGGATTTATGGTATCAAAATAAATTGGATTAGAGGCGATTTTTGGTACAGCTAAAATACAACTATGATTTAGGCTGAAAAATTGAATTATCGTAGGGGACTTCCGAGAAGTCAACGGGACCCTAAGGGGGCTCTAATTTTCATAATGATCAACCCTAAGGTGGTTTCTGGATGAAACAATAGCTCGGTGAGGACACTAGGGCGAAATCGGTCCTTATCGAGTAAATATCGGTTATTAATTTTGGAGAAATCAATGTTTTGAGTGGCTTGATGATAAATAATTATGGCGTTTGAGGGTGTAATTGTAATTACAGTAATTTTCTAGTGAAATAAGGTTGAATTATAAGGATTAAATGTGCAAAATATATAATATATATATATATATGTACATGCATAGGCATGGGTGTAAGGGGCATGGTTTGTAGCATTGTGAAAATAGGGGCATGGTCTATAGCATTGTGAAACAATAGCCCGATGAGGAGACTGGGGCGAAATCAGTCTTTATAGAGTAAATGTTGGTTATTAATTTTGGAGAAATCGATGTTTTGAGTGGCTTGATGATAAATAATTATGGCGTTGGAGCGTGTAATTGTAATTATAGAAATTTCCAAGTGAAATAAGGTTGAATTATGAGGATTAAATGTGCAATATATAATATATATATATATGTACATGCATGCGCGTAGGCGTGGGGGGCATGGTCTGCAACATTGTGAAATGGGTTCTTCATTGGAGGGCTTTGAGCAGAGAGATTTCAAAGAGATCGAGAGGTTGGTTGGTCAAGGCATGAGGGATGGATTGTCTATAAATAGAGGAAGGTAAAAGTAAAGAGAGAGAGAGGGGAGATGGCCGAATTCGGCCATGGCAATAGCTTAAACAGAGCTCAGGCAGCCAGCAATCGGCAGTGGGCTAGTCGGTTGAGGCAGCAAAGCGTGCGGAGGCGCTCAGGGGTGGCATCGGTGGCCGAAGGCGTGGCATGGCAACTGCAAAGTTGCTATTGCAACATCCATGGCAAATCATCAGTGAGCTGGCTGGTGAGCAGGGGAAGCAGCGGAGCTACAACGGAGGCCGGTGGCAGTGCGAGAGTTCGTGCGGGTGGCTGGTGAGGCTGATAGTAGCCATAAGCAACAAAGTCTCGGCCATGGCCGCAAGCTCTAGTGGTTGGACACAAGGCAGGGGAGGCTACTGTGATGGCAGCTCACTGCGGCAGCGTGGTGCAGTAGCCTGTGAAGGCGCGCGGTGGCACTGGCAAGCTGTGGCAGCTGTCGCGCGTGTACAGAGTTGTTGTTGCAATAGCCATGGAAAATCGTCAGTGAACTGGCCGGTGAGCAGGAGAAGTAGTGGAGCTGCAACGGAGGCTGGTGGCAGTGCGGGAGTTCGTGCGGGTGGCTAGTGAGGCTGATGGCAGCCATAAGCAATGAAGTCTTGGCCATGGATGCAAGCTCTAGTGGCTGGACACGAGGCAAGGGAGGCTACTGCGATGGCAGCTCACGGCGGCAGTGTGGTGCGGTAGCCTGCGGAGGCACGCGGTGGCACTGGCAAGCTGTGGTGGCGGCCATGCGCGATGCTCTGTAAGCGCGCTGTAGGAGGAAGGCAGAGAAGAAGATGAATAGGAAGAAAAAAAAAAGGAAAAAAGGAAAAGAAAAAAAAAAGGAAAACGAAAAGGAAAAGGAAAAAAAGAAAAGAAAATGGAAGAAAATAGAGAAAAATCTTGTAAAATAAAAAAATGAGATGTATTAATATTTCAGAGATTTTGGCAAGAAAAATTGTTAGGGCACTTGTTTCGTGGTTGCGCACGAAAATCAAGGCAATGCACCAAAATCGAGACAATGTGCGAGAATCAAGGCAGTGCACGAGAATCGAGAATTTTTATACGTTTCGAGGTCAAGGCACGCATATCAAAGAGGCTTTAAAAGGCTAAGCCTAGGTGAGTTTTGGAATTTTTAATATTCTTAAAAAAATATTTTATGAATTTCTATGGAAAAATATTTGGTAGAATATTTAAGTAGACATTTATTTTAGAATATTAGTGAGGAAATGGGAGGAAAATAGAGAATAATGCAAGGAAATTATGAAAAAAAAAAAAGGTTTTAATGTTTATTAGAATAAAATGATGAATGGGGTGCTTTGAGGATTCAGGTGAAGTGATTTGTGCGATTTTCAAGGCTTGTCACGCAAATGGAGGTCAGACACGCAAATCAAGGCAGTGCATGTTTTTCGAGGTGTTATAAATTTCAGGCATCGGGTGAGTGGTTTTTCCCCAAAAACTTATATATTATATGATTGCTTATGTTATACATGATATTCATGAAAGTTATGATCATTTTGTCATATTTGTTCATATATTATGGAAATGCGTGATTTTCATATGACATGATATTATTGGCATATTGATACTTGTGTATGGGAATGGGATGTCGCCCCAATAGTGTATTCATAATTCTGCAATGGCAATTGATGGAACAACATTAGAATTATCCTACTATAGGTGTCAGGATTTTGCCTAGGATTTCGTGCTGGGATGGGCTGGGAAATTAAACTAGGGAAAATGTTTGTTCATGTATTTGCATCATGCATTCATGTATCTATTTTTAAACTCTCACTAGAAGATTTATCTTTTAATCAGGTTATGCCCCTGGAACATTCAAACGTTCCAGTTAGGACTTGCAGATATGGCAAGGAGATGATTAAGTCATAACGGCATGTGATGGTGTGGCCGATGGGTTTGGCGAGTTGTTCCGGTATTTTCTCTTGTATGAAGATCCAGATATGTTTTAGTCGAGTTATAATGTTATCTAATGTATTTGTTTATTATTTGAGGTATTTAGTTATTATCTCTTGATAATGAGTCTCCATCCATGTATTTAAGTATTGAAAATGTAAAATGGTACGGATTTTCATGATATAATTAAAGTGAATTTGAATAGGTACCTTATCAGGTTTCGATTATTACTTTCGCATTGTGAATGATATGCTGGGGGTTTTTGCTTGGAATTCGGTACTTGAGGTTTAAGACATGTACCGTGAAAAAAATAAGAAGAAGAAGAATTTAGGTATATTTTGGGTCCAAGCATAGTGACACGCTCGGTAAGAAAAAGTGAGGTGTTACAACTATGGCACTTGTGGCTAGGTCATATGAGCTAGAAAAGTTTACAGGCTCTATCAAACTAAGGTTACCTTGGTCCAGTGTCTGTAGACCCCCCAGATTTTTGTGAACCTTGTGTTCTAGGCAAACAACACAGGTTAAACTTCCACAAAGAAACTCACCTGGCGAAGGCATGCCTGGAATACTTGCATGTAGATATGTGGGGTCTTTCACAAATGTCTACTCATGATGGTAACATGTATTTTCTATCCATTCTTGATGATTTTACAAGAAAAGTTTGGATGTTTCTACTTAAAACTAAGGATCAGACTTTAGAAAGATTTAAAATTTAGAAGACCTTAGTAGAAAACCAAACAATTAAGAAAATTAAAATTTTAAGAACTGACAATGGATTAGAATTTTGCAGTAAAGAGTTTGATGAGTTTTGTAATTCTCATGGTATACTTAGGCATAAAACAGTAAGGAACACACTCCAGCAAAATGGGGTGGCCGAGAGAATGAATAGAACACTGATAGAAAAGGCTAGGTGCTTACTGTTTACCTCTGGTATGCCAAAATCTTTTTGGGGAGAGGCTCTCTCAACTACTGCACACTTGGTAAATAGAAGCCCTTCAACAGTCTTAAACCTTAGATGCCTTTAGGAAAATTAGACAGGTAGGAAACTGAACCTAAACTATCGTAAAATGTTTGGTTGCGAAGTCTATGCACACCAATCTGAGGGAAAGCTAGAGCCTAGGTCCATGAAATGTGTGCTTGTTGGCTATCAAGAAGGGACTAAGGGCTATAGGTTATGGGATAGGCATTCAAGTGGAGTCAAGATAATTATAAGTAGGGATGTCTTATTTAATGAGGCTGTCTTTCTTTGCAAATTAACAAATATCGATGCTGGTACCAAAACCAGAATCCCAGATGATTATGTTATAACAAGTGGTACTCAAATTGATGTGAAGTAACTGATAGGAGTTTATGACTTGCCAGTTGCTCCTACCTCTCAAGAGCCTAACACAAGAGATGATCACGTACGAGCAGCCAACCCGAATCAAACCTTTGCTCATGAAATTGATGAAGAGAAGCATGATAATGATCCTGAGATTGAGGTGGAGCAACATGACTCATCTCAGCAAGATCTCAGGGACTATCAACTAGCCTGAGATAGAAGTAGGAGGGTTGTAAGACCCCCTACAAGATATACCTATGCAGATTTAGTTTTTTGTGCCTTGGTTGTAGGAATGGAAATGAAGAGCAGTGACTCATCTAGTTATGAGGAAGCTGTCAGCTCCCATGACTACACCAAGTGGCAGCAAGCTATGGATCAGGAGATGACTTCTCTGATGGCCAATCGAACCTTGAAATTGGTTCCAAAACTAGAGATGTAGGAGCTAGTTCAATGTAAGTTGTTATTTAAGCTCAAGGAATATATGACTCCCTCTGACCCCATTAGATATAAAGCTAGATTAGTAGCAAAGGGATTTACCCAAAGGGAGGACATAGATTATAATGAAATTTTCTCATCTATAGTTAAGTTTAAAACTATTCATATGATGCTTGCTGTAGTTCTGCATTTTGACTTCGAATTGGAACAATTAGATGTCAAAACTGCTTTTCTACATGGTGATCTTGACGAGCACATATATATGATACAACCTACTAGGTATATTAATTCTCTTCATCCTGAACATGTTTGTCTGCTTAAAAAATCTTTGTATAGCTTAAAACAATCCCTTAGGCAATGATATAAAAAATTTGATAATTTTCCTATAGGGATTGGTTTTATTAGAAGTAAATATGACAATTGTTTTTACTTCATGCTCTGTAATATTCCTATTTACTTGCTTTTATATGTAGATGATACTTTACTGATTAGTAAGTCCAAGTCTAAAATCTTTGAATTGAAATCTTTGTTAAATACTAATTTTGGCATGAAAGGCTTAGGACTTGCTAAGAAAATTATCAGAATGGTGATTGAGAGAGATAAAAGTAAATTTTATTTAAAGATACATCAACATGAATATTTATTGAAAATAGTATATGAATTTGGCATGTTTGAATGTAAACTTGTAAGTGTTCCTTTGGCTAGTCATTTTATTTTATCAAAGTCACAATGTCTTTCATTTGATTTTGAGCTTATTAAGATGGAAAATATTCTATATGCAAATGTGATTGGAACTATCATGTACTCAATGATTAGTACCAAGCCAGACCTTGCATATTCAATTTCATTACTCAATAGGTTCATGTCTAATCCTGGGAAACCTCATTGGGATGGTTTGAAATATTTGTTGAGATATATAAGTGGTTCTGTAAATGTTGGCTTGAGTTATAAGAAAAGGTGTAATGCACTTAATCTTGTGGGTTTTGTAGATTCTAACTTTACAGGGGATCAAAACTCTAGAAAATCTACCAATGCTTTCTTTTTCACTTTAAGTGGTTATTGCATCAATTGGAAGTCACAATTGTAGCCTCTGGTTGCACTATCTTCCACTAAGGAAGAATATGTAGTAGTGACAGATGCATTCAAAGAGGCTATATGGCTTCAAGGCCTATTAAAGGAGATCTATTTGCTGCAAAGCAAAGTTTTGGTGTTTTCAGATAGCCAGAGTGTTATTCATTTATGCAAGAACACAATGTATCATGAACGAACCAAGCATATGGATGTTAGATACCATTATGTGAGAGATCAGGTGGCTAATGATGCTGTGAGGATTCAAAAAGTGCCTACAGAAGACAATCCATCTTTCGTGGGAATAAAAAAAGTGATTGCAACCAACTTCAAACATTGTTTAGACTTGATGCATGTAGAAGTTGGTTGAAGGGGGTAGACCAACAAAGGTGATGATGGCAAGGATTGAAGCATGCTACACTATTGTTCAAAAGTGAGACCTCAAAGTGTTGAAGCTTCAAGGTCGAGGTTATTGAGTATTGTGAAGCATCAACACAAATGATGTTGTTTTGGAACCAAGGTTATGGAAGGCCAGATGGCAACCTCACACTAGAAATGCTACTATTTTAAAGCCCGTGTGCTTGGACGGCCACAACGGCAACCTCCTTTCTTGTTCTGTTTATTAGCACATTTGATTTTGCCTGTTGTATTTTGTCGTGTTACTTGCTGTTGTGGATGTCGTTAATATGATCATCAGGGCTTATCCCTATCATTGCTTTGCCTCATCCCTACCTATTTAAATTCCACTATTCCTTGGGATTCGTGTCACAATCAAGTTGTTTTTGCCTAGGGTTTCTTCTTAATTTCTCTCTATACATTTCTTTTTTTCATTTTCTCTGGTTTCTTAGGTATGCCTTTTGATCTGTATGTGACCTTTGGGCATTTTTGTTAGAGGACCAATGAGTGTACAGTAAGGGAGTAAGCTTTGTACATAGAGGGTGTAACTATTTTTCGACTACTGCAGTGAGCTCTTCTCGTCAAAGCTCAAGGTGGATGTAGCCTTATTTTTTATGGTGAACCACGATAAAAATCTTTTGTGTCGCTTTTATGTTTTGCTTACTGTTTTTCATGTATGTGTATATGTGTGCTTCTAGCCTTCAAATATTTTTTAGATTCATTTGGTTTAAGTACTGAGGTGACCAAGCCCATTGCTCGTTGATCGTCCCAACAATGCCAAGAATGAGAGTAGAAGAGACCTCACTACCAAAAAAAAAATCATTTTTAGAGATGGGATTTAGAGACAATTTATTTTCATCTTTAATAGAAATGGATTCTGAGACGAAAAACCAAAATCACCAAAAAAAGCCTTTAGAGAGAGAATTTTTCTGCCTGTAAAATAGAGACGAAAAATTTATGTCTCTGATTTTAGAGGCAAAAAATTTTTAGTCTCTGAAACTTTTTTTTTTTTTTTTGCTAAAGATGGAATCAGAGATAGAAAAATATACATCTCTAAGATTCAGAGATGGAAAGATTTTTGTCTCTAATGTCAATTTCCATCAAAGACGGAAATTAGAGACATAATTTTTCATCTCTAATTTGAATGGAGAAGGAAAATATTTCGTCTCTGACCAGCATGATATTTCTTCTTATTTGAGGGCTTCCCTATGCGAACCCTTATCTCTCTTAGGTTTACCTTCATCACAAAAGTTCCCCTTTGACACCTGGACCGTCTGGGCCCAATCTAGCCCCTCTTTCTCGGCCTTGTCTCTTGGCCCAATCTCGACCAATCCCTCATGGCCTGATATCGGTCCCCTCTTGGCCCCGCACCAACCTGCCACAACATCATTACAGCCTCTACTGGGTATTCACGCTCTCGCCTTAGATCTCATCCTCATTAATGGAGGATCCCATCCACATTAATGAAGGTCTCATCACCACCATGCTACCACCTAGGAACTGTTGTAACATATTTTTTGATATATGAAAAAAGTGTTTATGTGATATTACTTTCCTTAAGAAAGCCATATTTCGAAATAGGTTGTCATATTTCGAAACAATGCATAAAAAGTTTTTTAGGCGCGAAAGCTTGCTTATTTGATAAAAATCCAAATGCATGTGAGATGTTTCGAAACCTAGTGACCATGTTTCGAAACTATGTTCTTCTATGTCTCTTTAAGTGTTTCAAAATGGTTTGTGCTTAGATTTCATCGTTTTTGCAAATCTGCATAACATGTTTCAAAACTTACTCCATCATATTTCGAAACTTAGGTCTCTGTCTGCATGTTTCGAAACCTACTCTATTATGTTTCGAAACTTCTAACTATGTGTCAGTAAAATATGTTCAAAACAATGCAGTATGGGAACTAAATGTTATTTAAGTATTAAAAGGTTTTGAATTCAATTTATAATGTTTACCCCATACCCTGAAACTTGATTTAAAATATTGGTTGAGTGGAGACTCTTTTTTAATTCTAAGGACCATAAGATTCCTAAAAAGTTTGTCTCCCACTTGTCTATGTCTCTAAGTGTTTTATATTTCGAAACATAGTATGCATGTTTCGAAACTTCCTTCCTGAACTTGTCTCTAACGGCTATTTTAAGTCAAATCATTATTTCTCTCTTGTATATATACTTATACCAGGTCTCAAAAAAAAAAAAAAATACACACACAAGAGAAGAGAAAGCAAGAGACGTTCACTTCCATATTCAAAAGAGACTCAAGTGACACTCACAAGCACGTGTGAACAAAATCTATTGAGAACAAGCTTCAACGAAAATCCCAACATACATCCTTCAACTGTGCTATGTGAAGTGCAAAAGGAGATACAAGCCAAAGCATTTCTTCATCATTTTCTCCAACACTCATAAACCGAAAAGGTTTGTACAGCCATACATTGGTAAGTTAATTCGTTTGGGCTGTAAGAGATACTCTTTGCTATCTCATTTAAAGTTTAAGGTTTGAGTTGAGCCTAAAACTCATATCTTGTAAGGTTTGAGTTTATCCCGAAAAAACTTGTTGTAGTAAAGGTTTGAGTTAAGCCACAAAAACTCACTGTAAGGTTTTAGGGTGAACCTTGATAAAACCCTTTGTGTGTTAATCACTAAGTAAAAAGTGATTGTGGTTGAAAATCCTTCAAGTGGGTAAGCTTGAAGGTAGTGGATGTAGGCAAGTGCCGAACCACTATAAATCTCGTGTGTTCAAGTCTTAATCATTTTCATTAGCTCATTTGATTCACTTGAATAGTTAAAAGAATTGGTTTTTCAAAATCAAGAAAAGTTTCAGTATCAGCAAATCAGTGAACAAAGTTTCGAAACCTATTTACAGTTAGTTTCGAAACTTGTCATCCAGTAAGCAAAGTTTCGAAACATACTACAGAAAGTTTCGAAACTTGTTACCCAGTGAGTAAAGTTTCGAAACATACTCTCATGTGTTTCGAAACATACTAAGCAGAAAGGCCAGTTTCGAAACTCTCTTCATCAGGTTTCGAAACCTTGTACTCCACTTGTTTAAATTTATTCAAGAGCATTTAAAAACTCTCAAATCCCAATTCACCCCCCCTCTTGGGACATATTTACTATTACATTGATCTAACGGGAACCTCCACCGACGCTGAATACTTAATCCCATCACCTGCAAACACACGACGCATGCAAACACACGTCTCATCCTTCTATATCAACCAACTCTTTTTAGAGTCAAGGTATGTTCTGCCCTCTAACCTATTGATACACTGTCTTTTCCTTACTCTCTTACTCACTCAGGCATCGAAGTGCTTGCAGGTGTCAGACGCCCCCCTGATAGGCCCATTGCTGGAGCCCACTCCCTGCCATTGCAATCCCGTTTTTGATCACTCCTTTTGGTCAGGAAAGAACCAGACCCAATTGCTCATTGCTCGGTGCCTCCTTTGATTCCCAACTCCGCTTGCTCAATTTTTGTTATAGCTTGTAGCTAATCTCTATCTCTCTAACCATCCCCTTATCATCATTCCCCTTGCCTCCAGGATGCTCAATGCTTGATTTTGCCATTTTCGTGCAATAGGAATCGATTCACAACTTTAATTGCTTGGTGCCATCGTTGATTCAACTTAAAAGGGTGTGACTTGTTTGGTTTTTCTTCTTTTGTTTGTTTCTTGGCCTTATTTCTGGTGATTCTTGTATTGCTTGGTTTTGACTTAAAAGGGTCTGATTCATGCTTGTAATCTTTTACATAATGCTTGGAATCTGTAGATCTTTTTGATGTTGTTGACTCTGGGTCTCTCAGCAACTGTTACATGCTTGAATCACTGTGGCCGCCCTATTCTAATGAGATGACTTTATGCTTGAAAGCAGGCTTTGTTGTTCATAACTAGTCATTGTTGCTATCTATTGGAAGTCAAAATACTATTTCATGTCCATAAGTGGCCAAATAGAAGCCTTGATTCAATTTTACTAATTATGAGCATAAATGATCTGGATTTTGAGTGTATTCTTGTGCATGAAGATCCCTATTTTTTGCAAGATTGGAAAAGGTTATTCTTGTATATAGCTTTATCTTTATTTTGATTTGCACAAGTCAAACCTATGATGTTGCATGATGTTTATGTTTCGTTGGGGCAAATGCAATTTTATTTTCACACGAATAGAGCTTGAGAATGTGTAGTTTGGCAGTTTGATTTTTATTGTCAATTTTTATAAGTTCGTTTTTATTAATTATTTAATTCAGTTTTCATTTTTGTTAACCAGATCATGCAATTTATTATTGCAGCAATGCCACTCACATACGATCATACAGTTTTGTTGATTATTCTTTACTCTGCATTCTAATATTTGTTATTTTGTCAAGCATTATACTTGTTAAAAAACAGGTTGTTAGTAAGCCTCTCTCCTGGCTTTTTAGTTCTTATGATAGGGTGATAGCGGCTGGCAATTCTTTTGTGTAGGTTGTTGGGTCGGGCTTTCCACCTAGTTGGAGGATGGCCCAATAATGACTGGGTATTCTTAAAAGGATGGTCTGCTAATGATTAGGTATTCCTAAAAGGATGACTCGGTTTCTATGACTCATATTTTTATCTCATGAGATTAAAATATCCCTTAATGAGATTAGGGTTTTGTGCCTCTTAAGCTATAAAAATTGTGCATAAGGGAGAGAAGAAACAAGAGGACAAAAAAAACATAAGAGTTCTTGGAGTATTCGAATTTTGTTTTTGCCTACGCAGTTATGATCAAACAAATGATCAGATGGTATTTTGTGGCCAATTGAGCTAAAATTTGGAGAGTACATTCTTGACTTGTGGTTCTAGAATTTGAACAGTGAAGATCTGATTTGGAGGCCGAAATCCTTGAAAATCGAGCTATTTTCGTATTTTCTTGTGGTTCGGCTTGTTCTTCCTTAACTCTTTTGTTATTTCTTTAATTTGAGATACGTTTGATTCTATGTTTTGTCAAGATCTATGATTTGCCTCTTGACTCTTTTGTTATTTCTTTAATTTGAGATAAGTTTAATTCTGTGTTTTGTCTCTTGACTCTTACAATTGTTGAAAGGATTTTGTAATTCAAATTTGATTATACTAGTGAAATTTTTGGGAGACTTCAATTTCATGATTTTTATTCCTTACATTGAGGGGATTTTCCAACTAAATTAGTTGTCTCCTTTATTTTTGTGATGACACTTGGTATTTATGACACTTGGTATTTAGCCGGCTACTTTGTTTTCTAATTGGTTTTCACAAATTAGTTTCCTTAAATTTGATTGCTATTGAAGTGGTAACGTGAGTCCATAGATATGCTTTAGTGGGTAAAATCATGGAGTATGGTTTATTCATATCCAGAAACACAGCCTGGTATAGCCTGCAATTAAATTATTTAATCTAATCATAAATGTTTTCCATCTATTCAGTTGAGCAAATTTCAAATAAATGAGGAGCTCATTTAATAGTCGAATATCTAATGATTGGAATGATGCAGGTTGCTGCTCCTAGTGGAACACCCGCCATCAAAAGGTCAAGAAAGAAGAAGGTAGTTATTGTAGTTAAGATGTTGACTTGGTTACTGGGTCAATGGGACATTGGATGGCAATTTGCATATGGTTGGACGATGGATGTAAATTTTATAGATTTCCATGGGACATCTGCTATATTTTCCCTTCCCTGTTAGCCCCAAGGGTTGGCCCACACAGATTTTTGTATACTCGTTGATAATTAAACAAAAACTCATTCTCGCCTTATGGTATCCTAATCAACCAAAATCTCAGCTTTTCTGTGGCAAATGAGCATGAAGATTACTAGCTCTATGTTGATAAATTAATAAAGCATCAGCTTTTCTGTGGCAAATATTACTAGTTCTATATTTTTATGAGGTTTAATCAGAGTCGGCCCTGACCCAGGGCTTCCAGGGCTCTAGCCCAAGGCCCACAATTGAGAGGCCCAAATTTTTTTTAAGCTATGAGTATATGTGTATAAAAAATTAATAAAAGAAACCTTGTCAAAAGAAAATTTTATTGCTATTTTTATTTTATAGATACATGTGATGATTGTTTTTGCTTTGATTAATTATGGAGGATGAAACAGAGTGTCAACGGTTCGGATTGGTCCGGTTCTCTAACAATCCAGTAATTGTCATACCCGGTATTACATGGTATTGAGAATAAATAATTTTGATTATTTTG
Organism: Diospyros kaki; assembly: GCA_036245055.1. NCBI lineage: Eukaryota > Viridiplantae > Streptophyta > Magnoliopsida > Ericales > Ebenaceae > Diospyros > Diospyros kaki. The sequence goes on from BSEG01000010.1 coordinate 7,878,048, forward strand.
AAAGGACCTCAGGTGGTCTGGGAAGCCCAAAGGTCGGTTTCGAGAAATTAATTAATAAAATTATCGAATTGATAGCAGGGAGTGCCTCGGAACTTAGATGTCCAGGGAAGAAGGCAAGAGATTGATGAGAGTCTCGAGATGAGGATAGTGACGCTGAAAGCGATCCGACAGGGAACAATTTTCGGAATAAATTCTGTATAAGCCCAAGTAGGTGCCAATACCGAATAGTTGGAGAGGACCTCCTGGACGCTGAAGGGACCCTAGGAGTGGTTCGGTTTTCTGAGTAAAGCAACCTTTAGGTGTTTTCGGGTCGAGTAAAAGATCCCGTGTAGGCGCAAGAACGAAATTGGCTTTACCGAGTAAAAGTCAATTATTAATTTTGGACAATTAAGGTTTGGTGGCTTGGAGGTAATTAATTAAAATCTTGGGAGGGTCTAAGTATAATTATTAGAATCCCTAAGTGCAATTAATGTTTCCTTAAGTGAAATTATGGAAAAATTAGTGGGTTATATATGTAATTAGTACATATATATATATATATATATATATATAGGCGTGAGGAAGCTTCCTTGAAGCTTCTTGTGTGCCTCTGTCATTTGAAATGGCCGAACAGACAGTGGGATAGAAAGAGCTCGTGTGAGGTGGAGAAGTGGCCGAAAGATGGAAGAGAAGAGAGATCGCGAGAGGCCGAGAGCGAGAGCCGCAAGAGAGAGAGGGAGAGAGAGAGCATGATGGCCAATCGGCCATGGCAGCAGCCGTCATGGTCAGCGAAGAGGAAACAGCTGCGTGGGAGGCGTCGACGATTGGTGGGTCACGGCGAGCTGTAGCCGAGGCGACCGGTGAGGTCGCGGCTCACTATGGCGGTGGCAAACAGCCGCGGCAAGGCGGCCAGTAGCTCCACCGATCGACCATGGCAGCTGGCAGTTGCAACGAGGTTGGGGCAAGCCGCGGTGGTTCGCGGTGGTCGTGTGGTGGCGAGCAGCAAGCACCGGTCAGCTAGAAGCTGAGGCAGCAGCAGTCGGAAAGCCAAGTAGCGACGGTGGCTAGCTGGTCGAGTGCGGTTGCAGGCCAACTGCGCACGGGAAGAAGAAGCCGCGTAGAAGATGAAGCAGGGGAGGGGAGGAAAAATAAAGAAGAAAGAAAATAGTGAGAAAATAAAAAGAAATTTGGAAAAATGGAGAAATTTGGTGGAAAAATGTCAGAAAGTTCTAAAAAATTAGAGGAAAATTTTGAAATTTATTTTGAGACCCGAGAAGCATGCTGGAAGCTCAAGAATGGGATTTCGGACATGCGGTGGCAACTCGGGAGCCAACACCGGTGTGGGTGTCTGATCAGTTTTCTCCTCTAAATTAGTTGCGGTAAATTAATTTAATTATTTTCTAGTTATTTTCATTATGTGAGATAATGAATTTTGTAGTATTGGTTGGATTGAACCCTCGGAGGGGTTGATTGGAAATTGTTAATGGCTAGTTTATGCCGTGGTTAGCGTTGTTTGGACATAGTTGTTGGGTGATGTTTGCAGTGTATGGAAAAATTGAAGTCTTGGACTAAATCCTAATATTGTGGGGGTTTTTGTGTATTTGCCTCTAGGTTCGACCGGAAAGGCCGTGATCCTAGAGGAACTTGAGATTCAGGCTAGAATTCGTGTCGAGGCAGAGATGAGGCTTCGAGCCAGGTAAGAGATGGCCCCATGTGGAGATGGCCTTGTAAGTTGGTAAATATGTTTGATAATATTTTTATGAAGCATTTGCATGTAGTGGCTATCTTGTGTGATAGAAGATCTAGTGGTTAACTTGTGTGATGCAAGACCTAGTGGACTTATGGCCATATGGAGGACTAGTGTTGTGGAGGGCTGATAGGTTGATGCCTCAAACCTTGGAAGGTTGTGAGGATGGATGGGCCTAGTCTCATTTGCATGCATTTGACATACATAAACATGGTTATATTCATATTTACATGCATTGCACCCTTATTGAGTCTTATGAATCATGAGGTTTTACCTCATGTGTAGATGTTGCAAGTCCAGATGCAAGTAGGGATGGCGCCAGGAGGCTGTTGTGGCAACTAGCTGTGTTGCTTGAGTTGTGCATTTTATTATCTCTTGTACGTAGCCATGTGGTGTTATGTATGTATACCTTGTGAGTAAATGTATGTGTTGTTGAGCGTTAAGTGTAATTAATTGTTGTAATCATCAAAGCGTGATAAATGATTGGGAGAATGTTCGTTATATATGGCTTAGTAGGAGAAGCCGAGTTTCGGACCGAGTAAGCATTTTCATTATGTAAGTGTTTGTTATGCTAGCTTTGTGCCTGGGTCACCTCTGGCTTTCTATGAGGCGAGCTGAAGAAAGGTGAAGCTCACTCAGATTTCGGGTCTTGGTCCGCTGAGTTTTCTTCTTTGAGTTGGGACTGATTCCTGAGTAGAGCGAAGGGAATGACGAAACCTAGTTCCCACCTAGGGCGTTTCCTGTTGAAACATAGTCCAACCCTTCAGTTGTGGTTCGTCAGGTGAGTAATCCAATCGATTATTTACTGGTGGCGTCCATAAGTGGGAGCGGGTCGTTACAGTTCGTATCAGAGCATGGCTAGCTATAATAGTGGGGAAGGCTAGCATGTTAGGGGTATCATGTATGGTCGGTTAAGTGATTAATGGGAGTGATTGCCAGAGTTTGAGTCAGCGATTGTTTGGCATGATCTGGATGTAAGTCAGAATGTCCTAACTGCTAAGTTGGGGTTGAGAATAGTTGGTTTATGGTCTCGAGATTGTGATGTGAGATTTATCTGATAACCTTGAAAGTTGGACATGTGGTCTGAGGACCCTAAGGGATTGGGTCGAGGCATTGAGGCCTGCAATGGTTGGAATGGTATGTTTGGATATTCCTATTCTAGGGATAAGAAAGTATCATAGATTGAGATGATATACCTGTGAGAGGTATATGGGTCGAGCAAAGAAGAACCGAAAATCCAAGTGTGGGTGTCAGTGTCAAGAAAACCTAAATATTAGAATTTGGGTGTATGGTATTTTCTAAGGATGAGGACTCCTTGAGATTGAAGTGTTGAGGCTCGTGTGTGGATACGAAGCCAAGGCATGACTAGTCCGAGAGGGGATTAGTGGAGCGTCCCTATGTCAGGGAATTGCTGGGTATGTTCGAGAGAATAGAGTTGTCCCTTAGAAGTGGTGCAGTAAGGCTTGTGCGCCTGAGATAGAATGAGCTAAAGGGGGGAGTTAGCTCGGGGCTCAAGGAAATGAGTCGTCAGCGAGCTAGGTGGCGAGCCCCAGGAAGGGGGTAAGGTTAATTATAGTGAGGCTCTATGGGGAGTGTGCATGTAATGCATCTGTATGTCATGGCCAATGAAGGCATGACGTAAGCAGAATCCAGAAAGACTCTGAAGGGAGTCGGGATGCTAGAAGTATGTGATGTGATGTGATCGTATTGTTATGATGATCCCGAAGGGGATGTGTCTAGGGTATGAGTAGACCCTAGTTAGTTTCATGATGAGACGAGGTCTAACCTTGGGAATGATTGGTGTGTGGCAAGTGGACCCTAGCGGGTGTTTATGAGATAGAAAATCCCTAATGGATCGAGCTGGAATCCAGGGGAATCCAGATTTGGGATAAAGGAGTTGGGCATGTGTAGATATGCATGTGAGAGCCATTGGGTTAGAAGTCCTAGTTGTGAAGGGCTAAAAGACCGTTCATGTGATTGATAGATGAGGGGCCAGTCAAAACTCTCATTATGACGCTTAGGGTCTGATGGGACGCCTAAGGTTGGGAGATGAGAGGTGAATAGACCCTCATGGTGATGCTTGGGGTCGGGATGATGCCTAAGGTCACGAGACCCTTGATGGGAGACAAGGAGGTCACCTAATGAAGGGTATGAATAGGTGTGTGGGCCGAGGGCGATGAGTGTGTGGCAACAGGACATCCATGGGCTACGCGCGCATGAAATGCCAACTTTAGATGCCAAGTGGGCATGGGCATGGTGAGCAATGTGGAGGCCCGAATTTTAAATTCCAAGTTATGGGAGCCTCAACGAGGCATGCTGGAAGGCCAAGCTGGGCATCTTGACTAAATGCACTGTGGGTGTGCAAGGAGAGACGGGAGGTCTCGATTTACCTGGAGGGTAATGGTAGGTGCTCTATGGCTATGGGTTCTGGAGCTTGAAGTAGGCTCAGCATGTCAGCTGTGGATTGAGAGATCATAGATAATCAAGCTTTGGGATGAGCTAGGTGGCGAAACGAATCATGATGGACTTGGATCCATGGTTGTGGAAAGTTGGAGCTTTCAAATATTGATTGAGAGTCGTGAGGTATGATCTTGTGGGGTAAGATCATGAGGCCTCAAGATGTGAAGTGGTTTGAGAGTCTCTTAAGCGGTAAGAGATGTAGAATCCTGGGTAGCGAGGCTCATGATGTGAACTTGAGGTTGCTTTTGGTCGAGGGTGGTGGAACCATCGTAGCTCGTGGAGATTTTATAGTAGCAAAATGCTACGGGTGCGAAGCAAATCAGTGATGGACCTGAGCCATGCTGTTGGAAACTGTTGTTGGGCCAGTGTAAGGGAGCAACACGGTAATGATGATTAGGTATTGGCTCTCTGAAGTATAGGGTAACACGATGGGGAAACAGTGTTGGGCCAGTGTATGGGAGTGACACGGTAATGATGACCAGGTGTTAGCTCGCCTAAAGCACAGGGCAACACAATGATTATGCAAATGGCCAGGGACTAAAGATTTGTGAGATGCACGGTAAGGGTGACGAAAGTTGTGGTCAGTCCCACTACTCAGTTGTGAGTAATAAGAGCTGTTAGGGCATTGCACCCAAGTGGGGGTTAAGCCCTTTATTTCAATAAAGCGGTGTCGAAATGGTTTAGTGAATGTTCAGGCGTGGTAGCGTCTCGTGATGTTCGAGAAAGAAACCCATGGAAAAGAAATGGGCCTAGCGTGAGAATAACGCTACGGTTGATGCCTACAGAGGATGGGTCTAATGCTAGGGACCACTGATATAGACAGTTAGTTCACAAGAGGGACTGCAGCCCTCTATGTGGAGTAACCTGTCTGTAGTGGAGACGATTAGATGCCGAAGACCTGGGGTATGCTGTAGGTTATGCTTGGGCTAGACCTAAATTTCCCTGAGGGTTGAAGTATCAGGGTAGTGCCTTTGGTTGTCATGGTAACAGAAGGTTGGTGAATCGATTGGGTGATGTCTTGTGGTGTGATAACAAGATATGTGGCGATGCTCCTTGCTAAAGGATGCTAACATGGTTGTGATTAAATTTGATCGAAATTGATCGAGTAAATTGAGATGAGGGACCCAGTGTGACCTTGCAGTAATGCGGGAAGATGGGTCGATGGGTGGAGTCAATAAATGGCTCCAGAATGTTAAGTGTCGTGGAGGGCAAGACTTACGAGTTGGAAGCCAACCATGAGATGGGAATATTGAAGCACATGAAGGCTTCGTGTAAGGGGATCTCTAATCCTGTGATGTGAGTTGTGGTAGGCTGAACGCGTGGCTAAGGCATGGTTTGGAATCCATGAAGGCTCGCAATTACACAGTCTAGTGTTAATCCTGAGGTGTCAATGCGAAAATTAGAAAGTATCCTCATGTAGCACTGGATGGATTTCCGGTTGATGACACAGGATCAGTTGCCAGATGGAAGCACCTGATGGCAATGATGAGAGCGTGAGGCTCGAGGACTGTGATGTAAAACCTTGTTGATTTCCATGTATGCCTTTAATATGAAAGTTCAGCGGGTCCTGGTGGTTACACCAGGCAGATTTTGAGAAAGAGATCCAAGGTGATAAAAGATGGTTGGTCAGGGCAGAATTGTGTTACTTGAAGGAGTGTTACTCCTTAGCAAGAGTTATAGATGATAGTGTTGAAATGTGGTCTAGGTAGAACTTGAGATGTTCTCCCAAGAAAAGATGAGCATGGGGCAACAGTGCTGGATGAACTTCCTAATGCACTACAACTCTATCAAAGGAGATCACCAGGGGGAAAGCCAGCGAAATGGCGAGTGCTTGAGTAGGAAGATGAGTTCTACGACATTGAGTGGAAGTGTGAATTCCACATGAATGGCAGGGGTGATTTCTAATGGATGGAGTTTATATCGAAGCGGTAGTCGATGATTGCAAGAGTAGTGCCTGGAGAAAGGATGTGTTGGTTGTGAGTCGGGCGATCTGGCTAGTGCTAATCGAGTTGTCTAGATGGAAGACGAATGCGAATTTAAAATGTTGCCAATGGGTAAAGAGAGCTCGAAGGAAGAGCTTATGAGACGTGATTGGTTCCCAGGAATGGTGTTTAGGTGATGTGATCACCTGATAGCTGTGAGTGATACAATTAGAGGGATGCCTTAGTGTATGGGCAGTTGATGAGAATTAACCTCGTGTCTAAGGTTAATGGTTGTGAAAGGAAATCGGCTAGTGAAGCTGTTGTGGCATTAGAGCCCATGTGATTGCTCACCAAGTGCTGTGAGCTGATTGAAACAAAAGGTATAAGAAGTTCAGGAGAAGCCAGAGTCTCTCAGGGAATTAGCTAGTTGCTATAGGCATAGCAAAGTGATATGAGGAAGACGGCCTAAGAGTGGGGTCGTGTTGGTTGCGATGACCAGTGAGATTCAAGGAGCAGCGAGTCTTTTGAGATAACATGGTGGTGTCATCGTCGCTGTCAGGGAAAAGATGTTGTCAGGAAGGTCAAAGGTAACCATTGTGCATGGTAGGATCTTGAAGTCGAGTATGAATGGTCATGAAGGCTGGTGCCTGTGAAATTTGAGATGCAACGACCGTGGAGGGAAATTCGTTGCTGTCTTGGTGTTGTCCTTGCTGAGAAGGACAAGGGGAACCGTTATGCATGGTTTGAGTCAGGTGTCTATTGCGGATTGATAATGAACCTGAATTTGGATGGCTGAAAGTTTCATGCCTCTAGAGTATGAGGCTCTGTCGAGAAATGGTGAGGATTGAAAGATCCTAATGAAATTGAAGTTGGGCGAGTAAAATCGGCCAGAAGACCGCTACAAGAGTGAGGGTGTAACCATGTTGGCTATTGTGGTGTGGATCAAAGGCACGAGTCATCCTACATGTGCGATGCAATAAGTGATTGTGTAGATGGTAACAAGCCAATCACTTGTGCCATGCACCGTGAGTGATGACGAGGGCCGATTAATAGTTCCAAGCCTTTAAACGCAATGGTAGGATCCCTGACTCGTGGTAGGGTTAAACAGCCAAGGTAAGGCCTAGCATGGGACATGATTGTGAAAACTGAATTGGGTGAAGTATTGAAAGGGGTTACTCAGTGAAGAGTTCCCTGGTCTGGGTGTGGGACCCCTACTAATGAGTAATATCGGCTAGAAAGGAAGGCCAGAGTAGTCTGTGTGTTTATGCGGAAAGAACTCCTGGTTGGGAGAAGATGGTGGCCCGAGCATGATTAAGCTCGAGACGAGAGTGTGATGAGGCGTGCATTGCTAAGCTCGAGGTGGACTCGGGTAGTGCACGTATGGTTGAAATGAGGATAACCTGGCATGGTGTTGGGTATGTCGATTATGCATAATCGTATTAATGAATGAGGCTCGGCTGGTCAAGGTAGTAGACCATGTATGAAATGGTCGAATTTGGCTGGGTGGGCCAAATAGATGCTTCCCATGTAGTGTTAGTAGGGTTAGTTGGTCGGTAATGAGAGGTTGCCATAAGAACCAACTCAAACTATGCATGCATATGATTAATGGCAGTATGCCATAGTGGAATGGGTGCCAGAGTGTTTTGTGGGCACTAGAAGAGACATTGCGGCGAGTGGTCAGTGCTAAACGTTACTGGTTGGACCAGTGTAAAAATCGTGGCCATGTGTGATTGGTAGTGGGAAACGTTGCCGTGTGTGATCGGCGTAAAAATTGTGGTAGACTGATCAGTGATGCAATGTAGCGAGAGTTTGTTTCGATTGAAGGGAAAATGGGAAGTAAACTGCAAAGCGATGCTGCGAGGTAGAGAAAATCCATCAGGAGATGGATATCGTTGCAATAAGCATGACCAGCGACCAGTTGTGCGATTTGGCAAGAGACCAAAGCGATATTCAGTTGAAGAATGTCCTCGAGAGGTGGAGGACCAAAAGGCTAAGTGAAGCCTTGAGGTGGAAATAGCCCAAGGTAAATGTGAGGAGTGGATAGGCCATGAGATTCTCGAGCATGAGAATTTGGCATGTAGCCCGAGAATGAGATTATCTTGGGCAGGAGATTATGGTAAAGTGAATTTCGAGGTCGAAATTCTTTAAGGAGGGTAGAATGTAATACCCAGTACTACATGGTATTGAGAATAAATAATTTTGATTATTTTGAAAGGACCTCGGGTGGTCCGGGAAGTCCAAGGGTCGGTTTCAAGAAATTAATTAATAAAATGGCCAAATTGATAGCAGAGAGTTCCTCGGGACTTAGATGTCCAGGGAAGAGGGCAAGAGATTGATGAGAGTCTCGAGATGAGGATAGTGACCCTGAAAGCGATCCGACCGGGAACAATTTTCGGAATAAATTCTGTATAAGCTCAAGTGGGTGTCAATACCGAATAGTTGGAGGGGATCTCCTAGACACTGAGAGGACCCTAGGGGTGGTTCGGTTTTCTGAGTAAAGCAACCCTTAGGTGTTTTCGGGTCGAATAAAAGGTCTCGTATAGGCGCAAGGACGAAATTGGCTTTATCGAGTAAAAGTCAATTATTAATTTTGGACAATTAAGGTTTGGTGGCTTGGAGGTAATTAATTAAAATCTTGGGAGGGTCCAAGTATAATTATTAGAATCCTCAAGTGCAATTAATGTTTCCTTAAGTGAAATTATGGAAAAATTAGTGGGTTATATATGTAATTAGTACATATATATAGGCGTGAGAAAGCTTCCTTGAAGCTTCGTGTGTGCCTCCGTCATTTGAAATGGCCGAACAGAGAGTGGGATAGAGAGAGCTCGTGTGAGGTGGAGAAGTGGCCGAAAGATGGAAGAGAAGAGAGATCGCGAGAGGCCGAGAGCGAGAGCCGCAAGAGAGAGAGGGAGAGAGAGAGAGCATGATGGCCAATCGGCCATGGCAGCAGCCGCCATGGCCAACGAAGAGGAAGTAGCTGCGTGGGAGGCGTCGACGATCGGTGGGTCACGGCGAGCTGTAGCCGAGGCAACCGGTGAGGTCGCGGCTCACTATGGCGGTGAAAGACGGCCGCGGCAAGGCAGCCAGTAGCTCCACCGATCGACCATGGCAGCCGGCAGTTGCAACGAGGCTGGGGCAAGCCGCGGTGGTTCGCGGTGGTCACGTGGTGGCAAGCAGCAAGCAGCGGTCGGCCAGAGGCTGAGGCAGTGGCGATCGAAAAGCCAAGTAGCGACGGTGGCTAGCTGGTCGGGTGCGGTTGCAGGCCAACCTATCACGGGAAGAAACCGCGTAGAAGATGAAGCATGGGAAGGGAAGAAAAATAAAGAAGAAAGAAAATAGTGAGAAAATAAAAAGAAATTTGAAAAAATGGAGAAATTTGGTAGAAAAATGTCAAAAAATTCTAGAAAATTAGAGGAAAATTCTGGAATTTATTTTAAGACCCGAGAAGCATGCTGGAAGCTCGAGAATGGGATTTCAGACATGCAGTGGCAACTCGGGAGCCAACGCCGGTGTGGGTGTCTGATCAGCTTTCTCCTCTAAATTAGTTGAGGTAAATTAATTTAATTATTTTCTAGTTATTTTCATTATGTGAGATAATGAATTGTGTAATATTGGTTGGATTGAACCCTCGGAGGGGTTGATTGGAAATTGTTAATGGCTGGTTTATGCCGTGGTTGGCGTTGTTTGGAGATAGTTGTGGGTGATGTTTGCAGTGTATGGAAAAATTGAAGCCTTGGATTAAATCCTAATATTGTGGGGTTTTTGTGTATTTGCCTCTAGGTTCGACCGGAAAGACCGTGATCCTAGAGGAACTTGAGATTCAGGCTGGAATTCGTGCCGAGGCAGAGATGAGGCTTCGAGCCAGGTAAGGGATGGCCCCATGTGGAAGTGGCCTTACAAGTTGGTAAATATGTTTGATAATGTTTTAATGAAGCATTTGCATGTAGTGGCTATCTTGTGTGATGCAAGATCTAGTTGTTTAACTTGTGTGATGCAAGACCTAGTAGACTTATGGCCATATGGAGGACTAGTGTTGTGGAAGGCTGATAGGTTGATGCATCAAACCTTGGAAGGTTGTGAAGATGGATGGGCCTAGCCTCATTTGCATGCATTTGACATACATAAACATGGTTATATTCATATTTACATGCATTACACCCTTATTGAGTCTTATGACTCATGAGATTTTACCTCATGTGTAGATGTTGCAAGTCCAAATGCAAGCAGGGATGGCGCCGGGAGGCTGTTGTGGCAACTAGCTGTGTTACTTGAGTTATGTATTTTATTATCTCTTGTACGTAGCCATGTGGTGTTATGTATGTATACCTTGTGAGTAAATGTATGTGTTGTTGAGCGTTAAATGTATTTAATTCTTGTAATCATCATAGCGTGATAAATGATTGGGAGAATGTTCGTTATATATGGCTTAGTAGGAGAAGCCGAGTTTCGGCCAAGTAAAGATCAGCGATGTATGTTCTCATAAATCCCCAATACTCAGCTAAGTGTTTGTTATGCTAGCTTTGTGCCTGGGTCACATTTGGCTTTCTATGAGGCGAGCCGAAGAGAGGTGAAGCTTACTCGGGTTTCGGGTCTTGGTCCGCTGAGTTTTCTTGTTTGAGTTGGGACCGATTCCTGAGTGGAACGAAGGGAAGGACGAAGCCTAATTCCCACCTAGGGCGTTTTCTGTTGAAACATAGTCCAACCCTTCAGTTGTGGTTCGTCGGGTGAGTAATCCGATTGATTATTTACTAGTGACATCCGTAAGTGGGAGCGGATCGTTACAGTAACTGAACCATTTTTAACGGTTCCAAAAAAATAAGAACCGTAACCGAACCATTACATATATAAAATCAAACCATAACCAATCCGTCACACCGGATCGGTTTCAGTTCAGTTTCAGTTCTATCCAATTAACATTTAGCTTCTAAACATTTTCGCAAAATATGAAATTACAAACAAATTTATTAATTAAAATAAACCCATAACTTCATTAATGCTTCAAGTCTTGAAGTAAAAGTAGAACAAAATAATTCATAGACTATCTCATCAAATAAGATTACATCCATTTATTATAGCAATAACACATAAATGCCTAGAAATAAAAGAGTTCATGAATCTCGCTAGTTTCCTAAAAAGTGATATTATTTATGCATATATATATGTATATATATACCAAAAAATTATAATATATATATAAGTATAATTTCGATTCCGATTCAGTTTAAACCACGGTTTGGAAAAAAAAAATCAGTAAGCAAACCAAATATATCGGTTCTTAATTTTTTAAAACCAGAACTTAACCATTGAATCATAAAACTAATCTAAAAAGCACGGTTAGGTCCGATTTGGTCTGGTTCACCGGTTTTCGAATATTTTTTGACACCCTTAGATGAAAGGAAGATTGATCAAATCAAGAAATGCTTACGAAGATTTAGGAGGAAGTATGTAGACTCAAATATGTAGTTTTTATTTTTTAATGCAATGTTTACAATGCAAAGTACTTTTTTTTCTTCGTTTGGGGTTTTGTCCCATTGAGTTATCCCCAAACAAGGTTTTAATGAGGTCTCATTATTCTTCTTTATCGTTTGTAATTTTTTATAATTTTAATAAAATTAATTAATTAATAATTTTTATTTTTTTATTTAATTTATATAAAGGGCACACTTAAAAAAAAAAAATTGCCCTGACCCTAAAACACCCAGGATCGGCTCTGGATTTATTTATACATATATGTATGTTTGTACCTCCCCACCTAGTGGGATTGGGTTTGATATCTTGTTTATACATATGTGTATATATTGGTATATACAATCAGTTGCTTTTTTATAAAATATTATGCATTTAATATAACATATATCTATACAAAGTCATGAATATATACAAAAAAAATTAATAATTTAAAAACATACTGAATAATGCAAATTGACATGTGCCTCTAGAAAATTCTCTAAAAATTTTGTTATAAAGGAAAAAAAATATTTAAGTGCCACAAGTAACTATGTTTTAGATGCAAATAGTTCAATTAAATTGGACATATTTTAAGAAAGCATATTTTAAGAAAGTTCAGCAATAAGTGAAAGACTTATGGTCGATAGAAGTTTGACAAAATATCATGTCTTGATGAGAATAAATTTAATTCTCGTAAGTGCAGGAATCAATTGATAGTATAATGTGCAAGCATAAGAGTTGATTCCACATAGATTTGTCAAATTTATGTAATTAAATTTAATTATATTATGTCCTAAAAATAATAAAAATCGGGTAATAAGTATTGCCTTAGAATATCTAATCAATTAAAGAGATTAATTAATTAGAACAATTAAATCAATGCAAAAATTAACTAAAACTTTATAAATAATTTTTTTTTAATCACTAAATGCTAATCCGATTTCATTAATACTTTGCAATTTTCTGTCTTTAATCCTATAAATCACAATTCAATTCTAGGGCTCGTTCTTCCTAATTTATGATTATTCCGTTAGGTGTTCAGGTGTAATTAAATATTTTTAATCATCAAATTAACCATGATATTTAGTATAATTTGTGACCATTAAAATCAAAAAAACATACATCAATAATCAAATAAATATTTTACCTTGGTATCTACATCAAATATCTATTCATTCATTCAAGAGAGCATTTATTGCTCATCATATGGTGTTTACCACTAATATATATATATATATATATATATATCTCATACAATCAATTTATTTATATCAATAAAAAGATTAAATTAATCACAATGAATGAAACTAAAATTAAGAATTGATTAAACAATAGTTCCAAACGATGTAAAATATTCATGTAAATTAAATTAGTTCATAGCTTAATTAATATTATCCATAAAATAAATAAAAATTAAAGCTTCCCTGTCCAGATCTGCAACCAGATCTGTATTATATCTGGTTTGCCAACCAAATCTAATGGAATGGAAGCTTCATCCACATGCGGCTCGCTTTATGCGTGACCAGGCCGTGCCTTGCGTGCGGCCAACAGCTGCCTCCTTCAAATGCTGCTACAGCCTTGCGTGCCCTCCTTCACTGCTCAGCCACGGCTTGCGTCCCTCTTCCTTTTTTATACCTTTTGATGTCTAGGGTTTACTTTGAAGATTAGCTGTTGAAATGTCTAAAACAACACTTGATTTATTGGATTAATTTTTGGCCCTTGATTTATTAATTTTCGCATTACAGCAGTGGGCTTCACTTGAGATGCAATTTTCACCCTCAAAATAACAGAACTTGCTAACGTCATAAACATGAAAGTTGTAGCCATGTCTCTTGGCTTTCTGTAGCAACAAGAATAGCGTTAATCTCAAATATATACAGAAAGTTATGCCCAAAATACTGCAGGGCTAAAATTTATCCTAAATCATTTTTCCTGCAAAATACTCACCAAACACATCAAACAACCAATTTCAAAAAAAATTGTAGCATAAAATATAGAAAATAAAGCATAAATAACATCACAAATATGGTGTTATCATGTATATCTTATGTCAAGTTCGGTTCACCATAGATAGTATCCTAATCAACCAAAATCTCATAAAATGTTCAGTCAAAATTAACTACGAAGTTTAGTTAACCAAAGTTTACCTTGAGGTTAACCAAAGTGAGTCAAAATGCTCTCATCATTTTCAATTTTTTAAGTTTGGCCGACTGAATTTCATCTCCTAGTCAACATGAAACCTTCTATAATGCACCATGTCTATTTTCAAACCAAGTTTAATCGACCAAAGTCACCACTTCAGTCAATCAAAGTCTATTGGAATCTTAATTACATTATTGACTTGGTCACTTTTTGAAGTGTTTTTAATCTCGAAAATTAATCAAAACCGCCAAGTATTTATGCTAGTGAAAATGGAAAGTGAAACACATTACAATCTGATTCAAGTTGATATTCAAGGACTTGCTCTAAAAGTTTTTGCTACTTATTATTGTCTATACCTGTGAAAAGCTTGGTCTGGATCATGAAACTAAATTTGTTGCATATATCCATTGTCATAATGGATTCAAAAAGGCAGTGTAGGGTAGCTTCAAAGCACACACAAAGATAGGTGCAGAACAGAGTACAACTCTCTGTCATTCAAAAGCTAAGCCAATTTTATAAAATGGAGATTGAAGTTCTCAACTAACAAGTGTTCGTTAAACAAAAGTATGAGTGGGAAGAGATGCAAATTACACCAAACACATGAGTATGAAAGTGATCAATTATCTCAAGAGCTAAATGTGTTAAAGGAAATGGTAAAGATTAACAATATTGAAGGATCGAGCTCTTACAATGTCACCATTTCAAGACAAAGGAGCATAGGTGATCGTTGATTTCTTTAGGGTCATAAATAAGGTTAAGTTTAAGGGGAAATGTTGGAAAATTAAATTTAACTATAAGTTGAAAGGGTTAGACACGTGTGATTTTAGATACATTGAATGTAAAGTAAAGAGTCATATGTGGTCTTGGAAATTAATTAGATATTTGTGAATAGTATTTCATTATATCTAATTGTGTTTACTTCATACCAAAGTTCGTGTCTGTGAGAGTCCATGAGTACCTAGCTAAGTAGTCATGTTTTGTAAAACAAAGTAATGCTTGGTTCGCAATGAAATATATATTCTCGTAGTGCTTGACCTCATAAGTTTTTAGCAGTAGTCTTGATGATAATATTATTGTTTTATTTCAACTATCAACATTCAGTATCAACACAATCACACATAATGTGATTGTGAGTTAGAGGAAAAGAATGATACTTTTACTCCAACATTAAGAGCAGTGGAGCATGCAACAAGACACTTTCTTGAAGAAGATTATTATAGTTAAAGACTTGGGTTTACTTTTCAAAGAAAGAGAGTCAAATGCATTTATAGCTTTCAAGAATTCCAAGGCTCTTAGTGAAAAGGAAAAGCGCCCATGTAGTTAAATCTTTGAGGTTTGATAGATAAGATGAATGCACATTAAAAAAAAATTCAATGAATTTTGTGAAAAATGTGTAATTTGTCACCCTATAATCATTTCAAGGTCTCCATAACAAAATTGTAATATCTAGAAAATTTTTAAAAATATTCTAAAGAAATACGAAAGTCAAAGAAATAAAGTCAATGGGTTTATTAATAATCTTGTCAAAGACTATAACCTTTTAAGGGAATTTTGATAATTTCCCTAAAATTCAAACATAAATAAGGACATTTTGGGAAAAAATTTAAGGGTATAAATGCAAGAATTTTAAGAAAATAAGGTTGTAGTGTGATATTTCAAAGGTCCTTGAGGTGCGAGTGTACTCAGAACTCTGGGATGAAATTGAGAACCAAACTTTAAAGGGGCCCAGTGGCACTCTTTGAACCTTAACGACTGACCAACAAGGACCTAAATGAAAGAAGAAATAAAGATAAGGGGTCTAACTGTAATTTTCAAAAACATTTAACAGTGGAAGTTTAACCCAAATCTGAGCATGGAGCAGGGTACAAGGTGGGTGTTGGGATATTAAAGTGGGGGAGTAAAACCCAACTCCTTCCCTAAGAGAATTATAAAATAAATCATTTAAGTAAAGTTTTATATACATGAAACACATCATTTAGCCTTGGACGTAATATTGCACCTCGATAAAAAGCTACCATAATATGTGATCTACCACAATATTTGTCAAAAATATTTATAAGAAAACAACTACCACAATATCTCATCTTTATAAGAATAAGCAGTTGATAAGTTCTTTTTGTTGAGTTATAAATCATTATCATAATTGAGGTCTTTGTTGCTAACCTAGTAATCAATAAGAACTTTTACAATTTACATGGGTGAATAATTTTGTACCTTGCTTTCCAAGGAATTCTGCATCATCAACTCACATTGGATGAACATAATGTGATGTCATCTGTGCTTGGACAATGTATAATTGCTGGTCCATTAATAGAAAACAAGATAGGTTTGGGTGGGACATGTAATGAATGTAGGCTTCCTTCCAGCATTTCCAACACTTTAGTCATTGATGGACGGTTTGAGGGATCGGTTTGTATGCACCACAAGCCAACTATTATCATCTTTCTTGCCTTTTCATTTTCTTCTTGGCTTGTAATACAATGAAGCCCAATTTCTTGTTCTTTTTCAAGATGTATGTAAATCCAATTTGGAAAATACATCTCACTACTACAAACAAAGGCTGAATCATTCCAATTTTCTCTTCCCACAACCATGTTCAAAATCATCATCCCATAACTATAAACATCTACTTTATAAGAGATCCCTCCGTAGTTTCTTGAAAATAGCTCAGGGGCAATATATCCAATCGTCCCTCTTGTTCCAAAAAATGATATGATACTTTGCTTGTGAAGACATTGTTTAGCAAGTCCAAAATCAGATATTTTGGGACAAAAATTTGCATCTAGAAGAATGTTATGAGGCTTTATATCAAATTGCAAAATCCTTGTCTTGCAACCCAAATCGAGGTACTCTAACCCTGTAGCAACACCAACAACAATCTTATATAATTCTTCCAATCCCAATTCATGTTCTTTTGGCATATTTCTATCATGTATAAATTTGTCGAGAGATCCATTAGCCATGAACTCATAAATTAGAGCTCTTTTTCCACTCTCATAACAAAAACCCAATAGATTTACAATATTAATATGAGATGTCCGACTTATACTTGCCACCTCATTTATAAATTGTTTTCCATCGCCTTTTGATTCCTTCAAAAGTTTCACCGCCACGAGGTGCCCATCATGTAACTTTCCTTTATAAACACCACCAAACCCTTCTTCGCTGAGTTTATGTTTGAAGGAGTTGGTGATTTTCTTAATATCCAAATAGCTATATCTTTTAGGGATAAGAGAACCAAAGCTCCTTAGAAAAACCTCAACATTTTGATCATCTATTTCCTTGAGATTTACAAAACAAAGAAATTTTTTTGACAAGTATTCCCATGCGAAATAGTAGAACAGTATTATCAAGGCCACTAATACAGCAGTTCCAATACCTGTAATCAAACATTCAAGATGAAAATAATTGCAGAAATTATTAGACATATAAAATTTCAAATTTATATAGGTTATATGTGCTACTTTTAAGTAAAACATATATCCACTTACATCAACACATACAAGTAATATTTAAATTAACTTGAAAAGATCAATTTTGTGGGTTAATTAGTTTCATAAAATTTATTTTCATCAAGTTAGTTAAGCAACCCGATAGTGGCTATATATGGCCGTGACCAACACTACTTCATGACAAGTATAAACTAGGTTATAAACTAGGTTAAAACCCCCCTAGGGGCGCCCAAGCAGTTTCTGCGAGGTGTAGGAAGCCCGAATGTCCAGGTTCGAATCCCTTCATGGCCGCTTGCTCTGGTGTGCTGGGATTTACCTCCTCTCTACACGACTAGGGCCTCGATGGAGGGGCGCCCTCAAGAAAGCGCATCCCAAATATAAACTAGGTTATAGGTTTAAATTAATCTTTCCAACCCCTTTTAGACATTTATAATTATTTTTCATATAAAAAAATCCGTCTACTTCTCGCAACATAGCCAAATGGTTACAATAACTTCAAATGAGTATAAAAATATTTGACATCTAAATACATTATATCTATCATATAATAAATATCAAAGCATATGTAACAGATTATTTCTAGTTTTTATGCCTTTTGTTATTGTCCAATTTTTCTTTTCATTTAAAGCAAATAAAGAACCTAGCATGTTAGTTGACAACTTTGATTTATTTTCAGTTTTTTTAATATAATTTTTTTTCTTCTCTCGCCTTTTTGTACGACTGAGCTCAGGAGGCTAGGTGACTCTCTGTAGTCGCCACAATTCCCACACTTCCAGGACCATGTTTGAGAGTCACCGACTATTTAAAAATACCCTACTCTTGTTTTTATATTTTTGAAAGATTTAAAATAATTTAAAAGCAAAAAGCAAGCAATAAATGACATTTCCTGATTTTGTTTAAAAAAATCAGGGAAATGAAATGGAAAACTAAAATCACGATTTGTAGCCTGCTGCTTTTGATTTTTTTTAATTTTTTTATACTCATTGATCTCAAAACGTAAACAGAATCAGTTTAAATGTTTGTTTTAATTTATAATAAATTAAAATTTTTGGAAAAAAATGAAAACAAGAAAAATATATTTTTTGTTTCAATTTTGTTCCATTTCCCTTATTGGAGGCAGAAGAGAAAAGAGAAATAATTAATAGAATAATTCAAACAAAGTAATGAGGAAATTATTATGTACGGATAATAAATATAAGTAAGTAAATCTCTAATACTCGACTAACAGGTAAGAGGTGTTCATTGTTGTTCAAATTATGGTAGCTCATATGTTCGAGAGGTTTTATGCTTAGAATTTGTTTTCGTTACAAATTTTAAATTTTACAGCAAAATTTAAAATTGGTGTGTTGGTCATCACCAACAAGAAAGAAGCAGGGCAGAAACAGAACAATGAAAGAACAAATAGAGAAGTTAGTTTAGAAGGTTTTCTTTACCTAAGGGAAGGATCAGTTTGAGGTTTGGCCCTGCAATAAACAGCAGGTTAAACGAATTATTAGGTAATAGTCTAATACATATTATTGCAGACTCTCCCTGGTTGGCTCAAGCTTTCTGGGAGAAAAAGGCACAATGATACTGCTGAAGATAGAGAAGTAACAGCAGGCATAGCTGCAAGATTCATGTGCAGGTGTACCAGAGAAGTACCGTTTTTTTCTTCTTTGCAGTGAAATGTTTGGTTGATGGTGGTCTGGCATTGGCCTCCTCTCCCATGACAATTGAGACAATCCCCGGACACTTGCAATTCGACATAAAAGGTACCATTCAATAGTTTTAATAGATCGTCATCGTTCTCACCAGGTTCGGTTTTATTTTTAGATGGCTTTAATAGATCGACATCGTCCTCACCAGGTTCAATTTTATTTTTAGATGGCGTCGAAGTCAAAGGCAGATGAATGGTGTCGCAGCCATGAAAAGAATCGGCAGAAGCAGAAACGTTGTGATGATCATCTAGTGGATGCTTGTTGTAGTACAAATAGAAATCATCACAGCCTCTGTATTTGAAATACTCATCCTGAGCTGGAGGGTTAAATGGAGTGCTTTTCCTGCACTTGAAGAGGATGAGATTGTGAGGGATAGTGAAGGAAATAGAAGGAGAACTGGGTAAGCTAAAATTCCGGAAGCCACTGCAATCCCTGGCACGGAAACGATCTGTGAACTCTGGGTGATGGAAGACTTTAACACTGGGCGTGGATGAGATTTCATCTATCTCAAATGATTCTTCGCTTCCAAAATTGATAAATGATTCACCATGTTCAGAGCAAAGAACAGTGCACAGCCCGCATTGGGGATTGTTGTTACTGGAGAAAGGAAAATAAAGTGTTCCGTAATTTCCGCAGGGAAACGACTTGGGACAGGTAATCTTGATATTATTGTTGCTGTTATCATGAGCAGAAACAGCGGGATGAGACAGGAAATACAAGGCCACAAACGGAAAGAAAGAAACAGCCGCCATCGATCTGAATCGCTAAATGCCCACTTTTCACTGCAATTTAATTGGGCAAAAGAGGATGGGAATTACAATACAAGAATCGTTAAATATGCATGTTTGAGATGATGAAATAATGAAGGAATTTGCAGCTCAAGCACGGCAGTGAATTGACCCCGACGACTTCGTCCCAATCCCCACAAAGAATCCCATTGCCTAGCCACGCTAGAAAATTCAATCCAGTGGGGCAGGAGGAGTTTTGAGTTTCCCACACAGCTGCTTCCTCGTCGACCCGCCCCTCCAACTTGCGAAGACCTCTGACTCTTCTTCGTCCATGGCGTAGGGGGCTCAGCCTCGTTCATTAGTCATCATCTCTTACTTCTCTTTCCCATCCCACACTAGACGGCAAGCTCTCTCACAATCTTCCAAAGAAGTGTCAATTTCATGGAAAATGCTACCATACTTGAAGAGTATTTGGTGGTGCTCTGTTAAATACAAAAGTTTTGTTAATATTAAACACCGTTCACATCGTATTGATAATTAATTTCAGATTAAGCATTGCTATTTTATAATTGAAAATGCGTGCAAAACTATTAAGAATATGTTAACCGGCACTATAGAAATTGGAATGCATGTGTAAAGGTAATAGTTGGTGGGATTTTATTGTATTGTATTGTCTTTAAATATTGAAATAGTCAAAATTGGGGTTGGCCGGGAAATTAAATGTTACATATATACTGAAATTTGTAAAGTGGGGCCATCCTAGCAAATCTCGAGAATTTGTAAAGGTTTGGGTGAATGCATAAATGCATCCTTTGTATTTTAGTAGGAAAGTAGAAAAGTCTTGTGACACTTTAAATTTTTAAAGCATTCCATTAGACACTTTTACTTCAAAAAAAAAATAAAATTATTAATTTTTTTTTTAATTTGTAATAAATTAAATGTATTCTTGTACTTCACTAAAAAAAGTCTTGTGACACCTTGAATTTTTTTTTTTAAAAAAAAAAAATTAACAAGTGAAAGAGTTAAATATTTTTTAAGCAAGTTTGGGTGGCACAGGATATTTTTGATAAAATAAAAAAGTGAATTAATTTAATACAAATTAAAAATTATTTAATAGTTTCACTTTTTTAAAGTAGATATATTTAATGAGACATTTTAAAAGCTTAGCGTGCTACAATACTTTTTTACTAAAATACAGGAGTGCATTTATGCCTTCACCTTAAAGCTTTTAAAGAAGAATATGATAGTTATGGTCATTGTTTGGTACAAAATATTAAATTTTGATGAGATAAAATTAAAAATTTGTATGCCCAATAATCAGTTCAGGTCTATGAAAATTCAAGTGGCATACCTACAAAGGATCAAGTGGCCCAAATGATCAAATGACTTACAAGACAAAACCATCAAAACCAAAATCAAGTGGACTAATAATATAGGCTAAAAAAGCTAAAAGATGGCAAAGCAAAACATGAAGAGCAAGAAACTCGGCCATGACTGAGTAGGTACAAGGCTTCTTGAACATGAGTGGCCTTCCTCTCACTCGTCCATAAGAAAAGGGAAGCCTGAAACAAGTCGACCTATATCAAGCCATATAGTATTAGAGGCTACAAAAGGGACTCAGGACAAGGAGATTGATGAACGGAGAAAGAATGAGATCAATAACCGACTAGCTTGGTAGCCACTCGGTCATAACCAAGTGGCCTCTTTCCCCTACTCAATCATGATAGCTTGGTCCACCTCAAGCCTGATATATTCCCTCCCGAGCACAAGACTCAATAACTTGCCACCCTTGGAAGCCTCTCTCAACATGATCAAGAGACTCTTCCGGGGTGACTCACAAGTTGCCTACTCGTACAAGACCATCTCGTTACCAAGACCCTCTCGTCGACGGTGTGAAACCTAGTCAAAGAATCCCCAAAGATTCCTTAAAGATGCCTCTGATATTCCCGCATAAAAACATGGATAGAATGCCACGTGCCAACCTCTTTCTCCTCTATAAATAAAGGGGCTATCTCCTTACTCAGGTATGCTCACTCAGGTGCTGAACTCTCTCATTGCACTCCAGCATTCTCAAGAGACTAACTTAAGTTTCGGAGGGTTTACATGGGGATACTTACCCGCGCCCCTAACCAGCTTCTGTCTTAGCAAGTCTCTAGTCATTTGGAACCTAGTTGGTCATTTTGAACATAGTTACTCATTTGAACCTATTCAATCATTTCGAACCCAATCAGTTATCTTGAACCCACATAATCATTTTCGAGGTCTCAAGATCACTTGCGTCCATACTTAGAGCTCTCAAGATCACTTGCACCAAAACTTGGAACTCTTAGGATGACTTGCATCTAAACTCGAAACTCCCAAGATCACTTGACACCCATGCTGTAACGCCCCACTTTTCAAATATATAATGATGCTAATAATGACCTCGGGCGTTATTAGAAACCCTTAATCAACGGAAGCACTGGATCAAACTTGTAAGCTTAACCAAATCTTAATAAATGGGCCACTAGATTTCCTTCACAAGCACAAGAAATGTATACGACTTTCAATACTCCAAAAAAACACAACACGTCACTATATGTATAACTGTAGGACACCCACACACACCTCTTACAACCTTGAGTATCCTACCTACTATTTATAATACATTATTTGGATTATAAGGGTACATAATGAAATAAAACCCAGAGCTAGCCGTAAAACCCAAAGCTAGCCACGTACCACCTCTTTGCCCTTGCTCGAATTGGAACCTGGATCACCTGGCACGTCAATATACCTGGGACGTTGAATATCCTCGGGGTATGAAACACCTAACTTAGATAATAACATCTAAGTAAGTGGTAAGAAAGAAAGGAAACAGTGCATGCAAGAGCAAAAATGTAATATATCAAGAAGTCTCCTCGAGTCACCATCATTCCTATCGGCCCTCGTGTGAAACGCCTCAGTCCCACCTGTAAGCATGTGATAGGAGTCCAACCCTTCAGCCCCACCTGTAGGCATGGCCCCACCTGTAGGCGAGGGATTGCCCCTCCTTCCCGATCATCGTGACTCTCCAACAAGCAGCCAACCATCATATACAAGTTCCTGATCCACCAATAGCCACTATCACCAAACAACATGTTGAAGACAAAGCAAAAGGAATATGTACAAACTAAGGATTATCAGCTAGGTACGACCCCACCTGTAGGCACGATGCACAAACAAAGGAAAAATATGGTGTACAAACCACAAGCCACGCACGAGAGTAATCATGTTTAACCCCATCGACGAACCACAACCACAAACTCCGTGATACAGGCAAAATAGGAAATAAATGCTCAGAAGCAAGGAAACATGAGATGTAAGCCACCAACCCCACACAAATGAGACCAAGGATAATCAAGAAGAAGCAAGAAGCATGCGAAAACCACTCACCTT
Source organism: Diospyros kaki (assembly GCA_036245055.1). Taxonomy (NCBI): domain Eukaryota; kingdom Viridiplantae; phylum Streptophyta; class Magnoliopsida; order Ericales; family Ebenaceae; genus Diospyros; species Diospyros kaki. The sequence goes on from BSEG01000010.1 coordinate 7,901,040, forward strand.
CGGGTTCACTAGAAAGTACCGTTTACACGCAAATTGAGGTTTATTGCCAAAACATGAGTTTTCGTAAGGCAAATGTCAAATATTTTTTTACAAAGTTGTAAAGCATTAAAAGGGGAGCATGCCATAAAAATTTCAAGGAAAAAGAAGGCTACACGAGCCCTCACGTGCCCCAAGAAGGGGTCTCACGTGTTGCCATGCGCAGCCCCCACCCGACGCGTGAAGCTCACTAGCCGCCCTTGTTTTTGGACAGCTTTCGATCTCCTTCATTTTTTAGCCATATCTCAGCCGTTTTAACTCCGATTTGACCCTTGTTTTTTTCCTATAGCTTCATTTTTCAATGCTCTACAAGATTATAATAAAAATCCAGACTTACCTCGCTGTTTTCCAACTGTTTTGGCCGTTCACTCCCGTTTTTTGTAGAACCTCCCTCTCTCTTTTAGGATCAGAATTCTCACTTAGAAGCCTCTCAAAATAACCTCCCTTCCCCCCCTTTGGACATGTCCGAATTCTCCTCCCCATAGCCTATTTATAGAAGTGCTCGAATCCCATTTCACCACGTGTTGCCCTTAATTATTACTCATCACTACTCTTCTATCCCTTTGCCATGTGTCACCACAAGATTTGGCCACTTGGACTTGAGATTTGATGCTCATAATTTCCATGTGTCCCAATCCCATTGTGCCAAGTGTCATCAAGATCATCATTACTTAGATTTGGGGATTTGGCTTTATCATGCTTGCCACTTGGCTCAATAAGATGGTGACATTTGTCCTTGAGATTTGTACCTTAATCATGACTTTTCTCCCTCTGTGACAAGTGGCCCTAGAGATTTGGGCCTAATTATGACACATCTAAGTCCCCGACGAATAGTTTACACCACGTGTCATTGAGATTTGAGCCACCATCATTGTTTTTATCTTATGGCGCCATGTGTCCCTTGAGATTTGGGCCGCTATCATTACTTTCATCTCATGGCGCCAAGTGTCCCTTGAGATTTGGGCTGCAATCATTACTTTCGCAAATTTCTTTTCCAAGAACTACATATGCATCCCGAGACCCTTAAATTTTTGGAAGATATTTCATTTATTCAATGACAATTGCTTACAAAATCTTCGGGTATTACACATGCAATACCTCGAATCTGTTAGACCTCACATGACTCACTCCTACATTAAAAATTTATTGTTGTAGTCAAGTAATAACAATTGGTGTTGTCTGTAGAAACTCGAACAAAAAGCTAAGCAAAAATCATTCTTGATGGATAACACCAAAGGCAATTGACAGACTCTCTCTCAGGGTGTGGAGACTCTCCTACCTTTATGAGACTCTCAGCAACAGGTAGGAACTCACCTACCTCCACCAGACTCTTAGCAACAGGTGGCAACTCACCCCCTCCACCAGAATTTCATCACCAATTAGAGGTTCACCCTGATGGTCACCTCCCAGGTCAACTTGACAAATCTGAACAAGCTCTACTTATGGTCTCTTAGGTAGAATACAAGGCCTTGCAAGAATAAAACCTTGAAAGGATGTAAGTGCTTTGAGAAATGGCCAGAATGTTGCAAAATGTGGTTCCTCGTGACGTGATGTCGTCTACCTTGAAAAAATTGTACCAGAAATGGCTCCACTGCACAAGACAATGGGGAGAGAGATGTTCAATAGAGAAATGTTTAAGACAATCAAGTTCAAAATTCAAAAAGAAGAGAATTGTTCAAAACTTATTGGAGTATATGTTTTAAGGGGAGTTTTGAATGTTTAATGAGGTTGTTTTATCGGCATAAAAAAATGAGAGATTGTTGTATTTGAAAGGGCTATTTTGATGCTTGTCCAAAATAACTCTATGTAAAGAATCAAGTTAACAACATTCAAATGTGTATTAAGTAAGAATGTATTTGTCATTCAAGTAATATATGTTATTACTTGACTAACTAAATGAAAATATAGGAAGAATCAGCTTAGGACTTAGGGTAAATTTAACATACACTCACTAAACTTTAAAAATGTAACTACTTACTCATTGAACTTTGGATTGTTACTACCTGCTCATTGAACTTTGCTCAACGTCAACCATCCATCATCCATTGTCTCGTTACATCAACCAACCATTGCTGGAGCTGAGTTGGCCAAAAATAAGGATTTGATAGGGTCATTTTGGATTCCGTTAGCCAAGCAGTGATGTAACAGGTGATGGATGGTTGACGTTGAGCAAAGTTCAGTGAGTAGATAGTAACAATCCAAAGTTCAGTGAGTAAGTAGTTACATTTTTAAAATTTAGTAAGTATCTGCTAAATTTAGCCCTGGACCTACATTACTCAACTATGATTTGAAAGTAGTTAACTTCCTACTAAAGAATAGAGAAGCAGTAAAAATGTACTCAACTAATGTATAATGTTAGTCAACTCCTAGTTTGTGCTCTCAAACTATCACTTAACTACTTCTGTAAGTAGTCAATTTCCTACCAAGATATAGAGAACTCTTCATTCTATGGTCGGCTAATATGAATTATTAATTGATTCCTAAGACGGGACTCTTGTTTGAACCATTAAAGAAATACTGAATTAGTTCAACAGATTAGTCGATTTTCGATATAACAATAGAGACCTAGTCAATGCATAATCGACTAATAAGGAGACAAACTCGACTAATGTGCTTTGATGCAATAGAGGTCTTACGTTACTAAAATGCCTGTACATAATTACTATATTTTGCACTCCACTAATATTGAACAATGCTCAAGTAATTATTTGCCGATACTGAATATTTTACTTTGAGATATTCTACAAGTACTTCATACTCAAGTAATCTATCTGTGCAAATTTAAAACTATTTTGTATTACTTATCTGATTGAAAAATCTAAAAAATGCATTTAATGTTCTAAACATTGCACGTTTGTAAGACAACTTGATGTAAAGATACGTATCTGTTGATTGAGATTTCCTACCATTTTGCTATTTGAATATATTTGTTTAAATTTGAAATTTGTAAAAGGCACCAGTTGTCATTTGATCTAGAACATCCTATCTAGAGAAATTGTTTTCTCTTGTTTTATATATACATCAAAGAAAGAAAAAACAATAGTGAATGAGCAACAAAATACAAGCATCCTATCACCCAAGCTAAAAGATTTCATCTTCTTTTTTGTTGGAAGTTGTTTCAAGTGACAAAATCTTATTCCTTCAAGTTTAAATATAGCTTCTGAGAGTTTTCTCTATTCTTATCTTGTATCATTTTTGAGAGAAGACCCTTGTATCTTTAGACATCCTTGTCTATTTTATTCTTTATCACTTATAAAGTGAGATTTGAGGGTTAATGCTTGAGCCTAAGTGAAAAAGCAGCTGAATTGTTAAGCTTGCTCCTTGAAAGAGCTTGGTAAGTTATGGAGGATAGTGCTTGCCTCTTCAAAAAGTTTTTGGTTAGCAATTGTTTCTAAATCCTGGACAAGTCTCAAGATAGTGGACGTAGGTCTTGAGTCGAATTAACCGTTATAAATTTGTTGTCTCCTTTTATGCTTTGAATCTATTATTTTTTATTCTTTCACATTTCCATTCGATTTAAAAATTTCTGGAGTAATCTTAATTCGCCCAACTCTTAAGCTTACATAGGCAAGGGAAACAAAGAAAACAAGCAACAATAGTAGGAGAAAAAAGGACCCTAATTCTCATATAGTATACCATAGAAGTGAAAACTAGCCTTACAAGGTATCATTTTCTTATCTATTATTTCTTATGCTTGAATTGAATTGTTGTTACCAAAAATACAACAATTAGAATTTTGTGAAGCAGGAAAAACTGCAATGGAATATTCCGACACTGTGTGGAATTGGCCAGCTATAGGTCACCAAAGGGAGAGGATCTTTCCAAAAAGACCTACTTCTTGTGGGATTTCTTTCCAAGAAGGTGGTGTTCCCAAAGACGGAGGTCTTTCCAAAAGGATTTGGGGCTTCCTGAAGAGGGTCTTTTTGAAAAATGTGAGGCTTTCCAAGAGATTTGGTCTTCTGAAAAGGAATAAGGGGATTTTAGAAAGGACGGATCTTGAGATAAGGATCTCTTGGAAAGGATTAAGAAGGGCTTTCAGAGAGAGTCTGGAACCTCTCTCGGAAAGGATTGAGAAAGGCTTTCAAAGAGAGTCTGGAACCTCCCTCGAAAAGGATCGAGAAGAGGTTTTTGGAGAGAGTTTAGAACCTCCCTCGACAAGGATCGAGAAGGTGCTTTCAAAGAGAGTCTAGAACCTCTCTCGAAAAGGATCAAGAATGGGCTTTCGGAGAGAGTTTGGAACCTCCCTCAGAAAGGATCGAGAAGGGGCTTTCAGAGAGTGTCTAGAACCTCTCTCGGAAAGGATTGGGTATCTTCTATGAGAATTACAAACAACCAACAAAAGGTCAGAAGGCTCAGGGGGAATCTCTCTCGTGAAGATCCTCCGATGCTTAAGTTAGTTACCAGAAGAAATGTGTTATGGAAAGAAAACTAGGGCTTCAAAAAGAAAAGTTAGGATGATAGATGGTTACCCAAAAAGGTCATTTTCTGAATACTATAGCTTGGCTTTTATAAGGCTCAAAGGATCATTGTGGATACATGTGTCAATGGATCTGGAGGATAGGTACTACTTGGCATGCTTTCTTTCAGAAAGGGCCTTCCGAAAGAATCCTTTTAGAAAGAACTTCTTTCGGAAAGGGCCTTATAAAAGCCCATCCTTCACTATCCGAGACTAATACTCTTCTTTTCGATCTTGGGGGTACAATAATTGCCCCCCACTCTTTGTTTTTATACTTTTAAGTGAAAAATGAAGAGTAATTTTACCTTTCCACTATCAAGATTCGGAAAGACAAGTTTCAATTAAGGCATTACTCACCTGTAGAAACGTTTCACCTTCTGAAGGTCCGCTATAAATTAAGTCGTTTACTACGGTAATCACTTTATGCTGGTCTTTTTCTCAGAAAGGGTTTTTGACTTCTTTGCTCTTTCCGTAAGAATTTCTTTGTTCCTTTATTTTTGAAAAAAACATTCACCGTCAGTAATTTCTTTTGGAGACAATGAAACGCACCCTTTTTCTGAGCGCGTTATAACTTAGGACAATTCTGGGATAATAAATTTTTTCTTTTCAATACTGCTAAAATAAATCATATCATTGTTCTTATCCATCCCAAAATTTCCATTCATTTATCTCCAAGGAGAATCATCATAAATATCAAATGCGAAAGCTAGAATCGAACCTAACATCATAACATTAATCATAAATCAGTTTCTATATCACGGGAACATAAATTTCTCAACATGACTTTATACATAACATAAGTTCTCAACTAACATTAACTCTAAATAGGGTTCTACATCATCATTCCTCAAAACGTTCAGAATTTGAAGTATCAGAACTTAAATACATGAGCTACATAACATACATTCAACTCATCATACAACTCATCATGCACTTTGCTAAGTGCTATTTTATGCCTTATTCATCCTCATTTCTGCTACAATTTCCATCTGGAATGTTTGAATATTCCAGGGACAAAACCCAAGTTAGATGATAAATCATCTAAGTAAGGGAACAAAACATTTAATTCTCATGTATGTATGCAATGCACATAACATCATAACTCTCATGTTTGGGTCGACTGCACCTTAAGATTACCCGCCATTTTTCAAGTCTCCCTGCCAGATCGGGGTGTATGGGTTCACCCTTGGCAAAGTAACGGAGCCAATACCTAATCCCAAACCCATTGTAATGACCCGATCGAGCGATAAGAAAGACCGGAATAACTTACCCTGATGGGCCTACGTGAACTTCCCAGCGGGTCACCCATCCTTGAACTACTCCAAGCTCAAGCACGGTTAACCCCGGAGTTCCTTGCCTACATTCAGCCCAAAAGGTATCCAGCTGGTGTTGTTTCCTTTCTTACACTATTCTCGATATATACTAACTTCTTTGAGCTCTCAGGATATTACATTCTACCCTCCTTAAGCACATGATGTCCTCGTCATGCGACCTTACAACCGATCTCAGATCTCTCCCCCCTTGCATGGCCAATGTGGGATTTGCCTAAGGTGCCTACACGTACCCCCCATAGGGGCCTACACGCCCCCCTCGGGACTCAGCCTCCTCACTGAGGTTTGCCCCACCAACGCGCTCAGAGGCACGGAGGTCAGCTTTGATACCACCTATAATGACCCGATCGAGCGATAGAAAGGACTGGAATAACTTACCCTGATGGGCCTACGCGAACTTTCCAGTAGGCCACCCATCCTTGAACTGCTCCAAGCTCAAGCATGTTTAACCCCAGAGTTCCTTGCCTACATTTAGCCCAAAAGGTATCCAGCTGGAGTTGTTTCCTTTCTTACACTATCCTCGATATATACTAACTTCTCTGAGCTCGGGGTATTACATTGTCGAGTATTGGGGATTTATGAGAACATACCTCAATGATCATTACTTGGTCTGAACAAACACTTTGCCGAATATTGGGGATTTATGAGAACATATCTCGATGATCTTTACTTAGTTTGAACTTAGCTTCAACAACTAAAGCCATATATACATCACGTAATCTCACAATCATCCATCACACTATGATGATTACAACAACTAGATACATCTAGTGCTCAATAATGCTTACATTCAATCACATGAATACATATAAGAAAATAGAGGAGAATACACATCCACACATCTCGGGCAATGATGCAAGTTGCCACAACAGTCTCTCGGCACCATCCCTCATTGCTTTTGGTCTTGCATCATCTACAACATGAGGTAAAACCTCATGAGTCATAAAGACTCAGTAAGGGTGCAATGCATGTAAATATGAATATAACCATGTTTATGTATGCCAAATGCATGCAAATAAGGCTAGGCCCATCCATCCTCACAACCCTTCAAGGTTTGAGGTATCAACCTATCAACCTCCACAACACTAGTCCTCCATATGGCCACAGGTCCACTAGATCTTGCATCACACAAGTAACAACCACTACATGCAAATGCTACATAAAAATATTATCAGACATATTTACCAACTTGCAAGGCCACCTCCACGTGGGGCCATCCCTTACCTGGCTCGAAGCTTCTCCTCTGCCTCAGCACGAACTCCAGCCTGAACCTCAAGTTCCTCTAGGATTACTGCCTTCTCAATCGAACCTAGAGGCAAACAGACGAAACCCCACAATATTGAACATTAACCAACACCTTCGGTTTTGCTTACACCGTAAAATCACCCATCAACACTATCTCCAAACAACACCAACCACAGCATACATCAACCGTCAATAATTTTCAAACACCCCGACTCAGGGTTTAATCCAACAAATAATTATTCTACATTAACTCGCTTAATGCAAATAATTTGGGAAGGGAATATTAATTTACCTCGACTCATTTGGAGAGAAATTCGAAAACGCCCACACCGATGCTACCTCCCGAGCTGCCATTTGAGCCCAAAATCTCATTTTTGAGCTTCCGACACACTCCATAAGCCCCAATTTATTTTCCAAAACTTTCTCCCATTTTTCTAGAATTTTTCAGAATTTTTTCCTATTTTCTCCTTTATTTCCTTTTCTTTTATTTTCTTTTTCTTTTATTTTTTTCTTTTTTTCCTTCTTCTCCAACGTTTTCTTCCTTCTCCTTCTCGCAAGTGCGGCCGGCACCTGTTCACCATCTTCTTCCTCGCGCGCACATGGCGCCTGCTCGCTCGGCCGCTGCCGGCCACTGCCGCTGGTCGCCCACCAGTCGCCGCTGCTCCAGCCCGATCCACCGGTCGCCACCATCACGAGCGCCAATGGCCGCGGCGATTGCTCCCAGCTCCGCCAGCTGCTGCCGCAGCCGCCATGGCTGTCGACGCCTCACAGCTCACCGCGGCCACTGCTGGTCACTTCCCACGCTGATGCTGCTCCGTTCAACCTCCATAGCCGGCCAAGCTCGCTGCTAGCGCCGCTGCCTCTGACCACAGCAACCGCCTCTGCCATGGCCGACGCTTCCAGCCACTGCGGCTGCCCGCGTCCACCACTGCCGATGGTTGCAGGTTGTTCGTCGGCCATAGACCGGCCACCATCTCCCTCACTTGATCTCCCTCTCTCTCGCTCTCGCGATGCTTCACTCGGCCATGCTCTCTCCCACGATCTCTCTCTCTTCTCGACCATTTCAAATTGCAATTAGGAAGCTTCCTTGAAGTTTCCTCAGTTATACACGGCCATACAATACATACATCAATATATATATATATATATACATATATTACACATATAAAACCCCACCAATTTTCCATAATCTCACTTAGGAAACTTGGGGTAATTGCATTTGAGGACTTATTAATTACACTTGGACCCTCCAAGGTTTTAATTTAATTACCCTCAAGCCACCAAAGACCTTAATTTCCTAAAATTAATAACCGGCCTTTACTTGAGAATATCAACCTCGTCCCTACACCTACACGAGACCTTTACTCCACCCGAAAACACTTTAGGGTTGCCTTACTAGCAAAACCGGACCACCCCTAGGGTCTCCTCACCTTACCAGAGGTCCTCTACAACCATTCGGTATTAACACTCATTCGGGCTTATACAGAAATTATTCCAGAAATTATTCCAGGTCGGACCACTTCCAGCGTCATTATCCTCATCTTGAGACGCTCACCTATCTCTTGCCATCTACCCTGGACATCCAAGTCTCGAGACACTCCCTACTGCCAACTCGGCAAATTTCATTAATTAATTTCTCAAAACCGACTCTTAAGCTTCCCGGACCACCCGAGATCCTTTCAAAATAATCAAAAATTATTTATTTTCAATACCATGTAATACCGAGTATTACACCCATGCAACGTATGACCGTGAATCTCATCATGCTCATACGCATATTTCATAAATCAAACATGTAAATGCAATCTACATGACATACTCACAACAAGGCATAACAACATGATAAGATCATAAAACTAAATTCAGTTGGAAAATACCATTTACCTTCTCAAACTTATCTGGCTACCTCGATACTCACGCATTTGCCTCGAAATACGTGCATCGCCTCAATTTGGGTGCCCGACCTCATTTTTCATGCCAATCCTCAAAAGTTGCTCCAATCACTTTATCTCGAGCACAACCATCCTATAAATCATGTTTAATCACTACATATCTCAGAATATTGATTTTCTCATTTTCTATGCATTTTCTTCCATTTTCCCTTCTAAAAATCTAAATAAATACCTTCAGGACTATTTTCTCGAATCTTTTTCTACAATAATTCATTAAAGTCTAAGAACATCAAAGGCAAATTATAGGACTTACCTCAAACCCTTGTTTGCACGCAAAATGAGGTTGTTCGGGGCAAAAATCGAGACATCGGGAAGGCAAACACCAAATCTTTTTGCACAAACCCTCATAAAATATTTTTCTTTTTTTTTCTAGATTTTTTTCTAATTTTTCCAGCCTGCCATGCTCCCGTACCCGCCTCCATGCTCTAGGGCAATTGGCGGCACGTGAAGTCCAGCGTGTGTGGCCCACATGCCAGTCATCTTCTCCGGTGATGGCTAGCCGAAAAATTTTGCCGACTCCACCATCTTTTTCTCCTGGACCAGTCGATCACCATGGACTAACTTCCAGCCTGAAAAAAGCATCAAACGACCTTCAATTGGAGGCTTAAAGCCTTGACCGACGCCACCACCTCCCAACTCCGACGAAGCTCGAAACTCCATCAAAACTTTAACCAAAATGCTTCTAATTTTCCAGAAACGATCCTCAGGCTATGGGCAACAAAAGCCCCTTATTTTGGAGCCCCTTATTTTGGAACCCCAATTTGTTTGAAAAGGACCTCAATTTGAAGCTCCAACTTCTAAAAACCCTCTGCCACTTTGTTTCTATTTATAGGCGAAATCGAGCATTGAAACGCTCTTGGCCGCTCAACCCATTGCCTTAGGAGCTTCTACCTCCCTTAGATGGCCCTAGAACGAGCCTTACCTGACCTAAAAAACCCACTTACATGCGCGACAAACTGACCAGCTTTCTGGTCGAATTTTCTTTGAATTCTAGCCACTCATGTGGCTGTTGCCGGCCACGACTTGACCCAAATGCGTCCCCGACCAACCCTCGTGGGTTTCCAGTGGCCAATTTTGGCAATAGTCGACTGGCCATGTGCTTGTCGACCATTGTTGTTTACTGATTTTCTTAAAATTGTATTTTGGCCCCTTAACTTTGGTTTTCTCACTTTGGCCCATTTTCACAAAGCCCCTCAACGTTCCATAATTGCACTTAAGACCTCAAGTCCCTAAACATCCATTTTGAAGCCCGAGATGGTGTATCCCACTACTCTCTTTTTGTGCTAGACAGAGAAAGCAAGGGAGATTATGGCTGGGAATCAAATGGGTTCAAGAAGGAAGAACTCCCAAGCTTGATAGTCTCACTATCAATAACTATAAGCTAGAATAGCTAAGGAAGAATCAAATGAGCAATAAATTGAGAGCTAGGGTTTCTGGAGGATGAAGAAGAGGTGTTGGTCGTAAGAGAAAAACAATCACAAAAGGGCTCCAGCCGTCGTTTTTCTTCAATACAAAAAACTAAACATATATCCCCCCCAAAATCGGAAACCCTAGGGCACACAAATTGGGAAAACGACAAGGGGATAAGAGGGGGACAAGAAAGAGAAAAGGAGATGCATCAAGGATGCATACTGACCTCCCTCGACCTACCGTTGTCCACCATTGCCACGTACCCTACCTTTTCGGTTGCAGAAAATGACAAATCATCGTGCCAATCGCCAGTTTCTGGAAAAGAAACTGTCGACAGTTTCTTTCAAATTGTCGACAGTTCTTTCAAGGCTGCCAACAATTTGATGCCCCTTATGCCAACTTTCCAAAAATTACATCTAAACCCCTCCCCATTAACATTTAATGACACTTTCACCATCTCATGATGAAACCGAGGTCCCCGTTGATCACCCTAAAATATACCGCAAGTGTATGAGTCGAACAAGTAATATAATAGTAAGTAAGAATATCATTCCCACGAGGAAAGATTTTAAATACCAAATTTTTAAACTTTCTTTATTATTTAGATAATCAAAAATTTCAAATTTAATAAAGAACAGAAAAAATTAATTAATTGATTAAATTAATAAAATAAAATTGATTTGAAAGAAAACTTGAATCAAAGAAATCAGTAGATTTTAATAACTAAGGCATATGTATGAACCTAGCTATGCAATGCAGATAATAGATTTTTATGCAAATGAATTGGTAAATTGAGTATGTGACGGTGGAATCTCCTAACGCATTCGTTACCCTATTTCTAGGTTATAACGAGTGTATTCTCATATAATAACTTCCTATATTTCTATGAAAGTTTAACCAAATGAAAATGCATTATAATTTGTAAAATTCCTAGCGTATTGCTAAAAGCTGCACAAAGAAATTGAGTTCTATTTCTAGTCGATTTTACTTTATGGTGTATGGTACCTACGATGCAATCTCCAAACTATCTCCTTTCGGTCTCAAGATTAGGCATCAAATCATATAAATGGTGGCCAATTATTTACAAGCATTAAATTCAATACCACACAACTTAACATAACCCAAATTATTCAATCACATAAAATTATAAAAAATGCATCATCATAGTTTCAGCCAATACATGGCCTTAGTTCAACAAATTAGTTCATGGCAGAATTAATTAAAATCCAAAGTAACAACGAAAGCATAAGAAAGTTAATTAAACAAGGAAGGAGAAACAATATCTGAATAGATCTGGGTTAAACAATCTGTCGCCCGCATCTCCCTGTGCTTGCTGTTTGCTTCTGCCGCACTCTTTAATCTCCAATTTGCCAATTTCTACCGCAACCTTCTTCAATGCGTTGCTTCTATGCGCAAGCCTCTTCCAAATCCAATTCTTGCCTTTGGTTCCTTCTGTTTCCTTGAGTCCGCCGCCCTCTTGCCAAATCAATTTCCCTAATGGCCGCCTAAGCTTCTACGATTTTATTATTTATATACTTAGGGCATGTACTTCCAATTGCATTGCAATTGGACTCCATTTATTATATAATATATTATTATACACACACTGATCACACACTCACGCATTCACCACTTTACACACACATATATATATATATAATATAATCTATAATATATATTATATATTATATATTATATATAAATAATATAATATAATATAATATTAATTGCATTAATTTTATTTATTTATAATATTTTTTTATTTATATTGTAATATTAATTTTAAAATTAACTTTATAATTTTTATTATTATTATTATATATATATTTTATTTTTTTAACTCAAACACCAAATAGTATTCTTGTAAAATAATAAAAATTAATAGAAATTAAATATATGTAAAGAAAACTCAAAATACTAAACAATTAGAGGTAAAACACATATAAAATACTAAAAACACTACTCATTTATGACCAATAAATGTGTGAATAAATTTTCACATCAAATACCCTCAAACTTGAATTATTGTTTGTCCTCAAGCAAAGAAAAAAAATTTTAAACTCAAAACACAAAGCATATATTTGGAATCATTCGAATCTTTTGTTATGTCCACATTTAAATCCTCAATCCAAAATGCAATAATAACAAATAAAGAAAACTAAGCATACTTGCATTCCCAAGTTCTAGAATCCATACAAAATTCTAAACTCAATCATGTTTTATCATGTAATCCGTACAATCGAATAGTGCAACAACCATTATTGCAACCATCCCTTCTCACTATTACAAACAAAGGTAGCAAAGTACAGTTTCTTTTTTTTCTTTTTTTTTTCAACATCCTCTTTCTTTCTTTCTTTCTTTTCTTTTTTTTTCTATTTAAACGAGTGCATTTTATGCTCCATCTCGTTTTTTTCTTTTCTTTTTTTTTTTTAACTGAACGAGTGCATTTTATGCTCTATCTCGCTCAACATTATTCACCTTATTTACTTAAACCCTGTTTAGGCCTAGCTCAGAAGGAATAATCACAAGAAAAGCATTACATTTATCTTTCATGCATAGTCACGCAACTCACACAACTTCGCACAGAACATGTACTTCAATGATCTTAGAATCCAAGTAAACTTAATCTTACTTTATAAGATATTGCCCATTCCAAATCAAAGACTCAATGTTAAACATAATAAAGAACCCAAATGCAAATCTTGATTCCAAATAACAGGTTCTGCTTATTTTATCTTTCACAAAATTTTTTAGTCTAGGGGTTGGCTAAATATACACTTGATATAAGTTTTGCAAAAAAAAAATTTAATATCAAAAACACCCAAGCAAAACAAATAGCATATATTAACAATTAATAATTCCACCCCCCCTCAAAAAAAAAAAACTTATTTAACACATTGTTCTCAATGTGAAAGACAAAGAAAAACAAAAATGAAAAATGAATACTCCCCTGGCCACATAATTGAACATTACGAATACCCATGCCAGTCCAAACTAAATTAGCTTTATTTTCCTTTCTTTTGAACCTGCACAACATCACAAGTATGGGTTATTGGCCATATTTATTCAACAAACTAAAATGAAACAATAAAAACAAAAATAAGAGAAAAAAAAAACTTGGAAACAAAAAGGAAAAACAGTTTGGGTTGCCTCCCAAGAAGCGTTTTTTTATAGTCATCAGCTTGACTAGGTTTCCATCTTTAGGGAGGCTTGAATTCTTCTTCTATCAAAATTTTGTGCATGCCACTTGATGGACTTATCCCTTGAATGTTAGCAACTTTCCATCCAATTCCCTTCTTTTGCTTTCTAAGCACCCTTATCAATTTTTCTTTTTCACGACTTGGTGGTTTGGCTTTTGAAGAAGAAGAAGAAGCATTCAAGGGCAACAATTTGTCTCATTTGGATGGACAACATTTTTTCTTTTCTCCCAAATAGCCCTTAGCCACGACCTTAGTCTTGGCATCTAAAATTATTTTCTGTTTATCAAAAGAGTTAGCAATGCAATTTTCTATAAGCTCATCTAATCTTTTTGCTAAATCATCAATGTCATCTATCCTTAAGACTTCTTTTCATTGCTATTAAAATGTTTTGTAGCCTTAAACACATTAAAAGTAACTGTCTCATCATAAATTCTAAGGCTAAATGTTCCTTGCTGAACATTAATCAAAGCTCTCATTGTGGCAAGAAAAAGCCTCTCTAAAATTAGAGGCATATCATAATCTTCTTCTATGTTCAAAACAATGAAGTCAATAGGAAAAATAAATATCTTCCACTACTCCCCTTGGATATTTGATACTTCTACCGGCCAATTGAACAGAAATAGTGGTGGGTGTTGGTTCTTTTAGTCCAAGCTTCCTGAAAACAGAAAAGGGCATCAAATTAATACTTGCACCGAGGTCACATAAAACTTTATCAAAATTAATTTCACCAATAGTGCTAGGAATAGAAAAGCTCCCTAGATCCTTGAGTTTTGGAGGCAATTTGTTCTGAATCATAGCACTGCATTCTTCAGTCAAGGCAATGGTCTTATAATCCTCTAGCTTCCTCTTGTTTGACATAATTTCTTTCAAAAAATTTTCATAAGCAGGAATCTGCGCTAAAGCATCTGCAAATGGAATGTTAATGCGCAATTACTTAAAAAATTCAAGAAATTTTTCAAACTGTTTGTCAACCTTATTCTATTTAAGCCTTTGAGGAAAAGAGATAGGAGGAACATAAGGTTTAACATGTGGTGTTAGAGATGGTATCTCATTCTTCTCATTCTCATCACTAATCTCAATATTATTCTTTTTATCAATATCACCTGTAACATGTTCGCTACTTCCCTCACCAAGTTGCTTACCACTTCTCAATGTCACTGCCTTGACTTCCTCTCTTGGATTCATCTCAGCTTTGCTGGGTAATTTACCTTGATCTCTTGAATTTATGGCATTTGATATCTGCCCCAATTGAACCTTCAAATTTCTGTTGAAACTGGCCATCTAGTTTACTTTTGTCTCCAGCTTTTCAAATCTATCCACAGTGGCATTCGCTAGCTTTTCAATTGCCAACTCCCAAGACGGCTTGCTTTCTGGTTGTTGTTGCATCACTCCTTGAGGTCTCGGTTGAAAACCAGGAGGATTGTTAGGCCTCGAATTGCTACTGCCGTCCTGATCCCTCCAAGAAAAATTGGGGTGATTTCTCCAACTTGCATTATAGCTGTTAGAATATGGGTTATTTTGCTAGTTTTGCATGTTAGAATTTGAAATATACTGAGCTTGCTCAACCTGCATACAATCAGAACCCAAGTGAGCATTCTCATACCAATCACAATTACTGGCAGAATTGGAATTAGAATATACAGCATTGCCATTCCCCAACTTACCAAACATTTTTACAAGATTGTCTACCTTGGAGTTTAACATATTTATGCCATTAACTTCATACATACCTGAGGCTTTCTTAGGCATACCTCTCTCAGTAGACCATTGATAATTGTTGGAAGCCATTTCTTCAAGTAGCTCATATGCATCCTCTGTAGACTTACCCATTAGTGCACCCCCTACGGCAGCATCTATAGTGATTCTAACTGAATGAGATAGACCATTATAGAATGTCTACACAATTAACCAATCAGGAAAACCATGGTGTGGACACCGTCTTTGCAATTGCTTAAACCTTTCCCATGCCTCATATAAAGATTCACCATCAAATTGAACAAAACTAGTAATATCATTCTTGAGTTTAGCAGTTTTACCTAGTGAAAAATACTTACTCAAGAATGCTTGTGATACGGCTGCCCATGTGGTAAATGAATTTGGAGCTTTGGAATTTAACCACACCTTAGTTTTATCTCTCAACGAAAAAGGAAACAGCCTCAATCTGATTGCATCCTCACTAATGCCGTTCATTTTGATGGTGTCGCATATCTCTAAAAAATTTGCTAAATGTGCATTAGGATCTTCAATTGGATTTCCACCAAATTGCCCTTGCTGAACCATCTGAATGAGTCCTGGTTTGATCTCAAAGTTATTAGGATTGACTGTTGGTCTCAATATGCTGGCTTGAGCTCCAACTGGGTCTGGCATGGCATAATCACGTAGCAGTCTCTAATTCTGATTCTGATTCAAGTTCTGGTTCTGGTTTTCTGCCATAACTATTACTTGTCGTGTTAATCTCGTCCTTTTCTTTATTGCTCGACAGGTTCTTTCTATCTCTAGATCAAATGGTTGAATTTCTCCACGCTTTTTTGGCATGCACTACTCAGCCTGCAATGTAAAACAAGACTATGTAAGATAGGCAAAAAAAAAAATGAAAACAAAATAAAAAAAATAAAACAAATAGTAATAACAAAAGTTTTTTTTTAAAAAATATATATATATATAAAATAAAAATAAATAAAAAAAATCACAAAAGGCAAAAACACTCAAAACAAAAATAAAAAATGTATACAGTCTAAATTAATAAAGAAAAAAATTTTAATTTGATATTGAAAAAAACTTTCCCCGGCAACGGCGCCAAAAACTTAATCACACTAAAATATATGCAAGTGTATGGGTCGAACAAGTAATATAATAGTAAGTAAGAATATCGTTCCCACGAGGAAAGATTTCAAATACTAAATTTTTAAACTTTCTTTATTATTTAGATAATAAAAAATTCTAGATGTAATAAAGAACAGAAAAAAATTAATTAATTAATTAAATTAATAAAATAAAATTGATTTGAAAGAAAACTTGAATCAAAGAAATAAGTGGATTTTAATAACTAAGGCATATGTATGAACCTAGCTATGCAATGCAAATAATAGATTTTTATGCAAATGAATTGGTAAATTGAGTATGCGACGACGGAATCTCCTAACGCATTCGTTACCCTTTTTCTAGGTTATAACGAGTCTATTCTCATTTAATAACTTCCTATATTTCTATGAAAGTTTAACCAAATGAAAACGCATTATAATTTGTGAAATTCCTAGCGTATTGCTAAAAGCTGCACAAAGAAATCGAGTTCTATTTCTAGTCGATTTTACTTTATGGTGTACGGTACCTACGATGCAATCCCCAAACTATCTCCTTTCGGTCTCAAGATTAGGCATCAAATCATGTAAATACTGGCCAATTATTTACAAGCATTAAATTCAATACCACACAACTTAACATAACCCAAATTATTCAATCACATAAAATTATAAAAAATGCATCATCATAGTTTCAGCCAATACATGGCCTTAGTTCAACAAATTAGTTCATGGCAGAATTAATTAAAATCCAAAGTAACAATGAAAGCATAAGAAAGTTAATTAAACAAGGAAGGAGAAGTCAGAAATTCCCTAGCCCAGATCTATTCAGATCTGGGTTAAACAATCTCTCGCCCGCATCTCTCTACGCTCACTGCTTGCTTCCGTCGCACTCTTTAATCTCCAATCTGCCAATTTCTGTCGCAGCCTTCTTCAATGCGCTGCTTCCGTGCGCAAGCCTCTACCAAATCCAATTCTTGCCTTTGGTTCCTTCTGTTTCATTGAGTCCGCCGCCCTCTTGCCAAATCAATTTCCTTAATGGCCGCCCAAGGTTCTGCGATTTTATTATTTATATACTTAGGGCATGGAGTTCCAATTGCATTGCAATTGGACTCCATTTATTATATAATATATTATTATACACACAATTATCACACACTCACGCATTCACCACTTCACACACACGTATATATAATATATATAATCTATAATATATATTATATATTATATATAAATAATATAATATAATATACTATTAATTACATTAATTTTATTTATTTATAATATTTATTTTTTATTTATATTGTAATATTAATTTTATAATATTAATTTTAAAATTAACTTTATAATTTTTATTATTATATATATATTTTTTATTTTTTTAACTCAAACACCAAATAGTATTCTTGTAAGATAATAAAAATTACTAGAAATTAAATATATGTAAAGAAAACTCAAAATACTAGACAATTAGAGGTAAAACACATATAAAATACTAAAAACACTACTCAATTATGACTAATAAATGTGACTAAATTCTTACATCACCCGTTAACGCTTAACCGCTTGTTCGTCAACTCTTAACTATTGCTCCTTATTAATAATCATTCAAACCTAGTCCATTAACTCTTAGCGGTAGACGTCATTAACTCTTAATAACGATTTCAGTCTTAATCACTTAGTTAACCATCACACCCGGATATCCGTATGACCTTCTAGATTCACTACTAAGTAGCAATCAGGACACGTCAAACTCTTTGATGTTGACAAATCATTTTGGTCTACAACGAGGATCTCTCCATCTCCTCAAAGTACCTCAAAGGACCCTGAGTGACAACTAGCATTATGCTAGGACGATCCTACCAATAATGAAATCTTACTTCAATATAGAACCTATTTGGGCTCTCGATTCCTGTGTACTATAATCCCTTCATCAGTTATCATCCCGATCGAGAGAGAGTCATGGACTGATCAAACTCACTAACTTGATGACTCTGCTATAATCAATGTGGTGAGATTGAGATGACACATCAGAACTCTTTCCGACATTAGAATAATTTTCAATCTAGTGTACCCTAGCCAGGGGTTTCTACAATCAAGACCACCACTGATCGCATAGGATGTACACCTCATACTGGAGGTCGATGGATCTCATTAACAATCACCTGCCTCCATATGTCACTACAAAAAGACCACATAGTGCATCTCCCATCCGTAAACCGGATGCTTCTTAGCAACGACAAATCCCTGGCACCGACACATGAGACAACTGTGTTGCCTCCGATCAAAGGACTAGTCAGACAATCGAAGCTTGTGGTAGGCCAAAAATCCTCTCTGCCATGTGATATATCACGTGTGTCACATTCAGTAAGTATTCCACTAACACCTACCCACATGTATACTATATCATCTCATGGATCATGGCATGCGAATCACCATCCTTTATTGTTAGCATCTCATACTAATCAAAGGTAATATCTCATGTACCAGTCTGTACTCGACTAATTATAGTCCTCATCTGAGAAGTCGAAGAACTGGGAATTATCATTAAGATATCCTTATTACAAAGGTCAATTGTCAATTGTCACATATTCTTAACATTTGAGAATAAGACATTTAACAAGAAATCTATGGACTTATTCATATATAATGATGGGGAGCTATAAATGAAGATATGACCTCAAAATATGAAAATACATTTTCTCATATATATATATATATATATTGCAAGAATTACATCATTAGTCCCATATTCTTATAATTACCAGATGCTATTTAAATCTAACATTAAGGCACCAACACTAACATGGAATACCCCACCTACATGGTTCAACCACAAGGACTACTTGTTTAGGGGTTCAACGGTCGACAGTTTGGGTACATCGAGCGACCGACAGTGCTCTTCCACCATAAACCTCATAAGGAGCTATCCCAATGCTGTCGTGGTAATGTGAACTCCACCAACGGCAGGTGCTCCTCCCAATTGCCTCCAAAATCAAGGGCACAAAACCACAACATATCTTCAAACGTTTAAATGATCCTTTCTGATTACCCGTCAGCCTGCGGATGGTAAGCTGTACTCAATTTCAGTTGAGTCCCCATGCATTCTTGTAGACTCTCCCAAAATCTCGAGGTGATCCTTGGATTCCAATCGAGACTATACTTACCAGCGCACCATGGAGTCGAACTATCTCCTTTACATATAGCTCTGTGAAATTTTGCATTAGTTGGTCCATCCTCATAGGAAGGAAATGCACTAACTTTGTCAACCTATTTACCACCACTCAAATGGCGTCATAGCCCCTCTGACTCTTCGAAAATCCATCGCGATATGCTCCCATTTTCACTCAAAAATTTCTAAAGTCTCATCAACCCTGCTGGATTTGGATGCTCAACTTTCACTCTTTGGCATACATCACACTGTGCCACCCTCTTAGCCATACTGGCCTTCATCCTCGATACATCTTCATGACTCCCAGGTGAACTGTATACCTACTCCTATGGATCTAATCCAAAATCCTTTGCCTCAATTCCCAAAGGTTCAGCACATACACTCTACCCCTAAACCTGAGAATGCCATTTCGTATCTCAAAATCCAAACTCCTGGCTGGCCCTGCTTATCTACCCATAGACGTATATACCAGTCACCCTTACTAGCCTCCTGTATCTTGGTCTCCAAATCTAGCCAAACCGTCAGGCCAGCTATCAAGACTGACGAACGCTTTGGTACTACACTCACTGACATCAGGATAAAAGCCTCAATCAGTAGCCACTCCTAGGCCATCAACCCTACCACCACATTGGCACGCCCCGGGTGATACAAAATAGTGCAGTCGTAGTCCTTCAGGAGTTCCATCCACCATCTCATGTTCAGCTCTTTCTACAAAAACA
This sequence comes from Diospyros kaki, assembly GCA_036245055.1. Classification (NCBI taxonomy): domain Eukaryota; kingdom Viridiplantae; phylum Streptophyta; class Magnoliopsida; order Ericales; family Ebenaceae; genus Diospyros; species Diospyros kaki. Next base: position 7,921,359 of record BSEG01000010.1, read on the forward strand.
TATACCTCAGACTTTTGTGGTCCTTAAACACATCAAACGTCTCTCCGTATAGGTAGTGCCTCTATAATTTCAGAGCATATACCATCACTATCAGCTCCAAGTCATGCGTTGGGTAGTTCACTTCGTGCCTCTTCAACTGGTGTGATTCATACACGATCACTCGATCATGATGCATCAACACACAGCCCAAACCAACCTTCAAGGCATCGATGTATACAACATACCCACCGAGCCCACTAGGCATTGCTAGAACAGGTGCCGAGGTTAGTCTACCCTTGAGCTCCTAGAAGCTTTCCTCACACTTGGCAGTCCATTCGAGCTTGACCTCTTTCCAAATGAGCTATACACCTTAAAATCATAAATATTTCAAAGATCTGCCTTTCGACTATCTCAATAACGATTTGGGTCCCATGCGATTGCCTAAGGCATAACCTATCCACATGTCCTATCTCACAAATCATACCTAGACTTTTGATCATCGCATGTCTTTCTTACACGTATATACTATCATCCCAATGACATCAACTCATCATGTCCTAAATCATGAACAATCAAAATTTCCAACCCAAAACCTTTATGAGGCTCAAGATTCACCTTGGCCACTTCATCAATTAAGTTGATACCAAACTGACATGACTTGTTCCCATAAATCGTTTCCTCAAGGTAACCTTACCTCAATTCTAAAATTCAAGGAACTATCCCTACCTCAATTCAGATAGTCCAGAAACCTCCTTCCTCAACTACTTCGAGCCGACCGGACTTTTGGGCAGCATTCACACCTCCCTCACCCCCATTTAGGGATAGCGTTAACACACACCCATTTCCATTGATGAAATTGGGGTTACCCACCTTGCCTACAAGACTTTTGGGTAACATTTGCACCTCCCTCACCTTATCATGGCCAAGGTTCTAGGCCTACCGAACTTTTGGGCAGCCATCGCACCTCCCTCACCCCATCACATGGCCAAGGTTCTCGTATGGGTGGCCACAAATCTAGGGTCGCCCTTTAGCCTATTGGGAGTCAGTTCTAAGGCGTGTTTTCCTTGCATACACTCAGTATTTTTCAAATCCTCGAACTCGTTAGGCTCCTCAAAATTCTTGGCCTAAATCCCAAGATTCACAGTGGCTTCGCATATCTAGCCACGTATAACCTTCTGATCATCTATCACATTCTAGAAAAACAATGTTAACCTTTACGGTACCCCTCATGCAAACCTTGCCTTAGGTTCACTCTGAGTTCACAACCCCTAAGTCTCCAAGCCCACTTAGAACACTAAACCGTAGTCACAAACTTTTTTGACTAGGTATCTCATTGCATTTTAGGTGCATGAACTCTTCCTTGAATTGAGATTTCCATCACAAAACTCATCGTTAAGCTTTTAGACTGGCCATGCTCTACTACCCGAAATCTCACTCACCGAGATTCCATTGCCACTCGTATTTTGTTCTTTAAATCCAGTTGACTATTAGCCTGCGACCATCAAATTAGTTCCTTCTAGGCTCTACACTCACTGTTAGCTAGCACACAAGCTATCACCATCAACCTGATCATATAGTAGGCTCACTCCTACACCAAGCGTTGACCCCTCATAAGGGTACGCGCTGGGTGAAATTGCATGGTCTCATCGTAGTCCTTCAAGAATTATAATTCACTGTCACTGCCACATGTCTAGGTCATTCTGCAAGAACACATACCTTGAGCCCTCGTCACTAGTGATCACATTACCAAATAGGTAGCGCCTACATAGCCTGCAAGCATACACTAAATCCACCATATCCACTTTACACATTAGATACCTCATCCTGTGCAACCCAACTCTATCTTCAAGGTAAATGCACAAACGACCAATCTCATAATCCTGTTAGCATTGCCACACTAGATACTGAGGTTAATCTACCCCTTGAGCCTCATAATGCTCGTCTCACGGTAGAACATTTCACAATGGACTCTTTTGCGATATACCGCAATTGCAAAACTTAACAGATCACAATTCCCTTGTAGCGTCTCCAATGCCACTCATACTTGCATTCTCAAGTCCTTCATCGACTGAAGAGTGCATTCGTATGCCATCAGAGACTACTTCAGATTTAACCAATAGATTCTCTTTGTGAATATCTTCATACTCTCAAAATGACCATCCATCTTCAACCTTTCACTTGACCCAATCCCTTGGATCATTCATCTCATTTTTAGAGTAACTAGATTATCCTTACATTCGGATCTTGATGATTAATATCATTTGTTCCTGATCCTAACCATGACAGCAAGGTTATGTTACATTAGACTAACAATCTCTGACTCGATCCTTCTTGAAAACTCCAATTATCCCATCATTTTGCATAAGGATTTTGACTAATGACCTCAAATCAACAATCTCTAAATCTCATAGATCCTTAATCATGGTTATCGAATCAACCTTACATTTGAACCATTTTTTCGGACCCTAGCTTACATAGCTAGGTCATTCCAACCCGCTGTTTTGACACCTAACAAGGTTAGTAAATCAATAACCTATAAGACCTCAACCGACAATCCCTAAGTCTCTAAGTAGGGATTTCATTTTACGAACCATCGGTTTATTTTTTCCCCTTAAGTCTCCACTTGGGATTTCTATTTAATTCGCTTTGACACCAACTGTAACACCCTAAATTTTTCAAGCATGTTATAACTTAGGATTTTAGGAATTTTTTTTTCACCACATCTACTGATGTACAACATACAATTCCTAAAAATCCCAATCTCACCTTCTTAGCTTAATAAGCCCAATAAACAAATAGCTAAGAAAGGTGATATAATTATAAATACGAATGCTAGATTGAACCTGATATAGTACACAACCATAACGCTTTATATATCATATAAGAAATTGTTCAAGACTTCTACAAAATAGATTACATGGATATCATCTCTCTAGACCGATAACCGAACCCCTCAAACATAAACAAAATGTACTAAGGTTCGCATCAATTGAATTTCTCATACATACTTAAAGATATGCTAAACATGCTACCAACAGAGAAACGAGCTTATTCTTCAACTACCTCATATCCCTTAGAGCTGCTTATCGAACCTGGAACGTTTGAATATTCCTCGGACATAGTCTAATTAGAAGATGAATCTTCTAGTGAGAACTCCAAAAGAGTTTATATACATGCATGAACAGATATAAAACATATGAGGGAACAACGAGGACTATTCCAAAGTGCCTCGTGAACATGTCAGCCTCCTCCAATGAGGGCTTTCTCAATGGCGCATGAACAGTGCCTCTTGAGAGGTCCCTAACCATGTCACCTTTGCCCGACCTCAAAAAACTAATGCAAGCACCACATCTGTTGCCCCTTAGACTCACGGTCTTCCCCATGAGAGCTTTCTTGATGGCGCATGCATAGCACTTCTCGAGGGATATCCAGAATTTTGCATTCGGGCAACAACAAATAAGTACAACAGTAAGGCCACATGAATTTTATAAATGCAACAATTGAAATCCAAAAGCATATATTTCTCAAAAAACATATTTCATATATGCAACATGATTTCATGCAATAGGAGTTTCATGTAAGAGAAAAATATAGGATTTGGAGTATAAAAGCCTCACCTTGATGGTTTATCTCTTAGAAGTTACGGTTTCACTGCAAATGGCCTAGGTTTCTGCAGAAAACAAGAGTTTTGGTAAACATAACCTCCAATACATTTACACAAGGTTGAAGGGAATTAATTTACGAAAAAAATTAGAAAATTTCAAGGCAATGGGGCCCCACACGAGCCGTTACATGCCCTGGAAAGGTGGCCTACGCGCTTTCACGCTCAGCCATTTCCCGAAGTGTGTATCTCACGTGCCGCCGCAACAACTTCGCACAACGTTTGTATTTTGTCCATAACTCCCTCATTTTAGCTTCGATTCGACCCTCATTCGAACATATAGGTCCCTCTCTTCCCTCTCTATAGGAATATGACAAGAAATGGAACTTACCTTGCCCTTTTTTTTTGGCACAAACTCCAATAATGCTTCGAGAACTCCAATGAGGCTCGTTCGACCCCATTTTTCCTCCGATTCCTTCCCTTCTTCTTGTAGAATTTTCTCTCATCTCTCAAGAATATTATCCTTACCTTAGAATCCCTCAATTCTCAACTCCCTTGGAATGATTTGAGAACAACCCATGAGCCTTATTTATAGATTTTCCAGACCAATCATGCATCGTCACATGTCTCTAAATAAGCTTTAGGCTCCAAGAGATCCAAAGCTAGAGTTGAATTTTGCTTGAAGTGTAAAGCCATATTAGATTGAGTTTTGAAATCCAAAATAATTCAAAACTATATTGGAATAAATCTTGAAATCCAAAGGGATTTATTTACACTAATACCCCAAGCTTCCTCCAATTGCCATTTTGGCGTTGATTTCAAGTCCTCAACCTTTGATATTTTACCACATGTACCCCTACGACCCATGCTTCTCAATTGGGCCAACAAATTTGGAAAAAAAATATCATTTTCAACCCTTTTTCGACTGGAATAAAAATTACATTTAGGCCCCAAATGCATGTTTCAATCACAAAACAACTTAAAGGTAGTTTTATTCATTAATTTAGAGCCTCCTTAAGGTTCTGTGGATTTCTCGGAAGCCCCTTACCATCATTCGATCTTTTAGACTGACTCACAACTATACAAAAAATTGTCTCTGATTTGATTTTTTTGACTTCATAAATATCGTCTCGAGACACTCGTCAATGAAATACCTTTTTCCTTAAGTATCTAAGCTCCAAGGCACTCCCTATAGTTGATTCGATCACTTGTTGCCCTTACAAGCCAATTTTTTGATATTCCAAACTCGATTAAATTACGTGGCAATCTCATGAAAATATGGAGTATTACAGGGCTGCATTCGGATCTAGTGGTAGCTGGAATAAACGTCCATGAAGCTTAAGTATCTGTAGTCGGAGGTCGCATCTACGAGCTAGTCGATGTTGGGTAGTAGATATGAATCCTTCAAGCATGTTTTATTCAGATCGGTGAAGTCGATGCACATTCTCCATTTGCCCGAGAATTTTTTCACCATGACCACATTGGCCAGCCATGTGGTATACGATACTTCTCTTATAAATTCAGCTTTGAGGAGCTTTGTTGTCTCCTCGGCCACCGTGCATTGCCTTTCTTCTCCCAGATTCCTTTTCCTCTAGGTGATCAGTCTTACACTTGGATCCAATGCCAACCTATGGAAGATGAAAGATGGATTGATTTTGGGCATGTCAGTAGGTGTCCAGGTAAAGAGGTAGACATTTTGTTGGAGAAGACTGACCAGTCTTTCTCTTAGCTCGTTCGACAAGTTGGAGTCAATGTGGGTAACTTGCTCTGGGAGGGGACCTAGCCTTACAAGGTGAAGCTCCTCTATTGGCTGGGGGCAGTTGTTAGAGAGCTCGCCTCGTGGGTCCAGATCGGTCATGTGGTGTGGGGCCTGGTTGCTAGTGCCTGTGACTTGACTACCATCGCCAGAAACTCAGTTTCCCTCATCATCTTTGTCAGATTCAGGGCTTCAAGCCCTGAGGCTATTGTGGTAGCACTGTTGGGCTTCCTTTTAGTCGGCATGAATGATTATGACCTCAGTAGTCGGCACTAGGAACTTCATAGCCAGGTGGGGGCTTGTGTAATGACTCGAATGTAGTTAATTAATGTTGTGTTATGTTTTGAGGATTGAGTGATTAGCCTTGATGGTTAATATGTCATTTTTGGCAATTATTAATGAAGTGTTAGGCCTAGGATTGGAAGATTCGAATGTGTGTAAGGTTATTTTGGAATTGTAGTTTAGTCATTCGAATGTATTTTGGTGTCATTCTGTCATTCGGATGAGTAGGTGTGAGTCTTGGGGTCATTCGAATGTGTTTGGGTGGTTAATGGTGTCATTCGAATGAATTGGGTGTTTCTATGAGTTTTTGTGAGTGTCATTCGAATGAAGCAACAACTCATTCAAATGAATTTAGAGTTTTTGTGAGTGTTTGGGATAGTCATTCGAATGCAACAGTAGTTCATTCGAATGACTTTAGGGTCAATTTTGTTATAGCATTCGAATGACCCAAATTCCTGAAAATCCCTTTCTCATTGCGACCCAATTTTTACCTCGATGGAGTCCGAATCTCTAAACACCTAAAACATGAAAGTTGTAGATCTTTCTCTTATATTTTCATACCATCTTTAATTACCCCAATCTAAGCTCATATGAGCGAGTTATAGCCAAATTTCTAAGATATGTCTGAGCTATCTAAAATCTCATAAGCGCTGCGTTCTAGCATTCTATTTCCTCTTTGAAGCTAAATTTATACCTTGATTAAGCCCGAATCGCTCAAATATTAAAGCATGAAAGTTTTAGATCTGTCTCTTCTCTTTCAATAACATCTTGAATCACCTTAATCGAAGTTTGGACGAGAGATTTATGCCCAAAATTCACAAGGATGTCAAATTTGTCCAGAACCCTCCGTTTTTCATTAAAGCTTCTCAAATCTGGATCCGGGCCAAGGCATTCGGGTATCTTCTTAAATCCAATGATTGCGTATTTCTAGAAGTGAGATTCAGATCCATTTTCTTGACTTTAGAGTGGTGGTGGAGGCTTTTAATGTGGTCGGGCAATCGTCTAAGCCCATTATTCTTTGTCTCCCAGCTATATAATAGAGTGATTAATGTGAGAATGGAGTTTGGGTAGTGAGTTTGGTCGACAGTAGTAGGAAGAAGAAAACAGAGGAAGAAGAAAAAGAGTTGGGCAGGTGGTTCTCTTCTTCGCGTACTAGGCAAGCTTCTCGTTCCCTTTCCTTGCTTATGCAAGTTCCTTCTTCCTCTCCTTCATTGATTATGCAAGCTTTTCCTCTTCTCATTACCTTCTTAATAATGGATGTGTGGTGCGTGAGAAAGAGTTTGCCATTGTTGATTTAATGGTTATTTTCCTACTGTTAAGCTATGTTGTATTATTGGTTGTAGTTGGAGTTCCTTTGTGATAAGATCATTATTGAGGATTCCTTCACAGTAAGTTACGGATGGTATGTTTTGAGGATTATAGCCTCTTTTTGGTAATTTCTCCATTTTGGTTGAATCTTTGCCAGTTGATGTGTAACGACCCATTAGAAGGTCCAGAACTTATCTAGAATTATTTTGGGTATTTAGTTATTTCTTGAGTTAAAGGAATTTTCCAATTTAATTTTAATGTGGCGAGTTAGAATATTTTTATTGAGGAAATAACATTTAATTCTATTTTTTTAGTGTGGAATTAAATTAAGGGCATGTTAGTCTTTTAAGAAGTTCTTATTAGACCTTAATTAATTAACTAGAATGATTATCTTAGGGGATTTGATGAAACCGAGCGTGAGAAGGATGTGGTTTGTAGTCTCCTAGTTACGATAGGAGAAGAAGAAGTGGGCTTTAGGGCTGCTTTTCTCGCGTTTATATATATATATATATATATATAGTCATAGCATTGAGTTTCTTCACATCGTAAAGAAATAGAGATCGCATAGAAGAAGAAGAAGAAGAAGAAGAAGAAGAAGAGGTCTGGCAGTAGTAGTGTGTTGCATAGGAGAAGCTTTGTAAATCATTCAATTCGATCAAGAAGATCATCAAGGCAAGTTCCCTCTCCTTCTAATCCTTTCTTACGGGAGTATATTAGCATTACCTCAGTTATTCCAGATTGTTTATCAAGTTGGATCATTCCAGTCAGTATACATATATATATATATGCTAGTAGTGAGTTATACCAGTTCATGCAAGTTTCTTTTACAACGATTCTTATCAATGTTATTGTCGAATCATTCATAAGTTTGTTCAAATCAATTGGGACTCGATTTCCCAGGTTTCCTTTCGGAATGGTGTAGTTTAATTAAGATTGAACCAAGAACAGAGTCTTTATGAGCGTTCGTTCTAGGTTTAAAAGTTGCAGACATTCGGATAGGTTCCCTCATATCCAGATGGGTTTTTTAAAGAATGTGAGTGACATCTAGATGAGCCAGAGGCTATCCAGATATGTCAAAAAGATTTATGTGAGTGACATCCAGATGGTCTCAGTAATATCTGGATGCTTTGTTCTCGTATCCGGATGTGCCAGTGTTTATTTTGTGACTGGTATTCAGATACGTCGTGTTGTATCCGGATGCGTCTAACTCAAGTGATATCCGGATACATTTAGTCGTATCCGGATGTGTGCAGTATGATATCCAGATGCCTTTCTCATACATTCGGATGAGTCAAGTTGATATTCGGATATCTCGTTTTATATCTAGATGCCCCTCTCAAAAGTTGGGATTTTTATATTCGAATAAGCTCCAATAATATCCGAATGCCTCAGTGAGATATCTGGATGGCCAAAATCATATCCGGATGTCCTAGCCCATATCTGAATACTTTTCAGTATATCCGAATAGCTCGTTCCTTGTATTTCCAGTGTATCCGGATGGCTTGTTTCCTATCCAGATGACTCCACTCATATCCGGATATGTCCATCCATAATCAGATGACCTTCCCAGAATTTCAAATAGGCCTACAGTGAGTCCTAATTCAAGTTTAATTCAATTAATGTATTCAATACTCTCCAATATTGAATTCAGATGCTAGAATTGACAAGTTAAACATGCCCATACCATATTTCACAATTCATAGAATTTCTGTATTCCAATATATTATATCAGATTGCATGATTAATTTTTTTATGACATGATCAGCATTATTTTGTGAGGTTATGTGCATACATCTTGGTATGAGCATTGAGCATGACGTTTCAATGGAACACTACATATCATGTGCTAGCATATATGTGAGCATTGCATTATGCGCGCCAGGCGGCTAGTCTGCAGGGATCCCACCAGTTTCAGTTTGAGTCTATGTTTTGCTCGCCTGATGTCGACTAGGGGGCTAGGGGCATATTGCCTACAGTATGTGTTTATAGCTTTTATGTTTGTAGGTTTTAGATCAGTCAGGTATGTATTACAGTTATGTGGGCCTATGTGCCAAAGTTGCATACCTGCATTTAATTTACAATTTATGTACATTACATCCTGTAAATGCAATTTAGTGATTATTATATCTTTCAGTACAAGTTCAGTAAGTATTTTAATAGTATTGATATTCTTCGATTCAGTTTCAATTATTTTTTCTAGCTTATTACTTGCTGAGCTTTGTAGCTCACCTTGTACTCTTCACCATTGCAGGTCTAGCGGGGGAGTACCAAATATGGGACCTAGCAGCAGTGTCCAGTAGTGTGTGTACGTGGAGCCACTCAAGATAAAAGATATCTGGGAGTTGTTAGTTTTATAGTGCTTGTCAGTTTAGTATAGTTTATTTATTCATTGAGAGATTTTCCCTCATACAAAGTTTATGGTTTTCAGTTTTGTTGACTCAGAGTTTCATTTCAGTTGATTGAGATATTCATTTTAGTATCAGATTTCAGTTTATCAGTTAGTTTTATTTTATATTTCTCATAGCACCTCTTCTCAGGCAGTTCTAGGAGAGAGGGGTGTTACATGATGGGCCTTCTCTTGTTAGCGTGAAGAGCTTGTTTTCCCTTCTATTGTTGCTGGAATGAAGCTAGGTTGTATATGGGTTGGTTCCCAATGGGTAGTGAAGGCTTGTGTTGTGGTCGAGAGTAAGCATGTGGTCTTTGTAAATTTAATTTCTAGTATTTTATTTTTTCAAATGCATGCAGGGTTGGGGATGTTCATTTGGGGGTTTCCATGAGACTTATGTGCTTGGTCACGGGCATATTACTTTATTTGTGTCTTTCTACTGGGGCGAGTAAGGCTTGATGCATGGCTTATGGGGCCTATGTATCATCGTTTATACTCAGGATCCCTATCCATTACACGAGCACTGCATGGTATGTGATTTCCTATATGGGCGAGCAAAGCTTGATGCACAGCTTATGGGGGCTTTGTATCATCGTTTATGCTCATTATGCCACTGCATTATACTTGTGCATTGCATGGTTACTGGCGTCGTGTGGGTGTGTTATGTTGGGTTTACAGACGTGGATTGGCGTGCTAGATTTTACTGATGGTTATACCATGCTAGGTTTATGAACGTTATTAGCGTACCAGGTTCTTGGTTTCAGTAGCGCCGACCCAAGGGAGCTTCGGTTCGGGAGGTACTTATATTGCCTTTCAGGACAGTGACATGTTTGTGATAGGGACTTGGGTGTTGTGTGTCTTATGTGGGCCCTAAGAACCAGTATTTGCATATTTTATTATGTGGCATTTTTATATACCTGTCATGTGATTCATGGTCATGTGATGTATGGTTGGTTGTCATGCTATGGATGAGTTTTGCACTTGGGTGCGGGTTAATCTATTAGCTCCCTTACTCTTATCAGCCTTTCATTTCTTATATGCTTGCTAAGTCTTATGACTCACTCTTGCTTCTTTTCATTCCAAATAAGGGCATTGCTAAGTATGGGGGCGAGGCTAGCAGTTCTTGACCTATTTTGATAGGTGGTGTACAGGGTAATCCTACCAAATCCTGTTTTGGTGTGTGTATCTTGTAGTGTTGTGCCATAGACATTTAACTTTTAAGTGTTTGGCACAATTTTGTATATGTGCATTTGTATGCCATGTAAACCTGTGATCGGTTATTTTTTTTCTGCGTGCCAAGGATGTATTATGCTTCCGCTGTTGTTTCTTATGTTTGAGTATAGATGATCCTAGTTAAGCATGCCTAGCAGGTCAGGGTGGTTTCTATTCTATTTCTTTACCCTTTGTGCAGGCCCTCGCTCGGGTTCTTCGGCTTGGCTGGGGTATCCGGGAAGGGGGTCTCACAGGTTGACACGACTGCGCCCAAGGTGTTGAGAGATGGGCGGCCATGGAGCGCGTTGTATGGCATCTGACAATCAATGAGCAGGTACCCAACATTGATTGTTTTGATAAGTGGTGTTATCCCGAACATAGTTAGTAGATCGATATAACTCTTGACACCTACCTGTTCTTTCAAAAAACTTACCAAATTCCCATGGAATGGTTTAAGACCTTCTTCCTGGATTCCCATTCTTCTTAAAGTTGAAAAATACAATAGGTCGACCGAGCTCCCTTGGTCGACAAGGACTTTCTACCAAGAAGTTGGCGACGACAACTGAGATTACCATGGGATCTTCAAGGTTCTGGTCGATCCCCTCGAAGTCTCTATCAGTGAAGGAGATTATTGGGTGTTGAGCCATCCGTTTTGGCTTTCCCTCAATGTTGTTTACTTTCATTACTTCTCGAAGGTGTCGCTTCCTTGTTGAGCTCAAATCTCTTCTGCTTATAAACCCTCCGAAGATGGAGTCAATGACCCCGGCTATTGATTGTTTGGGGGTGGTCTAGCATCCCACCTTTAACCACTCAAGGTCGCCTCTAGGGGTTGCGTCTCTTTCCCCTGTCCTGGTTACCTTGAGGGGACAGTCTTTGGTCAGCCTTGTAGGTATACTAGCGAAGATGGCCCTCTCTGACTAGTCATTCAATTTGGTCCTTCAAGGCGACACATTCTTCAATTGTGTGCCTAAACATGTAGTGGTAATCACACCGTTTGTTGGTATCCATGTTGTCGCGGAAACGTTATTAGTCTGAGGTGATTGGGAGTGGAATTATCCTTGAGTTGTAAACCTCTTGGAGAATTTGATCTCGCCTAGTTGTGAGAGGGGTGCAAGTATCATAGCACAACCGAGGTGGTGCGGGGATCTGAGCTGACTCCCCTCATCCCCTATTACTATCTCTGTTTTCTTATCTTCAGCTAGTCTCTCTTTCGGGATTGCGCTAGTATCCGGTAAAAGGCCCCAACTGGTGGACTTGCTGTAGATGGGTGTCATTGTGTTGGGAAACTGATGCCTCTTCCATGTTTATCTAACTTGCAGCCCGTATCTTGAGATCGTCTAAACTAGAGGGGGGCTTCTAGGCTAGCAAGTTGGCGAAGGAGCCTGGTTTCAGCTCGGCCATAATAGCATGCAAGGATACCACTGAGTTGAGATCTCTGATTTGGATAGCCTCCTAATTGAATCTATTCATGAATGCCTGGGGTGGCTCGTGCTCACCTTGCTTCAAGTTGATGAGGTCAGCCGACGTCTTGCGATGAGCTTGGCTTATGGAAAAATGAGTAAGGAAACAGGTGGCCAAGTCTGAGAAGTCATGGATGGAGTTTGGCTCCAAGGAAGAGAACTACAACATGGTCGACTTCTTCAATGTGTAGGGAAAGGACCGGCACATGATCGGGTTCGTTCCTCTATTCAGTAGCATCGCAGTATAGGACATGGTGAGGTGCTCTTGAGGGTTGGTGGTACCATCATATGGCTCCAAGGTACCGGGAAGGCAGAAGCTATCTAGCAAAGGTACGACCTTAATGAACTCAGAGAAGGGATAGCTTGAAGTGTATAGAGATGTAGAAGGTGTGGGAGCAAGGGTATGGGCAGCCTGATGGTGCTCGTGATAGCTATCTTTTGTGTCGTTGTCAACCCGTTCGCTGCGTGTGTCACACTGCTAATTTTGGGTTAACTCAGCAACTTGGTTTTGAAGCTATCAGACGGTCTGGAGGAGGACCTCCATGGTGTCTGGATTTTCTAGATAGTGGTTGATGCCGTCTGGCTCTTGGTTAGGGACGCTTCTGGTTCGCATCATGGGAAAGTGGTGGGATTGGTTTGAAAGGCTCTGGTAAGGTTATGGGATAGGTAAGTGTTACTGGGACCCATAGTGGGTATCAGATGTTCCTTCTAGCCCAAAAGGATGGTCGAATGTGGGCTTGCAACGGCAAGGAATAGGCTCCGTCGATCAGTCCGTCGAGGGAAGGGGTGGCAACTGCAAGCACTACGACGCTCAAGTAAGTGAGAGAATAAGTTGGCAGAGTGTATAGGTAGGCTAGAAAAGAACATACCTTGGCTCTAAAGAGAGCTAGTTTATATAAAAAGAGTAGAGGTCTTCCTGCATTCATGCATCGTGCGTTTGTAGAGTGATGGAATTGGATATCCGGCATTGACGAGGTTCCCTGATTGTAGCATGGTGCTGACAAGACCCTCATTAATGTGGATGAGATCCACTATTAATGAGGATGAGATCTGCCATTAATGAGGATGGGATCTTGAGCAGACGCAGGAGTACCTAACATGCAACTATAATGATGATTTTGTAGGCTGGCACAGTGCCAGGATTGGGCTATGGGCCAAAGGTCGAGATCGAGTTGGGGGCCGAGGGTTGTGGGTCGAGGGTCAAGATTGGGCCGTGAGTTGAGGATCAAGATTGGGTTAGTACAGTCCAATGTTCATGTTTCGTTGGGTCAAATGCAATTTGGTTTTCACACCCTTGGAGCTTGAGAATGTGTAGTTTGGTAGTTTGATTTTTATTGTCAATTTTTACAAGTTCGGTTTTATTAATTATTTAATTTAGTTTTCATTTTTGTTAACCAAATCATGCAGTTTATTATTGCAGCAATGCCACTCACATACGATCATACAGTTTTGTTGGGATTATTCTTTAGTCTGCGTTCTAATATTTGTTATTTTGTCAAGAAGCACACTTGCTAAAAAATTGGATGTTAGTAACCCTCTATTCTAGCTTTTTAGTTCTTATGATAGGGTGATGGTGTCTAGCAATTCTTTTGTGTAGGTTGTTGGGTTGGGCTTTTATCCAAGTTGGAGGATGGCTCAGTAATAGTTGCATATTCTTAAAAGCATGGATCAGTAATGGTTAGGTATTTCTAAAAGGGTGGTTCGATTTCTGTCACTAATATTTTATCTCATGAGACTAAAATACCCCTTAATGAGATTAGGGTTTTGTGCCACTTAGGCTATAAAAATCGTGCATAAGGGAGAAAAGAAACAAGAGGGAAAAAAAAAAAAAAGGAAGAGTTCTTGGAGTATTTGCATTTTAGTTTCTACCTACGCAACTCTGATCAAACAGACAATTAGACGGTGTTTTGTGGTCCAATTGAACTGAAATTTAGAGGGTACAGTCTAAATTCATGGTTCTAGGATTTGAACAGTAGAGATCTAATTTGGAGGCCGGGATCCTTGGAAATTGAGTCATTTTCGTACTGACTTGTGGTTCAACTTATTCTTCCCTAGCTCTTTTGTTATTTCATTGATATGAGATAAGTTTGGTTCTGTGTTTTGTCTTGTAACTCTTGTGATTGTTAAGAGGATTTTGTAACCCAGATTTGATAACATTAGTGAAATTTTTGGGTGAACTTCAATCCTGTGATTTGTACTCCTCACATTGAGAGAGTTTTTCACATAAATTAATTGTCTCAATTATTCTTGTGATTGGACTTGGTACTTAGATGGTTGCTTTGTTTCCTCATAGTTTTTCACAAGTTAGGGCTTGGGTATTTTGATCCCAACATAGGTAGTTTCCTTAAATTTGATTGCTACTGAAGTGGTAAGGCGAGTCCATATATATGCTTTAGTGGGTAAAATCGTGGAGTATGGTTTATTCATATCTAAAAACACAGCCTGGTATAGCCTGCAATTAAATTATTTAATCTAATCATAAATCCTTTCCATCTGTTCAGTTGAGCAAATTTCAAATAAATGAGGAGCTCATTTAATACTCGAATATCTAATGATTGGAATGATGCAGGTTGCTGCTACTAGTGGAACACCCGCCGTAATCAAAAGGTCAAGAAAGAAGAAGGTAGTTATGATCGTTAAGATGTTGATTTGGTTACTGGGCTATGGATCAAGCACATCGTGCCACTTCTTCCAGGAATGCCAACGGGACATTGGATGGCTAATTGCATATGGTTGGACGATGGATGTAAATTTTATAGATTTCCAGGGGACATCTGCTATATTTTCCCTTCCCTGTTAGCCCCAAGGGTTGGCCCACACAGATTTTTGTATACTCGTTGATAATTAACCAAAAACTCATTCTCTCCTTATGGTATCTGGGGTTTAGGGTTTTCATATGAATGCTATTGGTAGAAGCACAGATATCCTTGTCTAAATAAATAGGTGAAGATTTTTGTCACAGATATGCTGCAACATCCAGTTATAGAATCTTATAGATGACAGTTGAAAATTCATTTCTATGTTTTTATGTCATTGATAATGGATGCAATGCTATTGCCTTGCAAAATTATCTCGAATGCTAATAACTTGAGTCCACGGAACTTCCCGATGCAAATGTTGCATCAGCTTTTCTATGGAAAATATTACTAGCTCTATGTTTTTATGAGGTTTATTTATACATATATGTATGTATATACCTCCCCACCTAGTGGGACTAAGGTTTGATATCTTGTTTATACATATATGTATATATTGGTATATACAATTAGTTGCCTTTTTATAAAATATTATGCATTTAATATAATATATATATCTATACAAAGTCATGAATATATACAAAAAATTTTAATAATTTAAAAACATACTGTATAATGCAAATTGAAATGTGCCTCTAGAAAATTGTCTCAATAAATTTTGTTATAAAGGAAAAAATATTTAAGTGTCACAAGTAACTATATTTTAGATGCAAATAATATGCCTCTAATAGGAAAAAAAATAAATTTAATTCTCGCAAGTGTAGGAATCAATTGATAGTATAATGTGCAAGTATAAGAGTTGATTCCACATAGATTTGTCAAATTTACGTAATTAAATTTAATTATATTATGCCCTAAAAATAATAAAAATCAGGTAATAAGAATTGTCCTAAAATATCTAATCAATTAAAGAGATTAATTAATTAGAACAATTAAATCAATGCAAAAATTAACTAAAACTTTATAAATCATTTTTTTTAATCACTAAATAAAAGCCTAGGAATCCGATTTCATTAATACTTTGCAATTTCTGTCTTTAATCATATAAATCACAATTCAATTCTAGGGTTCGTTCTTTCTAATTTATGATTATTCTGCTAGGTATCTAGGTGTAACCAAATATTTTTAATCATCAAATTAACCATGATATTTAGTATAATCTGTGACCATTAAGATCAAAAAAACATACATCAAGAATCAAATAAATATTTTACCTTAGTGCCTACATCAAATATCTATTCATTCATTCAAGAGAGCTATTTATGGCTAATCATATGGTGTTTACCACTAATATATTTCATACAATCAATTTATTTATATTAAAGATGATCAATCAATAATATAAATGAAAAGATTAAATTAATCACAATGAATGAAACTAGAATTAAGAATTGATTAAACAATAGTTCCAAACGATGTAAAATATTCATGTAAATTAAATTAGTTCATAGCTTAATTAATATAATCCATAAAAAAATAAAAATTAAAGCTTCCCTGTCCAGATCTGCAACCAGGTCTGTTTCAGATCTGGTTTGCCAACCAAATCTAAAGGAATGGAAGCTTCATCCACATGTGGCTCGCCTTATGCGTGACCAAGCCCTGCCTTGTGTGCGGCCAACAGCTGCCTGCTTCAGCACTCCACTGCCTCCTTCAAATGCTGCCACAGCCTTGCGTGCCCTCCTTCACTGCTCAGCCACAGCTTGCGTCCGCCGCTTGCTGCGTCTGCCTCGTCCCGTCCTTTTTTATACCTTTTGATCTCTAGGGTTTATTTTGATTTATTGGATTAATTTTTGGCCCTTGATTTATTAATTTTCGCATTACAGCAGCGGGCTTCAGTTGAGATGCAATTTTCACCCTCAAAATAACAGAACTTGCTCACGTCATAAACATATATGAAAGCTGTATCCATGTCTCTTGCCTTTCCGTAGCATCAAGAATAGCGTTAATCCGATGTACATACAGAAAGTTATGCCCAAAATACTACAGGGTTACTGTAATTTACACCATAAACTCTAAAATTTATCCTAAAATCATTTTTCCTGCAAATACTCACCAAACACATCAAACAACCAATTTCATAAAAAAATGTAGCATAAAATATAGGAAATAAAGCATAAATAACATCAGAAATATGGTATTATCATGTCTATCTTATGTCAAGTTTGATTCACCATAGATAGTATCCTAATCAACCAAAATCTCATAAAATGTTTAACCAAAATTAACTACAAGGTTTAGTTAACCAAAGTTTACCTTGAGGTTAACCAAAGTGAGTCAAAATGCTCTCATTATTTTCAATTTTTAAGTTTTGCCGAACTGAAGTTCATCTCCTAGTCAACATGAAACCTTCTATAATGCACCATGTCTATTTTCAAACTAAGTTGAATCGACGAAAGTTACCACTCTAGTCAATCGAAGTCTATTAGGGTCTGTTTGGCTAAACTTTTTTTTTAAAAAAGCTTTTAAGCTGCTTAGCTTTTAAGTGATTTAAAACTTTTAAGTTAAATAACGTTTAAGTTGATAATGTGTTTAGATAAATTTGTTTTTAAACTATCAGTTAATACTTATATGTTTGATTTCAAAGTGTTAATAATCTATTAGAACTTGACAAAAAGACGAAAATAGATATGTTAAATAATTCAAATAAAAGATATAAAAATATTAATTTCTAATAAAATTAAATTATAAATTAATGTCTAATAATAAAATTTTATCAAAATTATATATAATTATTAAAAAAATACTAATACAATATTTATATATATGCGCTAAATATATATGTTACATATATATATATACATATATACACCTACAGAGAGGCAACCACAAACAATGGAAACAACAGATTCGGGCGGCAAACGACGGGTGATGGAAGCTAGAGGTTGCAGACAACGGCCGATAGAGGAGGAAATGAAGGACACAGGCGATGGAGGCTAGAGGTTGTAGCCAATGGGGACAATGGAGCTAGAGGCTGTGGCCGATAGTGGTGGGGATGGCGACAGACGACGATGGGGAATAAATGGATGGACTATGGGGGCGACAGTGATAGCGGATGATGGCGGCGATGGTGATAGCCGACGATGGCGGCTAGAAAAGTTGGGGTGATTGGCGACGAAAGACAAAGGTTGAAAAAGAAAGACATGGTTGAAAATTAGTAAAAAGGATGAGGGTAAAATGATAAAATACTTGGTTAACGCAACTTATTTGATAGCAGCGTTTTGCTATCAGATTTTGCAAAATGCTAATGTAAGAGCATTTAAGCTATATAGTTTAAATGTTCTTATGACAAGTCAAAACACTTTAGTCAAATATGTTAGGTAGCTTAAAAGTTATATACTAGCTTATAAGCGATCAAACCGCCTAGCCAAACAAGCCCTAGAATCTTAAGTACATTATTGACTTGGTCACTTTTTCAAGTGTTTTTAATCTCAAAAATTAATCAAAATATACAAGTATTTATTCTAGTGAAAATGGAAAGTGAAACACATTACAATCTGATTCAAGTTGATATTCAAGGCCTTGCTCGAAAAGTTTTTGCTACTCATTATTGTCTATACCTGCGAAAAGCTTGGTCTGGATCATGAAACTAAATTTGTTGCATATATCCATTGTCATAATGGATTCAGAAAGGCAGTGCAGAGTAGCATCATAGCACACTACAACTCTTTGTCATTCAAAAGCTAAGCCAATATTATAAAATAGAGATTGAAGTTGTTAACTAGTGTTTGTTAGACAAAACTGAGTGGGAAGAGATGCAAATTACACCAAACACGAGAACGAAAGTGATCAATTATCCCAAGAGCTAAATGTGTTAAAGGAAATGGTAACGATAAACAATATTAAAAGATCGAGCTCTTACAATGTCACCATTTCAACACAAAGGAATAAAGGGAGTACAGGTGATTGTTGATTTTTTTAGGGTCATAATTAATGTTAAGTGTAAGGGAAAATGTTGGAAAAATAAATTTAACTATAAGTTGAAAGGGTTAAGACATGTGTGATTTTAGATACATTGAATGTAAAGTAAGGAGTCATATGTGGTCTTGAAAAGATCTTGGATACTTGTGAATAGTGTTTCATTATATCTAATTGTGTTTACTTCATACCAAAGTTCGTGTCTGTGAGAGTCTATAAGTACCTAGCTAAGTAGTCATGTTTAGTAAAACAAAGTAATGCTTGGTTTGCAATGAAATATATATTCTCGTAGTGCTTGACCTCATAAGTTTTGAGTAGTAGTCTTGATGATAATATTATTGTTTTATTTCAACTATCAACATTTGGTATCAACACAATCACACGTAATGTGATAGTGAGTTAGAGGAAAAGAATGATACTTTTACTCCAACATTAAGAGCAGTGGAGCATGCAACAAGGCACTTTCTAGAACAAGATTATTATAGTTAAAGACTTGGGTTTATTTTTCAAAGAAAGAGAGTCGAATGCATTTATAGCCTTTAAGAATTCCAAGGCTTTTAGTGAAAAGGAAAAGTGTCCATGTAGTTAAAGAATTCCAAGGCTCTTAGTGAAAAGGAAAAGTTCCAATGTAGTTAAATCTTTGAGGTTCGATAGATAAGACAAATGCACATTAAAAAAATTCATTGAATTTTGTGAAACATGTGTAATTTATTTCCTTATAATTATTTGAGGTCTCCATAACAAAATTGTAATATCTAGAAATTTTTAAAAATATTCTAAAGAAATGGGAAAGTCAAAGAAATAATGTCAAAGGGTTTATTAATAATCTTGTCAAAGATTCTAACCTTTTAAGGGTATTTTGATAATTTCCCTAAAATTGAAACCTAAATAAGGACATTTTGGAAAAAAAAAAATTAAGGGTATAAATGCAAGAATTTTAAGAAAATAAGGTTGTAGTGTGATATTTCAAAGATCCTTGAGGTGCGAGTGTACTCAGAACTCTGGGATGAAATTGAGAAACAAACTTGAAAAGGGGCTTAGTGACACTCTTTGAACCTCAACGACTGACCAACAAGGACCTAGATGAAAGAAGAAATAAAGATAAAAGGGTCTTAAGTGTAATTTTATTAAAAATTCTAAGACAGTGCAAGTATAACTCAAATCTAAGCACAGAGCAGGGTACAAGGAAGGTGTTGGGGTATTAAAGTTGGGGAGTAAAACCCAACTCCTTCCCTAAGAGAATTATAAAATAAATCATTTGAGTAGAGTTTTATGCACATGGAACACATCATTTAATTTTGGACTTAATATTGCACTGCCTTAAAAAGCTAGCATAATATGTGATCTACCACAATATCTATTAAAAATATTTATAAGAAAACAACTACCACAATATCTCATCTTTATAAGAATAAGCAGCTGCTAAGTTCTTTTTGCCGAGTTACAAATCATTATCATAATTGAGGTTTTGTTGCTAACCCAGTAATCAATAAAAACTTTTACAATTTACATGGGTAAATATTTTTGTACCTTGCTTTCCAAGGAATTTTGCATTCTCAACTCACATTGGATGAACATAATGTGATGTCACCTGTGTCTGGACAATGTGTAATTACTGGTCCATTAATAGAAAACAAGACAGGTTTGGGTGGGACATGTAATGAATGTAGGCTTCCTTCCAGCATTTCCAACACTTTAGTCATTGATGGACGGTTTGAGGGATCGGCTTGTATGCACCACAAGCCAACTATTATCATCTTTCTTACTTTTTCATTTTTTTCTTCGCTTGTAATACAATGAGGCCCAATTTTTTGTTCTTTTTCAAGATGTTTGTAAATCCAATTTGGAAAGTACATATCACTACTACAATCAACAGTTGAATCATTCCAATTTTCTCTCCCCACCACCATGTCCAAAATCATCATCCCATAACTATAAACATCTACCTTATAAGAGACCCCTCCGTAGTTTCTTGAAAATAGCTCAGGGGCAATATATCCAATCGTCCCTCTTGTTCCAAACAATGATATGATACTTTGCTTGTGAAGACATTGTTTAGCAAGTCCAAAATCAGATATTTTGGGACAAAAATTTTCATCTAGAAGAATGTTATGAGGCTTTATATCAAAGTGCAAAATTCTTGTTTTGCAACCCAAATGGAGGTACTCTAACCCTTTAGCAACACCAACAGCAATCTTATATAATTCTTCCAATCCCAATTCACGTTCTTTTGGCATATTTCTATCATGTGTAAATTTGTCGAGAGATCCATTAGCCATAAACTCATAAATTAGAGCTCTTTTTCGATTCTCATAACAAAAACCCAATAGATTTACAATATTAACATGAGATGTCCGACTTATACTCGCAACCTCATTTATAAATTGTTCTCCATCGCCTTTTGATTCCTTCAAAAGTTTCACTGCCACTAGGAGCCCATCATGTAACTTTCCTTTATAAACAACACCAAACCCTCCTTCGCCGAGTTTATTTTTGAAAGAGTTGGTGATTTTCTTAATATCCAAATAGCTATATCTTTTCGGGGTAAGAGAACCAAAGCTCCTTAGAAAAGCCTCAACATTTTGATCATCTATTTTCTTGAGATTTACAAAACAAAGAAATTTTTTTGACATGTCTTTCCGTGCAAAACAGTAGAACAGTATTATCAAGGCCACTAATACAGCAGTTCCAATACCTGTAATCAAGCATTCAATATGAAATAGCATGCAGAAAGTATTAGACATATAAAATTTCAAATTTATATAGGTTATATATGCTACTTTTAAGTAAAACATATAACCATTTACGTCAACATATACAAATAATATCTAAATTAACTTGAAAAGATCAGTTTTGTGGGTTAATTAGTTTCATAAAAATTACTTTCATCAAGTTAGTTAAGCAACCCAAGAGTGGCTATATATGGCTGTGACCAACACTTCATGACAAGTATAAACTAGGTTATAGGTTTAAATTAATCTTTCCAACCCCCTAGACATTTATAATTATGGTTCATAAAAAAAAAATGCTTCTGCTTCTTGCAACATAGCCAAATGGTTATAACTACTTTAAATGAGTATAAGAATATTTGACATCTAAATACATTATTTCTAGTTTTTATACGATTTGTAGCTGGCTGGTTTTGATTTTTTATTTTATTTTTTATACTCATTGATCTCAAAACGTAACCAGAATGGGTTTAATTGTTTGTTTTAATTTATAATAAATTAAAATTTTTGGAAAAAATGAAAAGAAGAACAACGTGTTTTTTGTTTCAATTTTATTCCACTTCCCTTATTATTGGAGGCAGAGGAGAAAAGAAAAATAATTAATAGAAAAATTCAAACAAAGTAAAGAGGAAATTATTTGTTTCCTTTTTAATTTCAGGTTATTTAAACGCCAAACTCTAATACTATGTTAAGAGATATAATTTCTTCTTTTTACATGTACGGATATGTTCTAGAGGTTTTATGCTTAGAATTTGTTTTGGTTGTAAATTTTAAATTTTACAACAAAATTTAAAATTCATGTGGTGGTCATCACCAACAAGAAAGAAGCAGGGCAGAAACAGAACAATGAAAGAACAAATAGAGAAGTTGGTTTAGAAGGTTTTCTTTACCTAAGGGAAAGATCAGTTTGGGGTTTGACCCTGCAATAAACAGCAGGTTAAACGAATTATTAGGCTCGAGCTTTTTGGGAGAAAGAGGCACAATGATACTGCTGAAGATAGAGAAGTATCTTCAGCAGGCATAGTTGCAAGGTTCATGTGCAGGTGTAGCAGAGAAAGTACACTTTTTTTTGGCTGTGCAGTGAAATTTTTTGTTGATGGTCGTAAATTAACAGCATAACTAACCTTTCCGGCAGCCCAAACTATGTTGAAACCCGTCACCGACGAACCCTTCCAGGCACTGGCAACGATGGGCTCGCCGCCCGTTCACCGGAGACTTAATTATGGTGCAATTCGCGTTCTCTGAACACTTGCAATCCCCTTCAAGCCACCACCCGAGCTTCACCAGCTGAACGTCCAATGACACCGCCGAATTGTTGTTCCCAGAGTACTCGTTCACGGAGAACGCCGACAACAGCGACTGGCAGCCACTGCTCGTCAAGTTCCGGTAGTCGATGAAATCTCCTTTTACGTCTTGCTGCGAATAACAGTTAATACCGTTCGTTTTATTGTTCTTCGGATCGCAGTCGTGCATTGGGAAATTCGTTTGCACCATCGTTGATGAAATGAAGCATCCGGCGATCTCTGTGCTGCAGTTCTGAAGCAGAATTCCGTTGAACGTGGTTGGGGCGTAGTTCTGGCCGAAGAGTTGGCCGGCGGTAAGGATCGGGCGGCCGCATTTCGCCGGAAGGTTGATCCATATGCTGTCGGAGGTCACTCTCTGGACCATGAATTCACCGACGGTGGCGGCGCCGTTCGCGGTGCAGTTCAGTTGGATTGGGCAGCCGGCCGAAAATCCGAAAGGAAACGGAAATTTTCCGGAGCCGCCACAAGATTGATCGCAACCGGCTGATGCGAGGATGACCGGAAAAACAATGCGAAAAACAAGAAGGACGATTGCTCGGGCTTTGGTGATCATCTTCACCGGAGAATAGGAACTTTGATCATGGGGGAAGCCTTAATCGACCAAGTTTTCATTGTTATATATTATTATTAGACGGACAGTGGAAAGCATTGGAAAGGGAAACAGAACAAAAGAAATGATAAACTGCCAAGTACTAGTAGCTAGCTAGCTAGGGGAATCCGCCTGTGAAGAGTGGGATAAGAATTTCCTGCTCTTTGCCCTTTGCTTGTCCCATTTTCAACTCTTGAAATCATATTTTGACCAAACTTCTGTTTTGTTAAATCTAACATTTTAAAAAAATATATATAAAGTTATTTAATTCCAGAAGAAATTGGATTATACTTTATTTTGTAACTTTTATGTATATATATATATTATAATTGATGAAATTAAATATTGTTGCAATCATTTTAATGCAAGATTTTTACGTTAAATTAATTTTTTATTTCAATTCAGGTGAGCTAATTTAATTTGAGAGTTGGGTGGTTGGTCCGACAGTTGTACACAAGAGATTCATTAGAGTTGGGTGGTTGGTTTTGCATTGGCCTCCTCTCCCGTGACATTTGAGACAATCCTCGGAGGCTTGCAATTCGATATAAAAGGTACCATTCAATAGTTTTAATAGATATTACAATACAATACAAGAATAACACGGCAGTGAATTGACCTCGAAGACTTCGTCCCAATCACCAGAAAGCATCTCATTGCCTAGTTACGCTAGAAAATCCAATCCAGTGGGGGCGGAGGAGTTTCGAGTTTCCCACACAGCTACTTCCTCGTCGACCCGCCCCTCCAACTTGCGAAGACTTCTGACTCTTCTTCGTCCATGGGGTAGGGGGCTCAGCCTCGCTCATTAGTCATCATCTCTTACTTCTCTTTCCCATCCCGCACTAGACGGCAAGCTCTCTCACAATCTTCCTAAGCGGTGTCAATTTCATGGAAAATGCTATCATACTTAGAAGAGTATTGGTGGTGTTCTGTAAAATACAAAAGTTAGTTAATATTAAACACCGTTCACATTGTATTGAGAATTAATTTCAGATTAAGCATTCTCATTTGATAATTGAATATGGGTGCAAAACTAATAAGAATACGTTAAAAGTGAAAACTAAGAAGAGTTGGTGGGATTTTATTGTATTGTATTGTCTTTAAATATTGAAATAGTCAAAGTTGAAATTAAATGTACATTACATATATACTGAAATTTGTAAAGTGGGGCCATCCTAGAATTTTAGATACCATGGTGGGCAAATCCCGAGAATTTGTAAAGTTTTAAAGAAGAATGGTAGTCATGGTCATTCGGTATAAATATTAAATTGTGACGAGATAAAACTGATAATAGAATAAAATAATAATATGATTAAATAATATTGTTTAATAGTTTGTAGAGAAATATTTCTGAAGGTAAAACTATTCCTTATTTGTTTTAAAAAAGGGATTTGATATTAAAATACCTTGGCTTAATTTTTCATTTTATAAAAATGTTATCACCTACGTCCAAATTTAAAAAACTGACTTATGCCCTCAAAACCCATGGATCGGGTCAACTGACACATTAGCTTAATATAGTGGAAATACGTAAGAAATCTCAATTCATATAGTACGAGGGCATTTTTGTGTAAATATATCATTTCTTCTCAATATAAATGCCCGGACTAAGTTATCTTACAGGCAAGTTTCTCCCACTCCTGTGGAGTGAACACACTCTTAGGACTAATGACGTTAGAGTATTTAAAATGCAAAAATTATTAAATTATCTATGAAAGAACAACAAATCTAATTTTGTCACATATTTTTATGGTTAAATAATAAAGAGATGTTATAGTAACTCCTAGTTCAGTTTGAAAGATAATTACTAACAGCTGATAGTTAGGTCATCGCATCTTTAAGTAATTCGGAGGCCAAAATTCTATCTGACTTATCTCTTATTCGAATGATTAAGGATAAGCATGATCTCTATTAGCTCATCTCATACTAGGAAATCTGGGATAACCATTTTATATCTATCTTTATCTGATACGAGTAATTTTCTTCAAGCTTAACATCATATAGTTCAAGAATTTCAGATATGATAACTCCAACTACTGTGGTCCTCTCACCTATATAAAGGTATAGAAACCACTAGGTAAACCAAGCAGCTCTGTGCATTTAATATGTTCTATTGCTAATTTATTATATTAAGTTAAGCATCAGAGACTATAATACAAGAACAAGTCTCGCCCGTTCTTGCAGCTGCTCACATTAAGGTGGAGCTGAAGTAATTAACCCCAAATATCATCATCATTTGGCATTCACTGTGGGGTCGAGTCAACTTATCTTTGCCTCTCAACACTACTGAGCCCTCCAACCTTTAATTGGTCAACCGTCATGGCCCAACCTTCTAGTAGCAAGATAGATGAAAACAACCTGGAGAACCAATCATCACTAGAGAACCTACCTCTACCACTTGCCTATTTAGCTTGGTTGGAGGGCTAAGTCCAATAGTTGGTTTCTTGTAAGGTATTTTTGCTAGAATGAGCTGTTGGAAGTGAGTGTGTGTGTGTGGCTTTCCTTCCAAGCTTTGTTTTCCTTCCTCTAGAAGCTTGGTGACTTTCCTTCCAAGTTTTGCTTTTCTTCCCCTAGAAGCTTGGTGACTTTCCTACCAAGTTCTTCTTTGCTTAGTCTCCAAGTTCTAGCTTTACTTAATCTCCAAGTTCAAGCTTTGCTTGGTCTCCAAGTTCATCAAGCCTATATATATTTCCCTAAGCTCCCTAAGCTTGATTGAGGTTTTAAGAGACTTGATTTTCTTTGAGTTTTAAGACTTGTTTTCTTCTTTGAGCTTTGGAAGAGTTTGGTTTTCTCCAGTTTTCCATCACTAAGAACGAGTCTGTCCTGAGTTCTACTAGCTCCGGTTGTTCGTGGTTGCCGTTCACCAGAGAAGTCGTTTCATCCTGCTGAGACAGTCATCGTAGTCTGCTTGCTGCCGGTGCAGGGCACTAACTGTCATCAGGACAGCGCAAAGCGCGACTTGACCTTCTTTTGTTCCTGCATCTTCCACATTCTAGAAGTTTTGTTCTTATTTCCTTGCCATTCTAGCTGCAAGCGTTGCTGCTCAACTATTTTCTCCGCTTTATTGTTTTAGTCTGGTAACCTCTGTTATTGTTCATTTGTTGTTGCTGGTTATAAGCTCTTGTTGCCGATAGTATCAACTGTTATAGTAGTAGTTAAATATTGTAGTTTACATTTCTTATACTATAGTGGGCTAGAACTGTTTTCTTGTATCAAGAAAATTATTTTTGTATAACGTATGCATTTATACTCTCTATATCCCTAACATGAGAAACAATGCTTGTAAGACAAGTAGTGTTGATGCCAATAAGATGAGAAACAATAGATGAATTTGAGCTCTCATCATTTCTAGCAAGAGAAATGCCACTCAAAAAGAGAAGCCTTTAGTTATTTCCCTTCTTGAGAAGGTGAGACTCTGCAGGAGAAGCGGTTTCAACTCTTAGAAAAAGAGATCACTGAGATGAAGAATAGAGAAGGGGAACACCGAGCCATGAGACCATGCTAACCCTGAGCTAAGCCATTATGGCCAAGGTGCCACTTGAATTCTTCTGTGTCCCTACCATTAAGCTCTATGGTGAAACCATTGACCCAACCTACCATGTGGAACTCTTATCTTCCCTATGTTAGTTCAAATTACTACTGATGCCATGTGATGTAGGATATCCTCGACTACCCTATGAGGCATGCTAAGACATGGAACTCGAGTCTCTGTCATCACTTGATCACCATCTATGAGCAGTTGAGGACTTACTTCCTGGCTCACTTGGCACCCTTGAGGCATCATCACAAGTCCCTTGTGGCCCTTAGTCAACATCAAACAAGACTAAGGAAAGATGCTAAAAGAGTTCTCAACTTCATTTAGTGATGAAACACTAAGCATCAAAGACTTTGATGAAAGGATTGCCATGGTAACATTCCAAAATGGTTTTAGGGAAAGCCCCTTTGCTCAATCCTTTGCAAAGACACTACTGAAGATGCTCAAAAAAATTCTCAACCAAATGAATAAGTACATCATGTCATGTTATAGAGGTGTTGAAGGCAAAACGGATCAGACTACCAAACAAAAAGGAAAGGAATAAGCAACATTCTGTGTTAGATGGTGGTCCCACGGTAAGATCTCAAGACCGTTTAGGTCCAACCAATTCTTAGACAAGTCTAATTCATTTAACTTCTTTAAATAGTAGCTAAGTTGAGATATTGATGGCTATTGAAGACAAGAAGTACGTGAGAACTCCTCTCCCATAAGGAAATCGACCCATAAAAAGAACTAGGATGAGTACTGTCGCTTCCAACAGGACCATATACATGGAACAAAGAATTATCATTGACTCAAGGAAGATATTTATGAGCTTATCAACCTAGGCTTCCTTATTGATTTAGTTGCTAAGGAAGGTGTTTACCCTTAAAGAGGAAGAAACTACTTTAGGGAAAGAAATTAGTCCCTGACTATGAGAAGAGAGCACCATGGATGAGTATTTTTGCTTTCATTGGGACCATGGACATGACACAAAGAATTGTCAATGGCTCAAGGAAAAGATTTAAGAGCTAATAAACTAAGGCTTCTGTTATATGTATTTCCCGCATCACTCCTTACGGGCTAGACTTAGTCCAATAGCCCGGCCCAATTGCCTGAAGCCTGGAAGGTCCAGGTGAGCTCGTCAAAGCAAGCTTATACACCATTGAAATTCGAGCTCATATCGCGGAACCAAGCAAGCTCCTAGCGAGCTCCCGACAAGGCTTCTAGCAAGCTCCCAGTGATCTATTCAATGAGATTCCAATATAGCTCCTAGTTCGCTAGCCCAATCGTTAAGCTCGTTGGTTTAAATTCTTCATCTCGCATAGACAACAAAGCTGTTGAGTAACCAGAGGTAGGGACCCACTTACTTTATTTGAGGCGAATCATACCCCTCGTAATGAGGATCCCACTCTCGATTTTATGCAGATGATAAGGACTGTTTGTCCCCCATTATATCATTTTTATATTTTTTATATCTTATGCAATTGTAAATGCCCCTCATGATAAATAAGGGTCAGAAGTATCATTAAGAAAAACAAGAAGAATAATCAAATACTGTCACTCTGAAAGAATAATCAGGGTATAGTTGTAGAGTAGGCATCGTTCTGGCTTTACCACGTGAAAATTCTTTGTGTTCTTTCTGGGTTGTTCTTTCTCCTTGTATCTGGCACTTACTCATTCACTACGGGCCTAAAAAATTACGGTCGACTGAGATTGAATGTCGACATTTTGACGCTAGAGGAAGGGGTCGCTTTGATCAATAGCCATGGCAAGAGGAAGGAACACACGAAACTCTAACGCGGTGGTCGACTTACAAGAAAATCACTGTGATCAACCATAAGATCTCCCATCAAATGGAGGGCCCGTTGTCTCCACAGCAGGTGCCCCTTTGCCACCACCAATCGGAAGCATCGCCGGCATAGCCCCACGGTTTCCCGTCCAACTATCTATTCCAACCACCGGGATAGGGGCGATCTAGGACTGCCAGCAATGCCATGAGGCGTTAGAGAACATAGTAATGTAGCTCGCTGACGTGGTCAGAGTCCTGGCCCAAGCTCAAGTGCGGGCTATTCATGATTCATTAGCTTCACCTCGGAGGGTTCGCCAACCACCAAAAGAGAGACTTCTTTTAGCAAAAGGGGATATCGGATTCAATTATCCTCTTCTAAATCATCTTTCTCTGGAACGAGAAAGAAGTAGACGATCGCAAGCCCAACGATCTCTAGATCTGGACACAACTATGGAGGAGTTGTATCAAAGAGTCCGACAGTTGGAGGCACAACAAGGGGCCCGTGGCTAGAATAACGGTCGTGGGGACAAAATACTATTCACAAGAGAAGTTGAGCTCGAACCTCTCCCCCGAAGATTCAAAGTCTCAAGTATGCCGCAATACAACTGGGATAGCGATCCCTATGATTGTCTAGATGCATTCAGTGTTCAGATGAATTTCTAGACAACCAGCTTACTGGTTAAATGTTATGTCTTCCCAGCGACCATGGGTGATATTTCTCGAGCTTAGTTTAGGAGCCTTCCATCTCGCAGTATCGGCAGTTGGGAGGAATGCCAACAGAGATTTTTAAATCAATACAGGGAGCTGAGAAGACAACTCGCCCCTCCATGTCACCTAGCCATAATGTTCCAGGGAGCGAATGAATCTTTGAAAGACTATATCACCAGGTTCAAGTGCAAGGTGAGTAATGTCGATGATCCCTCCGATGAAAGTATCCTGACTGCAATCTCTGCGGGCCTCCGCAAAGATGCGATCTCTCTAGGCCTCCACAAAGATGCGATCACTCTAGGCCTCCACAAAGATGCGATCTCTATAGGAATTCAATTAGAGATTTGGGGGAATTCTATGAACGGGCTGCAAAGGAAGTCCGGTAAGAAGAGGCCTTTGGCTCGAAGAAGTCCATCGGACCAAAAGAAGAGGTTGGGAGCTCTAACCGGAATAAGAAAAGAAATAATAGAGACACCAGAAGGGAAGCTCGGGGAGAGCGCTCGAGCAATGAGGTCTCCAAACAAGCTCGCAAGGAAAAAAAGAAAGAGCGACCTATGCGGATGCACAGTTTCGATAACTACTGCGTCCTGTCTGATCCCCAAGAGAGGATTTTCGCCATGGAGAGAAACAGAGAGGAGTTTGGGAAACCTAACCCGTTAAGGGCTCCCAACAAATTCAAGAACAGGGAAAAATTATATGCATACCATAATGAGGCAGGCCATAACACCTTTGAATGCTAGGCCTTGAGGGATGCCATTAAGGACTTGATTAGAAGGGGTCGGCTGAGGGATTATGTGGTTCGACCGACCAATCAGACGACCCAACAATCGACATAGTAACCGCCTCCCTCCGATGATGAACGCTCGTTGGTAGTACGAATAATCTACACAATTCATGGCGGGCCTCATCTCGCTGGAACTTCCCACAAGTCCCACAACAGGTACGTGTGTGAAGCCAACCATGTCTTGTTGGCACAGTCGAACAAGCAGTTTGCCCCCACGAAGCGAGCTAGGGGAAATGCGGTCACAGAAAATATCATTTTCTTGGAAGAAAAGGCCAAGAACATCCACTAGCCACATAATGACGCACTCGTTAGACGAGCCCAGATCGACAATTTCAAAGTTCAGAGGATAATGGTAGACACAGGCAGCTTGGTAAATGTAATGTACATAGCATGTTTTAATCAAATGGGGCTGGGGCCGGAGAAGTTAAGCTCATCCCCAGAACCACTCTATGGGTTCACAGGTGATGCAGTGGTCCCTATCGGGTAGATTAGTCATCTCTTTACTGTTGGAAATACAGATCGCCAGGCCACCACATTGGCAGAATTCAAAATTGTAGATTGCCCTTCGACGTACAATGTCGTGCTCAGGAGGTTGGCAATGAACGACCTGGATCTAGTCACTTCGACCAGATCACTGATAGTCAAATTCTCGACCCCCAATGGAGTAGGATACGTACGAGATGAACAACACCTCACAAAACGTTGCTATGAAGATGCCCTAAAAATGGGGGCCAAAAGGAAGAAAGTAAATATCATTGCAAGAAGCGACCCTAGACCGACTAGCCAAAAAGGGGTTAGCCATAATCTAGATCCCTCCGAGGTGGACTGTGACAGGTCTATTGGTCCGGTGGAAGAGTTCGAAGATATTCCAATCAGCGAGACGGATGAGGAAAGATGTCTCAGGCTCGAAAAAAATTTAGCCCCCGAGGTAAAGTCCCAACTTACAAATTTCCTTAAAGCTAACCTCGATGTATTCGCATAGAACCATGAGGGTATGGTATGAATAGCCCCGAAGGTTATGTCGCACAGGCTTAATGTAGATCCCAACTACAAGCCAGTACGCCAGAAGAGGAGGCCGATGACTCTTGAGCGTTATGCCGCTCTTAAAGAAGAAGTGGACAAGCTGTTAACAAACGAGTGCATTAGAGAGGCTCACTACCTAGTTTGGGTAGCTAACCCAGTCTTGGGAAGTGGAGGACTTGTGTTGACTTCACCGACCTAAACAAGTCTTTCCCTAAGGATAGTTTTCCTCTCCCAAGAATCGATTAGCTCGTGGATGCAACAGCTGGTCACTAACTCCTCAGTTTCATGGATGCTTATTCGGGCAATAACCAGATCCCTATGAACCCTAACGACGAGGAGTACACCTTGGTCGTTATCGATCGAGGACTTTATTGTTATAAGGTCAAGCCCTTTGGGTTAAAGAATGCTCGTGCGACCTACCAAAGGCTGGTAAATACGATGTTTGAAGCACTGATTGACAAAACCATAGAAGTCTACGTTGATGATATGCTGGTGAAATCAGAACGGGTAGCCGATCATTTTTCCAATTTGGGAGAGATGTTTAAGGTCCTTAAGAGCTATCAGATGAAGCTCAATCCGCTCAAATATGCCTTTGGGGTAGCCTCCGAAAAATTTCTAGGATTCATGGTAAATAAGAGAGGAATTGAGGCCAATCTAGAGAAAATAAAGGCTTTGCTCGATATGAGGTCACCATAAGGAAAAAAGAGGTGCAAAGCCTCAACGGCCAGGTCGTGGCCCTAAGCCATTTCATTTTCAAGGCAACTGACAGATGTGCCCTATTCTTTGAGCTATTAAAAAAGGCACAAGATTTCAAATGGACAGAAGAATGCGAGTTCGCAATTCAACAACTGAAGGAGTATATGGGACGAGCTCCGCTGCTTGCCAAGCCCAAAGATGGAGAAAAATTGACCCTATACTTGGGAGTGTCCCAACATGCTCTCAGTATGACCCTCGTTTGAAAGGATGAACGGGTGCAGCACCCCGTGTATTATGTCTCCAAGAGTCTGGTTGATGTAGAGACAAGATACACACTAATGGAAAAACTGGTCTACTGTCTGGTAATGGCATCAAGGAAACTGCGACCTTATTCTCAAGCTCATCAGATCGAAGTCCTCACTAAGTACCCGCTGAGGCAAATCTTGTAGAAGCCAGACACATCGAGTCTCTTACTAAAGTGGTTTATCGAGCTTGCTCGATTCGATATAGAATACAAACCGAGGACGGCGATAAAAGGACAAGCATTGGAAGATTTCATTGCTGAATTCATTGGGCCGATCGATAAGGAAGTAGAGAACTTGGAAGGGTCGTCCTAGAAGTTATACGTGGACGGATCATCAAGCAAGCAGGGGGCTGGAGCTGGGGTTATGTTGATAAGCCCGGAGGGCCACAGAATCCTCTGTGCCCTGAGATTCGGTTTTCCAGCCACCAATAATGAAGCCGAGTAAAAGGCCCTGTTGGCAAGACTCCGTCTGGAAAAAGAAGTACGAGCTAAAGCCCTGGTAATCTCTATTAACTCTCAACTGGTTGTCAATTAAATACAGGGAGACTATCAGGCCAGAGACATGAAAATGGTGGCATAGTTACAGAAGGTAGATGAACTCTTGGCTACTTTCAAAAAATATGAAATACGCCAGATTTCTCATTCCCAGAACTCTTATGCTGATGCAATAGCCTGCCTAGCAATTGCCCGGAATGCGGAGTTCTTGGAGGCCATACCAATGAAGTTCTTAGTTGTCCCGAGCACAGACTAGCAAGCCGTAACGCTGATGATTGGGGTGCCCCAAGACTCGTGGATGAGTCCCATATTGGATTATCTACAAAATGGGAAACTGCTAGAAGATAAATTAGAGGTACGTTGGTTGTGAGCTCGAGCAGCTTGGTATTGTGTCAACGATGATTGATTGTACAGGAGGGGGTTCTCAGCCCCACTTCTAAGGTGCGTCAATGGCACTGACTGTCAGACCACACTGAAAGAGGTTAACGCGGGCCACTACGGCAATCATGCCGAGGCACTTTCACTGGCGTAGAAGGCACTCCAATAGGGGTTTTATTGGCCTACCATAAAGCAAAATGCTGCAAAGCTAGTCAAGAAATGTGACAGGTGGCAGACATTTGCGAAAGTTTTGCGACCTCCACCAGCTTACCTACAACAGATGAGCAGCCCATGGCCTTTTGCTATTTGGGGCATGGACCTGATCGAGCCGCTTCCAACAGCCCAAGGAGGGTGCAAGTATGCCATAGTGGCAATTGACTACTTCACCAAATAGGTAGAAGCCAAAGAGCTCGCACAGATCACTAGCTCAAAGGTACAAATATTTACATGGGATAACATCATTTGCAGGTTTTGGGTTCCACAACAGATAGTGATAGACAATGGAACCCAATTCACGAGCAAGCAATTTGTCCAATTTTGCGAGTCGATGGGGATCCAAAAAAGTTTCACCGTTTTGGACCACCCTCAGGCCAATGGACAAGTTGAGGTGGTCAACAAGATAAGCAAATCCTGAAGACGCGGCATGAAGCTAGAAAGGGGGCTTGGGGCTTTGGGCTTATCGAACAACAATTCGGGGCAGCACAGGAGAAACTCCATTCTCGATGGTGTATGGATTAGAGGCCATGATCCCAATAGAAAATGAGGGACCAGCCACTACAGAGCCACCTTCAATTCAAATGACAATGACGAGCTACTGGCAATGAACCTAAACATACTTGAGGAAGCGAGGTATATAGCTCGTATAAAGGTCGCCTCTATCAACAAAGGGTGGCACGGTACTACAATCGAAAGGTCCGATTCCGATACTACAATGTTGGGCATCTAGTATTGTGCCTGATACTCCCAGGAGCTCGTGCAAGACCCCATTTTGGCATAAGGTTGTCACGTAACTTCAGTGAGATTAAAATATCAAAAAATGGGCTTGATAGCAAAATAGATCGCTGAATCGACTGAAGGGAATGCATCAGAGTGTAAATGTCTATGAAAAATTATATGGTCTCAATGAGCGTTTTGAGATAGCATTTTTGGTATTAAAAGAAATCAAAATTGAGACGATTTTCGGTACAAGTAAAATACAGCTATGATTTAGGCTAAAAAATTGAATTATCGTAGGGGACTTTCGGGAAGTCAACGAAACCTTGAGGGGGCTCCGATTTTTCATAACGATTAACCCTGAGGTGGTTTCGGGATGAATCAAGGGGCCGATGAGGACACTGGGCGAAATCAATTTTATCGAGTAATTGTCAATTATTAATTTTGGAGAAATCAATGTTTTGAGTGGTTTAATGCAAATTAATTTTAATGTTAGAGGGCGTATTTGCAATTAGTGAAATTCCCAAGTGATATAAGGAAGAATTATGAGGATTTAATTTGTGTAATATACATATAATATATATATTATATATAAGTATGCATGTGCGCGTGAGAAGTAGGGAGAAGCACCAAATGGTTGTCTGTGCGCATGGAAGAGGTAAGCTTGCAGCCTATTGGAGGTTTCCTTCAATTGAGAATGTTGGCAGAGAGTTGTCGAGAGGGAAGAGTGGCGCCCAAGTATC
This sequence comes from Diospyros kaki, assembly GCA_036245055.1. NCBI lineage: Eukaryota > Viridiplantae > Streptophyta > Magnoliopsida > Ericales > Ebenaceae > Diospyros > Diospyros kaki. Next base: position 7,956,003 of record BSEG01000010.1, read on the forward strand.
TGTGGCTATAAATAGATAGAAGCAAAGGGAGAAAGAGAGGTAGAGAGGTGGCCGAATTCGGCCATGGTAGCGAGTTGAAATGGAAGCAATTGGAAGCGGAGTTGCAGAAAGAGAGGGCTCGTGAGAGTTAGGGCCGAGTATGGCCGAGAATAGAGAAAATTCGAGAGAGAGGGTTGGAAATAGCCGATCGGGGTGGCCGATGGCGGCTTGAAATAGTCGCAGCGTACGGCTGTTGTGGGCTGAAAACGGTTGCGTTGAGCTGCGACCATGAAGGCTATGGTGATGGGTCAATGTAACAACCGACGAGTAGAGCAGCGTGAGATGGCATGCGAGGTGGTTAGTGATGGTCGCAACAATGGAGGTTGCGCGCGAGAGCAGCTCACAGGAGCTACGAGTAGCGAGCTCACAGCGGCTAGGCGCGGTAGCAAGCGATGAAGGGGAGGTCGATCGCGATGAAAAGGCAACGCGGGTGGCTGGTGGCAGTTGTGCAGTGGCCGACGAGGTTGGTGGCAGGCGGCGGAGGTCCAAGCGACGACTGAAGAAGGCTGGGCATGGCCGAGGGAGTTGTTTGCACGGGAGAGTTGCAGAAAGAAGCAGGAGAGGAAGAAGATGAATACGAGAAGAAGACTAAAGAAAAGAAAAAAAAAAGGAAAAGAAAAAGAAAGAAAAGAAAATGGAAGAAAAAATAAAGAAAATGTGGGGAAAAATCCCGAAAAATAGGAAATGGAGATTTATTATTATTCCGGAGATTTTTGGTAAGAAAAATTGTTTGGACACGCGTTTTGAAGCGACACGAAAAATTGAGATAGTGCACAAAAATCGAGGTAGTGCACGAGAATCAAGGTAGTGCACGAGAATCGAGGTGGTGTGGGAGAATCAAGGATTTGCACAGCAATCGAAGTTGGACGCGTATTTTGATGTTAGGACACGTATATCGAGAAAGTCTGAGGGCTAAGTTAAGGTAAGTAAAATTTCCTAGAAATTCCAATAAATTAGGAAGATTATTTTAGGAATTGCTATTGAGAAATATTTGATGAATATTTAGTATAGATTTATTGAGGAAAATAGGAAGAAATAGAGAGAAGTTATAAGGAAATTATGAGAAATAGAATATTGATATTATTGAATAAATATGATGGCTAGGGTATGTTGACGATCTAATTTGAGTACGTTAGAAGTCTGGCACGAGAATCAAGATGCTATGAGATGCGGATGAGGTAAGTGGTACTTCCCAAACTGGATTTAGTTTTATGAAAACCCAAAACCTAATTTGATGTAAACGATTTTATCATGTTGTCATGTCTTGATGTGATTATGTCATGTAGATTGCATTTACATGTATTGATGATGAAATGTGTATACATTCACGATGATATTATCGATCATGCATCGTATAAGGGTTTGGGATTATGGAATGGCGCCGCTGCTCTACCAAGGGTGCACCCATACACCTTGGCTCGGGAAGGAGGTTGTAAAAATGGGGAGCAACAGTTGGGTACGGTCGACTCAAATAAAAAATGACGAGGACATTTTACATTTTGCATACATGCACGAAAATGATTTTTGTACCCTTACTTTGATGGTTCATCATCTAATTGGACTTTGCTCTTGGAATATTCAAACCTTCCAGATGGAGATTGTAGTAGGAATGAGGATGAATAAGGCATGAAATGACAATTAGCAAAGTGCATGATGAATGAACGATGAGATGAATGCATGTAATGTAGCCCATGTGTTTAAGTTCTGCTACTTTGAAATCTAAACGTTTTGAAATGTCACGACCCAAATTCTAATAAGTCATGACTGACACTAATCCCTAGGGCCAACGACCCCACTGTGGATTAGTAATCCTCTTTTCTAGCTCGATTTGTTAAAAGTATTAATACTACTGACAAAATATAGAAACATGGAGTAAAACACCTTTTCAATTTTCCACAAAATACTTTAATATCTCACATACAGTAGCTGTACAAACAAAATATGAATATCCATCACACTCCTGTCATAAATACATATATAGTCCCATATCTCGGGCCATTGGCATAATTATATGCCACAAAAATAAAAGACAAAAGATTAGACTCAATAGTACGTGTAATACCCCAAGTGCCCAGAGAAGAGTAGTATATATCGAGGATAAGTAAGGAAGGAAACAATACCAGCTGGATACCTTTTAAGCTGAATATAGACAAGGAACTCCGGGGTTAAGGGTGTTTGAGCTGGGGAAGCTCAATGATGGGTGACCCCTTGGAAAGTTCGCTTAGGCTCATCAGGGTAAGTTGTTTTGGTCATTCCTATCGCTCGATACGGGATGTTACAGGTGGTATCAGATCCGACCTCCGAGCCTCTGAGGATGGTGGTGGGGTAAACCTCAGCGAGGACGCTGAGTCCCTAGGGGGGTGCATGTAGGCACTTTAGGCGAATCCCACATCGGCTATGCAAATGGGGGAGATCTGGGATCGGTTATAAGGTCGCATGAAGAGGATGTCATGTGCTCAAGAGGGGGAGAATGTAATACCCCAAGAGCCCAGAGAAGAGTAGTATATATCGAGGATAAGTAAGGAGGAAACAACACCATTTGGATACCTTTTGGGTTGAATGTAGGTAAGGAACTCCGGGATTAAGCGTGTTTGAGCTGGCGAAGCTTAATGATGGGTAACCCCTTGGGAAGTTCGCGTAGGCTCATCAGGGTAAGTTGTTCCGGTCCTTCCTATTGCTCGATGCAGGATGTTATAGTATGTGTATGTCTCCACAGAGCATCCTATATCACATCAAGAATAAAAAGGGGTCGGATATCATACTAGAAGATCTAATGGATCAATATTCAAAAAAGAGAATTCCCTGAAAATATTTTTTTTTTTAAAAAAAAAAATGTGAGTCTTGTGAACTTGCGAGTATAAGGTATGTCATTCCCACTAGAAGAATATGCAATAAAAATGCTAGGATAAACATCATGGATACAATAATATTACAATAATATGGATAACGAGAGTATGTATCATAAGTTTAAATAATTTGAGGTTCAAAGAAAAACGTAGTGTAGGAAAAATAGGTGCCTAGAAACAACCCCCATAAGTTACACACCTAACTACCTAAGTCTCTTATATGTTGATATGCGATGCATGCACTAAATTTGAGGACACACTAGTAGAAACTATCATAACGCCTATACACACATGCACACAAGTACATATACTGGCACATACATCATCATCACACTATAATACCATCATAGCCCACGTGATAGTAGTGCTGAAACATACTATCCGTGTCTCTCATGGCCTTGGCATGCCAAGCCTCACAGTACCATGATATTTTCCTATTGTGAGTCACCAGGGAATTTACTAGATAGTCCTCTAAAAATAATGCAAATGATACCCTACTTAATGCACAAATCAAATCCATTTATCATTTCATGCGGTGCCTAAAATACATCATATCATTCAATATTTCACATTCTCAAGACAAAAAATCAGTTAGGGTATCTTTCTGCTTATGTCTCTCCCAGTATGATGAAAATAATTCATGCAATTTAGAAACATTTAAAAGTGTCTTTCTATGATTCGCATATAGAAATCATATACAGGTTATGCATGAAACAATATATATACGTGTAGAAAATAATGTAAACATAACATATCCTGTCTACTCGCTTGGGAAACGATGACTCAAGTCCGAGTCTGGGGAGAAGATTGAGAAAAATCCTAGGAATCCAAGCTTACAATAAATAGAATGGGGTGGTCATATTTGGGTAATAAAAATAACGACGTAATAAAATTATCAAAAATCCTAACTATTGCTAACACCCTGAATCAGTTATTTTATACCTTGGCCCGCACAATATTCGAATTTGGCACCATGAAATTCGTCAAGCTTAGCCATCGACTACGTCATCATGTCTCGCCTTGCATGCTACACCTAAGTGTATAGTGAAACTACACACCCACTTATAGGCTGCAATAAATTAATATATATATATATTTCTATATTCACCCATAAACTATATTTCTTTTAATATAGATAATATTTTCTAAAGTTTCTATTTTTCAAAAATACATATAAATATAAATATATTTATAACTCAATTGATAAATTTTTAAAAACATAATAATTTAATAAATAGTTTAAAAGAAATAAATTGCAATATTCTAGCCTCAGAATAAAATGAATCCATTAGAAATTAGGATTCAGGATAAACCCAAGTCATCATCATAGGCTAGCCTAGAACACACTCGAGGTCAGTCTTGCTCGGCCTCGAGTCATCGAATAGGGCTTCGTCCTTAAGACTCCGATCAACAAAGTGACTCGCTAGTCACATCGCCAATTCTAGAGACCTAAGGAGAACCCAAATTAGACCGACATCGATATCTTGAGTAGGACCGACCTAACCAACTCATCCTAGGTTCGCAGAGAAGTGACAAGAAGGGAGAACAAGCCGAGTGGGCCAGCCCAAGGGCTGCCACAACTGGGTTAAGCCATGCCCAACACATTAGGCCATCTTATAACCCAATCAGGCCCAACCATCCTAGGCCAAAACCTAACCCAACCTGCCTAACACCAAAAGCATTTTTTTTCTCTTTTTTTTTTCTTTTCCTTTTCCTTTTCTTTTCTTCTTTTTTTTTTTTTTCTTTTCTTCATTTCTTTTTCTTTCTTCTCAATATTCTGCCACCGCCGGCGACCACCACTGACTGGTAAAAAACAGTCGACCAGTATATCGATTTGAAGCCCTCGCCACGAACATCAACATATCTCAAAATGAGAACCATCGGACGGTTGGATCTTTACAGATCTAAAGATTAATTTCTGGCCAATGCAAGGACGGATTCTGGCTATCGTCGACCACCGACTATTTTTCGATGATCGAAGGCTACCATGAGGTGTGCAGCAGTAAGACGACCAACATACCCAAAAATGAGAAAGATCGGATGGCTAGATTTTCAAATATCTGAGATTTAATTTTCAGACAAAAAGAGCAAAACCCACTGCCAACGTCGTAGGCCACTGTGGCCAGCAATTTCTGACCATCTGAGATCGCCATCCGACACCCTCAAGAAATCTGACCAACATATCCCGAAACCAACGAAATCCAATGGTCAGATCTTTGTAGATCTGACCTTAAACAACCGGTCAAAACCCACATCGCGCCTATACATACATCTTGTGAAAACAACAACCAAACCAACAAAAATCAAAGCAAAACACTTACCTCCTTGTAGATAAAGGGCGCTTAAATGATAAAAATGAAGTCGGATCGAAGATTAAACGGCTCAACCGCTTGAAATCAACAAAATCCGAGAGGAAGCAAGAAAGAAAAAGAGAGAGAGAGAGAGAGAGAGAGAGATTTCGAGGGGGGTTGCCCATGCGCCTCCCCCTCTTCTTTTATATTTTATTTATTTATTATTATTATTTTTTTATTTTTTTATTTTTATATATTTTTTAAAATTAAATTATTATTATTATTATTATTATTATTATTATTATTATTATTATTATCATCATCATTTTCTTCTAGATCTTTACATGAAAGCCCATGATGTAAGATATGAGTTATGATTGGCCTTTGAGGAACGATGATGTATATGACGATGTATAACCCCATTTAGGGTTAATGTTAGTAAGAAAGTATATTATGTGTTAATGTTAGTTGAGACTTACATTATGTTTTAAGTCATTGATGAATAGCCTTATAGTGGCCCTCTCCCAGATCATCTCGCTAGCATAGGAAATCCGAAAGGAGGTCGTCACAAAATGGATACAAAAATAATAACTTGGATTTATCATCAAATTTTTTTTTTTTACTTGCTCACTGATCATCAGGAGCCAAAATAAAATATCTCTACATTTGCTCACTATCAGTAAGAGCTCAAAATAAATATTACACACTCTTTACATCATCATCTTGGGCTTACCGCCCATACATTTTCCAAATAAAATAGCATTAAGGTTCTAACAACTAATTGAACCCTCTACTTCCTGCCCTCAACATTACACCCATGGAACTTGAGGCTGGGACATCCCTGTACACAACTAAACCTGGGCTCTAGCCTCATTAGATTCGCCCTCAGCAATAATGTTTTCCTTACCTGGCATGACAAGAATAAACAAGGTGAGCCACAAGGCTCAGCAAGTATATATATTACAACAATTAGAGCAATAGAGTCAAGACATGGATAAACCAAAGTGGAATAGACCCGACTTCCCAAGTACGAGTAGCATTTCCCATTAGATCCCAGCATTATTATCATTCCCATGCCATTGTCATTATGCATTTCATGTATCATTTCATTTCTCAATCATTATGATCATTCCCATGCCATTGTCATTATGCATTTCATGCATCATTCCATTTCTCAATCATTACGATCATTCCCATGCCATTGTCATTATGCATTTCATGCATCATTTCATTTCTCAATCATTATGATCATTCCCATGACATTGTCATTATGCATTTCACGCATCATGAATATATAATTTCTATGCAGCACATCGGCCCTCAAGGCCTTTAAGTCACATGCATGCATACATATACATATAAAAATCATTTAGCCTTTCATTTAGCTTGAGCATCGCCTACCGGGTTTATGGTCACCTTACCCGCATCAAGGCGTTCTTTAGGATATCCTTTTCTCACCCCATGGTACATAGCCGCCGCGCAAAATAATAAGTGCGCAAATAATAATATCATGTAATGCTCATGTAAACATATCAAACATGCTACATTATTAGCAATGTTCTCCTCATAATCATCATGTGCACTTAGACATTTCAAGATTATATCCTCACATGAGCCAATGATATTTTCATCACATGATTTGGCATCATTCGTTGAGATTCATTTCCATACCATAAATAATAATACCATGCAATGCTCATGAAGGTTTTCAAGTAAACATATCGACATGCTTCATTATTAGAAATGTTCTTATCATGTTCATCATGCACACTTAGACATTTCAAGATTATATCCTCACATTAGCTAATGATATTTTCACCACGTGATTTAGCATTATTCGTTGGGATTCATTTTCATACTATTTCTCAAGGTCAAACAAGTTGATTACATGAATTCACCATTAAAAACTCATGATTTTCATTTTTAATTCCCACCATTAATTAACTTCCCCATTTTTGGAACACTTACATATCCACGAGATGATTTTTGAAGCCAACTAAAACATCACAAGAGGTTTGGGGAAGAATTACAAGCATTAGAAAAGAATCGGACCAAAGAGAAAGAATCAATGTATTCTGTTGGTTGACTGAATGAAAGAGTTAGTCAACCGACTAGGGACTTAGTCAACTGATGAAGAAGACTTAGTCGACTAAATAGGGACTTGGTCGATCGAGTAAAAACACTTAGTCGACTAATAGCCCACTTGGTCAACCGACTAAAACACTTGGTCAACTGACTAAAGCACTTGGTCAACTAACATAAGCTAAATTACCCACTTGGTTGACCGACTAAAACACTTAGTTGACTAACAGCCCACTTGGTCAACCGACTAAAACACTTGGTTGATCGATAGAAATACTTGGTCGACTAACAAAGAACAAAACACATACTTGGTTGACCGATAGAAATACTTGATCAACTAACAGAGGCCTGAAACTTAAAAATAACAACGATAACCCACAAAACTCAACATCCCAAACAAGATATACCAAACCTTGCTTCTCTAACATTCGTAATCAATCAAGTGTCATTCCTTTGAGACTTTAGGGTGAGCTAAACCCTAATGACAACTCTCAAAAAGACCCATCAATGATAAAACACCAAGGTTTGAAGAAATGAGAAAGAAATCCACCAATCAATATAGGCTCACGATTAGATCTGCTAAGAAAATAGAAGATTCGAAGGCCAAGGAAACCAAGAAGGAAACCAACTTAACCCAAGAGAAAAAGAACCCAAGCTTGCATTAACAAGGAGAATCAACATGAACTTGCAATGAAACAACATAGAAGGAATAAGAAATTTCCTTTAGAACAAGAGCTTGCCTCCAAAATGAAACAAGGAGGAAAGAGAACTTGCCATGTAAAAGAAATAGAGGATAAACTTGCATAACCAAAAAAGAAATGCATGAAGAACTTGCCTTAATGATGCTTGGTCCAAAGAGAAGAACAACCAGCTGCACCTTCCCACTTGAAGCTTCAATGGAGATTGACAATGGAAGAAGAAAGAAAGAAGAAGAAGATGAAGAAGATGACCGATCAGGAGAGGAGGGAAGGAAAAGAGAAGACACATGGAAAAGAAAGAAGCATGGGGGAGGGATGGCCGCCCATCAGCTTTCCAACCACCCCCTTGGCCAAATTACCACTTTACCCTTCTCCTTTACACACACACCACCACTCATTAAACCCATTTTGGTCTTTTACCTCTTTTTCTTTTCTTTTTCATTTTCCTTTTTACTCCATAATACTCTTAAATTCATTTATAATAATACTCATTTATGAAATTCCCATTTCACCCTTATTTTTCACACACACAATGAACAACATCAAGCCCTCATTAGACTTTTCATAATTCATTCATTTTAATTAATTAAAATACACAAATCTTTATGCTCATGGGCCCAATACCCATTTCATTAGCCCAACACAATGGCCCCAATATATATTCTTAAGCCCAAGGGCTTCTCAACCTCATTCTTAAATAAAACACAACCCAAAACAAATGGTTTCAATATAAGTATTCTTTAAAAGCCCAATCCCTTAAATTAACCACTTCACAATATTTATAGCATCTACTTCTTGAGGCTAATTTATCACACATAGTAAATCATAATTCAAGAAAAATTGTAGACCCACTAACGGGTCGTTACAAGCCTTGTATTGAGGATTAAGTTCGAGAAACAGTGATGTGAAGAATTGATTTATAATTTATGTTAAAGTAAGATATCAGGTTCGATTCTAGCTTCTGCATTAGATGTATATGATAATTCTCTTTTGAGATAAAATGATTGGAAATTCTGGGATGGATGTGAGGAATGATGTGATTTAGGATTAGTTTGAAAGGAAAAAATTTATTATCTCTGAATTGTCCCAAGTTATGACGTGCCTTAGAAAGTGGGGCGTTACAGCTCGTACGGAGAGTGACGACACACTAGGCCAGAACTGGGAAGGTTTTTTTTATCATTAAGGAAAATTTGGGCAACGAAGCATATCATCTGGTGAATATGAATGGGACTTTCCTCCCGCGAGCTTGGAATGCGGAGCTCCTCCATCCTTACTTCAAATGAATGTAATTATTCTAATCTGTTCTTTGAATTCCTATCGCAATTTGCATAATTCTGATTGGAAATTATGAATCTCTATGCATCACACCTTATTGGATTAAATTTCACAAAAATAAAGGGTCGAGGAGCCACGGTTTGCGAGCTGGGGCCCATTCAACTTAGCCACCATGCTATGGTTTGCAGCTTGACTGAGCATTCATCTTGGTACCCCCTCAGATCATGGTTTGCGAGTTGAGAGCCATTCCTCTTGACTTAGTATCATGGTTTGGGATCTACCGAGCAACCACTTTCATTAAATAATCTCGAGTCAAAAGTTTACTAGCTAGGGTCATTTCATCTTGAGGAAATTTAGTTAGAGATTTGGGGGAATTCTATGAACGGGCCGTTAAGAAAGTCTGGTGAGAAGAGGCCTTTGGCTCGAAGAAGGCCACTTGACCGAAAGAAGAGGCCGGGGGCTCCAATCGGAATAAGAAAAGAAATAATGGAGACACCGGAAGGGAAGCTCGAGGAGAATGCTCAAACAGTGAGGTCTCCAAACAAGCTCGCAAGACAAAAAACAAGAAGAATAATCAGATATTGTCGCTCTATAAGAATAATCAGGGTACAGTCGTGGAGTAGGCATCGTTCTGGACGAACCACGTGAAAATTCTTTGTGTTCTTTCTATTTTGTTCTTCCTCTTTGTATCTGGCGCTTACTCATTCACTACGAGCCTAAAGAATTAGAGTCGGTTGAAATTGGACATCGACACAATCATACAGTTTTGTTAGGATTATTCTTTAGTCTCCGTTCTAATATTTGTTTCTTTGTCAAGCTGTATGCTTTTTAAAAAAATAGGTTGTTAGCAACCCTCTATTCTGGCTTTTTAGTTCTTATATATGATAGGGTGATAGTGTCTAGCAATTCTTTTGTATAGGTTGTTGGGTTGAGCTTCCTTCCTAGTTGGAGGATGGCCTAGTAATATTTGCATATTCCTAAAAGGATGGACCAATAATGGTTAGGTATTCCTAAAGGGTGGCTCGATTTATGTCACTAATATTTTTATCTCATGGGACTAAAATACCCCTTAATGAGATTAGGGTTTTGCACCTCTTAGGCTATAAAAATTGTGCATAAGGGAGAAAAGAAACAAGAGGGGGAAAAAAATGGAAGAGTTCTTGGAGTATTTGCATTTTAGTTTCTACCTACATAATTGTGATCAAACAGACAATCAAATGGTGTTTCGTGGTCCGATTGAGCTGAAATTTAGAGGGTACATTCTAGACTCGTGGTTCTAGAATTTGAATAGTAAAGATCTAATTTGGAAGCCGAGATCCTTGGGAATTGAGCTATTTTTGTATTAACTTGTGGTTCAGCTTGTTCTTCCCTAACTCTTTTGTTATTTCATTGATATCAGATAAGTTTGGTTTTGTGTTTTGTCTCATAACTCCTGTGATTGTTGAGAGGATTTTGTAAATCCAAATTTGGTAATATTAGTGAAATGTTTGGGTGAATTTCGATCCTGTGATTTATACTCCTCACATTGAAGAGATTTTTCACGTAAATTGGTTATTTCCTTTATTTTTATGATTGCACTTGGTACTTAGATGATTACTTTGTTTCCTCACAATTTTTCACAAGTTAGAGATTGGGTATTTTGATCCCAACATATATAGGTAGTTTCCTTAAATTTGATTGCCACTGAAGTGGTAAGGCGAGTCCATATATATGCTTTAGTGGGTAAAATCGTGGAGTATGGTTTATTCATATCTAAAAACACAGCCTGGTATAGCCTGCAATTAAATTATTTAATCTAATCATAAATGCTTTCCAACTGTTCAGTTGAGCAAATTACAAATAAATGAAGAGCTCATTTAATACTTGAATATCTAATGATTGGAATGATGCTGGTTGCTGCTACTAGTGGAACACCCGCCGTCTAAAGGTCAAGAAAGAAGAAGGTAGTTATGATAGTTAAGATGTTGATTTGGTTACTGGGCTATGGATCAACCACATTGGGCCACTTCTTCTAGGAATGCCAACGGGACATTGGATGGCTAATTGCATATGGTTGGACGATGGATGTAAATTTTATAGATTTCCAGGGGACATCTGCTATATTTTCCCTTCCCTGTTAGCCCCAAGGGTTGGCCCACACAGATTTTTGTATACTCGTTGATAATTAACCAAAAACTCATTCTCTCCTTATGGTATCTGGGGTTTAGGGTTTTCATATGAATGCTATTGGTAGAAGCACAGATATCCTTGTCTAAATAAATAGGTGAAGATTTTTGTCACAGATATGCTGCAACATCCAGTTATAGAATCTTATAGATGACAGTTGAAAATTCATTTCTATGTTTTTATGTCATTGATAATGGATGCAATGCTATTGCCTTGCAAAATTATCTCGAATGCTAATAACTTGAGTCCACGGAACTTCCCGATGCAAATGTTGCATCAGCTTTTCTATGGAAAATATTACTAGCTCTATGTTTTTATGAGGTTTATTTATACATATATGTATGTATATACCTCCCCACCTAGTGGGACTAAGGTTTGATATCTTGTTTATACATATATGTATATATTGGTATATACAATTAGTTGCCTTTTTATAAAATATTATGCATTTAATATAATATATATATCTATACAAAGTCATGAATATATACAAAAAATTTTAATAATTTAAAAACATACTGTATAATGCAAATTGAAATGTGCCTCTAGAAAATTGTCTCAATAAATTTTGTTATAAAGGAAAAAATATTTAAGTGTCACAAGTAACTATATTTTAGATGCAAATAATATGCCTCTAATAGGAAAAAAAATAAATTTAATTCTCGCAAGTGTAGGAATCAATTGATAGTATAATGTGCAAGTATAAGAGTTGATTCCACATAGATTTGTCAAATTTACGTAATTAAATTTAATTATATTATGCCCTAAAAATAATAAAAATCAGGTAATAAGAATTGTCCTAAAATATCTAATCAATTAAAGAGATTAATTAATTAGAACAATTAAATCAATGCAAAAATTAACTAAAACTTTATAAATCATTTTTTTTAATCACTAAATAAAAGCCTAGGAATCCGATTTCATTAATACTTTGCAATTTCTGTCTTTAATCATATAAATCACAATTCAATTCTAGGGTTCGTTCTTTCTAATTTATGATTATTCTGCTAGGTATCTAGGTGTAACCAAATATTTTTAATCATCAAATTAACCATGATATTTAGTATAATCTGTGACCATTAAGATCAAAAAAACATACATCAAGAATCAAATAAATATTTTACCTTAGTGCCTACATCAAATATCTATTCATTCATTCAAGAGAGCTATTTATGGCTAATCATATGGTGTTTACCACTAATATATTTCATACAATCAATTTATTTATATTAAAGATGATCAATCAATAATATAAATGAAAAGATTAAATTAATCACAATGAATGAAACTAGAATTAAGAATTGATTAAACAATAGTTCCAAACGATGTAAAATATTCATGTAAATTAAATTAGTTCATAGCTTAATTAATATAATCCATAAAAAAATAAAAATTAAAGCTTCCCTGTCCAGATCTGCAACCAGGTCTGTTTCAGATCTGGTTTGCCAACCAAATCTAAAGGAATGGAAGCTTCATCCACATGTGGCTCGCCTTATGCGTGACCAAGCCCTGCCTTGTGTGCGGCCAACAGCTGCCTGCTTCAGCACTCCACTGCCTCCTTCAAATGCTGCCACAGCCTTGCGTGCCCTCCTTCACTGCTCAGCCACAGCTTGCGTCCGCCGCTTGCTGCGTCTGCCTCGTCCCGTCCTTTTTTATACCTTTTGATCTCTAGGGTTTATTTTGATTTATTGGATTAATTTTTGGCCCTTGATTTATTAATTTTCGCATTACAGCAGCGGGCTTCAGTTGAGATGCAATTTTCACCCTCAAAATAACAGAACTTGCTCACGTCATAAACATATATGAAAGCTGTATCCATGTCTCTTGCCTTTCCGTAGCATCAAGAATAGCGTTAATCCGATGTACATACAGAAAGTTATGCCCAAAATACTACAGGGTTACTGTAATTTACACCATAAACTCTAAAATTTATCCTAAAATCATTTTTCCTGCAAATACTCACCAAACACATCAAACAACCAATTTCATAAAAAAATGTAGCATAAAATATAGGAAATAAAGCATAAATAACATCAGAAATATGGTATTATCATGTCTATCTTATGTCAAGTTTGATTCACCATAGATAGTATCCTAATCAACCAAAATCTCATAAAATGTTTAACCAAAATTAACTACAAGGTTTAGTTAACCAAAGTTTACCTTGAGGTTAACCAAAGTGAGTCAAAATGCTCTCATTATTTTCAATTTTTAAGTTTTGCCGAACTGAAGTTCATCTCCTAGTCAACATGAAACCTTCTATAATGCACCATGTCTATTTTCAAACTAAGTTGAATCGACGAAAGTTACCACTCTAGTCAATCGAAGTCTATTAGGGTCTGTTTGGCTAAACTTTTTTTTTAAAAAAGCTTTTAAGCTGCTTAGCTTTTAAGTGATTTAAAACTTTTAAGTTAAATAACGTTTAAGTTGATAATGTGTTTAGATAAATTTGTTTTTAAACTATCAGTTAATACTTATATGTTTGATTTCAAAGTGTTAATAATCTATTAGAACTTGACAAAAAGACGAAAATAGATATGTTAAATAATTCAAATAAAAGATATAAAAATATTAATTTCTAATAAAATTAAATTATAAATTAATGTCTAATCATAAAATTTTATCAAAATTATATATAATTATTAAAAAAATACTAATACAATATTTATATATATGCGCTAAATATATATGTTACATATATATATATACATATATACACCTACAGAGAGGCAACCACAAACAATGGAAACAGCAGATTCGGGCGGCGAACGACGGGTGATGGAAGCTAGAGGTTGCAGACAACGGCCGATAGAGGAGGAAATGAAGGACACAGGCGATGGAGGCTAGAGGTTGTAGCCAATGGGGACAATGGAGCTAGAGGCTCTGGCCGATAGTGGTGGGGATGGCGACAGACGACGATGGGGAATAAATGGATGGACTATGGGGGCAACAGTGATAGCGGATGATGGCGGCAATGGTGATAGCCGACGATGGCGGCTAGAAAAGTTGGGGTGATTGGCGACGAGAGACAAAGGTTGAAAAAGAAAGACATGGTTGAAAATTAGTAAAAAGGATGAGGGTAAAATGATAAAATACTTGGTTAACGCAACTTATTTGATAGCAGCGTTTTGCTATCAGATTTTGCAAAATGCTAATGTAAGAGCATTTAAGCTATATAGTTTAAATGTTCTTATGACAAGTCAAAACACTTTAGTCAAATATGTTAGGTAGCTTAAAAGTTATATACTAGCTTATAAGCGATCAAACCGCCTAGCCAAACAAGCCCTAGAATCTTAAGTACATTATTGACTTGGTCACTTTTTCAAGTGTTTTTAATCTCAAAAATTAATCAAAATATACAAGTATTTATTCTAGTGAAAATGGAAAGTGAAACACATTACAATCTGATTCAAGTTGATATTCAAGGCCTTGCTCGAAAAGTTTTTGCTACTCATTATTGTCTATACCTGCGAAAAGCTTGGTCTGGATCATGAAACTAAATTTGTTGCATATATCCATTGTCATAATGGATTCAGAAAGGCAGTGCAGAGTAGCATCATAGCACACTACAACTCTTTGTCATTCAAAAGCTAAGCCAATATTATAAAATAGAGATTGAAGTTGTTAACTAGTGTTTGTTAGACAAAACTGAGTGGGAAGAGATGCAAATTACACCAAACACGAGTACGAAAGTGATCAATTATCCCAAGAGCTAAATGTGTTAAAGGAAATGGTAACGATAAACAATATTAAAAGATCGAGCTCTTACAATGTCACCATTTCAACACAAAGGAATAAAGGGAGTACAGGTGATTGTTGATTTTTTTAGGGTCATAATTAATGTTAAGTGTAAGGGAAAATGTTGGAAAAATAAATTTAACTATAAGTTGAAAGGGTTAAGACATGTGTGATTTTAGATACATTGAATGTAAAGTAAGGAGTCATATGTGGTCTTGAAAAGATCTTGGATACTTGTGAATAGTGTTTCATTATATCTAATTGTGTTTACTTCATACCAAAGTTCGTGTCTGTGAGAGTCTATAAGTACCTAGCTAAGTAGTCATGTTTAGTAAAACAAAGTAATGCTTGGTTTGCAATGAAATATATATTCTCGTAGTGCTTGACCTCATAAGTTTTTAGTAGTAGTCTTGATGATAATATTATTGTTTTATTTCAACTATCAACATTTGGTATCAACACAATCACACGTAATGTGATAGTGAGTTAGAGGAAAAGAATGATACTTTTACTCCAACATTAAGAGCAGTGGAGCATGCAACAAGGCACTTTCTAGAACAAGATTATTATAGTTAAAGACTTGGGTTTATTTTTCAAAGAAAGAGAGTCGAATGCATTTATAGCCTTTAAGAATTCCAAGGCTTTTAGTGAAAAGGAAAAGTGTCCATGTAGTTAAAGAATTCCAAGGCTCTTAGTGAAAAGGAAAAGTTCCAATGTAGTTAAATCTTTGAGGTTCGATAGATAAGACAAATGCACATTAAAAAAATTCATTGAATTTTGTGAAACATGTGTAATTTATTTCCTTATAATTATTTGAGGTCTCCATAACAAAATTGTAATATCTAGAAATTTTTAAAAATATTCTAAAGAAATGGGAAAGTCAAAGAAATAATGTCAAAGGGTTTATTAATAATCTTGTCAAAGATTCTAACCTTTTAAGGGTATTTTGATAATTTCCCTAAAATTGAAACCTAAATAAGGACATTTTGGAAAAAAAAAATTAAGGGTATAAATGCAAGAATTTTAAGAAAATAAGGTTGTAGTGTGATATTTCAAAGATCCTTGAGGTGCGAGTGTACTCAGAACTCTGGGATGAAATTGAGAAACAAACTTGAAAAGGGGCTTAGTGACACTCTTTGAACCTCAACGACTGACCAACAAGGACCTAGATGAAAGAAGAAATAAAGATAAAAGGGTCTTAAGTGTAATTTTATTAAAAATTATAAGACAGTGCAAGTATAACTCAAATCTAAGCACAGAGCAGGGTACAAGGAAGGTGTTGGGGTATTAAAGTTGGGGAGTAAAACCCAACTCCTTCCCTAAGAGAATTATAAAATAAATCATTTAAGTAGAGTTTTATGCACATGGAACACATCATTTAATTTTGGACTTAATATTGCACTGCCTTAAAAAGCTAGCATAATATGTGATCTACCACAATATCTATTAAAAATATTTATAAGAAAACAACTACCACAATATCTCATCTTTATAAGAATAAGCAGCTGCTAAGTTCTTTTTGCCGAGTTACAAATCATTATCATAATTGAGGTTTTGTTGCTAACCGAGTAATCAATAAAAACTTTTACAATTTACATGGGTAAATATTTTTGTACCTTGCTTTCCAAGGAATTTTGCATTCTCAACTCACATTGGATGAACATAATGTGATGTCACCTGTGTCTGGACAATGTGTAATTACTGGTCCATTAATAGAAAACAAGACAGGTTTGGGTGGGACATGTAATGAATGTAGGCTTCCTTCCAGCATTTCCAACACTTTAGTCATTGATGGACGGTTTGAGGGATCGGTTTGTATGCACCACAAGCCAACTATTATCATCTTTCTTACTTTTTCATTTTTTTCTTCGCTTGTAATACAATGAGGCCCAATTTCTTGTTCTTTTTCAAGATGTTTGTAAATCCAATTTGGAAAGTACATATCACTACTACAATCAACAGTTGAATCATTCCAATTTTCTCTCCCCACCACCATGTCCAAAATCATCATCCCATAACTATAAACATCTACCTTATAAGAGACCCCTCCGTAGTTTCTTGAAAATAGCTCAGGGGCAATATATCCAATCGTCCCTCTTGTTCCAAACAATGATATGATACTTTGCTTGTGAAGACATTGTTTAGCAAGTCCAAAATCAGATATTTTGGGACAAAAATTTTCATCTAGAAGAATGTTATGAGGCTTTATATCAAAGTGCAAAATTCTTGTTTTGCAACCCAAATGGAGGTACTCTAACCCTTTAGCAACACCAACAGCAATCTTATATAATTCTTCCAATCCCAATTCACGTTCTTTTGGCATATTTCTATCATGTGTAAATTTGTCGAGAGATCCATTAGCCATAAACTCATAAATTAGAGCTCTTTTTCGATTCTCATAACAGAAACCCAATAGATTTACAATATTAACATGAGATGTCCGACTTATACTCGCAACCTCATTTATAAATTGTTCTCCATCGCCTTTTGATTCCTTCAAAAGTTTCACTGCCACTAGGAGCCCATCATGTAACTTTCCTTTATAAACAACACCAAACCCTCCTTCGCCGAGTTTATTTTTGAAAGAGTTGGTGATTTTCTTAATATCCAAATAGCTATATCTTTTCGGGGTAAGAGAACCAAAGCTCCTTAGAAAAGCCTCAACATTTTGATCATCTATTTTCTTGAGATTTACAAAACAAAGAAATTTTTTTGACATGTCTTTCCGTGCAAAACAGTAGAACAGTATTATCAAGGCCACTAATACAGCAGTTCCAATACCTGTAATCAAGCATTCAATATGAAATAGCATGCAGAAAGTATTAGACATATAAAATTTCAAATTTATATAGGTTATATATGCTACTTTTAAGTAAAACATATAACCATTTACGTCAACATATACAAATAATATCTAAATTAACTTGAAAAGATCAGTTTTGTGGGTTAATTAGTTTCATAAAAATTACTTTCATCAAGTTAGTTAAGCAACCCAAGAGTGGCTATATATGGCTGTGACCAACACTTCATGACAAGTATAAACTAGGTTATAGGTTTAAATTAATCTTTCCAACCCCCTAGACATTTATAATTATGGTTCATAAAAAAAAAATGCTTCTGCTTCTTGCAACATAGCCAAATGGTTATAACTACTTTAAATGAGTATAAGAATATTTGACATCTAAATACATTATTTCTAGTTTTTATACGATTTGTAGCTGGCTGGTTTTGATTTTTTATTTTATTTTTTATACTCATTGATCTCAAAACGTAACCAGAATGGGTTTAATTGTTTGTTTTAATTTATAATAAATTAAAATTTTTGGAAAAAATGAAAAGAAGAACAACGTGTTTTTTGTTTCAATTTTATTCCACTTCCCTTATTATTGGAGGCAGAGGAGAAAAGAAAAATAATTAATAGAAAAATTCAAACAAAGTAAAGAGGAAATTATTTGTTTCCTTTTTAATTTCAGGTTATTTAAACGCCAAACTCTAATACTATGTTAAGAGATATAATTTCTTCTTTTTACATGTACGGATATGTTCTAGAGGTTTTATGCTTAGAATTTGTTTTGGTTGTAAATTTTAAATTTTACAACAAAATTTAAAATTCATGTGGTGGTCATCACCAACAAGAAAGAAGCAGGGCAGAAACAGAACAATGAAAGAACAAATAGAGAAGTTGGTTTAGAAGGTTTTCTTTACCTAAGGGAAAGATCAGTTTGGGGTTTGACCCTGCAATAAACAGCAGGTTAAACGAATTATTAGGCTCGAGCTTTTTGGGAGAAAGAGGCACAATGATACTGCTGAAGATAGAGAAGTATCTTCAGCAGGCATAGTTGCAAGGTTCATGTGCAGGTGTAGCAGAGAAAGTACACTTTTTTTTGGCTGTGCAGTGAAATTTTTTGTTGATGGTCGTAAATTAACAGCATAACTAACCTTTCCGGCAGCCCAAACTATGTTGAAACCCGTCACCGACGAACCCTTCCAGGCACTGGCAACGATGGGCTCGCCGCCCGTTCACCGGAGACTTAATTATGGTGCAATTCGCGTTCTCTGAACACTTGCAATCCCCTTCAAGCCACCACCCGAGCTTCACCAGCTGAACGTCCAATGACACCGCCGAATTGTTGTTCCCAGAGTACTCGTTCACGGAGAACGCCGACAACAGCGACTGGCAGCCACTGCTCGTCAAGTTCCGGTAGTCGATGAAATCTCCTTTTACGTCTTGCTGCGAATAACAGTTAATACCGTTCGTTTTATTGTTCTTCGGATCGCAGTCGTGCATTGGGAAATTCGTTTGCACCATCGTTGATGAAATGAAGCATCCGGCGATCTCTGTGCTGCAGTTCTGAAGCAGAATTCCGTTGAACGTGGTTGGGGCGTAGTTCTGGCCGAAGAGTTGGCCGGCGGTAAGGATCGGGCGGCCGCATTTCGCCGGAAGGTTGATCCATATGCTGTCGGAGGTCACTCTCTGGACCATGAATTCACCGACGGTGGCGGCGCCGTTCGCGGTGCAGTTCAGTTGGATTGGGCAGCCGGCCGAAAATCCGAAAGGAAACGGAAATTTTCCGGAGCCGCCACAAGATTGATCGCAACCGGCTGATGCGAGGATGACCGGAAAAACAATGCGAAAAACAAGAAGGACGATTGCTCGGGCTTTGGTGATCATCTTCACCGGAGAATAGGAACTTTGATCATGGGGGAAGCCTTAATCGACCAAGTTTTCATTGTTATATATTATTATTAGACGGACAGTGGAAAGCATTGGAAAGGGAAACAGAACAAAAGAAATGATAAACTGCCAAGTACTAGTAGCTAGCTAGCTAGGGGAATCCGCCTGTGAAGAGTGGGATAAGAATTTCCTGCTCTTT
Organism: Diospyros kaki; assembly: GCA_036245055.1. Lineage (NCBI taxonomy): Eukaryota > Viridiplantae > Streptophyta > Magnoliopsida > Ericales > Ebenaceae > Diospyros > Diospyros kaki. The sequence goes on from BSEG01000010.1 coordinate 7,976,012, forward strand.
GCCCTTTGCTTGTCCCATTTTCAACTCTTGAAATCATATTTTGACCAAACTTCTGTTTTGTTAAATCTAACATTTTAAAAAAATATATATAAAGTTATTTAATTCCAGAAGAAATTGGATTATACTTTATTTTGTAACTTTTATGTATATATATATATTATAATTGATGAAATTAAATATTGTTGCAATCATTTTAATGCAAGATTTTTACGTTAAATTAATTTTTTATTTCAATTCAGGTGAGCTAATTTAATTTGAGAGTTGGGTGGTTGGTCCGACAGTTGTACACAAGAGATTCATTAGAGTTGGGTGGTTGGTTTTGCATTGGCCTCCTCTCCCGTGACATTTGAGACAATCCTCGGAGGCTTGCAATTCGATATAAAAGGTACCATTCAATAGTTTGAATAGATATTACAATACAATACAAGAATAGCTAAATATGCATCTTTGAGATGATGAAATAATGAAGGAATTTGCAGCTCAAGCACGGCAATGAATTGACCTCGAAGACTTCGTCCCAATCACCAGAAAGCATCTCATTGCCTAGTTACGCTAGAAAATCCAATCCAGTGAGGGAGGAGGAGTTTCAAGTTTCCCACACAGCTGCTTCCTCGTCAACCCGCCCCTCCAACTTGGGAAGACTTCTGACTCTTACTTCTCTTACTTCTCTTTCCCATCCCACACTAGACGGCAAGCTCTCTCACAATCTTCAAAAGCGGTGTCAATTTCATGGAAAATGATACCATACTTGAAGAGTATTGGTGGTGCTTTGTAAGATACAAAAGTTAGTTAATATTAAACAGCGTTCACATTGTATTGATAATTAATTTCAGATTAAGCATTCTCATTTGATAATTGAATATGGGTGCAAAACTAATAAGAATATGTTAAAAGTGAAAACTAAGAAGAGTTGGTGGGATTTTATTGTATTGTATTGTCTTAAAATATTGAAATAGTCAAAATTAAAATTAAATGTTACACATATACTGAAAGATCCATCCTAGAATTTTAGATACCATGGTGGGCAAATCCCGAGAATTTGTAAAGTTTTAAAGAAGAATGATAGTTATGGTCATTTGGTATAAATATTAAATTGTGACGAGATAAGACTAATAATAAAATAAAATAATAATATAATTAAATAATATTGTTTAACATTTTGTACTCAATGTAAAACTATTCCTTATTTTTTTAAAAAAAGGGATTTGATATTATAATACCTTGGCTTAATTTTCCATTTTACAAAAATGTCCATCACGTCCAAATTAAAAAAACTGACTTATGCCCACAAAATCCATGGACCAAGTCAACTGACACATTAACTTAATACCGTGATAGGACGTCAGAAATCTCAATTTATATAATACAAGGGCATTTTTGTCCAAATATATCATTTCCCGTCAATATAAATGCCTGGACAAAGTTATACAATAAAATATAATATATATATTATACAAAGGAATGTAATAAAATATAATATGTTAAATGAATATAATATTAGATGTCAAACGATATGTAAAGGAAATATAGAAAGAAGTTATTAGAAGAGAAGCTATATATTATATATAATATTATGTAGGGAAGTACCAATTAAAAGTGGAGGATAATTGTAGGATATGTGTGAATAAAATATTGGATGTTAAGGTATTAATTAATATAAATATGGGGATATGGGTGAATGTAGGGTGAATATATGTATAAGATTGAATTTATGGCATTAGAATATATACATTATGGAATAAGTGAATGAGACATTGCCTTCATATATATATATATATATATACTAGGGGATCACCCGTGCCTAAAGGCACGATACAACTAAAAAAAATCGAACGTTAAATTTGAACACGAAATAATAAAAAATTAAAATCCTAAACTCACCCTATATCACTGTTTGAAGACAATATATATAGTTCTTAAATACAAAATGATCAAATAATAAATATAAACATGTATTAAGTTGAAAATTGTTTGATCATTTTTAATGTCGTGACTTTAGTGAAATAAAAAGGGTCAAAATGTGGATACTCTGTCAAAAATTTAACAGAGTATCCTCTGAAAATATGATACAACAAATATATCAACATATCTACAAAACTTATATATTTCATAATCATAATCAAATCATGTCATAAAACACGTCTCTTTCATTTCCACTTTGAAACTTGATCTACTCAAGTCAAAAGGAAAAATAGCTTCGAAAGAGCAAAAAAGATGATAATCCAAACATTCCACGTGTCCATAAATCATGCAAAAATCACATCTTCTTAAGTTCACTTCCTACCTCGGGTGGTCTTAATAGCCTGCCTGTCTTTTCTTTTTCTTCACACCTGATTTGGCAACCCTTTAAGGCTCTTATGCACATCACTCAACTTTGCAAGTGTTGCATTTTTCAAATCAGGTCTGCAATAGTTATCAGCCATCTGTAATAAATTATATGGTAAAAAAGTGAGGATTCTTCTCGAACTTAATATAACTAAAATTCCCCAAATGTAAAATTAGAAGAAAAAAAAAACAATGAAAACAGAAGGCAAAATGATAAGTCTTTGTAAAGAAAGTTAAATCCCAAGTTGCAGTGTAATCCACAGGTGAAAAAAATAAGGAGGGCGATGGGTCAAACACCAAACATTAACTACACTTCAACTTAGCACCAGAATTCTATTCTATTTTATTTTTGATGAGAAATTAGAACTAAAAATGCAATTGGATAATTTATCATATTTACATAGTAGATTAAATGCTACTAACATTAGAGCTACTCATAAATAAAGCACTGAAAGATCCATTGGAGACCAGGGTTCTTCTCAAAAGTAAAAGCAAATTGCTGCAGAGAAAATTCTGAGGGAATGTTTAGATTATCTCTTTTTATAGCAAAATAAATTGACAATACATTAGAACAACGCTTTTCTTTCTCAAAACAGAATAAAGCAATCTCGCAAAAGCGCTATTCTTTCTCAAATCGCTACATGAAAATTGCACAATTTCAGTTTGGCAGCCTAGCAAAAGCGAGAAACGACCCAAAAGCAGAGGTTTGAGACCATTTCATCATCAAACGCCCATTTCACTAAAGAAAACCCCAACTAACTAAACCCAAAACCTTGTTAAGCATTAAAAACAAAAACCTAGAAGCTCAAGGAGCTATATGCTTGCCATCAGAGCTAGAAAACAAAGCAAAATCAGGAATAATCGAAATAGACCCACCAAAGCCGCAGCTCGCGATCATGTATTTACAGCTCGTTTCTGCCCCTATCTTCAACAAACAGATCATGGACCAATCAAAAAGGTCCAAATAAATGATAATCAAAGCAGTGAAATTAATCAACTTATCTACAAAACTTATATATTTCATAATCATAATCAAATCATGTCATATGTACACGTGCTGGTCATGTAAGTTGATAGCTGCACTATTTGATAGCTGGGGGCTATCAACTATTTGATAGATATTTAAGGTTGGTCTTTGATAGCTGCACTATTTGTTTTTCTGCGAATAATTTGGGCAAATGGCGTGTAAATAAATGTTATGCTATGAAGCTTTGCCCAGGGGGTGGGGAAGGTTCAAAAATTGTAATTTTCTATTTCCCCTGGATGGCTTATGATTGATGCTGTTGTTGAAGGAATTAACTTTGGGCATGAGTCCTTTATTTTCGTCCTCTTTGCAGGGATAATGATAAGTGGGTATTTATTTAGAAAAGTTCATCATTGAGAATGTTATCTTTCATTGGTGTTTATTATGTTGTGTATGGGAGGACCACTTTAACTTTAATCATGCTCAGCCAACCTTAAATAAATACACTAAACTAATACACTAAAAAACCAATAATGTAACACTCAATAATGTAAATTCATTACTTGGTCATGAATTTTGACCTTCAAAATATTGTAAGATTGACCTTAAAAATATTATAATTTACACTACACCTTCAAATACACAATGAACAATATGATACACTACATATTGTAAGATTGACCTTATTAGGAAATTAACACTAAATTAAATTAAATTAACACTAAATAAATTTACACTAAATTTACAAAATGAATAATTAAACTAAACATTGAACAATTAAACTAATACACTAAAAAACCAAATAACCAAACACCAAATAATCAAATACACATAAACATAAACTAAACTAAACTAAATTTAAATTAAATACATTGAACTAAACATTGAACAATTAAATAAACTAAATGAATAATTAAACTAAATGAATAACAGTAAACTAAATGAATAATTATAAACATTAAACTAAACAAATAAACATATACATTAAACTAAACTAAATGAATAATTAAACTAAACATTGAACAATTAAATAAATTAAATGAATAATTAAACTAAATGAATAACAGTAAACTAAAATGAAGACTAAATATACGTTTATACAGAAATGAATAACAGTATACACACACATGAATAACAGTATACACACACATTTATACACACACGTTTATACAGAAATGAAGACTAAATATTACACACATCCTATAAATACACACGTATATATATATATATAGAGAGAGAGAGAGGACCTAGGGGCGGCGGCGGCAGCGTGGCGGGGGGGCGCGGGCGAGGGGCAGCGACGATGGCGGGCGAGGTGCAGGGGCGGCGATGGCGGGCGAGGTGCAGCGACGCCGATGCAGGGGCGGCGAGAGAGGGAGACGATGGCCGCGGGCGAGGGGCGGCGATTCAGGGCGACGGCGAAAGAGGGAGCCGATGGCCGCGGGCGAGGGGCGGCGCGAGGTGCAGGGGCGGCGATGGCGGGCGAGGGGCGGCGCGAGGTGCAGGGGCGGCGATGGCGGGCGAGGGGCAGCGACGCCGATGCAGGGGCGACGAGAGAGGGAGAGCGAGGGGCGGCGGGTGAGGGTGAGAGAGAGAAAGAGAAAGGGAGAGGGGCGGGGATGATGGGGGATGATGCACGGGTGAGAGAGAGAGTCGCGGGTGAGAGAGAGAGGGAGACAGAGATGCCGTGGGTGAGAGAGAGAAAGAGAGAGGGGAAAGAGAGAGGGACGCGGGCGGGTGGGAAACAGAGAGGGAGAGAGTAAGGCTTGATGGGATACTTTTGGGCAGGCGGCCACGCCAGGGGGGGAAGCGTTAATCTCAGCCACACGTTTATCTCATACGTTAATCTTGGCCACACAAACACAGTTTCTCTCTACACATTTTCAAAAACAATTGTGTCTTATTATATAGATATATATATGGAATTGAGGGGCTACCGTATGTACACGCATAAATAAATATTTATAAAATATATGCCATGTTAACCTATATATAATGTTAGTAAATATTATATTAAGAACACATATGTATCATTATATTATATTGTGCTAGCATAGAAATTCTATATTATAATAAAAATAATAAGGGGAGGTGAAACTGAGTCCAGATCGCTGCCCCAAATGGTGTTGACTTGGCTGTCCATCAATAAAAAATTGTCGCATCATCAAAATAATATACAATATCAAAAAGTGATTACTCTGAATTAATGATAAAAAATTTAATTTTGAGTTTTGATTTTAATTTTAATTTTCTGTTTTGTTAGTCTATTTTAAGAAAATTTAAAAAGTATTTTTTTGTTATTTTAAAAAATAATTTATTAAAACAGAAATTAGAAAATGCGTTACATTTGAAATTTTAAAAATAATTTTTTAATGACATTTTATTAAATGAATTTAATTATTTAAAAAATTAAAACTATTTAATTTTAAATAAATAAATAAATTGACTTAGAAAAAAAAAAGCAAGTGGGATCATAAGGTAATTATAAATAGAAAGCATTAAAAGAAAAATAAAAAACGTGAATTGATATTAAATAATGTGATTATTGTCCTGCCTATTCTATTCCGCAAGTGGACGAATATCGTGACAAGTAATACAGTGATGAATAGAGTGTCGTACCCACGAGAACTAACTTTTGACGGTTACTTTAACTGATTTAACCTTAACCTAACACACATATTAACAATGACTTCAATTGCAATGAAAACTAATTTACGAATAAAATATGCAACTAAAACAATTTATTTGATTCAAAAACTCTCAAAGTTAAGGCACTAAGGTTTGTGAATCCATCGTCGGCCTTCTATAATTCAATTATTCATTACTCGGGTTTTGTTATTCCTTATCTTAGGTTGAAAATCGATGATCCAATTACAACCAAAAGACTCTCTCGATGGTCATTCAGTTCTATGTATATATATGAGACTAACAATCTCTAATCAACTTTCGAACATATAAACATGCATTCAATCACGGAGATCATCACAAAATGATTTCATAGGGCATAACGATATCTCTACCTATTATAGGACCTTACGTTGTTTGCTACCATGTCTAATCTATATTGAATCTCTCGAAAGCAATATAAATCACAAATATGTTTCAATGGTGATCAAGTATCAAAACAACATTATGAACATAACAAACAATTAACCTGAATGGATAAGTAAATAGCAAGCCGAATAACTTTAAATCAAACCATTAGAAGTCAAGGTTTCATCATTCACCCTACCTATAAACACTTAGCAATGCATTCTTGCAATCAAAAGAAAAAGAAAAAAGTTGGAATTCATAGCAAAGAATTGAGAAAGAAAAGAAAAATACAAACCAAGAGTATAGTCTTCAATCTTTCGTCCGCTTCTCTTCCATCCAAAAACTCCCAAATCCCTCAAAAATAAGTCTTTATATAGTGTTTTTTAGGTTATTAAAGTCCTACACCTTGAAGGAGTCTATCTCTCTTTGATTTGGATTGAAAAGGGCTTAAAACGACATTTTCATGAAGCTTTGAACCCTACCGCGGTATACTTATTGCTGTAGACCCGTGAGCTCTAGATAGCAATTCATAAACCGGTCTTATAGCAGTATGCATTCCGCTGTAAGACCATGAGCTCCAGAAACTAACTCTTATAGCGGTCCTATAGCGGAATGCATATCGTTGTAAGCCACTAGCCTTTTTCTTTTGCTTCTTGCTTTATCATCTTTCACTTTTTGCTCTCAATACTCTTTTGCTTTCTTTTGAATAGATATCCAACCGTGCCTTTACGCTTTATTTCAACTCCCATTATACACCAAAATCACTCTTTTTGTTCCATGTCTGCTTTACATGTAATGTGTACCTATATTGACAATATTAAGCCCAAAATAAGTAGCAATCATGTTCATTGAATAATTAAATGCTAAGCTTGAACCAATAAATAAGAGTGTAAGATATGCTGATCAATTATAAATGATAAAATTGCATCAAACAATTTAATAACAAGTGAGATACGATTACAAGCCTCAATACAAATACTAAAAATAAACATAGTTTGAAAATTAAAATAATAAAATAAATATATTATTTAACATATATACACATATATTATTATTATTATTATTATTATTTATTAAATTATATATTATACATATTATTATAATCCCTCCCTCCCCCACCCCTACTTTTCTCTCCCTTTTGTAATCCTCTCTTTGCCTAAGAAGCCCAATCATTCCCCCAAGAAACCCACATACTTCTTCTCTTCTTCTCTTTCTCCTCTCTTCTTCCCTTTCTTGGCCCCCATATCTCTTGTGACTTGAATCCAGCGATAAGAAACAATTGGGTCAGAGAAGTTGATGGGTCGACGCGCACTGATCGACGAACGTGTAGAGTTGTGGCCGAGAGGGGTTGGTCCTCGTTGGTGGCCGTTGTTTGTTTCCATTGCAAGCAATGACAATGAGAAGAGAGGAAGAGAAGGAAGCAGTGGCGGTAGATCGGGCCAACGGTGGTGATGGCCTTAAAGAGATAAAGATAATGAAGTTGTGGGTGACAGATATGGCTTCAAGAGAGGAAGAGAAGGAAGCGGTGGTTGGCGATGATGGCTTGAAGAGAAGAAGAGAAGGAAGCGGTGGTCGGCGGTGATGGCAAATCTGGCTTGAAGAGATGAAGAGAAGGAAGCGGTGGCCGACGGTGAAGGTTTGAAGCGAATGAAGAGAGGAAGAGGGGAAGAGAATATCAAAACACGAAAAATGAAACCTGTTTTTTGTGTTTTGAATTTGGAGTTTGTTTTGGATGAAAACACCCAAAACAACTTTTGTTGTTTTGGGCTTTCTTTATAAATTTTTTTATTTTCAAAAATACACTTTAAAAATAGCAAAGAAAACGCGTTTTATTTATTTTAGAAAATCAAAAATTAAAAATGACTTAAAAATAGTAAAGAGAACGCAGTCTAATATTCTTATTTCAAAATTCATTCTATAATTTATAGGAAAAAATCTATCTCTTCATCTGAAAGTATTTTGTTTGTCTGGAAGTATTCTGTCTGGGAAAAACCTTGTTAGTTCTATATAATGGCAAGAATATCCCAAGAGGGGAGGGGAGTGAATTGGGATTTGCGTAAATTTTCGATAACTTAAAAGAACTTTGACTTGCAGGACACCATGTTTGGAAACTTGAGGAAGTATGTTTCGAAACTAACCTTTCTGTTAAGTATGTTTCGAAATATAGATGAGTATGTTTCGAAACTAAACTTACTGGCAGGTATGTTTCGAAACCTTACTCACTGATTTACAAATTTTGTTCATAACTAGTTATTATTGCTATTTGTTGGAAGTCAAACTACTATTTCATGTCCATGTCCATGAGTGGCTAAATAGAAGCCTTGATTCAATTTTACTAATTATAAGCATAAATGATCTGGATTCTGAGTGTATTCTTGTGCATGAAGTTCCCTATTTTTTGCAAGATTGGGAAAAGTTTTTCTTGTATATAGCTTTAGCTTTATTTTGATTTGCACAAGTCGAAACCTATGATGTTGCATGATGTTTATGTTTCGTTGGGGCAAATGCAATTTTGTTTTCTCACGCTTGGAGCTTGAGAACGTGTAGTTTGGCAGTTTGATTTTTATTGTCAATTTTTGCAAGTTCGTTTTTATTAATTATTTAATTCAGTTTTCATTTTTGTTAACCAGATCATGTACTTTATTATTGCAGCAATGCCACTCACATACGATTATACAGTTTTGTTCGGATTATTCTTTAGTTTGCGTTCTAATATTTGTTATTTTGTCAAGCAGTATACTTGTTAAAAAAAGGTTGTTGGTGACCCTCTATTCTGGCTTTTTAGTTCTTATGATAGGGTGATTGTGTCTGGCAATTCTTTTGTGTAGGTTGTTTCGGTTGGGCTTCCCTTCAAATAGTTGCATATTCCTAAAATGATGGACCAATAATGATTAGGTATTCTTAAAAGGGTGGCCCAATTTTTGTTACTAATATTTTTATCTCATGGGACTAAAATACCCCTTAATGAGATTAGGGTTTTGTGCCTCTTAGACTATAAAAATCATACAGAAACAAGAGAAAAAAAAGGGAAGAGTTCTTGGAGTATTTGTATTTTAGTTTCTATTGATGCAACTGTGATCAAACAGACAATTAGACAGTGTTTTGTGGTTCAATTGAGTTGAAATTTAAAAAATACATTCTAAACTCGTGGTTCTTAAGATTTGAATAGTAAGATCTAATTTGGAGGTTGGGATCTTTGAGAATTGAGCCATTTTCATATTGACTTGTTGTTCAATTTGTTCTTCCCTAACTCTATTGTTATTTCATTGATATGAGATAAGTTTGGTTCTATATTTTATCTATGAGCTCTTGTGATTGTTGAGAGGATTTTGTAAACCTAGATTTGGTGATACTATGAAATTCAATTATGTGATTTTCATTTCTCACATTGAGGGATTTTCACATCTCACATTGAGGGAGTTTTTCACGTAAATTAATTATATCAATTATTCTTGTGATTAGACTTGGTACTTAGATGGTTGCTTTGTTTCCTCATAGTTTTTACAAGTTAGGGCCTGGGTATTTTGATCCCAACATAGGTAGTTTCCTTAAATTTGATTGCTACTGAAGTGGTAACGCGAGTCCATGGTTATGCTTTAGTGGGTAAAATCATGGAGTATTGTTTATTCATATCTAGAAACACAGCCTGGTATAGCCTGCAATTAAATTATTTAATCTAATCATAAATGCTTTCCATCTGTTCAGTTGAGCAAATTACAAATAAATGGAGAGCTCATTTAATTCTCGAATATCTAATGATTGGAATGATGCAGGTTGCTGCTACAAGTGGAACACCCGCCGTAATCAAAAGGTCAAGAAAGAAGAAGGTAGTTATGATAGTTAAGATGTTGATTTGGTTACTGGGCTATGGATCAACCACATTGTGCCACTTCTTCTAGGAATGCCAATGGGACATTGTTTTGGTGTAGCAAATAATCATAATAATTCCTTTCGCTATACTCAATGCTACAATCATTGTTTTGGTGTAGCAAAAACAACATTTTCTTGTAACATACTTATAACATACTTATAACTTATTTATTGAAAAATCTTAAAATTGGACATATTTCAAGAAAACACATTTTAAGAAAGTTCAGCAACAAGTGAAAGACTTGTGGTCAACGAGAGTTTGGCAAAATATTATGTGTCTTGATGAATAAATTTAATTCTCGCAAGTGGGAATCAATTGATAGTATAATGTGCAAGTATAAGAGTTGATTCCACATAGATTTGTCAAATTTATGTAATTAAATTTAATTATATTATGTCCTAAAAATAATAAAAATCGGGTAATAAGAATTGTCCTAAAATATCTAATCAATTAAAGAGATTAATTAATTAAAAAAATTAAATCAATGCAAAAATTAACTAAAACTCTATAAATAATTTTTTTAATCACTAAATAAAAGCTTAGGAATCCGATTTCATTAATACTTTGCAATTCTCTGTCTTTAATCCTATAAATCTCAATTCAATCCTAGGGTTCATTCTTCCTAATTTATGATTATTCTATTAGGCGTCCAGGTGTAATCAAATATTTTTAATCATCAAATGAACCATGATATTTAGTATAATCTGTGACCATTAAGATCAAAAAACATACATCAAGAATCAAATAAATATTTTACCTTAGTGTTGCATCAAATATCTATTCATTTATTCAAGAGAGCTATTTATGGCTTAGTGTTTACCACTAATATATCTCATACAATCAATTTATTTATATTAAAGATGACCAATCAAAAACATAAATAAAAAGATTAAATTAATCACAATGAAGGAAACTAAAATTAAGAATTGATCAAACAATAGTTCCAAACGATGTAAAATATTCATGTAAATTAAATTAGTTCATAGCTTAATTAATATAATCCATAAAAAAATAAAAACTAAAGCTTCCCTGTCCAGATCTGCAACCAGATCTGGTTTGCCAACCAAATCTAAGGGAATGGAAGCTTCATCCACATGCGGCTCGCCTTATGCGCCGTGCCTTGCGTGCGGCCAACAGATGCCTGCTTCAGCACTCGACTTCCTCCTTCAAATACTTCCACAGCCTTGCGTGCCCTCCTTCACTGCTCAGCCACAGCTTGCGTCCGCCGCTTGCTACGTCTGCCTCGTCCCGTCCTTCTGTGGCTTGCTGGTTCACGCCTCTTGTTCTCCCTTTTTTCTCTTCTTTTCTCTTCCCTTTTATTTATAGCCACGGCTTCGCTCTCCCTTTTTTATACCTTTTGATGTCTAGGGTTTATTTTGAAAATTAGCTGCTGAAATGTCTAAAAGAACACTTGATTTATTGGATTAATTTTTGGCCCTTGATTTATTAATTTTCGCATTACAGCAGCGGCCTTCACTTGAGATGCAATTTTCACCCTCAAAATAACAGAAGTTGCTCACGTCATGAACATGAAAGTTGTAGCCATATCTCTTGGCTTTCTGTAGCATCAAGAATAACGTTAATCCATCATATATACAGAAAGTTATTCCCAAAATACTGCAGGATTACTATAATTTACACCATTAACTCTAAAATTTATCCTAAAATCATTTTTCCTGCAAAATACTCACCAAACACATCAAACAACCAATTTCATAAAAAAATGTAGCACAAATAACATCACAAATATAGTGTTATCATGTCTATATATCTTATGTCAAGTTTGGTTCACTATAGATAGTATCAACCAAAATCTCATAAAATGTTCAATCAAAATTAACTACGAAGTTTAGTCAACCAAAGTTTACCTTGAGGTTTAAAGTGAGTAAATATGCTCTTATCATTTTCAATTTTTAAGTTTGGCTGACTAAGTTCATCTCCTAGTCAACATGAAACCTTCTATAATGCTCCATGTCTATTTTCAAACTAAGTTTAATTGACCAAAGTCACCACTTTAGTCAATTGAAGTCCATTAGAATCTTGAGTACATTATTGACTTGCTCACTTTTTCAAGTGTTTTTAATCTAAAAAATTAATCAAAACAACCAAGTGTTTATGCTAGTGAAAAAGGAAAGTGAAACACATTACAATCTGAATCAAGTTGACATTCAAGGGCTGGCTTGAAAAGTTTTTGCTACTCATTATTGTCTATACCTGTTAAAAGCTTGGTCTGGATCATGAAACTAAATTTGTTGCATATATCCATTGTCATAATGGATTCAAAAAGGCAGTGCAGGGTAGCTTCAAAGCACACACAAAGACAAGTGCAAAACAGAGTACAACTCTGTGTTATTCAAAAGCTAAGCCAATATTATAAAATGAAGATTGAAGTTGTCAACTAAAAAGTGTTTGTTAAACAAAAAGTATGAGTGGGAAGAGATGCAAACTACACCAAACACGTGAGTATGAAAGTGATCAATTATCTCAAGAGCTAAATGTGTTAAAGGAAATGGTAAAGATTAACAATATTAAAAGATCGAGCTCTTACAATGTCATCATTTCAACACAAAGGAATAAGGGGAGCACAGGTGAGTGCTGATTTTTTTAGGGTCATAATTAATGTTACGTTTAAGGGGAAATGTTGGAAAAATAAATTTAATTATAAGTTGAAAGGGTTAAGACACGTGTGATTTTAGATACATTGAATGTAAAGTAAGGAGTCATATGTGGTCTTGAAAAGATCTTGGATACTTGTGAATAGTGTTTCATTATATCTAATTGTGTTTACTTCATATCAAAGTGTGTCTGTGAGAGTCCATAAGTACCTAGCTAAGTAGTCATGTTTAGTAAAACAAAGTAATGCTTGGTTTGCAATGAAATATATATTCTCGTAGTGCTTGTCCTCATAAGTCTTTAGTAGTAGTCTTGATGATAATATTATTGTTTTATTTCAACTATCAACATTTGGTATCAAGACACTTTCTAGAAGAAAAGAATGATACTTTTACTCCAACATTAAGAGCAGTGGAGCATGCAACAAGACACTTTCTAGAAGAAGATTATTATAGTTAAAGACTTGGGTTTATTTTTCAAAGAAAGAGAGTGGAATGCATTTATAGTCTTTAAGAATTCCAAGGCTCTTGGTGAAAAGGAAAAGTTCCCATGTAGTTAAATCTTTGAGGTTCGATAGATAAGACAAATGCATATTAAAAAAATTCATTGAATTTTGTGAAACGTGTGTAATTTTTCTCCTTATAATTATTTTGAGGTCTCCATAACAAAATTGTAATATCTAGAAATTTTTAAAAATATTCTAAAGAAATAGGAAAGTCAAAGGGTTTATTAATAATCTTGTCAAAGACTATAACCTTTTAAGGGTATTTTGATAATTTTCCTAAAATTGAAACCTAAATAAGGATATTTTGGAAAAAAATTTAAGGGTATAAATGCAAGAATTTTAAGAAAATAAGGTTGCAGTGTGATATTTCAAAGATCCTTGAGGTGCAAGTGTACTCAGAACTCTGGGATGAAATTGAGAACCAACCTTGAAAAGAGGCTTAGTGACACTCTTTGAACCTCAACGACTGACCAACAAGGACCAAGATGAAAGAAGAAATAAAGATAAAGGGTCTTAAGTGTAATTTTTAAAAAAATTCTAAGACGGTGGAAGTATAACTCAAATTTGAGCACGGAGCAGGGTATACAAGGTGGGTGTTGGGGTATTAAAGTTGGGGAGTAAACCCCAACCCCTTCCCTAAGAGAATTATAAAATAAATCATTTAAGTAGAGTTTTATATACATGGAACACATTATTTACTTTTTGGACTTAATATTGCATTGCGTTAAAAAGCTAGCATAATATGTGATCTACCACGATATCTATTAAAAATATTTATAAGAAAACAAGTACCACAATATCTCATCATTATAAGAATAAACAGTTGCTAAGTTCTTTTTGTCGAGTTACATATCATTATCATAATTGAGGCTTTGTTGCTAACCTAGTAATCAATAAAAACTTTTACAATTTACATGGATAAATATTTTTGTACCTTGTTTTCCAAGGAATTCTGCATCCTTAACTCACATTGGCTGAATATAATGTGATGCCATCTATGCCTGGATTGTAATACCCCATGTGTCGATAAGGTTGACACGTAATTTCGATGAGTTTAAAATACTGAAAAATTGGTTTGATAGTAGTTATTAGTATCGAATTGACTGCAAGGAATACCTCGGAATGGATTTGTCTAAGGAAAATGACATGATCTCGATAAGCATTTCGAGATAGGATTTATGGTATCGAAAGAGATCGAATCGGGAACGGTTTTTAATACAGCTAAAATACAGCTGCCATTGAGGCTGTAAAATCGAATTGTCGTAAGAAGCTCCCGAAAAATCAACGGAACCCTAGGGGGGCTCCGATTTTGCGTAACAAGCAACCCTTCAGTGATTTCGGGATGAAACGATAGCCAGTGAGGACACTGGGACAAAATCGTCCAAATCGAGTAACTTTGAAGTTATTAATTTTGTATTTTCGGTATTGTAATATAAATTAATTTGAAGTTTAAGGGCATAATTGTAATAAAAGAATTTCCCAAGTGATATAAGATGAAAATTGGAATTTAATGGTATAATTTCTTATAAATATTAGTGTAATATATAATTATACATATATATATATATAAATATGAAATGTTAATAGGAGCAAGGGCGTGAAGCGATCTTCTTGGCCGAAATTTCTCTGCAAATTCATTCCATGCCATAACCGCTTTTCCTTTCGAGATTTGCGCAAAATGGGAAGATTGTGGCAGTGTGAATTCTGTAAAAGATATGGATAGGTAGCGTCTGAAGATTTGGAGCAATTAATGTGGAGTAGCGGCCAAGGTAGGGAGGCCTATAAATGGGATGCATTCGGCCGAGAGAAAGGCAGAGCAAGCCTGCGAGAGAGAGAGAGAGAGAGAGAGAGAGAGAGAGAGAGAGCCGGAGTCATGAAGGCCTCCTGAAAGGGCCGAAATCGGCCATGGCAGCAGCAGCCAAGCTGTTGTTCGGCAGCCATGGCCGCACGGAAGGAGGCAAGCCAGCAGCTAGGGCGAGGTTCAGCAAGCTCAGGCGATGTCAGCAAGGTCGAGAAAGTTCGTTGGAGGCTGGAGCATCGGCCGAAGTGGCCAAAGGCAGCCAAGCCAGTCGCACAGCAGCGACAGCCATGGCAGCCCGCTGCAAACAGCAGCGGCAGGGGCAGCGCGCGACGGTGGTGGTGGCGCTGGCAGTGGCTCGCAGCGGCGGGAGGGGCAGCTGGTGCGCAGGCGGCGGCGGCAGGGGCTGTCCGCGTAAGAAAAAGAAGAAGAAGAAGAAAGAAAGAAAGAAGAAGAAGAAAGGAAGAAAGAGGAAAGAAGGAGTTGCAGGAAGTAGCCGCGGGAGAGAAGAGGAAGAAGAAGGTGAATAGTGAAGGAGGAATAGAAAAATAGAAAAAAAAAGAAAGAAAAAAAAAGAAAAGAAAGAAAAAAAGAAAAATTTTGAAAAATATTAGAAAAATCTAGAAAAAATAGGGGATTATGTTTCGTTAATATCCTGGAGATTTTGGACAAGCAAATAGTTTGGGCACGCGTTTAGGGAATATGGCACGCATATCAAGAAAATTGGAGATGCTGAGTTAAGGTAAGTAAAATTTTCTAGAAAATTTCAAAAATTCTAGAATATTATTTTATGAATTTTCGTAGTGAAATATTTGAGAAAATATTTTTAGAAATATTTAATTTAGAATTACTGAGGAAAAATAGGAAGAAATAGAGAGAAAATTAAAGAAAATACTAGAAATTATGGAAAAATAGGTTTTAATGTTTATTTAAATAATTATGGTGATTATGGTACTTTGAGGCTGAAGTTGAAGAGACTCGTGCAAATTTTGAGGTTGGCATGCAAATCGAGACAATGCACGAATATCGAGGTATCCCGATAAGCTTGAAAGGTAAGTGGTACTTCCTCGAAAATGTTTTCATCATATTGACATGCCCTGATATGTATCCATCACGTAGAATGCATACATGACTATGAAATGCATGAATACACGTTGATATCATTGATCACACGCATATGAGGTCGTATGGAGTACAAACTGGCACCGCTGCCTTACCAAGGGTGCACCCATACACCCCGGCTTCGAAAGAGGTGGCCGCTAAAATGGTAGGTAGCATAAGGGGTGCAGTTGACACCTACGATGAAAGACATTGCATACACACATGACATATCATTGTGTACCCTTACTTAGATGATTCATCATCTAACTTGGGTTTTGCCCCTGGAATATTCAAACGTTCTAGGTGGAAATTGTAGCAGATACAAGGATAAATGAGGCATGAAATGGCACTTAGCAGAGTGCATGAAGAGTGAACTGTATGTTATGTAGCCCATGTATTTAGATTCTGCTACTTTGAATTCTGAAAGTTTTGAGGAATGTTGATGTATATCCTTGTGGTTAATGAAGATGTAAGAATTGATTCATGATCAATGTTAAGATATCAGGTTTCGATCTTTACTTCCGCATCTGATGAGTATAGTGATTCTTTTTCGAGATAAATAAATGGGAATTTTGGGATAATTTCGAGAAATGATGTGGTTTAACTTTAGTGTTTGAAAGAAAAAAATTTATTATCCCGGAATTATCCCAATTTATAATGCGCCCGGGAAAGCGGGGCGTTACATGGATAATGTGTAATTACTGATCCATTAATAGAAAACAAGACAGGTTTGGGTGGGACATGTAATGAATGTAGGCTTCCTTCCAACATTTCCAACACTTTAGTCATTGATGGACGGTTTGAGGGATCAGTTTGTATGCACCACAAGCTAACTATTATCATCTTTCTTGCTTTTTCATTTTCTTCTTCGCTTGTAATACAATGAGCCCTAATTTATTGTTCATTTCCAAGATGTTTGTAAATCTAATTTGGAAAATACATATCACTACTACAATCAATAGCTGAATCATTCCAATTTTCTCTCCCCACAACCATGTCCAAAATCATCATCCCATAACTATAAACATCTACTTTATAAGAGACCCCTTCGTAGTTTCTTGAAAATAGCTCAAGGGCAATCATCCCTCTTGTTCCAAACAATGATATGATACTTTGCTTGTGAAGACATTGTTTAGCAAGTCCAAAATCAGATATTTTGGGACAAAATTTTTCATCTAGAAGAATGTTATGAGGCTTTATATCAAAGTGCAAAATCTTTCTCTTGCAACCCAAATGGAGATACTCTAACCCTTTAGCAACACCAACAACAATCTTATATAATTCTTCCAATCCCAATTCATGTTCTTTTGGCATATTTCTATCATGTATAAATTTGTCGAGAGATCCATTAGCCATAAACTCATAAATTAGAGCCCTTTTTCCACTCTCATAACAGAAACCCAATAGATTTATAATATTAACATGAGATGTCCAACTTATACTCGCAACCTCATTTATAAATTATTCTCCATCGCCTTTTGATTCCTTCAAAAGTTTCACTGCCACGAGGTGCCCATCATGTAACTTTCCTTTATAAACACCACCAAACCCTCCTTCACCGAGTTTATTTTTGAAAGAGTTGGTGATTTTATTAATATCCAAATAGCTATATCTTTTAGGGATAAGAGAACCAAAGTTCTTTAGAAAAGCCTTAACATTTTGTTCATCTATTTTCTTGAGATTTAGAAAATAAAGAAATTTTTTTGACAAGTCTTTCCATGCAAAATAGTAGAACAGTATTATCAAGACCACTAATACAGCAGTTCTAATACTTGCAATCAAGCATTCAAGATGAAATAATATGCAGAAAGTATTAGACATAAAATTTCAAATTTATATAGCTTATATGTGCTATTTTTAAGTAAAACATATATCCACTTACGTCAATAAATACAAGTAATATTTAAATTGACTCAAAAAGATCAGTTTTGTGGGTTAATTAGTTTCATAAAAATTACTTTCATCAAGTTAGTTAAGCATCCCAAGAGTGGCTATATATGGCTGTAACAACACTTCATGACAAGTATAAACTAGGTTATAGGTTTAAATTAATCTTTCCAACCCCCTTCTCTATAGACATTTAAAATTATTTTTCATACAAAAAAAATCCTTCTACTTCTTGCAACATAGCCAAATGGTTACAATAACTTTAAATGAGTATAAGAATATTTGACATCTAAATATATCTATCTTATAATAAATATCGAAACATATGTAACACATTATTTCTAGTTTTTATACATTGGTTTTGATTTTTTATTTTATTTTTTATACTCATTGATCTCAAAACGTAACTACAATGGGTTTAATTGTTTGTTTTAATTTATAATAAATTAAAATTTTTGGAAAAAATGAAAAGAAGAAAAACTGTTTTTTGTTTCAATTTTATTCCACTTCCCTTATTATTGGAGGCAGAGGAGAAAAGAGAAATAATTAATAGAAAAATTCAAACAAAGTAAAGAGGAAATTATTTGTTGCCTTTTTAATTTCAGGTTATTTAAACGCTAAACTCTAATACTATGTTAAGAGATATAATTTCTTTTTTTTACATGTACGGATATGTTCTAGAGGTTTTATGTTTAGAATTTTTTTTGGTTGTAAATTTTAAATTTTACAACAAAATTTAAAAGTCATGTGGTTGTCATCACCAACAAGAAAGAAGCAGGGCAGAAACAGAACAATGAAAGAACAAATAGAGATGTTAGTTTAGAAGGTTTTCTTTACCCAAGGGAAGGATCAATTTGAGGTTTGGCCATGCAATAAACAGCAGGTTAAACGAATTATTAGGTAATAGTCTGATACATATTATTGCAGACTCTCCCTGATTGGCTCAAGCGTTTTGGGAGAATGAGGTACCATGATACTGCTGAAGACAGAGAAGTAACAGCAGGCATAGCTGCAAGATTCATGTGCAGGTGTAGTAGAGAAGTACCGTTTTTTGCCGTGCAGTGAAATTTTTTGTTGATGGTCAGGCATTGGCCTCCTCTCCCGTGACATTTGAGACAATCCTCGGACGCTTGCAATTCGATATAAAAGGTGCCATTCAATAGTTTTAATAGATCGACATCGTTCTCACCAGGTTCAGTTTTATTTTTAGATGGCGTCGAAGTCAAAGGCAGAAGAATGGTGTCGCAGCCATGAAAAGAATCGGCAGAAGCAGAAACGTTGTGATGAACATCAAGTGGATGCTAGTTGTCACAGCCTGTGTAGTTGAAATACTCATCGTGTGCGGGAGGGCTAGGTAGAGAGCTTTTCCTGCACTTGAAGAGGGTGAGATTGTGAGGGATAGTGAAGGAAATAGAAGGAGAATTGGGTAAGCTCAAATTCCTGAAGCCACTGCAATCGCCGGCACGTAAACGTTTTGTGAACTCTGGGTCATGGACTTTAACACTGCCGTTACCGCTGGGCCTGGATGAGATTTCAGTTATCGGAAAGTAGGTTTCTTTTTCACTTCCGAAAGAGATTCCTTTTACGCGACGTTCGCTATGATTGCAAAACACAGTGAACAGCCCGCACTGGGGATTGAACAGATTGGAGAAAGGAAAATAAAGTGGTCTGGAATTTCCGCAGCGAGACGACTTGGGACAGCTAATCTTGATATTATTATTGCTATTATCATGAGCAGAAACAGCGGAATGAGACAGGAAATACAAGGCCACAAACGGAAAGAAAGAAACAGCCGCCATCGATCTGAACTTTCTAGGCAGCCAAACGCCAACTGTTCACTGCTATTTAATTGGGCAAACGAGGATGGGAATTAGAATACAAGAATCGCTAAATATGCATGTTTGAGATGATGAAATAATGAAGGAATTTGCAGCTCAATCACGGCAGTGAATTGACCCCGAAGACTTCGTCCCAATCACCAGAAAGCATCCCATAACCTAGCTACGCTAGAAAATCCAATCCAATGGGGGAGGAGGAGTTTGAGTATTTTAAAGGTGAAATTCATATTAAAAAAATATAAAAAGTTCAAGGAAAAAAATTAGAACAAAAAAGTAGTTGGGCTTAAAAGTGGAGAAAAACTTTGAATCATATTCTACAACAATCAGAGGAGTGGGAGAGAATAATCAACTATGGTCAGGGCACTTGGGAAAAATTGTGGGTGATCAAATCATTTATCCTACATAAGTAAAAAGCTTGGAAAGAAATTGGAGAAACTAAAAAAAATCACATGTGGAAAGCTTATCCCTTTTACTCATTTTTTATTTTGATTTACTCAAAACATTGTCCTCCTTTTGAAGGGTTTAGAAGAACCTTAGGGATGTTTAGTAGATGAGAAGTTTTTAAATTTCAGTGATTCATAATTTTTGAAAATATTTTTAAAAATTTTTAATTTTCAGAATTTATACAATTCTATATTTGGTTAGTTTTAAATTTTTTCAGAAATATTGAGTATTCTTTTAAAATCTTACATTTCTATATTTAGTTTAAATGCAACATTCTTGAAAATTCATGTTCTTTTTACAAAATTACCTTTATTTGATTTTTGTGTTTAAAAATGAAAAATTCCTTCTACTATATAAAATATTAGGACCCACAACATCTTCAAGAAGTAAAAAAGATATCATTTTTTTATACATTATGTATATATATGAGTGTGTGTATATATATAATATATATGTTTGTATAAATATCTACTTTAATATATGTAATATGTTATAATAAATAATATAAATATATTATAATATATATGTTTATATTTAATATATAATATATAAATATATATATATAATATTTAATATAAATATATTACATATATATAATATATTTGTATGGGGTTATAAAAGGATAAATGATGTTTTAGTCTTTTTCTTTGTTAAAAACATTACCAAGTCCATGGAAAACTTGGATTCTCAATCCCCCCTTGAAAATTTTTTTGTGAAAAAGTTACTTAAAAATTGTTGTGCCTCAAAAAATGGGGGACGAAAAAGTCCAAGCATGGCGGGAAAGCCACATTTGGAAGCTGCTGAGGAAGAGCTTCGGAACCTGCTGGTGAAAGAGCTTCGGAAGCTCCATTCGGAAGAGGCCTTCGGAAGCTGCTGAGGGGAGAGCTTCAGAAGCTCTCTTCGGAAGCTACTGAAGAAGGGGCTTCGGAAGCCCCATTCGGAAGCGGCTGGGGAAGGTTCCTTTGGAAGGAGCCATTCGGAAGGAATCCTTCGGAAGGCCCACGTGTGCTCCCTACTCGATCTCTATAAAAGACCAAGTTCAACCCTCAAAGAGGGGGATCCGGACCTCGGTATTTCTCTCTTACTTTCCTTCCAAAATTTAGTCTTCTTTTCCATTTCGTTACTGACTTGAGAGTCAGAGGGCCTTCGCGGGAGGAAAATCCCGCGAGCCTTCTAACCTTTGTTTGTCCCATACAGACCTTCGGAAGCATTCTTGTTCCTTCGGAAGACCCATCACGCTACGGAAGCCCAACTCGGCAGCAGGCTTCAGAAGCCCCCTCCTTTCCTTCGGAAGCACCTCTTTTCCTTCGGAAGCTCCATCATGCCTTCGGAAGCTCAATGCGGTTGCCATCATTCGGAAGCTCACCTAAACCTTCGGAAGCCCACTTGAACCCTTCGGAAGCTGACCACGGAAGCGACCTTCGAAAGCCCACATTGACCCCTCGGAAGGAAGGCTTCGGAAGTGTCCCTTCGGAAGGAACCCTTCGGAAGCCCCCCCTTAGTTTTGCAGCCAAATCTTCGATCGAGTCCCGAGGCCGACGACATCTACGTGCATTCTACTACTAAAAATTGTAATTGTTGCATTTTGGCAACAACAATTTGGTGCCGTCTGTGGGAAACGCAACAAAAAGCCAATCTTAGCGCAAAATGCTGAACGGGACCAGATTAGCTAGTTCGACAAACACGCATAACTCCACCCGAAGGAGCGCTTGTACTAGGATAGAAGACACAAGGGGCCCCAGTCAGGTGCACCCTACAGTGCCAGAATTTTCAGAAGATCATCATGACAATGAAATGCGCTCAGAAAACTTTCCCACGCTCGAAGGCAACCAGACCACTGGACTGGGCGGCATGGAACTTTCAGAGCAGGAGAAAGTACACATAGCTGGATTGAGGAGGCATGCAACAGAACGAGGGAAGCAAGTCCAGCATGCAACACTTTCTAGTCGGGAACAACACTCATTTGGACAATCTTCAATTCCAAACAGAGACCTCGTGGAGACTTTAGTACCTCCAGAACCCTCTGGATAGCCCCACCCACGGTCCTGCTATCAGATTATGAACAATTATAGAAGAATTTTGAGGAACTAAAAAAACAAAATGATGAACTCAAGATAAACAATGAGAAGAATATGAGAAGACCACAGGGAATCACTACTTTGCTGCGTGAATTAATTCCCCACATGGGAAAAGCTGATACGAGAGGAGAACACCGGAGATCTATAGAAACCCCTCCAAGGACCGCACGACAGAGAGTAAGAGTTATAACTCCATGGCCGAATAACTAAGTCCCAGAGATGATAGACTTGGGAAGGGAACATGATAGGAGAATAGGAAAAGCTCCCATGTATAAAGAGACAACGGGAAACACCTATGCACGAGCTTCTTATCTCCCACCTCCTTACAAAAACGAAGCAGAACAGGAAACCCTCAAGGCGTTTGACATTAAGCGCCTCATAGAAGAGGTGCTAGAGCAGAAGCAGGTAATGATAACGCCCAAGAAAATGCCCCCGAAGGGGTTTCCTTTATTTGAAGAACTCCAAAGGCAACCAGTGTAACAAGGGTTCGAGCTACCGCAGCTTTCGGTATACTCAGGGAAGGAAGACCCAGAGAAGCACCTACAACATTTCGTCGCAGTGGCCATGCTACATGGGTGGAACGAGGTCACTAAGTGCAGAGCCTTCCCACTCTCCCTAGTAGGACAGGCTCAACAGTGGTTCACTGAGTTACCAGCCGGACATATCCGATCATTTGAACAGCTAAAGAAAGAGTTTTTGGAGGTGTTCACTGCCTATGTCCCGAAGAAGAAGGGTGCTGTGTATTTGATGAGCTTGCAGCAAAGGCCAAATGAATCCCTAAAGCGATATATTGAGTGATTTAGGGCTGCAGCACAAGAGGTAAAGGACCTCCCTATCAGTTTGGCAGCCTTAGCCTTGCTTAATGGAACCACCTACGCCCCGCTCCGAAGATCCCTAGCATTTTCCGAGCCAGACTCAATGGCCGAATTGTTTGCTTGAGCCGAACAATTCATCGTTCAAATGGAAATTTTAGAAGCATGGGAAGGGAAAAGAAGAGGAAGGCCGAACGACGTTAGGTCGGACACATCAGTGAAGTTGCCGAGAAAAGAAGAGCCCTCGAAAGATGCAATTCTAGAGCTTTGCTCCCCTCACTGAGCCAAGAGTCGCTATCCTTTCCTCCATTGCACATGGGTAGGAACAGAGACTCTTTCTGCAAAGTTTCACGAGTCCCCAGGGCGCACTACAAAATAGTGTCAGGAGCTATGAAACCAGATTGAACAGCTAATCAAAGATGGAAAACTCAATCGATTCATACTAGATAAACCAAAAAATCATCAATGCCGTGGGAAAAGGTCCAGGAAAAACAATCAGAGGGGATGTGAAGAGCAAGACCTGGAATACTATGCACCATCAAAGGTATTCCCCTGCTCTATCGGTCGGAGCTAGCTATGAAAGATCTGAAGCACAAGACATGGAGATGCGTTCATTGCAAGAGGCACTACTTGACTCCACCATAAACCAGAGATCTTCCTGATTTCTCTATGTAATAATCCCCCTATAAATAAAAGAATATACCCCCTGTATTCCCGTGGAGTAGGCAAAGTATAAGCCGAACCACGTAACCTATACCTTGAGCATTTGTATGCACGATGAAATGTAATACAGGTGCAATACCTCAGCGATGACCTCGATGAGATCAGGGTGACTCGGTCGAAATCAGGTGCATATGACCCCAGGCCAGGTCGGGATCATCGGATGCTCCGATGCCTGTGCTCGCAGACTCACCTAGATCCCTCGATCGAGTCTGGTGCTATGCCCTTCGGAAGCTAACCACGGAAGCGACCTTCGGAAGCCCACATTGACCCTTCGGAAGCGTCCATTCGGAAGGAACCCTTTGGAAACCCCCCCTTAGTTTTGCAGCCAAATCTTCGATCGAGTCCCGAGGCCGACGACATCTACGTGCATCCCACTACTAAAAATTCTAATTGTTGTATTTTGGCAACAACAAAAATCATTCCCAAGAATCCTATTTCCCAGGATTCTTTTTTATTATAAAGTTATACCAAATATGGGAATATAAATTCCTAACTTAACATTCTAAGGAATCTTAAAATTTCTCTTATACCAAACGTCTCATTAGAGTCTTATTTAAATAATGAAATTAAATATCATATATGGCTAAGGATGCAGCTCTGTACTTTGATGGAACAACTTTAGCTTATAAAATTAAGATAGTCTTTGTCTTTTTATTAATTTTACCAATTATACATAATTTTTAATAGGATAAATTTGAGAATCCTGACATAAAGTTGTATCATGACCACACCTTGGAACATATATATCAATGTCTTGTGGTCAAATTCGAGATCAAGTTTAAATACTATATATGTTAAACCTTGCAAAACTGTAACTGAGGCTTTGAAAAATAAGCCAAAAAAGTAAGGATGAGGAGGACTGAGAATGGCTTATGACTAAACACTTTCTAATTAAGAATTTTTAGGTATGATCTAATTTTAAAATACAAGTGCAAAATAGTTTTAATATTCTGATTCTTTACTATTACATGTCTCAAATGATATTTATTTTTTGGTTCTTATATAGAAAATAATCTCTCAAGACTCTCAAAATAGAGCTAAATCTTCAATGCATGATCGCACGAGTAGTAAGCCTCATAGAGAGATTATTTATGAAATTGTAATAAATTTTAATTTATTTATTTATGACATTTATTATCCAATATAATTTTCGTTTGATGATTTTATATATAATTGCCAAAAGGGAGGAAAAAAAGGTAATCAACATGATATGGGAAAGTTCTTTTTTGAAACTCGAAAGAAGAATGGAAAGTTGGTTCAGCCTGAAACTGAATAAAAATATGTATGTTTTACTACTTTAACTTTTATTAAAGTTTATTTGAGTAGTATTCTCCCATTCAATTTTAAGTCTTTAAAATTTGCAGGATCAAATTATAGAGACCATTCAACCATAGTCAATGCTTTCTAATATTGAGGTAATTGAAAAATGTTTTGGAGCGCAATGTCACAACGCCATGTGTTTGGCTATGGAGGTGGTATCAATTGGATAAACTTCAAAGATCCTAGTAAAAAAAAGATGGAAGAGCTTCAAACTAAACTTAATGACAATGATGAAGAAAATTGCACCCTAAAGAGACACATTATAGACTTTGAAGTGAGATTGTGAAGGGTTGAATATTTCATGCAACGAAACCCAAATGCTTTAACTGAATTTCCCCCATCTACTCTTGACGAAGATGTCTATGACGTTCTATTCACATCATAGTTTTGTAGGGATTTATTTATTTTTTCATGACTTTGATATAAGACTATTTTTAGATACATGATTACTTTTGATGCTAAAGTGTTGTTTTTCTTTAACTAAATGGTTTTAAATTTTTTCAATACAATGTTCAAAGGTAGACCATATGAAAGTTTTTTAACAATTTTTTAATAAATAGGTATTACATTCTTAAACCTCCTACATGACATTCATGGTGATGAATCTAATTAATTGCTAATAATATTAATTATTGATTAGAGATAATGTTAATCATGCGATTAATGTATTCATATTTTTATGGGGTTTATTTTGTTTCTTTTTATATTTTTGTTTGTTGGTATATTTTTTCATAATTCTTTTGTCACTTTTGGAGTGGTTACGGAGATAGAATAAATGAAAGAATTAGAGGATTCGAATGTTTCGTTAGTGATTGATTATTTTTTGTGAATGAGTTTGAAATGAGATTTTGTACACAATTCTTATAACAAGTTGATGTAAAATGAGATATAAAATAAAAAAAAATTAAATCTTTGAGCCAGCATTGATGTTTGGTCTTAAGAACAATGGATTCTAAATCTTTTTTTGTAAGGGCTCGCTCCCAGATTTTCCCGCTAGTATAGAAAGTCTGAGAAAAGGTTCATTCAAGATGGATATAGATACTCAAAATTTTCAAAGAAATTTCTTTTCTGAATTTGCTCACCAATAATAGGAGCCAAAATAAATTATATAACAAAATATCTTTTCAATTCCATATTTGCTCACTAACAATAGGAGCCATAATAAATATTATACACATTCATTACATCATTATCTAGGGCTTACCACCCATACATTTTCAAAATAAAAGGGTATCAAGACTTTAAATACAAAATAAAACCCTTTAGTCATGCCCTCAAACTATACCCATGGATCTTTGAGGCTGAGACATCTCTATACATATCTAACCAGAACTTGCCCCAATATCTATTTTCCACTTCCCTAGAATGACAAAAGAAACAAAGTGAGCCGCAAGGCTCAGCAAGTATATAGCAAAGGAAAGCATCCATAGAACGATATATGAAGGCATGAATAACTCAGAGCCAAAAGAAAATCATTACCCGACATCTAGACAATCATTGGGTTCATGCTTTCTAATCTAGACAACCACATCCTCGAAGAAATACACTTCCTTATGATTCATTAAAACCGATATTTCAAAGTGAGCCATAAGGCTCGGCAAGTATACATATATAATAACGGAAACAAGAATGAAGGGATGGATAATAGAAAGAGAGTACACTCGACTTCCCGATACAATTTAAACCCATCATTCAATTCC
This sequence comes from Diospyros kaki, assembly GCA_036245055.1. Classification (NCBI taxonomy): domain Eukaryota; kingdom Viridiplantae; phylum Streptophyta; class Magnoliopsida; order Ericales; family Ebenaceae; genus Diospyros; species Diospyros kaki. The sequence continues at coordinate 8,003,021 of BSEG01000010.1, forward strand.
CATTATTAATACCATTCCATACCAACATCATTATGGATTTATGCAACATTTCATTTCCCAAAATCACATAGACCTCCATACATCACATTGGCTTACACGGCCTTCCACACACATGGATCATCTCGACTCTCAAAGCCATTTATTCACATGCATGCATACATATATATATATATATAATCAATTTTTCACTCATTGGCTTAAGCATCACCTACCGAGCTATATGGCCACCTCACTCGCGTCAGGCACTCCATAGGATATCCTTTTCTTTCCTCATTTGAGAAACATAATAGCTACGCTAAAATAATAATAATAAGGGTGCAAATAATAATGCCATGTAATGCCCATGAGATCTCACATAAATATAACATACATGCTCTATTATAGAAATGTACACATCATGAACATTTAAACATTTCAAAAACATATTCAATCGTGAGCCCATGTATGTACATATGTATATGTCTCCAATCACATCCTAGCATTTTAGAGGATTGAGTGATGCTAGAGGAAGCAATTTATAGCAACTTAGATCAATAATCATGCTTTATTTGGATTTAGAAAAGCCTTAACCAACTTAAATCATAAGTAAAGTATATGATATTATATATCAAATCGAAGCCCTCGAAGTCTAGTTTATGATGTTTCAAATGGATCTCAATTTTGACTTCTACATCAAAAGTTATGGTCAAAATAGCGCAACATGCGCAGTGTTGATAGAATTCACTAAGTTGACTTAAGGAGAAAATAAGTTGACTCAGGCTAAGTTGACTTAAGGGAAAAATAAGTCGACTTATTTGAGAACAGGGAGAAAAATGACTGCAAGGACAAGCCTCTACCGAGTCGGCTTAATCCATAGATAAGTTGACTTGACGCAACCAAAAACATACGAAATGAGTATCAAACACACCAAAACCCCCTCATCTAGCTTCCTAACCCACCAAAGTCATTCCTTGAAGTAAAAATGGGGTAAACAAACCGTAACGAAACACCAACAAGACCATCCAATTTACAAGATAAATATACAATAGTTATAACCAATGGAGAGAAACCATTTTACCAAAAGAAATTTCAACCAAATGGAGAAGGTGAAATTTTGCATGAAGTGGAGAGAAAAATCAAGGAAAGCTTGCACAACCAACAAAAGAATGTGCAAGAAGAACTTGCCTTAAATGGTGCAACTCCAAGAAGATGAAAAAACACTCCAAAATCTGCAAATCTTCACTTGAAACTCCAACCAAGAGAAATGAAATGGAGAAAATAAAAGAAGGAAACGAAAAGGAAGAAGAAGAGATAAACAAGAGGAAGAGAAAGAGAGAATAGAGAGAGAGAAGAAAAAGAAGTGATTGGGAAGCAAGAAGGGATGGGGGGAGATGGGCTACCGTCCCACTCCAACCACCCCATTCTTTGGAAATTTCCAATTATGCTCTCCACTACACACACACACTACCTAAATATCCATGCCCGTATGTCATTTCTCATCTCATTTTCATTTCTTTTCCCTTATTTAATTCAATCTCACATTATATACATGGCCTAAGCCCAAATCAAAAATCAACTCATATTGGGGCCAAGCCCATTTAGCCCATAACTTTGGACTCTCCCACACAATTATTATGTTAATTAATTGCCTTTTATCAACACATAAATTATTTCCAAAATTAATTGAGACAAAAATTCAAATACGCAAAATAAATTACCAATAACGCCTAGACCCACTAACGGGTCATTACATTTTTTGTGAATGGTTATTTTTGTTTTGTTGTTCAATTGACATTAGGGTTGATTTTATCTATTTTGCCTTGTTTTACTTTGTTTCATAGTGAGTTTGGGGGAAAAAAAAGAAAAACATGTTTGAATATATATATATATATATATGTTATGCACATTTTGATATGATTTTATTTCTTCACAATTTATAGGTACTTGAAGATATAAGTCGAGCTAGAAACACTTAATTGGTATTGGTTGTAACTAATATATAAATTCTAGTGACACTTGTAATAATTTTTTGATTTTGATTATAGGGAGATATTAGGATAATATGAAACCCATAGTATTTTTTTTCCCATTTTTTATGATTGTGGATCATATGGAATAAGATAATTATAACTATTACATAATCAATGTGAATGATTGTCTTTTGCCTATATCTTGTTTTTACTAAATTAATAGAGAACAAATTTATAGTAATAGTATTTCTCTTGTCAAAATTAATAAGTACAAATTAATTTTTATATAATAGCAAAAATAGTCATTAGAATTGTAATAATAGTAATACTAAAAGAGAAATATAGATATAACGATGGAAATATCAATCGTTGATATTATGTTTAGTGATCGGTAAATATAAATATAACGACGGGACTATTTATCGTTCAAATTATGTTTATTGACTAGTAAATATTACAATAATGCTGGAAATATTCATCATTGATATTATATTTAGCGATCGATAAATATTACAATAACGATGGGAATATTCATCATTGATTATGTTTAGTAACTGGTAAATATTGTAATAACGACGGAAATATCTATCGTTGATATTATTTTCGATGACCATATGCATTGCTATAGCGAATGAAATATTCATCGTTATTATTATTTTTAATTATGGGACTCATGCCCCTCACTACTTATATTAACGATAGTACTTTTCTTCTTGTCGTTAATAATTTTAACAGTGAAGCTTTAATGAGGAGTGACGATAGGATATTTTTGTCGTTATTAAAACGCTTTAATGATGGAAAATCGATTCTGGACTGTTCGGGCCCAATCTTGGTTCTCCCTCTGGACCCAGCCTTGACCCAGCGCCAGTATGCTAAGACATCATTGCGACTCCCACTGGATATCCCCGCAGCCGCCTTAGATCCTGTCCTCATTAATGACGGATCCCATCCACATTAATAAGGGTCCCGTCGCCACCATGCTACCACCTGGGAACCTCTATCGACGTCGGATAGTCAGTCCTATCACCTGCAAAAGCACGATGCATGCACGCAGGAGGACATCTCCTCCTCTTATATCAACCAGCTCTCTTCAAAGCCAAGGTATGTTTTGATCTCTGACCTACTGATACACTGTCTCTCCTTACTCTCTTACTCACTCGACCGTCGGAGTGCTTGCAGGTGCCAGTCGTGCCTCGGACAAACCCGTCACCGGAGCCCACGTTATAGTGGCCTACTCCTAGTTAGTCTTGTTAGCATAGGATATCTGAAAGGAGGTCATCACAAGGATGATATAGAACAATAACATACAACACCACATTAATATCCTTAGATAAATTCAGCGAAAACCAACATAAAGGTTTACAACATCTTGGCACCATGGCCTACACAAAAATGAAATACAAGGGCACTAACAAATTTTACAACATAAAATTTTCTCACACATTCCCTCTTCACAAACACTAACATGGACCATCTAATTTGGGAGGTCTCTGTACGCCACTAACCCTGGGCTCTAGTCCCACTGGACTCGCCCTCAACCACTGCTTTACCTTTACTTAGAATGACATGAGAGTAAACAAGGTGAGCCACAAGGCTTAACAAGTATATTTATAAAGTATGGAGATATAGAATCAAAGGCATGGATAATCAAGATAGAGTAAACAACTCTATGAGAAGATATTAGTATAACACGAATCATAAGTTTTCCATTTACGTCAATTTCTCATGTCGTGATTATTATACATACTATGTAGTTATTTCCATGCTCGTGCACATGCACCAATAGTAAGGAATTTTACACATAATTCCCAAGGCCCCCACGGTCAATATATCCATATATGAATATATACTTATCATAAAAATACATCAACAAGCAATAACAATTTGAGCTTTGCCTACCAGGTTGATGGCCACCTCACCCGCGTCAGGAGCTCATAGGATATCCTTCTCACCCATGGATATAGCCGCTGCGCAAAATAATAGGTGGGCAAATCAATATAATCATGCATCACATAAGCATATCCCAATTTCATGTCAATCATCAATGATTAAGAAAAATACCACACAAAAAGGATTAATTAGATAATTTTTTAGGAAATTTCCAGATTTCATATGGTAACTTCAAATGATTATTTTGGGCTCGTTTCTAGTTAAATTTAATGAGAGATATATCAAATCGAAGCCTCAGATCTCTAGTTTCTGAAACAATAATTGGATTCAAAATCAGAAATAATCATATTGAGTTATTGCCCAAAAACCGAAGCAAGGCGGATTGCTATAGTAAAATTACAGCATTCTGGATAGAATTCAATAAGGCTTTTATGGATTCAAATGATGACCAAAAAATTTCAAATCCTATATTAAAACGAAGCCTATGATGTCTAGTTTACATTAAAACAAACGGATTGTAAATTGGATATAACCATAGAAAGTTATACCACAAAAACCCAAGCAATGTCAAATTACATGGAGCAGTAAGTTATGAATTGTTTTAGCATAAATCAACAAGGCCACTAGGGTTCCAATTTGAAGTAAAAAAATTCAAACCCTATATAAAATTGAAGCCCATCAAGTCTAGTTTATAACGTAACAAAAGGATCTCAAATCGGATATTTTTACTACAAGTTATGCCTAAAATAATAGAACATGCGCAAGCTGCCACAAGCTAAAAATGAACATATACGGACATAATGCAAAACAAGCTAACAAATAATTGTTTTGCTCTAATCTAACAAAAAATATGTCATTCTTTGAAGGATTTTGGGGTAAATCAAGCCCCAAATGAAGAGGATTAAACAAGATGCATTAATTTTGAAGAATTTTTACAAAATATTTGTACATAAAAAGAAAGACACATTTTAAAACAAAAGTGGTGGTTTTTGCCATGGAGAAGCAAGATCTACTCAAATGAAGAGGATTAAACAAGAAACTTTTATATAAAAATAAGGAGAGGTAATCTTTCATAACAAGAGAGATGCAAGGAGAACTTGCCTTAAAACATGAAATCCAAAGAAGAACTTGATGAAGATCTTGAAAATCCCTTTACTTGAAGCTCCAATGAAGGTTAACAATGGAGGGAGAAGAAGAAAGAATGCGGAGAAGAAGAAGACAATCGGGAGAGGGAGAAGGGAGTAAGAAAACAAGAAAGAAAAAAAGGAGGAAATGAGGGAGGAGTTGTCTCCTAACTCTCTCCAATCAAACCCCTCTTTTGGTTTCCCTAATTTGCCCCTTACTTAACACACACATAATTCAAATATTTCATACCCTTCAGGTCATTTTTTTCATTTTCTTAATTGTTTCATTTTTAGTTAAGATACCTCTCTCTATACTCATAGCCCAAGCCCAAGTCTAAGTCCAAATATATGGCCCAATCCAACTAAGGCCTAATGGACTTTTCTTGAAATTTGGACTCAACCCAATTCATTTACACTTAATATTTAAATATTTATAAATAACCTAATTGAAATAAAGCCTAGACCCATTTAGCCCACAACTTTGAGACTTTTCCTCACATTTCATTTATACACCCAAAGACATTGGTCCACTTATATTTATTTTCTCACAAAATATTATCTTCATTAATTTACCCCATTACCAACACATATAATATTTCCAACACTTAATTCAATAAAGACCAAAAATTCTAATGCTCGAAAGAAAATACCACTTGACATCTAGACCCACCAACGGATTGTTACATGCGCCCCACCTCCAATCGTCCTATTTTGATCAGAAAGGAACATCTAGCACCCACCGTGGGGCTCGGTAAAACTTACCTACCCCATAATCTCACAAGAGCTTCTCAACCCAACCCCTTCACCTTACCATGGTGAGAGCCAGAACCGCCTCTGCCCAAGAGTCAAACGACACCAACCACCTCCCGTAAAACCCAGCTGTCACGGAGGTCCTTCTCCAGACTGTCTAATAACTTCAAAACCAAGTCACTATGTTAACCAAAAACCAACGATAAGCTCCAAGACTTTTTTCAAAAGCTCGACATCCACTAGGTCTTCACCTAAGTCGAACACCCTCAAACCAACAGCCAAGCAAAAGTCGCCAACAAGATTATCTTAGTCGGTTTAGAAAAGTGACTCGATGGCCCCAAAGGAGCATGGCCAGAAGAACTCCCCATGGTGTTGTGGTCATACCACACCACAGCTCAAACCTCGACCATGGAAACACCCTTTCGACTCACCTATGGGTCAGAGGTCATGATCCCTGTAGAGATTGAAGAACCTAGCCCCAAGAAATAACATTTTCATGAAGACACCAATGATAAAGAAGAGCGAGTTGACCTTAACCTTATCCAGGAAACCAAAGACCAAGCCCAAATCCACGAATAGGCTGCTAAACAAAGAGCAGCTCAGAAACACAACAAAAGTGTAAAACCCAGAAGATTTTAAGAAGGGGACCTAGTTCTAAGGAAGATTGAAGGTCCAAGCAAACAACCTGCACAAGGAAAGCTCGACACTAACTGGGAAGGCCCTTATCGAGTCACCAACAACCTCGATAACGGAGCTTACCACTTGGTCGAACTCCCAGGAAAGCTCTTGCCTAGGTCATGGAACGCAGCCAACCTATGGAGATAATATACCTAAGCAATTATTTCCTTACCTCTAGCTCCTTGGTCTAGCCCCGGCCTCGAGTAACCTCGGCCACTTTCCTTGAAGATAGCCTTGTATCAAACACGCATTGGTAGATTTCGAGCTTCCTCGGTCTAGCCTTGACCTCGAGTAACCTCGACCACTTTCCTAAAAGATAGCCTTGTATTAAACAGGCATTGGCAGACCTTAAGCTTCCTCAGTATATCCTCGGCCTCGAGTAACCTTGACCACTTTCCTTGAAGATAACCTTGTATCAAATAGGAATTGGCAAATCTCGAGCTTCCACGGTCTAGCCTCGACCTCGAGTAACCTCGGCCACTTTCCTTGAAGTTAGCCTTGTATCAAATAGGCATTGGCAGACCTCGAGCTTCCTCGGTCTAGCCCCGGCCTCGAGTAACCTCGGCCACTTTCCTAGAAGATAGCCTAGTATCAAACAGGCATTGGTAGACCTTGAGCTTCCTCGGTCTAACTTCAGCCTCTAGTAACCTCAGTCACTCTCCTTGAGGATAGCCTTGTAGCAAACAGGCATAGCATAAACAGATCTTGGGTCACCTCAGACTCACTCGACTCGCTAAATATAAGGTACCCAAGAATTTTTCATTTTATTACTCGTAACTCATTCAATATAAGTATCAGCAGGACATAGGCCACATACCCGTTATTGCTCTAGGGCTTCGAGTCTACCACAACCCTATCTAGCCATGCCTTAAACCAGACAGGCACGCTAAACCTTGAGCCTGCCTCAGTCCCCCATTTACAGATCTCTGGATCTGGGTTGACACGGTTCGTCATAGGACCTCGAACTCACCTCAGTCCCCCATTTGCAGTGCTCTGGACCTAGGTCGACGTGTTCCGTCATAGGACCTTGAGCCCTCCTCGATCCCCTATTTGAAATGCTCTGGACCTAGGTTGATGCGGTCCGTCACAAGACCTTGAGCCCTTATCGGTCCTCCCTTTCCAATGCTTCAGACCTAGGTCGACGCGGTCCACCACAAGACCTCGAGCCCGCCTCGATCCTTGTAACACTTCGCATCGAGTTATAAGAAGGACCAGAACAACGTACCCTGGTGGGCCTTCGTGAACTTCCCAAGGGGTCACCCATCCTTGAGCTGCCCCAGCTCAAGCACGCTTAACCCGAGAGTTCTTTGCCTACATTCAGCCCAAAAGGTATCCAGCTGATATTGTTTACTTTCTTACTTATCCTCAATATATACTACTCTTCTCTGACCTTAATATAATACCCCAGGAGCCCAGAGAAGAGTAGTATATATCGAGGATAAGTAAGGAAGTAAACAATACCAGTTGAATACCTTTTGGGCTGAATGTAGGCAAAGAACTCCTGAGTTAAGTGTACTTGAGCTGGGGAAGCTCAAGGATGGGTGACCCCCTGGGAAGTTCGCATAGGCGCATCAGGGTAAATTGTTTCGATCCTTCCAATTGCTTGATGCGGGATGTTATAGGTGGTATCAGAGCCGACCCTTAGAGAAGGTGGTCCGATAAGGGCGGAGAGTGGCGCCGGGGCTCGAGGGCCTGTACAAGGAGCGGCTTTTGACAGACTTCTAGGATGGCAGCCCTCAAAGGAGAAAAGATCTGGAACCAGTTGTAAGGTTGCATGACGAGGACGTCATGTGCTCAAGGGGGGAGAATGTAATACCCCAAGAGCCTAGAGAAGAGTAGTATATATTAAGGATAAGTAAGAAAGTAAAGAACACCATCTGGATATCTTTTGGGCTAAATATAGACAAAGAATTCTTGGCTTAAGTGTGCTTAAGCTGTGGAAGCTCAAGGATGGGTGACCCCCTGGGAAGTTCGCGTAAGCCCATCAGACTTCTAAGATGGCAGCCCTCAAAGGGGAGAAGATCTGAGACTAGTTATAAGGTCACATAACGAGGACATCATGTGCTCAAGGGGGGAGAATGTAATACCCCAAGAGCCCAGAGAAGAGTATATATATCGAGGATAAGTAAGGAAGTAAATAACACTAGTTGGATACCTTTTTGAGCTGAATGCAAGCAAAGAACTCTCGGGTTAAGTGTGTTTGAGCTGGAAAAGCTCAAGGATGGGTAACCCTTGGGAAGTTCGCATAGGCCCATTAAGGTAAGTTGTTCTGGTCCTTCTTATCGCTCGATGCGAGATGTTACAGTCCTTTCTTTGCAGTGTTCCGGACCTAGGTTGACGCGGTTTGCCACAAAACCTCGACCCGGCCTCGGTCCTCCCTTTGCAGTGTTCTGGACCTAGGTCAACGCGGTTCGTCATAAGACTTTGAGCCTGCCTCGGTCCCTCATTTACAGATCTCTGGACCTAGGTCGATGTGGTCCGTGATAGGACCTCGAGCTCGCCTCGATCCCCCATTTGCAGTGCTCCGGACCTAGGTTGATGCGGTCCTCGAATAAGACCTCGAACTAGCCTCAGTCCCCCATTTGTATTACTCCAGACCTAGGTCGACGTGGTCCTCGAACCAGCCTCAGTCCCCCATTTGTATTGCTCCAGACCTAGGTCGACATGGTCCTCGAACCAGCCTCAGTCCCCTATTTGTAGTGCTCCAGACCTAGGTCGACGCGGTCCATCATAGGACCTTGAGCCCGCCTCGATCCCACATTTGCAGTGCTTCGAACCTAAGTTAACATTGTCCGTTATAAGACCTCGAGCTCGCCTCATTCCCCCATTTGTAGTGCTTCAGACCTAGGTCGATGAGGTCCATCACAAGACCTCGAGCTCGCCTCGGTCCCCCATTTGCAGTGCTCCAGACCTAGGTCGACACGGTCTATCATAGGACCTCGAGCTTGCCTCGGTCCCCCATTTGCAGTGCTCCGGACCTAGGTCGATACGGTCCGTCACAGGAGCTTGAGCTTGCCTCGGTCCCCCACTTGCAAATCTTCGGACCTAGGTTGACGCAGTTCGTTATAGGAACTTGAGTCCGTCTCGGTCCCTCATTTGCAGTGCTCCAGATCTAGGTTGACACAGTCCATCATAGGATTTCTTGCCCTCCTTGGTCCCCCATTTGCAGTGCTCCGGACCTAGGTCAATGTGGTCCATCACAAGACCTCGAGCCTGCCTCGGTCCTCCCTTTCCAATGCTCCGGACCTAGGTCGACACGGTCCGCCACATGACCTCGAGCTCACCTCAATCCTTCCTTTATAGTGCTCTGGACCTAGGTTGAGGCTGTCCGTCATAGGACCTCAAGCCTGCCTCGGTCCTCCCTTTGCTGTGCTCCAGACCTAGGTCAACGCAATCTTCCACAGGACCTTGAGCCCACCTTGGTCATGTCTTTGCAGTGCTATGGACCTAGGTCGACACGGTCTGTCACAGGACCTCGAGCCCGCCTCGATCCTATTTCCGCTCTCAAGTCTACCTTGTATTATACAGGCACGCTGGACCTTGAGTCTACTTAGGTCCGACTCCAAAGTCGTGCCTCGAATTAGAAACCCAACTCTCCAAAACTAGCACAGGCAGCAAAAACTGTCTAGGCCTCCATTTTCTAGCTTGAATGCTCATTACTCGAGCATCCGACCTGGGGGGTTATGGACCTTCCGGGGCCCAATGTTGGTTCTCCCTCTAAACCCAGCCTTGGCTCAATGCCAGCCTGCCATGACATCATTGTGACTCCCACTGGATATTTGCACAGTTACCTCAGATCCTGTCCTCATTAATGATGGATCTCATCCACATTAATGAGGGTCTTGTTGCCACCATGCTACCACTTGGGAACCTCTACCGCCGCAGGATAGTCAATGCTATCACCTGCAAAAGCACGACGCATGCATGCTGAAAGATATCTCCTCCTCCTATATCAACCAGCTCTCTTCAGAACCAAGGTATGTTTTGATCTCTGACCTACTGATACATTGCCTCTCTTACTTACTCGACCATCAGAGTGCTTACAGGTGCCAGCCGTCCCTTGGACGGACCCGTCACTAGAGCCCGTGCCCCGCCTTCAATCGTCCTCCTTTGGTCAGGAAGGAACAGATTCTTAGTGATCAATTTTACCCTTATTAAAACCCCTTTTTTTTTGTATTGCAGTATTTGATTTTTATTTAGATTTATCTCAACTCCAATTTTTGCAACCTTTATTTAAAAAATAATTTTAAAAGTTATTGATCAGAAGAATTATTTTTCAAATAACTCGAGCATTAAAATTTTGAATAATTACACTAATACTTTGAGATATTAAATAATTGTCCATTAAACTATTTTTTTTTTTACATTTTTCCTTCAAAAATCAATATTCCAAATGTTATAAAGAAACTCAATAATTAAAATACCACTCCAAACTTTCAAAATTTGATACTCAAAAATTTTAAGAAGTTTTGAATAGTCTGACTAGTATCAAAAGTTTGATTTATTCATTAATCACATCTATTTTGGTGATTTTTCCCATAAATTAACAATCCAAAATTTTATAAAATTTTCAAGTGTTACTATATTTGTGATATAATATAAAGGCATCCACTATGTAACACGTGTATTTATAGTATAACATATGGGTATTCATGATATAAAATAAGTGTAACTATGGTATAACACTAGCGTTTACGTGCTATAACATAAAGATATTTATTGTATAATGTTGGTGCTCTATGGTATAACATAAGAGTTTTCATTGTGTAACATTGGTATATCCATGGAATAATGTAGATGTATTAGTGATATAATATAAAAGTATTATGATATAAAATAAGTGTATTTATGGTATAATATAAGACCATTTGCAGTATAACATAGGAGTATTTATGTTATAACATAAGGATATTTATGGTATAACATAAAGATACTCTTGATATAACACTAGAGTATTCGAGGTATAATGTGAATCACATTAGTGTACTAATAGTATAACTTAGGTGTGTTTGTTATATAATATAAATGTATTTGTTATATAACATAGTGTTATCCATGGTATAATATAATGATATCCTTAATATAACTTAGTGGTCTTTATGGTATAAGGTAGGAATATCCATAATATAACATATGGGTATTTGTAGTATAATGCAAGGGTATTTTTGTTATAACATAGAGTTCTTTGTGTTATAATGTAGGGTATTCATGATATAACATAGTGGTATATGTGGTGTAACACAAGGACATCTGTAGTATAAATGTTGTTGCCAACCTACAACAATTACATTTATTTGTCTTGGAAACAGCAAAAGCAGAGTCCAAGAAAGAAGGCAGAGGCCAAATACCATCGGAGGAGATGGGCAGGAGAGTGCTCAACCCATTTGTCAGAGGAGCTGAGGGGTAGAAGCATCATGGGACCTGTAGGGTCTGCAAGACAAAATATAGTCAAGGGGCACGTGGGGATCTTCCCCAAGCGAGCCCTTCGATGCCTAACTTAGATATTGATATCTGAAATTGATTTAAAGATAAATGAAAATGTATATAAATTGTTAAGAATCCCTGTGAAATAAATAACGCAACCAAACAACCACGGCAACACCAACGATTCAAGAAATCTGAACAAATCAAATATACGAAAATGAACTCAACACACACAACACAATGAAACAGAAATCGGACAAGGCATCTACGTGTTCGGATCAAAAGATCCTACTCACGGCAGGGCTTCACCCTAGTCAATCCACTAGAATATGTACATACATATTTTCATAGGATTTACAGAGATAAATAAATACGACAGAAACAAGAACTCTCACAAGATCTTACAACACTCAAGAACAATACACCAATCAAAAAGCTTAAACGATGCAAACACATCAAACAAACAGAGTACAAAGCTCAATAACTGAGCAACCCAACACTCTCTATCTCACCAATCTCTCTCCCACCAAACCAAGTAAACATGTTATATACTTACAAAGATTAAACCAGAGATTCTTTGCGTTTCCTACCTTTCCATTTGTCGTTCTTCTTCCGATCTTGCTTCTTCTTGGTTCTGTTTTCTCTCTCTAATATGCACGATTAGGGTTTCTTGTGTGTGTGTGTAAAAGATGCAAGAGAAGAGTCACACCCCTTTTTATTTCCCCCAATCTCATCCATATATATATGTGGGCCAAGGACATGAATGGGATAAATGGGTTTGACACAATAAGCTTGGGCTTGGGCTTGTTGGGTTGCAGACACCAACGACCCGACCTAGCTTAATTGTACACAACCCAAATAACAAATCCACATGTAAATGAAATTAAGGCCACATGAAATGAATCCCAAATTAACTATTAACAGATATCAACTATTTTGAATCATATATTAACAAATTCTACCTTGATTCAAGAATAGATTGATAATGGATTTGACTAAAGACCCTGCAACTCTCCTAGTTACGTCGAGAGCACATTTGAGCAAAATTAATTGCCTTGCTCAAACTTATGACTCAAGACAGACTCGACTAATACATGCCTCACTATGGGCAACAAGAACCTCTATCAAGACTTCTATGAACAAGACATCAGGGCTAACTCTAGGACTTTCATTAGACACCTAAGGTTCCACCTTAAGACTTACAAATTTCCACCTTAAACTTAATATTATCAGTTTGTTCAGGTTTATTTAATTCTTTAAGATAAGGCACATTCATTTCTAAGCTGGCATCAGTTTTTAAAACTCGATCCACTTTCTTATTCAATATTCAACTAAGATTTTCTACTCCTTAAACTTCTCAAAAGATTTACTTTTACGCCTAAGGAAGAATACCCAAAATCTTTACAGAACATTCATCAACAATAGAAAAGGAATACTTGGCCTTAGAAAGAAAATAGAGGACTTGGGGAGACCCCTACAACCAGAGAAAGCAACTTGCCAACAATGGGATCCACCCATAACACAGGCATCTATTTGGGATTTACCCAACCCACATGATTTATAAAAACTAGGTTACCAACCTATTCGAATCCAACATGCCTAACTTGCTTAACTCTTACAAAACGATTTCAATGATTTAAACAAGATTATAACTCTTACAGTATCACAAAATAAGAAGAACTAAAATAGAGTACACAATGCTCGAACCCGAGCAATCTACTAGCACTCACAATCTCTCCTTAAACAATCTCTCACACCCAAATGACTTTACCTAGAGATTAGCGATACAAAGTTAAGCTCCTTACCAATCAAAAACAAAGAGACAACCACTTACTCATGTTCTCCACATCAAATGATACCAATTGATCATCTCTCCTCCTCTAACTCACAGTGATTCACACAAACAGGGGGGAAGAACAAGAAGTAACAACATGCATTCAAGGGTTTCTCTCAATCAACCTAATCGCTTTAGCTTTCTCTCTTTACAGCCCTATTAACCCTATGTGCCATAACCTCTTATGCCTGGACTTCTAAAATATTTAGCCCAGACTTAACCATATAAAATGACTCTAGTTTACTCCATACCTTTATAGCGGTTTCCTCATCATCCACTGATATTCCTAGTTTAACCATATAAGATAGGAATATCAGTGGTATAATATAGGGGTATTTATTGCATAACATATGGGTATTTGTGGTGTAATGTAGGTGCATTCTCCTATAATGTAGGGCTATTCGTCATATAATATACGTGTATTTGGAGTATAACATAGGCATCGTCAGGGTACAACATTAGTGTATCTATAATATAACATAAATGTTTTTGCAGTATAACATAATATAACTTTGTGTTATAATATAGGGATATATATTCTTAACCCTAATATAACTTAGCAATATCTATTATATTTTTCATAAGGCTATTTTGTGGTGTAATATAAAAGTATATATAAGGTATTCGATTTTCTCCTTGGGTTGCTTTATTTATCTATTTAAGTTGTTGTTTGACTTATTTATAACTATTGCTATAATTTTATTTATTTAGTATGGTTAGGAAATCTATAACTACGAGATATGGTTACGAATATTATGCCATAATTTAGGTTATATTTGTCTTAAAAACTGCAACAAATTCGATTTACGTCCATCCCTAATCATGCTAGAAATTTACGTATTATCGCGGGAAAATTTATGACTTCCTTTGGTATAATGAATATTCTTTTTATGAAAAATGCTATTAGTATCTTAATAGTGTTAGATTGTCTTAAATTCAAATTGAAATAGGATTTTTGTATTCAATTCAAAATTTAGTTATAAGTCTAAGATTTTTAAATTATTTGTCCCAATAAATGGAATTGCATATCTAATTATCTAATCAATTTGTGTGCAATTAAAGAGATGTTGAGTCAGAATAAGATTGTGGATTGTGTTAAGTTGGAGGGTTAAACATGAGATAGTTCAATGTTTAACTCTTTTATATCCGTTATTATTTACCTAATAAACTTTGTTATAAAAAGCAATTTACCACATCAATTGGTATATTAATACCTAACTGGTGATATTATAATTGTTTACAACTAATAGTATTTGTAAAAGGAACACAACAAATGTGTATAGAGGAAAATTAAACCAAAGCAGAATCATTGTCAATGGAAATGCTGATTTTACCCCATTTGTCACTTCCATAAGTTTGGTGGACATGCTAGTTTACTTGAAATTCTATTCCAAAGGGCACATTTTTACTTCTAAGTCATTTAATTAGGGTGTGCAAAATGATCAATTTGATAATCGATTAAATCAAATCGAGGGCTAAAATTAAATCGAACTGATCGATTAAATCAAAAAATCAAACTAACCGATAACTGAAAAAACTAAACACAAACTGTATGAACTGAATCAAATCGAAGAAACGCAAAAAAATTGAAGAAAACTAAAGTAATCGATAGAAAACACACAAAATTGAAGAAAAACAACATTGTTTTAAAGTTTAGTTGGTTCGATTAGTTCAGTTCTTTAAACGAAAATCCAAAAACTGAACTTTTGAAAAAAATTAACAGCATAGAACTGATACAAGAAAAAAATTGAACCGAACCGATAAGTTTGGTCTTTTCAGTTTAGTTAGTTCGGATAAACCAAACTTTTGCTCTCCTCTACATTCAATTGCTTTAATTTTTGGGTGTTTATTTATTGTATTTTGTTTGTGAATTACTTGGTGTGAATTATTAGGTTATCTAATAACCTTATATAGATAAAAACAAGAAGTAACTGCACATTCTCGAATATATACAGGAAATTACAAAATATGGATAAATTACACGGTTAGTTCTTAAATTTTGTAATTTAATTTTTGTTACCATAACTATTAAAATTTAATTTTTATTATGATTCAATTCTTCTTTTGATTTTTGTCAAATTCTTTTAACAACAACTAACATGGTAAACATTAATATAAATTTGAAAATCATTTGATTGTAAGATTTATGCTTAATTTTAACATTAAGTGATTTTGGATCTATATTAATATATATCACGTTAGTTTTCATTAACAAAATGTGTTGAAAAATCAAAAGTTGGACTCAATTATAACTAAACAAAAGTTTAATGGATGTGATGTTGACAAAAATTAAAGTATAATGACTAATTTGGTATAGAATACAAAATTCAATGACTAATAATATAATTTATTATTGAGTCCAATCAATCAATTGTGTATTTTGATATTTAACAAGACATAATTTCAGTACAACTAGTTTTGGTATATTTAAATCCCCTAATAAAATTTTTATATGTCTTATGGTGAAAAACTTATTTTAAGTATTATAATATTTTGTGTATCAAAATGAATCAAAAAATATTATTTTTCTAAATCTGGAAGATTAGCGCATTATAAGGGGACATATAAGAAAATGTTTTCATTTTAAAAAACTATCTCCTGATATTTTGATAGCTAATATTCATTGTTGTTAAAATAATTTTTAATAAATTTTTCAAGAAATAGAAGGTATGTATTTTGGGGGTGGTAAAATAGTTAAATTTCTAATTTGTACTAAAACTAAAATTCTATTTTCTTATTATTATGGATTTTGATTTTTTAAATATTTTTATTGAATCCAAATGGGGGGTACTTTCTTATTTACATTTATGTATTAAAGTAAATGTAGGATAAAATATAAATTAAATAAAATATAAATATGTTGTAATGTATACATATTATGGATTGTATTATCAAACAAATCTAATTTTTCTGAAAATCTGGACTGAGAGTCGACTCCCGGTGAGGGACGGTCGACTGCGGGTTATGCAGAGTTGAGGTAGCCTAGAGCAGGTTTTGGCCAGTCGATTGGGAGTCGACTGTAGGCAAATGAGAGTCGACTGTCGGCATTGTAGTCAATTGTGGGTATTGCAAAGTCAACTGTCGGTTATAACAGTTAACTTCCAGACTCCAACGGTCAGATTTTTCAACCGTTAAAAGAGTCGTTGGAAGCCTAATTTATAAAAGGAAAAGGAGAAATCTGGAGATAAAAACTGCTCAACCAAGATTAATCTTTCTAAAGGCACTCTCAAGCTCCCAAACACTATAGAAAAGCAATCCAAGGGCCAAGCATTAAAGATACATCATTTGGAGCCCAAAGCAAAGAAGAAGAAGTTTTCTTCTTATTGGTAACTCTTGTATTATTTATATGCGCCTTGTAATATCATTGTGTTTAATTTCATATTAGTTTAAGGTTATCTGGACATAGGATTTATTTGTATTAATTGTGTATTGTGAGTGGCATCTTAGAGCTCGTTGTAATCTAGGTGGGTTGTATTAGTTTTCAGGGTGAGCTAAGGGGAAAACCTTGATATTGTGTAAAAGTTTCCTATGTGAACTTGTTGATAAACCTAGGTGCGGTTATAATAGAACCTCAAGTGTCGGATTGACCTTGAGAGAGTGGACATAGGTGTTGGAGACACTGAACCACTATATATCTTGTGTTAATATTATGGTTGTTTGTGTATTTATATTGCTATCACTTCCAAACAACATATATATTTATAACAAGTATTTTTTTTGTATAAAAAGAAGTTCAAGAGTTTTTAAAAGGGAAGAATTTGGTTGAATAAGTTTTTAATCCTCAATTCACCCCCTCTTGAGTGACCATTGTATGTCAAGGGACCAACATTTATATCATATGGTGATAATAATATCACTTTGACATTTTTATAGGTGTAAATTGCCCTTAGACCTTTTGTTATTTAAATTACTTACATAGACACTCCATATACCATAAAAGTAAGTCTAGAAGTTCTAGTGATTTAATTTTTTTAAAAAATATTCCTTTCATCACTAATAATGTTAATTAAACTTTAATTAAATTAAATTTTCTAATTACCCCTAATTAAATTAAATTTAAATCAAACTTAACCAAAAATACAAATATAAGATATAAAATTAAACCACATGCAATTTGAGAACAATTTTCACTTTTTTATAACTACAGTTAATTTTATTTTTGTTGTATAAGTTATGACATTTTAAAATTTTATTTTTTGCATTGATACCTACTTCACCATTTAGGCACGTTACTATTACTAAATCTTGAATTTAAGTTTTAATTATCTCAAAAATAATTAGTAAAACACATGATATAATCTTCTGGCAATCGACTAAAGTCAATTAACTTTGTATTTATAAATTCTTACTTAACTCTCTTTTATACATCTTGATAGGATGTTAACTACACTTAACCAATTCCTTTAATTCATCCATACTATTATATAAATAAATATTATGTGTTGGTATTATAAAATCCTAATCAATAAATTTTTTTTTTCAAAATACTTTTATTGTTGTCTAATTACAACAAGTAAATTTATTTGTCTTAGGGAACAACTCAGGTAGAGTCCAGATAGAGTTATAAGGTCCTGGGCACCACAAGAGGGTCAACAGTGTCAGGCTTAATCTGTTGTCCGAGAGAGTTAGAAGACTACGACTCTCTGGGGGCCTTACTCCTCAAAAAGTCTCTGGATGGCTAGTCTTTAGCAGGGTCTCTGGAAGGATCTATAGCATAGAGACAGAAGGTACACGAGGATCTTCCCCACGCGGGCCCTCTTATGCCTAAGTCAGACAATGATGTCCTGAAGTATGAGTGTGAATGTATGTATGTTTTTTTATTCAAAACTACGGCTAAACCATAACATTCTTTATATTTGTTTCAAATTTTCATTTATATATCTCGAATGAGAATTATCATAAACGTCAAATGCGGAAACTAGAATCAAACCTTAACTTTAACATTAACCAATAATAAGACTATACTTCATCATTCCTCAAAACGTTCTGAATTCAAAGTAACAGAACTTAAATACATAGACTACATAACACACAATCGATATATCATGCACTTTGCTAAGTGTCATTTCATGCCTCATCATCGTCGTTTCTGCTACAATCTCTATCTGGAACGTTTGAATATTTCAGGGGCAAAGCCTAGGTTAGATGATGAATCATCTAAGTAAGGGTATCATTCAATGCACATGTATGTATGCAATGCAACATATCATCATTACTCTATGTTTGGGTTGACCATACCTAACTACTATCCTCTGTTTTTACAGTCTCCCTACCAGACCGAGGAGTATGGGTGCACCCTTAGCAGAGCAGCGGCTCCAGTCCCTAATCCCAAACCCATGCGACGTATGACCGAAAATCTAATCGTGCACATATGCATATTTCATCATCAGAAAATTTAAATGCACTGTACGTGATGCATGACATACCAAAACATGACAACATGATAGCAAAACATTTGCATGAAACTGGATTTATTTTGGTAGGATCACTTACCTCGAACATATCTCAAAATATCTTGATTCTTGTCTCAGGCTTCTAACAAACTCCATCCGGAACCTCAACATTCTCTGGCCATCATATTTATTCAAAGGTATCAATATTCTATTTTTCCTAATTTTCTCATAACTTTCCTCTATCTCTTCCTATTTTTCCTTAATAAATTTAAAGAAAATATTTCTTTATAATAATTCATAAAATAACTTTCCTGATTTTTTAGAATTTTCTAAGAAATTTTACTCACCTTAACTCAACCTCTTAGGCTTTCTCGGTATGCGTTCCCTAATCTCAAAACGTGTGCCTAGATAATTTCCTGACTTCGAACGTGCTTCTCTAGCCCTAAATTAAATCCTAGAATTTTCTAGGATTTTTCGGAACCTTTTCCCTATTTTTTCATATTTTTTTTATTTCTTTTTCTATTTTCTTTTCTTTTCTTTTTTTCTTTTTCTTTTCTTTTTTCTCTTTTCTTCTTCTTTCTTTCTTTCTTCTTCTTCTTACTTTCCTATGCATGAATAACCATGCGCGCATGCTAGCCGCTGCCCCGTCGACCTCTTCTGTTGCTCTTACCACCCGCCGCCGCTGCTTTGCCTCAACGTTTGCCCCTACTCTGCCCATGCGCCACCGTCGCACTGCCCATCTACTACAACAGCATGCAACTTCGCTGCCATGGTCACTTGCTATTGCGGCCAAATCCGGCCGCCGACGCCAACCAAGATGGCCTCCTACCACCGCTGCACCCAGTTCTCTCTCTCTTTCTCTCAATCTCCTTCCATTTCTTCCCCCTCTCTTGGCCATGCTTCTCTGCCAATTTATAGGTAGCCACGGTCTATACCCCTTGATTTGTATATGTATATATTATACATTAAATCCCATCTCCCATCTTTTACCCCAACTACTCCAAGTTTTCTTACAGTTTTCTCAAATCTTGCTGACAATTTCCTTCCAAATCTTGCACAAATCTCAGCCATGAAAATGCAGAGGATGGCTGTCAAGTTGCAAAGGCATGGCCTCACATACGCGCATATATATATAAATGTATAATGTATTATATATTACACTTTATTATAGAAAAATCACACATTTAAATCCCAAATTTTATCTTTATTTCACCTGTGCAATTCTAATTGCAATTACATTCTCAAACATCAAATTAATTTACATTACGTTATTGAAAATCCACAATTAATAACTCATAGCTTACTCGATAAAGACGATTTCATCCCCGCGCCTTCACTTGACCGTTGTTTCGTCCCAAAACCACTTCAAGCTTTATACTTACGCAAAACTAGAGCCCCCTCAAGGTTCCATCGACGTCCTGAAAGTCTCCTACGACTATTTAGTTTTTCAGCCTAAAATATAATTGCACTGAAAACTGTCTTCGATCTGACCGCTTTTAGTTTCATAAATCGCATCTCAAAATGCTCATCAATACCATATCCTTTTCCTTTGATATCTAAGCTTCAGGGCACTCCCTGCAGTTGATTCGACACTAGTAACTATAAGAAATTATACTTAAGTCCCAAATCTTTTGATAATTTCATCTATGGCCTAAGTTAAAATTACTCTTGAGCTCTTTTGAAAATCTGGAATATTCTAAGGCTAAACCTTCCCAGAGACTCTCTGGAGGCTTCAAAAAACTCTTGTCCCGGAAAACACTTCGGGGTGAGTATCCTCTAGGCGGGTCTGAAGAGCCTTCGAAGCCATCAGGTGCATTGGTCTCGGAAGACTTTGAGCAAGCCTCGAGCCTTCACATGCTCAGGTTTGACCAGATATATGCACGAATGCCCGAGAGGGCCATCTGTGGATACTTGTTAATAGGAGCCTTAAGGCATGGTGTGGTGCGCCGCAAGAGGTCTGTTTTGGAGAATCATTTAAGGAACGACTGAGTTAAAGCAGGCCAACAATGGGCTCTAGGAGCTACAAGTGAAGGCAGAGAATGCCAAGCCAATAGTTAGCAGATGTTATGCAATATGCGCGAGAGAATTATTAAGAAGCACATAATTGCCCAAAGTTGCTTTTAGTAAGAATGAGATGATGTTATGAGCCATTTTAGGCATAAATTCTGTTTAGCTCACAATTTTTTTAAAGAAGAGGCGTTTTGGGGGGATTGCTCCCCAGAGCGAATATTCTGTGATGGGGTGCTTGGTAAGGAGAACGATCTATCCTACCTAGCTAGTCATAAGATTTGGGATAAGGTCGATATTGGAGCGCGAGGCGCAAAGTGGATTAAAACATCCACATGTATGGAGTGGACTAAGGAGTTCATGAATATGAGGAAGATTGAAGCGTCCACAGACAATGAATGGATTGAGGCGTCCACGAGCAAGGAGTGGACTGAGGTGCCCATGAACGTTGAAAGCACTCTAAAAGCTTAAGAGAAAGGACTAAGCCAAGGAATAGCCTGACAATTTGACAACGATTGCTAAGTAGTCTATGGCACATTTTCAACCACTTATGGCCTAAACGCGTAGACTTTGCACTCCTAATTTCTAGGGTGCATTCTTAATCTCCCGTTTTCATACGGGGAACTTGTGCTGAGGACATTTATGCAAGGATAAACTGAGACTCTTTTAAGAGACTGACCAATTGCCTATTGCTTAAGGTTAATGCTTGCATTTGAGTAGGCATGTCTTTGAGGCAAATAGCAGAAGCTTGATGTGCATGTATGTATTTTGCACATGTATGTGTGCATTCATAAAAGTAATGCATGAACATAAGATAATGGAATATTAAAGGGCAATAATGAGTTACCAACAATGGTGTGCAATATCTGATTGCTTTAAACAAGGACAATGCATTTCATGAGTACCTGTGTTCCTGCAAGAACACATGGGCTCACAAAGAAAACCCAACTCCCTAGTATGATTATACTGGGGGATACCAACTCACCCCAACTTTAGGGGGGTAATCAGTAATGTATATAGAGTTATGGAAAGAATGGAACAACTCCAAGGGTACAAGAGTACCTGCCAGGGCACTATGAAGTACCAAGTCCTAATATATATATGTTGTATCATACTTTTGACATATGAGAAAATGTGTTTGATGAAAAACCAATTTTAGAATGAAAAAACTTTATGTGAATCTCATATTTCGAAATAAAGTTTTCATATTTCGAAACATACATGAATAGTGTTTGGCGCGAATGTTCAAATGTTTGAAAAACCAAAAATTCATGCATCATGTTTCGAAACTAAGTTTCCATATTTCGAAACATCATTCTGCCATGTTTCTATACATGTTTCGAAATGTATTTTGATAAGGTTTCAATGTTTGCCAAGTTTATATGCTATATTTCGAAACCTGTTTGAAATCTAAGAATATGTTTCGAAACCTATATAGTATGTTTCGGAACCTCTGTCATTTCTGTCAGTAGAGCACTTAAAAACTAGGATGCATATGTTTTGAAATATGGTTCTAAAGTATGTTTCGAAACCTTCATAGCATGTTTCGAAATATCTGACTCTGTCAGCAAAATATTTGAAAAAACAACATGCTTTTCATTTTAATTCAAAAGCTATTTAAAAGTTATTTTTTGAATTAACCTCCATACCTTGATGTTTCAAATTTTAAATATTTTGAAAGTAGAGAATAAAACAAAATCATTTTGTTTTTAAAGCATTGTCTCTCACTCATTTTGTCTCTAAGTGCATAACCAGCTGTAAAGGCTGGATGTTTAGAAATATGTGATGTATGTTTCGAAACCTCAGTGTAAAAGAATATTATTTCGAAACCTATAAGGTGTGTTTCGAAACCTACTTTATCATCTTGTCTCTAATGGTTATAATTAGGCAAAACTCTACTTCTTAGTACATAAATCAGTTCTTTGAAGACAAGAAGCACCTCTCACAAGCATATACACGAGTATACAAAAACTAGAGACATTGCCACATTCTCAAGCACAAGTGAATGAAATCCTTTTGACAAGGTCTCAAAGAAGATCCATTCAGTCAATCCTTTGTGTGCATTGTGGTGTGAAAAGGAGAAGCAAACTAAAACCAATGTTTCATCCTTCTAAGATCTCCTTACCTCATACCAATAGGCTTGTACAACCATTTGGTAAGGTATTTCATTACATTAAATCTGTTAGTTTGTAAAAGATAAAGGCTTATTTATCTTATTATTGGTTATAAAGTTTTGAGTTTAGCCTTAAAACTCATTGTGGTGTAAGGTTTGAGTTGAGCCATAAGAACTCATCTTGTACAAGATTTTAGGGTGAACCATGGTAAAACCCTTGTTGTGGTTGATCACTAGTGAAAGAGATTTTGTTTGAAAAACCTTTAAGTGGGTAAGCTTGAAGGTAGTGGACTAGATGGGGTGCCAAACCACTATAAATCTCGTGTGCAATTGTTTTACTACTTTATTCGCTCATTCTCATTGTTCATGCTTTCAAAAGAAACGTTTTCAAAAGCTAAAAGTTTCAAAGTAAGCAAAATAGAGAGGAAAGTTTCGAAACATACTCTCTTAGGTTTCGAAACATACTTAATGGAAAAGTTGGTTTCGAAACATACTCCTTTAGGTTTTGAAACATACTAAACAGAAAGGTTGATTTCAAAGCATACTCCTTGATATTTTGAAACATAGTGTTATCTAAACAATAAGTCTTTCACTACAAGAAAAATCAGTTTTAGTGACGAAAAAATCCGTCACTAAAAACATAAAATCCGTCACTATATTTTTCTGTGACGGGTTTAGTGACGGGGTAATAAACCATCACAAAAGAGGGCGTTATAGAATTTCAGTGACGGGGTGAGGGTAACCCATCGCAGATTTGTGACGGGTACAATACGCTCGTCATAGATCTATGACGGGTAGTGCTATCCGTCACAGTTCTATAACGGGAGTACTGCCCATCGCAGATCTGTGACGGGCAGTACCCCCATCATAGATCTGCGACGGGTGTATCACCTGTCATAGATCTGTGACGGGCAATCTGCGACGGGACACCCCATCATAAACATTCTTAAATAAAAAAATAAATAATATTAATTTTATTTAAAAATAATAAAATTAATACGACTAATCTGCGACAGGCTGTCCCGTTGCAGATATTTTTAAATAAAAAAATTAATTTTTAAATAAAAAAATATTAAAATTAATATTAATATTTTAAATCAATAATATATTTTTATGAAATTAATTTATGTTTTTAATTTTTAAATTTATAAAATTAAAATTTATATTAAAATATTTTTAAAAATTAATATTTATTAAATTAAAATTAATATTTTCTTTTATAAGAATAAAAAATTTTAAAATAACAAGAATTTTTTTAAAAATTTAAATAAAATATTAAAAATAACATTAAAAAAATATTAATATTACCCACATTTACATTAAAAATAAAACAAATTTAACATTAAAAAGAAAATTAATATTAATATTAATATTAATATTACCCACGTTTACATTATCAATGTTTACAACATTCAACTACAATTAATCGTCATTATTATTATCATTTTCATCTTCCTCATTGTTACCCTCGTCTTGATCAGCTACCGGGTCAGATCCACCTGGAACAGTCGACGATCCAGCATCTGCAGTAGATTGCTTTGTCAATCTACTTATTACTATATTCATTTCTGACTGCCACGCCGTCACTTGTTCTTGCCACTGTCGTAATTGTCGATTGTTAGCTCGGGATTCAAGCAACTCATCGTTTAATTGGGTGACTCTAAGTTTCATTTATTCAAACTCTTGTGACATATTTGAAGATGATTGACTAGAACGATTGGCGGTAGATGGATATAACAAATTAGCTTGGGAGCCCAACCCGTATATTCGACCCTTTTTATTTCGACCACTAACAGCTTGATAGAAGAGGTCGTGTTCATTAACTATAGGTGATGAGGACTCTCCGGTACTTACGGATGATGAAGATGCCTCTGCACTCAATTTGTCATATTTTTCCTATAAAATTAAAACATTCATGTAAATTAATTAAGAAATTATTTTAAAATAAAAATTTTAATTTAATTTATAAAACACATTTACAGCGACGGCCCTAGATCTGTCATCGACCCACATTTCTTCTCCTTGATTATCTTTCCTTGTGTGGGTTCTCTTGAAGAATTCAAACTCATTGGGCTCGCGATTCAATTCAGTTGCCTATATAAGAAATTAATAAATAATATAGTAAAATTGATCAAACTAAACTTATAATTTAAATAAATTAAAAAAATATAACTTAGCATAAGTAATAACCAGCCTTCTTCGAGTCAATGAGAATGGAATGGACCCGCCAGTGTGGAGCGACCCACCGGTCTCGGAAGCACGATTTTTTTTATTTTGTGTGGCAATTTTTTTGTTGCTTTCTTCTACCCACTTTGCATCAAGTGTCTCACGCATGTCGGGATCCATCCACATTGCTTGGTCTTTCTCGCTTCTAATTCGATGCATATGGCTCCTAAAATTTTGTCTATTAGACTTATTCCACGTGAGCCATATGCAATCATTCTCCTCGGGTTGCTAGAAATACGTCTTCTACGTTAAGTTAAGAAACATATATATATATATATAACAATTTGAATACAAACTTATATTAATAACGAATTATAAATTGACTTACGCTAAATTCTTCAAGCCACATCCTCCGTATTATTTCTGGCATTTCATCCCAATGAATCCACGGTTCAGTGTATCGTGCCCTCCAAATCTTTCCCAGTTTGCTTGGTGGGCCACTCTCAGGAATAAAACTGTCAAACACAAAATATATATATATTAATTTGAATGTATAATATAATTGCAAGTAATAAATTCAAAATAATAAATATGATGCTCACTGATTACACTGTCCATCACAAGATAAGCGTTTTCGACTATCTCCTTGGCTGGTGCCAACTGGGTCAGTTGGAATGGGCTCAAAGTGTTGTGCAGAAGCAGATGATGAATTAAGTCCTTGCAGTGTTGGCATGAATATGTATGGGGAAGGTCTGTCTGGCATATGAGAAGTTCCCCTAACATATTGGCCACTCGATGGTACAATATCTGGTGGGTAGGAAGTAGATGGAACACCATAATAACCCCATGGCATCGTGGTTCCAGGATATGAAAACTGATGAGGCATGGGAACAAAAGGTTGTGAGGCTGGTTGTGGGGGTGGTGACTGGAGATTGAATTGTGTGGAATGGACAACAGGTGTGGAGTCGGGAGAAGAATATTGCGAACCAGAATTGGCATCTGGCGAAAGTGTGATCCTATAAGATGTTCTACTTCTACCTCTTCCCCTACCCGAAGGTGTTGAATGTTCTCACATTTATTTCGACAATTATATATATATGAAAAACAAAATTACATTAACATCAAGGTCATCATACTAAAAGTACAGGTACACAAATTATTAATATTCATATTTTAAAAATACAAAGGTTATTAATTAGCATGCACAAAAAAAAAAAAAAATTATCAGTCATCTTCTTCTATATATTCATCAATGTCTTCCGGGTCACTATCTCTGTCATCAGATAATATATCTTCATCGTCTTCTTCTAAAACAGATTCTTCATCCACATCATTTTCTTCTTCCTCAACGATATTGGAGACATGAACTTCCTCTATTGGCTTATTATCATCTTGTAAAGTGCCTCCGAGGTCAATATTTACATCAATTACAGGACGTTGCAATATTTCAACCTCTTGAAAAGGCTCTTCCATGTTAGCTTCAGGAACATTTGTTGTACCTCGTGCCTTTGTTTTAATTACAACCATCCAACCATTTTTTTCACGACAGTAATCAAGGTAAGGCGTGTAATACACTTGTTCAGCTTGTTGCGCAAATATGAATGGATCATATTTCCTATATCTTCTTGATGATTGAATGTCTGCAATTCTATATTTATCATGAATTTTAGTTCCTCGTGGACTTGGATCATACCATTCACATTTGAACAAAATCACTTTTTTTATTGGTAAGCCTGCATATTTTAACTCAAGTATGTCTATAAGTTTTTCATAATAATTCATATGTGAAGCTCCACCTCCTGACGCAGACACACAAACACCATAGTTTTCTATCAATCTACTCTGACTCCATTCAATAGTATGAAATTTGTATCCATTGACGAATTACATTGGACATTGTTTCAAGTTGGGAGTTGGCCCCTATCCTATGCTCTGAATTAATGGGTCTGCAATAACTTTGCCACTCAAATTCACCTAACCAAATATTTCCATCATTTTATGTATACATAATTAATATCAAATTAAGAAATATCCTAAATTTTACAAACTTACATGATTATGGAACCAAACACAAAAATGCTCCTCGATTTGTTTGTCTAATTCTTCGTCACTGATTACTGGCGATAATTCACGTAACATGTTTGTGTACATGCTGAAACATTAAAATATATATATCAACATAATATGAAAAAAATATTAATATAAACTCATAAATATATTAATATAATTAAGTTTGGGTTCTTACTCAATATAAGGTTCGACCTCTGGCGTATTTAACAAGACATACAACTTTGTTGTTTAGAACTCATTCACATCCAACCATCTTTTTTTTCATTGGACCAGCTGCACGACCCAGATAATTGAAGATAAAAATTTGTGGATGCGAAGATTCTCCCCGGTCACCATTTCGAGGGGCTCTCGTCCTCCTTGATTGAATATTTGATTCAAAATAATATGAACTAAATGTGACCGTCTCCTCAATTAAATATGCCTCACAGATAGATCCTTCTATGCGAGCCTTATTCCAGACTTTCTTCTTTAAAGTATTGAGGAACCTAACTCATTTTAAAGTTGTCTTAATTTATGAAAAAAACATAATAAACTATTCGAAAAAATTAATAAATTATATGAATATAAAATTATTATTACCGTTCAAATAGATACATCCATATGTATTGGATTGGCCCTCCGACCTTTGTTTCATAAACTAAGTGTACTGGGAGATGTTCCATTGAGTTAAAGCATCTAGGCGAAAATACATGCTCTATTTTGTATAGAATGATCAAGATGTTCTGTTTCATAACTTCCAAATGTTCAGTTCTTAACGTTGTTGAGCATATTTCTTTGAAAAATTGGCATAACTCAGTTATTGGACTCCAAATTCGATCTGGTAATCCTGAAAATGCCGTTGGAAGTAACAGCTCCATAAGAACATGACAATCATTACTCTTCAAGCCAAACAATTTTTCGTTCTTCATATCAACACATCTGCCCAATCTAGATGCATACCCGTCAGGGAGTTTAAGTTCTTTTATCCATTTCAAAATACTTAACTTTTATTCTCTCGTGAAAGTATATTGAGCTTTAGGTTTCTAATATTTACCCCCATCGCGTTCTACTAATTACAACTCCTTCCGCCTACAATATTCTTTCAAGTCCATTCTAACTTTGCAATTATCTTTAGTTTTACCTTTCACATCCATGATTGTATTGAAAAGATTATCAAAAATATTCTTCTCGATATGCATGACATCTAAGTTATGTCAGATCAGATTATCTTTCCAATATGGCAAGTCCCAAAAAATACTTCTTTTTGTCTAATTGTGTTGCACACCATATCCGATCATAACACAATTTTGTTGTTCTAAGATAGACGGGACATTATATACTCTACCAAATACATTTTTTCCACTTAAACGAGGAGGTGGACAAGAATTATCAACTTTATTTTTTTGAAATGTAGTTGTATTCCTCCGAAAAGGGTAATCCATTGGCAAAAATTGCCAGTGACAATCAAAAAATGATGGTTTCCCACCGTACTTCAGATTAAAAGCTTTTGTGTTTTCCATACATTACGGGCATGCTAATCTACCTGATGTCATCCAACCAGATAACATTCCATATGTAGGAAAGTCATTGACGGTCCACAACAGAGCTGTTTTCATCATAAAATTTTGCTTTATAGATATGTCATAAGTCAACACTCATTCGTGCCAAAGCAATTTCAGTTCATCTATTAAAGGCTGTAAAAATATGTCTATCTTACTTTTGAGATTTGAAGGACCTGGAATAATAACCGTTAAAAACATAAACTCTCTTTTCAAATATAATCCAGGAGGCAAATTATATGGGGTCACAATTATTAGCCAACAAGAGTACGGGCGACCCAATTGACCATATGGAGTGAACCCATCTGCACACAAACCAAGCCTTACATTTCTAGGATCAGCAGAGAAGTTAGGATGTGTCCGATCAAAATATTTTCATGCTTCACCGTCAGACAGATAAGACAATACCCCAAACTTTCTCCGATTTTCATAGTGCCATCTCATGTTCTGTAATGACCCGAATTTAGATAATTAATATTGTGTCGTACCTTGAGGTTGAATTGGGTAGTCTTGATGTTTAATATGTAATTTTTAATGTTTATGAATTAAGTGTTGCCTATAAGTTTGGAGTATCAGAATGAATTTAATTGGTATTCGAATAGAATAGTGAGTGATCCAAATTGAGAGTGATTAATTCGAATTGGGAGAGTGATTCAAATTGGGTGTATGTGATTCGGATTTGCCTATATTTTCAGTGTGCAATGTTTGCATTTAAACCCAATTTTGACCCTCATGAAGTCCGAATATCTAAAAACCCAAAGCATGAAAGTTGTAGCTATTTCTCTTAGATTTCTATAGCATCTTGAATCACCCAAATTGGACATCATATGAGAGAGCTATGGCCAAATTAGTGCAATGTGTCGGAGCTGTCCAGAATTTCGCCAGCCATGCGTTCCAGCATTCTGTCTCTTATTTCAAGCTAAATTTCGACTGTGATTAAGCCCGATTCTCTCAAAACTTAAATCATAAAAGCTATAGATATATCTGTTGTCTTTCCATTCCATTTTTGAATCAGCTCAATCGGAGCTCGTACGAATGAGTTATGCCCGAAATTCGAAAGCATACCGAATCTGTCCAGAGCCCACCAATTCTTCATTTAAGCTTCTCAAATCCGGATCCGGGTCGGGCCATTCAGGTATTTTCTTAGATCTGACAGAATGCATTTTTGGAAGCAAGTTTAGAGACCATTATCTTGATTTTGATGTGGTGGTGGAGAATTTTGATGTGGTCGGGGCATGCGTCTAGGCCATTAATCGCTGTCTCTTGTTGTGCCAATATATATGTATATTGAGAGAGTAGCGGAGAGAATGTGAGCAATTGGCAGAGAATTTTCAGAGAGTTGCCAAGAGTTGGGAGGAAGAAGAAAACAGAGGAAGGAAGAGAAGAGTTTGGAGCTTTTGGGTCTTCTTCTTCGCGAATCAGGCAAGCATTCCCGTTCCCTTTCCTTCTTCTTCTCCTCCATGGGTTGCACAAGCTCTCCTTCTCTCCCTTCTCCCATTGACTTTGGATAGCCTTCCAGAAAATGGGTTCTTTAAGCTGGGCAATAGTGAGATGGCCTCTGTTTTATACATGCATGCGCTTATATATATATATAGATGTAGTCATATATGTATATACGTTCGTCGATTTCCAGGAAATTGGGCAAGCTCACTCTTCTTTCTCTTCTTTTGATTCGGCCATATAGCTTATAGGTTGTGCAGTCTCTGTTTTTTCGCAAGTCTCTGGATTGGAGTTGTATGTAGCTATATATATATTTATACATATATAGCCGAGGGTGCAGTAGTTCTTTGAGCCTTGAGTCTAGTGACTTTTGTTCTTGTCTTTCTTTGATGGTTCCAGCCTACTGTCTTCCCTTTGTACATGTTTCCTATTTTGTGCATCATCATCATTATCATTATATATATATATATACATGTGTCTATATATACTACAGTACAGTGGGTATATGAATGGAGCAAGAAGAAGAAATGAAATATAGTGGACGGAAGAGCTCTCTCGTGAAGTGCTATGTGTTCCTATTATGTGTATATAAGATATGTTAACAAATAAAATAGTAATATTTTAAGAGATGGAAAAGGAAGGAAATTGTTAGATCTTTTCTTTGTGGTTGCTTTTCATTGTGGTTGAATTGGCATGTGAATGAATGCTAGCAGCGAACCTAAATCAAACGCATCCAATTGAAGGTTTGTAAATTAGTAGTTTATTTAGATTAATTAAACTTCTCTGTTGGGGGAAGGCTAAGCTAATATATATATATATATATTTCCGTACTTAGTATTAAATGTTGAATTGTTAGTATTACATGTTATTATTTCATATTATTATTATTATTGTTGTTATTTGTAAATAATAATAGTAAATAATATTAGTAATATGTATTGCTATGTAAATAATAATAATAAATAATATTAGTAATATGTATTGCTATGTAAATAGTAATAGTAAATAATACTAGTAATATGTATTTTTATGTAATTAATAGTAGTACGGTTAAAACTACGATCGGTTGGGATAAGTTTCAATGAACAGTAATCGGGTCGTGAATAGTAAACTGAGTCTTGTTCTTGTTTCAATGGAAAGTTAGTTTTCCTATTCCTTTATGGAATGAAGCTAGGAACCCGTGAGTAGGTTCTTGTTAGAGGTTGTTGCGACTGAGAGTATTTGCATGTCTTTTTTATTACCAGTATTTTGTCAGTTCATATGCATGCATGGGCTTGGGATATGCATATGGGGGCTTCATGTGATTGTGTGCTTGGCCATGGGGCATATTTTTGTATATTTGTCCTCCCTTCGGGGCGAGTAGGGCATGATGCATGGCTTATGGGGGTTATGTATCATCATTTGTGCTCATTATGCCTCTGCATTATATGAGCAATGCATTATATGTGATTTCCTATATGGGCGAGCAGGGCTTGATTCATGGCTTATGGGGGGTATGTATCATCGTTTATTCTTATTATGCCACTGCATTATATCTGTGCATTGCATGGTACTGGCGCCGTGTGTGTGTGTTGTGATGTTTTTCGGACGTTCTAGCGTGCCGAGTGAGCTTTGGCTTGATTCTTGCAATTTTGGCTAGCGTGCTTGATTTACGGCCGCAGCTTACATTTTCAAATTTGTACGTGTTGATCCGGGTTTCGATAGCGTCTACCCGAGGGAGCTTCAGCTCTGGAGATTCTTGCATTGCCTTTTAGGGCAACGACAGGTTTGTAGTAGGGACTTGGGTGCCGAGTGTCTTATATGGGCCCCAAGGACCAGTATGTGCATATTTTATTATGCTATAGTTTTGCATATCTGTCATGTGATTCATGGACATGTGATGTATGGTTTGGTTGTCATGCTCGGCATGAGTTAAGCACTTGGGTGCAAGTTATCTTTAGTTTCCATACTCTTATCAGCCTTTCATTTCTTATATGCTTGCTGAGTCTTGTGACTCACTCTTGCTTCTCTTCATTCCAGGTAAGGGCAAGGCTAAGTATGGGGGCGAGGCTAGCAGTCTTTGAGCTTTGTCGATAGATGGTGTACAGGGCAGTCCTAGCAGATCCTGTTTTGGTTGTGTACCTTGTAGTGTTGTGCCATAGACTTTTAGCCTTTGAGTGCTTGGCACGATTTTTGTATATGCGCATCTTTATGCCATGTAACCCTGTGACCAGTTATCTGTTTATGCATGCCTAGGATGTGTTATGCTTCTGTTGTTATCTCTTATGTATGAGTATGGATGATCCTAGCTGTGCATACCTGACAGGTCAGGGTGGTTTTTATTCTACTTCTTTTTCCCTTCGTGTGGGCTCTCGCTCGGGTTCTTCGGCTTGGCCAAGGTATTCAGGAAGGGGTCTCACATGTTCAAAGCAGTAATGGTTGAAGCATAGATTCTTTGCAATCTTGGTATGAGGGACAAATACCACATTCTCTTAAAAGAAATTTCTTTAAATTTTCCTGTGCCACTTCTTGCAGATTTAAAACGAGGATGACTGCAAAACTTACAACTCGTCTCAAATTGATCATCCTTATAATATAACATACAACTATTTGGACAACAATCGATCTTCTGACAACCAAGTCCTGTTAGATCTATATAATAGTAAATATGTCCCAAGAGGGGGGGTGAATTGGGATTTGGGAGTTTTTATTATTTCTTGAAGTATTTTAAACAAGTAGAGTACAAGATTTCGAAACCTGAAGGAGATAGTTTCGAAACTGGCCTTTCTGTTTAGTATGTTTCGAAACACATGAGAGTATGTTTCGAAACTTTACTTACTGGATGACAGGTTTCGAAACTCACTGTAGTATGTTTCGAAACTTTGCTTACTGGATGACAAGTTTCGAAACTAACTGTAGTATGTTTCGAAACTTTGTTCTCTGATTTGCTGATATTGAAATTTTTCTTGCTTTTGAAAAACGATTCTTTTGACTACACAAGTAAACCAAATGAGCTAATAAAAATGATTAAGACTTGAGCACACGAGATTTATAGTGGTTCGGCACTTGCCTACATCCACTACCTTCAAGCTTACCCACTTGAAGGATTTTCAACCACAATCACTATTACTTAGTGATTAACACACGAAGGGTTTTACCAAGGTTCACCCTAAAACCTTACAATGTGAGTTTTTGTGGTTTAACTCAAACCTTTACTACAACGAGCTTTTTCGGGATAAACTCAAACCTTACAAGATATGAGTTTTAGGCTCAACTCAAACCTTACACTTTAACTGAGATAGCAAAGGGTATCTCTTACAGCCCAAAAGAAATAACTTACCAATGTACGGCTGTACAAACCTTTTCGGTTTAAGAGTTTGGGAGAGAATGATGAAGGAATGCTTTGGCTTGTTTCTCCTTTTGCACTTCACATAGCACAATTGAAAAGATGTATACTTAGATCTTCGTTGAAGCTTGTTCTCAACAGATTTCGTTCACATGTGCTTGTGAGTGTCACTTGAGTCTCTTTTGAATATCGAAGTGAATATGTCTTGCTTTCTCTCTTGTTTTGTATATCTGTTTTTGAGACCTGGTATAAATATATATACAAGAGAAAATAAAGTTTTGACTTAAAATAGCCGTTAGAGACAAGTTCAGGGAAGTAGTTTCGAAACATGCATACTGTGTTTCGAAACATCATAGAATTAGACTAAGGTTTCGAAACATGAACCTTCAGGTTTCAAAACATCATGGTTTCCAGCTAGATAAAGCACTTAGAGACATGGACAAGTGGGAGACAAACCTTTTGAGGAATCTTATGGTCCTTAGAATTAAAAATGAATCTCCACTCAACCAATATTTTAAATCAGATTGCAGGGTATGGGGAAAACATTTTAAATTGAATTTAACAACTCTTTTCTTAAGAAAATTTAGTTCCCATACTGCATTGTTTTGAACACCTTTTTACTGACACATAGTCAGAGGTTTCGAAACATTGATGAGAGGTTTCGAAACATACTTAGAGAAAAAACTTTCAAAACATTAAATAGCTTATAAACATCTGAATGTTATGCAGACAGAGACCTATGTTTCAAAACATGATAGAGAAGGTTTCGAAACATGATATGCAGATTTGCCAAACAGTGAAATCTAAGAACAAACCATCTTGAAACATTTAAAGAGACATGTAAGAACATAGTTTCGAAACATGGTCACTAGGTTTCGAAACATCATACATGCATTTGGATTTATTTCAAATAAACAAACTTCGCGCCTAAAAACTTTTTATGCATAGTTTCGAGATGAGACAACCTATTTCGAAATGTGACTTTCATCAAAGACCAATATCACACAAACACTTTTTCTCATACCAAAAAATATGTTACAACAATTCTCCCCCTATTTTTTGATAATGATGAAAACTCTTTGAGAAATAAATATGCACTTAGCATTCACTTAACTCCCCCATAAACTTGCATTAGGGTTAGAGATACAAACCTTGAAATGAAACACTCTCTTTTGCACTTGCTTGAAACTGCATAATATAGGGATTTTCTTGCTACCAAGAGTTAGTGTTTTAACAGAAACAGTAAGTTTTACTTAAACATTAGAGTTTCAGTTCATATGCAGTGTTGCTCAATTTTGTTCTCCCCCTTTTTATCATAAACAAAAAATATGATAATGAATAGACAACAATTTGCTATCGTAGTGAAGATATCAAGATAATCAAAATAGAAATTCATTCCTTGAAAGAGAAACATAGTTCTTGTAAACAGAATTCAACACAAAACAGATAAACTTAGGGAGCAGGGGCACTAGGACTAGAGGGACTAGCAACTAACTCTTCTAAATTTCCTAGTTGTTCCCTAAGACTATCCAAGTAGTCTTTAGTTTGGTTGTGATTGTTGTCGACTTTGTCAGTGAGAGTCTGTAGTTGAGTCCCAAAAGTGGCTTGAATAGCCATGACTTCATCAAACTTCCGAGTCATGGAGGCAAAGCCTTCAGCTATGGTAGACTGAAGCAATGCAAGCATGTCGGGTGTGACTCTAGAAGAGGGTCCAGCTTCAGATGTTGGGACGTCGTCATCTTCGTCTTCTTCTTCTTCTTCATCGTCTTCTTCTTGGATTTCCTCCTCAGCTTCCTTTGCTGCTTGGGCTTGAGCTTCAGCTTCCATCTCAAAACTGAACCTTTGATGTCGATGAATCATTTTTGTATACCT
Organism: Diospyros kaki; assembly: GCA_036245055.1. Lineage (NCBI taxonomy): Eukaryota > Viridiplantae > Streptophyta > Magnoliopsida > Ericales > Ebenaceae > Diospyros > Diospyros kaki. The sequence continues at coordinate 8,038,594 of BSEG01000010.1, forward strand.
CTTGTTTACATCATCATATCTATATCCCATTTTTGTTAGGGATGTGTGATCAAAAATAGAGAGTTTGGATATCGGAAGAGAGGATGAGGATTGGATAGATGGAAATTTGGTTTGGATAAATGCTGATAACAAGCAACCATAGGGAAAAGATTGTTTTTTATGGGCACGAGCATTTACCATTTTATTGCACATGATTGAGGGAAGGTTGATTGGTTTATTTTCCATAAGTTTTTCCATAAACCATAGGTCCTCGGGGTAAAGTCTAGCATAGTTTCCTTTCCTAGGATGTAAAACTTGACAGATGATAATATGAAGGATACGAAGATCAAATGTTAAGGCATTTATGTTTGTGAAAGCCTTTTTGAGATTTGGATTGCCCGAGATTTTCTTACAAGCATCTACAGCTTTGAATGTATAGGGAATGTATAAATCTCCTTCAACAGGAATGTTAAGAAATGCACCTATTGAACTAGGGCTGACTTCAAGTTCAGTGTTTTGAATAAATGTTCGAAATCGATCAGAGTACTCATGGCCATCATAATATGTTTGAGCATTTGAGTAGAGAATACGAACATAATCTTCAAGAACAGGAGATCTAAATTTCAATAAACGCAGCCATTTTCGCTCTTTAAGTAAAGGAAGATAAGAGAAGTTGGCCTTTTTGAGAACATCGATGTCAAAAGGGCGACCAGGATTTACCTCACGATTTTCAAACAATGATTTAAATAATTGGTACGCTTGAGGGGTAGGAAAATCATCGTTGTACTCTTGAGGAGGAGGAGATGGCGAGGTGTGAGTGCGTTGACGCTTTTCGGCGGTCCTCTTTGTTCTCACCATAGTTGATTTGCGAGATAGAAGCAAGAGATTTAGAGAGATTTCGGGTGGGAGAGCAAGAGAGAGAGGTTTCGGAGGCTAGGGTTTCGAAATAGATTGGAAATGTCGAGTGAAATGAGGGTTTAAAACGGTTCGGGTATATATAAACCCGACTCTAGGTTTCGAAACATGGGGGTCTATGTTTCGAAACTTACCTCACTGGACAGGAGGTTTCGAAACACAGATCAAGTGTATTTCGAAATAACACTCTCTGGATAACAGGTTTCGAAACATTAGGAAGACATGTTTCGAAACATGACTCTCTGAAAATGTTCATTTCAACAGCCTTAATTACTCGATACAGAACAGGTTTCGAAACATGGAAAAGATGTTTCGAAACTTCTTTAAGCAGAAACACTTAGAATCGAATTTTTGAAGAAATTAAATCTAGAACTTGGTTTCTAGCAAGTTAAGGCACGTTCTAAAGTGTTCGAACTTCGAACTCTCCAAAGGTTTGGTAAAGATATCGGCTACTTGATGATTTGTTTCTAAGAATTCTAAAACAATATCTCCCTTTTGAACATGATCTCTTAAGAAGTGGTGTTTGATTTCAATATGTTTGGTTCTTGCATGAAATACAGGATTTTTTGACAAGGCGATTGTGCTCATGTTGTCACACTTGATTTGAGTTCTTTCTAGATGAATGCCATAGTCTTCTAATTGATGTTTAATCCATAAAACTTGTGTGCAACACAAACTTGCTGCTACATATTCAGCTTCGGTTGAGGACAAGGCAACGGTGTTTTGTTTCTTGCTAGCCCAAGATACTAAAGAATTTCCTAGAAAGTGACATATTCCACTTGTGCTCTTTCTATCAATTTTGCATCTTCCAAGGTCACATCTGTAAAAGCCTTTAACTTGAAGTCTTTGGATTTTGCATAGAATAGACATAAATTTTCTGATCCTTTGATATATCTTAAAATTCTTTTAGTGGCTCTTAAGTGAGATTCTTTTGGATTTGCTTGATACCTAGCACACATACCTACACTAAATACAATATCGGGTCTTGAGGCTGTTAGATATAGCAATGATCCAATGATTCCTCTATAAAGCTTTTGGTCTACTAATTTTCCTTCCTCATCTTGATCAATTTCGGTTAACGAACTCATAGGGGTAGAGATAGGCTTACAGTCTTTCATTCCATATTTAGATAAGATTTCTTTTATATACTTGGTTTGGCTTATATAGATTCCTTTAGGAGTTTGCCTAATTTGAAGGCCTAAAAAATAATTCAATTCTCCCATCATACTCATTTCAAATTCATTTTGCATCATTAATGAAAATTCATTACATAGACTAGGATTTGAAGATCCAAATATAATGTCATCAACATAAATCTGAACAATCAATAAATCATTCTTTTTTCGTTTGATGAAAAGCGTTGTATCTACCTTTCCTCTTTAAAATCCATTTTCTGTAAGAAACTTACTTAGCCTTTCATACCAAGCTCTAGGAGCCTGTTTTAGGCCATATAGGGCTTTTGAAAGCTTGAATACATGATTTGGATACTTTGGATTTTCAAAACCAGGAGGTTGTCTTACAAACACTTGTTCTGAGATGAAACCATTTAGAAATGCACTTTTAACATCCATTTGGTATAAGGTGAAGTTCTTGTAGCATGAGAAAGATAGTAAGATCCTTATAGCTTCCAATCTTGCTACGGGAGCATAAGTTTCATCATAGTCAATGCCTTCTTCTTGACTATATCCTTGAGCAACTAATCTTGCTTTATTCCTAATGATATTGCCATTTTCATTAAGTTTGTTTCTAAATACCCATTTTGTTCCAATGATAGAATGATTTGATGGTTCAGGTACAAGACACCAAACCTCATTCTTTTCAAATTGGTTTAGCTCATCTTGCATAGCTTCAACCCATCCATCATCATTTAGAGCTTCTTGAATATTTTTTGGTTCTATTTGAGAAATTAGAGCTAGATTGCTAGATGCTTTTAAGGAAGATCTCGTTGATACTCCTTTTCTAGGATCTCCTATGATTTCACTGTTTTTTACATAGTTTCTTTCTCTTGGAAAAGAGACTTCTTTTTGATTTTCAGGATTTTGAATATTAGTTTGTTTTTCCTCTTCATTGATTTGAGATTGATTTGACTTATCTGAAATGCTTTCTAGATCATCATCATTATTTCTTATTATTGAATGTTCATCAAACACTATGTGAATTGATTCTTCTATGACTAGAGTTCTTTTGTTGAAGACTCGATAAGCTTTACTTTGAGATGAGTATCCTATGAATATACCTTCGTCACTCTTACCATCAAATTTTCCTAATTGATCCTTTCCATTGATTAAAATAAAACATTTGCACCCAAACGGATGGAAGTACGAAATATTGGGTTTCTTGTGTTTATACAGTTCATAAGGGGTTCTTTTTATAATAGGTCTTATTGATACCCTATTTATAACATAGCATGCTGTATTTACAGCTTCAGCCCAAAAATACTTTGGTAAGTCATTTTCTAGAAGCATAGTTCTAGACATTTCTATAAGGGTTCTATTTTTTCTTTCAACAACTCCATTTTGTTGAGGTGTTCTAGAAACTGAAAAATTATGATGAATTCCATTTTCTTGACAAAAAGATTTAAATTCTTGATTCTCAAATTCTCCACCATGATCGCTTCTTATTTGCTTTATCTTTAAGTCTTGTTCATTTTGAAGTCTTTTGCATAATCTAGAGAAAGATTTAAATGCATCATTTTTGCTTCCCAAGAACAAAACCCAAGTAAATCTTGAAAAATCATCTACTATTACTAAAGTATAGGATTTTCCTCCTAGGCTTTGAGTTCTCATAGGTCCGAACAGATCTAGGTGAAGTAACTCTAAAGGTCTAGATGTGTTAACTGAGTTGATAGGTTTAAACGAGGATCTAGTTTGTTTACCTTTCATACAAATATCACAAACATGATTCTTTTTAAATTTTATGTCAGGTAATCCTCTAACTAGTTGTTTTCTAGCTAACTTATCAATTAAGTTCATGCTAGCATGTCCTAGCTTTTTATGCCATATCCAAGACAGGTTTGCATTTGAGGCAATCAAGCAATTTTCATGTTTAAGCACAACATCATCAAGCCAGATAACATACACATTTCCATGTCTATTTCCAGAAAAAAACAAGTTCGTTTGATTTCAATTTGAAAACATTGCATTTATTTGATTCAAAAGTGATCTTGTGACCTTTATCACATAATTGGCTTATGCTTAACAAGTTGTGTTTTAAGCCCTCAACGAGGCATACATTTTCAACTTTGGTTCTTCCTAAACCTACTATGCCATGACCAAGTATCTTACCTCTTGAGTTGTCTCCATAGATAACATTACCTCCTTCTTTGTAGGTGAGAGAGACGAATTGAGACTTGTCTCCCGTCATGTGCTTGGTGCATCCACTGTCAAGATACCATTTCTTCTTTGCTTCCTTGGATGCCAAGCTTGCCTACAAGAAACACATCATGTTGGTACCTTTGGTACCCAAACTTCTTTGGGTCCGACAATGTTAGCAATCATATCATCTTTAACTTTTGGAATCCAAATCAAAGTTAATCTATAAGCATTTTTTCTGATACAACATTGCTTAATATGATGTCCCTTCTTGTTGCAATAATGACAAGTAACTTTTGTCTTTTTGAGAAACCTTTGATTATGAGAATGGTGACTAGCATTATTTTTAACTGATGGTAATTTTTCTTTGACAAATTTTGTTGTTGAGGTAGATGGTGTATTTGTTGTATAGCCTATTCCTCTTTTGTCTCCGAAAAGTTTTTGACTTCCCAAAATCATTTCTAGCTTGTTCTTTCCTTCTAAGAGCTTTTCAAATGATTCTAATAAGTCATTGTTTTTGCTTTCCAATTCTGAAAATCTGATTTTCCAGTTTTCACTTTCTTTGTCTTTCTCTCTTATGATGTTTTCTAGGTCATCACAAACAGTTTTCAGATTATAGTTTTCTTTTTCTTTGTCTATTAAGGAATTTTTTAAAACCTTATTTTTGGCTAGAATCTTACTGCAGGTATTCAAAAGTAAGTTATACTCATCTTGCAAGGAATTAAATGATAGTGACTCACAATTAGATGAACTAGAGCTTACCTCTTCTTCTCTTGTAGCCATAAGACAAAAATCAGCATTTTCTTCTTGTTCACTTGAATTTGATGAGGAGTATTCATCACTGCTCCATGTGGCTAATGCTTTCTTTTTCTTGCCTTTCTTGTGAACTTTGAGGAGAGGACAATCTTCCTTGATGTGTCCTGGTTTCTTACACTCAAAACATTTCATCTCATAAGTTGTTTCTTTGGTAATTTTCTTGCTATCATTGAATATTCTTTTAGGGAATTTTCCTTTTCTTATGAATTTATTGAAACGCTTTGTGAGTAATGCTACAACATCAGTTTCATCGTTCGATCCATTTTCATCCTCTTATTTGGCTTTTAGTGCTAAGGATTTTAGTTTTAATTCATTTGAATCTTTTCTTTTTAGTTTTATCTCATGAGTTAGCAGAGAACCTAGTAAATCATCCATGGTAAGAGTAGATGTGTCTCTAGCTTCTTCTATTGCCGTGACTTTTGGTTCCCAAATAGATGGTAGACTTCCTAAGATTTTTTGAACCTTTTCTTCTGTTGTAATTGTTTTTCCTAGGGCTTGTAGATTGGTTACGATGTCATTGAACCTAGTAAACATTTCCTTGATAGATTCGCTAGCATGCATTTCAAAGTTTTGATATTCACTAGTGAGAATTGCAATTTTGGTACTTTTAACTTTCTTTGTTCCCTCGTGGGTTACTTCTAAATGATCCCAAATTTCTTTTGCTGTAGTGCATGAGATGATCCTATTGAACTCAGCTGGACTTAATGCACAGTGTAATATGTTGACAGTTCTAGCATTTATCTCATTTGTGTGTTTTTGTTGTTCACTCCAACCACTTGTAGGAGGTTCTGGCAAAGTTACTGTACTAGATATGCATGTATATAACTCAGTACTTTGCATTAGAAAATACCTCATTCTTGTTTTCCAGTAGGTGAAGTTTGAGCCATCAAAGTATGGTGGTCTTGAAACATTCTGTCCTTCTAACTTGAATTCAGTGTTGAATGCCATTTGGATCTTTACCTTTTGGCGGTTAGTCCTGAAAAACACTTAGAGACCTCGCCCTGATACCAATTGTTAGATCTATATAATAGTAAATATGTCCCAAGAGGGGGGGGTGAATTGGGATTTGGGAGTTTTTATTATTTCTTGAAGTATTTTAAACAAGTAGAGTACAAGATTTCGAAACCTGAAGGAGAGAGTTTCGAAACTGGCCTTTCTGTTTAGTATGTTTCGAAACACATGAGAGTATGTTTCGAAACTTTACTTACTGGATGACAGGTTTCGAAACTCACTGTAGTATGTTTCGAAACTTTGCTTACTGGATGACAAGTTTCGAAACTAACTGTAGTATGTTTCGAAACTTTGTTCTCTGATTTGCTGATATTGAAATTTTTCTTGCTTTTGAAAAACGATTCTTTTGACTACACAAGTAAACCAAATGAGCTAATAAAAATGATTAAGACTTGAGCACACGAGATTTATAGTGGTTCGGCACTTGCCTACATCCACTACCTTCAAGCTTACCCACTTGAAGGATTTTCAACCACAATCACTATTACTTAGTGATTAACACACGAAGGGTTTTACCAAGGTTCACCCTAAAACCTTACAATGTGAGTTTTTGTGGTTTAACTCAAACCTTTACTACAACGAGCTTTTTCGGGATAAACTCAAACCTTACAAGATATGAGTTTTAGGCTCAACTCAAACCTTACACTTTAACTGAGATAGCAAAGGGTATCTCTTACAGCCCAAAAGAAATAACTTACCAATGTACGGCTGTACAAACCTTTTCGGTTTAAGAGTTTGGGAGAGAATGATGAAGGAATGCTTTGGCTTGTTTCTCCTTTTGCACTTCACATAGCACAATTGAAAAGATGTATACTTGGATCTTCGTTGAAGCTTGTTCTCAACAGATTTCGTTCACATGTGCTTGTGAGTGTCACTTGAGTCTCTTTTGAATATCGAAGTGAATATGTCTTGCTTTCTCTCTTGTTTTGTATATCTGTTTTTGAGACCTGGTATAAATATATATACAAGAGAAAATAAAGTTTTGACTTAAAATAGCCGTTAGAGACAAGTTCAGGGAAGTAGTTTCGAAACATGCATACTGTGTTTCGAAACATCATAGAATTAGACTAAGGTTTCGAAACATGAACCTTCAGGTTTCAAAACATCATGGTTTCCAGCTAGATAAAGCACTTAGAGACATGGACAAGTGGGAGACAAACCTTTTGAGGAATCTTATGGTCCTTAGAATTAAAAATGAATCTCCACTCAACCAATATTTTAAATCAGATTGCAGGGTATGGGGAAAACATTTTAAATTGAATTTAACAACTCTTTTCTTAAGAAAATTTAGTTCCCATACTGCATTGTTTTGAACACCTTTTTACTGACACATAGTCAGAGGTTTCGAAACATTGATGAGAGGTTTCGAAACATACTTAGAGAAAAAACTTTCAAAACATTAAATAGCTTATAAACATCTGAATGTTATGCAGACAGAGACCTATGTTTCGAAACATGATAGAGAAGGTTTCGAAACATGATATGCAGATTTGCCAAACAGTGAAATCTAAGCACAAACCATCTTGAAACATTTAAAGAGACATGTAAGAACATAGTTTCGAAACATGGTCACTAGGTTTCGAAACAGCATACATGCATTTGGATTTATTTCAAATAAACAAACTTCGCGCCTAAAAACTTTTTATGCATAGTTTCGAGATGAGACAACATATTTCGAAATATGACTTTCATCAAAGACCAATATCACACAAACACTTTTTCTCATACCAAAAAATATGTTACAACAAGTCCAAGCTTAGAAACCAACTTTTTAGTATGATAAAATTCATTAGGCACACGATTACCAGTTGGCATTGTATATTGCATAAACTGTATGATTTCATTGTAACAGCCTTCAAACATGTTGTAATCAGATTTAATGCTCAACATCCAAACTGCAGCAGAAAATTCACTATCTGCATTACAACCCAAGTATAATGGGGATTGTACAGTAGATAACATCTCATAAAATGCTTTTGCATTTTCATTAGGTGGTTCCTTAATATTGTATGACTGATGACCACTTTCGCTAAACGCTCCTTGCATTGTAGCAGGCCCATGTGACGATACTGCCGCATCCATTACCATTTGCTCATACGGATTAAACTGATATCTAAAATTATCTTTTCTATAATATTCATTTACAATAACATTTGGAGGCATTATTGGCATTTCTTCCCCATGGTTTGTCCAGTAATAATACCCTTTCATGAACCTATGCTTACAAAGATCCCTTTTCACCTCATTAACTAATTTAAACTTTAAACACTCACATTTCATACAAGGACATTTCAACACTTCTAGTCTTATGAAACTTTCTTGAGAATATGCAAGTTGAATAAACTCATCGACACCAACATAAAATTCAAGAGTGATCCCACCCCTTCTTGGCATACATCTATTATCAATCCATCGACGATGCAACGGAGCTTCTATTTTTAATTCAAAATTATATAACAAACACACGCTAGTTCCTAACAGATAATTTATCCTGAAAGCTAACCAAATTATATTTCATTATTTCAGACTGTCATAGGTAACTAATAAATATAAACAAAAAATAAATATAATAATAAATAATTTATTGAGATAAAATTTGTATCTTTTTAATAAATTGAGATAATAAATAATTAAGATAAATTTTGATGTCTTTACTTAACTCTACATGTTTGAATTGAATTTTTCTTAAATACTTATTTAAATTTGTATTTCCTGTAATACTTAAACAATTATTAAAATTTTTATTTGTTACATTTTTTTGTTTTATTTTTTTGAGTAATTAAGAACATTATGGTTAAAATAGTGTATCTAATATATTTAGTTATAAATGTCTCAAGTTGAAATTTTAAATAAAAATATTAAAATCCATCAGTGTACTTATTTTATTTTATAACAATAAATTATATTTTTCATTAATAGCATTTTATTTTTAATATTGTATTTCTTATGTATTTGAATTTAAATATTTATCTAATTTATTTCTCATGTAATTTTTAATTTTTAGTGTTTTATTTTAAAAAAAACTTAAAATTTATACCTTTTTAATTTCTATTTTAATTTTTAAAATAATTATCCAATTTATTTTGGACATTATTTTTAAATATTCTAATTTTACTTTTATTTATAATTTTTAATGTTTTAAATAGAAATTTATTAATTTTTAATGTCTACATTTAATCTTATGGCAACAAAATATATGTTTTTATAAATATTATATTTACTTTTAGTATTTTATTTTTTACGTATTTTATTTAAAATTACAATATTTTAAATTAAAAATCTGTTTTAAATTAAAAACAAAAAAATAAACGTTATTAATACAATTACATAACAAAATAACAAAAGAAATAATCATAAACAATTAATAAAGTTCACATTTTAATTTCTAAACAATTAAAATAAAACTAAACTAATTAAAATAAAATAATCATTAAACTCAACTAACATACTAAACACTTTAAATTAACTGTTAAACTAAACTAATGCAATTTAAACTTTTATTTCCTTTACTACTTAAACAATTATTAAAATTTTGATTTGTTACATTTTTTATTTTATTTTGATTGAGTTATTAAGAATATTATGGTTAAATTTATTGTTATAAAAACTAATACATTTTTCACGATAAAATTTTATTTTGTATTTTTAGTGTTTAATTTTAAATAAAAATATTAAAAGTCGTTAGTGTGCTTATTTCATTTTATAACAATAAATTATACTTTTTTTATTGTATTTTATTTTTAATATTGCATTCCTTATATATTTTAATTTAAATATTTATCTAATTAATTTCTCATGTTGTTTTTAATTTTTAGTGTTTTATTTTAAATAAAAATCTTAAAATCTATACCTTTTTAATTTTAATTTTAACTTTTAAAATAATTATCTAATTTATTTCATATGTTAGTTTTAAAAATTTTAATTAAAATTTTATTTATTATTTATTATTTTTTATATTTTAAATAGAATTTTTTTATATTTTAAATAAAAAATTTAATTTTTTAATGTGTATACTTAATCTTATGATAATAAAATATATGCTTTCTTAAATAGTATGTTTATTTTTAGTATTTTATTTTTTTTACGTATTTTATTTAAAATTAAAGTTTTTTCCATTAAAAATCTATCTTAAATTAAAAATTAAAAAATAAACATTATTTATATGTGTATGCGAAAGTTGGACGGGTTATTCCTAGTACAATTACATATCAAAATAACTAAAGAATTAATTTATAAACAATTAAAGAATTACAAATAATATAAACAATTAAACTAAAATTAAACTAATTAATATAAAATAATCATTAAACTCAACAACTAACATAAAATAAAATAACTACAACTAAACTAACACAAATAAAATAACTATTAAACTAAACTAACACAAAATAACTATAACTAAACTAACATAAAATAATTAAAACTAAAACAAATTAAAAAACACAAAATAATTACCTCAATTGATGATAATAGCACTGAAGACAACAACGATAATAGCACTGAAAATAGTCACAAAGTTGAGAGATAGCAACCGCAGAGAAGAGTAACGAAGAAGGAGAGAAAACTGAGAGAGAGGGGAGGTGAAATGGTGTGAGGGGGGGAGCTCATTCGGAGTGGGGAACCCAGTGGGGGGGACCGATTTTTAAAGGGGAGAACTGCGACGGGGCTGACATGTCCCGTCGCAGTTTTGTGACGGGACCTGTCAGCCCCGTCGCAGAACTGGGATGGGGTGTCAATCCCCGTCGCAGAACTGCGACGGGGGCGTCAGTCCCGTCACAGTTCTGTGATGGGACATGTTAGTCCCATCACAGAATTGCGACGGGACGTTGGATCCCGTCGCTATACGGCTTATCCGTCGCTGATTTGCGACGGGATACGCCGTCCCGTCACTGATTTGCGACGAAAATGGCTGTCCCGTGGCAATTTTGTGACGGTAATTTCAAACCATCATTAAACCACTTTAGTGACGGCTTTCCATCACTAAACTTGTTACAAATTAGTGACGGGAGCACCCCCATCACAAAACCCGTCACTAAAACTGATTTTTCTTGTAGTGTTTAATCTATCGAAGAATTTACCCAAATCTCAATTCCCCCTCCCCCTCTCCTTCTTGGAATATATTTTCCATCATTTGGAACTAACAATTGGTATCAGAAAACAAGGTCTCTAAGTGTTTTGTAGGTTTAGCCACCCAAGAACAAAGATCCAAATGACATTCAACACTGACTTCAAGTTGGAAGGACAAAACACCTCAAGGCCACCTTATTTCGATGGTTCGAACTACACCTATTGGAAAACAAAAATGAGATATTTCTTGGTGCAAAATACTGAATTATATACATGTATATCTAGTATAGTAACATTACCAGAACCCCCTACTAAAACTTAGAATGAACAACAAAAACATACTAATGAAACAAATGCTAGAGCTGTCAATATATTGTTGTTGTACTTTTTGTACAATAGTTTTAATGATGAAAAACATATATTGGTTTAATCCCTAAGTCATGAGTCAATTATGTGGTTTTCAATATATATCAATTTCAATATCAAGTATATCATGTTTCATTGTCTAAAATTGAAAACCCTGTTTTTGGCTAAGTCTGGGAGATTAGCACCTTATAAGGAGAACTATAAGAAAGAGTTTTCTTTTTAGAAAACAAACTCCCGGTAATTTGATATCTATCATTAATTAGAGGTAAAACGATTTTTAATGAATTTTTCATTAAATAGAAAGTATATATTTTGGAGGTGGGTTTATTGCTAAAACTTGAGTTTGTACTAAAACCCAAAATCTACTTTCTTATATATTTGGATTTTGATTTTCTAAGTATTTTTATTGAATCCATATAGGGGGTACTTCGTTATTTACATTTATGTATTAAAGTAAATGGAGGTAAAATATAAATAAATTAAAATGTGGACATTTTAATATAAATAAATTAAAATGGAGGTAAAATATAAATAAATTAAAATGGAAATAACCTGTGATGTAAACATGCTGTGGATTGTGCTGTTAAGCAAATGTTTCTGAAACTGTGTCATGTTTCTATGCATGTTTCGAAACCCATTTGAAATGGTTTTCAATGATTTTCATGTATGCTATTTCGAAACATCTATGCATTGCATGTGTTTTCAAAACAGGTTTCGGACTATGTTTCGAAACCTCTTTGCCATAGAGGCATGTTTCGAAACCTATATGCATCATGTTTCGAAACCTCTTCTACAGAGAGGCATGTTTCGAAACTTATCATGTCATGTTTTGAAACCTCTGACATTCTGTCAGCAGATTATTTGAAAACCGAGATGCATTTGTTTTGTAACTTTGTATTTATTAAAATGCTTCTCTTTCATTTATTTAATGCATTCTCCATGCTTAAGAGATTCAAATTCAAATTTGAATGCTAGTGCTTATTATTTATTCAAAGTGGGTGTAAGATTCTGTCTCCCACTATCTGCTGTCTCTAAGTGCTGTATGTTTCGAAACATGGGGAGTATGTTTCGAAACTTATGTGTAAAATTGTGATGTTTCGAAACCTACTTTGCATGTTTCGAAATCTACTTTGTTATCTTGTCTCTAACGGCTATAAACGGCCAGATTTCTATCTCTTGGTATAAATAGCAGGTATTTGAAGACAAGAACATAAAGATAAAGAGTCAACAAGCAAGAACAAGTGAGCACACACAAGAGACACACACACAAGCACAAATGATCTAAATCCGTTTGACAAGATATCAAGAAGATCCATTCCAAGATGTGCATTGTGATGTGAAAAATGAGAAGCAAGTGCAAACAAAGAGTCTCATCCTCCAGCTCTCCTCACCTCAAGTTAAGAGGTTTGTACAACCACATTGGTAAGGCATTTATTGCTCTTTGGGTTGTAAAGTTAAATTTGATTATCTTGAATATTGTAAGGTTTGAGTTTAGCCTAAAAACTCATTTGGTGTAAAGGTTTGAGTTGAGCCTAAAACTCATTGTGGTTTGAGTTGAGCCTAAAACTCACTTGGTGCTAGGTTTGAGTTGAGCCCGTAAAAACTCACTTTGTAAGGTTTTGGGTGAACCGAGGTAAAACCCTTATTGAGTGATCACTAAGTAAAAGTGATTGGGATTGCAAAATCCTTCAAGTGGGTAAGCTTGAAGGTAGTGGAGTAGGCGAGTGCCGAACCACTATAAATCTTGTGTGCAAATGTTCTTTAATTTTCGCATTTCATTATTGCACATGCTTTCATTAGATTTGTTATCAAAGGCTAAAATAGTTTTCTTAAGTATAAACTTATACACATACTTATAAAACATATCTTTGATAAACAAACATCTTTGGTATACTCTTATTTATGTATATCAACTTTACCAAAGATCATTAGTGTGAAAAACAAGTCAAAAGATTTCAAACTAAGCAAAACAGTGAAGTAGATTTCGAAACATACATTTCATATTTCGAAACTTGTAAAACAGTAAGCTATATTTCAAAACATATGCTCTATATTTCGAAACCTTGTATTCTTCCAACAATCAAAGTTTTAAATTATCGAAAATCTACCAAATCCCAATTCATCCCCCCTCTTGGGATATATTTACCATCATTAGGACCCAACATATATTACATTGTGCATTAAGTTTAGCTAAATTTAATAGGGTCATTTCACGTATTATGGAAAAATAAATTTGGGATCATTTAGAAGTAACGCATGAAGGAAGCAAGAAAGTGAAAAGCACTAAAATTGCAGTTCTTACTAGTGAATATCAAAATTTCATAATGAATGCTAGTGAATCCATTAAGGAGATGTTCACAAGATTTAGTGACATTGTAACAAATTTGCAAGCGTTAGGAAAAACAATAACAACTGAAGAAAAGGTTCATAAGATCTTAGGAAGCTTGCCATCTAGTTGGGAACCTAAAGTCATAGTCATAGAAGAAGGTAGAGAGACATCTACACTTACAATGGATGATTTATTAGGCTTACTATTAACTCATGAGATTAAGTTAAATAGAAAAGAATCAAATGAGCTCAAAATGAAATCCTTAGCATTCAAGGCTAAAGAAGAAGATGAAAGTGAAACAAGTGATGAAGATGAAGAACTTACTTTACTCACAAAACGTTTTAACAAGTTTATGAGAAAAGGAAAATTTCCCAAGAGAAAAACCATATGAAAATAAGAAATTTTCTAAAGATACTCCTTATGAATTAAAATGTTTTGAGTGTAAGAAACCAGGATATATCAAGGCAGATTGCCCTCAATACAAAAGTTGAAAAAGAACAAGAAAAAGAAGTCATTAGCTACATTGAATGAAGAAGATACCTTCTCTTCCGATTCAAGTCAACAAGAAGAGGCTGCAAACTTTTGCCTTATGGTACAAGAAGAAAACGAGGTAACTTCATGTTCTTCTAGTAGTAATCCTCTTTCATTTAATTCTTTACAAGATGAATACAATTTACTATTAGACACATAGAACAAGGTCCTAGCCAAAAACAAAGTTTTGAAAAATGTATCAACAATCAAAGAAAAAGAATGCAATGATCTTAAGATTGCTTATGATGACTTAGAGCAAATCATTGAACAAAAGGATAAAGAAAGTACAAATTTAAAGATCAAACTTTCATAATTAGAAAAGAAAAACAATGACTTATTAGATTCATTTGAAAAATTATTAGAAGGAAAGAAGAAGCTAGAAATGATTTTGGGAAATCAAAAACAGTTTGGAGATAAACGAGGGCTTGGATATGTAAACGATGTACCATCTACCTCAACAACTAAGTTTGTTAAAGAAAAAGCTTTGAACAAACCCCCATCATTTAGAAAACATGTTGTTCAACATAATCAAGGTCTCTATAGGAAAACAAGTTGAACTTGTCATTATTGTAACAAGAAAGGACACCATATCAAGCAATGTTTTTTTAGGAAAAATACTCATAGATTAAATTTGAATTGGATTCCAAAAGTTAACAATGATGTGATTGCTAACATTGATGGACCTAAGAAGATTTGGGTACCAAAAGTACCAATTTGATGTGTTTCTTGTAGGTAAGCTTGGCATCTAAGGAAGGAAAGAAGAAGTGGTATCTTGATAGTGGATGCACCAAGCACATGACGGGAGACAAGGATCAATTCGTCTCTCTCACCTACAAAGAAGGAGGTAATGTTGTCTATGGAGACAACTCAAAAGATGAAATCCTTAGCCATGGCACAGTTGGTTTAAGTATAACAAAAGTTGAAAATGTGTGCTTTGTTAAAGGTCTAAAACACAACTTGCTAAGCATAAGTCAATTATGTGATAAAGGACATAAAGTCATTTTTAAATCAAGCAAATGTAAAGTCTATGATTTGAAGTCTAATGAACTTATCTTTTTTGGAAATAGACATGGAAATGTGTATGTTATTTGGCTTGATGATGTTGCACTTAAACATGAAAATTACCTTATTGTATCAAATTCAAATTTATCTTGGTTATGGCATAAGAAACTAGGACATGCAAGCATGAGCTTAATTGACAAATTGGCTAGAAAACAACTAGTTAGAGGCTTGCCCAACATAAACTTTAAAAAGGATCATGTATGTGATACAAGTATAAAAGGAAAACAAACTAGATGTTCGTTTAAATCCATAAATTCAGTGAATATCGCTAAACCTCTAGAACTACTTCATCTAGATTTGTTTGGTCCTATGAGAATTCAAAGTTTAGGAGGAAAATCCTATACCCTAGTCATAGTATATGATTTTTCAAGGTTTACATGGGTGTTATTCTTAGGAAATAAAAATGATGCCTTTAAAGCATTCTCTAGATTGCGCAAAAGACTTCAAAATGAACAAGAATTAAAAATAAAGCAAATAAGGAGTGATCATTGTTGAGAATTTGAAAATTAAGAATTTCAAACCTATTGTGAAGAAAATGGAATTCATCATAACTTCTCGGTATCTAGAACCCCTCAACAAAATGGAGTCATTGAAAAAAAAATAGAACTCTTATAGAAATGTCTAGAACCATGTTTCTAGAAAGTGACTTACCTAAATACATTTATGCTGAAGCGATAAATACAGCTTGCTAAGTTCTTAATAGAGTATCTTTAAGACCAATCATTAAAAGAACTCCATATGAGCTATATAAACATAAAAAATGAAATATCTCTCATTTGCATCACTTTGGGTGTAAATGTTTTATTCTAAACAATGGTAAAGATAACTTAGGAAAATTTGATGCTAAGAGTGATGAAGGCATATTTATAGGTTATTCATCTCAAAGCAAAGGTTATCGAGTGTTTAATAAAAGAACGCTGGTTGTAGAAGAATCAATTCATGTAGTGTTTGATGATAAACCTAGAATAATCAATAATGATGATGATCTAGAAGACTTTCCAAATAAGATGAATCAGATTCAAATCAATGGAGAAATAGATCATAGCATTGACCAAAATCAAGAAAATAAAAAAGAAGTATCATTTCCAAGAGAAAGAAACTATGTTAAAGAAAATGAAATCTTGGGAGATCCTAGCAAAGGAGTACCAACTAGATCTTCCCTTAGATTAAATATAAATTTAGTTCTAATCTCTCAAATATAACCCAAAAATGTTCAAGAAGCCTTAACTGATTATGAATGGGTTAAAGCTATGCAAGATGAACTAAACCAATTCGAAAAGAATGAAGTTTGGTGTCTTGTACCTGAACCATCAAATCATCCTTTCATCGGAACAAAATGGGTCTTTAGAAACAAGCTTGATGAGAGTGGTAACATCATTAGAAATAAAGCTAGATTAGTTGTTCAAGGTTATAGTAAAAAAAAAGGCATTGATTATAATGAAACCTATGCTCCGGTAGTAAGATTGGAAGCTATAAGAATCCTATTATCTTTCTCATGCTACAAAAACTTCACTTTATATCAAATGGATGTTAAAAGTTCATTCTTAAATGGTTTCATTTCGGAGCAAGTGTTTGTAAAACAACCACCCGCCTTTGAAGATCCAAAATATCCAAATCATGTATATAAGCTTACTAAAGCCCTATATGGTTTAAAACAAGCTCCTAGAGCTTGGTATGAAAGGCTAAGTAAGTTTCTTATTGAAAATGGATTTCAAAAGGTAAGGTTGACACAACACTTTTCATTAAGAAGAAAATAAATGATATGTAGCTTGTCCAGATTTATGTAGATAACATTATTTTTGGATCATCAAATCTTAGTTTATGTGAAGAGTTTGCCTCAATAATGCAAAATGAATTTAAAATGAGCATGTTGGGAGAATTAACATACTTCATAGGTCTTTAAATTAGGAAAACATCTCAAGGAATTTATTTAAGCCAAGCTAAGTATGTAAAAGAAATCTTAGCTAAATTTGGAATGAAATATTGTAAGCCTATCTCAACCCCTATGAGCACATCAAGTACCATTGATAAAGATGAGAAAGGGAAATTAGTGGATCAAAAGTTATATAGAGGAATCATTGGCTTTTTGCTATACTTAATGGCCTCTAGACCCGATATTGTGTTTAGTGTTGGTATATGTGCTAGATATCAAATCGATCCAAAAGAATCTCACTTGAAAGAAACTAAAAGAATCCTAAGATACATTAAAGGTTCTAAAAATTTAGGCCTATTCTATTCAAAATAAAAAATGTTTGAACTTATAACCTACACCAATGCTAACTATGGTGGATGAAAAATTGATAGAAAGAGTACAAGTGGAATATGCCAATTCTAGGGAAATTGTTAGTGACTTGGGCTAGCAAGAAGCAAAATACCATTTCCTTATCCTCAACCGAAGCTAAATATGTAGTAGCTAGTTTATGTTGCACACAAGTTCTTTGGATTAAGCATCAACTAGAAGATTATGGCATTCATCTAGAAAGAATACCAATCAAGTGTGACAACACAAGTACAATAACCCTATCCAAAAATCTCGTATTCCATGCAAGAACCAAGCATATTGAAATCAAACATCATTTATTAAGGGATCATGTTCAAAAAGAAGATATCTCTTTAGAATTCGTTGATACAAATAATCAAGTAGCTGTTATCTTTACCAAACCATTGGATAGCAAAAAGTTTGAACACTTTAGATCATGTTTAAGTTTGTTGGAAATCAAAGTCTAGTAAAATCTCTATCAAAATTTGAGTTTAAGTGTGTTTGTCAGCAGAAGTTTTGAAATGTGAGTATCATGTTTCGAAACATCCCCTATCCAAGAATATTATGTTTCAAAACATCATAATATTCTATTTCGAAACACTAATTTCAGAGAGTTGTATTTCAAAATATGTTCTCCCATGTTTGGAAACATGTTTTTCCAGAGAGTTTATTTCAAAACATTTCAATCCATGTTTTGAAACATCTTTTCCAGAGAGGTTTGTTTCAAAACATATGTAACATGTTTTGAAACATAAAGTCGGGATTATAAATACCCGATAGGTTTTGATGGTTCATTTTCTCCAAGTTTTCTTCACTGTTTCGAAACCCTAGCCTCCGAAACCTCTCTCCTTTGCTCGCCCATTGGAAATCTCTCTCAACCTCTCATCCTAATCTCACAAATAAATCATGGCAAGGATGAAAAAATCTGTCGGTAAGCGTCAATGCCCCAACTTTCACCGTCTCTGCCTCCCCAAGAGTTCAACGAGGACTTCTCTTCCACTCAAGCCCTCAATACTTAAAACTCATCATTCAAAACACGTAAGGTAAACCTCGGTCGTATTTTTGATTTAGAACTTCTAAGCAAAGAAATTTTTCATTCCTTGCACCCTTACGTGATCGAAAATGACCCACTCTCCTTGAACTCAAAATTGATGCCTTTTTCGACTATGTTCTTATATTTTACTCAAACGCTTACAATTCATTCAATGGGCATGAATACCCCAATTGCTTCAAAACTTTCATTCAAAACACTAAATTTGAAATCAATCCACAAACCCTAGCTGAATTTTTAGATATACCTAACAAAGGAGAAATACATACTCCTTACAATTTCAATTCGCTAAATGCTTGTCGGATTATTACTGAAAATCCCAACTTTCCTAAGAAATTTAAAATCTTGAAAAACTTATCTGTTGACATTCGCATCCTTCATCTCATCATTTGTCAAATTTTAAACCCTCGAACTAAAAATTTTGCAATGTTATATCCTAAAGACCTATGGTTTTTAGAGAAAACAATCGCTAAGAATGAAATAAATCTTCCTTCTATCATTTGTGCTAAAATGGTCAATGCCCGCTCTCTATCCAAGAAATCTCTTCCCTATGGTTGTCTCATCACCACATTTCTTTGCATTAAATTTCCTCACCTCACATCCTCATATATTCAATCTGAAAATCAAATTCCTATCTTTAACCATACTTCCCTTTGCAAAATGGGATGTGTGTATGATGAAACCCATCACAAATATACCAAAGTTGTCCATCATCATCAACACTATAGTTATGAAATGGACTCAAAAGTTGAGGAAGAAGAGGAAGAAGAAGAATATGAAGACACTCCTGCTCCAACTGCCTCTAAAGTCGGTCCATCCTCACGGGTCATGCCAGACATGCTTGCATCGCTTTAATCTACCATAACTAAAGGCTTTGCTTCCATGACTCGGCACTTTGAAGATGCTATCAACATTCTAAACGAGAAAGTCGACAACAACCACCGCCAAACAAAGGAGTATCTAGATAGTCTTAGGGACTAAATAGGCAATCTAGAAGAATTAGTTCATTCCAAGGAGGATTCTTCGGATTCCTCAACCCATTAGCGTTCTAGATAGATTTAATGTAGTGTGAAAGTACATGTAATGGATATTTGTTTTGAAAGTACATGTAATGGATATTTGGTATTGAATTTCTATTGGTTTACATTTGGTATCTTGGTTGCTTTCATGGATGTTCACGTATTTGTTTAAAGGGGAGAAAATACTTTAAACTCGTGATCATATTTTTTTTCCTATGATAAAAAGGGGGAGAAAATTGAGAAAAATGACTGCATGCTCACTTGAAAATGGATCATATCTAATCTACAAACTGAGCGTCAAGTATGTTTGTGTTTAGCTATCACTTGGTATCAAGCAAATTTTTTTGTGTTTAACAAAGTCTTAAAGCACTAACGGTTGGTAACACCAAATATTCTTGTTGTGATGTCTCAAGCAAAACCAATAGAGGACATGTTGCCCTAATGTTTGTTTCCTATCTCCCGTATAAGATTAAGGAGGAGTTATATTGATTTTTCAAAAGGTTTTTATCATTATCAAAAATTAAGGAGAGAATTGTTGTATCATATTTTTTGATATATGAGAAAATGTGTTTGATGAAAAACCAATTTTAGAATAAAAAATCTTTATGAGAATCTCATATTTCGAAATAAAGTTTTCATATTTCGAAACATACATGAATAGTGTTTGGTGCGAATGTTCAAATGTATGAAAATTCAAAATTCATACATCATGTTTCTTAGTATATATATCAGTTCTTTGAAGATAAGAAACACCTCTCACAAGCACATACACGAGTATACAAAAACTAGAGACATAGCACAAGTGAACAGAATCCTTTCGACAAGCTCTCAAAGAAGATCCATTCAATCAATCCTTGTGTGTAATGTGGTGTGAAAAGGAGAAGCAAACTGAAACTGACGTTTCATCCTTCTAAGATCTCCTCACCTCATACCAATAGGTTTGTACAACCATTTGCTAAGATATTTCATTACATTAAATCTATTGGTTTGTAAAAGATAAATGTTTATTTATCTTGTTATTGGTTGTAAGGTTTTGAGTTTAGCCTTAAAACTTATTATGGTGTAAGGTTTGAGTTAAGGCATAAAAACTCATCTTTTATAAGGTTTTAGGGTGAACCGTGGTAAAACCCTTGTTGTGGTTGATAACTAGTGAAAGTGATTTTGTTTGAAAATACTTCAAGTGGGTAAGCTTGAAGGTAGTGGACTAGGCAGGGTGCCGAACCACTATAAATCTAGTGTACAATTGTTTTACTATTTTACTCACTTATTCTCATTGTTCATGCTTTCAAAAAAACACAAAAGCTAAAAGTTTCAAAGTAAACAAAACAGAAAGGAAAGTTTTGAAACATACTCTCTTAGGTTTCAAAACATACTTAACAGAAAGATTGGTTTCGAAACATACTAAACAGAAAGGTTGATTTCAAAACATATTCCTTAATATTTCAAATCATAGTGTTCTGTAAACAATAAGTCTTTAATCTATTGAAGAATTTACCCAAATCCCAATTCACCCCCCCTTTTGGGATATATTTTCCATCACTTGGAACTAACAATATATGTATGTATATAGATAGAATTCTAATAGACATCCAGAATGAGATATATAAATCTTCTCGCATCTGGCATCAACAGGGGGTACCACTGCCCCCATTTACAACTAATGGTGAGGCGCGTGCCTTAGTCCCCTAACTGCCTTAAACCCATTGGTCTCATTCATAACTTAGTTGTCACTACTATTCCTCAGGGCCATGTGGGAGGGAGGACACCTACCCATAGAGTCCCTTTGTGGAATGGTATGATCAACAAGGAACGATACATGGCCCTAATGCCCTAACGCAGCGGAAGTGGTAAGTACCATTGGACCTACATGAAAGAATGTTTCCTAAACCTCATTTCTTTCACTGGTTGGTGCACGATTGTGTAGGGGCAAAAGATGTAGTTATTGGAGGAAGCGACCCTTATCTTTGTAGGGTGTGTCCTGTGTAGAACTGTCTCACAAGATGTATCTTGTGCCCCATGTAATGATGAATGATAATGAATTCCAAGCGGATAGGACATGGGCCTATCTACCTACTAGCATGGGCCATACTCTAAGGCACTCTATTTTTTTGCACAGTTTGCTAGTTTACGTCTGTGAATCTATTTTGTTTTAACGATTCTATGGTTCAATGTAATGCCTACATCCTTACTCATAAAGAATATCGATAAGTATTTTTGTTTTAGTGATTTGACGTGATGCCTACATTCACAACTAGAAAATGGTGTGAGACACGGTCACTTAAAGGGACGTGCTTGTCTTTTTCTTGTGTTTCCGAAGGACGTGCCTGCATTTTTCTTGTGTTTTCAAAGGAACTACCAACCACAAGGGCTAGTATAAAGAATATAAGGGTCACCTTATTGATGATTATGCACAGGATTGTAATCGCTTGAAACGAGGGTTGTGCGGATTGCGAGTTCCTACATACCTATGCACACATATATTCAAAGAGAACCTAGCTCCCCCATGTGACTGTTTTGGGGATGCCTATTCATCCCAACTTCTTGGGAAATAAAATAGTAGTATATGAAAGACTGCATAAATAAGGGATAGACATGTAAATGATGACCTTAATAAATGTACCCCCTGGACGTGTTGCGAGATAAAGTGTCATGTTAAAACTTTGAGGCTAACGGGGGGATATTATTGTTTCAATCACAACTGGGGGATTGGTCATGCTCTGCCTTCTCGGGTTACCTTAGGCTTGTAGATATTGTTGGGGTTTACCAGATGTCACCACTATTCCCCGGCTTATTCATCGTTAAGGAGTGTAGGAATTTATTCTTCCAGAGCTTGACCTCATGGAATGCGGGAAGGAGGACACCAGAACCCATAAAATTCCTTTAAGAGAGGGTCATCCTCGAGGAAGTGCGGTACTGCCCATTACGCTCCCCAACGTGGTGTGTAAGAGTTAAATTCTTCCTCCACAAAAACTTGATAGCGATTTTCCGCAAGTGTACGGATCGCACAAGTAATACAATAGTGAGTAGAATATCGTTCCCACGAGGATCGGATAATAATTACCAAAATTATATTAACCCAAATGTTATTTAAACAATTGATGAAGGGTGATTAATTAACAAAATAAAATAATAATGCAAAAATTAATTATGGAGAGTTCTAAGTTTTGGAGAGCACTAGGGTATTTCGATTTCACCTAATTAATCCAATTTAATTTAAATGGTTGATAATCCAAATTTAATTATTCATGCAATGATAATTAACCACACAAGTCAAATTTTTACTTCCGTTCCAATTATATTCTTGTGGTGTTTATTATCTAGATCAAGTTATAGATTTTTCCTTCCGGCCTAAATCTATATCAACATATCAATCAAATATTGGCCAAGTATTTGATAGCATTAAGCATAATAATAAACACTTGCATGAATAAAGAAAATCAATCCATGAGAATCAAATTATCATAATTAAACTACATCAAAATACCCTAGTTATAAAGTTTAGTTCATATTACAAATGATAAAATTCATAACATAATAAATGAACATAAACATAGGATTTAAAAGAAATGGAAGAATAGAAAAAACTCTTTTGATGTGCAGAAATTTCTTCTCCAAAATGTTGTCACCAATCTTTGAAGAAATTTTCCACCAAGAATGCTCCAATTCTTCACTTCTTCAAGCTTCAAGCTCTCTCACGTTGGTTTCCTTCTCCCCAAATCAGCCCACTTATTTCTTTTCTTCTCATATTTATTCTCATCCTCTTTTCTTCTTTTCCCCAATTTCCTCCATAAGAAAATGGTCAACCATGCCCTACCTCCATAAATTCCTCCACCATGTTTCATACTTTTCTCCTCCATGTTTCATGCCAACCATGTCCCCTCAAAAGTCAAGATCCCATAATACAAAATAATCCCTCAACATACCAAGAATTACAATTTAGGGATTCTTGGAAGACATGGGCTTAAATTGATTAGGCTTTTGGGCTAGGCTTCTTTGGTCCAATTGGGCCAAAATCTTAATGAAATAAATAGCTCTACTAACCCTTGGAAAGGTCTCTTAATTGATCCACAATTCAGCCCAACTTGGAGAAAATAGAAGATAAATTCGTAGGTGTTGCTGATTTTTTGGCAGCTCCGACCTTCTGTCACTCCAACAGCCATAACTTTTTGTAGAAAAATCGGATTTGTGAACCGTTTGAAGCGTAGAAAACTAGACATACAAAGATCTCACATATATGTTTTTCAGA
Source organism: Diospyros kaki (assembly GCA_036245055.1). NCBI lineage: Eukaryota > Viridiplantae > Streptophyta > Magnoliopsida > Ericales > Ebenaceae > Diospyros > Diospyros kaki. Next base: position 8,062,557 of record BSEG01000010.1, read on the forward strand.
ATTTTTAGACATTCCAATTGATACAGTTTTTATTTTCAATTAGACCCTTGAACAGTAAAAATTCATGATTTTTACTCTTCTTTCTCAGTTTTCCTTCAAATCCTGCCAAAATGATAAATTACACAGACTTAATATAAAAAACATATAAAAGCATGAGAATTAAGTATAATATTAAGTAAGAATGGTATAGAAAATATGTAAGAAATATTAGCACATCAAATACCCCCAAACTTAAATTTTTGTTTGTCCTCAAGCAAAAGAAACACAAATGAAAATAGAAAATAAAGAGAACTTATTTGATTTAGATTTCTCAAAGATTTGCCTCAAAGATATCCACAAATTTATAACTTAAAGAAAATTCCAAATATTACAACAATTTATATTTAAATCATAAATCAATTTATCTTCACAAAGAAATTTTCGGTGTGTGTGTGTATAGCCAATTGTAAATTATTGATGCACTTTAGATGAGTTTATGCAAATAAGTAGCTAGAAAATGACCTCTAGGTAGAAAGAATTCAAACTCCATAGGCTTACTTTTCATTCCTCTCTCCACTAATGTAGAACAATGCACATTCAAGGATCAATAGGTCTTTATTAGCTTATAATGTTACGGTTTGGGTAGGGGTTAACAAGAAAAGATACGGATTGCAAAGTAAAAGAAAAAGTTGGTGAAACTTTTTCCTCACTAACCCAAGAGAATTTCACTCAAAGCCCCAAAACACTACAAGATTATATACATATGATGAGTTGAATCCACATGAAGATCAAATTGTTGTTGTTGCTCTTCTTTTTTTTTTTTTTTTCAACTATATGCAATCACAAATATAAATACAAAAACTAATTACAAAACATCAACTGCTCTTTCCCATTCCCTTTATTTTCACCATTCCCCCCAAACTTAATTTTCATCATGAATGTGGGAATGCTAGCTTCCAACTCTATTTTATCAATTTCAATAAATTACCCCTTAAATTTATAGCACTCACACTCACATCTTTTTTTTTTTTTTTCATCAACAATTCCTTTTGAAGGGTAGGATTAGTGTTTAGGCTATAAAAGGTAGGTTAATGTGGTTTGTCAAAGAAAAAGGTTCAAATATATACAAGGCTCAAAGAGGTAAACTAGGGATAAATACATAATATATGGTAAGTTTATAGGCTAGTAATTTCGATCCAAAGAATGCCTAAATCATATCATTAATTGTGCAATGCCTAGGATTTCGCCTCGAGAGGTAATCAAGCAAGTTCTAGAGTCTGTTGAGATCTATTTAAAGTTACAAAATTTACATAAACCTTCTCTAAGTAGCAAAACAACTCATTACTCAAGGCTATGTGCTCAAATTGTTCCAAAAATTCCAAATGAACAATAAACTAACTCAATCTTTAAATACAAATTATTATATTGTAAAGGATTTTCCAAAAGTCATAATTTATTTCAATCAAGTTTTATCATAGGCTCTTCAATCATCCAAACAAACAAACCTCAAATCGGAAAAAAAAAAAAACAAATATATATTTTTTTTTAACACAAAATTTTGATTTTTTTTTTTTTTTTGAAACAATTTTAAATTTCCACCTACCCCAAAACTTAAACTCAATATTGTCCTCAATATTGTAAGACAACTAAAAGATAGAAAGAGCAAAAAAAATACTTCCCTAGTTTTATTACAGTCTTGAAAGAACATGAGTGGTGCTTCAATGCTTCTTTCATTGATGTTCCTACAAAACATGCAAAACCAAATCAAAGAACACATATGAGATTAAAATTTGGGGTGAGAAAATAAAATAAAATGCAGCGAATGAAAATTAAATTTGGGTTGCCTCCCAAAAAGCGCTTGTTTATAGTCTTTAGCTAGACTTGGCAACATGTCGCATTAATCAAGTTTAATGGAAGTCTTGTGTTGCTCAAAACTTCCATTCACATAAGGCTTCAATCTTTGACCATTAACTTTGAAAGTTCTATCTTCACTTTGCAGCTCCACTACACCATATGGAAAAACCTTGGTAATGGTAAATGGGCCAGACCAGCGAGAGCGAAGCTTTCCCGGAAACAATCGAAGTCGGGAGTTGTAAAAAAGTACTTGCTGCCCTTCTTGAAATTCTCGCCTCACAATATTTTTATCATACCATCTTTTGGTTTTTTCCTTGTAAATACGGGCATTTTCATATGCATCAAGGCGTAATTCATCCATTTAATTCAATTGCAACAATCTCTTTTCACCCGCAACTTTCATATCAAAATTCAACAGCTTCATTGCCCAATAAGCTCTATGCTCCAATTCCACCGGTAAATGACAAGCCTTACCATAGACTAGACGATATGGGGACATTCCAATTGGTGTTTTAAATGCTGTCCTGTATGCCCATAATGCGTTATCCAGCTTCTTGGACCAATCTCGCCTTGAAGAATTCACTGTTGTTTCCAATATTCGCTTGATTTCTCTATTGGAAATTTCCACTTGGCCACTTGTTTGAGGATGATAAGGAGTTCCTACACGATGAGTGACACCATATTTTGTCAATAGAGAATCAAGATAATGGTTACAGAAATGCTTACCTCCATCACTAATGAGTGCCCTTGGGATGCCAAAGCGAGTGAAAATGTTCTTTCGTAGAAAACTGCATACACTTTTAGCATCATTGGATGGAAGTGCCACTGCCTCAACCCATTTAGATACATAATCCACAGCCACAAGGATATATTGATTTGAAAAAGATGGTGGAAATGGTCCCATAAAATCTATTCCCCATACATCTAACAGCTCTACTTCTAAAATATTATTTAATGGCATTTCATTTTTACGGGAAATATTACCAGTTCTTTGACATCGATCACATGCATTAACAAAGTTCTGAGCATCCCTAAATAATGAAGGCCAATAAAATCCACATTGAAGTACCTTAGCAGCTGTTTTTGAAAAACCTAAATGTCCACCACATTCCCGAGAATGACAATGATTTAAAATGCTTTCAATCTCATTTTCAGGAATACATCTCCTAATAAGCTGATCTGAACAATATTTATACAAATATGGATCCTCCCAAAAGTAATATTTAATATCAGAAAAAAATTTCTTCCTTTGTTGATAAGATAGATGGGAAGGAACAATATTGCATGCCAAATAATTCACAATGTCAGCGTACCAGGGAGTATTGAAAATGTGGATTGCTAATAATTGCTCATCGGGGAAGTATTCATTGATAGGAAATGCATCTTCTTTTTCCTCTCCCACTCCCAGTCTAGATAGATGGTCTGCTACTAGATTTTTAGCTCCTTTCTTGTCTCTTATTTCCAAATCAAATTCCTGCAACAAAAGAATCCAACGAATGAGTCTCGGTTTTGCTTCCTTTTTTGCAAGAAGATATTTAATAGCTGAATGGTCTGTATATACTATTGCTTTTGTCCCAATAAGATATGATCAAAATTTATCAAAGGCAAAAACAATAGCTAAAAGTTCTTTTTCTGTGGTAGCGTAATTCAGCTGTGCATCATTTAATGTGCGACTGGCATAATAAATAACATGCAGCCTTTTATCTTTTTGTTGCCCCAACACTGCTCCTATTGCATAGTCACTGGCATCACACATCAATTCAAAGGGAAGACTCCAATCAGGAGACATTATAATGGGAGCTGAAATTAGCGCCTTCTTCAACCTGTCAAAAGCACATAAGCACTCATCAGTAAATTTAAAAGGTGTATCCTTCATTAATAAATTACAAAGAGGCTTAGTGATTTTAGAGAAGTCTTTGATGAATCTTCTATAGAATCCAGCATGTCCCAAGAAGCTCCTCACTCCTTTGACAGAGGTAGGTGGAGGTAATTTCTCAATGATCTCAATTTTTGCTCTATCTACTTCAATTCCCCTAGCTGAAATTTTATGTCCCAATACAATTCCTTCTTGTACCATGAAATGGCATTTTTCCCAGTTTAGCACCAAATTAGTTTCTTCACATCTCTGCAAAACTAAGGAAAGATTAGCCAAACAATTATCAAAAGAAGAACCAAAAACAGAGAAGTCATCCATGAAGACTTCTATAAACTTTTCCACCATATCAGAAAAAATAGCCATCATGCACCGTTGGAAGGTTGCAGGTGCATTACACAAACCAAATGGCATTCTTCGATAAGCAAAGGTTCCATATGGACATGTAAATGTGGTTTTCTCTTGATCTTCAGGTGCAATAGGAATTTGATTGTATCCCGAGTATCCATCTAAAAAGCAATAATAAGCATTACCTACAAGTCTCTCAAGCATTTGATCAATAAACGGTAAAGGAAAATGATCTTTGCGAGTGGCAGTATTTAATTTGCAATAATCAATACACATGCGCCACCCTGTTACCGTTCTTGTAGGAATGAGTTCATTTTTGTCATTAGTTATTACTGTCATTCCTCCTTTCTTGGGTACAACTTGCACCGGACTTACCCAATTGCTATCAGATATGGGATAAATGATACCAGCATCAAGCAATTTTAAAATTTCAGCCCTTTCCACTTCTTTCATGTTTGGATTCAGACGGCATTGGTGCTCAATAGTGGTTTTATGATTTTCCTCCATCAAAATTTTATGCATACATAAAGAAGGACTAATACCTTTAATATCAGCAATAGACCATCCTAAAGCTGTAATGTGCCTTCTCAAGATATGTAACAATTTTCCTTCCTCTTCATTATTCAATGATGCGGAAATAATTACAAGAAGTGTGGAGGATTCCCCCAGAAATGCCTGCCTTAAGTGTGATGGTAGCTGTTTGAGATCAAGCTTTGGGGGTTTCTCAATGGATGGAATTGATGGGGTTGATCCTTTTCCAAGTTCTTCAAAAATGGATCTTATTGATGAGCATGATTGAAAGTCTCTTGTTGATGACTCGACTGGATCCAATTCTGACAGTGTTGCTGATGGTGCATCCAAAAACTGCACATCTTTTCTTAAAGGATCTTTAGGATTTTCATAAATTTCAGCAACACATTCATCAATAATATCAACCTTAAAGCATACATTATCTTCCAAAGGATATTTAGAACTTTGAAAAACATTAAAAATTACCTCATCTTCCCCAACTCTCAAAGTTAGTTTACCTTGTTGCACATCAATCAAAGCTCTTCCAGTAGAAAGGAAAGGACGACCAAGAATGAGAGGTACCTCTCTATCTTCCTCCATATCAAGCACAATAAAATCTACTGGAAAGATGAAATTTTCCACTTTGACAAGAACATCTTCAATGACTCCTAGTGGATATTTCACAGATCTATCTGCCAATTGCAAAGAAACAGTTGTAGGCTTCACTTCACCTAAGCCCAATTTCCTGAAAACAGAGAAAGACATTAAGTTAATACTTGCACCAAGATCACATAGAGCTTTATTAAATTCAGAATTCCCAATATTGCAAGGTATAGTAAAACTCCCTGGATCTTTTAGCTTTGGAGGTAATTTGTTTTGAATGATAGCACTGCACTCCTCAGTTAGCATTACTGTCTCATGATCATCTAACCTCCTCTTCTTGGATAGAATTTCTTTTAAAAACTTGGCATAGCTTGGCATTTGAGCTAATGCTTCTGCAAAAGGAATATTAATGTGAAGCTTTTTAAAAACATCAAGAAATTTCAAGAAATTCTTATCTTCTTTGTGTTGGCGGAGTCTTTATGGAAAAGGAACTGGAGGAACATAAGGTTTGACTGGCTCTCGCTTGTATTCCTCTTGTTTCTTTTCTTCTTCATTGTGTGATTTTTCTTGACACAGAGGCGTTGTTTTGGTTGAATTTTCTTCCACATCTTTTTGTTGTTGCCCCTCTAGCTGCTTACCACTTCTAAGAGTGATGGTTTTCACATGCTCTTTAGGATTTGTTTCAGTGTTGCTCGGTAGTGCACCTTGTGACCTTGTTGCCAATGTGTTAGCCAATTACCCCATCTGTACTTCCAAATTTCTTATGGCAGCTTGTTGATTTTGGAAGTTTGTTTTTGTCTCTGTCATGAACTCTGTTGTGGCCTTAGTGAGTGTGGCCACCAAATCTTCCAAGGATGTCTTCTTTTCTTGAGGCTGAAATCCAAGTGGAGGTACCCTTACATTATTTTGATTATTGCTCCATGAGAAATTTGGGTGATTTCTAAACCCTAGATTGTAATTATTGGAGTACGGATTGTTTTGTTGTCGATTGGGATTTGAAATATAGTGAGCTTGCTCCGCACTTGATGTTGCAAAAGGATTGCCAACTTGACATTCGTTTGTAACATGTTGCCCAGCACACAATTCACAAACCTGCATAACAGAATGAACAGCATTAATACTCAACTGATGTAATCTCTTCTAAATAGAGTCTACCTTAGCATTTAAAGCAGTAAATGCTTCAATTTCATGTATCCCAGATGTTCTCTTTGACATGGTTCTTTCTGAAGGCCATTGGTAATTATTTGCAGCCATTTCTTCTATCAAATCATAAGCCTCATCAGTGGATTTGCTCATCAAAGCTCCTCCAGCTGCTGCATCAATGGTGATTCTTGTTGGATGGCTTAGTCCGCTGTAGAATGTTTGGACAACTAACCATTTAGGAAGCCCGTGATGTGGACACCTTCTCAACAAGTCTTTAAATCTCTCCCAAGCTTCATACAAAGTTTCCATATCGGCTTGGCTGAAGGTTGTGATGTCATTCCTCATTTTTGCAGTTTTTGCCGGTGGGAAAAATTTAGCTAGAAATTTGCTAGCTAATTCATCCCAAGTAGTGATGGTACCTGCAGGTAGTGATGTTAGCCAATTCTTTGCTTTATCTCTTAAGGAAAAAGGAAATAACCTTAATCTAATGGCGTCATCAGATACGCCATTGTGTTTGAATGTGTCACATATTTCCAAGAAATTTGCAATGTGAACATTTGGATCATCACTGGGTAATCCACAAAATTGGACAGAAGTTTGGATCATTTGAATTATTGCTGGCTTAATTTCAAAATTGTTGGCTTGAACGGTTGCTCTTGTAATGCTTGAATTTGTGCCATTTATTGATGGAACACCATATTCCCTCAATGTTCTATTTGCTGCTTCGTTGTTCATGGTTGCTTGTTGTTCCACTACTCTTCTTTCTCTTCTTAACCCATGAATAGTGCGTTCCATTTCAGGATCAAATGAAACAAGCTCAAGGCTTCTAACACGTCGCATACACAATCAAAGCACAACACCTGGTTCAACACAAATATAGAAAATAATCACATGTAAGCAATAAAAAAAAATTAAAATACAACTAGAATATTTAATTTTTTTTATTTTTTTTGTAAATAGTGTAACCAAATTTAAATAATAATATTGGATCTAAATGCAATATGAAAAAAAAAATTAAAAAAAATTAAATAAAAAATAAATAAAAATTAAAAATTAAAAAAAAAATAAAATAAAATAGAAAAATAATAATACTTGAGCACAAATCAGTAACCAATAATAATAATTAAAACAGAATTATATGCAAGCTATGTAATTTTTTTTTTTTTAATTGTATGCAAGCTATGTAATGTCACAGTGATATGGAATAGATATAAGAGACAGAAGACAAACAATTGGAATAGCTTAGTTGGCTAGAGTGTTTGATTGTCAACTATGTGGTCTCAGGTTCAAGTCCTTCCTTCCAGCACTTCTATATTTTTCTTTTCCACACTTTATTTTGATAAATAAACAAAGTATAAAATAGAATTAACTATTATAATTAAAAATAAAAATTACAACTAATAGTAAATTAAACAAGCTTAACAAAAAAAAAAATTGTTATAAATTTTTTTTGGTTCTTTTTTTTACTTTAATAGATTTTTTTTTATTTAATATTATAAGTTATGGTGGGGACCAGCAAGTGTGCCAATTTCAACTTTGGTGGACAAGATGATGGAGTGGGTTGCTAGCTTGCACGTTTACTTTACATATATGTATATATATATTTATATTTGTTTTTGTTTTTGTTTTTGTTTTTGTTTTTTAAATCAAATATATAAAAATAAAAACACACAAGTAATACACAAACGCACAAGTAAAACAAACAAACACATAATTATAATAGTAAATTCACTTGAATGAAAATTAATAAATGGAATCTAAATACTAGCTAATGGAATAAGAATTACTAAGAATACAACATATATACTAACACATACATAAAAGATAAAATATGTAAAATAAAAAGAAAAATTAATATATAATAAAATAGGTTTAAATTAACAATTGAGTTATTTGATATTGATATTATAACTGCCGATCCCCGGCAACGGCGCCAAAAACTTGATAGCGATTTTCCGCAAGTGTACGGATCGGACAAGTAATACAATAGTGAGTAGAATATCGTTCCCACGAGGATCGGATAATAATTACCAAAATTATATTAACCCAAATGTTATTTAAACAATTGATGAAGGGTGATTAATTAACAAAATAAAATAATAATGCAAAAATTAATTATGGAGAGTTCTAAGTTTTGGAGAGCACTAGGGTATTTCGATTTCACCTAATTAATCTAATTTAATTTAAATGGTTGATAATCCAAATTTAATTATTCATGCAATGATAATTAACCACACAAGTCAAATTTTTACTTCCGTTCCAATTATATTCTTGTGGTGTTTATTATCTAGATCAAGTTATAGATTTTTCCTTCCGGCCTAAATCTATATCAACATATCAATCAAATATTGGCCAAGTATTTGATAGCATTAAGCATAATAATAAACACTTGCATGAATAAAGAAAATCAATCCATGAGAATCAAATTATCATAATTAAACTACATCAAAATACCCTAGTTATAAAGTTTAGTTCATATTACAAATGATAAAATTCATAACATAATAAATGAACATAAACATAGGATTTAAAAGAAATGGAAGAAGAGAAAAAACTCTTTTGATGTGCAGAAATTTCTTCTCCAAAATGTTGTCACCAATCTTTGAAGAAATTTTCCACCAAGAATGCTCCAATTCTTCACTTCTTCAAGCTTCAAGCTCTCTCACGTTGGTTTCCTTCTCCCCAAATCAGCCCACTTATTTCTTTTCTTCTCATATTTATTCTCATCCTCTTTTCTTCTTTTCCCCAATTTCCTCCATAAGAAAATGGTCAACCATGCCCTACCTCCATAAATTCCTCCACCATGTTTCATACTTTTCTCCTCCATGTTTCATGCCAACCATGTCCCCTCAAAAGTCAAGATCCCATAATACAAAATAATCCCTCAACATACCAAGAATTACAATTTAGGGATTCTTGGAAGACATGGGCTTAAATTGATTAGGCTTTTGGGCTAGGCTTCTTTGGTCCAATTGGGCCAAAATCTTAATGAAATAAATAGCTCTACTAACCCTTGGAAAGGTCTCTTAATTGATCCACAATTCAGCCCAACTTGGAGAAAATAGAAGATAAATTCGTAGGTGTTGCTGATTTTTTGGCAGCTCCAACCTTCTGTCACTCCAACAGCCATAACTTTTTGTAGAAAAATCGGATTTGCGAACCGTTTGAAGCGTAGAAAACTAGACATACAGAGCTCTCACATATAGTTTTTTCATAATTTTTCGACATTCCAATTGATACAGTTTTTATTTTCAATTAGACCCTTGAACAGCGAAAATTCATGATTTTTACTCTTCTTTCTCAGTTTTCCTTCAAATCCTGCCAAAATGATAAATTACACAGACTTAATATAAAAAACATATAAAAGCATGAGAATTAAGTATAATATTAAGTAAGAATGGTATAGAAAATATGTAGGAAATATTAGCACATCAGTCATCCTCGAGGAAGTGCGGTAGTGCCCATTATGCTCCCCAACGTGGTGTGTAAGAGTTAAATTCTTCCTCCACTGCCTATGAATTGATTGTTAGGCTTACAGATTGCTGAGTTTACTCCACCTTTCTTTACGGTGAAACATAAATGTATGTCTATATAATTGGCATGCTTAAAGATGATAGTAAATAGTATAAGGTATCGAAATGAGGTAGCGATACCTGGTCACTTGTATATCAGGTATGCTTTCCTAAGGCCTGCCAACCATAAAGGTTAGAATAAAAGATAGGAATGCCACTTGGGGGTGAGGTGTTGCCTCAAACGGGCGTATAAGTAGACGCTGGCTCACCAATTTCAAGTATGTGGGGAGCGGGTTGTTTCCAGACACAAGAATGAGATACACACCAACGTATGCGAGAGATCCCTGATTACTCGCATTTTGCATAGACTCTTGTATAATCTGCACACAAAGAGAACCCCAGCTCCCCAATGTAACGGTATAGAAAGAGGCTGACCTGTCTCGAGGATCAAAATGCGAGATGCGTATAGGAAATACCCACATCGATATGTAAGTTTAGAGAATCATATCACAAGACGTACCTTTAAGTCAAGGTTAATAAACTTGAAAGATTACCTATCATGAGAATAAGCGAGACTTAGACCGAGCCAAAGGGCACCATGCACTAGCTCTCCAGTACGGCTCGAGCTCGATCCTTGGTTTATTTTCTCATAAATTTTGTGTTGTTATGAGAAGAACATGAAAGTAAGAGTTAGTAGCAGGCATCGCACATGAACACGTTACTGTCCACTATGATTTTCGATACATATGTTTTTGTTTACGCGATTCGGTGTATTTCACCTGTGTTCACGATCAACATGAAATCTAGCTCCCCAAGTGTCTCTTTGGGTTGTAGTAATTCTCTAATGTGCATAAAATATGCCTTTCTCACCACAAAGGTTGACTTTTTGTACGTTTCTCATAGACAACGCCAAATAGTTGTTGTCAACTTGCAACAATTACATTTATTTGTCTTGGGAATAGCCAAAGAAGAGTCTAGGTGAGAAGGTAGAGGCCGAATACCACCGGAGGAGACGGGCAACAAGGGGCTCGACCCGCTGGCTGGGAGAGCTGAAGGGTAGAAGCATTGATGTGTGATTTATGCATAATTAATTTGGACAAGTGTACCCTAGTCAAATATGCATATATTGATAAAAAGAGTGTCGATCTCACGAGAACTAGATCACAATACTAAAACAATTTTAATTTAAGTTAAGTTGAACTAATTAATTAATCAGATGGATAAAAAGAAAAATAAATGAAAAGATTGAATTCTTTATGAGAAAAATTAATCAATAAATGCACTAGGGTTTAGATTTCATTTAATCTGAGTTATGTAATTATCTATTCAACCCGATTCAAAACCGCAAATACCCTTACAGTATTTTATAATTATTTGCATGTGATGGTGGATTTCCCTCAATTAATTAATAAACTTTCTCAAGTCATATTAATCTTTTATTAATTTAATTTCACTATCAAATTTTTGAACAGATATCAAGGAAATAAATAAGCATTTAGTTCTTTGAAAACCTCTAATCTCGGAAGGGGATTTGACTCAGTAAACTTGCTCGATTTCTACACATGAGTTAATCATCTTTTGATCTCATAGTCTAGCATGTAATTTATATTGCCTATGAATCTAATTTATAACAATCATTTAGTCAATCATGCATAAATCATTAAATCATTAAAAGATAGTCAATCTTTTAAAGCATTAAACGCAACAATATAAATTTCTCACGCAAATAATAATCAGATTTTGAATCGAACTAAATAAATAATCATATAATTCCAAAATTAAAATTTATCTAAATCCTAACTAAAATAAATTAACTAGATATTATTAAAATAAAAAATAAAAAAATAAAAACTTCCTACACATATCTAGAACAGATCTGGGTCAGATGGATCCACTCCAGGGCGACTGCTTCCTTGGTGCCTTCTTCAGTTCCCTCGCTCTTCCTGTGCGCCGCCACCCTTTTCCCAATTCCTTCGTCTCTCTGTGTGCCGCTCTCCCAAAGCTCCCAAATCTCTAGCCTTCTCCTTTATTTTTATTATTATTATTATTATTATTATTATTATATATGTGTGTGTGTGAAGTTACGCACAGCCCCAACTCATCTTCCCTTTTTTACTTATAATAATATATTATTATATTTAAAGTGCAAACTTACTCCACGTTCATTCACGTCACTTAATCTTAATATAATGGATAATATAATATTTAATATATTATTAATTATATTATAATATTATTCATATATACTATTTAGTTATTTTTATTTATATTATAATATTAATTTTATAATTTTTTTCTTTCTTTCTTTTTTTATGACCAAAATTTTGAAATAATATCCTTTACTGAGTTCTTACAAAATAAGATTAAAATAATATAAAATCCATATAAACACATATTTATGTAAAAAAGTTAGCACAATGTTAAGATGAAAATTAGATAAAAATATGTATACAATTAAATCCTATCAAATACTCTCACACTTAACCTCTTGCTTGTTTTCAAGCAAAGCAAAGAAAAAATTAAAAAAATAAATATTTCATTTTCATGTTAGGCCAAAATCAAGAATTCCAACAGTATATCAACGCATAATTAATCTCGAAATTGGTTACCTTTCATATTATCATATCAACTTTAAATCCAAAAACATTAATTGAAAGAATTAATCATACAAAATCATCACTTTTGATACTATGCATACTTTGAAATTAATTCATGAAACCTTGCAACTAACACAATTAAATGATGCAATATCTTTCTTACAATCACTCTTTCCACTACTACAAACATAAGGAGTAACAGGGATGATTTTTTTTTTTTTTTGAATAATCATTCCTAAGCATTACTTAGCTTTTGATACGAATGTCGACATTTTGTGATGAAAACACCCAATTATTCTCCTAAATAATTGTTTAGAATGCATTTGCATACTCATATTTTGAACTACCATTTGACGTGAAAGGATGATGCAGGAGCACACTATCAACCCCCAATTACTGCTAAGGAGTTCAAAACATAAGAATAGATAAATAGCAATAACAATTTTTTTTTCATTTTGTTTTGTTCTTTTTTGTTTTTTCATCATCCCATTTTACTTCAACTTTATTTAGGCTTAGTTTCAAGAAATAATCACAATATTATTCTCACATAATCAATCATGTATAATCACAAAAAAATCCCATGAATTTTGTCAAGAAGCATACATTTCAATAATCATGATAATCCAGCATAATCAATTCATTTTTCTTAATAGTGTTAAACCTAGAATCAATAGTCAAATAGAATAATTTTCAATTTTGAGTTAACTATGCATTGAACCAAAGTTAATATAGGAAACATGAAATCGACCTAGTCATGAAAATAAAACATTTCTCTAAAGAAAATCATCATTCATGCACATGATATATTTTTTTTCTTTTTTTTGACAATAATAAAAAAATTAAGAATTATTGAATTTTCCTCCCCCACACTTAAATTAAACATTGTCCCCAATGTTTAAAAATAAGAAAAGAGAAAAAGAAAAGCAATACTCCCTTGATGTAGGCCTTCTTGAAATACTTGAAAATTGCTGGCCTTATTCTTTTAAAAGATGAAGGATTGGATTTCAGCATGAAACAAGCCCTACAAAAAGAAAGATAAAAAAAAAAATGGAATAAGAAAGCAGTCCAAGACATTCTAAAAGTTAAGAGAAACAAAAAGAAAAGAAAAATAAATAATATTTTGAATGCGTTGCCTCCCACCAAGCGCTTATTTATAGTCATTAGCTTGATTTGGTTGTCATTCTCAATGAGGCTTAAATTCAACCAACCTTTTCTTCTTTACCATTATTTCCTTCAATACTTTGTCATGATTGGGTATTAGATAAATAACATCAAACAAATGGATGTTAATATAAAAATTTTTAAACCTCTTTAAAAGTTTAATAGCTTGTTGAACCAAATTAGCTATAAGAAATATTTTTGAAAAAGGAATAGGGGTTTCAAAAGATTTTAAATTAAGAGTGGAAGAACTTCCATTTTTCTTCACTGATAACTCATGGTCTTTTTCTTTGATTTCAAGATCTTGTCTTTCTTCCTCTTTTGTATGCTCTTCATTTTTTTCTTCTTTTTCAAGTTCTTTTTTACTTTGCAAAGTGACGACTTGTACTTGTTTCCTTGGATTCTCCTCAATATTGCTAGGTGCTCCTCCTTGTAGCTTTTTCAAAATTGTTTGAGCAAGTTGTCTAATTTGAGTTTCCATGTTTTGAAGTCTTGCCTCGTATTATTGATAAATTTTTCCATCATGTCCTCCAAATTTGATTTTTCTTCTAATAGATTTTGATGTTGTTGTTGAAAGCTGGGAGGTGTTTGTTGTTGATCATTACTCCAAAAGAAATTAGAATGGCTCCACCATTCAGGATTGTAAGCGTCAGAGTAAGGATTGAAATTAGACATATTGCCACCATACGAAATAAAATTAGATTGTTTAGAAAAAGAATAAAAAAGATTTCCTACTTGACAATCAACACTAATGTACCCCCTCGCCCACAATGCTCACAAGAAAAAAAATAAAAAGGAGAAATATTCATTGTTGAAACCTTCAAAATTTTCACATTCTTATTTAATGTAACTATTTGAACAGATAAGACAATGATAGGATCAAAGTTATAAATGCCAACTCCCTTTATATTTTCTCTCTCATTGCCCCATTGATAAACTTTGGGCATCATCTCCTGAAAAAGTTAAGAATTAAAAATTAAAAATTCCATAAAAAGTAAAGAAAAATAAAAATAATCATAAATAAATTAAATAAAAAATTAATCCAAAAAGGAAAACCTATAAAGAAAAAGAAAAGAAGTAAAAATTAAAAATTAAATTTTAAAAAAATAAAATAAAATAATAAAATTAAAATATTTATCCTAAAGTAAAATATATACATGTTCAATCTAAGGTTAACTTATATATTTTTGATATACAATAAACTAGTCCCCGACAACGGTGCCAAAAACTTAATGTGTGATTTATGCATAAGCGTAATTTTTTAAAGTTCTTGTGCTTGGGCATAAGCGTAATTTTTTAAAATTATGGGGAAAGAATGAAAATTTTCAAAGTTGTGAGGATGTGTAAATTCTGAAAACTTGAGAACTTGAGGGCAAAGGGCCAAAGTGCTAGAGAATGAAATAAGGAGGATTGAAATGCAAAAATGCAGTGTGAACACTACAACAAGGTCGACGGTCGCACTGTGGCGGCCGACCATCAGCATCAAATCGTCATTTCAGGCAGAGGCTAATGCCATCATGGCCTAAGGGATGAAACTCGAGGCAAGAAGCAACCAGATTGGCCAGAAATGTTATAAATAAGGAGGTTTTTGGCCGAGGGTTTCATCAAAAATCAAGTTGAGGAATTCAAGTATTGGGGGGAAAATTGGAGGGTTTTGTTAGAGGGCTTTTGATCTCCAGAGTGGGGTAAATTTTTGAAAAATTTAAGGGAGTTTGGAGGTGTTTTGAAGAGGTTTTGAAGCCTCGTCGAAAAACCATGGGTTGTTGGAGCCGAGGAGTAATCAGTCAATTTAGGGACATTTTGATCGGATTTTCGAGCTAAGGGTTGCTCTATCGTGATTGGAATGAAGTATAGGGCAAGGAAGATGAGGAAAAACGATGAAAAAAGAGATGAACAAGTCGCTGCACTGTGGCAACCAACCATCGACATCAAATCGTCGTTTCAGGCAGAGGCTAATGCCATCATGGCCTAAGGGATGAGACCCAAGCCAAGAAGCAATCAGATTGGCCAGAAATGTTATAAATAGGGAGGTTTTTGGCCAAGGGTTTCATAAAAAATTAAGTCGAGGAATCCAAGTATTGGGGGGAAAATTTGAGGGTTTTGTTAGAGGGCTTTTGATCTCCAGAGTGAGGGATAAATTTTTGGAGAATTTGAGGGAGTTTGGAAGTGTTTTGAAGAGGTTTTGAAGCCATGTCGGAAAACCATAGGTTGTTGGAGTCGAGGAGTAATCAGTCGATTTAGGGACATTTTGATCGGATTTTGGAGCTAAGGGTTGCTCTATCGTGATTGGAAGGAAGTATGGGGCAAGGAAGAGGAGGAAGAACGATGAAAAAAGAGACGAACAAGTCACTGATAACGAGGAAAAGGTTAGAGAAGATGACCAACAAATCAAGCGCGTGATACGCACACACGAGGTGAGTAGACGGGGGAGCGTGAGGTAAGAAAAAATAGAAAAAAAAAAGGAAAAATAGAAGAAAAATGGAAAAAAAATTCAAAAAAATTAGGAAATTAATTTTTATTAATTTTTCTTGATATATTGGTCAAGAAAATACCTGGGCACATGTTTCGAGGTAGGGCATGAGTTTCGAGAAAGTTTAAATAGTTAGATCAAGATGAATGGTTTATCCCAAAAATTTAAACGTGAAATGATTTACCTAAGTTGAGCGTGAATTTCACGAGAGTTGCAAAAATATATGCGATTTACGTGCATCTTGTCATATCTGTGCATGCTATATTACCTCAGTAATTGTGATATTTCATTTGGGATGACATTATTGACATCCAAGTGGTCCATGGTGGGATGGGATATTGCCTAGTAGCATGACCTCCATTTTCCCCAAGTTAGTTTTTTCGAAATGACCGTAGAAGTATCTCGTGCCGTGTGATTGCCGGGATGATTGTTGAAGGTTCTGTGTGCTAGAATGCTAACAAAGCTACCTTGGGGCATCTGTTGATTCATGTTCATACATCATACATTTATAAAAAATTATTTCAAACCCTCATTTAGAAGATTCATCTTTTAATTTAGATTTTGTCCTTAGAATATTTAACATTCCAAGTGAGACAAGCAGTGGGAAAGAAAAGGAGATTGCGGATATATGATTGTACTAGTAGTCATGTAATGGTCCTACACTCATGCGAGGACAAGTTTTGAGAATCTTGATAATAAGTGGCATGTTATGGCTATTATCTTGTCTACCGGATATTATAATTTTTATGTTATTAAGAACAATATTTTGTAGTTTGTGTTCCCTTGTGATTATAATATCACATCAGGTTTCGATTCTGTTTTCAGAAGTATTTAATTTACCATTCCTTAGCTTATCATTTGGAATGCTAAATATTTTATGTTTAGAGATTTTTAAATATGGTATTTTGAGAATTCCGAGATGGTATTGCAAGAAATATATATATATATATATCCAAAAAAAAAATCCAAAATAATGACACGCCTTAGAAGGGCGGGTCGTTACAATACATACGTATGATGTCTCCAATATGAGCCTTTAAGGGAGTAGGTTCCCGATGAGCTTGAAGAGCCTGGAGGTATCTTCCGGGTGAAAATGCCTCGATGAGTATCCTTTAGGTGGGTCCGAAGAGCCTTTAGAGTCACCAAGTGAGTTGGGCTCGGAAGACTTTGAGTAAGCCCCTAGCCTTCACATGTTCAGGCTTGACCAGATATTTGTGCGGATGCTCGAGAGGGTTGTCCACGAATACCTGTTAATAGGAGGCTCGTGGCATGGTGCAGTGCGCGGTGCAAGGGCATATAGGGGCCGAGGGCAGCGTGGGCGCGCTAGGGTGTGAGGTAGGCACGAAGTGGGGCGTACATGGCGTGTATGGGTGTAGTTGGTGGAAGGATGGGGACGGTTGGGGCTACACATACGGGTTGTTACCTTGCGGGGGCGCAGAAAGGCTGCATGTGGGCACAATTGGCACGTGGGGGCACACATAGGTGCTACATGGTCAATGGAGATTGGTCGAGCAAGGTAGAGGCATGGCCAGCAAGCTGAGGCACACACGAGGCCAAACATAGTTGTGCATAGTTGCGTAAGGGCATGGCATGGCTGAGTCTACGGGAGACTCTTTGAGGCTGGGTCCTTGGATGACCCATATGGGTCTTCGAGTGACTAGGATGGATCTTTGGGGCTGAAAGGGTACTCGAGGCCCTAGATGGCCACGTATGGCCGAGGATGGCACTGGATGGTCTTCGGGGTGCCCGAGAAAGGGAGTATCCCAGACATCCAAAAGACAAACGCATTGGCTGGTGCACGTAAGGCCCAAAAGGCCAGCAAAGGGGCGCTAGGGTGAGGTCGACCCTTTTTGTAGGGGCAACTGCCTTGCCCTTTCTCTCTTTTTCTATATATATGATATTTTTTTGATATTTTTGGCTTTTTCCCTTGACTCTAAAAGGCGATATCTCGATAAACAAGCGTCTAGTCAAGGGCATGTTTCCCGAGGACCATGGGTGCATTTCTCAAGAAATATTAGCTTGGTTCTTGAGAATTATGGGTAGGCTTCCCAAGGACTTTTTCTAGGGGAACTATCTCGAGGACTGCCCCACAATAGTAACATATGAGTATTTGTGTGTATGACTTAGGAATATCAGTGGTATAATATAGGGGTATTTATTGCATAACATATGGGTATCTGTGGTGTAATGGAGGTAAATTCTACTATAACGTAGGCCTATTCGACATATAATATATATGTATTTGGAGTATAGTATATGAGTACTTGTGGTATAACATATATAGGCAAGCATCATCAGGGTACAATGTTAGTGTATTTATAATATAACATAAATATTTTTGTGGTATAATGTAGAGGTATTTGTGGTATAACATAATATAACTTTGTGTTATAATATAGGGATATATATCCATATATACCTTAATATAACCTAGCAGTATCTATGATATTTCATAAGGCTATTTTCTGATATAATATAGAGGTATTTATAAGGTTTTCATTTTTTGCTTGGATTACTTTATTTATCTATTTAAGTTGTTGTTTGACTTGTTTATAACTATTGCTGTAATTTTATTTATTTAGTACGATTAGAAAATCTATAACTAATGGATATGGTTACGAATATTATGCCAAATTTAGGTTACACTTATCTTAAAAAATGTAACAAATTCAACCTGCGTCCATCCCTAACCATGCTAGAAATTTAGGTATTATCATGAAAAAATTTATGACGTCCCTTGGTATAATGGATATTTTTTTTTTCATGAAAAATGCTATTAGTATCTTAATAGTGTTGGATTGTCTTAAATTCAAATTGAAATAGGATGTTTGTATTCAATTCAAAATTCAGTTATAAGTTTAAGATTTTTAAATTATTTTATATATTATTTGTCCCAATAAATGAAATTGCATATCTAATTATCTAATTAATTTGTGTGCAATTAAAGAGATGTTGAGTCAGAATAAGATTATGGATTGTGTTAAGTTGGAGGGTTAAACATGAGATAGGTCAATGTTTAACTCTTTTATATATATCCATTATTATTTACCTAATAAACTTTGTTATAAAAAGCAATTTACCACATCAATTGGTATATTAATACTTAACCGGTGATAATATAATTGTTTACAACTAATAGTATTTGTAGAGGGAACACAACAAATGTGTATAAAAGAAAATTAAACCAAAGCAGAATCATTTGTCAGTGGAAATGCTGATTTTACCCCATTTGTCACTTCCATTAAGTTTGGTGAACACGGTAGTTCGACTTGAAATTCTATTACAAAAGGGACATTTTTACTTTTAAATCATTTAATTAGGGGTGTGCCAATAATCGATTTGATAATCGATTAAATTGAATCGAGGAATAAAATCGAACTGAATCGACTAATTAAGCCGAAAAACTGAACGAACTGAAAATTAAAAAAATCGAACTCAAACTATATAAATTGAATCAAACTGATTAAACTAAAGAAACACAAAAAAATTGAAGAAAATCAAAATAACCGATAGAAAATACACAAAATAAAAAAAAAACGACATCATTTTATAAATATCAAAACAAAATCATTTTAAAGTTTGATTGGTACGGTTCTTCAAACCAAAAAAAAAAAAATTGAACTTTTGAAAAAAATTAACCAAATCCAATCGATGCAAGAAAAAAAATTAAACCGAACTGACAAATTCAGTTAGTTTGGTTTAGTTAGTTCGGGTAAACTGAACTTTTGCTCTTTCTACATTCAATTGCTTTAATTTTGGTGTGTTTATTTAATGTATTTTATTTGTGAATTATTTGGTGTGTCCAATAGATAACCTAATATAGATAAAAACAAGTAGTAATTGGACATTCTCAAAAATATATATCTATGGATAAATTACACGGTTAGTTTTTGTCAAATTCTTTTAACAAAAACTAACATTGTAAACATTAATATAAATTTAAAAATCATTTGATTGTAAGATTTATGCTTAATTTTAACATTAAGTGATTTTGGATCTATATTAATGTATATTACATTAGTTTTTATTAACAGAATGTGATGAAAAATAAAAAATTGGACTGAATTATAATAAAAACTAAAGTTTGGTGGCTATGATGATGACAGAATTAAAGTATAATGACCAGTTTGTTATAGGGTACAAATTTTTAACACCTAACAGTATAATTTATATCATAAAATATGGTGATAATAATACGACTTTGACATTTTATTTAAGGTAAGTAGTGAACAAATCTATCAATTAAGACAAATCATATGAAATAATGAATCACACGGTATGAAAGCTTTTGAATGTAAGATTGTGAGTGCAGTGTCAACAAAACCACAGGGATTTGAAGTAGAGATTTTCTTACCTCAGTCACTTTAATTGCTAAAATTACCTTCTTCTTTCCGTCCCAGAATTTACAGAATTTTCTTCTTCTTCTTATTGATATGAAATATACAGAATCCACTTACAAAATTTAGATAAATTAAGCAAAGCTATAAAAACTGGTATAATTTCTCGATATCATATGTGTCAATATCAAAACAAGCAGATGAGAAGAAAACAAAATCAAACAACTCACTGGTGAACCACGAGCCCAATCCTTGTGCACTGGAGACATCTTTTTTCGGTGTTTGAAAATGAAGCCTTATCCACTGGAAATGGATGTGGTAGAGCCACTAACCCATCTGTGAGCATTGGTTACAGAATCGGGTGAAGGTGGCACCTTGCCACTCTTCAACAACACAGCATCATCGCCCTCAGGGGAAGGATGAGGCCATCTATGATTTAAGGGCTCTGAATTGTCAATTTGTTCCCCATTGTTCTCCTCGTCTTTGTAATCTTGAATTTCCTTCAAAGCCTCCAGAACTTCATTCATGCTTGGCCTCATTTCCTTTTCGAGTTGTAGGCATCGAAAAGCCACCTCTGCCACTGATGTAGTCATCCTTTCGACTGAAGTGTTTGACTCAAACCCAAGAGAAGGATCAATCAGCTCATTAAATGCACGGTTCTGGATTCGGTTTATTGCTAAGTTAGCCAAATTAATCTCATGCCTATGTCTGCTAATGTCAACGGCAGGCATGGATGATATGAGCTCAATCAGCACAACTCCAAAGCTATAAACGTCACTCCTATCAGTAAGTTGGTAAGATTGGTAATAGTCCGGATCAACATAGCCGGGAGTCCCCTGTGGAGCTGTAGAGACGTGTGTCACATCTGTTGGGAGGAGTCTTGAAAGCCCAAAATCAGCAACTTTGACAGAAAAATTGTTGTCAAGCAGTATGTTGTCAGTCTTGACATCGCGGTGGATGATATCAGTAGCGTGGAGGTAAGCCAATGCACTGGCAGTTTCCACGGCTATGCTCATCCGAATAGGCCATGTGAGCAAGCCATCCCTGGCTCGGTCGCCATGGATGTGATCGGCAAGAGTGCCATTAGGAATGTACTCATAAACAAGCAACAGTTCCCGGCTGTGGCGTGAAGTGCAGCCATAGAGGGAAACAAGATTGTGATGGCGCAGGCAGGTTAGGATTTCGACTTCATTCAGGAATTGCACCACGCGCCTCGAGTTTTGTTCGAATAGGCGTTTAACTGCCACTTCCCTTCCATCCTGAAGTATCCCTGGTTGAGAAGAGATCAACAATTGTGATTAGACATAATTCATATGCAGATTCTCTGATTTGATATTGTAAGCTTGGTGATGCGGTGACAAATATGAACAACTTTAAACCATCTTACCATGGTAGACAGTGCCAAAACCTCCATCTCCGAGTTCAGTGGAAGGATGGAAATTGTCTGTCGCTTGTTCAAGTTCAGCATATTTGAAGACAGGAACTCCGAAGAAGACACGGCTGAATTCAATCTCAGCTGAGGGATCGGCGGAAATGTTCCTTGACAACAGATGTGAAGAGAAATACTTCCGTCTTTTGCATCGACGGATAATCAATACAATAGTCAAGCAAATGGCAAGGACTCCGCCAGTGACTAAAGAACAAACAGGTGGTGGTCATCACCAACAAGAAAGAAGCAGGGCAGAAACAGAACAATGAAAGAACAAATAGAGAAGTTAGTTTAGAAGGTTTTCTTTACCTAAGGGAAGGATCAGTTTGAGGTTTGGCCCTGCAATAAACAGTAGGTTAAACGAATTATTAGGTAATAGTCTGATACATATTATTGCAGACTCTCCCTGGCTCAAGCTTTTTGGGAGAAAGAGGCACCATGATACTGCTGAAGACGGAGAAGTAACAGCAGGCATAGCTGCAAGATTCATGTGCAGGTGTAGTAGAGAAGTACCCTTTTTTTTTCCTGTGCAGTGAAATTTTGAGCTGATGGTCAGGCATTGGCCTCCTCTCCTGTTACATTTGAGACAATCCTCGGACGCTTGCAATTCGATATTAAAGGTACCATTCAATAGTTTTAATAGATCGTCATCGTTCTCACCAGTTTCAGTTTTCTTTTTAGATGGCGTCGAAGTCAAAGGCCGAAAAATGGTGTCGCAGCCATGAAAAGAATCGGCAGAAGCAGAAACATTGTGATCATCATCTGGTAGATGCTTGTTGTAGTACAAATAGAAATCATCACAGCCTGTGTAGTTGAAATACTCATCATGTGCTGAAGGGCTAAGTTGATAGCCTTTCCAGCACTTGAAGAGGGTGAAATTTTGAGGGATAGTGAAGGAAATAGACGGAGAATTGGGTAAGCTCAAATTCCTGAAGCCACTGCAATTTCTGGCACGTAAACGATCTGTGAACCCTGGGTCATGGACGACTGTAACACGGCCGTAACCGCTGGGACTGGATAAGATGTCAGTTATCGCAAAGAAGGTTTCTTTTTCACTTCCAAAATTGATAAATGATACAGGATGTTCGCGGTCATCGCAAAACACAGTGCACAGCCCGCACTGGGAATTGTTGATATTGGAGAAAGGAAAATAAAGCTGTGGTCCGGAATTTCCGCAGCGAAACGACTTGGGACAGCTAATCTTGATATTATTGTTGCTGTTATCATGGGCAGAAACAACGGGATGAGACAGGAAATACAAGGCCACAAACGGAAAGAAAGAAACAGCCGCCATCGATCTGAACTTTCTAGGCAGCCAAACGCCAACTGTTCACTGCAATTTAATTGGGCAAAAGAGGATGGGAATTAGAATACAAGAATCGCTAAATATGCATGTTTGAGATGATGAAATAATGAAGGAATTTGCAGCTCAAGCACGGCCGTGAATTGACCCCGAAGACTTCGTTCCAGTCACCAGAAAGCATTCCATTGCCCAGCTACGCTAGAAAATCCAATCCAATGGGGGAGGAGGAGTTTGAGTATTTTAAAGGTGAAATTCACACTTAAAAAAATATAAAAAGTTCAACGAAAAAATTAGAATAAAAAAGTAGTTGGGCTCAAAAGTGGAGAAAAACTTTCAATCATATTCCACAACAATCAGAAGAGTGGGATAGAATCATCAATTATGGTCTAGGCACTTGGAAAAATTTGTGCGTGATCAAATCATTTGTCCTGTATAAGTAAAAAGGTGGGAAAGAAATTGGAGAAACTAAAAAAAATACATGTGAAAAGCTTATCCTTTTTACTCATCTTTTATTTTGATTTACTTAAAACATTGTCCTCTGTTTGGAGGGTTTAGAGGAATCTTAGAGAGCGTTTGGTACGGAGAAATTTTTAAATTCTTGGGATTCATAATTTTTGGGAATATTCTTAGAAATTTTTAATTTTTAGGATTTATGTAATTCTATGTTTGGTTAGTTTTAAATATTCTAGGAATGTTGAATATTCTTTTCTAGAAATCTTACATTCCTATATTTAGTTTAAATGCAACATTTTTGAAAATTCATGTTTTTTTACAAAATTACCCTCATTTGATTTTTTGTTTAAAAATGATAAATTCTTCCTACTATATAAAATATTAGGACCTACATCTTTAGGAAGTAAAAAAAATGTCATTTTTTTATACATTATATATGTATATGAGTGTGTGTATATATATAATATATATAATATGTTTGTATGGGGTTATAAAAGGGTAAGGGCTGTTATAGTCTTTTTCTTTGTTAAAAACATTGCCAAGTCCATGAAAAACTTGGATTCCTAATCCCCCCATGAAAATTTTTTTGTGGGAAAGTTACTTAAAAATTTTTCTCAGGAATCCTATTTCCTAGTATTCTTTTTTATAAAAAAGTTGTACCAAACATGAGAATATAAATTCCCAACTTAACATTCTCATGAATCTTAAAATTTCTCTTATACCAAATGTCCCATTAAAGTCTTATTTAAGTAATGAAATTAAATATCACATGTGGCTAAGGATGCAACTCGGTACTTTGATAGAACAAGTTCAGCTTATAAAATTAAGATAGTCTGTCTTTTTATTAATTTTACCAATTATACATCATTTTAATAGGATAAATTTGAGAATCCCGACATAAAGTTATATCATGACCACACCTTGGAACATATATATCAATGTCTTGTGGTCGAATTCGAGATCAAATTTAAATACTATATATGTTAAACCTTGCAAAACTGTAACTGAGACTTTGAAAAATAAGCCAAAAAGTAAGGATAAGGAGGACTGGGAATGGCTTCTGACTAAACACTTTCTAATTAAGAATTTTTAGGTATGATCTAATTGTGCAAAATAGTTTTAATGTTGTGGTTCTTTACTATTACATGTCTCAAATGATAATTATTTTTTTGTTCTTATATAGAAAATAATCTCTCAAGACTCTCAAAATAGAGCTAAATCTTCAATGCTGATTGCACGAGTAGTAAGCTTCATGGAGAGATTATTCATGAAATTGTAATAAATTTCAATTTATTTATTTATGACGTTTATTATCTAATATAATTTTTCGTTTGATGATTTTATATATAATTGCCAAAGGGGAGGAAAAAAAGGTAATCCACATGATATGGGAAAGTTCTTTTTCGAAACTCGAAAGAATAATGGAAAGTTGGTTAAGCTTGAAACTGAATAAAAATATGTACGTTTTACTATTTTAACTTTTATTAAAGTTTCTTTGAGCAGTATTCTCCCATTCAATTTTAAGTCTTTAAATTTTACAGAATCAAATTATAGAAACCATTCAAGCAGAGCTAATACTTTCTAATATTGAGGTAATTGAAAAATGTTTTGGAACGCAACATCACAGCGCCATGTGTTTGGCTATGGAGGTGGAATCAAATGGAAAAACTTCAAAGATCCTAGTAAAAAAAAAGATGGAAGAGCTTCAAACTAAACTTAATGACAAGGATGAAGAAAATCGCACCCTAAAGAGACACAATATAGAGTTTGAAGAGAGATTGTGAAGGGTTGAATATTTCATGCAACAAAACCCAAATGCTTCAACTGAATTTCTCCCATCTTGTAACGCCCCACTTTCCCGATGGGAGCGTTATTCACTTGGAATCTCGAGCATAGATTTTTTTTTTCTCCTCAACACATACTCAACATATGCTTAACATAAACAAAATCCCAATAATCCTGAGCCATTTTCTCAGCATATTAACTTAAGAACAAACTAAGACTAACAACATCATCACATCAGCGGAAACAGAATCGAAACCTCGAAAATACATAACCAAATTCACTTAATTCATACCATAGGATTTGAACCATCGTTTGACATAACATCTTCAAAGAAAAAATATATCAGGTCTTATCTCTCAACCATAACTACTAATACCTCGAGCATAGACAAAATATATGCTAACGGTTACAATAAAATCAACAGCTACATCTTGATAATGCCCTTCCCCTTAGTGCCACTGCTTTCACCTGGAACGTTTGAATATTCTAGAGATATAGTCCAAATTAGATGCTTAATCATCTAAGTGAGAGTTCAAAAATATTTTCATGAATATATGCAAACATAAATAACATCGACAATCCTTTAACATTCATTCAATATAAACTCATCCTGACATGACCCGACATACCTCAGCCCAAGAGAATCCCACGTAGCACATAACCCTAACCGGGAAAAATACAATCTCTCTAAAGGCAACACATCCACATCGACACACTGACATAACGCAATCCGACTTAAAAAGGGCAATATCAACACATATCTCCGACATCTCGGGAAAAATCGTTACCTCTCCCTACCTGAGAGGGTCCATGTCAACGCAGGAACCTGGCTCACCACAATTACGTCAGAAATTACGTTCCCACTCAAAAGCACCCAGATCCCACATGCCAATGCCACAACCACGACCTTGCTTAAAGGGGAAAACCTCACGCATGAACTCGGGTATCACCCCATATCATGTTAGGCATTATGCTCACACCCAGAAGCATTTCGGATCTCGTCACACCCTGGCCACAAGATGATTAACACTATCACTGGGAATCCACGTCCACCTCGGGAACAATACTACCGCTCAATGGTCCTGGAGTGTTGTCCACTCGCAACCTCGCCACTTTGAGCCGGTCCGGGGTGGTGTCCACTCGCAGCCCCACCACCTAGTCCTATAGGGTGAAGTCAGTCTCAGCCTTGTCCCAATGGGTATTTTCCTTTGGCACGCTACCCTAATGCTATCACTCAAGTACCTCACACGGGTTGATGACACACATCCCACATAGACATCACAAAACATGTCATTACCAACATCATTAACCATGCATCGTTTAAACATCATTTCATGAATCATAACTTATTGCACAAAATCAATGCACATGCATAAAAACATTTAAGGACGAACCGCCCTCTTTTAAAACCATCATCTCATGTTAAAACTATTCACATGCAACAAAACCTTTTCCGTGAAATCAAATCAAGTTTGAAATAGACATTTCCACATGGAACAACTTAGTTTTCAGTTGAACTACTCACACATCAAATCATTTGCATGAACAAATCAAGTTTTATGCAGGTAGAACTCTCACCTTTAAACTCAACTCGGATTTCCTCGAAAAGCGTGCACTGCCTCGATTAGCATGCCAATCCTCAAACTTCGCACAAGCTACTTCACCTCAAGTTTCAAGGCACCCTAAGCATCATATTCATTTCAATAAGCATCAAAACCCTAATCTTTCCTAAATTTCCTCACATTTCCTCATTTTTCTCTCATTTTCTCTTCTAAAAATTTCAATAAATATCCAACAAACTATTTTCTCCAATATTTCTTCACTAAAAATCATAATAAGCTATGAATATCAATAAAAAATTACTGGTCTTACCCGAAAGTTTCATTTTCATGCAGAACGAGGTTGCTCGATGCGAAAATCGAGACACCAGAAACTCTAAATCCAAAAATAATTGCACACACTTCAAGATCTCAACATTTTAGGAATTTTAAGATTTTTTCCAGATTTTTACTCAGTTGCACGTGCCCTCACGCGCCACCAAAAGATCAGCCACGCGCCTGCGCATGAAAGTCGCGCATGCACTGCATGTGACTCCTTTTCTCCGGCGAGCTAGTTCGCCGGCTAGCGTCGGAATCCGCCTTCGATCACACCTTGACGAAGCCCTCCTCCAATAGATCCCAACGCCACCTCTTTCTGCCCGAACGGAGCACCGGAGTCCCTTCGATTGGCCAGCCAAAGCCTCGGTCGACACTACCGCCTCCCAACTCCGATTTGCTTCGAAACCCTTTCAAATCGACACCAAAACGCCTCAAACTCTCTAGAAACCTCCCTCAACTCATGGGCTTCAAAATCCCTATGCTTTGAGCCTCTAATTCGTTCGGAAACCCCTTCGATTTGATGCCTCAAAATCATGAAACCCTCGGCCAAACGTTTGGCTATTTATAGCCACAATCAGCCCTCGAATCGGGTATGGCTGCTTAACCCGAAGGCTCGAGCTTCTCCAACACCTCTTGGGTAATCCAAATACACCGACCAAGCCCTCAAAAACTCTATTTACAGGTCAGGCATGGCCGACAAAATCGTGGTCCATTTCTTCGATTTTTTAGCCTCCTTCGAGCTCGTCGATGACCCAGTCTTGTTGCCCACGCTTGCTCGACCACCTACCTCAAGATTCCAATGGGCTGATGGCCTCGATCCTTGGCCAACAGTGGCTATCATCCATGGCAGGTTGCTGGTCGGCCATGGCTGTGCAATTTTTCCAAAAATTGCACTTTAGCCCTCATGCAACTTCACTTTCACTTGGCCCCTTTTTTGAAGCCCCTGAACTTTCTGATAATTCCAATAGGATCCTTATGCTCTAAAATCCTCACTTCCTTTTTTGAAGATTCTGAAAAATTATTGTTTCGACCTCTCTCCGGCCGATTCGATAAATTTTAAGAAATTACACTTTAGCCCGAATTTTCGTTTCGGCCTTTAATCCTTTTGTTTCTTCCAAAAACCACTGAAGGGTTGTTCTATACACCAAATATGACCCTCCTCGGCGTTTCGTTGACTTTTCGAAAGCCCCTTGTGATTATTCGATATTTCAGCCCACATCGCAGCTGCAATTTAGTTATACTGAAAACTTTTCCCGATCCCATTTCTTTTGATGCTAAAAATCACTTCTCGACTTGCTTATTAATACTATATTACTTTCCTTTGATATCTAAGTCTCGGGATACTCCATTCAATTGATTCGACAGCTTATTTCACTATCAAACCCAATTTTCGGTACTCAAATCTCACTTAAATGACGTGGCAGTCTTATGCCAAAACGGGGTCTTACACATCTACTCTTGACAAAGATGTCCATGAGGTTCTATTCACATCATAGTTTTGTAGGGATTTATTTATTTTTTCATGACTTGAATATAAGACTATTTTTAGATACATGATTACTTTTGATCCTAAAGTTTTGTTTTTCTTTAACTAAATGGTTTTAAATTTTTGCAATACAATGTTTAAAGGTAGACCATATGAAAGATTTTTAACAATTTTTTATTAAATAGGTATTACATTCTTAAACCTCCTACATGACATTCATGGTGATGAACCTAATTAATTGTATTCATATTTTTATGGGGTTTATTTTGTTTCTTTTTATATTTTTGTTTGTTGATATATTTTTTCATAATTCTTTTGTCACTTTTGGAGTGGTTACGGAGATAGAATAAATGAAAGAATTAGAGGATTCGAATGTTTCGTTAGTGATTGATTATTTTTTGTGAGTGAGTTTGAAATGAGATTTTGTACACAATTATTGTAACAAGTTGATGTAAAATGAGATATAAAATAAAAAAAAATTCTAAATCTTTGAGCCAGCATTGATGTTTGGTCTTAAGAACAATGGATTCTAAATCTTTTTTTGTAAGGACTCGCTCCCAGATTTTTTCGCTAGCATAGAAAGTCCGAGAAAAGGTTCATTCATGATGGATATAAATACTCAAAATTTTCAAAGAAATTTTTTTCTGAATTTTCTCACCAATAATAGGAGCCAAAATAAATTATATAACAAAATATCTTTTCAATTCCATATTTGCTCAATAACAATAAGAGCCATAATAAGTATTATACACATTCATTACATCATCATCTAGGGCTTACCACCGATACATTTTCAAAATAAAAGGGCATTAAAACTTTAAATACAAAATAAAACCCTTTAGTCATGCCCTCAAACTACACCCATGGATCTTTGAGGTCAAGACATCTCTGTACATATCTAACCAGAACTTGCCTCAATATCTATCTTCCACTTCCCTAGAATGATAAAAGAAATTAAGTGAGCTGTAAGACTCAACAAGTATATAGCAAAGGGAAGTATCCATAGAATGATATATGAAGGCATGAATAACTTAGAGTCAAAAGAAAATCATTACCCGACATCTGAACAATCATTGGGTTCATGCTTTCTAATCTAGACAACCACATCCTAAAAAAAATACACTTCCTTATGGTTCATCAAAACCCACATTTCAAAGTGAGCCATAAGGCTCGGCAAGTATACATATATAATAACGAAAACAATAATGAAGGGATGGATAATAGAAAGAGAGTACACCCTACTTCCTGATACAATTTAAACTCATCATTCAATTCCCATTATTAATACCATTCCATACCATCATCATTATGGATTTATGCAACATTTCATTTCCAAAAATCACATAGACCTCCATACATCGCATTGGTTTACACGGCCTTCCATACACATGCTTCACCTCAGCTCTCAAAGCCATTTATTCGCATGCATGCATATATATATATATATATTTATATATAAAATCAATTTGCAACTCATTAGCTTGAGCATCGCCTACCAGGCTATATGGCCACCTCACTCGCGTCAGGCGCTCCATAGGATATCCTTTTCTTTCCTCATTCGCGGAACATAGTAGCTATTCCAAAATAATAATAATAGGGGCGCAAATAATAATGCCATTTAATGCCCATAAGATCTCACATAAATATAACGTACATGCTCCATTATAGAAATGTACACATCATGAACATTATGCACATTTAAACATTTCAATAACATATTCAATCGTGAGCCCAGGTATGTACATATGTATATGTCTCCAATTACATCCTAGCATTTTGGAGGATTGAGTGATGCTAGAGGAAGCAATTTATAGCAACTTAGATCAATAATCATACTTTATTTGGATTTAGGAAAGCCTTAACCAACTCAAGTCATAACTAAAGTATATGATAATCGAAGCCCTTGAAGTCTAGTTTTTGACGTTTCAAATAGATCTCAATTTGACTTCTACATAAAAAGTTATGGTCAAAATAGCGCAACATGTGCAGTGTTGACAGAAATTCACTAAGTCAACTTAAGGGAAAAATAAGTCGACTTATTTGAGAATAAGGAGAAAAATGTCTATAAGGACAAGCCTCTACTGAGTCGACTTAACCCATAGATAAGTTGACTTGACACAACCAAAAACATACAAAATGAGTACCAAACACACCAAACCCCCCTTATCTAGCTTCCTAACCCACCAAAGTCATTTCTTGAAGTAAAAATGGGGTAAACAAACAACAACGAAACACCAACAAGACCATCCAATTTACAAGAGAAATATACAATACTTATAACCAATGGATAGAAACCATTTTACCAAAAGAAATTTCAACCAAATGGAGAAGATGAAATTTTGCATGAAATGGAGAGAAAAATCAAGGAAAGCTTGCACAACCAACAAAAGAAGGTGCAAGAAGAACTTGCCTTGAATGGTGCAACTCCAAGAAGATGAAAAACACTCCAAAATCTACAAATCTTCCCTTGAAACTCCAACCAAGAGAAATGAAATAGAGAAAATAAAAGAAGGAAATGAAGAGGAAGAAGAAGAGATGAATGAGAGGAAGAGAAAGAGGGAATGGAGAGAGAGAATAAGAAGAAGTGATTGGGAAACAAGAAGGGATGGGGGGAGATGGGATGTCGTCCCATTCCAATCACCCCATTCTTTGGAAATTTTCGATTATGCCCTCCACTACACACACACACCACCTAAATATCCATGCCCCTTATGGTCATTTCTCATCTCATTTTCATTTCTTTTCCCTTTATTTAATTCAATCTTACATTATATACATAGGCCTAAGCCCAAATCAAAAATCCACTCATATTGGGCCCAAGCCCATTTAGCCCATAACTTTGGACTCTCCCACACAATTATTATGTTAATTAATTGCCTTTTATCAACACAAATTATTTCCAAAATTAATTGAGGCAAAAATTCAAATATCCAAAATAAATTACCAATAACGCCTAGATCCACTAACGGGTCATTACATTTTTTGTGAATAGTTATTTTGTTTAGTTGTTCGATTGACATTATGGTTGATTTTATCTATTTTACCTTGTTTTACTTTGTTTCATAGTGAGTTTGGGGGAAAAAAAAGAAAAAAACATGTTTGA
Source organism: Diospyros kaki (assembly GCA_036245055.1). NCBI lineage: Eukaryota > Viridiplantae > Streptophyta > Magnoliopsida > Ericales > Ebenaceae > Diospyros > Diospyros kaki. The sequence goes on from BSEG01000010.1 coordinate 8,094,377, forward strand.
ATATATATATATATATATGTTATGCACATTTGGATATGATTTTCTTTTTTCACAATTTATAGGTACTTGAAAATACAAGTCGAGCTAGAAACACTTAATTGGTATTGGTTGTAACTATATACGGATTCTAGTGACACTTGTAATAATTTTTTGATTTTGATTATAGGGAGATATTAGGATAATATAAAGCTCATAGTATTTTTTTTCTCATTTTTTATGATTGTGGATCGTATGGAAGCCTTAAGATAATTATAACTATTACATAATCAATGTTAATGATCGTATTTTGCATATATCTTGTTTTTACTAAATTAATTGAGAACAAATTTTTATTAATAGTATCTCTCTTGTCGAAATTAATAAGTACAAATTAATTCTTATATAATAGCAAAAATAGTCATTAGAATTGTAATAATAGTATAATAAAAGAGAAATATAGATATAACAATGGAAATATTCATTGTTGATATTATGTTTAGTGACTAGTAAAAATAACTATAACGACGGGATTATTTATCGTTCAAATTATGTTTATTGACCAGTAAATATTACAATAATGCTGGAAATATTCATCATTGATATTATGTTTAGTGATCGATAAATATTGCAATAACGATGGGAATATTCATCGTCAATTATGTTTAGTAATCGGTAAATATTATAATAACGACGGAAATATCTATCGTTGATATTATTTTCGACGACCATATGCATTGTTATAGCGAAGGAAATATTCGTCGTTATTATTATTTTTAATGATCGGACTCATACGCCTCACTACTTATATTAACGACAGTACTTTTCTTCTTGTCGTTAATACTTTTAACAATGAAGCTTTAATGAGGAGCAATGATAGGATTTTTACCGTCATTAAAATGCTTTAACGATGGAAAATCGATTTTGGACCGTCCGGGCCCTATCTTGGTTCTCCCTCTGGACCCAACCTTGGCCCAGCGCCAGCCTACCACGGCATCATTACGACTCTCACTGGATATCCTCATGGCCACCTCAGATCATGTCCTCATTAATTACGGATCCTATCCACATTAATGAGGGTCCCGTCGCTACCATGCTATCACTTGGGAACCTCCACCAGCGTCGGATAGTCAGTCCTATCACCTGCAAATGCACGACGCATGCACGCAGGAGGATATCTTCTCCTCCTATATCAACCAGCTCTCTACAGAGCTAAGTTATTTCTGATTTCTGACCTATTGATACATTGCCTCTCCTTACTCTCTTACTCACTTGAACGACATAGTGCTTGCAGGTGCTAGTCGCCCCCCGAACGGACCCGTCGTCGGAGCCCACACCCCGCCTCTGATCGTCTTCTTTTGGTCAGAAAGGAACATTTGGCGCCCACCGTGGGGCTTGGTAAAACTTACCTACCCCATAATCTCACAAGAGCCTCTCAACCCTACCCCTTCACCTTACCATGGTGAGAGCTAGAAGCGCCTCTGCCTAGGAGCCAAACGACACCAACCACCTCCCGTTAAACCCAGTTGTTACGGAGGTCCTCCTCTAGACTGTCCAACAACTTCAAAACCAAGTCACTAAGTTAACTAGAAACCAACGACAAGCTTTAGGACTTCTGTCAGGAGCTCGACATCCACTAGGTCTTCACCTCAGTCGAACACCCTCAAACCAACATCCAAGCAGAAGTTACCAACAAGGTTATCTTAGCCGGTTTAGAAAAGTGACTCGATGGCCCCAAGAGAGCATGGCTAGAAGAACTCCCCATAGTGTTGTGGTTGTACCACACCACAGCTCAAACCTCGACCATGGAAACACCCTTTCAACTCACCTACAAGTCAGAGGCCATGATCTTTGTAGAGATTGAAGAACCTAGCCCCAGGCAACAACATTTTCGTGAAGACACCAACGATGAAGAAGAGCAAGCTGACCTTGACCTTATCCAGGAAACCAAAGACCAAGCCCAAATCCACGAATAAGCTGTTAAACAAAGAGCAGCTTGGAAATACAACAGAAGGGTAAAACTCAGAAGATTTCAAGAAGAGGACATAGTCCTAAGAAAGATTAAAGGTCCAAGCAAACAACCTTCCCAAGGAAAGCTCGGTGCTAACTGGGAAGGCCCTTATCGAGTCACCAATAACCTTGGCAATAGAGCTTACCACTTGGTCGAACTCCCGGGAAGGCTCTTACCCAAGTCATGGAACGCAGCTAGCCTACGGAGATATTATAGCTAAGAAACTATTTCCTTACCTCGAGCTTTCTCGTTCTAGCCTCGGCCTCGAGTAACCTCAACCACTTTCCTTGAAGATAGCCTTGTATCAAACAAGCATTAGCAGATCTCGAGCTTCCTCGATCTAGCCTCGACCTTGAGTAACCTTAGCCACTTTCCTAAAAGATAGCCTTGTATCAAACAAACATTGGCAGACCTTGAGCTTCCTTAGTATATCCTCAGCTTCGAGTAACCTCGGCCCCTTTCCTTGAAGATAACCTTGTATCAAATAGGCATTGGCAGATCTCGGTTTAGCCTCGACCTCGAGTAACCTCGACCACTTTCCTTGAAGTTAGCCTCATATCAAACAAGCATTAGCAGACCTCGAGCTTCCTCGGTCTAACCCCAGCCTCGAGTAACCACGGCCACTTTCCTAGAAGATAGCCTTTTATCAAACAGGCATTGGCAGACCTTGAGCTTCCTCGGTCTAGCCCCAGGCTCAAGTAACCTCGGCCACTCTCCTTGAGGATAGCCTTGTAGCAAACATGCATAACATAAACAGATCTTGGGTCACCTCAGACTCACTCGACCCATTAAATATAGGTACCCAAGAATTTTTCATTTTATTACTCGTAACTCATTCAATACAAGTATGAGCAGGACATCAGGCACATACCCATCATTGCTCTAGGGCTTCAAATCTGCCAAAGCCCTATCTAGCCATGCTTTGAACCAGATAGGCACGCTGGACCTTAAGCTCGCCTAGGTCCCCCATTTGCAGATCTTCGGACCTAGGTTACGCGGTCCGTTATAGGACCTCGAGCTCGCCTCAGTCCCCCATTTGCAGTGCTCCGGACCTAGGTCAACTCGGTCCGTCACAAGACCTAGAGCTCGCCTTGATCCCCCATTTATAGTGCTTTGTACCTAGGTCGATGCGGTCTGCCACAAGACCTCGAGCCCGCCTAGGTCCTCTTTTTCCAATGCTTTAGACCGAGGTTATGCGGTCTACCACAGGACCTCAAGCCCACCGCGGTCCTCTATTTGCAGTGTTTTGGACCTAGGTCAACACGGTCCGTCATAGGACCTTGAGCCCACATCAGTCCCCCATTTGCAGAGCTTTGGACTTAGGTCGACGTGGTCCATCATAGGACCTCGAGCTCACCTCAGTCCCCCATTTGCAGTGTTCCAGACCTAAGTCAATGCGGTCTGTCACAGGACCTCGAGCCCGCCTTGGTCCCCTATTTGCAGTACTCCAGACCTAGGTCGACGCGATCCGTCATAGGACCTTGAGCCCACCTCAGTCCCCCATTTGTAGTCGTCCAGACCTAAGTCGACGTGGTCTATCACAGGACCTCGAGCTCGCCTCGGTCCCCCATTTGCAGTGCTCCGGACCTAGGTCGATGCAGTCCGTCACAGGACCTTGAGCTCACCTCGGTCCCCCATTTGCAGTTCTTAGGACCTAAGTCGACGCGGTCTGTCACAGAACCTTGAGCTCTCCTAGGTCCCCTATTTGCAAATCTCCGGACCTAGGTCAACACGGTCCATGTAATACACGAGAATGGCTTGAGGCTATAAATAATATTTAATAATGGGCATAAATGAAATTTACGAAAAAATGAGAGTATAAGGTACATTAATGCAGCTTTGGACGACCAAATTAGCTGGAAGGAGTACCCCAGACCCTAGAAGATTTAGGAAAATTATATAGTGTCGACGAGTGATTTAAATTATGTTTTTTAGCGATGAAATAAAGTAGATTAGGAACAGTTTCCGGTACAGATGTTGATTGGGATGAGAAAACTAAATCTACGTAGGAAATGTCTGAAAAGTCAACAGAGCGTGTCAAGGACCTATATTTTATGTATATAACAACACTTAAGTGGTTTCGAGTTGAAACAAATGGATTTGAGGTCAAATTGACCAGGCGGGCCTAAGTGTAATTTTTTAATTTTACCCGAGGGAGGTCAAAACAGTAATTTTTTGAAAGTTTCAAGGATCAAATGAAGAGTACAAGACTTTTGAGGCTTAGTGATGGTGTTGGAAGGATCAGGGACATCATAAAAAGGGGCCAAAATGAGATTAGATGAAACTAGGGGTAAAACTATAAATTTTGAAAAATGCCATAGTGGGAATGCGACCGCCGCACATGGCCGCCGGCAGCCGCCTCTGGAGGCATTGGGAAGGTCACTTGGAAGCTGCTAGGGTAGCTCCAGATGATGATGAAGCTTTAAGGCTTGCCATTGGCCGGAAATGGCCTTGATGCGACCGGATTTAATGGCAGAAGTGACCGTCGATTTGGCCAAAATTTTCAAGGGCCAAATATCATGATTTAGGGCTATTTTATCGATTTAGAAGCTAGATTTGGGGATAAGGAGATAAGATCAATCAATATTTGGTGGGTTTTGGCATCGAAATCAGGTATAAATAGCCAACCATGGCCGAGGGTTTCAAAAAGAATCGAGAGAAATTCAGGACATTTCGAGTTGAATTGAGCAAAGAGGTTAGGGGGCTTTTGATCTTTGAATTAAGGGGAGCGTTTCTGGAGATTTTGGAGGCATTTGGAGTACAAATGGTGGATGTTCGAGTTTAGCCGAAGCTTGGAGACGGTCCGCCTTCGCCGGCCTACAGTCGGCCATTTGGGCCGTTTTCTGGTGTCCTTTCGGCCTGAAACTCATACCACTCAGATCGAAATCGAGAGGGCTTCGAGAGGGTATGCTTAGATCTGGGATCAGAACAGTCCCCGGCATCGAAAATTTGGGGAAGATGATCGGGGCGTGGCTACACGCGCCATCCTTCACGCCCAGCCACGCGCAGGGCACGTGAGGGCGCGTGTAATAGGGGTATTCTGGAATTTTTCTTTCAATATTTTTATTTAATTATTCTAGAAATTATTGTGTTGAAATATTTTGGAAAATAGCTAAGGAGATAATTATTTTTGAATTATCGAGATGAAAAATAAGAGAAAAATGGAGAAAAATATGAAAAATTGAGGAAAATGGATTTTAACACTTCCTTAATTAAATATGGTGTTTAGGAAGTGTCGAGACTCGAGGTTGAGTGTAAGTTCAAATGACTACGACTTGGCACGCAAATCGAGGCAGTGCATGAGAATCGAGACGATCCGAATACGTTCAAGGTGAGAGGTTTGATTCTAGTTTTGTCTTGTATTGAGGATATGTTGGAGTGTGTGTAGTGGGTTCATGTGAGTGGTTTAACCCTCCCGAGCTTAGGACATACGTGATTGGACCAGTTCAAGTGAGCGGTTGTACCTTCCAGAACTCGGGATGTATTTCTTATGCATTTTACTTATGTAATTTTGGCATCATTTCCATACTGAACATGTGGTATATTGCATCAACTGCTTTCACTTAAAAGAGTCTGTGCATGGCATGTGTTTTTCATATCATCGTGGAATTTATATTCGTGTTGGTGTTGTGTTCTTATGGGATGGGGTGGGGTCTACTTGCGATTGGGACAATGTTAATCTAGGTGAACGGGTGTCACACTGGGGCACTCGAGGGATTAATGTTAAACTAGGTGAACGGGTGTCACAGTGGGGCATTCGAGGGATTAAGTATGTCAGGGAAATTTCTCAAGTTAGACGTGTCTTGCATGTTACCACTTGTTTGAGTATGCCATGCTCGTGTGTCTCTCATGCATTGTATAAACTGTTTCATACCGTCACTTAGATGTTTTATCATCTAACCTGGGCTAGGCCCCTGGAACGTTTAATGTTCCAGCCAGGGACTACTACGAGGGCAAGGATGTGGCCGGTTGAGGGTCAATGGTGCTTAGTTTAATAGTCGTTGCAACGTTTGGAGGCTTTAGTATGTAGTTCAGGTTGTATATGAACAGTAGTATGGTAGCAATGGCATCATTTGACCTGTATTACGTATTTTGTCATGAAAATACTATCTAAGAATACGGTGTTTTGATATTAATGTGTCCACTGCGTTGTACTCTGTCTCATTTAGTTGAAGATTATTGATCTTGATAAGTTAAACGGGCAAGGCTGGTGTTCTCGGGGTTTGTATCTGCATGTGAAGATTGTTCCTGATACATCGCGCGTGTTGAACTTGGAGGGAAAAAAAAAGAAATCTCGGGAATACCCTTATAGTGACACGCCTGGTGAGACAGGGTGTTACAATTGGTATCAGAGCCCTAGGTTAAAACCCTAGGATGGTAGGCTAGGTTGATGAACTTAGCATGGTTAGAATTACTGAACGAGAACTTAGAACAGGGTTATGGATTCTAAGAGACATTCGGAACATAGATGAAAATGGTATGGAGACTCTAAGAAGGTAAGAGTTGAGGTGTTTAACTTGAATATACTATCAGCGACAAGAGGAAACAGATAAATTCTATTCACATTTTAGACATATCAGTGAAGGTGAGAAAGAGCCAGTAATAGGAGTCATCAAAATGACATAGATATATGGCCAACAAATGTTAGAAGAGTAAATACTTTGGTGAGTCTGGTACAACTTGAAGTATAGTATAAAATCTCTTTTGGAAGATCTTGAGGAATAGGTGGGATACCCCAAGTAGGGACTTGGGAAGAACAGATTCAATTAGAGTCAATTAATGGAAATCCCAAATGGAGGCTTAGGAAAAAAAAAGACATTGATGGATCGTAAAATCCCTACTTAGAGATTTTGTGGTTTGTCGGTTGAAGTCTTCGAGATTATTAATTAGAGAATACTAGACCTTGCTAAGTGATAGAACATTGGATTGGGAGTCAGCATCCAACGATATGGTTTGAATGTAAGGTTGGTACGATAAACCATAGTTGAGGATTCATAAGATATGGAAACTGTAGAATGGAGATCATTAGTTAAAATCATTTTCACTGAACGTTAGGATATCTGGTGGATATTAGGAAAAAAACGAGTTATGGACGGTTAGTTTGATATGACATAACTTAATCGTAAATTAGGTTTTCGATGAGAAGATATGAAATCATCAAGGTTCGAGGATAAGAATGACTTGGTGTAGATTGAGGGTCCTAGGGAACGATCTAAGTAAGAAACTCAGGATGATTCGATAAATGCTTTAGAGAACAGAGTTTGAGGGTTTTAGGAATCCGAAAGTGTGATGGGATATCGAGATAAAGAATCCAAAATTAATGACATAAGAAATAAGGAAAGATTATCTTAAGAGAATGGCTCGTAAAATCAAGTCATAAGTGTTTGGTTACATATGTTATTCAAGGACAAAGAGAGTCAAGGTGTAGATTTGAGTCATGTGGAAGTTTTTGGAAATGATAGAAGAAAGAACTATATCGAGGATATTAGTTTAGGATCAGACGAGGAAAATAAATCAAATTAGTTGAGGTCGAAATCTCGTCTAGCTAGACATTGAGTGTTTTAGAAGTTTTTGTAATAGTAATTGGAGATTTGTGTAGCATGTGTTGATTTGCAATTTTTCCTTTTGAGTGAAATCTTAGAGTGTAATCTCAATCTATTCTCCTTGTTAATTGTCATTACCGTAAATTGGCTATAGTTCGGGTTGAGTTGCGATAAAAAAATTATTGGAGTATGAAACATAAGTTCGCATGTTTTGAGGATTAGAATTCTTCCTTGGAGGTTTGAAAGAATCTTTCGGCTTATAGAGAATTTGCAGAGTGAAACCTTATTTGATGATTTTAGAGATTATAAATAACATAAGAATCAATGGTAAACTATAGCAATGCGGTTTAGGATGAATCTTGGAGATTAGAAAGATTTCGGGATAAGAGGATTTCGAGTTGACTTTGGTGTTTCTAAAGGAAAATTTACGCATACTGTATACACTTGGAGATAAAAAGATATTTCAACTTATGAGGATGAGGTTATTTTAAGCTTGAAATGACCCTAGCCGATTTAAGAAGATTCAAACTCAAAAGAAGATAGTTAGCACAATAAAGATTGACTTGGGTTTTAAGGCACCAAGCAATGAGATAGGCTTGCTAAAGCTTGATTAAGCTTGTAAAGATATCTCGGGACTTGATTAGATCTTAACAAAGTTGAAGTTGATCCTAATAGATTCAAAGAGAGATATAGGATTGATGATCCATAAAGTGAGGTGTCAAGTAGAAAGACAATCGCAAAATAGCACGTCAGAACATATACAGGAGGGCAAAGCTCTTAGAACAAGATTTGTGATAGATGGAGCCTATGATTATGACATAAGTCTACAGGAAAGTACGGTTATGCAACCTAGCATGATTTTCTGATACGATAATAGTGTTGGGTAAAATTCTAGTAATTGGGAGGAAATGATTATAGTACTTGTAAGGGTAGCAGCAAGAACGTAAGGTTCCATGATAAGTTAGAAACTAAAGGAGAATTGATTATAGAAGAAAAGCCGAGGTATTAGGAATGGTAAGGACAAGGGTGCACCACTCAATCGAGTGATAATTTTGGAAAAGAAAAATTAAGGAGTCCAACAGATCAGAGATTTAGACTAGTATTATTAAAAAACCACTACAGCTATCGGAGATGGAACAAGGAGCTCTAGCGTAGCAATAACACCATCAGTTTTGGCCTGTAACAATGGATCTGAACCTAAGGACCAAGGTAGAGGACTGGTGGTTGGCTCAAGGTTTGGGGTGTGATACTCATGAGTCGGAGCAACACAATGAACTGTGGAGACGGTCAGATGCCAAGGTTTGGGCGGCAATGTGGACGTTATATATAGATTAGAGTCCAAGTTCCTATGGGTCGGAGCATTGTGGTAGAATCCCTAACCATTATAAAAAGGTTGAAGACTTGGAAGATGACCTAAGCAGGATAATTGCTATGTAGATTATGATAGCCGGTAGTCAAAAGAGAATAGGAAGAAGAAAATGTAATTTCGAGCTACGAAAAAAAAAATGTTTGGCGAACTGTTAACAGAAATTTGTGAAGGATTCTTCTAGGATAATTGCATCCACGATAGAAATTCGTGAAATTAAGGTTATCAAGAAGTGATGAGTGCGTTCGAGAAATTCGGGAGTTGTGGTGAAACAGTAATTGTGATCATAAGTCGAGGTAGATTTTAATTAGGAATGGAACGATCCTTGATATAGACGTGTGTTACGAACTTGCTTAGAAAATATGTGTTTTCCGGAAATGGCATTTGGAAGAAATTTAACTCTAGTTATTGACTTAACTTTTAGTTTCGTGTGACAATTAGTACGCACCCCAGGAATTGTGAGCAATTGGATTCAATTTAGTTGTTTTGAATCTTATTTTTAATGTTATAAAAGGGTAGAGCAGTAGCAGATATATTTTGGTACTCTCAAAGAACGTGAGTTAATCTTTAAAAGATGACGAAGTCCACATGAAGATATGGTAAGTTAGATGTTGATAGGTAACCGAAAGCGTTTTGCCTTTCAAGAGACGTGTTGTGATTTGAGTAAACATATAGTGAGTTGTTATAAAGGAAGACGTGATTTCCTAGTTTCACTACGAAAATTTTATTTGGGTTGTAAGACAGTAGGTTAAGCTATTATAATTATGCTAGGTATTGTCGAAGACCTGGTGAGAATCAAAAGTTGTCCAGTAAGGTTTTCATTTAAGGAGTTGTGTGAAAACTAGATCGCCTAAGAGGGACGAGATTATGTCTATTCCTAGAATCGGGGATAATAAGGATCTTGTTTGACTCAATAGAGAGGATGGTTTCTCATGTGAGAAATGTATGGAAAGCATCAATTAGGTGAGATGGAGTGTTTGGCAGTTCTAGGGTGAGGTACCACGAATAACAAATGGATCTAAGTATTCAAATTGATAGAATGATTATGAAATATCATGGTAAAAGGAAATAAGGAATTAAAATGAAACGAGTAATGTGTTGAGACAATTTAGGTCATGATTGATGGTTAGTGTTTGAAAGAGAAACAGTAAGCATGTCAGGATGTTAGGTTGCTGTAAGAGAAATTGTGTTTTTGAGAGACCTACATTGACGATTTGAGGGACAAGCCACAAAAGGCTAAGAAATTATCTCTAAAGTTAATGTGCAATCGAGGTACGGATAATTGAGAAAGGTACGCTGAATAGGTTCAATGTTATCAATTTTTGTGCCATCATGGCAACCAAGTTAGCTCAATCTTGGTGTGATCATGACATTGGGTTGGGAGATTTAGGAGCCAGATAAAATATATTTTGAGGACGCAATTGGGAATGATAAATTATTTTGGGATTCGTGTAGCCGTTAGTATAAAGCTACAACGGGATATTCTGGAAAATAAGTAAAAAGCTTGGTAAGCATGGACCGTGTTAGAATGTAAGTTATGAATGATTGCTAAGGATTAGGGGTGGTATCTATGACATTTCAATTGAGAGTCATTAGCAATAGTAATGATTCAATTATCATGGACCAAATTTCGAGGACGAAATTTATTAAGGGGGGAGAATGTAATACCCGAGAATGGCTTGAGGCTATAAATAATATTTAATGATGGGCATAAATGGAATTTGCAAAAAAATGAGACTATAGGGTACACTAACGCAACTTTGGACGACCAAATTAGCTGGAGGGAGTACCCCGGACCCTAGAAGATTTAGGAAAATTATATAGTATCGACGAGTGATTTAAATTATGACTTTTAGCGATGAAATAAAGTAAATCAGGAACAGTTTTCGGTACAGCTGTTGATTGGGTTGAGAAAATCGAATCAACATAGGAAACGTCCAAAAAGTCAATGGAGCGTGTCAAGGACCTATATTTTATGTATAGAACAACCCTTAAGTGATTTCGAGTTGAAACAAATGGATTTGAGGTCAAGTTGACCAGGCGGGCCTAAGTGTAATTTTTTAATTTTGCCTGAGGGAGGTCAAAACAGTAATTTTTTGAAAGTTTCAAGGACCAAATGAAGAGTACAAGACTTGTGGGGCTTAGTGATGGTGTTGGAAGGATCAAGGATATCATAAAAAGGGGCGAAAATGAGATTAGATGAAACATGGGGGTAAAACTGTAAATTTTGAAAAATGCCATAGTGGGAACGCGACTGCCACACATGGCAGCCGGCAGCCGCCTCTAGAGGCATCGGGAAGGTCGCCTGGAAGGTGCTAGGGTAGCTCCAGATGATGATGAAGCTATTAAGGCTTGCCATTGGCCGGAAGTGGCCTTGATGCGACCGGATTTAATGGCGGAAGTGACTGCTGATTCGGCCGAAATTTTCAAGGGCCAAATATCATGATTTAGGGCTATTTGATCGATTTAGAAGCTAGATTTGGGGATAAGAAGATAAGATCAATCAATATTTGGTAGGTTTTGGCATCGAAATCGAGTATAAATAGCCAACCATGGCCGAGAGTTTCAAAAAGAATCGAGGGAAATTCAGGGCGTTTCGGGTTGAATTGAGCAAAGAGGTTAGGGGGCTTTTGATCTTTGAATTAAAGGGAGCGTTTCTGGAGATTTTGGAGGCATTTGGAGTACAAATGGTGGATGTTCGAGTTTAGCCGAAGCTTGGAGGCGGTCTACCTCCGCCGGCCTACAACTGGCCATTTGGGCTGTTTTTTGGTGGCCTTTCGGCCTGAAACCCATATCACTCAGATCGACATAGAGAGGGCTTTGAGAGGGTATACTCAGATCTGGGATCGGAACAGTCGCTGGCATCGAAAATTTGGGGAAGATGATCGGCGCATGGCTGCACGTGCCATCCTTCACGCGCAGCCACGCGCAGGGCACGTGTAATAGGGGTATTCTAGTATTTTTCTTCTAGTATTTTTATTTAATTATTCTAGGAATTATTGTGTTGAAATATTTTGGAAAATAGCTAAGGAGATAATTATTTTTGAATTATCGAGGTGAAAATGGGATAAAAATAGAGAAAAATATGAAAAATTGAGGAAAATGGATTTTAACACTTCCTTAATTAAATATGGTGTTTAGGAAGTGTCGAGGCTCGAGGTTGAGTGTAAGTTCAAATGACTACGACTTGGCACGCAAATCGAGGCAATGCACGAGAATCGAGACGATCCGAATACGTTCAAGGTGAGAGGTTTGATTCTAGTTTTGTCTTATATTGAGGATATGTTGGAGTGTGTGTAGTGGGTTCGTGTGAGTGGTTTAACCCTCCCGAGCTTAGGACATACGTGATTGGACCAGTTTAAGTGAGTGGTTGTACCTTCCAGAACTCGGGATGTATTGCTTATGCATTTTACTTATGTAATTTTGGCATCATTTCCATATTGAACATGTGGTATATTACATCAACTGCTTTCACTTAAAAGAGTCTGTGCATGACGTGTGCTTTTCATATCATCGTGGAATTTATATTCGTGTTGGTGTTGTGTTCGTATGGGATAGGGTAGGGTCTACTTGAGATTGGGACAATGTTAATCCAGGTGAACGGGTGTCACACTGGGGCACTCGAGGGATTAATGTTAAACCAGGTGAACGAGTGTCACGACGGTGCACTCGAGGGATTAATGTTAAACCAGGTGAATGGGTGTCACAGTGGGGCATTCGAGGGATTAAGTATGTTAGGGAAATTTCTCAAGTTAAATAAAATGTAAATATGTTGTAATGTATACATATTATGGATTGTATCATCAAACAAATCTATTTTTTCTGAAAATCTGGACTGACAGTCGACTCCCGGTGAGGGACAATCGACTGCGGGTTATGCAGAGTCGTGGTAGCCCGAAGCAGGTTTTGGCCAGTTGATTGAGAGTCGACTATAGGCCAATGAGAGTCGACTGTTGACATCTTGAGTCGATTGTGGGTATCGCAGAGTCGATTGTCGATTATAACAGTCAACTTCCAAACTCCAATGATCAGATTTTTCAATCATTAAAAGAGCCGTTGGAAGCCAAATTTATAAAAGGAAAATGAGAAATCTAGAGATAAAAAATGCCCAACCAAGATTAATCTTTCTAAAGGACCTCTCAAGGTCTCAAACACTTAAGAAAATCAATCCAAGGACCAAGCATTAAAGATACATCATTTGGAGCCCAAAGCAAAAATGAAGAAGTTTAATTCTTATTGGTAACTCTTGTATTATTTATATTTGTCTTGTAATATCATTGTGTTTAATTCCATATTAATTTAAGGTTATCTAGACATAGGATTTATTTGTATTAATTGTGTATTGTGAGTAGCATCCTAGAGCCTGTTTTAATCTAGGTGGGTTGTGTTAGTTTACAGGGTGAGCTAAGGGAAAAACCTCGGTATTGTGTAAAAGTTTCATATGTGAGCTTGTTGGAAAACCTAGGTATGATTATAGTGGAACCTTAAGTGTCGGGTTAACCTTTAGAAAGTGAATGTAGCTGTTGGAGACATCGAACCACTATATATCTTATGTTAATATTGTGGTTGTTTGTGCATTTATATTGCTATCACTTCCAAACAATATATATATTTATAACAAGTATTTTTTTTGTATAAAAAAAAGTTTAAGAGTTTTTAAAAGGAAAGAATTCGATTGAATAAGTTTTTAATCCTCATTTCACCCCCTCTTGACTGACCATTGTATGTTAAGGGACCAACATTTATATCATATGGTGATAATAATATCACTTTGACATTTTTATAAGTGTAAATTGCCCTTAGACCTTTTGTCCTTTAAATTACTTACATAGACGCTCCCTATACCATAAAAGTAAGTCTAGAAGTTCTAGTGATTTAATTTTTTTAAAAAATATTCCTTTCACCACTAATAATGTTAATTAAACTTTAATTAAGTTAAATTTTCCAATTAACCCTAATTAAATTAAATTTAAATAAAACATAACAAAAATACAAATATAAGATATAAAATTAAACCACATGCAATTTGAGAACAATTTTCATTTTTTTATAACTATAGTTAATTTTATTTTTGTTGTATAAGTTATGACATTTTAAAATTTTTATTTTTTGCATTGATACCTCCTTCACCATTTAGGCACGTTACTATTACTAAATCTTGTATTTATTTTTCAATTATCTCAAAATAATTAGTAAAACACATGATATAATCTTCTAGCAATCGACTAGAGTCAATTAACTTTGTATTTATAAACTCTTACTTAATTCTCTTTTATACATCTTCATAGGATCTTAGCTACTCTTAACCAATTCCTTGAATTCATCCATACTATTATATAAATAAATATTATGTGTTGGTATTATAAAATCCTAATCAATAAAATGTTTTTTTTCAAAATACTCTTATTGTTGTCTAATTACAACAGGTAAATTTATTTGTCTTAGGAAACAACTTAGGTGGAGTCCAGACAGAGTTATAAGGTCCAAGGCACCACAAGAGGGTCAACAGTGTCAGGCTTAATTTGTTGTCCGAGAGAGCTAGAAAACTACAACTCTTTGGGGGCCTTGCTCCTCAAAAAGTCTCTAGATGGCTAGTCTTTAGTAGGGTCTCTGGAAGGATCTATAACATAGACAGAAGGTACGCGGGGATCTTCCCCATGCGGGCCCTCTTATGCCTAAGTCAGACAATGATGTCTTGAAGTATGAGTGTGAATGTATGTATGTTATACGGTGTATATATGCTCTAAATAGGAGTCTTCTGATAGGTTGTCTCCCAAAAGGGTTCTATGTGGTTCATGGTCTAAGTTTTCGGGTCTAGAGTCTGTGTGTGTGAGAAAGAGGTCTCAAAGGGTAAAAAAATATTTGTTTGTTGTGAAATAGACAAGTATTTATAGATATTTGGTGGTGGGGTCCACGTGACATGCGCCATGCTTATCTGAGTCTCCTTACTCTTCAGGAAAGATGCATCAGATGACGCCAGAAGGCTTTGAAGTATTTTCTGGGTCAAAGTCCCTCGATGAGTATCCTCTAGATAGGTTCAAAGACTCTAAGGAGCCATAGGATGGCCTGAGCCAAGGATACCTTGAATGAGTCTTGGGCCTTGGAAATGCTAAGTGTAACACCCCACTTTCTCGAGCATGTTATAACTTAGGATAATTTTGAGATAATAATTTTTTTTTTATTCAAAACTACGGCTAAACCATATCATTCCTCATATTTGTCCCAAAATTTTCATTCATTTATCTCGAATGAGAATCATCATAAACATCAAATGCGGAAGGTAGAATCGAACCTTAACTTTAACATTAACAAATAATAAGGTTATACATCATTATTCCTCAAAACGTTCATAATTCAAAGTAGCAGAACTTAAATCAACGGGCTACATAACACACAATCATTACATCATGCACTTTGTTAAGTGTCATTTCATGCCTCATCATCCTCGTTTTTGCTACAATCTCTATCTGGAACGTTTGAATATTTCAAGGGCAAAACCTAGGTTAGATGATGAATCATCTAAGTAAGGGTATCATTCAATGCACATGTATGTATGCAATACGACATATCATCATTACTCTATGTTTGGGTCAACCATATCCATTTTTACAGTTTCCCTACCCTTGGCAAAGCAGCAGCGCCAATCCCTAATCCCAAACCCATGCGACGTATGACTGAAAATCTAATCGTGCAAGTATGCATAATTCATCATAAAAAAATTTAAAAGCACTCTATGTGATGCATGACATACCAAAACATGATAACAAAACGTTTACATGAAACTGGATTTATTTTGGTAGGATCACTTACCTTGAACGTATCGCAGAATATCTTGATTCTCGTGCCAGGCTTCTAACAAACTCCATTCGGAACCTCAACATTCCCTGGCCATCATATTTATTCAAAGATATCAATATTCTATTTTTCCTAATTTTCTCATAACTTTCTTTTATCTCTTCTTATTTTTCCTTAATAAATCCAAACAAAATATTTCTCAAATATTTCTCTATAACATTTCATAAAACAACTTTTTTGATTTTCTAGAATTTTCTAAGAAATTTTACTCACCTTAACTTAGCCTCTTAGGCTTTCTCGGTATGCGTGCCCTGATCTCAAAATGTGTGGCCAAATAATTTCCTAACTTCGAACGTGCTTCTTTAGCCCTAAATGAATTCCTATAATTTTCTAGGATTTTTCGAAACCCTTTCCCTATTTTTTCATATTTTTTTCTATTTTCTTTTTTCCTTTTTCTTTTCTTTTTTCTCTTTTCTTCTTCTTTTTTTCTTTCTTCTTCTTCTTCCTTTCCTATGCACGAACAACCATGTGCGCATGGTAGTCGCTGCCTCCCCGACCTCTTCCGCTGCTCCTACCGCCAGCCGCTGTTGCTCTGCCTCACAGTTTGCCCCTGTTCCGCCCATGCGCCACCGTCGCCGCCCACCTATTGCAATAGCATGCAACTTCGCTGCTATGGTCGCTTGCTGTTGCGGCCAACTTCGACCGTAAATGTAACGGCCCGTCTCCTAGAGCCCTTACTGCGCATAGAGGATCTGTGATAGAGTCATTATTTGAATGATATCGAACAATAACATGAACTAAAACTCACACACAACTCTTTTAGAAACCATAACTTTTTACCTCACATAACATTTCATAATCGTCTTTACATAATTGTTCACAACTTGAGCCCACCTGGGTTTACATAACATACAATCATCTCAAAAACATAAAACATTATTCTTAACACAAGCACCATAACACCCAGGATTTAGTTTCAAGAGAACTCTGCACTTGCTATCACGACTAGATGATCTGAACCTAACTACCGTATGCACCTACGATCTTAGGATACTCTTACCTGGAATGATGGAAAACAAACATGAGTCGCGAGACTCAGGAAGCTCTAGAAAGAAAGGTTGTGGGTTAAAGATAGGACTCTTCCCATGATACCCCATGTAATTCATGCCAATACAATCACACCATGTCATGATCCATACGTGCCTTACTTCTAAATGCATAACATAAAGTTAACTGCACATAAAGGTCGTTGGGGCCCACAAAAGCCACACATTGCACCCAAGTCCCGCATACAAACCTGTTGCAGTCTAACATAAGCTATCATATCATCATTCATAAAGACCCGCCATTTCCTGACCTTGGTAGGCTTTTCTTGATACTCATAACATTAACATCCTGTCCTATCATCCATCATATTATTCCATCATGCTGTGGTCCACTGCCACAGCCTATGATCTGTGGTGGGTACCACCCATCCTCATCATTCATAGCCATACATCCTCACCATGCAATGCAACAATTAGAACATGCAATGGCTTTTGTAGCATAAACGTGATGATAAGGCCCCCATAAACCAAGCATTAGGCCATGCTACATCCACATATCAATTCACACATGCAATATGCTCTAAATGCACAGGCTCACCTAAAAAACCCAAGTTGGCTCTCAGACTAACCGAGTCATGCAAATGCTCACACATCCCATCGCACACAAGGCATGTTTTGTAATACCCGAGATTTTAAAACTCAAATTTGAGGTAGTACTCGAGATTTTCAGGTTCAAATACTTGGGGAAATAGGTCTTTTCAATGAATTGTGGAAGCCTTGAAGGAAAAATTCAGTTTCTGAGCCAATGGCAAAATCGTAAATATTGAAGTCGGGTAAAAGTGTAATTTATCTATTTTTTAGGGACCAAAAAGTACAATTTAAAAATAGCCCGGGGACCAAGTTGTAAGGGTCTAAGTGCAGTTACCTGAAAAGTTCAGGCCAAAGCGTCGTTTGCTGAAACCTTAAAATATCTTCTCAAAATATCTTGGATTTCAAACTCGAATCAAATGTAGTTTTGGGTGAAGTCCAAGTCCAAGTCTTTGTTAAAGTAAGTCTTTTCCAAGTCTTTGATAAAGTAAGTCTTCTTTAAGTCTTTGCTAAGTCTTTTCCAAGACCTTTGCTTAGCCTCCAAGATTACTTAGCCTCTAAAGTCTCCAAACCTTATCCTCAAGGACACATGGCAAGCAACCATTGGACTACTTGGAAGCTATGTTAAGGACTCATAATAACCCTTAAGGTGGCGACATGTGGTTGATTAGAAAAGTCTATAAATAGGGGCCTATGTTAATCACAAATCATTCCAAACATTTCTAAAGAAAATCTCTGCTAAATTGAGGGAATCAAATGGGAGGGTCTTGTTCTTGAGAAAGAGAGGAGAGTTCTGCCAAAAGAATGAAGAAAAGTCCTCTAAGAAAGAGGGAGAAAAGGCCCTGTCGGAAAGTTTGGGCTGCCACCATAGATCGTGCCAAACGGTGTCAAAAACAGCAAGAAAACCCATTCTCGTAAGACGGTGAATAGTGTCCCAACAAGGTAAACCTTAAAGATGAGTGGTTTATGCATGCTTCTTGCTTCTTCTTGATCACTCTTGGTTTCATTTGTGGATGGTTTATTGCTTACGTCTTTATGTTCCATTTGTTTCGAGCATATCCTTTCTATTTTGTTGCATTGGGTTTGAGCATGACAACTTTCGTGTTTGGCTTGTGGCTTACATATTATATTCCTTCTGCTTTGTCATACATCGTGTCGTTTGGGTGACTGTGGCGAGTTGGTGGCTTGTCGTGTGTGAACTACCACAGGGGGCTTGTGTAATGGGGCTGACCACGTGAGCCCATGTAAGTGGGCTACCTCGACCTTGTGTAAGGGGGCCGAGGGGTTCATACATGGAAAGTAAGGACGATATCTCATGTCTGTGTAAGGGGGCCGAGAGGTTACATCTCATGTTTTCTTGCTTTGAGTATATCTTGTCTATTTTTGTAAGCATCTCGATATTTGTATCTCTGGCTAGTTGTTGAGACATCATAGGGGATCTCGTGCTCTTGCGGTAAGCCTAGACCTGATGCTCTAGCAGTGAGCCATGATCTTGCGAGATTTCATTCTTATTTCGGCATATTACTTGGAATAACTACATATTGCTCTTGCATGCGTCGTTTCCTTTCTTGTACCACTCACTTAGATATAACAATCTAACTCGAGTGTTTCATACCCCTGAGATATTCAACATCCCAGGAATATCAATCGTGCCAGGTACCCAGAGATAAGCAAGAGAAAAGAGCTACGAGTAGGCCGAAGTTTAGTTTAACTTCCTATTACTCATATTCTATGGATCTTATATAATTTATGGGTTTGTTTGAGAGTTGTGTATCACAGTTGTATGAACAGAGGTTATGTAAGGATTGAATTTATTTATTATGCTGTTAAAGTTGTAAGTCGTGATTGTTATGTATTGTAATCGCGGTAAGATATATTTATTTAATTTTGGAAGTCACATAAGAGGATTAACTATTGCAAATCCTTTTTATCTAGCTTTGCTAGCTATTAAGTTCGATCATTCGCTTCCGTTGGTAAGGATTTCCATAATGGCCTTGGGGGATATTAGCTTGTATTTAGCTTCGTTATATATCTGAAAAGTGGGGGCGTTACATATTTCCCCAAATGAATGCAACCTAACCCCTTGCAGCACACACATCATGATATGCACACAATCAAGGCAGGAATCTGGCAGTACTAGCTCTTCTAGCCCGTCTTGTGCTTATCATAGCAGCCGATGACTGACACCCATACATCCAGCTATCAACTACCATGACCCACGGTCGACAGTCAGTGGTTTTATATCTCATACCCTTAGATCCACATAGACAACATTACATTTATATCCGTTAGACTCAGCATTTCATAACTTTCCTCCACAATCCTTCATGTACCTAGCCACATAAACAACATCAATCTTATACACTCTCGACTTATGTCCCTTAATCATTTCCCATGATACCTCATGCACTTGCAACATAACCATCAACATACCATTCATGTTCTCGTCCCTTCTCATTCATAGAAAACTATCTCAACATACATAACAAACTCTCAACATAGTCCCATAATCTTGACCATAACCGACTCTTCTAAGAACCTAGCCCATCGAGTTCGGCATCATTCCCAAAGAAAGCGGGGAGATACAAAACCCCATGATGAATATAAGAAACGACATCAAAGAATCATTTACTTAGCTTATTTAATCACCAATAGACCCATTATTAACATATAAGACATAAGATAGTGGCCACGCGGATTATCATTATTACTGCATGGAATCGAGTCAAGGTGAGGGAGGGAATAAAATATGAGAAACCATGAAAACTTTCACAGGAAATAAAGGATATGAGGAGAGGGTTAGGAACTTATCTGAAAACAGCTTATTCTTGCCTCTTTTATGCTCCTGTTGCGAGGTAAAACGTTTTATAAGATGATGATGAGATTATGGACCTTAATAATCAGATCTGGTTGTATAAAGTATACAATCTAACCATGAAAAATCTATAATCTAAGCATATAATACTGTTAATAATTTTACCCACTTACCCGAATATTTTAAATGCCAAATAATCCCCAAAATCTCCTTAATTTCTCCCATTTCTCCCATTTTCCTTTCTTCCTTAAGCTATTGGCCGAGCACCATCTTCTCCCTTTGATTTTCTCCAAGTTCATGGCTTCAGAATGGCCAAAATTGGCCTTAAATAACACCAAGCAACGAAGCTTGGCGGCCAAAGTGGAAAGGAGCGACTGAGGGCACTCCATGTGGCACGTTCCATGTCTGCCGCACGGCCACCCTCTTTTCCCCCGAAACGACGTCGTTTCGGCGGCCCTTTGCTATTACAAATCAGTATTTTCTCTCTGTAACACCCCCCTCCAAGGGCATTAATATATGCTAGGATTTTTTTTTTCATCAAACATAAATCGACATTAAATCCTCAACATAACATTTATTTAATAACACTCCCAAATATAACAAAGGAATGATATTTTTTTCTTTTTACATAAGCGAAAGCAAGATCAGAACCTTGAAAACATAACTTATGTAGGTACATACATACTGTTCACCCAACATAACATTACAGATAACATTAAAATCTAAATAGTACATTTGTATAAAATAAATTGTTCTAGTCCCACATGGGACCCTCAAAATTTCCACCACAATCATGCCTCAATCACTTCCTTGCCCTTCCGGCCGCTTGCTTCACCTAGAACGTGGAATATTCCAGGGACACAGTCCAATATTAGAAGATGAAATCTTCTAAGTGAGGGTTAGATAAACATGAATGAATGATGCATGATGCATGGACATTTATAAATATATACCTATAATGTAACTTCCTAGGCCCACCAACCCGGCTAGGAATCCTAGGCAAATCCCGAACCTCTACGGGATAGGCCTAACGTTATTCCCTCAACGCCCTAGGGGAATTACGGCTACACTCTGAGGGTATCATCCCAACCCCATGCATGAGTTTCAATAGAAGAAAAATATCGTGTCGTGCATAAATCACGTTTTCCCATGCAATAGTACATGAATGAAAATGATCATAACATAAGAAAATATCATGCATGGAAAGGAAATCATATCATATACGGGTTATAGGGACAAAACCACTCACCTTTTATAGATATTGGGATACCTCAAAAAATATGAAATCTGCCTCGATTTGCGTGCCAATCTCGAATTTCTCACGAAATGATTCACCTCACTTCCCAAAGCACCCTAGTCAAGATATTTATTTAAATAATCAATAAAACCTATTTTTCCTCAATTTTCTTGCCTGTTTCTCTATTTTTCCTACTAATATTCCAAAATAAATACCTATACCTATTTTTTTGAAATATTTTTACATAGGAAATTATAAAATATTTTTCTAAGATATTTAAAAAAATTGCACGAAAAACCAAGCCCGTACGCGCCCACACGCACTGGCGCGTGTTAGGGCGAGTGAGACTGGCGCGTGGGGCCCACGCGCCGGTCGTCTTCTCCAGCGATGGCTAGCCGGAAAATTTCAAAAGCTATACCAAATGAAAGCTTAGGATGAATCGATCACAAGGGTACCTGAATGGGCTCCAAATGAGGTCCGGAAGCCGGCCAACGGAAGCCTCGAAGTCTCGGCCAGGCGATTTGCCTCCCTCTTTCCGGCGACGCTCGAAACCCTACTAAACCTTAACGAAAATGCCTCAAAATTTCCAGAATAAAGCTACTACTCATGGGCAACAAAAGCCCCTTAATCATGGCTCTTAATTCGTTCAAAAAGTGGGTCGATTTCAAGCTCCAATTCTCTGAAATTTCGGCCGAGCCCTAGCTCTATTTATAGAGAAAATCGGGCTTCCAAATGCCCTTGGCCAACCAACCCATGCCCTTAGGCGTTTAGTCCTGCCCTAGATTGACCTAAACACTACCTCATTCGACCAAAAACGGTATTTATAGAGCCTTGACCAAGCGACCAACTTTCTGGTCAGTTTTTCACTATTTTCTAACAATCACAACGGTCATTGGTGGCTCAAACTTGGTAGCCAAGTTCGCCTAAAGCAACCTCGACCACCCCTCGTGCACCATTGTGCCTGAAACGGCCGGTCGGCGACCGTCTGTGCGTTGGTCGGCTTCCAAATTTGGTTTTCCCATTTTTGCCCCTTTCCTCACAACCCCTACACTTTTCGTAATTGCCATTGGGTCCCTTGAGTTTCAATCTTTCAATTTTCTCTTTGGAACTTTCAGAAAAAATGTCATTTTGACCCCCCCATCGGGCAACTTTGAAAAATTGCACTTTGTCTCGTTTCTCCGTTTTGGCTTTAAATCTACTCGTTTCTTCCTGAAACTTCTGAAGGGTTGTTCTACTCAACAAATTGAAGTTTTCCATAACTTCTGTTATCATTTTGGGAGTCTCCTACGAGAATTCGGTTTTACAGCCTAAATGGCAGCTGCATTTTAGCTGTACTGAAAATCGTTCCTGATTCCATTTCTTTCGGTCCTAAAAATCACGCCTCGATATTCTCATTAGAGGCATCCCTATTTCCTTAATCATTCAAGCTTCAGGGTACTCCCTTCAACTGATTCGGTAAATTTTTCGGGCTTTTCAGATGCTTAATTTCCCCGAATTTCTGTTTTTCCTTTAAAATAATAACCCAAAGTTCTTGGGTATTACATTCTCCCCTCCTTAAAGAAATTTTGTCCTTGAAATTTTCGTAGTCTTACCTATTAAGACATCAATATCGGACTAACAATCTCGTAAAAGCAATGACTTTTATCTCTCAGTCGAGCATTATCATTATTACTTTGTAAATACATCAATTGCATCACTAACATAAATAAGGCCTTCCAGGTATATTGGGTTTTTGTACAGAATATCCCGTTGTAGCTCTCTACCGTCGGCCACATACATCAAGAATAGTCGATAATATCACAAATACAAATGTACTATTCGTAATCATCTCTTTATTTCACAACATTTTTGATAACCTTACATAGAAAATCACAAACATTAGCTACTTTCACTATATTTCCTCGAACAACAGGGGATATTTTTCCCTAATCGTATCCTCGAGTTCCCACGTAGCTTCTTCCTCAGTGTGATTTCTCCATTGGATCTTTACCAGCTGTATGACTTTATTCCTCAAGGCTTGGTCATGCCGATCTAAGATTCGCTCGGGCGACTCTAGATAAGTCAAATCGTCTCTTAATTCAATTGCCTCCACCTGAATTTCTTGGGTCGGGTCCTGAATATGCCTTCGAAGTTGAGACACATGGAAGACATCATGAATGTTGGACAGGCTAATAGGAAGTTCTAGACGATAAGCCAATGGTCCAACTTGTCCTTTGACTAGATAGGGTCCAATAAATCGGGGTCTTAACTTACCTTTCTTCTTTCCCCGTGTTGCTAAGTGTTACGGTGATACTTTTAGGTATACATGATCTCCTACCTCGAATTCCAAATCTCGCTTCCTTTTGTCCGCATAAGACTTTTGACGACTTTGTGCAGCTCGGATTCTCTCTTGGATCTTTTGAATCTTTTCTGTAGTCTGCTGAACCAGCTCTGGTCCCAATATTTGCCTCTCTCCTACCTCAGTCCAACAGATAGGTGATCGACATTTTCTTCCATATAAAGCCTCATAGGGTGCCATTCCTATACTGCTATGGTAGCTATTGTTATAAGCGAACTCTACCAAGGGTAGATGCTCTTCCCAGTTACCCTCAAAATCCAAGGTACATGACCTCAGCATATCTTCTAACGTTTGAATGGTCCTTTCAAACTGTCCATCAGTCTGCGGGTGATAAGCCGTACTAAGTTTCAATTGCGTCCCCATGCACTCTTGCAAGCTTCCCCAAAATCTTCAGGTAAACCTCGGATCTCGATTGGAGGCTATGCTTACCAGTGTGCCATGAAGTCTAATTATCTCTCCAATATACTGTTCCGCAAATTTTCATACTGGCCTATCCATCCGCGTAGGCAAGAAGTGGGCTGACTTCGTTAGCCTATCTACGATGACCCAAATTGCATCGTTGCCTTTCTGACCCCTGGGAAACCTTGTCAAAAAATCCATCGTGACATGCTCCCATTTCCACTCCGGGATATCTAAAGGTCTCATAAGCCCAGCTCGTCTCTGGTGCTCGATCTTTACCCTCTGGCACGTATCACATTGTGCTACCTTCCTTGCCACACTTGTCTTCATTCCCAGCCACCAATAGACCTCTCGAAGATCTCTATACATTTTTGTGGCTCCTGAGTGTACTGTATAAGGAGTTTTGTGGGCTTCATTCAAAATTTTTAGCCTCAAATCCTTCAAGTTTGGCACGTAAATCCTTCCCCGAAACCTTAGTATGCCATCATGCATTTCAAAATCAGATCTCTTAGGCTGACCATGCTCGTCCACCCATAGACGTATCCGTTTATCATCCACATATGCCTCCCGTATTTCATTCACCAAATCCAGCTGAACTACCATGCCAGCGATAAGAACGGACGATTCCTTGGGCACTACACTCACCGTTAGATGGCTAAAAGCCTCTAACATTTGCCACTCACAGGCCATCATTTTGGCCATAGAGATAGGCACATTCCTACTCAGTGCATCAGCCAGGGTGTACTGTATAACGAGTTCTGTGGGCTTCATTCAAAATTTTTAGTCTCAAATCCTTTAAGTTTGGCACGTAAATCCTTCCCCGAAACCTCAGTATGCCATCACGCATTTCAAAATCAGATCTCTTAGGCTGGCCATGCTCGTCCACCCATAGACGTATTCGTTTATCATCCACATATGCCTCCCGTATTTCATTCACTAAATCCAGCTGAACTACCATGCCAGCGATAAGAACGGACGATTCCTTGGGCACTACACTCACCGTTAGATGGCTAAAAGTCTCTAACATTTGCCACTCATAGGCCATCATTTTGGCCATAGAGATAGGCACATTCCTACTCAGTGCATCAGCCACCACATTGGCACACCCTGGGTGATATCGTATGGTGCAGTCGTAGTCCTTTAGAAACTCCATCCACCGCGCTGCCTAAGGTTCAACTCCTTTTTCAAGAACACGTACTGTAGGCTCTTGTGGTCTGTGAACACCTCAAAGGTTTCACCATATAAATAATGTCTCCATAGCTTCAGAGCATATATCACGGTCGCCAGTTCCAGATCATGAGTCGGGTAGTTTACTTCATGCCTCCTCAATTGTCGTGATCCATACACAATCACTCGGTCGTGTTGCATTAACACGCAACCTAGACCTATCTTAGAGGCATCTATATACACAACGAATCCTCCAGGCCCACCCGGTGTTGCTAAAACAGGTGCCGTGGTTAATCTGTCTTTAAGCTCTTGGAAACTTTCTTCACACTTGGCAGTCCATTCGAACTTGACATCTTTTCGAATGAGCTTTGTCATTGACGCAGCTATCTTTGAAAATCCTTCCATGAATCTTTGATAGTAGCCTGCCAATCCTAAAAAGCTTCGTACCTCAGTCACATTTGTCGGCTGCTTCCATCGTTGAACAGCTTCAATTTTTGTTAGATCTACCAAGATTCCTTCCGCAGAGATTACATGTTGAAGAAATGCAACTTGAGGTAGCCAGAACTCGCACTTCGAGAACTTGGTGTACAATTGATGCTTCCTGAGAGTTCCTAGCACCAACCTTAAGTGTTCTTCATGATCGCTCTCATTCGAGGAGTATATCAATATATCATCTATAAAAACAATCACAAACTGATCTAAATAGGGTCTGAACACCCTATTCATGAGATCCATAAATGCCACTGGATCATTCGTTAATCCAAATGGCATTACGAAATACTAAAAATGGCCATACCTTGACCGAAAAGCTATTTTCGGGATATCTTCCGGCTTAATCCTCAATTGGTAGTATCCAGACCTTAAGTCAATCTTTGAAAATATTTTCGCTCCTTTCAATTAGTCAAACAACTCATCGATCCTTGGAAGTGGATACTTATTCTTTATCGTGGCCTTATTCAACTGGCGATAGTCAGTACACATCCTCAAACTTCCATCCTTCTTCTTTACGAATAGCACAGGCGCACCCTGATTGATGCTCAAAAATGTCAAAATTTTATTATATTTCCACCATTATTTTGACCTTGAAATTGGATTTAATTGAATATTATATGCAATTAATAGTTATATGCAAGTTTAGAGGAAAATGAAATTTAAAGAGGAATTAAGAGTGAATTAGAAATTTTAGAAAAGAATATTCCTCTTTAATTTTTGATAAAAGAAATTAAAAAGAAAATAATTTATAATATCTATAAATATATATAATATATCTCTATAATATATAATACATATCCATATATAATACATTTACATGCGTGCATGCCATATAAATATATAGTATAATATAATCTAACATATATACTCACCTCTAGTGTGAAGCTCAGCTATTCGGATATGAAGAGAAAAAGAAAGACAAGCCCATTCGAATGTTGCCAAACTCATTCGAATGCATTGAAGTAATCAGAAAAGCAAGATTAGAAATTCATTCAAATATGGTTACTGTTGCATTCGAATGACTGAGAAAATCGCCGTGCAAGGAACAGTAAAATGTGAAATTCATTCGAATATGATTAAAATTCATTCGAATGGCCCGAGCGAGCACAGGGAATCAAACGCACATTCAAATGTCCCTCCTCACTCATTCGAATGATCACCTGAAGCAAGCCTTGTAATGCGCAAATGAACGCGGTGGCACAAGCGGTAAATTCAACCAACTTTTTGAGAAACTTTTCACCAAGTGGTCCACCTTCTCCATGCGCGACAAGGACGATCCTCCTGGAAATCAAAACAACATGCAGAATTTGGCAGAGAACGGACAAAAGTAATATTCAGAATGCTTCAGAGGATTGGCGGGATATTTGAAAAGATTTTGTTTCCAGTGGCTTATAAATAGACTAGACTATCAAGAAGCAAAAGAGAGACCCCATCCGCCATTTCTGCAAGAATAAGGGGAAGAGAGCATTGTTTGCGTTCTGTTTTTTCTTTTTTTTCATTCCAGTAGTGTTGTTCATTTACTTTGTTTCATCAATACAGTGTTCTTCATTTCTGTTAGTTACATTATGCAATTTCTTTTCATACTTGTTTACATTCTATAATGTTCTTTAACTGTTCATTTACGTTTCTGTAATTTTAATTTTTGTATTTACATTCCAGCATTTTACTTCTTGTCTCTTTAATTTTTAGTTGGAGATGTGTGGCTAAGCTTAAGCTTGGGCCAAGGCAAGGACTGTGTCCAGTGCCACTGCTTGCCCAAGAGAGCCGAACTCCTATTGAATTAACAGAATGCTTATTTGAATTGAGAAATGTGTGCGTATTGAATCTTTGGGTTTGAGTTGAAACATAAGCCTACCTTAGAGTCTCCATGCCATGTATGGAGGTTACTTAAATTGGAAATGGTTTCATACTCAAGCTGGAATGATTAATCTGCGATCCAATTTATGATAGTTGCTTAATCTAGACTCTCTCATGCCATGTATGGAGAGTGCTTAACTTAGAACTATTATCATCTTGGGATATAATTAACCGCATAACCTCAATTTAAATCAGTCGATGTTAATATTTTGATATCTCTTTGGTAAATCAATGGGCTGGCACATAAATTGCTTTGTCCCAAGATTACCTTCCATCCACAAACATCCATTTTCTTCTTGAAAAAAAAGCAAATTATTTAGCTGAATTGGTCTGACAAACCCATTTAGCACATAAAAATCTTTCGCCGCATTTTATTTCTGTTTTGATCTCCCAGTGAATCGACCTGGACTTACCCAAAACATTAAATTGTGCTACAGCGCACACTCGTACACTGGCGAGTATAAACGCCTTGTGCTTGCATGCTTGTTTCTTCTTTGTTTATTTTGTATGTGTTTGTTTGAAATAAATGCACAAGGTTAAGCGCAGCCAATTTTTGGCGCCGTTGCCGGGGAGATCGGTGATGGAATTAGTGCTGCGAAAAAAAATACAGTAACTTAGTTTCTGTTAATTTTGTTGTTGTGTTATTAATACAAGAGACATAGGTTAGGTAAGATTTATTGTTAGAATTCTTATCTGCATTTTCACGTTCATATTTAATTATGTCTCAGTATCTTGATTACATGTCTGTGTTTGGAAATTCTTTTGGTTATCATGAACCTATTGAGCAAACTGTTTTCAGACCCTTTGAGGATTACCCAAACCTTCCTAGGCAACCAACTCCATCCTACACCACACTTCTTGTTGCTCCCCATGATTTTAATGACGACCCTAGTGTGACATTAGATTACTTAACCTGGAAGGTGGAGTGGTTGGAGTATCAAAATTTTCAAAATGTAAGTGAGGTGAGATGCTCAGTGTGCAAGTCTTTAAATCATCAAACGGATGATTGTCCTACCATACCTGTTCTTAAAAGATTTCTGAAGGGGCAATCATCTGATTTTCAATCACACCACAATGAGGGTAGGTTTTCTTATAACCAGATTTAGAGTCAGGGGAAAGATTCTTTTGTGTCGAGTTACAACCCAAGTCTTTTCCCTTACCCTAGTTCATATAATAATCAGAATTCTTTTTGGAGCAATGATTCTGTTTCTCAACTTCATGAATCCTTCCCTTCACCACCTCACCAATTTGAGTTAGAGCAAGGGTTGACATCCAACGAGTACCACCCTCAAGATGAGCAATCTTTAGAGGATACCCTTCAGAAATTCATGGAAGGTCAAATGAGATTTAATGTACAGGTGGCCGAATTGGCCGAACTTCAAGAACAAACCACTAGGGCCACAAGTGACATTTTAGAACAATTGACCTTGTTAACAGAAACCTTGAGCATGAGTGAGCCTGGTGAGTTTCGAACCCAACCCAATCAAAATTTTGTAAGTCAATTCCTTGGGGAGGAACTTTCGTCCAGTGATACCATTTTAGAAGAAGAAGTCTGGAAGGAAGATGAGGATAAGATCCAGAAGTTGAAATGTCAAGATGTCATAGGTTTATCCACATTTGAGACTAACTTTCTGATCTTTAGTTTGGTTTACATAGGGGATCAATTTAAATCAGACATGTGTGAGGTGTTTGTGCAAATTAATATGCCATATTCTGATGTAATAGATCCAACACCTCTGAATGAAATATTTTCAAAAGATGGTCGTGCTTTTATAAGAAAAATCCAATTGCATCATTTTGAAAATAATGTTATAAGTGGTTTAAAGCATGTAATCATTGTTGTGATTCGAAGTCCAACCACTTATTTGATCCTTAACTGGAAAAAGAGGAAAAAGCAATAGAAAAAAAATAATAAGAATAAAAGGCTATTAGTTCTGCCTTCATGTAGTTGTTTTTAATTTTGAATGTGTGTTTGTTGTTAGTTCTTTTGTAAGTTTGGCATTCCTCTTTTAATATTCACTAGTTTATGTTTCTTTTTCAGTTTTTGAAATCCACAATAAGCATATGGATCTTTTCTGCATTGAAGACACCAGGTACTCCTAAATCTCAACTTCTTACTGTGTCTAAGGGTATTTCACCATCCAGGAACTTCTAATTTTTTTTAAGGACAATACATAATTCAAGTTGGGGGGTGAGGTACAATTGATTCATGCTTAACTGTGGTTGTTCGTTTGATTTGTTTTTGAAAAAAAAAAAAAGTTTTTGCTGTTATTCGAATTCTGTATCAGGATGAGCTTAGTCATTCGAATGTGTTGTAAACCATTCGAATGACCTGTGAGCTATTAAAAAGAAAGCAAGAAAACATTCGAATAGTCTCTGTTGTATTCGAATATGTCCAAAATTAATTCGAATGAAAGTACTGCTGCATTCGAATGACTGGACAAATTCCTTTGTAAATGAAGATTACTGTTTAAAATTCATTCGAATGAATTTCTCTGTCTCCAAATCCATTCGAATGAATCTGCTATTTCTTTAAAAATTTTGAAGCCCGCATTCGAATACTCTAAAATTCATTCGAATAATCTACCTTTCATCTGAATCCATTCCTAACATCCAAATACGGTTTCAATTGTTTACTTTTCTTCAAAAAAAAAATAATAATAAAAAAAAATAAAAAAAATTTGGCAGTCATTCGAATGTGTGCAGAGATATTTGAATGTCTTGGAAGTCATTCGAATGAGTTGTTACATTCGAATGACTCAAGGAAAACAAGAAGAAAATGTTCAGGAAAAGAAAAACCATTCGAATGTCCTCATTTTCATTCAAATATGCTTGAAATTCATTCGAATTAAAGCACTGTTGCATTCGAATGACCTATATAAATCCTTCACAAATTGAGTTACTGTTTAAAATTGATTCGAATGAATTTTGTTCTCATTCAAATGATAATCCTAATATATATATATTAAAATTAAAATTAAAAAAAATAAATAAATATGATATTAAAAAAAAATTAAATATGATATTAAAAAAAAAAACTGCAAAAATCAATCCAAATGTTATTCCAGTAGCAAATGAATTACTTAAAAAAATTAAAAATATATATATAAACAAATATTTAAAAAAAAAAACAAATTCATTCAAACGTTATTCATGTAAATGAATTCAAATATATATATATATATATATTAAATTAAATTAAAAAAAAAGAAAAAAAATGAAGAATCAATTCGGATGTGCTTCCTATAGCATCCAAATACATCAATTAAAAATAATAAAATTAAAAATAAAAATAAAAATAAAAAAAATTAAAATAAAAAAAAAAGAAAAAAATATTTTTGGATTCTTTTGCTCTTCTTTACTACTATATAATCTAAATTTTCCACTATTGGGAACTTAATGTGCTTAAGTGATGCTTATTCTATTGCATTAGATTTTTATGCTGTTAGCCAATTTGAGTTTGCTTTGAGACATGAGTGTGATGATTTCTTATTTGGACCCATAAATGTATAGGATTTAGAATGAGTAATCTGCATGCATAGATTGTTCTTTGATTGGAAATTTGTCAATTGGGTATGAAATCTATTGGAATAGTAATTAATTAGTTAATACACTTCATGATTCCTCAACTTAAGTGGAGACTGTTTACCTAGTGTGAGAAATTGAGCCTATTAAATGTTCATTCTGAGTGAATAAATACTTACTCTAGTTGCAGTTTTCCTTACCTCTCATGTTTTTCAATAGCTTCATTACACTACTTTGCTTTGAATGCCAAAAATGTCAATGAAAGAATTAAACTGGTTTCAAATTCTAAAATTTGATGATTGAGTGGAAGTGTGTCAATAGGATGTGACAGTGGAATTCTTTTGTTGAAAATTTGAGCCTGTTAACCTATTTCCTTTTTTCTATTATTTTCCCTTTTTAGTCCCATTGAGCCAATTAAATTATTTCTTTTCTTACTACCCTCATTTCATCCAAAACCCTGTAAATATTACCCTACCTAATGTGTTCAGGAAATAGTCTATCTTGGTACTAAAAAAAATTGAAAAGAAAAAAAAATGGAAAAAAAAAACTTGCAGCTATTCAATAAAAAGCTGATGAGAAGATGTATGCTTTCATTGTGCTGATTCATTTTTTTGTCAACATCAAATTCAAATTCAAAAAAAAAAACAAAAAGAAAAAAAAAAGAAGAAAAAGAAAAAAATAAATGAGTATCTGCTTAGATAGGAATATTTCCTGGGGCACATTTCTTTGAATTCTTTATCCTTTTCTTTGTTTACCCATCCACCCCTAAGCCGTTACAACCCGATATGCAATCCCTCTAGATCCTATGACACATGGAAGCTTGAGATTTGAATTTAAGAATTGAAATTTTGTTTAATATCTGAAGTTGTGCATTTGTGCATTATTCCGATCATGAAGCTATGTCAAAATCCATCTTCTTTCATTAAAGTCCATTTTTCATTTTAGGATGACACCGATTTGAATTTGGTTTGCATTTACTCTTATTACGGTGCATCCCAGAGAATAGCCATGAGGGATCATTTTTCTTGGAGTGTACACTTGAGAGGTTTTGAAGTCAAAGCTTAGAGGTTGTAATGCGGGTGTGCTAATTTATTTGATTGCTTTTTCTACGATTGAGTGTCCCATGACGAAAATCTGACAAAGAATGGTCATTTGCATGTTAGAATAGCTTATTCTTGTTTTATACATTTTGGTTTTAGACTTGAAATTTAAACATTAATGTTGATGTTGTGAATGAAAATTGGCCAATATAAAATCTGATTGCTAAAGGACTAGTAATGTTTAAGTTGGGGGGTGTGATTGATGCTCAAAAATGTCAAAATTTTATTATATTTCTACCCTTATTTTGACCTTGAAATTGGATTTAATTGAATATCTATATGCAATTAATAGTTATATGCAAGTTTAGAGGAAAATGAAATTTAAAGAGGAATTAAGAGTGAATTAGAAATTTTAGAAAAGAATATTCCTCTTTAATTTTTGATAAAAGAAATTAAAAAGAAAAGAATTTATAATATCTATAAATATATATAATATATCTCTATAATATATAATACATATCCATATATAATACATTTACATGCGTGCATGCCATATAAATATATAGTATAATATAATCTAACATATATACTCACCTCCAGTGTGAAGCTCAGCTATTCGGATATGAAGAGAAAAAGAAAGACAAGCCCATTCGAATGTTGCCAAACTCATTCAAATGCATTGAAGTAATCAGAAAAGCAAGATTAGAAATTCATTCAAATATGGTTATTGTTGCATTCGAATGACTGAGAAAATCGCCGTGCAAGGAACAGTAAAATGTGAAATTCATTCGAATATGATTAAAATTCATTCGAATGGCCCGAGCGAGCACAGGGAATCAAACGCACATTCAAATGTCCCTGCTCACTCATTCGAATGATCACCTGAAGCAAGCCTTGTAATGCGCAAATGAACGCGGTGGCACAAGCGGTAAATTCAACCAACTTTTTGAGAAAATTTTCATCAAGTGGTCCCCCTTCTCCATGCGTGACAAGGACGATCCTCCTGGAAATCAAAACAGCATGCAGAATTTGGCAGAGAACAGACAAAAGTAATATTCAGAATGCTTCAGAGGATTGGCGGGATATTTGAAAAGATTTTGTTTCCAGTGGCTTATAAATAGACTAGACTATCAAGAAGCAAAAGAGAGACCCCATCCGCCATTTCTACAAGAATAAGGGGAAGAGAGCATTGTTTACGTTCTGTTTTTTCTTTTTTTTCATTCCAGTAGTGTTGTTCATTTACTTTGTTTCATCAATACAGTGTTCTTCATTTCTGTTAGTTACATTATGCAATTTCTTTTCATACTTGTTTACATTCTGTAATGTTCTTTAACTGTTCATTTACGTTTCTGTAATTTTAATTTTTGTATTTACATTCCAGCATTTTACTTCTTGTCTCTTTAATTTTTAGTTGGAGATGTGTGGCTAAGCTTAAGCTTGGGCCAAGGCAAGGACTGTGTCCAGTGCCACTGCTTGCCCAAGAGAGCCGAACTCCTATTGAATTAACAGAATGCTTATTTGAATTGAGAAATGTGTGCGTATTGAATCTTTGGGTTTGAGTTGAAACATAAGCCTACCTTAGAGTCTCCATGCCATGTATGGAGGTTACTTAAATTGGAAATGGTTTCATACTCAAGCTGGAATGATTAATCTGCGATCCAATTTATGATAGTTGCTTAATCTAGACTCTCTCATGCCATGTATGGAGAGTGCTTAACTTAGAACTATTATCATCTTGGGATATAATTAACCGCATAACCTCAATTTAAATCAGTCGATGTTAATATTTTGATATCTCTTTGGTAAATCAATGGGCTGGCACATAAATTGCTTTGTCCCAAGATTACCTTCCATCCACAAACATCCATTTTCTTCTTGAAAAAAAAGCAAATTATTTAGCTGAATTGGTCTGACAAACCCATTTAGCACATAAAAATCTTTCGCCGCATTTTATTTCTGTTTTGATCTCCCAGTGAATCGACCTGGACTTACCCAAAACATTAAATTGTGCTACAGCGCACACTCGTACACTGGCGAGTATAAACGCCTTGTGCTTGCATGCTTGTTTCTTCTTTGTTTATTTTGTATGTGTTTGTTTGAAATAAATGCACAAGGTTAAGCGCAGCCAATTTTTGGCGCCGTTGCCAGGGAGATCGGTGATGGAATTAGTGCTGCGAAAAAAAATACAGTAACTTAGTTTCTGTTAATTTTGTTGTTGTGTTATTAATACAAGAGACATAGGTTAGGTAAGATTTATTGTTAGAATTCTTATCTGCATTTTCACGTTCATATTTAATTATGTCTCAGTATCTTGATTACATGTCTGTGTTTGGAAATTCTTTTGGTTATCATGAACCTATTGAGCAAACTGTTTTCAGACCCTTTGAGGATTACCCAAACCTTCCTAGGCAACCAACTCCATCCTACACCACACTTCTTGTTGCTCCCCATGATTTTAATGACGACCCTAGTGTGACATTAGATTACTTAACCTGGAAGGTGGAGTGGTTGGAGTATCAAAATTTTCAAAATGTAAGTGAGGTGAGATGCTCAGTGTGCAAGTCTTTAAATCATCAAACGGATGATTGTCCTACCATACCTGTTCTTAAAAGATTTCTGAAGGGGCAATCATCTGATTTTCAATCACACCACAATGAGGGTAGGTTTTCTTATAACCAGATTTAGAGTCAGGGGAAAGATTCTTTTGTGTCGAGTTACAACCCAAGTCTTTTCCCTTACCCTAGTTCATATAATAATCAGAATTCTTTTTGGAGCAATGATTCTGTTTCTCAACTTCATGAATCCTTCCCTTCACCACCTCACCAATTTGAGTTAGAGCAAGGGTTGACATCCAACGAGTACCACCCTCAAGATGAGCAATCTTTAGAGGATACCCTTCAGAAATTCATGGAAGGTCAAATGAGATTTAATGTACAGGTGGCCGAATTGGCCGAACTTCAAGAACAAACCACTAGGGCCACAAGTGACATTTTAGAACAATTAACCTTGTTAACAGAAACCTTGAGCATGAGTGAGCCTGGTGAGTTTCGAACCCAACCCAATCAAAATTTTGTAAGTCAATTCCTTGGGGAGGAACTTTCGTCCAGTGATACCATTTTAGAAGAAGAAGTCTGGAAGGAAGATGAGGATAAGATCCAGAAGTTGAAATGTCAAGATGTCATAGGTTTATCCACATTTGAGACTAACTTTCTGATCTTTAGTTTGGTTTACATAGGGGATCAATTTAAATCAGACATGTGTGAGGTGTTTGTGCAAATTAATATGCCATATTCTGATGTAATAGATCCAACACCTCTGAATGAAATATTTTCAAAAGATGGTCGTGCTTTTATAAGAAAAATCCAATTGCATCATTTTGAAAATAATGTTATAAGTGGTTTAAAGCATGTAATCATTGTTGTGATTCGAAGTCCAACCACTTATTTGATCCTTAACTGGAAAAAGAGGAAAAAGCAATAGAAAAAAAATAATAAGAATAAAAGGCTATTAGTTCTGCCTTCATGTAGTTGTTTTTAATTTTGAATGTGTGTTTGTTGTTAGTTCTTTTGTAAGTTTGGCATTCCTCTTTTAATATTCACTAGTTTATGTTTCTTTTTCAGTTTTTGAAATCCACAATAAGCATATGGATCTTTTCTGCATTGAAGACACCAGGTACTCCTAAATCTCAACTTCTTACTGTGTCTAAGGGTATTTCACCATCCAGGAACTTCTAATTTTTTTTAAGGACAATACATAATTCAAGTTGGGGGGTGAGGTACAATTGATTCATGCTTAACTGTGGTTGTTCGTTTGATTTGTTTTTGAAAAAAAAAAAAAGTTTTTGCTGTTATTCGAATTCTGTATCAGGATGAGCTTAGTCATTCGAATGTGTTGTAAACCATTCGAATGACCTGTGAGCTATTAAAAAGAAAGCAAGAAAACATTCGAATAGTCTCTGTTGTATTCGAATATGTCCAAAATTAATTCGAATGAAAGTACTGCTGCATTCGAATGACTGGACAAATTCCTTTGTAAATGAAGATTACTGTTTAAAATTCATTCGAATGAATTTCTCTGTCTCCAAATCCATTCGAATGAATCTGCTATTTCTTTAAAAATTTTGAAGCCCGCATTCGAATACTCTAAAATTCATTCGAATAATCTACCTTTCATCTGAATCCATTCCTAACATCCAAATACGGTTTCAATTGTTTACTTTTCTTCAAAAAAAAAATAATAATAAAAAAAAATAAAAAAAATTTGGCAGTCATTCGAATGTGTGCAGAGATATTTGAATGTCTTGGAAGTCATTCGAATGAGTTGTTACATTCGAATGACTCAAGGAAAACAAGAAGAAAATGTTCAGGAAAAGAAAAACCATTCGAATGTCCTCATTTTCATTCAAATATGCTTGAAATTCATTCGAATTAAAGCACTGTTGCATTCGAATGACCTATATAAATCCTTCACAAATTGAGTTACTGTTTAAAATTGATTCGAATGAATTTTGTTCTCATTCAAATGATAATCCTAATATATATATATTAAAATTAAAATTAAAAAAAATAAATAAATATGATATTAAAAAAAAATTAAATATGATATTAAAAAAAAAAACTGCAAAAATCAATCCAAATGTTATTCCAGTAGCAAATGAATTACTTAAAAAAATTAAAAATATATATATAAACAAATATTTAAAAAAAAAAACAAATTCATTCAAACGTTATTCATGTAAATGAATTCAAATATATATATATATATATATTAAATTAAATTAAAAAAAAAGAAAAAAAATGAAGAATCAATTCGGATGTGCTTCCTATAGCATCCAAATACATCAATTAAAAATAATAAAATTAAAAATAAAAATAAAAATAAAAAAAATTAAAATAAAAAAAAAAGAAAAAAATATTTTTGGATTCTTTTGCTCTTCTTTACTACTATATAATCTAAATTTTCCACTATTGGGAACTTAATGTGCTTAAGTGATGCTTATTCTATTGCATTAGATTTTTATGCTGTTAGCCAATTTGAGTTTGCTTTGAGACATGAGTGTGATGATTTCTTATTTGGACCCATAAATGTATAGGATTTAGAATGAGTAATCTGCATGCATAGATTGTTCTTTGATTGGAAATTTGTCAATTGGGTATGAAATCTATTGGAATAGTAATTAATTAGTTAATACACTTCATGATTCCTCAACTTAAGTGGAGACTGTTTACCTAGTGTGAGAAATTGAGCCTATTAAATGTTCATTCTGAGTGAATAAATACTTACTCTAGTTGCAGTTTTCCTTACCTCTCATGTTTTTCAATAGCTTCATTACACTACTTTGCTTTGAATGCCAAAAATGTCAATGAAAGAATTAAACTGGTTTCAAATTCTAAAATTTGATGATTGAGTGGAAGTGTGTCAATAGGATGTGACAGTGGAATTCTTTTGTTGAAAATTTGAGCCTGTTAACCTATTTCCTTTTTTCTATTATTTTCCCTTTTTAGTCCCATTGAGCCAATTAAATTATTTCTTTTCTTACTACCCTCATTTCATCCAAAACCCTGTAAATATTACCCTACCTAATGTGTTCAGGAAATAGTCTATCTTGGTACTAAAAAAAATTGAAAAGAAACAAAAATGGAAAAAAAAAACTTGCAGCTATTCAATAAAAAGCTGATGAGAAGATGTATGCTTTCATTGTGCTGATTCATTTTTTTGTCAACATCAAATTCAAATTCAAAAAAAAAAACAAAAAGAAAAAAAAAAGAAGAAAAAGAAAAAAATAAATGAGTATCTGCTTAGATAGGAATATTTCCTGGGGCACATTTCTTTGAATTCTTTATCCTTTTCTTTGTTTACCCATCCACCCCTAAGCCGTTACAACCCGATATGCAATCCCTCTAGATCCTATGACACATGGAAGCTTGAGATTTGAATTTAAGAATTGAAATTTTGTTTAATATCTGAAGTTGTGCATTTGTGCATTATTCCGATCATGAAGCTATGTCAAAATCCATCTTCTTTCATTAAAGTCCATTTTTCATTTTAGGATGACACCGATTTGAATTTGGTTTGCATTTACTCTTATTACGGTGCATCCCAGAGAATAGCCATGAGGGATCATTTTTCTTGGAGTGTACACTTGAGAGGTTTTGAAGTCAAAGCTTAGAGGTTGTAATGCGGGTGTGCTAATTTATTTGATTGCTTTTTCTACGATTGAGTGTCCCATGACGAAAATCTGACAAAGAATGGTCATTTGCATGTTAGAATAGCTTATTCTTGTTTTATACATTTTGGTTTTAGACTTGAAATTTAAACATTAATGTTGATGTTGTGAATGAAAATTGGCCAATATAAAATCTGATTGCTAAAGGACTAGTAATGTTTAAGTTGGGGGGTGTGATTGATGCTCAAAAATGTCAAAATTTTATTATATTTCTACCCTTATTTTGACCTTGAAATTGGATTTAATTGAATATCTATATGCAATTAATAGTTATATGCAAGTTTAGAGGAAAATGAAATTTAAAGAGGAATTAAGAGTGAATTAGAAATTTTAGAAAAGAATATTCCTCTTTAATTTTTGATAAAAGAAATTAAAAAGAAAAGAATTTATAATATCTATAAATATATATAATATATCTCTATAATATATAATACATATCCATATATAATACATTTACATGCGTGCATGCCATATAAATATATAGTATAATATAATCTAACATATATACTCACCTCCAGTGTGAAGCTCAGCTATTCGGATATGAAGAGAAAAAGAAAGACAAGCCCATTCGAATGTTGCCAAACTCATTCAAATGCATTGAAGTAATCAGAAAAGCAAGATTAGAAATTCATTCAAATATGGTTATTGTTGCATTCGAATGACTGAGAAAATCGCCGTGCAAGGAACAGTAAAATGTGAAATTCATTCGAATATGATTAAAATTCATTCGAATGGCCCGAGCGAGCACAGGGAATCAAACGCACATTCAAATGTCCCTGCTCACTCATTCGAATGATCACCTGAAGCAAGCCTTGTAATGCGCAAATGAACGCGGTGGCACAAGCGGTAAATTCAACCAACTTTTTGAGAAAATTTTCATCAAGTGGTCCCCCTTCTCCATGCGTGACAAGGACGATCCTCCTGGAAATCAAAACAGCATGCAGAATTTGGCAGAGAACAGACAAAAGTAATATTCAGAATGCTTCAGAGGATTGGCGGGATATTTGAAAAGATTTTGTTTCCAGTGGCTTATAAATAGACTAGACTATCAAGAAGCAAAAGAGAGACCCCATCCGCCATTTCTACAAGAATAAGGGGAAGAGAGCATTGTTTACATTCTGTTTTTTCTTTTTTTTCATTCCAGTAGTGTTGTTCATTTACTTTGTTTCATCAATACAGTGTTCTTCATTTCTGTTAGTTACATTATGCAATTTCTTTTCATACTTGTTTACATTCTGTAATGTTCTTTAACTGTTCATTTACGTTTCTGTAATTTTAATTTTTGTATTTACATTCCAGCATTTTACTTCTTGTCTCTTTAATTTTTAGTTGGAGATGTGTGGCTAAGCTTAAGCTTGGGCCAAGGCAAGGACTGTGTCCAGTGCCACTGCTTGCCCAAGAGAGCCGAACTCCTATTGAATTAACAGAATGCTTATTTGAATTGAGAAATGTGTGCGTATTGAATCTTTGGGTTTGAGTTGAAACATAAGCCTACCTTAGAGTCTCCATGCCATGTATGGAGGTTACTTAAATTGGAAATGGTTTCATACTCAAGCTGGAATGATTAATCTGCGATCCAATTTATGATAGTTGCTTAATCTAGACTCTCTCATGCCATGTATGGAGAGTGCTTAACTTAGAACTATTATCATCTTGGGATATAATTAACCGCATAACCTCAATTTAAATCAGTCGATGTTAATATTTTGATATCTCTTTGGTAAATCAATGGGCTGGCACATAAATTGCTTTGTCCCAAGATTACCTTCCATCCACAAACATCCATTTTCTTCTTGAAAAAAAAGCAAATTATTTAGCTGAATTGGTCTGACAAACCCATTTAGCACATAAAAATCTTTCGCCGCATTTTATTTCTGTTTTGATCTCCCAGTGAATCGACCTGGACTTACCCAAAACATTAAATTGTGCTACAGCGCACACTCGTACACTGGCGAGTATAAACGCCTTGTGCTTGCATGCTTGTTTCTTCTTTGTTTATTTTGTATGTGTTTGTTTGAAATAAATGCACAAGGTTAAGCGCAGCCAATTTTTGGCGCCGTTGCCGGGGAGATCGGTGATGGAATTAGTGCTGCGAAAAAAAATACAGTAACTTAGTTTCTGTTAATTTTGTTGTTGTGTTATTAATACAAGAGACATAGGTTAGGTAAGATTTATTGTTAGAATTCTTATCTGCATTTTCACGTTCATATTTAATTATGTCTCAGTATCTTGATTACATGTCTGTGTTTGGAAATTCTTTTGGTTATCATGAACCTATTGAGCAAACTGTTTTCAGACCCTTTGAGGATTACCCAAACCTTCCTAGGCAACCAACTCCATCCTACACCACACTTCTTGTTGCTCCCCATGATTTTAATGACGACCCTAGTGTGACATTAGATTACTTAACCTGGAAGGTGGAGTGGTTGGAGTATCAAAATTTTCAAAATGTAAGTGAGGTGAGATGCTCAGTGTGCAAGTCTTTAAATCATCAAACGGATGATTGTCCTACCATACCTGTTCTTAAAAGATTTCTGAAGGGGCAATCATCTGATTTTCAATCACACCACAATGAGGGTAGGTTTTCTTATAACCAGATTTAGAGTCAGGGGAAAGATTCTTTTGTGTCGAGTTACAACCCAAGTCTTTTCCCTTACCCTAGTTCATATAATAATCAGAATTCTTTTTGGAGCAATGATTCTGTTTCTCAACTTCATGAATCCTTCCCTTCACCACCTCACCAATTTGAGTTAGAGCAAGGGTTGACATCCAACGAGTACCACCCTCAAGATGAGCAATCTTTAGAGGATACCCTTCAGAAATTCATGGAAGGTCAAATGAGATTTAATGTACAGGTGGCCGAATTGGCCGAACTTCAAGAACAAACCACTAGGGCCACAAGTGACATTTTAGAACAATTGACCTTGTTAACAGAAACCTTGAGCATGAGTGAGCCTGGTGAGTTTCGAACCCAACCCAATCAAAATTTTGTAAGTCAATTCCTTGGGGAGGAACTTTCGTCCAGTGATACCATTTTAGAAGAAGAAGTCTGGAAGGAAGATGAGGATAAGATCCAGAAGTTGAAATGTCAAGATGTCATAGGTTTATCCACATTTGAGACTAACTTTCTGATCTTTAGTTTGGTTTACATAGGGGATCAATTTAAATCAGACATGTGTGAGGTGTTTGTGCAAATTAATATGCCATATTCTGATGTAATAGATCCAACACCTCTGAATGAAATATTTTCAAAAGATGGTCGTGCTTTTATAAGAAAAATCCAATTGCATCATTTTGAAAATAATGTTATAAGTGGTTTAAAGCATGTAATCATTGTTGTGATTCGAAGTCCAACCACTTATTTGATCCTTAACTGGAAGAAGAGGAAAAAGCAATAGAAAAAAAATAATAAGAATAAAAGGCTATTAGTTCTGCCTTCATGTAGTTGTTTTTAATTTTGAATGTGTGTTTGTTGTTAGTTCTTTTGTAAGTTTGGCATTCCTCTTTTAACATTCACTAGTTTATGTTTCTTTTTCAGTTTTTGAAATCCACAATAAGCATATGGATCTTTTCTGCATTGAAGACACCAGGTACTCCTAAATCTCAACTTCTTACTGTGTCTAAGGGTATTTCACCATCCAGGAACTTCTAATTTTTTTTAAGGACAATACATAATTCAAGTTGGGGGGTGAGGTACAATTGATTCATGCTTAACTGTGGTTGTTCGTTTGATTTGTTTTTGAAAAAAAAAAAAAGTTTTTGCTGTTATTCGAATTCTGTATCAGGATGAGCTTAGTCATTCGAATGTGTTGTAAACCATTCGAATGACCTGTGAGCTATTAAAAAGAAAGCAAGAAAACATTCGAATAGTCTCTGTTGTATTCGAATATGTCCAAAATTAATTCGAATGAAAGTACTGCTGCATTCGAATGACTGGACAAATTCCTTTGTAAATGAAGATTACTGTTTAAAATTCATTCGAATGAATTTCTCTGTCTCCAAATCCATTCGAATGAATCTGCTATTTCTTTAAAAATTTTGAAGCCCGCATTCGAATACTCTAAAATTCATTCGAATAATCTACCTTTCATCTGAATCCATTCCTAACATCCAAATACGGTTTCAATTGTTTAATTTTCTTCAAAAAAAAAAATAATAATAAAAAAAAATAAAAAAAATTTGGCAGTCATTCGAATGTGTGCAGAGATATTTGAATGTCTTGGAAGTCATTCGAATGAGTTGTTACATTCGAATGACTCAAGGAAAACAAGAAGAAAATGTTCAGGAAAAGAAAAACCATTCGAATGTCCTCATTTTCATTCAAATATGCTTGAAATTCATTCGAATTAAAGCACTGTTGCATTCGAATGACCTATATAAATCCTTCACAAATTGAGTTACTGTTTAAAATTGATTCGAATGAATTTTGTTCTCATTCAAATGATAATCCTAATATATATATATTAAAATTAAAATTAAAAAAAATAAATAAATATGATATTAAAAAAAAATTAAATATGATATTAAAAAAAAAAACTGCAAAAATCAATCCAAATGTTATTCCAGTAGCAAATGAATTACTTAAAAAAATTAAAAATATATATATAAACAAATATTTAAAAAAAAAAACAAATTCATTCAAACGTTATTCATGTAAATGAATTCAAATATATATATATATATATTAAATTAAATTAAAAAAAAAGAAAAAAAATGAAGAATCAATTCGGATGTGCTTCCTATAGCATCCAAATACATCAATTAAAAATAATAAAATTAAAAATAAAAATAAAAATAAAAAAAATTAAAATAAAAAAAAAAGAAAAAAATATTTTTGGATTCTTTTGCTCTTCTTTACTACTATATAATCTAAATTTTCCACTATTGGGAACTTAATGTGCTTAAGTGATGCTTATTCTATTGCATTAGATTTTTATGCTGTTAGCCAATTTGAGTTTGCTTTGAGACATGAGTGTGATGATTTCTTATTTGGACCCATAAATGTATAGGATTTAGAATGAGTAATCTGCATGCATAGATTGTTCTTTGATTGGAAATTTGTCAATTGGGTATGAAATCTATTGGAATAGTAATTAATTAGTTAAT
Organism: Diospyros kaki; assembly: GCA_036245055.1. NCBI lineage: Eukaryota > Viridiplantae > Streptophyta > Magnoliopsida > Ericales > Ebenaceae > Diospyros > Diospyros kaki. The sequence continues at coordinate 8,137,904 of BSEG01000010.1, forward strand.
ACACTTCATGATTCCTCAACTTAAGTGGAGACTGTTTACCTAGTGTGAGAAATTGAGCCTATTAAATGTTCATTCTGAGTGAATAAATACTTACTCTAGTTGCAGTTTTCCTTACCTCTCATGTTTTTCAATAGCTTCATTACACTACTTTGCTTTGAATGCCAAAAATGTCAATGAAAGAATTAAACTGGTTTCAAATTCTAAAATTTGATGATTGAGTGGAAGTGTGTCAATAGGATGTGACAGTGGAATTCTTTTGTTGAAAATTTGAGCCTGTTAACCTATTTCCTTTTTTCTATTATTTTCCCTTTTTAGTCCCATTGAGCCAATTAAATTATTTCTTTTCTTACTACCCTCATTTCATCCAAAACCCTGTAAATATTACCCTACCTAATGTGTTCAGGAAATAGTCTATCTTGGTACTAAAAAAAATTGAAAAGAAAAAAAAATGGAAAAAAAAAACTTGCAGCTATTCAATAAAAAGCTGATGAGAAGATGTATGCTTTCATTGTGCTGATTCATTTTTTTGTCAACATCAAATTCAAATTCAAAAAAAAAACAAAAAGAAAAAAAAAAGAAGAAAAAGAAAAAAATAAATGAGTATCTGCTTAGATAGGAATATTTCCTGGGGCACATTTCTTTGAATTCTTTATCCTTTTCTTTGTTTACCCATCCACCCCTAAGCCGTTACAACCCGATATGCAATCCCTCTAGATCCTATGACACATGGAAGCTTGAGATTTGAATTTAAGAATTGAAATTTTGTTTAATATCTGAAGTTGTGCATTTGTGCATTATTCCGATCATGAAGCTATGTCAAAATCCATCTTCTTTCATTAAAGTCCATTTTTCATTTTAGGATGACACCGATTTGAATTTGGTTTGCATTTACTCTTATTACGGTGCATCCCAGAGAATAGCCATGAGGGATCATTTTTCTTGGAGTGTACACTTGAGAGGTTTTGAAGTCAAAGCTTAGAGGTTGTAATGCGGGTGTGCTAATTTATTTGATTGCTTTTTCTACGATTGAGTGTCCCATGACGAAAATCTGACAAAGAATGGTCATTTGCATGTTAGAATAGCTTATTCTTGTTTTATACATTTTGGTTTTAGACTTGAAATTTAAACATTAATGTTGATGTTGTGAATGAAAATTGGCCAATATAAAATCTGATTGCTAAAGGACTAGTAATGTTTAAGTTGGGGGGTGTGATTGATGCTCAAAAATGTCAAAATTTTATTATATTTCTACCCTTATTTTGACCTTGAAATTGGATTTAATTGAATATCTATATGCAATTAATAGTTATATGCAAGTTTAGAGGAAAATGAAATTTAAAGAGGAATTAAGAGTGAATTAGAAATTTTAGAAAAGAATATTCCTCTTTAATTTTTGATAAAAGAAATTAAAAAGAAAAGAATTTATAATATCTATAAATATATATAATATATCTCTATAATATATAATACATATCCATATATAATACATTTACATGCGTGCATGCCATATAAATATATAGTATAATATAATCTAACATATATACTCACCTCCAGTGTGAAGCTCAGCTATTCGGATATGAAGAGAAAAAGAAAGACAAGCCCATTCGAATGTTGCCAAACTCATTCAAATGCATTGAAGTAATCAGAAAAGCAAGATTAGAAATTCATTCAAATATGGTTATTGTTGCATTCGAATGACTGAGAAAATCGCCGTGCAAGGAACAGTAAAATGTGAAATTCATTCGAATATGATTAAAATTCATTCGAATGGCCCGAGCGAGCACAGGGAATCAAACGCACATTCAAATGTCCCTGCTCACTCATTCGAATGATCACCTGAAGCAAGCCTTCTAATGCGCAAATGAACGCGGTGGCACAAGCGGTAAATTCAACCAACTTTTTGAGAAACTTTTCACCAAGTGGTCCCCCTTCTCCATTCGCGACAAGGATGATCCTCCTGGAAATCAAAACAGTATGCAGAATTTGGCAGAGAACGGACAAAAGTAATATTCAGAATGCTTCAGAGGATTGGCGGGATATTTGAAAAGATTTTGTTTTCAGTGGCTTATAAATAGACTAGACTATCAAGAAGCAAAAGAGAGACCCCATCCGCCATTTCTGCAAGAATAAGGGGAAGAGAGCATTGTTTACGTTCTGTTTTTTCTTTTTTTTTCATTCCAGTAGTGTTGTTCATTTACTTTGTTTCATCAATACAGTGTTCTTCATTTCTGTTAGTTACATTATGCAATTTCTTTTCATACTTGTTTACATTCTGTAATGTTCTTTAACTGTTCATTTACGTTTCTGTAATTTTAATTTTTGTATTTACATTCCAGCATTTTACTTCTTGTCTCTTTAATTTTTAGTTGGAGATGTGTGGCTAAGCTTAAGCTTGGGCCAAGACAAGGACTGTGTCCAGTGCCACTGCTTGCCCAAGAGAGCCGAACTCCTATTGAATTAACAGAATGCTTATTTGAATTGAGAAATGTGTGCGTATTAAATCTTTGGGTTTGAGTTGAAACATAAGCCTACCTTAGAGTCTCCATGCCATGTATGGAGGTTACTTAAATTGGAAATGGTTTCATACTCAAGCTGGAATGATTAATCTGCGATCCAATTTATGATAGTTGCTTAATCTAGACTCTCTCATGCCATGTATGGAGAGTGCTTAACTTAGAACTATTATCATCTTGGGATATAATTAACCGCATAACCTCAATTTAAATCAGTCGATGTTAATATTTTGATATCTCTTTGGTAAATTAGTGGGCTGGCACATAAATTGCTTTGTCCCAAGATTACCTTCCATCCACAAACATCCATTTTCTTCTTGAAAAAAAAAGCAAATCATTTAGCTGAATTGGTCTGACAAACCCATTTAGCACATAAAAATCTTTCGCCGCATTTTATTTCTGTTTTGATCTCTCAGTGAATCGACCTGGACTTATCCAGAAAATTAAATTGTGCTACAGCGCACACTCGTACACTGGCGAGTATAAACGCCTTGTGCTTGCATGCTTGTTTCTTCTTTGTTTATTTTGTATGTGTTTGTTTGAAATAAATGCACAAGGTTAAGCGCAGCCAATTTTTGGCACGACGATGTGCTTGGCCTAATGAATCCTTTATCGGTCAGTTCTTGCAGCTGACTCCTCAACTCCCTCATTTTTGCCAGAGCCATTCGATATGGAGGAATTGATATTGGTTTGGTTCCTGGCACTAGTTCAATTGAGAACTCAATCTCTCGAGGTGGCGGTAGTCCTAGTAGGTCCTTTGGAAACACATCCTCATAGTCTCGTACTATCCGCACTTCCTTGAGCTTTGGTACATCTTTTTCTTCCAAACGACCATAGGCTATACATCCATGAGCTCCTTGGTTTATCAATTTCTCTACCTTACCGGCTAACACTATGTTCCTATTTTTTGGGGTCACATTGTCCCGAAAATTTGACCCATTCCCCCTCGGGTTTCTTTATGGTCATTACCTTTCTTCGACAATCTATATTGGCGTCATATCTGGACAAGAAATTCATTCCTAGGATTATGTCGAAATCGTATACTTCTAGCAAAATTAGATCAACTTGAAATTGGGCATTACTTAAGCTAATTTTGCATTCTTTTATCACTTTAGAGGTCCTTTCACTTTTACCCATAGGCGTCGGAATTATTATCGGAGATTCCATAGGTTTAGCCTCTACCCCCAAACTCCCAGCCAAAGCATAAGACATAAATGAATGCGTTGACCCAGGGTCTATCAATGCATGAATAGGGGTATCCGATATAAAGAACGTGTAACGCCCCAGTTTCCCGGAAGGAGGGGGAAGCGGGCGTTAGATGCTCGGAACTTCGGGCACATAAATTTTTTCCTCATTAATTGCCCATCATTTACTCAACATAATTCGAAATTCTGACAATCCCGAGCCATTCTCTCAGCATATTAACTTAAGAATAAGCTGAGACTAACATCATCATTACATCAGCGGAAGCAGAATCGAACCTCGACATACATAACCGAATTCATTTCATTCATAACGAAGAAATCGTTCGACAAGACATTTCAAAACGAAATACATTAAGTCTCATCTCTCATTCATAACTACTAATACCTTGATCATAAACAAAATACATACTAATGATTACCAATGAAATCAACAGCTACATCTCGATAATCCCTTTTCCTTTAGCGTCACTGCTTTCACCTGGAACGTTTGACTATTCCAGGGACATAGTCCAAATTAGATGCTGAATCATCTAAGTGAGAGCTCAAAAACATTTTCATGAATGTATGCAACATAAATAACATCGAAAATCCTTTAACATTCATTCAACATAAACTCATCCCAACATACCTCAGCCCAAGAGAATCCCATGAAGCACTTAACCCTAACCGGGGAAAATGCAATCTCTCTAAAGGCAACACATCCACATCAAACACTAACATAACGCAATCCGGTTTAAGAGGGGCAACATCAACGCATCTCTCCGACATCTCGGGAACAATTGTTACCTCTCCCTCCCCGGGAAGGTCAACATCAACGCAGGAACCCGGCTCTCACCACTAATTCGTCAGAGATTACGTTCCCACTAAAAAGCACCTTGATCCATATGCCAATGCCATGACCACGACCCTACTTAAGGGGGACAACCTTACGCATGCACTCGGGTATCACCCCCTATCATGCTAGGCTTTACGCTCGCACCCAAAAGCAGTTCGGATCTCGTCACACCCTGGCCACAAGATGATCAACACTGTCCATGGGAATCCTCGTCCACCTCGGGAACAATACTACCGTTCAATGGCCCTGGGGTGAAGTCCATCTCAGCCCCGCCACTTGAGCCGGTCTGGGGTGAAGTCCATCTCAGCCCCGCCACCTGGTCCTATTAGGGTGAAGTCCGTCTCAGCCCTCTCCCAATGGGTATTTTCCTTTGGCATGCTACCCTAGTGTTATCACTCAAGTACCTCACACAAGTTGACGACATACATCCTACATAAACATCATAAAACATGCCAATACCAACATCATAACCATGCATCGCTTAAACATCAACCTCATAAATCATGCATCGCTTAAACATCAACATCATAAATCATGCATCGCTTAAACATCATTTCATAACTTATCAATGCACATGCGTAAAATGTTTAGGGACGAACCGCCCTCTTTCAAAACCATCATTTCATGTTAAAATCGTTCACATGCAACAAAACCTTTTTCGTGAAATCAAATCAAGTCGTAATAGACATTTCCACATAACAAATCATTTGTGAACAAATCGAGTTTTATGCAGGTAGAACACTCACAAAACCATTTTATGCAGGTAGAGCTACACACAAAACCATTTTATGCAGGTAGAGCTACTCACATATCAAATCCTTTGCATGAACAAATCCAGTTTTGGGGTTGAACTACTCACAAAACCATTTTATGCAGGTAGAGCTACTCACCTTTAGACGCAACTTAACTTTTCCTCGAAAAGCGTGCACCACCTCGATTGGTGCACCAACCTTAAACTTCGCACAAGTCACTTCGCCTTAAGCCGCAAGGTACCCTAGACATCATATTTATTTCCATAAGCATCAACATATCATTTCTCCATAATTTTCTCACATTTTCCTATTTTCTCTTATTTCCCTATTTCTTCCTCAATAAATTCCAAATAAATACTTCCTTAATAATTTTCTCAAATCTTACTTCACCAAAATTCATAATAATCGAATATCTTCAAAAGAAAATTACTGATCTTACCTCGATGCTTCGATATCACGCAAAATGAGGCCCTTTGACACTCAAACTGAGACACCAGAACCTCCAAATCCAAAACTAATTGCACACACTTCAAGATCTAGATTTTTCAAGATTTTAGGAATTTTTTTCCAAATTTTTCCTCATCCGGACGCGCCTTCACGCGCCACCACAACACCACCCACGCGCCTGCGCGTGTGAAGCCGCGCGTGCACTGCACGCGCGTCGTCTTCTCCGGCGAGCAATTCGCCGGCCGGTCACCAGATTTCACCCCCGACTCCACCACTTGATAGCCTACGCCCAGTCGATCACAACCCCACCTTCCTTGGCCCGAAAGGATGGCCGGAGATGCCTCAAATGGCCGGCCAAAGCCTCGGCCAAGCTCACCGCCTCCGCAATCCGGCCAAGCTCGAACACCCTCAAATCCTCAACCAAAATACCTCAAAATGTCCAAAAAACTCCCTCAAATCATGGGCTTCAAAAGCCCTATGCTCTAAGCCCTCAATTCGTTCGATAGAAGCTTCAATGTGAAGCTCAAAGTCGCGAACTCTCGGCCAAACCCTAACTTGAAGTCCGGCTATTTATAGCCAAAATTGGCGCTCCAATCGAGCATGGGTACCTTGCCCGAAGCCTCGAGCTTCTCCTACACCCCTTGGGCGTCCAAAAAGCATCGACAAAGCCCCTCGATTTGGCGTTTACAGGTCGGCCATGGCCGACCTTCTCGCGGCCCGATTCTTCGATTTTTCGGCCACCATGTCGCACGATGTCGGCCAACACTTGCTCCCCAGGCATGCTAGACCCACTCCCTTGATCTTTCCGTCGCCGGAACAGCCTGCTCGGAGGCGTGCACGAAGCTGTCGGCCATGGCAGCTTCAAATCTTGTAAAATTTCACTTTCCCCTCTGCCATTCTCCCAAATTTCACTTTGGCCCATTTTCAACTTTCTTTTTTTACCATTAGGACCCTCATATCCTAAAATCATTCTTTCCTTCTTGGAATATTCTTCAAAATTGTCGTTTCGACCTCCCTCCGGCCGATTCGGTAAATTTTAAGAAATTGCACTTTGGCCCGAATTTTCGTTTCGGCCTTAAATCCATTTGTTTCTTCCAAAAACCACTTAAGGGTTGTTTAATATACCATATATGACCCTCATCGATGTTCCGTTGATTTTCTGGAAGCCCCCTGCGATTATTCGGTATTTCAGCCTGCACCGCAGCTGCATTTTCGCTGTACCGAAAACTACTCCCGATCCAATTTCTTTCGATGCTAAAAATCACTTCTTGACCTGCTCGTCATCACTGTCTAATTTTTCTTTGATATCTAAGTCTCGGGGCACTCCTTTCGATTGATTCGACAACTTATTTCTGCTATTAAGCCCATTTTCGGTATTTAATTCCCACTTAAATGACGTGGCAGCCTTATCCTGAAACGGGGTCTTACATTCTCCCCTCCTTACAAAAATTTCGACCTCGAAATTTGCCACATCCTAAATCTCAAATTTTCATCCTCGAAATTTCTATTCTCGACAATCAAATTGCCAACATTAGTAATATCTCTCAATTTGGATTTACCTAAATTCCTCAATTACACATTATCTCTAATCTTTGACAATCTCTTAATTCGCATTTATCTCACGATCCAACCTCACGATACTTGTCACGGTTCACAAAATTTCCCGATGTAGCTCTTCCTAGGTGGTCACACATATCCTCAAATAATTTAGATCATGCTAGATCGTACTTTAAATTTTCTTTTGCTTTCTTAAAAGATCCACATGTCCTCATGTCTCGACTTTCGATATCTAAACTTCAATCTTGACCTTGACCTTAGACTTAATTTCCATGTTTACTTCCGAACTAATGCATATACCATAATCATGAATGCATAACAATTTTCTTGAATAAAATCAGCATACGTTCCGCAAAATTTTTTGCTGAAACTCATTTACCAACGGTCACAACTATTTCAATATGATTTATATCTCCTCAAATTTTCTGCCAATCGACCATAATCATTCCCTAATTATTTCATCAAGATATCTTTAAAAATGCTTAACTAATCTCATTTGTCTCCCAATTTCGTTTCATGATCCAATATCACCCAAAATTTAACTGAATCTTTACATCCCTCTCTCATAACATCCGATTTCTTTCGCCACTACCGACCATTAATCCTAAGTCATCACTTTCCGAATATCCTCAAGACTAATATAAAATTCCATAAACTAGATTTACCTCAATTCCGCAATCATTGACTCCAAATTCCAAGATTTCTAGAGTCCTCGAGATTTCCAATGCATCTTGGTCCTGCAAAATAGTTGATAACACAAGATTCTAACTAACTATTTACGAAAACAATTTCCAAATTCAGCTAGTCTCCCAAAATAGTCATACGTCTTGTTGCGATATATTTCCCGAGCTTTTGCTTTCTCCAAGAACATACCCTTGATCATTGTCAAACTTACTTTAGGGGTAACCTTAATTTCTCTAACGGTTTTCGGTTTCTACACCTCCATCTTAAGGTAACCTATCCATATATCCCAAATCATGAGCTGACAAATTTTCAACTCAAAAACCTTTCATTGGGTTCAAGACCATATCTTGGCCACGCATACTTGACTCGTTCCATGAGTCATTTCCTTGAGGCAACTTACATCGCTCCTCACAATATCTACTCCGAGATCCCTATCCTCAAGATTGATTTTTTTTTTTTTTTAAATCCTTGAACCTTATTCTCGATAACACTAACCGAACCATCCTAACTTCATCATCTAAAAAGGAAAAGTAACACTCTCCTCGAGGTAACCTCAATTTCAATATCATTATCATCTGAATCAATGCTATCACCAAAACACTTATCGAACCATCCTAGGTTTCTCATTCCCTAGAATCCTCAATCAATTCCAAATCATTCTAACATATAGTTCGAGATTCCTCTCTCACTATCCGTTATCAAAACCAAACTTCAAAATTTCTCAAATTCTTTCTCACCAACACTAACCGAGCTATTCTAAGTTTCCTCTTTCTAGGATCCTCGAACCATAAAAATTATTCTTATCCTCGAACTTCGACGATTCATGTCACCTATTCACATCGTAACTTGTCAGCTAGATTACTTCACATCAAGCTTAATCATCAATACTTCGATCATTCTCAATTTCCAATAATGCCTCTAAGTCTCCAATCAAGCTTTTTCTAAGTCTCCAAATAAACATTCGCTCTGGTACATATTGTAACCAAGCTTTATAAATCTCCAAGATTTATCCTAAATCACCGATCACTAAGTTATCAATAATCTATAACATTCCAATCGACAATCCCCAAATCACCAAGTAGGGATTTCGTTTTCAATTCGCTCTGATTTCACAAACTGCAATAGAGCTACCTAAATCTCCCAATTGCTATTCCCCAAATCACCAAAACGGGGTTAAGCACTAATATCGACAATATCAGAGCCACTTAAGACGTCCAATGAATTTTCGCTCTGATTTCTCCACTATATCAGAGCCACTTCAGGCTTCAAGATACTTCGCTCTGATACCAACTGTAACGCCCCAGTTTCCCGGAAGGAGGGAGAAGCGGGCGTTAGATGGTCGGAACTTCGTGCACATAAATTTTTTCCTCATTAATTGCCCATCATTTACTCAACATAATTCGAAATCCCGACAATCCCGAGCCATTCTCTCAGCACATTAACTTAAGAATAAGCTGAGACTAACATCATCATTACATCAGCGGAAGCAGAATCGAACCTCGACATACATAACCGAATTCATTTCATTCATAACATAGAAATCGTTCAACAAGACATTTCAAAACGAAATACATTAAGTCTCATCTCTCATTCATAACTACTAATACCTTGATCATAAACAAAATACATACTAATGATTACCAATGAAATCAACAGCTACATCTCGATAATCCCTTTTCCTTTAGCGTCACTGCTTTCACCTGGAACGTTTGAATATTCTAGGGACATAGTCCAAATTAGATGCTGAATCATCTAAGTGAGAGCTCAAAAACATTTTCATGAATGTATGCAACATAAATAACATCGAAAATCCTTTAACATTCATTCAACATAAACTCATCCCAACATACCTCAGCCCAAGAGAATCCCATGAAGCACTTAACCCTAACCGGGGAAAATGCAATCTCTCTAAAGGCAACACATCCACATCAAACACTAACATAACGTAATCCAGCTTAAGAGCGGCAACATCAACGCATCTCTCCGACATCTCGGGAACAATCGTTACCCCTCCCTCCCCGGGACGGTCAACATCAACGCAGGAACCCGGCTCTCACCACTAATTCGTCAGAGATTACGTTCCCACTCAAAAGCACCTTGATCCATATGCCAATGCCATGACCACGACCCTACTTAAGGGGGACAACCTTACGCATGCACTCGGGTATCACCCCCTATCATGCTAGGCTTTACGCTCGCACCCAAAAGCAGTTCGAATCTCGTCACACCCTGGCCACAAGATGATCAACACTGTCCATGGGAGTCCTCGTCCACCTCGGGAACAATACTACGGCACAATGACCCTGAGGTGAAGTCCATCTCAGCCCCACCACCTGGTCCCATTAGGGTGAAGTCCGTCTCAACCCTCTCCCAGTGGGTATTTTCCTTTGGCACGCTACCCTAGTGTTATCACTCAAGTACCTCACACAGGTTGACGACATACATCCTACATAAACATCATAAAACATGCCAATACCAACATCATAACCATGCATCGCTTAAACATCAACCTCATAAATCATGCATCGCTTAAACATCAACATCATAAATCATGCATCGCTTAAACATCATTTCATAACTTATCAATGCACATGCGTAAAATGTTTAGGGACGAACCGCCCTCTTTCAAAACCATCATTTCATGTTAAAATCGTTCACATGCAACAAAACCTTTTTCGTGAAATCAAATCAAGTCGTAATAGACATTTCCACATAACAAATCATTTGCATGAACAAATCGAGTTTTATGCAGGTAGAACACTCACAAAACCATTTTATGCAGGTGGAGCTACTCACAAAACCATTTTATGCAGGTAGAGCTACTCACATATCAAATCCTTTGCATGAACAAATCCAGTTTTGGGGTTGAACTACTCACAAAACCATTTTATGCAGGTAGAGCTACTCACCTTTAGACGCAACTTAACTTTTCCTCGAAAAGCGTGCACCACCTCGATTGGCGCACCAACCTTAAACTTCGCACAAGTCACTTCGCCTTAAGCCGCAAGGCACCCTAGACATCATATCCATTTCCATAAGCATCAACATATCATTTCTCCATAATTTTCTCACATTTTCCTATTTTCTCTTATTTCCCTATTTCTTCCTCAATAAATTCCAAATAAATACTTCCTTAATAAGTTTCTCAAATCTTACTTCACCAAAATTCATAATAATCGAATATCTTCAAAAGAAAATTACTGATCTTACCTCGATGCTTCGATATCACACAAAATGAGGCATTTTGACGCTCAAACCGAGACACCAGAACCTCCAAATCCAAAACTAATTGCACACACTTCAAGATCTCGATTTTTCAAGATTTTAGGAATTTTTTCCAAATTTTTCCTCAGCCGGACGCGCCTTCACGCGCCACCACAACACCACCCACGCGCCTGCGCGTGTGAAGCCGGGCGTGCACTGCACGCGCATCGTCTTCTCCGGCGAGCACTTCGCCGGCCGGTCACCGGATTTCACCCCCGACTCCACTTGATAGCCTACGCCCAGTCGATCACAATCCCACCTTCCTCGGCCCGAAAGGATTTCCGGAGATGCCTCAAACGGCCGGCCAAAGCCTCGGCCAAGCTCACCGCCTCCGCAATCCGGCCAAGCTCGAACACCCTCAAATCCTCGACCAAAATACCTCAAAATCTCCAGAAAACTCCCTGAAATCATGGGCTTCAAAAGCCCTATGCTCTAAGCCCTCAATTCATTCGATAGAAGCTTCAATTTGAAGCTCAAAGTCGCAAACTCTCGGCCAAACCCTAACTTGAAGTCCGGCTATTTATAGCCAAAATTGGCGCTCCAATCGGCCTTGGGTACCTTGCCCGAAGTCTCGAGCTTCTCCTACACCCCTTGGGCGTCCAAAAAGCATCGACAAAGCCCCTCGATTTGGCGTTTACAGGTTCGGCCATGGCCGACCTTCTCGCAGCCCGATTCTTCGATTTTTCAGCCACCATGTCGCACGATGTCGGCCAACACTTGCTCCCCACGCATGCTAGACCCACTGCCTTGATCTTCCCGTCGCCGGAACAGCCTGGTCGGAGGCATGCACGAAGCTGTCGGCCATGGCAGCTTCAAATTTTGTAAAATTTCACTTTCGCCCCTGTCATTTTCCCAAATTTCACTTTGGCCCATTTTCAACTTTCTTTTATTACCATTAGGACCCTGATGTCCTAAAATCATTCTTTCCTTCTTGGAAGATTCTTCAAAATTTCCGTTTTGACCTCCCTCCGGCCGATTCGGTAAATTTTAAGAAATTACACTTTGGCCCGAATTTTCGTTTCGGCCTTAAATCCATTTGTTTCTTCCAAAAACCACTTAAGGGTTGTTTAATATACCATATATGACCCTCATCGATGTTCCGTTGATTTTTCAGAAGCCCCCTACGATTATTCGGTATTTCAGCCTGCACCGCAGCTGCATTTTTGCTGTACCGAAAACTGTTCCCGATCCAATTTCTTTCGATCCTAAAAATCACTTCTTGACCTGCTCGTCATCACTGTCTAATTTTTCTTTGATATCTAAGTCTCGGGGCACTCCTTTCGATTGATTCGGCAACTTATTTCTACTATTAAGCCCATTTTCGGTATTTAATTCCCACTTAAATGACGTGGCAACCTTATCCTGAAACGGGGTCTTACAGAACGTACCTTGGACGACTGTCGGATTTGTCCCCACATCTTCCTTGGTGACGTTGTAGACACGTCCCTGACGTATCCCACGAGCCTCTCCTACCTTCTCAGTTGGCCCATCAGCTTGTCCGAGTCTTGGCCTCTTCGGGCAGTTACTTGAATAGTGCCCTACTTGATTACACTGAAAACACACCACCCTTGACAGATCTTTCATTGGAGGTGTTTCATTTCTTTTGCGGCAATCTCTACTGATATGCCCTTGCTTTCCGTAGGAATAACAGATAGACGTTCCTGCTAAGCACTTCCTCCCGAGATGGTTCTTTTTGCATTTGAAACATGGCTTGCCGCTCTGGGGATTTTTGTTTCCCGCTTTCTGCTCTAGGTCCCTTTTTGCCTCCCCAGACCTAATCTGCTTCACCTGCAAAAGGTTCCTCTCTGTTGTTAAAGCTTTACTTAAAGCTTCCTCGTATGATTCAATTGACCAGGTGCTCAGAGCCTGCAACAGATCCACTTTGAGTCCCAACATGAACTTTTGTGCCTTCTGCCATTCGTTGGCATCATACATCGGCACATACTTAATGAGCTAATTAAACTTAGTGTAGTATTGAGCCACCGACATTTCTTCAGTTTGCTTCAGATTTGCAAACTCCCAACTCTTCTCTTGCCTCCAGCTAAGAGGGAAATATTTATCATTGAAGGCTTTCTTAAAGGCCTCCCAAACTGATGTTGGGGTCTCATCAGTCTCAGATCCATTCCTCGAGCGGGGCCCTTTGCAAAGCTCGCTCTGCAGTCTGCCACTATTTCCCAACTTCTTCTTCTAACATGAAGGTAGCGCAGTTTAACTTGTCCTCGTCATTATACTGGAGATATCGAAGCAACTTCTCTGTCTGCTCCAACCAGTACTCGGCCATACTGGGGTCATCACTAGATTTCCCCTTAAACGGTTGTGGTCGTTGTCGTCTATATTGTTCCAGCACATTCTCGGTGGGTCTGGCTAGTTCTCCTCTCGTCGTGTGGGTCAAGAGGTTCTCTATAACCCTCTCGATGCGATCCAAACGTCCTTCGGGAACTGTTGACTCCGTCACTGGTTCCTCCTTCCTAACGCTACTACTGTAGCGGCGATTCTCACTACTTCTTACATCCTTTATTCCCCGATTGGGGCTGACAGGAGTCATATTTCTTTGTTGTCTCGTTGTTACCATCTGAAAAGCAAGACAAGAAAAAATCTCATTCCATGAGAATTTCTTTCAACAAGAAATTTCTTTTCATATATAACATGATATATAACATCATTTTAAGAGAAACACAAAGCACACATCTAAAACACTAGTAAGCGAAATAAATCGTCCACGATTCTTTTCTATGGGCTGGCTGACTTCTAAACCCAAACATCATCGCTTATCTTGTCGTCATCAGACTCGACCTCGGGTTCTTCGAGGTTATCATGCTCGGTCACTCCTTTCTCTTCTTCATCGTCCGAGCTAAGGTAGCTGGCGCCCATCATTTCGGCATCGGCTGCCACCATGTCTTCCCAACTCCTTCGGACTCAGACGTTTCGTCTTCCTCCAGATCATCTCCCTCGAGCATGTTGAGGGCATGGTCACGAAACTGCTGGAAGAAGAAGAATAAAGATGCATAGTTGTCTTAGAGGTAAAGTCCTTCGGCCAGGTCTCTCCATACACCTTCCATATGATTTATTAGAAAATTGACTTGGGCAGTCATTAGGGTTGGCCGAAAAAAACTGCTTGGCGGCACATCCCTTAAAATTCCTTCGAGGAGGTCTAAGCGACCGAAGACATCTACCACAATTGGCTCGTTATCTGCCCAACGGCTGATCCAATGGGTCACCCATAACTGCTCGAGATAATCGTTTTCCATGCTGCATCAAGAAACCAGTTAGATTTTCTACTATTCACCAAGAATAGTAGCCATTCAGTGTTCTATACATGAATAGTACACCAGGTAAGTTCCCAGGAAAGAGTGGTGGGTCACAATGGACACACTTAAGTACCAAATCTTTCCTTAGGCAGAACTTTCCTAGACATGCACATTTCAGTACATCACACTTAAGTCATAATCTCTAAATCTTGATCATCAATCTCCTAATCTATAGATAAGGATTTCTTAATCTCAGTTATCTAATCATCGAGTTCGTAAATTCCTAAAGATCTATCCTGATTCTCCAAAAAGAACTTTGTCTCTGATACGAACTGTAACACCTCGCCTCCCAGGGCATTAATATATGCTAGGATTTTTTTTTTTTTTTACATTAAACATAAATCAGCATTAAATCCTCAACATAACATTTATTTAATAACACTCCCAAATATAACAAAGGAATGATATTTTTTTCTTTTTACATAAGCGGAAGCAAGATTAGAACCTTGAAAACATAACTTATGTGGGTACATACATACTGTTTATCCAACATAACATTACAGATAACATTAAAATCTAAACAGTACATTTGTATAAAATAAATTGTTCTAGTCCCACATGGGACCCTCAAAATTTCCACTACAATCATGCCTCGATCACTTCCTTGCCCTTTCGGCCGCTTGCCTCACCTGGAACGTGGAATATTCCAGGGACACAATCCAATATTCGAAGATGAAATCTTCTAAGTGAGGGTTAGATAAACATGAATGAATGATGCATGATGCATGGACATTTATAAATATATACCCATAATGTAACTTCCCAGGCCCACCAGCCCGGCTAGGAATCTTAGGCAAATCTTGAACCTCTGCGGGATAGGCCTAACGTTATTCCCTCAACGCCCTAGGGGAATTACGGCTACACTCTGAGGGTATCATCCCAACCCCATGCACGAGTTTCAATATGACAAAAATATCGTGTCATGCATAAATCACGTTTTCCCATGCAACAGTACATGAATGAAAATGATCATAACATAAGAAAATATCATGCATGAAAAGGAAATCATATCATATATGGGCTATAGGGACAAAACTACTCACCTTTTACAGATATTGGGATACCTCAAAAAATATGAAAATTGCCTCGATTTGCGTGCCAATCTCGAATTTCGCACCAAATGATTCACCTCACTTCCCAAAGCACCCTAGGCAAGATATTTATTTAAATAATCAATAAAAATTATTTTTCCTCAATTTTCTTGCCTTTTTCTCTATTTTTCCTCACTAATATTCCAAAATAAATACCTATACCTATTTTTTTTGAAATATTTTTACATAGGAAATTATAAAATATTTTTCTAAGATATTTAAAAAAATTGCACGAAAAATAAAGCCCGCACGCGCTGGTGCGTGTTAGGGAGAGTGAGACTAGCGCGTGGGGCCCACGCGCCGGTCGTCTTCTCCGGCAACGGCTAGCCGAAAAATTTCAAAAGTTATACCAAATGAAAGCTTAGGATTAATCTATCATAGGGGGTACCTAAATGGGCTCCAAAGGAGGTCCGAAAGCCGGCCAACGGAAGCCTCGAAGTCTCGGCCAGGCGGTCCGCCTCCCTCTTTCCGGCGACGCTCGAAACCCTACTAAACCTTAACGAAAATGCCTCAAAATTTCTAGAATGAAGCTACTACTCATGGGCAACAAAAACCCCTTAATCTTGGCTCTCAATTCGTTCAAAAAGTGGGTCGATTTCAAGCTCCAGTTCTCTGAAATTTTGGCCGAGCCCTAGCTCTATTTATGGACAAAATCGGGCTTCCAAATGCCCTTGGCCGACCAACCCATGCCCTTAGGCATTTAGCCCTACCCTAGATCGACCTAAACACTGCCTCCTCCGACTAAAAACGCGATTTACAGAGCCTCGACCAAGTGACTAACTTTCTGGTCGGTTTTTCTCTATTTTCTGACAATCACAACGGTCATTGGTGGCTTAAACTTGGTCGCCAAGTTCGCCTAAAGCAACCCCGACCACCCCTCGTGCACCCTTGTGCCTGAAACGGCCGGTCGGCGACCGTCCGTGCGTTGGTCGGCTTCCATGGCTGCCTTTTTTGATTTTTGCAGTTTCACCCCCCTCAGATTTAGTTTTCCCATTTTTGCCCCTTTCCTCACAACCCCTACACTTTTTGTAATTGCCATTGGGTCCCTTGAGTTTCAATCTTTCAATTTTCTCTTTGGAACTTTCAGAAAAAACGTCATTTTGACCCCCCTCGGGCAACTTTAAAAAATTATATTTTGGCCCGTTTCTCCGTTTTGGCTTTAAATCTACTCGTTTCTTCCTGAAACTTCTGAAGGGTTGTTCTACTCAACAAACCGAAGCTTCCCATAACTTTCGTTATCATTTTGGGAGTCTCCTACGAGAATTCGATTTTACAGCCTAAATGGCAGCTGCATTTTAGCTGTACCGAAAATCGTTCTTGATTCCATTTCTTTCGGTCCTAAAAATCACGCTCGATATGCTCATTAGAGGGATCCCTATTTCCTTAATCATTCAAGCTTCAGGGTACTCCCTTCGACTGATTCGGTAAATTTTTTGGGTTTTTCAAATGCTTAATTTCCCCGAATTTCTGTTTTTCCTTTAAAATAATAACCCAAAGTTCTTGGGTATTACAGTCTCCTAGAGCGCATGCATGCCCCGACTCGATCCCGCGTCCCTCGTCTAGTTGCCCTCGCGCGTGACCGCCATCGCCCGCACTCACCTTCAATGTATATGCTCCTCTAAATAAATTTAAGGTGACTTCCAGCCCGTTTTTCAAATTCACCCTTCAGCCTTTAATTTTCTGGAATCTCCCCTTCCACCCCAAATTATAATTTTCGCTTATTTCACGTCCACCCCGTAAATTCCAGAAATCTCCCAATTTAATTTATTTCATTCTTTTATTGCTTCCATAAATACCCCCAATAAAATAATTAATCGGTTTAACCTTCTACTTCCCTAAAATAACATAAATTAATATTTCCTCCAAAATTCTCAAATAATCCATAAATACCTCAAATACCATAATTAATACCAATTATTCATCTCCAAAATTCTAGGACGTTATAGCCAATGACAGCCAATATGGACTTCTGCCACCGTCACACCCAGTTCTCTCTTTCTCTCTCTCTCAATCTCCTTCCATTTCTTCCCCCTCTCTCGGCCATGCTTCTCTGCCAATTTATAGGTAGCCACGGTCTGCACCCCATGATTTTTATATGTATATATTATACATCAAATCCCATCCCCCATCTTTTACCCCAACTACTCCAAGTTTTCTTACAGTTTTCTCAAATCTTGTCGACAATTTCCTTCCAAATCTTGCACAAATCTCGGCCATGAAAATGCAGAGGCATGGCTGTCAAGTTGTAGAGGCACGGCCTCACTTCCTAAAGTTTTGTTTTTCTTTAACTAAATGGTTTTAAATTTTTGCAATACAATGTTCAAAGGTAGACCATATGAAGGATTTTTAACAATTTTTTATTAAATAGGTATTACATTCTTAAACCTCTTACATGACATTCATGGTGATGAACCTAATTAATTGTATTCATATTTTTATGGGGTTTATTTTGTTTCTTTTTATATTTTTGTTTGTTGATATATTTTTTCATAATTCTTTTGTCACTTTTGGAGTGGTTACGGGGATAGAATAAATGAAAGAATTAGAGGATTCGAATGTTTCATTAGTGATTGATTATTTTTTGTGAATGAGTTTGAAATGAGATTTTGTACACAATTCTTGTAACAAGTTGATGTAAAATGAGATATAAAATAAAAAAAAATTCTAAATCTTTGAGCCAACATTGATGTTTGGTCTTAAGAACAATGGATTCTAAATCTTTTTTTGTAAGGACTTGCTCCCAGATTTTTTCGCTAGCATAGAAAGTCCGAGAAAATGTTCATTCAGGATGGATATAAATACTCAAAATTTTCAAGGAATTTTTTTTTTCGAATTTGTTCACCAATAATAGGAGCCAAAATAAATTATATAACAAAATATCTTTTCAATTCCATACTTGCTCACTAAAATAAGAGCCATAATAAGTATTATACACATTCATTACACCATCATCTAGGGCTTACCACCCATACATTTTCAAAATAAAAGGGCATTAAAACTTTAAATACAAAATAAAACCCTTTAGTCATGCCCTCAAACTACACCCATGAATCTTTGAGGCCAAGACATCTCTGTACATATCTAACTAGAACTTGCCCCAATATCTATCTTCCACTTCCCTAGAATAATAAAAGAAACAAAGTGAGCCGCAAGACTCAGCAAATATATAGCAAATGGAAGTATCCATAGAATGATATATGAAGGCATGAATAACTTAGAGTCAAAAGAAAATCATTACCCGATATCTGAACAATCATTGGGTTCATGCTTTCTAATCTGGACAACCACATCCTAAAAAAAATACACTTCCTTATGGTTCATCAAAACCCATATTTCAAAGTGAGCCATAAGGCTCGGCAAGTATACATATATAATAACGAAAACAATAATGAAGGAATGGATAATAGAAAGAGAGTACACCCGACTTCCCGAGACAATTTAAACTCATCATTCAATTCCCATTATTAATACCATTCCATACCATCATCATTATGGATTTATGCAACATTTCATTTCCCAAAATCACATAGACCTTCATACATCGCCTTGGCTTACACGGCCTTCCATACACATGGATCACCTCGGCTCTCAAAGCCATTTATTCACGTGCATGCATATATATATATATTTATATATAAAATCAATTTGTCACTCATTGGCTTGAGCATCGCCTACCAGGCTATATGGCCACCTCACTCGAGTCAGGCGCTCCATAGGATATCCTTTTCTTTCCTCATTCGTGGAACATAGTAGCTACGCCAAAATAATAATAATAGGGGCGCAAATAATAATGCCATGTAATGCCCATAAGATCTCACATAAATATAACGTACATGCTCCATTATAGAAATGTACACATCATGAACATTATGCACATTTAAATATTTCAATAACATATTCAATCGTGAGCCCAGGTATGTACATATGTATATGTCTCCAATTACATCCTAGCATTTTGGAGAATTGAGTGATGCTAGAGGAAGCAATTTACAGCAACTTAGATCAATAATGATACTTTATTTGGATTTAGGAAAGCCTTAACCAACTCAAGTCATAACTAAAGTATATGATAATCGAATCCCTCGAAGTCTAGTTTATGACATTTCAAATGGATCTCAATTTTGACTTCTACATAAAAAGTTGTGGTCAAAATAACGCAACATGTGCAGTGTTGACAGAATTCACTAAGTCGACTTAAGGGAAAATAAGTCGACTTATTTGAGAATAGGGAGAAAAATGTCTATAAGGACAAGCCTCTGCCGAGTCGACTTAACCCATAGATAAGTCGACTTGACGCAACCAAAAACATATGAAATGAGTACCAAACACACCAAAACCCCCTCTTCTAGCTTCCTAACCCACCAAAGTCATTCCTTGAAGTAAAAATGGGGTAAACAAACAGCAACGAAACACCAACAAGACCATCCAATTTACAAGATAAATATACAATACTTATAACCAATGGAGAGAAACCATTTTACCAAAAGAAATTTCAACCAAATGGAGAAGATGAAATTTTGCATGAAATGGAGAGAAAAAACAAGGAAAGCTTGCACAACCAACAAAAGAAGGTGCAAGAAGAACTTGCCTTGAATGGTGCAACTCCAAGAAGATGAAAAACACTCCAAAATCTACAAATCTTTCCTTGAAACTCCAACCAAGAGAAATGAAATGGAGAAAATAAAAGAAGGAAATGAAGAGGAAGAAGAAGAGATGAACGAGAGGAAGAGAAAAAGGGAATGGAGAGAGAGAAAAAGAAGAAGTGATTGGGAAACAAGAAGGGATGGGGGGAGATGGCCTGCCGTCCCATTCCAACCACCCCATTCTTTGGAAATTTTCGATTATGCCCTCCACTACACACACACACCACCTAAATATCCATGCCCCTTATGGTCATTTCTCATTTCCTTTTCATTTCTTTTCCCTTTATTTAATTCAATCTTACATTATATACATAGGCCTAAGCCCAAATAAAAATCCACTCATATTGGGCCCAAGCCCATTTAGCCCATAACTTTGGACTCTCCCACACAATTATTATGTTAATTAATTGCCTTTTATCAACACAAATTATTTCCAAAATTAATTGAGGCAAAAATTCAAATATCCGAAATAAATTACCAATAATGCCTAGATCCACTAACAAGTCATTACATTTTTTTGTGAATGGTTATTTTTGTTTAGTTGTTCGATTGACATTATGGTTGATTTTATCTATTTTGCCTTGTTTTACTTTGTTTCATAGTGAGTTTGGGGGAAAAAAAAGAAAAAAACATGTTTGAATATATATATATATATATGTTATGCACATTTGGATATGATTTTCTTTTTTCACAATTTATAGGTACTTGAAGATACAAGTCGAGCTAGAAACACTTAATTGGTATTGGTTGTAACTGTATATGGATTCTAGTGACACTTGTAATAATTTTTTGATTTTGATTATAGGGAGATATTAGGATAATATGAAACTCATACTATTTTTTTCTCATTTTTTATGATTGTGGATCGTATGGAAGCCTTAAGATAATTATAACTATTACATAATCAATGTTAATGATTGTATTTTGCATATATATCTTGTTTTTACTAAATTAATTGAGAACAAATTTTTATTAATAGTATCTCTTTTGTCAAAATTAATAAGTACAAATTAATTCTTATATAATAGCAAAACTAGTCAATAGAATTGTAATAATAGTAATAATAAAAGAGAAATATAGATATAACAATGGAAATATTCATCATTGATATTATGTTTAGTGACCAGTAAATATAACTATAATGACGGGATTATTTATCGTTCAATTTATGTTTATTGACCAGTAAATATTATGATAATGCTGGAAATATTCATCATTCATATTATGTTTAGTGATCGATAAATATTGCAATAACGATGGGAATATTCATCGTTGATTATGTTTAGTAACCGGTAAATATTATAATGACGACAGAAATGTCTATTGTTGATATTATTTTCGACGACCATATGCATTGTTATAGCGAAGGAAATATTCGTCATTATTATTATTTTTAATTATCGAACTCATATGCCTTACTACTTATATTAATGACAGTACTTTTCTTCTTGTCGTTAATACTTTTAACAATGAAGCTTTAATGAGGAGCAACGATAGGATTTTTGTCGTCATTAAAACGCTTTAACGATGGAAAATCGATTTTGGACCCTCCGGGCCCTATCTTGGTTCTCCCTATGGACCCAGCCTTGGCCCAGCGCCAGCCTGCCACGACATCATTGCGACTCTCACTGGATATCCGCGTGGCCGCCTCAGATCATGTCCTCATTAATGACGGATCCCATCCACATTAATGAGGGTCCTGTCGCTACCATGTTACCACCTGGGAACCTCTATCGGCGCCGGATAGTCAGTCCTATCACCTGCAAATGCACGACGCATGCACGCATGAGGATATCTCTTCCTCCTATATCAACCAGCTCTCTACAAAGCTAAGGTATTTCTAATTTCTGACCTACTGATACATTGCCTCTCCTTACTCTCTTACTCACTCGAACGACAGAGTGCTTGCAGGTGCTAGCCACCCTGAACGGACCATTCGTCGGAACCCGTGCCCCGCCTCCGATCGTCCTCTTTTGGTTAGAAAGGAACATCTGGCGCCCACTGTGGGGCTTGGTAAAACTTACCTACCCCATAATCGCACAAGAGCCTCTCAACCCAACCCCTTCACCTTACCATGGTGAGAGCTAGAAGTGCCTCTGCCTAGGAGCCAAATGACACTAATCACCTCCCGTTAAACCCAGTTGTCACGAAGGTCCTCCTTTAAACTGTCCAACAACTTCAAAACCAAGTCACTAAGTTAACTAGAAACCAACGACAAGCTTTAGGACTTCTGTCAGGAGCTCGACATCCACTAGGTCTTCACCTCAGTCGAACACCCTCAAACCAACAACCAAGCAGAAGTTGCCAACAAGCTTATCTTAGCCAATTTAGAAAAGTGACTCGATGGCCCTAAAGGAGCATGGCTAGAAGAAATCCCCATAGTGTTGTGGTCCTACCACACCACAGCTCAAACCTCGACCATGGAAACACCCTTTCGACTCACCTACAAGTCAAAGGCCATGATCTTTGTAGAGATTGAAGAACCAAGTCCTAGGCAACAACATTTTCATGAAGACACCAACGATGAAGAAAAGCAAGCCGACCTTGACCTTATCCAGGAAACCAAAGACCAAGCCCAAATCCACGAATAAGCAGCAACAAAAAACAACTTGGAAATACAACAAAAGGGTAAAACTCAGAAGATTTGAAGAAGAGGACATAGTCCTAAGGAAGATTAAAGGTCCAAGCAAACAACCTTCACAAGGAAAGCTCGGTGCTAACTGGGAAGACCCTTATCGAGTCACCAACAACCTTGGCAATGGAGCTTACCACTTGGTCGAACTCCCGGGAAGGCTCTTGCCCAAGTCATGGAATGCAGCTAGCCTACGGAGATATTATAGCTAAGAAACTATTTCCTTACCTCGACCTTCCTCGGTCTAGCCCCGGCCTCGAGTAACCTCGACCACTTTCCTTGAAGATACCCTTGTATCAAATAGGCATTAGCAGATCTCGAGCTTCCTTGGTCTAGCCTTGACCTTGAGTAACCTTAGCCACTTTCCTAAATGATAGCCTTGTATCAATCAAGCATTGACAGACCTGAGCTTCCTCAGTATATCCTCGGCTTCGAGTAACCTCGGCCACTTTCCTTGAAGATAACCTTGTATCAAATAGACATTAGTAGATCTCGGTCTAGCCTCGACCTCGAGTAACCTAGGCCACTTTCCTTGAAGTTAGCCTTGTATCAAATAGGCATTGGCAGACCTTGAGCTTCCTCGGTCTAACCTCGGCCTCGAGTAACCACGACCACTTTCCTAGAAGATAGCCTTGTATCAAACAGGCATTGGTAGACCTTGAGCTTCCTCGGTCTAGCCCCGGCCACTCTCCTTGAGGATAGCCTTGTAGCAAACATGCACAGCATAAATAGATCTTGGGTCACCTCAGACTCACTTGACCCATTAAATATAAGGTACCCAAGAATTTTTCATTTTGTTACTCGTAACTCATTCAATACAAGTACCAGCAGGACATCGGGCACATACCCGTCATTGCTCTAGGGCTTCAAATCTGCCAAAGCCCTATCTAGCCATGTTTTGAACCAGATAGGCACGTCGGACCTTGAGCCCGCCTAGGTCCCCCATTTGCAGATCTTCGGACCTAGGTTGACGCGGTCCGTTATAGGACCTCGAGCCCGCCTCGGTCCCCCATTTGCAGTGCTCTATACTTAGGTCGACGCGATCAGTCACAAGACCTCGAGCTCACCTCGATCCCCCATTTACAGTGCTTTGGACCTAGGTCGATGCAATCTTCCACAGGACCTCGAGCCCACCTCGGTCCTCCTTTTCCAGTGCTCCAGACCTAGGTCGACACGGTTCGCCACAGGACCTCGAGCCTTTCTCGGTCCTCTATTTGCAGTGTTCCAGACCTAGGTCAACACGGTCCGTCATAGGACCTTGAGCCCACCTCAGTCCCCCATTTGCAGATCTCTGGACCTAGGTCGACACGGTCTGTCATAGGACCTCGAGCTCACCTCAGTCCCCCATTTACAGTGTTTCGGACCTAAGTCAATACGGTTTGTCACAGGAACTCGAGCTGCCTTGGTCCCCCATTTGCAGTACTCCAAACCTAGGTCGACGCGGTCCGTCACAGGACCTTGAGCCCGCCTCGGTCCCCCATTTGTAGTCCTCCAGACCTAAGTCAACGCAGTCCATCACAGGACCTCGAGCACGCCTCGGTCCCCCATTTGCAGTACTCCAGACCTAGGTCGATGTAGTTCGTCACAGGACCTCGAGCTCACCTCAGTCCCCTATTTACAGTTCCTAGGACCTAAGTCGACGCAGTCCATTATAGGACCTTGAGCTCTCCTAGGTCCCCCATTTGCAAATCTTTGGACCTAGGTCGACGCGGTCCATCATAGGACCTTGAGCCAGTCTTGGTCCCCATTTGTAGTGCTCCGGACCTAGATCGACATGGTCCGTCACAAGACCTCTAGCCTGCCTCAGTCCCCCATTTGCAGTGCTCCAGACCTAGGTCGATGCGGTCCGCCACAGGACCTTGAGCTCGCCTCAGTCCTCCCTTTCCAGTGCTCTGAACCTAGGTTGACGCGGTCTGCCACAGGACCTCGAGCCCGCCTTGGTCCTTCCTTTACAGTGCTCTGAACCTAGGTCAACGCGATCCGTTACAAGACCTTGAGCTCACCTTGGTCCTACTTCTGCTCTCAAGTCGTGCCTTGTGTCAGACAGGCATGTCGGACCTCGAGTCTACCTAGGTCCAACTCCAAAGTCGTGCCTCGAATTAGAAACCCAACTCTCCAAAACTAGCACAGGCAACAAAAACTGTCCAGGCCTCCATTTTCTAGCTCGAACGCTCGTTACTTGAGCATTCGACCTGGGGGGTTGTGGATCATCCTGGCCCAATCTTGGTTCTCCCTCTGGATCGAGCCTTGGCCTAATGCCATCCTGCCAGGGCATGATTGTGACTCATACTGGATATGGCGCGGCTACCTCAGATCCTATCCTCATTAATGACGGATCCCATCTACATTAATGAGGGTCCCATCGCCACCATGCTACCACTTGGGAACCTCCACCGGCACCAGATAGTCAGTCCTATCACCTGCAAATGCACGACCCATGCACGAGGAGGACATCTCCTCCTCCTATATCAACCAACTCTCTTCAGAGTCAAGGTATGTTTTGATCTCTGACCTACTGATACACTGCCTCTCTTGACTCTATTACTCATTCGTCCTCCTTTTGTTAGGAAGGAATAGATTCTTAATGATCAATTTTCCCTTCATTAAAACCCTTTTTTTTTTTGTAGTGCAGTATTTGATTTTTATTTAGATTTATCTCAACTCCAATTTTTGCAACTTTTATTTAGAAAATAATTTTAAAAGTTATTGATCAGAAGAATTATTTTTCAAATAAGTCAAGCATCAAAATTTTGAATAATTGCACTAATACTTTGAGATATTAAATAATTGTCCATTAAACTAATTTTTGTTTTACATTTTTTCTTCAAAAATCAATATTCCAAATGATATAAAGAAACTCAATAATTAAATGTAAAGATCTAGAAAAAAAGAGAGAATAATAACAATAAATAATAATAATAGTATTAAAAATTTAATTTTGAAAAAAATATATATAAAAAGAAAAGAGGGAGGCGCACGGGCAGCCCCCCCCAGAAATCTGCAATCTCTCTCTCTCTCTCTCTCTCTATTGTTCTCTCTCTCTCTCTGATTTTTGCTGATTATTTGCGATCTAGCCATTCGACCTTTGATCCGACTTTATTTCTACAGTTTAAATGCCCCCGATCTACAAAGAGGTAAGTGTTGTGCTTTGTTCTTTGTTGGTTTTCTGTTGTTTCATGCGAGGTATGTATATGGACGTGATGTGGGTTTTGGTCAGTTATTTAAGGTCAGATCTACGAAGATCTGACCGTTGGTTTTGTTGCTTTTGGGATATGTTGGTCGGATTTCTTGAGGGTATCAAATGGCGGTCTTCGATCGTCGAAAATCACTGGCCACGTTGGCCGGTGGTGACTGGCAGTGAGCTTCGTTTTTGGCCGAAAACTAAACCCTAGATCTATGAAAATCTAGTCATCTAATCTTTGTTATTTTTGGGTATGTTGGTCGCCTAGGTGCTGCACACCTCCTGGTAGGCTTCGATCGTCGAAAAAATGGCCGACGGTCGACAGTCGGCAATAGCCAGATTTCGTCTCTTTGTTGGTCGAAAATTAAAATCTAGATCTGCTAAGATCGAATCGTCCGATGGCTCTCATTTTGAGATACGTTGATTTTTGTGGTGAGGGCTTTGATTTGGTATGTTGGTTGGCCATGTTTCGTCGGCTGGCGGCGACAGTTTGTCAGGAAGAAAGAGAAAAGAAAAAGAGAAGAGAGAAGAAAAGAAGAAAAAAAAAGAAAGAAAGAAAAAAATAAAATAATAAGATATCTTGGGATTTGATTAGGTCTTAGCAAAAGTGAAGATGGTCCTAATAGATTCAAAGAAATAGGAATGATTGACATAGTGACCTGCATAGTGAGTGTTAGTTGAAAGTCAATCGTGGAATAATCATATAAGGAGAATGAAATTTCTAAGCCAATCTTGTGATAGATTAAGTATACGGCAGTGACGAGAATATAGTTGAACAATCTAGTATAAGTTTAGAAAATGATAAACTGGAAATACAATTGATGTTGGAGTGTTTGATAAATTATGAACGTCTGCAAGAGCAGCAACAGGAGCGCGAGGTTCCGTCACATGCGTAACAAATTTGGAAAGTAAAGGAGATTAAATTGTGAGAAAGAAATCCGAAGTCTTAGGAATGGTTAGGATAAGGGTGCTCGATACGATTGAGTGTTACTCTGGAAAAGAACATTAGGAATCCAAAAGATCAAGGAGTTGGATTAGTACCAATAAAACCACTGTAGCTCTCAGAGATGGAATGAGGAATTCTAGTATAACGATAACACCATTGGTGTTGGTCTGTAACAATGGATCTGAGCCTAGGGACCAAGGCAGAGGACTGGTGGTTGGCTCGCGGTTTGGGGTGTGATACCTACGAGTCGGAGCAACACAGTGAACTGTGGAGACGGTCAGGTGCCAAAGTTTGGGCGACACTGAGGATGTTATGTATGGTTTAGAGTCCAAGTTCCAAGGGACCAGAGCATCGTGGCAGGATTTTTAATCATGGTGAAAGATTGAAGGCTTGGATTGTGATCTAAGTGGGATAATTTCTATGTGGGTCAAAAACCAAAAGAGAATCAGAAGAAGGAAATGTAATATCGAGCGACAAAATAATGATTGGTGAGCTGTTAATAGAGATTTGAAGGATTCTTCTAGATAATTGCATCCACGACAGAAATTCGTAAAATTAAGGTTACTAAGAGGTGATGAATACACTTGGGAAATTCAAGAATTGTGGTGAAATAAGAAATATTACTCCTAGGTCGAGGTAGCTCCTAACCAGGAATGAAGTAATCCTTGGTATAAACATGAGTCGTGAAGTTGCTTAAGGGAAATGTGTTAATATCGCTTTGGGAGGAATTTAATTATTGTTATCAACTTGGCTCTTAGTGTATTTAGTATTACACACCCTAAGAATTGTTAGCAGTTGACTATGATTTACTTGTTTCAAACCTTGCTTTTGGTGATGTAAAAAGGTTGGAGCAATGGTAAGTATACCTAGGTACCCTTGAGAATATGAGTTGATGGATTGAAAGAGACAAAATCAACATAGGGATATGGTAAGTTATAAGTTGATAAGTAAATAAAAGTATTTTTCTTTCTGAGAGACGTGTTATGGTTTGAGGAAACATATTATGAGTTGCTATAAAGGACGACGTAAGTTTCTAGTTTCACTATGGAAATTTTATTTGGGTTGTAAAATAGTATTTAAGCTATTAAAGTTATGTTAGGTGTTACTAAAGACCCAGTGGGAATCAAAAGTTGTCTAATAAGGTTCTCACTTAAGGAGTTGTTTGAAAACTAGATCGCCTAAGAAGGACGAGATTATATCTACTCCTAGAATTGGGGATAATAGGGATCTTGATTGACTTAGTAGAGAGATTGTTCTCATGTAAAAAAAAAAAAAAAAAATGGGAATCACCGTTTGTTTGAAGTGGAACACTTAGTGGTACTAAGTTGAAAGAGCCACAAATGAAGGACGTGTGCAAATATGGAAGGTTGTCGGTAAATTGAAACGACACGGGAAGTTCTGAGCTGAGATAAATTGATCTGATTGATGGATAGTGTTTGGAAGAGAAATAATAACGTGTCAAGATGTTAGGCTGTTGAAAGAGAAATTGTATTTTTGGGATCTAAATGGATAATTTGCATGACCAGCCGTAAGAGACTGAGAAATTATCTCTAAAGACAATACGCGATCGAGATAATTGAGAGAAAGATACGTTGGGTAAGTTCAATGTTATCAATTTATGTGCCATCATGGCAACCGAGTTAGTTCAATCTTGGTGTAATCATTGGGTTGGGAGATTTAGGAGCCAGATAAAAGTAATTTGAGGACACAATTGAGAATGGTATTAGTGTTTATAAATTATTTTGAGAGTTGAGTAGCCGCCGGTATGGAGCTACAACAGGATATTCTGGAAGATAAGAAACGAGTTTGGTAAACTCAAACCATATGGAGACATAAGCTATGAATGATTGTTAAGGACTAAGAAAGGTATTTAGGACATTGCAATCGGAAGTTATTAGCAATAGTGGTGATACAATTATCGCGGATCAAATTTCGAGGACGAAATTTCTTAAAGGAGGGGAGAATGTAATGCCCAGGACTGATTTGAGATCATAAATAATATTTGATGAAGGGTACAAGTGGAATTATCAAAAGAATAAGGCTTTAGGACACACTGTTGCAGCCTTAACAGACCGAAGTGGCTCGAGGGAGTACCCCGGACCCTAGATAGCCAAGGAAAATGGTATAGTATTGACAAGCAATTTAAACTATGATTTTTAGTGATGAAATAAATTGGATCAGGAACAGTTTTCGGTACAGCTGTTGATCGGGCTGAGAAAATCAAATCGACGTAGGAAACGTCCGAAAAGTCAACGGAGCATGTTAGGGACTAATATTTAATGTGTAGAACAACCCTTAAGCGATTTCGGGTTGAATCAAATGGATTTAAGGTCAAATTGATCAGCTGGGCCTAAGTGCAGTTTTCTAATTTTGCCCGAGGGAGGTCAAAACTGTAATTTTTCAGGAGTTGTGAGGGTCAAATGAGATATACTAAACTTGAGGAACTTAGAAGTATATTTGGATTTATCAGGGGTGTTGTAAAAAGGGGCAAAAGTGTCATTAGAAGAAAGTAGGGGGCCAAAGTGCAATTTAACAAAATTGCACAGTGTGAACGCACCAAGTAATTTCGGCCGCCGCCTTCCACCGCACGTGGAGGCCAAATCCGGTGATGGGACGGCCAAGGAGGAGCTGGGGAAGGTCGTATATGGCCGAGGGAAGACTTGGGGACCAAGCTTGGCCGTTGATTGGCTGGAAATCGATCGGTTTTTCGGTATAAAAGAGGCTGAGGGTTTTGAATTTTTGAGGCGTGAAATCGATCGTGTTTTGAATGATTTTTGGAGAGTGAATAAGGGGGTTTTCATCCCTAAGTCAAGGAGAAGAGAATGGGATCGTTTTGGTGAATTTTGGGAGAGTTTTGTGGCCGATTGAAGCTTGGCCGATCGAAGGTGGCGGACCGCCTTCCGCCACCTGCAACTGCCCGTTTCGGGCGTTTTCCGGTGGCCTTTCGGCCGAAAAATGGTATGGATGGGATCGATTTGAAAGGGGCTTGAAGGGGGTATGCTCAAATCAGCCATCGGAGGAGTCGTCGCCGGCCGGTTGTGAGGAAGAAGACGGTAGCGCGTGGCTGCACGCGCCAGCTTCCACGCGCAGACACGCGCCAGGCGCGTGAGGGCGCGTGTGATAGGGCATTTCGGTAATTTTAATTCCAGTATTTTATTTTAATTATTTTAGAAATTATCATGTTAAAATATTTTGAAAAATATTTAAGGAGATAATTATTTTGAATTATCGAGGTGAAAAATAGGAAAAAAATGGAGAAAATTAAGGAAAATTTGAGGAAAATAGATTTTAATGCTTCTTGAATTAAATATGATGTTTAGGAAGTATCTTAGCTTGAGGTTGAGTACAAGTTCAAGTATTTGGGGTTTGGCACGCAAATCGAGGCCGTGCACGAGGATCGAGGCGATCCAAATACATTCGAGGTGAGTGGTTTGATTCTAGCTTTACCTTGTCTTGGAAGTGTTTTTAAGTGCTTGTGGTGGGTTCTAGTGAGCGGTTATACCCTCCTAGACATAGATTGTTTTTACAAGGCTTTACTTATGATCATTGTGTCGATATTTGCTACATTGCATTAACTGTTTTATTTTAAAATGTTAGTGCATAGTGTGTAGATTTTCATATCATTTGGGGTCAAGTTTAATTGCATCGTTGGGTCCGTATGGGGCGGGATGGGGTCTACTTGGGATTGGGACAATGTTAATCCAGGTGAACGGGTGTCACACTGGGGCACTCGAGGGAATAATGTTAAACCAGGTGAACGGGTGTCACGACGGTGCACTCGAGGGATTAACGTTGGACCAGGTGAACGTGTGCCACAGTGGAGCATTCGAGGGATTAAGTATGTCAAGGTGATATCTCAAGTTAGACGTGTCTTGCATGTTGTCGTTTGTCTGAGTATGTCATGATCGTGTGTCTCTCATGCATTGTGTTAACTGTTTCATACCTTCACTTAGATGGTTTATCATCTAACATGGGTTATGCCCCTGGAACATTTAATGTTCCAGCCAGGGACTGCTATAGGGGCAAGGACGTGGCCGGTTGAGGGCTAATGGTGCTTAGTTTGATAGCCGTTGTAACGTTTGGAGGTTTTAGTATGAATTACAAGTTGTGAATGAACAGTTGTATATTAGCAATGTTATCATTTGATTTGTATTACGTATTTTGCTATGGAAATACAATGTAAGAACTATGGTATTTTGGTATTAATATATCCGCTGCGTTGTATTAAGACTCGTTTAGTTTAAGATTATTGATCTTGATAGTTAAACGGGCAAGGCTGGGGTTCGCGGGGTTTTGTACCTGCATGTGAAGATTGTTCTTGATATACCGCGCGTGTTGAACTTGAAGAAAAAAAAAAGAAATCCCGGGAATACCCTTATAGTGACACGCCTGGCGAGACGGGGTGTTACAGTTATGTTTTAAGTCATATTGAGGATTAAGTTTGAGAAACGATGATGTAAAGACTTGATTTATGATTTAATGTTAAGGTAAGATGTCAGGTTCGATCTTAGCTTCCGCGTTTGTTATGTATATGATGATTCTCTCTTTAGAGATAAAAATTAATGCAGGGAAATTCTGGGACAAATGCGAGGAATGATGCGATTTAATGAGTTGGAAAGAAAAAAAATTTATCGTCCCGAAATTGTCCCAAGAAATAACGCGCCCGAGAAAGCGGGGCGTTACATTACTTGTGTGGTGAGTGCCAAATTGACAGAAAAGATAAAAAAAGCACTTGAGAAGTTAGATGGTGAGCCTCTTGCAAATGTTAAGAAATTTGTCCTAGAGAAATGCAAAGAAAGATACCTAATTTGGGTTGGACAAAACAAGGCGACACCACTTGATCTTGATGAGCTGGAGAAATTGATGCGATTTCCAAGGAACCACACAAGGGGCTTTTGTACTACTAAAAGATATACAATACTTGGCAATTCTTTGCATGTTAATCAATCTAAAGAGTGTGTTGTTCATGTTCTTAACTGATTCTTTCTTCATGACACACCAAATAAATTCATTGCAGGTTGATACAGTGGCATTCCATCTCTCTGTTTTGAAGGAATTATTCCCTTATGGCATCAATGTCCTATAACTCTTCTCTAGAATTGGCGGCACTAAAGTTGCATTACATCGGCTTGGCATCCCTTTGAAAATGTGGTTTCTATTAAAAAATCAAAGACTTGCCATGCCATTGTTCGATGTTGGTGGGAAGAAACAAACCAACCAAGTAACCTCATTCACATTATGAGGTGACTCCAAATAAGATGGATGAATGGATTGTTTCATTTGGCGGGTTTGATTTAGTGATTGGTGGAAGCCCATGTAATAATCTTACTGGGGGAAACCAAGTGAGTAGGGATGGGCTCGAGGGAAAGGAATCTTCTCTGTTCTTTCAATATACCTACATCTTAAACCTAGTCAAGTCAATGATGAATCTCAAATGATTGTATGTAGAGAACTTCTCTAGTGACTTTTCTAGAAGATGATATTAGAAGATTGATAAACAACAATATTAATCCCGAATGACGTGTTGTTTATACTGAAATGAACAATGATGAATATATTGAGATGAACAATGCTAAGATGATTCATGTCCCTAGTTTGATCATCATCTTTTGTATAATGTTAGCAATAATGGCTTATTGAGAGTTATCCATATTGGCTTAGAAGACTCTTTTTATGCAATATGAACAACAAAGTGTCAAATTGATCCCACAAAGATTTAATCTTATGAATGGGATTCATTTTGAATACTAGAGTCTCTTGACATGGGATAAACTTTTTGTTCAAAAAAAAAAATTTAAGTAATACCTAAACTATCTCATAAAGTAAACAACAACAACAACACATCTAGTCGTTATCCCATTATGTGGGGTTGGCTACATGAATTCTAAACTTCTATGTGGGTTACATCCCACCAGATAGTTTGTCCAGAATTCATATTTGGATCAGACTAGGTTTTACGTTGGCTGTCGGCTACCTAACGCAACCCTCCTCCTTTATCTAGGTTTGGGACCGGCAGTGGATAATCTCCCCTGGCGGAGTAATGATGAAATGAAGTTTCAACACCACCTTCATATGGAGAAGTTTCATGAGATGGTGGTGAATGAAGATAATTGATATAGTTGTGTTCCATCACTTAGTTGTTTGACAATGGTAAGAAATTTATCATCTTCTAAAAGAATTTATCATAAAACAAAAAAGATTGTTGGCTTTGTTTTTTCAATATAATGAAATTATTGCAGCTATTGTTTTTTCGATTTTCAAGTTGCCAATCACCAAAACTAGGGGCAAGCATAGATTACCCCAGTTTTGGCACTTGGAGGCTTGAAAAAGATTAAAAAGAAACAATTATTACTAAAATTCCATTACATAGAAAGAACAAAGTCAACAAGTACCTACTCTAGAACACAATGGACCATCATTACCATCACCACTACTACTATATCAACCTACTAAGTCATTAGAGAAGTTCTATAGTGAGCCCATCTCTTCTCACTTGATTTTGTCTTGTAAGATTATTACATGGGCTTTCCTTGGTCACCAAATCAAAGCCACCATATGAATCAACCCATTCCACCATCCAATCAAGAGTCATATTTTTTAGATTTGCAATGTGAATTAGATTACCCTATTGGTTTGTTTGCTCTCACCAATTTTTGGATAATAGCTTAACAAGTATTTGATTTCTCAAGATAAACCACATTTTTCAAGGGAATCCAAGTTGATGCAAATCAATTTCAACTTACCAATTCCAAAGAAGATTGATTGAACATTGATGCCAAGGAACAATTTCTTTAACATGGACAGTTGGTATGCCATTGTATCAACCTGCAACGAATTTTTCCCCTTTTCTTTTTACCACTGTTCTTTTTTAGCTATGTTTTATTTTTTATGGAAGGCGATTGTTATGTGAATGAAATGTTTGACATTTAAGGTTTGAAATTTGGCATCTTTATTTTGATGGTGGTTATATTGCCTTTTTGTTGTATTTAATAAAATTTATGCCATATATCCTTACTATTGAATATGTTTCAAGAGTGTAATATCAAGCAATCTTTGAAAATCAGTGTTATCTATATGTCCTCATCATCTCCTTGATTGAATACAAACAATCACAATGCCTATAGAGTTGAAGAATACATAGATAGAAAATGTTTGTATTATTCACACAGTGTGATAGTCCTGAAGGTGTTCCATGTCAAGTTGTCTAAATAGTTTCTTTTTAGGAATGTTTTTCAAAACAAGAAGATGACGAATAAATAGTGCATCATCTCCATCTCTGCCACCGCCTTCAGAGTCTTAGTTTTTATTGTTATATATTCACACATTTCTATGCCTTTGTTGTATGCTTTATATGGTTTGAACTTTTATGTTTTGCTCATTTGTTGAGTGCTTGTATGAAACATGCATATATTGCTAAAATCTTTTGTATGAATGTATTGATCCACTTTTGAATTATGAATGAATGAATGCAATGTTGTTGTTATCTATCGATTACTCTTTTGATGGCTTGTAATTGCTCATTATGGATAGTTTTTATCCTTCATTATAATGGACTAATATTTGTTTGTTTGATGATTTTATTTTTCTCACCTTAAGGAGGAGTTTGTTTTAAGGGAGAGTTTTGAGTTTTGTTCAATTTTTCAAAAATAAACATTTTTTATTTATGACAAAAAGGGGGAGATTATATTGAAATTGATTTTAAGTGAGTTTTGTCATCATCAAAAATGGAGAGAATGTTTTTTTTCTCTTTGTTTTGGTTTTGATAATGAAAAACAAAATACTTTTATAATGGTAGGAAAATTTGTTGTCTTTATTACGTGCATTGTCAGGCTCTTACAAAAACCAAAATGAAAATCAATTTCAACTCATCTTCAAATGCAAATCATTTGTCTCTCAAAATATTTTGATGGAGATTGGAAAAAAAATGTTATGTTCAAAAGATTCTCCTAAATCTGTTTCAAAAATGCTTCTAAAGTGTTAGAGAAATGGAGCAAAATCTTTTAAAAAACAAAAGACAAATTATTGACCTATTGTCATAGCCTGTCGATTGGTCCAAAGATGGCTCTCGGCTAAGTGTGGTTGACAGCCACTGCATATAAATCGGTCGATTGTTTTTCAGTATGTCGACCGTTTTTCAAATTCATACCCTAACCTGTCGATCGATTCTTATAATTAGTCGACTGTTTTTCTCACTAACTCTCCAACAGCTAGTTCTGGAAGCTCATTAAATCCCCCAACTATCACCAACAACCATAATTTTCAAATGGCTCGTTAAGCACTATAAATTGAGTGTTGGTGGATTATTTAAGAAGCTTAATGAATTCATTGCAAGTATTTAATCGTCCCATCTACTCTCAAGTGCTCAAAATTATTTGTTTTTTTTTCTCTTTCAAGGCTTTACTCTTCAATGGTATTTATTGCTTCAACCCTAATGCAATTTTTTAGAGAATTTGTAGTTGAAAGATTCATCTCTCAGATCTTCTCTTATTGTATTTATATTGTATTTTTCTAGTATTTGTGCTAGAGGGCCTACTTTGATAGTATGAGGTTATAATTCCTAGTCTTGGAGACTAGAGATGCTACTTGTGATCAAGAATGAGGATTTAGTGAAGTTTTTGAACTTCTTAGTAAAAAAACTAAGGTAGTGGATTAGACCATTTGGCTGAACTACTTAAAAATTGATTGTCTTTTTTGCTTTTGGTTTCTTCGCATTTATCTTATCAACCAATTTTCTCAATAAATATCTTAAATATCTTATGCACTAAATCCCCTTTGAGGTAGAATTGCCAAAGAAATATAGGACAAATTAGAGGTAACACATGAAAGTACAAAAAAGGTAAAAGAAACTAAAATCAATTTTCTCATTCATGATTATGAGCTATTTAGTATGAAAGAAAATGAATCCATGAAAGAATTATTTACTAGATTTAATGATATTGTCACTGGTTTGAAGTCTCTAGGAAAAACATAAACAAATGATGAAAAAGTAAGAAAAAAAATTGAGAAGTGATATGCCCTGTAAACATGGAGAATCACAAGACCTAAAAAATAGTCTTAAGACATGGACATGAAGCCCAAAGGCCCAACGGGTTGTAGGAGATCAAAGAAGTAAGCCGAAGGAGCAAGAGGTCGAGCCGAGACCAAATAGGGAGGGCCCACTCGGTTATGCCGAGTGGGTACAATACTACCTTAGTTTTTCGGCCATAACTTTCTCATAAGAGCTCCGATTGACCTGATTCAAAGTCCTATGGAAAGATAAGAGAATTATCTACAACTTTCATGTTTTGAGTTTTGATATATTCTGGCTTAATCAAAGGGTAAATCGGGTATGAAGTTGATGTACCTACACTATGAGGGCTCGGGGTCAAGTATTGAAGGAAGATGGACTCGAACCAAGTCAAATGGGCAAAAGAAGGCATAACCGAGTGGCCCCCCACTCGGTTGGGCAAAAAAGGGGCATGACCAAGTGGCCCCCACTCGGCCATGACCCACTCAGTTATGCCGAGTGGGTATAACAATGCTTCAGTTTTTCGACCATAACTTTCTCATACGAGCTCCGATTAATCAGATTCAAAGTCCTATGCAAAGATAAGAGAATTATCTACAACTTTCATGTTTTGAGTTTTGATAGATTCTGGCTTAATCAAGGAGTAAATCGGGTATGAAGTTGATGTACTTACACTATGAGGGCTCGGGGTCAAGTATTGAAGGAAGATGGACTCGAACCAAGTCAAAAGGGCAAAACAAGGCATAATCGAGTGGCCCCCCACTCGGTTGGGCAAAAAAGGGGCATGACCGAGTGGCCCCCACTCGGCCATGACCCACTCGGTTATGCCAAGTGGGTATGACAATGCTTCAGTTTTTCAGCCATAACTTTCTCATACGAGCTCCGATTGACCTGATTCAAAGTTCTATGGAAAGCTAAGAGAATTATCTACAACTTTTATGTTTTGAGTTTCAAGATATTCGACTTAAATCATCACAAAAATCGGGCATGAAGTTGAGGTATGGGAACCACTCACAAATGGGCCACGAGATTCTCTCACATCTTCTCTCTCTCCTCCACTATAAATATGAGACCTGGCTCTCATTCCAAGGTACGCTATTTTGAGCAATTCAAGTACGATTTGATATTTTCTCTCGAGATCTAATTTAAGCATCGGAGGGTTTGCGCGGGGACCCCCACCTGCGCCCTAACGGTGCTCTCGTTTTGTAGGCCACTCGGTCACCAGGTCACTCGGTCATAGGGTCACTCGGTCACCAGGCCACTCGGTCATAGGGTCACTCGGTCACCATCAGGGCCACTCGATCACCAGGCCACTCGATCACCATCAGGGTCACTCGGTCACCAGGCCACTCGTTCGTCACAAGGTCACTCGTCACTCCGAGACCTCTCGTCACCTTGAGGTCTCCCGTCACTCCATGGCTTCCCGTCGCTCCGAGGCCTCTCGTCACCTTGGGGTCTCCCGTCGCGCTGAGGCCTCTCGTCACCTTGGGGTCTCCCGTCGCTCCGAGGCCTCTCGTCACCTTGAGGCCACCAGATCGCTCCGAGGCCTCTCGTCACCTTGAGGCCACCCGATCGCTCCGAGACCTCTCGTCACCTTGAGGCCACCCGATCGCTCCGAGACCTCTCGTCACCTTGAGGCCACCAGATCATTTTGAGGCCGCCAGATCATCAACCCACAAGATTATCAGCTCATCAGACCATCAGCTCTGTTGGTTTGTCAGACCTAAGACTCCATCAGATCCAATCCCTCGTCCAGATTTTTCATCAGTGAAGGCACGACTCCCGAGACTCTTGCGTCTGTCCATAATAAAAAAAATAGATTGTTGTATTTTGGCAACAACAATTGGCGCCGTCTGTGGGAAACGCAAGACAAAAAGTCAACTTAAGAATGACAAACACTCGTGGACACCGACGAACTCTCTCTCAAGGCGTAGAAACACGCCTACCACCACGAAACACTCAGCAACAGGGAGCATCGCCTCCCCCACATAATGCTCAACCTGAAGGAGACAACCGCTCCATTTCCCCTATCCCGCAAGTGGGGAACCAAACAGTCCCACCATCACTACTTACCGGCTCAAGGCCGCCGCCTACCGACCAACCCGGGACTTCGCGACAACCACCACGCACAGTCCCGTGGGAGGAGTATGAAGCATTGAGACAACAACACGTTTAGGGCATGCAAGCACTTCGAGACATGGCTGGTATCCTTCAAGGTATGATGCCTATAGGGACATTACCTGATACTCTGAAGAAGTTTATGCCACCCCCAAAACCTCAGCCCGAGGTAGGGGCCAATTCCTACCAAGAAGGTACTCCCGATTTTCATTCTCGACCTACGCCTCGACGGGAGGGTAGGCCTAGATCGCCACCACAAAGAAAAAACCCTCATTCTGTACCCCGAAGCAATGAAAACCCAAGATGGGAAAACAAAACCAGAAGCCCTCAAAGACGGAGGTATCATGAAATAGTGGCCAGTACGCCAACAAGACATGACAATCAAACAATAGCCACTACGAAGGATGATATGAGAAGAATAGTAGAAGAAGTGCTTGAACGGAAAAAGTTAATCCCTGCAACAGAAGAGCACCAACGAAGAAAATGTCCTTTTACGACCGATATATTGGAGAGACCACTTCCTCGAAAATTCAAAATGCCACAAATCACCCTCTACTCAGGGAAAGACGACCCATATGATCATGTTCAGAATTATGAGTCATTGATGATATTGCATGGATGGGACGACGATATAATGTGTCGAGCATTTTCCTTAACACTGTCAGGACATGCTCGAACATGGTTTAACAGCCTTCCAGAAGCCTCCATTTCCTCATTTGGGCATCTTAGGACAGAATTTACTAAAGCTTTTGTGATTAACAGTCGAAGGAAACAGGATGCAACATATTTGCTTAGCATACGACAAGGGAATAAGGAATCTTTATGTCAATTTGTGGATAGATTTCGTAATGCCACCCTGGAAGTCCCCGACTTGCCGGCCCAAGTCGTAGTGTCTGCTATGCTCCAAGGGACGCGCCTTGCCTCTCTCCAAAAGTCACTTTCTTTAGACCCCCCAACGTCCCTGGCCGATCTATTTGTCAGAGCAAACAGGTATATCCTTCACACTGAAATTATGAGAAATATGACAGGGAATGAGGACAAAGAAAGGAAGAGAAAGGAGCGAGAAGGGGAAGAAGAGTCTATTCGACGACAGGAAAGGGTTAGAAGATCAGATATACCTCTGCCCCAGTTCCACCATTATACCAAACTCCTCCATCCTCGGTCAACCATACTTGCAGCCATCGAAGGGTTAGGTCTCATTAGACTCCCGAAAAAGGTTGACCATCCAATGGGGAAGAATAGAGAAGAATATTGTAGATATCACAGAACTCGTGGTCATTGCACTGACCAGTGCCGGGAGTTAAGAGATCAGATTGAGATCCTAGTTCGTGAAGGACATCTTCAAAGGTACGTACAGGTCAAAGATGGTGATCCACAAAGAGGAGAAGATAGACAGGAAGAGCAGAGGAGATCAAATCAGAGATGTCAAGAGAGAGGAAAGGGTTACGGAGAGAATCCACCTCTAGACAATGAACCAGTTCATGAGCCCATGCATGTCATCTCGGGCAGTGAAACTATGGTAAGGGACTCCTCCTATTCTATCTAGACAAGCCACGAAAGGATAGGCCCTTAGAAGAAGGCAATTAGCCACCATTAATGCCCTCAAAGAGAAAACAGGGAGCAAAATTCAGACACATTGAAGAGAGCCTATGTTAAAGATCGAGAAACTAAACATTTCGTGCTTGGAGGCAACAATAAGACCCAAAATGAAACAGTGGATGTACTCACTTATTTCAAAAAATGTAAGCATTTCCATTACACATTGCTTTGTGAAAGTTTGTTTGCTATGCTCTGCTTACAGGAAAAATAAAATCAAGCCCGTTGCCTCACTCACGGCCCGGTAACGAGGTAACATTCAATCAAGCCCGTTGTCCCGCCTATGGCCCGGCAACGAGGTAAAACGCGATCGAACCCGTTGTCCCGCCTATGGCCCGGCAATGAGGTAACATTCGATCCAGCCCGTTGTCCCGCCTATGGCCCGGCAACGAGGTAAAACGCGATCGAGCCAGTTGTCCCGCCTATGGCCCGGCAACGAGGTAACATTCGATCAAGCCCGTTGTCCCGCCTATGGCCCAGCAACGAGGTAAAACGTGATCGAGCCTGTTGTCCCGCCTATGGCCCGGCAACGAGGTAACATTCGATCAAGCCCGTTGTCCCGCCTATGGCCCGGCAATGAGGTAAAACGCGATCGAGCTCGTTGTCCCGCCTATGGCCCGGCAACGAGGTAACATTCGATCAAGCCCGTTGTCCCGCCTATGGCCCGGCAACGAGGTAACATTCGATCAAGCCCGTTGTCCCGCCTATGGCCCGGCAACGAGGTAAAACGCGATCGAGCCCGTTGTCCCGCCTATGGCCCGGCAACGAGGTAACATTCGATCAAGCCCGTTGTCCCGCCTATGTCCCGGCAACGAGGTAAAACGCGATCGAGCCCGTTGTCCCGCCTATGGCCCGGCAACGAGGTAACATTCGATCAAGCTCGTTGTCCTACCCATGGCCCGACAACGAGGTAAAATTACATTCAAGCCTATTGTCCCGCGCATAACTCAATAACTGGGAGCAGAATCAAACTCATCGTTCGATGCATAGTTCGACATCTATGGAAAGCAAACCTACTTGTATATCTACCTCATACTTCTGCAAAGGAATTGAAAATCACAAGAGTCCAGAAATTTAAAACCATGATGTGCTAACAAGCTCGAGAGGATGTGTAGAAGATTAAGCATCTAAAAGAGAAGTGGTGTTCAAAAGTTTACCGGACAAGATACTCTTTCATCCGAACCTTCCGACTAAAAGAGTAGGGAGCAATTGATATGCCCTGTAAACATGGAGAATCACAAGACCTAAAAAATAGTCTTAAGACATGGACATGAAGCCCAAAGGCCCAACGGGTTGTAGGAGATCAAAGAAGTAAGCCGAAGGAGCAAGAGGTCGAGCCGAGACCAAATAGGGAGGGCCCACTCGGTTATGCCGAGTGGGTACGACACTACCTTAGTTTTTCGGCCATAACTTTCTCATAAGAGCTCCAATTGACCTGATTCAAAGTCCTATGGAAAGATAAGAGAATTATCTACAACTTTCATGTTTTGAGTTTTGATATATTCTGGCTTAATCAAAGGGTAAATCGGGTATGAAGTTGATGTACCTACACTATGAGGGCTCGGGGTCAAGTATTGAAGGAAGATAGACTCGAACCAAGTCAAATGGGAAAAAGAAGGCATAACCGAGTGGCCCCCCACTCGGTTGGGCAAAAAAGGGGCATGACCGAGTGGCCCCCACTCGGCCATGACCCACTCAATTATGCCGAGTGGGTATGACAATGCTTCAGTTTTTCGGCCATAACTTTCTCATACAAGCTCCGATTAACCAGATTCAAAGTCCTATGCAAAGATAAGAGAATTATTTACAACTTTCATGTTTTGAGTTTTGATAGATTCTGGCTTAATCAAGGAGTAAATCGGGTATGAAGTTGATGTACTTACACTATGAGGGCTCGGGGTCAAGTATTGAAGGAAGATGGACTCGAACCAAGTCAAAAGGGCAAAACAAGGCATAATCGAGTGGCCCCCCACTCGGTTGGGCAAAAAAGGGGCATGACCGAGTGGCCCCCACTCGGCCATGACCCACTCGGTTATGCCGAGTGGGTATGACAATGCTTCATTTTTTCAGCCATAACTTTCTCATACGAGCTCTGATTGACCTGATTCAAAGTTCTATGGAAAGCTAAGAGAATTATCTACAACTTTTATGTTTTGAGTTTCAAGATATTCGACTTAAATCATCACAAAAATTGGGTATGAAGTTGAGGTATGGGAACCACTCACAAATGGGCCACGAGATTCTCTCACATCTTCTCTCTCTCCTCCACTATAAATATGAGACCTGGCTCTCATTCCAAGGTACGATATTTTGAGCAATTCAAGTACGATTTGATATTTTCTCTCGAGATCTAATTTAAGCATCGGAGGGTTTGCGCGGGGACCCCCACCCGCGCCCTAACGGTGCTCTCGTTTTGTAGGCCACTCAGTCACCAGGTCACTCGGTCATAGGGTCACTCGGTCACCATCAGGGCCACTCGGTCACCAGGCCACTCGGTCACCATCAGGGCCACTCGGTCACCAGGCCACTCTATCACCATCAGGGCCACTCGGTCACCAGGCCACTCGTTCGTCACAAGGTCACTCGTCACTCCGAGACCTCTCGTCACCTTGAGGTCTCCCGTCACTCCATGGCTTCCCGTCGCTCCGAGGCCTCTCGTCACCTTGGGGTCTCCCGTCGCACTGAGGCCTCTCGTCACCTTGGGGTCTCCCGTCGCTCCGAGGCCTCTCGTCACCTTGAGGCCACCAGATCGCTCCGAGGCCTCTCGTCACCTTGAGGCCACCCGATCGCTCCGAGACCTCTCGTCACCTTGAGGCCACCCGATCGCTCCGAGACCTCTCATCACCTTGAGGCCACCAGATCATTTTGAGGCCGCCAGATCATCAACCCACAAGATTATCAGCTCATCAGACCATCAGCTCTGTTGGTTTGTCAGACCTAAGACTCCATCAGATCCAATCCCTCGTCCAGATTTTTCATCAGTGAAGGCACGACTCCCGAGACTCTTGCGTCTGTCCACAATAAAAAAAAATAGATTGTTGTATTTTGGCAACAACAAGAAGTTTCCCTAAGGCTTGGGGTCCAAAAGTTATAGTTATAATCGAACCAAAGATTTAGATAATCTATCATTTGATAATCTACTAGGCTCATTAATAACTCATGAAATCATGATGAAAAGAAATGAAGTGGACAATTCAAAAAAAATGAGAGGTGTAGCCTTCAAAGTGGAAAAAGAAGAAGAAGAGTCACAAGGAAGTGATGATGATGATTTTGCATTACTTGATAAAAGATATAATAGATTCTTCAAAAAGGGAAGATTTAACCAAAGAAAGAATTTCAAGAAAGATAAAGAACAAAAAGAAGTTACTACTAATGAAATTTTGTGTTTGGAATGTAAAAAGCTACGTCATATAAGGACCGAGTGTCCTTTGTTGAAAAAGAATTTCAAGAAAGGAAAGAAAAAAACCCTAGCCACATGGAGTGAAAGGATGCATCATCAAGTGATGAATCTCAAGCGGAAGAAGTGGTTAATTTATGTCTAATGGCCAAAGGGGAAGATGAGGCATCTTCTAGTCTTTCTTCTCATTCAATTTCTAACTTTACATTTGATGAATTGCATGATGCGTTCAATGATTTGATGAATGAGTTTTAAAAATAATGTTTTAAAGAA
Organism: Diospyros kaki; assembly: GCA_036245055.1. Classification (NCBI taxonomy): domain Eukaryota; kingdom Viridiplantae; phylum Streptophyta; class Magnoliopsida; order Ericales; family Ebenaceae; genus Diospyros; species Diospyros kaki. The sequence goes on from BSEG01000010.1 coordinate 8,181,353, forward strand.
AAGTTAAAATCACTAGATAAAGAAGTAAATTCATTGAAAAAGGAAAAAGAGTATTGTGATAATAAAAAAAAGGTTTTGATTGATGAAAAAGAAAGTCTTTCTAAACAAAATGAGGATTTAAAATTGTGGTAGACATAGAAATTTTATAAACAAGAGTTTTATAAGGAATAATCCAATAAGGTTTAAACAAATTTGGGTGCCTATAAACAAGAGTTTTATAAGGAATAATCCAATAAGGTTTAAACAAATTTGGGTGCCTAAGGATGTGCTTTATGCTAATATGAATGGACCCAAAAAGGTTTGAGTATCAAAGGGAGCAAATTGATTCCTTTTTTGGTAGGTTGCTCCGATTTCAAGCCAAATGAAGAGCAAGTGGTTCCTCGATAGTCGATGCTCCAAACACATGACTGGGGATGAACAATTCTTCAACAACATCACCGACAAGTATGGAGGTAATGTAGTCTATGGGGACAACTCCAAAGGTAAGATTCTGGCTGTTGGTTCTATTTTTTCAAATTTTGTTTTAGAAAATGTGTTTCTAGTAGAAGGGTTTAAACATAATTTGATTAGTACAAGTCAACTATGTGACAAAAATCATAAAGTATGGTTTGATGCAAATTCATGTAAAATTTTATGTCTAAAAACAAATAAAATAAAATTAGTAGGTAATAGGATATGAAATGTGTACATTGTGTATTTAGACTTGTCTACATCAAACATAAAAAATTGCCTAGTTACCTCTATTACGCAAAATTCATAGTTATGAGGATTCAAAGGCTAGGTGATAAATAATATGTATTTGTTATTGTAGATGACTACTCTAAGTTCATTTGGTCATATTTCTTACCTCTAAAAGTAAAAGAAAAAAGAAAGATTTGAGATTGCACAATTCATTGAAAGTAACCTTCCATCTCCTTTTTCAAATCTTAGTAAGGTAACATATATTAGAGTGCTTGTTTTACTATTTATGCCACTTTTCGATTTAATTATTAGTTTCAAATGATTATCTATTGGTAAGATAAAAAATAGTTTTTAAATAACAGTTTCAATTTATCCCAAAAAAAACAGTTTCATTCCATTTAGAGTATTTATATAAAAATTACTTTTTTTTGGCCAGATTATAAAAGTTACTTAAGAATATCATTTTTTGGTAATAAAAATATTGATGAGGTGGGTAATAAAAGCTTAACTATTTTAATTTATAGATATTAAACATAATTAATAGAATCATGAAATTTGTACAATTTCATGCTAGATTGTATACTACGAAAATAAATACGTACCTAAATTAATCGATGATGAGGACATCATAGTCTTCTTCGTTAGATAGTAAAAATGAGTCTGATTTGATTTCCTTCTCCTATCCTTAATTGACAGCAACGATAATGATGGTTCACATTCTATGGTTTTCTGTCACTATATATTGGAAGAGTCAGGACTATAACCAACTTTATGTGGCGGTTGGGTGGTTTCTCCTATCAAGATAATTGCCTCCCACTACCCCCCATTATCCCTCTAGTCGGGCCACTTAATTGGAAATAAATCTTATGTTTCTCCCACTTGGCCCGATTACTATAATGATAATGGTTGGTAACATTATAACATGATAAATTGTTTAGTGTGAGTTATGGCGGTTATGCACCATTTAATGTCATGGACTCTCTTCCATATACCACAACACCTACATCTCATCATAAATCCACAATGGTCCATAATAATGTCTGAAAAGACTTTTCATGTTTATTTGAAAACAATAATGTGTATACAAACATAAGAAATAGAAAAAAACATAATATATGTCATAAACACATCATTGAGCTCAAAGTGGCATCACAACACTAGTCATCATTACAACCAAGTCTCATTCTATATGCATGTTTCTTAAATAACTTAGGTTGTAAACCTTTCATTAAAGGATATGTTATCCTAATGGCAATGAAATCAATACTTCAAGTAAACCTATTAGGGTTTTCAATTACCCTGCGCTATAATTCTTTCACTGACTAACATCTTGACTAAATGAGAGCTATGGACTAATTAAACTCATAGGACTCTGTAACTATGCCAAGATTTAATATGGTGTGATCGAGATAAAACATCAGAACACCCTCCGACATCGGAAACTCCTTTCCGATCATGCACATCCTGGCCAAACTAAGATTGCATAGGATGTTTGCCTCCCGCCGGAGGTTAATAGAGATCTCATTGGTGAGCATCTTCCTCCATACACAATAGAGAGCATTCCCACATCTTATATCAGATGGTTTCACTTAACAGCAAATCTCCAACACTTGTGCACAAGACAACTCTATCATCTCTAGTTTGAGAACCAAATATACAATCGAAAATTAGTAATAGATCATTAATCATCTCAGCTAAGTGATCTGTTACAAATATCACATTTAGTAGATGTTCAACCAACATCCATTCACATGTCTACTATCTGCATCTCATGCAATATGATATGCGACTCATCATTTTTTATCATTAATATCTCATACTAATACTAATCAAATGTAATAGACCATGTACTACTCCATAATTGATTAATCATAGTCCTCATTTGATAAATCTAAAGACTAAAAATACCTTTAAGAAATCATGTGTTTTAGATCATTAACACATATTCTTTAACAACTTAAGAATAAGATCATCAAGAAGTCTAGGGATGCATTCATACACATTTAGAGAGCAACGAAGGAAGAAATAACTATTTTATTAATTGCAAAAATATCATACATATATCCCTATTACATATTAGATGTCATTTAAATCTAGTAATAGAGCATACATCACTAACACTCACTTAACTAGCCTTAGTCACTCGACTATCGAGAGACCTCACTCGGCTTAGCTCTCATCTTAGTCACTCAACTACCACCCTTAGGTTTAATACTCATCCATATAAGTTTACCCTTCCCAACGTTAAATCAACTCAACCAATCTTCACTAGTTTCTCTCAAGCCTTGAGTTTCTAAGTGAAAATGAGGTATTGGAGTTGTAGTATTTTAGATTTGAGCATGTAACATTACATGCACCGACTAACAAAGGAATTTAGAGATTGAAATTTTACCTCATGTCTCTCTCTCTCTCTCTCTCTCTCTCTCTCTCATATATGTTTTATTTATTCTTAGCTAAAAGCATATTTTTGTCCCTGAACTTTTACATTATTTTTCTTATAGAACCTTAAATTTTCATGGTTCCAAATACGTCACCTGAACTGTGCAAAATCACTACATTTAAACACCTTTTAACTAAACGTGTGTTCTGAGTGCTCGAGAGGGATATGCAGAAAAGAACGAAAAGCCATTAGCTGAAAGAAGTCGATGAAGTTTTCAAGTGTAGAAATTAATGATCGAGAATCGGAAATGGACTTCCCAAAAACTGAGGAAGCCAACAGCTTTGATGCCACCGGCACTAATATCGCTGTCAACCCCCTCTTTAAGCTTCACCTCAATAGCTTCTCCTCCGCTGCAACAACGAATATTATAGTCCTCTCTGTCAAGCAATGCAATGCCTACAGTGGAGCCATGAAGAGACCCATGTCGTCATCTTCTTCTCCCCTACAACCCAACACCAAGAAAATTACTTTCTATCCTTTTAGCCATCACCTCCATGGCTTCACTGAGATTCCTCTTTCGCTCAATTCTCATATTGTCTGGGACTCTACCCCATCGCCACCGTTGATTCTATGAATCCCATCAACTCCCTTGGAATTGAGATAACTGGGGCTGCAGGTTCTATCTTGAACTCTTTGTTGCCAGAAAATGCCAAGATTAATAATACTTTGGTAGTTACCCCACCACTAGTGAAGGTAACTTTCTCCTTGCAGGCTCTCCAACAACCCATCTTGGACCCTAACTCCTCATATGATCAGGTAAAAACAACGAGGAAAAGATTGAATTCTTTTAAAAGATTTTGTACTTTTGTATTAGACTTGCAGGCAAATTCAATCCAGTTATTTTTTCTTTTTGCCCTTGAAGATTGCTTGTTAATACGTATGTATGCCTTTTTTAGTGCAAACTAAAAGACACAAAATGGCCATTTTAAAATTCTTCCACATTAAAATGGTAGAATGTGATTAATTTTAATACCTTCCTCTTGTTTGTTCTTCAAACTTAAGCTACAGTTTTCTTATGAATCTATATAATGTAGTACCTCAAATTTTGGGGCCTTGAGTCAGAAATATAAAATTGGGCCCTGAATCATAGGGTACATTCAAATTTTATTTTTTTATAATAAAATATCAAAAAAATAAATAAATATTCAAACCATATCAAAGAATAAAATAAAAAATTTTCAAAATGATCAATTAAAAACTACTCTTTTTACAATTTTGAAGGCAAAAATATCAATCAAATTAACATAATCAAATTGTTCGAGTATTTTTTTTAATAGACAACACAATCTATCCATTCAATCTGTCTTATCACATAGTATATCCTAAAGGGTTAGCTATTACACGCGTGTCTTAGTCCATTGTCTAATCAACTAATACAACATTTTAATCTATTTATGTATTGTAATTAATCCTAACTTTTAGACAACACTAAATCAGCAACATTAGCAAATATATATATACATACATATGCACACACATACATATCCATATATATAATATATATATATATATAATGAGTTTAGGGTTGAGTAGAAACCAAACCCAATTGATTGTGGCATTATAAAAGTGTTAAAATAAAAAACAATTATTGAGCCTTAACTATAATAAGGAAAAATAGTGATTTGCATAGGTGTTTTTGAGAGGTAGAGAGAGAGAAAGAGAGAAATGTTAAGCATTCTACAAATTTTGGAGAAGGAGAGACTTTATAGAGGGGCAAAACTATCATTTTAAAATAGGGGCAAAATAGTCAATTTATTCCTAGATTTATGGGCCTCCTATATTGACAGAATTTTTGAGCCCTGAGACAACCGTCTCTTGGGCCACATTGTAGGTCCGGGCCTGAATCTATACTGTTTCATTGCCAAGTAAGGGTCACCATCTCAAGAACAAAGTGGTTTAAAGCAGTAGCAATCATTCTCTATTGCTTTTCATTCGTCGACTTGAAGTAGTCTAAAATGGATTGATTTGAAGCGGTTTGAAGCAAAAAATATTTATTAGCTTCTTTCGTCTTGTGGCTTTTTGTTCTTTGCTGCATTATATTTCCCTTTCAAGCACTCAGAATATGTCTGTTGCAGATGCACATCAATAGTTGTTTAAATGTAGTGATTTTGCACAGTTTAGGAGTACATTTTAGGAGTACATTTAAAATTATGAAAAATTTAGAATTTCATTAGAAAAAAAATATATAAAATTTTAGCGACAAATATATGCTTTTGGCCTTTTATTTTTCTTTATTTGAAGTTTGAAGTCTTTTTTTTTTTTATCCTTATTTTGTCGAGGTTTTTAAATTTACAATGTTTGGTAACTCATCAGGCTTGCCACTTCACCTTTTCTTATTTTTATTTTCAATTAAATTATACATAATTTCTTTTGAGTTTTTAACTTCAATTATCAAAAAAAAAAAAATGTTGTCAAAATTTGCTTTGGATTTTCGTGGAATTACAGCACCTTATTTGTTTTTGATATACGAAATTGGAGGAACAATTTTAATGAGGAGAAGAATTTAAAGACCTGAATATTAAGGAGAATTTAAAATTTTTTAAATTAAATATTAAATGTTAAAATTAAATTAAATACAAGTTATTTTTCTTTATTTTTATTTATTGCCTACTCAAAGGCAATAATGTGCAAGACCATAAAAGTGGGCATACAAACGCATAATGCAAGTGCAACAAAAGAAGTCTTCCATATAAAACTATCCTTTCCTATCTATAAAATAGGCACATAGTTAGCCTCTTAGGGTGAAAAGCCATATGTATAAAATAGGTACATAGTTAGCACGTAAGTAGCACAAGTTAGAGACTTAATTGAGAGTTTTTCTATTTGTTGTCAAAAAAAAGAAGTCTTCCATATAAAACTACCCTTTCCTTTGTTAAATCAAGGCTTGAGAGTTTACATGTGAAGGTGAGATATTGGAGTGGTAGTCCCTTAGATTTTAGTTTTATTTTCAATTAAATTTAATTTTTTTTTGACTTTTAATTTGAATTACAACACCCTATTTGTTTTATATCTAGAAATATGGAGGAAGAATTTTACTAAGGAAAATGATCTCATGACTTAAAAATCAGGAGGAATTTAATTTTTTAAATTAAATAAATGGGGAAAATAAATGAAATAAGATTAATTTTAATTTATAATTATATATTTTAGCAATTTCTAATTATTATTAGTATATATAAAAAAATTTCATTTTATACATGAAGGGTCAACCTCTTAATTAGTGTAAAAAGCCATATGTACAAAATGGGCACATAGTTGGCACGAGTTAGAGTTCTAATTGATTTATTCTTTCTTTGTCACCAATAAAACAAGTCTTCCATATAAGACTACCCTTCCCGTTGTTAAATCAATCCAACCAACCATAGTTATATGTGAAGGTGAGATATTAGAATAGTAGTCTTTTAGAAGTAGTCTTTTCTCTCTCTCTCTCTCTCTCTCTCTCTCTCTCCTTATTTATTCTTCTTTATTTAAAAGTTTGAAATCTTTCTTTTTTTTTTTATTTTGTCGAGGTTTTTGTATTGTTGTGTTGTTGTATTTAAATTTATAGTGTTTGATAATTCATCAAGCTTGATCGGTTCACCTTTTCTTATTTTTATTTTTAATTAAATTATATTTAATATCTTTTGAATTTTTACTTTCAATTATCATGAAAAAAATATTTTCAAAATTTCCTTCAGATTTTAATGGCATTAATCCCCTATTTGTTCTAGATATAGAAAAATCGAGGAAGAATGTTAATAAGCGAAAGAGTCTAAAGACATAAAAATTAGGGAGAATTTAAATATTTTGAATTTACATAGATGCAAAAAATATATGAAATAAAAATAATTTTTATATATTTATTTATTTTAGTTATTTTAAATATTATGTTTATAAATAATTTTTATTTATACATATACATATATATGTATCGAGCATGGGCTTTTCTCGGAATCTAGGGGGAATACAGTGAAAATACATAAACAAGAGGAAGAAGAGTCAACCTCTTAGGATAAAAAGTCATAGCTATAAAATGGGCACATAGTTAGCACGAGCGTGAGCCTTAATTGAGGGTTGTTCTTTTTTGTCTCCAATAAAAGAAGTCTTTCATATAAGACAACCTTTTCATTTCTTAAATCAACTACTTGTCACTCAAACATAAAAATAAATTTATTAACTAAAAATATCATTATCAACGCGTTTAACTCTGCAAGAAAGAGAACGATCAAAAAGTATAGAAAAATTCATGCGCAAATAATCCAATATTTAACTCCGACACTGAAAATTTTAAAACTATATTAAAACCAATATTAGATAGGTTGGAAACTTGAGCGACATTGGAAACTTGAATTATTTGGTTGTGTTCTTGAATTAAAGCAACGTTAGAAACTTTAGCCGCTTCTAGCATTCTTTGATGCTTTTCGTCCACCCACCTTATTCTCTCATACTTGTCTTTTAACGATGCATTCTTTATTCTCAGTTTGCCAATTTTTACTTCAAGGCTGCGGACTTGGTCTTGGGTTGCCTCATGACTGTGAATTCACCCTTAGAGATGTCAACATTCTTGTGACCATTCCGCAATCTCGTCAACTCACCTCAAGGCCTTAGCTCGAGCTCGTGCCAGGCGTGCATGGTTCTTGGCATTCGCGACAACCATCCTTTGAATGCCCTACATCTCCACAAACAATAACGTGTTAGCACCAGTGCCGTACCTGAGATTTCAGGGCCCTGAGTCGAAATGTAAAAAATGGGCCCTCAAATTATAGTGTATATTCAAATTTTATTTTTCATAATAAGATATAAAAAAAATATTCATACCATATTAGAATAAAATTAAAAATTTTATAACTGATCAACTAAAAACTATTCTCCTTACAATTTTGGAAGCAAAAATATTAATCAAAGTTACAAGTTACATAATCAAATTATTCGAAAGAGTGAAAGAAATGAGAGAGTTTGCCAGAGATTTTCCTATCTGCGTTCAACAGATTTTTTTTTAGGAGGGGGTGGGGAGAGATTTATATGGGGGTAAATTTGTCATTTTGACAAAGGGGCAAAATAGTAATTTTATTTCAAATTTATGGGCCCCTAAATATGGCAAAATCATGGGCCCTGAGACAATGGGCTCTTGAAATTGACTATAGGTCCGGGCCTGGTTAGCACTTAAAGTTAAAAGTCAACATATATTTATATAAAATAAGACTTTGCAATGAAATGGAAGTCATACCTCAATCAAACGTCATTCAGCAAGATCCATGTCATCAAGACTATTCCTGAAAAAATCTCGTTCTTCATGGGGCAAGATTGTGGAGTACATGAGCTTTACCTTGACCCTGGGCTCAATCACTGAATCAATATCAAGTAGCCCAGGGTATACCTTGGAATTTTTGCTGTGTAGTCGATAACCCCTTTGCACTATCAGCTCGCCTTGGATGAGGGGAAGATCTAGAAAAACTGGAGGCATGGAAGACAGTTTTGCATCCAACATCCTCTTTTCACGGCGCTCATGCCAAAGCGGGAATCGACAAGTAGCCTGATTTCTTTAGCGGTGCCTCTCCAAAGTTGCCTCATTAAGCCGTGAAGTCATTTCTTCCTCTACTGCTACTCGAAAAGTGTCTTAAATGGTGGAGTTATGGGAGATGGAAGAGGAAGCTACCTTGTCGACTCGTAAGATTCACTCAAAGAAGCAGGAAAAACTGACAAGGAAGGTGGTTGAATTGGTGGTTGGCTGAATGTATTGGCTTCATCTTGAGCCACGCTAGTACACTCTTTTTACTCATCCTCGTCTCACCAAGGGGACCTTAGTTTTCCCTTGGGTCTCAGTGACCTCTCACTGTGCCACTTGCATGTCTTGATTTTCTTGGGCCTATTGGCTGCTTCTTGTGCTTCATGGGCCTATCTAGCCTACTCCTCAGCCACTCTTGCTTGGGCTATCACTCTGAAGTGATTCATTTCTACAAGCCAAAAATGAAACACTATTAAAACTCATATACGAGGCAATGACTCCACCATTTAAGATGAAATGTGTGAGCAATGTGTGGAATAACGGATAGATAGATTTGTGTTTAGAAAAAAAATTTCTTAAGTGCCTATGAAATATATAGACAGGCTAAAACTGTGAGTGCAACTATAGCTTCTAGCTAGGAATTTATATTTTGAACATGCTTAGAGAAAAGCATGCAATGACATTGAAAATATAGGATAAAAAGATAAATCAACAAGAGACTAAGCATGTAAGACATGATACAAAAGAGAGATCATATTATACAATGTATGTAAAATGGGAAAACAAATAATAAAACTAACTCTGGCAGCATGTTCTTTGTGGCTGATTGAGACTGGGGACAGAAGTAGGTTTGAGGGTTTCAGTGGCGTCTACCTCTGATAACTTAGCCTGTGAGTGGTCATCCCATGCCTCCGTGTCTATGGTCCTATCTTGACCTCGTCCACAGCGATGATTCTTCTGGTTGACGACAAACAATTGTGTTCGTGTGGGTTAGGTGGAGAGTAGCGAGGGCATGGACAACCTGTCCAACTCTTCTGACTCCTTGAGGTTGGCTACGGGTCCTGATAAACATCATTAGCATGCGCTCCAACTGGCACATGGACAATATTACATCAAGATTAAACTGACTACTTTTTCTTTCAGTTTTTCTTTTAGCTAGAGAACTCACTTTTTTTTTTTTTTAAATTACGTACTATCATTCGTGTCCCCATTACTCGGCCTCATAAATTCAGTAGAAGAGATAAATCAAGAGATCTAGCAAACAGATTTTGACCTCTAATACAACTGCAAATGTGAAGGTGACAAGTATTTTTCATTTTCAGGGTCACTCCTTACCTACTGAACTATCTCCTAGGCAGAACTCGAACACGGAATCTGAGGACCCAATGAGTAACACCCCAGTGAATTCTTCCTTTACTAGTTAATCTACGCCTTGCGGCTAGATAACTCACTACTTTTTCCCTTACAATTTGTATTCTTCTACTTTTATCATTTCATTAAAATAATAACTCAACTGACATTTGTGTTCTAATTTTGAATCAAATTCAATGATTAGTTGGTATCAATTCAATATAGAACCACTCATGTCATCAACGATTATTCTTGTAAGCACTCTCGCCCAGACATCTCCACCACCCAGACTACTCGAACGGGAGCACCTACGAAAGGAGAAATAATGAAGTATAAGACAGGAACCACCCTTGCATGCATACACAAGAATTAAAACAGCGGAAGCTAGGCTATACACGTGCATGCACTACGGGTACTCCGCTAGCACAACGATCATATGATAAATAAATGCATACAGACTCCTGTACTGACATACATGAGACACAAGGGATGACCTGATACAGTAAAAAGTAATAGATTAAATCCCTTTCGACATCAGAGTCAACTAGGGTTGACGAGGGAATGATGGGGACTAACGGAACTGCTTGTACACCAAACCGATTCTACCGCTAAATGCTGACTCCCTTGCCCTCGACCTATGTTACCACTACCTGGAATGATGGAAAGTAAAGTGAGTCAAGAGACTCAACAAGCAAAAAAGGAATGCTGTAGGCTGAACATATCCAGTAAACTCTTCTCAGAACACCAACTCCCAAGCACACGCAAGCCATGAAATGCCCAACACAGTATAAAAGCGTAAATAAAATCACGTATCAATCCTTGGGGCGCACATAAGACACATGGCACCCAAGTCACATACCAACCTGCCGCTACCCTGAAAGGCAACATAAACCTCTAACAAACCTGTGTGCGTCATTCCGGGTCGGTGCTCCCGTCATCCAAGTGCTCACGTAGGTCCTCTTGACACCTGAACTGTAGAATAACCGAGCCGTAGGCTCCCTCAGAATGGTCCTCCCGTTCAAAATCTGTGAACTGTCGGTAACTATGCAATACACATAAAAATACAATGGCGTAGTGAGCATCAACGTGATACACTGGCGCCCATACATCCAGACATTAGGCCATGCTCCACCTATATAGTAAACCACACACGATGCATATGCCCGTGCCAGATGCAATCTAACTACGCTAGAATGTCCGTGTCCAAGCATACTCAATAAACGAATACCCCAACATGCATCCCGTACCCATGTGCATCTTAAACCATGAATGGTAATACAACATATCGAATCATGCAGTAAATCACATACTGGTAGAGCTAATCAGCAGTGTCCGGCACCGGTCAATGGTCAGTGACTAGGAATATCCACCTGACGGTCCACTCCAGGGTCATACAATAGTCTACTCTAACGTCACCAAACAACCGACCCCTGCCCCACTGCTCGATAGCCCTAGCCGACCCACACTCGAGAAATCCATAAATAAACCCATACCTCTAAGAACCTAGTCCCCAAGTTGGGTTCAGCATCATTCCAAAAGGAATGGGGGCTATACACAATACCCCGTAGGCACACAACAAATAAAATCCCAACGAGTCTCATATTTAATTTAAATTAATTCATACCAATAAAATTCTCGATTCGTATAATTAATACGTGAAATCGAAACGAATTAAGAAAAGACGTGGGGTTCATAAAATGAAAGGAGTTCACAAAGGTAGAAAGGAGTTTGCCTCTATTTAACTGTTTCTAGCGTTTTCACGCTCCCACGCCACCAAATTAATACACGCTGCAATTTAACATAAACTCCCAAAATTAACAAAATCGGACCCAAAATTAAATTCCAACCGTACAGAATGATTAATACTTATTTCTTACCTTACTTGGCTAATTAAACTTAGATTAAACCAAGTTTAATCTTGAATTTTCTCTCAAATTCCTCCGTTCTTCATCACTCCACGCTGCTTCTTCGTCCCCAATTGCTCTCTGATTTTGCTGGCTCAGAGACGCCCGATTTGGGCTTAAAATGGGTGCAAAAAGAGTGGATGGGGAAGAGCCACGTGGCAGCAACAGAGGCAATCGCTGGAAGGCACCACCGCCCCCCGAAACAACGTCGTTTTGGGGAGCATTTTGCTAAAAAATCAACAAATCCCTCCCAGCCTCATGCGCATGTCCCTGCGAATCAAACCCGCGCCCCTTGCCCGGAAGCCCTCATGCGCAACCGCTCGCACTACTACATGCCTTCAACCTATAAACGCCCCTTATTAAATTTAAGGTGACTCTAGCCCACTTTCGAGATTTGCACCAGCACCCTCGAAATTTTTGAAATTCACACACTCCGGACTCCAATTTCCACTTATTCCACATACACCCCAAATTTTCAGAAATTCATCCAAATTAATTTTTTATTCTTCCACTATCTCCATAAATACCCCCAATTAAAATTATTAATTACCTTATTCATCCATGTTCTGAAAATAACATAAATAAATATTTTCTCTTAATTCTTCAAATATTCCATAATGACTTCAAACACCAAAATTAATAACCATTATCTATCTCCCAAATTTTGGAATGTTACACTTCCCATATAGAATCGCTAGTCTCACAAGTGATTATATTCTATGTGGCATTGTCACACTAGCTAGCATGCTCATGTGCGCAGGCTAAATCTTAGTTTCGTAAATAGTTTGAATTGGATCTAATTTTGGTAATATTTTAATAACATAATATTATTTAAAATTTGTTTTTTTATTATGCATATTCATGTCTACTTTTGTCAAGACTATTATTTATTGGTTATAATGGATTTTTTGGAGAAAGCTAAATACTTTTTTGTTATTATTATTTTTATACTTTTCATGGTTTTCTTCTAGAATTATATGTTAATGCTACTTTCGAATCTATATTGGCATGACCACTAGAAGATTTTAGACGTTATTGTACTTGAAATCTTGACTCTTTTCGATCAAGGTTCTAAATCGAATGCAATTCCTCCCTATATGATGAAAGTGTTATTTATTTCCTTTTGGCTAAAAAACAGCAAGCTATTCCCTTCTTAAGTTGGATTTATAAACACGTCTTGAGCTTATTCTAGAGTATCACACAGTCAGTAATGTGCTCGTTTATCTTTGAATGCAATGATCAATTCTGAAAGCATAAACATCCTTGTGCAAGAAAAAGTCATCCCTGAAATACACCATTCATTCATCATCTGCTTGTTCTGAAAAAACATTGCCTAAAAAGAAACTATTTAGACAGCTAGACATGGAACACCTTTAGGACTATCACATTGTGTGAATAATGTGACTATCTATACATTCATCATCTCTGTAACCATTGTGATTGCTTGTATTCAATCAAGGATATGACGAGGACATATAGATAACACTAATTTTCAAAAATTGCTTGCTATTACACTCTTGAAATATATTCAATAGTAAAGATATATGGCATAAATTTTATTAAATACAAGAAAAAGGCAATATAACCACCATCAAAATTAAGATGCCAAAATTTCAAACCTTAAATGTCAAACATTTCATTCACATAACAATTATCTGCCATAAAAAATAAAACAAAATCTAAAAAGGAACAAAGGTAAAAAGAAAAGGGGAAAAATTCCTTGCATGTTGATACAATGGCATATCATCTGTCCATGTTAAAGAAATTGTTCCTTGGCATCAATGTTCTATCATTCTTCATTGGAATTGGTTAGTTGAAGTTGCTTTGCACCGGCTTGAATTCCTTTGAAAAATGTGGTTTCTCTTGAGAAATCAAATACTTGTTGAGCCATTGTCCAAAGTTGGTGAGAACAAACAAACCAGTAGGGTAATCTATTTCACATTGCAAATCTAAAAAGATGACTCCTGATTGGATGGTGGAATGGGTATGGTTTGAGTTGGTGACCAAGGAAAGCCCATGTAATAATCTTACGGGACAAAATCAAGTGAGAAGAGATGGGCTCACTAGAGAACTTCCCTAGTGACTTAGTAGGTTGATATAGTAGTGGTGGTGATGGTGATGTCGGTCCATTGTGCTCTAGAGTAGCTACTTGTTGGCTTTGCTCTTTCTATGTAATTGAATTTCAGCAATAATTGTTTCTTTTCTAATCTTTTTCAAGTCTTCAAGTGCCAAAGCTGGGGCAATCTATGCTTGCCCCTAGTTTTGGCACTTGGGGACTTGAAAACCAAAAAGACAATAGCTGCAATAATTTCATTATATTGGAAGATCAAAGCCAACAATCGTTTATGTTTTGTGATAAATCTTTTCTAAAAGATGATAAATTTCTTACCATTGTCAGACGACTAATATTAATTCATACTTTATACGATATTTTAGGTATTACTTTTTTTTTTTTTTTTTGTTTGAACAAAAAGTTTATCCCATGTCAAGAGACTCTAGTATTCAACATGAGTCCCATTCATAAGACTAAATCTTTGTGGGATCAATTTTGACACTTTATTGTTCATGTTGCATGAAAAGAGTCGTCCAAGCCAATATGGATAACTCTCAATAGGCCATTATTGCTAACATTATACAAGACATGGCGATCAAACTAGGGACTCTAATCATCATAGCATTGTCCATCCCAATATAATCATCGTTATTCATTTCAATATAATCAACACGTCATTCAGGATTAATATTGTTATTTGTCAATCTTCTAATATCATCTTCTAGAAAAGTCATTAGAGAAGTTCTCTACATACAATCATTTGAGATTCATCATTTACTTGACAAGGTTTAAGATGCAGGGATATTAAAAGGACAAAGAAGATTCATTTCCCTCGATCCCATGTCTACTCACTTGATTTCCCCCAGCAAGATTATTACATGGGCTTCCACTAATCACTAAATCAAACCGACCAAATGAAGCAATCCATTCGCCATCTTACTTGGAGTCACCTCATTCACATCTATAATGTGAATTAGGTTACCTAGTTGGTTTGTTTCTTCCCACCAACATCGAACAATGGCATGGCAAGTCTTTGATTTTTCAATAGAAACCATATTTTTCAAAGGGATGCCAAGCCAGTGTAATGCAAATTCAATGCTGCCAATTCTACAGAAGAGTGATAAGATGTTGATGCTCGAAGGGAGTAATTCCTTCAAAATAGAGAGATGGAATGCCATTGTATCAACCTGTAATGAATTTATTTGGTGTGTCAGGAACAAAGAATTAGTTAGGAACATGAACAACACACTCCTTAGATTGATTAAGATGCAAAGAATTGTCAAGCATTGTATATCTTTCAGTAATACGAAAGCCCCTTGTGTGGTCCCTTGGAAATCGCATCAATTTCTCTAGCTCATCAGGATCAAACGGTGTCGCATTGTTTTATAGAACTCAAATCAGGTTCCATTTTTTGCATTTCACTAGGACAAATTTCTTAACATTTGTAAGAGGCTCACCATTTGACTTCTCAAGTGCTTTCTTTATCCTTTCTGTCAATTTGGCACTCTCCACAAGGCAGTTCAACTTTGTTCTTATGTCCCAAGAAGGCCACAAATTTTTTTGTTAAGAGGAAGGGCTCCGTGTATAGTGAATGGTGGGGGAGGTAGAAGTTGGAACCTAGCTTGGATTGGCAGGTTAAGGACATAACCTCTCTTTCTAGCAACTACACACAAGTACTTAGAATCTACAAATTCTAGCTTAATGTCAAACAAAAACCTACGTATACTACCCCAAACCCCTTTTGGAGTGAGTGCTACATTTTCATAATAAAAATAGGGAGAGCCCATAGCATTGTCTAGGAGTACTCTGTTAACTATGGGCAATGGTTTGTTGAGAACCCCAAATCCTGTCATTGGGTTTGGAAAATGGCACGCCACCTTGTCCTGACCCATAGGCTTCTGCTCTAGTCTATGTTGCAGTTTACGTTTCCTTATTTCACCTTTTTCAAGTTTTGTATTTCTTTTCAGATGGTGAGAATTTCATTAATTGTCCAAAGATGAAAATCAACATCACTTAAGTGCTTCTGGTTGTCAGCATATTCAAATTAAAGACAAAATCAAATTTTGATAGCCTTGGGCTCACTGTAATTCATAACTAACATGTTGACTAGAAGAGCATTCACCCTTTTGACAGGGTAGTTCTCTCAAGCTAAAACAAGTTCCTTTTTCCATTTGTGTAGCACAAAAAAAATCTGCAAGATCTGTAACTACTTGCAATTTTAAACAAAAAAGTATATATAAGGGAAAAAATTTCAATGTTTCAACATCATTTTCCCATACTAAAGAGAGTTTCATAATCCTCAAAAGAGGCTCACTTAGTTCCACAATTTTAAAGTTTTTGCAAAAACATGAAGCTATGAGTATTGAGACAAATTAGCTTAGAAAGGATTTTTCTTGTCCTTAGCACAACCTTTCAATAATCTCCTTAAACCCACACTGGAACATGGATTTAGCAAATATGATGTACGTCATCTAGACAAATTTCTTGTTGTTACAATGCATGACAATCATGCTACCTAATTACATCAATTTTTGGTCAACCATATTCAGTATAGAACATGCAGGAGTTAAAATACAAATTTCTAGTAATAGACAATTTTAAGTTGTTTTCAGGTCTTAGGATGGGAATAATAACAAACACCACTACAATATTGATGAAACAATAAGTATTAGAAATAACAAAATATACTCTTGAATGTTTTAAAGAAAAAAAAAAGAAATAAACATCGTTATCCAATATATTCAACATCTCAAAGAACAATGTTATAAAAAATAAAAACATGGTTACCAACGGAATCAATGTTATCAAGATAGAGCTCATTATCAGCAAAAGCTTTTTCATTAATTGAACGATAGCACCTATCTTAGTATACTATCTAGTTGTGTTAAGAGAGTTTTTTTAATTATAGTGAAATATAAGCTAAAGATGCGCAATTAACTATTGTATTGAAATGCTATATGTCCTAATTTTGAATCAAATTCATGATGGTCAGTCGATATAAATTCAATCTAGAATTGCTCCTCTCATCAGCAATTATTCCCATATAGAGGAGAGGTTCAATATGGGAATAATCGCTAATAAGAGGAGCGATTCTAGATTGAATTTATATCAACTAATTACTATCATGAATTTGATTCAAAATTTGGACATATACCATTTCAATACAATAGTTAATTGTGCTAAGGACAAGAAAAATCCATTATAAGCTAATTTGTCTCAATACTCATAGTTTCATTTTTTTTTTTTTTTTTTTTGCAAGAACTTCAAAATTGTGGAACCAAGTGAGCCTCTTGTGAGGATTTTGCAACTTTCTTTAATATGAGAAAATGATGTTGAAACATCAAAAAATTTCTCTTATATATACTTTTTTGTTTAAAATTGCAAGTATAAATGCATTAGTTAGAGATCTTCCAGATTTTATTTGTGCTACACAAGTGGAAAAAAGGAACTTATTTCAGTTTGAGAGAACTAACCTGTCGAAAGGGTGAATTCTCTTCTAGTCAACACGTTAGTAATGAATTATAGTGAGCCCAAGGCTATCAAAAGTTGATTTTGTCTTTAATTTGAATATGCTAACAATCAAAAGCAATTAAGTGATGTTGATTTTCTTCTTTGGACAACTAACAAAATTCTCACCATCTGAAAAACAGGTAGAACTTGAAAAAGATGAAACATGGAAATGTTAACTGTAACAAAGACTAGAGCAAAAGCTTATGGGTCGGGACAGGTGGCGTGCCATTTTCCAAACCAAGTGATAGGATTTGGGGTTCCCGATGAACCATTGCCCATAGATAACAAAGTACTCCCGGACAATGCCATAGGCCCTCCCTATTTTTATTATGAAATGTAGCACTCACTCCAAAAGGGGTTTGGAGTAGAATATGTAGGTTTTTGTTTGACATTAAGCCAGAATTTGTAGATTCTAAGTACTTGTGTGTAGTTGATAGAAAGAAAGGCTATGTCCATAACTTGCCAATCCAAGGTAGGTTCTTGCTTCTATCTTCTGTACCACTCACTATACATAGAGCCCTTCCTCTTACTAAAAAAAAAATGTGGCCTTCTTGGGACACAAGAACAAAGTTGAACTGCCTCGTTACTTGTGTGGTGAGTGCCAAATTGACAGAAAAGATAAAAAAAAAACACTTGAAAAGTTAGATGGTGAGCCTCTTACAAATGTTAAGAAATTTGTCATAGAGAAATGCAAAGAAAGGTACCTGATTTGGGTTGGACAAAATAAGGCGAGACCACTTGATCTTGATGAGCTCGAGAAATTGATGCGATTTCCTAGGAACCACACAAGGAGCTTTCGTACTATTGAAAGATATACAATGCTAAGCAATTCTTTGCATGTTAATCAGTCTAAAGAGTGTGTTGTTCACGTTCTTAACTGATTCTTTCTTCATGACACACCAAATAAATTCATTACAGGTTGATACAGTGGCATTCCATCTCTCTGTTTTGAAGGAATTATTCCCTTTTGGCATCAATGTCCTATCACTCTTCTCTAGAATTGGCAGCACTGAAGTTGCATTACTTTGGCTTGGCATCCCTTTAAAAAATGTGGTTTCTATTAAAAAATCAAAGACTTGCCATGCCATTGTTCGATGTTGGTGGGAAGAAACAAACCAACTAGGTAACCTCATTCACATTACAGATGTGAATAAGGTGACTCCAATTAAGATGGATGAATGGATTGTTTCATTTGGTAGGTTTGATTTAATGATTGGTGGAAGCCCATGTAATAATCTTGCTGGGGGAAACCGAGTGAGTAGGGATGGGCTTGAGGGAAAGGAATCTTCTTTGTTCTTTCAATATACCTGCATCTTAAACCTAGTCAAGTCAATGATGAATCTCGAATGATTGTATGCAGACAACTTCTGTAGTGACTTTTCTAGAAAATGATATTAGAAAATTGATAAACAACAATATTAATCCCGAATGACATGTTGATTATATTGAAATGAACAATGATGAATATATTGAGAAGAACAATGCCAAGATGATTCATGTCCCTAGTTTGATCATCATCTCTTATATAATGTTAGCAATAATGGCTTATTGAGAGTTATCCATATTGGCTTGGACGACTCTTTTTATGCAATATGAACAACAGAGTGTTAAATTGATCCCACAAAGATTTAGCCTTATGAATGGGACTCATTTTGAATACTAGAGTCTCTTGACATGGGATAAACTTTTTGCTCAAAAAAAAATTTAAGTAATACCTAAACTATCTCATAAAGTATGAATTAATATTAGTTGTTTGACAATGGTAAGAAATTTATCATCTTCTAAAACAAATTTATCATAAAACAGAAAAGATTGTTGGCTTTGTTTTTTCAATATAATTAAATTATTGCAGCTATTATGTTTTCAATTTTCAAGTCGCCAATTACCAAAACTAGGGGCAAGCACAGATTACTCCAGTTTTGGCACTTGGAGGCTTGAAAAAGATTAAAAAGAAACAATTATTACTAAAATTTCATTACATAGAAAGAACAAAGTCAACAAGTAGCTAGTCTAGAACACAATGAACCATCATTACCATCACCACTACTACTATATCAACTTACTAAGTCATTAGAGAAGTTCTATAGTGAGCCCATCTCTTCTCACTTGATTTTGTCCTGTAAGATTATTACACGGGCTTTCCTTGGTCACCAAATCAAAGCCACCATATGAATCAACCCATTCCACTATCTAATCAAGAGTCATCTTTTTTAGATTTGCAATGTGAATTAGATTACCCTATTGGTTTGTTTGCTCTCACCAATTTTTGGATAATAGCTTAACAAGTATTTGATTTCTCAAGATAAACCACATTTTTCAAGAGAATCCAAGTTGATGCAAATCAATTTCAACTTACAAATTCCAGAGAAGAGTGATTGAACATTGATGCCAAGGAACAATTTCTTTAACATGGACAGTTGGTATGCCATTGTGTCAACCTGCAATGAATTTTTCCCCTTTTCTTTTTACCACTGTTCCTTTTTAGCTATGTTTTATTTTTATGGCAGGTGATTGTTATGTGAATGAAATGTTTCACACTTAAGATTTGAAATTTGGCATCTTAATTTTGACGGTGGTTATATTGCCTTTTTGTTGTATTTAATAAAATTTATTTATGCCATATATCCTTACTATTGAATATGTTTCAAGAGTGTAATATCAAGCAATCTTTGAAAATTAGTGTTATCTATATGTCCTCGTCATCTCCTTGATTGAATACAAACAATCACAATGCCTATAGAGTTGAAGAATATATAGATAGAAAATGTTTGTATTATTCACACAGTGTGATAGTCCTATAGGTGTTCCATGTCAAGTTGTCTAAATAGTTTCTTTTTAGGAATGTTTTTCAAAACAAGAAGATGACGAATGAATAGTGCATCATCTTCATCTTTGCCACTGCTTTCAAAGTCTTAGTTTTTATTGTTATATAGTCACACATTTCTATGCCTTTGTTGTATGCTTTATATGGTTTGAACTTGTATGTTTTGCTCGTGTGTTGAGTGCTTGGATGAAACATGCATATATTGCTAAAGTCTTTTGTATGAATGTATTAATCCGCTTTTGAATTATGAATGAATGAATGCAATGTTGTTGTTATCTATCGATTACTCTTTTGATGGCTTGTAATTGCTCATTATGGATAGTTTTTATCCTTCATTATAATGGACTAATATTTGTTTGTTTGATGATTTTGTTTTTCTCACCTTAAGGAGGAGTTTGTTTTAAGGGGGAGTTTTGAGTTTTGTTCAATTCAAAAATAAACATTTTTGATTTATGACAAAAAGGGAGAGATTATATTGAAATTGATTTTAAGTGAGTTTTGTCATCATCAAAAAGGGGGAGAATGTTTTTTTCTCTTTGTTTTGGTTTTGATAATGAAAAACAAAATACTTTTATAATGGTAGGAAAATTTGTTGTCTTTATTACGTGCATTGTCAGGCTCTTATAAAAACCAAAATGAAAATCAATTTCAACTCATCTTCAAATGCAAATCATTTCTCTCTCAAAATATTTTGATTGAGATTGGAAAAAAAATGTTATGTTCAAAAGATTCTCCTAAATTTGTTTCAAAAATGGTTCTAAAGTGTTAGAGAAATAGAGCAAAATCTTTTAAAAAACAAAGGACAAATTATCGACCGGTTTTCATAGCCTATCGATTGGTCCAAAGATGGCTCTCGGCTAAGTGTGGTTGACAGCCACTACATATAAATCGGTTGACTGTTTTTCAGTATGTCGACTGTTTTTCAAATTCATACTCTAACCTATCGACTGATTCTTAGAATCTGTCGACTGTTTTTCTCATAGACTCTCCAACGGCTAGTTCTGGAAGCTCATTAAATCCCCCAACTACCACCAACAACCATAATTTTCAAATGGCTCGTCAAGCATTATAAATTGCGTGCTGGTGGATTATTTAAGAAGCTTAATGAATTCATTGCAAGCATTTAATCATCCCATCTACTCTCAAGTGCTCAAAATTATTTATTTATTTTCTCTCTCAAGGCTTTACTCTTAAATGTTATTTATTACTTCAAGCCTAATGCAATTTTTCAGAGAATTTGTAACTGAAAGATTCATCTCTCAGATCTTCTCTTGTTGTATTTATATTGTATTTTTCTAGTATTTGTGCTAGAGGGCCTACTTTGATAGTAGGAGGCTATAATTCCTAGTCTTGGGGACTAGAGATGTTACTTGTGATCAAGAATGAGGATTTAGTGAAGTTTTTGAAATCCTTAGTAAATAACTAAGGTAGTGGATTAGGCCATTTGGCTGAAGTACTTAAAAATTCATTGCCCTTTTTCCTTTTGATTTCTTCGCATTTATCTTATCAACCAATTTTCTCAATAAATATCTTAAATATCTTATGCTCTAAATCCCTTTTGAGGTAGAACTGCCAAAGAAATATGGGACAAATTAGAGGTAACGTATGAAAGTACAAAAGAGGTAAAAGAAACTAAAATCAATTTGCTCATTCATGATTATGAGCTATTTAGTATGAAAGAAAATGAATCCATAAAAGAATTATTTACTAGATTTAATGATATTGTCACTGGTTTAAAGTCTCTATGAAAAACATACACAAATGATGAAAAAGTAAGAAAAAAATTTGAGAAGTTTCCCTAAGGCTTAGGATCCAAAAGTTACAGTTATAATCGAACCAAAGATTTAGATAATCTATTGTTTGATAATCTACTAGGCTCATTAATGATTCATGAAATCATGATGAAAAGAAATGAAGGGGACAATTCAAAGAAAATGAGAGGTGTAGCCTTCAAAGTAGAAAAAGAAGAAGAAGAGTCACATGATAGTGATGATAATGATTTTGCATTACTTGATAAAAGATATAATATATTCTTCAAAAAGGGAAGATTTAACCAAAGAAAGAATTTCAAGAAAGATAAAGAACAAAAAGAAGTTACTACTAATGAAATCTGTGTTTGGAATGTAAAAAGCTACATCATATAAGAACCGAGTGTCCTTTGTTGAAAAAGAATTTCAAGAAAGGAAAGAAAAAAACCCTAGCCACATGGAGTGAAAAGGATGCATCATCTAGTGATGAATCTCAAGTGGAAGAAGTGGTTAATTTATGTTTAATGGCCAAAGAGAAAGATGAGGTATCTTCTAGTCTTTATTCTCATTCAATTTCTAACTTTACATTTGATGAATTGCATGATGCGTTCAATGATTTGATGAATGAGTTTTAAAAATAATGTTTTAAAGAAAAGTTAAAATCACTAGATAAAGAAGTAAATTGTGATGATGAAAAAAAGGTTTTGATTGATGAAAAAGAAAGTCTTTCTAAACAAAATGAGGATTTAAAATTGTGGTAGACATAGACATTCTATAAACGAGAGTTTTATAAGGAACAATCCAATAAGGTTTAAACAAATTTGGGTGCCTAAAGATGTGCTTTATGCTAACATGAATGGAGCCAAAAAGGTTTGGGTACCAAAGGGAGCAAATTGATTCTTTTTTTGGTAGGTTGCTCTGATTTCAAGCCAAATGAAGAGCAAGTGGTTCCTCGATAGTCGATGTTCCAAACACATGACTGGGGATGAATAACTCTTCAACAACATCACCTACAAGTATGGAGGTAATGTAGTCTATGGGGACAACTCCAACGGTAAGATTCTTGCTGTTGGTTCTATTTTTCCAAATTTTGTTTTAGAAAATGTGTTTCTAGTAAAAGGGTTTAAACATAATTTGGTTAGTATAAGTCAACTATGTGACAAAAATCATAAAGTATGTTTTGATGCAAATTCATGTGAAATTTTATGTCTGAAAGGAAATAAAATAAAATTAGTAGGTAATAGGATATGAAATGTTTATATTGTGTACTTAGACTTTTCTACATCAAACATAAAAAATTGCCTAGTTACTTTTGTTACTCAAAATTCATAGTTATGACATAATAGACTAGGATATGCTACCATGAGTGTCATTAATAAACTATCTAAAAATAATTTTATTAAATGATTGCCTAAATTAAAAATATGAAAGAGATCACATTTGTGATGTATGTACCAAAGAAAAACAAATAAGTATATCATTTAAGCCTAAAAATGAAGTCTCAACCTCTAGGTCTCTAGCTCTACTTCATTTAAATCTTTTTGGACTTGTGAGGACTTAAAGTTTAGGTGGTAAACAATGTGTTTGTTATGGTAGATGACTACTTTAGGTTCACTTGGGTCATATTTCTTGCATTTAAAAGTGAAAAAGAAAAAAAAAAGATATTTGCGAATTGCACAATTCTTTGAAAGTCACCTTCCATCTCCTTTTCAAATCTTAGTAACCTAACGTATATTAGAGTGCTTGTTTTACTATTTATGCCACTTTTCCCTTTAATTATCAGTTTCAAATTATTATCTATTGGTAAGATAAAAAATAGTTTTTAAATAACAGTTTCAATTTATCAAAAAAGAAAAACAGTTTCATTTACTTTTTTCATGCAAAAACATTGAGATCTTTAGCCAAGCAAACTTGTCAAGGGGCTATTTGAAAATGTTGTGAGTGCTTTTTAGTTTTGGTTTTCATTTTATTTAACTACACATGTTATTTGATTTTGTTATCAATTGTCAAGAAAGTAGAAATAAAAATTTAATTTATATTCAATTCTTTCAAAACCGTTGTAGATTTAAATTATTTATTTTGTTTAACCTAACAAAATTCATATAAAAACAAAGATCATAAAAAATCTCACTTCTTTCAAAAAAAATCCAGCAAAAAAAGACAAAAAAAAAAAGAAAAAAGAAAATCAGGAAAAAATTAAAAATCAGCAAAAATTCAGTTTTTTCAAATAAATAAAAAAAAAAGATTAGATCTCCTTCAACCTTTTGCTCTGTATGAACAGAAATTTTTATACAGAGATGTTAATAAAAAAAAAAAATTCACGAGCAAGAAAATTTTTTGCTCACTGATTCTCTGTTTCTAATTTGATGGTTATGTTTATATAAAAATTAAGCCATTCAATTTAGAGCATTTATATAAAAATTACTTTTTTTTCCTCAGATTATAAAAGTTACTTAAGAATATCATTTTTTGATAATAAATATGTTGATGAGGTGGGTAATAAAAGCTTAACTATTTTAATTTATAGATATTAAATATAAACAGGATCATAAAATTTGTACGATTTCATGCTAGATTGTATATTGCGAAAATAAATGCATATCTGAATTAACCGTTGATGCGGGCGCCATAATCTTCTTCGTTAAAGAGTAAAAATGAGTCTGATTTGATTTCCCCCTCCTATCCTAAAATGATGGTTCACATTTTATGGTTTTCTGTCACTATATATAGGAAGAGTAAGAACTATAACCACCCTTATGTGGCGGTTGGGTGGTTTCTCCTATCAATATAATTGCCTCCCACTACCCCCATTATCCTTCTAGTTGGGCCACTTAATTGGAAATAAATCTTACTTTTCTCCCACTTGGCCCGATTACTATAATGATAATGGCTAGTAACATTATAACATGAAAATGGTGATTATGCACCATTTAATGTCGTCGACTCTCTTTCATATACCACAATACCTATATCTCATCATAAATCCATAATGGTCCACAATAATGTTTGTAAAGACTTCTCATGTTTACTTGAAAACAATGTGTATACAAACATAAGAAATCGAAAAAACATAATATATGTCAGAAACACATCATTGAGCTCAAAGTGGCATCACAACACTAGTGATCATTACAACCAAGTCTCATTTCTCTATGCATGTTTCTTAAATAACTTAGGTTGTAAACCTTTCATTAAAAGATATGTTATTCTAATGGCAATGAAATCAATACTTCAAGTAAATGTGTTAGGACTTTCAAATATCCTGCACTATAATTCTTTCACTGACTAACATCTTGATTGAGTGAGAGCTATGGACTGATTAAAATCACACGACTCGATAACTATGCCAAGATTTAGTATGGTGTAATCGAGATAAAACATCAAAACACCCTCCGACATCAGAAACTCTTTTCCGATTATGCACATCCTAGCCAAACTACGACTACATAGGATGTTTGCCTCTAGCCAGAGATTAATAGATCCCATTGGCGAACATATTCCTCCATACACAACAGAGAGCATTCCCACATCTTATATCGGATGGTTTCACTTAACAATAAATCTCCGACACTTGTGCACAAGACAACTCTATCATCTCTAGTCTGAGAACCAGATACACAATCGAAAATTAGTAATAGATCATTAATCATCTTAGCCATGTGATCTGTTACAAATGTCACATTTAGTAGATGATCAACCAATATCCACCCACATGTCTACTATTTGCATCTCATGCAATATGATATGCGACTCACCATTTTTTATCATTAACATCTCATACTAATTAGTCAAAGGTAATTAATAGCCCATGTGCTAGTTCATAATTGATTAATCATAATCCTCATTTGATAAATCTAAAGACTAGAAATACTTTTAAGAAATCCTGTGTTTTAGATCCTTATCATATATTCTTTAACAACTTAAGAATAGGATCATCAGGAAGTCTAGGGACTCATTCATACACATTTAGAGAGCAACAAATGAAGAAATAACTATTTTATTAATTGCAAGAATATCATACATGCATCCCTATTATATATTAGATGTCATCTAAATCTAGTATTAAAACATACATCACTAACACTCACTTAACTAGCCTCAGTCACTTGACTATCGAGAGACCTCACTCGGCTAACCTCTCATCTTAGTCACTCAACTACCACCCTTAGGTTTAATACTCATCCATATAAGTTTACCTTTCCCAATGTTAAATCAACTCAACCAATCTTCACTTGTTTCTCTCAAGCCTTGAGTTTCTAAGTGAAAATGAGATATTGGAGTTGTAGTCTCTTAGATTTGAGCATGCAACAATATTACATGCACCGACTAACAAAGGAATTTAGAGATTGAAATTTTACCTCACGTCTCTCTCTCTCTCTCTCTCTCTCATATATGTTTTATTTATTCTTAGATAAAACCATATTTTTTTCCCTGAACTTTTACGTTTTTTTCTTGTAGAACCTTAAATTTTTGTGGTTTCAAATACGTTCCCTAAACTGTGCAAAATCACTACATTTAAACACCTTTTAACTACTGATGTGCATCCACAACACATGCGTGTTCTGAGTGCTCGAGAGGGATATACAGCAAAAAAAGAAAAGCCACTAGCTGAAAGAAGTCAATGAAGTTTTCAAGCATAGAAATTAACGATCGAGAATCAGTAATGGACTTCCTAGAAACTGAGGAAGCCGACAACTTTGATGCCACCGGCACTAACATCGTCGTCAACCCCCTCTTTATGCTTCACCTCAATAGCTTCTCCTCCGCCACAACACGAATATTATAGTCTCCTTTGTCAAGCAATGCAATGCCTACGGTGTAGCCATGAAGAGACCCATGTTGTCATCTTCTTCTCCCCTACAACCCAACACCAAGAAAATCACTCTGCATCCTTTTAGCCATCACCTCCATGGCTTCATTGAGATTCCTCTTTCGGTCAATTCTTTGATTGTCTGGGACTCTACGCTGTCGCTGCGTTGATTCTGTGAACCCCATTAACTCCCTTGGAATTGAGATAGTTAGGGTTGCACATTCTATCTTGAGCTCTTTGTTGCCAGAAAATGCCAAGATTAATAATACTTTGGTAGTTACCCCATCACTAGTGATGGTAACTTTCTCCTAGCAGGCTCTCCAACAACCCATCTTGGACCCTAACTCCTCATACGATCAGGTAAAAACAACGACGAAAAGATTGAATTCTTTCAAAAGATTTTGTACTTTTGTATTAGACTTGCAGATGAATTCAATCCAGTTACCTTTTCTTTTTACCCTTGAAGATTGCTTGTTAGTACGTACGTATGCCTTTTTTTAGTACAAACTAAAAGACACAAAATGGCCATTTCAAAATTCTTCCACATTAAAATGGTAGAATGTGATTAATTTTAATACCTCCCTCTTGTCTGTTCTTCAAGCTGAAGCTGCAGTTTTCTCATGAAGCTAAACTCTTTCATTACCAAGTAAGGGTCGCCATCTCAAGAACAAGAAGTGGTTTGAAGCAGTAGCAATCATTCTCTATTGCTTTTCGTTCGTTGACTTGAAGCAGTCTAAAATGGATTGATTTGAAGCGGTATGAAGCAAAAAATATTTATCAGCTTCTTTCGTCTTGTGGCTTTTTGTTCTTTGCTGCATATCCCTCTCAAGCACTCAGAACATGTGTGTTGCAGATGCACATGAATAGTTGTTTAAATCTAGTGATTTTTCATAGTTCACAAGTACATTTAAAATTACAAAAAAATTAGAATTTCATAAGAAAAAAAATATAAAAGTTTAGCCACAAAAATATACTTTTGGCCTTTTATTTTTCTTCATTTGAAGTTTGAAGTTTTTCTTTTTTTTTTTTATCCTTATTTTGTCAAAGTTTTTGTGTTGTCTTGTTTTTAAATTTACAATGTTTGGCCACTTCACCTTTTCTTATTTTTATTTTCAATTAAATTATGCATAATTTCTTTTGAGCTTTTAACTTCAATTATCAAAAAAATATATATATATTGTAAAAATTTGCTTTGGATTTTCATCGAAGCACCCTATTTGTTTTTGATATACGAAATTGGAGGAACAATTTTAATGAGGAGAAGAATCTAAAGACCTGAAAAATTAGGGAGAATTTAAATTTTTTGAAATTAAATTAAATACAAGTTATTTTTCTTTATTTTTATTTATTGCTTACTCAAAGGCAATAATGTGCGCAAGCCCATAAAAGTGGGCATACAAACACATAATGCAAGTGCAAAAAAAAGAAGTCTTCCATATAAAACTATCCTTTCCTATGTATAAAATAGGCACATAGTTAGCCTCTTAGGGTAAAAAGCCATATGTATAAAATAGGCACATAGTTAGCACATAATTAGCACAAGTTAGAGACTTAATTGAGAGTTTTTCTATTTGTTGTCAAAAAAAGAAGTCTTCCATATAAAACTACCCTTTCCTTTGTTAAATCAAGGCTTGAGAGTTTACATGTGAAGGTGAGATATTGGAGTGGTAGTCTCTTAGATTTTAGTTTTATTTTCAATTAAATTGTAATTATTTTTTTGACTTTAAATTTGAATTACAAGACCCTATTTGTTTTATATCTAGAAATATGGAGGAAGAATTTTACCAAGGAAAATGATCTCATCACCTAAAAATCAGAAGGAATTTAATTTTTTTTAAATTAAATAAATGTTGAAAATAAATTAAATAAGATTAATTTTTATTTAATTATATATTTTAGCAATTTCTAATTATTATTAATATATATAAATAATTTTCATCTTATACATGAAGGGTCAACCTCTTAATTAGTGTAAAAAGCCATATGTACAAAATGGGCACATAGTCGGCACGAGTTAGAGTTCTAATTGATTTATTCTTTCTTTGTCACCAATAAAACAAGTCTTCCATATAAGACTACCCTTCCCGTTATTAAATCAATCCAACCAACCCTAGTTATATGTGAAGGTGAGATATTTGAATAGCAGTCTTTTAGAAGTAGTCTCTTCTCTCTCTCTCTCTCTCTCTCTCTCTCTCCCTCCTTATTTATTCTTCTTTACTTAAAAGTTTGAAATCTTTCTTGTTTTCTTATTTTGTCGAGATTTTTGTATTGTTGTGTTGTTGTATTTAAATTTATAGTGTTTGATAACTCATCAAGCTTGATCGGTTCACCTTTTCTTATTTTTATTTTTAATTAAATTATATTTAATTTCTTTTGAGTTTTTACTTTCAATTATCATGGAAAAAATATTTTCAAAATTTCCTTCGGATTTTAATGGCATTAATCCCCTATTTGTTCTAGATATAGAAAAATCGAGGAAGAATTTAATAAGCGAAAGAGTCTAAAGACATAAAAATTAGGGAGAATTTAAATTTTCTGAATTTACATAGATGCAAAAAATAAATGAAATGAAATAATTTTTATATATTTATTTATTTTAGTTATTTTAAATTATTATGTATATAAATAATTTTTATTTATACATATACATATATATGTATCGAGCATGGGCTTTTCTCCTAATTTAGGGGGCAATACAGTGAAAATACATAAAAAGGAGGAAGAAGAGTCAAACCTCTTAGGATAAAAAGTCATAGCTATAAAATGGGCACATAGTAGGCACTAGCGTGAGCCTTAATTGAGAGTTTTTCTTTTTTGTCTCCAATAAAAGAAGTCTTTCATATAGACGACCTTTTCATTTCTTAAATCAACTTGTTCTCGCTCAAACATAATAACAAATTTATTAATTAAAAATATTATTATCAAATCGTTTAATTATGCAAGAAAGAGAACGATCAGAAAGCGCAGAAAAATTCATGTGCAAATAATCCAATATTTAACTCAGACACTGAAAACTTTAAAACTATATTAAAACCAATATTAGATACATTGGAAACTTGAGCGGCATTGGAAACTTGAATTATTTGGTTGTGTTCTTGAATTAAAGCAACGTTGGAAACTTTAGCCGCGTCTAGCATTCTTTGATGCTTTTCATCCACCCGTCTTATTCTCTCGTGCTTGTCTTCTAACGATGCATTCTTTATTCTCAGCTTGCCAATTTCTACTTCAAGGCTACGGACTTGGTCTTGGGCTACCTCAGGACTATGAATTCACCTTTAGAGATGTCAACAATCTTGTTACCATTCCGCAACCTCATCAACTCACCCCAAGGCCTTAGCTCGAGCTCTTGCTAAGCGTGCATATATGATTATTGGCATTCACGACAACCATCCTTTGAATGCCCTACATCTCCACAAACAATAACATTTTAGGACATAAAGTTAAAAGTCAACATATTTATATAAAATAAGACTTTCCAATGAAATGAAAGTCTTACCTCAATCAAGCATCGCTCAGCAAGATCCATGTCATCAAGACTATTCCTAAAAAAATCTTATTCTTTACGAGGCAAGATTGTAGAGTACACGAGCTTTACCTCGACCCTAGGCTCAGTCACTGAATCAATATCAAGTAGCCCAGGGTATACCTTGGAATTTTTGTCGCATAATCGATAACCCCTTTGCACTATCACCTCGCCTTGGATATGAGGGGAAGATCTAGAAAAACTAGAGGCATGGAAGACAGTTTGCATCCAACATCCTCTTTTCACGGCGCTCATGCCAAAGTGGGAATCGACAAATAGCTTGATTTCTTCGGTGTTGCCTCTCCAAAGTTGCCTCATTAAGCCGTGAAGTCATTTCTTCCTCTACTGCTACTTGAAAAGTGTCTTAAATGGTGGAGTTATGGGAGATGGAGGAGGAAGCTCCCTTGTTGACTTGTAAGATTCACTCAAAGGAGCAAGAAAAACTGACAAAGGAGGTGGTTGAATTGATGGTTGGCTAAATGTATCAGTTTCATCTTGAGCCACGCTAGTACGCTCTTTTTACTCATCCTCGTCTCACCAAGGGGACCTTAGTTTCCCCTTGGGTCTCAGTGACCTCTTATTGTGCCACT
Organism: Diospyros kaki; assembly: GCA_036245055.1. Classification (NCBI taxonomy): domain Eukaryota; kingdom Viridiplantae; phylum Streptophyta; class Magnoliopsida; order Ericales; family Ebenaceae; genus Diospyros; species Diospyros kaki. The sequence goes on from BSEG01000010.1 coordinate 8,212,271, forward strand.
TGCATGTCTTGATTTTCTTGGGCCTATTGGCTGCTTTTTGTGCTTCATGGGCCTATCTAGCCTGCTCCTCAGCCACTATTGCTTGGGCCATCACTCTGAAGTGATTCATTTCTACAAGCCAAAAATGAAACACTATTAGAACTCATATACGAGGCACGTTTAAAAAATAAGAGAAAAATAAAAAAGTAAAAGTAGGATATAAAAAAGAAAGAAAGAGGAAAGGTAAGCACCATCGGGATCCTCTTATTCTTCTTTGTCTTCTTGAGGTTTGGCCTCTTGAGGTGCTACCGACCTTGAAGGCTTACCCTCTTCCATGAGCCAACTAGCGTCCCTCAATCTTTTGTCAGTGAGTAAATCGAATAGATTCATCCGCCCTCTTCTAAGGACTCTCTCCGTAGTGGTGGGTTGATTCTCCTTAATCTCTTAAACATCTGGCATCTTGAAGGGATTTTTCCTTCTCACCTCCTTATCGCACCAAAATTGAGAGGCTTTCCACGTTAGCAGTGGTCTCACGATTATCCATTGGGTCTCAAAGTAGGCCACCTTTAGTAGAGCCTTAATAAATTTCATGTTGGTGTTACATATCTTTTGCAGACCGACAAATCGCGCTCGCTTCTTCACAATGCATAGGCGAAAGAAGCAGGTAAATAGTTCAATGTTGGGCTCCATGCCTTGTTCTTTGCAGAAGACAAAGAACCCAACATTTTGAGCCCATTCATTGGGATGCAACTGGGCCGACACCAGTTTGTATTCGCACAAAAATTGCATCCTAAATGGATGAAGGGGTAACTAAAGGTCGAGTCACAAACTACTTCAAGCATGGCTATTCCTCCTCATTTAACTTGAGCTAAGTTGGGCTCCCTCCCTCATGGCTTTCTTGGCAACCACAAATCCAGGATATCATAAGCCATTCTTATCCTTTCAATGTCAGCAAAGTAGAAGACCAAGGGTTGGACTAAGGAAATTGATCACCCTTCGCCTCTCTTTCCTTCTTTATTAGCCCTATAGACAAACTTAATTCTTGCCATGACAGTTGGCAATTTACCTTAGTTGCAATCTCAAAATGAAGCTTTCTAGGACTATTATGAGTTCTCCAGGGAAAGCTCCTTCATGAAGAGGTTTTTCGATGTAGTCCACTAAGGTTTCTTCTTCAATGCACGTGTTCTACAAGACAAAGTTCTTCTGGATGACTCAAATGCAAGAAATCTCGGGAACACAAAAGTAAAAGTGGGATTCACGTAAAGGATCCCCTCGTATTTATGCTTGCTTCCTTAGGAGGTTAACTGGTGCATCATCATTGTGGCTACAGAACTTATCGCTCGCTTTATGGCATAGAAGCCATACCTTTCCCAGACCCATTACGCGAGCCTCTCCCAAACATATTGCCACAATTTGCCTCATTATGCATAAACATCTCTCCCAGAAAAAAAGAAGCACGTAATCGAGACAAGTCTTGGCTTCACCAAGACAACTTTACCACTAAAAAAATACTTTTCCCTTTGACTTTTAGTAAAAAATAAGAGTGGAGAGCCATTACTGTAGCCTATCCTCTAAGAGGGAGTTCTCTTGGAGAAGGCACTCATCCGAGATAAGAAGTTCTCCCAGAGAAAGGACTCTTCCAAGAGTAAAAGTTCTATTAGAGAAAGGGCTCTCTCAGGGGTAATAATAGGAAGTTTTCCAAGAAAGGCATTCTACATGCTAAAGTATACCCAGTCGAGCTATTCTTCTAAGAAATCATGAAGGAGATCATCTATTGGACAAATATTACCTATGATGTCTGCATAATGTAGTCCGTCTGAGAAGGCTCTCTCTCTCGAAGAACCATTCCTTCGATGGGGCTTCTCATCAAGCCCTTTTCCAAGCATAACCCAAGATATGCACCATGTGCCTTACAATAACAATACTCACCCCAGTATCCATGTGCCACGTGTCCCTATCACCAGGGGGTATAAATACCTCTCGACCCTTCATGTTCTAGGACTTTTTTCCCTGACTCATCATCTCCCAAGCACCCATACAACTTCCACATTCTCACACCATTTACTCTTTCAGAGAATGTGTCACCACTCTCCTGGACAACCAAAATCAAGTCATTTGCACTCACATTTTCCCTACGTCTAGACAATCCGTGACTTCTTCTGACTTAAGCATCGGAGAGCCTGCACGGGAGAAATATCCTCGTATCTTTTGACTGTCTTTTTTCTTTCAGAAGCTTCTTCTAATAACCCATCGACTTTCTCGAATAATAGGGACTCTCCCAAACCACCACAACTAGTGCGATTTCTCCTGGATAACATATCGAACTCCCTCCAGGCAACTCTTCGAAATCCCTCACACTTCTCCAATAGCCTTGTTCTGCGTTTGACTCTATTGTGACTGGAGCTCCTCTAAACTACAAATTTTAATTGTTGTATTTAGTCAACAATAGGTAAATTATGAGAGAAAATAGGCTCTTTCATTCTATCTTGATGATCAATTAACTATGAGGTTGTAAAATTTTTACATAACATTTGAATGGGATGGGAATTTTGATAGAGAGAGGATGATCAAGAAGAGGACTGAATTATAGCTCCATTTCATGTATATATATTACTATCAACTCTTATGTTGTTTGAGAAGAAATACCCATGTTATAGCTATTTATAGTTGCTTGTCTTGAGTGTTTCATTTTGTATGTGCATATACGTGCAAGCAATGGTTGTGACAAGTCTTACTTTCTGGTCTTGCTGTTGTAAACTCAATGTTGGTTTCCGTTGCCCACAACTTTACTGGGCACAAACATTTAAGGGACTAAAGCTCTTTTGAGATATGAACCCTTTGATCTTTGGTTCGTTTAGTTATTGTACAATTTTGCTACTTTGCCTGACAGTCTTACCGAGAGCCTTACTGAAAGCAAATTATTGCGATATTTTGATTATCAAAATATCACAATAATTTGCAATTGGTGGAGATGCATGATGATAGAGAAGTGCCAAACTTTTGCACACAACCCATAGTCTAAAATCGAAGCCTCCATTACAAGAAAATTGCTCTAAGACATTTCTTCCTCCTTACCAATAGCCACAACCCATCACCACCGGCCACCTCCCGCCACCACCAACAGCCGCCTGCTACTGGGACAAGATCCCGATCTCAAAAAAAGGTGGAAACCTTTCTTCCTCCTCACAGACAGCCACAACCCACCACCACTGTCCACCTCTCACCACCACTAGTGACAATGTCGGACCTAGGTAAGGTTGCTTTCTTTTTTCCCACTATAATCCTCCATTTTATGTTCTGTTTGTTTAACATATGAACGTGGCCATCCTCTTTCTTGTTTTTGCTTCATTGTTCTAACGTCGCCTTTACCCCTTCAGAAATCCTTCTTAAGTGTTTAAGCAGTGCCCCTTCGGAAATACATGGAATACCTATGCAAACACATGGATTTCTTGTAGCCTCACCAACCCTGGTCAAGATTATAAATAAAATTTTCAAGAATACAGATAAAAATTTGTAGAAATAAGAAAAAGGATACATACACCTTTGAAACTGAGCGAAGTTCTAGGCTAGCAATAGGGTTCAATATCAATTTGGACATAGCATTAATAAATCTAAAAATTATTGGTGAAATACATCAAATTTCTTCTTATTTCCCCTCATGAAGAAGACGATGGCCATCTTTCCAATCTAGAGATTCATTGGTCCCATGAAAGGTTTATTAATTTTTTTGTCCTTCTCTCGGCATTCTTAGAGTCCAAGCATAAATTTTTGGTGCCCTAACCCTTGCTTTCTCTCTCCACGAATGGGGAAGGTAAGTTGGGCGACTGGTCACGAGGAACGACGATTGAAAATCAGCAACTCCAGTTGCAAGAAGGTCACCACCCCCCTCACAATGACCGCCAAACCTCTTGAGAGTATGAAGCTGTGTTTGAAAATCGGTGAGCTTGGCAATGTCGTCAACTAGGCCATCGGGTACTTGGTTAATTTTACAATATTGTTGAGGGGTGAAAGGTATTTTTGTTAGAGCAGTATTATTTTGGTAAGGCTCTCAGTAAGGCTATCAGGAAAAATAGAAAAATTGGTTATTATATACTATTTGCGAGCTATTTCTTGTCGAATTAATCTATTTTGCCCGACAGCGCTACCGAGAGGCTTACCGAAAGGATGTAATGACCCGAATTTTCAAGATAGATAGTAAGGTGGTCTCATGTGGGCTTTAAAGGAATTTCGTGGGTGTTTTGGGAGGTTGTCGTTTGTAGGTTTTCGGCTTCATGTGAGTTTAATCGAGTCTTCAATCTAAATATTATAAAATAGCCAAACAGAAATCTATATTTCAAAATATGCCTTCTATATTTCAAAACATGTCCTTTATATTTCAAAACATGCCTTCTATATTTGGAAACATGCAAAACAGAGACTTTTATTTTGAAACATGGCCCTTATATTTCAAAACTTTCTCAATGGAACACTGCACACCTTACATTGTTTTGTCCATAAGTTTTGATGTAGAACTTCGAATTGAGATTCGTTTGAAGATTCATAATATAGACTTCGAGGGCTTCGATTTGATATATAATATTGCATATTTTGATTATATTTTCATTCGGTTAAGTTTTTTCTCATCCCAAAATTTAAGCATGAAGGCCACTCGGATGTGGAGTTTAATTATGTATGTGTGGAGTGAATTCGTATATGAGGAAGCCCTATTCAAATGTGTTTAAGTGCATTTCAATGAAGGCCACGCGTCTTGTTTTCCTCTCGTTTCTCTATTTTCGACTTGCTTTGTGGTTAAGTAAAGAGGTAAAGTGGTAAGGCACCAAGGTATGGGGAAATTCAGTCAAAGTATGGCTAAGAGTAAGGGGTATTTTACCTAATACTTATAAAGCAAATTAATGAGGGATGGCTAGGAATGGGTTTGACTCACCTAACCCATGTGAGAAATTGATTAGAGGGATGGTAAAGCATGGTGAGGAATGGTGTGCAAAATGATGAGGAAGTGATTGTGAGGAGACTTGGGTGTACTTAAATAGAGAGAGAATCTTGGCCAGAGGGGGAGAACAAAAGAATGAGTCTCGACAATAGCTAGAATTAAAGGAAAAAGAAGTCTTAGACAGTGGCTGGAATTCAAAGAAGAAGAAGAAGGCGCAGCCAGCAGACAAGAACAGGGAAGAAGTTGAAAAAGATAGTGCCATCAAAGCTTAAAGCAAGATCCCTCCCATCTCTTTTACTTATAAGCACTGCGATGATCCATGAGTTATTTTCTATTTTTGGGTTCGTTGAAATCCCTCTCTCATCATAAAAATAGGATTTGTTTCACCCTATTATCCATTGGGAATGATGTTTTCTTGGCTATGTTCAGATGTATGTAAGATTTTGTGACATCTTGCGGGAAGGTAGTGTAAGGGTTCGGTCTTGTTCTTGAGTTTTTGTTCGGTGGTTGACGTTATCTAGTATTAACTTAGGGGTTAATGTAAAAATAGAGGGTTCAAGTAAGAGAAGAGTCTATTGGATGAGTTTATTGAGTTATGTGAATGATCATAATGGTAACGTGCATGAAAAGTTACAAGAAGGATTATGGGATGTTAAGTTAAGATACATAAGATTAATATTGTTTGTATGTCGTTAAGGGTGTGGGGTACAAAGCTACTGGTTGTCACTGGTTAGCCTCTGCCTAATCTTCAATATTGTCAAATATGCGAACGTGAGTAACAACGGGAGGTATCCCTAATCTTGAAGGTGAGGTGGTACAAATATTTACCCACATGGGGGATCCATAATTGTATGTTAGAATCATGTCAAATATCAACATGTTGACTTGTGAATATGAGGCTAATGTCTTATGCCATAAATGTGTTAGGAACGTACAAATATGGGTTCAATGACGTAATTTGCATAACGTGGAACATGTGGGCTTTTGCCTTACACTACTCGAATAAATATTTTCATAACAATTGTGTAAAGACCCTTGCATATACATGGTGGTGTGAGTTTCATATGATCATTCATGACATTGTATATATGATTATCAAGTGAGGTTTATGATGGATATTTATCCCCTCGGCCTCTGAGCGAGGCACTACTATCGCTATATCGGTGACGTCCGAGCAGGATAGGCGTGTGCTTCCATGCCAAAGAGGGTGACGTATGGTTAAAAAGTGTTATGGGTTATGATATTCAATATGATATTGTTGAGTATATTAAGCCTAAGGGCTATTTGTATTTTATTGAGCATGTGCATGATATAAAAGGCAATGTGAACATGAACGTGCATGACGGTGCACGACATATAATATGAATTGGGCCTGAGTGGCCATTCCCATAACCATGAATATGTGCTATATAAACCTGTGGAATCTGACGTGGGCATGTAACGTAAAGTATAATGAATATATGTAATAACTTATGACATGACGTGGGAATGAATGTGGGAATCCTTATTATGGCTAGTCGTGTGGCTCTTTCGGGATATAATTTCCTATGTTGCCCTTTTATTTTAGATATGTTTTCTGAGTCTTGTGATTCACCCTTGCTATTGCATCATTCCAGGTTCATGTGTGACCAGGCTATGGAGCCAAGAGGCCTAAAGGAGTCGATGTATAGATGTTGCGTACAGGCTCATCCCGACTGTGAAGATTCTGGGGATGTGCTGGGCCAAGGGATCTAATGTTGTAATCCTCACTAGGAGTTTTGATTGAGTTAGGTATGTGTGAAGTGATGTTGTATTCACTACGTTCTTATGATGTAAAAGAATAGTGAGAAAGAATGTAAGGTATGGTATTTTTATTTAAATTTTTAGTCGTGGCCTCATGAATTTGGGGTCGTGACAGGGGTCAAAAAGACAAAAATACCCTCAACCCAATTGAAAATTTTCAAAAGCTGTCACTGCCTTGCCCACTGCTCTCTCCTCTCTCCATGGTCGCCGATGCAACTACCGACCGCCACTGCTTTCGCCTTGTCACCTCGTTTTCGTCCCCTCGCCGCCTCACCTACCACCGCTGCATCGCCTCAACGGCGATCGGAGAGGCGACAATGGTGAGGCGGCAATGTAACGACCCGTTAGTGAGTTTAGATTTATTCGATAATATTATTTTGATGCGTGATATATGTTTGTATCAGATGAATCAGAATTATGTTCCTGGAATTATTTTGCTCTAGTAATGTTTAGTATTTTTTGGTTAAAATGAGGATAAAAATAAATAATGATGTGTATGTGTTGTGGAAATGCATGAGAACTAGGAAAAGAAGAAAAATGGTGAAATTGTATGTGTGTAATGGAATTTTGTATTATTTGAGTTAATGTAAATGGTAAAGGATGTTGTAGGGAATAAATGAAAAAGTGAAGGGCAAATGTGTAAATGTGATATATATATGTATATATGAGAGCCCTAATTCTTCCCCATTCTCGTCCATCTTTTTTTCCAAGCCCTTATTTTCTTCTCTCATTCTCAATTTTTCAATTTCCCATCAAATTCTTCAAGTTAGTTCATTCATTTTGGATTGGAGTTTCATTTGGGAGCTAAAGGCAAGGAAATAGCGGATCAAAATCATTTCGAAGCGATTGTTTCTTCAAAAAGGTAAGTTCCTTTTCATTCTTCTTCATATCTTGCAAAACCTTAGCTTGATTCTTGGGGTAAATGCAAAAATTGGGTTTGAGGGTTCTTGGGTGTCCTAGTGGAGTGAGATTGTCAATTTAAATTTGAGAGTTTTGGGGTTTGGTTATCATGGGCTCGGGTTTTGCGTAGAAATCTGGTTGGTTGTATTTCTTAAATATTTTCTTTAAATTTTGGTAAAACGAGTTTGTAACCCAAAAGAGCCCATGAATTACCCCAATCTTTCAAAGGAATTTTGTATTATTGGGTTAGGGATTGAGAAAATTGGAGTTTGGAATGAATTTGGGGGTTTTCGATTCGTTCGTTTGCATTTTTGGGTTTTAGGAGTTGACTAATTTGGTCATTAGTCGACTATTTTGGGCCATTAGTCGACTAATTTGGCCACAAAGTCGACTATTCAAAACCCTAGTTTTGCAAGCTCTCTGTTGAGTCGACTATTTTCTTCCATAAGTCAACTATTCCCCCTCATAAGTTGACAAATTTCAATTTTCTCAGACTGTGCATACTCCGTTATTTTTGCCATAACTTTTTGTAGAAATATCATAATTGTATTCTGTTTCTTTTGTTGTAAACTAGACTCAAAGGGATTTGATTTGGTATAAGATTTGGGCCATTTGGCCAAGTTTTGAAACTATGAGATCCCTTTGAAATATTTTCTTGAAATAAAAAAATTTGAAAATTTTGCCTATTGAATTCTCTTTGTATGGTCTACCCTTTCCTTGGATGGAATCATGATTCATGCATATTCCCTTGCTTTCTTAACCTTGTGGTAATATTGAATTCATGTTAAATTTTGTTGGAAGCCAAATAGGGTTCGATTCACCCTATCTTTCTTAAGAAATGACGTATTTCTTAATTAGGGTTTAGTTATGCAAAATTTTGGTGATGTCTTGCTTAGAGTCTGTCCTAAACTATCTAATGTTTCCCCAATATTCATATTATCAAATAATTGTATACATCCAATAAACTGGGGTGTTAGTGGGTTTGAAAAAGGGACAACACTTACAATCATGGGGTGAAGTGGTAAATAATACATGCCTATATGGGGCTCATACAAATAAGTGGGAATCTTATGAAGTGCTAATATGGTTATTTACCAAAGTTAAATTCCATGGGGGCCATAAATATGCCGGGGGCATACAATATTGCAATAACAATGGGTTTGCTTATGAAAATGTGTGAGCAATGTGTGGAATATTGATAACACATGAAATCTAATTGTGCATCAGTAAATGAAATGGTGAGATGCAGGAAATGGAAATACCATGTGCATTACATTACATGTTGTGGTCATATGCATTAGCATTGTATACAACTTTAGCGCACTTATTATTTTGAGAGGCCGTGTGTCCGCATGGAAGAAATGAAATGGATATCCAAACCAAGCCGATGGCACTTGCCATTTGGAAGAGCTTAGACTCTATATGCCCAACTGGTTATAGCCAAGGCAAGGGTGGACATAGGTCCATGTTGCATGCTTGGCAAGTGATTACTTGGCTAAGGGATTCATCATGCTTGCCTGGTCCAAACCAGAGCGAGGGTGGAAAGGATCCACATTATGTGATTTATATGTTGATATGGTCATGCATTAGCACATGGTATAATTATGCATTGATTAGTTTCACATGTTGTGAGTGGGAAATGAAATGGACATGCATTGACACATGGTATAAATATGCATTGATGATTTCACATGTTGTGAGCAGGAAATGAATGATCTCATAATGCTATGAAAAATGGGGATAAAAGACATGATGTTACATTAAGATATGGGAAGAAGGTCGTATAAATATTATGGGAAGACATTTCCATTCTAGTTAAATGGTTGTAAAACATTGGTATTGAAAGTAAGGTATATATGGTAGATATTCTCCGTCATTCATGTCTTTAATCCAGCTATTGCCATTGTTTCATATGTGAACTTGCTGACCCTTATGGCTCACTTTATTACTCTACGTCATTTTAGGTAAAAATAAAACAAAGAAAAAAAAGATGAGTCAATCAGATCAAGTTCTGAGTTAGTATGTGTACAAAGATAACCTTAACCAAAAGATTCGTGGGGGTGTTGAGGAGAGAAACGATTTGGAGGAGTATTTTTAAATGCTATTGATTATTAATTTAGATGTACAAACAGATATGCCCTAATGTGAATGGTGAATGTTATGTAATAAATGGTGAGGTCTATATATATATTTGGTTTTCATTGTTATTGGATATTTGGTATCAGAGAAAAAAAAAATGAGGCAAATTTTCGAGTCGTGACAGGCAAGGCGAAAGCAGCGGCGGTCAATGGTTGCATCAGCGACCATAGAGAGAGGAGAGAGCATCGGGCAAGGTAGTTGAAGCTTTTGAAAATTTCCAATTGGGGCGAGGGTATTTCGATCTTTTTGATCCCCTTCGATAAGCCCCTCGGTTGATTTGTCGGGCAAAGAAGCACGACTCTTACTTATCCCAATGATTTACTTGGTAAATTTTCATAACATCTCTCCTATCAATGAAAAAAAGTTAAGGCTTGTTTGGTTAGTAGAAAAACTAGACATTTGATTACTATTGTTTATGTGGTTTTTAAAGTTAAAAGAGCACTTGAATACAAGTTTTTGATGTTTAAAGCTAAAAGTTTTTTAACAAGTAACTTTTAATATTATTGCAGAAAATATTCTGCATGTTATTTATTTATGAACTTCTTGAAAGTATTCATAAACTTAAATTGAAGTTCTACCACTACACCAATCGAACCCTTAAAAATAGCCCCTAACTAGATTAATGCTGCAAGAGTTACATGATAATTAAGCGCATATATATGTGTGTGTGTGTGTGTGTGTGTGTGTGTGTATGTGTTGGGGGGGCGGATAGTGGTTAATCAAAATAATCTAAATCCTTGTTGTGCATGCGAGTAAATTTAACATACACTCACTAAACTTTATAAATATAACTACTTACTCACTGAACTTTGGATTATTACTACATACTCACAGAACTTTGCTCAACGCCAACCATCCATCACTTGTTACATCTTGCAAATAGAAAATGCCCGCGTAGCTAACGGAATCCAAGAAAATTTAATAAACACTCACTGAATATTAAAAATGTAACTAGTTACTCATTGAATTTTGGATTGTTACAATCTGCTTACTGAACTTTGCTCAACATTAACCATCCATCACTTGTTATATTACCGTCTGATCTCACAAACGAAAAATGCTCATGTGGCTAACGAAATTCGAAGTGGCTCAATCAAATCCTTATTTTTGTCCAACTCAGCTTCAGTAGTGACGGTCACCGCCAATCCGCTCGTTGTCGCCGCCTCACCTCTGACCACCTCCGCTTGGTGCCTCGTCACCTCGCCTCTCATACACCAACTGCTGTTGCTGGAGAGAGAGAGAGAGAGAGAGAGAGTTTGTGTGTGTGTGTGTGTTGTTGAGTTGACCAAAAATAACGATTAGATTGGGCCACTTCGGATTCCGTTAGCCACGTAGACATTTTTCATTTTTAAGAGTAGACGGTGATGTAACGGGTGATGGATGGTTAACGTTTAGTAAAGTTTAATGAGAGGCAGTAATAATCTAAAATTCAATGAATAAATAGTTATATTTTTAAAGTTCAGTGAGTGTTTGTTAAATTTTCTTGAATTTCATTAGTCACGTGGACATTTTCCATTTGTAAGATGTAACAAGCAATGAATAGTTGACGTTGAGTAAAGTTTAGTGAGTAAATAGTAACAATCCAAACTTGTAATTATATTTTTAAAATTGATTGATTATATTTTTAAAATTGAGTGAGTGTATTAAATTTACCCGGGCGCATGCATTCTGGACAAAACTTGAGACTTCTCATCTCTAACGAGCAGTTGAACCAAAGCCAAAGGGGAGTTCGTAGGTTGCCTGAGCCATAAATTCGTCTTCTCAACATTTATTTCTGTACATCTTGGTAAGGCTACCCCACAGCTGCAAGCGATGTTAAGGATATCTTGTGGTTAATTGGGGTTGATCTTATATATTTGCACTAGATTATATGTTACTCTGTTACTTGTCTTTTCTATTTACATATAAAATGTCATGCAAGTCAAAAAAGATATGAGCCAGTCATGCTCTCTGAAGGTGTCACAAAATTTAGACTTTTCAACACATTAGGGAAAAAAAATAAATGAATAAAGATGTTGGGATTAATAATTTTGGTAATTTTAAGAAGTCCTAGTTCACATGTATTTGTATTTCTAGCTAGGTGCATGTAAAAGATGAATGGATGTTTGTATTTTAGTAGTACATACATCTAGCATTAAGTATAGATTTTGCATTAGAAGATTAAAGTGATGCATGTAGTTAGTTTTCAAAGGGTCATCCATGTTTCTCATATACTTCAATAATATTGTATTTGGAGTATGAGAAAGAGTGAATGAAACCACATCCTCTTCCAAATATTCTTCCTCCTCCAACAAAAGTGACTTGCATATTATGTGCTTCCATGATATTTAAAAAACAAAATCACTAGACATTGATGGTAGAGTTGTCAAACTAGGCATCAGATGTTTCCAAAACAAGTCACTTGACCCATATACAAGAAAAGGGCTTAGTATGGATTCTAAGCCCTTAATACCAGTGTTGGGCCATGCAAAGAGCAAGGTTGAACCTTAGTCCCAATTGGTCCAGTTCAAGGGATATCCTCTATTTTCCAATATTTTCCAATCTCCCTCCTAAGGAGTTACCTTTGTTGGGTTGCCCTCAAAGGGCACTCAAATGCTTAACTAATTATAATTTTGAGAGAAAATGTATAATGTAAGTGCAAGAAATAAAATTCACACAAAATAAAAGCTAACTTCCATAAAATTCAAATAATTATGATCCAGTTTATCAATTTCGTATGGTCCAGCCTTCCAAGTAACTTAAATAAAGTTGATTAGGTTATCAATTTATTTGATATATTAAATTAAATTAATTAATATTTTTAAAATAGAACTGAAACATTATAATGACTAAATGTTAGAATAAAGTATTAACTTAAAAATATAGATTATCAGAATTATAATGATGACTAACCATAATTAATAAACATTACATTATTAATCCATTAACAATTACGTTTTAATTCGTCATGATGATTCATTAAATTTAATTTTATCTCTCAAAAATTTTTTGTTTAATTTTTAATTTTTTAAAAAATTTAAACGAACCTAATGGATCAAATAGGTCCCATGCCACGTCAACTTGAGCTAGTTTGGTGATCGTGTTAGGTCAAAGTTAAAAATTCTTAAGTCAAAGTTAAAAATTCTTAACTCGATAAGGATATGAGTTAAGTCAACACGACCACTCTAATTAATACAATGTCAAATCATACCAATTGAAGTCTTAAAATGGGTAGGCTAGCCTAACTCGGCCGTTTGATAGCTCTAATTTGTGGTGCCATGCTCGGATGAATATGCATGAATATGATTTAAAATTTTAAGCAGCAGAAGAAATTTATCGTCATTTTTCAATAAAACGCCACTAAAGGCGTTGCATTCCATTGCAATAATATGAAAAAAGAACAGGTGATCACAATGAACAATGACTGGCTTTCCAAAACTAATAAACCAAATAAACTGAAGGCCCGTAGAGCATGGAGAAAAATAAAAGTACATATAATGCTACAGCTTAATTTATAAAAGTAACTAATACTCAAGCAAACTGCATAACTCAGAAAAGCACTCCACAAATTAAGCAGACGCGCGATAGAGAAAAGCCAGTTCCTCCCAACATTCAACAATACAAGTCCACATGAACTCACTTCACTGACACTCGTTGCAGGCAGCTGAATAATATATAGTAGATGATGATGATGATCTCAATAGCAAGACGACCCAGTAAGTATCAAGTACCCATCAGATCGATATATATATATATTATAAATTGGTTGGTGTATCTAGCATCTAGGGAATGGAGCGCCACAAGTGGAGGCCACCTTGCTGGCGTTGGGAGATTTGATGAACTTCTGGAGGTTGGGGTTCTTGAGGTAACTGCAAAGGCAAGGCCTCTGCTCCTTCAGCTTTGTGCAGCATGCTGCCGTTGGTGGCTTTGCCGACACGATTGCGCTGGCACAGGCGCTCAGCTCCATCGGGTTACATGTCGCCGCCATGCTCACTTGACTTCCTCCGGCCACCAGCAGCGCCACCACTGCCCACACTGCTATGCACCACAGTTTCATCATCATTAAGTTTCAGAGTCAGAGAGAGAGAGAAGAAGAAGAAGAAGAAGCCGATGAGAGAGGTGGGTGCTTTGGTGGAGAGCTGCCAGTGGGATTTATAATGGGAGATGGGGAGGAAGATGCCAAAACAGATGGTGAATCAATCACTTTGAATTGTGCAATTTTACCCTTTGTGTGAATGTAGTTACCGGGAAAAAAATGTTAATTAGTTGTTACATGGTGGTAAAGAATTGACTAAGTTATTAATTTCCTTAAATTAACTACTATCGTTCTCACTGATATCTCCCTCATTTTTTAAGTTGTTAAACCCTCCTATTTAGTTACAATGTCTGTAGCATTCGCTTCTCTTAAAAGGTGCATTAACTTATTTAGGTCGCTATCATCCCTTGTTAGGGTTTAGCTTTTTACATCTTTTCTTTGTGGGTATAAGTGGATTTCCTAGAATGTTAATGAGGATATAGATCAGTTTGACTGGTTTGTTTGTGCGTAATGGGTGGTGTGTGTAGACTTAAAGCTGTATAGTGGGGAAGGGATTGCAGATTATTTGAATTATAATCTTTCAAGTCCTATTGATCCTTGCTTATCAGTACTGATAGTAGAACCGTTTTTCTCTGCTTGTCTTTTGTTTTACAAGTTGTTTGGTATAGACTGTATTTATTCCTTCTTTCTTTTGTTCGATCCTCAAGTTGCAACCCCTCTAGATTTGATTCCGAATAACTTGTGACTAGGTTGTTAATTTTCTTAATTTAGTATTTTGAATTCATGACCACTTTGTTGCCCCACAAGATGCGTTAATTAGGAGAAAGTAAGTAAACTTACGTAAAATACTTTTATAGCAAATTTTAATTGAGTTTTAATAAATTAATCACTAAACGATACGTTCATTGAAATAATAATGTTTTAGACTTTAGACTGCTACGTTGTTTGTGTATGGGGGTGATGATGCCTTTCGACTTTAATTAGAAGAGCGCTTGTACTTGGCTGCTACGTTATTTGTGTTGATTAAGCAGTACAGCAATTACTAACTCTCTCTGCAATTATCGAAGCTATTTTTATAGTTCATGCGTCATAGAATCCAACAATGCTATATCCCCTTTAATAGACCCATTTGATTTTGCACTCGTTATTTTTTAATTCTCTACTTTTATTTTTATTTTCTTAAAATAAAAATAAAAAAAACACTTGGTATGTGTATAATATATACTATTAACGATTTGGTAGCCGTACAATAATAGCACTAGATCCTCGTTTTAGTTCTATAGACTAGATAGGGTCATTTTCATTGATGTCGATAAATTTTTATCACGTATGATTTTGTATTTTTTAATTTTAACATTTTTAAAAATGGGAAAAAGAAAACAAAATGAAAAAATTAAACAACTACTCCTCATAGTTGTTGATTGCTCCATTATTTTTAAACGTTACTGTTGGAGAAAATAAACGTTTACACGTCTTCATATTGTAACATCATATGCATTAATGGCATGCAATATCCAACTACTAAACATTTAATTTTCCTTAATACAAGGGTTGGCCGCTTTACCATATCATTAGCAAGGCCATGTTTGTTAAGTGTACCAACTGGAGTGGACCCACTTTTTATGATGAATGAGTGGTTGCTTTGAAGCTTAGAGGACATCACGCTTTGCTTGTCTTATCCTTGCTTTTCTTCTGTAGCCACTGTTTTTTATTAGACTTAGGGACCCTATGGTTGAATTACTTGCAGCTTGCCAAACAACCCTTTCCACCGATCCAACTCTTTTCCATCATAAAGCTAGCTTAATCAATTGATATTTTGTTGCCAATACCCATTTCCATAAGCTATCGATTTCTAAAAACAAAAAATAAATTATAAATATGATGGTCAACCCAATTCCTCCGCCAGGAATTTGGCTGTCCCTTGTCTTGTAGATTGGCATTTTTTGATGATTTTGTGCCAAGCATTATGGTCATCTCTAATAATGGGTTAATGGGTCTCTTCATGGTTTTAAGGGACACGAACTAGCTTCTAATTAGTATTTATGTAATTTATCATGATTTCCCTTCTCAACTAATATATATATTAAGGTAATCAAGTATATATATTGATATTTCGATGTTATGAGTACAATATGAAGTGAGAGGTGTGGCATAATTCAAAAGGAGTGGTGGAAAATGCAAAAGGCCACTATAATTGTATCCTATCCTTTGAATGGTGATTTGTCGTCTTTAAGTCTAAGTTTAAAATACTTATTAATATTTTGAGTATTTACATGTCACATAGTTTATGAATCAAAGATAAGTGACGTAGTTTTAGATAACTCATAATATTTCTTTTAAAATATTTTGGATGCTTAATGCTTCAATTTTCGTCAAAGTTAAAAACAATTATAATAAACATATTCTTAGTCACTTAATTAGAATATTTTTTCTAACCGTAAAATATATACATATAACTTATACTCTAACTTGGGATAATCGTTCTTGTGCAACTCTCGATATTCGTGTCTCTGATTACTCTAAGAGAGAGAAATCATAGGTGTGAAAGTTCATCTCACTGCATAAGACAAGAATCGAACTCACGACCCAACAAACTTTGCTTGATTGCTCGAACTATATCTTAAGACTTGTACTATAATTTATTCCTCTCAACTACAAGCTGAAAGAATATTAGGCCAGCAGAGTAAGTAATGTGAAATTTACCAACTAATGTTAAGACTGATCAATCATTAACGAAAATAAATAACCTTGGAAACTCACTTCTGGTGAAAATGCACTTGCAATCATCATGATGATAAGAAGCGGTCAATTAATCCTAGAAATCTATATATAGAATCACAGTAATTAATTATATATGTGATATATATATATATATATTATATAAGTGAAAAGAAAAAGGCGTAAGAGGGTAAAGGTGATTATGCAAAGCTAATGATCACTTGGATTGGGATATTCATTGTAGAATTGGTGGGTGATTTGAGTTGACAATGATTAATAGAGTGGGAAGCTTGGCGTGCTCGGGGCTGCATGCAACTTCACTTTCTTACTTTTTTTTTTCCTTTGTTTTTTTTTTCCACAAAGTGGTGAGTGTTTCTCATCTCACACAGTTGTTTAGCAATGATTCAACCCACTATCCCATTCATAATCCCTTCTGTTTTCAATGGTCAAAGATCTTGCGTTGAATATAATACATAAAGTGAATTTTAATTACTTAATATATATATATATATTACATATTAATCCACTTATATAATATAACCTAGGGAGATGGGAGGTGGGCTCAACGGGAGGGACTGCAAAATACAATTCCGATAAGTGGGTCTCAAGAAAATTGTCACGTAGGTTTTCAAGAGAATCGATTTAGTTTAAATTTAGATATTTTTCCTTTTATTTAGTTTTTCATCTAAATGACTAGTTTAAATTTAGATTTTTTTTTTTTATTTAGTTTTTCATGTGATGCTCAAGATATGCCTTATCAATTGACGCTTTGAGTTTTTTTTTTTTTAATAAATACTTACCTACAAAAACAAAACAAAAAAAAAAAAAATTGTTTGGGTTGTTCACATAGTTGGTTGATATATTTTTTTGTTTTTTGAAAAATTCTATTAAAATAAGTTTTATAAATATTAATTGTGTATGTGATATAACTTTTAATTAAATTATAAATTTTAATATAAATTTATAAACTTTAGAATCAAAACCCAATTTGACCCAACTCGAATTTAATCAAGTTCAAGTAATTCAATTTTGTTCTATGATTATATTAGTTTTAAGTTTAGATAATATTATAATTAATTCGAGTCTAAATTTATTTAAAACTGACACTAATCCCACCCAATACACCTCTGTCGTTAACCTCCATGGTGATGAATGCACATTACAACAATATGAGAAAGGCTAAAGGCATATCCAACCCCCTCACCTTTCACCATTTAACCATTTTGCCCCTTTAACTTCAATAAGGACCTATTAGCCCCCTCAACTTCTAATTTTGTATCTTACACATACCTGGGTCAACGCGTGTATTACACACGCGATGGAGGCGCGTGCAGCACATCACCTCCTTCTTCCCCCTTGTCTCCGGCGACCTCCTCCCGCTCGCTGGCTCTCTCCTCCCGCCCGCTGTCGCTCCCTGCCTCTCTCTCGCTATCGCTCTCTCTGTCGGTGGTCGCCAGCAGCGTCCGAGGTTGGGGGGCCGTCGATAGAAGCTGCAGGCGTGGGCGGGCAGAGGGCGATGGCGGCGATGGCGTCGATTGGGGTCGGGGGGCGGTGTGGGAGGTGGGTCGCGGGCAGATCTGGGCGTTGGGCGTCTTCTTCCTCTCTCTCGCTCTTGTTCTCTCTCTGTCGGTCGCTCTCGCATCTCTCGCTCTCGCTATCTCTCTGTCTGTATCTCTCTCTCTCTCTCTCTCTCTGTATCGCTCGCTCTCTCTCTCTCTGTATCTCTCGCTCTCGCCCTCTCGCTCTCTGTATCCCTCGCTCTCTCTGTATCTCTCGCTCTCCCTATCTCTCTGTCGTCTCAGGCGGCGATCAGCCGCCGCCGGCCACCAGCCTTCTTCCTCTCTTGCAGATAGAGACAAGTGGCACACTTTCATTGGCTTGATCAATGTGGGCCCCACATCAGATGGCATGTGCAACTCACGCAGCAATGGTTGCTGCAATCAGGTATGTAACTATTACAAATTAATAGTTAAGATATATAATAGGTTTAAATTTGGAAGTTGAGGGGGCTGATAGGTCCATGTTTAAGTTAAGGGGGCAAAATGGTTAAATGGTGAAAGGTGAGGGGGCTAGATATGCCTTTAGCCATATGAGAAATGATGAAGCAGCCATGCCATGCCACGCATGCCTCCTATCACTTGCCCACAAAAAGCGCCGTGCCCCCCACCCATCATCAGTACTTAGAATTAATGATAGCAACATGTCTTTATCATCGCCAGGCAACTATCAGCCGCTCTAGATTGGGCCAAATATGCTGCATGCTTCGTATTGAGGTGTTTTTTAAATATAGTAATTATTTATTTAATTCATATTTTAAATATTATTTAGTAGAGAATTATTGTGTTTTAAAAGTACACCTATTTCTTTTAAGTAAAATAAGAGACATGCTTTTTATGAAAAGTATAAAAACTTTTAATGAGACTTACAATTATTAATAAATAGACTGTAACTTTTATAAATATTGCCTTTCTTTACAATTAAATCACTTTTTAATACCTTATTATTCTTTTTAGTTATTTTTTAATCTATATTATAATAATAAAATATTAACCATAGACTTATCACTTGTTTTCAGCGTTAATAAATATAATCCTATACTCACTTGTTACATATTACTTTCATAACACAACAATACTTGACCCACATACTACCCGATGTACGGCTAGATTTAGGTTTTTTTTTTTCTTGTCATAAATGAAAGTTAAAATTTGATCCCATTTTCATTGGTGCTTAAATTGCGTTATAATTTAATGTGATTTGAGGCATTTGCATAGAAGTTGTTTATAAATTAAAAATTACTTTAGAGGACTTGGGTGATAAGGTTCACATATCCAAATTGTGCCTATAGCCTACAAGCGCCTCACCTTTGTATTCAAACTTAAAACACCAAAGTCTAGCCTCAAGTTTTGAGGCCTAAGACCAACTCCACTCTAGGGCCCAGCCCACCATTGTTTTCAAACTTGAACACCGAAGTCTAGCCTCAAAATTTTAGGCCCAAGACCAAGTCCACACTAGGCCAGTCCACCTTTGTTTTCAAACTTGAACACCAAACTCTAGCCTCAAATTTTGAGGCCCAAGACCAAGTTCACTCTAGACCCAGCCTCAATTGAGAGAGTTGGCCTTGCCTCTTTACTAAAATGATCCATCTTCATTGGTATATATCCTTTAGTTCTTGCTATTAGGATAGTACATTAACTTCAATTTATTAGATGTAACGGGGAACTAGTTGAAGGTTGTTGTGTCATGTTGCTCAATGTTCTCCTTATGTCAAATTCTCGAAGAAGATGATCAATGTATGCCGAAAAATAACCCAACCAATGAGGTTTAGGACTCTTGATGTTCAGAATTGATCGACCGTGATTCGTTGGCCCACTGAGAGAATAACATGAACGCGAAGAAAAGAAACAAACAGAATCAATAACAAGTTGCACGCAAAAAAGTTTTTACGTGATTCGACGAGAATGATTCTTAATCCACGACTATTTCTCTGGTTATTTTGGCAAAGTAATAGTATATTATTGCACATTCCTATATAATGGTTTTTGACCCCTATTTATAGTGTGAGGTGTTTACAATTTGAATGAATTCTAAATGTAGAAGGATTCTTCTCCGTGGATGGCATTTCCTTATCGTCTTCGAATTATTAGGAACGAACGCCATGATTTTAGGGATTTGATTTGCCTCAGATAAGGCACGTGGATATCACCTCCCATTATTCTATGGTCCTTCTGTTATGCAAGCTAAGTGGTTCGGCCGGCGAGCTGAAAGCATCGTTGAGAGCTCGCTTGGTTCTGCGATCTGAGCTTGGGTTTTAACGACATGCGACCTTGCTCTAAAACCTCGACCTTGGGCCCGTTGGGCTTCGGGAGATAGGGCCAATCCTTTGGACTATCTCTAGCCCATAAAAAGTGGTTCGTAAAATACCCGTAACACTAGCCTCCCAGCTTACAATGCAATCTTCAGACTGGGAGCTGATGTATGCTGATTGAATTGGGCTACGCGAGCTATCAAACAAACACATACAAAATAAACAAAAATAGAGACTCTAAGTTGGGCACATAAAATTTGACTGCGCTTAACCTTGTGCATTTATTTCAAACAAACACATACAAAATAAACAAAGAAGAAATAAGCATGCAGGCACAAGGCGTTTATACTCGCTAGTGTACGAGTGTCCGATGTAGCACAATTTAATTTTTTGGGTAAATTCAGGTCGATTCACTGGGAAATCGTTAATAAAACAAAAATAGAGCCGCCATATAAATTGGGTTGTCAGGCTAATTCATTTGATTTCAAGTGAGCAAGAATAAAATAAACTGTAACTTTAAGAAGTCTTGAATCAAGGCAATTCTAGTGCCAATCCTATAACTTCCCAATAGATAGATAGGTACTAGAAACATATGTCTGAATTAATTTGAGGTTTTTCTATTAAAATACATCTCAAGATGATGATAGTTCTTGGTCTAACAATCTTCATACATGACATGAGAGATTCTAAATTAAGTAACTACTATAAATTAAAATACAGTTAATATGTAGTAATCAGATACCTCATTTGGATTTGGGTATGATAGCATCTCCAGTTTAAGTAACCTTCATATATGGAATAGAGACTCTAAGTTAAGCTTATGCTCCACTCCAAATTCAAAGATTCAATGCACGCGCAATACTCAAATTAAATTAGGTTTCTGGTAATGCATTTGAAGTTTGGCTATCTTGGAAAATCTATGGCATTGGACACTGTCCTCGCCTTGGCCTAACTTTAAGCTTAGCCACATGTAACGCCCCGCTTTTCTGAGCGTTAAATAACTTAGGAATTTCGGGAATATTTTTTTTTTTTTATAAACCATCTCCCGACAATCCCGTTTTACCTTCTCAACTCACTAAATAAGAATCAATAAGCTAAGACTGGTAATCATCATAAATGCGGAAGCTTAAAATCGAAACCTGATATGGTACATAATCAATTTCACTTTATAACCGTATAAGAATTCATACCATACATTAACATCATATCCTCAATATTGAAATACATAAATACATGGAGATTCCATAATGTTCTAACAAGACTAATCATCAATAAAGCATCAGCCAAAACATATCCGAGTCAGCTTACTGAATCCATCAGCTATGCCATCACGTGCCGTCTCATCTCAACCTGATCCTTGCCTGAGCTGCAAGTCTAAACTGGAACGTTGAATGTTCCAGGGGCATAACCCATTAGAGGATGAATCTTCTAGTAAGGGTTTAAAAACATGATACATGAATACATGATGCAATAACATAAACAATCATGTGCCCTAGTGTAACTTCCCTGGCCTACCAGCCTGGCACGGAACCCTAGGCAGAATCCCGAACCTCTGTAGGATAATCCTAACGTTGTTCCATCATTGCCCTTGGGAATTACGGCTACACTCTTAGGGCGACATCCCCATCCCATGCATGAGTATCAATATGCCAATAATATCGTACTATGCAAGAATAACTTATTTCCATGCAATATGAAATGATCATAACTTCAATAAATATCATGCATAATGAAGCAAACGTTTCATATATAGGTTCTCGGGATAAAACCACTTACCTTTAGACGTAAACTCAAATTTTCTCGAAAAATGCGTATAACCTCGTTTTGCGTGCCAACCTTGAAAATAACATAAACCATCAAGATCGATGGCCAAATCACTTCCTGGCCAATCATTTCCAAGTAAAATCAATAATCTAATTTTTTCATACTTTTTCCTTATTTTCTCTATTTTTTTCTCTATTTTTCATAGTCATAATTTCTTCCAAAATTCAAAATAAATACCTAATCAGGTAATTTATTTAATTTTTCTTCATGAAAATTCCTAAAATAACATTTCTAATCTCTATGAGTTTTCTGAGAATTTTCCAAAATCTCTTCCTATTTTTCTCTAATTAAGTTTCCTTTCAAAAATTCAAAATAATTATTTCATCATAACATTTCTCAAATAAAATTTTATAAAACTGAACTATTCCTTTTTCTTGTATTTCTGGATATTTTTCCAGAATTTTCTCTCTTTTATTTCTATTTTTACTCTATTTTTCTTTATTTCAGCATTTAAATAATATTAAAAATTATCTCCGGTCATCTTCTCCGGCGCCGGCACACCGGAAAATTAAAATGACTATACCAGAAGATAGCTTACCTTGAGTTGATCATTCTGTCCAAATTTGAGCTTGAAAGAACACTTGGAAGACCTCCCTCCGAGCAAAATTCAGTTCGGTTCCGGCGAGATCCGATTTTTCCGGCGAAGCTCCGATCAGCCCTCAAATGAACTCCAAAATTTCTCAAACTTTCCAGAAATGATCCTCAGCTCATGGGCAACAAAAGCCCTATGGTTTGGTGCCTCAATTTGTTCAAAAGTGAGGTCGATTTGAAACTCAAATCTTGCAAAACTCTAAGCCACCATATCCTCTATTTATAGGCGATTTTGGCCCCATAAATGACGGATCTCGCTTCAATCAAGGCCTCTGATGTCCCCTATTGCCCTTAACAAGTCCAAAATCCACCGAAAGAGCTCCATTTTCGCGATCTAAATGGCCAAACTTTCGGCCACTTTTTCTTCAATTTCTAGCAATTCCATTGCTTGTTGTCGGTCAAGCCCTTTACAAAAGATGCTCCTTGAGCAACCCTCGTGCCATCCCTGTGGCCAATTTCGGTGATTTGATGGGTTGGTCGGCCATGGTTGCTTGGAGATTTTCTTAAAATTGCACTTTGGCCCCTCAAACTTTGGTTTTCTCACTTTGGCCCATTTCACCAAGCTCTTTAACTTTTGATAATTTCTCTCAAGACCCTAAAGTCCTAAAACATCAATTTGACCCCTGAGGATTCTGAAAAAATATCGTTTCGGCCTCTCTTGAGTAATTTCAAAAAACTGCATTTAGGCCCGAATCTCCGTTTTGGCCCTAAACCTCTTCGTTTCTTCCTGAAACCACTGAAGGGTTGTTCCTTATGAAAAATTGAAGCCCCCTCAAGCTTCTGTTGACTTCTTGGAAGTCATCTTTAACGATTCGGTATTGCAGCCTAATTGGTAACTGTATTTTAGCTGTACCGAAAACTGTTCCCGATCCAATTTCTTTCGATGCTATAAATCATATCTTGGGGTGCTCGTTAATGCTACATCATTTTCCTTTGTCATTTCAGCTCCAGGGTACTCCCGGCAGTCGATTTAGTCAATTTTTCAGACTATTCAGATACCAATTTTCTCTAAAACCCCATTTCTCTAATAAATTACTTATTTTTAATTAAACCAAATTTCTCGGGTATTACACCACACATCTCCAAAGAAAAATTAAAGAGACAAGAGTCAAATTGCAATATTTAAATGATTGGAATTAAAGAGACAATAATTTAAGTGCTAGACTGTAAATATAGAAATTAAGATTGCAAAAGTATAATGGAAATTGTAGAATGTAAATGAGCATTAATGAAAATTATAGAATGTAAATAACAAGAAGCACGCTGGAACAAAAAGAAGAGAAAATAAGAGCAGAACGAAGCTATGTATTAAAAACTTAACTCTAAGTTAATATAAAAACTTAACAAAGCAAGAACAGTAAAAAAAATGCAAAGAAGAAAAGCAAGAGCAGAGGCTGCTTGCTTATTCTTCTTCCTCCTTTATTCTGGAATGAAAGACGCAGCGAAGGGGCTTTTTCCTTTTTGCTGCTAAAGTCTGTTTATAAGTCACTAGTAACAGAAATGTTAAAATCTCCCGACAATTCTCTGAAACATTCTGCATATTACTTTTGTTCGTTGTCTGTCAAATTTCGCGTGCTATCTTGAAATGGCTTTATGAGGCATGCAGACGTGTGATCTGCTTAGAGCAATTTCTCGTGTATGTGATCACACCCTAGCTGTTGTCTCCGTGTATTTCTCCTCCATAGGCTGACTGGGCTTTAATTTAATATTCCATTGTGGGCTTTAATTTGATAATAGTGGGCTTCACGCTTCTGAACTTCAATTTCGCTTTCAATGTGCACGTACGTGGGCCCCAATTTAGACTTCTTAATTTGGTCTCCAAGTCAAATTGCAATTAGCCTTACTTCAAGTCCACTGGTTCACGCTACATACAAAGAATATATGTTATTGATATATTATATATTATATATATGTATGTCACGCATGAATATAGAATATATATATATATGTTATATATTATATTTATTTACTATTCTATTATTATTATATATATATATTTGAGGAATCTACATATAACCATAAAAAACATATAAATATTCAATTAAATCCAATTTCAAGGTCAAAATAGGGGTAAAAATATAATAAAATTTTAACATTAATGAGCATCAATCATTTTTCTGGCAGAGTAACAGTATATTATTGCTCATTCCTATACAATGGTTTTCGACCCCTATTTATAGTGTGGGGGTGTTTACAATTTGAATGAATTCTAAATGTAGAAGGATTCTGCTCTGTGGATGACATTTCCTTATTGTCTTCGAATTATTAGGAATGAACGCCGTAATTTTAGGGATTTGATTTGCCTCAGATAAGGCAGGTGGATATCGCCTCCCATTATTCTGTGGTCTTTCTATTATGCGAGCTAAGCGGTTTGGCCGGCGAGCTGAAAACATCGCTGGGAGCTTGTTTGGTTCCACGGTCTGAGCTTGGGTTTCGACAACATGTGACCTTGCTCTGACAACCTCGGTCTTCGGCCTATTGGGCTTCAGGAGATTGGGCCGATCCTTTGGACTATCTCCAACCCATAAAAAGTGGTTCGTAAAATACCTGTAACACTAGCCCCCCCCAGCTCACAGTGCAATCTTCAGACTGGGAGCTATGTACGCTGATTGAATTGGGCTACACGAGCTATCAATCTTCCTTTAGACTTCTACCCAATCGCTTCAAATCATGTTGTTTCATGTTGCACGCCTTGTCTGTACCACTTTTAATGCGCACGTCTCTCACACCTGTCATGCAATCATGCTGTGGACCCCACAACTTTCGTGCGGCCATTGGATCTAGGGCAGATCATCAATTAGGTAATCCAATGGTTAGGTAGACAAAGCTATATAAATGAGAGAGAAAATTGCTTTCCCTCTCTCCACACCATTTGAAAAGATTTCTCCTTGCTTCTATGTTTTTCTTCTTCATCTCGACTCCAAAACTCTATAACCGGCTGACTTAAAGCTTCCCATCTTTCCCTTCGAAGATCATTGCTACATTTCCACCAGATATTGCCTCTTCCTTCTAGTTTTTGCAACGATCAATCAGAACGGTAAGCTTTTCGTAACCTACTAGCTTGTTATATTGTCGTTCCAATTTTTCCCTGCCAAATTCCTTTCCATCCATCGCCTCTTGGTGATGGTTATCTTTTAGAGTGTCTGATGAGGTGTTGTTTGGGCCTTCGGGCTATATGACCATAGGGGCAGCTTTACTTTTCTTTAGAGGTCTAACAGGCTAGTAGACTTAGCCCCCATATCTTGAGCAGTCCCCTTGTTGCAAAGCACGCGACCTGACAAAAAGAAAATGTCCCTAGGTTTTTTTTTTTTTTTTTTTTAACTAGTGGGGACTGGTCTGCTTTTGGTGACCTAACTCTAACTTTACTGTAAATGTCCTCCTCAGGTTAAAGGCACCGCAACTATAGAATAGGGGACATGGACACCTCGAGCTCTTTGGAGCCATGTGAAGGGTGGACAGAAACCGTTCAAGAGATGACCTCTCACGGCGTTGAGGTTATCGAAGGGACTACCACATCCTTCGACCCTTCAACGAGCCAACAGGCTTTTGATGAGCGCGCAGCTCACAAGGCATTCTACCACTACTCCTCCAAGATGACTTTTGACAATCTTAAGTCATGTGCGAGGGAGTATCGCTTGCTTGCTAGCAGCCGCGTGATGGTCCTCTCACCGAAAGATCACGCAGCTTCCCTCCCAAAAGGATTTATCACTGTTAGCCCCCAACACTTAGAGTTTGGGCTTAGGTTTCCTGTCCTCTCATACCTAGTAGATCTTTTAAACGACCTCAAACTTTCTCCTTTTCAGCTCACCCAAAACTCATATGCCCAACTGACCTTGCTAACCATCTTTCTCATGAGAAAGGGTAGCTTCCCCCTCACCCAAGATCGTTAGAAGCCTTTATACCTTCAAGAGTGCCAAGGACGGGTTATACTATGTAATAATTTGTCCTTCTGAATTCAAAGGAATCCTCCCCCAGGGCAAGGCTAAGGGAAAATCCAATGTGAGAGACTACAAAATCCATTAGTTCTTCATCTCCTATTACTCCCTCTTTAGTCTTAAAAACTTCGGCTTCATGCTCATGCCCAATATGCGAGCTTTAACTCTCACTGCCTTCTTCTTTTCTTTATCTCCATCATTATATTATTTTGTAATAACAATCTTCTTTTTTTTTTTTTTTTTACAAACGTTACCGGCAGAAAGCCCGAGCTTATGAAAGCCAAAGCTAAGGAGCTCAGGGGACTTGCTGAGAAGAAGACGGACGACGATGACGACGAGCTCACCGACTATCTGTTGTGTGAGCATCATCTCGTACCTTTCCTCGATATTAAGACAATTGACAAAAAGAATGACATCGAAGTCTAAGGCCGATGGGAGATTAAATTCATTTTTGAAGAGGTCAACACAAGCAATAGCCTAGGCCAGCAAACAGCGAAATGTTCAAAGATGGTGAAGCTAATGCTCCGCAAGCCTAGATAGTCTGTGAGCTCATCCGCCGCTGCCTCATTGCCCTCGTCCGCTATCACTACTAGAGGAGAGAAGTCCCAATCTAGGGAACTCCATAAAACAGCTAATATTATTCCTTCGAGCTCGACTTCCACAACGACAACTATACAGACTTCACCAGAACCGGTTCCTGCCGCAGCCATTGTCTCAGCTGATCGTGAGGAGGTTCCAGCACACGAGGTTTGGTCTGATGTTCGTGGGAAAGCTCATGTCGGTGAAACTCGAGCCCCTCTTTCTATTGGGAGCAAAAAAAAAAGCCTCTTTCACCTCTTTTTCTACTCAACAAACCCAATCGAAAAAGAAACAAAAGAGAGTTGCTTCTTCCAAGAAGGCCGCGTTTGAGGTCACGACTGCGGCGGTCGTACTTAGGGGTGTGCAGGGGTTCGGTTAGATCGAACTACCTGAACTGAACCGACCGAACCGGTTGGTTCGGTTCGGTTAAATAATACTCGGTTATCGGTTTGGTTAACCGCTTGTCAGTTTGATTAGGGGTTCAGTCAACAAGGAGCGGTTCGGTTATTTACAAGAAGCTCAGTTTGGTAGTCAGTTAACTGGTTATTCCGAACTGACGAATGCTCAAACGATGTTGTTTTGTCATGTACCATAAATGACGTCATTTTTGTGATATTATCGGTTAACCGTGCATGAGGGCAGAAAGAAGGCATTCTCAAGCCTTCTCCAGATTTCTAATCTACGAGAGAGAGAGAGAGAGAAGAGGGCGAGGCCAAAATCGAAACCCTAACCCCCTACCGAAACCCTACCATTGCCATCACTTTCTACCATCGTCGTCGGTTGCTTTCGGTCGTTCTTCATCGCCACCGTTGTCTAATAGGTCAGTTTTACTTCTATCATTGACTCATCGCGTCTTTGTCTCAGTCATTTTCTCTCTCAAGCGATCTCTCTCTCTCTCTCTTTCTTAGTTGCTCTATGCCTCTATCTCTCTGTATTTATTTTGTTCTTTTGTTTTGCAGATATCAGCGGTGTCTGTCCACGATCCACCGTCCACTCCTAAAGCAATTTAGCCGTTCGTCAACTCCTAAAAGTTAAAGGTAACTTACCTTAGTTTGTTCTTTGTTGATTGTTTAATATTTTCATGTAAATGCTTTTATTTTGTTCTTTGTTGACTGTTGTTCTGTTCTCTTTTGTCCGTCCACTAATCTGAAATTGTTCTGATGAGTCAATGGAACATTCGATTATTTTTTAAGTATTTTTTTGGTTAGATGTCATTGTTGTGTTGAATCTGTTATCTATTGATGTCCACTAATCTAAAAAATTTCCATGTAAATGATTTTATACTGTATGTGTTGGATGTCACTATTGTGTTGAATCTGTTGATGTCCACTAATCTAAAAAAATTTCGTGTAAATGATTTTATACTGTATGTGGTTGGATGTCATTATTGTGTTGAATCTATTGATGTCCACTAATCTACAAAATTTTCATGTAATGATTTTATATTGTATGTGGTTGGATGTCACTCTTAAAAATAATTACCACTACCAATCCATTGCTCTTATGTTGTGATCTCGAAATTTTTTCAGTTAAACAACAATAAAATCTTATCTTCTAATGTCATGTCACATGCATTAACAACTTTAAAAAAAATGTCAAAATATGAATAAAGTAGTAATCCAACAAATCTAATAATAATTTAGTTATTTCTTTCCCCTTTTATTTTTTCATAAACACCATAAGTTTTCAAACTGTCTATCTCTTATTGTGTGCATTTATAAAAATGATATAGTTGGCTAATACTTTTTGCATTAACTGTATAGTATTTATTACCTTCTTTGGCAGTGTCTGTGTTTATTAAAATAATGTATGTATATAAGGGCACAATACAAATTATACAATAAGATATGATTATTTTTCCATGTTTGATTTTTAATATGAAGGCTTTACCAAAAGATAGCACAATAAACACCAATAACAGAATGAAATAAACACGTGTATTGGAACAACCAAAGCTTTCCTAATTAAAGAAAATGCCTTCATTGGGCTCAAATTAAACCACATACAATATACAGAAGAAAAAATAATTTATCAATAGATTGTCAAATTAAAGAAAATGCCTTCTTCAAGCTCAAATTAAACCACATAATGCCTCAATCAAGGAATCCACTGAAACTGAAATCAAAAAGAAAGAAAGAAAAAAAAAAAAACAGAAGCAAAAAACAATCTATCAACAGATTGTCAACAAATTGCATAATTCTTCAATTGTTTTACTTATAAATGATGTTAGATCTTTTCATTCCCTAAGACACAAATCAAATGACAACAACTAGAATATATTTAAACTCTCTCTTTAAATACAATACGTATTAATTACAAATTTACAATTATTTTAATTTTAGATGGCAATAGAATAAGACATATGTCACACAACAAACATCCCTAGTATGAATGATAGTTCAAGACCTACACCAATAGTACCAAGTCAAGGTAGCCAATCTCAAGCTGATAGAGGTGCAACATCACTAGGAAAGGCAAAGAGAAAAACAATAAGAGCTAGGTCAGATGTGTGGGATCGTTTTACAAAGTTTACAAATTCAGAGGGTTAGATTAAAGGGAGATGCAACTATTGTTCTAAGGAGTTCCATTGTGATCCAAAAAAAAAAAAAATGGGACTACGGCTATAAGGAATCATATGGGAACATGTAAAAACACCCTTATGCTTTGAAAATCCACCAAATGCAATTAAACTTGCAACCAACTTCAATGGGGGCTGAGAGAGAGGGGGAGAGTATGGGATTGGTGAATTGGGGATTTAATCAAGTGCTTGCTAGAAAGGTTTTAACTCGCATGGTGATGGTGGATGAGATGCCTTTCAAATTTGTTGAGTGTAAGGGGTTTAGGCACTTCATTAATGTGATTTGTCCAAAATTTTGGATTCTTTCACGTTGGACAATTTCTCATGATTGTTCTGAATTATTCAATGAAGAGAGGTTAAAATTGATGAATGAGGTAAAAAAATCATGTCAAAAAGTTTGCTTAACCACTAACACATGGACCTCTATTCAAAGAATTAATTATATGTGCTTGACGGCACACTATTTTGACAATAATTGGACATTGAAGAAAAAAAATTAAAATTTTTATCCAATATATAGTCAAATGATGCTAGTTCAAATGATGTTATTGTGGGTAGCTTCAGGAAAAAAATGGCAAAATGGGATGCTAGCATTATGAGTGGCCATTATTTGTATATAAAGTGTGTGACTCATATAATAAATCTGGTTATGCAACATGGGTTGAAAGAGCTAGATAAATCAATAACAAGAGTTAGGGATGCAGTCAGATATATTAGACAATCTATAGCAAGGCTAAGAAAATTCAAAGAATGTGTGGAAGTGAAAAAAATAGAATCTAAGGGCTTATTGTTGTTGGATGTTGCAACTAGATGGAACTCCACATACTTGATGTTAGAGACTGCTCAAAAGTTTGAGAGGGCTTTTGAGAGATTTAATGAGGAAGAGCTATGTTTTATGCTTGATTTTGGTACAAATAGTTGGAATAATGACCTGCAACAAGTTATTACTATTGATGGAAGACCCAAGCTAGAGGATTGGACGAGGTTCAGAATGTTTGTTAAAGTGTTGCAACAATTTTATGAGCTTATTTTGCGGGTTTCCAGTACTTCATATGTCACCTCCAACACTTTTTTCCATGAGATTAGTACCATTCACTGTCTCTTACATGAGTGGCAGAAGGGTGACGATCTTGAGTTGAGTGAGATGGTTGAAAAAATGAAAGAAAAGTTTGATAAATATTGGGGGGATTCGAAAAAAATAAATCACTTGCTTTACATTGTTGTGGTACTTGATCCTAGGCATAAGTTAGAGTTTATGGAGTATGCACTTCAAGAAATATATCCAGAGAAAGGGGTTGATATAGTTTTGTCCTTAAAAAATGTCGTATATGCTTTGTATGAAAAATATAAGAAAAAAATAACACCTCAAGGTGAAGCAAGAGAGCAGTCTCAAGTGTCTACTCCACCTATTGTGGAGAATGTCGAGAAGGGAAAATTTGGCAGACGAAATTTACTTAGTTTTCGTTTCAAAAAGTATAAGTATGCCAGTGGTAGTGGGTCTACAACTATGCCTTCAAAATGGGATAAGTATTTAAGTGAAGTGTGTGAGGAGGAAACTGATGACTTTGACATTTTGAATTGGTGGAAAGTGAATTCTCATTGATTTCTTATTCTATCTTCTATGGATCAGGATGTGTTGGCAATTCCAGTTTCTATTGCTGCATCTAAGTCTGCCTTCAGCATAGGGGGTCAAGTACTTGATCCATTTAGGAGTTCTCTTTCTCCTAAAGTGGTTGAAAGTCTAATTTGTACGCAAGATTGGATTCGGTCATCTACCACCCAATGAGTGTTGAAGAAGATTTGGATCATGTTGAACAACTTGAAGAATGTAAACAAATTGTTACTCTTTTTTTTTTTTTACTTTTAATTAGTTCAATACTTGTTACTTTTAAATTATTTAATTAATTTTGTGTATTGTTTTAGAATTAACAAAAGTTACCATTGACAGCTCCACACCCATGGAAATTTAGATTTTAAAAACTCATGCATTTGTAGGTAAGAGAATTTGTGCCTGTCAACATTTCAATTTCAATATCTTTTTTTATGTGTTCAATGCATTAGTTAATATTTGTTTATTGCATTATTTTACAGATTCAGAATGAAGCATACATGGCATTTTAGTTCATTTGACTTCTGATGTCAATAGAAGTATCTGGCCATTTTCTTATGTGTTTTTAGAAGGTTAGATAGTTGGCTTCTCCAATATGACATGTATTGTTATCTATTGGTTATTTGATTTGCTTTGGTTGACTGTGTTTAAGGGTTTTTTGGACTAGCAAGACAAAGTTAAGAGTCATGACTCATTACACATTTTCTTTTACACATTTGCTTTGTATTGTTTCTATGAGATGATTGTTTTCTGGATTGGGGGAGCAATCCCGAACTTTGTTGCAAGTTAAGATTTTGGTTTTGGCCTTGAGCACTGGCTAAGTGCAACAAGTCAGGTAACTTTACTTCTTTTGATAGAGAAATTATTTTGGTGGAAAATTATTGATGACTGTGTCAGGGATATCCAATGTTCATGTCCCATGATGCCTTATAATTTTTGTTTTTTTTCTGTTATACTTTTTGCACAGATTACTTACAGCCTTTTGATGTTGCTGGTTATAACTTGTTCATGTCTCATGATGCTTATTTTAGGCATGAATTTCAAGGAATTGCAAGTATTGTAAATGATGGTTGTTTCTTTCTTTTAATTACTGAAAGAAATTTGTTTATTTTTTGGAATTCATGATTATGTTGTTTAGGTGATAACTTCTGCAAATGATCCAATTGTTGATGGCTTTGTTGATTGTGTAAGACTTGCTTGGGTTGTCCATTTGATGTTAGTATAAGATGGGATTGATGCATGGGATGTGTGTTTTTGACTCAGTTAGAATTTGGCCTTTTACTAAAGTATTTGTTTATTATTTATTTTGTTAATTTTATACTCCAATTCTTGTGTGTATGTGTGTGCATGTATTATGGTCCGCTTCTAGTTTAGGTTTCTTCCCTCCCAACATACTGTAGCATACATCCATACATATATTGTATTGGGTTTATTTATTTATTTTGTTTGTTTTAGATGATGATAGAACATAAGCACAATGTCTTCTAACTTAACAATTATTATCACACTCATCACCTAGGATACATTGAAAAACCGTTACAAGAGTTATAAGTGGTAGAATGACCAATACTCTATAGACTGATATATATTTAAAATTGTTATAGATTGATATATATTTTTTATTTTTGGTTTTCTAATTTAGCTGGATAAGATTTCCTAGGAGATCCAACAGTCAAGACCTAGAGTTATTACCTCTAGTCCATTTACATTACCTGGATGAACATGTACAACTGCATAAAAACTTTTCTACTATTTATTAAGCTTCAAAAATACGTTCATTAGTTAGCAGAACTCACTTTTTTTATTTTTATTTTTTTTGGTTCTGAAACTATGATATAATTTGTGCAGGTTGTGGTGGAAAATGGAGTGGTTAATGTCACTTATGAAGAATGACTGACTGCAGATACTGGGATGTGGTTTGGGAGAGTTCGGGTTATCTTGGTGGCAAATATGACTGGTAATTTCTCTTTCAAGCTCTTTTTTTTCTTTTATTACTATGTGTGTGCATGTGTATGATAGGCATTGATAATGTTTTTAAATGTTTGCAATGGCCTGAATTTAATGTTAATTTACCAGCTCTTGGTCTTGGCAACTTCAATGTCATTGCATCATTTTTCAAGAAGTTTTGACTACAGCAGTGCAGTGGTATGGGTTTAGGTCCTTGATGTTAAGTGCTTTTATTTTTTGAAATTGTATTTTGTTCATTTGTTACTTATTCATGCTTTGTTTACTTACAATTAGAGTATTTAAAATAGCCAGTGTGAACAATTTAATTAACTATTAGAGACAGTTATTCATGCTTTATTTCTTGGAATAGAAGTTTGACACTTTAAGTTCTTTGTTTCATGTTTTATTTCCCACTTAAAATGTTAGGAATCCATTGCTTAAGAGGTTAGTTTCTTTGTTCTCACTTCGGTAGATCTTCAAAGGTTCGGTTAGACTGAACAAACCACCGAACCGACTTGTTCGGTTCAGTTATATAGTGATCGGTTACTAGTTTGGTTAGTATTTTAGGTAAAACTTCGATTCTCAATTCGGTTCGGTTAGCATATTTAAGAGTTTGGTTATTTTGGTTTCGGTTAGTTCAATTATATTGTGTTGTCAGTCAGTTCGGATTGGTTATAGGGGCCAGTTCAATTTGGTTCGGTTAGTGATTTTCGGGAGGTTCAGTTTGATTATAACCGATTGCACACCCCTAGCCGTACTTTGACGTCTTCCTCGACGACTTGGGCGAGGTCCTGGTTAATTCCACCAAGACTCTGGACATAAAGTGTAATACCCGAGAATTTCAAAAGGACTCAAGAGTAAATTATCTTGGAGGCAAAAAGTAAAATTTTAAATAAATTGAGGCTATAAGGGTAATTTATTACTGTATGAATGACTGAATTGATTGCAGGGAGTACCTTGGAGCCAAGATGCCAAAGAAAAATGATATGGCATTGATGAGTATATTGAGGTATGATTTATAGTATCGAAAGAAACCAAATCAGGAATGGTTTTCGGTACAGCTAAAATATAGTTGTCATTTAGGCTGCAAAATTGAATTGTTATAGGAGACTTTCGATAGGTCAACAGAACCTTAAAGGGGTTCATATTCGGTATGTAAAACAACCCTTTAGTGGTTTCAGGAAGAAACAAAAGGGTTTAGGGCCAAAACGAAGATTCGGGCCTAAGTATAGTTTTCTAAAATTGCTATAGAGAGGTTGAAGCGATGTTTTTCTTGAATCTTCATGGGTCGAATGGATGTTTTAGAACTTGAGGGTCTTGAAAGCAATTATGGAAAGTTGAGGGGCTAAGTGAAATGGGCCCAAATGAGAAAACCAAACTATGACGGGCCAAAGTACAATTTAGCAAAAGGTGGCCAATGGGAAACCGACCAGTAAGTCGTCGGTTGCCCATTTTAGCCGTTTCAGCCATAGGGTCTAAGTGCAGTTTTTTGAAATTGTTAGAGGGAAGTCGAATGATTTCTTAGAATTTTCGAGGGTTAAATTGATGTTTTAGGACTTGAGGATCTTGAAAGAAAATATGAAAAGTTCAGGGGCTAAGTGAAATAGGCCAAAATGAGAAAGTCAAAACATGGAGGGGCCAAAGTGCAAAAAATCAAAAAGCTTCCAAGGAAACCATGGTTGACCAGCACATGGCCAGTCGGAAATGGCTAAATTAGCCAATGGGAAACCACTAGGGCTTGTCGGGGACCCCTCTGGGTCAAGTCATGGCCGGCAACGGCCACTTGGATGGCTGGAATTTAAAGAAAATCCAACCAAAAAATTGGTCGATTTGTCGCTCACCCGCAAGTGGCGATTTCGGTCGGATAAGGTCAATTTGAGGTCGATCTAGGGCAAGTATGTGCAATAAGGCTCATAGGCTTGCTGATACCGGGCATTTAAAGCATCGAAGATGCCTATAAATAAGCATACATGAAGGTCAAAAATAGGGAGAGTTGGAGCTCAGAATCGAGGGCTTTATGGAACAAATTGGGCAAGAAGGATAAGGGGCTTTTTTTACCCATAGCCTAAGGATGGTTTCTTGAAAATTAAAAGCATTTTGGTTGAGTTTTGAGGGAGTTTCGAGCTTCACCAGAGTTACAAGGCGAGCGGTCTGGCCGAGCATTCAAACGGCCGATTGAGGCCCTTCCGGTGATCCATTTGAGGCACAAGATAGGCCATTTGGATCGACTAAAGAAGAGCAAGAAGATGGCATCAAAATACAAGTTTTTCAGTGTATTGTCGCCAGGGAAGATGACCGGCGCATGAGCCACAAGCGCTAGTCTTCACATGCCACCAGTCGCCCTAGCACGTGCGAGTGCGTGGTAGGCAGGAAAAATTGAAAAAAAAATCTATAAAAAAGAGAAAAATATTTTATGGGGGTTTATGCAAAAAGATTTGGTGCTTGCCTTCCCGATGTCTTAGTTTTTGCACCAAACAGTCTCATTTTGCGTGATTTGAGGTAAGTCCAGTAATTTTCCCTTGATGTTCTTAGACTTTAATGAATTGTTGTGGAAAAATATTGAAGAAAATAGTCTCGAAAATATTATTTGGATTTTTAGAAGGAAAAATGGAAGAAAATGCATAGAAAATGAGAAAATTAATGTTCTGAGATATGTAGTGATTAAACATAATTTATAGGATGATTGTGCTTAAGATAAAGTGACTAGATTAACTTTTGAGAGTCGGCACGAAAAATGAGATTGGGCATGCAAATCGAGGTGATGTTCGTATTTCGAGGTAAGTGCGTGAGTATTGAGGTAACCCGATAAGCTTGAGAAGGTAAGTGGTACTTCCCAACTGGATTTAATTTTATGATCTTATCATATTGTCATGCCTTGTTGTGAGTATGTCATGTAGATTGCATTTACATGTTTGATTTATGAATTATGCATATGAGCATGATGAGATTCACGGTCATACGTTGCATGGGTTTGGGATTAGGTATTGGCTCCGTTACTTTGCTAAGGGTGCACCCATACACCCCGACTGGCAGGGAGACTGGAAAAATGGCAGGTAATCTTAAGGTGCAGTCGACCCAAACATAAGAGTTATGATGTTATGTGCATTGCATACATACATGAGCATTAAATGTTTTGTTCCCTTACTTAGATGATTCATCATCTAACTTGGGTTTTGCCCCTGGAATATTCAAACATTCCAGATGAAGATTGTAGCAGAAACGAGGATGAATGAGACATGTAATGGCACTTAGCAAAGTGCATGATGAGTTGTATGATCAGTTGAATGTATGTTATGTAGCTCATGTATTTATGTTCTCCTACTTCGAATTCTGAATGTTTGAGAAATGATGATGTAAAACCCTATTTAGGGTTAACGTTAGTTGAGAACTCATGTTATGTATTAAGTCATGTTGAAAAATTTATGTTCCCGTGATGTAAGAGCTGATTTATGATTAATGTTATAATATTAGGTTTGATTCTAGCTTCCGCATTTAATGTTTATGATGATTCTCCTTGGAGATAAATGAATGAAAATTTTGGGATGGATAAGAGCAATGATATGGCTTAGTCTTAGTTTTAATAGTATATATAAAAAAAAATTATCCTAGAATTATTTTGAGTTATAACGTGCTCGAAAAATAGGGCGTTACAATAACATCCACTGGAGTGGTCGGATTTCAAGAAAAATCCGACCAAAAAAATGGCTAGTTTGTCGCACACCTGCAAGTGGCTTTTGTGGTTGGATAAGGCTGCATCGAGGTCAATCCAAGGTAGGTTTATGCTTTAAGACTCATGGGTTGGCCGATCTCGAGCATTTGAAGCCTCGGATTTGCCTATAAATAGGCGTCCATGGTGGCCAAATTTGGAAGAGTTTTTGGCGTCAAATAGAGGCCCTTATCGAACGAATTGAGCAACCAAAATAAAGGCATTTTTTTGTCCATAGCCTGAGAAAGCTATCTGGAAACTTTGGTGCATTTTGGTGGTCGTTTGATGGCTGTTCAAGGGTCACCGGAAAGAAGGAGGCGGACAGCTAGCCAAGAGTTCAAGCGGTCAGTTGACGACCTTCCGGTGGTCCATTCGAGCTTCAAGATGGGCAAAAATGATAGACTAGATAAGGGCTTTTGAGAGGTGGAAGAAACCAGCATCACTGGCAGGCTGTCGCTGGAGAAGACGACCGGCGAGTGGCCAGCACGTGTTAGCGTTCACGTGCCACCAGTCGCCCTAGTGCGTGGGGGAGCATGGGAGGCTGGAAAAATTTGAGAAATAAAAATGTTTTATGGGGTTTGTGCAAAAAGATTTGGATTTGGCTTTCCCGATGTCTCGATTTTCGCACTGGCTAGCCTCATTTTGTGTCAAAATGCAACATCCGGGTAAGTTCAATAATATTCCTTTAAAGTTCATAGGATATTATGAATTGTTAGGTAAAAAGATTTGAGGAAATAGACCCGAGGGTATTTATTCGGATTTTAGAAAGGAAAATGAAAGAAAATGAGGGAAAAATGAAAGAAATTGGAGTTTTGAGATATTTAGTGATTAAATATGCTTTTAGGAGTGTTATGCTCGAAATAAAGTGATTGGTACAACTTTTGAGAGTTGGCACGCAAATTGAGGCCATGTACAGAAATCGAGACGATGCGCATTTTTTCAAAGTATTATGAATCTCGTGAAAAGGTAAGTTGTCATATCCTATATGATATGATTGTTTATTATGCATGATATTTATGAAAGATATGATTCAATTTGATATATTGCATGGAAAGTCATGATATTTGCATGGCACGATATTATTGTCATATTAATATTTGTGCATGGAAATGAGATGTCGCCCCGATAGTGTAGCAGTAATTCTCCAAGCAAAATTGATGGAATAACGTTAGACTTATCCTGCAGAGGTTCGGGATTCAGCCTAGGATTCCATGCCGGGCCGTTGGGGCAGGGAAGTTACACTAGGGCAAATGTTTGTTCATATTATTGCATCATACATTCATATATATATTTTCAGACTCTCACTAGAAGTTTCATCTTCTAATGGGTTATGCCCCTGGAACATTCAACTTTCCAATTAAGACTTGCAGCTTAGGCAAGGAGGTGATTAAGATATGACGGCAGGGGGTGACGTGACCGATGATTCAACAGGTTGATCCGGTATTTCGTTTGTTCAGGAAGATCCGAATATGTATCAGATGAGATGAGAAATGACAATGTATGATTGAGGTATCATTAGATTGCACCTGAGGTGTTTAGTTAATATCTCGGGAAATGTGTCTCAATGTATTTATGTATTAAAGCTCTTGAAGATATGATGTTAACTATGGTACAGATTCTGTATTATATTATTGTAGTAAATTCATTATGTACCATATCAGGTTTGATTATCGCTTTCGCATTTGTAAGGATATGCTGGGGGTTTTCTTTGAAATATGGTATTTGAGGTATAAAGAATGTATTTAAGAAAGAAAATATGTATTTGTATGATGGGCCCCAGTATAGTGACACGCCCTTTGAGGAGGCGGGGTGTTACAGAAAGGATGTGTCGGGTAAAGTGGTCTCCAATTACATAGCTCATCACAGCCTCTTGGTAAGAATCTTCACTTTGACTTGGTCAATATCACTTATCTTTTTCTCATGTACTAATCTTCCATGCTTTATAGGCTTCCTTAGGCGCCTTGAAACAAAGATAAGAGGTTGCCTAGTTTAACAAGGATAAAGAGAAGCTAGAGGCCACTGCAAAGGTGCTCACGGAGGACAAGAAGAAGCTGGATGATTACTTGGCCTTCTTGACCATTAAATCCAAGAAGGCATGGAACATCGCCCACAGCTTGGAGGATTGCATGAGGGAAGTCGAGAGAGCCAAGAAGGAGGCTGCGGATGAGCTATTCCGTGAGAAAGCAATTTACGAGGATGGCCTTTCCTCCATCACGTCAAAGCTCAACAAAGCCAATGCAAAGTTGGACAGAACACGAGGAGAGCTGGAGCTGGCCCGACAGTGAGCTGACACTGTGTCAAAAAAGGCAAAGGCAGTGAGGTGGGAGGTCGAGCAAACAAAGGTCAACGTTGAAGCTTAGCTCGCCAAAGAGCGCGAGGAGGTTGAGTCTAAGATGTGCAACCAGTTTCTCTTCACCCTGTGGGAGGAGCATCCAGAACTCGATTTCTCCTTCTTTGGCAAAGAGGCGATGGAGGAAGTGAAGAAGCTTACTGCTAAAGCTGTAAATAAGGAAGTTGTTGTAACGACCCGCTCCCACTTACGAGTGTCACCAATGGATAATCGACCGAATTACTCACCCGATAATCCAAACACTAGAGGGTTGGACTATGTTTCAACAGGAAATGTCCTAGGTGGGAACTAGGCTTCGTACTTCCCTTCGCTCTACTCAAGGATTCGGTCCCAAAATCAACAAGGAAACACAGCGGATCGAGACCCGAAACCTGAGTGAGCTTCACCTTTCTTCAGCTCGCCTCCTAGCGAGCCAAAGGTAACTCAGGCACAAAACTAGCACATTAAACATTCACTGAGTACTTGGGATTTAGGGGAACATACCTTTTCAATCCTTACTCGATCCGAAACTTGGCTCCATCAACTAAAGCCATATACATCACACAATCTCAAAAACATCTATCACATTATGATGATTACAACAACTAGATACATCTAGTGCTCAATAACGCTTACATTCAATTACATGAATACATATATAAAAATACAAGAGAATACATAACAACACATCTCAAGCAACAATGCTAGTTGCCACAACAACCTCCCGACACCATCCCTGCTTGCATCTGGACTTGCACCATCTACAACATGAGGTAAAACCTCATGAATCATAAAGACTTAGTAAGGGTGCAATGCATGAGTAAATGAAAAATAAGAGAGCATGTAATGCAAAAATACAATGCAAATGGGTAATCTTCCATGCCCTCATAACCTCAATAGGTTAAGGCATCGACCAACCCTCCCCACCACTAGTCCTCCATATGGCCATAGGTACACTAGAATACATATCATGCAAATGTTTACCATTACATGCAACTCATAAAGAAGCACTTATAAATGCAAGCAAGATCCCCACACTTGGGTCATCCCTTACTTGCATTGAAGCCTCATCTGCCATGAGCACGAACTCCACTTAAACTCCGAGCTCCTCTAGGATCACCGTCTCCTCGGTCGAACCTAGATACCAATCAAATCGAAAACCCCAAAATTCATAAATTAAACCAGGGGTTCGATTTCACCACACTCCGAAAAACCACCCAACAACAACTTTTAATCAACCCCACTCGAGGGTTCAATCCAACTAACACTACGCAATTCATTATCTCACTTAATGAATATATTTTGAAAAGAATTAAATTAATTACCTCGATTAATCTGGAGAAAATGTTTGGCCAAACACCCTCATCGACGTTGCCTCATAGAATGCCGCCTTGAGCTCAAAACCCCATTTTCGAGCCTCCAGCACGCTCCTCAAGCCCCAAAATAATTTTCAGAATTTTTTTGAGATTCTTTTAGCATTTTTCCCCATTTTTTTCTCCTTTTTCCTATGTTTTCTTTTCTTTATTTTTTTTCTTTTTCTTTTTTTTTCTTCCTTCTCTTCTTCTCCATCTTCTTTCTCGCGCGCCTCCTTCCTCACTGCTCTTTCTTCTTCCTCTTTTCTTCACTACGCATGGCCATTGGCCACGTACGCTGCCGTCGGTTCGCTCACCTCCACCGGTAGCTCTTCGACGCCACACAACTGCCGGCTACCTCTACCTCAGACGCGACCCACTGTGGCCCAGCTTCTTACGCGCAACAGCCGCACCTGCGAGCCGATGCCGTCAACTCATACGATTATATGATTATATGAGCTCTTTAAAAGTTTTAATGTGCTCATCATGCGTTAATATGATTATATGAGCTCCATTTGGTCTGAATAGCTAGGACATCAGATGACAACTAGGACCAACTGCTCATCGACATCAGATGACAACTAGGACCGACTGCTCATCAATAAGGTTGTTTCTAACAACCTTTAGACCACAAATCCTATTTGATATCATTCTTAGATGCCCATGCATTGACACACATGTTGGCATCTTGTACGTGTCAAATTTGAGGGTTAAACCCCCCACAACCTCGTGGCGTTAATACCACCATATTTTGCTTTGAAAGTAATCCACATGTTTTTTGCTGTTTTTTATTCTTCAAATTCTCCAATCAGATTATTATGCATGCTGTTTAACATCGTAAAGTCCATGCAATGATCATTCTTATACCAAGCTAGGTAAGTTGAGAGTTCTATTTGATATGTTGGAGATTGTTTCTTTAACTCAGGCATACTATTTGTCAGAGTTTTTAGGACATCCTATTTTTTTTAACAAGTACTGAAATTTTCGATGCCATATATTATAATTGTCTGCATGTAGTTTCTCTCTCTTGTTAAGATCGACAATAATATTTATTGAGGTCATAACAACAAAAGAGAGTCGCACAAAAAATTATTTTGTGATTAAATCACATACACAAATAATTACAACAATTAACATAAATTAAGAAAAATGAAATTCATTATAAGTCTCAAGATGAAAATTAGGCATATATCCCAAAATCAACTCTGTGCTACCAAAGAATTTAATATTATATCCCTAATTTATTTAAGGCACAATTATAGAGAGTATTATCTATTAAGACACAATTTAAACAATTCAATGTGTAATTATACTAGAGGATTAAAATTTAAAATGTACATACACCCTAGTATGTCTCTCTAAATTCAACAATTTTATTTCAAAATTTTGTAACATTTACAATAAATAATTATATTAATCTGAGCACATTTACCTTATAAACATATAAAGATAGCATTATAATTTTCATGTACACACAAATAATTAAATTCTCAAAATTTAGTTAAATAATGGGAAATTTACTTAGTTTTGTATATAAGATGTGGTAGATTGATTTTATGTTTTAATGATTATCACAAACATCATCCTTGGGTGTTTAACAGGTTCTTGTTCTCCTCCTCTTTGTTATCATTTTCTTTGCCTGCTAAGTGCACTAGCCTAGCTGTTTGGTTGCCCAGAAAATCCAGATGTCTCTTCCTATCTTTCTGTTTCTGTGCTTGTGTTCCCTATCACATCTGCAGCTTCTTCGCTCTGTTTCTGCTCATGCAGAAGACATCAATAGCAACAGCAACATCAAGATCAGCTGTCCCAAGTCCTTTAGCTATGCAAAATTCGGATCTCTGTATTTTCCGTTGACTAATCAGATTTATTCCCAGTGCGGCCTCTCCATAGTGTTCTGCAATGAAGACGATCAACTTCCTCAAGCACATATCTATGATCCAAGTGAACGGCTTTCTCTCAATAACGTAACCGAAATCTCATCCTGTGCCAACGGTAGCAGCAGGATTATAGTCAATAACACAAGCTTCAAAGCTGATTTAGATGCCAGAAATTGCAGAGCCTTGAGGAATTTAAATTTACCCAACTCTGCTTCTCTTTCATTCTCCATCCCTCACAATCTCACCCTCTTCCAATGCAACAGAAGCTCCTTTTTATCTAGCTCTCCCACGAATAATCTCTATTTGAACTACACAGGCTGCGATGATCATAGCTATATTTACTACTACAAGTATCCACCACATCTTGATAACGTTTCTTATTCTAAAGCTCAACTTTTTAATGGCTGCTCCCTGATTCAGCTGCCTTTAAGTTCAGAAGAATTTGAACCTGGCGATGTTGGCGACCTATTCCAACTACTGACTGCTAGCTATTTCGTCGAATTGCAAGCGTCCGAGGATAGCCTAAAATGTCACCGGAGAGGAGGCCAATGTCAGGAGATCGACAAAAAATTTCACTGCACGGCCAAAACAGGTATCCTTTGCCGAATCTAAACATCAAATATCATGGTATCAAGCTGCTGTCGTTCATAGACAGAACTTAACCATTCTATTTTCGAGGTTTTAGAATGTGAAATTCAATTTCATTCCTTAACCTGCTGTTTATTGCAGGAGGGGTAAACGTCAAACTGGTCACCCTCATGGGTAAGAACCTTCAAAACTGACTTCTCTGTTCCCAAACCACTTTTGATTTTCCATTTTTAAAGCTTTTCCATCCACAGCCCTAGTCATCCGAGTAATCATTCTGTTTCTGCGCTGCTCTTAAATGGCTTAGCTTATTTTTTGCTAGGGAAGATTATAAACTCTTTATGAGTTAAATTGTTTTATTATTTGATTGATAAAGTTGGAGAGACTTATAAGTTACCCCATCTTATAATATTTTTCAACAATTTTTCTTAAAAGCTGAGATTCTTAGCTTTGTTTTCAAAGACCATACTATTAGTATTCCTTGAGTTACATGTTAGGCTACACAATACATTACAAATGATAAAAATATCTCTCGTGCCTCACCATCACGCCTCACTACTTTGCACCGCCTTAGGTGAGGGATATTTTAGTCATGCGCCTCACCGCCTCATTTCACTATTTTGGGTGAGGGGTATCTTAGACATTTTAACTATATTATATAGTCCAAATTATAGCCTATGATAT
This sequence comes from Diospyros kaki, assembly GCA_036245055.1. Classification (NCBI taxonomy): domain Eukaryota; kingdom Viridiplantae; phylum Streptophyta; class Magnoliopsida; order Ericales; family Ebenaceae; genus Diospyros; species Diospyros kaki. Next base: position 8,256,138 of record BSEG01000010.1, read on the forward strand.
ATACCAATAACATTTTTCTATCTTCAATAGGTTATAAAATGTTTAAAAAATCTATAATTGACTGAATAACATTTACATATGTTTTGATATTTATTATATGATAGAATAATGTGTTTAGATGTTAAATATTCTTATACTCATTTAAAATGTTCAGGCTTTTCTAAAGAGCTTTGGTTCTCTTGTCCTTAAAAGATATAGCTGTTTGGAGATTAAGAAAATCACCAACTATTTCAAAAATAAACTCGGTGAAGGAGGCTTTGGTGGTGTTTATAAAGGAAAGTTACATGATGGGCACCTTGTGGCAGTGAAACTTAATTTTGAAGGAGTCAAAAGATGATGGAGAACAATTTATTAATGAGGTTGCAAGTATAAGTCGGACATCTCATGTTAATATTGTGAGTCTATTGGGTTTCTGTTATGAGAGTGGAAAAATGGCTCTAATTTATGAGTTCATGGATAATAAATCTCTCGACAAATTTATACACGATAGAAATATGCCAAAAGAACATGACTTGGGTTTGGAACAATTATATAAGATTGCAGTTGGTGTTGTTAAAGGGTTAGAGTACCTCCATTTGGGTTGTAAGACAAGGATTTTGCACTTTGATATAAAGCCTCACAACATTCTTCTAGACGAAAATTTTTGTCCTAAAATATCTGACTTTGGACTTGCTAAACAGTGCCTTCATAAGCAAAGTATCATATCATTGTTTGGAACAAGAGGGACGATTGGATACATTGCCCCTGAGCTATTTTCAAGACACTACGAAGGAATCTCTTATAAAGTAGATGCTTATAGCTATGGGATGATGATTTTGGACATGGTTGTGGGGAGAGAAAATTGGAATGATTCGGCCGTTGATTGTAGTAGTGATATGTATTTTTCAAATTGGATATACAAACATCTTAAAAAGGAACAAGAAATTGAGCTTCACTGTATTACAAGCAAGGAAGAAAATGAAAAAGCAAGAAAGATGATAATAGTTAGCTTGTGGAGCATACAAACCAATCCTTCAAACCGTCCATCAATAACTAAAGTGTTGGAAATGTTGGAAGGAAACCTACATTCATTACATGTCCCACCCAAGCCTCTCTTGTTTTCTATTAATGGACAGTTAATTACACATTGTCCAACCACATATGGCATCACATTATGTTGATCTATTGTGAGTTGAGGATGTAGAATTTTTTGAAAAGAAAGGTATAAAAATATTTACATATGCAAATTTTAGAAGTTTTTATTGATTACTGGATTAGTAATAGAAACCTCAATTATTATAATGATTTGTAACTAAGGAAAATAATGTAAATTGTATGTTGATGATCATCTATGAAAAAAAGAAAAAAAAAAAACTTCGTAACTGCTTATTCTTTTAAAGATGAGATATTGTGGTAGTTGTGTTTTTTTATAAATATTTTTTAATAGATATTATGATAGCTTTTTAACGCAGTGCAATATTAAGTCCAACGTTAAATGATGTGTTTCATGTATATAAAACTCTACTTGGATAATTTATTTTACAATTCTCTTAAGAATTGGAGGGACAACATGATGGAAGGAGTTGGCTTTTAGTCCTTAACTTTAATACCCCAACACCCACCTTGTATCTTGGTCCAAGCTCATAGTTGGGTTATACCTTTGCTGTTTTAGAAATTTTTTAAAATTACGCTTAAACCTCTTATCCTTATTTCTTCTTTCATCTAGGTCTTTATACCTCTTATCTTTATTAATTAGTCGTTGAAATTCAAAGAGTGTCGCCGGCCCTTTTTCTAAGTTTGGTTTTCAATTTCATCCCGTAGAGTTTCAAGTGCACTCGCACCCCGATAATCTTTGAAATATCACACTACAACCCTATTTTCTTATAATTCTTGCATTTATACCCTTGATTTCTTTTTTTTTTTCCAAAATGTCCTTATTTAGGTTTTAATTTTGAGAAAATTATCTAAGTACCCTTAAACAGGTTATACTCTTTGACAAGATTATTAATAAACCCTTTGACCTTATTTATTTGAATTTCCTATTTCTTTATATATATATTTTTTAAATTTCTAGATATTATAATTTTGTTATGGAGGCCTCAAAATAATTACATGGTGATGAATTACACCAGTTTCATAAAATTTATTGAATCTTTTAACGTCCATTCATCTCCTCTATTGAACATCGAAGATTTAACCACATGAACACTTTTCAATGTTACCAAGAATCTTGGAATTCTTAAAGGCTATAAATGCATCCGACACTGTTGTTAAAATCGTGAGTCAACTCATACGATTTTACAAGTTTACATGTCATAAGACATAAAACGGGTCTCAAAAAAATTGTCATATGCTCTTTTGGGAGAATCGATCCAAGAGAACTCTTCCAAAACAATTATTTCTCTCATAAACGTTATTTTTTAGGAGAACTTTCTCTAGACAAAAGATTGTAACACGTCTCAACCAAAACTTTAGTCCATACACAATATTGTCACTTGAATGAAAATGAAATGGAGTTAAATTATTGTGTTTATGAACACTTGAAAATATAAAGTTTTATTTTTAAAAAATTATCTTTTTATTTTTTATTATCTTCAATCCAATTAAATTTGTTTAGTTGTCCTCTCTAAATTTTTTTTAACTGAGTAATCAGATGTACTTTATCATAAAATATTGACATTTGTGCTAAAAACCTAATAATATTTAGAGAGATAAGAAAAGTGGAAACTGTAATTTTAAAATTTGTAAATGCGATCATTTTGAAGACATCCAGGGCCTGGCTCAAGGCATATGCCACTAAAGCCTATGCCTAGGGCCTCCAAGAAAGTGGGGCCCTAAAATTGATATTTAATTAATTTTTTTTAATATTTTGAAATTACAAAATTACTAATTCTATTTTACAATGATTTTTTTTTGAATTTCTATTCTATTTATTTTTTTATTTTATCTGAAGGAAGAGGCTCCCAACTTTTCAAATCCACATATCATTTTCTAATATTAGGTAATGTAAATGATCTAATATCAGGTAATGTATATTGAGATATCATTTAGATGAGGAGACTCCTAAATTTTTAAATTTACAAATCATTTTTCAATGTTAGATAATGAATAATGAGGTGTAAAATAGTAAAGTAACAAAAAAAAAAAAAAGATAAGAAGTGGTATTAATTTAGGTGGACAATTTGATAAAATGATTTTTTAAAAAATAAAAGTTGTGTTTTCTTTACTGTTTTCAAGTCATTATTAGTTTTACATTTTCTAAAATAATGAAAAACGTTTTTTCTTCGCTAAAGAGAGTGTTTTCATCCAAAACAAACTCTAAACTTAAAACACATTTATTTATTTATTTATTCGTATTTTATTATTATAATGAAAAATATATTATAAAATTCATTAACTTTAAAATATAGACTTTTTTAATAATATATTAACTTTAAATATTTCTAATTTACTTAATAATCAAATTTATTGAATAAAATATTATTAAAAATTATTTTCAAAATTTCAAAGAAAACACATTTTCTTTTTTTTGTTTTGAAAAATAGTTTTTCAAATTGATAAAGAAAATATATTTTTAATTTTTTAAAAATAAACTATCAAAAAAGAAAATTGAAAATAAATTCAAAAATCAAAACTGAAAATTAAAAGTAAAGAGAAGGCAGCCAAATATTTTGTTTAAAAAATCTACATTAATCTAGATATTAAAATAAAAAAATTAAAATAAATCAATAAATTTTTAATAAGCAGCACTTGTCTATAAACTCTTCACATTACAAAAATATAAGAAATGATGAAGTAGCCATGCCACGCATGCCTCCTATCACTTGCCCACAAAAAGCGCCATGCCCCCACCCGTTGGGCCAAATGTACTGCAAGTTTCGTATTGAGGTGTTTTTTAAATATAGTAATTATTTATTTAATTAATATTTTAAATATTATTTAATAGAGAATTATTTTGTTTTTAAAGTACACATATTTCTTTTGAGTAAAATAAGAGACCTGCTTTTTATGAAAAGTATAAAAACTTTTAATGAGACTTACAATTACTAATAAATGGACTGTAACTTTTATAAATATTGGCTTTCTTTATAATTAAATCACTTTTTAATACCTTATTATTCTTTTTAGTTATTTTTTAATCTACATTATAATAATAAAATATTAACCATAGACTTAACACTTGCTTTCAATGTTAATAAATATAATACTACACCCACTTGTCAAATATTACTTCATTAACATTACTTTCATAACACAATAAAACTTGGACAGACCCATATACTCCCGATGTATGCCTAGGTTTAGGTTTGTTTTTTTTTTCTTTTTTTCTTGTGATAAATGAAAGTTAAAATTTGATCCCATTTTCATTGGTGGTTAAATTACATTATAATTTAATGTGATTTGAGACATTTGCATAGAAATTATTTATAAATTAAAAATTACTTTAGAGGACTTGTGTGATGAGGTTCATGTAATGACCTGTTAGTGGGTTTAAATGTTATTGGTAATTTATTTTTGGTATTTGATTTTTTTTCTTTTTTTTTCTTCAATTAATTGTGAAAATAATTTATGTGTTGATAAAAGAAAAATTAATAAAAATAATAACTATGTGGGATGAGAAAGGTAAGTGAAATAAAAATTTGTAAGTCCATATAAATGAAGTTTAATTGTGTAGAAGAGTTTAAGTTGTGGGTTAAGTGGGCTTGGGCCCAATATGAGTGGATTTTTTTGATTTGGGCTTAGGCTCATGTATTTAATGTGAGGATGAATTAAATAAAGGAAAAAGAAATGAAAATGATACGAGAAATAACCATAAGAAGCATAGATATTTAGTGGAGTGTGTGTGTTGTGTAGAGGGCAAAATGGGTAAAGAGAAGTTGGGGAGTAGTTGGAGGTGGCGTGAAACCACTCCTCTCCCATTCCTCCTCCATTCTTCAAACCTTCTTCTTGCACTACAAGAAATGCGGGATTTAGCGACGGATTTTCAGCGACGGATATTTCCTTCGCTATTTTGCGACGGAATAGCGACGGAATTGCGACGGATTGCGATTATTTTTTTTTCCCACAATTAGCAACGGATTCTAGCGACGGAATATTTTCCGTCGCAAAAAAAAAATAATTTTAAATTTTTTTGCGACGGAAAATAAAATCCGTCGCTATTTTTAGCGACGGAAATAAATTTCCGTCGCTAAGTATTAATTGTAATAAAAAAAATAAAAATTAATTTTTTTCTAGCGACGGAAAAAATTTCCGTTTCTATTTTTAGTGACGGAACTTCTTTACTGTCGCAATATTTTAAAGTATAAAATTAATTTTAATATTAGTTTAAATAATTAAAATAAAATTTTAAATTTAATTTGTTTATTATTAAAATTTAACGACGAAAAATAATTTCCGTCGCTAAACTTTAATAATAAAAAATTAAATTTAAAATTTTATTTTAGTTGTTTAAAGTAATATTAAAATTATTTTTTTTATTTTAAAATATTGCGACGATAAAGAAGTTCCGTCGCTAAAAATAGAAACGAAAATTTTTTCCGTCGCTAGAAAAAAATTAATTTTTATTTTTTTTATTACAATTAATACTTAGCGACGGAAATTTATTTCCGTCGCTAAAAATAGCGACGGATTTTATTTCCGTCGCTAATTTTAGCGATGGAAATTATTTTTCGTCGTTAAAATTTAATAATAATAAAAAATATAAAAATTAATTTTTATCCACCAACGGAAATCTTTTCCGTCGCAAGATTTTAAATAAAAAATTAATTTTAATATTAGTTTAAATAATTAAAATAAAATTTTAAATTTAAAAAAATAAAAATAAATAAAAAATAGCGACGGATTAACTATTCCGTCGCTAACATTAATTTTTATTTTTTATTTTTTTATTTAATTAATTTATAAATATTTAAATTTAGAATGAATATTTAAATTTACATTTAACCATGAGATGAATATGAAAAAATTAATTTATATAATTTAAATGAATATATTAATATTAAAAATCATAATATTGTTAAATTCTAACTATATCAATTAAATGTATAATAATTAATTATTTGTAATATTTATTAACTGTGTGTAAAATGTAAACAAATATTATATTTGAAAAATAAATAAAAAGTTTTAAAATCATAATATTATTGAAATTTTTTTATTTTAAATTTTAGAAATCATAAAAATGAAAAAATATTGAGAGATTACATTATATAGAAAGGAGTCTAAGAGTTATCTTGTCAATCTCTTTCTCTTTATAAATATGAGAATTTTTTGCTAAGTTAAAAAGTTTAAAAACCATAATGAGCATTTTTTTGTAGCTTAAAAGCTGTAATTTTTAACTTCTAACTTTAAAAAAGTGGTAATGTATTGTTTGTTAATTTTAACTTGTAGAATTATAACTTATACCTTCTACTAGATTTTAGAAGGGGTACAAGCTGACTTTTTGAAAGTTAGGGTACCCCAGCTTGTACATTTTTCTGAAAAGTTGCAACAAACAAGTTCACAATTTATTTTAAGTTTTAAAAACTATAAACTAAGAAGTTATGAGGTATAATTTCTTTAATTAAGCTGCAACAAATAGGGCCAATATTTGAACAACATTGTATCTTATACTTAATAACAGTATCATATGTCACTATCTAATATAAGTGTTATATATAAAACATTAATGTTGATCAAGAAAAAAAATAAATATATCTCTTTATCATTTGTCCTCTCTAATTTTGTCTTTGAATTATAGATGAAATTCAACAATCTGAAACATATTGTGTTGATCAGATGGGTTCTGTCATTAGTATTGTTCTATTCTATAATTGAGAATCCTAAGTTTAGTTAATGTTTTTTTAAATATTATGTAGATTTCGTTTAATTTAATTTTTATTTATAGAAAAATTAAATTTTTAATATAGCAAACTATTAATAAATATTTCAATATATTAATACAATAATTTAAATTATTTTATTATCACATTTTAGATAATTATAGAAAGATTTTATTTAAATTATTTAATAATAAAATTATATTTAAAATACATTATTTTTATTAATTAAATAATTATTATTATTATTTTTATAAGTTATATTATTTTTTATATAATTAAAATATTAAAAATAAATAAATTCAATAGGTGATAATTTAATTTAATAATAAAACAATAAAAAATATATTTTTAGATAGAGACGGAATTTATTTTCTATCATTAATTAGAGATGAAAATAAATTATGTCCCTAAAGTTTAAAATAAGAAAAATATATTAGTTTAAATTAAAAAAAATAATAAATTAAATTTTGCAACAGATTTAATATTCTGTCACTACTTTTAGCGACGCAAAACAATTTTCGTCGCTAAAAAATTAAATTTTAATTGTAATTTTTTTGCTTTTCAAATATAGAGCCGGAAAGTTTTTTCTGTCACCAATTTTAAAAATAAAAAATTAAAATTTAATATTGATAATAAAAAATAAATAAAAAAATTTAGTGACGAATTGTCTGAGTTCATCGCTGATATAGAGACGGAACTTTCAATCTGTCGCAAACCTTAATTTTTATTTATTTATTTAATTAATTTATAAATATTTAAATATATAAATATTAAATTCTATAAGAAATTTAATATATTAATGTATATTTAATCAATAACTTTTATAAATTTTTCTTTTTAATTATCTCATATTATTAAATATTATATCTTCGTTGTTTTGTTATGCATCGTTTGACCTCTTTGTTTGTATGATAGTATATCGTTAGTTTTAAATATTTATGATTTTTAAAATTTTTAATTTTATTTTTGTTGTTTACTACTTTATTGAATCAAATCAAATTAATTAAAATTCGATATAAACTCTTTGTTTGTATGACAATATATCGTTAGTTTTTAAAATGTATTATTTTTTGATTTCTAATTTTATTTTGGTTTTTACTACTTTATTGAATCAAATTAATTAAAATTCGGTATAATCAAATTCATTGAATCAAATTAATAAAAATTATCAATTTTTTAAAAATTTTGCTTCTATTCAATTAATGTTTTTATAAAAAATTAGTTTTTGTTTTCGATTATATTTTTTAATTAAAAAAATCGAATCGATTGGATTTTAAGACAATGATGTTTTTATGATAATAAAATGACGTCGTTTTTTGCCTATCATACAATTTTTCAACTTGTTTGATTTTTTAGCTTATTTGGTTTATCGGTTAATTAAATTTTAATTAATTTTTTTATCTGTTTGTTTGGTTTATTGAATCTGTTTAGTTTATATAATCTATATTTAGTTTTTTCTATCTAATTTAGTTTATTGGGTTTAATCTATCAAGTCAATTTAGTTTAATTTCTCAATTCAATTTATTGATTTTTTTATTAATTTAATAATTAAACCGATCACGTTCCCCTAATAATGAAAGAATATGAAAGAGAAAATAATCAAAATTTTCTTTTAAAAAAAATTAAAGACTACTCAACATTCAAAATATATTAAGAATATTGTTACAATATTTTTAAATTTTTTTTATCTTTAATAAATTTTTTATTAAAATAGTATTTATAACATATCAAATTAATTTATTATAATTATTAGATTTATAATATAAGTATTTTTTAAATTAATATTAATTTAAAATGCAATGATTTAAATTAATTTATTATGATATTTTAAATGATTATAAAAAATTACTAATAAAATGATTTAATAATTATCATAATTTTAATAATTTTATGATAATTTTTATTAGTTATATAATAATAATTATTTTTTTAATTTTTTAAATAATTTATTAATGAAAGAGGCGGGGAACACATCCCCGTAAAACCCCCCATCCCTTCCGCCCGTAAACCCCCCCCGTCTCCCTCTTTCCCTCTTCTCCCTCCTCTGCATCGTCTGCGTCCCGCCTCTTCTCCTCTCTCTCATTCGATCTCGCACTGGCTCTCACCTCTCGCGGCTCGCTCACTGTCGCCCTCGCTCATTGTCTCCCCCTCGCCCTCGCTCACTGTCTCCCCCACGCCACCATCGCCCCTGCTGCTCACTGTCGTCGCCCCCCGCCACGCCGCCGCCGCCACCTCCAGAAGGTCCTCTCTCTCTGTCTATATATATATATATAGATTTATTTGCAATTTTCTGTATTTGGTGTTAATTTAATTTAGTGTTAGTTTAATTTAATTTAGTATTAGTTTAGTGTAAATTAATTTAATTTAGTGTTAGTTTAGTGTAAATTAATTTAATTTTGTGTTAGTTTAGTGTAAATTAATTTAATTTAGTGTTAGTTTAATTTAATTTAATTTAGCCTTAGTTTAGTGTAAATCAATTTAATTTTGTGTTAGTTTAGTGTAAATTAATTTAATTTAGTGTTAGTTTAATTTAATTTAATTTAGTGTTAGTTTAATTTAATAAATTTTAATAGTATTATAGAATTAATACTATTAAAAATTAATACTATTCAAAAAAGCATTAAGTATGTAAATTTTAATAGTATTATAGAATTAATACATAATTAAAAATTAAATGTAAAATTAATTAATAAATTTTAAAATATATTATAAAATTATTAAAAAGGTTTGATATATATTTTTAATAATTAACACTTATTTTTCTTGAATTTTCAGTCAAGTGTTTTCAGTCAAGTGTATATATATATAATATGTTGTATGAAAATGAAAATAAAATAAAAAATGAGTATGATATAAAATGAAAATAAAAAATTATTATTTAAAAAATAAATATGTGAATAAAATTCATGAATAAAAAAAATAAGAATTTTTTTTGTAAATATAATTTTTAATATAAAAATAATAAAAAATAATTATTTAATTTAAAAATAAACATAAAATTTATAATATATTTAAATACATTTTTAAAAAAATAAAAATTTTGAGTGATAGACAAAAAATATTTTATCTCTTCGTAGATAAAAATATATTTTTAAATTATAAAAATAGTCTTAACGTTTAAAAAACAAAAATGTTTTACAAACGTGGAAATCAGAAGTTTCCGTGTACCATACCATACACATACATATTTATGTTTGCAGTGTAAGTGATTTGATGGGAAGTATTTTTATTATTTTATTATGTGTGTATAAAGTTGCGTGTGTATTAATATATATTTGATTATGTATACAGATATGTGTGTTAATTTAGTTTAGTGTAAATTCATTTAGTGTTAATTTAATTTAGTTTAGTATAACTTTAATTTAGTGTTAATTTAATTTACTTTAATTTATGTGTACAGATATGTGTGTTAATTTAGTGTATTTGATTATGTGTATGTCTGTATCTAATTGTGTATTTGATTATGTGTAAATTTGATTATGTGTATCCTATAGGGTGTAGTTCATTTATAAGAGAGATGTTGTCGAATTTTCTCTAAAAATTATATTAAATAAAAAAAATAATTAATTAAATTTTTTTTAGGTATTTATTTAAATTTGTTGGAACTTAACCTTAGATTCCAATTCGGTGACTTCCTCGATGGAGTGAGGAGATCACTGAATTGTCCAGTTGGACAGTCTGAAAATTTGGTGTCGTGTTGTGTGCCCAGCGAATACGCATTAATTTACTCATGCATGGTACGAAAATTCAGTAGCATTTCTTGTTGTTCTCCGGTTGCATATAAGAATATGTTTTGATTCATGCAATTGACTCAAATTGAGTTTAACTTGTATGAATCAACACATAATCTTTATCGTGCATCTGGAGAACTGTGCTGAGATGCTGCCGAAATTTCGTATCGTGAGTAAATGCGTCCGCTAGTGGTCATATCACGATTCATTTCTGGATGGGATAGGTCCTAACCTTCAAATTTTAAGGAGAAGTTATAAGGAGTAGTTCAGTGGAATAATATTAAAACAACTCAAATAAAAAAATATTATAATTATAATTTAGTAATTTTTTATTATTTAATGGTACAGGAAAAAAATGAGATCAGATCGTCAGTGGAAGTATATCAGGCGTAAAGAGGATGGTTATGTTTCTACGGAATTTATCAGGGGTGTTGAGAAGTTTGTTAATTTTGCTAAGAGTCAACCAGAGTGGATGGATGGAAATAAGATTAAATGTCCTTGTAATCAACCAAAGTGTAGGAACACGGCTTTTCATGACCAGGATACCGTGACAAGTCACTTGCTCACCAAAGGTTTCGTACAGGAGTATTATGAGTGGACACTTCATGGGGAAGTTATTGCTACGGTAGATTCGGTCGATATGTCTTACTCAGCATCAACACTTGAAGCAGAGCCAAGCAACTTATTTGAGACTATGGTAATGGATGCTGCCGGGCCTGATTTCAATCCGAATATGGAGGAGGAACCTCCAAATCCGGAAGCTCAAGCATTCTATGACATGCTTAGTGTTGTAAAAAAAGAGTTATATCCTGGTTGTCAAAAGCATACGCAATTGTCGCTTGTTTCTAGATTGCTTAGCTTTAAGTCAGAACACCATCTATCTGAGAGGGGATTTAATTAACTTTGTGAATTACTTAAGGAGGTTCTTCCTGAACCTAATACGGTGATTGATAATTTTTACAGTACTAAAAAATTGGTTCGAGGGTTGGGCCTTCCTGTTGAGAAAATTGATTGTTGTAGAAATAACTGTATGATTTTTTGGGGTGATGACAGTGATTTAAAAGTCTGCAAGTTTTGTCATGAGAATCGGTACAAGCAAGTTGATCAAGCTGACAGTAGCAAACGACAAAAAACTTGTGTTCCTTATAAGAAGATGCATTATTTTCCTTTAACTCCTCGGCTTTTGAGATTGTATGCATCCAATTCAACAGCAGCAGAAATGAGGTGGCACGCAGATCATGTGGTCGAAGATGGCGTCATGCGTCATCCGTCGGATTCCCCTGCGTGGATTCATTTTAACCAGACTCATAAGGAATTTGCTGCCGAGAAAAGGAATGTCAGACTTGGTCTTTGTACTGATGGGTTTCAGCCGTTTGGTCAATCTGGGAAGCAATATTCTTGTTGGCCTGTCATTATTACGGTGTATAATTTACCACCCTGGATATGTATGAAGGATACAACAATGTTCTTAATAGTGCTAGTGCCAGGACCAGAGAATCCTAAGGCAAAACTTGATGTTTTCTTACAACTCCTTATTGCAGAGTTGAAACATTTGTGGGATGTTGGTGTGCATGCATATGATATCTCATTGAAACAAAATTTCCAACTGAGAGCGGCTTTGATGTGGACCATTAGTGATTTTCCTGAATATTCAATGCTCTCGGGGTATAGCACGGCAGGAAAGCTGGCATGTCCTTATTGCACGATTCACTCGGACGCATTTTACCTGTCAAAGAGTCGAAAGATTTCATGGTTTGATAACCATCGAAAATTCTTGCACCGAGATCATCCGTATCGACGGAATAGGTATGGATTTCGCAAAAATACTTTGGTAAAAAAAACACCACCTCCTGTACTGTCTGGACCTGAGATACTTGCTTCCTTGGACGAGTTGGGTTTAGTGAAGGCGACACAACCCAATGCTGCACAGACTAATGCGGATAACAGTCATGGTAGTGGTTGGAAGAGTAAGAGCATTTTTTGGGATTTGTCTTATTGGAAAATTCAACTTATTCGACACAATTTGGATGTTATGCATATATAGAAAAACGTGTTCGAAAATGTGTTCAATACAGTGATGAATGTACCGGGCAAAACTAAGGACACAGTGAAGTCGAGAGAAGAGTTGAATCAATATTGTCGCCGTATTACTCAATCAACTTTTACTCTGAACAAGAAAGAAAAAGCTGTCATGTGTGCATGGGTAAAAAATTTAAAATTTCTTGATAGGTATGTGTCGAACATGGCTAGATGTGTTGACACAAAGAAGCTTAAGTTGTTTGGGATGAAAAGTCACGATTGTCATGTATTCATGCAAAGGTTGGTGCCCATTGCATTTCGAGAATTACTACCGCAAAAAGTATGGGAGGCATTGACTGAGTTGAGTCTTTTCTTCAAAGATTTGACATCGACCACTATTAAAAGTGAACATATGATGAAATTAGAGAACGACATCCCCATCACTTTGTGCAAGTTGGAGCTTATATTCCCTCCAAGTTTCTTTGACTCTATGGAGCATCTTCCAGTCCATTTGGCTTATGAAGCAAGGATAGCATGTAACACCCCAAAAAAATTCGGGGCTAATAATAATGGTAAATATCAGTGTTGAGGTTATTATTGGGTATTTGAGAATTTAAGAAAAAAATAATAATTTATGTTATTTTGAAGAAATAAGAAATTAAAGGGTATTATAGGGGTTAAAACGTGATTTGCGAAAGTGATCATGAGCTATTTTTTTAAATTTAATAATGTGTTGTATGAGATGTATTTAAAAATAAATAATAATAATAATAATAATAATAATAATAATAATAATAATAATAATAATAGAATAAGACAAGTGAAGTGATCTTAAATGAAGTCGTTGATGTGCCTATATATGGTGATATAATATATTAATAGTAAATAGTAATTTAAGCTAATGCATGAAAAGCTAATATCATATTATATTAATAACCATAACATGTGTTTTATAAAAACAAAAGGAAACTAAGGATGAAGAAACAACCACGAACTGCTGCCTCAATTAATTCATGGGTGTGTGCGCGCGCCTCCAAGATGTTAAAGTCAAATGACTGAGAAGATATGAAGGAGAAAAGACAATTGAAAGGAAAAATTGGCAGAGGGCATGATTGCGTCTGGGGGAAATGAAATGGGAAGAAGACTTAGCCTCCACGGTTCCAGTTGTCTGTGATTTGCATGAGTATATGTATACATATTAAATTATAGGATAATACATTATTAAAGAGAATTGAGAGGGAGGCGGTGGAGAATTTGGGCAGCAGATGGCTGCCATGCGGCTCGCTGTCAGCCGCATGATTTTGTCAATTTAAGTCTCTGCTAGCAAGTTTCGACCACCATTCTTGAGCAGCAAACAGAGAGGATTTTGGGAGGAGAAATACAGAGAAGAAGAAGAGGATCGGCCAGCAGCTCGTGGGGTGAAAAATTGTAGGAGAAGAGGAAAAAATCTGATTTAATCCGCGTTTAAAGTATCTTGGTAAGTTAAATTAATTATTAGAATATTATACATATAGAGATATTAATTTTATACGGTCAAAATTAATTTAGTGGGGCCTGAGAACTCATTATCTACTTTAATTGTATTACTTCACAGCGGGAGTGCGTAAAAGTCAAGAATCAGCCGTTTTCAAGCAAGCTCCTAACCCTCTCCTTGCGTTATTTATTTCCCGTAAAAGTCTTCGAGGTTTCTTATACTCTAAACCCTCCCTCACCTTGACTCGGTTCCACGCATCAATAACAATAATTCGCGTGGTAACCACTTATTGACTTTTATTTTATTAATGAGTTTATTGTTAATGGAATGAGCTAAGCAATGGCGTCATGATATCTTTCGTTTCAACCGTCACAGAGCCTCGTACCGCTCCGCTTCCCTTGGGAATGATGCCGAACCCGTTGGGGCTAGGTTCTTAGAAAATGATATGGTTTAGATTATAGAAATATGATAAGAGTTTGTTTTGCATGTTGAGATGGTTTTATGAAAATTAGAAGAAATGGGATCAGGCATGGTGTATTAATGGTTATGTTACAAGTGCATGAGATGTCATGGGAATGGTTTAATAAATGTTAAGTTGGAAGTGTATAAGTTGGATGTTGTCAGTAAGTGTGTCTAAGGGTATGGGTACAAAGTCACTGACTGTCGACCGTGGGTCGTGGCAGTTGATGGCTGGATGTATGGGCGCCAGTCATCGGTTGTTACGATAAGCGCTAGACGGGCCAGAAGAGCTGGTACTCCAGATTCCCGCCTTGGTTTATGCATTTCATGATGTGTGTGCTACAAGGGGCTGGGTTGCATTCACGTGGGGACATGCTTTGTGTGTGATGGGATGTATGAGCATTTGCATGACCCGATTGGTCTAAGAGCCAATTTGGGTATCCTAGGTAAGCATATGCATTTAGAGCATGTTGCATGTATGTATTCTTATGTGGGCGTAGCAGGGCCTGATGCTTGGTTTATGGGGGCCTTGTCATCACGTTTATGCTACAGAAGCCATTATATTTCCTATTTGTTGCATTGCATGGTGAGGATGCAAGCTCAAGGAAAGACTTTAGAAATTAGCTCGGGGTTGGCCCGAGGGAGCTTTGGCTCGGCTTAAACATTAGCTTGGGGTTGGCCCGAGGGAAGACCAAGATCGCGGAAGTATATGATTATGTGATGTATGACATGAAGAATATGTGAGAGTATGATGGGTATCAGGAAGAGCATGTAACGAGTATCAGGAAAAAGAAAATGGTTGAATGTCAGGAAAAGCCGACCATGTCAGGAAAAGGCTGGTCTAAGAGAATGATGATATGGTAGCCTATGTTAGGCTGCGACAGCTTTGTATGCAGGACCTGGGTGCCAATGTGTGATTTATGTGGGCCCCTGGCTCCTTATGTGCAGTTAATTTATGTTATGCATGTAGAAGTAAAGTACGTACAGCTCATGACATGGCGTGATTGTATTGGCATGGATTGCATGGGGTGTCAAGGGAAGAGTCTTATCTTAAACCTACAACCTTCTTTCATGAGCTTGCTGAGTCTCGCGACTCATGTTTGCTTTACATCATTCCAGGTAAGAGTATTCCCGAGATAGCAGATACGTTCAGCGGGATTTGGGTCTAGACCGATGTGTCATGGTAGCAAGTGCAGAGCTCTCCCGAAACTAGATCCTGGGTGTCATCGTATCTTTGTTAAGGTTAATGTTTATGTTTTTTTTAAGATTGTCGTATGTTATGTAAGCCTAGGTGGGGCCAAGTGATGAATGATTTTGTAAAAATGATTATGAGATGTGAAATGATAAAAAGAATATGATTTTAATAAGGATTTTACATAAGTTGTAGTTGTGTTTTGTTCGGTATCATTTTAGTAATGACCCTCTCACGGATCCTCTTGGTGCACGAGGGCTCCGGGAGGCGGGCCGTTACATAGCAGGTCCAGTTCAATATCGATGGATGTATCCGTTTGAAAGGTACTATTTATTAGATTGATAATTTTTTTTTCCTATTTTATGAGAAACATATTTATTTTGTAGTTCACTTATCTAATTACTATATACATTTTATATAGATACCTTGGAAAGTTGAAGAAAACAGTTAGAAATAAAGCTCGAGTGGAAGGCTCTATTTCTAATTCATACGTTGTGTAAGAAGCGTCATTGTTGTGTTCTCATTACTTTGAGGACCATGTTGTTATAAGGCATACACGAGTGCCGCGTAACGATGCTGGTGTTGTAAATGAAGGGGATGATCAGGAGGGGAAGTTATCAATTTTCAAGCATCCTTGTCGACCATTTGGATGTAAAAAGTCACGAATGTTATTCGGTGAAGAATATGATGTTGCACACAGATATATTTTGATGAATTGTCCAGAAGTTGAACCGTATCTGCAGTAAGATTTTGCTAATTAATTGTTGTTAATTTCTAAATTATATTTAAATTGAATAGTCTAATGTAGTTATTTTCATTTTTCTTTTTAATTTTTCAAGAATTTACGATGCTGAGCTAAGGCAACGTAATCTCGGCATTGGCGACCACATCATTGAATAATTAACAAATAAGAAATTCCCTTCTTGGTTCCATAATTATGTGAGTTGATTAATTAAAATATTAATTTCACTCAATTTCTTATATAATTATTTCTTATATATCTGTCTTATTTAATAGGTTCGCGATCCTACGAACAATGTGACAAATTCATACATAAGGGATCTCGCAAAAGGACCTTTTAACACTGTTACAACGTACCCTAGCTGCTTTGTTAATGGATTTAAATTTCACACGATTAGCCATGGTTCGAATAAAGGCACTATGAATAGTGGCATGTGCGTTAAAGGATCCAACTACGATGATCCCGAGAAGGACTATTATGGTCGGATAACAGAGATTATCGAGCTTGAGTATCCTTCAGTATCGTCATTCAAGAAAGTTGTATTGTTCAAGGGTGATTGGTTTATTCCAACTTTGAACGAGGGGGTGAAGATTCATCATGCATATAAGATCGTCGAGGTCAATGAAAAGAAGAAATGGAATACAAACGAGCAATTTGTATTAGCTTCTCAAGCAATTCAAGTATATTTTTGCGAATATCCAAGCTTGAGGCGTAACAAAAGCGATTGGTTGGTTGTAACAAAAGTCAAACCAAGGTTCACAGTAGAGGTTCCACAATCTTTTAATAATCAAGGGGCAACTCTTCCACGTGAAGCGTTGCCTTACCAAGAGGATGACGTGGAACTATACGATATCGCAGTTGATGATGCCCAAATCCTTGAGACAGTGAATGATGGTGACCACGCTGATTTAAATGATGAGCCAGTTATGGAATCAGAATTTGATGAAGCCCCAGAGTTGAATGATGAGCAAATTTTGAGATCTGATTCTGAAGATAAGTCTGAATCGTATGATGAGCAAGTCTTGCGATCAGACTCTGAATATGACTCTGAATCTGAGGATAAACAAGTTCTTCAATTAGATTCTGATGACGACTTAGAATCTAATGACACAAATGTAGACTTATATGATAGTGATTAGAGGTGAATTTTATGATTTAAATACTTATGTTTAATTATTAATGATATTGATTTTGTTAATTGATTTATTTCATTATAGGTACTAATTCACCTCCCGTGCG
This sequence comes from Diospyros kaki, assembly GCA_036245055.1. Classification (NCBI taxonomy): domain Eukaryota; kingdom Viridiplantae; phylum Streptophyta; class Magnoliopsida; order Ericales; family Ebenaceae; genus Diospyros; species Diospyros kaki. The sequence continues at coordinate 8,273,794 of BSEG01000010.1, forward strand.
ATGCACGAAAGTTCATATAAATTGAGTTTGTTTAAAATTAATAATCTCACAATCATAAATTCTATCTACAGTCTACAAATTTCAAGAACTACACATTTTTCACAAACTAATAACTAATTTAACATATGATAAATATAAATAGTTTATACAAAATAATAAATAATATGACAACATATAATAAATTAGTAACATAAATAATTAAAATATAAAATATAATAAAATTTTCAAAAAAAACATGACAACATATGATAAATATAAATAGCTTATACAAATATTAATTTTGTCAAAATAACTTAAATAATTTATTTAAAATAATTCAATTTTACCTAAATAACTAATTTAACATAACATACAAACTAATTATTTTTTAAAATTAAGTAATAACTTAAACATATATAAGATTTGTATTTTTTTTGCATGGTTCTGAAATTCATTAAGAGTTTTAGAGTTTTGAATAGTGGCTTTATTGAGAGAGAATGAGAGGCAAATTATAGGAAATAAAATAAAAAATTAAATTTATTTTTTTAAAAAAATTACTTGGTAGTCGGTATTTGACAGTATTACTTGATATCTCAAGATTTTTGTTGATTTAAAAAAATCTCATTTTTTTGTAATTTATTTTAATTAAAATTTTATGTTATTATTTAAAAATTAATAATATTGATTAGATCTTACTTCTTTATATACTAACATGTTTATACATACTCCAAATACTATTTAATTATGAAAAAACCATCTACAGGTTTCAAGAACTACACGTTTTCAACAAACTTATATTTAATTAATGATTTATAAAAATTTTATTTTGGGTAAGAAAAAAATAAATAAAATATAATAAAATATCGAAATAGAAAGTGGAAATGGGCGGGAAAAAATTTTGACGGCATTTTCGTTATAATATATATATATATAGATGACAGGTGTTAAAGGACGATATCGTGTAGGACGCAGTGGTTCTAGACCTGACTCGTCTGGGTCTACTGCTGCTTCCACGTCATCTACTGCAGCACCACATATTTCGGGAGATATTTCACCGGCCTCTCTCCCATCAGCATCTTCTGTTGCTACTCCTGCAGTTGCTTCTTCACCGACCCTTCCTGCAAAGTCACCAATACATCCATCATCTCATCACTCGACTGCCAGTCATTTTACATCCGACTCATTACATGTTATAGAGCAAGACGGCGATGGGTAACTTTAAATTTTTTTAATTTTTTTTCACATTATGACTTGTATTAATTTTTATACTAATTATTATTATTTGTATACAGGAGCATCTTTTGTCATACAATAAATATGTCCCATATTATATCGACAATCTTCAAGAAACGTCTTCATAAAGAAGGTCATGTTTGGAAAGAAGTGCCTTCGGAGATAAAGGGCATGTATTGGGATGAATTTGCGGTATTAAATTTAAATTAATAATATATATATATTTCAACTATTAATGTAGAAATGTTTAAATTATTTAATCTTTTTTTTTTGTTTTACAGAAAATTTTTCAGTGGGATCCTGCAATTGATGCATTAGTGAGAAGAGAGTGGACACAAAAAGCAGCGAAACGATATATCGACAACATTCGTAAGTGGCATGCCAATGGAAAACCAATCTTTGTGCCAGATGATGTTTGGGATAGCTGGATGCAGAAATGGGAACAAGATGAAGCTTTCAAGAAACGGTCTGCACAAGCATCGCTGAACCGTTTGAGTGAGACAGGTGGCCTTGGGGCTGGTCCTTCCCGTCATACTGGGGGTTCTATATCTTCAGCAGAGCATAAAAGACGAATGGTGAGAAATTTAATTTATTTAATTTGTTAATATTTAAATTTTTTTTTATTAACATGGTTAATTTTATATCATTTTTTTTAGACACATGAGTTTGGGAGAGAGCCTACGCTGATTGAATTGTTTGAACGAACTCATTCTAAAAAATCTGAGGAAGGACAGATGGTGTATGTCGACAGACGTTCTTCGAGTGTCGCTGTAAGTATTTTTTAATTGTAAGTAATATCATTTTTATAATTAACATAAGTTTTAATATTCATAATTGATTTATTTTATTTTCTTCATTAAACTGTTGTAGGAAATGTATGGACAGTTGCTAGAGCAAGCAACTCAACCAAATGAAGGGTCTGAGGAGCCTCAGCAGCCAGATTGCGATCAGATATTCATCTAGGCTGCTAGGGGGAAAAATAAGAAGAAGAGGATTTATGGCATGGGATCTTTATCCCAATCAAAATTTTCTGACGTTGGCAGCTCATCCTCTGTCTCGTCTGGTCTTAATGAAAACCCATTTATACAAGAAATGACAAAGAAATTAAAAGTGCAGTCAGAGCAGATAAATTCGCAGGCAGAGCAGATAAATTCACAAGCAGAGCGGATAAATTCGCAGGCGGAGCAAATTAATTTGCAGGCTCATGAGCTGGGCGATGTTCGACGACAAATGTTTGAGATGCAATTTTTGATTGAACAACTTACTGCATCTACTCGTGGTATTGTTTCTTCTTCTTCTTCTCAGCCACAATCAACTCATCAACCTGAGCCTAATGTTGATGATGATTTAGATGATTAGTTTTTGTAGTTATTTTTATGTAAGGATTGGTATGTAACAAACAATTATATTAGCATGTAATAGACAATTATTAGTATCTTGTTTGAATATTAATTTTTATATTATAAATATAAATTTTGGAATTTTTATATAATTTGTTTAATAAATAATTATAAATAAATTTTAAAATTAAATAATTAAATTAAAATAAAATTAAAAAATGTATTAATTTTAGCGACGGAAAGAAATTGTGTCGCTAAAATTTAAAAAAAAATTAATATATAAATTTTTAATATATTTTATAATTTTTTTAATTTACTTCAGCGACGGAAAATTCCGTCGCTATAATTAATTTAATAAATTTCAAAAAAAAACTTAGCGACGGAATTTTCCGTCGCTACAATTAATTTTTAAAAAAATTCTAAAAATATTAGCGACGGAAACTAATAGCGACGAAAATTTTTCGTCACTATAATTAATTTAATAAAAAATTCAAAATGTATAAATTTATTCTCGAAAATTACCCTAATAAAAAAATTCTAAAATATAGCGACGGAATATTCCGTCGCTAAAAAAAAGAATTTCTTTTGTTTTTAAAAAATTGTGACGGATATTTCCGTCGCAGAATTTAAAAAAAAATAAAAAATTCATATTTTTTAATTAGCGACGGAATATTCCGTCGCTATATTTTAAATATTTTTTTTAAAAAAATAATAGCGACGGAATTTTCCGTCGCTAATAAAAAATAATATTAAATTTAAATTTTTTTTAAAAAAATTGCGACGGAAATATTCCGTCGCAAATTTTAAAAAAAATACACTTAGCGACGGAAATATTTTCGTCGCTAAGACGTCGCTAAAATAGCGACGGATCCGTCGCAAATAGAATTTAACGACGCAGGATTTAGCGACGGAAATTGTCCGTCGCTAATCCGTCGCTAAACATATTTTGCGACGGAATTTTTGATTTAGCGACGGAAATATTCCATCGCTAAATCCCAGAATTCTTGTAGTGTTGCTTCTTTTCTGTCTCTTTTCCGAATGTTCTTTCTCCTTCTTCTTTCTTCTTCTTCATTATTCGTGCCCATTGAAGCTTGAAGTAAAGGTTGTAGCTAGGTGTGTTCTTTTTCTTGGATTTTCTTCATCAAAGGCGAGTTTTCCTTGCACTTTTGTTTTCTTGTGTGCAAGTTTTTCCTTCTTGTTCATTGTGATGTCGAAATGCTTCATGGTTCTTTATATTCTCATGGTTAAAAGTATTTTTGGTATCGGTTATATATATTTTCTTCCAACCGTATGTTATGTCAAAACTTTTGTTGGGTCTTGGTGTTAGTCTCATTGGAGCTTGTTCACCCCATTTTTCATTCAAGGAATGACTTTGGTGGGTCAAGAAGCCAGATGAGGGGGTTTTGGTATGTTTGGTGCTCATTTCGTATGTTTTTGGTTGTGTTGAGTTGACTTATCTATAGGTTAAGTCGACTCGGCTGAGGCTTGTCGTTGCAGTCATTTTTCTCCTTGTTCTCAGATAAGTCGACTTATTTTTCCCTTAAGTCGATTTAGCCTCAATCGACTTATTTTCTCCTTAAGTCGAATTAATTTTTTTTTTCTGGCAGCTCTGCGCATGGCACACTATTTTGCCCATAACTTTTGATGTAGAATCCAGAATTGTGATTCGTTTGAAGCGTCATAAACTAGACTTCAAGATATTCGATTTGATATATAATATTATATATTTTGGTTATGATTTGAGTTAGTTAAGGATGTTCTCAATCCAAATTAAGCATGATTATTGATCTAAGTTGTTATAAATTGCTTCCTCTAGCATCACCCAATCCTCCAAAATGCTAGGATGTGATTGAAGATATGTATATGTGCATCCATGGGCTCATGAATGAGTATGTTATTGAAATGTTTAAATGTGCATGATGTGTACATTTCTATAATGGAGCATGTTTGCTATACTTATGTGAGATCTCATGGGCATTGCATGGCATTATTATATGCGCCCTATTATTATTATTATTTTGGTGCGACGGTTATGTTCTACGGATGAGAAAAAGATATCCTATGGAGCGCCTGACGCGAGTGAGGTGGCCATATAGCCCAGTAGGCAATGCTCATGCTAATGAGTGGCAAATTGATTTATATATATATATATGCATGTATGTGAATAAATGGCTTTGAGAACCGTGGTGATCCATGTATATAAAAGGCCGTGCGAGCCAATGCGATGTGTGGAGGTCTATGTGATTATGGGAAATGAAATGTTGCATAAATCCATATGATGATGGTATGAAATGGTATTAATAATGGGAATTGAATGATGGGTTTAAATTATATCAAGGAGTTGGTGTACTCCATTTCCATTATCCATCCTTTCATTCTTGTTTCCATTATTATATTGTATACTTGCCGAGCCTTATGGCTCACTTTGAAATATGGGTTTTGATGAACCATAAGGAAGTGTTTTTCTTTGAGGTTGTTGTTAAGTGTAGAAGGCATGAACCAGTCAATGTCTATATGAAGGCTAATGGTTTTCCTTTGACTCTGAGTTATTCATGCCTTCAAATATTTATCGATCTATTGATAATTCCTTTTGTCATATACTTGCTGAGCCTTGTGGCTCACGTTGTTTCTTTTATCATTTCAAGAAATAAAAGATAGATATTTTGGGCGAGTTCGGCTTAGATGTGTACAGAGATGTTCCGACTTCAAAGATCCATGGGAGTAGTTTGAGGGCATGGCTAAAGGGTTTCATTTCGTATTTAAAGTCTTGATGTCCTTTCATTTTGAAAATGTATGGGTGGTAAGCCCTAGATGATATAATGAATGTGTATAATACTTATTATGGCTCCTATTGTTAGTGAGCAAATATGGAAATGAAAAGAATTTTTTTGTAAATCTTGAGTGATTTTGTATATGTATCCATCTTGAATGGAGCTTCTCTCGAACTTCCTATACTAGCGAAAAAATTCAGGAACGGGCCCTGACAGTTCACGTATCCAAAATTGTGCTTATACCCTATAGCCTACACGCGCCTCACCTTTGTATTCAAACTTAAAACAATAAAATCTACCCTCAAGTTTTGAGGCCTAAGACCAACTCCACTCTAGGCCGAGCCTCAATTGAGAGAATGGGCCCTTCCTCTTTACTAAAAGACTCCATCTTCATTGGCATCCTTTTGTTCTTACGAGTAGGATAGTTCATTAACTTCAATTTATTAGATGTAACGGGTAAATAGTTGAAGGTTGTTGTGTCTTTTTGATCAATGTTTACCCTAACCCAAATTCTTGAAGAAGAGGATCACTATACGCCAAAGAACAACCCAACCAATGAGCTTTAGGACACATTGCCTAGAACAAGGTAAAAAGTATTGAATATTTAGAGTTACTTGGTTTACTTATGGGAGTTTCTATGTCTTCATATAAGAGATAGAGCCGATATAGTTAGAATTATCATCTTTGAAATTCTCAAACTATATGACTCTAAATTATAAGAAATTATTATGAGATGAACTAATGAAAATTATGTTTATCCTTAATTATCTGAATAAGATATGAGTCAGATAGAGATGATCTCTGGATTACTTAGACATGGGATGAACCAATGATCTTTTATTAGTAGTTATTTTTCAAGTGAGAGAACTATAATTTTTTCTTGTCATTTAATGATATAAACATGTGACAAGATGAAATTTTGATAATTTCTACATTTTGAATACTCTAACATCATTTGTCCTAAAGAGTGTTAATCTCATGGGAGTTGGGGATATGATAAGTGGTTGGATCATGATAAGCTGAGATTCGCACTAGTAGGTCGTGGGTTCGATTTCTTATTATGTGCAGTGAGATAAAGTCTTCATCTGTAATTTACTTTCTCTGTCAAAATTGAAGGCACGAATGATAGAGGAGCGCACAAAGACGATAATCTCAAAAAGCAGCCATGCCACGCATGCCTCCTATCACTTGCCCACAAAAAGTGTCGTGCCCCCTACCCATCATCAGGTAGAATTAATGATAGTAACATGTCTTTATGATCGCGGGGCAACTATCAGCCCCTTTAGATTGGGCATAATATACTGTGTGTCTTGGATTGAGGTTTTTTTTTTAAAAAAAAATATAGTAATTATTTATTTAATTAATATTTTAAATATTATTTAAATAGATAATTATTGTGTTTTTAAAGTACACATATTTCTTTTAAGTAAAATAAGAGACCTGCTTTTTTATGAAAATTATAAAAACTTTTAATGAGACTTACAATTATTAATAAATAGACTGTAACTTTTATAAATATTGGCTTTCTTTATAATTAAATCACTTTTTAATACCTTATTATTCTTTTTAGTTATTTTTTAATCTACATTATAATAATAAAATATTAACCATAACTTGGGTGATAAGGTTCACATATCCAAATTGTGCCTATGCTATACCCTATAGCCTACACGCGCCTCACCTTTGTATTCAAACTTAAACACCAAAGTCTAGCCTCCAGTTTTGAGGCCCAGCCCGCCTTTGTTTTCAAACTTGAACACCAAAGTCTAGCCTCAAATTTTGAGGCCCAAGTCCAACTCCACTCTAGGCCCACCCTCAATTGAGAGAGTTGGCCATGCCTCTTTACTAAAGGACTCCATCTTCATTGGTATCCTTTAGTTCTTGCGATTAGAATAGTTCATTAACTTCAGTTTATTACATGTATCGGGTAAATAATTGAAGGTTGTTGTGCCGTCTTAATCAATGTTCACCTTAACCCAAGTTCTAAATAAATAAGAATCACTATACCCCAAAGAACAACCCAACCAATGAGGTTTAGGACATTGTCTGGAACAAGATAAAAAGTATTAAATGTTTAGACTTACTTGATTTATTTATGAGAGTTTTTATCTTTTCATATAAATCTTTTCATGTAAAGGGTAAATAGTTGAAGGTTGTTGTGTAGTCTTGGTCAATGTTCACCCTAACTCAAATTCTCGAAGAAATGGATCACTACACATTGAAGAACAACCCAACTAATGAGGTTTAGGACTTTGTTTAGGATAACGTAAAAAGTATTGTATGGTTAAAATTATTTGGTTTACTTATGGGAGTTCCTATGTCACTATATAGGTTATAGAACTGAAATACTTAGAATTATTATCTGTGAGATTCTCAGACCATATGATTCTAAATTATAAGAAATTATTGTGAGATGAATTAATAAAAATAGTATTTATCATTAATTATTCGGATAAGATATGAGTTAGATAGAGATATAGCCTTTAGATCGTTTAGAGATGTGATGAACTGATGATCTTCTCTTAATAGTTGTTCTCCAAATGAAGGAACTGTAATTTGTGAAAAAACATTTAATGATATAAACATGTAACAAGATGACATTTTGAATATATCAACATAATTTGTACTAAGAGTGTGTTAATCCCATGGGAGTGGAAGAAACTTGCCCCATTTCCGATAAGATAATTTAGTTCTGGGATTGATCTAGAGGAGAAATGATATATTTGGACAAAAATGTCGTTGCATTATATGAATTGAGATTTCTTATATCTTTCTATTTGCATCTTAAAGTCACTTTCTCATGGTTAGGGGTGTGCAAAAAAATCGTCAAATCGTAGAAATCGCCCACACCAAACCGCGTGATTTTTTTGGGGGTGTGGTTCGGCATGGTTTGAGAAATTATCAAACCGTGCAATTTGTGATTTTTTTGGTTCGGTTAAAATCAAACCGGCCAAGTAGTGTATTAATAAAAAAATTAAAAATATTTAATAATTTAAAAATTAAAAAAAATAAATTAAAAATATATGCTTGCTTGAACATGAATTATATTGTGAATTTTTGTGTTATTTTTATACTATGAACATGTGGTTATGTTGTAGATTTTAAACTTTTAAATTTGTATTTTTTATTAGATTGTAACTTATTTTAGTTTTAAACTCCTAGATACTATAAGAATTTAAAAACTATGATTTTATGTATTAATTTTTATATTTTAATTAAAAATTTACAACCTAGTAGAAGAAGCATCAAATGAAGCAATAAACAAGCATCAAACTGCGAAAACCGCACCAGACTGCACCACATGCACACCAAATCAGACTGCGCTATCTGGTTTAATGTTAAACCGCACATATGATTTGACATATTAAATCTCTCCTAAACTGCCTAAACCACATTGTGCACACGTACCCTTACTCGTGGTAGATTTATAAATTGGGCCATTAATCTAATGCATCAGTTTTTTTATTTGGAAAATTAAGCCAAGGTACTATAGTATTATATCGAGAATTATTTTTTATTAAATGTTAAATAATACTATTTTATTTTATTATTATCTCATCAAAACTTAATATTTGTAACCAAACAATGATTATAACTAGCACTCTTCTTTAAAAGCTTTACAAGTTCTCGGGACTTACCCGTCATGGTCTCTAAAATTCTAGGATGGCCCCACTTTACAAATTTTAGTGTATATATATGTAACATTTAATTTCAACTTTGACTATTTCAATATTTAAAGACAATACAATACAATAAAATCCCACCACCTCTTCTTAGTTTTCACTTTTAACATATTCTTATTAGTTTTGCACCCATATTCAATTATCAATACTCTTCAAGTATTGATAATTGAATACTTGAAGATTGTGAGAGAGCTTGCGGTCTAGCGTGGGATGGGAAAGAGAAGTAAGAGATGATGACTAATGAGCGAGGCTGAGCCCCCTACCCCATGGACGAAGAAGAGTCAGAAGTCCTCGCAAGTTGGAGGGGCGGGTCACGAGGAAGCAGCTGCGTGGCAATGAGATGCTTCTAGTGATTGGGACGAAGTCTTCGGGGTCAATTCACTGCCGTGCTTGAGCTGCAAATTCCTTCATTATTTCATCATCTCAAACATCCATATTTAGCGATTCTTGTATTGTAATTCCCATCCTCGTTTCCCCAATTAAATTGCAGTGAACAGTTGGCGTTTGGCTGCCTAGAAAGTTCAGATCGATGGCGGCTGTTTATTTCTTTCCGTTTGTGGCCGTGTATTTCCTGTCTCATCCCGCTGTTTCTGCTCATGCTAAGAGCAAGATCAGCTGTCCCCCATCGTTTCCCTGCGGAAATTCCGGATCACTGCTTTATTTTCCTTTCTCCAATATCAACAATTCCCTGTGCGGGCTGTACACTCTGTTTTGCGATGATCACGAACATCCAGTAATCAATTTTGGAAGTGAAGAAGAATTTCAGATAACTGACATCTTATCCACGCCCAACGGTTACGGAAGTTTTAAAGTCTATGACCCAGAGTTCACAAAACCCATACTTGCCGGCGATTGCAGTGGCTTAAGGAATTTCAGCTTACCCAATTCTCCTTCTATTTCTTTCACTATCCCTCACAATCTCACCCTCTTCAAGTGCTGGAAAAGCTATCGACATAGCCCTCCAGCACTTGATGAGTATTTAAACTACACAGGCTGTCATGATTTCAATTTGTACTACAAGCAGCATCTACCAGATGATCATCACAACGTTTCTGCTTCTGCCCATTCTTTTCATGACTGCGAAACCATTCTTTGGCCTTTGACTTCGACGCCATCTAAAAAGAAAGCTGAACCTGGTGAGAACGATGACGATCTATTAAAACTATTGAAATGGTACCTATCATGTCGAATTTCAAGTGACCGAGGATTGTCTCAAATGTCACGGGAGAGGAGGCCAATGCGAGACCACCATCAACCAAAAATTTCACTGCAGAGCCAAAAAAAAGGGTAATTCTCTGCTACACCTGCACATGAATCCTGCAGCTATGCCTGCTGTTACCTCTCTATCTTCAGCAGTATCATTGTGCCTCTTTCTCCCATAAAGCTTGAGCCTAATAATTCGTTTAACCTGCTGTTTATTGCAGGGCCAAACCTCAAACTGATCCTTCCCTTAGGTAAAGAAAACCTTCTAAACTAACTTCTCTATTTGTTCTTTCATTGTTCTGTTTCTGCCCTGCTTCTTTCTTGTTGCTGATGACCACCACATGAATTTTAAATTTTATTGTAAATTAAAACAAACAATTAAACCCATTCCGTTTACTATTTGAGATCAATGAAAATAAAAGATAAAAAAAATCAAAACCAGCAAGCTACAAACAGTGATTCAATCGTACAAAAGGAAGAGGAAAGAAAAAAAATTATATTACAAAAAACTGAAAATAAATTAAAATTGTCAACCAACATGCTAGGTTCTTTATTTGCTTTAAATGAAAACAAGAATTGGACAAAAACAAAACATATAAAAACTAGAAATAATGTGTTATATATGTTTTGATATTTATTATATGATAGGTATAATGTGTTTAGACGTCAAATATTCATATACTCATTTAAAGTTATTGTAACCATTTGGCTATGTTGCAAGAAGCAAGAGGATTTTTTTTACATGAAAAATAATTATAAATAATTTTTTGTCATGAAGCCTTGGTCACGGCCATATAGCCACTCTTGAGGACAAGCAAAAGGAATTTTGCTTTGAAAGTAATTTTTATGAAACTAATTAACCAACATGATTGACGTTTTTGAGTCAATTTAAATATTACTTTTATACATTGGTATAAGTGGATATATGTTTTACTCAAAAGTAGCATGTATAACCTGTATAAATTTGAAATTTTATATATTTGATACTTTTTGCTTACTATTTCATCTTGAACGCTTGATTACAGGAACTATTGCATTAGTAGCCATGATATTCTTGTTCTACTATATTGAATGGAAACACCTGTCAAAAAAAATTCTTTGTTTGGAAAATCTTGGGAAAATAGATGATCAAAATGTTGAGACATTTCTAAAGAGTTTTGGTTCTCTTGTCCCTAAAAGATATAGCTACTTGGAGATTAAAAAAATCACCAACTATTTCAAAAATAAACTCAATGAATGAGGCTTTGGTGGTGTTTATAAAGGAAAGTTACATGATGGGCACCTCGTAGCAGTGAAACTTTTAAAGGAATCAAAAGGTGATGGAGAACAATTTATTAATGAGGTTGCAAGTATAAGTCGGACATCTCATGTTAATATTGTAAGTCTGTTGGGTTTCTGTTATGAGAATGGGAAAAGGGCTCTAATTTTTGAGTTCATGGCTAATGGATCTCTTGACAAATTTATATATGATAGAAATATGCCAAAAGGACATGAATTCGGATTGGAAGAATTATATAAGATTGCTGTTGGTGTTGCTAAAGGCTTAGAGTACCTTCATTTGGGTTGTAAGACAAGGATTTTGCACTTTGATATAAAGCCTCACAACATTCTTCTAGACGAAAATTTTTGTCCCAAAATATCTGATTTCGGACTTGCTAAACAATGTCTTCATAGGCAAAGTATCATATCATTGTTTGGAACAAGAGGGACGATTGGATATATTGCCCTTGAGCTATTTTCACGAAACTACGGAGGGGTCTCTTATAAAGTAGATGTTTATAGCTATGGGATGATGATTTTGGACATGGTTGTGGGGAGAAAAAATTGGAATGATTTAGCTGTTGATTGTAGTAGTGATATGTATTTTTCAGATTGGATATACAAACATCTTGAAAAGGAACAAGAAATTGGGCATCGTTGTATTACAAGAGAAGAAGAAAATGAAAAAGCAAGAAAGATGATAATAGTTAGCTTGTGGTGCATCCAAACCGATCCCTTAAACCGTCCATCAATGACTAAAGTGTTGGAAATGTTGGAAGGAAGTCTACATTCATTACATGTCCCACCCAAACCTCTTTTGTTTTCTATTAATGGATTGGTAGTTACAGATGGCATCACATTATATTCATCCAATGTGAGTTGAGGATACATAATTTCTTGAAAAGAAAGGTATAAAAATATTCACCCATGTAAGTTGTAGAAGTTTTTATTGATTATTGGGTTTGTAACAGAAACCCCAATTATGATAATAATTTTTAACTCAAGAAAATAATGTAAATTGTATGTTGATGATGATCTATGAAAAAAGGAAAAAAAAAACTTATCAACTGCTTATTCTTATAAAGATAATATATTGTGCTAGGTGTGTTTTTTTATAAATATTTTTTTATGGATATTATGATAGCTTTTTAATGCAGTGCAATATTAAGTCCAAGGTTAAATGATGTGTTTCATGTATATAAAATTTTACTTAGATAATTTATTTTATGATCCTCTTAGGAATTGGAGGGACAAAATAATTTTACTCCTTAACTTTAATACCCCAACGCCCACCTTGTAGTTGTATCTTGCTCCATGCTCAGAGTTGGGTTACACTTTTGCTATCTTAGAAATTTTTTAAAAGTACACTTAAACCCCTTATCTTTATTTCTTCTTTCATCTAGGTCTTTATTGCTCAATTGTTGAAATTCTAAGAGTGTCACTGGCCCCCTTTCAAGTTTGGTTCTCAATTTCATCCCGTAGAGTTTTGAGTACACTAGTAATCTTTGAAATATCACACTACAACCTTATTTTCTTATAATTCTTGCATTTATGCCCTTGAAATTTTTTCCAAAATGTCCTTATTTAGGTTTTAATTTTGAGAAAATTATCAAAGTACCCTTAAAGGTTTATAGTCTTTGACAAGATTATTAAAGTACCCTTAAATCCTTTGACCTTATTTATTTGAATTTCTTATTTCTTTATATATTTTTTAAAAAATTATTAAAACCTTGAAATAATTACATGGTGATGAATTACACGTGTTTCATAAAATTTATTAAATCTTTTACTATCCATTCATCTCAATTGAACATCAAAGATTTAACCACATGGTCATTTTTCCTTGTTAGATTTAACCACATGGACACTTTTCCTTGTTACCAAGAGTCTTGAAATTATTAAAGGCTATAAATGCATATGACATTATTGTTAAAATTATGAGTCAACTTATACGATTTTAGGGGTTTACATGCCATGAGGCATAAAACGAGTCAACTCGCTTGTATGATTGAGTTTTTATAGAATTGGACCCGATTCACCAGTTTATTAGTTCGAGTTTACCACATATATATGTAGGTATGTGTATATTTTCATTTGTGATGTTATCTACATGTACAAATAGGTGTAGATTCAAAGAATTAATCTTAAATATATCACAATTAGATCATCGGTGAGTCTAGTTTTATATTAAGATTGATGATTAGTAAGAAATAAATATATCTCTTTGGTACTAATAACTTAATTAGTGTAATGACAAATATACCTGTTTAGGCTTCGTTGTATTACAAACAAAGAAGAAAATGAAAAGGCAAGAAAGATAATAATAGTTAGCTTGTGGTGCATACAAACCGATCCCTTAAATTGTCCATCAATGACTAAAGTGTTGGAAATGATGGAAGAAAATCTACATTCATTACATGCCCCACCCAAAACTCTCTTGTTTTCTATTAATGGACCGGTAATTACATATTGTCCAACCACAGAAGATATCTAATTATGTTCATCTAATGTGAGTTAAGGATGCAGAATTCTTTGAAAAGAAAGGTATAAAAATATTCATTTATGTAAGTTTTAGAGGTTTTTATTGATTATTGGATTAATAACAAAAATCTCAATTATTATAATAATTTGTATCTCAGGAAAATAATATAAATTGTATGTTGATGATCATCTATGAAAAAAGGAAAAGAACTTAGTAACTCCCACAGAGTGGTGAGTATTTCTCATCTCACGCAGTTGTTTAGCAATGATTGAACCCACTATCCCATGCATAATCCCTTCTGTTTTCAATGGTCAAAGATCTTGCGTTGAATATAATACATAAAGTGAATTTTAATTACTTAATATATATATATATACATTACATAATGATATGCCTATATATAATAAGCTAGGGAGGTGGAAGGTGGACTCGACGGGAGGGACTGCAAGATAAAACTCGAATAAGTGGGTCTCCAAAAAAATTGTCACAAGGTCTTTTGGGATAATCAATTCGAGACAACTCTTTGAGGAAAATTATTTTTTTCAGAAACGTTATTTTCTTTGAGAGAATTTTTCTCAAATAAAAAATTATAACACGTCTCAACCAAAACTTTAAGCCATACACATTGTCACCTGAATGTAAATGAAATGGAGTTAAATTATTGTGTTTATGAGCTCAACTCGTGTAATATTATGAAATTTAAAAATAAATAATAATTATTTAAATCGGTGTTTGAGGACATTATTAATTATTTGAGAATTTAAGAGAAAATATTTATTTGTGTTGTTTGAGGAAATAGGAAAGTAAAGGTAATTAATTAAATTATTTGGAAATGGTTAATCATTTTTAATTATCGTATTTGTGGTGATTATTGAATATTTGTGTGTTAAAAGGAAATATTAATTTAATTGGGTATTTGGAGACTTAAGGAAATGTTTATTTATGTTATTTTGAGAAAATAATTATTTAATTGAAAATATTTATTAAAATGGGAAAATAAATTAAATTAGTGAAATTTTTTAAAATTATGGGGTGCCAGTGAAATAAGAGGAAAAATTGGATGCGGGTGTAACTGTGAGTTTCTGAAAGTTTTGGTGTGCCTTTGCAATATTCGAAAAATGGGATTCGAGAATGGTTTAAAATTAATTGGAGGCGCATTATGTAGTGAGAGAGCAGCTAGCGAGCACAAGGGATGAGGCGGGAGGTCGCGGGTTTGAGCAGCAAGGGGAAAGGCGCGCGCGCTGGAGGATTTTGGCTAATTTTTCAGCCAAAACCTTGCCCAAAATAGCGTCGTTTTGGGCAAGGCGGTGGCAGCCATGCATGGCTGCTGGCGCGCCACGTGGCGCACGCTGGGCCCTCCGCTGAGCTTCATTTTTTAGGCCGATTTCGGCCATTTCGCGAGCAAAAATTAGAAAGGAAATGGAAGAAAGAAAATGGAGAAGAAGCAGTGCGCGCAAGGGGCATTTTTGAAGAAAAATCCAAGATTAAACTTGGTTTAAATGGATTTTAATTAGTCAGGTAAGTAAAGAATTATATATTAATCATTTTGTACGGTTAGAATTTTATTTTGGGTTCAATTTTGTTAATTTTGGGAGTTTAATCTATTTGCAGCGTGTATTATTTTGGTGGTGTTCGAACGTAATAATGCTGTAAATGGCTAAATAGAGGCAAGCTTCTTTCTACCCATGCGATATCTTTCCCTTTTGTGAACCCTTCGTATTCCCTTAATTCATTTCGGTTTTGCATATTAATTATATATATATATATATAAATTAAGGATGTTATTGTTATGATTTAATTTAAAATACATATGAGACTCATTGGGATTTTAATTGTGGTGCACCTACGTGGGATTTTAGACGGCTAAATTAATTATATTACACGGTAGATTTATTTAATTAAAGTTATGATTTTATTTATTGCCAGCAAACATTTTACTTCGCAGTGGGAGTGCAAGAAAGGCAAGGAACAGCCGTGTAAAGGCAAGCTCCTAACTCTCTCCTCTCGTTCTTTAATTCCCGTAAGAGACTCCGTGGTTTCTTATATTTTATCCCCTCCCTTACTCTAATTCGGCGTATGGCATTATTTATTGAGTTATTATTTATTTGTTTTAATTTAAATTAAATTCGAAACTTCTAGAATTAATTGTTGAAAGCCTATGGGGGTTTGTACCGCCCCCATTTCTTTCGGAATAATGCTGAACCCAGCTTGGGGACTAGGTTCCTATATGTGTGGGATTATTTACGGTTTTCTCGAATTTATTTATGGTTCGGATAAATCTATCGAGCAGTAGGACAAGGGTCAACTATTTGGTGACGTTGGGGTAGAATATTGTACGGCCTTGAAGTGGACAGTTAGGTGGACACTCCTAGTCACCGGCCGTTGACCAGTGCCGGGCACTGCTAACTAGCTCTGCCGATATGTGATTTACTGCATAATTAGATTCATTATATTACTCTTCATGATTTGATATGCACATGGGTACGGGTTGCATGTCGGGATATTCATTTATTGAGTATGCTTGGACACGGACATTCTAGCTTGGTTAGGTTACATCTAGCACAGACATATGCATCGCGTGTAGTTTACTATGTGGGCGGAGCATGGCCTGATGCCTAGATGTATGAGCGCTAGTGTATCACGTTGATGCTCACTACGCCATTGCATTTTTATGTGCATTGCATGGTTACTGGTAGTTATTAGTTCTCGGCGGGAGGACCGTTCCGAGGGAGCCTATGGCTTGGGTGTCGGGAGTATCGACATGGACACACGGGTGACGGGAGCATCGACCCAGGACAACGCGCTCAGTTTTGTTGGAGATACATGTTGCCTTTCAGGGCAGCGATAGGTTGGTATGGGACTTAGGTGATGTGTGTCTTGTGTGGGTCCTAAGGACCGGTATGTGCTTTTATTATGCTATACTATTGTGTTGTAGCGTCTCATGGCTTGTGTGTACCTGTGGGTTTATTTTTGGGAGAGTTTTCTGGTTATGTTTAGCCTTCAGCCTTTCTTTTCTTTATGCTTGTTGAGTCTCTCGACTCACTTTGTTTTCCATTATTCCAGATAATGCCAGCGTGGGTCTGTGCAAGGGAGTCAGCGTCTATCGGCAGAGTTGGTATGGTGTACAAGCAGTCCCGTCAGTCCCTGTCAACTCTGATGTCTAAGTAAGGTTTAGGGTTCAACTCTGTACAGGCAGTCTCGTCAGTCCCTGTCAACTCTGTAATAGCCCGCTTTCAGGGGCGTGTTATGCCTTAGGAAATTTGGTCTATATTTTTTTTTTTTCATTACCATTACATAATCCCAAAATTCCCTAAGGCCTTATCTAGTGTGAGATATCTACACTAGAATACAAAGCGGAAGCTGAATCGAACCTGCTCATGGCATTACATAAATAATTGAACATAATGTTTATTACAAAGTTATTACATAAGCTTCTGAAAAATAAATGCATGTACATAATCCTTAACTATTCATATCGTAACATAACATGGCACATTTCCTCGTTTCCTGACGACTCGCGTCACCATACATCATCATTCTCGAAATCATCTCTGCAAGTCCCGACTGGAACGTTAAATATTCCAGGGGCGAACCCAAGTTAGATGATAAACCATCTAAGTAAGGGTACGTAATGCTATGTCATGAGTGTATGCAATGTCTTTCCTCGTAGGTGTCAACTGCACCCCTCATGCTACCTACCATTTTAGCGGCCACCTCTTTCGAAACCGGGGTGTATGGGTGCACCCTTGGTAAGGCAGCGGTGCCAGTTCGTACTCCCTACGGCCTCATATGCGTGTGATCAATGATATCAACGTGTAATCATGCATTTCATAATCATGTATGCATTCTACGTGATAGATACATATCAGGGCATGTCAATATGATGAAAACATTTTCGAGGAAGTACCACTTACCTTCTAGAGCTTATCAGGCTATCTCGAAATCCGTGCCTTGCCTCGATTTGCGTGCCAACCTCAAAATTCGTACCAGACACCTCAACTTTGACCTCAAAGCATCCTAATCACCATAAATATTTGAATAAATATTAAATCCTATTTTTCCATAATTTCTGACATTTTCTTTAATTTTCCCTCTATTTCTTCCTATTTTCCTCAATAATTCTAAATTAAATATTCTAGAAATATTTTCTCAAATATTTCACTACGATAATTCATAAAATAATATTTTGGAATTTCAGAAATTTTCTAGAGAATTTTACTCACCTTGGCTTAGCATCTCCGATTTCCTCGATTTGCGTGCGATATTCCCGAAAAGCGTGCCCGAGCCATTTTTCTTACCAAAATCTCCGGGATATCATCGAAACATAATTTCCTATTTTCCTGGATTTTTCTAGAATTTTTCCATAATTTCTCCCTATTTCCTTTTCTTTTCTTTCTTTTCTTTTTCTTTTTCTTTTTTCTTTTCTTTTTTTCTTCTTCTTCCTCCTCCTTTCCCCTGCTTCCCGCGCAACCTCTGCAACTCCTTCTTCTTCCTTCTTTTCCTTCTTCTTCTTCTCTTTTCTTCTTCCTTCTCTTCTTCTTCTTCTTCTTCTTCTTCTTCTTCTTTTCTTCTTCTTCTTCTTCTGTTCTTCTTCTTCGCAAAGCCTCTGCGTGCACGAACCAGCAACCGCCAGCCACGCCTCGGCCAGCTTCACCGGCCCTCGCGGCCGCCCTCGCCGTGAGCCACCGCCTGTGCGACCAGCGCCATCGCGGCCAGCCACTGCCGCTGCCATTGCCCGCGGCCATGGCCGCACCTGCTTCGCGACCAGCCGCTTTGCGTCGGCCATGGCTGCAGCGGTTGTGCAACCATCTTCGACCGCCCTCGGCCTTGCCTTGCCGGCCTCCTCCGTGGCCTCAAACTGCCGTTGTTGCTCTGCTCGCACAGCCTCCACATTGCGGCCAGCCTCCATGCGTCGCGGCAGCCATGGCTGGAGCTTGCGGCCATGGCTGCCCAGCTCTCTCTCTCTCTCTCTCTCTCTTTTATGCTCTTGGCCGCCCTCAAGCTCTCTGCCCCTGCTCTTCCTCTCGGCCATGATCGCTGCCAATTTATAGGCAGTGGCTTCACTGTTACAAGCTTGCCCTCCACGCATATCATTTAATGCGAAAATCTCCACGTAAATTGCTTCATTAATTGCTCCAATTTCATACGCCACCTATCCAGAATTCACGTGGCCATAATCTCAATTTGCAGCCCCAAATTTCAGTCATTAATGTTTCACAGAAACCTCACGAAACCATTACAAGCCACCACGCACACACAACACATTTATTACATATATATATATATAACTACATTACTATATGGAAAATTAATTTAAAAAATTGTACATTAAACCCTCAATTTTATCATTATTTCACTAGTGCATATCTCTAATTGAAGCTTCGACCTTGAACCTCAAATTAATTTGCATTATAATACTGAAATTCCATAATTAATAATCCAAACCTTAGCTGAAAATGACAATTTCGCCCCAGTGTCCTCATCGGGCTATCGTTTCGTCCTAAAACTACTGAAGGGTTGCTCGTTACGTAAAATCGAAGCCCCCCTAGGGTTCCGTTGATTTTTCGGGAGCCTCTTACAACGATTCAGTTTTACAGCCTAAACGATAGCTGTATTTTAGCTGTACCGAAAATCGTTCCAAATTTCATTTCTTTCGATACCATAAATCCTATCTCGATATGCTCGTCGATACCATATAATTTTCCTTGGACAATTTCACTCTTAGGCATTTCCTGTAGTTGATTCGGTACTTAAAATTGCTGTAAAAATCAATTTTCGGTGTTCCAAACTTATTAAAATTACGTGGCAACGTTATACGAACATTGGGTATTACATTCTCCCCTCCTTACAAAAATTTCGTCCTCGAAATTTGCCACATGTCCTAAGTCTCAAAATTTCATCATTAACACCTGACTAATCAATTAACTAAAGAAGATCGAAACTTGTGAATACCAATGCACATATCAAAATCCGGACTCTTAGACTGACCATACCCATCAACCTATAGACAAGTATATTTGTCAACGACGCATACCTTTCAATTTATAATCGCATAACTTGGTCCTTGGGCCACGAATCTCCACTCGAG
Organism: Diospyros kaki; assembly: GCA_036245055.1. NCBI lineage: Eukaryota > Viridiplantae > Streptophyta > Magnoliopsida > Ericales > Ebenaceae > Diospyros > Diospyros kaki. Next base: position 8,293,833 of record BSEG01000010.1, read on the forward strand.
CTCCTATCTAAGTCGATACTCACATCATCACAATGAGCCCGCGGCTCTCATATCCATATTCTTAATTTTAATTAATTTTTTTTTTCTTAAGTCATCGCAACATTTCTTTAATTTTGATTTCCTACAACATCATTTATTTTGAATCAATCAATCATGCTTTGACAATTTCCCAACCTTAACACAAAGTCCCTGATCTCGATACATCTTAACTTTTATCAAATCGATCCTCGAGGAAATACTTTTATGTCATCAAACTACTTCAAGTATCACATATCTTGTCATTATTAGGTTATTTCATAGACTTCTAGACATGTTGCAACAAGTCAATGGTCCTACTACCTTAACTAGCTATGCCTCACCATAAGTCATCAACAACGTTGATATTTACTTGCTAACCTATTCGATGCTTCCTATAACTTGTTGTTTCCTCATTCTCGTAGGTAGTCATCACCCGAAATAACCTCAAGTTTTTGTCATTTGACGACAATCATCTTCTAATCATGTTATATAACTATTTCCTCAAGAAATTTTTATTAACAAATTCTATCTGTCTCTAATCTTACTTCTGTAACTTAACCTTTAACATCAATTGACATCTAACAACGTCTTCCAAATCTAGCAATACCAATATCTATTCATCCATACCCATACTCAAATAGGTCATCGTTCTTTTCGAAGCGGTCTTCGAATGACATCTCATATCAACAGATTAATCATTTGGATATCAAATTGCTCAAATTAATCCTCGAGTGATAACATTTTATATCAACTAACTCTAGTCCTGCTGATCCTTAAGGCACCATCTAATGTCGATTATACTTTAACATAAGGAAAACATCTGATTTCTTTCCTCGGATTTGACCATATGTTCTTTTGACTTCCAATCAATCGTAGCACAATTCACTTGCTAACACTCAATCTTTAGACTTGCTCCTCAACTCTAACGTCTAATTGTTTCAGCAATAGTTCTACTAACTTTATCCATACTATTCTATCCTCTTAGTCCACACAGTCTATGCCATTATTATCTAAACAAAATCTCGGGACCATTACCCTCAAGCGTCACAATGAAAAGCGCCACACGTAACCTTAATATTGCAAGGGTTTACTTTACTCCTCGATTGTGCATCAATCATAGAAAATACCATAGTCTCTTGTAGTTGTTTTATAATTCACCAAATTCGAGATAAATATATCTATTCTTAATTATCACATCTTTGATAATTTATGTCCTCAATCAAGCCACTTATAGCTAAGCATCAAATAACCTCAAGCTATTATTGACAATTAAGAAATAATTCCGATAAATCTTCCGAGAGCACATTCTGATATTTCTCTCACTTTCTCACGGTTTTTCATTGTCCATAAGTGCCTGTACCACATATTGATAGGCTTCTTATTTTCATAACTTGCTTACATCACTACACATCTCCCGATTTGTCCATCAGGGTTATCTAGACTGACCGTTTAACCCAACAGGAGTTCCCTTCCCAAAATTGAAATTTCTAGATCTCCAATAGATTTCGATCTATTACTAATATCCTGACACATCTGTCATTACCTGTCTCTCTCAAACACGCCAAAGACTTCCAAAGACATCAATTCGTAATCATCCCGCTAACTAGAGTGGGTAAGTACCTACGTCTCCCATGGTACTCCAATCCTTAGGAAATTTCTCGAAAATCTAAAATCGATTCATCTTTAAAGATCTCTATTCAGATTACGTTACCTAGTTCCAATTATTAAAAACAACCAAACCTTAAACTTGCAAGAACTCTTTACCGAATGATACTTTAAACCTCAAGTAATAATTTAGGTCCACATACCGATGCACAAGGCATAACTTATTCGCGAGTCTTCTCTTACAGACTTTCAAATCCTCAAGTCCACTTGACACATCAAACCTTAGTTGCAACCTTTGTTGGCTAGGTCTCCTTATCATTCATTTAGGGTCGATATGACCTATTAAGCAACTCTTTCATTTTTTTTTTTTTACCTGAACTCTACTTGAACCGATGTTGCTATCTCACTTTTCATCGCCAAGGCCTCAAACTGGCCATTCTCTACTACCCGAAATCTCGTTTACTAAGAATCCACTGACTCTCGCATTTCGCTCTTTAGATACAGCTGATTATTAGCATACGACTATTCATGATCTCATTGCCATACTATATATTGTGGCATTCTATTCCTCGAGCTTCGCACCGTTCGTCGTGTCACCTACTCCCAAGATGACCGCGAACCCTGATACAATTCTTTAAGTAGGACACTCAGTCCCTATTCAATCCATTTCATTTCGGGTTGATTCTCTGGCCTCGATCAATCACAACTAGTGGCACACCTCGCTCCTAGACCATTGGGACTTAGACCCTTACAAGGTACAGACCCTACTGGGCTGTCCCAGATTTTCAGCATCCGATCGTCTCCCAGGCAGTCTGACATGATGCTTCGATCGACGGGCTTCCCGTACCTTATCGCAAGCCATCCCTCAACCATCTGCACGTGGGTCCCTAGATCTAGATCTGTCACTGAGAACACCGAACCAGTAGTGTCATCACGCTGCTAGGGTTCTTATCCCGTCCTTGCGAGTCACATCGGTTACACCACCACCAGCTCATTGATTCACACGCTATCATTTGACCATCTTCGGCCTCTCGCTTGACTTAATTCGTCGAATCTCTAATCTACACATCCTATTTTCGAGATACTAAATGGTACTCGTAATACTTATAATTTGATCCTAACTTTTTAACTAGGTCTTGCCACATTAGACTAATCATCCATGATTCGATTATCCTTAATAACCACAGTTACCCTATCATGTCACGCCATGATTCGACTAAAATCCTCAAATCAATAGTCTCTAAATCTCTCGGATCCATACTCACGGTTTACCGAGTCAACCTTACACCCGAATCATATCGTCAAATCCTAACATCAATAGCTAGATTATCTCGAACGACGTTTTATTGCTTAGTAAGATTAGATCATCAAGTCAATAACCTCTAAGACTTTAATCGACAATTCCCTAATCTCCAAATAGGGATTTCATTTTATGAACCCTTAGTTTCTTTCCCCTGAGTCTCCACTTTGGGTTTCTACTAACTGGCTCTACCAGATTCTCTCCAAATTACTATTCCCTAAACTCCAAATAGGGTCTAATCAACTTAAGCTCTGATACCAACTGTAACAGCCCGTTTTCAGGGGCGTGTTATGCCTTAGGAAATTTGGTTTATATTTTTCTTTTTTCATTACCATTACATAATCCCGAAATTCCCTAAGGCCTTATCTAGTGTGAGATATCTACACTAGAATACAAAGCGGAAGCTGAATCGAACCTGCTCATGGCATTACATAAATAATTGAACATAATGTTTATTACAAAGTTATTACATAAGCTTCTGAAAAATAAATGCATGTACATAATCCTTAACTATTCATATCGTAACATAACATGGCACATTTCCTCGTTTCCTGACGACTCGCGTCACCATACATCATCATTCTCGAAATCATCTCTGCAAGTCCCGACTGGAACGTTAAATATTCCAGAGGCAAACCCAAGTTAGATGATGAACCATCTAAGTAAGGGTACGTAATGCTATGTCATGAGTGTATGCAATGTCTTTCCTCGTAGGTGTCAACTGCACCCCTCATGCTACCTACCATTTTAGCGGCCACCTCTTTCGAAGCCGGGGTGTATGGGTGCACCCTTGGTAAGGCAGCGGTACCAGTTCGTACTCTCTACGGCCTCATATGCGTGTGATCAATGATATCAACGTGTAATCATGCATTTCATAATCATGTATGCATTCTACGTGATAGATACATATCAGGGCATGTCAATAGGATGAAAACATTTTCGAGGAAGTACCACTTACCTTCTAGAGCTTATCAGGCTATCTCGAAATCCGTGCCTTGCCTCGATTTGCGTGCCAACCTCAAAATTCGCACCAGACACCTCAACTTTGACCTCAAAGCATCCTAATCACCATAAATATTTGAATAAATATTAAATCCTATTTTTCCATAATTTCTGGCATTTTCTTTAATTTTCCCTCTATTTCTTCCTATTTTCCTCAATAATTCTAAATTAAATATTCTAGAAATATTTTCTCAAATATTTCACTACGATAATTCATAAAATAATATTTTGGAATTTCAAAAATTTTCTAGAGAATTTTACTCATCTTAGCTTAGCATCTCCGATTTCCTCGATTTGCGTGCGATATTCCCGAAAAGCGTGCCCAAGCCATTTTTCTTACCAAAATCTCCGGGATATCACCGAAACATAATTTCCTATTTTCCTGGATTTTTATAGAATTTTTCCATAATTTTTCCCTATTTCCTTTTCTTTTCTTTCTTTTCTTTCTTTTCTTTTTCTTTTTCTTTTTCTTTTTTCTTTTCTTTTTTTTCTTCTTCTTCCTCCTCCTTTCCCCTGCTTCCCGCACAACCTCTGCAACTCCTTCTTCTTCCTTCTTTTCCTTCTTCTTCTTCTCTTTTCTTCTTCCTTCTCTTCTTCTTCTTCTTCTTCTTCTTCTTCTTCTTCTTCTTCTTCTTCTTCTTCTGTTCTTCTTCTTCGCAAAGCCTCTGCGTGCACGAACCAGCAACCGCCAGCCACGCCTCGGCCAGCTTCATCGGCCCTCGCGGTCGCCCTCGCCGTGAGCCACCGCCTGTGCGACCAGTGCCATCGCGGCCAGCCACTGCCCGCGGCCATGGCCGCACCTGCTTCGCGACCAGCCGCTTTGCGTCGGCCATGGATGCAGCGGTTGTGCAGCCATCTTCGACCGCCCTCGGCCTTGCCTTGCCAGCCTCCTCCGTGGCCTCAAACTGCCGTTGCTGCTCTGCTCGCACAGCCTCCACATTGCGGCCTGCCTCCATGCGTCGCGGTAGCCATGGCTGGAGCTTGCGGCCATGGCTGCCCAGCTCTCTCTCTCTCTCTCTCTCTTTGATGCTCTTGGCCGCCCTCAAGCTCTCTGCCCCTGCTTTTCCTCTCGGCCATGATCGCTGCCAATTTATAGGCAGTGGCTTCACTGTTACAAGCTTGCCCTCCACGCATATCATTTAATGCGAAAATCTCCACGTAAATTGCTTCATTAATTGCTCCAATTTCATACGCCACCTATCCAGAATTCACGTGGCCATAATCTCAATTTGCAGCCCCAAATTTCAGTCATTAATGTTTCACAGAAACCTCACGAAACCATTACAGGCCACCACGCACACACAGCACATTTATTACATATATATATATAACTACATTACTATATGGAAAATTAATTTAAAAAATTGTACATTAAACCCTCAATTTTATCGTTATTTCACTAGTGCATATCTCTAATTGAAGCTTCGACCTTGAACCTCAAATTAATTTGCATTATAATACTGAAATTCCATAATTAATAATCCAAACCTTAGCTGAAAATGACAATTTCGCCCCAGTGTCCTCATCGGGCTATCGTTTCGTCCTAAAACTACTGAAGGGTTGCTCGTTACGTAAAATCGAAGCCCCCCTAGGGTTCCGTTGATTTTTCGGGAGCCTCTTACAACGATTCAGTTTTACAGCCTAAACGATAGCTGTATTTTAGCTGTACCGAAAATCGTTCCAAATTTCATTTCTTTCGATACCATAAATCCTATCTCGATATGCTCGTCGATACCATATAATTTTCCTTGGACAATTTCACTCTTAGGCATTTCCTGTAGTTGATTCGGTACTTAAAATTGCTGTAAAAATCAATTTTCGGTATTCCAAACTTATTAAAATTACGTGGCAACGTTATACGAACATGGGGTATTACAAACTCTATTATTTTTATTGTGTCAGGTCTTTCCTCGAGTCTTGTGTATGTTGGCACAGAAATCTGTATTCATTTATTTATCTTGTGACCGTTGTGCTAGCGGGGTTACCTGTAGTGCATGCATGTGTTGAGCTTTGCTTTCGCTGTTCTTAATTTTGTGTATGCATGCCAGAGTAGTTTCCGTCTTGTGTTTTATTATTTTTTCCTTTCGTAAGCGCTCCCGTTCGGGTAATCCGGGTGGTTGGAATATCCCGGCGGGAGTGCTTACAACCCGACTTAAAAATATAAAGTTTTATTTTTGAAAAATTATCTTTTTATTTTTTTTTATCTTCAATCTAGTTAAATTTGTTTAGTTGTTCTCTCTAAGTTTTTTTTTTTTTTTAGATGAGTAATTAGGTATTTCTATCATAAAATATTAACATTTGTGTCAAAAACCTAATAACATTTAGAGAGAGAAAAAAAGTGAAGGCTGTGATTCTAAAATTTACAAGTGCGATTGTTTTGAAAACATCCTCCTGCATGTTTCATATATTCTTCATGTTAGAAGGATTATATCATCTAAATTAGTAGTTTGAATTCAAATATTTCATCTTTTATTCAATTTTTCATGTGATGTTGAGATATACCCTAACAAAAACTATTGGCGCTTTGAGTTTTTTCAATAAACACTTACCTACAAATAAAACAAAAAAACCCAACTGTCTTTAATCAAGTTTAAGTAATTCAATTTTATTCTATGATTACATTAGTTTTAAGTTTAGATAATATTATAATTAATTGGAGTCTAAATTTATTTAAAACTGACACTAATCCCACCCAATACACCTCTGTCGTTAAAACAGAACCCTATATGGTGATGAATGCACATTACAACAACATGAGAAATGATGAAGCAGCCATGCCACGCATGCCTCCTATCACTTGCCCACAAAAAGCGGGCACCCATCATCAGTTTGAATCAATGATACCAACATGTCTTTATCATCACCAGGCAACTATCAGCCCCTCTCGATAGGGCCAAATATAGTAATTATTTATTTAATTAATATTTTAAATATTATTTAATAGAGAATTATTGTGTTTTTAAAGTACACATATTTCTTTTAAGTAAAAAAAGAGACCTGCTTTTTATGAAAAGTATAAAAAAATTTAATGAGACTTACAATTATTAATAAATAGACCGTAACTTTTATAAATATTGGCTTTCTTTATAATTAAATCACTTTTTAATACCTTATTATTATTTTTAGTTATTTTTTAATCTACATTATAATAATAAAATATTAACCATAGACTTATCACTTGCTTTCAATGTTAATAAACATAATACTACACCCACTTGTCAAACATTACTTTATTAACATTACTTTATCACTTGCTAGGTTTAGGTTTGTTTTTTTTTCTTTTTTTCTTGTGGTAAATGAAAGTTAAAATTTGATCCCATTTTCATTGGCGCTTAAATTGATCCCATAGAAACTGTTTATAAATTAAAAATTACTTTAGAAGACTTGTGTTTATAAATTGTTTATAATTTGGATAAGGTTCACGTATCCAAATTGTGCCTATAGCCTACAAGCGCCTCACCTTTGTATTCAAACTTACACACCAAAGTCTAGCCTCAAGTTTTGAGGCCTAAGACCAACTCCACTCTAGGGCCCAGCCCACCTTTGTTTTCAAACGTGAACACCAAATTCTACCCTCAAATTTTGAGGCCCAAGACCAACTCCACTCTCCTCATTGAGAGAGTTGGCCTTGCCTCTTTACTAAAAGACTCCATCTTCATTGGTATCCTTTAGTTCTTGCGATTACGATAGTTCATTAACTTCAATTTATTAGATGTAATGGGTAAATAGTTGAAGGTTGTTTTGTTGTCTCAGTCAATATTCACCCTAACCCAAATTTTTGAAGAAAATGATCACTATACGCCGTGGAACAAGTCAACTTATGAGGTTTAGGACTTAGTTTAGGATAAGTTAAAAAGTATTGAATGTTTAGAGTTGGTTTATTTACAAGAGTTTTTATGTTTTCATATAAGTGATAGAAAGATACTTAGAATTATCATAAATTTTCAAACTATATGACTCTAAGGGTGCGTTTGATTGCGAGTATGAAATTTATATGGAAAGAAAATATTTTCTAGGTTATTAAATTGTCTAGAATTAAATTTCAGGAAAAATATCAATTAAAGGTGTTTGATTAACTTAATTTTTTACTTAGAAATTATTGTATTTTTTACCTTTTGGTGTTTGATAGCTATTATTTTATGTAGAAATAGGCATTTTTTTTCCAATTTTTGTTGTTTGATAGCCATTATTTTCCATGAAAATTGGTACTTTTTCCATGGAAATTGTACCATTTTCCTGAGAAAAATTTTAAAAAATATACAAATTAATAATCAAATACATAAAATAATAAACACATATATACATAATCAATAATCACATACACAAATTAATAATCAAATACCTAAAATAATAAAATACAGACATATTCACAAAATAATAAATAAACAATTCACAAAATAATCAAAAAATAATATATTAGATACGTATACATAAAATAATTAAATACACAAAATAATAAATAAAAAAATTTAAAAAATAATCAAATACACAAAATAATTGTACATATATTAATAAATTATACATAATTATTTTATTATTACATCTTCATATATTATACACAATTATTTTAATTTTTTATCAAAAGTTTTTTTTTAATATTTTTATATTTTTCTGGATACCCCACCACCAACCCGCCACCACGTGCAACACCAAAACCCAAGAAACCCTTTAATGACTTACCTTTGCAGCCTTGCCCCCCTGTCCCCACGGTCTGCTGCTTGTTCATCTTCTTCTCTTTCTCTCTCTCACCCTCTTCTCCAAGTAGTAGCCATCACCATCTCTATCTCTTACCTTCTCTCACACTTTCTCTCTCTCCCTCTTGCCACTGTCGTTGACCCCTACCGCCAATGCTGCTGCACCGCCGTCGGCCCCCAACGCTGTCGCTCCAGCCCTCCCTTCCTTCCTCCGTCGTTGATCACGCCACTGCCAGTCGATCCGTCATTACCACCGCTATTCAATCCGCCAAACTTCAGGGAGTCCTCTCTCTCTCTCTCTCTCTCCCTACCATTAAACCGGTCTGGAACTCGAAATCGAAGCTTGTCTTCGGCAAAGATGGCAACGAACAAGGGGAAGGCACGACGCTGAATGGGAGAGAAGAAACCTAGGATGGAAGACGTCGAGCAAGTGCGGGCTTCCAATTGCCGAGAAAATTTGATCTACACCCCCTGCTGGAATTCATTTTCCTTCAAAAGTTGGAAAAGATAGTCACGTGATCGAAAGTTAGAACTTTAATTACCTGAAAAATATGTGCAATCAAACATGTTAAAAGTTGGAATTTAGATGTAAATTGATCATTTTCCATGGAAATTAAGAGCAATCAAACAAGCCCTAAATTATAAAAAATTATTATGAGATGAATTAATAAAAATAGTATTACTCATTAATTATTTGGATAAGATATGAGTCAGATAGAGATAAGATTTTTAAATTTCTTAAAAATGTGATGAATCCATGATGTTATTCAATTGTAATTCCTCCCTATTATTTAATAATATAAACATGTGACAAGATAAATTTTGATAATTTCTACATTTTGAATACTCCAACATCATTTGTCGTGAGAGTGTGTTAATCCCATGGGAGTGGGAGAAACTTGCCCCACTTGCCCGTAAGATAATTTAGTCCGGGCATCGATCTTGAGGAAAAATGATGTATTTGGACAAAAATGTCCTTGTATTATATGAATTGAGGTTTTTTACCTCTTTCCGTTGGCATCCTGATATCTTTTTCTCTTGGTGGATTTATAAATTGAGCCATTAAGTTAATGCGTCAGTTGACCCGTTTCATGGGTTTTGAGGGTACAAGTCATTTTTTTTTTTTTAATTTGGACGAGATGGGCATTTTTGTAAAATAGAAAATTAAGCCAAGGTATTATAATATCAATTCCCTTTTTAAAACAAATAAGGAATAGTATTACCTTGAGAATTATTTTTTAGTAAATGTTAAATAATATTATTTTATTTTATTATTATCTCATCAGAACTTAATATTTGTAATCAAACAATGATTATAATTAGCACTCTTCTTTAAAAAACTTTACAAATTCTCGGGATTTGCCCATATATATATATATATGTAACATTTAATTTCAATACAATGCAATAAAATCCCACCAACTATTACCTTTACACATGCATTCCAATTTCTAGAGTACCGATTAACATATTCTTATTAGTTTTGCACCCATATTCAATTATCAAATGGCAAAATGCCTAATCTGAAATTAATTATCAATACAGTGTGACGGTGTTTAATATTAATTAACTTTTGTATTCTACAGAACACCACCAATACTCTTCAAGTATGGTAGCATTTTCCATGAAATTGACACTTCTCTGGAAGAATGTGAGAGAGCTTGCCGTCTAGTATGGGATGGGAAAGAGAAGTAAGAGATAATGACTAATGAGCGAGGCTGAGGCCCCACCCCATGGACGAAGAAGAGTCAAAAGTCTTCACAAGTTGGAGGGGCGGGTCGACGAGGAAGCAGCTGTGGGAAACTCAAAACTCCTCCTCTCCCACTGGATTGGATTTTCTAGTGTAACTAGGCAATGAGATGCTTTGTGGTGATTGGGACGCAGTCTTCGGGGTCAATTCACTGCCGTGCTTGAGCTGCAAATTCCTTCATTAATTCATCATCTCAAACGTGCATATTTAGCGATTCTTGTATTGCAATTCCCATCCTCTTTTGCCCAATTGAATGGCAGTGAACAGTGGGCGTTTGGCTGCCTAGAAAGTTCAGGTTTGTGATAGTGATAATTATGACTTAAAATTTTAATTCATTTATGATTGAGTTTCTTAATTAAATTAGTATTAGAATTTTAAATTTGACAATGATTAGGATGTTGTCAAATTTAATTTTAATTGATATTTATTTTATTTAGAAAAATATTATCTTGGTTTATCTCATATGAAAAAATATTCTCATGAATTATTTTTTTATTAAGACATGATTTCTTATATACATGATGATTTTAGATCTATAAATAGTTAGCTAGATCACTAGAATTATTATAATAATATCCAATAAGTAATATTTTGTTCTCTCAATTTATAATTTTCTCCGATTTAGATTTTTTACATTAAATTATGTATTCATGTGTGTGTTGATGGTTTATTTGTGATTTATTTTTTATCTAAAATTGTAACAAACTAATATCAAGCGGTTAAATCAAACAATCAACAACTGTCGTCCTCATCATCTTCCATAGCCAAGTTACAGGTTGCCCAGCTTCTACTCTAACATCTCACATCGAGCGATAGAAAGGACCAGAACAACTTACCTTGATGGGCCTACGCGAACTTCCCAAGGGGTCACCCATCCTTGAACTGCTCCCAGTTCAAGCACGCTTAGCCCCGGAGTTCCTTGCCTACATTCAGTCCAAAAGATATTAAGCTGGTGTTATTTCTTTTCTTTCTTATCCTCGATATATACTATTCTTCTCTGGGCTCTTGGGGTGTTACATTCTCCCCCCCTTGAGCACATGACGTCCTCATCATGCGACCTTACAACTGGTCCCAGATCTTTTTCCCTTTGGAGGCTGCCATCCTAGAAGCCTGCCAGGAGCCGCTCTGTAAGCACCCCCGCCCGGATACTCCAACTACCCGGACTACCCGAACGGAAGCACTTACGGAAGGAGAAAGAATGAAACACGAGACGGAAACACCCTGACATGCATATACAAAAACTTAAAACAACGGAAGCAAAACAAAATAGAGATGCATGCACTACGGGTACCCTGCTAGCACAGCGGTCACAAGATAAATAAAGGAATACAAACTCCTGTGCCGACACACACAAGACACGAGGTATGACCTGACACAGTCAGAAATAAAAGAATAGACCCTACACAACCATCAGAGTTGACAGAAGTTGACGGGACTGCCTGTACACCATACCGACTTTGCTACTAGACGCTGACTCCCTTGCTCGGACCCACGCTGGCACTATCTAGAATGATGAAAAGCAAAGTGAGTCGAGAGACTCAACAAGCATAAAGAAAAAAAAGGCTGAAGGTTGTACATAACCAGGAAACTCTCCCCAAAATAAACCCCCAGGTACACACAGGCCATGAGACGCTACAACACAGTAGTAGAGCATAATAAAAGCACATACCGGTCCTTGGAGCCCACACAAGACATACGGCACCCAAGTCCCATACCAACCTGCCGCTGCCCTGAAAGGCAACAAATATCTCCACAAACCTGCGCGCGCGATCCCGGGTCGGTACTCCCGTCACCCGTCCATGTCGGTACTCTCGACAACCGAGCCATAAGCTCCCTCGGAATGGTACTCCCGTCTGAGAACTATATACTACCAATAGCCATGCAATGCACATAGAAATGCAATGACGTAGTGAGCATCAACGTGATACATTGGCGCCCATACATCCAGGCATCATGCCATGCTCCCCCCACAGAGTAAACAACACACCATGCATATGCCTGCACTGGATGTAACTTAACCAAGCTAGAATGTCCGTGTGTAAGCATACTCAATAAATGAATATCCCAACATGTATTCCGTACCCATGTGCATGTCAAATCATGAACAATAATACAATGTATCTACTCAAGCAGTAAATCACATACCGGTAGAGCTAGTCAGTAGTGCCTGGCACCAGTCAACGCCTAGTGACTAGGAGTGTTTGCCTGACGGTCCACTTCAGGGCCGTACAATAGTCTATCCCAACGTCACCATACAGTCGACCCCTACCCCACTGCTCAATAGCTCTAACCGAAACATAAATAAACTCAAGAAAATCGTGAATAAACCCTCACATCTAGGAACCTAGTCCCCAAACTGGGTTCAGCATCATTCCGAAGGGAATGGGGGCGGTACAAACCCCCGTAGGCACTCGACAAATAAAATTCTAGAAGTCTCGGATTTAATTTAAATTAAAACAAATGAATAATAATTTAACAAATAAGTTAGGTGCCGAATTAGAGTAAGGGAGGTGATAAGATACAGGCAATGGCGGTCACAGCAGTTGCAGCGTAGGGAAGTTGGGCCGTGATGGCAGCTCGCATCGATGGCGGCGGCTGGTGGCGATGTTGGATCGGTCGGGATAACCGGCGAAGCTGGAGGCAAGCATCAGCGGCGGTGTAGGCCAGAGGTGGCCGCCGAACTGATGCGCGCGTGGGAACGAGCGTTGTGCGCGCACGGATGAGGAAGAAGAAGCTAGAGAAGAAAAGAGGAAAAAAGATTGAAAATAAAAAGAAAATAAAAATAAAGAAAATATGAAAAATAGGAAAAAATTGAGAGAAATAAGAGAAAATTATAGAAAATTATTTCGAGGCTCGAGAAACGTGCCAGAAGCTCAAAAATGGAAATTTAAGTGCAGAATGGTAGCTCAGGAGTCAACTCCGATATGGTCATTTTTCGAATTTCTCCTTTAGATTGATTCAGGTAAATCTATAATTTCTTTTTAAGTTATTGGTATTGTGTGAAATGATGTGGAATAGTGTAATGTGTGAAGTGTTGGTTGGTTTAAACCCTCGATTGGGGTTGTTTGGAAGTTTTTGTCGGGTGATTTTGCAGTGCATGGTGAAATTGAAAGCATTAGTTTAATGCCTGATGTTGATGGATTTTGTGTGGCATTTAGGTTTTACCAAGGAGGCGGTGGTCCTAAAAGAGTTCGAGGTTCAAAATGGAGTTCGTGACAAGACAAAAAAGAGGTTTTGAGCTAGGTAATGGATGACCCCCTGTGGAGGTGGCCTTGCAAGTTGATAAATATGGTTTGCAAACTTCTTATGTAGCATTTGCATGTAGTGGTTATGACTTGCATGATATGAGTTCTAGTGTACTTATGACCATATGGAGGACTAGAGTGGTGGGAAGGGCAGGTTGATGCCTCAAACCTTGGTGGGTTGTGAGGATAAAAGAATCTAGTCTTATTTGCATGCACTTGGCATACATAATCATATTTATATTCATATTTACATGCATTGCACCCTTACTGAGTCTTTATGACTCATGAGGTTTACCTCATGTTGCAGATGTTGCAAGTTCAAATGCAAGCAGGGATGGTGTCGGGATGGTGATGTGGCCACTAGCGGAGTTGTCCGAATTGTATGTTATACATTTATTTATATATATGTATTCATGTGATTGAATGTAAGTGTTGTTGAGCGCTAGATATATCTAGTTGTTGTAATTATCATAGTGTGATAGGTGATTGTGAGATTGCTTGATATTTATGGCGTTAGTTGGTGGAGCCGAGTTTCGGATCAGGTAAGAGTCGAAAATGTATGTTTCCATAAATCCCCAATATTCAATGGATGTTTGATGTGCTAGTTTTGTGCCTGGGTCACCTTTGGCTTGCTGTGAAGCGAGCTAAAGAAAGGTGAAGCTCACTCGGGTTTCAGGTCCTGTTCCGCTGTGTTTTCTTATCTGTGTTTGAGACTTATTTCTTGAGTGGAGTGAAGGGAAGGACGAAACCTAGTGCCCACGTAGGGTGTTTCCTGTTGAAACATAGTCTAACCCTTCAGTTGTTGGTTTGTCGTGTGAGTAATTCAGTAGATTATTCACTGGTAGCATCCGTATGGGAGCAAACCGTTACAATATATGACGAAAAGTTTGACTAATAAGTTACATCTCAAATAATGACTATATTCTCATAGAATGGCAAAAGGTACATCAATTGAAAGCCATGTAACCATTTTTAAAGAAATTATTTCTAATCTGGAAAGCATGGAAGTTAAGTATTATGACGAGGATTTGGATATAATTTTATTATATTGTCTACCAGTCTTGTATTCAAATTTTAGAGACGTCATATTCTATAGGCGTAATACTCTCACCCTAGATGAAATTTATGATATTTTATTCTCAAAAGAAAAAATTGGGAACTTCTGAAAATTAGGGGAAGGGTCTGTTGATTAGAAGAAGAACACAAGATATAAATTCTTGTATGTTCATGTTGATAATGGAAAATTAAAAACAAGGTCTAAACGGTGTCTCTTCCTTGATTATAAGTCTGGTGTTAAGGGTTATATGTCATGGGATTTAAAAGCGTCTAAAGTTCTAATTTGCAGAGATGTTATTTTTGATGAAATGGTTATGCTTCGTGGTTTGTCTGCAAAAGAATCTAACCCTATAGGTCACTAGGGTTCCGATATTCAGGTGGAGCTTGAAATCGACTAGAGTCAAACAACTGAGCCATTGTCATCTTAGATTAAGTCAAGCCTCAAGTTAAGTCCGAAAGCAAGTACCGGTCCATCACATTATTGTATTGCTAAGGATAGATCTAGAAGAAATATCATACCTTCTCAAAGATATGTTGAAACTGATCTTGTTTCCTATGCCTTGAGTGTGGCTGAAGATATTAATTGCATGAAGAGCCTTCCACTTATTTCGAAGTAGTTAATTGTGTTAAATTTGAGAGATGGATTACAACGATGCAAGAAGAGATAGAATCCTTACACAAAAATGGTACATGAAAATTAACGAAACTACCTGAGAATAAGAAAACAGTCAAGTGCAAATAGATATTTTAGAAGAAAGAATGTATACTAGGAGTTGAAAAATTGAGGTACAAAGTCAGACTTCTAGCAAAGGTATACAGTCAGATTCCAAGTATAGACTTCAAACGTATTTTCTCTAATTGTAAAACATAGTTCTATCTGGGCATTACTTAGTATTGTGGTTATCCAAGATCTTAAACTTGAACAAATGAATGTCAAAACAATATTTTTACATGGGAAACTTGATGAGGATATCTATATGCATCAACTAGAGGGTTTCGAAGTTCCAGACAAAGAAGACTATGTGTTCTTATTGAAGAAGTCTCTACATGGTTTGAAACAATCTCCTTGGTAGTGGTATAAAAGGTTTGATTCCTTTATGGTTAAGCACAATTTTAATAGATATAGTTATGATAGTTGTGTTTATTTTAAAAGGAACAAGAACTGGTTCTTTATATATCCACTTCTATATGTTGATGATATGCTAGTAACATCAAAAGATAAAAATGAAATAAGAAGATTAAAAGCTCAATTTAACAAAGAATTTGAGATGAAAGATTTGGGAGCAACGAAAAAGATACTTGAAATGCAAATTTCAAGAGAGAGGGAGGCAGATAAATTATATCAAAGTCAACAGGGATACATTGAGAAAGTTTTGCCTAAATTCAATATGTAGAAGGCTAAACTTGTAAGTACTCCATTAGCTGCACATTTTAAACTTTTATTCAACTTGTCTCCTCAATCAGATGATGAAATTAACAAGATGTCAAAAATTCCATACTCTAGCATAGTAGATTGTCTTATGTATGCTATGGTTTGTACATGCTTTAATTTGGCTCATGTAGTGAGCGTGGTTAGTAAATATAATGTGACTAACACTAGTAAAGAACATTAGAAGGGGGTCAAATAAATTTTTCGATATTTGCATGGTACCATTGATGCTTGTTTACAATTTGAAATCACTAGAGATGGAGTTATTAATTTTGTTGATTCTGATTTTACTGGTAATCCTGACAAGAGAAGATCGCTTACTAGATATGTTTTCATCATTGATGGTTATGTTATTAGTTGGAATACTACCTTATTGGGTATGGATTATTTTCTTCTACTTCCATCTGCTACAGATACAGCCGCCGCCGCCGCCACTCGCACTGAATATGATTTCGTTCGAGGGCGATCGCCATCGCTATCAATCCACCTCTGGTTTCGATGGTCGACTCCACTGCTATCTCTTCCCATTGCTATCGAGTGCCAAGAACGAAGAAGACGAATATCTCCTATCGCCTCCACTGTTGCTATTTCCCATCGCCGTCATGTGTTAGGAACAGTGAAGACTAAGGGTCTCCTTCCTCCAACGTCGCCTTCACCACCACCTTGTCCCGTTGCAATTGCCCTAACGATCCATCTCTGCCTTGTGTTTCCATTGCCGTCACCCATTCCCGCATTTATCGGATCTGTAGGTCGTGAGCACCTCGACTTGTTGTTTTACGGCAAAACAATCGCCTGCATTGGGAAGTCAAAGATATACGGGGTTGTTGTTGCTAGATCTGAAAGCTGCAACTCCCACGACTACTATTTCTGACGATTGTTTTTGGTGAACCAACCAAGCTAGATTGGAAGGCAAAGGAAAGGGTTGCGAGATGTGCAACGTGCAACCGCAACAATAGTTGCTTCTGGTGGACCAATCACATGGGTTGTTTGAAGAAAAAGAATATATATATATTATTTATTTATTTAACACTATAGAAGAGGATTTTATGAAGAATAAGATGACCATGATTCTACTCAGGGTATAGATTGAACGGTCGGACAAATATGTTGGTGTCAGTTTAGTGGGTTATGAATTCGATACTCGTCCTGCGCAGTGAGGTAAAACTTCGTACCTGTGATTTATCTTTCCTAACGTAATTGATGATACGAGTAGCGACTGCACAAAGACAATCATCCCAAGATGACCCTGATTCTAATATAAACAAAATCACGAGTACACTGCACAGCAGGTTGCACTACCAGTTTCTGAATATTTTTAAAAAATAAATTTGCAATGCTCTTTATGTATAATTAATAATTATAAATTTTC
Source organism: Diospyros kaki (assembly GCA_036245055.1). Lineage (NCBI taxonomy): Eukaryota > Viridiplantae > Streptophyta > Magnoliopsida > Ericales > Ebenaceae > Diospyros > Diospyros kaki. The sequence goes on from BSEG01000010.1 coordinate 8,311,301, forward strand.
AAAGCAGGATGATGTGTAATCTTACGTGTGAAGGGGGATGTTATATAACCACACTTGAATAGAGCTCTAAATCATAAATAATTTATCAAGATATTATATAATTAATATAAAATTAAAAATTTCAATATAAAATTAATAAGGATTGGACATGAGTTGGAAAATCAGGAGACTTTGCCGTCCGGTTTGCAATAGGAAAATTATTGGACGCGTTACAGTCTATGCAACATATGACAAAGACTATGGAGTCAACTTGCTGTGTTTGAACATATTAATCTCATTAGAAAAAAGATAAATCTTCAATCTAGATAAATATAACACATCTTTATTAGACAATGAAAGGATGCAAGTGTCTATATTTATTGTACCTCTGTTTTTTCTCCAATAAAAAGATATCACTTGTAATGAAGATCCATCTCCAATAAATAGCATTATTCTTAGACAAATGATTATCACAAGCATCATGTTTGGATGTTAACAAGTTCTTGTTCTCCTCTTGTTATCATTCTTCATCTCCTAAGTCACTAGCCTAGCTATATGGTTGCCCAGAAAATCCAGATGTCTCTTCCTATCATTCTGTTTCTGTCCTTTTATTCCCTATCACATCTGCAGCTCTTCGCTCTCTTTCTGCTCATCTAGTAGATAGCAATAGCAATAGCAATGGCGACAACAACATCAAGATCAGCTATCCCAAGTCCTCTGACTTTGGAAAATTCGGACCTCTGTATTTTCCGTTGGCTAATCAGATTTTTTCCCAGTGCGGCCTCTACACAGTGTTGTGCAATGGAGACGATCAACTTCCTCAAGTACATATCTATGATCCAAGTGAACGCCTTTCTCTCAGTAACGTAACTGAAATCTCATCCCATACCAACGGTAGCAGCAGGATTAAACTGAGGGGCGCAATATTCAAAGTTGATTTAGATGTCAAAAATTGCAGAGCCTAAAGGAATTTGACTTTACCCAACTCTGCTTCTCTTTCATTCTTCATCCCTCATAATCTCACCCTCTTCCAATGCAACAGAAGCTCCTTTGCATCTAGCCCTCCCACGGATAATCCCTATTTCAACTACAAAGGCTGCGATGATCATAATGTTAGAATTTTTCTATTTTGTGTGCAATATTGATTAGATCTTGTTTTTTAAGAATAAGAACTAGCTGGGCTATAGCTTAACAATGCCTGGAGGCCCAAATGGATTATATGTGATCATAATTGGACTTTGGGCTTGGTGCACCTTAATGGGTTTAGGCCTATTTATATACATATGGTTTGTGGAATAAGTGTAGGCCCAATAGGGTTTTGTGATGGGCAAAACCCTATTGGCTCTATATATATATATGGCTAGGTCCCCTCTTCTCTCTAATCAATCTATTACACCATTTTCTTCCCATTAAGAAAAGGGTTAAGGCCTAATAGCAGAGAAGAAGAGGAAGATCTGGTTTGGTGCAGTGTATTTGTGCTGACCATTACAAACAAGACATTTCTTCGCTGCAATGGAAATGAGAGGTATCCTTCTTCTTGTAGATATCAGTGTTTTATATGATATGTGCATTTAATATATATACTGTGAAGTATTTATATTCATCATGTGGTATCAGAGCGAACACATATTTGTATAGGACCTGATTACATGCACTGTTAAGTTTCAATACATATATTTTTAAATTTTTCTGTGCAATCTCCACATGTCGTAAATTCCATGAATGCTCATTTATATATGTAAGCACATATATACATACAAGATATATATTATAAATTTGCCATTCCCTTTCTTCTTTAAGCTCTCTGCAACTAAACAAAATATACATATATTTTCACAAACTGATTCACCGATCTGAGAGAGAGATGCCGCCGTTAGATCATTGGCGTATGTCGCTAGCGGCCATGGAAGCACCCACTGTTTTTGCCCGCCTTGCTCGCCCTCTCACCGTCGATCAATTCGTGCCATGGCCGATCGGTTGAACTGCTTTTCTGGGCCATGGCGTTGTTTTTTTTTTTTGTGGGCCGATTGAAGATGAAGTGCGGCTGGTGGTGAGCAGCGATGAAGTCGCTGGTGAAAGAAGAAGAAAACGGCGGCAGCAGCGTCGGCCATGGCGTCGTTCGTCGTCGCTGATGGCTCGCGTCGCCGGTTGCGACCTTGAATGGAGAAGAAGAGGGCGAGGCGGTCGGCCAAGGTAGAATGAGGCATAGAGAAGAATAGAAATGGAGGTGGTGGCGACGCATGAAAGGAAGAAAGGAAGGGGAAACCCTAGCTAAGGGAGGAAGAAAGAGATTTTATAAGAGAGCTATTGGGTCGGATCTGGGCCATCTGACTCGATCCGTTGAGATCCATAAGTGGATCTGTTCCAGCAGATCCAAAGTTTGTTTTTATTGGGCTTGGGCTATCCTTTTATTAACTGGGCTAATTTCAATTCATGGGCTTATTTTATTATGGGTTTTAATTTGATTATTTGGGTCTATTTTTTATTAACTTAGCCCATATGTTTATTGGGATATATATGTTTTTGTTATGGGCTTTACTCATTTAAATTATATTTTTAGGTCTGAAATTAAAAAAAAAAAGGAAATTTAAGTTGATTGATTTCACTTAATTATTTTGGGACATTTGTTATTTGAATTAAGGTGCATAATTTTCTGCCCAAAGGTGTTAATTGTGTATTTTAATTTAGATGACATGATGTAAATGTGAAAATACATTGTGATTTGAAACTTTTATCCCAAAGGAGATTGTTTTGAGTTACTTATTTTTCATATTTGGGAATTTAACTTGTATATTATATTTTCTGCCCAAAGGTGATTTTATAATGTGCATTTTAAATTTCTGTGAGAATAATGCCATAAAGGTTTAAGGCTTATTCTTGTTTATCCTTTGTCCTTGATTTACTTACTTGAAAATTTAAGTTGTATATTATATTTTCTGCCCAAAGGTGATTTTATTATGTGCATCTTAAGTTTTTGTAAGAATAATGCCATAAAGATGTTTGGGCTTATTCTTGTTTATCTTTTGCTTACATTGCAATATATATTTTTTTATATACAGCCCCTTGCGCTTTCAATGTCGGTAATCAGACTTCGACCGTTGAGACTCTGACTAGAACCAATTTAAGAGATGGAAAGAAGATATTGAAATTCAACTGGGTTTGACGGATCTTGACATAGCCTTGCATGAGGATGAGCCTCCTAAGCTAACTGTGAGGAGTTCCATTGAAGAGAAAGCTAGGTATGAAAAATGGGGAAGGGCGAATCGTTTGAGTTTGATGATAATGAAAATGTCTATTTCCCATACTCTCATTGGTGCCATATCTAAGACAGAAAATGCTAAGAAATTCTTTGATGATATAGCTGAAAAATACAAATCGTCTGAAAAAGCAGATGCTGGAGAACTTATGAATAGATTGACAGGAATGAAGTATGATGGGGTTGGTGGTGTTAGAGAATATATTATGAAGATGGTTGATATAACTACTAGACTGACCGAGCTTGAGATCGCCATTACTGAGTCATTCCTTGTTCATCATGCTCTCAATTCCTTGCCTTCACAGTTTGACCAATTGAAGACTTCTTATAACACTCAGAAGGATAAGTGGAATACCAATGAGCTAATCTCTATCTATGACCAAGAAGAAAAGAGGATCCTTAGAAGTTCTAGTGGTAGTGTGAATTTTGTGAGTCAACCAAACGTGAAAGGGCATTCCTCAAGCCACAATTATCACAGAAACAACAAAGGTAGCAACAAGATAAAAAATCAGAAGAGCAATGGCCCCAAACCTGCTATCAAGAAAGAGATCAATTGCTGGTTCTGTAAGAAAAAGGGTCATAAGAAATTTGACTGTCACAAGTATAAGAATTGGTTGGCAAAGAACAAAAGTGGAGGTAAACCACTTGTTTTTGTTTGTTTTGAATCCACTTTAATAGATGTTCCATTGAATTCTTGGTGATTTGATTCTGGGGTAACTATTCATGTGGCCAATACCTTGCAAGGGTTCAAGAGCAAGCGAAAGCCAAATGATCATGAGAGAACGCTGGTGGTTGGAAATGGCATTCGAGTACAAGTTGAAGATATAGGAGCAGTAGAGTTTAGATTAGAAATTGGATATATCCTTGTTTTGAATGATGTCGCTTTTGTACCGTCCTTTAGGCGAAATTTGATCTCCATTTCTAAGATGGATTGTGCAGGATATCATTTTGGTATTGGCAATGGAAGTTTAAATTTGATTTTTAATTCAGTTATTGTTGGCACTGCACTCTTGTGTGATGGGCTATATAAGTTAAATTTTTCTTCCATGGCTACTTCCTTGAACGTTGAGAATGTTGGTGTTAAAAAAACCTTGATTAAAGAAAACTCTTCAACCTTATGGCATAAACAGTTGGATCATATTTCCAAAGAAAGGATTGAGAGACTTGTTAAAAATGGTATTTTGCCTACTGTTGACTTCAATGATTTTGGGACTTGCGTTGATTACATAAAGGGAAAGCTCACCAAAACCAAGAAAAAAGGTGCAACTCGTAGTAATGAGCTTTTGGAAATTATCCACATTGATATAAGTGGACCTTATGTCTCTACATTATGTGGAAACAAATATTTTCTCACATTTATTGATGAGTTTTCTCGCTATGGATATGTATATCTTATTGCGGATAAATCTCAAGCACTCGAAAAGTTTAAGGTTTTCAAAACTGAGGTTGAGAAGTAGCGAGAGAAAAGTATAAAGGTTGTGAGATCTGATAGAGGTGGAGAATACTATGGTAGGCATGGACCTAGTGGACAATGTATGGGTCTGTTTGCCATGTATCTACAAGATTGTGGGATAGTTGCTCAATATACCATGCCTGGCACACCAGATCAAAATGGAGTAGATGAAAGGAGAAATCGCACACTAAAAGATATGATGAGGACGATGATGAGTAGGTGTAATCTACCCATATCTCTTTGGGGTGAAGCCATGAAGACTGCAATGTATATCTTGAATAGAGTTCCCAGTAAATCTGTGCCTCTGACTCCTTTTGAACTTTGTGTTGGCCGTAAGCCAAGCCTAAATCATTTCCGAGTTTGGGGTTGTCTTGCTGAGGTAAGAATCTACAATCCTTCTGAGAGTAAATTGGATCCTAAGACTACACGTTGTTTCTTTGTTGGTTATCCTGACCATTCTAAGGGATACAGATTTTATTGCCCTAGTCGAGGCACAAAGATTGTGGATTCTATCACTGCAAAATTTTTGGAGAATGATACTAGTGAATGCTCTTGTTCTTGTGTAACGAATGTAAATGTGGAAGAGGAAATTATGATAATGCCAGTACCAGTTGTACATGAAAGGATGGTTTTTGAACCAGATCAAACAGAAGAAGTATCCCAACAAGAAGATGTTCCAGTACACATTTCACATCCTGAAATTCCTAATAGGCGGTCAGAGAGAAAGAAGATATGCTATATCAGATGATTATGTGGTATACCCTGGTGAAAATGACTACGATTTTGGTCATGTTATAGATCCAATCTCATATAGCTAAGCTGTTTCAAGTACTTGTTCTGATAAATGGTTGGAAGCCATGGAGGATGAAATGAAATCTATGGCACGCAATGATGTGTGGGAACTAGTTGAACAGCCTAAACGAGTTAAGCCTATAAGTTGCAAATGGGTGTTCAAAACTAAGAAAGATTCAAAAGGCAATATTGAGAGGTACAAGGCGAGATTAGTGGCTAAGGGTTTTACTCAGAAAGAAGGAGTTGATTACAATGAAACTTTTTCCCCTGTTTCCTCAAAAGATTCCTTCAGAATTATTATGGCACTAGTGGCACATTTTGACCTTGAACTTCATCAGATGGATGTTAAAATAGCATTTTTAAATAGACACTTGCATGAAGAAGTATATATGTAGCAACCTGAAGGCTTCAAAGAAAGTGGCAAAGAACATTTGGTATGCAGGTTGAAGAAGTCTATTTATGGTTTAAAACAAGCCTCTCGACAATGGTATTTAAAGTTTGATGAGATAATTACTTCCTTTGGATTTGCTAAAAATAAGATAGACCAATGCATATATCTCAAGATCAGTGGGAACAGATTTGTTCTTCTTGTGCTATATGTTGATGATATTCTCCTTGCGAGTAATGATTTGAACTTGCTTCATGATACTAAGCAAATGCTTTTCAAGACTTTTGACATGAAAGATCTTGGTGAAGCATCATTTGTTCTTGGTATTGAAATTAAAAGGGACAAGACTCGAAGTTTGTTGGGACTCTCTCAGAGATCATATATAGATCGTGTTCTCAATCGCTTTAATATGTAAAACTGTAGAGCTGGGGAAGTGCCTATAGCTAAGGGAGAATTGCCTAGTAAGAAAAATTGTCCCAAAAATGTAATAGAGCAACAACAGATGGAAAATGTCCCTTATGCTAGTGTTGTTGGAAGTTTGATGTATGCTCAAGTTTGTACTAGGCCCGATATTGCTTTTGCAGTTAGTGTGTTAGGGAGATTTTCTTCTAATCCTGGGCCTGAGCATTGGGTGTTGGCAAAGAAAGTTATGAGATATTTGCAAAGAACAAAGGATTTTATGCTAGTGTATAGAAAAGTTGATCACCTTGAGGTGGTTGGGTACACAGATGCAGATTTTGCAGGGTATCCTGATGAAAGAAAATCCACTTCTGGATATGTTTTCATGTTAGCCAGTAGGGCAGTTTCATGGAAAAGTGCAAAACAGACACTTGTAGCTTCATCTACTATGCAAGCAGAGTTCGTAGCATGTTATGCAGGGGCATCACAGGCTATGTGGTTGAAGAACTTCATTTCTGGGCTTTTGATTATTGATTCCATCTCAAGGCCAATCAAAGTTTATTGTGATAATAGTGCTGCAGTTTTCTTCACTAAAAATAATAAAAGTTCTAGTGTTTCCAAACACATAGAGATCAAATATCTTTCAGTCAGAGACATGGTCAAGAAAGGTGATATTATTGTGGAGCACATAAATACTCAAGTTATGGATGCTGATCCATTAACCAAAGGACTTCGACCTATTGATTTTAAAAGGCACGTTGTTAATATGGGGATTTTAGAGTCTTTTGATGTGCTTGATTAGTAGGAGTTGTTATTTTTGTTGAATTGTTACTCCCAATCACTATTATGTAATGAGCTCGACTATTTATTTCATGGATCCATGTTAAATTTTAAAGTCATATGCATGCTAATGTATCTTTTCATGATGTATCTTTTCATGACATTAGATTGGTGATATCACTGTATATTTTGGAGCTGTTATGCTTGTTTCTTTTGTCACTATTGAAGGCATTCAGATTCAGCTTTCATGGATAGTGATAGTTAAAGTACTGATATAGACTTGGCATGAAAATTAGTTAAAGTACTGATATAGACTTGGCATGAAAATCATATAAGGTATATGCTATTGTCTATACTACACTTTCAAATCATATTGTGTTCATGTTAATTTAATTGCCAAAGTTATGACCATAGTGCGAATTTATGGAAATAAATACATTTTGATGGCTATGATCTAATTTTGGCAATTAGGTCGAACGGAACATGTTTAAAGGTGATTATCTGTTAAGCTATGCTTTCAAAATAGTGGCCACTCAAGTTTTCAAATTCTTGTTGTCCAACTGGAGAGTCAATTTAAAAAAAAAAAAAATATTGACACCAACTAATATTGCACAAGTGGGAGAATGTTAGAATTTTTCTATTTTGTGTGCAATATTGATTAGATCTTGTTTTTTAAGAATAAAAACCAATTGGGCTATAGCTTAACAATGCCTGGAGGCCCAAATGGATTATATGTGATCATAATTGGACTTTGGACTTGGTGCACCTTAATGGGCTTAGGCCTATTTATATACATATGGTTTGTGGAATAAGTGTAGGCCCAATAGGATTTTGTGATGGGCAAAACCCTATTGGCTCTATATATATATGGCTAGGTCCCCTCTTCTCTTTAATCAATCTATTACACCATTTTCTTCCCATTGAGAAAAGGGTTAAGGCCTAATAGCAGAGAAGAAGAGGAAGATCTGGTTTGGTGCAGTGCATTTGTGCTAGCCATTACAAACAAGACATTTCTTCACTGCAATGGAAATGAGAGGTATCCTTCTTCTTGTAGATATCAGTGTTTTATATGATATGTGCATTTAATATATATACTGTGAAGTATTTATATTCATCACATAACTATATTTACTACTACAAGTATCCACCACAGCCTGATAATGTTTCTTATTCTCAAGCTCAACTTTTTCAAGGCTGCCCCCTGATTCAGCTGCCTTTAACTTCAGACGAATTTGAACCTGACGATGTTGGCGACCTATTCGAATTACTGACTGCTAGCTATTACATGGAATTGCAATTGTCCAAGGATTGCCTAAAATGTCACCAGAGAGGAGGCCAATGTCAGGCGATCAACCATAAATTTCACTGCACGGCCAAAACAGGTATCCTTTGCCACATCTAAACATCAAATATCATGGTATCAAGCTGCTGTCGTTCATGGATAGAACTTAACCATTCTATTTTTGAAGTTTTAGAATGTGAAATTAAATTTCATTTATTAACCTGCTGTTTATTGCAAGAAGGGGTGAACGTCAAACTGATCATCATCCTCATAGTCATAGGTAAGAACCTTCTAAACTGACTTCTCTGTTTCCAAATCACTTTTGATTTTCCATTTTAAAGCTTTCCATCCACAGCCTATTTCTGTGCTGCTTCTAAATGCCTTAGCTTATTTTTTGCTAGGGAAGATTATAAACCCTTTATGAGTTAAATTGTTTTATTATTTGGTTGATAAAGTTGGAGAGACTTATAAGTTACCCCAGGGGCGGATCCAGGAATTTAGGTTGGGGGGGCTGAAATTTTAAAAAATTAATGCAGTAAAATTCTTATATAACTAAAAAGTCAATACAACAAATTTTCATTAAACTTGAGCTCGGAGAGGTTTTAAAAGAAAAAAATTATCTACAACAAAATCTACATCTATTGTTTGTTAATTAAGGAATTGACATTCAAGATTTGAAGATGGATTTGAAGATGGAGAAACTTCAATTTCAGGAGATAAACTTAAAGGAATTGGTGTAAATTCACTAGATTGATTTTGCATATTATCAGTTGAAGTACTTTCACTACTATACTATGATGAAACAAAAAATAACATAATTCAATAATCAAACAATTAAAATATTTAACTCAAGATTTGAGGCAAATGCAAGGCCAATATAACAAATTAACAATTGACAATTGTATTTCTAATCCTAACTGAATGCAACAATCAATATTTAATCCTAACTGAATGCAGCAATCAATATCAAACAACCAACTCTAAGCAGACACAAAATTAGCAAAAAAATCACTTATAACTTGCTCAAAAAACACAGCAGCTTCAACGAATCAATCAACAACAAAATTGAAACGCACAAACAATTTATTTTACTTGTTAAGCAGAGGCAGAGGCAAAAAAAAAAAAAAAAACGTAGCTCTCAATCGAATGAAGTAGAGGCAGCGAGCAAGGGCGAGGCCGAGAGGTAGACTAGAGGGCGTCGGGGCGAGACGCCGAGAGCCGAGACCCGAGAGGCAGCGTCGCAGCAGTTAGGGCCGGCAAGAGCGAGACCGGTCGATCAATAGCAAGAGAAAAGGGCGAGGGCGAGCGAGAGCAAAAAAGGCAGAGAGCGAGGGCAAGCGAGAGGCGAGAGCAAGAGGGGCCGAGGGTGAGCGCGAGCAAGAGAGATGTAGAGAGCGAGGGCCAGCGAGTGGACGCCGGACGAGAAAGAGAGAGGAGGCAGAGAGTGAGAGGCGGCGGAGGTTGAGAGAGGAAGAAGAAGTGGAGAAGAGAAGGGTTTCCAAAGGGGGCTGGGGTGGGCTGGGGGTGGGCTGGGGACAAACAATTGCAAATTTAAGCCTACCTAATTCAATTTCTTGTGGGCTGCCCTAGGCTTCAGCCCAGGGTAGCTCACACGTAAATCCGCCCCTGAGTTACCCCACCTCATAAGATTTTTCAACAATTTTTCTTAAAAGCTGAGAATCTTAGCTTTGTTTTCAATAACTTATAAAATGTTTAAAAAATCTATAATTAATCGAATAAAAAAAATCAAAATTCACTCCTCAAAATTTAAAATGTACAACTAAAGACCGTAAAACCTCTAGCACTTATGAGCTACCGTAATTAACTAACAATGGCGAACACCCTCTTACCCATTGGTCAAGTGTTGGAGATGTATTTGCTTATATTCATTATCCATATATATAAAAAAGATGAAATATATCTCTTAATATAATAGTGTCTTTTTGGAGTTTAGTCTTTTAATATCCTTAACTTAAAAAGGCAACAAACAATTTCCTTTTTACATTGTTTGAATTTTTCTATTACTTCTTTTCTCTTCTCCACCTCAAAGAAGGGAAATGGAATAAAACTGAAACAAAATACATGGTAAAAACATGTTTTCCTTGTTTTCATTTGTTTACAAATTAAAACGTTTTAATATATTATAAATGAAAACAAACAATTAAGACTGTGTTTTCTTTACTTTTTAATTTTTAATTTTGAGTTTTGAATTTATTTTCAATTTTCTATTTTGGTAGTCTGTTTTTAGAAAATTAAAAACGCGTTATCTTTGTCATTTTAAAAAATTATTTCTTAAAACAGAAAATTAGAAAACGCGTTCTTTTTGAAATTTTGAAAATAATTTTTAATAATATTTTATTCAATAAATTTGATTATTCAATAAATTAGAAATATTTAATGTTAATATATTATTAAAAAATATATACATTTTAAAGTTAATGAATTTTGTAATATTTTTTCCCATTACAATACTAAAATATGAATAAATAAATAAATATATTTTGAATTTAGAGTTTGTTTTGGATAAAAACACTCAAAACAACTTTTTGTTGTTTTGAGTTTTCTTTATAATTTTTTTTTATTTTCAAAAATGTATTTTTAAAAATAGCGAAGAGAACGTGTATTCGTTATTTTAAAAAATTGAAAACTAAAAATGACTTGAAAACAACAAAAAGAATGCAGTCTAAACTCATTTTGTTTTCCTATTTTCAGTTTTTCATTTAATTTATGTTATTTTTTAAAACAAAATCACAAAATGACATTTACTGCTTGCTTTTTTGCTTTTAAATTATTTTAAATCTTTAAAAAATATAAAAACAAGATAAGGGTATTTCTACAAAATGGATGACTCCCAAACATGGTCTGGGATATGTGGTGGCGACTACTAAAGAGTCACCAACTCTCCCGCGTTGGGTCATACAAAAGGGAGAGAGAAGAAGAAATAATTATATTATTAAAAACTGAAAATAAATCAAAGTTGTCAACTAACATGCTAAGTTCTTTATTATTTGCATTAAATAAAAACAAGAACTGGACAAAAACAAAAAACATATAGAAATCAGAAATAATGTGTTACATATATTTTTTATATTTGTTATATGATAGGAATAAAATCGTTATATTAAATATTCTTATACTCGTTTAAAGTTATCATAAGTGTTTGGCTGCAGTACAAGAAGCAAAAGGTTTCTTTTTTCATGAAAAATAATTATAAACATCCACAAAAAGGAACTTAGAAAAATATAAACCTACAACCTTATACTTGTCATAGTGTTAGTCACGACCATAAATAGCCACTCTTGAGGATAAGCAAAAAGGAATTTTGCTCAACTAACTTGATGAAAGTAATTTTTATGAAACTAATACCTTTTCGAGTCAATTTAAATATTATTGTTATGTATTGATGTAAGTGAATATACGTTTTACCCAAAAGTAACATGTATAACCTATATAAATTTGAAACTTTCTTCTTGTTATTTTATCTTGAACACTTGATTACAAGTATTGGAACTACTGTATTAGTGGCAATGATATTCTTGTTCTACCATACCCAATGGAAACACTTGTTAAAAAAAATTCTTTGTTTTGTAAGTGTGGGGAAAATAGATGATCAAAATGTTGAGGCTTTTCTAAAGAGCTTTGGTTCTCTTGTCCTAAAAGATATAGCTACTTGGAGATTATGAAAATCACCAACTATTTCAAAAATAAACTCGGTGAAGGAGGCTTTGGTGGTGTTTATAAAGGAAAGTTACAGGATGGGCATCTCGTAGCAGTAAAACTTTTGAAGGAATCAAAAGGTGATGGAGAACAATTTATTAATGAGGTTGCAAGTATAAGTCGGACATCTCATGTTAATATTGTAAATCTATTGGGTTTCTGTTGTAAGAATGGAAAAAGGGCTCTAATTTTTGAGTTCATGGCTAATGGATCTCTCGACAAATTTATATATGATAGAAAGATGCCAAAAGATCATGAATTGGGATTGGAAGAATTACATAAGATTGCTATTGGTATTGCTAAAGGGTTAGAGTACCTTCATTTGGGCTATAAGACAAAGATTTTGCACTTTGATATAAAGCCTTCTAACATTCTACTAGATGAAAATTTTTGTCCCAAAATAGCCGATTTCGGACTTGCTAAACAATGTCTTCATAAGGAAAGTATTGTATGATTGTTCGGAACAAGAGGGACGATTGGATATATTGCACCTGAGCTATTTTCAAGAAACTACGGAAGGATCTCTTATAAAGTAGATGTTTATAGCTATGAGATGATGATTTTGGACATGGTTGTGGGGAGAGAAGATTCTAATGATTCAACCTGTGATTGTAGCAGTGAGATGTATTTTCCAAATTGGATATACAAACGTCTTGAAGAGGAACAAGAAATTGGGCTTCATTGTTTTACAAGCAAAGAAGAAAATGAAAAAGCAAGAAAGATGATAATAGTTAGCCTGTGGTGCATACAAACCAATCCCTTAAGTCGCCCATCAATTACTAAAGTGTTGGAAATGCATCCCACCCAAACCTTTCTTGTCTTCTACTAATGGACCACTAACACATTGTTCAACCATGGATGGCATCACATTATGTTCATCCAATGTAAGTTAGGATGTAAAATTACTTGAAAAGCATGGTACAAAAATGTTCACTCATGTAAGCTTTAAAAGTTTTTATTGATTATTGGGTTAGTAACAAAGACCTCAATTATGATAATGATTTGTAAGTTGGGAAAATAATGTAAATTGTATGTTGTTCAGCATAAGTATATGATGTATCATCTATGAAAAAAAAGGGAAAAGAACTTAGCAATTATTTATTCTTATAAAGATAAGATATTATGATAGTCGTTTTTTCATAAATCTTTTTCATAGATATTATAGTAGATCATATATTTATTAAGTCCAAAGCTAAATGATGTATTGCACGTGCATAAAATTCTACTTAAATAATTTATAATTTATTTTCTAATTCTATTAGAAGTTAAATTAACAACATGATGCGAAGAGCTAGGTTTTATTCCCCAACATTGTAACGACCCGTTATTGGGCCTATGTCATTATTAAAAAATTTAATTATTTTGGTGCATATATATATATATTGGTTTAGAAAGAAATATAAAGATTGGAAATTTAATAAATGGGTTGAGTTAATGAAATAGGTTTGAGCTAAGTGAAAAAACCCAATGCATTGGCTAGTTAGAGTTAAATAAAACCCATTTTTATGGATTGGGCCTAAGTTACGTGGGTTGTGGATTTAATTAAATTCAAATGAAATGAGTTGGTCCTTAAGTATTGGGCCAAGTTAGAAAATAAACTCTTTGCTCTTAAGTGAGTTGGGCCTATTAAATGAATTGGATTAATGGGTTGGGTTTGAACTCAATGATTAGATAAACTTAAATGGAAATAAAATGAGTTATGAAATGTCAAGAATTATCAACCTATTTAAATGGAAATAAATGTAAATGAGTTGGGTTTGAGCCCAAGGGCACAAATGTTCTAAATTTGGTTTATTTTTAGTCCATAATTTATACAGGCTAGTTGTGACAAATTTTGTAGACACTCTGTTAAGTATGTAAACTACAATTATCAACACATCACCCCAATATAGATATTAGGAGTTCTGGCTTGCGCCATCATTGATCGAACCATGTCAAGTAAGGTCCTATTCCTTCTTTCTATTACACTATTTTATTGTGAAGTTCTCAACATAGTTAGTTGCTTTACTATTCCATTTCAATCACAAATATTTTTTAACTGATGTAGTATGTATGCACGCCCACACTCAGTTTAGAAAGTTTTTACTCTCAAGTTTAACGAAATCTCAATTGAACTTAAAAATCATCTAAAACAATCAAATGCTTCAAACTTTTGGGAGGTCAAGTAAACTATTCCATAACACATATAATCATAGATAAAAGTGATGAAATATGAACTGCAATTTCATACCATAGGTCCAAAAAGGTTAAAATGGATTAGCCTTAAAGGGTTGGATCCTCTTTGTGCCTTTCCAAAGGACTTCTAAATTGACTTACCCACTAGGCAAGGTTCACAGGTGGACAATTGTTATTTAGAGGGTGGGCCTAATAGACCTTATCTAACTAGCCTTTTCACGCAATCTTACCCAATGTGACCCAATGTATCATGTCATTTGGTACTTTCATTCACAATATCATCATGCAAAGTGAAATAGGAAACATTGTAATTAGAATTAAAATGAGCATCCTCAACATTTAGCATAATCAAACCATCAGAAATAAAACAATGCTCATAAAAAGGCGTCCAATGAAAATTTTTAATGGAATCCTAAGATAAGCTAAATTCTATAGCCTAATTTAAGCAAAACAACTACTGAAAGAAAATTTCGCCTAATTCCTAGAGAATAAAGAATGTTATAAAGAATTTATGTGTGACCATCTCACAACTTTAGATTGTAGATACCAATCCCTTGAACCTTTTTGCTAGTGTTGTTCCCCATGTATATTCTTTGTCTTCAACATACCTTCCACGATCCCTCATTCTGTGGCTTGTTACTCCTCTCTCTAGAATCCAACCATAGAAAGAATGAGCCACAAACACATTTATATAAACAAAAATAGATGCACAAGACAGGGTTAAGGAGTTTATTTTCTTTCTTTGGCTTAGCGCAGTCACGAGCGAAGTATCCCTTCTTGCCTCAATTTTAGCAAGCATTCCTTACTTTCCTTTTGCCTCTACCATGCTTCCCTTTATAGCGCTTTGTGGGCTTGTCCTTCTTAGGACCAAGTCTTTTAGCTTGTCTTTGAGTGCCTTTTTTCCCAAATTGTTTTCGCTTAGACTCGAATGCCTTATGTAATTTTGATTTTGTGAGAAAAGTGTGGTCACCTTTTGCTTTTAAGCTCTTAGCTTCAAGCTCATGGTGTTGAGATGCATCTTTAAAAGTTTTAATGTGCTCATCATGCGTTAATATGATTATATTGATCTACCTATATATAATAATCTAGGGAGATTGGAGGTGGGTTTAACTGGAGGCACCGCAAGATACAACTCCAATAAGTGGGTCTCAAGAAAATTGTCATATGCTCTTTCGAGAGAATCGATCTAAGAGAACTCTTTCAAAAAAATTATTTCTCTCATAAACGTTAGTTTTTAGGAGAACTTTCTCTAGACAAAAGATTATAACACGTCTCAACCAAAACTTTAGTCCATACACAATATTGTCACTTGAATGAAAATGAAATGGAGTTAAATTATTGTGTTTATGAACACTTGAAAATATAAAGTTTTATTTTTAAAAAATTATTTTTTTATTTTTTTATCTTCAATCCAATTAAATTTGTTTAGTTGTCCTCTCTAAGGTTTTTTTAACTGAGTAATCGGGTGTCTTTATCATAAAATATTGACATTTATGTTAAAACCTAATAATATTTAGAGAGATGAGAAAAGTGGAAATTGTAATTTTAAAATTTGTAAGTGCCATCATTTTGCAGACATCCTGGCCTGACTCAAGACATAGACCACTAAAGCCTATGCCTAGGGATCCCAAGAGAGTGGGGCTCCAAAATTGATAATTAATTAATTTTTTTAATATTTTGAGATACAAAAATACTAATTCTATTTTACGATAATTTTTTTGAATTTATATTCTATTTATTTTGTTATTTTATTTGAAAGAGGAGGCCCCCAACTCCTCAAGTCTACAAATCATTTTCTAATATTAGGTAATGCATACTAAAATATCATTTAGATGAGAAGACCTCTAACTTTTTAATTTTACGAATCGTTTTTCAATGTCAGACAACGAATAATGAGGTGTAAAGTAATAAAGTAACCAAAAAAAAAATTTGATAAGAAGTGGTATTAGTTTAGGTGGACAATTTGATAAAATTATTCTTTGAACGACGAAAATTTTGTCTAGAGAATCTGTGTTGATTTGGACATTAAAAAAAAAAAAAAGTAATTCAGTGAATTTTTAATATGCATGACTTGTCTATAAACTCTTTATATTTTTTTACTTATTCATTTTTTACGTTTTCATATCTTTTTTTTCTCTTCTATATTGTCAATTGAAAAATATTTTCTTTTTAGATTTGAATACAAAAATTTAATTAGCAATTTTGCATCTCAAAAACTAAATAAAATAAAAATTAAATAATTTTTAGTATTTATTTATATTATTAAAAAGTCACTAAATTAAGTCTTGCCTAGGGTCACAAATGTTGTTAAGAGGGCAGAAGACATCCTTTCACATATTTCATTTATCCTTTATGTTAGGAGAATTATATTATCTAAATTAATAGTTTAAATTCAGATATTTCGCCTTGTATTCAATGTGATATTCGAGATATACCTTAGAAAAAGTTGGAGACACTTTGAGGTTTTTTTTTCAATAAATACTTACTTAAAAAAAATGTGAGTTGTTCACATAGTTGGTTGATATATATATATATATTTGTTTAGAAAAATTCTATTAAAATAAGTTTTATAAATATTAATTGTTTATGTGGTATAACTTTTAAATTATAAATTTTAATATAAATTTATAAACTTTAAAATCAAAACCCAATTTGACCCAACTTGAATTTACTCAAGTTTAAGTAATTCAATTTTGTTCTATGATTACATTAGTTTTAAGTTTAGATAATATTATAATTAATTCGAGTGTAAATTTATTTAAAACAGACACTAGTCCCACCCAATACACCTCTGTTGTTAACTTACATTGTGGTGAATGCACATTACAACAATAAGAGAAATGATGAATTAGGCATGCATGCCACGCATGCCTCCTATCACTTGCCCGCAAAAAGCGCCGTGCCCCCACCCCATCTTCAGTTAAGACTAGATGATGGCAACATGCCTTGATCATCACCAGGCAAATATACTGCATGTTTATTATTGAGGTGTTTTTAATCTACATTATAATAATAAAATATTAATCATAGACTTATCACTTGCTTTCAACGTTAATAAACATAACCCTACACTCACTTGTCAAATATTATTTTATTAACATTACTTTCATATCACAACAATACTTAACATATCCATATACTCTCAATGAATAACTAGGTTTAGGTTTTTTTTTTTTCTTTTTTTCTTGTGAAAAATGAAAGTTAAAATTTGATCCCATTTTCATTGGCGCTTAAATTGCCTTATAATTTAACGTGATTTGAGGTAGAGGTGTTCGCGGTTCGATCTGCCCAGTTTTGAGCCAGTTTAATGGACCAAATCGCAAGTTCAATTTTCTACTGTTACAGGCATTCCTTGAACTGCCTTGAGCTATTGATATGACTGCTTTGGGCTAGAAATAGCCGAATGATAAGGGTCGACCTCTCGGAGTCCAATAGGCCCAAGATCGAAGATGATTCTACGAGGTCATATAATTGCTAAAGTACGAACTCTAATTACGATAGCGAGTGAGCTCCTGGTGACAACTCTAGCGAGCTAATCAACCCAATCAGCTTGCAAAGAAGACCACGAAACAGAATAACCGGATCAGATGTCTACCTCTCCTCATCAGTGGAAAGCCAGCCCCACATAGTACGGAACTTTTACTCCCTATTTTATGGAGAATATAAGGGCACATTGTCCCCCACGATGTGGTCCCACCACCTTGAACTTTGTAGAAGCTGTCGATATCCCACACTATAGATAGGGGATCAAAGGCTATTGTATAGGAGAGAAAAAATACATACTGTTACTTTGCAAAGAAGGATCAAAGAACAATCGTGGACTAGGCATTATTGTGGCTGAACTATGTAAAAAACTCTTGTGCATTGTTTATTGATAGTGTTATCGTTCTCTCCCCCTCGTATTCGTGATTATTGGATCAGTGCGGGCCGACGAATCTCAGTCGACCATTTACGAATGTCAACATTTTGACACTAAAAGGAGGGCTATTCTGATCAATGTCAATGGCAACGGGGAGACATTTAAGAAGTTCTGAAATGGCGGTCAATCAACTCGAAGATCAAGCTATTCGACTGCCAAAAATTCCACTTGTAGGGGATGAAGTCGTGACTGCTACACTTGCTTTTGTTCCCCCATTGGCTAAAACTACCTCAGGGGTCCCCTTACTGATTCCCTGTCAATCCGTAACACCTGCTCCAGGAATAGAAGCAGTTCTGGCCTGGAAGAATGTCAAGAGGCGTTGGAAAACACAGTCAGACAACTCGCGAATGTAGTGAAAATGTTGGCACAAGTGCAAACTCAGGTCGTCCAGAATTGGGTTGAGGTCGCACCACCTAGAGGTATCCCACAACCTTAGAATGAAAGACCCGCTTTAGATGAAAGGGAAAGTAGAGGAACTTCACGACCGACTAGATCCATACATTCCTCGAACTCACGATCCGGGAGATCGGGAGAATGGGGATCTCAAGGAAAAGGGCTAGAGACACACCCCATAAATCCGAGAACGAGAGCAAATAGTCACGAAGATCGCCGTGACGAGGTTCATAAAGGGAGTCGCTGGCATGGCAATCCACACCTGAGGGAGAGCTCGGCCAGGATCGGCTCAGGTCGCGCCACTCATTCGGACCTGCCAGGGAATGAACGACGATATCAGCCGAGAGCTCATTATTTGCTAGATCGAGGTAGCAAATGGGAAAAACGGTCTCCCCCCGGACAATCTTTAGATCAAAATCCAAATGTGGAGGAGTTACTACAGAGAATCCAACAATTGGAGCCGCGACATGGAGCTCATGGTCGGAAGAGAGACCGCGATAAAAGGACCCCGTTCTCAAGAGAAGTCAAACGAGAACCTCTCCCACGCAGATTCAAGGCCCCGAACATCCCTCAGTACAACAGAGAACAGTAACACTTATGACCATCTAGATGCCTTTAACGTCCAAATGGACTTGCAGACTTCAAGTTCGCTAGCCAAATGCCGGGCATTCCCCGTAACCTTAGGAGATATACCTTGAACATGGTTAAGAAATCTTCCCCCTCGTAGTATTTGTAGCTGGGAAGAATGCTAGAGAAGGTTCATCAACCAATATAGGTCGCTCCGGAGGTAGCTCGCTCCAACATGTCACCTAGCAAAACTTTGAAGGAATACATAGAGAGATTCAGACGCGAGGTCAACAATGTCGAGAGCCCCTCGGACGAGA
The DNA here is from genome assembly GCA_036245055.1 of Diospyros kaki. NCBI lineage: Eukaryota > Viridiplantae > Streptophyta > Magnoliopsida > Ericales > Ebenaceae > Diospyros > Diospyros kaki. Next base: position 8,330,718 of record BSEG01000010.1, read on the forward strand.
GTATTTTGACTGCAATATCCACGAGACATTGAAAAGATGGGAAGCTTTATGAGAGCATCTATATGTCCTCTGTAAGGGACTTGGGTGAATCCTATGAGCGAGTTGCAAAAGAGATAAGGTGGGAGTAAACTTTTGGCTTAAAGAAGCCCAGCAACCAGAAGGAAACAAATGGGAGCAATAACCAGAGCAAGAAGTGAGGCAATGACAACCATGATAAAGGAGGCCAAGGCCGAAATCCTAATGACCAAGTCGCCAAAAAAGTAAGGAATGAGTAGAGAAGTGAGCGACCTCCATACCAAAGTCGTTATGAGCACTACAACATCCTGTCTGACACGCGTTATAGGATTTTGACTTCCGAGAAGGGAAATGAGAATTTCGAGAAGCCTAGTCCCATGCGAACTCCCGATAGGTACAGAAACAAGGACAAGTTTTGCGCTTACCACAACAAGGAAGGACATAACACCTCTGAGTGTTGGGCATTGAAGGATGCAATCGAAGAATTGATCAGGAAAAGTCACTTGTGTGATTATGCGGTGTGGCTGAGGGATCAACTGCCCCAGCATCCAGCCTAACCAGAACCTTGTCAAGCTCCTGAGCAGGATCGGACACCTGCGGTAAGAACTATCTTCACTATTCATGGTGGGCCTTATATTGTAGGGACCTTAAATAGGTCGCACGAACGTTATGTACAGGAGGTCGGTCACCTCTTACTGACCGGGTATGGCGAGTAGGCAATTCCGTCAAAGAAAGCCAGAACAACCCCCAGTGACATCGTTTTTTCAAAAGAGGATACGAGAGAGGTGCATTGGCCCCACAATGACACTCTTGTGGTCCGAGCTCGAATTGGACACGTTGAAGTGTGAAGGATTATGATTGACATAGGCAGCGCAGTAAATGTGATGTATAGAGGATGCGTCGACCAAATGGGCCTGGGGTCGGACCAGTTAAAGGCGTCCCCAGAGCCATTTTATGGATTTATTAAAGATGCAGCGATCCCCATAAGACGCATTAGCCTCCCACTTACAATTGGGGACTCGGACTGCTAAGCTATTATGATGAAAGACTTCTTGATCATTGACTCCCATTTGGCGTATAATGTTCTCATGGGAAATGAACGACTTGAATTTGGTCATCTCAACAAAAGCATTGACAGCCAAATTCCCAACTCCGAATAGGACTGGATGCATTAGAGGCAAACAATATTCAGCGAGACGTTGTTACGAGGAGGCTTTGAAAATGGGATTCAAAGGAAAGAAAGTCAACATTGTCTCATGAGAAAGATCATAAGGTGTAAGCGAGAAAGGAGTCAATCACGACTTGGATCCACGTGAGGTGGATTGTGACCAAGCTGTAGGCCCTGTAGGCGAGCTGGAAGATGTTGTGGTTAGTAGCACTGATGCCGGGAAGTGTCTCAAGCTGGGTAAGAACTTTGTTCCTAAAGTGAAGACTCAACTGACCGACTTTCTTAAAGCAAACCTTGATGTGTTCGCCTAGAACCACGAAGATATGGTGGGAATAGATCCGGATGTGATGATGCACTGACTCAACATAGATTCTGACCACAAGCCGGTTTGCCATAAGAGAAGGCCTATGACTGTAGAGCGTTATGTGGCCTTAAAAGAAGAAGTGAGAAACTATTGGCGAACAAATTCATCAGAGAAGCCCATTACCCAGTCTGGGTAGCTAAGCCGGCTCTGGTAAAGAAGATGAACGAGAAATTGAGGACCTACGTGGACTTCACTGACCTAAATAAATCCTGCCCAAAAGATAGTTTTCCTCTGCCTAGAATAGACCAGCTCGTGGATGTAACGACCGATCACGTACTCCTCAGTTTCATGGTCGCTTATTTAGGGTATAACTAGATTCAAATGAAACCCGAAGATGAGGAGCACACCTCGTTTATTACAGATCGACGGTTGTATTGCTACAAGGTAATGCCTTTCAGATTAAAAAACGATGGAGCGACCTATCAACGCTTGGTTAACATGATGTTCAAGGATCTAATCGAGAGGACTATGGAGTTTTATGTGGATGATATGCTAGTGAAGTCCCAGCAAGTTGACGACCATGTTCACGACCTGGAAGAAATGTTCCAGATCTTAAGGAAATACCAGATGAAGTTGAATCCACTCAAATGCATATTTGGCGTAGCTTCTGGGAAGTTCTTAGGCTTCATGGTTAATGAGAAGGGGATCGAGGCAAACCTTGAAAAGATTCGAGCTCTGCTTGACATGAGATCACCGACCAAGATAAAAAAGTGCAGAGCCTTAACGGACAGATCGCTGCCCTCACAGGTTTGTCTCCAAGTCCTCCGATAAATGTATTCCATTCTTTAATATGTTGAAACAGGCCAAAGGTTTCTAGTGGATAAAAGAATGTGAGGCTGCCTTTCAACAGTTGAAGGAATATATGGGGTAAGCCCCACTTATGTCCAAGCCAAAAGAAGAAAAGAAGCTAATCACCTACTTGGGTGTTTCTCAATATGCTATTAGTGCCGTGCTGGTCCGAGAAGAAGACAAGGTGCAGTACCTGATATATTATGTAAGCCACAGACTGTTAGATGTGGAAACCAGATATACCCCAATGGAGAAACTCGCCTACTACCTGGTGGTGGCATCAAGGAAGTTTCCCTTACTTTCAAACCCATCGGATTGATGTGCTGACAAAATACCCACTAAAATAAGTCCTACAGAAACTCGACTTGTCAGGACGGTTACTCAAGTGGGCCATCGAGCTCATTTAGTTCGACATAGAGTATAAATTGAGGTCGGCCATAAAAGGGAAGGTGCTAGCAGATTTTATTACCGAATTCACGAAGCCAGCTGAAGAAGAGTCGGAGTCTCCAGAGAAACCTATATGGGAGTTATATGTGGACGAATCTTCTAGCGAGCATGGAGTTGGAACAGAGGTACTCTTTATTAGTCTGGAAAGGCACAAGATCCCGTACGCACTAAGGTTTGGGTTTAAAGCGACCAACAACGAAGCAGAATATGAAGCACTGTTGGCAGGGTTACGACTGGCAAAGGAAATAAAGGTAAGACGATTAACAGTCTTCAGTGATTCTCAACTCGTGATATACCAAATACGAGGTGAATATCAGACAAAAGATTCGAAGATGGTGGTTTATCTCCAGAAAGTTCGGGACTTAATGTGCACCTTTGAGAGGTGCGAGGTGAACCAGGTATCAAGGAACTAAAATTCACACGCCGACGCTCTAGCTCGCCTGGCATCAAATCGAGATGCAGATTCCTTGGAAGCCATCCGATAGAGTTCCTAGCAGGACCGAGCACAAAGAATCATAGCGAGGTGCTAGCAATAACGGCGGCCCCAGATTCGTGGATGAAACCCATTATTGACTACCTATAAGAGGGAAGGTTACCAGGTGACAGAATAGAGGCATGTCATAGCGAGCTCGGGCGGCCAGATACTGCATTCATGACGATATGCTCTACAAAAGGAGGTTCACTACCCCGTTGCTAAGATGCCTCGATGATCCCGATTGCCAGATGGTACTATAGGAAATCCATGCTAGTCATTGTGGAAATCATGCCAGGGGGCTATCCTTGGCCCAAAAGGCACTTTGCCAAGGCTTGTATTGGCCCATGATGAAGCAAGACGCTATGAACCTAGTAAAGAGATGTGACACATGCCACAGGTTCGCAAAGATCCCAAGAGCTCCACCAGCATATCTACAACAGATGAACAGCTCGTGACCCTTTGCTATTGGGGCATGGATCTAAATAGCCCGCTCCCAACAGCTCGCGGCGGATGCAAGCACGCTATAGTAGTAGTTGATTACTTCACCAAATGGGAAGAAGCAAAGAAGCTCGCACTGATATCCACGACAAAGGTAGAGAACTTCGTCTGGAGTAACATCATTTACAGGTTTGGAGTTCCCCAACAAATAATTACAGATAATGGGACCCAGTTCACCAGCGAGCAGTTCATCCAGTTCTGCGAATCGTTGGGGATCCAGAAGAGTTTTTCGGCAGTAGATCATCCTCAGGCTAACGATCAAGTAGAAATTGTCAACAAGATAATCAAGCAAATTCTCAAGACAAAGCTGGAAGACAGAAAGAGGGCTTGGACGAACGAACTGCAAATGGTACTTTGGGCCTACCGAACAATAACTCGGACCACAATGGAAGAAACTCTTTCTCTATGGTCTATGGATCTGAGGCGATGATCCCTGCAGAAAATGGGGTGATTAGTCAACGAAGAGCCACCTTCAACCTCGAAGACAATGACCAATTATTGGCCATAAATCTTGATCTACTCGATGAAGCGAGGGAGTTAGCTCACATGAGGGTAGCTATCTATCAGCAGGGGATTGCAAGGTACTACAATCGGAAAGTTCGAGCTCAGTGCTATAGTATCGGTGACCTCGTGTTGCGCCTTATTCTTCCCGAAACTCGCAAGGCTAGCGACGGAGCACTAGGCCCAAACTGGGAAGGCCCTTACATTATCAAAGAAAACTTTGGCAATGAAGCATACCACCTTGCAAATATGAATGGAGTTATTCTCCCACAAGCTTGGAATGCGGAGCATGTCAGACCATATTTCCCATAAGCAACGTCTTTTCTTTACATGATGTTTGACTGATGTTCTGCTTATGCTAATATTGCTCCATTAACGAATTGAATTTATTATCATTACTGACAACACTTATTATTTCCACTTCTCGTTAAATATTAAGTGATAAGAAATAATTCTAATTCGGGGTTAAAAGGCTATGGTTTGCGAGCTAGGGCCCATTCAACTTGGCCAACGTGCCATGGTTTGTGGCTTATCTGAGTATTCATCTTAGTCTTTTTCCTAGGTCGTGGTCGACGAACCAGAGCCCATTCATCTTGACCACGGTGTCATGGTTTGGTGCCTGTTGAGCCATCATCTCAATTGAAAACTTATAAGTCATGGTTCACTAGCTGGGGTCCTCTTATCTTAAGAAAACTCATGGACTGCGACCTAACTGAGTGTTCATCTTGACCTTGCTAAGCCCTTAAAAGTCATGGTACATTAGCTGGGATCAGATTATGATCTACCTGGGCATATAACTTGGTGACGAAAAGCGAATCAATTTAACATTGAGCTACCGTATGTTAGCTTAGATTTGATTCCATGATCATGACCTACTGGACATACAGCTCTAACTAACGATATCTCACTTAATATATTTCTATAAAGTTGCTTGGTTTTAAGATTTGTCATTTGCGAGCTAAAAGTGTTCTTGAACTAACTAATTTTAAGTTTGTCTTTGTGTTTGGCTTTCAGTTCACTGCAAAAGATGAATAAGCAAGAAATTCAATTGAATGAGGAAAGTACATTGCTTTCAAAGTCCAAGAACCAAAAAAAAAAAAAAAAATCCTAACGGCCCGGAGAAGTCAAGCTCAGAGCAACTGCATCTTGAGGAGTTAGATCGCGAGCATCTTCAGTAGAGAGGTTAACCATGGCCTGATCAAGCTTGGACTCGGTACTAGCGAGTCTGAAGTCCGCGGCATCGACGACATATTTCTTCACCCCTTCTACCGCTTCCTCGCCAAAGCAAGAGAAGTCGAGATCTGGATGCACTTTCTACAAAGTGAAAATAAATGCATTGCGGATGTCGAATTAAACCTCCTCACACTCCTTTGAGACCCAAATCTCGACGTCAACCTTCAGCTGTTCGACCTTCTTTTTAGTTGCTTCAGCTCGCTTCCATGTAAAAACCTCTTGTGCATTGTTTGTTGATGGTGTTATCGTTCTCTCCCCCTCGTATTCGTGATTATTGGATCAGTACAGGCCGACAAATCTCGATCGACCATTTTCGAACGTCGACATCTACCAAATCAAACGAGAGATTTGATTTGGTGCAAAAAACCACACTGCATTTTGCGGTTTGGTGCGGTTCGATTTTCACTGTTTCAAAATATTATATAATATATATAATATTATATATAATATATAAATTATATATTTTTTTAAAATTATGTATCATTTATGCGGGTGGTTCGGTTTAACGTTTGCCAAACTGCAAACCGCGCGGTTTGACAGTTTTCCAAACCAAATCGGACTGCTAGTTCAAAAAAATTGGCTCATTTCAGTCCGGTCCGGTTCGGTTCGGTTCGACTAAAAATCACGGTCTAGCGACTTTTTTGAACACTCCTAATTTGAGGTATTTGCATAGAAATTGTTTATAAATTTAAAATTAATTACTTTAGAGGACTTGTGTGATAAGGTTCACATATCCAAATTGTGCCTATAGCCTACAAGCGCCTCACCTTTGTATTCAAACTTAAAACACCAAAGTTTAACCTCAAGTTTTGAGGCCCAAGACCAACTCCACTATAGGGCCTAGCCCACCTTTGTTTTCAAACTTGAACACCAAAGTCTAGCCTCAAATTTTGAGGCCCAAGACCAACTCCTCTCTAAGACCATCCTCAATTGAGAGAGTTGGCCTTGCCTCTTTACTAAAAGGCTCCATCTTCATTGGTATCCTTTAGTTCTTCCGATTAGGATAGTTCATTAACTTTAGTTTATTAGATGTAATGGGTAAATAGTTGAAGGTTGTTGTGTCGTCTTAGTCAATGTTCACCCTAACCCAAGTTCTCAAAGAAAAAGATCACTATACGCCAAAGAACAACCCAACCAATGAGCTTTACGATATTGTTTGAGACAAGGTAAAAAGTATTAAATGTTTAGAATTACTTGGTTTACTTATGGAAGTTTCTATCTTTTCATATAAGCAATAAAATCAAGATACTTAGAATTATCATCTTTAAAAGTCGTAAACTATATGACTCTAAGTTATAAGAAATTATTATCAAATGAACTAATAAAAATGATATTTATCCTTAATTTTACAGATAAAATATCAGTCAGATAAAGATATGACCTTTGAATAACTTAGACATGGGATGAACTAAACATCTTCTATTAATAGTTATTTTTTGATAGAATTGTAATTTTTCCTTATCATCCACCTACAGTGGTAATGCCAGACCATCAACCGAATATTTCACTGCACAGCAAAAAAAAAAAAAACAAAAAAAAAAAAATCGATACTTCTCTATTATACCTGCACATGAATCTTGTAGTTATGCCTGCTGTTACTTCTCTATCTTCAGTAGTATCATTGTGCCTCTTTCTCCCAAAAAGCTTGAGCCTAAGAGTGTGTTAATCCCATGGGAGTGGGAGAAACTTGCGCCACTTGCCCGTAAGATAATTTAGTCTGGGCATTGATCTGTTAGGAACCGCGCAACCGTGAAGATTTGATTCTGCCTTGATTGATCCGTAGAACCGCAAACACGAACTCCTCTAAGTCGATCCACACGATCGGCCGTTTCCATGAACGCCTCGAGTAATGCTAGTAACCCTAGGTGCCTATGAGAGATCCGAAATTTCTCATTTTTTTCCATCTTCTTAAGTGGCCTATTTATAGAGTTTAAAAACCCTAATTGTGCCTTTTGGAAAGCCCCTAAACATTTTAGGCCCGACCCCTAATCATATTGGGTCGTATCTCTCTTTTAATTTGTGGAACGGGCTCGACCCAAGTGTGTGACCCCTTAGGTCCATCATTGGACTAGATGTAGGGCTAATTCTATTGGGATATATGAAGGTCCAACTCATTAGAATAATTAAACTCTTTAATTAAACTTATAGGCTTCACAATTAACTCATCTCATGGGTTTCTTAATTAAACTCTTTAATTAATAGTTTTAGAATTAATCATATTAATTCTAAAACCCTACATATCATGGTTAACGTCTAGCAACATGCCATGAACGCCTAGCCAACGATGAAAAACAGACCTTTACGATTGCAATTACCGTACAGTAAAATCTTTTCATCAATCTATGTCCCGATTGAATTTAGGGTATGGTTTTATGACGAAACCCTAGTCATTCAACAACTATGTATCCATTCCAGATTTATGACTTGTTTGATGAAATCAAAACACCTTTTGATTTCCACTTTACCTTGGCCAAGGATTTCCTCAGTCATGAAATCATCGGAATACATAGGACATCTTCTCATCTTATCGATAAGTGATGAATCCTATTTCGACATTCACAAGCCTTCATATGTGATAAGGTTACGCCTAGTGATAATTTGTTAATGACTCCATTGGAATCCAAAAAAGAACCAAAGCGTAACCAGTCAAATATAAGACTACCATGATGTCTCAAGTCTAAGGACCAGTCTGCACTATTGCAACACAGAAATTCCAATTCGACAATAAATAATTACCATTAGGAATTCTGTAACGGGTCAGTTCAGTGTACATATTCTTATAATAAGCACCCACATATATGCACTAGTGTTCACACACCAATGTCCATGAAACAAGACATTCTCTTAATTGAGCATGCATCATTTATGCTAGTCTATCCGAGTTATTAGTGTCCAATCCATAATAACTCTACGACTAGGAACATTTAAGATCAAGGCTTATAAGGAATATGTTTCATGATCGTCATCTCTATGCACGACCATATTCCATGAGCCTATCTGATCTATGGACTTTGTCAAATATAAAAATAATAAAGACAACCATTAATGACAAATAAAAACATAATGCCTTGCGATAATAATTGATTGAAGATAAAGAGTCACAATATAAAATATGATCAATTACATGTAAATATAATTAGTTTGTGGGGCATATCTCTAACATGATCTTGTGGAAAAATGATGTATTTGGACAAAACTGCCCTTGTATTATATGCATTGAGATTTCTTATCTCTTTTCATTGGCATTCTGACGTTTCTTTCTTTTGGTGAATTTATAAATTGGGTCATTAAGCTAATGCATCAGTTGACCCGTTCCACGGGTTTTGAGGGTACAAGTCAATTTTTTTTTTTTTTGAATTTGGACGAGATGGGCATTTTTGTAAAACGGAAAATAAAGCCAAGGTATTATAATATCAATTCCCTTTTTAAAACAAATAAGGAATAGTATTACCTTGAGAATTAATTTTTATTAACTGTTAAATAATATTATTTTATTTTATTATTTCCTCATCAGAACTTAATATTTGTTACAAGACAATGATTATAACTAGCACTCTTCTTTAAAAGCTTTACAAATTCTCGATATTTTTCGATCACGGTATTTAAAATGAGTTTTTCTACAAGGTCAGGCAGACAAATTAACAGAGGGGGTTATCGAATGAGAGCAAAAAGATGAAAATGCCCTCACTCACTTTACACATTTACAAAGTGGGCTACTGCCCTGCTCTCTCATCTCCCTTCCCATGGCCGTCGATGTAACTGTCGCCTCGTTGTTGCCTTCGCCTCGTCACCTCGTTGCTATCGCCTTGCCGATTGTTGCTGCATCCTCGGTAGAGGGAAGATGCATCGATAGTTGGCGAGGCGAGGCGATGACAGTGAGACAACGAGGTAAAGGCAGCGGCGAGGCAGCGATTGCATCGGCAGCCATAGAAAGGGAGATGAGAGAGTAGGATAATGGCCCACTTTACAAATTTGTAAAATAGGTGAGAGCATTTTGGTCTTTTAATCCCCATTAATTCAATAACTCTCCCTGTCAGTCTCTCGGGCAAAATAGATTAACTCATCTAAAATTATATGATGGCCCACTTTACAAATTTCAGTATATGTGTAATATTTAATTTCAACTTTGACTATTTCAACATTTAAAGACAATACAATACAATAAAATCCCACCAACTATTACCTTTACACATGCATTCCAATTTCTAGAGTACCGATTAACATATTCTTATTAGTTTTGCACCCACATTCAATTATCAAATGACAATGCTTAATCTGAAATTAATTATCAACACAATGTGAACCGTGTTTAATATTAACTAACTTTTGTATTTAACAGAGCACCACCAATACTCTTCAAGTATGGTAGCATTTTCCGTGAAATTGACACCACTTTGGTAGATTGTGAGAGAGCTTGCCGTCTAGTGTGGGATGGCAAAGAGAAGTAAGAGATGATGACTAATGATCGAGGCTGGTCCCCCTACCCCATGGACGAAGAAGAGTCAGAGGTCTTCGCAAGTTGGAGGGGCGGGCCGACGAGGAAGCAGCTAGGCAATGGGATGCTTTCTGGTGAGTGGGACGAAGTCTTCGGGTCAATGCACTGCCGTGATTGAGCTGCAAATTCCTTCATTAATTCATCATCTCAAACATGCATATTTAGCGATTCTTGTATTGTAATTCCCATCCTCTTTTGCCCAATTAAATTGCAGTGAACAGTTGGCATTCATATCGATGGCGGCTGTTTCTTTCTTTCCGTTTGTGGCCTTGTATTTCCTGTCTCATCCCGCTGTTTCTGCTCATGATAACAGCAACAATAGTACCAAGATTAGCTGTCCTACGTCGTTTCGCTGCGGAAATTCAGGACCACCGCTTTATTTTCCTTTGGCCGATATCTACAATCCCCAGTGCGGGCTGTGCACTGTGTTTTGCTCTGATCACGAAGATCCTGCATCATTTATCAAATTTGGAAGTGAAGAAAAATTTCCAATAACTGACATCTTATCCAAGCCCAGCGGTTACGGCCGTGTTACCGTCGTCGGTGACCCAGAGTTCACAAAACGTTTACGTGCCGGCGATTGCAGTGGCTTCAGGAATTTCAGCTTACCCGATTCTCCTTTTATTTCCTTCAGTATCCCTCACAGTCTGACCCTCTTCAAGTGCAGGAAAAGCTCTCCACTTAGCCCTCCAGCACATGATGAGTATTTCAACTACACACGCTGTGATGATTTCTATTTGTACTACAAGCTGCATATAGATGATCATCACTACATTTCTGCTTCTGCCGATTCTTTTCATGGCTGCGACACCATTCAGCTGCCTTTGACTATTAGAACTGAACCTGGTAAGAACGATGACGATCTATTAGAACACTTGGAAGGTAACTATTATATCGACTTGCAAGCGTCCGAGGATTGTCTCAAATGTCACGGGAGAGGAGGCCAATGCGAGACCACCATCAACCAAAAATTTCACTGCACAGAAAAAAAAAACGGTACTTCTCTACTACACCTGCACATGAATCTTGCAGCTACGCTCAGCAGTATCATGATATCATGCTTTTGTTGTTCGTTGAGAGAGCTTAAACCATTCTGTTTTTTAAGGTTTTAGTTTGTTTATTGCAGGGTCAAACCACAAACTGATCATCATCATTGGTAATTAAACACCTTCTACACTAACTTCTCTTTTTGCATATGACTTTGTTGTTCGGTTGATAAAGTTATAAGCTTTTTGGAAGTTTATTATTTTGTTATTCATTTGATAAAGTTGGAGAGACTTATAACTTACCCAGCTCATAAGATCTTTCAACCGTTTCTCTTAAAAGTTGGGATTTTTAGCTTTGTTTTTGATAGCTTATAAAATATTTAAAAAACAAAAACTATAATTGACCAAGAGAAAAAAATCAAAATTCATTCCTCAAAATTTAAAATTTACAAAAAAAAAAAAAAAATCAATTTATAAAACCTCCAGAACATATAAGCTACCATAATTTGAACAACGGTAAACACCTTTTACCTGTTAGTCGAGTATTACTTATTTATTTTCTTATATTCATTATCTATATATGTAAAAAGAAGAAATTATATCTTTTAATATAGTAATATCTTTTTAGAGTTTGGCGTTTAAATTAAAAAGTCAGCAAATAATTTCCTCTTTACTTTGTTTAAATTTTTCTATTTATTATTTATCTTTTCTTCTCTGCCTCCATGAAGGGAAAATGAATAAAATTGATACAAAATGAATTGTAAAAACATGTTTTTCCAAAAAAAATTAATATATTATAAATTAAAACAAACAATTAAGCCCATGTTGTTTTCGTTTTGAGATCAAAACCAATAAGCTACAAACCGACCCTAAGGTTTCTACTTTTAGTTTTGCATTTCATTTTCGTGATTTTTGGGAACAAAATCAGGAAATGTCATTTATTGTTTGCTGTTTTTCTTTTAAATTACTTTAAATCTTTCAAAAAGATTTAAACAATTTTAAGTAATCGGTGACTCCCAAATATGGTCCCAAAGTTGTCAATCAACATGCTAGGTTCTTTATTTGCTTTAAATGAAAACAAGAATTGGACAAAAACAAAACATATAAAAACTAGAAATAATGTGTTATATGTGTTTTGATGTTTATTATATGATAAGTACAATGTGTTTAGATGTCAAAATTCTTATACTCATTTAAAGTTATTGTAACCATTTGGATATGCTCGAAGAAACAAAAGGATTTTTTTTACATGAAAAATAATTATAAATAATTATTTATCATGAAGTGTTGGTCACGGCTATATATAGCCATTATTGAGGACAAGAAAAAGGAATTTTGTTTGACTAACTTGGTGAAAGTAATTTTTATGAAACTAATTAACCAACATAACTGACCTTTTCGAATCAATTTAACTATTACTTTTATGTATTGATGTAAGTGGATATATGTTTTACTCAAAAGTAGCATGTATAACCTATATAAATTTAAAATTATATATATATATATATATCTAATACTTTATGCTTGCTATTTCATCTTGAACGCTTGATTACAGGTATTGGAACTACTACATTAGTGGCCATGATATTCTTGTTCTACTATATTGAATGGAAACAGCTGTCAAAAAAAATTCTTTGTTTTGCAAATCTTGGGAAAATAGATGATCAAAATGTTGAGGCATTTCTAAAGAGTTTTGGTTCTCTTGTCCCTAAAAGATATAGCTACTTGGAGATTAAGAAAATCACCAACTATTTCAAAAATAAACTCGGTGAAGGAGGCTTTGGTGGTGTTTATAAAGGAAAGTTACAGGATGGGCACCTTGTAGCAGTAAAACTTTTGAAGGAATCAAAAGGTGATGGAGAACAATTTATTAATGAGGTTGCAAGTATAAGTCGGACATCTCATGTTAATATTGTAAATCTATTGGGTTTCTGTTGTGAGAATGGAAAAAGGGCTCTAATTTTTGAGTTCATGGCTAATGGATCTCTCGACAAATTTATATATGATAGAAATATGCCAAAAGAACATGATTTGGGATTGGAAGAATTATATAAGATTGCTGTTGGTGTTGCTAAAGGGTTAGAGTACCTCCATTTGGGTTGTAAGACAAGGATTCTACACTTTGATATAAAGCCTCACAACATTCTTCTAGACGAAAATTTTTGTCCCAAAATATCTGATTTCGGACTTGCTAAACAATGTCTTCATAAGCAAAGTATCATATCATTGTTTGGAACAAGAGGGACGATTGGATATATTGCCCCTGAACTATTTTCAAGAAACTACGGAGGGATCTCTTATAAAGTAGATGTTTATAGCTATGGAATGATGATTTTGGACATCGTTGTGGGGAGAGAAAATTGGAATGATTCAGCCATTGATTGTAGTAGTGATATGTATTTTCCAGATTGGATATACAAACATCTTGAAAAGGAACAAGAAATTGGGCATCATTGTATTGCAAGTGAAGAAGAAGATGAAAAAGCAAGAAAGATGATAATAGTTGGCTTGTGGTGCATACAAACCGATCCCTCAAATCGTTCATCAATGACTAAAGTGTTGGAAATGTTGGAAGGAAGTCTACATTCATTACATGTCCCACCCAAACCTGTCTTATTTTCTATTAATGGACCGGTAATTACACATTGTCCAACCACAGAAGACATCACGTTATGTTCATCTAATGTGAGTTAGGAATGCAGAATTCTTTGAAAAGAAAGGTATAAAAATATTCATCTATGTAAGTTTTAGAAGTTTTTATTGATTATTGGGTTAGTAATAAAAATCTCAATTATTATAATAATTTGTATCTCATAAAGTGAATTTTAATTACTTACTATATATGTATATATTACATATTGATATGCCTATATAAAAAACCTAGGGAGGTGGAAGGTGGACTCGGTGGGAGGGACTGCAAGATAAAACTCAAATAAGTAAGTTTCAAAAAAATTGTCACAAGCTCTTTTGGGATAATCAATTCGAGATAACTCTTTCAAAAAAAGAAACTCGAATAAGCAAGTCTCAAAAAAATTGTCACGAGGTCTTTTGGGTTATCAATTCGAGACAACTCTTCCAGAAAAATTACTTTTTTCAAAAACGTTATTTTCTTTGAGAGAATTCTTCTCAAATAAAAAATTATAACACGTCTCAACCAAAACTTTAACTCATTCACATTGTCACCAGAATGTAAATCAAATGGAGTTAAATTATTGTGTTTTTGAACTCAATCTGACTTGAAAATATAAAGTTTTATTTTTGAAAAATTATCTTCTTCTTTTTTTTTATCTTCAATCTAGTTAAATTTGTTTAGTTGTTCTCTCTAAGTTTTGTTTTTTAATGAGTAATTGGGTATTTTTATAATAAAATATTAACATTTGTGTCAAAAACCTAATAACATTTAGAGAGAGAGAAAGTGAAGACCGTGATTTTAAAATTTACAAGTGCAATTGTTTTGAAACATCCTCCCGCATGCTTCATATATTCTTCATGTTAGAAGGATTATATCATCTAAATTAGTAGTTTGAATTCAAATATTTCATCTTTTATTCGATTTTTCATGTGATGCTCGAGATATATCCTAACAAAAACTATTGACGCTTTGAGTTTTTTCAATAAATACTTACCTACAAATAAAACAAAAAAACCCAACTCTGTCTTTAATCAAGTTTAAGTAATTCAATTTTATTCTATGATTACATTAGTTTTAAGTTTAGATAATATTATAATTAATTGGAGTCTAAATTTATTTAAAACTGACACTAATCCCACCCAATACACCTCTGTCGTTAACCTATATAGTGATGAATGCACATTACAACAACATGAGAAATGATGAAGCAGCCATGCCACGCATGCCTCCTATCACTTGCCCACAAAAAGCGGGCACCCATATCAGTTTGAATCAATGATACCAACATGTCTTTATCATCACCAGGCAACTATCAGCCCCTCTCGATAGGGCCAAATATAGTAATTATTTATTTAATTAATATTTTAAATATTATTTAATAGAGAATTATTGTGTTTTTAAAGCACACATATTTCTTTTAAGTAAAATAAGAGACCTGCTTTTTTATGAAAAGTATAAAAAAATTTTATTGAGACTTACAATTATTAATAAATAGACTGTAACTTTTATAAATATTGGCTTTAACTTTATAATTAAATCACTTTTTAATACCTTATTATTCTTTTTAGTTATTTTTTAATCTATATTATAATAATAAAATATTAACCATAGACTTATCACTTGCTTTCAATGTTAATAAACATAATACTACACCCACTTGTCAAACATTACTTTATTAACATTACTTTATCACTTGCTAGGTTCAGGTTTGTTTTCTTTTCTTTTTTTCTTGTGATAAATGAAAGTTAAAATTTGATTGGCGCTTAAATTGATCCCATAGAAATTGTTTATAAATTAAAAATTACTTTAGAGGTTTTGTGCGAGAAAGACACATACAACAAATACTTATAAACATAAGCTTCTGATAGAACTGTAAGGATAGAAATTCTCCAAACAATCATGGCAAACATATAAGAGATAAATGAAATAGAAGCATAAATCACAAAGAAAATAAATAACGCAAAAGAGGCACATATTTTTACTGTGGTTCACCCAAAATGGGCTACGTCCACGTTGAGCTCTAGCGAGAAGAGCTCACTGCACTATGAAGGAAAGGATTACACCGACTCACAACAGTTCTCGGTACATCACTAGCTTGCGAACAAAAACAAACCCAATGACCACACAAACAAGATCACAGGTCAACCTATCAAGCTAGTGTACAAAAAGAATAAACAGAGCATATACAGAGGATAAAAAATAGAGACGAAAAGGATTACACAAAACCCTCTTAAAGAGGGAACCCTCCTGAACCTCGGCCAAGAGACGAGTGAATACTGAAACCCTAATCCCCCACTGCTTTGCTCTCACCTTTTTGTTTGCTGGTTCACATCTCGAGGAGCAAAATAAATGCAATGATCGAAGGCTGAGATTGCTCCTCATAAAGTATGCACAAAGGGCTAAGATTCAATCGTGCATCACGATTGATTATTCCAACAAAATTGATCAGAGGCTGGGAGAGATATCGACAGAGATTAATCGGGCGCAATCAAGGCAGCAAGGATGATGCCACGTGTTACCATCTAACAGGGCCAAGTGGAAGCCCGCGGTTGCCACACGTGGTTTACCCTTTCAGTTAAGCAGAACGACACCGTTTGGTGCTTCACCTTTATCAATCTCCACCTTGAAGCATCAAACCATTCGGAGAACCCTCACCCTATCAAAGTGCAGTATGCTACAACCCTCACCTTCACAGCTCTGGTTGAGAGATCAACCTACTCCAACATTCAGCAAGTTCAAGCAATGCTTGAACTTGGTTGCAGTTAGAGTTTTTGTCCCTATATCAGCTAGGTTATCTTCTGTAGGCACCTTCAAAATACTCACAATGCCATTTGCTGTTAGGTCTCTAACATAATGATACCTTACCTCAACATGCTTTGTTCGTTCATGATATACCGGGTTCTTGGAGAGGTGTATGGCACTTTGACTGTCTGAGAACACAGTCACTTTGTCTTGTAGCAACTAGATCTCTTTTAAAAGACCTTGTAGCCAAATAGCCTCCTTAAAGGCATCAGTAACAGCAACATACTCAGCCTCAGTGGTGGACAAAGCCACCATAGGCTGAAGTTGGGATTTCCAACTGATACAATTTCCACCCAAGGTGAAAATGTATGCAGTTGTTGATTTCCTCGTGTCCTTATCACCTGCAAAATCAGAATCTACACATCCCACAAGATTTAGAGTATCAAATCTTCTTTTATAACACAGGCCAATGTCTATGGTTCCATTAATATATCTTAACATATATTTCAATGCATCCTAGTGAGTTTTTCTAGGATTTGACATGTATCTACTAAGAAGAGATATTGAATAAGCAAGATCAGGCCTAGTACTAGTCATTGAATACATAACAGTTCCGATAGCATTAGCATAGGGGATATTTTCCATTTTAACTAATTCTGAATTAGTTGTAGGACATTGAGATTTAGATAGAGAAAAGTGTCCAGCTAAGGGAACTCCTACAGCCTTACAGTTATGCATACCTGTTGTGCCATGTAAAAAGAATGAAAATAAAAAATCAAAAAAAGAGAAATAGCAAAATGGAAGAAAGCTGGCGGTAACAAATTGCCGCCAGCTGGCAAAGATTTGCGGCTGCCTCGTAGCCGCAGCCGTGAGGTGCAACCTCACGGCTGGCGCATGCCCAGCCGCATGCCGAGAGGTGAAGTCTCGCGGCTGCCTGCCGCGAGGCACAGCAAGCCTCGTGGCTAGGCACCGCGAGGCACTGCAGCCTCGCTGCTGTTTGCCGCGAGATGCAGCCTTGTGGCTGCATGCCGCAAGGGTGCAGCCTCGCGACACTTTACCGCGAGGGGTTGCTGCCTTGCGGCAGTGTTGGCCGCAAGGCACACCGCCGTGAGGCTCAGCTGCTCGCAGCTACATCGTAGTAACCCTCCCATTTTCTTTGGCTTTAACCCACTGAGAAAACGCCACGTGTCGGCACCAGACACCCTTGAGATCCGTGCCCTATAAATACCCAGCTACAGGACATTAATGGGGACTTCCGATTCTGGTAAAAATTTACACTTTGATTGCACATTTACTGCTTCTTGTGAATAGTCATTGGCATTGGGGACTGACTTTGGCATCGGAGGGTCTTCACGGGGAAGATTCCCACGAGCCTTCTAACCTATTTTCTCAGTGCTAACAGGGCCAAAAGTTAACGGCAAAGGCTTGTGGCGAAGTCAGTGGCCAAGGCTAGTGGTAAGAGCTTGTGGCAAAGGCTTATGGCAAAGGCTAGTGGTAAAAGGCTTGTGACAAAGGCTAGTGGCAACGGCAAAGGCTTGTGGGGAAGCTAGTGGCCAAGGCTAGTGGCAAGGGCTTGTGGCAAAGGCTAGTAGCAAAGGCTTGTGGCAAAGGCTAGCGGCAAAAGCTAGCGGGGAAGGCTTGTGGCAAAGGCTAGTGGCAAAAGCTAGCGGCGAAAACTTGAGACAAATCCTTGTGGCGAGCATCCTAACAGCAAACTCTCTCATGACAGCATCTCTAACGGCAACCTAACTTCACCCGACATCAAGCTTGAGTGGACCCCACACATCACAAATTTTAATTGTTGTATTTTGGCAACAACAATTTGGCGCCGTCTGTGAGAAACGCAACAAAAAGCCGCTTTTTAACACGAGATGCCGAGAGGGACAAGATCAGCAAGTTGGGTTAACCCACCTGACCCTACCCGTAGAAACGCTCTTACCCGAGCGGGAGCCATGAAAGGCCCTCATCAAGTGCACTCTACAGTGCTAGAATTTTCAGTAGAACATCCTAACAATGAAGCGCGTTCAGGGAACTTTCCGGTGCTCGAATGCAACCATACCACTGGACCGGGGGGCATGGAGCGTTCCGAGCAAGGAGAAGCACATGTGGTTGGATTGAGTAGATATGCAACAAGGCAAGAGAAGCAAGTCCCACATACAGCGCCTGCTAGTCAGGAACAACACTCCCTTGAACAGTCTTCAACTCCAAATGGAAACCTCGTAGGGACTTCAAGAATAGCTCCACCCACAATCTTACTCTCAGATTATGAACTATTGCAGAAGAATTTTGAGGAGCTGAAGCAACAAAATGATAAGCTTAGGATGAACAATGAAGAGAATATGAGGAGGCTACAGGGAGTCACTACATTGTTACGTGAGCTAATGTCGGACATTCACATCCCCCACATGGGATAAATCGGTACGAGAAGGGAACATCAGAGATCCTAGAACAACCCTCAAAAGGACACACGCCAAGGTATAAGAATCAGAACTCCAGGGCTAAATAGCCAAGTCCCGGAAGTAACAGACTCGAGAAGGAAAAATAGTAGGAGGGCAAGAAGAGCTCCCATGTATGGAGAGACAACAGAAAACACCTACTCGGGAGTCCCTTATGACCCATCTCCTTGCCAAAATGAAGCGAAACTAGAAACACTCAGCACGTCTGACATCAAACGCCTCATAGAAGAGGTGCTAGAACAAAAGTTGGTAATGATGGTGCCAAAGGTAACTCCTCTGAAAGGGTTTCCTCTATCTGATGAACTCCAAAGGCAACCAGTGCAACCAGGGTTTGAACTGCCACAACTTTCGGTGTACTCAGGAAGGGAGGACCCCGAGAAACACTTACAATGTTTTGTCGCAGTGGCTGTATTACATGGGTGGAATGAGGTCACCAGGTGCAGGGCCTTCCCACTCTCCCTGGCAGGACAAGCTCAGCAGTGGTTCACTGAGATACCAGCTAGACATATACGGTCATTCGAGCAATTGAAGAAAGAATTCCTAAATGCATTCTCCATCTATCTCCCAAAAAAGAATAGCACAATATATCTAATGAGCTTGCAGTAGAAGCTGAATGAATCCCTAAAGCAATACATCGAGCGATTCAGAGCCGCGACGCAAGAAGTCAAGGATCTCCCAGCCGGATTGGCGGCATCAGCTGATCGTGCTGTCGAACACCGATAGATTAGATGAATAATGATTCGGATTTGCAATAAGGGTGCAACCCTAAGTCGTCTCCCAACGAACCTCAAACGGATCTGTCAAAACAAGATTAAACGAGGGGGGTTGTAATGAAAACCGAAATATAAACGTTCAAGAATGAAACAACGATGAAGTAAAACGTAACCCGCTACAAACCCTACCTCCTTACCACGGTAATCCTCATCTCATTTATGAAAACAATCTGTTTTGGTTTGATTTTCATTTGATTTGAAAAACTCTTCTACAACCGTAAAAGATTAAATCCAATCGAGCAATCGCTCATACAAATATACCGTTTCTTTCTAATCAAAGCCTCAACCGAGTACGTCAATTAAAACCATCCAAAGATCATGCATGCATTCACACAATCGCATAAAAGAAACATATATAAACTTAGAGAAGGGAAAGAAACAAAATCATCTATAAAAACATGAAAATCGAATTCCAAACCGGATTCAACAATATGACCAAGACTCAAACTGGGTAAGGGGTACGAGAATGTAGCGAATCACAAGTGAATTAGCCTTCCATATTCTTGGTTGAAATTGTGAGAATTCTCCCAAAATCGGCCACACCCAAAATCGGCCACTTAATGTGCTTAAATATAGCTTAGGGAGGAAACCCTAAGTTACCGCAACTTCACAGCCGATTTCGAATAGGATAGCGTACGTTCTGGGCTTTGGCCCCTTCATCAAAATTGTAGATCAGGAAGAGTAGATGAATTTGGGATTTTAAATAACTTGATTTGGATATCGAACGCCCAAGTTATGGCCTTTTAAAGATTCAGCATCTGTGTGGCTTTCCTAATTTGACCCAACTTTCTGGTCCCGACTTTGAAGTGATGTTTGGAGGCCCAAACGAACTTGGATTTGGACCTACCATACCATTCCAGAAATCCCAAGAAGTCCTCTACAATATCTATGAAGACATTATTCACGTTCTGAGATTATAACTTGGCTAAAAACTTGAAAGAAACACAAAAGGTCAAATATGTGAGCACACTTTTGCTTCTTTGTCTCCAATCTCCTTGTTTCCCTTCTTGCCATCAAAATTCCTCATGACCCAGGAAGCCCAAATCTGTCCAAAATAAGATAAAACAGTGTGAAGCCCAATTCCTATAAGATAAAATAAAACAAAATCAAGATGAATAAAATGATACAACTAACGTGCAAAAAGACTAAATATGAGGACTAAATAATTTGAAAATATGCGCTCTATCAAATTCCCCCACACTTAGACTTTTGCACTCCTGGGCAAAACACTAAATGCTAACATTCACTCTTTCAAACAAAAAGGATGCGAAGAATGAAAAATGAGAGGCACGACAAGTTTTATAGGAATTCAACACTCAAAGATCATCTTTCTTACACTTCCCAGACAAATAAGTAGCATGACAATTTTACTTGGCAAGACGAGTCAAAATAAGAAGAACCTTATAAGAACATGCTGTCAAGTTCCTCACATGCTATGCCTAACTCCACCCAATCATAATTCCACTACCAGATATGCTCATCTTCTAAATCTCTACTCTCAATGCTTTATGCATGCAAATCAAAAGGACTTTTATTCATGGCTCCAACATGGTAAGGTGAAAGGGATACGAAGATAACAACGAAAAGTAAACCTTAGGAAGAAAGAAAACATTCAAGACAACCCAAGATCAATGAAGAACTATTAAGCAAGCAGAAAATAGATCTTTTTTTTTTTTTTTTTGAATGGTGGGTGCGTTTTACGCTCCATCCCAACCTTGTTGAGTGCGTTTTACGCTCCATCTCACCTTGGCCTTTGGCCTTTCTATCTATTTTCTTTTGATTCCAAAGGATTTGCTTAATATTTTTTCCATAATCAAGGGATGCAATGAATGTTCTTCAACCTAAAGAAGGGAAATGATCTCTTTTTTTTTTTTTTTTTTTTGAGAAGTATGGCGAGTAAAATGAAAGAATGCCTTAATCATCTTTTCACATGCATGAGCACTGATAGCTTCAATAAAGATTCAAAACAAGCTTTAGAGTGATACCCATAATTAGTGAATGCATGCATAGCATAAGAAAGAACATGCACAAATATCCTCACAAAGACTACCTCAATCAAGTCACCAAGCCAAACTCATTGCCAATTTACTTGAAAGCCCAAAAAGATAAGATCGACTTTCTAATCATGCCAAATTCTTTCAAACTCAATTTGCCTCATTTTGCCTCTTTTTTTTTTTTTGAAAAGAAACTGCTATTCTAAAACTCCCCCCCCCACGCTCAAACATTACATTGTCCTCAATGTAAGCATGCAGCAAGAATCAGGTATAGGACAAGTAAGAAAAGTAAGGAGAGAGAAACAACTTGGTGGTATCAAGTCGAGGGAAGGTCCAAGAGAGATAGCTCCTCCACTGTGTGTTCTGTAAAGCCCTCGTAGAAATGCTTAAGCCTCTGCCCATTAACTGTGAATTTCTTCGTAGTCGACTCGTCCATAATCTCAAGTGCACCATAAGGAAAAACATAAGTAACCACAAAAGGACCAACCCATCTAGAACGCAACTTACCAGGCATCAGCTTTAGGCGTGAATTGTAGATGAGGACTTTATTGCCAACATGGAACTCCTTCTTGGCAATCAATTTGTCGTGTGCAGCTTTGGTCTTTTCCTTGTAGATCCTGGAGTTCTCATATGCCTCTAACCTCAATTCCTCAAGCTCTTGCAATTGAAGCTTCCGTTGAGAACCCGCTTCTTTCATGTCCATGTTGCATTGCTTTACCGCCCAATAGGCCTTATGCTCGATCTCTACCGGCAGATGACATGCTTTTCCAAAGACCAGTCGATATGGGGACATGCCGATCGGAGTCTTGTAGGCTGTGCGGTAGGCCCAAAGTGCATCTTCCAACCTTCGGCTCCAGTCTTTCCTGTTGGGATGGACTGTCTTCTCTAGAATCTGCTTGATCTCTTTGTTTGAAACCTCAGCCTGCCCATTGGTCTGTGGATGGTAGGGCGTCGCCACTTTATGTAAAACTCCATACTTTCGGAGCATGGATTGCATCTTTCTGTTGCAGAAGTGGGATCCTTGATCACTGATGATGGCCCTGGGAATGCCAAACCTACAAAAAATATGAGATCTAACAAAATCTGCAACCACTGAAGAATCATCAGTACGGGTGGCTTTAGCTTCCACCCATTTCGAAACATAATCCACAGCCAAAAGAATGTACATAAAACCAAAAGAAATAGGAAAAGGACCCATGAAATCAATGCCCCATACATCAAATATATCACAGAATAATAAAGGTTTCTGAGGCATTTCATTTCTACGTGAAATTGAACCTGTGTGTTGGCAATGTGTACAGTTCTTACAGAATCCATATGCATCTCTGAAAAGGGATGGGCAATATAACCCTGCATCTAAGACCTTTCTAGCAGTACGTTGCGGACTAAAATGACCACCACATGTAAGAGTGTGACAGAAATGTAGGACAGATGTGAATTCATGATCAGGGACACACCTCCTAAGGACTTGATCACTACACAAGCGCCACAAATATGGATCATCCCATACATAGTACTTAGCCTCGCTTTTAAATTTATGTAATTGTGCTTTCTTAAAATGTGCAGGTAATTCAGAAGCAACTAGAAAATTTACCATGTTAGCATACCAAGGTTCAGTACCATGTAAGTGATAAAGTAACTCATCTGGAAAATTATCTCTGATAGGGGGATGATCCAAGTCAGACGAGTCAGGAGAAGCAGGTATCCGGCTTAGGTGGTCGGCAACCAAGTTTTCAGCTCCAGTTTTGTCTTTGATCTCAATATCAAATTCCTGGAGTAGCAGCACCCACCGGATAAGCCTAGGTTTTGCATCGGGCTTCTTCAGAAGGAACTTCAGGGCTGCATGATCAGAAAACACAATAACTTTAGATCCCAATAAGTATGATTGAAATTTATCTAAAGCAAAGACAATGGCTAAGAGCTCTTTTTCAGTCGTGGTGTAATTGGCTTGAGCACTGTCCAGGGTACGTGAGGCGTAGGCAATGACATGCGACTTCTTATTCACCCGCTGAGAGAGAACGGGGCCTACTGCAAAGTTGGAAGCATCACACATGAGCTCGAAGGGAAACTCCCAGTTGGGTGGCTGGATGATCGGTAGAGAAGTCAATCGCCTCTTAAGTTCCTCGAAGGCTTGCTTGCATTGTTCATCAAACTTGAAATCCACATCCTTTTGGAGGAGGTGGGATAATGGAATGGAAATCTTACTGAAGTCTTGGATGAACCTCCTGTAAAACCCTGCATGGCCAAGGAAAGAGCAAACTTCCCGCACAGACGCGGGGTAAGGTAAAGAAGCAATGATATCCACCTTGGCACTATCGATAACGATACCTTGTTTGGAGATAACATGACCTAAGACTATGCCCTACTCAACCATGAAGTGACATTTTTCATAATTCAAAACAAGGTTTTTCTCAACACACCTTTCCAAAACTTTACCCAAGCTAACCAAGCAGTCATCAAATGAGGTGCCATAAACAGAAAAGTCATCCATGAATACTTCCATACAATGCTCAAGAAATTTAGAAAATAAACTCATCATGCATCGCTGGAACGTACCTGGAGCATTACATAGGCCAAATGGCATCCTTCGATAGGCAAAAGTGCCAAAAGGACAAGTGAAGGTGGTCTTCTCCTGATCCTCTGGTGCTATGCATATCTGAAAATAACCAGAAAAGCCATCAAGAAAACAATAATGAGATTTACCTGCTAACCTCTCCAACATTTGGTCGATGAATGGAAGGGGAAAATGATCTTTTCTGGTTGCTTGGTTGAGCTTCCTATAGTCGATGCAGACCCTCCAGCTGTTCTGCACTCTCATGGGCACTAGCTCATTTCTTTCATTAGCCACCATTGTGAAACCTGTCTTCTTGGGGACAACCTGCACTGGACTCACCCACTTGCTATCAGATATAGGATAAATGATACCAGCTGAAAGTAACTTACTTACCTCTTTCTTGACCACATCTAGGATGGTGGGATTGAGTCTCCTCTGTGGCTGCCTAACTGGTCGGGCTCCTTCCTCTAAATGAATCCTGTGCATGCACAAAGAAGGACTAATACTTGGTATGTCTGCCAAGGTCCAGCCTATTGCTCGTTTATTCCTCCTGAGTAGGTTCAACAATCTCTTCTCTTGGTCAAAGCGGAGGTTGTTGGCTATGAGCACTGGCAACTTCTCTCCCTCCTCCAAGTAAGCACACTTGAGGTTGTCAGGTAAGGGTTTGCACTCCAAGGTAGGTGGTTGTTGAATTGAAGGCAACAACCTGTTTGTGTTTAAATCAAGAGAATCATCTTCTTGCATGACATTCTCAGCAAGGGAAACATTCGCTATGGAGGGCTCATAAGAGTTGTGTAAGGCATGCTGAAAACTCATGTCAGATTCAGAAAGATTTAAAAACTCATCTATCTCAGAACAAACGGCACACTTACTGAATCCATCATGATAATCAGGGCAATGCACACTATCAAGAAAGTCATGGATGGTGGGGAACTCAGAAACAAAGTCAGGAATATCAGCACATGCAACATCAACCATCAAGTCAATAAAATTAACATGCCAGGAAGAATGATCTTCTGAAGGATACTTCATGGAATCAAGAATGTTGAAATGGATAGTATTACCAGCAAATTCCATAGACAAAGTACCCTCATGCACATTAATTATTGTTCTAGCAGTTTTTAAGAAAGGTCTGCCTAGTATCAATGGTGCATGTCCAAGTTTGTTATCATCTTCCATATTTAAAACATAAAAATCAGCTGGGAAGATAAGATCCTTAACCTTAACCAGCACGTCCTCCAAGACTCCCGTGGGATAGACCGTGCTCCTGTTAGCTAGCTGGACTACCACTCCTGTGGATTTCAATGGGCTAACCTGCAAGGATGCATAAACAGACTTAGGCATTACATTAATGGAAGCACCTAAATCTAGCAAAGCATTTGTGAATTGCAGCTCTCCTATAGTGCAAGGAATGGTAAACGTCCCTGGATCTTTGCATTTCAAAGGCATGGCGGGCTGGATTAGGGCTGAGACATTCCTTCCAAGGTTGACCTGCTCATTTCCCTTCAGCTTCCTCTTGTGGGTGCACAAGTCTTTGAGAAACTTGGCATACTTGAGAATCTGTCTGATGGCCTCCAAGAGTGGTATATTGACTTCGACCTTCTAGAAAGTCTCCATGATCTCCTTATCCAACTCAGCTTCTTCCCTTTTCTTGTTTTGAGTGGCTCTATGGGGAAAAGGAAATGGATTGGTGTAGGGGTGTTCTCCCTTGTCTTGATCATTGTTGATGTGCTGCTTGGCCCTTTGAATTGAGAGGGGTTGCGACTCTTCTTTTCTATCAGTTTCTTCTTGTGCCTTCTTTGGAGCATTCACTTCTTTACCACTACGCAGCATGATCGCACTCACATTTCCCTTTTGATTGGATATTAGCTGTGAAGGTAGCTGACCTGAGCCTTGACTCCTTAGCTCATTTATGTTAGTTTCTAACTGCCCAATCTGTGTCTCCAAATTTTGTATGGTGGTGTCAGTCCGTTGTTGGAATTTGAGAGTATTGGCAGCCAATTGCTGCACTATGTCATTCAAGCTCGATTCTGTCTTGGGTAATGTCTGTGCTTGTTGCTTCATTGGTGTGGCATTACTCTGACCCGGTGCATTAAACCTCTGTTGGAATGGTTGAGTTGAAGCACCCCCATATCTAAAGTTGGGATGGTCTCTCCAGCCCGGATTGTAGGTGGGAGAATAGGGATCATACCTACTCTGTTGTGGCTGGTGCTGAAACAGTCTTCCAGGGAAGATTCCATTGCATGATTCTGTGTTATCCTGCAATTGTGGGCACTGATCAGTTACATGTGAAGATAATGAACAGATGCCACATACCTGTTGGGGTTGGTTTCGATCAAGGGCTAATTGGCGAACCATTGAAGTGAGTTCCTCCAGCCTATTTTCTATTCTCCTTTGATCCATAGGTGCAAGAAAACCAACCTCATTGACAGTCTTCATGGGAGTGTTCAACCTGGTACCAAATTGTTGTGCATTTTGAGCCATCTTTGAAATTAAGTCCCGGGCTGTAGCTGGTGTCTTTTCCACTAAGGCTCCTCTAGATGCAGCATCCACTAAGTACCTGTCCATGGGGAGCAAACCTTCATAAAAATATTGAATGAGGAGCTGGTCACTTATCTGATGATGAGGACAACTAGAACACAACTTCTTGAATCTCTCCCAATACTCATGCAAGGTTTCTCCATCTATCTGTCAGATGCCACAAATGTCCTTCCAGATGGCTGCTGTTCTGGAAGCAGGGAAGATCTTCTCCAGAAATATTCTCCTCAGGCCATCCCAATTGGTAATGGAAGCAAGTGGTAAGTAATACAACCAGTCTTTGGCAGCTCCATCAAGAGAGAAAGGGAATGCCCTTAGCTTTATTTGTTCTTCATCAACCCCTTGCGGCCTCATGGTGGAGCATACCACATGAAACTCCTTCAGATACTTGTGTGGATCTTCACCTGCAAGACCATGAAACTTAGGCAACAAATGTATCAATCCAGATTTCAGTTCAAAATTTGCCTCTAATTGAGGATACTGAATGCACAAGGGTTGATAATGCACATCAGGGGCAGCTAATTCTCTAATAGTTCTGTTAGCATTATTCCCATTATTCCTATTCTCATTGCCATTGTTTTCATTAGCGGCCATATTGATCAGTTTAGGTTGGAACTCAAACACAATATCAGAAACAGTGGGAAAGACACTATTAGTCACTGCCCTATCTTGAGATCTAAGTTCTCTTGCTTGTCGCCTAAGGGTTCTATCAATTTCTGGATCTAAATCAATTAGGTCACCCTTAGATGATCTGGTCATGCATTAAATATCAACAAGAACAAAAACAAAATAAAACACATAAGGAAAAATCACATAAACACACCAAGAAAACACAAAATGGCCCAAAAAGTGGTCTAAACGTTGGAATTTGGCCAAAATACGCCCTTCTCACTATAAATTAGTGTCTATTTCTCCCCACACCCCCATTCCTTTGGACACCAAAAATCAGGGCTTTCCGAGATAGTCGTCAGTGGTGAACAGTGCTGTTTATGGAAAAAAAAAAAAAAACCAGAAAACAAGCAAACCGAAAAGAAAGACACAAAGAAGCAACAAAAGAAAGCAACAAAGAATGAAAGAGAATTTAAAAAGAAACAAAAGACAAAAAACAAATCTTGTTATGGCAGAACAGATTGACGGTTCCCCGGCAACGGCGTCAAAATCTGATCGTGCTGTCGAACACCGATAGATTAGATGAATAATGATTCAGATTTGCAATAAGGGTGCAACCCAAAGTCGTCTCCCAACGAACCTCAAACGGATCTGTCAAAACAAGATTAAACGAGGGGGGTTGTGATGAAAACCGAAATATAAACGTTCAAGAATGAAACAATGATGAAGTAAAACGTAACCTGCTACAAACCCTACCTCCTTACCATGGTAATCCTCGTCTCATTTATGAAAACAATCTATTTTGGTTTAATTTTCTTTTGATTTGAAAACTCTTCTACAACCGTAAAAGATTAAATCCAATCGAGCAATCGCTCATACAAATATACCGTTTCTTTCTAATCAAAGCCTCAACCGAGTATGTCAATTAAAACCATCCAAAGATCATGCATGCATTCACACAATCGTATAAAACAAACATACATAAACTTAGAGAAGGGAAAGAAACAAAATCATCCATAAAAACATGAAAATCGAATTCCAAACCGGATTCAACAATATGACCGAGACTCAAACCGGGCAAGGGGTACGAGAATGTAGGGAATCACAAGTGAATTAGCCTTCCATATTCTTGGTTGAAATCGTGAGAATTCTCCCAAAATCGGTCACACCCAAAATCGGCCACTTAATGTGCTTAAATAGAGCTTAGGGAGGAAACCCTAAGTTACCGCAACTTCACAGCCAATTTATAATAGGATAACGTGCGTTCTGGGCTTCATCCCCTTCATCAAAATTGTATATCAGGAAGATTAGATGAATTTGGGCTTTTAAATCACTTGATTTGGATATCGAACGCCCAAGTTATGTCCTTTTAAAGATTCAGCATCTGTGTAGCTTTCCTAATTTGACCCAACTTTCTGGTCCCCACTTTGAAGTGATGTTTGGAGGCCCAAACGAACTTGGATTTGGACCTATCATACCATTCCAGAAAACCAAAGAAGTCCTCTACAATATCTCTGAAGACATCATTCACGTTCTGGGATTATAACTTGGCAAAAAACTTGAAATAAGCACAAAAGGTCAAATCTCTGAGCACACTTTTGCTTCTTTGTCTCCAATCTCCTTGTTTCCCTTCTTGCCATCAAAATTCCTCATGACCCAGGAAGCCTAAATCTGTCCAAAATAAGATAAAACAGTGTGAAGCCCAATTCCTATAAGATAAAATAAAACAAAATCAAGATGAATAAAATGACACAACTAACGTGCAAAAAGACTAAATATGAGGGCTAAATAATATGAAAATATGCGCTCTATCATCAGCCTTACTAAACGGAACTACATACACCCCGCTTAGAAGATCCTTAGCCTTCTTTGAGCCAAACTCTTTGACGAAGTTGTTCGATTGAGCAGAACAGTTTATCATCCAAATGGAAATTTTGGACGCAGGGGAAAGTAATAGAAGAGGGAGGGAAACTCAGCACGAAGTGCGAAAGACCCAACAGGTACTTACCGCCGACACGATAAAGCGAGGCGGTTGGGAAAGCTTGGAACACCGTGCACCTCAAGAAGTACTTCCCAACTTTAGCCCCAGCGGAACGAACAAAGTGCGAGACGCAGAGTCGAGTCTGTCATCTGAAGCATTGCTCAGCCCGGCTGAAGGCCGGAATTGTCCTTAATTTTCCATTGTAATAACGTCCCCCGATAAATAAAAGAATATACCCTCTGTATTCCCGTGGAAGTAGGCAAAACTATAAGCCGAACCACGTAAAATCTCCGTGGGCCCAGATTATTTGTATGTGTCATGTAGGTATGGCGGCTTAAGCACAGCTCGCTTCCAATAGGTCAAGTCGCCTAGCGGCAATCTGGTGCCGATGACCATGGGTTAGCCCGGGATCACCAAAACATCTGATACCTATGCCCGCAGACTCACCTGGATCCCTCGTTTGAGTTTAGTGCTATGCTTTTTGGCTAGACCCAACTCCCTGGTTGATCCGGTGCCTAGGTCTCCCGGCAAACTCTGATGTCTAGTAGGAATCCCGTGTTGGACCACTGGCCAAACCCAGATTCCCTGAGGTAGACTGGCCCAAGGAAGGCAGAAAAGAAGCAAAATGATCGCCTGATAGCTCTAGCACAAGACCTCTCCCAAAGGTCAAGTCGCCTAGTGGCAATCTGGTGCCGATGACCACGAGTTGGCCTGGGATCACCAGAGGATCCGATGCCTATGCCCGCAGACTCACTTGGATCCCTCATTCGAATTCGTTGCTATGCCGTTTTGGCTAGACCCAGCTTCTTGGTTGATCTGGCGCCTAGGTCTCACGGCAAACTCGGATGCCTGGTAGGAATCCCGTGCCAGCCTACTAGCCAAACCCAGATCCCTTGAGGTAGACTGGCCCAAGGAAGGCATGAAAAGACAACTACCCTATAACAAACTCTGCCATGACCCCGCTTATCGGAATTGAGTCATTCAGTTGCAATCTGGTGCCTATGACCACAAGTTGGCCCGGGATTTCCAGAACATCCAATGCCTATGCCCGCAGACTCACCCAGATCCCTCGTTGGAGTTTGGTGCTATGCCTTTTTGGCTAGACCCGACTCCCTAGATGATCCGGTGCCTAGGTCTCTCGGCAAACTCGGATGTCTAGTAGGAATCCCGTGCTGGACCACTGGCCAAACCCAGATTCCCTGAAATGGGCTAACCCCGAAAAGACAAACATGGAGAACACAATAGCCCGAGCATTATGATCCATCATAGGATCATCGGATGACCCGGAGACTGTGCTCGTAGGCTCGCTGGACCCCTTGACTGAGTCCGGTGCTATGCTCCCAATTAGACCCGACTCCTTGGCTGATCCAGCGCCTAGGCCTCCCGGCAAGCTCGGACCCTCGGCGAGAACCCCTCAGTGGAAATTATCTCCCAAGGGCATGGTTGCCCAGAAGATAATTTGGTACCTAAAGCCCTTGGCTAACGTTGGATCTTCGGGCATCTTGGAACCTTTGATTGAATTCAGGTGCTAAATCCGACTCTCTGGCTAATATTCTACTCTTCAATTTTGTCTAAAGACAAAACAGAAGAGTGGGGGGCAATTGTTATGCCATGTAAAAAGAATGAAAATAAAAAATCAAAAAAAGAGAAATAGCAAAATGGAAGAAAGCTGGCGGCAACAAATTGCCGCCAGTTGGCAAAGATTTGCGGCTGCCTCGCAGCCGCAAGAAGCCGCAGCCCCGAGGTGCAACCTCGCGACTAGCGTATGCCCAGCAACCTCGCGGTGCCTCGCCGCGAGGCACTGCAACCTCGCGGCCGCATGCCGCGAGGTGAAGTCTCGCGGCTGCCTGCCGCGAGGCACAGCAAGCCTCGCGGCTAGGCGCCACAAGATGAAGCCTCGCGGCTAGGCACCACGAGGTGAAAACTCGCGGCATTTTGCCGCGAGATGCAGCCTCACAGCATTTTGCTGCGAGATGCAGCCTCACGACATTTTCCCGCGAGGGGTTGCTGCCTTGCGGCAGTGTTGGCCGCAAGGCACACCGCCGCGAGGCTTAGCTGCCCGTAGCTACATCGTAGCAACCCTCCCATTTTCTTTGGCTTTAACCCACTGAGAAAATGCCACGTGTCGGCACCAGACACCCTTGAGATCCGTGCCCTATAAATACTCAGCTACAGGACATTAATGGGGACTTCCGATTCTGGTAAAAATTTACACTTTGATTGCACATTTATTGCTTCTTGTGAATAGTCATTGGGATTGGGGACTGACTTTGGCATCAGAGGGTCTTCGCGGGGAAGATTCCCGCGAGCCTTCTAACCTATTTTCTCAGTGCTAACAGGGCCAAAAGCTAATGGCAAAGGCTTGTGGCGAAGCTAGTGGCCAAGGCTAGTGGTAAGAGCTTGTGGCAAAGGCTAGTGGCAAAAAGGCTTGTGACAAAGGCTTGTGGCAAAGGTTAGTGGTAAAGGCTAGTGGCAACGGCAAAGGCTTGTGGCAAAGCTAGTGGCCAAGGCTAGTGGCAAGGGCTTGTGGCAAAACCTAGTGGCAAAAGCTAGCGGCGAAGGCTAGTAGCAAAGGCTTGTGGCAAAGGCTAGTGGCAAAGGCTAGTGGCAAAAGCTAGCGGCGAAGACTTGAAACGAATCCTTGTGGCGAGCATCCTAATAGCAAACTCTCTCGTGACAGCATCTCTAACGGCAACCTAACTTCACCCGACATGAAGCTGGAGTGGACCCCACACATCACAAATTTTAATTGTTGTATTTTGGCAACAACAAACCTTTGTACAGGTTTAATAAGAAAGTCATGTTGATGAATTTTCAAAGATGATTTACTTCTTTCTCTCTCTATTGTCATTCCTAGAATTTTCCTAGCTGGCCCTAGATACTTCATATCAAAATTAGTGTTTAACATTAACTTTAATTCACTAATTTTATCTTTAGATTTACTGATTATCAGGATATCATCTACATAAAGTAGTAGATAAACAGGGATATTAGAGAGAATAAAATAGAAGCAATTATTATATTGACTTCTTATAAAACCAATCCCTAAAGCAAAACTATCAAACTTTTTATACCATTGTCTTGGCGATTGTTTTAGACCATACAAGGATTTTTTGAGTAAGCATACATGATTAGGATGAGTAGGATTAATATAACCAGTTGGCTGAACCATACAAATACATTCATCAAGGTCACCATGCAGGAAGGTTGTTTTTACATCTAATTGTTCTAATTCTAAATCAAATTGAACAACAACATCAAGTATCATGCGAATGGTCTTAAATTTGACTACTAGTGAGAAAATTTTATTGTAGTCTATACCCCCCCTTTGAGTGAAGCCCTTAGCAACCAATCTAGCTTTGTATCTAGGTGGATCAGTGGGAGACATACCTTCTTTTAATTTGAACAGCCATTTGCACTGGATTAATTTCTGCTTTTTAGGTTTGGGGACCAAGGTCCAGGTACCATTTACCTTGAGGGAGTTCATTTCCTCATCCATGACCTGTCGTCATTTAACACAAACTTTGGAGCTGATAGCTTCTTCATATGAGGTTGGCTCACTGCTCCTTAATTCCTTTCCAGCAATTAGAGCACAGTACACTAGGTCAGAGTAAGCATACCTTGCAGGGGATCTAGAGACCCTCTTGCTCCTATCACGGGCTAGTTGATAGCCACTGAGATCTTAGGGTGAGCTATGATGCTCCACCTCAATCTCAGGTTTATTTTCTTGTTCCTCTTGATAATCATCATGATCAGAGGTACTGTCATCATGAGACATAGGCAAGGTAGCATCTTGCTGGTTTTGATCAAGTGAGGATGGAGCAGCTGGCAAGTCATTATTTCCTGCTGGTTGCTCCATCTCAATTTGAGGACCCCCTAATACAACAAAGTCATCTAGGTTTTCTTGAGTGCTTGTTTCTTTTATGTTGTTGGTTTTACAAGGGAAAACATTTTCATTAAAGATAACATCTCTACTGATTATAATTTTAACTCCAGTAGATTCCCTATCCCATAACCTATATCCCTTGGTACCTTCTTGGTACCCAACAAACACACATCTGATAGACCTAGGTTCAAGTTTGCCTTCTGATTTATGAGCATAGGCTTCACAGCCAAATACTCTCAAGTAATTAAAGTTCAGTTTTCTACCAGTCCAAGTTTCCTTAGGGCATTTAAACTTTAAAGCAGTAGAAGGGCTTCTATTAATCAAATGAGTTGCAGTGGATAAAGCCTCTCCCCAAAATGACTTAGACATGTTGGATGTGAATAATAGGCATCTAACTTTCTCAAGAAGTGTTCTATTCATCCGTTCTGCTACCCCATTTTGTTGGGGAGTATTTCTGACTGTTTTATGTCTAAGTATACCATGATCATTACAGAAAATATCAAAGGCTTTACTGTAGAACTCAAGGCCATTGTCAGTCCTAAGGGTTTTAATTTTTTTATCTATTTGATTTTCTACCAATGTTTTCCAGGTTTTAAACTTCTCTAGGGTCTAGTCTTTTGATTTTAATAAAAATACCCATACCTTTCGAGTAAAGTCATCCACAATAGATAAAAAATACTTGTTACCTCCAAAAGTGGGGACCTGAGAAGGCCCCCATAGGTCAGCATGAAGATATTCGAGGCATGCCTTCGCCTGGTGAGTTCCCTTATGGAAACTCAGCCTGTGTTACTTGCCCAGAACACATGGCTCACAAAAATCGAGGGACCCAACAAGCACTGTTCCAAGGTAACCTTGGTTTGACAGTGCCTGGAGACCTTTCAAGCTCATATGGCCAAGTCTCAGGTGCCATATATCTGTCTTATCAATGTTAGCTATGCAGGTAGAATGAATGTTAACAAGGGAAGAGTAACAACCATTTAAAATGTACAAGCCATTTTTCTTAGTTCCTGACAGAATAAGATTATCATCTTTATAAACATGCAGGAAACCATTTTCAGCTCTATATGAGTAACCTAACTCATCAAGTGTGCCAAGAGATATTAGATTTCTTTTTAGTCCTGGTACATACCTTACATCAGTTAACATTCTGATTTTATTGTCATGTAATTTTAAGGATATGCTACCTATACCTAGGATAATGCATGACTGATTATTACCCATGTATACAGTACCCGTTTCCCTCTTATTAAAATTTTGAAACCATTCTCTATTTGGGCACATATGAAAAGAGCAACCAGAATCCAATACCCATTCATGTTCAGCAGATAAACTAGCGACATTAAGAACTTCAGCTAAACAATTAGAGGTTCCAGTATTTACATTTGTGTTTCCCCCTTGTTTTAATTTCTTAATATAATCATAGCAATATTTCTTAATGTGACCTTCTTTTCCACAGTGATAACACTTCCATTTTTGTTTACCCTTCTTATCCTTTTTCTTACCCTTTTGTCCTGACCTGTTTGAGTGATCATTGTTACTGGTAAATGATTTTTTCTCATTTTTACTCTTTACGAACAGATTATTTCCAAACCTTTTAGTTGTTCCTAGTTCCAGTTCCCTAGCTTTAATACCCGAGATAACAAGATCTAAAGTAGGAACAATGCCAGTACACCTTAATGCATGCTTTACTACATCATAGTCATCAGGTAAAGAATTTAACAGAATTATAGCTTCACTTGTGTTAGCTAGTGCTTGATCAGTACCTCTAAGTAATAATGCAAGTCTACTGAATTCATCTATGTTTTCATCCATTGACTTAGATGTGTTCATTTTGAAATTAAACAACATGCCTTTCAAGTATACTAAATTAGGTGTAGACATAACAGAGTATAATGATTCTAATTTATTCCATAAATCAATAGGGGTTAACATACCATCTACCTTGCATATGATAGTGTCACCAAGGTGAAGAAAAATGAGGTTAAAAGCCTCTTCTCTTATCTCTTCTGTTCTTGCAAGCTGGTCAGGTGATCATTTTCAATCATCGGTTTCCAGTGCTATAAGCACCTTATGATGGGAGAGAAGAACTCTCATTTTCTTTTTCCAGCTACCAAAATCTCCTTTGCCGTTAAATATTCCGATTTCAAATCGGTTGGACATCATCTTCGCCTTGCATGAAGGTAACTTACAGTGACTCTAGACTCTTACTAAGACACACACAGCAAATACCCGCTAACTTAAGAATCTCAGGAAACCCTAAAAGTACAGAGACCACAAAACAGACGAAGCCCTAGATTTGAAACCAATTAATTTAGAGAGTATTCAAAAAACCTCTAAATTATAAATAGAAACCCCAGTAAACATAAGCTTCTGATAGAACTGTAAGGATAGAAATTCTCCAAACAATCATGGCAAACATATAAGAGATAAATGAAACAGAAGCATAAATCACAAAGAAAATAAATAACGCTGATGTACCCGGAAAGATGAAGGCAGACAAAGCGGCAGCAAGGAAACAAAAAAAAGACCCCCTTGGCCTTTGGGAAGTCGACTGGCACGGCCGAGTAGCTAAGAAGCCTCGGCGT
The DNA here is from genome assembly GCA_036245055.1 of Diospyros kaki. NCBI lineage: Eukaryota > Viridiplantae > Streptophyta > Magnoliopsida > Ericales > Ebenaceae > Diospyros > Diospyros kaki. Next base: position 8,366,439 of record BSEG01000010.1, read on the forward strand.
GGCCGAGACGCCTCGGCCACTCGACATGACCGAGTGGTCGAGGCCACTCGGCATGGTCGAGTGGCCTGGCCAACTCGGCCTGATCGAGTGGCCAAGGCCACTCGTCGAGCCAAGTGGCCAAGGCCACCCGGCCAACTGCCAAAAGTGGCCTGGCCACTCGAGCTGACCGAGTGGCCAAGGCCACTCGTCGAGCCAAGTGGCCAAGGCCACCCGGCCAACTGCCAAAAGTGGCCAAGGCCACTCGAGCTGACCGAGTGGCCAAGGCCACTCGTCGAGCCAAGTGGCCAAGGCCACCTGGCCAACTGCCAAAAGTGGCCAAGGCCACTCGAGCTGACCGAGTGGCCAAGGCCACCCGACCAACTGCCAAAAGTGGCCAAGGCCACTCGGCATAGCCGAGTGGCTTGGCCACTCGAGCCGACTGAGTGGCCAAGGCCACTCGCTCCAAACGAGTGACCTCGACCACTCGGCAGCTTCCGAGAAAGACCCCCCACCCAAGTGGGGGGGTCACCCGACATCGCCCGAGACCCTTCGTGGTCCAGCCCATGGGCCCCGAGATTCCCGCCGAAAATATCGCGAGAACTCTCTCTCTCCTCCACTATAAATACAAGACTTGATTTTCGACTCAAGGTACGTTATTTTGAGCAATTGAAGTACAATTTTGCATTTTCTCTCGAGATCTAATTTAAGCATCGGAGGGTTTGCGTGGGGACCCCCACCCGCGCCCTAACGGTGCTCTCGTTTTGTAGGCCTCTCGTCACTTGAAGGCCACTCGTCACTTGGAGTCCACTCGTCACTTGAAGGCCACTCGTCACTTGGAGGCCACTCGTCACTTGGAGGCCATTCGTCGTCTCAAGACCACTCGTCCATCTCAAGGTCACTCGTCCGACACAAGGTCACTTGTCCGTCACAAGTTCACCCGTCTGTCATAAGGCCACCCGGTCACTTTTGGCCACCCGATCACCTTCAGGCCACTCGGTCACCTTCAGGCCACTCGGTCACCTTCAGGTCACTCGGTCACTTTTGGCCACTGGATCACCTCGAGGCCACCAGATCATTTTGAGGCCATCAGATCATCAGCCCCCAAAATCATCAGCCCACAAGATCATCAACCTGTCAGACCATCAGCTCCGTCGGTTTATCAGATTTGGAACTCCACCAGATCCCATTTCTCGTCCAGATTTTCATCAGTGAAGGCACGACTTTCAAGACTCTTGCGTCTATCCTCAATTAAAATAGATTGTTGTATTTTGGCAACAACAATTGGCACTGTCTGTGGGAAACGCAAGACTAAAAGTCAAGTTAAGAATGGCAAACACCCGTGGACACCGACGAACTCTCTCTCAAGGCGTAGAAACGCGCCTACCACCACGAAACACTCAGCAATAGGGAGCGCCTCCTCCCCCACATAATGCTCAACCTGAAGGAGACGACCGCTCCATCCCGCAGGTGGGGAACCAAACAGTCCCATCGCTACCACTTATCAGCTCAAGGCTACCTCCTACTGATCAAGCTGGGGCTTCATGACAGCCATCACATACGGTACCGTGGGAAGAGTACGAAGCATTGAGACAACAACACGTTGAAGGCATGCAAGCACTTCGAGACATGGCTGGTGTCCTTCAAGGTATGATGCATGTAGGGACATTACCTGATACACTGAAAAATTTTATGCCATTCCCAGAACCTCAACCCGAAGTAGGGGCCGACTCCTACCAAGAAGCTACTCCCGATTCTCATTCTCGAACTACGCCTAGACGAGAGGGTAGGCCTAGGTCATCACCTCCAAGGAAGAACCCTCATTCCGTACCGCGAAGAAATGAAAACCCCATAATGGAAAACAGGACTAGAAGCCCTCAAAGACGAAGGTATCATGAAACAGTGGGCAGTACCCCAACAAGATATGACAATCAGACAACAGCTACTATGAGGGATGATATGAAATGAGTAGTAGAAGAAGTGCTTGAGCGAAAAAAGCTGATCCCTGCAACAGAAGAACACCAACGAAGGAAAAGTCCTTTTACGACAGATATATTGGAGAGACCGCTGCCTCAAAAATTCAAAATGCCACAAATCACCCTCTACTCCGGAAAAGATGACCCATATGATCATGTTCAGAACTATGAGTCACTAATGATGTTGCATGGGTGGGATGACGACATTATGTGTCGAGCATTTTCCTTAACACTGTCAGGACATGCTCGAACATGGTTTAACAGCCTTCCAGAATCCTCTATTTCCTCATTTGGACATCTTAGGACAGAGTTTACCAAAGCTTTTGTGATTAACAGTCGAAGGAAAAAGGATACCACCTATTTGCTCAGTATACGACAAGGGAATAAGGAATCCTTACGACAATTTGTGGATAGATTCTGGAATGCCACCCTTGAAATCCCCGACTTGCCAGCCCAAGTGGCAGTGTCTGCTATGCTCCAAGGGACGCGCCTCACTTCTCTACAGGAGTCACTTTCTTTAGACCCCCCAACGTCCCTAGCCGATCTATTTGTCAGAGCAAACAGGTATATCCTTCACACTGAAATTATAAGGAACGTGGAAGGGAATGAGGACAAAGAAAAGAAGAGAAAGGAGCGAGAAGGGAAAGAAGAGTCTATCCGACGACAAGAAAGAGTTAGGTGTCCAGATGCACCTAAACCTCTCTTTAATCATTATACTCGGCTTCTACAACCCCGATCAACTATATTAGCTGCAGTTGAAGGAGAAGGACTCCTTAAACTACCTCGCAGAGTTGACCGACCTATGGAAAAAAATCAAGGAGAGTATTGCAGATATCACCGAACTCGGGGGCATTCCACTGATCATTGCCGAGAACTGAAGAACCAAATTGAGATACTCATCCGTGAAAGGCACTTACAAAGGTATGTGAGAAAGGAAGAAGAAGAAGAAAACAGGGAACTCCGATAAAGGGAAGACAGGCGTGATGGGCATGAAAGGCCAAACCCAAGGCAACAAGAAAGAGGAAGAGATCATCGACAAGATACTCGTGTAGACAATGAGCCGACCCAACAGGCCATTCACGTTATTTCAGGAGGGGAAACCCTAAGAGGAGACACATCAACCTCTCGAAAGGCATATGCACGTCAAGCCTACCAAGTTAACTCAGTAATGGAGGTAAGAGACGATGAAGAGCCTATCACCTTTGCCCCAACTGATCGAGGCGACATAATACTCCCACATGATGATCCCATGGTTATCTCAGCAGTCGTGGCCAAGCACCCCATCAGCAGAATTTTAGTGGATAGTGGCAGTTCTGTCAAACTGATTTATTGGAACTGCTTTGAACAAATGCATTTATCCCATGATCGATTGAAGAAAGTATCCTCTCCTCTGTATAGCTTTACTGGAGAAGCGGTACCCGTTGCGGGATCTATTCAACTACATATCACGTTAGGTGAAGACCCCCAACGTGTAACTCGACAAGCGAATTTTATAGTGGTTAAAACTTTCTCGGTGGCATACAATATGATCTTGGGACGCCCATTACTCAACGATTTAAGGGCCGTGGTATCCTCTTGCTACCTATTGATGAAATTCCCTACACCCGCTGGGGTCAGACAGGTTAGAGGACATCAAAAGAAGGCACGAACTTGTTATGTGTCATCTACAAAAGGGAAAGAGCTGAAGAAACCTTATCCATAGCCGAGAAAGCTATACATAAATCCTTGGAGGAAGGAGCTGCACGTAAACCTCAACCTGTTGAAGAATTAGAAGTAATACACCTAAGTGAATCAGATTCTGAGAAAGTGGCATATGTGGGATCCCAGCTTCCGGAGCGTGTGAAAGAAGAAATAACCAGATGCCTGCGAGAAAATTCAGACGTGTTCGCTTGGAAGCCGAAAGATATGCCAGGGATTAGTCCCGAAGTAATATGCCATCACTTGAATGTGGATCCCCACTTCAAACCAGTCCGGCAAAAGAAGCGAAACATTGCCCCAGATAGGCTACATGCGCTAGAAGAGGAGGTTGACAAACTACTAAAGGCAGGTTTCATACGAGAAGTATTGTATCCAGAATGGTTGGTCAATGTTGTTATGGTCCCGAAACCTAATGAAAAATGGCGTGTTTGTGTGGATTTCACCAATCTCAATAAGGCGTGCCCCAAAGACTCCTACCCGCTACCACGGATCGATCGCCTCGTGGACGAAACATCTGGATACCAGTTTTTAAGCTTTTTGGATGCATTCTCAGGGTACCATCAAATAAGAATGTACCCTCCAGACCAGGAAAAGACGTCATTCATCACTGAAAAAGGGACATACTGCTACCAAGTCATGCCTTTTGGACTTAAGAACGCCGAAGCCACTTATCAGCGCATGGTGAACAAGGTCTTTAAAAAACTGTTGGGCGACACAATGGAAGCCTATGTGGATGACATGATAGTAAAAAGTCGAGAGAATGAATCCCATGTAGAAAAGCTAACGCGGGTGCTTGGGGTCTTCAGGCAATACAACATGCGGTTAAATCCCGCGAAGTGTGCATTTGGAGTACAGTCAGGAAAATTCTTGGGATACATGATCACACAAAGAGGAATCGAGGCTAACCCTGAGAAAATTCAAGCAATATTGGATATGGAACCACCCACGTCAACTAAAGAAGTTCAGCGATTGACAGGACGAATGGCAGCCCTGGGACGTTTTCTCTCCAAGTCAGTCGAAAGAGAACTGCCCTTCTTGCGAACATTGAGAGCAGGTAAAAAGTTTGAGTGGACAGAACAGTGTCAAAAATCATTTGAAGCATTAAAAGAATATTTGAAAGGAGTTCGCCTGTTAACACGACCAGAGACTGGAGAGACGTTATACTTGTACTTGGGGGTCAGTGATGAAGCCATTAGTGCAGTATTAATCAGGAAAGAGGGACAGGTGGATCGACCAATATATTATGTCAGCAAGGTATTACAAGGCCCCGAGACACGTTATCCCATGGCAGAAAAAATGGCATTAGCCCTACTAAATGCATCCAGGAAATTGAGGCCATACTTCCAAGCCCATCCGATTATCGTACTTACAGATCAGCCTTTACGAAGTATTTTACAAAAACCCGAATGTTCGGGTTGCCTCACCAAATGGTCCATTGAGTTAAGCGAATATGATATCCAATATCAACCTCGACAAACTATAAAAGGACAAGCGCTGGCTGACTTTATTGTGGAATGCACTCACTCCAACAAAATAGGAGAAAACAAGCAAGCAGTATGGTTGTTATTTGTTGATGGAGCATCTGGCTCACAAGGAAGCGGAGCAGGAATAGTACTAGTATCCCTTGAAGGAGAAACGTTGGAATATTCTCTACGATTTGCTTTTTCAAGTACCAACAATGTGGCTGAATATGAAGCCTTAATTGCCGGAATGAGGATAACAAAAAAATTGGAAGTAACACGATTAGTTGCCCATAGTGATTCTCAGTTAATTGTGCAGCAATTTCAGGGACAATTCAAAACCAGGGAACAAATAATGGCTCAGTACTTGCGTAAAGTCAAAGACCTGGCCCAAACATTCCAGAGCTTCGAATTAACACAAATAAACAGATCTCTTAATGGGCACGCTGATGCTTTATCTAAATTAGCATCCACCAGAGAAATAACAGGAAGAGCAGTATTTGTGGAAAGGCTACACCATCCAAGCATTGAAGAAAAAGAAGTGTCGTACATTGAGACGAAGATAGACTGGAGATCGCCTTTCTATCGTTATCTCACTAATAATGAATTGCCAGACGATCCACAAGAAAATAGAAGGCTTAAGATGCGGGCTTCAAGATTCACTATCATAGATGGGATATTATATAAGCGAGCTTACACTACACCTCTTCTCAAATGCTTAGGCCCTCAAGAGGCCGAATATATCCTAGCAGAAGCTCACAGTGGAATGTGTGGAGAACATCTGGGAGCAAGAGCCCTGGCGACCAAAATATTAAGAGCTGGTTTCTTTTGGCCCACACTAAGGTCAGACGCGCTAAAGAAAGTTAAGTCATGTGACAAATGCCAGCGACATGCTCCAGTCCAATCTGCTCCAATATCCCAGTTGCAGCCTGCATTCCAACCCATACCCTTCGCTCAGTGGGGCTTGGACATTTTGGGACCCTTCCCTCAAGCACCCGGGCAAAGAAAATTTTTAATAGTAGTTACTGACTACTTCACCAAATGGATTGAAGCTGAGCCGTTGGCCACCATTACAACACGAAAAGTAGAAGCGATGGTGTGGAAAGACATTGTTTGTCGATTTGGAATACCCAGAATCATCGTCACGGATCATGGGAAACAATTCGATTGTGACTCCTTGAAAAAATTTTGCGACAATCTAGGGATTCAACTAAGATTTGCCTCGGTGGTGTACCCCCAAGCCAATGGACAAGCTGAGGTCAGTAACCGAACCATATTACATGGCTTAAAAACTCGACTTGAAGGAGCCAGAGGCACATGGGAAGATGAGCTACTCACCATTTTATGGGCTTATCGGACGACTAGTAGAGTCGCTACTGGAGAAACTCCATTCAATCTTGTATACGGGACAGAAGCCTTAATCCCCATAGAAATTTCAGCGAAGTCCCCAAGGTTAATGGCATATGAAGAGGAGGATGGTGTGAGGAATTCTGAAGCATTACGAGAAAATTTGGATCTGATTGAAGAGCAGAGAGATAACGCTGCCATGAAGATAGCCGCATATCAAAGAAGAATAGCCAGTTATTTCAATTCTCGGGTTAAGAATAGACCCATGACAGAAGGAGATTTAGTACTTCGGAGATCTGTCGTAACCAATGCGCTAAGGGAAGATGGAAAGCTACGAGCTAATTGGGAAGGACCGTATCGTATCCTAAAGCTGATCGGACCCAACACTTGCATCTTACAAACTCTTGAAGGAGACACCATGGGAAAAACATGGAATCTGAATTATCTGAAGTTGTATACAAACGATGTACCTAAGCAACTATCTACAATAATATGAAGTCCTGAACAGGACCGTGGACGTAGGCACACTTTGCCGAACCACGTAAAAAATGCTTGTGTCTGTATGAATGCCATTTTATTTTTGCAGAAATGCGATCGAGCCCGTTGTCCCGCCTATGGCCCGGCAACGAGGTAAAATTCGATCAAGCCCGTTGCCCCGCCTGCGGCCCGGCAACGAGGTCAAACGAAATCGAGCCCGTTGTCCCGCCTATGGCCCGGCAACGAGGTAAAATTCGATCAAGCCCATTGCCCCGCCTGCGGCCCGGCAACGAGGTCAAACGAAATCGAGCCCGTTGTCCCGCCTATGGCCCAGCAACGAGGTAAAATTCGATCAAGCCCGTTGCCTCGCCTACGGCCCGGCAACGAGGTCAAACACGATCGAGCCCGTTGTCCCGCATATGGCCCGACAACGAGGTAAAATTCGATCAAGCCCGTTGCCCCTCCTACGGCCCGGCAACGAGGTCAAACGCGATCGAGCCCATTGTCCCGCCTATGGCCCGGTAACGAGGTAAAATTCGATCAAGCCCGTTGCCCCACCTGCGGCCCGACAACGAGGTCAAACGAAATCGAGCCCGTTGTCCCGCCTATGGCCCGGCAACGAGGTAAAATTCGATCAAGCCCGTTGCCTCGCCTACGGCCCGGCAACGAGGTCAAACACGATCGAGCCCGTTGTCCCGCATATGGCCCGACAACGAGGTAAAATTCGATCAAGCCCGTTGCCCCGCCTACGGCCCGGCAACGAGGTCAAACGCGATCGAGCCCATTGTCCCGCCTATGGCCCGGTAACGAGGTAAAATTCGATCAAGCCCGTTGCCCCACCTGCGGCCCGACAACGAGGTCAAACGAGATCGAGCCCGTTGTCTCGCCTATGGCCCGGCAACGAGGTAAAATTCAATCAAGCCCGTTGCCTCGCCTACGGCCCAGCAACGAGGTCAAACGCGATCGAGCCCGTTGTCCCGCCTATGGCCCGGCAACGAGGTAAAATTCGATTAAGCCCGTTGCCCCACCTACGGCCCAGCAACGAGGTCAAACGCGATCGAGCCCATTGTCCAACCCATAGCCCGGCAACGAGGTAAAATTCGATCAAGCCCGTTACCCCGCCTGCGGCCCGGCAACGAGGTCAAACGAGATCGAGCCCGTTATCCCGCCTATGGCCCGGCAACGAGGTAAAATTCGATCAAGCCCGTCACCCCGCCTACGGCCCAGCAACGAGGTCATACGCGATCGAGCCCGTTGTCCCGCCTATGGCCCGGCAATGAGGTAAGATTTGATCAAGCCCATTGCCCCGCCTACGGCCCGGCAACGAGGTCAAATGCGATCGAGCCCATTGCCCCGCTTACAGCCCGGCAACGAGGAGAAATACGCTCAGGATCAACATATTGTGCATAATTCAAAAACGAACGAGAGGTCTTGGCCTCATATCAGAGACGACAGCCAGGGGTAGCAAAGAAAGATTAATCAAACAATAAAAGAACAAGGCACGCCGGATAGGACCAAGAAGAAAATATTTCATTGATAAAGCATAGTTCTCTTACAAAAAAAAAAAAAAGGGAAGCAGCAGCAACAGCGAAAAACAAACTACAATGGGGACCTATTCGCGGGAGCGAGATCTACGAGACGAACGCCGAGTAGATCCAAAGGACACAACAGGAACCTCAGAAGACCCTGTGGGAAGTTCCCCTTCCTCAGCCTCGGCCGCATGAGGAAAGTCTTCAGCAATTGCCCCAGAAGCTTCTTCAATGACTCCGGGATCGGCCGTCGCGCTTCCTCCCCCACTCTTAAAAGAAAACGGATCCCAGGGGCCCGTCAGATTATCTAAGTCATCCACCAAGTGAGAGTCCAAGCAAGAAGGAGGACTCATGGTCTCATTTGGCTCATATTGACGCCAATCCACTTCATGAGACTCTTCAACTTCGGGAGTAAGAAAAAGTTCCGGAAAACTCTCTCCCGGACGCTAAGACTCCAGGTGGGTGCGAGCAAGGTAAAACCCATACTTCAGGAAACCGAAAGCATATTTTCCCTTCCTATCCTGACAATCTTTCGAGAGACGATATTCCTTCACTGCTTGAGCTCGAATATCTCGGGCATCCCTACGGCTTATCTTCAATTCAGACAAACGTAAGGAATGTTCCTGCATGAGCGCTTCGTGTCACGCTGCCAACTCCACATTCTTTCGCTCTTCAGCTCCAAGCCTAGAGCGTAAATCTTCATTCTCCTTATGAAGACTCGAGCTACCAGCGGAAGCCTCAGACAATCGCTCATTCATACGCCCAATCTCTTCCTCTGCATTCTTCATCCCAAGCTCCGCCCGACGAGCGCGTCCCTTTAGCACCTGACGCTCATCATTCCATGAAGTTTGGCGTCGCCTCCAATCTGACATCTGGGCCTCCACCTGCTCACGATAGGCCCTGTCCCTGGCATTGGAAACAACCATCCCTTGGACCCCCTGCACCAGAAGCTGCTCTACCTCATCTCTGGTTTGAGCATAGTTACCGCCAATAAATCGTCGTTCTTCTCGAGGGAGAATGGTAGAATAAATGAGACGAGCACCAATTCCTGGTTCAATGACGAAGTCTATCTCCAACACGCCCGGAGAAACTTCAAAGTCCCGACCCATGAGTTTCCTACCATCTCCAAGAATCATAGTACGCCTCACATCCCCTGGAGGAGGAAGTATAAGAGGTGGCCTCAATGACTTCTCGCCTTCAAGACGACGACGATCTTTTCTATTTGGAATAACAGGATGGCGACATTCATCCTCCACTCGGGCCATATCACCAGCAAACCGAGAGGACGAACTTCGCCCCCCTCGAGAATTGGGAGCAGGAGAGGGGATATTGACTGCTTCTTCATGAGAAAGAGGAATCGATGGAGGACTTTCCGTTTGGGAAGGAAACTCAGCACTTGAGGGATCATTTCTCGGGCGACGCCGCCTTTCCACCCCTGTTGGAGAAACGCCGGCAGGCCTGCGAGAATGAGGAGGACGAGAGCTTGTAGCTCCCTCAATACTTGGGGGAGGAACCCCGGACGACGCCGCAGCACGCGCCTCCTCTTCACGTTGGAGTCTACGCACCTCCCTCAACCTACTCACTCCAGCCATCTCTGCAAAAATCAAAGCAAAACCTTCAAAATGGGAAAAATAAATATAATAAAAAAGAAAAGAAGGCAACGTCAAAAATATATTCTACCCCCAGGAGTGTTTTCCTCCTGAGGATCGAAAGGAGGATGCGAAGACGACTCAGGCATTTCCATCTCCTCCTCCTCGACCCTTTCCATTTCCTGATTGGACAGCGTAGAAGACTGAGGAGGAGCAGTTGGCGTTACGACCCCCCAGCCCACGGCTCTGAAATTCTCCACCGTCAAGAGGCTCATCAAATCGATGGGGCCTTGTGCTGACAGCATCTCTACAAGATGACGATATACACCCCGAACTTCCTTACAAGGAGGGAACCCTTGGCTAGCATCCTGATGGTTCCAGTGCAGAGGTGCATCCCAGGTAGGCAGAGGTCCTATCACTACCCATCGCGTTTCAAATCGATTAATCTTATTTGGTAGAGCATCGAACAACTCGAAGCCCTGAATCCTTTGGAGCGTATAAAGGGCACGGTCCTTACTAGCTTTTCGCAATCGATAAAAACAACTGAAAAGCATCAAAGAATGGGTACATCCCTCTGCTGGTAAAGCACAGAAAAGCCGACCATCTGGGCCCAACCATTAGGGTGAAAAGTTGGGCAGGAACAATCTGATAGTGACGTAGCCATGCCATGGCGAAAGGTGGAAGGGGAAAGCGGAGTCCCACCTCAAACGAAGCAAAATGAATTCCTAGGGAGCCCTCATCTACTTGAGAAGGATCCGGCTCGTCGAGGCGAGGGTACCTCACCATAAAACCAGAACGTGTGGCGTCATAAATCTTCTCGAAAGCATCATATCGAAGTCGAGAGCCCGAAGTATCAGGGATGTGCGCAGGGCTAGGGGGTGATGCCGGTCTTCTCCTCGACATATTCAAGAAATTCGAGACCGTTACCTGGTTACAAGAGAGAAGACGAAAGGTCACAGCGAACAAAACACCTGCACAAAAGACAAAAAACATCAGTATAATGCAGAAAAAAGAAGCTATCGAAGAAAAATTGAGCGATTAAAGGCATAAAAGGACAAGAGAAGGCCGAAGCCACTCGGCCACAACCGAGTGGCATCAGCCGAAAACACGGCCACTCGGTCATGACCGAGTGGCCCCTTGTCGCACACAAGGCCACTCGGTCATGACCGAGTGGCCTATAAATCACCCCCTTCCCTCAATGAAAACGAGACGTGGCCCAGAAAATGCGCCGAGACCTGAGAGGATTCGAGTTTGAAAGTGACGTGCTTGAGAATCAAATGAAGACTTGACTCCCTATTTATAGGAGCTCAAAAAGTGAAAAATACTGAAGTTTCCAAAAAGATACAGAAAATGAAGAATAAAAGCGCGTAAATGGTCTACCAAAGAAAGCAAAGAAGACAAAAAATCACGTTGCAAAATTCCGAGAAACTTATACTCTTTTACCCGACCTCTCGACTAAAAGAGTAGGGAGCAATTGATGTACCCAGAAAGATGAAGGCAGACAAAGCGGCAGCAAGGAAACAAAAAAAAGACCCCCTTGGCCTTTGGGAAGTCGATTGGCACGGCCGAGTAGCTAAGAAGCCTCGGCGTGGCCGAGACGCCTCGGCCACTCGGCATGGTCGAGTGGCCTAGCCAACTCGGCCTGACCAAGTGGCTAAGGCCACTCGTCGAGCCAAGTGGCCAAGGCCACCCGACCAACTGCCAAAAGTGGCCAAGGCCACTCGGCATAGCCGAGTGGCCTGGCCACTCGAGCTGGCCGAGTGGCCTGGCCACTCGAGCTGACCGAGTGGCCAAGGCCACTCGGCATAGCCAAGTGGCCAAGGCCACCCGGCCAACTGCCAAAAGTGGCCAAGGCCACTCGACATAGCCGAGTGGCTTGGCCACTCGAGCCGACCGAGTGGCCAAGGCCACTCGCTCCAAACGAGTGACCAAGACCACTCAGCAGCTTCCGAGAAAGACCCCCCACCCGAGTGGGGGGGTCACCCGACATCGCCCGAGACCCTTCGTGGTTCAACCCATGGGCCCCGAGAATTCCAAAACGGGCCCCGAGATTCCCGTCGAAAATATCGCGAGAACTCTCTCTCTCCTCCACTATAAATACAAGACTTGATTTTCGACTCAAGGTACGCTATTTTGAGCAATTGAAGTACAATTTTGCATTTTCTCTCGAGATCTAATTTAAGCATCGGAGGGTTTGCCCGGGGACCCCCACCCTCGCCCTAACGGTGCTCTCGTTTTGTAGGCCTCTCGTCACTTAAAGGCCACTCGTCACTTGGAGGCCACTCGTCACTTGGAGGCCACTCGTCACTTGAAGGCCACTCTTCACTTGGAGGCCATTCGTCGTTTCAAGACCACTCGTCCATCTCAAGCTCACTCGTCCGACACAAGGTCACTCGTCCGTCACAAGGCCACCCGTCTGTCATAAGGCCACCCGGTCACTTTTGGCCACTCGGTCACTTTTGGCCACCCGATCACCTTCAGGCCACTCGGTCACCTTCAGGCCACTCGGTCACCTTCAGGTCACTCGGTCACTTTTGGCCACCAGATCACCTCGAGGCCACCAGATCATTTTGAGGCCATCAGATCATCAGCCCCCAAAATCATCAGCCCACAAGATCATCAACCTGTCAGACCATCAGCTCCGTCGGTTTATCAGATTTGGAACTCCACCAGATTCCATTTCTCGTCCGGATTTTCATCAGTGAAGGCACGACTTCCGAGACTCTTGCGTCTATCCTCAATTAAAATAGATTGTTGTATTTTGGCAACAACAATTAGCCCCGTCTGTGGGAAACGCAAGACAAAAAGTCAAGTTAAGAATGGCAAACACCCGTGGACACCGACGAACTCTCTCTCAAGGCGTAGAAACGACACCGTTTGGTGCTTCACCTTTATCAAGAGGACTTGTGTGATAAGTTTCACATATCCAAATTGTTCATTAACTTTGTATTCAAACTTAAACACCTTTGTATTCAAACTTAAACACCAAAGTCTAGCCTTAAGTTTTGAGGCTTAAGACCAACTCCACTCTAAGGCCCAGCCCACCTTTGTTTTCAAACGTGAACACTAAAGTCTACCCTCAAATTTTGAGGCCCAAGACCAACTCCACTCTAGGCCCAGCCTCAATTGAGAGAGTTAGCCTTGCCTCTTTACTAAAAGACTCCATCTTCATTGGTATCCTTTAGTTCTTGTGATTAAGATAGTTCATTAACTTCAATTTATTAAATGTAATGGGTAAATAGTTGAAGGTTGTTTTATTGTCTCGGTCAATATTCACCCTAACCCAAATTTTTGAAGAAAATGATCACTATATGCCGTGGAACAACTCAACTTATGAGGTTTAGGACTTAGTTTAGGATAAGTTAAAAAGTATTGAATGTTTAGAGTTCGTTTATTTACAAGAGTTTTTATGTTTTCATATAAGTGATAGAAAGATACTTAGAATTATCATAAATTTTCAAACTATATGACTCTAAGGGTGCGCTTGATTGCGAGTATGAAATTTATATGGAAAGAAAATATTTTTTAGGTAATTAAATTGTCTAAAATTAAATTTCAAGAAAAATATCAATTTAAGGTGTTTGATTAGCTTAATTTTTTACTTAGAAATTATTTTATTTTTTTACCTTTTGGTGTTTGATAGCTATTATTTTCCATAGAAAGCATTTTTTTCCAATTTTTGTTGTTTGATAGCCATTATTTTCCATGAAAATTGATACTTTTTCCATGGAAATTGTACCATTTTCCTGAGAAAAATTTTAAAAAATATACAAATTAATAATCAAATACACAAAATAATAAACACATATATACATAATCAATAATCAGATACACAAATTAATAATCAATTACCTAAAATAATAAAATACAGGCATATTCACAAAATAATAAATAAAAAATTCAAAAAATAATCAAAAAATAATATATCAGATACGTATACATAAAATAATCAAATACACAAAATAATAAATAAAAAATTTTAAAAAATAATCAAATACACAAAATAATTATACATATATTAATAAATTATACATAATTATTTTATTATTACATCTTCATATATTATACGTATTATATGAATCGAGGCTTTTTACCTCTTTCTGTTGGCATCCTGATATCTCTCTCTTGGTGGATTTATAAATTGAGCCATTAAGTTAATGCGTCAGTTGACCCGTTCCATGGGTTTTGAGGGTACAAGTCATTTTTTTTTTTTTTTAATTTGGACGAGATGGGCATTTTTGTAAAATGGAAAATTAAGCCAAGGTATTATAATATGAATTCCCTTTTTAAAACAAATAAGGAATAGTATTACCTTGAGAATTATTTTTTATTAAATGTTAAATAATATTATTTTATTTTATTATTATCTCATCAGAACTTAATATTTGTAATCAAACAATGATTATAATTAGCACTCTTCTTTAAAAAGCTTTACAAATTCTCGGGATTTGCCCATATATATATATATATATATGTAACATTTAATTTCAATACAATGCAATAAAATCCCACCAGTTATTACCTTTACAATTTCTAGAGCACCGACTAACATATTCTTATTAGTTTTGCACTCGTATTCAATTACCAAATGGCAATATGCTTAATCTGAAATTAATTATCAATACAGTGTGACGGTGTTTAATATTAATTAACTTTTGTATTCTACAGAACACCACCAATACTCTTCAAGTATGGCAGCATTTTCCATGAAATTGACACTTCTTTGGAAGATTGTGAGAGAGCTTGCCGTCTAGTATGGGATGGGAAAGAGAAGTAAGAGACAATGACTAATGAGCGAGGCTGAGCCCCCACCCCATGGACGAAGAAGAGTCAAAAGTCTTCGCAAGTTGGAGGGGCGGGTCGACGAGGAAGCAGCTGTGTGGGAAACGCAAAACTCCTCCTCCGCCACTGGATTGGATTTTCTAGCGTAACTAGGCTATGGGATGCTTTCAGGGTGATTGGGACGAAGTCTTCGGGGTCAATTCACTGCCGTGCTTGAGCTGCAAATTCCTTCATTAATTCGTCATCTCAAACATGCATATTTAGCGATTCTTGTATTGTAATTCCCATCCTCTTTTGCCCAATTGAATGGCAGTAAATAGTGGGCGTTTGGCTGCCTAGAAAGTTCAGGTCTGTGATAGGGATAATTATGACTTAAAATTTTAATTCATTTATAATTGAGTTTTTTGGGTGTAAAAGGTAAATCCTACACCTTAAGGGTCCCTCACACACTGTCTCACACACGTGGGAGAGGTTAATCATAGTACATGGCAGCCCTCAAAATAGGAGGTACAGTGCATAGTACCCACAAGGAGCCACCCCCACAAGAGGATGAAACTCCCACACGGCTGCCATGACTTAAACCTACATCCTTGAGTGCAATCTTCTATCCTGTGAACCATTCGTGCTATCAAAATGTTATCAAATTTGATTTTGATTTGAATTATTTCATTTAGAGAAATATCATCTTGGCTTATCTCATATGAAAAAATATTCTCATGAATTATTTTTTTATTAGGATGTGATTTCTATATGATTATTTTAGATCTATAAATAAGTCTCCAGATCACTAGAATTATTGTAGTAATATACAATTAGTAATATTTTGTTCTCTTTGCTTATAATTTTTCTCGATTTAGATTTTCTACATTAAATTTTGTGTTTATGAGTGTGTTGATGGTTTGTTTGTAATTTATTTTTTTATCCAAAATCGTAACAAACTAAGTATCAAATCCGTTAAATCAAACAATTAACAATCGTTGGATTTGCACATCTTCATCGTCTTCCATAGCCAAGTTACAGGTTGCCCAGCTTCTACCACTGTTGGTGACTGTCGCAGTCGTCCAAAACCTCGCTACCATTGTCGACCGACACCATCTTCGGCTACCTTTGGTTCGTGCCCGGTCGGCAGACCTCAGCCTCCCCATCGGTCGCTATTATCTCTGTCCGCCTGTTCGACGCCCGACAACAGCCTCAAATCCGTCACCTAAGACGGCCATAAATGGTCGTTCCTCTTCTAGTAGACAACCTTTTCTACTTTGTGTTCGATCGCCGACGGTTGTCTCTGCCATCGATCGACGACTCCCTCTCTGCCATTGACGATCACCTTTGCTGCTAGATAAAGCGTCCTCGTTGTTCAACTTGCACTATCGTAGATCGATGGCCAATCTCCTCTTCCTCCCGTCATCGTAGCTTCTATCCACCTTGCTCGTTGTTGTTTATGCCGTTGAACCCCATGCCTTGTCCTGATCAATGGCTTGCCCTATTATTGAACCTACCTCGGTTCACCTTTGACGAAGATTCAAGCTTCAAGGTTCTAAGCACACCCGGATTTGACCAAGATCTGTTGACTTGACCTGCCAGGATTCAACTCACTCCAAATTCAACAAAGCTGTCAGCCCCGATTTAGATCTATTTTTTTGGCTAGATTCGATATTTTTGATATGTTTTTAATTGGGTTTTTTATTTAAATTATTTAATAATATTTGAGGTTATTTAATAGCTACTTTGAAATACGATATTCTCTTATTGAATCAGAATATTAGATTTTTG
This sequence comes from Diospyros kaki, assembly GCA_036245055.1. Taxonomy (NCBI): domain Eukaryota; kingdom Viridiplantae; phylum Streptophyta; class Magnoliopsida; order Ericales; family Ebenaceae; genus Diospyros; species Diospyros kaki. Next base: position 8,383,043 of record BSEG01000010.1, read on the forward strand.
CTATTGCAGTTTAAAATACGTACAATTTTAGCACAGATGAATTTAAATGATGTGCTTTTGGGTTTTAAAAGAAAAAAACGCAATCATCGAGTATCAAGGAAAAACAACGTAAGGATCGTAAGGTCTTGTCAAAAATATATTTGTATTTATCGAATCAAATTTTGCAGGATATTTTGAAAAAAAAAAATCAATGCCTCTATGGTTGAAATTGGAACAACTGTGTATAACGAAAAGATTGACTAATAAGTTACATCTCAAACAACGGTTATATTCTCATATAATGACAAAAGGTACATTGATTGAAAGCCATTTAACTGCCTTCAAAAGAAATTGTTTCTAATCTGGAAAACATGGAACTCAAGTATGATGATGAGAATTTGGGTATAATTTTATTATGTTGTCTATCGGCGTTGTATTCAACTTTTAGAGATACCATACTCTATAATCATAATACTCTCACTCTAGATGAAGTTTATGATGTTTTATTATCAAAAGAAAAAATTGGGGACTTCTAAAAATTAGGGGGAGGGTTTGTTGATTAAAGGAAGAACAAAAGATAGAAATTATAGTGGTAGAGAAAAAAGTAGATCAAAGTCTACAAATAAAGAAAAAAATTGTAATTACTGTAAGAAGAAAGGACACATAAAAAAGGAGTGTTATTAGTTGCATTAAAAACTTAAGAGATAGAAATCTGACCAAAAAGAAAAATAACTTGAAAGTTCTGGCGAAAACAATGTTGTTGAAAATAATAGTAGTGATGGTGAATTTATGGTGGTAACTAATGAGATTACTAAACCTAGTGAAGATTGTATCCTTGACACAACATGAACGTTTCATATGTCTCCTAATAGGGATTGATTTTCAACATATAAAACTTTGATTTCTACTGATGTGTTGATGGATAATAATTCTTCTTGTAAAATTGTTGATATTGGAATAGTTAAAATTAAGATGTTTGATGGTGTTGTTTGAACTTTAACTAATGTCAGACATGCTCCCAATCTCAAAAGAAATCTTATTTCATTGAGTACTCTTGATTTGAATAGGTATAAATTCATTAGTGAATGTGGAGTTATTAAAGTCAGTAAAGGTCCTCTCGTTGTGATGAAAGGTAAAAATGAATACGGTTGATTATATGTTTTGCAAGACTCTATTGTTACAGGTGATGCTTTTGTCTCTACTTTTTCTTTATTCGATACTGATATCACTCATTTATGGCATATACGTTTTAGACATATGAGTGAAATAGATATGGCTGAATTGAGCAAAGATGATTTTTTGAAGGGCATAGTACTAGAAAACTGGAGGTTTGTGAGCACTGCTTATTCGGTAAGGAAAAATGGGCTAGATTTTATAAAGCTATTCACAATACAAAATGTATATTGGACTATGTCCATTCTGATATCTAGGGTTCGACCAAAGTACCCTCTATAGGTGGTGTCAGATACATGTTAACTGTCATTAATGATTTTTTTAAGAAAGTCTGAGTATTCTTTTTAAAACAAAGACTAATGTTTTTGCCACTTTCAGGCAGTGAAAGACTATGATTGAGAAACAAACCGACAAACAGATTAAGTCTCTCTACTCTGATAATGGTTTAAAATTATGTTCACATGAATTTAATGATTTATGTAGGAAATAAGGAATTATAATGCATCTAACAATTCCAGGTATACCACAACAAAATGGTATAGCCGAGTGAATGAATAGAACCTTGATGGAAAAAGTACGATGTATGTTGTTTAATTCTGGTTTATCTAAGTCTTTTTAGGACGATACCACTTATATGATATGTTTTCTGGTTAATCAGTCTCATTCGTTTGCTATTGACAAGAAAACTCTAGAAAAGTTATGGTCAGGTAAACCTACGAATTATTCTAATTTGTTCAAGAAAACTCTAGAAAAATTAGACATTGTTTATAATTTTTCATTATTAACATGAACAAAGTCAAACAACTGAGTCGTTATCATCTCAGATTAAGTCAAGCCTCAAGTCAAGTCCAAAAGTAAGTACCCATCCATCAGATTATTGTATTGCTAAAGATAGACCTAGAAGAAATATTAGACCTCCTCAAAGGTATGCCGAAATTGATCTCGTTGCCTATACTTTGAGTGTGGCTAAAGATATTGACTATATGAAGAGCCTTCCACTTATTTCGAAGCTGTTAATTGTGTTAGATCTGGGAGATGGATTATAGCGATGCAAGAAGAGATAAAATCCTTACACAAAAATGGTACTTGGAAATTGACGAAACTACCTAAGAATAAGAAAACAATCAAGTGCAAATGGATATTCTAAAAGAAAGAAGGTATACTAGGAGTTGAAAAATTGAGGTATAAAGTCAGACTCGTAGCAAAGGGATACAGTCAGATTCCAGGTATGGACTTCACAAATGTATTTTCTCTAATTGTAAAACACAGTTCTATCTAGGCATTACTTGGTATTGTGGCTATTCAAGATCTTGAACTTAAACAAATGGATGTCAAGACAACGTTTTTACATGGGAAACTTGATGAGGATATCTATATGCATCAACCAGAGGGTTTTGAAGTTCCAGGCAAAGAAGACTATGTGTGCTTATTGAAGAAGTCTCTATATGGTCTGAAACAATCTCCTTGGAAGTGGAATAAAAGGTTTGATTCCTTTATAATTAAACACAATTTTAATAAATACAATTATGACAATTGTGTTTATTTTAAAAGGAACAAGAACTAGTCATTTATATATCTACTTCTATATATTGATGATATGCTGGTAGCATCAAAAGATAAAAATGAAATAAGAAGATTGAAAGCTCAATTTAACAAAGAATTTGAGATATGATAGATTTGGAAGTAGTGAAAAAGATACTTGAATACAAATTTCAAGAGAGAGGGAAGCAGATAAATTATATCTAAGTCAACAGGGATACATTGAGAAAGTTCTGACAAAATTCAATATGCTAAATGCTAAACCTGTAAGTACTCCATTGGCTGCACATTTTAAACTTTCATTCAACTTGTCTCCTCAATCAGATGATGAAATTGACAAGATGTTGAAAATTCGATACTCTAGCACAGTAGGTTGTCTTATGTATGCTATGGTTTGTACATGCCTTGATTTGGCTCATGTAGTGAGCGTGGTTAGTAGATACATGGCTAATACTGGTAAAGAACATTGGAAGGGAGTCAAATAATTTTTTCAATATTTGTGTGGTACCACTGATGTCTGTTTACAGTTTGGAAACACTAGAGATGGAGTTATTAGTTTTGTTGATTCTGATTTTACAAGTGATCATAGTAAGAGAAGATTGCTTACTAGATATGTTTTCATCATTGGTGGTTATGTTATCAGGTGGAATGCTACTTTACTGTGTAACACCTCGCTTTTCCCGAGCGTGTCATTATACTGGGTCTCAACATATAAATAGATATTCTCTTTCCAAAATACGTTTCTTAAACCTCAATTACCATATTTTAAAGAGAAACCCCCAACATATCATTATAAATACGAAAGCAATAATCAAAACTTGATATGGTACATAATCAAATTTGCTTTAATCATAACATAAGAATCCATACCATAGTTTAACATCATATCTTCAAATGTTAAATACATGGAGATTCGTTTCCCGAGGTAACAACTAAACACCTCAGGTACAATCAAATGATACCTTAAATATACATTGCCATTTCTCAACTTGACCGAAGCATATCCAGATCTTCGCGAACAAACAAAATACCAGAACCATATGCTAAATCCACCAGACACGTCACCCCGTGCCGTCATATCTCACCCACTTCTTTACCTAAGCTGCAAGTATCAACTGAAACGTTTGAATGTTCCAGGGGCATAACCCAATTAGAAGATGAATCTTTTAATGAGGGTCTAAAAATAGATACATGAATGCATAATGCAATAACATGAACAAGCATATGCCTTAGTGTAACTTCTTGGCCCACCAGCCCGACACGAAACCCTAGGCAGAATCCCAACCCTTTTGCAAGATAATCCTAATGTTGTTCTATCAATTGCTTTTGGAGAATTACGGCTACACTATCAGGGCGACATCCTAATCCCATGCACGAGTATCAATATGCTAATAATATCGTGCCATGTGAAAATCACGATTTTTCATTCAATATGATAAAAAGATCATAACTTTCATAAATACCTTGCATAATATAAGCAATCATATCATATATAAGTTATTGGGACAAAACCACTCACCTTTAGCACGAAGTTAGGAATACCTTAAAAAATGCGCATTGCCTCGATTTGCATGCCTAACCTCAAATAACTGCACTTTATTTTCTTTTTGAAAGTAATTTCTTTTGGGTGGGACTTTCTGGGTTCACAAATAAATTGGCAACAAGAATAATCAACAATTAATTCTCGTAAATCATGAGTGACATCTAGCAATATATCATGATTACCCAATTTATTGTGAAGCGGGTATAGTGAACCTTTTACTGCGTTACCATACAATACGGTCCTTTTATCATCCTATATCCCGACAAGATATGAGATCATGGTCAGTAGGTCGAATCTCTTAATCTTGTCATATGACCAAATCCAAAATCAATCTTGACAAATTATGACACAACTCGTATGGAACAAATTCCATCGTCATATTACCTCGGCCAAGGATTTATCGTCAAGGGATTACTGGATCGCATAGGATATCTTCCTCATAAATCTCGAGGTGATAGATTCCATGTCTGATGCACACATACCTCATGTATCACTGAATGAGGCACATAGATACGTATGATTATCCTTGATTAGAACAACCATATAATATCGCTAATATCCTAATCCACCAATACACAGATATCCATGTCATCTCAGGTCTAAGGACTAGTTGTAAAATCGCAGCTAACATTAAATCATTGACCCGTGAGAAATAACCCATGTGATTTAATGTTAACAATCCCGTTCAGTGAACTCGTTCTTGTAACGAGCACCCACTTATCTTCCTTCTATAGCTCATACAGAATGGCACGAGACTCACCAACCTTATCTTCCAGTATCTCATACTGAAACAAGGAGGAAGACAATGTGCTGGCCTTTACGAGTTGCTATCATCCATGATAGGAATTCAATGGCTAGGAACATGTTTATAGTATAACAAATTGTGGATTATCCGTAACTCGTATTCTTAACTCTTAAGAATGGTATCCACTTCTTATTATACTAATGGATATATGTTTTTATAATTTAAACCATATTGCAATTTAAATAAAAACATAAACTTGCCATTTTAATAATATTTAAAGAATTACAAGATCGAGTCCCTTTGTGTCACTAGAACTGGTCTTTAGGGCTCATATCTAACAATCTCCCACTAGCACTAAGACCATTCAGTGTGGTATCTCATACCCCACCTATCTAGATGAAAATCTAGTTGCTTCTGGTTCATGGCCTTAGTCAGTGGATCTGCTGCATTTTCTGATGTATCTATTCTCTGCACATTAACATCTCCTCTACCAATGATCTCTCTAATGAGATGGAAGCATCTTTCAATATGTTTGGACTTCTGGTGAGACCTCGGTTCCTTAGCTTGCGCTATGGCTCCATTGTTGTCGCAAAACAAGGGCACGGCAGACTTTATAGAAGGAACCACTCCAAATTCTGTCACAAACTTTTTGACCCAGACTGCTTCCTTTGCAGCATCCGATGCTGCAATATACTCGGCTTCTGTTGTAGAATCGGCAGTCGTATCCTGTTTGGAACTCTTCCAACTGAATACTCCTCCATTGCAGGTAAACACATATCCAGAGATAGACTTTTTATCATCAACATCTGATTGAAAATCAGAATCTGTGTAACCTTCCACTTTCAGTTCTCCTTCACCATAAGTAAGGATCAAATCCTTAGTTCTTTTCAAGTACTTAAGGATATTCTTAACGGCAATCCAGTGTTGCTCACCTGGATTAGACTGATATCTTCTTGTAACACTTACAGCATGAGCAATATCAGGCCTAGTACATAGCATTGCATACATTAGGCTTCCTATTACTGAAGCATAAGGAATCCTAGACATGCGTTCTCTCTCTTCTTGTGTCTTGGGGCACATATCACGAGAGAGGTGGATTCCATGTCTAAAGGGCAACAGTCCTCTTTTGGAATCCTCCATGTTGAACCTCTTCAACACTCTTTCTATGTACTTATTTTGGGAGAGTCCTATCAATCTCTTGGTTCTATCTCTATAGATCCGTATACCGAGAATATAGGCTGCTTCTCCCAAATCTTTCATGGAGAACTTACTTGACAACCAGACCTTTATTGTTGACAACAATCCTACATCATTCCCAATGAGTAAGATATCATCAACATATAAGACCAAAAATGCTATTGCACTCCCACTAGCCTTTTTATAAACACAGGGTTCATCAACGTTTTGAATGAAACCAAACGATTTGACTTCATCATCAAAACGGATGTTCCAACTTCTAGATGCTTGCTTAAGACCATAAATGGATCTCTTAAGCTTGCATACCTTCCCTGTGTTAACTTTAGGTGTGAAACCTTCAGGTTGTTTCATATAGATTTCCTGATCTATATAACCATTTAAGAAGGCTGTTTTCACATCCATTTGCCAAATCTCATAGTCATAATGAGCAGCAATGGCTAGTAAAATTCTGATGGATTTAAGCATGACGACTGGGAAAAAGGTTTCTTCATAGTCAATTCCTTGTCTTTGTCGATAACCTTTTGCCACAAGTCTTGCTTTATAGGTCTCTACCTTTCCATCTGAACCTATCTTCTTCTTGAAGACCCATTTACATCCAATAGGTACTATACCTTCTGGTGGATCTACAAGAGTCCAGACTTGGTTCTCATACATGGAATCCATTTCAGATTTCATGGCTTCTAGCCATCTTCTCGAGTCAATATCTAATATCGCCTCTTGATAAGTGGTAGGATCATCTGAGTGATCATTATCTCCTACAAGGAACAACTCTTGTTCATTTAGAAAACCATATCTCTCAGGTTGATGGGGTATCCTCTCACTTCTTCTAATGGGAGGTGCAACACTCGACCCTAGCTCCTCAATTGGTACTTGGACATCTCGTGGAATAGTTTCAGGCTCGGTGAACCCTTCACCAAGTTCTATTTTCCTTTCATTGCCTCTTTCTTGAATAAACTCTTTTTCAAGAAAAATGGCATTTCTGCTTACAACTACTTGTTGCAATTCAGGAATATATAACTCATATCCTAAGGTGTCCTTAGGATAACCCACGAAACTACCCTTTAAAGATCGTGTCTCAAGTTTCTCTGATTTAAGCTTTTTCACAAAAGCTGTACATCCCCAAATCTTAACATGTTTAAGACTGGGCTTCCTATCAAACCATATCTCATGTGGTGTTGTAGGAACTGACTTGGAAGAAACTCTGTTTAAGATATATATTGCAGTAAGAAGGGCGTGTCCCCATAGAAACAAAGGTAAGTTTGTACAACTTAACATACTTCGGACCATATCAAATAAAGTCCGATTCCTCCTTTCTGAAACTCCATTCAGTTGAGGCGTTCCTGGTGGGGTCCGTTGTGAAATAATACCTGAGACCTTAAGAAAATCTTCAAACTCGTTACTAAGATACTCGCCTCCACGATCTGATCGTAAGGCCTTTATCTTTTTACCAGTTTGATTTTCTACTTCAGCTTTAAAATCTTTGAACATTTCAAAAGATTCAGATTTATGTCTCATGAGATAAACATATCCATATCTAGACATATCATCTGTAAAAGTTATGAAGTATTGATAACCACCTCGGGCTATTACATTAATAGGCCCACACACATCCGAATGTATAAGTCTTAACAATTCTGTGACCCTTACACCTTGCCCAGTAAAAGGCAATTTGGTCATCTTTCCAAGGATACAAGATTCACAAGTTGGATATGGTTCAGAACCTAATGGACCCAAAAGCCCATCTTTCTCCAACTTAGTGATTCTGTCATCCCCTATATGACCCAATCTGTAATGCCACAGAATTTTAGAATTTAGGTTATCACGTGGTCTCTTATTATTATTTGATACATGCAGAAGCTCACTATTATCAATAGTCACATTCAAAATGTAAAGACCATTGACAAACTTACCAGTAGCAATCAATTTATTTCTAAAATAAATTTCACAAACATTATTCTTAAAAGAAAATTCATAATTTTCTTTCACCAATACAGGAATAGAAACAATGTTCTTAAAAGCTCCAGGTACACATAAACAATTGTTCAAAACTAAACTATGTTCATGTGATAAAATCAAAGATATAGTGCCGATAGCTGTGGCTGCAACTCTTGCCCCATTTGCTACCTTTAGTACAATCTCATCATCTGCAAGCCTTCTACTTTGTTCCAGATCCTGTATAGATGCACAAACATGAGTTGTGGCTCCAGAATCTTGAATCCATAAAGTAGAAGAGTAAGCAATGAAAAAATACTCATGAACTATCATCATACCTGTCGCTTCCTTCTTCAAGGAACTAAGGTAATCTTTACAGTTCCTTTTCCAATGTCCCTCTTTGCCACAATGGAAACATTTTCCTTTGGCAAGAGTTTTTCCTTTCTTCTTTTCAATCACTTTATTTGTTTGGGTGGCCTTCTTTTTACCTTTCCCCTTTCTAGTCTTACTAGTAGAGGACACAGCCATTACAATGCCTGTTTTCATGGTACCCTGGGTCGTTATTAGCATATTCATAAGTTCTGCCGGGGTACACTCAATCTTGTTCATATAGAAGTTTGAAATAAAACCCCCATACGAATCTGGCAAAGACTGAAGAATTGCATCTATTTGAAGATATTCATGTATTGAAGCATCTAATTCATTTAGTTTATCCATCCAGGAGATCATTTTGAGAACATGGTCTCCAACTGATCCTCCAACAGACATCTTTGCTCGAAAGATTGATTTAGATATCTCATATCTAGCACTTCGACTTCGCTCACCATACAACTCTTGTAAACGAGCAATAATCGAATACGCACTTGGCATCTTATTATGCTGCCGCTGTAACTCTTGACTCATAGTAAGCAAGATGTAACTCTTAGCGACAAGATCATCATCTTGCCACTTATTGAGTGTATCTCGTTCCTCCTGAGTAATGTGTTCAGCAGTTGGCTTAGGGATAGGCGTTTCCAAGATATATGTGATTTTTTTCAAGTTTGTAATCAATTTCAAATTTAGAAGCCAGTCGTTGAAATTTGGTCCAGTTAGCCGGTTTGCGTCATTAAATTTAGAAAGTGCATTTAGTGCAGCCATTTGATGTATCTGCAGAAAATAAGTAGATTATTAGATATCTTGTTTTTCTTAACTATCTGATTTTGGTCTTTAAATCAAACAGTACCCCCCACTAAGTTTTTCAAATTCCTTACTCCCATTTAAAGGAAAAAGCGAATTCACATTGGTATGAATTCTAGTGGGTATTTGGATTCTTATTAAATTTATTACTCCTCACATAATAGATTCTTGGAATAATAAATTCAATAAGTGGACAACGCTTGTCCAGTACATCTTATGTACGGCCCAAATATTTTGTTTCGGCTCCCAGTCCAATGTACCTCACATAATAGTTTCTTGGCAATTGAACATAGTTAAATTATACCATCACGCTGACAAGTCTGCACAGTTGAATATCGATTGCCTCACATAATAGTTTCTTGGGTCACGATATTTGTGCATCCCCATCTCATCAAATGTTTTAAATAGAAATTAAAGTATTTTAATCAATGTGCAACCCCTATGTATCCATAGCCGATCAACACACGAATTAAAAAGCCCCAATTTCTACCGTGATGGAGAGCCCCGATTAGATTGTCTTAACTCTTAAAGTCTAACTGGTTACAATTTAATTTTATAAATATGGGAGATTTTTTAATTAATTGGTCTCACTTTTCACATGCAACGTTTTAACATACATCAATTATGTAAATAAACATTGCATAAATATACTCGATATGGTCATGGACTCAATCATGCATTCTAAGCGCAATTCCAGCCATTGGAATTGTGCGGTGCATACGTGGGTGTATAAATAAGAAAACGCCTATAACTATTACAAGCATAACCCTTTCACATAGGGTCTTCGTTTTCTTGATTATTTTGCCATCAATGACTTCACTCCAAGCTGTGCCTCGATTGGTGTGAATCCATTGCTTTTACAATTTACTATAAACTACTTTTACAATAAAATTAAAAGCAATAAATAATTATTTTACAACCGTCATGAAAAAGACGGCTACCTCCGGCACGCAGGCCGTTAAATAAAATAATCCATACATCCACATCACACATACATCATCCATGTAGTGTCCTAAGTCCATGACCAATACCGATATGCAACAAGGCATCCATAACATGCTATTAACAATTAAAAGCATATTATAAGCAATCATATGATTATTGGACAATTGTATAACTAATTATACATTGGTATTTTAAATAATAAAATAAATAAATAAATAAAATAATAATAACAATTATTATTATTTATTTTAATTTATTTTTATTTAAAAAGAATAAAATATATATAATATATTTATATATATATATAAAACAAACGGCCAAGGCGGCCGACAAGAGGGGGAGCCCCCCACTGTGCGCGTTGAGTGCGCGCATAGTGCGCGCACTTCGCGCGCACCACGCGTGTTGGTGCGCGGGCCCTACCCGCGCACCTGCCCGCGCGCGGGCCTTGCCCGCGCCTTGCGGGCATGGGCGCGCGGCTGGGCGCGCCCATGCGCGGCCAGCGCACCCAGCGCGCGCGTCTGGGCGCGCCCAGCACGCACCCAACGAGTTGGCTGCCTCCCGGGACGCACTCGACACAGCCCGTCCGCCCCGGAACAAATTTCGACACTTCCAGCTGCGCTAAATCTGATTCCAGCACTGTCCAACAGTGTTAAATCAGTTTTAAAACACTGCCGGCATGCAACTCTTCTTCGGATCTCATCCAAAATTGTTTTATTTTTCAAAATACCAATTCTATGTCCAATAATCACATGAATAAAACCATAAAACTGAAAAACGATGGCTCTGAAACCACTGTTGAGTTACATAGATCTTATCATATTCGCAGCGGAAATTAAAATTTATTTTGGAGGTATCCCGTTTTTCAGAAATTATGGTTTAATAAAACGAAGGCATAAACGAAAAATACCTCTTGGATGAAATCTTATTTCACCGTTGGATTTCCCGCCGTATAATCCTCCAAGTGTAGGATGCCGAGTCGGTCCACCCGAAATCACTTCTATTCAAGAATATCAAAGAGAAAGATAAGTAAAAGAAATTTTTCACAAAAATTTCTTACTTACCTCTTGGATTCAAGAACTATTCTTCCAAAACTCTCTCAACTCTCAAAATGATCCAAGTGCAACTTATGAGAGAAATTAAGAGATTGGAGCTATTTATAGTTCCAATTAATAAACCATTCTTCATTAAATGGGTTGGGCTTCTCAAGTCCATTCCATTTAATGTAATTGGGCCAAGCCCAATCCAATGGAATTTATTTGAATCCAATAATGCCATTGGGCCAAGCCTAATGTACTAGCAAAAGGCCTAACCCAATTAATAATCAAATAATTGTATTCATAATATAATTATTTAATTATTCTTATTTATCCAATAAATAAATGCACTATTATTAGTAATTATAAAATTACTAATTTATTTTCTCTTTGAAAGTAATTTCTTTTGGGTGGGACTTTCTGGGTTCACAAATAAATTGGCAACAAGAATAATCAACAATTAATTCTCGTAAATCATGAGTGACATCTAGCAATATATCATGATTACCCAATTTATTGTGAAGCGGGTATAGTGAACCTTTTACTGCGTTACCATACAATACAGTCCTTCTATCATCCTATATCCCGACAAGATATGAGATCATGGTCAGTAGGTCGAATCTCTTAATCTTGTCATATGACCAAATCCAAAATCAATCTTGACAAATTATGACACAACTCGTATGGAACAAATTCCATCGTCATATTACCTCGGCCAAGGATTTATCGTCAAGTGATTACTGGATCGCATAGGATATCTTCCTCATAAATCTCGAGGTGATAGATTCCATGTCTGATGCACACATACCTCATGTATCACTGAATCAGGCACATAGATACGTATGATTATCCTTGATTAGAACAATCATATAATATCGCTGATATCCTAATCCACCAATACACAGATATCCATGTCATCTCAGGTCTAAGGACTAGTTGTAAAATCGCAGCTAATATTAAATCATTGACCCGTGAGAAATAACCCATGTGATTTAATGTTAACAGTCCCGTTCAGTGAACTCGTTCTTGTAACGAGCACCCACTTATCTTCCTTCTATAGCTCATACAGAATGGCACGAGACTCACCAACCTTATCTTCCAGTATCTCATACTGAAACAAGGAGGAAGACAATGTGCTGGCCTTTACGAGTTGCTATCATCCATGATAGGAATTCTATGGCCAGGAACATGTTTATAGTATAACAAATTGTGGATTATCCGTAACTCGTATTCTTAACTCTTAAGAATGGTATCCACTTCTTATTATACTAATGGATATATGTTTTCATAATTTAAACCATATTACAATTTAAATAAAAACATAAACTTGCCATTTTAATAATATTTAAAGAATTACAAGATCGAGTCCCTTTGTGTCACTAGAACTGGTCTTTAGGGCTCATATCTAACAAGAACCACTCACTTGAACTAACTATCATATGCTAACATCATTTATATGAAACAACCTAAGTTCTGGGGGGTAGAACCGCTGATCACTTGAACTAACTAAATATTAATATGAAACCAAATCAAACTTTTGGGATAGAACTATTTACCTTGGCTTAGTCTTAGTCTCTCAGACTTTCTCGATATACGGGCTTTAACCTCGAAATACATGCCAGAATAATTACTTGCCTTGGTATGCTCCTTTAGCCTCAAATAAATTTCTAGAATTTTCTTGAATTTTTCTATAATTTTTCTCAATTTTTTCCTATTTTTCTTCTATTTTCTTCTTTTCTTTTTCTTTTTTTTTCTTCTCTTTCTTCTTCCCTCTCATTCTCCTTCTCCATTATGCCTCCCCTGCAACTCCTAAGTGAGCCATGTGCCCACCCACCCATGTCGCCGCACGCCACTTGCAACTCCACCATTGGCCGCTACCATCGCTGGCCGTACCGTGCCGCCCCAGACTACCGCGAGCTTGCTGCCAGCACCGACCTCCCCTGCACGGGTTGCTGCTGCCATGGCTGATTGCTGCTGCTGCATCACCCAACCACCATCGCACCCGCCAGCTGTAGCTCGTAGCAACCTCGCTGACCGCCCATTGCAGTAGCTGCTCCGTCCTACTTCATTGTCGGCCCATGTTGCTCTGCCTTTCGTCTACGCTGCCATGGCCACGGCTTGCGACCATGGTTGCTATCTGCCCATGGTGGCCAGTTCCAGCCATTTCCAACCATCCTCGCAGTTGACTCCGGCCTCCAGCTTAGTCTCTCAGCTTCTCCCTCGACCTCTCGGCTATTGCTTGCCCAGCTTCAGCCTCCCTTTCTGCCATTGCTCTATCGACCACTTTTCTTCTTCATTTTTCCATTTCTTCTTCAATCTCTTCCTCTATTTATAGAGAGCCCACTGACTCTCCACTGCTTCAACTGCCTTGGCCATTACTTTTTCCTCCCACTTGCATCAAAACTTATCCATGAAACTTGCCAGGAAGCTTCGCAGAAGCCATCCACCACGCACACATGCACACAGACAACATCAGGAGCTTCTCTCTGTCCCATCACGCGTGCATATATATATAATATTTTTCTCACATTTAATCCCCATAATTCATCAACTTACACTTGGGTAATTCTCTTAATACAATTATACCCTTAAACATCAAATTAATTTTTATTTCAATATCGAAAATACAAAATTAATAATCTAAGATTACTTGATAAGGATGATTTCACTCCAGTGTCCTCACCTGGTTATTGATTCATTCCAAAACCGCCTCAGGGTCGATCCTTACGAAAAATCAAAGCCCTTTCAAGTTTCCTTTGATTTCCCGGATCTCCCCTATAATCATTTGATTTTTCAGCCTAAATCATAGCTGCATTTTAGCTGTACCGAAAACTAACTCTGATCTAATTTCTTTCGATGCCATAAATTATGCCTCGATATGTTCGTTAATACTATATCATTTTTCTTAGGCATTTCGACTCTAGAGCACTCCCTATAGTTAATTCAGTCATTTTTTTAAGCTATTTAAATATCAATCTTTCTCAAAATTTTATTTTTCTAATAAAATGATTATTCTCAAACAATCCAAATTTCTTGGCTATTAGATAGTGGTGTGGATTCTCTTCTTCTTCTTCCATCTACTACGGAGACAGCTACCGTCGCCACTCGCACCAGATATAATTCCGTTTGAGGGCGACCGCCATCGCTGTTGATCCGCCTCTAATTCCAGTGGTCGACTCCGCTGCTATCTCTTCCCATTGCTGTCGAGCGCCCGGAACCGTGAAGACTAAGGGTCTCCTTCCTCCAACGTCGCCTCCGCCACCGCCTTGTCCCATCGCAGTCGCCCCGACGGTCCATCTCTGCCTCGTGTTCCCATCACCGTCACCCGCTCCTGCATCTACCAGATCTGCTCGTCGTGAGCACCCCGACTCGTTGTTTTACGGCGAAACAACCGCCTGCACCAGGAAGTTGAAGAGACATGGGGTTGTTGTCGCCAGATTTGCAAGCTGCGACCCCCGCGACTGCCACTTCCAGCGATTGTTTCCGGTGAACTAGCCAAGCCAGCTTGGAAGACAAAGGGTTGGGGGGTGTGCAACGTGCAACCACAACAGTTTCTGAATATGAACAATATCACAAATATAAGATGACTCTGATTCTAATATAAATAATATCACAAATACGAGTTTCTGAATATTTTAAAATAACAAATTTTCAATGCTCTTTATGTATAATTAATAATTATAAATTTTCACAGCAGGATGATGTGTAATCTTACGTGTGAAAGGGGATGTTATATAACCACACTTGAATAGAGCTCTAAATTATAAGTAATAATTTATCACGATATTATTATATAATTAATATAAAATTAATAAGGATTGGACATGAGTTGGAAAATAGGAGACTTTGCCGTTCGGTTTGGGATAGGAAAATTATTGGACGCGTTACAGTCTGTGCAACATATAACAAAGTCTATGGAGTCAACTGCCGTCTTTGTACATATAACAAAGACTATGGAGTCAACTGCCATGTTTGAACAGATTAATCTCATTAGGAAAATGATTATCACAAACATCATTAGGAAAATTATTGGATATTTAACAGGTTCTTGTTCTCCTCCTCTTTGTTATCATTTTCTTTGCCTGCTAAGTGCACTAGCCTTGCTGTTTGGTTGCCCAGAAAATCCAGATGTCTCTTCCTATCGTTCTGTTTCTGTCCTTGTATTCCCTATCACATCTGCAGCTTCTTCGCTCTGTTTCTGCTCATCCAGGAGATAGCAATACCAATACCAATGGCAACAGCAACAGCAACATCAAGATCAGCTGTCCCAAGTCCTTTGTCTGGAAAATTCGGACCTCTGTATTTTCCCTTGGCTAATCAGGTGAATTCCCAGTGCGGCCTCTGTACAGTGATCTGCGTTGACTATGAGGCTAAAATAGAAATTTTAAAATTAATAAAAAAATTTGTATGAAGTGAACTCTGAAAAACAATTTTTCGAGCTGCAGATAGAATTTCCCGACCTTTTCGGCTCAGCCTGAGAGTACCCATTTCCAAATATGAACCCACTTCACAAATTTGTATATAACAATTAATTTCCCAGTCAACCACGGCCTTGACTATTTCAACGTATAAGAATGAAATTCCCACCAACTAATGCCAATACACGCGCTTTCCATTTGCTAAAGTGCCCATTAGCGTGTTCTCAAACAGTTCTGCACGCATAATTACTAAATGCAAAAGTTATAATCTGCTCACAAATAAAAATCAAATGAAAAGGTTTTTTAACTTCTCTTTTTCATTCATGAAAAATTAAATGAAAAGGTTATATTTATATTTAATTAAAATATAAATAAAAAAGATAAAATATAGGAATTATTCTAAATTTTATTCTTTTTAATATATTTATTAAACTTATTTGACGACCATTAAAAAAAAATTACTGGACTTCTTATCTGATATTTTTCAAATATACTTATATATTTTGCTCTATATAAACATATTTGAACTTTAATAGTCGATTAAAAGAAGATTTTGCTAAAGTATATAATTGATTGATTTGAAAAAACACACAAAATATTACTCCACTAGAAATATGCTCAGATTTACAATAGATAAAAGATATTTGATTTTCCAAAGAGTTTATTCAAGTGGAAAAGAAATAATATTCGATTATACAAAGTATCATACTCGATTATAGTTTTAAGAAATATAGTTTTATAAGAACATACTCGAGTAGGTTTTTATGACACTCGATTTAAATATATCAATACTCAATTAATATAAAAAATAAACTGAGCAATACTTGATTGACTCCAAAACAGTTTTAAGATTAAAAATCAAGTGTAGAAGATTTAAAATGATATTTGGCTACTTTGCCTTAAAAAATACATATACTTAGTTTAACAAAAGACTCTTATACTTACTCGATTTTTCGTGAAGATTTTCAGAATACTTGCAACTATTTTGAAATGTATATTTATAGAATTATTATCCAAATTCTAAGAACATTCATGTCAAATCATTAAGAACGAAATAAACAATAAATGGAAGCGTACCTGTATCCATTGTGATGATTGATCAAAACGGGTCTTTTGATCTTCCAATTGATTCGTAGTTTCTTAGAATTTATCTGTTGATGGGGATGCAGAGATATAAAACTCTACTTAATCAATTGGGGACCATAACCCTTTTATATAGCAGTTAACAACTTCTAATATTTTCAAATTAGCCCCTCATCAATTTAGAAATATAACTTATGTCTCTACACATTAATTCCATGATAGTTTAATACCCAATAGCCCAAAAATAAACTTTATGGATCACTTTTAATTGGTTAAACCTTAAGATAGCATTGTACATTTCAAAATACATTTGTGGCCCTATATATTGAATCATTTATCTTCAACAATCTCCCACTGGGCCACATATGTAACCTTACAAATGTGCACAACCTTATGAGCTCCAAAATTTTTGCTATCACTATTAAGGGTATTTCTGAACAATCTCATCCATTAATCACACTAATATAGGATCAAAGTGATCTTCGTCACATTTAGCATGACTAAAATTCATCAATGGTCACGTGTACCAATACAACCAAATGACATAGATCAATCATGGATATGTAGCATGGAAATTACATGTGATGTGATCCAAACATGTCTATTTCCAACTGGTCCTACCTTATTCCTTAGTGAGATCAATATTGAATATAATCTATCAGAGTGAAATGAACCGAATACTTTATTCAAATACTTAGACTTAGATGAGCTCCTATTGTTATTGGAATACATAATTGTTGATTTATTGTCACAATATAACTTAAGTGGTCTTTCTATTCCATCCAAAATGTGCAGCCTAGTGATAAAATTTCGCAGCCATATTCCGTGGTTGGATGCCTCATAACACGCCACGAATTCTATTTCTATGGTGGAAGATGTTATGAGTGTGCTTGGCACTCCTCCAAGAAATGGCTCCTCCAGCTAGCAGATAAATGTAGCCTGAAGTGGATCTTCTACTGTCTTCGCATCTGACAAAATCGGAGTCGGAATACCCTATGATCTCTAATTAATCTGATCTCCTATAGGTGAGCATGTAATCTTTTGTTCTCTGCAAGTATCTCATAACCTTTGCTGCTTTCCAATGATCCATGCCAGGGTTATTTAAATATCTGCCTAACATTCTAACAATGAATGCTATGTCCGGACTTGTACAAACTTGCGCATACATTAGACTCCCGACAGCTGACGCATAGGCAATCTTCTGCATCTCCTTAACTTCAAGATTATTCTTAAGGCACTGACCGAGACTAAATTTGTCTCCCTTAGCGACAAGGGTGTCACCTGGCTTACAATTCTGCATGCCAAATCTTTTAAGCACTTTATTGATATAGCTCTTTTGTGATAATCCAAGAGTATACCGAGAACGATCTTAGTGTATCTGAATTCCTAATACAAAAGAGGCATCACCAAGATCTTTCATCTCAAAATTCTTTAATAGATATCTCTTGGTTTCATGCAACAAGCCTATATCATTAATGGCAAGCAATATGTCATCAACATAAAAATCAGGAAAATATGTTTACTCTCACTGAATTTTTGATACACACAATTATCCATAGCATTAACCTCAAAACCAAACGAGATAATGACTTGATGAAATTTGTGGTACCATTGACAAGAAGTTTGTTTGAGCCCATATATGGATTTCTTTAATTTGCAAACCATATTCTTTGGGTCTCCTGACACAAAGTTTTCTAATTGCACCATAGAGATCATTTCATCAATGTCGCCATTGAAAAACGTCGTCTTAACATCCATCTGATGTAACTTAAGATCAAAATGTGCAATAAATGCCATAATAGTCCTAAAAGAGTCTTTCGTAGAAACTGGAGAGAAAGTCTCTTTGTAGTCGATGCCCTCTTTTTGGGTAATGCCTTTAGTTACAAGATGAGGCTTATATCTTTCCACATTACCTTTCAAATCCCTATTGGTTTTAAATATCCATTTACAACCAATGGGTTTCACACCTTCTGGTAATGGGACAAGATCCCAAACTTTATTGTCTTGCATAGACTTGTACTCCTTATTCATGGCATCAATCCACTTTTGAGAGTTAGAATCCTGCATGGCTTGATGGACATTAATTGGATCATCATCCACCATTCCAATATCTTCCTCACGTTCTTGAAGAAATACTATATAATCGTCTGGGATAGCACTTCTTCTTTCTCTAGTGGATCTCCTTACTTCTTGAGATTGTTGAGTTTGTTCTTTAGGAATCATTACTTCATTCTGAATGGGAAGTTGTTCAACATTGTCTTGTTGAGGTTCCTGATTTCTTTCTTGATTAATGACAGGTATAGAAGCCTCTGCATTATCAAAAATAATAATAGGAATCGAGATCGATTCCTCCTCAAAGACAATGTCTCTAACCTTATTTCTCCCTTCAAACTCAATATCCTCAAAAAATGTCGCAGTTCCCATTTCAAAAATTGACCTAAGTGTGGGATCATAAAATTTGTAACCCCTAGATCGCTCAAAATAACCAAGAAAGTAGCTAGCTACTCACTGTTTTGGAGTCCAATTTCTTTTCATGTGGCCTATAAGGCCTTGCCTTAACTGGACATCCCCAAATGTGAAAATGCTTTAAATTAGGCTTTTTGCCTGTCCAAAGCTCATAAGGTGTTTTAGCAGCTGCTTTAGTTGGTACTCTATTTAGAATATAAGCTGCAATCTTTAGTGCTTCTCCCTAGAGTGATTTTGGTAAGGTAGAATGACTAATCATACTCCTCACCATATCCTTAAGAGTTTTGCTTCGTCTTTTAGCTACACCATTCATGCTAGGAGATCCTGGCATAGTGTACTGTGGGACGATTCCATATTCCTCTAGGAATTTAGCAAATGGTCCTGGACATTATTCGCCTGAACCATCATATCTGCCATAGTACTCACCATCACGGTCAAACCTGATGAGTTTAATCTTTTTGTTGAGTTGATTCTCAACTTCAGCTTTAAAAGCTTTGAACACGTCGAAGGACTTAGATTTCTCATGAATGAGATATAGGTACCCATAACGCGAGTAATCATCTATAAATGATATAAAATATTGTTGATCATTCCAGGAGGCCATAGGGAATGGACCACAAATATCTGTATGAATCAATTCTAAGATGTTTGAAGTTCTGTTGGCACCTAATCTCTTAGTTTTGGTCTGTTTTCCCTTGATGCAATCAATGCAGACATCAAAGTCTGTGAAGTTAAGGGAATCCAAAATGCCTTCAGACACAAGTATCTCAATTCTAGCTTTTGAGATATGACCTAATCGCTTGTGCCATAATGACGCTGAATTTTCTTTGTTTAATTTGCGTTTAGTACCTTGAGATTCCACATGCAAGGTTTCAAGATATGACGAAACAGTATCAAGCAAATATAAGTTATCATATGCACATAATGAACCAGTACCAATAACATTTGAATTTAATAAAAAACTAAACTGATTGTTTCCAAATGAACAATAATATCCATATTTGTCCAATAAAGAAACAGAAATCAAATTCCGTATAAAAGACGGTACAACAAAAGTGTCTTTCAAATCCAAATAATAACCAGTTGCTAATAATAACCTAAAAGTGCCTATTACATCAACTTCTACCGATTTGCCATCACCCACAAAGATGTATCTTTCACCATCAGTTGACTTTCGGTAGCTCAGGCAACCCTGCATAGAAACACTTATG
The DNA here is from genome assembly GCA_036245055.1 of Diospyros kaki. Classification (NCBI taxonomy): domain Eukaryota; kingdom Viridiplantae; phylum Streptophyta; class Magnoliopsida; order Ericales; family Ebenaceae; genus Diospyros; species Diospyros kaki. Next base: position 8,403,484 of record BSEG01000010.1, read on the forward strand.
TGAGTAGTAGCACCAGAATCTAACCACCAAGTGTTTTTAGGTATTGAAGCTAAATTAACCTCAGAACAGACCAAAGTAAGAATTGTACCTTTCTCTGCACGCCAAGTGTGATATTTGGCACAATCCTTCTTCACATGTCCAGGCTTATTGAAAAAGAAACAACCCTTATTGTCTTGCGGTTGTTTCTTCTGTGCTGGACCCGTAGGAGCAATTTCATATCCTTTCTTTCTTTTCTTGCCCTTTCTTTAGAGGTGCTTGCCAAGTGAGCACTTTCAGTTCTATCATGCTTCAACCTTTCTTCCTCTTGCACACAATAGGAAATGAGCTCATTTAAAGACCATTTCTCCTTCTGGCAGTTGTAACTGACCTTAAATTGATTGAAGTGTGCTAGAAACGAGATTAATACCAAATGCACAAGCAAGTCGTCAGACAGCTCAAGTTTTAATCCCTTAAGTTTTGAAGCAATGTGAGACATTTCCATGATGTACTCCCTTATGTTACCTTTGCCTTTATATTTCATTGAAATCAAGCATTGCAAAAGCGTGCTTGTTTCAGCCTTGTTGTTTTTTGCAAAACGCTTCTCAATTTCTGTAAGGAACTCCTTAGCATTAGTTATCCCTTCAGACGCTACACCCCTAAAGGCTTCTGGAATGCCGCACTTAATGATCATAAGACTCATGCGATTTGAGCGGTCCCACTTCTCAAAGTTCCTCCTATCATGAAGTGAACTTTCATCCGTAAGAGGAGCGGGTTGCTCAATCTTGAGCGCAAGGTCTAGATCCATGCAGCCTATAACAATCGACATGTTCTCTTTCCAATCCTTAAAGTTTGTCCCATTTAGCATGGGAATTGAATTTATATTGGTAGATATTGTAGTAGCAGACACATTAGCAGTATAGCGAACAAAATAACCAAATAAAAACATGCATAATTAATATCCATAATAAATCAATCAATAAATTCAAATAATGGTGAGCCCCATCTCAAGATACCTAGCACAACATTAATATCAAGTCTTTGGACAGTAATATTAACTGTAAGTGGTACTCTTGGTGTTGTAATCAAACACTGATAATAATTACATATCAAACAATAAATCTTCCTTTAGGCCGATTTATTGGTCACATGTATAAACCGAACAATTATCACGCATTTATTACCACAAGTGCATATGAAACTAAGTTAAACATTTACCTTCCTTTGGGCCGATAAATATTCACACAAGTTACATATACACAATCGTTTATATTTCAAAACAAATCAATTTTCACAAGAGATGTCACTTTAGCGACATGTTGTTTCAATTAATTTATTTCAAAATATATATATAAGCAAACCAATATTTGAATTAAAAATTACACCAAAATAATTACTTAATTTGTTTTTTTTTTTTAAAAAAAATAATGGTCAAACTTTTACTGAGTTAGGATTGGACTAGGTCGGGTCAACCCGTCCCGAATCCTGCACCAGCCCGCCCAATCCCTTGTTACCCTTAAAAACAGTTTTCTGTTTTTTTAATCAAACTGTTATTTGGTGGAAAATTAATGAAATAAAAAAAATTATTTTAAATCAATTTATTAAAAATTAATATCTGGAAACCTTATGGGATGAGCCCCTAGGGATACAGACTGACATGACGCCGCGACCTGGAGGCCGTGGCTAATTCCTTTCTTTAATGTAGCGGCCAGATGGCCGCTACTTTCCTTAATGCCGCGGCCATTGTCCACGGCTTTGATTTCTTTAATAAAGTTCCTTAATGCCGCGGCCACTGGCCGCGACTTTGATGGCTTTGATTTCTTTAATAAAGTTCCTTAATGTCGCGGCCAAATGGCCACGACTATTCTTTACCGATGCAGTCAAAGACTGCATCGTAATTGAATGTAAAGAAATTTATTTTGGAAACAACTGAATGGATGAAAAACTTAAAGATGATAATATTAAAAATAAATCATGAATTATAAATAATACAATTCTTAATGATTTAACATGAAACCCGCTTTGATACCACTTGTAGAATTATTATCCAAATTCTAAGAACATTCATGTCAAATCACTAAGAACGAAATAAACAATAAACGGAAGCGTACCTGTATCCATTGTGATGATTGATCAAAACGGGTCTTTTGATCTTCCAATTGATTTGTAGTTTCTTAGAATTACTCTGTTGATGGGGATGCAGAGATATAAAACTCTACTTAATCAATTGGGGACCATGACCCTTTTATATAGCAATTAACAACTTTTAATATTTTCAAATTGGCCCTTATCAATTTAGAAATATAACTTATGTCTCTACACATTAATTCCATGATAGTTTAATACCCAATAGTCCAAAAATAAACTTTATAGATCACTTTTAATTGGCTAAACCTTAAGATAACATTACACATTTCAAAATACATTTGTAGCCCTATATATTGAATCATTTATTTTCAACAATATTTACTTAACCCTGAAGTTCTCCAATTTAAGAAAAATATTTTCATAAGCTTGAAACAAAATCTTGCTCGAGTTGTACTAAACAATATTTTGGCAGTTTTGAAGATTATAAGGATATATGAGCATGAAGTTTTTTTTTGTTAAAAAGATTTATAAAATATTTCTAAAAATCATTAATATAGATATTTTGAAAATCATCAGTAAATCAAATTTAATGAAAAAATATTTTTCAAGATTCTTTTCTCCATAATCAAAATACAAATTTCTCAATAAACTGAAGAGTTTATGAATGAAGATAAACTTGCCTTATATTGATATATACAAAGATACAACAAAAGTGATTAATTACAAACATGCTAGACATCATCCAAATCTAATATTAGAGCACACAACACTAACACTCTTATCCAAAATTTTGCCAAGCCAAGGAAGCCTTTGAGGGTAACCTAATGATCTATCTATGTGAATACCCTTGAGGTCACCCTTTGCATCCCCATTCACCCTGTGGCTATTGAGGTGTTATGTTTCCTCAAGAAGAACGTAGTTGGTTTGAACAGATGAAGGATTTTCTCTTCTTTCTTCATTTCTTGCATAGCCAAGCACATTCCTCCCAGTGCTAGGATTCTCTTTTCTTTATATTGAGTCGCAACTTACAAGCAACGATAATATTCTTTCATTTCCATTGCCTGGTGATTTATAGTCAACACCCCTTCTTTGATCAAGGGGTGGAAAAGCTTATTCTTATTTGTCAAACCTCAAGAGGGCTAGTTCATCTTCTTTTTCTTTTGGAGGAAGAGGAAAAGGAAAATTAGTGCCTCGATCATCATACTATTTGAGGAAGAAAGGTCGGTCGTCAAGGAGATTGCTTGCCTCGAGCATGTGAATGCTCAAAAGCTCATGTGTGATTGTTCTTTGCATCTTAACAACCTTTCCCCTTAACCATGTTCAAAATTGAGGCCTTTACTAGGTCATCTTTTTTCTTATCCTCGACAAAGCTTGGTTCTTTGGAGATGGTGCAACCACTAAGTAGTTGGCTTAGGTCGACCAAAAGAAACGTTAGCATGAAGGAACCGGGCTAGCTCCTTTGAGCAAAAAGGTATTTGGGCCCCATCCTGAACTTGCGCACTTGAGCCTCTTTTACCATCAATAAGTAAAAGAAAAGCCATGTAGCATTCTTGAGTTGTCTTTTTATTGGCTCGGACCTTCCTTGTACCATTCAAGATGGGGAACTTCATAACCATTTTATAGAATGTGGTTGGCCCCAATCTATCGAGGATCACATTATGGGTTGAAAGTGCATCTGCTACAATGAAGTCCAACTAGGGTATTATTATTCTCGACCTCGAACCTATTGTAACTGGGAGTTGGATCATCCCATCAGTTTATATTGTCTTCCCATCAAATCCTACCAATGGAACTCTAAGTGAGATAAGTTACTCCATGGTGTACCCTATCCCAAGGAAAGCCTATTTATATAATATTGTTTAGGAACATCCAGTATTCTATAGAATCCTATTGCGTTCCCAATTATTGAAATTATCAAAAGGTCATTAAAGTTAGGCTAGAAAGGGAGGTCTTTATCCAAGAATGTCACCGATAGTTCGAACCTCTTTTTTTTTTTTTTGGGGGGGGGGGATTCTAAGGCCTCAATTTTCCCCAAGCTTGACCTTTTGAGCTTCAACCTTATCCAAGGATTAGACCTTGTGACTAGGGTGTAGAAAACTAGGGCGATTTCTTCTAGCCTTTGTTTTCCTTCTTGGTGGGGTGGAGTGCGAGTTTGGTGTTGCCAAAGTTAGCTTCATGCTTAGGATGGACTCTTCCTTTCCTAATCTCTATTGTCTCTACAGTCAATTTGTTCCATCACTCGGGTGATGAATTGTTGCAAGTAACCACAGTTCAACAGATCTTGAATTTCATATCTCAATTACTTGAATCCCTTGATGTCATGGCCATTGTCTTTGTGGAATTGATAGTACTTATTCTAATCCCACTCATGTGCAAAGGTAATCATCTTGTTCGGCCTTTTCAAGTATTCCTTTCCCTCTATTGCCGTTAGTATTTCAGTCCTAAGGGCATTCAAGAGATTATATCTCCTTGCACTTAAAGATAGTAATTGCAACCGAAACCGTGGGGAATCGAACCAAACCGAATATACATATATATAATAGATATTTATTTATTTAATATATTATATATACACATAATATATATATTGACTAATGTATTTTTTTACAAGTATTTTAACTAATGCATTACAAATATATAAAATATTTAACATTTATAAAGTAATTAACAAATAAAAATAACACGTAATCTTAAATTATTTTATTTTTATCAATCAAATAATTATATCCAAGAAGTTTGTAGTTAATTTGTAATTTTATGCAAGAAAAAGGTAACTTTATCAGAGTTTATCTTTGTTTGTTGTGGAGTTATCAAAAATTTTTATGAATGCTATTTGTAAGAGTTTGTTTTTATTTGTTGGTATGGATCAAACTAAAAAAATCATGGTTAAAACCGAAACCGAACCAAAACTGAATGGTTTGGTTATGGTTTTTAATTTTTAAAACTAATGAGTAATGGTTTGGTTTTGATTTTAATAATTTAAATTTGGTTTGGTTATGGTTTTAGCAAAAATCGAAACCTAAGCAAACTGAACCATTGCCTACCTTGCATTCTTCCAAGGGTTGGTTCAACCTTCTTGCTCAGGTGTAACGCCCCGTTTTCTCGGGCGCGTTATTTCTTGGAACAATTCCGGGATGATAAATTTTTTTTTCTTTCAAACTAACACTTAAATAACATCATTCCTCGCATCTGTCCCAGAATTTCCCTGCATTAATTTTATCTCTAAAGAGAGAATCATCATATACATCATCAAACGTGGAAGCTAGAATGGAACCTGACACCTTACTTTAACATTAAATCATAAATCCGTTCTTTACATTACTGATTCCGAAACTTAATCCTTAATACAGTACTTAAAACATAACATACTTTCTCATATAACATTAACCCTAACTAGGGTTTATACATCGTCATTAACCATAAGGTTATACATCATCGTTTCTCATACATCAATCATCAATCATATCTTACATCATGGATTTTCAAATCTTTCAGATTTCAAAGTAGCACGACTTAAACACATGGGCTACATCACATACATTCATCTCATCGTTCATTCATCATGCACTTAGTTAAGTGCCATTTCATGCCTCATTCATCCTCGTACCTGCTACAATCTCCATCTGGAACGTTTGAATATTCCAGGGGCAAAGCCCAATTAGATAATGAATCATCTAAATAAGCGGTACAAAAATCATTTTTGTGCATGAATGCAATATGCAAAATGTCCTCGTAGTTTTCGACTTGAGTCAACTGCACCCAACTACTGCTCCCCATTTTTACAGTCCCTTTTCTGGACCGATATGTATGGGTGCACACTTGGTAGAGCAGCGGTGCCAATTCATAATCCCAAGCCCTTCATGCAATGCATGATCAATAATATCATCGTGAATGTATGCACATTTCAACATCAATACATGTAAATGCAATCTACATGACATAATCACATTAAGACATGACAACATGGTAAATTATTTTCATCAAATAAGGTTTTGGGAAAACCACTTTCAAATCAAGCATTCTCATAAAACTAAATTCAGTTTGGTAAGTACTATTTACGCATCAAGCATTTTTCGTAAACTAAAACCATTTGAGTGGTACTACTTACAAACGAAGCATTTTCTATAAATCCAAATTCCTTTGGAAAGTACAACTTACAAACAAAGCATTTTTCATAAATCCAAATTCATTTGGATAGTACTGCTTACCTCATACGCATCTCATAACATCTTGATTCTCGTGCCAGGCTTCTTGCGAACTCAATTCGACTCCTCAACATACCCTGACCATCATATTCATTTAAAAACATCAATATTCCGTTCCTCATAATTTTCTTATAACTTCTCTCTATTTCTTCTTATTTTCCTCAATAAATCCATACTAACTATTCCTCAAATATTTTCCTCAAAATTCCTTAAACACTTTCCTCACTAAATAATCCCTTATTAAATAATTTCTAAATAAATAATTCCTAAATAAATAACATTCCTAACTTATTGAAATTTTCTAGAGATTTTTACTTACCTTAACTTAGCCTTTTCGACTTCCTCAGTATGCGTGCCTTGACCTCGAAATGTATGACCGATCTCAATTGTCGCGTAAATCCTCGATTCTCGCTCACTACCTTGATTCTTACACATTACCTCGCTTTCCGTGCATTTACCTCAATTTTTGTGAGACCTTTCAATTTTCGTGCACTGCCTCGATTCACGTGCACAACCTTGATCCCTGAGTCTTGCCTTAATTCTCACGCCCGATCTTGATTCTTACATCCTACTTCGCTATTTGCATGCCACATTGATTTTCGTGCGATATCTTGATTTTTGTGCATCGCCTCGATTTACATGCATAGCCTCGAAACACGTGTCCAACCCATTTTTTTTTCTCGCCAAAGTCTCCGGAATATTAATACATCCTCATTCCCTATTTTTTCGGAATTTTTCAGGATCGTTTCCTCTATTTTTCCCATTTTCTTCCTTTTCTTTCATTTTTCTTCTTTTCTTTTCTTTTCTTTTCTTTTCTTTTCTTTTTCTTTTCTTTTCCTTTTCTTATTTTTCTTTTCCACTTCACTATTCATCTTCTTCATTCTCCTGCAACGCCTCCCCTGCAACTTCTTCTTCTCTCTTTTCTTTTTCCCTTCTTCTCTTTCTTTTCTTTCTTCTTCTTCTTCTTCTTCTTCTTCTTCTTCTTCTTCTTCCGCGAACCAGCTGCTGCCCGAGCTCGCTGGTGCCGCATCTGCCATGGCAGCCCCTGCCTTGCGTCGGCTTGCTGCCCGCGGCCCAACTCGCGCTTCCAGCTGCTCCCGAGCACCTCCCCCAGCTTCATCCGAACCGGTTTCTGCTGCTGCTTCGTCCGAGCTTTGCTGGCTCGTTGCTTGCTCTCGGCCTCACTGATTTTGGTCACTGGAAATAGCAGCGTGAAGCTGCTACACCATGGCCGATTCGGCCATTGCTTCCCTCTTCCTCGAGCTCTCGGCTTCTCTCTCTCTCCCTCGACCTCACTACCTCTCGGCCACTCCCTGCTCTCATTCTCCCTTCTCCACTCTCTCGGCCACTGTCCCTCTCGGCCATGGCCGATTTGGCCATCACTTCTTCATTCTCTCTATCTCTCTCGACATATATATATGGCCGAAGAAGCTTGGGCACTACTCTCACTCTCTCGACAATCTCTATGCAATCTTCTCAACCCAAAGCTCCAATTGAAGACAACCCAACAAGCTGCTGAAATTGTTCTCCCACGCCTATACGCATGCTAATACATATATATATATATATTATAATATATATTATACTAATATAATTATAGGAAAATACATATTTAATCCTCATAACTAATCTTAAATACACTTAAAGATTTCTCAACTTGCAAATACCTCCCCGAATGCTCAATTTAATTAGCATAACGATGCTTAAAATTCAAAATTAATAATCATCGATTACTCGATAAAGATCGATTTTGCCCCCGGGTCCTCATCGAGCCCTTGATTCATTCTACAATCGTTTAAGGGTTGATCGTTACTAAAAATCGAAGCCCCCTCAGCCTTTCATTGAATTCCTGGACGTCCCCTATGAAAATTCGATATTTCAGCCTGATTCGAAGCTGCATTTTTAGCTGTACCGAAAACGGTCTCAATTCCGATTTCTTTTACTTCCATAAATCCTGTCTCGGAATGCTCATCGAGACCATGTCATTTTTCATAGACATTTACACTCCGGGGCATTACCTCCAATCGATTTGGCAATTTATTTTGCTATTCGGCCAATTTTTTTGGTATTTAACCTTGCTTAAATGACGTGGCAACCTCACGCCGAAACGGGGTATTACATCAGGTGTTCTCCCTTTGTGAGGAGCTGATTGCCACTCTTACTTGGCAAGTCTCTCGTTCTTTTTTTTTTTTTTTTTTTGTGCTCTCAACTCATCAAGTGTGGTGTATGAAAGGAAAGTTAGTTTAAGAGGTGGTGAATTAAATTTTTTCACCATTTTTAAAACTTTAAAACTGAAACAAAGTAAAAATGCAGCACACACAATTTACATTGATTCAGCTTTAAAAGCTTAACCCACTACCTCGGTTTTTCACCAAAGATTTTAGCAATCACAATTTTACCTTTGTAGCTTTTGAGAAGGCTCGGCTACTAACCTTTACAAGATGGCTTTTTAAGATTTGGTTCAACCACAACTAATGCCTTTTATAGGTTTAGACTTAACCTTTACAAGTTTCATAATAGAATGTGAAAATAATTTCTCAAGAGAAAAATAAAAATGTTACAAGAAGAACATAATTTTCTCTTGAAAGAGAGGTACAAAATATAGAATTTAAATCACTCTCTCTTATAAAAACTCAAGAAGATTGATCGTGAATGCTTGAGAGAAGGAAAACTGAGAATGGTTGTGTATTGTGTGGTAAACTTTTTCTTCATGCTTCTTTTCTTATTTATAGGCTTCCTGTATTGAATGCAGCCGACTTTGCATTAAACAAATGGAATGTTTTTTTTTTGGTGTCACAACTGCCATTTCTTTGTCTCTACAAACCTCAAACTAACTATTAGCAATTCATAAAATATGCACAAGTTGTTTGGAGAACATTTAATGCACTGAAAAGTAAAGACAAACTTCATTAAATGTGCTGAACAACTATATTTTTCAAAATCTGATAGGCATTACTCGAGTACAAACTAGCACTACTCGATTAAGTATGATCTTTACTCGACTATATGAATTTTGTAATTGATTATTTTTTATGCTTACTCGAGTACAGAGATACCTTTACTAGATTATTTTTTAGCCAGAAGAAAAATCTTTATCTACTCGATTACAAAGTATTATATACTCGATTAATTATGATCTTTACTTCAGTACAAAGATTATTACTCAATTAAATCTTAAATCCAGAGATTTGGCATATTTTCAACCTATGCTTACTCAATTACAAAGGATATATACTCGAGTATAAAGAGAACATTACTCGATTACAAAAATCATTCACTCGAGTAAAAAGGTACTCAAAATTTCTAACTAATATTTACTCGATTACAAAGAAAGGTCACTCGAGTATAAATTGGTTATTACTCAATTATAAAAATATTTTACTCGATTATTTTGGACATGACAGAGAAATGCATTATATACTCAAGTACAAAGATTAAGTTAGTCGAACACTTTCTATCTTTAATCGATTATTCCTACATTTATAATCGATTATTTTTAGAATGAACTCGACATTACTTGATTATATAAAAGACTTACTCAATTATTTTACACTAAGAAAAATTACTTAAACTCATCACATACTTGATTATTCCAAGCTCATTACTCGATTATTTGAACAGATTACTTGATTAAAATTTTATCAAACTCAAGAACTTATCTAATTGTTTTAGTCATCATAATTAAATAAAAATACCAAATTTCTCAAGGACACTTATTTGGCAGCACAGTCGAGAACATATGAGAAACCAAGGGGGGAGGGGGTGGTTGGATTCTTCACAAGTGAGTCTAGTAGTCTTCTCTCTTTCAAACCGTTTTGAAAAGCTACCGTAGTGATTCATTGATCAAAATCACGTATATTCCAAGTGCTTCCGCATTGCAACGAGCAATGTGGTCTCTAAGTGACTCACCATTTTGTTGCTGAATGTTCACCAACGCCATAGTGAGGGGGACGAAATAAGCAAGGAAACTTACCTTCATTTATTCAAAGGAATGAGTCGATTGGATCAGGTAGGGCCGAGTACCGTTACCTAGCATTCCCATCCACCATCACCTTTCAATTACTAGATACCTAAGACCCTAAGAGTATCATAGAATTTTTCTAATTAAACATTTAGATATTGTAATAACTAATATTATTTTGATTGGGTTACACTTATATGACTATAGGATACAAAAAATTCATAATTATAACTCGCAATTTTTCAATATTGTGATTGTATTCATATCTGTATCTATGTTCATCCGTCCCTATTTTTAGCCATTTTCATTGAGTACAATTATAAAAGTTTTCTTATTTGTTCACCTCTTATATGTCCAAGACTCGAATGATGATGTTAAAAATAATATATGAGCGATCAAAAACTGATTCTGATTATTGTGTATTTTTTATTAGATTCTATACTTATTTATAGATATCACACAGATATAGATTGACATATCTCTTTAAAAATTTTAAACTAATTCAAATTCTAATCACTTATCCCATTATATTGTTAAACTTCAAATACGAATGAATTTGAAACAAATTCAAATTTTAAATACTTATTTTATTATTAGTGAACTTATTCCAATGAAATCGCAATTCTAACATCTTCCTTACTAGAAAATGTCTTATTTGAACTATAAATATTATTGGAATAGCAAACCCATCACCCTAATCTCACTATAAAATACAAAGTTAAACCCCATGTCTATCATTTATTTTAACGTCATAGATTTAAATTATCTCACAAATAAAATAAATTTAAGATTCTAATTCCAAACCTAAGGAAAAAGGTGAGGAAACTCCCCAAATGTTGTACTATTATCATGGCATTCGATACCTTTTCGGCTCAGCCTGAGGGTACCCATTTCCAAATATGAACCCACTTCACAAATTTGTATATAACAACTAATTTCCCAGTCAACCACGGCCTTGACTATTTCAACGTATAAGAATGAAATTCCCACCAACTAATGCCAATACACGCGCTTTCCATTTGCTAAAGTGCCCATTAGCGTGTTCTCAAACAGTTCTGCACGCATAATTACTAAATGCAAAAGTTATAATCTGCTCACAAATAAAAATCAAATGAAAAGGTTTTTTAACTTCTCTTTTTCATTCATGAAAAATTAAATAATTATTAAAATTATGTTTGTTAACTAAGATATAAACCAAAAAATATAAGATATGAAAAATATTTTAGACTTTTATCAATTCTAATATGTTTGTTAAACTTATTTGACGACTTTTGAAAAAGAAGTAACTTGATTTCTTATATGATATTTTTTAGATATATTTATCTCTCATCACCTCTAGATAAATATATTTTAGATTTTATAGATAAGAAAAAATAACACATATGATTTTCAGTGTATTTCAAAAAATTTAATAAGTAATTTAATAAAAATTTTAAAATACTTACACCAATCTTATACTGACCATTCCATATTTTGATCCAGAAAATATTCTAACCTTATTTTGATACAACATTATCTTACTCATTTTAACAAACACTACTTAAAAGAATCTATAATACACGAAAACGTCTCGGGAGAGTTGTTTCAACGTTTTTGAAATGACAAAAAATATTTTTGAACTGTTTTTACAATTTTGAAAACGTTTCGGGAATATTTCCTAGTATTAGAAAAATATTAAAAATGCATTTACAACTACAAAAAGGCTAGAGATGAATTTTTTTGTCTCTGACTCAATTTTTAATTTTTTTTGAAATTTATTTGAATACATTATGAAACTTATTTTTTTTAAATTGAATAATTATTTTTTATATATTTATAAAAAGACACTTATATTTTTTTATTTATGCATTTCTCTTCAAATTCGTTTCTTATTTTTTCAAAAAATATCATTTTCTTGTTTTCCGTTTCCCTTTTTGTACACCCTAGAACAGAATGGTTGGTTTAAACTTTGTTGTTATGGTTGATAGTTTGGCAGTTTTCGCTTTCCTTATACGTGTTCTGATTCCTATCCAAAATTAATATCAACACTCTCTGTGAGTTTGTTCTCATCAAAGGGAGTGTTGGCTTGACGTTCGGGGGACGACCCAAGTTTCACCAAATGGAATTGAGTTCCATTGAAAATTCATGGGAGACCTTGCCGTTCAGGATGGGATGGAGAAACAAGAAATTGACGATTGAGAGAGAGGGAGAGAAAGAGGGGGCCATGGAAGAAGAGTCAGAAGTCTTCGTAGAGGAAGATGAGTGGGAAACTCAAACGCTTCCATTGAATAAGATTCTTTAGAGCAACTGGGAATGGGGCACAAAAACAAAGTCTTTGCAGTCAATTGACAGCCAAGCGTGTTTGATCAAATTCACCCATTCGCCATCTCCACGCATAATATATTAATCAAGGGATCTTCTTCCCTTTGTGATTCTTAATCCACCCCCCAACTAGTTGCCGTTGCCGTTTGGTTGCCCAGAAAATCCAGATGTCTCTTCCTATCGTTCTGTTTCTGTCCTTGTGTTCCTTATCACATCTGCAGCTTCTTCACTCTGTTTCTGCTGATCCAGAAGATAGCAATAGCAACGGCAACAGAAAAAGCAACATCAAGATCAGCTGTCTCAACTCCTTTAGCTGTGGAAAATTCGGACCTCTGTATTTTCCGTTGGCTGATCATATTTATTCCCAGTGCGGCCTCTGCACAGTGTTCTGCCCTGACGCCCATCAGCTTCCTGAAGTAACGATCAAACTTGCAAGTGAAGGTTTGTCTTTCCTTAACGTAACCGAAATCTCATCCCATAACAACGGTAGCAGCAGGATTAAAGTCAATGAGACAAGCTTCAAAGCTGATATAGATGCCAGAAATTGCACTGCCTTGAGGAATTTGAGTTTACCCAACTCTGCTTCTCTTTCATTCTCCATCCCTCACAATCTCACCCTCTTCCAATGCGACAGAAGCTCCTTTGCATCTAGCTCTCCCACGGATAATCTCTATTTGAACTACACAGGCTGCGATGATCATAACTATATTTACTACTACAAGTATCCACCACATCCTGATAACGTCTCTTGTTCTCAAGCTCAACTTTTTCATGGCTGCTCCCTGATTCAGCTACCTTTAAGTTCAGACGAATTTGAACCTGGCGATGTTGGCGACCTATTCGACCTACTGACGGCTAGCTATTACATCGAATTGCAAGCGTCTGAGGATTGCCTAAACTGTCACCGGAGAGGAGGCCAATGTCAGGACATCAACCAAAAATTTCACTGCACGGCCAAAACAGGTATCCTTTGCCGCAACTAAACATCAAATATCATGGTATCAAGCTGCTGTCGTTCATAGACAGAACTTAACCATTCTATTTTCGAGGTTTTAGAATGTGAAATTCAATTTCATTCATTGACCTGTTGTTTTTTGCAGGAGGGATAAACGTCAAACTGATCATCACTCTCATAGGTAAGAACCTTCTAAACTGGCTTCTCTGTTCTCAAACCACTTTTGATTTTCCATTTTTAAAACTTTTCAATCCACAGCCCTAGTCATTCGAGTAATCATTCTGTTTCTTCGCTGCTTCTAAATGGCTTAGCTTGTTTTTTGCTAGGGAAGATTATAAACTCTTTATGAGTTAAATTGTTTTATTATTTGGTTCATAAAGTTGGAGAGACTTATAAGTTACCCCATCTTATAAGATTTTTCAACAATTTTTCTTAAAAGCTGAGATTCTTAGCTTTGTTTTCAATAGCTTATTAAATGTTTAAAAATCTATGATTGATCGAATAAAAAAAATCAAAATTCACTCCTCAAAATTTAAAATGTACAACAAAAAGACCTTAGAGTGTGTTTGATTGCACACATTTATCATAGAAAATGTGTAATTATTACAATATTTTCTATAGAAACAATCAAACACTTTTAATTTTTCTATAAAAAAAGTGTATGGTATAAGTATTTTAATCTTCTTTTCATGGAATTCATTTTCCAAGGAGGTGGGGGTTTTTATTTTCTAGACAATATTACCTAAAAATAAATTCTAGATAATATAATCAAACACACCTTTAGAGATTAAAACCTCTAGTACTTATCATCTACCATAATTTGAACAATGGGGAATGCCCTCTTACCCATTGGATTCATTATCCATACATAAAAAGGAAGAAATTATATCTATTGATATAATAGTATTTTTTTGGATTGTTTGGATTTTTCCTCTTTACATTGTTTGGATTTTTCTATTACTTCTTTACATTGTTTGAAACAAAAATAAATGGTAAAAAGTTTTAATATATTAAAAATGAAAACAAACAATTAAACTCATTTTGTTCTTGTTTTCAAAACAATGAGTATAAAAAATCAAAAATCAAAAATCAAAACTAGCAAGCTACAAACCGAACCTAAAGTTTCTATTTTTAGTTTTCCATTTAATTTGTGTTATTTTTGAAAACAAAATCACGAAATGGCATTTATTGCTTGCTTTTTTGATTTTAAATTATTTTAAATCTTTCAAAAATATAAAAACAAGCGAAGGGTATTTCCACATAGTGGATGACTCCCAAACATGGTATGGGAACTGCAGGAGTTGTGGTGACTACTAAAGAGTCACCAACTCTCCTGTGTTGAGTCATACAAAAGGGAAAACGAAGAAGAAATAATTATATTAAGAAAAAATGAAAATAAATCAAAGTTATCAAATAACATGCCAGGTTCTTTATTTGCATTAAAAAAAAACAAGAACTGGACAAAAACATATAGAAACTAGAAATAATGTGTTACATATGTTTTGATATTTATTATATGATAGGAATAATGTGTTTAGATGTTAAATATTCTTATACTCATTTAAATTTATCATATTCGTTTGGCTATGGTGCAAGAAGCAAAAGGATTCTTTTTTTCATGAAAAATAATTATAAATGTCTACAAAAAGGGACTTGGAAAGATATAAACCTACAACCTTATACTTGTCGTAGTGTTGCTCATGACCATATATCAGTGCTGGCCCAACAGAGTCGGGGGCCTTAGGCAAAAAGGTTTGTTGAGGCCTTTTAATATTAATTTTTTTACATAAATATTTCTTCATTTTATTAAATAAAAAAATTAAAATTAAATCAACTACAAAATATAATAATCTCTTAACTATAATAAATTTTGAATTAAAATATAATGTCTCGTAGATAAGAAAAAAAAGCCAAACAACTTACAATAATAAACAAAGAAAAATAAAATTAATTTTTCTTAAAAGTCTAAGAAGATCAGTGTGAGCAAAAAATTATAGTGAGAAACAAAACATAACATTAAATTGATAGTATTAAAAAGATAAAATTCATCAATAATGAGCGACTTTTCATTCTACAAATATGTATTTGACTATGTTCACCTGTATGTAAAATCAATTTTTCTTTCCTTTTGAGATGTAAAATTGTTGATTAAATCTCCATAATCAAGTTTATCTAATAAATCATGTTCAATAAATAATATAGCTAATCCATTCAATCTTTCATGCGACATAGTTGATCTCAAATATGATTTTATTAATTTTAATTTTAAAAAAATTCGTTCTGCAGAAACTACTGAAACTGAAATTGTCAATAATATTCTATAAACAAGATATGTATTCGGAAATGAATCGACTCTTTTGATGTAATAAAGAATTTCCATTAGAGTATTTTTTTCCTTTTGAAAAGTTTCTCTTAACACTCTTAATTCTAAAAATAAATCTAAACCATCTATATCAGAAAGTTCATTAAATTTAAGAACGTTTTCAAGATTCAAACAATACTCTTTTAAAATATCTTCATCCATTGATTTTAATTTCTTAAAATTGTATAGAAATCCATTTTTTTTTTCATACATTCTAAATTGCTCAAACCTATTTCGAAGTGAAGAAATGACTCGATCAATCATGTATATAAAATAATCAATTCTAAAAGATTCTTCAGCAGATTGTGTTTTATCATTATCAACATTTTCATCAAATTGTTTTTTTCCTACGAATCACACGTTTTTCACGAAATATGGGTTCTATTTCCATTTCATTTGCAAGTTTTTTGGCAGAAACCATAGCAGATTCAAATCCGTTTTCCCTATAAGTTTCAAAAAAAGAAAGAAGACCTTTTAATTGATCTATAACAACATCAATATGCATATCTTCACTTTGAAAGCTCTTACTAACTGAATTAACCGCATACAAAATATCATACCAAATAATCATGCCTAACAAAAATTCAAAATTCTTTAATTCATACATTGCAAGACATTTAGCTTCACTCTTTATTTTAGGATCATCACTACTTTCTGCTAATTCAAAAAAAGCATTTTGTATTCTTGGAGCTTGAAATCTAATTGCCTTGACACTTTCAATTCGACTTTCCCAGCGAGTTTGTGACAATGATTTGATAGTTAAATTAGATATGTTATCCTTTAATATTTTCCATCTTTTGGGTGAAGAAGAGAATAATGAATACATGCGTTGTAAAACTCCGAAAAATGAAATAGCTCTAACACAAGAGGTGGTAACATCAGAAATTACTAAATTAAGACTATGACAACCACAGGGTGTATATAATGCTCTAGAATTTATCTCTAATAGTCTTTTCTGTATACCTTGATGCTTTCCCTTCATATTAGACCCATTATCATATTCTTGCCATCTTATATCATTGATATCGAGATTCAAATTTTCAATTTCTCTTATAAGTTCACTAAAGAGGCCTTTTCCAGAAGTGTCATCCACTTTTAAAAATCCTACAAAGTATTCTTCAATTATTATTTGACCAGTTGAAATATCCACACACCTTAATATGAGAGACATTTGTTCTTGATGACTTAAATCTGGAGTACAATAAAGTAAAATGGAAAAATATTTTGCCTCTTTAATTTTCTTCAAAATCATACTCTTAACTTCATGTGCTAACATATGTATCAATTCATTTTGTATTTTATGTCCCAAGTAATGATTATGAATTTCACCATTTTGAATACGTTGAACATGTTCTTGTAATACTGGATCAAATTCAGCTATCATCTCAATAAAATTTAAAAAATTTCCATTATTCACATGATAGATCTTTTCATTAGTTCCATGAAATGCCAAATTATTTTTAGCTAGAGTTTTTACCACAACAATTATTCTTTTTAAAACATTTCTCCAATGTTCTTTTTCTTTACTAATTCTTACTTGCACATCTCTGTCAATTTCTTTATTTTTAGAAAATCTCAATTCTAAATCAAACCAAGCATTCATGTTAAATAAGTGCTCCTTACTTGTTTCATGACCTTTCAATCTTGTACTAAGATTTCTCCAATCCTTAGTTCCTTCATTGCCAAATTGGCTCCCACTATATTTTGTACCAAGCAATTTGCAACAAAAACAATAAACTTTGTCAAAATCCTTTGAATATATCAACCATCTTCTATCATAAGTTTCCCCATTTGATAGTCTCCTAGTATAATAAAAAGTGGAGAAATGCCTAGAAGTTTCATCCTTCGGAAAATCTATATCATTTTCTCTAATTGGACCTTTTTCAACTAACAAGTCTCTTAACTTAATATCAATATTTTCCCATCTTCCTGGATCATAAATATTAATAGAAACATTACTCGGGCTATTGTCAATATCCTTAATTTCCATGTTAATTTCCTCTTCTTCTGTATTTTCTTAACATTCTCCACCATCCATATTATTATCACATTTTTCATCGTTATAATTCTCTATGGTTTGTTTTACTATCATTTCATTATCTCCTATTTTATTTAAAGTTGTGTGTTCAATTGTTTCATTATTTTGACTATTTAGATCTCTCTTATTACTTGTGATAAATTTTCCAAGAGCGCCTTTTTGAGATTGAATCAAATTATCTATTCTTCTCTTTTTCTTAAGTTTCTCATACCCTGATATATATTTTCTATTAGACATATTAACTTAACAATAAAAATTAAGCAATTGAGTAAAAGGAAAGGTATCACCTGGAAAGTCTTATAAGCTCCAAGTATATAGCAATCCCGAATATTTCCAAAATCCAAATTAGATTCTTCAAGTGATTTTCCTCAATGATGATCAAATCAATTGAATCCTAACATGAACCAAAATAAATTTCTGAGTGTTAATTGAATGAAATCAATTGAATCATAACATTTAATTTTTATAGAAGAATATAAATACAAATTGGAAGTCAAAAAAAAAAAAAAAAATTGACAATAGACAAAAGAGGGTTGATGACACTAATACGCTCTTCTAAAATTCTTAGATTTAACCCACAATAGTATAATAGTCATTTTTTAACAAATATCAAATCCTAGATTTAAAACACAGTAGATAAAGTCTTTGTAAAATAAAACTTAAATCATAGATTATTTGAATGGAATTTATTTACAATTTGAGTCTAATTCCTACATGCCCATTATTTAAATTTCATAAACATACTCTTCAATAAAAATATGCACACAGATCAATGAATCCAACCACCAAGTATGATTAGGATGTAAAAGTGAAATTAACAACAATCACCAATTTAATAACTTATTTAATATACAAAAGACCCATAAATACAAAGACCCAAAACTTATAAACACTAATCACTTATTTAAACACCAATTTAATCTAAACACCAATAAAACGAGTATCACACCAATTGACAACAAACACTAACAGAGCATAGGCACCAATTGAATCACCAACAATACTTGAAGTAAGATTAACAATAAACACCAAAAACCCATAAAAGACCAATAAAAGTGAGACTTATAAAACTGACAATAAAAATAAGATTAACATTTAACACCAATTTAATATAAACACCAACTTCCAACAACAATCATTTTATACAAAAGACCAACACCCAAAAGACCCATAAAAGACCAATAAACAAAAAACGCCAATCACTTAAAGTGAGATTAGCAAGTAGCAACAAACACCAACTTAAAAGTGAGATTAACAACACCAATCACATAAAAACCCAATCACTTAAATACCAACAATAATGAGTAAACACCCACCCTGCAAAAGACCCATAAAATAAAAGATCCAACAATCACTTATAAACACCAATCACTTAAATACCAACAATAAACACCTTGCAAAAGACCCATAAAATAAAAGACCCAACAATCACTTAAATTGACAATACTGTACAATACAAAGACCAAACAATAAACACTAATAAATAAACACCACCAATCACTTAAATATAAAAGATCCAACAGTCAACACTAACGATAAACAAAAGCAGCAAAATAAATAAACACCACCAAAACAAAAGCAGCAAAATAAATAAACACCACCAATCACTTAAATACAAAAGACCCAACAGTCAACACTAACAATAAACAAAAGCAGCAAAATAAATAAACACCACCAATCACTTAAATACAAAAGATCCAACAGTCAACACTAACAATAAACAAAAACAGCAAACACTTATTAACAATGGCAATGCGCCAATGCTCACTGACAAAACGCTTGCTGCTGCGAGCTTAGTGTTCACCAGTAGGAGGTTGCTTCAGCAGCGTGCGTCACTTTCTGACCAGTCAACCTAGTCACCAGTGACGCCCAGCAATCTGCTGTTAGCTTGTTACTGCTCGTCCACATACCATGAATGACGGCATCGAAGCCGTCGACGAAGACGAAGTTGTGCTGTGTCTGTGCAGAGTGTAGCGCAGTGACTATGAGAGAGAGAGAGAGAGGAGAGGAGAAAATGGGGAAGAGATGGGTTTTATGGGTTATTCCACAGCAACGTTAAAAATTGGAAAATGGTGAAGGAAGTTAAAAAATTTTAAAAAATTTTATATTTAATTTTTAATAAAATATTAATTATTAAAAAATAAAAAAAATATATATATAAATATTACAAATTTCTAAATTTTGGGGCCTTCTAATATAAGGGGCCTAATGCCATGGCATAAATGGCTTAGAGGTTGGGCCGGCCCTGCCATATATAGCCACTCTTGAGGACAAGCAAAAAGGAATTTTGCTCAACTAACTTGATGAACATAATTAACCCACATAACTGATCTTCAAGTCAATTTAAATGTTATTTCTATGTATTGGTGTAGGTGGATATATGCTTTACTCAAAAGTTGCATGTACACCCTATATCAATTTGAAATTTTATATATCTGATATTTTCTACTTGCTATTTCATCTTGAACGCTTGATTACAGGTACAGGTATTGGAACTATTGCATTAGTGGCCATAATATTCTTCTTCTATTATACCGAACGGAAACACTTGCCAAAAAAAATTCTTTGTTTTGCAAATCTTGGGAAAATATATGATCAAAATGTTGAGGCTTTTCTAAAGAGCTTTGGTTCTCTTGTCCCTAAAAGATATAGCTACTTGGAGATTAAGAAAATCACCAGCTCTTTCAAAAATAAACTTGGTGGAGGAGGCTTTGGTGGTGTTTATAAAGGAAAGTTACATGATGGGCACCTCGTAGCAGTGAAACTTTTAAAGGAATCGAAAGGTGATGGAGAACAATTTATTAATGAGGTTGCAAGTATAAGTTGGACATCTCATGTTAATATTGTGAGTCTATTGGGTTTATGTTATGAGAATGGGAAAAGGGCTCTAATTTATGAGTTCATGGCTAATGGATCTCTCAACAAATTTATATATGATAGAAATATGCCAAAAGAACATGAATTGGGTTTGGAACAATTATATAAGATTGCAGTTGGTGTTGCTAAAGGGCTAGAGTACCTCCATTTAGGTTGTAAGACAAGGATTTTGCACTTTGATATAAAGCCTCACAACATTCTTCTAGACGAAAATTTTTGTCCCAAAATATCTGATTTCGGGCTTGCTAAACAATGTCTTCACAAGCAAAGTATCATATCATTGTTTGGAACAAGAGGGACTATTGGATATATTGCCCTTGAGCTATTTTCAAGAAACTACGGCGGAATCTCTTATAACGTAGATGTTTATAGCTATGGGATGATGATTTTGGATATGGTTGTGGGGAGAGAAATTTGGAATGATTCAGTCTTTGATTGTAGTAGT
This sequence comes from Diospyros kaki, assembly GCA_036245055.1. Lineage (NCBI taxonomy): Eukaryota > Viridiplantae > Streptophyta > Magnoliopsida > Ericales > Ebenaceae > Diospyros > Diospyros kaki. Next base: position 8,424,692 of record BSEG01000010.1, read on the forward strand.
GATATGTATTTTCCAAATTGGATATACAAACATCTTGAAAAGGAACAAGAAATTGGGCTTCATTGTATTACAAGCGAAGAAGAAAATGAAAAAGCAAGAAAGATGGTAATAGTTAGCTTGTGGTGCATACAAACCGATCCCTCAAACCGTCCATCAATGACTAAAGTGTTGGAAATGTTGGAAGGAAGTCTACATTCATTACATGTCCCACCCAAACCTTTCTTGTTTTCTATTAATGGACCGATAATTACACATTGTCCAACCACAGATGGCATCAAATTATGTTCATCCAATGTGAGTTGAGGATGCCAAATTCCTTGAAAGGAAAGGTATAAAAATATTCACCCATGTAAGTTGTAGAAGTTTTTATTGATTACTGGGTTAGGAACATAAACCTCAATTATTATAATGATTTGTAACTTAAGAAAATAATGTAAATTATATGTTGATGATCATTTATGAAAAAAGAAAAAAGAACTTAGCAATTGCTTATTCTTATAAAGATGATATATTGTGGTAGTTGTGTTTTTTATAAAAAAATTTTGATAGGTATTATGATAGCTTTTTAATGCAGTGCAATATTAAGTCCAAGGTTAAATGATGTGCTTCATGTATATAAGACTCTACTTAGATAATTTATTTTATAATTCACTTAAGAATTGGAAGAACAACATGATGGGAAGGAGTTGGGTTTTACTCCTTAACTTTAATACCCCAACACCCACCTTGTATCTTGCTCAGAGTTGGGTTGTACTTTTGCTGTATTAGAATTTTTTTAAAATTACTCTTAAACCCCTTATCTTTATTTCTTCTTTCATCTAGGTCTTTATTGGCCACATTGAAATTGAAAGAGTGTCACTGGCCCCCTTTTAAGTTTGTTTCTCAATTTCATCCCGTAGAGTTTTGAGTACACTTGTACCCTAGTAATCTTTGAAATATCACACTATAACTCTATTTTCTTATAAATCTTGTATTTATACCTTTGAAATTTTCTCTAAAATGTCCTTATTTAGGTTTTAATTTTTGGAAAATTATCAAAGTACACTTAAAAGGGTTATAGTCTTTGACAAGATTATTAATAAACCCTTTATCCTTACTTATTTGAATTTTCTTTATAATTTTTTTTTAAATTTTTAGATATTACAATTTTGTTATGGAGACCTCGAAATAATTACATGGTGATGAATTACACGTGTTTCATAAAATTTATTGAATCTTTTAATGTTCATTCATCTCCTTTATTGAACATCAAAGATTTAACCACATGGACACTTTTCCTTATTACCAAGAGCCTTGGAATTCATAAAGGCTATAAATGCATCCTACATTGTTGCTAAAATCGTGAGTAAACTCGTACAATTTTACAAGTTTACATATCATGAGAGATAAAACGAGTCAACTCACTTGTATGATTGGGCTTTTGTAGAATCAGACTTGATTCACGATTTTACCAGTTCGAGTTTACGAGTTTATAGAGTCCGAGTTTATGAGTTTACTGGTTCGAGTTTACAAGTTTACCATATATATATATGTATGTGTACATTTTTATTTGTGATGTTATCAACATGTACAAATAGGTGTAGATTCAAAGAATTAATCTTAAATATGTCATAATTAGATTATGGATGAGTCTAATTTTATATTAAGATTGATGATTAGCAAGAAATAAATATACCTCTTTAGTATTGGTAACTTAATTAGTGTAATGATATAATATAGAAGTTTAACAATATTTATTTTTTTTATGACTTCGTATTTTTATTTATATTTAACAATATTTGTTGGTGATGATGATGATAATGCTTGTTGTTTGGAATTTTGATTATGGATGGATGAATGATGAATTGATGATAAATAATGGACTTAATATTTAAAATTTTTATATTATTTAGTATTTTTGAAATTGATGATGAAATAATTTTGAAATAGATACATATATTTCATTTATAATAAGGAATATGCCATTATTAACATATATTTACATATATTAAAAGGTATTTTTAATTATCCATAAAATCTTATGATTTTACGATTTGGTTTTACAATCCAATTTTATGAATATTCTTACGATTTCACTTAAAATCTCTACTTTAACAACCTTGGCATCCAACTCTCTTTCTTTGAAAAATAAACCCAAATCTTTAACTATAATCATCTTCTTCTATAAAGCATCTTGCAGCATACTCAATTGTTCTTAATGTTGGAGTACAAGTTTCAATTGTAACGATCCTAAATTGGGTCTATGTGTTTTTAATATTTAATGTTAATGTAATGGCATTCTAAATATGGGTCTAAGTGTTTTAACACTTGATGATAATCTGTTTTGATGGCATAAAAATAATGTTAGATTAGTATGAAACTTTATTTGGGTCATGAGGTTATGAATTTAAATGAATGGGCCACAATTAATTAGCTAAGAAGTTCGTGGGTTATTAGGTGGGCCAATAAATTGTTGAGTTGGGCTTGGGCCCAATGGTAAAAGAAATTTAGGTTTTATTATGTGAAATAAGAAAAAGAAAACTTACATAAAAATAAATATCAAATGTCAAAAATGCCCTAAATTGGGGCAGATTTATCAATTTCTAAGGCAGACGCAGCCTGGAGAGTGCAGCCTTTTCCTCTCTCTTTTGTTCTCCTTTTTCTGTGCGTTGATCCTTCTGTACCTTTGCAACAATTTGTTGCTGATTCTGCCTCCTATTCCATTGGCCATCACTTTCTTCTCTTTCTTTAGCTGCTACATAATCTTCTTCATCTCCTTCTTTTATTTCTATTCATTGTTGTTGCTATGTTGCTGTTGTTTTTCTTCTTCTTCATTACTGTGGCAGAGTAAGTTAAGTGGACAGAGACTGGTGGTGTTCTTCTTGGATTTCTTCTTCTTTTCAAGCAAGTTTCCCTTGCACCATCTTTTATTTTCGTGCAAGCCATTTTATATTTTCTTTCTACTAATACGAGTTCGTTGTTGTTCTTCTCATTTTTGCTTGCTGTGTTTAACTTTGATAGCGTTGTCTATGAGTTCCTCTAGTTGAGTCTTTCTGGGAAATGTTTAGTATCTCTTTGGGGTCTCATTGTGGTCTCAAATGGGGTTTGTTTCCACCCCAAGTTTCCTTCAGTGAATGACAATTTATTTGTCTAGATATAGATACAAGGCCTTATTTCCTTCTGTATCTTCTTGAGCTTAATTGTGTATACATGGCCAAATGCATCTTGCAGAACCCTAAATGATGCATCCGAATAGGCATGAATCATCCGAATGCCATCTCCCACATTCGAATGTCAGACACAAACCTTCTTGGCACATTCGAAAGCCTCTTGAATCATCTGAATAATATTCACAAACATATAGAAGTCCCATTCGAATGCCCCTTGAATCATCCGAATGATACTCATATAACATTATAGCCATTCGAATGCCTCTTGTCTCATCTGAATGTCACTTTGAATATTTGCTTGACACCATAACCGTATATATTGTAATAGCAGAAACGTCGAGTCCAATTTTGACCTTGATGAATCGAGAATATCTCAAAACTTAAAACATGAAAGTTGTAGATAATTTTCTTGTTATTCCATATCATCTTGAATCATCTAAATCGGAGCTCGAACGAGAGAGTTATGCCTAGAATATCAAACGTTGTCAAAACTGTATAGTCACATTCAAATGTATCATAATAGTAGCAACTTCAAACCCGATATTGACCTTTATGGAGCCTGAATCTCTTAAAACTAAAAACATTAAAGTTGTAGATCTTTTTCTTGGCTTTTCATAAAATCTTTAATCAGCTCAATCGAAGCTTAGACGAAAAATTTATTCTTGGATTACTAAATGATGTCTAACTATCCAGAATAGTCTCATTCAAATGAGTTCCTCCCATATCCAAATGAATTTCATGTAAGCTGATCAAATTGCTCTAATTTTTGTCTAAAATTCAAATGCTATAGTACCCTCATCCGAATGAATTTTCTTATCATTCGAATGTGCCATTCAAATTCATGATTTACTATAGCAGACCTAACTATGCTTCATTCTTTTAGGTATATCTCCTTGTGATGATATCCAATTTAAGATCCGTTTGTTGCATTGGAAACTAGACTTCATAGGCTTTGATTCTATATATTATTTGAATAATTTGGTTACGTTTTGAACTCGTAACAACTCGATTAATTTCTGCCAAGAAATTCGTAGCTTACTGTTTTTGTGTATTCTGACCATTTGGTGTTCTTTAGCCTATAACTTTCTGTTTCCATCTTTGAATTGAGATTCGTTTATTGGATTCATTTTGATATATTACCTGCCTTATTTGGCTTCATATTGATCCCGTAATGGCCCTTTAAATCTTTGTGAAGAATCTAGAATTTTACTATTTTGATTTCTGCATTGTTTTAGTTTTTGTGGAATAACTTTTGGTGGATAATTCAGATTGTGAATCTATTTGATGTTCCCGAAACTAGAGTTCTTGAACTTAAATTTCAAAATTTTGTTTGAGGCAATTGATCAAATATCAAACCGAAATCAATCCTTTGAAATCACCCCAAAACAAATCTAAGATTTAAGGAATCGTTGATATGGAATTCTTTTTGGGTTGCCATTCTTTCTTATGATTGAGTTATGAGCATGAATGCAAGTAGTTGTATACTAGAACTAGTTAAATGAATTCAAGAAAATTATAAGATGGGAAAAATACCATATTAAATCTATAATACTCCTTAAATGTTGAATCAAGCTTTAACCTTAAATAGCATCTCCCAAAATTATCTCTGTATTATAATTTACATCTTGAACGTAGTAAATGTTATGAAGTAAGATATGATGAATAATCTGATGATGGTAAAATGCCCGGTATGGGTAAATGGTGTTGAAAGTATGAATATTAAGGAACAAGAATTTAAATGAATGTGGTTGGCAAATGCATACATGTACATGTTACATATATATATATATATATATTTTGCGCACCTATTATTTTGCATGGAGGGAAAGGGTACCTTAGAGCACCTAGCGTGGGACGAGGTGGCCATAGCCCAGTAAGTTGTTTCAATATTTATTTGTGAGATTTTATTGAAATGATGCACTTTTGCATGTATTGATTAATGGCTTGAGAGTCGGGGAGATTTGATATTGACATTGAAATGATGCACTTTTGCATCCATTGATTGATGGCTTGAGAGCTGGGGAGATTTGATATTGACATTGAAATGATGCACTTTTGCATCCATTGATTGATGGCTTGAGAGCCGGGGAGATTTGATATTGATATTGACATTGAAATGATGCACTTTTGCACGTGTTGATTGATGGCTTGCGAGCCTATGAGATTTGATACCGACATTAAAATTTTATGCACAATTGCATAATGATATATGGTGGCATGATATATTTAAATTTGAATTGATAAATTCTTGAACTATGAATCTTGTACATAACTGTTGAGTCCTGAATTACTCTTTTTGGTGTCACCATGTTCTTGGATCCTATTCATTATTTATTGTTCTCTCGAATTTGCTGAGCCTTATGGCTCACTTGATCTTCTTTACTATTCCTAGTAAAGGAAATGTTGTTATTGGGGGCAAGTCTAGTGGGACTAAGGCCCAGGGATAATGGTGTATGGAGACGTGTCCTAACTTGAAGATCCTTAGTAGCATTTTGGAGAGACTTGTAATGAAATGAGTTTTATGTTGTTAATTCACACTAGAGCCTCTATTTATTTTGTATAGCCTTCAAGTCTGGACTTATGAGGTATTGAAAATGTAATTGAACCTTAATTTAGTTTTCGCAGCTATTAATGAAATGAGTTGTTTGTTTTAATATGGTTTGTTCAATATCATCACTATGATGACATCTTTTGAATATCCTATATTTGCGGGAATATTTGGAAGCGGGCCTTACATTAATCCTTTCCTCAAACTCACAATCATATTATGTGTGATTGTGTTGATATTGAATGGTAATAGTTGAAAAATAATAATAATATTATCATCAAGACACTACTAAAGACTTACAAGGTCAAGCAATATGAAAATATAGATTTTATTGCAAACCAAACATTACTTTGTTTTACTAAACAAGGCTACTTAGCTAGGTACATATGGACTCTCACATACACAAACTTTGCTATGAAGTAAACACAATTAGATATTATGAAACACTATTCATAAATATCTAAGAATTTTTTAAAACCATATAGGACTCCTTACTTTACATTTGATGCATCTAAAGTCACACGTGTTTAACCCTTTCAACTCACAGTTAAATTTAATTTTCCAACATTTCCCCTTAAACTTAACCTTAATTATGACCTAAGGAAATAAGCGAACACCAATGCTCCATTAATTCCTTTGTGTTGAAATTGTGACATTATGAGAGCTCGATCCTTCAATATTGTTCATTGTTACAAAATTGGATCAACAACAAACCATGATCAAACCATTCAATTACACATGAACATAGAATTTACATGGAAAACCCAAATCGAGAAAAATCACGAGTAGAAAGAACCAAATATCACTAACCAAATATTGGTAATACAAAAGTGATATAGCTGCACTTAAAATATCACTAAACAAATAATTGTTATAACAAAAGTGATATTATTGCAACTAATTCCAGAGCATTGGACACCTATTTATAGACTTTAAATCATCTATAGATGTACACATGAAACTATATCCTGATCAGAAGATGATTCATCATAATATTTCGCCAAATGAGATAAATCTCACGTAAAATCAAATTTAACAATATCAAAATTATAGTCAAATTTGAAATTATAATCACGGTCAAATTAGGAGTCTCAATCTCAGTCAAATTATTGTCATAGTGTTAGTCACGACCTTAAATAGCCACTTTTGAGGATAAGCAAAAAGGAATTTTACTCAACTAACTTGATGAAAGTAATTTTTATGAAACTAATTAACTAACATAATTGACCTTTTTGAGCCAATTTAAATATTAATTTTATGTATTGGTGTAAGTGAATATATGTTTTACTCAAAAGTAGCATAGATAACCTATATAAATTTGAAATTTTATATATCTGATACTTTTTTGTTTGTTATTTCATCTTGAACGCTTTGCTACAGGTATTGGAACTGCTGTATTAGTGGCCATGATATTCTTGTTCTCCTATACCGAATGGAAACACTTATAAAAAAAAATTCTTTGTTTTGCAAATCTTGGAAAATAGATGATCAAAATGTTGAGGCTTTTCTAAAGAGTTTTGGTTCTCTTGTCCCTAAAAGATATAGCTACTTGGAGATTAAGAAAATCACCAACTATTACAAAAATAAACTTGGTGAAGGAGGCCTTGGTGGTGTTTACAAAGGAAAGTTACATTATAGGCACCTCGTGGCAGTGATACTTTTGAAGGAATCAAAAGGTGATGGAGAACAATTTATTAATGAGGTTGTGAGTACAAGTCTGACATCTGATGTTAATATTGTAAGTTTACTGGGTTTTTGTTATGAGAGTGGAAAAAAGGCTCTTATTTACTGGGTTTTTGTTCATGGTTAATGGATCTCTAGACAAATTTATATATGATAGAATGACACCGAAAGATCATGAATTGGGATTGGAAGAATTATATAAGATTGTTGCTGGTACTGCTAAAGGGTTAGAGTACCTCCATTTGGGTTGTAAGACAAGGATTTTGCACTTTGATATAAAGCGTCATAATATTCTACTAGATGAAAATTTTTGTCCCAAAATAGCTGATTTCAGACTTGCTAAACAATGTCTTCATAAGGAAAGTATTGTATCATTGTTCAGAACAAGAGGGACGATTGGATATATTGTGTCTAAGTTATTTTCAAGAAACCACATAGGGGTCTCTTATAAAGGAGATGTTTATAGCTACAGGATGATGATTTTGGACATGGTTGTGGGGAGAGAAGATTCTAATGATTCAACCTTTGATTGTAGCAGTGAGATGTATTTTCTAGATTGGATATATAAAACGTCTTGAAGAGGAACAAGAAATTGGGCTTCATTGTATTACAAGCAAAGAATAAAATGAAAAAGCAAGAAAGATGATCATATAGTTAGCTTGTGGTGCATACAAACTGATCCCTTGAGCCGTCCATTAATGACTAAAGTGTTGGAAATGCTGGAAGGATGCCCACATTTATTACATATCCCACCCAAACCTTTCTTGTCTTCTACTAAAGGACCACTAACACATTGTCCAACCACGGATGGCATCACATTGTGTTCATCCAATGTGAGTTAGGATGTAAAATTCCTTGAAAAGCAAGGCACAAAAATGTTCACCCATGTAAGCTCTAAAAGTTTTGATTGATTATTGGGTTAGCAACAAAGACGTCAATTATGATAATGATTTGTAAGTTGGGAAAATAATGTAAATTGTATGTTGTTTAGCATAAGTTTATGATGAATCATTTATGAAAAAAAAGGGAAAAGAACTTAGCAATTACTTATTCTTGTAAAGATAAGATATTTTGATAGTGATTATATATATATTTATAGATATTATGGTAGGTAGATCATATATTTATGGTAGTTTTTTTAACTCAATACAATATTAAGTTCGAAGCTAAATGATGTGTTGCACATATATAAAATTCTACTTAAATAATTTATAATTTATTTTCTAATTCTATTAGAAGTTAGAGTAACAACATGATGGGAAGGAGTTCGATTTTACTCCCAAACATTAATACCTTGACACCCATTGAAAAACTTGTTAGTTTAAGAGGGAGAGGGGGTGAATTAAACTCACCTAAAAATTTAACTTTTAAAAGCAAACAATAATAAATGGAACTAGACAATAAATAGAGAAATAAATGCAAGAGGATGAAGGAGATAGTGCACAACGATTTATAGTGGTTCAACGCTAACTACCTACGTCCACTACCTTGACTTCTCTTCAAGGATTTTCAAAACTTACTATCAAGTGCCTTAAGGTGAGCACTATCCTCTTTTACAATGGTAGCCTTTGACTGGCTTAGATATAACCACATTGTTCTTTTTTAAGGGATCAAGCAATTACCCTTATAATGCTTTTTATATCTGAATTGAAGCAATAACCCTTACACAAATCTCATAGTATAGAAAAGAATGGTTTTGAGATGGATCTCTTAACTCTAGGTGTTCTCTTAAAGGTAAATGAAATACAACATTGTTGAGAAACGCACTAGAACAAATAAACGTTGGGATGAGGAAGATGAAGACAAACAACTCTGTGTTTTCTTTTCTATAGAGAATGCTTTAGGCAGAGAAGCTCTTGCTCTTTTTGCTTTCTTTTTATTTTATTTTTTTTAGTTCAACTACTTGCATTTTGAGCTTCACCCTTTATATTTAAGACTTAGCTTGTGTTTAAAGTGAAGACAGTCAGTAGATAGTACTTTTCTACAACTATTGACATATACATTCTATTTTTGTAACACAAATTAGGTTAGATCAATAAATCAAAGGTGAAACATGTATATTTCCATGTAAAATCATGTATAAAAATGTTTTGGAGTATTTGTTATTGTCCAGGTGGCATTAAATGCACTTTTAGATAGCATTAATGTTGGTCCAATGGCTAGCAACTTTGAATTTTAAATTTCACTGGTCATTTTATTCGAGTAATGTAAGAGGGTTACTTGAGTATTGTTCTGAACAAAATTTGAATTTTAGGTTTGAAGCTAAGGTTATTTGAGCAATGTATCAGGATTATTTAAGTAAGATTTTAAACATATTTTGAATCTTTCCAACTTACTCGAGTAATATAGACATGGTACTTGAGTAAGATTTTGAACCTCAGTTTCTTTACAAGTTTCTCAAGTATTGTACAACATTATACATTACTCAATTAATATTTTGAAACCCTCAATTTCTCTACAGGATACTCAAGTAATGTACAACATTAATATTTTGAAGTCCTTAGTTTCTTTGCAAGTTACTCGAGTAATGTTCAACATTAATTGATTAACTTCTTCCTAATGCTTTATAATCTCAATTTCTTAATGTAATTACTCAAGTAATCCACTATGATACTTGAATAATGTCTTCAATTGAAGGTTTAGCTAGGTTACTATAGGCAATACTCAATTAACACATGTTCAAACTTTTATTATTTCATTCAATTTTCCATCAATACTTATTCTAACATACTTCAAGTCTCATATATCATCTATTTTGTCATTAAGTAATAAGAATTTAAGAATATTTGTTTATGTTATAACAGGTATTCCATGAGAAATGTAATGACCCGAAGGTCCAATACAAGATGGGAACAAAGTGTAACTCGATCAAAATCATTTATACCATACAACAAATAGCAATGATTCCACCATTTTTTTTTCTTTATACAGAACAAAATAGTTATTATCATTTACATTTCTATTAAGTTATCCCAAAGGGGAATACAATAAACCCCAATAATAAAATATAACCAATAAATAGTACAAACCAACCAACTAACAAATGCCCCCAAGACCTTTTATTCATGTGAACTTTGTACACATCTAACCTAACAGATCATGCCCTGTTGGGACCCTTATCATCCTTCGCTTTACTTGCACTTTGAATGATATGAAGAGAAAGAATGAGTTGCAAGGCCCAGTAAGCATAATACAATGAAATCGAGCTTGACATATATCGAAATAGAGACTTAGTAAGCAATAACAAGCAATATATGGTAAGATCATGGCATAGTCATAACCGAAATCAGTACAACCTACACAAATAACAAACTCCTACAATCGCATGGATAAGGCCCACTTTGGTAGCCTTGCTACTATATAATCTCTGGAACCCATCTAATGCTCTAAGCACCATATCCATTATCTTGCAGTATTATATATTCATGTCACAAGACAACCATCTCTGGGCCTATAAATCCAATCCACTCTACGACACTAGCACCCGCCTATAATACCATAAGCCTAGTATGCAGTGGTCCCATCATAGCAACGCTCTTAGATTGCTCTCAACTCTATGGCACTGGCACCCACCTATGATACCATGTGCCCCATATGCAGTGACCCCACCATAGTAGTGCTCTCAGATCGCCCTCAACTTAGCGGCACTAATGGACACCTATGATGCCACATGCCCAATATGTAGTGACCCCATCATAGCAACACTCTCAAACAGTTCTCAACTCTGTGGCACTAATTCACGCCTATGATACGACACGCCCAGTATGTAGTGGCCCGATCATAGCAGTGCTCTCACATGCACTAGATATCACTAGGCAAGCATCAGGGGTTAACACCCCACATGCACAATCATACATTGCGCAAGAATCATAAACCAATTCTCCACATGCACTAGATATACTAGGAAAGAGTCAACACATGCACTAGATATAGCTAGGCAAACATCATGGTTGAGCCAAATGATTTAGGGATATCTTGTGGACCTAGTTCGCCACACAAGATAGTAACCTAGAAACAACATCAACCACTATGGGATAAACACAATCTGGAATGTACATGATCACAGGCACAAAATAATCTTTCCAAGCTATTGCTCACCACGGTTATGTTTCCCCAAATACCCCATATAATAACCACATGTTCCCACATTCATGCTATACCATGTTATAGTTCATAAAGCTAACTCCCATACACAAATATTTATGTCCACACCTTTTCCTTCCCAATCATATGCCCACACATGTCAATTTCAATGGTTGAACTAAGAATTAGATAACAATGTTAATTGGTCAGAGAATACAAGAAAGACAACACCGAAGTCTTGCATAAGCTACACCTTAACCACGAAAGCATCATTTCTTAAGAAAGATATGGTGAATCAAACCCTATTTAGGCTTTTAACAAGATTCAACATGAATTCAATATTGCCACAAGGGTAACCAAGCAAGGTAATAGGCACAAATCATGATTTCATCCAAGGAATGGGTAAACCTTACAAAGAGAATTCAATAAGCGCAAATTTCTAATTTTTTTATTTCAAGCAAGCATTTCAAAAGGAACTCATGGTTTCAGGAGTTGGCTAGATGGACCAAATCTTATACCAAATCGAATCCCCTCGAGTCTAGTTTACAACAAAAAAAAAAAAAAAACTCAATTTCGATATTTTTACAAAAAGTTGTACGCAAAAGAGTACAAGCTGTGCAAAGCTGTCTAGAACTCTTAGTCAACTATTAAGAAGTTTAGACGACTAATGAGAAGTTCAGTCGACTATTGAAAGGATTAGTCGACTGGGCCGAGACCTAATCTTTCATAGATTAGCTAACCCATTAATTAGTCGACTATTGACCAAAATAGTCAACTAATGAGAGTAGAAACACACAGAAATGATTGGGGACACCCCAAAATCATCCAAGACTCACCATAATCCATCCAAACCCCAAATACATCATTTTGAAGGGAAGATGAGGTGATACAAACCTCATTATGACGCTCAATTTAACAATAATCGAAGGAAAATTATACGAGGCGCAATCAACCATATTCCTTCAAACAACCCTCCTCCAAATGAAGGCTTTTTTCTAAACCTCACCCAAAGGTGGGCATTTTAATGATTCCAAAGGAAAGAAAAGACTCCAAATCTCTAACAACAAGAATCCCCAATAGAAACTTACCCTTAAAGAAGAAGATAGAGAGAGCTTGCCTTGCTTTTGTGGGATGAGTTTGAAGAAGAGGAAGAACCACAAGCTTTGATCCCTAAGCGTCTTCCAAAACCCTTAATCTTAGCCACCAATCTCTTGTTGAAGCTCCAAATTAAAAGAGAAGAATTTAGAGGTAAAGAGGAAGAGAAGAAGAAGAAATGGGAGGAGAATGAGAGAATGAATTTGGCTTCTCTCTTAAGGCACTCTTATATATAATCTCCCTCTTCCCATTTTGCCCTCATAACATTATGCTTATGCCCACTTAGTCTTTATTTCCTTTCCTTTTCCTTAATTAATTGGAAAAGTCATACATACATATTTGCCATACTCTAAACATCTCATTTCAATAATATCTCAAAATTTCACTCACATATAGTTAATACCCAAAATACCAAAATATTTTAGACCCATATTCGGGTCGTTACAAGAAGTATTTTAAACACTTACGTGTTTTTTGTTGAGCATCAAAATCAAACTATTGAGAATCATGTAATGGATTCAACAATATCCCCCTCTTTTATTAGACTTGTTTCTGGTTTTATATAACATGTAACCCCTTTATATCTAACATATAACTATATCTTTCTCCCTTTCTTTTTGTCAGAATTGAAAAGATGGGTAGTTAATGAGATATACAAATGGATTCACACAAATTTTAAAAATTAAATGTATAGTATAGAAGTAATGTTCAGTAAACATTAAACCAAATTCATTACAAAAAGGTTAAGATACAATCAATACAAGCATAAACTACTATAAAAGACATAGAATTCCTAGGACTGTTGGGATCCATTTGAGCTCGATGGAGAATAAATTGAGAAAGAAGCAATTGTGTGAAGAGATTGCTGGTCTTGAATTTTGATAGATGCTGAGTCTGCATCATCAAGACTTGCTACCCTTCCTCGAGCTTCACTATTCAGCAAAGGATGTTGGATTGTTGAGATTCAACCTACTGAAGAGTGGACATAATCTACTCCAAGGTCCCTCTTCCTCCTGCAGCAGAGATTGGATGCTTTCCTTGAGAAGGCTCGAAGGACTAAGATAGTGGTGCTAGGATTGTATTTGATGGCATCTATGAAGTGGCTCGTAGAAAGGTCTTGCAATAAATGCTAGTGCATCAGAAGTTCCCACATCGGCCTCAACCACTAGTGTATCTTTTGTTTTAGCTCTAGGTATCTTCCAAAAACCCTCATCTTTATATAATCTCATGTGATGGGTGTAGGTGTTATAGGGTAAAGGAAGGTATGGCTTGAGTATTGAAGAGATTGATAGGAAGAGTACAAAGGAGGATAAAAATAATCATACCAAAAGAAAATTTTCCTTTGCTTTTGGTTTTGATAGACTCTTTCTGTTAGGTTAGCTTTGGTTGTATAACACCACGCTGAAGACAAGGGCGAATTGGGTGCTTAAAAAATTTGTTTTGAAGATTGATTTTCTAAAAACTGTGAATAAGAAGAATGCTGGAAATATATCAATTGGAGTGCAATGCAATGGAAAACTTTAAGAAATATAAAAGCACGAGAGACAATAAGATTTTACAGTGGTTCTACTATCTTAAGCAATTTGTTCTTAATTGCTTATTCATTTGTGTCCAAGTGTGGACAAATATTTGTATTCCCTTAAACTTTTATTGTGGATTGTATTGGTTTCCTAGAACCATTTAAAAATCTAGGTATCTCTAGTTTTCAAGATGAGATAGAAAGAGAACCTTGGTGTAATGGTTTCCTAAAACTGTCAAAAATCTAGGTTTATCTAGTTTTTAAGATAAGTTAGGGAGAAAACCTTGGTATTGGTGGTTAAACTCACATATACATAGTTACAAAATCTTAATTTGTTTAAAATTAAATAATAAGAATTTTAATAAAGTAAATTATCAAAAATTTTAAATACTCAATTCACCCTTTCTTGAGTGACCATATCGTAAGGGACCAACAAGCAAATCTGATCTACTTGGATATTTTTCTATCATTAAGTGTTAATGGGGAGTAAATTATCATTAAGAGTTCATGGTTGATAAAATATCATTAAGAGTTAATGAGATTTTTTGCAGAATATTAATTATGAGAGTTGTTCTTAGTGTGTAATTAATTCTTGTATAATATTGCATATATAATTGTTAGACATGTATTATATTATACTGAAAGAATTAATTAATAAATCAAAGGAAATTTAATTGGTTAAAAATTTAGAGGAAGCAATTGGAAGAGAGGAGGTGGGGAGAAAAGTCTCCCCATTTGCTGTTGATATGGACGCATATATATATATATATATAATTTTATTTAATAATGAGAATAAGCAGCCAAAGCCCCTTATTTTTGCAAGCTCCAGTGCGTGCATCCTCTTCCCATTTCCAGCGTCCCCTTTTCGTCTTTTTCCTCCTTGCGTTTTGTCCATTCATTTGTTTAATCCACGAAAAGTGTGTACATATATATATAATACATGTATTAAAAGCAACAAGGCTCCTCTTTTCTCTCGGCTTAATATATATTGGATATATATTTGAAGGAGGAAGCAATGAGTGTGCGGTCTTCTCATCAGTTAATTGAATCTTCTGGTGTGGAGAAGAAAACTGATTGCAAGGAGTTGCAGTCATCGAATGCTCCAAGGATTGACAGAAGGTCGTGGCCGAACTTATAGCCTGGAGAATGGATAGCAACATGCAGATCTAGTGAAATAGTTTGTTGTGGTCGTTGCAAGCTAGAGACTAACGCGGGCAGTCGAATATAGCATCTCCGAAGCGATAAGAGTTGCCGATGGCCTTGAGTAGGTAGTTGCAGCCAGCTCTTGGTGGTCGTGTTTATTCTCTAGCGGCCCTAGCAGTTGTGACGGCAAGAGTTGTCGTCGGTAGAGCGATTAGGGCTTTTGATGAGCTCCCGATGGTTGTCCGACAAGAGTAGTTATCAATGGTAGCCATGGCCTCCTTTGTGATATCTCGCTTTAGGTTCATGAGATGGACAGTCCCTTTGGAGGAACTGTCCCAGCTCCCTTTCACCTTCGTTGAGATGGTCCTAACATGGGTTTAGCAGAGGGTTCTAGGGTAGCCTATGGGTAGACCGACTTGGTCTCCTACGCTTGTGGGAGTGGCTCGGTCAGCCGAGGATAGGTACTGGAGCAGACGAGGAGTTAGATTGTGAAGCAGGTTGGTGAGCTAATATGGGATAGGATCGCAAGTGCTCGACCGGGAGACTGAAAGTTCGGGTCAGACGCACAATAGAAGCAATCGGAATGCTCTTTAGCTTGAGGTATCTTGTACTGCTTATCACATTTCCATATTGTACAGTTATGTTTTTATATGCATATGGCCACTATCATTGCGTCATGTAAGAAAAGATCCGCTTTTGCTATTTGTTTATTTGGTTTTTTAAAAAGTTTTGAGAATTGGTTTTTCTCCTTACATCTATAACTAAGCGTTAGCGTGTGCAACGTTGGTTTCCTTTCAGTGACAAGTGTGCTACAGGCATGGTTTGGCATGGGCCACGTCGGGCACATGTGGCTGAGGCATGCAGGTAGTGTGCTCCCGGAAAGGTCTTTTGTGGGTAGATGTCTACGTAGAGGGGAGGCTAGGTCGCGTGGATGGTTGGCTTAGGCATGGAAAGGCTGATGGAGTCATGGTTAGGAAGGCTAGTGGCATGCGAATGGGCTTTCATGCGTGGAAGGTTGGAGTAGGGTGGTAGCGCAAAAGACTCTTCTCTTGTGTGGCCACGAGCGCAATAGACTCACGCCCAAAAGAGTCTAAGGATGGTGGCTGCACAAAAGAGTCTACTGCACTCATTACTGTGTAAAAGACTCTTCCGCACAAAAGGGTTTAAGGATGGTGGCTGCGCAAAAGAGTCTTCCACGCGGCCTCGCGCGGGCATGAGCAGAATGGCTAGCACAACTGGCACCATGTGAGGGGCTTCCGCTCCTTAGACGACCAAAAAACCCCATGCAAGGCCACACCCCCTATTTATAGGGGGGGCCCTGCTTGCTACTTATGCACATTTTCCCCTTTCTTTTTATTAATTTTTAGTTTTTATTTTATTTTTGGACTTGGCTTTTGATTAGGTCTTTTCAAGGATGCATTCCGAACATGGATACCTGTAAGGAAGCCAATACGTACCTCAATGATTTTTTCAAGGATTTCTTCAGGGGAACTGTCCTGAGGAGTAGGCTACAACAATAATTGTTTGAGATCAAATCTGTAAATTTTAGATATAAGAAAATTAGCCATTGGAAAATTTCTCGATAGAAATGATTGATAATTTATTTCAAAATATTGAAAACCAGTTGATAGTTTGGTAAAACTTTTAACTATTAAGTCTACAGAAAGAGTTGACAGCAAACAACTAAGAGCATGCACAGTAGTTGGTTGAAAGTTTTAATGACCATTTGACAATCTTGAATAATCAATTGATAATTTCAAAGAAGAATAAAAATCTAGTCAATTTTTTTTACCTTGAAATGTTGATCTAGCTAGAATGAATGTATTAAATTGGTCCGCTTGTTTCAAGAACTAGTTGACAGTTTAGAAAAATAGGTCAACAGTTTTTTCACTGGATTTAATGTTTAATTGATTTCCTTACATTTTCAAGCTATTTTATTTGTCTTTTAAAAACTTTAACAATATTTGGGATTCACAAGATTTCATGGTTTTAAAGGAGAAGTTTCAAATCCATTTTCAAGCATTGTTTATATAAAAAAAATTGAATTCCAAAACACTTAGTTTGACCTGTCCAAAACCTTAAAGACTTAATGATCACAAATGATGTAGCTTGAAGTGGCTTGATGATCACTTGATAGTTCTTCCATTCTAGAACATGATAACACTTTCTTATTAGAATAAGACTTAAAATACAAGTTTAGAACATTTTCAAGACTTATTCAAAGTAGTGTTTAAGTTTAAAACCTTGAAGGCCAAAACATTCATTTAAACAATGTTTGTTAAAAGTTTTGTGTGACAGTACTCATTATTAAAACCATTTCAAAATCAAATCGGCACCTTCACGTGGTCGACAATGAATGTACCAAAATCAAATTTAATGTTTTTAACGATGCACCACATCATGGGAAGCTTGGTAGAAGTAACAAAGTGAGAAAAACCACCATGAAAATTAAGTGCCATGGCTATGAAATGTTGTAAATCTCTATGATCAATGAAATCATGCGAGCTCAGATGTTGAGATGGATGAAAAGTTCTTGTTTCACAATGAAAAATGTCCAGATTTCATCGAGATTGTAGTCATCATTGATCTCATCTAATTCAAGATATTCTTTTGGAAGAGATAAAAAGTCGTGTAGTTGCATTGAAGTGATAGAAAATTCATTTCCATGAAAGGAAAAAGTAAGTGTATAGTCATCTAGATCAGTAGGAGAGGTAATTTTAGAAGGGTCTTGAGGAAAAAAATAAAACTCGATGGTTAAATTAGGTACCCATTCAAAGTGGATAAATTTCTCATCCCATGTCGATGATCCATTTCCTAAGATTTGGACCAAAGTTTATTCTAGAGAAGTTGACCCAATTAATGTTCTTTTCAGGGAAGAATCCCTTAGATAGGCATTTGGTATAATGGTTTTTACGAGCAAGATTTTGAAAGTTTGTATCAGGAGTATGGGTAGTCAAATGGTCATGTCTCTCTTTATTGTGCCCACGAATGTGAAAGCAACATTGATGGATCTTTTCACTTGGGAGCCATTGAAACTAAGGTTTTAGAGAAGATTGAAGAGGATTTTTTAAAGAAAGGAAATGAATGAGGATCAAATATGAGGGATAATGAACAATCGTTTAATGGGTTGAATATTGAAGAAAATTGGATACATAATCGTGGATTTTGATTGAAAATCAACGGAAATGATTGAGAATCAATAGTGAGAATCACTTGCTCGACAATTTTTGAAGAGATTTGGTGAAGATTCAAAGCGAATTTGAGAGAGAAAGGCTCGTCTGCCAAGGTTGGAGGTAGTGGTAGTCGACTAACCTAAGGAACGTGATTTCTAAAGTTTCTTATGAGGGTTAAATACTCAATTGACCACATGACTTTACTCGAGTAATGCCTTAGTGTTACTTGAGTAATGTATGCCAGTTTATTAAATCATTAATATGCTACTCAAGTATCTTAAGCTGTTACTCAAGAAATGCTTTAAAGCTTTATAAATCTGAAAAGATGTTACTCAAGTAATACTTACTTGATTTCTGTGGTTTAATATGTTACTCGACTAATATACCTCCACTACTCGAGTAATTTTTTAAGTGCTCACAGTGTCTTGCCAGATTACTCGATTAATGTTTAACTGTTACTCAAGTAATTTTTTACACCTTGTTATTTTTTATGTATTACTCAATTAATATTCATCCTTACTCAAGTAATTGCTACGTAGCTTGTGGTTTCTTATTTTATTACTCGATTAATGCTTGAAATTACTTGAGTGACATGGGTAAACTTATTTATAGAAAAAAAATAAAAAAAGACATGGGGTAAACTAAAGTTTGATCACTTATCTCATACCTTGGTTTTTTTTTTGGATAATTTAAACCAAGCAATTTTTTTACACAAATGTTGTCATAATGGAATCAACCCTATTCATTTCTAATCTTGAAAATTTGATCTTTTTCAAGGGATTTGGTGAATATGTCAGCTAATTGCTCTTTGGTATTGACACATATTCAAGGATCACATCTCCTTTAAGGATGTGATCTATTATATATAAAATTACGCCTTATCATATTATGTTTAGTTCTTGAATGATGAACAAGATTCTTGGAAAGATTAATTACACTTGTGTTATCACATTTAATGGGAATATGATTCATTTTGATTCCATAATCTTCTAATTGTTGCTTAATCCATAGAATTTGTGTATTAAAGTTGCCAGTTGATATATATTTAGCTTTAGTTGATGAATCACATGATAGTCTATGATTCAAATATAAAAAGTTTCGATTTTAATGATGAAATAAATCTCTTGCTTTTGCAAAATCTCGTATATTAAAAAGCGATTTGTCATCTCCAAAATCAAAGTACAGTCTCTTTAGAAGAAGTTGTAAAAAAACCATTAGGTATAAGCCTTTGTTTTAAAAATTCTGTAAGACATCTGTCGACCGGTCAATATAATCTGTCGACCGTTTTTCAAATTTTGGATCATCTGTCGATCGATGGTTTTCCATCTGTCGACTGACAGAATGAGTGTTTCTTAAAAAGAACTTCATCTGTCGACAGATCACTTTTCATCTGCGGACCGATCTTTTGTTTTAACCTTGATCTTTCGACCGATGCCTATGCATCTGTCGACTGGCAGTAAGGGTCTTCTGAGAATAAGCTTCATCTGTCGACCGATGTTCAAACATCTGTCGACCGATTATATATATTTGTGAAGATCTGTTGACCGATGCCATTGCATCTGTCGACTGGCAGAATGCAAATCCCTGATGCCTTCTTATGCAATCAAGCCATTTGTCAACCGATGCCTATGTATCTGTCGACCGACAGAATGCTCGCCCAAGGAACTGTCGACAGATTCAAATCATCTGTCGACTGGAATTTGAAATTCTACCTATCTGTCGATCGATGCTTTGCATCTGTCGACCGTTTTATTCGCAGAGACAAATAACGGCTAGTTCAGCTTTTGTTCCCAAGTGCTCCTTCCACTAACAACGGGCTGTTTCATTCATGGGCTTTGAAGAGGCTATATATTCAAGTCATTTGAGGATTTGAAAGGTTAAGAAGAATCAATCTACAAGCTCCAAAGTGCTGAAACTGTTATTGTGCTTCTTTGGTAAAGTTGTTCTCTTTTTTTAAGGCATTGGGTTTATCTTGAAATCAATTCTATTGTATGCCTTGTTTTAATCTTTGAAGAGAACTTGTAACTGAGAAGATTGTCTCTCAGATCCTCTTGTAAACTGTAACAATTCATATCATTCTAGCTTGTATTGCTAGTGGGCTTACTTTGCTTGTAAGAGGTCTAGAATACCTAGATTTTTCTAGAGGACTTGCTAGTTCAAGCAAGAGGTTTGTATCTTCCTAGCTTAGTGCTAGAGGGCCTATCAAGTGTGATAGGAGAGTTATAATACTTTGCTTAAAAAATCCTTAGTGAGGAGCTAAGGTAGTGGATTAGGCTTAGACAAGCCGAACCACTATAACTCATTGTGTTCTTTTATGCTTGTGTCTTTCACTTTTGATCCTCTTAGGCATTTCTTATTTCTTTCTTGGTCCATAGATTTAAAGTTCTTTATCGAAAATATAAGTTCACAATTTTGAGTCTTTGTATTCTTCATTGTCAAATCAAGAGTGTTTTAATATAGTTGATACCTTATTGTGCTTTCTCAAAGTCTTAAGCTTTAGCTAAGCCATACTATAAATCATTTAATCAAAAGAATTTTTAAATATATCAATTCACCCCCTCTTGGTATTTCCCATTGATTAGTCAAATCTAACATTAGTAGTTGATGTGGCAGCACTGTTTTATTTCTTGGAAGACCAAAAAAATTAACAAACTGCCTAGGAATCGACAAGTTCCACTAGTACTCCTTTTGTCAACCCTAGAACCAGCAAAATCAACACCAGTTTAAGCATGAAGGTCCAAGGAAGAATTTCCTGGGTACCACAACCCTATTGTAGGAGTGTCTTGGACGTCAATATTTGATTAGGTATGCATAGTCAACAATTTATTGTCCCAATTATCTGACTTAGGCCTTTATTTTAATTATATTTACAATTCCCTTAATAAATTAATTCCTCCAAAATTCTGTAATAAAAACATGTGATGCTACACAACAGCTTGATGTTGTAACAAGAACAATGTAAATAACATCTACTTGGGTCATTCCGTTTCGTGGAGAATGGAAACAATAGCCTCGAGAAGACTCAAGAGACCATAATGGAAGTCTGAATTTTGGAGAATTGAGTTGAGATAGTAATTTGATTGATTAGTCTTCATATTCCAACTAGATAGAGTTTGTTGCAATTTCACATGACGTATAATCTCATTAAGAAGTTGTCTTTGATTAGTAGAAGTAGGGATGGCCCAATCTCGTTGGAATTGTGGCCACTTATTATTTATTATTAGAGTGTAACTAACCATTTATTTCAACTTGTTGGGGGAAGGAAGGGGAGGGTAATGGTGTTTGGTTTTGTGTTTGTATAAAATTGTACTCAATTTAGTTTATATTATCATTTGTTGTGAGATGTTCGTGATAGTCATTAAGACTAAACTGCATTATTATATCGTTTTCTCTCAAATTTTATGGGTGATTTGCACTATCAGATCTTAACAAATTATTTAATTTGTAGTTGTTTGGATATTATATGTGTTATTGTTGAAATATAACAATAAATTTATTTGATTAGAATCATCGTCGCCTAGTCGCTTGAGTTTGCGAGAAAGGACACAATTAGAGGGCATGAGAAGATTCTCGCGCAAACACTCAAATACTTAATTCAAATAATAAAAATTATAAACTATAATTTTTACTAATATCAGAGACATACTTTTTTTGAAATGAGTGTCTACCTATTTATAAAAGAATATTGAATAATCTTAATAATCCGATATTAGAATTCTTACAAATAATGTCTATTTTAGCATTTTGAAACTTGTTATGATTACCAATCTTACATTTTGAAACCCATTAGGATTAAGATTTTTATTAATGATGTTTATCCCAATATTATGAATAATTATTTATCTCTTTTAAAAATTTTTTAAAAAATTTTCGAATATCAAAATTATTTAGTTTGCGTGTTGTGCGGGACCTCTCTAGGTTTTTGGGAAAATTTACACCTTAAAACCCCTCAAAACCCAATGGGTTATTTTGGGGCTTTTGATATTTTTTTATCTTTTAATGAGCTTTTGCCTTTGACACAATAATATGGTTGTTTTTTCTTGTTAAATAATTTTTTTTTCTAAAATGACATATAACATCGTGATAGATAATTAAAGCACTTATTCATAAGAAAAATATAATGTCCACAATAACACGGCTTCACGTGTGCTACAACTTTGTGTTATTTTTCAGCACATGTTTTTTTTTTTAATATAAATATGTTAAGAGTCCTATTGTTTAATTTGGTTTGTATAATATTCTACTAAAACTACTAAAAAAATCGAGATAAACACAATAATAGAAGAGAAGAAATCAGCAATTGCAAGAAGACAGTAACTGTTTGAAGTAAAGATTAGACTCCTTTGTCAACCAATGCGAACCAACAATGCCTAAACCATAGAAAAATTTAACAAAAGGCAAATTGCATTAACTGATTAACTGATCAGATCATTCTTAAGAAGGCGGCGAGGCTTGGCCGGAGCAGTGCAGATCGAGTGCCCGGAAGAACGGATGACTGAAGATCTGGTCGGAGTTTTTGCCCGAGCAATCGTGGATGATATCTGCAAATGCTCGGCAGCAAGCTGGGCTGACGTTAAATTTGGCGGTGTGGAGAAAAGATTTGATATCTTCCGCACAAACATCAATCTCGTGCAAGGCTGACCAGCAATTGCTATTTTCGCCGCCACCTTCTGTCGCTGCCCCAGTCGGCGCAGGCGCCTCCGACGAGTAATTGGTGGGAAGAGTTGCGGTGTCCCTGCCAAAGCCATGGCTGAGAAACACTCCAAAGAACAAGATTAGGGCGCCTATTGGCATCTTCATCATGACTCGTCTTTGCTAGAAAGTTGATCTCAAAACAGTGTAAAACAGCCATATAAATAAGGGACTAGGATATGTGACCTCAATAGATGATATGGTAAAATTCACATTCCACCCCTTAAATGAACTCTAGAATTTTTATTATTAAACCTATACAAGTGGTAGAAAAGAAATTTTACAATTTCGATATAGCTCTTGGGCTTATCTATTTGGACCCCATATCATTAATCATTAATAACATATCATACTTAAAGTAGCATTTTTCGCAACAAATCTTGCGGTTTTAAATACATTAAAAGACTTTCTTTAAATGGATATTGCCACAAGATTTATGTCTTATAATATATTATTTAAAAATTCATATATGGTAATATGATCAATAGAGTGAAACCACCTCTCATTTAGTGGCAATCCTGGCTTGTTTTCTTCTCTTTTGGTAGGTCAACCAAGGAAGCATAAATGCCCTTAGTTTTTAATGTAATTAATTTTTTTTGGTGCATTGTTAGTCATTGTATTTAGTGTCCATTCTTACGAATCAAGGTGTATGTCGTCCTCATTGAACATTAGCTTAATATTTGACCATGATGAGACTGAAAAGTTAAATTAGTGGATTATTTATATTAATTATAAAGTGACAATTAATGGGATGATCCTCGTAATTTCATCTTGATCAAGCATTAATAATACTGGATGTTGAACCATTATGATTATATCGAGTCACATTATGCGCGCATGAAAACATTTTTAAGCTCTCATTAAATGAACATTTAATGCCTCATAGTCAAACATGTTAGGTAATATGTGTAAACCACAAGAACAAGAAAAATATACATGATTAGCTCACTAATAGGGGTATTTTTTAAATTTTACACCAGTCTCTATCTACCTTAAGTTTTTAGTTTTTTGAGGATGTAATTCTAAGCCTTGTACTTTATGGATGTATCTTTAAAATTACATTTTGAATGAATATATAATCAGCGTTATGGATTTCTTCGTTAGGTTGTGATCTAGACTATGTTTCTTGCACTATTTTTTATTGTTTTCCTTGACTTTAATTTTATTAAGGATATCATGTTAAGAGGGTAAAAAGAGAATTTTGAAAAACTTTGAAACTAAGTGTAATTATTAAAAAATTCCAATTTTTATAAGTAGAAATAATATTTCATCTTAGAATGAAAAAAAAAAATCTTGCATCTTAACCATACTAATTATAAGAATACACTAATAGCAATTTCATTTCTGGAAATTTAATATAATAGATTTTTTATAAACTGATTTTATAGAAATACTTTATCTGAAAGTGATACTTGCGTTAGTGAAAATTTCAAAGTAATATCAAAGTTGAAGACAATTTTATATTGGCGGGTAAACTGGAACTTGAGAAAATAAATTTGAATATAAATAATTTTTCTTGAAATATGTGGTAAATTGGTATAGGGATATCATATGGTGTGAAATATAACAATTGAAATTTGTAATGTGGGGACGTTGTAGTCACAATGGAATGGGGCGAACAACTAGCAGATGTCTGGTCATGGGAATATGCAGCGGGTGGCTCCAATCTCTGGTTGTTTGGATAGCGTTCGGAAAGGTACCATGGCAATTCGGGAGGACATGGTCTAAGAGAACTTCCTCATTGTATTTTTCAGGTACCTCCAGTTAGAGTCTTGAATGAGCTTCCCGACAAGATCTCAAATAGGCCTTCAAGTACACTTATGACAGGGGATTAATCTATCCAAGAGGAACTCCTTGCGTATCCAGGGCAAAATTGCATTCACAAGAACAAATTAGAAGACATGTGAAAAATCCCCACTCACATATGTTTTACGCTGCTTAAGTCAATATATAAAGGAAATGATTATCCGGGGGAACTTATAGTTATTGTGGAGTACCCTAAAAATTTCCTAAGTTGTAAAAAGAATCTCGTTGGGTCTAAAGACTCCAGAGAGTCTCCGGGACAATAGTCCCCTAGGGCCTCCAGAGAGTTCCCGGAATGGTCTGGCCTTCTCATCTGCATAGCCTGAAGACTCGATTATGTAGAGTTTTCAAGTTCACAGCTTCTTATTTTTCTTCATATTTCCAACTCCTTATATAGTATTTCATTCTTTAATGCTTTTGTTGAAATGTCTTGAACAAAGAAATGTTCTTTTTGTCTTAACTATGATTTTTTTTCTCTATAACATCTCACAAATCAATTAGAAAATCAAATTTTATGTACAAATTGTCTGAAAATTATTCATTAGCATTTAATGCTCTAACCAATAGAGATTGGTTGCATTTAATGCTCTTTAATGGTTATAAATTTCAAAATCTGTCAAACATTACTCGATTATAAATTGTCGTTTAATTAATTGATCAGTTACATGTTTACTAGAGTATAGAAGTTTTGTATTTGACTATTTTCCTAATTTACTCAATTACAAATTGGTTACACTCGATTAACATTTTAAAACAAAAAATTGTAAAGCTTACTCAATTGAAAAGCTTTATTTAGTTAAATATAACAAAACTTTTACTCAATTACAAATCTAAGCACTTGATTACATTAAAGTACCAGCGACTTAGAAAATTTTTGGAGGATATATACTAAATTACAAATAGAGTTTTACTTGAGTATTTTTAGATGATTACTCGATTACAAAATTCAAGTACTCAATTAATTTTGCTTGGCCATAAACTTACATTATCTACTATAGTACAAACTATATTTAGTCGAGTATAATTTATATTGCTCGAATATATTATAACTTGTAATCGATTATCTTTTAAACAAATTTTTCTTTCTTGATTACAGATAATCTTTACTCGATTAAAATGATATGCCTTATTTGATTTGATTTCCAGACTTATTTTAATGAGATTATTACTCGAATATACGAAATTTTTACTCGATTAAAAGATTGAATTCCAGAAGGTTACTCCATTACATAGAATTTTATACTTAATTAAAGAACAAACTTTCTGATTTGATATGATTGATGGATACCTACTTGAGTAACATGAATTTTGTACTCAATTAAAGAATTGATGTACTTGATTGATTATAGGGATTACTAGATTATTTCTTATATCTCTTAATACACTGTTTTGATCATCATCAACAAATACTATCTTATTTTCTCGTCAATTCAAAATTAAACAAATTACTTAATAATTGCCCCCTTTTTGATTGATGAGTCTTTTTTAATGATGGCAAAACATAAGAAGGGAATACCAAAAAAATTGATTTCGATTTTTGATATTTCCTGATATTCATATCCTCCCATTTATTTAAATAAATTGCTTTACTTCTTCCCTTTTTCTTTTCTTCTCCCCCTTTAATTGAAGATCTCTAAAAACTTATAATCTTTTCCTTTCTTCCCCTTTTTGTCATTACCAAAAGGGGCTCTCCCTATCATGATGAGAGATTACATTCTAGTGCTCCCCCTCAATTACATGATTTTGTCATTTGATTGCTTCCCCTATTTCATAGGTTCGAATGCACATACATAGAAATGTTTAGAAGATTTTTATTGAGTAGATCATTGGACTGAGAAGGAAGAGAAGTGCATTGAGCTTGAAAAGTTTCATTGAGTACATTGATGAAACATAAAAATTACATTGAGAAAAGTTTAGTATATTGATGAAACAAAAAATACAAGAATTCTATTCTAAACGTGTCGGTGGTCTTTTTTTGTCTTCTTCGTCTATTGTGGTTCTAGATTGCTTCTATGCAGTGGATTTGATTCTTTCAAAGGCTTTTAAAGATGTCTTATGCTTTGCTAGGCCTGTTTCCTTTGTTTTCTGCCTTTCTCTATCCTTTCTAGTCTAGCCATCACATTTTCATATTTATCTAGTAATCTAGAGATGGATTTAGTGAGGAATTCTGTGATAGGCATTCTAATAGTGGTTAGCTAAGAGGCAAATACTTGAGCTTGAGCTTCAGGAGATGATTGAAGAGCTTCAGGAGCTTGATGAGTTTGAGAAGGCTAAGATGGCTTACTTTTATCAGTGGATTTAGGAGGAAGGTCACCTTCTTCTTGGTGTTTTGGTTGTTCTTCTTTTAAAGGAATTTTCCAGACACCATTATCGCACCTTATTCTCATTCTTTTAAGTGTCTGGTTTGAGTAGATGTCAAAAGAATAATGAAGAATGAACGTTTGGTGATGAAGTGGTCCATGGGTTTTATTCAGAATAAAAATGAAAAGCATCCCAAATGGAAGTTTGCCAGAAGTTTTTGTGATTATGGATTCATACATGCTGGTGAATAGAAAATAAGGAAGGCTAAAATAGATGTTGTGGATGGCACGCCACATGAATCACCCTATGTTCAAGATCTAGAAATTCATGAAACCTAGGGTGATTGGCTGCTAGAAAGTTTAATTTCTTTCCAGTAAAGGCAAACCAAACTTCATCATAGTTTAAGTCAAGGTCATCTATGATTTTCTCTCCGGATGAAAGGTTTAGGTATGCTACCATTTTTTCAGCTATATCTATGTTCTCAGTGCCATTATAACTACATTCCAAGTCATCTATGTTAAATTCCTCCTTATTTTCTATAGGGGATCTAGGTAAACTAGAATAATATTGAGTTTTCTATTAGAATGTTCTAGTGATGAATGTCTTATACCAAAACTTTAATGTTCTCATATGTTATGTTGAGCTTGTTTTAATAAGTTTGTTAATATGTTTTATATATGTGGAATCTATTTTATCCTCTTTTAGGGTATGTTAAATTCTCATATTTCTTAGGAGATGTTAAGATTGTTTTTATGCTTAATATGTTAGTAAGTTGTTCTAGGATTTCAAGAGATATTCGAAATATCCATAATGCATGAGTGTTATGTAAAACTCATGCTATTCTAAGTGCTTAATGTATGTGGTAGCATTACTCTAAGCTTAAGAGCAATCTACCTCTCATATGTATTCATGATAACTTTTCAAAAACATCAAGATCTTAAGTTGTTGTGGGGTTCCCTAGGAAAATCAAAACCAAAAATCCCAAAATTTGTAGAAGTATTCCAAGTGGGTCGAAAACCCGGATGACCCCAAAGAGTCTTTTGGAGCAAGAGTCTCTCGGGGACTCTCCAACAGTATAGCCCTTAATATCCCCAAGACCTAGGACTTATCCAAAAAGTCTCCTGGGCCCAAGCCATCTGATGACTCAGAAGAGTCTTTGGACCCATCCAGAGGATACTCATCGGGGGACTTTAACCTCAAAGATACCTCCAGGCTCTTCGGCGTCATCTGATGCATCTTCCCCTAAGAGTCGAGAGACTCACATCTCCATACCACGTGTCATGTGGATCCCACCACCAAGTGTCTATAAATACTCACCTATTTCATAGCAAATAAACCTTTTTGGATCCTTCTGGACACACTTTTTCTCTCTCATACACTCAAACTTAGAACTTGAAGACTTAGACCCCAAACCACATAAAACCCTTTGGCAGACAACCTATCGGAAGACTCCCATCTAAAACATACAGCATACATGCATGCATAAATTCATACTTCTGTTTCATGGAGACATCATTGTCTATGTTAGGCATTAGAAGGCTCACATGTGAAAGATCCTTGTGTGCCTTCTAATTGTTTCTGTGCTATAAACCCTTCCGATGCCACCCATCCAAATACCCTACAGACCCAATGGAAGACTAGCCATCCGAAGAATCTTCAAGAAGCAAGACCCCCAAAGACTCCTTACATCCTCTTAGGTCTCCCGAACAGTGAATTAAGACTAGCACCAATTGACCCTTCTATGGTGCCCCGAACCTTGCGCTTTCGTCTAGACTCTGCCTAAGATGTTTTCTAAGATAAATAAATTTAATTGTTGTAATTAGTCAACAACAATTTGGCGTTGTCTATGAGAATCAGGAAAAAGGTAATCTCCCATGAAGGAGGCTATAAGGTCTACTTGGATAAGAATGCCATTTTAGCTTGGGAGACCTTTGCAACATTCTCGTTGTAGCCTATAGTGCCTCCCAATGAACCACACTGCAAATCCTCCAGAGAGGAATCAGAGAGCTTTCGCAAAGCTTTTCTCCTACTATTATGAGCCTTCCAAGGCTTTTCCCCCACTATTATGCAGACCGTTGAAAGGAAAGCATGCCTTCCCATCTCGCTTCATGAGCATTCTTCAGGTTGGTCGACCAAGAAATAGTTGAGGAAAGTGGGAAAGGCTAGGAGACATGCCTCTTATTATACTCTTTGAAGACCCAAGTTCAGGCAATAGCCACTGTCCAAGCTTGAATTTAGTGATAAAGGTCGTTCTCCCTAGCCATGTTGATCCCTGAGGAAGAGCATCACTCTAAAGTCATTCAAAAGTGGAGCGACATCTTCCCTAGATTTCTTTGGGTCTGTCAATTTCACAAACATTCTTTTCACCTGCCCAAGCATATTATAGACTAAATGGATGCCTTCTTGTTCGCTATAAGGTGGCAAAGATGAGTGAAGTGATAATGGAGTTGTATGAAGGGTTGACGAGAAAATATTATTATCAGCACCTTCTGCAACCAATATATTTCTGCAACCACTCCGATTTTTGATCTCTGCATCTGCCCCTTTTACCGAAAGATGTTTGGCAACTATTATAGTCCCCTTAAGCCCTACATGGGTGGGATAACGCAATCAACTCTAGCGAGAGTTTCCCATGACCTTTACCATAAATTCTTCAAACACAAAAGGGAGTTTGAGTTTCCAAATGCATTATATTGATCGCTTCACAAGCGTTATTCTTAAAGAATTCAAGACATTTTACCCCATGTTATAAGAATCTCCGATGTTCGACCGACATGGAAACCAACGATTCCACAGTACAAGCAGAGACACTCAAGCAAATATAATACTAAATAAAAACTAACCCATTATAAATCGTTAATGTAGCTGCGTGTATTGAGCCACGCAAACAAAACATATTTGTACAAAGGTTCGTAGTAGCGGTAGCGTGTGTATATTTTGTGTGCGTGTGTATATGCATGTGTGTGTGTGCGCCTTGTTTGTTTTGCATCAACTTAGAAATGGACCAAGAGTTCGATTTCGCTCACATTGAGAAGCCAAGGGGATGGAATCGCCTAATGTCAATCTTCTATATTTGGGACCAAGATTTGACCAAATAACTTATTATGAATAAAGGGGATTCGAGATAAAGGTGTTCGAATGGAAGCATCAAAACAACCACTGAATTCTTATCTGAAATGCATGCTATAGTGAATCCCCCTATACCCAGGCATTTCATGTTGAGCTCTTCAAATCAAAAACCCAATCTTAGCCTTGGGGTAACATATCACATTGTGGCCTCTGTACCCTACAAGAGTACAAGGAAGAAATAAGCATGTCCCTTGAAGCAACTATTCCATATGTCGGGGCCAACTTCCATTCTTTGCATGTCTAATTGCGAACATAGGCATCATGCCAAACCGCCAAAACAAAACCTGGGTATTCTTTATGGTTGCTGATGTAGGCATCAAGTCGAACCACCGAAACAAAATTTGGGTATTCTTTAGGCATCACGCCAAACCGCCGAAACAAAATCTAGGTATTCTTTATGGTTGCAGATGTACCCATTATGTTAAACTGCCGAAACAAAATTTGGGTATTCTTCATGGATGTCGAAATAGGCATTACTCCAAATTGCTGAAACAAAATAGTTCTAGATGTAGGTGAAAAGCTAAACCATTAAAAAAAAAAAATAGTTGCTGATGTAGATGAAAAGCCGAACTGCCAAAAGAAAATAGTTACGAACGTAGGTGAAGAGCTAAACCACTGAAACAAAATAATTGCTAACGTAGGTGAAGAGACGAACCACGTAGATTACTAGATGTGCACCCCGTGCAGTTTATTAACCAAGCTCATCTCTAAGGGAATTTCTTTCCCCCCTAATTCTTTCAACGTCTCTCTCGAGGCCCTGGACTTGGTCCTGATAGCCCTCGAGGTCCTTGAAATTTTTCTTAATGTGTCTTCATTTAGTTCAAAGGCATTGGCCCATTTCTATAAACTTTTGCGTGTTTGCATCTGCCTAGGCCAAATTAGCCCCAGCACTCCCTATAGTAATAAACTATCATTGTATCCCCTACCAACACAGCCAAAGCGAAAATCAATACGGTCCTTGCAATACGGTCCAACGCAACTCATGGAATACATTAGTAATATGTCATGACTACACCATTTAATATGAAATGGGTATAGTAAACTTTTCTATTACGACTCCGTACAATACTATCCCTTTATCATCCTATATTCCGACAAGATATGAGATCATGGACAGCAGATCAAATCTCTCAATCTCCTCATATGACCAAATTAATCCAAAATCATTCTTAACTAATAAGACACAACTCATGGAATACACTTTCAATTGTTATAGTACCTTAGCCAAGGATTTATTGTCAAGTGATTATTGGATTACATATGATATCCTCCTTGCAAACCTTGAGGTGATAGATTCCATGTCTGATGTACACGCACCCTATGCACCATTACATTAAGCGCATAAATACATATAATTGTTCTTAATTAGAACAATTATATACCGTCATTGATTTCCTAATCCACCAGTGCACATGCATCTATGTCATCTCAAGTCTAAAGACTAGTTTCACATACACAACTAACATTAAATCATTGACCCGTGAGTAAAGACACATGTGATTCGATGTTAATAGTCCCATTTGGTAAACTCATTCATGTAACGAACACCCACTCATATTTCTTCCATATCTCATACAAAATGGTATGAGACTCACCAACCTTTATCTTCAACATCTTATACTAAATAGGAGGAAGACGATATGCTAGCCTTTACAAGTTGCCATTATCCATATTAGGAACTCTATAGCTAGGAACTTGTTTATAGCATAATGAATCGTGGATTAACCGTCACTCATATCCTTAACACTTAAGGATAGTATACACTCCTTGTTATATTAATGGATATATGTTTTTAATTTAAACTATATTGAAATTTAAATTAAAACGTAAACTTATCATTTTATTGATAATTAAAGAATTACAAGTTCGTGTCATTTTGTGTCACTAAGATTGGTCTTAAGGGTTCATATCCAACAATGAATTCTTTCTCTCCTCTCATGGACCGGACGTAGTAAAAGCAACGGAATAGAGCAGTTGTAGGATCTACCCCTCACTTCTTGCATAGGACGAAAAATCCCATTAGCACAGCCCAACGATTTGGATGCAACTGGGCCGACACCAATATCTCCTCCTCCAAAAAATTGCATCCCAAAAGGGTGTAGTGGAAGCCTGAGCCCTACTCTTAGACTGTCCAAGTGTATTACTATACAGCCTCCCCTAACTGTGGTCGTATATTCCATCTCAAAAGTACTCATCAACCTCCATGATTGTAGGAATAAAAAATAATGCACAATGTTGTCTATGATCTCACCCCTTAGCATTGAGTGTTGTAACCTAGGAGAGATGGTGACCTCGACAAGGCGCATTTGTGGCCTGGAAGATGGTTGAGAAGAAGCCATGGGGTTTACCTCTAAAAGTGTAAGTTTTTGGGAAGGAAAAAGTCTTCGGGAGCAAAGTTTGTCGAAGACTCAAAGTCTTCGGAGAAATCAGAAGGCTTGCAAAGTCTTAAGAAGGGCCGAAAGACTCTTCGGGAGCTCTAGATGACTCCGGCCCTTCGGGAAAGAACGAAAAAAATATGGCACGTGAGGGACCACCGTGTATTTATAGCTCAAGCCTTAAGAAGCCTAACCATCACCTAAAACATTCGAAGACTTTCCCTCTGATGACTCAAATTCAGGTTAGCCCACATCCTAGTTTTCAGATATTAGGCACCCATGTTTTACTCTTTCTTTTGCCTTGTAGCCAAAGGCAAGAGTGAGGAGCCATTGTTGTGGGGGTGCCCTAGGAAAATCAAAGCCAAAAATCCCAAAATTTGTAGAAGTATTCCAAGTAGGCTGAAGACCTGGATAACCCCAAAGAGTCTTTTGGAACAAAAGTCTCCCAGAGCTTCCGAAAAGTCCCAGAGCCTCCAAAGAGTCTCTGGAATAGTAAAGCCCTTAATATCCCCAAAGCCCAAGACTCATTCAAAGAGTCTCTCGGGCCCAAGCCATCCAATGACTTCGAAGAGTCTTCGGACCCATCCAAAGGATACTTATCAGGGGACATTGATGTAACGCCCCGCTCCCACTTACGGGTGTTACTCGTGAATAATTACCCAAATTATCCACCTGCCCGGTCATTGGCGAAGGGCGGACCATGTTTCAATAAGAAACGTCCTAGGTGGGAACTAGGCTCGTCCTCCCCTTTCCTTAAACCCCAGGATTTACTAGCAGAATTGGGCTTTAAACCACACCGCGTTGGTTAAAGAGGAAACCTCATTCCGATGCCCAATCGCCATTTTCACAATTTTATTTAATTCTTTTCCAAACAAAGAATTTTACCGGGCTCCATAATTCACCATTTAAATCAATCCATTGATTGATTACTCAATTTGGAGGAAAAACTCAAATTTTTAATTTTTCAAATTTTTGACATTTTCTCCCAAATTGCCCGAAAAATCCCTTTATTTTGAAAATTCCTCCGGGGCCCAAAATCAATTGAGAAATGGCCCAAAATCCCCAAATTTTCCATTTTTTTTAAAAAAAATTGCCCGGCGGGGCCCGCTGGCCCGCGCGGGGCCCCGCTGGCCACTGGCCGCGCGGGCTGGCCACGCCTGCCCGCGCACGCCCGCACGCGGGCGCGGCCGCCCGCGCGCTCGCCCGCGCGCGCCCCCGCACGCGGGCGCGGCCGCCCGCGCGCTCGCCCGCGCGCGCCCCCGCACGCGGGCGCGGCCGCCCGCGCGCGCGCCTGGCGCGCCTGCTGCTGCTGCAGCAGCCTTCTGCTGCTACCTTTTCCCCTTTTTTTTTTTTAAATTCTTGGGTCTCCTAACCCAAATTTTTCCAGAATTCAAAATAATCAAAATCCTCCTCATTCATTTTGATTTTGCCTCTAATTCTCCATAATCAAGGCTTAATTCTAACTTTCAATGCTTCCACCACATTATCAAATACACACAATTTTTCCAACAAAACCATTCACTATACATCTTAGTTGCTTCACACAACATACCAAACAATGAGGCTTTCATCCAACCTAGGCTTCAACATGCCTTAAGCCAATGCCTCATTTCACAATAAAATCAAACATCCTAAAATATAAATTACATACATGATCTTAGGCTTAAATAAGCCATCACCAACCAACAAGTTTACATTTTATAAATCCATCATAACAAGATAGGCTTCCATAAGCCAAATATGTACATTTGAATCTTCTTCTATGCTTTCCCCATGTCATTTCACTTTGTCTTGACTTTACCATGCTTTCACAACCTACATGTGAGGGTAAAAACCTCATGAGCCATTAAGCTCAATAAGGGTGCAATGACAAATAAATATGAACATAACAAGTTATATGATGCCAAATGCATGCAAATGTGGCTAGGTTTCTTTGCCTTCACAACCCTCCTAGGTTGAGGCATCAACCCACCTTTTCAACCATGTTCTCAAACTAACCTATGGCCATAAGTCTCATGAACATAAAAGAACATGCTAAATGCAACATATACATTTATGAAACACATTTATAACACATTGCAAGGCCACCCTCCCATGGGGCCATCCCTTACCTCTTCTTGAACATTAAATCTCCATTTCAAGAGAGCTTCCATCTTCATTTTCCCCCATCTAAAATGGCATTTCAACAAACCACTCACTTTACATTCAAGTATACTAAAATGGAGAGAAGAAAGATTAAAGCTTACCTTACTTCTTCTTCTTTTCTTCTCCATTTCTTTCCTCCATGAGAGACTTCTTCTTCTCTCTTTCTTTATTTCTCCTTCATTTCTACAAATGGCCAAAAGGAAGACAAGTCTCCCACACTTGCCTTTTTATACTAGTTTTCCCACATTTCAAGAATGCATCCAAGCCATTCATTACAAGCACAATCCATGTGCTTTTGAGGATCTCAATCTCAACCATTGATTTTAATAACCAAAACTTCTCTCTTGGAGAAAACACAAAGCACAATCCATGTGCTCCTTTCTTGATTAATCTCATCCATTGGATTTAATTCCACTTTCAAGACAAATCCTCCACCCTTGGATTATCTTGGATTCCCATTTCTTTCTCATTTATTTAAATGGGACTATTTTCAAGCTATCATCTTGAAAGACTAATATCATTTAATATCCCATTTAATTTAATTGCACCATTTTCATCCATCAACTTGAGAGACATAATGCATTTATTTCACATTTAATAAATCCCACAATTTTCCATCATTAATGGGAGACTAATTTCCCATTTTCTCTTGGATTTATTTAACTCTCATATTTTCCAAGGCATTAATGGTGACCATTTACCATTTCCTTTTGGATTTTCTTTAATCCAAATTAATCATACCTCTCATTAAATGCTTGAAAGACTATTTAACATTTCTTTTGCATTTAATTAATTCACCCAATTATACTTGAACCACATAATGCCAAGTGTCACAACAAGACACTAACTTGGCTTCCAAATTTAATCTCATCCCTCCAAGTGGCATTACCACATTAAATCACAATTTAGGGAAAATATAATTATTCTCCTCAAATAATTTTAATATCCACCATTTTCCCTATTTCCAAAATTTAATTTCCTTTATGGAATCACTCCAAAATTCCTAAATAATCTTTGTGAATTTATTAATCCCATATATCTCTTCATAATTACCAAATCGGGATTTTTATTCACTTACACACTTAATTCCACATAGGAATTATTTTTAATTTATCAAATTACCCTTCATTGGATTTCACTATCCAAATTACCAAAATACCCTTCCCATGAGCATTCTTAATCTCAAGGGTCCATCCCTTCTCAAGGGCATTTTTGGAATTTTTCTCACTTCATTTCCTCATTCTTTTAACACCTGTAACACCGGGTGTTACAATTGACCCCAAAGATACCTCCAAGCCCTCTGACCTCATCCAATTAATCTTTCCTTAAGAGTCGAGAGACTCACATCTTCATACCACATGTCACGTGGACCCCACCACCAAGCGTCTATAAATATTATTAGTGTTATGTGCCCTAATGCTAGATTTAGATGACATCTAGTGGGTTTTTTTTTTAAAAAAAAAAAATCGTATCTTTGTATATATTAATAAAAGAAAAGTTTATCTTCATTCATAAACTTTCCAGCTTGTTATATGAATGAGTTCCTAGATCTCCTATATGAGAATCTTATTCTTAAAGTGTTAAGAATGTGTCATAGGATTCTTTGATGACAGGATTTCTTAAATGATTCTCGATCCTTAGATTAATCGGATAGGGACTCTAATTAGTCGAGCATAGACTAGCACAGGGTTTACTACCTTGATCAGTATGAGTTACTGATGGTAAAGGTAGTGAGTCACATGCCATATGATGTGGGGATGTCTCTAGTAAACTCGTGGGTGGTTGTTAAAGAACAACGTACTAAATATGACACTGATGACTAACCACATGACATTATGGATAATGGTCATGTCGTCTATTTGCGATAGTCTAGGTGATCCTTAGACTTGAATAACACAATTATCTTGTGTATCAATGTGCATGATTTGCTAATGTGCCGAACCATCCAATTGCAAGGTGGGGATGTTCATCTATGTGGTTTTGTATTGCTAGTATATAGAGACAGGTGTTCAAAGATAGGATATGTCACCCTCATTGTAATTGATGAGATGAATGTCCTATGTGGTCCACTGTTAGTGTGACAAAACAATCCCTAGCTAGGGTAGATTGATTATTAGGAAATGTGTTTCTTAAGGTGTCATCTAGTCACTCTAATAAGATCTGACACACAGTTACTAAATTTGTGAGTTTATCATTCCATGACTCTTGCTCAATCTGGACGTTAGGTGATGGAAGAATTATAACACACGATAATCATCAACTGTAATAAGCTCACTTGAAATTAGACTTCATTGTTTTATATATTGTCCTAAACCGCTACTAGGCACTTCCTAAGACCTCTTAGATCATCACCAATATATGGACAGATTCTTGTGATAGCTTAAGAAGTGTTGGCCAATACCAAATAGGTTTTTGGTGCTATTTGTTTGCTAGCAGACAGTGAACTTAAAAAGTCACACCATATAGTATTGTGTTTGTCATCAACACTATGCACCCATTATGTCTTAAATGTGTCGTTAAGTGTTAATGACAGTGGTACCTCAAAAGTTGGTGAGCCAATGCATTGAGAATCAACTACCTCAATTCTAGCAGACGACTGGCTAGTGGATGGGAGTCGACTCCTAGTGCCACCTCTGCCTCTATTAGTGTTGTCCACGTGGTAGTGAATTACAAAGGCAAGTAAAGTGGCTAGGCGGTTGTGACACCCCGTTCCCACCATGGGTGCCACTCGTGAATAATTAACCGGACTATTCACACGGCAGGGATGAAATATGTTTCAAGAATCTGTCCCACCATGGGTGCCACTCGTGGTAGTGAATTACTGAAGGGATGAAATATGTTTCAAGGCGAAACGCCTTAGGTGGGAACTAAGCTTCGTCCTTCTCTTTGGTCCACTTAAAGATACGACCATAGGAAACCCAAAATCCTAAGTAGATGTCACCTTCCTTGGCTCCAACCAACGACTTAAGGGTGACTCGCCCAGGATCCAATTGAAAATCACACCAACGATTCACCTCGCTTTGCCTTCCCAAGGTTTACGACCCCTTGGCCAAACATCAGAAAGTATATTTGTAAGGAAAAAAATATATTTTATTTGGGCCTTGAATTTTAATTCATAAAATAATCCCAAGGCTGAAAATTTAAAACATGGCCTTCTCCAACAAGCTCATCTTCTATTATTCAGAAGCCCATAGAAAAATCCGAATTAAAACTCCCTTCTTGGAAAAATTAGCTAAATTTCTACTTTAGAAATTTCAAAAATTTCCCAAAAGACCTCACTTTTCCTTTGAATAGAAAAAAATATTTTTGGAGCCAAAATCCAACATTTATTTATTTATTTATATAAATATTTTTTTCCAGAAAGTCTAGAAATTTTTTTTTTTAAAAAAAGAAGAACAACAGCTAAGGGCAGTAACAGCACTAGCCACGCACCCACAGAGCACCAGCCGGGTGCGCAAGCCACTCCATATTTTTTAGAAATAAAATTTAATATTTAAGCATAAAAAATCTCCCACTTTTTCAAAAAATAGGGCTATCCAACCCATGAGATGCTTTACACAACATATACCAAAACCATTCTCCATGCTCCAAAATAAGGGCTTCACAACCACTTGATGCTTACAACATACATCAAACCAAAAACATAAATCTACACTCTTTAAACTTCAAAAGCTTTAAACTACCATTACAAAACAAATCTTGAAGCCTTCTTCATGGGCTAACATCAACCATTCAAGACTTCTTTCCCCTTGGAGTTCTTAACACCTACAAAGAGGTCCAAAATGATCTTATGAGCCATTGCTCAGTAAGGGTGCAATGCAAAGTAAATGAAAGCATAAGTAATTATGGAATGTAAGATGTACTGCAAATATGGGTAGTCATCCTAGCCTTCACAACCTTTCAAGGTGGAGGCTTTAACCAACCCCTTTCCCAAACTCCTAGTCCTCTATTTGGCCAAAGGTCTACTAGAGCACACAAATGCACATATGCTTGCAACTGTATGAAACCTATAAACAAACACTTACTAGCATGCAAGATCGCCACCCATGGAATCATCCCTTACCTTAAACTTCTTTAAAGCTTCCACAATCTTTGGCTTCCAAAACTTATTTGCTTTCAACCCTTAAAGAAAAACATTCTTTGATCATTAAAACTATTTTCAAGACTATGGATTGAAGAAACTAGAAGGCTTTCTTTCTTTAAACTCAAGGCTTACCTCTTGCTCTACACTTGAGCTTCTCTTCTTCTTCTTCAAATTCACTCTCGGCTTGGCCTTCCCCTCCTCCCTTCAATTTATATTTCTTCTCTTTTCTTATTCTTAAATTTCTATTTTCAACTCAAGTTTAATCCAAACCGTTGGATCTTATGGGATTAAGTGAAGAAATCTCCACCCTTCATTACAAGCACAATCCATGTGCTTAATGAGCTTTTAATCTCATCCATTGATTAAATAGGATCCAATCTCTACCCTAGAGAAGAAACACAATCTTTGTCCAAAGAGAAGATGAAATCTTGGCCTTTGATTTCCTTATCCAGCAAGATATCCACCATCCCTTTCCTTTTTTATTAGACACCATGCATATACCTATATATATATATATTTGGCAATCCATGCTAACTCCAAGAATTTAATTTGAGTCCTTAGATCTTGCTTTCCTTCCAAGACTAATTCTTAACCATTAGATTTCTTGAATTTCTAATTTCTCACCATTTATTTAAATGGGACTATTTTCATATATATTACATTGAGAGACACATTTCACATGATTTTCCACTTAATTTAATGAGAATATTTTTCATCATAAATGCATGACAATTTTTTATTTTATTTTCCATTTTCCTTATTCACCATAATGATTGCATTCATTAAATGCTAGAGTGACTCTTTTCCTTTCCCTTTTGATTTATTTTAATCACTCTTTTTACTCAAAATATCCACACACACACACACACATATATATATATATGTATATATATACTCTTTCCCATAAAATAATTTACACCTCTCTTCTCACAAAATTTTGCCAAGTGTCATCCATACACTTAATTTGGCAATTTCTTATTTCTTTAATATCTCATCTTCTTGAATGAGAATTTGTCAAGTGTTAATATTTGACACCTACTTGGCTCTCAATCCTCAATTTTGGCCATCCAATATTTCTCCCTAAATCAAACAAAATTAAATCCTTCACATGAAATTTATTTACACATTTTCACCCATAATAATTCACCTTTAATGGAATAATATCCAAATTACTATATTGTCCTTCTCGAGGCATCTTAAATTTATAAGCTTCCATCGACCAACCAAGGAAATTTTGGAAAGCCACATACCTCTATTTTCATAATTTGTTTAATTAAATTCACACTCACACATAGGATATTACAATAGTGAAATTAGGACGTGAAATAATTGGAAAAGATAAAAAATTTCATATTGGTTTCTTCTATTCTCTATGTTTTGCTCTCTGTCAATTTTTGCTCTGGTTCAATAAAGTGTCACGCGAGAAAAGACACACGAGTGTTGGGTGTTAGTTCCAAATGATGACAAATATATCCCAAGAAGGAGGTGAATTGGGATTAGGGTAAATTCTTTGATAGTTTAAAGACCTATTGTTTGTAGAACACTATGTTTCGAAATATCAAGGAGTTTGTTTCGAAATCAATCTTTTTGTTAAGTATGTTTCAAAATATAAGTGAGTATGTTTTGAAATCAACCTTTCTGTTAAGTATGTTTCAAAACCTATTATGATATGTTTCAAAACCTTCCTCTCTGTTTTGTTTATTTTGAAACTTTTAGCTTTTGAAAGCATGAACAATGAGAATAGACAAGTAAAATAGTAAAACAAATGCACACAAGATCTATAGTGGTTCGTCACCCCACCTAGTCCACTACCTTCAAGCTTACCTACTTGAAGGATTTTCAAACACAATCACTTTCACCAATGATCAATCACAACAAGGGTTTTACCACAGTTCACCCTAAAACCTTGTACACGATGTGTTTTTATGGCTCAACTCAAACCTTTCACCACAATGAGTTTTAAGGCTAAACTCAAACCTTACAACCAATAACAACATAAATAAAACTTATCTTTTACAACCCAACAGATTTAATGTAATGAGACGTCGGTTTTAGTTTGCTTCTCTTTTTCACACCACAATGCACATCAAGGATTGATTGAATGGATTTTCTTTGAGAGCTTGTCAAAAAGATTTCGTTCACAAGTGCTTGAGTATGTATCTTGTGTCTCTTGTATGTGTGTCCTCATGTATGTGCTTGTAAGTTAGTGAGTCTTGTTGTCTTCAAAGAACTGTTATATATACCAAAAGAATAAAAAATTGGCTAATTATAACCATTAGAGACAAGATATTGAAGTAGGTTTTGAAACACAACTTATTGATTTCGAAACAACACAATTTACTCTAAGATTTTGAAACATACATCACATGTTTCGAAACATCCAACCTTTACAGCTGGTTATGCACTTAGAGACAAAATGGGTAGGAGACAATGCTTTATGCCTACTTATGATTTTGTTTTGTTCTCACTTACACAATTTGAAATTGAAATTATGGAGATAAAATAAAAAGTAAGCTTTTTGAAAAACTTTTGAATATAAAGAGAATGAAAAGCAAAAGCATCTCAGATTTTTAAATATTCTACTGACAGAGTCAGATGTTTCAAAACATGCTATGAAGGTTTCGAAACTATTTCAAAACATATGCAACTCAGATTTTAAATGCCCTGCTGACAGAATTGACAAAGATTTCGAAACATACTATATAGGTTTCAAAATATATGATTCAATCTCAAATAGGTTTTGAAATATAGCATGCAGACTTATCAAACATAGAAACCAATTCAAAAAGCATCTCGAAACAAGTATAAAAACATGGCAGAATGATGTTTCGAAACATAGAGACTAAGTTTCAAAACACGATGCATGAACTTTGAATTTTTTCAAACATTTGAACATTCGCGCCAAACACTATTAATGCATGTTTTGAAATATGAAAAGCTTATTTCGAAATATGAGATTCATATAAAAGATTTTTCATTCTAAGATAGGTTTTTCATCAAACACATTTTCTCATATATCAAAAAATATGATACAACAATTCTCCC
This sequence comes from Diospyros kaki, assembly GCA_036245055.1. Taxonomy (NCBI): domain Eukaryota; kingdom Viridiplantae; phylum Streptophyta; class Magnoliopsida; order Ericales; family Ebenaceae; genus Diospyros; species Diospyros kaki. The sequence continues at coordinate 8,466,659 of BSEG01000010.1, forward strand.
CTTATTTTTTGATAGTGATAAAAACCTTTGAAAGAAATCGAATACGAGATTTGAAAAACCTTATAACTCCCTCTTAATCTTGTACGGGAAATAGAAAACAAACCTTAAGTGCGACATGTCCTCTTTTGGCTTTGCATGAGATATCACAATAAAAATAATTGTTGGTACCAACAGTTAGTGCTTCAAGAGTTGATAGATTTGCTAAAAACAGTTTGTTTGAAACCAATTGATAACTAAACACAAACTTGATACCAATTTTTAGATTAGACATGATCCATATAGTAGCATACATTTTTCTCAATTTTCTCCCCCTTTTTATCATAAGCAAAAAAATATGATTACCAATGTAGAAAACGATGTTTATGTTTTTCTCCCCCTTGAGAAGACAATATAACAACCATGAGAACAAACGAGATACCAAATGAAAAACAATAGGAAATCAAATACCAAAACATCCATTACATATAATTTCAAAGACATACCAACAAAAGACATTCAATCCAAAATACATTCAATCTATCTAGAAGGCTAATGAGTCGAGGAATCGGATAAGTCCTCCTTGGTATGAACTAATTCTTCTAGATTGCCTATTTGATCCCTAAAACTATCTAGATACTCTTTGGTTTGGCAATGGTTGTTGTTGACCCTTTCATTGAGAATGTTGAGAGCATCTTCAAATTGACGAGTCATAGAAGCAAAGCCTTCATTTATGGTAGACTGAAGCAATGCAAGCATGTCCGATGTGACTCAAGAAGATGGTTCAGCTTCGTGATGAGAAGTAGGGGCGGCTTGATCTGGAGCATCATCGTTGTCGTCTTCTTCTTCTTCCTCGTGTTCTGATTCCCCCTCATAACTATATCTTTGATGACAGTGGATTATTTTGGTGTATTTGCAATTTGCATCCTCATAGATGTATCCCATTTTGAGAAGAGACGTGTGATTAAAAATAGGAAGTTTTGACTCGGGACGAATGGATGAAGATTGGATATGAGGAAATTTAGATTGGATAAAAGCTAAAAGTAGACAATCGCAAGGAAGAGATTTCTTGAGGTGAGCACGAGTGTTTACCATCTTATTGCACATAATGGAAGGGAGATTTATGTCCAGCTCATTGATAATTTTTTCAAGGAACCATAGGTCCTCAGGATAGAGTTTAGCATAGTTTCCTTTCCTAGGGTTCAAGATTTCACAAATAATAAGATGTAGGATACAAACGTCAATAGATAAGGTATTAATGTTCAATCGTGGCTTTTTAAGATTAGGATTTCCAAATAGTTTCCTATATGCTTGTAAAGTATTGAAAGTATAAGGAATATAGATATCTCCTTTGTCTGGAATTTCCAAAAAGGTAGCGAGGGTTTTGGGTTTCATTCAAGTTCGGTATTTTGAAGAAAGGTTTTGAAGCGATCGGTATAATCATCCCATCAACTGAGGTTTGAGCATTAGAATACGAATGTAATCTTGAAGAATAGGAACTTTAAGTTCAAGAAGTTATAACCAATTTCTATTTCGTAAGGTGGTGAGATAAGAAAAGTTTTCTTTTCCTAAGATTTCAAGATCAAAGAGGCAACCAGGGTTTACCTCTCATTTTTCAAATGAAGACTTGAAAGTATTGAAGGCTTGAGTGGTAGGAAAATCTTCGTTGAACCCCTGGCAAGGCGGAGAAGGCGAGAGGTGAGTGCGTTGGCACTTTTCAGTGGATCTCTTAGTCCTAACCATGATTGATTCTTGAGAATAAGATGCGAGATTTCGAGTGGGAGTGCAAGAGAGAGAAGTTTTGGACCTTAGGGTTTCGAAATAAGCAAGAAAACTTGGAACAAATGAAAGATCGAAACCTATCGGTTATTTATAATCCCAACTTTATATTTCGAAACATGATACATATGTTTCAAAACAAACCTCTCTGGAAATGAGGTTTCAGAACATAGATCGAAATGTTTCAAAATAAAACTCTTTGGACAACATGTTTCGAAACATGGGACAACATGTTTCGAAATAAAACTCTTTAAAAATTGTGTTTTGAAATAGAATTTTATGATGTTTCAAAACATGATATTCTCGGATGGGGGATGTTTCAAAACATGAAACTGACACTTAGACTCAAATTTAATTTTGATAGACATTTTTCTAGAACTTGGTTTTCAACAATTTAAGATATGATCTAAAGTGTTCAAACTTTGCACTCTCCAATGGATTGGTAAAGATATCAACTACTTGATTATTTGTATCGATGAATTCTAAAGTAATATTTTCTTTTTAAACATTATCCCTTAATAAATGGTGTTTGATTTCAATATGCTTGGTTCTTGCATGGAATACCGGATTTTTGGATAGAGCTATTGTACTTGTGTTATCACACTTGATTGGTATTCTTTCTAGATGAATGCCATAATCCTTTAGTTGGTGCTTAATCCAAAGAACTTGTGTGCAACATAAACTAGTTGCTACATATTCAGTTTCAGTTGAGGATAAGGCAACGGTATTTTTCTTTTTGCTAGCCCAAGTGACTAACGAGTTCCCTAGAAAATGGCATATTCCACTTGTACTCTTTATATCAATTTTACATCCACCATAGTCAGCATCAGTATGGGCCGTAAGTTCAAATGTTTTTTATTTTGGATAAAATAGGCCTAAATTTTCAGAACCTTTAATATATCTTAAGATTCTTTTAGTGGCTTTCAAGTGAGACTCTTTTGGATCAGCTTGATAACTAGCACACATACCAACACTAAATACAATGTCGGGTCTAGAGGCCGTTAGATATAACAAAAGAGCCAATGATTCCTCTATAGCTTTTGATCCACTGATTTTCCTTTCTCGTCCTTATCAATGGTACTAGATGTACTCATAGGGGTTGACTTAAGCTTACAGTCTTTCATTCCAAATTTTGCTAAGATTTCTTTAACATACTTCCTAGGTCTTCAAATTAGGCAAACGTGATTCGAAATCCTCAGGCTAGCAAGGAAAGAGGTGAACATCATGGTACCAGATTGCACACTAGGTGTGGACAGACTAGGACTACCACGACTTAAGGTAGATACGGTCTCAATACAGAAACAATTTTTGTACTCATCCTGACATCAGACATCAAGTATATTATTATGTATGGTGTTTGTATTTATTGCTTCTCCTGTGCATGTTTGATGCACATAAAATTTTAATTTTACGCGTACCACCATATGAGTATTCCATCAAATACTCATCTATTTCACAGCAAACAGACCTTTTTGGATCCTTCTGGACACACACACTCTCTCTCTCTCTCTCTCATACACTTAGACTCAAGACCTGAAGACTTTGACCCTAAACCACATAGAACCCTTCGGGAGACAATCCATCAAAAGACTCCCATCTAAAACATACAATATATACACATATATACATTCATACTTCTATTTCATAGAGACTTCATTTTCTGACTTAAGCATCGTAGGGCCTACATGGGAAAGATCCCTGCATGCCTTCTAACTGTTTCTATGTTGCAAACCCTTCTGGTGCCACCCATCCGAAGACCCTACGGACCTTGTGAAGCCATCTGAAGACTATCTGGGGAACAAGGGCCCCGGAGACTCCCTACATCCTCTTCGCTCTCTCAAACAATAGATCAAGCTTGACACCTGTTAACTCTCCTCTGGTGCCCCAAACCTTGGGCTTTCGTCTGGACTGTAACGCCCCGCTTTTCTCGGGTGCGTTATAACTTGGGACAATTCTAGGATAATAAAAAAAATTTCTTTCAAACTTAAAGGTAAATCATATCATTCCTCATATCTATCCCAAAATTTCCATACATTTTCTCAAAAGAAAATCATTATACACATCAAATGTGGAAGCAAGGATCGAACCTGATATCTTAACATTAATCATAAATCAATTCTTACATCCTCATTAACCATAAATAAGATTATACATCATCGTTCCTCAAAACGTCAATCATAAATCATATCTTATTCTCAAAACGTTCAGATTTCAAAGTAGTAGAATTTAAATACACGGACTACATAACATACATTTCATTCATCATTCAATTTATCTTGCACTTTGCTAAGTGTCCTTTCATGCCTCATTCATCCTCGTATCTACTACAATCTCCATCTAGAACGTTTGAATATTCTAAGGGTAAAGCCCAAGTTAGATGATGAATCATCTAAGTAAGGGTACAGAAAATATATTTCGTTCATGAATGCAATGTCTTACTTCATCGTAAGAGTCAACTGCACCCTTCATGTTACTCACCATTTTTGCGGCCACCTCTTTCGAAGTCGGGGTGTATGGGGGGCACCCTTGGTAAAGCAGTGGTGCTAGTTCGTACTCCTTACGGCCACAATGCACGTGATCAATTATATCAACGTGTACATATGCATTTCATAGCATGTCATATATGCAGTCTACGTGATGGATACATATCAGAGCATGTCAATATGATGAAAGCATTCCCGATAATTAAGTTTTTAAACAAAATTGTAATACCCCGAGAGCCCAGAGAAGTTAGTATATATCGAGGATAGTGTAAGAAAGGAAACAACACCAGCTAGATACCTTTTGGGATGAATGTAGGCAAGGAACTCCGGGGTTAAGCGTGCTTGAGCTGAAAGCAGTTCAAGGATGGGTGACCCTCTGGAAAGTTCGCATAGGCCCATCAGGGTAAATTGTTTCGGTCCTTCCTATCGCTCGATGCGGGATGTTACAGGTGGTATCAGAGCCGACCCTTGGTGAAGGTGGTCAGATGAGGGCGGGGAGTGGCACTGGGGCTCGAGGGCCTGTACAAGGAGCGGCTTCTGGCAAGCTTCTAGGATGGCAGCCTCCAAAGGGGAGAAGGTCTGGGACCGGTTGTAAGGTCGCATAACGAGGACGTCATGTGCTTAAGGGGGGAGAATGTAATACCCCGAGAGCCTAGAAAAGTTAGTATATATCGAGGATAATGTAAGAAAGGAAACAACACCAACTGGATACCTTTTGGGCTGAATGTAGACAAGGAACTCCGGGGTTAAGCGTGCTTGAGCTGAGAGCAGTTCAAGGATGGGTGACCTCGTGGGAAATTCGCGTAGGCCCATCAGGGTAAGTTGTTCTGGTCCTTCCTATCGCTCGATCCAGGATGTTACAATAATTCACTTACGAACCACGTATTTTCATAAGACTAAATTCAGTTGGAAAGTACCACTTACTTTCTAAAGTTTACTAGGCTATCTCAATATTCGCGCTTTGCCTCAAAATTCATGTATCACCTCGATTTACATGTCAACCTCAAAATTCACACCAGTCACTTCAACTTAAGCCTCAAAGCATCCTAATCACCATATTTATTTAAATAAGTATTAAAACCTATTTTTCCATAATTTCTTGCATTTTCTTTATTTTTCTTTCTATTTCTTCCTATTCTTCCTCAATAAATCCAAAATAAATATTTCTAAAATATTTTCTCAAATATTTCACTATGAAAATTCATAAAATAATATTCTTGAATTTTTTAAATTTTCTAAGAAATTTTACTCACCTTGATTTAGCCTATCAGGTTTCCTCGATATGCGTGTCATATTCTCGAAACGCATGCCCGATCAATTTTTTGCCCAAAATCTTCGAAATATTAATAAATATTCACTTCCTATTTTTCAAGATTTTCTGAGAATTTTTTTGGTATTTTTCTCCATTTTATTTTCCTTTTCTTCTTTTTTTTTCTTTTCATTTATTTCTTTTTCTTTTTCTTTCTTTTCTGTTCTTTTTTTCTTTTCTTTCTCTCCTTCTTCTTCCTCCCCTACCTCCTACAACTTACGCACAACTTCTTATTCTTTTCTTTTCTTTTTCTTCTTCTTCTTCTTCTTCTTCTTCTTCTTCTTCTTCTTCTTCTTCTTCTTCTCTTCCATTGCAACACACTAGCAGCTACGCACCAGCACCTGCGCATGGCTTGCTTGGCCCTCCCGTCAGCCACCACACCCTACCACCGCCACCGCCTCCGGCCACCCCCGCGCGCATCTAGCCTCCCTGCTCGCTATTTGCGACTCCCGCGTGTTGCCGTCGCGCTGCCAAGCTGCTGCAAGTTTGCGGCCATGGCTGTCGCAAGCTGTTGTGGCCTATTCCAGCCGCTTTCGGCCACCATTGCGGCTACAACGGTCACCTTCGCTGCTTCCTTGTGCCTTTTCAAACCCTCTTCCATCTCTCGGCCTCTACTTCACTATCTCTCACTCATCTTGCTGCCATGGCCAATTCGGCCATCTCTCCCTCACACTGCCACTCTCTCAAACTCTCATCTCATCTATATATAGGCAAGCCAGTGCATCCATTTTGCTTAGCTTGGGCATTACTCTAGCAAACTTGGCCACCACTCATGCCATGAAGCTTCCCAAAAGCTTCCTCAAACACACGCACGATGCATATATATATATAACTATTACATAATACACCAATATAGAAGGGAAATTATACTTTTAATCCTCATGATTCATCTAATATCACTTGGGAAATTTCCTTATTGCAACCATGCCCTCAAACCTCAAATTAATTTGCATTCCAACACGAAAAACGCAAAATTAATAACTTTAAAGTTACTCGACAATGCCGATTTCACCCCAGTGTCCTTACCGGACTATCGTCTCATTCCAAAACCACTGAAGGGTTGATCCTTACGCAAAACCGAAGCCTCCCTAGGGTTCTGTTGATTTTTTGGGAATCCCCTACGAAGATTCGATTTTACAGCCTAAATGGTAGCTGCATTTTAGCTATACCGAAAATCGCTCCTGATCCAATTTCTTTCGAAACCATAAATCCTATCTCGAAATGCTAGTCGGGACCATATAATTTTCCTTAGACAATTTCACTCTGAGGCATTCCATGCAGTCGATTCAGTACTTATAACTGCTATCAAACCAATTTTTCAATATTCTAAACTTATCGAAATTACGTGGCAGACTCAAACAAACATGGGGTATTACATGGACCCTGCTTGAGCTATTCTCTAGGACAAATAAATTTAATTGTTATAATTAGACAACAACATAAGTAAATGATCATATACTTATAAGGTGTTTCTTGAGTTTTAATCCATAAAGCCTAAATTGCCTATTTGATATTTAATATAAAATTTCTAGAGTTTTTAAGTCCTAGAATTTAAGAAGGAACTCTTGAAGACCTTATAAAGTTGAATGTTTGTTACCTGATAAGCAAAATCATTAAACTATTTTAAAGAATATAAAAGCTTATTGAATTCAACAGTATTTGTTCAAACTACTGTAATTTGATGAATAAGCTAAGTAGAATGCCTTTTTATTTGAATCTAGAAAATGAAATCTTCTAGTTGAATAACATATATTGTGCTCTATATATTTACAATATTCTATATGTTTTGTCTCAGTCAAGTAGCAAGTAACTTACTTGACTTATGTGTGTTTCATGTGTGTGTGTATTTGATAAGATAAATATGAATGAATAATTATTTAGATAATTGTATTTCTATGAAGTATGTTGTGTTGTGTGCTAAGTAGAATGATTTTCCTTTGACTAAGAAAGGAATATTTTCAGTTGAGTATCAAGCAATGTACTCAATTTATTATTCCTTGAAAATCTAGTAAAATTCTATGATATGAGAATATTTCATTATCTTGAACCATCAAAACTTTTTATGTAACCAAGTGAATGTGAATGGAAAGATAGTTTTAACCAACTTTCACAAACAATACTGGTGTATTAAATGTCATAAATGATTGAGTTTGATGTGTTATGTTAAGTCATATATTAGGTGTTGATGTTTATGAGAAAATTATTTTGATGATGATATTCAAAACAATACATCAAAGATAAAAGTTGATAAAGTTTTAATCGAGTAACATATAGAATCAATCGAGTATATTAAAATATTAATAAAGTAAAAATTTCATGTTACTCGAGCAAAATTTCGATCTAGGCTATTGAGTCTATGTGTTCATCAATTGTAATCGAGTACAATATCAATTGTAATCAAGTACATCTCTGTACTCTTCCATGTAATCGAGTAAAATATTTCTTTATTTGAATATCTGTAATCACCCGTTTATTTGTGAATTAATGTGAATTTAGGTGTGAGAAACTAATTGGATAAAAATTAAAATTATCAAGTGAGTTTGGTAACTATTCAAAATTATTTGAGGTCATTATGGAATATTTGAGGAAATAGATAATTAATTATTTTATTTGAGAATATTTTAAAAATTTAAGCTAATATCTCTTTTTCATTTTTTTTATGCGATTGGCTTTGGAAATTGAAGGAATATGAATGATGACCCTTCGAAATTGAACTCTTGGAAATTGAAGGAATAAACATGATGACCCTTGAAAATTGAACCCTTGGAAATTGAAGGAATAAGCATGATGATGTTTCTCCAAACTTTGCAGAGAATAAACTAGGTGAAGTGTAATGAATTGAGTGCAAAATTGAGTATAAAAAGAGAACACGGATGTAAAAGAATGGAGGGAGGAAGTTAAAGAGAAGCAGAGGAATTGGCCGTGAGCTTGAGGAAGGATTTTGGCAGTAAGTGAGAGTGTGATAAAGACAAGAATCGATCATTTAAATGCAAGTTCATTTCCTAGTTTTCGCAAGTTCTTCTTCCTCTTTGTTCCGTTTAAGAGGCAAGATCTTAGTTTTCTTATTAATATGCAAGTTCCAAGTTCTTATTCCTATTTTGACAACCTTTTTATGCAAGTTTTTTGCCTATCTTATAAGTTCAATCCCTCTTTCCTCAAGTTATGTTTAAATTACAAGTTCCATACTATTATTCTTGTTATTGCAAATTTAAGCTTCTATTTTAGTAAGTCATTTTGCAAGTTACTCTTATTTTCTAGTAAATTATTTTATGGCTCTCGTTATACCTATTGAATCTCAAATAGGGTTTTGTATCACCCTATCTTTTCTTAGGAATAATGCTTTATTGTGGACATGCAAGGCTTTGATGTTGTCTTGCATGAATGTTGCCCTATTGTGCATATTGTTTCGTTAATTGCATGTCAGTTATACATATGAGCAGTTATTGCAATTATGCATGTTATGAGGATACATAAAGCACGTGCATGAAAATGGTTTTTAAAAATATGTAAAGACCTCATGATGCGCGCAGCAGACGAGTCTGCAGGATATATCCGTAGAGAAAGTGTTGAGCTCAAAGTTGGACTTTGGTCTCAAGTTTATGTTATGGACTTCGGTCCCAAGTTTATGATTTGGACTTCGATCTCAAGGTTCAGACTTCAGTCCCATGTTTATAGTTCTAAAAAGTACTGCATATGAGCATGGATGTATGTTTCATCATTTTATCATGTGAAAGTACCTTAAATGGCATTCATGTCTCTTTTGTTTCTTGATACCCATGACTCTTATGCTTGCTTTCTTCCAGTTATACTTGCTGGGCCTTGTGGCTCATATTTGCTTGCATCATTCCAAGTAAGGGTAAGGCTAAAGTAGAGGGCGAGCCAAGTGAATCAAGATCTATGGGGTAGTAGTGTGTACAGAGCCATCTCAATCAAAGGTCTCTAGAGGGTGTTTTGAGTTGTGTAATATTAAGTTATGCATGTTTATGTTTTAAGTTGTACCCCTGAGGGGATATGGTGGGTTTATGGACCCTGACGTGGTATGTAATATTGAGTTACTCTTATTTATGTGAGTATGTGGACACTATTGTGTTTATTTATGAGTAAAAATGTATGAGTGTGGCTTCCATTGTCAATAAAAATAAAATATGTAATGTTTCTAATTAGTTTGGCACATATGTCATTCTTTTTGTGGGTCTCTAGTTAGGGACGCCTACAATATCTATCTCATTTGAATTGAGCATGTGACTTAAATTGATTTTAGTTAAGTATGCTTATACAATCTAGTAAAATTCATTTATAATCAAGTAAGTCAATTCTATATAGTAGATAATCGATTATAAATTAAAATATATTTGAGTGAGTATTTAGAGGATGTAAGGAGATCTTCACTCGAACACTTCAATACTTAAGTCAATAGATGATAAATTGTTGAATAATTCACTAAGCACTTAATATCAGTAAGAATAACTTACTTGGGAGGGTAAGGGTCCTTCTCTATTTATAGAAATGATTTCCTAAAAGAGGTAGGACTTCTTGTTGTTGTTGGATAAGGACTGTTATCAGATAACCCTTATGTGTTGATAGATTTTTTAAGTGGATATTAGACGTAAAACTACAAGTTTCTTCATGGGATTCCCTGTGATTGCTCACCCATAGACTTTTCCTAGAGACTAGTTGAGAGAGGTATTTTAACTTTCCCAAGAGGCAATTTAGAGTGTCGACGGATGGGTCTCCCGAAGATTCTCCCTTGCCTTGGAGACCATACTAGGTCCTTTAGTCTGGCCTTTTGTGTCTTTTTATTTATATTTTTTTTTCTTCCTTTACGTTATTTTACTTATTATTGTTGTTCAATTTTTTAGATATTATACACATCAATAAGAAAAAAGAAAAGAAAAAACACGTCAAAACCATATTAATTATAAAAAACTAATATTAATTTCACTTTTAGAAATTTAACATCATCATTTGTTTAAGACATAATTTTTTGAAAATACTTTATTTTAAAATGATATTTGTGTTAGGTAATAAAATTTAAAAGCATTATCAAACACGGAAAAAATATTAATTTGGTGGGTAAAATAGAACTTGAGAATGTAAATTCGAGTAGAACTACCGTTTTTTTAGAAATATACAGTAAAGTAAATTAATGTAATGATATCATATGGTGTGAACCCAGCATTAAATAAGATTTACTACTTATTCCAAGATTCATTGCATATATTACGAATATCTCGCAATATCTCCAGTACTTAATGAGATTTACTAAATCTTTCAATATTATTTGGATATATTAACCCTCCATGGATTATTTTGAAGTATAAATCGCTTTCATTTTCTATTCAACCAAGTGAAACAACAAAAGCAATGGCCAACGTCGGAGATATTTTTGCCATCATTCGGCAATTCTCTTTCTCAATTTTGTGTATGGTTCTGCTTTGCACTATGACTTCAGGTACAATTCATTTCAAACCAATGATTTTTAGGGTTTATTAATCCTTTTTTTTTTTTGAAATGATTATGATCTAACTTCAATAACAAATCTATTTAATCAAATATATTTTTATATTTGGATGTATATCTATTGTTGAAGGACTGGCTGCGATCGGAACAGGAGCAATTGAAGCTGACCCTTGTGACTTAATAGGGCTATGCATAAAATTTGAAAATTGTTACAAGACTTGCATTGAATATGGGTATCCACATGGCGGTAAATGCATAGGTTGGGGACCTAATTGTTGCTGTGCCTAAAATTGATCATCAATTTCTTTCTATCGTTCATCTCTAAAATAAAATCAACATAATTTGTTGTTTATCTTTCAAGTTTCGTGACTATCTGAGTTGAAACGTTTCCTTTGTTATTTCATTGATTTGAGATAAGTTTAATTTTGTGTATGGTATCTTGTCTCTTGTGATTGTTGAGAGGATTCTGTAACCCAGATTTTGTGATATAAGTGAAATTTTTTGGTGAATTTTGGTCCCGTGATTTTTACTCCTCACATTGAGGAGGTTTTCCACTTAAATTAATTGTCTCCCTTTTTTTTTTTTTTGTAATTGCACTTGGTACTTGGCTGATTGTTTTGTTTCCTCACAGGTTTCACAAGTTAGGGATTGAGTATATTGATTCTAACAAAGTGGTATCAGAGCATTAGTTTAGGTTTTTTGTTTGCTTGTGTTAAACTATTGAAACAAATACTAGTGGAATGATCAATTTGAATGGTACAAATTATCATCTATAAAAAAAGGTAAGATGGAGGATCTTCTCTATGTGAAATATTACTATTTACCTATGTTTGTTGAAGAGAAACCCACTGATAAATCTAACACTGAATGGACTTTACTACATCGCCAAGTGTGTGGGTTAATTAGGCAATGGGTGGATGATAATGTATTGAACCATGTTAGCAGTAAGAATCATGCTCGTTCTTTATGGTTGAAGATAGAGTAATTGTATGCTCGGAAGACCAGAAATCATAAGTTGTTCTTGATCAAGAAGATAATTGATTTGAAATATGAAGAAGGGACCTGTGTTTCAAGGATTGTTCAATCATTTGTTTGGTATGGGAATCAAATTTAATGATGAGATTTAGGGTCTATGGTTTCTTAGTACACTACCGGATTCTTGGGAGATATTTAGAATGTCACTTTCTAACTCCACTTCAAATGGTGTTATCTCCATGGACTTAGCAAAGAGTAGTGTTCTATATGAGGAAATGAGAAAAAAATCACAAACTGGTTCCTCAAAATCTGATGTTCTAGTTACTGAATTAACAGGGAGGAGTTTGAATCGGGATTTGAAAAGGAGTAAAAGTAAAAGCCGAGCCAAGTCAAGCAAGTTTGCAAATGTAGAATGCTACCATTGCCATAAAAGGGGCACATTAAGAAGATTTGTTGGAAACTGAAGAGAGACAACAAAAATGAAAAAGGAAATAATCAAGGAGATAATGAGGAACTAGTTGCAGCCACTACCAAAGAGTTTCTCGTTGTTCTTGATGAAAATGTCATGAATCTTGCATGTTACTAGAGTAGTTGGGTTATTGATAGTGGACCCTCTATTCATGCTACATCAAGGCCGGAATTATTTGCTACATATACCTTAGGTAATTTTGGTTCTGCCAAGATAGGTAACAATGGTATGGATAGTATTGTTAGCCTGAGATATGTTTGCTTAAAAACTAGTAATGGTATTAAACATATGCTTAAGGGTGTTAAGAAGCATATTTCAAATATTCATTTGAACTTAATTTTAGCTAGGAGACTTGATGATGAGGGTTCCTATAGTATATTCAGCTAATTTCTTTGGAAGCTTACAAAAGATTTCGTAATTGTGGCTAGAGATAACAAATCTTTGTCTTTGTATGTGATGCAAGCTAATCTTTCCAAAGGCATTGTGAATGAAGTGGAGAATGATGGTGCTATTGAGTTATGGCATAAGAGGCTCGATCACATGAGTGAGAAATGAATGTCTATGTTATCCAAAAAGGAGCTTATTTTGGGAATCTTGAGTGCACACTTGAAAAAGTGTGGTCACTATTTGCTGTTAAACAACTTAGGGTCTCATTCAAATAATTTTTTCGTACAAGAAAGCCAGAAATACTTGATTTGATACACTTCGATATGTGTGGTCAAATAAAGACAAGGTCTCTTGGTGGTGCATCTTATTTTTTCACATTTATTGATTATCACTCAAGAAATGTGTGGGCTTACACTATGAAAAGTAAAGATAAGGTATTGAGTATTTTCAAGCAATTCCAAGCATTGGTTGAGAGACAAACGAGGAAGAAGTTGAAATGTATCCAAACCGACAATGGAGTTAGTAGAGTTGAGATAAGTTTGATTCTATGTCTGGTCTCTTGCCTCTTGTAATTGTTGAGAGGATTTTGTAACTCAGATTCAATAATATTAGTGGAATTTTTGGGTGGAATTTGGTCCCATAGTTATTACAAATTGGTTCTCCTTATTTTTGTGATTACATTTGGTACTTGGGTGGTTGTTTTGTTTCCTCACAAGTTTTCACAAATTAGGGACTGGATATAATGATCCCAACACTTTTCGAGCAAACAAACTAAATTTTCCTTACCCTTTGTTTATTAGAGAGGAGGATTTCATCAATGAAATATGTTATCACACATATTTCCTAGCAATTAGGAGGCTCGCTAACCTAGATATATAAATTTTCTTGGTGTGAGCTTTTATCGCATTAGTAACAATGAGAGCTCATGAGTTGGCGACTTGGTTAAAGAGGGTCAAGATTGTAATATTGTTGTCTAAAGATGTCTTATCCAAGGTCTTTTGTATTATTGAATATAGGGAGCTCCTGTCCTTCCTAGTTGATGTACCCTAGGAAAAAACATAAACATAAAAATGAGAGTTATTTGATTAAATTAATAAAAATGCGGTTGGTCTGTGTAGTGGTTGTGCTTGCAACTTTCATGCTTGCCTTCTCCGTTGCTCCCTCTGTGCGTTGTTTCCCACTCCAGTTGCTTTGGTTGTGAGGGGTTTAGCCAAAAAAAAATATAAAAATATGCAATTTCCTATAAATAATTAATCAAAAAATAAAATCAAATAGTAATATAAAATAATTATAGATTACATAACACCTATTTTCCCATTTCTTTGTGATGTTATGCTCGTTCCACTACAATTTATCTCATTCGATTGTATTTGTTAAAATGAGTAAGATAATGTGGTATTAAGATAAGGTTGAAATATTTTCCAGACCAAGACATGAAATGGTTAGAGTTGTAATCGATCCGAGCCTAGCTGAGTTTCGCATAGCTTAGTCTTGGCTCGGTTTATTTTTCTAGAGCTCGAGCTCAGGCTTGAACTCAACTTGAGCTCGAAATCTTGTTTGAGTTCGGGTTCATTTTGTTCTCCATGAGCTCGAGCTCAACTCGCTTAAAATTCATTTAGATCCATTCGCAAGCCAAGCTCGAGCTCGGGTTGTTAATCTTGTAATGAACACACATAAAGAACACATACAAATCCAAATCCAAATAGTAATGAACATACACAAAACACATATAAATCCAAATAGAAACACAAACAATAATGAACACAGAGAGAGAGAAAGAGGTTGACCGACGGTAACCTAAAAATGAGTGACGACAGCAATCGACTGAAGGAACGATGGATCGACGATGAGGGTTCTGGGAATCTTCGAAAAAGAACGACGATCTGGAATCAAAAGCGACGGATGAACCGACGGTTGACGACGAGGCTAGCACCAGAAGCAACAACTTGAGCCAAGCGTGCGTGAGCAACAACGAATGAGAAACAACCAGAAAGAAGAAGAAGAGAGGGAAAATGGGCAGAGGTCCAAAAGTTCGATTGTCCTCCGGGATGCATGCGACGTGGGCAGACAGCTAGTTTTTTGGCTCCAGAATGCGAGAACTTAAAATTAAGTTCTTCTTGGGATGCATGCGACAAGTCCAAAACTTTAAAACATATGGGAAGCAATATTCTTCTTGAGAGAACTAAAATGTAGATTGTACAAATATAAAAATACGGGAGCATTAGTCATACTTACAATTTAATATTTTAGTATATAAGGAGAAAGATAAATTTTGTTATGATGTTCAATAATTAATTAATAAATATATAAGATGATAGTGTTTGATTAATCAAACATAATGTATTTATTGACGGTTAATCCACTAAAAATAATAACTGACATTATCTTTAAATTAATTAAATACTAAATATAAGGTGACAATGTTTGTATGAATAAACGTTTTATAAAGATAATACTAAATATATTATTAATCAGTGTCATATTTGAATATTATATAGATATTAATGTATATATAGATAAATGTATATTCTGATCATGTTTGATATATTGTTATTACTAATTTAAAAAGTTATTAAAAAATCAATATTCCTATTCTAAGTGTTAAATAATGAAAAAGATAAAAGTATATTTATGTTAAGTTTAAAAATAGAAATGTAGAGTTTTAACTTTAAATTTTAACCACTAAAATATGCAAATTATTTTTTTAAGTTAAAAGTAGTTTTAAGTTTAAATTTTGTGTTATGATAAATTATTAATTTTTTAAATAAAATATACAAATGATATTTTAAATAATTTATTTACTTATAGAGTTTGATAATATTAAAACTTCATGTATGTTTTCTATAAAAATATAAATGAATATAGACATATGGTACCTACAAATTACTAGATTAGTTTATATTTTATACACACTTAATAAATATTATCAAATACAGTACATTTATTGAAGGTTAACCATTACATTCAAAATAATAATTGACATTATCCTTAAACCTATAGTATACTTCTATATGTATGCTACACTAAACATGTATTCATTTTAATTACACATTACATATTATATTTTTATATACATTTTTATATAAAAACATATAGAACTAAATATTGACCAAATGTGCTTAGCTTAACCGTAAAAAGGCTTTTCAAAATATAAAAATCTAAATGTTATAGGTTCGAATCCTCATAAAAATAATATTTTTTTTCTAAAATTGCAATGTTTTGATATTTATTTACTTATTGACTTATTTACTTAAAAATTATACATATTGATATTCAATTTATTATATAAAAATTCATGTGATTGTCAAAAGATTATTTTTAATATAATGTTAATTTTTTTATAAGATTATTTTTTATAAAATTGATATTATTTAGTCACTTAATTTGAAGGAATAAAACATTATTTCTTTATATATTTTTATTTTATACATATTGGTATATTGCTAAATTTACATAATTAACTCTAATTATTAACTCAATTCATTTTATTCACGAGCTCATAGTCGAGTTAGCTCGCGAGCTCATTTTCAAGCTAATTCGCAAACTTGATCACGAGCCTACTATTGAGCCAGCTCACGAGCTTTACTTACGAGCCCATTTGTTGAGATAGCTCGCGAGCTAACAAGCTGAGTATTGGGTTGCTTAAGTTCGACTCGTTTAACTTTTTGAACTTTAAATCCAAGCTCAAGCTTGGCTCGTTTATGAACCGAGACAAACACAAATAAGTTTTTTTCGAGTCGAACATCCAGTCGCTCGTGAGTGGCTCAGCTCATTTACAACCCTAGGAATGGTCAAGATAAAAGTAAAAAGCATTTCAAGATTTTTATCAAACTATTTGTTAAATTTTTTAGAATGTACTGGAGGACACAAGCGTTATGTTTTCTTATCTGTTAGGATCAATATATGCTTATCTTGAGGGGGGGAAGAAATAAGCTGTCAGGGCCCACTCCCGGATTACCCGCTAGCATAGGAAGTCCGAGAAAAGGTCCATTCAAAAATGGTTATAGATACAAATAATCCCCTGAATTAACCCCCAAAAAAAATTCTTTTCATTCTCATATTTGCTCACTATCAATAGGAGTCAAAATCAACATTATACATCTTTATTTACATCATAAACTCGGGTTTACAACCCATACATTTTAAAATATACAAGGGCACTAACTCTAGATACATCATGAAGCCCTTACTCATGCCCTCAAACTACACCGATGGATCTTTGAGGCCGGGACATCTTTATACACATCTATCCAGAACTCGCCCCAAATAATAATTTTCCTCTTTTCCCGCAATTAAAAAAAAAAAGGTGAGCCATAAGGCTCAACAAGTATATATAGCAAAGGGAGACATCAATAGGATAACACATGAAGGCATGAACAATTCAGAGCTAAGGAAAATCACAATCCCGACAACTAAACCTCACTAGAATCCCTGCCTTCTACGATTAACAACATCATCTCCCAAGAAATTATAATTCATTACATTTCATTTAAACACATTTTCAAAGAAAACAATTCTCAAAGAAAACAATTCTTTATATTTTATCAAAACACATTTTAAATTTTCATTATGCAACCATGCCCATACATAACAAATTGGCACACCAGGCCCTCTAACCACATGCACCACATTATGCATCCCACACAGACACCAATTTCCTCTTTTCAAGTCGTGGTCATCAATGTGCTATGCACTCATTCCATCATCATGCACATGCATCCATAATAGTGAAACACACGTGGCTCCCAAGGCCGCCACTACCATGTATGTATGCATATATCATGAAAGATACTCATCATTCAACCGAATGCCATGACTTTATAGAATCGTTTCATACTCATGCCACAATTTACAAGGGATGCAATACACATACATCACAATAGCTCAATAATTCACCACATCCATGCAGATGCATACATATATACGCACATATATCAAACTTCCAATAGTCAATCCTGGCTTGAGCATCCCTACCGGGTTTATGGCCACCTCACCCATGTCAGGCTCTCATAGGTACCCTCTTCCACACGCGCAGACTTAGTTATCACGCCAAAATAATAATAGTGGCACAAATTATAACATCAAACATGTATATGCGAATTCAAGTATGTGCCACATCACGAGTAACCAGCAGAGTACATGCAAACCCTTTACATATAGTGTATACCCATGGCTATATGCATAATACATGCATGCCCTTCTTTAAACTATGAGTGCCCAATGATAATTACCATGCCATGCTTAACGTACCCATCACATACAAAGCATGGCCCATCATCATAATGCAAGATAAAATAGCATACAATGCCATGCAACGCATCCACAACAATGCTATGACAAGTGATGATCACATATCCTCAATTTCTGCCCATTAAAGCTCTTGGTTCTTCCACACAATTTACATTGATTAGGTTTCTCCACGTCAATTAAGGGAAATTATTCATATAATGATAGTCATGCATCACACATGAGTTACCATGGACATGCCAACCAAGAATATTTCTTATTAACTTCCCAAATGGTTATCATCATGCTTCCTCATGCAACTCAATTACACTTTTGTCTCATGAACCCCTCATATATACATATATATGTCATCAATCACATCTTATCATTTTAGAGGATTGAGGGATATCAAAGGAAACATTAAAAAATAATTTACTTTAACAATCTTACTTGTTTTGGATTAAGAAAAGCCTTAACCAACTCAAATCATAACCAAAATATATGATGTTATATATCAAATCAAATCCCTTGAAGTCTAGTTTATGACGCTTCAAACGGATCGCAATTCTGAATTCTATATCAAAAGTTATGGCCGAAACAGCGAAGCACACACAGTGCAGTCAAGTTGCGGCCGAGTCGACTTGCCCAAAACCAAGTCGACTTGGTCGAGAATGAAGAAAACTCACCAGAAACCCACCGAAAGCGCACAAAATGGACACCAAACACCCAAAAACTCTCATTCTAGCTTCCTAACCCATAATGTCATTCCATGAAAGAAAAATATGGGGTGATCAAGCCCCAACGAAACCATCAAC
This sequence comes from Diospyros kaki, assembly GCA_036245055.1. Lineage (NCBI taxonomy): Eukaryota > Viridiplantae > Streptophyta > Magnoliopsida > Ericales > Ebenaceae > Diospyros > Diospyros kaki. Next base: position 8,485,538 of record BSEG01000010.1, read on the forward strand.
GGGACACCACAATGACTCAAGAAGAGACCTACAACTTGAGAAAAATATGAAAGACTTAGCAACCATTGGCAAAGGTGATTCTTACCACCACAAGAAAAGACTAACCATGAATATATATAAATATGCATCACTTTGCAACCGAAAGAGGTTCTTTAGAAGAGAACAAAGAAAGAAAAATGAAGTTTGCACAATATATAAATAAAAGTGCAAAAAGAACTTGCCTTGTTGAAGCTCGAACTGAAGAAGAAGCTTGCCTTTCTTAAAAATCTAAAAATCCTCCATCTTGAAGCTTCAATTAAGAACGTGAAGAAAAGAAAAAAGGAAAAAGAAAATAGAAGAAGAAGGAAGAGATGAAATAGCCACCAGGTGAAGGAAAAAATGAAGAAGGAAGAAGAAATGATGGGCAGAAAAGGGGAAGAGTGGGCTGCTAACCACCCCCTTGAGAAATTACCAATCTGCCCCTACCTCATACACACACACATAAAAATCCAAACCCCTTTTAGAGTTTTGTCATTTTTCTTCTTTCTTTCCTCTTTTCTTTAATTTCTCCAATTATGAATTTCCCCTTTTGTCCTCACCTTTATTCATAAAGCATGCCCATTTTTGTCTTTTGCCATTTTCTTTTCCTTTTCCATTTATTTCATTCCACTCATATAAACACATGGGCCCAAGGCCATTTCATTAACCCAACTCAAAGGGCCTCAACATATCCTTAAGTCCAATGGGCTTCACAACATCACAACAATTAAAATATACAAAATCTCCTCTTGGGCTCAACCCAAGTTTCCAAAGCCCAATCCCTTAATCTAAACACAACACATATGAGCAAAGCCCATTTATGTCATTTTATTTTAAGTTAAAACACAATTTTTACCAATGGGCTCAAGCCCAACCCATCAACTAAATACACAACACACTACTACATGGCTTAGGCCCAAATGAGCAACCCAAACCTATTAATTTAACACATAATTTATTTATATTTATTTACCACATAAAATATTTCTCACATTTAATTTAATAAGTGCAAAATTCTCAATGCTAATAAATAAAATATTAATAACTCCTAGACTCACCAACGGGTCATTACATAAGCATATCTTGAAAAGCCTAGATAAAAAGTCACGTGACTTCTTTTCCAATGGTTGTCAAATAAATTTAACAAACACATTGAAAATGACAAAAGTCTGAAATGCTTTCCATATATTTTCCTTTATTGTCTATATCTTAGTTAACATACACTACCTTAATATGGCTCCCAGTAAATCTGTCGAGTCGACACCATATGAGATATGGTATGAGAAATGACCTAGTCTTAAGCATATTAAGATTTGGCGTACCCTGCTTTTGTGAAAAAACTTGAGATAGATAAATTGGAGTCATGATCAGACAAAGCTAGATTTGTGAGGTATCCTGAAGATTAGTTAGGGTATTATTTCTACTTTTCCAATGATCAAAGAGTATTAATCAGTAGAGATAACATATTCCTAGAAAAAGGAGTTTATTCAAGAAGGTGGTGTCCGGAAGAAAGTAGAATTTAAGTGTACACTCAAGAGGGGAGTTAAATTTGGTATTTTTAAAAGTTTTTAACTTATTTTGAATTTTATGCAATGAAACTGTTTTGAATACTTTCATACCTTTGTAAACTTTTGTTGTGAATAAGGATAAACACTGTTTGACACCTATAGCTTCAAAATCCATCCTAGAAGTGAAAACATTTATGCTTGTATATTTTTAAAAATAATGCTTAAAACATGAATTAAAGATGCACATTATGTGAAAATCGAAGCACAGAGAAACAAAGGCAAACAAAGAACATATCATTTATAGTTGTTCAACTAACTGTCTACATCTATTATTCTGGCTTTTCACCAAAAATTTAAAGCAACTTATTAATAGTGTAGTTTTTATAGGTTCAGTTATAATCTTTACATAGATTTTATAGGTTCAACTAGAACCTCAACTTTTAAAACTTAAGTTGGAACCTCAACTTTTACAGACTGAGTTAGAACCTTTGCTTTTATGGACAAAGTAACAACCTTACATGCCTTTTCATGGAATCATGCAATAACCCTTATAGGGCGTTTGGTATAGGAAAAGTTTTTAGATTCCTTCTAATGTATAAAATATTGGAACCTATAACCTTTTAGGAAGTCAAAAAATATAATTTTTTTTACATATTATGTATATAAGTGTGTGTGTGTATATATATACATATTTTATATGTTTGTAAGAAGGAAGTTATGGCAAATATAAACGTGAAAGGGTTATAGGGTTATAAGAGGGTAAAGGGTGTTTTAATCTTTTTATTTGTTAAAAACTTTTGTAAGTCCATGGGAATCCAATATTCCTAACCCCCTATGGAAATCTTTTTATGAAAAAGTTGATTAAAAATAAATTTTGGGAATGTTATTTTTTCAAAAAATTTTTTAAAAAAATTGTATGATAATATAAATTCTCAACTTAACATTTTAAAAAATCTAAAAACTTTTCTTATACCAAACACCCCCTTCCACTAAGTCTTGAATTGTCAGTGGAAGATCCAGCAACGTAAAGCCTTTCTAATAGGGGTGTTCAAAAAAATCAGTGCACCGCGAAAATGGGCCAAACCAGACCGAACTGGTAGATTTTTTTTTTTTTTTTGCGATCCAAAATGGTTTGGATGTTGTACAAACTGCGCGGTTTGCGGTTTGTACAGTTGGCAGTTCGATTTTAAACTAAACTACCCAAAAAAATATAAAAAATACATATATTATATAACAACCAAAAAGCCCAACAGCCCCAACAACCCAATAGCCCAACAGATTATAAAAATAGAGAAAAACCAACAGCCCAACAACAGACCTTATTATATATTATCTCTTTCCACTAGGGTGTTTTTTAAAAAAAAAATAGAAAAGAAATATTATTATAAAAATCACCCCAACAACAATCCTTATTATTATAAAAATCACCCTATATTTTTATAATATGTTATAAATTATAACAAGTTATAATAATATATTATATGTTGCCAAATTATTTTCAAATCACGGTAAATCGCACCAAATCAGATCGCAAATGCGGTGCGGTTTGGCCACACCCAAATTAGACTGCGGTCTAGTTTGGTCGAAAAATCGTACTAGCGGTTTGACGTCCTGAAAATGGTTCAGACTAGTCAAACCGCACCATACACACCCCTACTTTCTAATGCCAAAAAAAAGGCCTCAATTCCTCCACAACCTCAAGCTTAATTAATTTTTTCTATTTTGTGATCCTTGATCCCACTTAGATCACAACATGTTTTAGCATAACCAAGTAATTGGCCCTTGTATCTTTCTTAACAACTCTTAATGAACCACAGGCTTATGACATGACGTTTTTCCAACTTGAACAAACCACTAGTTTTGCTTAAAAATTCCTTATATATCTCAAATTATTTCTCTTTTAAGTCTCAGTTTCACTTAAAATAGACCCTTAATTAAATTCCCCCACAATTAATAAGTTGGGATATTTTCTCACTACAAGAAAACAGCCAATTAAAGATAGATTTAGAGACGGATTTTCCGTTTGAGACGGATTTAGAGACGAATTTTGGGCCGTCGCTAAAACCTCTGTCGATAAATTTGAGACGGATTTTGAGACCGATTAGAGACGGATTTAGAGACGGATTATTTCCGTCTCTATTTGAGACAGATTTAAAGACGGAATGTAGAGACAAATTTGGAGACGATTTTTTTCCGTCTCTGTTTGAGACGGATTTAGAGACGGATTTTTCCGTCTCTATTTGAGACAGTTTTAGAGACGGATTTTTTCGTCTCTGTTTGAGACGGATTTAGAGACAGATTTTTCCGTCTCTGTTTTGGACGGATTTAGAGACGGATTTGTTTTGTCTCTATTTGAAACGGATTTTTCCGTCTCTTTTAGAGACGAATTTAGAGACGGTTTTTCCGTCTCTATTAAAGACGGATTTTTTCGCCTCTTTTAGAGACAATTTTTCCGTCTCGTTTAGAGATGGATTTACGGATGAAGTTTGAAAGTAATTTGAGACGGATCTTGAGACGGAAAGCATCCATCTCAAAATCCGTCTCTATTTTAAATTTAATTAAAAAATATTATTTATACAAAATTTTATATATAAACCTAATATGTATAATATAAATAATGCATAAACTTGATATACACAATATTAAATCCATACAATTTTAGATTCATACAAGAAATCCATACAATATTAAATTCATATAAGAAATCCATACAATATTGATAAAACACATCATCCATGAACAATAAAAATAATACAATGTAATATCTATCCTTGGCAATGACGGATCCTCCTCATGATCCGAAGGATTTGAGGGTGATGGCGATGAAGAAGGATTATGTAATCTTTCTTCTATAGCTGACAAACAATAGTTCAATGGTTGTATAGCTGCGCTAACAGCTTGTTGAATTTGGTCAGCAAGTGAGATAGACAATGACTGTGGAGGCGGTGGCGATGGTGACAACATATGATAGGAACCAGGGATAATGTATGCTTCTGACCCCATCCCATATACACTACCCTTCTTTTTCCCGCCTACAACCTCCAACCATAATGATGTCTCATCCAAAGCTGGTTGTGAGGGCTGTCCAGCAACATCACTATCTTCTGTCGGGCCAACTGCTGATGATTGTGATGATGCATCATGTTGGCGCATCTGGAAGTCAGCCTGCAAGTATATACAGGGAATAAGTTATGTATTGTTGTATATTTACATAAGTTTTCTCAGATCTACTGTCAACGAATCCTGATTTATCTTTTTTTTGGTGTGTCGCAATAAATAACTCAACCTGTGTAGGTGGGCAACCAAGTAGCTTAGACTGCATGGGAAAAAAATAAAGTGTTCACGCAACCATACTTAAATAATTAAGTATAATAAAAATTACAAAAAATATCAAATATTACCAGTCTCTTCTTATGCTCAGACATAGGGATGGAACCACAAGTATGCTTACTTTCTCTAACATCTGAAGACCGATTTTTCTTGACCTTTTCTGATTTGTTTTTAAATTCTGGAGTATTCCAATACTCCTTGAGTGCTTCAAATACAACAGGACACATCTAAGATGGGTTTTTTGGCAAGTCCCTCCTCACACGGAACAAAAGGTCAGTCAAACGATCAAATGCTGTCTTTTCAAAATTTATCCTTATTTGATTTTCCAATTCAGTCTCCCAAGACCAATTCTTCTGTAATGTAAAGAAAAACAAAATTTAAACAAAATGGATAAGTAATAGATTGGCTATGTTAAAACACAAAGTGTAATATATATTACACGTGAAATCATTGAAGAAACTTTACAATTTATACATTAAACACAAAACTAAGTTAATGCATAAAATGGTTGTCGCTTGCATTTGTGTTTAAATTATCAATGGCCATTTGGCTTTAAACGGTAAATCGTTTTAGTGATTTTTAAACTATAATAACAGTTATCTTTTGTATATCAATAAAAAAAAACAATTATTTTTTTACATAAATTGCATGATATATATATATATATATAGATATTATTTTCAATCAACAATTAAAACGAGTAATGGGCATGACTAATAGTAATAGTTTTCATTTAAGAATAACTTTTATAAATTTTTTCCTGTAAAAAGAAAATTGTAGATGGTTTTGGGCAGCTTACAAAACCAAACTGAACTAGGAACTCACGAATATTATTTTTGATATTTGATTTAATCTAAATACCATTTTTAATTTTGTATTGTTGTTAAGAGAGACATGATTGGGCATGATGATGATGGATGAAGCTATTACCTCTGTTGTAGTAGTCCCTATAGTCATAGAATTGTAGTAGTCCCTGGCTAGTATATTATTTCATGCTTAATTAACCATTTTAAAATATGGAATGCCTTGGGCAAAATATTCTCATTAAATCCAATATATTGTGTTTTAAACTAAATGGATATTTTCCAATTGTGGGCATTATTGTAACATGCACCGTGCACTAATATTCATTATGCGTTAATATGACACAAGATATCATTATTTTAAATACATGTTAGATATACTCATAAAATCCACATGATGAGTCAATAACCAGATATATGGAATATGTATATATATCATAAAAGTCAAGGAGTAAATAATGATGGCGTAGCTAAAAATGTGGTGGGAAATTATATTTCTTAATAAGGTAGCAAATTTTGTATAAATATTACGTTACAGAGAACTTATTAGAAGGATAACAAAGGATATGTATAAACTATGCAAAAACACCATAGATTGGCTGTATAGAAAACCCGACAAAAATAGAAAAGGAAAATAAGTCAGGGAACAATCCTCAAATTTCATCAGAAATGGATAAGTAATAGATTCAAGTAAGGGACACTCAATTCCTATCTACCCTGATTCTAATCTGGATAAAGGATGAGAATTGTTTTAGGTAATAAACAATCAACATTAAACTTGTCAAATCAAATGAGTTCTAGAGAAATGTTGTTGAAGTGAAATGCGAATTATAAGGACACTGCTAACTTATCCATAGAAGACAAACAATGATAGCCAACTCCTTATAAGAGGTCAAAAGTAATTGAATTTAATTTGATGTAGAAAAACAATAAAAAAAAACCAAAAAGATCAGTTTCAAATTATAATAACTTGATCTGCAGACTTGAGACGTTTCAAAATTAAGCCTAATTATTTCAATCCATAACATATGTTTAGTGCTTAAATGTTAAACTACTAGGGCATAAATATATTAAAAAGTTATCCATTGGGTTAAACAAGTCAAAAGCAAAAAACAAGTATGACTTCTAAAACTTTAAACAGTTTAGATAAACTAAAGTAACACATTACCTTAAATTCGATAAACCACATATCCCTGACCGCAAGGTCAGTCTTTTTCCAACTCGTGTATGGCTTCTCAAACTTACTTTGAATTATTCGTGTTATATCTCGTTTGCACCAAATGTTATCAAACATGTTGAAACACACATTAGTTTGTGAAAACATCTAATAAAACTTTGTGCAAATAATTATTGATTAATAAGATCAAGAATGCTTACGAGGAACCTAAGGGACGTATCATCATACAATTTTGAGGGGAAGCAGGAGGCGTTGATGAACCCCCAACCTCAGTGGGCGTGGAAGAAGGCCCATCAATGTAGGAGTGAGGTGGATGTGGGCTAGTGATTAGTGGTTAATTTTATAAAATTTTTGTTATAACTATAACCCCTGTTTTGATTTTAAATTGGTTTAATTGAATAATTATGTGTAATATATATCTATATATATAATATATAATATATTATAATAAACATGTAAATATAATACATATATATACTCAATGAAATGCATGCATGGATTATCTATATAATATATAAGCATATAATATCCTATATAATATATCATATCAATATATATATAATATAATAGATGATTTATTAATAAATTGCTTATTTATAGGTATGAAGAAGGTGGCCTAAAAAGAATTCAAGTCCATGAAGAATTCAAGCCCATGAAGAAAAAAGAATTCAAGTCCATGAAGAATTCAAACCCATGAAGAAAAAAGAATTCAAGCCCATGGAGAATTAAAGTCCATGAAAAAATTAAAGTCCATGAAGAATTAAAACCCAACTTGAGCATCCCATGAAAGATATCATTTGAAGAAGGCCCAAGGATTATTTTTAATCCTAATGAAGATTAAAAATCAATTTATAGAAATCTATTTTTATTTTTTATGTGAGTGCTTTATTAGGTGTGTCTTTTAGCTAAAATCCATTTAATTATTAGTGTGTGTTATAGCTAAAATCCATTTAACTTTATGAGTGCTTTATTAGGTATGTATTTTAGCTAAAATCCATTTAACTTTAATTGTGTATTATAGCTAAAATCCATTTAACTTTAATTGTGTATTATAGCTAAAATCCATTTAACTTTAAGTGTGTGAGTGCCCATTAGATATAATTATGTCTAGTTGAATAATTGAAATTGTGTGGTTTGTATTGCATCTTGTGGCCTATAAATAGGTCACTGGATTGCATTTGTAAGTGTGATTATTATTCTTGAATAAAAGTTTAGTTGTTTCCTTAGAATTCTCTATTTGAGAATTGTTCTTGTTCTTTCTCATTTTCTTTATTATTTTCTCTTGTGATCTTGTTTCATTTCTTTCTTCTTTTAAATTCTTATGTCATTTATTATTACTTTATTAATCACCGCCTAAATGGCCGGTTAGTTTATGCCATTAAATTTCTGCAATTTTAATTCCTGTCATTTAAATAATCACCGCCTAAATGGCCGGTTAGTTTATGCATTTAAATTTCTGCAATTTTAATTCTTGTCTTTTTATTATTCACCGCCTAAATGGCCGGTTAGTTTCTGCTATTTTAATTCCTGTCATTTAAATTCTGTCATTTAAATTACGCCATTTAAATTCTTGTTAATTAATTTACAAATAAAGATGAGTAGCTAAACCCAATCTTGGGTTAAGGCAAGGACAGTGTCCAACGCCAATGATTCCCAAAGAAAGCTACGCTTTAAATGAGTGATATTAATTTAAATTTCAATATGAGTGTGTATTTTTAAATTAAGAAATCACTAGGTTTGGATTGGAGCGTAAGCCTAACTTAGAGCTTTCATGCCACGTATGAGAGTTACTAGAACTGAAAACGCTATCATACCCAAACTCGGATGATTAATTTAGTTGTTTTGTATATTAATTGTAATTGGATTTATGGTAGTTGCTTAAACTAGAATCTCACATATCATGTATGGGGATTGCTTAAACTAGAACTATCATCATCTCTAATTGCATTTAATAACAAACCCTCATATTTGAAATTAAATTAATATTGCTAAACTCTTCTGCTAAAAATTGGGAATCAACGGGTTGGTGCTGAAATTGTCTTAACTCAAGTGTCGTCCAATTTCATAATCTCACATTCAGTGTTTATTTAATTTTTGTCTTACTTTATTTCCTAGTACCTGTTATTTGAAAATCCAAAAAAAAATTCATGTTTCCAATTCATCCAAATGTGTGTGTGTGTTTGTGACATTCTTTTTATTTTGCCATAAATAAATCTCTCAGTGGACGACCTGGACTCATCCAAAAAATATAAATTTAAATTTGGACTACAACTGCACTCGTACACTGACGAGTATAAACCTCTCACCAATATATAAAAAAAATATATATAAAATTTTTATTGTGTTTTGTTTTGTGTTGTAATTGCAGGGTGAGAGTGCAGTCAAATTTTGGCGCCGTTGCCAGGGAGATTGAGGCAAAAACAAAAAGAAAAAAAAATATAAATTAAAAAAAATTAAAAAAAATAAATAGCAAAAAAATAAAAAATATATTTTTAGATAACTATTAGTTACTGAACAGTGCAAGAGACTACGATCAGGTATGATTATTGAACCATTATTTGATTCATTAACATCATTATCTGTCGTTGAATTGTCATTTTCATATTCTATATGTCTCAGTATTTTAGCATTTCTATGCCTTCTAATGCATTTGGCCATCTCGAGCCCAGTGATGAGAGATTTTCTTTCAACCAGAATCAGAGAGAGAATTATTATTTGCCGGGCTACGACCCAGATCTTTACACTGATTTTCCCAATTCCTATGGCCATTGGAATTATCCTTGGAGTTATGACTCTTTGTTCCAATCTCATGAACCTTTCTCTCCAGTGTCTCACCAATTCGAGTTAGAACAAGGGGTTAGATTTGATACTTATCAACCTCAGGATGAAAATTTTTTAGAGGACACCCTTCATGAGTTTATGCAAGGTCAAATGAGTTTTATTACACAAGTGGCCGAATTTCAAGACCAAACCTCTAAGGCCTTAGGTGATATTCTAGATCAGTTGACCTTGTTAACACAAACCTTGAGCGTAAGTGAGCCTGACGAGTTTCCAACCCAACCCAATCAAAATTTCATAAGTCATGAGTCAGTCCAACCAACACCCATTCCTAAGAGTGATGACCCAATTGAGAGACCCGATGACCCAAGGATGGTGTACCCTGCCATAGAAGAAAAATTGGACAAAAAAAGAAACAAGTTTAGAAGAAAAAACCTGGGAAGAAGAAGAGGATAAAATTCGAGAGCCAAAATGTGAAGATGTCATAGGTCTATCTACATTTAAGCCTAAATTTCTACCTTTTAGGATAGTCTATGTTAGTGAGGATAAAATTAAACCAGACATGTGTGAGGTGTTTGTGCGAATTAATGTGTCGTGCTCTGATGTAATAAAACCAACATCTCCGAATGATACATTTTCAAAATATGTATGTGCATTCATGAGAAAAATTAATTTACATAATTTTGAAAATAAAAGTGGTGTAATGAATGAGAGTTATTATACGATTAGGTGGGCAACCACTCATCTGATCCTTAACTGGAAGAAAAGAAAAAAATAAAAAAAGAAAACTCTAAAAAATTAAAATAATTTTTTTAATAAATAAATATATATTTAAACCAAAAATATATATATATTGTTCCTTTTCTGCATTACTTAATTAATTTTGACTCAAATAGTATTTCTTTGTGTGCAGTCTAAACAAAATTTTTTGCATACGAGTTCATGCATTAAAGACCGCCAGGTATCCCTATCTTCTATCCTTTTATTGCTGATTGAGGACAAGGTGCAATTCAAGTTGGGGGGTAAGGTGTACTTAGGAATTGATTTATTGGTATTGATCTATTGTGCAAATAATTTTGTTTGACTCGATAATATTGATTTGTGTGGTATACATAATTTTATTGAACCCCTTAAAAAAAATTGAAAACAAAACAAAATTTAAAAAAAAATTAAATTAATTAAAAAAAATTAAAAAATAAAATTTTGAATTAAATAGGGAGACAGAATTGACGTTGGTGGTAGCCACTTTTCTCGGGCAGTGCAATCACACTACTCTATAAAGAAAGAGACACACTGCCAAATGTTGAAAAATGAGACGCCAGACGACGCCAAGCGTGTCAGCGCAATTATGGCAGGCCTCGAGCCGAGTGTGGAATAGTGATGCTCATTGCTCTATAAGAGACTCCATATCTGTATGAGGCAAGCCACCCTTCTTGAGCTCAATCATCTCTCCTTTGTGTTATTCTCCGATCAGGTACTCTCATCCATTTTGTAAAGTTTATAGTTCTTTATTTATTTATTTATTTATTTTCTTCTTATTAGAGTTTTCTTTTTTAAAAAAAAAAATGGATCTTCAGCTTTCAAAAATTCGCAAGTACTATCCATCTCTCCCAATGAATGATTTGAAAAAAATTTATACTGGTAGGTGTGTAAGACTTGGGACATTGATGCGTAATAACATCCCTGAAGATGTTCGTTGGCTGATCGAAGCAAAAGTTCGATTAGCTGGCGAAACTTCACCTAGTTTTAAGCATTTTTCAGGTTTAGGAAAGAGTAGTTTTGCGAAGAAACGAAGAGCAAAAAGAGTGAATGGTTGTTATAAATGTGCTCGTTGGACATGTAACACACGATGCAAATCTGTGGGGTTTACATCCGTAAATCGAGAAGATAAAATTAGTTTCATAAAGGATGGACTGAGTAAGGAGTCTTTGGATGATATCCGATTGACTCTTGAGACGCATCCATGTGGAATAGTGCAAAGAGAACTTCTTGCTTTATGGGACCAGTTCATAAGTGACAACCAACGCTACAGTCTTGGGAATCTAACTAAAAACGACCCTGTTTGCCAATCTATAAGAAAATTGGATGGGAAGCCTATCCCCACTTCATAGAAAGTGTTTAAGCCGTTTCTGGACGTAAAACCAGAGGAAGATGTGAGCCACAATCACAACTATTTGTACATACGCATGATTTTTGTTTGTATTTATTTCTTGTTAAATTGTTGTATAGCTACTTTTGATCGCCAAACCTTTTTCCAGGGCATACAAAGAAACATAAATGGAAGGTCAGTCAGTTCGTCGAATCAAGACCATATGTGTACTATGTGGCTCTCAACTTGGGAGCGATAGTTGTTACGCACTTGCAGCAAGCGAACTTGGCTTAAAATTAGGAGAGAGAAAAATTAATTTGGTATATGGAGGGGGAAGTCATGGATTGAATGGTTGTGTTTCACAAGCTGCACATCTTGGAAAATCATATGTGGTAGGTGTAATGCCAATCCCTTGGGCTGAACCACATATTTCCGGGATTACACGCGGTCAACTTATAGAAACGAATTCTATGTCTGAGCGCATGGCTTGTAAGATTTATCAGTCTGATGTCTTCATTGCTTTACCAGGAGGTTTTGGTACACTTGAAGAAATCTTCTGTATAATCTCTTGGGCCAAGAGCGATCTACATAGCAAACCTATTGGAATTTTAAATGTTAACCATTTTTTTGATGGGTTGCTCTCTTTTCTTGATCAGGCTGTGGATCAAAAGTTCATTTCTCTTTCAGCAAGAAAGATTCTCATTTCTGCATCTACCATTGAGGAGCTGTTAGAGAAATTACACGCTTATGTTCCACAGCACGATCCTTATGAGCCTAGGATAGATTGGTCTAAGGCAATCAGAAACAAACGTCAAAAAGGTCCGATTAATTTAGATTTATCACTGTGAGGAGTGCTATTTGATAAGATGGCTGAGTAAGGAGTACTTTTTGTACTCTTGAGACGCATCTAATCATTGTGCAACTTGTAGGATTTTTCTTGGTTGTGTTTCTAAAAAAAAAAAAATATGGAATGTTATTAGATAAGTTTATGATATGATGGCTGAGTAAAGAGTACTTTTGTACTCTTGAGACGCATCTAGTTATTGTACAACTTGCATGAAATTTCTTTTCTTGTGTTCGTAAAAAAAAAAAAATTGTGGAATATTGTTAAGCAAGTCTATGATAAGATGGCTGAGTAAGGAGTACTCTTTGTACTCTTGAGACGCATTTTGTTTATCTTATGACTTGTATGAAATTTTTATTTTGATGTGAAAATATATAACTATATGGTATGCTCATTTGTTTGTTTGAGTTTTAGCAGTTCACAGTAAATCAATGGACTTGTGGAGTTACAGGTATTCCTAACAACCCTATTTTATTACTGCAATTCAGGTTGAAGGGTGTAAGGTCTAGTTATGAATTATCTGGTTCATGATTAACTATGAATTTGCTATTGCATGCTTGTAGTCTTGTGTGAATTGATTATCTTTATCTGCTTTTATTAAAAAAAAAAAAAAAAAGTTTGTGTGTTTTAAATAACGTTATTCCTAAAGCTTTGGAGTTATGCACTAATAGCTAGTTAAGTTTGCAATACAGAACATGAATGCATTGATTTCTTATTTGAAAACGTATATGCATTAAAACAAGTAATTTGCATTCATCGGGTATTCAAAATTTAAAATTGGTTATTGGTCATAAAGTCAAAGGTAACAGTAATTAGCTGATTAATACATTGTATGATCCCTCAATAGAAGTGGAGACTATTACCCAAGTGAGTGTTTGAGCCTAATAACCGTTAATTCTGAGTGAAATAACACTTACTCTAAATATGCTTTATTGTTTATCTCATATTTTCAATGGCTTCAAAATATCAATTTGCTTTGAATGTCTAGTATGATAGCTGATGAATTTGACTGGTTTCAAATTCTGAATTAGATGACTGAGTAGCATTGTTTTGAAGCATGATAGGGGGATCAATTTCTTTCATTTTGAGCTTATTAACCTTTTCTTTCTTTACATTAACCTCCCTTGCTAGCCCATTGAGCCAATTGTAGTACAATTTTTCTTTCGTTACCCTCGTTTAACCCATAGCCATATGAATTTTGTCTAACCTGGTGTGTTTATGAGAATTAGTCTGTCTAGCTATTTTCATATTTAAAAAAAAAGAGAAGAAAAAAAAGAAAAAAAAAGAAAAAAAGAAGAAAAAAAAGTGAAAAAAAAAGAATTATCTTAGCTATTCAACACAAGTGTTTCAAAAAAATAAAATTATGTCCAGTTTGATATTAGTGTTAAAAAAAAAAAAACAAAACAAATCCCAACACACCATTTGCACATTTTACCCTTTTATTTGACAACCAGTATTAACCTCATAGCCCCATTACAACCTGGTCTGGTCCATCTTCATGCTATAAATCATGTGATCTTAGAATTCGAGTTTGGAGTAGGGAATCATGTTTAAATTCAAAAGTTACTCATCTAGAGCATTATTCCAGTCATGAAGCTATGTCATTTTCCCTGTTCTTTCATGAAAATACGTTCCTTGTATTTGGGATGACACCGAGTTTTGAACTTGTTCTACATTTACTCTTATAATGGTGCACCCTCTTGTGTGTACACCTAAGGAATCCTTTTTATTGGAGGGAAAATCCATAGTAAGGTTTGAAGTCAAAACTTGGAGGGAGTAATTCTATGTGTTGATTATCCTAATTGCCATTCCTGAGATTGTATGACCATTAACCAAAAATCTGATTTAGAATGCTAAATTACTTATTCGATTTTATGCATTTCGGTTTCGAATTTGAAATTTTTACATTCATACAGTTATTGCGAATAAAGATTGGCAAGTGTATAGTCTGATTGCTAAGGGACTAGCAATGTTTAAGTTGGGGGGTATGATTAGTGGTTAATTTTATAAAATTTTTGTTATAATTATAACCCCTGTTTTGATTTTAAATTGGTTTAATTGAATAATTATGTGTAATATATATCTATATATATAATATATAATATATTATAATAAACATGTAAATATAATACATATATATACTCAATGAAATGCATGCATGGATTATCTATATAATATATAAGCATATAATATCCTATATAATATATCATATCAATATATATATAATATAATAGATGATTTATTAATAAATTGCTTATTTATAGGTATGAAGAAGGTGGCCTAAAAAGAATTCAAGTCCATGAAGAATTCAAGCCTATGAAGAAAAAAGAATTCAAGTCCATGAAGAATTCAAACCCATGAAGAAAAAAGAATTCAAGCCCATGGAGAATTAAAGTCCATGAAAAAATTAAAGTCCATGAAGAATTAAGACCCAACTTGAGCATCCCATGAAAGATATCATTTGAAGAAGGCCCAAGGATTATTTTTAATCCTAATGAAAATTAAAAATCAATTTATAGAAATCTATTTTTATTTTTTATGTGAGTGCTTTATTAGGTGTGTCTTTTAGCTAAAATCCATTTAATTATTAGTGTGTGTTATAGCTAAAATCCATTTAACTTTATGAGTGCTTTATTAGGTATGTATTTTAGCTAAAATCCATTTAACTTTAATTGTGTATTATAGCTAAAATCCATTTAACTTTAAGTGTGTGAGTGCCCATTAGATATAATTATGTCTAGTTGAATAATTGAAATTGTGTGGTTTGTATTGCATCTTGTGGCCTATAAATAGGTCACTTGATTGCATTTGTAAGTGTGATTATTATTCTTGAATAAAAGTTTAGTTGTTTCCTTAGAATTCTCTCTTTGAGAATTGTTCTTGTTCTTTCTCATTTTCTTTATTATTTTCTCTTGTGATCTTGTTTCATTTCTTTTTTCTTTTAAATTCTTATGTCATTTATTATTACTTTATTAATCACCGCCTAAATGGCCGGTTAGTTTATGCCATTAAATTTCTGCAATTTTAATTCCTGTCATTTAAATAATCACCGCCTAAATGGCCGGTTAGTTTATGCATTTAAATTTCTGCAATTTTAATTCTTGTCTTTTTATTATTCACCGCCTAAATGGCCGGTTAGTTTCTGCTATTTTAATTCCTGTCATTTAAATTCTGTCATTTAAATTACGCCATTTAAATTCTTGTTAATTAATTTACAAATAAAGATTAGTAGCTAAACCCAATCTTGGGTTAAGGCAAGGACAGTGTCCAACGCCAATGATTCCCAAAGAAAGCTACGCTTTAAATGAGTGATATTAATTTAAATTTCAATATGAGTGTGTATTTTTAAATTAAGAAATCACTAGGTTTGGATTGAAGCGTAAGCCTAACTTAGAGCTTTCATGCCACGTATGAGAGTTACTAGAACTGGAAACGCTATCATACCCAAACCCGGATGATTAATTTAGTTGTTTTGTATATTAATTGTAATTGGATTTATGGTAGTTGCTTAAACTAGAATCTCACATATCATGTATGGGGATTGCTTAAACTAGAACTATCATCATCTCTAATTGCATTTAACAACAAACCCTCATATTTGAAATTAAATTAATATTGCTAAACTCTTCTGCTAAAAATTGAGAATCAACGGGTTGGTGCTGAAATTGTCTTAACTCAAGTGTCGTCCAATTTCATAATCTCACATTCAGTGTTTATTTTATTTTTGTCTTACTTTATTTCCTAATACCTGTTATTTGAAAATCCAAAAAAAAATTCATGTTTCCAATTCATCCAAATGTGTGTGTGTGTTTGTGACATTCTTTTTATTTTGCCATAAATAAATCTCTCAGTGGACGACCTGGACTCATCCAGAAAATATAAATTTAAATTTGGACTACAACTGCACTCGTACACTGACGAGTATAAACCTCTCACCAATATATAAAAAAAATATATATAAAATTTTTATTGTGTTTTGTTTTGTGTTTTAATTGCAGGGTGAGAGTGCAGTCAGCTAGGAGAATCAAATCTCACATCAAAAGGAGATGAATGTCCCCCTTGATAGAGCACATATTTTCATATTATTTAGCCCTCATATTTAGTCTTTTTACACGTTAGTTGTGTCTTTTTATTCATCTTGATTTTGTTTTATTTTATTTTATAGGAATTGAGCTTCACACTATTTTTTCTTATTTTGAACAGATTAGGGCTTCTTGGGTCATGAGGAATTTTGATGGCAAGAAGGGAAACAAGGAGATTGGAGATAAAGAAGCAAAAGTGTGCTGATAGATTTGACCTTCTATGCTTCTTTCAAGTTTTTGGCCAAGTTACAATCCTAGAACGTGAATGATGTCTCAAAGATATTGTAGAGGACTTCTTGGGATTTCTGGAATGGTATGGTAGTCCAAACCCAAGTTCGTTTGGGTCTCCAAACATCGCTTCAAAGTCGAGACCAGAAAGTTGGGTCAAATTAGGAAAGCTGCACAGATGCTGAATCTTTAAAAGGCCATAACTTGGGCGTCCGATATCCAAATCAAGTGATTTAAAAGCCCAAATTCATCTACTCTTCCTGATATACAATTTTTATGAAGGGGCCGAAGCCCAGAACGCACGTTATACTATTCGAAATCGGCTATGAAGTTGCAGTAACTTAGGGTTTCCTCCCTAAGCTCTATTTAAGCACATTAAGTGGCTGATTTTGGGGGTGGCCGATTTTGGGAGGATTCTCACAATTTCAACCAAGAAGATGGAAGGCTAATTTGCTTGTGATTCGCTACATTCTCGTACCCCTTGCCCGGTTTGAGTCTCGGTCATATTGTTGAATCGGTTTGGAACTCGATTTTCATGTTTTTATGGATGATTTTGTTTTTTTTCCTTCTCTAAGTTTATGTATGTTTCTTTTATGCGATTGTGTGAATGCATGCATGATCTTTGGATGGGTTTAATTGATGTACTCGGTTGAGGCTTTGATTAGAAAGAAACGAAATGGTATATTTGTATGAGCGATTGCTCGATTTGATTTAATCTTTTATGGTTGTAGAAGAGTTTTTCAAATCAAAAGAAAATCAAACCAAACAGATTGTTTTTATAAGTGAGACAAGGATTACCGTGGTTAGAAGGTAGGGTTTGTAGCGGGTTACGTTTTAGTTCATCTTTGTTTCATTCTTGAACGTTTTTAATTCCGATTTTCATCACAACCCCCCCTCGTTTAGTCTTGTTTTGACAGATCCGTTTGAGGTTCGTTGGGAGACGACTTTGGGTTGCACCCTTATTGAAAATCCGAATCATTATTCATCTAATCTATCGGTGTTCGACAGCCCGATCAGATTTTGGCGCCGTTGCCGGGGAACCGTCAAACTGTTCTTCCATAACAAGATTTGTTTTTTGTCTTTCTTTTTCTTTTTAATTCTCTTTCATTCTTTGTTGTTCTTTGTGTTTTCTTCTTTTGTTTCTCTATTATTTTATTTCTTTGTTGATTCTTTGTGTTTTTCTTTTTGGTTTGCTTGTTTTCTGTTTTTTGCCATAAATAGCACTGTTCACCGCCAACGACTATCTCGGAATACCCTGATTTTTGGTGTTCAAAGGAATGGGGGCGTGGGGAGAAATAGTCACTATTTTTCAGTGAGGAGGGCGTATTTTGGCCAAATTCCAACGTTTAGACCACTTTTGGGGCCATTTTGTGTTTTCTTGGTGTGTTTATGTGATTTTTCCTTATGTGTTTTGTTTTGTTTTGTTCTTGTTGATATTGAATGCATGACCAGATCATATAAGGGTGACCTAATTGATTTAGATCCAGAAATTGATAGAACCCTTAGGTGACAAGCAAGAGAACTTAGATCTCAAGATAGGGCGGTGATTAATAGTGTCTTTCCCACTGTTTCTGATACTGTGTTTGAGTTCCAACCTAAACTGATCAATATGGCCGCCAATGAAAACAATGGCAATTAGAATGGGAATAATGGGAATAATGCTAACAGAACTATTAGAGAATTGGCTGCCCCTGATGTGCATTATCAACCCTTGTATATTTAGTATCCTCAATTGCAAGTAAACTTTGAACTGAAATCTGGATTGATACATTTGCTGCCTAAGTTTCATGGTCTTGCAGGTGAAGATCCACACAAGCATTTGAAGGAGTTTCATGTTGTATGCTCCACCATGAGGCCGCAAGGGGTTGATGAAGAACAAATCAAGCTAAGGGCATTCCTTTTCTCTCTTGATGGAGCTGCCAAAGACTGGTTGTATTACTTACCACCTGCTGCCATTACCAATTGGGATAGCCTGAGGAGAATATTTCTGGAGAAGTTCTTCCCTGCTTCCAGAACAGCAGCCATCCGGAAGGACACTTGTGGCATCTGACAGATAGATGGAGAAAGCTTGCACGAGTATTGGGAGAGATTCAAGAAGCTGTGTTCTAGTTGTCCTCATCATCAGATAAGTGACCAGCTCCTCATTCAATATTTTTATGAAGGCTTGCTCCCCATGGACAGGTACTTAATGGATGCTGCATCTGGAGGAGCCTTAGTGGAAAAGACACCAACTGCAGCCCGGGACTTAATTTCAAAGATGGCTCAAAATGCACAACAATTTGGTACCAGGTTGAACACTCCCATGAAGACTGTCAATGAGGTTGGTTTTGCTGCACCTATGGACCAAAGGAGAATAGAAAATAGGATGGAGGAACTCACTTCAATGGTTCGCCAGTTAGCTCTTGATCGAAACCAGCCCCAGCAGGTATGTGGCATTTGTTCATTATCTTCACATGTAACTAATCAGTGCCCACAATTGCAGGATAACACAGAATCATGTAATGGAATCTTCCCTGGAAGACCGTTTCAGCACCAGCCACAACAGAATAGGTATGATCCTTATGCTCCCACTTACAATCCGGGTTGGAGAGACCATCCCAACTTCAGATATGGGGGTGCTTCAACTCAACCATTCCAACAGAGGTTCAATGCATCAGGTCAGAGTAATGCCACACCAATGATGCAACAAGCACAGACATTACCCAAGACAGAATTGAGCTTGAATGACATAGTGCAGCAATTGGCTGCCAATACTCTCAAATTCCAACAACGGACTGACACCACCATACAGAATTTGGAGACACAGATTGGGCAGTTAGCAACTAACATAAATGAGTTAAGGAGTCAAGGCTCGGGTCAGCTAACTTCACAGTCAATATCCAATCAAAAGGGGAATGTGAGTGCGATCATGCTGCGTAGTGGTAAAGAAGTGGATGTTCTAGAGAAGGCACAAGAAGAAACTGGTAGAAAAGAAGAGCAGCAACCCTCCTCAATCCAAGAAGCCAAGCAGCCAAATTCCAGCTATCAAGAACAAAGAGAGTCTTCCAATAACCAACCCTTGCCATTCCCACATCGAGCAACACAAAACAAGAAAAGAGCAGAGGCCGAATTAGATAAAGAGATTCTGGAGACATTCTAGAAAGTGGAAGTCAATATACCCCTCCTTGAAGCCATCAGACAGATCCCCAAGTATGCAAAATTTCTCAAAGATTTGTGTACGCACAAGAGGAGATTAAGAGGGAACGAACAAGTCAACCTTGGGAGGAATGTTTCAGCTCTCATACAACCTGCCATGCCAAGGAAGTGCAAAGATCCAGGGACGTTTTCCATTCCTTGTACTATAGGAGATATGCAATTTAGTAATGCTTTGCTAGATTTAGGTGCATCCATTAATGTTATGCCTAACTCTATCTATGCTTCTTTGCAGTGTGGTCCTTTGAAGCCAACAGGAGTGGTTGTCCAGCTAGCTAATAGAAGCACAGCCTACCCCTCTGGAGTCTTGGAGGATGTCCTGGTTAAGGTTAAGGATTGTATCTTCCCTGCTGATTTTTATGTTTTAAATATGGAAGATGACAATTTGCATGAGCATGCACCTCTTATATTAAGTAGGCCATTTTTGAAAACTGCAAGGACTATCATCAATGTGCATAAGGGAACACTTTCCATGGAATTTGCTGGTAGCACCATTCATTTTAACATACTTGATGCCATGAAATGTCCCCCTGAAGATCATTCCACTTTGCAAGTTAACTTGATTCAATTGTTGGTTGATGAAGCATGCATTAAGTCTTGTGATTTAATTGATGCATTCCCCACTATTCATGACCTTCCAGATTCCTTCATCTGTCCTGATTGTAGGAATGAGAGTAATCCATGTGATGCATGTTCTGAGATTGCTGCATTTCTAGATAATCATGATTCTGATATTCAAATTGAGTATGCACAATCTGATTCTTATACTTCTCATGGGGAGGATAGTGTTTCTGCTAACCATGTTGAACAAGTAGACAGTATGCTTGAGATAAAGGCAAGCAGGTTAGTCTCTTCATTGCAGCAGCCACCATCCCTTGAGTGCAAGCCTTTGCCCGAGCATCTCAAGTATGCATTCTTGGAGGATGGCGAGAAGCTGCCAGTCATCATCGCCAATAACTTGCAGCCTGACCAAGAGAAAAGGTTATTGGATGTGCTGAAGAGGAACAAGCAGGCCATAGATTGGACCTTGGCGGACATACCAGGTATTAGTCCTTCTTTGTGCATGCACAGGATTCATTTAGAGGAAGGAGCCCGACCAATGAGGCAGCTACAGGGGAGACTCAATCCCACCATCCTAGATGTGGTCAAGAAAGAGGTAAGTAAGTTACTTTCGGCTGGTATCATTTATCCTATATCTGATAGCAAGTGGGTGAGTCCAGTGCAGGTTGTCCCCAAGAAGACAGGTTTCACAGTGGTGGCTAATGAAAGAAATGAGCTAGTGCCCATGAGAGTGCAGAACAGCTGGAGGGTCTGCATCGACTATAGGAAGCTCAACCAAGCAACCAGAAAAGATCATTTTCCCCTTCCATTCATCGACTAAATGTTGGAGAGGTTAGCAGGTAAATCTCATTATTGTTTTCTTGATGGCTTTTCTAGTTATTTTCAGATATGCATAGCACCAGAGGATCAGGAGAAGACCACCTTCACTTGTCCTTTTGGCACTTTTTCCTATCGAAGGATGCCATTTGGCCTATGTAATGCTCCAGGTACGTTCCAACGGTGCATGATGAGTTTATTTTCTGAATTTCTTGAGCATTGTATGGAAGTATTCATGGATGACTTTTCTGTTTATGGCACCTCATTTGATGACTGCTTGGTTAGCTTGGGTAAAGTTTTGGAAAGGTGTGTTGAGAAAAACCTTGTTTTGAATTATGAAAAATGTCACTTCATGGTTAATTAGGGCATAGTCTTAGGTCATGTGATCTCCAAACAGGGTATAGCAGTCGATAGTGCCAAGGTGGATATCATTGCTTCTTTACCTTACCCCGCGTCTGTGCGGGAAGTTCGCTCTTTCCTTGGCCATGCAGGGTTTTACAAGAGATTCATCCAAGATTTCAGTAAAATTGCAATTCCATTATCCCACCTCCTCCAAAAGGATGTGGATTTCAAGTTTGATGAACAATGCAAGCAAGCTTTCGAGAAACTTAAGAGGCGATTGACTTCTCCACCGATCATCCAGCCACCCAACTGGGAGTTGCCCTTCGAGCTCATGTGTGATGCTTCCAACTTTGCAGTGGGCGCCGTTCTCTCTTAGCGGGTGAATAAGAAGTCACATGTCATTGCCTACGCCTCACGTACCCTGGATAGTGCTCAAGCCAATTACACCACGACTGAAAAAGAGCTCTTAGCCATTGTCTTTGCTTTAGATAAATTTCGATCATATTTATTGGGATCTAAAGTTATTGTTTTTTCTGATCATGTAGCCCTGAAGTTCCTTCTGAAGAAGCCCGATGCAAAACCTAGGCTTATCCGGTGGATGTTGCTACTCCAAGAATTTGATATTGAGATCAAAGACAAAAGTGGAGCTGAAAACTTGGTAGCCGACCACCTGAGTCGGATAACTGCTTCTCCTGACTCGTCTGACATGGATCATCCGCCTATCAGAGATAATTTTCCAGATGAGTTGCTTTATCACTTACATGGTACTGAACCTTAGTATGCTGACATGGTAAATTTCCTGGTTGCTTCTGAATTACCTGCACATTTTGTAACATCCCGCTCGAGCGATAGGAAGGACCGGAACAACTTACCCTGATGAGCCTACACGAACTTCCCAGGGGGTCACCCATCCCTGGATTACCCCAGATCAAGCACGCTTAACTTGGGAGTTCTTTGCCAACATTCAGCCCAAAAGATATCCAGCTGGTGTTGTTTCATTTCTTACACTATCCTCGATATATACTAACTTCTCTGGGCTCTCGGGGTATTACATTCTCCCCCCCTTAAGCCCATGACGTCCTCGTCATGCGACCTTACAACCGGTCCCAGATCTCTCCCCTTAGGGGCTGCCATCCTAGAAGCCTGCCAGAAGCCGCTCCTTGTACAGGCCCTCGAGCCCCGGCGCCACTCCCCGCCCTCGTCGGACCGCCTTCACCAAGGGTCGGCTCTGATACCACCTGTAACATCCCGCTCGAGCGATAGGAAGGACCGGAACAACTTACCCTGATGAGCCTACACGAACTTCCCAAGGGGTCACCCATCCCTGGATTACCCCAGGTCAAGCACGCTTAACTTGGGAGTTCTTTGCCAACATTCAGCCCAAAAGGTATCCAGCTGGTGTTGTTTCCTTTCTTACACTATCCTCGATATATTCTAACTCCTCTGGGCTCCCGGGGTATTACATTCTCCCCCCTTGAGCACATGACGTCCTCGTCATGCGACCTTACAACTGGTCCCAGACCTTCTCCCCTTGGGGGCTGCCATCCTAGAAGCCTGCCAGAAGCCGCTCCTTGTACAGGCCCTCGAGCCCCGGCGCCACTCCCCGCCCTCGTCGGACCGCTTTCACCAAGGGTCGGCTCTGATACCACCTGTAACGACCCGCTCGAGCGATAGGAAGGACCGGAACAACTTACCCTGATGAGCCTACACGAACTTCCCAGGGGGTCACCCATCCCTGGATTACCCCAGGTCAAGCACGCTTAACTTGGGAGTTCTTTGCCAACATTCAGCCCAAAAGATATCCAGCTGGTGTTGTTTCCTTTCTTACACTATCCTCGATATATACTAACTTCTCTGGGCTCTCGGGGTATTACACATTTTAAGAAAGCACAATTAAATAAATTTAAAAGTGAAGCCAAGTACTATGTATGGGATGATCCATATTTGTGGCGCTTGTGTAGTGACCAAGTCCTTAAGAGGTGTGTCCCTGATCATGAATTTACATCTGTCCTACATTTCTGTCACACTCTTGCATGTGGTGGTCATTTTGGTCCACAACGTACTGCTAGAAAAGTCTTAGATGCAGGGTTATATTGGCCATCCCTTTTCAGAGATGCATATGGATTCTGTAAGAACTGTACACGTTGCCAACACACAAGTTCAATTTCATGTAGAAATGAAATGCCTCAGAAACCTTTATTATTCTGTGAGATATTTGATGTATGGGGCATTGATTTCATGGGTCCTTTTCCTGTTTCTTTTGGTTTTGTGTACATTCTTTTGGCTGTAGATTATGTTTCGAAATGGGTGGAAGCTAAAGCCACCCGTACTGATGATTCTTCTGTGGTTGCAAATTTTGTTAGATCTCATATTTTTTGCAGGTTTGGCATTCCCAGGGCCATCATCAGTGATCAAGGATCCCACTTCTGCAACAGAAAGATACAATCCATGCTCCAAAAGTATGGAGTTTTACACAAAGTGGCGACGCCCTACCATCCACAGACCAATGGGCAGGCTGAGGTTTCAAACAGAGAGATCAAGCAGATTCTAGAGAAGACAGTCCAGCCCAACAGGAAAGACTGGAGCCAAAGGTTGGAAGATGCACTTTGGGCCTACCGCACGGCCTACAAGACCCCAATCGGCATGTCCCCATATTGACTGGTCTTTGGAAAAGCATGTCATCTGCCAGTAGAGATCGAGCATAAGGCCTATTGGGCGGTGAAGCAATGCAACATGGACATGAAAGAAGCTGGTTCCTAGTGGAAGCTTCAATTGCAAGAGCTTGAGGAATTGAGGTTAGAGGCATATGAGAACTCCAGGATCTACAAGGAAAAGACCAAAGCTGCACACGACAAATTGATTGCCAAGAAGGAGTTCAATGTTGGCAATAAAGTCCTCCTCTACAATTCACGCCTAAATCTGATGCCTGGTAAGTTACGTTCTAGATGGGTTGGTCCTTTTGTGGTTACTCATGTTTTCCCTTATGGTGCAGTTGAGATTATGGACGAGTCAACTACGAAGAAATTCACAGTTAATGGGCAGAGGCTTAAGCATTTCTACGAGGGCTTTACAAAACGCACAATGGAGGAGCTATCTCTCTTAGACCTTCCCTCGACTTGATACCACTAGGCTGTTTCTCTCTCCTTATTTTTCTTACTTGTCCTATACCTGATTCTTGCTACATGCTTACATTGAGGACAATGTAATGTTTGAGTGTGGGGGGAGTTTTAGAATAGAAGTTTCTTTTCCAAAAAAAAAAATTAAAAATTAAAAAAAGAAAAAAAAGAGGCAAAATGAGGTAAATTGAGTTTGATAAAATTTGGCATGATTAGAAAGTCGATCTTATCTTTTTGGGCTTTCAAGTAAATTGGCAATGAGTTTGGCTTGGTGAGTTGATTGAGGTAGTCTTTGTGAGGATAGTTGTGCATGTTCTTTCTTATGCTATGCGTGCATTCACTAATTATGGGTATCACTCTAGAGCTTGTTTTGAATCTTTATTGAAGCTATCAGTGCTCATGCATGTGAAAAGATGATTAAGGCATTCTTTCATTTTACTCGCCATACTTCTCAAAAAAAAAAAAAAAAGTTTATTTCTCTTCTTTAGGTTGAAGAACATTCATTGCATCCCTTGATTATGGCAAAAATATTAAGCAAGTCCTTTGGAATCAAAAGAAAATAGATAGAAAGGCCAAAGGCCTATGTGAGATGGAGCGTAAAATGCACTCACCAAGGTTGGGATGGAGCGTAAAACGCATCCACCATTCAAAAAAAAAAAGATATATTTTCTGCTTGCTTAATAGTTCTTCATGGATCTTGGGTTGTCTTGAATGTTTTCTTTCTTCCTAAGGTTTACTTTTCATTGTTATCTTCCTATTCCTTTCACCTTACCATGTTGGAGCCATGAATAAAAGTCCTTTTGATTTGCATGCATAAAGCATTGAGAGTGGAGATTTAGAAGATGAGCATATCTGGTAGTGGAATTATGATTGGGTGGAGTTAGGCATAGCATGTGAGGAACTTGACAGCATGTTCTTATAAGGTTCTGCTTATTTTGACTCGTTTTGCCAAGTAAAATTGCCATGCTATTTTTTTGTCTAGGAAGTGCAAGAAAGATGATCTTTGAGTGTTGAATTCCTATAAAACTTGTCGTGCCTCTCATTTTGCATTCTTTGCATCCTTTTTGTTTGAAAGAGTGAATGTTAGCATTTAGTGTTTTGCCCAGGAGTGCAAAAGTCTAAGTGTGAGGGAATTTGATAGAGCACATATTTTCATATTATTTAGCCCTCATATTTAGTCTTTTTGCACGTTAGTTGTGTTATTTTATTCATCTTGATTTTGTTTTATTTTATTTTATAGGAATTCGGCTTCACACTATTTTTTCTTATTTTGAACAGATTAGGGCTTCCTGGGTCATGAGGAATTTTGATGGCAAGAAGGGAAACAAGGAGATTGGAGATAAAGAAGCAAAAGTGTGCTGACAAATTTGACTTTCTATGCTTCTTTCAAGTTTTTGGCCAAGTTAAAATCCTAGAACGTGAATGATGTCTTCAGAGATATTGTAGAGGACTTCTTGGGATTTCTGGGATGGTATGGTAGGTCCAAATCCAAGTTCATTTGGGCCTCCAAACATCGCTTCAAAGTCGGGACCAGAAAGTTGGGTCAAATTAGGAAAGCTGCACAGATGCTGAATCTTTAAAAGGCCATAACTTGGGCGTCCGATCTCCAAATAAAGTGATTTAAAAGCCCAAATTCATCTACTCTTCCTGATATACAATTTTTATGAAGGGGCCGAAGCCCAGAACGCACGTTATACTATTCGAAATCGGCTGTGAAGTTGCAGTAACTTAGGGTTTCCTCCCTAAGCTCTATTTAAGCACATTAAGTGGCTGATTTTGGGGGTGGCCGATTTTGGGAGCATTCTCACGATTTCAACCAAGAAGATGGAAGACTAATTTACTTGTGATTCGCTACATTCTTGTACCCCTTGCCCGGTTTGAGTCTCGGTCATATTGTTGAATCCGGTTTGGAACTCGATTTTCATGTTTTTATGGATGATTTTGTTTCTTTTCCTTCTCTAAGTTTATGTATGTTTCTTTTATGCGATTGTGTGAATGCATGCATGATCTTTGGATGGGTTTAATTGATGTACTCGGTTGAGGCTTTGATTAGAAAGAAATGAAACGGTATATTTGTATGAGCGATTGCTCGATTTGATTTAATCTTTTACGGTTGTAGAAGAATTTTTCAAATCAAAAGAAAATCAAACCAAACAGATTGTTTTTATAAGTGAGACAAGGATTACCGTGGTTAGAAGGTAGGGTTTGTAGCGGGTTACATTTTAGTTCATCTTTGTTTCATTCTTGAACGTTTTTAATTCCGATTTTCATCACAACCCCCCCTCGTTTAATCTTGTTTTGACAGATCCGTTTGAGGTTCGTTGGGAGACGACTTTGGGTTACACCCTTATTTCAAATCCGAATCATTATTCATCTAATCTATCAGTGTTCGACAGCCCGATCACCCCTACAAAAATAAATAATTGTGAGGGGTTCAACATGCAAGTGATTAATAATTTAAAAATGGAGTGTAGAGTGTACCAATGTGCTCCTCGCCAGCACTCTCTCTAAATTGACGACGTCACATACCCTGACCATATGGTGTTCTTTGTGACATATGTCACAGCCTGGTCTGTGACAAGCTAGTTTTGGTTCCGAATAAGAATAAGTGTAGGGAGAGAGAGAGATAGAAGAATTAGACGGAGAGGAAGAATAGAAAGAAATGAGTGGGAATGTGAGATAGGAAGAAGTTCCGATTCAATTCATAGATAGATTCTCCTGTGAGCATGGGTGAGGATATATACTAGCTGAGCAGATTTCCCCCTCCCAGGCGGTTACAACAACCTTCTTGTCCTATTCTCTTTCCTAGCACATGGCATAAATTAATTAATAACAGAAATTGCAGAAATAACAGTAAGGTAATTAAAGGAAAAAAAATAAAAAGATGCCCAACTAGTTCTTCTCTTGACAACATATCCTGTCATACAAGGAAAACAATTAACAAGTGATTCTGGAACACAAATTAATAGCTAGCAAGTGAAAAACCCCAAGCAATCCCAAAAAATTAAAAGGAAATGAAAAAAGCAATTATGCTTAACAAAGATGTTTTCAGTAGAAAGCCAATCATAGAAACATATCAACATATTTAGTGGTTCTAATGCATGTGCAACAGAAGAATAGGAAAGGCAAGATGGTAGGATAATTGTAACTACACAATTATGATTTTAACAGGCACAAATAGACTTTAACTATAATTTTTAAAATAATGTTTAATTGTAATTGTGGTTCTACATTTGTAACTATATCTATAATTGTAACTACACAATTATAACTTTTTATAATCAAATCAATAGCATCTGTGATTTTTATTTGTGACCCCTTTAACAAACTGTAAAATTAAATAAATTTTTAAATCAAAATCAAAATCTTTTATATATATAGATATAAGATTATATGATAGTAGGATATTAGTAAAGGATTCTATGTCTGCCACTCTAACAAATAAAAAAATAAAAAAACTAAAAAATAAAGAATATGCTCCTGCATCACTAGGAGATTTGTATAAAATGTATCATTAATTGACTTAATAATACATTATAACATAATTTTTGTACTTATTTCTCTAATTCTGGATGCATGTGATGTGATTTGTGTGGAAGGAGTAAGCCCACTAGGGAGCAAACTTTATATTCATGCCAAAGCCCATAACATTTTTTGGCCCAAGAGATTTTATGGGCACAATTTGGGACTTCCCTCGCTGCAATTGCAACCTATAATTCGGAAGTTTTTTTTTTAATTTCTTTTATCAGCAACAATTAGAAGTTTAAGCAACTTTACTCAGAACATACATACATACGTACATACATACATACATACATACATACATACATACATACATACATATTGTTAACAAAGTAACTTAGAATGGAAACTGCAATCATCAAAAATCTAAAGTAAAATACTACCTATTCCTTAACACAATTATTTATGGAATTTGAGTTTTAAAATTAGTATTAGTTTTTTAAAAAAAATAATTAAAAAAAAACTAACAAATATTTACATGTATTATTTATATGTATTTATAGTAGTATAATAAGTCTTTGAAAGTGTTAAAAAGGGAAATAAATATGTTTAAAGGACAAAACAACTGTGTCTAAATATGTTTGTAGAAAATGACTAATTAAGCCATCATCGATGCTTGTTGGGTAAAACCCCACTATGTAGCTGAATCAATATTATGTATATGAAAACACATGCTGGCAGGGCGCAAGGCCATTACGATAAGAATCATATTTAGTTGTTAGCAAAACCTAAGACACGGGCTCCTTTACGCCCTGAATAAGTATGGGCTGTTACAGTTGGTATCAGAGCCCAACCTAGGATAATACCTAAGAAGGAAAATTTAGAATAGGCCCAACCGGTGGAAGTACCAACTCAAAGACAGTTAGGGGTACTAACGAAAGTTGTGATGGCAGATGGCTGGCAATTTCTCAGAACAGGTCTTGGTTGATCACTGGGCTCATCGTCTAGCGCACCGGGTCCCAGAGCCAAACGAAGGAATCCTGGAACACCTCGTCCGGATGGAGGAGATTATTGACGATATGCCCCCGAGCTATCGACTTTGGCCCAATCTCACTCAGTTTCAAATAGATATGATAATCGGTATATTAGAAGGTGGGCTGCAGGAATTCGCAGAATGGGTCCGGCATCAAGACGAGCAGTTCCCGGATTTCCATCATTACTGTATTCGGACTCGTGAGTTATTGGTAGAAATGTACGAGCCAGTGCCAGCAGACGAGTTCGATGAAGACATGGAGGAGCCACTTGAAGAGGAAGAAGAAGTGGAAGACCCAACCGAGCCAGAAGAAGTGATAAATCCAGCTAATGTGGAAGAAGAAAAAGAACAAGAAGAGGAAGAAGATGACATACCCGTGTTTTGGGCTGAAGACGACTTTGAGGTCTCAGACTCAGATGATGAGGAGGAGGTTGTGGAAATAGTGGGCGACCCTGAGGCACCCCCATATGACTCCGAAGATGAAGAGAATGTTTAGATCTGGAGGTCGTCGGGACCGAAATAGATCCATCTCGGAAACACTCTAACTATTTGCATGACTTGTGTAGTGCTATGTGTAATCTATGTAAATATGTAATATGTACATATAACATTTTGTGGCCGAATGTATAATATAAAACTACTCGGACGGTAAGATCCTGTTGTCTAATCTCGAATGTTGTTTCCCTTTCAGATAGTAAACACTCAAAGAAGGTTAGCAGTTGGGCCTGGGACGCCCAACTCACAAGATGGTAACACCAGGGGAAATACCAGTAGACACCCAGAAGGCGACTCCAGCCAAGATACTGGAAGTAGCAAACTGGATCAGATGGAGCGAATTCTGGGAAGTGTGGTGGGTTTCATACATGAGACTCACTCCAGGGATGGTCACGGGGCCAACATGCTAGACTTGTATCGACGGCAGAACCCTCCCGTCTTTCAGGGAAAGATCGGTGCCGATCCCAGTGAAGTGGAATATTGGATCGAGCAAACAGAAAAGTTGCTGGATCACCTTCATTGCAGCGAAGAAGAGAGAGTTAACTGTGCCACCTTTATGTTGCAAGGAGAGGCAGACAAATGGTGGAGAGGAGTCAAAAACACAATGACCCCTCGAGCCAGGGCACCTTACGTCACTTGGGAAAGATTCAAGGAACTTTTTAACGAAAAATACTTCCCTCTGAACTTAAGAATGAAGAAAGAAAGAGAATTCATGGAGCTGAGACAGACTGGGGACATGTCTGTTGCCCAGTACGAGGACTCTTTCAGTCGATTGATCCGATACATTCGATTTACGAGGGAGACGAAAGGATCAAGGCTCAGAAATTTTTGGGAGGGCTAAATTTGAAGCTTCAGAGAGCGATGAGTAGTGCCAATACCCAGACCTATGCAGAAGCGGTACTACAAGCCTATAATACCGAGGCTAATCTAAGCCGAATCGACGCTATCCAAGGAGAAATTCAGCAGGGAAGCAGCCACAGGGCAGGCAAGAAGCTAGAACCCCAGAAGTCGAAGTTCAAATCCAGTACCCCATGCGCAAAATGTCAGAAACAGCACCCTGGAAAGCCATGCCGGTTCGGGACAAAGGGTTGTTACAATTGCGGGGAAATTGGGCACCTCAACCAGAACTACCCAAAGAAAGGAATTACTTGTTTCAACTGCCAGCAGACGGGCCACTTCACGAAGGACTATCCCAAGCCGCGACTGATAAGTCAACCCCAGGGGACGTCCGGAAATGCCAGAGCACATCAAGGGAGAGTGTTTCATCTGATGCGGCAGGAGGTGGCCGAGGATCCAACAGTAATTGAAGGTACTATGTTCCTATCTGGTATCCCCATGCATGCATTAATAGATTCAGGTGCAAGTCACTCATTTATTTCGCATGCATTTGGTAAAATAGTAGGAGACAAACTAGAAAATTTGAATTGTCGAGTGATTGTCGCAACCCCAATGGGGAAGTCTCAAGAAACTTCGTCAGGGTACAGAGATAGAAAGATTCAAATAGGAGAGGTTGAGTTTTCAGTGGATCTAATTCTCCTGGAATTTCAGGATTTTGATGTAATTTTAGGAATGGACTTCCTAACTAGGTACAACGCCACATTGGACTGTAAGACTAAGACAGTCTACCTCAAGAATGGCGACTTGAACGTCAAGTTTCGAGGACAAAGAAAGGTAGGTGAACATAAATTGATCTCGGCTCTGAAGGCTGAGAGACTATTACGTCAAGGGGCACAAGGATATTTGACCTGTGTTCAAGAGAAAAGCAAGGAGCCCTTAAAAATCGAAGAAGTGCGGCTCGTTAAAGAATTCGAGGATGTGTTTCCCGAAGAATTACCCGGATTACCGCCCCAGCGAGAGATCGAGTTCTCGATAGAAATCGTACCAGAAGCAGGTCTGGTATCGATACCCCCGTATAAAATGGCTCCTGCAGAATTGAGAGAGTTAAAGGCCCAACTTCAAGAACTATTAGACAAAGGATTCATCAGACCAAGCATGTCGCCATGGGGAGCACCAGTACTTTTTGTCAAGAAAAAGGACGGGAGCCTGAGGATGTGTATCGATTATCGACAGCTCAACAAGATAACGGTCAAGAATAAGTACCCACTCCCCAGAATCGAGGAGTTGTTCGATCAACTGCAAGGGGCCAAGGTCTTCTCGAAAATTGACCTAAGATCAGGATACTATCAATTAAGGATCAAGGCCGAAGACGTGCCGAAAACAGCGTTTCGTTCACGATATGGGCACTATGAATTTTTGGTGATGCCGTTCGGACTAACTAATGCCCCAGCAGCTTTTATGGACACAATGAATCGAGTCTTTCGGCCATTCCTGGACAAGTTCGTGATCGTGTTTATAGACGACATACTGATATACTCTCCCTCGGAAGAAGAACACGAATCACATTTAAGGATAATATTGCAGACATTGCGAGAACATAAGTTGTATGCCAAGTTCTCAAAATGTGAATTTTGGTTGTACCATGTGGCATTTTTGGGACATGTGATATCGGCCGAAAGACTATCAGTTGACCCAGTCAAGATCGCAGCTGTGACAAATTGGAAGCAACCCCAATCAGTTACTGAGGTTAAGAGTTTTCTGGGACTAGCAGGGTACTATAGAAAATTTGTGGAAGGATTTTCAAGGATTGCGACACCCCTTACCAAGTTAACTCAGAAGGGGGTAAAGTTCGACTGGAACGAGCGATGCGAAGAAAGTTTTCAGAAACTTAAGGCTAAACTGACAACCGCTCCAGTCCTGGCTATGCCAAACGGATCAGGAGGTTTCATGGTCTACACCGACGCCTCAAGAAACGGTTTAGGGTGTGTGCTGATGCAGCACGGGAGAGTCATTGCCTATGGATCTCGTTAGCTAAAGAACCATGAAAGAAATTACCCGACTCATGATTTAGAATTGGCTGCAGTGGTATTTTCTCTAAAGATTTGGAGACATTATTTGTATGGTGAGAAGTTCGAGATTTTTACTGATCATAAGAGCCTACAATACGTCTTCTCACAGAAAGAGTTAAACATGAGGCAACGGAGATGGATGGAGCTGTTAAAAGATTATGACTGTACTATTCAGTACCATCCCGGTAAAGCTAACGTGGTGGCAGATGCCTTAAGCAGAAAAGAAACCACTTATGTAGCCAAAATGATGGTAATAGAATGGAAGCTAGTCGAAGCATTTAGCTTGATGACGGTAGGAGTAACTTTCCGAGGAAACTCAGCCTATACAGTTAGTCTCACGGTCCAACCAGAATTGATGAATCAAATACGGCAAGCCTACCCCGAAGACTCCTGAATCAAAATGTGGGTTGACGAGTACGGGCAAGCAAAGAAACCAGAATTCGAGGTAAGAGAAAACATCCTTTGGTTTCAAGGAAGAATTTATGTGCCTCGTGTGAGGGAATTGCGACAAACAATTTTGGGAGAAGCTCATCGATCCAGATACTCGATCCACCCCGGAGCCACCAAGATGTACCAAGACTTGAAGGCTATGTATTGGTGGCCAGGAAAGAAGAAAAGTGTGGCAAGGTACGTCAGTCGATGTGACACCTGCCAGAGAATTAAGATCGAGCACCAAAAGCCTGGTGGAAGCTTGCAACCATTGGAAGTTCCAGAGTGGAAATGGGAGCACATCACGATGGATTTCGTGACTGGACTGCCAAGGAGTCCTAAAGGAAACGATGCTATTTGGGTAATAGTTGACAGACTATCTAAGTCTGCTCATTTCTTGGCCATAAGGGTAAGTCAACCAATCAGCAAATTAGCTCAACTATATGTGAATGAAATTGTCAGACTACACGGAGTGCCAGTAAGTATTGTGTCAGACAGTGACCCAAGATTCACTTCTAGGTTTTGGAGAAGTCTGCAAGAGAGTTTGGGCACTCAGCTTAGGCTAAGTACAGCCTATCATCCCCAGACAGATGGTCAATTAGAAAGGACCATTCAAACCCTAGAAGATATGCTGCGAGCTTGCGCGATTGATTTTCCAGGTAGCTGGGAAGAGCATTTACCATTAGTAGAATTTGCTTACAATAACAGCTACCACAGCAGCATTAGAATGGCTCCCTATGAAGCCTTATATGGCCGAAAATGTAGATCCCCGGTATGCTGGACTGAAGTAGGCGAACGGCAAATTTTGGGCCCCGAGATAGTTCAGAAAACGACAGAAAAGATAGAAATTATTCAAGAAAGAATTAAGGAAGCTCAGAGTCGCCAGAAGTCATACGCAGATACAAGGAGAAGGAAATTGGAGTTTCAAGTAGACGACAAAGTATACCTGAAGATATCTCCCCTAAGAATGGTGACTAGAAGCAACAAGAAAAAGGGCAAGTTAAGCCCTCGATATATAGGGCCATATGATATAGTGGAAAGAATTGGACCAGTCGCTTATCGACTCGCTCTACCCTTGGCTCTATCAAACCTCCATGACGTGTTTCACGTATCACAGCTGCGAAAGCATGAGCCAGATCCTTCTCAGATAATGCCAGCTGAAGCTATCGAGATTCAAGAAAATCTTTCGTACGTAGAAAAACCATTTAGTATTTTGGATCGCAGGGATCAAGTCCTAAGGAACAAGTCAATACCCTTGGTGCAAGTTTTGTGGAAAAACCCCGTAAGCAAAGAAATAACTTGGGAACGAGAAGAAGACATGAAACTCAACTTTCCGTACCTGTTTGAAGACCCTGTAAATAGTATGAGTGAGGGATGATCAAATTTCGAGGACGAAATTTTTGTAAGGAGGGGAAAATGTAATACCTTGAGTCACATCAAATTGATATGGTATTAAGTTTATTTGATTTAAATTAATTACGTGATTAGCTTAAGTATATATGTGTATAAATATGTAAATAAAAATAGTAAGATTAATGTGATTAAATTATTTAAAGGAATCATTTTATGTAAATATGTATATATATATATGTAAAATACAAATAAAGCTATAGTAGGCAAAAGAAAAAAAAATAAAATGATATAAATATATATATGTCGTGTATGTATATATATATATATATAAAAAAAATCCAAAAAATCCGGATTTGCAGAGCAGCACGCATGGCCGCCTGCAAAAGAAGGAATTAATGGGGAATGGGGGACATTTATGGTCGAGTGACCGGAGGTAAGGCCCTCCCGGCCACGTAGGGGCTTTGATTAGACGTTTTCGGCGGAGCTTTTGGCTATAAATAGCCAAGTTTACGTTGGCCATTCCATCCGAAATTTTTAAAGCTTAGAGCAGTCGATTGGGAGCGATTTTGTGAGATTTAAGAGTGAGGTTTTGGTCTTCGAGTCTTGGGCTTCGTTTCTGGAGAGTTTGGAGGCCAACGGAGCAAAGGAGAAAGCGAATCGAAGCTTCGCCGGAAAACACGCGACTCGCCGGAGCCGAGGTCTATTCGGCCGATTCGAGGTAAGTTCGTTCTTTTTTTTGTTGAAATTTTTGTACCAATGTGTTCGTAACATCGAGATCTAGAGCTTAGGAGAAAAAAATTGAGTTTGGAAGTTGAATGGCCGGCCGGCGGCGAAGTTCTCGCCAAGGAAGACGAGCCAGTCGGGCGCGTGAGCTGCACGCGCCTGCGAGTGGGAAGATGGCGCGTGCAGCTCACGCGCCCGCCAGAAAAGAAATAAAAAAATAAAATAAAATAAAATAAAATAAAATAAAATAAATGAAATAAAATTTTGAAAATTTTATTCTAAGTTTGAAATAATGTTTGTGATTTATTTAATGTGTAATTTTCTGGAAATGATGAATTAATTAATTATTTAAGTAGATTTTTCTATTATGGAAATAAAGAAAAAATAGGAATTTAATTCTGAAAATTCCAAAGAAAATTTTAGGATGTTATAAGTATTATTTAAGAAATGTAAGTGAGAATAAATGGAATAAAATGAAATATTAAATAATTATTATGTAATTTAAGTAGGTTTTCTATCTTAGAAATAAAGAAAAAATAAGATTTTAATTCTGAAAATTTCAAGAAAATTTCAGAATGTTATATGTGTTATTTAAGAAATGTTAGTAAAAATAAATGGAATAAAATGAAATATGAAATAATTATTATGTAATTTAAGTAGGTTTTTCTATTTTAGAAATAAAGAAAAAAATAAGATTTTAATTCTGAAAATTTCAAAGAAAATTTTAGAATGTTAAAAGAAGTATTTAAGAAATTCCAGTGAAAAGAAATGGAATAAAATGAAATTTTAGGTAATTATTATGTAATTTAAGTAGATTTTTCTATTAGAAAAAAAAATATAGGATTTTGATTCTGAAAATTTCAAGAATATTTCAGAATGTTATAATTGTTATTTAAGAAATATTAGTGAAGAGAAATTTAATAAATTGAAAGATTAAGTAATTATCATGCAATAATTACATATTTAGCCATTATGAAATAAAGGAAAATCGAAACTAAAGTTAGAAAATTACCAGAATATTAAGAATATTATTTAAGGAGTATTGGTAAAAAGAAAGTAAATTTTATGAAGACTAGATAATTATTAGAAATATAGCTTAGGAATAAAAGAAAAGTGAGAGAAATTATGAAAAACTAGCAAATGGTATTCTAAAAAATAAATCTATGTTGTAGGGTCCTAGTGAGCACAGAGATTAAAGGATAGCAGCTTAGCACGTAGTTCAAGATAAAGTAACTGTAAGTATGCCGCCTAAATTTAATACAATTGTAAATGCAAATGTTTTTATCATATTGACATGCTATGATATGAATCATCACATAGATTGCATCAATTACATGACTATGAAATGCATACATGCACGATAATACTGTTGATCACACGCATATGAGGTCGTAGGGAGTACGAACTGGCACCGCTGGCCTTACCAAGGGTGCACCTATACACCCCGGCTTCGAAAGAGGTGGCCGCTAAAATGGTAGACAGCATGAGGGGTGCAGTTGACACCTACGAGGAAAGACATTGCATACACTCATGACATTACATTGGTATTTTTACTTAGATGATTCATCATCTAACATGGGTTCGCCCCTGGAACATTCAACGTTCCAGCCGGGGCTTGCAGAGATGGTTCAGAGATGGGCGATGTGTAGTGACACAGAGATCGAGATGCAAGAAAACGTACCATGTTGTAATATGATTAGTTTAAGATTCGTGAATATTGTTTTGTAATCAAACGCTTTATGTATTTGTATTTAATGCCATGTACAGCTATTAAATTATGCATACCTATGAGCAAGTTCGATTCAACTTCCGCTTACATTTATTTCTAGTCTAGATATTTCATCTGGCACTAGACACGGTCTTAGAGAATTTTAAAATAATGTTTAAAAAAAAAAATGTCCAAATTTCCTAAGGCATAACACGCCCTGAATAAGTATGGGCTGTTACACGAAGGCGGAGGCAAAGGCGTCGGGCGTGAGTTCAAAGAGAAAGAGAGGGGGGAGCTGGATCGTGAGTTAGGGATTTGAGGGAAATAGGGAATGAGAGAGGGGGGAAAGAAGGATTTGGGGATTTGAATTTTTTTTAAAAATAATTAATTATTAATTAAATCTTAATAATTTTTTTAAGTACTGTGTCACAGAACTTGGTTTATAAAATATTAAAAAAATTATAATTTTTATAAAAAAACAACAAAATTTATTATTAGATATACTTTTTAATAATAAATAATACAAAAGTGGCATTTTACGTTCTCATTTGTATATGTACTTTTCTATTATTAGATATATTTTTTTAATGATAATCTTTATTATCCTTTCTTGAATATCAAATATTACTTTAAGAGTGTGTTTGATTGCACACATTTTTCATAGAAAATATGTAATTATTACACATTTTCTATGAAAAATAATCAAACACTCTTTATTTTTCTATGGAAAAATATGTATGGTACAAACATTTAAAGCTTATTTCCATGTAATTCATTTTCCAAGGGGGTGAGGTGGTTTTTATTTTTTAGGCAATATTACCTAGAATTAAATTCTAGGTAATGCAATCAACCACACCCTAATATATATTTACTATTTATATTTTTTAGTTGAAAAAATCTCAATGATCTAAATAGAAAGGATAATGATAGCATCAAAATTAGTTATCCAAATTGATTGTCGAGTTAATAAAAAAATAAAAAATAAAATGTCAAATAAATTATTATGTAAATAAATAAAAAATAAATTATCAAATATTTTATTATATTTTAAGTTTGGGAGTGTCATAATACTTGAAAAGTAATCAAATAAATATTTAATCTTGAATCAAATTAGTCAATAAACTTTTTAATAGTACAATAATAAACTATTTTACTTTTAGAATTAAGAATCTAATTTTGAGTTAGTATCTAAATTACGACTTAAATTTGATAATGTGTTTCAAGCGCCATTATATCTATGAAAATGCTCGTGTTTTTTAGTTTCAATACCATTCATTCTCCTACCAACATACTCAATTAACAAAACAAAAAGGATAAAAATAATTAAATAAATCATACATAAGCCCTCAAACTTCTAAAGAAATGGTTGCACGATCAATGAAGGTTCATAAAACAAAGTGAAACACTGTCAATTGCGGCCGACTATTTCTGATGATCAGAGGCAAGCACCCAATACCCTTACCTCTATCAACCAACATACCCAAAAATTAACAAAATCCAACGATCGGATCTCTATAGATCTATATTTAAACTTCTATTTAAACTTATGGCCAAATACCCAAATTCCACTGAAAAAAATGTGTTGATGAAACTAAAAGACTTACCTACTTGTACATCGAGTTCACTTGCATAATTAAAACGTTGTCGGATCGACGATCGAACGGCTAGATACATGGCATAAAGCAGTGATTTAGAAAGGTGTTATTCAGATAAAATTGAGAGAAAGAGAGAGCAAAATTGGTGGGAAACTTTCGCCTCCCACTATCAACCCCATCCTATTTATATGGGCTGATCGGTAAGGGACCTTCCCTTTTAGTAGGCGGATCCGACCCGATCCGCCTGACTTCTCTTTTTTTTTTTTAATATAGATATTATTATTATTATTATTATTATTATTATTATTATTATTATTTAGAGATGGATTTTCTCCCATATCTTTCGTCTCTAAATTTGTCACAAAAAATTTTGTCTCAAAAATCCGTCTCTAAACTGTTGCTTTATTATAGTGTCATTTCGTTACAATAAGTATGTTGTCAGAATTTTCATACCTATTGTGACAAATTAGTTTGTCAGAATAAGTCTAAATTCTTGTAGTAAATGTGTTCACCATCTTACTGTGATTAGCATTGTTGAAATCGATAGGGGCTAATTGAACATGTCTTTAACCTATCATTCTTAAATAAATGGACACTTCTTAGATTTCTCAGAAGAAAAATATGATAAATTAATTATAAACTGACACATAGACTATTACTTTTAATTAGTATGAAATATTTATATTAAAAAATAATAAGTCACATATTAATATTCAAGAGATGAATATAATAGATATATGGATAAATGTTATTTGAACATTTACTGAATGTGACACGAGTCGCATAGGTAGTACTATTTTGTTTTGTTGATTCATATTAGAAAATTATTTATATATTTATTATTGAATGTCTATAAATATTTTATTTAACATTTTTTGAATTGATTTAAAGGTGTTTTTAATTAATTAATCATCTTAAATTTTAGATTAATTAAATTTTAATTTAATTATTTTTAATATTTGATTCCCCCATTTTAGGTCCTCAAAATTTAAAATGTAATGTATGTTTAGTATATATTTTATTTATAGAGTTTTATAATATTAAAATGTAGTGTATTACTAATTAAAATGTAATGTATATATTATTAATATTAATTACTAATTAAAAGGGAGTGTGTGTTTCATAAAATTTTATATTTAGTTTACATTTTCTAATATATTTTTTATTATTTATATATTTAAATAAACTTTCAATAGACTTTAAATTAAATAATTATATTTAATTTCTAATTAGAGACGGATTTAGAGACAGAAAAATCCGTCTCTAAAATCAAATCCGAGACGGTTTTTAACATCTCTAATTAGATACGGATTTTTTTCCGTCTCTAATTAGTAACGGATTTAGAGACAAAAAATTATCCGTCTCTAAAATTTCAGACGAATTTTTTTCCGTCTCGAATTAAAGACAGATTTAGAGATGCAAAAAAATCAGTCTCTAATTAGAGACGGGAAAAAATCCGTCTCAAATTAGAGACGGATTTTTTCCGTGTCAAAAATTTTTCGTCTCTAAATCCGTCTCTATTTGAGACCGAAAAATCCATCTCAAAAATCCGTCTCTAAATTACTATTTTCTTGTAGTGTCTCTGTAGGTCCATATCACATTCTTGAGCTTCTTCAAGACCTCTATGTCTCCCAAAACCTTCTCAAGGTCTCCTTGCCCTAAACTGAGCCCTTTTTGGAATTTGATTGTACCTTGACCTCATCTTGAGTTCCTTATCATCATTTTATTTTTTGCATGTGACTCTTTAGGATCTAAGGTGATCGTTGTGGCTAATTTGATACTTTTCCAACTTATAGATCATTCAACTTTCCATTGTAACTGTGGGTGTTAGGATTTGTGGTAACTATACAATAAGTTCCTTAGTGATGAAATAAGCGATTAAAATTTGAATTTGATTCCAAATTCAAATTCTTTCACATTTGAATTCTAACAAGATAATGAGATAAGTGATTAAAATTTGAATTTGATTCAAATTCCTACATGTTTGAATTTTAAAGAAATATGTATGTACTATATTTGTGTGATATCTATATATAGAGATAGAACAAAAAGAAGAACACAGTACTCAAAATTAATTTCTGATCACTCATATATTGTTTCTTGCATCACCATTTCAACTCTTAGATGGACAAGAAATTTTTTTTTTATAGTTTTCTTCTACAGAGGTTGTTAGACAAATTAGTGATTTGATTGCTCCACTACTACTTAGGTATATTTATATATCGTATTTTATTAAGGTTCTACTGCAGGAATACAATACAAATTTTAGCTTTTATGAGGAAGTACTAGCTGGGTTTCATTTACTGACTTGTCCAAAAATTTGAAGAGAGGATGGGGCGTGACATTACACATCTCTTAGTAGGCATAGCATGTTTTGTATTTATTGTAAGAAAAATTAAAGATAAATGCATTGATCTCTGGCCATTATTTATATGAAAACCTGTTGTAATTGACTTGGATGCTTTCAATCAATCAACTAAATGCACACCGATGATGTATTCCCTCAGATCTGGACTTGATTAGGGACCCAAACTGCTTTCAATATCTGTATGTCTGTTTTTCTGTATATTTTCAAATAGATGAACCCTCTATTTATAGACTGAACAATGTTTATCCTCATTCAAAACTAATCCCATCAAATTAGTTTGAACTCAATTTGAAAATCAATTATCACTCTTTATTTAGTGGATAAATATTAAGGGATAATTTTTTAATAATTTAAATGATGTTTCTCAGATAAATAAGACCACCTAATGAATAATTATACTAATAGATAATTACATTAAATATAATTAATCTAATAGATAATTACATTTACTTCTTGAGCACTTACTAGCAGTGAGTCATCTCTTTCCCCTGAATATTTTAAGGGATAACTATCTCTCCAGTTGAAGTGCCATTTAGGCAGGATTATTCAGTTCTTCCTACCGTTCTGTATCTGTTAATATTGACATGCTCAGAGACATGCATACTGATGTACGCTGTTTTTTTTTATAGGATGTTGATCATATTTTGGTCTAATTATCAGTTTCTAGACTTGAAATAATATTGTCATAGTTATACTCTATTTACTGTTTAATTTTGCATGGAAGGAGGTTCGCCTTCACATGTTATACAGGCATTGTGGTCCTGTTGACCTAGAGGGGTGTATCATCACATATTGCGTCACCCGTAGGCAAATTCTTATTGTTGCTATCCTCTTTGTAGGAATTATCCATATGACTATTACAATACACTTATTGAATAGTTTGTATTGCCTTAAAGGTTTAAGTGAAGGCACTAGAAGAGGTTGACTTTTTTCGGCGGTTAAAAAACTGTCGAAAAAAGTAAAAAAACCGTCGGTAAAACTTTTACCGGCGGTAATTATATCTGCCGAAAATACCTCCGTCGGAAAATATTACCGGCGGTTTTTAACCGCCGATAAAAAAAATTTACCGACGATTTTTTAAAACCGCCGGTAAAAATAAGTATTCCCGACAGTTTTTTAAAAACGCCGGTAAAAATAAGTATTACCGGTGGTTAAAAAACCGCCGGTAATACTTATTTTTACCGGCGGTTAAAAACCGCCGGAAAAGTCTTAATATTGCCGGCGAATTTTACGAAAACCGCCGGCAAAAATGCGGCAAAATTTACGGCAAAGGTTAATCGCTACAAAAAAACTACTAGCCATAAAAAAAGAATTTTTAACCCTGTATAAAAATGATCAAATGCAACAAAACCTGTATAACAAAAAACCACCTATTTTAAGTATGTACATTAAATATGCAAATAATCTCCATTACACAAAACTTGTCTCGTCTCGTCTCATTACACAATACCATTCAAATCAATCCTAAACTAAAACATATCCAAGTGACCTCAAATAACCCTTGATTACACCACCATGCTGCTCCAACCAAAATTGCATATCATATTTTTTCGATCTGCATTGAAAAACAATAGATTTATAAGTATCTTTTGGTATGAATTTTGCGTGACAACAAGACATAAAACCATTTCTTTCAAGCAACATAATTTTGATTTTTTTTGGAGCCAACAAGAAACAGGATGAGAGACACCAGTTAAAATTGTAAATACCTATCACATGCACAAAAGAAAAAAACGAAATCAAAGGATCAACAACTTCATCATGCAGCAGCACTGATGCACTCAATGGCCTCTTTGCATATCCCAGTCATTGTGGCTTCAGGACCATAAACCTGCAAGCAAACAACCAACCAACCAAACAAACGATATATTAAACCTTGATTCCGTCTGGCTACAAAATTTATAACTGATCAGTTATTTTTATTAATAGTCTTATCTCTTTTGTAAGGTCTTAAAAATCAATTAATCAGCTAAAAGTTCAAAACCATTTCTATCGTTTAAAGTAGCAAAAGGTCAGTTTAACACGATGTGGATGTGAAGAGGCTGATTGGAGGCACATAGTGGTGGTGGTACCTCAATAGGGACGCCGATGTCCTCCCCGAGTGCCCGCATTTTGGCAAGGCCCCTTTGGTAGTTTGGACCTCCTCTCCTTACATATATGTGCATTCTTGCAGCTTTAAGCTTCGACTCCTGTTTGAAGAATGCCAGGTGAAGTTAATAGGAGGCTTAGGACGACATGTGGAACATGAACACAGCCACAACAGGTAATGAAGTATGAACTCACCTTCTCCTTCAGTGCTCTAATTATACCGTTAAATGTAGCAGCCACATCGGTAAAGTTAGCGATCCCTCCTCCGACTACTAGGGCTCTTTTGCGGCCATCAGGATCGGCAGTAGCACACTGCAGAGGATTCAAGACATCGACGATTCGTAATGGAAACTATTTTCAAAGTCCGAGTTCTTGAATCTGGCCAATTACAAGTCAGATTTTAGTGTGATTAAGAATTGGAAAGGAATAGTCCTTACGTCAATTACGACTCTGGCGTACTGCAACACCTCTTCCTCATTGGGTGCTCCACTGTATTCAGCGTAGTTTCCGAGCTCGGCAGCAAAGCCAAGATCCCCAACCTACTCACGTAAAATTAATTAGGATGCAAGGAGTAAAACTTAAGAAGGAAAGAGATAGGATGAAGATCTTCAGTGTACCTAAAAATAGTGTGTAAACCACTTTAAGGAACTCCTCAATTACCCCTTTGATCTAAATCACAGAACAGGAATCAATCGGGTTAGATTAGCCACTTCGGATAAAAAATAATATAAAGGGTATCTATAGCGATGAGGTGAGTTTTTATTTCCACAGGACAAATCATTTACCCTTGGTAATAACAAGTTTAGGCCAGTTAACATGGAACTAACATAAATCCACATTAGAAATGCAATTCTGTTCCAGCAGGGTAAAGTGCACTGTT
The DNA here is from genome assembly GCA_036245055.1 of Diospyros kaki. Classification (NCBI taxonomy): domain Eukaryota; kingdom Viridiplantae; phylum Streptophyta; class Magnoliopsida; order Ericales; family Ebenaceae; genus Diospyros; species Diospyros kaki. The sequence goes on from BSEG01000010.1 coordinate 8,529,462, forward strand.
TTAATTCATTTTTGGCAATATCTGACTGATGGTTTCTGTCAGAAGGAACAACTCAAGAACAGGAAGAAGTCCAGTTAGTAATGCTATTGAGGAAATTACCTCCAAGGGAAGGGTTGCAACAAGTGGAGCACATGCCTCAGAAGTAAAGGCCACCCCTGCAGGGATGAATACGGTCTTAACCTGGATATAGCAAAAATATCACCTGTTAGTTCTAGGGAGTAAATATTGCAAGAGAAAAGAAACCATTTGGATGTATAAAGAGACCTCCACTAGCTTCAGCAAACAAAAGAGAACTTCAAATTGATAACTACCTTGTCCCAGTTCTCTTCAATTTCAATTCCTCCACAGTCTGAAAAGCTTATGCTACATCCAAGTCGTTCCGACACAATATTAAGGTAAAACTCCTCCTTGTGCGGGACGAAAGGTTCAACGATGAATGTTGTTATGGGTCCTTTGCACCCTCCCATCTCAACCTGTTGATAAATTGGTAAGCATAACATTGTCAATGCTATAATAAATACACAAAAAATACAGTTCTCGTTGAAATTTTCCTAAATACTAATATAAGAAAAGAATATAGAATTTCAACGACCTCTTTGCCAAGTCTCTCCTTCACAAAGACAGCAACTTGAGCCAAATCTAGATTCAAGGCAACTAGCCCACTCTTTCCCCGCTTCCCAAACAACATATCGGGTTTCACAACCAGTTTCTCTGATGAGAGCCAGGGCTCTTTTTCCACAAGCTCATTTACATCAGTTGATTCTGTGATCTAAACAATAAAGAAAAACAACACATCTTTAGATCAATGTAATCGTCACATCAATGTACAAAAAATAATTAAATAAAATTCTTTAACTGACCAACTACACATGAGAGGGAAAAAATAGAAGACAAAGTTTGCTTTTAAGTTCCCATCACAGAGACAGCTAGAAAAATCGGATTATCTTGGTTAAAAGCTTTTGATGCCCTTAGGCTTTTATATAACTGGGGCACTCTAGAGAACACTAGATAAATTGAGTGGTCTTATAAGATGATTTTAAATTAGTAATAATTCAAGGTGTATCAGAATAATTTTACATGTTAGATAACAAATGCATACTCCAGAATCCAGACTTCCACCAGAGGAAATTTTGCAGTCTGAATTGTTCAACAAATTAGCAATCTTTTTGTTTATTTCTATTAGTAACAGTTACAATATCCATCCTTCACAAAACCATTCAAGAAGTATTTCTCCAAGCCAATCACAAATCAAATTTAAGATAGCATAGCAATAGTACTCCAATATTAATAATTTCAACTTACAAGCAACAATTCCATAGTGAATATTAACCTCAACTATCAATGGGTTCACAAAGATTAGAGCTCTCTTGATGTTTCAGTCTAGGTTAGAGTTTTATCCAAGTGAATACGAGACAAGACCTGGTCATACACATTTCTAGTTACCAGGCTACTATAATTTAAAGAACTGGTCTCCACCATGAGGATGATTGCTTTAGACAGCTGAAAAGTATCCTAACATTAGTTGTCACATCTTTACAGCATATCAAAAGTTCAAAACTGTGTTTTTGTAGTTGTCCAATAATCATTTCTCTTAACCAACAAATCCAAATGTTTGATTTTGTTGAGAGTATAAATAACAACATTACCCATTGATCAAATAGTTTAACCTTTTAGACAAGCTTCTAATTAACTGTTTCCCTTAGCAGACGCAACAAATAGCATGTTTGAGTCTGACCTTCAGGCGCCAGACCTTTAATTACAATGCTTACTCCTATTCACCGGCTTATGGGGATGCCCGTGTGTGATAAAATTACCCTTCTCTGTAATAGCGCAACTCATAAATCTGTTCAAATCTTACATCTCACCACCAATCCCGTAATTATAATAGCATTTGACCATACCTTATTACGAAACACAAAATTATAAAGTAAAGTAAGAATGTACGTAGTTTATCCATTAAAAATAATTTATTTGTTATGTTCAAGGATGATGTTATTTAAAAATCTCCAAGGTTTCTATAAATTTCAAATGCCAACTGTGACAACTTTAATTCCTTTGATTCAGCATGTCTCTTTTACGACCCTTCCTTGCTTTACATTTTGAGCCCAGACTAACAGTTTCAACATGATAAATTGATTGACATTCAATGTGTAGGGTTGGCCATTTTGGTGCTTTTACAGATTCTTATGAATTAGGTGAATAATAATAATTGATTGACACTTGGATTTGATACATAATTCAGACACCTGAAGAAATAAAAGAGTATGTATAGGGAAAAGAAGATGAACAGGACAGACCAATTGAAGAATCATTGAAACTTTTTGATGACATGAAACGAGGCATGATTGAAGAAGGCAAAGCAACACTGAGAATGTTACATCTGATTCTTACAAATTTCCCTTAACAACTTCTCATAAATTAAGATAGTTACACTGAGAATGTTACATCGACTTTGTATGCATAAAATAGAATTTAATTGAATTGAAATTTTAAAAATTTGATTCAAAGAGGGCGAGAGAGACAGAGACTTACCTGATGATTCAAAGAGGGCGAGGGCGAGAGTGACACAGAGGCAGTATGCAAGCAGCGACGCCGACCGCGACTGAGCGAGCAGCGAGGGCGAGAACGAGCGAGCGATGGCGAGAGCGACTGAGAGTGAGCGATGGCGAGAGCGACTGAGAGTGAGCGATGGCGAGGCGAGGCAAGCGAGGGAGGGCGAGAGCGACTGAAAGTGAGCGAGGGAGGGCGAGGCGAGCGAGCGAGGGTGATCGAGGGAGGCAGCGAGGCGCGAGCTAGAGAATGTTAGGGTTTGTAGCTGGGGATTTTGGAAGAGATCGAAGGGGGTGAGGGGAAGAATTGGGCTGGGTGCGCGCGAGGGAGAAGGGCTGGGTGCACGCGGGCCTTATATAAGCCTATCCCCGGCGGTTTTAAAACCGCCGATGATAGGTAAGCATAACTGGCGGTTTTGTTAAACCGCTGGTTATGCTTCGAAAAAGATCGGCGGTTTCTAGAAAACCGCCGGAGATGTGTCTTCCATTTCCGGAAGTTTAAAAACAGCCGGTAATTTTCACCCATAACCGGCGGTTATTAAAACCGCCAGTAATTGTGGTGTTTTCCCGACGATTATTAAAACTGTCGGGAAAACTTCGTCGCCAATATCCCTTTTTCCTGTAGTGAGGGTATCTATGTATATATTTGTCTTTTTATATTTATTTGCGCCCTCTAATAAATCAATCATATGCGATACGTATATATTTTTTATTTTCTTGTAAAAGTTCAATTTACCTGAACTAACTAAATCGAACTTGTCGGTTTGGTTCTATTTTTTTCTTACATCAATTCGGTTCACTTAATTTTTCTCAAAAGTTTAATTTTTTATTTTTTATTCAATTTTTTTTATCGAAATAACCGAACTAATCAAACTTTAAAATGACATTATTCTTTTTTGTGTTTCTACCTATTAATTCGATTTAAAATGATATCGGTCTATCAATTAATTCAGTTTTCTTCAATTTTTTTGTGTTTTTTCAATCTAATCGATTTGATTCGCTTTATACGATTTAAATTTATTTTTTTTAATGATTGGTTGGTTCGATTTTTTGGGTTAATTACTCAATTCGGTTTAATTTTTTTCTTTAATTTAATTTAATCAATTAATAAATTTTAATTAATTCAATAACTAAATCGACTATTTACACACCTCACTTGAGTTGTCTTCGAGTGATGATGGGGTCGTCCACGTTGTCATTTGGATCAGCAATAGTCACCTATCCCTAATTTTTTTTTTTTAGATTACGTGCCATCACTCGCGCCCTTCTCGAATCTGTCCCTGAGTCATCATGAAAGAGGTAAATCGAGGAATGTACCCAAATAGTCAAGGTTTGAGATTGCATCCACTAACACTTATCAAGGACCACTCCCAGAAGAAATTACTTCCCTCAAGAATCGATCACACACTAACAAGCTTTAACATGATTGCATCTTTACAACTCCTCCTTTACCACTTAATTGTGCCCTTCAGAGCACACCTACCCGTAATTTTTGGGTTACCATAGAGTGGTATTAGAGTTTAAGAAGCATGTTTTGATCCTAAATTTTTATATTGTCCGCTATCTCCTTTATATCATATCTCTCTCTCATTTGTCTTGTCACGCATGTCCCACGAAGTATGTTCTTAGTCAGGCTCTGATCATGATCATGGCGTGACTCACGGCCTATCATAAATCGAATTTGTGCTAAGGCTAATAATAGACTATTGTGTTGCATCTCTGTATTTTTTTTTTATTTACCTAGAATGTCTGAATTTTGACTAACTAATTTTTAAAGATGAGGAATATTCTCTGCTAATATACTTGCAAATAAATTTAGATATGAACGTAGTTTATATACACTCAAAATTGAACACTCAGTACAGTTCATGTGATATTTATTTTTTAATCTTATTCATATCTTCTAACTAAATGATATCTTTTAACAACAGTTCTACCTTCAAAATTATCACACTTATCCGAATTTTAATATTTTATATAAAATTTTAAATACTTTATTACTACATTATGTCCTGGGGCGGGCTACCTCTCTATATTTGTCTTTCATGTAGTCGACGGGGATACTTTTTACCATGCGTTCAGTCTGTATTTGCCTCTAATAAAACCTCTCAATAAACCTTTTTGCTATCCATTTACCTTTTTTTTCAAACATGCCATGCATTTACTTTGACTATTAGGTACACTATGCCCCTAAGGCCAGACCAGTGTAGTGCTGGAGAGTGCATTCAATTTTCACTAGCTAGTAATTATGAGAGCAATAATAGACAATGCATAATCTGCTCCATGAGGTGTTTAAATCTTGAAAAATAGGATAAAATATATATATATATATATATGACCAAACACATATCCATATGCATATACATGAATAGATACATACATATACAATTATATATATAGTTAATATTACATGCAAATCAACAATAACAAATTCTATAAAAATAAATATTTATATCAAAACATACTGACATTATTTCTACTATTTTCATTTCATTCTATTACTAACCCTCTCTATGTTCAAAATCATATGGTAAGGTTAGGTTGTATGGAAATATAAATGAAAAACAAATACAATATAAAACGAACATTGGAAACGTCAATTTTTCAAAAAAAAAAATTAGTAAATGGACATGCAAACGCGTAGAAAAAAAAATGTGAAGGTTTTTTTTGTGAATATAATTTTTAATATAAAAAATTATAAAAATAGTTATTTAATCTAAAAATAAACATAAATTCCATAATACATTGAAATAATTATGAAAAATAAATTTCAGAAAAATTTTATAATTTTTTCTAATATTATGAAACAGTCCTCAAATGTTTTTAAAATTGTAAAAATGACCTAAAGTTTGTATATATATATATATATTATGTATTTTTCAGTCTCGGTACAAGAAATATTTCAAAAATTTTGAAACGACACCCTAGAGGTGTTTTCATGCATCATAGTGGTAGGAAACCCCATTAAATACAACCAAAAACAAATAACAATCATCTTAATATTTCTTTATTCACAAGATTTTCTAAATATTCCGGGATTCACTGCATTAAAAGCGGGTAGCAGTGCAACTCTGTATAAACACTTCGGTAGGCCATTCTCGAGACAACTTGTACTGGAACCCAAGTGGCCATTGTCAAAGGTATTTATGCCAACATCCGAGCTTTATTCCTAATAATTCTGTGCATGGTTCTGCGTTCGACTTCGAATTCAGGTAAAATTCATACCAAACCCATAATTTTAGGATAAATGGACTTAATTTTGATAGTATATATCTTTCTGGGTGTACAGTTAGTGACAAAGATTTGTGATTGGTAGTGAAAGGGGATTTGTGCGTTGATAGGGGATTGTTTTGAAATTCCAGAGTGTGGCAAAACTTGCATTGAAAGAGGGTACGGTCCCGGCAGATGCTTGCCGTGTTTGAGGGGTCACCTTGTTTTTGTTGCTGTAACAAGAAGGGTTGACCAATTGTTGTTGTCTTGTTCGACTCTACTGCTTTGATCCTTAATTTGCCTATTTTACCTTTATTTTGTTTCCAGTTTAGTGATTATGAGTTGAACTATTTGTCTACAAAAAATTTGGAGCTTCGTGTTATTTGTTAATTTGTTCTTTTAATACTGTTTATTTTTCTCATCATTAATGCCATTTTCATTCTAATGTATCATTGGTAAAAACTAATTAAAAGATCAAAAAAGTCTAAAAACTTAAAATAATTTTTTGGTCTAAAAATGTGTAATTTTTTCCTAATTGGGGGCCGGGGGAGGGATCTAGCACAACGGGTAAATTAGATAACTTTAACTTTCAAAAATCCCTAAAGAAGTCTAATTCTAATACAGATTCAAAATATCAAAATAAATGTTATTTATAGAAATTATAATCTCAGTGGATTTCAAAATATCAAGACAAACATTATTCATAAGAATTCTAATTATAGAGAATTTAGGAAAGTTTCATACCCTCTATAAATAAACAAGCTCTCATTCAAAAAAATGTTCATTTCTGATACTTATTTCAATACAACTTTTAAGTCTTTAAATTTTAGTGTCTAATTTAAGTTTTGAAATATTTGTGCGAAAATTTTTCTATGCCCTCTGATTGTTCTCTTTCTTACAAACTTCAAGTGGCTTAATGACAACGTTTCTAGTTAAAGAATTTATTATTGTGTTTGGCCAAGAACACATCCATTGATATAATCTACATTATTATTGTTTAAGAGTAATCCACATGTTTTCTCCCTATCAAGGAAGTTATTTTAATTAAAAAATTTCATTTAATTTTTTACATTTATAGTGATGTAAAAACTTGATATTTTACATATAAAGTATCAGGAAAAATGAATAATCACCTATTTAAGTTATTTAAATGTAATTTAATAATGTAAATAATGTTAGTGTAATTTAAATGCTTAAATTGAACCTTAACTGTATATATCGATACAGATTATATTTTAGCATATATTTTAGCACTAAGGTGGTGGCCCAAGTGGTTAACGGTGGGTGGTAAATTGTCAACGTTGAGTTTTTTAATCTTTGGACTCCACTTACACTGTATCTTGTGGTTTCCTACTACCATAGGCATGCACTGTACAAGTTTAATAGGGTGGCCTATGATACCCACTAAGGAGACCTTACCAGGAGGCTTTACCCAAGAGTAAAACCTTGGGTAAATTGCTAGTGGTCATTTTATGTATACATGCATACAAAATGCTACAAACGAAATATGTAGCCTTTTACTTATGGTCAATTAATATTTAAAATTAATTAAAATAATTTAATCTGATCAAGAATAGAATAAGATGGGATAAGTTCTCATCCTGAAATAAAATTATTTTTAAGTGAGATAATTTTATTCTTAAATAAAATTTTCTCAAAGTGAGATAATTTCGGTTGATTTTCATCTTATTATTACCAAAAATACAATAATTAGATTTTATGACGTAGGACCAACCGTTGTAAGTACTTGAGCTCAGAACAAGATTGCCACAAGAGTGAGACTGCCTCTAAGATATTGTTATAACGATATTCGCCACAAGAGATGTTGCCACAAGAGAAGGTGCCTCAAGGATGTCACCACAAGAAAAGTTGCTACAAGGATATTTGCCACAAGAGAGATTGTTGCAAGGATATTCGCCACAAGAGATGTTGTCGCAAGGATTTTGCTGCAAAGATATTGTTGCAAGGATGTCGCCACAAGAAAAGTTGTTGCAAGGATATTCACCACAAGAGATGTTGCCGCAAGGAATGTCTCGTTCCCCTATTGATACTCGAAAATGGGTTAGAATGTTCATGAAAATCCTCGCCCGTGATGACCCTTCAATGCCTAAGTTAGTACTGGAAGTAGATAGTTCTTCATGAAAAACAGTAAAAGCAAAGTCAATGTATCTAAATTTTATCAAATCAGGGAGTCACTTTTTGTGTCCTGTAGCTGGGTATTTATAGGGCCTGATTCACAAGGATGCTAGGTGTTGACACGTGTCAGTTGTTGAGTGGGAGCCTTGATCTTTCCAAGAGGAGACTTTTGCCGCAAGGCCTATGGCATCGCAAGAATTATTGGTCACAAGCACTAGGCCACAAGAATTATGTGCGACAAGTGCTGCCATTTAGCGAGGCGCTTGGTCGAAAGGCCTTTATTACCGTGAGGCCGCCCTTGCCGCAAGCCTCCTTTCGAAGCTAGCTCCCTGTTTGACACAAGACCCTCTCTATTGCAAGGTTTCCTCTACCGCAAGGCCTTCTTTTGGTGTCGCAAGACTTGTAAACTGAAGTCCTTACTTTTGGGTCAATCCATGATGAATTTGTACCTTACAACACACTGCCACAAGCCTTCTTTGTCTAGGTCATACACATTGTGTCCTTAAAGCACACTGCTGCAAGCTCATTTTTGCTTTAAAAAACCCTATTTTTTCTCCTTACAATTTATCCATAACTGGTACAACACATCTCTTATACCTTATAAGTTAAGGTTTTCTCCTTTATAAATAGAGGTCCATGCATAAGGTCTTGAACACACTGAAAATCACTAAGCATAATATATTATAAGTGTTCATATCAAAAGAGTAGGTATTTGGATTGTGGCTAGAGTGCACTTTCCATCCTGTGATTGTGCACCTAACTTCAAAGTTCGAAGAAGCTCGTAACATGACAAGTTTCAAAGATTCAAAATTTTTGCTGCTGACCGGGTATTTTTTTTGTGATATTTACGATTTATGCATAAAATAACTAACATTGATAATTGGAATTCCATTATTTCTTTTTCTTATAGGCGATTGAAGGTGCCTCAAGTTGTTTGGATCCTTCTACAATAATGGCTAGTTAGAAAAGAAGGTTGTAGTTGAATCTTGGGAGGTTGTGTGCTATAAACCCAACCTCATCATCTATAAATTTTAGGGGGTAGGGGGGACAAAACAACTTTTAAGGATAACGTCATTGGTATGTCTCAATAGTTTAGTGATATCTCTCATTTTTATCATCCTTAGAAATTGGTTTTGCTTATATTTTTATCATTGGATTTGTGCATCTTCAATTCAAAATTAATTTTCCCAACATGTATTACACTATAGCAATCCAAAAAACATCAATTTCAATAAAAATTAAACTTTTCACTCAAAAACAAAACACATGGATGCCAAGTATTATTGGATTCCTGATGTTTTGGATTCTAAATTATTGCAATGTAAAAGAATTCATACTGATGAGAATGATTCATATATGATGACAAAGTATTTGATCAAATGATAAGAAAATTTTGAAAGTTGTAAAAGAAGATAAATGAACATTCACGCCATATAACTTGGGAGGGGGATATTTGTTTTCTCCCTATGGGCTGATAGGAAGACAACACATATTATTTAGTAAGTTCATACTTACTAATTCAGGTATGTTCTTTTTAGCCTTAAAGAAACTCTGTCATCTTGAATCTCCATTAAGTTGAGTGTCAGAGTGCTTGCAGGTGCCACCCCTGTTGTGCAGACTGCCATGACAAGGCTTGCCTTCGCCTCAAGCTCACTGGTCGACTTGCACTTTGGGCCGAAAGGAACAATTTTTATTTAATTTTTTACATTTATAGTGATGTAAAAACTTGACATTTTACATATAAAGTATCAGGAAAAATGAATAATCACCTATTTAAGTTATTTAAATGTACTTTAATAATGTAAATAATGTTAGTATAATTTAAATGCTTAAATTGAACCTTAACTTTATATATCGATATAGATTATATTTTAGCCCTAAGGTGGTGGCCCAAGTGGTTAGTGGTTAATGGTGGGTGGTAAGCTGTCAATGTTGAGTTTTTTAATCTTTGGACTCCACTTACACTCTCTCTTGTGGTTGGAAAAGTTTGGAGAGCCCGACGGGCTTACCAACTGGGTTACCGAAAGGGGAAAAAAGACAAATTTACCCCCATGCCCTGCTCTCTCCTTTCCCCTCCCATGTATTGCCCCTCCCCTGCTTTCTCCTCTCCCCTCTCATTGTCGTCGCCTCGCCACTGTTGTCGCCTCCCCTTCGAGCCTCGTTGTCGTCGCCTCACCGCCGCGCCTTGCTGCCGTTACCTCATCTCACCTTCGTCACCTCGCTGTTATCGCCTCGCTGACAGTCGATGTACCGACTGTCGGCGAGATGGCAATGGCAACGAGGCGACGCGAGGTGACGACAGCGAGGCGCGACGGTGAAGGGATGACAATAGCAAGGTGGCAACCATGGGAGGGGAAAGGAGAGAGTAGGGGCGGGAGCAGTGGCCCGCTTTGCAAATTTGCAAAGTGGGCAAGGGCAAATTTGTCATTTTACCCTCATTCGGTAAGGCGCTCGGTAGGGCTGTCTATCCCTATAGAACGACTCCTTATGGTTGCCTACTACCATAGGCATGCATTATACAACGTTTAATAGGGTGGCCTATGATACCTACTAAGGAGACCTTACGATGAGGCTTTACCCAAGAGTAAAACCTTGGGTAAAATGCTACAAACGAAATATGCAACCTTTTATTTATGGTCAATTAATATTAAAAATCAACCAAGATAATTTAATTTGATCAGCAATAAAATAAGATGAGATAAGTTCTCATCCTGAAATAAAATTATCTTTAAATGAGATAATTCGATTCTTAAATAAAATTTTCTCTAACTGAGATAATTTCGGTTGATTTTAATCTTGTTATTGCTGAAAATACAATAATCAAATGTTAAGATGCGGAACCAACCATTGTAAGTATTTGAGCTCAGTTTCTAGTGTAACAAAGTTGCCACAAGAATGAGACTACCTCTAAAATGTTGCCACAAGAAAAGTTGCTACAAGGATATTCGCCACAAAAGATGTTAATGCAAGGATGTTGTCGTAAGAGAAGTTGCCTCAAGGATGTTGCCACAGGAAAGGTTGTTGCAAGGATATTCACCACAAGAGAGATTGTTGTAAGGATATTCGCCACAAGAGATGTTGTCGCAAGAAAAGTTGTCACAAGGATGTCGCCACAAGAAAAGTTGTTGGAAGGATATTCGCCATAAGAGATGTTTCCAAAAGGATCTTACTGTAAGGAATGTCTCGTTCCCCTATTGATACTCGAAAATGGGTTAGAAGGCTCGCTGGAATCCTTGTAATACCCTGAGAGCCCAAGATAAGCTAATATATATTGAGGATAGTAAGGAAGGAAACAACACCAGCTAGACACCTTTTGGATTGAATATGGATAAAGAACTCCCGGGTTAAATGTGCTTGAATTAGGGTAGCTCAATGATGGATAACCCTTGGGAAGTTAGCGTAGGCCCATTTGGGTAAGCTAATATGATCCTTCCTATCGCTCGATGTGAGATATTACAGGTGGTATCAAAGTCAACCCTTGGTGAAGGCTGTCCAATGAGGGCAAGAAGTGGTTCCGAGACACGAGAGCCTGAATAAGGAGTATCTCCTAGCAAGCTTTTAGGATGGCAGCCTCCAAAGGAGAGAAGATCTGGAATCAATTGTAAGGTCACATGACAAGGACGTCCTGTGCTCAAGGAGGGGAGAATGTAATACCGTGAGAGCCCAAGAGAAACTAATGTATATCGAGGATAGTAAGGAAGGAAACAACACCGGTTGGACACCTTTTGGACTGAATATGGATAAAGAACTCCCGGGTTAAGTGTGCTTGAGCTAGGGTAGCTCAAGGATGGGTGACCGTTGGGAAGTTCACATAAGCCTATCAGGGTAAGTTGATCTGGTTCTTCCTATAGATGCGCAATCATCGCCCGCGATGACCCTTTGATTCCTAAGTCAGTACTGGATGTAGATAGTTGTTCATGAAAAACAAGAAAAGCGTAGTCAATATGTCTAAATTTTATCGAATTGGGGAGTCCCTTTCTGTGTCTTGTAGCTGGGTATTTATAGGGCACAATTCCAAAGGATGTTAGGTGTTGACACATGTTAATTGTTAAGTGGGAGCCTTGATCTTGCCGAAATGAGACTTTTGCCTCAAGTCGTATATATGGCGCCGCAAGAATTATGTGCGGCGAGTACAACCATGCGGCAAGGCGCTTGGCCGCAAAGCCTTTATTGCCATGAGGCCACCCTTACCGCAACCTTTTGCACCTCGAGCCCGCCCTTATCGTAAGCCTCCTTTTGAAGTCAATCCCCTGTGTGATGCAAGGCCCTCTCTGTAGTAAGGTTTCCTTTGCCACAAGGCCTTCTTTTGGTGTCTCGAGACTTGTAAACCGAAGTCCTTACTTTTGGGTCAATCCATGATGAATTTATACCTTATAACACATTGCCACAAGCTCATTTTTGCTTTAAAAAACCCTCTATTTTCTCTTTACAATTTCTCTATAACCGGTACAACACATCTCTTAAACTTTATAAGTTAAGGTTTTCTTCTTTATAAATAGAGATCCATGCATAAGGTTTTGAACACACAAAAAATCATCGAGCACCATATATTATAAGTGTTCTTATCAGAAGAGTAAGTATTTGGGTTGTGGCTAGAGTGCACTTTTCATACTGTGATTGTACACTTGACCTGAAAGTTTAAAAAGGCTCATAACATGACAAGTTTCAAAAATTCAAAATTTTCGCTGTTAACTAGGTATTTATTTTAGTGATATTTACGATTTATGTATAAAATACCTAACATTGATAATTGGAATTCCATTATTTTCTTTTCTTATAGGTGATTGAAGGTGTCTCGGGTTGTTTGGATCCTTCTACAACGATGGCTAGTTAGAAGAGAAGGTTGTAGTTGAATCTTGGGAGGTTATGTGCCATAAACCCAACCTCATCATCTATAAACTCTAGGGACTAGAAGGCGAAATAACTTTTAAGGATAACGTCATTAGCATGTCTCAATAGTTCAGTGATATCTCTCTTTTTTATCATCCTTAGAAATTGGTTTTGCTATAATTTTATCATTGGATTTGTGCATCTTCAATTCAAAATTAATTTTCCCAACATGTATTACACTATAGCAATCTAGAAAATATCCATTTCAATAAAAAATAAACTTTTCACTCAAAATCAAAACATATGGATGCCGCGTATTATTGGATTTGTGATGTTTTGGATTCTAAATTATTACAATGTAAAAGAATTCATACTGATAAGAATGATTCATATATGATGACAAAGTATTTAATCAAATCATCAAAGAAAAATTTGAAAGTTGCAAAGAAGTGGATGAACGTTCACCCCATATAACTTGGAAAGGGGATATTTGTTTTCTCCCTATGGGCTAATAGGAAGACAACACATATTATTTAGTAAGTTCATAATTTCTCTTTTGTTTTTTGAGCCATTGGGGTAATTTTATTAAATGAAGATATAAAATATATTAAATTATAATTATTAATTTATAATTCAGTGATGTTATATACTTTATGTTCTTTCTAGCCCAAAATGGTGGTCGGCTAGAGAGCTTGAGGCAATGGAAAGCTTGGTCACGACAATTTGCACAACAGGGGTGGCACCTGCAAGTATTCCAACGCTCAAATCAATAGTGATTCAAGATAACATAGTTTCTTTAAGGCTGAAAAAAACATACTTTAATTGGTAATTAGACAAGCTTATATGGGGGAGAATGGGAGAACCCGATCCTTACGTAATCGCTAGACGTTGCGGGAGGATAAGGAGCCAAGGATCCCAGGACTGTTGAGGATGAGGGTGTAGATAAAGGACCTAAAATCCCAAGGCCGTTGAGGCCTGGCCTGTGCGAGGATCTCAAACAACATTAATAGGATAAGGATGCCGCTGAGCTAGCGTGAGCCAAGTCTAGGTCTATAGATCGGGCCTGGTGCTAGGTTATGGGCCTAATGCTAAGATGGGCTTCTTGTGGTTAGTACAATCCGTAGCCCCCCAAGTTAGATGTTTGCAAGAACGAGCATTCGAGCTCAGGATGCATAGTCCAAGGTCATGACATGTTTCGTGTTTTGATGTCAGTAATATTCGAGCCAAGTTTTGGGTTTGGGTCTATGCTGGTGTGAGCACTAGGGGTTGTTTCGATATCCTAATAGGTGATGTATGTGGTCTCAAAATTTGAAATGTTAGGTTTGGGAGATGGGATGTCGTAAGCAGGTGGGGAGGTGCCCCCCTCCCCCACGCCCCCACTGCCTTCACTCAAGGCATTGAATGCTTGGCAGGTGTCATAACAGGTGGCATGATGTTAGTGGAAGATTGTTGTCATTTGAATCTTGCTTGTCAGGTGCATCTTACGATGACAATCTATCTTCGGTGATGGGCCTAAATCACGATTACTGAGTGATGCCAACATAAAGGCTTCTTCTCTATCGTACTTTTTGCCTTTACTTCTGATTTAAGAACCCTCGTTTCTCTGAGAACTCCTTGCCCCTCTACTGTCATCATTTCCAATTGTTCATCACTTTCCATCTTGGGATTTTGCTCAACTTCATAGGCAATCTCTTGAATCTAGCTTTTTTTATTCTTTTCTCTTTCGCACTTTCCTTATTGTTGTCATTTACTAGTCGTCAAGTGTTATGGCGAGATAGAGGAGTGAATCTAGTTCAAGGAGCAATTATGTGTTTGTTATAAGTTAGCTCCTAGCAATGAACCTGATGCCTATGCAAAGGGCTAGCCGTCGGGCCTTGTTAGCCAGACTTAGGAGGGCAATTCAAAGAGTAGATCAGGGTATTCAAAGCGTAGCTCAAAATAGGCATGGGGTGCTAACTTCTAATAGTTTTATTTTCCTTGGTTTCTTTGAGGATAGTATAGGTACCCCATCCATGGCTAGGGAGATCGCCAAGATCGATGTTAGTGGTGTCGAGGCAGTTAGGGCCGATCAAGCAAAGTCGTCTTCGGGTCTTCCCTCTAGCTCGAGTGTAAAGAGGTGACCAAGTTCGCCTCAATATATGACTCTCCCGAGGGGACCATGTTATTCAGGCTTCTAATTCTGGCCATAATCATCTTTTGGATGGGGTTATTGGGATGTTTTGGTGAGGTTATGGGGTAGGTAAGTTTTATGGGTTCCACGATGGGCACCAAATGTTCCTTTTGGCCTAAAGTGGTGGTCGGCCAGAGAGCTTGAGGCATTCACAAGCTTGGTCACGGTAGTCTGCACAGCGGAGGTGACACCTACAAGCACTTTGATGCTCAAATTAATGGGAATTAAAGATGACAGAGTTTCTTTAAAGCTATAAAGAACATACCTCAATTGGTGATCAGACGAGCTTATATGGAGGAGAGAGGGAGAGCCTAATCCCTACGTAATCTTCAGCCGTTATAAGAGAATAAGGAACCGAGGATCCCGGTGCTACTAAGGATGAGGGTGCGGATAAAGGACTGAATCCCGAGGCCGTTGAGGCCTGTTGCCTGCACGGGGATCTAGTACGACATTGATAAGATAAAGATGCAGTTGAATTGACGTGAGTCGAGGCCAAGTCTATAGATTAGGCCTAGTGCTAGGTTATGGGCCTAACTTCGTGTTAGGGTTCTTGTGGTTAGTACCATGCACTTCCTAATTGATCGTGGCACTTCCTAATTGATCTTGAATTGAAGTAAAATATATCTAGAATATGGTTTCTTGGTTTGTGTGGTAAACCTTGAATAGACTTCAATTTGATTTGGAGTACAACACACTTGAATATATATATATATATATATATATGTATTCAATTTTTGAGAAAAAATGTAATTTAGATTAAAGATTTTTTTTTAGGTAGTGACAGTCAAAATTGATAAAGTAGTTATAAGGTGTAATTAGTTTATTTGAGAGTCTAAAAATATTTTTTTTTAAAGATGAAGTTAAAAATAAATTTTCTATTTATGATATGATTAATTTTCACAATTTTCACACATATTATAATAGGTTTTGCCACTCTCCTCCTCCTCCTCCTCCTCATGATCTCTATTTGACATTGTGTTGATAATGAGTTCTAGTCACTATAACCCAATGTTGGTGGGATCCTTTTCATGAAACCAATTATTAAGAACTCATTGGTTGATGGGTTCCATCAACCCATCGTCTAAATCAATACCCCTCAAACAATAGGTGACGGTGGTTTCCGTCAAAAGCGATGGGTTTCTTATTGCCACAAACAATCGACAACAGAGCTTGAAGTTTTTAATTTTTATTTTATATTTTAAAAATACAATTTTTTTTTACTTTAGAAAATTGGCAAACGTATTTAAAATACATCGTAATAATTTATCTTTCACAAATTAAATTTTTTTACCAGAAAATCCCATTAATAAAAAATTTATTTCTCCCACAATTTCCAGAACTTCTGTATTCAGACTAACCGGAGGAGGAGTAGAGGTCTCCGGTTCAAACCGGTTCCCGCTTCTCATCTTAGCCCATAGAATGGCGAATCAGTCGGTCTTGACCTTGAAATTGTTAACGTTGAAGGCCTCGGAAGGGAAACAATTAATTATTTTTCCCCATGTCGTATTAATTAATAAATATTAGACCAAGCTCCAAAGTAACGCAATGGCCCCTCTCTCTCTCTCTCTCTCCATGTCTATCTGATAAACGGCTAGTTCGAATTTATCGGGAAACATCTCACGTTTGGTTTCAGATTTTCTCACGCTAATTTGAGGTTGAGCCCCACAGTCACAGAGCAAAAGCATGCACGCCAAACACAGCCCCACCGACTATTACACACATGGCTTGACAATCACTGGGAGCCGTAACGTGGACCCCGCCAGACTAGGATAGATAGAGTCCACTTGCTTTCGCTGTTGAATCATAATCATACTCTCACTGATATATATATATATATATATTCATGCATGTGTCCTATTGGGTTAAGTTATGGGGTTTGTTATACATGCGTTTGCAATGAATTACGTCGCTTCATATAGAATTTGAACTTATACCAAGTAATAGAAATCAACTTTAGGATACATTTGAGTATGAAGTGATATATAAAATTTTCATAAATCATAGAACTATGGTATGATTTCATTTAAAATATCTTCATAAAGAATGTTTTTAATTTGGGAAATTTGGAAAACTAGGACTTTGGGTTCTAAACTTTGGAAGAATAGGACACTTTTAAAATCTTTACAAAATTAGGACGTTTGAAAATTGATTAGACAAAAATACCCTTACTTTAAATTAGTCATAGGATCCTGTCTTTTTTTTTTTTTCATGCATATTCTCACTCACTCGTCGTCAATCTCTCTCGTTCGTCTTTCTTTCTCTCCATCTAAGTATTGTTACTTCTTCATCAATCGTTTTCTTCAAAGCTATTGTTGTTCTTCCTTTTGCAGATCTGGTAGCTTGTCTTCATACTAGGCATGTATTCATTTTCTTATTTTTGAAAAACTTTGACTAATGAATCTTAGTAGCTTGAGTAATTCCAAAGTATTTTATCTTCTTTTCTGTGATTTTTTGAATGAAAACATAATAGATTTGTAAATGAACTTGGTTCTGGTTCTTCATTCAAAAGTTCAATTGAGTAAAGAGTATGCATTTCATTAGTTTGAATATATATCGATTGATTTATCGATAAGTCATGATATATTTCAACCGATATAGATTAAAACACGATAGAATTATAAAAAATATTTTATTTCGGTTGATATATCGATCATGAAAAGATATATATAAATCGATATATCAGTTTGGAAAGGATATGTATGTACTGATATTCTTTCTCAACTGATATATTGATAACTTGTTATCGATTGAGATCTTACATAAACTGATATTTATTAACCGACATATCTTTACATGACCAATATTAAGAAATCGATATATTTTTATACTTACAAAATCGATATGTAATTTAATTTAGAAATTGACTTAATTTATATTATAGGAATGACAGCTTCTGGACCTACCTTTGTACCTATGATGTATGGAGGTTAGTGGGAATATGATGTTGATTCGAAAAAATATAAGTACATGACTGATAAATATGATTGGGTAATAAATGTGAAACCAAATTGCACATTCAACTAATTAGTAAGTTCCCTACACAGGAGGTTTAATGTTGAGAAGTTGGTTGTATTGAAGTACAAGTTTAAGAAGTTAGATTTATCTGCATTTCTAACAGAGATTCATGATAATATAGATGTTGAGTGTTTTCTAGTCGAATGCTCTCAGATAGATTCTAAAAGCTCATTGTGTGTTGATTTTGTGGATAAATTACAAAAAAAAACACAATTTAATTTTGGTGTTAGAAATAAGGAAGAGATTGCGGAGAATAAACTATGCAGTAATTCTCTGGTGATACGCTTTGGCAACAATAGTCCAATATGGTCGAAAGCCGAGACTACAAGGAACATGACTACAACTGGTTTTGTTGGATGAACACAGAAAACAAGTCACACTCACTCACAACCTTGATATCACTTAAACCCATTTTTAACCCAATCACAGAGACTTAATCGGAGGCAGAAGTCATAATAGAAAGGAATAAACATGCACACAACAGAAAGAAAAATAACACAACGAGATTTTACCGTGGTTCACCCCAAATAAGGGTTACGTCCACGTTGAGCTTCGGTAAGAAAAGCTCACTGCCTATATGAGAAAGAAGATTACGCCCTCAAAACGACTCACACAAATTCTTTGTACATCACTGATTTGATACTAAAAAATGCTCGATAATCACTAATACAAATTAGGGGCTCAACTTATCGAACCAGAAAAATAAAACAAATCATATACAGAGCTTACAGAACAAAGATGAAGGAGGCCACAAGGAACTCTCACGAGAACTCTCCCGAACACCTACCATTTTCCTCCCTCATTTCTCTCTCTTTTCTCTGGCTTTTTCTCCAACGGTCACTCCAAATCCCGATGAAGGCTAAATAGCAATTTTGGACGATTGGGATAGAGCTTTAGAAAGGTAAGATGGATGGCTCGGATTAAATCGTGCAACACGATGGATATTCGCACGGAAAAGAACAATCAGAAGCCATCTGGAGACACGGATGGTTGCCACGTGGCCCTCTATTAGGTGCCATGAGGCAGCCCGAGGTTGCCAATCATGACCCTCCATCTCCTTAGATCAAAATGGCATCGTTTGATGCTTCATCATTAACAATCTCCACCTTGAAGCATTAAACTCTAGGTGATCACACACTCTCACTTTTGTGCAACATGCTTCCATTCTCACATTCACTACTCTTGTTGGTTGTTTGATCAACCAACTCCGACATACAACAAGCCCAAGCAGTGCTTGAATTTGGCTGCAATCACTATTTTTGTTCTCATATAGGCTGGATTGTCCTTAGTAGGCACTTTAAGGATAGAAACAACTCCACCAATTACCTGATCTCTTACAAAATGATGCTTTACATCCATATGTCTAGTTCTTTAATGATAAACAAGATTTTACATAAATGAATAGCACTCTAGCTTTCAGAAAATACCTTGACCTTACCTTAGAAGAGATGGATTTCCATTAATAGACCTTGAAGCCAGATGGCTTCCTTGAAAGCATCAATGATAGCCACATACTTTGCCTCAGTGGAAGACAGAATAACCAAAGGCTGCAGTTGAGACTTCCAACTAATGCAGTTGCCTCCTAAGGTGAAGAAAAAGGTTGTAGTGGATTTATGAGAATCTCTATCCCCTGCAAAATCTGAGTCTACATATCCCACTAAGTCAATAGTATCACCTTTTTTCTCAAAATTTAAACCAACACTCAAGGAACCATTAATATATTTCAACACATATTTTAAAGCTTCCAAATGAATTTCCTAGGGTTTGACATAAACCTATTGAGAAGAGATATAGAATATGCAAGGTCTGGCCTAATACTTATCATTGAGTACATTATGGTTCCAATCACATTAAGCATATGGTATGTATTCCATTTTAAGAATTTCATATTTAAATGATGGATACTGAAATTTAGACAAAATAAAATGTCCAGCTAAAGGAACATTAACAGGTTTACACCCAGCCATGCCAAATTTTTGAATAGTTTTAAACAGATAATCATGCTGGCGTATTTTCAAGCTGTTTTACTCTTATTTCTCTCAACTATCATTAACAGCTAAGGGAATATTAACAGGTTCACACCCAGCCATGCCAAATTTTTGAATAGTTTTAAACAAATAATTATGTTGGTGTATTTTCAAGCTGTTTTTACTCTTATTTCTCTCAACTATCATTCCCAAAATTTTCTTAGCATGTCCTAAGTCTTTCATGTCAAAATTGATATTTAACAGGGATTTTAATTCACATATCTTAGACTTAGACTTGCTAATTAACAAAATATCATCTACATACAAAAAGAGATAAACAGGGATATCAGAGAGCATATAGTAAAAACAACTATCATATTTACTTCGAGTAAAACCAATCTCAACATCAAAATTGTCAATTTTTTTGTACCACTGCCTAGGAGATTCTTTTAATCCATAAAGAGATTTTTTAAGTAAGCAGACATGTTCAGGATGATAAATGTCAATATATCAAATAGATTGTTCCATGTAAATGAGTTCTTCAAGATCACCATGTAAAAATGTAGTTTTCACATGTAATTGTTCAAGTTCTAAGTCAAAATGTACTACAACAACAAGTATCATGCGTATAGTCTTGAATTTAACTACTGGTGAAAACATTTCAATATAGTCTATTCATTCCTTTTGTGAAAAACCTTTAGCTACCAATCTTGTTGTATATTTTAGGGCGTCAAAAAGAGACATACCTTCCTTAAGCTTGAACAACCAGTTACACTTAATTAATTTATGCTCGTTAGGCTTTGGAACCAGTTTCCAAGTTTCATTCGCTTTAAAGATGCCATCTCATCATTTATGGCTTGTTGCCACTTAGAGCAGTCATGAGAATTGACAACCTCCTCATAGCAAGATGGCTCACTGCTTCTCATCTCCATACCTCCTACTAATGCACAAAAAACTAAGTTTGAGTATGCATATCTAGTAGGAGGTCTAATAGTCCTCCTGGTTCGGTCATGGGTCAATTGATAATTGTTGAGGTCTTGTTAAAGGGTGTCATGCTCCTTAGCCTCAGGGTTATCTTTTTGGACCTCATGATCACTTTCCTGATCATAGGTTTGCTCTTGGGTTGGGGAATCAATTTGGGTGTTAAGGTCTTGAGATGTGGGAATAACAGGAAGATCATGTTGCTCCACCTCAATTTGGGTACTACTCACTATTACAAAATCATCAGGAGTGTTGGGTTTGGGATCATCTTCAATTACTAAGTTTGCAAGGGACGACTAATTCATTAAATATTACATCTCGACTTATAATTATTTTAACTCCACCTGAGTGTCTGTCCCATAACCAATAACCCTTGGTCCCATCTTGATACCTAACAAAAACACATTTAATGGCTCTAGGATCTAATTTTTCTTCTTATTGGTGAGCATAAGCTTCACACCCAAAGACTCTCAGATAGGTTAAGTTAATTTTCTCCTAATCCATGTTTCCTCAGGACACCTAAGGTTGGTCATTGTCGAAGGGTTCCTATTCATTAAGTGAGCTGCAGTAGATAAAACTTCTCCCCAAAAAAATTTTAGGCATTCTAGAAGTAAATAAAAGGCACCTAACCTTTTCTAAAAGAGTTTTATTCATCCTCTCGGCAACTCCATTTTGCTGAGGGGTGTTCCTTACTGTCTTATGCCTAAGTATGCCATGCGTGTTACAGAATTCGTTGAACTCCCTATTGCAAAACTCCAATCCATTGTCGGTTCTTAGGATTTTAATTTTCCTATCTGTTTGGTTTTCAACCAAGGTCTTCCATGTTTTAAATTTTTCTAAGGTCTGATCCTTAGTTTTCAGCAAAAATACCCATAACTTTCTAGTGAAATCATCAACAATGGATAAAAAATACCTGTTACCACCATGAAAAGAGATCTAGGAGGGACCCCAAAGATCTACATGCAAGTACTTCAGACATGCCTTGGCCAGGTGAGTTCATTTCTGGAAGCTCAACCTGTGTTACTTGCCTAGAGTATAAGGTTCACAGAAGCCTAAGGAGTCTACAGACACTAGACCAAGGTAGCCTTGGTTTGACAGTGCTTGCACCTCTTTATAGCTCATCTCAAGTGCCAGAGATCTGTTCTATTTGATTTAGCTACACATGCAAATGATATATGACAATAACCATTCAAAACATATAAACCATATTTCTTAGTACTAGTAAGAATTAGGGCATCATTTTTAAACACATGTATGAAACCATTTTCAACTTTGTAAGAAAACCCCAATTCATCCAAGGTACCAAGAGAGATCAAATTTCTTTTTAAACCAGGCACATATCTCACATTAGTTAATAGTCTAATTTTTTTATCATGCAATTTCAAAGAGATATCTCCTATGCCTTAAACACTACATGAATGATTATTTCCCATATAAACAGTTTCAGTTTCTCTAGTGCTAAAGTTTTGAAACCATTCAATGTTTGGACACATATGAAAAGAGCATCCTGAATCCATTATCCATTCATTAGCAGTAGAAGAACATGATACATTTGAAACTTCAATTAAAGCATTAGACTACTAACAGCTACAATTGCATTCCCCCATTGTTTCTATTTTTTAATAAAATCATAACAATATTTCTTAATATATCCCTATTTCCCACAGTGATAACATTTCCATTTAACTTGTTTTTGTTTTCCCTTCTTTCCATTTTGTTTACCCTTAGGTCTCGAACCCCTATTCTGATTAGTGTTAAAACCATTGTGCCATTTTTCAAACTTTCCCTTAACAAACAGATTATTACCAAGACTTTTAGAAGTATGTAATTCTAATTCCCTAACCCTAATTCTAGAGATTACAAGTTCTAAAGTAGGCACAATACCAGTGTACTGTAAAGCATGTTTAACTACATTATATATTCATCAGGTAAAGAATTTAACAGTATCATTACCTCACTAGTATCACCTAGGGCTTGATCAGTACCCCTTAACAATAATGTAAGTTTAGTAAATTCATCTATATTTCATCCACAGATTTCGTAGCATTAATTTTAAAATTTGAACAATATGCCTTTCAAATAAACTAAATTATGAGCAAAAACAACAGCATATAGAGATTCAAGTATATTCCAAAGACCAAGAAGGTTAGTCATACCATCTACCTTCCTGATCATAGTATCCCTCAAAGGAAGGAATATATAATTGAATGCTCTCCCCCCCCCCCCCACTTATCTCATTGGTCCTAGCAATTTGCTCATTGGACCATTTTCAATCATCCGGCTCTAGTGTAATAAGCACTTTGTAATGAGAAAGTAAAACTCTCATCTTTTTTTTTTTTCCAACTACCGAAATCTCTTTTCCCGTCAAATGTTTCGATTTCAAATTGGGTTGTTGTCATCTTCGCTTTGCATGAAAGTACCCTAAGAAAACCCTAGACACTGACAGAGACAAACAGTAAACACCCATTAATAGTGACTCCTCAGAAAACCCTAAAGATTCAGACAAGACAATCGGCTTGAAAAAAACTCTAGATTTGAACACACCGACTCTAAGGGGATCAAAAAACTTGGCTAATGCGTATCAAAGAAATGGCTCTGATACCACTTGTTGGACGAACACAGAAAATAAGCCACATTCACTCACAACCTTGATACCACTTAAAACCACTTTTGACCCAATCACAGAGATTCAATCTGAGGCAAAAGTCATAATAAAAGGGAATAAACACGCACACAACAAAAAGAAAAATTACATAGCGAAATTTTACCGTGGTTCACCCCAAATCAAGGCTACGTCCATGTTGAGCTCCAGTAAGAAGAGCTCACTGCACTATATGAGAAAATGAGATTACACCCTCAAAATGACTTACACGAACTCTCTGTACATCACTGATTCGATACTCAAAAATGCTCGATAATCACTAATACAAATTAGGGGCTCAACCTATTGAACCAAAAAAATAAAAGAAATCATATACAGTGCTTACAGAGCAAAGAAGAAAGAGGTCATAAGGCACCATTGCGAGAACTCTCCTGAACACCTCTCATTTTCTTCCCTTATTTCTCTCTCTTTTCTCTAACTTTTTCTTTGACGGTCGCTTCAAATCCTGATGAGGGCTGAATAGCAATTTTGGACGGCTGGGATAGAGCTTTAGAAATGTAAGATGGATGGCTCAGATTAGATCGTGCAACACGATGGATATTTGCACGAAAGAGAACAATCAAGCGCCATCTGGAGACATAGATGGTTGGACATGGTCCTCCATCAGGCGCCATGAGGCTGCCTGAGGTTGCCGATCATGACCCTCTACCTCCTTGGATCAAAACGACATCGTTTGATACTTCACCATTAACAGATTTGCACGACGATGTTAATTGTGATGATATTGTGGATGGAAATGGGCTTGAAGATGGTAATTGTGATGATGCTGGACATGGTATTGAAGATGTTAAATGGGATGATATAGACATAGGGTTAAAAATGTTTTTAATTGTGATAATAGACATAGGATACAAGTGAATTATACTGCAATAATATATTGGTTCCTAACCGATATATGAAACTAAACAAACGTTTCTTTTCTGGTGTGAGTTATGTCAGGTTGGAACCTTCAGTAAGAAAGTGTTGAATGTTCATAAAAGGGGTAAGAAACACGTGGTTATGGCAAAAGAGGTGAAAGAAGATGACATTGTAGTAATTGTGGAAAAATAGGTAAAAGACGAGGAAGATGGGGAAATGGATGCAGGAGAAGAGATCAAAGATGAGGAAAATGGAGAAGTTGTTGCAGCAGCAAAAAAAGATCAAAGACAAGAAAGGTCTATAATATAAATTGAATCAATTTCTAAATTAAATTAAAACATATAGATTTTGTAAGTAGAAAAATATATCAGTTGTTTAAGGTTATATCGGTCTCTTAATATCGGTCTTATAAGGATATGTCAGTTAATATATATCGATTTACATAAGATTTCAACTTATAACATGCTATCGATATATCAATTGAGAAAGGATGACGATTTCATGATCAATCGATATAAAGCATTTTGTATGATGTGCCATGTTTTAACCTATATTGGTTGAAATATATCATGACTTAATCGATATATCAATCGATATATGTTCAAACTAGTGAAATACATACTCTTCACTCAATCAAGCTTTTGGATGAAGAATCAGAGCCAAGTTCATTTACAAACCCATTATATTTTCATTTAAAAAATCATAATGGTCAAAGTTTTTTAAAGATAAGAAAATAAATACATGCCTGACATGGAGACAAGCTATCAAATTTGCAAAGGGAAGAACAACAATTACTTTGAAAAAGACGATTGATGAAGAAACAACAATGCTTAGATGAAAAAAAAGAAAAACGAGCAAAAGAAATTAACTACAGATGAGTGAGAACGAACGTGAAAAAAGAAGACAAAATCCTATAACTAATTTAAAGTAGAGGCAGATGTCTATGAAAGAAGAAAATATGATCATATAACAAATTTAAAGTAGGGACATTTTTATTCAATTAATTTTTAAAAATTTTAATTTTATAAAGATTTTAAAAGTATCATATTTTTTCAAAATTTTGTGCCGAAAGTCTTATTTTTTCAAATTTCCATTTAATTTTGGTTTGGGCCCTGGCCAGTATCATAGCCTGTGGCCTTAACAATTTCGAGGACCAGGAAGAGAGGCCCCACCCCCAAGTATGATGACAGTTCTGGCTTTCAATGCCGGCCGTCCGATCATATCACGATAAATTCCCTGGAAATTGAAGGCATGGTACTTGTGCCATGATTAGCGGATTCCTTTTTCCTTTTTAATTGTTATACGGTCTATTTTCCCAAGGCCTATGCCAGCTGAAACTTTACTTCTATACTTGACACTTTTCTTCTTCCTTCTACTGTCAAAGATCAAAGCTCTCTGTTTCTGTCTGTCTCTCTCTTCTCTCTCTCTAACTCCATTCCTGCATCACTTGGTTTCCTGGGCAAGAGAGGTAAGTACTGAGACGCTCATCTTTGTTTACCCTTTTTTTTTCTTTTTTTTTCTTGTAGTTTTAGGAAGATGCTTGCTTTGTTTCTGCTCAGTTTGGTGCTATGTAAATCTGAAATTCTAGTGGGTTCGTTGAATGATGAGGGTTTGGCTCTCTTGTCATTCAAACAGTCCATTAGAGAAGATCCAGAAGGGTCAATGAGTAACTGGAACTACTCTGATGAAAACCCTTGTTCTTGGAATGGTGTTACATGCAAAGAACAAAGAGTCATTTCTGTCAGCATCCCAAAGAAGAAACTCTCCGGGTTTCTTTCTTCTTCCCTTGGATCTCTCTCTCAGCTTAGACATGTAAATTTGAGGAACAATAATCTCTTTGGAAGCTTGCCTGTTGGGCTCTTTCAAGCTGAGGGGCTTCAGAGTTTGGTCCTCTTTGGGAATTCCCTTTCTGGGCCTGTTCATTCTGAGATTGGGAAGCTCAAATTTCTTCAGAACGTGGATTTATCACAGAACTTCTTTAATGGGACAATACCCACTTCGTTGCTTCAGTGCAAGAGATTGAGAACCCTTGATCTGGGTCAGAACAATTTCACCGGTTCCCTTCCTGATGGATTTGGGGCTAGTTTGGTTTCCCTAGAAAAATTGGACCTTTCTTTCAATAAATTCAGTGGTCCAATTCCTAGTGACGTGGGAAACTTGTCTAATTTGCAAGGGAGTGTTGATTTGTCTCACAATTTGTTTAGTGGTCCAATCCCAGCTAGCCTAGGAAACCTTCCTGAGAAGGTCTATATTGATCTCACATACAACAACCTCACCGGGCCGATTCCACAAACTGGTGCTCTTATGAACAGAGGACCAACAGCTTTTATAGGAAATCCCGGTCTCTGTGGCCCGCCCTTGAAAAATCCGTGTTCATCAGATGCAGCAGGGGCTAATTCTCCTTCATCGTACCCTTTCTTGCCAAGTAACTACCCTCCACAGGGTACCAACGATAATGGAAGAAAGAATGGGAGCGGGAAAGGGCTTAGTAAAAGTGTGGTGATTGCAATTATTGTTAGCGATATCATTGGTATTTTCCTAATTGGGCTGATATTCTCGTATTGCTATTCAAGATTTTTGCCTTGTAGCAAGAGGAAGGATCGAAATGGTTATGAATTCGAAAAAGGACGGAAGCGAAGGAAAGAATGTTTGTGCTTTACCAAGGATGAATCAGAGATGTTGTCAGATAATGTAGAACAGTATGATCTTGTCACGTTGGATTCACATGTGAGTTTTGATTTGGACGAGCTCCTGAAAGCATCAGCCTTTGTGCTAGGAAAGAGTGGGATCGGGATTGTTTACAGGGTAGTGCTTGAAGATGGGCTCCCATTGGCTGTGAGAAGATTGGGAGAAGGAGGATCTCAGCGGTTTAAAGAATTTCAGACTGAAGTGGAGGCAATTGGGAAGATAAGGCATCCCAATATTGTACCTCTTCGAGCCTACTATTGGTCTGTCGATGAGAAGCTGCTTATCTATGACTATATTCCGAATGCTAACCTTTCAACTGCAATTCACGGTAAGCTTTATCAAACTTTCTTGTTAGAAGTTATTGTCGTATTACTCTTTAGTGGATGAATGAAGTCTCTTTTTTTTTCTTTTATTCTTTTGGTTATCGGACTGATGTTTTTGTTGATTTGTTCTTTTGCATCTCTAATATTGACAGGCAAGCCAGGAATGACATCATTTGCGCCTCTTCCATGGTCAGTTCGAGTGAAAATAATGAAAGGAATTGCAAAAGGCGTGGCTTATCTGCATGAATGCAGTCCTAAAAAATATGTCCATGGGGACTTAAAGCCGAGCAATATCTTGCTTGGATCCAATTTGGAACCCAAAATCTCTGATTTTGGACTTGGACGCCTTGCTAATATAGCTGGAGGATCCCCAACCCTACAATCTAATCGAATTGCCTCTGAGAAACTGCATCAAAGGCAACAAAGCAATGTTCCATCAGAACTTGCAACAGTCAGCTCTGTTGCAAACTTAGGATCCTACTACCAAGCCCCTGAGGCGCTGAAAGTGGTAAAGCCATCACAGAAATGGGATGCTTTCTCGTATGGGGTGATCTTATTGGAAATGATCACTGGAAGAATGCCAGTAGTCCAAGTGGGTGCCTCAGAAATGGATATCGTTAGCTGGATTCAGCTCTGCATCGAAGAAAAAAAG
This sequence comes from Diospyros kaki, assembly GCA_036245055.1. Lineage (NCBI taxonomy): Eukaryota > Viridiplantae > Streptophyta > Magnoliopsida > Ericales > Ebenaceae > Diospyros > Diospyros kaki. Next base: position 8,557,503 of record BSEG01000010.1, read on the forward strand.
CCACTCGCTGATGTTTTGGACCCGTACCTAGCAGATGATGCAGACAAGGAAGAGGAGATGATTGCTGTTCTAAAGATTGCAATGGCGTGCACGCATAGTAGCCCCGAAAGAAGACCGACCATGAGGCATGTCTCGGATGCTTTGGAGAGACTGACAGCGTCTAGCGATTGAAACAAAACCCGGCTGCTAAATCTCGTTCATCAATCAAGATCAAGTGTAAAGTTGCGGCTGGAACCGATGGAAGGCCATATCAATGGTGGAAATACAAGTGCAGGTGAGGCAGTGAACTGGGAGGTGTTAACAGTTTGTATTTGCTTAGGATTCCTGTAGTTTTGAGTGTATTAATATTCCCCGGTGAAAATAGACTGCTTTGAATTGACACATGTAAGAATGTCGTCTTCTTCTTGCTCTTATTGCAGACCATTTGTCATCTTATTGTCCCCTTGGTATAAATTAATGGTTTTTTTGTGTCATTATATATATATACACATATATATATATATAGGCAGAGCCTTTATAGCTTGGGAAATGAATTCAATGGATGGAGGACTAGCTGCTGGATAAACTATTGAACATGTGAAGCATTGATGGGAGTTCTAGCATTTGGTCCCACGTCAAAGGGTTGCAATGCGGGGAACACAAAGCATTGGAGGTTCAGTATCCTTAGCCCTTAGGTACACTACAAGCTCTAATAATATCGGTGTCCTTTGATACTCAAGATGTTCTATTGTAACAAAGACAACACATACGAAGTCCTTGCTTTTTTACTTCCGATCTTACCTTATTCTTTAAATGGCATTTTACCATCATTGCCTTTATAAATTATTTTCAAAATTTAAACTCATAACATTCTAATTGTAAAAGAACAATAAGGCGATGTAATTGACAATTAATAAATTTGGGTGTGGACTTGAGGCTTTTTCAAAGAAGCTTTTTGTGAAGAATGTTGTTTGTCAAACCAATACAGCAAGGCAAGCTTGGATTTATGCTTAGCCATGGGCCATACATGCCCCCCAATTCATTCAATGCTCAAACAACCCCAAGAATGTATTGCAGATGGGGACTACGGCTGTCTGCAAAAAGCAGTCCCCCATCTATAAATAAATGTTGATCTGCCAACACATTTTGTCCATACTCTGTTTACTTTTTCAATCCCATTTGTGCTGCTTAATTAGAGGCGAAATATTTAGATATGTTATATACTTGATAGTTAAGACTTGGTTTCTTTATTCAACAATTTTAGATTTTTTCAATTTTTATTTTATTTTTTTGGTTCTTAAATTGTTTGAATAAATTTAAAATTATTGATTGACCTAATCAAATCTTAGTCATTAAGTATACGGATTCACCCATACATTAAGTTTATCTAATTATTTAGACGCGTTCATTACACGTTTTGAGAGCCCTTTTCTGACATTGAGACATATTGTATTTTATAATTTGTTAATTTGTATAATTTTTAATTGACCGAGTATACGCATATTGTCGAGTTACAATATAACCGTATTTAGTATATGATGTGAATGAATTAAGATTGATATAATTCATCACAACAATTGACCTTAAAAGATTGAGAACATTGTACTTCACTAGAAAAACTCGGTGAAGAAAGAGATGAATATTGTAATATTAGCTAGGGAATGTGAGAGCCTCATTCTTGCGTGCAATCCTAAGCCGCTTCACCCGATCAACGAACTCCCTGCAGATCCGACCCAATAAACAGCTTGTTAAGCAACTGATCACCAAATGAGGCTCTTTCTGATCAAATGAAACTAGAATTTCTTCCTAAAGGTGAAAAAAAATGGAATTTTTTGAAGTAGTCTGTACGTAAAGATGATGGAAAACGTACTTCCAAGGGACATCGCCCACTGTCCTCCAGTTTTCGTCTCTATCCTTGTAGAAGAGAGAAAACTCCGACCCAACCTGAAATAATCTTAACCCTGACAAGCATTGCGGACCTTCACAAAGAGATAGTATGTGATGAAATAGGCAACGACATAGAACTCATATGGTAGACTGACTCTATATGTCGTAAAATTAAGACTTGATGTATTGTTGTTTTTAAGTTATTAATGTGTGAAATTGAAATGTTCAAGCTTGAGGATGCCTACCAAACATGTCTTCAAGCTGAAGGGCGAGGGAAGAGTATCCCATATGCTGAAGAATGCATATTTTCCGCCCGACGATTACTCCATCCATGTTCACTTTCACGTAAGCCCACCGCTCTTGGCTCTGAGCTCCGGCCTCTCCCTTGTCATGATGATGATCTTCACAATCCAGCTGCTGCCTCATGCTTCCGGGATACGCAATTCTTCCTTGCCTCGGCTCCGGGTTCAGCTCCGACCACTCTATCAGACCGCCGTAATCATCTGCGCGTTGAAACGCAAATACCGGACGACATGAAAAACGATCGTGCCCCCAACTCTCTCAAAGCAAGGAGTCTTGTGATTTAATTAAAGATGCTTTTTTGTACCATTACCCTAAAATTAAACTTTTATATAGACAGGAGCAAAAGCATGGTGTTTATTAACGTGAAAATAGCTCTTGACTGTCCTTAATGTGGCAGTCCAGTGAGAGTTTGGCTTGGACGGGGACTACAAGTCTCTAGTTTGAGGGCTGTGTCCCAAATACAAAAACAGAGGAGACGAAGCTATAAAGATATTCAATGACAAAAGAAGGGCTTCAAGGGTGGCCGCTTGCCATGCTTAAGCTTTGTTGCTATTCATATACCCTTTACCCAGCTAAAAAGGACTGTAATCAAGTAGGAATTTAAGATGCATTCTGCAACTGCGTAGAAAGAATGAAGAAGGGGAAATACCGTGGGCAGACGGATGATAAGCTTCAGGCTGCAAGGCTCTAAGACTGAGTCCCAAGTCAATTAAACCATCGTCCTCCTTTTCTTGATAGTAAACTGACGAGTGATGAAGAGTTGTGTGGTTTAGAAAGTAGCCCGATGTGTTTGAATCCATATATGCCTCTACAAATTGCAAATATAATAAATATACCAATGCAGGCTGCAGCTCTAATAATTAAGCACCCAAAATACTTGGTGTGCGGCCTCCTATATTTATACACGCAGATATATGTAAAGGAAAGAACTAAACGCCCTACAAAAAAAAAAAAAAAAAATGAAGAAAAGAAAATAATATCTCAATTTACTCAAAAGATGGTATTTGACGACTTGGTTTCAAACAGTAGCCTTCTGAAAAATAGTGAATCAAACAGGCGCCAAACATGGTGCATGAGAGATGCAAGTGGAAGGGAAGACAAGGAAGCCTTTCCTCCATTAAAAATCATTGAGTTGCTGCCGCCACTAATAATAATATATCAGATGCAGTTAATGCAGCTGCAACAAACACTACTATACAAGGAAGAAACATGACGCTGCAGAAGAACAAGGAATGGCTCAACTGATCTGATCCTAATACAAGTGGATTGGGATTCTGCTTCCCATTTATGCTACAAAGATCCATCAAAGTCTCTGACACTGACCAGAGGCATAAGATGAAGCAACTGTATATTAGGGCTAGGGCTGTGGGTGGAAAAGCAGCACAATATTCTTAGACTAAAAAGAAGTACGATTAATGATAATTAGGGTTTAAATTTTTTTTACAAATAAGTTCAAAAAACATATTTTTACATGTTTATGTAATACGTGTGATTTGTGAATTATTATGTGTGTTAAGTGAAGAAATAAGGCCCACATCAATTTACTTACTTGTATTCCCATTAAATTACCAAAATGTTATTTTAGATTAAAAATCATTGTCATAACTCATAAAGCATAAGTAGTATATATAGATTACTATATCCTAAAAATATTTTATTTTATTATATATTTATTTTGATAGTGAAACAAAGAAAACAAGACGTCATAACCGGAGGGGCCCTCTATATTTGAACAAGAGATAGCCTATAGATATGACAGATATACTGAATGAATCACTTTATAGGGCAACAGAATCCTTGCATATCTTGAGGCTGTAAAATCCAACACCCCATTAATATACGGCGTGAAAGCTAAGAAGCATTTGAAAATTATGAATGAGGGGGGAGTTAAGGAATCTTAATGGAACCTCTAACAATGCGAGACAGGAAGGTACCTATAAATTCAAATATTGGCTTTCTTTTCGGTTGCCATTATCACGGCATAGACCAACAAGCGCCATCCATGGTCTAGCCCAAGATAACTGTTGGAACATGTGTGAATTTTTTCATAAAAATATCAGTGTTTATCTCTTAGAGATTGTGGCCACCTCTGCATACCATTGTTCCTAAAATAAAGAGGAGAGTACTAGTCTACAATTTTCTTTAAACTATACTAGATTTTTCTCCCAAAAATCTCTCCATGATCTCCTCCTCTCTCCACGTTTTCTTCCCTATTTCTTCTTCTTTTCTGTTGCTGTTTTTTTGCTATTTAAATGAGGAGAAAGTAGTAGTTTCTAATAGAAAAAAAAAAAAAAAAAAACCAGCATTCAAAGAAAAAATTATTCTTTACAACTGAAAAATACCGGTTGTTTATGGTTTTCAAGCAATCAAAGAGTGTTTGTATTCTAGTCTTCTTCAGTGCAAGAGAGGTCTGAGACAGGTGATTCTGGGTTATTTTATCTTAGGAACGACGAGGCTATTATACTGCTTGCACAAGTTTGGGCAGAACCGTGAAACATCTTAAAAAAAGAGACCTTGTTTGCAACTCAACCCAAAATTTTTTTTGATAACTTCGTTATTTTTATTTTCTGCTGCAACAATAACAGAACAGCCGAGGGAGCATGGCGTGGGAATGAAAAGGGTTCATATTGTCCTTGTGAAGAATCTTCTGTCTTACTTATGTATAGTAATTTTGTTTGTTTGATGTCCTTAAAACAATACAAATTACTAAATGGAGTTTCCTATTCAAAACTGTTTCATACCAGACTCTCTATTTATATTCACTTATATCGATTTAAAATGATTACAATGTTAGAGCAATATTTTTTTTGTCTAAGAATATAGGTCTGAAATGAGGGCTGAGTGGAAGAAATAACCAATTCCCCTTGTTGGGTGGTTCTTTCTTTCACTTTGCCCCCTCACTGATTTCGACTTATAATCTAGAAAAAAATATCTGTACTTAAAATGTTAATCACATTATTCTAATAGTATTCTTCTTTTTCTTTTCAATTTTAAAGGGTGTAAATTGAAATGATCACTTAAACCCTAAGATTGGTTAATAAGAGATTACAGTGACTTTTTCTGCCACAAAGATTTAAATTTCTTTAGGGTTTATACTTACATGATTTACATATATATATATAATTTATAAAGGATTACATGTAATTAAACTACACCCAAAAAATAATAATGGTAAATTCACAGAAATATATTAAAAAAGAGATCAGTCGTAATGGACCAATGTGAAAGAACTAATAGGAATATTCCCAGAGCTAATTAAGTAGGTGATTTGATGACGAGACATGAATGGATGCAGTTTGCAGCAAGTAATTGCAGAATCTGCCCATCCTTTGTTACGGTGTTTTGCGTGTCTAACATGTGTGTGATTTCAGAGGGTCTTTGTCTGGAGTTGAAGCTCATCACTTGCACACACTCTCAACTTACTTTATGGTTCATGCCTGGGGGAACATATATATCAAGAAAATGCCATACTTGAAGCCAAGCCACCCACACCCACAAGCACTCTACCTCACATTTGGAAACAGAATTGAAACCCAAAATCCCCTTGTTGGCGCCTTTCCCCCCCCCCCCCCCCTCTATTTATCTCTCCTGTATACACGATCTAACTCTTCCTAATTAGATGAGCTTTCTTTTATTGGACTCTATGATATTTTTGTTGTATTTTAAGTGAAGCTTCAAATGTTAGCGTTTTGCGGAAGGGTAGAAGGGTCTTTTGGCAACTCTCATGGTTGCCCAAAACGACAGCATTTTGGGCCCTGAGTAGAGGGTCAAAATGGCAATCGCCCATATCGTTTCATTTGGAGTGCCTCATCTTGTCTTTTAGCCTGCCTCTTCCCCAATCGTTGATGCTGCCTGTTGTGTCTTTATACAATGCAATCTGTACCGCTAATGTCTCCTTTAAATCATCTACAGTCGCCTCGATATGTGCAACACACAGCCTCTAATTATCAACTTCGTTTAGGGTTTGCACGATTCATTTCTCTGGTTTTCCCTTTTCTCTCTGTATTGTTCATACGCATGTATTTTTCTCTCTAAGGTGTGTAAGCCTCTGATCTGTAAATTTGTGGTTATGGGGCTAATTTGAGTTGAGAGTCTATTTGTACAGTGAGATTAGAGAATGAGTTTGCGTAGATTGAGGTTGCAATCAGATTTTGTTCCGATAGTGCAGTGAACTCTCTTTGTCAGAGGTCAACGTGGACGTAACCCCTTTTAACAGGTGAACCACGATAAAAATTGCTTGCGCGTTTGTGTATGCTTTGTTTTCTGTTTCTTGTTTATTTGCATGCTTACAATGTTGAAGCCTTTGTGAATGTTTGATTGGCTCAATTTGTTTATTGTTTTGAGTTTTGGCCGAGAGGTGTCTTGTCCCAACAATTTTCGTTAAAATAGAAATATTTTTATCATTTTTCTCACTTGACTAACAATTTTGACTACCCATTTTGATGAAAATATCATTATTTTCTTTTATTTTGACACCATTAACAAAAAATTTTAGAAACACTTATTTTTTTTCCTCTCACAGAAACACATTTATTTATGATGTATGCATGGCCTACGAGGTCTATTTTTGAAAGGTCCATAAGAAAATAAACCCCACAAGTCTAGAAAAGTTTGTCGAGTAAAAAGACCTAGGAGACCCTATCAAGAAAATAGCTCCAAAGGGACCACTTTGATAGACCCACAAAGGAGGTCTTGAGAGACTATATCGAGTAATCTCCCATGGGGTCTTCTGTTAGGATCGCGAGTCTCATCCCTTAAGGTTCGGGACGCAGCAAGCTCGAACAACAACCCGAGTCTTGGAATAGCGAGCAGTAGTCTACCACACGCCAACAACACTAACCAACCAACTGAGGCCCCAGCCCACCTGATAGCGGACCAGCTGCACTCGTATGGGCCATCTGAGGCCCCAATTCACATGTCAAACACTTGTCAGCCCACAGTCAGCTCATAGAATGAACCCACTGAGTCAAGCCCATCACAAGCCCAATAGCAACAGGCCCACCAGCCCAACTTGTGAATACTATCAACTAGAAGACCAATAACACAAGTCAGCTTTCCCTTAACCTAGCTTTCCTTTAATTGTTCTTTTAATTCAACAATTAATTCAAGGCTAACCACTATATAAGGCCTAACTTGGCTTTCTTTTGAGAATGGAATGAAATACTCAAAATTTTCTTAAGTGTCTTCACACTTTTTGATTCTCTCATTTTGTCCTGAGATAGTTAGGCATTAATCACCCTTCCGAGAACTAGGGTATCTATCATATTCCCCTAGTACTTAATGCAAATAGTTACCTTCAAGATCTTTTTCTTGAAAGTTAAAGTAAATAATCCCAAAATTACGAGAGACCCTACTTCTTGTCATCCATTACCTCTATAAACAAGAGGTGATCGATCCCTCATTTATAGGGATATCAAAAATTTTATAGAAACTCATTGCATACTCTTTCACTTTTCGACTGAACTGACTTAAGCATTGGAGGGATTGCATATATAAGAGATACCTCACATCCTTTAACTATCTTTTGTCTTATAAACTCCTAATGACTTAAAGGCAATACCTAGAATAGAAATTTTATTGTTGCATTTCGACAATAATCATTTACAATAACATAGTTTTCACATGTATTTGTATATAATATTTTTTGAATCAATGAAAATGAGTTGAGGATCATATTGAAATCAATTGTTGGAAAATAATTTTTGGAATCAATTCACCTAATATTATCTTAGAATTCAAAAATTAAAATGTAATTTTTAAAATCCTACCAAGTGGAAATCTATTTACTCGTTAATGGAAAAGTTACTTTTACAAATTGAAATATATGGCAGTGGAAGGATTACCCTTGTTAATATTTTACATTTCTCATTTTATTCTAAAAATTTTCTTTCATTCTTAATCATAAGATTAGGATTTAATTAACATCAGATCTCATCTTACTAGTGACATGAGAGGAGCAGGATTCATATTAAGAATCCGACTATAAACCTAGCTTCCAAGAACATGAGACAACTTTTAAGGTTGTGTGGAGAAAGGGAAAGTTTGTATAATATGTCGAGAAATATAATGAAGGTGGTGTATTCTATTATCCTCTTTGTGGATGTATTTGGTACACGAGTTTATATTAATGATGGATTTTGGGACCGACCACTTCGTGCCACCTCTGCAACTGGACCTTGGGAATGGTACCTCAGACTTGATGATGTTGGACCTCAAGTATAGAACCTGCAAGACAATGGAAGGCCGGGGCTAGGGTCCCCTGAGGTGGACTCCGACGCTCAAATTAGTAGAGTAAATACAAGTAGAAGTAAATGTGAGAGCTGTAAAGCTTGGTCATACCTGGTGAGGACCTCTGCTTTTTATAGGAGAACCCGTTATGGGGTACTCGAGATAAAATTCGAGATAAGCGGGCATGACTCCCAAGGACCTGGTCAAGTTGGAATGGTTCTTGTGGTCCGGCCCGAATTTTTCGAGCTCTACTCTGGATTGTTGACTTGCCATGTGTCAGTCTCTCAGGTAATCCACATGGCGAGCGAGACTATTAGCGCGTAGGGGTATTCTGATAATTTTAGGTAATGCCACATCATATATAATGGAATATTATTTTTTAAAAAATTATTTGAATATCAAGTTTCAATATTTTGTGTGATACTTAATATTAATAGTCAAAAAATTGTGCATACAAAATTTTGACATTTTGTGTGACACTTAACATTAATGGTAAAAAAATTGTTGGTGATTATTCACTATGCTAATGAATAATATAGTATTGTTATGGTTAAATACCAAAGCTAGTCGTATATAAAAAAAATTCTAGTTTTCTCCTTTAACTATTGATTTTTTCTTTCTATATATATATAATTTTTATTTTCAATTAAAATGATAAAAAAATCAACATATTATTTGATAACTTTAATTTACTTTTTTTTTTATTTTTTTCCTCTTTTGCCACTCTGCTTGGATAGTCAAATAGAGCCTCTCATGATAGAGTACAAGAGAGAATTTGTGGAGAGTTAGGTTGGATGGAAATAGAAATGAAAAATATTTTTGATATGAAATAGAAATGGAAAAATGATATTTTTTTTAAAAAAATAGAAATTAGAAATGCGAGGTAAGTGCAAATTAAAAAAATATAAAGATTTTTTGTAAATATAATTTTTAAAATAAAAAATTATAAAAAATAATTCAAACAAATATAAACAATACAAGTAAGTTCCGTAGTGTATTCAAACAAACAATTTCTACCTCACTTCCATAATAACCATAATAACTAAGTAGATCTTATAACTTCTCACCATCACCTAACCTTACAAATTGATTATGCATTAACTATTCCCAAGATTTTTGATTTTTAAAACTTTTTTTCCCCTCATAAACCAATAATAGAATGTTTGGACCACTTTCAAAATCCAAATATATATGTATATATACATATATATATATATATATCCCAACCCATCATTAAATGAAATGACTTTCTTTATCATACAATTATTTTTACAATGCGGCTTGGCCCTATCCTGCAGCTTTGCCACTCTAAGAAAACACTGACAACTCAATATATTTAGCGCTTATTTGGAGAATGAATATAAATTATATATATATATATATGCGTGTGTGTGTATATATATGCATCCTCTTGTGTATATATATATATATATATGATTTTAGATCATCCAGAACTAACAAAAAAACCACTAAGAAAAATAGAAGAAATCATATGAAGGTCCTATACTCCAAGCTCCACTCTCTTCTGCCCCTTCATCCACCCTCAAGAGTATCTATCTCTTCTAATGCACGGCTAGGAAGCAGCAAGCTCAGTTGCTAGAAACGCATTTTTAATAATTTTTTGTAATTTGTGAAATGCTCTCAAAACGTTCCGCAAATTATAGAAATGGCCCCAAAAAACGTTTTGGTTCTTCTTTACCATTTTCAAAATGAAAAATGATTTGGAAATGCTGAAACGGCATCTCCAAACCGTTTCCACACATCAATGATGGGGAGCAGGAAGAAAAAGAAAGAGAAAGAGAAAGAGAAAGAGAAAGAGAAAGAGGAAGAGAGAGAAAGAGCTGGGACGAAGGTGAAAGGCCGAGAGCTACGTGACATTGACAAAGGGGGTGGCGGCGAGAGTCATATAGGCGGGCCATAAAGAGGCAACGGAACAAAAATGAAGCCACACAAAAATCACCGACGCGGTGGTAGTTCAGTACGTGCGTAGTTTGGAATTTAAACGTTAAACTCATTTTATTTGTGTAATAATTTGGATTTATAACGTCAAAATGAAGAATAATTGCCGCGTATGACTTTGTATATTATGGTGGAATTGGAGTGATGGGCTCATATTTTTAGCAGTAATTATGACTCGAACTAGACATTCTCTAATAAAAAAGAACTCTCATACTCATGACCAAAGGAGATCGTTATGCTGATTGCCCCACTTTGCTTTGCTCTTTTAAACACACAAATATATATATACACACACGCACACAACTATCTGACCTACACAACAGTTAAGTGGTGGTTTGCAGTTCTCTTAGCAGAAAGGTTTAAGATAAAGAATAAAATAAAACAAAATTAAAAACAGTGGCATGGATAGATAGCTTCATATAAAAAAACAACAATCTGGGCCACACAATTAACTTCATCATCCCCTTTGTTGTATTACCTATTATCTTTTGAGTACATTTGATCCTAGAGGCATGGAATTCACGTCGTGTGCCCTACACATAAAAGACCAATTAATAAGAAAATCAACATTTGATAATAAGGGTGGGTTACAAAGAGTTTAGGATTCATGTTAATTAATGCCACGACTTAACGGTTACTGGAGATTGATTGTAGCAATTTGTTCGTAGGTCTAAAGTGGTTATTAATATTTTATTGTATGTGTTGCATCTTAGGTATCGTTTGAATTAATCATGTCAAAAATATCTTGTGTGTTGATAAAGAGGCTAGAATTAATGAAAATATTATTTTATGAAAAAATAGTGTAAGTTAATTTATGTGTAATGAAAGTCCAAGTGAGAAAAAAATATATGTAGAATAGTCAAGGCATACGAATGGTTGAAAAGTCATGTGGAAAAGTTAAAATTTATGTGGGGTTTAAATTGAAAGAAACTCCCGGCAGGTGCATGTGATTTATATGTATGTGTATATTGTGGGTTGAAAATGAATAATGCGAAGATCTAAAAGGCGCTTAATGTCTTTATATTATGTGTGAAAAAGGTAAGGGTAAATGAGAAATTACATAAATAAGTTGGATAAAGAAAATGAAAAAAGAAAAGAGCTAATGACAAATGTCCAAAAAGAGTTTATTAAAGTGAATTGCTTGTGTTTTAATTGGAAAAGCATTACGGTAAATGTCAAGGAATGGTTGGCAGCCCATTCCTCCCCCTCTCCTCCTCCATACCTCCTTGTTTCTTCCATTCTCTTCTCTTTCCCGTTGCTTTCTCGATTGCTCATCTTCTCCTTCTTTGTCCTTCTTCTTTCTCCATTTTCTTCTCGGATTGAAACTCAAATTGTGGGTAGCAGATTTTAAAGGGGTGTTTCTTCTTCTCTTTGGTCTCTTACCATCAAAAAGACAAGTTTTTTTATCTTCTCCATTTATGTGCAAGTTCTTCTTGATTATTTCTTTTCATTTTGAGCACACTTTACTTCCTCCATTACTATAATATTACATCTTTTGATAAAATGAGTATTTCTTTTTGGTTGCAAACATTTTATAATTTTTTTTGAATATTAATGGGTCTTGTTGAGGTGTTCATTTGGGGCTTGATTCTCTCCAAAAATCCTACAAGGAATGGCATTTTTATTGGTTAGATTAGAACAATGCAAATATTATTGACATGCATTCCATGATTTCGTCCATTTTCGTTTATGGGTCACAAAAGTTGATTCTTTTGAGTGAAAGTCAACTCTGTATATTAAGCTCTCGACTAGGTCGACTTTCCAATTTCAAAAGTCGACTTCTTGTTTCAACTTGCGCATGTTGTACTCTTTTGGGTATAACTTTCTGTGGTTATATCTTATTCAAGATCTTCTTTTTGCGTTGTAAACTAAACTCGACAAGCTTCATTTTGGTATAGAAATTGAATTATTTGGACAAGTATTGAGCCTGTAAATATCATGTGAAATACCCATTTGAAATCTGAGATTTTTGTTTCAATCTGATAATACTCCAGTTTTTGGAACATAACTTCTTGTAGTGTTATCCAAATTGAGATTCGTTTTTTGTGCCATATTCTAGACCTTATAAGCTTTGTCTTGGTATATTTATGGAATTAATTGGTTACATTTTGAACCCGTAATAGCTCGATAAACCTTACTTAAATATGGAATTTAGGAGATAGTACGCACTTAAGTCAAGTAAGTATGCATAATAATCATGTTGGGAAATTGTCATGATACATGCATGGTTGACATGATCATGGAATTTCATGTGTGATGCATAATATGAATATTATCTTTGCGCACCTATTATTTTGCGCGGTGACTGTGTCTATGAGTGAGAAAAAGGATATCCTATGAGTGCCTGACATGAGTTGAGGTGAGGCTCAAATTTTAGTTGCTTCTTGATTTATTTTCATGATGTATGCATACATGCATGGATATGGTGGCCTTGGGAGCCAAGTGGAGCATGTGGAATTCGTTACTATTAATGCATGTGCATGAGGATGGAAATGAATGCATGGCATGTATGATGATCACGACATGGAAATGGTTGTGAATGGAAACTTATGAGTTGTGTCCTACTTATACATTTTTATAAAAGTATTATTTACTCTATCTTGATTATCTATACCCTTGATTCTATCTTTCTATGTTTTATATATATACTTGCTAAGCCTTGTGGTTCACTTTATTTACTCTTATGTCATTCCAGGTAAAGATAAAGTAATTGTACAGAGACATCCCAAACTAGAAGGTCCATGTTAATAGTTTTGATGAGGGCATGTTATGAAAAGATTTCATTTTGTTAATTACATTAGCGCCCTTGTGCACATTTTTTATAAGCCATGGTGCCAAGATAACGTAAACTGATGATGATATAAACTTTTATTTTGGCTTCTGTTGATAATATCTAAGGATAGAAATATGATGTTGAATTATATTGTTCGATATCATCTTTGTAATGACCTCCTTTCGGATATCCTATTCTTGGTGACGTAAACTGAAGATGGATGTAAACTTTTATTTTGGCTTCCGTTGATAATATCTAAGGATAGAAATATGATGTTGAATTATATTATTCGGTATCATCTTTGTGATGACATCCTTTCGAATATCTTATGCTAGTGGGAATATTTGGGAGTAAGCGCTTAAATTGATTGGTGCCCCATTCGTTCTATGGACTAAGGCATGGGAACCCTAATGAATTTTGGTGTTCACAAATTTTTGTTCGGGTGGTAGTCACAAGAGTTTGTTGGTTCCTAATGATGGCAAATATATCTCAAGAGGGGGGGTGAATTGGGATTAGGTAAATTTTTGATAACTTAAAACTTTGATTGATGGAATAATACTAGGTTTCGAAATATATGGGATATGTTTCGAAATAAGACTTTTTGTTAAGTAGGTTTCGAAACCTACTCTATATGTTTCGAAATATAACTCACTGTTTTGCTAGTTTCGAAATATAGAATGTATGTTTCGAAATCTACTTCACTGTTTTGCTTGATTCGAAATCCTTTACCTTGTATTTCAAACTAATGATCTTTGGCAATGATGATTTACATGAGTAAGAGTATACCAAAGATGTTTGTATATCAAAAATAGGTTTTTTATATATATATATATATGTATAAGTTTATGCACAAGAAAACTATTTTTGACTTTGGTAACAAAACATATGAAAACATATGCAATATGCAATAATGATAAGCAAAAACTAAAGAACACTTGCACATAAGATTTATAGTGGTTCGGCACTCGCCTACTCCACTACCTTCAAGCTTACCCACTTGAAGGATTTTGCAATCCCAATCACTTTTACTTAGTGATCACCACAACAAGGGTTTTACGACGGTTCACCCAAAAACCTTACAATGTGAGTTTTTACGGGCTCAACTCAAACCTAGCATCAAGTGAGTTTTAGGCTTAACTCAAACCTTACACCAAGTGAGTTTTAGAGCTAAACTCAAACCACAATGAGTTTTAGGCTCAACTCAAACTTTTACACCACAATGAGTTTTAGGCTAAACTCAAATCTTACAATATTCAAGATAAATAAAGTTTATCTTTACAACCCAATGGAATGTATAGCAATGAATATCTTACCAATGTAGTTGTACAAACCTCTTAACTTGAGGTGAGAAGAGCTGGAGAGATGAGACTCGATGTTTGCACTTGCTTCTCCTTTTTCACATCACAATGCACATCTAGGAATGGATGAATGGATCTTCTTTGAATGCTTGTCAAAAGAATGGATTTAGATCATTTGTGCTTGTGTGTGTGTCTCTAGTGTGTGTTCACTTGTTGTATCTTGTTCTTGCTCAATCTTGTATTTCTTGTCTTCAAATACCTGCTATTTATACCAAGAGATAGAAATCTGGTCGTTTATAGCCGTTAGAGACAAGACAGAAAAGTAGGTTTTGAAACATGCAAAGTGTGTTTTGAAACATCACATAAATAGACCAAGGTTTCGAAACATACAAGCTTCCAGCTAGACAAAGCACTTAGAGACAGCAGACAAGTGGGAGACAAACACTTATGCCCACTTTGAATATTTTATAAGCACTCACATTCAAATTCAAATTTGAATCTCTTAAGCATGGAGAATGCATTAAAAAATATTTTGAGAAGCATTTAGATAAATACAAAAATTGCAAAACAAATGCATCTTGGTTTTCAAATGAATTTGCTGACAGAATGTCAGAAGTTTCGAAACATGGCATGATAGGTTTCGAAACATACCTCTCTGGAAATGAGGTTTCGAAACATGATATGGAGGTTTCGAAACATAGTCCAAAACCTGATTTGAAAACACATGCAATGCATAGATGTTTCGAAATAGCATACATAGAAATCATTGAAAACCATTTCAAAGGGGTTTCGAAACATGCATCGAAACATGACAGAGTTTTAGAAACATTTGCTTGAAAGCACAATCCACAGCATGTATACACCATAGCTCATTTACATTTCTTTAACTTAAGTAAATGTCCACGTTTTAATTTATTTATATTTTACCTCCATTTACTTTAATACATAAATGTAAATAACGAACTATCCCCTATTTGGATTCAATAAAAATACTTAGAAAATCAAAATCCAAATAAATAAGAAAGTAGATTTTGGGTTTTAGAACAAACTCAAGTTTTAGCAATAATACCACCTCCAAAATATACTTTCTATTTAATGAAAAATTCATTAAAAATCATTTTAGCACTAATGAATGATAGATATCAAATTATCGGGAGTTAGTTTTCTAAAAAGAAAACTCTTTCTTATACTTGTCCTTATAAGGTGCTAACCTTCCAGACTTAGCCAAAAACAGGGTTTTCATTTTCACACAGTGAAACTTGATATTGAAATTGATATATATTGAAAACCACATACTTGACTCATGACTTAGAGATTAAACCAATATATGTTTTTCATCATTAAAACTATTGTACAAAAAGTACAACAACAGAGTTAAGAAATTGTACTATAATGGTATACACTTGACTGTATGTTTTTGATGATGTTAGAGATTACACCACTAATGTTTGGATTGATGGAAAATGTTGTGGCATTCAAAATGAGCAAGTCTTCAAATTTGTAAAACGAAGGTTAGGACTACTTGGGGCAATCTCTAAACCACCCTCCAAAGTCGAGTGTTGCATTCTTTAAATTCCTTTATTTTCTGCAAATTTAAGTTTTAATTTTTGGGTGAGCTTAATTCACCTCTCTTAAGCTAATTAACAAGTTCTTTTAGAAAACAATACTGTAAATGGAAATAGAAAGTGCATGAACTGTGAAATCAAATGTAGGAAAGATAAAGTAGATAACACACGGGATTTATAGTTGTTGTTGCCAAAATACAACAATCTATTTATTTTTTTTTATTGTGGACAGACGCAAGAGTCTCGGGAGTCGTGTCTTCACTGATGAGAATCTTGACAAGCGATTGGATCTGTCAGAGTTCCAAGTCTGATAATCCGACAGTGCTGATGGTCTAACAGGCTGATGATCTTGTGGGCTGATGATCTGGTGGCCCCAAAGTGATCTGGTGGCCTTGAGGATGACGAGAGACCTCGGGGTGGCGGGAGGCCTCAAGATGACGAGAGGCCTCGGGATGATGAGAGGCCTCAAGATGACGAGAGGCCTCGGGATAACGAGAGGCCTCGGGATGACGGGAGGCCTCAAGATGATGAGAGGCCTCGGGATGACGAGAGGCCTCGGACTAACGAGAGGTCTCGGGATAACGGGAGGCCTCAAGATGATGAGAGGCCTCGGGATGACGGGAGGCCTCAAGATGACGAGAGGCTTCAAGATGACGAGAGGCCTCGGGATGACGGGAGGCCTCAAGATGACGAGAGGCCTCGGGATGACGAGAGGCCTCGGAGTGACGAGAGGCCTTGCTGGTGACAAGAGGCCTCGGAGTGACGAGAGCCTCGGGATGACGGGAGGCCTCAAGATGACGAGAGGCCTTGATGGTGACGAGAGGCCTTGCTGGTGACGAGAGGCCTCGGAGTGACGAGAGGCCTCAGATGATGAGAGACCTTGATGGTGACGAGAGGCCTTGCTGGTGACGAGAGGTCTCATGATGACAAGAGGCCTTGCTGATGACGAGAGACCTTGCTAATGACGAGAGGCCTACAAAACGATAGCACTATTAGGGCGCGGGTGGGGGTCCCTACGCAAACCCTCTGATGCTTAAGTTAGATCTCGAGAGAAAATGGAAAATCATACTTCAATTGCTCAAAATGGCGTACCTTGTGATGAAGGCATGATCTCGTATTTATAGCGGAGGAGAGAGAGAAGATGTGCGAGAATCTCGCGGCCCATTTTGAGTGGTTCCCATATCTCAAATTCATGCCCCATTTACCCCTTGATTAAACCTGAATCTATCAAAACTAAAAACATGAAAGTTGTAGATAATTCTCTTATCTTTCCATAGGACTTTTAATCAGGTCAATCGGAGCTCGTATGAGAAAGTTATGGTCGAAAAATTGAAGCAGTGTCATACCCACTCGGCATAACCGAGTGGATCATAAATAACGAGTGGCCACTCGGTCATGACCGAGTGGGGGCCACTCGGTCATGTCCTCTTTTGCCCAACCGAGTGGGGGGCCACTCGGTTATGCCTTCTTTTGCCCTTTTGACTTGGTTCGAGTCCATCTTCCTTCAATACTTGACTCCGAGCCTTCATAGTGTAGGTGCATCAACTTCATACCAGATTTACCCCTTGATTAAGCCCGAATCTATCAAAACTCAAAACATGAAAGTTGTAGATAATTCTCTTATATTTCCATAGGACTTTGAATCAGCCCAATCAGAGCTCGTATGATAAAGTTATACCTGAAAAACTGAAGTAGTGTCATACCCACTCGGCATAACTGAGTGGGCCCTCCCTACTTGGTCTCGGCTCGACCTCTTGCTCCTTCGGCTTATTTCCTCGATCTCCTACAACCCGTTGGGCCTTTGGGCTTCATGTCCACGTCTCACAACTTTTTTAGGTCTTGTAATTCTCCAAGTTTGCAAGGCATATCAATTGCTCCCTACTCTTTTAGCCGGAAGGTTCGGGTGAAAGAGTATCTTATCCTGTAAACTTTTGAACATTACTTCTCTTTTAGCTGCTTCATCTTATACACATCCTCTTGAGCTTGTTTGCACACCGTGCTTTCAAATTTCTAGGCTCTAGTGATTTTCAATTCCTTTGCAGAAGTATGAGGTAGATATACTAGTAAGTTTGCTTTCCATAGATGTCGAACTATGCATCGAACAATGAGTTTGATTTTGCTCCCAGTTATTGAGTCATGTGCCGGACAATAGGCTTGCATTTAATTTTCCTTTATTGTTGGGCTTTAAGCAGGACCATGAGCTTGCGTTTGTTTTTTCTCCCGTTGTCAGGTTATAAGCGGGACAACGGGCTTGAATGTAATTTTACCTCGTTGTCGGGCCGTGAGCGAGACAACGGGCTTGAATTTATTTTTCCCTTGTTGCCGGGCCGTGAGCGGGACAACGGGCTTGAATGTAATTTTACCTCGTTGCCGGGCTATAAGCGGGACAACGGGCTTGAGTTTATTTTTTCCTCATTGTCGGGCCGTCAGCGGGACAACGTGCTTGAATATAATTTTATCTCATTGCCGGGCCATAGGCGGGACAATGGGCTAGATCGCGTTTTACCTCGTTGTCGGGCCATGGGTGGGGCAACGGGCTTGATCGAATTTTATCTCGTTGCCGGGCCATAGGCAGGGCAACGGGCTCGATCGCGTTTTACCTCGTTGCCGGGCCATGGGCGGGGCAACGGGCTTGATCGAATTTTACCTCGTTGTCGGGCCATAGGAGGGACAACGGGCTCGATTACGCTTTACCTCGTTGCCGGGCCATAGGCGAGACAACGGGCTTGATCGAATTTTACCTCGTTGCCGGGCCATAGGCGGGATAACGGGCTCGATCACGTTTTACCTCGTTGTCGGGCCGTAGGCGGGACAACGGGCTTGATCGAATTTTACCTCATTGCCGGGCCATAGGCGGGACAACGGGCTCGATCGCGTTTTACCTCGTTGCCGGGCCATAGGCAGGACAATGGGCTTGATCGAATTTTACCTCATTGCCGGGCCATAGGCGGGACAACTGGCTCGATCGCGTTTTACCTCGTTGCCGGGCCGTAGGCGGGACAACGGGCTTGATCGAATTTTACCTCGTTGCCGGGCCATAGGCGGGACAACGGGCTCGATCGCGTTTTACCTCGTTGCCGGGCCGTAGGCGGGACAACGAGCTTGATCGAATTTTACCTCGTTGCCAGGCCATAGGCGGGACAACGGGCTCAATTGCGTTTTACCTCATTGTCGGGCCGTAGGTGGGACAACGGGCTTGATCGAATTTTACCTCGTTGCCGGGCCATAGGCGGGACAACGGGCTCGATCGAATTTTACCTCGTTGCCGGGCCATAGGCGAGACAACAGGCTCGATCGCGTTTTACCTCGTTGTCGGGCCGTAGGCAGGATAACGGGCTTGATCGAATTTTACCTCGTTGCCGGGCCATAGGCGGGACAACGAGCTTGATCGCGTTTTACCTCGTTGCCGGGCCGTAGGCGGGACAACGGGCATGATCGAATTTTACCTCGTTGCCAGGCTATAGGCGGGACAACGGGCTCGATCACGCTTTACCCCGTTACCGGGTCATAGGCGGGACAACGGGCTCGATCGCGTTTTACCTCGTTGCCGGGCCGTAGGCGGGACAACGGGCTTGATCGAATTTTACCTCGTTGCCAGGCCATAGGTGGGACAACGGGCTCGATCGCGTTTTACCTCGTTGTCGGACCGTATGCGAGACAACGGGCTTGATCGAATTTTACCTCGTTGCCAGGCCATAGGCGGGACAACGGGCTCGATTGCATTTTACCTCGTTGCCGGGCCGTAGGCGGGACAACGGGGTTGATCGAATTTTACCTCGTTGCTGGGCCATAGGCGGGACAACGGGCTCGATAGCGTTTTACCTCGTTGTCGGGCCGTAGGCGGGGCAACGGGCTTGAGTTTATTTTTCCCTCGTTGTCGGCCCTTGAGCGGGACTATGGGCTTGAATTTATTTTTCCTGTAAGCAGAGCATAACAAACAAACTTTCACAAAGCAATGTGTAATGAAAATGCTTACATTTTTTGAAATAAGTGAGTGCATCCACTGTTTCATTTTGGGTCTTATTGTTGCCTCTGAGCACGAAATGTTTAGTTTCTCGATCTTTAACATAGGCTCTCTTCAATGTGTCTGAATTTTGCTCCCAGTTTTCTCTTTGAGGGCATTAATGGTGGCTAATTGCCTTCTT
The DNA here is from genome assembly GCA_036245055.1 of Diospyros kaki. NCBI lineage: Eukaryota > Viridiplantae > Streptophyta > Magnoliopsida > Ericales > Ebenaceae > Diospyros > Diospyros kaki. Next base: position 8,577,640 of record BSEG01000010.1, read on the forward strand.
CTAAGGGCATGTCCTTTCGTTGCTTGTCTGGATGGAATAGGAGGAGTCCCTTTGTAATACCCGGGAAATTATTAAGAGTGTAAATGGGATTTAATGAAGGGTATAACTGGAATTATCAAAAGAATAGGGCTATAGGACACACTAACGCAGTTTTAGATAACCGAATCAGTTGGAGGGAGTACCCCGGACCCTAGATAGCCAAGGAAAATGGTATAGTATCGACGAGCGATTTAAAATATGATTTTTAGTGATAAAATAAATTGGATCAGGAACAGTTTTCAGTACAGCTATCGACCGAGCTGAGAAAATCGAATCGACGTAGGAGACATCCGGAAAGTCAACGGAGCATGTCAAAGACCTATATTTAACGTGTAGAACAACCCTTAAGCAATTTCGGGTTAAATCAAATGGATTTAAGGTCAATTTGACCAGCCGGACCTAAGTGTAGTTTTTTTAATTTTGCCCGAGGGAGGTCGAAACGGTAATTTTTCAGGAGTTTTGAGGGTCAAATGAGATATACTAAACTTGAGGAACTTAGAGGTACATTTGGATTTATCAGGGGTGTTGTGAAAAGGGCAAAATTGTCATTTGAAGAAAACAGGGGTCAAAGTGCAAAAAAAATGGAAATTACACAGTGTGAACGCGCAGCAAAAATCGGTCGCCGCTTTCCACCGCACGTGGGGGCTGTTTCCAGCGATGGGACGGCCAAGGCGGACCTGGGGATGGTCATATACGGCCGAGGGAAGGCTTGGGGACCAAGCTTGGACGGTGATTGGCCAAGATCCGGCCGGAAATTGAGTATAAAAGGGGTGAGGGTTTCGGCCAAAAATTAGCAAGAAAATCGACCGCGTTTGGGTGCGATTTTGAGAGGTTGGATAAGGGGTTATTACTCCTTGCATCGAAGGGAAGAGTTCTGAGGTTTTTGGGAGAATTTTCGTGGAGTTTTAGGGATGTTCCAGCAATGGCCGAAGTCGGGAGGCGGACCGCCTGTAACCGGCCATTTGGGCCCTTTTCCGGTGGCCTTTCGGCCGGAAAATGGTGCCATTCAGATCGACTCTTCAAGGGCTACAAGGGGGTGTGATTGGTTTCTCCATCGGAGCTGTCGCCATCGGCCGGATTTTTGGGGAAGAAGGTGGCGCGTGGCTGCACGCGCCAACTCCCACGCACAGCCACGCGCTGAGCGTGTGTGGGCGCGTGAACAGGGGTAAAATTGATATTTTTCCTCCATTATTTTTATTTAATTATTTTAGGATTTATGGTATTAAAATATTTTGAAAAATAGTTGAGAAAATAATTATTTTGGAATTATCAAGGTAAAAATTGGGAGAAAATGGAGAAAATTAAGGAAAAATTGAGGAAAATAGATTTTAATACTTCTTTAATTAAAGATGATGTTTAGGAAGTATCTTAGCTTGAGGTTGAGTACAAGTTCAAGTATTTGGGGTTTGGCACGCAAATTGAGGCCGTGCACGAGGATCGAGGCGATCCGAATACATTCAAGGTGAGTGGTATGATCCTATCTTTACCTTGTCTTGAAAACATGTTGGAAGGTGTGTAGTGGGTTCAGGTGGGCGGTGTTACCCTCCCGAACCTAGGTTAGACGCAAACGGGGCCAGTTTTAGTGAGCGGTTTTACCCTCCGGAACTTGGTTTGTTCTGCGAAAGCGTTTCACTTATATATTTATGCCATCATTGCATATTGAACATGTGATATATTGCATCAACTGTTTTTACTTACAAAAGAGCCGGTGCATGACGTGCGATTTTCATATCATTGGGGTATTGATATTCGTGTCAATGTTGTTTACTGTGTGGGACGGGATGGGGTCTACTTGAGATTGGGACAATGTTAATCCAGGTGAACGGGTGTCACACTGGGGCACTCGAGGGAACAATGTTAAACCAGGTGAACGGGTGTCACGACGGTGCACTCGAGGGATTAACGTTAGACCAGGTGAACGTGTGCCACAGTGGGACATTCGAGGGATTAAGTATGTCAGGGTGATGTCTCAAGTTAGACGTATCTTGCATGTTGTCGTTTGTCTGAGTATGCCATGATCGTGTGTCTCTCATGCATTATATTAACTGTTTCATACCGTCACTTAGATGTTTTATCATCTAATGTGGGCTATGCCCCTGGAACGTTTAATGTTCCAGCCAGGGACTGCTGCAAGGGCAAGGACGTGGCCGGTTGAAGGTCAAAGGTGCTTAGTTTAATAGTCATTGTGACGTTTTTAGTATGTATTTTAGGTTGTAAATGAACAACTGTATAGTGGCGATATTGTCATCTGATCTGTGCTATGTTAAAAAAATACCATGTAAGAACTACAGTTTTTGATATTAATGTATCCGCTGTGTTGTATAATGTCTCGTTTAGTTTAAGATTACTGATCTTGGTAGTTAAACGGGCAAGGCTGGGGTTCTCAAGGTTTGTATATGCATGTGAAGATTGTTCTTGATATATCGCGCGTGTTGAACTTGAAGAAAAAAAAAAAAAAAAAGAAATCCCGGGAATACCCTTATAGTGACACGCCTGGCGAGATGGGGTGTTACACCCTTACCATAATTTCACTGCCCGAGATGACATGCATGGGCTCACGAACTGGTTCATTGTCTAGAGGTGGATTCTCTCCGTAATCCCTTCCTCTCTCTTGACATCTCTGATTTGATCTCCCCTGCTCTTCCTGTCTATCTTCTCTTTTTTGAGGATCACCATCTTTGACCTGTACGTACCTTTGAAGATGTCCTTCACGAACTAGCATCTCAATCTGATCTCTTAACTCCTGGCACTGGTTAGTGCAATGACCACGGGTTCTATGATATCTATAATATTCTTCTCTATTCTTCCCCATTGGATGGTCAACCTTTTTCGGGAGTCTAATGAGACCTGACCCTTCGATAGCTACAAGTATGGTTGACCAAGGTGTAATGGTGGAATTGGGGCAGAGGTATATCTGATCCCCTAACCCGCCTGGAGTCCTCTTCAACATCGCTTTCCTACCTTTTTCGCTCTCTGCCCTCATTCCCAACTACAGCTCTCATAACTTCCGTATGGAGCACGTATTTATTTGCTCTAGTAAACAAACCTGCTAGGGATGTTGGTGGGTCCAAAGATAATGATTCTTGTAGGGTAGTTAGTCTCGTTCCGTGTAACATAGCAGATACTGCCATTGCAATTGGTAAATCATGTACTTCGAGGGTGGCGTTCCGAAATCTATCCATATACTGACGCAGAGTTTCTTTGTTCCCCTGTCGAATACTGAGCAAGTATGTGGCGTCTTTTTTTCCTTTGACTATTAATCATAAATGCCTTGACAAATTCCGTTCTAAGCTGACCAAATGAAGAGATAAAGGCCTCAGGTAAACTGTTGAACCATGTCTGGGCATGCCCTGACAGAGTTAAGGAGAAAGCTCGGCACATTATGTCGTCATCCCATCCATGCAATATCATCAGTGACTCATAATTCTAAACATGATCATATGGGTCATCTTTTCCTGACTAAAGGCTGATTTGTGGCTTTTTGAATTTTCGAGGCAGCGGCCTCTCCAGTATATCTACAGTAAAAGGACATTTTCTACGTTGGTGCTCTTCTGTTGCAGGGATTAATTTTTTCCACTCAAGCACCTCTTCTACTACTCTTTTCATATCATCACGCATAGTAGCTGTTGTCTGATTGTCCAGTCTTGTTGGTGTACTGGCCACTGTTTCATGATACCTTCATCTTTGAGGGCTTCTGGTTCTGTTTTCCATTCTTGGGTTTTCATTTCTTCGGGGTACAGAATAAGGGTTCTTTCTTGGTGGTGGCGATCTAGGCCTACCCTCCCGTCGAGGTATAGGTCGAGAATGAGAATCGAGAGTAGCTTCTTGGTAGGAATCGGCCCCCACCTCGAGCTGAGGTTCTGGAGATGGCATAAACTTTTTCAAAATATCGGGCAACGTCCCTATCGGCATAATACCTTGGAGGATACCAGCCATGTCTCGAAGTGCTTGCATGCCCTCAACGTGTTGTTGTCTCAATGCTTCATATTCCTCCCACGGGACTGTGCGTGGTGGCTGTCGTGAAGTCCTGGCTTGGTCAGTAGGTGGCGGCCTTGAGCCGATAAGTAGTGGTGGTGGGACTGATTGGTTCCCACCTGCGAGCTGGGGGAAATGGAACGATCACCTCCTTCGGGTTGTGCATTATGAAGGGGAGGAGGTGCTCCCTGTTGTTGAGAGTTCCGTGGTGATAGGCGTGTTTCTACGCCTTGAGAGAGAGTTCATCGGTGTCCACGGGTGTTTGCCATTCTTAAGTTGACTTTTTGTCTTGCGTTTCTCACAGACGGTGCCAATTGTTGTTGCCAAAATACAACAATCTATTTTTTTTATTGTGGACAGACGCAAGAGTCTTGGGAGTCGTGTCTTCACTGATGAGAATCTTGACAAGCGATTGGATCTGTCAGAGTTCCAAGTCTGATAATCCGACAGTACTGATGGTCTAACAGGCTGATGATCTTGTGGGCTGATGATCTGGTGGCCCCAAAGTGATCTGGTGGCCTTGAGGATGACGAGAGACCTCGGGGTGACGGGAGTCCTCAAGATGACGAGAGGCCTCGGGATGACGAGAGGCCTCGGAGTGACGAGAGGTCTCGGGATAACGAGAGGCCTCAAGATGACGAGAGGCCTCGGGATGACGGGAGGCCTCAAGATGACGAGAGGCTTCAAGATGACGAGAGGCCTCAAGATGACGAGAGGCCTCGAGATGACGAGAGGCCTTGATGGTGACGAGAGGCCTTGCTGGTGACGAAAGGCCTTGCTGGTGACGAGAGGCCTCGGGATGACGGGAGGCCTCGGGATGACGAGAGGCCTTGATGGTGACGAGAGGCCTTGCTGGTGACGAGAGGCCTCGAAGTGACGAGAGGCCTTGCTGGTGACGAGAGGGCTCGGAGTGACGAGAGACCTTGATGGTGACGAGAGGCCTTGCTGGTGACGAGAGGTCTCATGATGACGAGAGGCCTTGCTGATGACGAGAGACCTTGCTAATGACGAAAGGCCTATAAAACGAGAGCACTGTTAGGGCGCGGGTGGGGGTTCCTACGCAAACCCTCCGATGCTTAAGTTAGATCTCGAGAGAAAATGGAAAATCATACTTCAATTGCTCAAAATGGCGTACCTTGTGATGAAGGCATGATCTCGTATTTATAGCGGAGGAGAGAGAGAAGATGTGCGAGAATCTCGCGGCCCATTTTGAGTGGTTCCCATACCTCAACTTCATGCCCCATTTACCCCTTGATTAAGCCCAAATATATCAAAACTAAAAACATGAAAGTTGTAGATAATTCTCTTATCTTTCCATAGGACTTTTAATCAGGTCAATCGGAGCTCGTATGAGAAAGTTATGGTCGAAAAACTGAAGCAATGTCATACCCACTCGGCATAACCGAGTGGATCATAAATAACGAGTGGCCACTCGGTCATGACCGAGTGGGGGCCACTCAGTCATGTCCTCTTTTGCCCAACTGAGTGGGGGGCCACTCGGTTATGCCTTCTTTTGCCCTTTTGACTTGGTTCGAGTCCATCTTCCTTCAATACTTGACTCCGAGCCTTCATAGTGTAAGTGCATCAACTTCATACCAGATTTACCCCTTGATTAAGCCAGAATCTATCAAAACTCGAAACATGGAAGTTGTAGATAATTCTCTTATATTTCCATAGGGCTTTGAATCAGTCCAATCGGAGCTCGTATGAGAAAGTTATGTCTGAAAAACTGAAATAGTGTCATACCCACTCAGCATAACTGAGTGGGCCCTCCCCACTTGGTCTCGGCTCGACCTCTTGCTCCTTCGGCTTATTTCCTCGATCTCCTATAACCCGTTGGGCCTTTGGGCTTCATGTCCACGTCTCACGACTTTTTTAGGTTTTGTAATTCTCCAAGTTTGCAAGGCATATCAATAGTGATTTGGCATAACCCGACCTACTTCACTACCTTTGGTCCTCACTAAGAATTTTCAAATACTTATTGTTTAGCTTTTACTAGGCTTAGCTAGAACCTTTTACATAGCTTTTCATAGGTTTAGTTGGAACCAACTTTTACCAAGCTCAACTACAACCTTTTTAAGCTTTTTACCAAGTTAAGACACTAACCTTTTTTCTTTTAGTTAGGCTCAACAATAACCCTTATAATAGTTTCTTTTAAAGAATATTGAGCATAAGCTCATGATGTTAAAAAAAAAAAAAACCCTCAAAGGATAAGAAAGAAAGCTCATGATAGATTTCAAGATTACAAACAAAGAATATGAAAGATAGAAAGTAAAAGCATTTCACTCTCTAAGTGTGAGATCACTTGTAGACTTGAAGACAAATGAATAAATTGGCTTTCAGCTCAGTTCTTTCTTTTTCTTTCTCTTTTTTTTCATTCTCCTCAAGAAAACATTTTCACTCAAGTTAGCTCAAGTAGAAGAGGTATGATCTTGAAGACATTTGATATTTATATCTTTCCATTCTTCACTGCTCTTTTGTAGTTTGTCCAAAGGATAAAGTCAATAAGCCTATAACCTATAAGTGTAATATCCCAAATTTTTAAAAGGGCTCAAGAGTAATTTTAACTTGGGTCATAGGTGAAATTATCAAAAGATTTGGGACTTAAGTATAATTTTTTATAGTTATTAATATCGAATCGACTGTGGGGAATGCCCTAGAACGTAGATGACTAAGGAAATTGATATGGTACTGACGAACATTTTCAGATATGATTTATGAAACTAAAAGTGGTCAGATCAAAAATAATTTTCGATACAAATGTGATTCAGGCTGAAAAATCTAATTGTCGTAGAGGACTCCCGATAAGTCAACAGAACCCTAAGGGGTCCGATTTTGCAAGGATCAACCCTGAAATGATTTCAAGATGAAACATACGTCCCGTGAGAGTGCAAAGGCAAAATCGTCCTTATCAAGTAAGTCATGAGTTATTAATTTTAGATTTTTAGTGTCGTAATGTAAATTAATTTGATATTTAAGGATGTAATTGCAATTAGAGAATTGCACAGGTGAAATAGAGATAAAATTAGAATTTAAATATATAATTTTCCTATTATTATGTAATATGTAGTTATATATAAAAATATATATATATATGTACGTAGTTGTTTGGGTGCGTGGAGGCCATGCCTTAGCAAAATCTCATGGCCATATATAGCTCTACAAACTTTTCTGCAAGTAGGTACGTAGGGTGATGTCTGGATGCATAGGGTGATGGCCAAGGCAGTGAGGAGAGGCGATGTTTCGGCTATAAAAAGGGAAGGGAGCAAGCAATGGTGAGAGAGGAATCAGAGAGTTGCAATGAGTGAAAGAAGGGGTGGCTAGCAGCAGAGGTAGCCGGAGGTGGCCGAATTCAGCCATGGCAGCACCGGAGCTACAATTACAGCAACTGGGAAGCACAGCAACGGTCGCGACAAAGGCTGGAGAGGGTGTGGGCAACGACCAGCGAGGCTGTAGTGGCGGCGGGCACGAAGGTAGCTAGCGGAGCAGGTGGATTAGCGAGGCCCTATTCGAGCAAGAAAGAGAAGCAGGGGAGAAGAAAGAAGAAGAAGGGAATAAAGAAAAAGAAAAGGAAAGGAAAAGGAAAAGGAAAAAAGAAAGAAAAAGAAAATAGAAAAAGAAAACAGAAAAAAATGTGAAAAAATAGGAAAAAATCTCCAAAAATTCTAAGAATTAATTTGGGGTTAGAGGAGTATCCTCGGAGCCAAAAAATTGATCGGGTACACATTTCGAGATACAATGGAAAGAAAAACCTAATATCATGTTTTAAAGTGTTTAAAACATGAGCTTAAAGATCATGCGGTTCAAACCCTTCAATTAGGGTTTTATGCCCAAGGGTTATAATTAAATAACCCTAAGTGGTTCTTTTCATGGTAGCCACAAATAGCCAAGAAGCCATGAGATGCATGAAAAATAGTGTGCCTCTAATTAAGCCATTGATATTGTGTGACGTGCATGTGAGAGAGCTCACACATCGCCCCTTTTGAGCTAGCACTTTTCAAACCTTAGGAAACCTCCCCCTTGGAGGTCTTGGTGTTTTTTGCTTGCATGGATACCGTTAGAAGCCGAATGCTTGGATGGCTTTGTGATCGCCTCTATCAAGTATTGGTTTTGAATATTTGCTTCAAGAGGTAATCCATGACCCATTCCTCCATAATCTATTCCCTTTGAGAGATCTTAAAGGAACTTATAGTTAAAAATTTTTATTTTTATGTTGTGCTTATGATCCGTAAATTCCTTTAGCGGTATCAAAACCTGTAATGGCTTGAATTTAGTTATTCAATGTTGTGTCATGCCTTGATATTTAATATGTTATTTTGATGATTATTTTCTAAGTGTGGGATAAGGGTTAAGTGTGTAAGCTAGGTGATTAAGCTAGATTTTCGGTGTTGTGTGAATAAATATGTATGTTAGTGTTTTGTGGGACGTAGGAAAATAATTATTGAAGTTTAAGAGTGATGGTGGAAGAGCATCTGGATGGTTGAAAATAGGATTTGGATGAGGGAGGAAGCATCCCGATGAGAGCAAGGCCATCCGGATGGCTTGAGGGCATTCAAATGTAGTATTAGGGAGGTCTGATTCGGATGCTACAGTGGCCAATCTGGATTGCTTGTGAGCAATTCCGATGGGGTGTGGAGCAATTCGGATTGCCCTATTTTCTGTGTACGATTTTCAACTTGTAGCCCGATTTGACCATGTTTCAGTTCGAATCTCTCAAAACTCAAAACATGAAAGTTGTAGATATTTCTCTTTTCATTCCATAGCATCTTAAATCACCTCAATCGGACCTCGAAAGAGAGAGTTATGCCCAAAATTCGTAGAGGTGTCGAGGCTGCCACTTTCCATTCAAATGAGTTAGGAGTAGAATTAAGTGAGCCATCCGAATGACTCACTATATCATTCGAATGACCCTTATAATGCTTGGGCCTCTTATTCGAATGGCCTAATCTATATTCAAATGGCTCTCCTATTTCTTAAATCTCACATCCGAATATCTCGCGCACAATATGAATACATGTATATATATATCATCCGAACTGCCATTGACTTGGGAAATACATAGAAACTTCTAGATTTGGAAAAGTAAACAAATGGATAAGCATAACTTATGAGGAAAATATAAAAGAGGGAAATTGTGATAAAAATATAAAAAATAATAGAGGAGATAAACTCGTAAGTCTCTGTGTTTTCTTCAAACCCTCTTCCCTTTCTTCAACAGTGAGCTAAACCTTACCGTCCAAGGAGTATCTAGCCACTATTAAGCAACATAGAAGATGCAAGAAGGCAAATTCCCTTTTCTTTCTTCATTTTCCTTGGATTCTATCTTACTGTTAAGTTGGGATACGGGCTCTAAGATCTTGGTTGTGACTTTGTTACTTAAATGAGATGTTTTAACGGCCATGTGAGGTTTGTTCCTCCCCACTATTCCTAAGGAATGGGGTTTTGACTGTAATTTTGCATGGGAGACTTGTCTCTTCTCCATGCCTGGTTATGGTTCGTATACCCTAAAATATCTACCCTAAAATATCTTACTGTGCTCTTGAGGCTTAAGTAAGAAATCTGTGCTTCAGTGTTACTTGTTAGCCATGTTAACCATATTCATAAACTAAAAATAACTTTAAATTGCATATATTGCTCACTGTCATGGCATGTCTTGAGATTGTGATAACGGTGTATGGGCATGACTTGACTTGTTCTCTTCATCACATCCCATGGGTGAGCATGAGCATACATTTATATTATCGTTTCACTTGCATTGATATGTGGCTACCCTACGTGTTGCATATGCATTGAGAAGTGTGGAGATGACTATGCGCACTGCAATTGTATACCACCGGGATATATCCCCCAAAACTAGTAGGCACTAGCCTGACTGGGGTTACACTCCTACGGTGACGACTGAAGGGCACGTCCAGTGGTGACGACCATGTGTGAGATTATATATATATATATGAGATAGGACCTATGGTCCATATGTTATCATAGTTTCTCTGGGTGTAGGTATTAGCTACAGGCCGGTATGTATTGTGATGCGTTTTATATTATTATGTGAGGCCACTGGCCAGTTATGTGCTTACTGGATTTTGTGTGATATGGATAGCATTATCCTCATGGGTGGGTGCATGGACCACGCATTATGATCTATTATCAACATATATATGCTTATCGGACACCATTCACCGCACCTATATCACATTGTTTGCTGCCATGTTTTTCCTTCCTATTTCTTATACTTGCTGAGCTTTGTAACTCACGTTGTACTCTCCTCCATTCCAGGTAAAGATAAGGGTATAGCTGGCGAGGAGTCAAGCAAGAAAGACGAGTAGTTGTATGTGCGCGCGAGTCTACTCTCTTGTCAAAGGTCTTGGGAGATGATGTTGTGATTGTATAGAACCCTATTTTGTATTGTGTAACCTAAATAGATCTATGCTTGTAATGTTTAAGGTTTATTATATTGATGTGGGTTTAATGGTGGATGCTTTATGTATGTATGCTTGTGGTTAGTTAGTAATCCTTGCATTATCCGTAGTGCCCTCTCTTCCAAGTTACCCAGGGAATAAGGTAGCTTGGGGGAGGGAGTGTTACAAAGCCAGCTCTATAGGAAATAGATTCAATATATATATATATATATGTTCAGTTTGTTTATTTGATCAAATTTATGATGATTTCTAATTGGGTCTATGGCAAATCCATGATTTTAATAAGATTAAAATCCGTATTCCATGATTTTAATGAGATTAAAATCAGTATTTCATGGTCCATAATTTTAATGACATTAAAATTGGTATTTTATGTGGAATAATCAGTCTATGAAGTGTTTATAAGAGGTAATAATTGATTTGATCAATTAAAAGTTAGAAAACTATAATTAAGGTATTGGATGTGGTCCATGATTTTATTTTGTGTTGGCACTATGTTTTTCCCATGATATGGAATTTGTTGGGCCATTGGTACACTTGTAGATATATGGCATCCATCGATGACCCCAACACAATCCTAACATTGATAGATGGCTCTCAACCACGTAGATATGTACAGGATACCTTATTTAAATATACTAAATAAGGTTAAATTTAATTTACCTTAAGAATAGATAAGATATTGGGTTGAAACATATGTAAAGGAACATTATGTTAAAGAATGAAAGGCATATAATTTCAGTCTCAAGCCTACATAGGATTCAAAACATGGTGAAAGATTGCACTAATGGTTTGTGTAGAATGCTAAAACCTTTCTGCAGACATATGCACCCTTGTATTGTGGCATAAAATGAGCAAAAACTATTGGGTTTGCACAAGTAATGGCACCACACACTCAAGAGAGGGGGTGAATTGGGTATTTATAAATTTTAAAACTTTGTGGAGATTTTCAAAGATAAATATGAAAACAATGAAACACAAGCAAAAGAAACAACAATATATGCTAGAGACATAAGAGATTTATAATGATTCGGCTCAAATCTAGCCTACTCTACTACCTTAGTTCCCCATTAAGGATTTCAAAATCCATTATTACCTCTTACTTAACTAAGTAAGCCCTCTAGCAAAATGTTAAGAACTAAAACCTCCTACTTATACCAAAGTAGGCCCTCTAGGTCACAAGTTAAGAATTACAACAAAGAAGAACAAAGAGAAGATCTTAGAGTTGACACTCTCAGTTATAATAATCTCTCAAATAAAGATACAAAGGCTAAAACAAAATGATACAAATGATATATGTAGCATTTTTGAGAGAAAAATAAAAGCACAAGTACTAATGAGAAGTATGAATACAATTGTAAGCTCAAATCACTTCATTCCCATCCATTAGTCTACTCTAGTGTATCATTGGGCTAGTATTTTTAGGTTTCTCTCATGCATTGAAGAAAACTAAACATTAATAGTCGTTGGGAAACATTTAAAGCCAATAAAAACTAGTCAATAAACATGTTAGAGAAGAAATGATTGACATTTTACCAAATAGTTGACAATTTCCTTCAAGAAATTTGAAAAAGAACTTCTGGCTTTAGGCAAATGGATGACTTTTAGAGAAAAATGGTTAACTATTTTGTTAACAAGTCAACATTATACAGTGATGATCAACATTTTTTGAACTTACATGAAAAAAATAGAGTGAAAAATTGCTTGGTCGATAGTTCACAAGAACATTCAACAGTTTTTTCATATCTCATTCAATTAAAACTAAAAATAGTTGACTCTTTTCTAAAATGGTCGATAGTTTGTAACTACAAAATGCTCATTTACCCTTTGGCATTATTTGGATTTTTCATTTTAGATTTCTAAAGATAAAATATATCTCATTTGATTTCAAAATGAATTTTCTTTAAGATTCGAATCTTGTCTTTCAAGTTGAAAATTCACACCCCAAAAAGATTTTGAATTTTCATTTTCAGGTTCTAAAAACATAAAGTTTTTCATCATCAAAATATTATCAAAAGCAAAACAACAAAAACATGGTCACCTACTCTTGAATTGAATATGTTTCTTATGTTTAAGTTTTTGAGAGTTTAACTCTTTGCAAAACCTCTAGAACAAAGGTGGTCACATTCTGAAATTCTCATCGCATCGCCCTTTATGTATGCTCAATATCTTAATCACAAAATTGTGGGTCTATTAATGCCGGGGTCGTGTAAGGTAGCCTATTTTGTGGTTTAATTTGTTGCAAAATACTATACATAAGCATGTCCATATAGAACTTATCCATTTCAAGTTCCTCATTTGATGTACAAGCTAATGATCTGTTAGATGATTGTGAATGCGACATTTGCAAGCATGGGAAATCACACAATTCCACTAGCAAATTGTGATAACAAGGAAATTAATGGTCATACATTATTATACTCAAAATCTAGAATAAGAAACTACAAACATGTCTAGAAAGTTACTCATGTAACATTAAAAACATCACAAGAACGTAGAAAAGTATAATTACTAACATCTGCTATAGCTTAAGATCATCTCTCACAAATACACCACCACTACAACTTAAATGTTTTTGGCCAATCTTTCTTCCTATTCTTTGGTAAGTGAATAAAGATAAGAAAAACCTTCTTGTTAGTCACAAATAATTGTGTGACCCTGGCATAAACTTTGTGGTTGAATCCTTCAAGTAGGCTCAATGCATCAAATGCATCCACCACCAACTTTGGGAGTTCCTCGTCCCATTTGTCAACCTCCTGACCACACAACTGTTGAGAATAGTCGTATACCGCATACATGTAATGTAGTAGAAAAATAAAAATTTAAAACAACTATTCTCATTCACCAAAACTTCGATCCTTATATTTTTTGTGTAATTTAAAACAACTAAGAATGTAAATAATTAAGTTATCTCATTCATAGCTTTTTGTAGATCTCTAATCTTGTCAAATCAAATTGCACAAATGCCTAGTCTCTAACGATGATCCACACATAAACCAACATTAGATCTCCAAGCTTGAACTCTTCAATCTTGGAGTGGATCTTCAATCTCGAAAAATGCTAATTTTTTCCATCCCATAACCCTAGTGGAGGCTTAATGGGGTATTTATAAACTTTAAAGCTAGGGTTAGGTTATAATCCTAACCTAACTGGGGTTTAATTTTACCATCCATCCTTTTGACTTAAATACCCCTTTTTGTGTATTTAATTACATCATTACCTTATTTATTTAAATATCACATATTTAAATAATAATTTGCTTCTTTATTTAAATATCACATATTTAAATAAATTTATTAAGTTTTCACTTAATATCCGATATAATCATTGCTTAATTTCCTTTCATGTGGGACCCATTAGGTCCTTACTAAGTTGGCAATAAATATAAAATACAATCATAATTAAAATTAGGATTAAATAAATTAAACACTTTAATTTATCATTAATTCGTCAATTAATCAATTTATACTTATAGATCATGATTAACATTAGCAATATGTCATGACCAACCATTTGGTAATAAAGTCAATTGATTTGACTAGACCTTTGGATAAATGGTTATCGTGTAATTTAATTATTTCTTCATACTATATTCCCATTAAGTATAGAGTATGGAAGTGGTGTCAACTATATTTTCTTAATGATATATTTTTTTTATACCAAATTGATCAAATCTATTGACATGTGAAATTTGAAACTCCTTGGTCGAGAAATTCCTTTCGAATTTCCTTTCCACCTTCGTAGAGAAATTTTCGAGCTATATACCAATTTATCAAGCTGTTGTAGGATATACTTTCTTATAGGCAAGAATGATAGATCCTATATTGATTACTCTACTACCTCCATATGTTTCATGCTATACTCAGGTACTACCAACCCATGGCTAGAGCAACTAAAAATACTGTCAAAATATAATAGTCCACATACAAGATTCTATGATAATCTCAAGTTTGATAATCACTTACACTATATCGTTACGAGAGATGTTCCATAACATGCAAACTATGCTCCATATGGAATTCTCTTGATGGGTCCATCCAATGAACTTGTTTCCTAGCAAGTATTCACATGTTCGATCAAGTGCTCCCACATTTTAACTTGTGATTATAGTTACTTTATTCACAAGAAAAAAATTTAACATGTGCTTAGTCTATCTTCACTATCAATGTCCTATCTTGACAGTACTACGATTATGGATATTTTAGAGCTTTGCATTGTATAATAAGAAACTCACCATTATAAACACTTTTGATTTCCTATATACTGCATTTGTTTTAGGAACTTTATCAAACAAGCATACAAATATGTATTCAATAAAGCTCATCGATAAATGTCATACTAGAATTGAGTTTATATAAATAAAATAGTATTTTACATAGACACCTCTATGACTCTAGCTCACAACACTAACATCAATCTTACTTTTTTTTTCCCATGTGATTCAAAATCTTACCTCTAAGACTTGAATACGATAGTGTTTCATTTGTATTTCCATCCCCACGTGACGCTTTTTTGTTGCTTGGAGATGCCCATCCTAGAACGTTCACTGTTGACCCTTCCAGTGTTTGCTAAACAGGGAAGGGGGGGGCATAGCTACTGTTGGTCGAGGAGGGCAGTCGCATTGACGCGTGTGCGTTGGTTGTTACCTGTTGCAGCCATATTGTCCCCAAAGACGAGTTTCAAATCCTGGTAATGTGGCATCCCTTGTTTCTTAAATTTGTTGGCAAATTCATACGCAACCTTTGTGGTGTTAAATATTGGTGTTTGTAATATTTGTGACCGAATGCCAGATATCCCTAGGAGTTGTGACTATTTGTGACGGAATGCCAGTCTCTTTAAGCAGACTTAGAAAAGCATTAATTGAATTTTGTGCGCAACTAATTATACTTGTGTTCGTGAGATTATCGTCCTTATATGATCCCTTGTCGTTTGTACCTTTGATTTTCGCAGATAAAGTAAATTTCAAGTGAAAACTTTATCTTACTGTGCAAGACAATGAATTGAACTCACGATCTACTAATACGAATCCTAATTTATCATAACTCAATCACTTAATCTGTATCTTGGGACATATTTACCTTCTTTATTTGCTTTATGGTGTATGGAATGGAGGGATCTGATTTTTTCATTCATTTCCTCCCGGATTCGATGCCATTATGGGTTCGTAAAAATTCCCATCTGTCACTGTCCGTTGGTGACTTGGGCATCCATTACTATTAGGCAAGCAAAAAGTGACTACTCTGCATCATCCACCCATGACCTGCCTTTCCCCTCCTCAACCTCAACTACGTCCTCGTTCTCAAAACCAAACATCAATCAACTATACCAGAATGCATAAGAGTTTTCATTTAAACACACTACTACATATGATTAGGATAAAAAAAAAAATGCTTAGATAGAACATTATAATGTGTTAGTAGCTCTAACGTATGTGAAATTTTCATTTGGATGACAGTACGAAGACTGTTGGTCGTCGGAAGGTGGTTACTAAAAAAAGTTGGTAGTGAGGAGGATTGGACTCACTATAGGTCACTAAGAGTTTGCTGTGATTAGTTGTCTCTCTTGCAAAACTCTCCAGTTGTCGGATCCATACATTGTCAGGAGAGTCGTCGAATCCGCACATTGTCAGCGAGCGGGAGGGAGGGTCATCAGATGTACTACGTCCTTTGCTTGAAACTCGCTGGCAAAGAGCTTAAAGGTCACCAGATCAGGTTGAGGAGTCCTTGAAGCATAAAAGGTCACACAGGCAGTCACATAAAAGGTCAAATATGGTGTGGATCTCATCTTGCTAAATCTGATGCTCGTGCTACTACTAGAGTTACTCATTGATGAGCTAGAAGCAGACGTCAGACACCAACAACAGGGTGACTGGATCTATTGTCCAAGCTGAAACTCACTGGATCTGGTTGTTTCTGGCATGGACATAGCCCTGGATTTAGTCATGGAATCATTGAAATTGCTCAACTTTGGGACTATTGCAGCCGTTAGCAATATTTGGACTTCTCTCGTTGTGCACCAAAGTTGTTGCTGGATGCCGCCTTACAACAACAGAAGCTCAGGTTAGGTGTAGGGGTGGAAGAACAGAGCCTATATTATATTGGTGTAGGACTTTTGAGGTGAGATAAAAAGTTTCAAAAATGAAAATATACTAGCTTTTTAAATTCATTCCACTTCTAAAATTATTGCCAAAATTTTGAAAACAAACACAACTTCCACCTTTCATTCTAATTTTTTGGAATGGAAAGAAAAATTTGAAAGCACTAGTGATTCTATGCAAGAGCTCGAGGACTATGTTTCCAAAGGTAGCTCAAGCGATGACCCACCCACCACGCCTCACGATGATAAGAATGACCTTATGGGTGTGTTCAAATCTTCCCATATCTCTAGTGTGTGGACATTTTCTATAATTTTTTATGTACCAAAAAGAATAATTTAAGGACTAAAAATTTGTGAAGTTCTATATCACAATAAGTTATCTAATTCATTCAAGTAAAGAATGGATTGAGGCTGCCATACAAACACATACGGTTTCTAAGATATATATATATATATATATATATGAAAGGGAAACACTAAAATAAGTTGATATAATAAAATATTTTAAAGAAATAACAACGGTTAAACAACTTGCATTCCTTCTTTGCTTAAATAAAACAACTCACTCACTACTATTGTCCACGTATATATATAAACGATAATATGCATTTTGTATGACATAATTGTAATTTAAGGAAACCACACCATTAGAGAAGAAGGGTCACAAAGCTAAACAACGATACAAGAAAAGGCTTCAACAAACCAGGCATGGATATGGGTGAAGGGAAGCCTGTATGGAGGCTTCATTCTTCAATCATACTACCAAAGAGATGCTCTTCTGGGTTCCAACATTTTGTGGTTTTATCTCCCAAGTGGCAGCCTCATATGCTTCATCAGGGAGGATAAACGGCAAAGAGATCTCCCGAATCATCAACTCACCGCAAAATGGGCATTCGCTAGCTATGGCATCGTCCAGTTGTGATCGTATCTGCAAGTAGTATGCATGTAAACGTTTAGTAAGTCTGTCCAATTTACTGGCCTAGAAGCATGATTCCAGAACTGGTTAGAAGAGGAGAATGAGCATATTCTAGGACAAATTGGAGGAGAAAAATATAATGACATCATTTGCATCAGGAACATGGCAAAAACACCAAAGGTGTTACCATGAAAATGGAAGACATTTACTCCATGGGATTTATCGACTCTTTATACTATGTACATCAAATTTGACACATTTGAAGGGCTAAGAAATGCATGAGACATGGCCGTATGTGAACATGAAAGAATGGGCCAAATAGCATTTCCATGCTTTCTTCATCATCAATTTTGAGTTGCTTATAAAAGCTATATACCACCAACCTTATCTGTACGTGTCATGGTAGTTATGGATTCTTCCACAGTTAAGGCAGCATTTGAATCCTTGAATTCACCTCCCAATAATGTTAGTTGCCTCTGCAAATCCAGTATATATTCTGCCTGCAAACGGTTCATTTGAAGAAACGATGAGAGAAAAAATAAGCAAAAGAGATTTTGCTTCTGAAATATTGCTACTCACTTTAAGAATCTGTTGTATGTTCCATATATGCACAGTTAGAATTAAGATAGTTTGGTCATTTATCTCTGACATGAACCACAAGCACCAACCGAAGTGCCATATAGATTGATTGTGGATGATTATAAACTAAATCCTTTCCAGTAACCTCACATCCAGGAATTGTTATTAGGTTTCTAAATATCTACAATATTTTTTTTAATTAATAAAGGACATAACTAAATCTGCTCAAATCAGCTTAAGTGCAGCACTTAGATAAGAAGTTCATTATTGGTGCAAAACAATACATGTGGTGGGCTAATGGTGGAACCCTTCCAGACCAACTTTTTCATGATTTTAAGGGTGAAAACAAAACTCGCTTACATGATGAGAGAGAATAACAGGAAAATTGTCATGGCTTTACATACTAAAGGATCACCTTTCTGCCAGTGTAAATTGTCCATACAGAGGGCGACAATTATAATTGTAGTACGGACTCTATTGTAATTTTACACAATTCACTCTCATATGCAGTTGTCTTTATCATCTGACAACAAATTGCCAGAATTAGTAACAATATTCTTATCGCTTGTATAGGAACACTGTGAAGATGGAAAGAAATGAATAAAATATTTGCAACGTTTCCAAAGCAACATGTGTAAGCCCCAATGTCGCTTTAGTGAATCCCAAGCTCCTCAAGAACAACAACATATTCAGTCTTTATCCCACTATGTGGAGTCAGTTTACATAAATTCTAAACTTTTATGTATTTATGTCTTTTGTCATATCTTCATTTAGACCCATACACTTCATATCAAATTTTAATGTCTCTCCCAAAATCTTCTTGGGTCTGCCTCTATCTCTTTTTTTTTACTAATTGTTCCATTTCATCAACTCTCCTCACAAAAACGTCTCTTCATCTTCTTCTCACATGACCAAATCATCTCAGTCTACTCTTCCTCATCTTCTCCTCGATTGGCACTACTCCTACCTCATTACAAATAACCTCATTTCTAATTTTATCTTTTCTTGTATGACCGCACATCCATCTTGGCATCCTCATCTTCGCTATGCTCGTCTTTTACTCATGAGGATATTTAATTGTTCAACATTCTGAGCCATATAACAAAACTAGTCTTATAACTGTCCTATAAAATTTTCCTTTCAGTTTAAATGGAATTTTACCATCACATAACACCCCCAATGCATTTCTCCATTTTAGCCAACTTGCCTTAATTCTATGTATGACATCCTCGTGAATTTCTCCATCTTTTTGAATCACTGATCCCAAATATCGAAAATGGTCTTTTCTTTGTATGATTTGGTCTTCCAATTTTATTATAACATCCTCCACTCTTGCATTCTTACTAAATTTACATTCCATATATTCTGTTTTCCTTCTACTTAATTTAAATCCCTTAGATTCTAAATTGTTTCTCCACAACTCAAGCTTAGTGTCCACTCCCTCTTTTGTTTCATCCACCAACACTATATCATCTGCAAATAACATACACTATGGCACCTCTATTTGAATGTGTTTAGTGAGTTCATCCATTATTAAAGCAAATAAGTATGAACTTAGTGTAGAACCTTGATGCAGTCCCATTGTAATTTTAAACGGTTCAGTATTCCCTCCACATGTTCTGACCTTTGTCTCTATACCATGATACATGTCCTTAAGGGCTTGTATATAGACTATTCGGATTCCTTTCTTCTTTAAAACCCTCCATAATATTTCTCTAGGGATCCTATCATAGGTCTTTTCTAGATCTACAAACACTATATGCAGGTTCTTCTAATGATCCCGATACCTTTCTATTAGGCATCTCAGTAGATATATAACTTACATTGTTGACCTATCAAGTATGAAACCAAACTGATTTTCTGAGACATCTGGTACATCTACACTGGAAAATGTAGTAAGTAGTGGATTTGTACAGAGGTATAAATTTAGCAAGGACCCCAATACCTCATATTGTCATGTCCACTACTGTCTGCGGTTTCCAATAGAGATATATGTAAATCTATGTCCTCAGAAATACATTTGTCTAACATAAAAAAACTGATGAAAGAATGCTATCAAGAATGGTACTTCTGAGGGGTAAAAGGAGGGTAACAATGGATTCTGCTTTGCGAACAGACAGAAATACTAAGGAGGCAAGTGCTTCAGTAGTAATCCTACATACTTCTTAAAGCAGCGGCATAAAATAATTTCCAGATATATAAATGAATGACTCATTGTCAACTTACTTGAGTATGGTCCGTACACCTTGTGACATGGGCAATCAGGCATTGTGCATGAAATGTGTGTCCACATGGAAATACATAGAAAGGGGCCATTGCACCAACTGGAGCATAACCTCTAGCCATCCTTTGGTCCCAACCTGCAGTTAGGATCTTTTTCCGACAGACCTGAAAGTCACAAGAGGAAAACAGATTCCAGATACACAGCAAATCAGCCATCAGGGGAACAGGTCACAGACTATAGTTTGCCATTATATGGTAAAAACAAGGGTCAATGGTAAATAATCACGATATGAAAAAAAAAAAATCCATGGTAAATAGTTTGCTACTGTATTCAACAAATTTTACACTGCCTATAGACTACTTAACCCTCCCTCCTCCCTTATCCATGCTTGGGAACAATGAGTAGTAAGAATATCATCAACATAAGAAATGTTGATGAAATTATTGTGGCTTGGAGATCAACTTAAAAAAGATCAATTCTGATATCCTGGATTAATTGTTGAAAAAATAGGAGATTATAGAAGATATTACTCATAAGATCAAGGCAGGATGATAGAAATGGAGAAGCGCATCCAACATTGTTATGTAATTGTGTAATCCCTTTAAAGGAAAATGAAAAGTTTTAACAGACGGTCACAAGATCATCTTTTAGAAGATATTACTCATATAATTAAGGCAAGATGGTTGAAATGGAGTAGTGCATCCAACATTTTATGTAATTGTGCAATCCCTTTAAAGGTAAAAGGAAAGTTTTATCAGACAGCTAAAAGATAATTTTTGTTGTAGGGCTTAGAATGTTGGGTAGTTAAGCACTAACATGTCCAAAATATGAGTATAGCTAGTAAGAGAATGTTAGTATAGATGTGAGGCCACAAGAAAAGACAAAATAAGAAAGAACATCATACATAATAAGGTTGGAATGGTGCTTATTGAAGATAAGATGCAAGAGTCATGATTAAGATGGTTTGGACATGTGAGAAGACCATTGATAGATGTTTGTAGCAAAGAGGGATGGTGAGACAAAATAAAAGTTGGTGGGAAACCAATAAACATGACAGAATATAATGGCCTTATAGAGGATACGGCTATGGATAGAGCTGGCTAGAGATCTAGAATTTACGTAACCCATCCCACCTGGTGGGATTAAGGTTTTTGATTGTTGTTGTCTTGTCATTGTTGGCTTGTTGAATGGGAAATCCTTACAAGAAAAAAACCTATGGAAAATACATCACAAATAACATTACCCCACAGTCCTCATCACGATCAATGACAGCATATCGTTGAGCAAGAGCATTGATATCATTTCTAATATTATCTGCACCATGTGTTGCATCATTCATCTCCTGTTTTAGTTGTTCGATTTGCTTGTTGTAATCCTCTAATGATGTGCAAATTGCCTCCTGCAAGCATATTAAAACATTTAGTTAGCGGCTGAAGACAGTGATCACACTGTTCCTCTTTAGTGAAATCACGTCCATGTATTATCAGGGTAAAAGATAATAACATCCACAAAAATTTTAGTTTGATTCTCATGGAAACGGAAGAAGATACCATTAGGTGGGTTAGGCTAAGATTAGCCTCCGATACTCCAATGAAGATGAAAAAGAAATCAACACAAGTACTCCCACAAATGATTCAGCTTATAGGAGTGCAGGCAAAAACAATCACATCTCTCTAGACCAGTATGGGACTAAGAGCTAAACCATGAAAGCTGAAAGCAGTTTAAACCAAAACAGAATTTACAACTTGAAAACCAAAATCCTTTTGTTGGACAATTCAATTGGTTCACTCTAGAAACCTAGAAACACCATTCAGAATTCAGTCATCCAGCATCTCTACTGGGGACTCATTGCAACCAAAGAGGCACTAAGCACCACTGAAAGGAACAGAGACCAAAATAAGTGGAAGAAGAAGAAGAAGAAGAAAAAGAAGAAGAAAATAGAATATAGCCATTATGTTGTATCAGTCTCCTCTTTCTTTCTTTCTTTCTTTGTTTTGTGAGATAAACTTCAGTATCAGTTTCCTTCACTAACAAAACGCTAGCCCATAGATAACTGAAACATTAAGATTATGAAGGTTACCTTGAAGTCATCAATTAGGACAAAGTCAGGAAAGAATGGCAAAATATCCTCAATCTTTAACAATCCATCAGTTTCCTTAAGAAATGCTATTGCTTTTCGAATGTTTTCCCTTTTAGTTCCCTTTTCTTGTTCAACAACATGTTTGGCAACCATAAGCCAGAGCTTCTTCCTCAAGTCTTCGTCATCTTCAACCTTGTCGGCTTCAGCCTTGGCAAGTTCTGGATCAACCTAGTCAAACAAAAAAGAACTTCATGCAACAATAGCAGACAAGACTTCTGAAACCATTACTGTGTTTTGGCACAAAAGAACATTAATAATTTTAAGAGGAAGACAGTGTTTAATGGAATTCTATCACTGATCCCTATTCAGCAAGAAAACAATTAACCATTTGTTGATAAATCTACAAAACAGGGGTGAATTAGATTTCAAAAGTTCTACTTCCAAAGGTAGAGAGTTTTTTCATGAAGATATGATCTCATCTTGAAATATTAAATGCTCAAGGAGCATTCAGGAGGCATGGTAGTGCCTATGTGCAGAGACAAAATAAACCACAAGCTTCCCTCAAGCAATACGCATGTGATAGGTATACATTTTTTATCCTAAAATCTGATAGCAATTTGAAATCTTTACTACAAATATAGAGGTGAAATTTTGACATATTGAGTATCAATTAATGAATTAGAAAAAAAACATATACAAATAAATCTTTCTACTCTATTCCATTAACTCAGTAAAACATATTAGAAAGTTGCAATAGTAGAAAAGCTAGCAAAACTTTTCATTCTCTAGTTTACAATTCTGCCCATCAAGAATTATGCACCAAAGGCAAATTATTCTTATGTAGTCAACCATAAGTCATAACTAAGAAGCAAATTATTCTCATGTAATTGAACATAAGTCAAATCCTAAATCTAGAATAAGTTGAGAGAAATGGTACAATCTACCTTCACCATGAAAATGAGATAAAACATTGATTAGGACCACTTAGTGATGGAAAGATAAGAAAAATAAAGAACAGATTTAGGAGGCACTCTCTTCCATCTTTCACTACCCTGGGGCTCTCTTTTGAGGCCTCAGTGCACCTCTGCAAATAAATAGTAGCAAATGCTTTATTGATGGTAAAATAAATGATAGCAAATTCTATATGTAAAAGAAACGTTCCTAAAAAGCGTGAACATTTTATGAAAGTGGTGAAGACACTTGTTGGGCACTTCCAAATGTATGTTGGGCACTCATCCAAATGCTAAGAAACTTGCAAATGCATGTTGGATACTCATCCAAGCATACGTGTTATTCTATTTTTTAATTTTTTTTACTATCTTGCACTGTATGGACACTAAGGGGACACCCATGCCCATCGCAAGATCTTGCATGTCTGTTACTAAACAATGAATTGCAATATCAGTGTGCAAAAGAATAAGTCAAAAACCAATTACAAATAGAATCAATGTAGGTTTAGTTTACTAGTCCTCTCTCCTTCATAACTTATAAATTGTAAGAGCTTTGACTTTCAAAACTTCTGATGAGTAGAATTTTACAGAATATATATTAAGAATTGTTTTTCTATCATATATTAACAATGTTTAGTCACAATCATTTCCTGTCATGTATGTATACTATGGACTATTTTCATGTTTAAATAAAAGACATGCAGTTTATTATGCGACACATCCATGTTGTGTCCTACCCTAATCTTTTCTACGTTTAACATGTTGGCATGTCCATGTCATGTCAATAACCAGCATCCAAATTGGTTCTTTTTGGTCCACATAGGTCATTATTTTTGTAATTTCTTTGACCCCAAACACCTGGAGGACACTTTATGGACATCATTTTCATAGCAAGATCTTGCATGCCCATAACAACAACAACAACAACATATCCAGCCTTTATCCCACTATCTTGCATGCCCATCACTTAAACAAATTAAGACCACATTATATGTTTAAAAAATAAATTAAAATCAATTATAATGAAAAATCATATAGATATAAATAATCCTTCCTCTAGACTTCGAATTTAAAGACTTTTGAGTTCCAATTTGTTAAATATTTTTTAAAAGACTTCTCTAAAATATATATTAAGAATGTTAAAGAAAACTTATTTCCTATATATAAAGAAAATGAACGATTTCATATATACATGTAGAATATATAATTTATTATTTGGCATGTCTATGTTTTGTCGTGTCCTAATATTTTTCAAAAATCATGGTGCCATGATGTCCTTGGTGTGTTACGATATATCCATGTTCCTTACATTCCTATCATCTCTATCAACACTCTAAAGAGCTAGTCCGTCTAAAATAAACAAGGACAACACATCAAGTCATGCATTCCACCAAAAAACCCAAACCCAACAACTTTGTAAATTTCGAATTTGTTTTTCTCATTCTTCCATTTTCAGAAGAGGGCATTACTGCAAAAGTAAAATAGCAACTCTCTCACCAAATACATTGAAAACTCACTCACTATTGAATGTGGTTTTAGAAAAAACAGGGAAACCAACACATAACACTATTAATAATAGTTATGAAGGCCCAGCAGGACATGTTTATTCCATTGCCCTATTGTGTATGCCATTAAAAAATAAATGCATACATTCCAAAAACAATCTTTTTCACATACCAAGATATCCTATGATTCAAAAGAGTCACATGGCCACGTGATTTTTAGCCAATAACAAGGAGTGCTATTATTATATATAAACCCACAGTATGTATTAGTAAAAAAACCAAAATATGAGTAAAATTGGTACTAATTCTGAAGTGACCCGTGTACACAAGCTGGGGGTGAGAATAAGAAACAAGGAAACTCAGAGAAGCAAAAAACACCATCAACATGGTTTTAGAACTATATTACCTGTAGGGCAAGAGCAACTGCTTCTTCATGCATAGACATCATGCTATATATATGAACACAAGCCCGCATCCGTTTTTCTTTAAGGCAAAGGCGCAGGGCATACTTGGGATCATAGAAAAATTCGGGGCTACTAGGTCCTCCTTTCCCAAACTTGCATTGTAAGAAACGAAGAAGGGTACTATCATCCTCCTACAAATATCAAAAGAACATTTCACAACCAGTTCAACAAAAATGTAGTATCATCAACCAATGAAACTAAATGATAACATCCACCTTTCTTAAATTCAGAACCAGTCTGCTAATGAACCTGCTACTGAATGCAATGGAACTGGCAATGCCTACCTCTTTTTTTTTTTTTTTTTTGGGATAAATACAACAAAAGATAGACTAAACCTACTCAGCAGAAGGTTATTAAAAAAAAAAAAAGAACTCAAGAAAGAAGTATCCTCCCTCAGCAACAAAAGAGGAAGATGATAATTCTCCTCTTAATATGACGACAATTGATTCACAGCCCCTCAATACCTCTCACATTCTTTTCAGGCAAAATATGCCGCATCATGAACAAAAAGAATAAGGCTCTAGGAAAGCATCCCCTCAACTCAAGTAGGAAACTCATTGCGAAGCTCTCTCCTTTGCTACATGCAGGAAACATCCCCCAACCCAGGAAAGTCCCCACCAAACAAGAATTCAAAGAAGTATAGAGACACCATATAACATCTCGGAATTTTGGGAATAAATAATAATTATTAATTCCGGTATTTGAGGATTTGAGGGAGAATATTAATTTATATTGATTTAAGGAAATGGATAAGTATTTGGTAAAATCGGGGTATAAGTGCAATTATTAATTTGGGGTGTATGTGCTAGATTCCAAAAATTTCGGGGTCTAAGTAAGAATTTCGGAACTGGGTCAAGATTCACCTTAAAATTAATTACGCGCGTTATATATGTGAGGAGGTAGCTAGAGCAGGCGGTCACACGTGCGCGAGTGGGGGGGGGATTTTGCTGGATTTTTTTCAGCATAAGGGCACCCAAAGCGGCGCTGTTTAGAGGGGCCGCACGGCAGCTGCTGGAGGCACCACGTGGCACACCCTGGGCCACCCAATTGCCTTGGCCATCAAGCTACTCGGTTTTGCTTCCTTTTTAAGCTAATTTTGGCCATTCCAGTGGCCAAATTTCCCCCTAAAAAGCCCACAAAATTGGTGAGTGAAAGGGAGGCAGAGAGGAGAGGAAAACGGGCGCAAGCAGCAGCGAGGGAGGCAAGAAATAAGGAAAAATTGGAGGAAATCCTGGTTTAATTAGTGCTTAAGGCAGCCAGGTAAGTAGGAAAAATTATTGGGAGTTTCGTATGTTTAAATTATAAGTTTTACACGGTTAAATTTAATTATTTTGAGCCATGGTTTTATTATTTTCTACAAATTTAATACTTTGCAGCGAGAGTGCAAGAAAGACAAGAATCAACCATTTAAAGACAAGTTCATAACCCTCTCTTCGTGTCCTTTGATCTCTACGCAAGTCCTTGCCGTTTTACGTATTTTATTCCTTCCCTTACCGTGATCCGATTCCATGCATAAATTATGTAACTATAAGTGACAACCATTTTTATGATTTGTGTGTTATTTCTTACTAACCGTCACGGGGCTTTGTATTGCCCCAATTCCATGGGAATGATGCCGCACTTGGTGGGGTTAGGTTCCAAATGGGTGATTGGCTGACAGCTATGTGTCTAAGGTTTTTGTGTGTGAATTTAATATTTATTTAATTACAGTCTGACGTTGACAGTATGTGTCGGGATTTGAGAATTGCATCAGTAGGGGGCCATATCCTGTGAGTGCTTGGGCACGGGCATTTTAGGGTGTCTAGAGTGTGTCTTGCACGAGCACTGCATTGAGTGTGTTTTACTATGTAGGCGAAGCATGGCCTGATGCCTGGCTTATGGAGGCCTTGTATCACGTTTATGCTTACTACGCCATTACATTCTTATTTGTGCATTGCATGGTCCTATCACACACGGTTACTATTATTACCATTGTTACTTTTATGTCGGGCTGGAGTACTGGGCCGAGTGATGGGAGTGCTGACCCAGGGGAGCTTCGGCTCAATTTTTAGACTAGCTCGGGGGAAACCCGAGGGAAGACTTTAGATTAGCTCGAGAAGGTCCCGAGGAAAGACCTAATTGGATATGAAGATCTGCATGCGTGATTCACGGGCGGAGGGACCAACCTAGGGAAGCTTTGGATTCAACGTTGGAGCACTGAGAATTTACGCTTGCCAGTTCATGGCAGCGGCAAGTTTGTTAGGGACTTGGGTGTCGATATCTTTTACGTGGGCCCCAAGGATCATTATGTGCATGTCTATTTATGCGGTTATTCTTTGTCTTGTGGTTCATGATGTGCATGTGTATGTCTTGGGCACATGATGTGTGGGTTGTACTGGGATATTCTCCTTAAGCTTTACCAGCCTTTGTTCTTGAATATATTTGTTGAATCTTGCGACTCACCTTACTTTCCATCATTTCAGGTAAGGGAACACCTGAGTTGGCAGGTTTGCTTGGTGGTGCTAGGATCAGTCTTTCAAGTCATAGTATCATGTGCAGAGCTCTCCAAAGATAGGGTCATGGGTGTAGTTTTTGTTTTGTCAGGTTAATGCACTTCTGTTTTTCGAGAATGATACATGTTATGTAGTCCCGGTTTGTTATATGCTATATGAGGCAACGTGGGGACCTAATTTGTGTAACCGTGAGGTAAGTTATGTAAGGATGGCTATTAAATGATGTATGTTGTAGTTTCTTTGCTAGATGCTTTTTTTTTTTGGGGGGGGGGGGGGGGATTGTTCTATATCATCCTATTGATGACCCTCTCATGGATCCTCTATGCTAGCGGGGCTCCGAGAGGCGGGCCATTACACACTAGTACCTACAAACCCAACTCTTAAATCAGGAAAATTGTTTCCCTCGACTGGCAGGATCTCAACATGATGTTTAGATCAAGATGGCTTTGCTGCAGCATGCAGAAAGACTTTCCAGCAATGACCCTTACTCCTTAGGCAAACCTTTTGAATAACAAACTCAGAATATTCATCTTCACAGCAACTGAGGACCAACTCTGATATATGAATCAGCCTCATGACACCCAGAAAAGTCCAAAACAACTACTAGAAACTTCCCTTCTCAGTTGATCAACCTTCTAACTCAAAAAAACACCTAGCCCCAGCCTTCCAATCAACAAAGAGATATCCACCAGAGACTTGCACTACCATGAGATTTCAACCTTTAAGAGAGAGAGAGAGAGAGAGAGAGAGAGCAATCCCTGTATCCCTATGCTCATTCTATAATGATGAAGAAACGTCCTCAACTATGAAATCGCAAAGGGTATTTCTGATGAATCTGATCAATGGCAATTGTCAAAATATCACAAATCCCAAGAACATCCCAAGGATGCTTGTGTGTTAGGAAGTGTGTAGTTAGGAAAATTCAGTTTCTAAGTTTACTTGATTAGATTGATTGCAGATTCTTAGGAAGTTTCTATAGTTAGTGATATGATGGGATCTCCTTGTATATATATATGTTGCGTGTACAGTTAGCAAATCAATACAGAGAAATTTCATTTTTTTCACGTGGTATCAGAGCCCGGTTCTTAGGGCGATAGTTTGACTTCCTTTGCCGGCCTGTTCTTCATCTCCAGCCTTCATTGTCAGTTGTTCTACCCTCAGAGTAAGGAGCCTCTTAGGGTTTGCATACTCCCTTTAGCTGAGTTTGTCTAGACCGAAGCAGCAACGACAGAGTCGCTGCCGGCCCCAACAGCTACTGCTACCAACAGTCCATTCTGGCACTGTCACGTTCTCAAACTCGGTCTGAGCCTGATCCAACCAGTCACTACAGTCACGAGAGGCCCTCCATTTCAGCATCAGCCCTGTGCCGTTGTAGCCGCAGATTCTATTCTCATCCTAGCTAGATCCAATTGATCAACCTACCTGTGGAATCATGTCTGATCATTCAACCTCAGGCATCAGCAGTCCTGCAAACCCAGCCCTAACCGAGGAGCCCATCAGCCTTACACCATCAGGAGAGCTGCAAAATCTCCATTCCTCTTACAGATTAAGTGGGAGGAACTACCTGAAGTGGTCTCAACTGGTTCACATGTTCCTCAAAGGGAAAGGAAAGTTCAGCCATCTCCTTGGTACGGCACCGAAATCCAATGATCCAAAGTTTGCAGCACGGGACGAACATGGCTGTGGAATGCGATGGAGCCAGGAATCAGCGATGTGTGTATGTTTTTATCCATGGCAAAGGAGATTTGGGAGACCATCCAGCAAACATGCTCCAAGAAAAACGATTCAGCCCAGATCTATGAAATCAAGGTCAAACTGATGGCTGCCAAGCAAGGTAATCTTTTTGTCACCGAGTATACAAATATGTTAAACAACCTATGGCAAGAGATGGATAACTATCGATCCCTTCCAATGAAAGATCAAGATAATGCAGCTACTCTGGCAATTTATAGAAAAGGATCGCATCTATGATTTCTTAGCCAGACTTTGGCCAAAATATGATCAGGCTCGGGTTCAGATTTTTGGCAAGGAAGAACTGCCATCACTGAATGAGACCATTGCCAATATTCGGAGCAGAGGAGAGTTGGAGGGATGGGATGCTCAAGGACCAAGTTGTTGAAGGACCAGCATTGGCTGCTAGGGAGTACAAGGATAACTCAGCAGACAAGCAAAGTGCTTCGTGCCAGTGAGTAAAGAAACCTGATTCCAAGCAGAATAGCAGGTATAATCTGGTGCGCAACTACTGCAAGAAGAAGGGACATGTTAAGGATGAGTGCTATAAGCTTCTTGGCAAACCCAGGAAGCTGATCGTGGATATGGCAGACAACAGAGGGGGCAAGTGAATCTGTCCCAATCAAAGGAGCTGCCTCAATCAAAAGAGAAGTTGGGATCCTAAGAATCCTCCAGCACAGTGGGACTAGATAAACAGGGTATCAAAAAGCTGAAAGCGTTTCTTGAAACTCTAGGTACATCATCCACCAATCTCGGCGTCTGCTCATTTGCACAATCAGGTATATCTCTCGCCTTCAAATTACAGTCAACCTGCTTCATGGATAATTGACTTCGGAGCGACCTATCATATGACCTTTTCCTCAAGATCTTTCTCCAATTATACCCCCTGTTCCAGCTCTCAGAAAATTATCACAGCTGATGGATCCTCCATCATCATGGCAAGGATAGGTGACATTTATCTTAGTTCTTCATTCACCTTAAAAAATGTCTTGCATGTTCCCAAACTCACC
The DNA here is from genome assembly GCA_036245055.1 of Diospyros kaki. NCBI lineage: Eukaryota > Viridiplantae > Streptophyta > Magnoliopsida > Ericales > Ebenaceae > Diospyros > Diospyros kaki. Next base: position 8,608,120 of record BSEG01000010.1, read on the forward strand.
ACCAATCTCATCTCTGTTCACCGCCTGCTTTATGACTCAAATTGTAGCCTCGCCTTTCTTCCCCACTGCTGTGTTTTTTAGGACCGAGATTTGGAGAGGACGATTGGGGGTGCTAAGGAAAGCAATGAGCTCTACTATCTAGAATCGGTGGCTAGAATCGGTGGGTTTCATAAGGCTCCCTGCTCCACTTCGTTGCTGTCCAACAGTTCCACTCTAAAACAACTATGGCTGCAACATCGTCGTTTAGGTCATCCTTCATTCAAAGTCCTTCAAGTCATGTTTCCATCTTTGTTTAAAAATGTTGATGTCAGCACACTGCATTGTGATACTTGTGAGCTTGCCAAGCACGAACATGTGCATTTCCTCTTAGTAATAAAAGATGTTCCAAGCCTTTCTTTCTAATTCATTCAGATATTTGGGGACCCACTCATGTGCATAGTATTTCTGGGGCTGCTTGGTTTGTCACCTTTATCAATAATTGCTCACTTGTGACTTGGTTTATCTCCTTAAGAAAAAATCTGATGTGAGTACTATTTTTCCGATCTTTCACAATATGATTCAAAATCAATTTGGGGTCAAAATCAAAAAGATAAGGTCAGATAATGCATGAGATTATTTTAATCAAACTTTATCCTCCTCCCTTCATATCGAAGGCATCATCAATGAGTCTTCATGTGTCGATACTCCCAAACAAAATGGCATGGAAGAATGGAATAATGGCCAATTTGTTGTCCACTACATGTGCCCTAATGTTTCAAACAAAGTCCCAAACTATGGAGGGAAGTTGTTCTTATTGTTGCCCATTTGATTAATCGCACACCCTCTCATACTCTAGGGTTTTAGAGTCCTTGGCACGTGTTCTCACAATTCTATCCCCATTTCACTGCTTCCACAATCCTACCCCCTCGAGTCTTTGGTTGTGTAGTGTTTGTCCATCTTCACTCCCACAATCGGAGCAAACTTGACCCCCGAGCTCTCAAATGTGTCTTTAATGGATATTCCTCTACTCAAAAGGGTTATAAGTGCTACCACCCCCTTTCTCGGAAAACCTTTGTCTCGGTTGATGTTACCTTTGTTGAACACAAACAGTTCTTTGACAATTGTGGTCTTCTGAGGGAGCCACCACCACCTTCGGAAGACCGTGATTGGATTAATTTCTTGTCACTTCCCAGTTCGCTTCCCCAACAACTTGAGTCATCAGTTTCTCCCATTGAACCACAAATTGAGTTCGAGTCTAATTCTACTCCACCAACACTCCTAAAACCTGAACAGAGGCCACCTATTGAGTCCGTCTATTCAAGAAGAAAGAGTATCATGGCCTCACCAAAGCACGCTCAACTGTCCGAACCAGATTCCAACCTTTGGGTACACACAGAGGTTGGTACTTCTCCTCCACATATTATTGACTCTAACCATGATTTGCCCTTTTTAGAGCCACTTGGTAGTGAAAATGATCTTAATCTCCCCATTGCCCTCAAAAAAGGCAGCCGAAAATGCACAAGCCACCCTTTGTCCCATTCTGTGACTTTTGATAGAATGTCACCTTCACACAAAAGCTTCCATACCCATCTCAACTCAATCAAGATACCACAAACAATGTCTAAGGCACTAGACAATAAGGAGTAGAGACATGCCATGAAAGTGGAAATGGATGCACTAGAAAAAAACAAAACATGGGAGGTGGTTGATCTACCAAGAGGAAAAAAATCGGTTGGCTGCACATGGGTGTTTTCTGTGAAATACAAGGTAGATAGATCTTTGGAGAGATACAAGGCTCGTCTTGTTGCAAAGGGGTACACTCAGACATATGGTGTTGATTATCAAGACACATTTGCACTGGTAGCTAAGATGAATACCATGAGGATCTTACTATCATTGGAAACTAATTTCAACTGGAATTTGTATCAGTTTGATGTGAAGAACGCTTTCCTATATGGAGATCTCGAGGAAGAAATTTACATGGTTTACCTCTCGGGGTTTAACACTGACACAAAAGGGAAGGGTTATAGGCTCAGAAAGGTAGTTTATGGATTGAAACAGTCTCCCAAGGCTTGGTTTGGTAGATTTACAAAGGCAATGTTGGCAATGGGGTATTGACAAATTCAAGGGGACCACACCTTGTTTGTGAAGCACACAACGTCAGGGGGAGTGACTATTCTTCTAGTCTATGTGGATGATGTTGTTGTTACCAATAATGATGAGAAGGAAGAAAAAGCCTTAAGGGAATGCCTATCTAAGGAATTTGAGATTAAGGATTTGGAGTGATTAAGGTACTTCTTGGGAATAAAGGTAGCGCGGTCAAGAGAAAGAATTTTCATGTCACAGCAAAAATATGACCTTGACCTACTCAATGAGACTAGACAGATAGTATGCAAGCCCGCAGATATGCCTATTGAGGTTGACCACAAGCTCAGTGAAGCTACAAATGATGAACCAATAGATCGAGGAATGTACCAAAGGCTTGTTAGGAAACTAATTTATCTATCACGCACTAGACTTAATATTGCCTATGTGGTCAACGTTGTGAGTCAATTCATGCACAATTCCAAGAAGATACACCTTCATGCAATATATTGCATTCTTCAATACTTGAAAACACATATGGGTTAGGGGATCCTTTTCAAGAAGGGTACAAGCCTCAGTCTTGAAGCGTACATAGACGCCGATCATGTAGGCTCTATCATTGACAGGAGATCAACTTCCGATTACTGCACATTTGTTGGGGGAAATTTGGTCACTTGGAAGAGCAAGACCAACCGGTTGTGGCTAGGTCGAGTGCGAAGGTTGAATTCAAGTCCATGGCACTGGGCATCTATGAGCTTCTTTGGCTCAAGATAATTCTACAAGATCGAGAAAGTCCTATGAGATTATATTGTGATAACAAGTCAACCATTAGCATTGCTCACAACCCTTTTCAACATGATCGGACTAAACATGTGAAAATAGATCGACACTTTATAAAAGAAAAGATTGATAGTGGATTAATTTGCACACCATATGTGTAATATCCTAGTATTTTGAGAATAATAATAATTAATTTTTATTGTATTTAAAATATTTTTTGGCATCCATTAAAGATTATAATTAAAAAAAAAAAAAAACTAATGGGCTTAGAGTTAGTGGGCTGAGGAAAGGCTAAGTAAATGGGCTAAGAGTTAGTGGGCTAAGTTAAAAAAAAAAAGGAAAGGCTAAGTAAATGGACTTGGAGTTAGTGGACTAAGTAGAAAAAAGAAAGGCTAAGTAAATGGGCTTAAAGTTAGTAGGCTAAGAAAGTGGGCTTAAAATTAATGAACTAAATCAAAGAAAATTTGGTGGAAAATAATTAAGGTGACAAAATAATTAAAGATGATGGTTGAAATAATTGAGAAATGTGGGAGACAAAGTAGAGTGTGGATAAATAATAAAAGATAATGAGTGAAATATTGAGAAATGTGGGAGACAAAATATGGTGTGGACAAATAATTAAAAATTATGAGTGAGATTTAGTGGAAAATAATTAAGAAATGTGACAAAATAATTAAAGATGATGGGTGAAATATTTGAGAAATGTGGGGGACAAAGTAGGGTGTGGACAAATAATAAAAAATAATGGGTGAAATAATTGAGAAACGTGGGAGACAAAGTAGGGTGTGGATAAATAATTAAAGATTATGAGTGAGATTTAGTGGAAAATAATTAAGAAATGTGACAAAATAATTAAAGATAATGGCTGAAATAATTGAGAAATGTGGGAGACAAAGTAGGGTGTGGACAAATAATAAAAAATAATGGGTGAAATAATTGAGAAACGTGAGAGACAAAGTAGGGTGTGGATAAATAATTAAATATTATAAGTTAGATTTAGTGGAAAATAATTAAGAAATGTGACAAAATAATTAAAGATAGTAGGTCACTACAATTATACTAAGCTTAATTCAACCTCTATAAATAGAGAAAACTTGAAAGGTTGGACGATTTGAATTAGAAAGAGAAAGGTTGCAAGAAAGAAAGATTTGAGAGTAAGAGAGATTTGAAAAAAGAGAAAGAAAGAATATAGAGAAAAATACCAAAAATTTCTAGAAAAATCCTATAGGCTGGATTTAGTAGTTCGTGTGAAAACCTGTGACAGAAGGCATTGTTGGATGGGCAAACCGAGACTTCGTCACAATATAGAAAAATACGGAATCGCTCTGCAAGAAAGTGAGTTATCTTCAAAAATTTTAAAAATATGAGAATGAGATTTTAGAATTGTTGATGATTAATTTGGAAGAGAAATGCATGATTGGTATTTATTATGGATTTTTTAGGCAATAGATGCTTGAAAATCAAAGAGAAAATAAGAAATAAATAGAGTATGGATTCTGAAAATTATGAGGAAATTTCTGAGACTTAGGAATAATGTTTTAGGAATTATTGTAAAGAGAAATTGAGAAAATTTTATGAGAAAGTATTTATTCCATAATCTTGAGGAAATAATAGGAGGAAATGGGAGAAATTAAGAAAATTAGAAATCTGATTTTCTTAAGTAATTATGATGCCCATGGTTCATCAAGGCTCATAATTGAGCATGATTGAAAGTCCGACGCAAATTTTGAGATAAAATTACGCTAGGGGCAAAATTGTCTTTTTGCAAGGTAAGTGGTACTTCCCAACTGGATTTAGTTTTATGAAAATGCTTGGTTTGTAAGTGGTTCTATCTAAAATCCGATTCTATGTTAATGGTTTTATCATGTTGTCATGTTTTGATGCGAATATGTCATGTAGATTGTATTTACATGCTATGATGAAATGTGCATATGTACACAATGATATTATTGATCATGCATCGCATAAGGGTTTGAAAGTACAGGCCGAGACCGCTGCTCTACCAAGAGTGCACCCATACACCTCGGCCTGGTAAGGAGACTGTAAGAATGGGGAGAAGCAATAAGGTACGGTCAGCTCAAACTAAAAGGAAATGGAAATGGACATTTTGCATTTTGCATTCATGCATGAAATATGTTTATTGTTCCCTTACTTAGATGATTCATCATCTAATGTGGGCCTTTCCCCTAGAACATTCAAACATTCTATATCAGGTTTACAGCGAAGGCACAGAAGTGGAATGAAGAGTAATCTATCCAAGGCACTGCGTGTGTGAATAAAATGTTTTCTGCATTTAGTTTCCGTATGAGGATACTATTATGTACCAGTTATGTTATGTTTTCAAGTCATGTTGAAAAACTTATGTTTTGTTTAAAGTCATGTTGAAAAACTTATGTCATGTTGCAAGTTATGTTTGGAAGACTTATGTTATGATGATGAATAATCTTGTATTATTAATTATGTTGAGACCATCATGTAATATTACTAGCGTTTGAGGTATGTTGAGGTTTCGATTCTAGCTTCCCCATTTAATGTTTATGATGATTCTCTTTCAAGATAAATATATGAAAATTTTAGGATGGATAAGAGCAATGATATGGTTTAGTCGTAATTTTAAATAAAAAAAAAATTATTATCCCAAAATTGTCCTAAGTTATAGCGCGCTTGAAAAACGAGGCGTTACAATATGTCTTATCCAAAGACCAACTCACTAATATTCTCACTAAAGGGCTACCCAATCATATATTTTAGAAGATTGTTGGCAAACTGGGAATGATAAATCTATATTCCCCAGCTTGAGGGGAAGTGTCAGAATATCTTAAGAATCCCAAGAATATACCAAGAATCCTTCTGTGTTAGGAAGTGTATAGTCAGGAAAATTCAGTTTTTAAGTTTACTTGATTAGATTGATTGCAAATTCTTAGGAAGTTTCTATAGTTAGTGATATGGTAAAATCTCTTCCTTGTACATATATATATGTTACACGTATAGTTAGCAAATCAATATAGAGAAATTTCATTTTTTTCACAACAATGAATTTCTGGAGCCTTAATTTTTGTAGCAAATATTAGGGAGAAGAACTTATTGAACTTTATTGAATCCAAATAGGGGTATTTATACAAGTACAAAATATCTATGCTATCTCCTAGAAATCAGAAATAAATTCAAATTTAGATAATCATAACTGATATTTGAACTATTGTAACTAATATTTGAAATGCTGAATTATCTTCCTTTTTCAAACTTTATCATTTCCATGAATTTTGGAGCTTATCTTATCTTCTAGGCTGCCTCATTTAAATCTTGAATTCTTTCAGCCACCCTACCTTTTCTTTTTCAAACTTAAACATCCAATCTTCCATCTTTATGATTTCTGATAATCTTCTCAAAATCTCTACACTCCCCCTCAAGTTGGGCTGAATATATTATTCAAACTAAGCTTGCAACTTAAATCTTCAAATATTTTTTTTCGGCAAGGCTTTAGTGAGAATATCTATTCTATGACTTAATTGTTGGTAGGTGTATAGATAAGCCGAAATACCCCTTCTTCCAACTTCTCCTTGATGAAATGTCTGTCAATTTCCACATGTTTTGTTCAATCGTGATGAACTGAATTCTTAACAATGCTGATAGCAGATTGATTGTCACATAATACCTTTACTGGACTAGCAACATTCATTTTCAAGTCTTGTAGTAATCTTCACAGCCATATTCCTTCAAAAAATCCTTAAGCCATAGCTCTAAACTCAACCTCATCACTGCTTTTAGAGACCACAGACTACTTTTTCTTACGCCAAGTGACCAGATTTTCCCACACAAATGAGCAATATCTAGACGTTGACTTCCTGTCAAGAATTGAGTCAGCCCAATCAACATCACTATATACTTCCACCTCTCTGTTTGTTGTTTTCCTGAACATCCAACCTTTGCAAGAGTTAACTTTAGATACCTTAGAATGCAATACATTGTTTCCATGTGTTCCTTTTTAGGATCATTCATGAATTGACTCACAATACTAACAAAAAATCCTATATATGGTCTAATGTGTGATAGGTATATAAGTTTTCCCACCAATCGTTAATATCTCCCTCTATCAACTAGAATACTTTCCTTGCCAATATCTAACTTTGTAGTAGATTCCATGGGAGTGTCTGTCGGTTTGCAACCCAACATACCTGTTTCATTTAGGAGATCTAAGATACACTTCCTTTGAGAGATTGAAATTCCGTCTTTTGACCTTGCAACTTCCACGCCTATGAAATATCTTAGGTTTCCCAAATCTTCAATCTCAAACTCCTTTGCAAGAACTTCTTTGAGGCATCTTATTTCAAGAATATCATTTTCTATGACAATGATATCGTCCACATAAACAATAAAAATAGAAATTTTACCTCCTAAGGAATGTTTAACAAAGAGGGTGTGATTTGCTTGGCATTGACCATATCCATGCTTCGTGACTGCCTTTGTGAATCTTTCGAACCAGCCTCTAGGAGACTGTTTGAGTCCATAAAATGATCTCTTTAGTTTACATACCTTATTTTTTGTAATGTTAGTTTCGAATCTAGGAAGAATGTCCATGGAAACCTCTTCTTCTAGGTCTCCATTTAGAAATGCATTCTTCACATCTAATTGGTGGAGAGGCTAATCCAAATTTGCAGCTAGGGAAAGCAGTATTCTGATGGCATTTAGCTTAGCCACTGGGGCAAATGTCTCTTGGTAATCGATACCATAAGATTGTGTGAAGCCTTTCTCCACAAGTTGGGCCTTATATGTTTCAATCTACCCATCTTCTCTATATTTCACTATAAACACCCATTTGTAGCCCACCAAATTTTTTCCAAATGGTAAGTCTGTAATATCCCAAGTCTCGTTCTTCTCTAAGTCTTGAATTTCCTCAAGAACAACTTTCTTCCACCTTGGGTGTTGAAAGTCTTCCTGAATATTGTTAAGAACCTGCACCGTGTTCATACTTGAAACTGAAGCCAGGTGAGAGACCCTTATATGATATATAGTTTTGAATTGGGTGTTGTGTGCGTGATCTAACACCCTTTCTCAATGCTATGGGCCAATTAAGTTCATCATCCATACGTTTATCATTGGAATTACCTTCACTTACCCTCATATTTGGGTCAATGTCTTGGTCAGTCCTAAGACATGTTCGTTGTTCAATCCCTTCTTGATTAGGCTTCCTCTGAGGGTAAACTTGAAGTTCATTAGTATGGGGATGAGAAGGATGGTGACTGGTGCAAGGATTTGGATGTTGTGATGGTTGTGAACTTGAATTGCATGGTCCAGGTTGTTGCTGCTGCTATTTATTGGCTAGAGATGAAAGGACTAGAAATGGAAGGAATATGCCAAAACTGATATTCTTGAGGATTATATAGAGTGTCCTCCCCCTAAATAGTAGTTTTGGGATAATAGGGCTGATTTTCAAAAAAGGTTACATCCATTGAAATGAAAAACTGCTTATATTTGGGAGAATAACATTTGTAACATTTTTGATGAGGAGAGTAGCCAAGGAAAATGCATTTGATGGATTCAGGATCAAGCTTTCTACGAAATTGGTGATGGGACAAAGGCAGAACAACCAAAGACCTTTAGAGGAATGTGTGAGAGAACCCAAGAGTGTGGGAAAGATCGAAAAAGAAGTTGACTTGGTGTTTGGTGGTTGAGAGCTCGTGAGGGCAATCTATTGATGAGATAGGTGGTAGTAAGAATAGCTTCATCCCAAAAGTGTTTAGGGACATTAGAAGAAAACAAGAGTAATTTGGCCACTTTTAATAGATGACGATTCTTACGTTCAGTAACCTCGTTTTGTTGGGGTGTATCAACACAAGAGCTCAGATGAATAATGCCCCGATTTGAAAGAAAGTTTCCAAGGATTGAATTGAAGTATTTCTTGGCATTATCGGTTCTCAAGATTTGAATCTTGGCATGAAATTAACTTTGAATCATTGAATTAAAATTATAGAAAATTTGACTGGCTTTAGACTTTTCCTTCATAAGAAATACCCTAGTAAGATGTGTATAATCATCAATAAAATAGATAAACCAACGAGAACAAGTAACATTTTTTACTCGAGAGGTCCCTCACACATCACTATGAATCAAAGAAAAATGATAGGATGTTGTGTCAATTTGGCTAGGATAACTGTTCCAACTATGTTTAGAATATCGGCAGATTTCACATTGAAACAAATGTGAATCTTTATTCTTAAACAATGAAGGGAACAATTTCTTAAGACAAACAAAATTGGGGTGTCCTAACCTATAGTGCCATAACATAATTGCACCATTATTATGAGAATGAAAATTAGAGGGACAAACAGAACATTTTGTGGAGAAGCAGCTATTGGGATGAACTTGTTTGCTTTGGAGGTCATTCTTTCCAAGGAGATAGTCCCAAACATGCCTCAATACTGTCAACCATCTTCCCCAATGTCCAATTTTGAAATTCACACAAATTAGTTGAGAACTTGGCCACACAATTATAATCAGTAGTGAGTTTACTGATTGACAATAGATTGTAGTCTAAATTAGAAACCAAGAGAACAGATTTTAGGGTAGGATCCTTTGATAGAGCTATAGAACCTGTCCCTACTACCCTTGACAGGGAACCATCTGCAATCTTTATAGTCCAATTTTCATCATAAGGTTTAAAGCTTGTCAATAGCTTGATATTTCCAATTATGTGGTCAGATGCCCCTGAGTCAATAATCCACACAATTGATAATTCACGTTTAGCAATGAAAGCACTTAGGAAAATACCTTTGTGGGCTATGGAACCAAAGGCAACTACTAAAGGTTGAATGGTTTGTGATTGGCCAAACATTTTGTTCAGCCATTCCATCTGTTCCTTACTGAAAAAATTTGGTCTCAAGGCTGTGGTGGTCTCCTCCATAGAGGCTATATTGCCTCAACATTTCCTTTGATGAGGCGGCTTCTAATTTTCTGGTTTGCTGTGTATTTCCAGAATGTGTCCCTTGTATGACCTGTTTTATGAAAGTGATCACACCAAGGACGCCCCTTTTTTGGTTTGGTTGGTTCTTGAGTGCCTCGAGTGGTTAGGGCTGAATTTTCAAAACTTGGAGTGGTTGTTTTCAGCATTATCTTCATCCTGCTTTCCTCTCAACGTACTTCAGAAAAGGCCTCCCGAATGCTCGGTAGGGGTTTTGCACCTAGAATCTCCCTCTCACTCCATCTAGGTTTTTGTTCAAACCCATAAGGAACTTGAATAATCTCCTTTTTTCAACAATCTATTTGTATTTGGTTGAATCTTCTGAACGCTTCCACTGGATTGTATCACACTTATCCAGTTGAAGCCAGTACTTGTTGAGTGAATTAAAGTACTAGGTAATATGGGATTGTCCCTACTACAGATCATCAAGCATGCTTTCAATCTCAAACAACTCCGAAGTATTTTGAACATGTGAGCAAGCCTCCTTAGCAACCATCCAGATATCTTGTGCAGTGTCATACAACAAAAAATTCTCACCAATTTCATTTAATCATGGAGTTAATAAGTCAAGACATTACCATGTTATTTTCAAATTTCCACATCTGGAACTTTGGGTCTTCCTCTCCTAGTTTCCTTTTGGCTCCAGTTAGGTAGTCATCCTTTCCTTTTCCGCAGATGAACATCATGACGGATTGGAACCATTGGAGGTAGTTCTGCCCATTCAACTTGTGACCAGTGATGGTAAACATATTGTTGTCAACGGCTCCCGTGCTACTGGCTGGACAGGGGATGATCTCTGAAGACTGATTGCTTTTCCCGGCCATGTTGTGATTCGCAGATCTAAAGGTTGCAAGAGTGAAGGATTGAAAGGCGGATAGCATGGCAGTCACTACCCAGGTGTGGTAGTTGCTGCCCAGGGTTTAACAAAAGAGAAGGATGTTTTTCTACTCCGATACCATGCAGAAAATATTAGGGAGAAGAACTGATTGAAATTAAATCCGAGTAGGGGTATTTATACAAGTACAAAATATTTATGCTATCTCCTAGAAATCAGAAATAAATTCAAATTTAGATAACCAAAACTGATATTTGAACCGCGGCAACTAATATTTGAATTGTTGAATTATCTTCCTTTTTCAAGCTTTATCATTTCCTTAAATTTTGGAGTTTATCTTATTTTCTAGGCTGCCCCATTTAAATCTTGAATTTTTTCAACCACCCTATTTTTTCTTTGTCAAACTTAAGCATCCAATCTGCCATCTTTATGATTTCCGATAATCTTCTCAAAATCTCTACAACTTTCTTCTCACAATACTTTTCTACAACTTATCTCTCTTGCTCTTTGGTTGTCCACCTCAAATTTGAAGCATATAAACAAAATATTACAGAATTTTATTTGATGCATGTTTCTTATCCTAACACATGTGTTCTGGAGATGTACTAGGATCAACAGAAAGTAAAAGAGATTACACGTCAAGCTCAACAAATTAAGAGCACAAAAACATTATCCAGTCAGATGCTAACAATATCTTCCTTTGATTTTCAGGAGAGTATCATTAATATTCACTCCTGACCACAATAAGCATGTTCCTAAAGTGGTAACTATAGTTTATTAAGAGTAAAAGTAAACAAGTCTTACTAGGAAGAAAAAGTGACAAAAGAACTGCTCACTTTCTAAACTGTAAGAAATTGCCACTAATGAAGGGAAAGTGTTAGAAAAAAGGGAAAAGAAGAAAATCTGATGTAAGTATATATATATGTATACAAAATGAAAAGGAATCTAAAGATACATGAAGCTCCCTACTTTGCAAGGGTTGGGAAGGGTCAGTTTTGTGCGCTGCCTTACCCTTGTTTTACAAAGAAGTTGTCTCCATAACTCAAACCATCACTTTCCAGTCAAAAAAGAGTAACCTTACTGTTGCTACCAAGGCACACTCTCAATAATGTGCAAGAGGATATGGTTATAAATGGATACACAACAGCTATGAAACACCAGTAAGTCATTGTATACACAACAGCTATGAAACACCAGTAAGTCTATTTGAGGATCAAAAGAATAACTTAAAACTTAGCATCTGAGCCTTACATCATCAACATCATCGAGTTTTCCAGTCATGCTAAAATTCTGAATTGTTTTGGTCAGGTATGAATATGGAAAATTTCTTATCTGTATTCTTTTTGTTTAATTGGTTTAACTTGACTGCAAGATGAACTAACCTGGTCTGTAGCACATCATCCAAATAGACCTACTTTGATCATGCTACTGAATCTTTTACCTATAACATATTTTGTTTAATCCAGTGTTCGAAAAATCGGCCTAGGCGGCCGCCTAGGCGCCGCCTAGGCGCTGAGCGGCCACCAGCCGCGGCGAATTAGGGCTAGTCGGCAGCCCTGTGCGCCATGCCCGACTAATCGGGCTGTGGCGCCGCCTAGGCGGACCAGGCGGCGCCTAACCGCCTGGGCGGCCGCCTGGGTCGCGCGCGACCTGGACCGCTTAGGTCGTGCGCGACTTCTTCCAACCTTATTTCCCCCTCTCGTTCTCTATTTCCCCTCCTCTCTCTCTGGTTCATCGCGGCTCCTCTCTCTCTGGTTCATCGCGGCTCCTCTCTCTCTCTCTCTCGCCATCGATCTCCTCTTGGTCGTTCGCCACCGCCACCGATCTCCTCTTGGTCATTCGCCACCGCCACCGATCTCCTCTTGGTCGTTCGCCCCACCACCATCGATCTCTTCTCTTGGTCCTGCTCTCTCGTTGCGGCCGACCTCACCTGTTGGTCGTTCTCTCTCTCGCCATCGATCTCTTCTCTTGGTATGTATCCAACTCCGCCAACGCAAACTTGCATAGCATTAGCAGCAACGCAAAGCTGCTCGTTGCTGCTGCGTTGCTGCTTGCTTGCTTCAACAAGCAGCAGCAAGCAGCAGCAACTTGCTGCTTGCTTGCTGCTTGTTGAAGCAGCAAGCTTGCTGTGCTGCTGCAAGCAGCACAGCAAGCTTGCTGCTTCAACAAGCAGCAAGCAAGCAGCAAGTTGCTGCTGCTTGCTGCTGCTTGTTGAAGCAAGCAAGCAGCAACGCAGCAGCAAGCTTGCGTTGCTGCAGCAAGCAGCACAGCAAGCTGCTTCTTTTAATCAATTTAGTTGAGTAAGCCTTTTCCCAACTAATGGTGTGAGCTGCATCCTTCTAACCATCTAAAAACTTCCAGGCCTGTTATTCGTGGTCGCCCATCAGCCAAAAGAACCATTTATATATGTGGAAGGCCTCGCTGGGTGTTTGTCTTCATATTCTCTTCTGGTAAGGGAAATGTCTTAACCAGTTCAACTTTTTATCTGAAATATTGTTATTAAAATTTTTTTCTCACTCTTGTATTGTTCTATTTCTGTAGTGAGTTTTATCCTATAGAAATGCAAGCTTGCTGTGCTGCTTGCTGCAGCAACGCAAGCTTGCATTGCTACTTGTGTTAGGTTGTTAGCGATTTTTAGATTTTATCTTCCACATGATTTTGATTTTCAGTTTCAGATTTGTGTTAGGCTATTAGCAATGTTAAGTTCCTATGTTAGGTTGTTAGTTTTGATTTTCAGATTTGTGTTAGGCTGTTAGCAATGATTTTCAGATTTGATTTTCATATTTTGTCTTCCACATGATTTTCAGATTTGATTTTGTTCAATTTAAGTGATGTCTGGAACGGGGAGTACGGAAGCATCGTCCGCTACCGCCTCAATTCTTAAAAGGAAGTCAAATGATGTGGGGTGGGAGTATGGGATGCTAATTGATCCCAAGAATATGGACAAAGTCAAATGCAAGTTATGCAGTAAGGTGATGTCTGGCGGTGTTTACCGAGTTAAGGAACACATTGGCCATATTTCTGGAAATGTGTCTGCATGTCCAAAAGCTTCTCCAGATGATAGAGCCAAATGCAAGAATGCAATTGAAGAGGCAAGGAATAAAAAGAAGAATAAGAAAAAGGAAGAAGATCTGATGAGATCAACAGTCAATATTTCTGAAAAGGGGGAAGGGGATGGCGATGATGAATTGCAAGAATTAGGGAGTAATAACCCACCCCGCACACTTGGCCCTATGGATAAATTTGCAAGCTCCATCAGCCCTGAAGCTGGTTCAAGTGTAAAAATGACACAAAGACAACAAAATATCAATGAAGCACTCTTTAAAGAGAGGACACATACAGTCCGTAAATATTGTGCTAGGTGGGTCTATGAGCATGGTATTCCTTTCAATGCCATTGATAATGACAGTTTCAAGTTGTTTGTTGAGGCAGTTGGTCAATTTGGGCCAGGCTTCAATCCTCCTAGTCAATACCAGTTGAGGGAAACGTTGCTAAAGGGGGAAGTTGACAGGATGAAAGGTTTGTTAAAGAAGCATGAAGAAGAGTGGGCAAGAAATGGGTGCTCCATTATGACAGATGCTTGGAGTGATAGAAAAAGAAGGAGCATCATGAACTTATGTGTTAATTCTAATGCAGGTACTGCTTTCCTTTCTTCTAAAGAATCTTCAGAGGAGGCACATACAAGTGAACTCATTTTTGAGTATGTGGACAAATGCATTGAGCAAGTTGGGCCACAAAATGTTGTCCAAGTGGTAACTGACAATGCTGCCAACAATATGGGAGCGGCAAAGTTATTGAAGGTGAAGAGACCCAATATCTTTTGGACATCATGTGCTACTCACACCATCAATTTAATGCTTGAAAGCATTGGAAAACTACCAAGGTACAAAAAAGTCATTGATCAAGCCAAGAGTTTGACAATCTTTATTTATGCACATCATAAGACCTTATCCTTAATGAGGTCATTTACAAAGAAGAGGGATATAGTGAGACCGGGTGTCACTAGATTTGCTTCTTCTTTCCTTACTCTACAAAGTTTAATGGAGAAAAAGAGCCAATTGAGGGCAATGTTTACTAGCTCTGAGTGGGAGGAGTGCAAGTGGTCAAAGATTGTTAAAGGGAAAGCAGCTTATGCAACTGTGTTAAGCATTGCTTTCTGGAATGGTGTGACTATATGTCTCAAGGTTTTTGCACCTTTGGTGAAGGTGCTTCGAATTGTTGATGCAGATAAGAAGCCTTCTATGGGCTTTTTATATGGAGAGATTAATCAGGCAAAAAAGGATATTAAGGAGGCCCTAAACAATCTTGAAAAGAACTATTTGCCTATTATGGAAATTATTGATGCAAGAGTGAAAGATAGGCTAGATAGTCCATTGCATTTTGCGGCTTATCTTTTGAATCCATATTATTTGTTCAAAGATATGGATATGCAATTTGATAATGAACTGATGGATGGGTTTTTTAATGCTGTGGAGATGTTTTTTTATGGTGATGATCGCATGCAAGGGCATATTTTAAATGTTGAGTTGCCAAAATATACTTGCAAAGAAGGAGTTTTTGGAAAGTCATGGGCAATTCAAGGGTGTGCAACAAATGATGATAATTATAACCCAGGTATAAAATTTCTTCCTTTAATCCTTAGGACTTTTTTTTTTTTTAGTTTCTATCGTATATTAGTTTAGTGTATAAATTTCAAATTTGTTTAACCTATGTAGTTAAATGGTGGATGACTTATGGAAATCAAACACCAAACTTGCAACGAATGGCGAGAAGGATCCTCTCGTTAACTAGTAGTTCATCCGGTTGTGAAAGAAATTGGAGTACTTTTGAAGGGGTTAGTGCATATTTTAAAGTGTTTTCAATATTTTAATCAATTAGTTATCTATCATTTATATTGAATTATTGATATTGCTTTCATTTTCTTCATGTAGATACATACGAAGAAAAGAAATAGACTAGATGTTAATCAGTGTTCGAAAAATCGGCCTAGGCGGCCGCCTAGGCGCCGCCTAGGCGCTGAGCGGCCACCAGCCGCGGCGAATTAGGGCTAGTCGGCAGCCCTGTGCGCCATGCCCGACTAATCGGGCTGTGGCGCCGCCTAGGCGGACCAGGCGGCGCCTAACCGCCTGGGCGGCCGCCTGGGTCGCGCGCGACCTGGACCGCTTAGGTCGTGCGCGACTTCTTCCAACCTTATTTCCCCCTCTCGTTCTCTATTTCCCCTCCTCTCTCTCTGGTTCATCGCGGCTCCTCTCTCTCTGGTTCATCGCGGCTCCTCTCTCTCTCTCTCTCGCCATCGATCTCCTCTTGGTCGTTCGCCACCGCCACCGATCTCCTCTTGGTCATTCGCCACCGCCACCGATCTCCTCTTGGTCGTTCGCCCCACCACCATCGATCTCTTCTCTTGGTCCTGCTCTCTCGTTGCGGCCGACCTCACCTGTTGGTCGTTCTCTCTCTCGCCATCGATCTCTTCTCTTGGTATGTATCCAACTCCGCCAACGCAAACTTGCATAGCATTAGCAGCAACGCAAAGCTGCTCGTTGCTGCTGCGTTGCTGCTTGCTTGCTTCAACAAGCAGCAGCAAGCAGCAGCAACTTGCTGCTTGCTTGCTGCTTGTTGAAGCAGCAAGCTTGCTGTGCTGCTGCAAGCAGCACAGCAAGCTTGCTGCTTCAACAAGCAGCAAGCAAGCAGCAAGTTGCTGCTGCTTGCTGCTGCTTGTTGAAGCAAGCAAGCAGCAACGCAGCAGCAAGCTTGCGTTGCTGCAGCAAGCAGCACAGCAAGCTGCTTCTTTTAATCAATTTAGTTGAGTAAGCCTTTTCCCAACTAATGGTGTGAGCTGCATCCTTCTAACCATCTAAAAACTTCCAGGCCTGTTATTCGTGGTCGCCCATCAGCCAAAAGAACCATTTATATATGTGGAAGGCCTCGCTGGGTGTTTGTCTTCATATTCTCTTCTGGTAAGGGAAATGTCTTAACCAGTTCAACTTTTTATCTGAAATATTGTTATTAAAATTTTTTTCTCACTCTTGTATTGTTCTATTTCTGTAGTGAGTTTTATCCTATAGAAATGCAAGCTTGCTGTGCTGCTTGCTGCAGCAACGCAAGCTTGCATTGCTACTTGTGTTAGGTTGTTAGCGATTTTTAGATTTTATCTTCCACATGATTTTGATTTTCAGTTTCAGATTTGTGTTAGGCTATTAGCAATGTTAAGTTCCTATGTTAGGTTGTTAGTTTTGATTTTCAGATTTGTGTTAGGCTGTTAGCAATGATTTTCAGATTTGATTTTCATATTTTGTCTTCCACATGATTTTCAGATTTGATTTTGTTCAATTTAAGTGATGTCTGGAACGGGGAGTACGGAAGCATCGTCCGCTACCGCCTCAATTCTTAAAAGGAAGTCAAATGATGTGGGGTGGGAGTATGGGATGCTAATTGATCCCAAGAATATGGACAAAGTCAAATGCAAGTTATGCAGTAAGGTGATGTCTGGCGGTGTTTACCGAGTTAAGGAACACATTGGCCATATTTCTGGAAATGTGTCTGCATGTCCAAAAGCTTCTCCAGATGATAGAGCCAAATGCAAGAATGCAATTGAAGAGGCAAGGAATAAAAAGAAGAATAAGAAAAAGGAAGAAGATCTGATGAGATCAACAGTCAATATTTCTGAAAAGGGGGAAGGGGATGGCGATGATGAATTGCAAGAATTAGGGAGTAATAACCCACCCCGCACACTTGGCCCTATGGATAAATTTGCAAGCTCCATCAGCCCTGAAGCTGGTTCAAGTGTAAAAATGACACAAAGACAACAAAATATCAATGAAGCACTCTTTAAAGAGAGGACACATACAGTCCGTAAATATTGTGCTAGGTGGGTCTATGAGCATGGTATTCCTTTCAATGCCATTGATAATGACAGTTTCAAGTTGTTTGTTGAGGCAGTTGGTCAATTTGGGCCAGGCTTCAATCCTCCTAGTCAATACCAGTTGAGGGAAACGTTGCTAAAGGGGGAAGTTGACAGGATGAAAGGTTTGTTAAAGAAGCATGAAGAAGAGTGGGCAAGAAATGGGTGCTCCATTATGACAGATGCTTGGAGTGATAGAAAAAGAAGGAGCATCATGAACTTATGTGTTAATTCTAATGCAGGTACTGCTTTCCTTTCTTCTAAAGAATCTTCAGAGGAGGCACATACAAGTGAACTCATTTTTGAGTATGTGGACAAATGCATTGAGCAAGTTGGGCCACAAAATGTTGTCCAAGTGGTAACTGACAATGCTGCCAACAATATGGGAGCGGCAAAGTTATTGAAGGTGAAGAGACCCAATATCTTTTGGACATCATGTGCTACTCACACCATCAATTTAATGCTTGAAAGCATTGGAAAACTACCAAGGTACAAAAAAGTCATTGATCAAGCCAAGAGTTTGACAATCTTTATTTATGCACATCATAAGACCTTATCCTTAATGAGGTCATTTACAAAGAAGAGGGATATAGTGAGACCGGGTGTCACTAGATTTGCTTCTTCTTTCCTTACTCTACAAAGTTTAATGGAGAAAAAGAGCCAATTGAGGGCAATGTTTACTAGCTCTGAGTGGGAGGAGTGCAAGTGGTCAAAGATTGTTAAAGGGAAAGCAGCTTATGCAACTGTGTTAAGCATTGCTTTCTGGAATGGTGTGACTATATGTCTCAAGGTTTTTGCACCTTTGGTGAAGGTGCTTCGAATTGTTGATGCAGATAAGAAGCCTTCTATGGGCTTTTTATATGGAGAGATTAATCAGGCAAAAAAGGATATTAAGGAGGCCCTAAACAATCTTGAAAAGAACTATTTGCCTATTATGGAAATTATTGATGCAAGAGTGAAAGATAGGCTAGATAGTCCATTGCATTTTGCGGCTTATCTTTTGAATCCATATTATTTGTTCAAAGATATGGATATGCAATTTGATAATGAACTGATGGATGGGTTTTTTAATGCTGTGGAGATGTTTTTTTATGGTGATGATCGCATGCAAGGGCATATTTTAAATGTTGAGTTGCCAAAATATACTTGCAAAGAAGGAGTTTTTGGAAAGTCATGGGCAATTCAAGGGTGTGCAACAAATGATGATAATTATAACCCAGGTATAAAATTTCTTCCTTTAATCCTTAGGACTTTTTTTTTTTTTAGTTTCTATCGTATATTAGTTTAGTGTATAAATTTCAAATTTGTTTAACCTATGTAGTTAAATGGTGGATGACTTATGGAAATCAAACACCAAACTTGCAACGAATGGCGAGAAGGATCCTCTCGTTAACTAGTAGTTCATCCGGTTGTGAAAGAAATTGGAGTACTTTTGAAGGGGTTAGTGCATATTTTAAAGTGTTTTCAATATTTTAATCAATTAGTTATCTATCATTTATATTGAATTATTGATATTGCTTTCATTTTCTTCATGTAGATACATACGAAGAAAAGAAATAGACTAGATGTTAATCGATTGAACAATCTAGTCTTTGTCCAATTTAATGCAAAACTGATGAACAAGCAAAAAAGGGAGAATGAGAGGAATGTTGATGTGCTACTTGCTACTGATGCTAGTAATGCACAAGGATGGATCGTTGATGGAGAAGATGATGAAGAAATTGAGCCTGGTATGGGGCTCACTTGGGAAATGGTTGGTGAAGCTTCTGGAGCAGACGACATGCTTCAACCTCGAAGAAGTTCTAGGATGAGAGAACTTCATGAAGATGATTTTCAATCAGAAGAAGAAGATGAACAAGAGCATCATGAATTTGATTTTGAGTCTGATGAAGATCGTGTGCTAGAAGAATATGGAGAGGAAGAAGAAGAAATCTGAAATCCACTAAGATAACTAGATATTACTTAGATTCTTCATATATGTTTTAATGTTTATGTTGTATTATTGTTGTTTTTGTCATCTTGACCTCAGTACTAATCTACAACAGTTTGTTTTTAAAGTTTTTTAATGTTTAAATTCATTATTTCACTTATTATTCCAACTTTGGTTTACTTGATATCAAATTGCATCAAAAAATTTAAAAAAAAAACACTATTTTCCAAGTCGCCGCCTAGGCCCCGCCTAGGCCCCGCCTAGGCGCCCTAGGCGCTAGGCCCCAGTCGGGCGCCCGACTAGCGCCTAGCGCCTTTTAGAACACTGATGTTAATCGATTGAACAATCTAGTCTTTGTCCAATTTAATGCAAAACTGATGAACAAGCAAAAAAGGGAGAATGAGAGGAATGTTGATGTGCTACTTGCTACTGATGCTAGTAATGCACAAGGATGGATCGTTGATGGAGAAGATGATGAAGAAATTGAGCCTGGTATGGGGCTCACTTGGGAAATGGTTGGTGAAGCTTCTGGAGCAGACGACATGCTTCAACCTCGAAGAAGTTCTAGGATGAGAGAACTTCATGAAGATGATTTTCAATCAGAAGAAGAAGATGAACAAGAGCATCATGAATTTGATTTTGAGTCTGATGAAGATCGTGTGCTAGAAGAATATGGAGAGGAAGAAGAAGAAATCTGAAATCCACTAAGATAACTAGATATTACTTAGATTCTTCATATATGTTTTAATGTTTATGTTGTATTATTGTTGTTTTTGTCATCTTGACCTCAGTACTAATCTACAACAGTTTGTTTTTAAAGTTTTTTAATGTTTAAATTCATTATTTCACTTATTATTCCAACTTTGGTTTACTTGATATCAAATTGCATCAAAAAATTTAAAAAAAAAACACTATTTTCCAAGTCGCCGCCTAGGCCCCGCCTAGGCCCCGCCTAGGCGCCCTAGGCGCTAGGCCCCAGTCGGGCGCCCGACTAGCGCCTAGCGCCTTTTAGAACACTGGTTTAATCAGTCAAATTCAACTATATGTTTGAGCTGAATTGTATTGAGCAGGCACATGCTTCTACCATTTTTGTTCACCTGTGAAAGAGTCACTCCCTCTTTGACATTTCTCTCAAAATAATAGTTAAACTCAAGAACTCGGGCTAAAAACTTGAATTAATCTTGAAAAAATAATTCAAGAAAGACACAACGAAACATCAGACCTCCAGAACATGCTTCCAGGGATTTGAAAGTCTTGAGGCTGTCTTGAAATACAAGAAACATTCTCTTAAACATATTCTATTTCCAACCAAATATATTTCAAACATCTCATAACAGATGCCCATAAATCTCAAATATGAGAATAGATAGTTCAGAAACATATACTCAGAGCAGGCAAGGATATATGGATATATGTATATATAACCAAGCATTTACCAAAATAAGTAGGGACCTAACAAATAGAAGGTGGAAGTAAAATCAAACATATGATATAAGGTTGAGAAACACCATGCAAAACTACTAATTAAAGGCAACTGTTTGCAGCCACTTTAAGGTTCTTGAGCAAGAAAGTGAACCTGCTTTGCATACAAAGAAAGCAACAAGTTGTGAATTCCAGGATCCTCATTTTGCAAACGGTGAACACAAAACTCCAGATATTTTATTACTTCATGGGTTTCATTCCTGCATAATATGCAACAATAAGAAAAGTGATCAATGTGGCTTTTATAGAATGAAGAATATCTAAAATGAATAATCCAACCAACAATAAGGGAAACATATCCTATAAATCCTTCATAATCCAAAAAACAAAAAAATAATAATAGTGATCCTATAAACTTATAAGCATTACATCTCTGGCAATTAGAAGTCCTTCCGGATGATGTAAAATACCTTGGACCTAAATAGTAGAATGTTTGTATGTCTTATTGTCCATATGTCTCTTATGCCAAAATTTCAATATCTGCTAGTCATTCATGTCACATATGAGTAGGCTACAGGTAAGTAACTGTAGTAAATGGTTGCCATATACTAAATAATAAGCTTCACAGCACAGATTGCATCCAACTTTTGATGAACCAATCACCAAATGAACTCCATCCACTGGAAATAATATTATAACCAGTGACCGTACATATACCCGCATATATATTGTGCCAGGATCAGTGTCTCTTAGGAAACAAACAAAAGTTACTTTGCACTGACCAAATGCCAGTTTCTGGATTATAGAAGCAAATCCACTCTTGTATGTAAAAACCTAAAAGAAAAAAATACAACCATATAGGACTGGGGGGGGGGGGGGAGAACTAAATCCTGGGAAAATTTTGCAAGGAACATCCAGCAGCAGATCAACAGCAAGGAACATGTCATAGAAGAAATCAACTGCATGGCCAAATGATTTAGAAGATCCAGTGCCAGTAGCAGCGGTTCAAAACAAACTGCTTTTCAATCATGGAGACAAATTATAGAATGATATTATTCAGGAAGCAGAACCATATCCAACTTTTAACAAACCCCAAACATCTAGAGTCATCGTTGATAAAACCTTTCTGGTCAGATTTACAAAGTAAGATATTTTATGCTAGAAATTGATATTTGGAGGACTTTACTTTGCATGAGGTTCACTTGAATAGCGCATCATTGCAGGAATTAACTTCCTTGGATTCAAGTCTTTGGTTGTCATCCATGACTCAACAGTCTCATATGCATCGAGCATTATAAGGTCTGGTGCAAACTTGTACTGCAAGGGAAGCATACTTCGTTAACTTTCAATAACATGACACTAAATATGACAAAAGCACTAACAATAGCAATGATAATAGTAGTAATAATGTCAACAACAACATAATAACAATAGCTATGAGAATAGTAGTAATAATATCAACAATAACAAAAAAACGAAATTTGTGCAAATTGACTCCAAGCCTCAACAGTAGGTCTTTTACCTGAAGATCTACAGGCACAGAAGGTTTTTGGAGAACTTCCAATCCTCTCTTTGCTTCTCCTTGCTAGTCAGTTCATGAAGTGCCAGAAAGGAAAACTAAATCAATAAGAGAAGCAAATAGCAAATTTGGTGATACTAGTAAATAAAAGGCTATCCAAATATCAGTGTCTGGCAATATATACATCTCCTAACTATATAGACCCTCTCTTCTTACAAGTACAATTCACTATCCTCTCTGACAATAATAAGTAACTAAGTTATATGCAAAAAAGAATATAACAGAATTAATTTTTGGGAAAGTTGGGAAGGTTTTTATGCTATCATAAAGGCACTATGATAGTAGCCACAGATGGACAAAATAACTGTCAGGAATGAAACCTATCAAATGTTGGAAAGGCGTTCCAATGAAAACTTGACTACAAATAGCTGCACTCAGCATTAATAGAATCAGTTCTTTGTAGAATGCATAAAATTATTTACTAATCACTTGTAATCTTGGCCACAATAAGTAACATTTTATGATAATTCTGGGTAATTATATTTCATGTGTTTTCAAAGATGCACAAGCCTAGGCAATATGGAATGGAATTTGTTTAATCGTTAACCTGAAAAATACCAATGAAGCCCATGAACAGAACAAAATACCAACCAAGGATCTTAATACATAAACATATTATGATGATATGATCTACATCCAAACAGAAGAAATGGTAAAGATAAGTACCTGGATATAATGGTGAATAACAATCTCATACTGCTCCTTCAGACTTGCAAAATATACCAGCTCATCAACCCTCCCATAACTGCAAGAGATTAAGAAGCCACACAAGGGTAGATACAATTGATGTTCAACAACCAAACAACATATCAAGCCTTAAGCCCACCATGTGGGGACACATGATGTTCTAAAGAAAGATAAATAAATAACATGCATCAACACCAAGCAAAATAATAATAATAACAATAATAATAATTGTGTCGTCCTAGAGCCTTGATAAACAATGAGCCAGAACATGACAAAGGAAGATACTGTCCCAGCCCAAGGGCGCGACTGTAATTAATAGCTTGGTATGATTGAAATTAGGAGTTCGGTATGATGGTAATTAGGACCCAAGTTGCACATGGCCACTTGGGTACTAATAGCGGAGAGTTGGTTACTTAGAAAAACTCTATAGATTGTAACTGAGTAGCCTATAAATAAAAGCTATCTCGGGGGAGGATGGGGATCATGTAAGAATTATTTCAAAGATCTTCTCTCTCTCTCTCTCTCTCTCTCTCTCCCTCCCTCCCTCCCTCCCTCTCTCTCTCTCTCTCTCTCAATTCTTCTCTCTTGGCAATTTTTTTTTTTCTCTTCCTCAATTCAAGAAGAGTCCACTGTCAGTTCTTAGATCTAACAATTAGTATCAAAGCCAACGATCTGGCCAAAGCATTATGTCATGGCTAAAGGCACTAGGGCAAAGCAAATGGAATCCATATTAGATGCCATCGAAATTGGGATGCGCCAGAATCAGGAACAAGTGGATGACCGCCTGGAGACTCTAGAGCTGGGGATTCGACAGACTCAAGAAGAGATAAGCCGGAGCCAATCGGAGAATGCGGCCAATTTGGATCGAGCAGTGAATGGAATTAAGGAGGAATTCGCTGGATTGAGCTAACAATTGAGTGTTGCCTTAAGCATGTTTGTTTGGAAGCCTAACGCCAACCTACCAATGGATTTTCCTCCCAAGGCTTCATAAGCACCAATTCTGATGATGCCAAGGAACAAGCAATTTCAAGTGATTCATTGCATGGGATATGTCACTTATAAGCTTGTTGTTTCTAAAAAAAACTACATTTATCATATTCTTCAGTCTCTTGCCTCAAGTGTTTCCATGGAATGTTGCCCACAGTAACTCCAACACTTCCCCCACCTACGGATAAGCCTAAATGTAACCCCCAAGCTATCCTCGATTCTCGTATTCATTTAGGTTGCAAAGAGTATTTGGTGCATTGGGTGCAATTATCTCTAGCCAAGGCTTCATGGGAACATGAGAATCTTTTCAAGACCAATTTTCCTTCCCTCTTGCTTGAGGACAACCACATTTCTAAAGCAAGGAGTGACGGTATGAGCCTTACAGGAGCAAAACTAGCAAAGCAACCAATCAACCATGTGTATCAGAGGCGTCCTAAAACT
Organism: Diospyros kaki; assembly: GCA_036245055.1. Lineage (NCBI taxonomy): Eukaryota > Viridiplantae > Streptophyta > Magnoliopsida > Ericales > Ebenaceae > Diospyros > Diospyros kaki. The sequence continues at coordinate 8,632,701 of BSEG01000010.1, forward strand.
AAAAAGGACTAGTTAGTTTCCTTATTTAGTTGATTCTTATTTGGCTTATTTAGTTAATTAGGAAGTTCCCTAATTTAATAATTCTTATTGAAGAATTAATTGAAAAAGAGTACTCTCGCAGCTTCATTGATTGAATTTATTTATACAAGAATTGGGGATAGGAATCCTACCCATTATACAACTCTAACTTATCTACAATACATAATTAGTTTAAACTTATAGATAATCTAGAAACTGAAAAACAAAATAAGCTAAAATAAAGGAAAGATATTAGGTCTTATTTCCATATTTGAGAAGACCGAAATAATAGGAGCATTATCTTGATTTCAACTTGAGGATAAACCTTCTGGATTTTAGCTTAATTATCCACACTCCCCCTCAAGCTTGGGCTGAAAGATGTTGTTCAATCCAAGCTTGGAGCTCATTCCATCAAAGATTCTTCTCGGTAAAGCTTTAGTTAGTATATCAGCAACTTGATTTGTAGTGGGAGTATATACCAGCTGAAACATGCCTTCTTCCAACTTTTCTTTAATAAAATGCCGATCTATTTCAACATGTTTTGTTCGATCATGATGGACTGGGTTCTTTGCAATGCTGATTACAGATTGATTATCACATAGAACTTGAACAGGTTTAGGGATAGCCACTTGAAGTTCTTGAAACAATCTCCTCAACCATATTCCTTCACAAAACTCTTGAGCCATAGCTCGAAATTCAGCCTCCGCACTACTTCTTGCAACCACAGACCGTTTTTTGCTACGCCAAGTAACTAAATTCCCCCAAACAAAGGAACAATAGCCAGATGTTGACCTCCTGTCACAAACAGAGCCAGCCCAATCAGCATCACTATACACTTCTATTCCTCGATTATTTGTTTTCCGAAACATCAAGCCTTTGCCCGAAGTCAATTTTAGGAACTTTAAGATGCGATAGACAGCATTCATATGTACTTCTCTAGGATCATTCATAAATTGGCTAACACAACTTACTGGGAAGCTTATATCAGGCCGTGTGTGAGATAAGTATATTAACTTTCCCACCAATCTTTGATACCTTCCTTTGTCAACTGGTGCACTTTCCTTGCCAAAATCTAACTTTGTAGTTGGATCCATAGGTGAATCAGCCGGTTTGCAACCCAACATTCCAGTTTCTTTTAGAAGGTTTAGAGTATACTTTCTTTGGGATACAGAGATGCCTTCTTTTGATCTTGCAACCTCCATACCCAAGAAGTACCTTAGATTTCCGAGATCCTTGATTTCAAATTCCTTTGCAAGCATACCTTTGAGGTTGTTTATTTCTAGCTGGTTATTTCCTGTAACAATAATATCATCCACATATACTATAAGAATGGATAATTTACCTCCCATAGTATGTTTGATAAACAGAGTGTGATCAGCTTGACTTTGATTGTACCCTTGTTGTTTGACTGCCTTTGTAAATCTCTCAAACCAAGCTCTAGGTGATTGTTTGAGTCCGTAGAGAGATCGTTTGAGTTTACATACCTTGTTTCTTGTATGATTGGATTCAAAACCATGAGGAATTTCCATGTAGACTTCTTCTTCTAAAGTTCCATTTAGAAATGCGTTCTTCACATCTAGTTGGTGAAGAGGCCAATCTAAATTTGCAGCTAGAGACAATAGGATTCGGATGGTATTTAACTTTGCCACAGGAGCAAACGTTTCTTGATAATCAATACCATATGATTAAGTGAACCCCTTTGCTACAAGTCTAGCTTTGAATCGGTCAATCTGCCCATTTTCCTTATACTTTACTGTAAAAATCCACTTACAGCTGACAGGTTGTTTTCCAAGGGGTAGAGAGGTTATCTCCCATGTTTCATTTTTCTCCAAAGCATTCATTTCATCAAGAACAGCCTGTTTCCACAGTGGCTGTTGGAAGGCTTCTGTAATTGTATTTGACACCTGCACCTTATTCAAATTTGATAAAAACACACAAAACTTTGATGATAGATCCTTATAGGATATATAGTTGTGTATTGGGTGCTGAGTGCAAGATCTTACGCCCTTCCGTAAGGCAATGGGCCAATCAGTCTCATCAGTTGCTGCACTATCCAAACTGTCCCCAAGATTATTTTCACTGTCACTGTCCCTTGGAGAGGAATTGGGGCCAGTTTCTTGGTCGGGCCGAGTGCGGGATTGGTGCTCTTTCTCCTGTTGGGACTTCCTCCGAGAGTAGACCTGAAAATCTTTGGTGATAGGAGGCTGAGGACTAAGGGAATTTGTAAGAGGATCTGGATGTATGGGTGCAGCAGATTGCAAAGTTTGCTGCTGCATAGGCTGTTGCTGCATAGGACTAGGAAGCTGCATAGGAAGAGTTTCCCAAAACTGATATTCGTGAGAGTTATAGAGATGATTCTCCCCCTGAATATCAGTTTTGGGATAATAAGGTTGATGTTCGTAAAAGGTTACATCCATGGAGTTAAAAATACGTTTATGCTCGGGGAAATAGCACTTGTAACCTTTTTGATGAGGAGAATAGCCAATGAAGATACATTTAAGGGATTTAGGGTCTAGTTTGCTTCGGAATTGCTGATGTACATGCACAAAAACAGTACATCCAAAGATTTTAAGAGGGATATGAGATAGCAGCCGAGTGTGAGGATAGAATTTGAAAAGAATTTGACTCAGAGTATGATGATTTAAAGTTCGAGAGGGTAATCGGTTAATGAGATGAGTGGTTGTGAGAATAGCTTCACCCCAAAAATGTTTAGGGACATTTGTAGAAAATAGCAAAGAACGAGCCACTTCTAAGATATGCCGGTTTTTCCTTTCGGCTACACCGTTTTGTTGGGGTGTATCCACACAAGAACTTTGATGTACAATGCCATTGTTTGAAAGATAGGAACCAAGGATTGAAGAAAAATATTCCTTGGCATTATCGGTTCTAAGGATTTGAATTTTGGTATTAAATTGTCTTTCAACCATAGAATGAAACGATTGAAAAATGGAACCAATTTCTGATTTTTCTTTCATAAGGAATACCCATGTAAGCCGGGTATGGTCATCAATAAATGAAACAAACCAACGGGAATCAGTTATGTTTTTAACTCTAGAAGGTCCCCATACATCACTATGGATCATAGAAAAAGGATATGAAGGAGAATAACTTTGACTAGGATAATTATTTCTCACATGCTTAGAGTATTGACAGATTTCACAATGAATTTGTTGTGAATTTTGATTCCTAAACAATGCTGGAAATAATTTCCGAAGGTAAACAAAGTTTGGATGTCCTAATCTATAATGCCATAACATAATTGCATCATTATGATTGGTGGTGGAATTGGAGAAACAAATTGAAGGAATAACCGAATAGGTGTTGTATTGAACTTGGTTGTCTTCGGAGTTGGTCTTAGCAAGGAAATAGAGCCCCAATCCTTCTTCAGCACTGCCAATCATCTTCCCCGAAGTCCGCTCCTGAAATTCACATACATTCTTTGAGAATTTGGCAATACAATCTATATCAGATGTTAATTTACTGATGGATAATAGATTGCAATCTAGATTAGGTACTAAAAGAACCGATTTCAGCACAATATCCTTGGAGATAGTAACAGTTCCAGTTCCCACAACATTTGATAGAGAGCCATCTGCTACCCTAACAGTCCAGTTCTTGTCACATGGCTGGAAATCGGATAATAAACTTATTTGTCCCGTCATGTGATCTGAGGCTCCTGAATCAATTACCCAAACAGTAGATAAATCTCTTTTAGTGACAAACGCATGTAAGAAAGTACCTTTATGGGCTATGGATCCAGATGCTACAGTTGAGGGCTGATTAGGTTGAGTCTTCTCAAACATAGACTTCAGCCACTCCATTTGTTCCTTGCTGAATGGTGTTGGTACTGCAACTGTAGTGGTCTCTTCTATGGACACAAGGTTGCCCTTACTTCTTCTCTCATGAGCTGGCTTCCAATCAGCAGGTTTTCCATGTATCTCCCAACAGGTATCCTTGGTGTGTCCTGCTTTATGGCAGTGATCACACCATGGTCGGCCCTTCCTTGGTTTGAAATTCTGTGATGAAGTGCCTCTGGTTACTAAAGCCGAGTGTTCCAGATTTGATGTTGTTGGCTTAAGCATGATTTTCAGCCGGCTTTCTTCCCTTCGAACCTCGGAAAAAGCTTCTCGGAGATTAAGGAGCGGTTTTGTACCGAGTATCCTTCCTCTAACACCATCTAGATTCTTATTCAAGCCCATTAAGAACTTATACAGCCTCTTTTGTTCAACAATCTTCTTGTATTTTGTAGAATCTTCTGTGCACTTCCATTCAATGTTATCAAACTTATCTAGTTGCAGCCAATATTTATTCAAAGAACTGAAATATTGAGTCACATGTGATTCACCTTGTTTGAGATCATCAAGTAAGCTTTCAATCTCAAATAGTTCAGAGGTGTTTTCAACATGTGAGTAAGCCTCTCTAGCAGCCTCCCAAATCTCTTGGGCTGTATCATATAACAGAAAATTTTCTCCTATATCATTGACCATAGAATTAATGAGCCAAGACATTACCATGTTATTCTCGGCTTGCCAACTCCGATATGTAGAATCTTCCTCTGATGGTTTGGTTGTCGCCCCGGTCAAGTAATCATCTTTTCCTTTCCCTCGTATAAACATCAAAACGGATTGAGACCATTGTAGGTAATTTTGCCCATTCAATTTATGTCCAGTAACAGCGAACATATGATTGTCAATGGGGACTTGATTGTTGGTGGGTAAAGGGACGATTTCTGATGGCTGAGTACTCTTGCCAGCCATGTTGGTAAGTAGGTGAGAGATGAACTAGAAATCGATGACACGCTTTTGGAAGGAAGAACGGAAGGAGGATTATCAAAAGATTCTTTGGCCAGAGAATGGCTCTGATACCATGAAGAATTAATTGAAAAAGAGTACTCTCGCAGCTTCATTGATTGAATTTATTTATACAAGAATTGGGGATAGGAATCCTACCCATTATACAACTCTAACTTATCTACAATACATAATTAGTTTAAACTTATAGATAATCTAGAAACTGAAAAACAAAATAAGCTAAAATAAAGGAAAGATATTAGGTCTTATTTCCAGATTTGAGAAGACCGAAATAATAGGAGCATTATCTTGATTTCAACTTGAGGATAAACCTTCTGGATTTTAGCTTAATTATCCACACTTATTAATCTTATTAGGAAGTCTTCTTATTTGGTATATTTAGTTAATTAGGAAGGTTCCTTATTTAATAAGTTAGACTTTCCTATTTAGTTGTGTTAGGGTTATTATAAATACCCTCTAGCTTGTTAAAATTGGGTAAGCAATAAGAATTATTCTCCAGCACTTTGTGCAAGAGATCAAGGGGTTCTCTCTAATGAGCCCCAAGTTTCTCCATACGTAGGAAGGAAGGAAGAACTAACAAAGCATCCCCTTCTTGCAAGGAAATTGCCACTAACCTCATTAATTGCCCTTGGACTTGATCCCTTAACAGTCTTGTCTTGTATGCCTTAATATTATATATTTTTACCTTCTTTAAAAAAAAAAAAAAAAAACTGCCTTTTTTGCTTCTTTTTTGGCTAATCCATACCTCTTTAGGGTTTCTTCATTACAACATTTAAAAGTCTTGTAGAAAAATAAGCTCTCTTGATCACCATGGTGGTAGCCCAAAAGTTTAGGAGTTCTCCTATGCTCCTTGCATTTGGAGTTCAAACCTTAAACCCATCCTACTTGCAAAATCACCCAAACCCCTGGCGCCAAAAAGAGCCATGAATGCAAGGTTTGACCCTGCGCATTACGGTAAGGCTAGGGTGGTGAGCTTGCCTTCCCAACACTCATTGTGGTTCAAATTGAATATTCCCTAGCAAGGGACGACCCTCATGTTCACACCCAAATGGGGTTGCTATGTCAGTCGCTTCACCTTTCTCTTTTACTTAGCAAAAGAAAGGAAAAAAAAAAAAAACTCTCTTAGTTGATTTTCTTGTACCTCTTCATTACACCACCAAGTCTCTTCTTGATTTGGGACTTTTCCCTTTGACTCACCTACAACCAATTCTTTTCGTGTTTTGAATAACAATAACCATAGCACCCCACATTTGTTTAACCTATCCTTCACAAAAATTTCTTTTGAGCCAAATAAAACTATGAAATGAATACAATTATTAGTGCATGAACTACCATTCTATATCCTTCAAAAGTGCACTCATTTCACTCACCCCACACACTCAAAATTAGGCACAAAGGTGATCTCGAAAATTAGTAGAATAAGCAATCACCAGCTCAAGAATGAGAGGCACATGTAACACAAATTAGAAGGAATAAAACTCCTCCCCCAAAGCATCAATAATAAGGATGAAACCATCGAAAGAAAAGGAGTATTTTTTCAAGTTTATTAGGTTTATCCAAATTATTGTTTCACCCTTCAGATTGTTGGTTGTTTTTCAGTTAGTCTGATCTAGTAGTGGACTGAGTGGTCCTTATCTTTTTTGTTTGGTTTCATATTAGGTGGTTAGATAGTGGTTCCTATTTTTGACGTAGTGGGTAGTTTATCTCCAAAACTATATATATTGAGTCCTAGTTTGCTGAGAATAATATACAATTTTCATTGCCTATGTTTTAACATGGTATCAGAGTATAGGCAGCTTATTTCCTAGAAATCAATATTACCATCCTTTGTGATCTTAAGCCCGGCAGCAACCTTGCACAACTGCAAGATCAAATCTTACCCCAGTTTTTGACTCGAGAGATCAAGAGTGATCCATCTAGAAACCATGTCTACCACAACAGAATCTAGTGGTGCATCTGAAGCACCAGTTATAGCAACTATCAACAGAGAAAACAAAAGTACCAATCCAACAAGAGAATTACAAAACATCCAGGCAGCCTATAGGCTAAATTGTAAGAATTATCTAAAGTGCTCTCACCTAGTTCGTACATTCTTGAAAGGAAGAGGCAAGTTAAGCCATTTGCTCGACACTGGACTTAAAAAAGGAGATCCTATATTTGAGGCTCAGGATGAAGAAGACTCTATGATAATGTCTTGACTATGGAACTCAATGCTTCCAAAGATAAGTGATACTGTTACGTTCTTAAATACAACTCAAGAAATTTGGGATGCTGGTAAACAGACTTGCTCTAAAGTTCAAGATGCAACCCAAATTTATGAGATTAAAACAAAAATCTTAGCTACAAAACAAGGAAACCGATCAATCATTGCATACTCCAATCTCTTGCAAACTTTGTGTTGCAGGAGATGGATCATTATCAATGCATCAAGATGACCTACAACGAGGATGTAACTCTTCTAAAAAGGTTTGTTGTAAAAGACAAGATTTATGAATTTATTGCTGGTTTAAACATTGAGTTTGATGCAGTAAGGGTACAAATATTTGGGAAAGAATACTTGTCCTCCCTAAATGAGACTCTAGCCATTGTTCGTGCTAAGGAAGGAAGGCGAGGAGTTATGCTTGAGACTCCTAGGGTGGATAATTCAAATCTAATGACAAGAAGAATGCCCCTATAGCATTCCAGTTCTAAGCAACAAAGGGGTGAGGCTAAAAGAACACCAGATAGGTCTCGATCAAATAAGAATCTATTATGATGTACTTATTGTAAGAAGCCTAGACATGCTATAGACAAATGTTGGAAGCTACATGGAAAACCGCAAGCTGAGAACAATGGGACAACGGGCAAGTAGAAGGTAGGAGTAGGAATATATGGCAAACACTCAGCAATCTAAGGAAGTGAATTCTTTAAAATCACTGACAATTGAGTTCAACAAGGAAGAAATTACAAAATTGAAACAATTACTTGGATCCCTAGAAAAACCAAATGGATCAAGTACCTGTATCTTAATTTTCTCAGGTATTTCGACCTTCTTTCATACACTAAATGCCTCAAATACTACTCTCTCAGGATCATTGATTTAGGGGCCACATATCATATGACTTGTTCCTCCCAAAAATTTATTTCATATATCCCATGTCCTAGCAACAAAAAGACAACTATAGCTGATGGTACAACAACTACGGTAGTAGGTCAATGAGATGTTTACATCAATGAATCTCTTATATTAAAAAAAGCCTTGCATGTACCTAAGTTGTTTACTAACCTTGTTTCAGTTCAAAACTCACCATAGATTCTAATTGTAAGGTGATTTTTCATCCCTCTTATTGTGAAATCCAAGAACAAGACACAAGGAGGATGATTGGACATGCTAAAGAGAAAGAAGGTCTCTACTATCTTGAGGAACAAATTGGACAGGAGAATAGGACAACTAAGTTCTCCCCAATATCTTTTATGACTGAGTCCTCACAATCACATAAAGAAAGGATTTGGTTACAGCACCTACGTTTTGGTCATCCATCTTTTAATGTTCTTAGAATGATGTATCCTTTGTAGTTCAAAGGATTAGTTGGAGAAGAGTTTCAGTGTGACATATGTGAACTTGTAAAACAAAAAGAGAACATCCTTTCCAATTAATATGAAAAGGAGTTCTTTCCCATTTGCTCTTATACATAGTGACATATGGGGTCCATCTCCTATTCCTAACATCATTGGGGCTCGGTGGTTTGTGTCTTTTATTGATGATTGTACTCATGTCACCTAGGTTTATCTGTTAAAGAACAAATTTGAAGTCAGTTCTATATTTCTAATTTTCTATAATACGGTGAGAACTCAATTCAATGATGAGATAAAAAGAATTCAATCTGATAATGCTAAAGACTATTTCAATCAGTTCCTTACTTCCTATTTTCAAGCAAGAGGCATAATTCATATTGAGTCCTAGTTTGCTGAGAATAATATACGATTTTCCTTGACTATGTTTTAACAAAACCAATAGAACAACTTACCAAATCCTAAAGATTCTCAAACAGTACCATAAAGTTTATCTTTATCCCTTCCTCGATTTTGAAATTACATCACTATCACCTTTCTCACACCCTGCATCCCTAAAGAAGTATCACTAGCAACAACATATAAAAAAGTCTGCTGGATGGAATTACTAGGTAATAAACTAATTCAATAATGAATCTCAAACCCAACTGACCATAATGTAGAACAGAGAAGCAGAAATGGGAAGTCCTACATCAGGCCAACAATGTAATCGACTCTCCTATGTGTGCCATTAAACATATATAGGCAAATAAATACGTTGAATTATTTTTCATTCTCTAAGACTAGCTTTTTCCATAATGTCCAATTGATACTCAATAGAATTCCTAACAAAATGTAGTTACCATTTAAAGCAACCTTTACCAATAAGTAACTACTTAAGGATCAAGATTTAATCCCTAAAAGCCAAAGAAGATAGAAAATTAACTAAAATAATAGGCTGCCTGTAGAATATTAATGACTTCATTAACAAAATTTACTCAAATTTTGCACCAACGAGAGTGCATCACTTGCCACTTATTAGAGAAAATGTGAGCAAGAAATCGAATACCATACAAGTTTGAGAAAATTACAGTATCACATTGGTGGCTCCAATGAATCTCAGTTGTGTACACTCAGGTATCATATTGATGTGCCTTGCCTAATTTAAGTATTTTTATGGATTGTGCAATGAGTAAAAACGACGTGAATGTTTTTATTCTTCCAAGGTAATTTATATTTCCCCGATAATCCATTTTATAAACCTCAAAAGACCTACTAAAAACCAATTACTATATAAAACCACCTACCACAACATGGTAATAGTTTAAGAGCCTATAACAATTAAAAAAATCTACAAATAAAAAATTCAAAAACACTGTATTTCATGCTATTTCTTCCACATTACACTTAACCAAAAAATGTAAATAGATTATAGCTTCAACAAAAATAGTCAACCAAGAAAAGAACCACAGCCACACAGAAAAGAGTATACAAATATAAATAGGTTGAATGCAAAATTTAACTGCCATGTTCGTCAACATTATAGCATTAAAATTTACCTTTCTAATAGTTTCATTGTAGTTGCCTCATCCAGCACATCCTTGCAATCAGCAAGAAAAGCACGAAACTCCCTAATGATGGAGTGGTACTCTGAACTACGATTCTCTAAAGCGGAATCATCTTCAAGGAGAAGCCGATTGATCTAAACTCAAAATATGAAAATGTGCAGTTAACATGTAGCATGTACACTTTTTAGGGCAAGTCAAATTCCTGTGTGCACTAGACAACTGATTCAAGTCATAAATAATAAAGAATAGAAGAATTGACAACAGTAATTGACAAAATTAAAATTGCAACCACCATAAAGTGAGACACAGTCTACAACATTTTGTAAGTAGTTAGAACTTCCCAGTGAAAGATGGGTACAAATACTAGCATTGTTGACTCCGAAGAAAGATGGTAGTTGGAGAATGTGTATAGATAGTCGAGCAATTAACAAGATAACAGTTGGGTACAAATTCCCAATTCCGAGACTGGATGACATGTTGGACAGATTGCATGGTGCTAAGTGGTTTTCAAAATTAGACTTGAGAAGTGGATACCATCAAATTTGAATTAGATTAGGAGATGAGTGGAAAATGCCTTTGAGACTAAGGAGGGGTTGTATGAGTGGTTGGTGATGCCATTCGGGTCGACTAACACTCCAAGCACGTTCATGAGATTGATGAACCAGGTACTAAAACCTTTTATTGAAAAATTTGTGGTCGTATATTTTGATGATATCCTAATTTACAGTAGATCCAAGGAAGAGCACCTTTTGCAATTGAGGGAAGTGCCAACAATCTTACAGGAGAATAAGTTGTATGTGAACCAAAAAAAGTGTAGTTTCATGACAGATAAACTCCTATTATTGGGCTTTATTGATAGTACTAAAAGGATACAAATAGATGAAGAAAAGATCCAGTGTTCTAAAAATCGGGCTAGGCGCTAGGCGGCCAGCGGCCGCCCCGAAATTGCCCTAGTCAGGCCTCCTAGGCGCCGGCCCGAGTAATCGGCCGGCTTGGGCGCCCAGGCGCCTAGTCGGCCAGAGCGCCTAGGGGTTTTTCTCGGTTTAAATATCAATTTTTAGGGTTTTTTTGCTAAATCAAAAATCAAACTTGTTGTTGTTAGCGTCTCGCCCTCTTCACTCTCTTCTCACCTCAACGCCGCCAAGCTTCATCGACCGCCAGTATCTCACCGCCGTCGCTGCATCCAGCTCCATCCTCGCCGCCAAGCTTCATCGTCACCGGCCTCTTCTCCGTCGCGTCCTCCGCTTCCTCGTTGCCTCAGCATCGTCGCCTCCGCCCTCGTCCTCGCCGTCGAGCTCCATCTCCGCCGCGGCAAGCTCCATCTCCGTCCAGCGACTCCAGCCCACTCGTAACCCCTCTCTCTCTCAGTTGTTTTGTGTTTGCTGCGCCTGTGTTGTGCGATTTCGTTTTTATGTTTTTAATTTTTTATTTTATTTCATTTTTCTTTTCTATTTATATGTAATTATTAGATTTATATTTAGTTTTTATTATTAATTATATATATCCTATAATATTTCTAAAAAAATTGAAAGTATATTGATGTTTTTATTATTGTTTATATTTCTGTTTTTATTATATTGTAAAATATAAATTATTTTGTTATTTTATTGTCTTAATTTGAATTATTTGATTATTTTACAAGAAGAAGTCTAATTATTCATGTATTAGAAGAATATGGAAAGGAAGAAGTCTAATTAGATAGTTAGATACTTAAATTCTTCAAGTATGGTTTATGTTACATTATTGTCGCTTTTATCTTATTGAATCTAGAACTGATCTATAACAATTTGTTTTCTCATGCTTAATTCTATATTTCACTTGTCATTCCATTATTGTTATATTTTTGGTTTATAGTGCATTATCAATGCTTTTTAACTTTGATTTACATCAAATTACATCACAAAATTTTAAAAACAAAAAAAAAATAGCAGTTTTCCTAGGCCCCGCCTAGGCCCCCTAGGCGCTAGGCCCCAGCTTGGCGCCCGACTAGCGCCTAGCGCCTTTTAGAACACTGAAAAGATCTAAGCTATTAGAGAGTGGCCAATCTCAAAAGCTATCACTGAGGTGCGAAGTTTCCATGTACTGGCAACTTTCTACAGGCGTTTTATACGCAAATTTAGTAACATCACCGCACCTATAACCGAGTGTTTGAAGAAGGGGAAATTCCATTGGGGAGAGGAAGCCAACGCTAGGTTTGCTGTGTTAAAAGAAAAGTAGTGTACTGCCCCAGTATTCGCGCTACCAGATTTTGACAAGCTATTTGAAGTGGAATGTGATGCCAGTGGAATAGGGATAGGGGTCGTCCTGTCCCAAGAGAAGAGGCCCACAGCATACTTCAATGAGAAGTTGAGTGAAGCAAGGCTAAAGCGGAGCACATATGATGAGGAATTCTATTCTGTCGTCTGAGCTTTGAAAATGTGGGAGCATTATCGGGTTGGGTGAGAATTTGTTCTGTACTCAAATCATGAAAGTTTGAAGTACTTGAATAGCCAGAAGAGAATCAACAGTGATACGCATGCTAGGTGATCTCAGTTTTTGAATAAATTCTCTTTTAATCTGAAGCACAAGTCGGGAATGCAGAACAAAGTTACAGATGCTTTAAGAAAACAAGCAGACTTATTGCTGACAATAAGCACAGAAGTTGTGGGTTTTGAACGACTGAAGGATTTGTATGTAACAAATGAGGATTTCCAAGTTCTTTGGGGGAAGTGCAATAGCAACGAACTTGCAGATGATTTTCACATTCACAAGGGGTACTTGATGAAAGGAAATCAACTTTGCATACCTTGTTCCTCTCTAAGGGAAAAGCTAATTCGATACTTACATGGAGGGCGTCTAGCTGGTCATCTTGGTCGTGATAAAACCATTGTTGCGGTTAGTGATTATTTTTATTGGCCACAATTACAAAGGGATGCAACCAAATTTGCACAAAGGTGCTACATATGCCAAACTACTAAGGGATAGTCGCAGAATACGAGGTTATACATGCCTTTACCTATTCCTAAAGCTATTCGGGGGGATCTATCGATGGATTTTGTGTTAGGTTTACCACGAACTCAATGAGGTATGGACTCTATTTTTGTTGTTGTTGATAGGTTCTCAAAGATGGCTCAGTTCATCCCTTGCAAGAAGACTGCTAATGCGGATGGTATTATTAATTATTCTTCAAAGAAGTAGTCCATTTACATGCGGACGATACAACCCACCCTCAAACATATGGGGAGACAAAAGCAGTGAACAGAGCTCTGGGCAACCTCATTCAAAGAATCTGTGGTGATAGGCCCAGACAATGGGATTTAGCACTGGCACAGGCAGAATTTTCTGACAACAATGCTATTCGCAGTGCCACAGGACAATCACCATTTTCAGTTGTGTATCAGAAGTCACTGCAGCATGCTTTGGATCTAATCAAGCTTCCAAAGGATCTAGGAGTCAACATAGCTACTCACCATATGGGAGAACAGTGGCAGACCGTGCAAGAAGATGTGAAGCACAAGGTGCAACAAGCTAACTCTAAGTACAAACAAGCTACTGATCGACATCGTAAAGAGAAGTTGTTTTCAGTCAAAGATGATGTGTTGGTGTTTCTGCAAAAGGAGAGATTTCCAGCAGGCACTTACAAGAAGCTTCAGCCCAAAAATATGGTCCTTGCAAGATTTTGAAGAAGATCAATGATAATGCTTATGTCATAGATTTTCCAAACTCATGGATATATCCAAGACATTCAATGTTGTAGATCTTTATACCTATCATTCCTAGATAAACCCTTGTACCCTAATCTTCATGACAACTCGAGGTTGGGTTTTTCTCAAGTCGAGGGGACTAACGTGGAACATCCAGCCCAAAAGAGTCCGAAAGAAGCCAGATGAGCCTTTCACATTCCTACTGCAGTTAGGATTTTAGTTTTAGTTTTATCCTTCAATTAGAATTTCAGTTTTCTACTTTAGTTAGGATTTGACTTTGTTTTTCTCTTCCTGATTCAGCTAGGAATTCATTTTCCTAGTGAATTAAGGTTTAGGATTAGCCTATAAATATTCTTGTTCTAAGTATTAGAAAGCAGCTTTAGCATAATATCATATTTCTTCTCCTATATTTGATTTTGTCTTCAGTTTCAACGTGAAACTAATTTAAATCGCTTCCCATGCTACATCAAGATCTCACATCCATACATTTGAATCTCGCACTCATGTTTTTATGTACATCATCCAAAGCCATGTCTTGCTTAAATATGCATCTTATCACATTTGTCATGAAAATCAAGCATGCAATCCATATTTCCTTTCAAGCAATTTAAACAAAAGTACCCTAGTTTGATGATGCAAATCTAGTCTTGATCTTGCTTGAACCTCTATTTTTAAACAGAAGTGCCCTTGTTTGCCTCTATATATAGCCTCTACCCAAGGCTTAATCCTATCCTTTATTTCATTTTAATCCAAATGGGCAGGATTCATCCCAACTGCTAACTAATATTTTTTCGTATTTTCTTTTATTTTCTCCATTTTCTTTAATTGCTAGAAAATTCCTTAACCATTGATCATGTTTAAATCTAATGGCTTAAATTTACAACTTTAATCTTGGTCATCTTTCCAGCATGGTCATTTCACATCATTATGCATCACTAAGTTTAACTTCCTCAAGAAGCTAAATAATTTCTACTTTTATTTCTCTTTTTATTTGCCCACAATTTTCTCTACAAAAGCTGCCATCTTCCATTTTATATTATTTCCAACCATTGATTTCACTATACCCAGTGCTCCTTATTCATCTTGCCCACTAATCTCATCTTTTAGTGGCACGCCATTCATCTCATTTAATCTAATGACTTTCATTTTAATCTTCCATAATTACCCACTAACTTTCCAATAGACCTTATATACCATAATATTGACTCAATATATAAGGTCTTGGTATTGAACATTTAAATCTCCACATGCATCAAGAATACCTACTCCACATTTAACGAATTAACCCAACTTTAAATTCTCATTTCTCTAAGTTGCGTTAATTATTTCTCGCTCTTAATACATCATTTAATCTCAATTAAATGTGTATTAAATTTCTCTTCCCAGCTTTAACACATTAATATATCTAATATCCTCATCCACATTAATTCACATCATAGACTCAAATTCAAGGACAATCTCTTATACAAAAATCTGAGGTATCACGTGGTACAGGTACATACAAAGTGGCATGGGTAGGTTAGGCAATAAAATGTTTCCTACATATACAATACGAGGGTGTACGCTTAGTTGGAGCATAATTAAGGGTCATGGTTCAACTAGAAATGTATACATTTATAATTTTTATTTATTTTTTCTTTTTTCGGATTCTTCAATCATCTGTCATGTCTCTAGGAGGATTAGAAGGGTAATATTGTGATAGGGATATAATAAAGGGATAATATTGTAATAGGCTTATATTAGTTTGTTAGGAGATATTTAGTTGTTTGTTAGGAGCACATGGGTGCTGTTAGAAATTACTTAAGAAGCTACATATACCTATAAAAAGGCCCATTGTAAGAAGAGATGAATATACTTGAATTGATTAAATGAATTTCTAATTCTCTCTCTATAATTCTCTACAATCTCCCTCTCATTTTCTCTCTATTTCTCTCCCCCATTTCTCTCTACATTCTTTCCCCATTTCTGTCTATTTCTTCATCTCAAGTACTTTGTTCTTGATTCTATTCATCAGCTCCTTCTGATTATCATTCCAATTCTAGGCTAAGCCCTAGGTTCATGACAAATGATATCAGAGCAGTCAATCATTGGCTGTGATTTTGATTCGATTATCGGTGGAATTAATCGAGTAGTAATTCGGATGATTCGGGTTCATTTTCCGACCCTGTTAAGATCTAACGCGGAGCCGTGTTCCTTAGTTGTGATTCTTGGAAGTTCTTCAGCGATATCGGTAGCAAGATAGACCAGGCGAAGTACTAACAATTAAAGGTCGATCGGTGAATTGCGGTGATTCCAGCAAACTTGAACAAGTAAGTAATTCTTGGCTTGAGTCTTGAAGGCTAAGCAGAGCAACGACCAGAAATTGTTGTCCGACTTTGGCAAACAACTTGGTCTAGCGTTCCGACGATGCATCTGACGACTTTTAAGGGCGAGCTTGAAGCGATCAAAACCCAGCCCAAATTCTGTAGGACTCCAATAGAATTGTGGTGGGCAATTCTTTCCAGTGCAAGAAGACGAGGTAGACCCAGAGAATTTCGGTTGAATTCCTCTAACCAAGAACTAAGCAATCGCAATTGGGTCCAGCACGGTGAGACGAGCAAGGCTAGTAGTGTTCTTGGCATTAAACAAGGTCCACGAACAGAGCTGGGGGGTGCAAACGACTTGGTGTTGTGGGCAAGCAAGACCAGATAGTTCTGGTCGGATCTTAAAGACGAACAAGGAAGGTGAAACAAATTCAAGAGGTGTTCCAGCGACTCTGGACATCTAGAAGGTGGGTAGGCGCTGGGAGGTGTTAATCTCCAAGCAAGTGAGCACCCTCAGTTCAAAGTTAGAAGGCGCCACAGGTGAGTGACCCTCGGTCAATTCCGTGAACATCCTTAGCCTTCAATTCCAGCAGTGTGTAAATTATAGTTGTCCTAGTAGCTGGATCCAAGTCGCTGTGTGTGATTGAGGCAAGCAAACTCAGGCAATCTTGGTTGTTGCACCTTAACAACGAATCTTGGCCACTGCCCAGCTTCCGATTCCTCTTACTACCGCTAAATTTTGTGGGGTCTTGGCCAAATTATAAGAGGCTAAAGTCCATGATTACAAGACTGATTGGGTGGTAGGAGGTGGACGAATAGTTCTAGCCTAGATTGAGAAGGCTTAAGGCGACTTGTCCGTGCTCCGGAGAAGGGATTGAGCAGCGAATCAATGGAGGAATTCCGTAGGCGATAATTCCAATCAAGTTCTAGGCAGCTAATAAGGTAAACACAGGGTAATTTCAACTTTGAATTCTTATTAACTTTGTTGGAATTGGAGAGGCGAAGAAGGGCAGTATGTATATAACTCCTTGGTCTTCAAAGTATGTTGATTGTGAAAAATGGGCTAAGACGAGCAGTGCACTTAGGAGACCATTGGAGCCTCAATTGCAGCAAAAGAATTCTTCATTTTCAGTTAGAATGGAGCCTCAATGGCAACCAAAGAAGGCTGCATTTTTAGAGGTTTTGGAAAGTAGTACCCATGTCAGATAATTAGATCCTCAATGGCAGCAGAAAAATGCTGCATTTTCAGTTGACCGGAAGAATCAAACATGGGGAAAGAAGTTTGAGAATGAGTCTACTCAAAGAGACAAAGGAACAAACAGTGGGATTCATGAAGAGTGTGAGGAATTTGGTCGTATGTTCTGCGAGAAGGTACAGGAGTTTGCAATAATACTAATCAAGAAGTATCATTACAACTTTCCCATTGAATACTTCGATGATTATCACGAGAGTTTTAACAAGGAGGAATTCCTTAAAGTGGAGTAGTCGAAGGAGGACAGCCTTGCTGAAAGTAAATCCTTGGTGTACACCAGCTACCAGCAAGTAGAAGTATTTCCACAGGAGGAGACCCCTACTGAAGATATGAGAGGGTCTAAACATGCGACTCCCTTGGTCTTGGCTATGGAGAAGGCTGAGGAGTACATGGAAGAAAAGATTGGGAGGAAGAAAGTAGAGGATGGCACTCAATCAATTGGCAGTCTCTCAAGCACTGCCACTAGTGCTGAGACTCCTGATGCCATTAATCTCCTGAAATAGCAAAATAAGGAGTCTAAAGAAAAGGAACAAAGGATTGCACCGGACACCTTGCTTGGAACATCCCACATGTATGTCATTGGCATGGGCACGCAAGACAAAGCAAAGTTAACATTGCAACCCGAAGAGTTGGATGGGGTTGTAGAATTGACAGCGCATCTGGAGCAATGGAGGACCCAAAAGGATAAAGCGAAACAAGATGAAAGGAAGAAAGGGAAGGACTTCTTTGTTGAAGGGACCGAGGCCCTTGATGTTTTGCTCATTCATGTTTCCATTGGTGTGGCAACAAGCCATAATGTTGTTGTTGCTGAGGAGAAAGAAAAGATAAGACAAAAGAAAAGGGAAAAACAAGATAAAAAGAAGGAAAAGCGAAGAAGAAACCACTGGGTGAAGATGGGCATTGGATAAAGAAGCAACGGCTAGATGGTAATAAGTTTCTTGGGGATAAGAAAGATTTCAAGGGGGGGAAATTATCATGTCCCTAGAAGGATTAGAAGGGTAATATTGTGATAGGGATATAATAAAGGGGTAATATTGTAATAGGCTTATATTAGTTTGTTAGGAGATATTTGGTTGTTTGTTAGGAGCACATGGGTGCTATTAGAAATTAGTTAAGGAGCTACCTATGCCTATAAAAAGGCCCACTGTAAGAAGAGATGAATATGCTTGAATTGATTAAATGAATTTCTAATTCTCTCACTACAATTCTCTACAATCTCCCTCTCATTTTCTCTTTATTTCTCTCCCCCATTTCTCTCTACATTCTTTCCCCATTTCTGTCTATTTCTTCCTCTCAAGTATTTTGTTCTTGTTTCTATTCATCAGCTCCTTCCGATTGTCATTCCAATCCTAGGCTAAACCCTAGGTTCATGACATCATCTTTCCTCTCAGTCAGGATTAGTCTATTTTTTTATGCGTGCAGACTCACCATCATTAATATGTGTGCAGACACACCATCATGGTTCCATGGGGTGGCATGTAATCATGGTAACATTGATTTTGCATCCTTCCTAATTGCCCCATGACTCGACCGGAGTTTGGTCCCAACAAAAATAAAGTAAAATAAACTCCCAGTTCAAGGCAATTGGTTGGCAGATCAATGCAAGAAACAAAATCCTAATTAAATAATGCAGCACCAAGTATAATTTTGAATAATTGTTAGTGTATAGCATTTTTCCATGGACAAATAACATAGATGAAACTGGAAGCAAGCAACTTCCCTCATTGGTGCCAACGAACTGTAAGATTATAAGGGAAGGAAGAAATAAACAAAGAAAAAGGTCTCAACAATTCATCAAAAAAAAAAAAAGTTCCCAACAGACTCATCCCTGACAATATGTAAGTAGACAAAAGCAACCAACAGTTGCTGCAAGGAAATCATGTCAAAACCCAGTATGTTTAAGAAATACAAAATTAACCAAAGCAGAAGACAAACAAGACTGCTATCTTATTCATTCAAGGGTTAAATTATGCAGAAGCAAAACCTTGTCCAGGTATAATTCAGTTGCCCAAGTGGATATCATAGTTACTTGGCATTTGTCATCTTTTGCAAGATTATCAAGTTTCCGCAACAAAAAGGTCCTCAAAGGATCCTGCATGAAGCAAAAAACCACATATATAATCATAAACCACGTGTCAAAAAACTCATGTCATGTTTATTCCAGTATGAAATAAAGATAAGTCAGATTTAAAAGAATGGGAGTGTTAAATAGTAAATTTTAATTCATGACATGACTCTAACGAGATACAGACATATTACAACTGACATAAATGAAGACATAATGAAAGGATGAAATCAATGAGGCAGACAGAGAAATATACTTCCAAGTTAGAAGAGCAGGATAATCTCCTGTAAGAGATATGTAAGTGTGGACAAAAAACGTAAATTGAATCAAAGCAGATAATAGCTATCTTACACGGACTCAGGTTCCAGTGTTGGGTGAAGTTGCAGGGGTGGGTCTAATCATAGTCGTCTAATCATATCTCCATGGACATGAAGTTATGGCTAAACTAAAATTCTTTAATATTTTTCATTTATTTAATGAAATTTATAAAAAGTGTCTACTGAGTGGTGAGCATAGAATGCAGGTTCTATTGATAGCTCCGTAGATTTTTTTTTTCCAACCGAACCGTTTCAGAAACATATCCAATATACTATCCCAAATGCTGTCTGACACTGATATTTCACTAATTAAGGAGAATCCATGTAACATAGGACAACACTAATGAGAACCTTTGACTAGAATTGACTGGAACATAAACATAACCTAGGCAAAGCCAATAAACAATATCCAGAAACAATCAGAATTTGAAATCCTTGACAGAATAACCAGTATCATGCCTTTTTAAGAACAGAAAAATGAAGGTATTAGCGTTGCATAGACAGTGAAAATAAACATATCAAATTCCTTCATTACTTCAAATAGATAACACTAGAATGAGTCAGTTTATAGAAAGTTCAAACCAGTTAACAAATAAGATGGTTAGAGTTGTTTTGTTCAAGGATATGCATAAATATCCACAACCACAAGGGGCAGCATCGGTCCTACCAGAGAACGAACTAACCAATATGTGTAATCTTTGCACTTAATGTGTTCAAGATATTGACAGATGCACACAGGGAACAGCTGTCATTGTGATAACAAATAGACAATGATAATTACAGATGTATATATTCAGCTAAAGTAAACAGTGTAAAGCATAATGTTAATTAGAAAACAGTTCAGATTACGCATTGTGTTGAGTGGTTCAACATATATATCAGTATTTAAACAGAAAAATATATTCCACAATATAATTGTCTTCCGATTAGGTAGGAAAAATGAAAATTCCTCACATGTTATCATTACCAAAATTGATTATACTTGAAAAGGCTGAAGATAACACAGCATGATGACACCATCTAGAAAATTAGAAGCATGGCGATTCATAATAGCATTAATACAATTTATCCAGGTATCAGAAAGGAAACAATGTTAAAATTGTGAAGAGCTCACAACCAAGCAACCAAACTATAAGAAACTCATAAATCCTAAACTTGGTCAACTTTATAATTTTAAACACATTACTTTCTTTCTTTTTTCTTTTTTCTTTTTTGTTTTGTGAAGTATATTATATAAAGAAGCCACCAAATTGGGGCACAACATTTATGCAAGACTAAAATTGTTAAAATAATTGGCTAACAATGCATCTAAAACCTTAAACTGTAAGAAATAGGGGAAGCTTTATCATTTATGTAAATATTTACACTTGCAACATGCCTTCGTGCGTGACCAAACATTCCTTCATAATTGGATCAAACACATGCAACTAAAATATTGAGTTGATAGTAAAGTTTGAACACGTCACATGCCCTCATGCATGGCTGAAATTCCCTTCATAATTGGACCAATCAACTATCTAAATTTTAGGTTGGTGGAGAGGTATGAATACAGGACCTTTTGCCTACCCTGTTACCATATCAAATTATTGATCAACCAACTCATAAGAATTTAAATCATTAGAAAGGAAAAATTTTTATCTCTCATATCAATATTTATAGTCTTCAGCAATCCTACCTGATGGGAAAGGGTTTGTGATTGTTACTGTTGCATTAATAGTTATACTCTACATAGAAATGATGGTCTAAAACCCATCAATTGAACAGAGTTCTCCTATACTAAGTGCAAAATTACACACATTAAAAAACAACATGCACCTAAAATATACAGATAAATATTCTATAGCAAAAAACAAAAGATGAATTACCTGTTCGTTTATGCTAATAAACTTCAAAGTGATCTCTTCAAATGATAATATGTAATTGATCTGCATAATGTATTCACACAGTCAAAAACTAGAACTCCAAACTACATAAACAATTTACACAATCAGATATTTAATTTGGCACAAGAAAAATACTATACATACCATATAGTTCAAAAGAAAAGGCTCAAAAAAAAATAAAAAGGCAGTAATAGTAGTAAGCATCATTTTACTGTGACAAGTGTCAATTCCAATTTTGAAATAACACAAACTTGTTTGATAACTTTCAAGTGAGTGGCAACCTAACAAGACCATACCATTTATCAGACTTTCTTTAGCAGTTATTATAAGAATGACTCTAAGGCGTGCATGACACAAAGTAAATCATGCAACATTATGAGGTATCAATTAATGAGTTGGAAAAACGAACTACCAAATCATGTTTATATGGCCCAACCTCATGAACATGGCAGTTCCACAAGATATCAATTTGGTAATGCACTTCCACATGCCAACTATAAAAAAGTTAAGACAATACTACACGTGGACCATCCACTCATCCAAGTAGAATATGGGGATTCCCCACATATGGCCCAAGACACAAAGCGCATTAGCCTCATACCCAAGCACTAGCGACATTCTCACAAAGCAGTTCTCATGCATTCACTACTTTTGGCCAGGGACTCAATGAGAGTATGTTTTAAAGCATTTATTAATGTCATTGTTTGTCCCCCTCAGAACAGCACTTAGATGAAACCTATGGAATTTGGTGTTGTCATGGCCATCTGAGAGTGACCTTATGACCTTCACACAAGATAGGATCACATGGCTGGTAAATAAATATAAAGGTTTACCAAGCACAGTTCTTACAAGCATGCTTGGATAATAATCGACAAAGAGAGGTATCTCCCAATATCCTTATAGTCAAAATCAAGAAAAAGTGGACAATATGGTGTTAGAGTTATGCCCCACAAGCCAATTATATTCACATGTAATTGATCATATTTTTCATTGTGACTCTTTATCTCCAATCAATTATTATTGCAAGACATTATGTTTTTATTTGTCATTGTTGGTTATCATTATTATTGAAATCCATACTTGACAAAGTCCATAGATCAAATAAGCTCATGGAATATGGTCATGCATAGAGATGACGATCATGAAACATATTCCTTATAAGCCTTGATCTTAAATGTTCCTAGTCATAGAGTTATTAGGATTGGACACTAATAACTCGGATAGACTAACATATATGATGCATGCTCAATCAGGAGAATGTCTTGTTTCATGGACATTGGTGTGTAGACACTAATGCATATATGTGGGTGGTTATTATAAGAATAAGTACACTGAACTGACCTGTTACAGAATTCCTAATAGTAATTGTTTATTGTCGAATTGGAATTTCTGTGTTGCAATAGTGCAGATTGGTTCTTAGACTTGAGACATCATGGTAGCCTTATATTTGACTGGTTACGCTTTAGCTCTTTTTGGATTCTAATGGAGTCATTAACAAATTATCACTAGGCGTAACCTTATCACATATAAAGGCTTATGAATGTCGAAATAGGATTCATCACTTATCGATAAGATGAGAAGATGTCCAATGTATTCCGATGATTTCATGACTGAGGAAATCCTTGGCCAAGGTGAGGTGGAAATCAAAAGGTGTTTTGATTTCACCGAACAAGTCATAAATTTGGAATTGATACATAGTTATTGAATGATTAGGGTTTCGTCATAAAACCATACCCTAAATTCAATCAGGACATAGATTAATGAAAAGATTTTACTACATGGTAATTGCAATTGAAAAGGTCCGTGTTTTTTCATCGTTGGCTAGGTATTCATGGCATGTTGCTAGACGTTAACCATGATATGTAAGGTTTTAGAATTAATATGATTAATTCTAAAACTATTAATTAAAGAGTTTAATTAAGAAACCCATGAGATGTGTTAATTAAAAGAGCCCATTAGTTTAATTAAAGAGTTTAATTAAACTAATAAGTTGGGTCTTGAAATAGCCCAATAGAATTGGCCCTACGTCTAGCTCAATGGTGGACCTAAGGGGTCACACACTTTGGTCGAGCTTGTTCCACAATTTAAAAGAGAGATTCGGCCCAATATGATTAAGGGCCAGGCCTAAATTGTTTAGGGGTTTTCCAAGACACAATTAGGGTTTTTAACTCTATAAATATGCCACTTATGAAGCTGGAAAGGGGAGTAGAAATTTGGATCTCTCATTGGAGGCGCCCAGGGTTGCTAGCATTACTTGAGGCATTCGTGGAAATGGTTAATCGTGTGGACCGACTTGGAAGAGTTCGTGCTTGCGACTCTACGGATCAAACAAGGCAGAATCGAAGCCACGCAGTCAAATGGTTTTCTAACATATGGGTCTTATTTATCCTATAATAGTATTGTTTGTAATCCCATTTTTAGGAAAAATTTCCAAGGTCAATAGAATGACTCCTTCAATCCTTTCTACGGCATTCTTCATGATTATTCTCCTCTCCGGTAGCAAGAGGACATTTAGTTTGGGCACAAAGCGGGCATCATTATAAGTAAGACTTTAAAGGATGGGGTGGTAGGTGTGAAAGGAATATGGGACAGAACTATTGGAGCTAAAGTTGTCCTAGGAGAAGGGATTATGAATATTGTCAATGCAAGCACCACAAGTTGGGTTAGGAGAGGGGAAAACGACAAAATTTTGGGAAGGTTTAGAGGGGTCAACATATGAAATACCTAGAGGATAGAAGATCACTATTGGAGGTGACCTAAATGGTCATATGGGTTGAGAAGAGATTCAAGAGAATGGATAGGGAGATGTACGTGGAGGCTATGGATTTGGGGAATGAAATAAAGAGGTAAAGTCATTTTGGATTTTGCCAGAACATATGACAACATCACAACCAAACTAGGTTTAAGAAACAAGAAGAGCACTTGATTACATATAAAATGGCTTATCAACTACCTATAGACTACTTTCTTATGGGACAAGCAGACCGCTTGTATTGTATGAATTGTAAAGTTATTGGTGTCCATATCAACAAATGGAGGAGAAAAAAATTGATACAAAACAAAGCCCAAATATTAGATGGTGGTATCTAAAAGGTTATTTTCAAGGAAAAAAGTGTATACAAGAAGAGATTGGACTATACAAAAAGCTAGCAAAATGTGGACTGAAAGGGCTACTGTTATTTGAAATACAGCAAAAGTAGTTTTAGGAAAGTCAATGGAAAATGTCCCAAATCAAAAACAGTCTCAGTGGTGGAATGAAGAGAAACAAGAAAAATGTCCTACAATATCATTTGTGAATTGAAAGAAATAGAGTGGTTTTCAATGATATTTTGGTTCCCTTCAGCTGACTTGTTCAGGCTGGCTATTACACATCTATTTTATTGGATTCAAGCATGGGATCCCTCTTTCCCATATTCCTGTTCTCAACTTCTTATGAGTGGAGATCAATTGCATTTCCAACAGTGGTGGCTATGATTTGGTCTCAGTTTCAGGAGGCAAATTATCATTTTCAGCACACTCATTACCAGTTGCAGTTTTGGTTTCTGTGTAGTGGTGGTTTTGGTTCCTTCATCACGGTTTCTGGGTGTTTTTGGAGGCATAGGGATAATGTTCTGCTGAATATGTTGTTCTTGTCTTCATCTAAATTTAATAAAATTTTATCTTTTCCCAAAAAAAAATAGAAGGAGAACGAGAAAAACTCAAAACTTAGAGAGTTGCTACAAGACTTCACATAAATATTGTAATGAAGAAACCTAAAGATGTATATTCCCCCCCCCCCCCAACACACACACACAAAAAAAAAGGGGGCAAATAAGGCAGGTAGTAAAGCAAACTCAAAAGTTTACGACAGCTTAACCAATGACTTGGCACAAAACATGGGTTAAGATATATACATAAATATATATATAAGAAAAGAAAACAAGAAGGATTTGACCCAAGTGAAATTCATCATAAACTGCACCATATTCTAACCAAGTTAGGGTTACTAGGGAACAACATTCGAAATGTCAATTGACTTTTCAAAGTCACACTAACAATACAAATCTATGGAAATGGCAAAATTTTACGCCGGATGTCTTTCTTGAAGTAACCCTCTAGTGAAGGAATGATGCATAAAAGTTCCAACACCATCTTCATACAGAAAATTTCCATGAGATAGCAGTAAAAGAAAATAATTGACATGGTTTGTTCCATCATTGATATTGTGAAACCAACTAGTACATGGAAACAGGACATAAAAGAAAAAAATAAAAAGACTAATAAATGAGAGGGCAATCAAAGAAAGATGGAAAAGAGATGTGTAGTGAAAGGAAAACGCCTCGCTCACCTAGCAACTCAAGCTCCCTCTAGGTTCCATGGAAGCACCTTGTCTACCTCTAGGTTGAGTGACTTTAACTAGGCGATGCCCAAGCAAGAACCTCAAATGAGGTGACAAGTGTCAAAGACACTTGCCTAGACATACAAAGAAGATAAAGAAGAATTGGCCCTAAAAATCAAAAGAGGTATACAAAGAGCAACTTACAAGACAAAATAAATAGGAGAATATAAGTAAAATGTGAAAGAATGAAAATCATTGTCGAGCCACTATTGATCACTATAAGTTGCCTTCCCAATTTCTTCCCTTTCTCTTCTTTCGTACCTGGAAAGGTCAGCATGACATAAATCACAAGAAAGGAAGTTGGGGGAAAAGACTCAAGATTGGACAAAGCTCTCACCTATAGAGGGGTTTTGGTAAGGAGGGGTTCTAGCGAGAGAAGTCACTTGTCGATGAACCCATATTGCTTGATGGCACATGGTTAACCTTCAAGGTTGCTCCTCTTCAACAACACATGAGAAGGTGGTTGGCAATCCCTTTGATGGTCGCCCTATCTATTTCTCTCAACATACTAATCCAGTTGAGCTTATAATTGAGCAATTGATGGTTATTATATTGCACAATTACTTAGTGTCTATTCATTATTTATTTGCTTCATAATATATTACATTTTTTAGTATTGACACTACTGTTACAACAAATGACTTTAGAATTTGTTTCATTAAGTTGATAAACATATCTAGCTTGGAAATATATATATTTCCAAAATCCCAAAAATGCTTGTTTGAACATTATTCAACTTTTGCAGGATCCCACAACTATTTTTTTTCATTTTATTAATAGAATTTGTATTTGGGAGTATTTTTTTTAAGTCTTATAACATTATTTGTTTATCTTTTTCCATACCAAATAAGGTTATTAATTTTTTTGTCAATTTGGCACCTTGCTTTACTCAAATGAGCTCTTTTTTGGGCGCATAATGCCTCAAGCAATATAATGTCATAGTGTCTTTCGCCTGTGACTAAAGGTGTATTCTTAAAGTTATCCAAGAGAGGAATTAAATGTTCTATAGATGTATATTTCCAAACCAAATAAAGCAAGCATTGAAAAAGATAAAGAATAGTAAAGCAACTGAACCAAATAATATCCAAATAGAAGAATGAAAATGCATGGGAGAAGATGGCATTTCTCAATTAACAAAATTGTGTAATGTGATCCTTAAATCAAAAAAAGGTGTCAAACGAGTGACAAAGAGTAATTTTGTGCCTGCTTATAAGAATAAAGAGATGTTCAAAGTTGTAAAAATCATAAAGGAATCAATCTAATTAGCCACACTATGAAACTTTGGGAGAGAGTGACTGACATAAATGATTAAGACAAAAACCAAAGTGTCTAAAAGCCAATATGAATTCATGTTTGATAGGTCAATATTGGAAGCTATATACTTGTTAAGGCGTCTAATGGGAAGATATAGAGATAAATGCAAGGATTTAGATATGGTATTTATATATTTAGGAAAAGCTTATGACAAAGTTTCCTACAAAAGTCTTACGAAGGGTCTTAGAGGATTCTAAATTGCTTGTGTGCAAGTAATTAAAAAGATATATCATGGCATAAAAACATGAGTCAAAACATGTGGAGGATATACTAAGACTTTTCCAATTACAATTGGATTACATTAAGGATCTACATTAAGCCCTTATCTCTAGCCTAGTAGTAGATGAACTAACTAAACATATCCAAGCAAAGGTGCCTTGATGTATGCATGAATACTAAGCTTGAGAACTAGAGAAAAACTTGATAAGGTTTTAAGTTAAGCAAAGTGAAAATCCAATATATAAAATGTAAGTTCAGCAAAAATACAAGCCTAGATGATGTTATGGGAAATCTTAAAGATCAAGGTATCTCAAGAAAAGATTAGTTAAGATATCTTGAATTAATCATCGACAAAAGATGGAGAGATTAACGAGGATGTTAGCCATAGAATTAAGGCAAGATAGTTTAAAATGGAAAAGTGCATTCAACATTCTATGTGATAGATTTTGTGACAATGAAAGGAAAATTTTAAAAGATAGCTATAAAACCAACTTCATTATATGGCACAGTATGTTGGGTAGCAAAGCACTAACATGTGCAAAATGAGCATAAAGGAGATAAGGATGCTAAGATAGATGTGTGGCCATATAAAAAACGATAAAATTATAAATGAGATTATTCATGAAGAAACTAGGTAGAAGAATTAGGGAAAACCACCATTAAAACTTTCATTGATCTGCAAGATATACACAAAAGTCCTAAAAAATCTGCTAGAAAACCTCCTAACTTTTCTCCTAGATATTCTCCTATTTTATAGGAGTAGATTATAACAACTTAGCTATTAGATTTAAACCAACAATAATTAGGATGACTAGATTATCCTTATTCTACCTTATCCTTCTGATTGAATTTTCTGATTACACTGAACTACAATCCCAGGACTTTTATAATTCCTCAACTTCCTCCAACACTCCCCCTCAAGCTGAGGAATAGATGTCAATCATTCCCAGCTTGCTTCTAAGAGATTTAAAACCTTGTTTTTGCATGGATTTAGTTAGGATATCTGCTCCTTGATCTTGAGTAAGAACATAAGTGAGTCTTATGTCTCCTTCTTCCATCTCTTGCTTGATGAAATGCCTGTCAATTCTAACATACTTCATCCGGTCATGCTGCACTGGGTTGTTTACAATGCTAATAGCTGATTTCCTATTACTATAGAGTAGTTTAAGAGATGATATAGGCATAGAGAGATCTTTCACCAGTCTTTCTATCCATGTTATCTCACAAATTCCTTGAGCAATGGTTCGATATTCAGGTTCAGCACTGCTACGAGCAACAACCTCTTGTTTCTTGCTCCTCTAAGTCACTAAATTTCCCCACAGCTTAGTACAATACCCTGATCTGGATCTACTATCCTTAATGGAATCTACCCAATCAAAATCTGCAAAGCCAATAATTCCTCTATCTTGACTTTTCTTAAACAACAACCATTTTCCAGGTGTACCTCTGAGATACCTAAGAATATGGTAAGCTGCTTCAAGATGTCTTTTAGTTGGTAGATGCACGAATTGGCCGATGATGCTCATAGCATAGGCAATACCCAGCCTTGTGTGAGACAAATAAATAAGCTTTCCTACTAAACGTTGATATCTTCCTTTGTCAACCTGATATTCTTCTTTCTCTTCTTTATTCTTCCAATTTGGCTCTAGGGGAGTACTTGCTAGTTTACACCCTAGTTTGTTTGTTTCCCTTAGCAAATCTAGGATGTATTTCCTTTGAGATATGAAGATGCTTTCCTTGCTTCTTGCCACTTCCAATCCAAGGAAGTATCTTAATTCTCCCAACTTTTTTACCTTAAATGCTTGTCTCAGTTGATGCTTTAATTTCTCAATCTCTTGGTTGTTGTCTCCCGTGATGATGATATCATCTACATAAACTATCAGGATTGTTCTCCTTCCATCTTTTTCAATCTTGGTGAAAAGAATGGGATTTGTCTGCCCTTGCTTGTATCCAAGCTCACGTAGGATGTCACTAAACCTCTCAAACCAAGCTTTAGGAGATTGTTTAAGACCGTATAGCGATTTCTTTAGCATGCATACTTTTCCTCTTGTGCCATTTTTCTCAAAACCCGGTGGTATTCTCATATAGATTTTCTCTTCTAGCTCTTTATTTAAGAAAGCATTTTTAACATCCAATTGATGTAGTCTCCAGTCTAGGTTTACTGCCAATGATAACAAAACCTAAATGGAATTTAGTTTGGCCACTGGAGCAAATGTTTCCTCGTAGTCCAAGCCCTGAGTTTGAGTGAATCTTTGAGCTACAAGTCTTGCCTTGTACCTGTAATACTCTCATCCGATTTGCACTTCATAGCGAACACCCACTTGTTGCCTATAGCTTTCTTTCCCTCTAGTATCTCCATAACTTCCCATGTATCATTCTTTTCCAAAGCTTTCATCTCCCTCCATGACTATTGCTTTCCATTTTTCATCTTGTAATGCCTGATAAATATCTCTAGGAATAGCCACACTTTCAAGATTGACAATAAATGCTCTGTATTAAGGAGATAATCTTGAGTATCCGAGATAATTTGAGATGGGATGTTTTGTACAAGATCTTACCCCTTTCCTTAGAGCAATTGGAATACCTAGATCATCTTCAAATCTGTTATGTACCTCAGTATCTTTTGCAGCCACATTTTCTGGACTTATCTCTGGATTAGATGATTTAGTTGGCTAAGGATCACGAAGCCTTCTTGAATAAACCATTAGTGGTGGTTTATTTTGGACTTGGTGTTCTCTTTCTCTCCCCCTTGATGGTTTAGCGCTAGAGGAATGGAATCTGAACTGAATTCAAGAATGATCTAAAGAGTTTCGGGATTAAGGACAAGGGTTGGTAATGGATCAATGAGTGGAGTAGGAGAGGAATAATCAAGTATAGGTATGATTGTACTCCAACCATCTTCTGTTTTAGAGGTACTTCCCTACAGAGGGTTGTTTTGAAAAAATAGTTGATGCTCAATGAAAGAGACATCACAAGAGATAATGAATTTTCAGTTAGTGGGGTTATAACATTTATATCCTTGCTGAGTAGGCGAGTTACCAACAAATATGCACATGAGTGCTTTAGGGTCCAATTGGATTGAGTAAGTTGGTTTTTGTGTACAAAAATAGTACATCCAAAAACCTTAGGAGAAAGAGAATTTAGAACCTTGGTATGGTGAGGAAATGATTCAAGAAACACGTTCAAGGGAGTTTTAAACTCCATAATTTTTTAAGGGAATCTATTGATGAGATAGGTTGTTGTAAGGACAGGTTCTCCCCAATAGATATTTGGAATTGATTGAGTGAACATTAGAGCTCTTGTTGTCTCAAGAAGATGCAGATTCTTTCTTTTAGTTATCCCATTTTGTTGGGGATTGTAGGGACATAAGCTTTGATGAATAATGCCATGCTCATTTAGGTACTGATTGAATTTATTGGAGAAGTACTCTCGACCATTATCAAATCTCAGTCTATGAATAGATGACTGAAAAACATTTTTGACCATTTGATGAAACCTTTTGAAAACAACATAGGTTTCAGATTTGTCTTTCATTAGGAACACCTAGCACACTCTTGTGTGGTCATTAATAAATGTGATGAACTATCGTGTGTTTGTTAGGTTAGGAGTCCTAGCTGGTCCCCAAATGTTACTATGAACCAAATGAAATGGTTTTAAAGGTTTATAGGTATGATTAGGATGAGAACTCTTGGTTTGCTTTGCAAGGATATAATGTTCACAATAGAAATTCTGAATTTTATTGCTGGAAAGAGAAGGATACAAAACTCTAAAATACTCAAAGCTAGGGTATCCTAATCGTTGATGCCATAACATTAATTCAGATTCTAAAGCAGTACCTAAAGAGGATTGAATAGGTAACCTAAATTCTGTAGGATGATCAAGTCTTGAAATTTACTAAAGTTCTCCCTTCTCCTCAACTTTGCCAATCATCTTTCCCAATGATAGATCCTAAAAAACATAGTGAGAGGGAAAAAATCTCACTGAGCAATTCCTTTCTTTAGTTATTTAACTTACTAATAGCAGGTTCCAACTTAAATCAAGTACATAAAGTACTGATTATAAGGTTAAGCCTGCTGTGTAAGTTGTTCCTCTCTCTTGGGCTAAGGAGGTTGTGCCATCAGCCATAAACACAACAGTGCCTTGATCACAAGATTCATAATTGGATAAAATTTTAAGAGAACCAGCCGTGGAATGATGTTCCACTGTCTATGATCCAAAAGTTAGTAGGAAACCTTTGAGAAAGTAGAGAGTGACTTAGATTACCTTGTTTTGCCAAAGATACCACTAGATTGTTGTCTGTACTTTCAGCCACCTTATGTACCTTAGTTTGGCTTAGTAACTGTTGTAGAGCCTCAAATTGATCTATTGTTAGAGAAACAATAGTTGAATCCCCTTTTTCCGCTTCTACCTTGTACATGGACTGACCTCCTTTTTGATGATTTCCTGGTTTTCAATTTGTTGGCTTTTCATGTATCTTCCAGCAGGTTTCCCTAGTATGACAGGGCTTATAGCAGTGGTCACACAAGTGCTTATCTTTTTGCATCTCTCCTTTAGTTGTGATAGGAAACTTTCCTCGAGATACGTTCAGGGCAGAATTCTGAATATATATCTCGTTGTTTGAATGACTAGAAGTAGGCAGCATCACTTTCTTCCTACTCTCTTCTCTTCTTACTTCAACAAATACTTCTCTCATAGATGGGAAAGGCTTAGTCCCAAGTAATCTTCCTTTACATCTAAATATGGGTTTAAACCATGTAAAAAGTCAAAAACTCTTTCCTTTTCCACCTTCTTGTCATACTTTCTTCCATCCGCAGGACACTCCCACGTAATCTCATAGAAAAGGTCCATCTCCTGCCATAATTCAATTAAGGTATTATAATACTCAGTAACTGACTTATTACCTTGCTTTGTGGTTCGGATGATAGACCGAACTTGAAAACATTGGGCAGTGTTTTCAAGATCTGAATAAATCTCTTTAACAGTCTTCCAAATCTCACTAGTTGTCTTGTAGAATAAATAAGTTCTTTCAATCTTAGGTTCCACACAAGTTACTAGCCAGGCCATAACAATAGCATTCTCAGCCTCCCATACTGCACAAGTTCCTGACTCGGAGCTTGGCTTCGCAATATCTCTTATTAGATAGCCTACTTTACCCTTCCTTCGAACTACCAGCATAACTGATTGGGACCACTCTCGGAAGTTAGTTCTATTCAGCTTGTGTAGAGAAATTTAGAGTGAATGACTATCAAAGGTTGTTGGAGTGATTGGATTGTTCTTCATTGGAAGAGGATTGGTGGTTGAAGTCTTGCTTGTTGTTGGAGTCTCAGCCATTACGTGAGCGTAAGAGTCCTATCTAGAATAGAACACTATCTATCAAATGCCACAAGAACGTGGCTCAGATACCATGAAGAAACTAAGCAAAAGAATTAGGGAAAACCACCATTAAAACTTTCATTGATCTGCAAGATATTTATACACAAAAGTCCTAAAAAATCTGCTAGAAAACCTCCTAACTTTTCTCCTAGATATTCTCCTATTTTATAGGAGTAGATTACGACAACTTAGCTATCAGATTTAAACCAACAATAATTAGGATAACTTATGACTAAATTATCCTTATTCTACCTTATCCTTCTGATTGAATTTTCTGATTACACTGAACTGTAATCCCGAGCCTTTTATAATTCCTTAACTTCCTCCAACAATTCATAATAGGGTAGAGTTGATGGAACCACATATGGGATTTGTGTGATTCTTAAAGCATGCAAACAAGCATAGTTGTACAGCAAATTAAACCCTAATACTATATGACTTAGTGTTTATGCAATATGCATTCATTTTGAATATTAATTCAAGAAGGGATGCAGTTTATCTCTTGAAATGCAGCCCTTTGAGTTTGTCGTTTGCTCTTTGACAAATTCCTCCTCAAATGAAGAGGTTCAAGATTGTCCACACCAGGCTAGCAAACAAATCCCTTTGGCTCTTCCTTGTGCTAGCAGAAATTTGCCAAGGGAATGGTGAGCTTGATTCAACCTGTTCTTTAGTGTAAAAAGCTCAGCACATGAGCATCAAGAAAAGAGGAGGAACCGAGAGAGCCCAGGACGAGAGCCCTTCTCATTCCTTCTTATGTATGTATATATATAAGCAAGGCATAAGCATGAAAGAAAAGCCTTTTTTCCATTATATTCACTTAGTGGCAAAACATGAAACTCCACTTAATAATTCATGAAGCATGGCAAATTGACGCCTAGCAACATGAGGAGTTAGTGGAGAATCCACTAACTACAGATTATTTTCTGTAATCTACCAAACAGAAACTATCGGCTGTGTTCCATAAGCAGTCTATAGTTTTTCCAAGTCTTAAAAAATAGTCGACCATTTTGCATTTTATTCAAACAAACCCTTAATGGATATCTTTTATGCCATAAGCCATGCCTCAATTTACGTAGGTTATCCATTAACTCTTAATGGCACTTAACAACATGACAAACTCAACATAACTTATTTTGTCACACAGCCAAATAGCAATTAGGAAATGTTAAACTACTTTGACATTAATCAAACTCTTCGATTTGTTTAGAAAATCTCTCCACATTTTCAAAGCACCCTAAAGGCCTTGAGTGACATCTAGCAACATATCAAAGCAATTTAAATGGCAATGAAGTCAATATCAAGTGAACCTGTTTCATTGATGATTACTGTGCAATTCAATCCTTCCATTACTAACATCCCAATCGAGTAAGAGTCATAGATCGATTAACCTTTCTAACTCAATTCTATGCCATAGATCCTATTTGATGTGATTTGAATGACTCATTGAAAACTACTTTTCAATCATTCATGCCTTTGCCGAGGACTTCTCTTACCAAAATCCAACATAAGATCACATAAAAAGTTCACCTAAAGCCTAAGCTAATAGATCCTATTACCCAACCACATGCCCTCATATATCAGTTGAGAGAGGTCACTAAGTGAACATTCCCACCCGTGAATAGAGTAACTCAGCATACACTAGCAAATCTCAAACACCAATATATAAGATAACTATGTTGCCTTAAATCAGAGGATCACTCACACAATTGCAACTAATAACAAATCGTTAATCATCTTATCCATGTGATTTGTTATTAAAGTCACATTCGATGAATGTTCAACTAATGATCACCCACATGTTTACCATTTGCATCTCATACTATGGCATGTGACTCACTATCATTTATCATTAGTATCTCATACTAATCAAATGTAGCGAACTTATGTGGTAAGGACTAAGAACTTCTGTCACGACCCTTGGGGTATTATAGGGGCAAAGCTGTAATTAGTTACACTGTTGGTTAGGAAATGTTGTTAATTCTGTTATAGTGCACATAGGTGTTGTTCCTAGACTTTACTTCCAGTTGAACAGCCTATAAATAGGCCCTAGTATGTAGAGAAATATACGTTGGAATGATATAGTGAATTCATATTTTCCTCCTTACTTTCTCTCTCTCGTTCTCCCTAGTTTTCCCCCCTTTTCTCTTGATTCCTGCTCTGTCTCTCCCTCCAATTCTTTTCCGTTTCTCTCCCGAATTCTCCCCATTTCCTTCCTAGACCCTAGCTAAACCCGAGGGTCGTGACAATTCCTTAAAGAATTCTAGACTAAAGAATCTCATCAACATATTCTTAACAACTTAAGAATGAGATCTTTAAGAAGAAATTTAGGGACTTATTCATACATAATAATATGGAAACATACGAATGAAGATTATATGCCATTTTATAAAATAAGATACAAGAGTACATCAAATTTTATTTTATAGATATCATACAAATCTAGCATTAAGGCATATCACTAATAAGAGTGGCTCCTATTGAAAATAAGATACTTGAGACACAATTAAGATGGTTTGGTCATGTGAGATGAAGATAAATAATGTCCCGTGTAAAGAGTGGACGAAATGGAACAAGTCTTTATCAAAAGTGATATATGAAGACCAATCAAAACTTAATGGGACACTCTTAGATCTCATATGAGTTATAAGAGCCCTTATAGAAGATAGGACTATAGATAGAACTGATTGGCAAGCTAGAATTCGAGAAAACCCCATGTAGTAGGATTTTAAGGCTTTATACGTCGTTGTACCTAATCATATGATTAACATTGATCCCAATTAAGGTTGATTGGGGTAGCCTCCCTTAACCAATTTAAATCCTCACCAAATGATATTCAAAATCAAACCCAAAAATTGGCCATTACCACGTGGCCCAGTTTCTCCTGTTAAAAGTTCCATGTAAACATTCACCCATTATAGCTCTCAAAATCCACCTTAAAAAGCTAGAAGAAAATTAGGACTACATTGATTCCTAGCTGCAAAAATGGCTATGTATAGAGATGATTAAGTTGGCTATCATCATGAACAGAACCTGCATTTCGTAGGCAAACCAAATGGACAGTCGATAAATAAGTCATGCTGAAATACCAGCTTCAGCAAACCACCTCTAATGAATAGCCAACTTCTAAGTGGACTCTTGGTCAACTATCAACTCAAATAGTTTACATTTCCTTTCCATCACATACCTATCACATTTTACTTGTCCAAAAACCTAGGGTATATTACAAAACCTATGGCTGGTGCCCTCCCTCTCTTCTATTCTTTCCTTTCCTCTTCTTCTTTCCCCTCTTCTTCTCTTCTGCTTATCCTTTCTCTTTTCTTCTTCCTCTTTCTTCCACTTCTGTAATACTGCAGTAGTTATCACAGTTATAGCTGCCCGTCTTTCTTTCTTTCTTGTTTTCTCTTCTCCTAATCCTAATCTTATCCTGTTACCACTGTTACGAAGTCATTGTCCTTTCTATTCATCTCCTTCTTCTCCTTCCCTTGATTTTTTTCCATTATAACTGTTGGAAAAATTGGGAAGATGAGACCTTGATGGCCGAAAATTAAGAGGTAGGGTTGTTAGGGTATTTCAAAGTTAAAAAGAGATGAGAGATAAAGGATAAAGCTTGGTTTGTGATCAGATTGTTGAGGATAAAGTTTCAAGTTAAAAGAGATAAGAGATGAGAAGATAAAGTACCAAGACAGAAGGAGATTACACAGAACTTAGATAATCCTATCAGAAAAATCAAGTTCAAAGTTGTTTGATTTCATTTATCATCTATTCCTGTATTTTAGGAAGAGATTAGATGTACTCATGTATAAACACCCTACTTGAGATCAAGGAATGGAAGGAAAACAGTCCTCATTTTATTCAAGTTTCCTCCCCACTCTTTCTAAGCTCTCGGGTACAACATGTAAAGGTGTACCCAAGTACATTTTTTTCAACCTTAGGTTGGTTCTGTTCAATAACAACCACCTTCTAGCCTTTTCTGAGGCAGGTTCTTTTCCATCAACTCTTTTTAGTTCCCTATATTTTGTGTCTGAAGGTCATTAGTTTCTTTTTTACCCTTTTCTTCTCTTTTCTGTGATTCAATGCGTTCGACCTTAATTTGGAAATTAATTGAGTTTCCATTTCAGTGACAGCTTACATATATATCTTAGAAAATTAATTGTGCTTTAATGATTCGCTTTGTCTGTTTAAATAAACACAATTGCTAGCTAAACTTTGGACAATCAAGATTTGTTCCACTAGATTCTTTATTTATTGGCTTTTTGCATGCACTGATACCTAAGATTGTATTAGGGATTCTGACTACTACAGTGTCCAACTTATCATCATCATGGGCTCAGAGTTGTTCAAAGTATGGAGATGATGAGTTTGTCCTTTTTGTGTGATATTGGCCCTTGAAGAAAAGAAATAGCTAGGAGGGTATTTGAAAGGATTAAGTTACCCATACATTGTTTCCCTTTTCATTTCCTTAATTTTGTGGTCGAGAAAGGACATTCTTTTATCTCTTCTTCTCTTCAGGTGTATGCTAGATAGGATCTTGGATTGTGCTTGTTTTGCTTTTCTTGAGGGTTCCTCTCTTTGTATTTCCCTGTAATCCAACTCTTGTTTAGCTATAAAGAAAAAAAAAAGTTATTATTAACCATTTATTAACTAGCTGAACAGCCAAGTAAAAGCTTTTATATTCACCAAGGAAGCCATCTTAACTTCAAAATTTTAAAGCCTGAATCACTAAGACTCAATTTACAAGTACACCTTGAAACATAACTAAACTGAACAAAAAGTAATTCACCTTTGCATAGAAAGATGCTGCTCTGAGGAAATCCTTGTCAGCAAATGCAGCTTCTGCCTGCAGTTTTCAAGAACTAAACACATGAATTCAAGTTGCAGCAAGAGTGCAAGAGGCTTCAAGTACAACCAACAATGTCAAACAAGCCACAACCTGTGCTAAATTTACTTGATCTCTTTGGAATGGATCCCGACAATTTGCCAAAGCAGCAGCATATGCCTTTAACTCCAGGTACACCTTCCACATATCTCGGCCTTCATCATTTACAGACACCTGCTGTACACTACCAAATTCAGCATACTAGAACATTATTGTGTAAGATATGGCTTCAAGTTGATCTATATTATAGAGAGGAGCTCTGTATATTGAAAAAACAAGCAGCCAGCAACCCTAATCATCCTACTGATTTTGTGAATGAGCACCTTACAGGTGATACTTTTTGTCATTCAAACAGAAGAGACAAAAGGTAAGTCCCGACTAAAATACAACACTTATTTAATTCTGACGCAGGTGGACACACAACCACTAGTCCAGTTAAGTGAGGGACTGTGCACCAACAACATAAAGCATTGCAATAATTCCTCCATACAAACCTGAAAGATGGAGTTCTGGTCATATGCATAGAATAATCCAGCCGAGGCATCAGTGCATAGCCCAATAATACCCTTTGACATTGACTCCGGTATTTGATCAAACTGAAGTTCCTCGATGATCTGTTCACTGATTCTATTGACCACCTAAACACATTATAAAACCACAGCAAACATATTTCTAGTGTTAAAGATTAAGGGAGCTAAGTTATAATCTATGATACAGTAAAATTGTTAAAAAGCTATGCAAGGGAAAAGAATATTCTAGACTGAACTTTTGGAGCCAACCTAGATTTCCATTTACAGCACAATGTAGTTCATATACATAAAAATTGCAAGCAAATTCAAAAGTCTCTGCATGTGTGTGTGTGTGTGTGTGTGTGTGTGTGTAATACACACCTTAACCTTGTTCCCAAGGAGAAGTAGAAAATGAAATTCGGACACTGCCAGAGAGCTGGGTTTAACAGCATCAGCACCTTCACCTAATTTTGAATAGACCAAAAGACCCTTGTTCTCCACAAAATTTTCGTCCCCATCTGATGAACTACCATGAGGTTTCAAAAATAATTTAATAAGAACAATGCTTCACAAGATAACAAGTTCAGTGCCAAAATTAAGAACCAATACCGTACAAGACCAAGCACATAAAAGCAACATTATTTCAAGAGAGAGAGACATAAGTAATACCTAGTGAAGACAATAAATTCTAGGATCTACTCCTATTTGTTCTGTTTACAAAAGAAGAAGTAATGAGAGCCAACATCTACCTATGTTGTGCTCCAAAATGTAGGCCACCATGATAGATACCTGCTCCAGAAAGCCATGCAAAATGCACAGCTCTCCGCTGCTTCATAAAGAAATGCAGTTCGCTGCAATAAAAGCCAAATGGATGTCATCTCCAAATATAAGAGGGATTATGAGAAAGAAATTTCCACCTACTATGCATTTCAAAATAATTTTTTTTAATTTAGATAAAGTAGAAGAACATTCATTGGATAACAGACGTGAAATAATTAAGATTCAAAGTAAATAAAACCAAGCATAGTGTATATCAACTAACATGTAAAGAGATCTGAGTTGGTTCAAGTTCATATAAATAGCACGATAAGTGCCAACATCTCCAGCTTCATAGCACTATGCTTTATTTTGTTTTAACCATTTATTACTATTGTTGCCAAACTACAACAATGAATTTATAGTATGAGAGACCGTCTCAAGGTGGCATACGAGTGACCTCTCAAATGGCAGGTGACCCTCTCGGGACAAGTGACCTGCTGAGAAAGAAACCAGTTAGGGGCGCGAGTGAGAGTGTCCCTCGCGCAGACTCTCTGATGCCTAAGTCAATCTCCAAAAAAATATTAGAGTGCTCGAGCACAATGGAAGAGCTTGAGTGAGAGTGAGCGTACCTGAATGGAGGGGAGGACCCCCTTATTTATAGTGATGGAGGAACCGACAAGTAGCATGTTACTCTCTATTCTCGGAGGTAGTTTTGACCAAGTCTCGCAAGGTTCACACCCTCCCAGAAAGGTCTCTCACATGGCTTGGAAAGAAGCTCCCAGGTTTAGGTGGCCCATGAGGGTCTCCCGGGTGTCCTCAAAGGAGGCGAGTGACTCGTGGATCCCCTGGGAGGGCCCCTGATGATGCCTCGGGAAAGGCTCCCTGAGGGTCATTTAGGTGTCTTCCACATAGCCCATGGCTTTGGTGTGGTTAGGGTCTTTCGGTGCATGGCTTGCATGGGCATGGTGGTCTTCGAGCATACATGTTTGCTCAAACAAGAGGCCCGTGGGTGGCACGAGCTTGGCTGCATAGCTGTGTGTGGATGCTTGCATGGCTACGCGGCTTGTGCACACTTGGTTGTGCGGCTTGCACGGTGGGGGACTCATGGCCAAGTGATCGCCACTCGGCTATAGGCTCGAGGGGGGGTCTCTCGGCATGGTCCGCTCTTGGCCACGCGGGTAGGGCTTGTGGCTTGCAAGGGTGGCTGCCTCTTAGCCACGCAGTAGCATGGCCACACGTGTTTGCACACCGGTGGAACTTAATGCCGAGTGACCCTCACTCGAGCATATACTTGAGTGACCCTCACTCGACCATATGTCCAAGGGGGTCTCTCAACCAAGTTGGCCCCTTTTGCTGCTTAGCCCACTTGATCTTTTCTTTGGCTCCTTGGCCCACCTTGACTCTTTTGGCCCACTTTGACTCTTTTGGTCCACTTTGGCTAATTTTTGGCCTAGTTATGCAGTGGGTTTATTTTGTTAGGCGTAACAATTACCTATCAACACAGCCAGGTAAAAGGTTTTATATTCACCAAGGAAGCCATCTTAACTTTAAAAGTTTAAACCCCGAATCACTAAGATTCCAAGTAAATAAACCAAGCAAAGTGCATATCAAATATCATGCAAAGGGATCTGAGTTGGTTCAAGGTCATATAAATAGCACAATAAGTGCCAAGATCTCCAGCTTCATCGCACTAATTTCCCATACTAACCCTCTCCCCCCCCCCCCCCCAAAAAAAAAAAAAAAAAAAAACCAAAAAAATCAATAAAAAATAAATAAAACCAAAAAAAAATAAGCTCAAAGGTATGGAAAGAAAATCCTATTTACCTGATTGTTTCAATTTTAACAATGCAGTTATAATTAACTGTTGCATTGAATTATCAGAAGAAACCAACTGCTGCTCTAACGAGCAAGGCATGGTTTAGAGAATCAGAAATAAAGCAAGAGAAATAATCAGATTTGGCTTAATACCTATATCTGACAGGTAAATATTGTACCTTGGATATCCTAAAGCAATTGAGATCAAACATACATGTAGTTCAACAAAACATAGCTCCAGTGGAGACAAAAGTTCAGGCACTTTTAAGTGAAAAGCAAGGGATAGGGCATCCCTAATGCACAAGGCTCCTTGGTTTGCCAGGGCCGGGCAACCTTGACCTTGCTTTGCAGAGAGGCTTTTTCTACAACTTGAACAAATGACCTTACAACACTGGAGCAACCTTACCATTGCTACCAAGGCACCCTCTTAAAAGCAAGTGATTATTCCAAAAATATTTGCAGTATCTTAAATACTTGTTCTCTGTCTCAACCCACCCCCATGTCATGGTAGCAGTAATGTTTTGGATGTGAGAATTCTTGTTTCACAAAATTGAACAAGTTTATTGTTCTAAAAAATGTCTACCCAGTCGTACAAGCTCCAAATGTTCCTAGCCTTCACACCTTATGTTTCAAATAGTGTAAATGTTTAAGATAAGCATGCTAAACGGATTACTTCTCCTTATGCCTCAAATGTTCTAAAGGACAATAACTTGACTCATTTTCAGTTCTCACTCTCAATGTACATAAATGACAACAACAAAAACAATAACAATCCCAAGTCTTAATCCCACGAGGTGGGGTTCTCCATGTACATATATTAAAGACATTATCAAAGGTAATGCTGTAGTTAACTGATTTATTTATCAATCATCTAGTGGTGTTCAAAGCTCAATTATGTGACACATGACAGAACAGGTGACGTGTAACTGTTGAAATCCAGAATGATTTGAAGAAGATTTGAAGGAGATTGTGGTGAGAGATTAAGATTGAGATCACATTATTTGGAAGGTTTAGGCTGATTATTTGGGGCTGATTTCTTGGGTTAAATCTTATGTTTCCATTTTTGTTCTCTATGTACATGATAAATAGGGACCAAGTATGTAAAGGAAGTGTAGACTAATCGAATATAAGTCTGATTTAATTTTCTCATCGTCTACATGGTATCAGAGCCCAGGTCACTCTGAAAACCCTAGAAGCCATGGCCACCAGCCATGAATCTATCCAGTCGGTAACCCAGGAGGGAGAATCAGAGATAATCCCCTCTATGGGTTCGACTGGTGGGTTTGAAAATTCTTCAATTTGTCTTACTGTAGAGAAGCTGAATGGGAAAAACTACCGAGAATGGGCCCAATCCATCAAGCTAGTCATCGACGACGGCAAAGGCAAATTGGGCTTCCTTACCAGCGAGATCAAACAACCATCTTCCAAGGAGGTAGCGGCTTTCCAGAAATGGCGGTCTGAGAATTCCCTCATCACCTCCTACTTGATCAACTCCATGCGACCAGCGATCAGCAAGACATACATGTTCCTGCCGACAGCGAAGGATGTGTGGGAAGCAGTTCGCGAGACCTACTCCGACGCCGAGAATGCCTCTCAAATCTTCGAGATAAAGACTCGGTTGTGGCAGATGAAGCAAGGAGAAAGAGAAGTGACAGAATATTACACGGAGATGCTAGGTTTATGGCAAGAACTGGACCTTCGCTGTGAAGAATCTTGGGAGTGCACGAGTGACAGTGTGCGATTCAAGAAGAAGATGGAGAACGAGAGGATGTACGAGTTTCTGACTGGGCTCAATAGAAAGCTCGACGATGTGAGAAGTCGAGTCTTGGGTCGTCGGCCATTACCTTCCATTTGGGAGGACTTCTCTAAAATTCGACGAGAAGAAAGTAGGCGGAAGGCGATGTTGAGGGAGAAGAGTGTGGCTGGGCCTAAGGCTTCAGCCCTTGTATCGCGTGGGCCTTCCACAGCATCTGGGCTGAAACAAAACAAAAGGCTTTTTTGTGACCATTGCAAAAAATCAGGCCATTCCAAAGATACCTGCTGGGTTTTACATGGCAAGCCTGCTGATTGGAAGCCCAGACAACCCAATAAACCTCATGGGTACCAACCCTTGACTGAACAGCAAATAGAATCAGCCCATCATACTCAGTTAACCCCTACTGGGGGTTTTAACTCCGAGCAACTTAAGAAGTTATATGCTCTTTTTTCGACCTTTCAAGCCTCGGGTCAGTCTTCTACGCCTCCTTCATCAAGTTCCTTAGCCCACAAAGGTACTTTTTTTACTGCTCTTAGTACTACCTCGCGTTGTACTCCCTGGATTATTGATTCTAGCGCATCCAATCATATGACTGATTCCCATCATTTATTTTCCACATACTCACCTTGTGTCGGTAACTTGAAAGTAAAAATTGCAGATGGTACTTTATCCCCGGTAGCTGGCAAGGGGAGTATCCGTATCTCTAAATTTATTATTTTGGAGTCTGTCCTTCATGTTCCTAATTTGTCTTGCAATCTGTTGTCTATTAGTCAGCTAACCAACCAATCTCATTGCTCAGCTACTTTTTTGTCTTCCCATTGTGTCTTTCAGGAGCTATCATCGGGGAAGACGATTGGCAGTGCTAAGGAATGCGAGGGACTCTACTACTTTGATGACGCTCACATGAGTAAACAGTGTCATCCTTCTTTTTGTAATTTTGCATCTAGTCCTAGGGATAGTGACCTATTGTTATGGCATAAACGAATGGGTCATCCAAGTTTTCAATATCTAAAACGTTTGTTTCCTTCACTTTGTTCGAATAAAAAAATTTTAGATTTACAATGTGAAGTCTGTGAACTTGCAAAACATCCTCGCACTACTTTTCCCTCCAGTCCTTATAAACCGTCTCTGCCTTTTACTTTGATTCACAGTGACCTTTGGGGGCCTTCACGTGTCCCCAATAGGACCCACACAAAATGGTTTATTACCTTTATTGATGACATTCTGGTCTTTGTTGGGTGTATTTACTACATGATAAATCTGAGGTTAGTTCTGTCTTCATGAACTTCTACACTATGATTTACACCCAATTTCACACAAAAATTCAAATTCTTCGTACTGATAATGGCACTGAGTACTTCAATCATTTTTTGGGCCCCTATCTTCAAGCCAAAGGTATTGTTCACCAGAGTTCTTGTGTTCACACACCCCAACAAAATGGGGTTGCTGAACGGAAAAATCGGCATATTCTTGAGGTAGCTCGTGCCCTCTTATTCACCTCTCACATGAAAAATAATTTTTGGGGTGATGCCATTCTAACTGCTGCATTCCTCATCAACCGAATGCCTAGTCGAATTCTCTCATTTGCAACCCCTCTCCAAAAATTTCAGGAAATCTTCCCTAATTCTCGACTCAGTTCATCTCTCCCGCTTCGTGTTTTTGGGTCCACCGTGTTTGTCCACATTCACGCCTCCCAACGTACTAAGTTGGATCCAAGAGCCCTCAAATGTGTCTTTCTTGGTTACTCTCCTACTCAAAAGGGTTACAAGTGTTATGACCCTCTTTCACATAAATTATATAGTCTGGATGTCACATTTTTTGAGCATACTCCCTACTACTAGCTTCAGGGGGAGTCCTTGAGTGAAGCTCGTCCCTCAAACACAGACACCGACTTTGATGTTGCGATCTTTGAGTCTGCTCCCTATGATATACCATCTCCATCTCCTCCTTTGTCCAACGCAGACGGAATCTTGAACTCAAGGGGAGATGTGGAAGAACAAATAGACAAGGAGCCACTTGTCTACCCAAGGAGACCTAAATCAAAGCCCGATGAGACTCTCGCATCTGAAGCATCAAAAGAGTTTGAACCATTGATAGCTCCAAATACTCATGAGCCACAACCCAATCCTGACCAAGTAAAAAATCTTGATGACTTACCCATTGCTCTCAGAAAACAAACTCGTTCATGTACTCTCCATCCTATCTCCAAATTTGTATCTTAC
The DNA here is from genome assembly GCA_036245055.1 of Diospyros kaki. Taxonomy (NCBI): domain Eukaryota; kingdom Viridiplantae; phylum Streptophyta; class Magnoliopsida; order Ericales; family Ebenaceae; genus Diospyros; species Diospyros kaki. The sequence continues at coordinate 8,677,353 of BSEG01000010.1, forward strand.
AATGCCCTTTCTGCCAAGTGTCGTGCTTTTACGTATAACCTTGACAGAACCCAGATTCCTAAGAATATTCAAGAAGCCTTAGAGATTCCAAAATGGAGAGAAGCAGTGATGGAAGAAATAAGGGCATTAGAAAAAAATGGAACTTGGGAGGTGATGACGTTGCCAAAGGGGAAGAAACCAGTGGGCTGCAAGTGCGTGTTCGCGGTGAAGTACAAGGCGGATGGCACAGTAAAGCGGTACAAAGCCCGCCTAGTTGCAAAGGGGTTCACCTAAACATATGGTATTGACTACACCGAGACATTTGCACCAGTAGCCAAGCTGAATACTATACGAGTTCTATTGTCCTTGGCAGCAAACCTAGATTGGCCACTCCATCAGTTTGACATCAAGAATGCCTTTCTGAATGGTGAGCTAGAGGAAGAAGTATTCATGACATTACCACCAAGATTTTACAAGGAGGGAAAAGAATTAGAGTATGTAAATTGAAGAAATCTCTATATGGGCTCAAGCAATCACCAAGAGCGTGGTTTGATAGATTTGCGAAGGTAATTAAGAATCAAGGATATCAACAGGGGCAGTCAGATCATACTATGTTCTTTAAACTATCCAATGATGGTAGGAGGACCATTCTGATTGTGTATGTGGATGACATCATACTTACTGGAAATAACATAGGAGAGGTGGAGAGGTTGAAGAAGGTCTTAGCCACAGAGTTTGAAGTAAAAAACCTAGGTCAAATGCGATATTTTCTGGGAATGGAAGTTGCCAGATCAAAGAAGGGAATTAGTGTCTCTCAGAGAAAGTACGTTCTTGACCTTTGACTGAGACTAGTATGCTTGGTTGCAAGCCAAGCAATACCCCGATTGAGGTAGGAAAAAGAATGGAAGATGGTGGAAAACCTGTGGATAGAGAAAGATATCAGAGGCTTGTAGGTAGATTGATCTACCTATCTCACACTAGACCCGACATTGCTTTCGCCGTAAGTGTTGTCAGTCAGCATATGCATTCACCAAAGGAAAGTCACCTAGAAGCAGTGTATTAAGATTCCTAGATATCTGAAGGGCTCACCAGGGCGGGGTCTATTCTTTAAGAAATGAGACAGTAAGAAAATAAAGATCTATACAGATGCAGATTGGGCAAGCTTAGCAGAAGACAGAAGATCTACTACCAGCTATTGTACTTACGTTTGGGGAAATCTAGTAACATGGAGAAGTAAGAAGCAGAACGTGGTAGCCAGAAGTAGTGCTGAAGCTGAATTCAGAGCTGTTGCTCAAGGGATGTGTGAAGGGCTATGGTTACAAAAGCTTTTGGAGGAACTACATATCACAGTAGAGGTTCCCATCAAACTCTACTGCAACAACAAAGCTGCTATCAGTATTTCCCATAATCCGGTCCAGCACAACAGGACTAAACATATAGAAGTTGACAGACATTTCATAAAGGAGAAAATTGAGAAAGGAACAATCTGCATGACCTATATTCCTACTAGAGAACAATTGGCAGATATATTCACTAAGGGATTACAGAGATTTAACTTTGAAGAGTTTATCTGCAAGTTGGACATGATCAACATCTATGATCCAACTTGAGGGGGAGTGTTGAAATCCAGAATGATTTGAAGAAGATTTGGAGGAGATTGTGGTGAAAGATTAAGATTGAGATCACAATATTTGGAAGGTTTAGGCTGATTATTTAGGGCTGATTTATTGGGTTAAATCTTATGTTTCCATTTTTGTTCTCTATGTACATGATAAATAGGGACCAAGTATGTAAAGGAAGTGTAGACTAATCGAGTATAAGTCTGATTTAATTTTCTCATCATCTACAGTAACACAAAAAAAAAACAAAAAATGCTACATAAAAAACTGGGAGAACAAAGATCTTTTGGAAGAGTATGCATATAAAACAAGCATATCATTTTATTTATCTGTTTTAGACAAATTGATCTTTAATGTACAGAGATCACTTGCCTGTTCGGTATTTCTCCTGGAAGTTCCATAAAGCGCACTGGACGATTAAGATAGCTAGAAAAAACAGCCTAGAAAAACACTATCAGTGAGCATAAAATGAAGAATATTTGTTAATTATGAAATGCTATAAGCCAAATGTAATAATATGAGAACATATGCAAGGAAAGATGCATTTTAAGAACCATGAAAATAGCTTCCTAAATCAGTGAGCTACAAGAGTTGAGCAATATCTAAAAAGTTTCTCACTTAAACATGACCTCAAAGACATGCTAAAAGGAAAAATGGCTGTTTAAATCACGAATCAAAAACTGTAAGGAGAATAAATTAATCTAATCTTACCTACATTACCTAGAAAGCATAGTTATCAATCCCGTGCAGTACCAGCCAGTACATACTGTACCAAGGCAAAACCAATAAACCAAAATACAAGTACTGTTCCATTTACAATCCCGCTTTAACCCGTGGCACTGGCCAGTAATGGGCAATACTGGCCAAAATCAATGGTACTGCTGATACCATTTGGCTACTTATTCAATTTCCCATTTGAAATAACTAGCCTATAGCAGGCTGTCCATCCAAAATTAAACTAAGCTCTCTATCTGAAGCTACAGCCTTGGCCTCTATTAGGCACTCTCTCCAAAACTAAACTAGCCTTTCCCAAGAAAGCCTGGAAAGGTTATTTAGTCTCAAGACTATTTTAATTATTTTATAATAAAAATGATAAATTATTTTTTATTTTCTTTTATCTTTACAAAATTATATAATTAAAAGTAATGTTTAAATATTATATATTTTATTTTCATAAATAATATTCAAATTAAAAAAGTAATGTTTCAATCAAATCATAATAATTAATAAAATAGAGTATTTGTTAATCATTATAAAAATCTTGTTCTACTGTTATATTAAGTTTTTGGTTTAAAAGCATGGTGACATGTTCTTAACAAATGCAATGATTTATGTGATCTTGTATAGAAAATTTTAGTATAATTGTATATATTTTCGTAATACATATTACTAAATTGTCAGAGCGAAATATTCAAAACGGTACTCGACATCATAAGGTAATAGTACCGTACCATACCAATGATGAATTCGGTAGTTTTTCTGGAACAATATTGACAACTAAGCTAGGAAGTGAATTATTTTGGTAATTAGTGATAAAAAAATTTGAATTATTTTGGTTTTGATTTTATAATTTGGATTTCGTGTGCTTTCCGTAGATTTTCTTGGATGTTGTAGTTTGAATTTTGTGAAAAGATTTTAGCCAATAATTAGGTAGGAGTAATGTAGCATTTTAGATGGTTGATTTTTAATAAAATTTGTTTACTTTATCTTCTCTCTTGATCTATCTTAGGCCTCCCTCTCCATCTCCCTATCTACTTCTTCTTCCCCTTTGCCAAATTCATATCTCTCCTCTCTTCTACTATTTTCTATGATCCCTTTTTGTTCCATATAAAACTTGGTCTGAGAGTAAATCTTGATCCATCATCACAACCAATGCAGCCTTCCAATATCACTGCATTGCACTTGAACCTAAACTTTAAAACACATTAGACCCAAATTTAGCCCAATTAAGGATAAACTTCAAATTATATTTGTGTTAAATAAGAAGCCCACGTGGGCTCATTAAACAATCTCTTTAAACACATTCGGGCCTCACAACCGATTAGTGTTTCTCAATTGAGCTCATTCTCAAGCCCAAATTACACACTTTATTTTCCCACCTTACGCCCTGAACAAACTAAATAACCTAAGTAGGAATAACTTAGGTAGGGTTGGAGACTACCAAATCACTAGTTTTTCTTGCTTTGTACTAAGTTTAGAATGAGTATATACACACGAGTTGAGCCATGGTTTGCTCCTAAAATACTGGGATAGAATACAAAATACAAGTTCAAATATATAACAAATAGATAAGGTAGAATTTAAACTTAAATGGTAGCTTTATCCTATTTTATGGAACCACTTTATCTTCTCATCTCCGCTTTATCTTCTCATCTTTCTTATCTCTTTAGTTTCAAACATTCCTTATCATCTCATCTTCTTTCGGCTTCTATTCAAACACAACAACACACAAGTTTCGTTTATTCCTTCAACACTTCCCATCAAGCTGGTGAATAGATGTCTCTCATTCTCAGCTTGCCTCTGATCAATTCAAACCCTTGCTAGTCATAGCTTTGGTAAGAATATCAGCTTCCTAAGAATCAGTAGGGATATAGGTGGGGTTAATTCCTCCATCTTCAATTTCTTGTTTAACAAAGTGTTGATCAATCCTCACGTGTTTCATTTGGTCATGTTGTACCGAATTATTCACAATGTTTATTGCTAATTTGCTATCACTATACAACCTTATAGGAATGGATATAGGCATATTCAGATCTTTCATTAGTTTTTCTAGCCAAATAATTTCACAACACACCTTGAGCAATGGCTCAGTACGCTACTTCTGCACTACTTCAAGCAACCACATTTCGTTTCTTGTTTCTCCATGTAACAAGGTCCCCCATACCTTAGTACAATATCCTGATGTAGACATGTTACCCTCAATAGATCCAACCCAATCAGCATCTATGAATCCTATTATTCCTCCATCTTCATTCGTTTTGAATAGCAGCATTGAGGTGTTTTAAGATATCTGAGAATGTGACAAGCAGCATTGAGGTGTTTACTAATGGGTGAATGCATAAATTGGCTCACTATACTCACAACACGTGATATTAGGTCATATAAGGGATAGGTAGATTAATTTGCCTACTAACTGCTGGTATCTCCCTCTGTCTACCAAACACTCTGCTCCATCTCTTTGTTTATACTTCCAATTTGGCTCCAAGGGTGTGCTAGTTAGTTTACAAGCAAGCTTGTCTGTTTCTTTAGTAAATCCAATATGTACTTCCTATGAGAGAAGAAAATACCTTCTTTGCATCTGGCCACTTCCATTTCTAAAAAATACTCAGTTGTCCCAGGTCTTTTACTAAGAAAACTTGTTGTAACTATTTCTTAAGCTTCTCTATTTCTTGGATGTTATCCCTAGTGATAATAATATCATCCACATAAACAACTAGAATAGTTTTCATGCTATCTACTGCATGTTTAGTGAATAATGTATGATATGTCTGCCCTTAGTTGTACCTTATCTGGCTCAAAGTAGCACTGAACCATTTGAACCAAACCCTAAGGGACTATTTAAGTCTATATAGAGACTTCTTAAGCTTGCAAACCTTTCCTCTCTTGCCTTCTGTCTCAAAACCCAGAGGAATTCTCATGCAGATCTCTTCTTATAGATCACCATTCAGAAATGTATTTTTAATATCAAGTTGGTGTAATTCCCAATCCAGATTGGCTACAAGTGAGAGCAAGACACGTATAGAGTTCAATTTAGCAACCGAAGGAAATGTCTCCTCATAGTCTAATCCTTGAGTTTGGGTAAATCCTTAAACTACTAATCTAGCCTTGTACCTGTCAAGACTCCCATCTAATTTATATTTAACGGTAAATACCCATTCGCTGCCAACCACCTTCTTGTCATCAGGTAAGGTTACAATCCCCCATGTGCCATTCTTTTCTAATGCATGCATTTCATCCATTACAGCATTCCTCCATTGTGAATCCTGTAAAGCACTATGTATATCCTTAGGAATCTCAATTTCATCAACACAAATAGTGAAAGCCCTAAACTATGGAAATAATCTGGAATTTAATAGGTGGTTAGAGATAGGATACTTAGCACATGACCTTACTCCTTTCTATCATGCTATTGGGATGTCCAGATCATCAAATTCTATAGGTACTACCCCTTTTTCATCCTCTTCAAGTACTGCTCTTTTTTCATCCTCTTCAGGTACTGCCTTTTATCCATCTTCTTCAGTCACTGGACCTGCCTCTTGAGGTGACAACTGACCTTGTTGAGGATCATGAGGTCTTCTAGAGTAAACCAAGGTTGGTTTTTCAAGAACTTGTTGGACCTGTTGTTCTCCCCCTTGATCTGTTACATACGGTGGGGTAGGAGTAAATATAGTGATTGTCTCAAGATAGAAAAAAGAGGTATCCAAGCATTGCTCTGCATTAGTGGTCCCCTCCTACAAAGATATGGGGGGATAAAAGAATAAAAGTATTGATTCTCTAGAAATAAGACATCACAAGAGACAAAAAAATTTCTAATGCTAGGACAATAACACTTGTAACCTTCTTGTGTCGAAGAGTAGCCAACAAACACATATTTGATGGACTTAGGTTCCAATTTGGAATGGGATGGAGAACGGCTATGCACAAACACAATACAACTAAATACATTCGGTGATAATGAATTAAGCATCCTAGTATGAAGAGGGTAACTAGCAAGAAAGGCACTCAATGGAGTCTTAAAATTAAGAACCCTGAAAGGAAGTCTATTAATAAGATAGGCTGCTGTAAGAATTGCCTCCCCCCAATAGGAAGTAGGGACTAAGTTGGTAACTATCAAGGATCGAGCAGTCTCAAGGAGGTGGCGATTCTTCCTTATAGCCATTCCATTCTATTGTGGATTATAGGGACAAGAACTCTGATAGATAATTCCATGTTCAATTAAATAGTTGTTAAATTTATTGGAGAAGTATTCCCTACAATTATCTGATTGAAGGATATGGATTGAAGATTGAAAAACATTACACACCATTTGATGGAATTTTTTGAAGATTGTGCTAGATTCAGATTTTTCTTTCATTAAGAAAACCTAACAAATTCTGGGATGATCATCTATGAAGGTGATAAACCAACGAGTGTTGGTTTAAGTTAGGAATTCTTGCTGGTCCCCATATGTCACTATGAACTAAATAACTTAACCTTGACAATAGATTAACTGGCCCCATATGTCACAAGGTCAATATTGAGTCCATGGAGAAAGTCAAAAACTCATTTTTTCTCCCCATTTTATTGTACTTAACTCCATCTTCGGTGCACTCCCATCTAATTTCATAAAACAAGTCCATCTCCTACCATAGCTCAATCAATATGTTATAGTATTCAGTGACCGAGTGATTACCTTGTCTAGTTGTTCGAATGGCTGACCGGATTTCAAAGTATTAAGCAGGGTTCTCCATATCAGAATAGAGTGCTTGCACTACCTCCCAAACCTCCTCAATTGCCTTATAGAAAAGATAAGTCCTGCCTGTGTTTGGCTCCATAGAATTCATAAGTGAGGCCATAACAATCGAGTTCTCGGCATCCCATACTTCATAGGTTGTTGCTTCAATATCTAGCATAGGAATGGCACCGATAAGATATCCCACTTTTTCTTTCCCTTTGATAACCAACAAGACTGATTGAGACCATTCTCGAAAATTAGTCCCATTCAGCTTATGTCGTGTAATTTGAAAGGTATGGTTGTCCAGAGAGATTGGAATAGCCGAAACTTGTGTGGTTCTAGTGGGTGTCGGACCAGTGGTAGAGGTTTCACTTGCAGATGGATTGTAGTCATCATGAACACTATAGTTTGTTGAAGGGGAAGGATAAGGTATTCAGCCACAAGATCGATGGCTCTAATACCATGAACAAACTAAATAACCTAAGAAAGCCATTTTGTATTGAGACTAACAAATCACTAGTTTTTCTCACTTTGCATTGAGTATAGAATGTGTATATATACACAAGCTGAGCCACAGTTCGCTCATAAAATACAGGGATAGAGTACAAAATACAAGTTCAAATACGTCACAAATAGATAAGGTAGAATTTAAACTTAAGTGGTAGTTTTATCCTATTTTTATGGAACCACCTTATCTTCTCATCTCCACTTTAACTTCTCATCTTTCTTATCTCTTTAGCTTCAAACATTCCTTATCACCTCATCTTCTTTGAGCTTCTATTCAAACACAGCAACACACAAGTTCCATTTCTTCCTTCAACATGCCCAAGCCTTAGACCATTATGCATGCCATTTAAACCCAAAAGAAAGCCATTTCCTTAGGAAAAGTGTCAGCAATGTGCCCCAAGACAGTCCAAGACCAAATCCAATTGGTATCTCAAACCCACATCATTCTTCATCTAATTTATCCATCCTCTAATATCCATTAATTTCCTTCTTTTCCAACACTTACTAAAATGTTTTGGCTGTATTTTAACCAACTTATAAGATGAATTTTAGGCTCCAACAAAGCATATTTCAGCACAAAAACTGAGCCCCTGAAGGTTCTTTACACCCACAAAATGCCTCCAAAATATTAGCTAATTAAATCAGCCTTTGTGTTTCCATATTGTACTTGTTGGTTTCACCATGTCAACTAAGTTATGGAACACAACTATATCAATTATCTTCATTCACCACCATCTCATGAAATTTCTCCATGTGAAGATGGTGTTCAAACTTCATTTCATCATTACTCCGCCAAGGAATATTATCCACTGCCGGTCCCAAGCCCGGATAAAGGATGAGGGTTGCGTTAGGTAGCCGACAACCAGTGTAAAACCTAGTCGGATCCAAATATGAATTCTAGACAAACTATCTGTTGGGATATAACCCACATAGAAGTCTAGAATTCATGTAGCCAACCCCACATAGTGGGATAACGGCTGGATATGTTGTTTATGTTGTTGAGGACTCCCTCGAGCCTCTCTTGAGGGCATGTTAATCTATTTTAGGAGCTTTATTTCAGTCCCCTTTCAGCTTAAAAACCACCACAAACAGCAAGAACCTTCACCCTAGAACAGCCCTAAAACACTTCATACAGCCTATATACATGGTCTTTCACCTCCCAAAGCATCATCATTCTTGCACCTCAAAACTGCCAAATGCATGCTTAGGAGATAAAGTTGTGTTGTCATTACATCTTTCCCATGTGTGCCTACATCACATGCCTATCACTCCACTTCAGGGCTAGCCCAAGGCCCAGTGGGGCCCTAGGCGAAAATAATATTTTTTTGAGAGGATGGGGCGCTGTATTTTTTGGAGGCCCCTAATTTATTTATTTTTTTTAAGGAGAGGAGGTGGGTTGTTCTGTGTGTGTGTAAGGAAGGGAGGTGGGTTGTTCTGTGTGTGTGTGTGTGTGGTGGGGGGGGTTGCTGGGCGGTGGCTGTTTGGGGCCCCAAATTTTTGGGGGGCCCTAGGCATAGGCCTTAGTGGCCTATGCCTTGGGCCAGCCCTGAGTCCACTTCATTATAAAATTAGTCCTCAAAATCTTAAATCATGATTTAAAATCTTCTGGCGTCCAAATTACCCAATGCATGAATAAAGTACAAAAGCATCCAAAAAATGTAATCTTTATCTTGGCAGGCCATGAATTCTCTCTCCTACCCATTTCAGTACGCTATCATATAGAACATACGAATATCATCATAGAAATTGCCAGAATGACCAAAAATAACCTCTATAATGGTTTTCCATACATCCTAAAGTACTTGGGGTGGAAAATTTGGGATAATTTTCCACCTCATTACTCCATGTTCAATCCATTCAAGGGGCTCTTTTCACCAACCAAAACTTAACCACAATTCACATTGTACTAAAATTTGGTACAAAAGTTCATCCTTTAAGTCCTTGAGATTCAGTAGAATTTGGTACAAATATTCAGTAAAATTGGCCTACACAGCCAACTATCAAATCGGTCTTTCAATTTCCCCTCGCTCAACCAAAACCTACAGTTGACTGTCCACTTAGAAATCAATCATTCAAGCATTATTCTTTCTTCGGTTGATTACACTGTCAACTGTTGATCAGCACTAGACTCTACACATGCCTACTTGTTCCCAAAGTTGACTATTCACTCAACTCCTCCGACCTTGGCCTTATTTCACTTCTAACAACTCGTGCCAACATATAATCCACGTCCTAATACCTTAATCATTCCAGTTAATCTTCTCATCAAGACCATCAGCATTCTTAGGGCTAATTAACAGGTCACTAGAGTTGAAGGTTGTCAAAAGCATAATTTCTGAAAAACAGAACTTCTAGAAAATATATATATATATATAGGGGTGGGGGGGGGGGGAGTGAGAGAGAGAGAGAGAGAGAGAGAGAGGCAAATATAAAATTATAAAACTTCAGTTGTAGGAGAGAAAAAATATATTACTTGACTCAATTAAATTGGCTGGTAGCATACGATGCAAGTAAACAGCACACATGGCAAGGGACTTGAGACAACCAGACCATAAGAGGCAAAACAGTTCTAAAGTAAAGAAATAAGATTAATCCAATCCCAAGGAGAAATTGATATTGTCAATTTCTTCTTCACAGGCACAATTAAGATTTCACTTTGAGTTTATGCAGATGCAGACACATTTACAAGTACGATGTAGACGAATTGGCATGTTCTGATGTTGTTAGTCCTAGAGAAGCTAATTTAAAGAATTCATAATATGCATAAGATCACATGTTGGACAAAATACAAAGACAACTAATTCCAAAATCATTAACTTCTGTACTCAACTGAAGTACAACGTCACGTATTTAAAAGGCAAATGGATGAAACTAAGGATTTAATTAAACTCACATCCAGTGATCCAATGCCAGTGAAAGAATAAAGTCTGGTAGGAGTAACAGCCATCACATAGTATCTAGTTCCATTACTTGTGCTAGCTGTTTCCATCTGCAGAAAAAGGTGAGTCTAGAAAGGCATTATGGGGAAAGCCAATACTCTAGCCTTGATCGTAAACTAGTTACAAAACATAGTTTCCCAGTAGCAATTTCATTATTGAGTGATCATCACATGTTTTATTTCTTCTTTTTTCTTTTGTCCACATGCTGAATTTCATCATTATGAATTCCACATCCTGTATGAGTATCAAATTCATAACAAAAGAAAAAGTTAAAAATTATTTGAGAAATCCATGTATCCACTAAAGAATCATCATACAAATATCTTATAGGTTTAATTACAAAACGAACTAAATTTGGATGCAAATTTTAAGTATCACTTAAAAGTAAGCAATTCTCCAGCAGTAAAGAGGAAAGCACTAAGAAGCAAAGCAGAATGCATCCTAAGCTGTTTCTAACTAAATAGCTCTTGACATTAAAAAAAAAAAAAAAAAGGTAAAAGAAGAAAGAAAGAAGGGATAAAGAAATGGACCAGGAGGTATGACAATAGTGGACCTGCAAACTAGTGAATGGTTCAGGAAGTTCTTTTAGTTCGAATAGAAAATTTATGTGCTTTTCCCTCTTATCCTTCTCATCTACTGAAATCTCATGAAGTTGACCATTGTCGGTACCAAGAATAACTTCTCTTGTGGAAGCTGTAAATACATCAGATGGATCAGAAGAAATAAGTGACAAACAAAAACCCTCCTATAGTTGTATATGAGGAAAAAAAGGCATGACAGAAAAACCAAATACCTTACCTTCAGTTATCTGTTGTCTATTCCAGGCAACAGCATTCACTACAAGGCCTTTCAATTTGCCCAAAATACGGGGCTTATTCCACTTAGCATGGGTATAAAATGTGTCTGCACCTCCACCGCCAACAACAGTAGCAATGCAGTGGCTCCCCCCAGGATCAACAAAGACTCTATGGATAGATTGCTCTCCAGGTCGACCCACAGAGAGATCAATATCTAAAGTGAAATGATGAAGAAAATATATTTAAGTGTTGGAAGGATCCCAAGGTCAAGATCCCTGAAGTGAGCCACATAAATTGCAACAGTTGGAACTGACTGTGGCAATCTAAGCATGTAACAAATCTTAAACTGGAGGAATCAATAAATAGCATGCATTCTGTTCTCAGAAAATGAGAAAGAAAAACATAAAAATTCAGCCACAAGGGTTAGCCTGATAGTAGAAGGTTATAATGGCCCCCTTTGCAACCAAGATTCAAACCTCTATGGGGTGAGACCACAAACAGACGTTTAAGTGTTTACCTGGTGCACATGGTTTGTGAGCTGTTGTGCATGCTCAATGAGTTTACCCAGTGCACCCCCAAAGAGACTGCAGGTTATCATTGTAGTAAAACAAAGAAGCAAACGCACAGAGGATGTATTTATGAAATATGGGGCATAAATTGGGGCCACATAAATCAGCACTAGTTTGTCCTGCTAACCAAAATGAAACTACAGTGCAAAGAATTTACTTTGAAAATGGCATCACTAGTTCCTCAACCATACTGCACACTAAGATTTTGGTCAATCATAATTCAAACAATAGTAGCCACACCTAACAAAAGGCATAATACTCAAAATGGTGCAAAATCATGGCTAACCGTCCAGGTAAGAACTGGTGGTGAAATTGGATAATCTAATATATGAAGGTTACAACTGTGTCTCTTTAACAAGGTTTATCCCCTAAAAATAAGGTGATAATGAAATTTACAGCTCAGTGAAGAGCATAAACGAGCATACCATAAGAATCTCCAACTCCAAAATCATGTCGAATTATCCATCCTTTGCTAGTCCCCAAAACGATAACATCATTACCAGCAGACATGCATGTAATAATTCCACGGCCCTTCGTTGCATATCTCTCCAGAAGATCCACAGAGAAAACCTGCCTTCCGGCTTCCATTTTAGATTGAAATATCTCAACCTAACAAAATAGCGACAACAATATAGGAACAAGCATCCACATAAGTAGAAGGAAATTGAATATGCATATATATCGAATTCTACGAAAAGAACCAGAAACAATTGGAATGAGATTGAGCTTCTAATTTACCCAGTGTTGCTGTGATTGTAACTTCTTCACTCGCGAATACACCTGCAAAAAGCCATGACCTGTTGATAGACAGATTGATCGGGAAAAGTGCTTTTAACAATTAAATTACCAAAAAAGAAAAATTTTTTACTCGTGGCATTTATTGAGATCAAGCTTTGCAGCAAGCCCAAGAAAATTTCAATCTCTCTCCAGCCAAACCAAACTCCAATCAAACCCAAAAAAAGGAATTTAACTCAATCATGGTGGGGGGAGGGAGACTAACCTCGTCAGGCAGTGCAATTGCTTTGGTATAAACCTCTTCGGCAATTATGGCAGGCTGGGTCTTCTCTCGTTTTGCTATCTAATGAAGACGGCAATTTTGGAGGCTAATCTCTTTGATCAGTGAGGAAGCCATCTCCACTTCGACAACGGAGACATTGCTAATGTTCTCTGCCAGATCTCTATTTCAGGCAGATGCAAAATAAAAATGATTTTTTATATAAAAAAAATACTTATTTATGTTAATTTAAATGAACTAAATGATGTATCACTCAAATGACAACAAAATAAGTATAAATTATTTAAAGTAATTGATTATCTAAGAAAATTATTTTTAATAATTAAGTCTAATATTTAAATTCATTGATATCTTTATAAGTTTTCTTAAAAAATTAAAGATCAATGGTAATAAATAAATTAAATGCAACTCACTAAATAAATAAAATGGGCATGTCAATGATACCCTTTTTCATTGTCGATAGCAAGACAACATGGGGGCTTGCAGACTTGCAGTCCTAGAACTTTTAGGTCACAGACTTTAGGATTGTTCATTTGCTATAGGCAGGACCAAGACTGGGCTGAGATCAAGATTAAATTTTCGTAAAAATTTAGATTCAAAATTAAACTGATCTCAATTTGCTATGAGCTAGATCAAAACTGAGACTGAAACCGAGATCGAATTTTCGTAAAAATTTAAACTCAAAACTAAACTGATCTCAATTTGCTATGGGCTAGATCAAGACTGAGACTGAGACCGAGATTGAATTTTCGTAAAAATTTAGATTCAAAACTAAACTGATCTCAAAGAGGACCAGACTAATTGGGTCAAAAATTTGGTCCTACTCAATACCTGCCTTGTTTTTCTTCCTTTTTTTTTTTCATAAGAATCTAAAAAAAAAACAAAAACAAAATATCAATAGATTCAATACAACTAAACTCCATAGTCTAAATATCAAAGATTCAAAATGATAACGAAATAGTTACAAAATGTTTATTGCATAATCAGTGTGTTTAGGAAAAGAAATTATAATAAACAATCACAATCAGCCAACTGTTAATTATGAATACCTACTCAAGCTAGTCAAAATTCAACAAGAGTAGGGTTACAATCTAGTCGAGTTTCACTAAGCTCGACTCGACAAATATGAAATTATAATGACAGTCGACGATTGATAGCAAGACTAGTAGAACTCTAGTGAGGTAGCAGCGATGGATCATTCTCTAGCTGCTCCAAACCTTCAGGCTTCAGCGAGTCAGTAGGCTGCAATTGCTTTGCAAATTTGTAATTTAAGCCTTACAACTTATAATTCTATTATACTATATAAATTATAAACTAATTTTACTTACACTTTTATTTATTTTATTCCAACTCTTATAATTTTAACTATTTTTCACATATACCTTATCTATTTTTTCTATTCTATAAGTTCTTTTTTTTAAGAAAAGATAACAATAACCAATAATAATGATTATAACATCATATCAAGATGCTCAAGAGAAAAATTTAGTTGAATGAGAAACATGGATATAAATGGTGACTAATAATATATAATTTGATTGATTTAATTCTTTTGATTGATCAATTAATTTTTGTGATCCATATATATGATTAAAAAGCATTAAATATATCTTTTTCAATAATACATTTATTATAATAAAGCTAATAAACAATAAATAGTTAGACTTAAAAAATAAGATATAATGAATATGTATTGTTTGAAAATTAATATATAGTGTCAGTGTGTTTTGCAACATATAACATATAAAATAAAATAAAAAGTTATTATTCTACATATTACTTGAAATATGTACAAATTTTCATATCTTTTAAATAATTACTATATTTTTATGACAATATTATTTATATATATTGATGTAGTATTACATAATTCATAATAGTCTTATTTAAAATTAATAATAAATCCAATCACTATTATGAATTATTATTAATTTTTTGATAAAACTATTGTGAACTATTATTGATTTTAGATAAAATTATTATAAATTTTATAATATCATGCCAATTTATAAATTTTTTTTTGTAGATAAAATATTTGAAATTTACATTTAATGATATTTGTAATGATTATTTTTTAAAAATTTAATGTAAAATTAGTCAAGTAAACTAAATATTACTTGAGTTTCGAGTGAGTGAAATATGCAGTTATTTGAGTAAGTCTTTTTAATACTCGAGTAAATTAAAATTTTACTCAATTAATATTTATTCTTAATCGATTAATGATACAAGTATAGAGACTTATCATTTTAATCTAAATTTAGTAATCGATTAAATGTTATAGTTACTCAATTAATGTACCACTTAGTCGATTAACTATTTAGTTATTCAATTAATCTTATTTTATCATATATTCGAGTAAAATAAGTATATAATCCATTAATCCCTTAAATATTTAGCTCTTACTTGATTAAAAAAATCAATTAAGTACAATATTTTATACTTGTTAGTTGTTATTCAACTACATATTTTTTTACTCGATTAAAACGATAATTACTCTATTAAACTCATACATTAATTGATTAAGTTTCAAGTAACAACATATCTTATTATAAATACATTATATTAATGATATTATTATAATAATGTAAAGTTTGATAATTTTATGTTAAATAATAATTTTATAAAATTATGAATAAATTTATTAATATATTTATAAACAAGTCTATTCACGAATTATTCATGAGCCAATAATTGAGCCTACTCGCAGGTCTTTAAACGATTCAACTCGCAAGTCTATAATCAATCTTGCTTACGAGCCTCTTATCGAGCTAACTCGTGAGCATCTATTCGAGCCAGTTCGCGAGCTACCGAGCCGAGTTTTATTAAGCTCAAGCTCGATTTGTTTACAAATTGAGTTTTAAAATTAACCTCAATCTCAATTCGCTTACCTTAACGAACAAATTTAAACAAGTTTTTAATGAGCCAAGCACCGAACTATTCGCGAGTGACTCAACTCAGAATCCTTTATTCCACGACCTTTTCAATCATAAAACTCAACATGTTCACAAATAATGCAAATGAAATCAGCGTTGAAACTAAAAATAGAAAAGTAAGGGGAAAATGCCTAACAACAGGGCCCCCTTAAAAAAACTACACAATTAAAAGAAAACAATTAATTGGCCATTATTATTGAACAAAAATGCTAATTAAATACTTAATTTTGACATTTAAATGACACTCTATATTAGTATATTGTATATTTATATTGATATGAAACACAATACAATACTTAATGTAAGAGTGTCACTTTAAATGTCAAACTTAAGTATCCAAGTAGCATTTTCATGAATGTGTATATATGTATATATATATATATATTTATAGGAGGATAGAAATGAGAGACCTTAGATTAACATACCCTAGAGTAATTGAGTGAGAGTTGAGAAGCTTGAGATGTTTGTAGTAACAAGCTTATGGCGGCAACGGATAGGAGGTGATGGCCCGACAGCAAGGCGATGGAGAAGAGGAAGGGGCAATGGGGGTAACGGAGAAAACACAGTTAACTAGAGAAAGAGAGATGACAATGACTTTGATGGTGATGAAGACAGCATAGGCACAACTGATGGCAACAATGGCTACTAGTTGGGGGCGGAGAGGGACGATAATGGCGAATCATGACGGGGCAAAGAAAGCTGAGGAAGATTCGTAGATGCACGCAAGTGGTCATCGTGAGGCAGATGGATCAGTATGTAGGGGTCTTTTTTGGGTTTAATTTTCCATATAGCTTAGAATTTTTTTAATAATTTAAGATAAATTATGTGATGTACCATGGGGATTGGCAAAATTGTAAACAATACCTTCATATTTTAGAAAATACATAAATATTTTTTTCACAATAATAAGATGAGATTTCTTGAAATTAGATTGAAATCTAATGCAAAGATATACACTAAACATTATGTCCAGCCTAGATGTAGTTAAGTACAACATGGAACCTATTGTAGCTTATCATCCTACAGGGGGAGTTCTCTTAGAAAAGGAATTCCTCCTAGAGAAGAAAAGTCTCATGGGAAAAGTAGCTCTCCTGAGAAAGTTAATATAGAAGTCCTCTTGGAGAACATTAAAAAGTTCTTTCGAAGAGGCATTGTAACACCCCAAAAATTTTAAGAAGAGAGTAAGTGGGGAAAGGGATTTATAATAACCCATTTATCCATGACTTAATTGTGATTTATGGATAATTAGGGGGTTTGAGGAATTTTATCAAAGGAAGTATATTTAACATATTTTGAGGTGGGGCATGATGGGTAGATCATGAAAATTTTGGGGTGGAACCTAAATTTAAGAAATGGAAACTAGAATAGTTCAAATATAAAATATGTGATATTTTGTTAAAAAGAGGTGATTATTTATGATTATTTAAGGATTGGTGAGTTTACGGATTTTTAAGGAGAAAAACAGAATTTATTATATTTATGAAAAAATGTGTAACTGGTAGCTGGATTATCTTAAATATAAAATACGCACATTATTAAATGTAAACTACAGGGTGATCGAGGGTATAACTATATACTATTCCCTTAAGTAAAAGGGAATAGTATATAGTTTTCATGTGTCCACCTATTTACAAGAGAATTTTTATCTAGGATGAATAATTGTCTGGGACAACATTCGACGTATTGAAGAAGGTATTGCTTAGCTTCCCATGCTGGTTTGTCTCCCAAGGATAAGAATAATAAAAATGAGGTAAGTTAGCCCCATTAAACAATTCCAAATTTTTCTTTTACTTGAGCAATTTTCAACCATCAATATACTTATGTTGCACAATGAGTCTTGCATAGCGCGAGTTGTCCCTCACAAGTTAAGTTGTCTTGCACAACTACCTTAGTCTATCTCAACTCGAGGTGCCCTACACATTGTTCGTTACTTACACGACTGTTGTCTGTCCAACGTGATTTCAAATATCTCAAATAACTCTTATTATCTCGCGCAGTGCAACTTGTCACACACAAGTGCTGGTGATCTCTCGTCGTGTATCTGTTACATTGGGCTAACAACCATCAGTTACATTGGGATATAAGTCTTATTTAGATAACAAATATGGTGTTATAAGGTCTTAAGCTTATAAGTTGATTAATACATTGTTAGCCTACCGCATTAATCCCTATTTCTTGACAAGATTTTAGGCTTATAAGATCATTCTCAAGATCATTTGGCTGCTTTCTTATGCATTTTCGTAGAGTGTTGTGATTTCTTCATTTTTGTGGGTGGTGGGATTCCTCTTTTCCCCATACTAAGTTCAAAAGTGTTGTGTTTCCCACAAGTGACACCAACTGATACATTGGAAATGTCACTAATAAATTTGGGTATACCAATAGTTAGACTTCTATGTTATCATAGAGGGATCAGATGCACTTGATTAATTGAGAATCTAAACACAAAGAAGAAATAAATAAAGTGTTATTGCTCGAGGGTCACCAAGATTTCATTTTGATGTTTAAGTTAGGTCAAAGTGATGGCTAGCTTGCAAAAGAATTTGGTAAGTAAAATATATATATATAGATAAATAGTAAGTACAAATTTTGAAATTCTAATCAAACCATACCTCAGGCATAGACCATCTTTTATACTTGCCGCCTTGCAAGTATACCATTTGTGTTGGTTGTTATGGAGTTATGGCAAGCTCTATTCTTGGAATTGGATAGGAAGTGAATTGCATGTAGAAAAGTAGAACCTCAGTTGATGCTTGATTGGTGTTTTCTTTAGTGTCACGGGGTTGCTAGATCATGGGCATTATTTATGAACACATTTCTCATGGTACATGGTGGATGTGGGGCTTGCAATTAGGTGAATAATTCTATTAGCTACTTATGTGGTCCTTTGCCCACATAGGGCTCACCAAGATTAAGGTGTGTACTATCAAGGTAGTGACCTAACACTATCAATGTTGTATTATCTTAACATCATCTAATTGTTAAACAAAATTGCTTTAAAAGTATATTAGATTTTATTAATATAATTTAAATAAGTCTACTTTTATCCCTACATTTGGAGAAAAGGCTTCCTTGTCTTCTCCTTCACTTGCATCTCCCATGCACTTTGTTTGGTGCCTATTTGATTCACTATTTTTATAAACAAATTAAAATTCCATAACAATTTTAGAAAAAGAGAAATATAAGAGGAAAAAGGAGAAACAAGTGCCATGGTCAAAGACCCTATCATAGTTTTCCAGAACGTGAGACACATAAGGAGAAATATTAGAGAAGGGTAAGCATGGCTTTAGTGTTTTCTTTTAGATAGTGAGGTAGAGAATAGAGAGGGAGACTTTAAGTTCGAGGTAAAAAGGAGCAAGAGAAAGAGAGATGGGGGAAAGAGAAATTTAAGGGTGTTTTGGTTATTTTAAGAAGTTTAAATCTGGTTATTTTAAGGAGCAATCTTTCCCCCTAGTTCACCCTCCGAGTAAATTCGGATGCGATCACAACTTATACATCCTCAAAATGGATTTTTGAGAAACAACTACCTTTCTTATGGACCTCACTTTTATGTCGTGTGGACAAGACCTTCGGAGGGGCGACAAAACGTACCATGACCCTGCCTCCACGTTGGTGACTTGTTTTCTAGTCATACTATTGTTTTCCATCTAATGTTGTCTTCCAACAATAATTATGTCTTTCAAAATGTCACCAAGATTCAAATTTTTGATACTCCTATTATTCTCCTTATACTTTACCGCTACATCATACTCGTGGGGGCTAGTCGATATCTTTTTACTAGACCTCAAGTCTATGTAGAGTAGAATTTCTATTATATTTAAATTATAAAGCCTCAAAATAAGAGGGAACTAAAAATTTTAAAAATATAAAATTCTTGGGTTATTAAATGAATTAAAATAAATCAAATAAACAAAATTAAATCCTTATTTATTTTAACTTGGGCCTAGCCATTAACAAGCCCGATATGTACCTAATGAAACAACCTTACACAAATGGACTTATTAATTTAAATAAAGGCTGCCCTGCAGCCTATTAGGGCACAAGAGTTGGTTATTTAAAGCAAACAGGGAACCCTAGAGTTCTCCATTTCTCTCCCTTGATCGTTTTCCTCTCTCGCTAACATATGTAAAGTTCAAAATAAGTTATCTGAAAAGAAGAAATAGATAAATTTATCTTAAAAATTCAAGATAAGAAGTTATATGACTTTTTTTAAAAAAAAATTAATAAATATAATAAAAAATATTTTTGTTCAAAATACTTTTCATGTTATACTTTTTTCAGTTTATATCTTGATTAACAAATACTATCTCAGTAACCAAAATAGCCTAAATAATATTTTTATTATAGGTTTACTTTTACACGCACTCTTTGGGCGGGGTTCATTTCCATAAATTCAAGTATCAAAACTAGACCAAACTAATTCTATTGAGTTTGTCCTTCTGGACTTAAATTAGGACCAACTTTACAGAGTGAATTAAGCAATTAAACCCCCTCAAAATTACCTTAATTCGTTTGGTACCATTACAAATTTATCTAAACTTGTGAATCATCAAATGTAATGGTTAAAAAATAACCACCAAATAAACCAATTTAAAAAATGTGAATGTGATCTAAAAAAAGGGAAAGAAATAAAATACCCTTGTATTACTTATACTGTTAAAACTTGAAAATTCAAGTTCTATTAATGAATTTCTCAACTATTTAAATGACCGCTTGTATTGTAATATGATCTTTATGTTTGAAGGTAAAAAAAATATGACATTGTTTTGAATGAAACTTAATATGAGTTTCTCCCAATATTTTAAACACTTTACATGTGAATTACCATTTTAGTTTTCCTTAAATAATGGAATGAACAACTTAATTGACCCAACCAAACCCAAATATGATTGTGCCATATGGTTGATTATTAATGGCATCTCCTAGTGGTGATTGTACTCCCAATAGGCTGTGGGAGTGAGTAGAAATGATAATGGACATTTTATTTTGTGGATATTTATCAAAATTTTGTTTTAGTGAGAAAGATTTAAGTATTAAGAAAAGACTCATAAGGATAGCTTAGGTAAAGTATATCGGTTGTGACGAGATGGAATGGTAAGAATCCTTGACAAGTAACTAATCATTTGGTTTTGTAGGCAATTGTCTATTTTATTTGGAGGAGCAGAATAGCAAGTGCTTTTAGGATTAAGAGCGTTCCTCGTCCTAGCTGATGCATCAGATTTAGTATGTTGTTTGGACACGATTAGTCACCATCCCTTTCTCCCATACCCTTCAAAGCCACGATCTGTAGCAGTTCTAGCAGTTTTCGACTTACTAGTCTTTCTTGTTTCACTGACTCTTGCTGCTTGGTATCTTGGAATTGACAGTATGTTTCTGCATCAACTTTCAAATAAAATGGCAGCAGTCTCATGAGTATTCCTATGCATCTTCATCATTGTCTGGGGAGTAATTGAGGGTTGATCGTGTGCTCACACATTTACACCTCACACGAAGGTACCAATCTAATGTTAAGGAATGATTATGAGTTGACAATTTTTTTTTCTGTTTGTCGATTCTTGCTAATGCTCATTGCTAGGTGTTGGGGATCATTGTTAGTGTTAATGTCCTCATGCTAGATTTAGATGATATCTATTATGTGTGATTGGCATTAAATGACAGTCTTACATGTTATTTAAATGATCATATCTTCATTCATAGTTCTTTAAGTGTAATATAAATGAGTCCCTTGATATCTTGATGATATATTTTTTTTAATAAGTAAAAATTATATTAATAGAGAAACAGAGATCTTACAACCATAGACAATGCATACCCCACCCCAAACAATCAAAAGAAAGACATGCCTTTAAGAAAAGAGGGAAACCAAAATAAAAAAGACACTGGACCCAAAACACACCAAGAACAAAATCTAACTCAAGTCGGATCTGTTCACAAACCGACTGGCACTAGCAACCTGATTAGCTTTAGCAAACACATTCTTCATATTTCTCTCACACTTCTTCTAGGACTTGGACTTAACCAAAACGTAGTCAGAACTCGAGTCCTTTGATCCAAAAGACTGAACATCACCCCCGGCATCATGGACCCACATAGATGACTCCTCACCCACTATATCATGGTCAGCCACAAACCCCATATCCATTGGATAATGCTCTTCCCCATGAGATGGGATATCCATATCTTCCTCTAACATGGGACCAAAACCAAAACATGCTTCCAATAGATCACTTGCACCTCTCGGAGCACTAGGACAAGTTGCATTCATCTACTCAATAATCTTGATCAAATACCCACTCGACTTAGCTCTTCCACGAATCTTCTCACTATCATTCCCTTCCTTCATCACCAAACTCTTAGCTAGATTCTAACCTGCCTTATCAGGATTACGAGGGCATCAATCAAGGGAGTGTCCAAAAACCCTACACTAACTACACCTCTAGGGAACTCATTAATACTCCACTGACATCCTCAAGAATTTAGGCTCTCTTGACCCTTCATCCAAGCCCTGCTTCAGAGTAACAAACTTGGAAAAGAAAAAACGGACATCTATCTCAATACAAACCCGAGCAAAACCCATTCTAGAGCGATCCTCGGTCATGAAATCCGCATGAATCGAACACCCAAAACCACTAGCAACAGTGGCGATACCCTTTTAGAGAATATTAAATATCTTGACTCATATAGGCAATGATGAGTGAGCTTCTCTAGATAAATCTATACCCACCTCCCAGATTTTTAAAATCAATGAATGTCACACCAAATATCAAGACGCACCATCAAAAGCCTTCAACATATTTATTTCATTACCGAAACGAAATAAAAAACATCCAGAGTTAGAACCTCAATTAGGCCAAAAAGCTGCCACATCCTCCTCGCAATAGACTGCATCACTTGGAACGGGAGATGTTTTTTAACAAAGTATCCAACTAATGTGTTATGCCAATACTTCACGCCTTCATTAATAACATCCTCTGAAAAACACACAATGAGTTCATCAGCGGACGATTTTTTGGGCGAGTAATACGATTTTCCAGGCATCCTATGGCTATTACATCCAACCAACCCAGCCCCAGATACTTTATTATTATCAGTAGGCCGCCTCCCTTGCACACGCCGCCCCCACATCCTCATTGGGCCGAACAGGAACAGGAACGTCCCTAGCATCAGCGGCCAGCCCATATCCAACTTTAATACCTAAATCCACGTGACCCAACTCCCTTAGATGGAGCCCAATAGGATGCTGGGCCCTTCTTGCCCACCCATATCCTTTGAATGCGGGCTGAGCTTTAAGAAGCCCACAGTACCAGCAGCCACTCGATTTAGCCCCATCACCATTATGCCATCACTATTCGGCCCAACAGGCCCATGATTTAATGCCCCATCAGATTTGAATCCCCTATGAAAATTACCCATATTCAAATCAAAACTACCCATTTGAAAAGAATCCCGGATGGATTGATTTGGCCTCACTGATAAAGGCTGCTCCACCATATGCGGCTGATTACCAGCTGGAGCCCATTCTTCAGTTTTTGGATTTATTGATGATATTGACATGGACTAGAGAAAAATGGCATGATTTTCACCAAGGATAAGGACCATCTACAGTCTGCTACTTGATCAATTGAGAATTCAATGACAGTGGCAACAACAGCAGCATGGAGAGCCAGCAGGTAAAAAGGCAAAAAGGCTTCCCAGCCACTGCATATAAATAGAATGACCAGTAAAGCTACAAATAGAATGACTAGCCGGTAGAATGTAAGTAGGAACCTTACATAATGAGATAAAAGACTTTGATACGTTGTTGCTATACTTTAAATAAATACCAAGTTTTGGTAACACTATCTTGAGGAAATGTTATGTAGGTGATTTGTTTCATCAACTGGAGAAATCAGCATCCGCTTGGAAGAACATCGAAGAAATGGTAGACCTCTTCTTCGTCGATTACTCCAACCTCTGTCGAACAAACAGCGCAACACACTGGCTTGAATGTTTCACCGTCTCCAGGAGCTGCCTCATTGTGACTAGATCCTCTCCCTTTCAAGCCTCTCTTTCGTTTTAGGTTCTTCCTTACCCCAGATGCTTCACCTTTTGATCTTGCAGTTGGTGACAAAAACTGCTCTGTACCGGGTCAAATATTTTTCATGCCTACAAGATCAGCAGGATGAGTTGGAAACAAGACAGAAGTACGGTTTCAAGAAGAACTGTAGATGACAGCAATACAGTTTATGCGGTCTAATAAACTGCACAGAAAATGGAGGTCTATTAATAATCACACAATCAACAATCATTTTTGGCTCACTCAAATAAAAAAAAAATAAAAAATTAAAAAGCAAGCAAATTCCAACATTGACCTTGACCCAAAAGTTCTTAAAAAGTCTTCAGCAAAGTTTACAGGGCCTATTTTTAATGGACCTTTAGACATATACCATCCAAACTATGACAGGTGGAGCAGAATTCCAGCAAAACGTTACTCAGGCCATTATCTATAGGGTTAAATTTCTCCCTTGGAAATGTCAAATTATTATTTATAATTAAAAAAGCCTTTAGCGGAAGCGCTGAGCAAGGATTTGATAAAAGATCATACTATAAGTATTTTATAGGTTATATCATCAACTATATAATACATCATAAATAATAAAAATACTCCTTGTGTCTCACTGCCTCACTTCACTGTGTCTCGTGCTGCCTCACAGCCTTAGATGAGAGGTATTTTAGTCATGCACCTCACCACTTCACGTTGTCTTGTCGTCTCACTTTATCATCTTAGATAAGAAATATTTTAAACATTTTAACTATATTATGTAATTCATGATGTAGCCTACAAAGTATCAATAATATTTTCCTTTAATAAATACAAAGTTGGCCGATGGGATTGCCAGATTAAAGAAGACACTTTTATCCTTAGTCCTTGAAGTCTATATAAAAAAATAGATGATAAAAAAATCTAAAACAAAGCTCAAAAATCAGGTGGTGGGATTTAAAAGGAGAAAAGAAAAAATTATTTTTGAGGAAAAAGTGTGCAACAAAACAGTTTAAACTGTAGAAGGAATGGCTAACCAATGTCGGTTGAAATGGCTATGCTATTTGAGATACTAATCTTTAGTGCCTATTTATATGAATAAAGGAGATGTTGGAAGTAGTAGAAAATATAAAGGAATTAAGCTAATGAGCACCCTATAAGTTTTTTATATATATAATTTTATTTCTTTATTATATCATATGAGTTAAATTTTGATTGAAAATTTGATATAAACTTGAATAAATATATTTTTTAAATTTAAATTAAACGGGCATGGGTATCCGATGGATATCTATTACTAGGAATGTAAATGGGGCCCATTTGACCTCATTTAAAATCCCCCCAACTAAAACTAAGTATGAAAATTCGTAATTGGGGGATCTAGGCATAAATCTTATTTGAGTATTTATTAAAACAAGTATGTGAATGAGGTTAGTTGGGGGGAACCCATTTACATCCCTACCCATTGCCTGACGGATATGGGGATGGAGGACTAGATGTATTATCTAGCAGGTATAGACACGGATATTGGCATTAGGAAGGGGGTCTGGATACAAGTAAGGGCGAAGGTATATCCAATCCGTTGCCATCCCTAAAATATCTCCATACAAATATAATCAGAGAAACACAGCTCAGTCATCTCACACATGCCATATCTAAATCGCAAAAAAATACACACAAGTTATGGTGTGAAGACCCAATGGCATACCTTTGGCACTCCAGACATAGAGTGGTAAAGCATGCCGGGCAGCTAAGCACAGCATCAGAAGAACGACATTTCCTTTGCTTTTATGGAGGGTGGGTCTGATTTGCACTGATCTAATGCTGCTACGGAGGCATCTGGGTAGCAGCCCCTCTCAGTCGTTTATGGTACTGTTGCTCGTCGGAGCCACCACTTCCTCCGGTGTCCACCTCATTGTAGTCACTCACGCGGCATCTCTTCTTTCTCGGTACAGCATCGTCTTGCATCACTTCAGTTGACGCAACAGATGGCTCAGAGTCGGCTTGTTGGATACTTCTTGGACCGATCCATTCCATGTCTTTCTCATATAAAAGATAAGCAGCGCATTTTACTGGTGCAAGTATTTTAGGGGTATTACTGCTAAAATAAGCGACGAATTCGGTCCAAGCATGGAACTGATCATTAAACTCTTCAGAGGGAAGTGATTGAAGCGGGATGTACTGCAGGAACAAGTGATCTGAATCCAAGTATCGACGACCCCCAGAGTAGAAGCCAAATGCATTGGATATGGACACGACTGTAACATCATTGGACATCCAATAGTAATCCACACGGCCTTTCGCATGAGTTGGAGCTTTTGCTTCAAAAACAGCGCATACAACAAAACCCTTGAGCTTCACATACCAATCTGGCATCAGTGGGATTCGGATAGTATCTCCCATATTATTTTGATAGCTGAAGCACCTAGGAACCTCTCTTCCAGGAACAACAACGGTGAATTCTTCAAACCTTGAAGTAGCAAAACCCTGCAGCCCACCCACAAGGACATTAGAGAGAGAGAGAGGGGAGGGGGGGCGGGAGGGGGGGGGGGGTGGGGAAGAGGGAGAGAGAGAGAAACCTCAAGCTGACTTCGGAAATGTTCAAGGGCAAGGTGGTTGTTGCTCGGCTGATTCTTTGCTAGCATATGGCAATTACTCAATGTGAACTCCTGAAGCTTTTCACAAGCAGTAGTAAGATTGGGTAATCTTTCTAGTGATGTGCAACCACTAGCATTAATGTAAACAATATTTGATGGGAGCTCAGGCAATGTTTTAAGCTTTTTGCAATCCAACAACTCAAGGGAAATAAGTCTGGAAAGACCACTGATGCTTGCTGAAAAACTCATAAAACTGTTACCACTAAGCTTTAAATCTTCCAATGAGGACAAAGAGCCTAGGTCATTTGGGAGAAATCCTTCTGAAATGTTGCAATCACTAAGATCTAGTTCTTTCAATGAGCATAAACCTGATACAGGAGGTAGCACCAAACCAATGGGATCTTGACATTTTCTTCGAAATAGAAATGTAGAAAGCATAGAATTCCATAGTATAGATGTTTCTCCCTTGCATCCACGAAATGACAAAAATTTAAGGTTCCTCAAGAATATAATGGATGATGGCGTCTGTTTAATAGCAGTCAAATCAGCACGAAGCTCCTCCAAGCTTTCCAGTTCTCCCAAATTCTGAGGCAATTTGTTAAGGCTTGAGCAGCCAGAGAGAATCAATGTTCTGAGAAATTTCAACCCACAAATGCCACTTGGAAGACTTGTAAGTTTTTTACAATCCCGTAGACTAAGACAGACAAGATTGTTGAGATGTTCAACTGGCAGTTCCATGATACATGTCCCATCCAAATAAAGCTCAATTAAGCATTTTGTACATGCTAGGACTTGAGAAATATTTTTGAGTTTTGAGCAACCGGAAAGAACAAGATTTTGAAGGGATTTCAACCAACTGCTTGTAGGAAGAACCTTAAGAGATTTGCAATCCTTTAAATTTAAGAAAGCAAGTTGTTTGATGGCTCCAATGGATGGGCCAATCTCAACCAAGTTCATACAACCTTCAAGAATCAGTTTCTCAAGATTTACCACCTGTGTGAAATCTGGGGTCTTGGTTATGTATAACGAATAACTGAGGTTAATGTATTTCAACTTCTCTAGGGACTGTCATAAATAGCAACAAATAAAGCTTATTAGGATAAATCGGATTTCAACAACACAACCATATGTAGTTAAAGAAAAAACACGCATAAAACTATTTTAGCCATACCATTGTTCCCTTCCATAGTTGTTGCAGGCAACTATAACGCATTTTTAGTTCAACAAGCCTATTCGGTTGAAAACTTGATGGCATTAATTTTAAAGGGTATCCATGCCAATCAAGAAGGCTTAACTCATTGGAGAGGTAGTCAAGACCAAGAGGAAGCTGAATATTATGAACCTTGAGGAGTCGTAATTTGCTCATTTCTGAGAATGTACTAGGACTCAAGGACATTTCTTTAGTTTGAGAAGAAGCCAAAATTATGCCCTCAATTGCTTCTGTCCCCTAACAAACAAGAGGAAAGGGTAAGAAATTAAACATAGATGCCACTTGTCAAATGAAGTGAATGTTTTCCAAAGTGTTCTATTTCCCTTTAATTCTATTCAGAGTAAAAATAACAACATAAACGATAAAGATACTTTCTCTCTACAACTAATATATGAGAAGGTCATTAACAATTCAACACATTTCAAGAGAGCACTTACAGTATTTTTTTCGAGAACATGGCGGATGTCACTATTGTACCACAACCTGCTTCTTCTACCAGGCTCTTTTAGGGATTCTTCATTCACAATATGCCAACCCATTTCTTGTATTAGATCATGCATATCTATCTTGTTGTTCAATATTGTTATAAGTGACTTATCAACAAGAATACGTATTCCAATATGAGTGCAGAAGCCACAAGCATCCAGTATATCTATTATGTAATCTTTGCTCTCCCCTTTAAAGAAGCACGCAATGTCAAGAAAAATTTCCTTCTCTTCATGGTTCAGTCCGTCATAGCTTAATTTGAGCACTTCCTGAATGTCTGCATTAGGCTGTTGCCTTATTCTATCAACTGCACTTTGCCATTCAATTATGCTTCTGCGAAAGAGAAAAGAGCCCAAAACTCGGAGAGCTAATGGAACTCCTTTAGCATAACGAACTACACTGTTTGTGAGCCTCTCATAACCCTCTGTTGGTTGGCTTTTCCTAAATGCTTTACAACAAAATAGCTTAACAGCTTCCTCATTATTTAGTTCTTTAACTTTATACACATGATCCACTTCATAATTGTTAAGTAAATGAGTGTCTCTGGTCGTTATTATAATTCTACTTCCTGAACCAAACCAATCAAGCTTTCCAACAAGAGCTTCCAATTGATTTAACCGGTCCACATCATCAAGGACTACAAGAACCCTCATGTGTTGTACCCTGTTCATTATCATACTAAGCCCTCGATCAGGATTTCTTATTTTTATATCACCGTCTAAGAGAATGTCAGAGAGAAGCAATTCTTGCAATGACTCCAAACCATGTTTCTTAGAAGTTTCTCTGACATTTGCAAGGTAGCTGCTACCATCAAACTGAGAACGAATTTGGTTATAAACAGCCTTGGCAATAGTAGTCTTTCCTATACCACCCATTCCACATATCCCCACTATACGTGAATTATCCAATCCTAAACCCAACAGTGATTTCACTTCTGCTACACGAGGATCTAATCCAACAACATAATAAAAAATGCTTGAATCCTTATCTCCCAGTTTATTGAGAATGTCTTTGACGATTTCTTGGACAAGTTTTGCTTCAAGCCTGTCCATTAGATGAAAAAAATAAAAAATAAAAATTCAGGATTAGCTTAAGAACCCAACCACATCTCATAAGAATATAGCCACATGATGAAGAGGATGAAGAGGCCATCTGGGTCCTCTCTAGCCGCATATGCATGGGATGCTTTGAGGAGGAAAAGCAAGCTTTATAATGGCATAAACTAGAAAATATATGATCACACTTTCATCACAATTACACAAGAAGCATTGCAGGTGACTGTGAAAACATATTAATTGAGCAAATATATTACGTATACCTAGACATCCAATTGTTTTGATCAATTTTGTCTTTATTTTTGCTCTTCTTTCTTTTCCCTTTTCCAAGCTAACATGAAATAAATTAGCTCAATGTCCAAACGTCAGCAATTAGGAAAGAAGTACCGAAAAAATGATAGAGCAGGACATAGTCCTCATCTGTCAAGGAATTTTGAAGCCAGACCGACAATGTCCCAATAACAACTGAAGTTTCTTCAAAAAACAATCAAATCAAATTTGTGGTTTTTGCGAACCAAACAAATAAAAGAAGACTTACCCGTGGGTTGTGCCATTTTCTGAATCCCACCCAGAAATGTTGGCCGCTTCCCTTAGAGCATTCCTCCATCTCTGCACCTTCTGCTTCTCCTCTTCACTGGAATCTTTCTCGTGTCTGGCGAATGCTTCTCCAACGCTTCCTCTTTGTTTCCGTAAATCCGAGGGATCTACTTTATAGAACACTGGCAAAACGGTGAGTCCCCTCGTCTTCTGGCAATCGAGGATCTTAACGAGTTCCTCCAAGCACCACTTGGAAGAAGCATAGTTCTCGGAGAAAATAACGACGGTAAGCCTCGACTGTTCGATGGCTTTCAGGAGCGCCGGAGAAATGGATTCGCCTCTCTCGAGCTTCAGGTCATCCTTGAACGTGAAAATGCCCTTCTGATGCAGAGCCGAATAGAGATGGTCAACGAAGCCGTTGCGGGTGTCTGCGCCTCTGAAGCTCAAGAAGACGTCGTATTTCCGGGAACTAGACCCAGAAGGAAGAGAAGCTCCGTCCTGCAACTGGGTACTGGTGGAAGCCATTGTTCCCCTGCTCGGAAAACAAACAGCTTTCGTGTCGAACTATCGTCTATGCGAAGCAACAGAGGCCAAAAGGACGCCAGTTCAGTGAACTAAAAATACAGGTATAAACGCGGCGGGCCGACCAGTCCTTGAGGTCCGACCGCGATGTGTGTGGACTCAAAATAAAGGTATTGGATGGGGGGGCCCTGCCCTTGCCGTCTTGCGTGCAATGTACGCTTTGAACCAGAAGCGATGACTCCTGCTACTGTGCGCCGCCGACCAGTCCTTGAGGTCCGACCGCGATGTGTGTGGACTAAAAATAAAGGCATTGGTGGGGGGGGGGGGGGGGGTGGGGGGGCTGCCCTTGTCGTGTTGCGTCGCGTTGCGTGCAATGTTCGCTTTGAACCAGAAGCGATGACTCCTGCTACTATCCTTGCAGATCTCCTCCAAATTTCATTTAAAATATTTGAATTAATTACAATAAATTTACAAATGTTAATACATATAAATAGATAAACTTATAAATTACAATCATATTTTTTTTACCAAACAAAATTTTTTACCTATGTCTTTATATATTTAATTAGCTAATTTAAAAAAAAAACTACACTTATTATATTAATTTTTATGTAATTTTAAAAATACATATAAATTAAATATATCACTTTTTGTTAATAGATTAAGTTTAATCCTAGTTGTTGAATATTTTTAAATTTAAAAACTCATTTTATCAAAGCTTTGCTTTTTTTAGTAAAACTATATTGAATTTAGAATATAAAATAGATACGTATTTTTAATTCAACAAATATTTTTAAAATATATAAAATCAAGGTGAATTACATGTGATCAGTCCATAAGATTTAGCATAATTGTAAAAAAAATTTAAATGTTTGAAAAAATACAAAGAGTACCATAAAATTTAATGTTATGTTATAATCTTTCATATGCTATTAGTTAACTACCATTAAATATTCAATCATATTTAAATTTATTCTCCTATTTTCTTATTCTTTTATCTTTTTTCTATCTTCTATATTATTTATCCATCTATCTATAATGAATGAATGGCGACATCAACTAGACTGACGAAGGGAACAACGACGACAACAAATGGTAAAACGATGAGGTTTTTTGATAACAACAATGACGACAATAAAAGTAATTGCATATACTCTGTCTTTTATTATCTAACTTCTTGTGATTCTTTTCTCTTTTTTTTCGAACCTATAATTGAGTTTCGGATAAAGAATTTCATTCTTTCTTTATCTTTTTCTCCATCTTCTCTTTTTCTCTTCGTTTTTTTTTCTTCTCTCTCCTCCATTCCTCTCTCTCTTCTTTGAATCCAAATCTAAATTCAAGA
The DNA here is from genome assembly GCA_036245055.1 of Diospyros kaki. Taxonomy (NCBI): domain Eukaryota; kingdom Viridiplantae; phylum Streptophyta; class Magnoliopsida; order Ericales; family Ebenaceae; genus Diospyros; species Diospyros kaki. Next base: position 8,708,911 of record BSEG01000010.1, read on the forward strand.
TAAAAAGTTTTACTATCATTCTCTCTGATTTCTTATTCTGTCTCTCTTATGATAAACTCAAATTTAGTATGATTTCTTTATTCAAATAGTCTCCAACAGTTGGCAGTTGACAATCATAGATTACTTATTTTTTTATTTTTTAAAATTAAATAAAAGGAGTGACTTTTTACTTTTTTAATAGCAAGGGTAATTATTATAATTCCTCAAATGTCAAGAGGTTTATTACAATTTCGATAAATCTTAAGCGTGTTTTTGTAATTTTCTCAAAAAAATAATAAATATTAGATATAATATTTTTTATAAAAAATAAGCATGCACTCCAAAATTCACAGGTTCAATACGAAGTTATAAAAAAGTTTCACAATTTATGCTGTGGGGATTTTGTTTTAAATTTTTTTATTTAATTTCTATTTACATTTCCTATTATATATATTTATATATGTTTATAAATATAAATATAAAAAATATATAATTTTTATCATACATATATTATATTTCCTAAATTATAATTACCAAATATATGTATACACCCAAGAAGGGATAAATTAGCTGAATTGAAAATCTTTTTAGATTAAAGTAATTTTGTCCAAAAACTTTTTGCATTTATAAATTTTTGAAATCTGATGAAGACTATTTTCAGGTATTAATGAGCTGAGAATGACACTGTCATTGTAAGAAATAATAATTTTCTGAAAGAAAAGATATTGAAATGAAAGATAAAAATGAACAAATGCAGAACACAAAATTTTTTATTGCTAATGTGTATGATTTATCAACCATTACCAACAATCAATAAATTTATTAATCCTACACTCAAAAATAATAAGTGCAAATTTTAAAAAAAATGAGATCACTCATGGATGAGTACTAATTACAGGAATATTAGACTCTTTGTAACCACATTTCCTATTATATTATAAACAATTCATTCTTTTTTTTTTTTACCTCAAAAACTGTGTTTACTCCAATCACACTCCATATTCTACTTTCTATTTGATTATCTATTTTATTTATTTATTAATAAACTCCAATTATAATTTTTTTTACTTTATCTATAATTTTTACTATAGTGAAAATTTAATATTTATTTTTTAATTTAATAATGAATATTACTGTTCGTCTATTCGTCACCTAACCTCATTCACTGCCTGTTCATCTCCGCCACGTCAATTAGTCTCCTCATTCACTGATCTAGTCGTCTTTCCTGCCTGTTTGTCTTCGTCTAAAAGGTTTCTCCTCATACTTGCTGCGTTTGTTCATTTCCTTTTGCGTCGCCTTTGGTCTTCTTCTTTTGGCCATGGGCTTCTTCCTATTTGTCATGTCTGACTGCTGACGGCAATCAGCTACAAAGTTCATGAAGAGATGGCGAGAGCTGAGGTGAGGGATGGCAATCACTGTATTTGGTGAGCAGAAGATACATGCGTTGGAGACAACCTTACCAAGGCTAGCAGGCTTTATGGCGAGGCATGAATGGTTGCCCATTGTAGCAAGAATTGTATAATTTGCCTATCCTTTGTTTGGTTGGGGGGTTTGCATGTCTAATTAGAGATTTGTTTGGATAATCGAATGGTTGACACCTTTTTGTAAATCTACCCTCAAATTGAATACCCACAAAATTTGCTACTTATTCTCTCTCTCTCTCTCTCTCTCTCTCTCTCTCTTGTTGGGGTCTACTACGCTAATTCTGGTCGTTGGTCATTGTTCATTGCTGTTGTAGCTGTCGCCATTAGCCTCTAATGCAACCACCTCTGCTATCATTTGTTGTCGTTGAAGCTATCGCCATCAACACTTTTGATTGTCGTTCGCCTTTGTTGCAATCTCCATCACATCTGTCATTCCAGCTACTACAGACGCCTCCATCTCTCTCTTTCCCTCTCTTCTTCTTCTTGCCTACAGTTTCTTTTCTCCTATTGTTGTTCACCATTGCAGTCACATTTGACGCCTCAATCGTTGTTCGCCTTCATCGTTCTAGTTGTTGTCACTGCCATCAAATAATATATATATATATATATTACATAAATATGAGCTCAAATATTAAATTATAAAATATTATTTTCTTTATTTAAATTAAATAAAATACTTTTTTTATAATCAAATCAAACAATAAAATTATGATTTAGTTGGGTTGAACTATGGTTTTATGGTTTTTTAAAAATAACAAGTCAAACTAAGCTTTTAAAAGTTACAAAATGGATTTAATTTGGTCTAAATGATTTTGTATAATATATTTTTAGTTTATAGTTATATTTAAAAAACATATTTGCCTATATTTATATATATATGTAAATCATTTGTATAATACATATTCTTAATTTGTGTATATTTATATTTGAGGCAGAGGATAAATTTGTAATTAAAGCATAAGGTGTCAACCATTTAGTCATCCATTACGTACAACCACCATTTTCCCTTAATTTGTGGGAAAATTCTATTGGCAACCCGAAAAATTACTCTTCACAACCCACTTCCAATCAAATTTTCTAATAATTTTAAAATACCTATTTTACCCCATAGCCAACCCTCTTCTCCGATCACCTCTCATTGTCGGCCATCGTCTCGCATCTCTTTTTTCCTCCCGCATCATATACACACACAAACACATACATATATATATATATACAACAAGACACATACATATAAATATATATACACGCAGCTATGCAACCAACACACATATACACACAAAGCATGGTCGCGGCCATGACAGCAGCGACCATGCAACCAGCAAGCGCGCGCGCACACACACACACACACATATATATACAAACAAAGCATGGCCGCGGCCATGACAACCGCGACCATGCAACCAACAAGCGCGCGCACACACATACACACGCATATATATATATATATATACACACACACACACAAAGCATGGCCGCGGCCATGACAACCGCGACCATGCAACCAGCAAGCGCGCGCACACACACACATATATATATATACACATACTCACACACACCTATATATATATACACACTCACACACACAAAAGCATGACTGTGGCCATGAAAACCTTCGCACCTCGCGGTGCGGGGGTTTCAGCAACCCCCACATCGCGAGGTGCAGGGATTGCTGAAATCCAGTTTTCCCGACTGCCAGGAGTTGGGGAAGACCTTTTTATTTTTTATTTTTTATTTTAATTAAATTTTTTATTATAATAAAATAAAATTAAAAAATAATACAAATAAATAAATTTTAAATATCTGCATTTTAAGTAATTATAATTAAACTAATTTTAAATTTTAAATCATGGTGTTGAATTTTTAATACTTAAAAAAATTTAAAATTAATTAATTTATCTTATTAAATTACTTAAAGATACACAAATCTAAAAATTCTATAAAATAAATTCTTTTTAAATATATGTATCTTTAGCTAATATGAAATCAATGATATTTTAAAAAAAGAGTAAAAAAATTTAAAAGGCCCAAAATTAAAAAAAATAAAAAATAAAATCTGGTTGAATTTTTTTAAAATATAATTGATTTTATATTAGCTAAAGATACATATATTTAAAAAGAATTTATTTTAAATGATGATAGAATTTTTAGATATGTGTATCTTTAAGTATTAAAAATTTAACACCATGATTTAAAATTTAAAATTAGTTAAATTATAATTACTTAAAATGCAGATATTTAAAATTTATTTATTTGTATTATTTTAAATTTTATTTTATTATAATAAAAAAATTAATAAAAATAAAAAATAAAAAAATAAAAAAAAATAGCAGTCGGGGAAATGAGCTTTCCCCGACTGCCGGTTTCAGCAATCCCCGCACTGCGATGTGCAGAGGTTTTCATAGCCGTGACTGCCATGGCCACGACCATGCTTTTGTGTGTGTGAGCGTGTATATATATATAAGTGTGTGTGAGTGCGTGTATATATATATGTGTGTGTGTGCGCGCTGGGTTGCATGGTCGCAACCATGCTCTATGTATATATATATATAATATATATATATATATATGTGTGTGTGTGTGTGCGCGCGCGCGCGATTGCTGGTTGCATGGTTGCGGTTGCCATGGCCGCAACCATGCTCTACGTATATATATATATGTGTGTGTGTGTGTGTGTGTTGGTTGTATAGCCGCGTGTATATATATTTATATGTATGTGTTTGTGTGTGTATATGATGCGGGAGAGAAAGAGAGATGCAAGACGATGGCCGACGATGAGAGGTGATCGGAGAAGAGGGTTGGATGTGGGGTAAAATATGTATTTTAAAATTATTAAAAAATTTGATGGGACGTGAGTTGTGAAGAGTAAATTTTCGAGTTGCTAATAGAATTTCCCTAATTTGTGGTTCTTCGAATAAATGCAGTACGAAGACATATGCCATTTTGTCTCGAATCCGATATGAGGGATGACGTCCGAACTTATGAATTGATAATTATATATATTATATAATTTTAAAAATGAATTTATTTTATATTTAAAATTTAATTGTATTGAATTATTATGTTTTAGATTATTGCATTATATTCTTATTTAAATTTTTTTTTTCTCTTAGGTCTAACTATCTTTCAAGAGCCAAATAAAAAACTCTCTCTTAACAAAAATAAAAGAGACTCTATTACTAATAAAAAAAGTTGATTTATTAGTTATAAAGCTCACTCTATTAGGAATATATATTCCCATGACATTAGAGATTAAGTTGGGTTTTGAGAAAGAGAGCACGGACAATGAAGATGACTTAAGCGAAGAAAATTTCACCGATTGAAGATAGTAGTTGGGAAATATATATTGTCGAACATATTCACTACAAGTCATGAATTCATCAAAAGCAAGGTGATAGCGATCTAAGCCAATACAAGACACCAAGTAAGTAAGTATGCTTTGCACAACCCAGATAGCCTTAGACTTAGATTTGTCAAAACTCAAATTGGGTGTAGAAAAAAATAAGAAGCACATCAAAGAACTAAGTCTTCAATCTACGTGAGCTGAGACACATTCCAAGATGCCTTCGCACCATGTCCTAGTGCATGAGGGGCAAATTTGGTAACAGTGATACAGCCATCAAGGAAATGCCATACTTGAAGCTATCCACGAGCGTTCTACCTCAAATTTGAAAACGGAAATACCAAGCCCAAAATTAGGCTCACAAACTTCACCCATAACCTAGCATGACCTATTTAACAGATATGTTATTACTTCTGTAACACCCGATAATTTGGGGAAAGTTAATAATTATTCATTTTGTATTTAAAGTAATTTTTAATTTATTAGAATTGAATAATTTAGTGAATAGTAGATAATTATTAATTATTATATTTATGGTGACTATCGATTATTTGTGAGTTTAAAGAAAATATTAAATTATTTGAAGATAAATAATAATTATTAAAACCGGTATTTGAGGTCATTATTGGGTATTTGAAGATTTAAGAAAAAATAATAATTTATGTTGTTTTGTGGAAATAGGGAATTAAAGGTAATTAATTAAATTATTTGAGAATGGTTAATCATTATTAATTATTGTATTGATGGGTTTCAAGAAAATATAAAATTAGTTGTATTAAAAAGAAATTAAGGAAATTAATAATCTTATTTGGGAGTATTTATGAAAATAGGAAAATAAATTAATTTAGTGAATTTTTGAAAAATTTAGGGTATAAATGTAATAAGAGGAAAATTGGATGTGGGGTGTATGTAGTAATTTTCGAAAGTCAAGAGGTTTAAAGTGTGATTTGCGAAAATGGGCTGGGATTGATTTAAAATTAATGGTATGGCTATATATCTTAAAGGCGTGGCTGGAGCGGACGGCCACGCGCGAGGCGCGGGTTCGAGTCGTTGGAGGCGCGCACGGTTGGGGAAAAGCTGAATTTTAATCAGCAAGCCCAGCCCCAAAACGACGTCGTTTTGGGGCAAGACGGTGGGTAGCCATGCTGCGGCCACGTGGCGCGTGCTGGGCCGCCAATTCCTAGTTGTTTTAAAGCGGAATTCGGCTATTTTGGGGGCTGTAATTTAAGCAATTCCAGTGAGCAATTTGGAGAAGAAGAAGCAGCACGCCAGATGGGAAAATTTGAGATGAAATTGAAGATTAAACAAGGTTTAATTGAATTTTAATTAGTCAGGTGAGTAGAGAAATATGTATTAATCATTGTGTATGGTTGAAATTTTATTTTGGGTCCGATTTTGTTAATCTTGAGAGTTTATATTAATTTATAGCGTGTATTAATTTGGTGGCGTGTGAGCGTAAAAACATTGTTATCTGCTAAAGAAAGGCAAACTCTTTACTCCCTTCGTAACTCTCATTCGATTTATGAATTTTATATCCTCCTTTAACTCGATTTGGTTCCATAAATTAATTTCGTTCGTTATAAACAACTATTGTGCGAATTTTGCTTAATTGATTTAATTAGGAGACTTCTGGAGTTAAATATCTTTGTGAACTCCTTCCATTTTATGAACCCCACGCCTTTCTTTAATTCGTTTCGGTTACGCGTATTAATTATATGAATTGAGGGTTTTATTAACATGATTTAATTTAAATTAAACATGAGACTCGTTGGGATTTTATTTGTTGTGTGCCAACGGGGGTTTGTACCGCCCCTATTCCTTTCGGGATGATGCTGAACCCAACTCGGGGACTAGGTTCCTAGATGTGCGGGTTTATTTATAGATTTCTCGGGTGTGGGTCGGCTAGGGCTATCGACCAGTGGGGCAGGGGTCGGCTGTTTGGTGACGTTGGAGTAGACTATTGTACGACCCTGAAGTGGACTGTCAGGCGGACACTCCTAGTCACTGACCATTGACTGATACCGGACACTGCTGACTAGCTCTACCATTATTTGAATTACGTGATTTATTGCATGATTTGATATGTTGTGTTACCGTTCATGATTTGATATGCACATGGGTATGGGATGCATGTTGGGGTATTCATTTATTGAGAATGCTTGGATACGGACAATCTAGTATGGTTAGATTGCATCTGGCACGGGCATATGCATCACATGTGGTTTACTATGTGGGCGGAGCATGACCTGATGCCTGGAGGTATGGGCGCCAGTGTATCTAGTTGATGCTCACTACGACATTGCATTTTTATGTGCACTGTATGGTTACCGACAGTTCATAGGTCTCGGACGAGATGACCGTTCTAAAATAGCCTACAACTCAGTTATTCTACAACTCGGGTGTTGGGAGGACCGACGCGAGCATTTGGGTGACGGGAACACCAACCTGGGATGGCACGCACAGGAATGTTAGAGATATATGTTGTCTTTCAGGGCATCGACAAGTTGGTATGAGACTTGGGTGTCGTGTGTCTTATGTGGACCCCAATGACCGGTATGTGCTTTCAATATACTTTTCTATTGTGTTGAGCATCTCATGGCTTGTGTGTGCTTGGGGGTTAGTGTTCCAGGGATAGTTTACTAGATATATTTAGCCTTTAGCCTTTCTTTCCTTATGCTTGCTGAGTCTCTTGACTCACCTTGTTTTCCATCATTCCAGGTAATGGCAGCGTGGGTCAAGGGTGAGGGAGATAACATCTAACGACAGAGACAGTATGGTGTACAGACAGTTCTGTCAGTCCCCGTCAACTCTGATGTTTGAGAGGGATTTTCTCTATTCTTTTTTACTGTGCCAGATCTTTCCTTATGTCTCATGTATGTCGGCACATGAGTCTGTATTCATTTATGTATCATGTGACCGCTTTGCTAATGGAGTACCTGTAGTACATGCATGTGTATAATTTAGCTTTCGCTATTTTAATTCTTGTGTATGCATGCCAAGACAGTTCCTATCTTGTGTTTCATTCTTCCACCTCCCGTAGGCACTCCCGTTCGGGTAGTCTGGGTGGTTGGGATATTTGGGCGGGGGTGCTTACAACTTCACCATGCCATTTTACTAATAGCATGTATGGTGCAAATGTGAGGAGTCGTTCATTAGTTGCTTAATGTTTGACTCGACAGAAACTCGTTTGAGTTCATTCGTTAGAGTAAACGAGCCAAATTCGAGCTAAACTTTAAAATTTGATTTGTAAATGATCCAAGTTTAAGTTTAATAAAACCCAACTCATTAAAACTTCTAAACATACTCGATTAGAATCTCATAAATACTAATAGGTTTAGTTAGATGTTCATAAATATACTCAATTAAAAATTCACGAATAGTTCGTGAACAGACTTGTTTATAAATATATTAATACATTTATTTATAATTTTATAAATATATTATTTAACATAAAGTTATCAAAATTTAAATTATTATAATAATATAATTAAATTAAATATGTTTAAAATTATTACATATATATTAATTTAATTATTTAACATATTGATAATAATATATATAATAAAGTAAAATAACAAAATTAGGAAGAATCTTTCTAGAAATTAGTTTAATTTAAACATAATAACAAACCACCTCAAAACTTAATCAAGAGAGAAAAAAACCTAAAATCTAGGGTATTCTGTTTATCCAGCCTTCATTGCCGTCTTTTTCCACGACACTTTGCTTGCACGGCCTTCATAGCTAGGTTTTTTTTGCCTTCATTACCATCGCCTTCATCCTATCAGCCTCCATCTCTGCATCGCCTCTAGGTGTGCTTTAATCCCTAGTTTGTCAATTTGTTGCAAATGTGCCTTAATTTCTAGTTCGTTGCTAACCCAGATCAAGAAGGTGTCCTTGTCGGCCGTTGCTCCCGACCATCGATCGTCGCTTGTGGCCCTAGATCATCGATCGTCACCCCAACCATTGCTACCTATTATGTTCTCTCTAGTTTTGATGACCTAGATTTAGACCGTTGCCCCCGACCATCGCTACCTATTATGTTATCTCTAGTTCCGACAACCTGTTAAGTCCAGCTTATTGTCTACGTTGCAATGTCCTTGCTCTAGCGGCCCTTTGATTCAAGCTTCCCATCTGTGTCGTTCAAACTCCTACAACGTCGTAGCTTCCTGTTCTGGCATGTTACTGTTCCCTTACTGTAATACCCCGAGAGCCCAGAGAAGTTAGTATATATCGAGGATAGTGTAAGAAAGGAAACAACACCAGCTGGATACCTTTTGGGCTGAATGTTGGCAAATAACTCTCAAGTTAAGCACTTGGGGTAATCCCAGGATGGGTGACCCCTCTGGGAAATTTGCATAGGTCCATCAGGGTAAGTTGCTCTGGTCTTTCCTATCGCTCAATATGGGATGTTACAGGTGGTATTAGAGCCGACCCCCGAGCCTCTGAGCGCGTTGGTGGGGCAAACCTCAGCGAGGAGGCTGAGTCCCGAGGGGGGTGTGTGTAGGCTCCTATGGGGGGTGCGTGTAGGCACCTTAGGCGAATCCCACATCAGCCATGCAAGGGGGGAGATCTGGGACCAGTTGTAAGGTCGCATAACGAGGACGTCATGTGCTTAAGGGGGGAGAATGTAATACCCCGAGAGCCCAGATAAGTTAGAATATATCGAGGATAGTGTAAGAAAGGAAACAACACCAGCTGGATATCTTTTGGGCTGAATGTTGGCAAAGAACTCCCAAGTTAAGCACACTTAACTTGGGGTAATCCCAGGATGGGTGACCCCTCCTGAGAAGTTTGCGTAGGTCCATCAGGGTAAGTTGCTTCGGTCCTTCTTATCGCTCGATGCGGAATGTTACACTTACAATGAATGGATTCGTTTGGTGATTGATCTATTCGCTGACCCATCACCTTCAATTTTTGAAAGATGTCTTGAATCTCTGCAACCACAACCCTAGTCGTTCCTTAGCTGATCCTAACACCAGTATGCTAAATGGAGTCGCTCACAACCCTACGAGAGACTTCCAAAATGTTAACCCATCTTCCCGATTAGATGGGAGAAATGACCTACAGTGGTCTCAAACGGTGAGAATGCTCTTAAAAGGTAAACAGAAGCTAAGTTATTTTGATGGAATTGAACCACCAAAAGAGGACTTGAGATTTGCAACATGGCACGAGGAAGACTCGATAATTTTGTCATGGTTGTGGAACTCTATGCTGCTTAAAATTAGCCACAATTGCATGTTTCTATCCACTGCCTAAGAGGTATGGGAAACTGTTCACAAGACATACTTGAAAATGCAGGAGCCTTGATGTTTGAAATCAAAACCAAAATCACATCTACAAAACATGTAGGTTTTTCTATGACTGACTATTATAATATACTGAATGGCTTGTGGTTAGGATCGAGGTAACTCGAGGTTCGGCCATGCAGGTTTGATATGAGACCGAGGTGACTCGAGATCTGGTGATTCATGTTTGATACAAAGCATGGCTTGAGCAGGACTGAGGTAACTCGAGGTCCATCCATGTTGGTTTGATATACGACTGAGGAGACTCAAGGTCTGGTGATGTCTGTTTGATACAAGGCATGGTTTGAGTGGAACCGAGGTAACTCGAGGTTTGGCATGCTGGTTTGATATGAGACCGAGGTGACTCGAGGTCTGGTGATGCGTGTTTGATACAAGGCATAGCTTGAGCGGGACCAAGGTAACTCGAGGTCCAGCCATGCTGTTTTATATGAGACCGAGGTGACTCAAGGTCTGGTGATGCTTGTTTGATACAAGGCATGGCTTGAGCGGGACCGAGGTAACTCGAGGTTCATCCATGTTGGTTTGATATGAGATCGAGGTGATTGTGCCAAACTGACCCCTGTCCTTGTCTGATCTCCGGGATGGTAGATGGCATGACGAGAGAGCGATTGCGATGGCCTCGAGGTCTTCCGGTTGGGGTAGACCCGAGTGCTTTCGGGGAGGACTAATCACGTCGGTCTGAACCTTGAGCACGACAAAGGAAAGAAAGAAACCCAAAGAAATCAATAGTAGTCAGTCTTCAAGATAAAGATAATCCGAGTCGAACAACTTCCAATTTTATTTGATGATGAGTAATTGCATAATACATAGGTGAAGGCCTAATGTGAGAATACTGAATGTTGGAAGTGAAAAAGATGTAATTTGGGCTTGGGTTCGTATTGTTATAACGAACAACAAATCTTTGAGCAAATGAATAAATTAACGGATGAAATTGGCTTATAACGAGGGAAACTCAAATGGCGACTTAGCTATAATATCTTCGTAGGCTGATTGCATTCTACGATCTTAGCAGGGGCTGCCCTGAAAGTTCGGCAAGGTGGTAGGTTCCGTTACTGAGGTTACTAGTGACCCGGTAAGGACCTTCCCAGTTGGCACCGAGCTTCCCTTTTTCGGGTTGCTGCCTTGCGCCTTCTATCTTTCTCAGGACCAGGTCTCTTTCTTAAATTTTTTTAGGCCTAACCTTCTTATTAAATTTTCGGGTTGCCCTTTGCTTGGCATCTTGCTCACGAATATCAGTCTAGTCTCGGATCTCCTAGATGAGATCAAGGTCGTCTCTTTGTTCTTCGTTATTGATGTCCTTTTAGAAATGTTGTCGTTTAGGATTGGGCTCCCCAACCTCCACCGAGATCATGGTTTTGGATTCTTAGGTAAGTCGAAAAGGGGTCTCCATGGTGTAAGATTGTGTTGTGGAGAGATTATGGGATAGGTAAGTTTTATCGGCCTCACGGTGGGAGTCAAATGTTCCTTCTGGCCTAAAAGGGAGAGGTCAAACGTGAGCTTGAGGCGATCGGGCGATAGGCCTAAGGAAACTAAATGGACTCTGGTGGCATAAATAACAGGGAGTGATTGTCACCTACAAGTACTTCGATGCTGAAGTGAGAATGGGAATTGGTGGTATATTAGTAGGGCTAGAGAAGAACATACCTTGGTTTGTGATCAGACTAGTTTATATCAGTATGCATGCTTGTCTCAGGTGTTGCAAGGTGATGGGACTGTGGTATTTGATGCTAGTGAGGCTCCCAGACGAAGACGTGGTGTTGATGGGACCGACGGTAAATGGGGATGGAACTTGTAATAAATGTGGATGGACGTGGGAGCACCAGTACCCGATGGTAATGATAGGCGCTGCAAGCTGAAATTGGGCTGAGATCAAGCCGTAGGCCAATGTGGACCTTGGGCCTCTATTAGGCCGGGTCCAATTGGACCAGTATGGTCTATTTCCTAACATTTCTTCCCTAAATTCATTCATTATTCTCTTAATTTTTAAGTTAGGTAATAATGTCAGCCACTACCATGGTCGTTCGTCGTTCACAACAGCAATCACAACTGTTATTGTTTATCATTTATTGTCCACTATCTACTGATCATCAGTGGCAACTTCTACCATATAATCACGTCACTCTCTCTCTCTCTCTCTATATATATATATATATGTATCATAAATTATATTACATAACTATATTTTTAGATTTATATATATTATTCTAATAAAATTAAAATAGGATTAAATTATAGTATATATAAATATATTTTTAGGTTTAAATGATATCTATTAATAAAATATCAAATTTATTGCACAACAATTGATAATATATTTCTCTTTGTCACAATAGATAATTAATTAAGTTTCTTACCTAAAAATTATTTTTGTAGATTTATTTATAAAAATAAGTAATAGATTTATTCATTTTATAACTTTCACAATTTATAAGTTTTTTATTTGCCAAACACATATCATATAACTAATATATTTTAAACATATCTTATTCAAACATTTATTAACTTAAAAATATTATAAATTAAAAAATTTAGAGAAATTTTAAACAAGAAAGTTTAAAACAACCCGCCATTGAACCGAAATGAAAGCTGGAGATGAAAACAAAAAGTAATAAATTAATAATAACAAAAATTATATGCAAAAGTATGTAAATTATTAGAGATATATATATATATATATATTTTTTTTCTTTTAACATAGGAATCAAGGATAGTCTCGATACAACATCTTCGGAATAATGCCTTTAATGTATCCGTTACCTTCTTATAACTTACGAACAATTGATCGGGCCAGTTCTCTTTATAACTTACGAGCAATCGATCAGGTCAGGTAAGTTTGAATTAAATACTCGTGCTCGTGGCTCCTGTGTAACGCAGTGATATAGTGCTGCAATGCATCACGCAACTTGGCAATACCTAATATCTAGATCTCGTGCAAACGACCACTTGAATATGAGTAAATGAACTAATATCAATCATAACAAGAACTAAACAAACCGAACCCCTCCAAAGTAGGTTGAGTGCAAATATGAGTAAATGAACATAAAAGGTTGGGTTATTCTATATATATATAGTCCAACATGCCATGCCGCCGGGGATCACCAACACAGCAACCATGTATATATATATGGTATTGTTGCTCGTCGGAGCCACCACTTCCTCCGGTGTCCACCTCATTGCAGTCACTCACGGCGTCATCTCCACTTTCTCGGTATAGCATCGTCTTGCATCACTTCAGTTGACGCAACAGATAGCTCAGAGTCGGCTTGTTGGATACTTCTTGGACCGATCCATTCCATGTCATTCTCATATAATAGATAAGCAGCGCATTTTACTGGTGCAAGTATTTTAGGGGTATTACAGCTAAAATAAGCGACGAATTCGGTCCAAGCTTGGACCTGACCGTTCACGATAAAAGAAAATGATTGCAATGGGATGTAACGCAGGAACAAGTGATCTGAATACAAGTATCGCCTGGAGTATCCATTATCGTACGTGGACATGACTGTAACATCATTGGACAACCAATGGTAATCCACACGGATTTTTGCACGAGTTGGAGCTTTAGCTTCGAAAACAGCGCATACAACAAAACCCTTGAGCTTCACATGCCAACCTGGCATCAGTGGGATTCGAACAGTACCTCCCATATTATTTTGATAGCTGAAGTACCCAGGAAGCTCTCTTCCAGGAACAAAAATGATGTATCCTTCGAACCTTGAAGTAGCAAAACCCTGCAACCCACCCACAAGGACATCGGAGAGACAGAGAGAGACACACACAGAGAGAGAGAGAGAGAGAGAGAGAGAGAGAGAGAGAGACCTCAAGCAGTTCAAGGGCAAGGTAGTTGTTTCTCGGCTGATTCTTCGCTAGCATATGGCAATTACTAAATGTGAAGAACTGAGGCTTTTCAAAAGCAGTAGGATTGGGTAATCTTTCTAGTGATGTGCAACCATTGGCATAAATGACACCAATACGTGATGGGAGCTCAGGCAATGTTTTAAGCTTTTCGCAATCAGACAAGTCAAGGGAAAAAAGTCTGGAAAGACCACTGATGCTTGCTGGCAAACTCATAAAACTGTTACCACTAAGATTTAAATCTGCCAATGAGGACAAACAGCCTAGGTCATTTGGGAGAAATCCTTCTGAAATGTTGCAATCTCTAAGATCTAGTTCTTGCAATGAGCATAAACCCGATAGAGGAGGTAGCACCAAACCAATGGGATCATGACATTTTCTTGGAAATAGAAATGTAGAAAACATAGAATTCCATCGTGTAGATGTTTCTCCCTTGCATCCACGAAATGACAAAAATTTAAGGTTCCTCAAGAATATAATGGATGATGGTGTCTGTTTAATAGCAGTCAAATCAGCACGAAGCTCCTCCAAGCTTTCCAGTTCTCCCAAATTCTGAGGCAATTTGTTAAGGTTTGAGCAGCCAGAAAGAATCAATGTTTTGAGAAATTTCAACCCACAAATGCCACTTGGAAGACTTGTAAGTTTTTTGCAATCCCGTAGACTAAGACAGACAAGATTGTTGAGATGTTCAACTGGCAGTTCCATGATACATGTCCCATCCAAATAAAGCTCAATTAAGCATTTTGTACATGCTAGGACTTGAGAAATATTTTTGAGTTTTGAGCAACCAGAAAGAACAAGATTTTGAAGGGATTTCAACCAACTGCTTGTAGGAAGAACCTTAAGATATTTGCAGTCCTTTAAATTTAAGAAAGCAAGTCGTTTGATGGCTCCAATGGATGGGCCAATCTCAACCAAGTTCATACAACCTTCAAGAATCAGTTTCTCAAGATTTACCACCTGTGTGAAATCTGGGGTCTTGGTTATGTATAACGAATAACTGAGGTCAATGTATTTCAACTTCTCTAGGGACTGTCATAAATAGCAACAAATAAAGCTTATTAGGACAAATCTGATTTCAACAACACAACCATATGCAGTTAAAGAAAAAAACACGCATAAAACTATTTTAGCCATACCATTGTTCCCTTCCATAGTTGTTGCAGGCAACTATAATGCATTTTTAGTTCAACAAGCCTATTCAGTTGAAAACTTGATGGCATTAATTTTAAAGGGTATCCATGCCAATCAAGAAGGCTTAACTCATTGGAGAGGTAGTCAAGACCATGAGGAAGCTGAATATTTATGAACCTTGAGGAGCCGTAATTTGCTCATTTTTGAGAATGTACTAGGGCTCAAGGACATTTCTTTAGTTAGAGAAGAAGCTGAAATTATGCCCTCAATTGCTTCTGTCCCCTAAGAAACAACAGGAAAGGGTAAGAAATTAAACATGGATGCCACTTGTCAAATGAAGTGAATGTTTTCCAAAGTGTTCTATTTCCCTTTCATTCTATTTAGAGTAAAAGTAACAACATAAACGATAAAGATACTTTCTCTCTACAAGCTTAGGCTAACATATGAGAAGGTCATCAACAATTCAACACATTTCAAGAGAGCACTTACAGTATTATTTTCGAGAACATGGTGGATGTCACTATCGTACCACAACCTGCTTCTTCTACCAGGCTCTTTTAGGGATTCTTCATTCACAATATGCCAACCCATTTCTTGTATTAGATCATGCATATCTATCTTGTTGTTCAATATTGTTATAAGTGACTTGCCAACAAGAATACGTATTCCAATATGAGTGCAGAAGCCACAAGCATCCAGTATATCTATTATGTAATCTTTGCTCTCCCCTTTAAAGAAGCACGAAATGTCAAGAAAAATTTCCTTCTCTTCATGGTTCAGTCCGTCATAGCTTAATTTCAGCACTTCCTGAATTTCTGCATTGGGCTGTTGCCTTATTCTATCAATTGCACTTTGCCATTCAATTATGCTTCTGCGAAAGAGAAAAGAGCCCAAAACTTGGAGGGCTAATGGAACTCCTTTAGCATAACAAACTACACTGTTAGTGAGCCTCTCATAACCCTGTGTTGGTTGGTTTTTCCTAAATGCTTTACAACAAAATAGCTTAACAGCTTCCTCATTATTAAGTTCTTTAACTTTATACACATGATCCACTTCATAATTGTTAAGTAAATGAGTGTCTCTAGTCGTTATTATAATTCTGCTTCCTGAACCAAACCAATCAAGCTTTCCAACAAGAGCTTCCAATTGATTTAACCGGTCCACATCATCAAGGACTACAAGAACCCTCATGTATTGTACCCTGTTCATTATCATACTAAGCCCTCGATCAAGATTCCTTATTTTTATATCACTGTCTAAGAGGATGTCAGAGAGAAGCAATTGTTGCAATGACTCCAAACCATGTTCCTTAGAAGTTTCTCTGACATTTGCAAGGTAGCTGCTACCATCAAACTGAGAACGAATTTGGTTATAAACAGCCTTGGCAATAGTAGTCTTTCCTATACCACCCATTTCACATATCCCCACTATACGTGAATCATCCAATCCTAAACCCAACAGTGATTTCACTTCAGCTACACGAGGATCTAATCCAACAACATAATCAAGAATGATTGAATCCTTATCTCCCAGTTTATTGAGAATGTCTTTGACAATTTCTCGGACAAGTTTTGCTTCAAGCCTGTCCATTAGATGAAAAAAATAAAAAATAAAAATTCAAGATAAGTTTAAGAACCCAACCACATGTCATAAGAATATAGCCACATGATGAAGAGGATGAAGAGGCCATCTGGGTCCTCTCTAGCCGCATATGCATGGGATGCTTTGAGGAGGAAAGGCAAGCTTTATAATGGCATTAACAAGAAAATATATGATCACACTTTCATCACAATTACACAAGAAGCGTTGCAGGTGACTGTGAAAACATATTAATTGAGCAAACATATTATATATATCTAGACATCCAATTGTTTTGATCAATTTTGTCTTTATTTTTGCTCTTCTTTCTTTTCCCTTTTCCAAGCTAACATGAAATAAATTAGCAAAATGTCCAAACGTCAACAATTAGGAAAGAAGTACCGAAAAAATGATAAAGCAGGAGATAGTCCTCATCTGTCAAGGAATTGAAGCCAGACCTACAATGCCCCAATAACAACTGAAGTTTCTTGAAAAAACAATCAAATCAAATTTGTGTTTTTTGCGAACCAAACAAATAAAATAAGACTTACCCGTGGGTTGTGCCATTTTCTGAATCCCACCCAGAAATGTTGGCCGCTTCCCTTAGAGCATTCCTTCATCTCTTCACCTTCTGCTTCTCCTTCTCTTCGCTGGAATCTCGCTCGTGTCTGGCGAATGCTTCTCCAACGCTTCCTCTTTGTTTCCGTAAATCCGAGGGATCTACTTTATAGAACACGGGAAAAACAGTGAGTCCTCTTGTCTTCTGGCACTCGAGGATCTTAACGAGTTCCTCCAAGCACCATTTGGAAGAAGCGTAGTTCTCGGAGAAAATAACGACGGTAAGCCTCGACTTTTCGATGGCTTTCAGGAGCTCCGGAGAAATGGATTCACCTCTCTCGAGCTTCAGGTCATCCTTGAACGTGAAAATACCCTTATGATGCAGAGCCGAATAGAGATGGTCAATGAAGCCGTTGCGGATGTCTGCGCCTCTGAAGCTCAAGAAGACGTCATATTTCTGGGAACTGGACCCAGAAGGGAGAGAAGCTCCGTCCTGCAACTGGGTGCTGGTGGAAGCCATTGTTCCCCTGCTCGGAAAAGAAACAGCTTTCGTGTCGAACTATCGTCTATGCGAAACAAGTACAGAGGCCAGAAGGACACCAGTTGAGTGAACTAACTAATAATAAAGGTCTAAACGCAGTGGGCCTACCAGGCCGTGAAGTCCGACCGCGGGGTGGACAAAAAATAATAAAGGTATTGGCGGTGGGCCCTGCCCTTTCGGTGTTGGGCGCAAAGTACGCTGTGAACTAGAAGCGATGACTCCTGCTGGCTGCTACTATGCATGCAAATCTCCTCCAAATTTCTTTCAAAATATTTGAATTAATTACAATAATTTTATAGATGTTAATACATATAAATAGACAAACTTATAGATTACAATCATATTCTTTTTACCAAACAATTTTTTTTATCTATATCTTTACATATTTAATTAGCTATCTGTTAATTATAAGTTCAATATATCACTTTTTGTCAATAAATTAAATTTAACCATAGTTGATTTTTTTTTTTTAATTTAAAAACTCATTTTATCAAAACTTTGCTTTTTTGTTAAAACCATATTGAACTTAGAAAATAAAATAGATACGTATTTTTAATTCAACAAATATTTTACAAATATACACAATTACTTCGTAAGAAAACAATAAGTGAGAATTACATGTGATTGGTCTATGAGATTTAGTGTAATTGTTAAAAATATTCTTAACGTTTGAAAAAAATACAAAAGTACTATAAAATTTAATGTTATGTCGTAATTTTTTTTATGTTATTAGTTAACTATCATGCAATATCCATTTATATTTAAATTTATTCTCTTATTTTTTCATTGTTTTTATCTCGTTTCTATTTCCTTTATTATATTATCTATACATCTATAGTGAATGAACGGCGACATCAACTAGAATAAAGAGAGAAACAATGATTGCATATACTTTTTTTTTTTCATTTTCTGATTTTTTCTTTTTAAACCTAAAATTGGGATTTAGATAAAAAGTTTCATTATTTCTTTATCTTTCTCTCTCTCTATCTCTCTCTCTCTCTCTTTGATTTCTTCTTCTTATTCTTCTTTCTTTCCTCGCTTCATTTCTCTCTTCTTCGAAACCAAATCTATATTCGAGATGAAATATTTTACTATCTCTCTCTGATTGATTTCTTATTTTATTTCTTCTTTCTCTCTTTGATTTTTGCTTCTTCTTTTTCTCTTTCTTCTCTTATCTCTCTAATTTCTTCTCTATCTTCATCTTTTTATCGCTTTTTTTTCCCTCTTTACATAAATAATCTAGGTTCATCATAATAAATCCAATTTTGAACTGGGTTCATTATTTTTTTCTATTTGAATAGTCTTCGATGGTTGGCGGTTGTCAATCATGAATTGCTTGTTTTTCTTGAGAAAGTGAAATTAGAAAAAAAAAAAATTCAAATGGCTTTTCATATTTTTTTAATAGTAAGAATAATTATTATAATTCCTCAAATATCAAGAGATTTATTATAATTTGGATAAACCTTAAGCGTGTTCTTGCAATTTTCTCAAAAAAACAATAAATATTAGATCTAATATTTTTATACTTATTGCATGCACTCCAAAATTCTCAGGTTCAATACGAAGTTATAAAAAAGTTTCACAATTTATGCTGTGGGGATTTTGTTTTAAATTTTTTTATTTAATTTCTATTTACATTTCCTATTATATATATTTATATATTTTTATAAATATAAATATAAAAAATATAATTTTTATCATACATATATTATATTTTCTAAATTATAATTACCAAATATATGTACTATAAGAAATAATATACACGCAACGGGGGATAAATTGGGCGAATCGAAAATCTTTTTAGATTAAAATAATTTTGTTCAAAAACTTTTTGCTTTTATAAATCTTTGAAATCTGATGAAGACTATTTTCAGGTGTTAATGATAGAGAATAGAATATGATAAGTTTAAGATCAAACTTGATGCAAGTTGTTACAGGTATTTCCCGCTCTACCCTATGTGGGTTGGATCTAATTCAGTGGGGCGGTCCAACCTCTTGAGATTCAAGAGACCTCGAGCTAAGCCCGTCAAAGCGAGCTTATGCGTTGCTAGAGCCCAGGCTCATACAGTAGGACCAAGCGAGCTCTCGGTAATGCCTCCAACTTGTCAACATATTCGAGTGAGCTCCCTGCTGTGTCTCGAGCGAGCTCTCAGCTATCCTCGTGGTCTTTTGGCTCAGCTGATCAGCTCGCATAACGGAAAGGATGCAGGCTACAGTATATTATTAGACCAGAGGCCGCCCCAGTTGGATTGATCGGGCTTATTTTCTCGGCCCATTTGGCTGACCCATTCCAGTCCCATCCTGACCCTTTCGCAACAACATCATTACAGCCGCGCCTGGGTTTTCGGGCATCCACCTCAGATCCCATCCTCATTAATGACAGATCCCATCCACATTAATGAGGGTCTCGTCGACACCTTGCTACGGCAAGGATGCCCCCGTTGACTATTTCTATCCCATCACCTGCATAAGTACGACGCATGTATGAGGGCTTCTTCTCATATATATATTGACCAGCCCTCTTGAGGGTAATGGTATGTATTCTTTTCTGCCAACTTACAAACACCCGATATATTTGCTTACTTGCTCACTGACTGGAGCTTTAGAGTACCTTGCAGGGACGGGCCAACGACTCAGCAAATCGGACCAGATATTTCATTATCTCCCTCTCGGATCCATCACACCAGTGCGGACCAACGAATCTTCGTTGACCAATTTTGAACATCGACACAAGTGAATGTGCAAAATAGCTTTAATTATTTAGATATTTTGTAAACTATTACTGTAAGGGCCTGTTTGATTGGTCATTTTTTTTCATGGAAAATGGCCCATTTTTCACCCAAATTTCAGTTTTTAGGGTGTTTGATTGGCCAAAATTTTCATAGAAAATGTTTTCCATATTGGAGTCACATGACCCTCAATTCCCACTTTTGCTGGAATTGATTTTCCCATGGGGGGGGCTGGATTTCATTTTCTATGGAACCACACAACTGTTTCCTCTTCCTTTATCGCCCACCAACGAAGAGCAATGAAGATCGACCATCGGCGGTTGTAGCAGCTATCAGTAATGGCGGCAGCGATGGGCAGCGAAGAAGGCAACGGTGATGATGGCCGCTGAAACTAGCGATGGGGCGAGGCAGGGAGCAGAACTGGGTTTGGGAGTGAGGGGGAGAGGGAGAGAGATGGTCAGCAAAGCTTACCACGAAGGCTCTGAAAGTGAGTTGGTCCTTCCATGGCGGCACCTCCTTGACCTCCTCTCATCGACGCTTTGTGCTTGCCTAGTCGTGCTGCTGGATTTCTCCATTCTCTAGTGATGGCAGTGATGGGAGGAGACAGGGAGAACTGAGTTTGGGAGGTAGGGAGGAGAGAGAGAGAGAGATGAGATGAGGTTGGAAGAAGACGGGGGTGGGTTTGGGGAGGGAATTCCATAGAAAACAAAATTGTAATCAAACACTTTTAATTGATAATTTTTATGTAAATAATTTCTAGGTAATTGAATTGCCTAGAATTTATTTTTCTTTCTATGCAAGTTCTATGCTTGCAATCAAACGCACCCTAAGGGTGTGTTTGATTACATTACCAAGAATTTAATTCTAGGTAATATTGCATAGAAAATAAAAATCACCTCACCCCCTTGAAAAATGAATTCTATGGAAATAAGTTTTAAATGCTTGTACCATACATATTTTTCATAGAAAAATTAAGAGTATTTGATTGCTTTCCATAGAAAATGTGTAATAATTACACATTTTCTATGATAAATATGTGCAATCAAACATACTCTAAGTGTAGTAATAAAAATGAGTTGAGAATGACAGTGTCATTGCAAGTAACAATGTAAGAAACAATAATTTTCTGAAAGAAAAGGTATTGAAATGAAGGATAAAAATGAACAAATGCAAAACACAAATTTTTTTATTACTCATGTGTGTGATTTGTCAACCATTACCAACATTCAATAAATTTATTAATTCTACACTCAAAAATAATAAGTGCAAATTTTTAAAAAATGAGATCACTCATGGATGAGTACTAATTACAGGGATATTAGACTCTCTCCAATCACATTTCCTATTCTACTCCCTATTATATTATAGACAATTCTTTTCTTATTTTTTTTACCTCAAAAACTGTGTTTACTCCAATCACACTCCATATTCTACTCTCTATTTGATTATTTATTTCATTTATTTATTAAGAAACTCCAATTATAATTTTTTTACTTTATCTATAATTTTTACTATTGTGAAAATTTAATATTTATTTTTTAATTTAATAATAAATATTACTGTTCGTCTATTTGTCACATAACCTCATTCACTGCATATTCGTCTCCGCTACGTCAATTTGTCTCCTCCTTCACCGATCTAGTCATCTTTGCTACCTGTTTGTTTTCGTCTAAAAAGGTTTCTCTTCAAACTTGTTGCGTTTGTTCATTTCCTCCTGCGTCGCCTTTGGTCTTCTTCTTTGGCCATGGGCTTCTCCCTATTTGTCATGTCTGACTGCTGACGGGAATCAGCTACAAAGTTCATGAAGAGATGGCGAGAGCTGAGGCGAGGGATGGCAATCACTGTATTTGGCGAGCAGAAGATACATGCATTGGAGACAACCTTGCCTAGGCGAACAGGCTTTATGGCGAGGCATGAATGATTGCCAATTGCAGCAAGAATTGTATAATTTGCCCATCCTTTGTTTGGTTGGGGGGTTTGCATGTCTAATTAGAGATTTGTCTGCAATTGAAACTTATCACTTGTAGAGTATTTTTACTTAATTTAGGGAAATGTTGGTTGTATCTAATGGATGATCGAATGGTTAACACATTTTTGTAAATTGACCGTCAAATTGAATACCCACCAAATTTGCTACCTATTCTCCCCCCCCACCCCTTCTCCCTCTCTCGTTGGGGTCTACTATGCTCATTCTGGTCGTTGGTCGCTATTTGTCGTTGTTGCAGCCGTCGCCATTAGCCTCTGATGCAATCGCTTCTGTTGCCATCAACACTTCTGGTCGTCATTCACCTCTGTTGCAACCTTCATCGCCTCTGTCGTTCCAACTACTACAGACGCCTCCATCTCTCTTTCTTTGTGTCTTCTTATTCTTGCCCGCAACTTCTCCTCTCCTATTGCTGTTCACTGTTATAGTCGCCATCAATGCCTCAATAGTCGTTCGCCTTCATCGTTCTAGTTGCTACCACTGCCATCAAATAATATATATATATATATATATTACATAAATATGAATCCAAATATTAAATTATAAAATACTATTTTCTTTATTTAAATCAAATTAAATAATTTTTTTTATAATCAAATCAAACAATAAAATTATGATTTAGTTGGGCTGAACTATGGTTTTGTACAACTTTACATACAATTTTTTACCTTTTAATTCAAGCAATATAAATAAATAATAACATAAAATATATTTAATTATTTATACATAAGATAATTACTGTTATGGACATTTGCCGCTCTACTCTATGTGGGCTGGACTTAATTCAGTGGGTTGGCCCAATCTCTTAAGATCCAGGAGACCTCGAGCTGAGCTCATTAAAGCGAGCTCACACACTCCTGGAGCCTAGGCTCATACAGAGGGACCAAGCGAGCTCCCGGTAATACCTTTAACTTATCAACATATTCGGGCGAGCTCTCAATTATGTTTCGAGCGAGCTCCCAACGATCCTTGTAGTTTGTTGGCTCAGCCAATCAGCTCGCATAACGAAAGGGACGTTTGCCAAGGTATATCAGTAGGCCAGGGGCCGCCCCAACTGGACTATTCAGGCCTATTTGATCGGCCAATGCCGGTCCCATCTTGGCCCATTTTCTGCAACATCATTACAGTCGTGTCTGGGTTTCCGCGCATTCACCTCAGATCCCATTTTCATTAATGATGGATCTCATCCACATTAATGAGGGTCTCGTCAGTGCCTTGTTGCTGCATGGACGTCCCCGCCGACATCGACTATTCCATCCCATCATTTGTATACATACAATGCATGCAGGAGGGCATGTCTACATATATATCAGCCAGCTCTTCTGAGAGGCAGGGTATGTTTTTTCCATTCACGAATACCTTGCATACTTGTTTACTCGCTCATTGACTTGGGCATCAGAGTACTTTGCAGGGACAGGCCAGCGGGTCAATAGGTTAAACCAAGTATCCCGTTTTCTCCCTCTCAAATCCACCACACTAGTGCGGGCCAACGAATCACCGTTGACCAATTTCGAATGTCGACAATTACAAAATACATAAAATTTTATATTTTGTATGAATGATAAAGAGAAGAAATATAATTATATTGCAATGGATATATGAATATATTTTTTTATTAAAAATAAATATTATAATATTATGGTTTATAGTTTGATTTTCATTTTATAACTTAAAAAATAGAACAAAACTATAAAATAATTTTTTAAAAATAGAAAATCAAACTATGCTCTTAAAAATTTCAACATGTTATAAGTTAAAATTTTTAAAAGTTACAAGATGAATTTAACTTGGTCCAGATAATTTTGTATGATATATTTTTAGTTTATAGTTGTATTTAAAAAAATATTTACCTATATTTATATATATGTAAATTATTTGTATAATATATATACTTAATTTGTGTATTTTTATATTCGAGGCAGAGGATAAATTTGTAATTAAAGCAGGTGTCAACCATAGTCATCCATTACGTACAACCACCATTTCCCCTTAATTTATGGTTCTTGGAATAAATGCAGTAAGAAGACGTGTGCCATTTATGAGGGATGACTTCTTTGGTCCGAACTTACAAATTGATAATTATATATATATTATAATTCTAAAAATGAATTTATTTTATATTTAAAATTTAATTGTATTTAATTATTATTTTTTAGATTATTGCATTATATTCTTATTTAAGTTAAAGAATTTTTTTTTCTCTTAGGTCTAACTATCTTTCAAGAGCCAAATAAAAAACTCTCTCTCTTAATCAAAATAGAAGAGACACTATTACTAATAAAAAAGTTATTTATTAGTTATAAAGTTCACTCTATTAGGAATATATATACCCATGAGATTAAAGATTGAGTTGGGTTTTGAGAAAGAGAGCACAAGCAACGACGATGACTTAAGCAAATAAAATTTTATCGATCGAAAATAATTCTTGGGAAGTATATATCGTTGAACATGTTCACTGCAAGTCATGAACTCATCAAAAGCAAGGTAATAACAATCTAAGCCAAGCCAAGACACCAAGTAAGTAAGTATGCTTTGCACAACCCAAATAACCTTGTATTTAGTAAGATTTGTCGAAACTCAAATTGGGTGTAGAAAAAAATAAGAAGCACATCAAAGAACTAAGTCTTCCATCTATGTGAGTTGAGACGCATTCCAAGATGCCTTCGCACCATGTCCTAGTGCATGAGAGGCAAATTTGGTAATAGTGATACAGTCATCAAGGAAATGCCATACTTGAAGCTATCCACAAGTGCTCTACCTCAAATTTGAAAACGGAAATACTAAGCGCAAAATTAGGCTCACAAAATTCACCCATAACCTAGCATGGCCCATTTAATAGATATGTTATTAATTCACCATGTCATTTTAATAATTGCATGAAGGGTGCAAATGTGAGGAGTCGTTCATTAGTGGCTCGATATTCGACTCGATAAAAACTCATTGGAGTTCTTTCGTTAGAGTAAACGAGCCATTTGAGCTAAACTTTGAAACTCGATTTGTAAACGATCCGAGTTAAGTTTAATAAAACCCAACTCATTAAAACTTCCAAACTATCGACGTCCGAAATTGGTCGACGGTGATTCGTTAGCCCGCAATGGTGTAGTAAGTCCGAGAGGGTGAGGATGAGATATCTAGTTTGATTTGTTGACCCGCTGGCCTGTCCTTGCAAAGCACTTTGAAGCTCAAGTCAATGAACGAGTAAGTAAGTGTGCAGGTTATTAGTAAGTTGGCGGAGCAAGGAAAAACATACCCATGACTCTCAAAAGAGCTGTCTGATATATAGGAGAAGATGTCCCCCTGCATGTGCAGTACGTCTGCTGCAGGAGATGAGACAGAATACCTAGCGCCGGCGAGAACGTCCATGTAGCAGAAATGAGCTAACGGAACCTTCATTAATGTGGATGTGATCCGTCATTAATGACGAGGGGATCTGTCATTAATGAGGATGGAATCTAAGGTGAACGTGCGGAAACCTAGGAGCGACTGCAATGATGTTGTTATAAAGGGCCTGGATGGGACTGGCATGGGCCAGTCAGATGGACTAAGAGACTGGGGCCAGGTCGGGCCCGAACAACCCAGCTGGGTCGATCCCCAACTCGTTTATATTCCCTGACATTTAAGCTTCTTGTTGTACGACCTGATTAGCTAAGCTGACGGATCTGCAAGACTGGCTGAGAGCTCGTTTGAAGTGTAGTTCGGAACTCGCTTGGATATATTGGCAAACTATGAGGTGTTCTGGGAACTCGCTTCTATCTGCGATCTGAGCTTGGGCTCTGCCTATGTATGAGCTCGCTTCAATGAGCTGAGTTCGGTGCCTGTTGGGCTTCATGTAATTGGGTCGGCCTGCTGGGTTAGGCTCAGCCCACAAGGAGTAGAGCGGAAAGTACCCATAACATTAAGCCCCTAACTCGCAGTGCAATCATCGGACTAGGAGTTGACACATGCCAGCCCTTCCAGGAGTTGAAAAACCTTTCGGCTTTCTGCCCAATCGCTTCACATCACGCCGTTTCATGTGGCGTGTCTTGTCTGCGGCGTATTTAATGCACACGTTTCCCATAACTGCTTAATCATTATGTCTGGGGACTCCAAAACTCTTGCGTGCCACCGTTGGATATAGGGAAGCTCGTCGGTTTCTTCATCCAACGGTGGGGTGTCTTAAACTATAAAAAGGAAAGGAAGCTTTCTTCTCCTTCTATACTGTGTCATCTTGAAAATACCTTTTGGTTTCCACAACTTTCTTTATCTTCCCGACTCCAAGGCTCAATTGTTGACGGTTCTAAAGCTTTATGTCCCTCTTTGTTGCTTTCTCGCCGACTTTTTGCCTCGACTCTTGCAGCAGACATTTGCGAACAGTAAGTTTCCCGTATTCTTTCGATGTTTTTTTTTTTTTATATCTCTGCTCTCCCTCTGTTTGTCGATTTTGTCTCCATGCCTCACCTCTTAGTGATGGATGCGTCTTTTTAGGGCTAGTTTTTGCCTGTTTTGACGGGCCCAATAGGTTCACAGACTTAGCCATCCCTGTCTCAAGTCATACCCTATTGTGAAGCGCACGACCTGATAGGTAGGAGACCCCTTAGGATCCTTGGTCCGCGAGGACTGGTCCGTTCTCAACGACTTTAATTTTTTTTTTTTTTTTTGTAGATGGTTATATTAGGTCAAAAGCGCTGCAACCACAGGGTAGAGGACGACAACACCTCTAGTTCTTCGGAGCATAGAGAAATGATGCTGCCACGAACTGCTCAAGATGTGGCTTCGTCAGATTCGGAGGTTGCTAAGATAGTTCCTCAGTGTATCACTCCCGTAATAACCCAACGAGCTTCGGAGGAGCATACAGCTCCCAAAATTTTCAAGCGTTACCTTTCAAGGCTGACGGTTGGCGAACTGTCATCGTACGCTTCCACGTACTGCCTCCCCTGTGGCACTCGCCTGATTGTCCCTTCTTCGGGTGACCACGTAGCTTTTCCTCCTGCGGGATTTGTCGCCATCAGCCCCCAACACTTAAAGTTTGGTCTTAGGTTTCCACTCCAACCTTTCTTCACAGACATCTTGAACGACCTCAACCTGGCCCCCTTTCAACTGACTCCCAATTCGTATGCCCAGATAACTTCCCTAGCCCTTCTTTTCAAAAAGAACCAACTTTCTCTTCCAACCCCCAAAATCCTAAGGTACCTTTACTCTTTCAAAGGTACCAAAGACGGGCTGTATTACATGGCAGCTCGTCCCTCGGATTGCAAGAAAGTCTTGCCTAAAGGGAAAGCCAAGGGCAAGTCCAACGTAGGGGACTATAAGTCCCAGTGGTTCTACCTCTCCTGCTATTCCCTTCGAGACCTTAAAAACTTCAGGTTCATTCTTGCACCGAGTAAGTAGTTCTTTAGTCTGCGTTTGCACCAAAAATTTATTTATATATTTTTTCATGGGTGTCTTTCCGATTTTGCAGACGTTGCCGGGGGGCAACCTGAGTTAACCATTTCCGAGGCGCAGGATCTTCAAGCGGTTTCGGAAGCGAAAACTGACGAAGACGACTGCGAGTTTTGTGACTCTCTACTTCGCAACCACCAGCTCGCTCCTCCATTCGGTATTAAGGAAATAAGGAAGAGCGACATCGGAGTTCATGGCCAACGAGAGATAAGGTCGGTTTTTGATGAAGTTGATTTTGGCGGGAGCCCAGTCGGGGAGAGTAGTGCCGGTAGAGGTGTAACGACCGTTAGAGGGCCCAGTATTTATTCAAGAATTATCTAATTAATTGTTGAAGTATTTGATTAAGAGATTTTGTCAATTAATTATTTAATGTGGCAATTTAGAGATTTTGAAGGAAAATAATAGCATTTAATTTTATTTAATTTTGGAGTTAAAAGAATTTGCCAAGGTGGCAATCTAGTAATTTTTAATTGAGATGATAGTATTTAAATAGCATGTAATGACATTTATTTGGTGGAAATTAAATGCAAGGATATGTTGGTCATTTAAGAAGTTGCTATTAGAATTTAAATAATTAATTATAATTATTTGGATTAAGAATTAGAATTACTATGATTAAGGGATTGAGATATCCATATGTGAGATGGTTTTGATTTAAAGTCTCCTAGTTATATTAGGAAAATGAATCCATGTTATAAAGGGAGTGGGATCTAGGGTTTTTATACATATATATATATATATAGCCCATTAGCTTAGTTCTTCTTCACGCCGTGAAGGAGTAAGGAAGCCAAGAACCGAGAGCCATAAGTGGTTGCAGTAGAAGGTTCAAGGGTCGCATAGGAGGTTCTCGTGAGATCTCTAAATCGTCCAAGAAGATCCTAAGACAAGTATCTTCCCTGTAATCCCTTCCATTACAGGTTCATATTAGTTTCGTTTAAGATTATTCCAGTTCTTCATTGTAGTTTTCAGATTTATATCAGTAAGAAGAGACGTATATATATATGCGTATAATAGTGATGTTATGAGCAAGTTCTATTAATCCTTATCCATTTTGGATTGCAACTTCTATTACTCTTTATCCATTTTGGATTGCAAGTTCTATTAATCTTTATCCATTTTGGATTTCAAGTTCTATTAATCATTATCCATTTTGGATTCCAAGTTCTATTAATCATTATCCATTTTGGATTGCAAGTTCTATTAATCCTTACCCATTTTGGATTGCAAGTTCTATTATTCCTTATCCATTTTGGATTCCAAGTTCTATTAATCTTTATCCATTTTGGATTGCAAGTTCTATTAATCCTTATCCATTTTGGATTGCAAGTTCTATTACTCCTTCTCCATTTTGGATTGTGAGTTTTATTACTCATTTTCCCATTTGGAGTGCAAGTTTTATTATTTCTTCTTTCTCTTGAGTTGCAAGTTCTTTTCTCCTTTTATTTCTTTTAGAGGCAAGTTCTCATATATGCATGATCTTTATAGCGATTCAATCAAATATTATCTTTAAAGTTGTTTCATATCGTTTGGGATTTGTTTTCCCAAGATTTTATTCAGAATGGTGTAGAATCATTAAGTTTTGTTTCAGATTTCAGTCTTTGTTAGCGTTCATGTTCGTCAAATTTAATTGTAGATATCCAAATAGATCTTCCCATATCCGGATGAGCTCCAAGTTCCTTGCGTATGATATCCAGATGGTTCTTCGCACATCCTGATAGCTCATATTCGGATGCCCTTTCTTCTATCTGGATAGGTTTAGCATATCCGGATGCCTCATTCCTTATCTGGATGCCTCTCTCCAAAGTTGAATTTTATATTCAAATAAGTCTCCTGATATATGTATATATTCGAGTGCCTTGTGAGATATCCGAATGCCCAGAATCGTATCTGGATGTCCTAGTTTCTATCTGAATATATCCCAGCATATCTGAATAGCTTCTTATTTGAGGGCTAGCGTATTCGGATGAGCCTTCTTTCTATCCAGATGTCTTTCTTCATATCTGGATATCCTCCCTAATATCCGGATGACTTTTCTAGAAATTCAAGTGAACTTCCAGTGA
Source organism: Diospyros kaki (assembly GCA_036245055.1). Taxonomy (NCBI): domain Eukaryota; kingdom Viridiplantae; phylum Streptophyta; class Magnoliopsida; order Ericales; family Ebenaceae; genus Diospyros; species Diospyros kaki. Next base: position 8,738,820 of record BSEG01000010.1, read on the forward strand.
TGTTTTAATTCAAGTTTTGTTCAAATAAAGATATTCAATATCTTCAAATATTAATTTTATGCTAAAATATAACAAGTTAATAATGCCCATACCATAATACATAATTCATAGAATCTTTGTATTCCAATATATTGAAGATGAGATTACATGTTTAGTGTTTATTATGACATGTTCAGCATTATTTCGTGACATTATGTGCATACATCTTGGTATGAGTACTGAGCATGACTTTATATGGAGCACTACATATCGTGTGCCAGCATTTATATGAGCATTGCACTATGTGCGCCAGGCGGCTTAGTCCGTAGGGATCCCAACAGTATCAGTTTCAGTTACAACTCAGTTTATGAGTTACTCGCCTGGTGACAACCACGAGGCTAGGGGCATATTGCCCACAGTATGTGCTTATAGCTTTTATGTTTATAGGATTCAGATCAGTCAGGTATGTATTATAGTTATGTGGGCCTATGTGCCAAAGTTGCATACCTGCATTTAGTTTACAGTTTATGCGCATTACATTTTTATGAATGCAAACAGACAGTGATTGTACAGTACAAGTTCAGTGAGTTATTTATCAGTATCGATATTCTTCGATTCAGCTTCAATTATTCTTTCCAGCTTATTACTTGCTGAGCTTTGTAACTCACCTTGTACTCTTCACCCCTCCAGGTCCTAGCGGGGGAGTACCAGAAGTGGGGCCTAGCAGTAGTGGTCTATAGTCTATGTACGTGGAGCCGCTCAAGATAAAAGATGTCCAAGAGTCTGTTGAGTTTTGTAGCATTTTGTCAGTTTAGATCTATTTTACATTTTAGTTGAGGGATTGCCCCTTAGTCAGAGTGTATGCTTTTCAGTTTGTATTAACTTAGAGTTTTTATTTCAGTTGATTGAGATATTCATTTATGGTATCAGATTTCAGATTATCAGTTAGTTTATTTTATTTTTCTTGTAGCATCTCTTCTCGGGCAGTTTTAGGAGAAGGGGTGTTACAGGAGAAGTCACGGTCGCGGCCTTACCTACATCGCCAGAAGCAATGAGGCTCTAGCTCGAGAGACCAGACTCTTATAGGCTCCCGAGCGTGCTTGAGGTCGTTCGCGCATCAGCTTCTCCCATAAAAGCCCAAGGGGTGGGAGCTCGTACCGAGGTGACAGGTTCGAGTCGTGGTCTCACTACTTTGCCGTGCTCTGACCTCGTGCCAGTCGCTGCAGTTCATCAAACCCGGTTCAAGCAGGTACCTCCTCACAGCAGGGGGCAGCCATAACTACTGCGGATCGCGGGAAGTCCGTAGCTCGCGAGGAGGTCACCGGGAATAAAAGAAAGATCGTTCTGACCTCGAAGGTCGCTCAGCCTGCTTAGGCTGATAAGAAGAGAAAAACTAACACCCTTGTACGACTGAGCACATCCGAGGTCATGGCCAGTGGAACGTACTTCGCGCCTCTCCTCGATAGCCTGGATAGGGTTCTTAGTAATTATGCTAAGAACCTTGATAGGAGGGAAGTGTCGGGGGAGACACTCAACGACTATGTCGCTCGTCACAATCTTCTGGTAAGGCTCTTTCTTTTCCCTAACACTTCCTACTTCATATATATTATAATCATTTTTGTACTGACCTATCGAATCTTGCAGGCTTCTTTCGGCATCTTCAAGCAGAAGAAGAAAGCGCTCGAGTGTAATACCCGAGAAATTTGGGTTAATTAAAAATAAGCAATTTATTAGAAAAATGGGATTTCAGCGAAAATTGGTATTTGAATAGTCCAAAAAATTGACTAAATCAACTGCCGGGAGCACCCTAGAGCCGAGATGACAAAGGAAAATGATATGGCATTAACGAGCACCCCAAGATATGATTTATAGCATCAAAAGAAATTAGATCGGAAACAATTTTTGGTACAGCTGAAATACAGCCACCAATTAGGCTACAATACCGACTCGTTATAGACGACTTTCGAGGAGTCAACGGAAGCTTGAGGGGGCTTCGATTTTTCATAAGGAACAACCTTTCAGTGGTTTCAGGAAGAAACGAAGAGGTTTAGGGCCAAATTGGAGATTCGGGCCTAAGTGCAGTTTTTTGAAATTACTCAAGAGAGGCCGAAACAATATTTTTTCAGAATCCTCAGGGGTCAAATTGATGTTTTAGGACTTAAGGGTCTTGAAAGAAATTATCAAAAGTTGAGGGGCTTGGTGAAATGGGCCAAAGTGAGAAAATCAAAGTTTGAGGGGGCAAAGTGCAATTTTAAGAAAATCTCCAAACAACCATGGCCGACCAACCCATCAAATCACCAAAATTGGCCACAGGGATGGCACGAGGGTTGCTCAGGGAGCATCTTTTGTAAAGAGCTTAACTGACAATAAGCAATGGAATGGCCGGAAATTGAAGAAAAAATGGCCGAAAGTTTGGCCACTTAGATCACGAAAATGGAGCTCTTTCGGTGGATTTTGGACTTGTTAAGGGCAAGAGGGGACATCAGAGGCCTTGATTATAGCGAGATCCGTCATTTAAGGGCCCGAAATCGCTTATAAATAGAGGATATTGTGGTTTAGAGTTTTACAAGATTTGAGCTTGAAATCAACCTCATTTTTGAACAAATTGAGGCACCAAACCATAGGGCTTTTGTTGCCCATGAGGTGAGGATCATTTCTGGAAAGTTTGAGGAATTTTGGAGTTCATTTGAGGGGTGATCGGAGATTCGCTGGAAAAATCAAATCTCGCCGGAGCCGAACTGATTTTTGCTCGGAGGGAGGTCTTCCAAGTGTTATTTCCACCTAAAATTTGGCCAGAGTGATAAACTAAAGGTAAGCTATCTTTTGGTATAGTCAGATTAATTTTCCGGTGTGCCGACGCCGGAGAAGATGACTGGAGATAATTTTTATTATTTTTAAATATTGAAAATAAAGAAAAATAGAGTAAAAATAGAGATAAGATGGGTAAAATTCTGGAAAAATATCCAGAAATACAGGAAAAATGAATAGTTTACCTTTATGAATTTTTATTTGGAAAATTTCTTGAGAAAGTGATTATGTTGAATTTTTGAAAGGAAAATTAATTAGAAACAAATAGGAATAAGAAAAAAGTATGAAAAAATTAAATAAATTACCTGATTAGATATTTATTTTGAATTTTAGAAGAAATTATGACTATGAAAAATAGAGAAAAAAATAGAGAAAATAAGAAAAAAGTATGAAAAAATTAGATTATTGATTTGGAAATGATTGGCCAGGAAGTGATTTGGCCATGGATCTTGATGATTTACGTTATTTTCGAGGTTGGCACGCAAAACGAGGTGATGCGCATTTTTCGAGAAAATTTGAGTTTACGTCTAAAGGTGAATGGTTTTATCCCGAGAACCTATATATGAAACGTTTGCTTCATTATGCATGATATTTATTGAAGTTATGATCATTTCATATTGCATGAAAAGACGTTATTCTTGCATAGCACGATATTATTGGCATATTGATACTCATGCATGGGATGTGGATGTTGCCCTAAGAGTGTAGCCGTAATTCCCAAGGGCAATGATGCAATAACGTCAGGATTATCTTGCAGAGGTTCGGGATTCTGCCTAGGGTTCCGTGCCAGACTGGTAGGCTAGGGAAGTTACACTAGGACATATGATTGTTTATGTTATTGCATCATGTATTCATGTATCATGTTTTTAAACCCTTACTAGAAGATTCATCTTCTAATGGGTTATGCCCCTGGAACATTCAACGTTACAGTTTAGACTTGCAGCTTAGGCAAGGATCAGGTTGAGATGAGACGGCACGTGATGGCCTGGCCGATGGATTCAGCAAGCTGACTCAGATATGTTTTAGCTGATGCTTTATTGATGATTAGTCTTGTTAGAACATTATGGAATCTCCATGTATTTATGTATTTCAATATTTAGGATATGATGTTAATGTATGGTACGGATTCTTATACGGTTATAAAGTGAAATTGATTATGTACCATATCAGGTTTCGATTTTAAGCTTCTGCATTTATGATGATTACCTGTCTTAACTTTTTGATTCTTATTTAGTGAGTTAAGAAGGTAAAACGGGATTGTTGGGAGATGGTTTATAAAATATATATATATATATATATATTCCTAAAATTCTTAAGTTATTTAACGCTCTAGAAAAGTGGGGCGTTACATCGAGCCTCTAGGGAAAAAGAAAAGCTTGAGGCTGTCATCGAGGTGTTGAAGAAAGATACGAAGAAACTAGAAGAGAATCTGGCCTTCGTGACTGATTAATCCAAGAAATATCGGAGTAAAGTTAAGGGCTTGGAAGATCGGGTACGAGATGTCGAGAGAGCTAAGAAAGATGCCGAAGACGAGCTGGGCCGCGAGAAGAGGATGTATGAGTCAGCCTTCTCTCAGACGACTTCAAAGCTAAATAAGCACTACATGAAAAATGACATTTAGTGACGAAAAAATCCGTCGCTAAAAAATTTAGCGACGAATTTAGCAACGGGCATCCATCTATCGCTAAAAGTGGCGTTGCTAAATTTTAGCGACAGACTTAGCGACGGGTGAAATTAGCGCCGGAAATTTCTTTCGCTGATTAAAAAAATAAAAAATAAAAAATAAAAAAAAGAAAAAAGAAAAAATTATTTTAGCGACGGAAAATTCCGTTGCTATTGAGCGACGAAACTTTCCGTCTCTAATACATAATAAAAAATTAAATATTAAAAAAAATTAAATAAATTTAAATCAGCAACAGAAACATTTCCTTTGCTGACTTTTATTTTATTTTTTTTAAAATAATTAATCTATCGATGAACATGTGTGTGTGCCTCTACACGCCAAGTGGCGCCCTCTTAAGCCGCCATGTGTCTGCTGGAATTAATTCCCCAGCGCAAACTTTTTTCCCCCTCCTTGATTTTGATCCCAGATCCCTCGCGTGGGCATGCGCGCACGCGACCGTTTGCAAGCCATCTCATTGTATAAATTGCACATATTAATTATATACTAAATTTAGTTGCAACGGATTTAATTTTATTTTAAATCTTTTAAATTCAAAAATTAATACTTAAAAAAATAAATACTATAAATTTTTAAGTCAACTAATATACCACTTAAATGTTGTAATTAATTAATCTCTTAAATATTTAAATTTTATTTGATTAAAAATCAGTTTAATACATTTTTGTTCTTATAATTACAATATCATATCAATTTACATATTTTGGTTTATAAATAAAATATAAAAAATATGCATTTAATACTAAAAAATTTTAATTTTTAATTAAATTTTTTAATTATTTAGCAACGAGATACTCGCGTTGCGAATAAAATTTAATTTTTAATTATTAATTCAATAAAATAATAAATAATAATTTTATTTTAATTAAATATAAAAATAAAATAAAATAAAATAAAATATAAAAAATAAATAAGTAAAAAAATAAAAATACAAAAGTTTTATTTATAAATAAAAATAAAATTTAGAGACGGGTTCCATCCGTCGCTAAAAAATAAAAATAAAAAAATAAAAATCCAAAATTTAGCGACGGGAGTTGCCCCGTCGCTAAAACATAAAAATAAATAAATAAAAAATAGCAAAATTTAGTGAAGGGGTCACACTTGTCGCTAAAAATATATATATATATATATATATATAAAATTTAGCGACGGGGTCACACCCGTCGCTAAAAAGTAAACACTAAAATAAATAAAAAAGTAAAATTTAGTGATGAAAAAAAATAAAAAATGCAAAAATTTAGCGACGGGGCAACCCCCATCGCTAAAAAATATATAAAAAACGTAAAATTTAGCGATGGGGTTTCACTTGTCGCTAAAAAATAAAAATCCAAAATTTTAAAAAATAAAAAAATAAAAAATCCAAAATTTAAAAGAAAATAAAATATTCTGTCGCTAAATTAAATTTTTTTAATTTAGCTACGAAATTAATCCAAAATAAAAAATCCAAAATAAAAAAGATTAAATAAAATAATAAATTAAATTTTTTTAATTAAATTAAATTAAATAATAAATTATGTAAATTAAATTTAAATTAAATAAATTTAAATAATAAATTAAATAAAAAATCAAAAATAAAATAAATTAATTTTTTTAATTATTTAGCTACGAAATATTCCGTCGCTAATTTTAAAAGAAAATAAAAAATTTGGCAACAGAATATTCTGTCTGAAATATGAATTTCCGTCTCTAATTAGCGACGGAATTTTTCCGTTGCTAAATCCGTCACTAAGTTACGGATTTTTTGTAGTGAAGGCTTAGGCCAAGCTAGCCGCAGCACGGGGTGACTTGGAGCAAACCAGGCTGCGAGCTAAGGAGGCAGAGAAAAACCTCGAGCAATTGAAAGTGGACGTCGAGGTTCAAGTCTCAAAGGAACGCGAGGAGGTCGAGTTGGACATCTGTAGCGCGTTTATCTTTACTTTGTGGAAAGCGTATCCAGATCTCGACTTCTCCTGCTTTGGAGAGGAAGCGGTAGAGGCGGTGAAGAAATATACCACCGAAGCTGGGACCTCCTAAGTCGCTATTCCTGAGCCCGAACCCGATCAGGCTGTGGTCGATCTCTCTGCTGAAGACGCCGGCAATCCAGCTCCTCAAGATGCGCCAGCCCCGAGTTCGAACCCCTCAGGCCATTAGATTTCCTGTTTTTGTTTTTTTTGTACTTGGACTCTGCAAGCAATACATTTCTTTTTGTTCAATCAAAGTTTTATTTCTTCGTCGTTTGTTGTAAGCTGAAAACCGAACACAAAGATTGCGTATGAGCTTAAATTTAATTAACTCAATAACATTTTTTTTTTTGCAACTAATATATCTCAAATCTAAACAACTTTGAACAATATGTTAGTAAGATTCCGCCAGTTCGAGTTGTATGTCCAGTAGATCGTGATCAGGAGATCGAATCTAAGCTAACATAAGGTAACCCGATGATCTTAACTTAATTGATTTTTTGCCGTCAAGTTATACATCCGGGCAAATCATAATTTGATCCTAGCTAACGTATCATGACTTTTGAGGGTTTTGGTGAGCTCAAGATAAACACTCAGGTAGGTCGCAGTCCATGACTTTTGTCAAGATAAGAGGACGCTAGCTGATGAACCATGACTTATAAGGTTTTTTTTTTTTTTTTTTGCATGGTGACTTATTCGGCGCCAAACGATGACACTAGGGTCAAGATGAATGGGCTTAAGTTCACCAACCACGATCTAGGGCAAAGACTAAGATGAATGCTCGAATAAGCCGCAAACCATGGCACGCTGGCTAAGTTGAATGGGCCCCAGCTCGCAAACCATAGCCTTTTAATCCTGAATGTCTTCTGACTCTTATTCTTCACAACCGAAATGTGGGTGTAAAAGGATTTAGATATGAAAGACTCATTAACATCGCTCAAGACAGAATATTCGATTTAATAAAGTGATATCAATAAAGGCGAGAAGTCGACTGATAACTAAAAGTACACAAAAAAGAAGAATGTTTGCTTATCGAAAATACGGTCTCAGATGCTCTGCGTTCCAAGCTCGTGGGAGAACTGCTCCGTTCATGTCGGCCAACTGATATGCTCAATTGCCGAGGTTTTCCTTTATAGTGTAAGGACCTTCCCAGTTCGGGCCTAATGTCCCCTCGTTGCTTTTACGGGCTCCGGGGAGGACAAGGCGTAGCACGAGGTTGCCGACATTGTAACATCGGACTTGAACCCTCCGATTGTAGTATCACGCCACGCGCTGTTGGTAAATCGCGACTCTCAAGCGAGCTATCTCCCTTGCTTCTTTAAGCAGATCGAGATTCGCGGCCAATAGTCGGTCATTGCTCTCTGGGTAGAAAGTGGCTCTTAGTTGACTCGTTACTTCATTTTCCACAAGGATCATCACCTCAGATCCATATACCATAGAAAAAGGGGTTTCTCCCGTGGTTGTATGAGCTATAGTTCGGTAGGCCCAGAGTACAATTTGTAGTTCGTCCACCCAGGCTCCCTTTCTGGCTTCCAACATGTTCTTTAATGTTTGATTGATTATTTTGTTGACAACTTCGACTTGGTTGTTGGCTTGTGGGTGGTCCACAGTTGCGAAGCTTTTCTTGATTCCTAGTGACTCGCAAAGTTTGACGATCTGCTCACTGGTAAACTGGGTTTTGTTGTTCGTGACTGTCTATTGAGGGACTTTGAACCTACAAATGATGTTGTTCCATACAAATTTTTCTACTTTTGAGGTACATATCTCCACGAGCTCCTTCGCCTCTACCCACTTAGTGAAGTAATCTACAGCCACAATGGCATGCTTACATTCGCCGTGAGTTGTCGGAAGTGGCCCGATCAGGTCGATGCCCCATATGGCGAAGGGCCAAAGGCTGCTTATTTGTTGAAGGTAGGCGGTGGGAGCTCGCGGTACTTTTGCAAACCTTTGACATGCTTTGCATTTCCTCACCAAGTCCGTAGCGTCTTGCTTCATGGTAGACTAATAGAAGTCCTGGCGAAATGCCTTCTAAGCCAAGGATACTCCCCTCGCATGGTTGCCACAGTGGTTGGCATGGATTTTAGTGAGAACCACTTGGCAATTGGGCTCATCGATGCCTCTTAGTAATGGGGCTGAAAACCCTCGCTTGTATAGCATATCATCGTAAATATAATATCTGGCTGCTCAAGCTCAAGTACGTCGTGCTTCCAACTTGTCATTTGGCAACTTCCTTTCTTGAAAATAGTCAACAATGGGCCTCATCCATGAATCTGGCCTTAACTCAATTGTCAATGTTTCAATTTTCCCCTCTGTGCTTGGTGTTGCCAGAAACTCTATGGGTATGGCCCCTAATGAGTTTGTATCTCTTACCGATGCAAGGCGAGCTAAGGCATTGGCGTGAGAGTTCTGGCTTTGTGAAACTTGATTCATTTTGCACTCCTCGAAGAGGTGAAGCAATTCTTAGACTTTCTGTAGGTACGCTACCATGTTTGGGCCTTTTGCCAGATACTCCCCTTGTATCTGACAGACTACGAGCTGGGAGTCACTAAAAATTGTTAATTGCTCTGTCTTGACTTCTCTTGCCAAGTGTAGACCGGTTAGCAGTGCTTCATACTCTGCTTCATTATTTGTCGCTCTGAACTCGAACCTCAGTGCATAAGGAATCTTATGTCCTTTCGGGCTTATTAAGAGTACACTAGCCCTAGACCCATGCTCACTGGAAGAATCATCAACAAATAATTCCCATATTGGAGAGATTGCGGGGGCGGGCTCCTCTGCCGGTCCAGTGAATTCTGCGACGAAGTCTACCAGCGCTTGTCCCTTTATGGTTTTCCTTGGCTTGTACTCTATGTTGAACTGGGCGAGCTCAATAGCCTATTTGAGTAGGCGGCCGGATGGGTCAGGCTTTTGTAAGATCTGCTTTAGCGGATGTTTGGTCAACACGCCAATTTGATGAGCTTGGAAATAGGGGTGTAGCTTTTTGGACGCCACTAGGGATAAGGCGAGCTTCTCCATGGGGGTGTATCTGGTTTCGGCGTCGAGTAGTCTATGGCTCACATAATATACCAGATACTGTACCCGGTCTTTTTCTTGCATTAGTGCAGTGCTAATAGAGTATTCAGACACTCTAAGGTAGATGATCAATTCCTCCCCCTCCTTTGGCTTTGACATGAGGGAGCCCGTCTCATATAGTCCTTTAATTGTTGGAAGGCGTTCTCGCACTCCTCTGTCCACATGAAGCTTTTTGCTTGATTCAAAATATTGAAGAATGAGATGGACTTATCAGATGATTTGGAGACAAAGTTGTTGAGGGCAGCGATCTGGCCATTAAGGTTTTATACTTCCTTAGTCTTGGTGGGTGAACGCATGTCCAGTAGAGCTCGGATTTTCTCGAGGTTGGCCTCGATCCCCCTTTCATTCACCATGAACCCCAAAAACTTTCCAGAGGCTGTGCCGAATGAGCATTTGAGTGGATTCAATTTCATTTGGTACCTTCTCAGAGCCTGGAATGCTTCCCCTAGGTTGTTGACGTGGTCTGCAATCTGCCCGGATTTCACTAGCATATCATCAACATATACCTCCATGGTTTTTCTGATTAGATCTCCGAACATCATGTGGACTAGTCATTGGTACGTCGCCCATGCATTCCTCAGTCTGAAAGGCATCACCTTGTAGCAGTATAGCCCCCGATCCGTCATAAATGGTGTGCTCTTCCTCGTCGGGGTTCGTAGGGATCTGATTGTATCCTGAGTAGGCATCCATGAAGCTCAGGAGCTGGTGGCTAGCCATTGCATCCACGAGCTGGTCAATTCTGGGCAAAGAGAAACTGTCCTTTGAGAAGGTTTTGTTCAGGTCTGTGAAGTCGATTCAAGTCCTCCATTTTTCGTTCTTCTTCTTCACTAGGACCGGGTTCACCACCTAGGTCGAGTAATGAGCTTCCCTGATAAATCCGTTGGCTAAAAGCTTGTCTACCTCTTCTTTTAGGGTCGTATAATGCTCAACCGTCATTGGTCTCCTCTTCTGACGAACCGACTTGTAGTTAGGACTAATATTGAGTAAGTGCTGCATTACATTTGGGTCTATTCCCACCATATCTTCGTTGGGATTTCACCTCGAGGGAGAGATTTTTGCCGACCTGGAGGCATCTTTCAGCATCGTGGTTACTAACTATAATATCTTCCAGTTCATCCTCTAGGCTGGCATCTCGGTCACAACCCATGTCGCGCAAGTCGAGATCGTGATTGACTCCATGGCTACTGGTGACCTAAGCTTCCCCTCCAGAGACCATGTTCACCTTTTTTCCTTTGAGCCCAATTTTCAGTGCCTCCTCGTAGCAGCGTCTTATCGAATACTGCTCGCCCCTTACACATCCGGTCCCATTTGGGGTTGGAAATTTGATGGCCAGGGCCTTATTTGAGACCACTACATCTAGGTCATTCATGGAAGGCCTCCCCATGACGACGTTGTATGTGGAGGGACTATCGATGATAAGGAAATCCGTCATTGCTGTGGCTTGGAGGTCTGATTCCCTAACTATTAGCGGAAGTCTTACACGTCCTTTCGGGATTACTGCATCGCCAGTGAATTCATATAGCGGCTCGGGAGAGGCTAGCAGTTGGTCTGACCCTAGTCCCATCTGATCAAAACATCCCATGTACATGATATTTACTGAGCTACCTGTATCCACCCTAACTCTTCGCACCTCCATATTGCCAATCCGAGCTTAGACTACGAGGGCATTGTTGTGCGGCCAGTGCACGCCTCTGGAATCATTCTTGGTGAAAGAGATGTCATCTGAGGCCATTTTGGCTCTCTTAAAGGGTCCTTCTTGGTTGCCATCCTCGACGAGCAGGAGGTGACCGGCTTCCCGAACGTATCGTTCTTGTGACCTGTGTAATACCCCAAAATTTAATGTAAAGGTTAAATGTTGCAAGACCTAAAAGCAAATATTAGCAATGATGAATCCTTATCCTAGAAGCCATATGTTGGAGAGATAGGATTGGTTGAGAGTTTTCCTAAAGTCTTAAAGTCTTATGGTTGTAATGATTAATCTTACACCAAAAGTCTTGGAATGGCTTGACTTGGAAGACTTAATTTGGAAAACTTGTATTAGCTTGCAAAAGAAGAGGATAATATAGCTTATCCTAAAGCCACCTGAGGGAGTATTTGGAGGTTTAAGATTGGAAGAAAGGAGAAGCTTGAATAGGAAGATAAAAATATTCAAGGTTTATAATGATTGATTCTTACCCCAAAAGTCTTAAGTGGCATGAGTTGGAAGGCTATGAGTGGCTTGGGAGAGAAGAGATAAGGGTCCTTGAGTGTTCTTATCATGAAAGCCACGTGAAGGGGAGGTTTGGTTGGAAGGAAGTAAAGGCTTGAAGGAGAAGATGAAATCAAAATCAAAGGTTGCAATGATTGATTTTTATCCTAAAGTCTAAGCTTGGAAGACTAGGATTGGATAGGAGTTTCTTGCAAGGAAAGCAGATGATAAGGCTTATCTTGAAAGTGTATTTGGTGGCCTAGGATTGGAAGGAGTGGAGGCTTGCTTGAGAAGATTGCAAACATTTCAAAGTCTAATTATTACTTGGGAGGAAAATAAGTAACTTGGAGGCCAAGTGAAATCTTAAGAATTTGGGCATTTGAAAGCTATATAAAGGGAATTAGGAAAGGCCATGATAAGGTAAGGAGAAAGGAAAGGAAGCAACTGCAAGAAAAATCAATGAAAAAGCAAAGAAGGAAGGAAAGAGAGACCTAGCTGGAAAATCGTCAAAAAAGAAAGGAAACTGAGAAGGTAAGCTACTTTTATTTCCTTAGGATCGTAGAGCATGAAAAGAAGAGTACGTAGGTTCAAACGGAGAGCAAATCGAATAAAAAATGAGCAAGATATAGTCGTTTTAATTTTGGGTTGCAAAATAGAGAAGGGGGCAGCACGTGGCCACCCTTCCGGGGGCACGTGAGGGCGGATTCGACCTCCAATTGACCTGAAATTTTCACCGTTGTTCTCCTATTTTAATTACCTACAACCCTATATAAAAATATTTAAGTTTTGGTTAACTAAAATCCATGATTTCTGCATAAACAACCCCTAGTGCTCGAAATCGGGCTATAAACAGTGTTATTGAAGGGAAACAATCAAGGTGAGTGGTTCTTGTGCATGCTTCCTCTTGATCATTCTTGGTTTCATTTGTAAGTGGTCCTTATGCATGCTCCTTGATTCCTATTGATCATTCTTGGTTTCCACTTGTGGACGGTTGTCGCTTACATCTCATGATTCCTTACTTTCGAGCATTTCTTTCCTTTTTTGCTTGCATCACGGAGTTTGATGTTATGGTTCATCGATGGGATTAAATGTGGCTACTCTTGCACATAGCTTGTGGTTGCATATTATATTTTCCTTGGTTTGTGCACCGTGCCTACTTGATATTCCTTGGTTTGTACATATTCCTTATGCTTTATCTTCCACGTGTTACTTGGTGATATGATAGTTACTATTGGTGGATTGAGAACTTGTATATGATGGTTGGCCACTTGTTGGAGAAGCGTCACGATGATTGGGAAGGGGGTAATCCTGTGCCTACAGGTGGGGTAGGAGGGGTTGGACCACGATCACGTGCCTATAGGTGGGGCTCAGCCTACAGGTGGGGTTGAGACGTTTCACACAAGTGCTAGCAAGGATGATGGTGATTCGGGGGGACGTTCTGTTATATTGCATTTTACTCTTGCATGCGTTGTTTCTTTCTTTCTTACTACTCACTTAGATGTAATTATCTAACTCGGGTGTTTCATACCCCTGGGACATTCAACTTCCCAGATTTGGTAGAAGTTCTAGGTGTTCCAGATTCTGATTCGGGCAAGGGCGAAAAGGTGGTGCTCAGCTAGCTTTTGATTTATCTCATTATGTACCTTTATAACCAAGTGTTGTATTGCAAATAGCAACTAGGATATTCAAAGTTGTAAAGTGGATCCTACATCTATACCTATTATGATGTGTTGTGTTTTATGGAGTATTGAAGGTCATATGCATTTCTTGTACATATAAAGGAATCTAGTGGAAACCCATTTTACTTAGCTTTGGTTAAGCTTGCAGGTTCGATCCAATGCTTCCGTTGGTAAGGGTTTCCATAACGCCCGTAAGTGAAGTTAGCTTGTATTTGATATCATAATGGTATTTGGAAAAGTAGGGTGTTACAACCTGTTAGAAGTCCTTGCAATATGAGGCCCTCCGTGAATGGTAAAGATGGTTCTCACCGTAGGTGTTTGGTCTGGCTCAGGAGCTTGGTGACGACTTGGTTGGGCTGGCTATTTAGACTGTTGATCCCTCAGGCACACCATATAGTCACGCAGGTGACCCCTCCTGATTAGTTCTTCAATTGCGTCCTTTAGCGCCCAACACTCATAGGTGGTGTGCCCTGTTTCATTGTGATAGGCACAAAATTTACTTTTGCTTCTGTATTTATCTGGAGTTTTTAGAGGGTTAGGCCTTCCAAAGTTTTTCTTGTTGCACTCTGTGGCAAATATCCTATCCTGGGAGTCAGATAGGACATTATAACTTTCATACCGACCTCGCCGTGCAAGTCGTTTGACTTCTTGCCCATATCTTGCCTTCTTGGCAGCCTGATCGATGGGGCTCCGCCCGGGACTTTCCTTGCGAGTGTCTTTGTCATCCCTCTTCTTATTTTTGCTGGTGTGTTCCCTGCCTTTTTTTTGGTCGCCCGGTTTTTTCGAGCCAAAAGCTTCCTCCCATCGAACCTCCTTTACAGCTTGCTCATAAAACTCACCGAGGTCTCTTACCGGGGATTGGTAAATGCTTTTGTAGAGCTTCCCATCTTTTCGAAACCTAGTGGAGATTATGGTCAGGACACTCTCGTCGGAAGGGCTTTCCACATTGTTTACTTCACGCCTGAACCTTTCTATATAATCTTTCAAAGATTCGCCAAACCGTTGGAATACCATAGCGAGGTGACATGTCGGGGCGAGTTGCCTTCGGAGCGACTGGTACTGGTCTATAAACTTTTTCTGACACTCCTCCCAACTACAAATACTGCGGGGGTGAAGCCTTCTTAGCCATACCCAGGGTATGTCTCCCAAGGTCGCAGGAAAGCTCGGCATTTTGCCAATGAGCTAGAAGTTTGCAGGTCCATCTGGACATTGAAGGCTTCTAGATGGTCGTATGGATCACTGTCCCCATTGTATTGAGGGATACTGGGCACCTTAAATCTACGGAGAAGAGGTTCCATCTCGATCTCTCTAGAAAAAGGGGTCATCTCTTCATGGCTTTCCCGCCGGTTCTGTGTCACATTTCTTGCCTCCAGCTGCTGGATCCTCTGCAATAGCTCCCCCACTATAGGGTCCTGGTTTGTAGACCACCCGGTGAGGGATTGTTTTTCTCGTGCAGTGTTTTTCTCTGAGGGGTGGCGATCCCACGGCGGAGGTCGTCCCCTATTCTCACGATCAGGGGAGTAGTGGTGGGCAGCGTGACTAATGTTGGCCCGGACCGAGGAGTTCCCACGATGAGGATCCTCACGTCGTCGACTCCATTCACAAACATCTCCGTAGCGATCTCTACAAGAGCTGGCACTGACCCTTTTGGCGAGCTGTACCTTCGGCTCCTCATCCTGGCGTCGGCGTTTTTTCGTCCTTCGAGAGTGCAAGTTAGAGGAGTGGACCGATCCTACTCGCCGCACATCCTTTCGGCCCCTCTTTCCTCTGGAGAAGGCCTTCTACTTGGAGGTCAGAGGCCCCCGCTTACGTCTGTGCTGTCTGGGCTTGTGCTTGGGCTAGCGCCTTAACTGCGTTAGCGAGCTGGAAGATAGTATTCTCTAATGTTTCCTGACATTGTTGTTAGGCCTGCGTCACTTCTGTACCAGGGGTAAGGGCCATTGGTAGATAAGGACACCATGCGGGGACCCCAGAGATAGAACCAGCCGGAGGAGGTATGGAACCGGATGCCACGATTCCCCCAACTTGTGGAATTTTTGGTAGACGGTTATTATGGTTCACCAGTCGGTCGGACATCCCTTCAAAACCTCTTGTATTTCTTGTTTTCGGTATTGATATTGACTAGAGTGGGCCTTCATTTTAGCACCAAAATGTTGATGTCCGGAATTGGTCTACGGTGATTCGTTGGCCCGCAGTGGTGTAGTAGGTTCGAGAGGGTGAGGATGAGATATTTGGTTCGATTTGCTGACCCGCTGGCCCGTCCCTGCAAGGTACTCCGAAGCTCAAGTCAATGAACGAGTAAGTAAGTGTGCAGGTTATTAGTAAGTTGGCCGAGCAAGGAAAAACATACCCATGGCTCTCAAAAGAATTGGCTGATATATAAGAGGAGATGTCCTGCTGCATGTACAGTATGTCTACTGCAAGAGATGGGACAGAATACCTAGCGCCAGTGAGAACGTCCATGCAGCAGAAAGGTACTGACGGAACCTTCATTAATGTGGATGAGATCCGTCATTAATGACGAGGGGATCTGTCATTAATGAGGATGAGATCTAAGCTGAATGCGCGAAAACCTAGGCACGACTGCAATGATGTTGTTATAAAAGGCCTGGATGGGATTGGCAGATAGGCCAAGAGACTAGGGCCAGGTCGAGCCCAAACAACCCAGCTGGGTCGATCCCCAGCTCGTTTATATTCCCTGACATGTAACCTTCTCGTTGCGTGACTTGATCAGCTAAGCTGGCGGATTTGCAAGACTGGCCGGGAGCTTGTTCAAAGTGCAGTTCGAAACTCACTTGGATATACTAGGGAACTAGGGGATATTCTGGGAACTCGCTTCTACCTGTGATTTGAGCTTGGGCTCTGGCTGTGTATGAACTCGCTTCAACGAGCTGAATTTGGTGCCTGTTGGGCTTCATGTAATTGGGCCGGCCTGCTAGGCTAGGCCCAGCCCATAAGAAGTAGAGCGGGATGTACCCGTAACACAAACATATTCGATTAGAATCTCATAAATACTAATAGGTTTAGTTAGATGTTCATAAACATACTTAATTAAAAATTAGCGAATAATTCATAAATAGATTCGTTTATAAATACATTAATACATTTATTTATAATTTTATAAATATATTATCGAACATAAAGTTATCAAACTTTAAATTATTGTAATAATATAATTAAATGAAATATATTTAAAATTATTATATATATTAATTTAATCATTTAACATAATAATAATATATAATAAAGTAAAATAAAAAAATTAGGAAGAATCTTTCTAGAAATTAGTTTAATTTAAATATAATAACAAACCACCTCAAAACTTAATCAAGAGAGAAAAAAACCTAAAACCTATTACACAATCTCTTCTCACTTCTACTTGCTTGTAGTATGTAGGATGGGAGAGAAATTGAAAATAAAAATAAGAAAATAAACAATTTTTTGTAACATGGAAATCTTGACTCAACATGACTAGTTTTACTCCCCACCAAACCCAAAATCATCAAACCCTCGTTGTACCCTTATTTGTCTTGAAAATTTGAAATGAAAAATTTTATACTGGACTTAATTAGCAGCCCCACTCGTGAATCAAGCCAATGAGAATGTGCCGTAGATTAATGTGGCAAAATTTTCCATTATTTCAAAATATGGCTAAAGATACATTAATACCATTTTTTAATACATACTATTGTATATGTGTCTCCTCAGCTCCCTTCTCCTTTCGTTTGCATCTTTATTGCATCTCTTTTGTTTGCGTCTTTCTCTGACAAGCAATTTCTCTCTCACTCTCTCCTCAACTCCCTCTCTTTGGTTGTCTGCATCTCCTCGTCACCCTCCTCTCTTCCCGTTTGGGTTGACGTTTCGCCTTTCCTTGAAGCCACTTGCAAAGGTATATTCTTTCTTTCTCGCTCTCTCTCCTGATATCACACAAGCATTGTTTTTTTCTTGAAAAAATTCTAAAAAATAGAACAAAGCATAGTTTGTAATGTAATACAAAAATTAATTTTGAGGTGTTAAACAAGCTCGCCAACAGGCACCTGAGCTCAACTTGTCAACATTTTGACTAATAAAACTCGAATTGACCTTTAAGACTTGAGTAGAGTTTGAGCTCAAGCTGAGAAACTAACTTGCTGAGCCAAGCTTGAGCTCAACGAAGTTCAATTTGACTCGATTTGAATACAACCTTAATAACACAAAGATACATTATTAAATCTGAAAAGAACTAATATGCATTTTCACTTTAAAATGATAATCCCTTTTTGTTAATGATTAGAGTAAAAATGCAAAATAATTTTTTTCAAATTTGACAATACTTTTCCATACTATTAATAATATAATATCACGAGTTAACGTTATATTTACTAATTAATTTTATTATGAACTTAGCTTAGATTGTGGGTAAAATTTGTGAGCTGAATTTGTGACCGAGGCATAAATTCTTCAGCTGACCTTTCCTTCATATACTAATATTATGGTTAAATAACAAAACTAACTGCTTAGAAAACTTATAGTTTTCTCCTTCCACTTTTGATTTTTATTTTTTATTTTTAATTAAAATTATTCTTTGACAACTTTATTTTGCTTTCTTTTTTTTCTCTCTCTCTTTACTCTTTCTCCTCTCTACTAGAGTCCTCAAAGAAAGCTATCTATCTCGAGAAAACGGGAGAGATTGGTGGGAATGATAAGGAAAACATAAATAAAATTTGAGAACTTCCAAAAATGTCTAACTCTTCTAGATGTTTCCAGAGCTTATAACTTTTTTTCTTTATAAAAAAAAAAAAAACTTCATTTCTACTTTTGTTTCCAAAATTTTGAAAACGAACAATAAAAACGAGGACCCAGACCCAGAATCAAACGCAGACCCGAATAAATAAAAGTTCAGTTACAGAACAAATTATTATTAGATACAACCCGGGAAGAAAAAAACAAAGAATCTTTGGAAGTTCAGACAAAACAAAACCGAACATTTGGCAATAAATTATCGTTAGCAAGAAAACTGCATAAAATGGAGAACAAATGTAACAGAACAAATTGACGTAAATTGATGAACAGAAACAGAGAGAGGCTCAAAGCTATGCAACATTTGACAATGAGAGGGGGGTGGAAGAGAGTTGTACAAGTGGGTGATAGGGGCAATGGAACAGAAATGAAATAATACAACAATCTGAGCTACAACAACAGTTATGGTGCTTTGCAGAGAATAAAATTAATAAGATTAAAAACAGTGGCATGGACAGATAGCTTCGTATACAAAAACAACATGAGCCCCCTCTTGTATTACCTGTTCATCTTTTGAGTATATTTGATCCTTAAGAGGAATGAAATTCGCACGTGTGACCTACACAGAAAACCAATTAAAAAGAACATCAACATTTGACAATTAATAAGGGTTCAAAAGAGCTTAGGGTTCATCTTAATTGTCATCATTTGGCAATTAATAAGGGTTCAAAAGAACATCCACGATTGGTACCCCATCCCTTCTATAGACTAGGCACGGGAGCCCTAATGAATTTTGGTGTAACAAATCTTTGTTTGGGTGTAAGTCATAAGAGCTAAGAAATTGTACTATACATGGATGTACTTGATCTACAGCCTGCATATCGAGTGAAAACGAAATTTGAAGCCGTTACAAGATTTGAGATGTAGATAAAGTATGAGAAGTAAAAGAATTGATAATTTGCATACCAGCCGTCCTCCCACCAAGTCATGCCCCAGGGTTTCCTTCTTGCTTTTCGCTTGCTTTCTTTTTCTTTGATCTCAATGCCATGTTTTTCTCTGGCAACCGTGAATCTTGCAAATCTCCTTTGTTCAGAGATCTGCGATTTCTTTCCGATTACGAATCTTCTTTGTTCGAAGATCCACCATCGATTGTCTTTTCTGGTGATTGCGAATCTTGTGATCCCTTCTGGTTTGCATCCTACTATCTCTTTTGTTTCTTTCATTCATCCATACTCATACTATGGCCAATCTGTCCTCTTCCTCGTCAAGGCTCAATTCTGCCATTGACGATGGATCGAGCCCCTATTTTCTTCATCATTTTGATAATCCCGATTTTCTTTTGGTCTCCCAACCTTTAACAGGAAACAATTATGCCTCCTGGAGTCGAGCAATGGTCACAAGACTATCTATCAAGAACAAATTAGGGTTCATAAATGGAACCATTTCACAACCTGTTGAAGATGATCATTTTTTCAGTGCTTGGATCAGGAATAACAATATAGTTATTTCCTGGATCCTTAATTCGGTGTCAAAGGAGATCTTAGCAAGTTTGATCTACTCTGAATCCACCTTTGACATTTGGATAGACATAAAGGAAAGGTATCAACAAAACAATGGCCCTAGGATTTTTCAATTAAGGTGTGAGCTTATGAATCTTATGCAAGGGCAACTTACGGTAAGTACTTACTTTACCAAACTCAAAACGATATGGGATGAACTGAGCAATTTTTGACCTGTTTGTACTTGTGGAAAATGTACTTATGGTGGTAATAAGGCTCTTGAAGATCATTATCATGAGGAATATGTGATGTCATTTCTTATGGGATTGCATGATTCTTTTGCTCAAGTCAGAGGTCAGTTACTTCTTATGGACCTTCTCCTTCCTATTAATAAGGTTTTGGCCTTGATATCTCAAGAAGAAAATCAGAGAAATGTTGTGGCTAGTGGTAATGATTCTGTATTGCTTACTATTAAAAATGATGTGAATAAGGGGATTCATGGTAGGTTTGGAAAGAAAGAGAGGCCTGTGTGTACTCATTGTAGGTTTCATGGTCATACTGTTGATAAATGCTATAAACTACACGTCTTTCCTCCAGGATATAAGTCAAAGCAAAGGAATCCTAGTCACACAAATTTTGTCCATATACATTCTGATCAAGTGACCTCTAATGTTGCTAGTCAGGTGTTTGATGTACATCTTAATCAGCTTAATAACCTTGATGTGGGAGGATTCATGCAATCATTAACCCATGTACAATATCAACATCTGCTAACTATGCTGAGTTCTCATTTAAACATAGCCAAGGCAACCATAGAACTTGATGCTTCTCATGATCAAGCATCAAGTAATTGTTTCTCTCTCTCGATTAGTCCAACACTTAATAGCCCTAGGTATTGGATTGTTGATTCGGGGGCCACAAGTCACATATGTTTCAGTCTACCCTAGTTTGATCAATTGAGGTCTGTGTCAAATGTCTTTGTTACATTGCCTAACCATTCTCGGATCTTTGTTACTCATATTGGCAATGTGAAAATTAGTGATCATCTCATATTGGAGAATGTTTTATATGTACCCCAATTCAAGTTTAACTTGATTTCTATGAGTGCACTGGCTAAGACAAATTCTATGTCCCTCAGTTTTTCTTCTCATTCTTGTGTTATTTAGGATGTCCATCAAATGAAGATGATTGGCAAGGATAGTCACATGGAGGGACTCTATGTGCTTGATGGTGATTCCTTTAAATCTGTATATCAGCCAGTAGATAGCCCATGTATTTCTAATTCTGTGGCTACTGTTGTAAGCAAAATTACTTGTCACAATAGGCTAGGACATGTTTCTTTTCAAAAGATGGACAAGTTGAAAAATGTGTTGAACTACAATAATTCTAAGAACATTTCATGTCCAATTTGTCCTTTAGCCAAGCAAAGAAGGTTATCTTTTGTCTCTAATAATCATATGTCACAACATGTTTTTGACCTTATTCATTGTGACACATGGGGGCCATATCATATTCCTACTTATGCTAGTTACTGATATTTCTTTACTTTGGTGGATGATTGCACTCGTTTTACTTTGGTGTTTCTAATGAAGCATAAGTCTGAGGCCAGAGATATTGTACCTAGGTTTTTCACTATGGTAGAAAGACAATTTAATAAGGGGGTGAAACAATATAGATCAGATAATGCTCCTGAACTAAAGTTCAATGATTATTTTGCTGAAAATGGGGTTATTCATCAGTTTTCTTATGTGGAGAGACCTGAATAGAATTTTGTAGTGGAAATGAAGCATCAACACCTCTTTAATGTAGCTAGAGCACTACTTTTCCAATCTAGGATACCTATTTAGTTCTGGGGTGATTGCATTCTCACTGCCACTTTCTTGATCAATAGGATACCAGCCCCTATCTTACATTATCAGTCTCCTTATCAGCTTCTATACCAATCTCCTTTTGATTATACTTCATTTAGAACATTTGACAGCCTTTTTTTTGCATCTTCCTTGATCTCTCATAGGACAAAATTCCACCCACGAGCCACTGCCTGCATGTTTCTTGGTTATCCTCCATGTATGAAAGGCTACATGTTTTACGATATCTCCACCAAGAAAATCCTCTTTTCTCGAGATGTTGTTTTTCATGAGGATATATTTCCTTTTCATTCTATTACTTCTCCTCATGAAGTTTTAGACCCATTTCCTGACCTTGTCCTTCCCAAATCCAACATTGATTTTTCTGATCTTCCTGTCTCATCCTCAGACCAGGCTACTTCCTTATCCCCTCAGCTTGATAGTCTTGTTAGTGACCCTATTATTTTTTCTCCTCAAGTTCGTAGGTCCTCAAGGGTCACTAGGCCTTCTTCTTATCTTCAGAACTATCATTGTCATTTTTTAACACATAAACTTCCACCCGATACACACTCTTTGTATCCTTTATCCCATTCTATTTCCTATTCCAATATTTTAGAATCTCATAGAAGTTTCCTTCTGCATGTATCCTCTAATTTTTAACCTCAATACTATCATCAAGCAGTGCCCTATGCTCATTGGGGGGAAGCTATGAAAGCTAAATTAGATGCTATGCATCTTAAATGACACATGGACAGTCACAACTCTTCCCTAAGATAAATATGCCATTGGGTGCAAATGGATTTACAAAATTAAATACAAGACTGATGGGTCTATTGAAAGGCATAAGACACGTTTGGTAGCTAAAGAATACACACAACAAGAAGGGTTGGATTTCATTGATACTTTTTCACCAGTGGCTAAATTAGTGACTGTCAAGGTACTTCTTGCCTTTGTAGCTATCCATAATTGGTCTCTTGTTCAATTAGATGTCAACAATGCATTTCTCAATGGTGATCTATTTGAAGAGGTTTATATGGAATTACCTCTTGGTTATCAACCTCAAGTCCCTGCTACCCCTAAGGGGGAGAAGTTGGTTTGTAAACTTCATAAGTCCATCTATAGTCTCAAATAGGCCTTTAGGCAATGGTCCTCCAAATTTTCTGTTGCTTTCATTAAACATGGTTTTTCCTAGTCTAGATCTGATTATTCCTTGTTTACTAAGGGGGCGCTTGTTAATCAAGATATGGGATGGAAAAGCTAAGATATGGAATACATCTCGAACTTCTATCCTTTCCAACATGTTTGTTAAATTTATCTAACAATTTTTGGAAACGTCATTAATGACTTCTTATCTTGATTGTTCAAGATAAGCTTATCTCTCCTCCCCCTTAAGATAAACATATCTTGGTCTTTATAGATAAGAAAAAAATGACAATTGTGTCCTCTAGTACATTTTAAAAAATTTAACAAACAGGTTGATAAAAATCTTGGAATGCTTCTCAACCTTATCTTGATTATTCTATATCTTGGTCCGGAAAGCATTTCCGACCTTATCTTGATACTCTCTTATCTTGCTTATTTTAACAAACGCTACCTAAGGGTACAAGATCTTCATTTGTGGCTCTTCTTGTCTATGCTGATGATTTAATCATCACTGGCTCTGTTCTTACAACCATCAATTCCCTAAAAACCTTATTCCATAGTAAGTTTAAACTTAAGGATCTTGGTCGTTTGAGGTATTTTCTTGGTCTTGAAATTGCTTAGTCTTCCAAAGGTATATTATTCTCTCAAAGACACTATACCTTGCAATTACTTGAGGGCACATGATTTTTATCTAGTAAACCAGCTAACTTACCAATGATACCTAATGTAAAATTGAGTTCATTTGAGGGTGAAATTCTTCAGGGTGCTTTTGTATATAGAAGACTTGTTGGCCGGTTACTATACTTGACTATTTCTCACCTAGACATTACCTTTGATGGTCATAAACTTAGTCAGTTTGTCTCTCAGCCTAGAAGACCTTATCTTGATGCAGCTCATCATCTATTACAATATCTTAAGGCAGCTCTTGGCCAAGGGTTGTATTTTTATGTTGCTTCATCTTTGCAGCTTTGGGCCTTTTCAAATGTTGATTGGGGTGCCCTAAGTGTCAACGGTTCGGATTGGTCCAGTTCTATAAGAATCGAGTAAGCGAACTATTTTAATGGTTTTGAAAAAATAACAACCGTAACTGAACTATTACATATATAAAACCAAACCATGACCAATCCGTCATACCGGACCGGTTTCGGTTCGATTTCAGTTCTATCCAATTAACATTTAGCTTCTAAATATTTTTGCAAAATATGAAATTACAAATAAATTTGTTAATTAAAATAAACCCATAACTTCATTAATGCTTCAAGTCTTAAAGTAAAAGTATAACAAAATAATTCATAGACTACCTCATCAAATGAGATTACATTGACCATTTAGTATAGCAATAGCGCATAAGAGTCTAGAAATAAAATAGTTCATGAATCTCGTTAGTTTCCTTGGAAGTGATACTATTTATGCGTATACATATATATACCCAAAAAATTATAATATATATAAGTATAATATCGGTTCCGGTTCAGTTCGAACCATGGTTTAAAAAAAAAAATTAGTAATCAAACCAAATATATCAGGTCTTAATTTTTTAGAACCAGAACCTAACTATTGAACCATAGAACCAATCCAAAATGTATAGTTTGGTCTGGTTCATCGATTTTCAGATATTTTTTGACACCCCTATGGGGTGCTTACTTGGATTCTAGGAGGTCAGTCACAAGGCTTTGCATATTTCTTGGGGATTCTCTAATATCTCGAAAGGCTAAAAAGCAAGTACAATCTCTCGTTCATTAGCTGAAGCTGAGTATCGAGCCTTGGCATCCACTGCTAGTGAGATTGTCTAGCTGAATCAACTGCTAGTGAGATTATCTAGCTGAATCAACTGCTAGCTGATTTTCAAATCTCTCTTCTAGCTCCAGCTCTACTATTTTGGGACAACCAAGCTGCAGTTCACATAGCTTCTAACTCGGTGTTTCATGAACACACCAAACATATTGAGTTGGACTGTCATTTTGTTTGGGACAAACTTATTGATGGGGTCATTAAACTACTTCTTATTTGCTCACAACATCAGCTAGCAAATGTACTCACCAAGCCATTACTAGCTTCCCAGCTATATCCATTACTAGCCAAGATGACAATTCTCAATGTTCATGGTCCATCTTGAGGGGGAGTATTACATGTTGTATTTTTCTGTATTTCTAGTATAGTTGGAAGTAGTAGTTTATTATTGTGTTGGTTAGTTTCTAATACTATTAGCTTTGCTGTTACCTATTTAAACTCTGGTTTTGGTCGATTTTTCTATAATTAGAATTGAAGGTATTTTTCCTGACTTTCCTTCTCAATAATAGACAACTTCTGGAGGGCATATGGGGTCCTCATCTCCAGCAGGGGTTAAGATGGGAACTTTACTTTTATGGAGATGATCTTTATAGAAAAACATACCACTCCTATTCCAGAGCCCACCTTCTCGAAACATTGTTGTTAGTTGCAAGAGTTATTTTATGGGGATTGTACCTGTCAATTATGAGCAAAGCCTATCAAACTAAGAAATAGAAAGCCAGAGGCAACATGATGTGATTCGGTCTACTTCTTGTTTTTAATTAATTATGTTATATCTTTGTTTTGATTATACAAATGAAATTTGTTGGTTAATTTAGCCTACAGTGTGTGGAATGTCTGCATCCACTTATTGGTCATGTGATTAGCAAATGATAGAATAAATTAGACAGTGGAAGGAGTGGCACATAAGTATAATGGAATGAATCTTAGGGCTAAATATTTTTTATTCCTAGCCCTTCCAAATATTTTCAATATTGGTGCTACGCTTTCTACTTCTGAAGATGGATATTCTTCTTCTCTTCTCTCATTCCATTTTTCGTCTTTCTTCTTTTTCCTTAACTATCCTCCTAGGTTCCCTATTAATTCGATCTTGGTTACAAAGAAGTGCATCAACTCCTAATCTCCCTACCATGCCAGCGAGTTTATTTGGTTTTCAATTTGCTTGATTGACTATTATTGGCATCATGCCTTTGTCAAGTCTTTCCCCCAAGCTTTCTGGCTAGGGGTCTCTCTCTCTCTCTCTCTCTCTCTCTAGACAACTAATCGACCCCTAAACAAGTCTTTTATGAATGGCTCTAAGGATGTTATTATAAAAAATGAGTTATTCAATGCAGGATTCTAGCTAGAAGTGGTATTTTTACTAAATGGAAGATGACCAATAAGAATTTCATTTTGGTATTAGTTTGGTGGGGGGTTGGGGCGCAAATGTTATGACAAAAAAATGAGTTATACCAATGCAATGCCAAGGGAGAAGTTTAAAACTTAACACTTTCTACATCCACCAGAACGAATTCAACCCAAGTATAGAGGAGGTCCAGAACCACATACGTTCAATTACTCATATAATTGTAATAAATGTGGATGGACGTGGGAGTACCAATACCTGGTGGTGATGATGGTCGCTACAGGCTCAAAAATTGGCCAAGATTAGGCCGTGGGTCGATGGAGATCTTGGGCCGATTCCAATTGGACCAGTACGGTCCATTTCCTAACCTTTCTGCCCTAAATTCATTCATTATTCCCTTAATTTTTAAGTTAGATAATAATGTCAACCACTATCGTGGTTGTTCGCCGTTCCCAATAGCAATCACAACTGTTATGGTTTATCATTTATCATCCACCACCTACTGATCATCAAGTGCAATTTTTGTCATATAACCACATCTCTTTCTCTCTCTCTCTCTCTCTATATATATATATTTCATAAATTATATTACATAATTATATTTTTAGATTTATATATATTATTCTATTAAATTTAAAATCAATTTAAATTACAGTATATACAAATGTAGTTTTTAGGTTTAAACGATATCTATAAATAAAATATCAAATTTATTGTACAACAATTTGTCATAACAGATAATTAATTAAGTTTCTTACCTAAAAATTATTTTTGTAGATTTATTTATAAAAATAAGTAATAGATTTATTCATTTTATAACTTTCACAATTTATAAGTGTTTTATTTACCAAACATATATCATATAACTAATATATTTTAAACATATCTTATTCAAACATTTATTAACTTAAAAATATTATAAATTAAAAAATTTAGAGAAATCTTAAACAAGAAAGTTTAAAACAACCGGCCATTGAATCGAAATGAAAGGTGGAGATGAAAACAAAAAGTTATAAATTAATAATAACAAAAATTATATGTAAAAGTATGTAAATTATTAGAGGCATTCTTTTTTTTCTTTGAACATAGGAATCAAGGATAGCCTCGATACAGCGTCTTTGGAACAACGCGTTTGACGCACCCGTCACCTTCTCCCTATAATTTATGGGCAATCGAACGGGCCAAGTAAGTTTGGGTCAAATACCCGTGTTCGTGGTTCTTGTGTAGCGCAGTGATATAGTGCCGCAATGCAACACGCAACTTGGCAATACCTAATATCTAGATCTCATGCATACGACCACTTGAGCTACCCTAAGGAGTTTATTAGAGGCATTCTTTGTTGCCCTTTTAATAAGGACCAAGAAATATTGTATATAATTATATTTATTTAATTATACAAGAAAATGATCCTATTTTATTTATATTGTATATTAGTAACATATAAAACAAGTGTGAAAAACTCTTTGTAACCACCATACTTATATCCATCACTATATTAATATTTAAAATAATTAATTAAAATTATAATTATTAGTAAATTTGTCAAATGTAAAAAGCGTGGCTAAATTTTTAACACAAGAACAAAAAAATCTAACAATCAAATTTTTTCTTGAAAACACATAAAAGAGTTACTAAAAATTAATTATACTCAGATAAAAAGACAATTATGCTTAAACAAAAGTATAGTCACATATATTGATTCATAAAAATAGAATTTTGATTCTAAGTAACAATGCTAATGTGGCAACTCAAATATAATACTTAAAACTTATCTATTTAATTCTTTCAACATAATAACTTGTTAGGGTAGATCTCACATCATAATATTTGAGTTATCACATCAATGTTACTTAATATAAATTAAACAATGTTACTTAGGAAGTTAAAACTCCATACAAATATAAAAAAATATTTATCTAAGAGTTGACGCCAAGGGCAAAATGAAGAGTTCAAACATTAAACTAATATAGCCAAACATGAACTTGAGCTAGTAGAAAAAAGGCCAAGGGTTATAGCCAAAATTAAAAGCTAATTTTTAAATTAATATATTATTTTTTAACGGGTGTAAGTTATAGGAAAGGGCAATTTGTTCACGTGGTTAAGTGCTAAGTTGGACTTTTTAAATATAATTTGTGGTATTTTTTTATAATTTAATTATATTTTTAAATATAATTTTAATTTTCATCAAGAATAAAATATACTTAACAACTATTTACTATGCATAATTTATATATAATTATATTTCTTCTGGTGCTTTGTTTGTCTACATTTCATTAAACGTAGGTGACTAATGATATTTACCATACATATATTAATGAACAAAATTTATTTTAAATGTGATTGTAAAATTCAATCATTTTAACATAAAACCAACTCAATCATAACAAGAACTAAACAAACCGAACCCCTCCAAAGTAGGTTGAGTGAAAATATGAGTAAATGAACATAAAAGGTTGGGTTATCCTATATATATATATATATATATAGTCCAACTTCCCATGCCGCCGGGGATCACCAACACAGCAACCATCTACATATATATATGGTATTGTTGCTCGTCGGAGCCACCACTTCCTCCGGTGTCCACCTCATTGCAGTCACTCACGGCGGCATCTCTTCTTTCTCGGTACAACATCGTCTTGCATCACTTCAGTTGACGTAGCAGATAGCTCAAAGTCGGCTTGTTGGATACTTCTTGGACCGATCCATTCCGTGTCTTTCTCATATAATAGATAAGCAGCGCATTTTACTGGTGCAAATATTTTAGGGGTATTACTGCTAAAATAAGCGACGAATTCGGTCCAAGCATGGACCTGATCATTCACTATTTCAGAAAATGACTGAAATGGGGTGTAATGCAGGAACAAGTGATCTGAATCCAAGTATCGCCCGGAGTAGAAGCCAAATTCATCGGACATGGACATGACTGTAACATCATTGGACAACCAATAGTAATCCACACGACCTTTTGCACGAGTTGGAGCTCTAGCTTCAAAAACAGCGCATACAACAAAACCCTCGAGCTTCACATACCAATCTGGCATCAGTGGGATTCGAACAGTATCTCCCACATTATTTTGATAGCTGAAGTACCCAGGAAGCTCTCTTCCAGGAACAAAAATGGTGTATGCATTGGGCCTTGAAGTAGTAAAACCCTGCAACCCACCCACAAGGACATCAGAGAGAGAAAGAGATGGGGGGGGGGGGGAGAGAGAGAGAGAGAGAGAGACCTCAAGCTGACTTCGGAAAAGTTCAAGGGCAAGGTGGTTGTTGCTCGGCTGATTCTTTGCTAGCATATGGCAAGTACTCAATGTGAACAACTGAAGCTTTTCACAAGCAGTAAGATTGGGTAATCTTTCTAGTGATGTGCAACCATTGGCATCAATGTTAACAATACTTGATGGGAGCTCAGGCAATGTTTTCAGCTTTTTGCAATCAGACAGCCTAAGTAACAAAAGTCTGGAAAGACCACTGATGCTTGCTGACAAACTCATAAAACTGTTACCACTAAGATTTAAAAATACCAATGAGGGCAAACAGCCTAGGTTATTTGGGAGAAATCCTTCTGAAATGTTGCAATCTCTAAGATCTAGTTCTTTCAATGAGCATAAACCCGATAGATGAGGTAGCACCAAACCAATGGGATCTTGACATTTTCTTGGAAATAGAAATGTAGAAAACATAGAATTCCATCGTGTAGATGTTTCTCCCTTGCATCCACGAAATGACAAAAATTTAAGGTTCCTCGGTAATATAATGGATGATGGTGTCTGTTTAATAGCAGTCAAATCAGCACGAAGCTCCTCCAAGCTTTCCAGTTCTCCCAAATTCCGAGGCAATTTGTTAAGGTTTGAGCAGCCAAAAAGAATCAAGGTTTTGAGAAATTTCAACCCACAAATGCCACTTGGAAGACTTGTAAGTTTTTTGCAATCCCGTAGACTAAGGCCGACAAGATTGTTGAGATGTTCAACTGGCAGTTCCATGATACATGTCCCATCCAAATAAAGCTCAATTAAGCATTTTGTACATGCTAGGACTTGAGAAATATTTTTGAGTTTTGAGCAACCGGAAAGAACAAGATTTTGAAGGGATTTCAACCAACTGCTTGTAGGAAGAACCTTAAGATATTTGCAGTCCTTTAAATTTAAGAAAGCAAGTCGTTTGATGGCTCCAATGGATGGGCCAATCTCAACCAAGTTCATACAACCTTCAAGAATCAGTTTCTCAAGATTTACCACCTGTATGAAATCTGGGGTCTTGATTATGTATAACGAATAACTGAGGTCAATGTATTTCAACTTCTCTAGGGACTGTCATAAATAGCAACAAATAAAGTTTATAAGGATAAATCGGATTTCAACAACACAACCATATGTAGTTAAAGAAAAAAAAAAGCATAAAACTATTTTAGCCATACCATTGTTCCCTTCCATAGTTGTTGCAGGCAACTGTAACGCATTTTTAGTTCAACAAGCCTATTCGGTTGAAAACTTGAAGGCATTAATTTTAAAGGGTATCCATGCCAATCAAGAAGGCTTAACTCATTGGAGAGGTAGTCAAGACCCTGAGGAAGCTGAATATTATGAATCATGAGGAGTCGTAATTTGCTCATTTTTGAGAATGTACCAGGATTCAGGGACATTTCTTTAGTTTGAGAAGAAGCCAAAATTATGCCCTCAATTGCTTCTGTCCCCTAACAAACAAGGGGAAAGGGTAAGAAATTAAACATAGATGCCAATTGTCAAATGAAGTGAATGTTTTCCAAAGTGTTCTATTTCCCTTTCATTCTATTCAGAGTAAAAATAACAACATCAATGATAAAGATACTTTCTCTCTACAAGCTTAGGCTAATATATGAGAAGGTCATTAAGAATTCAACACATTTCAAGAGAGCACTTACTGTATTTTTTTCGAGAACATGGTGGATGTCACGATGATACCACAATCTGCTTCTTCTACCAGGCTCTTTTGGGGATTCTTCATTAACAATATGCCAACCCATTTCTTGTATTAGATCATGCATATCTATTTTGTTGTTCAATATTGTTATAAGCGACTTATCCACAAGAATACGTATTCCAATACGAGTGCAGAAGCCACAAGCATCCAGTATATCTATTATGTAATCTTTGCTCTCCCCTTTAAAGAAGCACGCAATGTCAAGAAAAATTTCCTTCTCTTCATGGTTCAGTCCATCATAGCTTAATTTGAGCACTTCCTGAATTTCTGCATTGGGCTGTTGCCTTATTCTGTCAACTGCACTTTGCCATTCAATTATGCTTCTGCGAAAGAGAAAAGAGCCCAAAACTCGGAGAACTAATGGAACTCCTTTAGCGTAACGAACTACACTGTCTGTGAGCCTCTCATAACCTTGTGTTGGTTGGTTTTTCCTAAATGCTTTACAACAAAATAGCTTAACAGCTTCCTCATTATTTAGTTCTTTAACTTTATACACATGATCCACTTCATAATTGTTAAGTAAATGAGTGTCTCTGGTCGTTATTATAATTCTGCTTCCTGAACCAAACCAATCAAGCTTTCCTTCAAGAGCTTCCAATTGATTTAACCGGTCCACATCATCAAGGACTACAAGAACCTTCATGTGTTGTACCCTGTTCATTATCATACTAAGCCCTCGATCAGGATTTCTTATTTTTATATCACGGTCTAAGAGGATGTCAGAGAGAAGCAATTGTTGCAATGACTCCAAACCATGTTTCTTAAAAGTTTCTCTGACATTTGCAAGGTAGCTGCTACCATCAAACTGAGAACAAATTTGGTTATAAACAGCCTTGGCAATAGTAGTCTTTCCTATACCACCCATTCCACATATCCCCACTATACGTGAATCATCCAATCCTAAACCCAACAGTGATTTCACTTCTGCTACACGAGGATCTAATCCAACAACATAATCAAGAATGATTGAATCCTTATCTCCCAGTTTACTGAGAATGTCTTTGACGATTTCTTGGACAAGTTTTGCTTCAAACCTGTCCATTAGATGAAAAAAATAAAAAATAAAAAAAATTCAAGATAAGTTTAAGAACCCAACTCATAAGAATATAGCCACATGATGAAGAGGATGAAGAGGCCATCTGGGTTCTCTCTAGCCGCATATGCATGGGATGCTTTGAAGATGAAAAGCAAGCTTTATAATGGCATTAACTAGAAAATATATGATCACATTTTTCATCACAATTACACAAGAATTGTCGCAGGAGACTGTGAAAACATATTAATTGAGCAAATATATTATACATACTTTGGCGTCCAATTGTTTTGATCAAATTTTTCTTTATTTTTGCTCTTCTTTCTCTTCCCTTTTCCAAGCTAACATGAAATAAATTAGCAAAATGTCCAAACGTCAACAATTAGGAAAGAAGAACCGAAAAAATGATAGAGCAGGAAATAGTCCTCATCTGTCAAGGAATTGAAGCCAGACCAACAATGCCCCAATAACAACTGAAGTTTCTTGAAAAAACAATCAAATCAAATATGTGTTTTTTGTGAACCAAACAAATAAAAGAAGACTTACCCGTGGGTTGTGCCATTTTCTGAATCCCACCCAGAAATGTTGGCCGCTTCCCTTAGAGCATTCCTCCATCTCTTCACCTTCTGCATCTCCTTGTCTTCGCTGGAATCTCGCTCGTGTCTGGCGAATGCTTCTCCAATGCTTCCTCTTTGTTTCCGTAAATCCGAGGGATTTACTTTATAGAACAAAGGCAAAACAGTGAGTCCCCTCGTCTTCTGGCAATCGAGGATCTTAACGAGTTCCTCCAAGCACCACTTGGAAGAAGCGTAGTTCTCGGAGAAAATAACGACGGTAAGCCTCGACTGTTCGATGGCTTTCAGGAGCGCCGGAGAAATGGATTCACCTCTCTCGAGCTTCAGGTCATCCTTGAACGTGAAAATGCCCTTCTGATCCAGAGCCGAATAGAGATGGTCAACGAAGCCGTTGCGGGTGTCTGCGCCTTTGAAGCTAATGAAGACGTCGTATTTCCGGGAACTAGACCCAGAAGGAAGAGAAGCTCCGTCCTGCAACTGGGTGCTGATGGAAGCCATTGTTCCCCTGCTCGGAAAAGAAACAGCTTTCGTGTCGAACTATCGTCTATGCTAAGCAAGTATAGAGGCCAAAAGGACGCCAGTTCAGTGAACTAAAAATACAGGTATAAACGCGGCGGGCCGACCAGTCCTTGAGGTCCGACGGCGATGTGTGTGGACTAAAAATAAACGTATTGGATGGGGGGGGGGCTGCCCTTGCCGTGTTGCGTGCAATGTACGCTTTGAACCAGAAGCGACCAGTCCTTGAGGTTCGACCGCGATGTGTGTGAACGAAAATTAAGGTATTGGATTGGGCGCGGGGGAGGGGGGGGGAGGTGCGGGTGCTGCCCTTGCCGTGTTGCGTATATTGTAATTAATTGAAATACCTTATTTGAATAGATAAACTTATAAATTACAATCATATTTTTTTCACCAAACAAAATTTTTTACCTATGTCTTTACATATTTAATTAGCTAATTTTAAAAAATATACTACACTTATTATATTAATTTTTATGTAATTTTAAAAATATATATAAATTAAATATATCACTTTTTGTTAATAGATTAAGTTTAATCCTTGTTGAATTTTTTTAAATTTAAAACTCATTTTATCAAAGCTTTGTTTTTTTTAGTAAAACTATATTGAATTTAGAATATAAAATAGATACATATATTTAATTCAACAAATATTTTTAAAATATGTAGAATCAAGGAGAATTACATATGATCGGTCCATAAGATTTAGTTTAATTGTAAAAAATATCCTTAATGTTTGAAAAAATACAAAGAGTACCATAAAATTTAATGTTATATTGTAATTTTTTATATGCTATTAGTTAATTATCAATAAATATTTAATTATATTTAAATTTATTCTCCTCTTTTTTTATTCTTTTATCTCTTTTCTATCTCCTTTATTATTTATCCATCTATTTATAATGAATGAATGGCGACATCAACTAGACTGACAAAGGGAACAACAGCGACAACAAATGGTGAAATGATGAGGTTTGTTCATAACAATGACAACAATAAAAGTAATTGCATATACTCTCTCTTTTACTTTCTGACTTCTTATAATTATTTTCTCTTTCTTTTCAAACCTATAATTGGGTTTCAAATAAAGAATTTCATTCATTCTTTATCTTTTTCTCCTTCCCCCCTCTTTTTCTCTTTGATTTTTTTTTTTTTCTTCTCTCTCACCTCCCTTCCCCTCTCTCTTCTTTGAATCCAAATCTAAATTTGAGATAAAAAGTTTTACTATCATTCTCTCTGATTTCTTATTTTGTCTCTCTGATGATAAACTCAAATTTAGTCTGAGTTCATCCATTTTCTTTATTTAAATAGTCTCCAACAGTTGGCAATTGTCAATCATAGATTGCTTGTTTTTTTATTTTTTAAAATTAAATAAGAAGAGTGAAAAAGAGAAAAGGGAAAAATGGTAAAATGACTTTTTACTTTTTTAATAACAAGGGTAATTATTATAATTCCTCAAATATCAAGAGGTTTATTACAATTTTGATAAACCTTAAGGGTGTTCTTGCAATTTTCTCAAAAAAACAATAAATATTAGATCTAATATTTTTTTATAAAAAATAAGCATGCACTCCAAAATTCACAGGTTCAATACGAAGTTATAAAAAAGTTTCACAATTTATGCTGTGGGGATTTTGTTTTAAATTTTTTATTTAATTTCTATTTACATTTCCTATTATATATATTTATATATTTTTATAAATATAAATATAAAAAATATATAATTTTTATCATACATATATTATATTTCCTAAATTATAATTACCAAATATATGTACTATAATAAATATTACTGTTTGTTTAATCGTCACCTAACCTTCTTCACTACCTATTCGTCTCTGCCATGTCAATTCGTCTCCTCCTTCACCGATCTAGTCGTCTTTGCTACCTATTTGTCTTCGTCTAAAAAGGTTTCTCCTCATACTTGCTACGTTTGTTCATTTCCTTCTTCGTCGTCTTTGGTCTTCTTCTTTGGCCATGGGCTTCTCCCTATTTGTCATGTTTAATTGCTGACGACAATCAACTACAAAGTTCATGAAGAGATGGTGAGAGCTAAGGCGAGGGATGGCAATCAATGTATTTGGCGAGCAAAAGATACATGCATTGGAGATAGCCTTACCAAGGCTAGCCGGCTTTATGGCGAGGCATGAATGGTTGCCAATTGCAGCAAGAATTGTATAATTTGCCTATCATTTGTTTGGTTGGGGGGTTTACATGTCTAATTAGAGATTTGTTTGGATGATCGAATGGTTGACATCTTTTTGTAAATCTACTCTCAAATTGAATACCCACCAAATTTGCTACTTATTCTCTCTCTCTCTCTCTCGTGTCGGGGTCTACTACGCTAATTCTAGTCGTTGGTCACTGTTTGCCACTGTTGCAGCTGCCGCCATTAGCCTCTAATGCAATCACCTCTGCTGCCATTCGTTGCCGTTAAAGCTATCGCCATCAACACTTTTGGTTGTCGTTCATTTCTGTTGCAACCTCCACCGCATATGTCGTTCCAGCTACCACAGATGCCTCCATCTCTCTCTCTCTCTTCTTGTTCTCGCCCGCAGTTTCTTCTCTTCTATTGCTGTTCACCATTGCAGTCACCGTCGATGCCTCAATCTTTGTTCGCCTTTATCGTTCTAGTTGTTGTTGTCGCCATCAAATAATATATATATATATTACATAAATATGAACCCAAATATTAAATTATAAAATATTATTTTCTTTATTTAAATTAAATAAAATACTTTTTTTATAATCAAATCAAACAATAAAATTATGATTTAGTTGGGTTGAACTATGGTTTTGTTCTATTTTTGACCTTGTGATGGATATATGAATATATTTTTTATTAAAAATAAATATTATAATATTATAGTTTATAGTTTAATTTTCATTATATAACTTAAAAAATAGAACAAAACTACAAAATGATTTTTTTTTTTAAAATAGCAAGTCAAACTAAGCTCTTAAAAGTTTCAACATGTTACAAGTCAAAATTTTAAAAGTTACAGAATGGATTTAATTTGGTCTAAATGATTTTGTATAATATATTTTTAGTTTATAGTTATATGTAAATCATTTGTATAATATATATTCTTAATTTGTGTATATTTATATTTGAGGCAGAGGATAAATTTGTAATTAAAGCATAAGGTGTCAACCATTCAACCATCCATTACGTACAACCACCATTTCCCCTTAATTTATGGTTCTTCGAATAAATGCAACACGGAGACATGTGCCATTTTGTCTCGAATCCGATATGAGGGATGACTTCCTTGGTCTGAACTTATGAATTGATAATTATATATATATATATATATTATATAATTTTAAAAATAAATTTATTTTATATTTAAAATTTAATTGTATTGAATTATTATTTTTTAGATTATTGCATTATATACTTATTTAAATTAAATAAATATTTTTTTTTTGTCTTAGGTCTAACTATCTTTCAAGAGTCAAATAAAAAACTCTCTCTTAACAAAAATAAAACAGACTCTATTACTAATAAAAAAAAAGTTAATTTATTAGTTATAAAGCTCACTCTGTTAGGAATATATATTCCCATGACCTTAGAGATTGAGTTGGGTTTTGAGAAAGAGAGCATGGACAACGAAGATGACTTAAGTGAAGAAAATTTCACCGATTGAAAATAGTTGTTGGGAAATATATATCGTCGAACATATTCATTACAAGTCATGAATTTATCAAAAGCAAGGTGATAGCGATGTAAGCCAAGACAAGACACCAACTAAGCAAGTATGCTTTGCACAACCCAGATAGCCTTAGACTTAGATTTGTCGAAACTCAAATTGGGTGTAGAAAAAAATAAGAAGCACATCAAAGAACTAAGTCTTCAATCTACGTGAGCTGAGACACATTCCAAGATGCCTTCGCACCATGTCCTAGTGCATGAGGGGCAAATTTGGTAACAGTGATACAGCCATCAAGGAAATGCCATACTTGAAGCTATCCACAAGTGCTCTACCTCAAATTTGAAAACGGAAATACTAAGCCCAAAATTAGGCTCACAAACGTCACTCATAACCTAGCATGACCCATTTAACAGATATGTTATTACTTCTGTAACATCCCAATAATTTGGGAGAAGTTAATAATTATTCATTTTGTATTTGAAGTAATTTTTAATTTATTGAAATTGAATAATTTAGTGAATAGTAGATAATTATTAATTATTATATTTATGGTGACTATCAATTATTTGTGAGTTTAAAGAAAATATTAAATTATTTGAAGATAAATAATAATTATTAAAATCAATGTTTGAGATCATTATTGGATATTTGGAGATTTAAGAAAAAATAATAATATATGTTATTTTGTGAAAATAGAGAATTAAAGGTAATTAATTAAATTATTTGAAAATGGTTAATCATTATTAATTATTGTATTGATGGGTTTAAAGAAAATATAAAATTAGTTGTATTAAAAAGAAATTAAGGCAATTAATAATCTTATTTGGGAGTATTTATGAAAATAGGAAAATAAATTAATTTAGTTGATTTTTGAAAAAATCGAGATATAAGTGTAATAAGAGAAAAATTGGATGTGGGGTGTATGTGGTAATTTTTAGAAGTCAGGGGTTTAAAGTGTGATTTGCGAAAATGGCTGGGATTGCTTTAAAATTAATGGTATGGCTATATATCTTAAAGGTGCGGCTGGAATGAATGGTAGCGCGCGAGGAAGTCCGTGGGCAAGGCGCGGGTCCTAGTCGTTGGAGGCACGCGCGGCTAGGAGAAAAGTCGAGTTTTAATCAGCAAGCCTAGCCCCAAAACGACGTCGTTTTGGGGCAAGGCGATGGGCAACCATGCCACGGCCACGTGGCACGTGCTGGGCCGTCAATTCCTAGTTGTTTTAAAGTCGAATTCGGCTATTTTTGGGCTGTAATTTAAGTAATTCCAGTGAGCAATTTAGAGAAGAAGAAGCAGCGCGCCAGATGAGAAAACTTGAGGTGAAATTGAAGTTTAAACAAGGTTTAATTGAATTTTAATTAACAATAAACAAATATGTATTAATCATTCTGTATGGTTGGAATTTTATTTTTAGGTCCGATTTTGTTAATCTTGAGAGTTTATATTAATTTACAGCGTGTATTAATTTGGTGGCATGCGAGCGTAAAAACGTTGTAATCTGCTAAAGAGAGGCAAGCTCTTTACTCCCTTCGTAACTCTCATTCGATTTATGAATTTTATATCC
Source organism: Diospyros kaki (assembly GCA_036245055.1). NCBI lineage: Eukaryota > Viridiplantae > Streptophyta > Magnoliopsida > Ericales > Ebenaceae > Diospyros > Diospyros kaki. The sequence goes on from BSEG01000010.1 coordinate 8,776,811, forward strand.
TCCCTTAACTCGATTTGGTTCCATAAATTAATTTCGTTTGTTATAAACGATTATTGTGCGAATTTTGCTTAATTAATTTAATTAGAAGACTTTTGGAGTTAAATATCTTTGTGAGCTCCTTCCATTTTATGAACCCCACGCCTTTTCTTAATTTGTTTTGGTTACGCATATTAATTCTATGAATTGAGGGTTTTATTAGCACGATTTAATTTAAATTAAACATGAGACTCATTGGGGTTTTATTTATTGTGTGCTAACGGGGGTTTATATCGCCCCCATTCCTTTCAGGATGGTGCTGAACCCAACTTGGGGACTAGATTCCTAGATGTGTGGGTTTATTTATGGATTTCTCGGGTGTGGGTCAACTAGGGCTATCGAGCAGTGGGGCAGGGGTTGGCTGTTTGATGATGTTGGAGTAGACCATTATACGGCCTTGAACTGGACCGTCAAGCGAACACTCCTAGTCATTGACCGTTAACCGGTGTCGGACACTGCTAACTAGCTCTGCCATTATGTGGATTATGTGATTTATTGTATGATTTGATATGTTGTGTTACTGTTCATGATTTGATATGCACATGGGTATGGGATGCATGTTGAGGTATTCATTTATTGAGAATGCTTGGACATGGACATTCTAGTATGGTTAGATTGCATCTGACACAGGCATATACATCGCGTGTGGTTTACTATGTGGGCGGAGCATGGCATAATGCTTGGATGTACGAGTGCCAGTGTATCTGGTTGATACTCACTACGCCATTGTATTTTTATGTGCATTGCATGGTTACTGACAGTTCATAGGTCTCGGACGACAGGATTGTTTCGAATGAGCCTATAGCTCAGTTATTCTGTAGCTTAGGTGTCGGGAGGACCGACGCGAGCATTCGGGTGATGGGAACATTGACCTGAGACGCACGCGAACAGGTATGTTAGAGATATATGTTGTCTTTCAAGGCAGCAACAGGTTGGTATGGGACTTGGGTGCCGTGTGTCTTGTGTGGGCCCCAAGGACCGGTATATGCTTTCATTATACTTTTCTACTGTGTTGAGCGTCTCATGGCTTGTGTGTGCTTGGGGATTAGTGTTCCAGGGAGAGTTTACTGGATATATTCAGCCTTTACCTTTTCTTTTCTTATGCTTGCTGAGTCTCTCGACTCACCTTGTTTTCCATCATTGCAGGTAATGGCAGTGTGGGTCAAGGGCGGGGGAGATAGCATCTAACAGTAGAGACGGTATGGTGTACAGGCAGTTTCGTCAGTCCCCGTCAACTATGATGTTTGAGAGGAATTTTCTCTGTTCTTTTTGACTATGCTAGATCTTTTCTCGTGTCTCATGTATGTCGGCACAGGAGTCTGTATTCAATTATGTATCATATTGTAACGCCCCGCTTTCCCGGGCGCCTTAATTCTTGGGACGATAAATTTTTTTTTCTTTCAATTCATACTAAGTCGCATCATTTCTCGCATCCGTCCCAAAATTTTCCTACATTACTTTATCTCGAAAGAGAGAGAATCATTATACATCAAACGCGGAAGCTAGAATCGAACCTGATATCTTACCTTAATCATAAATCAATTAATGCATCATCATTCCTCAACGTTAAACATAAATCATATCTTACCTCATCGTTTCTTAAACTTAATTCCCAATACAAAGCTTATTCATCAATAACTTAAAACATAACATAAATCCTCACTAACATTAACCCTAATTAGGGTTACACATCTACATCGTTATTCCTCATAACGTTTAGATTTCAAAAGTAGCGGAACTTAAATACATGGACTACATAACGTACATTCATCTCATCGTTCATTTCATCATGCACTTGAAAAGTGCCATTTCATGTCTCATTCATCATCGTTCCTGCTACAATCTCCATCTGAAATGTTTGAATATTCCAGGGGCAAAAGCCCAATTAGATGATAAACCATCTAAGTAAGAGTATAAAAATCATTTTCGTGCATGAATGCAAAATATCTTTCCTTTCATTTCAGTTTGAGCCGATCGTTCCTTATGCTACTCTCCATTTTTACAGTCTTCTTCCCAGGCAGAGGTGTATGGGTGCACCCTTGGAAAAGCAGCGGCCCCGGCCCATACTCTCAAACCCTTATGCGGATGCATGATCAATAATTTCATTGTGAACACATGCACATCTCATCATCAATACATGTAAATGCAATCTACATGACATATTCATATCAAGACATGACAACATGATAAAACCGTTTAAATAAAATTGGGTTTTAGAAAAACAACTTACAAATCAAACCATTTCATAAAACTAAATTAAGTTGAGAAATTCCACTTACAAACAAAGCATTTTCCATAAAGCCAAATTCATTTGGGTAGTACTACTTACCTTACTCGCATGCTCATAACATCTCGATTCTCGTGCCAAGCTTCTAACGTACTCAAATCGGATCCTCAACATACCCTGACCATCATATTCATTTAGTAACATTAATAATCTATTCCTCATAATTTCCTCATAACTTATCCTTTATTTCTTCCTATTTTTTCTCAATAATTAATTCCTAAATAATTTAAACTAAGCATTACTCAAGCATATCCTCAAATTTTTCTCTATAATAACTCATAAAATAATATTCCTAATTTACTGAAATTTTCTAGGGAATTCTGTTTACCTTAACTTAGCCTCCCAGGCTACCTCGGTATACGTGTCCTGACCCCAAAAGGCGTGTCTAACCTCGATTGCCGCACACATCCTCGATTCTCGCTCACTACCTTGATTCTTGTAGATTACCTCACTTCTCATGCATTTACCTCGATTTTTATGCGACATCTTAATTTTCGCGTGTCGCCTCAATTTTCGTGCATCGTCTCAAAACGCATGTCCAAATCATTTTTTTCTAGCCAAAAGCTTCGGAATATCATTACATCTTCATTTCCTAATTTTCAAGATTTTTCAATATTTTTTCCAATTTCTTTTCTTTTTCTTCCTTTTCTTTTCTTATTTTTCTTTTTCTTTTTTCTTCTTACTGTTCATCTTCTTCCTCTCTGCAACGCCTCCCCTGCATCTTCTCTTCTTCTTCTTTCTTTCTTTCCTTTCTTCTTCTTCTTCTTATTTCTTCTTCTTCTTCTTCTTCTTCTTCTTCACCGTTTCTTCTCTGCGGCTGCAACGCACAAGGCTTCCATGGCCGCGCGAAACAGCTGGTTGCCCCAACCGCCGCCTCGGCCATCCTCGACGTCGCTGGCCGCGCTAGCTTCTTCCGATCCCCTCCCGAGCTTCTAACGACCCCTCTGACCTCGCTGGACATCGCCACCATCATCCTCGACCTCCCGCGCACAGCAACGGAGCTACTGGCTATGGCTGGTTGCTCGCTTCAGCGAACAGCCATGGCCGAGCTTCAAGGTCTCTCTCTCTCAGCAGCTCTTCCTCTCGTTCTCGGCTTTTCTCCATATCTCTCGAGCTTGCTCTCACTCTCTCGGCATCTCTCTTTCTCGCATAAGCTCTCGCGAGCTCTCACATTCTCTCATTTCCTCACTGCTCTCGGCCATGCTTGCAGCCATGGCCGATTCGGCCATTGCTACAACTCTCTCCTCTCACTCTTGCTCTCTCTAAATATATATATATCGAATATGGAAGCTTGGGCGCCACTCCAGAAACCCCTCTGCCCAATGCTCTCAATTCCAATGCTGCCCCCCCCCCCCCCCCCCCACGCCTCCCTTATGCGTGCATTGCCAAAATCTAGAAATTCCCCAAGTCCCTCACGCGCACGTGCATACATATAAATACATTATATATAGTATGCATTTTATACTCATATAATAATACAAAATTACATAATTAATCTTCCTATTTAATCTTAATTACACTTGAGAACATCTTAAATTGCAATTAGACCCTCTAACAACCCATTAATTTACATTACAATACTTTAAATCCAAAATTAATAACTTCGGGTTTATTTGTTAAAACTGATTTCGCCCCCAGGTCTTTACCGGGTCCTTGATTCATCCCGCAACCCCTAAAGGGTTGATCGTCATGTAAAACTGGAGCCCCCCTAGGGTTCTGTTGAATTTTCGGACGTCTCCTATGAAAATTCGGTATTTCAGCCTGGTCCAAAGCTGCATTTTAGCTGTACCGAAAACCATCTTAATTCCAATTTATTTTACTTCCATAAATCATTTCTTGGAATGCTCATTGAAACCATGCCATTTTCCATAGCCAATTACACCCCGAGGCATTCCTTTCAGTCGATTCGGCAATTTATTTTGCTATCAAGCCTATTTTTTGGTATTCAAACCTTACTTAAATGACGTGACAACTTTACGCCGAAATGGGGTCTTACACATATGACTGCTTTGCTAGCGGAGTACCCATAGTGCATGCATGTGTATAGTTTAGCTTCCGATGTTTTAATTCTTGTGTATGCATACCAGAGTAGTTTCATTCTTCCACCTCCCGTAGGCGCTCTCGTTCAAGTAGTCTAGATGGTTGAGATATCCAGGCGAGGGTGCTTATAACTTTACCATGCCATTTTACTAATAGCATGTATGGTGCAAATGTGAGGAGTCATTCATTAGTTGCTCAATGTTTGACTCGACAGAAACTCGTTTGAGTTCATTCATTAGAGTAATCGAGTCAAATTCGAGCTAAACTTTAAAATTTGATTTGTAAACGATCCGAATTTAAGTTTAATAAAACCCAACTCATTAAAACTTCTAAACATATTCGATTAGAATCTCATAAATACTAATAGGTTTAGTTAGATGTTCATAAACATACTCAATTGAAAATTTATGAATAGTTCGTGAACACACTTGTTTATAAATATATTAATATATTTATTTATAATTTTATAAATATATTATCTAACATAAAGTTATCAAACTTTAAATTATTATAATAATATAATTAAATTAAATATGTTTAAAATTATTACATATATTAATTTAATTATTTAACATAATGATAATAATATATATAATAAAGTAAAATAACAAAATTAGGAAGAATCTTTTTAGAAATTAGTTTAATTTAAACATAATAACAAACCACCTCAAAACTTAATCAAGAGAGAAAAAAACCTAAAATCTAGGGTATTCTGTTTATCCAGCCTTCATTGCCGTCTTTTTCCGTGACACTTTGCTTGCATGGCCTTCATAGTTAGGTTTTTTTTACCTTCATTACCATCGCCTTCATCCTATTAGCCTTCGTCTCTGCATCGCTTCTCAATGTGCTTTAATCCCTAGTTTGTCAATTTGTCACCAATGTGCCTTAATTTGCAGTTCGTTGCTAACCCAGATCAAGAAGGTGTCATTGTCGGCCGTTGCTCTTGACCATCGACCGTCGCTTGTGGCCCTAGACCGTCGATCGTCGCCCCAACCATTGCTACCTATTATGTTCTCTCTGGTTTTGATGACCTAGATCTAGACCGTTGCCCCCGACCATCGATACCTATTCTATTCTCTTTAGTTTCAAGGACCTATTAAGTCCAGCTTATTGTCTAGCGTTGCAATGTCCTTGCTCTAGCGGCCCTTTGATTCAAGCTTCCCATATGTGTTCAAACTCCTACAACGTCATAGCTTCCTGCTCTAGCAAGTTACTATGCCATTATAATGAATGGATTCGTTTGGTGATGATCTGTTCGCTAACCCATCACCTTCAATTTTTGAAAGATGTCTTGAATCTCTGCAACCACAACCCTTGTCATTTCTTAGTTTATCCTAACACTAGTATGCTAAATGGAGTCGCTCACAACCCTATGAGAGACTTCCAAAATGTTAACCCATTTTCCCGGTTAGATGGGAGAAATGACCTACTGTGGTCTCAAGTAGTGAGAATGCTCTTAAAAGGTAAAGGGAAGCTAAGTTATTTTGATGTAATGGGACCACCAAAAGAGGACTTGAGATTTGCAACATGGCACGAGGAAGACTCGATAATTTTGTCATGGTTGTGGAACTCTATGCAGCTTAAAATTAGCCACAATTACATATTTCTATCCACTGCCTAGGAGGTATGGGAAACTGTTCAGAAGACATACCTAAAAATGCAGGAGCCTTAATGTTTGAAATCAAAACCAAAATCACATCTACGAAACATGTAGGTTTTTCTATGACTGACTATTATAATATACTGAATGGCTTGTGGTTAGGACCGAGGTAACTCGAGGTTCGCCATGCTGGTTTGATATAAAACCGAGGTGACTCGAGATCTGGTGATTCATGTTTGATACTCTAAACAACATTGAGAAAATATAATTCTTTATTTCTTAGAATTATACAATGATTTCCCTTTTCTCTTTATAGAGGAAGAAAATAATACAAAAGAAAAATAACAAAAAAAGAAATAGGAATATACATAGAATCTAAGATATATACAAAATATTCTATCTTCAAAAAATACTTCTATTTCTACACTCCCCCTCAAGCTGGCTTGAAGATATCTTCCATGGCAAGCTTGCTCACAAGTTTCTCAAACTGAGTTCTATGTTGTAACACCCCGATTTTTCTTACCGAGCATGTCACTATGCTGGGTCCCATTATACAAACATAAATACAAAAATTTCATGTCACTCACGGAACCCACCTTAAAACTCAGGTATCGGGTTCCAAGCAAAACCCTCCCAACATTAACAACGACAACCGCGGAAGCAATAATCGGAACCTGATATGGTACATGCTTTAATCATAAACTAAGAATATGTACCATTACATTTCCAATACTTAATTACATGGATGCCATCCCTTGAAACAACAACCGATCAAACGTAGCCAAAACACACATAGGGTTTACATAGGTTTCGTACAAAATCCAAGACATGCTAAACAAGCTACATATAGAAGATAACTTAATCTCCGGCTACCTCCTTTCCTTTAGAGCTACTTGCCACACCTGGAACGTTCTAATATTCCAGGGACATAGTCCAGTTAGAAGATGAATCTTCTAGTGAGAAACTCCAAAAAAACAGTTTATATTGATGCATGAATAGGTATGAAACATATGAGAAAAATAACGAGAACTATTACGAAGTGTCTCGTGAACATGGATGCCTCCAACGAGAGTTTTCTCAACGACGCACGCAGAGCACCTCTCAGGAGATCCCTAACCATGCCACCCTGACCCAACCTCATAGAACTCATGCAAGCACCACACCCACTGTCTCTTAGGCTCACGGTATTCCTCACGAGAGCTTTCTCGATGGCGCACGCATAGCGCCTCTCGGGAGATCTCCGACTTTTACCTTCGGGCAACAACAAATAGGTACAACAATATGGCCACACGGATTTTATAAATACAATAGTTGAAAACCGACAGCATATGTTTTCAAGGGAATCACATATCACATATGCAACATGATTTCGCGTAAAAAGGACAACAAGAGTTTGCAAAACACATTTCAGGCAATATAAATTTCCCATAAGGAAACAAAATAGGGTTTAAAGTATAGGAGTCTCACGTAAACCAAGTTTTACGAAGATAAGAGCGCTCACCTTTAGGTACAACTTCAAATTTCTCGAAAGCGTGCACTACCTCGATTTGCGTGCCAAGTCTCGAAACTCACACCAAATCCCAAACTTAGGCCCCAAGGCACCTACACACCATATTCCATCAATAAATACCTCCACCAATTTATTTCACATTTCCTTCACTTTCTTTCTTTAATTTCTCCCTATTTTACTCACTGGCATCTTCAAATAAATATCTACACACCTATTTCACCAAATACTTTTACACAACAATTCCTAAAATATTTTTCTAGGAATTTTAAAAGAAATTCAGAATATACCTCAAGCGCACGCGCCCCTACGCGCCTGACGCGTCTCTGCGCGTGCACTGCACGTGCATCATCTTCTCTGGCGAGCTGCTCGCCGGCCGACACCGGAAATCGACCTCGATCACACCCCTTGAAAGGCCTCTTCAAGTCGATCCCAACGCCACCTCTTGCTGCCCGAACGAAGCACCGGAGGCCCTCCGATTGGCCGGCCAAAGTCTCGGTCGACGCTACCGCCTCCCACTCCGATCTGCTTCGAAACCCTTTCAAATCAACACAAAAACGCCTCAAACTCTCCAGAAACCTCTTTCAAGACATGGGCTTCAAAAGCCCTATGCTTTTAACCCTCAATTTGTTCGGATGACCCTCCGATTTGAAGCTCCAAATCACAAACTTTCGGCCAAAACCCTAACTCTCAATCCGGCTATTTATAGCCTCAATCGAGCCTTGAAACTTCCATATACGTCTTGCTCGATGCCTCAAACACCTCCCCATGCCCTTGGATGACAAAAATCAGGTGACCAAGCCCTCAAAAAATCCGATTGCAGGTTCGGCCATGGCCGACCCATTTCTTCGATTTTTCTGGCCGCCTCGATGCTCGTCGACGGCGTGGCTTGGTTCCTCGAGCCTTCCCTGACCATTCCCTCGATATCCCTTTGGTCGGATGCCTTGATCGACCACCTCCAAGATGCTGGTCGGCCATGGCTGGTTCCAAATTCTTGAAAATTCCAGTTTTGCCCTTTAACTTTGATTAATTACACTTTGGCCCCTCTCATCAACCCCTGAACTTTATTTTATTACCATTAGGACCCTCATGTTTCAAAACTCATACTTCCTCTTTTGATGATCCCGAAAAATCATCGTTTCGACCTCCCTCCGGCCGATTCGACAAATTTTAAGAAATTACACTTTGGCCCAAATTTTTGTTTTGGCCTTAAATCCATCTGTTTCTTCCAAAAACCACTTAAGGGTTGTTCAATACACCAAATATTATCCTCCTCAACGTTTCATTGACTTCCTGGAAGCCCCTACGACTATTCGGTATTTCAGCCCACATCTCAGCTGCGTTTTTAGCAGTACCGAAAACCGTTCCCAATCAAATTTCTTTCAACCCCATAAATCATATCTTAGGATACTCAATAATGCCACATAATTTTCCTTAAGCATCTAGGCTCCAAAGCACTCCCTCCAGTTGATTCGGCGATTTACCGCCCTTTCAAGCCGATTTTTTAGTATTTTAAACTTACCTAAAATACGTGGCAACCTTACGAAAATATGGAGTATTACATATGTACTCCTTTTGTAAGAATGTCATCCACTTGGTCAACTATTGGAATGTAGGGCATACAAATTACTCCATTATCAATTTTTTCCTTAATAAAGTGTTTATCCACCTCTACATGCTTTGTCCTGTCATAAAGAACTGGATTATAAGCAATAGAGATTGTAACTTTATTATCACAGTAAACTTTAGCTGAAAAGGAAATAGAGACCCTTAAGTCTAATAGAAACCTGTTTATCCACATGATCTTACAAATACCATGAGCAATTGCACGAAATTCAGCTTCAGCACTGCTTCTGGCCACCACATTTTGTTTCTTTCTTCTCCAAGTAACAAGATTACCTCCCACAAAAGTGCAGTACCCTGATGTAGATCTTCGGTCAGTTATACTACCTGCCCAGTCCGCATCTGTATATGCCTCTACATGAAGATGTCCATGTTTTCTAAAAAGTAGACCTTTCCCAAAGGTTCCCTTTAGGTATTGCAAAATTTTGTAGGTAGCTTCAAAATATTGTGAACCAGGTAAGTGCATAAATTGACTTACAACACTTACAGCAAAGGTTATGTCTGGTCAAGTATGGGATAAATAGAAAAGTCTACCCACAAGTCTTTGATATTTCCCCCTTTCTACCACATTCATAGCCTCGACAGGTTGAAGTTTTAAGTTGGGTTCAATGGGAGTTTCAGCAACCTTACACCCAAGCATTCCTGTTTCACTGAGTAAATCCAGAATATACTTACGTTGGTTGACAAAGTTCCCCTTCTTAGATCTTGCAAATTCCATCCCAAGAAGGTACTTTAGAGGATCCAAGTCCTTGATCTCGAACTCATGAGCTAATCTCCTCTTAAGCTCTTCAATCTCTCCCTTGTCATCACCAGTCATTATTATATCATCCACATAGACAATGAAGATTGCTTTCTTACAGTTGTTGGCGTGCTTGAAGAATAGTGTGTGGTCTGTTTGGCTTTGAATGTAACCATAACTTTTCAATGCCTTTCCAAATCTTTCAAACCACGCTTTCAGAGACTGTTTTAGACCATACAATGATTTTTTTAAACAACATACCTTGTTTGTACCGAGACTCTTTTCAAACCCTGGTGGAAGATCCATAAACACTTTTTCTTCTAAATCACCATTTAGGAAGGAATTCTTTACATCAAATTGATGGAGTGGCCAATTAAGATTCACTGTAAGGGAGAGGAGAACTCGAATAGAGTTTATTTTAGCTACTGGAGAAAATGTTTCTTGATAGTCGATGTCGTATGTTTGGGTGAAACCCTTAGCAACCAGCCTTGCTTGTATCTTTCAATGCTCCCATCTGCCTTACATTTTATAGTAAATACCCATTTATAACCTATTGTTGCTTTGTCCTCTTGTTTGTTCACAATCTCCCAAGTTCCATTCTTTCTAAAAGCACTCATTTCCTCCTGGACTGTTAACTTTCAATTTGGGTCACCAAGGGCATCCTGAATTGTTCTTGGGACATGCAGGTTAGAAATATTTGAAAAAAAGGCCTTATGATGATTAGACAAATTTTGGTATGATAGGTATTTAGTAATTGGGTGTTTGGTACAAGATCTCACTCCTTTCCTAGTAGTAATAGGGACATCAAGATCAGACAAATCAAATGAAGAATAATCTATAGGAGTGAGTTTAGAGTTACCATGAGAAGAAGAAGAACTATCGGAAATCCCATCATTCGAAAACGTCGATTGTTCAATTGTTAGAGAAATATTTGGATTGATAGTATTCTTTAGGGTTTGTCTTCTAGTATAAAACTGAAGCTCCGATTTTGGAATATTTTGATCTGTTTGTGGTAATTCTCCACCTGGTTCCAATCCCATCACGCTAGGCACCAGTGAACTAAACACACCTTGTTCCACAGTATTTAGTACATTTTTATCCTTGAGTTGTTTATCAGAGTGGAGGGGAGCACCAATCATGGTAGGACGAGGATCCTCAACATTAGAATTCAAAAAATTATCTTCTTTCTCAATATGCTCCCCCTAGAGATGATTTTTGGGAAAGTAGGGTTGAGTTTTGAGGAAAGACACATCCATACTAATATAAGTTTTTTTGGTAATATGATTAAAGCATTTGTACCCTTTTTTATTTGGTGCATAGCCCAGAAAGACACATTTTTCGGCTGTGGGATCCAATTTGGAACGAAAAATGTGAGGAACATAAACAAAGCAAGTGCATCCAAAAACTTTTAAGGGTAACTCAGAATATATACGACAGAGAGGGAAGAGTTGTTTTAAAGAGTGTAAGAGAGTTTGTAATTGTAGAACACGAGTGGACATACGATTGATGAGATAGGAAGCGGTTAAAATTGCATCACCCCAGAGGTATTTAGGGACATTCATAGAAAACATGATGGCCCTGGCAACCTCGAGTAGATGTCGATTTTTTCATTCAGCAATACCATTTTGTTGGGGAGTTTCATGACAAGTGGATTGATGTAAAATTTCTTTTTCTTTTAAAAAACCTCCCAAAGATTCATTAAAATATTCAATGCCACTATCAGATCGAAGAATACAGATTTTTGTGTTAAATTGAGCTTCAATCAAATGGAAAAAATCCTTGAAAGTTCTAGACACATCTGTTTTCTTTGCAAGTAAGTAAACCCAACAAAGTCGAGTATGATCATCAATAAAAGTAACAAACCACTTTTTGCCAGATAAAGTGGAGACCTTAGAAGGGACCCAAACATCAGTATGTATTAAATAGAATGGTTTTGAAGGACAATAAGGTTTTGAAAGAAATTGAACACGATGATCGTTGGATAAATGAAAACTCTCGCATTGAAACATAAAAGGATCCACTCCTTTAAACAACGTAGGAAATAAATATTTCAAGTAAGGAAAACTGGGATGGCCTAGCCTAAGATGCCATTGCATTATTTGATTAGAAACAGAAGTAGAACTAATACCACTTAGCCTGTGAGCTTTTTTATTACGCAAGACATCCCCATCCAAATAGTAGTGCCCGTTTATTTCTTAGCACTACCAATCGTCTTCCCCGAGTTCTAGGCTTGAAAAATGCAATAGGAATCAAAAAAGATAACACGACAGTTAGAATCTTTGGAGAGTTTACTAACAGAAAGAAAATTGCAGGCAAGTTTAGGAATATGGAGTACTGATTGAAGATCAATATTCTCAGAAAGTTTAATGAGACCTTTACCTGCAATAGGTGAAAGACTAGCATCGGCAATTCTTATTTTTTCACTACCAGAATAGGGAACATACAAGTTGAAGAGATGAGATAAACCAATTATATGATCAGATGCTCCTGAATCAATGATCCATGGAACAAATTGAAAAGAGCTAGATAGGGCAAAAGAGTTTCTACCTAAATAGGCCAAAGAACAATTGGGTGTATCAGGGGACAGATTAGGCTTTAGCAGTTGCAAAAGTTGATCAAGTTGCTCTTTGTTGAATGGTCCTACATCAGCTTCATGAGCAGTAGGTTGGGATCACTTCGATCTAGACTTCCAATTGGCTGGCTTGCCATGAAACACACAATAGGTCTCCCGAGTATGGCGTGGTTTATTGCAATGATTGCACCAAACATGAGGTTTTTCTTCCGCCTTTCATTGACTCGCAATATGCCGTCCACCAACATTAGCATCAGCAGTCACAAGTGCCATATTTTCAGATAACCCACTTTCTCCATTCTTTTTCTTACTCGACATAACCAGTCTTCGGCTTTCTTCACGCTGAACTTCAGATAAGGCTTCACTAAGAGATGGAAGTGGATTTCTACCGACGATCCTCCCTCGGACTTCATCATACTCAACATTGAGTCCAGCAAGAAACTTAAATACCCAGTTAGCATCGACCATTTTCTGATAATACTTGCAATCTTTTGTGTTTTTCTACTCATATGTATTGAAGAGATCCAAGTCCTGCCAAATGCTCTTTAAAGAATTAAAATAAAGGGTGACAATATCACTACCTTGTCGAATCTCACCAAGTTTCAAGTTGAGCTCATAGATTTGGGATTGATTCCCCAAATCGGAATACATGGCAGTGACTTCATCCCATAGTTCTTTTGCTGTAGAGAAGCACATATAGTTCAAACTTATCTCTTCCTCCATGGAGTTAACAAGCCATGTCATCACCATTGAATTCTCGACATCCTAAATGTCATATAGCGAGTCTTTACTATATGGGGTTAATGTGGCGCCAGTCAAATAGCCAATCTTTCCTCGACCTCGAATGTACATATGAACAGATTGCGACCAACGCAGGAAATTGGTACCATTGAGACGAATGGAGTTTCGAGGAACTAGAAACTAGGCTTGAGAAGACTGGGATTACTGGGTCGGAGTGACTGAAGATGTAGAGTCATTCATGATGGTTGAAGAAACGGATTAAGGCAGTAGAAGTAAGGACCCACTAGCAGCTGGATCTGGATCTGGATTAGTACAAATCTGGAGACCCTAGCAGAGACCCACAAATCTAGATACTTGGATGGGTACCCAGTTGTCCAATCTGAACAATAGAGGTCCAGTACGAACAATAGCACAAACCGCACGAATAAAGCACGAACGAGGCACGAACGAAGCAGCAAGAGTGAAGGATTGGGGTGGCTTTGATGCGCGATGCAGAGTCAACCGTCGCTACAGCAACAAGTGTGAATGTTCGATGCGTGATGGAGAAGCAACATGAACGATGGATAGGAGTGGCTCTAGAGTGCAACGCCAACCTTCGCAACCAAGGATGGCGACAGGTGCGACTGATGAAAGCCGACCTTCACGAGAGGCTAGGAGATCGCGACCGTTCCAGAGGTGGGAACCCACTGGAGAACAGTGACGACTGAAGATGCAGCAACGGTCGGGATGGTCGGATCTCAGAGGTGGCGGCCGATGTAAAGGCGGTGGCAGCCGAAGGATGGTCAATGAAAGACGACGGCACTTCTAGGGTATGGCAGAAGAATAGAGGAAATTAAGGTTTCACAGTTGAACGGCTGTGATTTAATCCTAATTCCTGCTCTGATACCATCTAAACAAGATTGAGAAAATATAATTCTCTATTTCTTAGAATTATACAATGATTTCCCTTTTCTCTTTATAGAGGAAGAGAATAATACAAAAGGAAAATAACAAAAAAGGAAATAGGAATATATATAGAATCTAAGATATACACAGAATATTCTATCTTCAAAAAATACTTCTATTTCTACAGATACAAAGCATGGCTTGAGCAGGACCGAGGTAACTCGAGGTCTAGCCATGTTGGTTTGATATATGACCGAGGAGACTCAAGGTCTGGTAATGAATGTTTGATACAAGGCATGGTTTGAGCGGAACCGAGGTAACTCGAGGTTCGGCCATGTTGGTTTGATATGAGACCGAGGTGACTCGAGGTCTGGTGATGCGTGTTTGATACAAGGCATAACTTGAGCGGGACCGAGGTAACTCGAGGTCCGGCCATGCTGTTTTATATGAGACCGAGGTGACTCGAGGTCTAGTGATGCTTGTTTGATACAGGGCATGGCTTGAGTGGGACTGAGGTAACTCGAGGTTGAGCCATGTTTGTTTGATATGAGATTGAGGTGACTCAAGGTATAATGATGCCTGTTTGATACAAGGCATGGCTTGAGCGAAACCAAGGTAACTCGAGGTTCAGCCATGTTGGTTTGATATGAGATCGAGGTGACTGTGCCAAACTAACCCCCGTCCCTGTCTGATCTCGGGGATGGTAGATGGCACGACAAGAGAGCGATCGCGATGGCCCTGAGGTCTTCCGGTTAGGGTAGACCCGGGCGTTTTCGGGAAGGACTAATCACGTCGATTCGAACCCTGAGCATGGCAAAGGAAAGAAAGAAACCCAGAGAAATCAAGAGCAGTCAGTCTTCAAGATAAAAATAATTCGAGTCGAACAACTTCCAATTTTATTTAATGATGAGTAATCGTATAATACATAGGTGAAGGCCTAATGTGAGAATACTGAATGTTGGGAATGAAAAAGATGAAATTTTGGCTTGGGTTCGTATTGTTATAACGAACAACAAATCTTTGAGCAAATGAATAAATTAACGGATGAAATTGGCTTATAACAAGGGAAACTCAAATGGCGGCTTAGTTGTATTATCTTCGTAGGTTGGCTACATTCTACGATCTCAGCAGGGGCTGCCCCGAGAGTTTAGCAAAGTGGTAGGTTTCGTTGCCCCGAGGTTACTACTGACCAAGTCTCCTTAAATTTTTTTAGGCCTAACCTTCTTATTAAATTTTCGGTTGCCCTTTGCTTGGCATCTTGCTCACGGATATGACTCTGGTCTCGGATCTCCTAGATGAGATCAAGGTCGCCTCTTTGTTCTTCGTTATTAATGTCCTCTTAGAAATGTTGTCGTTTAGGACTGGGCTCCCCAACCTCCACGGGGATCATCATTTTGGACCCGTAGGTAAGTTGAAAGGAGGTCTCCCTGGTTGAAGATTGTGTTGTAATGAAATTATGGGGTAGGTAAGTTTTACCGACCTCACGGTGGGAGTCAAACTTTCCTTCCGACCCAAAAGGGAGAGTTCAGACACGAGCTTGAGACGATCGAGCGATAGGCTTAAGGCAATTGAATGGACTCTGGTGGCCTAAATAGCCGGGGAGAGGGGGGGCTGGCACCTATAAGTACTTCGATGCTTAAGTGAGAATGGGAATTGGTAGATATTAGTAGGGCTAGAGAAGAACATACCTTGATTTGTGATCAGACTGGTTTATATCAGTATGCATGCTTGCCTCAGGTGTCGCAAGGTGATGGGACTGTGGTATCTGATGCCAATGAGACTCCCAGACGAAGACATGGTGTGGATGGGACCGACAGTAAATGTAGATGGAACTTGTAATAAATGTGGATGGATGTGGGAGCAGCAATACCCGATGGTGATGATAGTCATTGCAAGCTGAAATTGGGTTGAGATCAGGCCATGGGCCGATGGGGACCTTGGGCCTCTATTAGGCCAGGTCCAATTGGACCAGTATGGTCCATTTCCTAACCTTTCTTCCCTAAATTCATTTATTATTCTCTTAATTTTTAAGTTAGGTAATAATGTCAGCCACTACCATGGCCGTTCATTGTTCACAACAACAATCACAAATGTTATTGTTTATCATTTACCATCTACCATCTACTGATCATTAGTTGCAACTTCTGCCATATAACCACGTCTCTCTCTCTCTCTCTCTCTCTCTCTACATATATATATCATAAATTATATTGCATAACTATATTTTTAGATTTATATATATTATTCTAATAAAATTAAAATAGGTTTAAATTACAGTATATATAAATATATTTTTAGGTTTAAATGATATCTATTAATAAAATATCAAATTTATTGTACAACAATTGATAAAATATTTCCCTTTGTCTCAACAGATAATTAATTAAGTTTCTTACCTAAAAATTATTTTTGTAGATTTATTTATAAAAATAAGTAATAGATTTATTCATTTTATAACTTTCACAATTTATAAGTTTTTTATTTACCAAACACATATCATATAACTAATATATATTAAACATGTCTTATTCAAACATTTATTAACTTAAAAATATTATAAATTAAAAAATTTAGAGAAATCTTAAACAAGAAAGTTTAAAACAACCCGCCATTGAATCGAAATGAAAGGTGGAGATGAAAACAAAAAGTAATAAATTAATAATAACAAAAATTATATGCAAAAGTATGTAAATTATTAGAGATATTCTTTTTTTTTTCTTTTAACATAGGAATCAAGGATAGCCTCGATACAATATCTTTAGAATAGCGCCTTTAACGTATCTGTTACCTTCTCCTTATAACTTACGAGCAATTGATCAAGCCAATTCTCCTTATAACTTATGAGCAATCGATCAGGCCAGATAAATCTTGGTTAAATATTTGTACTCGCGACCTTTGTGTAGCACAGTGATATAGTGTTGTAATGCAACACGCAACTTGACAATACCTAATACCTAGATCCTGTGCAAACGACCAGTTAAGCTACCCAAGGAGTTGATTAGAGGCATTCTTTGTTCCCCTTTTAATAAGGATCAAGAAATATTGTATATAATTATATTTATTTAATTATGCAATAAAATGATCCTATTTTATTTATATTGTATATTAGTAACATATAAGACAAGTGTGAAAAACTATTTGTAACCACCATACTTATATTCGTCACCATATTAATATTTAAAATAATTAATTAAAATTATAATTATTAGTAAATTTGTCAGATATAAAAAGCATGGCTAAATTATTAACATAAGGACAACAAAATCTGACAACCAAATTTTGTCTTGAAAACACATAAAAGAGTTACTAAAAAATAATTATACTTAGATGAAAAGACAATTATGCTTAAACAAAAGTATAGTCACATATATTGATTTAAAGAAATAGAGTTTTGATCCTAAATAACAACCCTGATGTTGCAATTCAAATATAATATTTACGTGAAACTTATCCTTTTAATTTTTTTAATATAATAACTTAATTAGGTTAATCTTACATCATTATATTTGATTTGTCATATTAATTATAAATTAAACAACGTTGCTTAAGAGATCAAAATTCTTTAAAAATATATTATAAATATAAAAAAATATTTACCTAAGAGTTGACAGCAAGGACAAATTGAAGAGTTCAAACATTAAACTATTATAGCCAAACATGAACTTGAGTTAGAAAAAAGGCTAGGGGTTATAGCCAAAATTAAAAGCTAATTTTTAAATTAATATATTATTTTTTAACGGGTGTAAGTTGTAGGAAAGGGCAATTTGTTCACGTGGTTAAGTGCTAAGTTGTATATAATTTAATTATATTTTTAAATATAATTTTAATTTTCTTCAAGAATAAATAATACGTAACAACTATTTACCATGCATAGTTTATATATAATTATATTTCTTTTAGTGCTTTGTTTGTCTACATTTCATTAAACGTAAATTTATTTTAAATATATATTAATGAACAAAATTTATTTTAAAAGTGATTGTAAAATTCAATCATTTTAACATAAAACCAACTCAATCATAACAAGAACTAAACAAACCGAACCTCTCCAAAGTAGGTTGAGTGCATATATGAGTAAATGAACATAAAAGGTTGGGTTATCCTATATATATATATATATATATATATAGTCCAACTTGCCATGCCGCCGGGGATCACCAACACAGCAACCATATATATAGTCCAACTTGCCATGCCGCCGGGGATCACCAACACAGCAACCATGTATATATATATATATATATGGTATTGTTGCTCGTCGGAGCCACCACTTCCTCCGGTGTCCACCTCATTGCAGTCACTCACGGCGTCATCTCCACTTTCTCGGTATAGCATCGTCTTGTATCACTTCAGTTGACGCAACAGATAGCTCAGAGTCGGCTTGTTGGATACTTCTTGGACCGATCCATTCCGGTTCTTTCTCATTCTCATATAATAGATAAGCAGCGCATTTTACTGGTGCAAGTATTTTAGGGGTATTACAGCTAAAATAAGCGACGAATTCGGTCCAAGCTTGGACCTGACCATTCACGATAAAAGAAAATGATTGAAATGGGATGTACTGCAGGAGCAAGTGATCTGAATCCAAGTATCGCCCGGCGGAGGAGCCAAATTCATAGTACGTGGACATGACTTTAACATCATTGGACAACCAATAGTAATCCATACGGACTTTTGCACGAGTTGGAGCTTTAGCTTCCAAAACAGCGCATACAACAAAACCCTTGAGCTTCACATTCCAACCTGGCATCAGTGGGATTCGACAGTATCTCCCATATTATTTTGATAGCTAAAGTACCCAGGAAGCTCTCTTCCAGGAACAACGATGGTGTATTCTGCGAACCTTGAAGTAGCAAAACCCTGCAACCCACCCACAAGGACATCAGAGAGAGAAAGAGAGGGGGAAAGAGAGAGAGAGAGAGAGAGACCTCAAGCTGAATTCGGAAAAGTTCAAGGGCAAGGTGGTTGTTGCTCGGCTGATTATTTGCTAGCATACGGCAATTACTCAATGTGAAGTCCTGAAGCTTTTCACAAGCAGTAAGGTTGGGTAATCTTTCTAGTGATGTGCAATCATCAGCATCAATGGAAACAAGACTTGATGGGAGCTCAGGCAATGTTTTAAGCATTTTGCAATCAGACAACTCAACGAAAATAAGTCTGGAAAGACCACTGATGCTTGCTGACAAACTCATAAAACTGTTACCACTAAGATTTAAATCTTCCAATGAGGACAAAGAGCCTAGGTCATTTGGGAGAAATCCTTCTGAAATGTTGCAATCTCTAAGATCTAGTTCTTGCAATGAGCATAAACCCGATAGAGGAGGTAGCACCAAACCAATGGGATCTTGACATTTTCTTGGAAATAGAAATGTAGAAAATATAGAATTCCATCGTGTAGATGTTTCTCCCTTGCATCCACGAAATGACAAAAATTTAAGGTTCCTCAAGAATATAATGGATGATGGTGTCTGTTTAATAGCAGTCAAATCAGCACGAAGCTCCTCCAAGCTTTCCAGTTCTCCCAAATTCTGAGGCAATTTGTTAAGGTTTGAGCAGCCAGAAAGAATCAATGTTTTGAGAAATTTCAACCCACAAATGCCACTTGGAAGACTTGTAAGTTTTTTGCAATCCCGTAGACTAAGACAGACAAGATTGTTGAGATGTTCAACTGGCAGTTCCATGATACATGTCCCATCCAAATAAAGATCAATTAAGCATTTTGTACATGCTAGGACTTGAGAAATATTTTTGAGTTTTGAGCAACCGGAAAGAACAAGATTTTGAAGGGATTTCAACCAACTGCTTGTAGGAAGAACCTTAAGATATTTGCAGTCCTTTAAATTTAAGAAGGCAAGTCGTTTAATGGCTCCAATGGATGGGGACAATCTCAACCAAGTTCATACAACCTTCAAGAATCAGTTTCTCAAGATTTACCACCCGTGTGAAATCTGGGGTCTTGGTTATGTATAACGAATAACTGAGGTCAATGCATTTCAACTTCTCTAGGGACTGTCATAAATATAAACAAATAAAGCTTATTAGGATAAATCGGATTTCAACAACACAACCATATGTAGTTAAAGAAAAATAACACGCATAAAACTATTTTAGCCATACCATTGTTCCCTTCCATAGCTGTTGCAGGCAACCACAATGCATTTTTAGTTCAACAAGCCTATTCGGTTGAAAACTTGATGGCATTAATTTTAAAGGGTATCCATGCCAATCAAGAAGGCTTAACTCATTGGAGAGGTAGTCAAGACCATGAGGAAGCTGAATATTATGAACCACGAGGAGTCGTAATTTGCTCATTTTTGAGAATGTACCAGGATTAAAGTTGTGTTTCCATATTGTACTTGTTGGTTTCACCATGTCAACTAAGTTATGGAACACAACTATATCAATTATCTTCATTCACCACCATCTCATGAAATTTCTCCATGTGAAGATGGTGTTCAAACTTCATTTCATCATTACTCCGTCAGGAGATATTATCCACTGCCGGTCCCAAGCCCGGATAAAGGAGGAGGGTTGCGTTAGGTAGCCGACAGCCAGCGTAAAACCTAGTCGGATCCAAATATGAATTCTAGACAAACCATCTGTTGGGATGTAACCCACATAGAAGTCTAGAATTCATGTAGCCAACCCCACATAGTGGGATAACGGCTAGATATGTTGTTGTGTTGTTGTTGAGAATGTACCAGGATTCAGGGACATTTCTTTAGTTCGAGAAGAAGCCAAAATTATGCCCTCAATTGCTTCTGTCCCCTAACAAACAAGAGGAAAGGGTAAAAAATTAAACATAGATGCCACTTGTCAAATGAAGTGAATGTTTTCCAAAGTGTTCTATTTCACTTTCATTCTATTCAGAGTAAAAATAACAACATGAACGATAAAGATACTTTCTCTCTACAAGCTTAGGCTAATATATGAGAAGGTCATTAAGAATTCAACACATTTCAAGAGAGCACTTACTGTATTTTTTTCGAGAACATGGTGGATGTCACTATGATACCACAATCTGCTTCTTCTACCAGGCTCTTTTGGGGATTCTTCATTAACAATATGCCAACCCATTTCTTGTATGAGATCATGCATATCTATTTTGTTGTTCAATATTGTTATAAGCGACTTATCCACAAGAATACGTATTCCAATATGAGTGCAGAAGCCACAAGCATCCAGTATATCTATTATGTAATCTTTGCTCTCCCCTTTAAAGAAGCACGCAATGTCAAGAAAAATTTCCTTCTCTTCACGGTTCAGTCCGTCATAGCTTAATTTCAGCACTTCCTGAATTTCTGCATTGGGCTGTTGCCTTATTCTATCAATTGCACTTTGCCATTCAATTATACTTCTGCCAAAGAGAAAAGAGCCCAAAACTCGAAGAGCTAATGGAACTCCTTTAGCGTAAGAAACTACACTGTTAGTGAGCCTCTCATAACCCTCTGTTGGTTGGTTTTTCCTAAGTGCTTTACAACAAAATAGCTTAACAGCTTCCTCATTATTTAGTTCTTTAACTTTATACACATGATCCACTTCATAATTGTTAAGTAAATGAGTGTCTCTGGTCGTTATTATAATTCTGCTTCCCGAACCAAACCAATCAAGCTTTCCAACAAGAGCTTCCAGTTGCTTTAACCGGTCCACATCATCAAGGACTACAAGAACCCTCATGTATTGTACCCTGTTCATTATCATACCGAGCCCTCGATCAAGATTTCTTATTTTTATATCACTGTCTAAGAGGATGTCAGAGAGAAGCAATTGTTGCAAATACTCCAAACCATGTTTCTTAGAAGTTTCTCTGACATTTGCAAGGTAGCTGCTACCATCAAACTGAGAACGAATTTGGTTATAAATAGCCTTAGCAATAATAGTCTTTCCTATACCACCCATTCCACTTATCCCCACTATACGTGAATCATCCAATCCGAAACCCAACAGTGATTTCACTTCTGCTACACGAGGATCTAATCCAACAACATAATCAAGAATGATTGAATCCTTATCTCCCAGTTTATTGAGAATGTCTTTGACGATTTCTCGGACAAGTTTTGCTTCAAGCCTGTCCATTAGATGAAAAAAATAAAAAATAAAAATTCAAGATAAGTTTAAGAACCCAACCACATCTCATAAGAATATAGCCACATGATGAAGAGGATGAAGAGGACATCTGGGTCCTCTCTAGCCGCATATGCATGGGATGCTTTAAGGAGGAAAAGCAAGCTTTATAATGGCATTAACAAGAAAATATATGATCGCACTTTCATCACAATTACACAAGAAGCGTTGCAGGTGACTGTGAAAACATATTAATTGAGCAAATATATTATATATACCTAGACATTCAATTGTTTTGATCAATTTTGTCTTTATTTTTGCTCTTCTTTCTTTTCCCTTTTCCAAGCTAACATGAAATAAATTAGCAAAATGTCCAAACGTCAACAACTAGGAAAGAAGTACCGAAAAAATGATAAAACAGGACATAGTCCTCATCTGTCAAGGAATTGAAGCCAGACCTACAATGCCCCAATAACAACTGAAGTTTCTTCAAAAAACAATCAAATCAAATTTGTGTATTTTGCGAACCAAACAAATAAAAGAAGACTTACCCGTGGGTTGTGCCATTTTCTGAATCCCACCCAGAAATGTTGGCCGCTTCCCTTAGAGCATTCCTCCATCTCTTCACCTTCTGCATCTCCTTCTCTTCGCTGGAATCTCGCTCGTGTCTGGCGAATGCTTCTCCAATGCTTCCTCTTTGTTTCCGTAAATCCGAGGGATTTACTTTATAGAACACGGGCAAAACAGTGAGTCCCCTCGTCTTCTGGCAATCGAGGATCTTAACGAGTTCCTCCAAGCACCACTTGGAAGAAGCGTAGTTCTCGGAGAAAATAACGACGGTAAGCCTCGACTGTTCGATGGCTTTCAGGAGCGCCGGAGAAATGGATTCGCCTCTCTCGAGCTTCAGGTCATCCTTGAACGTGAAAATGCCCTTCTGATGCAGAGCTGAATAGAGATGGTCAACGAAGCCGTTGCGAGTGTCTGCGCCTCTGAAGCTCAAGAAGACGTCGTATTTCCGGGAACTAGACCCAGAAGGGAGAGAAGCTCCGTCCTGCAACTAGGTGCTGGTGGAAGCCATTGTTCCCCTGCTCGGACCAGTCCTTGAAGTCCAACCGCGGGGTGGACTAAATAAAGGTCTTGGAGGTGGGCCCTGCCCCTGCGGTGTTGCGCGCAATGTACGCTGTGAACTAGAAGCGATGACTTCTGCTGGCTAATTTACATACCTTTACATATTTAATTAGCTAATTTAAAAAAAATACACTACACTTATTATATTTATTTTTATGTAATTTTAAAAAACAATAAGTGAGAATTACATGTGATTGGTCCATGAGATTTAGTGTAATTGTAGAAAATATTTTTAACCTTTGAAAAAATACAAAAAACTACCATAAAATTTAATATTATGTTGTAATTTTTCCTATGCTATTAGTTAACTATATTTCAATATCCAATTATATTTAAATTTATTCTCCTATTTTCTCTTTCTTTTATCTCTTTTCTATCTCCTCTATTATATTATCCATATATCTATAGTGAATGAATGACGACATTAACTAGAATGAAGAGGGGAACAATAATGACAACAAAAGTAATTGCATATGCTCTTTTTTTCACTTTCTGACTTCTTTTGTTTTTCCTCTCTTTTTTTTAAACCTAAAATTGTATTTTAGATAAAGAGTTTCATTCTTTCTTTATTTTTCTCTCCCTCCATCTCCATCTCCCTCTTTCTCTTTGATTTGGCATCATGACTTATGACAATCATGACCCTACATGACAGCACACCATTGGGTGTGCTGCCACGTAGGCGTCATGATTGTCATAAGTCATGACGCCTAGCATTACTTTTTCTTCTTCTTATTTTTCTTTCTTTCCTTTCTTCATCTCTCTCTTCTTCGAAACCAAATCTAAGTTTAAGATGAAATGTTTCACTATTTTTTATTTCTCATTCTATTTCTTCTCTTTCTCTTTTGATTTTTGCTTTTTTTTTTTTTCTCTTTCTTCTTCTATCTCTCTAATTTTAGAATATAATAAGTTTAAGATCAAACTTGATGCAAGTGAATGTGCAAAGTAATTTTAATTATTTAGACCTTTTGAAAATTATTACTGTAAGTGTAGTAATAAAAATGAGCTGACAATGACAGTGTCAATGCAAATAACAATGTAAGAAATAATAATTTTTTGAAAGAAAAGGTCTAAAATGAAATATAAAAGTGAACAAATGCAGCACATAAATTTTTTTATTGCTAATGTGTATGATTTATCAACCATTACTAACATTCAATAAATTTATTAATTATACACTCAAAAATAGTAAGTACAAATTCTAAAGAAATGAGATCACTCATGAATGAGTACTATTTACAGGAATATTAGGATGTCTCCATAGTCTTTATTCTACTTTATATTATATTATAAATAATTTACTCTTTATTTTTTTATCTCAAAAACTGTGTTTACTCTAATTACACTCCTTATTCTACTATCTATTTGATTTTTTATTTTATTTATTTATTAAAATCTAATTCTATTTTTTTTTACCTTATAATTTTTACTACTATAAATATTTAATATTTATTTTTTAATTTAACAATAAATATTACCGTTCGTCTTCGTCACGTCTGTTTGTCTCTTCCTTCGTCGATCTAGTCATCTTTGCTGTTTGTTTGTCTCCATCACATTGCTAGGTTTGTTTCCTCACACTCGCTATGTTTGTTTGTTTCCTCTTTCACCACCTTTGGCCATCTTCTTCGGCCATGGATTTCTCCCTATTCGTCGTGTTTGACTACCGACAACAATAAGTTGTTAAGTTCACGAAGAGATGGCAATCGTTGTATTTGGTGAGAGGAAAAAGTTTTGCTATTTGAATGGTGAGCAAACCCCTCAATGACGAGTTGCATTGGAATAGCTTCTTCCTTTTCTTGACTAAAATTTTGGCTTGGCGAGCAAAGAATACTTACCTTACCAGGGCTAGCATGAATGGTTGCCCATTGCAACAAGAATTGTATAATTTGCCCATCCTTTGTTTGGTTGGGGGTTTGCATGTCTAATCAGAGATTTGTCTGCACTTAAGTCTCTTTAGTTAATTTATGATTCTTGGAATGAATGCGGTATGAAGACGACGTGTGCCATTTTGTCTCCAATGCGATACGAGGGAAGACTTCTTTGGTCCCAACATATGAGTTGATAATTATATATATTATATAATCTTAAAAATGAATATAATTTATATTTAAAATTTAATTGTATTGAATTATTAATTTTTTAAATTATTACATTATATTCTTAATATTTAAATTAAAGAAAGAATTTTCTTTTTCTCTTAGATCTAGCTATCTTTTGAAAGTCAAATAAAAAACTCTCTTAATAAAAATAGAAAAAACTATTACTAATAAAAAAAAGTTGATTTATTAGTTATAAAGCTCACTCTGAAGAATATATATTCCCATGACAATAGAGATTGAGTTGGGTCTTGAAAAATAAAGCACAGGCAACAATGACGACTTATGCCAAAAAACTTTCATTGATTGAAAATAGTTGTTGGGAAGTATATATCGTCAAACATGTTCACTACAAGTCATAAACTAATCAAAAGCAAGGTGGTAGCAATCCAAGCCAAGACAAGACACCAACCAAATAAATATACTTTGCACAACCCAAATAACCCTTGATTTAGATTTGTTGACTCGACCAAAACTCGTCAATGACACAGTGTTTGATTCAACAAAATCTTGTTTGAGTTCATTCATTAGAGTAAGCAAGACAAATTTGAGCTAAATTTTAAAACTCGATTTGTAAATAATTCGATTTTGACCTTAATAAAACTCGACTCATTAAAACTTTCAAACATATTAAATTAGAAACTCGTAAATACTAATAAGTTTAGTTAGATGTTTGTAAACATATTTAATTAAAAATTCATGAATAGTTCGCGAACAGATTTGTTTACAAACACATTAATACATTTATTTATAATTTTATAAACATATTATCTAACATAAAGTTATCGAATTTTAAATTATTATATATATATTAATTTAATTATTTAATATAATATATATAATGAAGCAAAATAACAAATTAGGAAAATTTTTTATGGAAATCAATTTAATTTAAACATAATAACAAACCACCTCAAAACTTAATCAAGAGAGAAAAAAACCTAAAACTTATTAGACAAGCTTTCTTATTTCTACTTTATTGTGGTATGTAGGATGGGAGAGAAAATGAAAATAAAAATAAGAAAATAAACAATTTTTTGTAACATATAAATCTTGACTCAACACGACTAATTTTACTCCCCACCAAACCCAAAATCATCAAACCCTCGTTGGACCCTTATTTGTCTTGAAAATTCAAAATAAAAAATTTTATAATAGACTCAGTCCACAGCCCCAGCGTGGATCATGCCAATGAGAATGCATCATAAATTAATGTGGTAGAATTTCCCATTATTTCAAAATTTGGCCGAAGATATTTTAATACCATTTTTTAATACATACTACTCTATATATGTCCCCTCAGCTCCTTCTCTCCTTCCGACCTTTATTGCATCTCCTTTGTTTGCATCTTTCTCTACTCGACAACTTCTCTCTCTCCCTCTCTCCTCAACTCTATCTTTCTCTTTAGTTGTCCTCATCTCCTCTCTCTCTCAGTTTGGGCCAACACTATGCCTTTCCTTGAAGCCATCTGCAAAGGTATCCCCCACCCCCCCTCTCTCTCTCTCTCCCTCCTGATATCACACAAGCATTGTTTTTTTCCTAAAAAAGTTAAGAAAAACATAACAAAACATAATTTATAGTGTAATAAAAATCAATTTTGAGATATTAAACAAGCTCGCCAACAAGTGTCCGAGCTCAACTTGTCAATCATTTAACTAGTAAAGCTTGAGCTAAGCTTTAAGACTCGCTTAAAAACTAGCTCACCAAGCAAAGCTTGAGTTCATTGAAGTTCAAGTAGACTCGATTCGATTGTAACCCTAATAACACAAAAATATATTATTAAATCTAAAGAGAATTAATATGCACTATCACTCTAAAATGATAACCCTTTTTGTTAATAGTTAAAGAGTAAAAAATGCAAAATAATACTTTTCAAAATTGACAATACATCTCCATACCATTAATAATATAATATCATAAATTAATGATACATTTAATAATTAATTTTATTATGAACTTAGCTTAGATTGTGGGTAAAATTTGTAAGCTGAATTTGTGATCGAGGCATAAATTCTGCTGACCTTTTCTTCATATTCTAATATTATGGTTAAATAACAAAACTAACTGTTTAGAAAACTTACAGTTTTCTCCTTCCACTTTTGATTTTTAATTAAAATTATTCTTAGATAACTTTATTTTGTTTTTCTTTTCCTCTTTACTCTTTTTCTCCTCTCTACTAGAGTCGTCATAAAAAGCTATCTATCTCATGAAAAGGGGGAGAGATTGGTGGGAATGATAAGGAAAACAGAAATAAAATTTGAGAACTTCCAAAAATGTCAACTTTTCTAGATGTTCCCAGAACTTTTAACTTTTTTCTTTAAAAAAAACAAAAAAACTCATTTCTACTTTTGTTTCCAGAATTTTGAAAACTAACAATAAAATCGAGGACCAGGACCTGGACCCACACCCGGACCCCACTAGTATAAGTCAAAGTTCAGTTACAGAACAAATTATTATTAGCTACGACCGGGAAGAAAAAAAAAAAAAGAGAGAGAATCTTTGGATGGTCAGACAAAACAAAACCGAACATTTGGCAATAAATTATCGTTAGCAAGAAAACTGCATAAAATGGAGAACAAATTGACGTAAATTGATGAACAGAAGAAGCAGAGAGAGGCTGGAAGCTATGTAACATTTGACAATGAGAGGGGGTGGAAGAGAGTTGTCAAGTGGGTGATATGGGCAATGGAACAGAAATGAAATAATACAACAATCTGTGCTACAACAGTTTTATGGTGCTTTGCGGAGAATAAAATTAATAAGATTAAAAATAGTGGCATGGACAGACAGATAGCTTCGTATACAAAAACAACATGAGCCCCCACTTATATTACCTGTTCATCTTTTGAGTATATTTGATCCTAGAGGTATGAAATTCGCACGTGTGACCTACACAGAAAACCAATTAAAAAGAACATCAACATTTGACAATTAATAAGGGTTCAAAAGAGCTTAGGGTTCATCCTAATTGCCATCACTGGGCAATTAATAAGGGTTCAAAAGAACATCAACGATTGGTACCTCATCCCTTCTGTAGACTAGGCACAGGAGCTCTAATGAATTTTGGTGTTAACAAATATTTATTTGGGTGTCAGTCATAAGAGCTAAGAAATTGTACTATACATGGATGTACTTGATCTACAGCCTGCATGTCGAGTGAAAACAAAATTTGAAGCCATTACAAGATTTGAGATGTAGGTAAAGTATGACAAGTAAAAGAATTGATAATTTGCATACCAGCCGTCCTCCCACCAAGTCATAATGAGCATAGTGTGGACCCTCGGGTTCTCCAAATACTTTGTACGTGACCAAGGGCTCGGGAAAGAGCTTTACGGTTTCTGTTTCGAAAAATGACAAGCAAGAAAAGCAAAAATTAAGTAAAAATTACCAAGGTCCAATAGGAACATGTAAGATGAATCTCCTTAAACGCACCATAGACAGCTTCTGGAGGGCATATTAGGTCCTCATCTCCAGCAAGGGCTAAGACGGGAACTTTACTTTTATGTAGATGATCTTTGTAGAAAAACATACCACTCCTATTCCGGAGCCCACCTTCCCGAAACGCTGTTGTCAGCTGCAAGAGTAATTTTGCAGGGATTGTACCTGTCAAGTATGAGCAAAGCATATCAGACTAGGAAACAGAAAGCCAGAGGCAACATGATGTCATTCGGTCTACTTGTTGTTTTTAATTAATTATGTTATATCTTTGTTGGGATTGTACCTGTCAAGTATGAGCAAAGCATATCAGACTAGGAAACAGAAAGCCAGAGGCAACATGATGTCATTCGGTCTACTTGTTGTTTTTAATTAATTATGTTATATCTTTGTTGGGATTGTACCTGTCAAGTATGAGCAAAGCATATCAGACTAAGAAACAAAAAGCCAGAGGCAACATGATGTCATTCGGTCTACTTGTTGTTTTTAATTAATTATGTTATATCTTTGTTTTGATTATACAAACGGAATTTGTTGGTCAATTTAGCCTACGGTGTGTCGAATGCCTACATCCACTTATTGGTCATGTGATTAGCAAATGATAGAATAAATTAGACAATGGAAGGAGTGGGACATAAGTATAATGGAACGAATGTTAGGGCTAAATATTTTTATTCCTAGCCCCTCCAAATATTTTCAATATTGGAGGTCAAAAGAAACCTAAAGCTGGTGCTGCGCTCTCTGCTTCTGAAGATTGATATTCTTCTTCTCTTCTCTCCTTCCATTTTTCACCTTTCTTCATCTTCCTTAACTATCCTCCTAGGTTCCCTACTAATTCGGTTTTGGTTACAAAGAAGGGCATCAACTCCTAATTGCCCTACCATGCCAGCGAGTTTATTTGGGTTTCAATTTGCTTGATTGACTATTATTGGCATCATGCCTTTGTCAAGTCCTTCCCCCAAGGTTTCTGGCTAGGGGTCTCTCTCTCTCTCTCTCTCTCTCTCTCTCCAACTAACCGACCCCTAAACAAGTCTTTTATGAATGGCTCTAAGGATGTTATTATAAAAAATGAGTTATGCAATGCAGGATTCTAGAAGTGGTATTTTTACTAGATGGAAGATGACCAATAAGAATTTCTTTTCGGTATTGGTGTGGTGGGGGGTTTGGGGGCAGATGTTATGACAAAAAAATGAGTTATGCCGATGCAATGCCAAGGGAGAAGTTCAAAACTTAACTCTTTCTACATCCATCAAAACCAATTCAACCCAAGTATGGAGGGAGGTCCTGAACCACATACGTTCAATTACTTCAAATGTGAGCAACCAGGACATGTCATTTAAATGCCCTCAAAGAAAATTCATCCCAAAATCAAACCTGATAGATAACAATATCCATGTTCCATGTAAAGAGGACAAGCATGATTTCGAGAACAAAGTAGGAGAGGAAAAAAACAGGCCACCAAGCAGAGAAGTAGATGGTGATGAAGGCCAGTTTATTGTGATTCATGGCGCATCATTATAGCTCCAAAAGCCCCTTCTCACAATAAACGGTTGAGATGAAGTCTTTCCCAGACCACTTGCATGGATAGGGGAAAGTTGATTGATTGTAATATATACTGAAAGTACAAAAAACTTTGTACCACATAAAATTATTCACAAGCTTAGCTTACAAAATGAAAAGGTGGGTAACCTGACTAAGGGGCTTGGTTCAAGCAAGTAGGTGAGGTCTGTGTCACTCACCAGTGCCTGGTCAAATTTTCCATTTGGAAGGATTATAAATGAGGTTCATGTGGTGTGGTTCCAGTCCAGGTATGACATTCTTCCGAGGCATCCTTGGCAATTTGATAGGAGGACCAACATGATGGAGAGAACACACAGACCTTTAAGAAAGATAATCTTGAGATTGTTTTCTACCCACAAAAGGATGCAGAGTTCTCTGAATTCAGGCAAGATATTATGCATTGTGTAAATAAGTGTAGAATTTTCCAATCAGTTAAGGGTCACTCATAAAACACAAGCTTGTATGCTCCTTTACCTGAACCTAATGGACCTTAGGAGCATGTTCGCATGAATTTTGCAGAGAGGATTATTTTGGTTTTGCAATAGTCAATACATATCCAAAGATGGCTCATTTCGTTCCACATCAGAAGGCCTCTAATGCATCTCATATAGCTCATTAGTTTTCAAATGAGGTAATTTGTTTGCATGGCATACTTAGAACACTCACTTTACGAGGGGACTAAGTTTTTAAGCCACTCAAAAAACTTTGACTAAACCTGGAGCTACCCCTTGGGTTAGCTGCACATATCATCCCCAAACAAATGGACAAACATAGGTTGTTAACCATAATGTAGGTAGGGTGCTTAGATGTTGGGTGGGTGGGTCATATCACCAGATCAATGGGATTTAATTTCACCACAAGCCAAATTCGCTTACAATAGTGAGGGACTAGATCAACCAACAAATCTCCTTTTGAAATCGTCTATAACCATCTCATTACTAATTTCTTGATCATTTCTCAGCTCCTTTTCATAGTGATGAAGTCGTAAAGCAGATGAGATTGGTTAAAATATAAGAGAGGCACAGTGAGGTGAGAAGCTTTGAGCTTCCATGCTAAATATGGAGTAGCAAATAAGCATCATAGGAAATTATCATTTCCTCCAGGAGATTTAGTTATCATTCACTTTTGACATGAGAGATTCCTATCTAGATCATATGGTATGCTAAACCAATGAAGTTTTGGACTGTTACACATTTTGAAGTAGTTGAGCACCGATGCCCATCTTCTAAATACAAGCTTTTCTTTTACCAATCACACAAGTATAAAACTGATAGCTTATAGCACATTTTATCAAAAAACTTTAGCAGCTTATTCGAAAATAAACTCTAGAGCTTATAAGCTCCTATGATGTAAGCTAAGCCAAACAGGCTCTAAGTGACATTCTTAAAATTGGAATAGTAACATCGTAGTAGATCAATGTGTTAATCATACAAGGACTAGGAGCATAACATTTTAAGAACGTATTGGAAGTTAAGCTTTGCTTAAAATCAAGGGCTGATTTCATAATTTACCCATTTGTAATATCCTTTAAAAGGTACCAACATTCAGTAATGTTCATCAATAATCCAACATTACAGATTCTGCAATTCCCTAACTCAGAAACTTTCAGCAACAATGAATCAAGAATATCTACTTCCATCTCTTCTGACATCAACATAGCCACAAGCCTATCAGAAACTATAAGGAGAAACCGATTTGATTTGATTAGTAGACATCCCAATCAATCTCCTCTGATTGTGGGATTGGCTGTTAGAATCTTTCCATGTTTAGTAGTTGCCTTTTGTACAGATTTGATTAGGTTTCCTTTCCTCATAGTTTCCTTCTTGTAATCTTTCCTACTTTGTAAGTTTCTACGTGTATATATAGGGTGATTTACCCTACAATATAAAGATGAGAAAGCAATTACAGCTTTGTTTACATCAATTACAGCCTTGTTTACATGGTATCAGAGCGGTTTGTTTCCTAGGGTATTCTGTTTATCCAGCCTTCATTGCTGTCTTTTTCTGCGACGCTTTGCTTCTCCAGCCTTCATAGCTAGGTTTTTTTGGCCTTCATTGTCATCGCCTTCATCCCATCAGCCTCCATCTCTACATCGCCTCTAGGTGTGCTTTAATCCCTAGTTTGTCAATTTGTCACCAATGTGCCTTAATTGCCAGTTCATTGCTAACCCAGATCGAGAAGGTGTCCCTATCGGTCATTGCTCTTGACCATTGACCGTCGCTAGTGGCCCTAGACTGTCATCGTCGTGCCGACCATCGCTACCTATTCTGTTCTCTCTGGTTTTGATGACCCAGATCTAGACCGTCGCCCCCGACCATCGCTACCTATTCTGTTCTCTCTGGTTTCGACGACTTATTAAGTCCAGCCTCTTCTTCGGCATTGCAACGTCCCTGCTCTAACGGCCCTTTGATTCAAGCTTCCCATCTTTGCCATTCAAACTCCTACAACGTCTCAGCTTCCTACTCTAGCAAGTTACTGTGCCCTTACAGTGAATGGATTTGTTTGGTGATTGATCTGTTCACTGACCCATCACCTTCAATTTTTGAAAGATGTCTTCAATCTCTGCAACCACCAACCCTAGCCGCTCCTTAGTTGATCCTAACACCAGCATGCTGAGTGGAGTCGCTCACAACATTGCAACAAGAGACTTCCAAAATCTTAACCCATCTTGCTGGTTAGATGGGAGAAACGACCTACAGTGGTCTCAAGTGGTGAGAATGCTCTTGAAAGGCAAAGAGAAGCTAAGCCATCATGATGGAATGGGACCACCAAAAGAGAACCTGAGATTTGCAACATGGCATGAGGAGGACTTGACAATTCTGTCATGGTTGTGGAACTCTATGCAATCTGAAATCAGCCGCAATTGCATGTTTTTATCCACTGCCTAAGAGGTATGGGAAACTGTTCGGAAGACATACTTGCAAATGCAAGAGCCTTGATGTTTGAAATCAAAACCAAAATTGCATCTACGAAACATGCAGGTTTTTCTATGACTAACTATTACAATACACTAAATGGCTTGTGGTTAGAATTTGATCACTATTAGAATCTAAAGATGAAAGGTAGCGAGGATGCCCAAACCTTAAAGGAGTTGAACAAGATCAAGTATTTGAGTTTCTAGCAAGTCTAAACCTAGAGTTTGACCCTGTTCAAGTTCAAATCCTTGGAAGAGGAAAATTTCCACCATTAGGGGAAGTCTTCTCTATTGTTCGGGCCGAGAAAAGCAGGCGCTTGGTTATGCTGGAATCTCAACAAACCAAAGAATGTACCATGGTATCAAGGAAGCCTAATGGAGGAAAGACAACCATGGGAAATCAAACTGACCGTCTTAAGCCCTCCAATAAAGATGGTCTTTGGTGCACATTTTGTAAGAAGCCTAGTCACACGAGAAAAAATTGTTTCAAACTTCATGGAAAGGCTCAAGTTGTACGTCGAACTGGTGGATTCTAGGGACAAGCATAACAATCAGCAAACACTAACAAAATGACAGATCAGTCCCAAGATGCTTTTGCTGGTAGTGATGAACTTGATGGACTAAGTAAGGAGGAAACTGAGAAGCTGCAAGATTTTATCCATTCTCTCTCTGGCTCTAGTTCTGCATGCTCTCTAGCCACCTCTAGTAAGTCTCTCTCTACTTGTTCCTTTAATGCTAATGAAAGCCCACATCCTCCTTCATGGATCCTTGACTCAGGTGCAACTAATCATATGACACCGTGTCCCACCTTTTTTGAAACCTACAAACCCCTTTCGGGCCACAAAGAGATTGTTGTTGCGAATGGCTCTCATATTCCTATAGCTAGTCAAGGCCACATCAATCTCATTCCCCATATCCCATTAACCAACGTTCTTCATGTTCTCAAGATTCACCAACCTTTTATCCAAAAGCCAACTTACTAAATCTTTGAGCTACATTGTTACCTTTTTTTGACACACATTGTGTTTTTTAGGACAAGACTTCAGGGAGGAGGATTGAACTTGCTAAGGTTAAGGACGGACTTTACCATCTTGAGACAGCCAACACTTTGAACGGATTAGGGCACTGGTTGGCTCTCCCATCACAATGTAACCCCTTTCCTACTACTTCCAAGATCTTGCTGCAGCACTACCGGTTTGGCCATCCTCCATTTAGTCTTCTAAAAACTATGTTTCCTGCCTTATTTCACAATGTATCTCTTGACAATCTTCATTGTGAAGTCTGTGAACTTGCTAAACATCACAAAACTTCTTTTCCTTTGGTTAATAAAAGATCTGATTGCCCTTTTCATTAATTCATAGTGATGTCTGGGGTCTTTCATGGGTTCGTAATTGCACTGGGGCTCAATGGTTTGGTTCCTTTATTAATGATTGCACTCGGATCACCTGGGTTTACCTTATGAAAGACAAATATGACATTTCCACCATTCTTCCCAATTTTTATCACATGATCTATCTTACCCGGAGATTACAAAGTAATACCACTTTGCTCCCCCACAAACACACAACACATACTCTTTTCACAAGACAGAATGAAAAACGTATTGAGAGTGAAAATAAGACTCCCGAACCCTTTATTTATAAAATATAAAGGGCGGGATATACAAGGACTCCAATAACTGCTTGCAATTATAGATATAACCCTAACTACCAAACTTCTAGAAGCTTTAATCTAATACCTTCTATTCGTCCTTCCTCGCCCATGACCATATGTCTAATCCTCAGGCAAATATTTCAACAAATTCTCCACCATTTGTATAGGATTTGATTGCTCCCGGATAGCCACCTGCATATAGACCATATCTGACTCGATCTTTTTTTCCAATCTCTTCATTCATTTGAAGCAACTTCAAACAATGCTTCAGCTTTTGTGAAAGGAATATCAATCATTTCCTTCATATTTTCTTCATCTTTTGGAGACTGATATGAGGTTAATTTAAAAAGTTCAACAAATGGCATATTGACTGCCTTTGCATCTGCCATTCCAAACCTTTTGATTAGCTTTTCTAGATAGGATTTTTGGGAAAGGTATAATTTTCTATGCTGTTTGTTTCTGGAAATTTCTATCCCTAGAATTTTCTATGATTCCCCTAGCTCCTTCATTTCAAATTCGGACTTCAATTTCAATTTCAGTTGCTGGATTTCTTGCTCCGATTGACTTGCTATGAGCATGTCATCCACATAATAGAGCAAATAGATTGAAACACTAGGAGATACATGTTTAAAATAAACATAGCTATCATAGGAACTTCTTCTATATCCTTGGTTTAACATTACTAAGTTAAATTTCCTATACCATTGTCTTGGTGATTGTTTAAGCAGGCATACCTTCTCCACCTTTCCTCTAGATTCAAAGCCTTAGGTTGTTCCATTAATATCCTCTCCTCTAGGTCTCCATGGAGAAAGGCTCTGGTAACATTCATTTGTTCCAATTTTAAGTTTAAGTGAGCTGTTATAGCAAGCAACACCCTAATTGAGGTATGTCTCACAACTGGTGAGAAGACCTCATTAAAGTCTATACCTGGGACTTGGGTCAACCCTCTAGCAACTAACCTAACCTTGTACCTAGGTTTTGGATTGCTCCCAGCCCCTTCCTTAATCTTATAGAGCCATTTACAGCTTACTACCCTCTACCAACCAGTATCCATGTCTGCTTCTTCCTTAAAGATTCAATTTCAATTTTCATGGCTTTTATCCATAATTTTGCATTCTTTGATGACATTGCCTCCCCAAAAGTGAGAGATTCTTCCCCTACAACTTCGGATGCACTTGACAGTGCATATGACACCAGATCTGAAAAACCATATCTAAGAGGAGGCCTTCCACTTCTTTGCTATCTATCCCTAGCCACACTATACCTAGAGGTATTAGGCTGGTCACCTATACTAGAATCGACATCACTCTTTTCCTCACTTTCTTCATATTGAGCAGAATCTTGCTCAAAGGAGTCTTCCTGGACATTTTCAAGTACTGTTTCTTGGACTTCTATACCTATAGATTTAGACTTTTCTCCTAAGGTTGGATGGACTTTTGTA
Source organism: Diospyros kaki (assembly GCA_036245055.1). Classification (NCBI taxonomy): domain Eukaryota; kingdom Viridiplantae; phylum Streptophyta; class Magnoliopsida; order Ericales; family Ebenaceae; genus Diospyros; species Diospyros kaki. Next base: position 8,813,129 of record BSEG01000010.1, read on the forward strand.
TCTGATAATTCCATGGTTGACCCTTCATCAAATGTCACATCTCTTGAGATTATAGTTTTAGGCCCCTTGGACTCAAGGTTCCACAGCTTATAACCTTTAACTCCAGTGGGATATCCTATGAATATGCATTTCTTAGCCCTAGATTCTAACTTGCCTTGCTATACATGGGCATAGGCAAGGCACCCAAATACTCTAAGGTGGTCTAAGGATGACTTGTGGCCTGACCATCTTTCATAAGGAGTCTTAAACTCAATTGCAACAGATGAAGATCTGTTTATTACATATGCTGCAGTTGATACAGCCTCTCCTCAAAAAGATTTAGGCAATTTTGCATAAAATAACATGCATCTCACTCTTTCCAATAGAGTTTTGTTCATCCTTTCAGCCAACCCATTCTGTTTTGGGTTTCTTGGGGCTGTCAAGTGCCTAACTATCCCACTTTCATTACACATTTGTGTAAATTCTTTGTTATAGAATTCTAACCCATTATCGGTCCTAATGGTTTTGATAGACTTCCCCGTTGGTTTTCTACCATCTTTTTCCATGTCTTAAAAGCTTCAAATGTATGATCCTTTGTCTTCAAGACATATACCCACACCATCCTAGAATAGTCATCAATGATAGATAAGAAATACCTAGAGCCTCCATGAGTTTGGCCCTGAGATGGTCCCCAAAGATCTGAGTGGATATAATCTAATGGAGATTTGGAAGAGTGGATTGCTTTCTTGCTAAATTTAACTTTGGTAGCCTTTCCATAGATGCAAGACTCACATTTGTCAAGTCTTGCAACCTGCCTATTACCCAGAATGCCTTGCTTGGCCAGCTCCTTAAGCCCTTGCTAACTGATACGTGACACTCTTAAATGCCACAATCTGGCCTGCATCTCGGCACTATTGCTGGCCACTGCAGCCTCCCCACTTAAGGTGGTTGCTTGCAGAATGTAAATACCATTCTGAGGCACTGCTTTTGTACATATTAGGGAGCCCTTGGTGACTTTCAAGACTCCACCATTACCCCTAAAGATAAGACCATTTTTGTCTAGTTCACCAAGAGAAATTAAATTTATCTTAAGTTCTGGAACATGCCTTGCTGCTGTTAGGATTCTAAATTATCCATCATACATTTTAAGTCTTACATCACCAATCCCCAATACCTTGCATTCATGGTTATTCCCTAGCTAGACCTTCCCCCCATTAATTTCTTGATAATTCTGGAACCAATGTCTTTTAGAGGTCAGGTCATATCGTATGAACAACTGGAGTCCATGACCCAATCATAACTCTCGATTTTTTTTTAGGCAACCAGTGCATTAGCACTGTCATACCCAAATTCACAAACACTACTTCCATCAATAGATTTCTCTTGATGATCTTTTTTTTTCTTGGAACAATGTCTTTTAATGTGGCCCTCCTCATGACAATGATAACATCTAATAGGCCTTTTTCCAAATTTTGACCTTGACCTCGACCTACCTCTTCCTCTAGTGTCTCTTCTATTAGTTTTATTTTTAGCAGTGAGGGCATCTCCTAGGGATGATTTTCCTTCCACCTTATTCTGTAATTCTTTTGAGTTTAGGGCCCCTATAATATCATCTAAAGATAATGTATCTCTACCATGCTTTAAGATATCAACAAAAGTCTCACAAGTCTTAGGGAGGGAATGAAGCAAAACTAATGCCATGTCTCTATCCTCATACTTTACATCTATATTATCAAGATCAAGGCAAAGTTTATTAAACTCGTCAATATGATCTTATAATTTCTGACCATCTTGTATTTTAAAAGTAAAGACCTTGGCTTTGAGATAGAGATGGCTGGACAAGGATTTCATCATGTATAGGCTCTCCAACTTGAGTCATATCTCAACAACAGTCTTCATCTTTGACACCTCCCTTAGTACCTTGTCACTGAGGCTTAGGATCAACATGTTGTACGCCTTCTTGATGATCTCCTTTTGTTCTGCCGTGTAAGTCTTGGGCTTTTTTGCTTCTCCTTCCAGTGCCTCCTTAAGGCCAAGATTGTCAAGAAGTGCACTCATCTTCATCTTCCAGAGGGCAAAGTCATTTTGCCCGTCAAATTTCTCTATATCATGTTTGGTGGAGGATGAAATGGAAGACATGATCGCCTACTAGATTGCGTCTCCTTTCTTGAGTACAACATACAACAACATATCCAGCCGTTATCCCACTATGTGGGGTTGGCTACATGAATTCTAGACTTCTATGTGGGTTACATCCTAACAGATAGTTTGTCTAGAATTCATATTTGGATCCGACTAGGTTTTACGCTGGCTGTCGGCTACCTAACGCAACCCTCCTCCTTGATCCGGGCTTGGGACCGACAGTGGATAATATCCCCTGGCGGAGTAATGATGAAATGAAGTTTGAACACCATCTTCACATGGAAAAATTTCATGAGATGGTGGTGAATGAAGATAATTGATATAGTTGTGTTCCATAGTGAATGAAGAATTCATATAGGTTTTACGCTTGAGTCTTTCTTGAAATTTTGAATGTGTGAAGAACGCCCACTCTGATATGAGATTGTTGTAACAATTCTCACCGACACACACTCCAATCTCCCTCAAGACAAATACAATCCCTCACTCACGAATAGAACAAAAATAGGAATACAGGAAAACAACACAAAATCAAAGCACTCACACAAAACAAGAGATTTATCCTAGTTCAAAACTCCTAGATGGAGAACCTACATCCAAACTGAAAAGGTCACGTTCTTCACTGTCTTGAAAATGAAAACAAAGATTACACGCACTGATTTCTCTCCCAGCCCTATTACCAAGTTGCCTTACCTAGAGATTACAAAGTAATACCACTTTTGTCTCCCACAAACACACAACACATACTATTTTCACAAGACAGAATGAAAAACGTATTGAGAGTGAAAATAAGACTCCCGAACCCTCTATTTATAAACTATAAAGGGCGGGATATACAAAGCTGCCTGCAGTTACAGATATAACCCTAACTACCAGACTTCTAGAAGCTTTAATCTAATACCTTCTATTCGTCCTTCCTCTTCCGTGACCATATGTCTAATTCTCAGGCAAATATTTCAACATGATCAAAACCCAATTCAAGTTGTGTATAAAACAATTTCGATCGAATAATGGCAAAGACTACTTTTACCAATGTCTAAACCAATTCTTTCTCAAAGAAGGCATTAGAGTCCTCTCATGTCAACACCCCACCCCTGCCCCCCCTTCCCCCCCCCCAAAAAAAAAAAAACAAAATGGGATGGCTGAGAGGAAAAATTGTCACCTCTTAAATGTTACTAGTTCCTTATTATTTCAGTCTTGTGTACCTAAACAATTCTACGGGGAAGTTGTGTTCACTGCCACTCATCTGATTAATCGTGTCCCCTCTTGATCCCTTGACAACAAGAGTCCCATTTAGCTTTTAATACAACACTACCCGTCTGTCCCCATTTCATCCACTTTATCTCCAAAGGTTTTCAGGTGCACGGTCTATGTACATCTTCATCAACATGGCCATGACAAGCTTGACCCTTGGGCTCTAAAGTGTATCTTCCTTGGGTATTCTATCACTCAAAAAGGGTATAGGTGCTATCATCCGTCCACTCGTAAATTCTTTGTCTTCATGGATGTTACCTTTCATGAAACTACTTTTTTTCTTCTCTTCCCCCATCTTATCTTCAGGGGGAGCACTATTGTAAAGATGAGGATCTCACTCTTGACACCCATCTAACTCTTCCTTTATCCTCTCAACCACCAAGCCAAACTTCTTCAACCTTTTTGTCACGGCTCAAGCTATTTTAATTTTTTGTCGTTTAGTCTTTATTTGTTTTCTTGTTATGATATGTTGTTTTTTCTTTATTTTAATTGTTATATTTCCAATTGGCAATTCTATTAGAGTAGGGGGGCAACGTGCAAGACCATAGAAAAGGACAAAAGAGTTTGTTGTAACTGCTGGAAGGGGGGATGATCCACTACATCTACACCCATGCCAAGCGACTATATGTACTCTTCCTATTCCATAGGAGAGGGCATGCAAAATCAGAATACATAACTATTCTATTCTTTCCTACACTCTCTCATCTCACTCTTTTCTCTCTTCTCTCCTTGTTCTTACTCTTCTCTCTCTCTCTCTAATTTTCCTTGTTTGATCCCTTGAATCTCATCGAGTCAAGGGAAGCTTATTGTTTCTGCCAAGGGCAATGACAATTTGGTATCAGAGTCTCGTCCCAACCAAAGGTTGTTAGAAGTCATGGCGGAAGGAACTCACATGAAGAATATGGAATCCTAGCTACAGCAAGTCAACTCTTTCATGTCCGAAGTCCATAGGCGAGTTGACCAGCTAGAGCTGGGAAATGGACGTAACCATGATGTGATCATGGCGATCGATCATAAGATGGAAGGCTCTATAGGGGCGTTGGAAAGGAGACTGGATGGAACGCTAGTACAAATGCGGGAAGAGATGGAGCAAATGAGGGAGGAGTTAGGAGCACAGCTTCAACAATTTATATTGATGTTCACACGCCAAAACTCGGTGAGTATGGCCCCTAAATTCCCTCCTAGAGATAGAATAGAGCCTCTCTTACGAAACAATAAAACAATTTGTAGGCCTGAAACCCCCGACAAAGGAAGGAGGCAGGATGAGGATGTGGAAACGATGTTAGAGAGGGGCTGTGGAGAGCAGGGCCATCGTCAACAGCTGAGGTTTCCCATGCTTAGGATGGAGATTCCTGTCTTCGAAGGAGATAACCCCCGCTGGTGGGTAAGGAAGTGTGAAAGGATGTTTGAATGGTATGACATACTAGAAGGTAGAAGGGTATCCTTAGCAGCTGCCTATTTTGACAACGTAGTGGATGCTTGGTACTAGGGATGGGCGAGTGTGAGGGACCATCCTACCTGGGGGGAATTTGTTGAGAAACTATGCGAGAGGTTCGGAGAAAGAAGTATGTCAGATATTGTTGAAGAGTTTAACAAACTAAGGCAGGTGGGAGAATTGAAAACCTACTTAAAGAGATTTGAGGAGCTTAAATCTCTTATGAGCAGCCACAACCCTCATCTGTCTGAGGCTTATTTCGTGTCCAGCTTCTTGAGTGGCTTAAGTGATGACCTAAGGCCTATGGTTAAGATGGTCAGGCCTCGAACGGTTGAACAAGCAGAGGAGAGTGCTAAACTACAAGAGATGGTAGTTGAGGCCTTGATGAAGAAGCAGATCCAGCAAAATAAGGCTATGACCATGGGAACCTCCCATCAAGGGGGGAAGGGATTAAACTGTGAGTGGGTAGGGAGCAACTCAAGGGCTAGACAATCGGGAGTACCCCACTCGAATAGGAAATTCAATGATCAGAGGAGGCAGCCCGGTTTGTGTTTTAGATGCGGGGATAAGTATTGCCCTGGGCATCAATGTAGGTGACAGATTCTCCTATTAGAAGGTGACTCAGAGGAGGAAATGGAAGGAGGAGAAGGAACTAAGGAGTGTGAAGATTCTAAAGATGAAGATAACGGTGAAATCTCACTCCATGTGTTGAAGGGGGTGACCAACAACAAAATAATCAAAGTAGAAGGGAAGGTGAAGGACAAGAGCCTAATGATCTTGATAGATAGTGGAAGCATTCACAACTTCCTTAATGAAGGCACTGCTAGAAGATTGAAGTGCCCACTCTCAGACACTCAACCCTTGAGTGTAACAGTAGCTAATGGGGGAAGGGTGTTGAGTAATTTAGCTTGCCATGGATTCAATTGGGAGATGCAAGGAGAGGAATTTGAAGCAGATCTCAAGCTACTGCAATTGGGAGGATGTGACACGATCCTAGGGGTTAACTGGATGAAAAGGGTAAGCCCCATCAGTTTTGACTTTAATTGGATGGAGATGACCTTCGAAAAAGGAAGGGAAAAGGATGACGCTAAAAGGGGGGAGAGAAACCAGTACCTGTAAGATGATAACAAGGAAGAGTTTACATAAAGCCATTAAGAGCAAATGGAGCAAGTTGACTTAACTGTTTTCAATAGTGGCAGTGGAGGAAGGGCCTGGGAAAATGATGGAACTAACTTTGTCAATCAACAACGAGAAAATTGGCTAGGTACACTCTAACTACCTTATTGATAAATTGTTGGTTGAATTTGAGGACTTATTTGCTAAGCCTAATACCCTACCTCCCACCCGCAACCTAGACCATTCTATCAACCTTAAACCCGATTCTGAACCTGTGAACATCAGGGCCTACCGATACTCTCCCACTCAGAAAACAAAAATTGAAAGAATGGTAAGGGAGATACTAAACCAATCCTTCATAAGACCTAGCCACAACCCTTTTGCCTCATCAGTCCTTCTAGTCAAGAAGAATGATGGTTCTTGGCCTTTTTGTGTAGATTACCAGCAATTAAACACCCTAACTATAAAAGACAAATTTCCTATCCCATTGGTAGAAGATCTAATGGATGAGTTGCATAATGCCACTATCTTTTCCAAGCTAGACCTTGGATCAGGCTATCACCAAACTGATTATCCAACTTTTCCTTGATCACCAAACTGATTATCCAACTTTTCCTTGTGCCTTTGACTAAATTGATTATCTAACTTTTCCCATGCCTGATTCTTTTGGCCAAACTCTTCATGCTGTCTACCTCCAACTGAAAATGCAGCATTCTTCTGCTGCAATTGTGAGCTCATTTGTTTCATGTGTGCACTGCTCTCCATGGCCTCACAAACAGGACATCCCCTTGAAAATGCAACATCCTTCTGCCACAATTGAGACTCCATTGGTCTCATACGTGCATTGCTCCCCATGGTTGATTTAGTGGAAGTAGTATACTTCGGTGACCAAGGAGCAAAAGTTCTATACATACTGAATCCACATCCTTTCGTGAGCTAATCGACTCTAAACTAGAATCGCCTCAACGCAATTCAATAGTCGAGGCACCCGCACTTCTCTGCCTTTCCAATTCGAACCAAGTTAACCAAAATTCAAAGCTGAAATCTACCTCTTGTTTCCCCTTATTCACAACCTAGAATTTCGATTGGAATCCACCACCTGTGGAATTTTCTTCACTGATTTGTTGACATGCGTTGTCAGACTTCTAATCGGAATCTCCTGAATCATCGCTTAATTAGTTCCAATAATGGCTGAGGTCGCCTCCCTGAACCTCGACTATAGTAGCTCGGACATAGCAACGAATCAAACAACTGCTCCGCCTTCACAGTAGAACCTTCTGCTTCCCTTCCACAATTCGAACCAGAAGCCCCGAGTTCTTCCTGTGAGTTCGATCAGTTCTATTGCAGCCTCCAAAAAATCAATTGACTCCAAAACAACTGCTATGCTCCACCTAATTGAGAATCGATCTCCTCTCAATTCAGAAACCTTGGATCCATTTCACTTAATCGCTGTTATGAATCGCCTCGACTCTGCTTCTCTAAATCAATAGCAATCTTAGCCGAAATCAACCTGTAGGTTTTGCCTAAGTCACTATGCAGTAGCCAATAACCACTGGCTCTGAACTACCTTCCAATTCGAAGTCGCAACTGCCTATCCGCCATTAATCCCTTTCATGCATCGGAATCTAATTCCGAGAATCAATGGCCGAGAATTAATCCTCAACAGAGAGACCCACCCAAACTCACTGGAATGCTTGAACTCGCCAAGTCTGTTGAATCACCAGACCCCGGACTCTAATTACTGAAATTGATTTCACCACTGGAATCACCGACCGTGAAGTGATCGGAAAGTACAAAGCAATAGTTGAGCATCGTCACTGGGAAACAACAGCCAAGATCGCCTAGGTTTGCTTGCCTTTACCACATGCAGCGACTTGGATCCAACTGCTAGGATAGCCGAAATCTCCTCGTACGTCACGGTTGGATTTGAAAAATAGATCTTGTCCTTCAAGTCACCTCCAAAAGTTGAGCAACCTCTGAATTTCCAACCCCGAGTCAACCACTGGCTTCATCTTCAAGACTCGGACTCGGATATGCCATAATCATGAAATTCGCTAGAATCTGCTTTACCTTCACACGCCACTTGATAATTTCTGTTGAATCGACGGTAAGAGTTGTTGCTAGAAAGTGCCTCTAACACCGCCTCCTGAATGGATTGGCTCCGATCGCACCACCTACTGTGGATCGGCAGTCCACAATTCCCAGCCAATCGCGGTGGGTCACCGCAATTCATCGATTCAATCACAATCGTTAGGATCCTGATGGCTCAAATCTGCCTCCAATACGTGATTGAACCGAATTCACTACTAGAATCGACGAAATCACAACCAAGAATCGTTGGCTCTAATACCAATTTTTCATGTACCTAGGGTATAGCCTAGGGTTGGATTGGAAATTAAAAGAATGAAGGGAGAAATTTAGAAGAAGAATAGAGAGAATCAGAAGAATGGAAAGTGAGGGAGAGAAAGATCGAGAGAAAGAATTTAGAGGAAGGAAATCAAAGTATTCAATTATCAATTCAAAACATAACCTCCCATCCTCAGTTGTGGCTTATATATAGCCTACAGCCTCCCACATGCACCCATGTGCAAAAAAAAACAGCCTAACTACCTATTAGCTAAGGACAAAACCTTATAACAGAAAACAAGAAAAAGAAATTACAATTATTGTATAATGCATGTAAACTCCTACTATTATATTTACTAATCTATCCTTGGAGTCATGACAAACCTGAAGTATGAAGGATTGATTTACGTTTTGCGTTTATATATCACCTAACTCTAGTCTTTATTATCATTTTTTTTTAATCCTAGATACTCGTTTTAGATCTTTTGGTGTTTAAATTCAAAATAAGTAACGAGATTAGAGCTATTTATTTGGAACTTCGTATTTTGAATTTTAAATGCATATTTATGAGTTTAGAATATAATTTTGATATTTTATTATGTCACTAGAAATATAAAAATTTAGTTCATTACCTAACGTATCCCAACCCATGTCCTATTTTTTTGAAAAATGTCGTGTCACCGTGTCTGTGCTTCTTAGATTCTCATGCATTGCATTCCATTATTCCAAACCAAGCCAAGTGTAAGAACACAAGTTTAAGCCTAAGAGAAGCTACTATCCTACAACATCTTTGGTCTAACACCTCCTCCCAGCAGCCTCTGTTAACAGGTACCAACATTCAGTAATGTTGTTCAAGGCTGCACAATCTCATTTTTATCCATATAAATCATCATTCTCAGCACTTATTTTATTTATTTGATATGATTCACCAGATTGGCAATGAATCAAGGCAACAAATCAATTTGAAGAAAAAAACTAAAATACAAGTCAAACTACTAAATTTAGCTGCTTCCAAATTGATTAGAGGCATGCCTGGGTTACTCTTTTCCTCTTGGAATAAGCTCCTTGGTAATCTTGCTCAAATCCAAAATAATATAACTTGCACCAAGGTCATTTACTACATCATGTCATGAACCAGAAAGAAGTAAGGGAGATTAGGGAGAATTGGGAGAATGATTTAGAAGGATAGAGGGAGAAGATTGAGAAGAGAGGGGATCGAGAGCATAAACAGAGAGAAAGAGGGCGAAAATAGTGAGAACGAGGGAGAGAGAGCATAGAGAGAGATATCAGAGGTTTAATTTCAATTCATTCATTCATCATGTCCTCTCTACATACTTGAGGTAATATATATATATCCTCACTTTAGCTATCAAACAAGCCTCTAACAGCCTACTACAAGACAATGAAGGAAAAGATACACACAGAAAATATCCTAACAGAATTTAAGGGCACAATTACATAGCTACCCTTTGGAATGTGAAAATCTCCTAATACTATAATACTATTACTATAATGCCCTCTAATTACTACTTGGGTCGTGACAATACCCTCTCCTTGAAAGGTTTCTTGTCCTCAAGAAACTTATTACCGTCGAGCCACTTCACTTTCTCATCCAATGCCCACTTTCATTTTCTGTTTAATCTCTTTTTCCCACTTTCTCCTTCTAGGCTTCTTCTTCTTCGTGCTTCGGTACTCCTCAATTGAAATAAAAATGATAGTCACTGCAGTAGTTCTCATGTCCATCTCAACTAGAACACAACCAAAATCAATCACTCTCCGTTGGTCAAAGAGAACAACTGAAATTTGGAGTCTAGAGGAAGAAATAGCTGTGTCCCTGATTTTTTTTGGTAGTTTATCACTACCCCATACCAGTAAGCATGGCAAACTCATACCCATAGCTGCAGTTTTTGTATTTCCATTCATCCTACAGCCATGCTCTTCTGCAAAAATTTCAGCAATATCAGATGATGCCTCTACAATATGGCTTACTCCTCCTGGAATGGCAGCAATAATATCCTTGCATTGGGGTTTCCCAATTTCCTCCTCCAGTCTGTTGATAGGCGAGTTTGAAGGCCTTATTCCTTCTTCCAAATTCTCAATCGCTGCAGATAAATTTATCACCAAGCCCCTCGATTCCTTGTTACCCCTAGCCATTTCTGTTTTCTGGTTGGTTGTCTCCATCATTTCTTCTTCTCTAAAGGAACCAATATGTTCCTTTAATCCTTCTTTGGACCACACACCTTGATCTAGACCCCCATAATTGTTGCTATTGCTGAAAATGCTGTCACATGGCTGGAAATCAGCAATTTTCATAACATCCCCTTCCTCTTTCATGGCTGATTCATCAGCTTCCTGCCTCCTTGACTTCTCATGAGAACACTTGATTCCAATGAACTCCTCCTTATTAAAACGTCCTCTATAATCATCAAAGTATTCAGCAGGAAAGTTGTAATGATACTTCTTAGATAGTATCATTGCAAATTCTTGCAACTTTTCGCGAAACATTCAAACGAATTCCTTGCACTCTTCATCCAACCCACTGCTGGTTCCTTTGTCCCTTCGGCTAGCCTCATTCTCCAACTCCTTTCCCCATGTTTAATGCTGCTGGTCAACTGAAAATGCAGCCTTCTTTGGCTGGCATGGAGGCTCCATTCCAGCTGAAAAGGAGGCTTTCTTCTGCTGCAATTGAAGGCTCATCTGCTCCATGTATGCACTGCCTCCCCTAGTTTCATGAGTAGGACACCGCATTGAAAATATAGCCTTCCTTGGCTGCCATTGATGCTTCATTCCTACTGAAAATGAAGAATTCTCCTGCTGCAACTGAGACTCCAATGGTCTCAGATATGCACTGCTACCCATGGCCGATTTTTCAGCAACAACATGCTTCGATGGCCAAGGAATGGGAGTTATATACATGCTTCTGTTTTGCATGTTGTAGCAGTTCCTAGTCTCACCTCAATTGCAACTCAAGAGGCGGGCACCCACTCCTCTGTGCCTTTCCACTTTGACCCAAAAATTTACAGCCAAAATCTATTTTAATGGAGTCGGATCGTAATTACCGCAAAGGAGAGCCGCAAGTCACAGCCAAATTCCAGAGTCACCCATCCAAATTTGCCTTCAAAAATCCACTCCCAGCAGCTCCGAACTTGCTCAGCTTCTCCACTTGCAGCTGATTCTTAATCAAAAGCCTCAAGCACCAACAACAAATGAACTGGATAAGCTGGAAGCAGTGTTCTAAAAATCGGGCTAGGCGCCCGCCTAGGCGCTGGCCGCCCCGAAATTGCCCTAGTCGGGCCTCCTAGGCGCCGGCCCGAGTAATCGGTCGGCTTGGGCGCCTAGGCGCCCAAGCGGCGCCTAGTCGGCCAGAGCGCCTAGGGGTTTTTCTCGGTTTAAATATCAATTTTTAGAGCTTTTTTGCTAAATCAAAAATCAAACCTGTTGCTGTTAGCGTCTCGCCCTCTTCACTTTCTTCTCACCTCAACGCCGCCAAGCTTCATTGGCCGCCAGTAGCTCACCGCCGTCGCTGCGTCCAGCTCCATCCTCGCCGCCAAGCTTCATCGTCACCGGCCTCTTCTCCGTCGCGTCCTCCGCTTCCTCCTTGCCTCAGCATCGTCGCCTCCGCCCTCGTCCTCGCCGTCGAGCTCCATCTCCGTCTAGCGACTCCAGCCCACTCTTAACCCCTCTCTCTCTCTCTCTCTCTGTTTTGCGTTTGCTGCGCTGTTGTGCGATTTCGTTTTTATGTTTTTAATTTTTTATTTTATTTCATTTTTCTTTTCTATTTATATGTAATTATTAGATTTATATTTAGTTTTTATTATTAATTATATATATCCTATAATATTTCTAAAAAATTTGAAAGTATATTGATGTTTTTATTATTGTTTATATTTCTGTTTTTATTATATTGTAAAACATAAATTATTTTGTTATTTTATTGTCTTAATTTGAATTATTTGATTATTTTACAGGAAGAAGTCTAATTATTCATGTATTAGAAGAATATGGAGAGGAAGAAGTCTAATTAGATAGTTAGATACTTAAATATTAAATTCTTCAAGTATAGTTTATGTTACATTATTGTCGCTTTTATCTTATTGAACCTAGAACTAATCTATAACAATTTGTTTTCTCATGCTTAATTCTATATTTCACTTGTCATTCCAGTATTGTTGTATTTTTGGTTTATATTGCATTATCAATGCTTTTTAACTTTGATTTACGTCAAATTACATCACAAAATTTTAAAAACAAAAAAAAAATAGCAGTTTTCCTAGGCTCCGCCTAGGCACCCTAGGCGCTAGGCCCCAGTCGGGCGCCCGACTAGCGTCTAGTGCCTTTTAGAACACTGGCTGGAAGAGTCCACTTCCCACATGAAATCCGCCAAAACTGTTGCGCCCTCTGATTTGCAGCTGAGTTTCCAATTAAGGCTGACTAACGCGACGGATAACAACCTCCAGAGAATCAATTGACTCCAAAATAGCTGCTATGCCTTCGCCTAACTAAATTAATCAACTCTGCTGCTCTGCTGCGCCTTCCATGTTCGAACTGAGGGGGCTCACTTGCTTGGAAATTTACACCTTCGTCTCCTCAATCCAAATCGATCAGCCAGCACCGGGTTACCACTTCAACTCCGGCTCACTGAAATCGCAGCTGCAGATGGACTTCCCGCTCGCCTCCAAGAAAATCGATCCACTCTTCCGCTTCTGTGGCTTACGGTTAATGAACGCCACCTCACCCACTGCTTCCAGAAGTCGCTCAGCCTTAATTCGCCTCAAACGAAATCCGCAGAGATTTGGGTTGGTTTCGCCTTCAAGTCTGGAGTGTCACAACAGCACTGGAGTGAAGCAACCAAAGAAGGCCACTCGATTAACTCAAGCAGAAGGAGTCGACGGCCAAGGAACTGCTCTCGCCTAGTATTTCTGACATCAATCAAAGCGACAGTACCCCACAGAACTCCGGTTGGAATTCTCGATCAAAATCGCAACACCCAGTCGCGCCTATAGGAAGGTTCTCGGTCTGGTCGGACTGGACTTCCGGTTTGGTCGCACTCTCTGGGCCGTCCGTTTCACCAGTGATGGGCTCCGCTCGCCTTGGACAACCGCAACCACTGGCTGTCCACGTCAACACCTTCGACGGACTCCTTACTGCAATCCTAACGACTGGCCGAGGATGGTAAGGCTCTGCTAAATCACTTCCGCCAAGTATCGACTATCAAAAAATTGCACAAACCACAGCCGAAGAACGGCGGCTCTGATACCAATTTGTCATGAACCAGAAAGAAGTAAGAGAGATTAGGGAGAATTGGGAGAATGATTTAGAAGGAAAGAGGGAGAAGATTGAGAAGAGAGGGGATCGAGAGCATAAACAGAGAGAGAGAGGGAAAATAGTGAGAACGAGGGAGAGAGAGCATAGAGAGAGAAATCAGAGGTTTAATTTCAATTCATTCATTCATCATGTCCTCTCTACATACTTGAGGTAATATATATATATCCTCACTTTAGCTACCAAACAAGCCTCTAACAGCCTACTACAAGACAATGAAGGAAAAGATACACAAAGAAAATATCCTAACAGAATTTAAGGGCACAATTACATAGCTACCCTTTGGAATGTGAAAATCTCCTAATATTATAATACTATTACTATAATGCCCTCTAATTACTACTTGGGTCGTGACACATCAGTCCATTCAAAGATTCACAATTTAGTTGCCTATTGGTGAAAATGTAAAATTACATCCTCAAACTGTTGCATGAAGGCATCAGGGTATTTATTGCCCATCAAAACATCAAACCAATGGTACATCATTTTCTGTGGCCTTAAAATTCACAGCACCAGGGGACTTAAAAGATTGTGTCAACCTTGGCTTGAAAATCAACCATTAAGATGTAAATTATATATTTAAGGCATTTTTATCAACATATTTTAACATACACATCTATGTATTCAGTTCTGATGCATAAGCAATAACATAATAATCTCAAGGTCATGATGAAGTCACATAGCATGCTGTAGATGGAGAGGTTCTTTAGAAACTACTCTAAAAATATGACTCCACTCCATGCCTTCAATTTTAGCACCAATAAAGTAAGAAAGTTTATACTTTCAAATAAAAACCCAAGAAATTTTGGATGCTGTACTTACAAAAGTTGTTCAGGACAAGCTTTCTCAACAACTCCGGATGCATCATGTCCTCTGCTGATATCAGATTATTAAGCCAAGACAAGACATAAGGAGGTTGAGATGAAAGAGGATAAGCTGCTGACAGTAATGCCCCTAAAGGAACAACAGGAACATTGAGAGCCTGTGCAGGATCAGCCTGCACAGAAAATTATTTCATATCACACCTTTGGAAGAGGACATCCCACCTAAGACATACACAAGGTAGTTACACAAACAGTAACCTTTCACTGGACATTCTAGCAACTTACAAGGGGAAGGAGAAGTTTGAGCGATGATTTTGAAGATGTATAGTCTAGTGAAGATGCCAAAGTAACAATAGCCGCCAACCCAGGGTCTCTTCCTTTAAAACCTTTTCAGACAACCAAAAATGGGAAGAAAGTTTTAAAATGACAAATAAATTATGAAACTATCTCGTAAACTTAAAAATAGAAAGTATTCTTAATAAAGGAAATCAGTACTTGTGATACTATGACATTTATACAAGGTCCAACACAGACATATCAGTCTATTCTTATCAGCAAATCTTTAGGGGAGGGAATTCTACAAAGTGCTTCCATGGACAACACAGTTAAATCTTTGCAGGTAGCCATACCAAAGGCCTTTGAGACACATACAGTGGAATTGAAAAGATTGCTAAATTATCTGCTCTAAAGAAACAGCACAAAAATTTGCCACATATACAAGTATACTAAACGTCTGAGGTATAAACTCCAACAAATGGGCGTGAAGCAATCACTTTGATCATCTTTCCTGTAGCAGCTCTAAACAATATAGAGGAAACATGAGCAACATATAAAGTTGTAGATTAAGAATCAAATGCAGCTAATATCACTCCTTAATGTCTTAGTCATCTTCTTCCATGATCTAGTCATCTATTTTCCATGAAAAAGATGAATACATATATACATAATATGCGTATGTATATGAATTGAATGGCCACAATACAATAAGCTAAAAGTGTTCAGATGATATTGACATAGAATAAACAGGAAATTGATAACTCTGTATTCAAAATAATCAAAGGCAGTGTATTTCTGAATATAACATACATTTAGCTATAGGAAAAATCAAATCCTAATATAGCATAATTCTGAAATCATACACAAACCATAATCATCTCAACAAAATAAAATAGACAATAAATCCTAACTAGAAGATAAACATACTCTAAAATCTAAAAAGAATATGATAAATCAAATACCATTATCAAACACTGAATCCTGATAATCCTCATTCCTCATCACTATGATAAACAGAAAAACATGATTACAAACCCATGAAAATGTGTAAATCTATATTACATAAAATTTTCTAAAGTTGCAGAAATGTTGGACACTCAACACTTAAAAGGATATGAGGCATGTGCCAGGTGTGTGTAGTTGGGCATGCAAGGTATGCCTAAATAGCCAATTCTGTAACAATCATGCAATAAGATTCCATTTTATGCCAAAAAAACTCAACCTTAAGTTGTAAGTACCATTTTGTTGCAAAATGTAAAACAAGTATTTTAAGAAATATGAAATCTACCAGTGTCTTGATGTTCAGAACATGGCAATGTGAACCTGATACTTAAATAACCACTTAAGTCCATCTAATATACAAGCAAATTGGAACATGGATGCTATTGTTTTCATCTTGAGTGAGAGAACTCAATATCTTATATCGGGTTTCAGTTGTGGTTTTTGAAGTATTGGGCTTTGAAATACTATAAACAATTTTGTGGAATCCTGTGATCCTTTTGGTCTAAATAGACTAGAAGCTTTCTTTGACCAATAATCATAAATAATAGAACATTAGTCATCTATAATTATACATGGGAAAAATGAAGAAAACCAATACTCACAAAAGGCTGTGTCCATATTAAATAATTAACTCCTAAATTATGAAAGGAAGTTTCTGTCTGTTCTTTTCTTCCTGATCAAGGAGCATTACAGCTCACAAGAGGTAACAAGTGACTGTAGGTTAAATAGAAAATGCTATCTTACCACATTGCGAAAGCAGAGCATATAGCAAGATACCTCCCATGGAGTGTCCAACAGCCAGCAATTTACCATCCCTTGGTTTGGTTTGGGCCTTTATATACTCCATCTGTAGCATAAGGTTATTAAAGAAAAAAGGAAAAAAAGAACTTACGACTATTCCACGTGATAATGCATAATTCATTTACATGCAGTAAAAATTCAATGACAGAATCAGAAGAATGCATTAGGACTAAGAAAAGTGGAATCACAAGCTTATAGCCTTCCAGCAAGGAGAAAGTCACCTCACCGCAGCAGGGATGTCCTCTTCCAAGTAATGATCGAAGTCCCAATCATACTTCACAATCAAGTCAAGTTGCTTCTGGAAATCATCAATTGTTGTGAAAAAACGCTCCTGCAAATTAAACAGCTGAGGAGAAACAGAACGTTGATTTTCTTCAATAATATTTACAAGCTTTTCACTCAGATCCCTGATTTGGCTAGCCACAGCAGAATTTTGCCTCACTTCTAACAAACTTGAAAGTTTTCCTCTTATCTCATTAAAACGTTCGTAAAGAAAAGAATCCTCCATGAGTCGTGATATTTGATCCAAAAATCTGGCAGACATAATTTGTGACTGGCCTTCACTGAGAAAGCCAGAGAGTCTTTCTGACAGACGCATAAAAGTTTCTGTCAACTTTGTCACTACAATGGACTCATCCCATGCGGTTGCCATCCCCCTTAGCTGGTCTTCTTTGACAAGGGATATATCAGCATCTACCGACGTACTAGAGATATTGCTTGAATGCTGGTCTGCATGAAAACTTTTATCAGTTGCAGTCTGAGCAGTAGCTTTCATCTGATCAGATAATTCTTGGGCAGACAGCTCCATTCCTTCTAAATTTGGTTTCTGCATGCTCAATCCAGCCCCTCGAACTTCAAGAATCCATGTGTCAAATCCTTGACCACACATGTAACGTGCAAATGAAGACTGCATACATGTAATTGGAAGAATGAGACTTGAGTATACAATGAGCCCTCATTTAAGAAGGTATAAAAGAGGTTTTGAATTGCTTCATTCTACGAACTATATTAGCAATAAGATATGTGAAAATAATGGGGTAAGATCCACCGGAGTCAGAGGGGATCATATGACTTGAAAGCCAAGCCCAAATGAAAATTTAGTCAGGTTTACAGTGACTAAAATTTACCTGCATTTGAATGTTAAATTCTGTGTTCAATTTGCAATCAGTGATGTTTGTGCTATCTTCTCAGTTTCAAATTTTTGGGTTTGAACATTTATAAGCTTAACAATTTCACAACTCGAGCACTTGGGTTAGGAACCACCTGAACTCGATTGGACCTCAACACTATTGTTGTCTGTCTGAGCCACAATGTTGAAAGGAACTTGTCTGAATAAACCCTAGCGAGATATAAGTAACAATATTTATTGTGTGAATGCCCTAATAATTTGAAAATTTATCTATTTATGAAGCATTGAAGCTGAAGCAACAAATATTAGGAACAAAACTGATACAAGGAAATATGATAAAATAAAGATTTAAAATAAGATAAAAAAAAAAAAAAGGAAGCAACTGAAAATCAACAGAAACTGGCATGGAAATAATCTGCATAAACTATTCAAGAACAATGCAAAAATAAAGATGAAAACAATTTATGAAAGTATTCAAATGTAAAGTATGCCAACTTACAAGGGTTCAGAGACATTATAGAGCTTTGTTAGTCAGAATGTGCACTCAATTATGAAAAGTCAACACCTTAATGCAAAAGTTGGCTTTCTACATAAATTTCACATTGAATATTTGGTAATTTTGAAGAGGTAAACTAGTGCATCAGTGGGGGAGCGTTTCAAAGTTAAGGGACACATAGCAACATTCAACAACTTTATTTGAAGTCACAAGTTCAATTTTTTGAAAAAGTCTAATTAAGGAGGGAAATGGGAGGGATTTAAACAGTGTCTTTGGAAAGAAGCAAGTTATGCTGTCATCTTTGAGTGAAGTGTGGTTGAGCTAAATAGTTATATAAGATGTGGGTTTAATGGTTTAAGTTTTAACTGGATCGATGCCGCAAATCCAGGACACAAAATCACATATATAAATCGCTCTTTCTCAATCTCATCATCATCATCATCATCATCAATTGCACCTAATCTTGACCGAGTTATGGTCAGTGACACAACATCATAATATCGATCGACTTATAAAAGTCACATTAACAATACAAATCCATGCAAAAGAACAATGTGGCAAAATTTTACGCCAGATGCCCTTCCAAACACAACATTCTAGTGAGGAAATTATGAAATAAAGTTTTAACACCATCTTTATATGGAAAAGTTTTTTCATATGATGAGAATGAAGATAATTGATATGGTTGTGTTTCATCACATAGTTGATATTATGAAACCAACCTGTACAACATGAAAACATAAGAATATGGATTTATCAATAAGAAAACAAAAAAAATCATACACAAGATGGATCAACTTTTCTCCAAGGTCATCCTATCAAGCCTTCTAAACTTTCTAAAATTTCATAACAAAATGATTCAAGCACTATTAACTGCTAAAAAGAGAGAGGACATAGAAAGCATCTCCAGTACACAAAGCAACTCACTTGCAAGGGTTAGGGGAGGGTCGAATTTATACGGTCTTCTCCTTGCTTTTTTAATTGGTAGATTGTTTCCACAACTCAAACCCAAGACCTTCTGATTACAAAGGAATAACCTTACTATTGCTACCAAGGCTTGCTCTAAAAAAAATATAAAGAATAAAAAGTAAAAGAGAAATGCATAAAAAATATAGAAAGAGGGATCGCTTGACATCTTTATTGAGGCTTTATTTTTCAACAAATAGTCAAATACAATGCAAGGGTAATTATATGAAACTCTACTCATCAACTTCATCACAAGCCTTATATCTCATGCAAATATCTTTTGTAAGGCCATTATATCTCATGTAGTGTTTCAAAATTGATAACAAAAGATCAAACAATTTTTACTCTAGTTGTAAGCTACTTCAGCCAACTCTTCTTTACCTGAGCTTGGAACCAGCTGTGTGATAAAGTGAAATACCTTCAAGACAAGAGGTGTTTGAGATGGGTATACTTAAAACTTTGACCATTGCATAAAAATTAAACCTGCACATGTCATTTTCTTTGCATGCATACCCACAGATTGGGCATAAACATACCATGAATCATCCAATGGACAAAAAAGTAAAGAGTTCAAATCAATGGGTGGGTTAGTTATATATATTCTAAAGGTGTTAAATAAAAAGTAATTATAAAATTCAAACAGGGCATCAACAGACTTGAAGTGGCTTATGCATCATGTCAAAGATAATCCTACATTTTCCAACTCCCGAAGTCTCTTTTCAATCTTAGCATACACGTACGTCACGCCTACCTAAAGTTGACACTGGAACTATTTATTAGAGAGAGGCGAAGGGTCAAAGATAAGAGTAAACTAACCCCTGGAGAGAGATCGTATCCGATGGCGTTGGTTCCCACTCCAGACAACAGCAACAGCGGATGATTCCTTGGAGGAGCCTGCACATTACAGACATGTATTATTCAGAACATATCCCATCAACCAAGTGATTTGGAAGAATCAAGTGAATAGCATAAATGAAGCAATTAATAGTACATCTCATGATTCTCATCCAGTCATACGTGAGTTCATTGAGCACACAAGTGATTTGGATAAACCAAGTAGTTAGTAATTAGGTTAGCCATGAGTAAATGAATTCAAAAGTCCTCTTTCTTTCCTATTCATACATCCGAAACAAAAATCAGGAAACGTTGTGAAAGAAAATGATATGAGAAGGAAAATGGACCTGAGGAGGAGGAGAGTAGCGCCAGAGAGCGAGCCTCCAGTTGGTATTGGGGACGGAGACGTAATGGAGCTCATCGGCGGTGCACACCGATGGCTTGTAACACACCTTCTCCACGGCCGCGGCAGCATCGGGAATCTCGCTTTCGTTGGAGGAGAAAGATCTCACCCTCACCGTCAAACTCCGCGGTGGCAGACGCCGAACAGCGGCTACCCCGCGGTGGAGCAACGGACGGTGGCCAGGATTGCGATGGACGAAAGCAGATGCGATCTGGAGCGCTGACCGTAGGTCGGGCTGAATCATTGAAACCATCTTTGAAAATAATTTTAATTTGAAAAATAAAAATAATTTGGGGAATCAATTCAATTGGGCGTCTGTTCTGTTCCTTCCTCAGGTAACCGAAGACACAGCACAGCGATTGAACTCAAAATCAAAAACGAATGCGAAGGCAAGAGAAAATTTTAAAGTACTTCCCCCAAAAACAAAAGAAAATTAAAAAAAAAAAAAAAGTAATGTTAACAGAGTCAATGCCACGTCATGTCACGAAGATTCTCCATTTCGGGTTGTATCTTTCGTAAGGTTGCTTCTGAATCAGTTAATATAACGTAAATTTATCTTTTTATTTTTATTTTTTTTTATTGTGACACTCTTGATTTTATTTGATTCTAATTAACTTCACGTCAAATAAATATTTAACTAACATGACCCACAATGCATGATATGCACTAACCTGATAAATTTATATTAAAAAACCAAATCTCTTTTCATTTTTTTTTTGAATGAAACTTTTCTATAATATCAAAATTTATCTACTAAAACAAAAAGAATTGGACAAATCTCTAATACAATTCCCAATCCAATTACCACACCTTCATTGTCATCATCATCTTCGTTGGAAGACAGAATAGGAGCAGGAGAAGAAATAATATTATTTAATTAGCTTAAATTAAAAAATTTTAAAATTAAAACAAGTATAATATCAAAAGTTTAAATTATATTTCAATTAACATTAATAATATGTTGTATCAAAACCTTTGAAGTAAAAAAAAAAAATGTTGATAGAACCTATAACAATGCTGGAAGGTACAAATAAATTCAAATATTGGCTTTCTTCCTTCTAGTTGCCATTATCACGGCATGGGAACCACAAGCGCCATGCCATCCATGGTTTAGCCCAAGATAGCAGAACAGCTGTGGGAGGATGGTGTGGGTATGAAAAGGGTCCATATTGTCCTTATGATGGATCTGCTTTAGTTGTGTATAGTAACTTTGTTTGTTTGATGTCCTTAAAACAATACAAATTACTAAATAGAGTTTCTTATTCAAAACTGTGTAATAAGAAATTATATTGGTCTCTTTTACAACAAGTGTTTAAATCTCTTTGAGTCGATAAATTCTTATATACTTATCTAATGTGTATGATTTATCAACCATTAGCATAATTCAATAAATTTATTAATTATATGCTCAAAAATAGTTGGTGCAAATTCTAAAAAAATGAGATCACTCATAAATACTAATTAGAGAAATATTAGGTTATCTCAAACCACACTCCTTATTGAACTCGTTATTATATTATAAATAATTTACTCCTTTTTTTTATCTTGAAAATTGTGTTTACTCCAACCACACTCCCTATTCTAATCTCTATTTGATTTATTTATTAATAAACTTCAATTCTAATTTATTTTAACTTACCTATAATTTTTACTAATATAAAAATTTAATATTTATTTTTTAATTTAATAATAAATATTACTATTCATCGCCTGACCTACTTCATTGCCCGTTCGTCTCTTCCTTTGTTGATCTAGTTGTCTTGTCGCATGTTCATTTCCGTCGCATCACCGCCTAAAAAGGTTTGTCTCCTTACACTCACTACATTTATTCATCTCCTTTTTTCCCACCTCTGGTCGTCTTCTTCAACTGTGGGCCTCTCTCTATTGGTCATGTCCAACCAATGGGGCCTCCTCGACATCAGCTTGATTCTCAGCTTGACGAGAGGTTATGCCTTTAGAAGAAACAAGTTGGGCAAAAGGACTGGGAGTCGATGCAAGATCTTTGGATAACATAGGGGCCTTGGACACCCAGGCACTTTTCTTTAGAGTAAGGGCCTTTTCAACAACCTTGCGTGTCGATCTTGAGCTCGGCTTAGCACCCCCCTTCTAAGTGCACACTGCCTCACCTCCTCAGCAGTTATCTTGAGGGCCATCTCGCCTGAAATAGAGGACAAGTAGAGTAAGCGACTACAAAAGATAGCTGAAAAATAAATGAAGGGCAAAAATGGACCCATGTAAGCAACTAAACCCTCTCAGTGACTCCCATACTTGACAAGGGCTGAGCTCTCCAATACTGGTCAATCCTCAAAGGGATCCATTATTAGTTGGTCCTCTGAGCTTAAGCTCCAATACTCCACCCCTGTAATGGAGCTCAGCTCCTTGCTCCAACACAAAAGGAATTTGGTGGCCATATTCTCGTCCAAGAAAAAAACAAGTACATCCTACCGAGAGGCCACTTTGAAGTACCCAGCCTTGAAATTCTTATAAGAATTGTCAAAGGCCTTCAATAACTTCATTCTCGACAGCCCACTCAAAGAGACCCAACTACCCTTGTTGACGCCATTCGATTGGAAGAAGAAAAAGAAGACCCTCGTGCTCGCTCCCCGACCTATAAGGTTTTACAACACTTCAAAGGCCTTCACGAAGGCCCAGCTATTTGGGTGCAGTTGGGTCGGGATGACGTTCAACATCGCTAACACCAAGCACTAGAACTCGATGAACATGAGTCAAAGACGAAGATGTGTAAAAAACATCTTGTACACAAAAATCAACCCCAAGTCTGCGACCATGAAAACCCATTCATCTTTTCTACAGGATCAACACTCAAACAAACCATTGTCTTCTTCAGCGGCTGACAAATGGATTTGCGACCTCAACACGGTGACACTATCTGGGGATTTGTATACTGATGCGACTTTGGAAACATCCTCACTTACCCAGCTGCAACCATCACTTGCGTCAAAAGGCGAGTTTGAAGGTAACCCAGCCATGGACAAAGCACCTACACTATCCCCGAGGGAACTAGAGAAAACAAGGTTATCAGAAATTGTACCCCATTCCTACTTTGATCTATGTTTCAACTACCCCAATCTACATATCAGACCATTCCCTTATGCTCAACTGGTAAAGCTCGATGGCCAGGCATCGAATTCCTTACCAGGGGCTCTTTCTTAATAATCGTGGAGTCACTTCATTCCCTAGATTGGCTCCCCAAACTCGCCATAACACTCTATAAGCCAATGAGAGTAACAAAAAGAGTAGAAGGGTAAAGAATCAAGAATAAATTTCAAGAATTACTTAAGGAAATGAGCGGAATATGTGGGAGGAGAGTGAAAAGAGAACTTAGCTCAAAAATGCGAGCAATTGAAGACAGGAAGAATGCGGAGGCTCTTGGGAAACCAAGGTTCAAAAATTGATAGTAAACATAAAAGTATGAAGTTGGAAAACGACCTGCAGGTGTCTTTATATAGATATTGCACGATGCACCCAACAGATAGAGATCAAGCATTGCTAAACACTTGTAGAGATCATGCCACCTGTCACGCACCCTTACTTGTATTAAACGCCTTAGGTTAAAACAGCGAGACAACTCCCTGTCTGCTCACAACGTCACATCTTTCGGAATGGACACCTCAAATTTTAAGGTTGTGTGCACTACTTTTCAGAACCTTAAAAAACACCCCATGGAACTATCAAGTTTGGCCACATAAAGCTTGTCCTCGTTAAGTGCAGCCTTAGCAAGCTCAACTCCAGCAAGCTCGATACAACGATTGAGGCTAGCTAGAGCGTTATCACCACCCCAGTTACACTATAAGCTTGGATGCTTGCCCCTGCGAACATCCGACATGGGAGGGTCTGGACTGTATTGATCCATTGGGGCGACCTACAACTTGGCATTGAGCCCAACCCCCAAACTAGATCTCAATCCAAAAAGCTTGGATAGTCTTTCCATCTAAGCTGAGATCTTCGCCCCAATAATGGATTCTATCAACCTCGAACAACTAGTATATTAATCCTCATCAACTCGTAATCTTCATCAAATCCCAGATCCTTGAGGATGATCCATATCATTACTGTGCATCTCGGCCCTCTATCCTCCTATGATGGCTAATGATACATAAGGTACCTTCATCTCTATATAAATCAGTCTGATCACAAGCCAAGGTATGTTCTTTTCAAGCCTTACCCACACTATGATATTTTAGACCCTCATTGACTTAAGCATCGAAGTGCTTGCAGATGTTGACCACCCTCACCACGAAGATCACCGGATTGTGACATTCCGTCGCCACTGTAACCAGTCTAACCTCGTTGGGCCTGATGGAATAGCTTATCCAAGAAACACACTTTTCTTATAGCTCAATTAAACACAAGTGTTGTTTGTGAAAGTTAAATAAAACTAACTTTCCAATCACTCACTTGGATACATGAAAACTTTGAGGAGCCAGAGCCAAGATAATGAGATATTCTCATCTCATGTAATATCACTAGATTCTATAAAGATAAGAATCGTTCAACTAAGCTCATACATCAATACATGACATATTTCATACCATTACACAAATGACTTTTTATTCACAAATGGAATACATATATATAAACCATACATAAGTCAAGTATTACTTGACTAAAATATAACACATAAAATATTACAAGAATGTTCTTCAACAAAGAACACCATTAACACAAAAATACTCTAGCTTGATCATTATGATAACTCATTTATATATCAAGACAAGATCACGTATAAGACAAAGCACAACATCTAACATTAAGATGCTCTAACTCTAGCATCATGGTTTTCTCAAAGCAAGAGTACTCATGAGCTTAGCAAAGAATATATGAAAAAAAGCTCAAAACTCATATACCACTAATGCACACATTGAGTAATTCTTGAAAGATAGAAATTTTAGAATACTGTTACTCAAATGCATTTATCCTAAATATGGGTAACACTTAAGAAACATTGCTTGAAAACATACAGTATTTAAATTCATTCAAGAAATATTTAGGCTATATCTAGATGCTAAAAGATAGAACTACTTAAATACATCTTCAATTGATTGACCATTACTCAAATATCAACTTGAGAAGATTGATCTACAGTAGCTTAGCCAAGTGCTACTTGCAATCCTATAAATACTTAAATCAAAGCAACAATCATTCAAAAACTTAAATGTTCTTTCATCTTAGAACATTGAGAGCCTTATCAAATAGATAACTTAAGCTCTATGAAATAGAACTTAAGATCATAGCCTAAGCTAATGCATATACTTGAGAGCAAAGATAATTGATACTAAAACATTAACTAAAAGATATCCTTTGAAATCTATCACAAAATTTAAGTGCTTAAGATATTTTTCAACCTTAAACTTACTCTAAACACCATGAGGTCCACGACACTCATGCAATATGGATACAAAAGATATCATTTGAAATCCTAGAGCAACACATTGAGCATCTAAGAAAGAGCAAGATTAATCACATAAATACTAAGATTGTTAACACAACCTTATTATGAAGAACAATACAAATAAAAATTATATGAATCAAAACTCAAGTACCCTCACTTGAGTATATAATCTTTTTCTCAAAAGACATAATGTTGACTTGATGTTTAACACTTACATTAGTTAACATATTTAGAATACATTATTCTAAAACTTGAGTAATACTACCACATAAAACACTTAGCATAGCATGAGCTTCACAAACAACTCATGCATTAGAACTTAGGATAACCCTTGTAATACTCGAGAATTTTCAGAGGACTCAAGAGTAATTTTAACTTGGAACATAAGTGGAATTTTTAAAAGATTTGGTACTTAAGTATAATTTCTTACAATTATTAGTACCGAATTGAGTGCAGGGAGTGCCCTGGAGCCGAAATGTCTAAGAAAAATGATATGGTATTAACAAGCATTTTGAGGCATGATTTATGGCATCGAAAGAAATTGGATTAGAAATAATTTTTGGTATAACTAAAATACAATTGAAATTTGGGCTAAAAAATCGAATGATTGTAAGGGACCTTCAAGAAATCTGATGTTTTACTCTTGTATCTATCTTGTGTTTGGTTTTGATAATGAAAAACAAAAATGGTGATATGATTTGGAAACAAAAATCAATTTCAAGTATTGTGAAAATGAAAACCAAATTATCTATAATTTTCTATAAATGGAGATTTGCACAAACAAGCTTTAAGATCTAAAACAATCCCCTGAATGATTTCACCAAATTGGTTTTAAATAATTGGATAATGGATGTTTTTACCTTTAATATAATTTTTCTAAGTTTGGAAGATTAGTGCATTATAAGGGAATATATAAGAAAATATTTTTATTTTGAAAAAACTATCTCCCGGTATTTTGATAACTAATATTCATTGTTGTTAAAATAATTTTTAATAAATTTTTCAATAAATAGAAGGTATGTATTTTGAGAGTGGTAAATTTGCTAAATCCCAAGTTTGTTTTAAAATCAAATTTCTATTTTCTTATGGATATAGATTTTGATTTTTTAGATATTTTTATTGAATCTAAATAGGGAGTACTTTCTTATTTATATTTATGTATTAAAGTAAATGAAAGGTAAAATATAAATTAAAGAAAATTGGGACATTTACTTAAACTAAAGAAATGTAAATATGTTTTAATATGGAGATTTATGTATCAAATTCATCTATCAACTAAATGTTCTTCATCTATCAACTAACCTTTCAAATTGTCGACTAAAGTCATTACATATGTTGACTAAGTCCCACACTTTGTCAACTAACTCTTTTAGTTTGTCGACTAACAGAATAGATATATTGACTCTGTCGACTAACTATTTTCATCTGTCGACTAAGTGCTTCATTCTGTCGACTAAGGCTTAGACTCTGTCCACTAATATTTGCTTCTGTTGACTAGCATTAAGTTATTTTGTATAAATTTCTATGTTAGTCTCAATCTATCGACTAAACTTTCCATTTTGTCGACTAACAAATTTAATAAATTCATTCTATCAACTAAGTGTATTAATTTGTCGACTATGTCTTGTTTTGTTACTTGATTCTGTTGACTATCTATTTTATTATGTCGACTATTTATTTTATTTTATCGACTAACTCTTTTCGCAGAAAGCATAACGACTAATTTTTTAAATCCTAATGGTCACAAACGACTAGTTTACAAGAGATTTTATGGATGAAAACAAGTTGATCTAAAGATTGCAAATCATTTTATACAAGTTTACAAGAGTTTGTGTTTTTATTGTTGTATTTTTCTCTCCAAGACTTCGTTCTATCCTTGTAAAGTTATTCTTAAGCCTTGTTTTCATTATGAGAGAACTTGTAACTAAGAGTGTTAACTCTTAGATTCTCTCTTTCATTTGTATCATTCTTATTTTCTTAGTTTGTTGTGTTAGAGGACTTGCTCTTTGAAGCAAGGGGTTGAAATACCTAACTAGGTGCTAAATGGTTTATTTGTATAAGCAAGAGATTTATTGTAACACCCTAGACTTTGAAAATAATTAATCATTGGGTTTATGGTGGTTTGTGCATGATTATCGGTTAATTGTGAGGCTAAGATGAATTATTTGTGATTTACTAGAGAATTGTGGATGTGGTTAATTAATTATTTCATTTGGAAAATAGGAATATTTTTTTGGGAATTTTAGGGTGTAAGTGAAATAAGGAAAATGAGGTGTGGGTGTGTGTGTGTGAATTATGGAAGATTGGGGGGCTGTGGTGCGATTTTCAGAAATGGCCTTAGACTATCTTAAAAGCAATTTGGGAAGTATAATGGTTGAAGGCAAGTGGTAGTGTGGGCGAGGTGTAAGTTCGATTCTCCTTGGCTGCGTGCACGGTGGGGAAGCTGGAATTATTTTTCCAGCAAGGCAGGTGCAAAACGAGGCTGTTTGGGGCACCAGGCGGCACCCATGCGCACTAGCCACGCCACGTGGCCCGGTCGTGTCCCTCACCCCAGCCACTCATTCTCTCTTTTCTGTTGTCACGTGACAGCTTCTAGGGGCTTCCTTAGGCCAGATTTTGCACCCCCGCGAGCTCGTTATGCCTATAAATAACGACATTTTCTGCCGTAAATGTTGTGAATTTTGGAAGTACTGAAACTCTGTCCGTGGATATACACGAGGTATAAAAATATTTTAAATTTATTTATTTAATAGTGTTAATTAAAATTAATTACGTGTTTAGCTATATTATCCTATAATGTAGCAGTGATAATTAAAATTAATCGTGTGCCTGATTATTTTATTTTATAATTATATAGAGAATTGAGACACGAAATCGGCATGAAGCAAACGACTAATACGCTGTAAGGGTTTAATATGCTTTGTGTATAAATTTATTTTGGCATGGCTTGTATTAGACGGTGGGGGAAGTGCCTAGGCATGGGGCTATAGATTTGGGTCGTGTGAGTCTTGAGATGGGGTCCTAAATGAAATTGGTGGGGCTACCAAAATCCAGACCAAGGTGCGGTGGACAGCTCTACATGCATGATATACTTCACATCATTCTATAATTTTCATGGATTTTGATTTACCGCATCTCATATTACTCTTACTGAGTCCCTGGACTCACCCCTATATTTTCCCACTAACCATACAGATAGCTCAAGAACGAAAAAGGGAAAGGCAGTGCTGGTGGATGAAACGCCAGTCGACAGTGATCATGTATAGTGAGAATGTGGGTTAATCTCATGTGTTAATAGTGTAATATATCTGTTGTGTAATAACTACGAGTGACGGTTATGGTTTGACTAGAGGTTGACTCAAACAACTTAAGGTTCCCGTTATAGGTAATTCAGAGTGTGTATGTGAACCGATCCGCTGCGGTCGGGTTTATAAGATATGCTTGACTATTGAAGTATTTTACTAAGCATACTAGTATTTATTTTATTTGGAATTGGATTTATATTTTAAGGGCCTAATTGGATACAGGAATCGGGTGAATTTCCGCTGCCTATGCATTTTACTCTCGAGTTCTCAACAGTCAAATGCGACGAAACCTGGACCCCACCTAGGGCACTCATATTATTTTAATGATTATGTTGGCAGGGCATAACCAACCTTTGAGATAGGCAGGGATGGTAACTGCAGGTTATGGTAGCACCCGATAGTGGGGCCGGGGCATTACATTTGTAATTTTCTAATCTTGGACTAGAGGGCGTACTTGATTAAGTAGGAAGTTTTAGTGCATTGTTTGCAAAATTCTTAGTGAGGAGCTAAGGTAGTAGACCAAGTTTGGTTAAGACAAACCACTATAAATTTTTATGTTCTCTTGTGCTTGTGTTCTTTATTCTTTATCTTTCCAAGCATTCGTTTATTTTTCACTTGATTCACATATTTAGCTTTCTTGATTTACATTTGTCATTTTTATATGTTTTATGTTTTAAATCACTAAAACCTAAATTTGTATAAAAAAGTTTTTCAAGTTCTATCAAGTTTTTAAATTACCCAATTCACCCTCCTCTTGGGTGTGTGCCATATGATTTCAAACCTATCAAAATCAATAAAACCTTGAGGGAGCTCTGATTTTATGTAAGGGTCAACCCTAAAGTGGTTTCGGGACCAAACAAGGGTCCTATGAGGGCGTAGGGACGAAATCGGTCTTTATCGAGTAAATGCCAGTTATTAATTTTGATAAATCAAAATATTATGTGGCTTGAGGGTAATTGTTTTAAGGTCTTGGAGGGTCCAAGAGTTATTATTAAAATTTCTAGTGCAATTAAGGAGAATTGATAGGGGTAAATGTGTAATTTATACACACACACATATATATATATGCTCGTGACCTTGCTACCCTAGCATTTTCTTCAGAATTTGGATCTGAAAATGGAGAAAGAGAGAATGGTCGAGAGAGAGAGAGAGAGAGGGAAGCAATGAGATCGAATGAGAGAGATGATCAACAAAAGTGGTTGATCGTGGCTGGCCAAAGGCGCGAGCAGCTACTGGCAGCAACGGCAAAGGAAGCTAGACCAACGACGACCATGGCTAGTTGCGACGTCTAGAGGCAGCGATGGTGGCTGGCGGAGCTAGATTGCGCGGTGGTGCAGAGACGGCCAATGGCGTCAGAGGTAGCCGTCGATGGCTAAGGCGAGCAGCTGCAGTAATCAACCATGGCAGCAGCATTGTGCGCGGTGCTACTAACCGCCATGGCTCGCAGTGATGGCGACAGGCAACGATGGAGCGGCGGTCGAGGGTGACCATCATTGACCAAGGCTCGCATACCAAAGAAGCCTATGATGCTAAGTTAAGGTGAGTGATTTTTCCCAAAAGCTTATTTATGTTATGTTTTGCCTATATTGAGCATGATATTTATGATGGTTTGTAAATCATATGCAATTTATGCACATGTTGTCATATCTGTACATATATTGTTGCATCAGTAGTCATGATTTTTTCTTGGCATGATATTGTTGGCATATAGATATTTGTGTCGGGATGGGATGTTGTCCTGATAGTGTAGCCGTAATTTCCTAAGGATAATGATGGAAAAACGTTTGGGAGTATCTCGAAAGTAGGTCGGGATTACTATCGAGGGTTCCATATCGAGTAAGAAGGCTAAAAAAGTTACACTAGAGCAAATGTTTGTTCATGTATTTGCATCATGCATTAATGTATTTGTTTTTAAATGCTCACTAGAAGATTCATCTTCTAATTGAGTTATACTCCTAGAACATTTAAACATTCCAGTTGAGACTTACAACTTAGGCAATGGAGTAGTTGAGATGTAGCAACATGGAGTGACATGTCCAATAAGTTTGACAGGTTGTTCCGGTATTTGGCTTCTTCAGGAAGATTCAATTATGTTTTAGTCATGTTAAAAGATTTATGATCTATTGATGATCAGTCTTGTAGAATAAAGTGTATTATGTATTCGAATGATGTTTTGAGAAATTAATTATGTAATATTGTTTAAGGTATTTATTAGTTATGTTGAGGTATCATTTGATTGTATTAGAGGTGCTTAGTTGTTATCATAGGTGCTTAGTTGTATCATTTGATTATCTTGTTATCAGTTGAGAAATGCAAATATATAATTGTTATGGTTCAATGTATATTTGAGGTATTTAGTTGTTATCTTTTGTTGATGAGTCTCCATGTATTTAGTTTTGAAGAGGTACTATGATACGGATTCTTATGTTATAATTAAAGTGAATTCGATTTTGTACCATATCAGGTTTCGATTTTAGTTTCTGTATTTATGATGATTACTTGTTTTAACATATTGATTTTTATTTTGGTATACTGAGAAGATAGAACGGGATTGTCAGCGAATGATTTATATTGAGTTTATGTTGAAAAAAAAGTATATTCTCGAAATTCCTAAGTTATTTAACGTTCGGGAAAAGCTAGGCGTTACAACCCTAAGGAGAAACATGTCTATATTAAATCAAAAAGGCACATATAAGATTATGCTAAAGGATAAACCTATTAAGGTCCCTTAACTAAGACAACCTCCATATATTTTAACAAGAAAAGGCGACCTCCATATATTTTAACAAGATAAGCGTAACACATATTCTATAAATAATATTCTAATTCAACACATATGAATGTTCTATGAGAACATAATATAAGATGACATTAAAGTTTTAACATGAATGTAGTCATCATCAAAACATCTAAATCATGCAACTCAACAAGTACTAATGTGAAGGAATTGAATTAGTTGTCATATATCATAAGAATTAGGACATTTCAACACCTACAGCTCCAGATATTGTAGGAACAATGAACATCCAGAATCCCAACTTTAATCAGGGGAGCATTTCTTAACTGCACTTTGTAACTTTGCTCATATATATATATATATATTGTTGTTTACTTTTTTTTTTTTCCATTGAGGACAATGTGATATTTAGGTTTGGGGGAAGGGGTAGAAAAAAAAATTCAAACTATTTTTCTTTTTAGTGCTTTTGAAATAAAAAAACAATTGAACTAAAATTTGGAATTTGAGAAAAAAAAAAATTCTCTGTTTTGTTTTGGTTGGGTAGTGGAAAGCCTATGATAAGACTACTTGCTAGTGATTAGAACTTTTTAAGAAAGTTGAATACTCTCTAGATTTTGTGTTTTATTCTTGTGATACTTTTTGTCAGCTTATGATCCTTTGAACATTATAGAGCACATAGCCTTGATTGATACTTGGGACTAAGCTTGTTTAGTGACGATTTATGCAAACATTTTATTCCATCATTTTAGTTCTAAAACTTGCTTTATTGATTCTCGAGTCTCTTACGAGAATTCATTAATTGAGAAATGAAGGACTTAGTCTCCAAAGACTGAAGGTTCATCAGTCATCTATGATAATCGACTGAAAGCCGAATATCAAATAGAACTGATGCTATTAGCATCGCATTATAGGCGCACTCCTAGGCGACATACTACTTAGAAAAGGATTTAGGCATTCTTTGGACCGCTAGAGCCTATGTATTACTTAACCCTTTTCTATATTCTGCTAGTCTCCCTTTTGAGCCAGACATACATATCTATATTAGCCTCATCTTTCTTTCTTTTAACCTCATTAATCCTACCAATTACGAGCCTAAACATAGACCTTTCCTTTAATGAGAACTTTAAAAATACACATACCGTAAAAGAGTAAAAAAAAAAAAAGAGAAAATGAAAAAAAAAGAAAAGAAAATAACGAAAAAACTGTGAAATGGTGGATGAAAGGAAGGAGGAGTTAATGCTGTAAAGGTGGGGTACTTGAAAAGAAAAAATATAGTTACTTTCTTAAGATTGTGCAATTGTCTCTAAATATATGATTGCTGCTTGGGTGCTGCACTGGTTGATCAAGTTTTAGCTCTCACTGATTCAGTATTAAGCATATATCTTGGCCAAAATAGACACTTGTTGTACAAATATTCTTCATACTTTTACTAAGGACAAGGCAGTGGAATTCTTGATGGATCAAGCTTGGATACAGCAGAGTAATCATCTTTAAACTGAAGGATGCACTTGGCCTTATATTAGTTATAGCATATGGTGCTGGTGAAATTTGTGAATTTTTGTTTTTACTTTACCTTCAAGTGGTGCCTAGAATTTCTTTATGCCATTCCATCAGTTTGTTTGTGGTGTCGATGATTATTTCTACCTCTTGTGCTACTACACTTTCAGTTATCAACTGGTGTGAATAGTTCAAGTGATGAAAAAAAAAAAAGAAAAAAAAACATTACTCTTAAGATGTGTTCACAAATAAGTTCTCACCATTTGGAATCCCATTCCTTAGATGGAGCCAAATACAATATCCAAACATTACAAGCCTTAAAAAGACCTATTGATTCTAAGTGGTGTCAGTTGCTTACATTAGTGGAGAGAGACATGAAAAGCAAGCATATGGAGCTCACATTCATCCATATTGTTTCTTGTTACATAAATTTACCCGGACTGCGAGTTCATTATTGACAAAGGCTAATCAAACACACACTTCAAGGATTATATATTTTTAGTGTTCTTTGAGAAAAGGCATTGGATAATTAAGAGATTTTTGTCAACAACTTAAAAAATTATAATTTTTATGACTTGAAAATTTAAATGTGTGAGATTAGCTAGGTGAAATCAAAGTCCTGGATCTGTTTCCTACTAATTTCAAAGCCAAATATCATATTTCTTTCTTTTTATTTAGTTTAGTTTTGTCATACATTTAATTAAAATTAGTGATCAAGAATTTTTTCAATTTTCAGTTCTCCATATATTAAATATGTTTGTGAATTTCAATACTCAATAACATAATTAGTTTTTGTGAGTTCGACATTTTTTACTACTTGCTGCGACTTTGTACACTTGCAAATAATAACATCAGTTGTTTGTTTTCTAAGAAAATTGAGGAAAGTTGAAGAAAATATAGTTTATAGTGCAATACAAAAATCAATTTTGAGGTATTAAAACGAGTTTACCAATAGGCACCCAAGTTCAATCTGTCAATCTTTTGACTAGTAGAGCTCGGACTAAGCTTTAAAACTCAAATCGAGCTCAAGTTCAAGCTTAGAAACTGGCTCATTGAGCCAAACTTGAGTTCAACAAAGTTCAACTTGACTCAATTTGATTGCAACTTTTATAATAAAAAAATATATTATTTAATCTAAAAAGAACTAATATGCACTTTCACTTTTAAATGATTTCCCTTTTTGTCAATCGTTAAGAGTAAAAAATGCAGCCCTGAGGCATAGAACAACTGGCAAAGGAAGAATCATTGGGGCATTGCTCTTTGAGCTCTCAAATTCCGTGTTCAAGACTTGGCCAAGGGAGAAATCTCAGCAGACAGGAACTATTCTAAAAATTAAAAAATGTCATGTAGTTCTCACGTTAGTGGAAAGAGGCTAGGAATAGAAACTGACTGGTGGGTTTCCTGATTTACATCTCCTACTGGAATCTGGGGGTCGAGTAGTAAGGGATGCTCATGATTATGCGTTAACAAAGAAAAAAGTAAAAAATATAAAATAATTATTTTCAAGTTTTATAATACATCTCCATACTATTAATAATATAATATCATGAATTAACGATATACTTGCTAATTAATTTTATTATGAACATACCTTAGATTGTGGGTAAATTTTGTGAGCTGAATTTGTGACCGAGGCATAAAATTCTTCAGCTGACCTTTTCTTCACATACTAATATTATGGTTAAATAACAAAACTGACTGTTTAGAAAACTTATAGTTTTCTCTTTCCACTTTTTGATTTTTAATTAAAATTATTCTTTGATAACTTTATTTTGCTTTTTTTTTTCCTCTTTACTCTTTCTCTTCTCTACTAGAGTCGTCAAAAATGTCTATAACTTTTCTAGATGTTTCCAGAATTTATAACTTTTTTTCTAAAAAAAAGAGAAGAAACCTCTTTGTTTCCAAAATTTTGAAAATGAAAAATAGAACCAAAGATCGAAGCCAAACCCAGACCCAACTAGTACAAGTAAAAGTTCAGTTACAAAACAAATTATTATTAGATACGACTAGTATACAAAACTAGCAACATGAGATTAAAAATAAAATAAGAAAAATATTATTAATATATCATGACTTAAATTTTAAACTACATAATATAACTAAAATGTTTAAAATGCTCCATATCCAAGGCAATAAGGTGAGGCGATAAGGCAGTGAGACGTATTACTAAAATACTCCTCACCTAAAATGATAAAGCGCAATAAATATTTTTATCATTTATAATGTATTATATAATCTAAAGTGTAACCCAAAATATACTTAATAACATGCTCGATGAAATAATACAAGAATCTGAGCTACACAACAGTTGTTGTGCTTTGCAGTTCTCTACAACAACAACATATCAAGCCTTTATTCCACTATGTGGGGTCGGTTACATGAATTCTAGACTTTCATGTATTTTTGTCTTTTGTTATATCTTCATTTATATCCATACACTTCATATCAAACTTTAATGTCTCTCCCAAAATTTTCTTAGGTCTGTCTCTACCTCTTTTTTTGACTAATTGTTCCATTTCATCAACTCTCCTCACAGGAGCATTTATTGGTCTCCTTTTCACATGACCAAATCATCTTAGTATAGTCTCTCTCATCTTCTCCTCGATTGGCACTACTCCTACCTTATTACGAATAACTTCATTTCTAATCTTATCTTTCCTTGTATGACCACACATCCATCTTAACATCCTCATCTCCGCTACACTCGTCTTTTGCTCATACTGGTATTTGACTGCCCAACATTCTGAGCCATATAGCAAGACTGGTCTTATAGCTGTCCTATAGAACTTTCCTTTCAGTTTTAATGAGATTTTACCATCACATAACACTCCCGATGCATTTCTCCATTTTAGCCAACCTGCCTTAATTCTATGTGCGACATCCTCGTGAATTTCTCTGTCTTTTTGAATCACTGATCCCAAATATCGAAAATAGTCTTTTCTTTGTAAGATTTGGTCTTCCAATTTTATTATAACATCATCCACTCTTGCATTCTTACTAAATTTACATTTCATATATTCTGTTTTCTTTCTACTTAATTTAAATCCCTTAGATTCTAAATTGCTTCTTCACAACTCAAGCTTAGTGTTCACTCCTTCTTTTGTTTCATCCACCAACACTATGTCGTCTGCAAATAACATACACCATGGCACCTCTGTCTCAATATCTTTAGTGAGTTCATCCATTACTAGAGCAAATAAGTAAGGACTTAGTGCAGAACCTCGGTGCAGTCCTACTGTAGTTATAAACGGTTCAGTATCCCCTCTGCATGTTCTGACCCTTGTCTCTACACCGTGATACATGTCCTTAAGGGCTTGTTTATAGGCTATTCTAACTCCTTTCTTCTCTAAAACCCTCCATAATACTTCTCTAGGGACCCTATCATAGGCCTTTTCTAGATCTATAAACACCATATGCAGGTACTTCTGGTGATCCCGATACCTTTCTATTAAGCACCTCAGTAGGTATATAGCTTCCATTGTTGACCTACCAGGCATGAAACCAAACTGATTTTCCGAGACCTTTGTTTCTTTTCTGAGCCTCTGCTCTATTACTTTCTCCCAGAGTTTCATGGTATGACTCATTAGCTTAATTCCTTTGTAATTTTTACAGTTTTGAACATCTCCTTTATTCTTGTATATAGGAACCAAAATACTCTTCCTCCACTCATCTGGCATCTTTTTTTATTTAAGGATCGCGTTAAATAATTGCGTTAGCTAGGAGATCCCTCTTCTCCCATGCATTTCCATGCTTCTATTGATATATTATCTGTTCCCACTGTCTTATGATTTTTCATCTTTTTTAATGCTTGTCTTATTTCATTTAAACTTATGCGTCGATAAAATGTATAGCTCACGTTCCCTTCGGAGTTACTAAGATGTCCTAACCTAACTCTTGTGTCACCACCATCATTGAATAATTTTGTGAAATATTCATTCCATCCCTCCTTAATCGCTCCCTCATTCACTAATACATTTTGATTTTCATCTTTTATGCATTTCACTTGGTTTAAATCTCAAGTTTTTCTTTCTCTTGCTTTACCTAATTTATATATATCCCTTTCTTCATCTTTTGTATCAAGTCGTTTATATAGATTCTCATATGCTTTTGACCTTGCTTCACTAACGACTCTTTTTGCTGTCTTTTTTGCTTCTTTATAATTTTTTTGATTTTCTTCATTGTTGCATTGATATACAGCCTTATAGCAAGTTTTCTTATTTTTAATTTTCAATTGTACCTCTTCATTCCACCACCAAGACTCCTTAAGGTTAGGGGCTCTACCATTTGTCTCTCCAAGAACTACTTTTGCCGTGCTTCTTAGGGCGTTAGCCATTTTTTTTTTACATTTGGTTTGTTTGTCCTCCTCCATTCCATTCCCTTCTACCCCTTAGTTTTTCTTTGAAGATTA
The DNA here is from genome assembly GCA_036245055.1 of Diospyros kaki. NCBI lineage: Eukaryota > Viridiplantae > Streptophyta > Magnoliopsida > Ericales > Ebenaceae > Diospyros > Diospyros kaki. The sequence continues at coordinate 8,850,811 of BSEG01000010.1, forward strand.
GTTGTTTCTCCCCTTTTAAATCCCACCACCTGATTTTTGGATTTTGTTTTATGTAATTTTTTCTCTTCCAATTTTTTACTTGGACGTCAAGTACTAGAAGTCTATGTTGAGTAGTCAAACACTCTCCTGATATTACCTTACAATCCCTACAACATAACCAATCCTCTTGTCTCATGAGGAAATAATCTATTTGGGTGCTTGATGTGATATTTTTATATGTAATTAAGTGTTCGTCCCGTTTTTTGAACCTAGTATTGGTTATGATGAGCCCATATGCCATAGCAAAATCTAGAATAGACTTACCCTCATTATTAATTTCTCCGAATCCATACCCTCCATGAACCTCTCTATAGCCATTTCCGTCTCTACCCACGTGCCCAGTTAAGTCACCTCCTATAATCACTTTCTCTCCTCTTAGTATCATTTGTATGAGTCCCTCTAGATCCTCCCAGAATTTTGCTTTTATCTCATCATCTAACCCCGCTTATGGTGCATTTGCACTAAAGATATTTATAGTCATTCTTCCTAGACTAACCTTCACCATAATAATCCTATCCCCTATTCTCTTTACATCCACTACCTCATCTACTAAGCTTTTATCCATAATAATCTCCACTCCATTTTTCGCTCAATCATTTCCTGTGTACCATATTTTATATCCAATTTCTGATAAAGTTTTTGCTTTTTTCCCTACCCATCTCGTCTCTTGAAGGCACATAATATTAATTTTTCTCCTAACCATCGCATCTACCACTTCCATAGCTTTGCTTGTTAATGTTCCTATGTTCCATGACCCAATCCTTAATCTATGATTTTGTTTTTGGCCTTGACTTTGAATTTGATTTTGTTTTTGGCCTTGGTGTTGATTTTGATTTTGGACTAACTTCTTTACCCACATCCGTCCAAGCAAATGCGGGAACCCTTGCTCATTTGTCACTACATTCGGGCGCCGATGAAGCAGCCCTCGCTCACTTGACACTACACATGGGCAGTGTAACACGTCGCTATGAAGGGTTACACCCACGCTCAAACGGTTTTTCATAATTTGTCTAGAGTTCATGTTTTGGATCCGACTAAGTTTTACGTTGGCTATCGGCTACCTAACACAACCCTCCTCCTTTATCCGGGCTTGGGACCGGCAGTGGATAACATCCCCAGACAGAGTTGTGCTTTGCAGTTCTCTAAGCAATAAAAAAAATAATAAGATCAAAAACAGTGGCATGGATATATAGCTTCGTTTACAAAAACAACAACATGAACCACACAATGAATTAAAAATAGTGGTATGGAGCCCTAGGTGTAGATTAACTGGCAGAGGAAGAATTATTGAGGTATTGCTCTTTGGTCTCTCAAATTTCGTGTTTGAACCTTGATTAGAAAATAGTTTAGCAGGCAATGAGCGATCCTGAAAATAAAAAATGCTTGTCGCCCTCACGTTTGTAGTTGTTTTAGGGGTCGAAACCTGTTTGTCAGGTTTCCTGATTTATCTTTTCTACTGAAATCGTGAAGTTGAATAGTGAGAGCGGTTGCGTTAATCCAAAAAAAGAAAAAAGAAAAAAGTGACATAGACGGAGCACAATGAATTTAAAAAAAAAAGAGCTACAGCCGAAGACCAAGTTAGGGAGAGAAGTTCTCATCCGTTGGCAAGGGATTCCTCGCTGGCGGCTGCTTGGGAGCTGGAGTTGTTGCGCTGTTCTTTCATCTGGAAGGCTCTGATTCTCTCTGGTTAGAGATTTTGCATTGGATATTCGGCTTTTATAGTCGTGGGTTCCTTATGCGACTTGTCGTGGTGGACCCAGATTGATGCATTGAAGCGGCTGGTGGATTGAGGGGCTCGGCCACTATTTCACGGATTTTGCAGGTTCTTCTAGTCATCTTAATCAGTGTGTTTGCTCTGTTTGTTTCCTTGATGGATTTATCGGCAGATTTGGGAGATATGGTTTTCAAATTTTAAAATCTGTGGGTTTCCGCCCCCGGATTTGTTGATTTTCAAAGGGCGTTGGTGCGCTTTTTGTTGGTGCCATGTCTGGTCTCCACCTGAGTCAAGTGTAAACCTCTGCGGGCCATTGTTTGATTCGGCATTATTCCATTGCCATGGGTAGGAAAAAATTAAAGCCAACATTAAAGGCTGACTCGGCAACGCCTAAAGAGATGTCTAAGAGGTTCAGGATTAAGATCCCCCTGACTCCAGTGGATTCGTCATCTCTGCAGGATGTTCCGACTGTGGGAGCAGTTAAGTCCCCTCGAGAGGCCCCTTATGTTCTCGAACCCTACTCCCCGAGTGTATCTTAGACACTAGGGGAGGAAGATTCCAGCTCTGCTTCTAAAGGGATTTCAGAGTCAAAAGGGGTCCTGGAGTCTCTTAATTACATTTTTGTAGTTAGGCCTTGACTTGCTTCGGCCTTTATCTTTACCTTTAGGACCTCTGTTTTTACTTCTCTTCCTATCTTTGGTGATGAAAACTTTGGATAGCAAAGACGAAGCTTGAGATCTTCTCCTCATCTCTTCGTTCAAAACAACACCCTTAACAAGTTTCATCGTCGCTACACCATTAGGAGTGGAGTTACAAAGAGATATTTTGAATGTCTCCTAAGAGTTTGGTAAAGTACCCTAGCATTTTCTTCAGAATTTGGATCTAAAAATGGAGAAAGAGAGAATGGTCGAGAGAGAGAGAGAAAGAGAGAGAGAGAGAGAGAAAGAGAGAGAGAGAGAGGGAAGCAATGAGATTGAATGAGATAGATGATCAATGGAAGTGGCTGATCGTGGCTGGCCAGAGGCGCGAGTAGCTGCTGGCGGCAACGGCAAAGGAAGTTGGACCAACGATGACCATGGCTAGTTGCGACATCCAGAGGCAACGATGGTGGCCGTCGGAGCTAGATCGCGCGGTGGCGCAGAGGCGGCCAATGGCGTCGGAGGTAGCCTGCGATGGCTGAGGCGAGCAGTTGCAACTGCAACAATCAACCATGACAACAGCGTTGCGTGCGGTGCTACTAGCTGCGATGGCTCGCAGTGATGGCGATAGGCGGCGGTGGAGTGGCGGATGGGGGTGACCATCGGTGACCAGTAGAGGCTGGGTGGTGGGGGCTAGTGACAGCATGCCCAAGAGCAGAGGCGCGCGAAGAAGAAGAAAAAGAAAAGAAAAGAAAAATAAGGAAAAAATGGAGAAAATTCTAAAAAAAAATAGGAAATGAAGATTTATTAATGTTTCGGAGATTTTGATAAGAAAATTATCTGGACACGCATTTCAAGGTCAAGGCTCGCATACCAAAGAAACCTGTGATACTAAGTTAAGGTGAATGATTTTCCCCAAAAACTTATTTATGTTATGTTTTGCCTTTATTGAGCATGATATTTATGATGGTTGCTAAATCATATGTAATTTATGCATATCTTGTCATATATGTACATATATTGTTGCATCAGTAGTCATGATTTTTTCTTGGCATGATATTGCTGGCATATCGGTATTTGTGTCGGGATGGGATGTCGCCCTGATAGTGTAGACGCAATTCTCTAAGGATAATGATGGAAAAACATTTGTGAGTATCCCGAAAGTAGGTCGGGATTACTATCAAGGGTTCTATATGGAGCAAGAAGGCCAAATAAGTTACATTAGGGCAAATGTGTGTTCATGTATTTGCATCGTGCATTCATGTATCTGTTTTTAAACGCTCACTAGAAGATTCATCTTCTAATTGGGTTATACCCTTGAAACATTTAAACGTTTCAGTTGAGACTTACAGTTTAGGCAAGGGAGTAGTTGAGATGTAGCAGCATGGAGTGACATGTTCGATAAGTTTGACAGGTTGTTCCGGTATTTGGCTTCTTCATGAAGATTCGATTATGTTTTAGTCATGTTAAGAGATTTATGATCTATTGATGATCTGTCTTGTAGAATAAAGTGTATTATGTATTCGAATAATGTTTTGAGAAATCGATTATGTAATATTGTTTAATGTTGTTTAAGGTATTTATTGGTTATGTTGTGGTATCATTTGATTGTTTTAGAGGTGCTTAGTTGTTATCAGAGGTGCTTAGTTGTATCATTTGATTATCTTATTATCAGTTGAGAAATACAAATATATAATTGTTATGGTTCAATGTATATTTGAGGTATTTAGTTGTTATCTCTTGTTGATGAGTCTCCATGTATTTAGTTTTAAAGAGGTACTATGGTACGGATTCTTATGCTATAGTTAAAGTGAATTCGATTTTGTACCATATCGGGTTTTCATTTTAGTTTCTGCATTTATGATGATTACTTGTTTTAACATATTGATTTTTATTTTGGTATGCTGAGAAGGTAGAGCAAGATTGTCGGCGAATGATTTATATTGAGTTTATGTTGAAAAAAAAAAGTATATCTCCAAAATTCCTAAGTTATTTAATGTTCGGGAAAAGTAGGGCGTTACAACCCTAAGGAGAAACATGTCTATATTAAATCAAAAAGGCACATATAAGATTATGCTAAAGGATAATCCTATCAAGGTCCCTTGACTAAGGTAACCTCCATATATTTTAACAAGATAAGGCGATCTCCATATATTTTAACAAGATAAGCGTAACACATATTCTATAAATAATATTCTAATTCAACACATATGAATGTTCTATGAGAACATAATACAAGATGACATTAAAGTTTTGACATGAATGTAGTCATCATCAAAACATCTAAATCATGCAACTCAACAAGTAGTAATGTGAAGGAATTGAATTAGTTGTCATATATCATAAGAATTAGGACATTTCAACACCTACAGCTCCAGATATTGTAGGAACAATGAACATCCAGAATCCCAACTTTAATCAGGGGAGCATTTCTTAACTGCACTTTGTAACTTTGCTCATATATATATATATATATATATTGTTGTTTACTTCTTTTTTTTCCATCGAGGACAATGTGATATTTAAGTTTGGGGGAAGGGGTAGAAAAAAAAATTCAAACTATTTTTCTTTTTAGTGCTTTTGAAATAAAAAAACAATTGAACTAAAATTTGGAATTTGAGAAAAAAAAAATTCTCTGTTTTGTTTTGGTTGGGTAGTGGAAAGCCTATGACAAGACTACTTGCTAGTGATTAGAACTTTTTAAGAAAGTTGAATACTCTCTAGATTTTGTGTTTTATTCTTGTGATAATTTTTGTCAGCTTATGATCCTTTGAACATTATAGAGCACATAGCCTTGATTGATACTTGAGACTAAGCTTGTTTAGTTACGGTTTATGCAAACATTTTATTCCATCATTTTAGTTCTAGAACTTGCTTTATTGCTTCTTGAGTCCCCTACGGGAACTTATTAATTGAGAAATGAAGGAGTTGGTCTTCAAAGACTGAAGATTCACCAGTCATTTATGATAATCGACTGAAAGCCGAATATCAAATAGAACTGATGCTATCAGCATCGCATTATAGGTGCGCACTCCTAGGTGACACACTACTTAGAAAAGGATTTAGGCATTCTTTGGACCGCTAGAGCCTATGTATTACTTAACCCTTTTCTATATTCCTCTAGTCTTCCTTTTGAGCCAGACATACATGTCTATATTAGTCTTATCTTTCTTTCTTTTAACCTCATTAATCCTACCAATTACGATCCTAAACACAGACCTTTCCTTTAATGAGAACTTTAAAAATACACATACTGTTAAAGAGTAAAAAAAAATGAAAAAATGAAAAAAAAAGAAAATAATGAAAAAACTGTGAAATGGTGGATGAAAGGATGGAGGAGTTAATGCTGTAAAGGACGGGTACTTGAAAAGAAAAAAAAAAGTTACTTTCTTAAAATTGCGCAATTGTCTCTAAATATATGATTGCTGCTTGGGTGCTGCACTGGTTGACCAAGTTTTAGCTCTCACTGATTCAGTATTAAGCATATATCTTGGCCAAAATAGACACTCGTTGTACAAAGATTCTTCATATTTTTACTAAGGACGAGGCAGTGGAATTCTTGATAGATCAAGCTTGAATACAACAGAATAGTCATATTTAAACTGACTATAGCATGGACTTGGCCTTATATCAGTTATAGCATATGGTGCTGGTGAAATTTGTGGATTTTTGTTTTTGCTTTACCTTCAGGTGGTGCTGAAATTTCTTTATGCCATTCCATCAGTTAGGTTGTGGTGTCGATGATTATTCCTACCTCTTGTGCTACTACCCTTTCAGTTATCAACTGGTGTGAATAGTTCAAGTGATGAAAAAAAAAAGAAAATAAAAACATTACTCTTAAGATGTGTTCACAAATAAGTTCTCATCATTTGGAATGCCATTCCTTAGATGGAGCCAAATACAATAACCGAACATTACAAGCCTTAAAAAGACCTATTGATTCTAAGTGGTGTCAGTTGCCTACATTAGTGGAGAGAGACATGAAAAGCAAGCATATGGAGCTCACATTCATCCATATTGTTTCTTGTTGCATAAACTTATCCGGACTGGGGGTTCATTATTGACAAAGGCTAATCAAACACACACTTGAAGGATTATTTGTGAATGAAAATTGTCTCTTGAATCGAGTCCAAAATCTTGTTAGTATTTTATCATTTTTTTTAGTTATCTTGTCTAAGCAAATTTCGAGGCATATATTTTATTACCTTAACCATTTGTGAGTTTATTCTTTTTTTTTTTACTTCTTTTATTTCTTTTGCTCGAGAACTAGCAAAATTTAAGTTTGGGGGAATTTGATAAGTGTATTTTTCACACAATTTTTATCAAATTTTTAATTATTAAAATTGCTAGTTTTCTTTTATTTTTTTTAATTTTATTTTCTTTTTAGTAATTTTTCCTTATTTATTTGTGATTGTAGGAATGAGATGGTTTAGTATAAAAGAAGGGCAATTTAGTACATTACATGAAGGAAACAAGGGCACAATTGAGAATGTTTGAGATTAAATTAAAACAATGTTGAATTAAATCCTAAGCTATGTGGAGAAGCTTTGGAGAAAAATGAATTACACATGGCATTCAAGAAAGATGAGATAAGGGAAATTGGTTGTTTATTTTCATGATTTTTTGGGCTTTCACTATTTTCTTTTGAATCGATGGTTGGGAAGCCTCATCTAGAGGAGATTGAATACGAAGGAAGAGGTTGCAAGGCCAGGCAAAAGCCAAGCCTCACGTCAGGACCAGATCAAGGGCTTAGGGGGTCCTAAGTCATCATTAATTTAAGGGCTCCAACCCCTTAATAAAAAATAAAAAAATAATAAATTAAAATAATTATTTATTAAGCTGAAGGGGTTAAGCTCTAGGCAATTGCCTCATCAGTCTTCCCCTTCAGTCGGCCTTGCCTCACGTAGCAGTAGTAGAGACACAAGCGACGAAAATAAATAAAGGACAAAAATGGAGAAGAAGGGAGGAAAAAAAATGAAGCTCGTGTTGAAGAATTGGTGATACGAGGGAGTCAACTTTCAAGGGAAGATTTTGAAATATAGAACTTCTACTGGAGAATTAATGTTCTGAGTAGTGTGATTTTAATTATAAAAATTTAGAAAGTTTAATATATCTTCAAATAATTAAACTCACATAAAGATATGATCGGTTATTAGGTAGATATATTTTTAGTGTTCTTTGAGAAAAGGCATTGGATACTTAAGGGATTTTTTGTCAACAACTTGAAAAATTAGAATTTTTATGACTTGAAAATTTAAATTGTGTGAGATTAGCTAGGTGAAATCAAAGTCCTAGATCTGTTTCCTACTAGTTTCAAAGCCAAATATCAGATTTCTTTCTTCTTATTTAGATTAGTTTTGTTGTACATTTAATTAAAATTAGTGATCAAGATTTTTTTAATTTTTAGGTCTCCATATATTAAATAAGTTGGTGAATTTCGGTACTCAAAAACATAATTAGTTTTTGTGAGTTTATCATTTTTTACTACTTGCTGCGATTTTGTATACTTGCAAATAATAACATCAGTTGTTTGTTTTCTAAGAAAATTAAGGAAAATAGAAAAAAATATAGTTTATAGTGCAATATAAAAATCAATTTTGAGGTGTTAAAACAAGCTTACCAGTAGGCACCCAAGTTCAGCTTATTAATCCTTTAACTAGTAGAGCCTCACCTAAGCTTTAAGGCTTAACTCGAGTTCAAGTTCAAGTTTAGAAACTGGCTCATTGAGCCAAACTTGAGCTCAACAAAGTTGAACTCGACTCAATTCGATTGTAGCTCTTATAATACAAAAATATATTATTAAATCTAAAAAAAACTAATATGCACTTTCACTTTTAAATGATATCCCTTTTTGTTAATGGTTAAGAGTAAAAAATACAGCCATAAGGCTTAGATCAACTAGTAAAAAAAGAATAGTTAGAGTGTTGTTCTTTGCACCCTCAGATTCCATGTTCGAGCTCTAATCAATGGAAAAAACTCAGCAGTTATGGGCTATTCTGAAAGTTGGAAAATACTAGGCCGTCTTCACGTTAGCGAAAAGAGGATAGGGATATAAACTGACTGTTGAGTTTCCTGATTTACATCTCTTACTAGAATTATGGGATCGAGTAGTAGGGGGTGCTCGTGATGGTGCATTAACAAAAAAAAAAAGTAAAAAATACAAAATAATTCTTTTCAAGTTTTACAATACATCTCCATACTATTAATAATATAATATCACGAATTAACCATATACTTGCTAATTAATTTTATTATGAACATACCTTAGATTGTGGGTAAATTTTGTGAGCTGAATTTGTGACCGAGGCATTAAATTCTTCAGCTGACCTTTTCTTCGCATACTAATATTATGGTTAAATAACAAAACTGACTGTTTAGAAAACTTATAGTTTTCTCCTTCTACTTTTTGATTTTTAATTAAAATTATTCTTTGATAACTTTATTTTGCTTTTTTTTTTCCTCTTTACTCTTTCTCTTCTCTACTAGAGTCGTAAAAAATATGTATAACTTTTCTAGATGTTTCCAGAACTTATAACTTTTTTTTCTAAAAAAGAGAGAAGAAACCTCTTTGTTTCCAAAATTTTGAAAATGAAAAATAGAAACAAAGATCGAAGCAAAACCCAGACCCAACTAGTACAAGTAAAAGTTCAGTTACAAAACAAATTATTATTAGATACGACTGGTATACAAAAGTAACAACATGAGATTAAAAATAAAATAAAAAAAATATTATTAATATATCATGACTTAGATTTTAAACTGTATAATATAATTAAAATGTCTATAATACTTCATACCAAAAGCAATAAGGTGAGGCGATGAGGTAGTGAGACGTATTACTAAAATACTCCTCATCTAAAATAATAAGGCACAATAAATATTTTTATCATTTATAATGTATTATATAATCTAAAGTATAACCCAAAATATACTTAATAACATGCTCGATGAAATAATACAAGAATCTGAGCTACACAACAGTTGTGGTGCTTTGCAGTTCTCTAAGCAATAAAAAAATAAAATTAATAAGATAAAAAACAATGGCATGGATATATAGCTTCGTTTTCAAAAACACCAACATGAATCACACAATGAATTAAAAACACTGGCACGAGCGCTGAGGGCGTAGATTAACTGATAGAGGAAGAATTATTGGAGTATTGTTCTTTGAATTCTCAAATTCTGTATTCAAATTCTGATCAAGAGGTAATTCAACAGGTAAGGAGTGATTCTAAAAATAAAAAATACTTATCCCTCTCATATTTGTAGTTGTATTAGGGGTTGAAATCTATCTGTTAAATTTCTTGATTTACCTCTAATACTAAAATTGTGCGATTGATGACGCTTGTGATGTTATGTTAAAAAAAAAAAAAAAGTGACATGACGGAACACAATGAATTAAAAAAAAAGAGCTACAGCTGAAGAACAAGTTAGGGAGAGAAGTAATCATCCGTTGGCAAGGGATTCCTCGCTGGCGGCTGCTTGGGAGCTGGAGTTGCTGCGCTGTTCTTTCATCTGGAAGGCTCCGATTCTCTCTGGTTAGAGATTTTGCATTGGATATTCGGCTTTTACAGTCTTGGGTTCCTTGTGCGACTTGTCGTGGTGGACCCAGATTGATGCGTTGAAGCGGCTGGTGTATTGAGGGGCCCGGCCACTACTTCACGGATTTTGCAGGTTCTTCTGGTCATCTTAATCAGTGTGTTTGCTCTGTTTGTTTCCTTGGTGGATTTATCGGCAGATTTGGGAGATATGGTTTTCAAATTTTAAAATCCGTGGGTTTCCGCCCCCGGATTTGTTGATTTTCAAAGGGCGTTGGTGCGCTTTTGGTCGGTGCCACTGTCTGATTCGGCGTTATTCCATTGCCATGGGTAGGAAAAAATTAAAGCCAGCATTAAAGGCTGATTCGGCAACGCCTGAGGAGATGTCTAAGGGGTTCAGGATTAAGATCCCCCCGACTCCAGTGGATTCGTCATCTCTGCAGGATGTTCCGACTGTTGGAGCAGTTAAGTCCCCTTGAGAGGCCCCTTATGTTCTCGAACCTTACTCCCCGAGTGTATCTCAGATACTAGGGGAGGAAGATTCCAGCTCGGCTTCTAAAGGGATTTCGGAGTCAAAAGGGGTCTTGGAGTCTCCTCAGACAGTCAGACGTCGGAAGCTTCTTCTGGCAGTCAGGCACGCTGAGAGTGTGGAGGAGTCTCAAGACACGTTGCAAACCTTGGGAAAGCAGGATAAGAATCAAGGCGAGCAGGAATCTAATCAGGGTGATGCATCAGCATGCCAGAATGCTGGGACAACGAAGGCGGTGAAGGAGGGTGATTCGGCTAAGCTCTCTTCTTCAATCCAGGTTCGTGAAGCTAAGCCTACGGCAAAGCCAGCATCCAAGATAGCTCCATGGGTGAGTTTGTTTAAAGATAATAGGAAGTTGAACCAGGGGCATATGCTGAAATCTTTTAAGAATGAGCAAGATGATGTGTTTCTTGGAGACCAGGATGTTTATTTGGTTGAAGATGCGTGGGGGCTTTGTCTCGTTGGTTATTTTGCGGGAAAATTCTCAGGAAGAATGGCTACTCTAAAACTATGTGAAAGCTAGAAGGTAAGGTTCCAGTTTCTTACTCATGTTAGTGGTTGGTTAATTTTCAAATTTGCTGATGAGGCTTTCAGGGAGCAAGTCTTCAAAGGGGTACCTATTTTGGGTTTGGGCGACCTCTAATGCTCAAGATAATGCCATCTTATTTTGAATTTAATGCTGATAATGTTGGAAAAAATAGGACAGAGATTTGAACAATCACATAAACTTAATAGAATACAAGTAGAAAATACAAGAGATAAAAATTTAATGTGGAAAACTCTCCAACATTGAGAGAAAAATCACGGGGCAATCTCCGAACAATATTCCACTAGAATAAGGATAATTATAAAATATCTTCACACATTCTACTCTCTTTCAAGTGATACAAAAATATAGTGGCCCTCTCAAAAATACCCTCACTTTGAAGCCTTTGGCTTTTTTGTCTCTTTTCTCTAATTTGAACTTGAATGCTCAAGTTTTGGATCTCACATTTAAAATGAATGAAAATCTTATGAGAAGGGGGTATTTATATTTGAGCCTTACCCCCAAAAGCATAAGTTAGGCACAAAATTAGCTAGGTTGCCTAATTAAAGATATAATGTTAGGCAGTTTAACATTAGGCTGGAAACTCAATAATTCTCCCCCTCCAACCTATGAGCAAGGAGAATAACGTCAGAAACAATTAAACGGAGTCCATGCCGGCCAACCTGACACTTAGTTGCAGCTTCTCCTGAGTTACAACCTTTGTCATCATATCAACAGAGTTTTTATTAGTGTGGATCTTTTCTAATATGAATTGATACTCCTCCACTTCTAACCGTAGCCAATGGTATCTTATATCAGTATGCTTTGTGCGTGAGTGATACATCGCGTTCTTGCTCAAATCTAGAGCATTTTGACTGTCACAGTAAATTACAATCTTTTCTAGCCTCATTCCCAATTGTTGAAGGAATCTTGTCAACCAAAGCATTTATTTTCCTGCTTCGGTCATGGCAATGTATTCCCTCTCTGTTGTAGATAGGGCAACACATTTCTGCAATTTAGACTGCCATGATATAGATCCTCCTACAAAAGTAAATAAGGATCCTGAAGTAGATTTTCTATTGTCCAGGTCATCTGCCATATCTGCATCTGCATATCCATTCAAAATTGATTTAAATTCTCCAAAACACAAGCACATTTTTGTACTACCTCTGAGATATCTCATGTAATACCCCGAGAGTCCAGAGAAATTAGTATATATCGAGGATAGTGTAAGAAATGAAACAACACCAGCTGAATACCTTTTGGGTTGAATGTTGGCAAAGAACTCCCAAGTTAAGCGTGCTTGACCTGGGGTAATCTAGGGATGGGTGACCCTCCTGGGAAGTTTGTGTAGGCTCATCAGGGTAAGTTGTTCCGTTTCTTCCTATCGCTTGAACGGAATGTTACAGGTGGTATCAGAGCCGACCCTCGAGCCTCTGAGCGCGTTGGTGGGGCAAACCTCAGCGAGGAGGCTGAGTCCCGAGGGGGGCGTGTAGGTCCCTATGGGGGGTGCGTGTAGGCACCTTAGGCGAATCCCACATTGGCCATGCAAGGGGGGAGAGATCTGGGACCAGTTGTAAGGTCGCATGACGAGGACGTCATGTGCTTAAAGGGGGGAGAATGTAATACCCCGAGAGTCTAGAGAAATTAGTATATATCGAGGATAGTGTAAGAAAGAAAACAACACCAGCTGGATACCTTTTGGGCTGAATGTTGGCAAAGAACTCCCAAGTTAAGCATGCTTGACCTGGGGTAATCCAGGGATGGGTGACCCTCCTGAGAAGTTCGTGTAGACTCATCAGGGTAAGTTGTTCTGTTTCTTCCTATTGCTCGAATAGGATGTTACATCTCAAGATCCACTTCATAACTTCCTAATGGTATCTACATAGGTTGGAAAGAAACTTACTAACTATTCTTACTGCGTGAGCAATATCTAGACGAATACTGACCATGGCGTACATCAAACTTCCGATTGCAGAGGAATAAGGAATCCTAGCCATGTATTCCCTTTCTTCTTGACTGGTGGGACAACTCTTTCTACTGAGATTAAAGCGACTGGCCAACGGTGTGCTAAATGGTTTAGCACTCTGCATGTTGAATCTTTCTAAAATCCGCTCCATATATTTTTCCTGTGACAACCATAGCTTTTTATCTTTTCGGTCTCGTAAAATCTGCATTCCCAGAATTTGCCTTGTAGGTCATAGATCTTTCATGTCAAACACTTTTGACAACTCTTTTTTTAGATTGCCAATCATCCCTTGTCCTACCCCACTATCAACATATCATCTACATATAGCAGAAGGATAATGAATTTGTTACCAGGGAAACTTTTAAAATACAAACAATGATTTGTGTTAGTTCTGGTATATCTGTGACTCATCATGAAAGAGTCAAACTTCTTATACCACTATCTCGGAGCTTGCTTCAGTCCATACAAGATCTTCTTCAATCTGCAAACCATGTGTTCATTCCCTTTCTTTTCAAATCCTTCTGGTTGATCCATGTAGATTTCTTCCTCCAAATCACCATGGAGAAATGCAATTTTCATATCAAGTTGCTCAAGCTCTAGATCCAAGCTAGCTGTCAAACCCAGTATTGTTCTAATAGCGTTGATTTTGACAACCAGAGGGAAAATCTCATCAAAATTGATCCCTGGCTTTTGTCCAAAACCTTTCACAATTAAGCGAGCTTTAAACTTCACTAGCTCATAAGTATTATTTTTCTGCAGGGAATCTATCTCATCTTGTATGGCTCTCATCCACTGGATTTTATCCTTATGAGTTTGAACTTCATCAAAGCTCTCTAGCTCCCCCTCATTAGTAAGAAGGATATACTCTGAACTAGAGTATCTGGAAGAAGGTTGTCGCTCTCTCTCTAATCTTCTAAGTGGTGGTGGAGGGGACTGTTCCCCCCTGCTTAACAACCTCATTATCATTTCCTGCATTATCTGTAGGATCATTATCTTCCCCCGACTGGCCATCAGTCTGATTATCACCTTGAGTACCATTGTCAACTGGATTGGGTAAGTTCATCATAGGAACTGGATTTAGATCAACCAAGCCTTCACTGCCACTAGACACTTTCTTCTCGGCTTTTTCAATATCATCAATGGTTTGATCTTCCATGAATACTACATCGCGACTTCAAACGAGTTTCTTCTCAATTAGGTCATACAATCTATAGCCAAATTCATCAAGGCCATAACCGATAAAGATGCACTATCGTGTCTTAGCATCAATCTTTGATCTCTCATCCTTCGGAATGTGAACAAATGCCTTATATTCGAAAACTCGTAGATGATCATAAGAGACTCCTCTGCCATACCAAACTTTGTTCGGGACATCACCATTCAGAGCAAGTACTGGAGATAGGTTGATAACATGTATTGCTGTGAGCAAAGCCTTCCCCCAAAAAGATTTTGACAATATTGCTTCTGAAAGTAAACATCTGACTCTCTATTAGGGTCCAGTTCATCTTTTCAATCTGACCATTCAACTGTGGAGTCTTTGGAAGCGTCTTTTGATGTCTAATGCCCATCTTTCTGCAATACTCATCAAAATGACCACTGTATTCGCCTCCATTGTCAGTACGAATATACTTCAACTTCTTACTAGTTTCCCTTTCAACAGAAACATGAAATTGCTTGAAAACATCAAGCACCTGATCTTTGGTCTTCAAAACATAAGCCCAAAACTTTCTTGAATGGTCATCAATAAACCTCACAAAATAAATTCCACCACTAAAGGATTTTACCTTCAAGGGACCACAAACATCAGAATATACCAACTCTAGCAAATCCGATTGCCTTGAAGGAGAGTGACTCTTGAAAGCAACTCTGTTTTGCTTCCCGACTATGCAATGCACACATTTTTTAAAATTTGCTTTCTTTACTCCTGAGAGCAGATCCTTTTTAGCCAAACAGTTTAGCCCCTTCTCACTTATGTGGCTAAGTCTCTTGTGCCACATCTCGACTATCTTCTCATCTTCCACAGCATTGACGGAGTCACCAACAATGTTAGCTTGTGTCACACACAAGCTAGGACACTTCTCTCCTCGAGCCACAACCAAAGACCCTTTAGTAAGTTTCCACTGTTCATTACCAAAGGTGTTGCAATAGCCCTCATCGTCAAGTTTTCTCACTGAGATTAAATTAAAGTGAATATCAGGCACATGCCTAACATCCTTGAGAATCAGCCGTGCTCCTTTATTGGTCTCCAAGTGGATATCTCCCATGCTAGCAACATTTGAATAATTCTCATTACCCATCTTTACCACCCCAAAATTACCGGGCGTATAAGATAAAAAAAGTTCATTCTTTGACGGAAGGTAGCTCCACTATCAATGACCCAGCTTGTCTCTTGACAGGCAAAATTAATGACCTCCTTATCACAAACTATGACAAGGTCAGCAGCGACAACTGTATCGTTGTGGTCATGATCTTTCTTTTCTTTGTTGCCCCTTTTCATGTCTTTCTTGAATTGGAAACACTTTTTTTTAATGTGTTCCAGTTTGCCATAATAGTGACACTCGACATTTTTGTAATTAGGCCTTGACTTGTTTCGGCCTTTATCTTTACCTTTAGGACCTCTGTTTTTACTTCTCCCCTATCTTTGGTGATGAAAACTTCGAATTGCAAAGACGAAGCTTGAGATCTTCTCCTTATCTCTTCGTTCAAAACAACACCCTTAATAAGTTCCATCGTCACTACACCATTAGGAACAGAGTTACAAAGAGACATTCTGAATGTCTCCCAAGAGTTTGGTAAAGTACCGAACAACCATAAAGCTTAAAACTTATCGTCAAACTTTACACCCATAGAAGACAACTGCTGCAAAACTCCTTGAAAATCACTCAAGTGATTGGAGATAGTACTATCTTCCTTGTAGTGTAAATTCATCATCTTCTGAATCAAGAAGAGCTTGTTGTTACCGTCTTTTGAGCACATAAAGATTCAAGTTTCTCCAACAACGATTTGACATGCATCTCATCACAAATATGATTGAGTACATTGTCATCTACCCATTGTCGAATAAAACCACATACTTGGCATGTTCGAATTCCCACTCTTCATCGGTTTTCGATTTGGGCTTCTGTATTGCAAATACTGGTAGATGCCAACTTTCACATAAAGGAGATATTTCATTTTTCCCCTCCATACGTGATAGTTGGTTCCATTCAGACTAATCATTTTGCTTGTACTAGCTTCCATCAGATTTTCACTATTTATTATGAATAGTAACTGTATATTGGAATAATATTTGTATGTGAATAGTACACCAGGTAAATTTCCAGAAAAAAGAAGTAGATCACACACGGATACACTTAAATACCAAGTCTTTCCTTAACCAGAATTTTCCTAGACATACACTTCCATTATACCACACTTAAATCCAATAACCGAACATATAAGAAAGATGCTTTTAACCAAGACAATTATTTTTTGATGTGGAAGATCAAACAATGTTGCGACCACAGAGCATACTAAGAATTTCCTGAAAAAGACTTAACACTTTCGTAATCAAGAGCTCTGATACCACTTGTTGGGAAAAATAGGACAAAGATTTGAACAATTGCGGAAGTTTCTCAGAATCACCTTTTCTCATCACCTAATAGAACACAAATAGAAAATACAAGAGACATAAATTTAATGTGGAAAACCCTCCAATATTGAGGGAAAAATCACATGGGAGAATTGTTGGGTTTCCAGCCTAATGTTACGCTGCCTAACATTATATCTTTAATTAGGCAATCTACTTAATTTTGTGCCTAACTTATGCTTTTGGGGGGGGGGGGGTAAGGCTCAAGTATAAATACCCCCCTCTCATAAGGTTTTCATTCATTCCAAATGTGAGATTCAAAACTTGAACATTCAAGTTCAAGTTAGAGAAGAGAGGCAAGGAAGCCAAAAGGTTCAAAGTGAGGGTGTCTTTAAGAGTGCCACTATATTCTTGTATCACTTGAAAGAGAGTATAGTGTGTAAAGATATTTTGTAATTATCCTTATTATAATGAAATATTGCTCGGAGATTGCCCTGTGGTTTTTCCCTCAATATTGGAGGGTTTTCCATGTTAAATTTCTATCTTTTATATTTTTCTACTTGTGTTCTATTAGGTGGTGGGAAAAGGTGATTTTGAGAAGCTTCTACGATTGTTCACATCTCTATCCTATTTTTCCCAACAGATAGTTTCTGTTTGGGTAAACCTCTCGGGCCTCCCTATTGAA
The DNA here is from genome assembly GCA_036245055.1 of Diospyros kaki. NCBI lineage: Eukaryota > Viridiplantae > Streptophyta > Magnoliopsida > Ericales > Ebenaceae > Diospyros > Diospyros kaki. The sequence goes on from BSEG01000010.1 coordinate 8,868,017, forward strand.
TGTTGGCATCCTAATGCTCTAGAGAAGATTGTGTGTAAGGTGGGGAAGCCCATTGCAATGGACAAGAAAGGGTGTCCTTTGCTAGAGTGTTGGTGGAAGTAGATGCCTCAAAAGATTTGATTTGGAATGTCCGAATAAGATTACATTCGGGAAGGTTTAGAGATCAAAAGATTGTATTTGAGTATGAGCCAATGTTCTGCTTAGAATGTAATGTCTTGGGCCACTCAAGTGGCAAGTGTAAGATAAAGGTACAGGCCCCAACGATTAAGGAGAAGGGCCAAAACCTTGTGGATGACCAAGCTGGTCCCGACAATGAGAAGGTTGTGAAAGACCTGGTAATCTTGGAGCTGAGTGGGTAGATGTAGGAGGTACATAAAAATGGGGGGGATAAGCCTAGCAAGGTTCCTGTTGCCTTGGATTCTAATGTGGAGGTGAAGGAGACAGAGTGCCCAAGTGCTCCTTTGACAGACCCAGACCCCTTTATTTCGGGTATGGAAGTTCCCTTTCATCTTGTTTCTAAGAAAAGTAAGAAAGTTAACCTTATGAAGAATTCTATGCCTTAACAAAAAAAGGATATTAAGAAGGGCTAGGCCCTTCTCATATCATCATGATTATAGCAAGTTAGAATATTAGGGGCTTCTCTAAGGCCCTTAAAGATAATGGGGTTAAACACCTCATTAAGAAGCATGCAATTGATGTTTTGGGTATTTTGGAAACAAAAATCAGTCTTGATAAACTCGATTGGATTATGTATAATAAATTCCCTAATTGGAATATGATGAATAATTTTGCTGCTCATGGTGCTAGCAGGATTCTTGTTCTTTGGAATCCAACCAAGGTGTCTATGGTTCCGATTGAAATTACAGCCCAAGCAATGCACTATAAGATTTTGTGTAATATCTCTCTCTTCCTTCTTTGTTAGCTTCATTTATGGGCTTCATTCTATTGTTAATAGAAAGCCTCTATGAGATAACATTAAGGAGTTGGGGGCACTGCCTTGGGGCCCTTGGCCTGTGTTAGGTGATTTTAACAGTGCTCTTAAGGATGGTGATTGTGTTAATGGGTCAAATATTTCTCCATATGAGATTAGAAACTTCTCTGATTGTTGCCAGTAGTCTGGGCTTTCTGATCTTCAGTCTTTTGGTTGTCGGCATACTTGGACGAATGACTTTGTTTGGAGTAAAATTGGTAGAGTGCTGGTGAATAATGATTGGTATCTGGAAGGTCTTTTTGGATGTGCTAATTTTCTGCCTATAGAGTGCCTCTCGGACCATTCTTCGGTGATTGTGTCTCTCATGGAAAAGAGTCAGGCCAAGAGAAAGCCATTTAGATTTCTCAAATTGTGGGCTGATCATGTTGATTTTTAGGGTACTGTTAGCTTGGTGTGGTCTTCCAGCGTCCAAGGCTCTAAGCGATTTCAATTATGTTAGAAGCTGAAGAATCTAAAAGTGCACCTTAAAGATTTGAATAGGAGACACTTCTCACATATTTTTGAGAGAGCTTTGAGGGTTGATCAAGCGTTGCCTAAGGCTCAAGTGGATTTGCAAGCTCAACTAAGTAATGAGGGGTTAAGAAGTAGGATGCTGTCTCTAAAGGAGGCTCTTTATCTTGCTGATGTTGAGAGACATTTTAATAGCTAGCTTGCCAAATGCTCTTATCTTAAAGGGTGTGATAGGAATACTAAATTCTTTCATGCTATGATGAAAAGGAATGCTAGAAGGAACTTCATAGCTTCATTTATCAAGAGCAATGGTTCCCTTTCTCTTTCCCAACAGCAAGTGGCAGAGGAATTTATTGGCTTTTATGAAGGCCTCTTAGGGGTAGACTCTCAATGTGCGACTATTGATCTGGTGGTTCTTGATTCCTATCCTAAGGTTTCATCTAAGCAGTCTTGTTTTCTCTTCAGGGTGGTGTAACATCCCTGATATTGGGAAAAATAGTAATAAGTGATTTGGTGTGTTGAAAGTGATTTATTAATGAATTATGGAATATTTGTGGTTTTGAGGAAATTAATGAAAAATATTAAATTTAATGTATTTTTGAATAACGGAAGTAAATGAGAAATTATGAAATTTCTCGGGGTTTGAATACAAGGTGGGAAAATTGGGCACTTAATTGGTATAAAATTAAATTAAGTGAGATTAAGCAACAAGGGAGCTTGTAACCTAGTGGTTGGAACTGTAAGTGTGCATTGAAAGATAGAGAGTTCAAGCCTTGGAACGTGTAAGAATGCTGGAAATTTTGAGATTTTATCAAGGGGCAACCAAAGAACAAGCTAAATACAACAAATGCAAGCAAGAAATTGAGGACATCTTCAGCCTAGCTGGTCGCGCGCACGAAGGTCACGGTAGGGGCTGTGAGTTCAATCCAAGGGGCACTGGGGGGGGGGAGAAATTGAAGATAGATTTTGATAGAGAAGGAGCTGGAATTTTCTAGCAAAATTAGGTACCAAAACAATGCCGTTTAAGTCTCAAATTGAAGGGTTAATGGTTGCCACAAAGCAATCACATGTGGGTAACAAAAAAAATCACCCTTGCCAGCTACCAAACTCTCCCTTTTGCTACTTGCAAACTCAACTCTTATCCTTTCCTTGTTTAGCTAATTTTTAGCCACGTAATGAGAGGCAAATCGATACCATCATTTGACATTGGGCCTTGAAGCTTAAACCATGGATTTGGGAGGTGGAAATAGGGGGCGGCCAAGCACAATTATGGAAGAGGAAGCATGAAGTAGAGAAGAAGTTCGGCTCGTGAGTTTGAAGAGGAAGAACTTGGCAGTGAGGTAACAAAATTAATTTCAAAATGTAGTTTAATTAGTTAATTTATTAAGTTAATTAAAGTAGTTTGTTTAATTAATAAGTTAAATTAGTAGATAATGTTTGGAATTAGTTAAATTAGTAAACCTAATCCGTGGTTATCTAATGGATTACTTAGCCTTATGGATATATATAATTGTGATAAGGGAATTGTGGGTGCCCTATCGATTTGTTCAATGAAATAAAGTTAATCATTGAGTGACAAACAATTTAAGGTAAGAGTTTAATATGCTTTGTGTGTAAATTATTTTTGTCATGGCTTGGATAAGATGTTGAGGAAATGTCTAGGCATGGGGTGGTAAATTTCTAACCGTGAGAATCTTAAGACGGGGGTCATAGAAGGAACCATTAGGGGCCACCTAGAGCCTAAGATAAGTGCGGTGGACGGGCTTACACGCACTCTGCACTTCATTTTTATCTATGATGTCATGTTCATTAATTTATTGCATTGCATATTGCCTTTACTGAGTTCCCGGACTCATTCCTTTACCCCCACTAACCCAACAGATGGCTCGGAGTCTTAAGAAAGGGAAGACAATATTGGGGAGGAGTCGCTGATTAATAGTGATTGTGGACAGTGAGGATGTGGGTCGTGTTTCTACATCATTTTTGTAATATATGTGCTCTGTATTTAACTACGAGAGACATCTACGGTTCAAATAAAATTTGATCAAATTAAAGTTTCTGCTATGAGTAACTCAGTATGTGTTGAATCGGTTGATTGCGACCGGGATATAAAATATGTTTAAATATGCTTGATTGTTGGAGTAATTTATTGGGCTTGTTGGTATTTATTTTTTGTTTATTTACGAAAATTGAATTTATATTTTAAGGGCCTGATCGAGTACGAGAATCGAGTGAATTTCTGCTGCCTATGTATTTTAAATTTGAGTTCTTGACAGTCAAAAGCGGAGAAGCTTGGACCCCACCCAAGACGCCTATATTATTTTAATATTTTATGCTGGCAGGGCATAGCTGTCCTCTGAGACAGGCTTAGGTCGTAACCATGGGTTACGGTGACACTCGGTAGTGGGGGCTGGGGCGTCACAAGGTGGTATCTACTTTAATTAACTTAATAAATTTACTAATTAAACTACATTTTGAAATTAATTTTGTTATTTCACTGTCGAGTTCTCCCTTTTCAAACTCATGGGCCAAACTTCTTCTCCATTTCATGCTTCCTCTTCCATGGTCATGCTTGCCTATTTATAGGCTTGGCCATCCCCTGTTTTCCCCCCAAATCCATGGTTTAAGCTTCAAAGCCCAATGTCAAATGATGGTATTAGTTCCTTTTTCATTACGTGACTGAAAATTGACTAAACAAGGAAGGGATAAGAGCTGAGTTTGCAAGCAGCAAAAAGGAGAGTTTGGCAGCTGGCAGGGGTGATTTTTTTTGCTACCCACATGTGGTTGCTTTGTGGTAGCCATTAACCCTTCAATTTGAGACTTAAATGACACCGTTTTGGTGCCTAATTTTGTTGGAAAATTCTAGCTCATTCTCTACCAAAATCTACCTTCAATTTCTCCCCTCCTTGGATTGAACTAATGGCCCCTATTGTGACCTTAAATCTACCTTCAATTTCTCCCCTCCTTGGATTTGGTTGCCCCTTGATAAAATCCCAAAATTTCTAGCATCCTTACATGTTCCAAGGCTTGAACTCTCCACCTTTCAATGCACACTTACATTTCCAACCATTAGACTACAAGCCCCTTTGTTGTTTAATCTTACTTAATTTAATTTTATACCAATTAAGTGCCCAATTTTCCCACCTTATATTCAAACCCCAAGAAATTTCATAATTTATCATTTACTTCCTTTATTCAAAAGTATATAAAATTTAATATTTTTCATTAATTTTCTTAAAACCACAAATATTCCATAATTCATTAATAAATTATTTTCAACACACCAAATCACTTATCATTATTTTTCCCAAGGTTAGGGATGTTACAGGTGGTTTCTAAGGAGGAGATTAAATCGACCCTTTTCAGCATACGGGAAGATAAATCCCCAGGCCCGAATAGGTTTACTTCTTGTTTCTACAAGAAAGCTTGGAATTCAGTAGGTGATTTGTTTTGTGATGCGGTTCTTGAATTTTTTCAATCTGATTCCATCTTAAAACAGGTGAACCATACGATAGTTGCATTAATTCCCAAGGCAGCCCACTCTTTCTCAGTGCATGATTTTCGGCCTATCTCTTGCTGCAATATAACTTACAAGGTTATATCCAAGGTGTTAACAGCTTGATTGGCTCCAATTTTACTTTCTCTTGTTGACTAGGCGCAATCAACTTTTATTCAAGGAAGAAGCATGGTGGATAACATCCATTTGGCTCAAGAATTGCTGAGAAATTATAGCAATAATAGAATATCTCCCAGGTGGTTGGCCAAAGTGGATTTAAGAAAAGCTTATGATTCTGTAAATTGGAAGTTCTTGAACAGTATGTTTGTTGGTTTGGGCTTTTCTAGCAAATTTATTGGTTGGATTATGGAATGTGTGACATCCCCCTTTAACTCCCTCGTTATTAATGGTAACCTTTGTGATTTCTTTAAGGGAAAAAGGGGCTTAAGACAAGATGATCCCATATCCCCATTCTTATTTGTGTTATGCTTGAAATATTTTTCAAGATCTCTGAAGTTAGCTACTGTAGATACTGATTTTAATTTCCATTCTAAGTGTGAAAGGTTTAAAATCTCTCATTTAGCATTTGCAGGCAATATAATGTTGATGGCTAGGGGAGATGTTATTTCTGTGAAAATTGTGCTGAACTGCTTGTCTAAGTTTGGGGATGTCTCTAGATTGCGGGTTAATGAGTTTAAATCCAGCATGTTCACAATTGATTTGTATGGATGTGATCTAGAGATTATTAAAGATGTTGCTAAATTTTCGATTGGGGAGATGCCTTTCCATTACTTAAGGGCGACTTTGGCTACTGAAAGATTAAAAGTTATTCACTATGCTTCTATCATTGATAAAATTTTAGATTATATTAATTCGTAGAAGTGTGCTTTGTTGTCATATGTAGGTAGGGCGGAGCTGATTAAATCCATCATTCAAGGGGTGGAATGTTTTTGGTTATCGGTGTTACCAATTCCTTCTACTGTCTTGGAGAAAATTATTCGTATGTGCAAGATTTTTCTATGGAATTCCTAGCATTCCCTGGTTGCTTGAAGGGATATTTGCTTGATGAAAGTAGAGGGGGGGCTTGGTTTGAAGGACTTGCGGTGCTAGAACTCGGTGCTTCTTATTAAGGCTTTATGAAATTTTCACCAAGAGAAAGATTCCTTATGGGTCTGTTAGGTCAACCATGTATACATAAATGATGGTTCAATCTGGACAAGGGCCTCTCGAAGGGGGAATTTCTTGTTTCTCAAGTGTATTCTTACCTTGAGAGATCATTTATGCCAATCGGAAGGGTTAATTTCAGCTGCCATTAATCTGCTATCTAGTTGGGATCAGGGAGGAGCTCTTTACCTCGATAAAGTGTATTATTTTTATCAGCTAAAAGGTGCGGTTAAATTTTGGACAAGTATTGTGTGGAACTCAACAATTATGCCTAAACACGCTTTCATATTGTGGTTGGGTGTCAAAGGCAAGCTTCAAACGAGGGACAAATTGCATTTCTTGGACATTGATAGATGTTGCGGCCTCTGTAGTAATCTTGAGGAGTCAGCCTATCATCTTTTCTTTAACTGTTCAGTCAGTGCAAAGATTTGGGGGCGGATTAGGGGCTGGATTGGCATTTGTAAGCCAATGTCTTCGCTGGCTAGTGGCCTTAAATGGCATATTAAGACCATCTCTAACCTAAAACTTCAAAATGGTGCAACTTTTGCATTAAAATGGTGCAACTTTCACATTATCCTATCAAGACATCTCCAACTTATTACACCAAAAGTTATACCAAATGAATAGTATTATTTCTATTTTCTTATTTCTTTAATTCATAATGATTAATTTATTTCAAAAAATTACTTAATTATTTACGCAATTACAAATTAAATATGTAAAAAAGAATTATACATATTTACATAAAATATTGTATTTATTTAAAAAATAAAATACGATATTATACATAATATCACAATCTACAAGATTTATAATTTAACAAGACAAGATTCAAAAGATTTTATTTGAACGAAAAAACATTATAAAGAAAAAAATACAATTAAGACTCGATATTTAATTCTCAGAATTAGTATATTCCTCCAACAAATGTTTAATCAATTAATTTCGAAGTGCAATGTGAGCCTCTTTATCCTTGATTTTTCGGTGTCGAGCAAGGAATTCTTGAAATCGAGTGCCTTCATCAACAACCATCTCAATGTCTGGACTTGGTGCTTCTACCCAATCTCGAATTGGTGACTCAACATCACGTTCATCCTCGATAATCATGTTGTGCATAATAATGCACACAGTCATTATTTCGTGTAAGACACTTTTTTGCCAAAAGCGTGACGGTCCTGCAACTATTGGAAATCTATATTGTAGAACCCCAAATGCTCGTTCTACATCTTTTCTACAACTCTCTTGTTTCATTGCAAAATATTTTTTCTTGGGATCACGTGGCTCACGAATTGTTTGTACAAGAGTAGACCACTTCGAGTATATACCATCTGCTAAATAGTAACCCATATTATATTCGTGTCCCTGTATGACGTAATTAGCGAGAGGAGCAATACATTCAGCTAGGTTGGCAAATAGATGAGAGGCTTCCAAAACATTGATGTCGTTATTTGAACTCGACATACCGAAGTGTGCGTGCCATATCCAAAGATCGTAATCTGCTACAGCCTCGAGAATAATTGTTGGAGATCCACTTCAGCTTGCATATTAGCCGGCCCAAGCGGTTAGACAATTTTTTCATTTCCAGTGCATACAATCCAAACTACCCAACATTCTAGGAAAACCATGTTATCTACCAACATAGAGCAATCTCGCAATGTCGTCAGCGTTTGGTGATCTCAGATATTGACCCCCAAATACCTTCACAACAGCACGACAAAATTTCTTCATACTTTTATTAGCAGTGGACTCCCCAATTTTGATATACTCATCAGTTGCATCTACTGTGACACCATATGCCAACATACGAAACAGAACAACTACCTTCTGAATCGAGGACAAATCGAGTCTTCCTAGAGCATCCATTTTTTGTACAAAGTAGTTGTCATGAGCTGCGACGGTCTGAAGTATATGCAAAAATAATCTTCGTGACATTCGAAAGCGACGACGAAACATCCCTTTGCCATAACGTGGGTTCTCGGCAAAGTAGTCATTGAACAATCTTTCATCAGCAGCCTCCCAATCTCGATGAATAATTATATGACCAGGTCTTGAGCCTCCATGTATTGGTTGGTGTTGTTGCTGATCAAGTAGGTGAGTGAGAATGATGTTGTTGTTGTTATACAAAAGACTGGTAGCTTCAATTTGGGTATCAATTGCTATTAGGTGATTCGTAAGTTCTACTTTGCTATCATTATCACTTTTGGACAACGATGCCGAAGAAGTAAAATAATTTGAGGGACCTCCAAGATTGAAATACATTATGGTTAATAAGGAATATCGAATTTCAATGATTTTTTTGCAAATACTGAGTGTTGCAATTTATAGTTGTGGTGCCCCAAAAAATCGGGGACAAAAAAGTCCAAGCATGGTGGGAAAGCCACCTTCGGAAGCTACTGAGGAAGAGCTTCGGAAGTTGCTGGTGGAAGAGCTTCGGAAGATGCTGAGGAAGGAGCTTCGGAAGCTCCCTTCGGAAGAGGCCTTCGGAAGCTGCTGAGGGGAGAGCTTCGAAAGCTCTCTTCGGAAGAGCTTCCAAAGCAACTGAAGAAGGGGCTTTGGAAGCCCTATTCAGAAGCGGCTGGGGAAGATTCCTTCGGAAAGAGCCCTTCGAAAGGAATCCTTCGGAAGGCCCACGTGTGCTCCCTACTCGATCTCTATAAAAGGCAAAGTTCAACCCTCAAAAACGGATCTGGACATCGGTATTTCTCTCTCACTTTCCTTTCGAAATTTGGTCTTCTTTTCCATTATGTTACTAACTTGAGCGTCGGAGGGCCTTCGCAGGAAGCAAATCCCGCGAGCCTTCTAACCTTTGCTTGTCCCGTACAGACCTTCAGAAGCCCCCCTCATTTTCTTCGGAAGCCCCTCTTTTCCTTCGGAAGCCTCGTCATGCCTTCAGAAGCCCCATCATGCCTTCAGAAGCTTAATGCAGTTGCCATCCTTCGGAAGCTCACCTAAACCTTCGGAAGCCCACCTGAACCCTTCGGAAGTTGACCACCGAAGCGACCTTCGGAAGCCCCCCTCATTTTCTTCGGAAGCCCTTCTTTTCCTTCGGAAGCCCCGTCATGCCTTCAGAAACCCCATCATGCCTTCAGAAGCTTAATGCGGTTGCCATCCTTCGGAAGCCCACATTGACCCTTCGGAAGGAGGCTTCGGAAGCGTCCCTTCCGAAGGAACTTTTCGGAAGCCCCTTCTTAGTTTTGCAGTCAAATCTTCGATCGAGTCCCGAGGCCGACGGCATCTACGTGTATCCCACTACCAAAAATTCTAATTGTTGTATTTTGGCAACAACAATTTGGCGCCGTCTATGGGAAACGCAACAAAAAGTCAATCTTAGCGTAAAATGTTGAATGGGACCAGATCAGCTAGTTCGACGAACACGCATAACTCCACCCAAAGGAGCGCTCGTATTAGGATAGAAGACACAAGGGGCCCCAATCAGGTACACCCTACAGTGCCTGAATTTTTAGAAGATCACCATGACAATGAAATGCGTTCAGAAAACTTTCCCACGCTCGAAGGCAACCAGACCACTGGACTGGGTGGCATGGAACGTTCAGAGTAGGAGAAAGTACACATAGCTGGATTGAGGAGGCATGCAACAGAACGAGGGAAGCAAGTCTAGCATGCAACACTTTCTAGTCGGGAACAACACTCATTTGGACAGTCTTCAATTCCAAATAGAGACCTCGTGGAGACTTTAGTACCTCCAGAACCCTCTGGGATAGCCCCACCCACGGTCCTGCTATCAGATTATGAACAATTACAGAAGAATTTTGAGGAACTAAAACAACAAAATGATGAACTCAAGATAAACAATGAGAAGAATATGAGAAGACTACAAAGAATCACTACTTTGCTGCGGAATTAATTCCCCATATGGGAAAAGCCGATACGAGAGGAGAACACCGGAGATCCATAGAAACCCCTCCAAGGGCCGCACGACAGGGGGTAAGAGTTATAACTCCATGGCTGAATAACCAAGTCCCAGACATGATAGACTTGGGAAGGGAACATGATAGGAGGATAGGAAAAGCTCCCATGTATAAAGAGACAACAGGAAGCACCTATGCACGAGCTTCTTATCTCTCGCCTCCTTACAAAAACGAAGCAGAACAGGAAACCCTCAAGGCGTTTGACATTAAGCGCCTCATAGAAGAGGTGCTAGAGCAGAAACAGGTAATGATGATGCCCAAGAAAATGCCCCCGAAGGGGTTTCCCTTATCTGAAGAACTCCAAAGGCAACCAATGCAACAAGGGTTCGAGCTACCACAGCTTTCGGTATACTCGGGGAAGGAAGACCCAGAGAAGCACCTACAACATTTCGTTGCAGTGGCCGTGCTACATGGGTGGAATGAGGTCACTAAGTGCAGAGTCTTCCCGCTCTCCCTAGTAGGACAGGCTCAACAGTGGTTCACTGAGTTACCAACCGGACATATCCGATCATTTGAACAGCTGAAGAAAGAGTTTTTGGAGGTGTTCACTGCCTATGTCCTGAAGAAGAAGGGTGCTGTGTACTTGATGAGCTTGCAGCAAAGGCCAAATGAATCCCTAAAGCGATATATTGAGCGATTTAGGGCTGCAGCACAAGAGGTAAAGGACCTCCCTATCAGTTTGGCAGCCTCAGCCTTGCTTAATGGAACCGCCTACGCCTCGCTCCGAAGATCCCTAGCTTTTTCTGAGCCAGAATCAATGGCCGAATTGTTTGCCCGAGCCGAACAATTCATCGTTCAAATGGAAATTTTAGAAGCATGGGAAGGGAAAAGAAGAGGAAGGCCGAACGACGTTGGGTCGGACACATCAATGAAGTTGCCGAGAAAAGAAGAGCCCCCGAAAGATGCAATTCTAGAGCTTTGCTCCCCTCACTAAGCCAAGAGTCGCTATCCTTTCCTCCATTGCACATGGGTAGGAACAGAGACTCTTTCTGCAAAGTTTCATGAGTCCCCAGGGTGCACTACAAAATAGTGTCAGGAGCTATGAAACTAGATTGAACAGCTAATCAAAGATGGAAAACTCAATCGATTCATACTAGATAAACCAAAAAATCATCAAGGCCGGGGGAAAAGGTCCAGGCAAAACAATCAGAGGGGATGTGAAGAGCAAGACCTAGAACACTATGCACCATCAAAGGTATTCCCCTACTCTATCGGTCGGAGCTAGCTATGAAAGATCTGAAGCACAAGACATGGAGATGCGTTCATTGCAAGAGGCACTACTTGACTCCACCGTAAACCAGAGATCTTCCTGATTTCTCTATGTAATAATCCCCCTATAAATAAAAGAATATACCCCCTGTATTCCCGTGGAGTAGGCAAAGTATAAGCCGAACCACGTAACCTATACCTTGAGCATTTGTATGTACGATGAAATGTAATACAGGTGCAATAGCTCAGTGATGACCTCAATGAGATCAGGGTGACTCGGTCGAAATCAGGTGCATATGACCCCAGGCCAGGTCGGGATCATCAGATGCTCCGATGTCTGTGCCCGCAGACTCACCTGGATCCCTCGATCGAGTCTGGTGCTATGCCTTTGAGCTAGACCCGACTCCTCGATGGATCCGGCGCCTAGGTCTCCCGACAAGCTCGGACACCCGGAAAGAATCCAGAACCGGATTGGCTATTAAACCTTGATACACCGAGGACATACTAACTCTCATGAGGGACAGAAGGTGGTGAAGCCGCTATATGGTAAGTCGAAAAGACGCCCTCGCCATGCGAGGTTTATGTCGCCCAGGTGCGATCTGGTTCCTATGACCTAAGACCAACTCGGGATCGTCAGATGCTCCGACGCCTGTGCCCGCAGACTCACCTAGATTCCTCAACTGAGTCCGGTGCTATGCCTTGAGCTAGACTCGACTCTTCGATTGATCTGGTGCCTAGGTTTCCCGGCAAGCTCGGACACCCGGAAGGAATCTCGGATTGGATCTTTGGCCAACTCTAGATCCCCTAGGACAGACCGGACCTCAAAGCAGTGAGCAGCTATGGTAAGTCGAAAGACACCCTCGCCATACGAGGTTTGTGTCGCCCAAGTGCGATCTAACGCACATGACGATAGATCAGCTCGGGATCATCGGATGCTCGGACGCTTGTGCCCGCAGACTCATCTAGATCCCTCGACTAAGTCTAGTGCTATGCCCTAAGCTAAACCCGACTCCTCGATTGATCTGGCGCCTAGGTCTCCTGGCAAGCTCGGACACCCAGAAAGAATCTCGGATTGGATCTTTGGTCTAAGCCAGATCCCTCTAGACAGATCAGACCTCAAAGGGATAAACGAAGAGAGTAAGAGACGAGATACAACCCTCAAAAACTCGACTGCCACGACTCAATTTAACGCCTATGACGATAGACCAACGTGGGATCATCGAATGCTTCAACGCCTATGCCCGCAGACTCACCTAGATCACTCGACTGAGTCTGGTGCTATGCTCCTAAGCTAGACTCGACTCCTCGATCGATCTGGCGCCTAGGTCTCCTGGCAAAAACTCGAACGCTCGGGATGAATCTCACATTGGATCCTTGACTCAATCCACCCTTCCCATGGCGAACGAAACTGATGGAAAACAACAGGCACCATCGAGGACCACCCAGGACGATAGATCAACTCGGGATCATCGGATGCTCCGACACTTATGCCCGCAGACTCACCTAGATCACTCGACTGAGTTCGGTGCTACGCTCCTAAGCTAGACCCGACTCCTCGATCGATCTGGCGCCTAGGTCTCCCGGCAAAGACTTGGACGCTCGAAATGAATCCCACGTTGGATCTTTAGCCCAATCTAGCTTCCCTATAGCAAACGAAGGCCCCTCCCGAAAACGTTCGCGAAGGCTTGATAATCCCCCAATCTGGACAAAGGCCGAGAGCTCGATGAATGTTGCATGAGTCTCGCAGTAATGTCAAGGGCACAAGGCCTATCCCGAGTTTCCCGGGGTCAAAGAGCCTTGAAGAAAAGGTGTAGACAGGAACAGAAGAAACTGAACCATTGTGGCTAATAAATCAAAGCCTGAAGAGGTATGAATACAAGTCGCATGACCAACAAGCAAATGATGGAAACATGATAGAATTACGTGGTGATTCAAATAAGGCAATTACATGAGGCACGTTGAAACAACTATCAAGAAACTACATTCATCCAAAGATGACAAAATGAAACGCAATAGCCAAAGAAATGCGTCAAAAATTCTAAGAGTACTTTGAGATGAAACTAGCAAAATGATCACTCCTTACAGCCAGTTAAAAAATAATGTAAATTATAAAGTCGGCACTAATCTTCGGCTACGGGACGATCCACGTGACCTTAACCCACACCAAGGAGCAGGTTTTGAGAAGCATCAGCGCTAAGGTCCATCTATAGGCCCTTCTCGATCATATGAGTGGTGCTAGACGTGCGACACTTACTTCGCCCTCCTTGAGCTCAAGAGCGTAAGAGCTCCATGGACATAGCATTGTTAAAAGTTACATCCGAAAAAAAATTTCCAATGAAGGAAAATTCTTGGGGAAGCAAGGTCCTTCGGGAAGAGCCATTTCCGATTGTTGGCGCCCTATGCTTAGAAAATACTCTTTATTTTGTATCTAAGAAGAACAAAACAAAGAGTGGGGGACAATTGTGGTGCCCCAAAAAATCGGGGATGAAAAAGTCCAAGCATGGCGGGAAAGCCACCTTCGGAAGCTGCTGAGGAAGAGCTTTGGAAGCTGTTGGTGAAAGAGCTTCAGAAGCTGCTGAGGAAGAGCTTCAGAAGCTGCTGGTGAAAGAGCTTTGGAAGCTGCTGAGGAAAGAGCTTCGGAAGATGTTGAGGAAGGAGCTTCGGAAGCTCCCTTCGGAAGAGGCCTTCAGAAACTGCTGGTGAAAAAGCTTCGGAAGCTGCTGAGGAAAGAGCTTCGGAAGATGCTGAGGAAGGAGCTTTGGAAGCTCCCTTTGGAAGCTGCTGAGGGGAGAGCTTCGGAAGTTCTCTTTGGAAGAGCTTCCAAAGCTACTGAAGAAGGGGCTTCGGAAGCCCCATTCAGAAGTGGCTGGGGAAGGTTCCTTCGGAAAGAGCCCTTCGAAAAGAATCCTTCGAAAGGCCCACGTGTGCTCCCTACTCGATCTCTATAAAAGGCCAAGTTCAACCCTAAAAAACGGATCCGAACGTCGGTATTTCTCTCTCACTTTCCTTCCGAAATTTGGTCTTCTTTTCCATTCCGTTACTAACTTGAGCGTCGGAGGGCCTTCGTGGGAAGGAAATCCCGCGAGCCTTCTAACCTTTGCTTGTCCCGTACAGACCTTCGGAAGCCCCCCTCATTTTCTTCGGAAGCCTCTCTTTTCCTTCAGAAGCCCCATCATGCCTTCAGAAGCTTAATGCAGTTGCCATCCTTCGGAAGCTCACCTAAACCTTCGGAAGCCCACCTGAACCCTTCGAAAGTTGACCACGAAAGCGACCTTCGGAAGCCCCCCTCATTTTCTTCGGAAGCCCCGTCATGCCTTCGGAAGCCCCATCATCCCTTCGAAAGCTCAATGCGGTTACCATCCTTCGGAAGCTCACCTAGGCCTTCAGAAGCTCACCTAAACATTCGGAAGCCCACCTGAACCCTTCGGAAGCTGACCACGGAAGCGACCTTCGGAAGCCCACATTGACCCTTTGGAAGGAGGCTTTAGAAGTGTCCCTTCGGAAGGAACCTTTCGGAAGCCCCCCTTAGTTTTGCAGCCAAATCTTCGATCGAGTCCCGAGGCCGACGGCATCTACGTGTATCCCACTACTAAAAATTTTAATTGTTGTATTTTGGCAACAACAATAGTTGTCGGATATATTTTATCCCCAAGTCTCACCTCATTATGCAAACATGCATCATAACCATTGGTTGGATATCATCAAATCTCACCCATTGGATTTAATTCTCCATACCTAACCTTATCTTATCCCCAAGTCTCATCTCGTTATGCAAACATGCATCACAGCCATTGATTGGATATCATCAAATCTCACCCATTGGATATAATTCCCCATACCTAACCTTATCTTATCCCCAAGTCTCATCTCGTTATGCGAACATGCATCACAACCATTGATTAGATATCATCAAATCTCACCCATTTGATTTAATTCCCCATAGATAACCTTATCTTATCCCCAAGTCTCACCTCGTTATGCGAACATGCATCATAGCCATTGTTTGGATATCATCAAACCTCACCCATTAGATTTAATTCCCCATACCTAACTTTATCTTATCCACAAGTCTCACCTCGTTATGCGAACATGCATCACAACCACTGATTGGATGTCATCAAACCCCACCCATTGGATTTGATTTCTCATACCTAACCTTATCTTATCCACAAGTCTCACCTCATTATGCGACATGCATCACAACCATTAATTAGATATTATTAAACCTCACCCATTGAATTTGATTCCTCATTTCTAACCCTATCTTTCTTTCTATTTTATTATAAATAGTGTGTCACTTCTTCATTATTTGCCACATTTATCTTTTGCTAACCTTTACCTTCTGCTACCTTCACATTTTGCTAACCAACAAAAAATGAGTTCCAACAAAAAAAGTGGCTCATACACCATTCAAGAAGATATATACCTATGCCGTGTATATCTAGATGTTTCTCAAAACCCAATCATAGGTATGAATCAAACGAAAGAGAGATTATAGTCTTGAGTTGAGACTAATTACAACAACTCATTACCAGAATGTATCACTCAGACTCGACCGCTAAGATCATTACAGACTCGCTACATGACTATTTCAAAAGCTATTGGCAAATTGCGAGGATGCATTCGACAAGTGAAAAATCTGAATCCAAGTGGTGCTTCTGAACAAGATATTGTAAGTATTGATTGAAAAGTTTGTTTTCTTATATTATTCGTAATAAATGTTAACATGTATATTGATATCATTTTACAGATTGATCGAGTCAAAACATTATTGTCACAGAATGATCAATACAAGAAAGGGTTTAAGTTTGATCATGTCTGGCCTATCCTTAAAGATATCGAAAAATTTGGAAAACACGTGCAAGTAGAATTACCAAACTTTCAAACACAGGTAGAGTCTCCAACTCCAGAGACTCTTACCTCTGGGTCTCCTGGATTGTCTTCATTTTCTTTTGATATAAATGAAGAAAATCCCAGCGGCAGTTTGAGTCAACGACCTATTGGGATTAAAAAGGCAAAATCAAAAAGAAAAAATGAAGAAGAGTTTTCAAAAATGATTGCAGAAAAGATGGAAGAACAACATCAACTTGTTGAAATCATACATAAGGGAATTGAAGATAGATAGAAAATTTACAAAATTCAGAGAGTTCGAACTGAAAGTAATATAAAAAAAGCCAATGTTGTAGAATTTTGTTATGAAAATAAAATTCTACTAAAAGATTTGAGCTCTATTTCAGATCCAGAACTACGCGAGTTTATGCGAAAAAAACAGAGAAGAATCATGAAGAAAAGAGGTGAACAACAAGACAAAGAACTTGGAAGTTCTTCAACTCCATTTGGTCATTATTTTGATGGTCTTTGAGGATCTGAAATAAACCTACCAGATTATTAAATATTTGTATTTTATTTTTAGTATATGTTGCAATTTAATTTTCAATGTTTACATTTCTGTATTGCTCATATTGTTCTCAACTTTTTAAATTTTATGGAGTAATTTATTTTATCTTGTTAAATAATTATAATTTTTTTTATTTAATTTTAATTTATTATATTGTTAAAAATAATGGTCAAATTAAATACACAAATTAAAGTTAAAATAAATAATTATACATACTAAAACAAATTTAAGAGGGGACATAATAGGAATAATATTTTTCCACATTGGAGGGAGGGGGTAATTTGAAAATAAAGTAAAAAACGGTAAAATGCCGTGGGTGAATAGTGGGACGCCAAATATAGCGTCTCACTATTCCACCGATTTTGCCACCAATTTTGCCGTTTTACCGTCTCCATTAGAGATGGCCTAAAAAGGATCAGGAGTCTTCATGGCTTAATAAGGTTAAGAGAATCGCTTTTACTTGTACTGTTTACCACTTATGTACAGCAAAAATCCATCATGTTTTTTAGAGCAAAGCTCCATTGGTGGAGTATATTATTTTCAGAGTCAAAATAAACGTATATAGAGTTATCTTTTCTTTATATTTATATGTTCTATCCCCTTTTGAGCCCTTAGCCATGGGTCTTTAGATGCCGTTTTCTTTTGTTGCGCTTGGGTTTGTCCATTGTAATTGTATAGTTCTTTCATCATTTATACATATTTAGTCAGTGGCATGGACAGATAGGTTGGTATACAAAAACAACATGAGCCACACAATGAACTACATCATCCCCCCTCTTGTATATTTGATCCTAGAGCCATGAAATTCACATGTGCGCCCTACACACAGAAAACCAATTAAAAAGAACATCAACATTTGACAATTTACAAGGGTTCATCTTAATTGTAATCATTTGACAACTAATAAGGGTTCAAAAGAACATCAACGATTGGTACCTCATTCCTTCTATAGCCTAGGCACGGGAGCCCCAACAAATCTTTCTTTGGTTGGGTCAGTCATAAGAGCTAAGAAATTGTACTATGCGTGGATATACTTGATCTCCAGCCTGCATGTCGCGTGAAAACAAAATTTGAAGCCGTTACAAGATTTGAGATGTAGTATGACAAGTAAAAAAAATTAATAATTTGCATACCAGCCGTGCTGCCACCAAGTCATAATGAGCATAGTGTGGACCCTCAGATTCTCCATATACTTTGTAAGTGACCAAGTGCTCGGGAATGAGCTTTACGGTTTCTGTTTAGAAAGATGACAAGCAAGAAAAACAAAAATTAAGTAAAAATAACCAAGGTCAAATAGGAACATGTAAGATGAATCTCCTTAAACGCACCATAGACAGCTTCTGGGGGGCATATTAGGTCCTCATCTCCAGCAAGGGCTAAGACGGGAACTGTGCTTTTATGTAGATGATCTTTGTAGAAAAACACACCACTCCTATTCTGGAGCCCACCTTCCCGAAACGCTGTTGTCAGCTGCAGGAGTAATTCTGTGGGGATCGTACCTGTCAAGCATGAGGAAAGCATATCAGACTAAGAAACAGAAAGCCAGAGGCAACATGATGTGATTCGGTCTACTTGTTTTTTAATTAATTATGTTATATCCTTGTTTTGATTATACAAACGGAATTTGTAGATTAATTTAGCCTACGGTGTGTGGAATGTCTACTTCAACTTATTGGTCATGTGATTAGCAAATGATAGAAAAAATTAGACAATGGAAGGAGTGGGACATGAGTATAATGGAACTAATGTTAGGGCCAGATATTTTTATTCATAGCCCCTCAAAATATTTTCAATATTGGAGGTGAAAAGAAACCTAAAGCTGGTTCCGCGCTCTCTGCTTCTGAAGATGGATATTCTTCTTCTCTTCTCACCTTCCATTTTTCGTCTTTCTTCCTCAACTATCCTCCTAGGTTCCCTACTAATTCGGTTTTGGTTATGAAGAAGTGCGTCAACTCCTAATCGCCCTATAAAGCCAGTGAGTTTATTTGGGTTTCAATTTGCTCGATTGACTATTGTTGGCATCAAAAGGCATCTTGCCAAGTCTTTCCTCCAAGGTTTCTGGCTATGGGGTCTCTCTCTCTCTCTCTGGACGAATAACTGACCCCTAAACAAGTCTTTTATGCAATCGCTGTAAGGATGTTATTATAAAAAATGAGTTATGCAATGCAGGACTCTAGAAGTGGTATTTTTACTAGATGGAAGATGACCAATAAAAATTTCTTTTCGGTATCGGTGCAGTGGGCGGTTGAGGGGCAGATGTTATGATAAAAAAATGAGATACACTGATGCAATGCCAAGGGAGAAGTTCAAAACTTGACACTTTCTACATCCACCAAAACCAATTCAACCCAAGTATGGAGGAGGTCCTGAACTACGTTCAATTGCTTCAAATGTGAGCAACCAGGACATGTCATTCAAATTCCCTCAAAGAAAATTCATCTCAATAGGAGCAAAAAAAAAACAGGCCACCAAGCAGAGAAGTTAACAGTGATGAAGGCCAGTTTATCGTGATTCATGGCATCATTATAGCTCCAAAAGCCCCTTCTCGCAATAAACGATAGAGATGAAGTCTCTTCCAGACCACTTGCACGGATAGGGTAAAGTTGATTGATTGTAATACATAGTGAAAGTACTAAAAACTTTGTACCACATAAAATTATTCACAAGCTTAGCTTACAAAATAAAAAGGTGGGTAACCTTACTAAGGGGCCTGGTTCAAGCAAGTAGGCGAGATCTCTGTCACTCACCAGTGCCTGGTCAAATTTTCCATTTGGAAGAATTATAAAATGAGGTTCATGTGGTGTGGTTCCACTCCAGGTATGACATTCTACTGAGGCATCCTTGGCAATTTGATAGGAGGACCGACATGATGGAGAGAACACACATACCTTTAAGAAAGATAATCTTCAGATTGTTTTTTACCCACCAAAGGATGCAGAGTTCTCTGAATTCAGGCAAGATATTATGCATTGTGTAAATAAGTGTAGAATTTTCCAAATGGTTAAGGGTCACTCATAAAACACAAGCTTGTATGCTTCTTTACCTGAACCAAATAGACTTTAGGAGCATGTCCACATAAATTTTGCTGAGAGGATTGTTTTGGTTTCGCAAGAGTCAATACATATCCAAAGATGGCTCATTTTGTTCCACATCAGAAGGCCCCTAATGCATTTCATATAGCTCATTAGTTTTCAAACGAGGTAACTTGTTTGCATGGAATACTTAGAACACTCACTTTAGGAGGGGACAAAGTTTTTAAGCCACTCAAAAAACTTTGACTAAACCTGGAGCTATGCTTTGGGTTAGCTGCACATATCATCCCCAAACAAATGGACAAACATAAGTTGTTAACCACAATGTAGGTAGTGTGCTTAGATGTTGGGTGGGTCATATAACCAGATTAAAGGGACTTAATTTCACCACAAGCCAAATTCGCTTACAATAGTAAGGGACTAGATCAACCAACAAATCTCCTTTTGAAATCATCTATAGCCATCACATTACTAATTTCTTGACCATTTCTCGGATCCTTTTCATAGTGACGAAGTGGTAAAGTGGATGAGATTAGTTCAAAAATAAGAGAGGAATAGTGAGGTGAGAAGCTTTGAGCTTCCAATGCTAAATATGGAGTAGCAAATAAGCATCATAGGAAATTATCATTTCCACTAGGGGATTTAGTTAGCATTCACTTTTGACATGAGAGATTCCTATCTGGATCATATGGTATGCTAAACCAATGAAGTTTTGGACTGTTACACATTTTGAAGTAGTTGAGCACTGATACCCATCTTCTAAATATAAGCTTTTCTTTTACCAATCACACAAGTATAAAACTGATAGCTTATAGCACATTTTATCATAAAACTTTAGCAGCTTATTCGAAAATAAACTCTAGAGCTTATAACCTCCTATGATGTAAGCTAAGCCAAACAGGCTCTAAGTGACATTGTTAAAATTGGAATGGTAACATCGTAGTAGATCAATGTGTAAATCATACAAGGACTAGGAGCATAACATTTTAAGAAGGCATTGGAAGTTAAGCTTTGCTTAAAATCAAGGGCTGATTTCATAATTTACCCATTTGTAATATCCTTTAACAGGTATCAACATTCAGTAATGTTCGTCAATAATCCAACATTACAGATTCTGCAATTCCCTAACTCAGAAACTTTCAGCAACAATGAATCAAGAACATCTACTTCCATCTCTTCTGACATCAACATAGCCACAAGCCTATCAGAAACTATAAGGAGAAACCGATTTGATTTGATTAGTAGACATCCCAATCAATCTCTCCTCTGATTGTGGGATTGGCTGTTAGAATCTTTCCATGTTTAGTAGTTGCCTTTTGTACAGATTTGATTAGGTTTCCTTTCCTCATAGTTTCCTTCTTGTATTCTTTCCTACTTTGTAAGTTTCTACGTGTATATATAGGGTGATTTACCCTACGATATAAAGATCAACTCTAGAGCTTATAAGCTCCTATGATGTAAGCTAAGCCAAACAGGCTCTAAGTGACCTTGTTAAAATTGGAACATTGTAGAAGATCAGTGTGTTAATCATAAAAGGAGCATAACTTTTTAAGAACATATTGAAAGTTAAGCTTTGCTTAAAATCAAGGGCTGATTTCATAATTTACCCATTTGTAATATCCTTTAACAGGTACGACCGTTCAGTAATGTAATGTTCATCAATAATCCAACATTACTGATTCTGCAATTCCCAAACTCAGAAACTTTCAGCAACAATGAATCAAGAACATCCACTTCCATCTCTTCTCTGACATCAACATAGCCACATGCCGATCAGAAAACAACAAAAACAGATCCCGTTCAAGACATCACACTAATACAGCAACATTACAGCGACAGCACTCCAAAATCTTAATTGAAACTTCAACACACGCCACGATCCATCATAAATGTGGCACCCAATGCGGTATTGAGGGAGAACTGGATTGAAAAGAGGTATAGCAAGCCTGAAGTCAACTTTGGCATAAGTTGCCCATACATGTATTTTGTGTGATGAAGCATTGTGTTTGTGTGCACTGTCATGCCACAACTTGTTGAGATGTACTCTCATCTGTAAAACACGGACATGGCAAAAAAGTCGCCATGCCAGTGTCACCGGCGTGTCGAACGCGACAGCATAGCAACACGCTGGAGATACGTGTCGGACACGCCCACATAGCATGTCCAACGCTCCTTTCGTCATTATCAAAGGGACATGCGAGGGTCGCGTGCGGCCGGCTGGGGGGGGGGGCGAGTGTCCCCTTACTACGAACTCGACAAATATGAATAGTTGTCGGTGTTGTGTTATGTGAGTGTAAGTGTGAGTGTGGGTAGTTGTCCCACATTGGTTGTATAAAGAGATGGGAGTGGATATTTATACTCCTCCCTCTCACTTGGGTTTAGGCCCCAAGGGGCATCCAGATTTTGTGAGCAAGCGACCCCCTTGGCCCTCGCGCCCGCCGCTGCAAAGAAAATAACAAATTAAATATTTTCTTTTTGTTTGGTGCATTGTTTTCGGTTTCGGCCGCTTCATCTTCTCCAAGTGTCGGCTTTTACTCCGACGTTTGATGCTCCTTTGATGGATGTGTCTGTTCGGCCTCCTCGACCTGGCTATGTAAGGCGTGGTCAAGTTTCGCTGTGAGGCAGACGATCTTCATCCTTCTCGTGTGTCAGCCAATAGAGAGCAAGTGCCCCAAAAGTTCTGCTAGATTCGGTCGAGCGTGGTTGCTGTTCACCGGAGTTGGCTGTTGTATCCTGCGTTGACAGTCGCTGGAGCCTGCCAGTGACCGGAGCAGGGCGTCAATGTCTTCAGGACAGCGCCTCAGGCGTGCCTCGGCCTTGGTTGCTTCCTCTCCCTGTTGTGTTGTTGTTTTTGTTCTTCTGGTGTCCCTCAGTTGCAGATTGCCTCTCTGATAACTGGGTTTGAGTTCCTGTTATTAGTTTTTGCTGACTGTTATATATTGCGATAGATACAAATATACTTCTATTGCTGTGGGTTTGTTTTGGCCATTGTGGGTTATATACATTGTTGCTGTTGGTTGTGTGGGCCTTTGTTAAGTTGTGTAATTCCTTATATTACATTGCTGTTTCAACATTCTGAAGACAGTGAAATTAAAAGGAAAATCATCTAAGTGAAATTAAAAGGAAAATCATCTAAAAATTTTCCTAAGTGAATATGGCTACCCCCAACACCAACGTCCCTACGACCTCTACTGCTATTCCAGCCATTACCGTTGGACCAGCAGCTACCAAACTAGTAACTCATGTTGAGAAGCCACATCAGTTCAATGGGGAGGACTTTAAGAGATGGCAACAAAAGATGGTCTTTTATCTGACCACTATGAACTTGGCACATATCCTGAAGGAAGCATGCCTAGTCATCCCGGGGAATGCAATTGCGGGGGAAGTAGCTACCAAGGAAGCGTGGATGCATACGGACTTCTTGTGCTGGAACTATATACTAAGTGCCTTGGCAGACTCACTATACAACGTATACTGTACTGCCTACCCGACAGCCAAGGAACTATGGGATGCTCTAGATAAGAAGTACAAACTGGAAGATGCTGGAACTAAGAAATTCCTTGTGGGGAAATTTTTTGACTACAAGATGGTTGATTCCAAGTTGGTGGTCAACCAGTTGGAAGAACTACAAGTGCTCTTCAGTGACTTGCTGAGTGAGGGGTTGGTTATAAATGAACCATTCCAAGTTGCCGCTGTGATCGAGAAGTTACCACTCTCGTGAAAGACTTCAAGAACTACCTCAAGCACAAGCGAAAAGAGCTGTATATGGAGGATCTAGCTATCAGACTCCTCATTGAAGAGGACAACCGAAAGGGAGATAAAGCTCATCTCAGGCTGGAAGCAAGGGCTAACGTGGTTGAAGCTTCTTAACCTCAGCCCAAGAAACAACAAGGTAAGAAGAAGAACGTGAACATGGGTCCCAAAAATAAGACCCTCACCAAGCGCATCCAAGGGAGTTGCTGGGTCTGCGGCAAGACGGGCCATAGGGCCATTGACTGTCGTCACAAGAAGGGATAGAGCTTTGGCAACAACCAACGCAAGAATAGTCAGGCTAACATGATGGAAAAAGATGTCGACCTGATTGCGGTTGTCACAGATGTTTGCATGGTGTCGAATGCCAAGGGCTGGTGGATAGACACTGGGGCTACTAAGCACATCTACAGTGACAGGGCTCTGTTCGCCACATATAAAAATGCTGACGGCTATGAGAAGCTGTACATGGGGAATGCTTCTGCATCTCTTGTGATCGGAAAAGGTAAGGTCCTACTGAAGTGGACCTTTGGGA
Organism: Diospyros kaki; assembly: GCA_036245055.1. Classification (NCBI taxonomy): domain Eukaryota; kingdom Viridiplantae; phylum Streptophyta; class Magnoliopsida; order Ericales; family Ebenaceae; genus Diospyros; species Diospyros kaki. The sequence goes on from BSEG01000010.1 coordinate 8,891,971, forward strand.
AGATACTTACCCTCAATGATGTGTGCCACGTGCCGAAAATCTGGAAGAACTTGGTGTCTGGAACCCTGCTGAATAAGAATGGGTTCAAACTGGTGTTTGAGTTTGACAAGTTCACTCTCACTAAGGGGGGTATGTATATGGGACGGGATTATTTACTTGATGGTATGTTCAAACTTAATGTACTAGCCCAGGTTCCCAAAAATAATGAGAATAAGAACAAGGCTTCTGCTTATTCTGTTGAGTTGTGTGATGTGTGGCACTCAAGGTTAGGACACGTCAATTATCGTTCTCTCCAAAGAATGGTAAATTTAGGACTGTTACCTAACTTCAGTATTGACAAAGGACATAAATGTGAAGTTTGTGTCGAGTCAAAATTCACGAGGAAGCCGTTTCTATTTGTTGAAAGAAACAGTGAGTTACTTGGTTTAATTCACAGTGATCTATGTGACATGAAAAATACTCTTACTAGAGGTGGGTAGAAGTACTTTGTCATATTCATAGATGATTGTAGCAAATATTGCTATGTGTATCTATTATACAGTAAAGATGAGACCTTAAATGTCTTCAAGACATATAAGGCAGAAGTTGAAAATCAACTTGGGAAGAAAGTGAAGGTGCTGAGATCAGATAGAGGTGCTGAGTATGAATCAACATCTCTCTCTGAGTTCTGTGAGGTTAATGGAATAATTCATCAAACCACAACACCGTATACACCACAACAAAACGGTGTAACCGAAAGGAAAAATCGAACGTTGAAGGACATGGTAAATTGCATGCTCAACAGTTCAATTTTACCCCACAACTTGTGGGGGGAGGCTTTACTTACAGCAAACTTAGTTTTGAATCGAATTCCACATAAGAAGACTGACAAATCTCCTTATGAAGTGTGGAACAGAAAGCAACCCTCATACAAAATCCTCAAAGTGTGGGGGTGTTTGGCTAAGGTGCAAGTTCCTTTACTAAAGAAGGTCAAACTTGAACCAAAGACGATAGATTGTGTCTTTATTGGCTATGCATTGCATAGTGCGGCCTATAGGTTCCTGGTGATAAAATCAGAAATTCTTGATATTAATAATAACATCATAATGGAATCTATAGAAGTGGAGTTCTTTGAGAACATATTCCCTTTTAAGGAAGAAAGACACAGTGATGGTGGTTCCAAGAGGAAGTATGAGGCGAGCTCTTCTGAGGGTCAAGTTGGTTAGGAGACCGAGGTTGAACCTAAAAGGAGCAAAAAAGCTAAGAAAACTACTTCTTTTGGACCAGATTTCCTAACCTATATAGTAGAAGATGAGTTTCAAACTTTTAATGAGGCCATGACATCGTTTGATGCTCCGTATTGGAAGGAGGCCATCAATAGTGAGATGGAGTCCATTATTTAAAATCAGGCATGGGTGCTGGTTAATTTACCTCCGGGAAGTAAGCCAATTAGGTGCAAATGGATATTTAAAAAGAAACTAAAGGCTGACGGTACTATTGATAAGTACAAGGTCCGTTTAGTAGCTAAAGACTATTGCCAAAAGGAAGGGCAAGACTTCTTCGATACCTATTCTCCAGTAACGAGAATCACATCTGTAAGGGTGTTGATCGCAATCACAGCGTTACACAATTTGAAAATTAACTAGATGGATGTAAAGACTGCATTTTTAAATGGAGATTTAGAGAAAGAAATGTATATGGAACAACTCGAAGGGTTTGTCGTAAAGGGACATGAAAAGAAAGTGTTCAAACTCATAAAGTCCCTTTATGGATTAAAACAAGCGCTAAAGCAATGGCATGAGAAGTTTGATCACACTATGCTTGCAAATGGGTTCAAGATAAATAAGTGTGATAAATGTGTTTATGTTAAAACCATAAATCACGAGTGTGTCGTTGTATGCTTGTATGTGGATGATATGCTGATAATGGGCACTGATAGAAGTGTCATAGAATCCACAAAAGGGATGTTGAATTCTAACTTTGATATGAAAGACCTGGGTCTTGTTGATGTCATTCTTGGAATTCGAATAACAAAGAATGCCGGGTATATACTTTCTTAATCACACTATATCGAGAAAGTGTTGCGCAGGTTTGGTCATTTCGAGAGTAAGCCCGTTGTTACTTTGTTTGATCCAAATTCTAAACTAAAGAAGAACAATGGTGAAGGTCTATCTCCTTTGGAGTATACTAGGGTCATCGGAAGTTTGATGTACATCATGAATTGTACAAGACCCGATATTGCCTACTCGGTAGGTAGGTTGGCAAGATACACGAGCAATCCTAGACGTGACCATTGGGATGCTCTAGTAAGGATACTCGGGTACTTGAAGTACACATTAGAGTATGGATTGCATTACACGAGATATCCACCTGTACTGGAAGGGTTTAGTGATGCTAATTGGGTCTCGGATAGCATGGAGACTAAATCGACTAGTGGGTATGTGTTTACCTTAGGTGGAGCCGCTGTATCGTGGAAGTCTTCGAAATAGACGTGCATTGCGCGATCTACTATGGAGTCTGAGTTTATCGCTTTGGATAAAGCAGGTGAAGAAGCTGAATGGCTTCAAAATTTCCTTGAAGACGTTCCATTGTGGCCTAAGCCTGTAAATGCCATATGTGTCTATTGTGACAACTTAGCTGCTTCTATGCGAGCTAAAAATAGTGTCTACAATGGGAAGTCGAGACACATAAGGTGCAGGCATAATTCTGTAAGGCAGCTGCTCACCAATGGAATAATTTCCATTGATTATGTGAAGTCGAAGGAAAATTTGGCAGATCATTTGACAAAAGGAGTGACGAGGAATCAAGTCACTTCTACATCGAAGGGAATTGGGTTAATGCCTGTGAAATGAATTACCCGGTAGTAACCTAACCCAATTGACTGAAGATCCCAAGATCTGGGTTAAATAGGCAAACTAGCTGAGATAATTCATAGTCTGCACACTAAGGAACTTATACTTTCTTCCCAATTCTTGGTAGTAAGAGTGTGTATTCTGTTGATGGTACGGGTAATATTGGTATCTTGTTATAAGAGGAGTATTAACAGAGTGCTCTTAATAAATGATTACCTATGTGAGAGTAGAAGTGGGTCGCTTCTATGAGAATTGTTCTAAAGGCTTGGGTTCTCTAGAGCTCTCATGAATTCAGAATACTGTCCAGGACCAAAATGGATACAATCGTATAGAACTCGAAGGTGTAAGTGTGTGATATCTATTGTCTTGATTTACCACCAGGAGGGTAGTTCAAGAGCTGGGCTCACTACTTCTTCGGTAAGTTCGACAGATACTCACTAAGGGAGGTTCAAGTCCAAAAGACACATTCTTTGATGCATAACTTGTTATTTTCTCTTTGCGGTGTCGTGTCATTTTGTTTGGTTTGGCTCACTTACACTCATGTGGGGGATTGTTGTGTTATGTGAGTGTGGGTAGTTGTCCCACATTGGTTGTGTAAAGAGATGAGAGTGAGTATTTATACTCCTCCATCTCATTTGGGTTTGGGCCCTAAGGGGCACCAGATTTTGTGAGCGGGCGACCCTCTTGGCCCTCGCGTGCGCCGCTGCCGCCGTCTGTCCGGTCGGACGGGCGGGCGGGTCATATAGATATATTTTTGTATAAAGAAAATAACAAATTAAATATTTTCTTTTTGTTTATTTTTTTTACTTTATTTCCTCTTCTTCTAGTGCCTTCTCGAAGCGTCTCCGTTAATTTCATTAAATTGTTTTCGGCCGCTTCATCTTCTCCAAGTGTCGGCTTTTACTCCGACGTTCAATGCTGCTTTGATGGATGCGTCTGTTCGGCCTCCTTGACCCGGCTATATAAGGCGTGGTCGAGCTTTGCTGTGAGGCAGACGATCTTCATCCTTCTCGTGTGTCAACCAACAGAGAGCAAGTGCCCCAAAAGTTCTGCTAGATCCGGTCGAGCGTGGTCACCGTTCATCGGAGTTGGTCGTTGTATCCTGCGTTGACAGTCGTCGGAGCCTGCCAGTGATCGGAGTAGGGCGTCACTGTCTTCAGGACAGCGCCTCAGGCGTGCCTCGGCCTTGGTTGCTTTCATCTCCCTGCTGTGTTGTTGTTTCTATTCTTCCAGCGTCCCTCAGTTGCAGATTGCCTCTCTGATAATCGGGTTTGAGTTTCTGTTATTAGTTTCTGCTGACTGTTATATATCGCGATAGATACAAATATACTTCTGTTGTTGTGGGTTTGTTTTGGCTATTGTGGGTTATATACATTGTTCCTGTTGGTCGTGTGGGCCTTTGTTAAGTTGTGTAATTCCTTCTATTACATTGCTGTTTCAACAGTCGGCTGTTCGATTGGTCTGACTCTGATTTATTGTTGCCGCACGACTGTTGGACTGGGTTCTTCATCTGATTCTTAGATCTCCTTATTGAAGTTTCCTTTAACCTGTATTTAACATCATTCGTCAGTTGTCTTATTGGAACTGGAAGTCTGGAATGTGAACGAGAAAGGTAAGCCCATGCCTCGTTTCCGTTGAGTCACTGGTAGACTGGTGTAGTGCAAACTGTAAAACTGTGAGATCGTGTGATCTCTGGTGGACTGGCGACATCGGCGACGGTGAGTGGGGACTGCTGGACTGGGTGCATCTGCCAATTGCTGCTTGTTTGCCCAACGCGGGCTTGCACGCTCGGGGGTGGGGGGTCCCACTGCCCCCATGGGCCCACCCCCACCCCCACACACAAGTATCAATTTATGTATATATGTAATATTATTTTATATTACATAATACTTATAAAATAATATATGTAAAATGTAATATAAAATAATATATGCTTTATTGTATGTATATGCTTTATTATATTTCAAGAACATTTTTTGCTATATTATTTAATATTAGAAATTAGATTGATTACTATAACATTATATATATTATTTGATTAATATATATTTTGCATTTTATTTTTATTATATTGCTTTACTCATAGATGGATTCTTCTTCTCATGTTGATGCTACTAATATTCATTTGAGAAAACTTGGAACTGCCTTTGTAAAAATATGTGACAAAAATTAATACCTCTCAAAAGGGAAGGGGGAATGTTCAATGGCAATGTAACTTTTGCAATGAGAAGAAGTCTGGCTCATATACAAGGATTAGAGCTCACTTGCTAAAAATATTAGGAGAAGGTGTTCACCTTGTAAGAAAATTCTAGGAAATGATTTCATTGACGTACACATTAGGATCTTAGGGTTCGCCTAGTGTTTCATTAGAGAATTAGGATAAATTTTAGGAAGAATTAGAGCAGAATTAAAGAAAGAGAGGGAAAAACAGAAAGAGGCAGAAGAAACAGGGAGATCGAGAGGGAGAAAAGCTGAGGGGGAGAGAGAGATAGAGAGTTTGAAGAGAGGAAATCAGAATATTCAATTGATATATTTCTAGATAATTCATCTACAACCACTCTAGTAATTTTATATAATTACTTCAACAGCTTAATAGAAAATACAAGTAGCAAAATTAACTGCTACTAATCAACTTAACATAATTAACTACCCTTCCTGAGAGATAATTTGTTACACTCAACCTTACTGTAAACTATTATACATCCTAAGGTCTCGACATTTCCCCAGCCTCGAAATATTTTTTGTTCTCAATAAATGCAAGACCTCACGAGACAACTCTTAAGAAGATGGAGTGGCAATGTTGTAAATAAGCTTAAGAATGCTACAACTTCCCAATCTTAGCTCATTTTTCCTTCTCTTCCACAGCTTGGATGGAGAAATTTTGAAAAACCTCTGTAAGCATGACAAGTTATCCATAGCTCTCATGCAATCACCGACTGGGACAAAACCAAAATCAACCACTCTTTGTTTGTCATAGTTAGCAGCTGAAACTTGCTAATTATTGTTCACACAAATTTTCCTCATCACAACTCTTTCAATGTTGGTTGTTCAGAGTCCAGAGGATTGACTTGTTGAAGATAATGTTGCTGTTTTAGTTGCTGTTTTAATTGTTGCTGTTTTCAGTTAGTTGTGTAGCAGTTAATTGTTAGTTAGCTGTTAAGTGAGTTAGGCGCGGTTTATGTGCTGACAGTATATAAGTCAGCCTTTGCCTTTATTATTCATCGTATTCAGTTTTCTGATTAATTGAAAGAACACTCGAGGTATTCTTATCTATGTTTTCTCATTCCTCCATTTAGAAGCTTCTGCTTCATGGTATCAGAGCCAAAGACCTACGTCGATGGCGTCGCACAATTCAGCCTCATCCAATCCTCCTCAGTCTGCGTCAACCTTGTTTGTTGCTACTCAGTCGGATTTTACGACTGTAGCGAAGGCGTTCAGTTTCGTGCCAACGAAACTTGATTCCAGTAATTATCTTTACTGGAAGGCGCAGATCATGGCGACAATTCGTGCGTTTGATCTAATGCAGTTCATTGATAAAATTGCTCCATCGCCTAAGTATCAGTATTCCGATCAAGGAGAATAGGAATCGGTTAATCCAAGTTATCTTAGCTGGGTCAGATCTGATCAGCTTTTGTTAGGCTGGTTATTTTCAACCATTGACAAGGAAGTCCTAGGTCAGGTCATACATTGTGAGAGCTCATCAGAGGTGTGGTCGTTTCTGGAGAATTTATATTCTCAACAAACGGTTGCTCGCTCGTTTCAGCTGAAGCAACAACTTAGATCAGTAAAGAAGAATGATCTCTCCGTGAATGACTACCTACTGAAAATCAAGACTATAGGACATTCCTTAGCTGCTATCGGTGATCCGATTAGTGACAATGATCTGTTGATGGCGATACTGAATGGATTAGGTGATGACTATGACAATGTCATAGGTCTAATTACATATCAGATGGACGAGATCAACATAGATAAGGTGCAATATCTTTTGTTGATGCATGAGCAGCAGTTGTCAACCAAGAACATTCCTCCGGTGTCAACTGGTAGTAATTTTGAGAATGCTACGATGTCAGTGAATTATGCATCTCAAACTTCCAGAGGAGGTAGGAATTCTACTGGATTTCGAGGAGGAGGAAATTATAGAGGAGGACATAATCGAGGTCGAGGCAGATCGACTGGTAAACGATTTTATTGTCAGTTGTGTGGCAAACCAGGACATTTCGCAGATCGCTGCTATCATAGGTTTGATAGAAACTTTCAGCGAACTTTCAACTCGACTGGCAAAGATAGTAGCAGCATGTCTCAGTTCGACTCTCAGGCTTTCATAGCTTCTTCTCAGGAGTCTAATCGAGGTTACTTGAACGATTTAGAGTTTCCAAATGGGACCTCATATGGACAACCTTCGGACCTCATATGGATAACCTTCTTTTGATTCTCGTTCTCCTTTTGACTCCAGTCATCAGTACTCTCAGCATTCTCAACACTATCCAAATTCAAATCAATTTGGTGATCAATCTTGGTGTGTAGACTCAGGAGCTACAAACCATATCACTTCCAGTTTGAACAACCTTTCTCTTCATTCTCCCAACAATGGAACAGACAAGGTAGCTGTTGGTAATGGTAAGACTCTTCCAATTTCAAATGTTGGTCTAACTCAAATGCTTACACATTCAACTCCTATTTCTGTTCTTTCATTACCAAATGTCCTACATGTGCCTACCATGACTAAAAATCTCATTAGTGTGTCTCAACTTACTAATGAAAATAATGTCATTGTTGAATTTCATTCCACCTTTTGTTTGATCAAGGACAAGGAAACGGGTCGAGTGCTATTCTGCGGTGTTCTTAAAGATGGTCTGTACCAACTTGCTCCAGCACTTGCTCATGCTCAGCATCACAGTGTTTCTTCTTCCACAATCAGCAATTGTCCTGCTGTTCCTCCTAAGCAGTCTCCTACCTCATTTGTATCTGAAGGTCCTGTTCATTGCTGTAATAGACAACGTTTGTCCTTGTCTAGCTTACAATCCTTTTGTAATAACAATAGAGTGTGCAAGCAGTGGCATGATAGGCTGGGTCATCCTTCTTTCAATGTATTGAAACACGTTCTTAATAAAATTCATGTTTCCTGCAATTCTACAAATCTGGTTTTCTGTGATTCGTGCAAGTTGGGTAAATTACATCAACTTCCTTTTTCTTCTTGTCAAATTTCAGCTAAGCATCCTCTAGAAATTGTCTATTCAGATCTGTGGGGTCCATCCCCAGTTTTGTCCACTGAGGGGTATCGATACTACATAGTCTTTGTGGATGCTTTTACTCGTTACACTTGGCTGTATCCTATTCGACAAAAGTCTGACACGTTAAGTGTCTTCAAGACCTTTCACACATTTGTTGAGTTGCAGTATCGGTTTAAACTTCGTGCTCTTCATATAGATAATGGGGGAGAATTTAAAGCATTACTTCCCTATCTTGCCTCTTGTGGCATTCAACCTAGGTTTTCTTGTCCTTATACACACCAACAAAATGGTGTTGCTGAAAGAAAACATAGGCATATTGCTGAAGTGGGTCTCACTCTTTTATCTCATGCTCACATGCCTCTCAAATTCTGGGTTGAAGCGTTTCAAACAACAGTTTTTACTATCAACTTGTTACCTGCTGCTCCATTAAATTTTCAAAGTCCTTTTGAGAAGCTTTATCATAAACCTCCTAACTATCTTCAGTTGCAACCTTTTGGTTGTGCGTGCTTTCCATATCTTCGTCCTTATAGTAAGCACAAATTTAATTTTCATTCCACTAAGTGTGTGCTTCTAGGCTACAGTCAGGTGCATGCTGGGTATAGATGCATGGATTCATCAAGTAGAGTGTATATCACACGTCATATTGTTTTTAATCTTGATGAGTTTCCATATCCTCAATTGTTTTCCAGAACAGCTTCCTCCAATTCTTCCTCTAAGCAAGCTTCTTGTTCAGGTGTGTCTACTGATGTCCTTAATTTTCTCAAACATTCGTCTGTTTCTTCCTGTTCATCTTCTCAAGCAGCACCTATTCCTTCTTCTGTTTACCCTAATGATAATTCTCATTCACCTTTTCAACCTTCTCGTTTGTCTTCTAGTTCAACTTCCCATTCTTCATCCAGTCCTGCTCCTACTCGTATTCAATCTGCACCTACACCAGCATTGTCTATTCATCCTATGATCACTCGTTCCAAAGTCAGACAGTTAAATCTTTCTTCTCCTCAAGTCCTACTAAGTTCTCTAGAACCTAATACTGTTCAAGAGGCTCTTTTAGACTCCAATTGGGCTCAAGCTATGCAAGATGAATATACTGCTCTTCAGCATAATAATACGTGGGATCTTGTGCCTCCTTCCTCTGAAATGAATCTGATTACTTGTAAGTGGATTTTCTAGGTTAAATACAAGCCCGATGGATCTATTCTTAAGTATAAAGCTCGGCTCGTTGCAAGAGGTTTTCTTCAAACTCCTGGTATCGACTATGCTGAAACCTTTAGCCCTGTGGTTAAAGCTCCTACTATAAGAGTGTTATTTTCTTTGGCTGTACAATTTGGTTGGGATGTTCAGGAAGTTGACATTAACAATGCTTTTCTCAATGGAGATCTGCAAGAAGCTGTTTTTATGATGCAACCTGAGGGATTTGTCAGTTCAGAGTTTCCTTCACATGTGTGTAGGCTGAAGAAGTCTCTTTATGGTCTCAAACAAGCTCCACGAGCTTGGTACACCAAATTACGTACTGCTCTACAAGATTGGGGTTTTGTGCGTGCTGTCTCAGATGCCTCCTTGTTTATCAAAAGAGAGTCTACATATGTGTTGTTTGTTTTGGTGTACGTTTATGACATTCTCATCACCGATTCTGATACAGCAGCTTTACAAGCTTGTATCAAAGATTTAGACACTTATTTTGCTCTCAAGACTCTTGGGTCTGTTAACTATTTTCTTGGTTTTGAAGCTTATCGAGATGCTACTGGTCTCTATTTGACTCAGTCCAAATATACATTGGACTTACTTCAGAAAGCTTCTATGACTGGTTGTAAACCTTGTACAACTCCTATGAGTTCTGGCTGTTCCTTCACTGCTGATGGTGTTGATTTCTCTAATCCAGCCCTTTACCGAACCATTGTTGGCTCTCTTTAATATCTTACTTACACCCGTCCAGATGTTGCATTCACTGTTAATAAGCTGAGTCAGTTCTCAGCTGCTCCAAAGGTCCAACATTGGCTGGCATGTAAACGTTTACTTCACTATCTAAAGGGCACAGTTGGTTTTGGTTTGAAGTTTGCTCCTTCTTCTGCTGGTTTGGTTCTTTCTGTATTTTCTGATGTTGACCATGCTGGTTGTAAAGTAACCAGACGGTCCACCAGTGGTGTTTGTGTTTTTCTTGGCAATAATCTCTTAGTTTGGAGCTCTAAGAAGCAAATTGTGGTTGCTTGTTCGGTTGGTGAAACAGAATATCGGGCTATGGCGTAAGGTGTTGCTGAAATCTTGTGGTTGAAGACATTACTAACTGAATTGGGTTATCCTTTTACTGCTACACCTATTCTATGGTGTGACAATCCTGCTGCTAAGTCTATTGCTGAGAACCCTGTGTTTCACTCTCGAACTAAGCACATTGAAGTTGATGTGCATTTTATTCGTGAGAAGGTTGAATCTGGAGATGTGGAAATTCGGTATGTTCCTTCTCAGCATCAAGTTGCTGACATTTTTACCAAGGGCCTGCCTACAGATCGGTTTCTGTTTCTATGTAACAAACTTCGACTCCACATGACACCTACTGGTCATTGTTCAGTCGTGTCTTCTCTCAGCTGAGTATGGAGTCTCGTTTGAGGGGGCATGTTGAAGATAATGTTGCTGTTTTAGTTGCTGTTTTAATTGTTGCTGTTTTCAGTTAGTTGTGTAGCAGTTAATTGTTAGTTAGATGTTAAGTGAGTTAGGCGCGGTTTATGTGCTGACAGTATATAAGTCAGCCTTTGCCTTTATTATTCATCGTATTCAGTTTTCTGATTAATTGAAAGAACACTCGAGGTATTCTTATCTATGTTTTCTCATTCCTCCATTTAGAAGCTTCTGCTTCATGACTAACTATGTTCGTGACTTCCTTTAATAGTTCATCACCATCTAGTATAAGTAAGGATGTCAAACACACATCCATAGCTGCAATTAATGGATTCCAGACAGATCAACTGCCAATCTTTACTGTAGAAATATCTGCAATAACACTCAGATGCAGCAATTGAGAAATGTAGACTCACTTCGGATACTCAGACAAAAGTTGTTTGAGAGCATCAAAACTAAGAGTTGTTGTGACACCAATTTTAGTCATCAATCCATCCTTCAATACAGTAGACAAAAATCCTAATTGACTAGCTGGAGTAAGAACAAACAAAGTAGTAGGAGTTTTGTTCTCTACAACAAAACTTTTGACTTCTTTAACTATCTTCCTTAGCTTCCCTCTAGCTACAAAATGTCTCCAAAATTCCCTACAACTCTGAATTTGCTCTTTACTGAGAGAATTATTGTTAGGACCATAACTCTCAGGAGACTTCCCAAGGTTGCTACTAGGACATGCCTTGATTAATTGTAATTATAGAGGTTAAGCAATCAAAGTTCTTATATTCCAAATCCTGTCATGCATGGAACAAGCATTATGTCCAACTCTCTTTTTGTCTCCATCTTATGATTGAAAGAGAAATCAACATTCCTCTTCAGCGAGTATGTCATACTCTCTTGAAACACCTGTTATACGTACCTCTGTTACAACCAGCATCAAAAACTAATTTGCATCTTTTGCAATCTGGCTTCCATCTTTTGGAATGACAACAATACCGTTATATTGTTTAGGGCTAGAATCTTTTGTGTCGATAGTAAGATATCCTCTTGCTAGTGCTATCTTCACTTTCTCGTTGCTTGTTTTAACCAAAGCTAAGGAATCCTTAGCCCTCTCCAAAATCAAAGGCAATGGAACAGTATTCTTAAGAACTCCAATATCAATTCCATTCCTCACAAGATTCCAATCCTGGACACTAGTGAAGCCTTCAGTCATTGGACTAATCATCAAGGGTAACGTGGACTTGGGTTTCTCTGTCCCTTAATCAACTATTTTCTTATTTTCCTCCTGCAACCTTTTAGTAGGCACATCTTGATTTATTAGCTCTGCATCTGGTTGCTTAACAACTTTAACTGAATTCATGTCTACATAATTCTCCTTCAATGGAATTTCAATAATATTTTCAATAGGTAAATTGCCTTCCTTTGCAACATCAGCTGCCAATATATCTCCATCCACATCATCTCCAACATCTAAATCAACATTCTCATGATCAAAACAACCGAGATAGTCATCTTGATTTTTTGGATTTGTTGCAGGTACGTCAACAACTTCTTGCAGATTGAATGTCTTAAAGTAGGAGTCCAGCTCCTGCTGAAATCGATACTATAGTGGACTTTGTATATAGATCCACTAGTCTACTAACCTTTCAATTCTTTGCAAACTGAGTCAGCCTTTCGTCCCTTTGATCGATCATTTGGTTGATGTTAACCAACCATTTCTCTAAAAGTTCTCGAATGTCTCCTCCCATGATTGTACGCCCTTCTCCTTAGACTGCTCCATTTTAAGGAACTGTTGAGTCTGTAATGCTTCATTAACAACGTTCTCCTTATCATTGTTTTCTTCCTTAGACATTCCAAAGTCCTTTTTCGCTAGAACAATTTCATCTCTTTGAGTTGAACTTTAAAATTTGACAATGGAGTTCTGATTCCATCAACTATTCTTGGAATTCTAATTCCATGGATGAGTAAGGTATGAAGCTCCAACCAAAACAGGATTTGATCCATTTCTTCGAGGAGAGGGAGGATTTCCACCAATCACAAGATTTGATCGCTTTCTTATACTAATTGGATCAGAATATTCTCTGGAAAGCAAGCAAGTAGGTAGTCTAATTTGATTTTGTCTAGTGAACACTATCATGAAATTATGCATCTCTTCGCGTATCACCCTACCTATTTCCTCGCATATTCAACTATTTGCATTATCAAACTTTCTTTTCATCGCCTTTTACGATCAGTCTAGTCATTGTTGTCAAAATTTGAACAAGAATTTTTGATCAACTACTCTGCTTCACTTTAATTTCAAGTCAAGTATTATTGCACTCTGCTTATTGTGACCCAATCTATCTCAAACACCCGGTTCACTGGAATCACCTGACCTTGCTTCGCTATCTCAATCACAGGAATTTACTGGAGTCCACTGCAATAACCAAGTATTAGTTGCTATGAATCAGCCTCTTAGAATCGATCGTCGCACCAGTCAGAGACCTTCAACTTCCGACCAAAATGAACTGCTAGGCAATAGATCCGATTCCACCTATTGACTCGCCTACTGCAATAGTTTCCTATACTTGCTGAAATTTGCTTAGCTCTGTAGGTATCGTCGGTATTGCACCTCCTAAATTGATCGCCTTGGTTGCAGCTTCCTCAAAATTTGCATGCGATTAGCTTTTGAGGATAGCCTTGCTTGTCTGCGAGTTCTAATAAATTGGAACTGCTCTAGAAGTTGCTAGAATCACCGTCGAAAGTTAGCTGAACAAAATTCGCCTAAATTGTTAGCGCAAAAAATTAAGGAATCTCAGTCGAGGAAAACCTTGCTCTGATACCAAATTGTTAAGATCCTAGGGTTAAAAGAGAGGGAAAAATAGAAAGAGGAGAAAGAAACAGGGAGATCGAGAGGGAGAATGAGAGAGAATCAAGAGAAAGAGAAGCTAAGGGAGAGAAAGAGAGATCTGTGAGAGCGAGAGAGAGAGAAAGGGGAAATCAGAAGATTCAATTGATATATTTCTGGATAATCCATCTACAACAACCCTAGTAGCTTTATATAGTTACTTTAACAGCTTAACAGAAAATACAAGAAGCAAAATAACTACTGCTAATCAACTTAATAGAATTAACTACTCCTCCTGAGGGATAATCTGATACACTCAACTCTACCATAAGCTATTATACATCCTAGGGTCCTGACAATACAAAAGTTAGATGATGAAGTTGAGATAGCAAAGAAGAATGAGCTAAAAAAATTTCCTTTGCCTCAAAGTAGTTCATCAAAAGCAATTGTATTAGGATCATTAGGGGGTTATGTACAAGAAAGTGTTAGCTCAACAAAGAGAATAACGCGTGAGTGAAAGTAGTCGTGGAAGTAGTTCTCGTTCCAAAGCTTTTAATATACAAGCTAATAATGAATTGCATCCTAACATTACTAGAATGGTTTATTCAGCTGGTTTATTGTTTCATCTTTCTAGGAGTCAATATTATGTGAGTTCTTATACCTATGCAGCTGCTAATGCAATTCCTGGTTATTTGCCTCCTGGATATAATTTGTTGAGGAGTAGTTTGCTCCAACATGAAAAGGCACATGTTGAAAGATTGTTTGAGCCTATCAAAGGAACTTGGAAGGTAAGGGCCATTAGTATTGTGAGCGATGGTTGAAATGACTCACAAAGGAGACCATTAATTAACTTTATAGCAGTTTCAGATGGTTAGCCCATGTTTCTGAAAGCTGTTGACTATTCAGGGGAAGTTAAAGATAAGAAATTTATTGCTAATCTGATGCAAGAGGTGATCAATGACATTGGGGTTGATAATGTGATTCATTACCGATAATGCCAGAAATTGTAAAGGTGCCAGGCAAATCATTTAAGGATTATTTCCATTTTTTTTTTGGACTCCTTTTGTGGTTCAAACGTTGAATTTGGCATTGAAAAATATTTATGCAGCCAAGAATCATGAAAATAGTCAAGTTACCTATGGCACATGCAGTTGGATTACAGAAATTCATGATGATGCTTGCCAAATTAAAATTTTCATTATGAATCATTCTATGAGATTGGCAATTTTCAATGAGTTTGTTCCTTTGAAGTTGTTATCTGTTGCAGATACACAGTTTGCAACAACTATAGTAATGTTAAAAAGGCTCAAGCTTATCAAGTGTAGTCTGCAATCAATGGGGATCAATGACAAATGGTCATGCTACTGAGATGATGATATGATTAAGGCAAGGTTTGCAAGGGACAAGATTTTGGATGAACTTTGGTGGGATGGTGTTGATTATATACTTACCTATATATGACATGCTTAGAGCTTGTGACACAATTAGACCTTGTCTCCATTTAGTCTACGAGATGTGGGATTCTACGATTGAAAATGTGAAGAAGGCAATACAGGCATGAGGGGGAAAGGCTAACCGAATCATGTGTCTTTTATGAGGTGGTATATGACACCCTCGTTGATCGTTGGACAAAAAATAATACACCATTCCATTGTTTAGCTCATTCTTTGAATCCAAGGTAATTCTTTCTATCTTTTTCTAATTTAATTTTATATTGGGCGTTTGTTTTTGTCATTTATATTCAAACGGATTTTTATCTTTTTTCCTTTTTACTCTATGTTTTACTAAAGGTTTTACAGTGAAAAGAGGCTCCAAGAAGATCTAAATCAAATTGCTCCACATAAGGATTTGGAAGTAAACAAAGAACGGGGAAAGTGTATGCAAACATATTTTTCTATAATGAGAAACATGTTAGAGTTGCTACTAAATTTACAATTTTTCATTGATGAGAAGGGGAGTTTGCGAATAGCGACTCCATAGAAGACAGGTACTCGATGTATCCTATTATATGGTGGAGCCTCCATGGTTCTCCTTTACCTTGGGTGGTTAGCTTATGCAGCCATCATCCTCTTCATGTTGTGAAAGAAATTAGAATACTTGCTCTTTTGTGCATTCCATGAAGAGACACAAGATGACTCCAAAGCATGTGCCGAAGATTTAGTTTTTATTCATGGTAACCTTCGCCTTTGGTCAAGAAAATCCCCACAATATATGCAAGGAGAGACTAAGATGTGGGATATAGCTAGGGATTTGTTTAATTCATTTGAGGATGTTGGGATGCTTGAAATTGCTAATCTTTCTTTGGATGAACCAGACTTGGAGGGTGTGAGTTTTGAGGATAATATTGATGAAGTAAATGAAATTGAAGATGAAGCAGCTTAGGCCTGAAGTATGAAGGAATGAAGGATTGATTTATGTTTTGCGTTTATATAATTCCTAAATCTAGTCATTATTATTATTTTTTTTAATCTTAGATACTTGTTTTAGATTTTTGGTGTTTAAATTCAAAATAAGTAATGAGATTAGAGCTACTTATTGGGAACTTCATATTTTGAATTTTAAATGCATATTTATGAGTTTAGAATATAGTTTTGGTATTTTATGTCACTAGAAATATAAAAATTTAGTTTATTACCTAGCTTATCCCAACCTGTGTCCTAATTTTTTGAAAAATGTCGTTTTCCTATGTCCCGTCTCGTCCGTGTCTGCGTCTGTGTCTGTCTGTGCTTCTTAGATTCTCATGCATTGCATTCCATTATTCCAGACCAAGCCAATTGTAAGAACACAAGTTTAAGCCTAAGAGAAGCAACTATCCTACAAGGCTACAACATCTTTGGTCAAACACCTCCCAGCAGCCTCTGTTAACAGGTACCAGCATTTAATAACGTCCTTTAAGTCTGCACAATCTCATTTTTATCCATCTAAATCATCATTCTCAGCACTTACATTTTATTTATTCGGTATGATTCACCAGATTGGCAGTCGATTGAGGCAACAAGTCAATTGAAGAAAAAAACTAAAAAACAAAACAAACTACTAAATTTAGCTGCTTCCAAAATTGATTAGAGGCATGCCTGGGTTACTCTTTTCCTTTTGGAATAAGCCCTTTGGTAATCTTGCTCAAATCAAAAACGAGATAACTTGCACCATGGTCATTTACTACATCAGTCCATCCAATGATTCGCAATTTAGTTGCCTATTGGTGAAAATGTAAAATTACATCCTCAAACGTCACAGCACCAGGGGACTTAAAAGTTGACTCGACCTTAGCTTGAAAATCAACCGTTAAGATGTAAATTATATATTTAAAGCATTTTTATCAACATATTTTAACATACACATCTATGTATTTAATTTTGATTCATAAGCAATAACATAATAATCTCAAGGTCATGATGAAGTCACATAGCGTGCTCTAGACGGAGAGGTTCTTCAGAAACCACTCGAAAAATATGACTCCATGCCTTCAATTTTAGCACCAATAAAGTAAGAAAGTTTATAATTTCAAATAAAAATTCAAGAAATTTTGGATGCTGTACTTACAAAAGCCGTTCATGACAAGCTTTCTTAACAACTCCGGATGCATCATGTCCTCTGCAGATATCAGATTAAGCCAAGACGAGACATAAGGAAGTCGAGATGAAAGAGGATAAACAGCTGACAGAAATGCCCCTAAAGGAACAGGAACATTGAGAGCCTGTGCAGGATCAGCCTGTACAGAAAATTATTTCATATCACACCTTTGGAAGAGGGCATCCCACCTAAGACATACACAAAGATAGTTACACAAACAGTACCCTTCCCTGCATGTTCTGTCAACTTACCAGGGGAAGGAAAAGTTTGAGCACTGATTTTGAAGATGTATAGTCTAGTGATGACGCCAAAGTACCAATAGCTGCCAACCCAGGTTCTCTTCCTTTAAAACCTTTTCAGACAACCAAAAAGGGCAAGAAAGGTTTAAAATGATGAATAAAATATGAAACTATCTCGAAACTTAAAAATAGAAGTATTCTTCATAAAGAAAACCAGTACTTGTGATACTATGACATTTATACAAGGTCCAGCACAGACACATCAGTCTATTCTTATCAGCAAATCAGTGGGGGAGGGAATTCTACAATGTGCTTCCATGGACAACACAGTTAAATCTTTGCTGGTAGCCATACCAAAGGCCTTTGAGACACAATACAGTGGAATTGAAAAGATTGCTAAATTATCTGCTCTAAAGTAACAGCACAAAACTTTTCCACATGTACAAGTATACTAAACGTATGAGGTATGAACTCCAACAAATGGGCGTGAAACAATCACTTTGATCATCTTTCCTGTAGCAGGTCTAAACAATATAGTGTAAGAAAAGCTGTAATTTTATTTCTCATATCTACAATATAGTATAAGAAAAGCTGTAATTGTATTTCTCATCTCTACATTGTAGGGTAAATCAGCCCATATATAGACATAGAAACATACAAAGTAGGAAAGATTACAACAAGGAACTAAACCTAATCAAATATGTACAAAAGGCAACCAACAAACATGGAAAGATTCTAACAGCCAATCCCACAATTAGAGGAGATTGATTGGGATGCCTGCAAATCAAATTAGTTTCTCCAACACACCCCCTCAAGCTGGCGAGTATATGTTGACCATTCCCAGCTTGTATGTAATCTCCTAAAATCTTGTTGGTGAAGACCTTTGGTTAGGACGTATGCTAATTGATTTTTTGTTGGCATAGAAGGAGTAGTAATTAAACCACTGTCTAGTTTGTCCTTGATGAATTTATCTACCGATCTCTATATTACGATCATGCTAGACTGGATTGTGAGCAAAACTGATAACAAACTTGTTATCACAATACAATTTCATCGTTCCTTCTAGTTTGATCTTGAAGTCATTTAAAATAATCCTCAGCCACAGAAATTCGCATTCTCCATGAGCCATAACTCTAAACTCTGCCTCAGCACTTGATCTTGCAACCACACTTTACTTTTTACTCCTCCATGTGACCAAATTTCCTCCTAGAAATGTATAGTAACCTGATGTGGATCGCCTGTCCATAAGTAACCCCGCATAGTCCGCATCAAAATAGGCTTCTAGAGTCATACTACCATTGTTCCAAAACATGATTCCTCTTCCTAGAGTTGCCTTTAAGTAATGTAGGATGTAGTTGACAACCTATAGATGTTCTTCCTTCAGGTCATGAAAAAATTAGCTGACTATTCCAATGGAGTAAGCGATATCGGGCCATGATATGAGACAAATATATTAGTTTATTAACTAACCTTTGGTACCTGTCTTTATTAATTACGTTGCCTTCATCTTTTGACCCTATTATGTGATTCAGATCAATGGGAGAGCTTGATGTCCTGCTATTAAACTTCCCTGATTCCTTCAGTGGGTCCAAAATATACTTCCTTTAGGATAGAAATATACTGTTCTTAGAGTAGGTTACTTCAATTCCAAGAAAGTAGCTCAGCAGCTGAGGTCTTTAATTTAAATTCTTGTGTCAGATGTTCTCTTAGAGCAAGTATTTCAATATCATCATTCCCCATAATAAAAATATCATCAACATAAACTAACAAGTTTGTGATCTTACCTTCTCCATTGTGCTTTATGAACAGGGTATGATCTCCCAGACTTTGTTTATATCTCAGTTTTCTCATTGCCTTTGTGAACCTTCCAAACCACGCCCCCAGAGATTGTTTTAGCCTATACAAGGCCTTTTCAATCGATACACCTTATTACCCCTAAATAATCCTTCAAACTCAAGAGGAGACTCCATATAAACTTCCTCTTCTAAGTTACCATGTAGGAAGGCAGCCTCAACATCAAACTGCAACAATGGCCAA
The DNA here is from genome assembly GCA_036245055.1 of Diospyros kaki. Classification (NCBI taxonomy): domain Eukaryota; kingdom Viridiplantae; phylum Streptophyta; class Magnoliopsida; order Ericales; family Ebenaceae; genus Diospyros; species Diospyros kaki. The sequence continues at coordinate 8,911,316 of BSEG01000010.1, forward strand.
TTAAAACAAGCAACAAGAGAAATGAATATTCTAACTGCATTCATCTTGACTACAAAAGATAATGTCTCTTGATTATGCCATAGGTTTGTGTGTATCCTTTTGCTACTAGTTTTGCTTTGTATCTTTCAACTGTCCCATCAGATTTTTATTTCACCATAAACACCCATTTAAATCCCACTAGTTTCTTATCCTTTGGTTTAGGTATAACCTCCCAAGTTATGTTATTTCTAGTACTCTCATTTCCCCTTTCATAGCAAGTGTCCAATTCTTACCCTTTAATGCATCATGAATTGACTTTGGAATTTCTCTAGTGTCTAGTGAGGTAAGGCTTGATGTTGTAAGGACAGTCTATGGTTGGATACAAACTGGGATATGGGGTAGATAGGACATTTTGTGCATTCTCGAGTGCCTTTTCTTAATGCAATGGGCAGGTCAAGGTCATGGGACTTAAGTTCTTCCATAGAGATTGGATAAGGGATAACGGTATTACCTTCATTCAGGCAAGAGTCTTGAACTTGTATTGGTCGAGGATTAGCTCCCTTCTTTCTTGAGTAGACGAGGGTTTCTTGTGGATCCAAGTTTAGTTGTTGCAATTTGACTGCGTTCATCACAAATAGTATCTGATTGAATTAGGGTAGATTAAGGAGATAGGGTGGAGGGTTGCAAGATTGCAAAGAACCCTGATGAAGGGAGTAAAGAAGGTAGAGAGAATGGGGGAAGATTTAAACGAGTGTCAAGAGTGAGATCCTCATCTTCACAACAATGCTCCCCCTGAAGATGAGGTTGGGGAGAGAAGAAGGGGGTATCTTCTGAAAGGTAACATCCATGGAAACAAAGAATTTATGAGAGGATGGAAGATAACACTTATACCCCTTATAGGTGTTAGAATAACCAAGGAAGATACAATTGAGCGCTCGAGGGTTTAGTGTATCACAGTTATGTGGACAAAGATGGATGGACATAAGTCGTGCACCCAAAAACCTTTGGAGGAAATGGGGACAGACGAGTAGTGTTGCATCAAGAGCCGAATAGGACTCTTGTTATCAAGGGATCAAATGGTAGACAATTAATCAAATGAGTTGCTGTGAGCACGGCTTCCCCCCAGAATTGATTAGGTACACAAGAATGAAACAAGGAACAAGTGACATTTAAGAGGTGACAATTTTTCTTTTTGGCCACATCATTTTGTTGGGGGGTGTCTACACAAAAGGACTCATGGATAATGCCTCCTTTAGAAAGAATTGATTTAGACATTGGTTGAAGTAATCCTTGGCATTATCAAACCGAAACTATTTGATACACACCCCAAATTGTGTTTTGATCATTTGACAGAAAATAGGAAGAATAGTAGAAACTTCATATTTGTCTTTCATGAGGTAAACCCAAGTGACTCTAGCGTAATCATCAATAAAGGAAACAAACCATTGAGCCATAGTGCAACTCCAAACCCTTGAAGGAAAAGAAGTCTATGATGTTTCGCAAGTTCATAGATTTCACAACGAAGATTGTCAAGAGAGAGATTGTGGAATAAGGCAGGAAACATGGTTTTTAGTAGGTTGAATGAGGGATGGTCAAATCGACAATGTTGCAGTAAGATTTTGGAAGTAGTAGCATGAGAGGAGGTACCTCGTGAGAGCCAACTGTTGCCCTAATCCATTAGAAGTCCTCGCAGCCTCAAGATAGTAGAGTGCATCTTTAACCTTAGCAAGTCCAATCCTCTTCCCTGAAGTCTGGTCCTAGAAAACACAATCTGTCAAAAAAGGTAACACTGCAGTTTAAAGATTTAGTAAGTTGGCTAATGGACAAAAGGTTAGTGGATAGATTTGGAACATGAACAACATTGTTTAATGGAATATTTGGGATGAGATTGACGTTGCCTTGACCAACAATTGGAAGATGAGAGCTATTTGCAACAACAATCCTCCTATTTCCCGAGAAAGGTTTATAGATTTCAAAGAAGATGGGGCACAGTGTTGTGGTCGGTTGCTCCCGAGTCAAGGATCCATGGAGTAAGGTGTGGACTTTCATTAGCATTAAAGTAGAGACACTTACCAGAAGCAGCTCCAAACAACATACCAGTGTTAGGATCAGCCAAAGTGGGGACAGGGTTACTGGTTGTAGAAATTGAAGACATATCTTGTCAAGACAGATCATAGTCACTAGAAAATGGGGTGAACAGTCACTAGAAGTTGAACAATCACCGGAAAAAAACATGAATAGCCGCTAGAAAATACCAAGAGTTATTAAGAAAAGCAAGAATAGTCCCCGAAAATATGAACAATTGCTAAAAAAACACATATGAGTATTCTGGATTGTCACCAGAGCAAGAACACTTCAATACCAAACAAATCTGGAAAAGTCAATTCACAGCAATGTCACAACAACTCGCTACAACAAGGACGTCGTGATGCCGGAGATGTGAAGTCCAGGATCAAAAGGGCGTCAGTTTGTCTCCCACTATAGTCGCTGGAGATGACAGAACGAGCGACGCGAGGGAGATGAGACAACAACGAGGGTGCCCGGAATAGTAGCTACAACAACACCTCCTCAACCTAGGTCAGTGACGGAAGAGATTAGAGATGGGTGACAAGAAAACAATGAAGGCCGATGGGAGTAGCAACGACAATGAAGGCCGATGGAAATGGCAATGGCAATGAAGGCTAATCGACGTGGCAACAACGATGAAGGCCGATAGTCGTGGCAATGGTGATAAAAGGTAGATGGGAAAGAACCTCAAGGACGATGGCGATGAAGGCTAGAGAAACTGGGAGTCACGGAAAGAACGAATGTCAATGAAGGTCGGAGAAACGTAATGCCCTAGGAACCGAGATGCTCCATGTAAGAAAAGCTATAATTCTATTTCTCATCTCTACATTGTAGGGTAAATCACCCTATATATACATGTAGAAACTTACAACGTAGGAGGAAAGATTACGACAAGGAAACTAAACCTAATCAAATATGTACAAAAGACAACTAATAAACATGGAAAGATCCTAACAACCAATCCCACAATCAGACGAGATTGATTGGGATGTCTACAAATCAAATCAAATCGGTTTTCCAATGTAGAGGAACCATGAGCAAACTGTAAAGTTGTAGTTTTAAGAATCAAATGCAACTAATATCACTCCTTAATGTCTTAGTCATTATTGATGCAAAAGCTACAATAATGCTAAACTCATCACAATGATACTAGAAATCATCAAAAAGATAAACATTTTTCAGTATCTAGTAATATTTTTCCATGATCTAGTCATCTATTTTCCATGAAAAAGATGAACACATTTATGCATAATATGTGAAGGTATAAGAATTGAATGGCCACAACGCAATAAGCTAAAAGTGTTTAGATGTTATTGATTTAGAATAATTAGGAAATTGATAACTCTATATTCAAAATAATCAAAGGTAGTGTATTTCTGAGTATATCATACATTTAGCTATAGGCAAAATCAAATCCTAATATATCATAATTCTAAAATCATACACTATAGGAATTCTCAGAATTCTGGTATATTCACAACATAAATTTATAGTCATATTTAAGGTGAATCTTAACACCTTGATAAGGAAACTATCAATCTATTTTTCAAGGAAACTAGCTATTAAGGAAACTTATACAATTAGGAAACTAACTAATTAGGTAGCTAATTAATACAGAAAAAACTAACTGTACATTCCATATCGAAATTAGGAAACATAATTCAATGGTGAGTCCATTAGCCGAGTAAGTCTTCCATTTGCATTATTCCAACACTTCCCCTCAAGTTGGTGAATAAATATCTTCCATTCCCAGCTTGCCAACAATCTCTTGAAATCTAGAAATGGGTAGCCCTTTGATTAGAACATCAGCCAATTGGTTTTCTGATGTCACGTGAGGGATAGTAATGAGCCCACTGTCAATTTTCTCTTTCATGAAATGTTTGTCCACTTTTACATGCTTCATTCGATCATGTTGTGTCGGATTGTATGCTATACTGATAGCTGATTTGTTATCACAACATAGTTTCATTGATCCACTTTCAATCATCAAATCCTCTAGAATAATTTTGATCCACAGAAGTTCACAAACACTTAGAGTCATAGCACAAATTCTGCTTCTACACTTGATCTGACTACCACATTTTGCTTCTTACTCCTCCAAATAATCAAATTTCCTCTTAGGAAAGCGCAATAGCTTGCAGTTGACCTCCTGTCTGTGAGAGATCCTGTATAGTTAGCAATGATGTATGCCTCTACTGTCAAGTTACTTCCCTTTCTAAAATAATTCCTTTTCCTGTAGTAGCTTTTAAGTACCTGAGAATTCTCTAAACTACTTGTAGGTGTTCTTCCTTAGGATCATGCATAAACTGACTAAGTACTCCCACAGTATAAGCGATATCAAGTCTAGTGTGTGAGAGATAAATCAATCTTCCTACTAATCTTTGATAGCGCCTTTTATCAATGATTATCTCTTCCATGACTTCTTGGCTCATTCTATGGTTTGGATCAATAGGTGTACTCATTGGTTTACATCCAAGGGTACCCATTTCCTTGAGCAAGTCAAGAATATACTTTCATTGGGATATAAATATCCCTTATTTGAAATATTCCATTTCAATTATGAGGAAGTATTTTAGTTTCCCTAGCTTTTTTATTTCAAATTCTCGAGCTAATTGTGTTTTAAGCCTAAGTTTCTCTTTCTCATCACTTCCAGTAACTATAATATTATTTATATATACCAATAGTACAGTAATCTTTCCCTTACCTACGTGTTTCACAAATAGAGTGTGAGAAAATAATTATAAGAGAAAAACCTAAGAGATTAACCTCTCTTATCTTGTTATTTATAATAGGCATAATGGGCCTTAAACATCTATGGGCTTAACCTAATTACAAATAAAACACACATAATAATTATAAATAATTCTAACACTCCCCCTCAAGCTGGAGTATAGATATCATATGCACTAAACTTGTTACAAATATATTCCACTCGATGACCTTTTAGAGACTTGGTGAAGACATCTGCAAGTTGATCATTAGAGTTAACAAACTCTGTAACAATAACACATTCAACTAGCTTTTCTCTAATAAAGTGACAGTCGATTTCAATATACTTAGTCCGTTTATGGAACACTGGATTGGAAGCAATGTGTAAGGCAGTCTGATGATCACAAACAAGCTTCATAGGGGACACTTCACAAAACTTGACTTCTTTTGAGAAATTGAGATATCATTTCTTGACTGAGCAACTTCAATACCCAAGAAATACTGAAATCGGCCTAGGTCTTTGGTTTGAAAGTGCTGATGTAGATGTTCCTTTAGCTTCTGTATTCCAACCTGATCACTCTCTGTGATAACAATGTCATCTACATAAACAACAAGATAGATACATAAGGAAGAAGAATAGTGATAGAAAACCGAATGAACAACTTCACTTCGAGTGAGACCAAAGGCTTGAACCACAGTGTTGAACCTGCTAAACCACGCTCGTAGAGATTGTTTCAGACCATAGAGGGACTTCTTGAGTTTGTAGACTACATTGGACTCCCCCTGAGCAACAAAACCAAGTGGTTGCTCCATATATACCTCTTCCTGCAAATCACCAGGTGGTGGTTAGATAGTGGGGTTTTGGTATGGGTAGTGACGGTGACAACTAGGGTTTGACGATCGCTGGAAAAAGATACACAGCGATGGCTAGGGTTTTTCTCACCAGTGGCTCTAATACCATGTGAGAAAATAATTATGAGAGAAAAATCTAAGAGATTAGCCTCTCTTATCTTGTTATTTATAATAGGCATAACGAGCTTTAAACATCTATGGACTTAACTTAATTACAAATAAAAAACACACATAATAATTATAAATAATTCTAACATAGAGTATGGTCACCATGACTCTGCTTATACCTAAACTACATCATAACCTTAGTGAATCTCTCAAACAAAGTACGCAGGGATTATTTTAGACCATTAAAGGATTTCTTTAATCTGCAAACTTTATTAGCACCAAACTTGCCATCAAAGCTCAGTGATGGCTCCATGTACACCTCTTCTTCTAAGTCTCCATGAAGAAATGCATGTTTTACATTATATTGCTTGATTTTCCAGCCAAAATGTATTGCTAGAGATAATAGAATTCTCATTGTGATCATTTTTGCCACTGGTGCAAAAGCTCATTGTGATCATTTTTGCCACTAGTGCAAAAGTCTCTTAGTAATCCATCTATAGGTTTGTGTGTAGCTTTTTGCAACTAACATTGCCTTATACCGTTCAATAGTTCCATTTGCCTTCAACTTAATAGTGTAGACCCATTTGCAACCTACTACTTTCTTTTCCTTGGAGCGCACCACTATCTCCTATGTTTCATTCTTCTCCAAAGCTCTCATTTCCTCCTTCATGGCGCATGTCCAATTCCTGTCCCTTAAAGCATCATATACTGTTTTGGGTATCTCAATTGAGTTCAAGGTGGAGAGAAAACTTTTGTGCAAGGAGGATAGTCTATGTAAGGAGATGAAATTATCTATATGATGTTGGGTGCACTTTCATGTTCCTTTTTTCTCCAGGTAATAAGAAGATAGAGATCACAATTTGAATTAGCATCACAAACAATAGTAATATCAATTTTAGAATTGAACAAGTTCAAAGTGTTTTCATTACCTAGACTTGGAGTTGATTCTTTTACTTGATTGAGAGGTTGTGAGGATTGTACTTTTCTTGAATGTTGCTTCAGTGGCTTTAAAGGGATACGGACATATACAGGTTCAAGCACATTTGCAGTGTCATTAGCAGGTTCAACAACATTGACAAGTTCGATGTTGATAGTATCAATTGCTGCAATGTATGTTGTAGCAGTTGTTTCTACAACCTGTTCAATTGTTTCTAGGATGATAACATTTGGAAAGGTTTGAGATGATGATAATGATGGTGGGGGTAGTGATTTATCAAGAAGGTTTGCATGTAGCTCTAGAAAGGAGATGAGACCTGAGCATGCATCTTCATCTCTGGATTGCTCCATTGAAGATGGGTGTGAGGAAATCTATAGAAAGGTTGAGACTCATAGAATGTGACATCAAGAGAAACATAGATGCATCGACTAGAAGCAAGGTTGTTAAAATCGAGATTTTAAGTAGGATTAAAGGAATATCCATAAAATCGAATCGTAAACTCGGATTGTAAATACTCTTTAATGTATGTAAATATATGTTCAAAATGACATAATTTTATAAAAAAATGAATTATTATTACTTAATAACATAATTATTACAATTTACAACCATATTCCTTATGAATAAAGTACATGTATGTACTTATTTTAAAATAAATTTATCTATTAATTTCAAAAATACTAAATAATATGAAATTTTTAAATATTAAGTCCATCTTTTATCATTATTCATCCATAATCAAAATTTTAAATATTAATTTATATATAATGTAAATTCTCATAAGTCAATCATAACCTAATATAAATAAAAACAACACACATTATTAAACATCTAACTGTAATGAAACAGCTAGGGTTGGAAAATAACCAAAGAGAATACAAGAATGATTTCCAGCTGATAAGAAAATAATCAAGCCTCTCAACTGATTATGAAGATGAGCTGCTTTAAATAGCTTGCTCATAACAAAGACAACTCATAACAGAACATATAACTACCGCTACTAAACATAACGATAACTAACAAGAGAAACTAACAATATATGTAAAACAGAGAAAGAGAAAAGCACAAGACATTTAACTAAACTACTCCAACACTTCCCCTCAAATCAGACTCCACTGAAGGCGAGGAATCAGATGTGGACAATCTTTTACCATCTGTCAAACCAGCACATACAGGAGACAATGTCAAACCAAGCTTTGCTCTTAAAAACTTGAAACGGTCTCTAGGCAGCCCTTTTGTAAGAACATCAGCCACCTAACTAGCTGTAGGAACATATCTGACTTCTACTTCACCATTTTCCACTTTCTCTCGAACAAAATGAACATCAACTTCAATATGTTTGGTTCGAGAATGAAAAACTGGATTCTCGGACATGCTTTTAGCAGCTAAGTTATCACTCCATACAATAGGAACAACAACACATGGATAGCCTAGCTCTTGAAACAAAGTTTTCAGCCACATCAATTCAGTCACACCCAAGGCAATAGCACGATATTTAGCCTCGCCAACAGACCTAGTAACAACAGCCTATTTCTTGGAACCCCAAACAACAAGATTCTTGCCAAAATAAACACAAAAACCACTAGTAGAGCGCCGAGTCACCTTGCAGCCAGCATGGTCTGCATCTGTGTACACTTGTAAGGACAAATCATCTTGAGATGGAGAGAAAACCAAGCCCAAGCCAACTGTGCCATTTAGATACTGAAGAAGACGCTTACAAGCTAACCAATGCTGCATCTTAGGACAAGACAAAAATTGACTTAGCTTGTTAACTGTAAAGGCTATGTCAGGACAAGTATATGTCAAGTATTGTAGTGAGCCAATGAGAGTTCTATACAATGAAGGATTGAAAAATAGATCTCCTTCATCTGTTAATGAAACTCCAGCAGCCATAGGAGTATCACATGGCTTGCTATCATGCATAGCAGCCTTCTTCAGTAAGTCCAAAACATACTTAGTTTGAGTTAAGTAGATACCACTGTTGTCCCTATAAGCTTCAAAACCCAAAAAATAGTTCACCGAACCAAGAGTCTTAAGAGCGAAATGAGTGTCCAAAGCTCTAATACATGACTGAAGAGCATCATTATCAGAACTAGTGAGTAGAATATCATCAACATAGATCAACACATAAAGCACACAACCAGCCGTCTTCTTAACAAACAAAGATGCATATGATACAGCACGAACAAATCCCCACGACTGTAATGCTGTCCTCAGCTTCATATACCAGGCTCTAGGAGCCTGCTTAAGCCCATATAAAGATTTTTGCAATTTGCAAACATGTGTAGGGAACTGAGGATTAACAAAACTCTCAGGTTGGACCATATAAACTGCTTCATTTAAGTCTCCATTGAGAAAAGCATTATTTACATCAACTTGTTGGATGTCCTAACCATAGGTAGCTGCCAAAGCAAACAAAACACGAATGGTTGGTGCCTTAACAACTGGGCTAAAGGTTTCAGCATAGTCTACACCTAGAGTTTGATGGAAGCCCTTAGCAACCAGCCTGACTTTGTGCTTAAGAATAGAACCATCAGCATTGTATTTCACCCTAAACACCCACTTACAGCCAACCAGATTCATATCCTTAGATAGAGGAACCAAATCCCAAGTATGATTTTTCTGCAAGGCTGTATATTCTTCATGCATGGCCTTAACCCATCGTGAGTCTAAAAGGGCCTCACTAACAGAATTAGGCTCAACAGAACTCACTAAGGCATGAGGAGGAGCAACTAACTGTTTGGACTTGGATCGAGTGACCATGGGATGAAGAGAGGGAGCAGGAACAGTTTTAGAGGGCTTAGATTTTGACTGAGGTGCGGAGGTAGAGACAGTACAGGGCACAAAGACAGATGAAGAAGCTGGATTAGATGGCATCTCTTGTAAGTGTTCTGCAAACGGAGAGGAAACCTCTCTTTCACTACTAGACTGTGTGGAAACCAGAACTGGTGCAACCGAGGGACACCCTGAAGAATTAGAGCAAGTAAAAAGAGGTTCCAGAAATGTAGTAGAATATCCGTGAGAAACAGGTACCGGAGACACTGAAGGAGAAAACAAAGAAGAATAAGGAAAATCACTAGGATTAAAATGGACATGCCGAGACACATACACTCTCCCAGATGGATGTAAGCACTTATAATCAGCTTGAGTATGACTATAGCCAAGAAAAACACACTTGGCAGAATGAAAATCAAACTTGTGTTGATTATATGGACGAAGAAAGGGAAAGCAAGCGCAGCCAAAAGGTTGAAGAATTAAGTAATTAGGTTGTTTATGATACAACAATTCAAATGGTGTTAAAGACTTGAGAGAAGAAGAAGGAAGCGGGTTAATAAGATGAACTGCTGTTTGAAAAGATTCTACCCAAAATCGAAGAGGCATACATGCACGAGACAACAATGTTAACCCCATTTCAGCGATGTGTCTGTGTTTGCGTTCCGCTACACCATTCTGCTGATGAGTATGTGGGCAAGTAAATCTAAATTGGATTCCATGAGTTCAAAGATAAGGTAAGAAGGCTTGAAATTCCCCCCCATTATCAGTTTGCAAGGCCTTAAGCTTAGTGTTGTATTGAAGTTCTACAAACTTATGAAAGATAGTAAAGACAGACAAAGCATTGGATTTAAGCTTTAGGGGATAGATCTAGGTATACCGAGTGTATGCATCAACAAAAATGATGTAGTACCTATAGCCTTCTATAGACAAAATAGGGACAGGTCCCCAGAGATCAGAATAAATCAATTCCAAGGGTTTAACTGTAGTGATATCATGACTTGTAAAAGGAAGCTGACTTAACTTTCCAATTTTACAAGAGTCACAAAATGACAAATCAGAACTTGAGCAAGAAATTCCCATTTTATTCAATACAGATCTGAGTACATTCATAGAAGGATGTCCCAACTTATCATGCCATTGTTGACAGAGTTTAGTATGCTGAACAACATTTGCAACATGTGGGAACTCATGACAAAATGAGTTTGACCTTGTACATGTATCTAGTTTATTACATGTTTTTGAAGGAAAAGCAGAAGAAACCAAACTGACAGTAAATTCTTCTAATTCTGATTTGATAAAACATTCCAACGGCCAAACTGACAGTAAATTCTTACCACACAACTGATAGTAAATTCTCCTATTAGAATTCCTACCTCGACCTCTTTCTCCTCCTCTATTACCATATCCATTTTCTCGTTGAGATGATCCTCCTCGAGTGCTACCAAAATTATAATTCTGAGTAGAAGGTATTGAAGCCACATTTACATGCATAGTAGAGACCGAATCAAAATTGACAGTGGAGTTTTTGACTGAAAGTCTTTGCTCATGCATCAACAACAAGTATTGTACCTTTTCCAAATCGATCTCATCCATTTGATACGTAATAAGGCTAACAACTGTCTCATACTCTTGATCTAGGCCATTAAGAATTGAAAGCAACAATTCTTTATTATTTAGTGGTTCACCTATTGCTGCCAAAGTATGTCCGATTGTTTTAATCTTGAGAATGAAGTCATTTATAGACAGAGAGTCCTTTTTCATAGATCGTAGCTGCTGTTTTAATTGAAAAGATTTTGCTATAGTTTGGCGAGAGTACAAGTTTTCCAGAATACTCCATACCTCAGCCGATGACTCACTATGAATCACCTGAGCAAGTACCTCTTAATCGATTGTTGAGAACAACCATCCCAATAGAAGCTGATCGGATCGAATCCAGCTCAAATATGCTGGATTGACTTCCGTTTCTTCACCTTTGGACACTGCCAGAAACTTCACAGGAGATGTCGTTTTATCGAGAAACTACACCAGATCGAAGGCATGCACTGTGGCGAGAACTTGTGCCTTCCAAAAGATATAATTGTTGGAATTGAGTTTAATCGGAACAAAATTCAGCGCCTTAGCAACTGATGCGAAATCTGACTGAGATCCAGTCGACAATGAGGAGGAAGAACGAGGAGAAGGAGACGAGGAAGAATCGAGAGTTTGATTGGAGGCCATCGATTTCGAATCGTGGCTCTGATACCATGTAATGAAACAGTTAGGGTTGGAAAATAACCAAAGAGAATACAAGAATGATTTCCAGCTGATAAGAAAATAATCAAGCCTCTCAACTGATTCTAAAGATGAGCTGCTTTAAATAGCTTGCTCATAACAAAGACAACTCATAACAGAACATATAACTACCGCTACTAAACATAACGATAACTAACAAGAGAAACTAACAACACATGTAAAACAGAAAAAGAGAAAAGCACAAGACATTTACCTAAACTACTCCAACACTAACAAAAGTATGTGAGTTTACGAGTTTACAGACCGAGTTTACAGTATTGAATCGCGAGTAAACTCCGATTCTATAAAAATCTGAGTTTATAAGTAAGTTGACTCATTTAAAGTTACGTGACTCGTAAACTCATACGAGTTGACTCAGGAGTTTGACAACAATGACCAGAAGAATCATAACATTTGTAACTCTTTTAAGGTAAGAGAATAACCAACAAAGACACACTTCTTTGTCCAGAGTTTTGTGAATATGCAAGACACGCAATGCAGGAAAATAGTTGGACATGATATGTATAGGACTATGATTGACTAGGACTTTAGAAAGAAGACGATTGATGAGATGGGTAGCCGTTAGAACTGCTTCCCCCCAAAGGAATTTTGGAGCATTAGATAGAGAAAAGAAGTGCATGAGTGACTTCTAGGAGATGATGGTTTTTCCGTTCTACCACTTTATTCTGTTGTGGAGTTCAACACATGAAAATTCATAAATAATACCTTCCTTGATAAAAAAAGGAAAAGAGATTTTGATTGAAATACTCTATGGCATTATCCAAACGAAACCATTTTATTTTTGCTCCAAACTATGTAAAAATCATTTTTTGGAATTGAGGAAGCAGTGAACTAACTTCAAATTTGTCTTGCATTAAGAACAACCTAGTAGCCCTAGTGCAGTCATCAATAAAACTGACAAACCACCTTGCCCCATGAATATCAAGAATGTTTGTCGACCCCCAAATATCATAATGTATCAAAGTAGAAGGCTGATTACATTTCATTGAATTTGTAGGGAATGAAGTATGATAGTATTTAGCAAATTTGACACACCTCACACTGAAAATTTGACACAACCATATCTTTAAACAATAATGGAAACATATGTTTTAAGAGAGAAAAAGGTGGATGATCAAGACGAAGATGATGTGCCCAAATCATTTGTTCATTAGATGTGGTTAAAAAGGCTTGAGAGAAAGGAGAAAGGTTTCATTTATTCAACCATTGGCAAGATCCACAAGGTAGTACAACCCATCACAATCACTAGCAAATCCAATCTTCACCTAGGCCTGATCATGAAACACATAATGAGAGTCAAAGAATGCTATTTTCAAAGGAGTTCTTTAGTAATTTTTTGAATAAAGATGAGATTAGTTGAATTGTTAGGGATATGAAGGACGTTTGTAAGAGATATCGAAGGGTAAGATGAAGACTTCAATGTCCAGCAATGTCAGTGGGAGAACCATCAGCTAAAGTATTTTTTTTTTTTTGGTTTCTTAGGGTTGGTTTATATGAATCAAAGAAAGAGATCATAAGTCATATGATCAATGGCCACTGAATCTACAATCCATCTATCCATTTTAGTATGTGATGCTTTAAAAGAATCAATCATAAGACACATACCACTTTCGGCAAGAAAACAAGAACTTGAAGATTTATCTAGGAATTCAAGAAGACATCTCAATCTTCCTATTTCCTCCTTGTCTGTTCGTGCAGTGTCATTTAGTGACTGCTCTTTACTGGCCACATTAGCTTGGCAATTTACTTGGCCCTTAAATCCTCATGTCCATGCCAAAACTTGGGCCTTACTGTGTAGTTTAAAACAGTTCTGACAAGAGTGGCAAGGTTTGTTGCAGTAAGTGCACCACAGTCCATCTTTGCTAGACTGTTAACTGTTTCCTTGATCAGCCAACCGCAAATCATTGTTTCCGTTATTCCCTCCTTCTCCAAGTTTACAAGAGATCGTTAATGCAGCCTCTTGTAATCAAGGTTCCAACATACCACCTCATCGACTCTCTTCAGCATGAACAATTGAGAAACATTCACGAAAAGTTGGAACCCCACAACAGACTAGAAGCTTTCTTCGACCAATAATCATAAATAATAGAACATTAGTCATCTATAATTATACATGGGAAAAATTAAGAAAACCAATACTTACAAAAGGCTGTGTCCATATTAAATAATTAACTCCTAAAATGTGGAAGGAAGTTTCTGTCTGTTCTTTTCTTCCTGATCAGGGAATATTACAACTCGCAAGAAATAACAAGGGACTGTAGGTTAAATAGAAAATGCTATCTTACCACATCGCGAAAGCAAAGCATACAGCAAGATACCTCCCATGGAGTGTCCAACTGCCAGCAATTTACCATCCCTTGGTTTGGTTTGGGCCCTTACATACTCCATCTGTAGCATAAAGTGATTAAAGAAAAAGGAAAAAAAGAACTGAAGACTGTACCATGTGATGTTAATGCATAATTCATTGACATGCAGTAAAAATTCAATGAAAGAATCAGAAGAATGTATTAGGGCTAAGAAAAGTGGAATCACAAGCTTATAGCCTTCCAGCAAGGAGAAAGCCAGCTCACCGCAGCAGGGACGTCCTCTTCCAAGTAATGATCAAAGTCCCAATCATACTTCACAATCACATCAAGTTGCTTCTGGAGATCATCGATTGTTGTGGAAAAAAGCTCTTGCATATTAAACAGCTGAGGAGAAACAGAACGTTGACTTTCTTCAATAATATTTACAAGCTTATAACTCAGATCCCTGATTTGGCTAGCCACAGCAGAATTTTACCTCACTTCTAACAAACTTGAAAGTTTTCCTCTTACCTCGTTAAAACGTTCATAAAGAAAAGAATCCTCCAAAAGTCGTGATATTTGATCAAAAAATCTGGCAGACATAATTTGTGACTGGCCTTCACTTAGAAAACCAGAGAGGCTTTCTGACAGATGCATAAAAGTTCCCGTCAACTTTGTCACTCCAATGGACTCATCCAATGCTGTTCCCATCCCCCTGGGCTGGTCTTCTTTGACAAGGGATATATCAGCATCTACCAAAGTACTAGAGATGTTATTCCTTGAACGCTGGGCTGCACGAAAACCTTTATCAGTTGCAGTCTGAGCAGAAGCTTTCATCTGATCAGATAATTCTTGGGCAGACTGCTCAATTCCTTCTAAAGTTGGTTTCTGCATGCTCAATCCAGACCCTCGAACTTCAAGAATCCATGTGTCAAATCCTTGACCACACATGTAACGTGCAAATGAAGACTGCACACATGTAATTGGACAAACATGACTGAGTACACAATGAGCCTTCATTTAAGAAGGTATAACAAGAGGTTTTGAATTGCATCATTGTACGAACTATATTAGCAATAAGATATATGAAAATAATGGGGGTAAGATCCACTGGAGTCAGAAGCGATCTACGACTTGAAATCCAAGCCCAAATGAAAATTTAGTCAGGTTTACAGTGACTAAAATTTATATGTATTTGAATGTTAAATTCTGTATTCAATTTGCAATCAGTGATGTTTTTGCTATCTTCTCAGTCTCAAATGTTTGGGTTTGAACATTTATAAGCTTCACAATTTCACAACTTGAGCACTTGGGTTAGGAACCACCTGAACTCAATTGGATCTCAACCCTGTTGTTGCATGTCTGAGCCACAATGTTGAAAGGAACTTGTCTGACTAAACTCTAGCAAGATACAAGTAACTGTAGAAACAGAATGTTTTTACTTTCATTCTTATTCTTGTATGAAACTTTACAAGTCCCCTTATAGAGATGAGGATTATGCAACATAGGAAACAATAAAAACAAAAGAAAGAATTGACTATATACAATTAGGTAGTTTCCTAAACAAGAATAAGAAAGTTCCCTAAACCTGAATTTTGAAACCTCCAAAAGCAGAATATAGAAATCTCTAAAAAAACAGATCAGCTGGATTAGGACCCTTCCAAACTTCTAATTTCATGAGATTTAACACTCTCCCTTAAACTGGTGAATAGATATCAACCATTCCCAACTTGCATGCCAATTCTTCAAATCGCTTAGTGGGCAACCCTTTTATCAAAAGATCAACTAACTGCTGTTCGGATGGCACATAGGTGTCACGACCCTAGGATAGTAGAAGGGTAATATTGTAATTGGGGTTGCATATGATTGTAATTGGGTTAGATGGCTGGGCTGTTGCGGTGTTTGTTGAACTTTCGTTACAATAACTGAAGAACAACCAAGTATGCCTATAAAAGGCTTGTTGTAGGGGATGGGCGGGCATGCAATGAAATACTGAATTTTTTCTCCCTTCTTGATTCTCTCTTTTCTCTCTCGTTGTCTTTCGTTCTCTTTCACTCTCTCTTTCCCATTCTATTCTGTTGTATGAAAATCAGATTCCTCAATCTATGGGATTGATTATCAATCCCAATTATCCCACAATCTATGGGATTGATTATAATCAATCTTAATTTTTAGGATTGATTGATTGATTGATGTAATTAAGATTCCTTATTTTCCTTAGTTATAGGGATTTGATTGATTGTTTTCTCCTATATATATATTGTAACCATTCCTTGTGAAGATGAAGAGAAATATATACTATGTTTTAAGTTTTCTTCTACATGGTATCAAAGCCATCTTCCTAGAGCATTTTTTTTCGGCCTCATTGCCTTCCTTTCCGACTCCCTTTGTCTCTCCGGCCTTCATTGCCAACTGTTTTTCCTTCATTGTTTCTAGGGCTTCTTAGCGTATTTCTTGTCGACCTTAATCACTGTTACCACGTTCCCTAGTTCTGCCATCGTTGCAGTTTTGCGGTGTACATCCCTCAATTGCAGGCCTTTATTGCCAACACTCCTCCATATTCGTGCGTTACTCATATTCAGCATCACCTCTGTCTGCACTAGCCTTGGTTGTTGCATACATCCTTGTCTCTCTCGCGTCCAGTTCCAGTGTCCCTTGTCAGTCGTTCATCTCCAGCTTTACTCCTGTTGGTTGTCGCTGCCCTAAAATGAGAAGCTACTCAGGCTGCTGCTCGGTCTTCCTCGTTTTGTTGTTTGCCTTGGCCCTTGACATCTCCAACGAGCATCCAGCAACCGCCATTGACAGCCATCCGGCTCCCTGCACCGTTGCAAGCCAACAGAAACAACATCGTTTGCTACTGCTACTGCATTGGAGGTTTGCCGGGGACCTTTCTGACGCTACTCTAGAAGCTGGAAGCAAGCTGTTTGTCACCGCTTCTCATCAGAGACAGCTGCAGAGCCTTCTCTGCACTAATGAAATTGGCAGGAACTATATCTAACCATAGTAGCATTTTTGTCAGGAGCTGGGTCAGCGAACTGATTAACCTTGCTAGCAGCACGAGGAAGTGTTATAGGTGGGGAGCCTTCTCAGATCTGGAAAAACTACTCACAACAAGGTGAGTTTGAGAGAGTTTTTGGATAGATTTTTTCCACAAAACTAGTCAGTAGCAGACTGGTTATTGATGGCGAGGGCAGGTATGTGCCTTAATTTTGAGTCCTTTAATGCCTCGTATACAGCTAAGAATAATCTTTAGATCTTAGATTCTGGAGCCACCGATCACATGACACCTAACCTAAAATTCTTTTGAGATCTTTGAACCAATATCTAGCTCCAGAAAAATTACAGTTGTTAATGGCCAAGCTATCCCTATAGTTGGACAAGGAAATGCATGTTTCAATCCATCTCTACCTACCCAACAAGTACTTTATGTGCCTAGCCTCTCCACCAATCTACTTTCAGTTCACAAGCTTGCCCAAAGCCTTAATTGTTGTGTAATTTTCTAACCTCGTGATTGTGTTTTTCAAGACAGGGAAGATGATTGGTACTGCTAAGGCACTTAATGGATTGTACTATCTACAAGGTAGCAGTGAACCACCTGCAGGAGATCAGCCTAGCTTAAGTCACTTCTTTTCTCAGCATGCTTCCACTCAGTCCAATATCTAGCTTCAGCCTTTTTGGTTAGGTCATCCGCCTTTCCTTTTGTTAAAATTTATGTTTCCAGACTTGTTTAAAGGGGTAGATATCAGTATGTTTCATTGTGATGTGTGTGAATTGTCCAAACACCATCAGGTACCTTATGCTATCAGTAATAAACTTTCCTTGTCTCCTTTTTCTTCAGTGAATTTTGTAAACAATGGAATAAAAACTCTGTTTCTATTCTATCATCAATCTAATTACATGGGCTCTTCTTTTATAGAAGAGGCTTTACTGAAAAAGGAAAGCAATCAATCTAAGAGGTATTTACATAAAAAGGAAAGTAATAGGAAACTATACAATAGGAAACTATAGATCTATACACAATAAGAAACTACAATAGGAAAGAATAGCAGTTGTATACTTAGGAGAGTTTCCTAAGACTAGTTTAGGCAAGATTCCCTAAACTGATTTTAGGAAACCCATATCACCTTGAATTCTCTGAATGCTAACACTCTCCCTCAAGCTGGAGAATGTATATCCCATATTCCCAGCTTACTTACCAAGTCTTCAAACCTCTTCGTTGGTAGCCCATTGGTTAGGATATCCGCAAGTTGTTCTTCGGATGGCACATAGGGTAAATGAATTAGGTCGGCTTCCAATTTCTCCTTGATAAAATGTCGGTATATCTCAACATGTTTAGTCTTATCATGTTGGACAGGATTATGGGCTATATATGTTAATTGCTGATTGGTTATCACACCAAAGCCCAATTGGTCCTTGGGCTTGAATCTTCAGGTCTTCAAGGATAATTCTTATCCACAAAACTTCGCATGGGCAAAGGACCATAGCCTTAAATTCCGCTTCTGCACTTAATCTTGCTACAACACTTTGCTTCTTACTCCTCCATGACACCAAGTTCCCACCTAGATAAGCACAGTAACCACTTGTTGACCTTTTATTTGTGATAGACCCAGCATAGTCAACATCTGAGAAACCCTTGATGTCCAACTCATTCCTTGCTTTAAATAGAATTCCCTTGCCTGGGTGGTCTTGAGGTAACTTAGAATTTTTCTTGTAGCAAGCATATGATCCTCAGTTGGGTTGTGCATGAATTGGCTCACAAGGCTGACTGCAAAAGTGATGTCAGGCTTTGTGTGGGAGAGATAAATTAGCCTTCCAACAAGTCTTTGGTACCTTCCCTCGTCCATTGGTTGGCTGTTAGGGTTGTTCCACAACCTACTATTAGGTTCAATAGGGATTTTAGACCCTTTTCCACCTGTCAACCCTATTTTTGCCAACAAGTCCAGCACATACTTCCTTTGAGAGAGAAAGATCCCAGCTTTAGAATAGGCAACTTCAATTCCCAGAAAATACTTTGAGGACCCCCACGTCTTTGATCTCGAATTCCCTGGACAACCTTTCCTTGCTCCTCCTTATCATTACCTGTGACAATCATATCATCTACATATACTAACAGAAATGTCACTTTACCTTCTATAGAGTGTTTTATGAAAAGAGTGTGGTCTCCCCTACTTTAGTCATACCCGAAAACTTTCATAGCTTTGGAAAACCGTCCAAACCAAGCCCTAAGAGACTACTTAAACACATATAAAGCTTTCTTGAGCTAACATACCTGCCCTTCTTGGAACCCTAGTGGCAATTCCATATATTCGTCCTCCTCCAAATCCCCATGGAGGAATGCATTTTTTATATCTAGATGTTGTAGGTTCCATCCAAAATAGGCTGCTAATGAGAGGAGGATTCGTATCGTGGTCATTTTTGCGACTGGAACAAATGTCTCAAGATAATCAACTCCATAAGATTTTGTGAATCCCTTAGCTACTGGCCTAGCCTTATATCTCTCTAGGGTGCCATCAACCTTGTATTTTAGATTAAAAATCCATCTACAACCCACTAGATTGATCCCCTTAGGTCTAGACACAAGATCTCATGTATGGTTCTTTTTTAGGACACTCATTTCCTCCAACATAGCTTGTTTCCAGTTCCAATCCTGCAATGCCTCATTTATTAACTTACGAATGATAATTGAATCCAAGGAAACTAGGAAACACTTATGCCTTTGGGAGAGATAATTGGTTAAGGAATGTTTTGTACAACTCCTAACCCCCTTTCTAACTGCAATAGGTAAGTCTAAATCATCAAAGATAGGGCCATCAGAAGAGAAAGTATCATGTGTGAGATTCATACCTGAACCAAAATCTGAGGGTGGTGTATGTTGTGTCTTGGATAGGATTCATTTGCTTATAGATGTAAGGAGACCCTATGTACCGAACAAAAGAGGGCATCCTTTTGGTGACAACTTGTTCATCCAACTCAGCCTGATCATGCACTTCTTTGTGACTGCCAGGGGATAGACCAATGAGAGGATGAGAAGGTCGGGTTGGCGATGGCTGAGTTGTTTGAGCAGTAGTAGGGCTGGTTTGGTCAAGAGAATTAGAATTAGAGTGAGGGGTATGCTAAGGGGCAGACAAGAGAGTATCATCAAAGCTGTCATCGAAGTTGTAGTACCCATAGGAAAGTCTCTCCCCCCTAGGGACAGCTGGAGAGGAACCAAAAAAAGGAAGGGACCCAACAAAGGTAACATCTTTCAAGACATACAACTTGTGAGTAGAATGATGGTAACACTTATATTCCTTTTGGGTAGGAGAATACTCTAGGGAAACACACTTGAGTGCCCTTGGATCAAACTTATCTCGATGTTGTTTGAATATGTGAACAAAGGATACACACCCAAACACTCTAAGAGGAAGAGGATTATGCACACTAAAATTTGGAAAATGATTGGTTAGACAAGTAAAAGGGCTTTGTTGGTGAAGGAGCTTGATGGGTACACGATTAATAAGAAAGGCAGTAGTGAGGACAGCCTCCCTCCAAAAACTTTTAGGAACTCTATGATGATGAAGTAGGGTACGGGCCACATTAAGGAGATGTCTCATCTTCCTCTCAGCTACTCTATTTTGTTGTAAAGTATCTATACAGGAAGAGTCATGGACATTTCTTGCTTGTTGGAAAAATCGATGCATATGGTGATTAAAATACTCTCTCGAGCATCATCAGTTCTAAGTTTCTGTATAGGTGTTCCAAATTGAGTAGCAATCATCTTACAAAAATTTGGCAACACTGTTCCTATGGCAGCCTTATATTTTAGCAAAAACACCCTTGTCATTCGAGTACAATCAGCAATGAAGGAGATAAATCACGGAGCCCCAGAGTAATTAGGAATTTTACAAGGCCCCCATACATCAGAATGAATTAGAGCAAAGGGTTTAGAACTGATTTTATTACTCATGGGATAAGGAACACGATGTTGTTTGAAAAGAATGCATACATCACAATGAAAGATATTGGGATCAATAGAATGAAATAAAGTAGGAAACAAAACTTTTAATAGAGTAAATGGAGGGTGACCAAGGCGGTAATGATGCAGCCATATATTGTGATGATCCGCTGTAGTTTGAGAGGAACAAGCCACCGACAGTTGGTTTCTAGATGGATAAGAAGCCTTCCCTACAAAGCAGTATAGTCCACCTTTTTCTTTAGCAACACCAATACTCGTCCCTGTCTTTAGTGCCTGAAACTCACACATATTAGGTGAAAAAATAGCTTGGCAATTTAAGGTTTTAGTGAGTTCATGAATGGACAGGAGAGATCATAAGTGTGGGACATGAAGGATTGGTTTAATGGAGAGATTAGGGCTAAGATCCACACTGCTATGGCCAGTAATAGGAACTGTCATGCCATTAGCAATTGTGATCATTTTGGTGGTTTTAAGAGGTTAATAGGTGGAACATACACAGGGGTTAGGTGTCATATGGTCTATTGCTTCGGAATCCATGATCCAAACATCATTCCGATCAATATTTAAGGTAGAACAGAATGCAAAATGAGTGCATTTACTTGGGATTTCCAATTGTGCTAGGGAGCAGGATCCATCTTGCATTGATTTGAGAAAGCACTTCAGCTTGTTGATCTCCTCAGCATTAAATGGAGTGAGATCTGAGTTGCTATCAACCTCGCCTTCACTCCCGTATGGTCCTCTCCTTGCTCTTTGTGTGATAGATAAACCTGGTTTCTTGCAGCCAAATTCTTAAATCCTCCTCTACTCCTATTTAAGATAGCCTCTTTGCCATGAAGCTTGAAGCATATGTCACGGGTATGCCTAGGTTTCTTACAATGAGTGCACCATAGTCCCTCTCTTCCATTGGCTCGAGTTTGAGCTTCTATTCGCCCAGATCGAGGCCGTGTCCCTTCTCCTTTGTTCATTGCCATTACTGATCTGTCAGTGGCAGATTCCCATAGCATCACTAGCCTCCTATTTTCTTCACTTCTTACCATAGCAAATACTTCATTAAGAGAGGGAAGTTTTTCCCGACCAAGTAGCTGCACCCTCACTTGATCAAATTCGGGGTTAAGGCCAGCTAAAAACTCAAAAATCCTATCCCATTCGACTATTTGGTTAAGGGTTGCAGCATCCATGCTGTAAATCATCTTTATATTCTAGTAGTGGTCTAACTCTAGCCAAAGACCATTCATATGATTATAATACTTGGTGACAGATAGGCCCCCTTGTTTAGAACCACTAATTTTAGTTTTTACTTCATAAATGACTGATGCATCCTAAATTTTAGAGTAAGTTCGCTTCACAACTTCCCAAATCTCCCTGGAAGTACCCAAAACATGTAATTCCTACTTACCTCTGGAAGCATAGCATTCCACAGTCAAGACATTATTTGTGAATCCTCAATATCCCATTTTGGGTACATAGGATCGGTTACCCCTTCCTTTAAGAAATGTCCTTACCAATTGAGCCCACTGCAGGTAGTTTCTCCCATCTAGTTGATAGGATAGGTGAATATTGGGCAACTCCCCTGCTACTACTCCATGCCTAGCTTCCAGGATTGCTTCGGGAACTTGATCTACTGCTGGTGAGGTCTCTCTAGTTACCATTGCTTCAGATATTTCAAACATGCTGCAAAGTGCTTAATCAAAAACGCAAGAAGGCCTAACCTAGGTGCTATGCAAGATCCATCATCTACCCCTAGGCCAGGTTTGGAACTCACTCAACATTTTAATTTGCTTAACCTTACTGATTGTCCTAACCCTGAAATCTCAGACCTGGATTTTCCCATTGTTGTTAGCAAAGGTGTGTGGAGTTGTACACAACATCCTATAGCCAAATTTGTTTCATATCACAGATTGTCCCTCAAACACAAAAGTTTTTTGTCCTCCCTTGGTTCCATAGTTATTCCTAAGACTGTAGAAGAGGCATTACAGAACCAACATTGGGTTTAAACTATGCAAGAAGAAATGAAAGCCTTAGAAAAGAATAATACCTGGGAAATGGTGCTTAGATCGAATGGGGTTTAATTGGTAGGGTGATGGGTATTTAATGTGAAATACAATGCTGATGGTACATTGAAAAAATACCAAGCCCGAATAGTGGCTAATTTAATTTTCATTTGATTTGAATTTAAATGTTGTATATATTCCGTGGATTATTGTGTGGGCCAAAAGTTTATGTGGGCGGACTGAAATGAGTTATGGGCCAAGCCCAAAGCCGTGTATTCCATCTGTGATTGTTTGCTGGCCCAGCCCATTCCAGTCTCCAAGATTGCTGCTATAAAAGGCTTGTCTGATGCCCTAATCTCCAGATCGTATTCTCTCACTCATTTCTGAAAACCTTAGTTGGCGCCTTGAAGCGAGACACTTCCTCGTGAATCCTTCTCTTGTTCGATCGGTTGTTTGTTTCTATGGTAAGATCGGTTGGTAAGTAAAGGTATTGCTTTAATCTCTGTTATGTTTTAATCGCCTGAGGCATGAGAGATTGGTAGACAGATAGAGCAGATTCTTGACCTTGATCGCAAGATCGGTTTGAACAGAACTTCGTTCGTTCTTGTTTTGTGTTCTATTTCAGTTTTTCTTTTGGTTTGCAATATTGTTTTTTACTTCAATTAAAGATCTTGTAATCCGATTATAACTTTGAGATCTTAGTGGATTGACTAGAGGCGGAGCCTCTGCTGTGAGTAGGATCTATTTTGATCTAAACACATATCTTGTTGTGTCGCTATTTCGTGTGTGTGAGTTGCAGTTGTGATCTTTCGATTCTATTTTTCATTTATTACACTTGATTTGTTGTTTGGCGGAGTAATAGGTTGTGTTATAAAACCTACATGAGGGTTCTCCTATCTCTAGCTATCTGTTATGGTTCAGAGTTGATGTAGCTAGATGTGAAAAATGCCTTCCTACATGGTGACTTGGAGGAAGAGGTATTTATGGACCCCCCACCTGGTTTTTCTAATGAAGTTGCAAGTTATGTTTGCATATTAAAAAAGGCTCTATATGGATTAAAGCAATCCCTAAGAGCTTGGTTTGATCAGTTTTTTAAGGGCTATGAAGGCAATGGGGTATTGGCAAAGTAGAGGAGATCATACCTTATTCATAAAGCATTCCAAGAAAGGTACTCTAGCAGCCCTACTTGTTTATGTTGATGACATAATTGTTACTAGCAATGATGAGGATGAGAAGAAATTGCTAAAAGGAAATTTGGCTCGAGAATTTGACATTAACGACGTTGGTAGGCTCAAGTATTTCTTGGGAATAGAGGTTGCATATTCAAAAGAGGGTATATTTCTTTCCAAAAGAAAATATACCTTGGACCGGATTGCTAGGTGGTAGGGCAACAAATACTCCCTTGGATCCTAACCTGAAATTAGGACCAAGTGACAGTCCATTGGTGGATAGGGGCAGATCCTAAAGGTTAGAAAGAAGACTGATTTACCTATCCCACACCCGGCCTAACATAGCTTTTGCTGTTAGCTTAGTAAGTTAGATCATGCATAGTCCCACTCAAGAGCATAAGCAAGTTGTTCGATATTCATTTACCAGCTTGAAGGGGAGTGTTGTTAGAAAATCAGATTCCTTAATCTATGGGATTGATTATCAATCCCAATTATCCTACAATCTATGGGATTGATTATAATTAATCTTAATTATTAGGATTGATTGATTGATCTAAATTAGTAACTGATGTAATTAGGATTCATTCTTTTCCTTAGTTATAGGAATTTGATTGATTTCTTTTTCCTATATATATTGTAACCATTCTTTGTGAAGATGAAAAGAAATATGTACTATGTTTTCAGTTTTCTTTTACATATTCTATTCTAACGATCTAAATTCCATATCTGTCCAAGCCCAATTCTTGAGGCTTGACAATCGTTATCAAAGACAACGATTCTCGGCTGTGATCTAGAAGTTTTAGCAATTGACCAAGGCAATTCAGTGTAGCAAATTTTAACGAGCCGAACAATTTTCAATGTTCAGGAACACACAACAAAGGTGATCAAGTATCAATCCAAGGCCGAGTGAGTCATAGTAAGAAGAGGTTGTTCCTCTACTATTAGTCAAAACAGCGCAAGCAGCGTTTTGATCCAAGTTTGAACAGAACCAAGAACAATTCAAGATTTCAGGTGAGTCTAATAATCATTGGACAGTGATTGGGGGTGTGATTATTCTGGGCAACTGATGTGAGGGGATTATCACCTGTGAATTGTGGCACTTCTTGTTCAACACTTGAAGGCGAAGTGGAGAATAGGTCTTAGTAAGGGGAAACCCCAGTGGTTGAACTGAGATTTCGGTGAGAAGGAAGGGGCGAAGGGGCGAAAGTTAAGATTCGATCTTGATTGAAGTTGAGACCATGTATTCTAACGATTGCAACTTGAGGTTGGTGATTGGGTAAGAAGGTGTCGGTTTGGCAATCGTTGAATTCCAGCAATAGTAACTTTGAAGGCGAGCATAACAGAAGTAGACCTAAGGATTTGCGACGGGTGCGATTGATTTCCAACGTCTCGGGTGTCATTTAAATTTATCACCCAAGTAAATTCTGACGAGATAATTGGAGCATACCAACGAGGCGCTTTAATGTGAAGGAATAGAGGTGGTTGGTGGGTCAATCGAACCTTAGTGCAAGCATTTCTTGGGTGTCAATTGCATTTAACACCCAAGTAAATTCTAACGAGCTTGGGCCAAAATTGATGACGAAATTGGTCAGAAGCGACAGGTGTGGAGTGGACCCATTCCGAAGCGGTGCGGGCAGTAAGGGTGTTCAAAAAAACCACTAAACCATGAAAAGCGAATGCACCACACTACACCACACGGTTTTTTTAAGGGAACGGGTTGAGATCGTTTGAGAAATCTATAAACCATGCAGTTTGTGATTTGATAAAAATAATTTCAGTTTTTAACCGAACTGCCGACTAAAATTAATTTTGGACTTTAGTAAGTAATTAGTAGTGAATTGATTTGGTGTTTAGATTTTAATAGTTATGGCATGTTTTGGAAATATGTTTAAATTTGCATTTTGATTTTTGATTTAAGTTGTAGTTTGTTTTAACTATTTACTAGTATAGTTTCTCTTCTTTTTTTTTCCTTGTAAAAAAGTTAATTTTGAAATGAAAAACTCAAAATATGTTAAAACGATCAACCAAAAAGTTTTAAGCCCAATTTGTTAATCTACCAAGCCTAATAAAAAGCCCACTCAGACAAACCACGAAAATCGCATCGTATTTTATGGTGTGGTCTATGGAGACCAAATTAGACCGTGCGATTTGGAGTAATAAAAAAATTGCACATACGATTTGGCGTATTGAAAAGGGCTTAGACCAACCAAACTGCACCGCGAACACCCCTAATGGGTAGACCCAGGGCGGTCGCAATTGAGGCAGGGGTTCTGACATTGAATTGGGTTCAAAGGTGGAATTGAGGTCTATTAAGAGAGGCAATTAGGCAGAACATAGGGGGGGTTAAGTCCAAGTTTGTGGTCAACTAGACGTAATAACAGGGAAAGGCATGGCCGAAGGAATAAGAATGAAATAATTGGAGGCCCGCTTGGATGCGATAAAGACGGGCCTTCGCCACACTCAAGAACAATTGGAGGGGTGGTTCAAGTTGGTGGAAATCGGTCTCCGCCAGACACATGAGGAGGTTAGTAAGGGCAGAATCGAGAATGTGGCGACGAAGGATATGATGATGTCGATGGAGAAGAGCATGAAGGCTGAGATCTCCGACATTCGAGGGGGTGTTTCCAGCCTCAAGGGGGATGTTTCCAGCCTCAAGGAGGAGTTTACAAGATTCAGGCAATAGTTGAGTACTATCCTACGTTTGTTTTTTAGGTTGACCAATTCAAGTTTGCTAGCCGATTTTCCCCAAAGAACAACCATTACTCCTACCTTAGCTGGAGCATTTTGTCGAATCCTTGGATTTGACAAGGGTTAATTCAGTGAATCTAGAAGTAAGAGAGAATTGACAATGATTAGGAGAGAAATGAGATAATTTAGAAAGGAGAGAATTCAATCCGCAATTGCATGCCTTATTTCCCGTATAGCCACCCTCTTATAGGGTTCATCAACTACCCTTCAGTTGCAGTAACTGACATCCCCCAACAGCCTAACAACCATAGCTTCTAACCGTATTACAACAACAACAAGCAACCACTAACTGACCCTAACTATTTCTAACCAATCTACACAACAACCACCACCCCCCTCCCCCCCAATTTACACAATTACCCACCTCATAGCCTAAGGTCATGACAACTCCCCCCCTCTTGAACCACTTCTTGTCCCCAAGAAGTATCAAAGCTGGTTGCAGATTAGTGGATCAACCGATACCAGCTTTTGCTACCTTATTTAGCCCCTTTCTTCCTTGCCCCTATGCGCTTCTTCATGGGGCAGACGAAGAGTAGCAGTGGTCGCAACCGTTGAATGTTCTTCCTCTGTCTCAATTCCATTTTGTAAATTAAGCTAGCCTCTAGCTTTTCTTTTATGAGAAGTATATCTATTTCCACATGCTTGGTTCTATCACGTTGAACAAGGTTATGTGCAATGCTTATGATTGACTTATTATCACAACATAATTTGATTGGCCCACTGCTAGTAACTCTTAGGTCTTCCAAAATGATTCTTAGCCATAACAGCTCACATAATCCTAGTGTCATTGCCCGAAATTCAGCATCGGCACTAAATCTAGCTACTATACCCTGCTTCTTGATTCTCCAGGACACCAAGTTCCCCAAGAAATACACAATAACTGATCGTGGAGTGTCTATCAGTCAAAGACCCTCCATAATCCGCATCAATGTATCCAATAACATCCAATTCATTCCTTGGTTTGACAAGATCCCTTTGCTCGGTGTAGTTTTTAAATAGCATAGAATTCTCCTTACAACTTGCATATGTTCTTCTATGGGACAATGCATAAACTAACTTGCCAAGCTAACAACAAAAACCAATATCCGGACTGGTATGAGACAAATAAATCAATCTCCTCACCAATCTTTGGTATCTCCCTTTATCCACAAGCTGACAGTTAGAGTTTTCTTCCAACTTAACATTGGATTCAATTGGCATACTTGCTCCTTTACCACCCAGTAGTCTTGTTTCCTTTAACAAATCTAAAATATACTTTCTTTGTGACAAGAAAATTCCAGCTATAGAAAATACCTCAATACACCAAGATCCTTGATCTCAAATGCCTTGGATAGGTTCTCTTTCAGTTGTTTATGTTCTTCCAAATCATCTCAAGTTATGATTACGTCATCAACATATACTAGTAGTGTTGTCATCCTCCATTCATTTGAATGTTTAAAGAATAGAGTATGATCACCTCTACTTTGGAGATAGCCCATATGCCTCATAGCTTTACAGAATCTGTCAAACCATGCACACAATGATTGTTTAAGCCCATAGAGGGCTTTCTTTAGTTTGCATACCCTTCCTGAAACTCCTTCATCAAAACCAAAAGGTGGTTCCATAAACATTTCTTCCTCTAAATCCCCATGCAAAAAAGTATTTTTCACATCAAATTGTTGTAACTGTCAGCCATAATGTGCTACTAGAGCTAATAGGATTCTCACTGTTGTCATTTTTACCACAGGTGCAAAAGTCACTAAGTAGTCAATACCATAAGTTTGAGTATATCCTTTAGCAACTAGTCTAACCTTATTCCTTTCCAAGATTCCCCCTGCATTATACTTTAGGTTAAAAACCTACCTGTCGCCCACAGGCTTAATCCCTTCAATCTAGGTACCATGTCCCATGTCTGATTTTTTTTCAAGGCCCTTATCTCCTCCTGCATTATTGCTTGAACCCAATTTTGATCCTTGAAAACCTCATTAACTATCTTAGGAATAGATATAGCATCTAAAGAGGTTAAGAAACCCTTATGTTTTGGGGATAAATGGTGGTAAGAAAGATAAATTGCCAATGGGTGTTGGGTGCAACTTCTGATGCCTTTTCTAATAGCAATAGGTAAGTCCAAGTCACTAGAAACAGGATTAGAAGATGAAGAAGGAGAGAGATAAGTGTCTTCAGTACCTGAACTTAGAGATGGTGTTGGTGCCAAAGAAGGTTCTAGAATAGATTGTGTCCTCCTCTTAGCATAAGGAGACCCTTTAAATTTGACTAGAAGAGAAGGCAACACTGACAGAGGCTGCTCTTCTTAGGATTCTTGCTAATTCTGCTCATTCGTGGAGAATTGGATGAGTCATGGATCTCAGGATTCATCTCAAGAGGTAGGTCCAAAATAGGGAGTCCAACACTTGAATCGGTACTAGAAACACCTTCCCTTGGTAATCAATACTAGGAGAGACAAAGAATAATTCAGTTTCAACAAAAGTGATATCTTTGGATACATAGAATTTCCTAATAGGTGGATGGTAACATTTGTAGCCTTTCTTAGTAGAGGAGTAACTAAGGAAAACACACTTAAGAGCTTGAGGATCTAGCTTATCCCTGTGATGTTTAGAGATATGGACAAAAGACACACACCTAAAGACTCTTAAAGGAAGAGGAGTATGGAGACTAACCTCTGGAAAATAGGAAGACAAACATTGAACTGGACTTTGATGGTTTAGGAGTTTAGAAGGGACTCAATTAATCAACTATGCAGCAGTTAAAACTGCTTCACCCCAAAAAACTTTAGGAACAAAATGATGGAGGAGAAGGGCCCTAGTGACATTGAGTAAATGCCTCATTTTCCTCTCTGCCACTTCATTCTGTTGTAAGGTATCTACACATGATGACTCATGGATAATCCCTTCTTGCTGGAAAAAATTATACAAGTGATGATTGAAGTAGTCCCTTGCATTATTAGTTTGGAATTTTTTAATATGGGATCCAAATTGAGTAGAGATCATCTTATAGAATATAGGCAAGATAGTACCAATAGTTGCCTTATATTTTAAGAGATACACCCAAGTTATCCTTGTACAATCATCAATGAAAGATATGAACCATCTAACCCCTAAACAATTAGAGATTCTAGATGGTCCCCACACATCCGAATGAATTAAAGTAAATGGAATGGAGGATAATTTATTACTCCTAGGATAAGAAACTTTATGATGTTTGGAAAACTCACATACATCATAGTGAAGATTAGAAACACTTATATCCCTAAACAAAGTAGAAAACATATACTGCATCAAACTAAGAGGGGGGGGTCCTAAACAGAAGTGCTGAAGCCAAATTTCAGTCATAGATGTAAGCTGAGATGAACAAGCAAGAATGGGTTGCTCCCTTTTAGTGAAAATATTGCTTTTCTTCAAGTAATACAACCCATTCCATTCCTCAGCAACACCAATCATCTTTCCCGTGTCCAATGCCTAAAATCCACACTTATTAGGAGAAAACACAACACGAGAATTTAGGTCTTTGGTAAGCTGGTGAACAAATATTAGGTTGTTAAAGAGGTTAGGAATATGAAGAACATGCTGAATAGGCAATGAGGAATTAAGAATAACATTACCATGACCAATGTTGAATAATTCATGAAAGTATGCAATTCATGCATCAGCCTTATGGAAAGAGATAAGTCAACCTTCTAAAATTAACCCTGATCCTATCCTCCATATTTAGAAAGCTGTTCAGTTTTAGAGATTTCCTAATTTTGTGTTATATCTTTTGTTTCCTTATACAGTGCATAGTGTATCTTTCCATTCTTTGTTGCTTTTCTAAAGTGTAACTCTCATCCCTATTAATAGGGAATGTAATACCGTGCATAGATACGAAAGTTTAAGGCTTATTCTACATTCATCAGTCTACTTTCTACATGGTATCAGACTCTAAAACCTCTTATTATTAGTGTGCCTTCATTGCACCAATTTTTTTCTCCTCTTGTGAGCCTTCATTGCTACGATCCCTCTTCTATTTTTCCCTTATTTTTCTGGTGCCATACCTCCCTTGTAATGTCGGAGATATCTCCCTTGTAACGTCAGAGATATCTGAAACTGCTTCTCCTATGCCAACAAGGGAAGCAATGCCTATTGAACAGACTGCCAATGGAGCTCCAACTAGCGAACTACTAGGAATGCACCACTCCTACAAATTGGATGGTGGAAATTATCTTCAGTGGTCCTAATTGGTGAGGACTTTTCTGAAGGGCCAAGGGAAGATAGCCCATCTCACTGGATCAGCCCCTAAGGTAACGGATCCAAGCTTTGCTGCCTAAGATGTGGAAGATTCGATGTTGTGTCTTGGTTGTGGAGTGCCTTGCTTCCAGAGGTAAGTAAAAACTATATGTTTTTATCAATCGCTAGAGAAATCTAGGAAACCGTGAAGATGACCTATTCTAAAGTGCAAGATGCATTGGTTGTGTATGAGATTAAGAGTAAAATCAATAGTACAAAGCAAGAGGCTCTAACTATAACTGAATATTACAACCGGATGAATCCTTTTTGGCTGGAATTAGATCACTATCAGGATATAAAAATTGTGTGCAGTGAGGATGCCATTATCTTAACCTCTATGTTGGAAAGAGAAAGGATAGTGGAAGTTTTGGCAAGTCTAAACCCTGAGTTCGATCAAGTAAGAGCTCAAATACTTAGCAGGGAAAAAATGCCATCACTAAATGAGGTTTTTTGTATAGTGAAAAGTGGAGAACATAGAAGGGCAGCCATGTTTTCTGATCATGGCATGGAAGGATCCCCTATGGTAACTAACAAGGTGTGGGGGACATGGATGAATTCGCTGCAAGGCAGAGAAAAGCCCTCATCAAAGTAGGTGAAGGAGGGACTTTGGTGCTCGTATTGCAAAAAGCCTAGGCATACAAGAGATAGATGTTTTAAATTGCATGGTAAGGACGCAGTACTAAGCAAACTTGGAGGGTTCAAGAACTTGCAGCCAAAGAATCAGGGAAGAGACTATCTCTCCACTAAAGAAACAGATGAAACAACTAAAAAGGCTAACTCTATAGCCTCCTCAGACCTAGGAGAACTAAATGCAGAAGAGATTGGGAAGCTAAAATCCTTCCTTAAAACTCTCCAAGGTGAATGTTCCTTATCTCAAGCAGGAATGTGCCACAATTTTGAACTTTTATCTGCCTCATATACAATAGGGATGAACTATGGATTTTAGATTCTAGAGCAACTAACCACATGTCACCTAATTAGAAATTTTTTGAAACCTATGAACCAATAATGAACTCCATGTCACCTAATCAGAATTTTTTTGAAACCTATGAACCAATAACCGACTCCAAAAAAATTAATATTGCAAATGGCCAAACTATTCCTATAGTTGGGTAAGGAAATGTCCATTTGAATCTATCTCTACCTGCCCCATAGTTCTGAAAGGCACGAGATGTAAAAGGTCCTGGAGCCTGAGACGCGAGGCGCGCCTTTGCGAAGCGAGGCGCACCTTTTAGAAAAAAAACTCAAAATCTTGTAAAATCATAAACAACTATCAAATTATCAATAATAACACATTCATATCATTCATGATTCATTACCTTCAAATTCTATAAACTAACAACATCAAAGTTAATTCATTCATCATGCAAATTCTAAACTAGAAACATCATCAAAGTTCAAACTTAAAGTCTCAAACTCAAACAAATACCAATCATAATGCAAAGTTCTAAACAAACACATAAACACTATAAGTCCACAATCAATATAAAGAAGTTTTTTACTCAATCATCATCAAGGAGATCATCAACATCAAGGTCAATATCTTCATCATCCCCTTCAATCACCCCTTTCATCTTCTTCTTCATCTCTCAATTCTTCTCCCTCTTCCAAATCTTCATCATCTTTTGTCCCTACCTCACTTTCCTCCTCCTCTTCAATCTCCTGAGTGACTCGCCACTTTGAAGTCGAAGCCAAAGTTGATCCCAATTGTGATCGAGTTTGTTTAGTTCTAAATTGATAACTAGGCTCTCCAACTCCTGCAGCTGCAACAACATTACTCCATGTCAACCCATCCCCAACGTCATCTGGAAAAACAGTTTCTGTTAGAACAGGAGGTGCTATGG
This sequence comes from Diospyros kaki, assembly GCA_036245055.1. Taxonomy (NCBI): domain Eukaryota; kingdom Viridiplantae; phylum Streptophyta; class Magnoliopsida; order Ericales; family Ebenaceae; genus Diospyros; species Diospyros kaki. Next base: position 8,944,286 of record BSEG01000010.1, read on the forward strand.
CACACACCAAGAGGGGGGGTGAATTGGTTATTTTAAAAATACTTTATAGAACTTTGAAATCCTTTTGATTGAAAATAAAAACTCAATGCAAGTGAGGATAATGAAATGCTAGCAGTGATAAACAAATCAAAAAATATAAGCAAGAGAGAACACAAAGATTTATAGTGGTTCGGCTTAATCCAAGCCTAATCCACTACCTTACCTCCTCACTAAGGATTTTTCAAACATCCACTATCAACCCCCTACTCAACCCGAGTAGGTCCTCTAGTCCGAGACTAGGAAAATACAAAACCTCCCACTCAAATGGGCCCTCTAGCTACACAAGCTAGGAAGAATAAGAAATATAGAATATGAGAGAATCTAAGAGATGAATCTCTTAGTTGCAATGTCTCTCAAGAATAAACAAGGCTTAAATGAATGTATCAACAATAATAGAACAAAGCCTTGGAAAGAAAAGTATAACAATGAAAGCACAGAGAACACTGTAAGCTTCGACTAAAATGATTTGTAATATTTAGATCATCTCGTTTCCATCCATCAGCTCGCTCTTGATCACCCTTGATGTGTATATATAAGCATCCATAAAGATTGAAGAGGAAACTAGCTGTTTGTGACCGTTGAAATTTGAAAAACTAGCTGTTATAGCTTTCTGCAAAAAAAAAAATAGTCGACAGAAGAAAATGCATAGTTGACTATTTTTACAAATAAAACAAGAAATAGTCGACAGACAAGAAGGCATAGTTGACTATCTTATAACACAAATTCTCCATAGTCGACACACACATATCCATAGTCGACAGATGCAAAAATGTGAAGAAAATTTTGAAACTTATGAACAAAAATAGTCGACAGATGAAAGCCATAGTCGACTATCCTTTCATGATAGTCGACAGATCCAAAAATAGTCGACAGATGCCTAATATAGTCGACAGATTAAATCAGCATAGTCGACTACCCTTATGCATAGTCGACTATCCTTATAACATAGTTGACTATTTTCAGGCATAGTCAACAGAATGAAAAACATAGTCGACTATCTTTTTGAAAAGATTGAAAATTCAACAAATCCTCATTTTGATTCTTTTGAAAGCAAGTTGAGATTATCAAAAATATATTTATTTTGAGTTTAAAACATACTCAACCAACCTCAATCATTTCTCCTACATAGATTTTCATAACTTTGCTTCAAAGAGATTAAAAGATTGATTTTCTCATTCACATAGATTGATTTTCATATATTGATTTTCATATAGTCATTATCAAAACTATTTTATTATTCAAAAGTAAAATATCAGTTTCATCATCTTTATCATTCTCCTCATCAAGTTTTCCAGTCAACCATTCATTGCTTTCATCAATGTGGGTCAATATGATAGGGTCAATGGTATCACGGATTTGATACCAACGCCTCAATGCTCTATTATATTTCACAAACACCCAGTCGTTTAAACAAAGTTGATCAAGCCTGTTTTTCCGTTTAGTATGAAGCTGCAACAATTTATGCAAAAACATACTAAGAATAAGCTACATGAAACAAACCAACTACTAAAAAAAATTGTAAGTGTTATATGTACAATGCACTTACATTTTCAAACACACTCCAATTAGGTTCACACCCAGATGAACTACAAGTCAAGCTAAGAATTTTAATTGCAAATTTTTGCAACGTGGGTGTTGACATTCCATATGAAGCCCACCATTCAGCTATCCAATAAAATTCATGGGTTAGTTATTATCTATTATCTAGAATGATCATATATATAATGTAATATATATATGTGTGTACCTGGTGATTTCTCAGCTCTCTTTCTAATAGCTATATAATTTCCAAAGAACCCATATGCATTGTTATACATCGAAAGCTCAGCATCAATTTGGTCTTGAACCTTTACATCTAGATTTAACTTTCTAATGCATTCATATAAGCTAGTTATGATCTCTGGATCTATACGTTCAACCTTGTAGAAATATTCTAGGTTCAAGTACCAACCAGCTGCGTGCAAAGGGCGATGAAGCTGAACATCCCATCGATTATCAATGATTTGAAAAATGGGTGCATACTTCTTTTCATCACCATTAAAAGAGTTAGCAATCGCTTCTTTGGCCCTATCCATGGCCTTATATATGTATCCCATAGCTGGCTTCTTCTTACCATCCACTAAGCGCAGTACACGCACCAATGGACCAGCCACCTTTAAAGCATATACAACATTGTTCCAAAATGAAGGCATCAAAATCACTTCTACAACCTTTTTAGCCCCCGCTTCTTTTACCCACTTGCTTGTCATCCACTCCTCGGAGGTAAACATCTTTCTAAGGTTGCTTTTCAGACTATGCATCTTACCCAAAGTGATAAAGGCAGTTGCAAACCGTGTTTTTGCAGGCCTCAACAACTCTTTCTTGTCAGTAAACCTTATAAGCATGTTTACTAGACCCGAACGAGTATAGATGTAGCTATTCACCATAACAGCTGTCTCATATGTCTTCTTCATATTAGGCTACTTGAAAATATCTTCCAACATTAAATCCAAAAACATACTTCCTTTAGGAGAATTGACTAAAAAGTTAATCAATGTCCTTTCTCTCTTATCTTTCCAGCCATCTAACAAAATGGAACATCCATATTTGGCCCACGCCTCTTCATGATCTTCCATCATTTCACAAGTGGCTTCCACCTCTTGTTTGAGAAGCGGAACCTTGACTTCATGGTAACTAGGCGGCTTCACACCCAGACCATACTGACCAACTGCTTCTATAAATACCTTAAAACTGTAATATGTCACTGCATTGAATGGAATGCCTACATCATACATCCATCATGCAAAGCTTCTACAAACTCGAGCTCTTAACTCTTTTCTTGCAAATTCATTCTCACCCAACCTTGTTTGCTTTCCTTTGCCCTTGCTTTTCAACACATTAACTTCTGGGTCTTTAAGAAAAACATCAAGTGAACCCTTTTGTCTTGGCCCTTTAATACTACCAACACTACCAGTACCGCTTCCACTTCCGGTAGATACATTGGGTCATTTCTACTTTGAGGCGGTGGCTCATCATCATCATCATACCCTTCACCAAATTGAAGATCATCATCTAATGGTGCCATATTTCACTCATCCCTGTTATTTTTCTTCTTTTGCATGTACTTTCCAATCTCTTCTTTTACGGATGGAGAACATTTTGGACAAGATTTAGTATTCCTAAAACCACCCACTAGATGTTTCGCCCGAAATATACCACCTTTTGTTACTTTACGACAAAATTTATATGTGGTGTTATTTCTATCATTAGGATCAGCTTCAAAATAATTCCATGCCGGGTCAGTTTTGGAAGTAGTTGACGACATTTATTGGGCTGCTGCAACACAGTTCCAACTTCCATAAAATTCTCCAATCAAACACGAAAACAACAATCATATAAACTATAAAGAGAGAGCAACAACCAGCAAGAGAAATTAAGCAAGAATGCAAGAAATAATCAAATAAAAAACAAGTAAATAACTCACAAGATAGGAGGCGAACTCACAAGAAGAGGGGAGGCTGGAATGGAACCGAGATTGGCAGCTACTGCTTAACAACTTAAACTTGAAGAGCAATGGACTACTTAACAACTTGAGAGGAAATTAACAAAATAGGAGGCGGGCCGAGCTAGAGAGGAAATTAACAAGATAGGAGGCGGTCTGGCTGGAGAGGAGAGGAAGAGAGGAAGTAGGCGCGACTGGAGAGGAAAGGAAGAGAGGAAGCAAGTGTGGCTGGAGAGGAAAGGAAGAGGAAGATCAGGCCAAATTAGAGAGGAGAGAAGGGGTTCACGACTAGAGAGGAGAGGAAGAAGAAGATCGGGCGTAACACCCCACTTTCTTGGGCATTTTATAAACTAGGACAATTTGGGGATATTAATTTTTTTTTTCTTTCCCTTTCAAATAAAACGCTAAATCACATCGATTATCAACCCAAAATTCCATTCATTTCAAAGATAGTCATCAAAACATTACATGCGGAAGCTAAAGATCGAACCTAACATTACAATAACCATAACTTTGATAATACATCAACGTCTTTCAAATGTTCACATGTTAAGCAGCAAAACTTAAATACGTCAACTTTAACATCATATTCATACTTCGTCGTGCACTTGCAAAGTGCCATCACATGCTTCGTCAGTACCTGGTTCTACTACAACAACATCTGGAACGTTTGAATATTCCAGGGGCAAAGCCCAAGTTAGATGATGAGTCATCTAAGTGAGTGAAATAAAAACATACTTTTCGTGCATGAATGCAAGATGCAACATGTCCTCTTAATTTTCGACTTGATTCAACCGCACCCAACTGCTGCTCCCCATTTTTACAACCCCTTTCCGGGGCCGATGTGTATGGGTGCACACTTGGTAGAGCAGCGGTGCCAGTTCATAATCCCAAGCCCTTTATGCGATGCATGATCAACAATTTCATAATGGATGTATGCATATTTCATCATAACATGTAAATGCAAACTACATGGCGTATCCATTCAAAGCATGACGACATGATAAATCCTTTAAATCAGGTTTTGGCAAAACTTCATCATCAACCATAGGAAAATTCTCACAAAACTAGGTTGTAAGATAGCATACTCACATAACTAGGTTTTTAATATAATATACTCTTACTCACATAAAACTAGGTCGTAAGTTGGTGTACTCACTCACCTTTGACAAATTTGATGATCCTCGAAACACGTGCTTCACCTCAATTTGCGTGCAAATCCTCGAAATTCGAACCAACACCCAAATTCAAGCCTTAATGCACCCTAGATATCATGTTCAATCCATAAATACCAAAACCAATTTTTCTCACATTTTTCCTTTGATTTTTCTCAATTTTTCCACACCAAAATCCTAAAATAAATACCTAAGTCCATTTTTTCTCAAATCTTTTTGCATAACAATCCTTAAAATATTTTTCTAAAAAATATAAAAAAATTTTGAAGAAAACCTGATGCGCACGCGCCCTCACGCGCAAGGTGCGTGAACTACGAATAGGACAGGCGCGTGGGGCCCACGCTCCGATCATCTTCCCCAGCGACAGCACACCGGAGATCTGGGTTTTTCTGCTAGGCTTGACCTCCTACTCCAGTCGATCACAATGGTGCCCTTAATGGCTCGAAAGGATGCTCGGAAGTGCCTCAACCGAAGCTTCAAACTCTCGGCTGACACCACCGCCTCCTTCTTCGGCGACTGCTCAAAACCCCTCCAAACTCATGCAAAAACCCTCCATTTTCTCCAGAATCAAACCTCACCCAACCTAGAACAAAAGCCCTCTAATAGCTACACTCGATTCAGCCTCTATCACGCCCGATTTCAAGCTTCAAATCTTTGAAACCCTTGGCCAAAAATCCTCTATTTATAGGCACAATCGGCCCTTGAAATCTCCATGGATGTGAAGCCCGACGTCTTAAACCTCTCGAGCAACCCTTGGGCGACCCAAAAGCACCGGCAAGGGCCCTCGAAATCGCATTTACAAGTCGGCCATGGCCGACCCCTTCTCGGCCGTTTACTTGATTTTTTCGGCCACTCCCGCGCTCGTTGTCGGCCAACACTTACTCCCCACGCATGCTAGACCAACTCCCTTGATCTTCCCGTGGCCGGAACAGCCTGGTCGGAGGCGTGCACGAAGCTGTCGGCCATGGCAGCTTCAAACTTTGAGAAATTGCAATTTGGCCCTGCCATTTTTGGAAATCTCGGTTTTACCCTTTCTCACAAGCCCCTGATATTTTCCTTGCTTTCACTAAGATCCCAAAGTTCCAAGATTGACATTCACGCCCCTCACTTTTACAAAAAACGACGTTTAGGCCTCCCTCGGGCATTTTCAGAAAATTGCGCTTAGGCCCGACTGACTTATCTTATTGGAATTCTTTTTGTTTCCACCCGAAAACACTGAAGGGTTGCTCTACATGAAAAATCGAGGCCCCGTAAGGGCTCCGTTATCTTTTCGGAAGCTCCCTCTGACGATTCGGTTTTATTAGCCCGGACTAAAGCTGTACCGAAAACTATCTCCGATCCGATTTCTTTCGGCACTAAAAATCCTATTCTGACTTGAGAATCGATGATGTGATCTTTCTTTTGATCTTTCGAGCTTTGGGATACTCCCTTTGATCGATTCGGCTAGATAACAACGACGGCCTACTTTGCAAGGCCCTAATTTTAATCATTCTGAAGCCATGAATTATGAAACATGTCTTTCTTTTATTTACTTCGAAAACGGGGTTTTACAGAAGGGGTTCATGACTAGAGATGAGAGGAAGAAGAAGATCGGCCGAGCTGGAGAGAAGGAAGAGAGGAAGGGGTCGCGACTGGAGAGGAGAGGAAGAAGAAGATCGGGTCGAGCTGGAGAGGAGGAAGAGAGGAGGGGGTCACGGCTAGAGAGGAAGAAGAAGATCGAAGAGGCTGGAGAGGATGCAGGCGTTGCTAGATGCTGGAGTCGGGAAGAGTGAGGAGCGATTGGGCTACCAATTTCAATTAAAAGACCTAAGTTTCATGTGGTGCGCCTAGGCGCGCAAGGCGAGGGCCTCGCCAAAACTGCCTCGCCTCGACCCAAGCGAGGCGCCAAACTGGCGCCTAGGCGCGCCTTTGATAACTATGACCTACCCAAAATGTCATGTATGTACCAAGCCTTTCCACCAATCTACTTTCTGTTGACAAGCTTACCCAAAGCCTTAATTATAGTGAGAATTTCTCACCGCATGGCTGTGTGTTTTAGGATCTAACAACAGGGAAGATGATTGGTGTTGGTAACGCATTGAATGGGTTGTTCTACCTATAAAGAAGCAAAGAGCTACCTGTAGCAGATTATTCCAACCTTACTCATTCCTCTATTCTCACCTCTACTCACTCCGATGTATGGCTTTAGCATTTTAGATTAGGGCACCCACCTTTTACTTTATTAAAGACCATGTTCCCAAACCTATTTAAAGGGATTGATGTCAATTCTTTTCACTATGATGTGTGTGAGCTATCTAAACACCATCGAGCTCCTTATGATGTTAGCAATAAACTTTCTTTGTTTCCTTTTTCCTTAGTACATTCTGATTATAGAAGGTCCCTTATAGATAGAAGGTTCACTATAGGTTATTGTGTATTTTTAGGAGGAAATTTGGTGTCTTGGAGGAGTAAAAAATAGGGTGTAGTAGCCAGGTTTGGCGCTGACACAAAGTTTCAAGCAATGGCACTTGGCTTGTGTGAGTTACTTTGGTTGAAGATTGTGCTAGATGATCTAAAGGTTTCTATCAATGGTCCTATGCAATTACTTTGTGACAATCAATCAGCAATCAGCATTACACATAATCCAATGCAACATAATCGCACAAAACATATCGAGATCAATCGTCACTTTATCAAGGAAAAGATAGAAGCTAAGGTGATTTGTATACCTTTTGTCTCTTCAGAAAATCAGTTAGCAAATTTACTAATAAAAGGATTGCCTATCAAAAGATTTGAAGAACTTACAAGCAAGCTGGGAATCATGGATATTCATTCACTAACTTGAGAGGGAGTGTTGAAAAATTCATAGAAGTATGCAATTCATTCATCAACCATATGGAAAGAGATAAGTTAACCTTCTAAAATCAGCCCTGATCCTATCCTCCATATTTAGAAAGCTGTTCAGTTTTAGAGATTTCATAATTTTGTGTTATATCTTTTGTTTCCTTGTATAGTGTATAGTGTATCTTTCCATTCTTTGTTGCTTTCCTAAAGTGTAACTCTCATCCCTATTAATAGGGAATGTAATATCGTGCATAGATATGAAAGTTTAAGGCTTATTCTACATTCATTAACCTACCTTCTATAACCAGCTATAGGGATTGCATCACCATTAGCTATTGTTATCTTCTAGGAGCTACTCATTGGTTTATAGGATTCAAACACATTTAAATCAAAAGTCATATGGTTTGTTGCTCCCGATTATAGGATCCATAAATTATTCCTAATAGCATGTGAGGTAGTAAGGGATTCAAAATTCAAACAAATACCTACTTAAGCCATGGAACAAGTACCATCTTGAATGGTTTTCAAGAAGCTTTTTAGCTTATTATCTCCTCAACATTCAGTTGATCGGCCATGATGACTAGATCTGCCTTTTTAAGAATGGTTTCCCCTTCCTTAGTTGCATTATAGGCTTGTGCTTGAGTTCTAGACTATATATTCTTTAAACCTCCCATCTTGTTTAGCACTACTTCTTTTCCATCCAACTTAAACCAAGTTTCCCTAGTATGCCTAGGTTTTTTTCAAAAAGAATACCACAAACCAACTCGGTTTTGTGATCTAGAAGTAGACTCATTCCTACCCTGTTGTAACTTGAATCTAGTACCATCCATCTTATTAGTCACCATTGTAGATCCCTTGGGATTCACTTCATTTAGCATGGCTATTCTTCTAAACTCCTCACTACAAACAATAGAAAATACTTCATTGAGTGAGGGAAGTTTTCCCTTCCAAGGACCTGCACTCTTACACGATCAAATTCAAAATTAAGACTGGCAAAAAACTCCACAACTTTGTCCCTTTCAAATATTGCAGTCAGGGTGGCTACATCCTCACTACATTTCATCCTAATATCTTGGTAATGGTCCAACTCAAGCCAATACCCATTCATTTTATTGTAGTACTCAATGACTGTCAAAGAACCTTTCCTTGTACTACTTATCTTCATTTTAATGTCAAAAATCACAAATGCATCTTGCACCTTATAGTAAGTGTACTTTACAATGTCCCAAATCTCCTTAGCAATAGATAAGAACATACAATTTTTACTCACCCCAGGCTACATTGAACTCCAAAGCTAAGACATTATCATAGAGTCTTTGACATCCCATGCAAAAAAACTAAGATCTATAACCTTTGGAACCGGTTTAGTTAAATGAGATATCTTCCCTCGTCCCTTTAAAAACGTCCGCACAAATTGAGCCCACTGTAGATAGTTCTTCCCATCAAGTCGATAGGAATGATTCATCCCTGGTAGTTCACTAGTTGGAGTGCTCCCCATAGGCGGATCAAATGGGACACCATCTCTTTTTTTCACTGGGGTAATGGTTTCTAAAATTTCTGACATGATAGAAATGACGTAAAGATGGCTGAAAAACTGGAATCAGACTCTAACACAGTTGTGGCAATGATGACACACAGCAATAGAGAGAATTGAAAAAAGGACAGACTGCCTATGGCTCTGACACCATGTAGAAGCATAATGTTTTTACTTTCAATCTTATTCTCGTATGAAACTTTACAAGTCCTCTTACAGAGATGAGGATTATATAATATAGGAAACTGTTGAAAAAATAAAATAAGACCAGGCCGGGCCTTGAAGATTATCCATTATCATCTTTCTATTTATTTTTGTTATTTTTCTTTATTTATTTTTCTTTGTATTATCTTGTATTATTTCTTAGATTATCTTTTAGTGTTGTAATCTAGTAGAATAACATCTAGTCCTAGATAATAGGGTTGTAATGTAATCCTAAATCTTAGGAAACTTCTTTTATAAATATTTCTAATTCATATCAATAAAGTACGTGGGAATACTGCTTCCCTTTCTCCCTTTTTACATGGTACCAGAGCCTCGTTAATAGGTTAATTCAATAAAACCTAGTGCCTTCATTGCACTATCATTTCATTATGTTCAAGTGCCTTCATTGCACCGTCACTGTCAAAGTCAAAACACCACTGTCTGGCCACTACCTACTAGCACTGCCACCACCATTGGGTTCGTCGTCATCAGATTAGCTGACCACCATAGACCCACCGCCGCCAGAGTCTCCACGGGACCCCACATGTCGTCGCCAGTTTGCTTCTAACCCCACGCGTCAGCGCGTGAAGGCACGTATGTTGTCTTTTTGCCCCCAGCTGCTCCAGATCAGCCATCCGACATCTTTTTAGCCCATCCCTAGTGTCGAAATCCTTCGTGTTCATGTCTTCATATCGTATCATGATAGAAACATCCTCATTGAACACCCCATCTTCTACTCCTTCGTCTAATAAAATCGGAGAGCTAAATCCAGTTTATCAAAACCCTATAATAGGGGAGTTGTCGAGCCTTAATCAGTCCTACTGATTAGATGGTAGGAATTATCTTTAATGAGCTCAATTGGTGAAGACTGTTAAGCCAAATTGATCCAATCAACCTATTGTGTATTTTGATATTTAACAAAATATAATTTTAATAAAACTATTTTTGGTATATTTAAATCCCCTAATGGAGTTTTAATATATCTTATGATGGAAAAATATTTTAAGTATTATACTATTTTGTGTATCAAAATGAACCAAAAAATGCTATTTTTCTGAGTCTGGAAGATTAATATATTATAAGGGGATATATAAGAAAATGTTTTCATTTTGAAAAAAAACTATCTCCCTGCATTTTGATAACTAATATTCATTGTTGATAAAATAATTTTTAATGAATTTTTCAAGAAATAGAAGGTATGTATTTTGGAGGTGGTAAAATTGCTAAATTTTGAATTTGTACTAAAATCAAAATTTTATTTTTTCATTGTTATGGATTTTGATTTTTTAGATATTTTTATTGAATCCAAATGAGAGTTACTTTCTTATTTACATTAATATGTTGTAATGTATACATGTTATGGTTTATATCATCAAGCAAATCTAATTTTTCTAAAAATCTGGATTGAGAGTCGACTCCCGGTAAGGGATAGTCGACTATGGATTATGCAGAGTCGATGTAGCCGAGAGCAGATTTTGGCCAGTCGACTGTAGGCCAATGAAAGTCAATCGTTGGCATCTAGAATCGACTGTAGGTGTCACGGAGTCAACTATCGGTTAGAACAATCGACTTCCATACTCCAACGGTTGGATTTTTCTAGTCGTTACAGATCCGTTAGAAGCTCAAGTATATATATTGTTGAAACGAGGATAAGAAACTATGGCAAGATAGAGATAGGTTGTTTTTATCTTGTATTTATTTTTGTGTTTTATCTTCTTATTGTATATTTAAATTGATGTAATCTAGTCCTAGATATTAGATAAGTAATCTAGTCCTAAAATATAGGAATGTAATCTAGTCATAAGATATAGGAGAATTCTTAGGAGAATTCTTAGGAACTTTTTGTATAAACTCTATTATTGATATCAATAAAACCATCAAGGAATACCGCTTCCTTTTTCTACATATATCAAGAGTTTTTTTGGAAAAGGCTAATGCATAACCAATATGAATCTTTCTAAAGGCACTCTCAAGCACTCAAGAAAAGCAATCCAAGGCCCAAGTATTAAAGATACATCATTTGGAGCCCAAGGCATAGAAAAAGAAGTTTTCTTCTTATTGGTAACTCTTGTATTATTTATATTTTCCTTGTATCATCATTGTGTTTAATTCCATATTAGTTCAAGGTTATTTGAACATAGAATTTATTTGTATTAATTGAGGATTGTGAGTGGCATCCTAGAGCTCATTGTAATCTAGGTGAGTTGTATTAGTTTCTAGGGTGAACTAAGAGGAAAACATCGGTGTTGTGTAAAAGTTTCCTAGGTGAGTTTGTTGGAAAACCTAGGTGTGGCTACAATGGAACCTCAAGTGTCAGGTTGACCTTGAGAAAATGGACATAAGTGTTAGAGACACCGAACTACTATATATCTTGTGTTAATATTGTGGTTGTTTGTGTATTTATATTGCTATCACTTCCAAACAACATATATATTTATAATAAGTATTTTCTTTGTATAAGAAAAGCTCAAAAGTTTTAAAAAGAGAAGAATTTGGTTTAATAAATTTTTATCACTCAATTCACCCCCCTCTTGAGTGGCCATTGTGTGTCAAGGGGCCAACAAAGATCCTTCTTAAAGGACGCGATAAAGGAAGTCACTTGACAAACAATCCACCGAAAGAAAAAGATCCATCCTTCACTGTATGGGATGTGGAGGACTCAAGGATTATGTTCTGGTTGTGGAGTGCAATGCAACCAGACATAAGCAGGAATTTTATATTCCTAAGAACAGCCAAAGAGATCTAGGAGACAGTCCAATATACCTTCTCCAAGGTTAAAGATGCCTCCGTGATTTTTGAAGTGAAAACAAAGATTAACTCCACCAAATAAGGGCAGTTGACAGTGACCGAATACTACAACCAAATGAAGAGCTTATGGTTGGAGTTTGACCAATATCAAGCCATCAAGATGGTGTGCCAATAAGATGCTACAACTCTCAATCAAATAATTGAGAGAGACTAGATTGTGGAGTTCCCAGATGGGCTCAACCATGAATTCAACCAAGTAAGGGTGCAGGTTCTTGGTAAGGACAAACTCCTAAATTTAAATGAAGTTTTTGCTATTATAAGGAGTGAGAAAAATCGAAGATATGCAATGCTAACTGAGCACATCACCGAGGGATCAGCACTGATCATCAGTAAGCAAGAAGGAAAAGGAAACAAGGATGGAAAATCAGGTTTTTAGAACCCTGGAAGACATGGACCAGTTTCTCAGAATTGGGGTGCTAGCTCTAATCATGATGAGCAATAGTGTAGCTATTGCAAAAAGCCTCGACACACTAGGAAAACTTTTTTCAAATTACATGGGAAGGAAGCAATCTTGAGCAGGGTCGAAGGCTTCAAAAATATGAAACCCCAGAATTATCTACCCAATAAAAATCCCGAAGAAGAAGCTGATAAAGGAGAATCAGAGGCTAATCTAACTCAATTAAATACTGAGGAGTAAGGCAAGTTGAAGGCCTTTCTCCAAATGTTCCAAGATGGAGCCTTCTGCTCCTTAGTGCAGTAAGGTAGTACTCTTTCCTATTTTCTATTACAAAGAAAATATGTTTTGGATTTGTTTGATGAAACCGGTTTATTAGGAGGAAAAAGGGGACGGATACTAGAAGATCCCAATACAAAATTGCATGCAAATAAGGTTGGTCAAGAGGTAGACAAAGGGAGATTTCAGTGCTTGGTAAGGCGATTAATATATTTAGCACATACTAGGCCTGACATATCATTTGCTGTCAACTTAATCAGTTAGTTCGTGCATAATCCTAATGAGGAACATATGGTAGTAGTTAGGAAGATTCTATGTGTAAGGGCCCACTCCCGAATGTGCCCGCTAGCATAGGACATTCGAAAGGAGGTCATCACAAGGATGATATAGAACAATACCTCATAATAAACACACATTTATCTATTTTCACGCAGCGGAATATCAATAACTCTCATTACAAACCAATGTTTGATACGTCTGGGCTCTAAGGCCATACAAACTGAATATGAGACTCTAGTGCAAAATAACAAATTAAAATCTCATCAATCTATCTCACCAAAACGCAACTAGGATCTCCGAGTTGAGTGCCTCTGTACACCACTACCCTTGGGTTGTAGTCCCACTGGACTCGCCCTTAATGACTGTTTTACCCTTACCTGGAATGGCATAAGAAGATCAAGTGAGCCACAAGGCTCAGCAAGTTCTAGTACAAAGGAGCAGTATAAGGAAAGAGAAATCATGATGACACTGAGAGGAATGTACAACGACTTCATATCAATATTCAATTATATAAGTCAGGAAATCATATCTCATAGAATTATAAATTTCCATTTTTGTTCATGTATAATCATACAAGTGCATACATCATAAGTATAAATCTCATAGGCTCGTAAGCCACGATGCAAAATATGCATTAATCATCATATCAATAAATCAGCACATAACGTATCGAGCACAACCTGCCAGGCTATGGCCACCTCGTCCCGCGGCAGGCGCTCCTAGGGTACCCTTTATTTCCGCGCAAAATAATAAGTGCGCTAAGAATATATATATGAGCATCATGTACATGTATGCATCATGTATGCATTTACCAGCAATGTAAAATTTAAATTCTCGTTCTCAATATACATTTAATACCATTAAAGAATGTTATGACTAAAAAAATGTTATTTTTCCACCATACAATCGCTCTAATACATTAAGTAAATGTTTAATTAATATTAATAAAAATTTTCGGATGGGTACTGTAGCGGGGTACTATACGGATACGGTATGGTACTGTAACAAGATATTGTATGTATACTATACGAATACGGTATTATACTATAACGAGATACTATATGGTATTATATCGAGATACTATATAAGTACTGTATTGAGATACGGTATAGGTACTGTATCGAGATACTGTATAAGTACTGTATTGAGATACTGTATAGGTACTGTATGATACTATATTGATATACTGTATAGGTACTGTATTGAGATACAGTATAGGTACTGTATGGTACTGTATCGAGATACTGTATAGGTACTGTATCGAGATACTGTACAGGTACTGTATTGAGATACTATATAGGTACTGTATGGTACTGTATCGAGATACTGTATAGATACTGTATGGTACTGTATCGATATACTGTATAGGTACTGTAGCATCCGAATTTTTCACACATTAATTTGATATTTTTCTCACAATTTCATGGGACATTCGGGTATAGACATTAATTATCCAGATATCATTCACATATAAGATATACCAATAAATACACTACAATGAGCAATGAAAGTAAATAAACTCCCATCACAATGGAGGTGAAAAATGCCATTCACAGAAAAATATTGGGGTGAATCAAACCCCTTTTGAGACATCAAATAGACTCACAATATTTAGGGATTTTATACTATGTAAATACAAAAAAGAATTTAATAGAGATGCTACACATGGAAGGGGAAAAAAATAAAAGAAGAAGAAGAAATGATACTTGCCTGAGGATGAATAAATCAAGATGAAGCACCCGCACAGAAGCTCCAATTGCCACAGAAAATTTAACAGAATAGAAGCAGTAGAATGCGTAGGAGAAGAAGAAGAAGAAGAAGAATAGAATAAGAAGAAGAAGAAGAAGTCGTAAGGGAGAAGAAGAAAATGAGATAAAGAAAAAGAAAAAGAAGGTGTAAAAGTAGGAGTAAAAGGAAAAAGAAGAAGTAAAAATGAGAAGTGAAAGAAGAAAGGAGAAGTAAAAGAGGGAGTGAAAAATAAAGAAGAAGTGAAAGAAGAAAAAGAAAAGGGGTGTTTAAATTTTGTTATTATTATTATTATTATTATTATTATTATTTATTTTATTTATTTATTTATTTATTATTATTATGGTTATTTTTATTATTATTATTATTTTATTTATTATTATTATTTATTCATTTATTATTTATTTTTTTATTTTTTTATTATTATTATTATTATTATTTTATTTTATTTTTTTGTGTTGTATTGGGCTTAAGCCCAAATAAATGGCCCATCTTCTATTTCTTTAAAGGCCCAAGCCCAACTCTTAGCCCACTTGCCTTAATTAATTGAAGCCCAACTCATTATCCCATCCATTTAATTTAAACCCATACATACAAGCCCATAGATCTATCTCAACATTAAGAATCAATTTTGCTCAACTTATATAATAATTAAAATAAATTAATACATCATTCTAAAATTCTAGACTCAATAATGGGTCGTTACAGTTTCTCCCCCCCTTAAAAGAATTTGGTCCCCAAATTCCTGTCTGGTCACTCGAATAGCTGGGGGAAAAGACGCCTCATCTCCTCCTCGCGCTCCCAAGTAGCCTCATCTAAAGAGTGACGCTGCCACTGAATTTTAACAAGTGGAATCGATCGATTTCGTAGCACTTTCTCTTTCCGCTCCAAAATACTAACAGGTTTCTCCTCGTATGTGACATCCTCCTTGACTTCTATCGTGTGATAGTCGATGATATGCTGGGGATCCGGCACGTACTTCCTTAACATGGACACATGGAAGACGTTATGAACGCCAGCTAACTGTGGTGGCAAGGCCAACCTATAGGCCAAAAGGCCAACTCGTTCCAAGATTTCAAACGGTCCAATATAGCGAGGACTAAGCTTCCCCGACACCCCAAACCTGCGTACGCCCTTTATGGGCATCACTCTTAGCCATACGTGGTCCCCAGCTGAGAACTCCAAGTCTCGACGTCTTTTATCCGCATAGCTCTTTTGTCGGTCCTGTGCGACCTTCATTCTAGCCCTGATGATCCGAATCTTTTCTGATGTCTGCTCAACAATCTCTGGCCCCAATAATGTTCTGTCTCCAATCTCCTCCCAACAAATGGGTGATCTACACGGCCTGCCGTAAAGTACCTCATAAGGCGGCATACCAATACTAGAGTGGTGACTGTTGTTGTAGGCGAACTCTACTAGTGGCAGATGATCATCCCAACTGCCATGAAAATCCAACACACATGCCCTCAACATGTCCTCTAATGTTTGGATGGTCCTCTCTGACTGTCCATCTGTCTGAGGGTGGAACGCGGTACTAAACTTTAGCTTCGTCCCCAAAGCATCTTGCAACGCTCCCCAAAAGTGCGAAGTAAATCGAGGGTCCCGATCCGACACGATACTAGAGGGAACTCCATGTAATCTCACCACTTCCTCCACATATAATTTCGCCAGGCGGTTCAAAGGGTAAGTCTTCTTAATCGGTAGGAAATGGGCTGATTTCGTCAAACGGTCTACTATCACCCAAATAGCATCGCACCCCTTCGCTGTCCTTGGTAGCCCTGACACGAAGTCCATGGATATGTTATCCCACTTCCACTCTGGGATGGGCAACGACTGTAGGAGACCTGCTGGTTTTTGATGTTCTGTCTTAACCTGCTGGCACACTGCACACTGGGATATATATCTTGCCACATCTCTCTTCAGACCATCCCACCAAAACTGCCTCCGTAGATTCTGATACATCTTTGTCGTGCCGGGGTGAATCGTATAGCGGGACTTATGAGCCTCTGCCAAAATCTCGTTCCTGATCTCCGCATCATCTGGTACACAAATCCGATCTTGGAATAGTAGCATCCCATCGCCCCTTTGGCTGAAACCCACTGGGGAAAACTTCCCCACATCTGCCAAGATCTGGGCCAACTTCACATCGTGTGACTGTTGCACCCTAATCTGTTCCATCACATCAGGTTGTACCCTTAGGTATGAACAATACCCCATAGGTCTCTCTTCGGGTCCAGAGATAGATAACTCCCCCATCTGACTCAAAAGCATCCATTCCTGGGTCCTCATAGCCGCCATATAAGCCCCTCGACGACTCAATGCGTCGGCCACCACGTTGGCCTTCCCCGGATGGTACAAGATCTCACAATCATAGTCCTTCAAAAGTTCCATCCACCTACGTTGCCTCATGTTCAACTCCTTCTGGGAGAAAAGGTACTTTAAACTTTTATGGTCAGTATAAATCTCCACCTTCTCTCCATAGAGGTAATGCCTCCAAATCTTGAGAGCAAACACTACTGCCGCCAACTCCAAGTCATGGGTAGGGTAGTTCACCTCATGTTTCTTCAATTGTCTCGAGGCATAGGCATTCACTCGTCCATCCTGCATCAATACACATCCGAGACCTGAGTGTGACGCATCACTGAAGATGGAAAATGTCTCTTCACTCCTAGGAATAGCCAATACCGATGCTGAGGTTAGCCTCTTCTTCAACTCCTCAAAGCTACGCTCACAAGCCTCGTTCCATTCGTACTTGACTCCCTTCCGAGTCAACTTTGTCATAAGAGAGGAAAGCCTAGAGAAACCCTCAATGAATCTTCTGTAGTAACCTGCTAGCCTCAAAAAGCTCCTGATGCCAGTCACTGTAGTCGGTTGTGGCCACTCAATCACTGCCTTCACTTTTTCAGGGTCTACTGAAATACCCTCACCAGATACTACGTGTCCCAAGAAGCCAACCTGTCGCTGCCAAAAATCACACTTACTGAACTTGGCATACAACTGCCTCTCCCTCAGCCTCTGCAATGCCAGCCTAAGGTGGGTCTCATGGTCCTCCAAACTCGGCGAGTAGATGAGTATGTCATCAATGAACACTATAACAAAGCTATCCAAATACTCTCTAAACACCCTGTTCATCAAATCCATGAAGACTGCCGGGGCATTAGTCAACCCAAATGGCATGACCACAAACTCATAATGGCCGTACCTAGTGCAAAAAGCAGTCTTCTTTACATCTTCTTCTCTAACCCTCACCTGATGGTATCCAGACCTCAAGTCAATCTTCGAAAAGACGGATGCTCCACGTAACTGGTCCAACAAGTCATCAACACGGGGGAGGGGATACTTGTTCTTCAACGTCACCTGATTCAACTGCCGGTAGTCAATGCATAATCTCATGGATCCATCCTTCTTCCTCACGAATAAAACTAGAGCACCCCAAGATGAGGCACTCGGGCGGATGAATCCCTTCTCAATCAATTCCTCCAACTGCACCTTTAGTTCTTTCAATTCATTTGGAGCCATCCTGTAAGGAGCCCTAGAAACTGGCTGCGTACCTGATACTAAGTCAATAAAGAACTCAACCTCCCTCGATGGCGGCAATCCTGGCAACTCTTCAGGAAATACATCAGGAAATTCACAGACTACCAGAATATCTGGCAATTCCACCTTGTCCTCCTTACCAGTCGTCACTAAATCCAAATATGCCTCGCAACCATGTCGCATTAATTTCTCTGCCTTCATCACCGAAATCAAGGGTGTGGAGCTCATTGGTTTAATGCCTCTATACACAACAATTGGCTGATGAGGCAACTCAAAATGAATTACCTTATGCCGACAATCAACCTTAGCATAGTGTTGGGATAGCCAGTCCATGCCCAGAATAAGATCAAAATCTTTTATGTATAGCACCACCAAATTCCCCGGGAACTCCTTATCGTGCACCATGATTTTACAATCCCTATACACCTCACTACCCACCATTTTCGTATCTCCCGGAGTAGTCACAATCAAATAATATGGTAACAATGTACTGGAAATTGGAATATGACATACAACCCGAGGTGCAACAAAAGAGTGTGTGGATCCCGTATCAAATAAAACACAAACATCAATATCATATAAGGATAAGATACCTTGCACTGTGTCTTTCCCTTGCTCTGCTTCAGCTATAGTCAAGGCGAACACTCGCCCCTGGATGTGGGGTCTATCAGCATCTGCGGTGCTCTGTCCTGGTGATAGTGCCAATGATGGTGCCATCCCCTGAAGTCTAAGCACTGACCTCCTCTGCCCAGATCTATCACTCTGATACCCCGGCCTTTGGCCTCCTCGTTGGGGTGGCACTGAACAAACGTTGGCCTTATGGCCCTTTCGCCCACATTTAAAACATGTCACCTCCTGGCTGCTTGCTCTACCTGACCCTTGAGGGCAGTCCCTCTGTACGTGCCCCGCCTGACCACAAGTGTAACATGTCACCCCTCTATCGTAGCGGCATGGGTCACGATGCCTCTTTCCACATGTCTTGCATGGGGGGACGTCTGGCGCGCCTCTCGAAGGCCCTGGTGCACCCTTCCTCTTCCTGTCATTGCCCTGTCCCTGGGCTGAGCCTGACCCCTTAGTAGCTGCCAGGGCTGCTCTCAGCTCGCTCCTCTCCCTCTCAATGATGTATGCCCGATGTACCAGTGTAGAATAGTCAGTGAACTGCGCACCTGCCAGCTGAAATCGAATCTCCACTCGCAGCCCTCTCAAGAACTTGGTCGCTTTCTTCTCATCAGTGTCTACTACCTCGGGGGCAAAGAGTGCTAGGGAGGTGAACTCCTCCTCATACTGAGCCACTGACCTGTTCCCCTGGGTCAACTCGATGAACTCGTATGTCTTCTGGCTACGAACCCAGGCAGGAAAATAATTGGCGTTGAAGAGTTCCCTAAATTCAACCCAAGATGGCTCCCTGTTCCTGAATCGCAGTCTGGCCGTCTCCCACCACCTCTCAGCTGCTCCCCGAAATAGGTATGTGACTAGCTGTACCTTATGTGCATCAGTGCATCCTATGGTCCGCAGATGTTTCTCTATTGCCATCAGCCACTCTTCTACAACCAGAATGTCGTTTCCCCCTCTGAATTCTGATGGCCTGAGTGCCATGAAGTTCCTCACCAACTGACTGCCAGCATTACCATCCATGCCCTGAGGCTCAACCTCCTGCTGCACTGGGTTCGACGTCTGACCATTAACATTTTCTTGTAAGACTGGCTCATTCCCTGCTACCGGCGGCGCCTGTCCTGGCCTGCCCTGATGGGCCATGAAATCCTCGAAATGCCTCAACATGGAAGTCATCGTGCCCCTTAACTCACTAACCTCTTGGCGCAACTCTGCCACTGAATCTGTAGGAGTAAGTGGTGTTGGGGGTGGTGTAGGGTTAGGTACAGGTGCAGGCTCCGGAATGGGATCAGGACCTGGAGCAAGAATTGCCCGGTTGCCTCGGGCCCGTGTCGGCGGCCTTCCTCGGCGTCCCCTCATTTCCTGTACAACCAAAAGACCTTTTAGTACTCCATCTTAACTTAGTCTCACTAGACTACTAAACACACATCTACTCTACCCACCAATCCTAAGTGTACAGAGACTCTCCTCACTCTTATACTTTATCGCTCTGATACCAAAACTGTAAGGGCCCACTCCCGAATGTGCCCGCTAGCATAGGACATTCGAAAGGAGGTCATCACAAGGATGATATAGAACAATACCTCATAATAAACACACATTTATCTATTTTCACGCAGCGGAATATCAATAACTCTCATTACAAACCAATGTTTCATACGTTTGGGCTCTAAGGCCATACAAACTGAATATGAGACTCTAGTGCAAAATAACAAATTAAAATCTCATCAATCTATCTCACCAAAACGCAACTAGGATCTCCGAGTTGAGTGCCTCTGTACACCACTACCCTTGGGTTGTAGTCCCACTGGACTCGCCCTTAATGACTGTTTTACCCTTACCTGGAATGGCATAAGAAGATCAAGTGAGCCACAAGGCTCAGCAAGTTCTAGTACAAAGGAGCAGTATAAGGAAAGAGAAATCATGATGACACTGAGAGGAATGTACAACGACTTCATATCAATATTCAATTATATAAGTCAGGAAATCATATCTCATAGAATTATAAATTTCCATTTTTGTTCATGTATAATCATACAAGTGCATACATCATAAGTATAAATCTCATAGGCTCGTAAGCCACGATGCAAAATATGCATTAATCATCATATCAATAAATCAGCACATAACGTATCGAGCACAACCTGCCGGGCTATGGCCACCTCGTCCCGCGGCAGGCGCTCCTAGGGTACCCTTTATTTCCGCGCAAAATAATAAGTGCGCTAAGAATATATATATGAGCATCATGTACATGTATGCATCATGTATGCATTTACCAGCAATGTAAAATTTAAATTCTCGTTCTCAATATACATTTAATACCATTAAAGAATGTTATGACTAAAAAAATGTTATTTTTCCACCATACAATCGCTCTAATACATTAAGTAAATGTTTAATTAATATTAATAAAAATTTTCGGATGGGTACTGTAGCGGGGTACTATACAGATACGGTATGGTACTGTAGCAAGATATTGTATGTATACTATACGAATACGGTATTATACTATAACGAGATACTATATGGTATTGTATCGAGATACTGTATAAGTACTTTATTGAGATACGGTATAGGTACTGTATCGAGATACTGTATAAGTACTGTATTGAGATACTGTATAGGTACTGTATGATACTATATTGATATACTGTATAGGTACTGTATTGAGATACAGTATAGGTACTGTATGGTACTGTATCGAGATACTGTATAGGTATTGTATCGAGATACTGTACAGGTACTGTATTGAGATACTATATAGGTACTGTATGGTACTGTATCGAGATACTGTATAGATACTGTATGGTACTGTATCGATATACTGTATAGGTACTGTAGCATCCGAATTTTTCACACATTAATTTGATATTTTTCTCACAATTTCATGGGACATTCGGGTATAGACATTAATTATCCAGATATCATTCACATATAAGATATACCAATAAATACACTACAATGAGCAATGAAAGTAAATAAACTCCCATCACAATGGAGGTGAAAAATGCCATTCACAGAAAAATATTGGGGTGAATCAAACCCCTTTTGAGACATCAAATAGACTCACAATATTTAGGGATTTTATACTATGTAAATACAAAAAAGAATTTAATAGAGATGCTACACATGGAAGGGGAAAAAAATAAAAGAAGAAGAAGAAATGATACTTGCCTGAGGATGAATAAATCAAGATGAAGCACCCGCACAGAAGCTCCAATTGCCACAGAAAATTTAACAGAATAGAAGCAGTAGAATGCGTAGGAGAAGAAGAAGAAGAAGAAGAAGAAGAAGAATAGAATAAGAAGAAGAAGAAGAAGTCGTAAGGGAGAAGAAGAAAAGGAGATAAAGAAAAAGAAAAAGAAGGTGTAAAAGTAGGAGTAAAAGGAAAAAGAAGAAGTAAAAATGAGAAGTGAAAGAAGAAAGGAGAAGTAAAAGAGGGAGTGAAAAATAAAGAAGAAGTGAAAGAAGAAAAAGAAAATGGGTGTTTAAATTTTGTTATTATTATTATTATTATTATTATTATTTATTTTATTTATTTATTTATTTATTATTATTATGGTTATTTTTATTATTATTATTATTTTATTTATTATTATTATTATTATTTATTCATTTATTTTTTATTTTTTTATTTTATTATTATTATTTTATTTTATTTTATTTTTTTGTGTTGTATTGGGCTTAAGCCCAAATAAATGGCCCATCTTCTATTTCTTTAAAGGCCCAAGCCCAACTCTTAGCCCACTTGCCTTAATTAATTGAAGCCCAACTCATTATCCCATCCATTTAATTTAAACCCATACATATAAGCCCATAGATCTATCTCAACATTAAGAATCAATTTTGCTCAACTTATATAATAATTAAAATAAATTAATACATCATTCTAAAATTCTAGACTCAATAATGGGTCGTTACACTATGTTATCTCAAAGCTACACTTGGAAAAGGGATTCTATTTACTCCTAGGACGGACTTGAGGCTTCAAGACTATACGAATGCTGATTATGGTGGTTCTTTATTTGACTGAAGATCCACAATTGGGTATTGTGTATTCCTATGAGGGAATTTGATATCCTGGAGGAGTAAAAAACAAGGGGTGGTGGCTAGATCAAGCTATGGCTCTAGGTGTGTGTGAACTCTTGTGGGTCAAGATCATTCTAAAAGATTTAACAATTTCAATGCCAAGGCCAATTGAACTTTTGGGAGATAATCAATCGACTATAAGCATAGCCCACAATCCGGTGCAGCATGAAAAAAAAAAGCATATTGAGATTGATAGGCATTTCTTAAAAGAAAATTTGGATGTAGGTCTCTTGCAGATTTCCTATGTTCCATCTACTCAACAAGTGGCAGATGATGTCCTCACCAAGGATCTCTATAGTACACAGTTTGAAGCCTTAGTGAGCAAGATGGGGATGATTAACATGCACTCCCTAGCTTGAGGGGAAATGTTAAAGAAATAAAATAAGATCGGGCCGGGTCTTGAAGATTATCCATTATCATCTTTCAATTTATTTTTTGTTATTTTACTTTGTAATATCTTGTATTATTTCTTAGATTATCTTTGTATTACCTTTTAGTGCTGTAATCTAGTAGAATAGCATCTAGTCCTAGATAATAGGGTTGTAATGTAGTCCTAAATCTTAGGAGAATTCTTATGAAATTTCTTGTATAAATATTTTTTATTCATATCAATAAAGTGTGTGAGAATACCGCTTCCCTTTCTCCCTTTCTACAAAAACAACAAAAACAAAGAATTAACTATATACAATTAAGAAGTTTCCTAAACAAGAATAGGAAAGTTCCCTAAACCTGAATTCAGAAACCTCCAAAAACAGAATTTAGAAATCTCTAAAAAACAGATCAGCTGGATTAAGACACTTCCAAACTTCTAATTCCACAAGATTTAACAGTAACAATATTTATTGTGTGAACACAACATATCCAGCCGTTATCCCACTATGTGGGGTTGGCTACATGAATTCTAGACTTCTATGTGGGTTACATCCCAACAGATAGTTTGTCTAGAATTCATATTTGGATCCGACTAGGTTTTACGCTGGCTGTCGGCTACCTAACGCAACCCTCCTCCTTTATCCGGGCTTGGGACCGGCAGTGGATAATATTTATTGTGTGAACGCCCTAATAATTTGAAAATTCATCTATTTACGAAGCATTGAAGCTGAAGCAACAAAACAAAATTGATACAAGGAAAGATGATAAAATAACGATTTAAAAGAAGATAAAAGAAGGAAGCAACTGAGAAACAACAGAAACTGGCATGGAAATAATCTGCATAAATTATTCAAGAACAATGCAAAAATAAAGATGAAAACAATTTATGAAAGTATTCAAATGTAAAGTATGCCAACTTACAAGGGTTCAGAGACATTATAGAGCGCCATGTTACTCAGAATGTGCACTCAATTATGAAAAGTCAACACCTTAATGCAAAAGTTGCACTCAGTTCTATGGCTTTCTACATAAATTTCACAAGAATATTTGGTAATTTTGAAGAGGTAATGCATCAGTGGGGGAGCGTTTCAAAGTTTGCGACACATGGGAACATTCACCAATTTTTTTTGAAGTCACAAGTTCAATTCCAGGAACGAATCTAATTAAGGAGGGGAAAAATAGGAGAGATTTAAACAATGTCTTTGGTAGGAGTGTTCAAATAAACTGCCGCACTGCAGTTTCTGGTCGAACCGGACTGGACCAGATCAAATCGGTTGGTTTTTTTAAACTGGCGGTTCGGTTTGGTTCGAAAAATTGCCAAACCGCACGGTTCGCGGTTTGGCAAACCGGCGGTTCGGTTTAAAACCGAACCGCCTGTATATGTAATATATAATTTAAAAAATATATAATTTATATATTATAAATATAAAAATTAAAAAGGGGCAGCAGACTCTCTCGACTCTTCCTCTCCTCGTTCTCTCCCGAGTCTCCCCTTTCCCCCCAACCAAACCCTAACCCTATTGCTTGAACCAAACCGCACCCACCTACGCCTGTCGCACTACACCCTCTTTCTCTCCCATTTCCCTCGGATGATCGTCGATCGACGCCAACCCACCGACAGCCCCATGCCGTCGCAGGCTCGCAGCAGTCAGCACCTCACGTCGTCGCAGTCAGCACCTCACACCGACGGCCCCCACGCCATCGCAGGCTCGCAGCAGTCCGACGCCCGTCGCCCCATTTTCTTCCTCTTCCCATTCCGATCGTCGATCGCCAGTATGCTCTCTCTCTCACTTTTTGTTGATTATTTTTTAGTGCAAGTTTTTGGTACTCAAGCAATGGACTCACTTCAGCGACGGTTTCGTCTTGTACTATACTAGCTTATTAGGGTCCTTGGGGATGTGTTTGTGCTACGTTTGCTAGCAGATCTGGGACGGGCTGCAAAATTTTTGAAACCACGAAAATCGAACCGCAAAATGCAGTGCGGTTCGGTTCGATTTTCCGCACCAAATCAAACCGCTTGGTTTGATTTGGTAGAAAACTGAGCTTGCGGTTCGGCGCATTAAACCGGCTCAAAACCGGCCAAACCAAACCGCGAACACCCCTAGTCTTTGGAAAGAAGCGAGTTATGCTGTCATCTTTGAGTGAAGTGTGGTTGAGCTAAATAGTTGCATAAGATATAGGTTTAAGGGTTTAAGTTTTAACTGGATCGATACTGCAAATCAAGGACACAAAACCACATATATAAATCATTCTTTCTCAATCTCATCATCATCATCAATTGCACCTAATATTGACCAAGTTATGGTCAGTGACACGGCATCAATGTGTTGATTGACTTATAGAAGTCTCATCGATAATCCAAATCCATGTAAAAGAATAATGTGGCAAAATTTTACACCAGATGCCCTTCCAAACACAACATTCTAGTGAGGAAATAATGAGATAAAAACACCATGTTTATATGGAAAGGTTTTTGCATAAGATAAGAATGAAGATAATTGATATGGTTATGTTTCACACATAGTTGATATTATGAAACCAATCTGTACAACATGGAAATATGAGAATATGAATTACAACATATCCAGCGTTTATCCTACTATGTGGGGTCGGCTATATGAATTCTAGACTTTCATGTATTTCTGTCTTTTGTCATATCTTCATTTAAACTTATACACTTTATATCAAATTTTAATGTCTCTCCCAAAATCTTCTTGGGTCTACCTCTACCTCTTTTTTTGACTAATTATTCCATTTCATCAACTCCCCTCGCAGGAATGTCTCTTGGTCTTCTTCTCACATGACCAAACCATGTTAGTCTAGTCTCTCTCATCTTTTTCTCGATTGGCACTACTTCTATCTTATTACGAATAAGCTCATTTCTAATTTTATCTTTTCTTATATGGTCGCACATCCATCTTAGCATCCTCATCTCCGCTACGCTCATCTTTTACTCATGCTGGTATTTGACTGCCCAATATTTTGAGCCATACAACAAGACTGGTCTTATAGATGTCCTATAGAATTTTTCTTTCAGTTTTAATAGGATTTTATCATCACATAACACCCCCATGCATTTCTCCATTTTAGCCAACCTACCTTAATTCTATGCGTGACATTCTCGTGAATTTCTCCATCTTTTTTGAATCACTGGTCCCAAATATCGAAAATGGTTTTTTTTTTTTTTTTGTATGACTTGGTCTTCCAATTTTATTATAACATCCTCTACTCTTACATTCTTACTAAATTTACATTCCATATATTATGTTTTTCTTCTACTTAATTTAAATCCCTTAAATTCTAAATTATTTCTCCACAACTCAAACTTAGTGTTCACTCCCTCTTTTGTTTCATCCACCAACACTATGTCATCTACAAATAGCATATACCATGGCACCTCTATCTAAATGTGTTTAGTAATTTCATCCATTACTAAAAAAAATAAGTATAGATTAACTTGTCTCCAAGGTCATCCTATCAAGCCTTTTAAACTTTCTAAAATTTCATAACAAGATGATTCAAGCACTGTTAGCTGTTAAAAAGAGAAGAGACAGGACATAGAAAGCATCTCCAGTACACAAAGCAACTCACTTTGCAAGAGTTAGGGGAGGGTCAAATTTATACAGTCGTCTCCTTGCTTTTTTTATTAATAGATTGTTTCCACATCTCAAACCCAAGACCTTCTGATTACAAAGGAATAACCTTACAATTTCTTCCAAGGTTTGCTCTAAAAAAAATAAGAAGAAAAAGAATAAAAAAAGCAAAAGAGAAACACATAAAAAAAATAGAAAGAGGGATTGCTTGACGTCTTTATTGAGGCTTTATTTTTCGACAAATAGTCAAATACAATGCAAGGGTAATTATATGAAACTCTACTCATCAACATCATCCCAAGCCTTATATCTCATACTAATATCTTTTGTAAGGCTATTATATCTCATGTTGTGTTTAAAATTTGATAACAAAAATTCAACAATTTTTACTCTAGCTGTAAGCTACTTAAGGCAACTCCCCTTCACCTGAGCTTGGAACCAACTCTGTGATAAAGAGAAATACCTTCAGCATAAGAGGACGTTGAGAGGGGTATTTATTTAAACCTTTGACTATTGCAGTGGTGGATCCACGTGTGAGCTACCTCCACAATTAAAATTAATTTTTTATATTAAAAATTAATTTTTTATATAAAAAAATTAATCTTTTAATATAAAAAATTAATTTTTTAATAATTTACAATCCACCCCTAGTAAAAAAAAATTTATAATCCACCCCAAAATCTGTGATATACAGTTCTACATCTCAAAAAAATAAATTTCAGCCTCCCCCTACACCAATTTCTTGATCCACCCTGGACTATTGCATAAAAATTAAACCTGCACATGCTATTTTCTTCGCATGCATACCTACAGCTTGGGCATAAAAATACCATGAATCATCCAATGGGCAAAAAAGTAAAGAGTTCAAAAATCAATGGGTAGGAAGTTTTAGTTATATATATTCTAGAGGTGTTAAATAAAAAGTAATTATAAAATTCAAACAGGGTATCAACAGACTTGAACTGGCTTATGCATGATGTCAAAGATAATCCTACATTTTCCAACCCCCGATGCCTCTTTTCAATCTTAGCATGCACGCACGTCACGCCTACCTAAAGTTGAAACGGAAACTATTTATTAGAGAGACGGGAAGGGTCAAAGATAAAGAGTAAACTAACCAATTGAGAGAGATCGTATTCAATAGCATTAGTTCCCACTCCAGACAATAGCAACAGCGGATGATTCCTTGGAGGAGCCTGCACGTTACAGACATGTACTATTCAGAACATATCTCATAAACCAAGTGATTTGGATGAATCAAGTGAATAGCATAAATGAAACAATTAGAAGTACATCTCATCCAGTCATACGTGAGTTCATTGAGCACACAAGTGATTTAGATAAACCAAGTAGTCAGAAATTAGGTTAGCCATGAGTAAATGAATTCAAAAGTCCTCTTTCTTTCCTATTCGTACATCCGAGACAAAAATCAGGGGACGTTGTGAAAGAAAATGATATGAGAAAGAAAATGGACCTCAGGAGAAGGAAAGTAGCGCCAGAGAGCGAGCCTCCAGTTGGTATTGGGAACGGAGACGTAATGGAGCTCATCGGCTGTGCACACCGATGGCTTGTTACCCACCTTCTCCCCTGCCGCGGCAGCATCGGGAATCTCGCTTTCGTTGGTGGAGAAAGATCTCACCCTCACCGTCAAACTCCGCGGTGGCAGAGGCCGAACAGCGGCTACCCCGCGGTGGAGCAACAGAGTCTGACAACAAAGTCAATGCCACGTCATGTCACGAAGATTCTCGATTCAGGGTTGTATCTATCCCAGCGTCTTCCGGTTTTTTTTGTTTTTTTATAGAAGACAATGGACACGCCATGTGTTCCAGATGCGATAATAAGGTTGCTTCTGTTGTTAAAAAGGCTAAATTCATAATTTTTTTTTTTATTGTGATATTCTTAATTTAACTTATTTTTAATTGCATAAATTAATATAATGTAAATTCACCTCATAACTTTTTTTTTTATGACACCCTCAAATTTTGTTTGATCTCAACCAATTTCATATCATATGAACACTTGATTAGAGTGACACACAATATGTGTTGTGCACTCATCTAGTAGATAATGGTAGATTATTAGTATTAATTATGTAAATTATATTTGTATTAAAAAATTAAAATAAGCAGAAGAGATAAATTCAATTCCTTTATTTCTTTTTTTTTTTAAACCAAATTTATTTTGAACACCAAAATTCACCCACCAAAACAAGGAGAATTGGGTAAATCTCCAACCCAATTCCCAATTCAATCACCTCACATTCATTGTTATCGTCATCTTTGTTGGAAGATGGACCAAACACAAAAACAATAGTATTTAACTAGGCTAGATTGGGAGGTTTTGAAATCGAAACTAATACAATATCGAAAGTTTGAATTATGCTCTCATTAATATATTGTGCTATCGATTAAAATTTTGAGGCAACAAATCTCAAATTATCAAAAGCGCATAAATATTAGTTGTAGTTCCAAAATGATCAAAGTGTTCACATGGAGTGAAAATAGTTGGTTCAATGGTGTAATTAGAATCAAACAAAGTTGAATATGTCATAATAAAAAAAATGAAAATAAAAAGATAAATTTATGCCATATTGGTTGTTCAAGGGTTCAATTGGCACCAATCAAAGTTAGAGAATGCCATAATGATAAAAATAAATAAAAGTTAAGGATGAACTTATAGGTTTGTTTTTGTTAAAATATTGAATGCGCACCCTCAATAATTAGAAAATGTAACATTTGATTTTGAATATGTAAATCATGAAGATTTCATATCTTATTTATTAAATTTTAGTGCATGTATGAACGCTATTTTTATATGATTTTGAATATATAAATCATGAAGATTTCATATCTCATTTATTAAGAATTGTTATCTTACTTATTTATCATGATAGAATGTTAGTACTTGTATAAACATGCTCTATTTTTATATGGTTTTAAATATGTAAATCAAGAAAATTTTGTGTCTCATTTATTAAAAATTATTATTTGACGTATTTATCATTATAGAACATTAGTGTGTATGAACACAT
Source organism: Diospyros kaki (assembly GCA_036245055.1). Classification (NCBI taxonomy): domain Eukaryota; kingdom Viridiplantae; phylum Streptophyta; class Magnoliopsida; order Ericales; family Ebenaceae; genus Diospyros; species Diospyros kaki. Next base: position 8,974,282 of record BSEG01000010.1, read on the forward strand.
CCTATTTCAATGGTGACACTTTACATAGATGATTAGCTAATAATATTAAATAATTTACTAAATTTATTGTAATCTTTCAATAATTAAAAAATATAATATTTAATTTTTTATACATAAAATATCTTAATATATATATATATATTAAAGTAATAGAGTTGTTGCGAACAATTTTCAATCCAAAAAAGCTACCTCTAAAATTTGCATTAAATTTACATTAGTTTTCTAATGTTATTAATTAATCAATCAAAAATAAATATTTTCTATCATATCCTCTCATCAATTAATCCATCAATTAATTAAAAATAAATATTATTTCTAAAAAATATGAATAGACAACTTAAACTATTAATTAAGTGATAAAAAATCATCCATATTTTTTAATATTTTCAATATTTTGTTATTATTGCATAAATTAAATTTTAATAGTATAAATCAAAATCCATATTTTCAATATTATTGCACACAATTTCTTGCCAAAAAGCTATCTTTAATTTTTTTTTCAAGAAGTAATATTCCTTTCAGTTAAAAACGTGTTATTGAATCATATGAAAACATGTTATGCAACATTCAAATTCTAAACTATTTGATTTTCGTGTATAGACTGCTCTATTATCTAATATTGAAAATTTAAAAGTGTGTATCAGCAATAACCAATGAGTTTTCCAATGTTATTAATTACTCGAAAATAAATATTTTCTGTAATATCTTTTCATCAATTAATCCCTCAATCAATCAAAAATAAATATTATTTTTGAAAAAATAATATTTATTTTTAATGTTTTGTTATTATAGCATAAATTAAATTTCAATAGTATAAATCAAAATCCATATTTTCAATATTACTGCACAGTTTCCCGCAAAAAAAACTGCATTTAATTTTTTTTTTCAGCAAGTAATATTCATTCCAGTTAAAAACGTATTATATATTGAATCCCTTTGAAAACGTGTTATGCAATATTCAGATTCTGAATTGTTCAATTTTCGCACATATATTGCTCTATTATCTGATATTAAAAATTGAAAAGTGTGTATCAAGACACAAGATTTTCATTCTAAGGATGTCATTGACTCTATCAGATTTAAGATTGTTGTTCAAGTTTTACATAAGACAATTTTTTTGTGATAAGGAAAAATAACAAACAAACTCAACTACAAATGTTGGATTCAAATAAGTTTTTAAAAATTTATAATATTTAATTTTATTATAAATTACATTTCTTATGATATTTATAATTTAATAAAACTAAATTACGATATTTTTAATATTTATTAAAATTTTATATATTTTTTATGTCTCCATTTATGAATTAATTTTTCGTGCATCGCTGCGAACCAAAATGATATAAAAAGTCTGACGCTGCGAACCAAAATGATATGAGAACAAAATGGACCTGAGGAGAAGGAAAGTGGCGCCAGAGAGCGAGCCTCCAGTTGGTATTGGGGACGGAGACGTAATGGAGCTCATCGGTGGTACACACCGATGGCTTGTTACACACCTTCTCCATGGCCGCGGCAGCATCGGCAATCTCGCTTTCGTTGGTGGAGAAAGATCTCACCCTCACCGTCAAACTCCACGGTGGCAGACGCGGAACGGCGGCCACCCCGCGGTGGAGCAACGGACGGTGGCCGGGGTTGCGACGGACGAAAGCGGATACGATTTGGAGCGCCGACGGTAGGTTGGGCTGAATCATTGAAACTATCTTTGAAAATAATTTTAATTTAATAAAAAAAATAACTTAGGGAATCAATTCAACAGGGCTTCTGTTCTGTTCCTTCTTCAGTTGACCGAAAACAGAGCAAAGCGATCCACTCAAAATCAAAAGGGAACGTGAGAGCAATAGAAAATTTTAAAGTAAAGAACTCCCCTAATCAGAGCAAAGCATGTTCCGGTTTTTTCTCTTTTTTATAGAAGACGGATGTAGGACAATTGGCAAGCCATGTGTTCCAGATGCGATAATAAGGTTGCTTCTATTGTTAAAAAAGGCTAAATTCTTAACTTGACCTTTTTAATTTTTATTTTTTTTATTGTGACATTCTTAATTTTGTTTGTTTTTAATTGCACTTCTAATCAATTAATATAATATAAATTTATCTCTTAATTTCTATCATTTTTTTATTATGACACCCTCAACTTTACTTAGTCCCAACTAATTTCACGCCATATAAATTTTGGATATAATGATTCACAATGTATAATATGCACTCGCCTAATAAAAAATGACGAGATTATTTATGTTAATGATGTGAATTTTATTTATATTAAAAAAAATCAAAACCAGTAAAAGAGGTAAATTCAAGTCTTATCTTTCCTTTTCTGTTTTCTTAAATGAAATTTCTATATAACACCAAAATCCACCCACCAAACAAAAGAAGAATCGAACAAATCCCCAATACAATTCTCAATCCACTCATCGCACCTTTATTGTCATCATCATCTTTGTTGGAAGATAGAGTAGGAGCAGAAGTAGTATTATTTAACTGGTCAGATTGGGAAGTTTTGAAATCGAAACGAATATGGTATTGAAAGTTTGAATTATGTCCATATTAACATCAACAATAGATTGTATGGTCTATTCAAACCTTGAGGCAACATACCTCAACTTATCAAAAGCACGTAAATATCAGTCATAACTCCAAAATGGTTCAAATGTTCATATGACGTGAAATTGGGTTGGTTCAAGGTGCAATTAAGATCAAGCAAAGTTGAGAATGCCATAATAAAAAAGGTGAAAGTTGAGAGGTGAAATTAAGCCATATTGATTGGTTTAAGGGTGCAATTGGAACCAAACAAAGTTGAGAATACCACAATAAAAAAAAGTGCAAAATGAAGGGTGAATTTATGCATTTAGCCTTATTAACATATTGAATACACATGCTTAATAATTAAAAAAAATGTAATGTTTGATTTTTACTATGTAAATCATGAAGATTTTATATCTCATTTATTAAAAATTGTTGTCTTACATATTTATCACGACAAAACATTAGTGCATGTATGAACAAATCTCATTTTCGATAATGACACTCCACATAGATGACTAGTTCGCAATACTTGAATAAGCTAATAAGTTTGTTATGCTCCCTTAATAAGTAAAATTATAATATTTGATTCTTGATATGAAAAATGTCAAAATTTTGTATTTCAATTATTAAAAATTGTTGTTTTAATTGTTTATTATGCAATACAAAAGATGATATAAATAAGAGAGTATCAAAGCGATGGAACCAAGTTCAAAAAGAAATGATAGAGATTAGTTCTATCATATTTTTTGATTGAGTATAGAAGAAAATGGTGTTTTTTGAGTTAGTGATTTAGAGATTTAGGTGTTTAAGATTTATTTATTTAAAATTTAATATTTTTTTAAACTATGAGTAATTTAGTCTATTTTCCATCAAGATAAATTTTAATATGATATATTTCATTGACATAATTTTTTCATAACATAACACTTTTTCTTTTTTATGCGTACGTCTTACGTGGCATAAGTAATGACTCTATTTACTCTCAATTTGAATAAGGATTCTTATGTAATGTGTTAGTTTTGATTTGACGAGGGAATAGGAAAATTTGTGTTGAATGATGATGATCAAAATAGTATGTTAAAGATAAATATGCTTGAAAGAATAATCAAGTAAGGTATATACACAGTAATTGAGTTGATCAAAGTTTTTAATCGAGTAATACAACAAAGTTCTTAAATCAAGTCAAATTATAGATTCTGATAATCGAGTAATAAACTCCATTCAATCAAGTAAGTATTTGATTCAATTCTTGTATTCGAGTAAAAACTTGTATATACTCGAGTAATTCTTGTGTCAAGAAAATCTTAGGCTAAAAGTCAAAGTAAGAAGATTTTATAATCGAGTGCATTTTGTTTGTAATCAAGTAAACATTAGCTATTCAATAGGAAATTGATTATAAATATAAGTATATTTGAGTAAAGGTTCAATGTATTCAATTAAATAAGAGTGTGTTTGATTGCATATATTTATCATAAAAAATGTATAATTATTACTATATTTTCTATGGAAGCAATCAAATACTCTTAATTTTTCTATGAAAAATTGTATATGGTACAAACATTTAAACTTTTTTTTTCCATGAAATTCATTTTTCAAGAAGGTGGGGTGGTTCTTAGTTTACCTAGAATTAAATTATAGGTAATGCAAATGCAATCGAAGACACCCTAAAGTGTTTGTATTCAAGTAAATAATGTAAATTTTTAATAAGTCAACATTAATTGAGTATTTAATTTTTACAATTGAATAATAATTTATATATACCAGAATGAATAAAATTTGTAATGAAATATATATATTTCAAAATCTTATTAGTCTCTGCATTATATTTGTAATCCAGGTATTTTATTTATTAATCGAGAGCAAAACAATTGAACTCAAAATAAAAAAGAGCAAGAGAATAAAGTAAAATATTTTTTTAAAAATTAAAAATAAATTTCCAGTTCACAGGTCAAACAGTTAGATTACACAAAAATGATAATTTTAAATAAAAAATTAAAAAAAACAAAAGTAATGATAACAGAGTCAACGGCACGCCATGTCACGAAGATTCCCCATTTCGAGTAGTATCTATGCCCGGCGTCTTCCGGTTTACGGCAATGCAGACGCCATGTCCTTCTGATGGAATAATAAGGTTGCTTCTCTTGTTAAAAAGGCTAAATCCATAACTTTACCTTTTTAATTTTTTATTTTTTTATTATGATATTCTTAATTTTGTTTTTTTTAATTACACTCATGGATGAGTCAATATAATATAAATTACCTCTTAATTTTTATTTTTTTATTATTATACTCAACTTTGTTGGGTCTCAACAAATTTCACAATATATAAATATTTGGTTAGAATGACTCAAAATAAATGATGTGCACTCGTCTAATGGAGAAAGATAAGATTATTCGTGTTGATGTGAATTAATTCCCATCTTTTCTTTTTCTTAAATGAAATTTCTCTATAACACCAAAATCTACTCACTAAAATAAAAAGAATCAAACAAATCTCCAACTTAATTCTCAATCCAATCACCAAATATTCATTGTCATCATCATCTTTATTGGAAGACGGAGAAGGAGCAAAAACAGTATTATTGAATTGGGTTAGATTGGAAAGTTTTGAAATCAAAATGAAAATGATATGGAAAGTTTAAATTATGTTTCCATTAATATCGACAGTAAATTGTATGGTCGATCCAACCGTAGAGACTATAAACCTCAAGTTATCAGAAGCACGTACACATGAGTCATAACTCCAAAATAGTCCAAGTGTTTAATTGATTTAGGATGTAATTAATATCAAACAAAATTGAGGATGCCATAATAAAAAAATGTGAATGTGAATTTATGTCATATTGGCTCGTTCAAGAGTTCAATTGGGACAAGTCAAAGTTGAGAATGGCACAATTAAAAAAAAAAAGTTGAAGGGTGAATTTATGTATTTAACCTTGTTAAAATATTGAATACAAACGCTTAATAATTGAAAAATATAATGTTTGATTTTTAATATGTAAATTATGAAAATTTAGTATCTTATTTATTAAAAATTGTTGTCTTATGTATTTATCGCAACAGAATGTGTGTGTGTATGACTGGACCCTATTTGAATAAGATAATATGTTTGTTGTGCTCCCTCATTAAATAAAAAATATGACATTTAATTTTTGATATGCAAAATATCAAAATTTTATATTTTAATTATTAAAAATTATTGTTTTAAGTGCTTACTCTACAACAAAAAATATGATATAAATAACAGAGTGCGAGAGTGATGAAACAAAGTTAAAAAAGAAACGATGTAGATTAGTTTTGTCATATTTTGTGATTGAGTATAGAAGAAAGTAACATTTTTTAAATTAGTAATTTAGAGGTTTAGGTATTTGAGGTTTATTTATTTGAGATTTAATTTTTTTTTTTAATTATGAGAAATTAGGTTTTTTTTCTCATTAAGATAAATTTTATTACAATATATTTCGCTGACATAACTTTTTTATAACATGACACTTTATATTTTTTTATGATTACATCCTACATGGCATAGCTAATAACTTATTAAGATAATCTTGATGTTTTACAAGTCAAGAACCAAATGCCATACTTCTTAAGTCTAAAATATTTTATAATTAAACTGTAATTAGTGTTGACTTTGCATGTTTATCACCTTAATTCCGCTAGCATGTACTGTAACTGGTTCTCTATCTCGTATGAAGGTGATTTTTTATTATATTAATTTCATTATCCGATCATGTTCAAGAGTTGGCTCGAACTCAAAGTCACCATTTTTAGTTAAATTGTTACATAGTGATTTTATAAAAAAAAATATTTAATTATAATTTAGGAATTTTAAAAACCTTACAAACCTATTTAATTTGGATTTTAGATTTCAATGAATTATAAAATTGACTTAATTTTTTTATTATTTAAATTTTTTATTTAAGCAATAAACTATGAATTTTAAATTAATTGTTTAGCAAAGTAATAAATTCATGATTTTTTATTTTAGTAATTTAGGGTAAAGTCATTGGAAAAAATAAAATTCTATCAATATTTTACCTTTCTCTCGGTCATATTGTAATGGACCCTTAAAATTATGCCCTAACCATAAAACCCCTTTTATTTGCTAATATCTTGATCGTAAAATTTTTGTTACCTGTGATGATTAGATTGAGCTTGTTGATTATGTGTTGATTTATAGTTCTTGTCAAAATAAATTTATATATATTCTAGTTTTTTTAATGACCTACTAGTTTTGAGATTAAATTCTTGACATTATTGTATAAGTTTTGAAATCGAAACTGTTATTGTCTCAATACAACAATGAATTTCTAGTGCGAAAAAAATGATCTTGATTAATTATCCTGAGAGTTTCAATTCTAGGTGTTGATGATCATGAGACTTGGAGGTCTGGATGCAAATGATCCGAAGACTTGCAAACCTAAGTGTAAGTGATCGTGATCTAGAGAGTCTTGTGAATGATCGGGTGCCTTAATGATCAAGTGCCCTAATGATCATGTGCCTTGCTGATGATCGGATGCCTAGTGATTAGGTGCCTTCTTGATGACTAGATGCTTCCTTGATAACTGAATGGTTCCTTGATGACTGAATGACTTGCTAAGACGAACAATCGGTTTGGGGCACGAGTGGATGTCCCCACGCAAACCCTTTAATCAGTCTTCGAGTAATTGAGTGCAAAGAGTAGGGTTTGAGAGCAGAAGTGAACTTACTTAAGAGATGAGATAGCTCTCCTATTTATAAATGAGGGAGATAAGGACATGTGTCAGCAAACTCACATTTCTCGGATAGCAAATTCTGAGAAATCTTAAAATATTCTTGTGGGTCCCATGGAGGGTCTTGGAAAGAGGCTTCCGAGCTTGGTTTAAGGAACGCCCTGGAAAGGTCTTTTAGCTACAAGAGAGGCTTTTAAGGGTGCTAGAATGCATGTTCGAGTTTGGGAGATGGTGCAACCAAGATTTAATGGAACGAACGGATGGGGTATACCCCACTTGGTCATCACTAAGTGGGGTGTAACTCGGTCATTGCCAAGTGGAAAGGCCCTAATTTGGCTTTTCCTTCCTTCTTACGTTAGCTTGATGATATTCCGTCTTGTTGTTGAACGTGCTAGGAGTTTGGGCTACTAATGCCACGGATGATCAGGTGGGGTGTATCCCATTCGGTCATGACCTATGTTGCACGGAAACATCTCATAGGTGCCGTCCCCGTTTCAGAAACGTTTCTTATTCCCGTTTCGAACCCTATTTATGCCTATTTTTTTAGAAAAATGTCCGTTTCCATGTTTCCGTTTCCTATCGGAAACGTTTCCCATTTCCGTTTCCGTGCAACATAGGTCATGACTGTGTGGGGGTGTACTCCGCCCAATCATGGATCAAATGGAGGGTTTTCCACTTTGTTTTGTGGTTCTTCATCCTTCTCTTTTCTTAATAATAAGTTTGTTTGGAAAAATTTTCTTCGTAGATGGGTCGATTGTGCATCTTTGGAGGCTAAAACCATTCATGATCAGGTGGGGTGCAACCCGCTCAGTCATGGTTGAGTGGGGTGCACCCTACTTGGTCATTGCTTGGTTTTTAATTTTTTTTCTCTTTCTCTTGCCACTGTTTGCCTTGAATTTTTTTATTTCGACCCATATATATATATATATGACTTAGATCTGCCACTTGGGTTTACTCCATATCCAAACTATTTGTTGTTGTAGGGCATATTAGAAACCCAACCCAGCCACCCTCAATTTAGATTGAATTTGTTAAAAGTCAAAAGTATAATATATAAATATATATATATATATTGTTCCTTCCTGACCAAGAGAGGACGATCGGAGGCGGGGCGTGGGCTTCGGCGACGGGTCCATCCAAGGGGCGGCTGGCACCTGCAAGCACTCCAACGATTGAGTGAGTAGGAGAGTAAAGAGAAACAGTGTATCAGTAGGTCAAAGATAAGAACATACCTTAGCTTTGAAGAGAGCTGGTTGATATAGAATAAGGATATGTCCTTCTGCATGCATGCGTCATGCGTTTGCAGGTGATGGGATTGGATCTCTGGCACCTGTGGAGGTTCCCAGGTGGTAGCATGGTGGCGACAAGACCCTCATTAATGTGGATGGGATCCACCATTATTGAGGATAGGATCTGAGGCTGCCGTGCGGATATCCAGTAGGAGTCCCAATGATGCCGTGGCAAGTTGACGAAGAACCAAGGCTGGTTTTAGGGGGATGACCAACATTGGGCCGAGACTAGGCCTAAGGAGAGGGCCTAGATTTGGCCTAAAGGGAGGGTTAAGATTGGGAATAAGGAGAGGGCCGAGATTGGGCCCAAACGGTCCATAGCCCCCCAGGTCGGATGCTCGAGTAATGAGCGTTTGAGCTGAAAAAATGAAGTTAAGCAGTTTTTGCTGTATGTGCTAGTTTTGGAGAGTCGAATTAAGTGGGATCGAGGCAGTCTGATTTTGTCTTTGTTGGGATGGCGATTCTAGAGTTATTTCGAGGTCGGCCTGAAACAAGTAAGCATAGCAGTATTCTCTACGCGCTAACCCGTGCTGCGTGTGGCTTCGAGGGTGCTTTTCCTGGAAGGGGAAGGTGTTAGTTGGGTGACGTCCAAGAGCGAAGGGCGGCTAACCACTGTGAGTGTGCGTCGGTAGGGTCTCGCACTGGTTTGACACATTCAGGCTATGGTCGAGTTCTTGCTCATGTATACTATCTAAGTTTGAGAAGGAAATGTCACGTTTTCCCTAGTGAGGCTTTGGATATGTTTATGGGGCTCTAGCTATAGCTGGACTTCGACTCTTTGCAAGGTGGGGATTGACCCCGGCCGAGGGAAATCCCCCTGGTGCGTACATTGTGTGGGACTTTGGGATATGGAGCACTACGCCAAAAAGGAGTACTGTCGTAGGTGTGCACGACGACTTCTAATTCCCCTGAGAAACTTGAATGCGTGACAGATACATGACAGGTAGTGTGCCTCTAATGTTCTGCTAAGCATCTAATGGTGCTTTGCTTTCTTCCGGATATGACGTGCAAGACAGTATAAAAGGTACATCCCTTTGCTTCTGGGTTTTTCATTATCTATTTCTCAAAGGCACACTATTTTTCAAATCTTTCTTCCTGTTCGTTCCTCACATGTAGAGGCAATTTCTTATTTTAATAGAAGGATGTTGAAGGTTATCCTTGTTGGTCATCAAGGGGACATTAGCAGCAATGCTGAGCGAGGTGTCACTTACTCGATCGTTAGTCTGATGTCCTCCATTGCTAGGCCTACTCTTCCGACTACTCATGATGAAGGGTGATCACCGGCTAGGAAGCATCCAAGGACAGGCAGGGGAGCTAAGTCATCTGCTAGGGTGCCATCTGTGGGTGTGTCTGATCCTTCCACCTCGGGAAACCGTCAGGCAGCGTACCGCTGAATAGAGGATTGGGTTCTGGCGGAGTACCTGGCGTTGGAGTTCGGATTCCGCTTGAAAGTAGCTGCCCTTAAGCCATCTCATTGAGAGGAAGTGGGGCGTGTCCAAGAGGCGACAAAGAGTAAGGCGAGGGAGAAGGTGGTCAGGGAGACTGTTGACTTGTGTCAGCGGTTGGAGGAGTCGGAGGTGTCGCTGACTCGTTGTCGCGAGGTCATAAGCCGTCTTGGCAGGCAACGCGAGCATGCCAGGGCGGCGCTTCATGATTCAAAAGCGAAGGTTACCCATCTGCGAGCAGCGCTCAGGGTTACCCAATCGAAGGCAGAGGTTGGTAGCACTCTGGTGCTGGAGGTAGTGAATAAGTATCTATAGGGCTACGAGGATGCTCTTCTCCGCATTCGGACTTTGTTCCCTAGCCTAGACCTGCAAGCCGTATATGAGGGTCGAGGGAGGTCGTCTTGTTGACCCGACCGAAGGGACACGGGTGAGGACTTTAAGGTAAACTTTTGAGGTGGGTATAGTTGGGGAAGGTGCTACCGATGATGCTGAATCCCTAACTAAGCTAGGCTAATTTACTCTTTTGTTGCAGTAGTGTAGGTTGTTCAATGTTTCCTTGAGTTTCCCTGGGCTTGTGGTATTATGACTTTTTGTAATCTTTTGACTTGCCATTCATGATGGAATGTTTTTTTTTTGGCACGTTGTACTTTCTTTGAGTCGAACCAGGGTACTTGAGTGCGAACGTGGCGGTTCTTGAGTTGGATGGTATGATTGGTGTCTAATCCTAAAACCCAAATGCCGAATCTTTGAGTTTAGCAGACGTTTAGGGGGACTATGAGCGTAGCGCAAGCTTCAAGGTTATAAATGAGCCAATATTTCGGCACCGAACGTGTTATTTTGACAAAACATTTCGTCTTTCGGGCGTTTTTATCAACATGCAGGGGCTTTGATTGGTCAGGGTAGGAGTGGTATTTTGTTTTTCAAGGTAGGGATGTGACTGTATTGATGACGTGATTTTTCAGAGTCTGGGCGTATTTAATGTTTAGGAGACGGTGAGGAACTTCTGACCGTCGGGCGATTGCGTTTATAAAAGGGGAAAGGAAAGCTCTTGGTTTCGCTCCATGCTATCCGTGCTTGTTTGTGTCTTCGTTCTAGGAGACTAAGGAAATGTGGTATGGTGGGGCCGAGAGGTCTGTGGTTGAGCGCATTAAGATAAGGGCAGTACTAGGATGGGTGAGACATGTCATGTCTAGGATGGGTGATGTGGCTTTTTCGGAGTTCACCTTTGGTGAAAGTATTGTGTTCTGGCGTCCGAGAGTTTAGGTCATCAACGTTGGCATTATCAGGTTGGAGGTGGGGGCTCGTCTTCCAGCTCCAAGGTTGAAAGTTGGAAATGTCAGGGCTACCTAGGCGACGGGTTGTCCCGGATTTTCTTTAAGAGCAGCTATTAGGTTGGCAGAATCTGACCCTTTTGAGGGCTAGATGCCAGGAAGTACGAAAGGGTTACAGCCTTTCCTACGCGATTTATGGGGAAAATGATTACTGGTGACCTATGGGAGTGAACCAACCACCGTCACTTGGTCTTGCTTTACTCTTTTGCTTGTTCCTTGATAGGTTTCCAGACATTTGTATCATGCGGTAGTTGTAATGTGATAAGCAAGTGTAACGTATGACTATTATAGATGTGAGGCTTGTAATCAGATGTAAATTGTTTGTAATGAAATGTAAGTGTCTTCTGGGTACCTTATTTTCTGTTGTGCCTTAACGTAAAATATTTTGGGATCGTACCGAGTAAAGCTCGGGGTTCGGCGTGCCTGTCTGTTACAAGGCACGACTTTGGGATCAGACTGAGGGAAGCTCGGGGTCTGGCGTGCCAGTCTGTTACAAGGCACGACTTTGGGATCCAGCCGAGGGAAGCTCGAGGTCCAGCGTGCCTGTCTGTTACAAGGCACGACTTTGGTATCGGGCCAAGGAAAACTCGAGGTCCGATGTGCCTGTCTATTACAAGACACGACTTTGGGATCAGATCAAGGGAAGCTCGAGGTCTGGCATGCTTGTCTGTTACAAGACACAACTTTAGGATCAGGCTGAGCAAAGCTCGAGGTCCAGCATGCCTGTTTGTTATAAGGCATGACTTTGGGATCGGGTCGAGGGAAGCTCGAGGTCCTGTGCACCTGTCTGATATAAGGCGTGGCTCAATAGGGCGAGGCGCCTAGAGCAACGACGGGGCTGTGCCCAAGGTCTGAGTGGGGCAGACTGACCATGTCTGTCTGGGTCCCGAGCACAGTTTAAAGGAGGACCGAGTCTGGCTCGAGGACCTGTGCGCCTATCTGATACAAGGCATGGCTTGATAGGGCCGACGCAGGCTCAAGGCGCCTAGAGTAATGATGGGGTTGTGCCTGAGGTCTGCGTGGGGCGACTAACCATGTCAGTCTGGGTCTCGAGCACGGTTCAAAGGAGGACCGAGTCTGGCTCGAGATCTTCTTCACTTGTTTAATACAAGGCGTGGCTCAATATGGCCAAGGCGGGCTTGAGGAGCCTGGAGCAATGACGGGGTTGTGCCTGAGGTTCGTGCGGGGTGGATTGACCATGTCAGTCTGGGTCCCAAGCATGGTTTAGAGGAGGATCGAGTTTGGCTCGATGGTCTTGTGCGCCTGTCTGATACAAGGCGTGGCTCGATAGGGCTGAGGCGCCTAGAGCAATGATATGGCTATGCCCGAGGTCCGCGCGGGGCAGACTAACCTATGTCGGTCTGGGTCCCAAGCACGATTTAAAGGAGGACCAAGTCTGGCTCGAGGTCCTGTACGTCTGTCTGAAACAAGGCGTGGCTCGATAGGGCTGAGACAGGCTCGAGGTGCCTAGAGCAATGACGGGGTTGTGCCCAAGGTCCACGTTTATACCTGTATTTGAATTAGCTTCGTAAAATGTGGAGTTTTTAGCATACCTTGTTACTTCGGCTCGCTCCAGTAGTGGCTCGCCTGAACATTTGTCTTTGTTTGGCATATGCACTATGTGGGTTGAGGTTACAGATGACTTGCTCTCGTATTTAATTGATCAGGCAGGGCTGGGGTTATCTGAGTTGAGGCGGTCTCGGGGTGATGGAGAAAAAATAGGATTATGCCGAGGTTTATTGGGAAGTGCCGAAGGAAAGTTCGTGTTTTCACTTTTTGTAAAGCTATGACAAGTAATAAGTGGAAGCAATCGTCTTTATTTAGCAAAGAATATTATAACAATGAGTTCCTAAAAGGATGGCTGCTTGGTTGGGGTGCGCCCTTACTTTCTCATGCCTCGGATTCAACTAGGTAACGGGCCCTACTGTTAATGTTGATCCTGGTTCGACGCTCGCATGGTTTGTTCTGGGCAGGAGTCCGGTCCTTTGAGGTAGGCTCTGTTTCAGGTCGATAGTGGTCATCGGCTGGTAAACTTCTCAAAAAATTCGATCCCACCTTATTGTGAGGGGGTGTATGCATTATAGTGTAACCAAGGTAGCTCAAGGGCTCGGGGTGGTTATCTCAGCCCTTTGTTGTGATCCCGGCTTTCTTGGTTTCGGTGGGGGTCCCTCTTGTGGCTGTGTTGATGTCAGGCAGGAGGCCTCGACAAGTGGGCCGGTTGCGGCTGTACTTACAGCTCAGCTTCCTTGTGCCGAGCAACCGAGGCTTCTTCCATGTTGATGTACCCTGCCGAGCGCATTCTAAGATCGGCCAAGGTGGTGGGCTTCTTGAAAGAACCTTCTCATGAATGCCCAAAGTGGCTCGTGCTCACCCTGTTTCAGGTTGATAAGATTGGCCGAGGTCATACGATGGGCTCTACTAGTGGAGAAATGAGTGAAGAAGTGAGTGGCTAACTCAGAGAAGTCGTGGATAGAATTTGGCTCCAAGGACAAGAACCACGACATGGCCGATTTTCTCAGGGTGCTAGGAAAGGATCGACACATGATCAGATCTGAGCTTCCGCTTATCAGCATGGCGATGCTGAAGGTGGTGAGGTGATCTTGAGGGTCGGTGGTGTTGTCATAAGGTTCTAAAGTGTAGGAAGGGTGGAAGTCGTCGGGTAAGGAAACAGTCATGATGAACTCGAAAAAGGAATGGTTGTGGGAGTACAAGGACGCGGAAGGTGAAGGAATAGGGGTGTGGGTAGCCTGGTGGTGTTGGTGATGACTTCCTTCCGCATCGCAGTCATTTCGCTCAGTGGGTTAGTCACGCTGCTGGTTTTGGGTTAATTCAGCAACTCAATTATGGAGCTGCTGGGTTGTTTGAATGAGGACTTCTATGATAGCTGGGTTTTGTGGGGGGATGATTGGGGTTATTCGGCTCATGGGTGGGGGCGTTTCTAGTTCGCACCATGATATAACCACTGGGGGGGTTGGTTTGGAAGGCTTTTTAGTGAGCTTATGGGGTAGGTGAGTTTTACCGAGCTCCACGGTGGGTGCCAAATGTTCTTTCCTGACCAAGAGATGATGATCGGAGGCGGGGCGCGGGCTCCGGCGATGGGTCCGTCTGGGGGCAGCTGGCACCTGCAAGTACTCCGACAGTCTAGTGAGTAAGAGAGTAAGGAGAGACAGTGCATCAGTAGATCAGAGATCAGAACATACCTTGTCTCTGAAGAGAGCTGGTTGATATAGAAGGAGGAGATGTCCTCCTGCATACATGCATTTTGTGTTTGCAAGTGATGGGACTGGCTATCCGGCATCGGTGGAGGTTCTCAGGTGGTAACATGGTGGTGACGGGACCCTCATTAATGTGGATGGAATCTGCCTTTAATGAGGACATGATCTGAAGCTGTTGCGCCGATATCCAGTGGGAGTCACAATGATGCTGTGGTAAGTTGGCGCTGGGCCAAGGCTGGGTTCAGGAGGAGTACCAAGATTGGGCTGAGACTGGGTTTAAGGAGAAGGTTGAGATTGGGCCTAAAGGAAGAGTCGAAATTGAGCCTAAGGAGAGGGTTGAGATTTGGCCGAACGATCCATATATATATATTCTAATGATAAAGAAATTATAACTTATTTTTATGTAAGATTTTAAAGTTTTTTGTTCCAGGATCTCCACCAAAACCTACAATATTTTAAATCATCTTAAGTCGGAAAGTTATCACTTCAGTGACAGATTGGGTGGGTTGTTATCTAGTCAATTTCAGTTGATCTAAAATACCACTTTAGTCAACTTAAGGGACTTGGGTCAATTGATTGGATAATTTCAGTGGATCAAAATGTCTCATCCATCTTAGAATTTTATTTTATGTCAACTAATCATTTCTTATTTATAAGATTATTAAACTACATTCTCATAATAAATACCCAGTCTTGATCAAAATAAGTTAAAGGTATATTTTCTCATTTTGGTTAAACACATAATGAAACATTCTCTGATGTAGCTTTTGTTAAAATAAGGTTATATCAAAATAAGGTTAGATTGCTTTCCAAACCAAGATATGGAATGATCAAGATAAGGTTGGGATACATTCTAAAATTTTTATCAAACTGTTTGTCAAATTTTTTGAAATGCACTGGAAGACATATGTGTCATTTTTTCTTATCTGTAAGATCCAAAATATGAGAGAAGTATATTTGAAAAATGTCAAATAAGAAGTCGCATGACTTCGATTCCAAGAGTCGCTAAATAAATTTAACAAACACATTAGAAATTACAAAAATCTGAAATACTTTTCATATTTTATCTTTTTCGATACATATCTTACTTAACAAACACTATCTCTAAAAAAGTAATATATCTATGATTTGAGGTTATAGACTTTAAATATTTGGTGAAAGTCTCCTTTTACTAGTAGCCTTGATAATTTTTGTACCCATTATCCCCCATCTATGTGATCATATTATTCTCATCTCTTAAGCATAACGTTTGTGATAATTTTATATAAAAGTTGAAATGTTAGATCACATATCATATTTTCCCTACTTTTATAACTTAATTTATTTATTGGTAAATGTTTAGATATTGTACTATATTTTGAGAACCACCTTTGCATAATATATTTCTCATTGATTTTCATTTAATGAATGTGCTGACCTGCATATAAAGTGTTAAGCTCAAGGATAGGAAAATATGATTTTGATGAGAACAAAAATTATTTTATTGAGATAAAAACAAAAATAAAATTTTTTAATCAATTTAATGTAAAGAAGAAATGAAAATTATGGTTAAGTAACTTAAGTCAACTGATGGTTAAGGTTAAGTCGATTGAAGTTAGGCAATAAGTTGATATTAAATTTTGCATAAGTCCAATCAACTTAAGATAAACTTAAGTCATCTGAATTCATCCAAAATTTTAACCTCTAATCTTAGGTTGATTGAGCTTCAACTGAAGTTGTGCAGAAGATTTTTGGACAACTTTAGTCAACTGAAGTCTAAGAGACATCTTAGATAGCCTTAGTTTTCTCAATTTTTTTATTGCATGTTAAAAAATAAAATCAAATAGATGTTTTTCTCATCTTTCACTTTAAAATCATAATTTGATTAGTTTATCTTTCCTAGAAAATATGAATAGCAAGATAATGAAACAAACGGTGTTAACAACAAGATAATGAAACAAATGATATGATTAGCAAAACGATGAATCAAACGATATAAACCACAAGCTGATGAAATGAATGATATGAATAGCAAGATGATGTGAACACAAGGAGAAGAATTAAATTTGAATAATCAAATCTGAGTTAATACCCAAAGCTCTGATACCAAGATGATGCGAACCCTATATACCAATATGGCATCTACAAATCAAATAAAAAAAAAACACTAAGAAAGATTAAAACAAATTTATAAAAGACAGAAAAAAAAAAAAAACCTTGACCTAATGACTTTAGAGAATCACAAACCAAAAGATATAGACATCACTCTCAAGAATGAGATGAGAATGTGGAAGATAAGTCAGATTTGATTGCCACAAGTGTTACCTTGATAAGATCTGAAAATTCTTCAAAAGAATAAGAAAAAAGCTCTCAAATTTGCCTTCAAAATTATGCCACCTATTTTACACGTAAGTATAGCCTTTAGGCAAACATAACCCTAAATCAAATCTTAAACCTAATGAGTTCTAGTTAAATAAGGATGGACTTAAGTTAAAACAAAGTTTTAAGCCCTTTAAGCCCAAACTGTAATGTTTTAGCCCAATCCAAATACAAGCTGAAATAATAAAACTAGACATAGCTAAAATAAAGGACTCAAAACATGTAGTCCATATGGAAATAAAATAAGTGCATATTAGATCCATAATAATTTATGCCCAAAACGTGCTAATAATGTGGCCTTCTTATGTTTTGGCCCACATGCCTTTAGTCTTCTTGCACTTGGAGTTGAATAATGTTTTAATGTTTTGGCCGAACTACTCTTGTGATTCTTTCAAGTTGTCCAATCAAATTGCTTATGATACTTGGCCCAACTCTTTTTGATTAGCCCATTAAAATATTCTTTCATCATTTTAGCTTTGTCCTTTGTCATTGGTCCACCATGGATGTGCAATGAATCATTAGTGCTACCTTGTCATTCTTCATGACTACTACCATGAATGTTGCCTTGATCTCCATAAGAGCCTCTAGCAGCATTGGACAAGAGAGTGATTTACCACAACTCTCTTCCCATGACACAAGTGCTGGTGCAATGGACCAACTATCATCTTGATCATACCACGTGAAAATACCTATCGAATCTACTCAAGCAATTCCCTCGAGTTACTCACCTCTTGTGATTTCTTTTGAATAATAAATGTTTTTAAGGGATTTCTTTTGAATAATAAATGTTTTTAAGGGAAAAACTATTCACATTCCTAAGAGTAGGATAGTCCATACAAAAAAAAATTATAGGCCGTCAAGGTTGTACCAAGACAATTACTAGCTATGCTTATAAGGTATACCTTCTAGAAGATGCCTCAACTGACTATAAATATGTTAGAAGGCCTTGGCCCCAAACCATGATGAGAAAAGATTATGATTCTCTCTCTCTCTCTTTCTCCAATTTCTCCAATTCTAAGGTACCTTTAATGAATCATGGGATATTAAGAAGATTAAGGTGGGCTCACGACGTGTCAAAAGTTAATAAATCTCCAAACAAACAAGCATAGTCGACCTCTACGTAAGTTAGTGGGGGAATCTAAATGGGTAAAGGTCTTTCTCAAATTGTAACGGCCAGTGAAGCTAATTTATTTTCCGTGTTTCATTTCCCTCCTTGTGGTCTGGTGGCTTGAGAAGAGCATGACGTGTCAGCCATAATTAAGTCAAATCTCATGCCCCATGAGATCTGGTCTATTATTTATAAATGAAACCAATTTAGATCTACCAGATCCAAATATAATGGACCTCAATTCTAAATCCTGATTGGTTAAATTTTAATAATTATTTTTCATACAATATGTCTGCATATATATGTAATATTCAAACAAAATTTTACAAATAAAAAATTAGTAACCAAATAAAGTTTGTTTTTTAGATTTAAATTTTTTTTTTAAAAAAAAAAAAAAAGTAAAATCATAGCAACCAAACAAGGCGCTACGGAAGTAGACTTTTTCCAAGTCCAAAATCTCATGCTTGAATTGAACAATCTAATGAGAAGACATCTCATGCTATTGGAAGCCTAAATTAACATTCAATTTGGAGTAATGCTAATTACACATTTTTGTTGACACTCCATATATATTTAACAAAAAAATATAAACCAAACATACATGTATTATTTATAAATAACAAATAAAAATCTACTTTAACTAAGATGCATGCTTTGACCCAATTCAATTAAAATTATATAGATAATCCAAATCTAAATAAAATTCTAAAAAATGAAAAATAAATTAAAATAAATAAACTAATAAAATAATATTAATTCCTCTTCTTAGGCCTAAAATATTATTTCCCAAAAATGAATAGACCTTAGTCAGTAACAAGGACATATTTACACCCTGAAACAGCTGGGTAAAGAACGTTGTCCTCAGCAGCAGTCACGTGAGAATCAGAAGAGAAATGTATAAAATGTGGCTGTATTTGGAGGCACGTGACATTACAGGGCAATTTCGTCTAGGCATCTAGTCATCACTAGATACTCGACTCCCCGTAACAACTGGCTTTAATTTTTTGTCCCAGATCTCACACGTAAAGCATGGGACATGAAGACTAATAAAAAAGAAAAAAACCAGCTTGACTAGAACCAGAAGGAAAAAGCTGTAACAAGCCCCAAAAAACACAGAGATAGATTACAATCAGAATAAGATCAATCTTCTTATGTTTTTGATGATATTCCAGTCCAAATATGCTCCACCAACATGGGTTTTCCAATGAAAAAAGTGGGTTCACAACTGAGTGATCGTGTGTGTGTGTGTGTGTGTGTGTGTGTGTGTGTGTGTGAGAGAGAGAGAGAGAGAGAGAGAGAGTCCAATAAGCATATTTGAACAAAGTGGGGGAAAACAATAGGCGTCAAACCAAGAAAATAAGGGCATATCACTAAAAATGGTGGGCCAAGTGGTCTATATCTTACTCCCCACTTGATCATCTTCTGCAACTTTTTGAGAAGGAAAAGGGAAAAAGGCAAATCGAATTGCTAACAGGAAGAAACACAGAATATTTGCTGAATCAGCACAATAAAAGGGCTTCTACTGTGGCCAGGTTGAAGAATCGACGAGGACGCCCAAAGTGGATGTCTAATTCATGGATTTGGGAAAAAAAAAAGATGTTCCAGCATACAAGATAACAGGCAATGGTTCCTCCTCAAAAAGATTCTGTGTCTAGCCCTATGTCAACTCACTAACACGAAAGAATGGAGAAAAAGGGTTGAAACAGATTGGTAGAACAATGTTCTTCCGGGATGGGTTACTTGAGTTAGCTGTTAACAATTATTCTCTGCAGAAAAAACTTCAAGCCAAAAATCACACTTATCGCTCCAAATTGCAAGATGAAATGAGAATTCTAGAGAACCATGAACCATGAACACCTGAACCAGTCATCTTGGTCGGGGCCCCTGCTAATGCTGAATTATATTACATTTATTCAGTAACTGCTATAGACTGAACAGAAACAATATATAAGTTTGCGCTTTTACAGTATGACTCAGAAGACTCCTTTCACAATAACAGCAACAATATGACAGACAAGGAAAAGGGAAGACAAACAAATCATCCGTTTTTCTTATTACCTATCGCAGATACATACCACAAACCAATACCCAATTAAACATAAGACACGGTAATTGTAAAGCAAAGACGAAGCAAACCCATTGCTGCAAAATTGTTCCTTCCTGGCCAACTCACCTGTCATGGCTGTGAAGTCTTAATCTGCTGTTTGACAGTGTCTGTTGGAAGCTGAGCAGAAGCTTCCAATGCAGGGCCCGATGCCATAGTTTGATATTGGGCAGCCAATTGGGGTGGCAGAGCCTGAGTGTAATACATCTGGGCATGTCCAGGCTCAGCAAACTCATAACCATAATTCCCAACAGCAACCGAAGTGGGCGCCATGGACTGAGACGGATGATGAATCTGAGAGAAACCAACATATTGTTGCTGATGTTGACCAGAAGGTACTTGAACTGCAGCTCCGGTTCTATACATGCCTGCTTGCATTTCGGGTTTAGGAGCGGGAGCATTTCTTATGGTGTTGTAAGCCGCAGGGGGAGGCATCATGCCAGCAGACTGCTGTGCTTGGGGCTGGCTAGAAGGGGTGGCGGTGACAGTAGCGGCTTCGCCATAGCTCTGTTGCTGGACAGGCAAGTTATAAGCTTGGGCTTGTTTAGCAGACATGTAGTAAACCGGGTACTGCTGATTGAGCGGATGGAGAGGCTGTTGCTGGGGCGGGTACATAGGGTGGTAGTAAGATTGGATAGGCACTGCCCCAGTAGGGTGTTGGTGAATATAGTGAGTGCCAGCTTGAATGAAATGCTGCTGCTGTGGGGGATTCAATTGTTGGGGGTTCAATTGCTGATTTTGTTGATCAAATTGGGCTGTCAATACATAACCAGAATCCTGAATTTGCTGCATCTGAACCCTAGTGTTTGGATCGGACAACTTTGGATCGATAGGGTTGGGACCACCCCTAGTGTTGTTCACAGAGGGGTTTTGAACAATTGGGTCCTGATAAACTAAGGGTCTTTGCCGCGATAACGGATTTGCACTACTGTCGCTGTAAATTGCAAGAATTAAAGGTTAATTCAGGACAAGATCTCGGATTATATACTTGCAAAATCGAAACTACATAGAGGGATACGGAGTTTAGGATTTTTGGGTACCTTGAAACTGAATCCGGCGAAGTCATATCAACAGCAACAGTTGGTTTTGGGGGCGGCTGTTGTGGCGCTTGAGGCTGTCTCCGGTACCCAATAGGCATCCCCTGCTCTAATCTCTCATCATCGGAGAAGACCCTGTTCGAAAACTCGACGGGAATCCCGGCGGATACCAATCCAAAACCTTGTGTAGCAACCGACGCCGGCGCCGCCGCAAAAGTGGTCTGGAAAGCAGGCCCAAGGCCCATCTGAGAGAACTGTTCCTCAATTCCGGCCACTGCCGGCGCCAGCTTCTGATCGTCCGGGTGGACCCGAATCGGCGGCAAGTTGGCGAGCGAAGGCGAGGACGAAGTCGACCCGAAAGACGAAGTCGTCTCCAGAATCGGCGAATCGGGCACCGAATGAACATCCTGACCCGCTCCTAGCTTCCCCTTTACATTCCCATACGATTCGAGCTGTGCCTCCACGTCCTTCACGCTTGGATCGCCAGTGGCCGCAACGTCGTCGTTTACACCCAGTAAGGAGTTCACCGACGGAGACTCCGAGAACCGGCCGGTGGAGCCGTTGAGGGCGTTAAGGAACCAGTCCTCGGACTGGGCGGAGTTCTCGAGGAGAGACCCAATTGACGACGCCGAGTCGGGCTTGGCCGGAAAGAGGAACAGCCGGATGCGAGACGACTTCTTGTTGGCGGCGGCGGCGGTGGCGGCGAGGCGATCGTACTCTTCGACCATGTTCTCCAGGTCTTCGTCGGTGGTGACGGAAATCAAGGAGTCGAGATCTTCGCTGGGGAGCTGGTACTTGAGCGTAAAGGACTGGCCGTTGAGGAGGGTCTTGGACAGGCGACTGGTGAGGTCGGCCAGGGAGGCGTGGCGGTCGGAGACGACGATGCGGGTGTCTCCGCCGACGTAGCAGAGGGACTTATCGTGGGGGCGGGGGACGATGTGGCCGCCGTAGCTGCACATCAGCCGCAGCTTCCCTCCTCCGCCGCCCGCGGCAGACGGAAACAGCGGCTCGTCGAGAGAATCGGCGTTGCGGGAGCGGGGGGAGGAGTCCACCGAATCCGGGTAGTTGTGAGGGGCCGTTGCCGTGGCAGGGACGGCGGGGGACAGCGGCGGAACGGCGGGTTGCGGCGGCTCCATTACGCGGTGGGTTTCTTTATTTTTTTTTTCTTTCTCCAGAGGAGAGAGAAATGGAAAGAGAAGGTGAGAGGGCCCTGACGCGGATAGAGTAGGCTGCCCTCTTATAGCTGTTTTCTTTCTTCTTCTTCTTTTTTTCCTCCTTTAAAAATTTCAAATTACGTTTATTTAAAAAATTGCGTAAATTAGTTCCCAAATTGACCGTCGTAACGGGGATGATGACGATGATGCCACTTTACAAATTTAATTAGTTAAATATATATATTTATATATTTTTTATTTAAATATTTAAACTATTTATTATTTTAAAAAAAATTGAATATAATTAAAATAATAAAAATTTTAAAATGTAATTAAATCGAAATTACAAATTTAATTTCTGACATATCGCTTTAGAAGTTTATTTATTTTTCACATAAAGGAGTAAACATTTGGAATGACTTAATTAGAAGTTGACAATTAAAATTTTTTAATTAATTTCATTTAATAAAACAATTTAATGGAGTGGAAGTAAACGAATCATATGCGGCCTAGACGTTACTTCAATTATATATATTTATAAATTTAAGGAAAGGACCCATAGAAAGCTAAGCTCGGGTAAATTAGGTTAGATTGCTAGTAGTGCCCTATAATTTTGTTCATTTCTTGAATTTAAGAAATGATCTTCGAAATATATAATATAAAAATTGGATTATGAACAAATAAAAGAAATTAAATTATGAATGTGATGATAATTACATTTTTGAAAAGAAGAAGGCATTTGGTTGTTAGATGAATGATTTCAAAACATCAAAATGACAAATTCGAATCGTTTTTGCACTACAATGATACCAAGTTAGGAGAGGAGTTTCGGGAAATTGAAACTCTAAAAGAAGAGAGAGAAAGAGAGACTTTGGAAGAGGGTATGAGTACGAAAAGAAAGAAGTTGTGCAAAATTTGGTCTAATTGAATTAATCGAATCAAATTAATTGAAATTATCGATTTGGGTCAATTTTTTAATTTGATTTGGTTTGGTTAATTTTTTAGAAAAAATTAGTTTTGATTTAATTTTTAATTAAAAATAACCAAATTAATCCAACCTACTAAATTTTAGGACGACAATATTTTTATAGTTATAAAACGGCGTCATTTTCTATTCACCACATGATTTTTTAGCTTGTTCGTTTTTTTAACTTGTTCAATTTATTGGCCAATTCGATTTTGATCAATTTTTTTGTGTTTTTTCAATTTACTCTGTTAATTCAATTTATTAGGTTGAATCGATGAATTTTGATCAGAATTAGTTTATTCTTGATTTTAAGCCCACGGTTTGCACACTTGTAGGGAGAAGAAGAGTGCGTGCGTGGGCGTATAATGTATAACGTTTAGAATAGAATACAAATACAAGGGAAGGTGAGATGTCATGTGAGATTGACAGCTAAGTCGGGTCCAGAGGGTCCCATGTGGCATTGCTCCCTTCACTTTTTTTTTATTATAATATAATAATAATAATAATATATCGTCATCCTTTCTTAATGCTTATGTATATCTGTATATTTTAAATTATTATAATTCTCTAATGCCAGCCAGCCAGCCTTGAGTCAACACAGTGAATAGGATTCGTTTATTGAGAATTGTGTAACCACGCAGTTACACTTTGCCGTGTTTGCTCTCAGGATTGAGATCCAACTGTGACTTCCCCTATTTTTTATTTTTTATTTTTTATGTTGCCTTAAAATTGTATCTTCGAATTTTTTCTGTGAATATTTGGTTCAAGTGATATAATTTTGTTGATTTATGTTGTGGTTTGTGAGTATTTTTGCTACATATTTCAAGGATAATAAAAAAAGAGAAATTTAGTTAATTAAAAGCAATGTTTTAAAAATCAGATTGCATTGATCGATCGAACCGATTTAATCGAGAATCGATGACCTATCCAATCTGATTTAACTTAAAAAAATATATAATTTTTAATCCGATCAAAATTGGTCAAAATTCGGTTAGACCGGTGAACTAGAAACTTGGTTGACCCTGAATTTTTCACTCTCCTCATTCATTTTTAAATTTTTAATTATTAATTAATTTTTTAATAACATATATAATAATTATATATATAATATTATTTATATATTAATTAATAATAACATTTCTCATAATAATATATAAAATACTAGTATTTTAAATATATATTATTTAATTATAAAATATATATATATGACATCATTCGATCGGACCACTCTAGTCCAATCAGTCAGACTAATTGACCCGTGACCCAATTAATAAGCCGGTTCACTATCCAGTCCGATTTTTAAAACATTGATTAAAAGTACAGTCAATTAATCGATCACCATAACTTTTCATCGTTTGGTTTAATTAACCTTAAAATTTTAAAATTCACTTCATCAATCTTTATCCATCTTCATACAATTATAGTCATATTATCGTATTATTAACATATAATCATGCTCTAATCACACTTATATCAATAATTTACAAGTACTTTGTCAAACCAATGAATAACGGTGACCAAAAAAAAAAAAAACAAAGGAACTATTGTTATCCCTATAAATGAATAAGGTTTATATCAAATAAATAGGGATTTGATTTCATTGAGGCTAATTTGATTTTTTAATAAAAAATATTCTTACAAAATTAGGTATCATCTTTTAGAGTGCTAATATATTACTCGTATATATTGCGTGACGTGAGCTAATAAAGAGGGAGTGAGTATGGGAAAGGGGTGAGGAAAAAGAGGCGGGACCTAGAGTTGGGTCCACACCTGCCTTTTACAATTAACTATATTATATAATTATTATATTATTTGACACAAATAACATAATAATTCTCTCATTTTCTATTATATTATATCATATTATACCGTATTGAAAGAAATGGGACAATAATATGAAGGTTCAAATAACCATAGACGACTAAAACTTTTAAATACTTGCTGTTGGCCACCTATAGTATAAGAACCCGTTTTCCAAGCATTTGACTCTCTCAAAAATTCAACATCTTTAATATTTACACTTAAACATTAAAATTTCTAAAATTCTCTTTGTACCCCTTAACACCCTTAATAAAACTAAAGTTATAGATAATTAGAATAACGTAGAAACATAATATAGATCCAACTGTTTTTTAGATAATAAAATTGAGATATTTTAATTCGTTTTGAGATAATGTAAAAATTAAAATATCATTTCAAAAAAATTTCTTCTTCTTCTTTACTCGAGACGATGTTAGATTAAAAAATGATTATGGGTGAACCGATTCGACATCTAACAGATGGATAACTTTACAATGAAATCATATTTTGTTAAAAAGATATTTTTTTCATTTCTTTTCTCGTATTATAAATAGTAAAAATTTAAAAAACATGATATCTGAAAAATAATTTTATTTCATTGCGCATGATCAAATCTATTTCTAACATATTCAACATCAACTCATGAAGGTGAACATACTGCAAGTTTTTGAAATTGTACTTTGGCCATTCTATCTTTTTTTCTTCTTTCATATCTAACCGTAAAATCTTTGGAGTTTGAATAAAATACATTGAATCCTTTTCTTGATTTTTATTCTTCATTTTTATCCTCCAAGTTTTGGAATTTATATCAGGACTTCAAAGATTTTGGGAAAATGACACTATAACCCTATTTTCTTAAAAAAAAAAAAAAAAAAATCATTCATGCCTTTTAAACTTTTCCAAAATGCGCTTAATGTGTTTAAACCTTCTGGAATATTACCCAAAATGCCTTTGGAATGTTTATCACTAACAAGCTTACAAAAATACCCCTCCACTTTATATTTTCAACTTTTACCTTTTCCTTGAAAATTTTCTAGAAATTTTTGAATATTACATATAAGGTAATCTTATTCTTTTTTTTTTTTTTAGGCACTAGCTAGCTCCCTCAATTATTTAATTTTTTCCACATTTTCTCCATATCAAGTCTTCTTCGAGTCTCTGCTCTTACTTTCTCAAGCACTTTTTGGCTTAAACTTAAACTTTATAGGACATTTCTAGAGTCAACCCATCGATTGTAATTGTAGCACCTCAAAATATTTTTAAAATATAGTTTAAGGAAATAAATTCAAACTTAAATTAAAAAATAATTTATTTAATCAAGTGGATGAGTCAAATGATTTAAATGTATGTGGATATATGTGTTATGTATATACATACATATATATATGTATCTATATATATAATCAAATATAATAAATATACGAGAGAGGGAGCCCAATAAGCCGTTGTCCGCATGCATTCCCCCCTCCTGTATTGCCATTAGGTCCATTTCCATGAAAGGGATCGCACAGCCCCCATGAGGAGTGGCGAGCAGTTGCCACTGCTCACCTATTCACTATGGGGCTACCTTGGGCAACCCTTTTATACCATTGGGGGTGGCTTGGAAGCCCTTCCATCTGTGTAAAGATATATTTCACAAGAAGATTAAGCTTTCAAAACAAAATTAAAACACAATTCCCTCGTGTTAATTAACTTTTTTATGGAGAAAATTAGTAGTCCTATAAGTTAAGGGATGATCTCCCATTTGAAAGAGTAGAAATAAAATAAGTGTAAGAGAAGAGATAAAATAGAAAAAGAAAATAAGCAAAAAGTTGCAATCAAGATGACCAAAGAAAGGTTAGGATGATAGGGAGAGTAAGCAAGATAATCTCTAAAGAGACCTCCATGTGAGTTTCCCTTACCCATAAACTTTTTAGTACGTTTGACTTTTCATTTATATCCATGGTTACGTAGAGTTATACTATTTTGTTCTATGTCGTTTATTCATGATCAAGGACTTTTCAAAAGGTGCTTAAGATATTAGTTGACAAAACTCTTGAAAGAAAGTCGACATATTCACAAGTGGCACCATAGAGTAGAAACTTATATTTTTTTTCGTGCATATATTTTAAATAAATATTTTATTTTTGAGGTTTCTTACTGAGAAAGTTAAATCTTTTAAATTAGGTTTATCTCTCTAGAAAATTTAAATGTTTTGAACGATGAAATTATACATGTTTTTATATGACACATTAGAAGCATGTATATATTTTATTTTGATGATATCAAATATATTAAATATGTCAAATTTATTATACAAACTCAGTTCTGATTTAAAATACATTATTTTATTTTAACAAAATAGACTACTTTAACATTCATATTTTGAATTGTACTGATTTAGAAATTTATTTAAAGACTTTTTTAAAGATTTTGGATAGAATACTCGAAAAATCCCTCATTTTTTTATTTAAACTCGATACTTTGAAATGATTCAAAAATTTAAATTTCTCAATTAGAGTTATAAATCAAATTAGATTTGATCCGTGAGAATAAACATATACACAAATACTAAAAATTTAAGTGAAAAGACCAAATCAACCACCAAAAGTAAACGGTTGAGAAAATAATTTTTAATAAATTTAGAGAAAATAAATAATAAAAACATAAGATTAAACAAATAAAGATTTTAAAGGTAATATATAAATTATAAGAGTTGACAAGAAGTTTTTACAAAAAAAAATATCATAAAAGAAAAAAAAATTCCTAAATTATGAGTGAAAACACTATAGAAAAAGTGTTTGGATATGGACAAGCATTGGCCTCAAACCAACAACAAAATTGAGGTTCACGAGCACTATAAAACTCCACAACCACATGAGTCCAAATCATCATTAAACTTATCAACGACATTTCTATATCATCAAAGGCGTCGAAGTTGACTAAGTAACATAATCTTGTGGGTGAAAAACAAATTAACCAACCACAACTACTATCTAAACTGTAAAATCAGAGCTATTAAAATTGTCCTTAAAAATAAATAAATACCCAAATTAAGGATAATTAATTTAAACTTTACCCTTTTAAAACACCCAAGAATCTACAAGAAAAAGTAAGGCTGCGCTCCCTTGTTCACTTTATTCTCTCCCCAAATTTGTCTAACATCATCATTAAATTCGTTACTGTTTATTATTATATTATATTATATTATATTATGCTTTGAAAGGGATGGCATTGGATATGGAACCACGACATGGCACATTGGAGTACTTGGCAACTATTTTCAACACGTATGAATGCATGATTGAAGAAGGCCCTCTTAAATGCTGACACGTCCTCCCAAGTCATGTTACGTTATATATACTATATTATAGGATAGTATTTATTAAAATAAATAAAATAAAACCCCGAGCATAGATCAATTGGTAAAGAAAGAATCGTTGGGGTGTTGCTCTTTAAGCCTTCAGATTTCGTGTTTGAACTTTGATCAGAAGATAGTTCAGTAGACAATGAGTGATCTTAAAACATGAAAAATGCTTATCGCCCTCACGTTTGCGGTTGTGCTAGGGGTCGAAACTTGCCTACTAGGTTCCTTGATTTACCTTTTATGTTGAAATCGTAGGGCCGAACAGCAAGGTGTTCGTGATGGTGTGTTAACAAAAAATAAATAAATAAATAAAATTATATCAAGATAAGATTAGAATATTTTTAGAATCAAAATATAAAATAATCAAGATAAAATTAATAAATAATTTAAAATTTGTATCAAACTATTTATCAAATTTTTTGAAATTCATTAAAGGATATATGTGTCATGTTTTCTTATTTGTAAGGTTCAACATATGTTTATCTTATATTGAGAAGGGAAAGATAAATATATTTAAAAAATATCAGATAAAAAGTTACGTGATTTATTTTTCAAAGGTCGTAAGATTTTATTGTGCAAGTATTCGTTAAGGTATATTTAATATTTTTTATTAGTTAGTAAATATTTATTATTAATTAATAAAATTATTTAGTGCTGAAAATAAAATGTCAATCCTCGTTAGTAAAACCCTTTTATTAATGTTTTGATGGATAATGTTAATATTGTGAAGGACATATTAGTGAGTAATGAACAATTTTAATATAATATGGATGCGTCGTACACATTTAAAACGACATATAATTATAAAAATCAAACTAAGGGTACTATAGACTTTTTATTATTTTTTTATGGTTAAAAGGTTAAGAGGCTCTTCAGTTGTAATAAATATATTTTTTAGATATTTAAGCTCAAGAGATAAGTTATAGGATTTGGTCTTATTGGGACGTCATTAGGTATCCTAATCAAATGATTATATTCTTTGATCAAATAAATGGGGCTTCGTTTCAGTCACAATAAGCCAAAAGATAATCCCATGAAGAATTCTGGACGCTTGCCAACGAACGATGGATATGACAGCTCGTTAATAAAGATGTTCACTCATTTGGACTTAGTTTCCTTTTAAGGTTACGGAATTGTTCTTTCCTTTAATTTGAATTATTATTATTATTAACTCTTTTTAATCTATGTTTTCTACTTCTGTAACCATTACAATTATGTTATGTGAGTAACGCCACGTTATTTTAAATAATAAAAATAATACATCTGATGAAGTAAAGTCGATCACCTTCTTCTATTTCGAACCAAGAACTTGTAAAAAGAGTGGGGACCTGCTCCTCGTGACCACTCCGACGCTTAAATTAGTTCATGAGATTATAAATTGTTGATAATAATAGAAAACATAAAAAAGTCCCTTAGGAGTCAAATCTCCCATACTTGTAGAGATTGTCTTCTATTTATAGATAGCGTTTAGCCTACCTTGAGGAGATCAGATAACTTTTAGATGGAGATAAAATAACATTTGAATAGAGAAAATTTTGGGATGTTGGAGAGATTTTTGTTTGATTGAGTTTTCCTCTCTATCTCTTCCAGTTCAAAATCACAATGGAGATTATAAGGACATATGGAGCTCTCAGGAATGGACACATGGCGATCACATACTGGCTTCTATTGATACACATGGCTCCAAATTAATGGTATCCTCCCAAGGGTAGTAGAGTAAATTTGTCTCCATAAAATATTCCCTCGTCAACGTCAAATTTTAATTTTATTATCTTTTAAACACAATAATAAATTTATTTATTAAAAATTTATTATCAAGTTGCTTAAAATCTATACGAAAGAAAACGATCAGAGGATACAAAACATTTACTATACAAGTACTCAATTATTTAGGTCAAACATTTGTGATTGTCGAAGAGTTCCATGTAGAACTTCAATTGGTATCTAAAACACACATTTCTTTGAGAGAAGGGTTCACCTATTTATAGAGATGTGAGATAAATATTTATGATATTATGAAATTGACTATAATTAAAACTTGTAGTGGATAAATCTTATCTTTTATAAGATCTTTAAAAGAATTTTTAATAATCAAAGTTTATTTATTTACACAGTCTTTTTTCAAAACATCACACAAGAAAGATCTCCAAGACCCATGAATTTCCTCAAGACTATCCGAAAAAGATTTTTAGGAGACTATTCTCTTCTGAATTTGGACCTTCTAATTAACAAATCGTTACTCATGGCACATCAAATCTTGCTAGATTAAGTGGGGCGCAACAATTATTTAAATTATATAATTTTTATTATATAATTTCTCAAAAAATCTAAAATGGCAACAAGTTGGAGCTACATAAAATCTAGAAAGGATAAAAGGGGCGTGCTTTGGTGGGGCTTAAGAGCCACCAATAAACCTAATCAACAATAACGGCCCTTTTCCAATCTTAAAATTTTTTAATCTATAAAGGTCAGGATAAGTGAGAGAGAGAGAGAGAGAGAGAGTTTAAAGAATTGATTAATTTGTTGATTGGAGGCTCTATATAGTATATACTTAGTTAGAGGTAGTTGAGACTTGAGATGGATGGTTGTGAAGCCTGCTGGCTGCTTCATCCCATCCCAACCCAACCCAATTCATATTGTGATTACATATATAAACAATTAATTAAAATGATTGTGGATTTAATTTATTAACCTAATCGATCCTCCACAAACCAACCAACAATTAAACTAATTTCCTCACCTAATCGATCGCTCCACGCTTTGTCCATCATCTTACTGTCCACTTCTTGTTAGGCTATGCTCTATAGCCACCTTGTCTTGTTTAAGACATTTTTAGGTCTTCCAGATAGTGAAATTGGCGGTTGGTGCGGGGGTAAAAATGTCAATAACGTCTTTTTATTGTGTCTAATCACTCCACTTTATACTTTATAATAAACTAATTATTATATTTTAATTTTTATGGTCATAAATATTAAACTCAATTTATAATAAAATTTAATCATTAATTTAGTTTTTTTTTTGGTCAGATTCTGTTAAAAACAAAAGCGGACATGACATGCGCTGTTATAAACCTCAAAATTACTTAAAAACTGTTATTTTTGTGTTTTAATTTTTAATTTTAAATTTTAAATTTATTTTAAATTTTATATTTTGAGTGTCTTCTTTTGAAATTACTAAAAATATGTTTTTTTTATTTATAGTATTTTTTGCATTTCGAAAATTTTGAACGTATTTATAATGAAAACAATCAAAATGACTTTTTGTGATTTTGAATTTTCTACAAAAAAAAATTTCTTGTTTTCGAAAATGTGTTTTTTAAAATATGAAAATAAACATATTTTTATTGTTTTAAAAAACTGAAAATTGAAAACGGTCTATAAATAGCAAAAAGAACATGAACTTAATTATTGAATTTAAATTAATTTTAATTTTAATATATATATCATATTTTAAAATTTTTATCAATTGATAAAAATATTTATAAATAATATAAAATATAATAAATATACATGTGAGGTTAATAACACTAATAATCACTTAACTTTGTATTCTATTACTGTTTGGTTATTAAACTTTGAAATATTACCTAATAGTCACTAATATTTTAAAATTGTTGTTACTGTTTAGTCACTGAAATTTAAAATATTACCTATTAGTCATTAATATTTTAAAATAATTTCTTATCTGTTATTCGTTAGTCACTGAATTTTAAATTCACGAGTGACAGATAAGAAATAATTTTGAAATATTAGTGACTAACATGTAATTTTTTAAAGTTTAGTGATTAAATAGTAATAAATTTAAAATATCAGTGACTAATAAATAATATTTTAAAATTATTAAATAGTAACAAAATATAAAATTAAGTAATTATTGATGTAATTAACTTTATATTGTGTATTCCTGAATCAACGCTAAAGACACTCATTAACGTTACCCTTTCTCAATTTATCAAAAGCAATGAACTACTATATGAATTTAAGATTCATATTATGTTTAATAAGATGTAACTGACTTGTAATACTATACAGTGACGAAATAATATAATAATATCATCACTACTTGTGACAAGCAAGTATTTTTAATCCCATATATTGACTTCCTAAACAACAGCTATACAGGATCTTGACACAAATTATTTTTATATTTTCAATTTTTCCTTAATTAAAAGGATGTAATAAGGTACGTCGATGATTCACATCTTAAAAAATTTAAATTATCACAAAATTAAGAGATTGAGTGTGTTTTCGTGTGAATGTCGATAATATGCATATATTCGTGGAATCAAGATTCAAATTTTGATCAGCCAGTCACTTACTTGACTTACCTGGTTTGAGATGTGACGTGATTTATATGAAAATTGATTCAAGGCTATTGTAGTAAAATTGCCTATACTATTTAGCCCAATAGGGGGCTTGCATTATTAAAAGTTGAAGGCACCCTAGTCGATTTTCCTTGGGGCAAGCAAGCATTGCATGTGTACAAGCCAAGTTAATAGATGCAAATATTTATTTTTTATGTATTGCTTCTGGAACAAGTCCAAGCAATTAATGATGGCCAGTTAAGAGTGAGGACTATGTCTTCTAATTTTCTTATATATAATTATTAATGAGTTAATTATTTAATGTAAAACTCATTAATAGTTTTAATTTTTAATTATAGTATAATATCTTTTAATAAGATTTTAAATTCACTAATTATTATGTAATAATTTTAATTTTTTAGAAAATTATCTTTATTTATTTTATAAAAACTCATCCCAGTTTAAGTACAACTTCGTCCCAAGTTCCAGCCTCACCACTGCACTGAATGATAAACTAAAATAATTTATTTAGTAAAGCTCTAACTGTAGCTGAGTGTGACTTTATTAAAATAAAGGATATTATTCCCTCGAAACATCCCTATGCTTTGTACTCAAAACCCCGGAGAATTGGGCGCTTAGCCCTATGACTTGTAGGCCACGTCACGCTGTCTCCTCACACTTGCGGTCGTGCCTCATCACCAAACCCACTTCCATCCCTTAAAAGGAACAAAATTAATTAAAATTTAAGATTAAATTTATTTAATTAATTATTAATATTATAATTATAATTTAAAATTTAAATTTAACTGAATTAAATTTTTAATTTGAATGTAATTAAGATTTTAAATGTGATTATGATTAAAATATTATCAAATTTGATTTTGATTAAAATTTATCTTACTTAAAAAAATAATCTTTTAAATTATTTTTTGATCAGAATAAAAATTTGTGTGATTTTAAGTTTATAAATAAATATTTAATATACTATAATTAATTATATAAATATCATTATTATTATTATAATAATTAAATTTTTTAAAATTAATCATGATACCAACAGGCCTCGAAAAGTTAGAATAAAGAGACGTCACGATTATTTTAAACGTACGAATTAAAAAAAGTAAATTTAAGAATCGTACAACTAATTTATTTAAAATTTAGAAAGATATTATTTTAAATAATTTATGAATAAATTAAACCTGAATGACGTATTTAAAACAAATATTAAAACACGTGAATGGGTGGGTCCCACGAGGGAACACTGTAGGAAACGCAATTCGGTCATCGCCACGTCCAATGCCGGAAACCAGGTGCCACTTTAAGCGGACAGCTAATTAATTATGAAGAGGGCTCCAACTTCGAAGCATTCCAGTCTGGCACCCGAAGATGTCGTCAAACAGCGCTTCCCCGTTTTGTGTTGGAATCGCGGGTGGCCAGTGGCTAGCTTTTTACTTCGCTAATCCTAACTTTACGGTAATTGCACTTTCTCCCCCCATCTTGTCCCCCGTCCCCTCAACATGCAAAGATATTGGCCAATCTAAAATCCAGTCTAGTCTGACCGTGACCGCCCCTGGTAATATCACGCGGACGGCCCCACGCGTCACGTACATCGATGTTATTTTCCAAAATATTATAATTTAACAATTGTCAGAGTACATTAAATAAATTTAATCTTTAAGTAAGATATATTTATTATATTTTATTTTAAATTAATAAAATATAATAAATAACTCTATATTCATTTATTACATCTTAATTATTATCATTGGAGGCAATATTATCTTAGTCATCTCAATTCTTAAATTGAGTATCAGTACTTCATATGAGATACTAATAAGAGGATAGTGTGTCATGTGTTATATGACATGAGATGTCACTAGTAAATTGTAGATAGTCGTTGGGAATGATCAAGGTAAATGTGACATCGATGATTGATCACATGACCTGATGGATAATGGTTATGTCATCAGATTGCGATAGTATGTTCATTTTTAGACTTGAACTGACACGATTGTTTTGTGTATTAGTGTGCGAAATTTGCTAATGAGCTGAACCATTTAATTGAGAGGTGGAACATTCATCTATGTGGTTCCATATTGTTAGTATATGGAGACAGGTGTTAGGAATGTGATTCGTTGCCCTTGTCAGTATTTGATAGGATGAATGTCCTATGTGATCTACTATTAATGTGACGAGATAGTCTCTGGCCAGGGCAGATTGAAAGTCAAGAAAGACGTTTCCTGAGGTATAATCTGATCACATTAATAAGGTCTGACATATAATTATTGAGTTTATGAGTTTGTCACTCTATGAGTCTTACTTAGTTGGGACATTAGGCGATAGAAGGATTCTAGCACACAATAATCGTCAATTGTAACAGGTTTACTTGAAGTGAGACTTCACTGCCACCTATACTGTCCTGAACTGTTGCTAGGTGCTATTTGGGGACTCTCGAAACATCATTGGGATTTGAAAAAGCTCTGGTGATGGGTTAAGGGGTTGATTGATACCGAAAAGGGTTTCAATGTTATCTGATTACTAGCAAGAAGTGAACCTAAAAAGTCACACAATATATATGTAATAGCCAAAATTTTATATCAAAAGTATTTAGAAATCTTTGGGTCCAAATGCAGTTTATCATACTTTTAGCCCAATGTGTAAATTTCAAAACATGAATGAAAAAGTAAGTGACTATACCAAACCAAAACTTGGGGGGTAAAAATGTCCAAAGAGTTAGGGGTTCTCAAAACCAAGAGATTCGTGGAAATTTAGGATCAAATACGCGATTAGGGGCATTCGGGCCAAAGTGTAAAATCTAAAATTAGACCGAGGGTGGTCAAAACAAGGGTTTTTCTAAACTTTCGGGGTGTAATAAGACATCCTAAGTTTGCGGGGTTTAATGGAATAAGTGAAAAATTCAGGATTTGAGAGATAAGGACAGAAGTGTGAAACACCAAAAGTCAGGGGTGAAAGTGTAATAATCAAAAAATATGTGTGAAACTTGCAAATCACCAGCCAACTTTGCGACGACAGTGGGCGGGGCTTCCAAGGGGCACAGGTTTGCTCTCCAGGCCATGATGGTTCGAGTGGGCAAGGTTATTGGTCGAGATTGACGGCGATACGATGGAAAATTGATTTTAAAATAATTGAAAATCTGGCCAGAAGTTTCAGAGGATTTTTATCATTGTTTAGATCGATTCGAGGCTTGTAATAATCAGATTCAAAGCTTAAGGTATAGGTAAACCTATTATTGGACGGAATTTTGGTAGAATTTGGGTATAAATGGGGTTCTCGTGACCGAGGGTTTCATTCAAAAATCGATGGTCATTCGCTGTGTTTAAGTAAGAATCGAGCATTGAGAACATAGGGTTATTGTTCCTTAAGTTCTTAGGAGCATTTTTGGAGAATTTGGGAGGGTTAGGTATAGGTTTTAAGGGGTTTCAACAAGTTGTCTAGAAAATCAGGCTTCGTCGGAAATCGAACCTACAACCTCCTGTTGGAGCTTTTTCGATAGTAGTTTCGAGAAACTCAAGGTACTCCTAAGACCTACTTGAGAAGGGCTATAAGGTGGTAGGGTCATATTGGGCATCGGAGCAAGGTTGCAGTAGTTGTCGCCGGAGAAGACGCGCAAACTTCACTCTCAGCCACACGTTTGGTGCATGAAGGCGCATAAGGCA
The DNA here is from genome assembly GCA_036245055.1 of Diospyros kaki. Lineage (NCBI taxonomy): Eukaryota > Viridiplantae > Streptophyta > Magnoliopsida > Ericales > Ebenaceae > Diospyros > Diospyros kaki. Next base: position 9,010,654 of record BSEG01000010.1, read on the forward strand.
AGATATTTTCTTCAAATTAATTTTAAAAAAATTATTTTGAGAATATTTGTGGAAAAATATTTAGTGAAAATAGGTGTTATGTATTTATTACATATTTTCAAAGGGAATGAAAATTATGAAAAATAGAGCAAAATAAGTAAAATTGAAGAAATTATGGAAGAAATTAGGAAAACCATAAATATTGATTTCCTTGGATAATTACTGGCCAGGAAAGGATTGCTGTAAGGGTTAAGGTTTTGCACGCCATTCGAGGTTGACACATTTTTCGAAGATCATATCGAATTACTCTCCAAGCTGAGTGAGCAGTCTTTCCAAAACCTAGTATGTTTTTATGTCAGTGGTTCGGTCCAAAGTTTGGTTTATGATTTCACCTATGGGGGGTTGATTTCATGTGATTATATTGCCCATTTGTTTATAAGCATATTGTGCATATCGAGTTATTTTACGTGATGCATTAATTGGATATGTTTTGTGAAAATGCATTGCAAGTGATTTTCATAACATTGATATATTTGAATCCTATCATTGTTTGATGGGATGGGATGGGGTCTTCTTGGGAATGGGGCAAGGTTAATCTCAATTGTTCGGGTGACGATGATGTGTACCTTTAGATTAAGTATGTCGCGATAAGATCAATCCCAATCATATGATGTGGGATGAATTTTCCACGGGAGATTTAGTATGCCCAGTGGCGGAGCCACGTTTTGGCCAGCTAGGGCCTTGGCCCCAGCTGGCTTTTTTATTTTTTCAATTTTTTATATATATTAGTATGAATAATTATAACTTTTATAATTTGGCCAGGGCTAAAATTAGCCCTTAGGCCGGACTAAAATTATTTCTTGGCTCCGTCATTGAGTATGCCAAGGAGATTTCTCAAGATTGACGTGTCGCGTTGTTTTGTATATGCCATGCTCATGATCATACATGCATTCTATAAATTATTTTTATGCCATCACTTAGATGATTCAGCATCTAATTTGGGTTATGTTCCTAGAACATTCAAATATTCTAGACAAGGGCTGCGGCAGGGATAAAGATGTGGTCAGTTAGGGCTGATGGAGCACGAGCATGATAGTTGTTATTTATATATATATTTTTTTGAAGTTATGGAAACCTTATTTTGCTTGGAAGACAGTTTGTATGACCAGTTGCAGTAATCTATGTTATTGAGTTTTGTTATTTTCGATGCGTAATGATGTCTTGTTAGCTTGGATTTATTGATCTTGATAGTTAAGTAGACAAGACTGGGGTTTTGAGATTTTGTGAGCATGTTAAGATTGTTCTTTTGTAACACCGCGTGTGTTGATCTTATGTATAAAGAGAAGAAAATCCCAGTAATTCCTTATAGTGACACATTCGGCGAGGCGGGGTGTTACAATATAGTGTTGTGTTTGGTATTGACATCATGTACCCAATATATCTCTAAAAATGATTAATCAAAAGTTGACTATTGACCCTCCACTACCACTAGTGCACAGTTAAAATACATAGTGCATAGTGGTGAAATCAATTATTGATTACACAGAGGAGATGGATTGTAAATAATGCACAATGCACAGTGTATAATACATAATAATAATGCAGTGTATAGTAAAATTACATAGTAATTTCTTGAATTATTAAGAGAATTATTTGGATGGTGAGGCGGCGGACGTGAAAGGAAATCAAATGGCGAGAAGAAGAAATTGGGGGGAGGGGGGGAGAAAATGATTAAACAAGGCCTTTGCCTTCTCTCGGCTCTCTCTCTCTCTTTCTCCTTACAAGTTGTTTTCTTTTTCTTCTTCTTCTTTTTGTTTCATCTGAAAATATAATAGAAATTATGTGTAATTGTTACGCGTATAATTTTGAGATATGGGCACTGGTGATACATGAAACCTTTGTGTCTAGCATAAGAAGAGGTGACTAGAATGATACCATTTAGCATACTAGGTGTGGACCGACTATGACCACCACATCTTGAGGTGGACTCTGTCTCAATACCGAAACTAGTTCTATATTTCATCCCTTCATCGAGCAGCAAGTATGTATTAATTTATTTTCAATTGTTGAATATGCTTGTTGCTTAAATACCCAAGTTTTGTATGGCGTGTATATTATATTATGTTGCGTATATTTGATACATAGTAAAAAAATTTATTTTTGCCTATATTGTCGTACTAGTGATTTCCTTCAGTGATATTCAGAGCCTCACATTAGTATTTAATGCATATACGCTGATGTATGTGTCAAATATTGCATTTAATTGGCATGCTGGTTCTGGTAGCCAGACAATATGTTCTAATTGTTTTATTTTTATGGTTGTGCAGTAATTCGTATTAGGCATTAATATAGGGATTTAGATATACTTGTTTGGATGTCAGATTGTATTATTTGACATATATAAGATAAATATTTTCAAAAATTGTTTTGAAACAACGAAAGTGGATATATAATCAAGATGAGCATGAACTTGGTATATATGAATGAATGAATATTACAAGGCTTCTTTTGATTTAATTTAAATATGTAATAATCAATTCATTCGGGTATGTTCTGAGGTATAAGCCTCTAGTTAATTTACAAAAGTTGTAAATGAAGACGACGTTAAGAAGTTGATCGCAGCATAAACGGTGAAGCAAGATTCCATTAAGGAGTTAATATGTGGCATAGTTTAAACTCTGGAGACTCGAGCTTATTCTATGAGCAAGCCTGTGGTCATTTTGGTTAATTTATTATTTATTTTATTATGCAATGGTTGTGTGATAGAATGAATAATGGAATCTAATGAGACCTTAAAATAAGAAACCCAAAAAATCTTCCCATAAAATTAATATTAAATCTAAACGGTAAATCTGATTTATCATGGCTTTTCATTGTCATAGGGGCTCATCAGTCTAATTGAATGTGTCCAAAAAATTAAAATGTAAGGGTACATTTCATGAAAGATTATTTGATTTTTCTTATTAACCATGAGATGGGGCGATATTCAGTGGGTCTCACTTAACTAAGTAATTAAAATGTGAGGGAGAGTGATGTATAACTCATTATACTTAGCCAGTCAGTGGGTGGGATTCAACTAGCCCATCGGATAAAAAAAAACTATAAATGTGAGGTTTATGATGGATTAGAAGTCGAAAGTCAAGTTTTACATATGATGTGATGACAAGTATTATCTACTCAATTATGCGAATATTTCAAAAAACTATAAATGTAAGGGGTATTCTTATGAAAGAGAATTAGACCATCCATTATTAGATTCTATATAAGTATCACGTTTTCTGTCTGGGAAGTGCAGGATTCGAAAAAATTAGTGGGATTACCTATTTAATAAAAAGTCTTTAATTAAATGGAGTTTTACAAATATGCAAGCTAATATATCTATTTATTTTCTACAGATAAAAATGAAAAGTTTAAATTTGTTAACTTGTATTTTAGAAACCAATAGGCTCACTGACCCTAATTTTTTTTGCTAGTTTCGAACTCTAAAAATTGTACTCAATATGGAAAAAATAGATGACACTTTGTCTTATATACCATCTACTGAAATTCCTTTAACTGCGACTGAGAAGGAGATTATCACTTGAAAAATTTTGAAAGAACACGACATGAGAGCCCACAATTATATTCTCACATCGATGTCCAACGATTTGCAGTGTCAGCTTTAGCACTTTATGAGTGTTGTGAGCATGATACAACATCTCAAGGACCTTTTTGGCGAGCATAGTCGGATAGCTTGATATGAGTTATCGAGAAAGCTATTTTGGGAACAGATGGTTGAGGGTTTAGATATCGGAGACAATGTTGTCAACATGATCAATATGATTGGTCAGCTGAATGTCTTGGAATTCCCAATTAACACTCATCTCTGGACTGATCTTGTCTTGCAATCGCTGCCAGATTCTTTCTCATCTTTTGTTACTTATTTCTATATAAATAAGATTGAGTGTTTTCTCCTCGAGTTATTAAATATATTGATAACTGCCTAATCACAGATAAAAGGAAAAGGTAGAGAAAGAGTTCTCGCTTTTGCCTGATCTTCTTCCCAGAAAAAATCAATATCTATGAAGAGGAAGAGAAATGTTTTTCGAGACAACATGGTTGGTGGGCAGATAGAGACGAAGGGTAATGAGATTTAAGGCAAGATAGTTGTTACTTTTGCAGACAGAAATGACATTGGAAGAGGAACTGCCGGGACTATCTGAGAAACTTTAAGGGAAAACACTTGGAGGGTTAAGGTATTTATCCTTCTATATGTGTTATTCAAACTGATCTTTCAATTGGTTGATACCCTGCTTCTTGGATTGTGAATTCTGGTGTTACTTCTCATATTTGTTTGTTTGCGCAGGATCTCAGTTAAAGTAGGGCACTTGGGAAGCCCGAAGTGGTTTTGTGGGTTGGTAATGGGGTAAACGTTATTGCATTAGCCATATGAACTACTTTTGTATCTCTACTTTCTAGGCATGTACTGGTTTTATATGACTATTTACATATACCGAATGTGATTTGGAATGTTATTTTAATTCCATAGCTTGTAAGTCACGGTTATACATTTTCTTTTGCATGTAATAAATGTTCGATTATGTTTGATAACATGTGAGTGGTAACGTTGTGATGATAAACAATCTATATTTTCTAGAAACACATGGATATGAATATAGTCAGCAAATAATTGCTAGACCTAATACCACATTAGAAGTGAAACATTTTCGAGATAATCAAATTAATCTCAAACAGTTGTGGCACCTTAAGTTGGGTCTTATCGGCGAGAGTAGGCTTAAGAAGTTAGCTTATCAAGGTGTTATATGTGATTTGTGTGCTGAACCCAGCCCAACTTGTGAGTCATTGATGAGAATGTAAAATGTCATATTTTACTCCCTTAATGTTTAATTTTTTATATTTATTTAATGCTTAAATGTACTTATTATTTTTATATTTTGATTTAGGATGGAAATGGAGGCATTAAGTGCAAAATGAAGCTAATTGGACGATTTTGAACAGTTTCAACATCACTTCGTAATTCAGGCATAACTCTCTTAAATGAGTTTCGATTGAAATGATTCAAGATGCTATGGAACAATAAGAAAAATATCTATAACTTTCATATTTTGAGTTTTAAGAGATAATGGTTGAATTAAGGTTGAAATTGGGCTTTAAATTGTTATTCCTGCATTGTTGATATTATGGAATGTCCCTTAGCCAACAAGCGAATTTGAAGTGGTTTATTTTTTGAAGTTCCCAGATGTGAAAAGAAAAAAAAAAATGAAACAAAAGCTGTAAAGAAATTGCAATTGGTATTGGAATTGAAGGGCTCCATATATAATATTATATTTAAATTAAAATGAGAGGAATTGAGGCCCAATCCATGGAGAAACTAGGGCATGCGCATGCCATATATATTTAATTAGGTGCAGAGGCAAAGCAGCCATGCGTGGGAACGTGAAGTCCAAATTACAATTGGAGATGCCATAGAGATTCGTATATAATATTCAGGCATTACAATTGGAGATGCCATAGACATAATATTTTCATTGAAATGATTTCCATGGATAAATAGGGATTTTTTTTCTTATAAATTTATTGTTAATTATTTATATAGATTTTGCCATGAAATTTATAGAGTGGAAGGATTCGTACAACAATCAAGCGTTCGTTGATTCGGTCTTTTAAAATATTGATTTATGAAGGACAATTATATTTTATACGTAATTTTATACTTGGATACAATAATAAGAAATACAAGAATACAAATCACAAGTACAAGCTAAATTTTATGCCAAAGACTACTGTTGTAGATGCTATGGATGAAAGTTTTTCAATACAAAATTTTATCTTCAAATCATTTGCTAATATTTTGAGTGCATTTGAATTTGACGAAAATGAATTATTTGGTAAGTATAAAGTTGATTATGCAATTATTTATGCCTTTATAACTAATATTTTTTTAATTTTATTAAAGATATAATTAGAGAGATTACGTTGGCAAAAAGAATGCTAAGTGCTAAGAATTTTGTGGAAGGATAAGCGAGAAAAATTGCGAACCAAGAAAAAAATTATTTTTTTTTTAAAAAATTATGATATATTTTGACAATCTATATAGAATGACTTCATCTATGTTATCTGATACTATCACTTTAATTATATCAGACCTAAGATTACCTTTTATGTTCCATGTATTTTTGGTTTGATAAAATATGGTTAATGATTTGTTGTTTCAATGTAAATTATGTAATGCAACATATTACATATATAACATAAATTATAATATTATGGTTATGATTTGTTGCTTATTTTTATTATAATATTTATATATTATAAATTATATAACATATTAGTAAAAGTGAACTTATGAGATTGAAATTACATAACATGAACTTATTATAAGTCTAATATTTGTACATTCATAATTATATAACATATTAACAAATTAGTATTACCATATAATCATAAATACAATAATTATTTTCTTATACATTGAACTTTATATAAATATTATCATGTTTGGTTTAAATTATCATACTTCATTAAATATTTAAGAAACTACTCTCAAACAAATATTTAAGAAACCAAATTAAGATTAAAATATTTGTTTGAATCACTTTTGTACTCAACATGATACTTAATTGCTAAAAAATGTGACAATTTACTTAATGAGTTAATTCTTTTTTAGCACATTGAATCGCCGTACATTAAATTAAGGGTGTTCTCTATTAGTACATTAAATGACGGACAATTAATTAAACTTAAATTTTAGTGAAAAACTGAGTATTGAAAAAAAAAAAATTGTGGTCATCGGCCTTGCTAGTCATTTAAAATATCGAGTTTATTTTTTTATTTTTAAATTTATAAAACTATTGTGATTACATCTTCCGTGCATCCCACGGGTTTAACACTTGTAACATATTATAAGAGAATCAAGAGGAGAGGCGCACGGAACTGGAGTAGAAAAGAATAGCAAGCGAAGCTAAGGGCAGCGTCGGATTGGGAGATTTCTCTCCCCCATTTTCTCTAATTTCTTTTTTGAGATTTTTGTTAGTCCCTTAGAGTATGGTTACTCAAGAGATGGGGTAAATTGAATAATTAAATTTTTTCTCCCATTAATAAATATTCTTGATTAATGATTTTATTTAAGAATATATACGGTAAATATTATAAATTATGTTTGAAATTAATATTTAATGTAAACCATAAAATATAGCAAAAATAAATACAATGAGGCACAATATAATTTAAAGTAGTTCAGTATTTTCACACACACTTAGTTCACTTTCCCAAGATCTAACCACTATTGGGGTTCCATTAAATTAAATCACCAAAGTTTTCACACTATCTCATCTTGAAAACTAGATACACACTTAGATTACAACGGGTTCTAGACAACCACTGTACTAAGGTTTCCACCCTAATTTATCTTAAAAACTAGATACACCTAGATTTTAATAGTTCTAGAAAACCTATATAATCCTTTAAATGATTGCAATTAATTTGTCCATACGTGGACACAAATAAATAATTAAGCACAAAAATATACAAGACAATAATATTTAAATAAATAAATTAGTGACCTCGGAGAAATTCAGAGTAGACTCAAAAATATTTTCTCATCTTGCCTTGTGGCTTTCAGTTGATGTGTAATAATACTTTATAAGTCTCGAATTGCTTCGATGATAGCTTGAAAGCGTTTGAGATCTTTCGAGTGCTTTGGATTTAAAATGGAAGGACTTGATGTCTCAAAAATGAGATTGAGGAGGTATTTATAGGCATTTTGAATACTTTTTCAACGATAAAAAATATGATTGTTATGAAAGGAAAACTTAAAAGTATAGTTAAAATTAATATGTGCACACATACGACTAAGGAGGCTTGTAGATCAACTGACACATGCACGCAAGGAAAAGCTTTGGTTGGCTTGAGGTTGTGGGGGGCACGCGGCTAGTTTGTTAAATTCTTTTGGTGAAACATATGTTATAAAAATATTTTGTAAATTAATCTAAAACATATTTAAAAAATATTTTTAATAGAAAATACTATTTTTGATAATACGTATGCTATGAAAATATTTTATAAATTAATCTAAAAAATTAAAAAATATTTTTAATAGAAAATAATATTTTTGGTAATACACATACTATGAAAAATATTTTATACATTAATCTAAAAATTATATAAAAATATTTTTAATAGAAAATAATATTTTTGGTAATACATATGATACGAAAAAATATTTTATAAATTAATCAAACATAATTCGGTACTAAAATTAATCTTTTCAAGGAAAATACTCCTTTTGTTAATCACCAAAAATACTATAATTTGTATATTAATTTTTTTTTTGTTAATCATAAAAACTTAATTAATATGAGTAAGTTGACTCAACATTTTTATCACGGCCCTGCGTGGCTAATATTTTATAATTGGTCGAAGGAAACGGAAGTCCCATAATCAATAAAACTGTGAGATCTAATTTGTTTTTATTATTTAATTTATACTTTAAGTATCAAATGTTCTTCTGTACCTATCTTCATGATTGTCTCGTTTAATTACTAGGAGGCTTACTGGTTCATTATTCGCTGCAATCTACTACTAAATTAGATATCAAATCCATAATTGTTTGATCCCTTTAATTTATGAAGCAAATAAGATTTAATGATTTATTGCGTCAGAAATTATTAGATCTTAGGAAAAACGTTTGACTGGATTAAATACAACCGCTTGTGTTTGTGTTGTTTAGCTTCATCGATCTCTCTAATTCTTAAGGCTACTACTAGATTAAACCTTTCACGCTTGTCTTAGGTTATTTAGTAGTTAGGGTTGATTAGATTGCCTGTTTTCTAATTAATTATGACTAAGAAGAGATAGGAAAATAGTTCAAATGGTGAATATTCAAAGTGTGAATTGATATATATTTGCATCGATGATTAGTTGTAAGATTCCAATGGTGGATTTTGCCTTAGACCAAGGTTTGTTCTTTTGATTGATTACGATATTTCAATTTGAATTGCTCCTTAGTCGTTAAACCGTCCAGGCCCAATCTTGGCCCTCTTCTTAGGCCCAACCTCGACCCTCTCCTTAGACCCAATCTTGGCCTGATTTTGGTTCTCCCTCTGGACCCAGCCTTGGCTTAGCGCCAGCTTGCCATGGCATCATTGCAAACCCACTAGATATCCACGTTGCAGTCTCAGATCCCATCTTCATTAATGGCGGATCCCATCCACATTAATAGGGGTCCCGTTGCCACCATGTTACCTCCTGGGAGTCTCCACTGGCGTCGGATAGCCAGTCCCATCACCTGCAAACGTACGTCTCATGATATGTTCTCATCCCTGACCTACTGATACACTACCTCATTTTACTCTTTTACTCACTTGATTTTCGGAGTGCTTGCAGGTGTTTGCCCCCCCCCAGACGGACTCATCGCTGGAGCCCACGCCTAGCCTCCAATCGTCCCCCTTCTGTTAGGAAGGAACATCTGGCGCCTACTGTAGGGCCCGGTAAAACTTACTTGCCCCATAAGCTCACGAAAAAGCCTTTCGAACCTATCTCCCCGCAACTATATCATGGTTTGAATCAGAAGCACTCTCGCTCAAGAGCCAAATGACCCCAGTCACCCTCCACAAAATCCAGCTGTCATAGAGGTCCTTCTCCAGACAGTCGAGCGGCTCCAGAACCGAGTTACCGAATTAACACAAAACCAGCAGCGCGACCAGCCCAATGAGCGAGCTGACTGCGATGTCAAAAGCAGTCGCCACTAGCACCACCAGGCTACTCACACCCCAGCTCCCTCACCTTCCGCGTCCTTGTACTTTCACAGTCATCCCTTCTTCGAGTTCATCATGACCGTCCTTTTGCTCGACGGCTTTTGCCTTCCCTACACCTTACAACCCTATGATGGCACCATCGACCCCTAGGATCACATCACCACCTTCAACGCCGCTATGTTGATAAGCAGAAGCTCAGACCCGATCATGTGATTCATGTGTCGAACCTTTCTCAGCACCCTGAGAAAATCGACCATGTTATGGTTCTCATCCCTAGAGTCAAATTCCATCCACGACTTCTCCGAGCTAGCCACCCACTTCCTCACTCACTTCTCCACTAGTCGAGCCCACCGCAGGACCTCAACCAGTCTTATCAACCTGAAACAAGGCGAGCACGAGTCACTACGGGGGTTTATGAGCAGGTTTTTCCAAGAGGCCCTCCAGATCAAAGATCTCAACCCTGCGGTATCCTTGCACGCCATTACGGTTGGATTGAGAGTGGGTCCATTCTCTGATTCGCTAGCTCGAAAGCCCCCCACCACCTTGGCCGACCTTAGGACACGTTCGGTAGGGTATATCAACATGAAAGAAGCGTTGGCCGCCCGACGCGCAGAGGTCGAACAACAAATACAGCTGCCACCGGCCTCCCCACTGAGGCCTCTTCCCTGGCATCAAGACAACCACAAAAGAGATCGCCATCGAAACTAAGAAGGCTGGGATCACAACAAAGGACGGAGGGAACCACCTCGGGCGCTCGAGCCACCCCGGTTACACTACAATGCGTACACCCCCTTATGACAAAGTAGGACCGAATTTTCTGAGAAGTTTACAAAACCGGGGTCATCATTCTCCTAGATATCGGCGAACAACGGCCCCCTCCCAGCAACGCCGACACTAGCAAGCTGTGTGATTACCACTGTATGTTCGAACACACGACCGAAGAGTGCGCCGCCCTAAAAGACCATATAGAGCGACTGGTTAGGGAGGGTTACCTCCGCCAAACGTTTACTAGCCCGACTGGAGGAGGTCCCCCTAGGGAAACCCAGAAGATAAAGGAGCCGTAGCACTTCAGAGGCGGCACCAGGCAGGCAACAGACAAAACGTCGGACCACCTCTAGGAAACCTAGTAGCCAGGGTTATTGACACCATCTCTAGAGGTTTTGCAGGTGGAAGAGAGACTAGCTTGGCAAGAAAGCGGCATCTCCTAGCAGTAATGTCAATAGATAAAGCCAAAAAAAGACTAAGGAGAACTCCTCGCCACCTCGCAATCTCCTTTACCGAGAAGGACTTTGAAGGCATCAATAAAAACCTCAACGATCCCATGGTGATTTTGATCGTTGTCACCAACTTCTTGGTGAAGAAAGTCCCTATGGATCAGGGCAGCTCAACCGACCTGATGTACCTATCAACCCTAAAGAAGATGGGAATTCCCGAATGAGAACTAAGACCATTCAATGGAAATCTGATTGGTTTTCCAGGGGAACATGTAGGATTCAAGAGCTACATCGACTTGTTAACTTCATTCGGAACCCTCCCTCGTCAAGACAATCGGCATCCGATACTTAGTCATCAATTGCCAAACACCATACAATACGTTGCTTGGCCGCCTTTTACTCAACAAGTTGGGCACAATAGTATCTACTCCCTATCTGGCTATGAAATTCTAGGTAACAGACACTAAGGTCGGAACCATTCACGCCGACCAAAAAGAGGCTCGGTAATGTTATCACGACAGTCTCAGGGTTTGAAGCTCAGAGCCCAATAAGGATGGCAAGAGAAGCAGTGCTCCCGGGAACAATGATCAAGCGACAAGGACAAATGGCCGAGACCCACACTCCGGTGTGCAGCACTCCAGTGTGCACATGGCGGAATTGGAAAAACTAAATCAATCAGTGGACGACCAAGGTCGACCCAAAATAGGGCCCCAATTTGAAGAACCAAACTCCTGCCTAGAACAAACCATTGGCGATACAAGCGCCACACCAGGACCAACACCAACAAAAGAGACTGCTACTACCTTGATAAATCCGCGACATAAGAAAGCAAGGGCACACCACAACCAAATATCCATACTCCTAGAGACCCAGTGTTATAATGTTCCTGGCTAAATAAAAATGGTTGCTTCCACTTACTACTTGTCATAGCTTCGCAAAAAGAAGAAACACGGGCTCCCCTTCGAATCTCCCCGACAAGTCCCGGCATAGTCCCACTCTTCCCCATCACACTGAAAACTACCTCAAGAAGCCCTGCTTGATTAGTTAAACATGAGAGCAAGTGACCTGCAAACTCAACTTGCATGGTACATATCCCAAACAAAGACACACTCGGGCAAACCATTACTGAAACAGGGTGAAACAACAAGGTATGTAAAAAAAAAAAACTCCATATTTTATGAAGTAAATTCAAAAGCATGCACAAACACAGACCTCGGGCATAGCCTCGTCATTGCTCTAGGTGCCTTGAGCTTGCCTCAGCCTTATCGAGCCACGTCTTGTATCAGACAGGCGCACAAGACCTCGAGCCAGACTCGGTCCTCCTTTAAACTATGCTTGGAACCCAGACTGACATGGTCAGTCCGCCTCGTGTGGACCTCGGGCACAACCCTATCATCGTTATAAGTGCCTTGAGCCTTCCTTGGCCCTATCGAGCCACGCCTTGTATCAGACAGGTGCACAGGACCTCGAGCTAGACTCGGTCCTCCTTTAAATCTTGCTCGGGACCCAGATCGACATGGTCAGTCCGCCATCCGCGAACCTCGGGTATAACCCTGTCATTGCTTTAGTCACCTCGAGCCTACCTTGGCCCTATCGAGCCACGTGACCCTATCAAGCCATGCCTTGTAACAGACAGGCACGTCGAACCTCGAGCTTCCCTTGATCCGACCCCAGAATATTTCACATCAAAACACAACAGGAAAACAGGTACCAGGAAGACACCTACGTTTCAATACAAATTTTTTTACATCTGATTACAAATCTCATGTCTATGATAATTTTACGCTACACTTTCCTGTCACACTACAACTGTTGCACGATACAAGTGCTAGGAAATCTAACAAAAATTAAGCAAATTAGTAAAACACGATCAAACAGCGGCCGCACCCCTCTAGATCATCATCAATCGCTTTACCACCTAAGAATGGTTGGACCCCTTTTGTAGTTCCTGGCATCTTGCACTCAAGGGGACCAGATTTTGCTGGCACGACCGCTACTCCTAATGAAAATACGGGGTGACCCACCACCTAGGTAACCCCAGCATTTCCAAGTTTCAACCTTGGAGAAGGCAGATGATCCCCAACCCCTAGCCAGATAATAATGATGTTAGTGGCCCAAGCCCTCGAACGAAAACACACGATATTTCCACCAAAGGTAAGCTCTGAGAAAGCCACATCACCCATTTTAGACACAACATGTCTCACCCATCCTAATACTGCCCTTGTCTCAACATACTTAACCATAAACCTCTCGTCCTTTGCCACACCACTTAGAAAGCTACCATCCGTAGGGTCACCAACAAAAATGCCCCACTCAAACAACAAATTCCCATTGTAAAACACTAACCACATCTCTTTAGCCTCTTAGAGCGAAGACGCAAGCTAGCAAGGATGGAAAAGAGTGAGACCATCTCCCATTTTTATAAGCACAATCGCTTGACGGTTGGAAGCCCTTCATCGTCTCCTAAACATTTAATACAGTTAGGCTTCGAAAAACTACACCATCAATGCTGCCATAATCCTACCATGGAAAGAAAAACACAAAATCCTACCTTGGCCAATTAACCCCTCCTGTGTATTGATAAACGCCCAGAAGACAAAGCATTTTTTCTTTATAATACGTGTGACACCGGAAAGTCGCCTCATCTATAACCTCGAAGCGTGCGCCACATACACAGTTTTCCCCCTACCATTTGCAATACCCAAAAAGATGGTACCTCGAGATCTATGAGTGGATGCCAACCCAATCAAGGGCTACTAAGTTCGCACAAAAAAAAAAAAAAAAAGAGGGGGGTGTACTCCATGCCAAAAGAAACAAAGAAGGTGCATTGCGAAAAAGAAAAATTAGGACGTTCCATTGCGAATGGCAAGTTAAAAGATAGCAAAAAGTCACGATACTTCGAAACCAGACAAAACCAAGAAAACGTAGAAAAGCCTATGCAACTACAACCGAAAGAAGTAGTAAATTAGCCTAACTCAGCTAAGGGCTCAGCATTTTCTCCAGCTCAGCCCACCTCAAGAATCTCCCCTAACACCTCAGTCTGCGTTCTTTTGGTCGGGTCCACAAGGTGGCCACCCTCAACCCTCATGTACGGCCTGTAGGGTTTCAAGTCTAGGCTAGGGAACAAAGTCCGCACGTGTAGAAAAGCTTCCTCATAGCCCTCCAGATACTCATCCACAACATCTAACACTAGAGTCCTGCCAGCCTCTACTATTGATTGTGTAGCCCCGAGCGTCGCCCGCAAACGGGCTACCTCCACCCTTGAATCATGAACCCTAACATCCTTGCACTGACGGACAAGACGACCCATGACCTTATGGCAACGAGTCCGCGACACCTCCGACTCCTCTAGCTGCTGACACAAGTCAGTCTCACTCTCTACTGCCTCTTGGATACGCTCCACCTCCTCTCGATGCGATTGCTTGAGGGTAATGACCTCTGAGTGAAATCCAAGCTCCACCACCCGGTATTCTGCTAAAACCCCCATGACTCGATCCTCCACTTGGTGATACGTTGCCTGACGGTCCCCAGAGGCAGGGGACACACCAACAGATTGCACCCCAGTGGACGACTCAACCCCTCTGATGCCCTTTTTACGCTTCCTAGCCAGTGGTCGCTCCTTATCACGAGTAGTCAGAAGGGCGGGCTCGGCAATGGAGGATGTCAGTCCAACGATTGGGAGAGTGGTGCCTCATTCGGCCTCGCTGCTAACATCCTCTTGATGACTAATAGAGCTAACTTTTTACGTCTTTCTGTTAAAGCAAGGAATCGCCTTTATCTGCGAGAGAGATTTGAAGAACAACGCGCCTTTGGGAAAGAAGCAGTGAGAAATGCAAAAACAAAGGGATGCACCTTTTAAACTGTTTTGCACGTCGCTTCTGAAAAGAAAGTAAAACGTCAGCAGACACTTAGTAAAACTCTAGGGGCACGCCACTTGTCACGCGCCTGTCGCGTATTTGAGTCTTCCAAGAGACTCGAAAGCCATCGTACACGCTTACGACGACGCGCCTTTTTGGAGTGGTGCCCTACATCCCAAAGTCCCGCGCGGTGTATGCCTCAGAGGAGCATACTGCAGCTAGGGTTGGCCCCTACTCTACAAGAATTGGAGCACAATTCATAAGTGAAGACCCCGAAAACACACCCAAAGCTTCGCAAGGGAAATCACGACCTCTCCTTCCCCAAACCCGGACAACATACAGAAGCGGGAGCCCAGTTGTACTCCAAACATGTCCTAGTAATACTAGACCCCACCGGCGCATATTCATGGTGGCTATCCACCCTTCACAGTTAGGTAACGCCCAACTAACGCCTTCTTCCTGAACGAGCACTTTCGTCGCGCACGACAGACCGACGCGTAAAGAGTATTGCCTCACTTACTCGTCTTAGGCCGACCTCAAAATGACTCAAAGTTGTCACCCCAGCAAAAACAAAATTGGCTCAACCGACCATCTCGGTCCCACCTAACGCGACTGTCCAAAACAGGCATATACAACAAATACTACTTGGACTTATCTTTTTTTAACTCGAACGCTTGTTACTTGAGCATCCGACCTGGGGGCTGTGGACCGTCCGGGCCCAATCTCGGCCCTCTTCTTAGGCCCAACCTCGGCCATTTCCTTAGGCCTAATCTCGGCCCGATCTTGGTCCTCCCTCTGGACCCAGCCTTGGCCCAGCGCTAACCTGTCATGATATCATTGCAAATCTACTGGATATCTGCGCAGCCATCTCAGATCCCATCCTTATTAATGACGGATCCCATCCACATTAATAGGGGTCATATTGCCACCATGCTACCACCTGGGAGTCTCCACCGGCGTCGGATAGCCAGTCCCATCACCTACAAACGCACGTCTCATGCATGCAGGAGGACCTCTCATCCTTCTATATCAGCCAACTCTCTTCAAAGCCAAGGTATGGCCTTATCCCTGTCCTACTGATACACTGTCTCATTTTACTCTCTTACTCACTCAACCATCAGAGTACTTGCAGGTGTCAACCCCCTCCCCAGACGGACCCGTCGTAGGAGCCCGAGCCCTGCCTCCAATCGTCCCCTTTCGGTTAGGAATGAATAGTCATTTTTGTTAAAATTATTTTTGTTATACTCAATCCCCCCATCATTGTTCACGTAGCATAAATTAGGCTAGATACTCTTCGTGGGAACGATCCTTACTTGCACCACTACATAAATTTTTTGGCGTATAGGTTTTATATTTGGTTGTCTATGACATCACACCAAATTTTGGCATCATTGCCGAGGAGTGATTCTAGTTGTTTTTTGTGCTTATTATAGTCCTTATTTTGTTCTTGGAATTTTGTAAAAAAAGATAAAAATAAATAGTAATATATATATATATAATCACCTTGATTGTTTGTGACAAAGAAAGAGGCAAAACCAAGATTAATAAGATGGATGCTTCTCTTGAGTGAATTTGATTTGGACATCAAAGAAAAAAGAAGGACAAAAAATCGTGTCGCAGATCATTTGAGTCGTTTTGTTCATGTAGAGGATGAACTTCATCTGTAGGAAACATTCCCTGACGTGCAATTGTTCTCCGCCAATGTGACATCACCTTGGTATGCGAATATTATAAATTATTTTGTTGCTAATATGTTCCCTCCTGATTTGTCTAAGGCTCAAAAAGATAAGATTAAGAGTGATGCCAAATACTATGTATGGGATGACCCATACTTATGGAAGCATTGTGCAAATCAAATGATAAGAAGGTGCGTTCCTAAAAATGAAATTATTTCTCTTCTTATTTTTTGTCATTCTTATGCCTGTGGAGGTTACTTTGGAGCTAATAGGACATCGAGAAAAGTGCTAGACTGTGGTTTCTATTGGCTATCTTTATTCCGAGATTCATATTATTTTTGTAAGTCATGCGATCATTGTCAAAAGATAGGTAATATATCCCAAAGGAATGAGATGCCACAAACCCCCATTTTATTTTGCAAAATTTTTTATGTTTGGGTTATCGATATCATGGGACCATTCCCTGTATCATTTGATTATGTTTATATTTTTCTTGTTGTTGATTATGTTTCGAAATGGGTGGAAGCTAAAGCTACCAAGACTGATGATTCTAAAGTTGTTACATATTTTATCAGGTCTAACATATTCTCTGGGTTTGGAATTTCAAGAGCTCTAATAAGTGATTGAGGCACTTACTTTACAATCGCATTGTGAAAGCTTTGCTGAGAAAGTACCATGTGAGCCATAAGGTGTCAACTACCTATCATCCGCAAACTAGTGGACAAACGAAAGTGTAAAATTGAGAGGTCAAATCCATACTTGAAAAGATAGTCAATCCAAGTAGGAAAGATTGGAGTTTGAGCTTGGATGATGCCTTGTGGGCATATAGGACTGCATACAAGATGCCATTGGTGTGTCACCTTATTGGTTGGTGTTTGGGAAACCATGTCGCCTTCCAGTTGAGTTAAAGCACAAGGCTTATTGGGCTATCAAGAGTTTCAACATGAATATGGATGAAAATGGAGAACACAAGAAGTTGCAACTACAAGAGTTAGAGGAAATTCGCAATGATGGGTATGAGAGTGCAAGGATTTACAAGGAAAATACGAAGAATTTTCATGACAAGATGATCTCTAGGAATGAGTTTAAAGTTGGTCAAAAAGTCCTTCTATACCATTCACAACTTCATTTGTTTCTAGGTAAGTTGCGTTCTTGTTGGATTGGTCCTTTTGTTGTTGCTGATGTTTTTCCTCATGGTGCAATTGAAATTCAAAGTTTGGCAACTTCCAAAGTGTTCAAGGTGAATGACCATAGACTTAAGCCTTTCTATGAAGGTTTCCAGGAAGAGGATATGGCAAAATTGGATCTTGAGGATCCGATTTATACTGATTAAAGATGAAAGCATTGAGTCGAGCTAACTACAATAAGCAGAGGCACTGCTTGGGACCCAAGGAGAGTTTGTTTTTCCTTTTCTTCTTATTTTTGCATTTATATTTTGGATATTTTTGCCTTTTCCTTGCATTACACCATACATTGAGGACAATGTAAGTTTTAAGTGTGTGGGGGGAGGGGGGATTTAGGTTGTGTTTTAATTTATAAAAAAAAAAAAATAGTTATGCTCTTTGTCTTTGTGGTTTTTAACGATTTTTGGTTGTGTATGTCGTGAACAAGATTCAATTAAGCTTGAAAAAATCATAACATGATTGAATAAGTAATTTTTCGACTTAGAATTAATTAGTTTAGTTATTTTCCTTGAGGATGGTAGTGACTAAATTTAGTAGACAAAAGTTGGTGAGATTTTGAGCCTTTAGACTTACACAACCATATCAGTCTCACTATTTTCTTTTGTGTGAGATATTTTTCCATGGATTTGTTTCTCTAGAACTTGCCTTGATTCTCTTTGAGGTCAGATTGTCACATGCATGAATGAACATGATTAAGCCCCTATTTGTTATAAATTACATTAGCCAAATAGCCTATCTTGTAATTAATTTTTTTCCCCCTTTGTTGAACCCCTTTGAGCTTTATAGGCTTTTGCCTTATTGTGAACCCATGTTACGAGCTTACAAGTCAGAAAATAATGTCTTTACCCAACTCATAGAGTTAGTGGAGCATTGTTCATCATTATGATATGTATGGGTTGTTAGCCAAATTGCTCCAATCAACCTATTGTTTATTTTGATGTTTAACAAAATATAATTTTAGTAAAACTATTTTTGATGTATTTAAATCCCCTAATGAAATTTTTGTTATGTATTATGGTGGATAACATATTTTAAGTATTATAGTATTTTATGTATTAAAATGAACCAAGAAATGTTATTTGTTCTAAGTGGAATATTAGCGCACTATAAGGGGACATAAGAAAATATTTTCATTTTGAAAAACTATTTCCCGATATTTTGATAGCTAATATTCATTGATGGTAAAATGATTTTTAATGAATTTTTCAAGAAATGGAAGGTATATATTTTGGGGGTGGTAAAATTGTCAAATCCTGAATTTGTTCTAAAATCAAAATTTTATTTTCTTATTGTTATGGATTTTGATTTTTTATATATTTTTATTGAATCGAAATTGGGGAGGGGGGTACTTTCTTATTTACATTTATGTATTAAAGTAAATGTAAACTAAAGAAATGTAAATATGTTATATATTCATGCTATATTCATTCTATGGATTCTATCTTCAAAGGAAATCTAATTTTTCTGAAAATCTGGACTGAGAGCTGACTCCTATTAAGCGACAGTCGGCTGTGTATTATGCGAAGTCGAGGTAGCCGAGACCAAGTTTTGGTTAGTCGATTGGGAGTTGACTATAGGCCAATCAGAGTCGACTCTAGGCTAGAACAATCGACTGCTAGACTTCAACGATTGGATTTTTCTAGCCGTTACAGATCTGTTGGAAGCTCAAATATATATATCTTTAAGAGATTTCTAGAGAAAGCCAATGCTTTATCAAGATCCATCATTCTAAAACACACCCAAGCTCTCAAGCACTCAAGAAAAGCAATCCAAGACTCAAACTACAAAGATCAATCTATTGGAGCCCAAGGTAAAGAAGAAGTTTTTCTTCTTATTGGTAACTTTTGTATCATTCATATTTGCCTTGTAATATCATTGTGTTCATTTCCATATTAGTGTAAGGTTGTTTGGACATAGGATTTATTGTTATTAATTGTGGATTGTAAGTGGCCTTCTAAAGCCCAAGTAATGTAGGTGTATTGTTGTAATAGTTTTCGAAGTGAGATAAAGGGAAAATCTTGGAGTGTAAAAGTTTCCTAGGTGAGCTTGTTGGAAAATTTAGGTGTGGTTAATGTGAAATCTCAAGTGTCGAGTTGACCTTGAGATAGTGGAGTAGGTGTTGGAGACACCGAACCATTCTATATTCTTGTGTTGATCATTGTTGTTTGTGTATTTATATTGTTATCACTCTCAATCAACATATATATTTATAACAAGTATTTTCTTTGTATAAGAAAAGCTCAAGAGTTTTAAAAAGGGAAGAATTCCATTTAATAAGTTTTTTAGCACTCAATTCACCCCCCTCTTGAATGGTCATTGTGTGTCAAGGGACCAACATGGGTGTGCAAGAAATAAGTGCGGGGGAATCTAGATTTGTGGTATGGCCATGGCTGGTGAAATGGAACATGTTTTCAATCTCATTCCGTGAGTTCTGTTGTTGATGTTTTTATTATTTAAAAGAATGAAAAAGAAAAAGAAAGAGAAAGGAAGAAGCAGAAAATTAAGAAGAAAGGAAATGATGGAGGAAATTGCTTTTAATGTTACTAACTGTCCATGTTCATAATTTCTCCTAAAATTCCAAGAAAGGGGTCTATTTATACGTGATATATAAAAAGATGAAAGTTGTTGCAAAGGATTGTTCCTTCCTGCAAAGGAAAAGTGTTCCTTTGAACAATCTCTTTTTCAACACAGGAGTGTTACATGGTTTAAATGCTTTCAAGCCAAATTGAAGAAGGTGCTGAATGGAGTGATTGGTTTTGTATGTTTTATATATTCGAGCTTGAGTAGATTCATTTTTGCTTCACTAGTTTCGATAACTTTTTAGCTACATTCCCAAATATTTCCCACCTTGATCATAAACCCCGTTACAACCCTTGAAAAGTCCTTATGATTCGTGTCATGCATGTGATCCCAGTGGTGGAGATTAGAAGATATGCAAGCCTATGGTAGATCATTTTCATTGGAATGAATTTGAGCGAAACACATACCCTTCAAACACGAGAGTCAAGTGTTTATTTCCGTGAGGGTCTATGTATTTAGTTTATTCCATTTTCGAGTGAAAATGCTTACTAAGTAATTATAAGTTGTTTAAGAATGTTTGTTTATAATGTGTTATGTTGGTTGTTATTTGTTGATGGCATTGCAACCTTGGTGTTTTTTTTTGGAGAGTAAATTTGAGTTTTGCCCGAGGACGAGTAAAAGTTAAGTGTGGGGGAATTTGATGAGAATATAAAATGTCATATTTTACTCCCTTAATATTTAGTCTTTTATATTTATTTGGTGCTTAAATGTACTCATTATTTTTATATTTTGATTTAGGATGCAAATGGAGACATTAAGTGCAAAACGAAGCTAATTGAGCGATTTTAAACAGTTTCAACATCACTTCGTAATCTAGGGATAACTTTTTCATCTGAATTCTGATTGAGATGATTCTAGATATTATGGAACAATAAGAAAAAGATCTATAATTTTTATGTTTTGAGTTTTAAGAAATACTAACTAAATTAAGGTCGAAATCGGGCAGTTTATTGATGTTATGGAATGTCCCTTAGCCAACAAGCGATTTATTTTTTGAAGTTTCCGAATCTAGAAAGACAGAAAAATTGAAGCAGAAGTCATTAAGAAATTATAATTGGCATTAGAATTAAAGGGCCCCACATATAATATTATATTCAAATTAAAATGAGAGGACCAAATTGCAATTGGAGATGCCATAGAGAAATTAGGGCCCACTTATATATTATAATATAAGTGGAAAGGCTAATTGGAAGCAAAAAATTGAAGGCCCACGACATTGGGCGAGCAATTAATTGAAGTGGGGCCCTCATGGAGAAATTGGAAGGCCCATGGAGGAATTGGTATAGGGAGCCGCTGCACATAATATATATAATGATATATTATAAGAGAATCAAGAGGAAAGGCACACGAAATTGGAGCAGAAAGAATAACAAGCGGCGCTTAGGGCAATGGCGGATTGGGACACCTCTCTTCCCCATTTTCTTTAATTTTTTTTTTGAGTTTTTATCATGGCCTTACATGACTAATATTTTATAATTTGTTGAAGGAAATGAAAGTCTCCAAATTAATAAAATTGTGAGATCTAATTTATTTTTATTATTTAATTTATGTTTTGAGTATCATATATTTTTCTATACCTATCTTCATGATTGTTTAGTTTAATTACTAGAAGATCTACTAATTTATTATTTGTTATAATATACCGCTAAGTTAGATATCAAATTCATAATTTTTTGATCCATTTAATTTGTGAAGCAATTAAAATTTTGATGATTTGCTACGTAAGAAATTATTAGATCTTAGGAAGAACGCTCGACTGGATTAAATACAACTGCTTGTACTTGTGTTGTTTAGCTTCATTAATCTCTCTAATTCTTAAGGCTGCTACTAGATTAAACCTTTCGCACTTGTCT
The DNA here is from genome assembly GCA_036245055.1 of Diospyros kaki. Classification (NCBI taxonomy): domain Eukaryota; kingdom Viridiplantae; phylum Streptophyta; class Magnoliopsida; order Ericales; family Ebenaceae; genus Diospyros; species Diospyros kaki. The sequence goes on from BSEG01000010.1 coordinate 9,032,752, forward strand.
TGGGTTATTTAGTAGTTAGGGTTGATTAGATCGTCTATTTTCTAATTTATTAGGACTAAGAAGAGATAGAAAAATAGTTCCAACGATGAATATTTAAAGTGTGAATTGATATATACTTGCGTCGATGATCAGTTGTAAGATTGCGATGGTGGATGTTACCTTAGACCAATGTTTGTTCTTTTGATTGCTTACGATATTCCAATTTGAATTGCTCCTTAGTGGTTTTTCTTAAAATTGTTTTCGTTATACTCAACCCCCTATCATTGTTCACGCAACATAAACTAGGTTAGATACTTTACATGAGAACGATCCTTACTCGCACCATTACCTAAATTTTTAGGAGTATAGGTTTTATGTTTGGTTGCCTGCGATAGCACACTAGTCATGTATTATCAGAAAAATGACTTAATCTCTTTTTGTTGGATAAGAGAAAATGGCTACTGAATTGTTAGAATTGGTACATTCAGATGTATGTGGGCTCATAAATGTTATAATCCAAGGTGGTTATATCTATTTTGTAACTTTTATTAATGATTTGTTACGGTATGGTTCCGTGTACTTAGTGAAGTACAAGTCTGAAGTATTTGAAAAGTTCAAAGAATTCAAGACTGAAGTAGAAAACCAAATAGGAAAAAGTATCAAGATTTTCGATCAGATCGTGGAGTGAATACTTGAGTACTGAGTTTATTGATTATCTTAAAGCTTGTGGTCTAATTTTATAGTTGACTCTTTCTTACATACCACAGTTGAATGGTGTGACTGAACGTAGGAAACGAACTCTTGTAATACCCCATATTGCATAGCGTTGAGTAAGTTTAAGGAACTGAAAGTTGGTTTAAGAATTTAGTTAATTAATTGTAAAATCAATGGAAGGGAATACCTTAAGATCTAGATGTCTAAAGAAAAGGGTATGACATTGGCGAGCATCTCGAGACAAGATTTATGGCATTAAGAGAAATCGGAGCATGGATAGTTTTCGATACAGTTGTTATGCAGTCTAGGAAACCGAATCATTGTAAAGGATTTCCAAAAAGGCAACAAAACCCTGAAAGGATTTAATTTTTGCATAAGAAGCAACCCTGAAGTGATTTCAGGGTAAAACAAAGGATTCACGATCAAAATGTGATTTTTGGCATATTTTTTGGCCTAAGTGTAATTTTGAATCTTGGCCGAAAATGGTAAACCAAAACTTGGGGGATAAAATGTGAAAGAGGAAATTTTAAGGTTCGTTGTGGAATTTTCAAGAACTCAAGGATAGGGGGCCAAAGCGTAATTTGTTAAAAAACAGCCACTACCATCGCCGGCCACCGCTAGTCAACCTTCTACCATCATTGGGAGGGTCGTTTCAGGGTTCAGAATGAGCCCCAGGACAGGTGGATCGCATGGGGGTGAGTATGGGTCAAGAAATGGCTGTGATTGGACGGTGTACGGCGAGGCATGACCGAGAGTCACCGAAAAAATAGGAAAGAATTTTGAGACAATCTTAGCCAATCTTTGGGCCATATCGAACCTCCAGAGGCCAGCTAAAGCGATTAATGCTCGAGATGTGACTTGATTTGACAAGGAATGGCTCGTTTTGGCAGAAAATCAGGTATAAATAGAGGTTATGGCCGAGGGTTTTGTTCAGTAATTTCAAGCTTTAAATTGAGACTTTAGAGAGTGATTCAGGAGAAATTATTAGAGAGCTTTTGTTCCTAGGATTGAGAGGAGTAAATCTAAATAATTTGGTGAGTTTTGGAATTGAATCGAGTGAGGTTTGAGCCTTGTCGGAATCGCGACTGTTCGCCGAAGTGGATGTTTAAAATGCCCGATCGAGGCATTTTCGGCCATTGTTACAGGCATCCAAAGGTATCATTAGGATCGACTTGAAGTAAACTTCAAAGTGGTGCAAAAAAATCAGTGATCAGAGCAATCGCTGGCGACCGAAGAATCAGAGAAGACGACCAGCGCATGAGCTTCATGCGGTGGCCAAATTGCTTTAGGCGTGTGGATAGGTGCATGAGGAAGGGTGCGTAGCAAGGAAATTAGTTTTTATTTTTTTAAGAAATTTTCTAAAATTATTTTAGAAATATCTGTGGAAAAATATTTGGTAAAAATAGGTGGTAAATATTTGTGGTGGAATTTTAAAGGAAAAAAAGGATTATGGAAAGTTAGAGAAAATAAGGAAATTGGAAAAAAATTAGAAATATTGATTTTCCTTGGGATAAATCATTGGTCATGGTGATTTGACGATAAGACTTGAGGATTTGCATGATATTCAGCTTCGACACGTATTTTGAGGTTATCATTATACAAAGGTAAGTGGTGCGATTCTAGATTCAATTTTATGTAAATGATTTTATCATGTTGACATGCCTTGTTATGCTATACGTCATGTAGATTGCATTCACATGTCATGATGATGAAATATGCATATACTTAATATAATATTATTGATCATGCATCGTATACGTTTGAGAGTACGGACATACATCGTTACTTTACCAAGGGTGCTCCCATACACCTTAACTCGGTAAGGAGGTCGTAAAAATAGAGAGTAGTAATAAAGTGTGGTTAATGTCTCATCTGCTCAAACGAAAGGAATGAAGATATTTTGCATTTGCATACATGCATGAATTATGAAGTTTATACATTTACTTAGATGATTCATCTTCTAACTTGGGCTTTGTCCCTAGAATATTCAAACGTTCTAGATGAAGATATAGCAGAGGCAGGCATGGAGAAAACATGTAATGGAACTTAGCAAGTGAATGTTGTTTGGTTTTATGATTATGCAACTATGTCTTTAAGTCTGCTACATTGAATTCAGTACATTTTAAAAATTATTGATGTAGGATAAAATTTGTGGTTAATGTTAAAAGTTAGGTTCAATTCTTTGCTTCTGCTATTGTGGTTAATGTTAAAATGTTTGGCTTTATGATTATGCAACTATGTATTGCTTTTTTCTTGAATAAACTTTTTTTCAAGAAAAATGGCATTCCTGCTAACAACTACTTGTTGCAGTTCAAGAATATAAAACTCATATCTTAAGGAAACCTTAGGATAACCTACGAAACTATCATTAAAAGACAGTGTCTCAAGTTTTTATGATTTAAGCTTTTTAACAAAAAGATATACATCCCCAAATCTTAACATGTTTAAGATTAGGCTTCCTATCAAACCATATCTCATGTGGTGTTATAGGAATTGACTTGGAAGGAACTTTGTTTAGGATATATATTGCAGTAAGAAAGGCGTGTCCCTACAGAAACAAAGGTAAGTTTGTACAACTTAACATACTTCGGACCATATCTAATAGATTTCGATTTCCCCTCTCCAAAAATCCATTCAGTTGAGGCGTTCCTAGTGAAGTCCTTTGTGAAATAATACTTAAGACCTTAAGAAAATCTTCAAACTCATTACTAAGATACTCACCTCCACGATCTGATTGTAAAGCCTTTATCTTTTTACCAGTTTGATTTTCTACTTTAAGTTTAAAATCTTTGAACATTTTAAAAGATTCAGATTTATGTCTTATGAGATAAATATATCCATATCTAAACATATCATCTATAAAAGTTATGAAGTATTGATAACTTCCTCGGGCTATTACATTAATAGGTCTACATGCATCAGAATGTATAAGTCCTGACAATTCTGTGACCCTTATACCTTGCTCAGTAAAGGGCAATTTGGTCATCTTGCCAAGGATACAAGATTCATAAGTTGGATATGGTTCAGAACCTAGTGGGCCCAAAAGCCCATCTTTCTCCAACTTAGTGATTCTGTTATCCCCAATATGACCTAATCTATAATGCCACATAATTTTAGAATTTTTGGTTATCACGTGGTATCTTTTTATTATTTGACACACACAGATGTTTACTATCATCAATGGTCACATTCAAAATGTAAAGACCATTAAAAAAATTACTAGTAGTAGTTAATTTATTTCTAAAATAAATTTCGCAAACATTATTCTTAAAAGAAAATTCATAATTTTCTTTTACCAAGACAGGAATAGAAATAATGTTCTTGCTCTAGGTACACATAAACAATCGTTTAAAACTAAACTATGTCCATGCGATAAAATTAAAGAAACAGTGTCGATAGCTGTGTCTACAACTCTTGCCCCATTTTCCACCGTGAAAACATTTTCCTTGTTAACTACAGCTTTCCCCTTTTCCTTGTTAACTACAGCTTTTCCCTTATTCTTACTTATATCTTTGGATGTCCCAGGTGTTTGTGCGACATTTTTCTTATCTTTCCCTTCATAGTTTTACTAGAAGAGGCAATAACCATCACAGCACCTGCTTTCAAATTACTTTGTGTCATATTGAGCATATACAACAGCTTGGGCAGAGTGCACTCCATCTTATTCATTTAGGAGTTTGAAATAAAACCTCCAAATGAATATGAAAATTGAAAATTAAATTAATTTGTAGGTTAGTGTTAAGCTTAACCTCCAAATCCTTTAGCTTTTCAATTGGGAAAATCATTTTGAGAACATATTCTCCAACAGATTCTCCAAGTGACATCTTTTGTCTTAAAGAGTGCCTTAGACATCTTATGTCTAGCTATGTAACTCTGTTCACCATACAACTCTTGCAGGTGAGAGATCATAGAGTATGCATCTAACATCTTACCATGTTAACGTTGCAACTCATACTCATTGAAGCAAGCATATAACTCCTAGTGATGAGATCATCATCTCCCCATCTATAAAGAGTATCTTGCTCTCTTTGAGTAATTTGTTGAATCGTAGTCACAAGTAGAAGCGCATCCAATACTTAAGTAATCCTTTCCAAATTGAAAACAATTTTCAAATTACAAAGCCAATCATTTAAATTTGGTCTAATTAAGCAATTAGTGTCAAGTATTTTGCAAGTGGGTTAATTGAAGCTATTGATTTATTTACAGAGAATAAATAAATTATTAGACATCTTGTTTTTCTTAATTATCTGATTTTGGTTTTTAAATCAAACAGTACCTCCCACTAAGTTTTACAAATTCCTTGCTCCCAATGAAGGAAAAAGTAAAAATTCACATTAGTATGAATTCTAGAGGGTATTTAGATTTTTATTAAATATATTACTCCTCACATAATAGATTATTAGAATAATAAATTCAATAAGTGGACAATGCTTGTCTACTACATCTTATGTACGGCCCAAATATTTTTCTTCGACTCCCAGTCCAATGTCCCTCACATAGTAGTTTCTTGGGAATTGAACATAGTTAAATCATACCATCACGCAGACAAATCTACACAGTTGAATATCGATTCCCTCACATAATTGTTTCTTGGGTCTTGATATTTGTGCATCCCCATCTCATCAAATGTTTCAAATAGAAATTAAAACATTTTAACCAATGTGCAACCCCTATGTATCCATAGCCGATCAGCACACGAATTAAAATCCCTCAATTTCTACCGTGATGGAGAGCTCCAATTAGATTTGAAAGTAAAACAAGATCACTACGGGGCAAGTAGCGTAGTTCAAAATTTTGAACCTTGCCCCGATCCCAGCGATTGGATTACTGTCGAAATTAAATCATTCACATACAAATAAAATAAATCTAACCTTTAGATTTTCGAGTCGTTCGCGGATTCGAGCTGTCCAAGTGTCCGGCCTCTAACTCGTGATATGCAGCACGCGTTTGTTGGCAATGAGAGCGGAATAGGAGTGCTAGCTCCTTCTCCTTTTTGCGGCTTGTGTATGGACGAAAAAGAATGCCCACGTTTCAAATCGATGCTAAAAAGAAACGGGGAAGAGTGAATGTCATTCGTTTTTTAACTCTTGAAAAACCACACAACCATTAATTCCTTTATTTGGGCAACCCAAAAAGGGTATTTATAGAGAAACCTTCTAGGGTTTCTTAAACCCTAATGGATTGGGCTAACCCATTAATCCTATTTCAACTAGAATTGTAAGTGGGCTTATTCTAGTCTAACTAGAAATATAATTAAGTGGCTCAAATCCATTTATAAAATATTTAGATCAAATCTAATTCAAGCCCAAATATTTATTATTTAATATTTGGCCCAAATCTAATTTAGCCCAAATATAATATTTAATATTTGGCCCAAATCTAATTTAGCCCAAATATAATATTTAATTTAATATTTGGCCCAAATACTTTATTTAGTCCAAATATTAATTTAAGCCCAAATATATTTTATTTCCTATTTGCCACTCCAATAAATAAAAAATTATTAAATTAGAAATTCCTTCCTAATTTAATTAATTGCCATTTTAGGAAACTCTTTCCTTTATGACGACCCCTCGTCATATCAACGTCATTACGTCTATTTGTTCTTTTTTCGTGAGAACCTAGAATGATAGAACTTCTTGTCGGAGTGTCCCATACGTCCGCTCTCCTGGTTTAAGCCAGGGACCGTACCTTTTGCATATGACTCATTAGGCTTCCGAATATGTTTGCAATGTGTTAGTACGAACACATAAGACAAGATTGGCCTCTAGCAAGGCATTATGCTTACCCAATTATTTAGAAGGATTCATAATCCGCAAATAACCTTTCACGAGCATGGTTACCGTGTAATTTGATCATCTCATCAATGTATCTTATATGATCTCAAGTCTGACAATGTGTTACTTGATTATGATCACATGAGTTTTTCTTTGGTTATCCGGATATCTTCACTTAATAGAAAGTGAATCAATAACTCCTTATTGATCTCTTTCACCATGGCCATGGATTTAAAGTGAATATCCATCGAAGGTGCCTTAGATACATCATCCTTTATCAAGGGATAAACGAGTCCCATCTTGGTTATGCACCCATCTTCATAAGCTTCTAGGCCCATCGAAACGATGTCAAAGCATACCGGTCTTCTTATGAGATGACCGTGACAACCTCAGGTCTAAGGATTAGTTACACACATCTCGTATGTGAATTCCATCAACATATAACCAAAATGAATTCTCATGGCGAGTCATGTCTAGTGACACGTTCTTCAACATTGATCACCTATGTACTTGTCTAGGCATCCCCATGTTTATGGGTGTGAGACCCCCATTTCTATCACATGGCAAAAACATAGTAGGTACAAGTCTTACTGTAATTGTCAATGTCCATTCTTGACATTGCTACGACTTGGGACGTTCAATGATGTCTAAAAACTGTGATACATCATCTCACATCTTTATAGATTAATCACAATATACATCATATAGATTTCTATCTAGTTTTATTCGATTATTATAATAATAACAAGAAACTAATAGAATGACTTCTTGTGAATTTAAATAATTCATTATTCAAATAATAAACATGATTACAATTGTCAGTGTACAACATGTCCAATTTGATTGGGTCTAGAACACCTACATTAACAAGATTGTCTTAACTCTTAAGGTCTAAGCGGTTACAATTTAATTTTACAAATACGGGATATTTTTTAATTAATTGGTCTCACTTTTCACATGCAACGTTTTAACATACATCAACTATGTCAATAAACATTGAATAAAAGTAGTCGATATGGTCATGGACTCAGTCATACATTCTACTCGCAATTCCAGGCATTGGAACTGCGCAATGCATTTGTGGGTGTATAAATAAGGAAATGCCTATAACTATTACAAGCATAACCCTTTCACATAGGGTCTTCGTTTCCTTGATTATTTTGCCATCAACGACTTCACTCCAAGTCGTGCCTCGATTGGTGAGAATTCCTTGCTTTTACAATTCACTCTAAACTACTTTTACAATGAAATTAAAAGTAATAAATAATTATTTTACAACTGTCATGAAAAACATGGCTACCTCCGGTACACAGGCCGTCAAATAAAATAATTCATACATCTACATCACACATACATCATTCATATAGTGTCCTAAGTCCATGACCAATACCGATATGCAACAAGGCATCCACAACATGCTATTAACAATTAAAAGCATATTATAAATAATTATATAATTATTGGACATGGGTATAACAAATTATACCTTGGTATTTTAAAATTAAATTAAATAAATAAATAAAACAAAATAATAATAACATAATTATTATAAAATAATAATAACAAAATTATTATTTTTATTTATTTTTAATTAATTTTTGGTCTGCTAAGGTAGATAGCTGCGCGTGTAGTGTGCGGGCCTTGCCCGTGCACTCGCTCGCTCGCGGCTTTGGTGCCCGAGCCCAGCCTGTGCACTTGCTTGCGCATTGGCAGCGGGTACGGGCCCTGCCCGTGCCTTGTGCGTGTCTGTGCGAGCTCAACACACATTTGGGCGCGCATATGTGCGGCAGCCACTCCCAAGGGAACCCTCAGCATTGCCTAACCACCTTGAAACAGATTCCGGCACTGTCAGTCGTGCTAGATCTAATTTCGACATTACTGAGCAATGCCAAATCAGTTCTATGACGCTGCCGGCATGCAGCTCATACTCAGATCTCATCCGAAAATTCTTTTATTTTTCAAAAACACCAATTTTATGTCCAATAATCACATGAATAAAACCATAAAATTGTAAAACGATTGCTCTGATACCACCGTTGGGATTACATAGATTATATAGATTTCATTATATGTGTAGCGGAATTAAAATTTAGTTAGCAAGTATCCTATTTTTCAGAAACTATGATTTACAAATTAAAAGCAAAAACAAAAGGTTACCTCTTAGATGAAATTCGATTTTACCATTAGTTTTCCCGCCGTATAATCCTCCAAGTGTAGGATGCCGAGTCAGTCCACCTAAAATTACTTCTATCCAAGAATATCAAAGAGAGTGATAAGTAGAAGAAATTTTTCACAAAAGTTTTTAACTTACCTTTTAGATTCACACCACTTCTTCAAGAACTCTCTTAATTCTCAAAATGATTCAAGAGTTAGAAATGAATGGTTAAGAGAGCTTTTTATAGGGTTTCATTAACCCTACTCCATTAATGGGTTGGGCTTTTCAAGCCCATCCCATTTAATGCAATTGGTCTAAGTCCAATTTAGTGGTGTTAAAATGAATCCAATAGTGCCATTGGGTCAAACCTAATGTGCTAGCAAAAGACCCAGCCCAATTAATGATTAAATAATTATATTCATAATATAATTATTTAATTATTCTTATTTATCCAATAAATAAATGTACTATAATTAGTAATTATAAAATTACTAATTTATCCATCTTCTCTTTAAAAGTGATTTCTTTTGAGTGGAACTTTCTAGGTTCACAAATAAATTGACAATGAGAATAATCAACAATTAATTCTTATAAATCATGAGTGACATCTAGCAATATGTCATGATCACCCAATTTATTTTGAAGCAGGTATTGTGAACCTTTTACTACGTTACCATATAATACGATCCTTCTATCATCCTATATCCCGACAAAATATGAGATCATGGTCAACAGGTCGAATCTCTTAATCTCGTCATATGACCAAATCCAAAATCAATCTTGATTAATTATGACACAACCTTTATGGAACAAATTCCATTGTTATATTACCTCGGCCAAGAATTTATCATTAAGTGATTATTGGATCGTATAGGATATCCTCCTCATAAATCTCGAGGTGATAGATTTCATGTCTGGTGCACACATACCTCATATATCACTGAATTAGGCACATAGATATGTATGATTATTTTTTATTAGAATAACCATATAATATTGTTGATATCATAATCCACCAATACATAGATATCCATATCATCTCAGATCTAAGGAATAATTGCACATCTGCATCTAACATTGAATCATTGACCTGTGAGAAATAACCCATGTGATTCAATGTTAACAATCTCGTTCAGTGAAATCGTTCTTGTAACGAGCACCTATTCATCTTCCTTCTATATCTCATATAGAATAACACGATACTCACCAATCTTATATTTCAGTATCTCATACAAAACAAGGAGGAAGACGATGTGCTGGCCTTTACGAGTTGTGATAATCCAAATTAAGAACTTTATGGCCAAGAACTTGTTTGTAGTATAATGAATTGTGGATTATCCATAACTCGTATTCTTAACACTTAAGAATGGTATCCACTCCTAATTATACTAATGGATATATGTTTTATAAAATAAACCATATTTCAATTTAAATAAAAACATAAACTTACCATTTAAATAATATTTAAAGAATTACAAGATCGAGTCCTTTTGCGTCACTATAATCGATCTTTAGGGCTCATATCTAATATCAGATAGCTATGGAATCTGAGATGGAGTTTATGTACTCCAAGTAGGTTTTGGTTTTGGTAGATCCATCTGAGGAAATTGTTCATGTCAAGTGTAAATGGATCTTCAAGAGAAATATCGGTTCAGATGGACAAGTTTCTACCTACAAAGCTTGATTGGTGGTAAAAGATTATAGTCAGTGTTAAGGTAATGACTATTATGAGACTTTCTCACCTATCGTGATGTTGAAGTCCATTAAGATGATGTTAGCTATCACTGCTTACTATGACTATGAGATCTAGCAGATGGAAGTCAAGATGACTTTTCTGAATGGATTTCTTAAAGAAGAGATCTATATGGAACACCCGAGTGGATTGGAGTCTGTCGATCCACGTCAGGTGTGTTTGCTGAGATTAATATACGGTTTGAATCAAGCATCGAGAAGTTGGAACATCCGTTTTGATCATGAGATCAAAGGATTTGATTTCTTGAGAAATCCAGATGAATCATGTGTATATAAGAAGGCTAGTGGGAGCAATATTGTGTTTCTAGTTTTATATGTGGATGATATTTTAATTAAGAAAAATTCTATTCATAGCCCACGCTATTGCTCTTGAAAGCCACTCCCGCCAAAATTCACCAATATCTTTCAAAAATCTTATTTTACCCTTCACAGCCAGAACCATTTTTCTTCATTTTTATTTCCCATAGCCACAGCCACAGCCACAGTCATAGCCACCCATGTACTCCATGTCTCTTTCTCTCTCATTGCACCCATCTCTTTCTCTCTCGCTATCTCCCATCCATCTCTCTATCTCTCTCTCTCTTTCTCCCGAATACACACACACACAAACACACCTATATATATATACACACACTCACACACACACACGCGTGCGCGCACACACACACACACGAAAACGCATGGCCGCGGCCATGGTAACCGCGACCATGGAACCTGGTTCTCGACTGCTAGCAGTCGGGGAACCTTGTGTTCCCTAACCTGCATGGGTCGGGAACACTTTTTTTTTTATTATAAATCTGCCCTTGAAAGAGCCGAGAAAGAAAAAACCACTAGGAAGCGATTAATGCCCATGGCCAAGTCGTCGTCGTCGCCCTCTTCAAATTCATCTTCTTCTATCAATGCAAGCAGAATGGAGTATAAGGACAAATCATTTTCATCGTTTGTAGCTGGATGCTCGAGCTGCCTGCTTTATGTGCTGATATCAAGGAACAACCCCAAGTGCCCGTGCTACAGTACCATCATTCCTTCACCCATGGAGATGAAGAAGCCTCGAATTGATCTTAACATATCAATATGAGAACAAGTCTAGTTCTATTTTCACGGTTAAATTCAATTACTTGATTTTTGTAAATGATAGACAATAGTTTTGTAAATGCGATATAATTAGGACTAGTATCCCCTAATACAAATAGTGAATATAAGTTTCCATAGTTTTTTCTTTTCATCATCTTCCACCAACTTTTTATGTCGAATTATGTTCTATGTTTCTCTAAAAGGCATGGCATTAACAATGTCAAATTGATGTGTATAGAACTCCAGGAAAACTAAATTTGACATCTTTAGAGCAAAAATCACTTTGATTTACTACATTATTTAATAATAGGTACTTTGTTCTCGGTGTGATGGCTAAGAATGAGGGTTTGCCAAGCTTGCTAGCAGAATCTTAGGAAGAGTATGTGCTATGCCACTGTATGCTAATGGTTTATGCATCACATTTTTGTCCGAATACCTCATTTTTAGACATATTATAGTGCATTCCTGTCTGAGGGCTCTTTCATAATTCTGTGTTTCATAATTTATTTATTTGTATTATTTTTTAATTTTTTAAATTTTATTATAATAAATTTTTTTAATTAAAATAATACTAAAAATGTATTCCCGACCCATGGAGGTCGGGGAACACAAGGTTCCTCAATTGCTAGTAGTCGGGAACCAGGTTCCATGGCCGTGGTCATGCGTTTTTGTGTGTGTATAGGTGTGTGTGAGTGTGTTTATATATATATATATATACAGGTGTGTTTGTGTGTGTGTGTGTGTGTATATTTGTGTGTGTGTATTTGGGGGAGAGAGATAGAGAGATGGAGAGATGGGTGTGAGAGAGTCAGAGATGGGTGGGAGAGAGAGAGAAAGAGAGATGGAGCAGATGGGTGGCTATGGTTGTGGGGAGTAAAAGGGAGGGAAGATGGTTGTGGGTGGCTGTGAAGGGTAAAATAGGATTTTTGAAAGATGTTGGTTTATTTTGGCAGGAGTGGCTGGGAAGAGTAATAGTATTGGCTGTGAATAGAATTTCTCTTTAATTATGGGTAACAGTATGGAGTTGATGATGTTCGCGAAAGCTTGGTTGCTTAGAGTATTGTCCATGAAGAATCTGGGAGATGCTATCTATATTTTGGGGATTAGACTTTATAGAGATAGAGTCAAGAAAATGATAGGTCTCTCCCAAAACTTGTACATAGAGAATATGCTAAAGAGGTTTAGCATGTTGAATTTCAAAAGTGGAAAGTTGTCTGTAAGATTTGGAGTTCATCTCTCTAAACAGATGTCCCGTAATAATTCTGAAGAGAGGGATCATATGAGTAAGGTACCTTATGCTTCGACAATTATCAGTTTTATGTACGCGATAATATGTATGATGTCAAATATTACGTACACTGTGAATGTTGTAAGCTGATATCAGTCTGATCTCGTGAGAGTTACTGGATCATAGTCAAGCATATTCTGAAGTACTCGTGAAGGACTAAAGATATGTTACTGATTTATGGAGGGCCAATTTTCATGTGGATGGATTCACTGATTTGGATTTTCAATCGGATGTTGATGATTGTAAATCAATATTTGGTTTTGTATATCTCTTGAATAGTGGTGTCGTGAGCTGAAAAAGTTTCAAGCTGGTAATCACAACGAATTCAACCATTGAAGCTGAGTATGTTGTGACATGTGATGTTGCAAAGGAAGCTGTTTGGATCTAGAAGTTTCTTTCGGAGGTTAATGTGGTTCTGACCATTCTATCACTAGTACCTTTGTATTGTGACAATAATGAAGCTATCACGCAGGCGAAGAACTCATATCTCATCAGAAGTCTAAACACATTGAGCACCAATTTCATTTGATTTGAGAGATTAAAGCACATGGGGACGTGTACCTACAGAGAATAGATTCATCAGATGATGTAGCCGACCCACTCACCAAGGCTATGACTTAGTCACAATTAGATCGACATCTTGAGAAGATGGGTATCCAATTCCTGCTAGTGGTGTAGATTAACATTAGTGCAAGTGAGATATTGTTAGTGTTGTATGCTTTGATGTTAGATTTGGATGACATCTAGTGGGATTGTTTGTAATACATTAATTGTATTTTTGTATAAATCTATAAAAGGTAAGGTTTTCTTCATTCATATTTTCTCCAATCAATTCTATGAATGAGTCCCTAGATCTTTTGTGTGAGAATTTTATTCTCAAGGTGTTGAGACTGTGTGACAGGATTCTCTGGTAATAAAACTTCTTAAACTATTCCTAGTTGTTAGATTCATTGGATGGGGACTTCGATTAATTGAGTATGGACTGACATAGGGGTTACTACCTCATTCGATATGGGGATATTGATGGGAGGATGATGTATCATGTCGCTAGTAGACTTGTAGGTGGTCATTGGGAACTATCAGTCAAATGTGACACCGATGACTGACCACATGGCCTGGTGGATAATGGTCATGTCACCAGATTGTGATGTTGTGTTGAGTCTTAGACTTGAACCATCACAGTTGTTTTGTGTATTGGTGTGTGGGATTTGGTAATGAGTCGAATCATCCAATTGGGAGGTGAGAACATTCATTTATGTGGTTCCGTATTGCTAATATATGGAATATGACCTGTCGCCCTCGTCAGTATTTGATAAGGTGAACGTCCTATATGATCTACTATTAATGTGACGGGATAGTCCCTGATCAAGACAGATTGAAAGTCAAGAAATATGTTTCCTGAGGTGTCATCTGGTCAAATTAATGAGTTCTAACACATAGTTACTGAGTTTGTGAGTTTGTCACTTCATGACTCTAGCTTAGTCGGGACGTTAGGGGATAGAAGGATTATAGCATATGGTAATCGTCAACTATAATAGGTTCACTTGAAGTGAGACTTCACTACCACCTATACTGTCCCGAACCACTATTAGACACTATTCAAGAACTCTTGGAACATCGTTGGGATTTGGAGAAGTTCCGGTAATGGTTCAAAGGATTGACCGATATCGAAAAGGGTTTCGATGTTATCTAATTGATAGTGGGTAGTGAATTTAGAAAGTCACATACCATATAATGTTGCGTTTGGTATCGATATCGTGTGTCTAATATGTCTTTGAAAATGATTGGTCAAAAGTTTACCATTGGTCCCCCCATTGCCAATAGTGCGTAGTTAAAATGCATAGTGCATAGTGCATAGTATATTGTGGTGAAATCAATTATAAATTGCATAGTCAGAGGCGGGGGATTGCAAATAGTGCACAGTGTATAGTGCATAATGTATAGTAATAATGCATAGTGCATATTAAAATTGCATAGTAATCTCTTGAATTATTGAGAGAATTATTGGGATGATGGGGCAATGGATGTGAGGAAATCAAATGGGGAGAAGAAGAAAATGGGGGAAGAGGGAGAAAATGATTAAATAAGGCAGAGTCCCTGCCTCTGCCTTCTCTTAGCTCTTTCGTTTCTCTCTCTCTCCCTCACATGCTGCTCTCTTCTTCCTCTTCTTCTTCTTCTTCTTCTTCCTTCTACTTCCTGTGAAAACATCATAGAAATGATATGTGTAATTGTTACGCGTATAATTTTGAGACACGAACATTGGTGATAGGTGGAACCTCTGTGTCTAACACAGGAAGAGGTGACTGAAATGGTATGATTCAGTATACTAGGTATGAACCGACTAGGACCACCACATCTTGAGGCGGACTCTGTCTCAATATAGAAACTAATTCTGTATTTCATCCCTTCATCAGATAGCATGTATGCATTTATTTATTTTCAATTGTTAAATATGCATGCTGCTTAATTACTCAAGCTATGTATGATGTCTATAATATATTCTGCTGCGTGTATCTAATACACGGTAAAAAAATTTATTTTTGCCTGTACTACTGTACTAGTGATTCCCTTCAAGGATGATCTCCAACTCCTCCTACACGGCATGACAGACCTCAAGTTTGAGGTCATCAGTCTTAGATGAGAGATTAAAGACACCCATAATTTGTAAAATGAGATGTTAGCTCAAATTACAAAGTTCATGAAGATCATTCTCTCTCGTTTGTTGCCACATGTATCATCCTTTTCTTCTTTGTCATTGCCCAAGTCTTAGTTCTTTACTCGATTTCATGATTCACACATTTTGTATCATTGTATGTTTTTGCTCCTTGATGATCGTATTTCTTATGTATTAATCTTATAACTTTTACATTGAACTCTTAGTGTTTTGAATAGCATGATGATTGGTTATTGTGTTTTTTTTGTGAATTACATTGCCTTATTGCTCTTATGTCTAATGTTTGCTTGTTTGAATGTTTAAGGACAAATCATATTAAGAGGAAGTTCATATTAACTAGGAGTTTTTGGTAAAATTCATGTTTTTAAATCTTTTTTTGAATCATGACGAAAAATGGGAGAAATTGATATATTGTTATATTCATAAGTTTTGTAATTATCAAAAGGCCAATTAGCACTAAAAAACTAAACTTTTTTGGGTTTTTGCGATTATATCCAATCATTTCAATTTTGGCAAAAAGTATCGATTTTATGAAATTAGTTGCAATTTGGCCAGCTCTTTAAATTGAATCCCCAGGCGTGTGCCTTTGCATAGGTGGCATGCTACGTGGCCTATTTAAATGGGACCCATATTTATTGTGCAAGAAAAAAGAAAAAAACAAAATAGAAATTAAAACCACGTTGGTTACGTGGTTAACCGCGGTTAAACCCATAGATATTCAAACCCTACCTTAAACCCTAAACCCTACCTTGGAAATAGCACGAAGAGCACGAAGAAGAACCAAAGGCCGGCAGTGACGTCCTTGAGATCACGAAGAGGCGAACGATGGAGAGAGGAATCGTAGGAAGCGGCGTTCGTGCTTCCAGCAAGGAAATCGACGGGTTGAAATAGATTTGCAGATCTCCCAGATAACACAATGACCAAAGGGAGTCATAAAGAAAGCGTCGTTTGTGCTCCCAACAATGAAAAAATGTCAGTGTTCACTCTTATAGGACGACACAAAGTTCTTTACTTTCTTGACATACTGAATTTCTTAATGGCATATGCTTCCTTACTGTTGTTTGTTTACTTCCTGTCGAAATAGTATTATTCTTTACCTCCGTGCAGCCATTTATGATTTCAATGATATGCATTAGCGTTTTTAAGTTGGGGAAACAGTGATTAGGGTTTATTGGTTAACTTACGTAATTTAATTAGAATGCTCTCGTATGTTTTAGTGATTAGGTGATTTATTGTATGTTTAAGTGATTAGGAGGTTTAATTTTTTTTTCTTTTTATTGTTAACAGTTGCCCTGTTGAGGTATGGGTTGGTGGGAAATTCACTCCTGGTCCACTGTGTACGTATGTAGGTGGTACATTTTTATTGGGGGGGTGGAAGAATATTACTGAAATGTCCTATCAAGATATTGTTATGGGGAATTGTACAAGTTAGGGTACTACCAACCAAGGAGGGAGTAGGATCATCAAACCTTAGTCCATACTGATGATGAAGTTTTTAGGATGTAGCAAGAAGGAATAGAGTTTGGTTTCCTTAAGATTTACATTGAATGTAAATCAGGTGAGTCTAATGGGAAGGAGATGGGCGAGGATGGAGGATACGATGTTGATGTACATGATGATCAACAGGATTCTGAGGTTGGTGTTCATTATGAAGCACCAATTGAAGTAGTCATAATGGATGCACATAATGCACCAGACACCAGTGAGGAGGACACTGAAGAGGATGAAGATTTTGATATTAATACAATTGGTAGGAATGACCCTGAAAGTGATGACAGCTGGGTCGAGGAATGTGAGACCGATGATGAGGAGTTTTTGCTTGCACAGAATAACAAGAGAGTTTTTAAATCAACCATTGTTGACAATGGTGAAGGGCTAGGTGTAGATTCTAACTTGAGAGAGGATGAATGACACCTTAGTGAATACATGGATTCTGACGAGGAAGGTTTTGACACTATATGCAACAGTGCTGAAAGTGATTTGTTAGGCGTACAAAAAAAGAAAAAAAAAAGCCTTTGGTTTATAACCCATACTATGACCACACTATAATTAATTTCAAAATTAGCATGCTTTTTGAGAATGCCAAACAGTTTAAGGAATGTGTCCAGTAATATGGAATTTGCAATGGGTTCGATATTGACTGGAAGAGGTCGTGTCAAGAATGTGTCGAAGGGATGTGCACAAGTGGCTGTCCATGGAGCATCTATGCTGCCAAGAAGCAAGGAGAGAGGACATTTGTGGAAAGAAGATATAATGTTGAACATCATTGTTTTAGAAGTCTAACAAATAAGCAGGCCAATTCGAACTGGTTAGCTAGAGAATTCCTCCAAACATTCAGAAGAAATCATTCTTATGGTGTAGAAGACATGACTCTTAACATGAAGGATAAATATGCACTAATTGTGTCCAAGTGGGCATGCTATAGAGCAAGGACGAAGGCACTCAAAATGCTTAGGGGTAGTTTGGATTCTCATTACGCAAAACTCCATGCATACAAGGCTGAACTGAAAAGGGTTGACCCTAAAGGCAACTTTGAATTTGAGACAGACAGTTCTGGACCTAATGGGCAACCTGTATTCAGAAGAATGTATGTAGGATTTTCAGGCCTTAGGAAGGGCTATATTACAGCTTGTAGGCCGTGTATTTGTCTTGATGGATGCTTTTTGAAGACCCTAATAGGAGGTGCCTGTTGAGTGTAATCGGGAGGGATGCGAATAATTAGATGTTTCTTATTGCTTGGGCTGTTGTTGAGGGGGAAAATGAGAACAATTGGACATGGTTTTTGGAGCATTTTTTTGGGAAAATTAATATTGTTGATGGACTTGGCCTAACACTTATTAGTGATCAACAGAAGGGTCTTGCCCAGGCAATAAAGGATCTTATACCTCATGTAGAGCACAGGAATTGTGCAAGGCATATTTATGCCAACTGGAAAAAGTTACACAAGGGGCAAGAATTGAAATCATTGTTTTAGAGGTCGGTTAATACAACCCATGAGGCAGGTTTTTTTAGCTGCATGGAAGAATTGCAAGCGTTGGATGCCACTGCACATGAAGATTTCATGAAGCAGAACCCAAAAAGCTTTTGCAAGGCATTCATTAGTACTTGGCCCAAGTGTGATCGGTATTATATGCAAGGCAAGATGCTTGCCAATAATAGATTAGAGATGATGAATACGTGTTCGAATGAAATTTGTCCAAGGATCAGGGATACATTAGAAAGGGCACAACTGGGGACAAGGCATTGCATTGTGAGACCTGCTATGGGACATAACTTCCAAGTTGGCATTGCGGACCAAGGATATGTAGTCAGTCTAGATGAACACAAATGCTCTTGTAGACAGTGGGACTTAAGTGGCCTCCCATGCTCCCATGCTTTGACCTGTATACACTTTATGAAGCATGATCTTGTTAACTATGTAGATTGGTATTATAGAAAATCAAAATTCTTTAAGGCATACCAGTATGCATTGGAGCCATTGAATAGGTTTTCAATGTGGCCAAGGATAAATGTTGCTCCTATACTGCCCCCCTCATATAAGAAAATGCCTGGTAGACCTAAAAAGAATTGAAAGAGTGATGTTCAAGAAACTGAAGAAAGGCAGGATGTGGCCGGTCGGTATGGTATCCAGATGACATGCCAACACTGCTTGGAAACTGGCCACAATAAGAGGGGTTGCCCAAATAAGGACAAGGCGGCAGCACCAAGACCTCCTAAGGTATGAAAGTCAAATTACCCATGTCCATTTTTTTTGACATATTTAATTTGTTTGTTTGTTTACCTTATGTTTATCACAATATAGGCTAAGAGATACAGACCCTGTGCCACATCCACTGCATCAGTAACAGCCCCAACAACTGGCAGATCATGTTCCTTGGCAAGATCAAGAACAACTGCCTCAACAACAACCACAGTAAGCGCACCAGCAACAACCACAACAAGTGCCCCATCAACAGCCATAGCTAGTGCCTCAGCAACAGCCACGACAAGTGCCCTAGCTACAACCTCAACAAGTGCCTTAGTAAGTGATGCTTCTAATACCACAGCAAGTGCCTCAACAACCGCCCCAGCCATGGCCTCACCAAGGCAAACAAGGCAAATAGTAAGAGATCAAATGAAGGTTTGTGTCTTTTGTGGTAGATTTGGTAGTTTGTCATTATGTTCATTATTTGCAATGTAAGCTTAACACATGATATTTCACCTTGGCTTATATAGGTAAATCAAGTCTAAGGATTGATGTTCTCACCAAAATCAGGGAATTTTTATGCAAGGGTACATACTCTTTATTCTAAGCTTGCCTATGTAATAACATTTATAATGGCCATCTAATCATAATCTTCTATTTCTTTTCTTTCCCATTCAGATGCCAGGGGAAATATGAGCTTGATATGTAAGTGGATCTGCATCAACATTGCAGCGGCAAGGAATCTGCTAAACTCCCAATGGCATGAAGTTCAAGCAACTAGTGGATCACAATCCATGGCGTCTTAAGAACAAGCTCAGTCATTTACACCACCACCAATAAGGTAATCCCATCAGACATCCACTACATCAGAAGTTGTTGCACCTAGAAGGCCAAGGCCAAGAAGACAACAACAAGATCTGCAGTGAGTGATTTAAATTTGGACTCTGATAATTATGTCATTTGGGTTGTGTAATTTGAGACGGTTTATCACATTTAGTCATTTGGGACGTGTAATTTTATACATTATTGAGATTTGGATGTGTCGAAGATTTGGAAGATTTGTGTAATTGGGACGAATTTAAATTTATAGGATTTATGTAAATTTGAGATAGTATTGTGTTGTTGTCAATTCATTCAAATGGGAACAGTATTGTATAGCCCAATCGGACTATTCGTTATTTCAGACAGCATTAGCCCAATTGGACTATTATTATAGCCCAATCGGAATCTTAATGCGTCCGATCGGACTATTCACGGTTAGCGTAAGTGTGAAGTGTGAATTGTTCGATCGGATTATTCTCATTTATGTTTGGAGATAGCATTGTGTTTGTCAATTAATTCAAACGGGAACAATATTGAATAACTCGATCAGACTATTCTTAAGTTTTGTATAGCCCGATCAGAATCTTAATGCGTTCGATCGGACTATTCACGGTCAGCGTAAGTGTGAAGTGTGAATTGTCCGATTAGACTATTCTTATTTATGTATGGAGATAACATTGTGTTTGTCAATTAATTCAAACGAGAATAGTATTGAATAGCCTGACCGAACTATTATTAAGTTTTGTATAGCTCGATCGAAACCTTAATCCATGTGAAGTGTGAATTGTATAGCCCGATCAGACTATTTGTTATTTCAGACAGCATTATGTTGTCAATTAATTCAAATGGGAACAGTATTGTATAGCCCGATTGGACTATTGTTATGTATTGAATTCTTAATATGTCCGATCAGACTATTCACGGTCTGCGATCAGTCCGATCGGACTGATCCTTCATATGATCAGACTCTTAATGTGTCCGATTACACTATTCACAATCTCGCGTTAAGTGTGAAGCGTGAATTGTCAGAATCTTTCACATGAAGAGTCCGATCAGACTATTCACGGTCCACTGTAAGAGTGTGAATTGTCCGATCGAACTAATCCTTCTAAATTTGTAAAGTGTTTTGTATAAAAATATAAAAATCTATTAAAAATTAATAAGTGTGAATTGTCCAATCGGACTAATCCTTCCACATGAAAAGTCTGATCGGACTATTCACGGTCCGCATTGTACGACAGAGAATGCATACTAATACTGTGTCCATTGAGATTGTAATCACTTATCAAATAATCACTAGCTAATCAATTATGAGTTCAATACATCCCATTTACACAGAACATGTAACGCCCCGCTTTTTCGAGCGCGTTATAACTTGGGACAATTCCGGGACAATAATTTTTTTCTTTCAAATACTAAAGCTAAACCATATCAGACCTCGTTTCAGTCCCAAAACTTCTAATTATTTTTCTTGAAAGAGAATCATTATACACATCAAATGTGGAAGCAATGATCGAAACCTGATATCTTAACGTTAATCATAAATAAATTCTTACATCTTCAACATTCCTCAAACGTTCAGAATCTAAATTAGCAGAACTTAAATACAAGGGCTACATAACATACATTTCATTCTTCATGCACTCTGTTAAGTGCCATTTCATGCATCATTATTCTCGAATCTGCTACAATCTCCACCTGGAACGTTTGAATATTCCAGGAGGCAAAGCCCAAGTTAGATGATGAATCATCTAAGTAAGGGTACATAATGCTATGTCATGTGTGTATGCAATGTCTTTCATCGTAGGTGTCAACTGCACCCCTCATGCTACCTACCATTTTTGCAGCCCCCTCTTTCGAAGCCGAGGTGTATGGGTGCACCCTTGGTAAAGTAGCGGTGGCAGTTCGTACTCCCTACGGCCACAAATGCGCGTGATCAATGATATCAACGTGTATTTATGCATTTCATAGTCATATATGCAACCTACGTGATGGATACATATCAGGACATGTCAATATGATGAAAACATTTTCGAGAAAGTACCACTCACCTTCTCAAGCTTATCGGGCTACCTTGATATCCGTGCCTTGTCTCGTGCATCGCCTCGATTTGCATGCCAACCTCAAAATTTGACAAGTCACTTCAACTTATTCCTCAAAGCATCTTAATCACCATAATTATTTAAATAAACATTAAAACCTATTTTTTCATAATTTCTGGCATTTTCTATAATTTTCTCTCTATTTCTTCCTATTTTTCCTCAATAATTCTAATTTAAATATTTTAAAAATATTTTCTCAATTATTTCACTACGAAAATTCATAAAATAATATTTTTGAATTTTTGAAATTTTCTAGAGAATTTTACTTACCTTGACTTAGCATCTCTGGCTTTCTCGATTTGCGTGCCATATCCTCGAAACGTGCCCTAACAATTTTCCTTGCCCAAAATTTCCAAAATATTAGTAAATATCTAAATCCTATTTTTTGGAATTTTTCTAACATTTCCCTATTTTTTCTTTCATTTTCCTTTTTCTTTTTCTTTTTTCTTTTTTGCTCTTTTCCTTCTCTTTTTCCTCCCTCCTCCTTCTTTTTCCTCCTCTGCTCCCCTGCTACGTGCGCTGCCATGCGCGTGCATGGCCGAGCTCCACCGGCCTTCTTTCCAGCGCCCGCCAGCCTCTGCGATCGCCCTTACCGGCCTTCTCGGACTCGCCGGACCTTGGCGCTGCACACGCCAGCCGCTGGCCGCCATTTGCGGCCGTGGCTGGTTGCTGGTTTGGCCCAACCGCCTGCGGCCATGGCTGTCATGGTCGCACCAGCTCCCTCCGAGCCTCTACTAGCACGCCTCCATGATCATCTGGCCCCAGCTTGTAGCTCTGCCTTGCACTCAAGCTACCATGGTAGCCCCTGCTTCACACGAACTTGCGACCATGGCCGCTTAAAGCTTGCGGCTATGGCTACTTGCTGCTTTGGGGCAGCTAATCGGCCTCCCTCTCTCTCACAACTCTCTTTCTCGGCTCTCCTCTTGGTGCTTCTCCATCGCCCAAACCCCTGCCTATTTATAAGCAGCCATGCTTGCTCTCCAATGAGCACACACACATACACACACACATATATATTATACATTACATTAATAACAAAATCTCTCAAATTCGACTGCCATATCCCCTTAAATCCCGCTACCATTCTCTTTCAATTTGTGCAAATCTCGCTTGGCCATGAAAATCTTGCAGAGGGTCCATCATTTCATCATTTGAATAATTCAAGTTGTAGCAAAATGAAGCTTCACAAAAGCTCTCTTTCACGCACACATGCGTACGGATGTGTATATATATTTATATATTTTGCATGTTACATTTAATCAAATCATCCTGTCCTACTTACACCATGTCTCTTGGAGATTTTTTCCTCAATTCATGCTCCCAATATCTCTCCCATTGCAGCAAATCTCGGCCATTAAAGCTTCTCAGAAGCTGGCCACGCGCATGTGCATATATATATGTATAATTATGTATTACACTAATAAATTACATATTTAAACTAAAGAAAATTACATATAATCCTTAATTTTCTTCTTAATTTCACTCAAGCAATTTCTTTATTGCAACAATGCCCTTAGTCCTCAAATTAATTTGCATTACAATACTGAAAACGCAAAATTAATAACTTCAAAGTTACTCGATAATGACGATTTTTCCCCAGTGTCCTTACTGGCTATCGTTTTACCCTGAAACCACTGAAGGGTTGCTCACTACGCAAAACCGAAGCCCCCTTAGGGGTCCGTTAATTTTTTGGGAGCCTCCTACAATGATTCGATTTTATAGCCTAAATGGCAGTTATATTTTAGCTATACCGAAAATTGTTCCCGATTCGATTTCTTTCGATACCATAAATCTTAACTCGGAATGCATATCGAGGCCATATCATTTTTCTTAGACAATTTCACTCCGAGACATTCCCTGCAATTGATTTGGTACCTGAAATTGCTATAAATTAATTTTTCAGTATTCTAAACCTATCGAAATTACGTGACAGCCTCATACGGACATGGGGTATTACAGAACAACAATTATCGGCCTAAAATGATTACTATGTATCCCCATCAATTGGATTACTATGTCTGCACAAGTAAAAGGCAATGAACTTTCGGAGTTTACAAGTGTCCTCTTTCGTTTGGTGAATCTCCCATGTATGCTCTCTATGATGTAATATGTCATCCACGTACTTGATCACAAAGCACCCGCAGCTAGCCCTGTAAATTATCAATTAACGAATTAATTTTATTTTTATTTTTTTGGGAATTAATTACAAAACTTTAAATAAATGCAGTACCTATCCTATTGTTAGGGGTCGGCCTCTGCACCGGATCAAGAATTTCCAGCTCCCATTTTTTGTATGAATGACCAATTGCCGTACAATGCTTATAATAATCACTCTGAAATAGGAGAATAGGTAGGAGTATGGACAACGACTTCAATTCCTTAAGTCTTTTCTGCCCGCTTTCAATGGACATTGACCTAGGGTCGTATACAATGATTATCCTATCTTTGAAGCAGATATGCACCAGGACCCAGTGCTCGTTTTCTACAGCACATGGGATCAATGCCTGCTTATAACATGAACACACATTAGTTATGCTTTACTAAATAAAAAAACGAAATAATATGCAATACACTTACGTGGTCTATTGCCCACCAGGGGAAATCTTTGTCATTCTCCCCTGTGACATAACGGGACCATTCCTTGGGGAGCTTCACCTCATCAGGCACGAAGTGTTTCTTTCCCTTCTCGAATTCGGTATCCCATACATATTGCATATACCCCTATGAAGAAAAAAAAAAGTTTAACTTTACTAACGAATAACAAACAAGGAAAAATACTATAATTTGAGTTCAACACTAACGAAAAGCGATGACGACACAACGACGTAGTTTTCATCATAGATAGAACCAGGCGGTGACTGCATATCTCTAATCCGTCAGATGCAACACAAGTAGTTGTCAATGTGTTGCCCTTCCAACAAGGTCGTCTCTCCCTCTATCTGGCAGAGCATACTTGGCATAATGTGGTATATGTGTCCAGTGGTACGCCTACAATGAGCATGAATTAATATGGGTACTCATATTACTGATGTATATAGAAAGGTAGAGACTTTTTTTGACTTACTATATCTCATCTTTTGAGCCTACGTATTGAATGTATCCTGAGGGGGGTATAGGACCAATGTCATCCTCTCCCTCAACCCCAAGGTGTTGTTTGGCTGCTTCATGGGCAATCAAGTTAGTTTTTTCTACCACTGCATTTGTCTTTCTCTTCTTCCGTGGAATGGGATCAATGAATGGTGTTCAATAAAATTTGGATGGATTCTACTTTCGTACTGTTCGTTCGTCCACCTCCTTCTGCAAATCAACAAAAATACGTGTCAATTCGATAAAGTTGACTAATATGTAGTCATATAGAAATGTATTTTTTTTCTTACGATAGAAGGAGATATTTGATCTGCCTCATGATCATGAGCTTGCAGGAAGTTCTCACCAGCATCTAGCTTCTCCTGCATTTGAACCAAAAATTCACAGTTAACATATATATAATCACATGCAAGTGTATCAAAGTTAATTGCATCTTACGACTTACATTACATGGATTGTCCTCCTCGTGCATACGATCAGGCTAGGTGTGGTCACTACCATCTGGCTCCTCTTACAACTCAACATAAATTAATCGTTACAATATGGTTTTAACATATACAAGTTAATTTGTATCTTACAACATAAGGAGGTGTCTGGTCCTCATTGACATGAACATGATGGAGCTGATCTCCACTAACTGGCTGATCATAACTGTCTCGATACTGATTATCATCATGATCGACGTGTTGCTGGAAAGCTGGACTGGCCGAGGAGCGTAGAATAGTTAACACTGATTCAACCATTGTCTCCAATCGCTCCAAATGTGTGTCGAATTAGCCCACCCGTGTGTCCAACCAGCCCACCCGTGAATCCAATTGGCCCACCCGTTTGTCCAATTGGCTAACCCGTGTGTCCAAATAGTCCACCCGTGTATCCAATTGGCCCATTTGTGTGTCTAGACTCCTCAACAATTGTAGCGCCTCAATGAGCATCTCAGCCACCTATACAAGGTTAAAAGTTAAAACTGAAAACAATTACAAACAAACAAATTGTATGCGTACAAGAGAAACATTATGATAATAATCATACCATAGGATCGTTCTGGATAGGCTGCGTGCTGGAAAGGAGTCCCCTATCAACGGACTCTTCCTCATCCTCCTTGTCCGCTCCCTCCCTTCTCTCCATCCCACCAGCCTCCTCCTCATCCTTAAATCCTTCCCTGCATCCATCAACCTCCTCGTCAACCTTAAATCCCCCCTGCATCCATCATGCTCCTCCTCAGCCCCACCATCCATAACACCAGTAGTCTCCACCGTATCCTCCCCCCCACCCCCATGCTTGAAGGCGTCGGGTCCAACCAAGTGCAGAGGGTTAAAAGACCTCCAAAAATCAGTGTCTCACTCTATATCTATTGGCTCGATTATCAAACTCGGTTTAAGTGACTGTAATATTGACATATTTACATAGCTATTTCTATAAACAAAACAACAATAAAAAAAGAGATAGACAGAGAGACAATCATCGAAATTTATGTCAAACACTTACCAACATGGAAAGACATTCATTGTAACTTATTTGTTTGTGCCTCTTTTTTGATAACCACTTCATGCATCTAGGGATCTTGACTGTGCCTTTAATTGGTACAGTCCACGTACTCGCCACTCATGGGGTTGTTTCGATCAACCACCACTGTAAAATGTGACAGAATTATAATCAAAATATTAAACTAAACAAAACAAAAAAATGTTTGTATATACAAATAAAGTGAGGATTGTACCTGAAACGCCCAAACAAATTCATAGATGTTGACTTTCTTCCCAACCTGAGCATTCAACTTCCACCCGGTGGTAGCTAGACGAAAGTAATGTAGTCCCTGACTATATACGTACGTTCCCCAAGGGAACAACCTAAATGATTCTAAATCCTCCACCAAGCTCCAATGGAAATCTTCTACATTTGCCCGCTCGTCGTGGCCCATTAATAGGATGTTGACCACTGTAAGGTATCCCATCTTCAACGCATCATCTTTATCTAGGTCAGGCTTCATATCAAGTAGTTCCTTTATGTCTTCCAAATAAACGACCTCTTTATGTGGGAGTAAATGTGTCCATAAGCTACCATCCTTGGCAGGCCTCGCTTGCAAAATTTCCCTATCAATTGGGCTGAATCTAAGTCCAGTAATGAGGGTGAACTTTTGCTTCCCATATCTACATGCCACGCCGCCCAGATCGAACCACATCTCATCGGGGCGGGCACCAGGAAATTTTACCTCCCTTAGAAGCACCTAAAGAATCAATTGTGGTGCAGTAGCTTGGGAGGAGTGGGGGATCTACATGAAATGTCCTAGTGGGCCCCGAATGAAATCCTCCAACACACCATACTTCACAAGGGACTCACGAACTAGGTCAAGATTATTGATGCAACAGTGAGTACTTGCTCGTGTACTAAGAAGTGGTACCCGGCTAGCATGGACATAAGTAAATGTCTGATTTTTCTTTTGAACATCCGTCTGTAAAAACAAAAACAAAAAAAAAAAACACAACTTCACGATCATTAGACTATTCATCAACCCGATCGGACTGATATATCTTTAGAAATTAAATGAGAAATAAAAACAAAACAACTTCACTTAAAGGTCCGATCGGACTACTCATCAGCCCGATCAGACTCTTGATCAAATCATTTTCTATCAGGATTTAACGAGTGTCAGCCACAGATTCTAATGTTAAACCACACTTTAACAACAACAACAACAACAGTGATACAAGAGTTTAGAAATTAAATGAGAATAAAAAATTCAACAACTCAGAAAAACAACTTCACTTAAGGGTCCAATCAGTCAAAGCCCGATCGGACTATTAATAAGCCCAATCGGACTTTTAGGACTATTAATAAGCCCGATCGATTAAGAAAAATCAAATCAATTGGACTATTGTCAATGGAACAATCATTTCTATCGAACTGTCCATCAGCTTGATCGGATTATTCCGATAACTTTCAGATCCAAATGCAATAATCATTTCGGTTTCATTTCATCCTACATTTCTCAAAAACACTCCGACCAAAACAACTTGAAGACTAGTCCAATCGGATTGCATTTCCATATTTTACATCCACAAATGCAAAAAACTACTTCAACAAAACTGAAATCTCATCCCTTACAAATTTAATGCGAAATAAAAAAAAACAGACAAGTCCGATCGAACTCTTCTTCAGACGAAGATCAAAACGACTAAAGAGTCCTGATGATCAATAGTCCGATGAATAGTGCCACTTATGTTTCATCTCCTTCCTCCACCTTGTTAAGAAATCTGTTTTCTAGGAGCTCTGCAAAACCGTTTCAAAACCGTTGATCTCACTCCTTGGTCTCGTCCCCTTCGTCCTTCGATTGCTTCCTCAAGGACTTCGCCGTCGGGCTATTTCTCTTCTCATCAATTGACTCCTCGAGCTATTTCTCTTTTAGGGTTTGGTTTGAATGTTTCGATTCCCTGTAGGTTTAACTGCGGTTAACCCACGTGGTTTTTATTTTACTTTTGTTTTTACTTCAGTCAACGTGGTTTTTATAAAGCCACGTGGCGTGCCACCTGTACAAAGGCACACGCCTAGGGATTCGATTTAGAGAGCTGGCCAAAATTGCAACTAATTTCATAAAATCGGTATTTTTTGCCAAAATTGAAACGATTGGATATAATCGCAAAAACCCAAAAACGTTTGGTTTTTTTGTGCTAATTGGTTTTATAAAAAAGAGGGAGATTGTTGTTTTACTCTTTGATATTATTTTGATGATGAAAAAACTCATTTGATTTTATGCATGTTCATTCCTTAATGATTCTAAATTACTTTATGGACTAAATTATTTTATCATAGGTGCAACTAAATTATTTTATAAGCACCATAATGAAAATTATATCTAATGCCAAAACACATTTCAATATCCTTTATAGCATTTGGAAAAATAAGGCTGTGTTCTCTTTACTTTTCAATTTTTAGTTTTGAGTTTTGAATTCATTTTTCAATTTTCTATTTTGGTAGTCTATTTTTAGAAAATTGAAAATGCATTTTCTTTGTTATTTTGAAAAATTATTTCTCAAAACAAAAAATTAGAAAATGCATTCTCTTTGAAATTTTGAAAATAATTTTTTAATAATATTTTATTCAATAAATTTAATTATTCAATAAATTAAAAATATTTAATGTTAATATAATATTAAAAAAATATATACATTTTAAAGTTAATAAATTTTACAATATTTTTTCCCATTACAATAATAAAATATGAATAAATAAATAAATAAATAAATGTGTTTTGAGTTTAGAGTTTGTTTTGGATGAAAACACTCAAAACAACTTTTTGCTATTTTGATTTTTTTTTATAATATTTTTTTTGTTTTCAAAATTTCATTTTTAAAAACAACAAAGAGAATACGTTTTCATTATTTTAGAAAATCGAAAACTAGAAATGACCTAAAAATAGCAAAGAGAATGCAACATAAGTTTTTAGTGTCAAAAGAAATAAAAGGTCAAGTTGTTGACCATTTATGCAATCCGGTTGATCGTTTATGCCTGAGTTGTCGACCGGCTTTCCAAGCCTATCGACCGGTTTGATGTATGCTCTCGGCTAGCCATGGTCAACCGCTATTGCATCAAATCCAGTCAATCGTCTTCATCCTAGTTGACCATTTTTGTCTTTCATGTCAACATTTCTTTAGGTTTTGCTCTAAATGGTCAACAGTTTCTTGACCCAGTCGACCGCTTTCAAAGTAGATGTCTTTTAACAATTAGTTTTACATATCATTTATTGCAACCAGTGGCTCCATCAATAGATAATAAATTCAAAGGCCATAAGAAACCTATAAATAATAGCATGATGGTGCATTTGAAGGTTAGAGAAACCATTGGAAGGTTTAAGTTTTACTATTCTATTCAAGTGCTTTAACAATTTCAAATTTTTCTCTCAAAAAGACTTTGTATTTCATTTGTATAATTTGTTTAAGCCTTTATGTGTAATTTTTGAAAGACATTGTAACTAGGAGATTTATCTCTCAGATCATCTTTTGTGTAAAATTTATTGTACATTGCCTAGCAAGGTTGCTAGAGGTCCTGCTTTGTTAAGTAAGAGGTTGTAATCCTAGTTGTTATACTAGAAGGCTTACATGAGATCAAGTAGGAGATTTTGTTGATTATTAAAATCCTTAGTGAGGAGTTAAGATAGTGGATTAGGACGTTTAAGCTAAACCACTATAAATGCCTTATGTCATTTTCACACTTATCTTTCATTTTCTTGATCTTTTTAACCCTCACTCTACAATCATCATCTTTGTGCACTAAAACCTCATATTTAAGCTTAATCAAACTTTTCAAAAACACCCAATTCACCCTCTATTGGGTGTGTAGTGCCATTATTCACACAAACTAACAGTGTTGTCCACGATTTTTGAGTATTTTTCCTTTTGAGGGATTCATCTACTTTCTCTTGCCCTTTGATGATCATCATTTCTTTGATTTCCTTACTGGGAAAAAACTTGGGTATGAGCCCTTTATGTAGGAGACCTCAGTTGATTTTTTCAAGTAGAGGCGGATTGAGAGTGAGTCTCAGGAGTGGCCTCTTAATAGGAGTTGTTTCTAGTATAAACTCTCTTAAGGTGGTTAGCATTGAACCATGGGGAACCAAACCTTGAAACATTTTTTCCATTTCATAAAGTACTTGCATCCTCTGAGCATGTTGTTATTGTTGCATGGCCTTATATTTAGCTCGAGGAACCATAGACGAGGCCTGTTTACTTGAGCCTAAGTGACCTAGAAGATAAGGCCTTTGAAAGATGGAGGTTGGAATTGAATCTCCAATGGGTAAGGATGCCCAGTAAAAGGTGGATGACTTTTGCGGGGCTGTTAATGGATCAGGGATGGCTGGCGCTCATAGGAGGACTAATGAGTAAGGGGTGGTTGGCCCTCATGTGGATGCTGATGGGTGAGGAATGGCCAACCCTCATGGGAAGACTGATGGGTAAGGGGTGGTTGACCCTCACATAGATGCTAATGATCTTTTACACGAGAAATGGTCTCTCATCGCAATGAATGAGCGTCCCAAGAGAGAATATATCAACTGCTTTTGGTTTGTGTTATCACGAGTGAATGCTTTTGGCTTTTTGCTGGATTCCCATAGACGACACCAATTATTGTTGCTTGACTAAAACAATGAATTTAGGGTATGAGAAACAGTCTTAGGATGGCACATGGGTGACTTTTTAGGGTGATGGATAACTCTCTCAGGGTTGAACGACTCCGATAAGTGACTCTTTCAAGCGATTGATGACTTGTTTAGAAAGAAAACTGGTTAGGGGCGCTAGTGAGTGTCCCATGCACAGACGTTCAATGCCTAAATTAGCCTCTCAAAAGTATGGAGTATTTGAGCATGAGAAGGAAATGTAAGTAGGAGAGTTGGTGTTCATAAATTGGGAGGGGAGGGAGGTGGGAAAACCCCCTATTTATGGTTATGGAAGAGGCTAATAGGTGTCAGGTGACTCGTTATTCTTGGTGGGTATCAAGGAAATGGTTTTGATTGAGTCTTGCAAGTGCTTGTAGTAGGGTGTAAGCAAGGGTACGCGGTGCCAAGTGAGAAGGCGTGGGTGGGCGAGTAGGAGCACATAGATGCCACCCTTAAGTGACCCTTACTCTAGGAAGAGGGGGCTTGAGGTAATTGTGGGTGCTGGCCTTGAGTGCCATACCCCTAGTAACCCTCACTTGGGGGTGTTGCAGTGGTTATGGCTTTGCGAGTGGGTGCAGGGGCGGGTGCAAGAGCAAAAGCATGGGTGCTACCTTTGAGTGACCTTCACTAGGGGATGTTGGGGTGTAGCTGCAGCTTTTCTTGTTGGGGTCCCTGCCTTGTAGTTGCATGGCCTTGTGCGTAGGGGCCTTTGCCTGGCTGCCTTACCCTTGAGTGACCCCTCACTCGGGAGCCTGAAGTGGTTGTTGGAATAGCGACGTGGTGTGGCCTTACATCCGTGGGGGGTCCCTTGCCTTGTGGTTACTTTTCGACTACCACCCTCAAGTGATCCCCACTTGAGATGTGCCAGGATGGCCCTAAGGCGGCCATATAGGGGCCTAACCTTTTCCGTTGAGCTTTTGACCCAAGTTTTGGCCGACCTTTGGCTCTTTTTAGCCCATTTCAACTAATTTTTTGTCAATCCACATGTAGACTTATTTTGCCAAGCGTAACAGTAATAGTACATTTTATAACTAAAATTACAAAATTAAAATGCAAAATTATCCATCTCACATTTTTGTCGTTGCAAATCGTATTTCTGTAAAATATCGGGGAGGAAAAAGTAATTACTGCTTCCACAACATTGCACCTATTGTTCTCTTCCATCTGATTGAATAATATCAAACCACTAATTTCTTATTATCCTTTTTCATGCACTTTTCGTGTTCTTTTTCTCTCGAGACCCCACCCCCAGGGGTTGTGCATAGCCCCATTGTAAGTATATTGGTTGAGTTGGGTTGGCCTGGCCCAACCCATTTCGAATAAGGACCGACCCAGACCCGATTCGTCAAAAAGTTGGGTTTAGCGGCCTCCCAGTCCCACCCGTTGGAAACCTAAATTAACACAAATATTATAAATAATTATTGTTGTAGAAGGCGGCCAAAAATTAACTAAAATTCCTCAAAGTTTATAATTTGAAATATTTAATTTTCTCATAATTTTATTTTTAATGAAAATTATTTTTGATATTATTTTTTGACTAATCAGTGCCTAAACTCAAAGTAAAATCTCAATTGATCTCCAAAGAAGTGAAAAAGTCAATCAATCTATAGCAAAAGCCAAATTGAATTCATCTTTGAATTATAAAAGTAAATTAGTCTCTAATTTATCTTTGAATTATGAAATGTAAGTAATTTCAAAATAATTAAATTTTTTATTTAATTTTCTTATTTTTTTCTCGTTAAATATAGTTTTTGATTGAATTTTTAAACTCAATTTTTTTTTTAATTTTCTTGTTTTTTTCTTATTGAATATAGTTTTTGATTGAAAATTTTCAAATATTATATTTGTGTTTCTAATTTCAAAAGTTAAGATAATTTTATTTTCTTTTTGGGTTAGTATTTATATTTTCTCATTATTTTTTTATTTTTTCCTCTCAAATCATCAACCAGCGATGACACTTTTCTCACTTAGGGTAAATTTGATATTTTTATTTTTAATTGATTTGTAATAATATAACTATTTGTAATTGTTTAAAACTAATTATGGCATTATGTCGCCCTTAACCATAATTGAGGTGATTAATTAAAGTTTTGCATGGAGCAAGGTCTAGATCAAACCTTATTGAGATGTAATATCTAAAATATTAAATATTAAATTAATAATTCGAATTCTTATGTTTCATGTTCTAAAATAAGGATAATTTAAAATAATGCTATAATATTGTAAATACGAACTTACAAAATAGGTTATCCTTTGTCATTTATTTTCTCTTTCTTCTTTAAAGCACTCAAATCACCTATAACACGTTTAAATATGTCAAATTAAGAGATAAATTACTTAGTAACACCTCAAAAAATAGTTTTTTTCTACATATAATAAAATACATGATATGCTTAAACTTTGTATATTTATTTATGACAAATAAGATATAATCATCGTTTATGATTTATCAAACGAGTTACATGATTTTGTTAGAAAAAAACACTAATCACCCTCTTGATAATAATATATTCTTCCTTTTATCTACCAAATCATAATGAACAATGATATGACCATATATGCATGTTTGTCATTAAAAAAATTTAATATGATAAACAATCTTACATTTGTGCATAAATTTCAATGATACATTATAATTTATACCAATTAAATGGCCTCGTGGATAATAAAATGCAAATTCCAAGGTATTGGTTTTTCAAATTGTACCAATACCATGGAATTTGTATTTTATTATGCATTAGACCATTTAATTGACACACATTATAGTGTATCATTGAAATTTATGCACAAACGAAAAGTTTATATTTATCATATTAATTTTTTTAATGACAAACATGCATATATAATCATATCATTGTTCATTATGATTTAGTGGATAAATAAAAGGATATATTATTTTTTTTTCTCTCTCATTTTTTCACTATTTCTCGTTTTTTCTTCCAATTTTGAAGAAAACCTCAACCTTCGTAGACAATTTTTGGTAACCCAACCACGCCACCATCACTTTGCTAGATTTTTTTTTTTTTTTCATTTTTGGTCTGACTTTTTTTGGGCTTCACAAGATATGGGCATTTGTGATCAAATTTGAATGATTGAAGCTTAGATTCGATCCAGCTATGCATTGTCTATTGAACACTTTTTGATTTCTTCCATCCCATTTAGTTATATTTTGGCCTCAAATATCTTGCTCGTTTGTTGTAAAAAATTAGTTTCGAAAGTAATAATGTGTTCTGTTCCATGTCATTTCTAAACTTTGTAAAATGGTTCTATTCGATTCATAACTGTTTGCTTAAAATTTTAGTTCAAAATGACCTAAGTTATTTGTCGTGTTTCAAACAACATTTTTTCACAATATTCTGAGCTTAATTATTTCTAATTTAAGATTTGTTTCTAAAATCTAATTGTACCATTATATTCTCAATTATACTTATTTTGACACGTATCTTTTGATTCATTATAATATAAGAATGGAAACCAAACCAAACAGTTTTCATAAATATTCGTTGTATAAATAATTGTGTTATTAAAAAAATATCCTTATCCAATTCGCAGATTCACGACCTGCCCTGGATCGCCTCTTCCCCTGTGACTCTGAGGATGAAACCGAGTACCAAATCGTCTCAGTGGGCCCCAACGGCTGAGCAGATCGGACGGCTGCTGATCACCACAGGCAGTCTTCGCTTCCCTCTTCCAAAATTAAATAATTATATATTATAATTTTTTTATTTTTACATATGACAAGTGGCCGTTATCTGGTTCTGGAGCCGGTTAACTGACCCATGAACTCCACGCGTATAATCTATGACTCCAGCAAGCAACCAGTTATTTTCATTTTTTTATCTTCTCCTCTGTGAATTCCAACGCTTACATAGTTATTGACGACGGAAATTTCCTTCTGGGGCTCTCAAATTATGTCGTTCGTACGTCGTCGGCCCACATCTCATTCACTGTTCAATTTGTTCTGTGTGGACTGGAAATATAGTATTTATTCGGGGTAGAAATAATCAGTGGGTGTAGTATATGGTTCAGTTCGATTGGTTTTCCCTTTGATTTTCCGGGAAAATTCTTGGTTCCCTCTCAGGTATAAGTTGATTGCTTTTCCTACCTTTGCATTCCCTCCCACGGCTGCATTCGCCCAGAAAGATTAAGATTTGCTCCTCGTTTTCTCTGGGTCAACAAATCTGGAAAGGAATATCAAATATGGTGTCGTTCCGATCATTTCTTAATTTCCGAGGCACCACTCAGGTTGGTTTACCTTTTGGCTCTAAAGATTTGTCCTTCGTCTTCAATGAAATCCATTTTCTTGATACGGTTTGGGATCCTTGCTTAGTTACAGTTGCGAGTAAGAAATAAATGTTTTAATTAGGTTTTGAATTTGTCTGGTTTATTGATAGATGAAAGATATGATTATGCTTTGTTCTGAGGCTGTGATTTTATCTCCTCAGCATCTGTGTTTCTCTTCTCCAGTTAACGAATTCACTCATTCATGAAAACACAGCGTTGACCTGATTTAGTTGGAATTTTGAGTTTATTTCAGTTCCTAATTGGGCATTAATATTATGTAGTCAATAGTTCATTCACTTTAACAAACTCAGAATGAACTAGTTATGATGTTAGAGCCAGCGGATTTAGATTTAAAAACAATCACTGTGCAATCAACTTAGTTCTTAATTTGCCCTAATGATTGCCATTGTTTAAAACTGAGAGATGGATTATCCTTCAATTACAAGTCTAAATCAACAAACAGAGCAAATGGCCTATTACTTTGATGTCATCATATTCTTTACTCTCATTTTTCTCTATTTGAGCAAAGTAATTGTTAGCTTGGGCACTTCATTATTTGCCAGTTTGACATAGTGGATGTTGTTTGTTCTAGAGGGGAAGAATGAATGAGGTCGAGCTTGGTGTACACACCATTAAGTCTCATGGAGCCTCAGTAGCAAGGCATCACTTGTATGACTGGCTTATACTGCTGCTGCTTGTGGTCATTGAGATCATACTGCTTGCTGTGCACCCATTTTACCGCTTCGTTGGGAAGGACATGATGACAGACCTTAAATATCCGATGAAGAGCAACACTGTGCCCGTGTGGGCTGTTCCGGTGGGTTTCTCTTCTCGCTTGGTTCTATACTTATTCCATTACAAACAAAAATTTGTGGGTCTTGTTTCTGTTGGATTGGTCATGTTCCCATCCCACAAATGTGTTTGTAAAATTTCCTCACAGAAAGTACAGCCACTGTCTATGTTTGTAACAATCAGTTTTAAAAGATTTTCTGTAAAATTTGAAACAAATCCATTCCCCTTCTAGTGACAATGAACTGAAAATGAATTTTAAGGCTTGTGATTGTTGTTGTTGCCATTGTTGTTGATGAGAACTTTTCCTTGATACGCTCAGATGTATGCCGTTTTGTTTCCTATTCTCGTTTTCCTGCTCTTATACCTCCGAAGGAGAGATGTCTACGATTTGCACCATGCCATACTAGGTAATTGTTTTTCATGAGTCCCTAGGTTGAATTCTTGTTTTTGCTTAAGAAAGTTTGCGGCTGGTCAATGCTCATGGCTGTTAAAAAGTGCAGGGCTCTTGTTTGCTATTTTTATAACTGCGGTCATCACTGATGCAATAAAAGATGCGGTTGGCCGCCCTCGACCTGATTTCTTCTGGCGTTGCTTTCCTGATGGAAAAGATGTATGTTAAAGAGTCTTGCATTAACACAACTCTTCACACTTGAAACCAAATTCTCTCATAAAGTTCTCTGGCAATCTTATCTCGTTTTGCTTCTTTCCTTCAGAACTATGATTATTGGGGTAATGTAATATGCCATGGCAAAGATAGTGATATTAGAGAAGGACATAAGAGCTTCCCCAGTGGCCATACTTCATGTAAGTTCACAGTTCTTCACCAAGTGCCAATATTTCAAGTTTAATCTAGCCAGATGGAGAATAAGATGGATGCTCAACCAGTTGAAAGCCTGTCTTGTAAAGAGATACTTTTGGTGAATTTCATTTGAATTTTACAACTTGTATAGATGCTTAAATGGTATAATTTTAATGGCATCAGCTTACAAATAGGACTTATGGAGCAAAATCAAAATTACTTTTAATGGCTGCATGAATCACAATTTTCCCAAGAATTGCATATGCTCCAACCTAGATGCTGTTTTTAGCTTTTGAATAACATGGTTTCGTTTCCTCTTTTCTGGACTTCGCATCAACTAACTTAACTTATCACAACAAACTACTTTTTGGAATGTGTCTAATCTTTCATCTGCCCAACAAATCTCTTAACACCCAGCCGATTAATCTGATGAAGTTCACAATGCTTTGCAGGGTCCTTTGCGGGTCTGGGATTTCTTTCTCTGTACCTATCGGGGAAAATCAAGGCATTCGATCACAAAGGGCACGTTGCCAAACTATGCCTGGTTTTTCTTCCTCTCCTCGTTGCATCTCTTGTTGGCGTTTCTAGAGTGGATGACTATTGACACCACTGGCAAGATGTGTTTGCTGGAGGACTCATAGGTTTGCTCTTCTTCATAGCAATAGCATAGAAAACAAAATCATTTGGCAGTATCACTAAGACTTTTTATTATTCCGTCACTGCAGGCCTTGTTGTAGCATCATTTTGCTATCTCCATTTCTTCCCCCCTCCATATCACCATAATGGTAAGCTAAGCTTTGTCGGTTTTCTTCTTTCTTTCCCATAATTATCAGAGATGGATTAGTTAACACTCCCTGAATCCTAATCTATATTTCGGGTTTCAGGGTGGGGGCCTTATGCATATTTCCGGGCACTGGAGGAGTGTCGACTGAACTCACAAATCAGACATTCCCCGAGTGAACTCAATCTGCAGGCTCCAGAGGCTCAAGCCTCGAATCAGCAGCCCGTGAGGGGCAGCAATTCAGTCATCCCAATAACCCCGGGAGAGAACTCAAGCTCACTAATGGAAGATGATATAGAGTTGGGGAGAAGATAACTTGGCTGGCTCTGCTTCGAGTCCAAGAATGTCCCAAGGCTCTTGTGAATAAAACCAAAGTATATGTATCAAAGGCAGGCAAGATTGTTTTCTAGATACAATCGGCAACGAGCTTACATTTTATGGTCTGTTTATATGACAGTAAAATTGATTTTTCTGCCGTTAAGGGGAGACAGGAGTTTGGACATTTTTTGTAGAAGAAAATCTGAAAATAAAATTGGTTTTAGATCAATCAAATATTATTCTTTAAAAATGCTTTTTCTTTTTTTTTCTTTTTTTTTTTTGTGATATCAAAACAGTCAATTAGAAGAATCAGTTTCCAGTGCTGATGTTGGATGTGGAATTAAAGCACTTCCCAAGCTAGAATTCTAATTTATTGATATAAAAAGTAAGGGTAATTTACACTCAATAATATTAAAATACTTCTAATATTTGAAAAAATGACATAAATAGAAATAGAAATACCCCTAATATTTAAAAAATGATAGAGATCTTTTTTGATTTTCCACGTCTAACTATATTTTATAAATGTTAAAAGTTTTTATATGACAAATAACCTCACTTTTTTTTTCCCTTTCTTTCTCTTCTTTGTTTTAGCATCCCTTTTGCACGGGGAAGGGGGTTGAGTTCTCTTGGGGAAGATATTATCCCCAAGGAATAGTTCTCCAGGAAGAGCAGCTCTCCTAAAACATTAGGCAGACAGTATTCTCGGGACTAGTCTTCTCGAAAAAATACCTCATTTGCTATAATCCACTTAGTCAAGCCAATCTCCCGAGAAAGAAAAAGGGAAACTTGTCTCCCAGATAACTTTGCCCTACGTTGTTCTACACATTGTGGTCTGACTTGAATATGCCTTTCTTTATCTGGGGGGTTTCTCACGAAGGTCATATTTTGAGCTTAACCCCAAGACAACACTATATATAATCGGGACAACATCGTGTCTTGCGACTAAAGAAGTACTGCGTCCTTTGTGCATGCGTGCCACGTGCTCCAATCACAAAGTCTATAAATACCCCCAAGGCCTTTTATATGGAAGGACCTTCAGTTGGACCTTCGGTCAAATCTTCTTTCTCACTCTACTGGGACTTCCTATCGGCTAGCCCAACTTTTTACATTCCAGAACCCCTTAACAACCTCACTAAGAGAGTTGTAACCTGAGAGTTAATCATAAGAGTTGTGAGTTAGGTGCTAGACCATTCGGGTCCAATCTTGGCTCTCTCCTTAGACCCAATCTTGGCCTTTCCTTGAGCCCAATCTTGGTCTTCTCTCTGGGCCTAGCCTCGACCCAGCGCCAACCTGCCATGGCATCATTGCAAGCCCACTCGGTATTCGCACGACTGTGTCAGATCCCATCCACATTAATGAGGCTCCTATCGCCACCATGCTACCATCTGGGAACCTCCACTGGCGTCAGATAGCCAGTCCCATCACTTGCAAACGCACGACGCATGCATACAAGAGGACATCTCTTCCTCTTATATTAGTTAGCTCTTCTCAGAGTTAAGGTATGTTCTGACCTCTGACCTATTGATACACTATTTTCTCCTTACTCTCTTACTCACTCGAGCGTTGGAGTGCTTGTAGGTGCCAGTCGCCCCCCGAACGGACTCGTCGCCGGACCTTGTGCCCTGCCGTTGTATTGTCCTTTCTTGGGTCAGGAAGAAACATCTAGCACCCACTGTGAGGCTCGATAAAACT
Organism: Diospyros kaki; assembly: GCA_036245055.1. NCBI lineage: Eukaryota > Viridiplantae > Streptophyta > Magnoliopsida > Ericales > Ebenaceae > Diospyros > Diospyros kaki. The sequence continues at coordinate 9,072,675 of BSEG01000010.1, forward strand.
TACCTACCCCATAATTTCACTAGAGCATTTCAAACCAACCTCTCCGTTGCCACACCATGGCACGAACTGGAAACATCTATACCCGAGGGTCAAACAACAACCGCCACCACCCAACTACCTGCACCCATTCCCGTATCTTTCCACCCCCAGCTGATCGGATAACTGGAGCCATCAACACCATTTACAAGGATTTCTTCAACAGAGCGCCTAGCTCGGCGCAAGAGCAATGCTCCTATACATTCATGTCAATAGACCATGCTAAGAAGAAACCAAGGCGAATGGCCCGACACCCTGTGATTTGCTTCACAGACAAAGGCTTTGAGAGAGTTGATCTGCATCCCGACGATCCCATGGTGATCTCAGTCGTCATTGCGAGCTTTTTGGTAAAAAAAGGTCCTGGTAGACCAAGGCAGCTCGACTGATTTGTTGTATCTACCAACCTTGAGAAGAATGAGTATCCTTTGTTGGTCCCTTAAGGTATGGCCACTCAAGAGGGGGGTGAATTGAGTGTTTAAAATTTTTCTCCCTTTTAATAAATATTATTGATTAATTATTTTCTCTAAAAATATATATAAATTATTTTCTTTTAATTAAATTTTTGTTATTTAATTTTAAACAAATTAAGATTTTATAACTATGTATATGTAAGTTTGAGATCAATAAATTGCAACCCACAAGATATAGCAAGAATAAATAAATGAGACACAAGACAATTTATAGTGGTTCGGTGTCTCCACACACACCTACTCCATTCTCCCAATATCTCAACCACTCTTGGGGTTCCATTAATCTCACCAAGGTTTTCACACTAGTTCACCTTGGAAATGAGATACACTCCTAGATTACAATGGGTTCTAGGAAAACCACCAACACCAAGGTTTTCTCCCTAACTTATCTTGGAAACTAGATTCACCTAGATTTTAATGGTTCAATGGTTCTAGGAAACCTATACAATCCACAATAGTAATTTAAATGTTACAAATAATTTGTCCATACTTGGACACAAATAAGCAATTAAGAACAAATTTTACAAAGTAATAATATTTAAATAAATAAATAAATGATGACCTCAGTTTGAATGGAGAAGATTGGATTCAGCTTTACGATCTCTTTTTCTCCTCTTACCTTGTGGCTTCTTCGGTAGATGAACAATAAATCTTTGAGAGCCTTAGAATGTTTGGAAATTAGCTTGAGAGCTTTTGAGAACTTTGGATGTGCAATATGTGCAATGGATGTACTTGGATACTCAAAAAATGAGTTTGCGAGTATTTATAAGCATTTTAGCCAGGTTAATATAAAATTTGAAATTCAAAAAATGTTTATACTTTTTCAAACAATAAGAAAACACGTTTCATCTTTAATTCAAAATAAATTTACTTTTTGCATGAGAAATCAAGATTTGAAAATTCAAATATAAGGGGCTGTTCTCTTTGGCATTTTCAGCCCGTTTTCCATTTTCAATTTTTCAAAACACCCAAAACGCGTTTACTTACTCATTTTCAAAAACGCATTTTGCAAAACACACAAAAAATTTACACAGAAAACTCAAAATGGCAAAAACACGTTTTGGCTGTTTTCAGCCAAAATCAGCCTCCATCCAAAACACGGAAAACACTCACCATTTTCATCTCTTTTCTTCAACCTCTCTTCTGTCTTCTCTTTCTCTTCTTTTCTGTTCAAGCTCGATCGCCTCCATCAACCATGCCATCGCCATCACTGCAATCGCTTGCCACGACCATCACTGCCACGCCCAAATCCGCCCGTCACTGCCATCTCCCTTGCCCGCCATAGCCCTCCGAGCCCAGATCCTCCACCGCCACTGCCTTCCATGCCAAGATCGGCCACCGCCACCGCCATCGCCCTCGCCCTCACCTGTCACTACGCTCCAAGCCCAAATCTGCCACAGCCACCGCTGGCCACTGCCTTCACGCCCAGATTCGCCACCGCCACTGCCATCGCTCTCACCCGCCACTGCCCTCCATGCCCAAGCCATCGCCACCGCCTGCCATGCCCAAATCCAGTTGCCCGCCACCGCCTTCTGCAATTTCCTCCTTCCGCGCTTCCACGCCTCCACACCCAATTAACATAGATTTTATTATTTTATGCTTTATATATTTTTTAAATATTTATGTTATGAATAATTTAAATTTCAAAATTAATATCAAATTTTAATTTATAAGTAAAAATAAATTTATTATGAAATTAATAGTTGAGTGAAATTAAAAATGACTTAGAATGTACTTTCTAATTTTAATATATTATATATGATTAAATTATATAACTTGTATTATATTTGAAATTCTTTAAATTAAATTTATAATTTATTTTGAATTAAATTTCTTAAATAAATTATCATAAAAGAACATTTTACAAATTTCAAAGTAAACGCATTTTCCAATTTTCTGTTTTGAGAAACAATTTTTCAGAATAATAAAGAGAACGCATTTTTAAAAATTTCAAAACAGACACTCAAAACACAAAACTCAAAATGAATTCAAAACTCAAAACGCAAAACTGAAACACAAAGAGAACACCACCTAAGCTTTTGAGCCATAAATGATTAAAACAAGAAAACATGTCTAAAAACAATCTCATTTAATTTAAAATAAATTTACTTTTTACATAAGTAAGAGAAAACATGTCTAAAACTAATTATCTTTAATTCAAAATAAATTTACTTTTTATATGAGAAAAAGAAAACATGTCTAAAAGTAATTCTCCTTTAATTCAAAATAAATATATTTTTTGCATAAGTAATAAAAGCATTTATCAATAAATGAAAATTCAAACATAAACTTTTGAGATATAAATGATCAAAAGAAGGAAACATGTCTAAAGACAATCCACCTTTAATTCAAAATAAATTTACTCTTTGTACCCACGTTTAATTTAAAATAAATTTATTGTTTATATAAAAAATAAATACATTTATATCATAAAAATATTTTTGTTAATCATCAAAACTTAATTAATATGAGCAAGTTGGCTCAACATCCTTGAAAGGAAGCTAGAACCATTCCACGGAAACCTGATTGGCTTCTCAAGAGAACAAGTAGGCGTCAAAGGTTACATCGACTTGTCGACCTCACTTGGGGCAATTCCGCTAGTTAAAACCATCACTATCTAGTACTTAGTCGTGGATTGTCGGACACCATACAACGCGTTCCTCGCTCGACTGTCCCTCAATGCTTTGGGCACAATAGTATCCAACCCCCATCTAACCATGAAATTCCTGGTATAAAATACTGGGGTTGGGGCTATCCACGCCAATCAAAAAGAGGTCCAGCGATGCTGCTGTGATAGCCTCAAAGCTTAGAGCCCCAAGTCTAGCAAAGGCGAAAAGAGAAGTGAAGCCTCCAGTGGCAGTCAAGCAACAAACGCTGACAACCAGGGCCTGCAACACCATGTACATATGGTCGAGTTAGATCCACGAAGCGAACTCTCGGACATGCGCTCCCAACCCATGGAGGAGCTCCACCCCATAAGCTTGGGTCCTCACCTCGAATAGATCGTCCACATTGGCTCTATGTTACCAAGCAAGCTGAAAGAAAAGCTCATCAGCTTGCTCCGATAGAATGCCGACCTCTTCGCTTGGACCCCCGCCAACATGCCGAGGATAGATCCACTTGTTATCTGCCATAGGTTGGTGCTGGATCCAGAGGCCAGACTCATCGCCTAGGAAAAAGAAGGCTGGGAGAAGAAAGACGACGTGCGATCATTGAAGAAACAACCAAATTCCTAAAAGTCAAATTCATTAGAGAGGTTCCATACACCACATGGCTCGTTAACGTGGTCATGGTGAAAGAATCCTCAGGAAAATGAAGAATGTGTGTTGACTTCACGGACTGAAACAGAGCATGTCCAAAGGATTCTTACCCATTGCTCAATATCGACCGACTTGTAGATACGGCCTCCAGGTACAGGTACCTAAGTTTTATGAGCGCTTACTCTGGTTATAATCAGATACGAATGCACCTTGAAGATGAAGAAAAAACAACATTCATCACAAAAAATGCCAACTTCTGTTATCGAGTCATGCTATTCGGACTAAAGAATGTAGGCATAACATATCAATGACTGATGAACAAGGTATTTGCCAAACAAATTGGTCGGAACATTGAAGTTTATGTGGATGACATGGTGGCCAAAACTTCAGAAAAATAGAACCATTGCTCGGACCTAGCCGAGATCTTTGATTGCCTCCGATAGTACAACATGAGGCTTAATCTTGACAAATGCGCCTTTAGGGTGCAAGCCGGCAAATTCCTGGGATTCATGCTAACTAGCCGAGGAATTGAAGCTAACCCTGACAAATGCGAGGCCATCATCGCAATGCGTAGCCCTACCAACCGAAAGGAGGTCGAGTAGTTGACAGGTCGAATAACGACTTTATCCCGCTTCCTCCCAAAATCGTCGACCGAGAGAAATCATTCTTCCAATGCCTGAAGAAATCAGTCGAGTTCCAGTGGACGGAAGAGTGCGAAACCGCCTTGGCCGATACCTCCACAAGGTCAGAACCTTAGTTGAATCCTTCGACTATTTCCAAATTGAATATATCCCCAGGGAACAAAAAGCACGAGCAGATTTACACTCAAAACTTGCCAGCACTAAGAAGCTCGAAAACAATAAGTCGGTCATACAGGAGGCCCTAGATTTACCCACTGTTGATCTCCCCGACATACAAACAGTAGAAGCGGCGTTGGAATTTATGGGAGCCCCTATCATTCGATTCCTACAAAATGGGGCGCTCCTTGATAACACTGAAGAAGCTAAAAAACTCAGAAGAACAGCTTGCTACTTCACCCTACTCCAAGGCCAGCTATACTGAAGAGGTTACTCCACGCCACTTCTCAAATGTGTTAACCTTGACCAATCCACCCACATCATGGCTGAGATACACAAGGAAGTATACGGAGGCCATCTCGGCGGACAATCCCTGGTAGTAAAAGTACTGAGAGTCAGATACTATTGGCCAACAATGAGAAGCGACTGCTTGGCTTATGTCAAACACTGTGATAAATGCCAGAGGTTCACAAACGTGCATTAGTCCCCACTTGAAGAACTCCACAACCTCGGTAGCCCTTGGCTATTTTACAAATGGGGGATAGACATCCTCGAACCCTTTTCGACCGCAGTGGGACAACTTAAGTTTATGGTAGTAGCAGTTAACTACTTCAGAAAATGGATCGAGGTCGAGCCCTTGGTTACGATCACCGCTGAAAAAATCCAATAATTCATTTGGAGAAATTTCGTTTGTCGGTTCGCCCTCCCTGGGGTGTTAAGCTTGGACAATGGCACTCAATTCACCAACGGTAGACTCCAGGACTTCTGCCAAGAGCTCGGTATCCGTTAGGTCTTTACCTCAGTTGAACACCCCCAAACCAACGGCTAAGCTGAAACCGCCAACAAGGTTATCTTGGCAAGCCTAAAAAAGTGACTCGACTACGCTAAAGGAGCTCGACTAGAAGAGCTCCCCACTGTATTGTGGTCGTACCACACCACCACTCTAACTTCGACTGGGGAAACACCCTTTCAACTCACTTAAGGGTTAGAAGCTATGATCTCGGTCGAGATCGAAGAACCCACCCCCAGGCGACAATTTTTCTAGGGGGACACTAACAGTGAAGGGCAGCGAGTCGACCTCGATCTAGTCCAGGAAATCCGAGACTAGGTCCAAATACGTAAGTAGGTCATCAAGCAAAATGTGGCTTGAAAATACAACAAAAAAGTTCATCCCAAACAATTCCAGGAAGGAGACTTAGTCCTAAGAAAGATTGAAGGCCCAAGAAGACAAACCTCCCAAGGAAAACTCAGCACCAACTGGGAGGACCCTTACCGAGTTACCAACAACCTCAGCGCAGGAGCTTACCACTTGGCCGAACTCTCCAGAAGACCCTTGACCAGATCATGGAAAGCAACCAGCCTGCGGAAGTATTATAGTTGAGTGGCTATTTTCGTGTATCATTAAGATAAATATACTTCCTTTTATTACTTGTCAAAATACTCATATGGGTCCAGACCTAAAGTTTTCTTCGGTCTGCTACCTTTGGCCTCGAGTTACCTCGACCTATCTACAGCAAAGCTTTGTAACAAACAAGCCCTGATGGACCTCGAGTTACCTCGGTCTGTTGCCTTTGGCCTCAAGTTATCTCGGCCTATCTACAACAAAGCTTTGTAACATGGATCTTGAGTTACCTGGGTCTGCTGCCTTTGGCCTCGAGTTACCTCGGTCTATCTGTAGTAAAGCTTTGTAACAAACAAGCCCTAGCAGACCTCGAGTTACCTCGGTCTGCTTCGCGAATCACCTCAGATTTTCCTTTTTATTACTTAAAACAGCACGAAGCTTATTCAAGTAAAAGCAAATCAGAAGCTTCGTCGGCGTCACCAAAGCCCACTACAAAATAGGCGAATGTGGCAATCCTAAATCATTCGATACTTACAACGATTAGGCGATCAAGCGTTGCAGCAAACAAAAGCAAAGGAAAGATGCAAGGTACTCACATTCGGGAAACTTTCATTTCATTACTCCATCCATTACAAAGCATGCCCACAATATAAGATCTTTTATTATGCTTTCAGTGGTTCACTTACAATAAAAATACAACCGAACTAGCTCAATCTTCTACCCTAGTCAAATCCTAGCACAACAAAACCTATGCAGCTAATCAAGCCGTGGTACAACAAGGATGACCCAGTTGTCGAATACCCATCCTCCGTAGAGCCCCTAGCAACTTCCCAGCACGGATCGCCAGAAAACTGACAAGAACATCATGACCATCCTTGTAGCTAATAACCTGGGGCAGAACTTGGCTAGAGGCCCCCTCGGTCGTACCCCGGCTAAATTGCATCCCCGCAAGCCACATCTTAGTGAGGCAAACCCATGCAAGCGGGGGCATGAGCAAGAACTCCACAGTGAGGTCCAAGAAACGCGATAACACTAGAGAACCCAAAATTCTAAGGAAGGCGGGAAGGCGAAGGTGATAAAAGACGAACCCTTCAAGGCTAAGGAGTAAATCAACCCTCGTATCGCGACCACCGGAACTGCCAACCCGCATATCGCGAACACCCGAAACCACGAGTCACTGCCAACTCTAGCCATCAGCACATCACCTGAATCAGCCACATCGCCGCTAGAAGTAGTACTGCGAATCTATAGAACCTCGACTTAGTTTGACATCACCATCCATCAGACCCCAACATGTCTAGCTAAAGGAAGGACACTCAGGTGCTGAGTAAAGGATACACACAGGAAGCAGAAGCAATCTCCTTTTATAGGCATGATAAGGAATACCGAGAGTCATCCGCCTCACTTATGGTAACACAACTAATTTCAAACATTAATGCCCTGCGTTCATCGATAAAGGAGCTACCATTAAACGAAAGCCACTTTCCCAAGCAGTTAATGACCCCCTAAGGAACTAGCGCACCTCCTAAGGAAGCCTCCCATTTTTTGCTAATAGCGCCTCCCAGGAAGGTGGCGTGTTCTACACCACCGAGAGATTATTTCGCCCTTACAGGCCATGCGCCCCCAATCTCGTGTCGCTCACGTTCCTGAGCCACAACGCTCAAGCCATTACACTCGGGCATCTCAAGGAAAACCGAGGATAAAACACAGTCATTGCACGCATACACCCCATTAACCCATCGGCACTGACCAACTTCGACACCCGATCTCGGGCCTATAACAACGACAAGGGAAAGCAAGGCGAAAGGAATGAAGGGTAAACCAAGCCACATTTAGCAATACCTCTTTTATTTAAATAAAGCCAGGGTCACAGTGTTAACTAGTTACATGCAATAAAAACAAAAGAAGTAAGACCCGCCCTAAGGACCAATGGTAGGTTAATTCGACTGAGTTAAATCAGGAACCCCACTTTGTTGCTCGGCATCTCCCTCTACCCAATTAACCTCGGCCGCCCCCTGAGCCCCCTCCAAAGCTTAATCTTTGACCACTGGATCTGCTGAGCCCAGATCCACAAGCAGAGTAATGAAACTTACACCAACGCCGCGTCGAAGCCCCCCAATTATTGTAGAAGAGACTCTTTCTTTGCACAAGCCTCCAAACGGGTAACTTCTTGGCGAGAAGCCTCTAGTTCTGCCTCCAACTCCTTAATCCTCTCATCTCGCTCGACCAACTTCTGCCGAACCTCGTCACTTTGACTAACCACCCTCAGATATCCAGATGTCACCTTCTCCACCTCCCTATCAGCCGAAACAACTTTCCCATAAAGGCTATTAGAGTCAGCCTTAGCCTTAGCCTTTCTTAATTTTGACTCTATGAATAACAGGTGAGTGGCATTGGCAGCACGCAGTTGCAACATCTCCACCCATTGATACAACCCCTCCTCTCCAAGAGAGGCGAGTCTTTTCTGATCGGCCTCCACGAGGAGCTAGCCCTGGATAAATTTTCCCAGTCGAAAGATATGGCTCCAGAGACTCTAAGGATCCTGCTTAGTGTCATCGCAACCCCACAAGCTTGGCCGCGGAGCATGTACCAATCAAGAAGGGGCCGACTCGCAATCAACCCGATCTGAGCCCAACAAACTTGCGACATCGGTTAATGGATTTGAACCCGAAGGGCCTGCAACGTCGATAGTCAGCCCAGGACCCGAAGAACAGGGTACCTCATAGCTTAGTTTAGGGAGTCCGATGCGTTAAGAGCTTGACCAGAAGACTTGGCTCGACAACCACCCGGCGTCTCTTTCATTGGAAGGACACCTCCTCGGCCTTTGGCAGGGAAAGAGTGCCAGCGACAACTGCGGCAATTGGTTGGGCATGAATAGGGCTCCTCGGCTTTCTAGCAGTGACTTTCGCCCTACTCACAAGCACCTCAAATGACACCTCGACACCTTTTTCTACCATACGCCTCACTACTACTTCCTCCGAAAAACCTAATGCCTTTTGCCCTAAAACATAAAGTCTCGATAAGAGTTATCATTGAAATAAGGCAAAACCCAAACACACAGTGACAATGTACCCATATACTTGGCTAAGGCTCGAAGGTCCTCTCCCAATTCCATGAGTTTAGTAGATTCGAGCTGGGGGGAAAATGTGAAGGAGTCCGCCAGGGCTTGATCCTCCAGATCGAGACTGCCATACTCCACCTCTAAAAAAGGATTTGGTTTCAATTGCCAGAATAAGAGGTATTTCTCCTTACCTTCCTCGTTCAGGAAAAAAATAAGCTCTTCCTCGCTTGACCCCACCTTGAAGAAGCCATCCTTGAATGCTTAAAGGACATGGTAAAGGCCTTCAGCACTGATTTTCCCATACGACTAGTCAGGGAAATCCAACCACACCGGTAGGCTCCTTTCCAGTGATAGCAGTGGAAGAGGACTGCCTTGTTAGGTTTGCGGCCAAGGAACTTGACCAGTACCTCAAAGCCGTGGATGAAGCCCCAACTGTTCTGGTGCAGCTACGTCGGGACAACGTTCATCGCCTCCAAAATCAAACTCTAAAACTCAGTCACAGGAAGCCGCAACGGCAACCTCATGAATAGCACCTCGTACATATATAGAAACCCAAAGTTTAGGGCCGAATGATAGACACATTTCTCCCGCCCACAGGGAAGGTAGACGAGCTTTTTCCCCTGAATCCCCCTTTCCCCATCCTTCTTCTCTCCCTCTTCACTCCAGAAGGAGATCTTTCCCCTCACCGCGGCCAAAGACGAATCTGTAGAGAACTTCGACGCGATCTGGGCAACTTCCTCGTGTACCCAATCATATGGGTAAGCGAAACTCAAAGTAGAGATTGCCATCTACGAGCGGACTAGCCTGTTTGACAGAGCAATCCAACATCGAAATGGGAATCTCAAGGCAGAAGATGGGTTCGAGAGCGAAAGTAAGGGCCGTGCACGCACAGTGGCAGCGCATATAAATAGGCATTGCATGAGGCACCTAATAGATGACCAATGACCAACGAAACCCCACCGCGTGTCCCGCGATGGGTACCTTAATAGACTTGCCCCACCTAGGGTGATGAACTATTTCGTGCCTACAGGTGGCGCCTCAATTCCCGGAGCCCATGAAGCCCTATGCAATCAAACAAGACCGCCAAAACTAAAACCCAAAGTCGAGGCGCCAAACCCTTCAAGGGAACGGCGGCCCGATATAATACCCGAGAAATTCTAAAGGACTCAAGGGTAATTTATCTTGGGGTAAAAATGGAATTTAAGGATAAATTGGGGGTAAAACGGTAATTTATTACCGTATAGATGACTGAATCGACTGCCGGGAGTACCCTGGAGCCGAAATACCAAAGGAAAATGATATGGTATTAATGAGCACCCCGAGATAAGATTTATGGTGTTGAAAGAAATGAGAACGGGAACGATTTTCGGTACAGCTAAAAAGGCAGCTGCCAAACAGGCTGCAATACCGAATTGTCATAGACGACTTTTCGGAAGTCAACGGAAGCTTGAGGAGGCTTCAGTTTTTTATGAGGAACAACCCTTCAGAGGTTTCAGGAAGAAACGAATGGGTTTAGGGCCAAAACGAAGATTCGGGCCAAAGTACAGTTTTTGGAAATTGCTAGAGGGAGGCCAAAACGAGGTTGCTTCGGAATTCTCAAGGGTCAAAATGATGTTTTAAGACTTGAGAGTCTTAATTGCAGTAATGGAAAGTTAAGAGGCTAAGTCGAAAGGGCCGAAATGAGATAGCCCAAAAGTTTAAGGGCCTAAGTGTAATTTCTTAAGAATTTACCGAATCGGCCGGAGGGAGGTCGAAACGATAGTTTTTCGGAATATTCAAAGAAGAAAAGAATGATTTTAGGACTTAAGGGTCCTAGTGAAAGTGTCAAAAAGTTCAGGGGCTTGATAGAAAGGACCAAAATGCAAAATGAGAAAATATAGGGGCTAAAGTGCAATTTTCCAAACTTTGAAGCTGGAAGCTTCTGCCATGGACGACCAGCAATTCTGGTCGCCGACCAGCCTCTTTTGAACCATGGGATTGCACGAGGGTTGGTCGGGGATGCTTGAGGATCAAGCTTGGGCCGACAATAGCCACGAGGGTGGCCAGAATTTGAAGAAAAGCCGACCAAGAATTCGGCCGAATTTGGGGAGCTTCAAAAGTCATCATTGCGGTCGGTTTTTGCAGCAAATAGGTCGATCCAGGGACGGTAGAAGCCTCAGAGGGGTCGCTTGTGCAAGCCTTGAGCGTTTGGAAGCTCGGGAAGGCCTATAAATAGAAGTGGCCGAATGCCTTCAAAATTTAATTTCTTAGATTTGCAAATTCATGAATAAATTGGGAGAAACGGATAAGGGGATTTTGTTGCCCATGTCCAGAGGATCATTCCTGTGAAATTTGAGGAATTTTCGTTGAAAGATGAGGGAGTTATGGAGCTTCGCCGGAAAATCGAGCTTCGCCGGAAAATCGGATTTAGCAGTCAAAAAATGGCTCCAATCGTCTGATTTGAAGCCATAGTCTTGTAGAAGATGAAGAGAGGAAGCCATAGGTTCAAACGGGAGGTCAAACGGAGGTCGGATGAAGAAGTTATGGCGATTAAACGGAAGGCAGCGCAACCAGTCCGGCGAGCTGAAGGAAGAAGACGACCGGCGCGTGGGCCACACGCGCCATCTGGGCCCCGCGAGTGGGGGCGCGTGGAGAAACTTCTGAGGGCGAGTGTAGGCGCGTCCAGGCTCCAAAAATTCTGAAAAAAATTGGTAAATTATTCTAAAATCAAGATCTAGCTCCTGTAGAAAAATCATGGGATTTGGAGTTCTTTAGGTCTCGTTTGTAGCATCAAAGTGCCTCGTTTTGCGTGAAAACGCAATATCCGGGTAAGTTCAGTATTTTTCCTTGAAAGTTCATAGCATATAATGAATTGTTGTAAAGTTAGATTTGAGGAAATAGTCTCGGTATATTTATTGAGATTTTTAGAAGGAAAAATGAAGGAAAATGAAAGGAAATAGGAAATAAATGGAATATTGAGGATATTTAGTAATTAAATATCATTTTATGTTTGAGGAGATCGAGATGATAATATTGGTGCAACTTTTGAGAGTTGACACGAGAATCGAGGTGGGGCACGCATATCGAGGCGATGCACGCTTTTCGAGATATCTTTGTCTTTGGGCAAAGGTGAGTGGTATTCTCACAAGAAGTTATATTCATGATATAATTGATATATATGCATGTTATTATGATTGCAATATTCATTTGTCATATTGCATTGAAAGTCGTGATATTTCCATTGCACGATATTATTGTCATATTGAAACTTGTGCATGGGGATGGGATGATACCCTCAGAGTGTAGCCGTAATTCCCCTAGGGCGTTGAGGGAATAACGTTAGGCCTATCCCGTAGACGTTCGGGATTTGCCTGGGATTCCTAGCCGGGTTGGGGATACCTGGGAAGTTACATTATGGGTATATGTTGTTCATGTATTTGCATCATACATCATATAAATGTTTTTGGACCCTCACTGGAAGTTTCATCTTCTAATGGGTTATGCCCCTGGAACATTCAACGTTCCAGTTGAGACTTGCAGTTAGGGCAAGGAGCAGGTTGAGATATGACGGCACGTGATGGCGTGGCCGATGAATGCAGCAGGAGATTTCAATATTTTATTTATTGTAGAATGATGATGTATGTATTCGAGGTTTCATATGATTGCACCTAGGGTGTTGGATGTTATCTCGAGAGAAATGTATTTATGTAATTGAGGATATGATGGTAACATATGGTACGAATTCTTTATGATATATATATATAAGTTGAATTCAGGTATGTACCGTATCAGGTTTCGATTAACGCTTCCGCATTGTTAATGATTTGCTGGGGTTTCCCTTTGACATACGACATATGATGTATGACAAATGTATGAGGAAAGGGAATATGTATGTATCTGATGGGCCCCAGCATAGTGGCACGCCCTCCGACGGGGCGGGGTGTTACACCCGACCCCGCCCCACGGACCAAAATTACGGTTACGACAAACTAGCCAAGACATCTAAACCACAAGGACCGAGCAAGACACACACGAAGAGAAAGACAAGAATAAACCATCCCAATAACGAAAAAAGCACGATTTGTTTTTAACCAAGGAGCACTTAACAAAGTTACAAGACAAACGCCAAAAAATCTATGCTACCGTACAAAATCACGGCTTGACTCGACTTCCCTTGTGAAAGCCAAAACCCAAAAGGTCTAGCTCTGGAAAAGCAGCTCGGACATCAGACATGGTCGCTTCATACCCTTCTCTTCTTGACTACTCTGCTTCTGTCTTCGCCTTTGCCATTCCAAACTAAGCAACAGCCACCTCGGCCCTCGCACTCATCCCCATTGCCGTTATCTCAGATTTGGCTAACGCCACCTCCACCTCCACCTCTAGCTTCTTTAACTCTGTCTCGACAGCATCCAGCTGAAATTGAAGAACACCGACTGCGCGACCGACCTCATCAACTTGCTTCTTCGCCCCGACAGTAGCTATCTCCATGGCCTTCTTAACTTCTCCACTTATCGACTCCCGAGCCCGGTGCAACTCCTCTTCGTGATCCGCTTTCATCTCGAAAAGATGAGTCACCACACCCATCTCGAGGAAGCAGTAGTCAACGGCAAGTTGGAGCACTCGGTGCTCAACGCAGCCGACAAGCCAGCACTTGGTAATCCTCTCCAATTTGACGACGGATCAAGATAAGCGTCAATGAAGAGGTTACTTCGAAACTCTGGGTCCTGAAATGAAACCAAGCGGCCACCACTCTCGACAAGATTCGAACCATGGGGTGATCCAACCTCCCCATCAGGACCCTTCTGATGCTTCTTATGTCGGGTGAGCTCTTGAGAAATTATAAGCTCCCTAGGGCTAGTGCCTGGAGTCGTGGTCTCAGCAACCATAGCAGCAGGTTGTATGGTAGGAGCAGCAAGTGCCAGCGAAGCAGAACCCCTCCTAGCTACCTTATCCGCCAGAACAGATCCTGAAGTAGCTTTATCTCCCTCCTTGCAGAGCATACCCATCTCTTCCTTGATATCTTTCTTACCATATGTAGAAGCCATTCGCCCTAAAAAGCACACAAGCGTAAAGAACAATCGAATAAGTTGTCACTCACAAGGTTTACCAAAACCTCTGCACCTATCTTCTTCTTCTTGTTACTGAGAAAGCGAGGAAACACTAGCCCGAAAGGGATCCTTATAAAGATCGTTGAAAAACACCTACAACACATCCCACAGATCTACTGTCACTAAACTGCCACCTGTCACGCATCCAAGGGATCACCAGTTACCACCCAGATATCACCCTCATCTTCCAAGAAAAACGCCTCGAATCCTGATGCCATGCACATTGCGAGTCAGTGCATAGAAAATACTACTTTGTTTTCAAGGTCAAGCCAACCTTGAAATGACTCCAGGACTACCATTCAAGCAAAGTCAAAATCAGCTTGGCTGACTGCCTCGATCACACTTACTCTGACCCTCCAAAACTGGCGTATATAGCAAAAAATGCCCAAGCTTCCCTTTTCTAGCTTGAACGCTCGTTACTCGAGCATCTGACTTAGAGGGTTGTGGACTGTCCGGGCCTAATCTCGACCCTCTCCTTAGGCCTAATCTCGACCCTCTCCTTAGGCCCAATCTTGATCCTCCCTCTAGGCCCAGCCTTGGCTTAGCGCCAGCCTGCCACGACATCATTGCAACCCCACTAGGTATCCGCGCAGCCATCTCAGATCTCATTCACATTAATGAGGGTCCCGTCGCTACCATGCTACCACTTGGGAATCTCCACCGACGTCGGATAGATAGTCCCATCACCTGCAAACGCACGACGCATGTATGTAGAAGGACGCCTCTTCCCCCTATATCAGCCAGTTCTTCTCAGAGCCAAGGTATGTTCTGACCTCCGACCCATTGATACATTATTTTCTTCTTACTCGAGCGTCGAAGTGCTTGCAAGTGCCAGTTGCCCCCCAGACGAACCCGTCGCGAGAGCCCGCGCCCTGCTATTGTATCATCCTTTCTTGGGTCAGGAAGGAACAACTGCATTTCTAATTAATCTTGGACATATTTTGATTAATATTAGTATTTTTCTTTTAATACGTGATAATACGTTCATGTTTATGTTTTTACTATTTAGATGAATCCCAAGAGTGTAGCAATATCAATCGAATTATGATGAGATCATACTAATGAGATTAAATGACTGATGCTTCATTCTTAAACAATTCCTGATCATAGGACTACAAAGTGGGGCCTCTATAGTACCATTAAGATTGGTACACACTATGCATGCTCGTAAAGAGGGTAGTTGATCTCATTGACTACTTGTGTTGTGATGCTCATTGGTGAATGAGCTCATTGAATAACCTAACTTGAGAACACCCAAAAGGTAATTCTTACTAAATGTCAATTGGGAGTTCTATGTGGCGACATGTGCTAGTAATCTCTTATCCCAAGATACCGCAATTATCTTGTATCAGAAGTGTCATGCTTTGATGCCACTGTACGGGGTCCAGTAAGATGGGTCCCCAATAGGGTGGTTATTGAGTATGATCTGAATCATACGAAGATAGGTGAGTACGTAAGATGGAATCTATCGACCTTAATAAACTTTAAAAAGGTATATGCCCTATGTGAATGATGAAGTCACAACTCGAGAAGTTGTTGCCCAACACGGATGGTTGAGAATTAATAAGAGTTATTAATTCGACTATATGAGCTTTGAACTTAACATTCGTACACACAGAGTTGATTATTAAAAGTTTGACATTTTACCATACTTTTAGACCATACCAAGGCATTATGATAGAGAGATCAAAAAGCACTAAAACTTGTCATGGAAAGGTTCATCAAAAGTGCCATTTGCATTTCATTATGATATGTGAGTCATGATAGGTTGCTAAATGTTAATCTTGGTCTAAGGGCAAGATATTAATTTTTTTGTCATGAGATAAAATAAATTACGGATCATAATCAAAGAATTTTTATTAGGAGTAGGATTCTATAAATTGCCCTTTGCCATCTTTATAGTGAACCTATAAGGTCACACACAAACAAAGAGAAGTTTCATGGAAATTCAGTGGGATCGAAAAATGTTTTTGGGGCCTGAAAGAATTTGTAGATTTTTTGGACGAGCTAGCACTTGCGAAAAAGTCCATGAGATGTCAACAAAATGAGCAAAAAGAAAAAACAAGGTGAAAAACAGTAATGGGCTAGGCCAAGGCCCAGCATATCCAAAACATGCTAGGGTTTTCTATAAATTCCTAGTTTGACTAGGGTTTGGGTTTGGCTCTCTTATTCTTACCTCTAACCCCTTTGGATTTCTAGAGAGAGAAATTGGTTTTTGAGAAAAACAAAGAATATTTCCAAGTGTTGGATTAGATCATGCATAGTTGATGCAAGGAGAATGAAGGGGCATCTTATGGACATCGATTGAAGCTTCTCTTTGGTATGGATCATTTATAGACGGTGGGTAACACCTCGTGGCATAAAGATTCATCCATTCTACATCGGACAACCAAAATGTTTGGTTTTCGTTATATATTCTTCATTTTTAAAGAGATTATATATTTGTAAACTAGATCCATTCATTTTGGCTTTCAAGATTAGCCAAAGAGTTTGGTTGATATAAATAATTTTTAAATTTTTGTTGCGTTTGGATCTAAGAAACCCAACACTCACTTCTCCTGAAAGAAACATTTTTTCTCCCAAATCGATCACATCACTACACAAACATACCATTGCATACTTTTTGTTGCAATCGGACTTCGCTTTCTAAGTTAAGCATCAGAGGGCCCATGCTAGAGAAATCTCTGCATACCTTCTAACATGCTTCTGTGTTGTAGATTGTTTCCTCATTGATAGATCTCTTGGACAACAAATTAAGCTTCTCCAACATTTTTCTAGATGACCTTGTCCTATGTTAGGCCCTGCTGATTTCTTATTGAGATTTCGCTGAAACAAACAAATTTTAATTATTGTATTTCGAACAACAATAATTTGACACCGTTTATGAGAAATTGACAAAAAGTCAAAATATGGCAAGGATATGGTCTATTTGTGTTGGATCATCATTGCAACAGAAGGAGGAAACCCCCAAAACTAAAATACGTCCTCCTAAACAACTCATGACTTCTCCTGGAAAGCTTCTTTGCATAGTTTCTCTTGGACAACTCCCATTTGGTCGAACAACTAGTCCTCTTGAACAAATACTTGGGGAGCTAGTACTTTCTTTATATAGCTTTTCCCTTCTTAAGTGCTCTAGACTTATTGTCTAGTTGGTAAAAGCTTCATTACTAGAAAATTTGCAGAAATATTCATCTTTTCTTAGCATATTAATGTTTAGAAAATGATTTAATCTTTAATTTTCATGCCACAAATATGAGAGAATGATCAGAAAGCATTAAATGTTTCAAACGATCAAAATTATGTGCATTTTATGCTCTGTAACAACTAGTTTTTTAAACTGCAACATAACACTACTCAAGTATTTTTTGGCATTAGTTGAGTATTTTTTGGTATTACTCGGGTAATACTTAGTATTACTCGATTATTGTTGTAAGTCTAGAGAGTTGACAATTTCTTTAAGATAATTACTCAAGTATTTTTTATATTAGTCGAGTATTTTTTTATATTACTTAACTACAACATTTACATATATTTAAAATCTCGGATATTACAGTATTCTTGTGCTTGACAAGTGGTGCAATTTGGTTTGATGCACATGAATAGTAAAAATAACGCACAAGAATTGAGGCAACACATGGTGCAATGTGATTAGCCAAAGAAAAAGTCATGATGAAGTCCTATAATGATGGGACAAGTGGCATGAGATGATAGGACACGAAAACAAAAGGCATTCATAATAAGTCAAGTGGCGGGATATCATTGGCAAGGAACTTCTATAAATAAAGGCTTTGGGATGAGTTTTAGCATTCCAAACCATTTGAAGCCAAGATTATGCCATATTGAGAGGTGTGAAAGTGAGGGGAAGATTCTGCAAAAAATAGGGGGAAAGTTCTACAAAAAAATGAGGGAGAATGGGCTTTGCTAGAGTTTTTGGGTTTTCATCGGAGTTAGTGCCAAACAGTCTAAAAAATAATGAGAAAACCTAACTCGACAAGCGTGAACAATACACCCGAAAGGTAAACTGTCAAGGTGAGTGGTTTATGCATGCATCTTGCTCTATTTTGATAACTCTTGGTTTCATTTGTGGATGGTTTGTTGGTTACGTCTCATGTTTCCTTTATTTCGAGCATATCCTTTTTACTTTGTTGTATCGGGTTTGAACACGATGACTCTCATGCATGGCTTGTGACTTGCATATCAAAATCCTTTTACTTTGTCATACATCGTGTTGTTTTAGTGACTGTGGCTAGTTGGTGGCTTGTCATGTGTGAACTACCACGAGGTTCTATGTAAGGAGGCTACCTCAAGCTTGTGTAAGTGGGTTGAAAGGTTCAAACATGACAAGTAAGGAGGCTATCTCGTGCTTGTGTAAGGGGGCCGAGAGGTTCGAATATGACAACATCCTAGCATGGCTACCACATGGGAGGTTTTATATTGACATGATCTTGGGAGATTTCGTACTTATTTCTGCATATTTCCTGGCATAACTACATATTGCTCTTTCATGCATTATTTCCTTCCTTGTACCACTCACTTAGATTTAATTATCTAACTTGGGTGTTCCATACCCCTAAAACATTCAACATTCTAGGTATGTCAAAGAATGACAGGTATCCTAGGTTCCAGTTAGGGTAAGGTGAGGAGGTGGTGCTTGACCAGCTTTGAAGTTTTGGATCTTTAGTTTACAAAATTGTTGTTTATACTTATAACCCAAGATAGTACTTGTATTCCCAATATTGTATTGTAAATAGCAATCAAGATACTTAAGGATGTATGTGTGCAATTTTACGGTTGTACCACAAATTCATATATTCGCAAGGCTGTTATAGTTTCTGATATGTTGGTGCGTGAAAGATTTTTATTAAATTTGTGGAAATCCTAGTTGTTTAGCATACTCAGGTTTGATCATTGCTTCCGTTGATAAAGGATTTCCAATAACGCTTGAGGTTGTTATTAGCATACAATGGATATCATATAGCTTCATTGTATATGTAGAAAACGGGGCATTACAGATACCCAATCTCTGTCCAATCAATTTTACTCCACTAAGCTAAGAATTACTTGATGAAGTCTAACTTCTTAGTTAATTAATGTTCAAGTATAGAGACTTGACATTTTTTAGGCGATATATTACTTGAGTAAGAGGATTTTTTACTTGACTAAAAAGATGACATACTCGAATACTATTTTCTTTTAGTCAATTATTATTAATATAAGCACATAGGCTTCCTATTTCAACTCATTTTCTTACTTGATTATTAAATATATTTACTAGACTAATATCTCAATTAGTTTATTAACATTAAGATCACTTGATTGAATATTTCATAGCTCAATATCAAACATATACTCGATTATACTTTTGTGTATGCATGACTTACTAATTCCTTCGATTGAAGATTTTTTAGAGCATATACTCGATTAAGCTTTTTAAATACTCTAAGATTTATTCGATTAAGGTAATAAGGTAGTCGAGTATAACCACATGTCACTCAACTAATCATTTCTTTCACTCGATTATGGAATTCTCTTACTCAACTAATATCATAGTTAGTTGATTAACCATTCTAATTACTTCAATAAAGCTTTTCAGCTCAATACTTGAATAGCTCAAGTATAGAATCATTTAAACCTTTAAGAAATCAAGTTTTATTCGATCTTACTGATAAGTTTAGTCGAGTACTGCATTTGTTACTCAACTAAATACTTTTATTACTTGATTAAAGAAAGATTACTCTATTAAGCTCACACCTTTCTTGATTAAACCTTATGTTACTACACATTTTACTCGAAACTCAAGCAACAAACATTCAACTTTTAAGATCTTTGAGCAATCTTCCATTAAATTTCAGAACATTAGGAATCTTAAGTATTAATACTAAATATCATATAGATAATTTAAACTATATAGATCAAAACTCAAGTATCATTTCTTTAGTATATAATCATTCACTCAAGTATTTGATATTTGTCCCTTAAAGATTAGGAATGTATTTGAAACATATTGTTCTTAAACCTTGAGTAATACTGAGTCCTAGTCTTAATGTATTACTTGATTAACACATATTTTGATCACATATTTTAAGCACTTAGGATATTATCTTAATTCTAAGCTTACTATAAGTACCACAAGTCTCCACATGTCACATATGCATTATGAACACTTAGGATATTCCTTGAAACCCTAGAATAACACACCTTATTGAGGTTTATTAAGATATGTATATTGATTTCCATCATCAAAGCAACCTCAACGCATCTTTGAAGAGATGAGAATATTAAAATTTTGTATAAAATATTCATCGTCAAAACATTCTCAAAATCAAACTCAACAAACGTGATTAATGATGTGAAAAATTGAACCATCACTATTTGAATTAACGAGCAATGCTTTGTTAGTTGGAGTGAATAGATTTTGGCCGAACTTATAAAATAAGGGGTCCAAGCTACTCGAGTTTGTCCTTGAAAAGGCCTTTTGATGCTCTAAGTTAATACAATCAAAAGGCATAGAGGGAAGGCAATCATTGAAGAGAAAAAGATAAATTGTGTACGGAAGAGAGATATACACATATCCCATCATAAATTGTGTTTGTCTTGGGCCACGTTAAGAGAGAGATATATATATATATATAATATAAGTATTTTTTGTAATTTAAACAATTAATATTAAAAATCTTCTCAATATATATTATTATATACGAGTTACATTCTCCTGTATAAATATCGTGTATGAAATTCCTATATAAATATATCCAATTTCTTTTGTTTCCCGTTTGGAATTTTTGTAGCGAACAAACATAAGAAATGAACCATCAATAAACGAAACCAGTAGCGTAGCGGGCCGAGGCCCAATTGTTCTCGTTCAGCGCTCAATGACCAGAATACCCTTCCACTCCGTTAAAACCTAACCTATCTCCAGGGGTATAACAGACAACCAGGCCACTATAAAAATAAATATCAATGCCGGACTCTGGTTTCAAAATGGCCATGAGATTCAGATCCAGGATGAGGTTGGCTTGGAGAGATGGGAATTTGGGGGCTGTTACCCCCTCCGTAGATGCAGGCCGATCGGCTGACAGCCGATGATTCAGTTCCAAACTCAACAGCCCCATTCCGTAAGAATCTCATGTGTCTACTTAGCCCCCCCAAAAAAAGATATTTTGTTTGATTGTGGCTTATGTTCTTAAGATCTGGTTTCCGAATCAAGAACAGATCTGCCCTTGCTTTCCATTCTATTTTCCTTTTCCGAGCATTGAGGCTTTGTTTGGAAAAGATCATTTCGTAATGGAAAGGAACGGAACGGAAAGTATCGTGGTTGTTGTAGAAAACATTTTCCGGTTAATGAAGAGGGAAATTTGAAAAAATAGGACTGCCGGTACTGAACTTTGCAAAAATAGGACACTTTGAAAACTTTTGCAAGACGGGATTGAGGCTTCGCTAACCTCACAGAGAGATGGGATGTTTCTGAGGGTGGCTGCCCCTTTCTGTGCTGGAGTTCGACGCCGATGATTTCAGTTTCAGATCCAAAATCAACAACCCTTTGGGTGTGTGTGTTGGCGCACGGTACTTTGTTGTTCGTGCATGCATGTATGTATATGTGTATAGATGGATATATATCGCCATCTTCGTCCTCGCTTTTCTTGTTCCATTCCGAGTTCATAAAGGGGCTGTGATGATAAGTTATTTGGGTCGTCCAGATCAGTGTTGGCTGGGGAGGGAACGGACCCTTTTCTTGGCGGGGCGACCCGGATGGCCAGTGATGTGAGAGATTACTGAGCTGATACAATTTTATTTTACTCAGTTTAACAACGCTACCTTCGGATTAAAACTCGATCTCCTGTTGCTTGGTAGCCGATGTCTGCAATGGAGACAGGGTCAAATCTCTCCTCAGCCCAGTGATCAGTTTAGATCTGAGCCTCAAAATGAACACACTCTTATACATGATGTTAACCTGTCGATCGGTCCTTATTTGCAATTTTATATTTTTAGTAGGTGTTAATTTAATGAACTATTTTGTTTCTAAGTTGTGGATGCTAATTAAAAGATGGTTGATTAAGTTTTGGCTAAAGGCATAATCAGCCCCCTCACCTTTTATCATTTAACCATTTAGCCCCCTTAACTTAAACAAGGATCTATTAGCCCCCTCAACTTCCAATTTTAAAAATATTAGGTACCTAAATTATTAATTTTGTAACGAATACATACCTTATTGCAGCAAGTATTTGGGCGTGAGTTACACGTGGTGGGCTCCACATTAATCAAGTCAATGGGAGCATGCCACGTGTCTCTATCTGCAAGAGAGAAAGAGATCGGCGAGGGGCGGCGGCAGCGACGAATAGCCGCCTGAAACGACAGAAAAAGAGAGAGCGAGAGATACAAAGCGAGAGAGCGAGAGCGAGAGATAGCGAGAGCGAGAGAGATCGACACAGAGAGAGCGAGAGCGAGAGAGAAGAAGAAGACGATCGCGGAAAAGGAAGACGCCATGGCCGCCCCCCGACCCCAATCGACGCCATCGCCCTTTACCCGCCCACGCCTGGCCGCTGTTATCGACGGCCCCCAACCTCGGTCGACGCCTCGGACGCTGCTGGCGACCACCGACAGCGAGAGCGAGAGCGAGAGAGAGGCAGCGGCTGGGAGGAGAGAGGCAGCAAGCGGGAGGAGGTCGCCGGATATAACAAGGAAGAAGAAGGTGATGTGCTGCACGCGCCTGAATTGCGTGTGTAATACACGCGTTGACCCAGGTGTGTGTAAGATTCAAAATTAGAAGTTGAGGGGGCTAATAGGTCCTTGTCCAAGTTAATGGGACAAAATGGTTAAATGGTGAAAGGTGAGGGGGTTGAATATGCCTTTAGCCTTAAATTTTAGCACTAAAGAAAAAGTTGCCCAAAGGGCATCTAAATCCTGAATTTTTTTGTGCTTATGAGCTTGAGAAAGGCCTATATTTGGCCACCATCATTTGATGACTGCTTGCTTGTAGAAGAATTATTTTGAATTAAAACAATTCATCGTTCAGTTGGATCTTCTTAGAAATATTCTTAGTATTATCATATACGTTTGTTTTTAGCTTTGTTACGTGGGTTTGGTTAGGGATTGGAAAGTGTTTTTAATAACAAAATTATTCGGATTTGATAAAAAGAGAAGTGTTCGTATTCGACATTGTTTGTTTAAAAATGACATCTTTTGTTTTGTGTTCTGAGTTGGCATTGCACTCGCCCGTCGGATCAGGTCATAAGATTGTTTTCTACGGGATCTTGTTGTGGATATTATCAGTTAATATCATTGATTTGGGCATCTAAGAGGCTGTTTGGCTTTTCTTTCTCTTTCTTTTTTTTTTTAACTTATAAGCATTTATACTTAAAAATTGTATAAATTTTAAAAGTTAGATAGTGTTTAAATTGAAAAAATATTATGTATTTAGTTTAAAATAACTAACAAACTATCAAAATTTAATAAAAAGGTGAAAGTGGATATGTTGTTACATAATATAAATACAATTTATAAAAATAAATTATAAATTAATGTCTAACTCATAAAAATTCTATCAAAAATTGATAAATTATATATAATTATTAAAAAATATATTAATATAATATTTTATATTTAAATTTAAGTTTAATTTATAAAAATATTAAATATATTAATATATATATATCGTCACCAGAGAAATGGAGGATGGCATTGGACAATAGAGGATGACGACAAACATGGAGGAGACGGACAACAGTGACGGACATGGAGGAGGCGACGATAGCAGCTGGAGGCAATGGGTATGGGTCTAGAGGTGGTGACTAATGGGGATAGAGATGAGGCTAGAGGTGACGATTGATGGGGATGGAGATGAGGCTGGAGGCAACGACGTTAGTAGAGAAGATGTAGGTCATGTGACAACAAAGAATAATGAGGGGTGAAGGACAAAGGTAAATGCTGAAATATGTATTTTGTTTGAGGGCAAATTTGTCATATACTTGGTCAATGAAATAAGCTACCAAGAGCTTATTTGGAAAAGGTAGGGGAGTAGTTTATCTCAAATATTGTTAAAAAAGATTATAAATTTGACAGCATTTAAGTTTTTAAATTTTAACAAACGCGTAACTAAATAAGATGTATAGTTTATAAGCTGAAAATGGAGTTTATAAGCGGTCAAAATGGTACGCCAAACACCCTCTAAATCAAACAATAAAAATGCTTGTTCTTGTTTAGATATAACAATAAAATAATAGTTGCAGGTGATTATCTATCTCGAACTTTTAGTTTTCGAAAGACTTGCGAAAGAATAAGTGATTGGGGTTGCGGGATATCTCCTGCACAAGTCTTTTGATGGTTAAGTTAATTTTAGCGAAATAGTGTAGGCAAAATAAGATGATTGTAGTATGACTAAAGTTTTAGTCTTATTTTTATTGGAGGAATTATTTTTATTTATAGACTGAAATTGATAGGTGGAGAAATATTCACGTCTTTTAAATTATTTATATTAGAATTTTAAATAGAGACATTAAAAATGAGTTTGATACTTTTTTAAACTCAAGAGAGGTCTTTGGAAAGATTTCTTGGGTACTTTAGAGTTGTCGGTTGGATTTTCTTATCTTTACTAAGTTTTGATCTCTTTTTGGATAATTTTGACCTAGGTTGCACGGAAATAGAAACGAGAAATATTTTTGATATGAAATAGAAACGGGAGAAATGACATTTAAAAAAAATAAAAAATAGAAACACGGGATAAAAGTGTAAATAAAAAAATATAGGAACTTTTTTGTAAATATAATTTTTATTATATAAAAGTATAAAAAATATTTATTCAATAAAAAAATAGGTAATTTGAACCGATAGTGGCACAAGCACCAAGCACCGAGCAATTGGCAGCGAGAGGGAATTGAGTAATCAGAGTTGGACACGATGACCTCATGAGCATTGAGCAATTGAATCGATGGCAATACAAGCACGGAAGCAGTTGGAGTTGGAAACGACGACCTCATGAACAACCGTACTAAGCACCAAACAACGAGCAACTAGTCGACAAGGGATCGACTACAAAGTGACGGTTGGTCATAGTTGCAATGCCATCACGATGAGGGGATACGGGCATTGCGAGAAGTCATTGATCTATTGAAAAATATAGCCCAACAAACAATTCTACCATCGACTCTCAAGAGATTTATAACCGGTTCAAGCCACCTTACGGAAGGACAAGAAGAAAGTTCAAAAACTACACTTGAATTACATAGGGCTCAATCTCATTACACCGTCTCCCGAAGAACTTGTATTTGAGATCTTTCTTTTTCCCAAGTACACGGAGAAGAAAGGGAAAGAACATAAAAGAGACACAACGGTACTTAAAGGAATTCTCAAAAGGAAAAATACTCAACAAATGTCAAAAGTGTTGAGTTACATAGATCTTATCATATGCGCAGCGGAAATTAAATTTAGTTTTCAGGTATCCCGTTTTTCAGAAATTATGGTTTAATAAAATGAAGGCATAAACGAAAAATACCTCTTAGATGAAATCTTATTTCACCGTTAGATTTCCCGCCGTATAATCCTCCAAGTGTAGGATGCTGAGTCGGTCCACCCGAAATCACTTCTATTCAAGAATATCAAAGAGAAAGATAAGTAGAAGAAATTTTTCACAAAAATTTCTAACTTACCTCTTGGATTCAAGAACAATTCTTCCAAATTCTCTCAACTCTCAAAATGATCCAAGTGCATCTAATGAGAGAAAATAAGATATTGGAGCTATTTATAGTTCCAATTAATAAACCATTCTCCATTAAATGGGTTGGGCTTCTCAAGTCCATTCCATTTAATGCAATTGGGCCAAGCCCAATCCAATAGAATTTATTTGAATCCAATAGTGCCATTGGGCCAAGCCTAATGTACTAGCAAAAGGCCTAACCCAATCAATAATCAAATAATTGTATTCATAATATAATTATTTAATTATTCTTATTTATCCAATAAATAAATGCACTATTATTAGTAATTATAAAATTACTAATTTATTTATTTTCTCTTTGAAAGTAATTTCTTTTGGGTGAGACTTTCTGGGTTCACAAATAAATTGGTAATAAGAATAATCAACAATTAATTCTCGTAAATCATGAGTGACATCTAGCAATATATCATGATTATCCAATTTATTGTGAAGCGGGTATTGTGAACCTTTTACTACGTTACTATACAATACGGTCCTTCTATCATCCTATATCCCGACAAGATATGAGATCATGGTCAATAGGTCGAATCTCTTAATCTTGTCATATGACCAAATCCAAAATCAATCTTGATAAATTATGACACAACCCGTATGGAACAAATTCCATCATCATATTACCTCGGCCAAGAATTTATCGTCAAGTGATTACTGGATCACATAGGATATCTTCCTCATAAATCTCGAGGTGATAGATTTCATGTCTGATGCACACATACCTCATGTATCATTGAATCAGACACATAGATACGTATGATTATCCTTGATTAGAACAACTACATAATATCGTTGATATCCTAATCCACCAATACACAGATATCCATGTCATCTCAGGTCTAAGGACTAGTTGTAAAATCGCAGCTAACATTAAATCATTGACCCGTGAGAAATAACCCATGTGATTTAATGTTAATAGTCCCGTTCAGTAAACTCGTTCTTGTAACGAGCACCCACTTATCTTCCTTCTATGGCTCATACAGAATGGCACAAGACTCACCAACCTTATCTTTCAGTATCTCATACTGAAACAAGGAGGAAGACAATGTGCTGGCCTTTACGAGTTGCTATCATCCATGATAGGAATTCTATGGCCAGGAACATGTTTATAGTATAACAAATTGTGGATTATCCGTAACTCGTATTCTTAACACTTAAGAATGGTATCCACTTCTTATTATACTAATGGATATATGTTTTTTATAATTTAAACCATATTGCAATTTAAATAAAAACATAAACTTGCCATTTAAATAATATTTAAAGAATTACAAGATCGAGTCCCTTTGTGTCACTTGAATTGGTCTTTAGGGCTCATATCTAACAATAAGTACATCTATAGACGACGAACAACCTCCTCACAAAAGCCTGGTACAGAAGATTAACGAAATTGAGGAACCATTGGCAATTGATATTCGTGAAATATTAAGCATGGAAAAGACGATCAAGAAGGTCTTGGAACAGAAAAAGTTGTTGCCCACACTCAATGAGCTGTATAGAAAAAGAATCCTCTTTACGTTGGCTATTATAGATAAGCTTCTACCAAGAAAATTTAAAATGCCTCAAATGAGTAGGTACTCAGGTAAGGGAAATCCTCACGACCACGTCCAAAATTATGAATCCTCAATGATACTACACGAATGGAGAGATGAAATCACGTGTTGAGTTTTCCTATTAACTCTAACAGAACATGCTCGACCTTGGTATAATTGTCTACTAGAACATTCCATATCCACTTTTGAGCTATTGAAATATGAGTTCATGAAACCTTTCATTATTAATAGCCAACAGGAGAAAGACACCACATTCTTCCTTAGTATCAAACAAAGTGGTAAAGAAACGTTGAGCCAATACATTGATAAATTTCAAAATGCTACACGAGAGGTGCAAGATTTACAAGTGGGAGTAGTTGTGGTAGTTCTATTACACAAAACATGGTCTACATCGTTGCAAAAATTCTTGCCATGGATAATTGTCGAGTATGGTTTGGTGAGTTTATAGGGTAGACAAGTTTTATCGGGCCCCACGGTGGGCGCCAAATGTTCCTTTTGGCCCAAAAGATGATGATCGAACAGAGGTCTTGTGGCAACGGTGATTTACCTGGTAAAAAAATATCGCCTACAAGCACCCCGATGCTCAAATAAGTAAGAACTTAAAGTGATAGAGTTTTTGTCAAATTAAAAGAGAACATACCTTGACAAATAGCTGGCTATCTTATATAAGAGAGAAAGAGAGAGCTATTTGCATGTCGTTGGTTGTTGCGGGTGGATTGGGAGTCGAGACAGTTGAAGCTTATTCTGGGCACAGGGATCTTGGCTTAGTGTTGATGGGATAAAGGATACTACTAAGCTGACGTTGATGGGATGGGGCCTAAGAATTAGGCCCAATACCAAACAACAGACTTATTATTGTGACCAATAATTGGTAAAATCTCAATTGTGATTACATGGAAAGATGTATAGGCAGTAGTGATGTGACATGCAACCATTGGATATAATTGAATGCATCACATTTGTAACACAATTTAATTCTTGGCTTTGATGTCAATCACATTAAATTTTTTCCTGATATATCATCTAAACACATCAATAAAATCAATCGAATAATTACTGAATTTGTAAATTTATTATTTTATAGCTTTCACTGTCAAAACGTTATGTGATAAAAAAATTATATTACACAATAATCATTAATTATAATAAGTTTCACAATTAATAGATTTCATTACTATTTAAATTATTCTGATATATTGCTAAAGCTCATTCAAGATTGTTAGAATATCTTAAGAAGATGGAAAGATTCTTAAGACATATTAAAGTCTTCAATTGGCATAAAAAAATATTTAATGGTATCTGATTGTTACTTGATAGTGAATCTAAACAGTTGCACATCAAAAAACAAAACGATCAAATTAGTGAGCATGAACTAATATATTATTTGTTAATGAAAAATTAAAATATTATTAAAAATTAATGATTAAACAAAATATCATTAAAAATTAAATTAGGTTTAAAATATAGTTAATATTGACCAAATAAGATTTTAATTCAAAAGAAAGAAATTCGCTCCATTTGATGTAAAATTATATAAAAATTATAATATATATATAATAGACAAGTGGGGAGGCATTAAATAATAAATAATTGTCTTTCGTTTTAATTGAATTATATTGTTATATATAAACTTAAATAGTCGAATTTATCCATCCTTTTCTCAGTGTTGTACTTGAGATTTTGGGGTCTTGAGTCAAAATGTAAAAAATGGGCCCCCAAATCAATGTACATTGAAATTTTATTTTTCATAATAAAATATAAAAAAAAATATTCATACCATATCAGAATAAAATTGAAAATTTTATAACTGATCAACTAAAAACTACTCTTCTTGCAATTTTTGAGCAAAAATATCAATCAAATTTATATAATCAAGTTGTTCGAGCATTGTTTTTTAATAGACAACATAATTAATTCATTCAATCTGTCTTGTGACATAGTTGAGCAAAAATAAGTCTTGATCAACTTCAATTTGGAAAAACTTTTTTCTGTGAATGTAGCTGTAACAGGAATAGTCAGTAAAATTTTGTAAGAAACACAAGCATTTGGGAAACACTCATCCAATTTGTTCAAATAGTTTACTGCATCAATTATTATTTTTTTATTTTTTTTGTTTCTGTAAGTAAAGAGTATTTCAAGACTGACAACTCCAAAAATAAAATCATCTCCATCAATATCGGAATGACCATTATGCATCAAGGATTTTTCAAGATTATTAGAAGACTCCAACAAAGTATCATCATCAGCATAGTTCAACCTCTCCAAATTAAATAAAAATTCAAATATTTCCTCATATTTTTTTAAATTGTTTGAATCTAGTTTGAAGTGAAGAACGAGCCTGATTAATTATGAAGAGGAAATAATTTAATCTAAAATAATCCCCTGCTGATTGTGTTACCTCATCACTGCCATCTTCATCAAATTGTTTCTTTCTTCAAATCATGCATTTTTCTCGAAATATAGCTTCAACTCCTATTTCATTTGTCATTTGTTTTGCTTCAACCATAGCCTTATCAAATCCAGATTCTATATAGTTATCAAGAAACAAAAGAAGTCCTTCTAAAAGATTGATAGCAACATCAATATCCATATTTTCAGCTTGAAGAAATTTACTTGCAGTGTTAATTACATGTAACAACTTATACCAAATTACCATACCAAGCAAGAACTCAAAATTTTGAAGTTCATATGTTGCTAAGGACTTAGCTTTACTCCTTGTTTTAGGATCTTCATTAGTATCTTCCAAGTCAAATAAAATATCTCTTATTTGTATAGTTTGCTCTTTTATAGACCTAACACTTTCAACATGATTTTCCCAACGTGTTTGTGACAATGGCTTAAGTGTAAGATCTTTTATATGATCTTTAAAAATTTTCCACCACTTGGTAGAAGAAGAAAACAATGTATAGATGCGTTGTATCACTCGAAAAAATGACATAGCTTTAGGACAACAATTTGCCATATCACATAATGTCAAATTAAGACTATGACAACCACATGGAGTATAGAAAGTTCTCGGATTTATTTCAAGTAGTCTTGTTTGTACACCTTTATACTTCCCTTTCATATTAGATCCGTTGTCATATCACTGACCTCTTATATTGTTAATATCAAGCTCAAGATTGGTCAACACGTTTTTAAGCTCAGTAAAAAGTCCAAGCCCTAATATATCATTAACTTTCAAAAATTTTATCCAATATTCTTCTACCGTTGTAGAGTTTGCTGAATCATCCACACATCGTATTACAAGAGACATTTGCTCCTCATGACTAGCATCTGGAGTACAATCTAATATGATCGAAAAATATTTTGCTTGTTTAACTTTTCTAACAATTGAACTTTTCACCTCATTTACCAACATTTGTATCAATTCATTCTGAATTTTAGGGTCAAGATATGTATAATGAGTCTCATGTGCTTGAATATGTTGAATGTGCTCTTTCATAATCGGATCAAATTCAACAATTATTTCAATCATTTGCAAAAATAGACTATTATTTTCCACGTAAATCTTCTCACAATCTCCTAGAAATGCCAAGTTATTTTTTGCGAATCTTTACACAACAGCTATTATCCTCTTCAACACATGTCTCAAGTGTTCTCTTTTTTTATTGATTTCAGTTTGCACACTTTGATCAATTGTTTTATTTTTCTGCAGTCTTGTTTTTAATTCAATTCAACTAGTCATGCAATCTATATGCTCCTTACTTGCTTCATGATTTTTAAGACTCTGACTCATATTATGCCAATCTTTGTATCCTTCATTTCCTAGTTGACCAATTTTACTCATTGTTTTTTGACTCTTGAATAACTTGCAGCAAAAGCAAAAAAATCATATCCAAATAAACTAAATATACTAGCCATCTCCTATCTTCTGTTTCTCCATTGGGCAGTACTCACTTATATTGTGATAATTCAAAATGCCTGCCAATACTATCTTTAGGAAACAATACTCAATCAACTCTTTTTGGACCCTTCTCTACTAAAAAATATCTCATATTTTGATCAATCTTATCCCAACACCCTAGATCATAAAAATTAATCAACAAATCTTCATGTTGAACATTTTTTTTTCTTATTCCTTATTCAATTTATTCACATCAACATTTTCTTTTTCTTCTTCATTCATTGATATTAACATGATCGTTTTTGTCTTCATTAAATTCATCAACCTTTTCACATTGTTCATTAACATTGTTATTCCAAGTTTCTTATTCCTCCATCAAGGTTTCATCAAAGTTTTCAACTATTTCTGTCATCTCTATTATTTTGTTGCTACTAAAGTATTTAAATATATCACCGGCTTGACATTGAACTAATGATTCTTCCATTTGTTTCCTTTTTTTGTTTTGAGCTCCAGACATATCTTTAGAAGACATAATTTGTGATTATTAGTTAAGCCTAACAAAATGAAAAAAATAATTATTATAATAGAATATATATTTGCAGAATATATAAACATTAACGTATATATGTATTGTTATAATAATAGTTTTTTTTCTTTTTGTTAGGCTTAAGCAATAATCACAAACCATGTCTTCTAAACATATGTCTGGAGCTCAAAAAAGAAAAAGGAAACAAATGGAAGAATCATTAGTTCAATGTCAAGTCGGTGATATGTTTAAATACTTTAATAGCAGCAAAATAACAGAAAGGACATAAATAGTTGAAAACTTGGATGAAACCTTGGTAGAAGAATAAAAAACTTGGAATGACAATGTCAATGAACAATGCGAAAAGATTGATAAATTTAATGAAGACAAATACGATCACGTTAATATCAATAAATGAAAAAGAAAAAGAAAATGTTGATGTGAATCAATTGAATGAGGAAAAAGAAGAAAATGTTAAACATGAAGATTTGTTGATTAATTTTTATGATCCAAGGTGTTGGGATAAGATTGATCAAAATATGAGAGATTTTTTAGTAGAGATGGGTCCAAAAAGAGTTTATCGAGTATTGTTTCCTAAAATTAGTATTGACAGGCATTTTGAATTATCACAATATAAGCGAGTACGACCCAATGAAGAAACAAAAGATAGGAGATGGCTAGTATATTCAGTTCATTTGGACATGATTTTTTACTTTTGTTGTAAGTTATTCAAGAGTCAAAAAACAATGAGTAAAATTGGTCAATTGGGAAATAAAGAATACAAAGATTGGCATAATATGAGTCGAAGTCTTAAAAATCATGAAGCAAGTAAAGAGCATATAGATTGCATGACTAGTTGGATTGAATTAGAAACGAGACTGTAGAAAAATAAAACATTTGATCAAAGTGTGCAAACTGAAATCAATAAAGAAAGAAAACACTGGAGACATGTGTTGAAGAGGATAATAACTGTTGTGCAAAGATTCACAAAAAATAACTTGGCATTTCTAAGAGATTGTGAGAAGCTTTATGTGGAAAATAATAGTCTCTTTTTGTAAATAATTGAAATGATTGTTGAATTTGATCCGATTATGAAAGAGCACATTCAACGTATTCAAGCACGTGAGACTATACATATATGGGCCCTAAAATTCAAAAAGAATTGATACAAATGTTGGCAAATGAGGTGAAAAGTTCAATTGTTAGAAAAGTTAAACAAGCAAAATATTTTTCGATCATATTAGATTGTACTCCAGATGCCAGTCATGAGGAGCAAATGTTTCTTATAATACGATGTGTGGATGATTCAGCAAACTTTACAACGATAGAAAAATATTGAATAGAATTTTTGAAAGTTAATGATACATCAGGACTTGAACTTTTTACTGAGATTAAAAACATGTTGACCAATCTTGAGTTTGATATTGACAATATAAGAGGTCAGGGATATGACAACGGATCTAATATGAAAGGGAAGCAAGGTGTACAGACAAGACTACTTGAAATAAACACTACAAGAAAAATCAGTTTTAGTGACGAAAAAATCTGTTACTAAAAACATAAAATCTGTCACTAAATTTTTCTGTGACGGGTTTAGTGACAGGGTAATAAATCGTCACAAAAATGGGCGTGATAGAATTTTAGTGACGGGGTGAGGGTAACCCATTGCAGATCTATGACGGAAAAACAATTCCATCACAGATTTGTGACGGGATACCCGTCACAGATCTGTGACGGGGGTACTGCCCGTCGTAGATCTGTGACGGGCAGTACCCCCCTCGCAGATCTATGACAGGTAACACCCCCATCACAGATTTGCAATGGCTATATCACCTGTCATAGATCTGTGACGGGTAATCTGCGACGGGACACCCGTTACAAATATTCTTAAATAAAAAAATAAATAATATTAATTTTATTTAAAAATAATAAAATTAATACGACCAATCTGCGACGGGACAGCCCATCGTAAATATTTTTAAATAAAAAAAATAATATTGAAATTAATATTAATATTTTAAATCAATAATATATTTTTATGAAATTTATATATTTTTAAAAAATAATATTTATTAAAATTAAAATTAATATTTTCTTTTATAAGAATAAAAAATTTAAAATAACAAGAATTTTTAAAAAAAATTAAATAAAATATTAAAAATAACATTAAAAAAATATTAATATTACCCACATTCACATTAAAAATAAAAATTATTTAATATTAAAAAAAATTAATATTAATATTAATATTACCCACGTTTACATCATCAATGTTTACAACATTCAACTACAATCAATCATCATTATTATTATCATTTTCATCTTCATCATTGTCACCCTTGTCATGATCAGCTACTGGGTCAGATCCATCTGGAACAGTCGACAGTTCAGCATCTGCAGTAGATTGTTTTGTCAATCTACTTATTACTATATTCATTTCTGACTGTCACGCCGTCACTTATTCTATCTTAAATTAAAAATAAAAAAATAAACATTATTTATATGTGTATGCTTAGAGTTGGATGGTTCCCTAGTACAATTACATATCAAAATAATTAAAGAATTAATTTATAAACAATTAATAAAGTTTACATTTTAATTTCTAAGCATTACAAATAATATAAACAATTAAACTAAAACTAAACTAATTAATATAAAATAATCATTAAACTCAAAAATAAACTAAACTAACACAAAAATAAAATAAATACAACTAAACTAACACAAATAAATTATACTATTAAACTAAACTAACACAAAATAACTACAACTAAACTAACATAAAATAATTAAAACTAAAACAAATTAAAAAACACAAAATAATTACCTCAACGGATGACAATAGCATTGAAGATAACAACGAGGCACTGAAAACAGTCACAAAGTTGAGAGATAGCAACCGTAGAGAAGAAGAACAAAGGAGAGAGAGAGAGAGAGATGGGGGGTGAAATGGCGTGGAGGGGGGCTCGTTCGGAGTGGGGAAGCAGGGGGGACCCATTTTAAAGGGCAATCTGCAACGGGGCTGACATGTCCCGTCGTAGTTTTGTGACGGGACTTGTCAGCCCTGTCGTAGAACTGCGACGGGGTGTCAGTCCTTGTCGTAGACTTGCGACGCGACGTCAGTCCCATCGCAGTTTTGCGAGGGGACGGCTCAGTCTGCGACAGGATGAAGATTCCGTTGTTGTTTTGCGACAGGACACTGTATCCCGTTGCTGTACAGCGATAGGAGAACCTATCTGTCGCTGATTTGCGACGGGATACACTATCCCGTCACTGATTTGAGACGGATATTGGCTATCCCGTCGCAATTTTGTGACGATAATTTCAAACTGTCACTAAACGACTTTAGTGACGGCTTTCCATCACTAAATCTGTCACAAATTAGTGACGGGAACATCCCCATCACTAAAACTAATTTTTCTTGTAATGAAATCCGAAGACTTTCTATACTTCATGTGGTTGTCATAGTCTTAATTTAACATTATGTGATATGACATTGTTGTCCTAAATCTATGTCATTTTTTAGAGTGATACAATGCATCTATACATTGTTTTCTTCTTCTACCAAGCGGTACAAAATTTTTAAAGATCATGTAAAAAGTTTTATATTTAACCCATTGTCACAAACACATTGAAAAAGTCATGTTAAAAATTTTAGACCTATAAAAGAGCAAACTATACAAAAAAAAAATCTTTTATTTAACTTGACAAATACTAATGAAAATCCTAAAATAACGAGCAAAAAACCGAGTTCTTAACAACATATAAACTTCAAAATTTTAAATTCTTGTTTAATATAATAATTTGATACAAGTTGTTGCATGCAATTAACATTGCAAATAAAATTCTTCAAGCTAAAAATATAAATATTGATGTTGTTATCAATCTTTTAGGACTTCTTTTGTTACTTGATAACTATAGGGAATCTGAATTTGACAAGGTTAGGTTAAAACAAAACAAATGACAAATGAAATAAGAAAAAAAATACATAATTTGAATAAAGAAACAATTTGAGGAAAATAACAATAATGGGATAATACAATCAGCAAAAGATTTTTTTAAAGTAAATTATTTAAACAATTTGATTACATAAATTTAATTAAACAATACGCTAACCCAACTGCTCGCTGTTCACCAGCAGCCTACATCTCCGGTTGCCCGCTTGCTGCTCGTCGGTGACTGTCGCTGCAAAAGGCTGCTAGTTCCACAGGAGACGATGGCTGCCTTGCTCTCTATCTGTTTTTTATATTTGAGGAGCTTCTCTACTTTTTCTTCAAAAACTTCTTCCAGAAACTTCTGCCTTCGTGCGCGCGCGCGCGCGTGCGTGTACGCAATGCCGATAGCGGAGGATGGATAGATTCAACCGTTTTAAGCTGCTTACAAATATATATATATATATATATAATATAATTCAATTGAGGTGAAAGAGTTTTAATGCATCTACTCCGTCAACTAATGCTCCTGTCCCTCATTTAATACCTACACAAAAGACTTTCCTCTGTATAATAATATAAACAACTCTTATATAAATATATATAATCTTGCAACAAACGCACGCAAAGAACCTTATTCGTGATTCTCAGGAGACCGATTGGTCTCCCATTGTTACAGTTTTCGAGACATTGTCGATTTTGGGATGCTCCCAGGGAGACCCTGTTCCCAAATACCTGTCCGTGTTCTCAGTCTCCGTGAGACCGTGCTCTCCCCAACTCTTACGCTCTTAGTTATTTAGCTGAAAACAAATTTTGGAGGTTTTTTTTCCTCCTTTTAACGAGCTTTTTAAATTTTTGCCTATCAAAGTTGCTAGAGAAGGTATCAAAACCACATACGAAAATCCATCAGCCAGAAACAATTAGAAGAAATCAAATTCAGATTTTTTTTCCTTAAAGAAGAAATCAATTTTAAACAATTAGAAGAACAAGTAAATCAGCCTACTTCTCAACAACGAATATAAAAATTCGGAAACAATTAGAAACAGAGGGCCACAAATGGTTTTTGTCTCATGATAGTTTGGTCCAAGATGAGGCTGGATTTTGATAGTTAAAATGCTGAATACAAGCATAGAAAATTTCCAGATTTGCTTTCGTATTTTGTCTATGGACAAAAACTTAGCCCAGCTCGAGCATCTTTGCAAAAACCATCCATAACTTAAAAACAGATGCTTTTTTGAAGGGACTTATTCGGGGCTCAGATACTAACCGATCAGTGGGCTGAGGGGGGAGTTGACCTGCAATGGCTGCAACCATCGGTTGCCAAGTGACAAAGAAAATTGACGGCAGCCAAGCACCCTCGCTAGTGAAAACTAACGGGGGGTTATATTCACCCGTTGAAGGGGGTGAACCGGGCTGAACAAAATCGCACTCGAAAAGTCACGGCAGCCCTAGGGGGGGTTGTTGCCTTACCAGTTTGACCACTTGCAATATCTTATCACCCGATTAAAAAAAAGGATAAGCCAAACATCCTCTGTATCTATCTATCTATATATATATATATATATCACCCGATTAATTTCTTGGATCACTGGCCATCCGGGTCGCCCCGCCAAGAAAAGGGTCGGATCCCACCCAGCCAACACTGATCTGGACCCAGGAAGCTCATCATCATAGCCCCTTTAAGAACCTGGAATTGAAGGAAAGAAGAAGAAGAAGAAGCAGGTGCTGATATATGTATGTATGTGTGTATATGTGCATGCACGAACACAGAGTAACGTGCGCCAACACACACACCCAAAGGGCTGTTGATTTTGGAGATGGATCTGAAATCATCGGCCTCGAATACCAGTACAGAGAGGGGCAACCACCCCCAAGAAACATCCCATCTCTCTGTGAGAACAGCGAAGCCTCATTGTCCTGAAAGGGTATTCCAGTAATAGTAAGGGAAATTCTATTTGCAACCACAATTGTGGACGAAGGATGCTTTTATGGAGGGACTCATTTGAGGCTCAGATACTAACTGATCAGTGGGCTGAGGAAGGAGTTGACCCGACATGGCTGCAGCCATCGGTTGCCAAGTGACAAAGAAAACTGACCGCATAGTTCATCACATCGCTCATTTGGCTAAGCCAAGCCAAGCACCTCTTACTAGGGGGTGTTTGCTTACCGGTTTGATCACTTATAAACTATTAGTGAACCTTAAATATTGCATAGTTTATTAAATTATACGCTTATTAAAAATTAAAAAATTTAAACGCCGTCAAAATTAAAAATTATTTAGCAAAAAAATAATGTTAGGAGTCGTGTCATCAGTCATGTCTCATAGCACTTAAACTCTGTAATATTTAATAAATTTGTAACTAAATAAATTATTCAGCGTTTAAATTTCATCAATAACTCACCAAACAAATTCAGACAAATGTACCATTATGTATGTTATTTGCAGATGACATATTGTTGGTGGATGAAACAAAAGGAATGAACACTAAACTTGAGTTGTTGAAAAATAATTTAAAATCTAAAGAATTTAAATTAAGTAGAAGGAAAACAGAATATATGAAATGTAAATTTAATAAAAATGCAATAATGGAGGATGTTATAATAAAATTGAAATACCAAATCATATAAAGAAAAGACAATTTTCGATATTTAAGATCAGTGAACCAAAAACATGGAGAAATTTACGAAGATATCACGCATAGAATTAAGATAGGTTGGCTAAAATAGAGAAATGCATTGAGAGTGTTATATGATGATAAAATTCCATTAAAATTGAAAAGAAAATTCTATAGGACAACTATAAGACTAATTTTGTTGTATGACTCAGAATGTTGGGTAGTCAAATACCAGCATGAGTAAAAGATGAGAATAGCGGAGATGAGAATGCTAAGATAGATGCGCGGTCATACAAGAAAAGATAAAATTAAAAATGAGGTTATTCGTAATAAAGTAGAAGTAGTGCCAATCGAGAAGAAGATAAAAGACTAGACTAAGATGGTTTGTTCATGTGAGAAGAAGATCAATAAACGTTCCTGTGAGGAAAGTTAATGAAATAGACCAATTAGTCAAAAAAAGAAATAGAGACAAACCCAAAAAGACTTTAAAAAAGACATTAAAGTTTGATATGAAGTGTATGGATCTAAATGAAGATATGACAAAAGACAAAAATACATGGAAGTCTAGAATTCATGTAGCCGAC
Source organism: Diospyros kaki (assembly GCA_036245055.1). Classification (NCBI taxonomy): domain Eukaryota; kingdom Viridiplantae; phylum Streptophyta; class Magnoliopsida; order Ericales; family Ebenaceae; genus Diospyros; species Diospyros kaki. The sequence goes on from BSEG01000010.1 coordinate 9,111,489, forward strand.
CCCACATAGTGGAATAAAAGCTAGATATGTTGTTGTTGTTTAAATTTCACCAATAGCTTTTAAGTGTTCAAAATATCGAGCCAAACACCCCCTAAAAGCCATGTTAAAAAAACGATAAGCCAAACATCCTCTGTATCTATCCATCCATCCATCTATATCGCGGAGTAATTTCTTGGATCACTGGCCATCCGGGTCGCCCCGCCAAGAAAAGGGTCGGATCCCACCCAGCCAACACTGACCTGGACCCAGGAAGCTCATCATCATAGCCCCTTTTAAGAACTTGGAATTGAAGGACAGAACAAGAAGCAAATGCTGATATATGTATGCATGTATGTATATAAATGTGAATGCACGAACACAGAGTAACGTGCGCCAACACACACACACCCAAAGGGCCGTTGATTTTGGAGATGGATCTGAAATCATCGGCTTCGAATACCAGCACAGAGAGGGGCAACCACCCTCAAGAAACATCCCATCTCTCTGTGAGAACAGCAAAGCCTCAGTCGGGTTCATTTTCCGGGCCACCATATTTACAGTACGTTTGGAAGAAAGCATGGAATGGCAATAGTTCCATTCTACTCTTTCCTTTCTTTTCCATTACTAAGAAATAAAATGGATTCATAGAAAGAGAAGAAACAGAACGGAAGGCAACGGCCGATCTGTTTTCTGATTCGGAAACCAGGTCTTAAGAACAGAAAAAGCAATCAAACCAAACAGATCGTGTTGTCTAACAGGTCTCCCTTCAAGTTCAGGGACACAATTAGTTAAACGGGTAAAGTTTAAGGGCATGGATGTGGCCTCTAGGAAACAAGTCTAAGTAGTTAGGGCATGATAAGTTGAGATTCACATCATCGTAGGTTCAATTCTTTACCTGTCAAGTAGTTAGGGCATGAATGTGTCTTTAGCCTTTGGCTTAGCGGTTTGACCGCTTGTTAAGCTACTAGTGAAGCTTATAAGATGGTGATATTCTTACCGAAAGGGGCTGTTCAGTTTGAGAACTGAATCATCGGCTCTCTGGCGAAGCCGATCGATCTGAGAAGACAGAGATCGGCATCTACGAAGAGGGGCAACAGCCTCAGCAAATCCGCAGCTCCCCGATCGAGCCTCATCCTGAATCTGATCGCCATTTTTGAACCCTCGCCTGCTCTGCATATTTTGGAGTTTATGGTGGTCTAGTTTCCTGTTTTACCCCTGGGGGTAGGGTTGGGGTATTCGCGGGGTGAAAGGGCATACCAGTCATTGTACAGAAAGGACATTCCAGTAATGGTAAAAGGATTAAAGAGTCGATGAATTGAGAGGGGAGGCTACGTGACAGTCTCACTTGTTTAATTAAGAATTTTGTTATCACGTGACAGCAAACTTTTCATATATGCTAATTTATCTTTATTTAATAATAATTTTTTAAATTCACATAATATCTTTACTTATATTTTTTTACTCAAATATTTTTTTGATATCATTAATAAAATATTAATTAATTAAAATACTAAATTAACTATTATAAAAAACAAAGTAACATAATAATCATCTCAATCAATAATAAATGAGTGACATCCAAGAAGTTAATTGCAATTTTCTTCTCTCGAATAATATTAATTCTTTTCTCCATTTTCCCTTAGTATGTATAATGCACTGTGTCTCTCTGTCTTTCTCTTTGTCGCACCACAATTTTTTGTTTTGAATTTCTTAATTAAAATATATATATTTCATTTATAAAAAAATTTAATCACTAAAAGTACGTATAAACTAAAAATGTAAATATGCTAAAAGTACATGAATTAAATATCTTTATACAAATTCTAAAAATAATGTTTGAATTATTAAAAATATGTTTAAAAATATATTCCCTAAATTATATATCTAAAAGAATATTTATTGACATTTGAATTATTATTTAAAAATATATTTGATAGTTATCGACAAATACTTATATTTATTTAAGTATCCTTATTTTAGTTGAATACTTTGATAGGACAAAAAGCAAGATTTTATATCTCGTTATCAAATCAACAACTAGAATTGGTATATTCAAGTGATAACATAAAAAATTGAATATTGAAATTTGGTCAATCAAGTATTATTTCTATAGCATATTTGAAAATTGATTAAAGGCTATTAGGTGTTTGAGTAGTGTTATCCATCTAATTCAATATGTAGTTTTATCTGGTCAAGTGAATTAGATATGACAGAGAATAACTCTCTATAATCTACAAAATGTTATTAACTAAGTGATTTGTCCATTCAAGCAAACTTGAGTTCAATCGACTCAAACATAATATCTTTTGCATGATATGCTAATTACTCAAATACTTTTTTCATCAGTCAAGTAGCACTAAGTTGAAATTGAATTTTTGCAAGGCAACTTGGTTTGATACTAATTGTTAGGTTGTGTAAACAATGACACCACACACCTAAAAGAGGAGATGAATTGGGTGTTCCAAAAATCATTGAGGCTTTAAAATATTTTTGCTTACAAATGAGGTTTTAGTGCAATAAGATAATATGTATAAGATGATACTTGTAAAGTTTGAAGAAATAAATGATAAATATGAACACAACTCAAGCGATTTATAGTAGTTTGGTTCAATCTGCTTAACTAAGTAGTATACAATGAATTTTGAAGAATAGATGATCTGAGAGATGAATTTTTCAGTTACAATATCTCTCAAAATTGTACACAAAAGATTTAAAGAAAATAATATAAATGATATACAAAACCTTTTGAGAGAAAAGATTGAAAACATAAGTGTACTTGAAGAGAATAATATGACTTGAAGTTTGTAATGGTTTGCTCTAACTCTTCAATGCACAATTGAGCTGGTATTTATAGTTTTTTCCCAACCTTTTGAATTTATTAGCCGTTGAATGCATTTAATACCTACAAAAACTAGCCATTTAAGATTGTTAGTGAAGGAATTGTCGACAAGTACCCAATTTAGTCAACAATTTTTGTCGAAGCATTTGAAATTTCAAGAAGAATTTTGAAAACTTTCGACATTTTTAAATGAAAACACTACAAGAAATTTGGTCATTAGTGGCAACACAAAATCGTCACGTATGATTAGAATTTCGTCACAAAATGGTATTGGTGACAATTTTATGGCGTCACAACCATTGTCACGTTAGGTCCATAGAAAAAAGTAATTAGTGACGTTTTTATATTTCGTCACAAATGCATAAAAGAAATGTGACAAAATTTTTGTCGTCATTGAAAGAATTTCCTTTAGTGACACATAATTTTGCCACAAAAACTAATAAAAATACGTCATTCTTTAGTTCAAATCATTACAAAACTACTATGATGGGGTTTCTTATAGTGACAAAATTTCTATTGTCACTAAATACTGTGACAACAGTGATGCTAATATCATCACTATAGTCTTTTTATATTTCATCACTATTAGATCAAATCGCCGCTGAATAGTTTGATCAAAGTTTGATTTGGTGACATAAACTAAAACGTCACAAAATATCATGTAATAATTGGTGACAAAAAATCGTTGCAAAAGGCAACTATCTTTTGTCACAAATATTAATTTTGTCACTAATAAATTGGGTTGGTATGTTAATTAGTGATGCATAAATATTGTCACCTATCAAATATATTTTTTTTCAAATTTTTTTGCCACAAAATTTTTTATTTTTTTGGGTCAAATATAGACCTTTTCGTCACTATAAGCATGAATTTTGTAACGTTAATAAAATTTTAAAAAAATAAAATAATCAATTGATGACAATTTAAAAGTGTCTTAAATTTATACAATTATATATTATCTTTAATGACAACAAAACAAATTGTCACACAAAATTATATATATAGATAAGTGACTAAAGTTTTATTGTTATAAATTCATAAATTAAACTTTTTAATTTGGTGACAAAAACAAGTCATCACCCAAAATTGCGCAATCTAATAAGTGACAATTATTTTTGTAGCAAATTGTATAAACTTGTAATTTTTTTCTTTGACAAATATTATACTCAATATCAATTGATCTAAAATTTGAAATTAAAAAACTAAAATCATATTACACACACAAAGTGAATTAATATATGATGAACAAATCTGTCACAAAAAATAAATTCCAATATGACACATCCAAAAATATAAAAATAATTAACATCTAATTAGTATTTCAGTAAAAATTCTCAATTAAAAAAGTAGACTTCACAAAACTTGATCAAATGTGACAATGCAAGTACCACCACAAATATACTTCAACATCTTCATTCCAACCCTTTAGTTAATTGTGTGTGCGATTCATTTGAACCTGAAATCACAGTGGTAATTGTATTGCAGTCATAGTGGTAATTGTGTTGAAAGGATAGAAACATGCAATGTAAGATAGAAATTTTATTAAGTTGGACACACGTAAAGTTTATTTAACAATGAAGTAAATAGAAAAATAGTTATTTTATTCTTACCTTGATTTTGGGTTAAAGTAGATAGAATTAAAGGAGTAGTTGGATCCCTGAACTCATGAAGAATTGTAGTAATTGGCTATAATTGCTCATTACAGTATCCAATCTACCTAGACTTGTCAACTCTCCCTCTCTCCCACATGGGGGAGGGCAGTTCACCTCATTGAAAAACGACAGAAAAATAGTCAACAACCTGTATTAAGAAAGAATCAGACTCACCAGCTTGTACTGCTAACAATAAGTGTTGGCTTGTTTTGTTTCAAGATGATGTCATTGCTAACCCGATGTGTAAATAGAGTTTTTTTTTTAGATCAAGCTTCCCCACAGCTATTATTCCTACAAGACACAAGTATGTTATCTCAAATGAAGACTGACGCATACTGAACCTTAATTGAAACCAAGGTAGTTAAAATCGAGATTTTAAGTGGGATTGAAAAATGATTCATAAAATTGAATCGTAAAATCGTAAGATTTTAGAGATAATTAAAAATACTTTTTAATTTTTATAAATATATGTTTATAATAACATAGTTTTATAAAAAAGAAATTAATATAATTTAATAACCTGATTATTCCTTACTATAACTCAAAATGTGATGCTTCCAAAATATAACTCAAAACTAACATGTTGGTATAGGCAATTTAGAGAAAAAATATAGCTTAAAATTCTTTAGACGATGATTTCAATATTCTCCATTAGATTTAAGTTGCAATTTATACTTGAAGCGTAAAATCGTTTGGGGATCTCTGAAGCGTAAAATCGTAAAATTATACATTTAAAATCGAAATTTTATAGAATTTTACCCCAAATAAGATTTTACATGGGATTTGAATCGTTTGGGGGTCTCCGAAGCGTAAAATCGTATGAGTAAAATCAGGATTTTAACAATAATGATTGAAACTAAAGGGAAAAGATCTTTGAAGTAATTTGCATTACCAATGCTGATGCAATCTTGTGAACCATATGACTGATTAAGGTGGTTATGTATCCTATAAAACAACTACCACAGTTTATTTCCAATTCTCATCTTAATGCAGCAATTAACTTTTTTCTTAATATGGAATTTTATTGAAAAACTCAGTTTACCTCTTGTTTCTCCTTAAGGGAAGCAGGGTGAAAAAAACTCTGGAGGCTGATCATAGAGAACTGTTGCTCTAAAAATTAAAGAAAAAGAAGACACCAAAGCAGTTAACAATGAATGTGAACAGAAAAATGCTGGATATTACCAACTTTGAACTGACCATCTTACTTGATTCCCTAGTTTTGGTGCAATTCATGTTGCATTGCCCTTGTCACACATAAGGAACCATTTGCCATACTTCCATAGTGTTTTTCAAACCTAATTATGCACCAAAAACTCACATTTCATGTATACAGACAAGAAAGCCCTTCAAAATTCCAAAGAAATGTTAACAAGGCATTGAAGTATACCAACGGTACAGTGCCACAAAAAGACTACTTCTTCCAAGAGACAATGCAAGTATATCCAAAATTATGCCAATCAATGATAAATACAGCATACCTAAGCCAACTTGCCAATTTTACAACCACTAAAGTTGGAATTGTTGTATCATATTTTTTGATATATGAGTGATATGTAAAGCTTAACATAGAATTACTTAGTCTGTATCATCTATGTTAATAAAATCATTTAACAGGTGATTAGGCTGTCAAAACAATAATAACCATATCACATAATCACATGAAATAAACATCAATCAAATTAACCAAAAATAATATCAATCACAACATTGTCTCGTGACTATCTCGTTACCTTAGCTAAAAAAAAAATTTAGCCAACCATAATAATAGAAATCATCATAATAAAATTTTAGAAAAATATAATTAAAATTCAAGAATTAATTCAAAAACAAAAGAATTAACAGTCAAGAAAATTAATTTAGAATTCTTCTCCAAAGTTTATGATTTCCATGGCTGTTTTGCTTTTCCGTGTGGTTGCCTTCTCTTTGTCTGCTACACCAGGCTCTATTGATTCCTTTCTGTTCGTGCGTCTGACTTCCAATTACTGTTCGTCGCTCCACCAATGGGCCGCAAGCCTCTATTTCTTGATTTCTTGAAGTCCCCACAGCCTTCTCCAATTACTTCTTAATTTCCTTGTAGTCTATGCGCGACTTCAAATTCCAATCCTTCAGTCCGTGCGGCGCTGCCCAATTCCCCCTACTTCACAAAGCATCACATTATTATATATATATATATATATCTATTAAATGCATGCACAAGGTCCACCCTAACCCACACATTCACGCCACTTTCATTTATCAATTAATATAATATATATATATATCACATACAGCCCACACAAACACATTACTTTATATAATATATATAAATAGTATAATATATAATATATCATATATATAAATAGTATAATATATAATATATCATATATGTAAATAATATAATATATAATAAAAATATAATATTTAATAAACTCTTAATTATATTATAATACTAATTATTTATAATATTTATATTTATTTATATTATAATATTAATTTATAGTATTATTTTTTTAAAATTAACTTTATAATATATTTTTTAAATTTTAATTTTATTTATTTTTTATTTTTATTTTTTAACCCAAACATCAAATAGTATTCCTGTAAAATAACAAGAAATACTAAAAATTAAATATATACAAAAAAAACTCAAAATATTAGACAATTCTAGATAAAATATATATAAAATACTAAAAATACTATTTAATTATGACCAATAAATGTGTGACTAAATTCCAACATCAATGAGAAAAATGTGTTTGATGCAAAATTTATCTTTGTGAAAATCATGTTTCAAAATAGGCTTTCATATTTCGAAACAACTCATAAGTAGTTTTTAGGCGCAAATGCTTAAATGTTTGAAAGAATCCAAATGCATGTATAATGTTTCGAAACCAAGTGTCTATATTTCGAAATACTATTCTTATATGTTTCTATATATGTTTCGAAATGGGCTTAGTCTAGGTTTCATTGTTTGCTAAATCTGCACATCATATTTCGAAACTTATATTGAATTTAAGAAGTATGTTTCGAAACCCACCCTATTATGTTTCGAAACCTATATCTCTGTCTGCAGAGCATTCAAACGTTTTTGAGTTGTATATGTTTTGAAAGAAGTTGTTTGAAGTATGTTTCGAAACCTCCTATTAAACCTCCTATTTATGTTTCGAAATCTCTGACTTTGTCAGGAAAATATTTTCAAAACCAAGTAGCATGGGAGCTGAATGTTTGTTTAATAAAAAAAATATTTAAATATCCTTTTAAAGTAATTTCTCCATACCCTGCAATCTCATTTCTTAAATGACTAAGTGGAGACTGTTTTTATATCTCAATGGCCATGAGATTCCTCAAGGATATTGTCTTCCACTTGTCTGTGTCTCTAAGTGTTTTGTCTAGCTGGAAGCTGTGATATTTCGAAATCTGATGTTCATGTTTCGAAACCTTGGTCTATTTCTATGATGTTTCGAAACACAGTATGCATGTTTCAAAACCTACTTTTTTGATCTTGTCTCTAATGGTTATTTTCAGTCATAACTTTACTTTTTAATATATACATATAGCAGGTCTTTAAAGATGTAAAGACATCCACAAGACAATAGACAAGAGAAAGCAAACACTTATTCATTCATACTCTCAAGAGACACAAGTTACACTCACAAGCACATATGAAAGAAAATATTTGACAAGTATCAAATGAAGATTCTTTTGTATCCATCTTCAAGTGTGTTATGTAAAGTGAAAAAGGAGAAGCAAGTTAAAGCATTCTTTCATCTAAGCTCTCCTACTCTCAAACCAAGAAGGTTTGTACAGCCATATTGGTAAGACTGTTTCATTACGTTAATCTATTGGGCTGTAAGAAATAAACGTGATTTATCTTGTTTAAGTTGTAAGGTTTGAGTTTAGCCTAAAATTCATTGTGGAAAGGTTTGAGTTTAGCCATAAAAACTCACTGTAAAAGGTTTTAGGATGAACCGTGGTAAAACCCTTATAGTGTGTTCGATAGCATTTAGGTGGAAAGGAAAATGTTTTCCAATTTACATGGAAAGCAAAAACCATCTCCCCCCTAGATGGAATTTTCCATGGAAAAGAGCAAAAAACAAGCTTTAATGGTTGTACCGTGGAATTCAATTCCATGAAAAATGTAGTGTATCAAACACCCAAGATGGAATTCAATTCTTTAGATGGGACATTTTCCATGCATTTTCTATGCTATCAAACACACCCTTAGGGTCCGTTTGATAGCAAAACATGAAAAGAAAAAGAAAGTTGGAAACCATTTTCCTTTTCCAGGGAAAGCAATTCCCATGCCCCCCCTAGCTCCAATTTTCCAGGGAAAATGAGTAAAAAGGTTCTTAAAAAGCTTGTACCATGGAAAGTAGGTAAAAATTTTCCTTGGAAAATTTTTGCTATCAAACAACCAAGGGTGGAAAACTTTTGATAGATGTGACATGAAAGTGACATTTTCCAGGGAAAAGAATTGCTATCAAACAGGCCCATAGTGTGTTGGTCACTAAGTGAAAGTGATTGAGGTTGAAAATCTTTCAAGTGGGTAAGCTTGAAGGTAGTGGAGTAGATGAGTGCCGAACTACTATAAATCTCGTGTGCAAGTGTCTTGATTATTTCCCTTGCTTAATATTTGTTGCCAGTGCATTCAAAAGAATCATTTTACAAAAGCTAAAGAAGTTTTGAAATAAGAAAACCAGAGAGTAAGGTTTCAAAACATACTATAGTAGATTTCCAAACATAACTTTCAGTAAGTTAGATTTCAAAACATACTATATTAGGTTTCGAAATATACCTTCCAATAAGTTAAATTTCGAAACATACTCACTTGTGTTTCGAAACATACTCCTTCAAGTTTCGAAACCTAATATCCTGCAAGCTAAAGTTTTTCAAGTTACTGAAAAAATACCTATATTCCAATTCACCCCCCCTCTTGGAATATATTTATCATTATATAGAACTAACAGGAATAGATGGTGGATCAAGATATCATTCCAAGCATGTAAAACTCAAAAATAAATTTGACTAGAATTATGGTAAATAAAATGTAGACATGTAAGATTAAAGGCTAAAAGTGACCTAAAAGATAACATGATAAGCTATTATTTTAGTGAGTATGTAGAACATGATAAAAGAAAAATACAAGAATTCTGTAAATGAAAGAAAGAAACTAGAAATTAGCAACTTTCTTTCCAGAGCTTCAATAACCCAATACACAATGCAATAATATTAAAAAAAATGCAAAAAGATACAAGTATTTCAAAAAAGCAATCGCAAACTTTGACCAAATATTGGTTAAAGAATTAGCCAAGGAAATGAACTTCCAATCTAATTCTTAAGATATTGGGGGAAAAAAGGGCATCAAAAAAGCTAATAAAATAAATTGACTTCAAAATATTAAATAAATATCAGTGTTTCACCCATATAAATCCTTCAAAGCTCACCTGCACTATAAAAACATCAGGAGCAGGAATTTTAACACAAAAAAACTATAGAAGCATAAGAAACTGTATCAATGGTTTAAGCAAAAGTATCAAAGGACGAAGAATCTTTGGTAAACTCTGTGGGATTATGGGCCATTGTGTCTGTAAACCCAGATTTAGAAAAGAAAAATGATAAAAAGAATAAATAAGTACAATGAGTTTCAGAATGTTGAAATCAAAAACAACAAAAACTAACACTCCCTTACTACCAGTACCATACCATACCACACTACCCAATGCTTATCACATATAATAATAATAATAATAATAATAATAATAATAATAATAATAATAATCACAATGCATTGATTTTAGAAGCATCAAATGAAGATGATGTAGAAAACAGAGACATCCGCTTGCATCATCAGCTTTCGTCTCCTCCAATTCTTTTAATAATCGGTCGCCTTTGTTCTCCAATTTCTCCTCCAAAAGTCCCCTCTCTCTTTCTCTCTCTCTCTCTCTATATGTGCGTGTGTGAAACCTTAAATAACGCTAGATCACATATATATATATATATATATATATGAATGTTCATGTATTTCTTCATGACAGATGTTTGATAAAAAGTCTATATATGATTTTTTTGCAGATTTACTTCTTTTGATAAAAACATGATAATTATTAACTGAAGAACAACAATACAAAACCAGCAATATAATAGTTTTCAAACAAGAATAGCACTATATGCACATACAAGCTTCAAAACAGAAATAACATAAGACAAATGAGATGCCTGAACCTAATGAAGCAAAAGAGGAATGAATGGATGCAGTGTTAGTGCAACAACCGTGGCCATTCAAAAACAAACTTTAGAAATAAAAAGTTAAAACAAATACCCAAAAATTTCTCCCCAGCTACTGACCAAGAGGCAAGGGCGAACTGCAAGCGAGCAAGCAACAACGAGAGAACGAGTAAGCCAGGGGCGAGGGTGAGGATGAGGCAGCCAGCGAGAGCAAGCAAGCGAGAGGTGAGGGCGAGCCGTGAAAGTCAAGAGCGAGGGCAAGGGTGAGCTGTGAGAGGCAAGAGCAAGGGCAAGGTCGAGGCAGTGAGTGAGGGTAGCAGCGAGCTGCGAGCGAGGGCGATGACAAGGGCAACGGTTAGGGCGAGGGCATCAACGAGCTGCAAGTGAGGGCGACGATGACGGCAAGAGAGAGGGAGAGGGCGATGACGAGGTAGCGAGAGTGAGGGCGAGGGCAAGATAGCAAGAGGGAGCTAGAGAGGGAGAAGGGTTTGCAGAATAGAGGAAGTCACGAATTGAGGGGGATTTGGGGATTTTTGGGAGGGAGGGGGATTTTGGCCCGGGCAAAGAGGTGGGGAGATTCCCGCATCTTTCTTATTTTTATTTAATGATAATTAAATAATATATATAATTTAAAATTATGATAGTTGACAAAATAATTTAAATTATGATAATTATTAAATATTTTAAATAATAATTTATTATAATTATCTAAAATGTGATAATAAAATAATTTAAATTATTACATTTCAAATTAATATTTATTTAAAAATTTACTTACATTATAAATCAAATAAATATAATAAATTAGTTTGATATATTGGATTATTTATTATTAGTTTATTACCTTAAATAATTAATTTTTTTTATAAATAATAATTACATTAAACAAAAATCGTATAATATCTACAGATTATCAGCGTAAATATAGAGTCTCACAAAAAATTAAATAATGAGGCAAAAGTTGTAAACAATGAAGGTAAAACTAAATACTGAAAAGATAATAAATTTTTAAAACTACCGATATACAACTGTCATATAAAGAGGTCAAACGATGATCAACAAAACAACGAAGAGCCAAATGCACAAAGTCGAGCATTTAGAGAGTTTAGAAATGATTTTGATAATACTTCCATAAAAAATAAGGAGACATTTTGTGAATTTATTTTAAAAATAATTTTTTTCTAATAAAATTTGAATATTCGAGTTAAGTTTTAAGAACCATTATTATATAATGAATTTACACAATTAATTTCAATATATAATAATGGTTTTTTTTTATATGAAAGAATGTCTTCATCAAGATGCAAGAGAGTGTCTCTTGTTGTCTCCGAGAGGTTTGGTAAAAGAAAAATAAGTTTCGGTCAGGAATGAGATCATCTGCAAACTTTTTGATGCATAAGTCAGTTTTGTATTCGAAGTGAAATTATAATTTTACTAAGATTATGAGCATATTTTAACTTAACAAAAAGTTCTCTTATTTATAAAGAAAAAAATACTGACGAGGTAGGCCTTAGATTCCTTTTTATATAATACAATCCCTCGATATTATTTCATTTTTGTGATTTTTAAAATTTAAAATAATAAAATTTTTAACAATATTATGTTTTTAAACTTTTTATTTATTTTTTAAATGTAGTATTTGTTTACATTTTGTACACATTTAATAAAGCCAAGTGTGCTTATTAGTAAAACTTTATATATATATAATTCAAATGCTAAATAATAATAAATTTTTAAATAAGATACATTTATTACATATTATTTTTAACATTCGAATAATTCTATTAGTTAAGTAAATAATTCAAATCATAATATATTTATCATTAACCAATAAAATTATCTCAATTTTAAAAATAAGATATAATAAATGCATATATTCTAAAAAAAAAAATACATTTATCAATATTTAAACATTATCCTATTCATTCAACTTAAAATTTCTTTTCTAAAATAAAATTATATTATTATCAATACGTCATTTTTTATTCGTTTCACTTATTTATATCTTAGACAAAAGATAAGAACTTCAACATGAATACTAATAAATTTAAAATATATTAAGATTTGCATAATATTATAAATAATATAAATGCTATTTAGAATAAATTTTAATATTTTGTTTAAAATTTAGTATTAATATTCAAAGAATTATTAATAATTATTTATTAAGAAGTAATTAGTTACTCATTATCTGACAAATAACTATATGTGACGCATTTTTTGGTCACCCAATATGATGTGTAATAATAACAATTAATATTTTGTTAACTTGTGCACAGAACACAAAAATTATCAATAACTATTGGTGACGAAATTCAACATCACTCAATGATACTCACCAATGTGACTATTTATAATGTGTCACAAATAGGTATTTTTCCATATATGACGCAAATAAATCATCACATAATGTCTTCACCTTATGTGTCAACCTAAAAAATTACTAACAATGGGTGACGAAACTCAACGTCACCTACTACTATTTATGAATATGATGATATGTAATATGTCATAAATAGATATTTTTGAATATGTGACGTAATAGATCATCACTGAATGTAATATTGATTAGTGATATTTCTCAAATCGTCACCATATGCATCAAATTAAAATATTACTAAGAAGGGGTGACGAAATGTAATGTCACCTAATACCATTCACAAATGTGACAATATGTAATGTGTCACAAATAGATATTCTTGTATACATGACGAAAAGAAAATCATCATCGACTGTAATACTAATTGTTGACATTTCAAAAGTCGTCACCTTATGCATCAAACTACAATATATACTAACAATGAGTGTCGAAACTCAACATCATTTAATATTATTCACAAATGTGATAATATGTAATGCATCACAAATAGGTTATTCTTGTATACGTGACAAATAATATCGTCCCCAAATGTCACATTGATTAGTGACATTTCTAAAGTCGTCATCTTATGCAACACACTAAAATATTACTATCAATGGGTGACGAAAGTTAATGTAACTTAATACTATTTACAATTGTGATGATGTTCAATGCGTCATAGATGATCATTCATTCATTTGTGACACAAATGTATCGTCACCCAATATAATATTAACATGTTGACGTTTTATTTTGCGTCACCTATATATACAACGAAATCATTTTCCGCAATTGGGTGTTGGCGCTAAAAGTTGGTGCCAACTTATGCGTGACTATTTTTTGTGACGAAATCTCAAAATCATCACCAACAAATAATAGTTCATGAATTTTGGTGACAGAATGCTTATATTGTCACCAAAAGAGTACTTTTTGTGACGAAAATTCATAGTGCCACTAAAAAATTGTCACTAATAGCAAAATCTGTTGTAGTGTCAATTTCTTCAAATGAAGGTCAAAAGTTTAGAATAAAATGTTGACGCTATACAATCATTGTCGATTGGTTTTGAATTGAAATCATTTGAACTGAGAACATAAATTATTCTTGTTGACAAATCATGGGAATTGTCGAGTATTTTTGGCCAAAGGCGAAAAGCGGTTGATGCCAAAGGCGAAAAGCAATCGATTGTTTCTTTAAGAAAGTTGATAGTTTCTGAACTTAGGCTACCCAAAACTTTAAAGGCATAAACTAATCAGTAGTTCTTTTAAACATGCCAACATATTTTGCTGTGATTTTAAAAAGTGATGCATGATTCTAAAACAGATTTCCTTGGATTTTGTCATGCACCATTTTGAATTCCAAAGAGACATGAACTTACAAATGTTTCATTATCCATTTTTCAAGCATATATGATTTATTGTTATTTTGAAGAGAATTTATGTCATGAAAAGATTTTTATCGAAATAACTATTATGAAGTTTTTTATCATCAAAATAATTTCAAAAGCAAACAATAATATGTACACATATATTAAGACACAATATATTTCACAAGTATGCAACTATTCAAGTAAAATGACTTTTCCATTTATATTTACTCATTCAAAATTACACATAAGTTGATTAACTTTCTTGTTACTCAACTAAGATAAAGTTTGCTCAATTTCTATTCTTTAAGCTCTAAAGCATCTATCTCTATTAAAAATATTGAATACTTGAGTTATATGTAAAAGATAGATACAACTAACCTTCCAAATATTATTACTTGATTTACAACTTGAAGATTGGAGCTTGATCGAATTCCTAAGTATTTCTTAATTCTTGATTCAACAAGATCTAAACATTTGAACATTTTGCTTACCAAGCAACAAACATTCAACCTTCAAGTTCTTTAAGCATTCTTCCATTTTAGAACATTAAGAACTTTGAGACTTTGAGTATTTGTTACCAAATATCAATAGACAATTTAAACTTCTTTGCATTAGAACTCAAGTACCATTACTTGACTATACGATCATTTACTCAAGGATTTGATATTTGTCACTTAAGCATCAAGTATGTATATTAAACACATTGCTTTTAAACCATGAGTAATGCTAACTCCTAAACTTGACGTCTCGCAAAGGCCCTTTGATGGTCAAGTCAATAGGCAAGAAAGCAAAAAGTTGCAAAAATAAATGACGTGCTTCAGAAAGGAAAGTTTGAGAGAATCTAGATTGGTTACTAGATGTTCCGATCTCGCCAATCGTGTCGTGTCTTGCCTTTTATAGAATTCTGGGTCCTAATGATTGGTTGGGACATGTGTACAATGCCTTGCTAGCCTCTCGGAGAGGATGCCCAAAAAGGCTTCCCGAGAGAGAGAACTCTTGGAGAGAAATCCTCCAAAGGGCTTTCGGAGAGAGGCCACCAGAAGCCACTAGAAGGCCTCTGATTAAAAATTATGATATTGTGGCCTTCTCCCTGAGAGCTCCTCTCTCCGAGAGAACTCTCTCAGAAAGAGAGAGAGGGAAGAGTACCACAATATCACTACATAATATATGTATTATACCCTAGTATACTCGATACCAATTTAATTTCTTATTTCTAAACCAAATAAATTTTCAAGTTTCACTATTTCATAGTATGTGCTACTATTCAATTATTAATCAAAATTTTCTCAATCCTAAGTTTTACAACTTTTACTTAGGAAATGATTCTAAAAACTATTTTCCACAAGAATCATTTTTTCAAATCACTCAAATATCAAAATTTTGAATAATCTCACAAATACATTAAAATTTGGAATAGTTATCCATTAAACTTAATTTTTGATAATTTTTCTTCAAAAATCAATTTCCCAAATATTCAAGAAAATCTTGATAACTACACTGGCACCCCAAACATCCAAAAATTGATGTTTAAAAATCATAAAGAGCTTTGTGTAGTCCCACTAATATCATAATTTTTAATTTATTCATCAATCAAATATTTTTTATTGATTTTTCCTCATAAATTTACAATTCAAAATTTTGTCAAATGTTTAGGTGTTATAGGGAGAGTATTAGAGATACCTATATTTGTCTTGGCCTAACTAACTTTTACTTGTTTATAATATGCCTTCGAGTGGCCTTCTTGTCAATAGAGTATATATTGGAGTTTTGTCACCATGCCGATAGTCAATAGAGAATTCCTTGGATTTGTTCTCCTTGGGGCATCATTTTTCCCTCCACCCCTTCTAGCAAAGGCACACATTCTCTTAGTTGTAGAACCAACATTTGAACATTCTTGGAGAGCCTTGAATGGAGGGGATTAGCAAGCACCCTTCATAGCCATGAACCCTCGAGGGTTAATCTTTCATCGCTCTCCTCCTTAGTCTTCTCTTTCATCTATTGCTTCTCCCAGTTTCTTTATTTTTTTACACGGTCTAGCTTTATCTCTACAAGTATGCATAATAAATACATATATTTTCATTATGAAAAAACTACTTGTTTTTTTCGTTGGGATTTTTGTTGTTATCGTCATTTTAGTAAATGCCAACTATGGTGGTGTAATCGCAAGTATAATGAAAAGACTTGCTACTATGGGTTGAATATCATATACCTCAAGCGGATGAAGAAGCCGTCGGTTGTCTGATGCATCCAAGCCCCAAAGCTCTCGGCCTTCTGTTAAGCTCCCATGGACCGCTCTTTAAACCTACTAGCTTGGATGACTAATCCACTCTCACACACACAAGGGACCTAGTCCATCCAAGCCTATGCCACACTGAATCCTTTAAATGGATGTGTGCTAGTTTGTCTTAACAAAGGTGAGCCAAAGCTGTCAGTGGTTCTTAAGGATGACAGTCGATCGTCTCATGACCAAGGATTAACTCAAGAAGAAAAGAAGAAAATGGGAGATGGTTGTTGGCTTCTCGATCAAGAAGAAGAAGAAGTAGGTGAGAGCAAGAGCAAGAAGAAGGAGAAGTAAACGGTCAATAGCTTGCTTAGCATGCTCGTACTTCATAATATCTCTTCTTTTTTCTCCTTTTAATCTCCCTTGTATCTTTCCTCATTTAATGCTCTACAAAGAGTATGATGAGAATGGCAACAAGAGACGGAAGTGCGCAGGTGAAATCTTAGTTACAAAACTATCTACTGTTTTAGCCTATTCAAACGAAGCATGTAATCGATTATCCAAAAGTAATTGTTAACTTCTTTGTGCCTCTAACTTTAACTTTTAGTTTATTGCATCTAGGCCTCACTATTAACTCTTAATAGTTTTTCTATTAACTCTTATGGAACCAAGACCCCTATTAACTCTTAATGGTCTCCCACTATTAACTCTTAATTGTTTATCCTTTTTATTAACTCTTAACATCCAAAATCATTAACTCCTTAAAGACGAAGAAAACCTTAACAACAATGGATCACTAATCCAATGTGTTGTGACTTTCTAACTTCACAACCATAGTGCAATCAGGACATGTCAATTTCTTTGACTCTGATCAAACACTTTGATCGATTATGAGAATCTCTCCATCTTCTCAAAACACTCTGAAAGATCCTAAATGTCCTCTAGCATAGATTTAGGACAATTCTAATGGCCAACAAGTTAATACATCTCATAAACTTATTTAGGCTTTCGATTATAGTGTACTATAATCCTTTCACTAACTAACATCCCGATCGAGTGAAAGTTATGGACTAACTAAATTCACATGACTCAATAATTATGTCAGATCGAGTATGGTGTGATCGAGATGACACATCAAAAAATTTTTTGATATCGGAAACTCTTTTTCGATAGTGTGAACTCTAGCTAAGGGTTTTCCAACCACAACCAACTAAAATGACCTAGGATGTTCACCTCACGTCAGAGGTTAATGGATCCTATCGATAAACATCTGCCTCTATACACCACTGCACATAGACCATATAGAGAGCATTTCCACCTTTTACACTAGATGGTTCAGCTCAAAGGTAAATCCCTAACACTAATGTATAAGACAATTCTATTGCCTCTGGTCAAAGAACTAGATTCACAATTGAAAACCAGTAACAGATTATTAATTTTCTCCGTCATGTGAAATATGTTACATGCGTTATATTTAGTAGATGTTCAACTAATATTTATCCACATGTTTACTATTTACATCTCATACAATATTTCATATGAGTCATCATCCATTATCGTTGACATCTCATGCTAATTAGTGGTAGTAGTCTATGTGTTAGTCTATAATCGATTAATCTTCTATTTTGATAAATTTGAGGGTCGACAATCACTTTAAGAAATCTCAAACTAAGGATTTTTGTCACATATTTTTAATAACTTATGAACAAGATTTTTATCAAGATATTTAAGCACTTATTCATATACGAAAAGAGAGTTATGAATAAAGATATGACCATTTATTAATTTACAATAATACATCATTAGTCCATATTACATATACTAGATGTAATCTAAATCCAATATTAGGACACTAACACAAACAAAATTTGCCTAAGCGATGATGGTGAAGAATGATGAATTGATTGGCACATGTCCAAGATCATTGTGGATATGTGCGCTCAAAATGGCATGGTCTTTGTGAAATTAGGTGACAGAGACTTTTGTGAAATTAGGTGACAGAGACTGAACTACAGCAGTAGGGCAACAATGAAAAGCATCACAAGTTAGGGTTAAGAGATTTTTAACTTATCTTAACTAGGGAGCTTGGAAAGGGTATGAAATTGATAAAAAATGGAGATGATGTTTGCCAGTGATTCTCTATCAATCTAAACTTTCATTGTAAGTCGTTCCCACAAGAGACATGATTGATGATGTCAAAAATTGCCCCATCATTGTTTGAATTAATGAGAAACACTTTGTCATTTGGAGTGATCAAAATTTTTAGCCAAACTTGCAAAATAAGAGGTCAAGGGTACTAAAGTTTGTCTTTGGAAAGGCTCTTTCATGGTCAAATTAATATGATTGGAAGGCATAGATGAAAGGCAACCATTGAAGAGAAAACATAAATTATAAATGTAAGAGAGAGAGATATGAAACTTAATGATAAAAACAGTAACCCCTAAAATCTTTTATAGCCCCACCTTGCGGGCAAAGGTTTCTAAATTAGTTTCCCTTTCAATGGATTGAGTGTTGGCTTTAATTTGGGATTTCTACTAAAGGGCCTAACATGGGTTGGATCTAAATTTCATATTGGGTTTACCTTAGGCCACTTTAATCTTGTGTGGATTATCATCACATCAAATATATCCATAAAAGTATTTTTTGTTATTTAAAAAATTAATATTAAAAAATTTCTTAATATATTATTATTTATGAGTTATATTCTCCTGTATAAATATCGTGTATGAAATTTATATATAAATATATCCAATTTCTCTTGTAACAAACATAAGAAATGAACCATCAAAAGGAGACGAAACCAGTAGCGTAGCGTAACGGGCCCAGGCCCAAATGTTCTCGTTCAGTGCGCAATGACCAGAATACCCTTCCCTCCTAGCCCGATCTCCAGGGGTATAACAGACAACTAGGACACTATAAAAATATATATCAACGCCAGACTAGGGATTGAGGATGAGGCTCGCTTGGAGAGATGGGAATTCGGGGGCTGTTACCCCTCTCCGTAGATACAGGCTGATCGGCTGAGAGCCAATGATTCAGTTCCAAACTCAACAGCCCCATTTTGTAAGAATCTCATGTATCTACTTAGCCCCCCCCCCCAAAAAAAAAAAATATCTGTTTTGTTTGATTGCGGCTTCCGTAAGAATCTCATGGAAAGGAAAGGAATGGAAGGCATCGTGGTTGTTCCATTGTAGAAAACGTTTTTGCGGTTAATGAAGAGATTGAGGCTTCACTAACCTCACGGAGAGATGGGATGTTTCTGAGGGTGGTTACCCCTCTCTGTGCTGGAGTTCGACGCCGATGATTTCAGTTTCAGATCCAAAATCAACAACCCTTTGGGTGTGTGTGTTGGCGCACTGTACGCTGTTGATCGTACATGCATGTATGTATATGTATATAGATAGATATATATCGCCATCTTCGTCGTCGCTTTTCTTGTTCCATTCCGAGTTCATAAAGGGGCTGTGATGATAAGTTATCTGGGTCGTCCAGATCAGTGTTGGCTGGGGAGGGAACAGACCCTTTTCTTGGCGAGGCGACCCGGATGGCCAGTGATCCAAGAGATTAAGGTGATACAATTTTATGATGAGTGAGAGGGCAGATCTACGTGTGAGCTGCCTGGGCTGAAGCCCAAGGCACTTCACAACAAAAATTAAATTTATTTTCCTTTCTGCCTCTCTTGCTCGCTGTCTCTGCCTCTCTTGCTCTCGGTCGCCCTCCGGCTCTCGCTACCTTTCTCTTGCTCTTGCTCTCGCTCGCCCTCGCTCTCTGCCTGACTGCCTCTCTCAATCTCTCTTGCTCTTGCTTGCCCTCGCCCCCACACTCTCTCGGCCAGTCGGCCTCGCCCTCTTGCTCGTTGCCTTGGCCCCTGCCTCTGATTCAGGTCTTCATTTTACCCCCCCAAACATCCAGATTTGCTTTATTCGAGCCCAGGTATGTTTTATCTTCTTTCAATTCTTTGATTCTCTCGATTGACAGCTAAATTTCGATGGTTTTTTTATTTTTCGTTCATATTTTTTTTTACTTGTTTATGCTTGATTTGTTGTTGAAATCGTTGCTTTTTTTCAGCAAGTTTTAAGCAAGTGATTTTGTTGTTTATGCTTGATTTGTTGTGTCTGCCCATTTGACTACTGCATTTAGTTAGGAACTTAGGAATTGGTGTGGCTGGAAGCCTGGAATTTGTTATTGCGAATCTGTTATTGAATATTTGAATCTACCATCATAGATGTAGACTTTGTTGCAGGTGAATTTTTTGTTTCAAAACCTCATTGAGCACAAGTTTAATGAAAATTTATTTTGGTTACATAAAAATTTTATTACATTAACTTTTTAAATTTCAGCCCTCAAACCTAAATTTCTAGATCCATCCCTGATTTTCTCTTATTCATTTTAACAAAAATTATCTTAATTTTAGTATTCGAATTAAACCTTGATCTCTTGTTGCTTGGCAACCGATGTCTGCAGCTGAGAGAGGGTCAAATCTCTCCTCAGCCCAGTGATCAGTTTAGATCTGAGCCTCAAAATGAACACGCTCTTATACATGAACGAAACTAGTAACTGCGAAGAGCAAAATGGGTGGCTGCGAATAGAATTTCCCTTAAACGAAACCAGTAGCGTAGCGAGCCGAGGCCCAATTGTTCTCGTTCAATGCTCAATGACCAGAATACCCTTCAACTCCGGAAAAACCTAACCCTATCTCCAGGGGTATAACAGACAACTAGGCCATTATAAAAATAAATATCAACGCCAGGCTCTGGTTTCAAAATGGCCATGAGATTGAGACGCAGGATGAGGCTCGCTTGGAGAGATGGGAATTTGGGGGCTATTACCCCTCTCCGTGGATGCAGGCCGTTCGGCTGACAGCCGATGATTCAGTTCCAAACTCAACAGCCCCATTCCGTAAGAATCTCATGTATCTACTTAGCCCAAAAAAAAAAAAAAATGAACTGTTTTGTTTGATTGCGGCTTCTGTTCTTAAGATCTGGTTTCCGAATCAAGAACAGATCTGCCCTTGCTTTCCATTCTATTTTCCTTTTCCGAGCATTGAGGCTTTATTTGGAAAAGATCAGTTCGTAATGGAAAAGGAATGGAATGGAAAGTATCGTGGTTGTTGTAGAAAACATTTTCCGGTTAATGAAGAAGGAAATTTACAAAAATAGGACTCTCAGTACTGAACTTTGCAAAAATAGGACACTTTGAAAACTTTTGCAAAACGGGATTGAGGCTTCGCTAACCTCACAGAGAGATGGGATGTTTCTGAGGGTGGTTGCCCCTCTCTGTGCTGGAGTTCGACGCCGATGATTTCAGTTTCAGATCCAAAATCAACAACCCTTTGGGTGTGTGTGCTGGCGCACGGTACTCTGTTGATCGTGCATGCATGCATGTATATGTATATGGATAGATATATATCGCCATGACGCCATCTTCGTCCTCGCTTTTCTTGTTCTATTCTGAGTTCATAAAGGGGCTGTGATGATCAGTTATCTAGGTCGACCAGATCAGTGTTGGCTGGGGAGGGAATGGACCCTTTTCTTGGCGGGGCGACCCGGATGGCCAGTGATGTGAGAGATTACTGAGATAGATACAATTTTTTCTTACTCATTTTAAGGGAAGGATTAAAACTCGAACAGTACTCGATCACCTGTTGCTTGGCAACCGATGTCTACAGCCGAGACGGTCAAATCTCTCCTCATCCCAGTGATCAGTTTAGATCTGAGCCTCAAAATGAACACACTCTTATACATGATGTTAACCTGTCGATCGGTCCTTATGTGCAATTTTATATTTTTAGTAGGTGTTAATTTAATTAACTATTTTGTTTCTAAGTTATGGATGCTAATTAAAAGATGGTTGATTAAGTTTTAGCACTGAAAGAAAAAAATGCCCAAAGGGCATCTAAATCCTGAATTTTTCTGTGCTTATAAGCTTGAGAAAGGCCTATATTTGGCCATCATTTGATGACTGCTTTCTTGTAGAAGAATTATTTTGAATTAAAACGATTCATCGTTCTGTTGGATCTTCTTAGAAATATTCTTAGTATTATCATATAGGTTTGTTTTTAGCTTTGTTACGTGGGTTTGGTTAGGGATTGGAAAAGTGTTTTTAATAATATAATTATTCGGATTTGATAAAAAGAGAAGTGTTCGTATTCGACATTGTTTGTTTAAAAATGACTTCTTTTGTTTTTTGTGTTCTGAGTTGGCATTGCACTCGCCCGTCGGAACAGGTCATAAGATCGTTTTCTACGGGATCTTGTTGTGGATATTATCAGTTAATATCATTAATTTGGGCATCTGAGAGGCTGTTTGGCTTTTCTTTCTTCTTTTTTTTTTTATAACTTATAAGCATTTATACTTAAAAATTGTATAAATTTTAAAAGTTAGATAGTGTTTAAATTGAAAAAATATTATGTATTTAGTTTGAAAGAACTAACAAACTATCAAAATTTAATAAAAAGGTGAAAGTGGATATGTTGTTACATAATATAAATATAATTTATATAAATAAATTATAAATTAATGTCTAACTCATAAAAGTTCTATCAAAAATTGATAAATTATATATAATTATTAAAAAATATATTAATATAATATTTTATATTTAAATTTAAGTTTAATTTATAAAAATATTAAATATATTAATATATATATATAGTCACCAGAGAAGATGGAGGATGGCATTAGACAATAGAGGACAACGACAAACATGGAGGAGACATACAACGGTGACAGACATTGAAGAGGCAGCGATAGAAGTTGGAGGCAATGGGTATGGGTCTAGAGGTGGTGACTAATGGGGATAGGGATGAGGCTAGAGGTGACGATTGATGGGGATGGATATGAGGCTGGAGGCAACGACATTAGCAGAGAAGATGTAGGTCATGTGACAACAGAGAATGATGAGGGGTGAAGGACAAAGGTAAATGCTGAAAATATGTGTTTTGTTTGAGGGCAAATTTGTCATTTACTTTGTCAATGAAATAAGCTACCAAGAGCTTATTTGGAAAAGGTAGGCGAGTAGTTTATCTCAAATGCTATTAAAAAGTTTATAAATTTGACAGCGTTTAAGCTTTTAAATTTTAATAAACGCGTAACTAAATAAGATGTATAGTTTATAAGCTAAAAATAGAGTTTATAAGCAGTCAAAATGGTAAGCCAAACACAAATCAAACAATAAAAATATTTGTTGTTGTTTAGATATAACAATAAAATAATAGTTGCAGGTGATTATCTATCTCAAACTTTTAGTTTTCGAAAGACTTGTGAAAGAGTAAGTGATTAGGGTTGCAGGATATCTCCTGCACAAGTCTTTTGATGGTTAAGTTAATTTTAACATAATAGTGTAGGCAAAATAAGGAGATTGTAGTATGAGTAAAGTTTTAGTTTTATTTTTATTGGAGGAATTATTTTTATTTATAGGCTGAAATTGATAGGTGGAGAAATATTCACGTCTTTTAAATTATTTATTTTAGAATTTTAAATAGAGACATTAAAAATGAGTTTGATACTTTTTAAAACTCGAGAGAGCTCTTTGGAAAGATTTCTTGGGTACTTTAGAGATGTCGGTTGAGTTTTCTTATCTTTACTAAATTTTGATCTCTTTTTGGATAATTTTGACCTAGGTTGCACAGAAACAGAAACGAGAAATATTTCTGATATGAAATAGAAACGGGAGAAATGACATTTTAAAAAAAGATAAAAAATAGAAACACAGGATAAAAGTGTAAATAAAAAAATATAGGAATTTTTTTGTAAATATAATTTTTAATAAAGGAAAGTATATAAATATTTATTCAATAAAAAAATAGGTAATCTAAACCGATGGTGGCACAAACACCAAGCACTGAGCAATTGGAAGCGAGAGGGAATTGAGTAATCAGAGTTGGACACGATGACCTCGTGAGCACTGAGCAATTGAATCAATGGCAGTACAAGCACCGAGCAGTTGGAGTTGGAAACGACGACCTCGTGAGCAACCGCACTAAGCACCAAGCAACGAGCAACTAGTTGACAAGGGATCGACTACAAAGTGATGGTTGGTCATAGTTGCAATGTCATCACGATGAGGGGATATGGGCATTGCGAGAAGTCATTGATCTACTGAAAAATATAGCCCAACAAACAATTCTACCATTGACTCTCAAGAGATTTATAGCCGGTTCGAGCCACCTTACGGAAGGACAGGAAGAAAGTTCAGAAACTACACTTGAATTACATATGACTCAATCTCATTACACCTTCTCTCGAAGAACTCGTATTTGGGATCTTTCTCTTTCCCAAGTACACGGAGAAGAAAGGGAAAGAACATAAAAGAGACACAACGGTATTTAAAGCAATTCTTAAAAGGAAAAATACTCAAAAAATGTCAAAAGTACATCTATAGACGATGAACAACCTCCTCACAAAAGCCTGGTGCAGAAGATTAACGAAATTGAGGAACCATTGGCAATTGATGTTCATGAAATATTAAGCATGGAAAAGATGATCAAGAAGGTCTTGGAACAGAAAAAGTTGTTGCCCACACTCAATGAACGGTATAGAAAAAGAATCCTCTTTACATTGGCTATTATAGATAAGCCTCTACTAAATAAATTTAAAATGCCTCAGATGAGTAGGTACTCAGGCAAGGGAAATCCTCACGACCACGTCCAAAATTATGAATCCTTAATGATACAACACGAATGGAGAGATGAAATCACGTGTTGAGTTTTCCTATTAACTCTAACAGAACATGCTCGACCTTGGCATAATTGTCTACCAGAACATTCCATATCCACTTTTGAGCTGTTGAAATATGAGTTCATGAAACCTTTCATTATTAATAGCCAACAGGAGAAAGACACCACATTTCTCCTTAGTATCAAACAAAGTGGTAAAGCAACGTTGAGCCAATACATTGATAAATTTCAAAATGCTACACTAGAGGTGTAAGATTTACAAGTGGAAGTAGTTGTGGTAGTTTTATTACATGAAACACGGTCTACATCATTGCAAAAATTCTTGCCATGGATAATTGTCAGGTATGGTTTGGTGAGTTTATAGGGTAGACAAGTTTTATCGGGCCCCACGGTGGGCGCTAAATGTTCCTTTTAGCCCAAAAAGTAGGGGTGTTCATGGTTCGTTTTGGCCGGTTTTAAACCGTTTTAAAACACCAAACCGCAAAGTCGGTTTTGCACCAAATCAAACCGATCAGTTTGATTTGGTGCGGAAAACCGAACCGAACCAAACCGCATTTTGCGGTTCGGTTCGGTTCGATTTCCGCGGGTTCAGATTTCTTCATTTTGGCTCGGTTCGGGCCGGTTTGGTCCGGTTCGGGCCGGTTCGAACCGAACCGAACCGAACCGGTACTAATTTCCCTGTTTTTGCTACATTTCCTGTTTACACTGATCTAACTTAATTTAATCCATATGGTCAATATGAGTACCTTATAATGCAGTTAAAAATAGAATTTAACAGTTAATTTAATCCCTGTTTACCAGAAACAAATTCCTAATTTACAAACACCACTATTCAATATTCATACCAGGCTACCAGCAACAAAATAGACAACTCATTCTATTCTAACACCAGGTTTTGATACATCAGTCCATAAGTATGCATAGGACCACCATAATCCTCAATATTATCCAACAAATCTCCACTGGGCCAACAAACTGCAAATAAGAAAATCAAGAAACGAACTGCAAATAAGAAAATGAGTAGATAGGGGAATAGAACAATTTATTTTTTCCATTATTTGAACGACCATGAGTAGATATTTAAATTATTTGTAAGAGAAGACGATTCAGATGAGGAATGAGGAATGACGAGAACAAGATTACATAGAAAAGTCTCTAAGATAGATAGGATCCAAAGTGAGTGGCAATGTGAAAGAAAGAGCAGCTTGTAGTTTGCAGTTTGGACCTTTCATTCATGTTTAAGGTTGAACAAATGGTTTAGTGAAGTGTGAAGTGTGCAGTGTGCAATGTGAAATACCACAACCACTACCACTACCAAAGAATATTTAATTATATGGCTTTGAAACCAAATCTAATCTAATCCAATCTAACCTAACAGGTAGGTAGGGATCATTTATTTTAAGTTTTAGTGTCTCTTCAATTTGTTTGATCATTTTAAAGATGAAACAAAGACAAACCTCAATTAAACAGACGGGCAGGGCTAAAGCGCTTTTGTCTTAGCTAGAATTCTCATCAATCAATTATGGTTTGGTTTGGCACCCCTGCCTTGCACTCAAATTAATTTATTACAAAGAAATTAACAAAGAAAAGAAAAAAGCAAATGCACACATTAAAGTAAGAATAATCACTTTTGCAGTATGATAATTTGTAAAGGTGGAAAGGAATAGCCATTTTCTGTTGAAAAGATCTCTCAATAATGGGCATAACAAGTTTTAAATAATGGAAAACATATCTCTCAATTTGATACAAATCAGAGTCGTGGACCAATCGCATGATTCATTTTATCATCATTAAGCTTCTATTCCAATTACACTATGCATTTGTAAATGTTCAACTATCTGAATAATTAAAAAGACCCTAAAAAAAAAAACCCCTAACCCTTCCAAAGAAAATCAAGATAGAATCCTATAGTCAATTCCTCCAAGGAGTTTTATTATCAACAATAAAATCTAGATGACTAACAACAATAATAAACCATATATCAATACCTACTCCAAAGTCTTCAACTTCATCACTAATCAAGGCTGAGAAAATTTTTTGTCATAACGAACTTATCTACAATATTAAGGAAAACAATAAAATTAGAAAATTAAAATGTTAAAGTTAATAGTTAATACAAATAAAATAATAAACATATTTGATGAGTAGATAAAAAATTACCAGATTCAGCAGATTCATAAGTAGCATGCTCTTCTAATACTGGGCTCATATCCAATGGTAAAGATGTAGCTCTCAACCAATTCTGACAACAAATCAACGCTTCTACCATAGATGGACTCAACGAACTTATAAGCAATCAAGCACCCTACCTCCAGTGCTAAAAGCTGACTCAGAAGCTACTGTTGACACTTGAATGGAAAGAACATCTCTAGCAATCAGTGATAGGACATGAAACTTTGTCGAAGATACCTTCCACCATGCCAATATATCAAAAGTTTTGTTTCTTATATCCTCATTTGGCTCAGCTAGGTACCTTTCAAGCTCATTTTTCATTTCAGTAGCATTATCTTGAAAACATTCTTTCTCAAAACCGGATTTAAACATGTTAACAGTATCATCCTCATTTGGATCCACAACTGGAAACCTAGGTCTAGAAGTTGTCCCACCTTGTTCATCTGATTCAATTGATGCATAAAAATTCACTAACTTCCCTAGAGTGCTCTTGATAGAATCCATAATGGTTTGAACTTCATCTTCAGAATAAAGTTTGAGCAAACAAAATGCCACATATTTCATTTTGTACCTAGGATCAAGTACAACTGCCACATAAAGAATCATATTTTGATTTTCAATGTTGCCCCAATACTTATCAAATTTTCTCTTCATGCTAGAAGCCATATCTTTCAAGATTGATTCGTAACACAAACTCCATTTGTTTAGTCTACCAAGCACATTACAAATTTCATGGAAATAATTATTTGCAGTAACATTCAAGGAAGCACTAAACGTGAGGGTAGCATCATAAAAAGTCTTCAACAAAATATTGCACAATTCTCCCAATCTGTAGAATTTGGTGGCCCAATATGTTTTTTTTCATTTTTATCCTCTTCACAAAAATATTGAGAATAAAGCAAATCTTCTTCTTCCAACAAGTTAAATGCATCAACATATTTTAGTGCATGATCCAACATTAAATAGGTGGAGTTCCACCTTGTTGGCACATCCAAACACACAAGAGCCTTCTCTTCTTTACATGTATTCTTCACACAAGTTTTGAATCTTTCCAATCTTGAAGGAGAAGCTCTAACATACCTAACTGCATTACGTACAGCCATAATAGAGTAATCCAATTCCTTTAAGCCATCACCCACTATCAAATTCAAAATATGAGCCGAACACCTCACGTGTAAAAATCTCCATCACAAACAGCACTCTTCCAAATCTGTAATCTTTTTCTCATGTGCCCAATAGCCCCATTGTTAGAAGCAGCATTGTCAACTGTGATTGTAAAAACCTTCTCAATCCCCCATTCTTTCAAACATGCCTCAATTGTTTTACCAATTGTCTCTCCCTTATGATTTGAAATTTGACAAAAATTCAATATTCTTTTTTGTATTTTCCATTCAGAATCTATAAAATGAGCTGTAAGCACCATATAATTAACATTTTGAATGGAAGTCCATGTATCAGTGGTAAGAGAGACTCTTTATGAATTCTTAACAAAAAATGACTTCAATTTTTTCTTCTCTTCATTGTAGAGACTAATTATATCCCTAGCAATTGTAATGCGTGAAGGAAGATCAAACTTAGGGCATACAGTACTACAAAATGATCTAAACCCTTCCTGCTCCACAAACCGAAATGGCAATTCATCAATGACAATCATTTTGGCACATGCCATCCTACAAGCTGCCTGACTAAATCCTGTAGCTACAAGATTACTACCTGATCCACTTCCATTTTCACTGTCACTCTTCTTTAGAAAATGTAAAATATTTTGCTTCTTATCTTCTAATTTGTAAGGATTCTTCTTACACTGATTGTTTATATGGTTTCAAAGAGTACTTGTCCCATTTCTTCTAGTATCACTTGCATAATCTTTGCCACAATAGTTGCACACAGCTCTAGGCTCAGAATAATCATCCTCATTTTTAGTAAAATGTTTCCATATTTCAGATTGTTGCCTAGTTTTCCTTTTTACAGCTTTGTCTTTAGAATCCTTAGGTGGCAACGGAGGTTTAGAGCCACTACTTGATTCAATCGTCGTATTAGTCATTTGATTTTCATTGATGTTTCTTACACATTCAGGATCGGTATTACTAGCTGATTCCATCTGCCATTGAAGCAATACAAAATTTGAGATATTTTCTTGAAAATTAATTATTTGAAATTCACATTATCTAAACCCTAGCTAGGTACAAGTCAACTAAACAACTTGGATTCATTAATCGACTAAGCAACTCTTCAAACTCAACTATTAGAGACAAAGGAACAATTGAGATAAGTAGATAAGTCTATATTGATCTCATGAGAGTAGAGACTTCTTCTTACTAGGGTATGCATGTACTCAAAAATCAAAAACTTAAGAGAAAATTAGTTATGCTGGAAATTGAATTTAAACAAGGCACTAGACATTCAACACAACAACATGCAACTTCATAAAGGATTTGCAAGGATTATTTATATAGGGAAATGATAAGTTTACATAATACTATAGAAAAAAAAGTGATGTTATTGAATAATGGAATGGAGACATTCTATAATTATGGAACATTCTGATCATGCGTGCAGCTGGACTTGCAAGAAAATAAAAGGAAAAAGACAAACAAACAATATGAGGGTTGGCTCGTGACCTGAAGGACTACAACTTCGCTATCCATTAGATCAAGATCATGCGCCCCGATATGCATGCTGAGCACCCCCCCCCCCAATTTTAATTTCATACATATTTTTAACCTCTGATCCTTCAATGATATTAATCTGGTACAATACTATAAAACTAACAATAATAAAATGAAAGCATATACATCACACCCCCTAAGTCTAGCTCCTGGGTCTGCCACTGTGGGTGGGTGCTTCCATGTGCAAAAGGAACAGAGAATCAGTTGTACTTGAAACTTACATTATTTTGTGTTTGGTACAAATGGATTGTGTTGCATCAGTCTTGGGTTTGTTATACTGTTGGATTGGACTTCGAGAGAAAGATTAAATGGATGCTTTGGCATCAGAGAACATGAGAACTTTTGAGAGTTCAGAAATATGTATTCAATTATTTACCAAGAACCCTTCTCATATCCCTTGTTCTGTGGTTGACAAGGGACACTCCATTTCTCATGCAATTTGTAGATGATTTTTTTTATGCGCTAATAGATCAGTTATCCTTCACATGATAATTTTTAAATTCCTATAGCTTATAAGATAAAATTCAAAGAATATGCTAAAGAACAGAAGACGTTGGTTCCCTTTCTTCTATCATATTGAGTTGACTGGCTATATGTAGATTGGCTTAATTACTGCCATTCTGAAGCATAATTATCGGCGCCCAATTCATAAACATAAACTGATTTCCACTGTTTTTGGTACATTACAAAAACTAACTGAACCCAAAAATTAAAAAAAAAAAAAGAAAAATCTCCTCTTTTGCCTGCTTCGAAAGAAACTTTAGTTCCTGTGGGGGAGAAAATTCCAACAAACGAGTCCCAACGAAGAAGAATGACCCAGTTTATTAATCCAACAAAATGTTTGGCCGAACATATATATATATATATATATATTGGACTTCTTTAGAGATAAGTGTTGATGGAAAAGATTGATTAGAGATGAAAACAGATTTTCAGATTTAAACAGAGATGTAAACAGATTTTCATGAAAACATTCAATGAAAGAACATTGAAGAAGAGGTGATACCAGCAAGGCAGCAACCGCCGAATCAGCTATCAGAAACGACGGGGAAAGAAGAAGATGGGATGCTCGGAGTCGGAGTCGAACTGCTGCGAGGCAACGGTAGAGAGATGGGATGCTCGGAGCCTCAGAGTCGAACTGTTGCGAGGCTATCGGAAACGATGGGGGTCGCCACTCGCTGGTAGGTTGGCGTCGATCGCCGGCGATCCGAAGGTCTAAGGGGAGAGAGACCGCGGCAGTGCGGCGGATGGGTGGGCTCGGGTTAGGGTTTGGGGGAAATGGGGAGAGAAAGATGAAAGGATAGGAAGAAGGAGGCTGATGACTATTCGGCCTTAGCAATTTATATTTTTATTTTTTTTAATTATATTTTATATAAACTCGGGCGGTTCAGTTTAAAATCGAACCGCCGGTCTGCCAAACCGCAAACCGCGCGGTTTGGCAGATTTTCAAACTGAACCGAACCACACATTCAAAAAATCGACCGGTTCGGTTCGACCGAAAACCGCGGTCCAGCGATTTTTTTGAACACTCCTACCAAAAAGTGATGATCGAACGGAGGTCTTGGGGCAACGGTGATTTGCTTGGCAAAAAAATATCGCCTATAAGCACTCCGACACTCAAATAAGTAAGAACTTAAAGTGATAAAGTTTTTGTCAAACTAAGAGAGAACATACCTTGACAGATGGCTGGCTATCTTATATAAGAGAGAAGGGGAAAGCCCCTTGCATGTCGTTGGTTGTTGCAGGTGGATTGGGAGTCGAGACAATTGAAGCTTATTCTGGACGCAAGGATCTTGACTTAGTGTTGATGGGATGAAGGATGCTACTAAGCTGACGTTGATGGGATGGGGCCTAAAAATTAGGCCCAATACCAAACAACGGACTTATTATTACGCTAAGCTGTGTGTCACCAATAATTGGTGAAATCTCAATTGTGATGACATGGAAAGATGTATAGGCAGTAGTGATGTGATATGCAACCATTGGATATAATTGAATGCATCACATTTGTAACACAATTTAATTCTTGGCTTTAATGTCAATCACATTAAAATTTTTCCTGATATATCATCTAAACACATTAATAAAATCAATCGAATAATTACTAAATTTGTGAATTTATTATTTTATAGCTTTCACTGTCAAAACATTATGTGATAAAAAAATTATATTACACAATAATCATTAATTATAATAAGTTTCAAAATTAATAGATTTCATTACTATTTAAATTATTCTGATATATTGCTAAAGCTCATTCAAGATTGTTAGAATATCTTAAGAAGATGGAAAGATTCTTAAGACAAATTAAAGTCTTCAATTGACATAAAAAAATATTTAATGGTATTTGATTGTTACTTGATAGTGAATCTAAATAGTTGCACATCGAAAAACAAAACGATCAAATTAGTGAGCATGAACTAATATATTATTTGTTAATGAAAAATTAAAATATTATTAAAAATTAATGATTAAACAAAATATCACTAAAAATTAAATTAGGTTTAAAATATAGTTAATATTAACCAAATAAAATTTTAATACAAAAGAGAAAAATTCGCTCCATTTAATGTAAAATTATATAAAAATTATAATATATATATATATATAGTAGACAAGAGGAGAGGTATTAAATAATAAATAAATGCCTTTCACCTTAATTGAATTATATTGTTATATATAAACTTAAATAGTCGAATTTATCCATCTTTTTCTCAGTGTTGTACTTGAGATTTCGGGGTCCTAAGTCGAAATGTAAAAAATGGGCCCTCAAATCAGTGTACATTGAAATTTTATTTTTTATAATAAAATATAAAAGAATATTCATACCATATCAGAATAAATTTAAAAATTTTATAATCAATTAATTAAAAACTACTCTCCTTGTAGTTTTGGAGCAAAAATATTAATCAAATTTATATAATCAAGTTGTCCGAGCATTTTTTTCTTAATAGACAACATAATCAATCCATTCAATCTGTCTTATGACATAGTTGAGTGAAAATAAGTCTTGATCAACTTCAATTTGGAAAAATTTCTTTCTATGAATGCAACTGTAACAGGAATAGTCAGCAAAATTTTGTAAGAAACACAAGCATTTGGGAAACACCCATCCATTCTGTTCAAATAGTTTACCACATCAATTATTTTTTTTTTTTTTTGTTTCTATAAGTAAAGAGTATTTCAAGACTGACAGCTCCAAAAATAAAATCATCTCTATCAATATCGGAATGACCATTATGCATCAAGGATTTTTCAAGATTCTTACAAGACCTCAACAAAGTATCATCATCAACATACTTCAACCTCTCCAAATTAAATAAAAATTCAAATATTTCCTTATATTTTTTTAAATTATTCGAATCTAGTTTGGAGTGAAGAACGAGCCTGATTAATTATGAAGAGAAAATAATTTACTCTAAAAGAATCTCCTATTGATTGTGTTATCTCATCAGTGTCATCTTCATCAAATTGTTTCTTTCTTCGAATCATGCATTTTTCTTGAAATATAGCTTCAACTCCAATTTCATTTGCCATTTGTTTTGCTTCAACCATAGTTTTATCAAATCCAGATTCTCTATAGTTATCAAGAAACAAAAGAAGTTCTTCTAAAAGTTTGATAGCAACATCAATATCCATATTTTTAACTTGAAGAAATTTACTTGTAGTGTTAATTACATGTAACAACTTATACTAAATTACCATACCAAGCAAGAACTCAAAATTTTGAAGTTCATATGTTGCTAAGGACTCAGTTTCGCTCCTTGTTTTAGGATCTTCACTAGTATCTGCCAAGTCAAATAAAGCATCTCTTATTTGTATAGTTTGCTCTTTTATAAGCCTAACACTTTCAACATGATTTTCCTAATGTGTTTGTGACAATAGTTTAAGTGTATGACCTTTTACATTATCTTTAAAAATTTGCCATAGATGCGTTGTATCACTCGAAGAAATGACATAGCTTTAGGATAACAATTTGTCATATCACATAATATGAAATTAAGACTATGACAACCACATGGAGTATAGAAAGTCTTCAGATTTATTTCAAGTAGTCTTGTCTGTAAACCTTTATACTTCCTTTTCATATTAGATCCGTTGTCATATCACTGACCTCTTATATTGTAAATATCAAGCTCAAGATTGGTTAACATGTTTTTAAGCTCAGTAAAAAGTCCAAACCCTAATGTATCATTAACTTTCAAAAATTCTATCCAATATTCTTCTACCGTTGTAGAGTTTGCTGAATCATCCACGCATCGTATTATAAGAGACATTTGCTCATCATGACTGGCATCTGGAGTACAATCTAATATAATCGAAAAATATTTTGCTTGTTTAATTTTTCTAACAATTGAACTTTTCACCTCATTTGCCAACATTTGTATCAATTCATTCTGAATTTTAGGGCCCAGATATGTATAATGAGTCTCATGTGCTTGAATACACTGAATATGCTATTTCATAATTAGATCAAATTCAACAATCATTTCAATCATTTGCAAAAATAGACTATTATTTTTCACATAGATCTTCACACAATCTCCTCGAAATGCCAAGTTATTTTTTGCGAATCTTTGCACAACAGGTATTATCCTCTTCAACATATGTCTCAAGTGTTCTCTTTCTTTATTGATTTCAGTTTGCACACTTTGATCAATTGTTTTATTTTTTTGCAATCTTGTTTCTAATTCAATCAAACTAATCATGCAATCTATATGCTCCTTACTTGTTTCATGATTTTTAAGACTCCGACTCATATTATGCCAATCTTTGTATCCTTCATTTCCCAACTGACCAATTTTACTCATTGTTTTTTTACTCTTGAATAACTTACAGTAAAAGCAAAAAAATCCTATCCAAATGAACTGAATATACTAGCCATCTCCTATCTTATGTTTCTCCATTGGGCAATACTCACTTATATTGTGATAATTCAAAATGTCTGCCAATACTATCTTTAGGAAACAATACTCAATCAACTCTTTTTGGACCCCTCTCTACTAAAAAACATCTCATATTTTGATCAATCTTATCCCAACACCCTGGGTCATAAAAATTAATCAACAAATCTTCATGTTGAACGTTTTTTTCTTCTTCCTTATTCAATTGATTCACATCAACATTTTTTTTTCTTCTTCTTCATTCATTGATATTAACATGATCATTTTTGTCTTCATTAAATTCATCAACCTTTTCACATTGTTCATTAACATTGTCATTCCAAGTTTTTTATTCCTTCATTAAGGTTTCATCCAAGTTTTCAACTATTTCTGTCATCTCTGTTATTTTGTTACTACTAAAGTATTTAAATATATCACCGGCTTGACATTGAACTAATGATTCTTCCATTTGTTTCCTTTTTCTGTTTTAAGCTCCAGACATGTTTAGAAGACATAATTTATGATTATTACTTAAGTTTAACAAAAGGAAAAAAATAATTATTATAACAAAATATATATTTGCAGAATATATAAACATTAACATATATATATGTATTGTTATAATAATTGTTTTTTTTCTTTTTGTTAGGCTTAAGCAATAATCACAAATCATATCTTCTAAACATATGTCTAGAGCTCAAAAAAGAAAAAGGAAACAAATGGAAGAATCATTAGTTCAATGTCAAGCCGGTGATATGTTTAATTATTTTAATAGCAACAAAATAATAGAGAGGACATAAATAGTTGAAAACTTGGATGAAACTTTGGTAGAAAAATAAGAAACTTGGAATGACAATATCAATGAACAATGTGAAAAGATTGATAAATTTAATGAAGACAAAGACGATCACGTTAATATCAATGAATGAAGAAGAAAAAGAAAATATTGATGTGAATCAATTGAATGAGGAAGAAGAACAAAATGTTCAACATGAAGATTTGTTTATTAATTTTTATGATCCAAGGTGTAGGGATAAGATT
Source organism: Diospyros kaki (assembly GCA_036245055.1). Taxonomy (NCBI): domain Eukaryota; kingdom Viridiplantae; phylum Streptophyta; class Magnoliopsida; order Ericales; family Ebenaceae; genus Diospyros; species Diospyros kaki. Next base: position 9,147,552 of record BSEG01000010.1, read on the forward strand.
GATCAAAATATGAGAGATTTTTTAGTAGAGTGGGGTTCAAAAAGAGTTGATCGAGTATTGTTTCCTAAAAATAGTATTGGCAGGCATTTTGAATTGTCACAATATAAGCGAGTACGACCTAATGGAGAGATAAAAGATAGGAGATTGCTAGTATATTCAATTCATTTGGACATGATTTTTTATTTTTGTTGTAAGTTATTCAAGAGTCAAAAAATAATTAGTAAAATTGGTCAATTAGGAAATAAAGAATACACCGTTGTGTTTCCATATTGTACTTGTTGGTTTCATCATGTCAACTAAGTTATGGAACACAACTATATCAATTATCTTCATTCACCACCATCTCATGAAATTTCTCCATGTGAAGATGGTGTTCAAACTTCATTTTATCATTACTCCGCCAGGGGATATTATCCACTGTCGGTCCCAAGCCCGGATAAAGGAGGAGGGTTGCGTTAGGTAGCCGACAGCCAGAGTAAAACCTAGTCGGATCCAAATATGAATTCTAGACAAACTATCTGTTGAGATGTAACCCACATAAAAGTCTAGAATTCATGTAGCCAACCCCACATAGTGGGATAACGGCTGGATATGTTGTTGTTGTTGTTAGGAAATAAAGAATACAAAGATTGGCATAATATGAGTCGAAGTCTTAAAAATTATGAAGCAAGTAAAGAGCATATAGATTGCATGACTAGTTGGATTGAATTAGAAACAAGACTGTAGAAAAATAAAATATTTGATCAAAGTGTGCAAACTGAAATCAATAAAGAAAGAAAACACTGGAGACATGTGTTGAAGAGGATAATAATTGCTGTGTAAAGATTCGAAAAAAATAACTTGGCATTTCGAGGAGATTGTGAGAAGCTTTATGTGGAAAATAACAGTCTCTTTTTGCAAATGATTGAAATGATTGTTGAATTTGATCCGATTATGACAGAGCACATTCAGCATATTCAAGCACGTGAGACTCATTATACATATATGGGTCCTAAAATTCAGAATGAATTAATACAAATGTTGGCAAATGAGGTGAAAAGTTTAATTGTTAGAAAAGTTAAACAAACAAAATATTTTTCAGTCATATTAGATTGTACTCTAGATGTCAGTCATGAGGAGCAAATGTCTCTTGTAATATGATGTGGATGATTTAGCAAACTTTACAACGGTAGAAGAATATTGGATAGAATTTTTGAAAGTTAATGATATATCAGGGCTTGAACTTTTTACTGAGATTAAAAACATGTTGACCAATCTTGAGTTTGATATTGATAATATAAGAAATCAGGAATATGACAACGGATCTAATATGAAAGGGAAGCAAAGTGTACAGACAAGACTATTTGAAATAAATCTAAGGGCTTTCTATACTCCATGTGGTTGTCATAGTCTTAATTTGACATTATGTGATATGACAAATTGTTGTCCTAAAGCTATGTCATTTTTTGAAGTAATGCAATGCATCTATACATTATTTTCTTCTTCTACCAAGCGGTGGAAAATTTTTAAAGATCATGTAAAAGTTTTATACTTAATCCATTGTCACAAACACTTTGAGAAAGTCATGTTAAAAGTTTTAAACCTATAAAAGAACAAACTATTCAAAAAAGAGATCTTTTATTTGAGTTGACAGATACTTAATGAAGATCCTAAAATAAAGAGCAAAACTGAGTTCTTAACAACATATAAACTTCAAAATTTAGAGTTCTTGCTTAGTATGATAATTTGGTACAAATTGTTGCATGCAATTAACACTGCAAGTAAATTTTTTCAAGTTGAAAATATAAATATTGATGTTATCAATCTTTTAGAAGGACTTCCTTTGTTACTTGATAACTATAGAGAATCTAGATTTGATAAGATTATGATTGAAACAAAACTAATGATAAATAAAATAAGAGTTGAAGCTGTATTTCAAAAGAAAAAAAACATAATTCAAAGAAAAAAAATAATTTGATGAAGATGGCAATAATAGAATAACACAATCAACAAAAGATTCTTTTAGAATAAATTATTTCAACAATTTGATTATATAAATTTAATTAATATTTTTACCTTCAAAACTACAAAAAGAGTAATTTTTAGTTGATTAGTTATAAAATTTTTAAATTTTATCTTATATAGTATGAATATTTTTTTTATATTTTATTATAAAAATTAAAATTTAAATACACCCTTTGATTTGGAGACCAATTTTTTACATGACCCCAAAATTTCAAATACAGCACTGTCTGCAACTTCTTGCCTCACCCAACTCCTCGCTGTTCACCAGCAGCCCACATCTCCGGTTGCCCGCTTGCTGCTCGTCGGTGACTGTCTCTGCAAAAGGCTGCTAGTTCCACAGGAGACGATGGCTGCCTTGCTCTCTATCTGTTATTAATATTTGAGGAGCTTCTCTACTTTTTCTTCAGAAACTTCTGCCTTCGTGTGCGCGCGCGCGTGCGTGTATGCAATGCCAATAGCGGAAGCTGCTTATAAATATATATATATATATATATATAATATAGTTCAATTGAGGTGAAAGAGTTTTAATGCATCTACTCCTTCAACTAATGCTCCTGTCCCTCATTTAACACCTACACAAAAGACTTTCCTCTGTATAATAATATAAACAACTCTTATATAAATATATATAATCTTGTAACAAACGCACGCGAAGAACTTTATTCGTGATTCTCAGGAGACCGATTGGTCTCCCATCGTTACAGTTTTCGAGACATTCTCGATTTTGGGATGCTCCCAGGGAGACCCTGTTCCCAAATACCTGTCCGTGATCTGAGTCTCCGTGAGACCGTGCTCTCCCCAAGTCTGACGCTCTTAGTTTTTTAGCTGAAAACAAATTTTGGAGGTTTTTTTTTCTCTTTTTAACGAGCTTTTTAAATTTTTGCCTATGAAAGTTGCAAAAGAAGGTATCAAAGCCACATACGAAAATCCATCAGCCAGAAACAATTAGAAGAAATCAAATTCAGATTTTTTTTCCTTAAAGAAGAAATCAATTTTAAACAATTAGAAGAACAAGTAAATCAGCCTACTTCTCAACAACGAATATAAAAATTCAGAAACAATTAGAAACAGAGGGCCACAAATGCTTTTTGTCTCATGATAGTTTGGTCCAATATGAGGCTGGATTTTGATAGTTAAAATGCTGAATACAAGCATAGAAAATTTCCAGATTTGCTTTCGAATTTTGTCTATGGACAAAAACTTAGCCCAGCTCGAGCATCTTTGCAGAAACCATCCATAACTTAAAAACAGATGCTTTTATGGAGGGACTCATTCGGGGCTCAGATACTAGCCGATCAGTGGGCTGAGGGGGGAGTTGACCTGCAATGGCTGCAACCGTCGGTTGCCAAGTGACAAAGAAAACTGACGGCAGACAAGCACCCTCGCTAGTGAAAACTAACCCCCCGGGGGGGGGGGGGGGGTTTATGTTCACCCGTTGATGGGGGTGAACCGGGGTGAACAAAATCGCACTCGAAAAGTCAAGGTAGCCAAGCACCTCTTCCTAGTGGGGGTGTTGCCTTACCAGTTTGACCACTTGCAGTATCTAATCACCCGATTAAAAAAAAGGATAAGCCAAACATCCTCTGTATCTATCTATATATATATATCACCCGATTAATTTCTTGGATCACTGGCCATCCGGGTCGCCCCGCCAAGAAAAGGGTCAGATCCCACCCAGCCAACACTGATCTGGACCCAGGAAGCTCATCATCATAGCCCCTTTAAGAACTTGGAATTGAAGGAAAGAAGAAGAAGAAGAAGCAGGTGCTGATATATGTATGTATGTATGTATGTATATGTGCATGCACGAACAGAGTAACGTGCGCCAACACACACACCCAAAGGGCTGTTGATTTTGGAGATGGATCTGAAATCATCGGCCTCGAATACCAGTACAGAGAGGGGCAACCACCCCCAAGAAACATCCCATCTCTCTGTGAGAACAGCGAAGCCTCATTGTACAGAAAGGGTATTCCAGTAATAGTATGGGAAATTCTATTTGCAGCCACAATTGTGGAGAAAGGATGCTTTTATGGAGGGACTCATTTGAGGCTCAGATACTAACTGATCAGTGGGCTGAGGAAGGAGTTGACCCGACATGGCTGCAGCCATCGGTTGCCAAGTGACAAAGAAAACTGACCGCATAGTTCATCGCATCGTTCATTTGGCTAAGCCAAGCCAAGCACCTCTTACTAGGGGGTGTTTGCTTACCGGTTTGATCACTTATCAACTATTAGTGAACCTTAAATATTGCATAGTTTATTTAATTATACGTTTATTAAAAATTAAAAAATTTAAACATAATCAAAATTAAATATTATTTAGCAAAAAAATAATGCTAGGAGTCATGTGTCATCAGTCAAGTCTCATAGCACTTAAATTCTATAATATTTAACAAATTTGCAACTAAATAAATTATTCAGCGTTTAAATTTCATCAATAACTCACTAAACAAATTCAAACAAATATACCATGATGTATGTTATTTGCAGATAACATACTGTTGGTGGATGAAACAAAAAGAATGAACACTAAACTTGAGTTGTTGAAAAATAATTTAAAATCTAAAAAATTTAAATTAAGTAGAAGAAAAACAAAATATATAAAATGTAAATTTAATAAGAATGCAATAATGGAGGATGTTATAATAAAATTGAAATACCAAATCATATAAAGAAAAGACTATTTTCGATATTTAAGATCAGTGAATCAAAAACATGGAAAAATTCACGAGGATTTCACGCATAGAATTAAAATAGGTTGGCTAAAATGAAGAAATACATTGAGAGTGTTATGGGATGATAAAATTCTATTAAAACTGAAAAGAAAATTCTATAGAATAGCTATAAGACTAATTTTGTTGTATGACTCAAAATGTTGGGTAGTCAAATAACAGCATGAGTAGAAGACCAGAATAGCGGAGATGAGGATGCTAAAATAGATGTGCGGCCATACAAGAAAAGATAAAATTAAAAATGAGGTTATTCGTAATAAAGTAGTAGTAGTGCTAATCGAGAAGAAAATAAGATACTAGACTAAGATGGTTTGGTCATGTGAAAAGAAAATCAATAGACGTTCCTGTTAGGAAAGTTAATGAAATAGAACAATTAGTCAAAAAAAAAAGAAATAGTTACAAACCCAAAAAGACTTTAAAAAAGACATTAAAATTTGATATGAAGTGAATGGACCTAAATGAAGATATGACAAAAGACAGAAATACATAAAAACAACAACATATCCAGCCGTTATCCCACTATGTGGGGTTGGCTACATGAATTCTAGACTTCTATGTAGGTTACATCCCAACAGATAGTTTGTCTAGAATTCATATTTGGATCTGACTAGGTTTTACGCTGGCTGTCGGCTACCTAACGCAACTCTCCTCCTTTATCCGGACTTGGGACCGACAGTGGATAATATCCCCTGACGGAGTAATGATGAAATGAAGTTTGAACACTATCTTCACATAGAGAAATTTCATGAGATGGTAGTGAATGAAGATAATTGATATAGTTGTGTTCCATGAAAGTCTAAAATTCATGTAGTTGACCCCACATAGTGGAATAAAAGCTAGATATGTTATTGTTGTTTAAATTTCACCAATAGCTTATAAGTGTTCAAAATACCGAGCCAACCACCCCCTAAAAGCCATCTTAAAAAAATGATAAGCCAAACATCCTCTGTATCTATCCATCCATCTATATCGCAGAGTAATTTCTTGGATCACTGGCCATCCGGGTCGCCCCGCCAAGAAAAGGGTCGGATCCCACCCAGCCAACACTGACCTGGACCCAGGAAGCTCATCATCATAGCCCCTTTTAAGAACTTGGAATTGAAGGACAGAACAAGAAGCAAATGCTGATATATGTATGCATGTATGTATATAAATGTGAATGCACGAACACAGAGTAACGTGCGCCAACACACACACACCCAAAGGGCCGTTGATTTTGGAGATGGATCTGAAATCATCGGCTTCGAATACCAGCACAGAGAGGGGCAACCACCCTCAAGAAACATCCCATCTCTCTGTGAGAACAGCAAAGCCTCAGTCGGGTTCATTTTCCGGGCCACCATATTTACAGTACGTTTGGAAGAAAGCATGGAATGGCAATACTTTCATTCTACTCTTTCCTTTCTTTTCCATTACCAAGAAATAAAATGGATTCATAGAAAGAGAAGAAACAGAACGGAAGGCAACGGCCGATCTGTTTTCTGATTCGGAAACCAGGTCTTAAGAACAGAAACCGCAATCAAACCAAACAGATCGTGATGTCTAACAGGTCCTAAATTGAAACTTGAGGGGCACAATACGTCTCCCTTCAAGTTCAGGGACACAATTAGTTAAACGGGTAAAGTTTAAGGGCATGGATGTGGCCTCTAGGACACAAGTCTAAGTAGTTAGGGCATGATAAGTTGAGATTCACATCATCGTAGGTTCAATTCTTTACCAGTCAAGTAGTTAGGGCATGAATGTGTCTTTAGCCTTTTGGCTTAGCGGCTTGACCGCTTATTAAGCTACTAGTGAAGCTTATAAGATGGTGATATTCTTACCGAAAGGGGCTGTTCAGTTTGAGAACTGAATCATCGGCTCTCAGGCGAAGCCGATCGATCTGAGAAGACAGAGATCGGCATCTACGAAGAGGGGCAACAGCCTCCGCAAATCCCCAGCTCTCCGATCGAGCCTCATCCTGAATCTGATCGCCATTTTGGAACCCTCGCCCGCTCTGCATATTTTGGATTTTATAGTGGTCTAGTTTCCTGTTTTACCCCTGGGGTAGGGTTGGGGTATTCAAGGGGAGAAAGGGCATTCTAGTCATTGTACAGAAAGGGCATTCCAGTAGTAGTAAAAGGATTAAAGAGTCCATGAATTGAGAGGCTACGTGACAGTCTCACTTGTTTAATTAAAAATTTTGTTATCACGTGACACCAAACTTTCCATATATGCTAATTTATCTTTATTTAATAATAACTTTTTAAATTCACATAATATCTTTACTTATATTTTTTTGATATCATTAATAAAATATTAATTAATTAAAATAGTACCTATAAACTAAAAATGTAAATATGCTAAAAGTACATGAATTAAATATCTTTATACAAATTCTAAAAAGAATGTTTGAATTATTAAAAATATGTTTAAAAATATATTCCCTAAATTATATATCTAAAAAAATATTTATTGACATTCGAATTATTATTTAAAAATATATTTGATAGTTATCTACAGATACTTATATTTATTTAAGTATCCTTATTTCAGTTGAATACTTTGACAAGACAAAAAGCAAGATTCTATATCTCGTTATCAAATCGACAACTAGAATTGGTATATTCAAGTGATAACATAAAAAATCGAATATCAAAATTTGGTCAATCGAGTATTATTTCTATAGCATATTTGAAAATTGATTGAAGGCTATTAGGTATTCGAGTAGTGTTATCCATCTAATTGAGTATGTAGTTTTATCTAGTCAAGTAAATTAGATATGAGAGAGAGTAGCTCTCTATAATCCACAAAATGTTATTAACTAAATGATTTATCCATTCGAGCAAACTTGAGTTCAATCGACTCAAACATGATATCTTTTTCATAATAGCATAATATGCTAATTCACTCAAATACTTTTTTCATCAGTCGAGTAGCACTAAGTTGAAATTGAATTTTTGCAAGGCAACTTGGTTTGATACTAATTGTTAGGTTGTGTAAACAATGACACCACACACCCAAAAGAGAAGATGAATTGGATGTTCCAAAAATCATTGAGACTTTAAAATATTTTTGCTTACAAATGACGTTTTAGTGTAATAAGATAATATGTATAAGATGATACTTGTAAAGTTTGAAGAAATAAATGATAAATATGAAAACGTCTCAAGTGATTTATAGTGGTTTAGTTCAATCGGCTTAATTCATTACCTTAACTTCTCACTAAGAATTTTTAAAACCACTCAAACCTTTTACTCAATCTCAAATAGGCCTTCTAACACAACCTCTAGTATTACAATCTCCTACTTTTACAAAATAAGTCCTCTAGCAATCTTGCTATGTAATATACAATGAATTTTGAAGAATAGACGATCTGAGAGATGAATTTTTCAGTTACAATATCTTTCAAAATTGTACACAAAAGATTTAAAGAAAATAATATAAATGATATACAAAACCTTTTGAGATAAAAGATCGAAAACATAAGTGTACTTGAAGAAAATAATATGACTTGAAGTTTGTAATGGTTTGCTCTAACTCTTCAATGCACAATTGAGCTGGTATTTATAGTTTTTTCTCAACCTTTTGAATTTATTAGCAGTTGGATGCATTTAATGCCTACAAAAACTAGCCATTTAAGATTGTCAGTGAAGGAACTGTCGACAAGTACCCAATTTAGTAAACAATTTTTGTCGAAGCATTTGAAATTTCAAAAAGAATTTTAAAAACTTTCGACATTTTTAAATGAAAACACTACAAGAATTTGGTCATTAGTGGTGACACAAAATCATCACGTATGATTAGAATTTCGTTACAAAACGGTATTGGTGACAATTTTATGGCGTCACAACCATCGTCACATTAGATTCATAGGGAAAAGTAATTAGTGACGTTTTTATATTTCGTCACAAATGCATAAAAGAAAGGTGACAAAATTTTTGTCATCATTGAAAGAATTTCCTTTAGTGACACATAATTTTGCCACGAAAACCAATAAAAACACGTCATTTTAGAGTTCAAATCGTTACAAAACTGCTATGATGGGGTTTCTTATAGTGACAAAATTTCTATCATCACTAAATACTATGACAACAATGACGTTAAGATCATTACTATAGTCTTTTTATATTTCATCACTATTAGATCAAATCGTCACTAAATAGTTTGATCAAAGTTTGATTTGGTGACGCAAACTAAAACGTCACAAAATATCATGCAATAATTGGTGACAAAAAATCTTTGCAAAAGGCAAATACCTTTCGTCACAAATATTAATTTTGTCACTAATAAATTGGGTCGGTATGTTAATTAGTGATGCATAAATATTGTCACCTATCAAATATATTTTTTTAAAAATGTTTTTACCACAAAAAATATTTTTTTTGGGTCATATATAGACCTTTTCATCACAATAAGCATGAATTTTGTAACGTTAATAAAATTTTTAAAAAATAAAATAATCAATTGATGACAATTTAAAAGTGTCTTAAATTTATACAATTATATATTATCTTTAATGACAACAAAACAAATTGTCATACAAAATTATATATATAGATAAGTGACTAAAGTTTTATTGTCATAAATTCATAAATTAAACTTTTTAATTTGGTGACAAAAATAAGTCATCACCCAAAATTGCACAATTTAATAAGTGACAATTATTTTTGTAGCAAATTGTATAAACTTGTAATTTTTTCCTTTGACAAATATTATACTTAGTATCAATTGATCTAAAATTTGAAATTAAAAAAACTAAAATCATATTACACACACAAAATGAATTAATATATGATGAACAAATCTGTCACAAAAAATAAATTCCAATATGACACATCCAAAAATATAAAAATAATTAACATCTAATTAGTATTTCAGTAAAAATTCTCAATTAAAAAAGTAGACTTCACAAAACTTGATCAAATGTGACAATGCAAGTACCACCACAAATATACTTCAACTTCTTCACTCTAACCCTTTAGTTAATTGTGCGTGCGATTCATTTGAACCTAAAATCACAGTGGTAATTGTATTGTAGTCATAGTGGTAATTGTGTTGAAAGGATAGAAACATGCAATGTAAGATAGAATTTTTATTAAGTTGGACACACGTAAAGTTTATTTAACAATGAAGTAAATAGAAAAATAGTTATTTTATTCTTACCTTGATTTGGGGTTAAAGGAGATAGAATCGAAGGAGGCAGTTGGATCCTTGAACTCATGAAAAATTGTAGTAATTGGCTATAATTGCTCATCACAGTATCCAATCTACCTAGACTTGTCAACTCTCCCCCTCTCCCACATGGGGGAGGGCAGTTCACCTCATTGAAAAACGACAGAAAAATAGTCAACAACCTGTATTAAGAAAGAATTAGACTCACCAACTTGTACTGCTAACAATAAGTGTTGGCTTGTTTTGTTTCAAGATGATGTCATTGCTAATCTGATGTGTAAATAGAGTTTTTTTTAGATCAAGCTTCCCCACAGCTATTATTCCTACAAGACACAAGTATGTTATCTCAAATGAAGACTGACGCAGACTGAACCTTAATTGAAACCAAGGTAGTTAAAATCAAAATTTTAAGTGAGATTGAAAAAGGGTTTATAAAATTGAATCATAAAATCGTAAGATTTTAGAGACAATTAAAAATACCCTTTAATTTTTATAAATATATGTTTATAATAACATAATTTTATAAAAAATAAATTAATATCATTTAATAACCTGATTATTCCTTATTATAACTCAAAAGGTAATGATTCCAAAATAAAACTCAAAACTAACATATTGGTATAGGCAATTTAGAGAAAAAATATAGCTTAAAATTCTTTAGAGGATTATTTCAATATTCTCCGTTAGATTTAAGTTGCAATTTCTACTTGAAGCGTAAAATCGTTTGGGGATCTTTGAAGTGTAAAATTGTAAAATTGTACACTTAAAATTGGAATTTTATAGAATTTTACCCCAAATAAGATTTTACATGGGATTTGAATCGTTTGGAGGTCTCCGAAGCTTAAAATCGTATGAGTAAAATCGAGATTTTAAAAATAATGATTGAAGCTAAAGGTAAAAGATCTTTGAAGTAATTTGCATTACCAATGCTGATGCAATCTTGTGAACCATACGATTGATTAAGGTGGTTGTGTCTCCTATAAAACAACTACCACACAGTTTATTTTCAATTCTCATCTCAATGCATCAATTAACTTTTTCCTTAATGTGGAATTTTATTGAAAAACTCAGTTTACCTCTTGTTTCTCCTCAAGGGAAGTAGGGCCAAAAAACCTCTAGAGGCTGATCGTAGAGAACTGTTGCTCTAAAAATTAAAGAAAAAGAAGACACCAAAGCAGTTAACAATGAATGTGAACAGAAAAATGCTGGATATTACCAACTTTGAGCTGACCATCTTACTTGGTTCCCTAGTTTTGGTGCAATTCATGTTGCATTACCCTTGTCACACATAAGGAACCATTTGCCATATTTCCGTAGTGCTTTTCAAACCTAATTATGCACCAAAAACTCACATTTCATGTATACAAACAAGAAAGCCCTTCAAATTTCCAAAGAAATGTTAACAAGGCATTGAAGTATACCAACGGTATAGTGCCACAAAAAGACTACTTCTTCCAAGAGACAATGCAAGTAAAGTATATCCAAAATTATGCCAATCAATGATAAATATAGCATGCCTAAGCCAACTTGCCAATTTTACAGCCACTAAAGTTGAAATTGTTGTATCATATTTTTTGGTATATGAGAAAAATGTGTTTGATGCAAAATCTATCTTTGTGAAAATCATATTTCGAAATAGGCTTTCATATTTCGAAACAATGCATAAGTAGGTTTTAGGCGCAAATGCTTAAATGTTTGAAAGAATCAAAATGCATGTATGATGTTTGGAAACCAAGTGTCTATGTTTTGAAACACTGTTCTTATATGTTTCTATATATGTTTTGAAATGGTCTTGGTCTAGGTTTCATTGTTTGCTAAATCTGCATATCATATTTTGAAACCTATATTGAATTTAAGAAGTATGTTTCGAAACCCACCCTATCATGTTTTGAAACCTATGTCTCTGTCTGCAGAGCATTAAAACGTTTTTGAGTTGTATATGTTTTGAAAGAAGTTTTTTGAAGTATGTTTCGAAACCTCCTATCTATGTTTCGAAACCTCTGACTTTGTTAGTAGAATATTTTCAAAACCAACTAGCATGGGAGCTAAATGTTTGTTTAATAAAAAGTCATTTAAATATCCTTTTAAAGTAATTTCTCCATACCCTGCAATTTCATTTCTTAAATGACTAAATGGAGATTGTTTTTATATCCCAATGGCCATGAGATTCCTCAAGGATATTATATCTCACTTGTTTGTGTCTCTAAGTGCTTTGTCTAGCTAGAAGCTGTGATGTTTCGAAACCTAATGTTCATGTTTCGAAACCTTGGTCTATTTCTATGATGTTTCGAAACACAGTATGCATGTTTCAAAACCTACTTTTCTGATCTTGTCTCTAACGGCTACTTTCAGTCAGAACTTTGTTTCTTAATATATATAGCAAGTCTTTAAAGATGTAAAGACATCCACAAGACAATAGACAAGAGAAAGCAAGCACTTATTCATTCATACTCTCAAGAGACACAAGTTACACTCACAAGCACATGTGAAAGAAAATAGTTGACAAGTATCCAACGAAGATCCTTTTGTATCCATCTTCAAGTGTGCTGTGTGAAGTGAAAAAGGAGAAGCAAGCTAAAGCATTCTTTCATCTAAGCTCTCCTAGTCTCAAACCAAGAAGGTTTGTACAATTATATTGGAAAGACGGTTTCATTACGTTAATTTATTGGGCTGTAAGAAATAAACGTGATTTATCTTGTTTAAGTTGTAAGGTTTGAGTTTAGTTTAAAATTCATTGTGGAAAGATTTGAGTTTAAGCATAAAAACTCACTATAAAAGGTTTTAGAATGAACCATGGTAAAATCTTTAGTGTGTTGGTCACTAAGTAAAAGTGATTGAGGTCGAAAATCTTTCAAGTGGATAAGCTTGAAGGCAGTGGAGTAGGCGAGTGCCGAACCATTATAAATCTCGTGTGCAAGTGTCTTGATTATTTCCCTTGCTTAATATTGTTGCCCGTGCATTCAAAAAAATCATTTTACTAAAGCTAAAGAAGTTTCGAAATAAGAAAACCAGAGAGTAAGGTTTCAAAACATACTTAACAGAGAGGTTAGTTTCAAAACATACTCCTTCAGGTTTCGAAACCTAGTATCCTACAAGCTAAAGTTTTTCAAGTTACTAAAAAAATACCTATATCCCAATTCACCCTCCTCTTGGGATATATTTACCATTATATAGAACTAACAGGAATAGATGGTGGATTCTGCAGGAAGCAGAAACAAAGTACTTTAGATCAAGATATCATTCCAAGCATGTAAAACTCAAAAATAAATCTGACCAGAATTATGGTAAATAAAATGTAGACATGCAAGATTAAAGGCTAAAGGTAACCTGAAAGACAACATGATAAGCTACTATTTTAGTGAGTATGTAGAATATAATAAAAGAAAAATACAAGAATTCTGTAGATGAAAGAAAGAAACTAGAAACTAGCAACTTTCTTTCCAAAGCTTCAATAACCCAATACACAATGCAATAATATTAAAAAAAATAATGCAAAAAGATACAAGTATTTCAAAAAAGCAATCGCAAACTTTGACCAAGTATTGGTTAAAGAGTTAGCCAAGGAAATGAACTTCCAATCTAATTCTTAAGATATAGGGGGGAAAACAGGGCATCAAAAAAGCTAATAAAATAAATTGACTTCAAAATATTAAATAAATACCAGTGTTCACCCATATAAATCCTTCAAAGCTCACCTGCACTATAAAACCATCAGGAGCAGGAATTTTAACACAAAAAAACTAGAGAAGTATAAGAAACTGTATCAATGGCTTGAGCAAAAGTATCAAAGGACGAAGGATCTTTGGTAAACTCCGTGGGATTGTGGGCCATTGTGTCTGTAAACCCAGATTTAGAAAAGAAATGATAAAAAAGAATAAATAAGTACAACGAGTTTCAGAATGTTGAAATAAAAAACAATAAGAAACTAACACTCCCTCACAACCAGTACCATACCATACCATGCTACCCAATGCTTATCACATATAATAATAATAATAATAATAATAATAATAATAATAATAATAATAATAATAATAATAATCACAATGCATTGATTTTAGAAGCATCAGATGAAGATGATGTAGAAAACAGAGACATCCGCTTGCATCATTAGCTTCCGTCTCCTCCAATTCTTTTAATAATCGGCCGCCTTTGTTCTCCAATTTCTCCTCCAAAAGTCCCCCCCTCTCTCTCTATATGTGTGTGTGAAACCTTAAAGAACGCCAGATCATATATTTATATATATATATATATATGTGAATGTTCATGTATTTCTTCATGACAGATGTTTGATAAAAAGTCTATATATGATTTTTTTTGCAGATTTACTTCTTTTGATAGAAACATGATAATTATTAACTGAAGAACAACAATACAAAACCAGCAATATAATAGTTTTCAAACAAGAATAACACCATACGCACATACAAGCTTCAAAACAGAAATAACATAAGACAAATGAGATGCCTGAACCTAATGAAGCAAAAGAGGAAGGAATGGATGCAGTGCTGGTGCAACAACAGTGGTAATTCAAAAACAAACTTCAGAAATAAAAAGTTAAAACAAATACCCAAAAAATTTCTCCTCAGCTACTGACCGAGAGGTAAGGGCGAGCTGCGAGTGGGCAAGCGACAACAAGAGAACGAGCAAGCCAGGGGCGAGGGCGAGGGTGAGGCAGTAAGCGAGAGCGAGCAAGCAAGAGGCGAGGGTGAGCCGCGAGAGGCAAGAGTGAGGGCGAGGGCAAGCTGTGAGAGGCGAGAGCAAGGGCAAGGTCGAGGCAGTGAGTGAGAGTAGCAGCGAGCCGCGAGCGAAGACGACAACAAAGGCAAGGGCTAGGGCAAGGACATCAACGAGCTACAAGCGAGGGTGACGACGAGGTTAAGGGAAAAGGAGAGGGCGACAACGAGGTACCGAGAGTGAGGGCGAGGGTAAGACAACAAGAGGGAGCTAGAGAGGGAGAAAGGTTTGAATAAAAGAAGTCACGAATTGGGGGGATTTGGGGATTTTTGGGAGGGAGGGGGATTTTGGCCCTGGCAAAAAGGTGGGGAGATTCCCGCATCTTTCTTATTTTTTTATTTAATAATAATTAAATAATATATATAATTTAAAATTATGATAGTTGACAAAATAATTTAAATTATGATAATTGTTAAATATTTTAAATAATAATTTATTATAATTATCTAAAATGTGATAATAAATTAATTTAAATTATTACATTTCAAATTAATATTTATTTAAAAATTTAATTATATTATAAATCAAATAAATACAATAAATTAGTTTGATATATTGGATCATTTATTATTAGTTTATTACCTTAAATAATTTTTTTTTATAAATAATAATTACATTAAACAAAAACCGTAGAATATCTACAAATTATCAGCATAAATCTAGAGTCTCACAAAAAAATAAATAATGAGGCAAAAGTTGTAAACAATGGTAAAACTAAACACTGAAAAGATAATAAATTTTTAAAACTAGCGATATACAATAGTTATATAAAGAGGTCAAACAATGATCAACAAAACAACGAAGAGCCAAATGCACAAAGCCGACCATTTAGAGAGTTTAGAAATGGTTTTGATAATACTTTCATAAAAAATAGATTTTGTGAATTTATTTTAAAAATAATTTCTTTCTAATAAAATTTGACTATTCGAGTTAAGTTTTAAGAACCATTATTATATAATGAATTTACACAATTATTGTCAATATATAATAATGATTTTTTTATATGAAAGAATGTCTTGATCAAGATGCAAGAGAGTGTCTCTTGTTGTCTCCGAGAGGCTTGGTAAAAGAAAAGCAAGTTTCGGGCACGAATAAGATCATCTGCAAACTTTTTTATGCATAAGTCAATTTTGTATTCGAAGTGAAATTATAATTTTACTAAGATTGTGAGCATATTTTAACTTAACAAAAAGTTCTCTTATTTATAAAGAAAAAAATATTGACAAGGTAGGCCCTAGATTCCTTTTTATATAATACAATCCCTCGATATTATTTCATTTTTGTGATTTTTAAAATTTAAAATAATAAAAATTTTAACAATATTATGGTTTTTAAACTTTTTATTTATTTTTTAAATGTAGTATTTGTTTACATTTTGTACACATTTAATAAAGCCAAGTGTGTTTATTAGTAAAACTTTATATATATAATTCAAATGCTAAATAATAATAATTTTTTTAAATAAGATACATTTATTACATATTATTTTTAACATTCGAATAATTCTATGAATAATGCTACTTTGCCCGAATTGATTAATGTACAGGATGATTAAAGATATTAAATGATAAAAATATCTTCATCTTAAAATTACTGTTTCACCTCAAAATATACATCCAAATAAAAGTCGAGCGGACTTCATCATCGATGAAGTCCGCTCGAACTGAACGGCTACCCAGCAGCGGGCGGGCTGCTGGGCGGATGAAATCCGCCCTCATAGCAGTGGGCGGACTTCATTTAAATTGAAGTCCGCTGCTGCGGACTTCAATTTAATTATATTTTATATTATAATTTTAATTTTAATTTAAGTTAATTTTTATATTATAATTTTAATTATTTTTTATTTTAATTTTTATTTTAATAGCAATGTATTGGGCGGACTTCATCTTAGATGAAGTCCGTCAAACCTTAGCCGAGCGGGTTTCATTCCGTTCGATCATCCCGTGCGTTAATCGTTCGGGCATTGTAGCACGACTCTAATTCTATTAGTTAAGTAAATAATTCAAATCATAATATATTTATCATTAATCAATAAAACTATCTCAATTTTAAAAATAAGATATAATAAATGCATATATTCTAACAAAAAAAAAATACATTTATCGATACTTAAACATTGCCTTATTCATTCAACTTAAAATTTCTTTTCTAAAATAAAATTATATTATTGTCAATACGTCATTTTTTATTCGTTTCACTTATTTATATCTTAGACAAAAGATAAGAACTTCAACATGAATACTAATAAATTTAAAATATATTAAGATTTGCATAATATTTTAAATAATATAAATGCTATTTAGAATAAATTTTAATATTTTGATTAAAATTTAGTATTAATATTCAAAGAATTATTAATAATTATTTATTAACAAGTAATTAGTTACTCATTATCTGACAAATAATCATATGTGACGCATTTTTTGGTCACCCAATATGATATGTAATAGTAACAATTAATATTTTGTTAATTTGTGCACAAAACACAAAAATTATCAATAACTATTGGTGACGAAATTCAACACCACTCAATGATACTCACAAATGTGACTATTTGTAATGTGTCACAAATAGGTATTTTTTCATATATGACGCAAATAAATCATCACCCAATGTCTTCACGTTATGTGTCAACCTAAAAAATTACTAACAACGGGTGACGAAACTCACTGTCACCTAATACTATTTATGAATATGATGATATGTAATGTGTCATAAATAAGTATTTTTGAATATGTGACGTAATCGATCATCACTGAATGTAATATTGATTAGTGATGTTTCTCAAATTGTCACCATATGCATCAAATTAAAATATTACTAAGAAGGGGTGACAAAATGTAATGTCACCTAATACCATTCACAAATGTGACGATATGTAATGCGTCACAAATAGATATTCTTGTATACATGACAAAAAAAAAATCATCATCGGCTGTAATACTAATTATTGACATTTCAAAAGTCGTTATCTTATGCATCAAACTACAATATATACTAACAATGGCTGTCAAAACTCAACATCATCTAATATTATTCAAAAATGTGATAATATGTAATACATCACAAAGAGGTTATTCTTGTATAGGTGACAGAAATAATATAGTCCCCAAATGTAACATTGATTCGTGACATTTCTAAAGTCGTCATCTTATACAATACACTAAAATATTACTATCAATAGGTGACGAAAGTTAATGTCACTTAATACTATTTACAATTGTGATGATGTTCAATGCGTCACAACTGGTCATTCATTCATTTGTGACATAAATGTATCGTCACCCAATATAATATTAACATGTTGACGTTTTATTTTTCGTCACCTATATACGAAGAGTTACGAAATCATTTTCCGCAATTGAGTGTTGGCGCTGAAAGTTGGTGCCAACTTATGCGTGACGATTTTTTGTGACGAAATCTCAAAATCATCACCAACAAATAATAGTTCACGAATTTTGATGACAAAATGCTTATATCGTCACCAAAAGAGTACTTTTTGTGACGAAAATTCATAGCGCCACTAAAAAATTGTCATTAATAGCAAAATTTGTTGTAGTGTCAATTTCTTCAAATGAAAGGTCAAAAGATTTGAATAAAATGTTGACGCTATACAATCATTGTCGATTGGTTTTGAACTGAAATCATTTGGACTGAGAACATCAATTATTCCTGTTGACAAATCATGGGAATTGTCGATTATTTTTGGCCCAAGGCGAAAAACGGTTGATGCCAAAGGCGAAAAGCAATCGATTGTTTCTTTAAGAAAGTCGACAGTTTATGAATTTAGGCTACCCAAAACTTTAAAGGCATAAACCAATCAACAGTTCTTTTAAACATGCCAACAGTTTTTGCTGTGATTTTAAAAAGTGGTGCATGATTCTAAAACATATTTCCTTAGATTTTGTCATGCACCATTTTGAATTCCAAAGACACATGAACTTACAAATGTTTCATTATCCATTTTTCAAGCATATATGCTTTATTGTTATTTTGAAACAAATTTATGTCATGAAAAGATTTTTATCGAAATAACTATTATGAAGTTTTTTATCATCAAAATAATTTCAAAAGCAAACAATAATATGTATATATATATTAGGACACAATATATTTCATGAGTATGCAACTATTCAAGTAAAATGACTTTTCCATTTATATGTACTCGTTTAAAATTACACATAAGTTGATTAACTTTCTTGTTACTCAACTAAGATAAAGTTTGCTCAATTTCTATTCTTTAAGCTCTAAAGCATCTTACTCTATTAAAAATATTGAATACTTGAGTTATAAGTAAAAGATAGATACAACTAACCTTCTAAATATTATTACTTGATTTACAACTTGAAGATTGGAGCTTGATCGAATTCCTAAGTATTTCTTAATGCTTGATTCAACAAGATCTAAACATTTGAATATTTTGCTTACCAAGCAACAAACATTCAAACTTCAAGTTCTTTAAGCATTCTTCCATTTTAGAACGTTAAGAACTTTGAGTATTTGTTACCAAATATCAATAGACAATTTAAACTTCTTTGCATTAGAACTCAAGTACCATTACTTGACTATATGATCATTTACTCAAGGATTTGATATTTGTCACTTAAGCATCAAGTATGTATCTTAAACACATTGCTTTTAAACCATGAGTAATGCTAACTCCTAAACTTGATGTCCTGCAAAGGCCCTTTGACGGTCAAGTCAGTAGGCAGGAAAACAAAAAGTTGTGAAAATAAATGACGTGTTTTGGAAAGGAAAGTTTGAGAGAATCTAGATTGGTTACTAGATGTTTCGATCTTGCCAATCGTGTTGTGTCTTGCCTTTTATAGAATTCTGGGTCCCACTGATTGGTTGGGACATGTGTACAATGCCTTGCTGGCCTCTTGGAGAGGATGCCCGAAGAGGCTTCCCAAGAGAGAGAACTCTTGGAGATAAATCCTCCAAAGGGCTTTCGGAGAGAGGCCACCGAAAGCCACTAGAAGGCTTCTGATTAAAAATTATGATATTGTGGCCTTCTCCCCGAGAGCTCCTCTCTCCGAGAGAACTCTCTCGAAAAGAGAGAGAGGGAAGAGTACCACAATATCACTACATAATATATGTATTATACCCTAGTATACTTGATACGAATTTAATTTCTTATTTCTAAACCAAATAAATTTTCAAGTTTCACTATTTCATAGTATGTGCTACTATTCAATTATTAATAAAAAATTTCTCAATCCTAAGTTTTACAACTTTTACTTAGGAAATGATTCTAAAAACTATTTGCCACAATAATCATTTTTTCAAATCACTCAAATATCAAAATTTTGAATAATCTCACATATACATTAAAATTTGGAATAGTTATACATTAAACTTAATTTTTGATAATTTTTCTTCAAAAATCAATTTCCCAAATATTCAAGAAAATCTTGATAACTACACTAGCACCCCAAACATCCAAAAATTGATGTTTAAAAATCGTAAAGAACTTTGTGTAGTCCCACTAATATCATAATTTTCAATTTATTCATCAATCAAATAGGTTTTATTGATTTTTCCTCATAAATTTACATTTCAAAATTCTGTAAAATGTTTAGGTGTTATAGGGAGAGTATTAGAGATACTTATATTTGTCTTGGCCTAACTAACTTTTACTTGTTTATAATATGCCTTCGAGTGACCTTTCTGTCAGTAGAGTATAAATTGGAGTTTTGTCACCATGCCGGTAGTCAATAGAGAATTCCTTGGGTTTGTTCTACTTGGGGCATCATTTTTCCCTCCACCCCTTCTAGTAAAGGCACACATTCTCTTAGTTGTAGAACCAACATTGGAACATTCTTGGAGAGCCTTGAATGGAGGGGATTAGCAAGCACCCTTCATAGCCATGAACCCTCGAGGGTTAATCCTTTCATCGCTCCCCTCCTTAGTCTTCTCTTTCATCTATTGCTTCTCACAGTTTCTTTATTTTTTTACATGGTCTAGCTTTATCTCTACAAGTATGCATAATAAATACATATATATTTTCATTATGGAAAAACTACTTGTTTTTTTCGTTGGGATTTTTGTTGCTATCGTCATTTTAGTAAATGCCAACTATGGTGGTGTAATCGCAAGTATAATGAAAAGACTTGCTACTATAGCCTAGGTACACGGGCTACCCATTCACAAGTAATGCCCCTAATAAGTGTACATGCATATATACTCACAAATCTTATCAATTTGATGGTCTTTTCATATGTTTTTTTTCTCTTTCTTTCTTTTTTTTTTTTTATGCGCATGTATGTTTGTGTGTGGAAGTGCCTTAAACTGAAGTGAGAAGTCAAATCAACTTAATTAAGGAAAGGAAAAGATAGTTCTAGGAATTTTAGAGGGATGGAATGATGGAACCTTTTGTACCCATCGGAGTACAAGGAGACCTGACATGCCTTTTTTTTCAATGGTTAGCAAAGATGGATTGTTAGGGCTCATCAACAAGCGACTACAACAATGTGGGTCAAACTGGGGATTAGTCGCCTTGAGTCAACAAATCACTTCATTATTGGTCACACCATTCCTTCATTTTCTAAATTTAACTTAGCAAGTGTTGTAGGGAGAGGGAAACATTGCTCTTTTCTTCAATTTTAATAAAAATAGAGTTTTATCTTTGCCTTTATCCTTTGGATCCTTTACCAAGCTATGCAACTCTGAAGAGCCAAACTTTTGCTACATTTGGTATAAAGAGATAGAGAAACATATGAATCTCTCAATGAAAGGTGATTGTCATGGCTAACCTTGAGCTTTTTTAATGACTTAAGCATGCCACGAGTCAACCTAACAGTTGAAGAAAGAGTTTCTTTGTGTCAACAAAAAGCAATAACGTCGTAATCACTGGTTTATCATCACTTTCTCTCATTTACCAACTTGCAACTATAGGAACAGCGATACGCCATAAGGGATTTGAAAGATAACACCAACTTTAAGTGGATTAATGCAAGGGATGAAATAGGTTTTTAAAACTTTTTCAAAAATACAGCCATTACACAATGGAAGCAAAACAAAAACCCTTGCAAGACTTAGTATAAGGCATCCATATGCATAATAAAACCATTCATCCATAGGGGGTTGAATATCATATACCTCAAGCGGATGAAGAAGCTATCGGTTGTCTGATGCATCCAAGCCCCAAAGCTCTTGGCCTTCTGTTAAGCTCCCATGGACCGCTCTTTAAACCTACTAGCTTGGATGACTAATCCACTCTCACACATTCAAGGGACCTAGTCCATCCAAGCCTAAGCCACACTGAATCCTTTTAATGGATGTGTGCTAGCTTGTCTTAACAAAGGTGAGCCAAAGCTGTCGGTGGTTCTTAAGGATGACAGTCAGTCGTCTCATGACCAAGGATCAACTCAAGAAAAAAAGAAGAAAATGGGAGATGGTTGTTGGCTTCTCGATCAAGAAGAAGAAGAAGTAGGTGAGAGCAAAAGCAAGAAAATGGAGAAGTAAGCAGTCAATAGCTTGCTTAGCACGCTCGTACTTCATAATCTCTCTTCTCTTTTCTCCTTTTAATCTCCTTTGTATCTTTCCTCATTTAATGCTCTGCAAAGAGTATGATGAGAATGGCAACAAGAGATGGAAGCACGCAGGTGAAATCTCAGTTACAAAACTATCTATCGTTTTAGCCTATTCAAACGAAGCAATCAATTATCCAAAAGTAATTGTTAACTTCTTTGTGCCTCTAACTTTAACTTTTAGTTTATTGCATCTAGGCCTCACTATTAACTCTTAATAGCTTTTCTATTAACTCTTATGGAACTAAGACCCCTATTAACTCTTAATGGTCTCCCACTATTAACTCTTAATTGTTGATCCTTTTTGTTAACTCTTAACAACATCCAAAATCATTAACTCCTTAATGACGAAGAACACCTTAACAACAATGGATCACTAATCCAATGTGTTGTGACTTTCTAAGTTCACAACCATAGTGCAATCAGGATATGTCAAATTCTTTGACTTTGATCAAACATTTTGATCTATTATGAGAATCTCTCCATCTTCTCAAAACACTCTAAAAGATCCTAAGTATCTTCTAGCATAGATTTAGGACAATCTTAATGGCTAACAAGTCAATACATCTCATAAACTTATTTAGGCTTTTGATTATAGTGTATTATAATCATTTCACTAACTAACATCTCGATCGAGTGAGAGCTATGGACTAACTAAATTCACATGACTCAATAATTATGTCAGATCGAGTATGGTGTGATCGAGATGACACATCGAAACTCCTTTTGATATCGGAAAGTCTTTTTCGATAGTGTGAACCCTAGCTAAAGGTTTTCGAACCACAACCAACTAAAACGACATAGGATGTTCACCTCACGTCAGAGGTTAATGGATCCCATCAATGAACATCTGCCTCTATACACCACTGCACATAAACCATATAGAGAGCATTTCCACCTTTTACACCAGATGGTTCAGCTCAAAGGTAAATCCCTAACACTAATGTATAAGACAATTCTATTGCCTTTGCTCAAAGGACCAAATTCACAATTGAAAACCAGTAACAGATTATTAATTTTCTCAGCCATGTGATATATGTTACATGCGTTACATTTAGTAGATGTTCAACTAATATTTACCCACATGTTTACTATTTGCATCTCATGCAATATTTCATATGAGTCACCATCCATTATCATTGACATCTCATGCTAATTAGTGGTTGTGGGCCATGTGTTAGTCCATAATTGATTAATCATATTATATTTTGATAAATTTGAGGATCGGGAATCACTTTAAGAAATTTCAAACTAAGGATTTTTGCTACATATTTTTAACAACTTACGAATAAGATTTTTATCAGGATATTTAAGCACTTATTCATATACAAAAAGAGAGTTATGAATGAAGATATGACCATTTATAAATTTACAATAATACATCATTAGTCCATATTACATATATTAGATGTAATCTAAATCTAATATTAGGACACTAACACAAACAAAATTTGCCTAAGCGATGATGGCGAAGAATGATGAATCGATTGGCACATCTCCAAGATCATTATGGATATGTGCGCTCAAAACGGCATGGTCTTTGTGAAATTAGGTGACAGAGACTTTTGTGAAATTAGGTGATAGAGACTGAACTACAGGAGTAGGGAAACAATGAAAAGCATCACAAGTTAGGGCTAAGAGATTTTTAACTTGTCTTAACTAGGGAGCTTGGAATGGGTATGAAATTGATAAAAAATGGAGATGATGTTTGCTAGTGATTCTCTGTCAATCTAAACTTTCGTTGTAAGTCGTTCCCACAAATGACATGATTGATGATGTCACAAATTGCACCATCATTGTTTGAGTTAATGACCAACACTTTGTCAGTTGGAGTGATCAGATTTTTTAGCCAAACTTGCAAAATAAGAGGTTAAGGCTATTCAAGTTTGTCTTTGAAAAGGCTCTTTGATGCTCAAATTAATATGATTGAAAGGCATAGAGGAAAGACAACCATTGAAGAGAAAACATAAACGATTAAATATAAGAGAGAGAGAGATATGAGGCTTAGCAATAAAAAGAGTAACCCTTAAATCTTTTATAGCCCGACCTCGTGAGCATAGGTTTCCAACTTAGGCTCCCTTTCGATGGATTGAGTGTTGGCTTTAACCTGGGATTTCTACTAAAGGACCTAACTAGGCTTGGATCTAAATTTCATATTGGGTTTACCTTAGCCCACATTAATCTTGTGTGGATTATCATTGCATCAAATATATACATAAAAGTATTTTTTGTTATTTAAACATTAATATTAAAAATTCTCAATGTATTATTATTTATGAATTATATTCTCCTGTATAAATATCGTGTATGAAATTTATATGCAAATATATCCAATTTCTTTTGTAACAAACATAAGAAATGAACCATCAGAAGGAATAGAGTAACGGGCCCAGGCCCAAATGTTCCCGTTTAGTCCGCAATGAGCAGAATACCCTTCCCCTCCTAACCCTATCTCCAGGGGTATTACAGACAACTAGGCCACTATAAAAGTAAATATCAACGCCAGATTAGGGATCAAGGATGAGGCTCGCCTGGAGAGATGGGAATTTGGGGGCTGTTACCCCTCTCCGTAGATGCAGGCTGATCGGCTGAGAGCCAATGATTCAGTTCCAGACTCAACAGCCCCATTCCGTAAGAATCTCATGTATCTACTTAGCCAAAAAAAAAAAAAAAAAGATCTGTTTTCTTTGATTGCGGCTTCTGTTCTTAAGATCTGGTTTCCGAATCAAGAACAGATCTGCCCTTGCTTTCCATTCTATTCTCCTTTTCCGAGCATTGAGGCTTTGTTTGGAAAAGATCAGTTCGTAATGGAAAGGAATGGAATGGAAAGTATCGTGGTTGTTCCGTTGTAGAAAACATTTTCCGGTTAATGAAGAGAGGGAAATTTGCAAAAATAGGACTCTCGGTACTAAACTTTGCAAAAATAGGACACTTCGAAAATTTTTGCAAAACGGGATTGAGGCTTCGCTAACCTCACAGAGAGATGGGATGTTTCTGAGGGTGGTTGCCCCTCTCTGTGCTGGAGTTCGACGCCGATGATTTCAGTTTCAGATCCAAAATCAACAACCCTTTGGGTGTGTGTGTTGGCGCACGGTACTTTGTAGTTCGTGCATGAATGGATATATATATCGCCATCTTCGTCCTCGCTTTTCTTGTTCTATTCCGAGTTCATAAAGGGGCTGTGATGATAATTTATCTGGGTCGTCCAGATCAGTGTTGGCTGGGGAGGGAACGGACCCTTTTCTTGGCGGGGCGACCCGGATGCCCAGTGATCCAAGAGATTACTCGGCTGATACATTACTCATTTTAACAAACGCTCCCCAAGGAAGGTGCTTGGCTAGGCTTATTTTTCCGACTAATATTCGGATTAAGAGGGTGCTTATTTTTAATATTCGGAGTAAAACTCGATCTCTTGTTGCTTGGCAGCCGATGTCTGCGGCCGAGACAGGGTCAAATCTCTCCTCAGCCCGGTGATCAGTTTAGATCTGAGCCTCAAAATGAATACACTTTATACATGTTAACCTGTCGATCGGTCCTTATGTGCAATTTATTTGTTTAGTAGGTGTTAATCTAATTAACTTTTTTATTTCTAAGTTGTGGATGCTAATTAAAAGATGTTTGATCAAGTTTATGCACTGAAAGAAAAAGTTGCCCAAAGGGCATCTAAATCCTGAATCTTTCTGTGCTTATGCTTGAGAAAGGCCTATATTTGGCCATCATTTGATGACTGCTTGCTTTCTGAAGAATTATTTTGAGTTAAAACAATTCATCGTTCAGTTGGATCTTCTTAGAAATATTCTTAGTATTATCATGTATCTTTGTTTTTAGCTTTGTTCTAGATTTTCAAATAAAGACATTAATGGTGAGTTTAAATTATTTCTTTTTGATTCTTGAAAGATCTCAAAAATTGCATAGGAAATGCAATATATCAAGCAATTCATCTTTCTGTTAGATAGCTAAATTCTTGCTTGAATTATCGTTTGCATTTTAGGAATAGAAGGATAAAGATTAATTTTACTCTCTTAATCATATCTTTTTTATGTGTGAGAAGAAATTGTGCTTATACTTTGGGGGATCACTTCATATGGATAGATATGAAATTCTCCTCTATTGCTTTTCTTTGGTTTTCTATTTCTTATGCTCTGAAAGAATAGATAAATCTTGTGATCTTCCTATTATATGTGTTGTTTATACCTTCTAATGAGTGCCTGCAATATTTGTTCTCTGCACCTTACCTAGGGGGAAGGTATTTATGCTCTAGATATTTTTAAATCAAAAAATTATTCTTTTAATCGTCTAATATGCTTCTTAGAATGAATTCTGTGTTTCTCTCAAGAAAAAGGTTCAAGATATGAGCTGATGACTCGTAATGGTTAATCTGGTGATTTTGGTTATAAGACAAAATTTTGAGAATTAACTTTTTTAAGAAGGATTGGATATAATACTTCAAATTTTTAAAAGAGTAAGCTAAGGAAATTATGAGTACAAAATATTTTAAGGGGTGTTAGATAAAATACTTAAAATTTTTAAAAAATTTATATTCTAAAAATAAAATTTAAATTAATTAAAATTAGACTTGAAAGGGATTTAGTGATAATTTGGTGAATTATCGAACCTTGAAGAGAAATTGATGACAGCCAAGACGTGAATTCACAAAGAATTGTTCCTATTATAATTTTGATTTGAATTGTACGATAGGTCATTGCTAATTTAAGAAGCCAACTTTGAGTGCAAAATTTGTCCAAACCCAATCAAGTTGGGTTGAATCCAATAATAGATATCATAGACAGATCAACCAAATTTGATTTGAATTTTTGCTTGGATTCGATTGCAACCGATTGGAAATGTAGAATGATGAAGAAATCTTGTGAAACCTAAAGAAATAAGACCAAGAATTAATGAAATATGGCTGACGTATGCACGTATAAGCAAATTTGGAATACTCACTACAAGAAGATGATGGTGAAGCTTGGATTTGGATTGTTGATGGAAGTAAATGATGTGACGATATAAAGACTGATAGAGATGATCGAAGAAGACAACTGAGTCATCAAACTGTGGGTAGTAGCAGTGGAGACAATATCGATAGGATGAAAGAAGGGACCATCATCTATAAATACTAATGGTTGTCCTTGTTTTATAAGCACAATGAAAAAGAGAGAAGAGGAAGAAGAAAATGAGAGAAAATCAAGATTTTTGGTCGCTAAAGAAGATGAAGAGGCGAGGTGGTTCCAATGTTTTTTAGCCTTTTTTCTAAAAGTAAGGAGTAGCAACAAAGGTTGTTGATGGCCTGAGAATGGCTAATAGTGGCTTTCAGCAACAACAATAGTAACTGAGGTTGCCTGGAGAATGGTTGGTAACAAATTGGCTTTTGGGGATGGAAGGGGAAAGTGTGACAAATTTTCAAAAAATTCCAAGTTTTGAAATGATATTTCTATCCAAATGTTTTGGCTTATTGCACATAAACTTGTTATTTTCTATTTACTATGCAAATGCCTTTTGATTTTCTTCAAATTGCACCAACACTTTACAATTTACATTTTAGTACGCACGAGATTGTTTAATTGGCATAAATTACACTATATCCTTGAAATTTATGTGCGAACATGAAGTTTATTATTATTACATTTAAACTTGTTTTTCAATAGTAAGCATGCATATGTGACTATATCATTATCCTCTATGACTTAATGGGTAAACGAGGAGGACATTGCTATTGATAGGTGATTAGCATGTCATCTTGAATCTTGAATCAAATAACATAAATTCGCTTGATAAATAATAAACGTTGATTATTTTATGCATATCATGTACACTGTTATCACTATAACTTTTAATGCCTTTGTCAATTCTTTGTAGTTCCAAAACCTAAATTTTTCTAAATATATTATTATTATTATTATGAGTTATATTCTGTTATAAAAAAAGTTTTCATTATAAATGTCCGAAATAATGATGGATTGAATTAATAAGAGGTTAAAAATCCATCTGTCCATGCAAGTGTTTGAAACATTGGGTTTGTTCATGGTGAATTCATTTAAATATCTAAAGGTTTTTGTGATTTTTTTTTCAAACATCTCATGAAAGAGATTTTTTAAATTGATAAAAAACTATTTTGAGTTAAAAAAAAACGCCAATTATTGTCTCAGCCCATTGGTGATCTGAAATCTTTTCAATTGTTGGAATACCTTCATTATTAGTTATATATTGGTGGTATGTCACCAATAATTGGTGAAATCTCAATTGTGAATACATCGGAAGATGTATAGGCAGCCGTAATGAAACACACGCAACGATTGGATACAACTGAAAAGAGTTTAATTCTTGGCTTTGATATCAATCATAGAAAAGAGTTTTATAATATATCATCTAATCATGTTGATTAAGATTAATTACAATCTTATTGAATTTTTAAATTTATTACTTCATAATTTTCATTCAGTTAAGAGACGTTGTGATAAAAAGATTGTATTACAAGATAATCGTTAATTATAATAACTTTCACAATGAATAAATTTCATTATCAATATATTATTAGACGTCACTTAACATTATTAGAATATCTTAAGAAGATGAAGAAAGAGCAAGTGAGCGCGCACGCAAGGCAACCATCACCTTCGGTAGAACCGACAGCCTTCTTCTTCGGCAAAGTAAATCAAGGCGACAGGCGAGCAAGGTGTTGCAGCAATGGTCACTGGCGAACAAGAAGCAGGTAACCAGAATTGTTGGCAACTGGTGAGCAGCGAGCAACCTGCTCAGGCAAGGAGTTGCAGTGACGAGTAGTTCGGTGGAATAATGAACTGCGATGGTCGACAAGTGTTGCCGACATTCTATTTTCTGATGGCTACTTTGGCATTGGCAAGAGTTGCCAGCAACTTTCTCCAACGAGTTTCCGTTGGCGTATTCCGGCAAGCGTTGTTGGCAATTTTTCAAACTCTTGCCTCTCACTTAATCCCGTCGTTTGATAGCTCATGAGATGAATTAGCCGTGAACAACGGTTACATCTCTCACTCACCTCCGTGTAAATTTTGTTTAGCACAAAAAATTTGCGAACGATTTCAATGTCCCTAGCTTAGTGTGAACCGACTAAGCCCCCCACGGCTAAAGGATGACAAAATCTACATGCAGAAATTGTTTTTACACCACGATATCTTCTAACCAAATATATAATCAGTTTATTGCATGCAATGCGAAAATACAATGCCTAAGCATTCAAGTATCATACGATTTGTATTCATTTCCGTCCCTTTTTTCATCGGGTAAATTTTTTTAAAAAAGTACACACATCCATGCGAGTTTCTCAAACCTGGGTTTTTCGTGAGATGATTTCTTTTTTTTCAAAAAAATACATATTTATACGAATATTTGTTAGTGTTGTGGGTTGTATTGAACACGACATAACTAAAGAAGGCATATGATCTTTGCAAGTTAAAATTAGTTCAAAAAAAACAAAGCATCCTATTGTCTCAATCCATATTCAACGAAAAAGTTCAAACTTTTTTCTCTCTCAAATGTTAAATGCCCATTTATTCAGGAAAATTCATCATAATTAAGATTACTGTCCAATTAGGTCTAAAGATGTTAATCTATTGAAAGCCGTCTCTATCAGCCAGAATAAACTACAACTTGAAAAAAGCAAATTCAGATTTTTTTTTTTTCCTTTTAAGAAGAAATCAATTTTAAACAATTAGAAGAACAAATAAATCAGCCTACTTCTCAACAACAAATACAAAAATTCAGAAACAATTAGAAACAGAGGGTACCAAATGCTTTTTCGCTCATGATAGTTTGGTCCAATATGAGGCTGATTTTGATAGTTAAATGCTGACTACAAGCATGGAAAATTTCCTGATATGCTTTCGGCTTTTGTCTATGTACAAAAACTTAGTGATCATGTTTGCAAAAACCATCCATAACTTATAAACAGATGCCTTTATGGAGGGACTCATTCGAGGTTCAGATGCTAACCGATCAGTGGGCTGAGGGGGGAATTGACCTGCCATGGCTGCAGCCATCGGTTGCCAAGTGACAAAGAAAACGGACGGCAGCTAAGCACCCCCGCTAGTGAAAACTAACGGGGGTTATGTTCACCCGTTGAAGGGGGTGAACTAAGGGGGTGAACAAAATCGCACTCGAAAAGTGAAGGCAGCCAAGCACCTCTTCCTAGGGGGGTGTTTGCCTTACCAGTTTGACCACTTGCAAGATATTATCACCCGATTAAAAAAAAGGGTAAGCCAGGCATCCTTTGTATCTATCTATCTATCTATCTATCTATATATATATATATATATATATCACCCGATTAATTTCTTGGATCACTGGCCATCCGGGTTGCCCCGCCAAGAAAAGGGTCGGATCCCACCCAGCCAACACTGATCTGGACACAGTAAGCTCATCATCATAGCCCCTTTAAGAAGTTGGAAAGAAAGAAAGAAAGAAGAAGAAGAAGAAGAAGAAGCAGATGCTGATATACGTATGTATGTATATGTGCAGCACAAACACAGAGTAACGTGCGCCAACACACACACCCAAAGGGCTGTTGATTTTTTGCAGATGGATCTGAAATCATCGGCCTCGAATACCAGTACAGAGAGGGGCAACCACCCCCAAGAAACATCCCATCTCTCTGTGAAACAGCGAAGCCTCAATCGGGTTCATTTTCCGGGCCACCGTATTTACAGTACGTTTGGAAGAAAGCATGGAATGGCAATACTTCCATTCTACCCTTTTCCGTCCTTTTCCATTACTAAGAAATAGAATGGATTCATGGAAAGAAAAGAAACAGAACGGAAAGCAACAGCCGATCTATTTTCTGATTCGGAATCCAGTTCTTACGAACAGAAACCGCAATCAAACAAAACAGATCGTGATGTTCTTTATTATTATTATTATTATTATTATTATTATTGCTAAGAGGCTGTTTGGCTTAGCGGTTTGACCGCTTATAAGATATCTTACCGAAAGGGGCTGTTGAGTTTGAGAACTGAATCATCGACTCTCAGACGAAGCCGATCGATCTGAGAAGACAGAGATCGGCATCTACGAAGAGGGGCAACAGCCTCCGCAAATCCCCAGCTCTCCGATCGAGCCTCATCCTGAATCTGATCGCCATTTTAGAACCCTATCCCGTTCTGGATATTTTGGATTTTATAGTGGTCTAGTTTCCTGTTTTACCCGTGGAGGTAGGGTTGGGGTATTCGCGGAGAGAAAGGGTATTCCAGTCATTGTACTGAAAGGGTATTCCTGTAATAGTACAGGATTAAAGGAAGGGAAACTTCTACAGCCAGCCCACATCCTTCCTCTTCACAACCCACACTAATTTAATTTTTATTTTTACAATCACCATTAATTAGTCAGCACAGTCCACAAATCTCAAGTTTACCCTCCCTTCTTCTGTTCCCCTTGCACTCGCGTCTCTCAAACTCAATCGACGACAACCAAGTGTCGGAAGGTTGAAGACTACAAAATCGGATAAGTGTACATATTTTTTTGACTGGGTTGGAACGGGAGGTTCTTGGGCAATAGGGGTTCAAGTAATCCCAATCGACGGTGGTCGTGTGGTTCCTGAACCCTCAATCGTCCCTCGTCAAGGTTCGAGGAACCCTCGTTGTCGATTGGGGGGTTGTAGAATCCCTGATCAGCGACTGAGGGTTTTGCAACCCCCGATCCTTGTTGGTCGGGGCTTTCTCGAACCCCCGATCGTCGTTGGTCGGGAGTTTAAGAAAGCCCAACCCTGAGCAGTTAGAGACTCCTCGAGTCCCCAACCACCCAGGGTCGGGGGTTCTACAACCCCCCGATCACCTTGGGCGGTCGGGGGCATCACCATGGGTGGTGGGGCTGTCACCTTTAATATTTTAATATTTATTTTATTTAATAAAAAAATAATTGATTTTTAAAAAAAAACATGAAGTTTTTAATGTTTTAAATTTTGATATTTAGAAATAATTTTAAATAAAAACAGTATAGTGCTCATACGATGCAATGCCATTAAAACAATACAATATCTGTTGTAACTCATCTACACGCGTGTCCGATCTATATAATTGTGTATACTTCACACGGAAAGATTGTAACTCTCCAATCAGATTATAATGAATATCTCTCTAGCTGTGCTCACTCATACCAAGAATTTAATATAAAATTTTATTTCTAATACATAACATTACTCAAGAATTTAATATAATATGTTATAGAAAAAATAAATTTAATATAAAAATGTGACTTAAAAGTGTTGAAGCACAACTTCATTTTAACTTTGGACAAAATGTGACTTAAAAGTGTATAATATTACTTAAAAATTTAATATAAAAATATGTAAAAAAAAATAAAACATAAATACATAAAATCGATCCTCAATCTCGAGAGGTCGGGAAACCTAGGGTTTCCCAACCTCCTGTGCTTGGGGAAACAAGAGTTCCCCAACCGCCTGTAGTGGGGAATCTTTGAGTTCCCCGACAACTCACGATCGGGAAAGTCAAGGTTGTAACCTGCAATTGGGAAAGTTAGGCTTTCCTGACCGTGGACTGTCGGTGAACTTAGGCTTCCCCGATAGCCCACTGTGGGGGAAACCTGAGTTTCGCGATCGCCTGGGTTCCCTACCCTAATTCGTCGAAATCGTTGTCAAATATTTTTTTGTGCAACTCATTTAACCCAAAATTACAAGAGTATGAGCTGTTGCTGTTGTTGCTTATTGTCTACTAGCTGCTGCTTCATTGTATATTCCTCCTAAAACTCTTTCCATTTCAGAAATGGCTACAAGTGATGGGAGAAAGTTAGGACAAGTGATTGGAGAAAATCAGGTGATCAGAGAAATGGATGCATAAGGAAGGAAGTAGGCTGTGAAAAGCAAGGAAGTGGGTTGTGATTAGAGAATTGATTTCTTGTTAGAAGGGTAATAAAGGGTTTTTAATATAGGATAGTTTAAGAATATAAACTGTAGGCTGTGAATGGTAATAAAGTGGGTTGGGATAGAATTTTCCTAAAGGAATGAGTCAATGAATTGAGAAGGGAGGTTGCGTGACAGTCTCTCTTTCTTAAGTAAAATTTTTGTTATCATGCGACACCAAATTTTCTTCATATGCTAATTTATCTTTATTTAATAACAATTTTTTAAATCAATATAATATCTTTACTTATATTTTTTTACCCAAAGATTTTGTTGATATCATTAATAAATTATAATACTAAATTAACTGTCATAAGAAGTAAAGTAACATAATAGTCATTTTACTCTGATAGATGAGTGACACTCATGGAGTTAATTGCAATTTTCTACTTTCTCACACATATTCATTCTCTTTCTCTATTCTCTCTCACTATGTATAATGTATTGTGTCCTCTCTATCTTTCTCTCTTGTCACACTGATTTTTTGTCTTGGCTTCCTTAACCAAAAAAAATATATATTTCATTTATAAAAGAATGTAATCACCAAAAGTACCTATAAACTAAAAATGTAAATATGCTAAAAGTAAATGAATTAAATATCTTTAAACAAATCCTAAAAAGAATGTTTGAATTATTAAAAATATGTTTAAAAATACATTCCCTAAATTATATATCTAAAAGAATATTTATTGACATTTCAATTATTATTTAAAAATATATTTGATAGTTATCGATTGATACTTATACTTATTCGAGTATCCTTATTTCAGTTGAATAAGTATTATCATCAATCGAATACTTTGATAGAACAAAGAACAAAGCTCTACATGTCGTTATCAAATTGACTGCTAGGATATATATTTGAGTGATAACATAAAAAAACTAATATATGAATTTAGACAATCGAGTATTCTTTCTATAGCATATCTGAAAATTGATTGAAAGGTATCAGGTGTTCGAGTAGTGTTATCCATCCAATTGAGTATGTAGTTTTATCTAGTCAAGTGAATTAGATATGATAGAGAATAGCTCTCTTTAGTCTACAAAATGTTATGGACTGGAGATTTGTCCATTCAAGTGAACTTGAGTCCAATCGACTCAAACAAAATATTTTTCGCATAATATGCCAATTCATTTGAATACTTCTTTTCATCAGTCGAGTGGTGTAAAGTTGAATTGAATTTTTGCAAAGCAACCTGCTCTGAAACCAATTATTAGATTGTGTAAACAATGGTATCGCACACCCAATATGAGGGGTGAATTAGGTCTTCTAAAAATTGTTGAGGCTTTGAAAATTTTTTGCTTACAAATGAGGTTTTAGTACAATAAAATAATGAGTATAAGATGATACTTATGAGGTTTGAAGAAATGAACAATAAATTATGAAAACGAGTTAAGCAATTTATAATAGTTCGACTCAACTGGTCTAACCTACTACCTTAACTCATGAGACACCCCGATCCCCACTAACAGCCTATCACGAAGGACGGTTATGCCCGATTAACATAAAGTATTAAAATAATACGAGTGGCCTGGTGGGGTATAGGCTTCGTCGCCTCCAATTGTCGAGAACTCGAGTTCAAAATACATAGACAACATAAATTCACTAGAGTCTTGCTTCTGATCAGGCCTTATAAGCAGATTAATAAGTTGCAATATAAACATATTTTCGATCCACACATAGTGTTCACTATAAAATAAAATCCAACAGACAAATAACAGTTATTGGAAGCTTGGTCATATGTCAACATACACAGATAAGGTTCAACACGACTACTAAATGTGAAAATTACAAACCACTTGACCCACACTCCATCACGGACTGCCACACTCATCAACTGGCTAGTCGTCGACACACACCACCTTTCCCTTACTGGACTCCGTGCCATCTGGGTGGTTAGTGGGAATAAATAGGTGAGTCCGGGGACTCAGTAAATGCAATATGCAATGTAGTAAATTAATGAGTATGACATCATAGATAGAAATGAAATCCAGCGTGCATGTAAGCCCGTCCACCGCATCTATCTCAAGCTCTAGGTGACCCCTAGTGGTTCCCTTTATGACCCTATCTTAAAACTCTCACGGTCAGAAATCCACCACCCCATGCCTAGACACTCCCTTAACATCTTATGCAAGTCATGCTAAAAGTAATTTATACACAAAACAAATTAAACCCTTACCTCAAAATGTGTGCTCAGATAATTTCCTGACTTTGGCATGCTCCTTTAGCCCCCAAATTAATTCTTAGAATTTTTTAAATTTTTTCAAAAGCTTTTTCCATTTTTTCCTATTTTTCTTCTATTTCCTTTCCTTTCTTTTCTTTTCTTTCTTTTTTTCTTTTTCTTTTTTTTTCTTCATCCTTCTTTTTTTCCCCTACACATGAATAGTTCCAACGTGCCAGCCGCTACTCCGTCGACCACTTCTGCGCCTGCCGGTCGCCATTGTTGTCCTCGCCAACCTTCGTAAGCCTCGTCGAACGCCGCTGGACTTGCTCCGCCGCTGCCCCTGTTCCTTGGCCACACTGTCTAGCCATTGGCCACCCCTGACTACCGTGCACCTGCCAATTGTTGCTTCCACTGCCCATCACCTCCATAGCTGTCGCTACACAGCTTGAAGTTGCGACTGCCATAGCTGAATTCGACCATTTCAAGCCACCGCTCACCATTACCGGGGATGTTGGTCGATCACCACCGGCCATCCCCCAATCGACCAATATCTATCTCTCTTTATCTGCCACTAGTCCATTGTTTCACATATGAATCATTTAATTCACCCACAAACTTTGGGCACATGGGCAGACATATATAATTAGATATTATATTATAACTATATAATATATTATGTAATATGACATCCCAAAAAATTATTCATTTAATTCCAAATTTCTTCATCATCTCGCTTGGGTACTTTCTCTAATTGCAATTATACCCACAAATATTTAATTAATTCTCATCCAAAATTAATAACTCAAGACTTACTCGATAAGTATGTTTTTGTCCCAGTGTTCTCATAAGACCTTTGTTTTATCTCGAAACCATTTTAGTGTTAATCCTTACATAAAATCGGAGCCCCTTCAAGGTTCTATTGACTTTCTAGAAGTCCCTTACGATCATTCAATTTTTTTCAGGCTGTATAACAACTATACCGAAAACTGTTCCCATTTTAATTTCTTTCAGCGTCATAAATCTCGTTTCAAGATGTTTGTCAATATCTTACTATGTTTTTTTAATGATTTGATCAAAACTGCACATAACTCAATAAATCACGTTAAAACCCATAAATTAATTATTTCCAAAGTTAGGGATGTTATAACTCCTTATCAAGTATTTTCAAAAACCACTAAAACCTCTTACTTGATTCCAAATAGGCCTTTTAACACAATCGATAGAATTATAACCTCCTACTCTTACTGTTGTGCCATTAAAATAGGTTGAGTAAAATAATAATTTTTAAAGAAAAAATAAAAAGACTCACGACAGTATGCCACAAGCTCACTTGCGACAAAGGGCTTGTCGCAAAGGCCGCAGTGTGCCGTGAGCTCCCTTTGTGGCAGCGGCCTTATGGCAAGTCTTGTGGCAAGGCCTTGCGGTAGTGTGCCGCGAGCCCCCTTTGCGGAAGCGACCTTGCTGCAAGCCTTGTAACAAAGACTTGATTGCAGCCACACATCTCAAACATTATTCATTTAAATAGTGACATGTGTCGCACCAAGCATTCTTGATAAGTGTGCCTTATAAATACCCAACTACAGGACAGTGAAAAGGACTTTCGATTTGGGTAAAATCTTGACACTTTGACTGATTTTTCACTATTTTCTAGAATAGCTATCTGCATTCGGTACTGACTTAGGCATCGGAGGGTCGTTGTGAGCGAGGATTCCTGCGAGCCTTCTAACCCATTTCTGAGTAGCAACAGAGTCAAAACCTTACGGTGAAGGAGAAACCTTGTGGCGAAGGCAAATCCTTGCAGAGAGACCTAGCGACGAAGGCAAA
The DNA here is from genome assembly GCA_036245055.1 of Diospyros kaki. Taxonomy (NCBI): domain Eukaryota; kingdom Viridiplantae; phylum Streptophyta; class Magnoliopsida; order Ericales; family Ebenaceae; genus Diospyros; species Diospyros kaki. The sequence goes on from BSEG01000010.1 coordinate 9,184,584, forward strand.
ACCTTGCGGTGAGACCTTGTGGCAATGACAAATCCTTGCAGTGAGAACTAACGACGAAGGTAAAACCTTGTAGTGAGACCTTGTGGCGAAGGCAAAACCTTACGACGAGACCTTGTGGTGAAGCCTTGTTACAAAGGAGCTTATAGCGAAGACCTTGTTGTGAAAAAGCTTATGGCGAAGCCTTGTGTCGAAGAGCTTGCGGCGAAGACCTTGCAATGAAAGAGCTTGTGGCGAAGACCTTGCAGCGAGACTTTGTGGTGAAGCTTTGTTATGAAGGAGCTTGTGGTAAAGACCTTGTGGCGGGCATCCTTGTGGAGAATTCCTTTGAGGCAGATTCTCTTACAGCAACTTAACTTCACCGACACCAAGCTTGAGTGGACCCCACATCATAAATCTTAATTGTTGTATTTTTGGAAACAACAATTTGGCATCATTTGTGGGAAACGCTACAAAAATCCAATCTTAACACAAGATGCCGAGTGAGACAATATCAGCCAGTTTAGCGAACCTGCCTAACCCCACCCAAATGAGAGCTCATACCAAGATGGAAGCCACAACAAGCCCCAGTCAAATGCACCCTACGAGACTAGGATTTTCAGAAGATCACCTTGACAACGAAGTGCATTTAAGAAACTTTCCTATGCTCGAAGGTAACCAGACCATAGGACTGGGGGGTATGGAACGTTTAGAACAGGGAGAAGTACACATAATTGGATTGAGGAGACATACGATAGGTCGAGGGAAGAAAGTCCCACATGCAGCGTTCGTTAGTCAGGAGCAACACTCTTTTGGATAGCCTTTAATTCTAAATAGAAATCTCGGGGTGACTTCAGGACCTCTGGCACCCACGAGGATAGCTCCACCCACAATCTTACTCTCAGATTATGAACAATTGCAGAAGAATTTTAATGAGCTAAAACAACAGAATGATGAACTCAGGATGAACAATGAGGAGAATATAAGAAGACTACAAGGAATCACTACTTTGCTACATGAATTAATACCGGACATCCACATTCCCCACGAAGGACAAACCGATATGGGGGGAAAACATCGGAGATCCCAAGACAACCCTCCAAGGACCACACGACAGGGGATAAGAACTGAAACTCCAAGGCCGAATAACTAAGTCCCATAAAGGACAGACTCGAGAAGGAAACATGATAGGAGGGTGGGAAAATCTCTCATGTATAAAGAGACAATAGAAAGCACCCATTCAAGAGCTTCTTATGTCCCACCTCCTTGCAAAAACGAAGCAGAAAAGGAAACACTCAAGGCGTCTAACATGAAACGCCTCATAGAAGAGGTACTGAAGCTGAAGTAGGTAATGATGGTGCTAAAGGAAATGCCCCCGAAGGGGTTTCCTCTGTCCGAGGAACTCCAAAGCCAACCAGTGCAACCAAGGTTCAAGCTGCTGCAGCTATTGGTATACTTGGAGAATGAGGACCTGGAGAAGCACCTACAACACTTCGTTGCAATGACCGTGTTACATGGATGGAATGAGGTAACTAGGTGCAGAGCTTTCCCTTTTTCCCTTGCAGGACAGGCTCAATAGTGGTTCACTGAATTACCAGCAGGGCATATATGATCATTCAAACAGTTGAAGGAACAATTCCTAAAGCATTCTCTATCTGCATCCTGAAGAAGAATAGTGTTATATATCTGATGAGTTTGCGACAGAAGCCTAATGAGTCCCTTAAGCAATATATCGAGCAGTTCAGAGCCGTGACGTAGGAAGTAAGGGATCTCTTAGTCGGATTGGCGGTGTTAGCCCTGCTTGACAGAACTATATGCACTCTGCTTAAAAGATCCCTAGCCTTCTTCGAGTCAGATTCTATGACTGAATTATTTGATCGGGTAGAACAGTTTATCGTCCAAATAGAAATTTTGGACGCATGGGAAGGTAATAGAAGATGAAGGGAAACCCAGCCTGAAGTGCGAAGGGCCCTACAAAATTCAGAAGATGTTGGGGCCTAACACGTGCATACTACAGACGCTACAAGGCAAGGCGATGGGAAAAACTTGGAAAACCATGCACCTTAAGAGATACTTCCACACTTTATCAATCATTAACTCCAGGGAAGGGGATGAAGCATGAAACGTAGAGCCGATCTTGTCACAAAAAACGTTGACTGATCTGGCTGAGGGCCAGAATTGTCTTTAATTTTTCATTATAATAATATCCCCCAATAAATAAAAGAATATACCCCATGTGTACCCATGGAGTAGGCAAAACTATAAGTCGAACCATGTAAAATCTCTATAAGCTCAGATTATTTGTATGTGTCATAAAATGTGATGTAGGTATGGCAGCTCAAGTACAACCTACTCCGGAAGGTCAAGTTTCCTAGTGGCAATCTGGTGCCGACGACCTTAAGCTGGCCTGGGATCACTAGAAGATCCGATGCAAATGCCCGCAGACTCATCTAGATCCCTCGTTTGAGTTCGGTGCTATGCCTTTTTGGCTAGACCCAACTCCTTGGTTGACCTGACACTTAGGTCTCCCGGCAAACTCAGATGTCTAGTAGGAATCCTACGCCAGACCACTGGCCAAACCCAATTCCCTGAGGTAGACTAGCCCACAGAAAGCATGAAGAGGGATGGAATGGCCATGTGATAGTTCTCGCATGATTCCGCTAATCGGATTTAAGTCACCTAGTTGCAATCTAGTGCCGATGACCATGAGCTGGCCTGGGATCTCCAGAAGATCCGATGCATATGCCTGCAGACTCACACAGATCTCTCGTTTGAGTTCAGTACTATGCCTTTTTAGTTAGACCCAACTCCTTGGTTGATCTGGCACTTAGGTCTCCCAGCAAACTCCGATATTTGGTAGGAATCTCATGCCGGACCACTGGCCAAACTGAAATTTCCCAAGGTAGACTAGCCCACGGAAGGCATGAAGAGAGATGAAGCGGCTATGTGATAGTTATGGCATGATTCCGCTTATCGGAGTTAAGTCGCCTAGTCGCAATTTAGTGCCGATGACCATGAGATGGCCTGGGATCACTAGAAAATCTGATGCATATGCCCACAGACTCACCCAGATCCCTTGTTTGAGTTCGATGCTATGCCTTTTTGGATAAACCCAACTCCTTGGTTGATCTAGCGCTTAGGTCTCTCGGCAAACTCGGATATCTAGTAGGAATCCTGCGCCAAACCACTGGCCAAACCCAAATTCCCTAAGATAGATCAACCCTGAAAGATGGACATGGAGAACACAACAACCAATGCACTATGATCCATCTCGGGATCACTTGATGTTCAGAAGCCTATGCTTGAAGGCTCACTTGGACCTCTTGGTTAAGTCTAGTGCTATGCCCCCAAGCTAGACCCAACTCCTTGGCTGATTCGAAGCCTAGGCCTCCTGGAAGACTCGTATGTCTGATAAGAGTCTCGTGATGGACCTAGAGCCAAACCTAGATTGCTTATGGCAGACGAGCCCATAAGAGGAAGACAGGCATCCCCAGAAAGTTCTCCACTCAGAGAATACAAGTTTTCCCTCAAGATGTCTCCCAAAGGCTTAATAATAAGACACCCCCCAAACTAGAACACTAGGAGAACTCGAGGTCACAACACGGGTTCCATGATTTAAACCAAGGATATAACGCTTATTCCTCGTGGCGAATGGTTCTTCAATACGGATCTTGAAGGGGAGAGGAAGACGTCCGATCGTAGAAGCGGCTAAAGAAAAGCCTCCTAACTCCACAACAGGAGGGCGCTGGAAGTATGATGGGTGATGGAGAAATTACCACAGGAGGCAAAAACTGAGCTAATGGTAGTGCATCTCTATGCCACCCTTAATTCAATTGAAATTTTACTCTTCAAATTTTGTCTAAAGACAAAACAGAAGAGCGGGGGGCCAATTGTTGTGCCATTAAAATAGGTTGAGAAAAATGAGAATTTTTAAAGAAAATATAAAAAGGCTAGCTGTAGTGTGCCACAAGCCCACTTGCGGCAAAGGGCTTGCCGTAAGGGCCTTGCGACAGTGTGCCGTGAGCCCTTTTTGCGACAATGGCCTTGCGGAAAGCCTTGTGACAGTGTGCCGTCAGCCCCATTTGTGGAAGCGGCCTTGCTGCAAGCCTTATGGCAAGACCTTAAGGCAGTATGGTGCAAGGCCTTGCGGCAAGCCTTGTGACAAGGCCTTGCGGCAAAGACTTGATTGCAGCCACACACCTCGAACATGGTTCATTCAACAAGCGACACGTGTCAGCACCAAGCATCCTTAAGAATTGTGTCCTATGAATACCCAATTACAGGACATTGAAAAGGACTTCTGATTTGGGTAAACTCTCGACACTTTAACTAATTTTTCACTATTTTTGAGAATAGCTATCTGTATTCGATACTGACTTAAGCATCGAAGGATCGTCGCGGGTGAGGATTCCCGCGAGCCTTTTAACCCATTTCTAAGTATCAATAGGGTCAAAACCTTGTGACGAGACCTAGCAGCGAAGGCAAAACCTCGCGGTGAGACCTTGTGGAGAAGGAAAATCCTTGAAGTGAGACCTAGCGGCGAAGGCAAAACCTTGCAGCTAGACCTTGTGGTGAGGGAAAATCCTTGCGACAAAGGCAAAACCTTATAGCGAAACCTAGCGGCAAAGGTAAAACCTTGTGGTGTGACCTTGTGGCAAAGGAAAATCCTTATAGTGAGACCTAGTGGCGAAGGCAAAACCTTACGGCGAGACCTTGTGGTGTAACCTTGTTATGAATGAGCTTGTGGCAAAGACCTTGTTAAGAAAAAGCTTGTGGCGAAGAGCTTATGGGGAAAAAGCTTATGGCGAAGCCTTGTGGCGAAGGAGCTTGTGGCGAAGACCTTACAGCGAGACCTTGTGGTGAAACCTTGTTACGAAAGAGTTTGTAACGAGGACCCTGTTATGAAAAAGTTTATGGCAAAGCGTTGTGGCGAAGACCTTGTTGCAAAAAAGCTTGTGGAGAAGGCCTTGTGGCGAAAGAGCTTGTGGCGAAGCTTTGTTACGAAGGAGCTTGTGGCGAAGACCTTGTTACGAAAAAGCTTATGGCACTTTGTTACAAAAAAGCTTGTGGCGAAGACCTTGTGGTGAAGCCTTGTGGCAAAACCTTATGGTGAAGGAGCTTGTGGAGAAAGAGCTTGTGGTAAAGACCTTATGGCGAAATCCTTGCGACGAGCATCCTTGCGGCGAATTCCTTTGAGGTAGCTTCTCTTACAACAACCTAACTTCATCCGACACCAAACTTGAGTAGACCTCACATCATAAATTTTAATTATTGTATTTTTGGCAACAACACTTACAAAATAGGCTCTTTAGCAATCTTGTTAGGCAATATACAATGAATTTTGGAGAAGAGATGATCTGAGAGATAAATCTCCCAATTACAATTGATAAAGTTGTAACCTGGGAGCCAATCATAAAAGTTGTGAGTTGGTTGTATCTCTTATTAATCTCGGACATATCTTTGATTAATAAAAGTATTTTTCTTTTAATACTTGACAATACATTCATCTTTATGTTTTATCATTTAGATGAATCACAAAGAGTGTAGCAATATAAATCCGGTTATGATGAGATCATACTAATAAGATCAAATGAATGATGCTTCATTCTTAAACTATTCTTGATCATAGGACTATAGAGTGGGGTCTCTATAGTATCATCAAGACCAGTACACACTATGCATGCTTATAAGAAGAGTAGTTGATCTCATTGGCTACTTGTGGTAACACTAATGCAAGCGTGTAGGTGTTCATTAGTGAATGAGTTCACTGAATGACCTAACTTTAGAACATCCAAATAGTAATTCTTACTAAATGTCAATTGGGAGTTTGAGAATGAATTATCAGGTATGTGCCCACAAAGAGTACACAATTGTAAGAGAAGTGGCGAAATGATCAAATGGGGATCAAATTTAGATGAGGCATAACATAGTCACATACATGTTGCACATGCATGATATACTTATATGTACATTAGCACATTTACTATTTTGTGCAGAAGGGAAGAAAAATGATATCTTACAATGGAGAAAGTATTAGACTATGGGTTAGAGTCTCCCAGCATTTGTCATTGTGATGTGTAAGATATTGTTGAGGTTAGAAATGCATGGTGTAATCATGCATGGTAAAATAGATTTGTTGTATGCCTATTTATGTCTCATTGTTTCCCATTGCTTTACTTTTTCGTAAATTATACTTGATGGACCTTGTAGCTCAATTTGTTTACTTTGTGTCAATTCAGATAAGGGCAAAACAACAGTCGGCGATGAGTCTAGCCACATTTGATGTTGAGAGATGCGTAGTGTGTACAAAGTCTCATCAAGAGGAGGATCCTGGGAGTGTTTTGTTTCATTTTCAGCAAGGCATAGGGAAACAATTGTGTTGATGTAATTTTTCTTCATGCCACCTATGCTTTTTGTATTATATGGGTAGCTAAGCCCAGACCATACATGTTACTAGATGATGTTATATGAATGTCAAGTTCTATACTTTTAAATGTTAGTAAAATGTCATGAAAATACTGTTGGGATGCTTTGTTTCTATTTCTTAGCGAACTTCTCATGAATTGCCTATGCTAGCAGGTACTTTGGGAGGCAAGCTGTGACAGTAATCAAAGGCAGTCAAATTGAGTAATGTGATGAGATAAAGATTCAAAATATGAGTTGAGGACTCATAATGGTTAATCTCAAGACTTTGGTTATAAGACCAATAAAATTTTGAGGATGAATTTTCTTTAAGCGGGATTGAATGTAATATCCTAAATTTTTAAAAGAAATTTCAAAGAGTTAAGCTAAGGAAATACAAGTACAAAATATTTTAAGGGGTGTTGATATAATTCTCGAAAATATTTTAAAAAAATGGATATTCTAAAAATAAATTTTAAATTAATTAAAATTAGACCTGAAAAGGATTTAGTTATAATTTGACGAATTATCAAGCCTTAAGAGAAATCAATGAAAGCCAAAACATGAATTCACAAAGTATTGTCCTTATTATAATTTGTTTTAAATTAAGTAAGGTAGGTCATTGCTAATTTAAGGAGTTGTTGAAATCCACAAGAGGTTGGTGAAATATTTTACTTTGAACTCAACTAAAATTCAATGGGTTCAAACTAAAATGAAGCAAAAAATTGGTGTCAAAGTAAGCATAACTGAGAACACGATGGTACATTCGAATTTCACAATTGACCTTTGAATTGAAAATAATCAAGAATAAAAGATTTTGAAAAAAAAAAATTGTCTAAGACATGATGAGCAATTTGGTCAAGCTATTTTGAGTCAAAATTCCAAGAAAATGTTACGAATCGGATTAAACTATTTTATGACACTAAGAGGGGGCATGGAAAAAAACATGATATTTTTTACACCAATTTTAGAACACAAAAAAGCAAGATATTGAAGCCAAAAGTTAATAGAACTAAAGAAAGTGAAAAGAAAGCACCAACTAGCCTATTAGGCAAATTCAAAGATCAACCAAATTTGATTCGAAATTTTGCTTGGATTCAATTGCAACTGATTGGAAATGTAGAATGATGAAGAAATCCTGTGAAACCTAAAGAAATAAGACCAAGAATTAATGAAATATTGATGATGTATGCATGTATATACAAATATGGAATACTCACTACAACAAGAGGACGATGAAGCTTGGATTCGGATTGTTGATGGAGGTAAACGATGTGACAATATAAAGACTGATAGAGATGATTGAAAAAGACAACTAAGTTGTCAAGCTATGGGCAATAGCTGTGGAAACAATATCGATAGGATGAAACAAGGGACTATCATCTATAAATACTAATTCTTGTCTCTGTTCTTTAAGCATAACGAGAAATAGTGAGAAAGAAAAGGAAAAAATAAGAGAAAACGAAGATTTTTGGCTGCTAAAAAAGATGAAGAGATGAGGTGATTCTAATGTTTTTCAGCCTTTTTCTAATAGTGAGAAGTAGCAACAACGGTCGTTGATGGCCTAAGAATGGCTAATAGTGGCTTTCAATAGTAGCAAAGTGGCTTTTGGGGAAGAAAGGGGAAAGTGCGAGGAATTTTTAAAAAAATTTCAAAAGTGACATTTTTATCCAAAAGTTTTGGCATATTGCACAAAATTGTTATTTTCTATTTACCATGCATATGCATTTTGATTTTCTTCAAATTGCATCGACACCTTACAGTTTACATTTTATTACGCATGAGATTGTTTAATTGGCATAAATTGCATTATATCCTTAAAATTTATATACATACATGAAGTTTATGATTATTGCATTTAAACTTATTTATCAATGGTAAGCATGCATACGTGGCCATATTATTGTCCTCTATGATTTTAGTGAAGTAATGAGGGGTACATTGTTATTGAGGGGTTATTAGTATCTCATCTTAAATCAAATAATAGAAATTCATTTGATAAATAATAAACGTCGAATATCACCTCATTTTTCATAATAATTGTAAGAAGTGTATGCATATTAGGTACCTTGTTATCACTATAACCTTTAATGCCTTTGTCAATCCATTATAGTTCCAAAATCTAAAATTTTATAAATATATTATTATTATGAGTTAGATTCTCTTATAAAAAAGTTTTTACGATAAATGTCCTAAATAATGATGGATTGAGATAATAAGAGGTTAAAACTGGATTTCTCTCTCATTACAAAGATCAGTTTATTGCATGTGATGTGATAATGCGTTTCTGAAGTATTCAAGTATCATATGATTTGTATTGAATTTCATCATTTTTTTAGGAGATAAATTTTTTTAAAAAAAATACACACATTTTATGAGATGTGTATTTTTTAAAAATTTCATCGAATTGCTCGCCACTGCAACTGCTTATTGGCCATCTGCAACTCCTTCACTAAGCCAATTGCTCGCTATTCACCAGTTGCCTACAACTTCGATTGCCCACTTGCTACTCGTCGGTGACTGTCGCTGCAACACCTTGCCTGCTAGTCACTGCGAACTGTTTCGCCAAAGAAAAAGGCTGCTAGTTCCACAGAGTTTTGCTTTTTCTCCAAAAACTTCTTCAAGAAACTTCTACCTTGATATATATAAATATATATATGCAATGCCGAGGAGGATGGATACATTCAACCGTGTAAGCTTATAAATATACTAGCATTAACTGTGTCCGACCCGATGTAAATAATATTAAGATTAAAATATAATAATATTTATTAATATTATAAAAATATTATAAATATTAAAAAAAGATAAAAGTTAAAGTTATTGTATATTTATTAACGTTTTATAATGAAAAGAAAAAAAATTACTAAATCTATATATCAAAATATATCAGTAAGTGCTCTACAATATGAATAAATTAAATTAAAATTTAAATATCAAATAATACATACCAACGGCCGCCATGCCTGCGGCCATCAACGGGGAGGGGGGAAACCCCGGTTCAAGATCGAAGAACCTTGGGTTCCCAACCATGAGTGGTCAGGAACTCTTTGATTTTTATATTATTTTAATTAAAAAAAATTTCTTGTGCCTAAAATAAAAAATAGAATTAATAAAATAAAAATAGAATTAAAAACATAAAGAATTCTTTTTGAATATTTGCATATTTAAATAACTCAATAGGATAAATTAACCAATTTCATATTTCTTTAAGTATCAAAGATTTAACACCTAAAGATAAAAATATTAAATTTTGAATTAAGTTTCCTACTTTGATATCATTATTTGAATAAAGTTTTACACTAAAAATAACATTTGATCATCAATGATTTAAAAAAATAAGTTTTATTTCTTTTGAAATTGAATCATCCATGTCAAATTCTAAATATCAAATTCTTATAAATTAAAACTTACATGATATTTCAAAAAATTTCAAAAACTTACAATGTTGATATTTAAATGCTTTAAAAATTAAATTTAAAAAAATAAAAAAAATTAAAAAAGAGTCCCCAACCTTAGTATAAAAAAATTACAGTTTTGTCTTTTTTTATTTAAAAGATTTCAAATAAAATTAAGTATTGATATATCGAAATTAAAAAAAATTGTATATTAATTTTTTAAAAAATTACATTTTAAAAAAAATTAAAAATTTAAAAAAATTTGGACTCCCCGACAGGGGTCAGTTAGGGGCCCATGAGTCATCTCAGTCCACCATTGCCCCCTACTAGCCGCTCATAACACCCTACCCCCACCAGTCGTAGGCCTTCCTGCCTCCTTCACCATCGTTGCACCCGTTGGCCCCCTTACCTACCATCGTCCCTCTCGCCCCCCCTCACCACCGTCACACACGCTAGCTCCCCCACTAGTCGTCGACCCTTCTTTCCCCCTCACTGCTGTTGCACCCACTGATGGCATGGGTGGGCGGGTCTGTGAAAGAGAGAAAGAGAGAAGCAATGAGTAAGGGATTGGGAGAGAGGGTGTAACAGAGGGAGACAAAGAGATAGTGAGTGAGGGAGTGAGTAGCCATTGCACTTGTCGGCCCCCCCACCTGCTATCGACCCTCCCTTCCCCCCATCGCCATCGCATCCGCTGATGCTATGGGTGGGTGGGTTTGTGAAAGAGAGAAAAAGAGAGTGGGAGAGATGGTGTAACAGAGGGAGAGAGAGAGAGGCAATGAGTGAGTGAGGGAGTGAGCAGGTGTCGCACCGGCTATTGTTCCTCCCACCCCTTCATCGCCGTCGACCTTCCCTTCCTCCTCTCCCCACCGCTGTCGCACTTACCGATGGCGTGGGTGGGTGAGTTTGTGAGAGAGAGAAAGAGAAAGAGAGAGAGAGAGAGAGAGAGAGACAATGAGTGAGGGGTGGGTAGGTGGGTCTGTGAGAGAAAGAAAGACAGAGAGAGAGGCAGCAAGTGAAGGAGTGAGTGAGTGGGCGGGAACATCATTCATATTAACCAATCTCAACAATTGATATATATTTAAAATTCATCTCAACCATTGAAATGTCTCTCTCATACATTTGAAACATTTTTAAAAATCTTCTTGCCTTATTATATAGATATACATATTTTTTTTCCACACAAAAAATTAATGAACGGAGAAGAAAACTGAACTTGCCCCTCTTGCGCAGGCACTGCCTCTCCTTACAAATATATATATATATATATATCAAATATATATAATAAATCAAGAAAGAAGAGGAGCCTGATGCGCTAGCTTGTTGCAAAATATATATCACATATATTTGTATCCTCGGTGGATTAATCGGACAGAAAGAACAAAGGAAGGAAGGAGACGAAATAGTGAGGAGTTGGAAAATCAGGAACACGCAAAAGCAGCGATGACTTTCCAAATAATCTCGTGCGCCCAATGCTTTTCATCAGAAATTTTGGATCTTCCTCGCGCACTCACAATATACTGGAATTAACGGGGAGAGAAGAGCACACGCAGCACTGGAAAATTAAGCAGAAGAGAGTGTGAGAGTAGGAAACATGTACGTCCCACGCACTGAAGGAAATTGGGCTGCCAGAGAGAGAGGCATTGAGTATTGGGCGGGAAGAAGTACAGAGAAGAAGTGGGTGGGTTTGTGAGAGAGATAATGAGAGAATGAGAGAGAGAGAGAGGCAGTGAGTGTTGGGCAGTGAGAGAGAGCGATGGTTTTTGGGGGAAAAATATGTTGGGTATTTGATCTCAATCATTGACCAACATTCAAAACTCATCTCAGTCATAGGATCAAAATGTACCTCTGATACATTTTAGACATTTTCAAAAATCATTCTTCTTTAATATATAGATATTTAATAAGATATACCCCTATATGTGGGGGCAAAAGTACAAACGAAAGAGACTGAATATGTGGTTTCAATTATCCTTTTGGGTTTGAATGAAGCAACTGAGCCCATTGTATTGATTAGATCACCATCGCCCTCAGCCTAGGCCTCTAAATCATAATCTTTTTATCATAACACATCACATAATCGTCTTTACAATATCATTCATCACTTGGGCTCACCTGGGCTTACATAACATACATCAATTTCAAAAACATAAACATTAACCTTAACATAGGCTCAATGACACCTAGGATCTAGTTTCGGGAGAGCTCTGCATTTGCTATCATGACACGACTATCTAGACCCAACTCCGTGCATACACGTCTGCGGTCTGAGGATGCTCTTACCTGGAATGATGTAAAGCAAATGTGAGTCGCGAGACTCAACAAGCTCTAGAAAGAAAGGCTATGGGTTTAGGATATGACTCTTCCCATAACACCCCATGCAATTCATGTCAATGCAATCACACCGTGTCATGAGCTACACGTATCTTACTTCTACATGCATAATATAAAGTTAACTGCACATAAGGAACCAGTGGCCCACATAAGTCATACATTGGCACCAGGTCCCGCATACAAACCTGTTGTAGCCTAACATAGGCTACCATTTCATCATTCTCTTAGACCCGCATTTTCCTAACATGGTTGGCTTTTCCTGACATTCAACATTTGGCTTTTCATGATACTCGTTACATGTTTTTCCTGATACCCATCATACCTTCATATGTTTTTCCTGTCATACATCACATAATCATATACTTCCGCGATCTTGGTCTTCCCTCGGGCCAACCCCGAGCTAATATATAAGCCGAGCTGAAGCTCCATCGGGCCAACCCCGAGCTAATATCTAAGCCGAGCCGAGCCAACCCTGAGCTAATTTCTAAATTCTTTCCTTGAGCTTGCATCCTCACCATACAATGCAACAAATAGGAAATGCACTGGCTTCTGTAGTATAAACGTGATGACAAGGCCCCCATAAACCAAGCATCAGGCCCTGCTACGCCCACATAGGAATACACACATGCGGTATGCTCTAAATGCATATGCTCACCTAGGATACCCAAGTTAGCTCTTAGACCAACCGGGTCATGCAAATGTTCACACATCCCATTATACACAAACCATGTCCCCAAGTGAATGCAACTCAGCCCCCTGTAGTACATACATCATGATATGCACAAATCAAGGTGGGAATCTGGAGTACTAGCTCTTTTGGCCCGTTTAACGCTTATCATAACAATCGATGACTAGCGCCCATACATCCAGCCATCAATTGCCACGACCCATGGTTGACAGTCAGTGACTTTGTACCCCATACCCTTAGACACACTTGACACCATTTGTTATATATCGTCTAGACTTAGCATTACATAACATTTCTCCATAACTCTTCATGTACATAATCGCATAACACCGTGATACCATTCTCATTCCTTCTCATTCACATAAAACCATCTCAACATACATAATAAACTTTTAATATATTTCCATAATACCTTATCATGTTCTAAGAACTTAGCCCTAGTGGGTTCGGCATCATTCCCAAGGGAAGTGGAGCGATACGAAGCTCCGTAACGATCGAAATGAAAGGCACCAAAACATCATTTACTTAACTTATTTAATCATCAATAGACCCGTTATTAAAATAAAAGTCAAAAAGTGGTTACCATGCAGATTATTACTATTAACGCGTGGAACCGAGTCACAGTGAGGGAGGGTTTAAAATGTGAAAAATAACGAAGACTCTTGCAGGAAATAAAGAACATGAGGAGGGGGTTAGGAGCTTGCCTGTAAATAGCCGATCCTAGTTTCTCTCGTACTCCCACTACGAAGTAAAATATTTAACATAAAATAATAAATTTATAGTATATATTAATCAAATCTAACCGTATAAAATTCGTGATTTAAACGTATAATACCTCTGATAATTTTATCCACTTATTTGACTAATTAAATCATGATTAAATCTCATTTAATCTTCAATTTTTCTCCCCCAAATTTCCACCATTTTCAGCCTCGCGCACGAGTTTCTTCTTCTCCTAAATCACCTTCTGATTCCTCTGAATTTTGCTTCAATTGAAGCCTTTATTAGTAGCAGAAATTGGCTTCCCCTTTAAGACTTCTGCTGCTCGATTTGCTTCTCAATTAAGGGATAGAGTTATGGCTTAAACGAGCACAAGTGGATGACTAGGAGGTTGCCGCGTGGCAGCCAAGGGTGCTGCCCAATCCACCAAAAACGGCACCGTTTGGTGCCTTTTAGCTGCTGGAAATTTCCAGCAATCCCTCTACTTTTCTCAACTCCAAATCCTCTTAAAATTCTTTTGGACACAGCCAATGTAGGCTAGAACCTTCCAACAAATTATCTAACGTTTCTATATATATATATATATATATATATATAATATAATAACTAACACATTTGGCTGGAATGCGTAATATTCTCCCTTGACTATCTTTTATTTCCTTTACACGTTCTCAATTAAGATATAATACATTTAATATTTTCTTAAATTCTTAAATACTTCAAAATAAAATAATTAATTACTTATTTTCTCAAAATGATATAAATAAATATTTTCTCCTAAATCCCCAAATACTCTATAATAACCTCAAATGCTTGAATTAATAATTATTATTTATCTCCAAATTTCGAGACATTACAATCATATACAAGTAAAATTATAATATTCTATCGCATTACCCAAATGGTGAACCCTCAACTCATGTGCAAACCATACCCGCGAATGCCCAAATAGTCCCCCAAGAGCATCTAACCATGCTCAGGCATTGTGAATAAATCATCCCAAACTTAGCCTCTCCTGAATCCCAACTCACTTAATGACATGCCAATGAACGCATAATTATTTCCAAGAACAACTAGACATGGTGTAGATCCAAGAGGCAACCATTTAAAACTTTGTTAAGTATGCAATCAACCTCGGATCCCACAATAACTTCCATTTAACCTAAAACTCGAGTAATGAAATGCCAAGAAACGCTTATTGCCACTCTAAACCATTTAAGCATCAGTTGGAACTAAAGGGATACCCCCCAAAATTTCTCCAAATAGTTGGAATCCTATTCCAAAACAAAGCCTATCGCGTTTAGTTTACAACGCAACAAACGGTTTGCAGATCGGATATCTACACAAAGAGTTATGGCGAAAACCGTATAGGGTGCGCAGAGTAGTCGCCCCTTGGAGAGTTGACTTTTGACACCAAGACAGTCGAATTTTGATGCGCAATCAACTCCGACATCACCTTAGTCGACCTAACCGAAAACCCTTCATACAAAGTTGACTCTACACACCCTCCAGTCGACTCCTGAGTTCAGAAACCCCAACAGATGAGCAAAATCAACCCAAAATCATCCCCCAAATCTTGAAATCCTCAACTCTAATGCAAAACACATCATCCCAAACAAATTTAAGGTAGAATTAACCCTATTTGAGGTTCCAAAACAATTCCAATCATCACCTCCAACAATTTAGAGGAATCTACCAAGATTTTTACATAAACACCCAACCAAAACATACTTACAAATCATGGGAATCTTTTCCACAATTAATTCACAATACATCAAAAGTTAAGAATTTAGAAGAGGAATCAAGGAGTAGGACTTGCCTTGCTATGTTTCCCCTTTGATTTCAAGCTTGATGCAACCACTACAAGAGAAGAACTCTTGATCCACCTTAAAACAAGAAGGAAAGTAAGCTAAATAGAAAGAAAAATATGATGAAAAATGAGATACAAGCTTACTTTAACCCTCCTTATACCTTTGATCATTCAAGAATTGAAGAAGGAAATAAGTCCTAGCTCTCCCTTGCTTATTTTCTTCTCCTCCCACGGCTCCCCCTTTCTTCTCATTTATATTTTGATTCACATCTCCAATTACTTCCTATATATACTCTCCCACTTTCCCTCAATTATATTTGTCTTTATTAGAAATTCCTTTCATGTCCCCTTCCAAATTATTTCACTGATAATTAGTTCATAATACGAAAATTAAGATTTCTCTACTAATCGATACCCAAAATACCCCAAGGTGAGTATACTCGCACCTTGCACACACCTGGGTCCCATATATCAGAACCGAGACGCAGTCTTGGCCCTACTCCAAATTCTTTGACCATATCACCAAAAAGAAAATAAAACCCTCAAAATTATTTCCAAATGAAATAAATATGTTATCCTCTCATTAACATTAACCAGACTCACTTACGGGTCGTTACACTTTTAGTCATTATAATGAGAGTGAGCTTCTTTCTTATTCCATTGGGATATGCAATCTTTTTATTGAGATTGTTTTGGCTAGAGGTGGTTCCCACCTTGTTAGCGGATGTAAGTCATCAACAGTTTGGTGAGATGTTGAACCTGGTTGTCCAACTAGGTAAGTTGGCTTGGTGAAGAGGGATATTTTTTGAATCGTTTTGACTTTGGTTTGGATCACATTGTGTCTCCTATACCTTGCTAGCTACAAGTAGGGTTGTGTCTTAAGGCCATGGTAGCGAGCTACTTGAATAGTATGACGGCTTTGTAATATCAAGTTGAGTAGAGAAACAATAAAGGCCACATTAGGTGCTAAATAATGATAGCATGGGACTAATCATGAAATTTTTCATTGATAAGAGTATTGTAAAAAGAAATGAGGTTAGATCTCCAACTTTAGCCTCTAATGCTCATGTTAACAAGGAATATTAGTGAAATGATATGTACAAAGTAATATAAGTTAGTATTTTCTAGTTGTAGGGGTTAGGGTCCTTATATACGTTGAACGAGGTAGGATAGTTGGCATTATCTTTGAGATTCCTAGGCTTGGTTAGGTACGAGGCGATGTAGCTTTTTTTAGGTTAAATCAACATTATAGCGAATCTCCCAATCCATTTTGATTCCTCTAGGATTGAGATCTAGGAATTAAATTTATTGGTTTATCTCTTAGGTCAAAGTTGGGTAGGAAGACATGTGAAGAGTCGCAATTCATCGTTTCTAAGGGTGGTTTAGTAGTTTCATCCTTTTGGGCGATCTCTTATTTGGTAGGCCATGAGAAGAAATTCTTTAATTTTAACTAGAAATTTTCAAGAAATTAAAAAATAAACAACTAGAAAGAATGCATAATGATCTCCAAAGAAAGAACCCAAGATAGTTTTTTCCATTATTGGGTTTGTAGTTAGGTCACTGAGAATAGTTACTTTAGGGTTTCATAATTTTTTTATTTTATATATCTATTACATTATAATTTTTAATAAAATTTTGAATGTGAGATTAATTATAACAAAATAAAAATATTTAATATTTACTATAAAAGAAATTAACTCATAAAAATTAATTTATTGAAAACATAAACATAAAAGAAATGTTATTTATTTATTCCTAAAAATTTTGCATAAACATTTTATGTATATATCATTATTATTTATACATTGTTATTATTATTATTTTTTTCGTTCCGTCTATAAATTCTTTAACCAAAATATGGCACATGAAATAGTTGGGCTCTGATTCAGTGCTGCAATGACTGGAATACCCTTTTCCATAACCAAGTATCCAACCCTACTACCAGGGGTATAACAGGCAACTGGACCAAGATAAAACCAAAATATCCGATCGGGTTCCAAAATGGCAAAGGTTTTCAAGGTGACTTATTTTTCCAAAGTTTAGTACCTGGAGTCCTATTTTTGCAAATTTCCCAAATATCCGATCCAAGCTAGGGTTCCAAAAAGGCAACCAAATTGGGGATGAGGCTCGTTGGGGAGCTGGGAATTTGTGGAGGCTGTTACCCCTCTCCATAGATGCTGATCTCTGCCTTCGCAGATCGATCGGTCGCCTGAGAGCCGATGATTCATATCCTAAACTCAACAGCCCCACTCGGTAAGAATCTCGCGAACTGTATAGTTTGATTGCAGCTTCTGTTCCTAAGATCTGGTTTCCGAATCAGAAAATAGACAGATCGGCCGTTGCTTTCCACTCCATTTCATTCCATGAATCCTAGTCCCAAATGGCATTAAGGCTTTGTTTGGGAGAGATTTAGCAACGGAAAGGAACATGAAAGAGTGTAATGGAAGGTAATCTCAATTCCATGTCCCACTCCCGTACGCTCTGTAAATGTTGAGTCCCAGGAAAAGAATAGATTGAGGCTTCGCTATTCGCGCAGAGAGGCGGGGTGTTCTGAGAGTGGTTGCCACTCTCTGTACAGAAAACGATGCCGATGATTTCAGATCCATCACCAAAATGAACCGCCCTTTTTGTGTGTGTGTGTGCGCACGTTGGCTTGTCTTTTTGTTTGCAGTAGCATTTGTTAAAATAAGGTAGATAACACGATAAGTTGGAATATTTATTGAATCAAAATATCAAATAGTCAAGATAACGGTGTGTATTTAAAGATTTTTGTTAAATTGTTTGTTAAATTTGTTAGTATGTTCTAGAGGATTTATATGTTATTTTTTTTTATGTGTAAGAATTAAGATAAATTTATTTAGAGAGAGATAATTTTGGGAGAGATATTAAAGTTTAATATGAATTGTATACGCCTAAATGAAAATATGACAAAAAACAGAAATACATGGAAGTCTAGAATTCATGTAGCCGACCCCACATAGTGAGATAAAAGCTGGATATGTTGTTGTTTATTTAGAGAGAGGTAAATTTCTTTAGAAAAACTTAAATAAGAAGTTATGTAATTTTTTATTTGATTGTCAAATAAATTTAATAAATATAATAAAAAATATTTTTATTTTTTATATTTTATTTTTTTTCAATTTCTATTTTGACTAACAAACACTATCTTCGTGGCTAATAAACACTACCTTAGGGCTGTGATGATAAGTTTTCTAGGTCCAGATCAATGTTAGCTGGGGGAGATGTGACCCTTTTCTTGGCAGGGCGACTCGGATGGCCAGCGACCCGATATAAATTATTCGAGTTAGAGAGAGAGAGAGAAATTGCTAGGCAACCGGAGTCTGCAGCCATGGTGGGGTCACACCTCTCCTCAACCTGCTACTATGATCAGTCTAGATCTGAGCCTCAAACCCTCATATGTATATAATATGTGTATATATTTTATAATATATGTATATATATACATATATATTGCTTGGTGCAATTTAATTTAATTGACTTAATTGTTTCTAAGTTGATGTGATTATAAATGTGGAAAGCCTATGTGGTAAGTTATTATATAAAATGAATAATGTCACACTTACCATCTAGGTTACCCTTTTGTCTACCCAATAATTTACATTTTCTTTTTTATTTTTTTTTCCTTTGCAATCCCCAATGCCATGCGTTTCTTGCCCAATGTTATCCCTCCCTTACCCCCTCTTTCTCTCTCCCACTATCCCTCCTTCTCACGATCCATCTCTCTCTCTCGTCGGCCACCATCACTCCCTCACACGATCGTCCTCCTTTTCAGCTCTCCCTCCCACGACCCGACTCTCTCTCTCTCTCTCTCTCTCTCTCTCTTGTCGGGCACCCTCAGTCGACCGTCTTTCCCTCTCGGCTCTCTCTTTCACGACCTGTCTCTTTCTCTCTCTCGCTCTTGCCGGCCACGAACATCGCCCCCACTCGTCGTTTCTGTCTCTCTCTATGGCAAAACTCCTCTTGGCTCTCCCTTTCACGACTGTTTCTCTCTCTCCTACCGATCGCGAACGTTGCCCCCACCTGTCGGCCACAAAACTCACCTGTCGCACCGCTGGCAATTGCACCTATTGTTGCCCCCGCCCACTAGCCAGCCACTACACTCGCCATTGTTGGGCAACACTCCTTTACGAAGAGAGAATCATTTGGAGCAAAATGACTGGTTTGTCAGGTAATTTCGTTGATTTATGACATTACATTGATTTCTGTCCTGCTTGATTTATGTTTGGCATTTTCAAATTTCATGTTACAAAAGTTGATGAGACAATAGAAATGAATGTACAAACAGTGGATGATGGAAGGTTGGGAAACGATGAAGATGATATTTTAAGGGAGAATTGGGATGGTTTGGATGATGAAATCTTAGGGGAAAATAGTGAGGTAATTGTGCTGGAGGTTGGGATGAAGTTTAAGGATGCTAATGAAATATTTGAGTTTTACAAGAGATGCATATAACATAAGTTTTCCAGTTAGGAAAAGAAATTCAAGAAAGGGTGAGGATGGGGTAGTAAATTATGTGAAATTTTCATGTAGTCGAGAAGGACAAAGATCTAGGGTTATAACTATTTTTTCGAGACCACGACCAACCATGCAAACAGGGTGTAAAACTAGGCTGACTGTAAGTTCTGATATTCTTGGAACATGGCGAATTAACACAGTCCATCTTGAGCATAATCATAAGACGAGTCCATCCAAATCCCAGTTGTTTTGATGTAACCTACAATTGAGTGCACATGTAAAATGACAGCTTGAAGTGAATGATATGGCTGAAATTCCGTTACATAAAAGTTATAACTTAGTGGTTGTCGAAGCAAGTGGATACGAGAAGATGACGTGTAATACCTAGGAATAGTTTGGGGATATAAACGGTATTTAATGAAGGGCATAAATGGAATTTTGGAAAAAATAAGACTATAGGGTACATTAACATAGCTTTGGACGACTGAATTAATCAGAGGGAGTACCTCGAACCCTAGATAATTAAAAAAAACGGTATAGTATCATCGAGTAAAATAAATTATGATTTTTGGTGATGAAGGAAATTGGATCGGAAACAGTTTTCGATATAGCAAAAATACAGCTGTCAATTAGGTCGTATTACCGAATTGTTATAGACGATGTCTGAAAAATCAATAGTGTGTGTCTAGGACTAATATTTGATGTATAGAACAACCCTTAAGTGGTTTCAGGTTGAATTGAGTGGATTTAAGGTCAAAAGATCAATCGGGCCTAAGTGCAATTTTCTAAATTTGCCCGAGGGAGGTCAAAAGGGTAATTTTTCATAAGTTTCCAGGGAGAAATGAGAAGTACTAATCTTGAGGGTCTTAGTGATGGTGCTAGAAAGATCAGGGGCTTGAGGTTAAGGGCCAAAATGCAAAAGAAAAGTTCAAGAGGGTCAAACTGCAATTTTCGAAAAAGTTGCACGCGCATGGCAGATCTGGCCGAGATTTTGGCCTGAAAATTCGGAGATTTGGGCAGCAAATCTCGTCAGGGCATGGTCTAGGGTAGTCTAGGAGGCGTGGGGGAGAAGTTTTGACTAGAAATCGGCCACGTGGGGGTCGGATTTAGCCTATAAATACCAAGGGTTTCTGGCCGAGTTTGAAGCATCAAATCGCTCAAGTTTGAGGGCGAATCGAGGGAAGCCAATAAGGGACTTTTGATCCTTGAGGCAAGAGGAGCAATTCTGGAGAATTTTGTGAGTTTTCGAGCTGGTTTGAAGGGGTTTCGAGGGTGGCCGGAAAAGCGAGGCGGTCTGCCTACCGCCGCCTGTAATCGGCCGTTTGAGGGGTTTTCCGGTGGCCTTTCGGCCTGAAACCGGTGGGGTTGGGATCGACTTTTCGTGGGCTTTCAGGGGGTACCAGTTTCGGGGTGATCAGAGCAACCACCGGCGGCTGGCTCAAGGTTGAAGACGGTGGCGCGTGAGCTGCACGCGCCAGCCTTTGCTTTCACCCACGCGCCAAGCGCGTCAAGGCGCGTGACGAGGGGCTTTTTGGTAATTCAACTTCCAGAAATTTTATTTAATTATTTTATGAATTATTATGTAAAAATATTTGAGAAAATAGTTGTGTAGATAATTATTTTTGATTATTAGTGAGAAAAAAAGGAGAAAAATGAGAAAATGTGAGAAAAATTAAGGAGAAAATTATATTTTGATAATTATTGGATGATTAGGGTACCTTGCGGCTTGAGGTGAAGTGACTAGTGCCAAGTTCGAAGAGGGCACACAAATCGAGGTGGGCACGCAAATCGAGGCGTACCGCGCTTGTTAAGAAGAATTTGAAATTTCGCCTAAAGGTGAGTGGTTCTATCGAAAAACTCGTTTGTGGCATATGAATGATTTACTGTGAGTATTCGTCCCTACGGCTTGGTTTATTGTGATGGTTTGTCCAAACGATTATTTACACATGTATTAAATTTCGTACGATAAATTGCATACATTGAAATGTTGATTTTATATGCATGTTATGATTTTCGGCATTGACATGCTATGTGTTGTCCATGTGGGACGTGGGTTGTTAACCTGTGACATAGCCCCGAGTGACAGCACTCGGGATGCGTATCAAGGATTAATGCTAGGTGACCCACTTGGGACGGGACTGAGACGGATTTCACCCTACGGTACTCAAGTGGCGGGGCTGAGAGTTGACACCACCTCGGTTATTGGCTCAAGTGGCGGGGCTGTGAGTGGACATCACCCTAGGTTCCTTTGAGCAATAGCATTAATACTAAGGTGACGTCGATCCCGAGGATAATGCTGATGTGACACTCTTGGGGTTAGGGTTGCGTTGGGTTTTGGAATGCTTTTGAGTAGGAGCGTAATGCCTAACAATGACAATGGGGTGATTCCTGAGTTCATATGTCGAGGTTATCCCTCTTAAGCAGGATTGGTTTGCCAATGGGTCGGTGTAGTCGTGTCGCCTTCAAAGAGATTGCATTTTCCCCGGTTAAGGGCTAAATGCTGTGTGGGATTCTCTTAGGCTGGGGCATGTTGGAATTTATCGGTTTTGTATATATGATTTTGCATATCTGCATGAAAATGTTTTTGAACTCTCACTTAGATGATTCAGCATCTAATTTGGACTATATCCTGGAATATTCAAATGTTCCAGGTGAAAGCAGTGGCGCCAAGGGAAAGAATGTCATCGAGATGCAGCTGCTATGTTTAGTTTTCTTAGGTTTTTATCTATGATTACGATGTTCAGAGATTATGTAATATTTTGATATTTTCATGTGAAACATCGATTTGGTTATTGTAAAAGGAATTGTCGGTTATCTTTCATTGAGGTTTCGATCTTGCTTCCGTTGATGTGTTTGAAAATACCTATCTTAGTCTATTAATCGTTTAAAACTTTGATATGCTGAGAAGGTATAATCGGGACTGTCGGGAAATGATTAAGATGAAAGTATGTACATCGAGAGATTTATGTTGTGTTTGATTTTGAAAAAAAAAAAAAAATGTTTCCGAAATCTTGAGGTAACGCGCGTTTTGGAAAACGGGTCGTTACAACATGCATCAAAAGGGATTGTAGAAATTATGTTGAAAAGGTTAGGCAGTTACGACTAGGGGAAGAAGATGTAGTTGCAATACAATCTTATTTTTCAAAAATGCAAGCAAATTATTTTGGTTTTTTCTTCAATATCAATTTGGATGAAGAGTCTCGATTGATAAATGTGTTGTACACTGATAATAGATGCAAACAAGCATATAAGGAGTTCGGTGATGTTGTGACCTTTGACACCATGTACCTCACAAATAAGTATGACATGCTATTCGCCCCTTTTGTTAGGGTGAATCATCACGGATAATCTACGTTGCTCGAATGTGGGTTAGTGTCGAATGAGGATATAGAGACGTTCGTTTGACTATTTAGGATATAGCTTCAATGTATGCAAGGGCAGACTCTTAATGGAATAATTACGAACCAAGACAGGTCTATGCGAAATGCAATCCAGTTAGTATTTTTGAATACCAAGCATAGATGGTGCTTGTGGCATATATTGAAGAAGCTCCCTGAAAAATTTAGCAACCACGCTCAAAAGGGTGTGATATTTTCGGCTATACACGGATTAGTCTATGATTCACAAACTCCACAAGAATTCGAACAAGGTTGGATTAGGATGGTTGAACAACTTGAATTGCATGAGAATGATTGGTTGATCGAACTTTACATTGATAAAGGCTGCTAGGTTCCTTATTTATTGAAAATATCGTTTTGGACAAGCATGTCAACAACCCAACGCAGTGAGAGTATGAATGCATTTTTCGATGGGTTTTGTCCATTCAAAGACAACGTTGTAGTAGTTTGTTGAACAATATGAGTAAGCATTGAAGAATAAGGTTGAAAAGGAGTTCCAAGCTAATTTTCGGTCCTTCTCGCAAATGGTTCCATGCATTACACCATATGAAATTGAAAAGCAGTTTCAGTCAGTTTACACCATATCAAAATTTAGGGAATTTTAGGAAGAAATCACTAGAAAGATGTATTGTGACCTTATATCTGTTGATGAGGGGTCTTTAGGAACGACGTTCGAGGTAGAAGAGGATGTCGTCGTTGGTGAGGGTGTCGAGAGGAAAAAATTTATTGTTTTATTTCAAAGGCAAAGCTACGAATTTGTTTGTAGCTGCCACCTATTCGAGTTTAAGAGAATTATTTGCGGGCATGCTATTTCAGTACTGATTCGTTGTAAGGCAAAATCACTTCCCGATAGGTATATATTGAGGAGGTGTAGGAGAGATGTGACCAGATGCTACACGAGGGTCACAATCAACTATGATGGGTGGATCAGTAGTCATGGGAAATTAATTGTGTAAAGCTTTTATCGAGGTAGCTAATCTCGCAACATATGATGAAGGCCGTACCGTTTAGCTTATGGAGTGGATTCAATTAAAAAAAATGAGTTTTCCACGTCGAAATCAAGTAGCAAAGCTAATCTTCTTTCTCAGGCCACTGTTCAAGTAGGCTTCGTCGATAGTGCGACAGAGAATGCTTCAAGCTAGAATATATTGGACCTAAACTGCTTGAGCAGTAAGGGGAGGCCTAAGAAGCTTCGCAAGAAAGGCCTCTTAGAAACGACATCGAAAAGAGCTAAGGTAAGCACTAGTTTGTAGTGTTCCAGTAACCTACTAGGTGGAATATATATTAATCGGAGTTCGATGATGCACAGGTGTCTTCGAGTACAAAGAAAGTCAATAAAGTGCCACAAAAGAATCTACAAGATGGTGCAATCGTCATTTAGATTAATGGTATGTAACTTTATAACATTTTCATTTTATCATTTTTTTCTATTTTGTATTTTTTAAAATTCTACTTGGGTGTAGGTTTACGATAAAACACAGGTAGTTATACATCCCAAATTTCTTGTCAATGAATTGACAAGGATCTCGCAACATGTTCCCTACATTCAACCATTGCCATTTCCCACCTTGAGGCCTCCTTCTCTACCAATTAATACATTTAATTTTCAAAGTAAGTTCATTGTTCAATTTTTAAAAATACTGAAAAAGTTATGTTATACATATGTTTATTAATGTCAATACTTTGCAGGAGCTCTTGCTACGCATTACTACATTCCGTATATACAACACAAGGATGGAATTGGGTTGTAATGGATGATCCCAAGAAGCCGAATGTTTACATGTTTCTTGGCATTGTCATTGAAGTGTTGTCCAAGTAGAGTAGGTACATTATCAGTTGGGTAAGATATTTCTGATGTTTAAATTGAAAGAATCTGACGAAGATTAAGATGTTACAATATGTGAAATTGCTACAAGTGGGATACAACCCCATGAAAAGGGCACCTTTGAATTTGTAGAAACCTTAATTAGTATTGTGTTTAAGGATGCGAATGCAGTTTCAGCTGTTGCAGCAGCAACTGGACAATCTGAAGAGGACTTTATGTTGTTCACTACTCTCTCTCTCTCTGATTGATTTAAGTATTTAATTTATGGTACAAAATTATGTGGAAATGTATCTGTTTCACTGCTAAATGTAAACAATTTTATGTCTTTGCTTTCTTCATGGATGTTTTAGGAAGAAATCCTGGAGAAAGAGAACCAAGAGATGTACAGTTGGATGAGTACAGTGTTCGTTCATGGGCATGTAAAACAAGTTCATTAACGTGCAAATTTTACTTTGTAATTTTGATTCAATTCTTTAATTAAATGGTTCACTTCTCCATTACAAAGGTCTTGACTCTTGTTTGAAAAGGAAATTTAGAGCTTAACCCATAAACATTTTTGGTGCAGTGCAGTTGATGAGTAACCACATTCAGAAGCAGCAAGAACAACTGGACCATCATCAACAAGCCATGACTGAACTGAAGCTAGTAGGGTAGCAGCAAGTGCTGGACCAGTACACTTTCTTTGGGGAGGAGCAGCCTAGTGACATTCTTCAGCATGCAATTATCCATTTAAAAAGATCATTAGTAGGAGATTCATTTTTATATCAGTTGGGTAATATGTATGACACCAGCTCAAGAATGAAGATCATTGGGTTCATGTATCAAGTGTTTTTTAGTTGTGGGCTGTTTCTTCCTTAGTCCCATTGATTCAATTTGTGGAAGTTTACAAAATTTCATTCTTAAGGGTACATTTGTAGCCAACATCAGAAAAATCACTGACCTTCACGTTTGAACATCAATTGCAAAAATCACTCAATTTTTGTGTGAATTTTTCATTTGATGAACCTGTCCACCAAACTGAACTTGTCCAGCAAAAAGAATAAAAAAATTCATTCCACGAGCACTTCATTTCATTTTCAAGAACTCTAATCTGTACCATTCCACACTAGTCCACAACAAAAATTTGATACCACTGACAGGAAAATGCACTACAAACACATTCATATCTTTATAAAAATGTGTTCTAATTTAACTACTACAAACACATATACAACTACAATTCTCATGATATACAGTTTTACTCAATTTACCACTATATACACATATACAACTACAGTTCTCAAGACTTAAACCACATTCATGTCGGCCCTTTTTCTTTATCATTGTCATTCACAATTCCTTTTTCCTTGAACACTATTACGTTCATTGAAATCTCCACGTCATTTTTTTTATATATTCAAGCTAAAGTGTAGAACAGGTGAGAATTTTACTACAGGAAAATTGGCTATAAATTTAGTTGAAGCACTGCCATAAGATTCACCTTGGCCAAACGATCTGCATGATTTATCTTCTTCGATCTATTTCCAAAATTCACATTTGATACTATAAATATTGAACAGTCTCTCTTTATTTACGGACGGACTCTTTTTTTATCTTGAAATATTGTACAATGTCTCATCTATACAATGAACATGGGCGTTTTGTTAGACATGCTACAAAATAGTATCTCCACTATCTATATCTATAGCATACTTCTACATTTCGTTCTGTAATTGTAATAATGTGAAATAGAAATTGCACTCCACACTTACCAACAACACAAGTTAAAGAAAATTTATAGTAACAAGGCTTCTATATAAACAGAATGTTACACAATTCATAGTAACAGATTGATTAGAGAAATCATACTTCTATTATGTTTTGGGTTAGGTTATCCAAATGCAAATTTAAGAAAATTTCAACAATTCTTCAGCTGGGCTTGAAGTCCTCAAACAGTGAAGTAAACAAAATCTCCACATCCTTCAATGCGCTCAAAACATGGTATCTCATCTAGTGAAATTTCAAGTTTTGACAACTTAACTAAGTTGGATCAAATGAGCTCTTACAAAATCAAATGTCGACGGCTCAAATCAAACCCAAACTATGTTAGAACTAGATCAGATCAACAATTCAAATTTGGTTAGCAAACCAAAACTAATTTAGGTGGCTAATGCCTATAACAAAATCAAAAGATTCCCGCAAATTGGGATAAATCCCAATTATTAAACTGCCTAATAAATTAGACCTATCTAGAACAAAACGCCACATTGGGTAGCCATACCCATCCAAATCAAATCTTTATATCAGGAGCAGCCCAATCGTGAGCCAAATCGCCCAAATTAGGAGCTAACTAATAAAAAAAAATTCTCAACTCAGAAGAATCGAAGACTTAAGGAAATGTCTACTCCTTTTACATTTTCTTAATCTCAACCAAATGAGTCCCCCAAATTTAGATTAACATTTTTCTTTTCACTTGACAAATCTGAGAAGCATGGTGTCACGAGGAAGAGAGAATAAAGAAAGTTGCGTACCAATTGCGTATGAACAGAAACCTTCTATCGCGGCTCTGACCGGCGAGACCACCAAACCTTTATACTGACTAGATCTGGCCGGCGGGAGAGAGAGATGGTTGTGAGAGGGAGAGTAGAGATAGGGACGACGGGTGGGGGCAACGTTTGTGGCTGACCGCTGGCCACCTCCTCCCGTCACCACGCGCCATCGTATGCCACCACCAGCCACCCGCGTGCCATCGCGGCCATCACTGCAGCTGCTGCCGGCCACCGCCGCTCACCGTCTAGCCTCAACAACAGCTTCGCTGCTGCCACACTAGCCGCCGGCCACCATCGCAACCGCTGTCGTTGCTCCTGCCGCCGTCTGAACCACTGCGCGCGCACAACAGCCTTCCCATGCTACTGTTCGCTGCCCGCCTTACGCACAGCCATGGGCGCCGTTTGCTTCCTTTGCCATCTTTTTCCGTTTCACTCATCTCTCTCTCAATCTTTCCTTCCCATTTGCCTCCCAAGATCCATCCAATTTATAGCCTCTCCACTGACTTCATTGCCTTGGCCATCACTCTTGTATATAAATATTATATCTGCAATCTTCCTTGGCCAAGAAGCTTGGATGCCAGAGCTTCCCCCCCCCCCCCCCCCCACACACATATATATATATCTATATATTATATATTATGTAATGATAATTATACATTAAACCTCAAATTTCTTCTTTATTTGGTTTGGATATTTTCTTTAATTGTAATTATATTCTCAAATATTAAATTAATTTGCATTATGATATTTAAAATTTAAAATGAATAACTCTAAGTTACTTGATAAGTACAGTTTCATCTCTACGTCTTAATAAGACTTTTGTTTCATCCTGAAACCAGTTCAAGGTTGATCTTTATATAAAACTGGAGCCTCCTCGGGGTCTCGTTGACTTTCCAGATATCTCTTACAATCATTCTATTTTTCAGGCTATATCTTAGTTGTTCCAAAAACTGTTCCCGTTTTGATTGCTTTCAGCATCATAAATCTCGTCTCGAGACGCTCGCCAGTCTAATATATTTTTTCTTATATATCTAAATTTCAGGACATTCCTTGCAGTTGATTCGATCACCCATATTTTTAAGAAATTTCACTTTATCCCCAAATCTTCTGAAAATTCCATTAACGTTCCAAGATAAATTACACTTAAGTCTTTTAAAAATTCTTGAGTATTACATTCACCCCTCCTTAAAAAAATCTTGTTCTCGAAATTCACACTTGATTGATCAAGTAACTAAGGCAAACACAACTCATTACCTTACTTCAAATGATCTTGCCTAAACCAAATATTTGTCATTGGCTTCTTCCTCAAGTTGGTATATACTACCCTCAACTATTGATAATATCATCACTTGAA
Organism: Diospyros kaki; assembly: GCA_036245055.1. Taxonomy (NCBI): domain Eukaryota; kingdom Viridiplantae; phylum Streptophyta; class Magnoliopsida; order Ericales; family Ebenaceae; genus Diospyros; species Diospyros kaki. Next base: position 9,213,490 of record BSEG01000010.1, read on the forward strand.
TACCTCAAACACATTTTGTTTATACCCTAATTTGCATTTACAACACGCCTAATGCTTACAAGGTATGATGCGTTTTTCACAGAATTTCCTATTATAGCTCTCTTATAGGTAGTCACACATATCCCAAAATGATCTATACCCCTTCATGAGTTCATTCTGTGAATACATCATCTATAACTATTTCTTTATTCACAAGATCTCTACTCAAATTTCATTGTGAACCTCGGGTTTCGACTTGAGATTATACTTACTGATATGTTATAGAGCTTGAATATCTCTCTCATGTATTATTCTGCAAACTTTCGTGCTGATTTATCCACTAGGCAATGAGTATACTAATTTCGTGAGTTGGTTCATTACGACCTAACTTGCATCATTATTCATTCGATTTCTCGAAAATCCCATCACAAAGTCCATTTGTGACACATTCCCATTTCTATTTAGGGATGTCTAGGGGTCACATTAGCCACGCCAATCTTGGATGTCCCATCCCGACTCTTTGGCACGTATCTCACAATGCCACTCTTCTAGCCACATTAACCTTTATCCTCGGCTACTAAAATAAGTGTGGAGGTCAACCTGCCTTTGAGCTCTCAAAAGTTCCTCTCATACCTGACAACCACTCCTACTTGACTCTCCTCGTGAGTTCTTCCATGGATGCAACTATTCCAAAGAATCCCTTCATGAGTCTCTAATAATAGCTTGCCAATCTCAACAAGCCTCCCACTTTGGTCACATTAGTTGGCAGCCTCCTTTGCTAGATCACCACTATTTTTTCAACCAAGATTACATGTTCCTATTCTTCTCTTGACAATCATAGTCAACATAGCAAATATCCAAGTTGTGTCATTTCCCAAGCTTTCAACCTTTTAGGGACCCTACCACAGTGCTCTAGTCCTTTGGATCTTAGACTCCAATCTATACATAACAGCCAAGATACTACCCAAACTTTGGCACCTGACCGTCTCTACAGTCCACTATGTAGCTTTGACACATGGGTCCCATACCCCTACCGCAAGCCAGCCCACAATCCTCCAACCATGTTGTCCTAGTTATTAATCGTCAAGAACCCATCACTAGTCCTCTGCTTTGGTTCATAGGCTTTGAGTCGTTGTTACAGGGCACGCACCTATGGTGCTATAGTTATGTTAGAGCTCTTTGTCCCGTATCCTAGAGCTACAATGGTTCCCTCTGCTATCTCTTCTTTTCCACGATAAGAATTTATATATATGACTTCCTTGGTTGTTAAGCCAACCCACAATCTAGTTTTTCCATCTGACTAATCACATTAATTGTAGGTCCCATATTTTCTTCAAATCACCACAATTCATTGCAAAAAGTTCTAAATTCAAGTTCATTACATTTTTCGAAGTGCTCCTTAAAATTTATTCTTACATCCTTTGATCCTTAAATCAATACTATATAACACACTTAATTCTTCCAGGTAATATCTTTTGTTGACATAATTGAATGCTTAGTCCTCAACGAAACACTTGATCCTTAAGGCATCATCTCACACTAATCGACTATAGTCATATTTTGAAATGCGATCATTTGATCTCTTTCGTTACAATTGACCATACCTTACAAGATCTATTATCTTGATCTTAATTGACAGATACATATATCATGGCTTATCATCACGTGCCCATCGGCTCTTTTGACTTCTAGTTAATCTTTGCGTAACATGGGTTCACTTGCCAACTCGTAATCTCTCAATTACTCAAGCAGACTGGCTCCTTGACTCCAAGTGTCTAATCGTCTTCATAATAGTGCTATTAACTTTATCCGTACCATTCTAGAATTTAGTCCACACAATCTGTGACATCATTATTATCCAAATAAAATCTTGTGACCTTAAACGTCCATTCACCCTCAAGCATCACAATGAAGATCTACTTATCCCTTATCTAGCATCACATGTGACTTTAATATCACAACAAGGGTCTACTTTACCCCTCATTCATCAGTACATGAATGGTGGCTTAGCTCATTATTGCCATCCCTCTAGCTTACACACGTATATCAATATACGACTAACTTTCTTTTTTTCCAATCCAATTTCTCTGAATCTTATCTCAACTCACTAGGGACTTTCCATTTCATACCAATGCCCGTTAGGGTTCATTTATTCCCTACACTAGTTCCTATACCTCAAACTCAAGGAACTCTTATCTTTAAAAATCTCAAATTCTCACATTTGGGTTTTCTTAATGCTAATACCCACTTTGGGTTTTTCTTTTCTCCTACTTGTATACTTCTTATGGACTTATCACCTTAGCTAAATAGCATTGGCTAAATATATCCCATCAAATTATCATATGTCTCTTTGCCTTGACCCAATCCTTAAGGTCCTCGGACTACATGTTCCGTTATCATGGTCAGTAAATGAACCTTGAAAAATATCATCTGATCCTAATTCAATAGCTAGATCATTCTGTCCTTCATTCATGTCAGTCATTCTTGACTCATAATTCTAGCAATCGTTATGGATAATTGCCAACTGTTCTATTACTTAATATTTAGATTCTAGTTATCAACCTTAAACCAATAATTCCTAAGTTCTCCATCGTTAATCCCCACATCTCCAATAGGGGTTTCACCTTTACCCATCCAACTAGGGCAATTAAGTACATATGTTACTCATGGCACCCCAACCAAGTACCACCTAACCTTTCTAGTCCAACGCAAATGATCTTTTAACTAAACGGTGCTTTTCACATCTCTTTCAGCTAGGAAAGTACAAGGTCTCCACAATCCCTGATACTAGAAATAGATTTAACTCACTCCCCATTGGGCAATCTAGTCCTTACACAACAGTCTTAGGCAAAAAACTTACAAGAAAATTCCAATCCCCGATGGGTCATCAGACAACACCTAGTATGGCTCTCACAGCTTAGCTTACTATTCCACAACTCGAATAAAATACCCGTAATGGAAATTGAAAACTCATGTCTTCCATCACAACGATTTATTCATAAGCTTTCATAAAATAAGACATGTCTTTCGAGAAGACCCCATATAGCACTAACTATATTTACCCAAAACACGATAGGTATAACTTACAACAATGTCATCCTCACAACAATGTCATCCTCATGATGGCTTCCTCCCATTTAAAGGCCAACTCATTGTTTACACTCTCACCTTGCAATTAAAACATAATAAAAAAACACAATAAAACTTTTATATTTTTTTATTTAATTTGGTGAGAGGTTCATACTCATCAGTGTACGAGTACAGTTGTAATCCAAATTTAAATTTGTATTTTCTAGATGAGTCTAGGTCATCCACTAAGAAATTTATTTATGGCAAAAGAAAAAGAATGTCACACACACACACACATTTGGACGAATTGGCAACAAGATTTTTTTATGGATTTTCAGATAATGGATGTTAGAAAATAAAGCAAGGCAAAAGTTAAAATAAACACTGAATGTGAGAATATGAAATTAGATAGCACTTGAGTTAAGACAATTTCAACACCAACCCACTGATCTCCAAGTTTTAGCAAAAAAGATTAGCAACATTAATTTAATTTCAGGTATGAGGGTTTGTTATTAAATGTAATTAGAGATGATGATAGTTTTAGTTTAAGCAATCCCCATACATGATATGCAGGATTCTAATTTAAGCAACTATCATAAATTCAATTGCAATTAATACACAAAACAACTAAATTAATCATCTAGGTTTGGGTATAATAGCGTTTTCAGTTCTAGTAACTCCCATACGTAGTATGAAAGCTCTAAGTTAGACTTACACTCCAATCCAAACCTAGTGATTTTTTAATAATTAATACACACTTATACTGATATTTAAATTAATGCCACTCATTTAAAGCACGAGTTTCCTTGAGAATCATTAGCGTTGGACACTATTCTTGCCTTAACCCAAGATTGGATTTAGCCACTCGTCTTCATTTGAAAATTAATTGACAGGAATTTAAATGGCGTAATTTAAATGATAGAATTTAAATGGCAGGAATTAAAACAGGAGAAATTAACCGGCCATTTAGGCGGTGGATAATAAAAAGACGTGAATTAAAAATTACAGAAATTTAATGGCAGAAACTAACCGGCCATTTAGGCGGTGGATAATAAAGTAATAATAAATAACATAAGAATTCAAGAGAAGAAAGAAAAGAAGAAAGATCGCAAGAGAGAAAAGAAGAGAGAACAAGAGCAATTTTCAAATAAAAACTCTAAAAACACAACTAAACTTTCATTCAAGAATAACAACCCCTTTACAAGTGCACCCAAGTGAGCTATTTATAACTCACAAGATGCAATACAAACCACATAATTTAAAATTATAAAGCTAGACATAATTATATCTAATGACCACTTATAAAACATTCACCTAACTAGTGAAAGAAAAATAGCTAAAAGACACAAAATACAAAATACTTTAGGTGGTAAAGCACTCATAAAAATACAAAAGACTTTAGGTGGTAAAACAAAGAAAAGTCTTCTACAAATTGGGCTTTGTTGGGCCTTTGATTGGTCTTGGGCCTTCTATGTGAAAAATGCTTAGGCCTTTGGTTGGTCTTGGGCTCCATTTAATAGTTAATCCAAGTGCACTTGAAACATTCTCTAGACTCCATAATTGGCCCTTGAATTTGAGTAGCAATAATGGGTCATCCAACGTCTTCGATTTATGATCTTAATTAATTGCAGAAGTCAACTTCCTTAGTCCATCTGAAAATAATATGTAATGCAAATAATTATTTATTTTAAGTATAAATATAAAACCAAAATAGGGATATAATTTATTAAGATTTAGGAAACATTAACCCCTCATCACTCATGCTTCTAGGTGCATCAGAAAATGTCCATTATTGCATCAACGTCTACATCAACAAGGCAAGATTCAGGACAATCAAATTGGAGCCAATTTCTCACAGTTGTTGAAGTGTATAACAATATGCATATGCTACCAAAGGTGAAGCCAGTAACCAAAATCAATTTTTTCCAAAGGCCAAATCTAGAAAACACACATCCCACTACTTGCTATTCTAGGAAAACACTTGCCACTCATGGTTAAAGAGGAATCTACTTGACATATAACCACAACACTGGAACGGTATCGACAATTACGACCACCCGTGTTTAGGGGAAAAGCTTGTGACGATCCCAACTCAGCTGAGTACTAGCTTGAGCAAACAAAAAAATAACTCCAACACCTGCAGTGCAACAAGGAAGAGAAAGTAAGATGCACTGTCTACATGCTAGAAGAAGAAGCTAGGCAGTGGTGGCAGTCAACAGAACGTTCGTTACAAATGACTCATAAGGGCGAGGGAACGAAGTTGAAAACGCGTCAGTCCTTACTTGGGAAGGATTTAAGGAAGAAATTAACGATAAATACTTCCCTAGAAGCTGGAGAGAAGAAAGGTTTTGGGAGTTCATGTGGCTAAAACAAACTGAAGAAATGACAGTGACAAAATACGATACGTGATTCATTCAATTGAGCAAGTACGTGCCCATGTACGGGATTGACGAAGGTCAAAAGGCACAAAAATTTATATTAGGGTTGCAAGTGAACCTCCAACAAACTTTAAGTACGTGGGCTGTCAATTCGTATAAAGAACCTTTTAATTGAGCCTTAATCATAGAAAGAAATTTGACGCGAGTGAGGATGATCAGAACTGAGGAAAGAAGCAAGGGAAGTAAGATAGGAAATTCGTCGTCTCAACCCAAGGATGAAGGGAAGTGTCCTCGGTGCAAGAAGAAACACTTTGGGATGAGATGTGTGGTGAAATGCTATGGTTGCGGGGAAGAGGGTCATATTAATAGGAATTGCTCAAAGAAAAATGAGGTACCTCAGGGTGGATACCAAGGAAGAATCACATGCTACAGTTGCGGGCAACCCGAGCATATTTCAAGAGAGTGCCCGAAAAGGCAAAAGATTGAGCGACCAAGCGGGGCAGCATAGAATGTTTCCCATGGGCGTGTGTACAACCTAACCTATGAGGATATAGAGGCTGACCCTGCAGTTATTGAATGTACACTATTTTTCTTCGATACTCCTATTCATGCTCTAATAGACCTCGACTCTATGCATTTGTTAATCTCATATGCAATAGCATGTAGTTTAAAATTTGAACTAGAGAAATTGGGATGTCAGATGATCGTAGCTACCCCTATGGGTACAACTATAGAAATGACAATGGGTTGTCGTGGGTGTAACTTAAAATTGGGAGGGGAAGATTTTTGGATGGACCTGACATTATTAGAAATCTAAGACTTTGACTTGATTATAGGTATGGATTTCCTATCATTACATAGTTCTAAGATAGACTGTAGAGATAAGTCGGTAAGTTTGTTAAAACCAAACGGGGAACAGGTCATTTTCCAAGGGCAAGGAAATGAAAGGCAAGGCTTATGACTGCAAGCATTGGTATTAACAACACCTGTTGTAGAGGAAAATATAGAATTAGGGATGATAAGGATTGTGAATGAGTACCCTAAGGTTTTTCTCAAGGATTTACCAGGTCTACCGCCCCATCTAGAAATTGAATTTTCTATAGATTTAACACCAGGCACCCAGCCTATCTCCATACCGCCATACAAGATGGCCCCAGCTAAAATGAGAGAGCTAAAAGATCAGTTGCAAACACTAACTGACAAAGGATTTGTTAAACCAAGCATATCACCTTGGGGAGCCTCGATACACTTCGTAAAGAAAAAGGACAGTAGTATAAGAATGTGCATCGACTACCGATAGTTGAACAAGGTTACCATAAAGAATAAATATCCATTCCCTAGGATTGAGGAATTGTTCGATCAGTTGTAAGGAGCTAAGGTATTTTCCAAGATAGATCTTAGGTCATGATATCACCAAATGAGAATTAAATCGAAAGATGTGCCTAAGACTGCTTTTCGATCAAGATATGGCTACTATGAGTTCTTGATAATGCCATTCGGATTAACAAGTGCACCAGCTGCATTCATGGATTTGATGAATCGACTTTTCAGGGCCTACTTGGATAAGTTTGTCATAGTTTTTATAGATGATATTCTGATATACTCTTCAAGTGAAATGGAACATAAGGAGCATTTGAGGATAGTAATTCAAACACTACAGGAACATAAGTTATACGCCAAATTCTTGAAGTGTGAATTTTAGCTTACTCAAGTAGCATTTCTTGGACATATCATCTCAACTGAAGGCATAGTTGTAGACCTGACAAAGCTAGAAGTTGTTCGAAATTAGCTAGCACCCAAGAACGTTGGAGAAATCCGAAGCTTCCTTAGATTAGCCGGATACTATAGAAGATTTGTAGAGGGATTTTCCAAGATTTCAACCCCATTCACCCAATTGACGTAGAAAGAAGTTAAATACACTTGCGATGAAAAGTGTGAGCAAAGCTTTCAAGAGCTTAAGACACGATTAACTACGACACCCATTTTGGCAATGCCAACTGAATTTGAAAAATTTGTGATTTATAGTGATGCTTCAAAAACAAGTTTGGGATGCGTTTTGATGCAGGATGGGAGGGTAATAGCTTATGGATCCCAACAACTAAAAAAGCATGAGCAGAATTACCCAACCCACAATTTGGAATTAACAACCATTATTTACGCCTTAAAGTTATGGAGACACTATTTGTACAGAGAGCAGTTCGAAATTTTTACGGATCACAAGAGTTTAAAATATATATTCTCCCAGAAGGAATTGAACATGCTACAAAGAAGGTGGATGGAATACTTGAAGAATTTTGATTGTACTATTTCTTACAACTTAGGGAAAGTAAATATGGTTGTAGATACCCTTAGCCCAAAAAGTTATGAGACTGTGGAAAACATGATGATCAAAGAATGGAAAATGATTAAAGATTTTAGCCATCTAACAATAAGTGTCAGGCCTAAATCAATCAGCAGGTATTTGGCAAGTTTGATTATCCAACCTGACATAATGAACCAAATTAGGTCAGCTCTTCCAATGGATTCACGAAGAAGTCTATGGATAGATGGAAATGACCAAGTGAAAGCACCTGAATTCAACTACCACAACGACATACTTTAGTTTCGGGGAAGAACATATGTGCTAAGGGAACAAAGTTTAAGACACTATATTGGGAGAAGTTCATCGAGCTAAATACACGGTACATCTGGGACCCACAAAGATGTACAAAGACCTCAAAGAAGTTTATTGGTGGCTCAGAATGAAAAAAGATGTAGCTCAACATGTGGCACAATGCAATACTTGTTAACGCATCAAAATTGAGCATCAACGTCCAGGGGGATTATTACAGCCCTTAGACATCCCTTAGTGGAAATGGGATCACATCACCATGGATTTCGTGACTAGCTTGCCTCAAAGTTTCAAAGGAAATTATGTTATCTGGGTAATAGTAGATCTACTAACAAAATTGGCTCATTTTTTCCCTATTAAAGTAGGACAATCGATACACGTATTGGCACAACTGTACATTGAGGAGATTGTTCGATTACATGGAATCCCTGCAAGTATAATATCGAATCGAGATCCTCGATTCACATTAAGATTTTGGAAAAGTTTCCATAAATGCATAGGAACACAGCTAAAACTCAGTATGGCTTACCATCCACGGACTGATGGTTAATCCGAGCGAATAATTCAAATATTGGAAGACATGTTGAGAGCTTGTGTTCTTGATTTTTCTGGAAGTTGGGAGAAGTACCTACTGTTGGTCGAGTTTTCTTACAACAATGGATATCACAGTAGTACAGGGATGGCTCCCTACGAAGCATTATATGAACGAAAGTACAGAATACCACTCTGTTGGGTAGAAACTGGGGAAACAAGGTTAGTCGAGCCCAAGCTAGTTTAGAGATAACAGAGAAAATCAAAAGAATTCAAGAAAGAATAAGAACCAGTCAAAGTCGTCAGAAGTCATATGCTGATTGACGAAGACGAAGTCTGGAGTTCCAAGTTGGAGACAAAGTATACCTGAAGGTCTCACCATTCAAAACAGTGATTCAATGACTGAAAATAGTAAACTAAACCCAAGGTACATCAGTCCATATGAAATCTTGGAAAGAATTGGATTTATAGCTTATAAAATAGCACTACCGGTAGCTTTATCCAATATCCTTAATGTGTTCCACGTGTCTCAGTTGAGGAAACACAAGCTGGACCTTATGCAAGTCCTTCGAAATGAAACCATTGAGATCCAAAATGACCTAATCTACCCGAAAGAACCTATTCAAGTCATGGATCAAAGAGAACAAGTACTAAGGAACAAAGTCATTCCCTTGGTAAAGGTATTGTGGAGAAATCATAGTGAAGAAAAAGCCACATGGGAACATGAAGAAGAGATAAAGACCTCTTATCCACACCTATTTAGTTCTAGGAATGAATGATTTTGAGGAAGAAATTTCTTTTTAGAGGGAGAGGGTGTAATACCTAAAATTTTATATCAAAAGTATTTTAGAAATCTTTTGGGTTTAAATGCAGTTTATCATACTTCTGGGCCAATGTGTAAATTTTAAAACATGAACGAAAGGTAAGCGACCTCACCAAAACAAAACTAAGAGGGTAAAAATTTCCAAAGAGTCAGGGATTCTCAAAAACCAAGAGACTCGAGGAAATTTAGGATCAAATGCACGATTAAGGGCATTCAAGCCAAAGTACATAATCTAGAATTTGGTCGAGGGTGGTCAAAATGAGGTTTTTCCTAAACTTCCAGGGGTGTATCAAGTCATCCTAAACTTATGGGGTCTAATGGAATAAGTGAAAAATCCAGGGTTTGAGAGATAAGGGCATAAACGTGAAATATCAAGAGTTGGAGGGTGAAAGTGTAAATAACAGAAAATAGGTGTGAAACCTACAAATCATCGGCCAACTTTGTCAGGATTACTCTCTAGGCCATCATTACTCGAATGGGCAAGGGTATTGGTCGGGATCGACAGTGAGATGATGGGAAACCAAATTTTAAAAAAATAGGAAAACTGGCCAAAATTTTTAAAGGATTTTTCATTATTGTTTAGCTTGATTTGAGGCTTGCAATGATCAAATTCAAATCTTAGGGTATAGGAAAGCTAATGTATGGTCGAAATTTCGATGAAAAATAGGTATAAATAGGGTTCAAAGGGCCGAAGATTTCATTCAAAATTGAAGGCAAATCAGGGAGTTTTAGCAAGAATCGAGTGTTGAGAGCATAGGGATTTTGTTCCTTGAGTTCTTAGGAGCATTTTTGGAGAATTTGGGATGTTTTGGAATAGGTTTTAAGGAGTTTCAAAGAGTTGGCCAGAAAATCGAGCTTCGCCGGAGCCAACCCTTTAAATGGTCATTTGAGGCTTTTTCGGTGAGTGTTTCGGGCAACACGAGATATCCCTAGGACCGATTTGAAGAAGGCTACAAGGTGGTAGGATCAGATTTTTCATCGGAGCAAAGTTGCAGTCGCCATCACCGGAGAAGAAAACTGGAGAAGACAGGGTGTGTGTGATGCACGCGCGGATCCCATTTGTAGGTCACTCTCTTGGCACGTGAGGTATGGGAAAAATCTGAAATTAATTTTAAAATTTTTAAAAAAAATATTTTAGGAATATTTGTGAAAAATATTTGGTGAAAACAGGTGTTATGTATTTATTACACATTTTCAAAGAGAAAGGGAAATTATGGAAAATAAGCAAAATTGAGGAAATTATGGAAGAAATTAAGAAAACCATAAACATTGTTTTCCCTGGATAATTACTGGCCAGGAAAGGACCACTATAAGTGTTGGGGTTTTACACTATTTGAGGTTGACACATTTTTCGAGGAACCCCGAATTACTGTCCAAGGTGAGTAAGCAGTCTTTTCAAAACCTAGTATGATTTATATGGGTGGTTCAGACTGAGGTTCACTTTATGGTTTCACTTCGAGGTGGTTGAATTATATGTGGTTATGCTGTCTTTTCATTTTTAAGTATACTGTGCATATCAAGTTATTTTCACGTGTTGCATTAACTGGATATGATTTATGAAATTTTATGGCAAGTGGTTTTCGTTGCATTATTATATTGAAATCATGTCATAGTCCGGTGGGATGGGATAGGATTCCCTTGAGAATGGGGCAAGATTAATCTCTATTGATGAGGTAGCGATGTTGGGCACTCGGAGATTAAGTATGTCGCGGCAAGGTCAATCCCAACAGTGTGTGGAATGGATTTTCCATGGGAGGTTGCGTATGCCAAGGAGATTTCTCAAGATTAACGTGTCGTATTATTTTGTATATGCCATACTTATGTTCATTTCATGCATTCTATAAAATTGTTTATGTGCCATCACTTAGATGATTTAGCATTTAATATGGGTTCTGCCCCTAGAACATTCAAACGTTCCAGACGAGGGTCATAATAGGGATGAGGACGTGATTGGATAGAGTTGAGGGAGTATGAGCGTGTTAGATGATATTTATGTTTTCTTTCAGTTATGTAATTCTTATTTTCTTTGGAAGACGGTTTGTATAAACAATTGTAATATCTTATGATGTTAGGTTTTGTTATTTTCGTTGCATGAGGTTATGCTTTGTTTAGCTTAAATCTGTTGGTCTTAATAATACGAAAGTTGGACTGGGGTTCTGGGATTTTGTTAGCATGTGAAGATTGTTCTTTGGAAACATTGTGCATGTATGAATCTTATGTATTGGTGAAAATCCTGATAACTCCTTATAGTGGCACGCCTGGAAAGGCAAGGTGTTACATGCAATGCTTAGGTTGTAAGTATAAATTAGTGTTCATCAGTTGATCAATTTTCTTGATACATAATAGTTAAAATTGATTGATACCAAGTTGAATTCGTCAACCTTCAAGCCTCTGTTATTGTCCACCCAATCACAATTGAACAAAACAATTTTGAAGTCATTAGAGTATCTTAACTCAATGATTTCAATTAGGACTCCATAAAAAGTGGTGTCACCGTTAATGGGATTTTTATCTCGCAAGTTAAAATAACTATCAATATTTGCAGTTTGGGCTACCCTATTATTTTGAATTTGTCTTCTCATTTCTCTACTTTTTGTGTGTGAAATACTACTCTAAAGGGGGTGAATTTGGTGTTTTGAAGATTTTTGCAATTACTAAAATATCTTGAGAAATAAATGATACAATAAAGTTATTTGAAGAAAATAATTTTTGTAAACTACAAATAGATGTAGCAGTGGATGGAACATACATGAATGAGTAAACAACAAACAAGATCTTTAAAAAAAATGATTTGAGAAAACTTTATGCATTTGATAAGTTTATATATGAAAATATTAATATGACAATGTATGCATTTGAGAAATAATATAAGAGACATTTTGGAAAGATAGAAATCAGTTTGAAACATATGAAATAAACGTTTGTAATGAGAAATTACTATGTAGTTACAAAAACTTTTTATGAGTTTATTCAAAGTTGAAATTGAAAGGGTTTATGAAAACTGAATGTAAGATATACTTATAGATTTGGAATAAAGACAAGGAATTATATTTAGAATAAGGATTTTATAAAATAGTTATGAAAATGCAAAAGCATATGACTTTTAAGATGATTTCAACAAAAATAACATTTTAGGGATATTTTTAGAATACATCCAATAAACTCATGAGTTGACATCTGGTTGTGCCATCGATTAGGGCATCAATCCTAGATAAAGGACAGTTATCCTTGGGTCACACTTTATTTAGGTTTGTGAAGTTTATAAGAGTCTCCACTTGTCAAATCCCTTAGATATAAGGACCACATCATTTATCCATTCTAAGTAATCAACCTCTTGGATGTACCAAGCTACCATTAGTTTGTCCACCTTAGCCTTGATTTCTTTAACCCTCTCTGGGGCAAACATTCTTGTCTTCAACTTGGTAGGACAACTTCCTAGCTTAATCTCAAGTTCATGAGTGATAATGTTAGGGTCTATCGAAGCATGTCCTAAGCCGACTAGGTAAAAACGCCCACATATCAGCAAAGTAAAGAGATAATCTTATCTTAACTGACTTTTTTAGGTTGACACTTATTTTAACCACTTAGTCAAGTTGTCCCTCTCGTAACAATACCTCTACCAACTTATCAACTGGTTTCAAATCTCTTATGTTCTTCTAGGCATGTTTCCAATGTTTTCCCTAACCTGGGGTTCAACCCCCACTTGTTTTCCATTGGTTTCCCTTCTAACTTAGGTTGGAGCCTATTCTTGAGCCTAGAGGTGGCAATAAGAGAAGCCACATAACACTCCCAAGTTGCCTATGATCCCTTTCACTTATCTAATTTCATTTGGCGCGGGAAACTTCATCACCATGTGACAAATGCTTGGCATGGTAATGCATATAGATTAGCCTGCCCCTAATATCATGCTGTATGTTGAGGGCAGGCCAGCCACCAACAAGTCAATTATCGCCTATACCTTTTGGGACTCATTTTTATTGTCAAGGGTAACTGGATAAGCCTTTCGGCATGAACCACACTTCTCTATCGAGCCCAATTAATAACACTCGACTTAGCTTGAGTTACTCTTATAGCTTATGTCAAGGAAAAGTCTCTAGTACAAGATTTCAGATGAGTGGTAAAGTCTTCTTAGCTTCTACTTTCCCAACATGATAGAGATGAATAGGGCATTGTTGTAGTTGGGATGTGTTGTGTCATGGATAAAAGCCCATTAAAAGACAAAAAAGCTTAAAAGCCCAAAATAATCTATTTGGGCTAAAAAGCGTAAATTTCTCATATGCAGGGGGTCCTACACAAACGCTGTAACGCCTCGCTTTCCCGAGTGCTTTAATTCTTGGGACAATTTTGGGACGATAAATTTTTTTTCTTTCCAACTAATACTAAATCGCATCATTCCTCGCATCCATCCCATAATTTCCAATCATTTTATCTCTAAAAGAGAATCATCATAACTATCAAACGCGAAAGCTAGAGTCGAACCTGACATCTTACCTTAACATTAAATCATAAATCAATTCTTTATATCACCGTCTCTCGACCTTAATCCTCAATACAAGGCTATTCATCAATGACTTAAGACATAACATAAGTTCTCAATATGACTTTAATACATAACACACGTCCTCAACTAGCATTACACATAACATGCATCCTCAACTGACATTAACCCTAAATGGGGTTGTACATCGTCATTAACCATAAGGTTATATATTATCATTCGTCAATCATCAGTCATATCTTACATCATGGACTTCCAAATCGTTCAGATTTCAAAGTAGCAGGACTTAAACACATGGGCTACATTACATCATTCATCTTATCATTCATTTTATCATGCACTTGGAAAGTGTCATTTCATGCCTCATTCATCCTCGTACCTACTAAAATCTCCATCTAGAACGTTTGGATATTTCAGGGGCAAAGCCCAAGTTAGATGAACCATCTAAGTAAAAGAATAAAAATCATTTTCGTGCATGAATGAAAAATGTCTTTTCCTTTTATTTCGGTTTGAGCCGACCGTTCCTTATGTTACTCTCCATTTTTATAGCCTCCTTCCCAGGCGAGGTATATGGGTGCACCTTTGGAAAAGCAGCGGCCCCAGCCCGTACTCTCAAACCCTTATGCAGATGCATGATCAATAATTTCATCGTGAACACTTGCACATTTCATCATTAATACATGTAAATGTAATCTAAATGACATATTTATATCAAGACATGACAACATGATAAAATCATTTACATAAAATTGGGTTTTGAAAAAACAACTTACAAACCAAGCCTTTTCATAAAACTAAATTCAGTTGAGAAATGCCACTTACAAACAAAACATTTTCTATAAATCCAAATTCATTTGGGTAGTACTACTTATCTCATTTGCATCTCATAACATCTTTAATTCTCGTGCTAGGCTTCTAACGTAATCAATTCGAATCCTCACATACCCTGGCCATCATATTCACTTAATAACATCAATATTTCATTCCTCATAATTTTTCTGTATTTTTCCTATTTTCCTCAAAAATTCCTTAAACATTTTCTTCACTAAATAATTCCTCATTAAATAATTTCTAAATAATAATTCCTCAATAATCCAAACTAAGCATTACTCAAGCATATCTTCGAATATTTCTCTATAATAATTCATAAAATAATATTTCTAATTTATTGAAATTTCTAAAGAATTTTTACTTACCTTAACTTAGCCTCTCGGGCTTTCTCGGTATACGCGCCCTGATCTTGAAATGCGTCACCGATCTCGATTGTCGCGCAAATCCTTGATTCTCATACTCGACCTTGATTCTTGTACACTACTTCGATATTTGCACACCACATAAATTTTCGAGCACTGTCTTAATTTTTGTGCGCCATCTCGATTTTCGTGCACCGCCTCAAAACGCGTGCTCAATTTATTTTTCTCGCCAAAATAACCGAAATATTAATAAAACCCCATTTCCTATTTTCTGGAATTTTTCAATCATTTTCTCACATTTTTTTCCAATTTCTTTTCCTATTTTTTTCTCTTTCTTTTCCTTTTTTTCTTTTTCTTTCTTTTCTTATTTTTTTTTCTCTTCTTCTCCATCTTCTTCTTCCTCATGGCTTCTTCCTGCAACGCATCTCCTGCGCACAACCAGCCACGCCGCCGCCTTGTCCAGCCACCTTCCACCGCCACTACAGCCTGGATCGTCGTCGCCGGTCGTCACCGGCTCCACCGCGCGCCTCCGCAGCCACCGCGGCCGACGCCACCTGCTGCTGCTCGCCCCCCGCCAGGCTGCCATGGCCGCGGCCTGGTTGCTGTGAGCTGTCATAGGCGCCGCTCACTTCGTCGGCTGCCTCCCCGACGCCACTGGCCACCTCCTGGACCTCCACCAAGCTCACAAATTACCTCGCACCTTGCTGCCATTTCCACGCCTCAGCCGCCCAGCTCGTAGCTCCTGCTTCGCGGCCATGGCCGCCTTTGGCCACTGCTACGGCCGCCTTCGATGCCCACCGACTTCTCTCTCACACCATCTCTCATTCTTGCTCTCTCTTTCCCAAGTTCGGCCAAGCTCTCGGCCCAGCCTTCTGCCATGGCCGATCCGGCCATCTCCCTACAACTCTCATTCCATCTCTTTTTATATGTATACAATGCAGCTTGGGCGCCACTCAATTGGCCATGAAGCTTCCCAGAAGCTTCCTCCCGCACACACGACATTCCCCTCGAACCCTCTGTCCAATTCCAACAAGCCTCTGCCATGCTCCCCACGCCATACGCGTATGCTTATACATAATACATACATATATATATATATATAATATATTACACTACTATAATTATACGAAACTACACATTTAATCCTCATATTATTCTTTATTACCCTTTGGAAACCCTTAAATTGCAAAGACACCCTTTATCGTCCAATTAATTTGCATTACCATGCTTTAAAACCCATAATTAATAACTTTAAATTTACTCGACAAAGACCGATTTCACCCTCGGGTCCCTACCGGGCCCTTGATTCATCCCGCAACCACTAAAGGGTTGATCGTTACAGAAAATCAGAACCCCCTTAAGGTTTCGTTGACTTCTTGAAAGTCTCCTACGATAATTCGGTATTTCAACCTCAATCACAGCTGCATTTTAGCTGTACCGAAAACCGTCTCAATTTCGATTTCTTTTGATTCTATAAATCCTATCTCAGAATACTCATTGAGACTATACCATTTTCCATTACCAATTACACTCCGGAGCATTCCCTCCAGTCGATTCGACAATTTATTTTGTTATCCGACTAATTTTTGGTATTCAAACCTTGCTTAAATAACGTGGCAACCTTACGCCAAAACAGGGTTTTACAAACGCGCAAACTAGATTATTTACATATCATTACCCATGAATATAGGGATAAAACCTTGGTATTGTGGTTTCCTAGAACCCTATGAATCTAAGAATGTATCTAATTTCCATAGTGAGCTAAGGAGAAAACCTTGGTGAGATTGGTTAGTGGAACCCCAAGGGTGGTTAAACCTTAGGAGAATGGAATAGATATGTGTAAAAATATCGAACTATTATAAATTGCCTTTTACCTCATTTTATTTACTGTTGTTATATCTTGTGCCTTCCATAAATTATCAATCACGAATACTATTCATACATATTTGTTAAATATATTTTCTAATAAAATCATTAATCAAGAATCCTCTTTACAATTACTAAAAATTTTAATCACTTAATTCACCCTACTTTTTGAGTGACCATACCCTAAGAGACCAACATTCACCCATAAAAGAGATCATTTCTCCTTGATGGGGCCTCTTAGAGCTTAGTCAACGTGTGCAATAAAGGTTGAAGCTCAACCCAATGCTCCATCTAGGCATAGTCTAAGTAGCCAAGGTATGGAAGATTAGTAGCTATTGTAACTTCTCCAACAATTGCTTCCCTTCTCACCTTTTTGGGGTCGTGATTGGATCTTTCTTTAGGAATGGTCTCGAATCTTAAAAGGGCTCATTCTCTTACTTTTTGTCTTTCTGGGCAATCTTCTCCATTGCCCACAAAATTGTTAAGGAAACCTTAGTTAATCAACTCTTGAATCTCTTTTCTAAGTTGTTGACAATCATTCATGTTGTGCCTATGGTCTTGCTAGAAGCGATAATACTTATTCTAGTTTCTCTTGTGGGTAGGTGCTCTCATTGGATGAGCCCTTCGGACATAGTCCTTATCTTTTATGGCCATCAATATATCCATTCAATCATTATTAGTAAAACGAATTAGATATTTTTTGATTTTTTCGTACCTAATTAATCTTAAACTGTTGCCTTGGATCATTTGTCATTTGATCTAAAGATTACTTGGGCTTTTTTTCTTTCATATGAGGTTGCTCAACCATCTTTGCCTTCAAATCACCTTCTCAGCATTGATGTATTTGTGCGCTCGACTAAGGATCTTAGTGAAAAGTCTTTAGCGTGCCTTCACCAAGGACTATCCAAAAGGGTTGCTCTCAACCCATTTTGGAATGCTCGTATAGTGATCTTCTGAGCAACATCTTCCATGTTCATGAATTCTTTATTGAAGCGAGTGAAAAATTCCTTTAATGGTTCCACTTGATTCTACTTAATGTTAACCAAGGCTATCGAGGACTTGTAATAATGCTTGAAAGGTGCAAAGTGGACTAGGAAACAAGTCTTTAATTGCTCAAAGATAGAGAATGAGCGATGGGGGAGGTTTTACGTGTGGCACCTCCGGTCCCACATACAGGGTGCCACCGTAACCCACGATTACAACCACAGCCACCGTCTAAATTTGAAGGATGGTTATACCCTTAATGGTTAGGGCGCCCTAGGTGGGATCCAAGTTTCACCGCCTTCGCTCGCTAAGAACTCGAACCCCAAAAGAAAATAGGCATCGAATGGCACTCGAATCTCAATTGGGCTACACATTTGGAATCTCAGAGTTGTTGTAGAGGCATGTTGAGGTCATAGAAGCAAACTTACATAAAACCCATTATTTTCCAATGAATAGTCGAAAATCTCAGCCTTTTGGTTAGTACTCATTCACCTCTCACAAACTTATTACAAAACAAAAATACAACCTTATAACTCATGTCCCAAATGACAAAATAAACAATTATATGGAACCTCAACCACTGTCAGCTAGGCTGCTCAGAGCAAGATACCATCTCGGCCCTTCATTAACATCCATTGGCAATGCATCCACCACCATCGCCTTTTCCTTGCTCTGTTCCGACTATCTGTAAGGTTAGCTATATGGGGCGAGTCTTAACACTCAATAAAGGCAATATGTAACATAGCAAATCACAATCCATAATAAACATAGAAAAACATGAAATGAATTATGTATGCAAACCCGTCCACCTCATCTATCCCGAACTGTTGTGGTCCTATATGATTTCCCATATACCCTAACACGAGCTATGTTTAGTTCCCAAAATCCATAGCTTTATACCTAGGCATTCCCATGTCATCATATGCAAGTCAAATGAATTATTTAAATAGAAAAACTAAAACTGTAACACCTCGTTTTTCCCGAGCATGTCACTATGTTGGGACTCAACATAAAAATATACATTCTCTTTACACGATACATTTCTTAACACCTCAAATACCTTACTTCAAACAAAATCCCCTAACATATCATTACAAATGCGAAAGCAATAATCGAAATCTGATATGGTACGTACTCGAACTTAATCATAACATGGAAACTGTACCCCAATATAACCTCAATTCCTCAAACAAAATACATGGAAAACCATTTCTCGGATGAACAACTGTGCCTCAAATATAATCAAAAGATACCTCAAAGATAACATTAAACCATAACAGTATTACATGACAATTCTCAAACATCATTTGTAATACGTAACATTCTTACATTTAACAAGACTATTCATCATACGGAACATAAGTTTCTCAACATGACTAAAAGTTATCTGAATCTACATGAAGAAGCAAAATACCATATCAACTTGCCAAATCCACTAGACATGTCACCTCGAGTCGTTACATTTCAACCACTTCCTTGCCTCTATTACGAGTCCCAACTGGACGTTTGAATGTTCTATGGGCATAGCCCAATTAAAAGATGAACCTTCTAGTGAGGGTCTAAAAACAGTTACATAAATAAATGATGCACAGACATGAACAAATAGATGCCCTAGTGTAACTTTCTTGGCAATCTAGCCCAGCACGGAACCCTAAGTAGTCATCTCGGCATGCACACAAGGCAACGTGATACTCTTATACGTTGTTCCGGCAACACCCTACGGCTACACTATCAGGGCAACATCCCATCTCATTCACAAATATCAATATTTTCAACAATATCATGACAAGTGAATAATCACGACCATCGATGCAAGAATACATGTACAGATATGTCAAGATACATATAAATTACATATAACTTAGCAACCTTTGTGAATAACATGCTCAACATAGGCAAAACATAACATGTATAAGCTTTCAAAAACAATCACTCACCTTAACTTAGCCTCTCAAGCTTTCTCGATATGTTTTCCCTGACCTCGAAACACGAGCCCAAATAATTTTCTAGCTTCCAGCCCGCCAACCGCCACCGCTTGGGCCTCCGCTGACCCTGTTGCCTTTCTAGCCCCAAATTAAATCCTAGAATTTTTTGAAATTTTTCGAAAAGTTTTTCCTATTTTTCCTCATTTTCTTCTATTTTTTTTCCTTTTACTTTTCTTTTCTTTTCCTTTTTTTTTTCTTTTTTCTTTCTTTTCTTCTTCCTCCTTTTTCTTTCTCATGCCTGACCTGCGCTCTCCAGCCCGCCAACCGCCACTGCTTGGGCCTCCGCTAACCCTGTTGCCTTTCTTGTTGGCTTTCACCAACCTCGTCGACCGCCACCAGCCTTGCCGAACCACTACCGCACCACCACGGTTGTTATCGCCATGGCGGCTGCTCGTTTGTTGTAGCCAATCCCGGTCGCTTCTAGCCACCATTTCTGCTGCCGTCGATCGCCAGCACTCCATCTAGCCCCAATGTCGGCCATTGCCGCTTTGCCCAACCTTTGCCGCTGTTACTGGTTGCTACCATCTTTCAACCATTTGCTTGGCCATCAGTTCTCTCCATCTCATCTTCCTATTTCCTCCAATTGTTTCCTCTATTTATAGAAAACCCACAGATTTAAGTGTCTTAGCGCTCATTCCTTGAAGCCCACTTACAGTAAAGCTTAACCATTAAGCTTCTTGCTGCCCAACCATCATACGCGCGTACACACGCACAGATATATATATATATATATTATACATCAATCTTGTCTCCAATCTTTTACCTCAACTACTCCAGATTTCTTATAGATTTTCCTCAAATCTTGCTGCCAATAGCTTTCCAACTTGCAACAATTCTTGGCCATTAAAGCTTCACAGAAGCTTGGCCACACGCGCGCATAGATATATATATATATATAACATATTATATATTACACTGTGCTATAAGGGAAATTACACATTAGAACCCAAATTTCATCCTTATTTCATTTGGATAATTCTCTAATTGCAATTATATCTTCAAACATCAAATTAATTTGCATTACAATAATTAAAATGCAAAATTAGTAACTCCAAGGCTTACTTGATAAGGATGATTCCATCATTGCACCCTCACAGGACATTTGTTTCATCCCAAAATCATTTCAGGGTTGATCCTTATGTAAAATTGGAGTCCCCTCAGGATTCCGTTGACTTCTCAGACGTCCCTTATGATTATTTGATTTTTTAGCTTGAATCACAGTTGTACGAAAAATTGTCTCCGTTTCGATTTCTTTTATTACCATAAATCCTATTTCAAGATGATCATCAATCCCATATCCTTCTTGGTAATTATCTAAACCTTAGGATATTCCTTGTAGCTGATTCGGTCACTCAAAATTGGGAAAATTACTTTAAAATCCCTAAACTTCATGAAAATTTCACTTATGACCTAAGATAAATTACACTTGAGTCCTTTGAAAATTCTCGAGTATTACATTCACCATTCCTTAAAGAAATTTCGTTCTCGAAATTCGTATATGATCGATCAAGTAACTAAGACAAAAAAAATAGCTCATTACCTGAACATCTCGATCACGGATTGTTTCAATCCTTAACAAATGTGACGCCCCTCTCTTAGGGCCCCAAAATTAATTTGGATGAGGTTCAAATAAATTCAATTTCTTTCCCAATCATAAAAAATATATATATATAACCATACATTCAAATGTCTAAATAAGTAAATATATTGAAATATCGTTTGCCTCACAAATTTTATTACAGTCACACAGAATTTGTAATTTAAAATAATTTATAAAGGACTCCTCATGGCTCATCACGTATTCCCAATGGTGATTCCTCCACTAACACCGTCTTTCCTTTAGTAGACCCCAAGCTATCTGTATAGTTGGTTGGGGAAGAGGGGGTGAGTCATAAGATCCAATAAAGATAATATATATAACATAGCAAATTACAGGTTATAACAGATATGAAAAATAAAACATGAAGTGATGCATGCATGCATGCAGGCCCGTCCACCTCATCCATCTTGGACTCTTGGTGGCCCCATGTAATATTCCCATGGATCTTAACACGAGGTCTGTTTAGTCCCCACAAGTTACAGCCTCATGCCTAGGCACTTCCTTGTTCTCACATGCAAGCTATGATAATAAAATTTGCACATAGTATATATATTGACCCTTACCCTCATTTTTGTTGTCTTGATAGATCCTTTGAATGGGTTTCTCCAAAGTGTTAATATACCGTTGCTACATCTAAAAACAATTCTTAGAAGTTATGATAACAAGTAAGAAATTTATTTAAATAAATGTCATAAAAATATCTAATTCTAGAAAATTCATATTTACCTTACAACTTGCGAGTTAAACTGCCTCACTAACCCTTTCTTACTTCTTTTTCTAATTCATAGGCATTTTACTTTCACGAGAACGACTTATTTATAGGGCTCTCCTCATCTTTGAAGGAAAGAAAATTAGATAAGTATTAGTTGTTACTATCATTTCATTCTACAATCTATACTTTGCACTAGCTAAGACTTGAACTCTTAATCTCTCCCCTAACTCTCCCACGTGCAACCGTTTGGTTGCCATCACCCTTGAGTTATACTAACCCAAGAATTAGTTTTAAATCAACGCCCAATTTTCCAACTTCCACTTTCTACAAAAAAAAATTCCACGAACCTCCAATTGTTACTCATAAATATAATAAATTAAATTTTGTAAATCATAAATAAATTATTTTCACTAAAAAAAATTACTTATTATTATTTTCAAAATATCAAGATGTTACAACAAACACCCTAGTTTGCATTTATTACACGTCCAATGCTTACAAGCATACCATGTCATTTTCAGAATTTTCTATTGTGGCTCTTTACAAGCGACCACATATTTCCCAAACTTTATGCACGTACCTCTTACCCCGAAATTTGAGAATGCCATCTTGCATCTCTAAAATGAATCAGAACCCTAAGACTGACCACGCTCATCAATCCATAGGCAAATACCCTTGTCAACCGCACATGTCTTTCATATCTCGTTCACCAGATCCAACTAAATCATCAGGTTAGCGATAAGAACAAACGATTCCCTTGGTACTACACTCACAGTCAATAAGCTAAAAAGCCTCTAATAACCGCCGCTCAAATGGCCATCCACCCAGTCACAATAAACATACTCCTACTCAAAGCACCAGGCACCTTATTGTCACACCCCGGGTGATACAAAGTAGTGCAGTCGTAGGCTTTAAGGAACTCCATCCACTGCCGTTGCCTCATGTTCAACTCTTTCCGCGAGAATACATACCTCAGACTCCTTGTGATTTGTGAGCACATCAAATGTCCCACTGTACTGGTAATGCCTCCATAATCTTTAGAGCACCTACCACAACTGTCAGCTCCAAATCATACATTGAATAGTTTACTAGTGGTTAATTTTGTAAAATTTTATTATAATTATATCTCTGTTTTGATTTTAAAATTGGGTTTAATTGAATATTTTGTGATTGATATGCAAGTTTATATGAAAAGCGAAGACTAAATTAATATCGGGGGCATATTAAAAGATTTAAAAAAATAATAATAATATAATAAAAAATAAATATAATATATTATAATATATATATATATATAATATTAATAACATTGAATTGGATGCGTGAACCAGGGGCTTGGAGGCAGGCTCAAATCATGTGCAATTAACGATCAATTTAAAGCCCATTATCATGGATTTAAAGCCCATTTAAAGGGCAGCCGTGGATGCCCTATTGAAAGCCCAGCTCATGGAGGAGGTTCTCACACAGCAGCTTCCAGATGCGGTCTCTAGGTGGTAAATTCATTCAATTGCAATTGCAATTGCGAGGGCGAGGGCGAGGGCGAGGGCGAGGGCGGGAGCTTCATATATATTTAAGTACAAGTCGCACAGTGAAGGAGAGGAGGGCCCCATCCCCCATTTCTGCAATCCGAAAAAGGGGCCACAACAATGAGCGAACAGCGCTGGAAATTTCAGAAGCGATACACAGTAAGGAGTTCTCTAATTTATGTACAGTAAGGGTTAGTTTTTGATAGAATAAAATTTTCTTTTCAGCTTTAATTTACTGTTCCTTAATTTCTGTTAGTTAGATGCTGTATTAAGATTTCTGTTCTTTAATTTGTAGTACTGTTCTTCCATTTTATTTGTACTAAATTCCTGTTCTGTTTTTTGATTCCGTTCTTACCATTCACATTTTAGTTATGTGATTTTATATTCTGCAACATTTAATTTTTGTCTGCTTTAATACGGCAAATTTACATTCTGTATTTTAATTCCCAGAATTTCAATTCCATTAGTTAAATAAATTGCACCTTAAATTCTTTAATTTCATTTCAGCACTTACTTTTCAGTCAATTTAATTTTTTGCATTTTTAATTTTGTCATATACATACAGAGTATTTACTTTTTTGTACTTTATTTTACCCGTACTTTAATATTCTATATTCAAAAATAAATATGTGTGGCTAATAATTCTCTGGCCAAGTCAAGGACAGTGTTCGACGTCAAAAATTTTTGAATTAACCGAACTTCATTATAAGTTGAGGCATTAAAATTAATTTTTAGATTTTTACCAAACATTTGAGTTTGGTTTGGGATATATGCCTAGACCGAAACTCTCATGACATGTATGTGGGTTGTCCAACCTGGAAATATCTTTATCCCAAGCTTAAGCATACATTATATACATTTTGCTTTATGGTGGTTGCTTAAGTTTGAGTCGACATGCCATATATGTCGGTTACTAAAATTAAAACCATTATCATTCTTAAATGTAATCAATAACAAACATCTTAAAATTAATTTAACCTGATGATACCCTTTTTTGTGAGTTTTGAGAAATATTTGGATTGGCACTGAAATTGTCTTGAACGCCTTATGTTTGCATGCATGTTTTCTTTTTTGTTTATTTGTATGTGTTTATTTGAATTAATTGCATAAGGTTAAGCGCACTTCGTAGTCCACTCTATGCCTTGGCATGATCCATGCATAATCACTCATCCATGTTGCATTAGCACGCAATCCAAACATTTGAGCTATCGCAAGCTCTCCCTACATCCGACAGATCATTCCTGCTTGATTCTTTTCACGAGTTCTATCATGAACACAACTATTCCGGAGAATCACTCATGAATCTCCGACCATAGTTTGTTAACCTCAAAAACTTCACACCCATTCATAGACAATTAGGAATTTTATCACAATGCTCTGGTTCCTTAGGACTTAGATTCTAGGCTAAACATAATAGCTATGGTGCTGCCCAAATGTTGACATCTAATTTTCTCCGCAATTCACTATGTAGGTTTAACTCAAGGGCCTCACACCCTTACCGCGAGCCAACCTAGCTACTCGGGTAATTAGTCACGAGCCCATCACTAGTCCTCTGCATTGGTTCTTAGGTTCATATCCAATGTTACGGGCCACACAACCATGCTGCTATTGTCATGCTAGAGCCTCTCATCCTGTCTCCGAGAGTTGCCATTAACCCAACTCCTATCACTTCTGATACTTCTCTCAGTACCAACCCAAATCTCATGGATCCTCGATCTATTTCAGAGTTACACTTACTCAGGTTATCAATCCTTGAGTTAAAACTTATTTGATCTCCCAACCTCATGGCGCATATGACAACCAATTTCGATCTCATGTTCATTGACATGGCGTCTCATGCTCCCATCACCTTTGTTACGACCTAGCAAGCAAATCTTAGTCACAACATCCACCGTGATACTCCAAAAAATGCCTCCCAATATCGCCAAAACTCACATCTAAAGAATTTGGCATACAACTAGTGCTTCCTAAGAGTTCCCAACATTATCCTCAATGTTTCTCATGCATCTCTCTTTCCGATAAACACAATCACCGACGCGACTTTGATGCAACTAGTGCATTGGTCAAACCATAAGGCTACATCAAACTATGACTTAAATGTCATTCCATAATTGTCTCATTCTCTTATCTTACCCTCGATCGCACACCAATCTTAGAAAATATCTCAGCCTTTTACAACTAGTTTATAATTCATCAATTTGAGGTACAAGATATTGACTCTTAATTATCATCTCAGTCAAAACCTGATAACTTATACTTTCTATTAAGCCACACATAACTAAGTATCCAATAATCTCAAGCTATCAGTAGCAGCTTCAGACTTTTTATTTAGAAATAATTCTAATAAATTTTTCGAAAATACATCCTAGTATTTCTCTCACTATCTCAATTTTCTTATAGCTTCTCACTGACCGCATGCACCTGCATAACATATCTACAGGCTTCTTATATGCATAACTTGCTAACATGATCTTTAATGATTGTTCAGCTATAAATCTCACAATTTGTCCACCATGACTAACTAGACTAACCGTCTATCCCTACAAGAGTTGCATTCTCCATAATCGAAAATCCTAGATCTCCAATAAATTTAGGTCTATTAGGAATGCAACTTCTCTTATTGTGATATGTCATCCTGGCACATCTATCATCCCTTGTCCATCTCAAGCATGTCAAAGATTCACATAATTGCAAAGACAACAATCCATATCCATACCACTAGCTAGAGCAGGTAGGTACTTACGTCACCTACAGTACTCCAATTCTCATTAAATTTCTTCCTAAGAAACTTTGAAGTCTCATCATTCCTTTTATGTCATTACGACCTAATAAGAAACTCTTGTCTTTTAGGTATATGAACTCTACCTTGAACAGAGATTGTCATCTCACAACTCATCGTCAAGGCTTTGAACTAGACATTCTCTACTACCTAAAATCTCACTCACAGAGATTCTACTGCCTTAGATATCTCGTTCTTCAAATCCAGCTAACTATCGACATGCGACCATCAAATTAGTTCCTCTTAGGCACTTCACTCATTGTCAGCCAACACACAAGCTATCACCATTAGCTTAGTCACATAGTAGGCTTACTTCTACACCAAGCGCCAACCCCCACACGGCTACGCCTTGGGTGAAACTACACGGTCTCATTATAGTCCTCCAGTAACTATCATTCACTATCGTTGCCTTAAGTCTAACTCTTTCAGTAAGAACACGCATCCTAAGCCCTCGATACCGGTGATCATATCACCAAATAGTTAGCCCCTATACGACTCACGAGTATGCATCAAACCTACCATGTTAATTTCACACATCGAGTAGTTTTTCCTTTGTGTCTCTTTTATCATGAGTGGGATCCACCACGGTCACCTGTTTCCATTACATCAACAAGCGACCCAACTTCATACTAAAGGCATAGGCAGAAACAATCCATCTCATGATTTACTTAGTATTGCCACACTAGATATCAAGTTTATTCTACTCCTCAACCATCACAATGCTCGTCTCATCACTAACTCACAAGATGACCATGAACCCAGATACAATTTTTTAAGTAGGACACAGTCCACATTCAAGACATTACTTGATTCTTCCTCCTTAGATTGTGTCTCCACAATACAATCCATCTCATTTTGGGTCATTTTCCTAGGCTTTTAGCCTCGTTCAACAAGTTAGTGGCACACCTCGCACCCTAATCTATTGGAACTTAGACCCCATACAAGATACAAACCCTACTGTGTTGTCCCAAATCTTCAACATCTGATCATCTCCCATGCAGTCTGCTATGATGCTTTGGTCGATAACTTCTCGTACCTACCGCAAGCCATCCCTCAGCCTTCTGCATGTTGGTCCCTAGATCTAGACCCATCATTGTGAACACCGAACCAATAGTGTTGTCACGCTACTAGGGTTCTTTGTCATGTCTCTGCTAGTTGTATTAGTTGCACCACTGTTACCTTATCAACTAGCATAACTCATACGTCATTACTCAACTATTTTCGACTTCTCACTTGACCCAATCCCTTAGATCTTTTATCTACACATCTCTTTTTAAGAGT
Organism: Diospyros kaki; assembly: GCA_036245055.1. Classification (NCBI taxonomy): domain Eukaryota; kingdom Viridiplantae; phylum Streptophyta; class Magnoliopsida; order Ericales; family Ebenaceae; genus Diospyros; species Diospyros kaki. Next base: position 9,241,305 of record BSEG01000010.1, read on the forward strand.
CAGTAAACCATCATTACATTCGAATCTCGATGATTCATATTATCCATTCCTGAACCCAATCTTGACAGCTACGTTTATTTCACACCAGACTAATTGTCCATGACTCAATCATTCGTGATAACTACAAGCTATCCCATTACTTGGCATAAGGATTTCGACTAAAGATCTTTAATCATCAGTCTCCAAATCCCATGGATCCATAATCATGGTTACCAAATCAACCTTATATTCGAACTATATCATCAGACTCTAACTCTTATAGCTAGGTCATTCCAACCAGATGTTCTATCACTTAACAAGGTTAGATCTTCAAATCAATAATCTCTAAGACCTCAACCGATAATCCCAAATCTCTAAGTAGGGATTCCATTCTACGAACCATCTATTTCTTCCCCCCCTCCTCTAAGTCTCCACTTGGGGTTTCACTTCAGTTTTACTCTAATACCCCCTGTATCAAAGTCCATAAGTCTCTGAGTCAAACTTTTTCTAAGTCTCCAAATAAATTTCGCTTTGATACTAACTGTAACACCCCATTTGTCCCAAGTGTGTCACTATGGTGGGGCTCAACATAAAAATATACATTCTCTTTACACGATACATTTCTTAACACCTTAAATACTGTACTTCAAAGAAATTCCCTCAATATATCATTACAAATGCGGAAGCAATAATCGAAACCTGATATGATACGTACTCGAACTTAATCATAACATGGAAACTATACCACAATATAACATCACATCCTCAAACAAAATACATGGAGAACCATCTCTCAGATGAACAACTGTGCCTCAGATATAATCAAAAGATACCTCAAAGATAACATTAAACCATAACAGTATTACGTGATTGATTCTCAAATATCATTCGTAAGGATGATTTCGTCCTTGCGCCCTTACAGGACCTTTGCTTTATCCTAAAATCACTTTAGGGTTGATTCTTACGTAAAATCGGAGTCTCTTCAGGGTTCCGTTGACTTCTCGGAGATCCCTTACGATCATTCAATTTTTCAGGCTAAATTGCAACTATACCAAAAACTATCTCAGTTCTGATTTCTTTTAATATCATAAATCCTGTCTCAGGACGTTCATCAATTTCACATCCTTTTTCTTAATTATCTAAGCTCCAGGGTATTCCTTATAGTTGATTCAGTCACTCAAAACTGAAAAAATTACTTTAAAATCCCTAAACTTCATGAGAATTTTACTTGTGGGCCAAGATAAATTACACTTGAGTCTTTTGAAAATTTTTGGGTATTACAAAAACTAACTTTCATCAAATTTTAACCTTCTTGCACCTACTTGTTCTTTAATCTCACTTGCTGCTTGCTTCTCCCAACTCTCACTTTTACACATCTTAATTTATTCTCCACATGTACGTATTTATAGACATCTTGAGCTTCCTATCTCAAAATTTCTTATAGAGACTCCACGTGCTGACATCACTAACTCTACAAAGCCATCTAATCATATAAATTCCTAACCTCTTCTATATTCTGTTCATCATGCATGTTATCTAATCAAATTAATCTTCTATGTTCTTACAGATCCACGTGTGCTCCCAATTCACCACAAATTTTTACATAGAAATCCTAATTCCAATTCCATTACCAGTGTGTTATTTTAATTACTTATATTCTCATTAATGTTTTGGCATAATTACCTATATTCTCAATCCTATCTCAATAAATGTCGCTGCTTTCACACCTCAATTAATGCTCCATCAGTTATCACATGGCCTTACGTGGCGTGGCAGGAGCATCCCAATCAACTGACATGTGGTGCGTCAGGAAGCATCTCACAACTGCCCCCATAGCACCCTAAATGACACCGTTTTACCCCTAGGAACCAGCAAAATCAACCTTCGTGCCTGCCCAAACTTGAACTCGCAACCTCCTGCTTGAGCCCCCACACGCGTGTGCTTACGACATCTTAAGTTGCAAGCCTTCTCACTTTTATACATGCAACCATTAAATTTATACTAATCCAAATTCGCAGTTTCTGAAATTTCACTTAAACCCTAGAAATTTCCAAAAACTCTCAATCGTCTCCCTATTCCAAAACACAAAAAGTTCAATTTCACCTATTAAATTGCTCAAATCCACAAATTTCCAATAAACCATAAATAAATAATCTCAGTTAATTTTTTCCAAAATACAGGGATGTTACATTGCGTACCACATCCTTGTATGCCTTTCCAAGGGTGGGCGAGAAAGCTTAGCACCACATAGCATTGGTGGAAGGTTAAATGAGAATATAGGAGAAGAAGAGCTCCACATGATTGATCATGTCAATAGTGCTATGATAGAGCTTAATGGTTTGGATACGAAACCTTTTTAAGGGAACTGCAATCATAGTTACACGATTAGGGGTTGATCTGGTCCCCAAACTCAAGGCTCTCATTTTCTCCTCATCACATCTGCAGTTTCTTTCTTCATTAGTCATAGTCATTTTTCCTAGGGGCTCTTTCCTTCTAAGGTAATGAGCAAACATAATCATCTTTCTATTTTGAGTATTATCACTTTTAGTCATTATAATGAGAGTGAGCTTCTCTCTTATTCCATTAGGATAGGCAATCTTCTTGTCGAGATTGTTTTGGCTAGCAATGGTGCCCACCTTGCTAGTGGATGTAAGTCGTCAATAGTTTGGTGAGATGTTGAACTTCACTTTCCAACTAGGTAAGTTGGTTTGGTGAAGAGGCATATTTTTTGAGTCGTTCTGTAAGTACCTTAGACGAATCCCACATCGGCCATGCAAAATGAAGGGGGAACTGGGCATATAAATGAGGAGAGTGCTCTACATAGTGATGCACGTTTTAGGATTGAATCTTAGAGCGACAAAATCGAGGATTGGTTGAGACCTGAATCGAACAAATACGTTGCTATGTGGACATCGGCCATTACAAAATGGTATCAGAGTCGACCGCTGAGCTTTTGAGAGCTGTGGTGGGGCAAACCTCAGCGATGACGATGAGTCCCTAAAGGGGGTGCGTGTAGGCACCTTAGGCGAATTCCACATCGACCGTGCAAATGGGGAAACTAGGCATATAAGTGCGGAGGGTGTTTTATATAGTGACATGCATTTTGAGACTAAATCCTAGAGCAGTAAAATCGAGAATTAGTTGCAAGCTGAACTGGACAATACATTGCTATGTGGACCCTAGACGTCACACATTCTGACTTTGGTTTGGATCACATTGTTACTCCTAGTTTGAATGGTTTCCACCTTACTAGCTATAAGTAGGGTCGCGTCTTAAGGCCATGGTAGCAAGCTACTTGAATAGTATGAAGGCTTTGTAATATCAAGTAGAGTAGAGAAACAATTAAGGCCACATTAGGTGCTAAACAATGATAGTATAGGACTAATCACCAAATTTGCCTTGATAAGAGTACTTGTAAAAAGAAATGAGGTTGGTTCTCCAAATTTAGCCTTTAATGCTTAAGTTAATAAGGAATATTAATGAAATGATATGTAAAAAGTAAGATGAGTAAGTTTTTTCTACTTGTAGGGGGTCAGACTCATTATATAGGTTGAATGAGGCAAGATGGTTGGCATTATCTTCGAGATTCTTAGGCTTAGTAGGTACGAGGCGATGTAGATTTTCTTGGGTTAAATCAACATAATAGCGAATCTCCCAATCCATTTCGAATCCTCTAGGATTGAGATCTGGAAATTAAATATGTTGATTTATCTCTTAGGTTTAAGTTGGGTAAGAAGCCACGCGAAGGCTTACAATTTATAGTTTATAGGGGTGGTTTACTAGTTTCACCCCTCTGGGTGATCTCTTATTAGGTGGGTCATGAGAAGAAATTATTAAATTTTAATTAAGAAATTAAAAGATAAATAACTAAGAAGAATACTTAATGATCTCTAAAGAAAGAAGCCAAGATGGTTTTTTCTATTATTGGGTTTGTAGTTGCAGTCGCTGATAATCATTACTTAGAGTGTGTTTGATTGCATACATTTATCATATAAAATGTATAATTACTACAATATTTTCTATGGAAGCAATCAAATGTTCTTAACTTTTTTATGAAAAAATGTGTATGGTACAAGCATTTAAAATTTCTTTTCATAAAATTCATTTTTTAAGGGGTGGAGTGATTTTTGTTTTCTAGGCAAATATTACCTAGAATTAAATTCTAAGTAATGAAATCAAACACACCTTTAAGGTTTTATATTTTCTATTTTATATATCTATTACATTATAATTTTTAATAAAATTTTGAATGTGAGATTAATTATAACAAAATAAAAATATTTAACATTTACTATAAAACAAATTAAGTCATAAAAATTAATTTATTGAAGACAAAAACATAAAATCAATATTATTTATTCTTAAAAATTTTGCATAAACTTTTTACGTATATATCATTATTATTTATTTATTGTTATTATTTATTTATTTTTTCTTTCCCTCTATAAATTCTTTAACCAAAACATGGCTCAAGAAATAGCTGGGCTCTGATTCAGTGCTGGAATGACTGGAATACCCTTTTCCATAACCAAGTATCAAACCCTACTGCCAGGGGTATAACAGGCAACTAGACCAATATAAAACCAAATATCCTATCCAAGCTAGGGTTCCAAAATGGCAAAGATTTTCAAAGTTCATTGCCGGCAGTCCTATTTTTCCAAATTTCCCAAATATCCGATCCAAGCTAGGGTTCCAAAATGGCAACCACATTGGGGATGAGGCTCGTCGGGGAGCTGGGAATTTGTGGAGGCTGTTGCCCCTCTCCATAGATGCTGATCTCTGCCTTCGCAGATCGATCGGTCGCGTGAGAGCCGATGATTCATTTCCTAAACTCAACAGCCCCACTCGGTAAGAATCTCACGAACTGTATCGTTTGATTGCGGCTTCTGTTGCTAAGATCTGGTTTCCGAATCAGAAAATAGACAGATCGGCCGTTGCTTTCCATTCCATTTCATTCCTGGAATCCTAGTCCCGAATGGCATTAAGGCTTTGTTTGGGAGATATTTAGCAACGGAAAGGAACAGGAAAGAGTGTTATGGAAGGTAATCTCAATTCCATCTCCCACTCCCGTAGCTCTGTAAATATTGAGTCCCAGAAAACGAATAGATTGAGGCTTCGCTGTTCGCGCAGAGAGGCGGGGTGTTCTGAGGGTGGTTGCCCCTCTCTGTGCCGAAATCGATGCCGATGATTTCAGATCCATCACTAAAATCAACAGCCCTTTGTGTGTGTGTGTTTGCGCACGTTGCCTTGTCTTTCTGGGCGGTCCTCCGTCTCTCGTGTTCTTGGTTTCGTGCGCAAAGCAAGGAATCGAACTCACGACCTTAGTACGAATTTCAACCTATCATCAATCAATCACGCCTGAGCACACAAATGCTACTTCTTGGCTAACAAACAAACACTACCTTTCAAGGGGGGCTGTGATGATAAGTTTTCTAGGTCCAGATCCGTGTTGGCTGGAGGAGATGCGACCCCTTTTTTTGCGGGGCGACCCGGATGGCCAGCGGCCCGAGAAATTATTCGAGTTAGAGAGAGAGAGACTGCTAGGCAACCGGAGTCCGCAGCCATGGTGGCGTCACCCCCTCTCCTCAGCCTGCTACTGTGATCGGTCTAGATCTGAGCCTCAAACCCTTAATATGTATATGAAATACGTATATAGATATATATATATATATATTGCTGGGGGCAATTTAATTTAATTTAATTTAATTTTTTTTTTAAATTACGCGTCATTACTCGGGCTCATTACTGAACCCACCCTTAACTCATCACGAAAGAGGTAAATCGAGAGATATACTTAAGTGATTAAGGTTTGAGACTATGTCCACTAACATTTATCAAAAATCATCCCTAAAAGGAATTGTTTCCCTCAAAAATTGATCTCAAACAAGTAATTTTTACTCATGCTTTTAGCATGACTGTATTTTTAAAACTCCTTTTTTTACCACTTGGATGTGCCTGAGTAAATTTAATTGACTTATTTGTTTCTAAGTTGATGTGATTATAAGTATGGGAAAGCCTATGGGGTAAGTTATTATATAAAATTATGTGATAAATTGTTAAAAGGAATGGTAATATAAAAATATGAAATATAGTTCTACGATTGTAATTGTATCATAAACTTTTACTTTTCAACATGAAAGCATACCATTCACCATTTTTCAGGAACAAATTTACAAATATAATATTTAAAATTGTTGATATATATGCACTAACATAGAAACAATCGTTTTCATGCAATATATATATATATAGATGTATAAATAAATGTCATATGAGTTCATCTTGAATGAATTTAAAAGCGTATAAGTTGTAGAATGGAATTAGATTCATCATAGAGAGAGATAATTACGATAAATTTAATTTTGTTTGGGTTCTTAGCAATTGTTGACAATTGTTAGTTTGTGTTTTTTAATTATTTTTATTATATATTTATTACATCATAATTTATAAAATGACACCTCCAAAGTGGTTTATATTATTTTTCTTCATATATCAAGGAGGTTTATGTCATTTTTTATAAAAGTTGATTTTGAGTTATAACTTGTAACTGGTAATAACTCGTTTTATTTTTAATTTTTGATAATTTTATTTTATTTTAAGAATTATTTTAATTTAATTTTTATACTTTAAGATTGATGTTAGTTTTATCATAAATTGATTTGACGTGTGATTTAACTAACGTGACAATTAAGGTGGCATGTTGATTTATTTAATAATTAACACATTGATAATTAAATTAAGAAGTAATAACTTGATTTATTTTTAATTTATGGTCATTTTTTAATTTTATCTCTTTTTAAAAATTACTTCACTTTGGGTCTTGTTTTACCTTATTATTTGCAGTAAGAGCAAGGTGAAATGATATTATTTTGTTGATGTGTTAATTATTAGATAAATTAGCATGCTACTTCAGTTGGGTTATACATCAGATCAATCGATGATAAAATTGACATCAATTTTAAAATATTAAGATTAAATTAAAATAATTTTTAAAACTAAATAAAATTAAAAAATAACTCGAAGTTGAGAATAAATTAGTTTATTAGGCCTATGAAAGAAAGATTTGAAGGGCAAGTCTAAAATTAATTAATTTATTTTATTTGAGTTTTTAAGGGAAATGTCAACTCTTAATTTTATCAAGTCCACGATTTATAAAATATTACTTTATTCAAACTTATTTAATCAAACATAGGTTTAACTCATTTAGAATAACAAAGTTCTAAGTTTAAATATTTCCTTTTTCATTGCAGATAAAGTTATTTGGTTATAACTCCATATTTGGACTAGAGTAAGACATAGGTATGCCTTCACGAGCATAGCCTAGCGGTTGAGCTAGTATATGAATTGGAATCTAAGGAATATTTGGACTGTAGTCGTCATATAGTTGGTTGGGGTCTCGTACTCAAATCTCGCTGTTGGGTTTCGTAATTAATCTCTCTTGCAGAAATTTTGAAACTGAGTTATAGAAAGACGAGGGAGTAAGACATAGGTATGCGCAATAGTGAATGAAAGAAATATTAAATAGTAAGATCTTGCACAATTATCACCCATACATTGAGAAAATATACGAGACAAATAAATTTGACTATTCAAAGTTCTTTCTAATGTACATTTATTTATTTATACTCATCTGATGTATAATTTATTGATATATAAATTAAAAAATAACCTCTTAAAAAATTGTTAATTTAGACGTAAGAATACACTAATTTCACGAAAGATGATTCAACATGCAAGAACTACTTGTGTGAACTTATTTTGCAAAAGATACTTCAAATCGATTAAACAAACCCTAAAAGCTATTCTGTGAACAAAACTGTGTTACTCTTTTAGCTTAAAGTTTTTGACATTCTTTGGTAGCTAATAATATGAGTTTAACCATTCTTATAGACTATATATTTTCACAACAATGATTTCCACAATTAAAGTCCAATCATCTAGCACTAACATACATATGAAAAAAAATAAGCATTGGGATTAGTAGATTCCATCAGTTTACAATCACTCGTATCCATTTAAGTTTAAAGCATAAAACTAAAAATTGAGTGCTCACTTATCACTCAAAAAGAGCGATTAAGATTCCTTCACTCATAGGATTTGTATATGTATACTAAGCGTAAAAATAAGAAGTAGATGATCACTCACTACCTAGAGGGAGTAATTGAGATCCCATCACTCTCAAAAATAAGAAACAAATGATCACTCACCATTTGGGTGAGTGTTAACTTCCCGATCACTCAAGGGGTATATACTTGACATAATATAGATAACCCAAATTCAGCTGAAGATGTCTCTCTTGTTAGTCTTGATTGGTGGCAAAAATAATGAATCCTTTACATCCAGAAGAACATTAAGGTTACTTAAAGTTAGTTCAAAGCAAAATGCAACAACTTCTAATTGTAAGTTGCTTCGAGATTAAACACAAAAGATCACTTACCTTAGTTGTGCAATATCGAACCCTTCCAAGTAACTTCAAACTTTGGCCACTCATTTTCTTGTCTTTTGGTGTAATCAAACAACATGCAATATAATATCTAGTCACAAGTGGTTAGATTCAAACTAAACATGCATTAAAAACTATCGAAAAAAATTTAAAAAGTTCTCGGCCAATATCTTCTCGATTTAGCTTGACACTTCTTCACTTATTTTTGTTTCAATCTTGTGCTACTAGACACATACATGCAAAAGGAAAATCAATATATTAGGGTTGAGTGAAACCTATACCACTCAAAAGTTAGAGAGCAAAGGTAGAAAAGTTACAAGTGACAAGTACCTTTACCTCTTAAGTTCCTTGGATCTTCTCACCTCTTCTTAATTACCTTCATTTCTCTAAGAGTTCCATTTTAGATATGATGCCTGTAGATCCTTAATTAGTTTGAGACTACTAGATTATTGTGGAAGAATAAGATTGAAGTTCCAACATACCTCTTATGCTCTAATTTGAGGTAAGGGTCAAATCCTTGTCAATCATGTAATTTTGAGACTATAAATGAAGTGATGGATCAACCATTCACCATTCATTCACGTACTTTAGTATAATTAAATTTATCTTCGAGTAGTTACAATCCAAACATAGGTTCAAATCCTTGTCAATCATGTAAAATTTTTTTTTTTTTTTTTGGGTTGGTATTTTGTTGGAACTAGTGAAAGTCAGCGACGCAAAATCATTTCTATAAATCAATGTTTTGAGGATGAAAATAACTGAACTATCATATCAAATTGAAGAGAAAGATCACATACTCAAGTATTTAGAGGAGATTCACCAAAAAGTGAAAATTATATTTCCAATCTAAATGTCCATTTTTCAAAATATTATATAATGAAGGAATTGATACCATAACTATATATCATCTTTTCTAGGTTACAACCATTATCAATTGTGAACATTCAAATATTTCTTTAGATAGTAGGGTAAGCATTTGTAAGGAACTCTCGTTAGAAGTTTGAAATTTCAGAAGGAAAGATAGGTTATACTTAGAGATCTCATATCTTTAATATTGTCAATCATAAAAAAATAAAACACAAGAGGATGAACTTACTGAGTGAGAAAACCATATATCCAATTAAATCTTGTTAAGCCAACTTGTTCTATTCAAATTCTAATTAAGTTTCGATGATTAAAAAAAATATATTTTTAATAAATATACTAATTGTAGTACCTATAATATTTGGGAATAATTTGAGAATAAAAATGATATTTGATAAAGGGCAAAAATGAAATTTTGAAAAAAATAAGACTATAGGATACACTAACACAGCTTTGGACGACCGAATTAGTCAGAGGGAGTACCCCGGACCCTAAATAGCCAAGGAAAATGGTATAATAACGATGAGTGATTTAAATTATTATTTTTAGTGATAAAAGAAATGAGATCGGAAACAGTTTTCGGTACAGCAAAAAAATACAGCTGCCGATTAGGTCGTAATACCGAATTGTTATAGACGACATCCGAAAATTCAACGCAATGTGTCCAGGACTAATATTTGAAGTATAGAACAACCCTTAAGTGGTTTCAGGTTGAATCGAGTGGATTTAGAGTCAAATCATTCAGTCAGGCCTAAGTGTAATTTTCTAAATTTGCCCGAGAGAGGTCAAAACAGTAATTTTTCAAAATTTTCAAGGGAGAAATGAGAATTAATAATCTTGAGGGTCTTAGTGATGGTGCTAGAAAGATCATGGGCTTGAGGATAAGGGACAAAATGCAAAAGAAAAATTCAGGAGGGCCAAACTACAATTTTTGAAAAAGCTTCACGCACATGACAGATCTAGCCGAGATTTTGGCCTAAAAATCTGGGGATTTGGGCATCAAATCTCATCAAGGCATGGCCAAGAACGGTCCTGGTGGCGTGTAGGGGAAGTTTTGGCTGAAAATTGGCTACGTGAGGGTCAGATTTGGCCTATAAATAGCCAAGGGTTTCGGTCAAATTTGAAGCATCAAATCGCTTAAGTTTGAGGGCGAATCGAGGGAAGCCAATAAGGGGCTTTTGATCCTTGAGGCGAGCGGAGAATTTCTGGAAATTTTGGTAAATTTTCGAGGTGATTTGAAGGGGTTTCGAAAGCTGGTCGAAGAAAAAAGGCGAACCGCCTACCGCCGCCTGCAACCAATCGTTTGGTGGGTTTTCTGGTGGCCTTTTGGCCTGAAACCAATGGGGTTGGGATCGATTCTTTGTGGGCTTTCAGGGGGTATTGGTTTCGGGGTGATCGGAGCAACTGCCGGCGGCTGGCTCGAGGTTGAAGATGGTGGCGCATGAGCTGCACGCGTCAGCCTTTGCTTGCACCCACTCGCCCCCGCGTGAGAGCTCAAGTATTTTTGGAATTTTTTTTATTATTTTAAGAAAAATAAGTTAGGAATTATGGTAAAAGAAAATTTTGAAAAATGTTGGAGAAAATTGTCATTTTGTAATTTTCAAGGTAAATAAGGCTTATGAAAAATAGGAGTAGGTATAGGAAAATTTTCAGAAAATTCTAGAAGTTAGAAAATATTTATTTATGAATTTTTGTGAAGAAAAATTGAGGAAAAACCTTGAGTAGACATTTATTAGAATTTTTGAGGAGAAATATAGAGGAAATAGGAAGAAAATTACAAAAAATTGAAAAAATAGATATTGATATGATTTTAAACAAACATGATGTCTAGGGTATCGTTGAGGCTCGAATTTGAACTATAGAGCGCCTAGCACGAGAATCGAGGTCGGGCACGCATTTGGAGGAATCTTGAACTTAACCCTAAAGGTGAGTGGTTCTATTGAAAAACTTATTTGTGGCATATTTACACATGCATTGAATTTCGTACGATAAATTGCATACATCGAAATGTTAATTTTAACTTATGCATGTTATGATTCCTGGCATTGGCATGTTATGTGTTGTCCATGTGGGACGTGGGTTGTTAACCTGTGACGCAGCCCCGAGTGGCAGCACTCGGAATGCGTACCAAGGACTAATGCTAGGTGACCCACTTGGGACGAGGCTGAGACGGACTTCACCCTACGGTACCCAAGTGGCGGGGCTGAGAGTGGACACCACCCCGGTTGTTGGCTCAAGTGACGGGGCTGCGAGTAGATACCACCCCAGGTTCCTTTGAGCAATAGCATTAATACCGAGATGACGTCGATTCCAAGGATAATGCTAATGTGATACTCTTGGGGCTAGGGTTGCGTTGGGTTTAGAATGCTTTTGAGTAGGAGCGTAATGCCTAACAGTGACAATGGGGTAATTCTCGGGTTCATATCTCGAGGTTGTCCCTCTTAAGTAGGATCGTGTTTGTCCATGGGTCAATGTAGTCGTGTCACCTTTAGAGAGATTGCATTTTTCCCGGTTATGGCTAAGTGTTTCGTGGGATTCTCTTAGGCTGGTGCATATCGGGAATTGTCGGCTTTATACATGATTTTGCATATATTCATTAAAATGTTTTTGAACTCTCACTTAGATGATTCAACATCTAATTTGGACTTTATCCCTGGAATATTCAAACGTTCCAGGTGAAAGTAGTGGTGCCAAGGGAAAGAATGTTATCGAGATGTAGCTGCTATGTTTAGTTTTCGTAGGTTTTTGTCTATGATTATGATGTTCAGAGATTATGTAATATTTTGATATTTTCATGTGAAACATCGATTTGGTTATTGTAAAAGGAATTATCGGTTATATATCATTGAGGTTTTGATCTTGCTTCCGCTAATGTGATTGATAATACCTGTCTTAGTCTATTAATTATTAAATTTTGATATACTAAGAAGGTACAATCGGGATTATCGGGAAATGACTATGATGAAGGTATGTATGTCAAGAGGCTTGTGTTATGTATATGATGTTGAAAAAAAAAATTTCTGAAATCTCGAGGTAACGGGCATTTGGGAAAAGTGGGGCGTTACTGTTGGTATCATAGCGAACTAGCAAAAAATTCGATTGGAGACTCAGGGGTACTAGTGGAAATTGAGAATAACTGAGTCAGTAATGGTTAGTCTGATGTGACATAATCTAGCTATCAAATTAGGTTTGTATGAATCATTGAGGTTCAAATATTAGAATGATTTGGTATTGATCAAGGATCCTAGGGAAATGAGAGGCCTATGATGGTTTGGTTAGAGTTATTGAAAATAGAGCTAAAGGATTCTGATGATTGAGGTTACCTCTAAGAAAGTGTTGGTGTTTTCTTTTTTCAGATGGTGAGGACTCGAAGAATCACGGATCTCAATGAGCGAGATGAGAAAAATGGTAGTAGTAGCCATCGTGGCCGCTCTATGAGTCACGCCACAAGCAGTCTCTATAGTCGCTCTGCGAATTCCGCTACGAGTAAACACCGTAGTCGCTCAACGAATTGCGTTGTGAACAGTAGACGACAAGAAGAGCAATCAGGTCCTAGTGAGAATAGACTTGATCGAATAGAGCGGATCTTAGAGGGCGTGCTGACACATTGTAACACCTGGTGTAACCAGTGTTAAGAGAATAGGAAATGAAGTAAGAAGACTTCCAAAAATGCCCTTGAGAAGGTGATAGATCTTTGAGATTGAGAATGTCCATGAGAACGGTGTTTTGGTAATTTGGATAGAGAAATTCAATAAAAGGGTATTTTAATAAATTAAAAATAATTCTTATGTGGAATTAGGTGAGTAAGTGAATAAAAATCCCAATTTGATAATTATGTGGAGATATATGGGATTAATAAATTCACAAAGATTATTTAGGAATTTTGGAGTGATTCCATAAAGGAAATTAATTTTGGAAATAAGGAAAATGGTGGATATTAAATTATTTGAGGAGAATAATTATATTTTCCCTAAGTTAGTGAATTAATGTGGTAATGCCACATGGATGACCAAGATAAAGAATTGGAAGCCAATTTTGTGTCTTAGAGTGACACTTGGCATAATCTTAGAAATTTGAGAGAAATTATAAATGTGAATTTATGAGTTGGAGAATGATTTAATTAAATGCAAAAAGAAAGGATATTAGTCTTTCAAGCATTTAATGAGAGGCATAATAATATGGATTAAAGAAAATCCAAAAGAAAATGGTAAATGGTCATCATTAATGCCTTGAAAAATATGGAGATTTTATTAAATAAGAAAGAAGTTAATTATGTCTCTCAAGTGTAATGGTTATGAAAATAGTCCCATTAATTTAAATGGGAAAGAAATGAGAAATTGGGAGATGATGGTTGGTGACACATGGCATAATCTTGTGAAGCAAGAATAAGCATTTAAATGAAATTCAAATTGGTGAAATAATGGCTTTTCAAGCATTAAATGCAAGCCATGATGTGTTGCCTAAAAAGAAAATAGAAAATAAAAAGAAATTAGTCATCCATTAATGGTGTGAAAATGGAGAGAATTTCTTTAATGAAAAAGAAAGTGATTATGTCTTTCAAGGCTTGTCTTGAAAATAGTCCAAATTAAATAAGTAGAAAAGAAATCTATTTATGGGACTTGATCCAAAGGTGTGGATGGTTCTTGAAAATCCAAAGGCTTGGATTTAAAAAGAAAGGAGCACATGGATTGTGCTTTCATGTGTTTTCTCCAAGAGAGAGGATGGGTTTATTTGAAATCAATGGTTGAGATTGAGATTCTCAAAAGCACATGGATTGTACTTGTTATGGAAGGCTAGGATGTATTCTTCCAATTTAAGTGAAATCCTAGGGCTAAGATTTATTCTTGCCATGGAAATAAAATAAGTGAATTAAAGGGGAATTTTGGCTATATAAAGGGAGGTAGAGAAGAAGGCTAAGCTTTTTGGCCAAATGCTTAGAGAAAGAAAGAAAGAGAGATAGGAAGAAATCTCTCATGGAGGAAAGAAATGGAGAAGAAAAGAAGAAGAAGTTAAGGTAAGCTTTAATCTTTCTTCTCTCCATTTTAGTATGCTTGTATGCAAAGTAATTTTTTTTTGGAATGCCATCTTAGATGGGAGAAAATGAAGATGAAAGCTCTCTTGAAATGGAGATTTAATATTCAAGAAGAGGTAAGGGATGGCCTCATGGGAGGGTGGCCTTGCAATGGGTTTTAAATATGTTTCATAAATGTATATGTTGCATTTGGCATGTTCTTTTATGTTCATGAGACTTATGGCCATAGGTTAGTTTGAGAACATGGTTGAAATGGTGGGTTGATGCCTCTAACCTTGGAGGGTTGTGAGAGCAAAGAAACCTAGCCCTATTTGCATGCATTTGGCATCATATAACTTGTTATGTTCATATTTATTTGGCATTGCACCCTTATTGAGCTTAATGGCTCATGAGATTTTTACCCTCACATGTAGGTTGTGAAAGCATGGTAAAGTCAAGACAAAGTGAAATGGCATGGGAAAGCATGGAAGAAGATTCAAGTGTATATTTTGGCTTATGGAAGCTTATGTGTTTGATTTGTGTAATGTAAATTTGTTGTTAGTTGAAGTGTATGTTGTAGTTATACAATGAGATAGTGGCTTATGGCACGTTGGTGGCTATGTTGAGTGAGGTCTCATTTGGTGTGTATGGTGGTAAGCACTAAGAAGTTAAATCCTATGATTTATGGTTGAAAAATAGTGGGTGTTTGATGTATGTTATGGAGATATCAAGTATATTGTTTAAGCCTTAATTATGGAGAATTAAAGGCAAAATTTGGATGAAAGTGAGGCATTTTATTTAATTTATTTTTCTAGAAAGTTTGGGTTTAAATGCCCAAGAAAAAAAAAATGCAGAAGCAGCAAAAGGGGCAGCCAACAGCAGCAGGCTGCTGGGCGGCCGCGCCCGCGTGCGGGTGTGCGCGCGGGCAGGTGCGGCCAGCCCGCGTGGCCAGCGCCAGCAGGGCCTCGAGCGGGCCTCGGGAGCACCAGCGAGCCCCGCCGGCCAAATTTTTTTTAAAAAATGGAAAAATTGGAGAATTTTGAGGCGTTTCTTAATTGAATTTGGGCCCCGAAGGAATTTTCAAAATAAAGGGATTTTTCGGGCATTTTTGGAGAAAATGCCGAAATTTTGGAAATTTGAAAATGATGAGTTTTTCCTCCGAAATTGGTGATCTATCAATGGATTGATTTAAATGGTGATTTTTGGAGCCTGGTAAAATTCTTGATCGGAAAAGAATTAAATTCAAATGAGAAAAATAATGATTGGGCGTCTTCGCGAGTTTTCTTTTTAACCAATGCGGTGTGGTTAAAACCCAATTTCGCTAGTGAATCCTGGGGACGAGGGAAGGAAAGGACGAGACTAGTTCCCACCTAGGGCGTTTCATCTTAAAACATGGTCCACCCTTCACCTAAGGTCGGGCAGGTGGACAATTTGGGAAATTGTTCACGAGTAACACCTGTAAGTGGGAGCGGGGCGTTACACGCATGTAACAAGGAACAAGCCGCCAAGGCGCACCCCCCATGTGCTGGATCAGTATCGCTGGCAAAGACCCTCGGTGTTTAGAGGAAAAGCAAGAGATGACCCCAGTGCAGCTGAGTACTGGATGGAGCAAACTAAGAAGTTGCTCCAACATCTGTAGTGCAGTGATGAAGAAAATGTTAATTGCGCCACATTCATGCTAGAGAAAAAGGCTGCACGATGGTGGCAATCAGCCTAGCGAGCTCTGCAAAGGACACCTAGGCAAGTAGCGCAGGATCCAAGGCCGAGACAAGCTCAACCGATAACCTGAGAAGCATTCAAAGAAGTTTTCAATGCTAAGTACTTTCTCCAATGTTGGAAGGAAGAGAAGACTTGGGAATTCATGAATTTGAGGAAAACTGATGAGATGTTAGTAACTCAATATGATGTCAAGTTCACCCAACTGATCAGATATATGCCTATGTACGAAACTGACGAGAGGCAGAAGGCACAGAAATTTGTGGGTGGATTAAATGTGGATCTACAACAAGCTCTCAGCTCTTGTACTATCAACACTTACAACGAGGCGTTGGACAGGGCTCTGACCACCGAGATGAACCTACTGCGTGTAGGACTGATAAGATCTGATGAAAAGAAAAAAGATTTGAAAGGCACGGAGCATAAGTCAGGAGGGAAAAATCTCAAAGATAGCAAACCGTGTCCTTGATGCAATAAAGAACACCCAGGAAAAAATTGTTCTCAAGGGCATATCACATGTTTTTCGTGCCGCGAAAAAGGACACAAGGAGAAGGACTGCCCTAAGAGGAAAGATGTACCTCTAATTGGGAATCAAACGGGGATCACATGCTACTTGTGCAATCAACCCGGTCACTACGCTAGTGAATGCCCAAAAAGACAAAAGATGGATCAACCCGGGAAGATAAACATGATGCCAGGACCTCATACCGGACGAGTCTATTGCCTAGCAAGAGAGAATGGAGAGGTCTACCCTGGCTTAGCAAGAGATGACGAAGAAACCCATCCGACAATGACCAAAGGTATGCCGAGTTAATTCAATGTTATCAATTTCTGTGCCATCATGACATATAAGTTAAAGTTCAATGTTATCAATTTCTGTGTCATCATGGCATATGCATTAGCATTAGAGTTGGTTGGGAGTCAATGAAATCTATTTTGAGGACACGATTGGAAATAATAATAAGTATTATGAATTATTTTGGGATTCATGTAACCGTCTGTTTAGAGCTACAACGGGATAATCTGGAAAATAAAAGACGTGTCTGGTAAGCTCGGATCATATGGAGATATAAGTTATGAATAATTGCTAAGAATTATGAATGGTACTTAGGACATTTCAATTGAGAGTCATTAGCAATAACAGTGATATAATTATCACGGACCAAATTTCGAGGACGAAATTTCTTTAAGGGGGGAGAATGTAATACCCGGGAATAATTTGAGGATAAAAATGATATTTGATAAAGGGCATAAATGAAATTTTGAAAAAAAATAAGACTATAGGGTACACTAACATAGCTTTGGACTACCGAATTAGTCAGAGGGAGTACCCTGGACCCTAGATAGCCAAGGAAAACAGTATAGTAACGACGGGTGATTTAAATTATGATTTTTAGTGATAAAAGAAATGAGATCGGGAACAGTTTTCAGTACAGCAAAAAAATACTGCTGCCGATTAGGTCGTAATACCGAATTGTTATAGAAGACGTCTGAAAAGTCAATGGAGTGTGTCTAGGACTAATATTTGAAGTATAGAACAACCCTTAAGTGGTTACAGGTTGAATCGAGTGAATTTAGGGTCAAATTGTTCAGTCAGGCTTGAGTGTAATTTTCTAAATTTGCCCGAGGGAGATCGAAACGGTAATTTTTTGGAAGTTTCAAGGGAGAAATGAAAAGTACTAATCTTGAGGGTCTTAGTGATGGTGCTAGAAAGATCAAGGGCTTGAGGATAAGGGCAAAATGCAAAAGAAAAATTCAGGAGGGCCAAACTACAATTTCTGAAAAAGCTTCACGCACATGGCAGATCTGGCCGAGATTTTGGCTCGAAAATCTAGGGATTTGGGCAGAAAATCTTGTTAAGGCATGGCCAAGAACGGTCCTGGTAACGTGTAGGAGAAGTTTTGGCCGAAAATCGATCACGTGGGGGTCGGATTTGGCCTATAAATAACCAAGGGTTTCGGTCGAATTTGAAGCATCAAATCGCTCAAGTTTGAGGGCAAATCGAGGGAAGCCAATAAGGGGCTTTTGATCCTTGAGGTGAGGGGAGAATTTCTGAAAATTTTGATGAATTTTCGAGGTGATTTGAAGGGGTTTCGAAGGCTGGTCGGAGAAGGGAGGCGAACCGCCTACCGTCGCCTGCAACCGATCGTTTGGTGGGTTTTTCGATGGCCTTTTGGCCTAAAATCGGTGGGGTTGGGATCAATTCTTTTTGGGCTTTCAGGGGGTACCGGTTTCAGGGTGATCGGAGCAACCGCCGGCGGCTGGCTCAAGGTTGAAGACGGTGGTGCGTGAGCTGCACGCGCTAGCCTTTGCTTGCACCCACTCGCCCCCGTGTGAGGGCGCGTGAGAGCTCAGGTATTTTTGGACTTTTTTTTTACTTATTTTAAGAAAAATAAGTTAGGAATTATGGTAGAAGAAAATTTTGAAAAATGTTGGAGAAAATAGTCATTTTGTAATTTTCAAGGTAAATAAGGCCTATGAAAAATAGGAGCAGGTATAGGAAAATTTTCAAAAAATTCCAGAAGTTAGGAAATATTTATTTATGAATTGTTGTGAAGAAAAATCGAGGAAAAACCTTGAGTAGGCATTTATTAGAATTTTTGAGGAGAAATATAGCGAAAATAGGAAGGAAATTACAAAAAATTGGAAAAATAGATATTGATATGATTTTGAACAAACATGATATCTAGGGTATCGTTGAGGCTCGAATTTGAACTATAGAGCGCCTAGCACGAGAATCGAGGTCGGGCACGCATTTCGAGGAATCTTGAACTTAGCCCTAAAGGTGAGTGGTTCTATCGAAAAACTTATTTGTGGCATATGAATGGTTTACTGTGAGTGTTCATCCCTATGGCTTGATTTATTGTAATGGTTTGTCCAAACGGTTATTTACATATGCATTGAATTTCGTACGATAAATTGCATACATCGAAATGTTAATTTTAACTTATGCATGTTATGATTCTTGGAATTGGCATGTTGTGTGTTGTCCATGTGGGACGTGGGTTGTTAACCTGTGACGTAGATCTGAGTGACAGCACTCGGGATGCGTACCAAGGACTAATATTAGGTGACCTAATTGGGATGGGGCTGAGACGGACTTCACCCTACGATACCCAAGTGGCGGGGCTGAGAGTGGACACCACCCCGGTTGTTGGCTCAAGTGGCGGGACTACGAATGGACACCACCCCAGATTCCTTTGAGCAATAGCATTAATACCGAGGTAACGTCGATTCCGAGGATAGTGCTGATGTGATACTCTTGGGGCTCGGGTTGCATTGGGTTTGGAATGCTTTTGAGTAGGAGCGTAATACCTAACAGTGACAATGGGGTAATTCCTGGGTTCATATGTCGAGGTTGTCCCTCTTAAATAGGATCGTGTTTGTCGATGGGTCGATGTGGTCGTGTCACCTTTAGAGAGATTGCATTTTCCCTGGTTAGGGCTAAGTGCTTCGTGGGATTCTCTTAGGCTGGTATATGTTGGGAATTGTCGGTTTTATACATGATTTTGCATATATTCATGAAAATATTTTTGAACTCTCACTTAGATGATTCAACATCTAATTTGGACTTTGTCCCTAAAATATTCAAATGTTCTAGGTGAAAGCAATGGCGCTAAAGAAAAGAATGTCATCGAGATGTAGCTGCTATGTTTAGTTTTCATAGGTTTTTGCGATTACGATGTTCAGAGACTATGTAATATTTTGATATTTTCATGTGAAACATCGATTTGGTTATTGTAAAAGAAATTATCGGTTATATATCATTGAGGTTTCGATCTTGCTTCCGCTGATGTGATTGATAATACTTGTCTTAGTCTATTAATTATTAAATTTTGATATACTGAGAAGGTAAGATTGGGATTATCGGGAAATGACTATGATGAAGGTATGTATGTCAAGAGGATTGTGTTGTGTATATGATGTTGAAAAAAAAAAAATTTCGAAATCTCGAGGTAACGCACGCTTGGGAAAAGTGGGGCGTTAGAATACCTAATTATTTTTGATTAATTTATAAAATATTTTGACATAGTATATGTATTATAAAAAGTGGCATTTTTCATTAAAATTATTTTTTCAGTAAAATAAAAATTTATTTAAAAGTATTTTGATCGTTGCTACAATATACTATAATACTTTCAGCAAACGCCCATAAATACTCCAAGCTCGTTTTGAAGATTATCAATTGTACATTTTACACATACAAAACACCCAAACACTCTCAAGTAAAAATCCAAGTAAACCAAGGCTCTTCAAAGCATCATTACTCATCCATCGAGGCAATTGTAGAGAAAAACGCTTTAAGTCTACTATGAATTTCTCTATCAAACTTGAGGTTACTGATTTATTTATTTATTTACATTGCCATTTATATATTTTTTTAATTGCTTATTCATTTATGTCCAAGTGAGGACAAATATTTGCATTCACATAAACTTTTTATTGTGGATTGTATTGATTGCTTAGAACTATTGAATCTAAGAGTGTAAATAGTTTTTAAGGTGAGATAGGGAAAAAATTTTGGTGCTGATGGTTGCCTAGAACTCATAGTAATCTGTGAGTGCATATACTTTTCAAGGTAAGTCAGGGAGAAAACCTTGATGATATTGGTTTAGTGGAATTTCAATGGTGGTTATTGTTGGTCCCTTGACACACACAATAACAACTCAAGAGAGGGGTGAATTGAGTGATTAAAACTAATTAATCGAATTCTTCCCTTTTAAAACTCTTGAGATTTTTTTATACACAAAATAGACTCGTTATAAATATATATGTTGTTTGAGTGTGATAGCAATATAAATATACAAACAACAATAATAACACAGGAATATATAATGGTTCGGTGTCTCCAACACCTACTCCACTCTCTCAAGGTCAACCCGACACTTGAGGTTCCACTATAACCACACCTAGGTTTTCAACAAGCTCACCTAGGAAACTTTTACACAACACCGAAGTTTTTCCCTTAACTCATCCCGAAAACTAATACAATACACTTAGATTAAAATGGGCTCTAGGATGCCATTTACAATCTACAATTAATACAAATAAATAATCCTATGTCCAACAAAGTTGGACTAATATGGATATGAATACAATGAAAATATACAAGGAAAGTGAATAAATATAATGATACAATTTTTACCACACTTGGAGAGAGTATCTCATTTGCCTTTGACTCTAAAGGATGTATCTTTAATCTTAAGTCTTGGATTGCTTTGAAATGAATGCTTGAGAGCTTGGAAGTGCTTTAGAATGATGGATCTTGATAGAGCATTAGTCTTCTCCAAAAATCCCTTCTTGATATTTATAAAGGAGTTTTCAACGGATCTATAACAGTTACAAAAAATTCGACCATTGGATTCGAGAGTCAATTTTTTTAAAACAGGAGTCGACTCCTATTTGAAGTAGGAGTTGACTCTTCGAAAAATACTAATACTGCTAGGTCGACTCTGTATCGACTCTTTTGAACTAAGAGTCGGCTTCTGAGATCAGATTTACAGAAAATAGACTTTATATATGTAGCAATTATTTGAAGACTTAATCCATATAACATGTATACATTACTAGATATTTACAGTAAATATTCTCATTTTATTTTATTTATATTTTACCTTCCATTTACTTTAATACATAAATGTAAATAATAAAGTACCTTCTATTTGGATTCAATAAAAATATCTAAAAAATCAAAATCCAAATCAATAAGAAAGTAAAATTTTGGTTTTAGTACAAAATCAGAATTTAGCGATTTTACCACCCCCAAAATACATACATTCTATTTCTTGAAAAATTTATTAAAAATCATTTTAACACTAATGAATATTAGTTATGAAAATACTGGAAGATAGTTTTTCAAAAAGAAAACATTTTCTTATATGTCCCCTTATAATGTGTTAATATTTCAAATTTAGAGAAATAACATTTCTTGATTCATTTTGATACACAAAATAATATAATACTTAACACATATTAAAAATACATTAGGAGATTTTAAATATACCAAAAATAATTTTACTAAAATTATATTTTGTTAATCATCAAAACACATAATGGGTTGATTAGAGCAATTTGGCTCAATAGTTATATTTTGGGAGAGTAGAATAGATGTGTGTGGAGACACCGAACTACTATAAATTGCCTATTGTCTCACTTTATTTATTTTTTGTATATCTTGTGACTTGCATAAACTATCAATCACAAATACTATTCATAAACATTTGTTAAATATATTTTCTAATAAAATCATTAATCAAGAATTTCCGTTAAAATTGCTAAAAATTTTAATCACTCAATTCATTACCACTCTTGAGTAGCCATACCCTAAGGGACCAACAAATCTTACTTAACTAACAATTTTTCCGTTAATTTTTTATTAAAATTTGTTTAGTAAAACTGTTTGTCTTTTTTTTTTTTTGAATTGAGATCCTAGTAGTTTTTTCAGTTATTTATTTGAATAACTTATTTTTCATCTTTTGTATATAGCATTGTTCAAGAGCCATATTTTGGACTTGAAAAGGAAAAAGAAACCGAAGTAAAGAAAGAATTGGTAACAAAACAGGAGAAGGAATTGGATGAGAAAGTTAAAGAGTTGGAAGAATTTTGTTTTAAGGTACTTATTGTTCCACAATTTACAAAGGAATGGTTTATATTGTTTATTTGAATGATAAATAATTTAAATTTTGTAATTTGCAACTTTTAGGTGAAGATTATTTTGTTAATATGTATAGGAATGCTGACAATGTAGGTATGGAAAGCAAAAACTATCAAAACTAGTCATATATTAAACGCTAAATTTGATTTAATTATGAAACTGAGTTCGGGTTTAAAGAAATTTATTTTACTTATGGAAGATCTATTAGTTGACTAGACTTCATTAAGTTGTTCTTGAGTTAAGAATTTGATGTTGAGGAAGTTAGTATTTTTGTAGTAAAGACTATGACCTCATTTGTGGCAATCAAATGATGTTTATTTGTTAATTTTCATTAACTATGATTGTCTCGAATATTTAATATGAAATATGTTGTGAGAAATGTTCTTTGAATCCTCAAAATATTTGTTGTGTTGTTTGTTTCTTTAACTATAATTATCCTTTTTATTTAATAATATAATAAGTAAACTAGGTTGTCAATAGTTTGATAAATTATTATATCTTAAAGAATTATTATACATAATAATATGATGAATATTTTAAATAACCCTAATCATAATAACAAAAAATTTGAATTTGAATTTGAATTTGAATTTAATTTTTTTTCTTGTTTTATTAGGGAGTAGTTCTTTCATTTATTAAGAAGAATATTCACTTATCTATTAAATAATTTAATTGTAAATTAATAAAACAATAAAATCAATGAAATTGTTGTAATGCTTAGTTATAATGATTATACAACCAAAAAAAAATATTAAAAAATGGTAAACAAATGATAAGTTGTATTCAAGCAGCTATCAAACATTTAATCTTTAATAAAAAGTAGTGTAACAAAAATTGATATTCATAATAATTGACAAAAAATGAAAATGAAAATTATGATTTTTAATACTTTTTATAGAAGAAGAATCATAATAATCTACTAGGAATATTGAAATATCTTAAAATTAATATTTTTATTTTGGATGAGTTAGTAATATGCAACTAATTATAATATTAGAAATTCAACTGTCACAATTTTTAACATAGTTAACACATAAATAACATTGTCAATTAAAATTTAATTATAATTAGGTAAACTCACACATTAACCAAACCGAACAAAGTACTATGCACATTAATTAGCCCAATATTATTATTTTATAAATTCTTTTATAAAATTTGTATATAGAATAACTAGCACATTATATGGATTTTAAGCTAGTTATACCTTGTAAAAGAGAAAAAACTTACCCTAATTAAAAGTGTGTAAATAGTTAATTCGGTTACCGAATCAATTAAAATCAATTAACCAATTAAACCGAGCATAAGAACAAAATCGAATCGAACCGACTGATTAATCCAAGAATTCAAATAGTATAAATCGAATCGAATCGAATCGAATTGATTAAATTGAAAAAATGTAAAAAAATCAAATAAACCAAAATAACGATAAAAAATACATAAAATTAAAAAAAAAATAACGTAATTTTATAAATATCAAAATAATATTGTTTTAAAGTTCAAACGGTTCAATTAGTTTAATTTTTTTAATTAAAAAATTAAATTAAAAATTAAAATCAAAACCAAACACTAAATTTTTTTAAAAAATTAATTGAATCAAACTGATAAAAAAGAAAAAAAAAAACTAAACCAAACCAACCTATTCAATTAGTTAAATTCGATTAATTCGAGAGCCAAACTTTTTCCCTCTTTAACCCTAATTGCCAAGTTAACAAAACCAAGAAAATTGCAAGATTAATTAATTTGCACTACAAGCCATGATGTAGTACTAGCCCTTTGGGAACGCTAAAACTAGACCTACCAACCCCATTTCCTGTAAAAGTCACTAAAATTATGAGTATCATGCGACCGTCCTCACATCACTCTCGCTGTCTTCCTAAGCATTAGCCTCATTATTATTTATACAAACCACAATGAATACATATAATTGAATCACCAAATTTTTTTATTGCATGTCTTACAAAAAATGAAGAGTTTTAAGACTAACATAATGGTCTATGAGTGGGACAATAACTCTATCTCTTTGGTAATATAAACATTATTTTTATGTTTTAGAAATGCATTATAATTGCCTATAAGAATTTTATTTAATATATTTACCTTTTCATATGAGGCCTCAAAACTAACAACCCATCTCAACCCTTTTCTTGTTTTCTAAGAAAAGAAAAACCCTTTTCCCTATTTTTTTGGATAAATTTTCCTATTATTTATAAAATTCCGATAATATGAGAAATTTCAAAAGCCAATGGTATTTCAAATTCTATGTATTTTATAGTTTTATTAATTTTTAAGGCTTATGTAAAGACCTTATTACCAATATTTCATCAGTGATTTTATATTTTTAAAAAATTATTTTCTAAATCAAAAAATGATATCCGTTTTAAATTAGAAATTGATAATAAAAGACATAAGCATTTGTAGAATGATAATAATTAAATAGTAAATAATTTGAAAATTAGATATAATTATAAAAATTAACATTTATATATTTAAATTATATTAAAATATAATCATTCAACCGGAGGGTTAAAGGTTTCTTCAATACGAATTTTTCACTTAATTTATGTTGTTAAAAGTTTGTTAAAAATCTTAAATATTTGAGTAAAAAACTCAATCATCTTTAAAGTGACAACACTTTATGAATTTTTAATTTTTCAAAAAATCAAAAACTTATGAATAAACAACTTTTGATATCTTCATACAATCTCTTATAAACTTTTCATAAACTTATTTTCTTAAAACATCAACAAACTTAAACATAACTTTAATCTTAAATCAGATGAAACCAGCCATTAAGCGAATGGATAGGAAAAGAAAGGTAAAGGTACTGACATTATTATTAAATTAAAAAGAAAGAGTTTTGGGGCTTTCCATTTCCAAACTCATTTAAATTCGATATCCGTTAGCTTTCTGTCACCATCTCTGGAATTTGTAGACTAAAAGGCCCTCCAATGAGACAATTTCTTCTTCCTCTACTCTGCCTTTGTCCTTTGTCTTTTTCGCCATCAAGTTACTCTTTTTCTCTCCCTCCTCTTTCTTTCTTGTCTTGAGTATTTCTTTCAAGCTTCCGATTTTTAGCAGATTCTCTTCTCTCGCGTTCTGCCTAAAGTTTTGTGGACGGTCTCTTCTCATTCCTGCAGGTTCTTGCAGGTGGGTGTTTCTGGAACCCATTTCGTGGCAATTTTTTCTGGGACCTTTACAATCTGGTCTGACAATACTGACAGTCTGTTTTTTTTGTTTTTTTTTAATTTTTGATGATTGTTTCTTAATTGTTTTTTAGCTGGGAGAGATGAAGGGCAAACGGTTAGTTAAACCGCGTGTTTTCCTGTGATTTTCAAGAAATTAAAAACTCATTTCCCTGTTGCCGAAAATGAATTGTTTTTTAGATGATCAGGAGGAATCTTGTTGGATTAACAGTACTGGGTTGAGTGTTTTTATTCGATCGCTTTCAGTTTCCTATTTCACGGTCATTTCTCGGGAACACGAAGGGTTGAGAATTCCTCATTGTTGTTACTCCCAGTTTTCAATACCATCTGCGAAAAGTTATTCGTATACTGTGTACTGCGGTTAGGGTTCCTTACCTATAGCTTAGTCCTAAAGCGATCATACTCTCTTGGTGTTTATACTTGCAGTTATGGTCATCTTGTGACCATGGTGTTTGAGGCACATCTTGTTCTCATGTTCTTGTCTTTTATGGCTTGGTTTGTCTAGAACAGAACAGTCAATTTAAACTAATTGATCTTATTTCCTGATCTTGTCTAATTCCATAAATTTAAAACGAGTTCCTACTCTCTTTTTCTTCTGTTATCTTCCCCCTCCCTGTTAAATGGTAATTAACTTTTCCTTAAATCACTGCGGAGAAGAACTTATATTCTGTGTATTTCAGAAACACACATATTGCATTTTTAGCTACTTTGGTTGTTCTTGTTGCTCTTCTAGGAAATTGGATCTATCTTGACATTGTATTAATATGGTTGTTGTGACTGTGAACTTACAGGCAATGCAGGAGTGAACTTCAGTGACAGGCATTTTATCAGGATTTCATAATTTGGAAGATCTGATTCTATTTTCCTATGTATGGTTATCAAGAATTTGAAAATTTATTCACTGCTACATAACAAATACTTCCTACATGTACTTGCAACTTGTCTTGCTAGCATTTTCAATCTCTAGCACTTGAAACAGAAGCTTTTATAGCACACTAATTGTACCAATACTGTTTCTTAATGCACAATTTTATCTTTGAACAAGCTGTTTCTTTTTAGACATTGGCTACTAGAAAATCCTAATATCCATGAAATACCATTTTGGATGCACATGCAAGCCAATTACTCAAATTTATATGGAAGCACAAAAAAGATAGACCTCTCTTTCAGTAGATTTGAAGAAAGAGCTCAATTAAATTGCAACCTTATGTTCACATGACCAATTCAAGTTGTAATTCAACTAATCTTTAGAGTTTGGTTGAGAAATAAATAGAAGTTTGAAATGAGTTTAATGTGTATTTCAAAGTGGTTCAATTCAAGGTACAAGCACACAAGTTTATAACGTACAAGTTATGGCTTTGGTGGCAAATAAAGATCGCTTCCATGTAAACTAGCCAATCTCTATAGTTTATTTCTAAAAGGATTGAGTCTTCATATGAATTTGCATTCTCTCCCCTTGTGGATTG
This sequence comes from Diospyros kaki, assembly GCA_036245055.1. NCBI lineage: Eukaryota > Viridiplantae > Streptophyta > Magnoliopsida > Ericales > Ebenaceae > Diospyros > Diospyros kaki. The sequence continues at coordinate 9,268,645 of BSEG01000010.1, forward strand.
AGTTCTCTATGATAGATCTTCAAGTGAGGTGACACGTCATACATGAATCTCCTTAATCTCACCCTTTGGAAATTAAGTCCTCCATTTGTCACTCTGGTAATTGAGTTTTTCATGATATTTCACCAAGTGTTAGCTTTGTGAGGTGACAGTTGCACCTTGACGTTCTCTTTGCTGATTATCTAGCTCTCCCCCCTCCTAGATCCAACAATACATGTAGCATGACTTCTACTATGATTCTTTTTGACTCACTGTTGATCCATTCACACAAGTGAATATGATAATAAAATGCAACACAAAGTTTTGACTTGAGATACTTTCAACACCTTCGCAATGGTTTGTTGCTCCTAAACTATACTAATTCTAACAACATTGAATAAGACTTAAAAATCATGTCTTTGTGTCTTACATTGATTCTTTCAAATTCCAATACATCTGAGGTGAAAAGGGAGTGAAGTTGCCATCTGAACCAACCCAATAGATGGGATTTGAACCTATTCTAATGGATTGAGATTTATAGAGCTGATTTTTTGATCAATTTTCTTTGAATGCCAAATTCCAATCTACATGTTGCAGTTATTTCTTAATTTTTTTGGACTAAAGTCGCGTATTTGTCTTATATTTTTCTTAATTGTGAAGTCTATTTGTTTTCTCCCTCTTTTCTTCGGGAGGGAAGAAAATGAAGACCATAATGAGCAAGTGAATTCACTAACAAGTTACTTAGGGAGAGCTTGAAGATCTAATATGTGTTCATTGTTCAAGGATAGTGTTAACTTCCATTTTAGAAATGGAAGTCCTTTATCCTTAGTCTGTCTATCAAGGTAGTGTTCGTCAACCATAGGAGGCCACTCCATCATAGGTGTCCAGTGAGTTTTGTGGGTTTTCTCCCTTTATTTGGTTTTTCATTTATGTTGCACATTCATTCTCTATTTGTTTAATTGCTTTATATATTATCTTGATGTGATATTGGTTATTAGTTAGTGCTAGAACCATTCTTGATAGCTTGGTAATCCACAATGTTAAAAACTTCCAGATATGTTGGCCATTGATCACCAACTATTAAAAGGAACTATTGGCAAAAATTCCATTGCTTTAACACTACTTGTTAGGGAAAAATATAGGATTTCTGTATCAGTTGTTGGGATTTATATAGATATAAAATCAAAGAAAAATTGCACTTATAGAAAAGTGGAGGAACATAAATATTTTAATATGGTTTGCTTTCTCAATAGATCTACTTCCATGATCCCTAAATTGGATAATTCACTAATTACTAAACTTACAACTTTTGAACGGAAAAATTGTAAGCCCTCTGTTAACTCAAACCACCTTAATAACCTAGTTACATCCTCTTTAAATAACCTTGGGTGTTGAAGCATATTACACTATTACCTTATATTTAGAGGTCTATTTATAGATATCAACCCTTTGTGTTTCTTATCCTACCTGATGTGGGAATTTGAGTTTCTTGAATAACCCATTCATATTTGATGTTGAATTGGAGTTATCTAACAATTCTTTTCTTGACTCAAATTCTAAATATGTCCAATCTCACTAAGCATTTTGATGATTCAACATACATAAAAACATCCATAATGGTGGGCGAATATGCCACACACGATACACAAGGGGAATTATAATTTCTTGAACCACTAGGGGGTGAATGAATTTAATCCTATATGAATACAACAATGATCTAAAAGGGTCCTAATATGAGCAATCACTTTAAGTATTACAACTTGCAGAGAGTTTGATGAAGAGAAGACACAAAATGGAGAATGATATGAGAAGAAAAAAAAAAAAGAAGAAACTGGGAGGAAAGGCAGACAGGAAGAATACCCAAGAAAGAATAATCCATTTTTTGTATTTGATAATCAATAACCCAAATTCAAATGATGCTTGCACTCGTGAGGCATCTAAACTCACAATCTTACTAGACTAAGAATTGAAATTAGAAAAGGAAACAAAATTTCAAGTAACTAAAATTCCTAATACTTTGTGGGTCTTGGGGGGGGGGGGTGTGTCCTGAAACTCGCCTTGTAGACGTATTATGCAGTGGTGAAGAGCATAACTTAAATTCATGTTGGAATAAATTAGGAATGTCATATTAGTTTTACAGTAGGTGAAGTTACATATGGGAAACTAGAAAAACAACTTTCTCTTTCTTGTAGATCATGTTGTGTGCAATGCCTTTTAGGCAAAATAGATAAGTAAGAACAATGTTTCAATTGTTAACAAATTAAGAATCTAAAATTGTAAAGTAATTAAAACTCTTTTTCTCTGTCATTCTCTTTGACAAAGTAAAACTCTACTTTAGAGAATTAAAATAATGCTATAACTCAAATAGTCTAGGATTGAAACAATGCATAAATTGGCATCAAATCAAAGGATTAAAGAAATATCAATCATCTTCCTTTGTCCAGTTAAAAAAGGAGTCTTTGGGGCTCTAGTGGTAAACTACATCTACTATCTTGAAAACAAGTTTTTTGACCTTTCCCCTCATTTTTTTAGTTGGAATCTACTGATCCCAAAGTTGATGAAACATTGAGAAGAAGAAGAGACATTTTGAGAGGAAGAAATAAGAGAAGAAGAATCTAGGAGGAAAGCAATAGAGGACGAATAACTAAGAAAAAAGAATGCAATGTTTCTGTTGAATCGTTAACCATCATCCTATCTAAAAGCTTAAGCTGGTTGGTAGAGGATTAACTTTATCTTTTATATTATTATCTTTGTTAGCTTTATAGTGTTGTACATACTTAGGCTTGTACATAGTTATTAGCATATTTGCTTTCTGTAGAAGAAATCAATCTAATTCATCGTTTATAAAACTGATACAAGAGCTTTCTTATAGACGTACACTCTTGAACCCTAAAGACTCCTACTTCAATACCACTCCCTAATATCTCTCCTAATTTGTAGGAAGATATCAGATTACAAAAAACAATAAAATAGAAAATAAGAAACTGATAATATACATGGATAAATATTAAGATAAGATAAAGATAAAAATCTCCCTTTAATAGATAGGACTCTTAGGACTGCTATCGCCAACACTCCCCCTCAAGCTGGGGAATGTATATCACTCATCCCTAGCTTGGATACTAGGTCTTCAAACTGTGCGGTAGGCAATCCTTTTGTTAGAATATCAGTCACTTGACACTTTGATGGCACATATGAGATATTAAGGAGACCTGAATCAAGCTTTTCTTTAAGGAAATGACGATCAATCTCAATATGTTTTGTCCGGTCATGTTGAACCGGATTATGAGCTATACTGATCGCTGACTGGTTATCACATAGCAACTCAATGGGTCTCTGTACTGGAATTTTTAGATCTTCTAGTACTATCTGCAACCATAGAAGTTCGCATACTCCTAGAGCCATAGCTCGAAACTCAGCTTCTGCACTTGATCTTGCTACAACTCCTTGCTTCTTGCTTCTCCAAGATACCAAATTACCCCTTAGGAACACACAATACCCAGTCGTGGATCTCCTATCAACTAGAGACCCCCCATAGTCAGCATCCACATATCCTTGAATCTTTAAAACATCCCCTGGGGTAAATAAGATTCTCTTACCTGGTGTAGCTTTAAGATAATTCAAAATCCTCCTTACTGCTTGCATATGTTCCGAGGAGGGATTATGCATAAATTGACTTACAAGGCTCACTGCAAAAGCTATATCAGGTCTAGTATGTGAGATAAATCAGCCTACCCACCAAACGTTGAAACCTCCCTTTATCTATCACCTCATCTTTGGTATTTGCTTGCAACTTTAGGTTTGGATCCACTGGTATGCTAGATCCTTTTCCTCCTAGAAGCCCTGTTTCTATAAGTAAGTCCATAATATACTTTCTTTGTGACAAGAATATACCATCTTTTGAGTATGCAACCTCAATGCCCAAGAAATATTTCAGCACCCCAAGTTCTTTAATTTCAAATTCTTTAGTCAAGTTCTTCTTTAAGATTACCTGTTCAGCAATATCATTACCAGTAACCACAATATCATCCACATATACAAGTAAAGCTGTCATCAGATCACCATGATGCTTGATAAAGAGAGTATGATCCCCCCTGCTTTGATGATATCCCATAGATAGCATAGCTTTAGAAAATCGGCCGAACCAAGCACGTGGAGATTGCTTTAGCCCATAGAGAGCCTTTTTAAGGCTACATACTTTTCCTCCCCCTTCCTGGTGAAAACCAGAAGGTAGTTCCATATATATCTCCTCTTCTAAATCCCCATGCAAAAATGCATTTTTCACATCAAATTGCTGGAGTTGCCACCCATGTATTGCTGCCAATGAAATAAGAACCCGAACAGAAGTCATCTTTGCAACCGGGGCAAAAGTTTCAAGGTAATCGATGCCATAGGATTGGGTGTAGCCCTTGGCAACCAACCTTGCCTTGTATCGGTCAAGAGTACCATCAGCTTTGAATTTCACATTAAATATCCACCCCAACCAGCTTAACGCCTTTGGGTTTGGCCACGAGATCCCAAGTATGATTTTTGTTAAGTGCCCTCATCTCCTCTAGCATAGCTTCTTTCCACTTAGGGTTCTTTAGAGCTTCTTCTACTGATGTTGGGATAACAATAGCATCCAATGAAGAGAGAAATCCTCGGTGGGTAGACGATAGGCGATGATAGGATAAATAATTGGACATGGGATGTTGAGTGCATGATCTAATTCCCTTCCGGAGAGCGATTGGAAGATCAAGGTCAGTAGGTTCGGGGCATGGACTGCACTTTGCTGGAGCATCATCTTCACTTGATGTAGGTTCCAAGGCTAGACAAGGGATTGATGATTGGATAGGCTGTTGAGTAGAGATGTGCTGTCTTCTTTTGTAAACAAATGGAGAACCCTTGTACCGAATTGGAGATGGCTGGGAAATGACATGGACTGGTTGATGGTCACTGCTAGACATTGGGAATAGAGGCTGGTTCATGATGGATGGGCAGTGAAGTTCCAAAGGACTGGTTTCTACCAAGGGAACAGAAGTTTCAGAGGTTGGATTTTTGCTGAAATTAGGCTCCCCCTGACTGCTGGTTTGAGACGGGGCAAAGTATGACTCATTTTCATGGAATGTAACATCCTTAGACACATAGAACTTCCTTAGGGTAGGATAGTAGCATTTGTATCCCTTTTGAGTAGGAGAATAGCCTAGGAAGACACACCTATGAGCCCTTGGGTCAAACTTGTCCCGGTGGTTTTTAGGAATGTGAACAAAACATACACACCCGAAGACTTTAAGTCAGTGTTCTAAAATGCGCTAGGCGCTAGTCGGGCGCCAGGCTGGGGCCTAGCGCCTAGGGCGCCTAGGCGGGGCCTAGGCGGTTTAGGAAAATTGTTAGTTTTTTTTTATTTTTTTAATTTTGTGATGTGTTTTGATATTATTTTTAATTAAATTAAAGTTGAAATAGGTATAAAAATATATATATCTAACATATAAATAGAAAATATATATATATATCTAATATATAAATAGAAATAAAAATATATATTTAATATATTTAACATAAAAAATATATATATATAACATATAAATAAAAAATAAAATCAAATAACCTAAAACCTAACATCCGAGACACAGCGCGCGAGAGAGAGTGAGAGAGAGAGAGAGAGAGAGATGTCGGAAGCAGAAGCAGAAGCAGAGGCGGAGATGGAGCTTGACAGCGGCGGCGGCGTTGATGCAGCGAGGACGCGGCAACGAGGATGGAGCTTGACGGCCTAGAGGCGGTGAGGAGGTCGCGATGGAGCTGGAGGCAGCGGCGGCCTTGGGCTGAGATGGAGCTTGACAGTCGGCGGCGGTGCGGGTGAGAGAGAAGGGGAAATCGACGAAAGGGGTAACGGGTAAGGGATACAAAAAATAGCTAATCAACTTGCTTCACGCGGCCCAGGCGGCCGATTTGGCCGCCTTGGCGTCCGCCTTGGCCAGACGATTCACGCGGCTAGGCGTCCGCCTTGGCCGCCTAGGCGCCGCCCGGTACCGATTAGCCGGGCCGGCGCCTAAGGTGGCCGATTTGGCCATAATCGCGGCGGCCAGCGGCCGCCTAGCGCCTCGGCTCCGCCTAGGCGGCCGCGTAGGCCGCGTTTTAGAACACTGCTTTAAGTGGTAGTTGAGAATGCAAAGAAAAATTAGGATAGAAGGAGGCTAATTTTTGGAGAGGACTTTGATGTTTTAGGACCCTAGATGGCACTCTATTTATCACATAAGTTGCTGTTAGCACAGCCTCCCCCCAAAACTGTTTTGGAACTTGATGATGATGAAGAAGCGTGCGGGTGACATTGAGAAGGTGTCTCATCCGTCTCTCGGCCACTCCATTTTGTTGGGGGGTGTCCACACAAGATGATTCATGAATAATGCCTTCTTTTTGGAAAAATAGATGCAAGGGATTGTTAAAATAATCCTTTGCATTATCAGTCCGGAATTGTTGAATAGATGTGCCAAATTGAGTGAGAATCATTTTGCAAAAGTGTTGTAAAGTAGACCCAATGGCAGATTTGTCTTTTAAAAGGTACACCCAACACATTCTAGTTCAATCATCAATGAAGGTGATGAACCACCTAGCTCCCGAACAGTTTGAAATTTTAGATGGTCCCCAAACATCTGAATGGACTAAGAAGAATGGTTTAGAAGATAATTTATTGCTGATAGGGTAAGGCACTCGATGGTGCTTTTCCATGACACACACATCACATTGAAAATCACTAGGCTCTAGGTTTCTAAACAAACTAGGGAACATGTTCTTTAATAAAATGAAAGGAGGATGTCCTAATCTAAGATGGTGGAGCCAAATTGAGGAGAAATCAGTAGACGTTTCAGTGGAGTATGCCATCCCAAGCCTTCTTCTTTTTGTGTTAGGATTCTCCCCTTGCAAAATGTACAACCCATTATACTCTTTAGCCACACCAATCATCTTCCCCGTGTCCTTGGCCTGAAACTTGCACAAATGAGGAGAAAAAACAGCATAGCAGTTTAGATCTTTGGTTAATTGATGAATAGAAATTAGATTGGTAGTCAAATTTGGGACATAAAGAGCATGACTAAGGGTTAAAGAAGGGTTAATTTGAATGGTACCTGTTTCGATAATAGGGACTGATACACCATTTGCAATTGTGATTTGTTTGGCAGTGGTAAGGGGCTCATAGGTCTCAAAAAATTTTGGATTAGGTGTCATGTGATCCGTGGCTCCCGAATCAAGGATCCACATGTTATCCCTATCAATTTTTGAAGCTGAAAAAGAACAATTGGTTAGAGATATACCTTGCTGATCAGTGGAGCATGAAGCTCCATCTTGGAAAGTTCTTAGGAAGGCTTTTAGTTTGCTGAGTTCTTCAGCATTTAACAGCTTTAGATCAGCCTCTGTTGGCTTTTTTGGCTCTTCTTTTCCACCTTTTTCTTCCGGATCCTTGCTTGAAAGATAACTTTGAGATCTCATATTCTTGAATCCTCCAAACTTCTTCAACACAGCCTCCTTTCCATGTAATTTAAAACAAGTTTCCCTGGTATGCCGGGGCTTCTTGCAATGAGTACACCATTGTCCTTCTCGACTTGTATTCCTTGTTTGGGTGACTGATCTCCCAAACCTCATCCCATCTCCCTCTTTGTTTTTGATAAAGATGGTTGATCCTTCAGGACTATAATCAGTAAGCATCACACTTCTTCTATTTTCCTCACTTCAAACGATGGAAAAAACCTCATTTAGGCTAGGAAGTTTGTCCTTACCTAGGACTTGTACCCGAACTTGATCAAACTCTTGATTCAAGCCGGCTAGGAACTCTACAATTCGATCTCTCTCCATAATCTGATGAAGGGCAGCAGCATCTGTTTTGCACACCATTTTAATTGCTTGATACTGATCGAGTTCCAGCCATAAGCCTCTCATTTGGTTGTAGTATTCGGTCACTGTTAGCGGCCCTTGTTTAGTGGAGTTGATCTTTGTTTTTACCTCAAAGATCACTGATGCATCTCTAACCTTGGAGAAGGTTTGCTGGACGGTTTCCCATACTTCCTTGGCTGTGTTTAGGAACATATAGTTCCTACTTATGTCTGGCTGCATTGTACTCCACAGCCATGACAGAATTCTTGAGTCTTCCACATCCCATGCTATGAAGGATGGGTCTTCTTCTTTTGGTGGATCTGCTGTCAAGTGACTTCCTTTGCTTCGGCCCTTGAGGAGAGTTTTGACCAGTTGAGCCCACTGAAGATAATTCCTACCATCTAATCGGTAGGATTGATGAAGAGTTGGCAATTCGGCAGCCATAGGAGTAGAGTCTACAGGATTTAGATCTTCGATTATGCTAGGAGAAGGAATGGAGGATGCAGGGGATGTCTTTGTCATACTGTCAAAGGCTTCCGAGAAGAAGGAAAAAATCTGCAATGAAGGCAGGCGCAATAGAAGGAGGAAGCACTCAGCAACGGAAGATTTTGGCACCAGGGATGGGCTAGAGAGATGCTGGCGATCAGATCTGGAGCAGCCGGAGGCGAAAGGGCTGCGAACGCTCCTTCACGCGCCGACGCGTGGAGTCGGAAGCGAACTGACAGCGGCGCGTGGGGGCGCGTGAGAACTCCGATGGCGGTGGTTCTCCGGTGGTCGGCCGATCTGAGGACGGCGAACCCAATAGTGGTGGCGGTGGCCGGACAGACGCGTTTCTTATGTGAACAGTGATGGTGATGGTGGTAAACAGTGACTGTGCAATGAAGGCACTTAAAGTTGTGCAATGAAGGCACTAGGGTTTACTATATCAGCCTATTAACGAGGCTCTGATACCATGTAGAAGAAATCAATCTAATTCATCATTTATAAAACTGATACAAGAGCTTTCTTATAGACGTACCTCTTGAACCCTAAAGACTCCTAGTTCAATACCACTCCCTAATATCTCTCCTAATTTGTAGGAAGATATCAGATTACAAAAAACAATAAAATAGAAAATAAGAAACTGATAATATACATGGATAAATATTAAGAGAAGATAAAGATAAAAATCTCCCTTTAATAGATAGGACTCTTAGGACTGCTATCGCCAACACTTTCCTATGTTGTGTCTTGTAGAGTAGTATATATGCCTAACACATGAATAAAATAATACACTTTTTTGTCTCTTTTTTAAACATAGTATTAGAGCCACAAAAACCCTAAACCTAGCCTAGTCCTTAACCAGTCATCGTTGCCGGTGACCAAATCCTAGCCCTTAGTCAACCACCTCTATGCCATTGCCACCACTATCCTTCGCTCGTTGTCCATTTCTTCCTAGTCGGTTGCGTCACTCTGGTGTGCCTCTCTCATTTTCTCTGCTACCATCAATTTTCTCCAACTGTGGTCACATCTCTCTAGTGTGACTCTTTCTTGCTCCAATGCCATCAGTTGCTACCAATTTTGAGACGCCCATCCGATGAGACTACGACGATGATGCTCCTCCAGATGGTGCCGTTCTTCAGTCTCCCTTTGGTTCTATCCATGCTCCAATTCATCATGTTACGTGTTCCACTTAGAATCCTCATCCCATTTGTACTTTTTTGTGAGGTGTCATTGTTTGTCCTAGTTTATTTTGCTTTTGTCTTTGCCTTTTCTTTTGTTTCTATTGAATCAGAGAACTTAGAGAGAGAGAGAAACCCTAGTTGGAGGGAATGAAATTCCCCCATTAAACATATAGATTGTACATCTATATATACAAATACTAAATAGGTCATGACATCAGCTAAATCTCACACTCCCCCTCAAATTGGAACATATATATATATATATATCATATGCGCCAAGCTTGTTACAAATGTAGTTTATCCATTGTTGTAGAAGACGATTGCGAGGAAGGGGATAGCGATGATGACAGATAGGCGAAGTAGCTGTGATGTGAGATCTGTGCGATGCACAAGATCTGGAGAAGAGGTCGCGATATCTGAGAGCTACGTTGGAAGGAGAAACAGGCGCGAGATTTGAGGGCGCGCCGATTTGAGAACCACGCTGGAAGGAGAAACTAGCGCGAGATCTGAGGTCACGCCGATGATGGCGATGCTTCAACGCTGAAGAGAGGCTGTTGATCAACCAAGGAGATGACGCTGATAGAAAAGAGGCGGCTCGGCAACGGAAAGAACGGGTCGACAGTGGCATCGGAGGGACAGATTGACGGCGAGGGGTCGGAAGCAGATGACGAGATTTGAAACCAGATTTGAGATACCGACGTTGGAGCGAGATCTGGGCCAGCCAGAAAGAAGATGGCCGAATTTGAGGGATTGACTGCCCGAGATGATGGATTGATAGCTGAATTTAAAGGATTGACGGTTGGATCTGATTGGATTTGAGGGATTAATTGGGTTAGACCAGATCCTGATTGAGATCTGGGTGAGATGGACTAAGATTTGGGTAGCAAGCTTGGTTGCTGCTTCAATGATTGACTAAGAGCAAGATGGGCCGCGATTGACGGTGACGAAAGACAGATGGCGGGCGAGGATGAGGTGGCCGACAAAGATCAGAGATGCGACAAGGCGACAAATGACAGATGGCAGAGCAAAGTCGATGATGGCCGTGGAAATTGGTGATAGTTGCATAAGAACCAGAGGCGGCTGATGGTGACTGCAAAGTGTAGAGAAAAGGAACCGGTATTCCTTGTAGTTTTATTGATATCAATGATGAAATTTATACACAAGAGGTTCCTAAGAATTCTCCTAAGAATTCTCCTATATTTTAGGACTAGATTACATTCCTACTATCTAGGACTAGATTACATTAATTTAAATACAACAAGAAGATAAAGAACTACAAAGATAAATATAAATAAAGAACTACAAAGATAAACATCTAAAAAATAATCTAAATAATCAAACTTAAACTTAGGATTATCTTGATCTTGATCTTCTCGGCTGCTTATCTTCTTGAATATTCCAACACTCCCCCTCAAGCTGGTGAGTGGATGTCTTCCATTCCCAGCTTGCTGACTAGTTCCTCAAATTTCCTAACAGGCAATCCTTTAGTGAGAAGATCTGCTACCTGTTGATTAGTTGAAACATAGGAGATTTGTATCAACCCGGATTCAAGTTTTTCTTTAATGAAATGCTTGTCAATCTCAATGTGCTTGGTTCGGTCGTGTTGCACTGGATTATGAGCAATATTGATTGCTGATTGGTTGTCGGATAGCAGCTCAAGTGGATATGGTATTTGAATCTTTAAATCTTCTAGAATAATTTTCAGCCACAAGAGTTCACACACGCCAAGAGCCAAAGCTCTGAATTCAGCTTCAGCACTTGACCGTGCTACTACTCCTTGTTTCTTACTCCTCCAAGATACCAAATTTCCTCCTAAGAACATGCAATACCCAGTGGTAGAGCGTCTATCAACCAAAGAACCTCCATAATCTGCATCTGTGTACCCTTGAATTTTTAGACCAGCTCCTGGTGTGAAGAGAATCCCTTTTCCTGGCGTGGCTTTCAAGTAATGAAGAATTTTTCTTACTGCGTTCATGTGTTCCTCATTGGGTTTGTGCATGAATTGACTTACTAGGCTTACTCCAAATGCTATGTCTGGCCTAGTATGTGAAAGGTATATCAGTTTTCCTACCAATCTTTGGTACTGCCCTTTATTTATTGCTTCTCCCGAGTAATTTTCTTGTAGCTTGATGTTTGGATCTACTGGAACCTGAGCTCCCTTTCCACCTAGCAATCCAGTCTCAGTCAATAAGTCAAGAGTGTATTTACGCTGAGATAGGTAGATCCCTTTTTGTGAATAGGCCACCTCGATGCCTAAGAAATACTTCAGCCTTCCAAGATCTTTAATCTCGAATTCCTTAGCTAGATTTTGCTTTAGGTCTTCTTGCTCAGCTTCATCATTTCCTGTCACAACAATATCATCAACATAAACTAATAGAGCAGTTACCTTATCTTTTGTGTGCTTTAGGAAGAGGGTGTGGTCCCCTCGGCTTTGCCGGTATCCCATTTTGTGCATTGCTGTAGAAAATCGCCCAAACCATGCTCGTGGTGACTGTTTAAGTCCATATAACGCTTTCTTCAATCTACACACTTGTCCTTCTTTGTTATGAGAAAATCCAAGGGGTAATTCCATAAATACTTCTTCCTCTAAATCTCCATGCAAGAATGCATTTTTAACATCTAATTGTTGTAGTTTCCACCCCAAATTTGCTGCTAATGATATGAGGACTCGTACTGTTGTCATCTTTGCTACTGGGGCAAAAGTCTCAAGATAGTCAATCCCATAGGATTGTGTATAACCCTTGGCTACTAGCCTTGCCTTGTATCTCTCAAGAGTACCATCAGCTTTGTATTTCAAATTAAAGACCCATTTGCAGCCTACTGGTTTAATTCCCTTAGGTTGAGTCACCTCCTCCCAAGTTTGATTCTTTTCCAAAGCCCTCATTTCTTCTAACATGGCTTCTTTCCAATTTGGATCTTTTAGTGCCTCGTCTACTGATTTTGGAATAACACTAGCATCTAGGGTTGTTAGGAAGCTTCTATAGGGAGGAGAAAGGCGATGGTAGGATAAGAAATTTGCAATGGGATGTTTGGTGCATGTTCGGACCCCTTTTCTGAGGGCAATAGGCAGGTCCAAATCAGGAAATTCTTGATCTGTTTGGCTGCTGTTTTGTTCATCAGATGTGTGCTCTTCTAGGCTGGGATTTGGGGCTGCAACTGGTGTGGACTGAAGATCAGCAGTAGGTTGTCTTCTCTTATACACATAGGGTGAGCCTTTGTATCTGTTGGTTGTCAACTGCTGGTTTGAATCAGTGTGATTTGATGGAGGTATTTGATGGACGGAATCATCTATAGAAATAGGGGATGCTGGAAGGAAATCTGGGAAAAGATTATCCAAATTTTCTGGTTGAGTATGCTCCCCCTTAGGCTGAGAAAAAAAAGATTGGGACTCAATGAAGGTAACATCCTTAGAGATATTGACTTTCCGGGAGATAGGATCATAACATTTGTATCCTTTTTGAGTTGGAGAATACCCTATGAAAACACATCTTTTTGCTCTAGGATCAAATTTGTCTCTATGGACTTTAGGTATGTGAACAAAACATACACATCCAAAAACTTTAAGAGGCAATGGAGAGTGCAGTTTCAGGTCTGGGAAAAAATTGGTTAGAGTTTGGAAAGGACTTTGATTGTCAAGGATTTTGGATGGGACTCTATTAATAACATAAGTGGCTGTCAAGACTGCCTCTCCCCATAGATATTTAGGAGTATTATGATGATGAAGAAGGGCTCGAGTGACATTCAAAAGATGCCTCATCTTCCTCTCGGCCACTCCATTTTGTTGTGGAGTATCGATGCATGAAGATTCATGGACAATTCCCTCGTTTTGAAAGAAGAGATGCAAATGTGCATTGAAATAATCCTTTGCATTATCTGTCCTAAATTTTTTAATTTTAGTTCCAAATTGTGTATGAACCATTTTGCAAAAGTAGGGGAGAACAGTCCCAATACTAGCTTTATCTTTCAAAAGAAAAACCCAACACATCCTAGTGCAATCATCTATGAATGAGATGAACCACTTGGCACCCGACTGGTTTAAAACTCTTGAAGGACCCCAAACATCCGAATGAATCAAATCAAAAGGTCTAGATGATAGTTTATTGCTAATTGAATAAGAGGTTCTATGATGTTTGGCCATAACACACACATCACATTGAAAATTGCTAGGACTAAGAGTTTTAAACAAAGCAGGAAACATTTCCTTCACTAAGCTAAAAGGAGGATGACCTAATCGAAGATGATGAAGCCAAATGGCAGCTCGGTCAGAGGCTGTTTTCTGGGTTGAGTAGGCTGCCTGCAGCTGATCTTTAGGCTTAGTGCTCCCCCCTTGAAAGATATACAACCCATGTTGTTCTTTAGCCACACCAATCGTCCTCCCCGTGTCCATGTCCTGAAATTTACACACATATGGAGAGAAAACAGCATTGCAATTGAGGTCTTGAGTGAGTTGTTTGATAGAAATAAGGCTAAGAGTTAAATCTGGTACATAAAGGACTGGATTTATTGACAAATTTGGACCAAAGATAACTTTTCCTTTGCCTTTAATGGGAATTGTGGTTCCATCGGCAATAGTGATCTGTTTGGATGATGTAAAAGGCTCATAAGTATCAAAAAATTGGAAATTTGGTGTCATATGGTTAGTAGCTCCTGAGTCCAAGATCCAAGTGTTATTCCTACCAGTTTTGGAGGCTAGAAAAGTAGTAAAACTGATTGGTTTACCTTGTTGAGCCATAGAGCAGGATCCTCCTCCATCTTGAATGGTTTTTAGAAACTCCTTCAGCTTATAAACTTCTTCTTTATTGAGCTGGCTGAGGTCCATACCAGCTCCAACACTCGATTTTTCTTCTTTTTCTGCTTCTCCCTCTTGTTCTTTGTTTGAAAGATAGCTTTGAGGATAGTTTTGCGGAGGACCTTGAGTCCTTATATTCTTGAATCCACCAAGTTTATTGAGGACTGCTTCCTTTCCATGCAACTTGAAGCAAGTCTCCTTAGTATGCCTCGGCTTATTACAGAAGGTACACCACTGTCCTTCTCGTCCGGAGGATTTATTTCGATTGGTTGATTGCTGCTTCCATGATCTGTTGTTGGAGATGAGTGCTGATCCTTCCATATTGGATCCACCAAGCATGGCTCCTCTCCTATTTTCTTCACTTCTAACAATAGCAAACACCTCATTTAAGCTAGGTAATTTATCCTTACCAAGAATTTGAACCCTTACCTGATCGAACTCGGGATTTAAGCCGGCTAGGAATTCAACTATCCGGTCTCTTTCAAGAATCTGATTGAGGGTTGTAGTATCCGCTTGGCATACCATTTTTATAGCTTGGTATTGATCAAGCTCTAACCATAGGCCTAGCATCAGATTATAATACTCAGTGATGGTTAGCTGACCTTGCTTTGAGCCATTGATCTTTGTTTTGATATCAAAGATCACAGATGCGTCCTTGGCCTTTGAGTAGGTCTGATGAACGGTCTCCCAAACTGTTCGAGCAGTGCTAAGGAACATAAAGTTCCTGCTGATGTCCGGTTGTATGGTGCTCCATAGCCATGACATGATGCGGGAGTCTTCCACATCCCATGCGCTGAAGCCTGGATCAGTTTCTGGTGGGGGATTTCCAGTGAGGTGAGTGCTCTTTCCTCGGCCTTTAAGAAGAGTTTTGATTAGCTGTGACCATTGAAGAAAATTCCTACCATCTAGCCGGTAGGATTGATGAATATTTGGCAGTTCGCCAGCAAGAGGTGAAGGCTGGTCTACTGTAGTATGTTCTCTAGTGATGGTAGTAGGTGAAGTCGATGGGTTTGCTGATGTTTCTGACATGGATTCGCTGATGTTGAAGGAAGAACAGAATGATGAAAAAAAACGTGTGGAACGACAGGAAGAAACTGAGTGCTATTAGGGCACAATGCGATGAAGGCACTGAAAAAACAAAAATCGTGCAATGAAGGCACCGATTTCTTAGAAAAACAGGCTTGGATTTGCAAGCTCTGATACCATGTAGAGAAAAGGAACCGGTATTCCTTGTAGTTTTATTGATATCAATGATGAAATTTATACACAAGAGGTTCCTAAGAATTCTCCTAAGAATTCTCCTATATTTTAGGACTAGATTACATTCCTACTATCTAGGACTAGATTACATTAATTTAAATACAACAAGAAGATAAAGAACTACAAAGATAAATATAAATAAAGAACTACAAAGATAAACATCTAAAAAATAATCTAAATAATCAAACTTAAACTTAGGATTATCTTGATCTTGATCTTCTCGGCTGCTTATCTTCTTGAATATTCCAACACAAAGTGAAACAAGGGTTGCGATGGTGGTCGAAGTAATGGCGTCAACGACGACGACTGGGGGTTGCAGATCTAGAGGCATTGTCGATGGAGAGTGTGCCCAACGGTAGTGGCGTCAACCAGTGAAGTGGCCACGGGGTGAGCATGTGATGGCCAACAACAGATCTGAAGGTCGTGGGCTGAAGGCGGCGACGCTTGACGGCTATAGTTGCTGATGGTAGCGACAACTTTGGCTACAACAACTAGAGAATGAATGCGATTGTCGGAGATCGACAACAGACTGAATAAGGAAGAAGAAGTAGCTGGCGGCAAGGCGTGGAGCCATAGAAGATGAACAAACTCATTGGCGTGGGCTAGATTTGAGAAGTTGATGGTGAGATCTGGTGGCAATGGTTGGCGGCAACGAGATCTAAGAGGCTGACGACGAGATCTGGGAGCCGTGAGCTGGTGAAGGCGAAGGTTGCTGCAATCGAGTGATGGTAGAGGCTGCAAGCTGCGGGTTGGGCGAGTGGCAGGCATGGCTGATGGCGACGGCGGAGTGGTGGAGGCGGCGTTGAGGCAACGAGGAGGTCGCAATTGCAACTAGGGTTTGGATGGTGGCTCTGATACCATGTTGAATTAGAGAACTTAGAGAGAGAGAAACCTTAGTAGGAGGGAATGAAATTCCCCCATCAAACATATAGATTGTACATTTATATATACAAATACTAAATAGGTTATGACATAAGCTAGATCTCACAGTTTCTATTCCTAAGATTGATGCAAAGGCTCTCATCACCTTAGGTGGTGCACTACTATGGAGGAGGGGATGCTTACCTTGCTGGCTAATGCAACATGGGAGCTTGTTCCTCACCTTTCATGAGAGTTTACTATTGATTGTCAGTGGGTGTTTACTATCAAGGTTGGTCAGGTGGTGCTATTGATCGTCTAGAAGCTCAATTGACTACAAAGGGCTATACTCAGATTCTTAGCCTCAATTATGGTGATATATACTCCCCACAGCCAAGATTGCTTATGTCCTTTTCTTTCTTGCTACAACTATTCAATAGTAGCCTCTTTTTTTAGTTGGATATCGATAATGCTTTTCTTCATGGTGACTTTAGGAGGAGGCTTACATGGAGTAACCACACTTGGGTTTGTTGCTTCGAGTGAGTCTTGATTGGTATGTCACCCACGAAAATCTTTATATGGTTTAAAGCAATCTCCTTAGTGTTAGTTTGGTTGCCTTAGTTTTATCATTCAGTCTTTTGGGTATGACTAGAAGTGAAATTTATCATTTTGTGTTTTATCGCCATTTTAGTGGTGGAGTTATATTGTTGGTGGTGTATGTGGATGATATATGTGAGATTTATCTTTATGTCATGGCTTATGTTATGACTCATTTAATATTAGTATATATAGGTGTACAATCTATTGTTTGAATGAGGAATTTATTTCCTCCAATTAAGGGCTCCCTCTCTCTCAAGTTCTTAGATTCAACATGGTATTAGAGCCACCATCCAAACCCTAATTGCAGCTGCGCGGCCTCCTTGTTGCCTCAACACCACCTCCGTCACGTCGCTGCTGGTCTCCTCCACTAGCTTCGGCATCCGTTCCCTATATCTCTGGCCTTCTCTCTAGCAGGGGTCACTTCCTCCCAAGCCTGCGACCGCCGTCTGCCTCGCGTGCAATCACAGTTGCTGCCATTTGCAATCGTCATTGTATCTCCCTTCCCTAGTCACCGTCACCATCGCCATCGCTGGTTGAGACTGCTTCTCAGATTTGGGAGAGATCTTGCGTGGCCATTGTTTTGTCGTCATCGCTTACTATCTCTCGCGATCGTTTCTCTTATCTCGCTCGTGTGGCTATCCGGTTCTCAGATTTGTAACATCTTGTGGCTGTTTCCATCTACCATTACCAAGATTCGGTCAACGTTGCTCCGATCTGCGCCTAGCTCACCCAGATTCGGTCGCTCTTGCCCAGATCTGCGTCGTTGCCAAATCTCTTCCATTGCTGATTTGCTACCGTCGCCATTTCTGTTTGCTGCATCACCTCAGATCTTGTCTCGACAGTTGCATGCATCTTTGACATCTGTCATTGGTGTCTGACATCTGTCATTGGTTGCTGTTGCTCATCGGTGTCACAGATCTGTCTTCCTAAATTGTCGCTGTCATCTGGGTTTTAGATATGTTATTTCATATTTGGTTTGGTGCTACCCTAATGCCAGCTACCGCCTTCCTAACTGGCTGCTGTCGCCTAGATCTGCAAGTTGCCACCACCGTTGTCATTCAGATTCGACCATCATTTCTTAGATTCAGCCGTTAATCCTTTAGATCTGATCGTTAATCCATCATCTCCGACCATCAATCCCTCAAATCTGACCATCTTCTTCTTGGTAGGCCCAAATCTCACTCCAATGCCGGTATCTCAAATCTGGTTTCAGATCTCGTCATCTGCTCGTGACCCCTTGCCCTCGATCTGTCCCCCTGACGCCATTATTGGCCCGTTCTTTCCATTGCCAAGCCGTCTCTCCTCTGTCGGCGTTGTCTCCTTGGTTGATCAATGGCCTCTCTTCAACGTTGGGGCATCGCCATCGTCGGTGCGACCTCTAGTCTCGTGCTTGTTTCTCCTTCCAGCGCGACTCTTAGATTGGTGCTCTCTTAGATCTCGCGACCTCTTCTTCGGATTTTGTGCGACGTATAGATCTTGCATCGCCAATCTGCCATCGTCGCCGCCTCCTTCCTCGCGACTATCTTCTACAGTAACGCCCCTACGTGCCCTTGGATAAACTACATTTGTAACAAGTTTGACACATATGATATATATGTTCCAGCTTGAGGGGGAGTGAGATTTATCTTTATGTCATGATTTATGTCATTAGGATTAGCTTATGTCATGATCCATTTAGTATTAGTATATATAGATGTACAATCTATTGTTTGAGTGAGGAATTTATTTCCTCCAACTAGGGTTTCTCTCTTTCAAGTTCTCTGATTCAACAATATCTTTATTACAGGTGATGATGAGGTTGGTATTGGGTAATTGAAGACTCATTTGCATTTGCATTTTCAAACCAAGGATTGGGTAAGTTAAAGTATTTTCTTGGCATTGAGGTAGCTCAATCTTTACATGTTGTGTACATCTCTCAATGAAAGTATGCCTTAGATGTTTTGGAGGAGACTAGCATGTTTGATTCTTGACTTATAAATACTCCTATCTATCCTAATGTTATTCTTGTACCAGGATAGGGGAAGCCATTGGAGGATCTTGGGCGATATAGGCGACTCGTTGGGAAGCTTAATTACCTTTCCATTGCACGACCCAACATCTCTTTTGATGTTAGCATGGTGAATCAGTTCTTTGACACCTTGTGATAGCCATTGGCATTTAGTGCGTATCTTGAGGTACATTAAGAGTGCTCCTGGTAGAGGCTAGTTGTTTGAAAACAAATGACACTAACAGGTTGTAGGGTATATAGATGTAGATTGGGTTGTTGTCCCACAAATAGACACTCTACTTTGAGCAATTGTGTCTTGGTTGGAGGTAATTTAGTGTCTTGGAAAGTAGAAGCAAAATGTTCTGGCTAGGTTTAGCGCAGAAGTAGAGTATTGGGCCATGGATTTAGCCACATGTGAGTTGGTTTGGCTCAATCAACTTCTTAAAGAGTTCACATTTGGAGATTCAGAACTTGTGTAACTTATTTATGATAATTAGGCAACTCTTCATATTGCCTCTTGTTAGCGAGTATTTAATGCAAGGCATCAGCAAGAAATGGAAGCTTCCTAATTCAGCCAATATCTAAGGATTATGATTGGCTGTCAAATCAATTAGTCTCTTATATCTTTCTATTCTTAGTTGATCTTATGCCTAGGATAGGATCATCTAAAGTAGGAATGTAAATCTGTATATAGCCTTTTGTTTCTTTATTTATAGTTTCTAAAAGTAGGTTCTTTCTTATATAGCAGTTAGAATCTTCCTAAAATTAGCAGGAAGATGATTGCTATTTATTGTACTCATATGCTTCTTGATTGAATAAGATTTGAGGGAAGACCATTTTTCCAGTTGACATGGTATCAGAGCCTAGACAATAGCTTTCCGATCTGTGAAACTATTGTAGCCGTTTCCTCCTTTGCTTAACTTGATCCCTTCCTTCTTTCTTCAGTCCAGCTTGAATCATGTCTAATACTCCAACCCTTGAGACTACCGATTCCAGCAATACCAGAGTGGCTGAACCTTCAATGACCAGCAACAATGGCGGAAATACCAGTGGGGATTTGCCAAGCCTTCAGATAGCTTACCGTTTAAATGGTAAGAATTATTTGAAGTGGTCTCAATTGGTTCGGACCATTCTTAAGGGCAAAGGGAGGCTTAGTCACCTAGAAGGGACTGGCCCTAAGACCGATGACCCAAGGTTTGTTGCATGGGACGAAGAAGACTCTTTAATAATGTCATGGTTATGGAACTCTATGGTCCCTGAAATCAGCGACACGGTGATGTTCCTATCGACATCAAGGGAGATTTGGGAGGCTATCAAGTTGACATATTCCAAGATCAAAGATGCTGCCCAAATTTATGAGATCCGAACTAAAGTGGCAGCAACAAAGCAAGGTACTAGATCAATTACAGAATATGCCAATCTTCTGCAAACTATGTGGCAGGAATTAGACCATTACCAGTGTCTAAAGATGACATGCAGCGAAGATGCTGCATTACACAAGAGGTTTGTTGAAAAGGAAAGAATATATGATCTTCTAGCTGGGCTAAATACTGATTTTGATGCTGTGAGAATTCAGATTCTGGGAAAAGAAGATTTACCATCCCTCAATGAAGTTATTTCTATAGTTCGGGCAGAAGAAGGAAGGAGAGGTGTTATGTTGGAAACCAATCCAATAGAAACTTCGGCTCTATTGTCTCTAAAAGGTCAGGCCCAAAACAAAGGAAAGGATGAGAAGAAGTCCTTTGATAGAGATAACCTATGGTGCACCTATTGCAAAAAGCCTAGGCACACCATAGAGAAGTGTTGGAAACTTCATGGGCGGCCTAATAAGGGAGGATCTTCATGGAAGAATTCTGGCCAGGTGTATATGGCAGCCAGCAGTGACCCACAGCCTCAAAATCAAAAGGAACCCGAGCAAGAAAATGTCCCAGAGCTGAATCAAATGGAAATTGACAAGCTGAGAAAACTATTGGAATCCCTCGGAAAAGGTACAGAAACTGAGGGTGTAGCCTCTCTTGCTCTCACAGGTATCTCTACCATATCTTATAGCCTATATACTTCAGAAAATAATTCCCCTAACTCATGGATCTTAGATTCTGGTGCCACTGATCACATGACACCAATTTCAACCCATTTCAGTTCTTATATTCCTTGTCCTAGTTCCCGAAAAATCACCTTAGCAGATGGTTCTTCAACCACTGTGGCAGGCCAAGGTGATGTGATTCTTAATCAGCACCTCACCCTTAAAAATGTGTTGCACGTCCCCAAACTTTTTGCTAACCTAATATCTGTTCATAAACTTGTTTTAGACTCTAATTGCAATATCATATTTTGTGCAACCCATTGTGAGATGCAGGAGCAAGGCACGAGGAGGAGGATTGGACTTGCTAAAGAGAAAGCAGGCCTGTTTCTTTTTGAGGAACCTAGAGAGCAAGGAGGACAAGGGAAAGATCAGATCATATCATGTTTAGCTCAGTCTAATAAAAACCAACTATGGTTACATCACTACAGATTAGGCCATCCATCTTTTTTCCTTCTCAAAAATATGTTTCCAGATTTATTCAAGGGCCTAAATACTGCTGTCTTTCATTGTTCTGTATGTGAAATGGCTAAGCATCGGAGATCCACGTTTACTTCTTCAAATAAAAGGTCTTGTTCACCTTTTTCCCTTATTCATAGTGACATCTGGGGTCCCTCATCTGTGTCTAATATCTCTGGAGCAAAGTGGTTTATAGTGTTTATTGATGATTATACTCGAACCTCATGGCTATATCTTTTAAAAACTAAGGCTGATGTAAGTAATGTGATTCCCACATTCTTCAACATGATTAAAAATCAGTTTGGAGTGAGCATTAAGAGGATTAGATCAGATAATGCTAGAGATTTTTTCAATCATTCCCTATCTGATTTTTTCCAAAAACAAGGAGTCATACATGAATCATCTTGTCCCTACACTCCCCAACAAAATGGGGTGGCTGAAAGGAAAATTGGGCACATTCTAAATGTTACTCGGGCACTTCTCTTTCATCATAATGTTCCCAAACATTATTGGGGGGAAGCTACTCTAACAGCCACATTCCTTATCAACCGCTTACCATCTCAGCTTCTGGGGTTTTGTAGTCCAATCCAATTACTCACTAAGTCATTCCCTGATTGTCATACGATCAGTCTAAGTCTGCAGCCTAAGGTGTTCGGGTGTAGTGCCTTTGTTCATATTCCTTCTGTTAGCAGGGGTAAGCTAGACCCAAGAGCTGTAAAATGTATATTTATTGGGTACTCAGCCACTCAAAAAGGTTACAAGTGTTATCACCCTCCTACAAAAAAATTCTTTGTGTCAGCCGATGTCACCTTTACAGAAGAAGAGTCCTATTTTCATCAATCTGATCATTTATCTCTTGACCCAAATCAGTCTATGGTTCCTACTCCTACTTGCCCGAATCAACCATGGTTTTCTTTACCGGCTGCTAAGCCAAAAAAATACCCAGCAAACAGGAGTGACAGAATCATTCCCAAAATCCCCTCGGCCATTACAGGTTTACTCAAGAAGAAAAGGTGCTGAAATCCCTATACCAGATCCAGCATCCTCCTCCACAGAGCCTACTTTTGCAGATGACAGAGCTACTGATTCTCTCAACTCAACCTCAGGTAACATCCTCACGGAATCCCCAACTGCTGCTAACAACAGTCCTGAAAATCCCAATCTTGTGACCCTTGAAACTGCCAATCTCCCTAATGATTTGGATTGTCCTATTGCTCTTCGCAAGGGAACTAGAGCCTGCACCAAACATCCATTGCATTTGTTTCTTTCCTATTCAAAATTATCCTCTCCTCACAAAGCTTTTCTCACTACCCTGCATGCTACCTTTGTTCCAAAGACATTTTCTGAAGCAATAGGACATAAGCAGTGGAGAGAAGCCATGGAAGCAGAGATGGCAGCCCTACAGAAAAATCAGACCTGGAAAATTGTTGATCTACCTGAAGGAAAGCACCCTGTAGGCTGCCGGTGGATTTATACTGTCAAGTACAAAGCTGATGGCTCCCTAGACCGCTATAAGGCCAGATTAGTGGCCAAAGGGTATACTCAGGTATATGGTATTGATTATTTAGACACCTTTGCTCCTGTTGCGAAATTAAATACAGTTCGGGTCCTTTTATCCTTAGCAATTAACCTTGGCTGGAAATTACATCAATATGATGTCAAAAATGCTTTTTTACATGGTGACCTTGAAGAGGAAGTGTATATGGACATTCCTCCGGGATATGAGCTTCCTAACCAAGAAAGGAAAGTGTGTAAGTTGAATAAAGCCCTATATGGCCTGAAACAATCACCCCGTGCATGGTTTGGTCGTTTTACAAAAGCAATGGTTGCTCAAGGGTTCAAGCAAAGCCAAGGAGATCATACTCTATTTGTGAAGCATTCGGTTTCAGGGGGAGTCACTATACTTATTGTTTATGTTGATGATATTGTGGTTACAGGGAGTGATGAAACCGAAATGCAACGGCTGCGAGAATGCCTAATTCGAGAGTTTGAAATTAAAGACCTGGGGAGACTAAAGTATTTCTTGGGTATAGAAGTGGCTCATTCAAAAAAGGGTATCTTTATTTCTCAGCAAAAATATATCATCGACTTATTAAATGAAACAGGGATGTTGGGATGCAAAGCTGTGGACACCCCAATTGATCCAAATCACAAGTTAGGAGAAGCTCTAGGAGAAAATACAGTGGATATAGGGTCTTATCAAAGGCTGGTTGGGAAACTCATCTACTTAGCTCACACTAGGCCGGACATCGCCTATGCGGTTGGAGTAGTCAGTCAATTTATGCACAGTCCGAGAGAACCTCATTTGAAAGCAGTCTATAGGATACTTCACTATCTTAAAGGAGCACCTGGCAAGGGAATTCTATTTAAAAAAGGTGATGATTTGACTCTTGAAGCTTATACTGATGCAGATTATGCAGGTTCAATGGTGGATAGGAGATCAACTTCAGGTTATTGCACTTTCCTAGGAGGGAATATTGTGACATGGAGGAGTAAAAAACAAAATGTTGTAGCCCGATCTAGCGCTGAGGCAGAATTCCGATCTATGGCTTTGGGTATTTGTGAGCTGTTATGGCTAAAAATTATTTTGGAAGACTTAAAAATTCAATGGCAAGGTCCTATGAAGCTCTATTGTGATAACAAATCTGCGATCAGTATAGCCCACAATCCAGTTCAACATGACAGAACCAAGCATATTGAAGTGGACAGACATTTTATCAAAGAAAAATTGGACAATGGTTTGATTTGCACTCCTTATGTCCCCTCTGGTGATCAAGTAGCGGATATTCTTACAAAGGGATTACCTCCTATGATATTCCGAAGACTTTCTAGCAAGATTAGGATGGATGATATCCATTCCAATCTTGAGGGGGAGTGTTAGCGAGTATTTAATGCAAGGCATCAGCAAGAAATGGAAGCTTCCTAATTCAGCCAATATCTAAGGATTATGATTGGCTGTCAAATCAATTAGTCTCTTATATCTTTCTATTCTTAGTTGATCTTATGCCTAGGATAGGATCATCTAAAGTAGGAATGTAAATCTGTATATAGCCTTTTGTTTCTTTATTTATAGTTTCTAAAAGTAGGTTCTTTCTTATATAGCAGTTAGAATCTTCCTAAAATTAGCAGGAAGATGATTGCTATTTATTGTACTCATATGCTTCTTGATTGAATAAGATTTGAGGGAAGACCATTTTTCCAGTTGACACCTCTAATCTAGTCTTTCATAAGCGAACTAAACACACAGAGATAGACTATCAATTTGTGAAACAAAAGTTGATTTCTGGAGAAATTAGTACCTCATTTGTTGGTCTCTTGACCAGCTAGCTAATCTTCTTACAAAGGCATTTTGGGGTCCACTGCTTGACTATATTTGTACCAAACTAGGCACATATTATGTATATGCTCACATGAGGGGGAGTGTTAGCTTTATAGTGTTGTACATTCTTAGGCTTGTACATATTTATTAGCTTATTAGCTTTCCTATGTTGTACATTATAGAGTGGTATATACCTCACGCATGAATAAAATAATGCACTTTTTTGTCTCTTTTTTTTAAACAATCTTTACTCAACAAATGTATTTAATAATCAATAATCCAAATTTGAATACTTTTTACACTAGTGAGGTATAGATTGTCATGATCATACCAAACTATAAAACCAAATTAAAGAAGGAAGTCAAATCAAAACATAAGAATTCCTTTTCCTTTTCCTTACTAAACTAACTAATAGTTCTTGTCTATTATGCATCTTGCATCAAGTAGCTACATTATTGGTTGACTAAATTTTCTTCTAGATCTTCAATTTCATCAGTTGCTTTTTTCAGTTACGCTATGATTTTATTTTTTTGATCTTCAGTCCTTCTATGGCATTTTCATTAATTGGCATTTGATTTCTATTTAGCAATCTTCCTTTCTTCTGCTGATACTAGGCTTCTATTGCTTGCAAGTTTATTGGGAAATAAAGTCATTGGATAACCATTTTTGGGCTATAGCCATTAACATGTTTATCAAAACATTTCTCCCTTATTTTCATTCTTCAGTAGATGGATATAATGCATGATATTTTTGGACCTTATACTGTGAAGTTCCACTGGCCTACCTGGGATTATACTCCACAAATGTTATAGCTGTTTTTTACCTTTCATTTGTATACTCTTTGCAACTAGCAGACTGGATAAAATAACCTGCTGTTGGTAAACATTTAAGGAGAAAGGGCAGGTCATTATATCTATTATCTTCCCCCTTCCCCTGTTCTTCAAGTGGTTTATGTGCCATTCTACAAACTAACATTTTGTTTTGCTTATAGTTGGTGAAAATGCCAGATAATCAATTAGGTGTCTACACCATTAGATCCCATGGAGCTCACTTGGCAAGGATACATGTTCGTGATTGGTTGATTCTTCTGTTGCTTGTGGTGAGCGAAGTAATTTTGAATGTTATAGAACCATTTCATCGTTTTGTTGGAGAGGGTATGTTGACTGACCTAAAGTACCCACTTAAAGACAATACTGTCCCACTTTGGGCTGTCCCGGTATGTGTACCTTATCAAGCCCTATTCATGGAAATTTGTTATCCATCAAATGGTGCATGATATGTTCTATTACAAACTGTTATAATGATTTATGTTCTTCATTTCCTATTGTAGGTGATTGCTGTATTGTTGCCTTTCACAGTCATTCTTGTCTACTACTTTGTTCGGAAGGATGTTTATGATTTTCATCATGCAATATTGGGTATAAATACTCCCATTAAATATTTCAATATGCTGGCTTAGCCGTTTGTATGGTTGCAACCCAATTGATGTCTATTTCCATTTTATATGAATGCCCAGGTCTTCTATTTTCTGTATTTATAACTGGAGTCATAACAGATGCAATCAAAGATGCTGTTGGCCGTCCTCGTCCTGACTTCTTCTGGCGCTGCTTCCCTGATGGCAAAGGGGTGAGACCTCATCAACTCCTTGAGTATCTTGTCATGTGCTTTTACTCAAGTTTTTATGTGAAAAAGGACTTTTAGGTGAGATAATACTGCATGCGTGTGCCATGTTTAGGTGTTTGAGAAAGTCACCAGAAATGTTATGTGTACTGGCCAGAAAAGTGTCATCAAGGAAGGACATAAAAGTTTCCCAAGTGGGCATACCTCTTGTAAGCTGCAAACGTACATTTGACAGTTTTGATTATTTTACATATGGTCTTGTTGATTTTGTGATAGCTTTGATTTCTGAAAATATCTTATAGATATAAAGGAGTTACTTGGTTATGAACATGCCCCTCCAAACAAAAGATATATGGTTTTCTTAATAGTCATCTGCCTTCCTGTTTAAGTGAAGCCAAAACCATTTTATAGAAGTCAAGGACACATCTTTTCTGCTATCACTCTGTCAGTTCTTTTCCTTCATTACTGTCACTGATGGAATTTTAGTTGACAAAACTAGAATATGATTGGACTCATGAGATATTTGCTGGAAATATGTTAGAACCTAGGATTTTAGGTTATTTATAACTAAAATAGAATATATGAAATGACATGTAAGCAAACTGTCATGAAATGATATCATGAGTTTGATGGCCAAGAATGCCTAAGCTTGACCACTTTTGAAATCTTGAATTTTCATCACCAAGGAAAAGGAGATTGGGGAAGATGTGGCCAACTAACTCATTACTTAAAGGGGATCCTTCTTGTTCCCTTTTTTAACGTCTTGGAGAGGACATTCCTCTTTGTTTATTCTCTTTTGTGTAGTTTCTAAATGATTTATTTTGCTTATAGATAGCTTCTGCATTTTCTTTTATCTTTTCTACTTGTTAAGAACAAATTGAAGATCTCTATGCCACTTGTTGGATTTTAGGATACACATGAAATCAAAGAAAAACTAATTCACTAAGAAGAGAAAAAAGGAATGCGAAGGTTTGACTTGGTTTGGTCTCTAGATGGACCTAGGTCCAAAATCCCTAAAGGGGATAACCCACTAATTACTAATGACAAATATTTTGATCAAATAAAATTGTAAAACCCTGTAGACTTGACATTGTTCCAAAAAAATCTTGGCTCCAATCTCTCAGATAACCCTGGCAATTGAAGTGTGGTATGGTATATCATTCCCTCATACAAAGAGGTCTATTTATGGGTGACATCTCCCCTTGCTTTTTTTCTTAAAAAACCAATCCTTAGTTAATTTGGGGTTTGAGGAGTTATCCAACACTATTTGTTTATTTTGTTATGTTGCCTCTTTTGAGGTGGTATCAAATTAAAAATAAAGACTTGAAATTAAAAAGATTGTTAGGATTAGATCTCAAACAAATTCCATCCATAGGAAAAAAAAAAAAAAAAGAGAGATAGTGTGGTTTGATCTTTCACCAGAAAAAAAAAAAAAAGAATTCGAAGATTAACGTGGTTTGATCTCTTGATAAACCTACATCCATGGTCCCAAAAGAGATAATCCACTAAGCACCATGGATATAACTTTTGGACAGACAAAATTGTAAACCTTCTCTCACACTATCCCATTAACTCATTTACATCTTCTATCAAATAACTTTGGCTTTTGAAGTGTGTTACACAAAAATTTATGTCACAGCCCGCCTCTTGGAATACCTGCTAGCATAGGCAATTCATGAGAAGGTCGCTAAGAAATGGAAACAAAGCATCCCAACAGTACTTTCATGACATTTTACTAACATTTAAAAGTATAGAACTTGGCATTCATACAACACAATATAGTAACATGTTTGGTTCGGGCTTAGTTGCCCATACAATACAAAAAACATAGGTGGCATGAAGCAAAATTACATCAAGACAATTGTTTCCCCATGCCCTGCCAAAAAGAAAACAAAACACTCCTCAGGATCCTCCGCCTGAGGTGACTTTGTACACGCTATGCATCTTCCAACATTAGGTGTGGCTAGACTTACTGCCCACTGCTGCTTTGCCCTTATCTGGATTGACACAGAGTAAATAAAGTGAGCCACAAGGGCCAGCAAGTATAATTTATGAAAGAGTAAAGCAGTAGGAAACAATGAGACATAAATAGACATACAGTAAATTTATTTTGCCATGTGTGATTCCACCATGCATTTTTAACTCAACAGTACATGCATTCCATATATCATCACAATAGGTCACATGCCACAATGTAAAGTGAATGCACCATCATCTCGTGGACCGCTATCCACCTTTGTCCTGACCTCATTTTAGGTGAGTCTAAAGAACTGCAGTGGGACTCTAACCCACAATCTTATGCATCAAAATGATAGATGCTGGGGGACTCTAACCCACAGTCTTACGCTTTCCCCTTTGTAGGATATCCTTTTTCTTTCCCTTCGTGCAAAATAGTAGATGCACTAATGTACGTATAAATATATCATGCATGTGCAACATGTATGTGATCATGTTATGCCTCATCTAAACTTGATCTGCATTTGATCATTTCGTCACTTCTCTTACAATTGTGTACCCTTTCTGGGCACATGCCTGACAATTCATTCTCCTTGTATGGTATGTCACTTTAAAACAAGACCTTTGTGGTTCATTTTACCTCCAAAATATGTCAAATTATATATCAAAACAAAGCCCTTGACATCTAGTTTACAACCCAAAAAGCAGATCTCAATTTCGATATCAGGATAGAAAGTTATGGCTAAAAGAGTACAATGTGCGCAATGCAGTCCACTGCAGGAGTCGACTTTGGCAAGGGGATTGAAACAAGACTTTGAAATAATCCAATAGCTTGCTTGAATTAAATTCGAGAGTAGCAGAAATATATAGATACACACTACTGCTATATCACTTTCCTAGAAAGTAGGAAAGGATTGGGTACTCTACTCCTAAAAAATAGGGGTAACTATCTCCTAAAACTTAGGAAATAAAGAAGATGTAAAATACAAAAGATTACAACAATTATCTACTACTAACAAACATAAATTTAAATAATCTGAAGATAATCTTGAGTTCCAACGTGTATTATCATGCTTCTAGAATCCGTCCTTCTCCACTTATACTTCTAATAGAAAACTGAACTCGTCTAACAGTCCCCCTCAAGCTGGAGAATAGATGGAAGTCATTCCTAGCTTGCTAATTAGAGCCTCAAAAATTGGTCTTGCAACTGCCTTTGTTAAAACATCAGTCACTTGATCATTAGATGGTATATAGGTCAAGATTATTCCTCCTTCCTCAATTTCTCTTTTTATAAAATTCTTATCAATCTTCACGTGCTTCATCCAGTAATGTTGCACTGGATTTTTAATAATGCTGATAGCTGATTTGCTATCACTAAATACTTTTTTGGTTGAGATAGGGGAATCTTCAAGTCCTCCATGAGCCTTTCTAGCCAGATTACTTCACATATCCCATGGGCAATTGCTTAAAACTCGGCTTCAGCATTGCTGCGACCCAAAACTGACTGCTTCTTGCTTCTCCATGTAACAATATTCCCAAATATCTTAGTGCAATACCCTGAAGTTGAACGACTATCTTCTCTAGAACCAGCCCAGTCTGCATTTACATAGCGTTCAATGTTCCTGTTTTCAATTTTCTTGAACATTAATCCTTTTCCAGGAGTTCCCTTTAGGTATCTTAGAACATGTTGAACTGCCCTCATATGTCTTTCTGTGGGTGAATGCATATATTGGCTGATTACACTCACTGAATAGGCTATGTCTGGCCTAGTTAATGACAAGTAAATCAACCTCCCTACCAACCTTTGATGCTTTTCTTTGTTTATGGGAGCATCATCACCTTTTTCTTCGAGTTTCCAGCCCTTTTCCAAGGGTGTTCCAGCTGGTTTGCAAGCTGTCATTCCGGTATCTTTTAGAAAATCTAGGGTATACTTCCGTTGTGAGATGAACAAACCCTCTTTGCTTCGAGCTACCTCCATGCCTAGGAAATATCTCATAGTTTCTAGGTCTTTAACTTCAAGCTTAGCCTTCAATTGCTTCTTTAGATTATCAATTTCTTGCAAATCATCACCTGTTACAATAATATCATCAACATAAACAATCAATATAGCCATTTTTCCATTTTTGTTGAGTTTAATGAACAAAGTATGCTTGGATTGGCCTTGTTTATACCCTAGCTGCCTGAGAGTTATGCTGAATTTGTGAAACCAAGCCCTTGGTGACTGTTTTAAACCATAGTGTGACTTTTTCAGCTTGCACACATTGCCACTTCCAACCTTTTGCTCAAAATCGGGGGAAACCCTCATATAAATCTCTTCTTCCAAATCACCATTAAGAAAAACATTCTTAATGTCGAATTGGAAGAGAGGCTAATCAAAATTCACAGCAATAGATAATAGTACTCGAATTGAATTTAGTTTGGCAACGGGGGCAAATGTCTCCTCATAGTCGATTCCAAAGGTTTGAGTAAAACCTTGTGCAACCAACCTAGCTTTGTATCGCTCAATGCTCCCATCAACCTTGTGTTTGACTATAAAAACCCACCTACATCGAACCACTTTCTTGTTAGGAGGCAACGGAACTATCTCCCATGTCTTATTTCCCACTAATCCATTCATTTCTTCCATTACAGCCATTCTTCACTAAGGATCTTCCATAGCATCCTGAATATTTTTGGGAATATTAATGCTGTCAATCTGGGCCAAATACCCTCTGAACTGTGGAGCTAATTTCACATAGGTTAGATGATTAGATATTGGGTACTTAACACATGTTCTTTACCCATTTTCTCAATGCTGTTGGAACGGCCCAATCTAAGCCATCTTCTTTAGTATTGTTGTCACTTTCTAGTGCAGCTGTCCCCTCATTGCTACTCTTTTTTGCTGAAGGATCAGTCTCTAGAGATGGCTGGTTTTGCTTCAGTTCTGTATGACCTATAGATTTTCTAGAGTAGACATTAGAGGAGGATTTTTGGCTGTTGTAGGACTAGGTTTTTCTTGCTCAGAATGATGAGAGGACTCAAAATTTGCAGGATTTTTGGTGTCATGTTTAGAATTTCCAGCAGGTTCAGAATTTCTAGCACCAAACAATATGTTGTCGAGGCAACAGTGTGTTGTCATGAGGCACTAAGAATTCTCCCCCTTGAGAACACACTGGTAGATTTGGATCGAAGAAAAATAAGGGAGAAATGGGCTCATTGGAACTGTTTTGGTGGCCTGTGAGGGAATAATAGGGAAGATGTTCATAGAACATCACATCGATGGAAACCAAAAATTTGTGACTGGTAGGACAATAGCATTTGTAACCCTTTTGAGAGGGGGAATATCCCACAAAAATGCACTTGGTGGCTTTGGGATCCAACTTGGTCTGAGAAGGGGCATTGTTGTAAACATGGACAAAGCAGCCAAAAACCTTAGGAGCAATAGACAAGATGGTAGAGATGGTTGGATACATAGTACATAGAATGCTGAGAGGAATTTGGAATTGCAAGGTTTTGGATAGGAGACGGTTAATTAGATGGGCAACAGTGAGGACTGCTTCTCCCTAATAAGAATGAGGCACATTCATAGTGATCATCATAGCTCTAGCCACTTCTAAGAGGGGTCGATTTTTTCGTTCGGCCACTCCATTTTGTTGGGGTGTATATGGACAAGAGTTTTGGTGAAAAATACCATGCTTGGCCAAGTAATGAGAGAGATCATTTGAAAAATATTCTCGGCCATTATTAGAATTATTTTGATGGAAGTTTGGAACATATTCAAAATTAATTTGTGGAATTGTTTGAATATGTTATCAGCTTCAGATTTTTCCTTCATCAAGTACACTCAACAAGCCCTAGAATGATCATCGATAAATGTAATAAACCATCTAGAACCAGTGCTATTAGGGCATTTAGGGGGTCCCCAAATATCACTATGAATTAATTGGAAGGGAGTAGAAGGCTTATACATTTGAGTAGGATGATGAGATCTAGGTTGCTTAGCAAGAATACACTGTTCACATGAAAGAAACTGCTCTTTGTTA
The DNA here is from genome assembly GCA_036245055.1 of Diospyros kaki. Taxonomy (NCBI): domain Eukaryota; kingdom Viridiplantae; phylum Streptophyta; class Magnoliopsida; order Ericales; family Ebenaceae; genus Diospyros; species Diospyros kaki. Next base: position 9,301,077 of record BSEG01000010.1, read on the forward strand.
CCAAACATATCAGGATATAAAGATCTAAGGTAAGGAAAGCTAGGATGTCCTAAGTGTTTATGCCATAACAAGACATTGGCATTGGTTTTTACACTTAGAACAACTTTATTAGAAGAAAAACTAGAAGGAAAAAAAAGATTTACTGCGAGACAATAAAGGCTGTCCATTACTTTATCATTGCCAATCATCCTCCCTGATCAAAAAATACAATCACTTTAGAACCAAGCAAATCTGACCGAAATTTATCTAATGCAAACACAATAGCTAAGAGTTCTTTCTCGGTGGTAGAATAATTGCACTGAGCTGGATTAAGTGTTCTTGACGGATAATGAATCACATGAGCCTGCTTTCCAACACGTTGCCCTAAAACTGCTCCGACCGCATAATTACTAGCATCGCATATTATCTCAAATGGCAAGGTCCAGTCAGGGGGTTGGATTATGGGAGTTGTGGTTAATGAAGATTTCAGATTATCAAAAGCTTCCTTGCACTCTTGTTCGAACTCAAAGGGCACTTCCTTTTGCAAAAGCCTAGACAACGGCAAAGCAATCTGCGAGAAGTCTTTAATGAATCTATGGTAAAAACTTGCATGGCCAAGGAAAGAACGCACTTCCCGCACACTCTTGGGATATGGTAAGTTCACAATTAAATCAACCTTTGCCTTATCTACCTCAACACCTTTACATGAAACTACATGACCCAAGACAAGCCCTTGTTCTACCATAAAATGACATTTCTCAAAATTTAAAACAAGGTTTGTCTCAATACAACGCTCTATAACATGAGATAAATTATCCAAGCAAGCATAAAAAGAATCACCATATACAGTGAAATCATCCATGAACACTTCAATGCAATTTTCTATTAAATCAGAAAAAATACTAATCATGCATCGCTGAAATGTTGCTGGTGCATTGCAAAGTCGAAATGGCGTCCTTCTAAATGCAAACGTCCCAAATGGACATGTGAATGTGGTTTTCTCTTGATCCTCAGGTGCAATAACAATTTGATTATAACTAGAATACCCATCAAGAAAACAGTAATGAGACTTACTTGCTAATCGCTGTAGCATTTGATTAATGAAAGGCAGAGGAAAATGATCCTTCCTCGTTATTGCATTCAGCTTGCGATAGTCTATGCACATCCGCCATCCACTTTGAATCCTTGTTGGAATCAACTCATTATCTTGATTTCTAACCACTGTAACTCCAGACTTCTTTGGCACTACTTGGACTGGACTCACCCATGTCCTGTCTGAGATTGGGTAAATCACTCCCACATCCAATAGCTTGAGAATCTCTTTTTTTACTACCTCCATCATCATAGGATTCAATCTCCGTTGAGCTTCTCGACTTGGTTTGGAACCATCCTCTAACAAGATTCGATGCATGCACATTGATGGACTTATGCCTTTGATGTCTGCTGTAGTCCAACCAATTGATGTTTTGTGATCCCGTAACACTCTCACAAGCCTTTCTTCTTGCATTGAAGTCAAATCCTTTGCAATAATAACTGGTAACGTGTCACCATCTCCCAAGTAAGCATACTTTAGATGGTCAGGAAGAGGCTTCAACTCCCAAGATTGGCGCCTGTACAACAGAAGGCAACAACTTCAAGTTAGAAAGTGGTAACTCAATTTTTGAAACTACATACCTTGTTGATGGTAATGATTGCAATGCCATAATCATTTCTTCCATATCCGAATTCAGTTGCAATATTGTCTCAATGTCCCATAGCCCTTGACTAAGCACCACCTGTAACTCGTCCTCACATCTCAACTCAAAAACCTCCTGTGCAAAAACATCATCCACATCAATAGAAACTGCAGATTGAATATCATTAGGGTACCTCTTGGCTTCAAATATATTAAATTTCACAATCTCCCCATCAAACTCCATGGTAAGAGTACCATCATGAACATCAATCTTTGTCCTTGTTGTTTTTAGAAAAGGCCTTCCTAGCAAAATTGGAGCAGGATTTGGAGAAGCATTGTCCTCCATATTCAGAATGTAAAAATCAGCAGGAAAAATCATCTTATTAACCTGCACCAAAACATCCTCAACTACCCCTTCAGGGTATGTATTAGAACGGTCAGCCAATTGAATTATTACCCCTGCTTGTTTCAAAGGACCCAAATTCAAAGATGCATAAATTGAATATGGACATTTATAGATGCTCCTAAATCTAACATGGCTCTTTCAATTTTAGCATTACCAATCACACATGGAATATTAAATATACTTGGATCCTTGCATTTTGGAGGTAACTTACGTTGAATTACTGCTGACACATTCTCTCCCACACTGATCTTTTCATCACCTCTTAGCCTTCTCTTTGTAGTACATAGTTCCTTAAGAAATTTTGCATACCTTGGGACTTGCTTAATGGCATCCAATAAAGGAATGTTCACTTCTACTTTTCGAAAAGTCTCAAGGATGTCCTTTTCTTGTTCTTCCTTTTTAGATTTAGATAACCTGCTAGGAAAAGGAAGAGGAATAGGTTTACTAGAATTATGCACAATTGTTTGAGAGGTTACCTTAGAAGAGATCGTTGCATCATTTCCTGCCTCATCCTTCTGAGTCTTCTTGGCCAAATCTGGAGGATTCTAAATAGGGGTATCAATCTCTTTTCCACTTCGCAGTGTAATGACACTTGCATTTTCCTGAGGGTTTACAACTGTTTGGGAAGGCAATTTCCCATAACTTTGAGCTTCAAGCCTGCTCATTGATGTTGCTAGCTGACTAATTTGTTTCTCCAGATTCTGAATGCTGTTTCTTGTCTCATGTTGAAACTGTTGTGTATTAGTAGCCAGTGCCTTAACAATTTCCTCAAGTGATGTATTTGAAGGCTGGGTTGCTTGCTGCCTTGACTAGAATTGGGGTTGATATTGATTTTGGGCAGCTTGATTCTCATAGCTCAAATTCGGGTGGTCTTGCCAACCTGGGTTGTAGGAATTGGAATATGGATCATATTTTTGCTGGGGCTACCCTGGAAAACCTCCAATGGCATTGTCTTGTTGGGCTGGCTCTTCTTCTTGTAAAGTTGGGCACATATCCCTAACATAACCAGCAATCAAACAAATTCCACATACCTTGATAGCTTGAACATTGTTTATTGCCATTTGTCTTACTAAAGAAGTTAAATCTGAAATTTGACGTTCAAGGCTAGAAGTATTTACCTCATTAACTTTCTTTGGTGCATGATCCATTCTCGTCCCAAATTGTTGTGAATTGGCTGCCATATTGGAAATCAAATTCTTTGCAGCTTCTGGAGTCTTGTCCACCAATGCTCCTCCACTTGCAGCATCAATCATATTTCTATCCATTGATAAAAAGCCCTTATAAAAGTACTGGATTAGGAGTTGATCAGGGATTTGATGATGTGGACAGCTTGCACACAACTTCTTGAAGCGCTTCCAATATTCATACAAGGACTCTCCATTGTACTGTCGAATGCCACATATCTCTTTCCTTATGCTAGCTGCCCGTGAAGCAGGGAAATATTTTTCTAAAAAGAATCACTTCATCTCATTCCAAGAGTTGATTGAACCTAAAGGAAGGTCATACAACCAATCCTTAGCCAAATCAGCCAAAGAGAAGGGAAAAGCTCGTAGCTTCACTTGCTCCTCTGAAATGCCTTGTGGTCTCATGCTTGAGCACACCACGTGGAATTCCTTCAAATGCTTATGAGGATTCTCACCTGCAAGACCACGAAAAGTAGGCAACAAATGTATGAGTCCTGATTTTAATTCAAAAGCAACATCTAAATTAGGGTATTCAATACATAAGGGTTGTTGGTTCAAATTAGGAGCAGCTAACTCCTTCAATGTTCTATTATTTGCGGTCATGACTTCTTCTTCTTCTGAATTACTAGTTGATTCCGAAGCTATATTGATGTCTGATGTTGATTCTCTCCTCAACCTGTGGATAGTTCTTTCAATTTCCGAGTCAAATTTCAATTCACCTTGATAAGAAGATCTGGTCATGAACTTAAAAACACACAAACTCACAAACAAACAGACAAAGGTAAAAACGCAACTGACTATTATTAAAAATACCAAATTTGATTATTATTAGTCCCCGGCAACGGCGCCAAAAACTTGATGCGTGCCGAATGCACCAAATAATAAAATTACTCTACTTACAATTAATAGTAATGGCAAGTAAAGGTCGATCCACAGAGACTAGTAAATCAAATTTAATATAAAAATAAAAGGAAAATTTGGGGGGGGGGGTGTTTAATGTTGTAGAATAAAAGAAACAGAATTGAGTAATAAACTTTAATTGAAGACAATATCGATTCAAGGAAAAATTACTCACGGTTGCAATTTGATCACTGATCTCTAATAGATATATTTTTCTATAATCAAATATTTAACCAAAGATTGTCAACAAGCGAGACAAGCTTTACCTTCTCTAATTTAATTAATCTCGGCCCAGCACCCAAATTAATCCTTATCAATAAACCAATTGGTATTAAGCAATACTCGTGAATTTATTGATAGCATTAGGAATCAAGAAGGAGTTAAAGATGAATAATAATTGACAAGCGTCAAATTATTTAATTCATTCTATGTTTCTTTTAAGCAAGCAACAAAAATTGGGATCATAATTGTTTTGCTTAATTGCCACTTCAACTGAACATCATAACTGTTGAGAATCCCACATCGCCTCCACAAGGGAGACCTGGGCTATATATAAGGAGGAGAATCCCTCCATCTGTTAAGCTAGCTTTTCAGGTTGGAGTTCTACCTCTAACTTCTCACATGGTATCAGAGCTAACCCTTGGCTGTCGTGGTCATGGACCAGTACCTTGCCCGATCACCTGGGCATGTATCAGTTACTGGAGAAGTTTCGACGTGGGAGGGAGTGTTGAGAATCCCACATCGCCTCCACAAGGAAGACCTGAGCTATATATAAGGAGGAGGATCCCTCCACTTGTTAGGCTAGCTTTTCAGGTTGGAATTCTACCTCTAACTTCTCACAATAACAATTACGGATTATGGATTCAATTTAGCTATAGACTACATAATTCAATCAATTAATAGGCCTTTTTAATTAACTAAATCATGCAATCATTAACATGAAATATAAAGAAACACAGATACTTGAATAGAAAAATAAGATAAAGAACAAGATCTCACAAACTTGCAAACCGTAATGAAATTTCCTTGAATCGACTTACAGATCTTAGCCGGACATGATGAAAGAAGTGCAAAAATCTATAAGTGTCTTCCTTTCTCTCTACATATCTCTTCCTCTCAATCCATCTCCCTTTTATAGAGGATGGCTACAATTTTTAATTCAATTAGGTTGCCAAACTTAATTAGGCTACCTAACTTAATTAGGCTACCAAATTCAAAGTCTTCTCAAGACTTCCAGCACATGTTTCAGCTTGGCACATAATATTTAACTCCTTCTAGAAGTTAGAACAAGACTTTACAAGCCATGCAAACTGAATTGATTTTACAGCTCCAGAATTCCAGCATGTATTCCAGACCAATTTCGGATAGGAAAATGATTTTTCTTGACTTTGGTCCCTTCATAAGAATTGTAGCTTGAGATTTGTAGATGAATTTGGGCTTTTGAGTCACCTCAATTGGACATCAGAAGCCCTAGATACGCCCTTTTTAATTTTCTGGCTCGAGCAGGAATTCCGCCTTGTAGCTTCAGATTTCTGCACTGTTTTGAAAGTAACGTTTGAAGACTCAAACAAAATTGGATTTTTCCCCATAATACCATTCTGGAAAGATCAGAAAGTCTACTTCAAGTTTACTCTAGAGCATTTTTTCATTCTAGAATTTCTTCCAAGTCAAAAACCTGCAAGAAGCTTAGAAGGTCATTTATTAAAAATGCTGAATTTTTGGTTTTTAAACATAACTTACTAAAACTTTATTATTATTGTCTTATACAGAAAAGATTATCACAAACAAGCACCATAAGACATAAAACATGTTAAATAAACTAAATGTAAGGAGAATAAAATTATAAAATTATGATTTTATCACTCCCCGAGCTCAATCCTAAAAACACAATAAGAATGGTAGAACATTACAGTGCAATTCATATCATTAGTGATCTAGCTCACTGATAATAAATTATGTTGCAGTCCAGGAACATGTAACATAGAATTCAGCTTTAGATTAGAAATATATGCAGTCCCCATACCCAAAACTAGTGAAGTGGTTCCATCAGCCATGGATATATTGAGAGATGAGTCACATAAGGTATAATCAGTCAAAGACCATGCTGAATTTGTCATATGGTCTGATGCTCCCGTGTCAATCACCCATATATTCTTGGATAGACTTTAGAAACCAAGGAGTAGGGTTGGAAATTACCTTGCAGTGTTAGAGAAGTAGAGGGCTGAGGATTAGTTTGAACGGACTGATCTGTAACTTGGTTTAGAAGCCTATACAAGGCTTGAACTTTCTCTTCTGATAGATTCAGATTGGACTTATTTTTTGTTGGAGCCTCAACATTATAGGCTGCTGCTTTGGGATTATCTCTCCTTGGCTGTGGCTTCCAATTTATTGGTTTGCCATGGATTTTCTAGCAATTTTCCTTAGTATGGTTGGGCTGCTTGCAATGGTCATACCATAACTTCTCCCTTGCTTGACTCTTTGCAAAAACATCCCCCTATTTAACAGAGGCAAGAGCCGAATGCTGGTGAGGTAAGACTGAGTCTGATGGGTTTTTTGCAACACTTTTCTCCTGCTTTCTTCCCTCCTTACCTCTGAAAAAACTTCCTTGAGTGATAGAAGAGGCTTTGTACCCAAAATCCTACCTCGAACTTCATCCAAATTAGTGTTAAGACCATATAGGAAGTCAAAAATTCGCTCTCTTTCTATCATCTTATTATATTGTGTGCTATCAGTTGGAGACTCCCAAGTAATTGCACAGAACAGATCCATCTCATGCCATAATCTAACCAAAACATTAAAGTACTCGGTCACACTGTTCATACCTTGTTTAGTGTTCCTGATGGCTAATCGGACTTCAAAACATTGAGAGAAATCTTCCAAATCTGAATACATCTCTTGGACTGATTCCCAAACTTCCTTGGTCGTTTTGTAAAACAGGTATGTTCTCCTTATTTTTGTCTCCATGGAGTTGATTAACCAGGCTATGATGGTAGAATTTTCAGCCTCCCAAAGGCCATAGTTGGCTGTTGTAGCAGGTGGAGCAGGAATGGATCCGGTTAAATACTTGGATTTTCCTTTGCCTTTTATCACTAATATCACCGATTGGGACCATTCCCTAAAATTACTCCCATTAAGTTTGTGTTGAGTAATTTGTGGGGGATGGTTATCAATAGGTGTTGTAGTGAGGTGTGAGGGAGACAGAGATGGAAGAGAAGCACTTGGAGATAAAGTAGCTGAGGCTTTGGTTAGGGTTGGGTTGAGAGTGGCGTCGGCCATGAATGAAATCGAGAGAAGTCATTGCTGTTCTTCTTGATCGAACAGTGCTCTGATACCATGAAACAAGACTTTGAAATAATCCAATAGCTTGCTTGAATTAAGTCCGAGAGTAGCAAAAATATATATATACAAACTTCTGCTATATCACCTTCCTAAAAAGTAGGAAAGGATTGGGTACTCTACTCTTAAAAAATAAGGATAACTATCTCCTAAAACTTAGGAGATAAAAAAGATGTAAAATACAAAAGATTACAACAATTATCTACTACGGCGGATGCTCTCGCGTCCGTCGCCCACCCTCCCGTGACCGTCAGCCATCTCCTGTCCGTCGGCCGACGGTCATCTCTCTCGTGTCCGTCCACCATATCTCGTGCTACTGTCTCCATCCTTTTCCGATTGGTCCTTATCCCTTCGTGTCCGTCGGCTGTCTCTTCTCGTCCATCTCTCCTTGCGTGGGTTGACCATCCTCTCTTGCGTTCGACGGCCGTCTCCCTTGCATTCGTCGGCCATCTCTCTCGAGTTCTCTGTCCATCCTTTTCGCGGCCAGCTTGCCATCTTCTTCTCTTTCGTCGGCCATCTCCTTCATCGTGTCTATCATCTTCATCATTTGTCGGCCATTCTTCTTCTTCTCTCTCGCGGCTAGTTTGCCATCTTCTTCTCATCCGTCGGCCATTTCCTCTAGTACGTTTGTTTCTTCCCGTATGTCGGCCAGTTATCTTCATCGTGTCGGTTTTCTCTGGTGCCCGTTATTCACTCCTCTGCCATTTGGCGGCCTGGCAGTCCCAATGGGGGGGGGGGGGCAGCTAAGCAATCAGTAGAGTGGAGGAGCAAACTGAAAACACTGTTTATGGACAACATTGGTTTGGATTCGTCGAGGGGATCCCTATACAAGCTGTTCTCAGGTTTTGGCTACGTTATGGATGTGTTCATTCCTAGTAAAGTAAGGCTAGGACTTGACCACAGGTTTGGTTTTGTGCGATATAAGTCAGATGCGGAGGCTGAAAGGGCGGTTAAGGCTGGAAATGGTAGACTGCTGGATGGAAGAAGGCTGTACATCAAATAGGTAGACTATGTCCAAGCTGGTAGCGGAAAGGGTAGAGGCCTGGGAGTGAGAAGGGGCTCATCCTCTATAGGTCGTCACTCAGACACCATTAACCGATCTTTTGCAGACGTGGTTAAGCAGAGGGGTGGTGCTTCAGCCCGGTGTGTTCATTCGGGGGAGGTGCCTCTCACACATTCTTCCCTAAACTTGTCTATTGATGCTGGTTTGGAGGGCTGGTTGCAATCCTACTTTGTTGGGCACGTTCGGCCCAGGGTACTTGCTGATTTCCTAAGTGGAAGGCATCAATGCTAGGACATCTCATGTGGCCTTAGGCCGATGGGGGGGAAGAGTTTCTTTATTGTATTTCCGAGCCCTAAAGCTAAGAGGTCCAGCTTGTCGGAGAATTCTAAGTGGTTTGAGCATTGGTTTGATCAAGTCTTTGATTGTGATAAGCTGTGTGTGTCCGACGAGAGGCTCTCGTGGATAAAATGCCGGGTCTTCCAGTGGCTTCCTGGACAGAGGAAAACCTCAAGTCACTGGCTGCCCTTTGGGTGGATTTCGTTATAATGCACTCGGACTCCAAAGAAAAGAGGTTTCTGGATGTTGCTCAGTTCTTGGTTGTAACAAGGCATCCAATGATTAGAGACAATCGGGTGTCGATATTTGTGGATGGTAGGGAATTTATTGTGCATTGTGAGGAGGAATCGGTTATGTGGAAAGCTTGGGACAAAATCAACCATCACCTGGTAGGCCCTCCGATGAAGTCTTTGCATGCTCATGCAGAGTTTCCAATTCTTGACATTTCAGGTGGCAAGAAGTTGGTGGGTAATGTGGAGGGTGGATCCACTCCATTTGAAGCTGCGGGGTGCTCCTTGGAAAACGCTGTTTGGGGTCAAGGAGAGGTGGGTGAGGCAGTCAGCCAGGAGGGAATTGCTCGCGTGAAAACTCTGGTTGGAGTCAAAGCTATAATGGAAAGATTACTTGGTGATTTGAATAGTCAGATGCCTAGGGAGGTGGGCTCTGGCGAGGAGGCTCAAGCTATTGGAGGTCAAGTTCCTACAGTGGGGGTGGGGGATGGTGAAGCAGATGCGGATCCCCATTCTCTTGTGGGGGGGTCAGGGGAGCCGGATCTTCCATCACCAGCCTTAGATCGGCTTTCGCAGAGGTCTCAGTCTCCTCAGATGGAGATTGTTTTAGATGCTCCTCCCAAGAAGGCTCGGAGAAGGAATGGCTTCAGGCTTACGTACTCCAAAAAGAAGAAGAAACTAGAAGGGAGAGCCACTGTTTGCGATCAGGGTGGCTCTGATCTGACTGAGGAAGTAAGGAATCAGTCCCATGATGGGGTTCTGTTGAGAAAAGAAACCGGTATTCCTTTATGATTTTATTGATGTCAATGATAAAATTTATACACAAGAGGTTCCTAAGAATTTTCCTATATTTTAGGACTAGATTACATTAATTTAAATACAACAAGAAGATAAAAACACAAAGATAAATATAAAAGTAAAAACTGAAACAATCTAAACAATCTATCACTTAGGATTATCTTGGCCTATCTTGATCTTGATCTCGGCCGGTTGTTAGCTTCGGTTATCTCGGATATTTCAACACTCCTCCTCAAGCTGGTGAGTGGATATCTTCCATTCCCAGTTTGCTTACTAGTTCCTCAAATTTCCTAATAGGCAATCCTTTAGTGAGAAGATCTGCCACCTGTTGATTAGTTGAAACATAGGAGATTTGTAGCAGCCTGGATTCTAGTTTTTCTTTAATGAAATGCTTGTCAATCTCAATATGCTTGGTTCGGTCGTGTTGTACTGGATTATGAGCAATATTGATTGCTGATTGGTTGTCGGATAGTAGCTCAAGCGGATATGGTATTTGAATCTTTAATTCTTCTAGGATAATCTTCAGCCACAAGAGTTCACACACACCAAGAGCCATAGCTCTGAATTCTGCCTCAACACTTGACCGTGCTACTACTCCTTGTTTCTTACTCCTCCAAGACACCAAATTTCCTCCTAGGAACATGCAGTACCCAGTTGTAGAACGTCTATCAACCAAAGAACCTCCATAATCAGCATCCGTGTACCCTTTGACTTGCTAAGCTTACTCCAAATGCTATATCCGGCCTAGTATGTGAGAGATATATCAGTTTCCCTACCAACCTTTGGAACTGCCCTTTATCTATTGCTTCCCCAGAGTAATTTTCTCGTAGCTTGATGTTTGGATCTACTGGAATCTGAGCTCCTTTTCCTCCTAGCAATCCAGTCTCAGTCAATAAGTCAAGAGTGTACTTACGCTGAGATAGGTAGATTCCTTTTTGAGAATAGGCCACCTCAATGCCTAAGAAATACTTTAGCCTTCCAAGGTCTTTAATCTCAAATTCCTTAGCTAGATTTTGCTTTAGGCCTTCTTGCTCAGCTTCATCATTTCCTGTCACAACAATGTCATCAACATAAACTAATAGAGCAGTTACCTTATTTTTCGTGTGTTTGAGGAAGAGGGTGTGGTCCCATCGACTTTGCCGGTATCCCATTTTATGCATTGCTGTAGAAAAACGCCCAAACCATGCTCGTGGAGACTGTTTAAGTCCATATAATGCTTTCTTCAATCTACACACTTACCCTTCTTTGTTATGAGAAAATCCAAGGGGTAATTCCATAAATACTTCTTCCTCTAAATCCCCATGCAAGAATGCATTTTTAACATCTAGTTGTTGTAGTTTCCACCCCAAATTTGCTGCTAATGATATGAGGACTTGTACTGTTGTCATTTTTGCTACTGGGGCAAAAGTCTCAAGATAATTAATCCCATAGGATTGTGTATAACCCTTGGCCACTAGCATTGCCTTGTATCTCTCAAGAGTACCATCAGCTTTGTATTTCAAATTAAAGACCCATTTGCAGCCCACTGGTTTAATTCCCTTGGGTTGAGTCACCTCCTCCCAAGTTTGATTCTTTTGCAAGGCCCTCATCTCTTCTAACATGGCTTCTTTCCAATTTGGATCCTTTAGTGCCTCCTCCACTGATTTTGGAATAACACTAGCATCTAGGGTTGTCAGGAAGCTTCTACAGGTAGGAGAAAGGCGATGGTAGGATAAAAAGTTTGCAACGGGATGTTTGGTGCATGTTCGGACCCCTTTTTGGAGGGCAATAGGCAGGTCTAGATCAGGGAATTCTGAGTCTGTTTGGCTAATGTTTTGTTCGTTAGATATGTGCTCTTCCAGTCTTGGATTAGGGGCTGCAACTGGTGTGGGCTGAAGATTATCATTAGGTTGTCTTCTCTTGTACACATAGGGTGAGCCTTTGTATCTGTTGGTAGTCAGCTGCTGGTTTGATTCAGTGTTATTTGATGGGAAAGTCTTAGGGAAATGATGGACAGAATCATTGGTGGAAGTAGGGGGTTCTGGAAGGAAATCTGGAAAGAAATTATCCATATTTTCTGGTTGATTATGCTCCCCCTTAGGCTGAGAATCAAAAAAGGATTGGGACTCAATGAAGGTGACATCCTTAGAAATATAGACTTTCCGGGAGATAGGATTATAACACTTGTATCCTTTTTGGGTTGGAGAATACCCTATGAAGACACATCTTTTTGCTCTAGGATCTAACTTGTCTCTATGGACCTTAGGTATGTGAACAAAACATACACATCCAAAAACTTTGAGAGGCAATGGAGAATGCAGTTTCAGGTCTGGGAAGAATTTGGTTAGACTTTGGAAAGGACTTTGATTGTCAAGAATCTTGGATGGGACTCTATTAATGACATAAGTAGCTGTCAAGACTGTCTCCCCCCATAGATATTTAAGAATATTATAATAATGAAGAAGGGCTCGAGTGACATTCAAAAGATGCCTCATCTTCCTCTCGGCCACTCCATTTTGTTGTGGAGTGTCGATGCATGAAGATTCACGGACAATCCCTTCGTTTTGGAAGAAGAGATGTAAATGAGTATTGAAATAATCCCTTGCATTATTTGTCCTAAATTTTTTTAATTTTAGTTCCAAATTGTGTGTGAATCATTTTGCAAAAGTAAGGGAGAACAATCCCAATACTAGCTTTATCTTTTAAAAGGAAAACCCAACACATCCTAGTACAATCGTCTATGAATGAGATGAACCACTTGGCCCCGACTGATTTAAAATTCTTGAAGGACCCCAAACATCTGAATGAATAAAAGCAAAAGGTCTAGATGATAGTTTATTGCTAATTGAATAAGAGGTTCTATGATGTTTGGCCATAATACACACATCACATTGAAAATTACTAGGATTAAGAGTTTTAAACAAAGTAGGAAATATTTCCTTCACTAAACTAAAAGGAGGATGACCTAGTCGAAGATGATGAAGCCAAATAGCAGCTCGGTCAGAGGCTGTTTTCTGGGTTGAGTAGGCTGCCTGCAGCTGATCTTTAGGCTAAGTGCTCCCCCCTTGCAAGATATACAGCCCATGTTGCTCTTTAGCCACACCAATCGTCCTCCCTGTGTCCATGTCCTGAAATTTACACACATATGGAGAGAAAACAGCATTGCAATTGAGGTCTTGAGTGAGTTGTTTTATGGAAATAAGGCTAAGAGTTAAATCTGGTACATAAAGTACTGGATTTATTGACAAATTTGGACCAAAGATAACTTTTCCTTTTCCTTTAATGGGAATTATGGTTCCATCGGCAATAGTGATCTGTTTGGATGATGTAAAAGGCTCATAAGTATCAAAAAACTTGAAATTGGATGTCATATGGTTAGTAGCTCCTGAATCTAAGATTCATGTGTTATTCCTACCAGTTTTGGAGGCTAAAGGAGTAAAACAGATTTGTTTACCTTGTTGAGCCATAGAGCAGGATGCCCTCCATCTTGAATGGTTTTTAGAAATTCCTTCAGCTTATGAACTTCTTCTTTATTGAGCTGATTGAAGTCCATACCAGTTCCAACACTCGGCCTTTCTTCTTTTTTTGCTTCTCCCTCTTGTTCTTTGTTTGAAAGATAGCTTTGAGGGTAGTTTTGTGGAGGACCTTGAGTCCTTATGTTCTTGAATCCACCAAGTTTATTGAGGACTGCTTCCTTTCCATGCAACTTGAAGTAGGTCTCCTTAGTATGTCTCGGCTTATTACAGAAGGTACACCACTGCCCTTCTCGTCCGGATTTATTTCGATTTGGTAACTGCTTCCATGATCTGTTGTTGGAGAGGAGTGCTGATCCTTCCATATTGGATCCACCAAGCATGGCTCCTCTCCTATTTTCTTCACTTCTAACAATAGCAAACACCTCATTTAGGCTAGGTAATTTATCCTTACCAAGAATTTGAACCCGTACCTAATCGAACTTGGGATTTAAGCCGGCTAGGAACTCTACTATCCGGTCTCTTTCAAGAATTTGATTGAGAGTAGTAGTATCCGCTTGGCACACCATCTTTATAGCTTGGTATTGATCAAGCTCTAACCATAGGCCTAGCATCAGATTATAATACTCTGTGATTGTTAGCTGGCCTTGCTTTGAACCATTGATCTTTGTTTTGACATCAAAGATCACAGATGCATCCTTGGCCTTTGAGTAAGTCTGATAAACGGTCTCCCAAACTGCTCGAGCAGTACTAAGGAACATAAAGTTCCTGCTGATATCTGGTTGTATGGTGCTCCATAGCCACGACATGATGCGGGAGTCTTCCACATCCCATGCGCTGAAGCCTGGATCAGTTTCTGGTGGAGGATTCCCAGTTAGGTGCGTGCTCTTTCCTCGGCCTTTAAGAAGGGTTTTGATTAGCTGCGACCATTGAAGAAAATTCCTACCATTTAGCCGGTAGGATTGGTGAATACTCGGTAGTTCGCCAGTAAGAGGAGGAGGTTGTTCTACCGCAGTGTTTTCTCCAGTGATGATAGTTGGTGAAGACAATGGATTTGTTGATGTTTCTGATATGGATTTGCTGATGTTGAAGGAAGAACATAAGGATGAAAGGTGTATGGAACGGCAGAAAAAAAAGAAGAAAGGTGTAGATGGTTGGAACCCAAGAAAAAAACTGGGTGCTATTAGGGCACAATGCAATGAAGGCACGGAAAAACAAGATCGTGCAATGAAGGCACTGATTACTAGAAGAACAAGCTTGGATCGACAAGCATTGATTTCTTAGAAGAATAGGCTTGGATTGGCAAGCTCTGATACCATGTTGAGAAAAGGAACCGGTATTCCTTTATGATTTTATTGATGTCAATGATAAAATTTATGCACAAGAGGTTCCTAAGAATTCTCTTAAGAATTCTCCTATATTTTAGGACTAGATTACATTAATTTAAATACAACAAGAAGATAAAAACACAAAGATAAATATAAAAGTAAAAACTGAAACAATCTAAACAAATCTAAACAATCTATCACTTAGGATTATCTTGGCCTATCTTGATCTTGATCTCGGCCGGTTGTTAGCTTCGGTTATCTCGGATATTTCAACAGGTTCCTATGGATCCCTACGCAAATGCGGTGGAAACTCTGAACTTGGGAAAGGCCATGGGGCTTCAAGCTAATGGTAATGAGGAAGAATTGATTCAGGCGCTAGTGACTTGGGACGCTGAGGATATGGAGGCTTGGGAGTAGGAGAAGGGGAGGGAAGCTGTCCAATGAAGATTCTGTCTTGGAATATTCGAGGATTGAGGGTGGACTTGAAAAAACGGTCAGTCCTTAGGCTTGTTCGAAGGAGGGGCATTGAGTTCGTTGCGATTTTGGAGTGCAAGTTGGCTTCAGTTTCAGAGGGGGAGATGAAGAAGATGTCCGGTTTCTCGAATTTTGGGTGGTGTCTTGCTGAGGCAGTGAACTTGTCGGGGGGTATCTTGGTTATATGGAATAAAGATAGGATAGAAGTCCATTAGCAGTGGAAGTTTGGGGCATGGGTTGCAGTTGAATGTTCTTGGAGGTGCTTGGGGGTTAGATGCATGTTGGTGGTAGTTTATGCTCCCACAGATGTTGGAGCTCGGGGAGTTGTATGGTCCCAAATTATGGGGTTTTTGCAGAACTGTAGCTTGCCCTTGTGTATTTTTGGGGATTTTAATGAAGTGCTTAGAAGAGAAGAGAGGTTAAGTGGGCTGGTCTTGGTAAGGGGTATGAGTGATTTTATTGGCTTTGTTGACGGTGCTGCTCTAATAGAAGTTCCTTTGGAGGGGAGGCTGTTTACTTGGGCAAACAGTATTAGTGCCAGGAAAATTGATAGATGTTTCATATCTTCGGAGTGGCTGATGGCTTTCCCAGATTATAGGCTATGGGGGCTGCCAAGGGGCTTGTCTGATCATTGCCCGTTGGTTCTTGAGGCTGGTTCTGTGAATTGGGGTCCTAGGCCTTTTAGATTCTTTGACTATTGGCTTATGGTCCTAGGGTTTGGGAAGATGGTGGAGGCCTGGTGGTCCTCTTGGGCTTCTAAGTTTGTGGGCTCTTGTTGTTTTGTGAATAAGTTGGAGGCTCTGCATTGTGCTTTGAAGCAATGGAATAAGTCCTCAGGGGGTAATCTTCCGAAGCAAATAGAAACGATTGAGATTGACATTGATAAAGTTGACCTGGAGCTGGAATCAGATCCTTCCAATTCAACCCTAAAAAGTAGGAGGCGGTTTTTACAGGTTGAGCTTTGGAGGTCCTCTAGGCTCAATGAATCTTACTAGCGTCAGCAGTCCAGAATCACATGGCTTCGCGAAGGGGATAAGAACACTAAATTCTTTCACTTGTCAGCCTCGGTTAGGCGTAGGCGAAATTATATTGGGGCTCTCAGAATTAAGGGGGCCATGGTATCGGACCCGAAGTTAATTAAGGAGGGCATCGTGGATGGCTTGGCAGGTCAGTTTAAAGACTTGGGCTTAAAACGTCCAGGAGTCTCCAGATTGGGCTTTAGGAGGCTGTCAGCTGAGGTGGCTTCATTGTTAGAATCCCCTTTCTCATGCGAGGAGGTTAAGAGGGTGGTTTGGCAATGTGAAGGGAGTAAGGCGCCTGGATCTGACGGATTCAACTTTAACTTCATCAAGAAATTTTGGCATGTTTTGGCTCCAGAATTTATGAGATTGGTTCAGTACTTCTATGGCTTTGGCCTAATTCTAAGGAAGGCCCAAGGCTCGTTGCTTACGTTAGTCCCAAAGTTTGACACCCCTCAAAGCTTAGGTGATTTCCGGCCTATCAGTATGGTGGGTTGCGTTTAGAAGGTTATATCCAAGCTGCTTGCTATCAGGCTAGGTTCGGTGATTCATTCCCTGATTGGTGATTGCCAAAGTGCCTTCATTAAGGGCCGTCAGATCTTAGATGGAGTGCTTATTGCTAGTGAGATGGTGGAAGCGGCGAAGAGGGCTAAGCATAAGGCTGCTTTCCTTAAGCTGGATTTTTGTAAGGCTTTTGACAGTGTGGATTGGGGGTACCTCACGAGGGTTATGGAAGCTATGGGGTTTGGGCCTAAATGGATAGGATGGATAAGAAACAATGTATTAAAGCAGTAGATATCGGTGTTAGTGAATGGATCTATAGTGGTCGAGTTTGATATGGAGCGTGGTCTTCGCGAAGGGGATTCGTTGTCCCCGCTCCTGTTCTTATTGGCAGTTGAGGGTCTTAACAGGTTGTTCTTTCAGACTGTGGATCTGGATTTGTTTATGTGTATCCCGGTGGGGTCTCCTCCTATGCAAATCCCCCTTCTCCAGTTTGCAGATGATGCATTGATTTTCTGCCCAGTTGAGCTTGGATGTATGCGTGCCCTCAAGCAGATTCTTAGATGCTTTGAGCTCATGTCTGGCCTGCGTATTAGTTTTAAAAAATCCAGCCTCTCTGCAGTTAATGTTAGCCAAGATTGGTTGATGGATGTTGTTACTCTCTTGAGGTGTAAACCTGCTCCTTTCCCAATCCCATACCTGGGTTTCCAGCTGGGAATTAATCCCAAGAGGGCTGTGGCTTGGAAGACAGTTGTGGTCAGGATTAAGAGTCGGCTGGCTTCATGGAAGGCTGAGATTCTATCTATGGCTGGCTGGTTAGGTCTGATAAAATTGGTTCTGAACCATTTTCCTATTTACTTCATGTCTCTTTTTAGAATCCCTATTGGGGTGGCGAAGTAGATTGCTAAGCTGCAGAGTAAGTTCCTATGGTCTGGGAATGAGGGCGTGGCAAAAATGGCTCTTGCTAGATGGGAATTGGTCGAGTTGCCTAAGAAGTTGGGAGGGCTAGGGGTGGGGTCCTTGTTGGCCAAAAACAAAGCCTTGCTCTTTAAATGGCTTTGGAGGATAATTAGTGGGGGGGATCAGCTTTGGTGTAAAGTCATTGCGGCTAGGCACAATGGTATCTTCGTTGGAATCAATGATGTGGAGGTTAAGCAAAACTTCAGTTCTTGGTGGAGGGGCATTGTTGACTCTTATTCCAGCAGTAATGAGGTTCGATCTGTGGCCTTGGAAGGGGTAAAAATCCGGCTAGGTAAGGGCGATTTGGTTCGGTTTTGGGAAGACTCTTGGGTGGGTATCTCTTCCCTGTCAGGCTTATTCCCTCGGTTGTATTCGGTGTCCCTGGATAAAGGGAAGAGAGTGGCAGATTTGGGGTTTTGGGTGAATAACAAATGGTTTTGGAGCCTTAGCTGGAGAAGGCTGCTGCTTGACAGAGAAGAGGCTACTCGGGCTGAGTTGTTAAGGCTTATCTCCCAAGCTCATTTGGTGAGAGGGAGGAGGATATGGTTTTTTGGTTGCTTGAAGCGACTGGTTCCTTCTCGTCGCACTCTTTTAATGAGAGGCTTTGCTCCCTCATGTTTGGTTCCAACACTCCTCACATTAATTCTATGGCAGCTCGTGTTTGGGGCAGCCTAGCTTCTCCAAAAGTAGAGCTATTTGTGTGGTGGTCATTTGGGGTAAAATTAACACGAAGGACAATCTAGGTAGGAAAGGAATTTTGCAGGGGGATGACCTGCTTTGTGCCTTCTGTGGCTCTTCTCCGGAGTCTGTGGATCACCTCTTTGTCCATTGTGAGGCTGTTTTGTGCTTGTGGCAGCAAATCTTTCGTTGGTGGGGCTATGTGTGGGTTTGTTCGAGAACAGTTGGGGGCTTTTTTGATCAGTGGGATTTCTTTGCTAGCGGTAAAGGTCAAAGGAAGGTATGGAAGTCTCTCTTTTATTCAGCGCTATGGACAATGTGGCTGGAGCGGAATAGGCTTATTTTTAAAGACCGAGGGTCAGGTGCAGTTGACATTTTTAACTTGGTGCTTGCTAGGTTAATTGCTTGGGTGAGGGCTGCGGAGCCATCTTTCCCTTATTCTTTGGATCAAGTTATCATGTCAGCCTCCCTTGGCCGCTAGGTTCTTCTTCCTCTTCTAGGCTTGATGGCTTAGATGCCAGTTTTGGGTTGTTGTTCTCCCCTAACGGCTTGTGTTAGGGGGGGGGGGTTGTTTTGGTCGATTTAGTTTTGTTTGAAACTTTCTTGTTCCGGGTCTCTTTTGTACATCTTCTACACTTCCATTTATATAATTGAGCTTAATTTAAATAATCTGAAGATAATCTTAAGTTCCAGCGTGTATTATCATGCTTCTAGAATCCTTCTCCACTTATACTTCTAACAGAAAATTGATCTCGTCCAACAGGGATAGTTGACTTTTGATGAGTCGACTCTTGCCATCTAGAGTTGACTCATGGAGAGTCGACTTGAGACTCCGAGAGTCGACTTATGTGAGCAGAAACATAACAGAATCGACAGAACGAAACCCTAACTCACTTTTTCATTCCCTAACTCATTTAAACTCAACTTTGGCCCAAAACTAGTGTCAATCCTTAGAAAATATGGGGTAGAGCAATACCCCAACGAGACTACAAGCTTAGACGCCGAAAATTCAATAACAAACAGAAGATTTACATTTAACCAGATTTTATGTAAAAACCCAAATTTTTCTCAAAAACACACTGAATCTCAAAGCAACCCCAACATTTACTGTTTGCAAGGGTCACCAAAACCCCCAAAGGACTTATTTTCATCAACCCTACGAAAAAGAGAGGGATTTATACATAAATAACAATGAAAGAGGGAGCTTGCCTTAGTTGTAAAAACCCGGTTGAAGTCGAGATTACTGCCTCCAAGCTGACCTCTGATCCTTACTAAAGCCCAAAAATCAAGTTAGAGACGGAAGAAACAAGTAGAAGAGAGGAATTTTTGAGGTGGCTAAGAAGAAGGAAGAAGAGGAAAGAAAGAAGAAAG
This sequence comes from Diospyros kaki, assembly GCA_036245055.1. Taxonomy (NCBI): domain Eukaryota; kingdom Viridiplantae; phylum Streptophyta; class Magnoliopsida; order Ericales; family Ebenaceae; genus Diospyros; species Diospyros kaki. The sequence continues at coordinate 9,320,707 of BSEG01000010.1, forward strand.
ACGGTGAAGGAAAGAAATGAGAGAAGGAGAGGAAGGATTGAAGTGCACGAGCAAACCCCCTCCCCCTCTTTAATTCTCTTTTTCATTTTCCCAGTTTACCCCTTTTCAAACATGCCAATGCCAACCATGTCCCCATTCAATTTAATTCATTTTAAATAAACATACATGCATGAACACATTTCTTTTTTCTTTTTCCCCTTGCTTTTATTTTTCCTTTCTTTCCCATACACATCATTTATTTATCATTTCATCTCTTTCTTCTTCTTCTTCTTTTTTTTTTTCTCAATTTAATCATTTTATGGCCACAATATAATGCACGCTAAATTAATATCGAAAAATAATTTAGACCCACTAATAGGTCGTTACAATTTATGTTAAGAGGCCTATTTATAGGCAACAACACCTTAGGTTTTTCTATTCTTACCTAAAATTGGTTTCCCTTTCCTATTTGGATTTGGTTTCTTGAAAAACCTTTTCCTATCTGATATGGGATTTGAGGACTTATCTAACAAGCATGCTTCTTGGAAAGCTACAATTGTTCAGAGTTCTTGTTAAACTAAATTGAAAGTTTTATAGGATAGGAATAAGGACACCATGTTATACGATGCATAATTGTGGCAATAAAAACCATGAAAAATTGAGCACACGGATGAAGATCTTGAGACAAATGAGTGGTTCTATGAAATAATTGTACTCTTGAGGAGGCAATTGTTTCCAACTAAACATATTATGATAGAAAACCCTAGCTGACTTGCTTGCATTGATGACACTTGCTTATTATGATCCAAGTTGAGAGTGATAAGAGGTCAAGATGAAGCCTTAAGAAGTATGAGTTGACTTGGTTAGAGAGGATTTAAATGCCTTGGGTTAATTGAGCATTTAGTAAAATTGATTGAGAAAATTAACCTATATAATAATTAGGATTGAGGCTTCTAAATTTTCTCTATAGCAACCAACTTAATATATTGGGTGTAAGCATATGATTTAGCAACTTGAATGATGAGAAAGTGAGAGTTGGTTACTAGGACCTTTTGGGAGTCATGGTAAGCTAAATAGTCATTGGACCTTATAGGGATGCAAGAGGTCAAACAATCTCGAGAGAGAGAGAGTGGAAAGCTCTCAGCTGAAGTATGGAGGAAGTAGTAGTTTTAAATAGAGTAGTCCACCTTGTATGGTACACTTGTATGACTCTTGGGAGCAAGCTAGGACTTTGGGGTTAAATTTACTAGGAAGACAAATGACTCATCCTCCTTGCATTGTTAAAGTGAAAGTACGAGAAAGTGTCAGTTGAGCCATCATCCTTAAGAGTGTGGTTAAATGGTATCTATAGATGTTGTAGGTCGTAGACAAGCACTATGTACTAGGTAGAGACATCCCTCTAGGAACTATTATAGGCATTAAATAGTCTTGAAACCATCATAAGTAAAAGAGAATGTGGGCAAACACTAACCTCATAGTTGTTAAATAATCCCCCTTGTCCCACCTTTGTAGATTCCATTTGGTGGCTATTAATGGCTACAAATCCTCATGAAGAGTTGTCTTGTCCCATTTGTTGTATGCCCATGACAAGTCAAAGCAAAGGTGTCTTGAGCTAGGAGGAATGAACACCTTGATTGATCCTTAAACCTTTGACTTCTATTCAAAAGTCCTCCCTTGGGGTTTTGCAAAGGCATCCCTATACGTACCACAAACAAGTTATGATGGAACATCCTAGAAAGATAAAGTTATTAGCATAGGAATGATGAAAAATTTTCTTGGTGAAGGAAGGATGTCATGTAAGGTGAGTGGAAGAAATGGGGAAGTTTGTAGCAAAAGAGGTAGAGAGAGGAAAAAAGAAAAGAAAAAGAAAATTAGTAGGAAGATAGATAGACACAACTATGAGACACATGGATGAAGTAGAGGAAGTTTATAGCAGAAGAGGTAGATAAAAACCAAAGAAAACTTGGTAAGACATCCTTAAACATGACAAAAAACATAATACCTTGATTGTTATTGTTTCTGAAGAAGGGGTGTCATGCTTTGCTTTATGACACTAGATCTCAAGATAAGCTAATGAAGAGCCTAAACGTGGAGCTTATCCTATGGTGGATTACTTTGAGCTAAATGGAGGCTTGCTTGGGAATGGAAATCAAGCTCAAACAAGGTTACTAGCTAAGCTAGGAAAAAGTCATTTTTGTCCTAGAGGAGGGCATTGTGTCCATTTCCTTTATTCAACAATTATTCTTACATTTCAATATGATCTCAAAAGGCGGCACGTAGCCAAGCTTTGTTAGTTTATGCCATATTGGAGATTGTCATGTCTTTGATAGGGGAGAGGTACCCATAGCATAGAGGTGTCCCAACCCCCTCTCTCTTTGATTGGTGAGGCGAAAGTAGCTCCAATTGAAGAGGGATAGGTTTATTGATATAAGCTCGAATTTTAGCTTCAATCCACAACTTTTTGGGAAGTCAGAGAGAACTACCTACCTTTCTCAATCTGTGTACGTAGTAAGGAGAATGTCTCGCAAAACTTTTCAAGTGGTAGATTGCTTTTGGTCTCCTACATGCAAAGGTGAGGCGTTTGACTATGTGGAAAGTATGAGAAAATGGTTCACGCTCATAGTTACTCAATAGATGGTTGTGTATTTGAGCTAGAATAGGTTGTGCTCAAACAAAGCCAACCTACCTCAGTATGAGAGCTGCATTTTGCTAAACCAGGGTAGCTTGAGGATTTTCTTTCTGTAGGTACTTTCCAAAAGGGAGGGCATTGGATGCATTCTATCTGTTGAGAGTAAAAATACTAATATAAAAGATAAGTTAACCCTTTATCATCTAACTTAAGCTTTTGGATGAAATGGTGGTTAATAATTCAACATGGTATTGGAGCAAGCAAGGTCTTGAGTTCAAATTGCACTACAAACCCAATGTTTAATTAGTTGCACATGTTTGGACCAGTTATGGGTTGAAACCTGGCCACATGTGAGGGGAGGTGTTGAAAGTAACAATAAATAGTATAAAAGATAAGTTAACACTCTATTGTTTGGTTTAATCTTTTAGATGAGATAGTGGTTAACAATTCAACACTCTCAAGCCAACAGTGATCATGACAGTCCATATGTCACACCCCAGCAGTGTTGACACTTTATAGAGCATGGACCACTATGTTGCATGGAAGATTGACACATGCTAATGTAATAGGAAGGAAAAGAACACTAAACGCACAATAAGTTATGTGATTTATATAGAAAACCTTGGAAATATCAGTTCTATGTTAGTTTTTGCATCCTCATCCATAAGACATTGAGAATATATTTATTTAGTCAAACTTTGAATCAGTTATTGTTGAATGTTTGTCTTCCATTTATAGAGGCTAGATGCAGAAAACAGAGTTTCTTTTCATGTAATCAAAATTTAATAAAGAACACACCTTAAAAAGGGGGTTTACAGAGACTGGAGGTCTAATTATTTTGGTACTTTATAATTCTAGTTATATTAGACTTTTATTTGTATAGGAACTTTAGAGGATTGGGATTCTTTAATTTATTTGAAATGTATGTTAGTTTTATGAAGACTTTTAATAGATTGTGGTATAGTTTAAGTGGTATTTGGTTAGATAGGATTGGTTTTGGAATAGTTCTCGTTGTTTTAGTAGTTTTATCTAGCCTATTAATATATTTTGTTAGTATAATCTGAAAGTATCATTTTGAAGAATGAATGATACGTTTCTGTTTGGTAGAGCTGAGCTCTTTCTCCTCCTCCTTTCTTCTCCCTTGTCTACCAATTCTGCTGTTTTGCTTCACTATGGATACATACAACAACATACAACATATCCAGTCGTTATCCCACTATGTGGGGTTGGCTACATGAATTCTAGACTTCTATGTGGGTTACATCCCAACAGATAGTTTGTCTAGAATTCATATTTGGATCCGACTAGGTTTTACGCTGGCTGTCGGCTACCTAACGCAACCCTCCTCCTTTATCCGGGCTTGGGACCGGCAGTGGATAATATCCCCTGGCGGAGTAATGATGAAATGAAGTTTGAACACCATCTTCACATGGAGAAATTTCATGAGATGGTGGTGAATGAAGATAATTGATATAGTTGTGTTCCATAACTTAGTTGACATGGTGAAACCAACAAGTACAATATGGAAACACAACCATTTTGCTTCACTATGGATCCTTTTGCATTTTCTCTTCTCCCTAGTCTTACTTTCCTTCCACATTTTTTCTCTTCTCCTTGTTGCTTGCTTCTTCTCTCTGTTTTCCTGATGGTTTGCAGGTTCATTCTTTTCTTTCCTCCTCTTCTTTTCCTTTCCCTCTTTTTGGTTTTGCATCAGGGGTGAAACTCTCTTAAGTTCGCAATATACTTCCTGTATTTTTAGGCATGTATAATTCAGTAAAAAAACTAACAAAAGAAGATAAATAAAAGTTGGTTTATTCAAGCTTCCAATGGAAAGAGAAATCATAATGATTCTCTTAGGTTATGTTTGGAACTAAAATTTTTCCTTAAAAAGGAGAATGACAAAACAAAACAACATATCAAGCATTCATCCTACTAGGTGGGGTTGGCTATATGAATCCTAACTCATCAATCATTTTTTATCTATGGCCATGTCTTTTGTGATGCCCTTATAACTTGTATCACGTAAAAGTTTTCCACGAAGTTTTTGTTGGTCTTTTTGTACTTAAATGGTTGCTGCCTTCCATCCACTTTTCTCATAGGAGTCTCTATTGGTCTTCTTCTCATATGACCAAATCATTTTAATTGTCTCACATATCTTATCTTTAATAGGAGTCACACCAGACTTTGTTAAGAATAATCTCATTTCTAATTCTATCTGTTCTTGTATGGCTGCATATCAATCATAATATCCTCATTTCCATTACACTCATATTTGCATGTGTTGGTGCATTTTTCAGCAGAAAGGAGAATGGAAAGAAAATCAGATTACTTGTCTATTCATTTTTACACGTACATAAGAATAATTGTTTTCTATCCATTTTCTTTTCCTTTCATATACCATAGTTCCAAACATAGCATAAAAGACTACAAATGTGAGACTAGCCTATTGAAAGCCCTACACAATCACTCACCCAAAATGTTCCGTAGATGAACTTGCCAAATCTTCCCATTTACAGCTCATCCTTGGGAAGAAAAGCACCTTGTTAATGGAACTTTTGTTGTATGTGTAGGGTCTTTTGCTGGTTTGGGTTTCCTGTCATGGTATTTGTCAGGGAAAATGCGAGCATTTGACCATAGGGGACATGTTGCAAATCTTTGTATAGTTGTTCTGCCATTGCTCTTTGCAGCTCTGGTGGGAGTTTCACGAGTGGATGACTATTGGCATCATTGGCAAGATGTATTTGCTGGAGGTCTACTAGGTCTGTGGTTGATAAAATCTTCTCTTTGCTACCTTATTTTTTACATTGTTTATAGTTATTGCTTTTCTATTTTTCTTCATGTTGTGTCTTGAACTTCTTTGTGCAGGATTAACTGTTGCTTCATTTTGCTACTTGCAGTTCTTTCCACCCCCATATGACGAGGATGGTATTTTCTTATCTTTCCATATTGGTCAGTTATTTGGCACCGCACTATCACTTGACCACAATAGGCCTGTAATACAACTTCTGGAATTTTACATCCAAATGCGTTAAATGTAAATTCCACACATTGAGGAATTGTACAAAAATAATATGTTTGCATCTTTTTTGATCTATCCGTATAAATATACAGCTGAATTAGAAATTTTCTACACCTGTTCTTTCACAGCCATGGGTAGAGATGATTGGAAAGTTAGACCTCATGTGGTGATCTCACCTAAAATTCATGTAGCAACCCACCTAGTCAAGCTTCCAATCACACACACACATATATATATATATATAGATACTAACCTTATATATATGTATATATGTAGGCTGCTGTCTAGACTCTAGTCAAGCTTCCAACTTGCATAATTTGTATCAGGGCTCTAATTTGCTATCAATCATCCAAATTAAAGGTTAAGATGAAATTGGCTTTAAGTAAATAAAACAACCTCCTTGTTTTATAGTGTAATCAGATTGTCTTCCATTTCCAAGTTTCTTTGCACCAGTTGTCCTTTGTTGATTTTTCTTAATTTTTGTATTTGTCTCTTTAATCATGAATTGGTTTAGTCCTTATACTCAACCACTGTTGGTTATCTTGTTGCATATGTTGTTAAGTTAATCTCTGACTATTATGCCTCTATGGAAGGGCAGTGCAAAAAATTTACCTATCTTTAGTATCTTAAAATTTCCTTTCTATTTTAAGTTTAATTTTTGTTTGTATATGTGTTTATTGTTTTGAATTGCTGTGGAATTTGAGAATATAATCTTTGAATTTTTCTCTCTCTGCGTTTCCTTTTTGCTAATTTGATAATCTTTTTTCTTTGGGTGTGACATCATTACTTCAGAGAACAGATCGATCAATTTCCATAGCTAAAAATCTTCTCTTTTGACAACACTTTTCCACGTTTCTCCTAATTAGCTTATGACTAGGAGAGTCTTGAACTCAGTGCTGTAATTCATTCTGAAGCATGCTAGTTTATTATAAATAAAGTATCCAATATTCTGCTCACCAGGGACCTCTTTCTGTTCTCCCTTCAGAACTAAATTTCTTTTGTTAGAGCTACTGCTACTTCACTGTTTCTGCCATTGGCTGTTTTTTTCCTTTATTTTCTGCAATCATGTTTTGTCAAATATTCCATAGTACCAGCCTAGTGTCACATAATAATCCTTGGACTATGATTCCATGGGCTTTCAGTTATGTTTTTCTCTGTGATGCGTCTATACATGTACTCAGAATCCTGCATATCACCTTAACTGGGACCACTTTTAAACTGGAAAAACTGCCTTACATTTGTAGTATCAATTTTGTACTAGTTGAACCATACAAATCAAAGGAAGATACATGAAAGAAGGTGAGGAAAACATTCTCTCTCTCTCTCTTCTGTATCTTCCAGATGATATAGCAGGAAACAAAACAGACCCTCAGAGTGTCATACTTGATACGAAATATCAAATGTTTGTAATAAAAGTTCAGATCATAATGTCATAGTTTGTCCATTCTTTTGGCTGCATAGATTTCTCACATGCCTGAGATTTTCCAGCATTGCATTTCTGGTGCAGATATTTCATAATTAATCATCTTTTGACTTGGCTAAAAACCAGTTTCTGCCTGCATGTATGACCATTGTCCTGCAATTGCAATTGCCCTCTATTTAGGTTGCATGCCCATCGGGCAGTCTTTCAATTGACGTCTTAGGTTTTTCTGTCTTCATCTTGGATACAGGTTGGGGTCCGCGTGCTTATTTTCAAATGTTAGCAGAGTCTGGAAATGTTAATCAATCCTCATCCAACAGCACCAATTTTCTCATGCTACACCCAACACAACCCGGGAATCTGTATAGCCAATCTCGCGAAGGTGCAACAATTTCAGAAGTCAATTCGAGGGACACCAACATAATGCTAAATGAGATTGAAAGTGGGAGAAGACACTGACTTGAGCTTGTTATTAGTAGAGAACAAAAGGGCATAACAGCAGATGTGCATGGCGTGTGAAATCTGTTGAGCAGTCGAGGTGTGTTAATTCCCCTTAGCAGGTATGCACCTCAAACACTCCTAGGTCAATTTCGATGGTTGTACATTTAGCATAGCCTTGGTTGGTCCGTGGAGGACTTTCCAATTTCATATATACGATCATGCTTTTTTGTTTCTTTTGTTCTTTATGATCTTGAAGACCAGATCGGGGTTTTTACCCAGGAATACTGATGTACTGAACCATGCAATAGGCTCTTGTAATGATACCAGTTTAGCGTGAAGCACTTGTAAAACCTTGTGGTTATCATGAAACTCAGATGTTGCGCGTATATGGATTATTGGCAAGCAAGCTTTGTCCACATTGTACCTTAACGTAGCAACTATCATCCTTGGTGTTGTTGAATTGTTTATTTGCTGTTTATACAAAGAACAATTAGACCAGTACTGTAAAGTCTGCACTTCTAGATTCAGTTAACTTAATACGGCTGGCTGAGAACAAGTGCTTTTATATTGGCTTTGGTCAGAGTATTTGACATGAATGAATGAATTAGAGTTCTGTCTTTGTCACAAGGATTTTTCCTTAAGCGAAGGTGATGATTTGATTTGTCCCATTATGTTTTCATACTACATAGGTTGGTTTCACAATACTAACGATGTGATGAAACACAATTGTATCAATTTTCTGTAGTCACCCTCATCTCACATGAAACTTTTCTAAATGAGGATGGTCTTGAAACTTCATCTTTTGATTCCCTTGTCAAAGAATTGTGTCAAGACGGGTATCCAAACATAAAATTTTGCCACCTTTTTTTTTTATTCATATTGTCAATATGTCTTTTAGAAGTCTATTGACACTATAAATGTTATGTTGTGCCACTGACCTAACTTGGTTAGGATAAGTTCTAGTTGGTGATTTTGATGATGAAGGTTATGATTTTTGGAGACTTGAGAAAGCCATGATTCTTGCCGTTTGGCTGTTGAAGTTGCTTGTGATATTTTAGAAATAATGCCAAGCATTAACCATAAGAAAAGGTCAATCTTGGGTTGTTTTGTACAGATCCAGGAGCTTAGGATATTAATTTGGGCTGCAGATAGAGCTTTTGGCATCTTCCGTAGGTTTAGGACAAAAGTTCCGATAATCCTCAGCCAGACCTAACCTAATCTGCAAAAGGGAATTTGTTTTGGCTTGAATTTGTAAGTCATGTTTGGCTTCTTATTGAATATACAAACCTATATCCTATTCTGTTAAGACTTCGTCAGTGCCTGAATTCTACACTGAACTTTGTCATCGACTAACATCTCCAAAGCAATTTAGTTAATATTAAGTGTAGCTAACTCAAGATCTGATATGCCTATGCAGCTCTTTTGTCTTAAATGTGAGAAACAAGTTGTGTTTTCTTAACGATGATACCAAGTAATATTATTATTAGCCCAATTGATTATGTTTTTTTCCACTTGTTTTGGGTATTAGGATGGTAGAAATTTTAAAAGGCACTCTTATTTTGGGCAATTTTATCTATAACATATCTATAATACACTATTATAAACAAACACTATATTTTGATAGAACGAGACCCTTTCAATAAAGTGCTCTTTTAAAATATATTTTTTATGTATTTTGTTCACAAAACAAAAATTATCTATATTAACACGATTTAAACTCATGACTTTTAAGTAATAATTAATTTTTCAAAAAATTGTATCACTGCACAAAGAATCATTTTGTCTAAAAACTAAAAATATATTGTTGAAGTTCAAGTGATAAATTTTTATTTAGTTTTTTTGTATATACCTAGTATGAACTATTCCTCTAGTATATTTATACACAAACTGAACTTGTTTGGAATGTAGATTAAATGGTGATGGGATTAAGTTAAAAATGGGATAAAAGAGTGGGATTGGGTTGTCATGTACTCCTACTTCTTCAACACCTAGTGTCCTTCTTGTAGGGCAAAAAATCCCATATTTTGAACACACAGCTTCGTGTGTGTTCGAGCATGTAACAATTTAAATATTGGATTGACAGTAAAGTTTAAATTTAGAATCTTTGCTTGTTTTAATATTATGTTAAATTGTTAATTATTATTATATCTAAAAGCTTAGTTATTAAGTAAAAAAATAATTTTATTTTTATATTTTTATTTTACTCTCTATTGATACCACTATTAACACCATGGATCCTTATCCAAAAGTGCTAGTTAAATATAATTTATGAGCTTAAAAGACTAAATAATATACTCAATGGAATAATTTATAACCATGTTTTACCGATTTTCTATATTCCTATCAATCGTCCGAAATTAGTGTATGTATATATATACATCTTTTCACAATAAAAAGAATATGGAGGGACTCAAGGCCTTCTTGTCAAAGCCTTTCTTCCACAACATACTTTAACCATCTATATATACCTGTGGTAGGGATTATTTTTGGCATTATCATCAATCCTCTTCATATAAACCCTGGTCTGTACTGATGGATCATCTATGTATAGTGGTGACTAAAATTTTAACTCCCAACCTAATACATATGTAATGATAGTCTCATCCGTAATTTCTTACCATTAACCATTAGGGGCAGATGGTAGAATGCTTCCCTAAACTTTAAATTTTTTTCATATATCTCTAAATTTTAAAATTTTACCATGTACCCCCCAAAGCTTCTAAAATTTCCTATCTTGTAACATAATCAAAGTTCAATGTGCAATAAAATGCTTGTATTTGCATGAGTTAAAAATGTTAACTATAATGTAATTTGATATTAAATATATATTTATAAATATATATTAGATTATTCGTGTATGTCTCCAATTCCTTTTTGTTTATATATTAGCTTTGTTGAAATGTGTAAGTATATAGTAAAGGGTATTATTGTAATTAGGATACTTAGTATTCTCTTGTATATATACCTTGTCTATACATTTTAGAGGAAATACATATTATTTTATTACTCGCTAAAAACCTAACTAGTATTGTCACTATCGCCACCGCTGTTGACCTCACATGAATTATTGCACACTACAACTCTTAGTGTTTCACGCCTACAAATTAGAAAATCTACTTTGTTGATCACCAAAGTCATCGACTTCATTGACACCAATTTCATCACCAACCCTGCTTGCCATAACTGTTTCCTACTTTACTCGTCGTGACAAATTCTTGCTTGTAGATTTGCTTTGTTGCTCTAGCACTATGGATTTTATCGATGCTATGTGCCCAATGGACTCATGCTTGTGAGTTGTATATAAGTGACATCACTTGTATATATGATGTGATTGGTGCTCTATTTTATCAATGATTTAGACATAACCACCTATATTGGTAAGCTCCATGTAACACTCCTAAATTTCTCTCAATTTTTCTTTTAGACAAGCTTTTATATATATTTCTTGCTATTAACAACGAAAGCCATACTCATACATCATTACTCATAGACATATACATATCAGGGTCAACATATCCACCATATCCCATTAGGGGTACAACCTAGACCATAAACAAAATGTAACTTAGTACTACACATCTTAAAACACCCTCAAGGACCTTCTGATTGAGATGGCTCTGTACACACTTCTACCCCACGGCTCTAGCTTCACTTGAGTCGCCCATCTCTTTAGCCTTACCCTTATCTAAAATGATGGAAACAAATATGAGTCACAAGGCTCAGCAAGTATAACTGAAAGAAAGTGAGCATGAGAATTATGGGTATCGAGAAGTAAATAGAATCATAAATAACATTTATGGCACTCACGTCACACCTCTTCACATTACTTTAAATGATAACAAGATGAAACATGCATTCATACTCATATGCAATCTTTTAAAACCATAATCATGGGACTGAAGTCCAAAATCATGGGACCGAAATTCATATTATAACCATGGGACCGAAGTCCATCTCTGAGCCAAATTTTTTTCTGCGGATATATCCTGCGGATCCCATCCGCCGAGCGCATCATAAAACCTTTCGACATTTTAAAACCCTTTTCATGCACATGTTCCATGGATCATCACAACATGTATATTTAAAATGACTTCTCATTAACTGACACACCCGAAACAACATACCCGATAGAGCAAAACTCATGCAAGACAACATCAAACCCTTGGATGTCTTCAATCCTACCAAATAAAACATCATTCCCAAAGGAATATAGGGTGATACAAGACCTTATTTGAGATTCAATAGGTATAAATGAGAACTATGGAAGAGTTACTAGAATGACCACATTGGCCACATGCAAGCCAATCATTTCGCAATCAAGGGTTTACATAATCTAAACTCGAGAAATTAAGGCATTGTAGAAGTAAGGGCAATAGAGTGTTAAAAAGCTTACAAGATAGAAAGAACATGAAAGAACTTGCAAGAACAAGAGAAGAACTTGTTGAATAAGAAGATAAGAACTTGCCTTACATGCTAGATTCCAAATTATCGACGAACGCTTCGGAATTCCAAAAATGGACAGTGCCTTCCTCGGTGAATACCTTTTAAGCCGTTAGGATTAACAGTGATACTCCCCAAAATTTCTTTAATCTAGCAAAACTTAAGAATTATTTAAATACAACTATTAGCATTAATGCCACCTCATTTAAATACCTCCTTACTTTTTTGTCACGCTACCTTTTTCCCTACTTGCTAAGCCTTTCACGCTGCTACTACTCCTAATTTCCTTCTATATCTTCTCCCAATTTTCTTCTTGCCTTATATTCTCTAATTTCCCTTTCTTTTTCACGCTATTTATAACCCAGCCGTCCACCTTGTTCTTAGCCCATTCCTTTATTGCAATTTCCAGCCACAAGCCCATAGTTTCCTCCTTGAGCCCATCATGAGAAACCTATTCAGCTGAACAATATCATTCACTTTACATGATTCCTAATTTATTAAATTAATTATAGCAACCATATACTCTTCTATCAGCTTTCCTTCCATCAACTTAATATATTTTATATAGATATTATCCTTACATGTGGCTTGCACATGCCTGGAAAGAAAGTAGAAGTATGAAAAGAAAGTAGAAGGTTGGAGAAGAATGGAGAAGCTGCTACCATTCCGTTGCATATTATATTATATTCCTTGCATAGCATATATCTTATATTCCATCATTTAACTAAATGGCAGCACATGGGATGGCGAGAGAAGAAGCATGGAGAACCTCTTGTGCGCCCCATATGATGGAAAATTCCACTAACTGCTCTAATCCTCTCCAATCTTCTCATTCCTATTTATATACATTAACATTAACATAATGTATTTACACCCTACACATATTTTATATATGCATATACTTGGCTGCAACCCTCCCACTTTTCCCAATTGCCTTCCACTTACCTTGCCTTGTTATTAATATAATATATTTATTAATACCACACAGCAATCCCATCCAATTCTCATCCCTTGCTTTACTATTATTTTATTATTATTTATTTTATTATATATATATTATTTGCTAAACAATGAATACTATTATTATAATATTTTATTTACCTTAAACACTTAATGGAAATTTAGACCCTGATAATTCCACAAATTCCCAATCATTTCTCAATTCAAAAAAATCTCCAATAAATCGTAAAAATTACAAGATTTCATTCCTTTGTCAAAAATACTGAATCGTTACACTCCAAGCTTTCATTATTGATTTTAATGAACTAATACCATTTGATATTGATGTGAAAAAACAAGAACAATGAGATAAGATGTTCATCACTCGTTGTTTCAATGAAATTCATTCAAAACTTGAGCTAGTTAAAACCCAAATTATAGGTCATACCTTCCACCTTTGATAAAGGTATTTGCTTTATCACTTTGAGCCTTTTCAGTTACTGTTGATTATAAACCCTCTCTTCTTGGAGAGTATTTCGTTCTTACCACTGCCTAGGTCAGTTCCCTTCCAAGTCATGGGGTTAAGTTGGTGGACTTCATGGTAGTGGTTGGCCATGGTAGACATACTCAGCCTTGGTGTTCTTATTACAATCGTATTGGTCATCTTCAGGAGCCTGCTATAGCTTAGATGGTTGCCTACCTTAAATGGCTAATGTTGCCCACATTGTTATTGGTACTTCAAAGGGTCAAGAGGCTATCACCTTTAGTGCTTTTTCACCAGTTACCAGGGGCGGATTTAAGTGTGAGCTGCCTTGGGCTGAAGCCCAGGGCAACCCACAAGGAAAAAAAAATTGATAGGCTAAAAATTGTAATTTTTGGCCCCAGCCCACCCCAAATTCGACCCAGCCCACCCCACCCAGCCCACTTGCCTACTGAAACCCTTCTCTTCCCCAAGTCTTCTTCCTCTCTCGACTCTTGACCTCACTCTCGCTCTCTCACCCTCGCTGCCTCTCGCTCTCTGCTCTCTCTTTCTCGTCCGCCGGCGTCAGCTCGCGCTAGCCCTAAGCCCTCGCTCTCTGCCTCTCTCTTGCTTGCGCTCGCCCTCGGCCCCTCGCTCTTTGCATCTCGCTCGCCTTCGCCCTCTACCTCGCTCTCTGCATCTCGCTCGCCCTCACTCTTGCTCTCTGCGTCGCTCTCGCTCTCTGCATCTCGCTCGCCTTCTCTCGCCCTCGTTCTCTGCCTCGCTCTTGCTCGCGTTCGCCCTCGGCCCTTCTTGCTCTCACTAGTCCTTGCTCTCTACCTCTCTTGCTCTCACTCGTCCTTGCCCTTTTCTCTTTGTTCTTGCTCGACCCCTCTTGGCTCTTGCTCTCACTCTCGCCGGTTCTAGCTGCTGCGTGCGAGTCGTGCGACACTGCCTCTCGGCTCGGGTCTTGGCTCTTCGCTCTCGCCTCTCGCCCTCTTGCTCGCCCTCTGCTCTGCGGCCTCTGCCTCTCAGCCTCGCCCTTACTCGCCCCTCGCTGCCTTTGCCTTCATTCGATTAACAGCTAGGTAATTTTTTTATTTTTTGCCATATTTTTTTTAATTATTTATACGTGATTAGTTGATTTGTTGTTGATTGATTGTTTGAAGCTGCTTTCTTTTTTGAGCAAGTTATCAGTGATTTTTTTGCTAATTTTGTGTCTGCTTGGAGTTGGTTATCTGTTTGACTACTGCATTCAATTAGGAATACAATTGTTATATAACTTATATTGGCCTTGCATTTGCCTCAAATCTTGAGTTAAATATTTTAATTGTTTGATTATTGAATTGTGTTATTTTTTGTTTGTGTATCTTAGAATTTAGAATGGAACAACAACCTTCTGCGAAGAAAGGAAAAACATTGTTATCTTTTTTCAGGAAGGGAGATCATCATTCTAGTGAAAGTACTTAAACTCATAATGTGCAAAATCAATCTAGTGAATTTACACCAATTCCTTCAAGTTTATCTCCTGAAATTGAAGCTTCAAGTTTATCTCCTAAAATTGAAGCTTCTCCATCTTCAAATCTTGAATATCAATGGTCTTCTTGCATTGAACGGGATCCGGGGAAAAGAAAACAAATTTGTGAATATCCTATTAATGCACGGGATGAGATTAGATGGGCATATCTACTAGCTGGGCCATATCAACCATCACTTTTGAATTACAAGAAGACCACTTTTGCAAATCAACATCGAAGTTTTCAGAAAAAATGGTTCAATCAATTTAGGTGGTTAGAATATTCACCTTCAGAAGACAAGGCATATTGTTTCTACTGTTTTCTATTTCTGAATGATGGTCATTCATCAAATATTTCGACGTTGGCTACTGTGGGATTTGACAATTGGAAGAGGGTTAACCAAGGAAATAAATGTGCTTTTCCTACTCATGTTGGTTCTGCACCTTTGTCACCCCACTTGAATTGTGTGAGAATGGCTGAAGATTTAATGAATCCGTCTCAACATATTGAAAAGGTAATTCATTCACAAACAAAACAGGAATCTCAAAAAAAACACTTGCGCCTAAGGGCTTCAGTTGTAGCTGTTCGGTTGCTAGCACTTCAAGGTTGTGCCTTTAGAGGTCATGATGAATCTTCATCTTCAATAAATCGTGGAAATTTTATTCAAATGCTTAAGGCTTTTGCAAAATTGAGTATGGAAGTTGATAAAGTTGTATTAGATAATGCTCTGAAAAATGCTCAATACATTGCTCCAAATATTCAAAAGGATATTTTGCATATTATGGCTAACAGAGTACGACAGATAATTCGTGAGGATGTTGGAGATGAACGCTTTTGTATTCTTGTGGATGAAGCAAAAGATGAATCTAACCGAGAGCAATTGGCCATTATTTTGAGGTTTGTGAATAGTTGTGGTATTTTGACAGAACGTTTTTTTCCAATCAAAAGCGTTAGTAACACCACGTCATGAAACCTAAAAAATGAGATATCTAATATTCTTGCTCGACACGACCTTCAACTTAGCAAAATGAACTTGGAATAATATGCATGGTACTTGGAATGGACTTCAAGCTTTATTTCTTAGAGATTATCCATATGCATATTATGTTCATTGCTTTGCACACAGGTTACAACTGGCATTGATTTCTGCAGCTAAGGATGTCAGTGTTATTTGAGAATTCTTTTCTCATTTGGATAATGTTATCAATATTATTAATTCTTCCTCTCAGTGCATTAATGAGTTGCAAAATGCTCAAAGAAAAGAAGTTGAGCATATGTTGAGTATTAGAGAACTTGAATCTGGAAGTGGAGCCAATCAAATAGGTAATTTGCAACGTGCTGGAGCAACACGTTGGAGTTCTCATTATGATTCTGTAAAAAGCATGATAGGCATGTATTCTGCAACTTGCAAGGTGCTTGAATATCTTAAAGTTCATTGTTCAAAAGCAAGTTCTCAAGCTAAAGTCCGTGGTGCTTATAGACACTTTGCATGTTTTGAATTTGTGTTCAATTTGCTTTTAATGCACCAAATTATGAGAATAACTGATGTTCTTTGCCAAGCCCTTCAAAAAAAATCACTAGACATTTTGGCTGCTATGAGATTTGTTTCTACTGCGAAACTTATCCTTCAAGAATTGAGAGAAGAAGGTTGGGAAGTGTTTCTTCAAGAAGTAAAAGATTTTTGTTCAAGACACAACATTCACATACTAGATCTAGATTCTTCATATATGATTGGTCGTTGTAGTGATGAGACTACAGTTGAGCACCATTATCATTTTGATGTTTTCAATGAAGCAATTGATTTTGTATTGATAGAGTCAAGTACACGATTTAATGATAAATCAGTAGAACTCCTTTCTCTTAGTGTGGCTTTGGATCCCAGAAATTCATTTGAATCATTTAATAGTGATGATATTTGTATGCTTGCAAAGAAGTTCTATCTTGAAGATTTTAGCAGTCAAGATATTTGTGCTTTAGAATATGAGTTGAAGTATTATGTTCATGATGTGATTGCTGACCAAAGGTTTAAAGTATCTACACTTGTTGAATTGTGCCAGGAGTTGACCAACAGTGGAAGGTCAGATACATATATTATGATAACTAGATTGGTTCGTCTTGTATTGACATTACCTGTTTCTACTGCAACTACTGAGCGGACATTTTCAGCAATAAAACTTTTGAAGACAACACTTCGTAAGAAAATGGAGGACGACTTCCTTGCTGATTGTATGACACTCTACATTGAAAGAGAACTTGCTCTTACAGTAGATGTAGATTCTGTTGTAGATGAATTTTTTGTTTCAAAACCTCATCGAGCTCAAGTTTAATGAAAATTTGTTGTATTGACTTTTTGGTTATATAAGAATTTTATTACATTAACTTTTTAAAATTTCAGCCCCCCCAACCTAAATTCCTGGATCCGCCCCTGCCAGTTACTATATCTGAGGGAGAGTATGCTCAATTCCTTCTGTTGCCTAGAAAAATACCCAAAATGGGGTGAATTAAGTTTTTCAAAAATTACTAATTTTACCTATTTAAAAACTCTTAAATTTGTGATCTTAATATGTGATGATTGTAGTAGGATTGATAACAATAAAATCACACAACCACAAGGAACAAGAGAAATTTATAGAAGTTTGGCTCTAAAAAGCCTAATCCTCTCTCTCTCTCAAGACTTAGCTTGAGGCTCTCAAGATTTAACTTGAGGTTTCACTAGAGAGAATCAATACTAACTTTTAATTAGAGGTAGAACCAACATACAATCCTTTGTCTAAGTAAGAGCTACTAACACATTGCTAGCAAATACAATCTCTTCACACAATAAGTAAGTAAAAATAACAATTTACAACCAAAGACAGTTACAAATAACTCACCAAAAGTTAAGAATTCCACCAGTCAGTACACTTTTAACACTTTGAACCTTCTCACTCTTGTTTGAATGCTTTATCAAGTCTGTTCTATCTTGAGCCTTCATACTTACCCTATATATGTATATACACCTTCCAAACAAACTAGCCGTTAAAAAAGGGTTAATATGAAGTTTAAAATTCAAAAAAAATTAGGTTTTTTCAAACAAGGAGGAACAAAATAAGGAAACATGTCCAAAAGTAATTCATCTTTAATTCAAAATAAATTTACTTTTTGTATCAGTAAGAAATGCATTTATCAAGATATGACATAAATGATCAAAACAAGAAAATATGTTTAAAGACAAACCATCTTTAATTCAAAATAAATTTACTTTTTTCATGAGTAAGAAATGCATTTATCAATATATGAAAATTCACATATAAGGTTTTGAGATATAAATGATCAAAACAAGAAAACATGTCTAAAAGCAACTCACTTTTAATTTAAAATAAATTTATTTTTTGCATCAGTAAGAGATACATTTATCAAGATATGAAAATTCAAACATATATTTTTTTAGATATAAATGATCAAAATAAGGAAATATGTCTAAAGACAACCCACCTTTAATTCAAAATAAATTTACTTTTTGTATCCACTTTTAATTCAAAATAGATTTACTTTTTGTATGAGTAAAAAAATACATTTATATCATAATTTTTTTTTATTGTTATCAAAATCTTATTTACTTACCCATGAGCTTAACACTTTTAATTCTAGGTAGAACAATACACTATTTCACCTATTGCATCCCTTGCTTACACAAGTAATCCCACTACTTACTTTATAAAATCCTTATCTTCTCTTGGTCCATGGATCTTTGACTCTTGTTATCATTCAATCTTTTCACATCTTCACACCCTGGGGCATTTACCTACTGTTACCAATTATATGTCTACTAATTGTTCACTCTTCTTACTTCTTCACACCTTAGGGTCTTTACTTATTATTACATTGGTTGATAGTTCTCAACCCTTTCTTACTTTACCATTGTCAATTGTGTTATATTTACCACAATGTCCTTTTAATTTGCTTTTTGTTAGTTAACTAACTTATAATCTGAATTGCTTCATCACCTCCTTTTTTTTTTGTCTAATTCTATTTTTGTTTAGGATTGGAAAACTAGACAGATGATTGGCACATGGTATAAGTCGACTTCATTATCTATCTCAACCTACTGATTGGTTTGAAATGCTATGGCACACAACCAAGAGGGGGGTGATGTGCTAATATTTTCTATACCATTCTTACTTAATTCTCATGCTTTTATATGTTTTCTATATTAATTTTAGATAATTTCTTACGTTGACAAGATTAATTTGAAGGAAAAGTGAGAAAAAAAAGAGTAAAAGTCATGGATTTTTGCTACTTAAGGGTCCGATTAAAAATAAAAACTAGACCAATTGGAATTTCAAAAAACTTTGAAAAACATGTGTGAAATATCTATATGCATACTTTTCTACACTTCAAACGTATAAATCCGATTTTTTTATAGAAAGTTATGGCTGTTGGAGTGAACGAAGATCAAAGTTGTAAAAAACTAGCATTACCTAAGAATTTTTCATTCCATTTTCTCTAAGTTGGGTTGATTTGTAGATGAATTAAAGGGCCCTTTTAAGGGTTATTAGAGCTTCCTATCTTATAAAGAATTAGCCCCAAAATTGACCAAAGAAGTCTAGTCCAAAAGTCTAATCAAATTAAGCCCATATATTACAAAAATCCCTAAATTGTAATTCTTGATATTTTGAGGGATTATTTGGTATTTTTCTTTGAGTGTGGGACTTAAAAGTTTGAGTGGCCATGGGTGGCATGAAACATGGAGAGGAAAGTATGGAGGAGGAAATTATGGAGTAAAACATGGAGGAGAAAATTATGGAGGTAGGGTATGGTTTAATCCATGTTTTAAAGAGAAAATTAAATAAAAGAAAAAAGTGATGAGTATAAAAGGAGAAAAAAGGATGGAAAATTGGGAGAGTTGGAGGTGAGAGAGCTTGAAAGATTAAAGAATTGGAGCATTCTTAGTGGAGAATTTCTTGTATTTTCTTCAAGAATTGGTAACAATATTTTTGGAAAATGAAATCCTACACATCAAAAGAGTTTTATTATCTTCTTCTATTTCCTTTAAATTCTATATTTATGTTCATTTATTTTGTTATGGATTTTATCATTTATAATATGAATTAAACTCTATAACTAGGATGTTTTGATATAACTTAAGTATGATAATTTGATTTTCATGAATAATTAAATTTGGATTGTCAACTATTTAAATTAAATTAGATTATTTAGGTGAAATTGAAATTCACTAGTTCTCTCCAAAACTTGAACTTCTTCATATTTATTTTTTGTATTATTATTTTATTTTATTTTCTTAAATTAATTAATTCATCATTTAATCAATTATTTAAATAACATTTGAGTTAATGTAATTTTGGTAAATGTCAACCGATTCTTATGGGAACGATACTTTTACTCACTACTTTATTACTTATGCAATCCGTACACTTGCAAAAAATCGCTATCAGGGGGTGAATTAGGTAATTTAAAAAATATGATAGAATTTAAAATCTTTTTTATACAATGAGATTTTAGTGAGTTAAAACATAAAATATGTATAGAATAACAAATACACTACTTAAAGGATAAAAAACAAAAAAGATAAAGAACACAAAGCATTTATAGTGGTTCAGCTTAAATCAACCTTAATCCACTACCTTAACTCCTCACTAAGGATTTTAAACCAATTCACTAAAACCTCATTCTTATTCTCAAGTAGGCCTCTAGTCCAAGACTAGAAAATTACAATAAAAAGTAAGAAAAATAAAGAATACAAAGTATTTATAGTGATTTAGCTTAAAACAATCCTAATATACTACCTTAGCTCCTCACTAAGGATTTTAAACAAATTTACTAAAACCTCATTCTTGATCGCAAGTAAGCCCTTTAGCTTACAAGATAGGAAATACAAGAATTGAATAATAAAGAGAGAATTTAAGAGATAAATCTCTTAGTTACAAGATCTCTCAATGTAAAATATAAGGCTTGAATCAAGTAAAACAAATTAAGTACAAAACCTATTAGAGAAAAGTTAAAGCACAAATACAATTGAGAAGTATGAAAATAATTTGTAAGCTCACTTTAGTTCATTCCCATCCATTAGCCTCTTCTAGATTATCCTTGATTTGTATTTATAGGTTTCCTACAAGTTTCAAGAGAAATCTAGCCATTTATAGTCGTTGGATTTTAAAAACTAGCCTTTGGAGGATTTCAACGACGAATTCAATCGATAGATGAAGATAATTAGTCGACAGATTGAAGGCATTAGTCGACAAATTAAAAGAAAACTGGAATTCATTTTATTATATATATATATATGTTTGTGCGCATAAAAAAACAAATGAGCTTCCAGTTGGAGTGGTTCCTTGCATGCATTTAAGGCTTGGGCTTGGTTGGTGGTGTGGGTTTGAATCTTGGGGACAACAATGCTGATTTTATTTTTACGCTCTTCGAAAAATATTTTTTAAGAGCATTTTTAATCAAATAAAAATCATAATATTTCAAATACAAAAAAAAAATAATTTTTATTTAATAATAATTTTTTTAATTAAATAAAAACATAATATTCCAAATGCATCAAGAAATTTATTAAATTTTTTTGGGCATATTTTTAATCAAATAAAAATATAATATTCCAAATTCCATCAAGAATTTTATTAGAAGATTTTTGGCATCGAATTTATAACATTTTGCATCGAGTGATAAGAAAGATCGAAACAACTTACCCTGATAGGCCTACGCGAACTTCCCAGGGGGTCACCAATCCTTGAGCTTCCCCAGCTCAAGTATGCTTAACCCGGGAATTATTTGCCTACATTCAACCCAAAAAGTATTCAGCTGGTGTTGTTTCATTTCTTACATCATCCTCAATATATATTAGCTTCTTTGGGCTCTCGAGATATTACATTCTCCCCTCCTTGAGCATATGACGTCTTCGTCATGCGACCTTACAATTGGTCCCAGCTCTCCCTCGTCTAGTGTCCTTAGTCCAGTACCCCCAACCTTTGGCTAGTACACGGTCCCAACACACGGCCCGGGTCGGCTCTGATACCACCTGTAACATCCCGCATCGAGCGATAGGAATGACATAAACAACTTACCCTGATGGACCTACGCGAACTTCCCAGAAGGTCACCTATCCCTGAGCTTCCCCAGCTCAAGCATGTTTAACTCAGGAGTTCGTTTTCTACATTCAATCCAAAAGGTATCCAGCTGGTGTTGTTTCATTTCTTACACCATCCTTGATATATACTAGCTTCTCTGGGCTCTTAGGGTATTACAAAATTGCATGATGAATTTAATTTTTATTTTGGTTCTTAATGGAACATATAAAAGTAATTTGAAAGTACCAAGTTAATAACCATTAACAAAATAATTTCATCATCAAAATACAATTGATTTTCATCACCAAAACCATATCAAAGGAAATCATCATTAAAATAAATATAAGTTGTTGCAAATATTTGTTTATGTATATTGAAAATTATAATTCATTTGGTTTTTATTTTATCAAAGTACTTGAAATTGATTTTTATTGAAAATTATAAACTTGAGTTATGACTTAGGGTTCAAAATCAATTGTTGTTTTCATCATCAAAATCAATCACAAGAGTAAAATATCACCTACTTCACCAGTGACTTGCATGACAACCACTTCGCCATTACACATCCATTGTCAATTAGAATGCTTATCTCTATCTTGTCTCAAGAAGATGGTTTCTAGTTTGTCTAGTCTTCCTACTTCAAAGTGTGAGTCATGTTAACTTGGAAAATATAGTCATAGTTCTTTTCTAAGTCGAGTTAATAAGCATGCCAGTTCTCATTTTTAAGTTATGGGGTCCAACTTGCATTAGCTCAAAATAAGGGTTTTGTTATTTTGTAACTTTTATTGATGATTTTTCTCATATTACATGGTTATATTTAATGAAACATTGTTACAAATTGTTTTCTGTCTTTACTACCTTTTATGCTAAAATTCAAAACTCAGTTTAATATACTTATTTGGGTTCTTCATAATGATAATGCTCTTGACATCATTAAAAGGGATTCTTCACTAAACCTCGTGCCTTGACACCCTACAACAAAATGAAGTTGCTAAATGAAAGCATAGTCATTTAATTGAGACTGCACGCACACTCCTCTATAGGCATATTCCTCTCTAGTAAAGGGATGATGTTGTCTTAACAACATGCTACTTGATTAATCAAATGCCTTCCTCTATCCTTAATGATCAAGTTCCTCATTCCATTACTTTTCCTTGAGTTGAATTTTATTCTCTCCCTCCTCGTACCATTGGATGTACTTGTTTTATTCATCAGTTTGCTCCCCATAATGATAAATTGGCAGCTCATTCTTTCAAATATGTTTTCCTTGGTTATTCATGTCTTCAAAAGGGGTATCAATGCTTTGTTTCTACTTGTAGTATTTTTTTGAGTCATTTCTTTATTTTTTTCTCTCTCTTACATTGCCCAAGTTAGTGTTGCCTAACCTACCTTTGCCTATTCCCTTTCTTAATCTTCCTTCTTCTTTTCCACTCTCATCTTCATCTTACCTTAATTACCTTGATCTTTAGACTTATTAGTGATGCCTTCGACCTGTGGACCCACTAGTAAATGATAGTATTGAAATGCTATGGCACACACTAAGAGAGGGGTGAATTGGTATATAAAAATTATTTTTCCTTAAAAATTCTATTGATAAAACAGAGATGTCGTCTATGAAGACCACGGCTTTGTTAAACCTCAAGATCTTGAAATGGCACGATGAGGTATCAATCGTATAAAGACAATCTCGTTTTAACAATGGAGAATACAAGATTGAAAAATATGAAATGTTTTCTAATGTAAGGTTAAATATATGAATCAAGTGAGGAATATAGAGATGTTAGAAAAGACAAATGGACATAGAACATAAGCACAAGAGACGATGATATATAGTGGTTCGACTTTCCAAACCTACTCCACTACCTTAGCTTCCCACTAAGGATTTTGAAATAACTCCACTATCAACCCTCTACTCAAACCGAGTAGGTCCTCTAGTCCGCAACTAGGAAAGTTACAAACCTTTCACTCGAATGGGCCCTCTAGCTTACGCTAGGTAAAATACAAGAAAAATGAATACGAGAATCTAAGAGTACAACTCTTAGTTACAAGTTTTCTCCAACTGAAAAATAGAGGCTTAAAATGAATGTAACAGTGTAGATACATAGCCCCGCAAAGATAAGTACAGAGACAATAGAATTTAACGCTCGAAGTAAACTTGAATGCTTGATAGTTGAAGATAATAAATGTTTTTAGCAGCCTTCAATGATTCTTCAAACACTTATTTATAGTTGATAATAGATAAATACAAAAATCCGACCGTTGTGGTAGTTGAGTAAGCATTTAATGCGCTAAAAACTAGCTGTTATAACTTTTTGTGAAACAAATTGTCGACAGATTAAAGAGGTTAGTCGACTATATTTTTGAATAAAATTAAGGCATAGTTGACGGACATGTAAGCTTAGTCGACAGAGAACCAACTAAATCTACTGATAGTCAACAAACACCTTCACATAGTCGACACACAAAAAATATGAAGAAATTTTCTACCATCATACATGCAAATAGTCGACAAAGTAATTTTAACAGTCGACAGAACTAACAAAATAGTTAACAGAACAAAACATAGTCGACAGATCAAGCATGCTTAGTCAAATATTCACTTGGAAAATCTTAACACTAAATTGATAACATGTAGAAGAACACTTGATTAATATAAGTGAGATTTCAAACACAAAATTCTTAATCATTGGACTCTCTTAATTTTGTTTCTTTGAAAGCAAGTTGAGATTATCAAAATAACATTGATTTTGAATTTAAACACTCAAACTTATTCCTTTAGAGTTCAAGATTGATTTTCATAACTTTGTGTCATTATCAAAACTATTTTAATTTTCAAGAGTCAAATATCAGTAAAGCCCGTCGTTGATAGACCTATGGAGCCTTTACTAGACTCATCCTTCATACTAATTGCCCTTCTTAACTTGCCAATTACTCTTTGTAGAAGTACTCATCGTTGCACTATTGAAAAATCCATTTCCAATTTTTTGGTAGCTATCACTCTTTATCTCTTAGATGTTCTTCTTTTATCTCTTCTTTGTTTTCTATCTCTCTTCCTAAGATTGTTACAGAAACCCTATCCTATCTAGGTTGGTAGGCTACTGTGATTGAAGAAATGTCTACTTTACAATATAATGGAACGTAGGACTTGGTACCTCTTTCAAAGAGTAAGTCTACTATTGGATGTTGCAGGGTTTTTACTGTCAAGGTTGGCCCTGATGGCCACATTGATTGCCTTAAGGCTCACTTTATAGCCAGAGAGTATACTTAAATTTTTAGCCTTGATTATGGGCACACTTTTTCTCCTATTACTAAGATCTCCTTTATTCATCTCTTTCTTTCATGGTGATTTAAAGGAGAAGATGTATAAGGAGCAACCTTCTGAGTTTGTTGCTAAGGGGAGTTCAACCTCGTGTGTCACTTGCGAAAATCCTATATGGCTTAAAGTAGTCTCCTCGAGCTTTGTTTAGTAGATTCAATTCAGTTGTCCTGGAGTTTGGGTTAGCTTAGAATGGAACGAATTATTCTGTCTTTTATCATTCTTAGTCTAGTTGTCATATTCTCCTAGTGGAAAATGTTGATAATATAGTTATTATAGGGAATGATGGTATTGGTATTGATATAATGGTATAGAAATGACACTAACCCAAGAGGGGGTGAATTGGGTTGTTTTTAAAATTTTGATTGAACTTGAAATATTTTTGATTGAAAAATGAGAAATGAGAATGAATAAAAATTGTTTTAAAGATATGTCTGATACAATGAATGAAGCAAGAATTTAAAGGAATAGGAGGACACACAAGATTTATAGTGGTTAAACCAAATGACCTACTTCCACTCCCTTAACTCCTTACTAAGGAACTAAAAACTTCCACTAATATCTCTTGATCCAAGTAGGCCCTTTAGTCTCCAAGACTAGGAAATAAAATCCTCCTACAAATGATGTAGGCCTTCTAGTACTGTTACTAGGAAATACAAGAAGTAGAACAAGAGGAATAAATCTGAGAGATGATCTCTTAGTTACTATCTCTCCCAAAAATTACAAGGCTTTAAATGATCAAATACAATAAATACAACAAAGCCTTAAGAGAGAATAAAAATTGAAGAACATTTTGAGCACTAGGACATTTTGAGCACTTGGACACTTTTCAATCAATACTCTAGCCCATAAATGTTGCACCAACTGAGTATTTATAGTTGAGGATGAGTGCATCCAAAAATTTAACCGTTTGAGGTAGTTGGGATGCATTAAACGCTCTCCAAAACTAGTTATTGGATGTTTTTGCAATAAAAATGGTCAATAGATTCAAAGAATTGGTAGACATGTTAGTTCATAAATTTGAAAATCGATAGAAAGTCTATGAAGAATGGTTGACACTTGCTAATGCAAACATTTTATCGGTTGACACTTTACAAAAATCAGTCGACAATTACAAAGCAAATGCACATTATCAAGAACATGCATTCTGGTTGTGGTCGAGGAGAATGGTCGATAGCCAGAATCATGACAACCAAAACGGTTGACAGTTTCATTGAGTTTGTTGATAGTTTAGTCCAGAATAGCAAAACGGTCAATAGCTTCCTACAACTGGTCTTTTACCTTTGAAATTTTTTTGCTTCATTTTAACCAATGGATCAAAACCATTTTTTGAGAATCATTTAGGAGATTTTTTTAAATTATAATAATTGAATTTGCAATTCTCCATTTAGAATATATATATATATATATGTATAAAGACATACTTCATTTGATTTGATTCTCATTTTGACAAAGTATTTGAAATTGATTTTTATTGAAAAGATAAATTTGACTTAGGGTATAAAACAAATTATTTTTCATCATCAAAACCAAACACAAGAGTAAAATATCAGGTATTGTCAAGTTGAAATGTCACTTATGCCTTAGATATGCTTGAGAAGGCAAGTATGCTTGGATGCAAGTCCATAGAGACTCTTATGGACCAAAATCAAGTTGCTTATGGGGTAGGGAGAACATATTTTTGACTCTTGAGCCTATCGTCGATTAGTTGGTAAGCTTAATTACTTCATAGTTACTCATCCTAATATTTTATTTGCTAAAAGTGTGGTAAGTTAGTTTTTAGATTCACCTTATGACAGTCATTACGATGTAATGATTTATATTATTTGGTATATTAAAGGTAGCCCTAGTCATGGAGTGATGTATCGAGATAATGGATATAGGTAGATAGTGAGATATACAGATGTTAATTAGGTGAGATCTTCTACAAATAGACGATCCTTATCTAGATAAGATATTGTTTATCTATTGTGTTGTGACAATTTAATCTCTTGAAAAAGTAATAAACAAAATGTTATTGCTAGATTCAAAATAGAAACTGGATAATTTATGGGGTAATGTGGCTGAAACAATTAGTTGAGGAGTTGAAAGTTGTTAAGTTTATTCAGTTGAGGTGTGACAATCGAGCTACTATGGTATTATGTCAAATTTTGTATTCCCCTAGAGGACTAAACATATTAAGATTAATTGTCATTTTATTAAAGAAAAGACACTTTTTTGAGAATGTTGTTATAACATTTGTGGGCTCTAATAATAAATTGACTAATTTACTCAGTAAGTCACTTAGAGGTCTCCACATGAGTGACATTTATATCAAGCTGGGTATGCTAAATACATGTACTCCAACTTGATGAAAAATGTTAGAAATGTATAAGTATATAATGAGTGTAATTGTAATTAGGATATTTATTTGTATATATAGTTTATCTAAACATTTTAGAGAAAATACATATTATTTTATATCCCAACAGACCCTTGACCTTTCCAACCATACATGCCGCCCTCTCTGTCTTTGCTAAGAATCTGAGGTGGCTTAATGTGTTGAGTGAAATAACACTCCGTACAATCCGCGGATAAGTCCCCACAAAGTGACATCTACTAGAAGAACATCAACCTTGACCAAAAAGCAACAATGAGAACGTAGAAAAACAAAAAGCACAAAAAATTAACTTGAAAATTAACTTAACCCATGCCTTTATGCTATTCTTGATGGGTGGATCATCATCTCTGAAGCCACCCTTGAGGGCATTTACAGGTTGTTCAGTTTGGAAAACGCAATTTTTTCAAAATTGGACTAAATTTTAAAAACTACTAAAAGTAAGTTTTCTAAATTTTTTCTTCCTTAATTTGGAGATTTGGAAAACGTAATTTTTCAAAATTGGACTAAATTCAAAAAGTTACTAATTAAAAATGAATTTTCTAAATTTTCTTTGTTAATTTGTAGATTTGTAAAACATGATTTCTAAAAAATTTTCACAAATTGGGCATTTTTTCCCTCTTGTCTAGGGATCTCAATTCGGTCTAATTAGCAATGGGCAATATTCAATAAGCATAATTAACTTGAATCTAATGAAGTCTAGTAATAACGAATGTAAAAGAAAAAAAATAATCATACAAAATAACAACAAGATTCTTAAATAAAAAGGAAGATTACATCTTACATGAAAGAACCGAATAAAATACGAAATATATCTTTTTTATTTTTCTAAGCCTTAAGCTTGTTTTAACACAATTAAAAAAAAAGAAAAAGAAATAATGGCCAGCCAAAGAATTCTCTTCCAAACATGGCCAAATTGGATTTTTGTGTTGAAATCACATGTGGGGATCACAGTGATAAGGACTTAGTCAAATTTATAGCACACAATCTCTGATCATCATTAACTCAATGCTCAAGCTCATGACTATATAATATTCAAATTCAGCATGCTATCACATATCCATTCCATAGAAAGCCCTTCTTCTTCTTAGTCTCTCCACACTATAAACACGCGCGCTTAGTTGCCTTCCCTTTCCTCCTCAGATCTCTGTTTTCAGTCACAAAAATGGAGATTGTTCCGGCAGCATATTTCGACAATCTCAAGAGGTGCTGGAGGCGGCGGAGATACCAGAAACTGGACGACCCAGCTCGCGGCAAGAAGAAGATGAAGATGGCCAGGCTCGGAACCAGAACGCGTCCAAGATTTTGGAGGATTAAGCTGGTCAGGAAGCTCCGGTTTCATCTGGTGTCTCCGGCGAAGCTCGTGGCCAAGTTTCACGAGGCTTACGTCGACTGCCTGCTCCGGCTGGTGGGCGCCAAGGACTCTGGCTCCACTATCTACGGCGGAAAAAGGGTTCCGAAGGGCCAGCCCGTTCCTGTGGTTTGCGGCGGCGATGAAATTGTCGACGGGAGAATGGTTATGGAGATTTACAAGCGATTGGTGTCTACTCGAGAGTTTGCAGCCTTGCTAGTGTGAACTTCACACTTTCTGTTCGTTTACTTCTTGTTTAAGGCTACGTTTGGACAGCAGTTTTTGATAGAAAAAAATCAAAAGGGAAAGAAATGAATAATTTGCTGGCACCAAAACATTTATTTAATTTCGTTTATGTTTTCCACCATAAATATTTCTAGTCCAAACGTAGCATGAGACAACTGTAAATCTGAGAAGTTGCATCTGTCTCTTCTCTTGTTTATAAGGTTGTGAAAAAGCTTGAAATTGTTGTAGTTCAGTAGCAACTATGTATCATATCCTTGGTGTTGTTGAATTGTTTACTTGCTGTTTATACAAAGAACAATTAGACCAGTACGCCACAACAAATTTTGGTTTTCTCTACAAAATTTTTCGTAGTTAAAAATTTAATTTTTATAGTAAAAACCAATTACTAACGAAAATTTATTCGTAGTGTGAATCGTAGAGAAAGGGTTATTTTAGCTCCTTTGAATTATCTACAATTTAATAGTTTCATAGCAAAATGTTAACATTTTGATACAAAATTTACTACGTAGAAAAAAAAATCGTAGTGAAAGAGTTATTTTGTTGTAGTTACTTCTAGATTCAGTCAACTTAATAGGGCTGGCTGAGAACAAGTGCTACTTAATAGGGTTGAAACTTATTGAATCATATATAAGCCATGTATGAGGCTACTTAACGTAGGGAATAGAGATCCTATAACTGGGTTCAATGGGAAGAACAAATCATATGATGGTTGAGAAAGGTACAGTAATTTCAATTAACTTATTTTTCATCCCTATGATGTGAGTGCACTTCTCTTTAAAAACTCATAATAAAGTTTGTAGCTCTTAATGAGTGGTGTGTAAGAGATTATATATAGGAGCACCATTGACAAATTTTACTTATGTGAGAGTGAAAATTGAATCACTTTCTATGAGGACATGAAAATGGAGATTAGCACATAGTGGTGATGTGCAAGCTAAATAAAAGCTCATGTTAACATCTGAATTGTTGTGTGTATGAACAATAATTTTCTATATCCCCAAAGCAATCATAGTTCAAGTCTAAGACCACTACTAACTTTGGAGTAGAAATCATGTTCAATGCATAGCACACCTTCACCTTCACGAGGCATGATGGTTCCTCTCTAATTGGTAAACTCTTGTTGTGTCATACATTTTAACGATTAATTTTAAATGTTAATTGTGCATTTTAATTTTAAATGTTAGTAAATTATTGATGTATTCATGGAGAGTTATATAAAAATATTTGAATTTCATATATAATTCCTATTCATTATATAGAGCTTTCATGAAAAATTGATGGTTAGCATTATATTTCATATTCATTTGGTGGGTTACATGTAAATTTAAATTTATAATTTAAATTCTTGTAACCATCACCTATGAGAATATGGAACCTTTATTTTTCACTAATTTCCCTATTTAATCTTAGAGGTCACAAGGCTCTTTTAGAGTACATTTATATCTATTGAGTTTGATTTTGAAAATATTTTGATGATGAATATTTAATGAAATATTACCTAAGAGGGAGTTGAATTTGGTATTTTGATTATTTTTTTAAAATAATGAAAATAATATGAGAATATGATGCAATAAACTTATTTGAAGAAAATAATTTTTGTAAACTACAAACAGATATAACAATGGATGATATAAACATGAATGTATATGCAACATACAAGATCTTTCATAAAAATGATTTAAGAAGACTTTAGACATTTGACAAGTTTATATACGAGAATGTTAATACGAAGATGTATATATGCACTTAAGAAAGGATTTAAGAAATACTTTTATTATTAAAGGAAATTAGTTTAAAATATCAAATGAATGTATGCAATGAGAAATGACTATATGCAGAGATAAAATATCAAATAAGTTCTTTTATGCAGTGAAACTAAAGTTTGAAAAACTCTTTATGAAATTTACTCAAAGCTGAAACATAAATATTTTATGAAAAATCAAATGTAAAAATAAACATACAGTTTTGGTATAAAGATAAAGAAATGTATTTAGAATGAGCAATTTATAAAACAGTTATGCAAATGTGAAAGTGTGTTTTTTTAACATGATTCCAACCAATTAAACATTTTAATGATAGCTAGAAAGACAAAACATTAAGGGTGCGTTTGATTGCAAGCATGAAATTTGTATGGAAAGAAAATGTTTTCTAGGTAATTCAATTGCCTAAAATTATATTCCAAGAAAAATATCAATTGAAGGTGTTTAATTGACTTAATTTTTTACCTAGAAATTGTTATAATTTTCTAACTTTGTGTTTCATTACGATTATTTTTCATAAAAATAATCACATATACACTAATCAATAATATATAAATTAATAATTAATTATAAAAATAAATTAAATATACATATACAAAATATTCAAAAAAATAAATCAAACACAAATATATATACCCATTTTTGTCGCTGAGTAGAGAGCAACAAAGAGGAAAGAAATGTGTATATATATATATATATACATTGCAGTACATATCCCTCGCTGCATTTATACATATCCCTCTCTGCAATGTATATATATATATATACACATTGCACCAGAGATCGAGCAAAGGCCCATCTTCCTCGCTGTAATAAATATGCATATATATATATATATACATTTTTTGCATGTAATCTGCTTTCATCTCCTCCCGCCCCCACC
This sequence comes from Diospyros kaki, assembly GCA_036245055.1. Lineage (NCBI taxonomy): Eukaryota > Viridiplantae > Streptophyta > Magnoliopsida > Ericales > Ebenaceae > Diospyros > Diospyros kaki. The sequence goes on from BSEG01000010.1 coordinate 9,352,554, forward strand.
CGATGCAATGCCTCTTCTGCTCTTACAAGAAGGTTGCCGCCCCACCTCCGACTCCCATCACCGGCCAGCCCCTCAAAGCTAAGGAAAGACCAAGTTTTGGTCCATCCTCTCTCCAAGACACACTTTGACGTTCTGCCTGGAAAACAAATTCTCTGCCCTTCCATGGGAATTCATTTTCTAGCAAAAGTGGGAAAGGAGGGCCACGTGACCCTAAGTGAGAAAATTATTTCCATAGAAAATTTGGCCAATCAAACACTCTAAAAGCTGGAATTTAGGTAGAAAATGGCCAATTTCCATAGAAAAAATGGCCAATCAAACAGGGCCTAAGTTGTATTTAAGAATGAAGAACATATGCATAACAACTAAAGAGAAATGTTGTTAAACCTAGAGCAATAAAAAGAAAGTAACATGAACACAACATTTTAGCTCGGCCAACTGCCAAGTCCACTACCTTAGCTCCTCACTAAAGATTTGAAAACATCTACTAAGGATAATAATTTTTATAGGTTCAACTATAATCTCCACGTTTATAGGCTAAGTAGGAATCCTAGCTTTTACCGGAGCAGCTGTAAACTCCACTTTTAACAGGCTAAGTAGGAACCTCCGCTTTTCACAAGCTAAGCAGGACCCTTATAAAAGATTGAAACGATAGTTTCATCTCTTGCAGCTTATGGCCTTTTATAAAAGATTGAAACTTTGAAGAAAAATGGCATAAAAACCTGCACACAATCACAACTTCTTTGATTTGACCACTAATAGTCAAATTCGTTAGAATCATATGCAATTTATATAAAAAAACATTAAACACATTCGCATAAGTATATTCTAACATTCTTTTATAAGAGAACACAATTAGACGCATTGGAATAAGCAAATAAAGTTTTAACGACCAAAACTGGTTGCTTTTTGCTTTATAGTAACAATTATAAAATTTGAAATCAGATGTTAGTTACTCAACTAAGTCCTAGGCTTACTTGAATAATGAGGAGCACACTCGATTGGATAATTCATATAATTGATTATATATAAGCCTCACTCGAGTATGACAAAATCATTACTCAACTGACTCACAACCCATAAAAACTTTGCATTAAGCACTCGGCTACTTGGCTAGGCTCAATTGACTAACAAAAGCATATACTCGAGTATAGATAATTGATACTTGATTAAAATTAAGCACAAAGACTAAGCCATATTCTATCCAATCTTTACTCAATTAAAACATATAGATAATCAATTATAAAAATACATTAGTCAATTGAGAGAAATATATACTTGACTAAGGAGATTCTTGGAGTTTTGATACTAGAAAAATACTTGATTAAAAATACTCCTTACTTGACTGATTTTGAAAATATAGAGAGGTTGTATAAAATACTTGAGTATGAGATCTTAATAGTCGATTGAAAAAAGGTTTTGCTAAAACTTATAGTCGACTAATTTGAAAAACACATGGAGCAAGACTCAACTGAAAATATACTCAGATTTCAATATCTATAAAGATACTCGATTAAAAAAATATCATACTCGATTATAGATTTAGGAAATTGTTCTAATGATGGCACATTTATCCCAAGAAAGGGGATGAATTGAGATTTGTATAAATTTTCAATAATTTAAAACTCTAATTGATGGCAAAACACTATGTTTCAAAATATAGGGGTACATGTTTCGAAGTAAACCTTTCTGTTAAGTAGGTTTCGAAACCTATACTATATATATTTCGAAATATACCCTCGCTGTTTTGCTTGATTCAAAATCTTTTAACTTGTATTTCAAAATAATGATTTTTGACAAAGATGATTTACATAAGTAAGAGTATATTAAAGGTGTTTGAGATCAAATATATGTTTATATGTACATGTAAATACTTATGCTCAAGGAAAATATGCTTTAGTCTTTGATGACAGTTCTTGTGCCTCAAAGAAAACTTGTTTTAGCTTTTGAAAATAATTCTCTTGAAAGCTTGAGTAATGAATAACAAGCAAGAAAAATAATAGATTTGATGCACACAAGATATATAGTGATTCGGCACCCCGCCTAGTCTACTACCTTCAAGTTTTCCCATTTGAAGGATTTTTCAATCCTAATCACTTTCACTAGTGATCAACACAAGGGTTTTACCACGGTTCACCCTAAAACCTTGTACAATAAGTTTTTGTGGCTCAACTTAAACTTTTTACCAAGTGAGTTTTTACAAGCTTAACTCAAACCTTACAACAAATGAGTTTTAGGCTCTACTCAAACCTTTTCCACAATGAGTTTTAGGCTTAACTCAAACCTTACAACAATTAACAAGATAAATAAACTTTTATCTTTACAACCCAATGAATTTATAGTAGTGAATATCTTACCAATGGCTGAACAAACCTTTGTATTAGCTTAAGACGAGGAGAGCTAGAGAAGATATGACTTCTTGTTTCAGCTTGCATTTCCTTCTCACTTATAATGCATAAGAATAGGATTTGTAGAAGATCTTCTTTGAAAGCTTGAATAAACGTTTTGATCTCCACTTGTACTTGTGTATGTGTTTCTAGTGTGTGCTCTCTTGTTCTTGCATATTCTTATCTTCAAACACCTGTTATTTCTATAAAAATCTAGTTGTTCATAGCTGTCAAAGACAAGACAAAAAAGAAGGTTTCAAAACATAACATATAGATTTCGAAACATCACAAATTTACATTAAGGTTTCGAAACATACTCCTCATATTTCCAAACATACAGCCTTTCCAGCTTGACTTGCACTTAGAGACAACATTAAGTGTGAGACAAAATCTTATGCCCACTATGATTATACACATGATCTCCAATTCAAATTTGAATTTGAATTCTTAGAGCATGGAGAATACATTTAATAATATATTGAGAAGCTTTTAGATAAATATTAAAATGCAAAATAAAAGTATCTTAATTTTTAAATGATTTGCTGACAAAAATGTCAGATTAGAACAATTTTAGATTCATTTTGACCAACGATTTCAAGGCTAATTTTGAAAATCACTTTAGGAGATTATTTTAAATCTTAATACTTATTTTTTCAAATCTCTATATATGTATAAGAATAAAATTAATTTGATTTTCATTTGAACAAATTAATACTTGATATTAAACTTGATATATGTTGAAAAACATAACCCTGACTCATGACTTAGGGATTAAACCAATAGATATTAATTTCTCATCATTAAAACTAATATAGAAAAGTTAAACAACAAAAATAAGATTTTGTATAATGTGACACATTCGAGTAAGTTTTTGTGATATTTGATTGAAACATATATATCAAGACTTGGATAATTTGAAAAACAAACTGAATAATATTTGATTGACAAATCTATTTTTGATTGAAGGCAGATGAAGAAGATTTAAAGAATGTTTGAATACTTTAGCTTTAAAAGTTTCAAAAATATATATACTTAATTTAATAAAAGGGCTTTTATACTTAGCTGATTTTCAAAAAACATTTATAAAAGAAAGATTTGAAATATATATATATATATATATGTATATGGAGACCCGAAGTTCTCCAGTTTTAAATATATATATATATATATTCATAAACCTTCATAATCCTTTATCAATTGAAACTAATATTAAGCTATTTTAAAAGACATATATAAATATATGAGTATGAGGTTTTCAATATAAGAAAGGTATATACAATATTTTGAAAATTATAATAGAAATATTTTGAAAATCATATATAAATCATTTTTTCTAAAAATAAATGTTTTAAAATTATTTTCTCTATAAATCAAAATACAAAATTCTCAACATTTAATGCAAAACTTTAATAAATGTTTGAGGATGTTTTAAGTTTATTTTGATGATGAAAAGTTAAATATAAAACTTCAATGAACCTCAATTGGATTATCCGTAATATGTTATTCTAGAATTTAAAGAATTAATCAACTAATATTTAGGTTTAATAGAGAAATATCATTTTCATCAAGTAAGAAAATGTTTTAGTTAAATAACAATTGATTGTAATCGACTAATTATTTTTTCAATTGAGTAAGATTTGAATACTCAAAGATTTAATCAATTATACACTTATTTTACTTGAATAAATACTGGAATTGAATTACTCAAGTGAACAAATAGTTAATCGACTAATTGGCATATTAGTAGAGTAACTATATCTTGTAATTGAGTAATAATTTATAAGCAAAATAACAAATTTTTATATTTGATTATTTAGTCGACTAAGAATGTGTTATTAATTGAGTAACTTTATATTTAGTCAAGTAGTAAAATTATCAAACATAATGAGAGTTTTTTTAATTAAATTATTAATCGACTAAAACAATTAAAAAAGCTAATATATATAAATCCTTCATCTATTTTATTAATCAAATTAGGGAGGTCCCAACCCTTCTTACCACTAAGTCATCATTTCAAGTGACCTTAAAAAAATACTTCATTACTTGCTTTCTAAAGTGCATTGTTTAGTGAAATCACACATGCCGTACTTGGCAAGAAAGGTCGCATTCCATGCAGTTGGGGGATTAATCCACAGAAAGTGACATCTAATAGAGGAACTTCAAGATGGACCTGTTCCTTTTTCCGCGCTCTCTACCCGTTCTTTTGGGGTCAGCCTGGCAATATTGACCCCCACTTTCCACATAATTTTATGGCTACGCAGAAAATTGACTTAAGATGGTAAGGCTGTCAAGGTTCGCCAAAATCTTCACCAAGCCAAATTTTCAGTCAGGGGAACGATTGTGGTCTGCTCGAACACTGCTCATCACCTATTTCTCACTCACCATCCAAAAAATGAAGGGAAAATCTTTATCTTTTTGGCTAGCCCAAAGTCCACATTATCACTCGTCGTCCCTTCTCACAACGGTCATCATCGGAGAAAAGGCATTATCGTTATTGGAGAAGAGGCATTGCCTCTATCGATGGCCAGAGAAGATCTTCTACGAGTCACCCTGGCCCAAGGTTGGAGTAAACGAACAGACACGCTATGCCTTTAATTTTTGCAACTGTGTTTTCTGATTTCTCTTCTGGTTATTAGATAAATTTAATTGGTCGGTCTGTTCGTCCATTATGGGTCACGGTGACAATTGGATAGTTGGTTTCAATTTTAGTTGTGTTTGTGTTTTTTTAGCATATTTGGGCTATTGGTGTATTTCTTTTGTTTTTAATTTGAATTGATTTGAGTATTATTTTAGCATATTTGGGCTATTGGCAAGGTAAAATACAGTAGAATTAAAATTTAGAGTGAAATAAGGATTGTGGTTGGAAATAACCTAACACTCAATCTCATCACAAGTTCTAAAGTTTTTCTTCAACTTGCGGTCGATTTTAGTTAATTTGTATTTAATGTATTTTAATGATCTATAAATTAATTAATGATATAATTGGTTATCTTGTATCTTATAAAAAAGATTAAAACATATTATACAAATTATAATTTTCTTGTCACTGTTAGTTGTTTTGGTTATACTTGCATAAGACATAATTTTCTACTGAAACAAAAATTCAAAATGTCTATAGTTTAAAAATAAGATATACTCTGAGTCTCACAATAAAAATTGAAAAGAGACAAAGTCTATACTAACACATAAAGAACGTAAAACCAAACAAATCCTAAAAAATAATTTACAACTATATACGGATATGAGAAGAAATCTTTAAATAGTTGCCTTAGAAATGTGAACTTCCAATCATCAAAAAGTTAGATCTCGCTAAATATTTAAAATCTTTTGACACTAATTATGACATTTATGATGCCAACATTTGCTTAATCACTTAAAAATACTTAGAGAGGACATGAACATGAACTAAAATTGTAAATTTTTAAAACATCCCTAAGCATTATGAAATATATCTTATTTTTTCTAAACCTAAACCTTTTACTATGAATTGAAAAATATCGAAAAGAAGTTGTTTTCTAATTTTTAAAACACATAAATTTAGATTGTGTTTAGTTGTAAAATTAGAGCTAACAATTAGAAAATGTTTTTATACAAATGAAGGGAACCTTGGGCTCCGTTTAGTTTTAAAAAATATTTTATAGTTTTTATCTCTAATTTTATACTTAACAATATTTAAATATTTTATATTTTAAAAAACCATAAAGTTTACTTTTAGCAAATTTAGAAAACATTAAAAACTATTTTTAATTCATAATATAAAATTTAAAAAATATATTTTTTTTATTTTTTAATGAAAGATTCAACTATTAACTATAAAATTAGGGTCTCAACCCAATTTAATTAAAAACAAAAACAAAAACAAAAAAAGAACGGCCGGCCAAAGGATATGGTTCCAAACTATTTGTGTGGTGAAATCACATGGTAGTGTGACGATTCACCAAGTCAGTTTTATCTCTGAACACCAACACTACACTACTATTCAAATTCGACGTCCCATCAATTTCATTCTATATAAACCCCTTCTTCTCTGCTTAATCTCTCCGCAGTACGAACTGAACACACACTTAACTGGCTTTCTCTTTGCCCCCCCAGATCTCTATTTTCAGCGACAGGAATGGAGATTGTTCCGGCATCATACTTTGACAATCTCAAGAGGTACTGGAGGCGGAGGAGATACCAAAAACTCCAAGATACAGTTCATGACAAGAAGAAGGTGAAGAGGGCCAGACTCGGAACCAAAACGTGTACAAAACTCTGGAAGACAAAACTGGTTAGGAAGCTCCGGTTTCAGCTGGTTTCTCCGGCGAAGCTCGTGGCCAAGTTTCACGAGGCTTACGTCGACTGCCTGCTCCGGCTGGTGGGCGCCAAGGACTCCGGCTCCGCCATTCCCGGCGGCAAAAGGGTTCCGAGAGGCCAGCCCGTTCCTGTGGTTTGCGGCGGTGATGAAGTTGTGGACGGGAGAATGGTTATGGAGATTTACAAGCGATTGGTGTCTACTCGGGAGTTTGCAGCCTTGCTAGTGTGAACTTCACACTTTCTGTTCGTTTACTTCTTGTTTAAGGCTACGTTTGGACAGGAGTTTTTTGATACAAAAAATCGAAGGGGAAAGAAATAATGTGTGCACATAAGAACTTCTATTTCGCCTTCTATTTTTTCAATCATGAATTCTATTCCAAACGTGGCATGGAGAACTGTAAGTTTTTAAAGTTATGAAAGAGCTTGAAATTGTTGTAGTCCAGCATGTTGAGAATTGTAAGTGTTGAAAAATCCTTTGAAAGCTGCTTTCTGCATATTAATAGTGTCACATTATTATTTGTTTGTGTTGGAAAAGTAAACCAAATCTCCAAAAATTCATGGGATGGATGTATTCAAAGAACCATATGTTGTTTTTTGTTCCCTAATAAGACCCAAGGCAATGATGATTTTTTCGAGTGGATCTTCAAAGGCTTCGGCCCGGGATTGAAGAACCCAAGATCGTTACAGTCCTCTTTTGGCAGCCCATTTTAGAAGTCTGGCCACAAGCCCACTCCCCATTTTAGAGGAGAAATAGGCCTCGGCCCATTTTGCTCAAATGGGGGTGAAGCCCACTCAATCTTAACCCATTTCTTAGCCCACATATAAAAGAGCCTTTGGCTCTTCTTTCGGCGTCTCTATCCTATTCTCTATTTCGGTCGAACCCTAGTTCTCTCTCTCTCTCTCTCTCTCTTTCTCTCTCTCTCTCTTGTGTTTCTTTCTTTGTGGCCGATTGATTCATCGCTTCGGTTCCTAATTATCCGATAGCGATGAAGGCTCTCTTGCCTTCTATGGATGCTATTTCTTTTCATGTATTTAGCCGCCTTTCCTTTATGAGGAAGGCGGTCCCTTTGATGTCGCGGAAAGCACCTTATTTATTCAGATCTGGGTTCTTTTTTTGGGTAAGTCAATCTCCTTGCTTTGTGCCTTGGTCTTGTTGTCTTTGTGACCGATCTACCTACTGTGTGTGTGGTTGTGATCGTTTGAGCGAGAGAGGGTTTACTTTGCTGGTTTGGCTGAGAGGTGTTGGGGCATTTCTGGGTTTCAGTTGAGGGCTTCGTTTATGGCTTGTGGTTGGTGTTACCAAGAGTGGTAACTGGTCTTTTAGATCTGAGCCTTGAATGTTCAAAATGGGAGTTTATATTGTGTTTACTTTACGTTTTTGTTTTGATCTAATCAGATTCGTTCTATTGCACTAACCCTTTTTTATTTTGAAGAGATTTTCTGTAACAAATGGTATCAGAGCCTTGTGTGGCTCCTGGGTAGTGCTTTGTTCGAATCAGATCTGAAAAGCCATATCGTTTTCAGATCTGGACTCATGGTAAGTTTTTTCCATATCTGATCTGATCTCGGTTTCGATTGACCCTTGCAGGTTGTGAGGTGGGTTGCGAGGATTGCTGATCCGGACCTAGCAAGTCGTGGGGATCCACTCTGAGTAGCACGTGGCTGCTCACTCACCTACCGACCAGTAGCGCGTGAGCGTGTAGGCGGCAACGCGTGAGGTAGCGCGTGGAGGCTGGGGTTGCCCCTCTTATGTTCTAGATCTGTGCCTGCATCTTTTACAGATTTCAATCTTGAGATCTGTATTGGTAACTTCTCTGTATTCCTTTTTTCTAGCAATTAGCAGGTCATCATGTGGGGGTGGCCATTAGGTTTGGGGGTTATCTTTTGGTGGTGACCATTGCTTGTTGCTAGACTTAGGGTTATCTGTGATTTTCTTGCACTAGCATAATCTATTTTTTTGGGTACAGTTAAGTCTTGCTTAGAAAATCAGTGTTATTGTGATGTGTGTGAAATCTGCCCTAGTTATTCCTACCTGTTAAGTTGAAATTAAAACCCTAAAGTTTATTCTGTTTGTGTGTGTTAAGCATATTTTGTTGTGTGAACATGTTTGCACATCATTTTGAATTGGGGTTTTTCAATGGGAAGGGGGATTTCTCAATATGGCAACAAAAAATGAGGGGAATTTTGGTACAATAGAAAGTTTCTAAAGCCTTAGATGACAAATACCCTGGATCATATACTGTTGAATAAAAAACTAAGGCTGATGAATTGGCTTATACTTCTATCATTTTACATCTTTCTGATTCTGTTCTAAGAAAGGTAGGAAAACTTGATTCTACAAAAGAGTTATGGGAAAAATTGGAAAAACTCTTTGTGAAAAAATCCACACCCAACAAACTTTTCTTGCTTGAAAGCTTTTTTAGTTTTAAGATAGACTCCTTTAGGGATCTTTATGACAACCTAGATATCTTCAATAAGTTAGTGGGAGATATAACTAATTGTGGTGAAAAGGTAACTGAAGAATACAAAGCAATAATTCTTTTAAATGCAATTCCAGATGCATATAAGGAAGTTAAAAATACCATTAAGTATGATAGAGACACCTTGACACCTGAAATAGTCATAGATTCCCTTAAGAGCAAAGATATGGAGTTAAAAAGTGAGAAAAGACATGGAGAGGTCCATTTGATGAGAGGTAGTTCTCAATCTAAGGGACATGAGGGAGGTGGTAAAAAGAAAAGTAGAAGTAGGTCTAAGTCTAAGACCAAAGGAAAGGGGAAGGGTAAGTGTTTTGGTTGTGGAAAAACTGGACATTATATTAAAGACTGTTATGCTGAGAAAAATAAGCAAAAAGAAAAATTAAAGGATCAAGAAGAAGCAAATGCTATAACCTCTTTTGACCCTAGTGAAGTTTACATGCTTATAGATTCTGACATTGCTGAAATTAATGCTACACTTAGGGCATATGGGCATGAATGGATTCTTGACTCAGGTGCATCATTCCATGTCACATCCCAAAGACATTGGTTTGAAAATATGCGCGAATCCGTGGGAGGTCATGCCATAGTTTGTAGTAATATAGCCTATAAGGTTGTAGGGATTGGAGACATCACTCTTAAGTTAGAATCAGGATATGTCCTAAAATTGAGAGACGTTAGATTCATCCCTGAAATGGCTAGAAACTTAATTTCAGTAAGAGAATTAGAAAAGAATGGATTTACAGGAAAAATAGAAAATGAAATGATTAAAATGTTTAAAGGGGTAATGATGGTGTGTAAGGGAGTTAGAAGAAATGGGATATATGCCTTAACTGCTGAGGTAATGAATAGCTCAGGCTCTTACATTGATTCAATCAATTCTGATGTCACTCAAAAATGGCACAACAGGTTAGCTCATGTTAGTATTAAAGGACTTAAGTTCCTAAATGATAAGAAAGTCTTTGGTAAGGACTGTGTGTCCGATATCCCCTTTTGTGACCATTGTGTGTTAGGCAAACATCATAGATTATCCTTTTCTTCAAATGTGCATAGAGCCTCAAGGGTTTTAGAGTATATCCATTCAGATTTATGGGGACCAGCACCAAATCCTACATTTGGTGGGAACAGATATTTTTTGTCTATTATAGATGATTTTTCTAGGAGAGTGCAGGTCTTTCTCTTAAAAGACAAAACATAAACCTTTAAAAGTTTCAAAACTTGGAAAACTCAAATAGAAAATCAAACAGGCAAGATAATAAAGTATCTAAGGACTGATAATGGCCTAAATTTTTGCAACAAGGATTTCGATGATTTGTGTAAAGAATGTGGTGTAACAAGGCATAGAATTGTCCTTCACACCCCATAGCAAAATGGGGTGGCTGAAAGAATGAACAGAACTCTCCTAGATAAGGTTAGGTGTATGATGATTAGTTCTAATATACCTAAATCTTTTTGGGGTGAAGCAGCGATGAATGCTTGTTACTTGATTAACTTAACCCCATCAGCTACATTAAATGGTGACACTTCTTATGAGAAATGGCATGAAAAATGTGCAGATTATTCAACCCTTAGAACCTTTGGCTGTGCTACCTATTCTCATTAGAATGAAGGCAAATTGGAACCTAGATCAAGAAAATGTGTTTTCTTAGGATATCTTGAAGGAGTAAAGGGTTATAGGCTTTGGGATAGAAGTCAAAAGGGAGTAAAAATGTCACATTTAATGAATCTGAAATGCCTTGTTTACAATCAAATAGTAACAAACAACAAGACAATGATGGTGAGGATTCCCTAGAAGAGTCTAGGAATATTAGCATCAACATTCCCACCACCTCAAGTGAGGTGGAGATACAAAACCAAACTAAAGGAAATGAGGAAAATGAGATAGTAGAAGAATAGCCTCCTATAGAACAACCACTGCTATCTAACTATCAACTAGCCCGAGATAGGGAGAGGAGATCTCATAGGATTCCTCAAAGGCTAGAATCTGATTTTGATTTAACTTTTGCTAGTTATCAAGATCTAGCCGATAAAGAGCCAAAAACATATGAAGAGGCCATTAGAAGTGAGTATTCTAAAAACTGGAAAGAAGCAATGGGAGAAAAGATGAGTTCTTTAAATAAAAACCATACATGAGAACTAGTACCTAGACCAAAAGATAAGTCAATTGTGGGTTGTAAGTGGATCTTTAAGGTTAAAGAAGGTACAAGTGAAAAAGACCCTATAAGATTTAAGGCTAGGTTAGTAGCCAAAGGTTTCACACAAAAGGAAGGGGTAGATTATAATGAGATTTTTTCACCAATTGTTAAATATACCACCATTCGTGTCATGCTTGCTTTTGTTGCATATTTTGATTGGGAACTTGAACAACTTGATGTTAAAACTACTTTTTTGCATAGTGACTTAGATGAAAAAATCTATATGTTTCAACCCAAAGGTTTTGAAGATAAGAAAAAACCAGATTTTGTGTGTTTCTTGAAAAAATCTTTATATGATTTAAAGCAATCTCCTAGGCAATGGTATAAATATTTTTATTCATTTGTTAAATCAATTGGTTTTAAAAGGAGTGATTTTGATCATTGCTTATATTTTTAGCATAAAAATAAAGATGACTATGTTTTTCTTTTACTTTATGTTGATGACATGCTTCTTATTGGCCCTGATGTTAAAAAGATTAATAACATAAAATCTGCTTTAGGTGGAGAATTTGACATGAAAGACCTAGGTATGGCTAAAAGAATCCTAGGTATGGAAATCATAAGAGATAGGTCAAATTTCATGTTATTCTTGCATCAAACTTCATATGTGTTAAAAATTCTAAAAAGATTTAGCATGCATGAAAGCAAATCAGTTTATTTATCTTTAGGAGCCCATTTCATACTGTCAAAAGAAAAATCTCCAGCTAACAAAGAAGAAGAAGAGTACATGAGTAAAGTCCCTTATTCAAATGCAATAGGATCAGTTATGTACCTCATGGTGTGTACTAGACTAGACTTAGCCCATGCAGTTAGCACATTAAGTAGATTTATGACAAACCCAGGTCCTGTCCATTGGGAAGCTTTGAAATGGTTGCTTAGGTATTTGAGGGGTACTTCTGATATAGGTTTAGTGTATAAACACCATTAAGATAAAATGAGTTTAATGGGGTTTACAGATTCAGATTATGCAAGTGATAGAGACAATAGAAAATCAACATCATCCTATGTGTTTACTTTATGTAATTCATGCATTAGTTGGAAGTCTCAACTCCAACACATTGTTGCTCTGTCCACTACTGAATCTAAATATATAGCTGCTACAGAAGCAATTAAAGAAGCATTGTGGCTTAAAGGTTTGCTTAATGAACTGTGTGTTCTAATAGAAAATATTATTGTTTTTTCTAATAATTAGTCAGCTATACACTTGTGTAAAAACCTTGTTTTTCACGAACGCACTAAACACATTGATGTAAGATTGCATTTTATTCGTGATATTATATCTCAAGATATTATTAGACTTGAAAAAGTGCATTCAGATTTCAACCCCTCTGATATGGGAACAAAGGTGCTTACTGTTGAAAAATTCAAAAGGTGCCTAGAACTTCTAAGCATTGGTAAAGTTACTTGAGAATTGGTAAGGTTTTCTTTTACCTACTGATTATGCTTTCTACTATATGTTATTTTGCTGCTTGTGTTTGCTGGTCTGATTAGGAAACAAGGTGGAGATTTGTTATTTTTTGTTCCCTAATAAGACCCAAGGCAATGATGATTTTTTTCGAGTGGGTCTTCATACGCTTCGGCCTGGGATTGAAGGACCCAAGACCGTTACCATCCTCTTTTGGCAGCCCATTTTAGAAGTCGGGCCACAAGCCCACTCCCCATTTTAGAGGAGAAATGGGCCTCGGCCCATTTGCTCAAATGGGGGTGAAGTCCACTCAATCTTAGCCCATTTCTTAGCCCACATATAAAAGAGGCTTTGGCTCTTCTTTCGGCGTCTCTATCCTATTCTCTATTTCGGCCGAACCCTAGTTCTATCTCTCTCTCTTTCGTGTTTCCTTCTTCGTGGTCGATTGATTCATCGCTTCGGTTCCTGATTATCTGATAGCGATGAAGGCTCTCTTGCCTTCTATGGATGCTGTTTCTTTTCATGTATTCAGCCACCTTTCCTTTATGAGGAAGGCGATCCCTTTGATGTTGTGGAAAGTACCTTATTTATTCAGATCTGGGTTCTTCTTTTGGGTAAGTCAATCTCCTTGCTTTGTGCCTTGATCTTGCTGTCTTTGTGACCAATCTACCTATTGTGTGTGTGGCTGTGATCGTTTGAGCGAGAGAGGGTTTACTTTGCTAGTTTGACCGAGAGGTGTTGGGGCTTTTCTGGGTTTCATTTTGAGGGCTTCGTTTGTGGCTTGTGGTTCCTATTCGTCGGTGTTACCAAGAATGGTAACTGGTCTTTCAGATCTGAGCCTTGAAAGTTCAAAATAGGGAGTTTGTATTGTGTTTACTTTACGTTCTTGTTTTGATCTAATCAAATCCGCTCTATTGAACTAACCCTTTTCTGTTTTGAAGAGAAAATAGAAAGACCGGTGTTTGAACGAATCTCCAAGGCAAAAACTTCAAAGCAAGCATGGGAGATTTTACAAAGTGCACATCAAGGAGAAGGGAAAGTAAAAAAGGTATGAGTGCAATCTTTGTGGTTAGAATTTGAGAAACTTGAAATATTGAAAGAAGAAGAAAATATTTTAGATTACTTTACAAGAGTGACATCTATAGTAAATCAAATGTCATTCAATGATGGGATTTTAGAAAATCAAAAGGCCATGGAGAAAATTCTTCGAAGTTTGCCACAAAAATTTGACTTTATAGTAGCCGCTATTGAAGAATTTAAGGACTTGTCATCACTTTCCTTAGATGATTTGCTTGCATCATTAAAATCCCATGAATTGCTAGTAAAGCACAAGTACTCTTCCTTCCCCAGAGCAAGCTCTTAAATCTCAAATGTTTGGAGGCCTTGGTTCAAATAATTACAGTGGATGAGGAAGGGGAATAGGAAGATCTAGAGGTTGAAAAAGAGGCTACAATTCTCGTGGAAGAGGAAGAGGAAGAGGATTTTAAAGTGGTAGAGAGTCTAAAAAAAGAAGAAAATGATGACCATACAAACAATTTTCAACGAGGATGAGGCCGAGGATATCAACAAAAAGGTAAAAAAGAATACATTGAATACTATAATTTTCATAAGCTTGGACACAAAAGTAGTGACTATTGGTATAAACAAAAGGAATACATTAAGTGCTATAATTGTCACAAATCGGGTCATAAAAGCAATGAGTGTTGGCATACGAAGAAGGATGAAAAAGCTGGAACAAGTTTTATCCATCAAGATGTCATAATCGAGAACAACAATTGTGAAACTTTATTGCTTACATGTCATGATAATCACAAGAATGATGTTTGGTATTGGATACTGGTGCTAGTAAGCATATGATAGGAAATAAATCATTGTTTTCCAAATTTTTGGAATTAAACTTAGGGGATATTACAATTGGTGATGCATGCAATTAAAGGCATTTTCTATATTACAATTGAAACCAAGGGTGGAAAAATTGAAAAGATGTTTCATGTATATTATGTTCCTGGTTTGAAAGGTAACTTACTCAATATTGGTTTTCTTGTGAGAAGATGATTTGAGGTTAATTTCAATGATAATATGTGCACTTTGATGAGAGGAAATCTGATTGTGGTAAAAATTTCTTTGGCGTCCAATAATCTGCTCCCTATTCATCTTAAAGTCATTGGCATTAATTCTTGCTTTGCTAACATGAAGGAGGGAATCTCCAAGTTGTGGCATGATAGGTACGATCATTTAAATTACGGCGGCTTGAAGTTGTTATCAACAAAGCAAATGGTGGTCTTCCTCAAATTGATTAAGTTCATGATGTGTGTCAGACATGCCAACTTGGAAAACAACATAGAGATCAGTTCCCTCACAAGTCATCTTGGAGAGCCAATCAACCACTTCAACTTGTACATTCAGATTTGTGTAGACTAATGTCAACTTCTTCTCTTGGAGGTAGCAAATATTTTATTTCTTTCATTAATGATTATAGTAGAAAAGTTTGGATATACTTTCTCAAAGAAAAGTCTGATTATTTTCAAGCATTCAAGAATTTTATGGTCGAAGTTGAAAATTTTAGTGGTTTTTCCATTATGACATTAAAGGATGGATCGTGGAATTGAATATCTTCCAAAAGAATTTGAAAAATATTGTAGTGATCTTGGTATAAGACATGAATTGACAATTCAATATGATGTTTTACTCTTGTGTTTAGTTTTGATGATGAAAAATATCAAATGGTTTTATACTCTAAATCAAAGTATATGATTTGGAAACAAAAATCAATTTCAAGTACCTTTGTGAAAATGAAAACCAAATGATCTATGATTTTTTATATTAGTTGGAGATTAGCAAAAACAAGTTTTAAGATTTTAAAAAATCTCCTAAATGATTTTTACAAATTGATTTTGAATCATTAGATAAATGAACCAAAATGTTTCATAGGCAAAAGACCATGTTATTGAGCCAAATTGCTCAAATCATCCTATTATGTATTTTGATGTTTAACTTCTAAGTTTGAAAGATTAGAGCATTATAAGGAGGCATATAAGAAAATATTTTCATTTTGAAAAACTATCTCTCAGTATTTTGATAGCTGAGATTTATTATTGTTAAAATAATTTTTAATGAATTTGTCAAGAAATAGAAGGTATGTATTTTAGGTATGGTAAAATTGTTAAATCTCGAATTTGTATTAAAATCAAAATTCTATTTTCTTATTGTTATGCATTTTGATTTTTTAGATATTTTTATTAAATTCGAATGGGGGTACTTTCTTATTTATATTTATGTATTAAAGTAAATAGAAGGTAAAATATAAATTAAAGTAAATGGAATGTAAATATGTTGTAATGTATTGGATTGAAATTTCTCTTCATCTGTCGACTAAAGTCATTGCATCTGTCGACTATCTCTATTGCTTCTGTTGACAAAACTTCTTCCTTCTGTCGACTAAGCTGTGTTTCTACCTTTGCATCTGTCGACTATCTTCTTCATTCTGTCGGCTAACAGAGAGTAAGTTTAGTTTTTGTTAACTAATCCTTGCTTCTGTCGACTAACAATAAGCTATTTTGTATAGATTTCTTTGTTAGTCTCATTTTGTCGACTAAACTTTCCATTTTGTCGATTAATAGTGTGTATGCATTTAAATAATTCTTTGTTGGCCTCAATCTGTCGACTAACAGAATTAATAAATTCATTTTGTAGACTAAGTGTATCATTCTGTCGGCTATGTCTTATTTTATTGCTTAATTCTATCGACTATCTCTTATCTTTTGTCGACTAACTCTTTTCGTAGAAAGCCATAACAGCTAGTTTTTCAAACTCCAACGATAAAAAAAAGCTAGTTTTGGGTAAGGCTCTTGGAATGATTATAAATAAAAGTTATGGATGAACTTGAGAAGGCTAATGGATGGGAATGAGTTGATCTAAAGATTACAAATCATTTTATTCAAGCTTACAAGAGATTGTGCTTTCATTGTTGTATTTTTCTCTTAAAGGCTTCATTCTATCATTGTAAAGTTATTCTTAAGCATTGCTTTTGTTTTGAGAAAAATTGTAACTAAGAGTGTTAACTCTTAGCTTCTCTCTTTCACTTGTATCATTCTTATTTTCCTAACTTTGGTAGCTAGAGGGCCAACTTGTCTAAGTAGGAGGTATGTGTATTTAATAGCTTGGTGCTAGAGGGCCTATCCGAAGTGATATGAGGTTTTAGTGGATTATTTGAAAATCTTTAGTGAGGAACTAAGGTAGTGGACTAGGCTTGGTTAAGCCGAACAACTATAAATCTGTTGTGTACTTCTCTTGCTTGTGCTATTTGGTTTGTTTATCATTGCTAGCATTTAAATATCCTCACTTGCATTGAATTTCTATAAAAAAGGATTTCAAGTTTCAAACAAAATTTTTAACAAACCCAATTCACGCCCCCTCTTGGGTGTGTGCCATAACATTTCAAACCTATCACAATATACACCGTAATAAAATGGCATTTGTGAGAGGAAAAATTGAACAATCATGGAAATGACAAGATGTACGATGAAAAGGAAAAAAACTACCTATAGAATTTTGGGCAAAGGTAGTCGTTTGTGCAAAATATTTGATTGACAGGTCACCTTCAAAAATTTTGCAAAACTTGACTCCTTATGAAGCCTAGTATGGAACTAAACCATGTGTTGGACATTTCAGCATTTTTGGCAGCCTTGCTTATGCTCATTTTCCTAATGCAATGGGAACTAAATTTGATGATAAAGCTAAAAAATGTATTTTTATTGGTTACAACAAAAGGTCTAAAGCTTATAAATTGTTTAACCTAATGACAAATAAAATTGTGATCAGTAGAGATATGAAGTTTAACGAAAATACAACTTTTGAAGGATTAAACAAGAGCAAATCTGCAATTTTCCCTAAAGAAGAAAACATTTCCAGTGAGAATGATACATCTCCTATATCTTCAAATTCTCCATTGGAAAAAGATTCTGAGGAAGATCAGCAAGGAAGAAGAATGAGAAGCATACAAGAACTTTATGATGCAATTGATAATCAAGAAAGTGTTGTTATGTTTGCATTTTGTTGTAGGAGAAGATCTAATTTCATATGATCTATATAAGAAAACACAACTGTTTTTGAAATGTTTCAAATGGATAGACATTTGAATGGCTGAGATTTATTTTGAGCATTTCAATGGCTGAGATTAAACATTTTCCCGCCCAGCGCACCATCTCATTGTCTCTCTCCCTCTGTCTTTCTCTCTCTCTCCCACCCACCCACCCACCCATCCCCCTCTCCAGCCCCTATAATATATACACACATACCGACCCACCCACAATGGCCGACCCCCTTTGTCTATATAGATATATACAGACAGGCGCGATGGCGGATCTGGGGAGGACGATCGCATCCGATGGTGGCTGGAAGAGACTGGTGCGGTGGATCTGAGAGGGAGAAGAACAAAGGGATGGCGGAGATGGCAGTGGCTGGCTATGGCTTAGCAGTGGTCAGAAAGTGCAGAAGGGGGCGGAGTGGCGTTCTAATCTTCAACGAAGAAGATGACAGAGCATTTTCCTGATAATCACTTCGGTTGCTTGGTAATTTGTTTATTTTTGCTTCTGTCTCCTCATTTCTCTTTGTTTTTGGGCGGCGACATCTCTGTTTTTCTCTCCTTCTTTCTCTTTGTATTTTTATATACACATAGGCACATATATATTGAATAGAAGATATATACACTCACCCGCTTGCTCTCATCGCGGCCGGTGACCGAACACAGACATACGCATATACACACACCAGTCGTATATATATAGACAGATGGAGGAGAGATGGGTCGGAGCGTGACTGTTAAATCTCTGTACAAATCGCCGATCTTTCCCATTGCTTCTCACCTGTATCTATGTCTTCTTTCCCACTGGGTCGGAGAGGGGGTGTGTGCGTGTTCGGGTAATACAGTAATATACATATATACGTATAGACTGATGAGTTTATCAGAGGATATGCTGTTTTCGTCTTTGTTTTTGGCTTTTGATCCTTCCAAGTGATGAGTTCATCAAAGGATATTTCACTGTTCATTGGGGATATGAAGACGGATTTGCATTGGGGTTCCAAAATTTTTGAATGTCTTTTTTGGGTGAATTTTATTGGGCAAGCCAAATTTAATTTCACAAAAAAAAAAAATTGAATGTCTTTGTTATAGGTTTTCATTGAGTTGATAATTTTTCTATTTTAAGGAATTTATGCTTCCAAAAATACAGATTTTGAAGTATGTTCCATCCTCCTGTTGTGTCTTTGCAGAATTTCAATGAAATTCCCTTTTCTTGATGTATAATTTATTTTCAACAATTTGGTGTCTTTGTGTGTTCGTGTAAAAATGTATGAGAGAGAGGCGCACACACAGTGGCCGACCCAAGTGACCGCCTGGCAATTATCGCAATCCAATTTTGCAAGCTCGAGATAGGTGTCGTTGTTAACGTACAACAACCTGCCATGAGTACTATCAAATTAGTTTTGGAGAATTAGCCGATTCATTCCAAGATTTTATTTAAAATTTTAATATTTAACATTCATTTAAGCCACTGACTGACTAATCACCTTCTTCAAATGTTTAAATTCAGTGAATTTATGTAACATTTTCCCTATTCAGACGTCATTTTCGCTGCCATATTGCTCCAGATAAAACCGTGTCTCCATACCAGGCAAGCTAGCATACCATGGCACTTGACGTGCATACTCCACCTGTGCTTCATCCATCATTCCTCAACCATTTCATTACATATCCCTTTCCCTTCCCTAAACCATATTCCAACAAATACTTTTGGTTCAAAATTCATACCAAATTAAGTAAATAACCAAATATGGTGTAGTCCCATTCGTCAGATTTCATTTCAACGTTTATATTCATCCTAATGTGAAATTTTTAAATTTTTATATTCAACCTAACGTTTATCTCTAATTTTTATTTTAAATTTTATTTTTTTAAAATTTATTTTTTTTTAAAATTAATATACAATCCTTTTAATTTCTAAATATCAATACTTCATTTTATTTGAAATTTTTTAAATAAAAAAAACCAATCGTATAAGTTTTAATTTTTTTTTTAAAAAAGACATCTTTCAAAAAATTTATCATCTTTCATGAAGTCACTACCTTCTTATGGGTCACCGACAATGAGTCATCTTTGCTAGCTTAAATCTCAGACAACACAGGATCATTTTTTTTTATACAAAAAATATAGCTAAATTTTTTACATAACAAAATTTTTTAAAAAATAAAGCAAATGTAGTGACTCGAAGTTAAGACTTCAAAATGATTTTGCATGCCTTGATGTTAATTTGATTGAAAAAATAAGGCAAATGTAATGTTGTGAGATTTAATGAATTGAAATGTTGACATTAGGTGTAAGTTCTTTAGGTGTTATGTGTAAGTGGTGTGGGTGTGATCGAGTGTGCAAGAAAGAAAATAGTAGTGTTTAACCTAAGGCATTCGAATATCAGGTTTGAGTCATTTGGATGTGTTGGAAGCTTGGCCACATTCGGATGTCACTTACATGGATTTCTCACCCTTTGTGTCTAAAATTTGGATGTTGGCACTATAGTATTTAATATTTAATAATGATATCAAACTAGGAAGCTTAATTCGGAATTTAATATATTTATCTTTGGATATTGAATCTTTGAGAATTTATTTATTGAGTGAAGTTGAGTGACTTAAAGATGCATATATTCAAAAAGAATTTATTTATTCATATTATTTTTTTAATTCTATTTTTTATTTTATTAATTTTATTTTTATTTTATTACAATAATTTTTTTTAATTGAAATAATATAAAAATCAAAGGGTTCCCAACCACTCACAATCGGAAACCCAAGGTTCTCTGACCCTGAATTGGGGTTCCCCCCATTGATGTTAATAACACTAATTAGTGTGTAATTTAATTTTAATTTATTTTAGATTATATAGTACTGGCTGTTGTGCATTATTTGATATTTAATTTTTTTATATTTGATTTGTTTAGAATTGTAGAATACAACTGGTACTTATTGATGTGATTTATTATATAGAGTTAGTAATTTTTTTTCTTTTTATTATAAAACGTTAACAAGTATACGATAACTTTAATTTCTATTTTTTTTTAGTCTTTATAATTTTTTTTTACTTGCTCTTATATTTTGATTTGTAATATTGGTGAACATTATAAATCTTATATGTTTATTTTTATTTGAGTTTTGTAGAGAGTTTAATACTAACAAAATTGTTACAAGTTCTTCATAAATTATAACATAATATTTATAAATTATAATTATATTCTAATTTTAATATTATTGACACCGTGGCTTTAGGCATGGGTATACACTAGTACAGCAATAAAGGAAGAAAAATGGAGGCGAGCTATGAAAGGAAGAAATTGAGATGATTGAAAATAGCAACACATGGGAGCTAACTGATCTACCACCAAAGAATAATTCAATTGGAGTAAAATGGGTGTTCAAAATTAAGCTAAATTCAGATGGTTTGATCAATAAGTATAAAGCCCACCTTGTTGCAAAGGGGTATGTTCAAAGAAAAGGAGAAGACTTCAATGTGGTATTTTCCCCTGTTTCTAGACTTGACACTATTCAATTAATCATTTCACTAGCAACTCAAAATAGTTGGAAGTTTTCGCAAATGGATGTTAAATCAACATTTTTAAATGGATTTATCCAAGAAGAAATATATGTTGATCAACCACTTGGATTTGTAAAGGAAGGAGAAGAACAAAAGGTTTACAAGTTAAAAAAGGCTTTATATGGTTTAAAATAGTCACCAAGAGCATGGTATAGCCGGATTAATGCTTTTTTTAAAAGAATGAATTTCAAAAGAGTCCCCCTGAACACACTTTATATGTTAAGAATAGGCCACAAGGGTTAATGAGCCATGTTGGTTAAATTCAAAACTTTGATGATGAAAGAATTTGATATGACTCATCTAGGAAAACTACATCATTTTTAGGGCATTGAAGTGTATTAATCAAAAAAAGGAATTTTTGTCACCCTAGAACACTATGTTAGAGAAATTTGAAGGCAATTTAAGATGGAAAAATGCAAAGACAGTGTTAACTCCATGTATTTTGGGATTGGAACTACGAAAAGAAGGCGAAGGAAAGCTTGTTGATGCCACCATGTATAGGAGTTTAATGGGAAATTTGAGATATCTTATAGCCACAAGACCTAACATCATGTTTACTGTTAGAATAAGCAGGTTCATGGAAACACCATATTCAAAATATTTGGAAGTTGCTAAAAGAATTTTACGATTTGTGATGGGGACAAGTGATTATAGCATTTTTTATCAAGCAAATTTTTGAACTACACTTTTTGGATACACTGATAGTGATCTTGCGGGAAGTATTGATGATAGTAAAAGCACACCAAGTTATGCTTTTAGCATTGTAAGTGGTGTAGTTTGTTGGAGTTTAGAGAAACAACTAATTGTTGCTCTATCAACAACTGAAGTTGAATGTGTTACAACATCTTTTGTTGGTTGTCACATTGTATGGTTGCGAGATGTTTTGGAGAATCTCAAGCACAAACTGGATGGTCCAACAACCCTCTTTTGTGATAACAGTTCAACAATTTCGATCACAAAGGAACCTATTCTACATGGGAGGACAAAACACATTCGTATAAGGCATCATTTCTTTAGAGAACTTGTTCATGATGGAATAATTCAAATTAAGTATTACAAAATAAAAGATCAAGCAGCAGATCTCTTTACAAAGCCACTTGGAGGTCAAAATTTCAAAAATCAGGTTGCAAGACTCAAGATGAAAAGTAAATTTGGTTTACGGGAGACAATGTTGGAAAAGTAAAGCAAATTAATTTTTTTTACATAATCATTCATGTACTGAACTTATTTGAGTCAAATGTCTCCTAAAATTTTGGTGATTGGATGGATGTATTCAAAGAACCATATTAATTCTTCTGTAATTTTCTATATCATCTAGATGTATAAATTGGACTTCAATCTGATTTATTTTGTAAGGGGCAATGAAATAGAAAACTTTTTAGATTAAATATTTTGTCTTCTTACCTTCAGTTAGGTACTGGCATGTAATAGGTGTGGTGTAGAAATAAGAAAAGTTGGTGCAAAAAATAAGAGGGTCAATTTAAGAATAAGAAAAATAGTGTGTTGTAACATAAATGTGCTTATATGATGTAATTCAAGTAGGGGTATGTTACACTTTGAACGGGGATGGTACTTTAGAATGCCTAAGTTTTCAACCTTAATTTGATTCGAAATAACACTAAAGACAACATGCGCCTTCAATGGCTTGGATGTAATCTAATTTCAATTCAAAATAAGTACCTAAGATGTAACACCCCACTTTTTCAAATACCATTATGATATCAAATACAAGCTAACTTCACCTACGGGCGTTATGAAAACCCTTACCAACGGAAACATTGGATCAAACCTGCAAGCTTAACCAAAGCTAAATAAAATGGGTTTCCACTAGATTTCGTTTCCAAGTACAAGAAATGCATTCAAAAAGATTACACATCACTGTAGGAACAATTGTAGGACACCCACATACACACACCTCTTACAACCTTGAGTATCCTAACTGCTATTACAATACATCACTTGAATACATAATGAAATAAAATCGCCAAGCTGGCTGCGGAACCCATAGCTAGCCATGTACCACCTCGTTGCCCTTACTCGCACTGGAACCTGTATCACCTGGTACATCTCATATACTTGGAATGGTGGATGTTCCAGGGGTATAAAACACCCGAGTTAGATATTACATCTAAGTGAGTGGTAAGAAAGGAAAAAAATAGCGCATGCAAGAGTAAAATGCAATATAACAGGAAGTCTCCCCGAATCACCATCATCCTTGCTAGCACTTGTGTGAAACGTCTCAGCCCCACCTGTAGGCACGTGATCGTGGTCCAACCCCTCCTGCCTCACTTCTAGGCACGACCCCACCTGTAGGCACGGGGTTGCCCCTCCCAGATCATCGTGATGCTTCTCCCACAAGCGGCCAACCATCATATACAAGTTCCCAATCCATCAACAGCAATTATCACCGAATAACATGTGGAAGACAAAGCAGAAGGAATATGTACAAACCAAGGAATATCAAGTAGACACGGCCTCACCTATAGGCACAGTGCACAAACCAAGGAAAAAATGATATGCAACCGCAAGCTATGTGCAAGAGTAGTCACATTTAATCCCATCGACGAACCACAACAACAAACTCTATGATGCAAGCAAAATAAGAAAGATATGCTCGAAACGAAGGGACATAGATGTAAGCAACAACCATCCACAAGTGGAAACCAAGAGTGATCAATAGTAATCAAGGAGCATGCATAAGAGTCACTCAAAAATGAAACCAAGAATGATCAAGAGGGATCATGCACAAGAACCACTCACCTTGATCGTTTCCCTTCGATAACACCGTTTACAGCCCGGTTTCAAGCACTAGGGCTGTTTCTATAGAAATCATGGATTTCTGTGAACCAAACCTTAAATATTTTTGCACAGGGTTGTAGGTAATTAAAATAAGAGAACAATGATGAAAATTTTAGGCCAATCGGAGGCTGGATGCCCCCTCACGTGCCCCCAAAAGGGTGGCCACGCGCTGCCCCCTTCTCTATTTTACAACCCAAAATTAAAACGGCTATATCTTGCTCATTTTTTATCCAATTTTCTCTTCATTACAGACTCCTCTTTTCATGCTCTATGATCCTACAGAAAGAAAAGTAGCTTACCTTCTCAGTTTCCTTTCTGTTTTGGTAGTTTTCCGACCAGGTCTCTCTTTTATTTTTTCTTTGGTTTTTCTTGCACTTGCTTTCTTTCTTTGTTTTCGTTATCACACTCTCGCTTCTTGTGGCCTTACTCCTTCCCTTTATATAGCCTTTAAATTCCCAAATCCTCAAGATTTCACTTGGCTTCCAAGTTACTTATTTTTCACCCAAGTAATCATCACAACTTTGAAATTTTTGCAATCTTCTCAAGCAAGCCTCCACTTCTTCCAATCCTAGGCCTCCAAACACACCTTCACGTGGCCTTCAAGATAAGCTCCATCATCTTCTTCCCTTGCAAGCTAAATCCTAGCCAATCCTAATTCTCCAAGTTTAGACTTTTAGGGTAAAAATCCATCATTACAACCTTTGAATATTTTTATCTTCCTATTCAAGCTTCTCCTTTCTTCCAATCTTAAACTTCCAAATACTCCCTCACGTGGCTTTAGGATAAGCTCTATCATTCTCTTCTTTTGCAGGCCAATACAAGTCTTCCAAATTAAGTCTTCCAAGTCAAGTCTTCCAAGTTAAGCCATTCCAAGACTTTTGGATAAAATTCATCATTACAATCATAAGACTTTAAGACTTTAGGGAAAAATTCTCAAACAAGCTAATCCTAACTCTCCAACTCAAGCCTTCTTGAATAAGAATTCATCATTGCTAATATTCCCATTCATTGGAGACAAGCTATCTTTTTTACAAGTTATGATATTTGCTTTTGGGTCCTAAAACCATTTCCATTTACACTTAAGCCCTAAACTTACATAAACACTTTATTGCAACATTCAACATTCCATTAAATTTTGGGGTATTACATAAGAGAACAATCTCCCTTTTAACTTTTGAAACTTTATAACATTTTACCTCCCACCATTAGTTAATTGCTATTAGTTACTTTAAAATACCTTAAATCTCTCATCTCTATCTTTTCTCTCTCTTTCTCTTTCTCCATCTTCACCCTCTCTTTCATCAACAAAGACATCATTAATTACCTTGATCACCACTGTAGAAGTAGTCCCTAAAACCCCCTGTTGCAATTTGTTCCTTGGGAGACGGCTTGTGATCTCAAGAACATTCTGGTAAACATTTTCTTGGAGTTGTTGGCTTGAATGTAGATTAGAAGCTGCTCGACCCCCTAGATGTTGTACAAAGATATTCTCCCTGGAGTAGTTGTTACTCTAGTTGTAGGACAAGATGGCTTGGGTTACCTTGGCCTTATACACTTGGGACCTGAGTTCTCATTTGCTCAGAAGCTTATTTTAGAGAAGCTCTACCATTTTGGGGAGACTGGTGAAAGTAGAAAACTCCTACTAGAGGTTGTCTTCCCAACTCTTGTGTTGTTATTTTCCTTATTTTCCTTGAGATCGAATTGCAATCAAACAAGTTTGACGTTAGCCTCCGCCTCTACCTTTAGAAGAAGGTCCATCTTAGCCCGCAAGGTCTTAATTGTCTTGGCATCCTCCTTGAGTTAGTTATATTTTCTTAACAAAGTCTCTTTAAGTATGATCAACTTGGGAGAGGCTTTACCGAGGCATTGAGTGAGCTTGATAAAGCAAAGGGAAACCTATGTGAGAAAGAAATAGTTAGACAATGAGAAGTTGACATGTTAAATGGAAGAGTAATGTTATTCGACCACCCTCAGTGCCACCCAAGAGACAATTACAAATCTACCCACTGTTACAATAACAAATATATCCTCAATTCATCCTTTTACCCCCCTGTCTCTCTCACTGTCTCCCAAACTTCCCTTCGGCTTGTTCATGCTCTGTGTGTGTGTGTGTGTAATGACCTGCTTATTTGTGAATTAATATGGATTCGGGTGTAAGTAATTAAATGGAGAAAATTAAAATTTATCAAATGAGTTTTACTAAGTATTCGAAATTATTTGAGGTCGTTATGGAATATTTGGAGATTTAAGGGAAAATAATAGTTTATGTTATTTTGAGGAAATAGGTAATTAATTATTTTGTTTGAAAGTATTTATGGAAATAAGGAAAGATTAAAATAAATTGATTTGGGTTAATTTCTGAAAGTTATTCGGGTCAAAGTGAAATTTTGGAAATTGAAAATGCCCTTCATTGCCTCATGTTTAATTCTTTCTGTGAGAAGATGTATTGTAGGCTCTTGTGATTGGTAAAAATTTCAAACTTCTCGCCATACAAATAATGTCTCCAAATCTTTAAAGCAAATACTACTGCAGCTAATTCCAAATCATGAGTCGGGTAGTTTCTTTCATGGTTCTTTAGCTGTCGAGATCCATAGGCAATGACTCTCCCGTGCTGCATCAGCACACATCCCAACCTATTTCTTAAGGTGTCAGTGTACACCATAAATCCTCTTGATCCATTTGACATAGCCAGTACTGGAGTAGTTATTAGTTTATCCTTAAGTGTTTGAAAACTTTATTCGCATCGTTCATTCCAGTCAAACTTTACCCCCTTCTGAGTTAATTTGGTGAGGGGTGTTGCAATTTTTGAAAACCCTTCCATGAACTTTCTATAGTACCCTGCCAATCCCAAGAAACTCTTAACCTCAACAACTGACTGGGGTTGCTTCCAATTCGTCACAGCTACTATCTTGACTGGGTCGACCGATATTCCTTCGGCCGATACAACATGTCCTAAAAATGCCACCTGGTATAACCAAAATTCACATTTTGAGAATTTGGCATACAACTTATGTTCTCGCAACTTTTGCAATATTATCCTTAAATGTGATTCGTGTTCATCTTCTGAGGGAGAGTAGATCAGTATGTCATCTATAAACACGAACATGAACTTGTCCAAAAATGGCCCGAAGACTCGATTCATAGTGTCCATAAAAACTGCTGGGGCATTAGCTAGGTCGAAGGGCATCACCAAAAATTCATAGTGCCCATATCGAGAACGAAACGCTGTCTTAGGCACGTCTTCTGCCTTGATCCTTAATTGATAATACCCTGATCTTAGGTCAATCTTCGAGAAGACCTTGGCTCCTCGTAATTGATCGAACAACTCTTCGATTCTGGGGAGTGGGTACTTATTCTTGACCGTTATCTTGTTTAGCTGTCAATAGTCGATACACATCCTCAGACTCCCGTCCTTTTTCTTGACAAAAAGTACTGGTGCTCCCCATAGCGACATACTTGGTCTGATGAACTCCTTGTCCAACAACTCTTGAAGTTGGGTTTTTAATTCTCTCAATTCTGCAGGAGCCATTTTATACGAGGGTATTGAAACCGGATCTGCTCCTGGCACGATCTCTATCGAAAACTCGATCTCTCGCTGGGGTGGAAATCCAGACAATTCTTTGGGAAACACATCCCTGTATTCTCTAACGAGTCGCACTTTTTCAATTTTTAAGGGTTCCTTCCTTTTCTCTTGAACACAAGCCAAGTATCCTTGTGCCCCTTGACGTAACAGTTTCTCAGTTTTTAGGGCCGAGATTAACTTCTGTTCACTTGCCCTCCTTTGCCCTCGAAACTTGACGTTCAAGTCTCCACTCTTAAGGCAGACTGTTTTAGCTTTACAGTCCAATGTGGCGTTGTATTTAGTTAGGAAGTCCATTCCTAAGATCATATCAAAATCTTGAAATTCCAGAAGGATCAGATCCACCAAGAACTCAACTTCTCCTATCTAAATCTTCCTATTTTTGTATCCTAAAGAGGTTTCTAGAGATTTTCCCATTGGGGTTGCCACAATCATACGACAATTTAATTTTTCTAGTTTTTCTCCTAGCACTTCAGTGAATGCATGTGAAATGAATGAATAACTTGCTGCTGAGTCTATTAAAACATGCATAGCAATACCAAATAGAAACATGGTACCTTCAATTACTACTGGATCTTCTGCCGCATCCTGCTGAGTTAGGTGAAACACCCTTCCTTGTTGTGCTCTGGCATTTCCAGACGTCCCCTGAGGTTGACTTATCAGTCGCGGCTTGGGGCAGTCCTTTGCGAAATGACCTATCTGCTGGCAGTTGAAGCAAATGATTCCTCTCTTTGGGCAGTTCTGGTTGAGATGCCCAATTTCTCCACAATTGTAACAACCCTTTGTTCCAAGTTGGCACAGTCTTCCAGGGTGTTGCTTCTGGCATCTTGCGCACGGGGTACCAGGCTTGAACTTCAGTTTCTGGAGTTCCAACTTCTTACCTGCTCTATGACTGCTCCTTTGTTGACTCTCTCCTTGGATAGCGTCAATCCGGTTTAGGTTAGACTCAGTGGTAAAGGCTTGCAGTACTGCTTCTGCATAGGATTAAGTACTTACACTAGTTAATGCCCTCTAAAGTTTCAGGTTCAGCCCTCCCAAAAACTTTTGAGCCTTGATCCTTTCGTCTCCTTCGTAAATAAGCATGTACCGGATCAATCAGCTGAAAGTGTCCTCATATTGGGCGACAAACATGTCTCGGTTTGTTTCAGCTCCATGAACTCTCTCTCCTTCTTCATTCTTAAATTTAGGGGAAAGTACTGGCTGCACTCCTCACCCTACAATTTAGATAGCCTTAATCAGTTTGGATGTTCAGTGTTGAAATGGTGAGGAGGATTAAACTGACCAGTGTGTGAGTGTAGTTGTAGCACAAATATAAATTCCAGACAAGTCCGGGTCGATTCACTGGGAGGTTTATTTAACAAAAGAATTGTTCATTTGGGTTGATTTATCCAAAGAGAGCTAAGTTTTCTTGATTGTAAAAAGGTTTTTTTTTGGAATATTAAAAAGGTCTTGGGTTGAGGCGAGTTCAGAACCAATGTCTAATAAATCTCTTATAGCAATTTAAATAGCAACATTAATCTGAAATAAACAGAGAATCATTTGGTAGTTATAATTCAAGATACGAATGATTCTTAGCTAAGCAACCCTCATACATGATATGAGGGTTCTAGGTTAAGATGTCACTGTAAATTGTATTATACTACAGACTATGATTTGATCGTCTGAGCTTGGGTATATCTCATCTCCAATTCTAGTAACTCTCATACATGGCATGAGAGTTCTAAGTTAGGATGATGAGCCAATCCAAACTCACAAAACCATTTACACACTCAACTCGAGTTTAACTCAGATAAATCTTGCATTTATCGAGGTTTGGCTTATCTTGAGATTCAAGAACATTGGACACTGTCCTCACCTTAACCCAAGATTAGATTTAGCTACTCATTTCCATTTAAAAATTAATTGACAGGAATTTAAATGACGTAATTTAAATGACAGAATTTAATTGACAGGAATTAAAATAGCAGAAACTAATCGGCCATTTAGGCGGTGGATAATTTAAATGACAGGAATTAAAATTACAGAAATTTAAAGGCAAAAATTAACCGGCCATTTAGGCGATGGATCATAAAGTAACAATAAATGACATAAGAATTTAAAACAAGAAAGAAAGGAAGTAAGATTACAAGAGAAAACAAGAGAGAGAATAAGAACAATTCTCTAAGAGAAACTCTAAGAACAAAACTAAACTTTGATTCAAGTAATAACAACTTTTTTACAAATGCACCAAAGTGAGCTATTTATGGCTCACAAGATGCAATACATGCCACACAATTATTTAACTAAACATTCACCTAACTAGTAGAAGAAAATTAGGTAAAAGACAAAAAATACAAAAGACTTTAGGTGGTGGACTTCTCATAAGAATACAAAAGACTTTAGGTGATAAATGAAAGTAAAGCAAGGTCGCTACGAGGCAAGCAGCGTAGTTCAAAAATTTTGAACCTTACCCCGATCCCGGTGATTGGATCAACATCGAAATCAAATCATTCACAAACAAATAAATAAATCTAACCTTTAGATTATTGATTCGTTCGCGGATTCGAGCCGTCTAAGCGTCCGGCCTCTAACTCGTGATACGCGGCACGCGTCCTTTGGCAAGGAGAGCGGAATAGGAGTGCTAGCTCCTTCTCCTTTGCGCGGCTTGTGTATGGATGGAAAAAGAACGCCCTCGTTTCCTATTGATGCCAAAAGAAAAAAAGGAAGAGTGAGCGGCAATACATTTTTCAACTCTTGAAAAATGACACCAAAAACCACTTAATTTTGGGCAACCCATAAAGGGATATTTATAGTAAAATATCCTAGGGTTTCTAAAACTCTAATGGATTGGACTAGCCCATTAATTCTAATTTAATTAGAAGCTTAAGTGGGCTTATTCTAGTCCAACTAGAAATATAATTAAATGGCCCAATTCTTTTATAGGTGTAAATATAATATTTTGACCCAAATCTAATTCAAGCCCAAATCTAATATTTAATATTTAGCCCAAATCTAATTTGGTCCAAATATAATATTTAATATTTGGCCCAAATCTAATTTAGTCCAAATAGAATATTTATTTTAATATTTGACCCAAATCTAATTTAGTCCAAATATAATATTTAATATTTGGTCCAAATTTAATTTAGTCCAAATATTAACTTAAGCCCAAATATATTTTATTTTCTATTTTCCACTCCAACAAATAGAAAATTATTAAATTAGAAACTCCTTCCTAATTTAATCAATTGCCATTTTAGGAAACTCTTTCTATTATGACGACTCCTCGTCATATCGACGCCATTACGTCTATTTGTTCTTTTTTCGTGAGAACCTACGATGGTACAACTTCTTGCCGAAGTGTCTCACTTAACCATACGTCCACTCTCCTGGTTTAAGCCAGGGACCATGCCTATTGCGTATGACTCATTTGGCTTTCGAATATGTTGGCAATGTGTCGGTACGAACACATATGACAAGATTGGCCTCTAGTAAGACATCATGCCTACCCAATTATTCAGAAGGATTCATAATCCGCAAATAATCTTTCACGAGCATGGTTACCGTGTAATTCGATCCTCTCGTCAATGTATCCTATGTGATCTCAAGTTGGCAATGTGTTGCTTGATTATGATCACATAAGTTTTTCTTCGGTCATTCGGATATTTTCACTTAATAGAAAGTGAATCAATAACTCCTTATTGATCTCTTTCACCATGGCCATAGATTTAAAGTGAATATCCACCAAAGACGCCTTAGATACATCATCCTCTATCAAGGGATAGATGAGTCCTATTTTGGTTATACACCCATCTCCATAAGCCTCACGATATACCCAACGATCGCCCACGTGCAGCCTTTGTCTAGGCCCATCGAAACGATATCAAAGCATACCGGTCTTCTTATGAGATGACCGTGATATTCTCAGGTCCAAGGATTAGTTACACCCATCTCGTATGAGAATACCATCAACATATAACCAAAATGGATTCTCATGGCGAGTCATGTTTAGTGACATGTTCTCCAACATTGGTCACCTATGTACTTGTCTAGGCATCCCCATGCCTATGGGTGTGAGACCCCCATTGCTATCACATAGCAAAAAATATAGCACATACAAGTCTTACCGCAATTGTCAATGTCCATTCTTGACATTGCTATGACTTGGGACGTTTAATGATTTCTAAAAACTGTGATGCATCATCTCACATCTTTATAGATTAATCACAGTATACATCATATGGACTTCTATCTAGTTTCATTTGGTTATTACAATAATAACAAGAAACTAATAGAATGACTTCTTGTGAATTTAAACAACTCTTTATTCAAATCATAAATATGATTACAATTGTCAGTGTACAACATACCCAATCTGATTGGGTCTAGAGCACCTACACTAACAATAAAACACTTATAAAAATTCAGAACAAAGAAAAGTCTTCTACAAATTGGGCTTTGTTAGGCCTTTGATTGGTCTTGGGCCTTTCTTATGTTGGATTCTATTTGATAGTTGGGCCAAGTGTACTTGAAACATCCTCTAGACTCCATAGTTGGCCTATGATTTTGAGCAACAATAATGGGTAATCCAACGTCTTTGATTTATGCCCCTAATTAATTGTAGAAGTCAGCTTCCTTGCTTCATCCTGTAATAATATGTAATGCAAATAATTATTTATTTTAAGTATAATTATAAAGTCAAAATGAGGATATAATTCATTAAGATTTAGAAAATATTAACCCTTCATCAAGTACTTCTTGTTGAAGAGTTCCTTGAATCATTCCCAAGTAATGTAAGGTGCCCTTGCTCGAGGGGTCATTGTTCTCTTGACTCCTCTCCACCATCTATCTGCCTCACCTTACAGCATGAAGGTGGCACAATTAACTTTCTCTTCTTCCCCGCAGTGAAGGTGGTCTAACAGCTTCTTTGTTTGCTCGATCCAAAATTCCCCTTCATTGGGGTCGGCACCAAGTTTCCCCTGAAAGATAGGAGGGTTCTGCCATCGGTATAGGTCGAGCATGTTGGCCATATGACCGTCCTGGGAGTGAGTCTCGTGTATGAATCCCATCACACTTCCCCTAGAATTCTTTCCATTTGATCCAGTCTGCTACTCCCGGTATCTTGGCTGGAGTCGCCTTCTAGGTGCCCACTTGTGTTTCCTTCTGCGTTGCCAGCTTGTGGGTTGGGCGTCCTAGGTCCCACTGCTAACCTTCTTTGAGTATTCACCATCTGAAAAGAAAGTAGCATTCTGGATTAGACAACAGAGTCTTGCCATCTGATAAGGTAAATCCTTCATTAATTCTATAGATACTATACATTCAGCTGCAAAAAGTTATAGGTGCATGCTACATAGTCATGTAGATTACAGACAACACTATACAAGTCACGTAAATAGTTAGAGCATTTCTTAGATGGATTTATTTTCGTCTTGATGACCTCCATATCCAAACGTTTTTTTCATCTTCAGATTCATACGGGGGTGTCTCGGGGTCGTCCATTACTTCCTCAATCTCTTCCTCATCCTCCGAGTCTGTGTCCTTGAAGTCGTCTTCAGCCCAGAATATGGGTATGTCATCATCATCATCTTCTTCTTCTTCTTCTTCCGCGTTAACTGGACCTCCCATTTCTCCTGGCTCGATCGAGTTCTCCATATCTTCTTCCTCTCCCTTCTCGGGCGGGTCCTCCATGTCTTCATCGGGTTCATCCGCTAGTACTGGCTCGTACATTTCTACTAGTAGCTCATGAACCCGTGCATAGTAAAGACGGAATTCGAGGAATTGATCGCCTTGCTACCGGACCCAGTCCGCGAAATCTTGTAGGTCGCCTTCTTAGATACCGACCATCATATTTATCTGAAACTGGGCGAGGTCAGGCCAAAGTCAGTAGCTTGGGGGTACGTCATCAATAATTTTTTCCATTTGTACGAGGTGTTCCATGATACTCTCGTTTGGCTCTGGGATCCGATTCTCCAGACGATGGGCCCAATGATCGACCAAGACCTGCTCCGAGAAGTTTCCAGCCATCTGTCATCACAACTTCCGTTAGTACCCCTAATTGTCCTCGAGTTGGTACTTCCCACCTGCTAGGCTTAGTCTAAATTTTTCTTCCTAGGTACCCTACTTGGTTGAGCTCTGATACCAACTGTAACAGCCCGCCTTCTCAGGCGTGTTATGTCTTAGGAAATTAGGTCCATTTTTTTTTTCTAAATCCATTATTCCCGAAATTCCGTAAGACCTTATCTAATTCTAGACGAGATGTTTACACTAGAAATTAAATACAAAGCGGAAGTTGAATCGAACCTGCTCATGACAATACATACATGAATAACTGGACATAGCATTTATTATAAAATTATTACATAAGCTACTGAAATACAACAAATGTACATAATGCTTAAACTATTTATATTACAGCATAACATGGCACATTTCCTCGTTTCCTGACGTCTCGCGTCACTACACATCTCCAACCTCAGTATCATCACTGCAAGTCCCGACTGGAACGTTGAATGTTCTAGGGGCGAACCCAAGTTAGATGATGAAACATCTAAATAAGGGTACATAATGCTATGTCATGTGTGTATGCAATGTCTTTCATCGTAGGTGTCAACTGCACCCCTCATGCTGCCTACCATTTTAGCAGCCCCCTCTTTCGAAGCCGGAGTGTATGGGTGCACCCTTGATAAGGCAGCGGTGCCAGTTCGTACTCCCTACGGCCTCATATGCGTGTGATCAATGACTTCAACGTGTATTTATGCATATCATAATCATGTCATGGATACAATCTATATGATAGGTACATTTCATAGTATGTCAAGATGATATAAGCATTCGCGAAAAGATAATCGTTCTAAGCTTGAGACGGTACACTTATAGTTAAGTCGCCTCGAAAGACATGTCAGTCTCGAAATTCGTGTCGAGCGGCTACTTCTTGCCCTCAAAGATTCCTAGACATTAAACTTATTTTTAGAATATCATTTTACTATTTCTTTTCATAATTTCTCTTTATTTCTAAATCTTATTTCTTCAAGAATTGCATAAAAATTATCTAGTATTTCATAAAATCTAATTTATCTTTACTAATATCCCTTATAAAATATTTCTATCATTATGGAATTTTCATGGAATTTTCCAACTTAAATTCCTATTTTTCCCTTATTTCTTAATAGCTAAATATATAATTATTACATAATAATTATCTAATCTTTCATTTTATTCAATTTCTTTTCACTAATATTTCTTAAATAATACTTCTAACATTCTAAAATTTGCTTGGAATTTTTTGAATTAAAATCTTATTTTTTCTTTATTTCCATAATAGAAAAATCTACTTAAATAATTAATAAATTTAGTATTTCCAGAAAATTCTACACCAAATAAATCATAAACAATTAAAATTCTACACCAAATAAATAATTAAAATTTTATTTCTTTTATTTTTTTCTTTTCTATTTTTTTTTATTTTCTGACGAGCGCGTGCAAGCCACGCGTCTTCTTCCTACTCGCGGGCGCGTGGCTACACGCGCTCGACAGGGGCTTCTTCTCCGGCAGCTACTTCGCCGCCGGCGATGCCTCGACTGCTCTAAGCTTTGAAAAAACACCCTTATTACCTCATATCCGACCTCTTGATTCCAAATATAACCTTAAAAACTGAAAAAACAAAAAAAACATTAAAATCACCTCGATTTGTCGATTGAAGGCGCGGCTCTAGCGAGTTGCGCGTTTTCCGGCGAGCTTCGATTCTCCCTCCTTGCTGCTCCGTTGGCCACTAAATTTTCCAGAAATGATGCCCACGACTCAAGGACCAAGATCTCACTCACCAAGCTCTCAAACACTTACTCAAACGCTCGATCTAAGTTTCGCAATTTTCAGATGAATGTGCTTGCGCGAACTTGGCTATTTATAGCCCGATTTTGATGTGCCTTGCCTCATCATCGTCGGCCACGTGTCCTAGAGGCCATTCCGGGGTCACTTCGACATTAAAAGCCCCTCTTACCTTGGTTTTGCTTGTTGCAGGCGCGATCGTGCGCCTGCCCGATTTTCTGCCAAATTTGGTTTTTTTTTTTTTAATATATATATCTACATATATATATATCATATATACATATGAATTTTCGTACATACATACATACCAAATTATACCTATACAACAATACCAACAAACCTATTTATACACTACATGAAATAATACATACATACCTACATATTAAATTCCATCTACCGTAATACAAAAAAAATCCTATTTAAATACTAAATAAAATAATTTTTCATACATTCATACATACGTACACATACCCATACATTTATACCTTTATACTTATTACATATTTATATTTACATACTTGTATAATTTCTAACATAAGCATACTTAAGCTAAATAAATTAATTACACATCATATAAACACAATTTAATTAAACCAAATTAATTACATAAACATAATTTAATAAATTATTTACATATCGTATAAACTAAATTAATTACATAAGCATAATTTAATTAAACAATTTATTCATAATGACTTAGGGTGTTACACTGGGACTCAACATATAAATACATATTTTCTTAACACGATACATCCCTTAATAATTAGTGGTCAATTTTGTAAAACTTTTGTTATAATTTCACCCTTAATTTGATCTTAAAATTAGTTTAAATTGATTATTAATATGCATTTTGTGATTACGTGCAAGTTTTAAAATATTAATATAAAAAATATATAAAATATAAAAAAGAATATAATATATATAATATATGGATCCCAAGCTCAACACAAGGAAGATCCAAGCCAACACAAGGAAAACTACAAGGAAAGCCCAAGCCCAAAACTAAAGGCCCAAGTTATGGAAGCTTCTTAGATATTTTATTTATCTTTGTATTTTTAAATTAGATATTTTGTTTATCTTTGTATTATTAAATTAAATATTTGTTTATCTTTTTTTATTATTAAATTAGATAATTGTGTGGTCTCCATTGCATCTTGTGGGCTATAAATAGCTCACTTTGTTACACTTTTAACCATTCAATTTTTCTATAATGAAAGCATAGTTGTATTCTTAGAATTTTTCTCTCAAATCTTTAACTTTAGTTTCTATATAGTTTTGTTTTTAGGATTTCTCTCTCAAATTTTCAACTTTAGTTTCTATATAGTTTTGTTCTGTTATTTTTTTGTTCTGTTATCTTTATTATCCACCGCCTATATGGCCGGTTAATTTCTGTCTTTTAATTTCTGTCATTTAATTTTCACTGCCTATATGGTCGGTTAAATATTGTCTTTTAAATACTGCAATTTTAATTCTCGTCTTTTTATTATCCACTACTTATATGGTCGGTTAAATATTATCTTTTAAATACTGCAATTTTAATTCCCGTCATTTAAATTCCTGTTAATTTATTTTCAAATGAAGATGAGTAGCTAAATCCAATCTTGGGTTAAGGCAAGGACAGTGTCCAACGACAATGATTCCCAAAGAAAGTTACACTTCAAATGTGTAATATTAATATGATTTAATTTGAGCAGTGAGCGTATAGTACATCTTTGAGTTTGGATTGAAGCATAAGCCTAACTTAGAATTTCCATGCCACGTATGAAGATTGCTAAATCTGGAAATATTTTCATACCCAAGCCCAAATGATTAATCTATAAATTCTGTCTGTGGAATATAATTCAAATTATGGTAATTGCTTAATTTAGAATTTTCATGCCATGTATGGAGATTAATTAAATAAGAATTATCATTATCTTGAACTAAAATTACTAACAGATCTACAAAACTTAATTTAGATGAATATTACTGATTTTTTCTATTAAATTGAGAATTAATTGGTTTTGACACTGAAATTGTCTTGATCCAAGCTGCTTAAATTTAGTGTTAGTTTAGTTTCAATTCTTGCCTTTAGATCATCTTAATCACCTCCTAAAACCAAGTATTCTGTGATTTTTATTTTCATCCATAAATAATCTCCCTGTAAACTAACTCGGACTCACCAAAATATAAATTTAAAATTGTACTACATGTGCACTCGCATACTGATGAGTATAATCGCTCTACACCTACTTTAATAAAAGGATTGACGTTTAATAAAGGGTAACGTAGCAGTCATTTGACACCTCAAGTATCGTATTTCAAAGAAAAACCCCTAACATATCATTACAAATGCAGAAGCAACAATCGAAACCTAATATGTTACATAACCGAATTCACTTTAATCATAACATAAGAGTCCGTACCATAGTATAACATCATGTCTTCAACAAAATACATGGAGAACCATCTCTTGAAAGTAACAACTCAGTACCTCAGATATAATCAAAAGATACCTCAAAAATAACATTAAACCATAACAGTATTACATGATTGATTTTCAAACATCATTCGTAATACGTAACATTCTTACATTTAACAAGATTAATCATAAATGAAATATAAGTTTCTCAACATGACTAAAAACATATTCTGGATCCTCATGAAGAAGTAAAACACCGAAACAACTTGCCAAACCCATCGGACACATCACCTCGTGTCGTTACATCTCAACCACTTCTTTGCCTTACTTGCAAGTCCCAACTGGAATGTTTGAATGTTCTAGGGATATAGCCCAATTAGAAGATGGACTTTTTAGTGAGGGGTTAAAAACAGATACATGAATGCATGATGCAAGGACATGAATAAACATACGCCTTAGTGTAACGTCCCTAGCAAACCAGCCTGGCATGGAACCATAGGCAGTTATCCTAGTATGCACACAAGGCACAGGAGACCCCTGTCCTTTCGACCTCCCTTGGGCAAAATTAATAATTTTCACTTAGGCCCGAATGTACGTTTTGATTGTGAATCCACTTGTTTCCTTCCAAAACCACTTAAGGGTTGTTCCTTATAGAAAATATGAACCTTATTAAAGTTCCATTAACTTCTTGAAATTCTCCTACAACCATTCAATTTTTCAGTCTGAAACCGAACTATATCGAAA
Organism: Diospyros kaki; assembly: GCA_036245055.1. NCBI lineage: Eukaryota > Viridiplantae > Streptophyta > Magnoliopsida > Ericales > Ebenaceae > Diospyros > Diospyros kaki. The sequence continues at coordinate 9,391,279 of BSEG01000010.1, forward strand.
CTGTCTCTGATCTGACTTCTTTCGATGCCATAAATCTTGCCTCGGAATGCTCGTCAGTGACATACCTTTTTCCTTAGGTATTTAAGCTCTGGGGCATTCCCTTCGGTTGATTCGGTCATTTTTTTGGCTATTCTGATACCAATTTCCTTGAAATTTTATTTTTCTATTAAAATACTTATTCACAAAACAACCCAAATGTTTTGGGTATTACATGCTTGATACATGAATATGGCTCCAATAAATTTGTATTGATAGTGTATGGCTTGTTGAAGCTTAAAAAACATGGATTTGTATCTTTATTTTGATGTATGTTATTTAAACATCATGAGGGTTGTGTAAACATTATTTGTGGAGAATGGGGATATTTTTTATGTATGTTTATTGTGTATCAATTCTAGAAAATTTGGGCTAAAAAGCCTAAGCAAAGAAAAAAAAAATTGAAGGAAGATGCGTAGTGGGCACGGCCGCACGAGGTGGGCGCTGGGGAGCGACTAGCAGATGACCCGCTATTGTCCCGCTCTACCAGCACGCGGCTTGGCCCAATGCGAGGCCCTACCGCATTAGCAAGCCCCGTCAGTAAAACATTTGATATTTTGGGTCATTCTGGGATAATTCCGGACCTCGGGGGGAAAATTTATGGAAAAGCACTATTTTTTACAATTTTGGCAAAAATTCTAAATTCTTGGAAAAATAAAATAAGTGAGTATTTTTCTTGAAATTGGGGGAAATCAATGGGTTATTTTGGAATTTTTGACTAAGGAAAAATTTGAAAATTTTTTCAAAAGAGGAGATTTAGCTCAAAAGTTTCTATGGATTTTTGGAAAAGGAAAATAGGTTAGCAGTGTGGGCCAAGCTATAATATTTCCTCCAAGAATCAAGGTTTTGGGCTATTTTGTGAAGCAAAAATTGAGACCCAAAGTATTCTTAACTTATAAATAGCCCTTATGTGGTTTCTTTTGTAACTAACTGTGTGCCTCTCTTAGCAATTGTTGTCTTTGACGTGTATAAGAGAAAGCTCCCATGCCGCCCTTTTGAGCTAGCACTCTTTTGTCCTTAGGGAAGCTGCCCCTACAAGATTCTTAGATTGCAAGCTTGCGTGGATACCATTAGAGGTCGGACACTTTAACGACTTTGTGATCACTGCTTTTCGGGATTGGATCTTCACGTTAAGAGGTAATCCTTTGCCATTTTTCCATAATTTATTCCCTTGGATAGATCCTAAAGGTATTTATGGTTAAATTTTTAATTTTACCACTGCGTTATGATATGTAAATGCATTCACTACCAAGAACAAGTATTCAGGAGTAGACAAAGTTGGTTTGTGAAGCTCGTATGTGAACTAGTTCATGATTGGTTTGTTGAGTTCTAACCTAATCAAAAGGGGGGTGAATTGACACATTTTTAAAACTCTAATGAAAAACTTATGCACACACACACATATATATATATATATATATGAGAAAATAAATTTTATATAAACCAAAATTGTAGTTGAGAGTACGGGAGCACTTAAATACTAGATGGATAATATGATATCCGCCAACTGTGCTAGTATGTGCTTTGATCCAATATACTCTTCAAATTACAACTTGGTGAAAACAAGTGATTTGAATGCACACAATAACAAGTCTTTAAATAAACCAAAAGAAATATTGAATTAGTACAAAGAATAATCAATTAAAGCAAATCAGAATATAATCAAAATAACCACAAAGAATGTAGGCCTTAGGATTCGGCCACTTTAGATAGCACAAGACCAAAACAAACAAATATAATCAAACAAGAATAAGTAAGAGTGAAGAGAAGAAGAACACAACGATTTATAGTGGTTCGACTCTTATGGCTTACATCCACTACCTAAGGATTCTCGTCCTTAGGATTTTCAATCAAATCCACTATATGAAACGTTTCTTACGACCACCAAAGCCTTCACTTGGCTTCACCACCACCAAACTATTTCTGGAGTCTCACACTCACTAGTTTGGATTTTGTACGCTCTTTACAAGATACAAGAATAGTAGAGATTGAGAAATAGGGTTCTCTAAAAAATAATACAATGAAATGTAGAGAACTCTCTTAGTTTTCTCTCAAGAAGATAGACGAAAAGAAAGACTTAGAGAGAATGAAAATCTTGGCCAATGATGTAGAAAATAATAGGACTTCCAAAAGCTGTTCCAAAGCCTTCAAGAAACCTTTTTATATAGTGTTAGAGTAGGCTTTCCTTGATCAATCTCAGCCTTCCATGTGTCAAGTCTTCAAGCCAATCTCAGCCTTTCATTTGAATTCTTGATTTACCTTCCATACTCAGCTAACTTGATTGATCATCAAGACCTTTGACTTTTGTTGATCTCGTATCAGCCTTGAATGAGCAAATCAATTCCAATAATGCATGACTGATTTTAAGGATTAAAATATCATCAAAATCCTTCATAATTCTTGTAAAATCATCCATGAATCAGAAATGATCAATTATGACTTCTAGTTGATCTTCAATCACCTTTGATTGTGCAATTAACCCCTTAGCTTCCATAACAAGCATAACTAATTTGAAATTTGAATTTAAACCTCCAAATGGTGTAAAATCCATCCAAATATTCTCAAATAATGAAGCAAATTTGTCCAACAATGAAGATATCAATTATAACTTTCAAAGCCCTTAATTGATCAAGTTTCCATAGTAAAAATGTTGACAATAAGAAGAGAATCAATTTGTGTAGCTGAATATATGCAAGATATCCTTTGAATATTCTCCCATAATGAGGACATCAATTAGCCATAATGTGTAGGATACTTGATTCCATAATTTGAGTCTCCATATCCTTTTAATGAGAGAGAATCAACAATAAAGGAAAATAATATCTATCAAGGTTTTGACTTTCAAACCTTAATTTCCTCCATTAATGATGAACAAAAAGGTCAAATCTTTAACTTCTCCATTTGAATGCAATTCAAAAAATTCTTCCATATTTAACTAAGTAAAGGAGCTTCTAAGAGCCTTTAAATTTACTCCATAATTTTCTTACCATATTTAGACCAACAAGAAGATGTACCCTTGATGAGTGTGCTCCACATGGCTTCCATGTCATCAAAATTCCACGTTAACAATGCCATGTTGCCAAGATACATATATGGTAACTCCATATAGTGGACTACTCCAATCTCCTAAAAAACTTCCATATAGATATTTTGAACTTTCCATATATGAACAAGGATTCAATATATATATCTTCTAGACTTTCCATTCCAAGAAGAACTTTCCATATATAACTTGTGACATGAAATCACTAAAGAATAGCTTTGTAAGCCTTATGAAGGCTTCATGCTTTGTTAGTACATAAAATATAAATGTACAGCCAATCATCAATCATCAAAATCTACACTCAACATGGTTCACAAGGCTTAACAGGTGACCAGAAGCGTTTGGGTTAAAGGGGCAACAACAAGCAATCGACATCTCTGTGCTTGAGGTAATAGTTACCTTTACAACATTTTCGTTGTTTGTTTTGCTATATGCATATGATTGTTTTCACTGAGTCTTGCAAGAACTGATCTGTTTCTTTTACAATTTGTTTTGGTTTTTAAAAAAGTTTTAAAAACTGGCTTGTGTTCTTGCATCTACCGCCAAGAGTTAGTGCATTATTTTATAGTGCCTTAGTTCTAGATTTGGATGACATCTTGGGCATAAAACATTTGATGTATCTTTGTATATAATTATTGGCAAGTTTATCTTCATTCATTATTACACCAATTTTTGTATGATTGAGTCCCTAGATTTCCTGTTAGCGATGTCATTCTTAAGTTGTTAAGAATATGTGACAAGATTTTCTGGTAACAAGATATCTTAAATGTTCCTAGTTCTAAGATTTTTCAAATGGGGACATTGATTAATCAATTAATGACTAGCACTTAAGTTTATTACTTGGATTAGTATGTGACACTAATGATAAAGGGTGGTGAGTCATATACCATAAAGCATGTGATGCTTATAGTAAACTCATGGGTGGTTGTTGGTTGAACAATGTACTAAACGTGATGCAGATAACAAATAAAATGACATAGTGAATAATGATTTTGTTGTCAAGTTGCAATTGTGTAACTAATCATTTGACTTAAAATAACACAGTTGTATTGTGTACTGGTGTGCGAGATTTTCTGATGATCAAACTTGTCCAATTACGAGGTGGGAATATTCATCGTGCAGTTTCGTATTGTTGGTACATGAAGGCAGGTGCTTGTCGATAAGATCCATTACCTTCATGATGATGAAGTGAACATCCTATGTGATCTTCTATTAGTGTGACAAGAAAGTCCTTGCCTAAGGCATGAATGATCGAGAAAGAGTTTTTCAATGTGTCATCTAGTCACACTAATGAGATCAAACATATTGTTACTAAGTTTGTGAGTTTATCACTCCATAGCTCTCACTCAGTTGGGACGTTAGGTGATGAAAGGATTGTATTACACAGTAATCATCAACTATAATAGATTCACTATGAATAGATTTCATTACCATTTAGATTATCCTGACTAAAGGGGAATGCTAACTATTGGTGTATCAATGCAAGGGTTTTACTTTTTTCAAATTTGTTTTGAAAAATATACAAAGAACGCAGTAGAAATAAGTTCAAGTGATAGATCAATGTTTTTACTCTTGTGATTGATTATGGTTTTGATGATGAAAACATTCCAAGCAAGCTATTCCAAAAGTATCAAAATAATTTATCAAAGTATATATGTATTGTCACAAATCTAATAAATGTTTTTGGGATTAAGTCTCTCAGTTTATTAATATCAAGATAAAATCCAAAGTATATGTGATTTTTTGAAACTATTGCTTTTGGAAATTGATTTTTCAAGATATAGTCAATTGTTGTTTATAGAAATTATCTTGAGAAGTGTTCTAGCCTATTGGTCGACAGTTTTAAAGAAAATTACTTGAGACTGTCGACAATCTTCTAGGGAACTATCGACAGACAAAGACCATGCTATGATTTTTTCATGAAACTGTCGATAGTTTGGACAATATGCTTGCAAAGGCATCTGTCGACAACCTATCAACATGTAACACCCTGCCTCACCAAGCATGTCACTATAGGGAAATTCCCGCGAATCTTTTTTTTTTACAAGTTCATCACGTGTGGTGCTTCAAGAACAATCTTCACATGCTATAACATGCCCGACACATGGGATGATTCAAAGAACAATCTTCACATGCTCACATAGGCCAGCACCCGTGGTGATTCCAAGAACAATGTTCACATGCTCACAAGATCCCGAAACCCCAATCTTGTCCGTTTAACTAACAAGATCAATAGTCTTAAACTAAACGAGACATTATATTACACAATGGATATAATAACATCAAAATACCGTGGACTACCACGAGGTTCATACATAGTGTTTCCACATCAAAATAAGTATTACAACGTTAAAAATGATAACAACAACTATCACACTAAACATTGTCAGCGCTTAATTGGCCCCGTCCTCGCCTTCGCCGTAGTCCCTGGCTGGAACGTTGAATGTTCCAGAGCTATAACCCAAATTAGGTGATGAAACATCTCAGTGATGGCATGATATAGTTATTGAGTGCTTGAATGATCATGAGCATGGCATATATAGATAACATGCAACACATCTAACTTGAGAAATCTCCCTGGCAAACACAATCTCCTATCGAAATCGTTCCACATCACCCCATTAGGATTGACCTTGCTGCGATATACTTAATCCTCGGGTGTCCATCCATGTCACCTGATGACCGGAATTAACCTTTCCCCATTCTCAAGAAGACCTTATCCCGTCCACACAGACATAACAACGACATGAATTCAACATAGTATTGATATGAAAATCACAAGCCATGCATCAACTCTTTTATAAATAAAACCAGTTGATGTAACATACCACATGTTCAATATGCATATGATACCAATACCCTTAAGTAAAAACTCTTACGAGAAACATCCCAAGTTCTGGAGGGTATAACTGCTCGTTGGAATTGGTTTAAACACGTGCAACCTAAGTTCGAGAGGGTAGAATAGCTCACCTAAACCCACTACACTCACACTAAATCACTTACAAGACAAAGGATTAGACTGGATCGAACTACTCACCTTATTCGAAAAATCAATATGCACCTCGTAATGCTTGTTCCGTGTAATCCTTTTTTCTAATGGTCAAATTATCTCCTGTCTACCATCGTGTCTATAGAAATCAAAATTTCTATTTTTTCCATAATTTCCTCAATTTTTCCTATTTTTCTCTATTTTCCATAAATTCCTTTTTCCACTAACATTCCAAAATAACTATCTACCATCTATTTTCACCAAATATTTTTCCATAAACATACCTAAAATAATTTTAGAAAAATATTAAAATTAATTTCAGACAAAGGAAATTAATTTTGGAGTCCGCGTGTGCAACATGCACGGACTGTCTTCTCTGACGATGGCCATCGGTGATTGCTCCAATGGCTAAACCAACTATTTTTTTCAAAATTTACACTCCCCCCCTCGGAACTAATTTCCAAACGCATTTTGCCCCTTTCCTTGATACCCCTAAAGTTTTCATCAATTCTACTATGGGCTACAAGTTCCAAAATCTTCATTCCCCCCCCCCAGAGTTTTCAGAAAAATCATCTTTTTGACCTCTCTCGAGTAGTTTTCATATTTTACACTTTTTCTTGGATGCCCCTAATTGCGTATTTTTGATCCCCAAATCTTCATGAATCTCTTGGTTTTGACAAACCCTAATTCCTTGGGCATTTTCATCTTCCTTGTTTTGCTTTGGCGTGGTCACTTACCTCTTTTGTTCATGTTTGAAAATTACACATGGGGCCGAAACTATGATAAACCTCATTTTGACTCCTCAATTTCTAAAATACCGTTGATAAAAAATACTGGGTATTACATCATCTCCCTCTAAAAAGAAATTTTATCCTCAAAATTACTCACTCTCAGGTTTAAATAGATGGGGATAAGTAACTTTCATCTATTTCTCACATTCCCAGGTGGCTTCTCCTTCATCATGGTTTCTCCATAACACTTTTACCAATGGAATGACCTTGTTCTTTAAGACCTGATCACTTTGATCTAAGATTTGAACTAGCTCATTAGGGTAAGTTAGGTCATTTCGTATCTCGATGGTTTAATTTTGAAGAACCTGCGTAAGGTTGGGTTTGATATTTCACTCTTAGTAATAAAATGGTTTTGATAAATGACTATATGAAAATCAATTTTTACTATGTGGATTATATGAATGAATTTTTAGTATATAAGTCTTAAAGCAAGATATGAAATCCTATAGAAGAAATATTGAGTATGGTTGAGAGAGTGATTTGTTTCAAAATATACTTTTGATAATCTCAACTTGCTTGTTGAGAGTGATTTGCTTCAAAATATACTTTTGATAATCTCAACTTGCTTTCAAGATAATCAAAATAAGGATTCAAAAGAATCAAATGAGGATTTGTTAAGAATTCAATATTTTGAAAAGGATAGTCGACTATGTGGTCCATTCTGTTGACTATGCTTGAAAATAGTCGACTAGTCTATTTGATCTGGTCGACTATCGAGTAAGGATAGTCGACTATGCCTTTTCATCTGTCGACTATTTTTGTTCATAAAATTAAAAAATTTCTTCATATTTCTGCATCTATTGACTATGCAAGTGTATCTGTCGACTATTGGATATTTGTGTTATAAGATAGTCGACTATTCATTTTTGTTTGTCGACTATTTATTGTTTTATTTGTAAAAATAGTCAACTATGCATTTTCTTCTATCGACTATTTCTTTTTGTAGAAAGCTATAACGACTAGTTTTTCAAATTTCAACGGTCACAAACGGCTACATTTCTCTTCAATCTTTTGGGAAGCCTATATATACAACTCAAGGAGCATCAAGAGAAGGCTAATGGATGGAAATGAGTTGGTCTAAAGAGTTCAAATCATTTTTACTCGAGCTTATAAAATTCGCGCTTTCACTATTGTATTTTTCTCTCCAAGGCTTTGTTGTTCTATCATTGTAAATTTATTGTTAAGCCTTGTTTTCATTGTGAGAGAACTTGTAACTAAGAGTGTTAACTCTTGGCTTCTCTCTTTCATTTATAGCGTTTCTATTTTCCTAGCTTATTATGCTAGAGGACTTGCTATTTGAAGCAAGGGGTTGATATTCCTAGCTTGTGCAGCTAGAGGGCCCATTTGAGTGGGAGGTTTTGTATTTCCTAGTCTTGGACTAGAGGACCTACTTGGTTTAAGTAGGGAGTTTTAGTGGATGGTTTGAAAAATCCTCAGTGAGGAGCTAAGGTAGTGGATTAGGCTTGGGTTAAGCCAAACCGCTATAAATCTTGGTGTTCTTGTGTGCTTGTGTTCTTTAAATTATCTTTATCTTTCCAAGCATTTCATTATTCCTCACTTGGTTCACATATATATCTTTGTAAACTTACATTTGTCATTTTTATATACTTCACGTTTTATTTTATAAAACCTCAATTTGTGTTAAAAAGCTTTTCAAGTTCAATTAAGTTTTTAAAATCACTAATTCAGCCCCCCCTCTTGGTGTGTGCCATAGCACCTCTCGGTCTAACAATTGGTATCAGAGCCTAACTCCCTATTTCAAGGTCTAACAACCTAAGGAGAGATCCATGGCTTTTAAGGAAGGTTATCCTACAAATGTGGCACCATACTTTGATGGTTCTTATTATGATTTTTGGAGAAAAGGGATTTGTATTTACTTGCAATCTGTTGATTTTAATTTGTGGTATATTGTAGAAAAAGGATTTGTTTCAAAACCAAAATCCGTTTGGAGTGAAGATGATAAAAACAGTTTTGTTTTAAATATCAAAGCTATGAAAATTTTGCGTCAAGCGTTACTTGAAAATGTTTATGCAAAAATTTCTAAGTGCTCTAGTGCTAAAGAGATATTAAATACTCTTGATTCATTATATCTCTCTGACAAATCTTGTGAGCATGTTGATGAAAATTTACAGGTTAAAAATCCATTGAATCATCAACAAATAGAGAAGAAAGAAAGTTCCCATACCTCTAGTGAAGAAAGCTCAAACACGTGTCTTATGGTAAATGAACAAGAAGAGGTAGCCTCTACTTCTACTGTCGATTTTAATGATTGTAATGATATTGAAAATGATCATGAGTCTGGTTCTTTGAATGCTAAAAATAATGATCATGATTCTTTTACAAATAAAGAGTTGTTGAATGCTTTAAATGAATTATATGTTAATTTTGAAAAACTTTGCTCAAAGAACAAATCTCGTCAAAAGCAATTAGATTTACTGTCAAATGAATTGGAAGTTTTGAGATTTAAGAATGAATATTTGCTTGCTTCCAATAGAGAATTTTCAAAGGAAAAAGTTTTGGAAGAATTTGAATTAAAATCCTTAAACAGTGCATTAAATGAGATATCCATTTTAAAAGAGGAGATTTCAAATTCTTGTGATCATGAAATAGGTGTTCAAAATTTTATTAGTCAAAGAGCTAATGTCAAAGGCTCACCTTCACACCCCTCTCATGATATTAAATGTTTTTATTGTTGCAAGAAAGGCCACATTGCATTTTGTTGTCCTTTTAAAAAGAAATCATCTAGTAGTCCTAATTTAAAATGGATTCCTAAGGGAAGTAAGCTGTCTAATATTTCTCATATTAAACCCCAAGGCTCCAAGCAAGTTTTGATACCTAAAAGCTCTCATTTTAAGAAGAATGTGCATAAGGATAAGAAGCAAGCAATCATCATAAAAAGGAAACAAAAATCCTTTGCTTCACATCCTAGCTATTGGTATCAATTTAGAAACAAAGGCTTTGAAAGAAATAGTCCACATAAGTTTAAACAAATTTGGGTTCTTAAGGAAGAGCTCTATGCTAACAATGGTGATCCTAAGGTGGTTTGGGCACCAAAGGCTTGTGGATAGTTATTTGTGCAGGTTGTTTGACATCCAAATGAACTTTAAAGAGAAATTTTTGTGGATGAGTCAAGCATGAAGGAAAAGGGGATGAAAAGAGATTCAACCCCAAAAGATGTATTGTTATCCAAGAGTAAGATTTTATTAAACAAAATCTTGGTGGTATGTTTCTATCCCTAACCTCCCTATGCTTATTAGTTTTTGGTGATAATGAATTATGAGTTTTCACTTTATGATATTGTTGAAAACTTATACTTATTTCTAAAAATTAAGGGAGAAGTATAATGTTTTGATATATGCTTATGAGTAAAAGGAAAATAAAGTTTATTGATATATGCTAGAAATGCTTTCTTGATAGATGTTCCTAACTAGCATAAGTCAATTATGTGATAAGAGAAATAAATATGTTTTAGTGCTAATTCATGTGAAGTATCCTGTCACAAAGCAAATGAAATGAAGATCATAGAAAATTGGATAGAAATTGTGCATAGACTTATTCTCATCTAGTATAAGAGAAATGCCTAGTATCATTCATCTCTCATCTATTTATTTATGGCATAATGAACTAAGTCATGCAAATATGAATATGCTTCTATAATCTATCCAAACATGATCTTGTTAAGAAGGATTGCCTATGCTTAAATATGGAAAAGACCACAGTTGTGGTGCATGAATGAAAGGCAAATAAATAAATATATCATTCAAGCCTAACAATAGAGTCACAATCTCTAGGTCTCTAACCTTTGTTTAGATCTTTTTGTACCTATGAGAATCCAAAGACTAGGTGAAAAACATTATGGTCTCGTCATTGCAAATGATTACTCTAGGTTCACTTGATAATATTTCTTGCATCTAAAAGAGAAACATTTAGCCCATTTGAAATATTTTCAAAAGATAAAAGTATATGTATTTCAAAAAAATTAGAAGCAATCATGGGGAGAATTTTGAAATGACCAATTCAAGCACTATTGTGATGAAAATGGTATTGATCATAATTTTCTAGTGCTAGAACAAAATGAGGTACTTGAAAAGAAAAATTGATCTTTACCAGAAATGGCTAGAATTGTGCTATGTGACAAAATTCCTTTTTAGTCTAAGCCATTAACACCTCATGCTATTTGTTGAATATGATTTCTATAAAGCCTATCTTAAAGAAAACCCCTATGAGTTATAAACTAAATCTTCCATATTTTCATGTGTTTGGTAGTACATGTTTTATCCTTAATAGTGGTAAAAACTCTTTAGAAAAAATTTGATGCTAAGAGCGAGGAAAGAATTTTCTTAGAATATTTTTCTCAAAGTAAATCATATAGAGTATTTAAAGAACTCTAACTGTAGAAGAATCTTTTCTAGCTATAGTTGATGATGTGAGATAGTGTTAAAGATTCAATTCCTAGTGAAGATTGTGATTTAATGTTAATATGCTTAAATGTTTAATGAAGAAAACATAGTCCATGAAAAGAAAGAACAATCATTTTCAAAAGGAAAAATTTGTAGAGAAATGATATTATTGGAGATCCTTCCAAAGGTATTAGGACAAGGGCATCCATTATAAATGAATGAAAAGTTGCAACCTTCTTATCTCAAATAGAAATATCATAAACAAAAACTTCTATTTTGAAACCTCCTTGTTTATATTTCAAAACTTGTCTCTCTGCATTTCAAATCTAAGTTTATTACTTGCAAAAAGGGATTGTCTTTATACGGTTGATACCTCATCGTGCGATTTCAAGGTCTTAAGATTTAACAAAGTCGTGGCCTTCACCGGTGACATTCCTTCATTTGAAAAAGATTTAAAAAAAAATTATTATTCTTTTCAAATTTCCCACCCTTTTATAGAAATTCTTCTTTCCATTCTCAAACCAAATGGGTGTTTAGAAAAGGCTAGATTAGTATCTTAAGAGTTTAGTCAAGAAAAAGGGGAAGATTATGATGAAACCTATGCTCCCATAGCAAGACTAGAATCCATAAGAATGTTGTTGGCATTGCATGCCACAAATCCTTTAAGCTACATAAAGAATGTCAAGAGTGCATCTTTAAATGGTTATAAATGAGATAATGTGTTGCTTTATTTCTCAAATAGAACCCAAAAATATTAAGGAAGCTCTGATGGATGAAAATTGGTTTATGCCTATGCAAGAAGGGCTAAATAAATTTGAAAGAAGTGGTGTATGCAATTGGTTCCAAGACCTAAGGATCACCCAATCATAGTAACCAAAAGGGTCTTATAAACAAAATTAGAATTAAATCTAGATTAGTAGCTAAAGGGTACAATCAAGAAAAATGAATGAAGTATAATAAGTCTTATGCCCTCGTAGTTAAATTAGAAGCATTGAGAATATTATTGGCATGTGCATGTCATAAGAAGTTTAAGCTATTTCAAATGAATATTGAAAGTGCATTTTTGAATGGTTAAAAATGAGGAAATATATGTAGATAAATTCTCTTGGTTTTGAGAATTCTCAATAAAAGGATCATATGTTCAAATTTTCAAAGGAAGTATATTGTTTAAAACAAGCCTCTAAGTCATGGTATGGAAGTTCTAGCAAGTTTAGTCTGGAAGAAAAATTTAAAAGAGGTCAAAAATATATATAATTGCTTCTAAGCCTCATAACAAGGATGTTTTAAGAGTCCAAATCTATGGACATCATGTTTTGGTTCTACAAATAAATCCCTATGAAATCAATTTGTCAATCTAATGCAAAGAGAACTTAAGATATAAAGAAGATGAAGGGATCTATATGTCTAAGCAAAAAAAATACATTTTCTTAAGAAATTTAATATCTCCAGCCTCTTAAAAGAATAGTTCATCAAGTCTAGACATTTATGGGAAAAGCCAAATGGTGGAAAATGAGCTATATAGACATATGATTTGACCATTGCTATATTTGATAGATACTAGGACGAACATCATGTTTAGTGTTTGCCTATGTGCTAGACTTTAATCCAATCCTAAGAAATCCCATTTTGGAGGAAAAATAGCTAAAAAGAACACTAGTGATCCATGTCAAGTTATAAGAAATTTCCTAGTGTCTTTGTTTAGAAGGAAGTGAATTTCTATTCCATTATCTTTCGCTAAAGGTGAACATGTAGTTGCTCAAATCCTATGGATGGAACATCAAGACTATGGCATAAAACCCCACAATATTCCAAATCAAATGTGCCAATACAAATGCTATAGCCATAGAAAAAATTCAAGGAATCTTGCTTAAAAAGAAAATATCAATTGGTATCATGTCCAAATCTATTGGAAATCATTTTCTAGATAAATCCCTATCAATCCTTGAGTTCTAGTGATTTTATCTGAAGAAGTTTCGAAACATCATATCATTCTATTTCGAAACCTTTGATTCAAAAAAGTTTAGATCCTTCATGTCTTTCAAATCTATCATTGGTTAAATCAAAGGGCTTCGCCGTCAATCTCTTAGATCTCAAAAAATTGATAAATGATATATTCTTGATGGCATATAGTATTCATGTCTTGAATCATTTATAATGCTATTTTTCTTGTATGAAATAACTTGATTATCTTTGTGTGACAAATGAATACTTGAGTATGAAATCATGCTTTATTTGCTAAAGGATCATCTTGCTTCTTGAAGTTATCTATATGTAATGATCCTATGTGATTACAAGTATGGCTAAGATTATCAAAAGACAAATGTATGTTCTTAAGGCCTATCTTTAATGTCTCTTGCATGAAATCTGCCATAACTCGTTTAGATTTATGTTTTTGGATGACCACTTATTCTTTGAATATATATATGAGTGCATGTGGTTCATTCCTCAAATTTATGATCATTGTCATATTTTACTCTTGCGAAAATCATTTGAATTGAGACAAATTGTTATTCTATTTTTATATGAAAAATGTTTCTATGGCTAAAACCTCCTATGTGAGTTTAAGGGGGAGTTTTTCAAAGAGAGTCTTTCTATTTCACTCTTATATTGATCATTTGATGTATATGCCTCTTTTTATGATGAATGGCTATGCATTTGATCTAGCACTTTGATTGCTTAAATATTAGTGATTTCTTGAAAAAATATAGATCGGCTCTAATATGATCATGAGTATGCAATATGGTATGATTTTTTTTAATTTTGGCATCTCATGAATAAGGTTTCTTTATATGGCATGTGCTCAAAAATCTTCTATGATGCTAATTATGCCATCTTAAGGGGGAGCTATCTCTAGTTGTTATAAAAGAAGCATTGAAAAAGTCTTGTGATTTGTGAAATCATTTGAAATGTTTTTATTTAAAAATGATGTTTTTCAAACTATTGTTGGGGGAGAGAGATTATCTTTTGGTTTCAGGGGGAGCCTCAGTGTGTTTCAAAAAGGGGGAGTCCTCATCTTATTTGATATTCACAAAAAAGGAGAGATAAAATGACAAAATTGATTTTCACATTTTTTTCATAATTGTTTTGTCATCATCAAAAAGGGGGAGATTGATATTTCACTCTTAGTAATAAAATGGTTTTGATAAATGACTATATGAAAATCAATTTTTACTATGTGGATTATATGAATGAATTTTTAGTATATAAGTCTTAAAGCAAGATATGAAATCCTATAGAAGAAATATTGAGTATGGTTGAGAGAGTGATTTGTTTCAAAATATACTTTTGATAATCTCAACTTGCTTGTTGAGAGTGATTTGCTTCAAAATATACTTTTGATAATCTCAACTTGCTTTCAAGATAATCAAAATAAGGATTCAAAAGAATCAAATGAGGATTTGTTAAGAATTCAATATTTTCAAAAGGATAGTCGACTATGTGGTCCATTCTGTTGACTATGCCTGAAAATAGTCGACTAGTCTATTTGATCTGTCGACTATTCGAGGCATCTATCGACTATTTTAGCATCTGTCGACTATCGAGTAAGGATAGTCGACTATGCCTTTTCATCTGTAGACTATTTTTGTTCATAAAATTAAAAGATTTCTTTATATTTCTGCATCTGTTGACTATGCAAGTGTATCTGTCGACTATTGGATATTTGTGTTATAAGATAGTCGACTATTCGTTTTTGTCTGTCGACTATTTCTTGTTTTACTTGTAAAAATAGTCAACTATGCATTTTCTTCTGTCGACTATTTCTTTTTGCAGAAAGCTATAATGGCTAGTTTTTCAAATTTCAACGGTCACAAACGGCTACATTTATTTTCAATCTTTTGGGAAGCCTATATATACAACTCAAGGAGCATCAAGAGAAGGTTAATGGATGGAAACAAGTTGGTGTAAAGAGTTCAAATCATTTTTACTCGAGCTTATAAAATTCACGCTTTCACTGTTGTATTTTTCTCTCTAAGGCTTTGTTGTTCTATCATTGTAAATTTATTGTTAAGCCTTGTTTTCATTGTGAGAGAATTTGTAACTAAGAGTGTTAACTCTTAGCTTCTCTCTTTCATTTATATCGTTTCTATTTTCCTAGCTTATTATGCTAGAGGACTTGCTATTTGAAGCAAGGGGTTGATATTCCTAGCTTGTGTAGCTAGATGGACCATTTGAGTGGGAGGTTTTGTATTTTCTAGTCTTGGACTAGAGGACCTACTTGGTTTAAGTAGGGGGTTTTAGTGGATGGTTTGAAAAATCCTTAGTGAGGAGATAAGGTAGTGGATTAGGCTTGGGTTAAGCCGAACCACTATAAATCTTGGTGTTCTTGTGTGCTTCTGTTCTTTAAATTATCTTTATCCTTCCAAGCATTTCATTATTCCTCACTTGGTTCACATATTTATCTTTGTAAACTTACATTTGTCATTTTTATATATTTCACGTTTTATTTCATAAAACCTCAATTTGTGTTAAAAAGCTTTTCAAGTTCAATTAAGTTTTTAAAATCACCAATTCACCCCTCTCTTGGTGTGTGCCATAGCACCTCTCAGTTTAACAGGGCTCGTGCTTCAGTAATTGGGACATGTGGAACACGTTGTGGATATTTGATAATGCTACAGGTAAAGCTATTTGATAAGCTACTGGTCCAATTTTCTCCAAAATTTCGTATGGACTGATATATCTTAGGCTTAGTTTTCCTTTCTTTTTCCCTCAAATCACCGTTTTGAATGGGGAGATCTTCAAACATACCTTATCATCGATTAAAAATTCCAATTTTCATCTTCATTGGTTAGCGTACGACTTCTGAGGACTTTGACTTGTTCTTATTTTCTCCTAAATTCTCTTGATCTTTTCAGTGGTGGTTTGAACTGTTAGAGATATGCCCCACAAGCCAATTATATTTACATGTAATTGATCATATTTTATATTGTGACTCTTTATCTTCAATCAATTATTATTGCAAGGCATTATATTTTTGTTTGTCATTGATGGTTGTCTTTATTATTTCCATATTTGACAAAGTCCATAGATCATATAGGCTCATGGAATATGGTCGTGTATGGAGATGACGATCATGAAACATGTCGTAGAGTTATTAGGATTGGACACTAATAACTCGGATAGACTAGCATATATGATGCATGCTCAATTAGGAGAATGTCTTGTTTCATGGACATTGGTGTGTGGACACTAGTGCATATATGTGGGTGCTTATTATAAGAATAAGTACATTGAACTGACCCGCTACAGAATTCCTAATGGTAATTGTTGATTATCGAATTGGAATTTCTGTGTTGCAATAGTGCAGATTGGTCCTTAGACTTGAGATATCATGGTAGTCTTATATTTAACTGGTTACGCTTTGGTTCTTTTTTGGATTCCAATGGAGTCATTAACAAATTATCACTGGGCGTAACTTTATCACATATGAAGGCTTGTGAATGTCGAAATAGGATTCATCACTTATCGACAAGATGAGAAGATGTCCTATGTATTCCGATGATTTAATGACTGAGGAAATCCTTGGCCAAGGTGAGATGGAAATCAAAAGGTGTTTTGATTTCATCGAACAAGTCATAAATCTAGAATGGATACATAGTTGTTGAATGACTAGGGTTTCGTCATAAAACCATACCCTAAATTCAATCGGGACATAGTTGATGAAAGGATTTTACTGTACGGTAATTGCAATAGAAAAGGTCCGTGTTTTTCATCGTTGGCTAGGTGTTCATGGCATGTTGCTAGACGTTAACCATGATATATAGGGTTTTAGAATTAATATGATTAATTCTAAAACTATTAATTAAAGAGTTTAATTAACAAGCCCATGAGATGAGTTAATTATGAAGCCCATAAGTTTAATTAAAGAGTTTAATTATTCTAATGAGTTAGGCCTTCATATAGCCCAATAGAATTGGCCATACATCTAACCTAATGGTGGACCTAAGGGGTCACACACTTGGGTCGAGCCAGTTCCACAAATTAAAAGAGAGATACGGCCCAATATGATTATGAGCCGGACCTAAATCGTTTAGGGTTTTTCCAAAGGCATAATTAGGGTTTTTACTCTATAAATAGGCCACTTTAGAAGCTGGAAAAATAAGGAGAAATTCAGATCTCTCATTGGAGGCGCCTAGGGTTTGCTAGCACTACTCAAGGCGTTGTGGAAAGGGTCGATCGTGTGGACCGACTTGGAGGAGTCTACGCTTGCAACTCTACGGATCAAATAAGGCAGAATCGAAGCTACGCGGTTGGCCGGATTCTAACATGAACTATCTCAGGTCCAATCAATCATGTTTCCCTAATTTCTACCTAGCAAAGTAGAGTTTTGCATTTTCGCTCCTATAATGCCTCGTAGGGGGTCATTCCAATACTACTATGGTGCCCGTTGTTGTAGGCAAATTCAATTAGTGGTAGATGCTTCTCCCAACTTCCTAAAAAATCTAGAATGCACGCTCCTAACATGTCCTCTAGCGTCTGAATCGTTCGCTCGGATTGTCCATCAGTCTAGGGATGATCAGTCGTGCTAAGTTTCAACTGCGTTCCCATACATTTGTGGAAACTTTCCCTAAATCTTGATGTGAATCGTGGGTCTTGTTCTGATACTATGCTTGTAGGGATTCCATGCAATTGAATGATTTCTTCAATATACAGTTGTGCTAGCACATGTATCGGCTGCCCTATTTTAATAGGCAAGAAATGAGCTGATTTTGTCAATCGATCTACTATCACCCCGATAGCATCATTTCCCTTGGGACTTCGAGGTAGGTTGGTCACAAAGTCTGTGGTGATGTGATCCCATTTCCACTCAGGAATGTCCAGAGGTTGCAGTAATCCTCCTGGGCGCTAATGTTCGATTTTGATGTGTTGACAAGTATCGTATTGCGCCACATATTGAGCCACATCCCTTTTCATCCTAGGCCACTAATAAACTTCCCTAAGGTCCTTATACATCTTCATGGACCCTGGATGTACGGTATACCTAGCTTGATGAGCTTCCCCTAAAATGATTTGCCTCAAGTTTTGATCTCTCGGCACATATGTCCTTCCTCAAAATTGAAGTATACCATTGCAGTAATTGAATTCAGGTTCCTTTACTTGATCATTTTTGTCTATCCACTGATTTCTTCTTGTGTACATCTGGAGAGCTAATCTGATTTGGTTCATTACACCAAATTGGATTGTCAGATTTGCCAAATACCCTTTGGTTGGTTTAGGCTTAACACTTACTATCAGATGACTAAATTCTTCAATCATTTGCCATTCTTTAACCATCATACTTACCAAAATTTCTTAACTCCTTTGACTAACGGCATCTGGGACTACATTTCCTTCCCTAGATGGTAGGAAATGATACAATCATAATCCTTCAAGTTTTTCATCCATCTTCTTTGTCGCATGTTTAATTCCTTCTGGGAGAATATGTATTTCAAGCTTTTGTGGTCTGTGAAAATTTTGAAATGTTCCCCGTATAGGTAGTGTCTCCATAACTTCAAAGTGTAGATTATGGCTGGTAATTCCAGGTCGTGGGTTGGATAGTTCTGCTCGTGCTTTTTCAGTTGTCGGGATCTGTAAGCTATTACCCTTTCATCTTGCATTAGGACACATCCCAAGCCTATTCCAAAAGCGTCACTATACACCACATATCTTCTTGATTCCATTGGCATTACTAATGTAACACCCCGTCCCATCGAAGGACGTGTCACTATGCTGGGGTCCATCGTATACATACATAATCCCTTTACTTATACATCAAATGCCGTATGTCAAAGGGAAACCCCCCAGCAAATCATTCACAATGCGGAAGCAATAATCGAAACCTGATACGGTACATACTTGAATTCACTATATTTAAAACAATATAAGAAATCCGTACCATATATTACCATCATATCCTCAAGTACATAAATACATTGATACATATCTCCCGAGATAACATCTAACACCCTAGGTGCAATCTTATGAAACCTCGAATACATACATCATCATTTTTCAATAATTAAAATACCCGATCCACCTGCTGAATCCATCGGCCACGCTATCACGTGCCGTCATATCTCAACCTGCTCCTTGCCCTAACTGCAAGTCTCAACTGGAACATTGAATGTTCCAGGGGCATAACCCATTAGAAGATGAAACTTCTAGTGAGGGTCTAAAAACATATATATATGATGCATGATGCAATAATATGAATAAACATATACCCATAATGTAACTTCCCAGGCATCCCCAACCCGGCTAGGAATCTTAGGCAAATCCCGAACCTCTGCGGGATAGGCCTAACGTTATTCCCTCAACGCCCTAGGGGAATTACGGCTACACTCTGAGGGTATCATCCCATCCCCATGCACAAGTTTCAACATGACAATAATATCGTGCAATGTAAATATCACGACTTTCAATGCAATATGACAAATGAATATTGCAATTCATAAATAGCATGCATATATAACAATCATATCATGAATATAAGTTCTTGTGAGAATACCACTCACCTTTGCTCAGAGATAAAGATATCTTGAAAAGCGTGCATCGCCTCGATATGTGTGCCCCACCTCGATTCTCGTGCCAACTCTCAAAAGTTGCACCAACCTTATCATCTCGATCTCCTCAATCATAAAATACCATTTAATTACTAAATATCCTCAATATGCCATTTATTTCCTATTTCCTTTCATTTTCCTTCATTTTTCCTTCTAAAAATCCTAATAAATATATCGAGACTATTTCCTCAAATCTAACTTCACAACAATTCATTATATGCTATGAACTTTCAAGGAAAAATACTGAACTTACCCAGATATTGCGTTTTCATGCAAAACGAGGCACTTTGATGCTAGAAACGAGACCTAGGGAACTCTAAATCCCATGATTTTTCTACAGGAGCTAGATCTAGAATTTAGAGGAATTTAACAATTTTTTTCAGAATTTTTGGAGTCCGGACTTGCCTACACTCGCCCTCAGAAGTTGATCCACGTGCCCCCACTCGTGGGGCCCAACTGGCGCGTGTGGCCCACGCGCCGGTCTTCTTCAAGCTCCAGCTCGCCGGACTGATTGCGCTGCCTTCCGTTTAATAGCCATATCTTCTTCATCCGACCTCCGTTTTGCTCCCCGTTTGTTCCTACACCTTCATCTCTTCATCCTCTACAAGATGGTACCAAAAAATCCCTCAAACCGAGCCATTTTCAGACTGCTCCAAGCGATTTTCCGGCGAAGCTCATTTTTCCGACGAAGCTTCGGATCTCCCTCAACTCTCAACCAAAATGGCTCAAATTTGGCAGAAATTAAGCTTGAGACTTGGGCAACAAAAGCCCCTTAAAATGGAATGCCAATGCATTCGATAAGTGGGTCGATTTGAAGCTCAAAATAACCCTAAGTTTCGGCCATCTTTGAACGCCTATTTATAGGCCTTTTCGAGCAACCAAATGCCCTTGGCCGAGCAACCCATCAACCTTAGAGTTCAAACCTACCTTGGATCGACCTTAATCGAGCTTGGCGACCAAGAAAAGCCCACTTGCAGGCCGCGACAATCCGACCACTCGAGTGGTCTTTGCCCCCTCCTTCCTTTACAAAAAATCCTCCCCGACCAAGCCTCGTGCCATCCCTACGGTTGGATCGGCCGAAATCGATGACCAGAGACTTGATGGTGATTGGCCAAACTTTTGCTTAATTGCACTTTGGCCCCTCCAGTTTTGGCTATTTCATTTTAGCCCATTCCACTTAACCCCTCAACTTTCCTTTATTGCATTTAGACCCAAAAAGTCCTAAAACATCATTTTGACCCTTGAAGATTCAAAAAATACCTCATTTCGGCCTCCCTCTAGCAATTTCTAAAAATTGCACTTAGGCCCGAATCTTCGTTTTAGCCTCAAACCCATTCGTTTCTTCCTGAAACCTCTGAAGGGTTGTTCCACATGAAAAACCGAAGCCCCCTCAAGTTTCCGTTGAATTCCGAAAAGTCATCTATGAAAATTCGGTATTGCAGCCTAATTAGCAGTTGCCTTTTTAGCTGTACCGAAAATCGTTCCCGATCCGATTTCTTTCGGCACCATAAATCCTATCTCGGGGTGCTCATTAATACCATATCATTTTCCTTTGGTATTTCGGCTCCAGGGTACTCCCGGCAGTCGATTCAGTCATCTTATACGGTAATAAATTACCGTTTTACCCCAAATTTATCCTTAAATTCCATTTTTACCCCAAGATAAATTACCCTTGAGTCTTTTAGAATTTATCGGGTATTATAACTAAGATTGGTGTCGTGGTCAATCGTGCCTTAAGCTCTTGAAAGCTTTGCTCACACTTTTCGTCCCATATGAACTTATCTTCCTTTTGCATCAATCTGGTAAATGGAGCAGAGATCTTTGAGAATCCTTCCACGAATCTTCTGTAATATCCAACTAATTTGAGAAAACTCAAAATTTCTCCTACGATCTTAGGTGCTTGCCAATTTTGAACTGCTTCTATTTTTGTTGGATCGACAGTTATACCTTTCACAGAAATTATATGTCCAATAAATGCTACCTGAGTAAGCCAGAATTCACATTTTGAGAACTTGGCGTACAACCTGTGGTCCTTTAAGGTTTGCATTACTATCCTCAAATGCCCTTCATGCTCACTCTCATTTGCAAAGTATATCTAGATATCATCAATGAATACTATCATGAACCTGTCCAAATAAGGTCTAAAGGTTCAACTCATCAAATCCATGAATGCAACAGGTGCATTTGTTAATCCGAATGGCATCACCAAATATTCATAATGACCATACTGAGATCAAAATGCGGTCTTCGGTACATCTTCCGGCATAATCCTCATTTGGTAGTATCCTCATTGAAGATCTATTTTTGAGAATACCTTGGCTCCATGAAGCTGATCAAACAATTCCTCAATCCTAGGGAGTGGGTATTTATTCTGTATGGTTACCTTATTTAACTGCTAATAATCAGTACACATTTGTAAGCAACCATCCTTTTTCTTTACGAAAAGTACCAGAGCTCCCTTAGGTGATACACTTGGTTTAATAAATCTGTTGTCGGTTAAGGCCTGTAATTGCTTTTTCAGTTCTCTCATCTTAGCTAGGGTCATTTTGTATGGGGGTATTGACATAGGCTGAGTGTCTGGTACAAGGTCTATCGAGAATTCAATATCTCGTCGTGGTGGTAACCCATGTAAGTCTTCGGGACAAACCTCAAGGTATTCATTCACAATTCCCACCACTTCCAACTCAGGACTTTTCTTACTTAATTCAGGTTTTGCTGTTTGTACTGCTTGCAAAGTCATGCCTTGCTTTCCCTTATTTTTACTATTCTGGCCTTGAAATATAACTCACTTTCCGCTAGGTTTGAGTAATCTCACCATTTTATTCTTACAATCTACCATAGCTTCATGTAATGATAGAAAATCCAGTCCTATAATTATGTCAAAATCTTAAATGTCCAGTACTGTTATCTATCTTAAGATTTTCTCCTCCCATACTGAAAATACATCCTTGGCAACCTGTCACTGTTTCTAGGGTCGTACCCACGGGACTAGCTATAACCATTTGATATCCCAATTCCTTTGGTTCTAACTTTAAACTGCCTACCGATGCATATGAGAGAAATGAATGTGTATCACCAGGGTCTATGAAAGCACGAACTGGAATATCTAAAAAAAATAGTGTACCTTCAATAACTGCAGGGTTGGTCTCAACGTCCTCATAGGTTATGTTGTACACACAGGCTTGACGAACATTTTGTGCTCCCTCGCTCAGCTGCTCTATCTTTTGCCTCTTTGGGCACTCTCGCAAGATATGCCCAGGTTGTCCACAATTCTAGCATACAATCTTCCCTTGATACCCAACTCAGGGTGTCTCCTTGCTCATCTAACAGTTCCTATTGATGTGGCCTTCCTCGCCGCAGCCAAAACACTTTATGAAGTATTTCCTTCCCAGGTGTTTCTTCTTGCATCAAGAACATCTTCCTTCATATTTGGTTTGAGACATTGAATTTCCTGTCTTACTACCCTTTCTTCCTTTCTCAACTCTAATCATCCTCACTCATTAAACATTTCCTTAAACCCTGCCCAAGTGTAGATTGGTGCGTCTTCATCTTCGTCCTCATGCTCATGAGGAGATCTTAATAGTGAATGCTCGGTTGACTACCACCATTGCCCTTCTTCTTTCTCTAGCAGAAAAACAGCGTATCTTACTTTTTCCTCCTCGCTACCCTGAAGATGCTGAAGTAGCTTTTCTGTTTGCTCGAGCCAATACTCAGTTGAGCTGGGATCATTACAAACTCTACCTTTAAACACAGGGGGTCTGAGATGTCGATATCGGTCTAACGTTGTGATCGTATGTCGAGTAGGTTCCTCTCTACTCACATAAGTTAGCATATTCTCTAGAAATCTTTCCATTCTTTCAAGCAAATTTTCACCAGAGCTTGATTCCCCAATGTACTTCCCATTTAACCCTAGGTGATTTCTATGGTCACCCTGACTCTCGAGATTACCTTCCTCTCTTCTCCCATACCCATTGATGACCGGATCTCGGGGTTTTCGTGTTTTCACCATCTGGAGTGAATCTCGAAAATAAGTTATACACGAACGAGATTGATTCTTAAAAAGAAACACAATCTTATTCCTTAAGACAAAGACAAACTACGTAGCATTAAATTCTAACACATCAAAAAGAAAATAAGCATAACATTTTATTATTCCCTTTTTTTTTTCTTCGGCCTGTAGATCCATGGCTCCTTATAACCTATGTCATCGTTCAATTCTGTTGGGGGTCATTCTTCATCCTCATGAGACTCCTCGTCAAAACTAATACTGATGAAAATCTCCTCGTCTTTGAGTTTCGCAGTGACGACATCTTCCTGAGCTCCTTCATCCATGGCCTCTTCATACAAATCCACATACTGCGCTCGAATTCTTACCCAAAAGTCACTATAAGGGAATTCCCGAGAATCTTTTTTTTTTCAAGTTCATCACGCACGGTGCTTCAAGAACAATCTTCACATGCTCTAACATGCCCGATACATGAGATGATTGAACGAACAATCTTCACATGCTCACACAAGACGTCACTCACGGTGATTCCAAGAACAGTCTTCACATGCTCACAAGATCCCAAAACCCATGTCTTGCCAATTTAACTAACAAGATCAATAGTCTTAAACTAAATGAGACATAATATTACACAACAGATATAATAACATCAAAATACCATGGACTGCCACGAGGTTCATACATAGTGTTTCCACATCAAAATAAGTATTACAACGTTAAAAAGGAAACAACATTATCACGTTAAACACCGTCAGCCCTCAATTGGCCCCATCCTCGCCTTCGCTGTAGTCCCTAGCTGGAACATTAACTGTTCCAGGGACATAACCCAAATTAGATGATGAAACATCTAAGTGATGGCATGATACAGTTACTGAATGCATGAATGATTATGAGCATGGCATATACAGACAACACGCAACATGTCTAACTTGAGAAATCTCCCTAGCATACTCAATCTCCCGTGAAAATCGTTCCACATCACCTCGTTGGGATTGACCTTGCCACTGAAAGTAAAGCAAGATCGCTATGGGGTAAACAATGTAGTTCAAAATGTTTAAACCTTACCCTGATCCTGGCAATTGGATCAACGTCATAATCAAGCAACACATCGCCAACTTGAGATCATATACCATACACAATTATGTTAATTAATTGTTGCATCTATTTCAATCTTAATGAAACGCTTTTAATAAATTGAAAATTTGTATAATTTTGGAAAAACAAAATTGTTTTAATTGTGTTGAGCTTGGGCTCCATCCATTAGTCTAACTAACAAGGCTCAATAGGCCTTGGATCAACCAATGCATTTCAAACATACACTAGCAGCCCAATAATTAATAAATTATCTAATTAACAGGCTCGACCCATTTTAATCACGACCTATAGGTGTCATACATTCATGGATCGGATAAAAATAATAAAAAATTGCAAAACAATTTAGCTGAGCACCACTTGAGGGTATGGAACGCACGGGGCCACTGAAGAGTCAGCCTGGGTACTTCACATGGACCCCAGGGAAGGGCCAAAACAAGGCCCGAGGTAGCTGGATGGGTCCCGCGGCTACTGGATGTGCCTGTCACACAGGCTGTCAGCAGCAGGAGGTGTGGCTTGTGCATGGGTCGCGCGGGTCACGGGTCGCGCCTGCCCCTGACCTTACACTGCGGGTGCTCAAGATAGCGCCTGTGCACGCATGACCATGCCATGCCAGGGCCTTACACGTGCTGGGCTGCCCCTAGCAATGCCCTGCTTGCATGGGGTTGGCTTGGTTGCGCCAATCAACCCTCCAGTGCATCCATATGCACCTCGATCACAGTTTTTCCCTTTTTCGTGTCATACACGATCTTTTGCCCTTTCACTAAAAATGTTTTGCAATCCAAAAAAAATACAAATGCAACAATTATTCAATTATTTCACAAATAACAACATAATCGAATCTGCACGTAAGCAATTGAAATATTTCGACGATGGCTCTGATACCACTGAAAGTAAAGTAAGATCGATACGAGGCAAGCAGCATAGTTCAAAATTTTTGAACCTTACCCCAATCTCGGCGATTGGATCAACATCAAAATCAAACAATCACATACATAATAAAAGAAATCTAACCTTTAGATTTTCGAGTCGTTCACAGATTCGAACCATCCGAGCTTTCGGCCTCTAACTTGTGATACGCGACACTCGTTCGTTAGCAAGGAGAGCGGAATGGGAGTGTTGACTCCTTCTCCTAACAAGGCTTGTGAATGGACGGGTAAAGAACATATTTTCAACTCTTGAAAACCATAAAATAAAAGCTTGATATGGGCATCCCATAAAGGGTTATTTATAAAGGAGCAACCTCCTAGGGTTTCCTAAACCCTAATAGACATGGATTGGGCTAGTCCATTAATTCTAGTTCAACTAGAATCTCAAGTGAGCTAATCCTAGTCTAACTAGAAATATAATTAAAGTGGCCCAAATCTAATTCAAGTCCAAATATTTAATATTTAATTTTTGGCCCAAATCTAATTTAACACAAATAAAATATTTATTATTTAATATTTGACCCAAATCTAATTTAGCCCAAATATTTAATTTGATTTAATATTTGGCCCAAATACTTTATTTAGCCCAAGTATTAAATTAAGCCTAAATTATTAAATTAGAAACTCTCTAATTTAATTAATTTCCATTTTAGGAAACTCTTTCCTTTATGACGACCCCTCGTCATATCGACGTCATTACGTCTATTTATTCTTTTCCTGTGAGAACCTACGACGACACAACTTCTTGCTGAAATGTCTCACTCAATCATATGTTCGCTCTCCTAGTTTGTGTCAGGGACCGTGCTTATTGCGTATGACTCATTAGGCTTCCGAATATGTTAGCAATGTGTCGGTACGAACACATAAGACAAGATTGGCCTCTAGCAAGGTATCATGCCTACCTAATTATTCAGAAGGATTCATAATCCACAAATAACATTTCACAAGTATGGTTACCGTGTAATTCGATCCTCTCGTCAATGTATCCTATGTGATCTCAAGTTGGCGATGTGTTGCTTGATTAGGATCACATAAGTTTTCTTCGGTCTTCTAGATATCCTCTCTTAATAGAAAGTGAATCAATAACTTTTTATTGATCTCTTTCACCATGGCCATGGATTTAAAGTGAATATCCACCGAAGGCACCTTAAATACATCATCCTCTATCAAGGGATAGACGAGTCCCATCTTGATTATGCACCCATCTCCATAAGCCTTACGATATGCCCAACGATCGCCCACGTGCAGTCTTTGTCTAGGCCCATTAAAACGATGTCAAAGCATACCAGTCTTCTTATGAGAGGACTATGACAACTGTCATGTCCAGTGACACGTTCTCCAACATTGGTCACCTATGTACTTGTCTAGGCATCCCATGTCTATGGGTGTGAGACCTCCATTGCTAACATATAGAAAAAACATAGCACATACAAGTCTAACTACAATTTTCAATGTCCATTTTTGATATTGCTACGACTTGGGACATTTAATGATGTCGAGAAACTGTGATGCATCATCTCACATCTTTCTAGATTAATCACATTATACATCATATGGAGTTCTATCTAGTTTCATCCGATCATTACATTAATAACAAGAAACTAATAGAACGACTTCTTGTAGAATTAAATAACTCTTTATTCAATAATAAATATGATTACAAATGTCAGTGTACAATTTGTCCAATCTGATTGGGTCTAGAGCACTTACAGTAACAACCACAACATACTTAATCCCCAGGTGTCCATCCACATCACCTGATGACTGGAATTAACCTTTCCCCATTCTCAAGAAGACCTCATCCCGTCCCCACAGACATAACAACGACATGAATTCAACATAGTATTGATATGAAAATCACACGCCGTGCACCACTCTTTTATAAGTAAAACCAGTTAATGCAAGACATCACATGTTCAATATGCATATGATGCGAATACTGTTAAGTAAAAACTCTTACGAGAAACATCCCAAGTTCTGGAAGGTATAATCGTTCGCTGGAACTAGTCTAAACACATGCAACCTAAGTTCAAGAGGGTAGAACCGCTCGCTTGAACCCACTACACTCACACTAAAACACTTACAAGACAAAGGGTAAGACTGGATCGAACCACTCACCTTATTTGAAAAAACAATTTGTGCCTCGTGATGCGTGTTTGGCTTCGAAAGTCGTGTAATCCTTTCTTTTAACTGTCAAATCATCTCCTATTTACTGTCATGTCTATAAACATCCCTAAAATAATTTTAGAAAAGTATTAAAATTAATTTCGGAAGAAGAACGTACCTCACGCGCCCTCAAACGCCAAGAGTGTGGCTAAGGGTAGAGTCCACTCGTGCAACACGCGTGGGCTGTCTTCTCCGGTCATCTTCTTTAACGACGGCTGTCGGTGACTGCTCTAATGGCTAAACCAGCTACACTATCTTAAAGAGCTCCTCAGGGTGATCCTAGGAGTGTCCCTAAATGCCTAAAAGCACCACCAGAAAGGCCTTTAATGGTTGGTTGAAGGTCTCAGTTCCGGCGAGCTCGATTTTTCGGCCAGCTTATTAAAACCCCGTGAAACCTATGCCAATCTCCTCCAAACTCTCCATAAATGGTTCTTAGAACTCAAAGAACAAAAGCCCTCTATCCTTGATGCTCGATTCAAGCTAAAATGCCTTGAATTTCTCCCAATTGTTTTTTAAACCCTTGGCTTCGGTTGAGTTATTTATAGGCGAAATCCTTTCACAAACTGCCAAAACTCGAGCTTGCTTAACCCCCAAGGCCTAGATCTTGCCACTAAGTGGCTCGAATAACCCTAAATCATGAGAAAAATCCTTCAAATATCTGGCCAAACTTTTGATCACTTCCGCCATTAATTTCGATTATATTGTCGTCGTGCTCGACCAATAGCCACCCCCAAATGAACCATCATGACCTGGAGGCTATTCTAGAGCCTCCAGACTACCTTCATGTTGGCTAGAGGAGGCTAGCAGGAGGCCACAGGGCAGCTGGTCGATTTCCCACTACTTTTTGCAAAATTTGTACTTTCACCCCCTAACTAATTTTCAAATGCATTTTACCCCTTTCCTTCATACCCCTTAAGTTTCCATCAATTCCACTATGGCCTACAAGTTCCAAACTCTTCATTCCCCCCTATAGGTTTTGGAAAAATCATCATTTGGACCTCCCTCAAGTAGTTTTCGCATTTTACACTTTGGCCCACATGCCCCTAATCGCGTATTTTTTATCCCAAATCCTCGTGAATCTCTTAGTTTTGACAAACCCTAATTATTGGGCATTTTTATCTTCCTTGTTTTGCTCTAGCGTGGTCACTTACCTCTTTCGTTCATGTTTGAAAATTACACATGGGCCCTAAACTATGATAAACCTCCTTTTGACTCCTCAATTTCTAGAATACCTTTGATATAAAATACTGTATATTACAAGCATCTGTCGACTAAGCCTTTATTTTTATGTTATATCTGTCGACTAACATTCTTAATCTATTGATAATTTATTTCACTAGTTCTTATAATGGCTAGTTTTTTTAACGTATTTAATGCTCCCAACCACCACTAACGATCTAATTTTTGTCTCATCTCTCCATCAACTTTAAATAGGTGGTCGAAGCATCATTTAAAGCCCTTATATGATTTAATACTTAACTACCAGGTCTCCAAGAAGTGATAGAGCTTTAATTTTCTTGTGTTTTCTCGTATCAAGTGTAAAAGCTGTGCTTCTCTTGTTTTTATCTATATTCTAGCCTTGTAGTTTTATTGAGAGAACTTGTAACTATGAGGTCAAGCTCTTAGAACTCTCATTTTACTATTGTATTCATTTGTTCCAAGCTTGTGGAGCTTAAGGGACTATCTAGGTGATAAGAGGTTGTATTATTTCCTAGTCTTTGGACTAGAGGACCTACTTGGTTTAAGTATGAGGTGTTAGTGGATTTAGTTAAAAAATCCTTAGTGAGAAGTTAAGGTAGTGGACAAGGCTTGGATAAGCCGAACCATTATATATCCTTGTGTTCTTGTGTGCTTGTTTTATTTAATCTCCTTTTAGCTCTCTCACATCCCTCACTTGTTTCTTATAACATTCTTTTACATTGTTTAAAGTATTGAAAATCATCATTTCTTTTTAAAATCACCAATTCAACCCCCCTCTTGGTGTGTACCCTAGTATTTATTTTCCATCATTAAGACCACCTTGCAAGACCCGATATCATACAACCATATGCAATAAATATCGAAACCATTCCATAGGGAGTTTAGCAATATAACATAGAAAGAGTTCTAATTCTAATGAAGAAATTGAATGTCTCCTGAGGCAGCAACCGTTGCTCCCAATAACTCCCGAATAGCTCTACTAGGTAGTTTCCTACTACCTAGAATAGCAAGTCATATGACTAATTTATCCCCTAAAAGTTCAAGGGACCTAGTTAGTCTATGCTCCAAGTAGAGGATGAAACCAACAAGAATGCCTATGTGCTAGCCAGGCTTCTTGTTGGTGATTCAAGCTGGAAATGGGTTCTAATCAAAGAAAACCAAATCCAAATAGTCTCACTATTAGATTGGTATTGCTACAATAGCAATGGGGAATTCGATGGAGAAAAAGGGGAGCAATGGATGAAGGATTTCCATTATTTGGGAATAGGAAAAAGAAGAAAAAGAGGTCTGGTATAGAGAAAAACATAGCAACCCTTGCGACAACTAACAACAAAAAGCTATCTTTATTCTTCTTTCATTTTTCCCGTAAATATCAACACATCTAAAACCCTAATCGCACAACAATCAGAAAAACAACTAGGAGAGAGGGGGAAGACAATCTAAAAGCATCAAGGATGCACATCGTCCTTTTGTTGTCCTCCCCAGCCACGCATCGTCCAATTCCGTTGCAGAAATAAGAAGAGATCGTGTCAAATTGCGACCCTCACTATTAGAAATGGTCGACAGCTCAAAGAAAATGGTCGACCAATTCACAATGACCGCCATTAATTCTTAATGGTCCTTTCACTATCTCATAATGAAACTAAGACCCTTGTTAACTCTTAATGGCATGCCTATCAACTTTTAACAATTGCTCTATTTAATTTGATTATTAAACCTGATCCATTAACGCTTAGTCAACCAC
Organism: Diospyros kaki; assembly: GCA_036245055.1. NCBI lineage: Eukaryota > Viridiplantae > Streptophyta > Magnoliopsida > Ericales > Ebenaceae > Diospyros > Diospyros kaki. Next base: position 9,422,215 of record BSEG01000010.1, read on the forward strand.
AACTCTCGTATATGTGTGTCACCTTCTAAGTTCACCACTAAGTAGCAATCAGGACATGCCTAACTCTTCGATGTCGACCAAACACTTTAGTGTACAATGAGCATCTCTCCATCTCCCCGATGAACCCCGAAAGACCCTGAGTGATAACTAGCATTATATCAGGGCAATATTACTAGTAATGAGGTCATACTTCAATAGAGAACTAATTTGGGCTTTCAATTCTTGTGTACTATAATCCCTTAATCGACTAACATCCCGATCGAGTGAGAGTCATGGACTGATCAAACCCACTAACTCGATAGCTATGCCAAGATCTAGCGTGGTGTTATCGAGATGACACATCGACACTCTCGACATTGAAAACACATTTCCAATCATGTGTACCCTAGATAGGAGTTTGTACAATCACAACCACCATTAATCGCATATGATGTTCATCTCATGCCGAAGGTTGTCGAATCCCATTAGCAATCACCTATCTCCATACGTTACTGTAGAGAGACCACACAATGCATTTCCTACTCGGTAACTATGCAGTTCTTAGCAAAGGCAAATCTCATGCACCAACATACAAGACAATTGTATTACCTACGGTGTAAGGACCAATAACACAATTGAAGTCAGTAACAGATCATAGATCCTCTCATCCATGTGATTTATCACTTGCATCGTATTTAGTAGATGTTCCACTAACATCTACCCCACATGTCTACTATATCTATCTCATGAATTATGGCATGCGACTCACCATCCTTTATCATTTGTATCTAATACTAATTAAAGGTAGTAACCCATGTGCTAATTCGTAATTGATTAATCATAGCCCTCTTCTAAGAAATCTAAGGACTAGGAATACCTTTAAGTAATCCTTAATCCAAAAGTCTTTATAACATATTCTTAACATTTGAAAATAAGACTATCATCAGAAAATCTAAGGGCTCATTCATATAATTGATTGGAGAGGTATGAATGAAGATATGATCTTAAAATATGAAAATATATTTTATTATATTTGCAATATGTACATCATTAGTTCCCATAATACAACCGTTATATCTCATCTAAATCTAGTATTAGGGCACTAACACTAACACTAACATGTTGTTAAATGTCACTCAGGATCATTAGAATATCTTAAAAAGATGAAGAGATTCTTAACACAAGTCAAAGTGTTCGATCAACATCAAACGTGTTTGATATTTTTTGATCACTACATGGCAGTGAACTTAGAAAGTCACGCACCGAAAAACAAAGTGACCGGATTAGTGAGTCTTAGATGGTATATTGTTCTTCAATATCATTAAGAATTAATGAGGAATTAAAATATCATTAATAGTTAATGGCTAAACAAAACACCAATAAGAGTTAATGGGGTTTTAGCAGGATAAAAATATAATAATTCAGAGAAAAGTTCTCTAATTGCATTTATTAAAAGAGCCTTTTGTTTGTCACTTCTCTTTCTCTCTTGGAGCATATATATATATATATATGAGAGATATATATTTAAATAAAAAAGAAAGTGAAGGCAAGGGATACACACACATATATATATATATATTTATATATTTAAGCATAAAAGGAGAAAGTGGATGCTTCCTGTGAAGCTTGGCTAAAAAGAAGAATCTCCATATTATATATGTTAGTTAAATGACTCAAAATTGAGTTGGCCCGTTGGAATCGATTTTGGCCATTGAAGACTACAACTCCAACTCCTAACTCTTAACTATAACTAACTTTCTCCTAGAAACTATAAGAAATTATCTATAAATAAGAATCAGAGTGTGTGAGAGAGTTGCTGCTAAGAAGCTATTGTGTATCCTATTCTCAAAGTGTAAATCACTGGGATTGAGAGAAAGAATGAGAGCTATGAGTGCTTGGTTGTTCTAGTAAAAGCTTGTACATTGTGAGTTCTTGAGGGATACAGTGAGCATTCTAGTACAATTCTGTAAGTCTTTTGATTCATTATGAGTGTATTGACTAGGGGAAAAACCCTTGTCATGGTGTAGGATTCATTTTAAGGAATTTGAACACGTAAATCTCGTGTCCCTTTGTGGGTGTGTGCTTTTTTTTCTGTATTTTTGTTTCTTGATTCGTATACTGTTGTGTGATCTTGTTGTTGGATGCCTAAAGATACAACAAGTGGTATCAGAGTTGGTCATGCCTCAAGATTCAAAGGATTCCATAAAGGTTCAAAACAAGATCAAGAACAAAAGAGAAGATGGGCTCCACGAGGATGGAGATTGAGAATTTTGATGGCCTTGGTGACTTTAACATGTGGCATAAGAAGATGAGGGCCATTCTAGTTCAACATAAATGTGCCAAAGCTTTGAATGGAGAAAAATATCTTCTTGTGACCATGACTCCTCGAGAAAAAGAAAACAAGCTGAGATTGCATACAACCGGTTGATATTGAACTTGGTTGATAATGTTCTTCGCTAAATTGATGAGGACACCGCAACAAAGGTATGGTTAAAACTTGAATCTCTCTATATGACTAAGACCCTTAAGATTTACTTGAAAAAATAACTTTTTGGTTTTAAAATGGATCCCTTAAAATCATTAGAAGAGAACCTTGATGACTTTAAGGTTATCACTATAGGCCTTGCCAACATAGATGAGAAAATCTTGGATGAAAACCAATCAATTTTACTCCTAAACTCATTTCCAAAATCCCATAAGGATTTAAGGACAACAATTAAGTATGGCATAAAGTTCCTCACCTTAGAAGATGTCTTAGTAGCCCTAAGATCTAGAGACGTTGAGATCAAGAAAGATAAGAAGGAAACCCCCACAGAAGGTCTGCAAGCGAAAGGGATGCCTGATAAGCGATCTCAGTCAAGGGGAAGAAGTAGTACTAGATCACAGTCAAGAGGTAGAGGCAACCCAAGAACCATGTCTTGTTGGTTTTGTTAAAAGGAAGGTCATCTTAGAAAGCATTGTCCATCAAAAAGGAAAGGTTATGATAACTATATAGAAAAGATTGATGTAGAAAATGTCTCAGATGGTTATGAGAGTGGAGAAGGACTAACCATCTTAGAACAAAACTCTAGAGATGAGTGGATTATGGACTCTGAATGCACTTTTCATATGACACCAAAAAGAGATTGGCTACTTAATTTTAAACCATTGAGGGAGGTAATGTGCTAATGGGAAATGACCAATCTTGCAGTATAGTTGGTACAAGATCTATTAGGTTCAAATTATGAGATGGTTCTTACAGAATTCTAAATAATGTGAGGCTAGTACCTAATTTAAGAAGATACTTTATTTCCTTAGGCATGCTAGATTTGAATGGGAGTTCCTATAAGTCTAAAAATGGTATCTTGAGAGTTATGAAGGGGTCTATGGTGGTATTGAAAGGATTCTTCAAGCAAGGATTATATATCTCTAGTGATGTTATAGTCTCATTTTTTGTAATGATGAGACTAAAATTTGGCATAAGAGATTGGACCATATAGAATGAATGGGCTTCAAGAACTAGCAAGCAAGGCATTTTGGGTCCCAAAAGGATCAGTACCCTAGAATTTTGTGAAACCTGTGTTATGGGAAAATCACCCAGGTTGTAGTTTGCTACCTCAATACATCAGACCAAAGGTATTTTAGAGTATATTCATTCTGATTTGGGGCGCTCTCCTTAGGTACCATATTCTCTCTTTGGTGCTCAATATTTTATTTCCTTTGTTAATGATTTTTCAAGAAAGGTCTGGGTGTATTTCTTAAGATAGAAAAGTGAAGCTTTTGAAAAATTTAAGGAATGGAAGACCTTAGTGGAATATCAAACTGGAAAGAAAATAAAGAACCTAAGGACTAACAATGGCCCAGAATTTTGCAACAATGAGTTTACAAATTATTATAGGCAAATTAGCATTCCTAGGCATAGGACTTGTAGTGATACCCCTCAACAAAATGGAATTGCTTAGAGGATGAATAAGACTATACTAGACAAGGTTAGATGCATGTTAAATGAATTTGGTTTGGCAAAAAGATTTTGGGCTGAAGTTGTAGCAATTGCATGCTACCTTATCAATAGATCCCATCCTCATCTATTTAGTTTCAAAAACCAAATAACTTATGGACTAGTAAACCACCCAAGTTAGATCATTTAAAGCCTTTTGGCTGTATAGGGTATGTCCATAAGAAAGAAAGGAAACTTGATCGTAGAGAAAATAAGGCTATTTTTCTAGGGTATCCTATGGGAGTAAAAGGATATAAACTTTGGTTAATTGAGGATAAAAAGGTTGTCATTAGCAGAGATGTTGTGTTTAATGAGTCTAAATTTTTTAAGCCTAATCTGTTGTAATAAGAAAAGAACAAAAAACTTGTAATGCCCACTTTTAATTATATACTGAAACTAAATACAAGCTAATATCCCACAAGGGCGTTATGGAAATCCTTACCAACAGAAGCGATGGATCGAACTTGATAGCTAGCTGAAGCTAGATAAAAAGGATTTCCAATAATAAAACCTCTAATATGAGTACACCGTAATGCATGACTTTAAAAAATTCGTTAAATAACTCTTACCACAATCATGGTACATAGTAATCACGATTTACAACTTTAATAGCATAAAAAGTAAATCCAAGCCCTACGTAACCCCTATTTATACAACTGCGATACATAACTCTCAAACACAAACCCAAAGATTACATAAGAACCATAGAACATGAGTAACAGAAAGTTAAACTAAACTTTGGCCTCCTTGTAGCCCTTTTTTTCTCTTTCTTATCTCTGGGTACCTGGCACAACTGATATATCTGGGACATTGAATATCCTAAGGGTATGAAACACCCGAGTTAGATTGTTACATCTAAGCGAGTGGCATAACAAAAAAGATATATTAATGCATATGTGAGACAAGAGACATCTTAGCGAGTAATTCAGGAAAAGAAACAGTTTATGCATAAGAAAATGAGTACAAAGAACAACAAGAACCCTCCCTTATCACCATTTCCTCAGCCCGTCATCATGTGAAACATCTCAGCCTCACCTCTAGGCTAAGCTGCACCATTAGACACGTGATCATGGTCCAATCCCTCAATCTCACCTCTAGGCACGACCCCACCACTAGGCACGGGATCGCTCCTCGATCATCATGACGTTTCACTAACAAGCCGCTAAGTCATCATGTTCAAATTCTAGTCCCATCAACTAACCACCAGTACAAACACCGAGATGGTATAAAATGGCCAAGATATGCTCAAAGCAATAAAATATGAGATGTAAGGCACCAACCATGACATGATGTATGACAAAGCAGAAGGAATATGCACAAACTAAGGAATATCAACTAGGCACGACCCCACCAGTAGGCACGGTGCACAAGTTACGTGCGAGAGTAATCATGTTTAACCTTAACCACAACCACAACCACATATTCCGAGCTGCAGGCAAAATAGGAAGGAAATGCTCGGAAACAAGGAAACACGAGATGTAAGCCCCACACAAATGAGACCAAGGATAATCATGAAGAAGTAAAAAACATGCAGAAACCACTCACCATAGCTTCTCACTTCTCGATTGCACAAATTTAAGGTCGAACGTCACTCCAAGTGAACTATTCCATAAAAATCGAGACCTTTTTGTAACCAAACCTAAAATATTTTTAGATAGGTAAGTAGCCACTAAAAATAGGAGCCTTCATGAAAAATTTCAAGCCCAAAAGGCCTCTCATGTGTCCACACGTGCGGCCATAAGGGGCTGCCACGTGCCTAGACCGCAGCCTTGCTGGGCGCGTGTGGCGCACGCGCCGCACGGACTTCTGTCCTCAAAAATTAAAACGAGCATAACTCTCTCATTTTAACTCTGATTCGAGTGCTGTTTGAACCTACGAACTCCTCTTTCAACCCTCTACATGATTATAGAAGAAAAATGAGCTTACCTTGTAGTTTTAGTGACTTTTTTCATGGATTTTGAGGCAGGCTCATATCTTCCGGCAGCTTATTTTCGGCTTCCACTCAGGTAGAGTTTCCTTCCCTTTCTCTGGCAGAATTTCTCCCTTCTTATAAGCAACTTACGCCCTTAATTTAGTGGCAAAAAACCCAACCCAAAGCCTACTTATATAGAGCCCTTAAATCCATAAGATTGGGACACTTGGCTATCTTAAGATGGTGACACTTGGAACTAGAGATTTGCACCAAAATCATTGCTTTCTTCCCCTTGTGACAAGTGGCTCTTGAGATATGAGCCTAATCATGACATTTTAAACCCTTCGACGAATGGATTTTTGCCACGTGTCATGTAGATTTGAGCCATAATGATTACTTTCATCCTATGGCACCACGTGTCCTCAAGATATGAGCTATCATCATTACTTCTTCTATCCCTATGCCATGTCTCACCATAAGATTTGGCCACTTATCCTTGAGATTTGGGCCTTAAAATTTCCTTTCCATGTGTCCTAATCACTTTGTTCCAAGTGTCTCAAGATCATCATTACCTCCATGTTTTTTCATCCAAATGGTGCCACGTGTCCATATAATCATGTCTATCCATGCGTTTCCATCCAACGGTGACATGTGTCCATATAATCATTTCTATCCATGTATCTCCATCCAAATGGTGACATGTGTCCCTTAATTGAATTTAATGGAGTTTGGAATCCAAAACTTTATTTGATTTGAGTTTGAAATCCAAGACATTTTGAAGTACTAATTCCCAAGATTTTTTGGTCAATTGCACTCGTACCCGAACTTCCATAATTATGACTTTGCCCCTAGATTAGAAAATGAACTTTTGTCTCAGGCATCACGTCATATTTGATTATGAAAAATCTCAGGTATTACATCAACCTGATAATTTTCAATTTGAGCTGGAAATAAACAAGCTTAATTTCCCTCAAGGTGGAAATTTAGATGGTTCAAACTGTCAAAATTCTTAGAATAATGGTAGTATTGACCCCTATTGAAACCTTAAATGAGAATGCTAATAGTGCAGCATCATTTGATACATCTAATGATCACACTAATTTAAACGATAGTCTCCCTCATACTCAAATGTCTATTGATGATCAGGATTTAAGAGATTACATGTTGTTAAGAGATAGGGTAAGAAGAGAAGGGAGGCGACCAGCTAAGTATGCCCATGTTGATATCATTGCTTATGCTCTTAACATTGGAGATTCAATAGAGTTAGATAAACCTATTAGTTTTAATGATGCCTGTAACAGTAAAGAAAAGGAAAATTAGTTCAAGGCAATGTAAGAAGAGATGGATTCTCTGATTATGAATCAGACTTGGACCCTAGTAAAAAGACCAACTGATCAAAAGGTAATATGTTATAAATGGATTTTTTAAAGAAAACCAAGTATACCAGGTGTGGAACCAGGTTTATTAAAAGCAAAGGTAGTTGCCAAAGGTTACTCACAGGTTAAGGGAATTGATTATCATGAGGTATTTTCCCTTGTGGTCAAACATACCTCAATTAGATTAGTTTTGGCTATGGTAACTCTATATGATTTAAAGTTGGAACAACTTGATGTCAAAACAAATTTCCTTCATGGCAACTTAGAAGAGAGAATTTATATAGAGTAGCCTATTGGTTTTGTGAAAAATGGGATAAAACAGATGGTGTGCTTGCTGCAAAGGTCATTATATGGCCTTAAACAACCCCTAAGGCAATGGTACTAGAGGTTTGATGAATTCATGCTTAGGAAAGGTTTCAAAAGATGTAACTTTCATCACTGTGTGTACTTCAAATAACTAGGGGCAAATCATTACATATACCTATTAATCTATGTAAATGACATGCATATTGCATGTAAGGACAAAAGAGAGATTGGGAAGCTGACTATGGCTCTAAAATCGGAGTTTGAAATGAAAAACCTAGGTACAACCAAAAGAATACTTGGGATTGATATTATGAGGGATAGGAAGAAAGATATTTTAACCTTGTCTCAATTCAGTTATCTCAAGAAGGTTGTGGAATTATTCAAAATGAGTAACTGCAAGCCCTTATCCACTCCTATACCTCCTTATTTTAAGTTATGTGTTGTAAAATGAGGCTTTTTTAAGGATAGGAAGCATACATGAAGAAGGTCTCCTACTCAAATGTTGTAGGAGGTCTCATGTATGCAATGATAGGAACCAGACCTAAAATTGCTTATGGAGTTAGTTTGGTAAGTAGGTTTATGAGAAAGCCTTCCAAGGAACATTGGAATGTTGTCTAATGGTTGCTGAGGTATCAGAAAGGATCCATGAATATTGGATTGGTGTACATTTCAAATAGAGGAGGTGGAAGCTGCATAGAAGGTTATTGTGACTCGGATTATGCAACAGATCTTGATAAGAAGAGATCATTAATAGGTTATGCCCTCAGCAATAGAGGAAATTTGGTAAGCTAGAAATCAAATCTCCAGCATATTGTGGCTCTTTCCATAACAAAGACAAAGTATGTGGTTCTTACTGAAGCGATCAAGGAAGTTATTTAGCTATAGGGGATCACTCAAGAACTTGGAATGGTAGAGTCGGTGCCTAAAGTGTATTGTGACTCACAAAGTGCAATACATCTATCCAAAAAAAGTGCATTCCATGAGATAACCAAACATATAGATGTTCGACTACATTTTGTGAGGGACATCATAGCTTAAGTCCAAGTTAGAGTCAAGAAGATCTGAACTAAAGTCAATCCAGCTTACATGCTAACCAAATCCATTCCAACAACTAAGTTTGAGTAGGCATTGGCCTTGCTCATTGTACTTCCTACATAGCTGATGAGTGATGTAGGTCCTCTAGTCAAAATCCGACATCAATTTTGTATCAAGGTGGAATTAATAGTTAAATGACTCAAAATTGAGTCAGTTCATTAGAATCGATTTTAGCCATTGGAAACTATAGCTTTAACTGCTAACTCCTAACTATAATTAAGTTTCTCCTAGAAACTATAAAAAAATCTCTATAAATAAGAATTAGAATGTGCGAGAGAGAGGCTACTAAGAAGCTATTGTGTATCCTATCGTAAATCACTAGGATTGAGAGAAAGAATGAGAGTTGTGAGTGCTAGGTTGCTCAAATAAGAGCTTATACTCTGTGAGTTATTGAGGGATATAGTGAGCATTCTTGTATAATTATGTAAGTCCTTTGATTCATTATGAGTGGATTGACTAGGGGAAGAACCCTTGTTATGATATAGGATTCCTTTTAAGGAATCTGAAAACGTAAATCTCGCGTCCCTTTGTGCATGTGTGCTTCTCTATCTTTTCTATATTTTTGTTTCTTGGTTCATATATTGTTGTGTGATCTTTCTATTGGACAAGTAAACATACAACAATATATTGTTGTGTGATCTTGTTGTTGGGTGCCTAAAGATACAACAATATGAAGAAGAATTATGGAACCAAAAGAAAGTAGAAATCGAAGAAAGAAAGAACCAGCTGACATTAGTCTTCATCTTCTTCATTAAACGATGGTATTGTGAGCAAGAAACCAGCTAGGAGTTGTAGGCCTCCAGTGGTGCAGAGTAGGGACTTCTTTTGGCAACCAGTGAGTAAAGTAAGGATTTCCTATTGTGACTAGCAAGCATGAGTTGTAGTAGACAGTGTACAGGACGTGCGGCCTACGTGTAGCCAGAGTGTAGGACGTGTGGCCTGCGTGCAGCTAGTGTGTAGGACATGTGGCCTGCGTGCATCCAGAGTGTTGGATGTGCAGTTAGTGTGCAAGACGTGCGGCCTACGTACAACCAGAGTGTAGGACGTGCAACTAGTGTGCAGCCAATGTGTAGGACGTGCAGGCTGCGTGCAGCTAGAGTGTATGACGTGCAGCTAGAGTGTATGACATGCAGCTAGTGTGCATCCAATGTGCAGGACGTGCGGCCTGTGTACAGCCAGAGTGTAGGACATGCACCTAGTGTGCAGCCAATGTGCAGGACGTGCAGCCTGCGTGCAGTTAGAGTGTAGGACGTGCGGCCTACGTGCAACCAGAGTGTAGGATATGTGGTAAGCATGCATCTAATGTGCAAGATGTGCAGCTTGCATGCAACTAGTGTGTAACGAGCGTACATGGGGGACATGCACCCAATATGTGCCCAGTGTGCATGCAACGTGCACTGAGTGTGCAGTGTGCGTGTGAACAACATGCAACATGTGCATGAGCAGTGTGCAATGACCAATGAGTAGCAACCAGTGACTACTCTGGTGCGAGTAAGAATTACCAATAGCTTTTCTGGCAAGTTCTTTAACAAGCAACAATTTTTCTCACAAAAAATCCACGAGGAGTCCTAAGCTTGCTAGCTTGGTGTTGATAGACTAGGCCTCCCACAGCTCGAGGAGGACAAGGTCTTCAAATAGAAATTGTTTCCATACCTTCTCAGTATCTTCTTAACAGGTATACATTTAGTTTATTACATGTGATGTTGTAACGGCCGGGGTCCACATAGCAACGTATTATCCGATTCAGGTCGCAACCAATCCCTGGTTTTATCGCTCTGAGATCTAATCTCAAAATGGGCATCAATATGTAGAACACCCCCCGCACTTATATGCCTAGTTCCCCCCTCCCTTTGCATGGCCGATGTGGAATTCACCTACGGTGCTTACACGCACCCCCCCTTAGGGACTCAGCGTCCTCATTGAGGTTTACCCTACTACCGCCCTCAGAGGCTTAGGGGTCAGCTCTGATACCATTCTATAATGGTCGGGATCCACATAGCAACGTATTATTCGGTTCAGGTCACAACCAATCCCTTGTTTTGTCACTCTAAGATTTAATCTCAAAACGTGCTTCACTATGTAGAACACTCTCCGCACTTATATGCGTAGTTCCCCCCTTTTGCATGGCTGATGTGGGATTCGCCTAAGGTGTCTACAGATGTAATAATGCATTGCTTAAGCATCCAAGTTTTCATATGGTTATGTATCGATTCCATTGTGTTTTCATGAGATGAAAATTTTTAAAAATTGCACACACATCCAAGATGAGCATCCCAACAAAAATAAGGTTGTGCTTGCAGATATCCAAAAGGAACTCATTTATTTGTCTTTCATTTTTAATTCTATTTTTATTTTATTATAATTAAATATTTCAATTAGAATAATATAAAAATAGAGAAAAAAAATTTCTTACATTTTTGTATACTAAAATAGTTATACAATAAAATATGGAATTAAGTAGAGATTGTAGAAGTGTGTTACACTTTTTATCATTGAGGTATAATTTACTATAGGTATTGAAACTTACAAGGACTCATTATGGATGAATTCTTTTTAAGAGTTTTGTTTCAAGCAACACCATTATGTCCCCTTTGTAATACTTGGGGTATTATTCAACTTAGTAGGAACTCTATTTTTCATTTAAGGTTGAAACATACTGATGTGAGATATCATTAAATTCAAAATGCCTCACATTTTTAGTTTTTGGAACTTGAGAAGATTCAAACTGATCATAATGGTTATAGTATGTTGAATATGACGTTAGCAAAATAAGATCAAAGTTGGTAGTCAAATTATGGAGATGATGAATCCCTTCACATTGTTTGGAAGGGAAGATTTATTGAATTTGGTTTGGTTATCCTCTTAACTAAAGGAAAATCCAATTTTGATGAGGGATAAAACTATATGGATGTATTTATGTAATTTGATGGACTTTTATGGGGTTTTATTTCATGAAAATAAATTCCACAAGATAGAGGGTTTATGGTAAGAAGAAAAAGAAGGAAAATTGTGAAAAAGGGTGTTTAGCTTTTTTACTACACTACTATTTTCATCAAGATGATAATCGAGTGGCAATTGCTTTTCTTGATCAATCTAAAATTTGGATAGTAGGCTCATGACTCCATATTCCTCGATCTTACCTAATTTGTGACCCCTTATTTTTAGTGAAATAAATTTTTCTCTCTTTTTTGTTAGTTTTGTATATGATTACCAAGAATTATTATTCTCAATGATTTATACTTCAAAAGTATACTTATGCCTTTAGTCATTGAAAACTAAGAATTAACTTTGGTGTATTCCTATTATTTGTTGATAATCAAATATTTTGGTGATTCTAGTCTCGTAGTTTTTATTTCTCAAATTGAGAAGGCTTTTCATGTATATTTGGTGTTGTTGATTGTTTTTCTATTGCACTTTTAGTATATTTTGCTCCATATCTATACCTGATACATCTATATGTCCTATTAGGTTCATATAAGTGATGACAATTTAATTTATTTTGGGTATTATAATATCATGTTGTTATTACACCACATTCTCTTTTATCATGGCATGGCTCAATCAAACATTCACATGGTGTAAGTTGTAGTTTCATTTGCAAACTTGAAGTACATCATTACAAAGATATGGTTCCTTTTAGTGAAAATTAGTGCAAAGAGATTTCATTGATTTCAATCTTTCCAAAGTAAAGGCCTCTTGCTAGGAATTACACATTAACTAAATTTTTAAAAGTTCCAATAAGTAAAAAGCACATGAAGTAACATTGCACATTCATTCATTATTCAAGGACTGTAATGCACTATGTTTATATGAAAAACTAATAAGGATATTATGCACATCAATGGAATATTGGAAATGTGTCATCAATAAAGTAATACACTTCTTTGCCTAAAAGGAGGTTTAATGATGGAGAATAAATTAATGTCAATAATATTGCTAAATAAGAAAAACTATAATTAAAAAATCAAGCAATGAACATCTAACTTATAAAAAAATCAAATTAATGGTGCTAATTTAACTAGGCACCAAATATAGATGAGATGATGTTAAATGTGAGACATTGTAGAGGGCATCAATACTAGTTATGATAGTAGATATCAACAAGGATAAAAGAATTTAAAAGAACAAATATAACAAAATATAACAACATTGCCAAACATGTCATGATTGTTGATTTTTACCAAGTACGGAAAGGAAAAAAGTTGTCACATCCACACACCCATTAGGTTTACAAAAACTTATACTCTACTTATATTGCCAAACCAGTAAAAGTCTTCAATATTTGATTCAACCAATTTGGTAATGGCTGAACTTCAAGGGTTAATATTGGTCCATTGCTTCTGGAGGGCAGAGAAAAACTTCATTTCTTGGGAATGTTGGATAGTTGTTTGGTAATCCTTGCTTGCTAATCCCATGATATGTCAATATATGAAAATAGGTTAACATGAAGGAGTCACATTACCACTTCCATTTAATGACAATTCACTCCCCATTAAAAAAATGTCACCAGAAGAACCAAGGCCAACATCCCCAAGCCCTTGGCTATCACCATCTAATAGCATATCATTAATGTAACTTGTGTCATCAAATTCGCCCATTAACATCTCCTTTTGCAAAGGCTCTTCCTCTAGGCCACTTTCTTGTTGCATTTGTAAATGTGAAAAGGTAGGCTTATACAAGATATATGGCCAATCTGGATGCATGGAGCTAAATCGAGAAGCAAATTCAGGTAATGGCTCGGAGAAATCATCTGGCATTGATAAAGCAGATTGGATTCTTTCAAAGGAGAATAAGCGACATCTAGAAAATTTATTTTGGGGTAGGAATTTTCTAGGATCAAAGCTTGATGTTCCACTACTTGTGGCATTAAACAAGGAAGGAGATTGGTTTGCATGGAGCATTGGGGAAAATAGATAAGCCACATCATCCATTGTCATAGCAGTACTAATCGTTTGTGGTGGAGTACTAAAGCTTTTACTAGCAACATGAGACAAGAATTCTCTCCCACCACCAATTGGATAATATTCTTCACACATCATCTATAGAGGAAGAAAGAAAAAAAAATACATGAACACCATCAATAATAATCACAAAACTATATCACACTATGTATGCAAGAAATAAAAAACATGGTAAAAAGAAAGAGTCGTGCTATTTATCTAGACTAGAGATCAATCTCCAGTCTAAATAAATAACATTACTCAAAAAGAAATGACAAGACCCTTCCAAGTAAGCAATCAAAGCCGAAGAAACCTACTAGTGAGGAAAATTGGGTAACAAATAAGTGTGCATGATGCTATAAAATGTACGTGCACAAAAGTAGGCATAATTAACTCAAAAAAATCTTTAATAGCCATTTTCTATGCATTTTTTTTTAATTTTCAAATATCAAAATGTGTGTTGTAATAGAATTTCAAAACTTTCACAGCCAATTGAATTTTTCAATAGCTAGGAAGTTTAAACAATTTGTGTGATAAGGAGATGAAAACAAACATTGTCTAGTCATTAATAACATATTGAAAAAAATAAAAGCTAAAATTGCACAAATATGCTACTAACTTATTTTTTAAAGATCATAAAGTAAGAAAATGTTGGTTGATAATTAAAATGTTTGGAACTCTTCAGCCTCAATATTGTGATAGGCACTTAAAAGAAAAAAACAAAAGTGAACAAAAACAAAACATTTATAGGCACGTGCACATGAATAGATATCATGATAAGATAACATGATAAGCTATGGATATAGATTCAAAATCATTTTTCTTAGTTTTTAAAGATTACACATATCTTTAATTGTGATAAATGTATATTAAGAACTCACATTGTTATTGAAGGTTCTTGAGAGATGTAACTCAATAGGAGCAAACTTCCCATTACTTGAAACAATAGGTACTCCAATCGACCCTTTTTCAGGCATCTCAAAAATAGCTTGTAGATTCCAAGTGTTGCTATTATCAACAATGTTTCCTGAAAGTATAAAACAATGATAAGCAATAGAAGAACCAATTTCAATTTTAAGGGGATAATTAAACTCAAATTGGATAGACCTTGAGAGACATGAGATGAGTATACAAAGTTAAGCTTTCTAGACCTAGAGATGAGATGCCACACTTATTATCCAAAAGGTAATTTGAACCAAATGTTATACCCATATTACCATCTTGGAAGTTGAGAGCATCAGAGTTCATTAGATGGAAGGCAACCATTGCAGTTGTACCAAAATAACGCTTCCCCTTGAAAGCCTGAGTAAGTTGCTCCTTCTTATCATTCAATCCATACCTAAATAAACAAAGAATATAGTTTCACATTAGATCTACATTATCCCTTATAAAATCGTGCGTGCACTATAAAAAGTACAATTTTGTTTCTCACCTTTCAACTACTATTCTCACTTTCCAAAACCGATCAAGAATAGAATCACCAAGTTGTTGCTTCTTCTTATTCAATGCATACCTGAAGAAATAGAAAATAACATTTCACATTAGATAAACACTACCCCTTAAAAAATAGCGTGTGCACTTAGCACAAGTACAATATTATTTCCCACCTTTCAGTCACCATTTTCACTTTTGAAAGCCGATCAAGAATAGAGTCCTCCATTTTTGAACTTCTAGGAGTCTCAAAGGCTTGGCCATCAATTACTGAAGGCAAAGGAAAGGTTTCCTCTAAAGAACAAGCTAGATTAGTAACATCTGTTCCACCAGTGCTAGCAAAAGATTCTATCTTGTTCATGTTGCAATCCTTAACATGATAACTTGCATGTCTCTTTAGAGGCAAAGATTCCTCTCTTGGTAGAAAATCGACAGGACCAAAACCCACAATCTCACTTGTGTGACCAAATGAAATTTGAGAATGTTGTAGTTCTTTCCTTTTCTTACCATGATCAACAATTGGGTTGATTATATTGGTACTAATAGGCTCATGCACGGGATCGCACTCTATTGCATCAATAGTGACATTATCATTTACTGATCCCAATACGTTCGTTGCTTGTGATTGTAGAAGGACACATTGATCATTTCCCATATCCAATATATGCCTTAAGTCACTAGATTTCATAGACTTCATATTTTGGGAAGTACTACCTTCAGCCAATTCTTCTTCCACCTCAGAAGTGGGCATTTCTGATGGAGTACCTTCAATAATTCCTTCATGTAAAGTACCTTTTGCCTCACTCTGTTGATGTAAAAATTTGTTTCTCCCTTGCAATTCAATGTAAATCTCATTTTTAGCTTGGTTTCCTAGAAGTTTCTCTTGAGGCATATCATGTGGGTCTAGTCGTAGTTTCTTTCTAATTGTTGATGCACCATAAAGCATTCTCTTTCTTCTATTGCAAGGAATTTTCAAATCGAGCTGCAACAAGTGTCAATTAACACACATTATGTCATAATGGAATATAATACAAACTCAAATAAGTAACATATGAAATGAATGAGCATTCTTTCAAACCACAATAACAATTGAGAACAAGTTTCTATTAACTCACGAGATGAAAAAAAAAAATTGATTGATTAGTAAAATGGAAAATATATGAGACTTGTCTAGGAAAATGCTCAAGTTTGTTAAAGTACTATGGAACTTTAAATGAATAGATTACATGAATTTGCAGGAAGCTTCAAACATAATAGTTTATTGTAAGAATATTGATGGAGACCACATACAATTTTTGAACTTTAAAATAAAGGAAACTCCAAAGCTTAGAAAACTTGAAAAAATAAATCACTATTGTGAAATGATATTTGTTAGTACCTTCTTCCCCATTGATTCTTCACAAAATTTGTCTGGTTTTGGCTTTGGATCAAGATCAAGATTTGGTCGCATAGCCTTGAGAATTTGAGATTCGGCCTCCTGAAACTATATTGTGTTAGTAATTATTTGAAATTAAAAGAAAAGAACAATAAGAATACTAACCAATAGATCGTTATAGGTCCAAGAATCATTTGCCATTGAATAGATATCCTTAATAACATTTAATGTGCACATTTGCAAGACTACTTTCTGTACTATTGGATGAATTTCCATTGAAGAATTGGTGTCACCCTCGCCAAAAAAGACATTCCGATAATCTCTAATCTGCACAAAAGCATATTGTGTGAATATAAAAGTATATGATCCAGCTCTTCACTAGTAGCACTTGGAGGAAAAAATGGGCTTAAGATTAGTTAGCATATTTATAGAATGAGTTATGCTTAGGAGCTTAAGTGTTTCACTCATGCTAAATATCTAAACATGAATATAAAGGAATCCATGTGTGTGGGACATGCTCTATATCTACATGCACATACATTCCAAGTCTTATGATTGTGCTAAATTAGTGCAAAATTAGTGCCAAAAAAACCCAAAAATAAAAAAACATAAGAAAGAAAGAGAAACATAAAAATATACCAAGTCAGAAAAACATCAATAAACACTAATAATTTTAGTAGTGAAGGGGCGAAAAATAATCTAGTGTTGGATATAAATTAAATTTTCACTGTCTCAATTGAATTAGTGAGGCCCAAAGATTATTTGAGAGAACTTGTTTGAAAAAAAACACTCCAATGAAGCTCATTAACTTGCATAAGGCAATATAGATATAGTTAATTCTTTTCCTATTTTTTTATGATTGTTGCAAATATAGTTCACTAGACCATGTTAAAACAGTTTAAGAAAGTTAACCAACAAATTCATTACACAAATGTTTTCTTGGCATTGTACCAATTAATAGTAAACAAGCTCTTGTATATACACTCCCAAGTGAACATACTAAAGGTTTTATTCTATTTTTTTATTGACTTTTAAAATCTTGTTTTCGGTCAATGACAAATTGTTAAGAAATAGAATAAACTTCTATTACTTTAATGATTCTTCTTAATTGTAAAAACACTATATTAGTAATCTCTTGTTAATCAACCCCCTCGCATCCCCCCTCCCCAAAAAAAGGACAAAAAAAAAAAAAAGATTTCCTAATTGTTGTTGGATAGATTTTCTAAAGGAATTCATTGTAACATGGTTGGCATGTTCAGTAAGAGATCCAAGTTAAGAAACAAGAGGTTGGACCAATTTACATGTTGGATAGAAAGGCTGCAAGGTGGTTAATTAAAGAAACTAGGCAATTGCATGGTTCATTTTCTTGATTGTTGGAATTTTGTATCAAGCGATGTTTTGATGCATTGGTTCGGATTTTGGTTGTTGTTTTTGAATTCTATTTACACATATGAATCGTTGTAACCCTTGGTGAAGGGTTGCAACATTATCTATAAATAGTTTGATGTATTCTTGGATTAAAAACACTTGAGAATTCATATTGTTTTTCTTTCCTTATTCTTCTCCTACCTTCTTACATAAAACTTCATAATTTTAATGCATTCAAAGATCAATTCTTTGTATTATTTTACTACAGAATTAGAATACAAAGCCTCTTGTGTTTGTTATAAATTCCTTGTGTCTGGGTTTGTTGTCAAAAATTGTACATTTTCCAACAAACATTACATTTGATTCAATTGTGTCTTGGAGGCTTGTTTGGATCCCTTGTGCATTATATTTTTGGACAAACAAAGTCTTAAGGATAGAGAGTTTTCATGCCTTGGAATCTTCAGGTCACTGCGATATATTTTCCATTACAACACCACAATTCTTCAACAATTGTCACTCCTAGTAATATTTTCTAACACAAGTGACTCTTATGGCCTTCAACAAATCTATATAATTTCAATCATAGTAGTTTTTAGATGATGAGCTTGAAGGGAACTAGATTTTGAATCCCATATCACAATCCAAAAATGTTGCAAGTTACTCACATTAGTAGACTTGCTAATAGCTAGTACATAATTTCATTCATGTGGTTAAACAAACACCAAAAGATGGATAATAAAGAAATCCAAATTATCTTTGATTGCTCTACAACCTAGTTTGTATGAACATTAAACACACCAAGGTAATAAATATATTAAAAGATTCTATAGTTATCTTACCTCACACAATAGAGTTCCATTGACATATTTGTAGCTTTGATCATCAGAAATCTCTATTGGTATATAGCCACTCTCAATATCCTATTCCAAAAAAATAGCATGAATATTATACTGCAATATAGGTTGGGGAATTTCTTTACATCTAGACAAACAATCAATGTAACCACAAATTATTTTACAACATAAAACCAAGAAAGATATTTGATCAATATACATGATTGAAATATAGTTCTTTATTACAAAAGGAACAGAACAAAAAGTGCATGTTTATTTTACAACCTTTCTTTATTAAGAAAATGACTTACACAATAATCCCCACACTATTAATCCTTATAGATGTATCCTATGACACAAAAGCACATGCATTGAGTTGACAATGTTGAATGTGTTTTGTTTGTTTGTTTGTTTATTTATTTTTATTTTTTTTTTTTACTTTTGCTAAAATAGTAAAATTATGGTTGAAGCCAACATAAGAGATATGACATAGAGTGGCTAGGATCAAGCAAAGAATATATATACTTGATAGTGCCAAGCACTAGGGGTAACCATTACGCCAATAAGGACATCCCAAATAAGAAAAACATAAGCTTACTAAAGTTGGGAGATTCTACGATGGGCTGATAGAGGAACTAAGATGTTAGAAGAAGTTAGATTTTACCTCTCAAAGGAGGATGGGAAAGTGAGTAACAAGGGCCTCCACCATATTATAGGCAAGCACCAAGATGGCTAACAATAGAAAGTCCAACAAGCGACCATTGTTAAAGTATAAGCACAAAATAGCCTTGCTAGACAAAAATAAAGACTGGAATGTATACTGGAGGATAACTCAATAAGTGTAAGGAACATCATAAAACAAAGCAAGCTAAAGGGAGATCAAAATCCATAAACCAAAAATGTAGGTTCAAGCATCTATTTAGTAGAGTGAATTTCCTTGTCTCTAACTTCATCTACAATCATCATCCCCAAGAAGAGTTGTGAATAATTTGAGATACCATTCCATGGTCCCGTTTCCAAGACAAGGAAGGTGCTTCCAAGGAGCAAATCATAAGCAACAAGCTACGATTTAGGTTACGAAGCTAGGATCCTCACTAAACTTTAGTTGAATATAAGAGTTGAAATTGTAGATAAACATCAATGGTTGAAATTGAAGCCCAAACTCTAAGAAGAGGTTGCAAATGAGAGGTGAAGAACAGAAGAGAGGGTTGAGTGGAAATATGAAATGGGAAAAAACATAAAGGGAAGAAGAGATGGGTAATGGTTTATGGAATAGCTGAGATAGGATGATGAATGGAAGATAACAACCTCTATGATGACATTGGTAGTAATGGTGGAGAATCCTTCTTATTACAGTGGCCAGGCTCTCAAGTGACTTGTTGAATGTGTTATATACATTTCATAATCCACAACATTAGTCATTTTCCTTATTAATAATCTTATGTACGAAGGCTTTGGGCTTATTTATTACACTAAGCATAAATACACATATCGACTTTAGTAATAGATGGTTCAAGCATAATAGAAGAAACTTTTGTGATGTAGAATTTCCTATCCTTAGTCTAAAGGTTTTATTTCATATACATGGGAGTTGGATACTAATTTTTTGATTTTGTAAGTTCCTTAAGTGATTTAATGCATATCTTATAACCCAATTTACTTTAATAAGGATCCATGGTGATAGATTAGTGGGTATAGGTGAGTTATGATCATCTCTAATTTTAAATTCTAATTCATATAGACTAAGAATTACATAAAATACAATACATATATGGTCCCCTCGTTCTTATACCTTGGAGATAACGACATTTGTGAGATTAGGAAAAGCCTCATAATGACCTTGGAGATAAGGATAAGCCTCATGATGACTTTAGAGATAAGGATGAAGCCTCATGATGACTTTAAGGATAAGATTTGGTAAGATTTGATATGATTACTACAAGATCCTAACACTATAAAAAGCGTGCTCATGGCCAAAGGTTTCTCATTCAAAGTTGTGATAAATTCTTACTGGACGAGAGTGATTCGAGCTTAGTGGATAGAGGGCTTTTGTTCCTAGAGAACAAAAAGCATGTAAAGCACACGCAAGGAATCACACGCACTTGGGCAGCGCGTGAGGGTGTGTGAGGAGGTGGTTTGTTCAAAAGACTTGAGGATTTGCATGAAAATCGAGGTTGGAAAAGAGAATCGAGGTATTCTAAGATACTCTCGAGATGAGTGGTTCTACCCTAACTTGGTCTTGTCGCATGTGAACGGTTTAACCTATGATGGTTGTTTTCCATGTGGGAGGTTCGTCCTAAAAAATTTTATGCATGTGCATTGAAATTTGTTCGATAAATTATGTACATGAAATGTTATTTTATATAATGCATCGAATCATGGTATGTGGCATTGGCATGTTTTTTGTTGTTCATGTGGGATGTCAACCTAGGATGTTGCCCAGATAGTGTAGCCGTAATTCCCCAAGGGTATTTGTCGAAGCAACGTATAGGGGTATCCCATGTTGTGTGTGTGTGCCAGGATGATTTCCTAGGGTTCTGTGCCAGGATGGGTGTCCAGGGAAGTTACACTAGGGTGATTTCTTGTACATGTGTGACGGGACGTCAACTTATGACGTGGAAATTAAGTGATAGCACTAGGGAAGCGTGCCAAGTGTTAATGCCCACTTATGGCAAGGATTGAGAGTGGACACCACCCCGGACCAACTTAAGTGGCGGGGCTGCGAGTGGACACCATCCTAGGTTCCTTTGAGCAGTACCATTGTTTCCGAGGTGGACGTGGATTCGTGGGCATAGTGTTGATCATCTTGTGGCCAGGGTTTGTGTTGACGTGATCTGATATGGTTTTGAGTGGAAATGTAGTCCCTGACATGATCGTGGCGTGATTCCATGGGTTCCTGAATTGATGTTGACCATTCTATGTCAGAAGTGGTAACAATGGTTTTTGTTGTGTTAGGGAGAGGCATTGATGTTGCCATCTTAAGCTAGGACTGTGTTATGCCAATGTGTTAATGTGGTTGTGTTTCCTTTAGAGATATTGCATTTTCCCCGGTTAGGGTTAAGTGCTATGTGAGATTCTCTTGGGCTAGGATATATTGGGGATATGTCAGTTTTGTTTCATGGTCTTGCATACATTCATGAAATTGTTTTGAACTCTCACTTAGATGATTCAACATCTTATTTGGACTTTGTCCCTAGAATATTCGAACGTTCCAGGTGAAAGCAGCGGTGCCAAAGGAAAAGGAATTCCTGAGGAGTGACGGTTATTTGTAGGTGGTTCGTAGCATGTCATTTTGGATTATGATGTATTTTATTTTGATGATGTCATGTTAAACGATGGTAAGACTTTCATGTTATGAATAAAATAGTTTCGATTATGTACCATTTTAGGTTTCGATGTAGCTTCCGCATTTATGATGATGTTACCTGTCTTAGCTTCCTGATTCTAAGTTTGATTTGTTGGAAAGGTAAAATGGGATTGTCAGGGAATGATTTATGTTATGTGTGTTGGATGTATTATGTTGAAAAAAAAATATATCCCCAAAATTTCCTAAGCTATAACACACCTGGGAAAAGTGAGGTGTTACAACAAACCACTAAAAAAACAATTTCTAGCAAAAAGGGGAACCCTAAATTTAATGTAGATATTGTAAAACATTTACTCATGTTGAAAGATATTATAGACCCAACAAAAATCAGTCTCAACAACAACTCGTGCAGCAAGACAACTTTCTAGATGAACAACTAGATTATGGAGATCCTCTTTTTATGGTGTCTCAAGCATGTCAATCACTTGGAGAGAAACTTGGTTTGTAGATAATGGATGCACAAGACGTATGGTTGGAGATTCAAGTCTCATTAAAACTATGAACACGTCTATCAAAATTAAAGTTAAGATTGACAATGGTGACAGAGTTTAAGATGAAGGCATGGGAGCCATTGCAATTCAGACCAAAAAAGGTACCAAGCAAATCTCATATGTTCTGTGCATTCCTAACTTGGCCCAAAATCTAATTAATGTGGCTCAAATGATGAAGCAAGGGTATTCACTATCATTTAAGGATTGCTTTTGCACAATTTTGTATTCTAATGATTGTGAAATTGCTAAGGTGAAGATGGTTGAGAATAGTTTTCCTTTATTTTGGGAGCATGTTGAACATCATGCAAATGATTCAAAAAAGATAACCATACATGGTTGTGGCATAAAAGGTATAATAATTTCAATTTGAGCTCATTAAAGCTTATGTAATCACATAATTTGGTGAGAGACATGCTTAAAATTCAAGTTAGTAGTAAAGTGTGTGATGTTGTTAGTTTAGGAAGATGCATAGTTTTCCCTTTTAATTAGGCTTGGGCAGTAATCAGAACTTAGAACTAATTCACACTAATATATGTGGGCTTATGAAGTTTTTGTTCTCAAGTTAAAACAAGTATTTCATATTACCTATAAATGATTTTACCAAGATATCCTGGTGTATTTTCTTATCAATAAGTCTTAGGTATTTTCTATTTTCGAGAAATTCAAGGTGCTAGTGGAATATCAAAGTTGGTTATTAGATCAAAACTTTAAGGTTTGACAATGGGAATGAGTATAATTCAAGAAACTTCTACAATCTATGTGAAGATATTGGAATTTTACATCAACTAATTGTCAACTACACATCAGAAGAGAATAAAATGTTAGAAAGAATGAGCATGAATATAATGGATGAGAAGGTTCATCGTGTTAGAGAAAAAACTTCCTAAAAGCTTCTGTGTAAAAGCTATGTATGCAACTATCTATCTCTTGAATAGACTTTCCACCAAGTCTATGTAAGGGAAAACACCAAACGAGGCCCAATCTAGTTCTAAACCTATGAAAAAAGCACTTAAAAAGGTATTTGGTTTAGTATTTTATTGCCATGTTCCAATAGTAAGAGATCTAAACTTGAATAAAAGGTAAAAACCAGAATCTTCTTGGGTTATGCAGTAAAATCAAAAGGTTATAGAATTTATAATCAACAAACTAAGAAAGTGTTAACCAATAGAGATGTTGAAATCTAATAAAAAAGCTTATTGGAATTAGGACAAGGAACAAGTGGAGAGAAAGAGCAACACAATGCAACAACCAAAACTAGCTAGAGATGAAGATAAGAGTGTAAATGTTAATGAAAAACTATGATTTTGAATCAAAACCCAGCTCTCTATTTTTCAAAACAAAGTCTCTTATTGAAATTTATGAAAAATGTTGCTAAGTAATTTTAAAACCTACAAGTTATGAGGAGGCTTTAAGGTTTGAAGAATGAAAAAAGGAGATGGAGGAAGAGTTAGCAATTATCAACAAAAACACCACCTATGAACTCACTTCTAGGCCTAAAAATAAGAATGTAATTAAAGTGTGTTTACGAGATAAAACTTAATCTTAATTGCACAATTCACAAGTAGAAGGCTAGACTGGTTATGAAGAGATATTCTCAACTTGTAGGAGTGTATTATGGTGATACTTTTGTTCCTATTGCAAGGGATTCCACCAGAAGGCTATTAATAGCCTTAGCCTTAGTAGCTCATATGGGTTGGAAAATTAATCATGTGGATCTCAAGTCTACTTTTTTAAATGGAATCTTTGAGGAAACAAATTTATGTCAGCGGCCTAAAGGCTTTGTTGTTGTTGGTTATGAGGACAAAATTAGGTTTAATAAAGTTATCTATGGCCTAAAATAGGCTCTATGGGTTAGTACAAGAAAATTGATGGCCATCTCTTTCTTCATGGTTTCAAAAGGAGTAAAAATAAAGCTACTCTCTATGTAAAAAGGTTTGATGATGGGAAGAAATTGTTAGTTTCATTATATGTTGATGATCTTTTGATTATAGGTGATAATTCTCAGGCTATGAAAGTCTTCAAGGCAAAGATGATACAGGTTTTTGAAATGAAACACTTGGGTGAAATGAAATACTTCCTAGGTATGGAACTAAATGTAAAGATAGAATTTTCCTTATTCACTTAATATTCTCAAAAAATTCAAAAATGGATTGTTGTAAAGCAATTGCTACTCCATTGCTTTACACAAGTTGGATGGTGAAAACACGATTGATAGTTCAATTTATAGAACTTTGATTGGTAGTCTATTGTACATAACAACTTCTTGGCATAACTTAGTGTTCCCAACAAGTCTTTTATCAAAGTTCATATCGTCACCAAGTCAAATTTACCTACGTGTTTCTAAGAGAGTATTAAGGTACTTAAAAAGGGACTCTTGACTATATTATGGTATTTTAAAGATGAAAATGGATTTCTCTGAGGATATTCAAATGGTGATTAGGTAGGTAGTGTTAATGATTCCAAGAGTACTTTAGGTTATGTTTTCCCACTCTGCAATAGTGTTTTTTTCATGGAATTTGAAGAAATAAGAGGCGGTAGTTCAATCCTTAGCTACGGTTGAGTATTTTTCTACAATAGAAGTTGCAAATCAAGCCATATGGCTTAGTAAGATTTTAGCAAACTTGGGACAACAACTAGATGAAGCTACTTTCATTATGGTTGATAATAAGCCAATCATAGCAATTACAAAGAATATTGTCCAACATGGAAGAACAGAGTATATAAATGCCAAGTTTCATGTTATAAGAGAAGCTGAGAAGAATAGGGACGTGAAACGAGTGCATTGTAGAATAGAAGAGAAACTAATTGATACATTGGCAAAATACATATTGGGAGATATGAAA
Organism: Diospyros kaki; assembly: GCA_036245055.1. NCBI lineage: Eukaryota > Viridiplantae > Streptophyta > Magnoliopsida > Ericales > Ebenaceae > Diospyros > Diospyros kaki. The sequence goes on from BSEG01000010.1 coordinate 9,447,507, forward strand.
GGTGACTAGGGAATGAATCCACATTGCCAATAATGCATATTAGGAGATATGAAATGTGACTATGGTTGAGGTTGTGTGCTTAAGACTAGTTTCCATAGATGATTGATTAAAGTTTTTGAAATTGGCTAAAGGATTGACAAGAGAATCAAACAATTAGATGAAGGACTAATCATTTAAATAAGTGACTATAGGGGGTCAATCAAAGGAAAATGAAAGGCCTCATTTCTCATAATTTGAACAATAATATAGGCAAGATCATTTTATAAAATATTGATAAATAAGCAATAAATTAACTAAAATAATTAAACATTTACCTAAACTAAACCCTCCATGGTAGCCTTGTGGACTAGGTCATCACACCATCCAAACAAATTAGTCCACATATTGGGTTACCCATGTCATATTGCAATCTTTTAGTAGTTAAAGTTTGTTTCAAATAATGTACCCTTATTCCAATCATTTGTCATAAGATAGAGCATATTGTTTATAGCATATCATTTTCATACAAATTTCAAAGAGAATTTAGAAAGATGAGGCAACATCATGCTAAGCCTTGTGATTAAAAGCAATAAAGAAACTTACATCAAAAAATGCCCTTGCTTCACTGTCATATGGATGCAACTTCTTGGGAGTGTCATTTAACAACTAGAAGCATGCATTTTAAGCATAGTTAATGGTTGGACTTGAAAGCATAAAAAGTGATTACATTGTGATAGGGGTAATTTATAATATAACATGAATCAACTAATCTTCTCAACATTTCTAACCTCATTAGGTTTCCCAATAAAGAAGCCACTTTGAAATAAGTTCAAGGAAAATGATGCATCTTGATCTGCTAAGGGGAATGAAAAGAAAGAAAACAAGAAGGAAAAATTAAAACATATAAAGGGAAAAAATCATCATATGCAAGGAATTTTCAAGATATAAATAAATTGTAAATGTTATTTAGATTACCTTCTAAAAATGAATGCAATCCTGGTTTTGGCAATGCACTTGAATGATCGATAATATTAGCTTGTATTCCAACACGATCACCCTATTTACAAAGAGGTCAATGATCTAACATTAGCATAAACAAATAATTTTGTTCTATGTTGAATCCTTATAAAGATTTTAGGTAACCACAAGTACCAAGCTTGCATAGGAAGAACCATGTAACCAAATTAAAAAACTTCCCATTGACTAACCCCAATCCTACATTATAAACCAATTAATTGGAGCTAACTCTAAAATATGCACAACTTCCCTACATCACCATCTTTATTCACATTTTTGTTTTAATTTCATAATTTTACACTCACCTAATTTTTATGAAAAAGATAAACTTACAATTTGGTATCCCATTAGAAAAACTTGTACACCCTATTCTTATGCCTTGCCATAACTAAACCTTATGTGAGCTTTTAGCTTCCTTTTGGTTCCTTTAGATAATCCGCTCACATGCTTTATCAATTGCTAATATCTCCTAACCCACCTATATTTCATTGAGTAAATTTGGCCCTTTCCAACTTCTAGGAACAACTTTCCCATTTACAAGTAGGGACCTTGTCCCTCATAAAGATGAAAATGCATTATAGTAAAGAGAAATCACAAAAAAATCATGTTATGAACTCTATTTATTCATGTGATTATACATGCCCAACCATAAAAAAACTTAATAAAATCAAAGCTCCCCATCCATGAAAAAATGTGAGTGCATAAAAGGCCCAAAAACACAAATCTAGAAACGAAAAATGGAACAAGGATTTGTTGGGGAACATGATATAGGAGTATACTTGAATTGCATTAACCAAGAAATCTAAGCTTTAATTATATATTTGAATGCAATAAAAACCATAATACCAAATAATCGAAAGCAAATCGATAGATTAAACATTGACAAAGAAATAGTATAAATGCAAATTCTGTATAGAAACATCAAGAGATATGTACCTCATTTTCTTTTTGATGGGATTTAGTTACCTGATCGCTCTCATTTTCGTCCTCCTTGGCTTCAACTAGCTTTGGGCTATATCTCATTCCCACCTTTGCTACTTTGAAAGATACCCTTTTTCTTTCCTTCCCTCTCAATAAGTTCTTCAAATACATTCTCACAAATCTACATACACAAACATATCCACATAAAGGAAGAAAACATATGTAAGCTTACAAAAACACAGAGCATAACAGAGAAACAAACCCTAAGAACAGAGAGTTGTGTATTGTGCTCGACGGAGGGAAAGGGTTTGTATTTACCTTTGTTGCCTCTCATACGTTTCTTTTGAAAGTGTGCTTAGCCTGGCATTGTGTGCGTGCATGAATGAAATGTGTTTGGGTGCATGAATGAAAGGTGTAAAGGGTAGTCATCCACATTAAGTATTATATATATATTGTTTTTTTGTCATGCCGCATTTATTATGTTAGAGATGATATGGTGCGGAAAGGTACATGGTGGTTGATGAAGCATTGAGAATCCCAATACATGATCAACAACGATCATGTTTCTTTAAAATGTTGGCTAATAAAGTATTAGATAGGTTAAAAGATAAAAGTCAAAATGTTATTTTTAGTACATGAACTTATACATTTTGGTCAATTTCATGGATAAATATTTGTGTCGTTAATTGAATACATCAACATATCATTTTAGTCAAGATCATACAAAAGAAATTAGGATGAATAACCCTCAAACACTTGTAGTTTGGGCCATTTGTGTATGGACCCCATGGTATAAAAATATCTTTGGAGGTCCCTAAGGTTTATCTTTTTTCCTTAGACACCACATCTGTTTCAAACATAATTTTGGAGTTTTAATTTTTTTTTTCCAAAGTTTTTACATTTTATTCATTTTTAAATGAAAATGAGGAATTACAATATTTGTTTTTCAAAAACTTTGCAAATTAGAACTAAAAATTGAAAAACATAAATATCAAATGAAAAGGGTAGACAAAATATAACTCTCACAAAAAATTACTTGTGTGATAGTTGTTATAGCCTATCCTCTGGGGCAGGGGTCATTCTCTCGAAGGAGGTGTCGATCTCCAAGAAAATACGTTCTCTCGGATACTTCTTGTACATCACTAGTTCACTTAGTTGAGTCATTCTCCTGGTGAACCTCAAAAGGAGATCTTCTCCTATACAACTCTCACATAGTATCAACCCTTTCATTGTCCCACACAATGGTAGCCTGCCTCAAGGAATTCCTTCCCTCGATGGACTCACTAAGCTCATATTCCTTGAGGAGGGGTTGTTCTAGGTCTAATCCATGCTTAACTCGAGATAACTATGTGCATGCCTTGTGCATGTGTGCCATGTGTCCCACTACTAACATTTTAAAAGGTATAAATACCCCCTCACACTTCATTTAAAAGGACTTTTCAACTATTCATCTTCTAACCTCACATAATTACACCTAAGCACTCTATTAAGCTGCTTACTCATTAGAAACAACGAATACTTATTCTCCTAGACTACTTTAACCTGTTTCTTCATCATATCTAGTTCTATGATGATCCCACCCTTAGAAACCCCCACCGAAGGCACCAAGAGAAAAGTGTCAAAAAGGAATGGTACTTACAAGAGTCATAAGTTAGAGAACACTACAACATTTCATACCCAAGAACAAGATTATATACATATATATAAGCCAAATATAGAATACTAACACATACAACATGCCCATACATCCATGACATTACAAAACAAAGAAATACAAGGCCTTCAAAAGCTAAACATCCTTAATAAGCACTATGCCAATATCCCCTGAGACTTTTCATCTGGAACAACTTTGTACACGTTTAGACATTGGACCCCACATTGCTAGGCTCCTCATCTTCTTTAGACTTGTCTCTACTTGGAATTATGAAAGTACAAGTGAGCCATAAAGCCTAGAGAGTACTATAGAAATAAAGACAATGAGAGTATCAGAGTCCAACCATAGATGATAACAAATATCCCCACTCATGCTCATTCAAGGAGAGGAACCGACCATATGTACCACGAACATGCATGGAGAATATGGTGCATGCTCCCATGACTACTTTGGTGGTATAATCATATTAAGGGATTTAAGTCCCACACAAGTCAGACATTATAACCCACCTGAGCTTTTAGTTTATCACCGTAAAGGATATCCTAGCGAATCCCGTCCATAGCATGCATTAAATATCATATGTTTTCCCAAGCCAAGCCATGCCATGCATAAACTTAAACATCATGTTTCATAAACCCATGCATAAGACCTCTTACACCCGCATGCACAATGCCAAATATACTCACACACTCATGATTGGAATGCATGGGATACACACAAGAAGAGGGAACATGTACCAAGAGGGAGAAAAGGGGAATTTACACTTGCAGGAGGCTTTTGGGCCAAAACAGGGGGAAATCGGTTGACAAATTGCCCCCAATCTGGCAATAGACAGAGGTAAAAATCACCCCGATCCTTCGCTTTCCTCACCCGAACTATGGCAAAATGGAACAAACTCTTGACAAATCTCCACTCTATCAAAAGAGGCATCATTCCCAAGAAAAATAGGGAGAACAAGTCCCAATGGAAGCATTAACAAGGGAATTAAATGAAAGGAAATAAGTAAATTACAACCATGTAGTAACTTGCTCTCAAAATAGAGAGTTTTATGAACACCACTCCAAAGTTTGCAAATTCAAGGTTTTCCAATCAATAGAAAGCAAGAGAACTTGCCTTAACTTCCTTCTTTATCAATCCCTAGCTCTTTTGTACCTTTAACACAACTTATAAGCTATCATACATAGAGATTTTCATCTCTTTTTAGTCACAAAACAAAGGAAAAGTTGGTTTCTAAGCTAAAAAGAGCTAGAAGATGAGTTTCTTACCTTGTAATCCCTTCCTTAAGATCCCTAGATGCCACAAGAAGAAGAGAACTGAAGAGGAAAGGGCCCTAGCTACTGGAAAAAGCTTCTCCTAATCTCTACTGCCTCAAATTTTCTCCCTTTTCAAACATTGGCTCTATTTATACTTACTTAACATTTTGATTTATTTTAATCTCAAATTTCCAACCCCTTCAAGAATATTTAGATCCTTAATTTGCATTAGATGGCCATTTACCTTGTACTTAAGCCACCCTCCTATTTTGACTTGCTTCCTTCTCCCTTTGACTTTGAATTTTCCACCCTCTTGCTTGCTCTTTCTTTGGCTTGTGAACCTTCCTACTTTAACTCTTTAATCTTCCTTAGTCCCTTAAGCTCCATTTGTACCTATCAAATAAATCACCAAGTCATTTCTCACATGATAGGAAATCTATATAATAAAACAGAACCGTTTTTGAAAATGTCTCACTTATGAGACATTTTAATGGCTAAGATCATTTCTGATGTATTTAATGACTGGGATTAAAAATTTTCCCGCCCATCAATTCCTAGCACTACCTCATTTCATTTCTCTAGGCGCAATTACGCGCCTCTGCCACCCATTTAATTTCTCAGAAGCCATCAAATCTCACGCTCTCTCTCTCTCACCTCTCACTCTCTGCATCACTCAAGCTCTCACCTCTCACCCACTCTCTCACTCACCTCTCACTCTCTGCATCACTTGCTCTCACCTCTCTCTCTCTCTCTCTCTCTCTCTCTCTCTCACACACACACACACACACATATCATTCAAGCTCTCACCTCTCACCCACTCTATCTCTTCCCAATGCTCTCTCTCAAACCCACTCCCGTGGGTTACAATGTCCGTCGAAGTAGCAGAGGCACGGGGGGTCACCCGTGGCGGTGAACTGCTAATGGTGACGGCCTCTCTCTGTCCCTCTCTCTTTCTCTCTCTCAAACCCACCCCCTGTTGGAAATGTATGCCCTAAAGACACGTTTTATTTAATTTATGGTAATGATGTTTCTTTTAGTTAGTTTATGGCACATATATTATTTGCATTTAATTGTTGGAAAAGTGTCCATGCTATTAAGTAAGTGATTCATGTGATGGGTTGTTCTTCACAGTTAGGCATGAATCATGGATACTTAATAAGCAAGAAAAATATTACTCTTGATCTTTTGATAGAACTGGGCATTCTATCATGATAAGATCATTGTGCAATAGATCCTAATGGAGGATGGCTTGCCTTAGCCAGTAAACAGTCCGTTTACTCTAGTTGTACAAGTGCATTTAGAATGCGTATAGTGGACCTGTGATAGAAGCTAATGACAAAGTACTAATTATCATGGAGCTAGTCTATCACTGCTACTACGTGGACGAGTACTCTAATACTTGAGTATTAGTTGGTGGTCTAGTGAACCTAGAGCTATATTTTTAGATTCACTATAGGTGAGGTCTATCAAAGATCAATAACCTTGTGAGTTGGGAGTATGGTTTCTAATTAGCTAAGACAGACTAATACAAGATAGTTTCTGTGATTCACCCCCTTGTGATTGTCCAAGAATAATCAAATAATCCAGAGCCCTGGGAACGTGACTTAAGAGTGTGCTTCTGGGTAGCTCCCAATGATAAGCAAGTACATTCGAGTAGTCACGGATTATTGGACTAGTGATCTAAGGATGGTAGAAATCATTTAGAGAGGTGTTAGTACATTATTCCTTTCTAAATGATGGGTGTTACGTAGAGGGGTATTTTCGTCATTACACTAGTAGGTCAAAGACATTGCACATGAAAAATTATTCGTGGGGTCAGTGTTACCATATGGTGATAGTTGGAACACTTAGAATGACAAAATATAGCTACTGAGCAGCAGGGGTATTTTGGTCATTTTAGTAGCCATGAATAATTTGTCTTTTGATCCCCAAGGTAGCTCGATATAACTCATGTATTATTTAATACATTTGGCTTGTTGGGTGAATTACATTGAGTGAGAATTATTTTATTCAGAATAGTCCATAATTAATTGGGCTAGAATAAAATAATAGTTCATTGGTTTTTAATTAATTAATTGGGCTAACCCGATTAGAAAATTAATTAAATGGACTTGACCCACTAGGGTTTGGCCCACTAGGGTTTTAACCCTAGGGTTCTCCCTATATATATTCTCTCCTTGGTTGTTTTTCACCTAGGGTTTTTTACTCTTCTTCACCAAAAGAGAGGCCACGAGTTTGAGTCATACCTTGGAAGATCAAAAGAGAACATTCAAGTTCTGATGCGAAGGAGCCGACGGATTGCAGGACAGCCGTCATCTCCACCACGCGAAGAAGCTCCCGCGCTTGCTCCTCCTGTCGCTTCATTCCGTCCGATAATCTGAAGGAAAAGTAAGTTTCCTAGATTCTAATCAATACGAGGAAAGTTTTTTTAAAAAAAAAATGCTTCCGTTGCATGCTATGTATCCTCGTCATGGTCCTTCACCCCCCTCCCTCCGCCGTTCACTGCTTCGGTCAGATCTCAGTTGCTGTGTATATGTATGTGTGTGTTGTGTGTGTGTGATGTTTGCTGTGTATATGTATGTGTGTGTTGTGTGCGTGTGTTCTGAGTGTATCTATGTATATATTATGTATGTGTGTGTTCTGTGTGTGTATGTATATATATATGGGTGTGTATATATCAATCTTTGTCTTTCTCTCTTTCTGTACTGTTCTCGGATGCCATATATTTATATACCCCTGTGTGTGTGTGTGTGTGTGTGTGTGTGTGTTTGAGTTTAAATGAGAATGAAAGTTGGATTCTTGGCTCTCTGTGTGAATATGTGCATTTGAATTTGCTTAAGGTGAGTTGAAAAATGAAAGTTGAAATCTTTTCCTGACAACTGAAATTTTTGGTAGTTTTTCTTTTGGTTTCATTTGAGATATTGTTTACATACATACATACAGTAATATACATACATATAATATAGATAATGTGTTTGTCTTTGTTTTCAACTTTTTTCTTATTATTTTAATTATAATTAGTGTAATACAGTAATATACGGATAATGTGTATATATAGTTTCAATGCATATAGTTCCTTTAGTTGAGCTATATGATTGAAGGTCAATAATATAGCATTTTAGTTGAGCTATTTTAGTACATTGATAGCTTAATTAATTTGAAAGCAGAGATAGAGATAAATGGTTCCCTCTGAACAATTTTGCCTTGCCCTTTTGTGGATAGGGAAAGTGGGTATTTGTGAAAAGAGAGAGCCTTGCAAGTGGAAAAGCATCACTGCCCACAACTCACGATTTGAACTATTTTAGTATATTTTTAATATATAAATAGTAAATACCATCATATAAATAGTAAATGCCATCATAAATACCATCATACAATTTGCTCATTTTATTAATTGACATTCCTTAATTAAATTTAACTAATTGATTAGATCGAATTCATATATTAACGATCTTTTTTTTTCTTAAAATTTTAAAATAAATTACGTAAATATTAATATATTTTGGTCTATTAACAAATTTTTAGATAATGTATTTTGGTCTATTAATACACGGGATGTCACTTTTTTATTAAAGAAAGCATCAAAAAAATAAATCAAAGATATTTTGAAGAATAGGTATTTTGGATGTCCATTTAAAAAAAATTCTTAATTAGACATGATTTTCTAATTTTTATTTTTTGTAAATGAACTTTTTGAATTGCGCGGAGATAAAAAATTGATGATTTATGAGTTATGATTTACAGAGATGTTAAATTGTTTTATATTTAATTTATAATTTTAATGTTAGATTTTGTTTTTCATTTTTATTTCATATAATATAGCTTTAGTTTTAATTAAGAATTTTTTTGTAAATTCATTTTTAAAAAAGAATTAAATTTACATACTGATGTTTTTAATTGAAGACAATTAAAAATAGTCTCTTCATAAAATAAAAATAGAATTATTTTTAATGTAGGATAATTTCTTTATTTTTTAATTTTAAATTTAAAATGTCATTATTTTATGTTAAAAATAAAATTAATATTATTATTATTATTATACCTTAGAAACTTAAGCCCAAATCCAAGCAAATTCTTTATAAAGACCTAATTTGTTCAGAAGTCCACTTAACCCAACGTCAATGGTGAATTAAATTGGAAAAATATTTAATCTAATGGTAATTTTAAATTATCTAATCATATATTATTATGTAACTAAACTGTGAATGTATGGCATCAGAAAATAAGAAATGCTATTTTATTAATTATCATGTGTCAAATTTTCACATTATGTCATCTTACTTAAACTGTTCTTACCCATGTGTTGTAATCAATGGCAGTGGTGACATCTGAAAGTTTAAATACTTTTGCATTGAATGTATTTTAGGAATTGTTTAAAAAGAAAGTGAGAATGAGGGTGGTTTGTTGTAGAGCTATGTAACAAAATTGGTTTGGGAAGGAAGAGACTTTTGTTTGGAGCCATTTAAAAAGAAAAGGATTGTTTTAACATTTATGTGTGATATAGCAAGAGAGTTTATGTTTTTTTTTCTGCACCTTTTTAATGGAGTATAATATTTTATGTTGTATTTTAAAAAACAATTGGTGAATCTTTACTTTCTATGACTGTTATTCGTTGAAATTTGTTTTTTTTTTACATAAATTTATGTTTGGACTTTCAAAGTGATAATTATTCATATTAGGTTTTGATTTTGGTTTTAATTTCATTTCTATAAAATTGTGCTTCGATTTTAATTTTATCATTTTAATGTAATTGTTAAAATACATTTATTCTAAACATTTGGGAGGGGGGCGCGGGTGAGACGGCGATGGGAGGGCGGGAGGGATGACGACGAATGAGGGTAAGGCGTTGCGAGGGCTGGTGGGGGGTGATGGCGGTCCGAGATGACTAACGGGCCCCCGACTGGCCGCTGTCGGGGGCCCTTGAAGCCCCCGACCAGCAAAAGTCAGGGGCTCCAAAGGTTCCTGGTAGCGTTTGGTATGTATTATTTGATATTTAATTTTTAATTTATTTTTTTCAGATTCTATAGCATTGATGTGCTTTATTATATAGATTTAATAATTTTATTTCTTTTTATTATAAAACGATATCAAGTATATAATAACTTTAATTTTTATTTTTTGTTTAGTGTTTATAATTTTTTTTACAATATTCATTAATATTATTACATTTTAATCTTAATATTATTTACACCGTGTCTTTAGACACTGGTATACGCTAGTTCCTTAAAATAATACCATCTAAGTAGCCATAACACACTAATGGGGAGGAATCCTTGTGTGCCCTCTAGCAAGGTTCTTCCTTATAGCTGCTCTCTCCTGGACAACCGAGCTTTCTACTTGGCAGTGTTGCATCTCTGTCATGTTTCAACAATTATGTTGCTTATTCAAGCCTATAATTGCTTCTTTAAGAGCCTTAAACATGTTGATCTCTCACATAGATAATGATACGAACTCTCCTCTAAACATCAATGTGAGTTCTCCCCCAGGTAGCAGCCTTCCACTATTCCCTGGCTTGGTCACCTCAATTTTATTGCCTAGCTCTACCTCCACTTTATCTTCTTGCATCGACACATGCGTTTGACACTAGACCAGTCAACAGTTTAGATGAAACAATCGATAGTTTCTGCTAACTTGCAACGAAACAGAATGCATATACACGTCCAAAACACACACACAATACACAAATCACACGCATAGGGTGATAATACCGAGTAGAGGCTCTGATACCACTAAAAGATGACATGGGCTTAAGACCAAAAACCAACCATTGATGAATCAATGCAAGGATTAATGGGTTTTAAAACATTTTCAAAACCAAAACCAGATACATCACTACTTATAGTAGAAGAAAAAACAATCTTTGCAAAACCCGGTATTCATTACCCATATGCAAAAATAGAAAACCCATGCCATAGAGGGGTTGTTGGTATACCTTTTCAGATGAAATTCAGTGTTAATTGTCCAACGCGATGGCTTCTCCTTACTATCTAGTTTGCTCCCTCAAACCTGCAACACTAGGTGACTAGCTGGCCTTCTCAAGTGTGGAGGACCTAGTCGGTCCATGCCTGAGATAACTGAAAACCCTTGACCAGAGCTATGCTAGGACCTTCTCGATGAAGGTAACCCAAAGCTATACCATGGTTCCCTTTTAATCGAAGCGTGGCTCTCCAACATCCAATCTAAATGGGAGAAGATGAAATGGAAGCTGCAACAGCCAAGCTCTGGAGTAAGAAAAAGCTTTGGCAGCACCTAGAGAAGAAGAAAAAGCAACTAGCACAGCAAAAGAAGAACAAGTAGAGTGGAATAGCTCACTAATCTTGCCTCCTCAAAACCCTCCACTAATCACTTCAATCTCATATTCCCTTTCTTGTACGCCTCTCCTTTTCACGTGTCTCTTTCCATCATTTGCATCAGAGCATTTAATGCATTGCTGCGACCAAGCAACAGAGCATTTATGAGGTAAATGGTCGACCACAAGAAGCACCCAGTTAACTGCCAAAGGTGGACAACCTTCTTCATGAACCAATTGATAGCACATGACTGATCAACCACATATGAGCACCGAGTTGTCAACCTCTCCATGCACCAATCGATCGATTTCTGCTAGTAACACTCTAGCTTCATCATATTGCACATTGGCACCACTATTAGCATTTAATAGCCTTTCCACTAACTCTTAATTGAACCAAAGCCCCATGAACTCTTAACGACATGCCCCGCTAACTCTTAGCTGTCTCCCATATCCATAGATACATAATGGATCACTAATTCAATAAATTATTTAATATGCATGTGACTTTCTAGGTTCATAGCCATGTAGCAATCAACACGCATCAACTCCTTGATGCAAGCAGAACCCTTGGACCTACTAAGAGGATCTCTCTAAATCCCTAAAACACCTTAAAAGATCCTAACTATCCTCTAGCCATGACTCATGATGATCCTAATGACAATGAAGTCTCATCTTCGGATAAACCTATTAAGGCTCTTCGATTATCGTGCACTATAGTCCTTCCACTGACTAACATCCTGTAATACCCAGTATTACATGGTATTGAAAAAATAAATAATTTTTGATTATTTTGAAAGGACCTTGGGAGGTCCGTAAAGCCCAGTGGTCAATTTCAAGAAATTAATTAATAAAATTATGGAATCGACGGTAGGAATGCCCCGGGACTTGGGTGTCTAGGGAAGAGGACATGAGATTGGTGAGCATCTAGAGGTGAGGCTAATAACGCTAGAAGAAGTCCGACCGGGAATAATTTTTAGAATAAATTCTGTATAATCCCGAATGGGTGTCAGTACAAAATGGTTGTAGAGCACCTCCGAAGAGTCGAGGGGTGGTCTGATTTTGTGAGTGAGGCAACCCTGAAGTGTTTTCAGGTGGAATAGAGGTCCCACGTAGGCGTAGGGACAAACTCGGCCTTTATCCAGTAAATGTCGATTATTAACTTTCAGAAAATCAAGATTTGATGTGGTTTAAGGATAATTAAATTAAGCCTTGGAGGGCCCAAATTATATTATCAAAATTCCTAATTGGAATTACGAGGTTCTCAAGTGCAATTAATGAGAATTAGTGGGGTTTTATATGTAAATTGTATATATATATTTATGCACGAAAGTGGGGAGGAAGCTTTCTTCCCATGATATTTGAACCGAAGTAGTAGAGAGAGAGAGAGAGGGAGAGAGAGCTCAGGGCCAGATGTGTGATCGAGAGAGAGGGAGATCAAGTGAGGGAGATGGTGGCCGGTCGATGGCCGACCAATGGCAGTGGCGGATGTGAGCAGTGACAGTGGCTGGAAGCATCAGCGGCAGAGGCTGTTGCTACGACCTGAGGCAACAGATTAGAGCAACAAGCTTGGCCAGTTATGGAGGCTGATCGGAGCAGCAACGGTGTGGGAAGCAGGCAACGACGGTTGAAGCGAGAATTGGTTGCTGGCCAGTTGACAATGGAGGCGAGTAGGGGTGCTAGTAGTGTGAGCGATGTAGGCTAAGGCAGAGGCAGCAGTGGTGGCGGGTGGCTAGCGGCCAGGTGTATGCCGCGATGTGTCAGCTGGTGATGGCCTTGCGAGCAGCGGCGATCGGTAGTGGCCAGCGATCTGGTGCGAGCACAGGCAAAGGGCAAGAAGAAGAAGAAGTCATGGGGGAAGAGGAAGGAGGAGGAAAGAGAACAAAAAAGAGGAAAAATAAAAGAAGAAAGAAAAGGAAAAATAGAAAAAAAAAGAAATCAGGAAAAAATGGAGAAATTAGAGGGAAAATGTCAAAAAATTACAGAAAATTCAGGAAATTATCTCAAGGCTCGAGGAGCATGCCAGAATTTAAAAAATGAAAATTTGAGTGCAACGTGGCAGCTCAGGAGTCAGTTGGTTGGATTATGCTCGTGGTTGGGGTTGGTTGGTAGTTATTATCGAGTGATTTTAAGATGTATGGCGAAATTAAAGGCATTGGTTTAATGTCTGATTGTTGGGTTTGTGTGTGACATCTAGGGCATGGAAGACTACCCATTTTGCATTGCATTTTTTAATTAGATGCTCTCTCATGCTTCATTTCCTTATTTTTGCACCCTTACTGAGTCTTTATGACTCGTGAGGTTTTACCTCATGTTGTAGATGATGCAAGTCCAGATGCAAGAAGGGTTGACGTAGGGAGGATGAAGTGGCAACTAGTAGGGTTGTCCAAGATGTGTTATTGTGTATTCTCCTATATTTTCGTATATGTATTCATGTGATTGAATGTAAACGTTATTTAGCACTAGATGTATCTTATTATTGTAATCATCATAATGTGATAGGTGTTAGTGTAGGTGCTCTAGACCCAATCAGATTGGGCATATTGTACACTGATAATTGTAATCATGTTTATTATTTGAATAAGGAGTTGTTCAATTTCATAAGAAGTCATTCTATTAGGTTCTTGTTATTATTGTAATAATCGAATGAAACTAGATAGAAGTCCATATGATGTATACTATGATTAATCTATAAAGATGTGAGATGATGCATCACAGTTTCTAGACATCATTAAATGTCCCAAGTCGTAGCAATGTCAAGAATGGACATTGACAATTGCGGTAAAACTTGTATGTGCTATGTTTTTGCTATGTGATAACAATGGGAGTCTCTCACCCATAGGCATGGGGATGCCTAGACATGTACATAGTGACCAATGTTGGAGAACGTGTCACTGGACATGACTCACCATGAGAATCCATTTTGGTTATATGTTGATAGAATTCTCATACGAGATGGGTGTAACTAATCCTTGGACCTGAGGTTGTCACGGTCATCTCATAAGAAGACCGGTATGCTTTGACATCTTTTCGATGGGCCTAGACAAAGGCTACACGTGGGCAATCGTTGGGTATATCATGAGGGTTATGAAAATGGGTGCATAGCCAAGATGGGACTCGTCTATCCCTTGATAGAGGATGATGTATCTAAGGCGCCTTCGATGGATATTCACTTTAAATCCATGGCCATGGTGAAAGAGATCAATAAGGAGTTATTGATTCACTTTCTATTAAGTGAAGATATTTGGATGACCGAAGAAAAACTTATGTGATTATAATCAAGCAACACATTGCCAACTTGAGATCGCATAGGATACATTGACGAGAGGATCGAATTACATGGTAACCATGCTCGTGAAAGGTTATTTGCAGATTATGAATCCTTCTGAATAATTAGGTAGGTATGATGCCTTGCTAGAGGCCAATTTTGTCTTATGTGTTTCGTACTGACACATTGCCAACATATTCGGAAGCCTAATGAGTCATACGCAATAGGCACGGTCCCTGGCTTAAACCAGGAGAGTGGACGTATGGTTAAGTGAGACACTTCGGCAATAAATTGTGCCGTCGTAGGTTCTCACGAAAAAAGAACAAAGAGACATAATAACGTCGATATAACGAGAAGTTGTCACAAAGGAAAGAGTTTCCTAAAATGGCAATTAATTAAATTAGGAAGGAGTTTCTAATTTAATAATTTTCTATTTGTTGGAGTGACAAATAGGAAATAAAATATATTTGGACTTAAGTTAATATTTGGACTAAATTGGATTTGGGCTAAATATTAAATTAAATATTATATTTGGACTAAATTGGATTTGGACCAAATATTAATCTTAAATATTAAATATTATATTTGGATCAAATTAAATTTGGGCCAAATATTAAATATTATATTTGGGCTTGAATTAGATTTGGGTCAAAATATTTCATTTAAACTTATAAAAGGATTTGGGCTATTTAATTATATTTATAGTTGGACTAGAATAAACCCATTTAATTAAGTTCCTAATTGGACTAAATTAAATGGGTCGGCCCATATCCACTAGGGTTTAAGAAACCCTAGAGCTCCTTATAAATACCCCTTTATGGGTTGCCCAAACTAGAGAGGTTTGGTGTAGTTTTTCAAGAGTTCAAAAATGTATTGTCGTTCACTCTTCCCTGTTTCTTTTTGGCATCGATTTGAAACGTTGGCTTTTTTTTTTCCGTCCATACACAAGCTGCAAAAGAAGAAGGAGCTAGCACTCCTATTCCGCTCTCATTGCCAACGGACGGATGTCGCGTATCACAAGTTAGAGGCTGGACACTTGGACGACTCGAATCCACGAACGACTTGAAAATCTAAAGGTTAGATTTTATTTTATTTGTATGTGAATGATTTGATTTCGACGTTGATCCAATCGCTGGGAACGGGGTAAGATTCAAAATTTTTGAACTACGCTGCTTACCCCGTAGCGATATTGCTTTACTTTCAATAGGTGATTGTGAGATTACTTGATGACTATGGCTTTAGTTGGTGGAGCCAAGTTTCGAATCAGGTAAGGATCGAAAAGGTATGTTCCCATAAATCCCCAATACTTAGTGGATGTTTGATACGCTAGTTTTATGCCTAGCTCACCTTTGGCTTGCTATGAAACGAGCTAAAGAAAGGTGAAGCTCGCTTAGGCTTCGAGTCCCGTTCTGTTGTATTTTCGTGTATGTGTTTGGGGACCAATTCTTCGAGTGGAGCGAAGGGAAGGACGTAGCCTAGTGCTCCTAGGGTGTTTCCTATTGAAACATAGTTCGACCCTTCAGTTATTGGTTTGTTGGGTGAGTAATCTGATCGATTATTCACTTGAGGCGCTTGTAAGTGGAGCAGGTAGTTACACATCCCAACCTAGTGAGAGCCATATACTAATTAAACTCACAAGACTCAGTAACTATGATAGATCTAATATGGTGTCATTGAGGTAGCACTTCGAAACTCTTCAGCACCCTTGCCAGGGGATTTGTAACACTCCTTCTCCCGAATAACCCAACACTCAGGGAGCCCCGAAGAGAGAAAGAGTTAGATGGGAGGATAGGAAACCTAACATTCACCTTATTACATGCATGAAAAGATATACTAAGACAAACATCAAACCATACATGCCATCCATTCATTTACCACTTAAAACAAGCAAGAGACTTTTAACATTTTTACAAAACATACATCCTACGGATATATTACATTCACTATAAAGGAATAACAATGACACATTAACCTCTCAAAACACTCCCAAGATCTTTCAATTGAGGGTGCCCCAACACACATAGCTAACCGACTGCCTTACTAGAACCCCCATCAGCTACCTCTTTGCCCTTACCTGAAATGGTGAAGAACACAAATGTGAGCCGCAAGGCTTAGCAAGCATAAAACATAAGAAGAATAGTATAGCTGAACTGGGCATGATGGATACATGGTGGGTGATACTCAAACCACAAAGTGCATTATATTTAAGATGTTCATTCACCCACCCAATGCAATATCATGCTATGTAACATGCATATATAAGTCAGTAACACATACATGGTCATCCGGCCCCACATAATAAACAATAATACATACCGGCTTGTGGTTAAACACCTGTAACAAAAGAAATAGTGATATCTCTAGAGAATAACAGTCATATCTTAACTGTTGGCTATAGCTAAATAAATATATACTCTCGCCCATGGTCATTCCCAATGGATGCACGCCCCAGCCATCACCGAATGAGCATAAAATGCTAGTCAGGCATAACATAAGCTCACCGATTGTTGGGGAATATATCCCATAGAATCATCCACATTGCACGCATTAACTTTCCATGCAATGCAACACTTTAGTGCCCACGCACATATGCATGTGAAACAATTATCATTTGTGTTCCATGCTCACTCATGTATCATGTTATCATATGCTTACATAAAGTTATGCTCATGATGCATAAATACCATACTTTCCAAGTCATGTTATGCCAAGATTTAACATTCTAAAAAATTAGAAACATTTACATCAAGCCATCACGGCCAATTACTCCTTTAAATTTCATTAAGGACCTTGGGAGACATGAAAGTATGAATATATTTGCCTTAGAATTGATTTAGAGCATTTTTGTGCATTTTGATCAAACGAGTCAACTTAAGGTACATATGAGTCAACTCGAACTACTGCAGGGACCAAAAATGAAACAGAGAACAAGGCTAGCAAGAGACTAATTCTTGCTAGTTTCTAACCCTAATCAAAAACCACCATTCCTTAGAAATTGTGGGGGAGTACGAACCCCACTTTGGCTGACAACAAACATGCACAAGAATTTAAAGCCATCAAATTAAAGAATCGACCAAAATAAAGCCAAAACTCCTCTTCTCCCAAGACTTGGTTTTCTCCCCAAAACTATCACCAATACTAGAATTCCATAGCTTAAAACTCTCACAAGCCGTCAATTTCCTACTTCAAGACCTCAAATTAGAGGATTTAACAACAACCCAATATTTCCCAACCCAAGTCCCCAAAAGGGAATTAAATGCCCATAATGGAAGAAAAGAAAGGAACTTGCCTTATTTACTTCTTGCTTCCTTACTTGATGGATTTGGAGCCTTTAGAGAGGAAGAATCTTGCTTGAGAATTGAAGAATAAAGCTTAGATTTTGGAAAGGGAGAGACCCACAAGAGCTCTTACCAAATGCCTCCTTTTTCTCTTAAAATTTCAAATTTTATGTTTATATATTCTCTATTAAATTGTACTTAATTGCTCCACCACTAATTTTACTCTTAACTCAAAGATTATAAGTGTTTTACACCTTAAATATACCCCATTTCCAGCTATTTTCCACTCCCAATCTTCACCCTCAAGGCTTTTAGAAAATATTCTCCCTTAATCCTTAAGTCTTGACTTTACCTTCATCAACTGCATGCTTCTAGAAGCTCTCTTTAATAGCGCCTTCATTTGCCATCCGAGAATTCACTTCTTTAATCTCCCAATTTCTATTTTGACTTTTCAACACCCACTTGGACTCTTGAATTCCATTCTTCAACTTCACCATTTGACTTGGAATTTTTAACATCTCAATAATACACAACATTTGAATTTTCTACAATAACCAAACTAACTCAAATTTCACAAACACCCATATTACTTAAATAATCTACATAATTTATTGGAAGTAACTAGACAAAATCTTCATACCCAACCTTTCTAATACAACAATGTCGTCTCCCCAAGTGTATAGTCACATACTCTCGGTCCTTAACAATAAATAACTTAAGCTATGTAGGCTGAATAATCCCATAATTAAAATACCCAAAATGGGGCGTTATAGGATTTCCATTTACCACCAACATAAACCACATAGGATGTCTGGTCCCATCCAATGGAGGTCAATGGATCCCGTCAGCAAGCATCTGCCTCCATTCACCACTACACAGAGATCACACAGAGAGCTTCCCTACCTCTTACATCGGATGGTTTTGTTCAATGACAAATCCTTGACACCAGTGCACAAGATAACTCTATTGCCTTTAGTCTAACAACTAGATACTCAATCGAGAGCCAATAACAAATCATTAATCCTCTAAGCCATCTGTTATGTCGTATGTGTCATATTCAATGGATGTTTTACCAACACCCACCCACATGTCTACAATATGCATCTTATGTAATGTGGCATGTGACTCACCACCCCATTCTCATTAGCATCCCATGCTAATAATGGTAGTACCCCAAGTGTTTGTCCACTAATTGATAAATCATATTCTCCTTCTAATAAATCTAAGGACCCATAATATCTTTAAGAAATCCTGAACTAGAGATCCATGTCACACAATCTTAACTCTTAAGAATATGACATCTACCAGGAAATCTAGGAACTCATTCATAAAGGCGAGATGGAGAGCATGAGGAAGATATGACGTTTTTATTAATATCAATAATACATGAAGAGTGCCACTCACTAACATCTCATGAAGTGTAAATCTAACATTTAAGGCACTATCACTAACAAGAGGAAAGCAATGGAGCAGATGAAGAAGATAAACAGTAGAGCTTAAGCGAGGCTTCTACTTCTCCCTTGAAAAATGGACAAAAGAGAAGATTACAAAGGCAATGCACATGCTACTTCTTCTCTTTCTGTTTTTATTTTCTTTTTCTTTTTAATTTCCTCTCTCTCTCTCTCTCATATTAAATGCACCTAAGATGCATGATTACTTTAGTATAGCATTTAATGCTTTGCCAACTAAAATGATGGAAGAAAAGCACTTGGAATCTAATCTAGCTTAGTGAAACTATTGACCACTCCAGATGAACTATCAACAGTTTCAAAAACTATCCACTGTTTAGGAACACTGTGACCGTTTCATGCATTTCTTTCAAAGTTTCACTAAATTGCATCAAGGCCTACCATTAACTCTTAATGGAACCAAGACCCCTGCTAACTCTTAACAAAATGCCATGTTAACTCTTAACGGTCTCCCTCTGTTAACACTTAACAGTTTGTTGATCTGTTTCTTAACTCTTAACAATACATCCATCACCATCATTAACTCTTAATGATGATCGAGAACACATGACAATAAGGAATCACTAATCGAATGCCTTACCCAATATGTATGAACTTCTATGTTCACCACCATGTAGCAATTAGAACACGCCAAATTTGTTCACATCGATTGACCATTTCAGTCTACCATGAGAAACTCTCCATTTTCTCACAACATCCTAAAAGGTCCTAAGTGACCTCTAGCATCAGGGGTGGACTCAAGATTTTGATTCAGTAGGGGTGAACTTATATATAAAAAATAGAATTTCAAAAATAAGACAATAATGATAATATTAAAATGTAAAACTTTTTACAATTGTTCACGACTTTTCATACTTTGATAACGTCGCATAATGACCTCATTGTCAATTTTATTAAATACCTCACTTTCAACATAAACAACTAAGCTATCATTCATCCATTGGTCTCCAATCCTATTACGCAATCAATTCTTCACAATGTTCATTGTAGAAAATACTCTTTCAACTTTAGCAGTAGCAAATGAGAGAGTTAATGTCAAAGTCACAAGCTTGTAAACTAATAGGTACACTATATTTTTTTTCATAACAACCAACTTTTGTGCAAGTTCACTGAGTCCCATAATTCTTCAAACTGTTTTTTAAAATGGAGTTTATGAAAAGTTATTTGATTGTTTGGTTTATTAATATAAAATATTATTTTTTAAAATGCTTAAATATAAAAAAAAAAAAAACTAACCTAGTGGGGGCAATTGCCTTCACTGGGCCTCATGTGGCTCCGCCCTTGTCTAGCATAATATCAAGATGATCCTAATGGCAATGAAGTCAATACTTCAAATGAACCTATAATGCCACACTTTTCAAATATATAATTAAGCTATATAAAGTTCATTATACGCTAATAACAACCTCGCGCATTATTGGAAATCCTTTATCAACAGAAGCAAGGATCAAACTTGAGTAGCTAAATAGCTAGGATTTCCACTAAACAATTTAAACATCACATCTTTTACTCATTATTTGTAGTACAACCGTGGAACACACCCACATCCATACATCTTCTTATTAAGCATCATATTTACAATACGATTCTTTGAATTACAAGCTTGTACAAACAAATTAGGAAAACCAAAACTAAATGCTGCCACCCCCTTGCCTTTACTCAAACTAGAACTTGGGATACCCGTCACATCTGACATACCTAGAACGTCCAATGTTCTAAGGGTATGAAACATCTGAGTTAGATTATTACATCTAAGTGAGTGATGCAGGAAAGAAAACTATACCTGCAAGAGCAATATGCAATTATGCCAGAAAATATGTAGAAATAAGTACAAATCTTCCATGATCATGTCAATATAAAACCTTTCTGAATCACCATCATCCCTACCAGCACTTGTGTCAAACATCTCAGCCTTACCTTTAAGCTAAGCCCTAGCTCTGGGCATGTGATCGTGGTCCAACCCCTCATGCCTCACCTCTAGGCACGAGATTGCCCCTCTCCCCCGATGCCGATCATCGCGATGTTCCATCAACAAGTTACCAATCATCATGTTCAAATTCCAATCCCATCAACCAGCTACAAATACAAACACCAAAATGCATATAAAATGGGCAAGATATGCTCAAAGCAAGGAAACATGAGACGTAAGCCACCAACCATGACATTTTGTATGACAAAGCCAAAGGAATATGATATGCAAGCCACAAGCCACACACGAAAGTCATCATGTTCAAACTCAATGCAACAAAGAAGAAAGGATATGCTCGAAACAAATGAAACATGAGATATAAGCAACAAACCACCCACAAATGAAAACAAGAGTGATCGAGAGGAAGCAAGAAGCATGCATAAACCACTCACCTTGGATGTTTACTTTTTGGGTGTACTTTTCACAATCCACGAGAATGGATTTTCTCGTTATTTTTTGGCAATTTTGGTATGAACCCCGAACTTTCCAGCAAAGCTTGTTTCTCCCTTGTTTCTTCACTGATTTCTCTCCTTCTTATTGCAAAATCTCCCTCTCTTTTTCTTTAGAATATCTCTCCTAGAAATCTTCACCTTTCCTTCTCAAATGAATGCCCCAAAACCAATCCCAAAAGCCTTATTTATAGATATCTCTGGCAAATTATCTCCCGCTACATGTTGCCTCGAGATTCTAATCTAATTATGACATGCCACTTGTGTGTTGAGATTTCTACATGGACAATAGTTTCTTGCCACCTATGCCTCAAACTTTCTATCTCATAATCACCTTCCAAGTTGTGGCCAATCACGCTTCACCCCTTTAAGGTCATTAGTGATGTTTCATCATGACTTTCAAATAAGCCAATAGTTTTCTTCAACCTTAGGGGTTATTATTAATGAGGTTTCATCACTACTTTTCTAATGACCAATAGTTTTATAACACCTAAGCACCCTCATCATGACTTCCCATGTGCAAACAATCAAAGGCTTCCAAATATTATGCCAACTCATGCCTCATCATGACATTTCCTTTGGGCTAATCATATCACGCCACATGTGGTCTTGATCTTTGTGCACAATTATTACTATTCATGTGCATCAAATGAGATGATGCCACTTGCCCTAATCCTTATCTTACCACTTGTCCAAAACCATATTTGAATAGGATTTAGAATCCAAAGTTAAATCGAAATGTTATTTTGAGTCCACAAGGTAGATTTAAATGTGATTTGAAATCCAAACCTTTCAAATGCATATTGGAATGAACTTTGAAATCCAAAGTTATATTGAAATGTAATTTAGAATCCAAAACTAGATTTAATAAGATTTGAAGTTCAAAACTAAATTTGAAATCCAAAGCTATATTGGAATAAGACTTCACATCTGTAACCTTTGTGTTATTGCTCTTTAGCCCGAACCTTTCAAATATTTCACTTAGACCCTTGCAACTTAGTCCCCGAGCCATTCTAAAATTTCCTTTATACCCCTAGAGAAAGGGTTTATTTCATTAATACCCCAAGATTTTGGTAAATTACACTTGTGCCCCAAGTTTTTCAGAAACTGCACTTTTACCCAGGCTCAAAAATTACTATTTTGCCACTAGCTCTGAAACTGTACTTTTATCTTAAAACTTTTATAGTCCCTTGAAATGTCTTTTTCCCCAAACATTTGAGTTCAAAAATCTCGGGTATTACATAACCTATTTGGGCTTTCAATTATCGTGCACTATAATCTTTCCATTGATTAACACCTCGACCGAGTGAGAGCTATGGACACATTAAACTCACAAAATTCAGTAACTATGCTAAGATCCAATATGGTGTGATTGAGATGACATATCGAAACTCCTTCTGACAACAATCCAATCATGCACACCCTAGCCAAAAGTTTTCCAATCACAATCTAACTAAGACCGCATAGGATGTTCACCCCCCCTCAACACACACACTGGAGGTCAATGCATCCCATCAACGAGCATCTACCTCCAGACACTAATGCACAGAGACCACGCAAATAGCATTCCCTCCTCCTACACCAGATAGTTCTACTCAATGACATATCTCTGACACTAGTGCACAAGATAACTCTGTCACCTCTGGTCAGAGCATTAGATACACAATCGAAAACTAACAACAAATCATTAATCTTCTCAATCATCTGATATGTTACAAGTGTCACATTCAGTAGATGTTCAACTAGCATCCACCCATATGTCTACTAGTTGCATCTCATGCAGTATGGCATGTGACTCACCATCATTTATCAATAATATCTCATACTAATCAAATGTGGTAGCCCATGTGCTAGTTCATATTCAATCAATTATAGTCCCCATCTAATAAAGCTAAGGACTACGAATACCTTCAAAAATCCTGGCACATAGATCCTTATCACATATTCTTAACAACTTTAGAATAAAACCATCAAGAAATCTAAGGACTCTGAAAGAACTTATGGACACCTAAGAGGGGGTGAATTGGGTTTTAAAAGATTTTTCTTGATTTTAAACACTCTTTAAATAAAACTGTTTAGGCTTTTCAAATTATAAGAATCGATGCTTTAACTGTGAGCTTGATAGAAAATGATGTGATACAAGTGTGAAATAAATTCAACACAAAAAATTGATCCTTTTATAGTTTTAGAAATTGGTTGCTTAAAGTATTAATGCTGAAATCAAGGATGCTGAAAAGTGACTCTTGTTGAAGAATGAATGAAAGTGATGAAATAAAAGAAAGAATTAAAGAAAGCAGCACACACAGATTACCTAGCATGTATTGTTCTCAGACATAACCACAACAAGATATAATAAGATTATTAAATGTCACCACAACCAGATATAAGAAGATTACAACTTGAAGCAATTGAGAAGCTCTTACAATGATCGAGTACAAATGAAAATATTTGTTTCTCACAAAGAAAAGAGAGATAGAAAGAATAAGTAGAATGTAAGCACTCCTTCGCACTTTTCCTATTCCAAGATGTAAGCTTGAAGAAATTCTTTTGGCTCAAGTCAGTTGGAAGCATTCAAGAACAGTAGTCTTTATCTTCAACTTCATCTACTTCTATAGTTGTTGTCAAAAGAATGGAATCTACAAGAACAACTTTCATTTTCCATAAAATAATCATTAGAATATTCAAATATCATGCCCAATGATTTATGGAATATTTGAAACCTAAGTGGTCAAGACAATGCATTAAAAGTATGTGCAATGGCTAGTTCAACTGATTTTTTTTTTAACTTTCAGCACAAAAATAATCGACTAATTCAGCCACTTGCTCACCTAATGAAATTTATAATCGAGTATACAAGCTTCATACTCAAGTATATCTTTACTACACTGTATAATACTTCAAATACTCAACTGAACTCATCAGATACTCAAGTAAGCTCATCAGAAAATCAATTTAACTTTAAATATAGAGAGTTTTCATGAAATATTTGACTATCACTCATTAATAGTCAATTATCCATCAACATACACTTGAATTCTCTCAAAAATACTCAATTAAACCCTTATAAGCAATCATACTAGACTAACAAACCAATATACTCGACTAATGCAAGATTATACTTGATTATGCACAACTCTTAGTCAATTATAAATATATAGCACTCGACTACAACATAGATCACTCAATTATATTTGACATAGCCGAACCTTGCAATAGAACACTTGATTACCAAGAGCAGTCACTCGAGAGACATTCAAATAAACTCAATTAAGCTCAATGCCTTTACTCGAATATCAATCAAACAATATATATTGTTTTGAATAACATCAAAACAATTTTTTCCTTAAAAACAACAACTAAATGAGAAATAAAAATCATTAATATATGAAGCACAAATTTCTCATCATCATCTAAATAATATAAACTTCAAGCTCAAATAAACACAAGTGTTCTTTGTGAAAGTTGGATAAATCTAATTTTCCAAATACATCCACTTGGTTACATAAAAACCTTTAGAGGAGCCAAGATAAAGAGATATTTTAAAAGACATGGTTGTTGATAGCAAATTGAGAACAATGCATGTTACTCAACTAAATGACATCCTATTTCTAGATTCAAATAAGAGTCATTCTTCTAGACTCATATATCAACATGAAGATGCATCAATACATGGCATGAAGCGTAAAGGTTCAGCATACATATTCGTTCATGCTTTATGAAACATATCCACCTAAAATATTCATGAGTCAAGCATCTCACTATTACTTGACTAACATAAAGCACGTAGAACATTTTAAATATGTTTATCACAACATATGTTACTCAATAATAAAGCACATCATTAACATAAGGATATTGTAACGACCCGCCTTTTCCAACGTGTCATTCTTCTCGGAATTTCTTTTTCTTTCATCACAAATAATTTCCTCAATATAAAATCCCCATATACATACAACATTCCATACGATAATCTAAGGAATGGTAACTTATGCACTTTGTGGAAGCTAGAATTGAAACCTAAAAGATATCATAATTTCGTACGAACACGATTGTGCACTAGTGTTCTCAACAGCCAATAAATTACAATATTTGATAGGTGAAATAACATATAAAACTACTTCAGACTTAGGGAACATCATCAATTAAAGCTAAACTACATTTCGGCCATTCCTTTTCCCCTTCTTATAGCTCGATTCACTTGGAACGTGGAATATTCCAGGGATAAAAGTCCAAATTAGAAAATGAATCTTCTAAGTGAGGGTTAAAATAAATTTCATGAATGAATGATACTTGGACTGGACATGAATAAATAGACACCCTAGTGTAACCCTCACTGGCATTCTAGCCCTGGCATGGAACCCCTAGCCAATCACCTTGACAATCACCCTTGGGGAAGATCCATCCCTAGCACGAGAGACTCCTACGGTATCCAGCAAACACCCTTGGGGAAATGTAGCTACACTACTAGGGAAACTTCCCACGCCAACACAAGTATCGATATGCCAACAATATCATGCCAAATGAAATATCACAACTATCGATGCAATAAAACATGTACAAATATGATAAGATGTACATAAATTGCATGTAATTTGGCAACCCTCATAAATTGCATGTAATTTGGTAACCCTCATGAAAATCATGCTCAATTTAGGCAAAACATATCATGTATGAATTTTTGGGAAAACCACTCACCTTGTTCAAGCTTATCGGGCTATCTCAGTATACGTCTTGCCTCGAAATGCGTGCTCGGGTATATTTCCTAGACAAAATTTTTGGAATATCAATAAAACATAATTTCCTAATTTTTCAAAATTTTTCTAGAATTTTTCCATATTTGTTTCCTATTTTTTCCCTTTTCTTCCCATTTTTACCTATTTTTTCATTTTTTCCTTTCCTTTCACACGCCTGCCACGCGCCCGCAGCCACTCGCCTCTTGTATGCTTGCCACACATCTTCCCAACAACCCTCTTGTCAACCAGCAACTGGTCCACCTCGTTTCTCCTGAATTCCTCCTCATCTCTTGTTGTTTTCAACCTTCCCAACACGATGCCAACCTTGGTTTCTCAAGATTTTGGCTGGAACACCCTCAAACTACTAATTTTCAGTCAATCTCTAGTGAAGTCCGATTTTTCGGCCACCCCTTGAAACAATTTTAAATCAACACAAAAATGCTTCCAACTCTCCAAAAATGATCCTTGCTACCTCGAGAACAAAAGCCCTCTATCCAATCCTTATGATTTTTCCAAAACACATGAAATTAAATCCAAAACTTTATGAAGAAACCCTCGGCCATGCCCAGCTATTTATAACCATTTTCGGCGCATTAATGGCCAATCATGGCCACCCTTGGATCGCAAGGCCTAGACTAAGGCCATGATGGCCCTAGGCGGCCTCAACCGGCCGTGATATGACCTCTCAACAGTGGCCCCTTTGTGACTAATGGCCATGGCAAGTTTCACACTTACCTTGCTATTTGGTCCCTCAATTTTTGCTCCTTTGTACTTTGGCCCTGACTCCCCAAGCCCTCAAGTTCTCCAAATTTCCACTTCAACCCCACAAGAAATTCTCGGGTATTACATCCACCCCTCATTAAAGAAATTTCGTACTCAAAATTCACACCTAACTAATTAAGTAACTAAGGCAAAACACAGTTCATTACCTCACTTCAAATGATCTTGTCTGAACCAAAATATAGCCATTGGCTTTTTCTTCAAGTTGGTAGATACTACCCTCAACTGTCAATAATATCATCACCTGAATACCTTAAACACATATCGTTTATTCCCAAATTTGCATTTATTACACGTCCAATACTTACAAGGTGTGACATTTTTTTTCACAAAATTTCATGTTATAGTTTTTTACAAGCAGTCATAGATATACCAAAATAATCTATACCACTCCATGAGTTTATTATATGAATATATCATCTATAATCATCTCTTTATTCACAAGATCTCTGCTTGAATTTCACTATGAACCTTGGGTTTCGACCGAAGATTATACTCATTGATGTATTATAGAGCCCGATTATCTCTCTTATGTGTTGTTCTATAAACTCTTGTGACAACTTATCCATTAGGCAACTAGTGTACTGATTTCGTGAGTCGGTTCATTATGACCCATCTTGTATCATTATTCACCTGATTGTTTAAAAATCTCGTCACAAAGTCCATTTCCATTTAGGGACATGTCTAGAGGTTGTATCAACCCCATTGGTTTTTGGTGCTCGATCTTCACCCTCTAGCATGTATCACACTATGCCACCCTCTTAGCCATACTAGCCTTCATACATGGCCACCAATAGATCTCTCAAAGATCTTGACACATCTTCGTGACTCCCAGGTGCACTGTACTTCGAGTCCTGTGAGCCTTATCTAGAATCCTTTGCCTCAATTCTCAAAGGTTAGGTAGGTATATGCTACCTCGAAACCTGAGAATGCCATCTCGCATCTCAAAAATTAGAATTCTTGGGCTAGCCATGCTCATTTACCCGTATGTGCTTATCAACCACATATATCTTCTGTATCTCGTTCACTAGATCCAGCTAAACCACCAAGCTAACAACAAGAATGGACGATCCCCTTAGCACTACACTCACAGTCAATAGGCTAAAAGCCTCCAATAATTGCCACTCACTGGCCATCCACCTAGTCACAACAGTAGGCACACTCCTACTTAAAGAGTCAGGCACCTCATTGCCACGCCTTGAGTGATACAAACTAGTGTAGTAGTAGTCCTTAAGGAACTCCATCAATCATTGCTTCCTCATGTTCAGTTGCTTCTGCGAGAACACATACTTCATCCTTTTTGTGGTTCGTGAGCACATTGAATGTCTCACTATACAGGTAGTGCCTTCATAACTCAAGAGCACGTACCACAGTTGCCAACTCCAAGTCATGCGTCGGGCAGTTCACTTTGTGCCTCTTCAATCGGTGTGACCCATATGCAATCACTCGTTCTTTAACACATACCCCAAACCTATCTTTGAGGCATAACCTCCAGGCCCACTAAGTATTACCAAAATAAGTGTTGAGGTCAACCTGCCTTTGAGTTCTCGAAAGCTCTCCTCATCTGGTAGACCCTTCTCACTTGACTCTCCTCACGAGTCATGTCATGGATGCAGTTATTCAGGAGAATCCCTTCATGAGTTTCTGACAATAGCTTTCCAATCTTAAAAAGCTTCTTACCTTGGTCACTCTAGTTAGCTATCTCTTTACCGGATCCACCACTATTTCTTCAAGATTGCATGTTCCCATTTCTCTCTTCATAGTCATAGTCCACATAGCAAATATCTAGGCTAGGTCATCTCCAAGGCTTCAAATCATTTATAAACTGGTTGGGATCCTATCACAATGCTCCGGTCCTTTGGGACTTGGACTCTAGTCCACACATAATAGCCACGATGCTACCCAAACTTTGGCATCTGACCATCTCCGTAGTCCACTGTGTTGCTCTGACCCATGGGTCTCATACCCTATCACAAGCCAGCCCACAATCCGCCAACTGTGCCAACCTTGCTACTTCGATCATTAATCGTCACAAGCCTATCACTAGTTTTCTACCTTAGTCCCTAAGCTCAGGTTAGTTGTTATAGGCCATGCACCTATGGTGTTATCGTTATGCTAGAACCTTATGTCCCGTCTCCAAGAGCTGCAATTGTCCCCCCCCGACACTTTTTGTACTTATTTTTGTACCAACCCTAACTCTAAATCTCATGGCACATAGGACAATCCATCTTGATTTCTTATTCACGAACATGAAGTCTCATGATCTCATCATTTCCTTTACAGTCGTTGCGACCTAGCAAGCAAATTTCGATCACAAAATCCATCGTGATGCTCCCAACAATGCCACTTAGGATCGCCAAAACTCACATATGAAGAATTTTGTGTACCACGAGTTCTCTTTTAAGAGTTCCCAACATTATCCTCAAATATTCCTCCTGCTTCTCTTCATTCGAGGAATACACCAATATGACATGAATAAATTCAATCACAAATTTGTCCCAATAAGACTTAAATACCTAGTTCATGAGATCCATAATTGCAGCTGGTGCATTAATCAAACCCAAACCCAACGTCAAATCCTCACATATGTCACATCACCACTTTAAACGTCATTTCAAGAACGTCTCATTCCCTTCTCTTACCCTCGACCACACATCAATCTTAGAAAATATCCTAGCCTCTTGCAGCTGGTCAACAATTCATCAATTCAAGGTAAAAGATACTGACTCTTAATTGTTACCTCATTCAAAGCCTAATAATTTATACCTTCAGTTAAGCCACACATAGCTAAGCATCGAATAACCTCAAGCTATCAATGGCAAATTCAGTTTGAAAATACACCCTGGTGTTTCTCTCACTATCTCAACTTTCCTAAGGCTTTTCACTAACTGTATGCACCTGCACCACATATTCACAAGCTCCTACATTCTCAATTCGTTAACATGATCTTTAACGATTGCCTAACTATATACCTTTAAACTTCACAACTCACCCACCAAGGCTAACTAGACTAGCCATCTTTTCCCAAAATCCAACCATATTTAATACAAGGATTCCATCTTCAAGATCAAAATCCTAGATCTCCAATGGATTCAGGTCTATTAAGAATGCAGCATCTCCTACTATGACCTAACATCTTGGCACATCTGCCATCACCTATTTCTCTCAAGTATATAAAAGATTCACATAACACATATCTCTCAATCGAGTTTAGATTGTTCCAAAAAAATCCCCGTTCTGTTTCAATTTATACGTATCTTAATAACCACAAGGGCAATAACCCATACCACTAACTAGAGCATATAGGTACTTGTGTTACCCATGGTACCCAAATCTAGTACCTCTTGACATCTTTAGCACAAATGCTCTCTTAGCTAAATGATATTTTTCTCTTTCCCCCTCATCTAGGAATCTCATAATTAAAACAAATGAGATCTCTGTTGTTCCGAACATTAAGACAAATCTGACTCGCTCCCCATTAGGTGGTCTAGTCCCCATATAACCATCCTAAATACAAGCTTTAAAAGAAAAACTCCAATCCTCGTTAGATCATTAGCAACATCTATCATGGCTCTTAGAGCTTAAGAGATTCAAATTCTATTTCCTCAACGTTATTTCCCAAAGACCCACTAGATTTTCTTCTTGAAAAACTCTAAAGTTTTACCATGAATCCTTAGATTCTCAATGGACCTTAATTAAAATCAACCCCTTAAGGAAACTCCTCAAGAATCCCAAACCGTTTTATCTTTGAAGATCCCATACCCTTCGTCAATTAGATCACTCTACCTGGTTCTTCCCAGCCATCTTCTATAAGCTCGTAAAC
Organism: Diospyros kaki; assembly: GCA_036245055.1. Classification (NCBI taxonomy): domain Eukaryota; kingdom Viridiplantae; phylum Streptophyta; class Magnoliopsida; order Ericales; family Ebenaceae; genus Diospyros; species Diospyros kaki. The sequence goes on from BSEG01000010.1 coordinate 9,478,389, forward strand.
AACCCAACCTCAAGAACCTCAACTCACCTATATGAGTTATGAGACTCGATTGGCCTAAGTTGATCTTCCAAACCCCTTCCTTGAGTTCTCATCATGCTTTTAGTTTTCAACTGGGCATACTAGTTTAATTAGTCCCATTCTCATTCATTGTCGAACCTCCAGGGATTCTTTACCTATGTAGACCTTAAATCTCAATAATGATTTAGGTCCCCATGCGTTCGCACAAGGAATAACCTATTCACTTGTCCCTTCTCATAGACTTTTGAATTCCTAAGCCCACTTAGCACACTAGACAGTGGTCACAAACTCTGTCACCTGGGTCTCTTCTTGTGACCTCATCCTCCACCAAGAATATTATAAGTCTCAAAATGGATAATCCCTAAGTCTCCAAGTATGGTTCGCTTTGATACCAATTATAACGACCCGCCTTTTCCAACGGACCATTATTCTCAGAATTTCTTTTTCTTTCATAACAAATACTTTCCTAAATATAAAGTCCCCATATACATACAACATTCCATATGATAATCTAAGTAATGGTAACTTAAACACTTTGTGGAAACTATAATCGAAACCTGAAAGATATCATAATTTCATACAAACACGATTGTGTACTACTATTCTCAACAGCCAATAAACCTCAATATTCGATAGGTGAAATAACATATAAATCTACTTCAGACTTAGGGAATATCATGAATTGAAACTAAACTACGATTTGCCATTTGTTGTCCCCTTCTTACAGCTCGATTCACCTGGAACGTGGAATATTTCAGGGACAAGTCCAAATTAGAAGATGAATCTTCTAAGTGAGGGTTAAAATAAATTTCATGAATGAATGATGCATGGACATGAATAAACAAACACCTTAGTGTCGCTTTCACTGGCATTCTAGCCCTGGCACGGAACCCCTAGGCAATCACCCTTGGGAAAGATCCATCCCCGGCACAGGAGACTCCTATGGTATCTAGCAAACACCATTGGGGAAATGCGGCTACACTCACCTTGGTATATGTGTTTTGCTTCGAAATGCATGCCCGGGTATATTTTCTAGCTAAACTTTTTGAAATATCAATAAAACATAATTTCCTAATTTTCCAAAAAAAAAATTATAATTTTTCAACATTTTCTTCCTATTTTTCCCTTTTCTTCCCTTTTTTTCCTTATTTTTCAATTTTTTCCTTACCTTTCATGCGCCTGACACCCACCCACAGCCACTCGCCCCTCGTGTGTTTTCCATGTATCTTTCTCGGTAGCCCTCTCGTCAGCCAGTGACTGGTTTGCCTTATTTCTCCTCAATTCCTCCTCCTCTCTTGCTATTTTCAACCTCCCAAACACGATGGCAAGCTTAGTTTCTCAAGATTTCGGCCAAAACACCCTCAAACCATCGATTTTCAGTCAGCCTCTGGTGAAGCCTGATTTTTTGACCACCCCTCAAAACAACTTTAAATTAACACCAAAATGCTTCCAACTCTCCAAAAATGATCCTTACTACCTCAAGAACAAAAGCCCTCTATCCAATCCTCACAATTTTTCCAAAAACACGTGAAATTAAATCCAAAACTTGATGAAGAAACCCTCGGCCATGCCCGACTATTTATAGTCATTTTCGGCTGCGTTGCCAGCTAATCACTGTAACACCTGGTGTTATTGGTGTTAAAAAATAAGGAAGGTTGTTTGAAACGTCCTAAAAGTGCCCTTAAGAAGGTGATGGATCTTTGAGAATAATGGTGCCCTATGAGAGGGGCATTTTGATAATTTGGATAGTGAAGTCCAATAAAGGGTAATTTTGTAAATTGAAAATAATTCCTAGGTGGAATAAAGTATGGAAGTGAATTAATTTCTCATTTTTGTATTTATATGGAGATAAATGGGATTAATAATTCACAAAGGGCATTTTTAATAATTTGGAGTGGAATTCTATAAATGAATTAAATTATGGAAAATAGGAAAAATTTGAGAATATTCAATTATGGGAGAAAATAATTGATTTTTCCCTAAATTGGCAAATTATGTTTATAATTAATGGATGGTGGAGATGGAAGCTTGGAGGCAAAGGCTTATGTCTACAGGTGACACTTGGCAAGTTCTCTTCAAAGAGAAAGGTGGAATTAAATAATTCCAAAAGAAAAGAGAAATTGGTCTTGTAAGCATTAATGGATGTAATGATTATTTGGATTAAATAAAATCCAAAAAGAAAATGGTAATTAGTCACCATTAATGCCTTGGAAAATATGGGGATTTAATTAAATAAGAAAGAAAATAGAAATTCAAGATGATCCAAGGGTGGAGGATTATTCTTGAAAATGGGAAATGATATAAGGGATGAGATAAAATCCTTCAAGTTGGCATGGATTGCCAAGTGGATTGAAATGGTCTAAGAGAAGAGATGAGGTGGAAGGTGGAGATTAAATCTCCAAAGAAATCCAAGGGCTAGGATTTTGTCTTCCCATTAGGCATGGATTGTGCTTTTGGTGAAGGGCTAGGATTTATTCTCTTAAATCCACAAAGATCCAAGGGTTAGGATCCATTCCTGAAAATGGGAAAAATTAGTATCAATTGGCAAGTTAGGAAGACAAGTCTTCCTATGGCCATTTGAAGAAAGAAAGAAAGAAAGAAAGAAGAAGAAAAGGAAAGAAAGAGCAAAGCTAAGCTCTTGGTTTATTCTTATTAAGGTGAGGAGAGTCTTCTTATTCTTTCCTTTTATCAAATATTCAAGAAAGCCTTTAGTCATCAAAGTTTTGTTTTCTCTTAAGGATTGAAAGCAAAGAAGGTCTTGAAGTTAAAGATTGTGGAAGATCTAAATGATTTAAGGTAAAGGATGGCCCCATGTGGAGGTGGCCTTGCAAGTTCGTAAATATGTTTGATAATATTTTTTTGTAGCTGTTGTGCCCAAGGTCTTCCGAAGTTATCTTCCGAAGACGTGTCTTCCGAAGATAACTTCACAGCTATGGAAGATATCTTCGAAAGACTCGCTTTCGAAGACATCTTCGGAAGACTCTCTTCCGAAGGCCATGACCGAAGCCATTTTGTTCCTAAATCCGAGCCTATAAAAGGAGAGGTCCAACACCTAAATGAGGATCGAGACACCGGTATTTTTTCTCTCACTATTTTTCCTTCCGAAGAGCATAATCTTCCGTTCCATTACCTCTTTCGCATACTGATTGGAGCATCGGAGGGTTTTCGTGGGAGAGAACCCCACGAACCTTTTGACCGTCTTTTTCTGACAGTGAACTTAGGTATCTTCGGAAGCCCAAAACGGACCTTCGGAAGACAGACAGTTACAAATTCGGAAGACAGCTTCGGAAGACACAAAGGCACCTTTGGAAGACAGACGTTGGTTGCTTCGGAAGACAACTACGGAAGACAGCAAGCCAGCTTCGGAAGACACAAGAAGACAGCTTCGGAAGACTGAGGTGGCAGCTTCGGAAGACCAAAACGGATCTTCGGAAGACAGATAAGGGCAACTTCGAAAACTTGGAAACATCCTAGATTTACAAGTCCCATCAGTGTCATCTTTGGAAGACTCTACAGCTAGCTTCGATAGCCCTCTGAAGGGCGCTTTGTTCACATCTCGGAATTGGCGGCATCCACGACAGTCCCTTCATTTAAAAATTTTAATTGTTGTATTTGAGCAACAACAATTTGGCGCCATCTGTGGGAATCAGGATAAAAAGCTCATTTCACTACAAAATGCCGAGAGGGACAAAGTCAACTGGTTTGGCCAACCCGCCCAACCAAAATCGAAGGAATACTCGTAGCCAGACAGGGGACCCCATACAGACGCTACCTAATGTGCGCGGACTTATAAGAGACCATCTGGATAATGACATGCACCCGGGTAATATACCGACACTGGATGGCCGCCCGACTGCAGGGCTGGGCGGTCTGGAGCATTCAGAACAAGGAGAGGTACATGCTATTGGGGTAGAGAGGCAAGTAATAAGACAAGGGAGACAAACTCCGCCCATAATGCAAACAAATCAAGACCAACATTCCCTGGGGAAATCCTCAATTCTGAGAAGAAGCCCTGCAGTGATCCTAGTACCTCCAGAACCTTTTGGAATAGCACCACCCACTGTCCTATTATCGGATTATGAACAGTTACAAAAAAAATTTGAGGAGTTGAAGAGCCAGAATAACGATCTCAAAGCAAGTAATGAGGAGAATACGAGAAAGTTACAAGGGGTTACTGCTCTACTACAAGAACTGATGCCTGACATCCACATTCCCCAAACAGGGCAAGTCGGAGAGAGAAGACACTGGAGATCCCATGATGACCCTCCCAGAGCACCACATCAAGGGATCAGGATTGGAAACCCCAGAATTAATGATCGAGTCCCGTCAGCAGAAAACCCAGGAGGTAACCATGAAAGAAGGCCAGAGAAAGCCCCCATGTACGAGGAGATGGCGGAGAGCACCCACTCAAGGGCTCTTTGCATCCAATCTCCCGATAGAAATGAAACAGATAGAGTAACTCTTAAGGCATCTGACGTCAAGTGCCTCATAGAAGAAGTGTTGGAACAAAAGAAAATCGTGGCAACACCTGTAGAAACATCAGCGAAAGGATTCCCACTGTCTAACGAGCTCCAAAGACAGCCAGTGCAGCCTGGGTTCAAAATGCCCCAACTCCCGTTATATTCAGGGAAGGAAGACCCCGAGAGGCACTTGCAACACTTCGTCGCAATGGTCGTATTGCACGGATGGAATGAAGTCACCAGATGTAAAGCCTTCCCCCTCTCACTAGCTGGGCAAGTGCAACAATGGTTTATTGAATTACCCGCTGGACACATTCGATCATTCGAACAGTTGAAGAAAGAATTTCTGGAGGCATTTTCTGCCTATGCCTCAAAGAAAAAGAGTGCCATGTACTTGATGAGCTTGTAGCAAAGGCCAAATGAATCTCTGAAGCAATATGTCGAGAGGTTCAGGATCGCGACACAAGAGGTAAGGGATCTCCCGGTAGGTCTGGCTGCATCTGCTTTGCTTAATGGAACCACCTACGCCCCGCTCATAAGATCCCTAGCTTTTTCTGAGCCGAACTCAATGACCAAACTGTTCGCTCGAGCTGAGCAATTTATTGTCCAAATGGAAATCCTGGAAGCATGGGAAGGTAAGAGAAGAGGAAGGCTAAGTGACGTTATGTCAGACAGACCAGTGAAGGCACAGAGAAGAGAAGAGCCCCCGAAAATACAGTTCAGAAGTTTCACCCCCCTTAATGAGCCGAGGGCCGCCGTCCTTTCATCCATTGCGCATACGGGGCTCATCAATTTTCCCTCGCACTCTAATCAGCTAATGGGTAGAAACGCAGATTCTTTTTGTAAGTTTCACGAAACCACGGGACATGCCACAGAGCAGTGTCAGGAACTGCAGAACCAAATTGAGCAGCTAATCAGAGAGGGTAAACTAGACCGATTCATACTGGATAAGTTGAAAAATCAGCAAGGTCGGAAGGAGGACCTTAAGAGAAATAATCAGGGAAGACCCCCGCGTCAGAGGAATGAAGCACCAGGCAAAAGAGAAAACCAGTCGTCCCGGCAAAAGGAAGGGGAGAAAAGCAATCAAAGAAGGGAGGAATCAGGGCCTAGCGTAGAAGAAGGCGGAAACAAGCCTATTATGGAGAGAATACATGTGATTTCAGGAGGGGAAAATTTAGCAGGAGATTCATCCTCTTCTAGAAAGGCATATGCGCGCCAGGCACTATACGTTCATTCGGTGGAAATGATTCAAGAAGACGAAGACCCCCTTATTTTCTCACCCGAAGATCAGGGGAGTGTGTTGCTCCCCCATGATGACCCCTTGGTTATTTCTGCTATTATTGCCAAGCACCCGATTGAAAGAATACTGGTGGATAGTGGAAGTTCTGTGAACCTTTTGTACTGGAATTGTTTTGAGAAGATGCACATTGCCCATGATCGATTAAAGACAGTCACTTCCCCCCTGTATAGCTTCACGGGAGAAGCAGTGCCAGTGGTTGGGTCGGTTCAGTTGCCTATTACACTCGGGGACTACCCTCAAGTGGTGACTCGGCAAGTGAGCTTTATGGTGGTCAGGACCTTCTCCTCAGCCTACAATGTAATCTTGGGACGTTCACTCATAAATGCTATGAGAGCCGCTATATCTCCGGGATATTTGCTGATGAAGTTCCCTACCCCGCAAGGAGTAAGGTAGGTGAGGGGTAACCAGAAGCAAGCCAGAATATGTTATGTGATCTCCACCCGGGGCATCACGAATAAGGGAAAAGCGATGACTGAGGAGACTTTGCTGATTGGTGAGCAAACCCTTGAAGCCAGCAAGCCTCAGCCGGTGGAACCGCTTGAAATCGTCCCCTTAAACCCTAATGATGAACGTCGGTTGGTACGCTTGGGAAGCCAGCTGGAGAGTCAGGAGAAAAAGGAGATCGTCGAATGTCTACGTTCTTATGCAGACATATTCGCTTGGACGCCCGCTGACATGCCCGGAATCAGCCCAGAAATCATATCCCATCACCTGAATGTGCGCGCGGAAGCTCGACCAGTCAAGCAGAAAAAAAGGCATGTCGCCCCAGACAGGCTGAGGCATATGGAAGAAGAAGTAGATAAACTCTTGAAGGCGGGATTCATTAGGGAGGTGCAATACCCCGAATGGTTGGCCAATGTCGTGATGGTGCCAAAGGCCAGCGGGAAATGGCGTATGTGCATTGATTTCACTAGTCTAAACAAGGCGTGCCCGAAAGACTCCTACCCGCTCCCGCGAATAAACAGACTAGTTGATGATACAGCCGGGTATGCAGTATTGAGTTTCTTGGACGCATTCTCAGGTTATCACCAGATCAGCATGTATCCGCCTGACGCCGAAAAAACGGCTTTTATAACAAAAAAAGGGACATATTGTTATCAGGTGATGCCTTTCGGCTTGAAAAATGCGGGGGCAACGTATCAAAGGATGGTTAACAAAATATTCAAAGATCTACTAGGAGGGGTGATGGAAGCCTACGTAGATGACATGATAGTGAAGAGCAAACAAGGCCAGTCGCACGCCAGTCAACTTGAGAAGGTTTTCACAATATTCAGAAGGAATAACATGCGCCTGAATCCAGATAAGTGCACATTTGGAGTAAAGTCGGGAAAATTTTTGGGATATATGATTACTCACAGGGGGATAGAAGCTAACCCTGAAAAGGTGCAGGCAATAATTGACATGCAGTCTCCCACCACAGTCAAAGAGGTTCAGAGATTGAATGGCCGTCTGACAGCATTGGGTCGCTTTCTCTCAAAACAGGCCGAACGTAGCCTCCCTTTCTGCCAAGCTTTAAAAGGAGGTAAGAATTTCCGGTGGACTCCTGAGTGCGAGAAGGCCTTCCAAGAGTTGAAAGCATATCTCAAGGAGATCCCTCTATTGACATGACCAGAAGCTGGAGAAAGATTGTACCTGTATCTTGGGATTGGCTATCAAGCGGTAAGCGCTGTCCTCGTCAGACAAATCAGCCAGGTTAACAACCCGGTATTCTATAAGAGCAAAATGTTACAAGGAGCAGAGGCGCGATATCCCCATGTCGAAAAGGTAGCTTTGGCACTGGTAATAGCAATAAGGAAATTGAGACCTTACTTCCAAGCACACGCAATTACAATGTTAACGGATCAGCCATTGAGACAGATTTTACAAAAACCAGAATGTTCAGGAAGACTAACCAAATGGGCAGTTGAACTCAGTGAGTACGATATCTGCTTTGAACCTAGAAAACTGATAAAGGAGCAAGCATTGGCAGACTTCATAATGGAGTGCACTCATTTGCCAGAGACAGAAGTTCACACAAAGACATGGATGTTGTTCGTAGATGGAGCATCGAATGCTAGAGGAAGCGGAGCGGGGGTGGTATTGATCTCCCCCGAAGAATAAGTGTTAGAATACTCTTTACGCTTCATCTTCCCCAGCTCAAACAACACAGCCGAGTATGAAGCATTGCTAGCTGGGATGAGATTGGCAGAAAAATTGGAGGTAAAGAGCTTGACTGCCCACAGCGATTCGCAATTGGTAGTACAACAGTTTCAAGGCACTTTTGAAGTAAGGGATCAGGTTTTGGCTCGTTATCTACAGAAAGTGAAGGAGCTCTCTCATAGGTTTGAACATTTTGAACTCATTCAGATCAACAGGTCCTCCAACCAGCATGCGGACGCATTATGCAAGTTGGCCTCGGCTCGAGACACCCTGGGATGATTAATCCATATGGAGGTCCTGCAACGACCAAGTGCAGAAGAAGATGATGGGGGTGTCCACTGCGTTGATATAATGGACGACTGGAGAACACCAATATTGAAATACCTGCTTGATCAAGAACTTCCAGCCACACCCTTAGAGGTTAAGAGATTGAAGACCTATGCAGCCCGCTTTACAATCATTGGCCAAGATTTATATAAGAAAGGGTACTCCTTGCATTGCTCAAATGCTTGGGAGCGCGAGAAGCAGAGCAGGCGCTAGAAGAAGTTCATGAGGGAGACTGCGGTGAGCATCTTGACGCCAGAGCGTTGGTTAGAAAGATCTTGCGGGCTGGTTTCTTTTGGCCCACCTTAAAGCAAGATGCAGCTCGAAAAGTGCGAACATGTGACAAATGCCAGAAGCATGCTCCACTGACAGTGCTGCCCCCTTCGACTCTAAGACCGATATTCCAACCAGTACCGTTTGCACAATGGGGATTGGACATTTTAGGCCCGTTTCCTATGGCGACAACCCAAAGAAAGTTTCTATTGGTGGCCACAGATTACTTCACAAAATGGGTCGAAGCCGAACCCCTAGCAACCATAACTGAGAAACGAGTGGAAGGGATGGTGTGGAAAGATATAATCTGTCGCTTCGGCATACCACGGATTCTCAACACGGATCATGGAACACAGTTTGATTCAGAGGCTTTTAAGGCCTTCTGCCTGAGGTGGGGAATCAGTTTGAGGATGGCGTCCATATCATATCCACAGGCCAACGGCCAAGCAGAGGCGAGCAACAAGACTATCTTACACGGACTAAAGACCCGATTAGAGCGAGCGAAAGGCAGATGGGTTGACGAACTTCCTAGTATTCTGTGGGCTTATCGCACAACCAGTCGCGTGTCTACGGGGGAAACGCCCTTCAACTTGGTATATGGAACAGACGCCCTAATTCCGGTGGAGACAGACCTCATCTCGCCTCGAGTTATGGCTTTCAATGAGGAGGATAATCCTGACAGCTTAAGGGAAAACCTGGATACGATAGATGAGTTGAGAGAGAAGGCAGCTGTATAGTTGGCAGCGTATCAAAGAAGAATTGCCGGCTATTATAATGCAAAGGTCCGACCCCGAATGTTCCAAGAAGGAGATTTGGTGCTCAGGAAGACAGTAATCACGAACGCCAATCGGGAAGAAGGAAAACTCAAGCCAAATTGGGAAGGGCCATACAAGATACAAAAGATGCTGGGACCCAACACTTGCGTGTTGCAGACATTGCAAGGAGAAATGATGGGCAAAACCTGGAACACAATGCACCTTAAAAAGTACTTCACCACACTGACAGCCGAGACGAACCAGGGAGGATACGAAGCCGAGGACAGGGAGACGCATGTGCAACCAGAGGCGCTACTTGGCCCCACTGAGAACCTAAGTTCTCTTTGATCTTTTTAATTTTCTCATGTAATAAGTCTCCCTATAAATAAAAGAGTACCCCCATGTATTCCCGTGGAGTAGGCAAAACTATAAGCCGAACCACGTAAGATCTCGTGTCTAAAGTATTTGCGTGTATGATAATGTAAGATGCAGGTACTGTAGCTCGGCCGAGGTCCCTGACGATATTAGGATGACCCGGCAGAGACCTAGGCACTCATGACTTGAAACCAATTCGAGATCATCAGACGCTCCGACAGTTATGCCCGCAGACTCACCTAGATCTCTCGATTGAGTTCGGTGCAATGCTTTTAGGCTAGACCTAACTCCTCAGGTCGATCTGGCGCTTAGGTCTCCCGGTAAACTCGGACACCCTGAGAGAATCCCGAATTGGACTGGTTAATGGGCCCAGGATACAACGGTCGCAGATCAATTCCCAGAAGAGCCGGAAGATCACAAAGCTGCTACAAGGTAAGTTGAAAAATGCCCCCACTGCACGAGGTTCAGGTCGTCAAATCGCAATCTAGCGCCCATGACCTAAGACCAACTCGAGATCATCAAATGCTCCGACACCTGTGCCCGCAGACTCACCTGGATCCCTCAGTTGAGTTCGGTGCAATGCTTTTTAAGCTAGACCTAACTCCTCAGGTCGATCTGGCGCCTAGGTCTCCCGGCAAGTTCAGACTCTTAGAAAGAATCTCGGGCTGGATCGTTGGCCAAACCCAGATCCCTTATGATAGACCGAACCTCAGAGGAAGTGAGCAAGAAAGTGAAAACCACCGCTTGGGATCATCGGTTACCCCGACACCTATGCCCGCAGACTCACCTAGATCCCTCAGTTGAGTTCGGTGCAATGCTTTTAAAGCTAGACCTAACTCCTCAGGTCGATCTGGCGCCTAGATCTCCCGGCAAAATAGGATGCTCGAGACAAGTTCGGCGTGGGATCCCTAGCTCCAACTTCCAGGTGGCAGACGAAGACCCCCCTTCAAAAACATTCGTGGTGGCCCAATGATCCCCGATTTTGACAAAGCCAGAAACTCGATAACTGCTGCACAACTCTCGCAATCACGTCAAGGATGGGCCTACCTCGAGTTTCTCGGGGATAAAGAACAACGAAGAAAAGAAAAGTTGATTCACCAAGACGGATAAATTAAAGTACAAGCACAAGTCACGTAGCCAACAAACAAATGAGAATAATATGACCAAGAGATTATATATTCGTCTGAAGCAATCATGCTAAAGCAATCACCAAAACATTACATCCTCTAAAACTTGGATAAAATATGACACTCAAACAAAACGCCAGAAATTCTAAAAAGATTACTTTGAAGAAAAACTAGTATTTTACATGATCAAACAAAAAGCATAAGACGATTCAAAAAGCCTACACTAATTTTCGGGAGGATGGCGATCCGCATGGCCCGAACCCTCTTCAGGAGGCAGGCTTTGGAAAGCATCGGCGGACGCATCTCTTTCCAGCTCCCTCTCAATCATCTGCGCAGTACTAAATGAGCTGGCGCCCATTTCACCCTCCTCAAGATCCAGGGCGTAAGGGCTCCATGGACCCTGCAAATTACTGAGATCGTCCTCTAACGCTCGCCTTACGCATTCGTCAGGCCCGATGTCGTTCGGCTCATACTTCCTCCAGTCGGGGGACGTGCCGGCGGACATGGCATTGTCGAAAGTGACGTTTGAGAAAGAATCCCCTGGGTGTCTGCTCTCTATAAAATTACGGCAGAGGTAGAAGCCAAACTTCGAAAAGCAGCTGGCGTACTTATCCTTACGATGGAAGCAATCCTTGGAAAGACGGTACTGCCTCACAGCCTCTTTCGCCGCTTCATTAACCTCTTGCTGCCTGTTTCCGCACATCATTTCCATCTTCATTTGAGCATGGGCAACCTGTTCTTCAGCACCAGCTAAATCTCCCTTCAGACGAAAAACCTCACCTTGGGCCTCCGCCAGAAAAGACACCTTCTCTTCATAAGCCTGGTTGCGAGCCTCTAGTGCTTCTTCCCACTTGCGGGCATTGTCTTCGACTGCTAGACGGCTTAGGGAGAGATCGTGAAGTTGGGCTTCGAGCCCAGTTTTATCCGACTCTAAGTGACGGATGCGCATGTTTAAGAGCTCAGAGAAGGTTTAGGTTGCTCATCTGTGACGTTGATATTTTTCCCCTAAATTTCCCTTTTTTTATATTTTCTCCAAAAGTAATACTTATCCATCTAATTACTTCCATAATTTCTCTAAAATTCCTTCTTATGTCATAATTCTAGAATTTTCTATGCCTTTCCAGAGTTAACAATGAATCAAAATGTATAGATATATGCATCGCTAAGAGGGACATCTGAATGTGTTATGAGGCATTCGAATGTCAAGGAGTCAAAATTCAAAATATGCAAGAGCCATTCAAATGTATCCTAGGCCATTCGGATGTCTCTCTTAAAGATATGAGATTTCCATGCTAAGATATTCGGATGGCATGGCTCATATTCGAATAAATTTGGGAGAAATTTCAAGTTATGTGAGTGAAATTCGGATGCTACAGTGGCCCCATTCAAATAAATTTCTCAATTTTCACTTAGCTCATTAGAATGGAGGGGTGGTCATTCGGATGTGAGGGTTTAATTTACAAAAACGGATTCTGAACAATTTTGACACTTTTCGAACTTTGGGCATAACTCTCTCGTCTAAACTCCAATTGTGGTGATTCAAGATGCTATGGAATGACAAGAGAAAGATATACAACTTCCATGTTTTTAATTTTGAGAGAATTGGACTGAAACATGGTCAAAACTGGGTTGCAATAAAAAAATGCACATAGGAACATAGGTCATTTGAATTGCTTGGCTCCCCATTCGAATGCTCCACACCCCATTCGAATGGCTCCCTATAGCATTCGAATCACTTCACTAAAACTCACAAAACTCATCCGAATAAAATCTAAGACTCACACATCCAAATGCCTAAGCTCTCATTCGAATATCCTAGCTTAAATTCGGATATCTAAGCTACAATTTTCACATACATTCAGTTACAACACCAAAAATCTAGCTTAATCACTTAGCTTACACACTTAACTCTTATCAAACACTTAGAAAATTATCGCCAAAATAACATATTAAACATCAAGGCTAACCAACTCAATCCTCCAGGCATGACACAAGAATAATTAAATTCGGGTCATTACACCCTATGCGTGCATCTATGCATTTATGTTATGACTAGGTAACGTGTTATATAACCACATGGCATTGATTCACTGCAAGAAAACAGTCAATTAGAGATGGATTTAGAGACGGATTTTGGATTGTCGCTAAAACCTCCGTTGGTAAATTTGAGACGGATTTTGAGACCGATTAAAGACGGATTTAGAGACGGATTATTTCCATCTCTATTTGAGACGAATTCAGAGACGGATTTAAACATGGACTGTAGAGACGGATTTGGAGACGGATTTTTTTCGTCTCTGTTTGAGATTGATTTAGAGAATGGATTTTTTCGTCTCTATTTGAGACAGATTTATCTGTCTTAATTTGAGACGGATTTAGAGAAGATTTTTTTGTCTCAATTTGAGATGGATTCAGAGACGGATTTAAAGACGAAATTTAGAGATGGATTTGAAGACTGTTTTTTTCATCTCTATTTGAGACGGATTTCTCCGTCTCAATTAGAGACGGATTTAAAGACGAAATTTAGAGACAGATTTAGAGACGATTTTAGAGATGGATTTTGAGAGAAATTCTTAAAGTAATTTGAGACGGATTTAGAAACGGATTTTTTCTATCTCAAAATCTGCCTCTATTATAAATTTAATTAAAAAATAATATTCTTACAAAATTTTATATATAAACTTGATATACACAATATAAATAATGCAAAAATATATAAACGTGATATACACAATATTAAATCCATATGATTAAATTCATACAAGAAATCCATACAATATTAAATTCATACAAGAAATCAGTACAATATTAATAAAACACATCGTCCATAAACAATAAAAATAATACAATGTAATATCTATCCATGGCAATGACGGATCCTCCTAATGATCCGAAGGATTTGAGGGCGGTAACGATGAAGAAGGATTATGTAATCTTTCTTCTATGGCTGATAAACAATGGGTCAATGGTTGTATAGCTGCGTTAACAGCTTGCTGAATTTGGTCAGCAAGTGAGATGGACAACGACTGTGGAGGCGGTGGCGATGGTGATAACATATGATAGGAACCAAGAATAACGTATGCTTCTGACCCCATCCCATGTACACGACCCTTCTTTTTCCCGCCTGCAACCTCCAACAATAATAATGTCTCATCAAAAGCTGGCTGTGAGGGCTGTCCAGCAGCGTCACTATCTTCTGTCGGGCCAACTGCTGATGATTGTGATGATGCATCATGTTGGCGCACCTGGAAGTCAGCCTGCAAGTATATATATACATGGAATAAATTGTACTATCAAAAAGGTCAGTTAAGCATAATAGAATATAAGACACAAGTATTGTTGTATATTTACATAAGTTTCCTCATATCTATTGTCAATGAATCCTGATTTATCTTTTTTTTGGTGCGTCGCAATAAATAACTCAGCCTATGTAGGTGGGCGACCAAGTAGCTTAGATTGCAAAGGAAAAAATAAAGTGTTCATGCAACCATACTTAAGTAATTAAGTATAATGAAAATAACAAAAAATATCAAATATTACAAGTCTCTTCTTATGCTCAGACATAGAAATGGAACCACAAGTATGCTTACTACCTCCGACATCTGAAAACCGATTTTTCTTAGCCTTTTTTATTTGTTTTTAAATTCTGGAGTATTCCAATACTCCTTAAGTGCTTCAAATACAACAGGACACATCCAAGATGGTTTTTTTGGCAAGTCCCTCCTCACACGAAACAAAAGGTCAGTCAAACGATCAGAGGCCGTCTTTTCAAAATTTATCCTTATTTGATTTTCCAATTCACTCTCCCAAGAACAATTCTTCTGTAATGTAAAGCAAAGCAAAATTTAAACAAAATAAAAAGACAAAAGCTTTGATCAGTTTGTAGGGGGGAAATTATTATACATTCTAAATTAAAGACAAAAGATTTTTTAAGGTTATTACAACATGAGATACTTTTGCCTCTCAATGTACATTTTTAACCTATTCTTGTTTAGCGTGACCGTATTCTCAAGCGTAACGCCTTAGGCTTCAAAGAAATTAAAATCAAAATTAAAAGCAAAAAATCACAATCCATATATATAATCTTTATTCCAGCACTTTTGACTCCCCCACAATACATTATTTATATACATCATTAATATTCTTTAGCACATCTAATCAATTAATTACATCCAAACAACACGTCCCATGACTAATTATTAATTATCAAATTCTAATTTTCGTAACGACCAGGGCTGTAAGCTAACAATAATAATAATTAAATTATGACCCAATTGACTCAAATTCAAAGCCAACGCACCCATGCTCACGTTACAAATTAAGGAATTCATTTTCGATAATAATATTAGTTACTAATTCTTATTAACAGCTTTCTAATAAATAAAACAATGTGATTAAGTGTCACCGTTTAACGAGGAATCACCTGTTTGACATATATATGAAATAAAGCCAATAATACAACTATATATTGCCTGTTAATGACATTTTTCATCCATCATCTTAGTCTATTGCTTGCAGGCTTTGTATAAATTAAACTTGTGTTTGCAGGAAAAATTCACTTTAGCCACCAACTACTTCTGTCTTTATGCAATTATGTATACATATATTTAAGAAATAGCAAGTGAAGTCAGTATAAAACAAAACCTAATCTAGCATATTATTCAAAGTTGTGCATGGTGTCTATTGCCCTCTTCTATTTTATTTCCAACCATAACCATTCAGAAACTGACATACTCTGAGATCTAATAATACTTCAACAGTGGGTTACACCTGCACAGGTATCCTAATGGAGGAAGCCTTTAGGTTGCTTAAGTTTCAATTGTTCCTTTTGAGCAAATGTCAGAGTTGTGAATACAAGTTCTTTGATGGGATCTAACTGTTGTCTTATGAATTATTTCAACTTCCTCCACACTAACTTGGAAAGAAACATTACTTGACCAAATTATGGTGTAAACTCTCCATCACCAAATATTCCAACCTCAAAAAATTAATTAACAGTAGATTCCAAAAATTTATACTATAAATTTCAATTCCTTTTCCATGGTTATTGTTATTATTACTATTTTGGGTTCTTAGTCACCTTTGCATCTTCTGACATCCTAATTCATGTGCAACAAGAAATTCATAGAGGAAAGGTAAATAATTTATTAATTCTGATATTAATGCTTTGACCATCAGAAGCAACATGAAGTTGAAAAAGGAATTATTTTCAGAACTTGAAAAAAGAAACATGAGAAGGACATGAGGTCAAGAGTTCTAGTTGCTTTAGAACTTTATAATTCTAATTGTGTTAGGATTTCATCCATTTAGATTAGGATTCTTTGATTTTATTAAGATGCATTTTAGTTTTATTAGGAATTTTAATAGATTATGCGGTAAAATGTCATAATAGGTTATTTACCCAAAAAAAAAGTGGTAATAGGTTAACGTATTAGATAGGATTAGTTTTAAAAGAGTTCTAGTTGTTTTAAAGTTTTATCAAAATTAGAAATATGGCAGGTTGGTGTAATCCAACATTTATCTTAAGTAAATATGAAATTCAACTAATATTTATGGTTACAAAAATGAATACATTTTACTAATTAGAATTTCAAATTTCAAAGTTAAATATGCTATTTGAAACTAAGAACCTAGACCAAAGATTGAATCAAAAGAACACAACAAACTTTAGAAAACAAACCTCTCAACTAAACCATATCTTCAACAAACCTCTCAATAGTGTTATAACACGAAAACAAAGCAACTTTAAACATAAAACAAAGGCTAAACTAAAATACATATCAAACCAATACAGCATATGAAAGTAATACAGAAGCAACTTAATAGTTAATAGCAGCAAAACAATATCTTCAACAATTATTGTTATTCTGTGAGGGTTGAGTGTTGATACCTTGTAATGGAGTTGGTATCGTAGGACTAGGATCTACTGATCTAAGTGAGGGGGAAACACTGTTTGGTGTGACGGCTGGCGAGGGCGAGCTAGAGAGTGAGGGTGAGGGCTAGCCGCAAGAGGCGAGAGCGAGGGTGAGGCAGCGGGCCAGCCACGAGAGCGAGGGCGAGGGCAAAGGCGAGGCCGAGCCAATGAGAGAGGGGCCAGGGCCAGGGCGAGCCGTGAGATCGAGGGCGAGGGCAAGCCGCAAGATCGAGATCGAGGGCGAAGGCGAGCTAGTAAGCGAGGGCGAGAGCTAGGGCGAGCTCGAGCCGCGAGATCGAGGGCGAGGGCAAGCCAGTGAGCGAAGGCGAGAGCTAGCGTGAGATCGAGGCGAGGGCAAGCCAGTGAGCGAGGGAGAGAGCTAGGGCGAGCTCGAGCCGCGAGATCGAGGGAGAGAGCTAGGGCGAGCTCGAGCCGCGAGATCGAGGGTGAGGGCAAGCCAATGAGCGAGGGCGAGAGCTAGCGTGAGATCAAGGGTGAGGGCGAGGGCTAGGGCAAGCTAGTGAGCAAGGGCGAGAGCTAGCGCGAGATCGAGGGTAAGGGCGAGGGCGAGCCACGAGATCGAGGGCGAGGGCGAGGGCGAGGGTGAGAGCAAGGGCGAGCCAGAGAGATCCAGAGAAATGGCGAAAGATCCAGAGATGGAGGGAGAACCAAAGGAAGGCGCAGATGGATTTAGGGTTTTCGGGTGGGAAAGAAGGGGGGGAAGAAAAGAAAAAGGGGGAAATTTTTTAATATTTAATATTAAAATGTAAAAATAAAAATGAAATATAAAAATAATAATTAATATTAAATATTATTTAATATGTAATACTAAATAAAAAATATAATTTATTAAAATGTAAATAATTATTATATAATTAATAAAAATAATATAATTTAAAATTATAATAGAGGAAAAAACATTTAATTATGAAAAATAATATTATTGCATCAAATTAATATTTATTTAAAAATATAATTATATTATAAATCTAATAATTCTAATAAATAAGTTTGATATACTATAAATCTAAAATTAACTTTTCATTTTTACATTTTTTGGTATTTAAATAAATATTAAATAAAAATATCACAAAAATAATTTAATGCATAAAAATAAAAAATATAAGAAAAATAATATTAGGGATGGAAATTGTTTAATGAAGTTTAATTTATATGTATTTAATATCGATTCAAAATATATAAAAAAAATATCAATTTTATTTTTCAAATCCTAATCAACTTGATTATTGAATGAATATATTAAATATAGTGTGCACTTATTGAATGAATAGTTTTCAAATTAGTCAATATAATTTATAATAGTTCAATAATAAACTATTTTACTTTTAGAATTAGGAATCTAATTTTGAGTTAGTTTCTAAATTACGACTTAAATTTGATAGTGTGTTGCAAGCGTCATTGTTTCTGTGAAAACGCTTGTATTTTGAGTTTCAACACCAATCATTCTCCTACCAACATACTCACCAAAACAAAAAAGGATAAAATAATTAAATAAACCATACATAAGCCTGCAAACTTCTAAAGAGAGGGCTTGCACGAGTAATGAAAGTTCCAAAAAATAAAGTGAAACATTGTCAGTTGTCGTCGGCCACCACAGTCAGCCATTTTTTACGATTAGAGGCAAGCACTCGGCACCCTTACCCCCATCGACCAACATACCCAAAAATCAACAAAATCCAATGATCGAATCGATCTTTGTACACTTATGTTTAAACTTCCGGCCAAACACCCAAATCCCACATATATGTATATATATATATATCGTGGATATATATTGAAAAAATATATGCTGATGATCCTGAAAGACTTACCTACTTGTACATCGAGTTCACATTCACACTGAAAACGTTGTCGGATAGATGATCGAACGACTGAATATATACATGGCATAAATCGGTGATTTAGAAAGGTGTTCTTGAAAGAAATTGAGAGAGAGAGAGCAAAATTGGTGAGGGAACTTTTGGCACCCACCATCGACCCCATCCTATTTATATCTGACCCGATCAGCACGAGTTGACATTCCCTTTTATTAGGCGAATTCGACCCAGTCTGCCTACCTTATATATATATATATATATATTTTAATATAGATATAGATATTATTATTATTATTTAGATTAGGATTTCTCCCGTCTCTTCCATCTCTAAATTTGTCTCAAAAAATTTCATTTAAAAAATTTGTGTCTAAACTGTTATTTTATTATAGTGTCATTTCGTCACAATAAGTATGTTGTCAGAATTTTCATACGTATTGTCACAAATTAGTTTATCAGAACAAGTCTAAATTCTTGTACTAAATGTGTTCACCATTTAACAGTGAATAGCATTGTCGAAATCTTTAGGGGTTAATTAATTGAATATGTCTTTAACCTATCATGCATCCTTAAATAAATAAACAGTCCTTAGATTTCTCATAAAATAACAATATGATAAATCGATTATAAATTGACACATGGACTATTACTTTTAATTAGTATGAAATATTAATCTTAAAGCATAATAAGTCACATGCCAATATTCATGAGATGGATATATGAATAAATGTTAGTTGAACATCTACTAAATGTGACACAAGTCGCATAGGTAGCACCATTTTTTTTTTTTTTTTGTTGATTCCTTTAAGAAAATTATTTATATATTTATTATTGCATGTCTATAATTTTATTATTTAACTTTTTTTTGAATTGATTTAAAGGTTTTTTAATTATTTAATCATCTTAAGTTGTAGATTGATTAACTTTTTAATTTAATTATTTTTTAATATTTGATTCCCCCATTTTACGTCCTTAAAATTTAAAATGTGGTGTATATTTAGTATATATTTTATTTATAGAGTTTCATAATATTAAAATGTAGTATATATATTATTAATATTACTAATTAAAATGGAGTGTGTTTTATAAAATTTTATATTTAGTTTACATTTTCTAATATACTTTTCATTAAATTTTTTATTTTATTATTTATATATTTAAATAAATTTTTAATAGACTTTAAATTAAAAAATTATATTTAATTTCCAATTAAAGACGAATTTTGAGACGGAAAAAATCCGTCTCAAAATAGAACTGGATTTGATAAAAATCTGTCTCAAATCGGAGACGGATTTAGAGACCAGAAAAAATTCGTATTTAATTAGAGACGAAAATAAATCCATCTCAAAATTCGTCTTAAATTTTTTAGACGGATTTTTTCCATCTCTAAATCCGTCTTTAATTTGAGACTGATTTATTTCCGTCTCTAAATCCGTCTCAAATTTGAGACGGATTATTATCGTCTCTAAATGGTTCAGTCTTTAAATCCATCTCTAATTTGAGACGAAAAAATCCGTCTCAAAAATCTGTCTCTAAATGCGCGTTTTCTTGTAGTGATTATGTGTCATTTATGTATATATGTTGCATGTGATTAAAGGGGTCTTGGGTGCCAATCTGTTACGCATGTACATAGTTACCTTATGTGATTGAAAATGTGCTTTGATAAATGGTAAGAAATTATATGTCTTTGAGGATGTTGTTCTCAAGTGTAAAAGGCATGAACCCAATCGATGTTTATATGTCAAGTAGTGATTTTTCCTTGTCTCTAATTTATTCATGCCTTCATATATGGGTGACCCCCTAGGAATTTCTTTGTCTACATTCAGCCCAAAATGTATGCAGTTGGTGTTGTTTTCTTCCTTAATTATCCTCGATATATACTACCCTTTTCTGGGCTTTTGGGGTACTACATTCTCCCCCCTCCCTTGAGCACATGACGTCCTCATTATGCGACCTTACAACTGGTCCCAAATCTTCTCTCATTTGGAAGTTGTCATCCTAAAAGCCTGTCGGAGCCGATCCTTAGAGAAGGCAGTTCGATAAGGGCGAGGAGTGGCACCGGGGTGTGAGGACTTGAACAAGGAGCTACTCCTGGCAGGTTTCTAGGATGGTAGCCTCCAAATGGGAAAAGATCTGGGACCAATTGTAAGGTCGCATGATGAGAACGTCATGTGTTCAAGGGGGGGAGAATGTAATACCTCAAGAGCCTAGAGAATGATAGTATATATCGAGAATAAGTAAGGAATGAAACAACACCAGCTGGATACCTGTAGGGCTGAATGTAGGCAAAGAACTCGCGATTTAAGCGTGCTTGAGCTAAGATAGCTCAAGAATGGGTGACCCCCTAGGAAGTTCGCGTAGGCCCATCAAGGTAAGTTGTTATGATCCTTCCTATCGCTCGATGCGGGATGTTACATATATAACTATTAAAGTCTAAGCATATTTTTAGTCGAGTATTGCTCCATGTGTCTTTCAAATCAGTCGACAAAGTGTTTTAGCAAAATCTTCTTTCAATCGACTATTAAGATTACATACTCAAATAATTTTTACAAACTCTGTATTTCAAAAATCAATCGAGTAAGTAATGTCTTTCAATCGAGTATTTTTCTAATATCAAAACTCCAAGTATCTCCTTAGTTGAGTATATTTTTTTCTCAATTGACTAATGTATTTTTACAATCGATTATCTATGTTTTAATCGAGTAAAAATTGGATTAAATCTAGCTAAGTTTGTGTGCTTAATTTTAACCGAGTGTCAATTATCTATGCTCAAAGTATATGATTCTATTAGTCAAGTAATTTTAGTTTGGTAGTCGGGTGTTTAATGTAAAGTCTTTGTGGCTTATGAGTCAATCAACTAATGCTTGCTTTACTCGAGTAAGGCTTACATATAATCGATTACTTAATTTATTCAATCAATTTGAGTGTTTCATTAGTTGAGTATCTCTAGGAGTTAGTCGAGTAACTGGCATCTGAATTTGAATTTTATAGGCGTTACTCAGAAAGTAAAAAAAGGACAGTTTTGACCGTCGTAGCTTTATTTGCTTATTTCAATGCATCTAACTATGCTCTTTTATAAAAGAATGTTACAATATATTTATGCAAGTGTGTTTAATGCTTCCCATATATAATATGCATATGATTTTAACAAATTTAACTGTTAATAGTCAAATCAAAGAAGTTATGAGTGTGTGCAAATATCTATGTATATCCTCAAAGTCTCAAGGTTCTATAAAAGACCAAGAGTAGTAAGAGATCAAACTACCGCTTGGGAATTAACTTAAGCTACTAATGTTGTTCTAAACTTGGCTAGCTTTATCATTTCAGGCCGATAGTAAATGCTTGAAGTGAGCATTCTTTATATTTATTTTTCTTCACTTCAAAGCAACTATCTGATGAGATTAATTGTATATCTTTTTAAACCAGATTGTATAAGAAAGTTGAGTGTTTTATTCCTTTTTTCTTTTGAACTCTATTTTGTTCAAAAGAAAAGTGATATCATTGTATATCTTAAATTTTTCTCTTGAGAAATCTTTACACATTTTGTGTAAACTTGTAAATGGTTATGCTTGCGCCTTTGAAAAGCAATGTCTTAGTTGTGACTAAGTCAAGTGTTAAAAAGCCTCATGTATAGGCTACTGCTTAGTCTATAAAAGCAGAGATTCCTACATAGCATGTGAAAAGTTGAGCTTCCTACTTAACCTGTTAAAAGTGGATGTTACTATTTAGTTTGTAAAAGTAGGGATTTCTACTTAGCTCGTAAAAGTAGAGGTTATAGTTAAACCTGTAAAAACTATAATCCTTAGTAGATGTTTTCTATATCCTGAGTGAGCAGTTAAGGTAGTAAACTAAGCAGTTGGCCGAGCCACTCTAAATTGTTGTGTCCATATTGCTTATCTTTTATATTTTCGTTTTGACTGCAATTTTCGTTAACTCAAACTTGATACAAGGAGTTCTGAAAAGAGTTTTACTAAAACAATTACTTGAGTAGGAAATATTAATAGTCGATTGGAAAAAAAAATTGCTAAAACACTTAGTCAAATAATTTGAAAAACACATGAAACAATACTCGACTAAAAATATGATTAGACTTTAATAGCTATATAGAAACTCGATTATACAAATACCATACTCAATTATAATTCTAAAAAATATAGATTTTGTATAACACATGTTCGAGTAGGTTTTATGACACTCAATTTAATCTAAAAAATATACTGTGCAATTAATTCAAAGCCTAATTTTTTTATTGAAGGTAGAGTAAAAGCTTTGAAAGAACTTATGAAAACTTTGCCTTCAAAAATACATGTACTTAGTTTAACAAAATACTGGTGTACATAGCCGTACTTTCAAAATATTTTCTCAAAACATTTTACATCAATCTCAAAACATTTTTACACAAAAGGCTTTAGAAAATATATGAGAAGACATTTTTAGAAAATTTATAGATTTTAAGAAAACATAGGTTTTTAAGAAAACTTCCCCTGACATTTTACTTATAAGAATGAAAGTTCCCCTAAAACTATTATCCATTTTCTTAAAAAAAAAAAACTCTCCCTAAATCTAATATATCTTATTTCTCTCTCCTTGTAGGGATACACTATTTATTTATCTTCAAAAATTTCAAAAATACATATATTTAATTTAACAAAAGGGTTTTTATATTTAGTTGCACTTTCAAAATATTTTCTTAAACATTTAACATCAAACTCGATTAATATAAAATTTTATTTTACTATTTTAAAAAATATAAAAATATATGAGTATATAGTTCTCTAATTTAAAGAAAAATATATTTATAAGTTTCATACTCTTTATCAACCAAAACCTATACTTATCTGTTTTAAAAGACATACATATATTTGAGCATGAAGTTCTTTAGTTTAAAAGAATTTATAAAATAATTTTAAAAATATCAATAAATCAAATTTATTTAAAATATATTTTTTAATATTATTTTATTTATAAATCAAAATATAAATTTCTCCAAATGTTATTTTTCAAACGTCCTGCTATAGTGTGAAATTAATTAAGTGCTCTCTATTATTATACATACGTATACATAAAACACACATAACAGAAGATATTTAAATAATTTAATTAAATGCCATGTACTATATATACAGACACAATATACAAATATTTATCCCATATACATACATGCACTCATGAAAAATGAATGAACAGAACTAACAACGAGGAGTCCAATTCAAATGCAACAACTGGTTGCAATCTCACAGTTGAATATTTTAGGGTTTTGACTAATCAATGATCAAAACTTGCCTGTGGGGGACGGAATCGCTACATATCACAACAATTAAGCAGCTTCAGTCCCCGTCTCAATCTCAATCATGCACGCATCTCCTTCATCAAAGCTGAGTTGATTTGTGTTGTTTCCTCGATATTTTTCAATTGGACCATCAAAATCAACACTAATATTCAACAAAAGTGGGCACTTAGAGAATTTGTTTTAAAAGAGTATTATATTTTTAGAATTATTATTTTTATACGATCTTCGTCACTTGTACTCTCGATTTTGATAGAAGAAGTAAATTACAATTAGAGACTTTGTCTTATTATATAAGACAAAAAATCGAACTCATAATTTATTAGTGTAAATTTTAACTTATCATGATCTAATAATTTGACCTTGTTCTGAAGATAAGAGTATTATATTCTTCAGGGAGTGTGTAGTAGTTGGTTGGAACAATTTGAGAAGTACTATTTAAATTAAATTATTAATAGTGATTTGATAATTTTTTTAAATTGTTACCAAATTATCATATGTTTTAAATCGCTAAAACTGTAGCTCATCGGTTTGGGCGATTTGAAAAAAATAATAACGTAATGGTATTTAATGTGCATTAATTATGTTATAGATAAACATAAAGATACATGATAATTAATTGTTAATATATATACATAAATAATTAAAAATTATTTAGGTGCAAGAAATATGTCACGCTTCAATTTTTAAGAATATTATAATTTATTAATAATAGTTAGTGTTTATAAAGAATCAAGTACATCGAGAATCTTATGTTGTGTTGTTACTTGACAATTAATTAAAATTTATAATTTTATAATTAAATAAAAAATTTAAACCATAAAAAATTTATTTTATCAAAACAGTCAGTCAGTTTCACAATTATAAAAACACAAAACCAAATATATTACATTTACCATTATATTTGATGGGGGTGAAATTTTTACTAATACAATAAATATTCAAAAAAATTGATTTACCCAAACAGTGTGAAAGTAAAATTTGGTTTAAGGGAATGAGTATTGTCGAGCAGTGTCATACTTAAAATTTTGGAGTTTTCTAGACTATAAAAATGGACCCTCAAATCGTAAAGTACATTTGAGAGGCAGCAAGCCACTAGCAAGCGATGGAGCAAAAAGTAACGAGCCACCGACCACAAGGATGAGCGATTGAGCAAAGCAGTGAGAGGTGATGCTTGCTGGGCGAGCAATTGAGCAGTGAGCCACCAACCACAAGGGCGAGACGAGCTGACGAGGATGAACGACTGTCGACCTAGCAACAAGAGGCAAGGACAAAGGGTGATGGAACATCGAGAAGAGAGAGAGATAGCGAGCAATCGATGACAAAGCAGCGAGAGGTAAGAGCAAGGGTAAGGGCGAGGTGGGACGGAGTTAGAGAGGTAAGACTAGGACAACGAGCAAAAGTGAGAAAGGGAGAAAGGCCGTGAAACTTTGGAGAGAGGGAGAGAGGGGGGGGAGTGGGCGGCTGGACCTTAGAATAGACCTTTACAGATAGGGATGTTTCTAATTTATTGGGCCCTAAATACTCAAATTTTTATGGGCCCTAAAGCAACCACCTCGGGGCCTCATGAAAGGTGCGGCCTGCTCACAGTATAAAACATTGAAATCATACCTCATATTTTAAACTTTAAACTCTTAATCCGTACTCCATCCTCAATTATATATATATATATATCTATATAATAAGGGAAGATAGTTTTTGAAATTGAGAGACAAATGTGAGGGAGACATTTTTTAATGGTTGTGATGAATTTTGAGTGTTAGTGAATGGTTGGGATTAATTTTACTTCCCGCCCAATATCAGAGACATCTTTCTCTCTCACAACCCACCCACCCACCCACCCACTGACTGCTCATTATCTCCCTCTGTCTTCCTCTCTCTCACAGACCCGCCCCTATCTCTCTCCCTCTCTCTTTCTCTCTCCCACCCACCCACGCCGACAGTGGGAGGGGCAACTAGCTGGCGGAGGCGACGGGGGGCGATGGCGGGGGGGCAGGCGATGAGGTGAGAGGGGGCGACGGCCGGCGACGGTCCTCTTTACGATGGTGCGACCGATGATGCTCGCGGCGGCAGTGCTCTTTGGGCTGTGGGTTGTATCAGACAGAGTGTGTGGGAGATAGGTGGGAGATAGTGAAAGGGGGAGAGAGAGAGAAGGGACAGGGTCCGGTGGTGGCCAGAAGGGACTGGTGCTGTGGATCTGAGAGGGGGAAGAATAAAGGGATGCCGATGGAAGAAGACTGCTGTTGGAGATTTTCTTGCTAAATCTGCCTGTGTTTTTTGGGATCCGAAAGGCAAAAGAGAAACAAGAGGAAGCAGAATGGGTTTCCAAAAAGAAGCAAGTTTTTCCCTTACCTGAGCAGGGTGGCTTGGACTCTGGCTGAAAACTCCCCATCACTTTGTTAGGTACCCAAACAAGAAAACTCCCATCTCTTCCTCCAAATTTTAATGGATTTTTACTCGATTTTGGATGTGAAATTTGCGTCTTTGAGGCTTTGAAGTTTCAGAATTTCAGATTGGGTCATGTGTTGAATTTATGTTCAGTTTGCTAGCGTGCGTAATTTATGTTCTGTGAAATTTTAAAATTTGGGATTTTATTTTCTCCTTTATTTGGATGAAAGAATTTGTTAATCAAACTAATGAGCCAATGAAATTTTGAGAATGAGAGGTTGATGTTGTGTTTATTTGATTTGATGAGAATCTTCTATTGCTTTGGAATTCCTTACTGGAGCGAATTTTGGACGATGCGTATAAGCTTGATTAATGTTCCTTTATTTCTCATTAATGAATTAACAGTTAGAATTTTGTACTTTGTCTCCTCAGTTTGTGGATATATGTAAATATATGTAGTTTTCTGTTTCTAAATCTCTTTTGCCTTGGCTCTTCTCAGTTTGTGGAATAGATATATATATATATATATATATGTGTGTGTGTGTGTGTGCGTGTGCGCGTGCGCGTGTGTGTCTGCGTGTTTTTAAATCGTATTAGGTTTTTGGTTTTTTTTGTTTATTTAGATAGATAATACGTGCCTTTGGAGCCCTCGACCAGTAGCCTTCGGGGACTGTCCAATTTTTTTAAATTTTTATTTTTTAAAAAAATTAATACTTAATTTTAAATATCAATTAAGTATTCTAAATATCAATATTTAATAACATTTGAAATTTTTTAAATATAAAAATGCCAACAGTGTAAGTTTTAACATGATTTTAAAAATTTTATAAATTTTTTAACATGATTTTACCACTATTATTTCTTGCATCGAAATCTGGAAGGCTTGAATTGCTTGATTTAGCCTAGGTTTTAGGGTATGGATGTAGTTGTATAGAAAGTTTTAATCTTTTGATTTGTTGTTTGTGACAAGATTGGATTTTCTTGGAACTTGCCTTCCCACATTGTATTGTGGGTTTTGTATTTCTTTCTGTTGTTTCGTGGCGATAGATGTGAAATTGGAAAACGGATGTGAAATTGGGAGGGGGTGTTTTTTTCTTGATTTTTGTAAAATTCTCATGTTTTCTTACTGGGTTTTGCCTGTTATTTTCTTACATTTGTGGTTCTCTTGGTGCTGCATCAATACTTGAATTTCTAAGATGAGGAACTTTGTTGAAATTTGTGTTGTCTTATCTAGGAAGGTAAGGAGAGACTAAATAGGATAGATGTTTTTTAAAAGAAATATCTTTTTTAAATATGTATAATTGTTTTTAAAAAAATATCAATAGTATAAGTTACCAACAGTGTAATGAATGATTAAATGTTATTTTTAGAATAAAATTTTATTCAAATAATGATATCAAAATATGAAGCTTAATTTGAAATTTAATATTTTTATCTTTAGGTGTTGAATCTTATTTAATCTATCTTATTGCAGATATTCAAAAAATATTCATTTATTTGTATTATTTTTTTAATTCTATTCTTATTTTATTAATTCTATTTTTTATTTTATTACAATAAATTTTTTAAAATAAAATAATATAAAAAAAAAGAGTTCTAGACCACGCATAGTCGGGGAACCCAAAGTTCGGGAATACAAGGGTTCCTGATCATTCACAGTCGGGAACCCAAGGTTCTCTAACCCTGAACCGGGGTTCCCCTCCATTGATGGAATCCAAGGTTTTCTGACCCTGAACCGACGTTCCCCTCCGTTGATGGTCGTGGCCATGGCTGTAGCCATATGTGTTTGTGTGTGTATAAATATATAGGTGTGTTTGTGTGTATATAGATATTCGATGTGATTGTGTGTATATATATAGGTGTGTAAAGTTTTAATGCACTATCTGGTGTGGATTTTAATTTTAATTTTTTTTTAGATTGTAGAGTATTGGTTGTTGTGCATTATTTAATATTTACTTTTGTGCATTATTTGATATCCCTCATTCCCAATACTAGACAATATAATGTTTATTTTTCTGATGTAATTATAATTTGATTGACAATAGTAGCACTAATTGTTGTGTATTTTAATTTTAATTTCGTTTAATTTGATTGACAATAGTAGTAATTTTTTTATTATTATAAAACGTTAACAATTTTACAATAACTTTAATTTCTGTTTTTTATTCAGTGTTTACAATTTTTTTACTTGCTCTTATATTTTAACATAATACATATAAATTATAACTATTTTTTAATCTTAATATTATATACATTATGCTTTTAGGCATGTTTCTATTCATTTTTTAATAATTTCATATTTAAAAACTATATACATTGTCTTTAGATAGATATAAGCGAATTTAGACTTTCAATTTAGTACATGTCTGAATTCAGTGTTTAATTATTTCATGTTTAAATTTAATGTTCGATTTATTTTTAATTGCATCGTGTCTCCAGGCACGGGTTATCCCTAGTATATTAATATGGAAGAATGATCTGTTACTGGATACGATGTGTCGAGAGGGTAATTGGCTCTACCCCCTTGTTGGTCACAGAGATCAACATAATTGTTGTCTACGTAGAAGAAATGATGATTCGGTTATTAATATCTCTCTATTATTTTGTTTGACGTTGACAGCTGAGTGGTGGCTACGTCAAACAAACTTCTCATCGTGGGGTTGTGCACCAATAAATCACAATAATGACAAAATAGCAATGTTTTTCCAAAAGCATCATAGTAATGCAAAAATCTAATACAGTAACATATATTCCAAAAACTATAATTTCTCATTGCTGGCATGCTTTTGCTATTTATTTTTTAAAAAACGAAGGCCTTCCAAACATGGTGCAATTATAAAATATTAAAAATTTTATATAAAATATTAAAATTTAAATTAGTATGATAACTTAAAAAATAAATTTATTGTTAAAAGACAATACTTAAGTGAAAGATAATAATAAAATTAAAAAGCAAGTTTTGCATGAAATATGTCAAATGTCTAATTCTGAGTATATATAAATCGAATCTATATCTGAATTTATCTGACGGTGCATTAGAAAATAAGATTACTTGTCCTTAAAGATTATTCAGGTAAAGTTTGAACACCTTAAGTAAATAAAATAAAATAATTTAATAAAAAATTACTTTTTATGTTTTAGTTAAGTGTAATTTTAATATAAAATAATTATATATATATATATATATTAAAAAATAAAACCTAACCTCCTGCTCACCTACCGGGGAATCACACAAAACTCGTGGTTCTGGAGCTTCGAAAAGTACGACCTCTGGATGCGTACGGATTGGGGTTTGCGGGTCATAAGTTGAATAGCCTTCAAATAGATTAATTCCAAATTAAGTAAATTTATGACCATTAAAGCAATGACCCTTTAATTTCTTTGTCACTAAATATTAAAATCAGAATATCTCCTTAAGGAACATCTGTTAAAATAAATAAAATTATATAATATTTTTTTAAACTAAGATATAAAATAATAAAGATAAGAATAAAAAAATATTTTAAGATTTTTATTAATTATTTATTAAAATTTTTAAAATATATTGAGAGGCATATGAGTTTTTTTTTTTTAATCTATAAAGACTAAATTAGAAATAAATTTATCTAGATAATTTTAAATAAAAAGTCACAATTTATTATTAAAAAATTATCAGATAAATTTATATTTAGGCTGCCGTTTTCGTATCTTCAACAGAGTTGAGTTGTAAAATCCCAATTGTGGTGGGTCAAAGACTGGAGGATGCTAAAACACAGGGCATTTTCCCTTCAATTTAATTCCTTGGTTTGTTTTTGTCACGTTTCTTTGAATTAATTGTTTTTCTGATGAATTTGGCAGTGGTCTGAGTCAACTTTATTGCTTCTACAGGCGTCGGCTTGTTTTGTCTACATCTCGTCCCACCCTCACTTCTATTAGAATAAATACAATCGCTTGGATACGATGGGAATTTAGTGGTCCTTATTGTTCTAATAAAGATTAGAAGTTATATATTAAATTTTAAATGTTAAAAAAAATTATAATATACGATGACATTGATGTACGAAAACAACACCAAACCACACTGCGAAATGTAGTGCGGTTCGATACAATTTTCGCAATTTATCCAGAACATCTAAAATATTAATCCACCTATTTTCATGGTACAATTTTCATAATTTCATAAATTTTTTCATCAACCATTTAATCCATAAACTAAAATAAATAAAAGATTGTATATAAACAATCTTTTATTTATATAATCTATTTTATTTATATATAAACATCATAAATCAAAATAAATTGTTTCATAAATTATTTCATAATTTTTTTAGTATTACATTATACTCAGGCGATTCAGTTCAAACCAAATTGAAAAATCCTTAAACTGTGAACTGCAGTCCCCCTCAAAAAATCATGTGGTGCAGTGAGGTGCAATTCGATTCAATTGATTTTTGTGATTTATTTATTTTTTTAACACCCCTAATCGATACCCTATATAACATAAAAATGTGTGATCTATAATGTAAAAGGTGTATTATATATAATATAAAGGTTGTATGATGGTGGGCTGATCACTGAGGCTTTTCTCGAACTAAATACTTATAAAAGTAAGGCTTTGAACTTTTGATTTTAATGCTTATCCGAAAATATGTACTTCAGAATAATAAATATATTTAAAAATAATAAAAATACAAGCGGTTGAAATAATATCTAAAAACATGGTGTTAGTAGAATAATATATCTAGTTAATCAATTTTTTAAACAATACTGAAGTACAACTTTGTATTATTCAAATAATTATATTAGAAAATTCAACTTAAACTAGCATTCAAAAATTACTCGAATAATGAAAATTAATTAGTTAAATAAAATATACTAAATACAATACTAGGAGATTTAATCGATTAAGAATTATTTGTTAATATTCGAATAATATGCTTTTAGTCAAATAGCATATTTGAATAATTGAGTATCATTTTTAAGTAGTAAAATATTTAAAAAATTAATCAACTAAGAGATTTTTTTAATTAAGTAATATTTGTTTTACTTGAGAGATATATTTGAATAATCGAGTAACATTCTTAAGTAGTAAAGTACTTGAAAATTTAATCGACTAAGAGATTTTTGTTAATCGAGTAATATCTTTTTCAGTTGAGTAACATATTAATATAATAGAATAACATTCCTAGAGTAGTAAGGTAATTAAAAAGTTAATTGACTAAGAGATGTTTGTTAATCGAGTATTATTTCATTTAGTCGAGTAACCAAATTAAATAGTCGAGTAATGACACATCTACCTAATAATCTTCATTGAGTTAGATTATTCAATAATCGAGTAATGAACCACTTAATCAACTAAATGTTAAAACCACTCAAGTAATCTCTAATCTCAGTCGAGTAACACTTAACCTTACTTGACTAATAACTTTAGAAATTTGAAAAATATTGCCATTGGAATTGAAATTAATGCTACACTATAGGCTTTTAAAGTTGTCTAAAAAAATGTAAGACAACCTTTTTTCTTGAATATATGATTGATTTAATTGAGATTACACATACTAACCATATATATATATATATATATATAACTAAATTGATCAAAAAGCTTTTTCTAAAAGAGATGTTGGAGATTGCAGGTGTCTTCATATTCAAATTCAAGCACCTATAAACACCCAAGGGATGCACGTTGCTGGTTTGATAGACAAATCTTCTTGAGGAAAATGAAAAATAAAAGAAAGGAAAAGAAAAAGTTGAGCTAAAAGCCTTAATCTCTATTGTTCTTCTGTTTTCAAGTTTTTCATACCTAGGGAAAATGGCAAGTTTTTATTATTTATTAATCATACTCTCTATTTGTATTCTTAAATCCCTCTTGATCTCTTTTATATTCTTTTGAGAGCCATTTGTTTCGTGAACTTTTGCTCCATATTTTTTTCTCTCTCACTGTTGTAAGGTTAGTGCCTTATCCCAATAAAAGGCTTGAAAAATATTATAGTTGAGTCTTGCAAAAGCTACTATAATAGATAATAGTTCTCATCTCTTTAAATAAGCACTAAGTAGTGGATTTTCAAAAACCCTTAGTGAGTAGCCAAGGTAGTGGAGTAGGCCAAGTTAAATCAAACAGCTCTAAATTTTGTGTGCTTGTCTTTTTTATTTCTCTTACTTTTGATTTTTATATTTTGAGCACTTTTAATTTATGTTTACAACATTGATTTCAAAGTTATAAAAAGGCTCAAAACAGTTTTTGTATAAGATCTTTATCAAATCGAAAAAGTTTTAAAACACTCAATTCACCTCCCCTCTTGGGTGCACACTCTTGCATTGCTTAACAACTGGTATTAGAGCATGTACTTTTATTTATTTTCAACTTAACAACTAGGAGTAATCCATAGCCACCTCAAAAGCTTCACTGTTTAAGGAGGCATATCCCATAGATATAGTTCCTTATTTTGATGGTTCGTTTTATGATCATTGAAACAAAAGGATTTCTATTTATATGATATTCTTTGATCATAAATTATGGAGTATTGCTAAAAACAGGTTTGTTTCAAAACTGAAATCAGAATGGAATGAGCATGACAAAAACTATTATTTTTTAAATATCAAAGCCATGAACATTTTGCATCATGCTTTATATGAAAATGTTTATGTTAAAATCTCTAAATGTTTAAGTGTTAAAGATATATTGTATACTCTTGATTCAATATATCTTTTTGTTGTTGGCAAGATACAACAATGAATTTTTAAGTGTAGGAGACCGTCTTGATGATGTGTGAGTGACCCTCAGTCACGTGACCTTCTTGGTGATGAGGGACCTAATGACGAGAGGTGACTCTTCTAATGACAAAAGAGTCTCCTGAGTGATGAGAGAGTCCCCTGAGTGATGACAAACTTGCAAGGGAGAAAACTGGTTACGGTAGCAAGTGAGGCCATTTGCGGACCCTCCGATACTTAAGTTAGTCTCATCCTAAAGAGAGATTGTAGTTTCAACAGCATAGTAAGCATACATGAGTACAGAGAATGGTTGTCCTACTTATAGAGAGGGAAGAGACTGACAGGTGGCAAGAGACCTACAATTTTCAGCAGGCATCTCGCAAATCAGCTTAACTAATTCAACGTACGACATGGGTTATTGCATGACCACAAGCCTGCATAACCATATAGCAAGGTCTCTTGGTTATGGCAAGATCACTCGGTCATGGCAGGGTCACTTAGTCATGGCAGTGGTGGGGCACTCAATCATGGTAGGGTCACTCAGTCATGGCAGTGGCAGGGCACTCGATTAAGGTACTCGGTTATGGAAGGGAAGGGTCACTCGATCATTGTAGTGGTAGGGACTCGATCATGGCAGTGGCAAGGCACTCAGTGCGGCATATGCAGTCGTAAGGCACTTAGTGCCATGGACTTGGCTGCAAGGCACACAATGTCATGCGTACGACCATGCACACCGAGAGAGTCTCTCAACACTACACATGCGGTCCCCCATTAAGAGAGTCTCTCAATGCCAAATGCATGGCTACTTGGCTACACGGCCTC
Source organism: Diospyros kaki (assembly GCA_036245055.1). Lineage (NCBI taxonomy): Eukaryota > Viridiplantae > Streptophyta > Magnoliopsida > Ericales > Ebenaceae > Diospyros > Diospyros kaki. The sequence continues at coordinate 9,512,096 of BSEG01000010.1, forward strand.
TTGCACACTTGTTCTTGCATGTTGCATCTGTTGCCTTGCGTGCTTGGGCTTCCCTTATCTTTTTGGTTCCTTTTCTTTTATTCTCATGATAGGCTCGCCCCATGCGTTGTGGGCCCATTCTATCATACTTAGTCTCATTACTTGGGCATAATAATTGCTCCCCTTTCTTAGCTCTGGGTTTCCTAGTAAGAAGAGTAACTGTTGACTTGTCTTTTCTTGGAGACTTTTTCGAGGATTTTTTCTTTAACACCATCCTTCTCTATCATAGGAACCTTCCATTCCTCTTTTGTTCAAGTGGAAGAGGGAGCCCCAAGATAACTGGCGAATTTAAATGCTGAGGGTCCATGTCAGTTGATGAGAACTTGAACTTTGTACTTTTGGTGGGTCTTTGTTTTCTGACTTCTTTTTGTCTTAGACGACGATCCCTAGTTCTTGTTCATTTATTTTCTCACTTCAAATGCTAGGTTTTCCTTAGATCATTCTTACGCTTGTGTTTCATCTTTCTATACCATTCTCACACCTCATGCGCTTCTAATTCTAGGTTTATGTTTGTTTCCCTATATAATATGTTAGTATCTCACATAATATATAAAATCTTGCAATTTAGCTTCTGAATTGTAAATTGTTCAAAACTTTTACTACTTACACTTTTTTTTTTCTTAAAAGAGGGGTATCGTGATGCTTCTAGTCCTTTGTGAATTATGGACATGTATTATGTTCTCTCCCTAATTCTTTGTTGATGATGTACCCTAAATCATTCTTGCTCTTTTGCATTTTCGATTTTAATTTGGTCTTGTGCACTTTGCACTTTTGACTTTAGGTTACTCTAGATCGCTCTTGCACATCTATCACCTTTGATTCTTGATTATCCTAAATCATTCTTGTCCTTTTGAATTTTGGATTTTTAATTTGACCTCACCCATTTTGCACTCCTGATGCTAGGTTTTCCCGTTATCACTCTGGTGATTCTTAAAAGAGGGCTATCGTGATGTTTCCTAGTCCCTTCTCTTCCCTCTGGCTTGCCTCCTCATCAAAGTCTTTTCATTTTCTCTTTTTGTCCCTATCTATGTTTTCTCTAACTATTCACATTACTTTAGCTTGTTATATATACTTGTTGGCTTGAGAAAACAAGTATACCAATGATGTGGGTCGACCCAAGGCTAGGGATACTTGCAGTGATACCAACATCATTCCTTAGAGCATCGCATTGATTGCCATACCCATTTCTAAATCTTATATTTCCAATGTTACATTTCTAAAATGATTGACATATTGTCTAAGGGATTCTTTGCCTCTTTGTTGGATGTTGAATAGGTATGTGCAGTCCTTTTTTTTGGGGTTGTTGAAAATGAAGGCCTTGATGAACTATTCCCTCAATTGGTCAAAAGAGTAGATAGATCCCTCAACAAGACCATTAAACCAAACATGGGCATGATTTGTTAAGGTTAGAGGAAAAGCCAAACACATGATTGCATTCTCCCATTCATGAAGCAGCATTAAGAACTCTTAGCTCTAAATGTGACCATGAGGGTCGCCCTTGCATGAGTACGCAGATAGCTGTGACATTTTAAATTTCCTTGGCAGGGATCTATACATTATGTCCTAGGCAAAATGGGATCCTCTTTCAAGGCTGGTTCTCTGAGCTAGGCAACAACCTTTTCTCTTCTAACACCTCTTTAATCATTTTCCTCATGTTGGTTTTTTCTCGAGCTCTAATCGTTAAAAGGTATAAGTTTTGTTATTTTTCTTGATTAGCATTTTGGTGATGTTAGGGTAATATGCCCTAATGCTAAATTTAGATGACATCTAGTGGGTTTGTAATAAATACATTTGTTGTATCTTTGTATATATATTAATAAAAGGCAAGGTTTATCATCATTCATAAACTCTCTAGTTTGATATATGAAAGAGTCCCCAGATCTCCTATTTGAGTCTTAGTCTTAAGTGTTAAAAATATGTCTTGAGATTCTTTGGTGATAGGATTTTTTAAATGATTCTTGGTTCTTAGATTAATCAGATGGGGACACTAATTAGTCGAGTTGGACTAGCACAGAGTTTACTACCTTAATTAGTATGAGTTACTAATGATAAGAGTGGTGAGTCACATGTTATATGACATGGGGATGCCTCTAGTAAACTTGTGGGTGGTTGTCAGAGAACAACGCACTGAATGTGACGCTAATGGCTGACCACATGGCATTATGGATAATGGTTATGTCATCTAGTTGCGATAGTATAGCTAATCCTCATACTTGAATTGACATGGTTGTCTTGTGTATTAGTGTGTGAGATTTGCTAATAGGCCAAACCATCTAATTGTGAGGTGGAGAGGTTCATTTACGTGGTTCTGTATTGTTGGTATATGGAGGCAGGTGTTTAGGGATAGGATCTGTCTCCCTCATTGTTAACATTAGGTGAACATCCTATGTGGTCTATTGTTAGTGTGATAGGATAGTCTCTATCCAGGGAAGATTGATTATCAGGAAATGTGTTTCCTAATATGTCATCTAGTTATACTGATAAGATCTAACATGTAGTTTGCGAGTTTTTCATTCCATGACTTTAGCTTAGTCAAGACGTTACGTAATAGAAGGATTATAGCACAAGGTGATTGTCAATTGTAATAAGTTCACTCGAAGTGAGACTTCATTGTCTTTTATGTTGTCCTGAACCGCTGTTAGGCGTTTTTCAGGAACTCTCAGAACATCATCGAAATATGGAGAGATTCTTGTGGTAGGTCAAGGTGTTAACTGGTGCCAAATAGGTTTTAGTGCTATCTATTTTCTAGTGGATAGTGAATCTAGAAAGTCACACACCATATAATGTTGCGTTTAATATCAACATCCTGAACCATTGTGTCTCAGATATGTCATTAAGTGTTAATGACAAAAGTGCATTAATTGTTGGCATACCGGAGCATTGATAGTCAACTATCTCATGTCTTGGAGTCAATTGCCTCGTAGTAAACGGGAGTTGACTCTCGATGCTGCCTCATCCTATATTAGTGCGCTCCATGTGGTGCAAAATTGGAGGGTGAGAATGAGGCAACCGGCTGAAGCAATTTTGACATGAGAAACAAATTGTGAATGGAATAAACTACTTGGCTTTTACTCTTTTGTTTCCTCTACTTCTTCTATCCTTTTCTACTTCTGTCTCAGGAAATTAATTAGGTGTTAGTGTCACATGCTAATTGACACATAGGTGCTAGTGGTATGGAATCCTTAGGCTAGCACGGGAAGAGGTGCACATAGTGATACTAGATAGCATGTTAGGTGTGGACGAACTAGGACCACCACGACTTGAGGTGGATACAGTCTCAATATAGAAATAGTTTTTGTATCCAACCTGACATTGGACATCAAGTATTTATTTATTGCATTTCATATGATGAAATAAGGTGTTGCTTAAATATCCAAGCTATGAATGGTGTGTGTATTTATTGCTTTTGTTATGTATATCTGATGCTCATAATTTTTTTAATTTTACCCACACCACCGTACCTGTAATCCTTCAAGTGAACCTCGATCTTCATCTATGGATGTGCTCACCATAATTTCTTGGTGTTTCCTTTTTCAAGGGCTTCATTTATCATATCTCAGTCTTTAGTGGTCCTCCTCTCCTTCTCAACTTGGAACTTGGCAAGAAGGGAAAGTTCAAGGATGTGTCCTTCAAGGGGGAGAGGACCACAATTGAGTCTCCAAGGTGGCTTCCTGATAAGAGTTGTCTTCTAGCAACCCCTGTAGAGCCCCTTATAGGGGAACTAATTCAGGCAAGAATTTTCTCAGAATGGGAGTTAATGTAGCATAAGGGACCATGTTTTAAAGTAGCCTTGCCATTTCTCAAAGTGCCTACATTCCCTTCGCATGTTGTTGTTGCATGGCTTTGTATTTTACCTAGGGGACTATTAAATGAATAGGTTCAAATGAACTAGAAGGATGAGCCTTCCATAAGACATGGGTGAAGGTGGCTTGTGAGACTTAGAGATGAGTCTCCCACGAAACATGGAGATGAGTTTCTCATGAGTCTTGAGTCTCTTGCAGAGGTGGGTAAGTCTTAGTGTCTGGAGAGATCTATTAGTTTCTCCCTATGACAGCCATTGCAAACTAGTCTCATGACTTTTTATGAGTCTCATGACTTTTTGATCTATTTCCCACAGACAACACCAATTGTTATTGTTAAAATACAACAATAAATTTTTAAGTGTCAAAAACCATCTTGATGATGTGTGAGTGACCCTCAATCATGTGACCCTCTTGGTGATGAGGGACTTGATGATGAGAGGTGACTCCTGATGATGAGAGAGTCTCTTGAGTGACAAAAGACCTTTAAGGGAGAAAATTGATTAGTAGCGCAGGTAAGGTCTCCCGTAAACCCTCCGATACTTAAGTTATTCTTGGCCTAAAGAGAAATTGTAGTTTCAACAATATAGTGAGCATATCCAAGCGAGGAGGATGGCTTTCCTGTTATAGAGAGAGAGGAGATTGATAGGTGGCAAGAGACCCACAATTTTCGGCAAGTATCTCGGAGGTCGGCTTGATAGTTTCAATGTGTGGTGCAGGCTGTTGCATGGCAGCGTGGCCGCAGCCCACATGACCACACAATGAGGTCTCTTAGTCATGGCCATGGCGGGGCACTCGATCATGGTAGTGGCAGGACACTTGGTGCTATGCGCATGGTTGTTTGGTCGCGTTGCATCTTGCGCACCTATTGCCTGAGTGCTACACTTGTTACCTTGTGTGCTTGGGCTTCCCTTAACTTTTTTGCCTATTTTCTTCTATTCTCATGATGGGCTCACCCTATGCTTTGTGGTTCCATTCCATCATACTTAGCCTCATTGGTATAACACTTTTTAATGAAAATTTTAAGAATGTTTATGTAAAGATAATTCAAATCATTAACAAATAGAGGAAAATGAAGATAGCTCTTGTGAGGGCTTAGAATCAAATACATGCTTAATGGAAATTGAAGAAGATGAGGTAACCTCAACTTCTACATTTGTTTTTTATATTAATAGTGATCATAAGCATAGTACATTAAATGATGATATTGAAACTCATGATGCACTTTCACATGAAAAATTGCTAAATGATTTTAATGAGCTAAATGTTAAATTTGAAAATATTTTTTTTAGAAAACAAAAGTTTCAAAATCGATTGCATTTATTAACAAAAGAGTTGGAAGTTTTAAGAAATGAAAATGAATCTTTAGTAGCTTTCAACAAAGTATTTTTACAAAAAAAAAAGTTTCATGATGATCAATCTAATTCTTGTGAAAATTTTTCATATGAAAACTCTGACTTAAAATTTAAAATCTATAAAATATAAAGAAGAACATAAATAGAAAAGACATTTCTTGAAGAGACAAAGTTATAATCTTTTTCATAAGAAATGTCATTAATGTAGTAAATTAGGCCACATTGAATATAAATGTCCTTTAAAATGGAAACCATATTGTGGACCTGAAATGGTATGGGTTCATAAGGGTACTAAACCATTTAATGATTATCATACTAACTTCTAAGGACCTGAAAAGAAATGTATTCCAAAATGTCCTCCTAAAGATTTATGCGTGTAGAGTCCAAGATGATAGTTTTGAAAAGAAAGGAAAGACGTCTCAAGAAAAAGTTGTCAAACTCAAAAAAATGAAGCCATCAGCAAAAATACAATGGTCTCTTGATTTCTCAATGTTGTTTTCAAAATGTACATTCTCTTGGATAAATTAAATGAGAAATCAAGTTATAGCCATAAAATGATTTTCAATTATATTTTCATGCACTAGTGCTACTCCCATAAGGTATTAACTTGTAGTATATATTGTGGAGGAGCATTCAAATAATTTTTAAAATCATGAAATGATTTTCATTGTACTTAAACTATTTGTATATAACTTACATTTGTTCATTCCTTTGACATCTTAGATTTTATTGAAATTTGATGAATTCTTCTAAATGTAAGAAAGTTAATTGAGTAATGTGAATCATTACTCAAGTAACTCAAACATTTAATCATGTATCTTAATGTCTTAATTACTACAATAGGACTAACACTTTTGTTGTTGCTAGAATACAAGAATTATATTTATATGTCCTAGAAAATAACTTGGTAGAGCCCTGACGAGAAGGTAAGGAATAAGGTCAGTGACGGCAAGGGGGGTTAATAGGTGTCTGACTAGAATGTGGCTCGATTCGCTGTTCATGAGAGCAAGTTCCTCAAGGTGAAGCTCGATCCGTTGTTCCAGAGAGCAAAGAGGATGCCTTGAGTCTTCGGATGGCTTAGGGAGTGTTTGAGAGCCTTGCTCCTCAATGATTAGGGTCTTCAGCTAGCAAGTCTTTAGATGACTTGGTTGTGAAAGGAGTCTCCAGATGGATATGGTCTAGATGGGTCTGCAACACACGAACACAATCAAAAGGTACGTAGGGAGCTCCCCCACGCGAGCCCTTTGATGCCTAAGTTAGGTGATGCTATGGTACATAATGAAGTATGTATGTATGTTGTGTGAGGCTTCGGGTGAGTCTTTAGATGGGTAGTCTCTCGATGGGTTTGGTGTTAGACTTGGGTCAAGTCTTAGGGTCCTAGATCTAGGTTCTCCCTCCCTAAATGGGGCGAACTTGGGGGTATTTATAGGCATTGATGGTAGGGGCCATGTGACACATGGCATGTTGATGTGGCTCGAATGAGATCGAATGGCCTGAAAGTGCCCCGAAGAGTATCCTTCTTATGGGTTTTCCTAAAAACTCCTCAGAGTCATCGGTTGGCTTAGGCCCAGGAGACTCTTTGGACTAGTCTTGGGCTTAGATGAGCTTAAGGGTTTGGTTGGCCCAGATACTCTTCAAAGTATCCAGAAGACTCTTGCCTAAAAGACTCTTCGAAATCATCCAAGTCTCTGGTCTTCTTAGATACTTCTTGTATTTTTGACCCACAACAACTTTTTCAGAAAATAAGATAGAAAACACGAAGTGTGAAAGATCAAATCTATTGAATTATTTTGTGTAGAGGTCGGTGAGACAAATTATAGGCAAAATAATTTACATAAATAGGTTAGATTACACAAGAAATCGAGTTTGGAAAAATGACCAAATTACCTACATACTTAAATGACATAAGTCCCTGAAATAAAAAATTTAATAATACACCTCTTTTCCTTTACTGCCTTCAGGAGTACCTGACAATTGAATATGCCAAAATGAAAATTAACTACCTTCGGGGTTTGAAAATAACTTGGCTTGTCTTCAACCCACTGTCTCATCGGCGATGGCCAATTTTAATGGTCATCATCGATATGTATATATATATATATGGGCAATTAGCACAAAAAAGTCAAATATTTTCGGGTTTTGGCAATTTTATCCAATACTTTCAATTTTGGTAAAATGAGCCCAATTTCTAAAATTAGTTGCAATTTTAGCCAATACTAAAATCAATTTTGACCGGCATGTGGCTTTACCCAGGTGGCATGCCACTTGGCATTTAATTTATTTTTAAAATTAGTTGCAATTTTAGCCAATACTAAAATCAATTTTGACCGGCATGTGGCTTTACCCAGGTGGCATGCCACTTGGCATTTAATTTATTTTAAAATTTTTTTCATTATTTTCTAAAGAAAAATGCTCTTTCTTCTCTTCTCTACACATACACACAATATATATATACACACACACACAACAACATATATTTATATACACTCACAGCAACATATACACACACACATACAGAAATGTTTTCACACAGAAACATTTATATATATAAACATATACACACAACAACATATATAAATATACACACAACAATATATATACAATGGTCGACGATGAAGAGAGGCGACGAACGACTGATTGAGCAGTGATGGGGGATAACGGCGGCACTGGTGAGAGGGAGAGAGAGGGTGAAAGAGAGAGATCGATGATGAAGTTCGACGACCTTCATAAGAGAAATTCGATCGGAATTCTTAGATTGAAATTCTCTAATCAGACTTCTACATCCTTCATTATCGGACTTTTCCAATTGGACTTTTCTAGCCTTCATTATCGGAATTTTTTGATCGGACTTCTGCGATCGGACTTTTTCAATTGGACTTTTCCAACCTTTGTTATCAGACTTCTATAGTCTTCATTATCGGACTTCTCTAATCGGACTTTTTCGATAAGACTTTTCCAACCTTCATTATCAGACTTCTACGCCTTTCATTATCAGATTTCTCCGATCAGACTTTTTCGATTGAGCTTTTCTGATCAAACTTTTTCGATTGGGTTTTTCCGATCGAACTTTTTCAATTGCACTTTTCCAGCCTTCATTATTAGACTTCTATGACCTTCATTATCAGACTTCTTTGATCGAACTTTTTCAATTGGACTTTTCCAGCCTTCATTATCAGACTTCTACGCCCTTCATTATCAGACTTCTACGATCGGACTTTTTCGATCAGAATTTTCCTGTGTGTATATATATATATTAATGTGTGTGTGTGTGTATATGTTGTTGTGTGTGTATATGTTTCTGTGTGTGTGTATATATGTTGGTGTATATGTAAGAGAGAGCATTTTTCTTTAGAAAATAATGAAAAAAATTAAAAAATAAATTAAATGTCAAGTGGCATGCCACCTAGGCAAAGCCACACGTCGATCAAAATTGATTTTAACATTGGCTAAAATTGTAACTAATTTCAGAAATTAGGCTCTTCTTGACAAAATTAAAAGCATTGGATAAAATTGTCAACTCGAAACGTTTGGCTTTTTGGTGCTAATAGCCTTATATATATATATATATGTATGTTTGTGTTTACGAACTAATATATATATATATATATGTATTATAGATATATGCTAAGGATCATGCTACTGGTACCTCTTGAACTACCCATTGGGCTGCACAATGCATATTAAATGATAAAAATATCCTTTGCATCTCATTATCTTACCTCACCACCTCAATGCCGTGAGTAAAAGGTATTTTTATCATTTTGTATGCATTAGGTAGTCCAAGGGGTAACCCAAAGGTAACTATATCATTTTCCATATGCTAAAGTGACACTTGTTGATGTGGCAAAAATTATTGGAGTGGCAACCACCTCAGCAATCATGTCGACATTTAATGATTTTTCTAATAAAAAGTTAACAATGACTTAAAACTAAACAAAATTGAAGTTTAATACTAGTATTAAAAATTAAGATTGCGTTTTTTTTTTATTTTTAAGTTATTTTTAGTTTTTAATTTTTTAAAATAATAAAAGTATGTTTATTTTATCATTTTCAAAAATATATTTTTGAAAATAAGAAAAAAATTTGTAAAGGAACCCAAAACAATCTCTAAGTCCAAAACATGAAAAACACAATTGATCATTTTTCATGTTTTGGCTCTAAAAAGAAAAAGGGAAAAAAAAAGAAAAGAAGGGAAAAAAGAAGAAACATTTATTCTTAAATTTTAAAAATAAAATTTTATATTTATTTAAAATTTTAAAAATATAATATATATTTATATATATTATAATTAAAAATATAGGATAATATATAGTATATTATTAAATATATTACACATATTATGTATAATAATATTTAATATAAATTATTATTCAGATGTGAGCAATTTATTATTTTATTTTAATAGTAAAATTTTATTAAAAAGAGTTAATTTTATTATTTAATAATCAAATTTATTGAATAAAATATCATAAAATATTTTTTCCAAAATTCTAAAATAAATGTGTTTTTTAATTTTTTGTTTTAGAAAGTAATTTTTTAAAATGATAAAAAGAATAAGTTTTAAGTTTTCGGAAAATAGAATATTAGAATAAAAAATTTAAAATAAATTAAAATTAAAAATTTAAAATTGAAAACGCAAAACAACGCGGCCTAAATGATATAACGTCATGCTAAAGAGGGTTTTCTTCTTTCATGGCTTAAGGTTTTACAGACAACATTATCTTTCTTTCAGGTGAACGAGGATGATTGCCTTGTCAGCTAAATCTCCCCTATCTTCCAGGTCAGTTAGAATGACTACTTGAAATAGGGTGTCGGTTGCTTTTTGAGCCTTGTGGCACCAAACAATTGTGCTACAATAATTATGCCTTGATTGGCTGTTTGCTTTGTTCTGCCACTAATATGCCTTCTTAGAGCCCATGGATCGTAAGAGCATCTTCAATGGAGCGTCATTTGCAGCGTTAATTATAAATTGACGTAGAAATTCTTTCCAATGAGTACAGGTGTTAGACACAATTTTTAATTATCAAATTTGGTGTTGAGTGAATAGTATAATATTAAACTTGGTGTTATACTATTCATCAACACCAAATTTTTTTTTCATTTTATTTTTAATTTTATCCCTTATTGTATAACTTCAAAATAACTTATTCTCTTTATATCCTTTATCACTTTTATTATATTTATATATTTTGATTAATAATTAAAAATATAAATTAGATTATTATAGAAAATATATACCAATGAAAATATTTTATTAAGATCTATAAAATGAGTATAATATTAAATATATTTTAAAATATTTAATATATTTTAAAAATACCATGTTAATATAAAATGAAATATTTTTGTTTATGTATATGAATTTTTGTATTTTAATAATTACTTAATAGAAAGAAAATATTCTTAATGCAAAAATATACTTAATATTTTTAATTACTTAATATTTTTTTATAAAATATGACTAATTATTTTTAATTATATTATACTATTAATATTTGTTAAATATTTATTTATAAAATATTCTTTAAAGATTCTCTTTTACACTAATTTAGTGTTACATATTGGAGATGACACTAAAATAATGTTAAAATTTTTAGTATAATTTAATGTTTGACACTAAATTGACATGGTGTCCATCATTAAAGTATTCCTTCTTAAGGATGCTCATCAGGTCTTGCCATGTGTGGGGTGACTCATTTGCTAGGTGGATCCCTATAAAGGTGTCACGGGATGGATCGGGAAAGTCGGGTTACTTAGTTCACCCATATCTCTGTCTAGCCTTTACATTTTGATAGAAGAAAAGACAAATTGATGGAGGAAAAAAAAAAATAGAAATTGAATAGGTAACTTAATTTTTACTTTTAAAATAAAATATTCTTTTCATACTTCCCATCAATTAGAAATTGATGGGAAGTATGAAAAGAATGTGTTCCGATGAAAGAGGCACTTAAATTCCAGACCACATCTTTGTTTAAGAGAAAAGTCAAATCACATGGGATACAAATTTAGACTTTCTTGTACCTATAAATTTGCCTTAATCTTCGTTAGAGTACCCAAGTTACCTAATAATCTTGAAACATATGTAATGCTATGGGACTACCTAAACTGTTATTATAATACCTAAAATCACCCTTTTCCCAAGAATAGCATTGCACTAATTGGTATTTTCATTAGTATTAAACTATGATTAGAAAATGCATATTTTGTTGGTCCCTTGAGCTTCCTAAAGCCCAAGAGCCCTTAACTGTATTTGGAAGACACTATAGAATGGAAATGAATCAATAATGATTAGCTTCGTTTGAGGAGTAAATTTTATAAACTATTTTTAAAATTTGTTTAAATTGCACGGATTACCATTATGTTTTGAAAATAAGACACACCTCTTTTGTTATTAATAGACCAATCGAAATAATTATTTTATTCTTAAATTTAAAATATTATTTTCTCTCTCTTTCTTTTCTTCCTCATTTCCTATCTCTTATCTTTTCACTATTTCTCACATCATCAACATCGGCGATCGTTCTTGGTCGTCAATCATTTCTTTTCTCATATTTTCTTTCTCTCTCATCTCCCTCCTCTTCATTCTCTCACAACAAATCAAAAAATTGTTGTTGTAATCTAGGTTTGTCTTCTAATCCAGATTCAATATCTCAATTCGTCTTCAATTGAAGATTCTTGATTAGTCTTCAAATGAACCCAAATTCAAACCTAAAATCATAGTGATGGTATATGTAAATAGAATGACATCATGGTGGTAGAAACTGGCTAACAAAGATGGTGTTGATAGTAGAGATGGCATCATGGTAGTAGAGATGGTGTTCCAACAATTTTTCTCTTTGAATCTAAGAGTGTGTTTGATTGCACATATTTTTTATAGAAAATGTGTAATCATCACACATTTTCTATGGAAAGTAATCAAACACTATTTACTTTTCTATGGAAAAATGTATAAGGTACAATCATTTAAACCTTTTTTTCATGGAATTCATTTTTCAAGGGGTGAGATTGTTTTTATTTTCTAGCCAATATTACCTAGAATTTAATTCTAGGTAATGCAATCAAACACACCTTAAGTTCAAAGAAGATTCAAACCTGGAAAGTTTGATTATGGTTTTTGTTTAAATTTTTTTGGTATAATTACAGTCAAAAGAAGGGTATTTTTGGAATTTAAAAAAATTAACAACCATTTATTAACAGTGAGGGGTAAGTGATACACATTTATAGAACTTAAGGGAAGTGTGTTATTTTTGAAAACACATAAATTTTGGATATAATTTAGATAAACTAAAACACTTTACCTAAAAAAAAAAAAACACTTTTTTTCTGTAATTTTGTCTCACCCAAATTATTGGAACGAATAAAATTGAAATAGTTGAATATTTTTGTTGACTTTATTAACTTTATTTTATTTTTCTATTTTTAATAAAATAAAAAAATATTTTAAATTTTATTTCACTTTTTCATTTTATTCCATTAATAATTCTCTCCCAAAGAAAGGCTTATGGTATTGAAAATGAACTTTCACATAGGTTTATGATATCTTGTCTTCAATGGTATGTAAGATTTAAAACTAAAGTCGTAAATGAGTCGAGCAGCTTGTGAACAACTTATCGTTCGACTCAATAAGAGATCATTCATGTTTGCCTCGTATTATAAACGAATAGAGGTTGAACTCTAATTTGGAGCTCGACTCATAAACGAGTTGAGTTTGAACAAGACAAAACTTGGCTCGATTTGACTTGCAAACAAGCTTGTGAATAGGCTTGCAAAATAAATATTTTTTATTATTATTTTAATATTTTATTATTTATCTTTGTGTTTGCGATAACAATGTTTATGTTAAACAATATTACTGTATTTATTTTGGAAATTTATGCATATATTTATTATATTTTTTGTTATATAAAAAATAACTTTTAATGGCTTTAGTTAACAAAAAAAGTTTCTAGTGAGCTCGAACTCAACTTGTCGAAAGCTCATTTATCATGTTAAACGAGTTGACTCGAGCTCAAACTGATTTACCATGATAAATGAGTTTTTAGCGAGTGAAACTCGAGTTTGAACACATTTTTGAGCTTAAATCAAGTTTGAGTTCACTAGAATCCTAACGAGTCGAACTTATGCCCAATAAAACTTGACTCGAATCTATTATGCAGTCTTTGAACCTAGGGAATATGTTGAGTTCTCACCTAACAATGGCTAAAACAAGTATAGAGTCTAATACTTCTACTGATTAGGCATCAGGTACTTGTCGCTCTATATATGAGAGTGTTGTTTAATCCTAAGTATTGGATATTAGATTCTGGAGCCATTAGCCATGTTTGTTGTAGTAGATCCTTATTTGTTGAACTACGACCTATTGGAAATGCTAATATCTCCTTTCTTGATCATACTAGGTTATCAATAGATTTTATTCACACTGTGAAGCTTACCCCACATATTATACTAGAAAATGTTCTATGTGTTCCTCAATTCAACCTAGTCTCTATAAGTGAATTGGTTGGGAAAAATGGCCTAATTCTCAACTTTTTTTCTCATGCCCGTATTATTTAGTATACTCACAATTTGAAGATGATTGGTGTAACGTCCCGTCCTTCCAGAGGGCGTCACTATGTTGAGTCCTATCATATAAATACACATTCTCTTTCCTTTATACATTTCTTAAACCTCAAATACCGTATTTCAAAGAAAAACTCCCAATATATCATTACAAATGCAGAAGCGATAATCGAAATCTGATATGGTACATTCACCTTAATCATAACATAAGAATCCATACCATAGTTTAACATCATATCTATACTAGCCTTAATATTGTTGGTCCCTTGACACACACAATGGCCACTCAAGAAGGGGATGAATTGAGTGATTAAAAACTTATCAACCAAATTCTTTCCTTTTAAAACTTTTGAGATTTTCTTATACACAAAATACACTTGTTATAAATATATATGTTATTTAAAAATGAAAACAATATAAATACACAAACAACTACAATATAAATACAAGATATATAGTGGTTCGGTATCTCCAACACCTACTCCACTCTCTCAAGGTCAACCCGACACTTGAGGTTCCACTAAAATCACAACACTAGGTTTCCTCACAAGATCACATAGAAAACTTGTACAACACCGAGGTTTTCCCCTTAGCTCACCCTAGAAACTAATACAACAATAAAACAACAACAACACCTAGATTACAATAGGCTCTAGAATGCCACACTACAATCCAATACAAATAAATCAATCATATATCCAACACTATTGGACTAAAATGGATATCAATACAAGAACAATATACAAGGCAAATGAAATAATATAAGTTACCACAAATGGAGAGAATGTCTTCTCCTTTGCCTTGGGCTCCAATGGATAGATTTTTAAACTTGAGCCTTGGATTGCTTTGAAATGAATGCTTGAGAGCTTGGAAGTACTTTAGGATGATAGATCTTGATCGAGTATTAGCTTTCTCCAAAAATCCTACCTTGATATTTATAATGGAGATTCCAACGGATTTGTAACGGCTAGACAAAATTCGACCGTTGGATCTGAGAGTCGACTTCTCTAAAACAAGAGTCGACTCCTATTTGAAGTAAGAGTCAACTCTAGTTATACAAGAGTCGACTTCTCTAATGCTAGAGTCGACTCTTTAAAAAACACTAATGCTGTTGGGTCGACTTTGCATCAACTGCTCTCAGCTAGGTCACCTCCAGCTTTGCAAGAGTCAACTCCAGCTGAAGGGGAGTCGACTCTAGATATACAAGAGTCGACTTTCTAAGGCCAGATTTACTGAAAATATGTTTTATACATATAACAATTGTTTGAAGACATAAACCATTCCATTTACTTTAATACATAAATGTAAAAAATAAAGTACCTCCATTTGGATTCAATAAAAATATCTAAAAAATTAAAATCCAAATAGATAAAAAAGAAGAATTTTGATTTTAGTACAAAATCGAAATTTAGTGATTTTACCACCTCCAAAATACATACCTTTTATTTCTTGAAAAATTCATTAAAAATCATTTTAACACTAATGAATATTAGCTATTGAAATACCGAGAAATAGTTTTTTAAAATGAAAACATTTTCTTATAAGTCCCCTTACAATGCGCTAATATTTCAGATTTAGCGAAATAACATTTCTTGGTTCATTTTGATATACAAAATAATATAATACTTAAAACATATCAAAAATTCATTAAGAGTTTTAAATATACCAAAACTAGTTTTACTAAAATTATATTTTGTTAATCATCAAAATACACAATAGTATGATTGGAGCAATTTGTCTCAACAAATACATGGACAACCTTAATACATGGAGACTTGATTCCCGAGGTAACAACAAAACACCTCATGTGTAATCAAATGATACCTCAAACATATATTAACACTCTCAACTTAACTGAAACATATCCATATTTTCATAAACAAATAAAAATACTGGAACCACATGCTGAATCCACTGGACACGTCACCCCATGATGTCATATCTTAATCATTTCCTTGCCTAAACTGCAAATCTCAACTGGAACGTTGAATGTTTCAAGAGCATAACCCTAGTTAGATGATAAATCATCTAAGTAAGGGAACAATAAACATATTTTATGCATGAATGTAAAATGTAAAATGTCATTTTTCATATCATTTCAGTTTGAATCGACCACACCCAACTGTTGTTCCCCATTTTTACAGCCTTCTTACCAGGCCAAAGTGTATGGGTGCACCCTTGGTAGAGCAGGGGTGCTAGTCCATAATCTCAAACCCTTATGTGATGCATGATCAATAATATCATTGTAAACATATGCACATTTCATCATCAATACATGTAAATGCAATCTATATGGTATATTCACATCAAGACATGACAACATGATAAAATTATTTACTTAAAATCGGGTTTTAGGTTTAACCACTTACCTTCTCAAACTTACTGAGCTATCTTGATATTCGTGTCTTGTCTCAAAATTCGTGTATCATTTCGATTTGCGTGCCAATCTCAAAATTTGCACAAGTCACTTCAACTTTAAGCCTCAAAGCATCCTAATCACAATAATTTCTTGCATTTTCTTTATTTTTCTCTCTATTTTTTCTTATTTTTCCTCAATAAATTAAAACTAAATATTTCTCAAATATTTCACTATGACAATTCATAAAATAATATTGCTGAATTTTTGAAATTTTCTAGGGAATTTTACTTACTTTAACTTAGCCTCTTAGACTTCCTCGTTATGCGGGCCCTAACCTCGAAACGTGTGTTCGATCAATTTCCTGGCTCCGAGAATGCACATCTAGCCCCAAATTAGTTCCTAGAATTTTTCGACAACTTTTCCCCTATTTTCCCTATTTTTTTTTTCATTTTTCCTATTTTCTTTTCTTTTCTTTTCTTTTCCTTTTTTCCTTTTTCTTCTTTCTTCTTCTCCACCTTTCTTCTTCCTCTAGCTCTTTCTGCAATGCACGCATAGCAACCGCCCACCTCCTGGTCACATCATCCGCCGGCTCCTGCCGCCATCACCGGCCTCCCCCGACCTTGTCAGTTGTTGTCGCCCTCCCTCAGCAAAACTGCTGCTGCTGCCCAACGCTGCTTCACCGTCCAACCGCGCTGCCATGGCCATTTCTTGTGGCCATGGTTGCTGCTCGCTAGCTGTAGCCAACCCCAGTTGCCTCTCGGCCGCCAAACGCCGGCCAAAAGGGTGCCTCTGGCCACTACTTCCTCCCGATCTCTCCATTTTCTTGCTGCCTCTTCCGATTGACCGCTTGCTTCGCACGGCCATGGCTGCCCCTGCTTCCTTCTTCCTCATTTCTCTCAGACCCTCTCTCTATTTATAGGTAATACTCTGCCTTTCCTCACTGCCTGGCCATTCTCTATTGCGTGTAAAATACTCTATTTGCAGCATGTAATTTGCAGGGCATGGCCATTTCTCTTGCGTGCATAGACACGCATGTATATATATACATATATAACATTATATAGTACATTATATATAAGAAAATTATATCTTTAAACTCTAATTTTCATCTCTATTTCACTTGGACAATTCCATAATTACAATTACATCCTCAAACACTGAATTAATTTGCATTTCGATACTGAAAATCCAAAATTAATAACTTGAAGTTTACTCGATAAGGACTATTTCGTCCTTGCGCCCTTACCGGACCTTTGTTTCATCTCGAACCCACTGAAGGGTTGCTCATCACGAAAAACTGCAGCCTCCTCAAGCTTCCGTTGACTTCCCAGAAGTTTCCTATAATAATTCAGTTTTACAGCCTAAATGACAGCTGTATTTTAGCTATACCAAAAATCGTTCCTGATCTAATTTATTTCAATGCCATAAATGATGCCTCAAAATACTCGTCAATGTCGTATCATTTTTCTTTGGCATCTTGGCTTCAGGGCACTCCCTACAGTCGATTCGGTCATTCATATGGTAGAAAATTATCCTTATGCCATCAATTTATCTATAATTTCACTTTTGCCCCAAGAAAATTTACTCTTGAGTCTTTTTGAAAATTTCCAGTATTACAATTGGCAATGGTGATTTAATTGACGGCTCGTATGTTTTTTATGCCACCAAGGATGCTTCTGGTGAAATGATGACTAATAAGGGATGTATTCAAAACTTTACTATTGCTCATGTGATTGATAAGAGTACTTGGCATAATAAGCCAGAGCATTTTATCCTTTAAGAAAATGGATACTCTAAAAGATCAATTGCATTATATCAATGTTGGACTTGATTTTTATTCTGTATGCCTTTTTAGCTAAACAGATGAGGCTTTCTTTTGTTTCAAATAATCACATTTCTTCTTGTGCTTTTGAACTTGTGCATTGTGATACTTGGGGTCCTTATCATATGCCAACTTATGATGGGCATCGATATTTCCTCACTTTAGTTGATGATTGCATTAGATTTACTTGGGTCTTCCTTATGTAACAAAAGTTTGAGGCTAGGAGCATTATTCTCAAGTTCTTTTCTTTAGTTGAAACTCAATTTAATAAGGTGATTAAAAAGTTCAAATCTGATAATGCCCCAAAATTACAATTTACTAAGTATTTTGTCTCTAAAGGAGTTATTCATTAGTTTTCATGCATTGAAAGGCTTGAACAAAACTCAATGGTGGGAAGGAAACACCAACATCTTCTTAATGTGGCTAGGGCATTACTTTTTCAGTCTAGAATTCCTATAAAGTTTTGGGGGGATTGTGTTCTTACTGCTACATTCTTGATTAATAGGACTCATGCCCCTATTATATAAAACAATTCGCCTTATCAGTTATTGTATCATTCCCATGTGAATTACTCATTTTTTAGGATCTTTGGTAGGCTTTGTTTTGCTTCTACACTGTCCTCTCGTCGAACAAAATTTTCTCCTCGAGTTACAACACATGTTTTCATAGGATATCCTCCTAGTGTCAAGGGATATAAAGTGTATGATATTAACACCAAATCTGTTTTCGTTTTCAGAGATGTGGTGTTTCATGAACATATTTTCCTTTTCACTCTATTACTTCTCCTAATGAAGTCATAGATCCTTTTCCTAATGTGGTTTTACCTATTCCTTTATCTAATTTACCTTCTCGTTCATCTATTCCCTTGAATACCTCATCTATTCTACCTGAGAATCAGTCTATCATCCTCATTTCTAATTTTGGTGGTTCTATTCCTGTATCTATCTGCAAGACCTCTAGAAACATTAGACCAACTTCTTATCTTCGTGACTATCATTACAACCTGTTATCTCATAAACCATTTCCTTCCACTTTCCTCTTATCCTTTTGTAGCATTTTCTTTCTTAGTCAAAATTCTCTACTACTCACAGTTCATTCCTTCTTAATGTTTCTTCCAATTTTGAGCCATAATTCTATCACCAGGTTGTTCAATATCCTTAATGGAGAGATGCAATGGCAACTGAGTTGGATGCCATGCATTTCAATAACACGTGAATTGTCACTTCTCTTTCTTCTGATAACATACCACTGGGTGCAAATGGGTTTACAAAATTAAGTATAAGTCAGATAGTTCTATAGAAAGGCATAAGGCTTGTTTAGTGGTAAAGTGGTATACTTAACAAGAAGGGTTGGATTTCTTAGACACTTACTCTCCTGTTGCAAAACTTGTTACAGTAAAGGTTTTATTTGCTCTAGCTGCTATGAAGCAATGGATTCTTATTCAATTAGACGTCAATAATGCATTTTTAAATGGAGATCTTTTTTAGGAGGTCTACATAGACTTGCCTCTTGGGTATAAACCTCAAGTTTTTGGTATTAAGGGGGAGAAATTGGTATGTCAATTACATAAGTCCATTTATGTTTAAAATAGGCTTCTCGGTCGTGATTTTCAAAATTTTCTCATGCCCTTGTTCAATTTGATTTTCAGCAATCCAAAGCTGATTATTCCCTATTTACCAAAGGTAATGGTTCTTCTTTTATGGCTCTTCTTATTTATGTGGATGATATAATCATCACTGATCCAAATTTGACTGCCATCAATTCTATCAAAGCCTTTTCTACATAACCAATTTAAATTGAAAGACCTTGGTCGTTTGTGGTATTTCCTTGGTTAGAAATTGCTCAATCTAATAATGGTATTTTTCTTTCCCAAAGACATTACACTTTGCAACTCTTGGAAGACACGGGTTTTCTTGCTAGCAAACCTACATCTCTACCTATGGTTCCTAATCTCAAGTTGAGTTTGCATGAGGGTGATTTACTTGAGGATTCTTCTCTTTATAGACGTCTCATCGGCCGGTTGCTTTACCTAACTATTTCTCAGCCTGATATCACTTTTGCGATTCACAATCTTAGTCAATTTGTATTTCACCCTAGAAAACCCCATCTTGATGTTGTCTATCATTTGTTGCAATACCTCAAAGCTACTATGGGTTAGGGATTATCTTTTCCAGGTTCCTATTCTTTACAACTATAGGCTTTCTCGGATGCTGATTGGGGTTTATGCTTAGACACTCGCCGATCAGTTACCGACTATTATGTTTTTCTTAGTGATTCTTTGGTCTCATGGAAGTCTAAGAAACAAACTATAGTGCCTTGTTCTTCAGCTGAAGTTGAATATTGTGCTCTAGCTTCTACTACTAGTGAACTTACTTGGCTTGTTCAAATTTTGATGGACTTTTTTGTGATAACCAAGCTGTTATGCATATTGTCAACAATCTAGTATTTCATGAACATACCAAGCACATGGAGTTTGATTGTCATTTTATTCAAGATAAAGTTGTTGCTAGTCATATCAAACTTCTTCTCATCCGAACACATTAATAATTGGCTGATATGTTTATCAAGGCTCTCTCGATAGCTCAATTGTTTTCCTTATTGTCCAAGATGATTGTTATCAATCCTCATGGTCTATCTTGAGGGGGGAGTAACAAAGTTTGATATTGTATTTTTTGTATTTTGTTTTTGTTATATTATTTTTTTATGTTAATGTTATTAGTTAGTTTGTTGTATTGATTAGTTAGTATTGTTGTATTGTTAAACCAATAAACCAATGGCACTCTTGTAATTAAATGTTGTTTTTAGTCTAGGTATTTAAAGCTAAGATTCATGAATAAAATGGTCAAAGAGGTATATTGTAATTACCTCTCACTCCCCCTCTCTTTCATGTGCTCTCTGTCTCAAATAAAGGCTATACTATAGAGCAGGAAAACAAAGAATTTGATTCTTTGCCTATAAAGCGGAATGAAATTTAAAAGATAAAGAAAAAAAGAATTTGATTCTTTGCCTCTAAAACAGAATGAAATTTAAACCTTTAAATAACAAGGAAGATAAAGAAGGGAATGAAACGCATTTTCTTTTTTTTTTTTTTGGAAAAAAGTGGTATTAATAATAACACGTTGCAGCCATGCAATTTCCATTTTGCTGCCTTGTTTGACTCCAATCTCTCAGCAATCGGTTGAACCGTATATCTCTCTCTCTCTCTGCTTCCCAAACAATTTTCAAATCAAATTCACAAACTGCATCACCCAATAAACAACTCATCTCTCTCTCTCTCTCTCTCTCTCTCTCTCTATATATATATATATATGCACACATCTGTAAAAGTCTGACTTTGGATCCGGAGAATCTTCTCATCAGAATACAAATTCAAAACTCCAGCTGCATAGGAGAGAAAACAGGGTTCCAGTGGATTCATTCACCGGAGGAAGAATCTTCAGAGGTATGGTTTGGGGCCGTGGAGAAGACAAAATGGTAATCCAAAACGGCCGCGGCGGGGGATCACTCGATACTGGCCACGCCCGTCTGCAAGAGCTCGGCTACAAGCAAGAACTCAAGCGCGATCTCTCGTAAAAAAATCCCCCATTTTTTTCTCGATTTTTAGTTCAATGCTTGCTTGATACTGGGTTTTGAGCCGTGGGTCGCTCTTTGAATTTTCAGGGTCGTTTCGAATTTCGCGTTCTCGTTTTCGATCATTTCGGTGCTTACTGGAATAACTACGCTGTACAACACGGGGCTCAACTATGGCGGACCGGTGGTTTTGGTTTATGGGTGGCTGATTGCGGGTACCTTCACGATGTTTGTAGGAATGTCTATGGCAGAGATTTGTTCTTCTTACCCAACTTCTGGGGGGCTCTATTACTGGAGCGCCAAACTTGCTGGCCCAAGTTGGGCGCCTTTTGCCTCGTGGATCACTGGCTGGTAATCATCTAATCAAAATTCATGTTTTCGCTTTTGTCTTTGATTAGTGAACAAAAAATGGGATGTTTTGTAGGGACCATTTTGTTTTTGTTTTTGGTCTTGATTTGTATTGGAAGTTCAAGTTGTGGAATCGCTTCTTTGAAAAAAAGTTTAAGAGAAGATTGTATTCAGATATGGTCGCCCTCCTTAACTTTGCAGAACATGAAGTCTCGTGCACCAGAAACACTCATGTTATCAAAATGTAACTGTCATTATTTTTCTGAGGTGCCAACAAGGCTTTGCCAGAAATTTGGCTTGCTTTTTATGTTAGAAGCAAGTCAAGGGGACAAGGGGTGAATTGCTTACTTTTTTATGTTAAAGGCAAGTCAACGGGTGAAGTGCACATTTCACCCCTCAACAAACCTTGTCGACAGCTTGTAGTCAGCAAAATTTTCATTTCCTTATTAAAATAGGTGCATAACTATTGATCTTAGCTTGTTATGTGATTGATCTTAGCTTCTTGACTTGCCAAGCTCGAATTGTTCGTGAGCAGGAAGGTTCTAGCTGGCTCGTGATTTTATTTATTCCAGTGACAGTACTTCCTAAATCCCGCATGGTTAAGATCAAATGCATTATCCGGGTCCAGGACGAATACACTCTAGAAGACTGCATTAATAGATTAAGAATTATACATTTAATTCCTCCATATATTTAATGAGTTGATCAGCGACTAAAATAACCATGGCGTATGAAGGACAGAGAATATGATAAATCCATTGTTTCCCATACAAATGTATCAACTTGTGTAACTGAAAATTGTTTTATATTTCATTTTATGCAATTGGTTGAATTTTCTGCTAGGCTTTACTTGATGCTAGCTTAATCCTGTTTAAGAGACCCTAGAAATAAGCTTCCCTCATTTCATTCGTTCCAGAGCATTGGATTTGCTTAAAATGCTGCGAACTTGTACGAGGAATTAGATGAGGTGGGAACAGTGGTGGTAGGTGAAGGCAGGAATTGCAATGGACAGGATGCACTTTTCCCCGTACCCTTACCCATATCCCCTTCTTAATACCCGTTCCTGTACTCTTGTCCATTACATACATACATTGTATCTGTGGTTCTTTTGAATACAACTATGTTGAGCATGGAAACGAATCTGTAAAATTAACTCTGTTCTGAAATAGTTTCTGCTGTTTTTACATATACTTTTCTTCAAGCAACAAGGCATGCTTTCTGTATAATGCTAACAAAATTTTGCATACAAGACTATTAAACTTCTTGTAACACATCCTGTGGTGATCTCAAACTCAAAGATTATATGTTTTACTTGCAGGTTCAACGTGGTTGGTCAGGTACCTCTCTAGAATTTTCCCACTGCGAAGCTTCAAAGCCTTCGGTATCAACTTTGATGCAGCTGTTTCTTTTCCATTTACGTCTAGCATTGGTCGTAATGACTGGATTTACTTTCTGTGCAGTGGGCTGTAACAACCAGCGTAGATTTCTCACTAGCCCAGCTGATTGAGGTGATTATTCTGCTTAGTACAGGTGGAAAAAATGGCGGTGGCTATCAGGCTTCTAAGTATGTTGTTATTTGCATACATGGGGGAATTTTACTCCTACATGCCATCATAAACTGCCTCCCAATCTCATTGTTGTCTTTAATTGGACAGCTTGCTGCAGCTTGGAATTTTGTAGGTGTGAAAATGTCTTCGCCCTATTATAGCTTCTTTTTTTCTTGCTACATGTTCATGGACCTTCAATGAATTTTTTATTTTTGTGGGTATTTTAGGTGTCTTTATTCTTATGATCATCGTACCTATTGTCGCAAAGGAAAGAGCTAGCGCTAAGTTTGTCTTCACTTACTTCAACGCTGATAACGGTGAAGGTATCAGCAGTAAAGTGTACATATTTGCTCTGGGACTCTTAATGAGCCAATATACAATTACTGGGTTTGATGCTTCTGCCCACATGGTAAGTGCTATTCTCCAGTCTATTTCCATCTTAAATATGCTCTGTGTTGATTTGTCTTGACAAAATTTTTGATCTTTATGAGTTTCTTTTTATTGTTCTAATCATTGCTCAAGCAAAAGGATGTTGTTTAGAGTGTAAAGCTGTTGGAATTATTATACTAAATTAGATTTTATGGATAAATCTTTGGTTACCAAAACTTGAAAGATACCATTTTTCAGCAATGAGATGCAGAAATGATATAAGGGAAAACATTTTTCAGGTGGTCTACTAGGAGAAAGCATTTTCATCGTAATACTGTTACTATATTATCTTTGTTTAAGACTTCAATTATACGATCTTTTTTCCTTTTTTTAAATTTACAAACTAAAAACCAAGCAAACGTTCCCGGTAAACTTTTGCTTTCAGACAGAGGAAACTAAAGAGGCTGACAAGAATGGACCTAAGGGAATAATTAGTGCCATTGGCATATCTATAATTGTTGGATGGGGTTACCTACTAGGTATCACCTTTGCAGTGACCAGCATACCATACCTTCTGAGCGAGGATAATGATGCTGGTGGTTATGCCATCGCCGAAGTATTTTACCTAGCTTTCAAAAGCAGATATGGCAGTGGTGCTGGGGGAATTATCTGCTTGGGAGTGGTTGCTGTGGCTATATTTTTCTGTGGCATGAGTTCAATTACAAGCAACTCAAGGTAACAACCTGGTTCCTCTTTCCTCATAAGATAAGAATTCCATTGTCGACCTCTAAAGATGCCAGACGTTCGTCCTCAGGATGGCTTACGCGTTCTCAAGGGATGGAGCCATGCCATTTTCATCAGTTTGGCACAAAGTGAACAAGCAGGATGTCCCCTTAAACGCAGTCTGGCTTTCTGCTATAGTAGCATTCTGCATGGCTTTAACGGTATGAGCATCTCAGAATTCATTCTTTTCGAGCTTCCGAAAAACCAGTGAGAATATATTACTATGACAGAGAAATACAGCATAACATAATCTCAACACAAGTATTTCTTCTTTTCTTCTTCTTTTGAGGCTGACTCTGTATCTCATTTTCTACAAACCTTTCAGTCTCTTGTAAGTTTGGTGGCATTTCAAGCGATGGTATCGATAGCAACAATCGGGCTCTACATTGCCTATGCTCTCCCGATCTTCTTCAGGGTGACCCTGGCTCGCAAGTCCTTCGTGCCAGGGCCTTTCAACTTAGGTCGCTACGGGCTTATAGTCGGTTGGGTTTCGGTTCTTTGGGTAGTTACCATATCTGTGCTCTTCTCTTTGCCTGTGTCGTATCCCATTACAGACAAGACCCTGAATTATACACCAGTTGCAGTTGGTGGACTGCTGATTCTGGTTGTTTCTTCTTGGATCTTATCAGCCAGACACTGGTTTAAAGGCCCCATAACCAATCTAGATAGCTAAGCTGCCTGCCAACAGATTAGTCTAAGTAAAGTTAGTTTTATCTATTCAAATTTTATACATTCAATGGCATGTATTTATGTTGCTAATTATGTTTCTTCCTCAATTCTTGTGCTCTGTCAATGGTCTCTCCATTTGCTTCAACATAATAATATGAACAAATTTTTTCAATAGTACTAAAAATTACTTTGTATAGAAATATATGATAATAGCAAGGGCAAGTTACACTCAAAACCTCTGAGCTTTTACTGAATTATAGTGTGTATTCCCCTCATTTTTAAAAATTACACTAATGCCCCTTGGGTCGAATAATTGTTAAAAAATGTGTAATTTTAAAAAACTTCAGGGCATTGCCTATGTCATGTAAATCTAACTTCAGGGATAATCTGATTTAACTTTGGAACACTAGGTAATTACTGTAATATCTAAAAGTTGAGGGCACCTCTTATATTTATATCAAAACCTAAGGGTGCCTAGTGTACTTACCCAAATAACAGTGCTACATGACTTTTTATTATTTTCTAAGAACAATAGACATTTGAATCATGAGAATAGTTGTAACACCTTGTCTCATCGGACATGCCACTATAAGCAGTTATTGGGATTTTTGCCAATACATAAGATCCATACATGCACAATATTTCTAAAGAATAATCTTCACGTGCTAATAAAATCTCAAAACCCCAGTCCAACCTTTGTATTATTAAGACCAATAGATCTAAGTTAAACAAAACATAACTTCATGCAATGGAAATAACAAAACCTAATATCATAAGATATTACAACTGTTTGAACAAATCGTCTGCCAAACAAAATAAATATTACATAACTGAAAGAAAACATAAAATATCATCTGACACACTCGTACTTCCTCAACTCTATCCGATCACATCCTCATCTCTGTTGTGACCCTCGTCTAGAACAATTGAATGTTCTAGGGGCAGAACCCAGATTAGATGCTGAATCGTCTAAGTGATGACACATAAAACAGTTTTATACAATGGATGAAATGAATGTAAGCATGGCATATACAAAATAATACGACACGTCAACCTTGAAAAATCTCCTTGGCATACTTAACCTTTTGTGGAAAGTCCATTCCACACATCATTGGGATTAATCTTACCACGACATACTTAATTTATGGGTGCCCAACATCGTCACCCAATCAACAAAGATTAACCTTGCCCCATTCTTAAAAAGAACCCATCTTGTCCCACTAGACTATGACATGATTTCAATATAACAATGCAATGAAAATCACTTGCTATACAATTTCACAAATCATATCCAGTTCATGTATCACGTGAAAAATAACTTGATATGCACAATATACTTAAAACAAAAAGGCAGCATAACCATATATAAATCAACCACCTTGAAATGAAACAATAAAATGAACCTCGGGCTGAACCACCCACATAAATCATACTAGGTTTTGAAAAGATTGCTCGCTTACCTTATTTGAAACGTCGCCTTGCACCTCGTAATGCGTGTCAGATCTTAAAAATTGTGCAATTCTTTCTTCTAATAGTCAAAGTGTCTCATGTTTACTGTCGTGACTATAGAAATTAATATTTTTATTTTTTTCATAATTTCCTCAATTTTTCTTATTTTTCTCTAATTTTCATAACTTTTCTTCTCTTAGAAAATTCATAATAAATGCGTAACACCCAATTTCACCAAATATTTTTACACAAATATTCTTAAAATAATTTTATAAAAATTATAAAATTAATTTCGGACAAAACCTATGCCTCACGCGCTAAGCGAGTGACTGAGGGTGGAGTCCACGTGTGCACACGTGCGGGTTGTCTTCTCTGGCCTTCTTCTCCATCGATAGCCACCAGCAACGACAATGGCTTCCAACGACCAAACAAATTACAGAGACTTAAAGTACTCGTCGTGGTGATCCTAGGGGTGCCCTTCAATGTCGAAAAACATCACCGAAAATGCCCTTAATGGTGGGTTGTAGGTCGCGGTCCAACGAAGCCTAATGTTTTGGTGAGCTATTTGAAACCTCTTAAAACCTATGCCAAAATCTCCCAAATTCTCCAAAAATGCTCCCTAGTACTCAAGGAACAAAAGCCCTATGCTCTCAACACTCAATTCTTGCTAAAACTCCCCGACTTGCTTCGATTTTGAATGAAACCCTTAGCCATTTGAACCCTATTTATACCCGTTTTCCACCGAAATTTCGACCATACACAAGCTTTCCTATACCCTAAGCTTCGAATCTGATCATCACAAGCCTCGAATCGAGCTAAATGAAGGTGAAAAATCCTTTAAAATTTCGACCAGGTTTTCAATTTTTTAAAAAATTAATTTTCTATCATCTCACCGTCAATCCCGGCCAAATACCTTTGCCCAATCGAGTCATGATGGCCTAGAGAACATTCCTGACCCCCTTGGAAGCCTCGTCGACGGTCTCCGCAAAGTTGGCCAATGATTTGCAAGTTTCACACTTGTTTTCCATTATTTGCACTTTCACCCCTCAACTTTTGATATTTTTTGTTTCTGCCCTTATCTCTCAAACCCTAGGTTTTTCACTTATTTCATTAGACTCCACAAGTTTAGGATATCTTATTACACCCTCGAAAAGTCTAGAAAAACTCTCGTTTTGACCACCCTTAGTCAAATTTTAGATTTTACACTTTGGCCCAAATGCCCCTAATCGCGTATTTTTTACCCCCAAACCTTTGTGAATCTCTTGTTTTTGACAATCCATGACTCTTTGGAAATTTTTACCCTCCAAGTTTCATCTTAGTTTGGTCACTTACCTATTCATTCATGTTATGAAATTTACACATAGGCCTGAAAGTATGATAAACTACATTTAGGCCCAAAAGATTTCTAAAATACTTTTGATATAAAATTCTGGGTATTACATAGCCGTTATTTGAAATCTACGAAAAAAAATAGTCAACCGATGCAAAACATCACCACAGATTAAAGCACTAATTCAAAAAACAAACGACAAATGAAAATGGTTAGTCGATAGATCAGTTATACATAGAAGTGATTAACACATGCACAAGTGTGAGATAATGCATCATAGTTTATAGGCATCGTTAAATATCCCAAGTCGTAGTAATATCAAGAATGGACATTGACAATTACTGTAAGACTTGTCAATACACTCAAAACTTGTTAAAGATTCACTTGCAATCCAGATACAATTTTTTGTATCTTCTGACGTTCGTCAGTCTCATACATGGGCACGTACTTGATCAATTGGATAAATCGAGTATCATACTGGGTCACAGACATTTCGTCGGTCTGTTTTAGCCTCATGAATTCCCAAATTCTTTCCTCCTTCCAACTTCTAGGAAAATATTTGTCGTTAAACAACTCTTTAAACCCCGCCCAAGTGAAGATTGGTGCATCTTCATCTTCGTTCTCATATTCTTGGCGAGATCTTAGTAATGAACGCTCTGTTGACTGCCACCATCGCCCTATCTCTTCCTCCAGCATGAAAACAGCGCATATTACTTTTTCCTCCTCGCTACACTGAAGGTGTTGAAGTAGCTTTTCTGTTTGCTCAAGCCAGTACTTGGCCGAGCTGGGATCATCACATACTTTAACCTTAAACACAGGGGTTCTGAGATGTCGATACCGCTCTAACGTTGTGGTCGTATGCCGAGTAGGTTCCTCTCTACTCACATAAGTTAGCATATTCTCCAAAAACCTTTCTATCCGTCTGAGCCGATTTTCACGAAAGCTTGATTCCCCAACGTACTTCCCATTTCCCCCCAAGGTGATTTCAACGGTCACCCTGACTCCAAATGTTACCTTCTCTCGTCTTCCATAATCATTGATGATCGGATCTCGAGGTCGTTGTGTGTTCACCATCTAGAGTGAACCACGAAAATAAGTTATACACAAACGAGACTGATTCTTTAAAAGAAACGCAATCTTATTCCTTAAGACTAAGACAACTACTTGGCATTACATTATAACATAGCAGAAAAGAAAATAAGCATAGCATTTTATATTCTCTTTTTTTTTTTTTCTTCCTTCGGCCTCTAGACCCATGGCTCCTTATGACCTATGTCATCGTCAGATTCTACTAGGGATTCTTCTTCATCCTTCTAAGACTCCTCGTCAGAACTGATGTTGATGGCATTCTTTTTATCTTCAAGTTCTGCAATAGCGGCATCTTCTTAAGCTTATTCGTCCATGGCCTCTGTCACGACCCTTGGGGTATTTTGGGGTTAAAGCTGTAATTGGTTACATTGTTGGTTAGGAATTGCTATTAGTTCTGTTGTAGTGCACATGGTGTTGTTCCTAGACTCTACTTCTAGTTGAATAGCTTATAAATAGGCCATAATATGTAGTGAAATGTATGCTAAAAGAATGGATTGAATTCATAGTTTCCCTCCCTATTTTCTCTCTATGATTCTTTCCTTGCTCTCTCTCATTTCTCTGATTTCTACACTATAGCTCCCTTCAATTTCTCCTCCGTTCCTCTTCCAAATTCCTCCCATTTCCTTCCTAGACCCTAGCTAAACCCTAGGGTCGTGACATTTGGTATCAGATCTATCGTTTCTTAGTGATTTTCTTTATTAAGTAATTCTGAGAATTATCGACGGTGAGTTCTGGCCATTCTGGTTGGACTTTTGAACCAAAAGCCAACTAGGTTATCCTCGGCTGTGATTCCGATGTCAGGCCGCGTGTTGATCGGTTTAATTGAAGCGCGACAGAAGGTGTTCGGAATGGCGAAAGGCGATCGATGAATCACTTCGAGTCTGGTGATGATTCGAAATTGAACGTTGTTGTTCCAGTGATTCAGAAATTGAGGTAGACGTTGCTGTTCGGATGATACGGAAATTAAAGGCATACTGGAAGGACTCTTGACAACAAGGAACGTGACTGGAAGAGACAAGGCGTGGAAGCAGACCAGGTGAGTCCTCCGATTAATTTTTGGTGGACTTGAAGGCGCGGAAAAGGTTTGGGCGAGCGCGGAACCCCAATGATTTCGATTGAGATTCCAGTGAGTAAGGAAGGCGGTCAATTATAGATCAGTTGCAAGTGGTGAGGCTGAGCAAAGCAATTTTGGATCGGAATTGGAGACGAAGCAGTTAGGTGAGTTCCGACAGTGATTCTGAGAGAATCTGAAGGTAGATCAGGGTGGCATGGTTGGAAGTGGACGTAGGCTTGGGCGATTACCATAAGAATCCAGGCGATGCTGGAATCCTCAACGAATCTGATATAGAACAAAAGGATCGCGATCGGCATGCGGCCATAGGCTATTGCTCTCAGTGACGAAAACAAATCAGGTAAGGAGGAGTTACGCAGCGAAAGTTGCTTCAAAAGCAAAACGGTGGACCGTGATTGGGTGCCGACTCCGCTGGAGCTAGCCTTAAATCAATTTGATTCCAGCAAACTTGCTGCATGTGGTTGAGGCTAGGAATTGGATGGAGAATACACGAAATGATTGCAGCCAGTAGCGTGAGAAGTGTTATTCAAGTAGATTCCTCAAAGGACTGCAACGGAGCAACTCCGTAACTTCCGGCCTCTCTTGTCCCAATTGTAAGAGGTTCCTAATTGAAGGCGAGGGCTAGGTCTATCACCAAACAATTCATTTCGATCGAAAATTAGAGGCAGGTGGTTGGCTGGTGTGATGAGTTTTGGCAGCAAGCAAGGCCAAGCTATTCAGGCGATCCAGGGAGAGGACTCAGATGTGAGGCGTTGAGATTCAGATCTAGGTGTGCTGAGGTGGCTGCCACTTCGGTGAGGTGAATCTGATTGGGCAACCTGGTAATCGGCCATGGTAGAGGGGATGGGAATGAAACGATTGGAAACCAAGATAGACAATCTGGTAATTGGTGTCAATCAGCTTCAAGTGGAGGCAAGTTGCTACCGATCGGAGTGTGCGGCCCATTTAGATCGAGCCTTTAGCAGACTTCGGGAGGAAATTGCTGAATTAAGCCAGCAAATTAGCCAGTAGTTGCATGTCGTCTTGAGCAGGTTAGTTCAACAACCTAATGCCAGCCTTCCGACGAATTTCACTCCCAAGGCTTCATTGACACTAATTCTAACGACGTCAAGATCTCGGCAAGGGCCTAATGATGCTATGGAAGCAGAGGAGTGGTTGGAGGCAGAGGAGGGAGATGTGGTCAGAAGAGTTGGAGGAAGCCTTTCCATATTTCCAGCACCGCAAATGGCGATTCCGGCGTTTGAAAGAGATAGACCTAAATGGTGGATTAGGAGGTGCGAGAGGGTGTTCTACCAATACCGAGTAGCTGAAAGGGAGAAAGTGCACATGGCTGCAGTTTATTTAGATGGCGTTGCATATGCTTGGTTTAAGAATTGGAGCTACGGTAGGGTGGAATTGAGCTGGCCACAGTTTGTGATCAATTTGTGTACTCGGTTTGGAGAAAGGCCCAAAACTAATGTTGTCATAGGAGTTCCTAAGGCTGTTCATCATGTATTGCAGGGAGCTGATGAAGTAGCAGTGGAAAAGAAAGAGGGTGTACATGCAGCTGATGCAAAGTATGAGACTGAGTTACTACAGGAGGAAATACTTGCTAAAAGTGTGCCTATGGTATACTCTAGCAATCAGCAAGTAGGAGGTTAGGGCAAACCTCCGGCTGAGGAATATGATAGTCCGCTTGATGGTGATGTTTCTGGAATTCTGCAACAAGACCAGCCCAACTATGAGGAAGAACCAGTTAACAAGACTAAACATTGGGGTGATCCGGAGGTAGAAGACGAGGAGGAAGAAGAGAGGATTGTACGGGGCGATTTGCTTGGAACATCTCATATGAATGTCATTGGCATGGGCACACAAGACAAGACAAAGGTAACATTGCAGCCAGAATAATTGGGAGTATTGTATAGATTTTTGCCTATAGAGAGGTCTGCAATTATCTCTATGATTGGAAAAGATAGAGTTGCAGGACTGACCGCTCATTCAAAATCATTTTTAATGGTAATAAGGAAGAAGTCAATGGCTAAGATTGGTGTTGCAACAAGCCATAATACTGTTATTGTTGAGAAAGAGGAAAAAAGAAAGCAACAGTAAAGAGAAATACAAAAGAAGAACAAAAAAAGACGAAGAAGAAACCAATTGGTAAAGAGAGGCATTGGATGAAGTATCACCGGCTAGGTTGTAATAAGTTTCTTGGAGACAAGAAACCTTTCAAGGAGGGGGAATTGTCACGACCCTTGGGGTATTTTGGGGTTAAAGCTATAATTGGTTATATTGTTGGTAAGGAATTGCTATTAGTTCTGTTGTAGTGCACATGGTGTTGTTCTTAGACTCTACTTCTAGTTGAACAGCCTATAAATAAGCCATAATATGTAGTGAAATGTATGCTGAAAGAATGGATTGAATTCATATTTTCCCTCCCTATTTTCTCTCTACGATTCTTTCCTTGCTCTCTCTCATTTCTCTGATTTCTGCACTATAGCTCTCTCAAATTTCTCCTCCGTTCCTCTTCCAAATTCCTCCCATTTCCTTCCTAGACCCTAGCTAAACCCTAGGGTTGTGACAGCCTCTTTCGTACAGATCTACATACTGAACTTGGGTTCTCGCACAAAAGTCATACAAAGTCTTGAACTCCTCATTCTTCCATATCCACTGAGCATAAGTCTTTCATTCCCCTACCAACAAGTTGATAAGATAGTCGATTTGGTACTCTGTCAGGTTTTCCAATTGGTGGTAACTAAGGGGTACATAATCTATGATATCTTCCATAGCATTCACAAACTCAAGCACATCCTCCTCCTATAGATTTCCTCGAGCTTCGATTCTTTACACCCGATGAGTTAATAACACTTGATCAACCATCATTGCTAATAAAATATAGATTCTACTCAGAAACCTCGAACGTATGTTTCCTAGAGTTTCCATATAATTTCCTTCTAAGTTTCAAATGTCTCTTAGGATCTATAATCATATTCTATGTTTTCGTCCAATAGTTCTAACCAAGCTAAGTTTGACAACTTAACTAACCTATGGCTCTAATACCAATTGTAACACCTCATTTCGCTAGGCGTGTCACTATAAGGGGATTCCCAGGAATCTTTTTTCTTTTTTCCAGGATCATCACACACAGTGCTTCAAGAACAATCTTGCTCTAATATCCCCGGCACATACAATGATTCCAAGAACAATCTTCACATGCTCCAACAAGTCCCTGAGACCCCAGTCATGCCCGTTTAACTAACAAGATTAATAAACTAAATGGAACATAACATTACGTAGCGAAAAGTAATAACATAGAATACCGTGGATTCTCACAACCGTTCATACATAGAACTTTCCACAACAAAATAAGTAATACAACTCCAAAATGAGAACAACAAATATCACACTAAACACCGTCAGCCCTCAATTGGCCACGTCTTCGCCTTTATAGTGGTCCCTAGCTGAAACGTTGAATGTTTCAGCAGCATAACCCGAATTAGATGATGAAATCTAAGTAATGACATGATACAGTTTACTAAATGCATAAATGATTATCAGCATGGCATATACAGACAACACATAACACGTTTAACTTGAGAAATCTCTCTAGCATACTCAATCTCCCGTGGAATCTGTTCTACATCACCCCATTGGGATTGATCTTGCATCGGCATACTTAATCCCCGAGTGTCCATCCACATCACCTAATGACTGGGATTAACCTTGCCCTATTCTCAAGAAGATCTAGTCCCGTCCCGTCCCATAGACATAACAACGACATGAATTTAATATAACAATGATATAAAAATCACACGCCATGCACCGACTCTTTTATAAGTAAAACCAATTGATGCAATACACCACATGTTCAATATGCATAACGATGCCAATACCTTTAAGTATAAACACTTACAAGAAACATCCCAAGTTCTAGAGAGTATAACCGCTCGCTGAAACTAGTCTAAACACGTGCAACCTAAGCTCGGGAGAGTAGAACCACTCACCTAAATCCACTACTCACATGGTTACCTACAAGGAAAAGGGTAAGACAGGATCAAACCACTCACCTTATTTGAAAAATTGATTTGCACCTCGTAATGCGTGTTTAGCTTCGAAAGTCTTGTAATCCTTTCTTCTAACGGTCAAATCGTCTCTTGTTTACCGTTGTGTTTATAGAAATCAATATTTCTATTTTTTCCCATAATTTCCTCAATTTTCTTATTTTTCATAATATTTTTTTCCTTAAAAAATTCATAATAAATACCTAACACCTAATTTCACCAAATATTTTTAGACAGATATTCCTAAAATAATTTTAGGAAAATAAAAAAATTAATTTCAGGTTAAACACATACCTCACACACCAAGCACGTGGCTGAGGGTGGAGTTTGCGCAGGCTGTTTTCTTCTATCGTCTTCTTCGACGATGGCCACCGGCGACTGCTTCCAACAGCTAAACGAATTATACTGCCTTGAAGTACTCCTCGAGGCTATCCTAGGGGTGCCCCTAAACACCGAAAAACACCACCGGAAGGGCCCTTAATGGCCGTTTATAGGGTTCGGTTCCGGCGAGCCTAATTTTTCTGCCATCTTGCTGAAACCCTCTAAACCTATACCAAACTCCTCCAAACTCTCCAAAAATTCTTCTCAAAAGTCAAAGAACAAAAGCCTTCTATCCTTGATTCTCAATTCAAGCCAAAATGCAAGCAATTTCACTCGATTTATTTTTGAAACCCTTGGCCCTTAACCCCTATTTATACCCGTTTTCTCGGTCGAAAACCACCAAATCTTGGCCATTCTTATCTCTTAAGCACCAGATCTAGCCTTTAAATCACTCAAATAGCCCTAAATCATGAGAAAAATCCCTCGAAACTTTCAACCAAATCTCCGATCACATTCGTCATAAATTTCGGTCACATCGTCGTTGTTCTCGGCCAATGGCCACCGCCTATCGATCCATCCTGACCTGGAGGCTATTCTGGAGCCTCCAGACGAGCTTCCCAACGGCCAGAGGTAGCTGGTCGGCGGCCACAATGCGGCCTGTCAGTTTCCCATTGCTTTTTGCAATTTTGCACTTTCACCTCCCAACTAATTTTCAACTGTAGTTTGCCCATTTCCTCAACACCCCTCAACTTTTCGTTAATTCCACTATGGCCTACAAGTTCCCAATTCTTCATTCCACCCTAGAGTTTTTGGGAAATTCATCTTTTGGACCGCTTTTGAGCAATTTACGCATTTTGCACTTTGGCTCGGATACTCCTACTCGAGTAGTTTTTATCCCAAATCTTCGTGAATCTCTTGATTTTGACAAACCCTAATTCCTTGGGCATTTTTATCTTCCTTGTTTCACTTTGATGTGGTCACTTACCTTTTTCATTCATGTTTAAAAATTACACATTGACCCGAAACTATGATAAACCTCATTTTGACTCCTCAATTTCTAAAATACATTTGATATAAAATACTGGGTATTACACTAACAACTTATCTACTTTATCTACCTGCCTTATTTTGCAGGAAATGAGATGAATGGTGCTACGACACATACCCCCTACACAACAAAGGCCTATGTTTCTTCCACTCGGTCAAATCCTATTTGCATATATGGGTCATTGGGCATGCGCCCGCTAGGAACAACTGTTTTATCTTTGGATGCAAAGACCCAGAAGGTGGCGCCCCCTTCCTAGTTGTTGAATATTTTAAAGCCTTACAAAACATATATTGGTGAAAGATGTAGGTGTGTAGAAATGACCAACTATCATACTAACATGACCATAATAGGCCAGGTATGACACGGTGCTAATACATTTCTTTCACGCATGATGTGCAGGTTTGCAAGCAGGGAGGTGGTAAATCTCCTATATTGCACTAGGGCGCCTAATGGGTAAGTCATGTGCTTCTCTGCTAGCTCGACCTTACTCAATTAGACCTTAAGGGTCTCGGTGTCCCCCTCTCGCATTCTCACAAGGCATGCACTGGATGGATAAATACCCATTGCTTCTTTGCGTTCTCGGAGGCATGCACTGGATGGACAAATACCCACTGCTCCTTTGCGACCATATAAAAATCCCCTATGACTAAATAACTAAGGAATGTAGGGCATCCGTCAAGCCTCAAAGGATATGCGAGTACAGGTGGCCGTGCAAAGTCTTTAGCAATTTTGTGTCTTAAAACAAAGGGTTTCATCCGTGGAGAGATAGTAATTTCAGTTGAGGGTTGCGAATAATCCATTTTACCTCAGCAAGAGTTAGTTTTTCAATGAGCAAGAGTCTTCCCGAGGATCAAAATCTCTGAGGGCCAAGAGTAGTAAAGAGTCTTTGGGAGCTCGGGATGACTCTGACTCTTTGAGGAAAATGTGGCCTATTGTGGACCACCTTATATTTATAGTCCAAGTCCTCGATAGACCAAGCATCGCCAATTCCCCCATAGACTCTCCCCCAATGAGTCGTATTTGGCACCCACCTTTCTCATACTCTTCCCTTCTCATTTCAGCCCAAGGCAAGAGTAAGAAGCTATTGTTGTCGGGTGCCCTAAAAAATTCCTAAGTCTTAAGCATTTTCTTAATGAATCCAAGTTCCCTAGAGAGTCTCTGGGGTAGTAGTCACCCGAGCCCATCAAGATAGCCTAGCCTGCTCATTTTGCATAAGTCTGGAGACACCTTCTGGGTCTCTCAAACCCAAGCCACCCGATGGCCTCAAAGACTTCTTCGGGACCACCCGAAGATAGTTATCGGGGCACTTTGGCCCTGAAGACATCCCCAGACCCTTTGACCTTACTTGATGCATCCCTGGAAGAGTTTGAGGACTCAACCATGGGCCCACCTATTGTCTATAAATATTTGTCTCCTCTAAGGTAGAGCTGGCCCAACGAAGTTGGGGACCTTAGGTGAAAAAATTTGTCGAGACCTTCTCAAGAGTATTATTTTTTTTATAAAAAAATAAATAATACACTTTTTTACATGAATATTTTATCATTTTATTAAATAAAAAAAGAAAAAAAATAAAATTTAATCAACTATAAAATATAATAATCTCTTAATGACAATAAATTTTCAACTATAATATAATATCTTAAAGATTAAAAAAAAATCAAATAACTTACTACAATAAACAAAGAAAAAATTAAGAAGGCTGGGCAATGAGGCATCAAGATAAGGCGACAACATCGGCAGTCACGCGGTCATAGGAGAAGGGAGAGAAGAGATAGGCAAAGGCTGGGCAATGACATCCCTTGCAAATTTGTATTTTGGACGAGGATATTAGTGTCTTTTCGACCCTATTTTGTAAACCTCTCGGTGAGGCTTTCTAATCCTGTAGTAGAACTCAGCTGAGAATTGAGATAATATTCAAGGATCATACTATAGGAAATTCTATTTGCAACCATAAATTTTACTCTTCGTAACCATTACCGTAAAAAATTAAATTTTATTATTCGCAACCACATTTATTACTTTGTACAACCATTTATATACCAAATATACCCTCTAAACATTCATCCCTCAAAAAACACACCTCACGCGCATATAAGTTGTTTTTCTTCGCATCAAACCCTGGTCTTCTTCCTGTTCTCCTTCTTCGTGCATCAAACCCTGTTATTCTTCTTCTTCTTCAAACCACTCTCACAGACCACCGCCCACCTCTCGTCATCGCCCACTTCGCTTGCCTCGCCCACCTTCTTCATTGAAGTTCCTCGAAATCACAGAACTAGGTAATTCCCCTCCTTCGAGGGGTGAGGGCTTCACCGAATAATGAGATTCAGGGAACCCATACCTCTCGAATCTCATTGTTCGGGGGGTTAGGGATTCCTCGAACCGTAGGGTGAGGGCTTCCCGAATGGCGAGATTCGGGGAACCCCATACCCTTGAATCTCGTTGTTTCGGGGGTTAGGGGTTCCCCGAACCCCGCGGTTCGGGGAACCCCTAACCCCCCGAACAACGAGATTCAGGGGTATGGGGTTCCCCGAATCTTGTCATTCGGGAGTAAGGAGTTTCTCAAAAACTATGAAAACAATTATACAAATGATATAAAATATGAAAGCAAATGATGTATAAAATTAAAACTGAACTTACCTAATTTCATACAGTAAAATTTGGATCAGATTAAGTTGAGTTATTGATATCAAAAATTAAAATTAACTCAAAAAAAATTAAGATTAAAGTAACATTAATTTAAGAAAAAATAAATATAATATTAATCCAAAGATTCGGAACATAATAATTCAGAATAATTTATATATATTTGAAATAATTTATATACAAAATTATTATATATATGTATATAGTTATAATATATATATAATAATATAATACAATATATAATATATAATAATATAATAAACATATAATAGTATAGTATAATATTATATAATATATTATATTATTGAATTAGATTCTATATTATATTATTGAATTATATAATATATTATAATATATTATATTGGATTTAAGGAGAATTGAATTCTCCCGAATTCTGGATTTTGGGAGAATGTAGTTCTTTCGAATTCATGATTTCGGAAAAAATGATTTTTCTCGAATTCATGAGTTTGAGAGAATTAATTTTTCTCGAATTTATGGATTCGGGTACTTATCGAATCCTGAGATTTAGGGTTTCCCGAACACTCAGAACGCTGGGGTTTGGGCGGTTAGGAGTTCCCCAAACCCTGAGGTTCGAAGAACTCCAAATCGCCTGAATCTCAGGGTTCGGGGCATCTCGTAGCCCCCAAAACAGTGTATTTTTTATTTTTTTTAATTAATCTTATTTTTTTAATTTATCCGTTGTGTATGTATATGTAAATTATGTGATTGAACTAGTCATAGATGTTATAAATTGTGTTTTTTCTCACCGAAACAGGAATACGCATTTTTTTTTAGTCAAACACTGCGTAATAATGATTACACGATGTTCAGTTGTAAGTGAAAAAGTGGTTATAGGAATGGTGATCGAGAAAGTGAGCATACGCGCTTGAAGAATAATGATGGATGACAGTGGCAGAGCCAGGGGGTGGGCAGGGGGGCTGAAACCCCCCTAATTTTTAAAAAAAATAAATTTTGATAGTTAAAAAATAATATTTTTTTATTACAGCCCCCCAACCCCCCAGCCCAACTCCCTTGTTCTTCTCAGATTCAGTTAAAATTTTAAATTTTCCCTTCATTGCTGTAGTTGAAAAAAAAAATTTTTTGATGAAACTCACGATTGAAATTTTTTTTTTTGAAGCTCCCAAATTTAAAAATCCTAGCTCTGCCCCTGATGGATGGTTGAACGTCAAATATTTAAATGAAGGGCAAATATGAATTTTCATTTTAGGGTATTTTAGGAATATTAAAAGTGGGTTATAGAGAGCAAAACATATAGTTGCAAATAGAATTTCCCTCGTACTATTGGTACATCATTTATGTACACTTTCGGCTACACTATAAACGCAAATGACAAAAATACCCCCCACACCTCACCACTTCATGATACTTCATCACCTTACCTCACCATCTTAGATGAGGGGTATTTTAAATATTTTAACATCATTATATAACCCAAGATGTACTCAATGATATAGCAATTGCATTTTCCAATATTCAATGCTACTGCATCAAGTGTACACCCCCGTCGGCAGCGTAGAAATGAAACAAGTCTACAAACGCATTTTCACAGCCGCATATGGTTATTACGTCAGTCGGAATAATTTTTTAATAAAATTAAATTTCATTAAATTGCAATATTGCCCTTACATTTTAAAGACAACCACCACATGGATTTCTTTCAGCGAAATAATGGTTAAGAAATTTGTATAATCTTTTAAAATTTGAATGGGATCTTTCGCAATGTAAATTTAATTTCAAGGTCTAACTTGATGTAATTTTCTAGTACTCTACCTAGTTAATGTAATTTTTGTAACCTTATTTTCAGGTTAAAATCCATCAAACCCTCTTAAAGTTTGCACTTGATTCTTTTATAATTTTATTTTTAGCCAGGAACCTTTTTTACATTATTTTTATCAAAAAAAAATTACATTTACTTGTGGAATAAAGAAAATGCTACTTGAACAATTTATTTGCGGAAAATCCTATTTGCAGCAATGTGTTTTACTTTTTCCAGTTACTTTATACTAAAATTGAATATAACGAGAATAACCTAAAAGAAACACCTAATTTTATCCCTCGAAATAGGCAACCATCTTATATCACTCCATCTTCCCACGCTCTAAAAATAAAAAAATTCAATGCTTCCCTAATTTCAGGATTTGGGAGAAAGTAAACCAAGAGTTGGGGAGTTATGAAAAACTTTGGACACTTCATGGCGTGGGACGGGCATAGACTAGTATGTAATAATAAATCAAAGGCTGCTAGTGCTAGTATATGAGACAAGTAATTGATTTATTTCCTCCCAAAGGCATAGTCCAACAGTTAAGGACGAATACGAGATAAAATTTAAGAAACCCTCGGACTATAGCCGTTATATAGCCGATAGTGATCCCGTATTCGATCCTCGGCCCTAGATTCCGTGATTAACCTCCCCACAAAAATTAAAATTTTAAGGCTAAGCTACGAGCCCTGAAGGTGTGGAATTTCACTTGTGAACATAAGATAATTGATTTATTTAAAATGCATCTAATGTAAAGAGGCAGGTAAGGGCATATTTTATTCATTAATAATAAATCAATCATGTCATGTCTGGATCTAACCAGGTTCAGCCAAGTAATGCATACTAAATCACTCCAAAGTTAGAAGGCTCTGGTCTAACCTTCCTCAGTAAAGCATTACAACTACGCAGTTCATACAAAAGTAACAATTGAATGTACAACAGTAATAAAGCAAAATATTTGGAAATGTTACCAAAAAGTGATGAGTTCCTAGAGTTCAGGATATTGCAAAATCTTTAAGTAGTAGTTTAAGCTAAAATTCATGCAACTGACTCCACCAAGCGGGATCCAGGCTTTTAGGAATTTGTTGGGGTTGTCGTTCGACGAATCCCATACAAAAAGAGATATCTGGAAGAAGTTTTCATTAGAGAACAAAGAATCCATAATGTTCAAGTGGAAACGCAATGGAAGGAGTAGGAATCAGTAAGCAATTGACAGCATAGTCATGTGGAAGCATCCTAGAAGCTCGGCACAACAACCACTGGGGAGCTGCGCCAGGAGAACATCTAGGAATGGGCAGCCATCATAAGTACCTGCTTTCATTCATCATCTTCCACACTACGTTTGACACACAACATTTTACCCTATATGACCTAATTTTTGGCACAAAATGAACAAGATTGTAGACCAAAAATATGAGCAGAAGATTAAGCACCAACTCGTTTTGTACTTCTGATTAACAGGAGAATCCAATACCAAAGTGACACAAATGAGTCCACAATTGTCGTAGACTACACCAAATTAAACTATCTATGCATTGGGAACTAGTTATATGATCCATCTAAAATCATCAGTCACTTTCCCATTATGTATAAAGCATAATAAAACAATCCTTTTCTACATGCAGTCTACTCAAAGTCTCCTTAAAACTCATAAATCGCATACTAGAGGTAAGATCCAAAACTACACTTGTGTATTTTCACAATGCAAATACAATACAATTAATTCCAACAACAATCACAACCCTTAATCCCAGTAGATGAGATCAGTTAAATGAATTCTATATTTCTCGCCATTTCCATCCGTAGCCATATTCACCAATTACTCCCACAGTAGAACTACAATTAACTCCACTTTCAGCAAACACCTAGAGTTATCAACCTTTTGATTCTTAAAATTCTTAACAAAGACAAACAGAAAACACAACTCAGATGAGTAAGGCAACCATCAAATCCAAGCCACAAAACCACCAGCAGCAGAGAGCTGGGCAATTAAAGGGCAAAGGATCTGTTGCGTTATTTCTTCATCGTTTACCATGTCAAAAGTGATTAAATCAAATATGGATAACAATGTGCAAAACCAAATAAACATACCTACTTCTTATAGAACAAATAGATAAACAAGTAATTGCTGCAACCAACGTTAAGCCTATTATTTCAAAAAGGAAGCCAAAAAACAAAAGGCTAGTTGGATCATGGTTCTTACAAGATGGACCGCATTCATTGGCAGTGAAGAGCAGTCATGTTTAGGGAAAAAAAGCACCTTTTCTTCTGGGTTTTCTATGAACTGCTTTCAACAAGAAGATAAAATCCAAAATTCCAGAAAAAAAAAAAACTCCTAATTTCCGAGAAACAGAAACAGATAATAGATCACAACCAAACAGCAGCCTAGCACGCATGTAATCTGATGGGGACAAAAGCAAGAAAACTCATCTAAAACTATAGCGACGGTCTTAGAGGGGGTCGCTGCTGCCATGGAAGGAAGGTGCGAGATTGCCGATCGTGAATGGGGGGAAGAGAAGGGAAAGGCGGCTGATTGCAAAAGAGGAGAAGGAAGTAGTTGGCGTTTGTAGAGAGTAGAAAAAGCTTGGAGCCCTGGGGCTTGCTTGCACTTGGGCTTCGGCCCTTTGGATGATAGGGCCCCGAAGTCGGGCCTTCTACTTGTTTTGTACTTCTGATTAGGCGATATCAAAGTGACACAAACGAGTCCACAATTATCGTAGAATTTACCAAATTAAACTCTATGCATTGGGAATTAGTTATATAATCCATCTAAAATTGACCAACTCCATATTTTTGTTGCCATGTAATTTCACACTTTTTTTTTCATATGGCTATTCAAATTTTTCGTTATTTTCAATTACAAATCTGAACTTAATTTTTAAGTCAATTTAAATCCTATATTTTAATATATTTTTTTCGTATAGCACCATAATTTTTTTTGTGTTTTGTTTTGATTACACTCTTGACCTGTATTTTGAAGTTAATTTAATTCATACACTTTCATGTGTAAAAAAAAAAAGTCAAATAAATTGTCTTGAAAATACGTGTTCAGGGGTGTGATTAAAATAATAAAAAGTTTAAGTTGGTATACGAAAAAAAGTTAAAGTAAATGAGATAAATTGACATGAAAATGTAAAGTCAAAAGTATAATCGAAACAATAAAAAGTTTATTGATTGTATGAAAAAAAAAAACATAAAAGTGCAAGGATAAAAATATAGGTTTTACCATCTTAAATTAGTCATTTTCCCATTATGTATAACAATCTTTTTTTTTTATTAAAAAGATAAATAATATAAATAAAAAAATATGTACAAGTACTCTAGGTGTAGCCAAGGAAGATACAATGAGAGCAAAAGACTCATACAGATTTAAAATCTAAGGATATAGAATAAACATTATTTTCATAACAATCTTTGTCGACTCAAAATTCTCCTTAAACTCATTAACCGTATACTAGAGGTAAAATCCAAAACTACACACATGGATTTTCACAATGCAATTGCAAATATCCAAAATTGCACTTACAATAGAACTACAATTAACTCAACTTGCAGCAAACACTTGAGAGTTATCAACCTTCTGATTCTTAAAATTCTTAACAAAAAAAAACAACTCAGATGAGTAAGGCAACCATCAAATCCCAAACCACAAAACCACCAGCAGCAGAGAGTTGGGCAATTAAAGGGCAAAGGATCTCTTGCGTTATATCTTCACCATTTACCAATGTTTTAAAAATCAGACTGGATAGTAAATCGATCTATTAATTGGATCACGGGTCAGTTGGTTTGATCAGTTAGACTGCAGTGATCTGACCGGATGATGTCATATATATATTTTATAATTAAATAATATATATTAAATATATATTTAAAATACTAGTGTTCTATATATTATTATAAGAAATGTTTTTATTAACTAATATTTTATACATAAATGTTATATATGTTATTAAAGAATTAATGAATAATTAAAAATTTTAAAATAAGTGATGGAAGTTAAAAAATCGAGGTCAACCCAGTTTCTGGTTCATCGGTCCGATCGAGTTGAAGAGCATTTAATTTTTAGGTCAAACTAGACTGAATAGGCCACCGGTTCCCGGTTAAATCGGTCCGACCAGTCGGTCCGATCCGATTTTTAAAACATTGCCGTTTATCATGTCAAAAGTGATTAAATCAAATATGGATAATAATATGGTAAACCAAATAAACATACCTACTTCTTATAGAACAAATAGATAAACAAGTAATTGCTACGACCAACATTAAGCCTATTATTTCAAGAAGGAAGCCAAAAAAATAAAAAGGGAGGAATAAGCAATAGCTAAGTTAGTAAGTTTAAAGCTTGTTCTTTCAATCAATAGGACCCCTTAAGAAAGCAATGAAGAAGATGCCTGGATAAACTAGAAGAATAGACTAGTTATTGAGTCTACTTGTGAGGGATTAGAGAAGTTGAGAAGATTCAAGACGAATTTGGAATGTAAAAAAAGAGAAGGGAGCAATCAGACTAGTGTAGTTGATCCCAACTAAAAGACTCGATGGTGGTCATGACTAGAAGATTCAATGTTAATGACGATCATGTTAGATAAAAGCCCTTAAGATTAGTTCTAGTGACACAATAGGGCTTGATCTTGTAATTCTTTAAACATTATTTAATAGCAAGTTTTATGTTTAATTTAAATTGTAATATGGTTTGAATTGAACATACAAATATCATTTAGTATAATAAAGAGTGGATATCATTCTTAATTGTTAAAAATAATTGAGACGGATAATCCACAATACGTTATACTATAAATATGTCCCTGGCCATATAGTTCCTAATCCAGATAATTAGCAACTTGCAAAGGCCGGCACATCGTCTTCCTCCTTGTTCGGTATAAGATACCGAAAGATAAGATTGGTGGGTCTCGTACCACTCTGTATAAGAT
The DNA here is from genome assembly GCA_036245055.1 of Diospyros kaki. NCBI lineage: Eukaryota > Viridiplantae > Streptophyta > Magnoliopsida > Ericales > Ebenaceae > Diospyros > Diospyros kaki. The sequence continues at coordinate 9,557,013 of BSEG01000010.1, forward strand.
ACAGAAGGAAGATGAGTGGGTACTCGTTGTAGAAACGAGTTCACTAAACGAAATTGTTAAATATTGAATCACATGGGTTTTATCTCACGGGTCAATGATTCAATATTAACTACGGATTTGCATTAGTCTTTAGACCTGAGATTGCATAGATATCTATGTGTTTGTGGATTAGGATATCAACGATATTATATGGTTGTCCTAATCAGGGATAGGCGTACGTATCTATGTGTCTAGTTCAGTGACACACGAGATATGTGTGCATTAGATATGGAATCTATCACCTCGAGATATACGAGGAGGATATCTTATGCGATCTAATGGTCACTTGACGATAAATCCTTGGCCGAGGTAATATGACGACAGAATTTGGATTCCGTAGAAGTTGTGTCATATTAGTCAAGTGTGATTGTTGGATTTGATTATATGACAAGATCGAGAGATTTGACTTGCTGACCGTGATCTCATATCTGGTCGGGATATAGTATGATAGAGGGATTGTATTGCAGGGCACCGTAGTGTAAGGTTAACATTCTCGTTTCACATTAAATTAAGTAATCATTACATATTGCTAAATGTCACTCATGATTTGCGAGAATTAATAATTGATTAATTCTCATAGTCAATTTAATTGTGAACCCAAAAAGTATCACCCAATAGAAATCGTTTTAAAAGAAAAAAAGGTTAAATTTAGTAATTATGGAATTGCTAAATTATAAGTGCAATTATTTATTAAAGAAATAAGAATAATTAAATAAGTAATATGATTATTTATTTATTTATTAAATTGTATTGGGTTTTTTGCTAGCACTTAAAGCCCAGTCCAATAGCACTTAGGGTTTTAGGGTTTTTGTCTATAAATATAACATTAAATCCATAATCCAAATCATCAATCTATTGAATCAAAAACAAAAATTTTAGAGAAAATTTTCGCATCCCTTTTTTTTCTCAAGTCTATTGAAGTTTTGACGATTTCGGGTAGATCGACTCGACATCTCACATGTGGGAGATATCAGGCGGGTTATCGACTACGAAATCAGATTCCGTTTCGAGGTAATTTTTTGTTTTGTGTCTTTGATTTAACCGTAAGATTTGAAAAACGTGATACAATAAAATCAGATTTTATTTTTCGCTGCATATGATCAAATCATGTTTTCTAACAGATCATAGACTGGTGTTGTAAGTGTCGTTGATTCTCCATTGATGCAGAGAGGTAGTAGATCTAAGACTTTGAGAGGTTTGTGCTACTCTAAGTAGAAAATGTAACAAAATTTTGGATTTAGGTTTTTTGTTTTGTTAAATATGGCGTTACATTAGTGGGCTATAGGATTTTTTAAATTTCAATCAAAAGATAATAGTTAATTTACATATTGAATTCCCAAATTATGAAACCAAAATCAACCACCATGTTGGTTTTTCTAAAAGCCTAAACTGCCACTATAAAGGCCCTGCCGAATTTACAACTAGCATAGGAAATTTGAGAGGAGGTCCTTTCAAAATGGTTACAAAACAAACAACTCAAAAATTTACTATCAAATTTTCTTTCATACTTGACCAATTACAATGGAAGCTAACACAATTACATTTATAAATGCAATACACTACTTCTTTGGGCTCTACACGCCATTAATTCCCAAAATTACCAAGGAAATAAAAATTTAATACAAAACTAAATTATTGACTATACTCTCAAAATCACCCCCAACGATCTTGAGGTTGGGATATCTCTGTATACATCTAACCTCGATCTCTAATTTCCCAGGGCTCGCCATCCACTATTGACTTTCCTTACCTGAAATGACTATTAGAAACAAAGTGAGCCACAAGACTCAGCAAGCATATAGCAAGTGGACTAAAAAATGATATCGACATACGAAGGCCTGAATAATCTCGGGGCTAAGGAAAAACACCACCCAATATCTAGTCATCACTAAAATCATGCCTTTTACATTTACCAATAACATCCTCAAAGAAAACAATTCTTTATATTTTATCAAGACATATTTTAAATTTTCATAATGTAACCATGCCCATACATAACAAATTGGCACACAAGGCCCCTCTAACTACATGTACCATATCATGCATTCCACACATAGACACCAATTTCCTCTTTTCAAGCCATGATCATTAATGTGCTATGCACTCATTCCATCATCATGCACATGCATCCATAATAGTGAAACTCACGTGGCTCCCAAGGTCGCCACTACCATGCATGTATGCATATATCATGAAAGATACTCATCATTCAACTGAATACCATACCCTTATAGAGTCATTTCATACTCATGTCACAATTTACAAGTGATACAATACATATGCACCACAATAGTTCAATAAATCACCACATCCATGCAGATACATACATATATACACACATATATCAAAATTCCAATAGCCAATCCTAGCTTGAGCATGCCTACCGGGTTAATGGCTATCTCATCTGCGTCAGGCACTCTTAGGGTACCCTTTTCCACACATGCAAATTTAGCTACCCCGTCAAAATAATAACAGTAATGCAAATTATAATATCAAGCATGCATATGCAACTTCAAGTATATGTCACATCATGAGTGAACACCATAATACATGCAAGCCCTTTACACATAGTGTATACCCATGGCTATATATATAATACATGCTGCCCTTCTTTATATTATGAGTGCCTAGTGGTAATTACCATGCCATGCTTAACGTATTTCATGTATGACATGACCCCACCATCATGCATCTAATTCAAAATCATAAGACATATTGTGGATAATATCCTTAGTGTTTTATGGATGTATTTCCTTCTTTGAAGACTCTTTTCTATCATGAAAGATCTTTAGGGCATTACTAGGTCATTTCATAATTTAACTCAAGCACACATGTAATCACATTATCACTTCTAAAGTCCTCTCGACTTAACTTGCATACCCAAATGGTTTAGTGGATTCAACATGTTTATGAAAAGCAATTCAATCATTTAAATAGGTTCCATTAAGAAAAGCAAATGCCCATCCATTGAATAACAACTTATCTTAACAATCATGTTTAACTTAGATTGGGAAAGTCTTAAACAACTCAAATAAAACCCAAAATATATGATATTATATATTAAATCGAAGATCTCGAAGTCTAGTTTAAGAAACTTCAAACAGATTGCAATTTTAACCTCTACATCAAAACTTATGGCCAAAATAGTATAGCTTGCGCAGTGTTGTCAAAATGCTGTCGAGTCGACTTGGGGGCAAAGCGAGTCGACTTGGGGCGAGTCGACTCGGCCGAAACCAGATCGACTTGGGCCAAGTCAACTTGACCTCCTAAATGACTCGACTTGATCGAGAATGAAAAAAAACTAGCCAAAAATTTGGGTTTCTGGCGAGTCAACTTAATGCAACCGAAAACACACAAAATGGACATCAAACACCTAAAAACTCTCATTTTAGTTTCCTAACCCACAAATGTCATTGCTTGAATGAAAAATGGGGTGAACAAACCCCAAAGAAACCATTTTCAAGACTCAACCATAATTCAAAGGAAAAATCCACGAAGACATAAAATGATAACAACCAACATTTATACAAAAAGAAATGTAAACTCAGTGATAGAACTCTTTGAAATGAAATGAAAACGAATAAAAGGAATACATCTTGCACAACCATAAATAAAAGAGTGAAAGGAGAACTTGTTTGAAAGGAAGAGGAAAGAATAGAACTTGCACTGATAGAGAAATCGAACAAAAAAACAATCGACTAAAAGCTTGAAATCCAAGAAGAACTCAGTTACAATCCTTTCTTGAAACTCCCATAACCCAAATGAAGAGAAGGAAATGGAGAGAAAAGAAAGGAAGAAGAAGAACATAAAATGAAGAATAAGCAAAATGAGAAGAAAGCAATGGGAAGAGGGATAAGAAGGAGATAAGAAAAAAGAGAAAATATGGGAAAAAATGGGCTACCATCAACCCCCAACCACTTCACTTGGCCATTTACCATTTTACCCCTCACACACACACATAACATATAAATACCTAATACCCTTAATGGTTTTTTTTCTATTTTCTTTATTTCTTTCTTATTTTCTTTATTCATCTCCTTTATAAAATTCCCCATTTGCCCTCACATTTTCTCATACTCAAAACATTCATTAAACCCAAAATGGTCATTTTACAATTCATTTCATTTTAAATTTAAAACATCACCTTTGCAAATGGGCTCAAGCCCAACTAAAAAATCCATCTCATTTAGGCCTAATGAATTTATTTTCAACTTGGCCCAATCCACCTCATTTACATTTAACCATTTAAATACAATCAATGGCCCAACTCACTTTAAGGCCCCAAGGATTCATTTTCCTCTTAGCCCAACCCAATAGCCCAACATATCCTTGATAATGGGCAACCCAATTTCACTTGGGCTTAATTCCAATTTCAAAGCCCCACTCCATACCATTTCCATTTAATTAAAAGACACAATCATCCATGGGCTTAGGCCCCAAATAGGCAACCCAATCCATTTTTACCCTCTTGGCCCAACACATTTAGACCCATTTTTATAACATATAAAATAAAATATTTATAAACACTTAGTCGTTACAGCCACTAAACAACCAAATAAAAAAAACATGGTTGGCTATTGTACTACAAGAATATGAGATTTACCCACACATATTATTTGTGTGTATTTACCAACACATAATGGCAATATATGTGGGTGATTAAATTAGAAAAACTTATTAAATTATCCACATTTATTATGTGTTGGTAAATTGATATATCCACACTTATTTTGGCTGAAAAAATGTCCTCATTTGCAGAGGTTGGTTGGATTTTTTGGGGTAAAATTTTAGCTGATGTGACATTTTTTTAGATTATGTTACTTATACATATTAATAAATGTTACATATGTGAGTAATTATTTATAAACTTACCCACACATAATTATAAATGTTATATATGTGTAGATCTCCACGTATTAGTTGATGTGTGGGTACAGGGGCGGAGCTAGAATTTTTCAGTTGAGGGACCTTCAAAAGAGCCTATACCAGCCAGAATTGCCACTGGCGACCACCACTGATTGGAAATTCCCACGATCAAAGCCTACTACTAGAAATGCCAAGTTAAAGGGGTTAATATATCCAAAAATGGGGCAAACCTAACACTTGAATTTTTGTAGATATAATTTTTAATTTTTGCACAGAACTAAAAAGGCATTGTCAATCACAATCGGCCACCATGGCTAGCATTTTTTGGTGATCCAAGATAACTACTCAATACCCTTACCCCCATTGACCAATATGCCCAAAAATTAGCAAGATCCGAATGCTTGATCTTTGTAGATCTAAGTTTAAAGTTTTGATCAAACCAAAACTAAGCGTATATACGTATATGTATATATATATCATGGATTTCAGTTTTCACAAAATCAAAATAAAAAACTTATCTTCTTATAAATCAAGACTACTTTCACATTGAGACTACGATTAGACTCAAGATTAAACAGTTGGATTTCACAAAATCTGTGATTTACACATTGCTCTTGCCTCTTAGTCTTGGAAGAGAATGACTAAAGAGAAGAGAAGAGAGAGAGAGAGAGAGAGAGAGAGAGAGAGATTCTAACGTGAAAGACAAGAGGTGTGGGCGGGAAAAGAAGTGAGCTGGGCATGGTTGGGTTGGGCTTGGGGTCTTGGGTTGCTAGGGGGCTTGGAAAAAAATTATTTTTTATAAGCTAAAAAATCTACTTTTTCAAAAAAGTTAGGTGGGCTACCCACCCCCTAAATCCATCATGTGTGGGTAATTGTTTGTAAACTTATCCACACATAATTACAAATATTGTATATGTGTGGGTATCCACATATCTATGATTTTGTACTTAAATTATAAAACTACGACGTTTTAATTTTTGTAATTTAAAATAATTTATTGATAATATAATATATTAAAAAGAATAAAATATATCAAACTAATTTATTATAATTATTATATTTATTATATAATTAATTTTTTAAATAAATATTAATTTCATGCAATAATTTAAATTATTTTATTATCATGTTTTAGATAATTATCATAAATTATAATTTAAATTATTTAATAATTTTCATAATTTAAATTATTTTATCAGTTATCAAAATATTAAATTATTTTATTTTTATCAATTAAATAATTATTAATATTATTTTCATAAATTATTTTATTTTTTATTTAATAACTAAATAGGGTAAAAATCAAAACCCTACCCCGCCCAAGGTTTTAGAAAAGTGCAAAAATATCCCTACTCTATTGAAAACTCACAAAAACACCCCTAAAGTTTTAAAAAAGTTCAAGAACAACCCTACACTGTATTAGAAACTGCAAAGACGTCAACAAAATGTTATCGTTGACATAATTGTACAGCTTGTTGTGAATATTGATGCATCATTGAGGAAGCTGGACAAGCTGGAATCAATTATGAAGGAGGATTTAGAATGATTTTGATCCTAGTGGTGCAGTTTTTTTAAGTTTCTAATACAATGTAGGGGTGTTATTGAACTTTCTTAAAACCTTAGGGGAGGTTTTTGTGAGTTTTCAATAGAATAGGGATATTTTTGCACTTTACTAAAACCTCATGAGGGGGCGGGGGGGGGGGGTTTGATTTTTACCCTAATTAAATATTTTAAAAAAAAAAAACCTAAAATGTTGGTCGGAGAAGCCCTGCCTCTTTCTTGGCAAATTCCTAAATCACATATTGCCCTAACTCCCCTCTGCCTTCCCCCTCTCATTGTAACAGAAAGGTTTATTTCGAAACATATACCCTATATTTCGAAACATAGTATTCTGCTATCTACTATTGTTTTAATTTTCAATTTTTTCTTTTACAAATCCCAATTCACCCCATCTCTTGGAATATATTTGCCATCTACATAGTATTCACACCTCTTAGTCTACGCAGTCTATGACATTACCATTATCCAAACAAATCTTGTGACCTTGGACATTTATTTAACCTCAAACGTAATGAAGATCCATTCATCCCTCATCTAGCGCCACATACGACCTTAATTTTACAGCAAGGGTTTATTTTACTCCTCGATCATCATTACATGAACGGTAGCTTAGCTCATCATTGCTATGGCTAATACACGACCAATGTTCTTCTTTTCCAATCCTAATTTAATAGCTAGATCATTCTAACTTTCATCCATGTTTGCCAACCATCATTGACTCATAATTCTAACAATTATTCTAAATAATTGCCATCTGTTCTGTCACAACCTTGAACCAACAGTTCCTAAGTTTTCTTTCGTTGATCCCCATGCATCTCCTTATCCGAGGAGTACACTAATATATCATCAATAAACATAATCACTAATATGACTTTAATGCAAATAGTGCATTGGTCAAACCCTAAGGCAACATCAAATCATGACTTGAATGCCATTCCAGAGATGTCTCATTCCCTTACTCTCGATCACAAATCAATCTTAAAAATATCTCAGCCTCTTGCAGCTAGTTAATAATTCATCAATTCGATATAAGAGATACTGATTCTTAATTATCATATCTTTTAAAGCCTGAAAATTTAATACCCTCAGCTAAGCCACACGTAACTAAACATCCAATAATCTCAAACTATCAACGGTAAATTTATACTCATTATTAAGAAATATTGTAACGCCTCATTTTTCTCAAGCGTGCGTTAACTTGAGATTTTGGGGATATTTTTTTTTTTCAACATACATTCAGCGTAAATTAAACCCCAATAATCCCTATCTACCATATCAGTATATTAACTTAAAAGAATAAGGTAAGACTAGTAATATCATCACATCAGTAGAAGTAGAATTGAAACCTCAAATTTCACATAACCAAATTCACTTTATTCATAATGTAGAGATCGAACCACCGTTTGACATGACATCTTCAAACAAAATACATAGAGACTCATCTCTCAACAACAACTACCAAACACCTCTAACATAGACAAAACATAAGCTAAAGATCACCAACATAAATGACTGTTACATCTCGATAACCCATTTTCCTTTGGCGCTGCTGCTTTCACCTGGAACGTTTGATATTCCAGGGATATAGTCCAAATTAGATGTTGAATCATCTAAATAAGAGTTCAAAAATATTTTCATGAATATATGTAAGACCATGAGACAAAATCGACATATCCCAGCCCAAGAGAATCCCACACAACACTTAACTCTAACTGGGAAAAATGCAATCTTTCTAAAGACAACACAACCTCATTGACAGATAGGCATAACACAATCTTGCTTAAGAGGGATAACCTCAATGCATGAACCCGAGTATCGCCCCTATATCATGTTAGGCATTATGCTCCCATACAAAAGCATTCCAGATCTCAACATAATTGTGGCCATAAGAGGATCAATACTATCCCCAGAATCAATGTTCACCTAGGTAATAATGCTATTTCTCAAAGGCACTTGGGGTGGTGTCCACTCTCAGCTCCTACCACTTGAGCCAACAACCGGGGTAGTGTCCACTCTCAGCCTTGCCACTTAGTACTGTAGGGTGAAGTCTGTCTCAGCCCCATCCCAAGCGGTGTCCACTCTCAGCCCTGCCACTTGAGTACTATAGGATGAAGTCCGTCTCAACCCCATTCCAAGCGACTCACATAACATTAATCCTTGACACATATCTCGAATGCTATCACTCAAGTGTCACCACACAGGTTGACAACCCACATCCCAGGCGAACATCACACAAACATGCCAGTGTCACTGTCACCAATCATGCATCATATAAACTAACATTTGTATGCACATAATTTAAAATACAAAATTCAATGCATATATAAATAACCACTTTGGATAAACCATCCATATGCAACAACCTATCACAGGTCAAATCATTTGTATAAACAAATCATGTATAGGGTCGAACCACCCAAACTAAACCAAATTTTTAAGTAAGAACACTTATAGTAAAACAAAACTTTGGTTAGGAACTCTCACCTTAAACGTATCCCAAACCACCTCAATTTTCGTGCCAGCACCAATCCTCAAGTAATTGTACTAATGCTCAACCTCGAGCCTCAACGGTCCCTAGATATCATATTCATTCAAAAGACTATTAATATTTATTTTTCCCATAATTTTCTCATAATTTTTCCTCATTTTTTTCTTAAAAAAAATTCTAAAATAAATACCTCCTCAAATATTTTTCCATCACCACAATTCATAAAATAATTTCTTGAGAAAAACACTCACCTTGACTTAGTCTCTCAGCCTTCCTCGGTATGTGTTCTCTAACCTCAAAACACTAGCTCGAACAATTTTTTGGCTTTGTGCACGCTCCTCTTGCCCCAAATTAATTCTTAATTTTTTTTTGGGATTTTTTCGAACCTTTTCCTATTTTTCTCCATATTTTTCTTATTTTCTTTTCTTTTTCTTTTTCTCTCACTTTTTTTCTTCTTTTCTTCTTCCTCCCTTCTTCTTTGCTGCGTCCTGCACGTGCATAAGCCCTCGTGGCCACCCCCTGCTACTGCTAAAGCCAGCCTCGCCGGCCTTCCCCGACCTCGCTAGTCTTTGTCACTCGTCGTAGTGGCTACTGCAGCGCCGCTGCTTGCTCCGTCGCTACTTACTGCTCGCAGGCATGCTGCTGAAACTATTAGCCTCTTCTTGCCACGCTGGCTACCTCCACCAGCCTTCGCCTCTGGCCTATAACACCTCGCTCCTAGTTACGGGTGCCACTTGTGAACAATCAACTGAACTACTCACATGCCTGACCATTTGTGAAGGGCGAACTATGTTTTGACACAAAACGCCCTAGGTGAGAACTAGGCTTCGTCATTCCCTTCCCTCAATCCCAGGATCGACTAGCAGATTTGGGCTTTAACTATACCACACATGGCTAATTAATTTTCATTAAGCTTGCCCAATCACCATTTTATTATTTTAATTCTTCTTCTTTCCAAGAATTCCACCGAGCTCCATATATTTCAAAATTTCCAAACCACCCATTAATTTACCAATTTCGAGGAAAGACTCATATAACTTAAATTTTCAAAAATTTTAGCATTTTCTCCAAAAATACTCAAAATCCCTTTATTTTTGAAAATTTCACCAGGGCCCATAATCATTCAAGAAATGCCCTAAAACTCCCCGACTTTTTAAAATTTTTAAAAAAATTGGCTGGCGGGGCCTACTGGTGCACCCGGGGCTCGCACGGGACCCTGCGGTGCGCTACTGGCCGTGAGTCGCGTGCGACTGCTACGTACCCGCGCCTGCACGTCCATGTGCCCACCTGCGCGCCCTGCCTACTTCCCGTGCACCTGTTGCCCACCGAGGCCCCTTGCAGGCCACCTATTGGCCCCAGCTACAGCTACCTTAACTCATTTTTTTTTCTCTTTCTTTTTTCTTGGGCTTCCTAACCCAATTTTTTTGAGAAATTAAATTAAATAAATAATCACTAACAATCACTACATTTCTAACAAAAAATCATATTATTTAACCCTTTTGGTGCTTCCAACAACCCACACCAAATATGAGATTTACACCAATACTTTGGCTTTAACATGCCATAAGCCAATGTCTCACTTTCAAAATAAAATCATACATTCCAAAAATAGAAATTAAACACCATATACCAAAGAGACTACATCCAAGCTTAATACATCACAAGCCATAACAAATACCACAAATATACATCCAAGCATATTAAATCTTCTAAGGCTTCAAGCTTGCAACCTTCCCAACCTCTTGGCATATTAAAAACCCTACAAGGGGAGGATAAAACCTCATGAGTCACAAGCCCAGTAAGGGTGTAATGCATGTAAATATGAATATAACCATGATTATGTATGCCAAATGCATGCAAATAAGGCTAGGTCCATCCATCCTCACAACCCACCAAGGTTTGAGGCATCAACCTACCCCTACCACACTCTAGTCATCCATATGGCCATAAGTCCACTAGAACTCACATTATGCAAGTGTTAACCACTACAAGTGAATGCTACATAAAAATGTTATCAAACATATTTACCAACTTACAAGGCCACCTTCACATGGGGTCATCCCTTACCTTTTCCATTCTTTGAAGCTTTTAAACCCTTCCCAGCTTCCTTCCATCCCTTTTATCCAAGAGATCCTTACACACAAAATAAATCCATATTACTCGAGAAGAAATAAAGAGAGAAGATCTAGCCTTCAAGTGGTTAAAACACAAAGATCTTACCTTTCTTCTTCATCTTCCTCCTTAGAAGATATTCTTCCTTCGTTTACTCTTCTTCTCCTTCTTCAACTAAGCACTTGGCCAAAAAGCTTAGCCTTCTTCTTTACCTCCCCTTTTATAGCCAAAAATTCCCTTTATTCAATTATTTTATTTCCATGGCAAGAATAAATCCTAGCCCTAGGATTTTACTTAAGTTGGAAGAATGCATCCTAGCCCTCCAATTAAGCACAATCCATGTGCCCTTGCAAGACACAAGTCCATCCATCCATTTTGGAAGAACAATCTCCTTCCTTGTGAGAAAACACACTCTTAGTCTTCTTTCAAGACTACATCCTAGCCTTCCATCTTCTTAACCCATGATCTCCACCATCCAAAATCAATTTAAAAAGATTTCTTAAATGAATTGGCAATCCATGCCATTCTCCAAGATCCACTTCTAGCCATTGGATTTATTCTTCTTCCAAGACTCAAGCACAACCATTGGGTCACTTGGAAATTTCCATTTTATTTTCCAATTAACTTAACTTGACTATTTTCAAGACAAGTCTTGAAAGACATAAATCACTTTCTTTTTCATTTAAGAAATTCTCTTCATTTTCACACCATTAATGGATGACCAATTTCTTTTATTTTTCATTTTCTTTTTAGGAAACATCATCATGGCTTGCATTTAATGCTTGAAAGACCATTATCTCTCCATTTTGAATTTCCTTTAAATGTTTATTTTTGCTTCACAAGATTATGCCATGTGTCACCAACCACAATTTCCCCAATTTTTCATTTATTTTGGAATTATTTAATTCTATCTTTCTCTTGGAGGAGAACTTGCCAAGTGTCACCTTTAGACACAAGCTGTTGCCTCCAAGCTTCCATCTCAATCGTCCATTAATTATAAATATAATTTATCAATTTAGAGAAAAATTAATTATTTTATCTAATAATTGAATATTCTCAAATTTTTCTTATTTTTTATAATTTAATTCCTTTATGGAATTCGACTCCAATTTACTAAAAATGCCCTTTGTGAATTATTAATCCCATTTATGTCCCCATAAATACAAAAATAGAAAATTAATTCACTTTTATACTTAATTCCACCTAGGAATTATTTTCAATTTACTAAATTACCTTTTATTAGACTTCACTATCCAAACTGCCAAAATGGCCCTCTCATAGGGCACCATTATTCTCAAAATCCATCACCTTCTCAAGGGCATTTTTGAAAGTTTCTCACTTCCTTTCTTATTCTCCTAACACCAGTAACACTGGGTGTTACACAGCTAGCCTTCCTCACCGGCCATCCCCAGTTGTTGTGCAGCCGCCCCTGCTTCAACCATTTTCATCGTTGCCATCTCTCAGCCAAGCCCGCCTCAACTCTCTACCATTGCTTCACTTCTCATTTCTTCCCCTCTCTTCATCTAATTGCTTCCTATTTATCGCCAATTCACCCACCGACTCCCCTACCTTGACCATCCTTCTTTATGTGAAAAACTCCACTTGTAAAAGAAGGTATGGCCGTGAAGTTCTAGGGTATGGCCTCCACGCACGCCCATATCTATATATATATAACACTATATATTACATTATAATAATAAAGAAATTACTCATTTAAATCCAAATTTCCTCCTTATATCATTTGGGCAATTCCCTAATTTCGATTACACCCTCAAACGTAAATTTCATTCAGATTTAAATACTAAAATCCATAATTAATAACTCCAAGATTACTTGATAAGGACGATTTCGCCTCTGCGCCCTCACAAGACCTTTATTTTATCTAGAAACTATTTCAGAGTTGATCCTTACATAAAATCGAAGCCCCCTTAGAGTTGTCCAAAGGGTTTAGGTTGTCCTTTTTGGGAGACATGCAAAAATTGTTTTTTTTTTAGACCTATGGTGGACATTATGAATTTTGATAATGCCATTTGAGTTGGCCAACCCTTATGGGTTTGAAAGTAAGTCAGCGAAGGTACCAGGAGTCATGACTACTGCATTGTGTGCTAGTGGGCTTAGGAATTCGGAGGTTTGGAAAAGGGGTGATGGAACTGTGATTGCATACATGGGTCGAGGTAGGTCATAACCATGGGTGGAATGCTTCCTAGTGTAGGCATGTGTGTGGTATGGGCTTGCTTAGGAAAGTGTGTTTCCCAAGATAGCAAGCGTGGGGATATGTGTGTTCCCCAGATTTGGCCTTGGGAAGGGAGATTTATTCTTGTTACTGACCTAAACTTCGGCTTAGTGTGCGAATTATTATACACCCCAACTATTGTGAGCAATTAGCTCTGATTTGATTATTCCGAATCTAGCCCTATCACAGATGTTGATATAGTAGTGGGAATGTTTCGACAGTGCTATCTGTGTGAATGGTTCGAGGTCTTCATGATTGCTTGAGGTACCTGTTCTTTCATAGGGATTCGAATGCAGGGTAACGACGGTGGATAGAGTTTTTGAAGGGTTGTGGTTGTGTGATCCAGTACCATCTCGAGAAAATGAACGTGGTGGCTAACGAGCCTACTCTAATAGCCTATTCTAGGTGAACGTGGTGGCTAATGCGGGAATGAGCCTGTTCTATTGACTTGAGAATGGGGACTGGTGGAGGCTTTTTAGCCTGTGGCATTGGATGTAATTCCTGATGGAACATCTATTTACGTCGCTAGCCTAGCGATTCACTCTCATCTGATGAACAGACCTGACAACCTATTTTAGAAGACTCGAAAGTATGGTCATGAGTTGACAATTGGGAAAGGGTCGAAAACCTTGAAACCGATTTTCGGACGAAACGATTTGATTTCTGAGCTAAAAATATGTGCCTTAGGCCAAGAATTAAGGCAAACCATATTGATCGGGGCATGCCAAGAAAGTGTTTGGGAGACACCATATTGAGGAATTTGCTTCGGGAAATAGATTCTGAGTGAGCTATGAAGAGAAATTTCAGGGACGAAATTTATTTTAAGGGGAGGAGGATGTAATACCCCAAAATTTAATATAAAGGTTGAATGTTGCAATAAAGTGTTTATGAAAGTTTAGAGCTAAAGTGTAAACATGAACGGTTTTAAGGCATTAAACCGAACCCAAGTGCAAATATCACAACTTCTAAAAAGGATAGTTTGTTTCCAACAAAAGGAATGAATGCAATAATGAATCCTTATCCTAGAAGCCATGTGTTGGAGAGATAGGATTGGTTGAGAATTTTCCTTAAAGTCTTATGAAGGAATGATGAACTCTACCCTAAAGTCCTTGTAATGATGAGCTTTACTCCAAAAGTCTTAAGGTGCTTAGCTTGGAAGAATGAGATTAGCTTGGAAAGGAAGAGATAATGGCCATAATGGTTTCTTATCTTGGAATTCACGTGAATGTGAGATTTGGAGGTTCGGGATTGGAAGAAAGGAGATGCTTGAATAGGAAGATTGATTGTAATGATTGATTTTTATCCTAAAAGTCTAAACTTGGAGGATTAGGATTGGCTAGGATTTGCTTGCAAAGGAAGAAGATGATAAGGGCTTATCTTGAAGGTGTATTTGGAGGCCTAGGATTGGAAGAAATGGAGGCTTGCTTGAGACGATTGCAAAAATTTCAAAGCTGTGATGATTACTTGGGTGGAAAATAAGTAACTTGGAGGCCAAGTGAAATCTTGAGGATTTGGAAATTTAAAGGCTATATAAAGGGAAGGAGTTAAGGCCACGTGAAGCTAAGGAAAAAGGAAACAAGCAAGTGCAAGAAAAATCAAAGAAAAAGCAAAGAAGAAAGAAAAGGGAGACCTGATTGGAAAACCGTGAAAACAGAAAGGAAACCGAAAAGGTAAGTTGATTATCTTTCTGTAGGGTCGTAGATCATGAAAAGAGGAGTCTGTAGGTTCAAACGGAGAGCGAATCGGATAAAAAATGAGTAAGTTATGGCATTTTTAATTTTCAGTTGCAAAATCCGTAATAGGGAAGGAGATGGCGCGTGACCAACCTTCCGGGGGAGCGTGAGGGCGCGTCTAGGCTCCGTTTGGCCTGAAATTTTCACCGTTATTCTCCTAATTTAATTATCTACAATCCCTATATAAAAATATTTTAAGGTTTGGTTCATCGAAATGTGTGATTTCTGCAAAAACAACCCCTAATGCTTGAAACCGGGCTATAAACCGTGCTATCGAAGGGAAATGATCAAGGTGAGTGGTTCTCGTGCATGCTTCCTCTTGATCATTCTTGGTTTCATTTGTGAAAGGTTCTTATGCATGCTCCTTGATTCCTATTGATCACTCTTGGTTTCCACTTGTGGGTGGTTGTTGCTTACATCTCATGTTTCCCTATTTTCGAGCATTTCTTTCCTATTTTGCTTGCATCATGGAGTTTGTTGTTGTGGTTCATCGATGGGATTAAACGTGACTACTCTTGCACCTAGCTTGTGGTTGCATATCATATTTTCCTTGGTTTGTGCACCGTTTCTACAGGTGAGGCCGTGCCTACTTGATATTCCTTGGTTTGTACATATTCCTTATACTTTGTCTTCCACATACTACTTGGTGATATGATAGTTGCTATTGGTGGATCGAGAATTTGTATATGATGGTTGGCCGCTTGTTGGAGAAGCGTTACGATGATCAGGGAGGGGGCAACCCCGTGCCTACAGGTGGGGCCGTGCCTAGAGGTGAGGCAAGATGGGTTGGACCACGATCACGTGCCTACAGGTGGGGCTGAGACATTTCACACAAGTGCCAACAAGGATGATGGTGATTCAGGGAGACTTCCTGTTATATTGCATTTTACTCTTGCATGTGCTGTTTCTTTCTGTAGTGACTCGTTAGGGGGCCTGGAATTTATTAGAATTTAATTATGAATTTTAAATTTTTAGATTATGTGATGCTGGCCAAATAAATAATTATGGAGTTATTATGGGATTTAAAAAAAATAATAATTTATGAGGAATGGCATTATTGTAATTTTGGGAGTTATGTAATTAGGTGGAGTTTGGATATATGGGAAATATGACCTAATATTTGAATGAGGATAATAAGGAGAAATTAATTTGCGATATTAACGATTTAAAAATCCTATCGGCGTGAGGTTTAGGTCTTTGGGTGTCCAGGGTTTCCTTATATATATGGTTATTAACTTTAGATTTACTCACGCCACAGTTGAAACGAGGGAAAGAGACTAGTAGCTGAGAAGGAGTTATTGCAAAAGGAGAGTTTCTGAGGGAAAGCTCTAAGGAACCAACGTAGAGAATTTTGGTAGCAGCTTTCTGATTTTATTAATAGATTCAGGCAAGTTTCTCCATCTCTCTTTCATTATGATAGGCAAGATCCTCTGTGGTTCTTCTCTGGGATTATATGAATCCTTCCATTCTTTTATTTTGTGGTGCAAAGGATTGTTCATGCATGTTCTTGATATACAGAGGGTCTTTGGAAATTCGTATGACATTTATATCATGTTTTTCTTCTCTTGGGGGTTCTGTAAGTTGAGCAATATATATTTATATGTGCTTATGTTCATGCGTAACAGTGGAGTAATATCTTGCAGAGGATTGGCTATGGGTTAAATCTTGATGTTTCTTGAATTCCCAGCGTTGAGCGAAGTCATGATTTATTCTTTATCGTTTGGGATTGTTCTCTTAAAACTTTCTTTCGGAATGGTGTAGCTTGCAGTGAGTTGATTGATATATATATATATATATAAGAATATGTTCAGTTGCAGAGAGTGCATTATTCCAAGTGGGCATGACCTGTGATTCAATCTATCCTTGTTCGATCCCATAACTCATCCTTTTCTATTGGTTTTGGTCATCCCAGAGTGTTATTTTGAGTGGTGCAGCAGTTATAGGTGAAGTTATATGCATATATCTATATATATAGGTGGCTGGAATTGCAGAGGCGTGTTCTTCGTAAGGAGCTTCAAATAATAAACAGGGGTACTGTAGCAATTGCATTGTAGCACTGATACTGTAGCAATTGCACTGTAGCGCTGATACTGTAGCGATTGCACTGTAGCGCTGGTACTGTAGCACCGAATGTGATTCCAATTAGTTTAATTATTTTTAATTATAATTTAATTATTCCCTCTTAACAAGTTTTAAAATTAAATTCAAAATTGTTATTAATAAAGTTTAATGAGATTTAATGAACACTTATAGTTCATAAATAATTTTTAAGTAAGTTTTATACATCTAGCTTATCCTTAATGTCATAAGACTTAAGATATATTACATAACATTGAGTTTCAATTAAATTAAACACTATTGGATCCATTACTCCAATTAACATAATTATATTTTGAGGCAGTTGAGAAATATGACACATGCATTTACTTGAGATTATTTGAGTTTATGTACATTCATATTGTATACGCATTGAGCATGAGATTACTAGGAACACGTCATATTGTGTGCTAGCACGTATTTGAGCATGTGGCATTTATGCGTCATAGTCTATGAGGGGATCCCATGAGCTCAGTTCTTTGAGATTATCCACTACCGGTAGCGAGGGGCGACAACCCTAGTAATATTATTGAGATGATAATTCCTTTTGTTCGCTCCTTGATATGGAGTAGGGGTGTTTGACCCTAGTGAGTATTTGTTTGCTATTTATGGTTACAGGTTCAACAACCAGCAGGTATGAGACTTCTTCTTTATATATATGGGCCTTGGCTAGTTTTGCATACATACCTGCATGGGTTATGTTTATTTATTCCACAACTATATGAGAACCTACGTAACCATACAAGATTTTCCAATATATTAGTTCTCTCACATTGAGATCAGTTATCCCTCAGGTTATGACCGGTTATCTATGAGTTGTGAGATGAGTCAATCTCGATGAGTTTGACTTTTCTTTGTCTTAGTTTTAAACTTTCTTTCATTGCTTATTACTTGCTGAGTCTTGTGACTGACCTTGTACTCTTCACCATTCCAGGTCATAGCGAGGTAGCTCCTGAGACGGGTCCTAGTAGTAGCAGTGGGGGACGCTAGCAACGTGTACGTGGAGGCCACTCGATGCTTATAAGATTTCTGGGTTATGGTTGACTAGTTTAGAGATTGTCATACATTTTATTTTCAGCATTGAGGGATATTTCATTTAAGTTTACGTTTTGTTGGTTGAGTTTTGCTTGCCTTGAGATGTGGCATAGTTTAACAATTTTATTTCCAGTTCATGAGAACTAATTATTATTATTTTTTTGTATGGGTTTTCTCTTAGTAATTATCGTAGCACTTGGGGTGCTACACTTTCTTTCCTGCCACTCACTTAGATGTAATATCTAACTCGGGTGTTTTTTACTCCTGGGACATTTATCATCCCAGCTTTGTCAGAAGTATCAAGTGTTTCAAGTTGCAAGATCAAAGCGTGGGCAAGGAGGTGGAGCTTCGCTAGCTTTGGGGTTTTGGTTTTATTATGTACTCTTGTAACCTAAGTAATATATTGTGAATAGCAGCTAGGGTACTCAGGGTTGTAAGAGGTGTGTGTATGTGGGTGTTCTACATCTGTACCTACAATGATGTGTTGAGTCATTTTTTTGGAATGTTGGAAATCATGAGCATTTCTTGTGCTTGGAAATGAAATATAGTAGAAACCCGCTTTATTTAGCCTTGGTTAAGCTTGCAGGTTGGATCCAATGCTTCCGTTGGTAAGGGTTTCCATAACGCTCGTAGGTGATGTTAGCTTATATTTGATATCGTTGCGTATTTGGAAAAGTAAGGCGCTACAACAACCTTATGCCGAAACGAGGTAGCAACTAGTAATCCATAATGCAATCAATATGGGAGGTAGCACAGGGGGTCGTGTCTGGCTGGGCAAAATGTATGTTATCGATATGGACAAGAGGGGCATAAGAAGAATAATTATCTAACGAATCAAGCAACACTCCCAGCACCAGAGGTGATTTGCTTCAGATGCAGACAGAAGGGACACAAAGCTAACAAATGCACACAACTGTCCTAGAGTAGAGGCCAGTAGGAGATTCAGAGGCCATCAGCAGTTAGAGGGCCAGGAGCGACACCTTTACCGGCACAACCTGTAACACCCCCTCTCCTAGAACCACCTAGAAGTAGGTGCTACTAGGATATAATAGATAAAATAAATAAAACTCACCATAAAACTAAACTGGAAACATCAACAACTCAACTGATCAATCATGATTGAAAAATCTCAATCAAATTGTAACACAACTCTGATCCATGAGAGGATCAACATAAATTGAAAATAAAACCATTGACTAAGATAATCCCTTAACTGAAATATAAATACTCTTAACTGACAAAACTCCCAGACATCTTTATTCTTGAGCGGCTCCACGTACACATAGTATTGACCAACGCTGCTAGGTCCCACATCTGGTACTCTCCCACTAGGACCTAGAATGGTGAAGAGTACAAGGTGAGGTACAAAGTTCAACAAGTAATAAACTTAAAAGAATAAATGAAGTTGAATTAAAGAATTTCGATACTCATAAAATACTAACTAAACTTGTACTGAGGGACTGATAAATACTGAACGATGCATGAATAAAATATCAATGCACGTAATTTGTAAACTAAATACAGGTAATGCAACTTTGGCTCATAGACCCACATAATTTGAAACACACCTGCTTGATCTAAATCCTGCAATCATAAAAGCTGTAATAACATACTGTGGGTAACATGCCCCTAGCCCCCCTGGTCATCACCAGGCGAGTAGCTCATAAATTGAACTGTAACTGAATCTGGTGGGATACCCGTGGACTAGCCTCCTAGCACGCATAATGCAATGCAATACTCATATACATGCTAGCACACGATATGTAGTGCTCCATAGAAAGTCATGCTCCATGCTCATACTAGAATGTATGCACATAACGTCACATAATAATGCTAAATGTGTCATAAACATCATCAATTATATTGGAATACAAAGATTCTACGAATTATGAGTATGAGCATATTAGATTTATCATATTATGGCATGAGAATTCAATATTTGAAAGTATTGAATATTTTAATTTAAATAAAACTTGAATTAAAATTCACTAGAAGCAATATTTGAGTTGCTGGAAAAACCATTCGGATATGAAAGAAGGATATCTGGATATGAAAGAGGATATCCAGATATGATGAAGGCTCATCTGGATACTCTGACAAATAAAACACGGGCTATTCGGATATGATCTAGGTCATTCGGATATCTCACTAAGTCATTCTGATGCTACAGGAGACTATTTGGATATGAAAACTCAATTTATGAGAGAGGCATCCGGATATGAAATAAGACATCCGGATATGCTGGACCCATCCGGATAGAAGAAAAGGACATCTGGATATTAACTTGACCTATCTGGATGCATGAAAAACCCATCCTGATATCACACACAAAAATATTTGGACACATCCGGATATGGTACAAGTTATCTGGATATGTAATACCCAAGAAATTGGGATTATTTGAGAATAAGTATCTTATTAGAAAAATAAAATTTCGGGGAAGATTGGTATCTAAATACCTCAAAAAATTGACCGAATCAACTGTAGGGACTGTCCTGGAGCCGAGATATCTAAGGGAAATGATACGGTATTGATGAGCACTTCGAGGCATGATTTATGACATCAGAATAAATTTGATCGGGAACGATTTTCGGTATAGCTAAATTATAACTTCGATTCAGGCTGAAAAACTAAATCATCATAGGGGACTCCTGGGAAGTCAACGAAATCCTGGAGGGCTCCGATTTTGCATAAGGATCAACCCTGGAGTGATTTAAGGATGAAACAAAGGTCAAGTGATGGCACATGGACGAAATTGTCCTTATTGAGTAAGTTTGAAATTATTAATTTTGGATTTTCGGCATCGTAATGTAAATTAATTGAATGTTTGAGGATGTAATTGTAATTAGAGAAATACTCAAGCAAATTACAGATGAAATTGGGTTTAAATATATAATTTTTTTTATTATTATATATAGTGTTATGTATATATGTAAAATGTATATAGGGATATGCGCATTACAACACTTTGAGAGACAAATTGGCTCTTTGTTTGAGAGCAATTGGCGCCGAAAGGTTGCAAACAAATTACCACTAATTAAGGGCATTGGAATTATGAGAGCTTGCAGAGAGCGTGGTGGCCAAGGAAAAATTAATTCGGTGCATTGACTATAAATGGAGAAAGATATGGGAGGCTGCAAAAGGAAGAATGACAGAGAGAAAGAGAGAGCTTTGGCAAAGAGATTAGAGAGCTTTGGCTGGGCGAGGAAGCGAGCGAGCAATGGCAGTGTGGTGAGGCCGAGGCCGGCCAGGCTTGGTCACACCACGATAGCAAGCTTGGGTGGCCGGATGCCCGTGACAGGCTAAGGAAGTTGGCGGCGACGCTAGGCAGCAGTAGAAGTAGCGGCTGGTGGTGGCTGGTTGCGTGTAGAGGAGGCTGATGGCGGCTATGGCCGTGAACAGCAAGTCGCACAGCGAAGTAAGGGGGCGCTTGAGCAGATCGCGACGAAGGCTGGCGAGATCGGGGGTGGCTAGTGTGGCGGCTGGCAAGACCATGGAGACTAGCAGGACTGCGAAGGAGGGCCAGTAGAGTTGGGCCATGCGTGCGCATGGCAGTGTGCATTGCAGGGGCTGGAGGTAGAAGATGAAGTGAAGAAGAAAATAAGAAAAGAAAAGAAAAAAGAAAGAAAAGAAAAGAAAAGAAAGAAACAGGAAAAATGTTGAAAATGCTGAAAAATTCTATACAAATAAGAAATGGATATTTAATAATATTATGGAGATTTTGGTGAGAAAAATTGTTCGGGCACACGTTTCGAGGTGGTGTATGAAAATTGAGAAGGCGCGTGAGGATCGAGACGGTGCACGAAAATTAAGATGGTGCGCGAGAATGAAGGTGGTGCACGAGAATTGAGGTAGTGTACGAGAATTGAGACAGTGTGCAAGAATTGAGGTAGTGCACGAGAATCGAGGATTTACCCGTATTTCGATGTCAAGACATGCATATCATGAAAAGCCTGAGAGGCTAAGTTAAGGTGAGTAAAATTTCTTAAAAAAATTCAAAAATTCAGGAATGTTATTTTACGGATTGCTATAGTAAAATATTTGAGAAATATTTAGTTTGGATTTATTAAGGAAAAATAGAAAGAAATAGAGAGAAAAACAAAGAAAATGAAAGAAATCATGAAAAATGGGTTTTAATATTTATTTAAATAAATATGATGATTAGAGTGCTTTGAGGCTTAAGTTGAAGTGACTCATGCAAAAATTGAGGTCGGGCACGCAAATCTAGGCGATGCGTATTGTTCGAGGTGTGCTAAAATTCGGACATCAAGTGAGTGGTTTTATTCCGAGAACTTATATATGACGTGTTTGCTTCATTATGCATGATATTTATTGAAGTTATGATCATTTTGTCATATTGCATGGAAAGTCATGATTTTTGTATGGCACGATATTATTGTCATATTGATACTCATACATGGGATTGGGATGTCGTCCCGATAGTATAGCCGTAATTCCTTCAAGGGCAAATGATGGAACAACGTTAGGATTATCCTGAAAGCAGGTCAAGATTCTGCCTAGGGTTCCGTGCTGGGCTGGTGGGACAAGGAAGTTACACTAGGGCATATGATTATTTATGTTATTGGATCATGTATTCATGTATCATGTTTCTAAACCCTCACTAGAAGATTTACCTTCTAATTGGGTTTGCCCCTGGAACATTCAAACGTTCTAGTTAGGATTTGCAGCTATGAAAAATGGATGATTGATGACGTGGCCGATGGTTTCGATGAGTTGTTCCGGTATATGCTCGTTCGTGAGGATTTATGATATGTTTTTAGTCATGATTAGAAGATTATATTATATTGAAGATCATGAGTAATTGTTACGATTTAATGTATTTTTGAGGAATCGTCAGATTGTATCTAAGGTGTTTAGTTGTTATCTCTTGATAATAAGTCTCCATGTTTTTAAATATTTGATGATACGATGGTACAAATTTTTGTGTTATGATTAAAGCAAATTTGATTATATACCACATCAGGTTTCGATTTTAAGTTTCTGCATTTGTGATGATTCTCTGTCTTAACTTATTGGTTCTTATTTTGGTATGTTGAGAAGGTAAAACGGGATTGTCAGGAAATGATTTATATTGAAAAAAAAATCTTGAAATTCCTAAGTTATTTAACGCTTGGAAAAGCGGGGTGTTACAGGATATTACTCATAAGCATCATTAGACCCATTCGGATACGATACAAAGCATTTGGATATTATAAGGGTCATCCGAATACGAACAAGGGCCATCCGGATACTACTCACAGAGCACAAACAAGCTATCTAGATATGAGCACAGGCCATTCGGATATAACAAAAGCCATTCGGATATAACAAAAGCCATCCGGATACACACTGTACTATCCAGATATCACTCACAAAAATCTTTTTGACTCATTCGGATAGCCTCTAGCCCATCCATATATCACTCACATACTCTGAAAAATCCATTCGAATACGAAGGAACTCATCTGGATGTCTGCAAATTAATAACCCAAAAATGAACGATTACAGAGACTTCATTCTTGAAACAAACTTACAAATCTACACCATTCTGAAAAAAATCTTGGGAAAACAAATCCCAATCGACATGAAACAATATCAAGGATGATTCAAAGATTATGTTTGATTGAATCCCTATAAAGAATAATGCACATCTTGCTCATGCACTCTCTGTTCGTGCATATAGACATACATATATATATATCTATATACTAACTATAAAAATTTGAGAATCAAACTGAAGAATCTTGGATAAACTAGGAATATTACTGAAACATGATCCCGTAAGAAAGGTTTATAGGGATGGATACTTGCCTTAGGATTCTTGATCAAACAATTTCCAATGAAAATCTCTTATGCAAAGCAACTTCTACAACTCACAGACTTCTTGGCTCTCTGCTCCTCACGCGACGTGAAGAAAAATATGGATTATGTGCTATATATATATAAGAAGCCCTAGACACCACAACTCCTTACTTCTCTTGGAGTCCTTATTCTTAGTTAACTTGGAGACTTCAAACCTTAACCTTCTCACGCATGGATTCTTCCTTAAATACATAAAATCATTAAATAAATAATTCCTAATAATAAGAAATTATTATTAAAACTCTAGAATTATCATCCGCTCTCGCATTTATTTTTCACATAATTAAAATGAAATTAAATGCTATTCCTTATTTAAAATCCATAAATTGCCACATTAAATATTTAATTGGCGAATTCTCTTAAGCCAAAAATTAAATAAGCAATTAAATAATTTTTAAATAAATTCTCGGCTCTCTAATGGGTCGTTACACAGCCAGTAGCTCAGTATCCACCTCCTATGGAGAGGTAGGTGTAGGGTAGGGTCTATGCTCTTATCACAGCAGATGTAGAGCAAGGCAATGGTACTATCCAAGATATTTTATCCTTATATGGTCATGATGTATGTGTATTATTTGATACTGGTTCTACCCATTCTTTTATTGCACTACCTACTGTATGTTATGTTCCCCATTCCCGAATTTTTTTGCCGTATCATTTGATTGTGTCTACACCGGGAGATAAGATTATGGTGGCAAGAGAAATGCTTGAGAACTGTGAGATCGAGGTACATGATAAGAAGCTATTGGGAGACTTGGTAATTCTTGATGTTAGGGATTTTGATTTGATCTTTGGCATGGATTGGTTGTCACGACATTATGCAAGAGTTGACTATCGATGGAAGATTATCGACTTTGAACTACCTCAACAACCAGTTCTTATCTATAGAGGTGTTAAGCTTGTGTCTACAATTCCTATGATCTTGGTGATGAAAGTAGAGAAGTTGATGCGTGAAGGATGTGAAGCTTATGCAGCTTTTGGACCATTGACAAGGGTAGCAAGAGAAAGATGTACGATGTGCCAGTAGTACAAGATTTTCCAAATGTTTTCCCTGATGAGCTACCAGAATTACCTTCCTAGAGAAAAGCGGAGTTTACTATTGAGTTATTACCTAGTACATAGCCTATCTCTACATATCGAGTGGCACCTAATGAGGTAAAAGAGTTAAAGGCCCAACTAGAAGAATTAATAGAAAAAGGTTTCATCTGACCCAATTCATTCCCATGGGGCGCACCAGTATTGTTTATGAGGAAGAAAGATGGATTCTTGAGATTGTGTATAGATTATCGCTAGTTGAATCAGGTGACAATGAAGAATAAGTATTCTTTACCTCGAGTGGATGACTTGTTAGACTTATTGCGAGGAGCTAAAGTGTTCTCAAAAATAGATTTGAGATTGGGTTACCATCAAGTGCGAGTTAGAGATGATGATATTCAGAAGACCGCATTTATGACTCGCTATGGACACTACGAGTTTGTGGTGATACTATTTGGGTTGACAAATGCCCAAGCTATTTTCATGAATTTGATGAACTAAGTCTGCATGTATTTAGATTGTTTCATTATTGTCTTCATAGATGATATTCTAATTTACTCACCCAGTGTAGAGGAGCATATGGAGCATCTTACTTTGGTACTACTATAACACTAGGTGTTATGAGTGTTTAAGGGTAATAGAGAATAAATTAGGAATAGAGGCATTGGGGAATTTCCAAAAATGCCCTTGAGGAGAAAAAGGGATAAAAAGGAAATTTAAGGCTTCTTGGAAAGGACAATTTAGTAAAATGGATAAATTTGCCATCAAGGGTAATTTGGTAATTTGAAAAATAGCTCCATGTTGGGAATTTAATTGGTGAAAAATTTCCCTAATTTTGGTTTTGGATATATGGAGATATTAAAGAAATAAAGAATGGCTAATCAAGTGTATGGGTGGCACTTGGTAAGATCTTATTAAAAGAGAAGTGAGATTTAATTAAAAGAAAATAGGTCATTCTTACCTTTAATGAGAGCCATTATTATATTGAATAAAGAAGATGCAAAAGAAAATAGAAAATGGTTATGCATTTATGGGAATAATTAAATAAATGAGATTTAAATAGAAATTAGTCATTCAAGATGATGGAATGAAAATTGTCTCATTAAATAATTGGGAGAAATTAGAAATTCAAGATGGATCCAATAGATGAGATTTGGTATTGGAATGAGAATTGATCCAAGGGCCACAAATGAGTCTTGAAAGTTGGCATGGATTGCCAACATAATTGAAAATTAATTTTAAAGGATTAGAATGGATGGTAGAGATCATTCTTGGATAAGAATCAAAGGCTAAGATGGTGTTTTCTTTAAGCAAATGGATTGTGCTTTTTTGAATGGTAGAGATTCAATCTCCATTTTAAATCCATGTCTAAGATTAAAGCTTTTTTAAGCAAGGATTGTGTTTCTATTGGAGGGCTAGGATTTGTTCTCTCAACCCAATAAGATCCAAGGGCTTGGATTAAATCTTGGAATGAAAATAATTAAAGAATAAGGAAAAGAGAAGTAATATAAAGAGGAAGGAGTAGAAGGCCAAACGTTTTGGCCAAGAATGCAATTAGAAGAAGAAGAAGAAGAGAAGAGGAAGGAAGGTAAGATTCGTGAACTTTATTTTTTTATAAAAGAGAAGAAGAAGTCTTCTTACGCCTTCTCATCTCTTAGTCTTAGGGATCTTCTAATGTTCAAGGAAAATTTTCTTTAGGTTGTTGGAAGCAAAAAAGTTCTTGGAAGCAAAAGTTTGGCAAACATTTAAGAGTTAAAGGTAAGGGATGACCCAAAGGGTGGTGGTCTTGCATGTTTAGTAAGTGTTTGTTTATGAGTTTCATGTGGTTGCAAACATATGTGCATTTGTGTGCTCTAGTGGACCTGGAGGACTAGGAGTTTGGGAAAGGGGTCGGTTGAAGCCTCCACCTTGAGAGGTTTCGAAGGCTAGGATGACTACCCATATTTGCATCACATCTTGCATGACATGTTTACTTATGCTTTCATTTACTTCGCATTGCACCCTTACTGAGCAATGGCTCATAAGGTCATTTTTAGACCTCTTGTAGGTGGTGAAAGCTTCAAGGGAAAGGGTATTTTGGAAGGCTAATGCCTATGAGCATGGAAGACTAGTTGTGTAGTCTTTATACTTTGTAATGGTGGTTTAAAGCTTGATGAAGTTTAAACTTGGATATGTATCCTATTTTTGGGGTATGTTGTGTAAAGCACCTCATGGGTTGTATGGCTTTATTTGTGGGTGAATATGGGAGATTTATATGTTTTATTTTATACATATATAAGTTCTGGAAGGTATGGGTTTAAAAGGAAAAAAAAGAAAGAAAGAAAGAGCAAGGTTGCTGCAGCTACCCAACAGGGTGCGTGCACAGCCGATAGCCTGCACGCGTGGCAGGGGAGCGACCAGCGCACTGGTGGCGCGTTGTGCGCTCGAGCTGGTACCCTTTGTCGATTTTCCTTCATTTTTTTAAAAAAAATTTATGGTAAAAATATGGGAAAATGGTGGATTTTGGGCTGCAAAAATAATTATTATATTAATATAAATTTTGAAGCATTTTTGGGAAAAAAATTTGATCTTTATAGAAAATAAAATAAATGAGTATTTTCCTTGAATTTGGGACAATGGATTGAAGAAATTGATGTTTTGAGTTCCAAAAATTTATTTATTAAATGATGGAAATTTGGTGCATTTTGGAAAAATAAATGGAGGTTTGGGTAAGGAAAAATTGATTAAATTTTTCAAAGGGAGATTAATCCAAATATTTTCTAAGGAAATTTGGGAATGAGAAAATGGGTTAATAATTGGGGCAAATATATTTTTCTAATAATTAAGGTCTTGAGCCATAGTGAAGTAAAGCGAGTTGTGGTTTGGTTGTTTTTTGTCGAGTCCTGGGTAAGTCATCCTTGGCTAATCATTATGAGCTATAAAAGGGTAACGCTCACCAAGGTTTCAGGTTTAATTCCGCGAGGTCTTTTTGATATGCCCTTTCTTGAATCCTTGAGTGAAGCGAAGGGAGGGGCGAAGCCTAGTTCCCACCTAGAGCGCTTCTAATTTAAACATAGTCTGTCTCTTCATTATTACCTTGGTGTGTGAGTAGTCCGGTTGATTATTCACTAGTGACACCGATGGTGGGAGCGGGGCGTTATAACTATAGAGGTTCAGGGAAGAGCAATTGTATGCTAAGTTCAGTTAATGTGAGTTTTGGCTCACTCAGATTGAATTTTTAGGTCATGTTATGTATGGTGATGGCATTTTAGTTGATTCAGACAAGACTAAAGTAGTTATGGATTGGCTGAGACCAATGACAATGACAAAGATACGTAGTTTTCTGGAACTTACAAGCTATTATAGGTGATTCATTGAAGGATTTTCTCGTTTATCTTCTTTTATGACTAAGCTAACAAGGAAAGAAGTGAAGTTTGAATGGAATGACGCATGCGAACATGCTTTCTAGGAATTAAAGCAAAGGTTGACTACTGCACTAGTTCTAGCCATACTAAAAAGTGGAGAGAAATATTCCATATACAGTGATGCATCTCATTCAAGTTTGGGTTGCATATTGATGCAAGATGGTTGAGTTAATGCTTATGCTTCAAGAAAATTGAAGAAATACAAGGTGAACTACCCTACTCATGATTTGGACTTGGCAGCAATAGTATTTGTATTAAAGATATGGTGATATTACTTGTATGATAAGAAAGTTGAGATTTATATAGATCACAAGAGTTTGCATTATCTCTTATCCCATAAAGAATTGAATATAAGGCAAAGGTGTTGGGTTGAGTTATTTAAAGACTTCGATTGTGAAATTTTATACCATGCATATAACACCCCGCCTTACACGGGCGCGTCACTATAAGGCAATACCTGGGAATCTTTTTTTTTTTTAAAGTTCATCACGCGCGCTGTATTAAGAACAATCTTCACATGAAGATAACACACACAACACATATGTTGGCCGACACTTGCGGTGATTTCAAGAATAATCTTCACATGCAGATATGATCCCGAGAACCCCAGTCTTGCCCGTTTAACTAACAAGATCAATAGTCTTAATCTCAATGAGACATAGTATAACACAACAGATTAAATAACATCAAAATATCGTGGCCTACCACAAGTTTCATATAAGGTGTTCCACTCCGAAATACATATTATAAAACTTCCAAATGATGACAACATTATCATACAACCGTTCATACATATACCAACAGATACTATCGCCACAAAATGATACCACGACTATCATACTAGATACCATTAGCCCTCAATTGGCCACGTTCTAGCCCTCATAGCAGTCCCTGACTGGAACGTTGAATGTTCCAAGGGCATAACCCATATTAGATGATAAAATATCTAAATGATGGCATGATATAGTTTACTGAATGCATGAAAGACATACGAACATGGCATATACAGACCATAACAACATGCAACATGTCTAACTTGAGAAATCTCCCTGGCATACTCAACCTCCCGTGGAAAATCCATTCCACACACCTTTGGGGTTGACCTTGCCTCGACATACTTAATCCCTGGGTGCCCTACCGTGTCACCCGATCAATGGGATTAACTTTGCCCCATTCTCAAGAAGACCCAATCCTGTCCCCCATGGACATAACGACGACACAAAAATTGATACATTGATGATATGAAAAACCACACGCCATGCACTGACTTTTTTACAAGTAAAAAATAGTTGATGCAATATACCACATATTCAATATGCATATGATGTCACAAATACATAAGTAAAACGCCTATGCATAACATCCCAAGTTCTGGAGGGTATAACCTTTCACTTGAACTGGTTCCATCACATGCAATCTTACGCTCGGGAGGGTAAAGCCATTGACCTAAATCCACTACACGCACACTAACATACTTTCAAGACAATGGTAAGATTGGAATCAAACCACTCACCTTAATTCAGAAAAAGCTTATTTTTGCTTTGAAAAGTGTGCCACACTTCAAAAATCATGCAATCCTTCCCTCAAATAGTCCAGTCATTTCTTGTTTACCATTATGACTCTAGAAATCAATATTTCTATTTTTCCCATAATTTCCTCAAATTTTCCTATTTTTTTCCTATTTTCCAAACATTTCTTTCCTTCGAAAATTCATAATAAGAACCTAACACCCAATTTCACCAAATTTTTTTGCACCAATATTTCTAAAATAATTTTAGCAAAATTATAAAATTAACTTTGGAAGAAAACATCACCTCACACGGCACCCCTAGCCTCGGCGAGTGAAGCCCACGCGTAGCCGATTTCGATCGTTTTCTCCAGCGATGGCAAGCTTCCGACAACCTCCTATGGCCAAAACAACTATAGGGGCTTGAAGATCTCTTTGAGAAGACCTAGATGGACCCTTCATCTATCTGAAAAAGTAACTGGAAAAGAGTTTAAAACCTAGTTGCAAGTCGCGGCTCCGGCGAGCCTGATTTTCTGGCTACTTCGTTAAAACCCCACTAACTCTACACCAAACGCCTCCAAACTCTCCAGAAATTCTTCCCAGCCCTCAAAGAACAAAAACCCCTTATCGGTGAAGCTCGCTTCAAGCAAAAACATGACCAATTTCTTCAACTTACCCTTTGAAACCCTCGGCCCTCTTCCTTTATTTATACCTATTTTTGAAGCAAAATCCCGCCAAATCTCACTTGTTCTTATCCCTTAAGCCCAAATTCTTCCTTTAATACCATCGAATAACCCTAAATCATGAGAAAATAGCTTCAAAAAATCTGATCAAATTTTTTATCCCGTCCACCATTAAAACCGGTCACTTTGTAGCCATTTCCGACCATTGACGACCACCACTCGCTTCATCATCACCTGGAGGCTATCCCCAAGCCTCCAGGTGAGCTTCCCGATGCCACAGAGTGGGTGGTCGGCGGCCACAGTGCGGCTGGTCGATTTCACACCATGGAGTTTTTCATTTTGGCACTTTTGCCCCTTGATTATTTTCCAACCTTATTTCTCCCTTATCCATGATGGCCCTAGACTTTTCGTTAATTCCTCTACTACCCTTAAGTTCCAATTTATTCATTTCCCTCAAGAACTTAAAAAATCTTCAATTTGACCTCCCTTGGGCAATTTACATAATCTGCACTTTTGCCCGGATGCCTTTAATCGCGTGTTTTCGACCTTGAGCCTTCGTGAATCTCTTAATTTTTTCAAATATCACTAATTTGGACAATTTTACCTTCATTGACTTGCTTTGATATAGTCTCTAGCCTTTCATTCATGTTTTGGATATTGCACTTTGGCCCGAAACTATAAATTCCATTTTGACCCTATATTTCCTAGAATACCTTTAATATTAAATACTGGGTATTACAATGCAAAAAAGGCTAATGTGGTAACCAATGCTTTGACTAGGCAAGAAGCTTCTATGGATACAATGATGGATCAAGAATGGAAGTTATTGGAGCAATTGAGTGCTTTATCAATTTCAGCCCCAGAAGATAGTTCAGTGATGAGTTGCGCCTATATGAGAGTACAAGACATGACAATCAAAAGATGAGAAGTTAGCTTAGATCTTAGTTGATATCGAGAAATTTTTCCTTTTAGGATATACGCTATGAGGTGATGCTATACTCTTATTTCGAGGACGTACTTGTATACTTAATGATGGAAATCTTAAGCAAGAGATTTTGAATGAAGCACACAAGACCAGTTATACTATTCATCTAGGTGTTGCGAAAAAGTACCACGACCTTAAGCGACAATATTGGTGGAGCAGTATGAAGAAAGATATAGCTAAATATGTTTCACAGTGTTCAGCATGCCAACAAGTTAAAGCGGAATATCAGAAACCTGCAGGGTTATTACTTCCATTACCTATTCCAGAATAGAAATGGGATAATGTTGCTATGGATTTTGTGATAGGTTTGCCCAGAACGACAAGAGGCTATGATGTGATATGGGGTGATTATTGATTGTTTGACCAAATCAACCCATTTTTTGCCTATTAAGAAGATTTATCCACTGAATAAATTTACAAAAAATTATAGCGAGGAGATCGTGAAATTACACGGTGTTCCATCTAGTATTGTATCAGATCGAGATCCTCATTTTAGTTCTCATTTTTGGGGAGCTTTGCATGATGCACTAGGATCTCAATTGAAGTTTAGTACGACATTTCATCCGCAGACAGATGGTCAGTCAGAGAGGACTATCAGGACTCTGGAAGATATGTTGAGAGCTTGTGTTCTAGACTTCTAGGATAGTTGGGATGAGCATTTACCTTTGGTTGAATTTGCTTATAATAATAGTTTCCATGCAAGTATTAGGATGCCACCATATGAGGCTTTATATAGGTGACTGTGTCAATTGTTTATATGTTGGGAATAGATTGGTGATAGGGCTTTATTAGGTCTTGAGATTGTGGAGTAGATGACAAAAGATTCGAGTTATCAAGGCCAGAATGAAAATAGCAACAAGATAGACAAAAGAGCTATATAGACAAGCGGCAATGAGACCTCGAGTTTGAGGTAGGTGACCGTGTTTGGTTGAAAGTCATGCCTATAAAAAGAGTACACAGAGTTGGCATAACAGGGAAGCTCAGTTCCCGTTACATTGGTCCGTTTGAGATTTTGAAGTGGATAGAGACTTTGGCATATGAGTTATCTTTTCCACCCCAGTTGTCCCATATGCATAATGTGTTTCATGTTTCAATATTAAGGAAGTATGCGGCCGATCCTCAGCATGTAATTGATTTTCAAACTCTTGAAGTTAGAGAAGATGTGTCATATGAAGAGATGCCTATCAGTATTTTAGAGTGAAAAGAAAATATTTTGAGGAACCGATCAATTGCTCTTGTAAAGGTGCAATGGCAGCGACACTCGTCAGAATTTTGAGTAACCAGGTGCGAATTTTGAGGACTAAATTCTTTTAAGGAGGGGAGAAATTGTAACTACCCATTAAAGGGGTTAGATTAAGAATTATTTAATTGCATGCTTAATTTTGCATTAAAGGATTTTTTTTGAAGAATTTTTGTCAAATAAAAATTCAAAGTGGCAATTTAGGAATTGTAAGGCAGAGAATAACATTTTATGGCATTTAATTATGTGAGAATAAATGTAAGGACATGATGGCAATTTAAGAATTTATTATTAGAATTCAATTATTAATTAAGGGATATTGTGTGTTAGAGAGGATCTGTGCGTGAGGATTAGAATTGGAAATCTCCTAGTTGTATTAGGGAAGTGAGAAATGACTTTTAGGGTTGCTTCTTATATGTATATATAGCCATAGGATGCATAGCTTCTTCATGCCGTGAAGAACAAAGAGTTCAAGTGGTAGCAGTGTCTTTGCATAGGAGATTTCCATTGAAATCATTTGAGGAATCCGATCAAGATCAATGCAAGTATCTTCCCTTTAATCCCTTCCATTACAAGTTCATACTAGTTTCATTTTTAGATTATTCAAGAAGCCTTCATTTGGTTCTTATATTTTAACAATCAGTGAGTATATATATGCACGAGTAGTGAGTATTTTGGCAAAGTCATGCATGTTTCACTTCATTGATTCTTCAGGATATGACCTTTGATTCATCCTTATGTTGTTTTATATCAACTAGATTGTTTTCTTAAGTTTTCATTTGGAATGGTGTAGCTATGATAGCTATTACTTCAAATTTCAGTCTTTGTTAGCGTTCATGTTCGTCAAATTTAATTGCAGATATTCGAATGTAAGTCCCCAGATCTAGATGGGTTGATCATCGTTTGTGAGTAGCATCTAGATAGGTTCATGCATATCTGAATGGCCTATTTGATTTTTGTCAGTGACTTTCGAATGGCCTTTGTTTGTATCCGGATGACTTTTATATATTCGGATGTTTTATTCCACATCCGGATGCGCCTAGTGTTAATTGAGAGTGATATCTGGATGCTTTATGTTGTATCTGGATGAGCTTAAGGCTTTATGTGAGTGATATTCGGATACCTTGTATCGTTTCTGGATGTGTCTAAAGTTCTTCGAGTGTGATATTCGAATGGTTTGTTCATACATCCGGATAGGTCAAGATGATATCCGGATGACTGGCCTGATATCTGGATGCCTTTCTCAGAAGTTGAACATCATATTCGGATGCTTTTTTTCTTCTATCCGGATAGGTCTAGCATATCCAGATGCCTTGTTTCATATCTGGATGCCTCTCTCATAATTTGAAATCAATTCGAATCAACCTCCTGTAGCATGTGAATGATTTAGTGAGATATTCGGATGGTCTGAATCATATCCGGATGTCCTGTGCTATATCCGAATAGCCCGTGTAATTATGGCCCAGTGTATCCAAATGAGCCTTCACCATATCTGGATGTCTCTCTTATATCTTCATATCCTTCCTTCGTATCCGGATGGTTTTTTCTAGCAACTTAAAAATGGTTTCCAGATAATCCCAATCCAAGTTAATAATTAAATAAAGGTTTAATATTCTCAAATATTGGAACCTCATGACATTTATGATAAATGTAACACGCCCATAACTCGTGAATCATTGAATACCAATATATAGGCGATGATCATATGTCACAATTAGCATTATTATGTGACATGTATGGTTTTGTGTGCGTATATCTTGGTATGAGCTTGGAGCATGACTTATATGGAGCACTTCATATCGTGTGCTATCATATATATGAACATTGCATTATACGCGTCAGGTGGCTAGTTCATGAGGATCCCATTAGTTTTTGCTACAGTTCTGTTATGTGTTGCTTGCCTGGTGACGACCAGGGGACTAGGGGTATATTGACCACAGTATGTGCTTATAGTTCTTATGATTACAGGATTCAGAACAAGCAAGTATGTATTACAGATTATGTGGGCCTATGAGTCAAAGTTGCACTACTTGCATTTATTTTATAGTTTGTGTGCATTATCATCTTGTAAATGTAAACAGATAGTGATTATTATTTTACCTCAGTACAAGGACAGTTAGTATTTTTATGAGTATCGATATTCCTCAATTTAGCTTTAGTTATTTTTTTCAAGTTTATTACTTGCTGAGCTTTGTAGCTTACCTTGTACTCTTTACTATTTCAAGTCCTAGCAGGGGAGTACCAGATGTGGAGTCTAGCAGTGTCGGACAATAGATTGTGTACGTGGAGTCACTTAAGAATGAAAGATGTATGGGAGTCTTATTGAGCTTTGTCAGTTTAGAATTATATTATATTTCTAGTTGAGGGATTACCTTAGACAGTTATTATGATTTTCAGTTTATATTGATTCAAAATTTTATTATAGTTGACTAAGATGTTTTAGTAATGACCAATTGAGTTATTTATGTTTCTAGATTTTAGATTATGATGAGTTTTATTTATTTTATCTCTTTTTCCTCGAAACATCTCTTATGGGGTGGTTTTAGGAGAATGGGTGTTACAAAAACGAAATGGGTTCAAAGAAGAGAAACTCTCAAGATTGACAGTCTCACTATCAATAGCTATGAGAGAAGCGGGAGGAGCAATAGGGATGGGAGCTAGGATGATCAGTTTCATGCACTAAAAATGGAGAGAAAAACGAGCCTAGGGTTGAGAGAAAATCTCACACAAAAGGCTAGGCAAAAAGCTCTCTTGTTTTTCTATTCCATTCCTTTTATATTCAAAAGCACACAAACCCTAATAGCACACATCCTCCAAATCGGACAAAAGACATGGAGGACAAGCTGGGGAACAAGGAGAAGACCACAATGACGCACACCATCCTTCCCTCGTCTGCCCTTGCCACGTGCTCTAACTTTTTCGTTACATAAAACGACAAACAGATGTGAAAATCGATAGAGGGATCGACAGAAACTATCGACAATTTACAAAAAACTGTTGACAGTTTCTTTATTATGTCAAAGGAAACTGTCGACAGTTTCCTCATGTTGTCGACAGTTTTGGCCCCCAATTCCCAAACTTTCATATATTGCATCTAGGCTCGCTATTAACTCTTAATAGCACTTTCATTATCTCATAATGACATTTAGGCCCCCGTTAACTCTACGGCATACTCGTCAACAGTTGACGATTGCTCCTTATAATTAATCACTTAAAACCCAGCTCGTTAACTCTTAACGGTAAACGTTATTAATTCTTAATGACGATTTCAACCTTAACCACTTAGTCAATCATCACACTTGGATATGCGTGTGACCTTTTAGATTCACTACTAAATAGCAATCGGGACGCACCAACACTTTAAAGCTGACCAAACGACTTTAGTCTACAACGAGGATCTCTCCATGTCCTCAATGTACCCCAAAAAACCCTAAGTGAACTCTGGTATTATGTTAGGGTGATCCTACCAGTAATGAAGTCTTACTTTAGAATAGAACCTATTTAGGCTTTCGATTCCCATGTACTATAATCCCTCAATTAGTTATCATCCCGATCGAGTGAGAGTCATGGATTAATCAAACTCGCTAACTCGATGACTATGCCAAAATCAGTGTGGTGAGATTGAGATAACACATCGAAACTCTTTCCAACATTGGAACACTTTTCAATCAAGTGTACCATTGCCAGGGGTTTCTATAATCAAGACCACCACTGATTGCATAGGATGTTCACCTCATGTCGAAGGTCGATGGATCCCATGAGCAATCATCTACCTCTACATGAACCACACAGTGCATCTTGCACCCGGTAACTAGATGGTTCTTAGCAATGATAAATCTTGGCACTGACACATGAGACAACTGTGTTGCCTCCGATCAAAGGACCAGTAACACAATCAAAGCCTGTGATAAACCATAGATTCTCTCAGCTATGTGATTTATCACGTGCGCCACATTCAGTAAGTGTTCCGCTAACATCTACCCACATGTATACTATATCCATCTCATAGATTTTGACATGTGACTCACCATCCTTTATTATTAGCATGTTATACTAATCAAAGGTAGTATCTGATGTGCCAGTTCGTACTCGACTAATCATAGTCCCCATTTGAGAACTTTAAGGACTGAGAATTATCATTAAGATATCCTTATTACAAAGGTCAATTGTCACATATTCTTAACACTTAAGAATAAGACCTTAAATAGGAAATCTAAGGACTCATTCATATATAATGATTGGAGAGCTATGAATGAAGATATGATCTCAAAATATGAAAAAATATTTTGTTTTATATATATATATCTATATATATATATTGAAAGAATTACATCATTTGTCCTATAATTATAAATGTCATATGCCACCTAAATCTAGCGGTAAGGCACCAACACTTCAAGTTAACCAATCAAATTGATATTCTTGAGTACATGGTCTCCCACATAAATGTATTCAGCCATCTTGGCCTTAAACAATTGCTTAGATATCTCTTATCTAACCATTTGACTATGTTCCCCATAGAGCTCTTACAGATTCAAAATCATGCTAGAGCGTTAGTTATGTGCTCATGTTGACATTGGAGCTCATTGGTTATAGATGCCAAAATATAAGTCCTGGCCCTCAAGTCTTGATCCCCCATTCCTTCCTATGTAACCCATTCCTCCTCACTACAGCCCTCAACAAGAGATTCAGGGATATGTTATTCCAAGACATCAAGAATTTTCTCCATACCCAAGACCAGTTTTAGGTTACGAAGCCAATTTTTATAGTTAGGTCCAGTTAGGGTATTTTTGTCCAAATGACGCACGATAGGGTTTGAAAGCGTCATTTTTAGAAAATGTTGCATAAATAAATAAATGATTTTTAGATTGATTTATCTTGTTAAAATTCATTTAGTTTCAATCTCAAATCAAATGGTACCTCCCACTTACTTTTTCGAATCCTGTTCTTCCCATGGTGGTAAATGCGAATCCCCAAGGGGACTTATGGCGGGTGATCGAGTTCTCTCCTACATGAATACCCCTCAACATTTTGGTGGTATGTTGGGATACTCACATATTTGAGTAAGCAACTCTAGCCTTTCACATCTCATGTGAGATTCGATCCACTAACTCATATGCCACCTATTCCTCAATGCTTTGGTGGTATGTTAGAGAGTGACATACATAGACAAGACCCATTGTCTCATCTAGCGATCCTCTTGAAACGTCTATGACCTCAATACTTTGGTGGTATGTTGGTCATATCCATGTGGGGTAACCTGCAACATCCCATGCTTAGATAGGAAATTCAATCAACCCTCATGGAATGCACCCTCAACGCTTTGGTGGTATGTTGGGTACACCCCAACTGGGAGACAAATTCCTACGATGATGGAGGGTCAAGACAAATCTTATTTATCGTATCTAATATTTTGCACATTAGGGAAGATTTCGGTCTTTATTTTAAAAGGTCTCGCTTTTCACAGCATTTAAGTTTTTTCCTTTATGTATCTCATACATAAATAAACTCATGCATGAAAAATTCATTTTTAGAGATTTTTCGTTTTGCACATGCATTAAGTTTTCCCTTTATGTATCTCATACATACACTCATGCATTCATACAAAGTGGGGTGATCATGGACTTTTGCTAATTGATTAAATTTGAGCCTCAAGATTTAATCAATAGCATTTGAGGAACCAAACTCCAAAGCAGGCAACACCCATCTCATGGGAAAAACTCCTTCGCAGCCTTCTTGCTCATTTGTGTCACCAACTCTTGATGGCTTCTTCATTTTACAAGAAATTTATACTATATATTTTTCCTACTAAAATGAAAATTACAAGAAGACTTATGTCTCATTACATTCCCCAAAAACAAAATGAAAATTAATATTTACAGACCAATGAATACTTGTAACATTCATCCATTCATTCACACATCCACACAATCACATTTTCCAAGTCCATGATCACCATCCAATTTAATCTCATTGAATATTATGGAGATTTTAATTAATAATCTTGTTAATGTGATATGCATCATGTTTCGGGTCATTGATATCTCATATCATGAGCTCTAATTAGTTTTTAAGTTATAGCAATCATATTGCATCAAAACATAAACGAACAACCCAAAATCAAGAAAATTATGAAGGAATTGTCAACATTTTCAAGAAAACTGTCAACAATTCCTGCATACATTGTTGACATTTAGATGTTGCAACCTCAAAAACTAGTTAGTAGACTTACCCAAAAACCATGCAAACCAAAAAAACAATGGCATAGCACATGGAAACGAGCTGAGGCTCTGATATCACTAATGAGGAACGCCATTATGAGGTGTAACAATGCAAGGGTTTAAGCCATTTCGAAAACATCAAAGATAGTAACGCGAACAATATCGAAAACCACCTTGCAAGACTTTTTTCCAATGTCCATATGCATACCAAAAACTAAACCATCCCATAAGGGGTTTAGTTGGTTACCTTCCAACACTTGAAGGCCGATGTAGAGGTTGAACTCCACTGGTGCAAGCAACTCCTTGCTCCAAGAACCAACTCTTAAACCTTCTTTTGGTTAGACCGAAACCATCCCCCAAAAATCGAGAGGCCTAGTTGGTTCATGCTTCAGTGAGATGGTGAATCCCACCACTCTCTCGCTGTGCTAAACAGAGAGAATATGGGAGATCATGGCTTGAAATGAAATGGGTTCAAAGAAGAGAAACTCTCAAGATTGATAGTCTTACTATCAATAGCTATGAACTTCAATAGCTATCAGAGAAGCAGGAGGAGAAATAGGGATGGGAGCTAGGATGATCAGCTTCATGCACTAAAAATGGAGAGAAAAACGAGCCTAGGGTTGAGAGAAAATCTCACACAAAAGGCTAGGCAAAAAGCTCTCTTATTTTTCTATTCCATTCCTTTTATATTCAAAAGCACACAAACCCTAGTAGCCCAAATCCTCCAAATCGGACAAAAGACATGGAGGACAAGTTGGGGAACAAGAAGGAGACCCCAAGGATGCACGCCATCCTTCCCTCGTCCGCCCTTGCCAAGTGCTCTAACTTTTTTTGTTACACAAAACGATAAACAGACGTGAAAATTGGCAGAGGGATCGACAGAAACTATTGACAGTTTACAAATAATTGTAGACAGTTTCTTTGTTATGTCGAAGGAAACTGTCGATAGTTTCCTCAAGCTATTGACAGTTTTGGCCCCCAATTCCCAAACTTTCATATATTACATCTAGACTTGCTATTAACTCTTAATAACACTTTCATTATCTAATAATGACAGTTAGGCCCCCGTTAACTCTTAACGGCATGCCCGCCAACACTTGACGATTGCTCCTTATAATTAATCACTTAAACCCGGCTCGTTAACTCTTAATAGTAAACATCATTAACTCTTAATGATGATTTCAACATTAACCTCTTAGTCAACCATTACACCCGAATATGCGTGTGACCTTCTAGGTTCACTACTAAATAGCAATCAGGACACGCTAACACTTTAACGCCAACCAAACTACTTTGATCTACAACGAGGATCTCTCTATGTCCTCGATGCACCCCGAAAGACCTTCAGTGACAACAAGTATTATATCAGGACAATCCTACCAGTAATGAAGTCTTACTTCAGAATATAACCTATTTGGGCTTTTGATTCCCATATACTATAATCCCTCCATTAGTTATCATCCCAATCGAGTGAAAGTTATGGACTAATCAAACTCACTAACTCGATGACTATGTCAAAATCAATGTGGTGAGATTGAGATGACACATCAAAACTCTTTCCGACATTGGAACACTTTCCAATCAAGTGTACCTTGGCTAAGGGTTTCTACAATCAAGACCACCGCTGATCACATAGGATGTTCACCTCACTCCAGAAGTCAATGGATCCCATTAGCAATCACTTGCATTCACATGCCACTACACATGAACCACACAGTGCATCTCCCACTCGGTAACTAGATTTTTCTTAGAAACGGTAAATCCTTGGCACCAACACATGAGACAACTATGTTGCCTCCTGTCAAAGGACTAGTAACACAATCGAAGCCTATGATAGACCATAGATCATCTTAACCATGTGATCTATCACGTGTGTCATTTTTAGTAAGTGTTCCACTAACACTTAGCCACATGTATACTATGTCCATCTCATGGATTATAACATGCGACTCACCATTCTTTATCATTAGCATCTTATACGAATCAAAGATAGTATCCTATGTGTCATTCCATACTCGACTAATCATAGTCCCCATCTGAGAAATCTAAGGACTGGGAATTATCATTAAGATATCCTTATTACAAAGGCTAATTGTCACATATTCTTAACACTTAAGAGTAAGACCTTTAATAGAAAATCTAAGGACTTATTCATATATAATGATTGGAGAGCTATGAATGAAGATATGACCTCAAAATATGAAAACACATTTTGTCATATATATATATTGAAAGAATTACATCATTAGTCCCATAATTATAAATACCAGATGCCATCTAAATCTAGCATTAGGGCACTAACACTAACATTTGACTCCTTGGTTGATCTGGTGCCTAGGTCTCCCAAAAAACTCGAACACCCGATAGAAATCTTGGACTAGACAGTGAGCCAAATGCAGATTCCTTGAGGTAGACTAAACCTGAAAGACGAACACAAGCAACGTAGTAGTGAGTGCGCCACTGTCCACTCCGAGATCACCAGAAGATTCGAAGCCTATGCTTGCAGGTTCAATCAAATCCCTTATTTGAGTTTGGTGCTATGCCCTTTGGCTCGACCCAACTCCCTGGTTGATCTGGCGCCTAGGCCTTCCGGAAAACTCGGATGTTTAGTAGGGATCCTGCACCAGACCACTGGCCAAACCCAGGTCCCTTGAGGGCTTAGTTGCCTAGAGATAATCTGGTGCCTATGACCCCGGACTAGCATAAGATCTTTGAGTATTCTGATGCCTATGTCCGCAGGCTCACCTAGATCCCCCGACTGAGTCTGATGCTATGCCTGACTCCTTGGCTGATCCAATGCTTAGGCCTATGGAAAAACTCGGATGCCTGATAAGAATTCCATGTCTTCCTTGGGCGAAACCTAGATTACCTATGGTAGACGAACCCATGAGTGGAAGGCAAACGCCTCCAAAAGGTACCGTACTAAAAAAATACATGTTCATCCTTGAGACACATCACGAAGGTTTGATGATGAGGGGCCCTCCCTCTGAATCAGAGTAACTAGAGAGTCCTATATTGTCATATGGGTTCCAGGGTCAGATCAGGGATGTAGCGCTCATCCTAAACCCCTCATGACAGGTGGCTCTTGAATATGGGCCAAAAGGGAGGGCAGAAGATGCCAAACCATGAAAATGATTAAGGTAAAACTTAAAATTTGAAGCACCATAGCCCCACAACATGTAGGCCGAATGTTTGTGCTTAAATGATTGATCTACAAAGAAGGTTAGCAAGCACATTTAACTCAGGCAAGCGAACATGTATAAAAGATATTGAAAAAGAGAAACAGTCAAAACATGCGCATAACATGATGCATAAAAAAACCTTAACTTTCATATATAGAGATAATGACTCAAAAGCCCAACGTCTATACTAACGTTAAAAGGGGTTATCATCTTACATAACCAAGAAGGGAAAAATCTACATAAACAAAAAACACATAACTATGATTCAAAAGATTAAAGGTTCGATAAAAAGAAATGAAACAGACATCCTAATCATCCTTACGAGGGAGGTGCTCCAACTCTGGAGGAAACGAACTCAAAGAAGCACCATCGGGCTCGTCCAACCCCTGCCTGATCGCTGGAATGGCCTCGATAATCCTCAAAGAATCTTCCAGATCAAGTATGTAAGGCTCCATGATCCGGCTAAATTAGCGAGGTCATCTGCTAAGGTCGCCTTTATAGATTCATCTGGACAGCACAAGTCGAGCTCATATTTTCGCCAATCAGGAGGATCAACGAGTGAAGTTGTTTCTGAAAAAACCATTTTAGGAAATAACTCTCCAGGGTGCCTGAAGTCCAGAAGGCTACAGTCGAGGTAAAAACCTAGCTTGGAGAAGCAACTACCATAGGCCTTCTTCGTTGAAAGCAATCATTGGAGAGCCGATACTCTTTTACAGTTTCTCTCATAGCCTCATCAATCTCTTAACGTCTACTTTCACTTAGCTAGGCCACCTCCTGATGAGCTTGTGCCACCTGATCCTCAAAATTAGCAAGAGGCCTCCGGAGTTAAACATTCTCCTCGTGATCGATCGAGAAAGAGGATGCCATCTCTTCATAAGCCTTACTCTTCCTCTCAAATTTTTCCTTTCATTCCTGGGCATCAGATTCTACTGATTGATACCTCATGGTAAGGCCCTAAAGGTGAGATTGGAGACCTTCGACCTACGTATGAAGGTTCAAACTCTCAGACTCCAAGTGTCGAACCTTCATATTCAATATATGCTCATCTTCCTTCCATCTCCAGGACTTGTCCATTGGGCAATCTTCGCCTCGGCATAAGAAAGGTGTTCCCAATTCATCACGTTCATAACTACAAGACCCTGAGCACCTTATTAAAAGAAAGTACAAACAAAAATTTTTTAGAAAAATACCAAAGAAATTATAGACTCGAAACAAAAACAAGAAACTTACAATAGCCAAGTAGTGCTCAAAATCATCCATGTGATCCGGAGGGTTCCAAATAT
This sequence comes from Diospyros kaki, assembly GCA_036245055.1. Lineage (NCBI taxonomy): Eukaryota > Viridiplantae > Streptophyta > Magnoliopsida > Ericales > Ebenaceae > Diospyros > Diospyros kaki. The sequence goes on from BSEG01000010.1 coordinate 9,600,575, forward strand.
AACGATCCTTGTCACAAGGAAGAATGGTAGAATACAGCAAACATGCCCTAACACCACACATATTTATGGTATCCGTGTCTAAAACTCCCCGGCGCATTGAGAAATCCTCACCCCGTGCCCAGCGGCTTTCTCTAAGGTTAATGGCGCCCTCAATGGGTGGAGGAAGCTCGACAAATCTAGGCTCCAGACCTCTAAGGCGTAACCTCTCCTTGTTGTGAACGTTCACAACATTGTGGGTTACCCACACCTCTGTGAAATAGCCTACGACCAGTAGCATGAGCAGCATTGATGGTTGTTTGATCTAGACGAGAAGTGACATCGACTTCTTGCACACCAGGAACCCCAGGAGCTACATCATAATGACCAACATGAGTCATGCCACTTGGGGCCTTGCTCATAGTGATTGAATGAAATTTTTCTCCAAGAAAGCCATAAGGCTCGAGGGGATTCACAGCTGGTGGAGGAGCTAGTAGGGCATCTTCAAGGAGTTTTTAGAAAGTAAGGGCAATGATTGGTTGGAAAGTAGACGGACTTGCCTCCATCTATTGACGTTGACTCCTTTTTTGATGGCGTCTCACCTCACCAATCTCTCCCGTTCCCTTAACATCATGAGCTTTCAGAAAGGAAGGAATGTTTTCAGGAGGAAAATACATTGGTTAAGGAGGCTCGTCTCGTGTCACACCCTCACTCGCCCTTTGGCGTGAAGCTCGCATCGCCATCCTCATGCCTGCAAAAAGTAGAAAAACTTGTGAATCAAGATCTGCAAACAAAGATAAGCACAAAAAAGAAAAAGCATAAAAGAAAAGGGAATGCCTAGAAGCCTAGAAAGAAGAAGGGAAAAGGGAAATCAAAAGAATCCGAACCCTCAGGAAGAGACTGCTCCTGTGAAGGGACAACCCTTCCTTTTACTAGGATATCAGTTGTCGGAGGAACTGGGGGTAGCAGAGGAAGCTTTGAATGACCCTCGTGCCTCAATGGTTCTCCCGCGTGGGATACCTAGCCAACCCTCCTCAAATGGTCCTCAGAGAGAAGGTCAGGAATGAATGAAGAAAGAATTGACTTAGCCACTCGATCATCAGAGCGTCAGCCTCGAGGGGTGTACCACCTGCCTAGTTGGGGATTCACAACGAACTAATGAGAGTCAAAATAATGTGCTTTAGGGGGAATACCTTCGAATAAATGGTCCTCAACATGCTCCCTATAAAATGTATACAGATGATAGCAAGACTGCACTAATCGAAAACAATAAAAACAGAAAAGAAGATCAACGGTGGGAGGCACCCCCTCTCTTGACACGAGACGAAATAACCCGCCAACTGGGCCTAACCATTGGGATGTAGCTAGGCAAAATCCAGACCGCTTCAATGAAGAAATTCTACACCAAAGGGGTGGAGTGGAAGGCGGAATCCTAAGCGAAAACTTACTTTGTGAATCGCCATGCATCGTTTTGAAATGATAGCAGCATAGGATTCGCCCAGCTCAGGCATTCTAGCGTAATAAGATGAGGGAATACAATTATTTCTCACCAATTGAGCAAGCTCATCGACTGTTAATGAAGAATGCTTTCCCATAAGGAACTGGCAAGCTTGTCCCTCAAGATCCTGAGTACAAAAATATACGCTTTTAGATGTCATGATTATGGGATAACGAGAAGGAAGCCAAAATAAAATAGACCAAGGCTCGGAGGAAGAAAAAGATAAACCAAAGAATTTAGCACTAAGGAGACACGTTACTCGAAAAAAAAAAAGATGAAGAAGAAAAAAGGGAAAAAATGAGGAAGTTAAGGGCAGGCTGGCTCACGAAAAGCTTGCAGCGAAGGGAGCTCGCAACAAAGCTTGCGGAAACAAAACGTAATGACAATGAAGGCTAGTGGCAGGCGAAGGGAACTCCCTGCAAAGCTAGCAACCGCAAAAGGATAGCGGCAGGGAGCACGAAGAATAAATGATTAAGGGTAGCAAGCTAGCGGCAATGAAGAAGCTAATGAACGAATGCTTGCGACCAAGGTGCTTACGATGGTGAACTCGTGACAAATTTAAAGAGGAAGAATGAAGTAGCCTTATGGCAAGAACAAAAAATCCTTGTGGCAAGCGCGAGGGAAGCTCACGACAAGAGAAAGTAGCCTCGCGACAAGAACAAAGAAGCTTCTCGGCTAACGCAAGGAAAGCTCATGGAAAGAAGGAAGAGAGCTCATGGAAGCTTGTTGTAAGCACGAAAGATTCGCGGCAATAGTGAGGGAAGCTTGGGACAAACGTGAAAAAAGCTTGTGGCAAGGGAGGAAGTCTCGAGGAAAATCGTCGATGCTAAGGAGAAGCCTAATGGAAAAGAGAAAAGAGGACGACACTCGCGATAACTACTAGCTGATGTCTTGATGCAACACAAGAGAAATCTCGTGGAAAAGAAAAGCTTGCAGCAGAGAGGACGTAATGTTGAGTAAAAGCATAGTAAATTCCTATGGTAAGTGGAATTTATAGGAGTGTCGGAAGACCAAAGGGTAGGGAAGAAATTACCCTGCAGGTAATGACTAAGCTAGCGGTAGTATACCTCTAGCCCCCCACTTTCTGTTGAAATTTTTAACTCTTCCATTTTGCCTAAAAGAAAAATAGAAGAGTGGGGGGCAATTGTTGTGCTATGAGAATCGGGAAGGAAGAAAAATGGGAATTTTTAAAGAAAAAAACAATAAAAGTTAAAGATCACGGCAGCATGCCCCTTCGCAATAGCATGCCACCTCGCGATAATGTGTCACAAGCTTTAGCCTTGTCGGCTTGCGCAACATGCCGCAAGCCTTAGCCTTGTCGTACGGCTTACGGGAAGAGGCCTTGCCGCAAGGCTTGGGACAAATGGCCTGCCTGCAAGGATTGCAGCAACTACCTTGTCGCAAGAGCCCTATGCCAAGCCCTCTCGCAGCAAGCCTCAAAGGCCTCACTGTAAAGATCATGCTGCCAAAGGTCTGGCAGCGACGGCTCTCGTGGCGCCATGGACCTTGCGACAAGGAACTGCCTCTAGGTGAGACCAGGAGCCCCATTCAACAAGTGCCACACGTCAGCATAGACATCCTTGAGAATCATGCCATATAAATACCTAGCTACAGGACATTGATGGGGACTTTGGAATTCGGTAAAATTTTGGCACATTGACTACATTTTTACTGCTTTCGTGAGCAATTATATATAACAATATTGACTTGGGCATCGGAGGGTCATCGCAAACAAGGATTCTCGTGAGACTTCTAACCCATTTTTGAGTGCCAATAGGGTCATATTCTTGCGGCAAAATCCTCGCGATGGGGGTCTAAAGGCGTAGGTGATCGAGGCAAGATTCTTGTGGCGAAATCCTTGTGGCAAGATAGATCCTTATGGTGAAATCCTTGTGACAAGACAGATCCTTGTGGCAAGATAAATCCTTGTGGCGAGACAGATCCTTATGGCAAGATAGATCCTTGCGGTGAGCATCCTTTTGGCAAATTCCCTTGCAACAACTTTACTTATGACAACCTTATTTCCCCTTACACCAAGCTTGAGCGATTTCCAACATCATAAAATTTAATTGTTGCATTTTTGGCAACAACAGTAAATGACCTCTTAACGTTGGAGGTTCCTGGCGCATCATCTTGGACCCGATCACCCTCTGCATCACTTGGTTAGTCTAATTCAAGAACTTACCTAGCAAGATGCCCTCATTGTCCAGAGGATCACCTAGGGCATACAGAGGTTGGCCATACAAGGGAGGCCTACATGAGTGATGATTGCTCAATGGACCAGCCTTGCTCTGGAGAATATTATTTTCTAGCCACTCGGCTCCCCTATCTTCTTTGAGAAGTTGCGGGGCCATAGCCTGTGAATCTAGGAAAATAGTTAAATGACGCTCTATAGTAGCAACCTCCCATTATCCTAGGAGACTGGCATGTGTGGCCTCAAGTTGGGACACTCTTGCATGAGTAGACCTTATTTTTCTTGCCATAGAGTTTGACTTTTTACTTGTTTCCCACAGACAACGCAAACAGCTCGATAAGGCCTGACGAGGAAGTGGGGGATAAGGTTTGTTCTGGCAAGAAGTGCTAACAGGCATCTAGATGGAGGATGACTCGATCCACTATCTGAAAGAGCAGAATTCTCAGGGCTGGGCTTGATCCATTGTTCGAGAGAGAAAAATGATGCTCCAAGTCTTTAAATGGCTATTAGGCTAACAAGGTCTAGAATCCTTAAGATTGGGTCTTTGGATAAGGGAGTCTTCGGATGATTGGGCTTCAAGAAGTTGGGAGAGTCTCTAGGATATGCTACGCTTTGAGGTCTTCGGATGAGTCTATGGCACAAACACAGTTAGAAGGAACGCAAGGAACTCTCCCGTGCTACCCTCCAATGCCCAAGTGAGGTAATGCCATGATGCAGAATGAAATATGAGTATATTCTATATGAGCTTCGAATGAGTGTCTTTGAATGGGTTTGGGTTTAAGTGTTAGGTCTTGGTATTCGGGTGCTAGATCTGGATCCCAAGGAAGCCAACTGGGGAGGGGGAATTTATAAGCTTCGATGGCTGGGCCACATGGTATGCACAACTAAGCCAACTCTTTGGGTAAAAATTCTGCGAATGAGGCTGGAGGGCTTGAAGTTACCTTCAAGGATGCGATTCCCCCAAGGAGAATCCTTAGGATGAGATTTCCCGGAAGACCCAAAAGATTCGTTGGAGTCATCAAGATAAAGGCTTTAAGGGCATTTCAATGAGATTTTCCTTGAAAACTCTATGGAGTCATCATGTGACTTATGCCTAGAAAACACTTCAAGATGAGTCTTCAGGCTTAAGGGCTTAAGGACATGGCTATCTAAGAAGAATTTTCAGTCATTGGGAGACTTCTGCTCGGAAGACTCTTCAGGGTCTTCGGCCTTCTTTGATACTTGGATTTTTGGCTTGATTTTTCTAGGGTACCCGATAACAAATACTAATCAAAGGTATATGCTAGTCCATAATTGATTCATTATAGTCCCAATCTGATAAATCTAAGGATTAGGAATACCTTTAAGAAATCCTATGTTATAGATCCTTATCACATATTCTTAATAACTTGAGAATATAACCATAAGGAAATCTAGAGACTCATTCATACACATTTGGAGAGCAATCAATGAAGAAATGACCATTTTATTAATTGCAAGAATATCATACATGTATCCTTATTACATACTAGACATCATCAAAATCTAGCATTAGGGCATACATCACTAATAGCTATAAAATTTATAATTGAAGTGCAATGCAATGAAAAACTTTGAGAAAATATAAAAAACACAAGACATAACAAGATTTTAGAGTGGTTTAGCTATCCCCAGCCTATTTCTACTACCCTAGCTCCCACTAGAGATTTTCAAATCCACTAATAAATCAAAAATAGGATTGCAAATCATAGTTCAATACAACCACTAGCTATCTCACTAACCTGCTAGCACACCCACTAGGAATCAACAAAATACAAGGTTTAAAGAAATGAGAGGTGCAACTATTAGTTTTATATAATGGTAAATATATCCCAAGAGGGGGGGTGAATTGGGATTTGGGTATTTTTTTTAATAACTTAAAAAATTTTACTTGCAGGACACTATGTTTCGAAACCTAAGGGAGTATGATTTGCAACTAACCTCTCTGTTAAGTATGTTTCGAAATATAGATGAGTATGCTTTGAAATCAAACTTACTAATAGGTATGTTTCGAAACCTACTATAGTACGTTTTAAAACCTGACTCTCTGATTTCAAATATTGAAACTCCTTTAGTGTTTCAAAAACAATTCTTCTAAAAGCATGAGCAAGGATAACAACAAGTAAGAATGAGAAATCAAGTACACATGAGATTTATAGTGGTTCGGTACTCGCCTACTCCACTACCTTCAACCTTACCCACTTGAAGGATTTGCAAACCACAATCACTTTTACTAGCGATCAACGACACCATGGGTTTTACCACGGTTTACCCTAAAACCTTACACAATGAGTTTTTACGGGCTCAACTCAAACCTTACACAAAGATAAATAACACTTATCTTTTACAACCTAACAATTTGAATGTAATTAAACACCTTACCAAATAGTTATTACAAACCTATTGGTATGGAGTGAGGAGAGCTTGAAAGGATGAGAGTTTTGGTTTCGGCTTGCTTTTTCTTTTTACACCACAATGCACACCAAGGAATGATTGAAAGGATCTTCTTTGAGAGTTTGTTAAAAGAACTTTGTTTGCTTGTGCTCGTGGCAAAAATCTCTTGTAGATGTGTAAACTTGTGTATGCTTGTGAGAGAGAGCCTCCTTCTCTTCAAAGAACTAATATATATATATATATCAAAGAGATAGATTTTTGGCTAATTATAATCGTTAGAGATAAGATAATAAAGTAGGTTTCGAAACATACTTTTTAGGTTTCGAAACAACACATTTTTACACAGAGATTTCGAAACATACAGCCTTTAAACTAGATATGCACCAAGAGACAAAATGAGTGGAAGACATCTTTTAAAAACAAAATGATTTGATTTTATTATCCACTTAAAACATATTTGAAATTAAATCATCAAGGTATGGGGATAATTTTAAAAATAAGCTTTTAAAATAGCTTTTGAAATAAAGTGCAAAAGCATGACAAATTTTTTAGATATTCTTTTAACAGAGTCAGATGTTTCGAAATATGAAAAGAAGGTTTCGAAACATGCTTCAGAAACATTTTTCAAAACATGTTGAACAAGAATTTTAAATACACTGTTGTCAGAGATGACAGAGGTTTTGAACCATATGCTTAGTTTTCAAATAGGTTTCGAAATACAACATATAAATTTTGAAACCTTATCAATATACATTTCGAAACATGTTTAGAAACATGACAAACTGATGTTTTGAAACATGAAAACTTTGTTTTGAAACATGATGCATAAAAATTGAATTTATTCAAGCATATCAAAGAGCATTTCGAATATTTATAGAAACATAATAGAACTATGTTTCAAAACATTGAAACATAGTTTCGAAACATGGTACGTAAAAAATGGATTTTTAAACATTTGAACTTTTGTGCCAAAACACTTAATCATGCATGTTTCGAAATATGAAAAACTTATTTCAAAATATGAGATTTTCAAAAAAAAATTCATTCTAAGGATGGTTTTTCATCAAACACATTTTCTCATATATCAAAAAATATGATACAACAACTGTTAAAAAAAAAACTCTCTCTTAAATTTCAACAATAAAAAGGTTGAAAATAGAATTTACAAAGAATGAATCAAGCCTTGTGAAAGAGAGAAAATTTGTGTAAATAGCGAAAGCTCAATGAACAGAGAATTTTTAAAACTAAAAGCTTTAGCACAATCTTTTCATCTCTACTCACCATTAAGCTTTAAATATCTGAGTTATATAGCTTTTGAGCTCTCTTCATTTAATACAATTGTAACAGGTCAAGCCTGTAAATTCCAGACTTTAGAAAACAGGCTATTAGTAAATTCTTTGATAGAAACAGTGGATAGTTTTAGAATATAGTCAATAGTTTATTTCAAAATATTGAAAAACTAGTCAATAGTTTGGTAAAACTTTTGGCTGTAAATTTTACAGAAATGGTCAATAGCAAACAACTAAGAGTTTGCATATTGAACAGTCAATAGTTTTAAAAATAGGTTGACATTTCTGAAAAATCAGTCGACGGTTTCAAAGAAGAATAAAAATCTAGTTGATTCTTTAAACTTGAAACAGTGATCCAATGTATGCATTAATTTGGCCAATTTGTTTTAAGGATTAGTCTACAATTTAGAAATATAGGTTGACAGTTTTCACTTGATTCAATGATTAATTGTTGTTTCTTACATTTTCAAGCTGCTTTATTTGTCTTTTAAAATTCTAACAATATTTTAGGATTCACAAGATCTTATTGATTTAAAAGATAAGTTCATATCCATTTTCAAGGATTGTTTAAGATCAAAACCTTAAAGTTTGAGATACTTATTTCAATATGCCCCAAAACTTTTTAAGTCTAATATCATCAACATAACATTAAAATGTGTTTAAGTTATACATCATCAAAACATTATTAAAATCAAGTCAATAATAGATTCAATGATTAGTTTATATTTCTTCCATTTTAGAACTTGATTATATTTTTGGATCCACAAGATTTAAATGATAGATTTAGAACATTTTCAAGAATTATTCAAAGTAGTTTAAGTTTAAAACCTTGAAGACCAAAACACTTAAACAATACTTATTAAAGTTTTTTGTAACAGTACTCATCATCAAAACCATTTCAAATCAAACCAACACCTTCTCCAAAGAAGATTTGGAAGGAGTTATGCTACCCCATGATGGTCTAATAATTGGAAAAATAATTATTAACAACTATAAGGCATTCTGAATTATTTTTGTTGTATAAATACAACAACTAAGTTTATAATGCAAGAAGATCAGGCATAGGTACAGCTAGGAAATAAAATCGAGGTGATCTCCACGCCAAGAGAAAGTAAAAGGTTGTTGCCCGAGGAAGAGTTCACATCGTTGTTTAGGGAAGAGTTCGTGCCTTTGTTTGGGGGAGCAATCAACAATCTCGAGTCTCTCAAAGAAGTAATTGTAGACTTGTATAAGCAATAAGATATTAAAGCAAGAGAGAGATGGATGACTATTTGGGGGAAAGCTTCACTTTTAGGGAGAAAACAACAAGAAGGCAGTACACAATCAGAAGGCACATGTGGATTCCTCCCATGTGGGCCCTTTGATACTTAAGTCAAAAATAGTAAAGATGGTGGTAATGTTGAATAAGTAGGTGAAAGTGTTTGGGAGAAGAGGTATCTATTCCTCCAGATAAATAAGCATGTTAAAATTGTGTTTAGGTGTAATTTGGTGAGAGAAGTTGAAAAGTCACTTCAAATGATGGGTTGGGGGGCATTTATACCCTCTAAAATGTCAGTGGTGGGACACATGGCACACATGGACGAGAGGTGCAAGGAGTTACCCCTGGTTAAGCATGGACTAGACTTAGAAGTAACCCCTTAGAGAAGCATAAGCCTAGTGAGTCCTCCTGGAGAAGGAAAGCCTTGAGGTGGGTTGCCATTTATGCAGGGCAATAACAAGTTTGTTATTACATGTACGTTGTGTAAGAACCCATATTTCGTGAGGTTGTCAAGTAATTTAAGCAAGTTTAGAATACTAAAAAATTGGCTTCATAGTAGTTATAAGTACCAAATCAACTGCAGGGAATGTCCTGGAGTGTAAATGTCTAAGGAAAATGATATGGTCTCAATTAGCGTTCCGAGATAGGATTTATGGTATTAAAAGAAATCAGAATTGAGACAATTTTCAGTATAGCTAAAATACAGCTTCGATTCATGCTGAAAAATTGAATCATCATAGGAGACTTTCGAAAAATAAATGGAACCCTGAAAAGGCTCTGGTTTTGTGTAAGGATTAACCCTGAGGTGGTTTTGGGATAAAACAAGGGTCCCGCGAGGATGCCTGGATGAAATCGGTCTTTATCGAGTAAAGCAGGAGTTATTAATTATAGATTTTCGATATCGTAATGCAAATTAATGTGATGATTAAAGGTGTAATTTGCAATTAGGGAATTTCACAGGTAAAATAGAGACAAAAATTGAGAGTGAAATGTGCATTTTTTCCTATTATTAGTGTAATATATAGTGATATATATATGGCTTTGTGCATGAAACAAGGGGCAGACCAGCATCATTGAGCGCCGAAAGAAGGGGGTGACGACCAGCTATAAATGGTGTAATGGCTAGTTGTAAATTCGGTGCATTGCCTATAAAAAAGGAAGCAAATGGATTGGCTGAGAGAAGAGAATGGGAAGAAATGGAAATGGAGAAACAGAGAGTTTGGGCATAGAAGACTGTTGCGAGAGAGATCATGAGGGGGAGAGAGCAAGATCGAGGGAGAGAGGGCAAGATTGAGAGAGAGAGAGAGAGAGAGATCGGGGCCATGGAATAGCCTCCCTTGCATTCGCAAGTTCCAAGCGGCCATGGCAGCTCGTTGGTGGCTGAGAGTGGCTGCAAGTAGAGATGGCAATTGTAACCGAAACCGTGGGGAACCGAACCGAAACCGAACCAGTCAACGCGGTTAAAAACCGTTTGACTGGGTAATGGTTTGGTTTGGGGAAAAACCGAACACTGTTTTAATGGGTATGGTTTGGTTATGGTTTTCACTAAAACCAAACCAAAACCCGAACCGAAACCGAACCGAATAGTGGGTAACCGAACCAAACCGAATATATTATATATATAATAAAATAGGTATAATGTATATATAATATATATATTATATAAAATTCAACCCACCCACCCAACCCAACCCACCCGTGCTCTAACTCTTCCGTTATATAAAATATTATTTATATTTAACAAATAAATATTTCAAAACAATAAAAATAAAAACCAAATTACCCCCCCCCAAATTTCCTTATTCCCGAAACCCTAATTCCCTAAACTCCCCCCCTTTCTCTCTAACTCTTCCCTCTCCCCCACTGTCGGCGCCTTCTCCCTCCCTCTCTTTCGTTCGTTGCCCTAGCCCTACCTCTCTCGCTCCGTCGCACCTCTCTCTCTCCATCGTTGTCGGCTGCTCACCTTCGCCATCGCTCGCTACTCGGTCGGCGGTAGCTCATTCTCGCCTGCTCGCCTCGTTGCCTCTCTTGCCTGTTGCTACTCCATCACCATTCGCCATCGCCCTTTCACTCTCGCCTTCTCTCTCTCCCCTCGTGCTTGTGGCCGGTGGCTCACTGCTCCATCGCTCGCCCAGAAAGCGTCGCCTCTCACTGCTCTGCTCCGTCTCTCGCCCAGCAAACGTCGCCTCGTGCTCGTGGCCGGTGGCTCGCTGCCCCTTGCTCCGTCTCTCGCCCAGCAGGTAGTTGCTCCTTTGTGACTGGAAGGTCACGGTTCAAGTTATGGAAACAAGAGCATAAAATGCCAGTGTAAGGCTCCCTCAAAGTGGGAGCCTCGGGCATTGAGGATGCTGATATTCAACTTCAATCTGATTGAATATTTTCTTATCTTAACATGGCCTATTTATTTATGCAGACTGGAAGTGGGAAGACCTATACAATGCTTGGTGAGATTGAAGAATTAGAAGTCAAGCCCAGCGCAAATCGTGGAATGACACCGAGGATATTTGAATTCTTGTTTGCAAGAATCAGAGCTGTAAACCAAAGAGACTCAACTTGTCTTGATGGCCTTTTAATCTAAGCATAATCACTGTAGCTGCAACTAATTCATGCTTTCCCTTTTTCTTCCTCAGGAAGAGGAAAGCCGAAGAGATGAGAGATTAAAATACAGTTGCAAGTGTTCTTTCTTAGAGATCTACAATGAACAAATCAATGATCTCCTTGATCCTTCATCTACGAATTTGCTAGTAAGTTTTGTTCTTCCAATTAGCTTTCAAGTCCTTGACTATAGTAAATTATATTTGTTGAATTGTTAACAACCATCTCATCTAAGAGCTTAAACTATTAGATAGAGGGCTAATTTTATTTTTTATATTATTATTTTTACTCTCAAAAATATTATTCTATTATGTTATCCCCTCTTGTTTGTAGTTACGGGAGGATACCAAGAAGGGTGTGTATGTTGAAAATCTCTCAGAATTTGAAGTGCAGACCGTGGGTGATATTCTTAAGCTTCTGCATAAGGTACCTAAATGCACATATTAGTATTTTAGACCAGTTTGTCTTGCTACCTCTCTTTCTCTGTTTTCCTGGCTGCATGTGCATGGGTACTTAGTGTCTTCACGAACTAACAATCCTTTGATAATTTTGCATTAGGGTTCTTTGAACAGGAATGTTATTTGTTATTATCAAAAAAATTTTATGAATGTTATTTGTCTTTGTTTGTTGGTATGGATTAAACTAAAAGAACCATGGTTAAACCGAAACCGAATGGTTTGGTTATGGTTTTAAATTTTTAAAACCAAATGGGTTTTGGTTTGGTTTTGGTTTTAGGAATTTAATTTGGTTTGGTTATGGTTTTGGCAAAAACCAAAACCGAACCGAACCATTGCCAACCCTAGCTGCAAGGGAGGCCGGGCGGAGCTGGATCGCTCGGTGGCGCGCTGGGAGGGCAAAGCAACTGGAGCGGCCGATCATGGCCGACTGGAGGCAGCCATGGCAGCAATAGAGTTGTCGTTGCAGGCAGCCATGGTCGAGAAAAGCGGAGCTGGGCAGCAGCAGGTACACGATGAAGAGGCTGGCGCGGGGGTGTCTTGCGGTGGCCGAAGTCCAGCGGAGTCTGCGTCGATCATCAGTGGCTGAGCTAGCCACAGGAAGTGGCCGAGGGGCTACGCGCAGGTGCTGTTCACGCGCGCAGGAGCCGATCCGTGGGGAAGAAGAAGAAGGGATGAGGAGGAAGGAAAGAAGAAGGAAAAAGAAAAAGAAAAAAGAAAAAAAAAAGAAAGGAAAAAAAAAAGAAAAGAAGAAAAATAGAAGAAAAATTATGGGAAAAAAATGGAGAAAATTATAGAGAAATCCTAGAAAGATCTACGAATTAATTTGGTCTTTAGGAGCATGCCCGGTGCCAGAAAATTGATCTGGCACGCGTTTCGAGCTCAGAACACGTTTATCGAGAAAGCTTGAGAGGCTAAATTAAGGTAAGTAAAATTTTGTAGAAAATTTTAGAAATTCATAAATATTATTTTATAAATTGTCAAAGTGAAATATTTGAGAAAATATTTTAGAAATATTTAGTTTGGATTTATTGAGGAAAAATAAGAATAAATAGAGAGAAAAATAAGAAAAATGCAAGAAATTATGAAAAAAATAGGTTTTAATGCTTATTTGAATAAATATGGTGATTATGATGTTTTGAGACTTAAGTTGAAGTGACTTGTGCGAATTTTGAGGTTGGCATGCAAATCGAGATGATGCACGATTTCGAGGCAAAGTGCGAATATCTAGGTAGCTCGATAAGTTTGAACAGGTAAGTGATACTTCTCAACTAGATTTAGTTTTATGAAAAGCTTAGTTTGTAAGTGGTTCTACCCAAAACTCGACTTTGCGTAAATGATTTTATCATGTTGTCATACCTTGATGTGAATATGTCATGTAGACTACATTTACATGCTATGATGAAATATGCATATGTACACGATAATATTATTGATCATGCATTCGCATAAGGATTTGAGAATCTAGGTCAGGACCACTGCTTTGCCAAGGGTGTACCCATACACCTTGGCCTAGTAAGGAGGCTATAAAAATGGGGAGTAGTCTTAAGGTTCGGTCAGCTCAAACCGAAATGAAATGGAAAATGACATTTTGCATCCATACACGAAATATGATTTTTGTACCCTTACTTAGATGATTCATTATCTAACTTAGGCTTTGCCCCTAGAATATTCAAATATTCGAGATGGAGATTGTAGCATAAACGAGGATGAATGAGACATGAAATTGCATTTAACAAAGTGTATGATGAATTGAATGTATGTTATGTGACTCATGTATTTAAGTTTTGCTACTTTTGAATGCTGAACGTTTTGATGAATGATGATGTATAACCTTATTTATGGTTAATGAGGATGTAAGAATTGATTTATTATTAATGTTAAGATGTTAGGTTCGATTCTAGCTTCCGCATTTGATATATATGATGATTCTCTTTTGAGATAGATATATGAAAATTTTGGGATGAAGAATGATGTGGTTCAGTTTTAGTAGTATTGAAGAAAAAAAAAATTATCCCAGAATTATCCAAGATATAACATGCCTGAGAAAGTGGGGTGTTACACGTTGTCTGAGAGAACATCTCCCCTACTGTCCCCTTAGGAGAGTGACTCAATCGGGTGAACTAGTAGTGTATAACTATCTGGAAAAATGTCCTTCTTCGGGTGAAGAAACTTTCTTTTTGAGGACGTTATTCTCCGAATTCTTAGGGAAAACTTCTTCTCCCAATAGGATGACATTTCCTCTTGGAGAATGACACATCCCTTAGAGGATGGGCTACAACAATGAGTCCCTACCCTTATCTTTGACTATAAGTTAAAGGGAAGAGTAATCATGAGTGGAGCAGTTGTCTAGAAGACGTGCTTCACTATCCTAGAGAAATACATGAACCTCATTATGTGATGAATCAAACCATCACATTAAAACATCAATGCTAACAATAATTAGAGATCGTACGTGCGACGTTTGGCCTCTCTAGGAAATGAGAGTATAAATAAGGGGTCAACCAGCATGAACTTCACATGCATTTCCACGTTGAGAACATCTGCATACTCTACACTGGCTCGAAGAGCATTTTTTATTCTATCTTGGAGAACGTTTTTGAAAGTATAGGAGTGCCTATTTAGAGAGGCGGACACTATCCTCTATAATGGTAGCTTTTCAAAGGCTCAACTATAACCATTACATAGCTTTTAACAGGCTTAACTATAACATTTTGGTAGCTTTTACCAAGTTTAGCTATAACATTTCAATAGTTTTTAACAGGCTCAACTGCAACCTTTCAGTAACTTTTATAAGGCTTAGCTACAACCTTTACAAGCCTTTTACAAGGTTAAGGCGTTAACCCTTACAGTAAATTTGAGAGATAAGAAAATGATGAGTAAAAGCTCACAGAAATTACAGATCTCAAAGACTTATGAGCAAAAGCTCACAAGACAAATGACCCTCAAAAAGAATATGAAGGAAAGATTAAGAGGGATTTAATCAATACAAAGAAAGAGAATTAAAAGATAAATAATTGAAGCTCACTTTTCTCTCTAAAAATGAAATACTTGAAAAAAGGAGATCATAAAGAATGATGGCTTTCAACTCCACCCTTTCTTCTTCTTCTTTTTCTTTCTCATTCTACTCAAGAGAATTCTTCATTCAAGTGTATATCTTCATTCTCATGCATGCCATGAGTATCTATAGCTTTAGCTTCTTCAATGCACTTTTTTTTTTTTTTTTGTCCAAAGGATAAAAAGCATGTAAACCTACAAAGCTACAAGATATTTCTATTTCTACGCATTCGGTAAACCAGTAAGGGGTGAATTAAGCTTTCACCCTTTTAAAAACAATCAAGCAATTTAAAAACTAAAAGTAAGCAAAAAATAAAATATTGCAGCACACTAGAATTTTATAATGGTTCAGCAACTTGCTTACTTCATTATCTTAGCTCTCAATTAAGTATTTAGTCAATCCAAACTTACATTTGTGTAGATTTTACACAGACTCAACTAAAAACCTTTACAACAAATGGCTTTTACAACTAGTTTAGCTACAACCAATGCCTTTTTAAAACAGTTAGGCTTAACATTTACAATTTCACAATAAAGTGATAGAAAAAAATACTAGAGAAGGTTTCAAGATGTACAAATAATTTAACACTTTTCTTGGGTGTACAAATAGATATGCAGATGTGAATAAAAACACTCTCTTTTTCTTTTCTTTCACAAGATCGCAGGTAATGAGGCACTTGAAAGCTTTGAGGACTGGATGTATTAGGTTCTTAGCATCTCTATTTTTCTTCATACTCCAGCCCTTTATATAGTCTTCTTGTCTTTAATGCATCTGCCGGAATATCCTTGAATAAAGAATGTTCTTTGTGTCTAACTACCATTTTTTATCTCTACAACGGCTCACAAGTCAGTTAGAACATCAATTTTCATGCAAAAATTATCTGAAAAGTATCCATCAGCATTTAATGTTCTGAAAAGTAGAATCTGTGTGCATTAAATGCCCTATAACGGCTACAAATTCAAAAAATTGTCAAATATTACTCTATTACAATTTTCAATTTAATCGACTAAGTTGTATTACTCGAGTATAGGAATTTTCTATTCAACTATTTTTCTGATTTACTCAATTACAAATTACTTGTTCTCGATTAAAAATTTTGCGACAAAAAATTGTAAAGCTTACTCGATTGGAAAACTTTATTTAGTCGAGCATAAACAAACTTTTACTCGATTACAAATTCAAATATTCGATTACATCAAAGTACCTAAGACTTAACAACTTTTTGAAGGATATATAATCAATTGCAAATGAGATTTACTCAAGTACATTTAAAAAATTACTCGATTACAAATTAATTTTGCTTAGCAAGAAACTTGCATTATCTACTCGAGTACAAAAGTATATTTAATCGAGTATAAGCTTAAGTTTACTTGAATACAAATAAATCTTACAATATTAAAAATATAGGCCTTATTTGCTTTGGCTTTTAGGCTTATTTTAATGTGTTCATTACTCGAGTATACAACATTTTTACTCAAATAAAAGATTGAACACAAAGAATTACTCGATTTCATAGAACTCTATACTCAATAGAAAGAATAAACTTTCTGACATGATATGTGTTAGGTTTGTTAAGATATGGAACCACACACCCATGAAGTGGGGTGAATTTGGCGTTTTAAAATTTTACTTGATGTGAAAATGTTTGCTTAAAAATGAGGAAGAAATCTTGTGAAACAAAAGTGTATAGTTGACTTTGCAAAGTATTAAAGAAATGAAGCTAGAAAGATACAAATGACACAAAATATTTATAATGGTTCAACTCAACTGAACTAGTCCACTACCTTAACTCCTCACTAAAGATTTCCAAATCCACTACCACCTCCTACTTAAACCCAAGTAGGCCCTCTAGCAACAAGTTAAGTAGATATAAATCCTCTTACCAATATATGGTAGGCCCTCCAGTTAACAAACTAGGAAATACAACAATAGATTTTATAATGGATGAGAATCTAAGAGATACCTTTCTTAGTTACAATAAAGCACCAATATTGAAATGAAAGGCTAAAACAAATGATATAAGAAATACACTTTGCCTTTGAAAAATTTGGAAGCTTAGAAAGATTGTAAGATGAATGATTAGCTTGAGCACTCGCACTTCTTCATTAGCTTTCCCACAAGTTCCTTCATGCTTTATTTATAGCTTTTTGGTTAGCCAAGCACGTAAATTCAATTTAATGACCATTGTCCAGCATTAAATGCATAAAAAAACTAGCCATTTTAACGTTGTTAGAATAAAAACTGTCAATATTTTCAAAGAAACAGTCAACTGTTTCTTTCGAAACATTTGAATTTGAAAGTAAGATTATCAAAAAAATTTACTCTTTTTAAAAGAAGTCGACTTGTCATCGCAAACTATCGATTGATTTTAACAAAAGGTCGACTATTTTACAAGAGAGTCAACATGTTACAATCACTACCGACTAATTTTGAACAAAAATTTCTTGAACTGAGAGTATGAAATTTGGCTATCGAAAGATTACCAAAACTATCAACTGATTTTTCTCAAGAAGCAAAAGAAGTCAACTGATTTCAATTGAAAGTTAACAGAATTTAACTTCACAAATTCTTTCAAAATAAAAGCGTAAAAAAGTCAACATTTTTAAGAGAAAATTCAACATTTTTTACTTGAATTATTTTGAAACAAAGTGGGATTCGAATAGAAAACTTGGCAAAGATTGAACATACATTCTTAACACATATTTTTCAAGAGATAGAGACATTTTTCATAAAGTGAGCCTTAAAGAAAATTTTGTAAAACTTGATAAAGTTGAAATAGTACCTTTGTGCTAAGAATTTTCCATTTGGAAATTTCAAAACATATATCAACATGTATCATTTTCAAATTCTAAATTAACTAAGTTTTTCATCATCAAAATTACTTAAAAACATAACAAAAATCTCCCTATTTTTTATTATGACAAAACTTCCTAATACTCCCCTTTACTAACAAATTTACTTTGAAGAAATATGTAAAGTATATGCCATGTAAAAGACATGTTATGTCTATGTCCCAATTCTCCCCTTTTTTGTCATAATAAAAAATATCGAATTTAAAACTCCCCCTTAATCCATGAGAAAGTAGTTCTTACAAAATGTAGTGGTCTTAGATGCCTTCTTAACCAAAGAGCTTGAGGCAATATAAATTGAATATAGAGAACAAACTCAATGCAAGAGAAAATTGGATAACAAGGTCATATTGCATTGACATAAATTCATTAGACCATTTAACACACAAGATGGTTATTTCCAAAAACACAGCAATACATCATGAAAATGAAAAACACAACTCAAGAAAAATACAAATGTGAACAGCATTGAGAAGAAAAATCTAAGCATCTCAAGGAGGCACGGATGGATTTGATGAAGGTAAATGGGCAAGAATGGAATGAACCAAAGGGATCAGCTAAGCAAGTTGAGACGAGGTCTCCTCTTGACGAGTGAGGATCAAGTCTTACCTAGTGAGGAGTTCACTAATCTCACTCTTGAGTTCTACCATCCCATGAAGAAGAACCTGAATATCACTATCTCAATGCTCCATGTCTTCTCTAGGAATTGAGGATGAAGGACCAATATCGGGCTGAGAAAAGTGAAGCTCATTCTCATGAGCTTTATTAACGAGCTTCATCTTTCTGCTTCTTACCCAAACACCATCTTCATTTTCTTTAAAACCTACCCTCATGGATGTGGTTGTATTTAGGTGCTGAGGGGGGTTGATATACGCATTTCTAGGACTCCCCAAATTACCTACCATCATGTCCAAAATAGAGCTCATGGCCATACAATATGGAAAGGATCTGGATTTGCCACTAAAGGCCCTAATCATTTGATTTACTATAAGTATGCATAGATTAGGTCTCTTTGTAACCCCCCGTTCCCACTTACGGGTGTCACTCGTGAATAATCAACTGAATTGCTCACATGTCTGGCCATTCGTGACGGGTAGACTATGTTTCAACACGAAACGCCCTAGGTGGGAACTAGGCTTCATCATTCCCTTCCCTCATCGCCAGGATCCACTAGCTAATTTGAGCTTTAACCATATTACACTTAGCTATTTAATTTCCACTAACATTGCCCCAATCACCACTTTTATTTATTTTAATTCTTTTTCTTTCCAAGAATTCCACCGGACTCCATAAAAAATCACCATTTCATCAACCCATTAATTTTTACACATTTTTCAAGGAAAAACTCAAAATTTTCATTTTTCAAAATTCAACATTTATCTCAAAAAATGCCCAAAAAATTCCTTTATTTTGAAAATTCCTCCAGGACTCAAAATCAATTAAGAAATGCCCCAAAATTCTAAAAAATTCCAAATTTTTAAAAAAATTGGTCGATGGGGCCTGCTGGCGCGCCTTAGGCCCGCTCAGGGCCCCGTAGTGCGTTGGCTACATGGCTGGCCGCGGGCCGAGCGCACCTGTCACGCACCCACACGCTGGCCACTCATGTTGCCTGCCCGCCCGCACCCAACACCCGCGTGCTTGCTGTGGCCCTCTACAGGCCACTTGCGGGCCCCGACTACTGCAACTACTGCCTTCTTCACATTTTTTTTTTCTTGGCTTTCAAACCCAAATTTTTCCAGAATTTACACCCTTCATACATACATCAACAATACCCACTTTTCCAACAAAATCATTTTTTCCAACACCCATGATTTATTACAAAATAAAATTACATCCATGGTCTTAGGCCTTCACAAGCCATTACCAACCATTAAATTACATCACAAAAAGCACATACAACAAATAGGTTTCCCTAAGCCATGAACCCACAAATTAAATAAAACACATGCTAAGGCTTCCATAAGCCATAAATTTACAAACCCACCATGAGCTTCCCAACTTCAAGCTTGCAACACTTCCTTTTTCTCTTGGCACATGAACAACCTACAAGTTGAGGGTAAAACCTCATGAGCCATTAAGCTCAATAAGGGTGCAATGACAATAAGTATGAACAAAAACATATCATGTGATGCCGAATGCATGTATGCAACATGGTTAGGGCTTCCACATCCTTACAACCACCTAGGTTTGAGGCTTTAAACTACCCTACCCCACACAACCTCATGGCCATAGGTCCTTGAACACAAGAAAAACATGCCAACGCAAACATTTAAAGGTTTAAGCACATACTTACAACTTGCAAGCCACTATCCCATGGGGCTATACCTTACCTTAGCATTCTTTGAAGCTTCAAGCACCTCCTAGCTTCATTCCCCACTCTTTTCCTTAAGAGATCTTTGACACAACAATAAAGAAACTAAGCTACCTTTCAAGAGAAATGGAAAGAACTTATCATACATTAGGATAGAAACCTTACCTTTTCTTCCTTTCTTCCATCTCTTTCCCTTTTCTTCTTTTTTCCTCTCAAACTCTTCTTTCTTTCATTCTTTCTACAAATGGCCAAAGGGAGACAAGTCTTCCTCACTTGCCATTTTATATTAGATCTCCATTTTTCAAGAATGAATCTAGGCCATTCACTAAAAGCACAATTCATGTGCTTATGGAGGACTAAATCTCAACCCTCCATTTCAAACAAACCAATCTCCTCTCTTGGAGAAATCACAATCCATGTGCTCTTCTTATTTAAATCCAAGCCCTTGGATCAATTCTTCCCGTCCCAAAATTAGCCATTTTCCTCATTTATTTAATTTGACTAATTTCACCCCATCACATTTGAGAGACATTAATCATTTCTTTCCCATTTAATAAAATCTCCATATTTTCCAAGGCATTAATGGTGACTAATTACCATTTACTTATGGATTTATTTAATTCACCATAATTATGCTCATCATTAAATGCTTGAAAGACTAATTAGCATTACTTTTGCATTTAATTAAATCTCTCCATTTTTACTTGAGCAAGACTTTGCCAAGTGTCGTCTTTTTAAACCCATACTTGGCTCCCAAGTTTCCATCTCAAACCTCCATGTGGCATTACCACATTAATTCACCAATTTAGGGAAAATTAATTACTTCTAACATATAACACACTATAATTAATTTCCCTCTTAAATAATAAAATTCCCTCATGGAATTTACTCCAAAATTACCAAAATACCCTTTGTGACTCATTAATCCCATTTATCTCCACATAAATACAAAAATGGGAATTTAATTCACTTACATACTTAATTCCACCTAGGAATTATTTTCAATTTACCAAAATACCTTTTATTGGACTTTACTATTCAAACTACCAAGATGCCCCTCTCTTAGGGCACCCTTATTCTCAAGAATCCATTACCTTCTTAAGGGCATTTCTTAAAAACTTCTCACTTCCTTTCTCATTCTCTTAACACCAATAACACCGGGTGTTACACTCTTTATGGCAATTATATATTGCATCAACCACGAGTCTTCCTTAGTTATTTGAGTATAATTTCTACTCCTTGGCATTTATTCTTAAGTGCAAATGATTTGAAGTAGATAGTTGTCTAATGACATCCTGATGGTATTAGACACAAACTCAATGATGGTGTCATCCTCAAATACTAGTTGAGACGTAGCTACAAAATTACAAGTCCACAAGGCATAATCTTCTCCCCCTTCAAGTATACCAAAGGTATTATGAATCAAATTCATATTAACTTCAAATGAAGTCGTTCCTAAGTTTGTCCTAAACTTTTTGTCTGATCTATGACCATTAAATAAATTGCTCCCATTTGAGTAAAACACTTTAACTAAATCAACAAGGATATATCTATGAATGAACATAAAATCCCACCATCCAAATTCTTTAAAAGTATCTAAGTAAGGAAATTTAATAGACTTCAAAAATTGAATATCTAAACATTGACCAAGAAGTACCTTATGCGAGTCAAATCCATGTTTGGATATGTCCTTTTAGCATGGATTTGAAAATAACTAAATGGCAGGTTGAGATGAAGGTGGTTGGCTATCACTCATGCATTCTTTGTCTTTACCAACATTCTTGGTCTTTTCAATGGTAAAAAGATGGAGATGAATGGTTGAAAGATGATGAACCAAAAGAGATGGTCGAATCAAATCAACCAATCGATTATTTTTGGAATCGAGCGAATGCAAATACTCCCTCACAAAATGCTTTGAATCGATTAGAATAAGTGAAAAGGGACAAAAAATTGATTTAAGATTATCAAAAGAATCAGTCGATTGACGAGGAGAGAAATAAAATGGAGATTAGGGTTTTTAAAATTAAATTGAGGTCGATTTTGATGTTCTATAGCCCTAGAATCAACGAAAATGGTTGACAGTTTTGAGCAAAAAAGTAGACTTTTTTTATTAAACAGTTGACAGTCTCATGAAAACAATCGACAGTTTTATGCTATTCTTCTTGCTTTTGACATATGTGAAGAATAGTCGACAAGTATATAAAAAAGGTCAATAGTTTTTTTTTTGTCCTTTTGAAAAATATGAAAACATTCTGTAACGACCCGTTAATGGGTCTAGAATTTTATGAGAAATATGATTTTATTATGTGATGCATTTCGGGCATTGTCTAAATTAAATGGGTCAAAATATTTTATGTGTTTATAAAAAGGAAAATTAATGGAAATGTTATTTCATGGGAAAATGAAATGTAAGTGGAAAAACTAAAATGAAGTATAAATTGGGTTCATCATGTCAACAAATGGATTGAGGCCTTTGGGCTTGAATTAAATTAAATATGTGTGTATTATTTTATTTGGGGCCTAAGATGAAAGTGGGTCATTTTATTTAATTGGACCATTGAGTTGGGCTAATGAAATGGGCATTGGGCCCATGTGCATAAATTTGTGTATTTTATTTAATAAAAATAGAAATAGATTATGAAAAAAGTATAAAGAGGGCTTATCTTATATGTTGATTGTGATAAAACTAAGGGTAAAATGGGAATGTCATAAATGGATATTTATTATGAATAATCTTGTGTATTATTGAGTAAAAAGGAAAATGGAAAGAAAAGAAAAAAAGGTAAAAGTCCAAAATGGGTTTAATGAGATTGTGGTGTGTGGGTTAGTGAGAGGGGCAAATTGGTAATTAGCTAAGGGGGTGGTTGAAGAGCTGATGGCAGCCCATTCCTCCCCCATGCCTTCTTTTTTTCCTTTGCCTCATCTTGCTCTCTCTTTTCCTTTTCTCTCCCAATCAACTTCTTCTTCTTCTTCTTCTTCTTCTTCTTCTTCTTCTTCTTCTTCTTCTTCCATTTAATTCTTCTTCTTACTGCTGGGAGCCTAAGTAGTGGAGGTGGCAGCTGGTTTTTCTTCTTCTCTTTAGGCACCAACCAACTTAAGGCAAGTTCTTCTTGCACTTTTTATATTGTGCAAGTTTGTTTCTTCTTCTTTCAGATTGAATGTCAAAATATGTATTTGTTCTTCATATCCTTGTAGTTAAAAAAATTTGCATTGGTTGTGTGATTATCTTCATTTTTCTCTTAAATCTTGCGACTTGTTTAAATCTTTTGTTGAGTCTTGTTTTGGTCTCTATGGGGCTTGCTTTCCCTATCTTTTATTTAAGGAATAACAACTTGGGGGTTAGGGTTGTATTCATGGGTGTTTTGGGAGTTTGTCGTTCATCGATTTTCTATTTTGTATGCATTTAGTCAACTTTTCAAGCTGAAGGTTTTGAAACCTAACTCCTATATTTTGAAACATTCCCAAACAAAAACTTATACTTCAAAACATGATCAAACAAAAACTAATATTTTAAAACATGGCCTCTATATTTTGAAACATGATCAAACAGAAACTTATATTTCAAAACATGCCCTCTATGTTTCGAAACTTGCCCAAACAAAAACTTATACTGCGCACCTTGTACTCTTTGAACCATAACTTTTTGTCCCAATATCGGAATTAAGATCCATTTTTTTTGTTGTGACCCTAACTCAATAAGATTCAATTTGGTATAGGATTTGAACCATTTGGACAACTATTGAGCCAGTGGGATTCCTTAGAAATGTATGCTTGATATATATCTTTCTCCTTCCTTAAAACTCGTTCAATCTTAAATTTTGGAATCGAACACTTTCACCTCAATTGGTTATAAATATTATCAAATAATTTCACTTAATTGATGTGGTGGTTGCATCGCATTGCATTGGGTTACTATCTTGCTCTGCATTATGATGTTGGGCCATGGGTTACATTCATTGGGGGGTCATGCTTTGTATGTGTTGGGAGCATGAACATTGGCATGATACGGTTGACCTATAAGTGATGACTTGTGTATGTTAGGTGAGCATATGTATTAGAGCATTTTTGTGTGAATTTCTATGTGGGCATAGCATAGCTTGATGCTTGGTTTATGGGGGCCTTGCCATCACATTAATGTTGTAAGAGCCATTATATTCCTTATATGCTACATTTCATTGTGGTAATTGTTGGTCCCTTAGGGTATGGCCACTCAAGAGGGGGGCGAATTGAGTGATTAAAAGTTTTCTCAATTTTAATAAATATTATTGATTAATGATTTTATTAAATATATATATATATTTGAAATATATAATAAATTATATTTGAGATTAATAATAAATGTAAGCCACAAGATATAATAAAAATAAATACAATGAGGCACAACACAATTTATAGTGGTTTGGTGTCTTCACACACACCTAGTTCACTCTCCCAAGGTCTAACCACCCTTAGGGTTCCGCTAAAATAATTTCACCAAGGTTTCTACACTAGCTTACCTTGGAAACTAGATACACACCTAGATTACAATGGGTTCTAAGCAACCACTACACTAAGGTTTTCTTCTTAACTTACATTGGAAACTAGATTTACCTAGATTTTAATGGTTCTAGGAAACCTATACAATCCAAAATAGTAATTTAAATGTTCAAATAATTTGTCCACACCTGGACACAAATAAGAAATTAAGAATAAATTATACAAAGCAATAATATTTAAATAATAAATAAATTTGTAACCTCAAATGGGGAAGTTCAGATTTGTCGTAGAAGACTTGAAGAACTTTTCTTCTCTTGCCTTGTGGCTCTTCAGTGGATGTGGAATAATATTTCGAGAGCCTTGGATTGCTTGGATGCTTTGCTTGAGAGCGTTTAAGAGCTTTCAGGTGCTTTGGACATATAATGGAAGTACTTAGATACTCAAAAAATAAGCTTAGGGGGGTATTTATAAGCATTTTAACTACTAAAGAAAGGGTTATTATGAAGTTTGAAATTCAAAAAATGATTAGGCTTTCTCAAACAACAGGAAAAGAAGTCTCACCTTTAATTCAAAATAAATTTCCTTTTTGCAAAAGAAATCAAGATTTAAAAATTCAAATATAAGCTTTTGAGATATAAATGATTAAAACAAGAAAATATGTCTAAAAGCAATCTCCTTTAATTCAAAATAAATTTACTTTTTGTATGAGTAAGAGAAAACATATCTAAAAATAATTCTCCTTTATTTCAAAATTTGAAAATTCAAATATAAGCTTTTGAGACATAAATGATTAAAACAAGAAAATATGTCTAAAAGCAATCTCTTTAATTCAAAATAAATTTACTTTTTGTATGAATAAGAGAAAACATGTCTAAAAATAATTCTCCTTTAATTCAAAATTTGAAAATTCAAATATAAGCTTTTGAGACATAAATGATTAAAACAAGAAAATATGTCTAAAAACAATTCTCTTCTAATTCAAAATAAATTTATTTTTTTCATGAGTAAGAAAAAATATTTATATCATAAAAATATTTTTGTTAATCATGAAAACTTAATTAATATGAGCAAGTTGGCTCAACAGTAATGGTGGTGGAAATTAGCTCGTGATTGTGATGCATAAAACTGTGGGTGGAGGTCCATAGTTGTTAGATCCTATGATGCACAAGACTGTCGGTGGAAGCCCACAACAACTGGATCTTATGATGCGTAAGACTGTGGGTGGAGGCCCACATTAATTGGATTTTATGATGCGTAAGACTGTGGGATTTGAGATCCATAGTAGCTTGTGGAGGCCCACATTAATTCGACATAAGTTTCATCATAGTCTATCCCTTCTTCTTGACCATATCCTTTAGCAACTAATCTAGTTTTATTTCTAATGATAATTCCATCTTCATCTATTTTGTTTCTAAAAACCCATTTGGTTCCTACTATGATATGATCACTAGGTCTAACAACTAATTGTCATACTTCACTTCTGTCAAATTAATTCAATTCCTCTTGCACAACATAGATCCAATATTCATCTTCCAAGGCTTCCTCCATGCTATTAGGCTCAACTTGAGATAGGAAGGTTGTAAGGTGGCATTCATTTCGAATGGACGATCTAGTTCTAACTCCTTTGTAGGGATCACCAATTATTTCATTCTCTACTACATATTTTCTTTCTCTAGGGAAAGATGGTTATCTTTCTTCATGAGGCATGTTTTCTCCATGTGGAACATCATTATTTGATGGTCCTTCTTCGACATTTTCCAAGGATAGTTTTTCAAAAATTTTATCTATCTCAAGATCAATTTCTTCATTTTTCTTAGGAAAAATGATATTTGAGTCATCAACTATGACATAAATAGATTCTTCTACCACTAAAGTTCTTGAAGATCGTATATGCTTTGCTTTGGGATGAGTAGCCTAGAAATATGCCTTCATCACTTTTTGTATCAAATTTACCTAAGGCATCTTTTCCATTATTTAAGATGAAGCATTTACTCCCAAAAGTGTGAAAATATGAAATATTAGGTCTTTTATCTTTGAATAATTCATAAGGGGTTTTCTTTAATATTGGTCTTATAGAAACCCTATTTAAGATATAACATGATGTATTTACGGCTTCCACCCAAAAATATTTAGATAGGTTTTATTTACTAACATGGTTCTAACCATTTCTTGAAGTGATCTATTTTTCCTTTCTACTACCCTATTTTGTTAAGAGGTCCTAGCACAAGAGAAATTATGTTCATATCCATTTTCTTCACAACAAAATTTACGTAGATCATTTTCAAATTCTCCTCCATGCGTGGCTCTTGTCTACACACTTAGGAACTAGAATTGCATCCTTCCATACTTAAGAAGTGAAAGTCAATCAAGATCGTTATGGGGCAAGTAGCGTAGTTCAAAATTTTGAAATTTACCCATATCCCAGTGATTGGGTCAACGTCGAAATCAAAACATTCACATACATAATAAAATAAATCTAATCTTTAGATTTTTGAGTCACTTACGGATTCAAACCGTCCAAGTGTTTGGCCTCTAACTCGTGATACGCAACATGTGTCCTTTAGCGAGGAAAGCGGAATGGGAGTCCTAACCCATTCTCTTTTTTGTGGCTTGTGTATGAACATAAAGAACCTTCATGTTTCAAATCGATGCAGAAAGGAAAAAGGAAGAGAGTAGTTGTTGCCAATACAACAATCTATTTTTAATTGCGGACAGACGCAAGAGTCTCGAAAGTCGTGCCTTCAATGATGAGAATCTTGACGAGCAATTAGATCTGACAAAATTTCAAGTCTGATAATCCGATAGAGCTGATGGTCTGATGGGCTAATGATCTTGTGGCCCCAAAATGAACTTGTGGTCAAAAGTGATCTGGTGGCCTAAAATGACTGAGTGACCTGAGGATGACAAGTGGCCTTAACCGAGTGACCTCGGGATGACGGGTTCCCTCGAATGAACGAGTGGCCTTGATGGTGACGAGTGACCTTGAGGATGACGAGTGACCTTGGTGATGACGAGTGGCCTTGGTGACGAGTGGCCTATAAAACAAGAGCACCGTTAGGGGGGTGGGGGTCCCCGCGCAAACCCTCTGATTCTTAAATTAGATCTCGAGAGAAAATGAGGAAATTGTAGTTTAATTACTCAAAATTGTGTACCTCATGATGAAGGAAGGGTCTTATATTTATAGTGGAGGAGAGAGAGAGAGGCCTCACGATATTTTCGGCGTGAATCTCGTGGCCCATTCTAGAAATTTCGAGGCCCATCTGGCTAACAAGAGGGTGGCAATCGGTTGGATCGCCAATCCCGAAGGGTCACTCAGCATGGTACCGACTGACCCCCACTCGGTCGAGCCCTGAGTGGGATCTCTCGGCCTAGCCGAGTGAGGGAGAGGGGCCACTCGGCATGACCGAGTGACCCCCACTAGGCAATGCCGAGTGGTGCAGTGCCGAGTGGCCTTCCACTCGGCTGGCCTTCCTCGCTTCCTCTCTTTCGCTTTATCTTATTGTCATCGGGGCCCACATTTGATCGTATATCCCCCTCATCTTCCCGGGTACATCTAGAGTGAATGACAATCTTTTCTCAACTCTTAAGAAACAACAACACACAAAAACCACATACATTTTGGGCAACCCCTAAAAGGGTATTTATAAAGGAGCAAGGCCTCTTAAGGTTTCATAAACCCTAATGGATATGGGTCGACCATTTTCAAGTCCAACTAGTAATTAATTAAATGGTTTTATCCTATTCTAACTAGGAACTTAACTAAAAGGCCCAAATCTAATAATAAGTTTAAATAAAATATTTGGTACAAACCCAATTCAAGATCGCTACGGGGCAAACAGTATAGGTCAAAAATTTAAACTTTACCCCGATCTTGGTGATTGGATCAACGTCGAAATAAAAACATTCACATATATAATAAAATAAATGTAACATTTAGATTTCTGAGTCGTTCGCAGATTCAATCCGTCCAAGTCTAACTTGTGATACGCGACACGCGTCCTTTGACAAGGAGAGCGGAGTAGGAGTGCTAGCTCGTTCTCCTTTTCATGGCTTCCGTATGGACAGAAAGAAGCTTCTCATTTCAAATCGATGCAAAAAGGAAAAAGGAAGAGAATGAAGGGCAATCTTTTCTCAACTCTTAAGAAACAACAACACACAAAAACCACATGCATTTTGGGCAACCCTTAAAGGGGTATTTATAAAGGAGCAAGGCCTCTTAAGGTTTCATAAACCCTAATGGATATCGGTCGACCCTTTACTAGTCCAACTAGTAATTAATTAAATGGTTTTATCCTATTCCAACTAGGAACTTAATTAAAAGGCCCAAATCTAATAATAAGTTTAAATAAAATATTTGGTACAAATCCAATTCAAGATCACTAAGGGGCAAGCAGTACAGGTAAAAAATTTAAACTTTACCCCGATCTCAGCGATTGGATCAACGTCGAAATCAAAACATTCACATACATAATAAAATAAATCTAACATTTAGATTTCTAAGTCATTCGCGGATTCAATCCGTCCAAGTCTCTGGCCTCTAACTTGTGATACGCGGCACACGTCCTTTGACGAGGAGAGCAGAATGGGAGTGCTAGCTCTTTCTCCTTTTCATGGCTTCTGTATGGACAGAAAGAAGCTCCTCATTTCAAATCGACGCAGAAAGGAAAGAGGAAGAGAGTGAAGGGAAATCTTTTCTCAACTCTTAAGAAACAACAACACGTAAAAACCACATACATTTTGGGCAACCCCTAAAGGGATATTTATAGCGGAGCAAGGCCTTCTAGGGTTTCATAAACCCTATTGGATATGGGTTAGCCCTTTACTAGTCTAACTAGTAATTAATTAATTGGTCTTATCCTATTCCAACTAGGAACTTAATTAAAAGCCTCAAATCCAATAATAAGTTTAAACAAAATATTTGGTACAAATCCAATTCAAGATCGCTACAGGGCAAGCAGTATAGGTCAAAAATTTAAACTTTACCCCAATCTTGGCGATTGGATCAACGTCGAAATCAAAATATTTACATACATAATAAAATAAATCTAACATTTAGATTTATGAGTCGTTCGCAAATTCAATTCGTCCAAGTCTCTGGCCTCTAATTCGTGATACACGGCACGCATCATTTGATGAGGAGAATGGAATGGGAGTGTTAGCTCTTTCTCCTTTCCATGGCTTTTGTATGGACAGAAAAAAGCTCCCGTTTCAAATCAATGCAGAAAGGAAAAAGGAAGAGAGTGAACGATAATCTTTTCTCAACTTTTAAGAAACAACAACACACAAAAACCATATACATTTTGGGCAACCCCTAAAGGGGTATTCATAGAAGAGCAAGGCCTTCTAGGGTTTCATATGTTAGTGTAGGTGCTCTAGACCCAATCAGACTGGACATGTTGTACATTGACAATTGTAATCATATTTATTATTTGAATAAAGAGTTTTTCAAATTCACAAAAAGTCATTCTATTAGTTTCTTGTTATTATTGTAATGACCGAATGAAACTAGATAGAAGTCCATATGATGTATATTGTGATTAATCTATAAAGATGTGAGATGATGCATCATAGTTTCTAGACATCATTAAACGTTCCAAGTTGTAACAATGTCAAGAATGGACATTGACAATTGCGGTAAGACTTGTATGTGTTATGTTTTTGCTATGTAATAGCAATAGGGGTCTCACACCCATAGGCATGGGGATGCCTAGACAATTACATAGGTGACCAATGTTGGAGAACGTGTCACTGGACATGACTCGCCATGAGAATCCATTTTAGTTATATGTTGATGGTATTCTCATATGAGATGGGTGTAACTCATCCTTGGACCTGAGGTTGTCATGGTCATCTCATAAGAAGACTGGTAGGCTTTGACATCGTTTCGATGGGCTTAGACAAAGGCTGTACGTGGGCGATCGTTGGGTATATCGTGAGGCTTATGGAGATAGGTGCATAGCCAAGATGGGACTTGTCTATCCCTTGATAGAGGATGATGTATCTAAGGCGCATTCGATGGATATTCACTTTAAATCCATGGCAATGGTGAAAGAGATCAATAAGAAGTTATTGATTCACTTTCTATTAAGTGAAGATATCCGAATGATTAAAGAAAAACTTATGTGATCATAATCAAGTAACACATTGCTAACTTGAGATCACATAGGATACATTGACGAGAGGATCGAATTACATGGTAATCATGCTCGTGAAAGGTTAGTTGCGGATTATGAATCCTTCTGAATAATTGGGTAGGCATGATGCCTTACTAGAGGCTAATCTTGTCTTATGTGTTCGTACCGAAACATTTCCAACATATTCGGAAGCCTAATGAGTCATACGCAATAGGCACGGTCCCTAGCTTAAACTAGGAGAGTGGACGTATGGTTAAGTGGGACACTTCAGCAAGAAGTTGTGTCGTCGTAGGTTCTCACGAAAAAAGAACAAATAGACGTAATGACGTCGATATGACGAAGAGTCGTCATAATGGAAAGAGTTTCCTAAAATAGCAATTGATTAAATTAGGAAGGAGTTTCTAATTTAATAATTTTCTATTTGTTGGAGTGAAAAATAAGAAATAAAATATATTTAGTCTTGAGTTAATATTTGGACTAAATTGGATTTGGGCCAAATATTAAATATTATATTTGGACCAAATATTAAATATTATATTTGGACTGTAATTAGATTTGGGCCAAAATATTTTATTTAAACCTATAAAAGGATTTGAGCCATTTAATTATATTTCTAATTGGACTAGAATAAACCCATTTAATTAAGTTCCTAATTGGACTAAATTAAATGGGTCAGCTCATATCCATTAGGGTTTAAGAAACCCTAGAGCTCCTTATAAATACCCCTTTATGGGTTGCGCAAGAAAGGGAGTTTTTGGTGTAGTTTTTCAAGAGTTGAAAAATGTACTGTCGTTTACTCTTCCCCGTTTCTTTTTGGCATCAATTTGAAACGTGGGTGTTCTTTTTCATCCATACACAAGCCGCGAAAAGGAGAAGGAGGTAGCACTCCTATTCCGCTCTCCTTGCCAACAGACGCGTGTCGCATATGACGAGTTAGAGGTCGAACGCTTGGACGGCTCGAATCCGCGAATGACTCGAAAATCTAAAAGTTAGATTTATTTTATTTGTATGTGAATGATTTGATTTTGACGTTGATCCAATCGCCGGGATCGGGGTAATGTTCAAAATTTTTTGAACTACGTAGCTTGCCCCATAACGATCTTGCTTTACTTTCATTATAAACCCTAATGGATATGGGTCGGCCCTTTACTAGTCCAACTAGTAATTAATTAAATGATTTTATCCTATTCCAATTAGGAACTTAATTAAAATCCCCAAATCGAATAATAAGTTTTAATAAAATATTTGGTACAAATCCAATTCAAGATCGCTATGGGGCAAGCAGTATAGGTCAAAAATTTAAACTTTACTGCAATCTCGGCGATTGGATCAACGTCAAAATCAAAACATTCACATACTCAACAAAATAAATCTGACATTTTGATTTCTGAGTCGTTCACGGATTCAATCCATCCAAGTCTTTTCCCTTTAACTCGTGATATACGGCACGCGTCCTTTGATAAGGAGAGCGAAATGGGAGTACTAGCTCTTTCTCTTTTTCATGGCTTCTGTATGGACAGAAAAAATCTCCCCATTTCAAATCAATGTCGAAAGGAAAAAGGGAAAGAGTCAATGGCAACCTTTTCTCAGCTTTTCAGAAACAACAACACACAAAAACCACATACATTTTAGGCAAACCCTAAAGGGATATTTATAGAGGGGCAAGGCCTCCTAGGGTTTCCTAAACCGTAATAGATATGGGCCGGTCATTTACTAGTCCAACTAGTAATTAATTAAATGGTTTTATCCTAGTTCAACTAAGAACTTAATTAAATGACCCAAATTCAATAATAAGTTTAAATAAAATATTTAGTCCAAATCTAATTTAGCCTAAATATAATATGTAATTTAATATTCGGCCCAAATACTTTATTTAGCCCAAATATATATATATTTTATTTCTTATTTGTCACTCCAATAAATATAGGAAATTATTAAATTAAAAACTCTTTTATAATTTAATCAATTGTCATTTTAAGAAAGTCTTTCCTTTATAATGACCCCTCGTCAAATCGACATCATTACATCTGTTTGTTTTATTTCCATGAGAATCTATAACGGCACAACTTCTTGTCGAAGTTTCCCACTCAACTATACGTCTACTCTCATGGTTTAAGTCATGGACCGTATCTTTTGCGTCTAACTCATTAGGCTTCTGAATATGTTGGCAATGTATCGATACTAATACATAAGACAAGATTGGCTTCTAGCAAGGCATTATTCCTACCTAATTATTTAGAAGGATTCATAATCCTTAAACAACCTTTCACGAGCATGGTTATTGTGTAATTCGATCCTCTCGTCAATGTATCTTCTATGATCTCAAGTCTAGCGATGTGTTGCTTGATTACTATCACATGAGTTTTCTTCGATCCTCGGGATATCTTCACTCAATAAAAAGTGAATCAATAACTCCTTATTGATCTCTTTTACCATGGCCATGGATTTAAAGTGAATATCCACTAAAGGCACCTTAGATACATCATCATTTTCCAAGGGATAAATGAATCTCATCTTGGTTATGCACCCATCTCCATAAGCCTCACTATATGCCCAATGATCATCCATGTGCAGCCTTTGTCTAGGCCCATCGTAACGATGTCAAATCATACCAGTCTTTTTATGAGATGACTATAACAACCTCAGGTCCAAGGATTAGTTACACTCATCTCGTACGAGAATTCCATCAACATATAACCAAAATAGATTATCATGGCAACTCATGTCTAGTGATATGTTCTCCAACATTGGTCACCTATGTACTTGTCTAGGCATCCCCATGCCTATGGGTATAAGACCCCCAATGCTATCAGATAAGAAAAACATAGCACATACAAGTCTTATCGCAATTGTCAATGTTCATTCTTAACATTGCTATGACTTGGGACATTTAATGATGTCTACAAACTGTGATGCATCATCTCACATCTTTATAGATTAATCACAATATACATCATATGGACTTTTATCTAGTTTCATCCGGTCATTATAATAATAACAACAAACTAATAGAATAACTTCTTGTGAATTTGAATAACTCCTTATTCAATAATAAATATGATTGCAATTGTCAGTGTACAACATGCCAAATTTGATTGGGTCTAAAGCACCTACACTAACAAGAAGTGCACTTGTGGTTTCTAGTTAAAAGAATAGTTAACTTAAATATTGGGTCCATTTGGCTTCTAGCTCATAGTGATGTAGAAGGTGCAATCCTTGGATATCTCAATCCAAAAAAAAAAAATCTTTGTAACTTGGCATAAATGCAAGCAAGGCAAAATATATCAAAATTCATAAGGCATGCCACAACTCAATTCAAATACTTTTTCTTTAGGGTTTTAACAAACTTAACCTCCTTAGGAAGGCTTTATATGATTATCAAATGTAAGCAAAAATTTGAATTCAATTTTTGCATTCTAAACTCTCTACTTTGCAAGGGCTAGGGAAAGGTTGTCTTTATACACAGTCTTGCCACTATTATAAGTGATATTATCTTTTATTTTTAAACCTGTATATATGCAATTGTAAAATGTCATTGGGAAAGAAAAGAGTATATATGGAAGATCTATGTGACTGGCAAAATAAACAACTGCTTGAAGAAGCCAGTAAAAGAAACAGTGGTGATTGATTGGCTAGATGAAAAGAACATCCATGTGACAGTTATCTTGCTCTCAGATGGGAAAATTATATGACATGCATGGGCATTAGTAAGTGATCTAGTTTGGGTTTGGGGCATTATTGAATTAACAAGGTGAATTATTTTCCAATTAATGCTGATGGAGTTAGTTTGACGTTTTACAAATTTTAGGATCTTAACAAATTTAGGGCTGATTTTTTATGTTGTGTGATGAGAGAATGGACACTGATTTCAACTAAACTTGTTGGTGTCGAGATAAATGAGACAATTGAGATTGCTTCTTGTTGATTCTTAATCTTATAGTTGATTACGTGAATGTGAATCTTGTTGTGTCATAGGCAAAAACACATTAAAAGACCCAAAAAGCCCAAAATAACTTTTTGTGTTAAAAGGCGTAAATTTCTCATACGCAAGAGGGTCCCACACATACACACAAACTAGATGACTTCGACCTTCAAAAATCCCTTTGAATATTCCAAGAAAAGAATAGGCAATTATTCATAAAGAATTTCAATTCTAAGAAAATTTCAAAATATTGGGATAAACATCGTTCATAAGAATTCTAATTCTAATGGGTTCCAAAATTTCAGAATCTTAATCCCAGCCAGATTAGGAAAAATCAGGATAAATGTTATTTGTAAGAATTCTAATTCTAACAAGATTAGGAAAAGTTAAGATAAGCATTATCTACAATAATAATAATCTCAGATTAATTAAGATTATTCTATATCTCTCTATAAATAAAAAAACACTCATTCTTGAGAAGGTATGTCTCTAACACTGGTTTCAATACAATATTCACTATTTTCAGTGTCTGATTTAAGTATCAAAGTGTTTGCGCGGGGACCTCCCTACACCTTCTATCTTTTTTTTTTTTACAAGGTCAGGTGGTTTGATTACCACATTTTTAGTCAAATAAATTTATTATTGTATCTAGGCAATAACAATTAACGTCTTTTGTGGAAATCGAACCCATGAGCACGTGGTTAAGAGCCTCTCTCCTTCTCTTTGATTGTTGTTTCCAATTTCTATTTCTTCTCCTCGAGAGTGGTGTACATAGGATTCCTTCAAACATGTTTTTTCAGCCAAGCTTCCTCCAGAAGCTTATCTTATTATATAATATGTATATATATATATATATAACTAGGAGTGAATAGAGGTTTGGTTAGACAAAACTAATCAAATTGAACTGGCCAATTTGGTTCTATTATTTAGGTTTCAATTAGCAATTCAATTAGTGTTTGGGTGAAAAATTGGTTATCAATTTCAGTTCGATTAGTGTTGTCTGAGTAACTGAACTAACCGAACCGAAATTACAAAATGACATCGTTTTGTATGTAGTATAAAAGAAAAAGGTGAAAGGCTAAATAGCTAGAACCCAGGGCCAGCTTAAGAACTAAACTAATGTTCGATCCTTCCCTTTAATCAACCCTCTCCCTTCCCCATCATCTCCGACTCTCAGGCCCCATCGCCCCCGCCGACACGGCAGTTCTTCTCTACCTCTAACACTGGCGGATGTTGTTTCCATCAAAGCAACAACCTACAAAAAGGCAAAGGGTTCTGCAACGCCGAGGCCAAATTCAACGCTGACAACGGTTGCATCTCTCTCTCTCTAATTTGCGCCATCATGCTCGCCTATCGACACCAATAGCCTCTTCGATAAGTTTTCCAGCAACTTCTATTTTACATTAAAATCTAGATCTACTAAAATCCAACCATTAAATGCTTTTAATTTTTGGGTTTGTTGGTCATTGAGCCAAAGGGAATCTGATGGTTAATTCTGATCGTCGGAATCCGTTGTGGATGGTGGCTGGTGACTTTTTTCAGAAACATGTTTTTGAGTTTTTTTACCATAAAATTAATTTTCAGATTTACAAAAAATCAACCGTTACATCAAACTCATTTTTGGATAAATGAATCACCGCGGTTGGGGGAATCCGATTATTAGTTCTGATAATTGGAATCACTGGCTAGCCAAGTGGCCAATGACAACAATAAGCCCTAACTAATGTTTGGTTTTTTTCGATTATTTTGTGCATTAGTTCAGTTCGGTTATCACGTTTAGGTTTTGGTTAGTTTGGTTTCGATTAGTTGGGATTAGTCGGTCAGTTCGGTTCAGTTAATTATTTTTGATCGATTCGGTTTGGTTATAACCGTTTACACACCCCAATATATAACACAATTCTGCCAAGCTTCCCCGAGAAGCTTCTTCTTACCATATATCTATATATATAAGTATATAACACAATACCTTTGGCTTTTTTTTCAATTTTTTTTACATAAAGCAATAATTGAAAAACAAAACGGACGCAGGTGTAGAAATATTAAACAAAATAGCATACTATTAATGAGATTATCATATACATGTAATGTATTCTTTCTCACTCAATTTGATTAGGCTTCCTACAGCTTGAAATTGTGTGAGAGTCATAATAGTATTTTTAGACTTTTGGATGCTTCCCACAAACAATGCCAATTGTTATTATTAAGATACAACAATGAATTTATATGGCTGAAAATGTTGTCGTCAAGCTGCCTAAATCTGCAAAAAAGAAATAGTTAGAGTTCGCGGGGAGGTCCCAGCGCAAACACTCAAATACTTAAGTCAAACACTAAAAATAATGAAAACTATATTGAAACTAGTAATACAGACATACCTTTTCAGGAACGAATGTTTGCTTGTTTATAAATGGATATGGAGGAATCTTAATTAATCCAGAATTATGATTATTGTATATTATCTTGATTTTTTTTACTCTTGTTAGAATTAGGATTTTACATATAACGTTTGATTTTTCCTAATCCGGTTGTGATCAGCATTCTGACATTTTAAAACTCATTAGAATTAGAATTCTTATAAATAATGTTTATTCTAATATTTCGAAATACTCTTAGAATTAGAATTTTTTATGGATAATTATTTTTTCTTTTTTGGAATATTGGAAGGAATTTTTGAATGTCGAAGTTATCTAATTTGTGCATTTGTCCGACGCCCGGTCCACCCCGCATATAGAAAATTTACATCTTTTAACCCAAAAAGTTATTTTGGGCTTTTACCCATGACACAACAAACCTAAACAAAAATACCAAATCCTTAATCTTTGTCACAGTGTCAAGAAGATGATAGCTTCAAAACATAGGGTTCTTCACACACCATCACAAAGACCTATATCTTCATCTGTCACTAATACAGGAAAACACGAAGATAATGTGCATCTGAGGTAGGGTTACTCAAGCCACCCAACTTATTTTGTGCACAGATAACTCTTGAATTCGCTCATTTGTGATTGAAAAGTCATAGGTTTGAGTTGGTAATGGCAAATAACCTATGCATAAAGTAAGATTGAGGTTATATACAGAAAAATCTTTACATATCAACCCTCCTTACGGGAAGATTATGCAGAAATGCTGAGGCTTATTCAGAATCTGTCAATGACTTGCGTGAATAAACTAACTTTTATGTTACCCTTCCATTTTATTACTCAAGGGTCTCAACTGTCGTTTTGCAGAGTCCTAGCATCTTCACTTAAGGATCAGTACGACCTTTCTAAAGGTGGGTGGTGTCTTGGTTGAATAATGTCCGAAGTTGCACAATATGAAGTCTGCTGAATTAGGGACCTTATTTTTGCAAGCAGAAAGTGATAATCTGAGCAATATGGATTTTATGATTTTTATCCTCCTGTTTATTATGCTTGATTTCATAAGTTAGATCGATGAGGCAAGAACAAGAAGAAAATCCATTCCTCATGGATTGATGGTCTTCACCTCTCTTGGCTGTTGCCATCTTCATTATGCAACTGTGCTTTTTGAGTCTAGGTCTGTTATTTAGCATTTCTAAGAGTACAACTGTGCTTTATAATTGCGAGTCTTTTCTTCTTTCTAAAACAGGACAAAATTTGGAGCTAGTGACTGGTCGGCTTCTTGTACCAAATCATCCTTATGATGCAGTACAATGATTTTATCAAACATGTCTACCCACAATTTGTTGCAATATTAGTTTCAGATAGTCATCAAGTATCCAAAATTATTGGAGCTGTCAGTTCTGGGCAACTTAGCGTGCATAATTATTTCAAGCTTGGACTTTTCTATTTGGGTAAATTACACTTTGATATTATTAAAATTTAGTAAAAAAAAAAATTAAAAAATAATATTTAGGAAATTACTAAAATTTTCCTTACTTTACAACACTAGTAATATTTTTTTCTTTAGATTTATTTTACAAATGTTAAAAATTTTAATATAACAAAATTTTCCTTATATTTTCTCTCTTTTTTCTCGTGTGACGAATAAGTCGAGATAGTTTGTTGGTTTATTGTCATTTCTCAAATAGTACAAGTGTCGAACCTCAAGAATGCTAAATGTAATTTACCCATTTCTATTCTTATTTTTGTTTTGTTATGAACTCTATATTACTATTTCAAAGTTGAGATCATACTTTGTTCGTTCATGCAAGTAAACTGTTAAAAGAAATTAGGAACCGTTGCTAATTATTTAATCAAGCAAGGTTTGTCATTTTGTTTTGATACTCTGAGCAATGAAAAGTGTGATAGAAGCATAGAAATTCATGGGAGAATGTGTTGTTTTGTGTCTAACAAAATAAGTTTTAATTGTTTTTGTAAAGGTTATTTGTGGACCGTATTGTTTTGGTACATAATATAAATAAAATGTAAGTAATAAAGTTAAATTATGGGAAAATACCTTAGAATTTAACAATTTTAGGTAACTTGAAATTGAGCTTATAGAATGCAAGTATAATAATAAAAATAAAAATAAAAGAGACAAAGAGAGGTTATGGGAGATTGGTACTCATAGAATTAAAATGGGATGATTATAGTGAGAGGATGTTTTTGGTATTTTGTGTGTAATTGTTAATTTTCTTAAAATTAAAATAGAAGTTTTACCAGATAGTTATAAAATCTTCTTTGTTGTATAATTTGAAGTGTTGACACATTAAAGACAAACATGTGTCGAATGTAAATTTGATTAAAATGAAAATATTATGTTAGATGTGTAACTATATATAAAAATAAATAATAAAATATGAGATATACTCTTTTTTTTGTTAAAATAAGATACAAGAGACTTAATTAAGTCTTGAAATATTATGTTAAATGTACTTCTTCACGTCAAACTATCTCATGTGATTTAGATACAAGTTATAGAACTTCGTTGGTACCAACCTACAATAACCCAGTTTAAGGCAGGGTCCAGAGAGGGGGAGACCTTAGGCTGAAAGGAAAAAAGTTTGGACCTATTTACTTGTGGAAAATATTTTTTATTTTTTATCAATATTTCTAGTTTTCGTTTCTATTTTAATATTTTCATTTTGACAAAATATTAGAAACGTTATCTCCGATGATGGAGATGCTATAATTATCAAAATTTGTCTAAACGAGAAAATGAGATAAGTTAGAAGATAATCGATTGCCCACCTTTATATATAACACAATTTTGCCAAGCTTCCTCGAGAAGTTTCTTCTTACCATATATCTATATATATATATATATAACACAATACCTTTGGCTTCTTTTTCAATTTTTTTTTACATAAAGCAATAATTGAAAAACAAAACGATCGCAGATGCAAAAATATTAAACAAAGGAGCATACCTTTAATGAGATTATCATATACATGTAATGTCTTCTTTCTTACTTGATTTGATTAGGCTTCCTACAACTTGAGATTGTGTGAGAGCCATAATATTATTTTTAGGCTTTTTGGATGCTTCCCACAGATAACGTCAATTGTTGTTGTCAAGATACAATAATAAATTTATTTGACTATAAACGTCATCGTCAAGTCATCTAAATCTGCAAAAAAGAAATAGTTAAAGGTCGCTAGGAGGTTCATGCGCAAACACTTCAATACTTAAGTTAGATACTGAAAATAATGAAAATTGTATTGAAACTAATATTAGATATATACCTTTTCAGGAGTGAGTGTTTGTTTATTTATAGAGGGATATAGAGTAATCTTTATTAATCCATAATTATAATTACTGTAGATAACGCTTATCTTGATTTTTCCTATTCTTGTTAGAATTAAGATTTTTACAAATAACGTTTATCTTAATTTTTCCTAATCCAACTAGGATATTTTGAAACCCATTAGAATTAAAAAATTTATAAATGATATTTATCTCAATATTATGAAATCCTATTAGAATTAAAATTATTTATGAATAATTACTTATTCTTTCTTTTTCTAGAATATTTAGAGGGATTTTTAAATGTCAAAATTATCTAATTTATGCATTTGTATTGGACTCTCCCTCCCCTCCCCCGATCCGCCCTTGCATATAAGAAATTTATGCCTTTTAACCTAAAAAGTTATTTTCGACTTTTGGTCATGACACAATAAATCTAAACAAAAATACAAAATCCTTAATCTTTGTCAAGTGTCAAGACGATGATGGCTTCAAAACGTAGGGTTCTTCACACACATCACAAAGACCTATCATCTTCATCTGTTACTAATACAGGAAAACACAAAGATAATGTGCATCTGAGATAGGGTTACTCAAGCCACCCAACTCATTTTGTGCACAGATCAACTCTTGAATTCGATCATTTGTGATTGAAAAGTCATAGGTTTGAGTTGGGAAATAACCCATGCGTAAAGCAAGATTG
Organism: Diospyros kaki; assembly: GCA_036245055.1. Classification (NCBI taxonomy): domain Eukaryota; kingdom Viridiplantae; phylum Streptophyta; class Magnoliopsida; order Ericales; family Ebenaceae; genus Diospyros; species Diospyros kaki. The sequence continues at coordinate 9,641,347 of BSEG01000010.1, forward strand.
AGGTTATATACAGAAAAATCTTTCCTTTGACCCTCCAAGAGGGAAGAGCCGTGTGTAGAGGAGAGGGGAGGGCAGGGGGCGCCCTTTGCATATCAACCCTCCTTACGGGAAGATTATGCAGAAATACTGAGTCTTATTCAGAATCTGTCAATGACTTGCGTGAATAAACTAACTTTTACGTTACCCCATTTTATTACTCAAGGTCACAACTGTCGTTTTGTAGAGTCCTAGCATCTTCACTATCAGCACAACCTTTCTGAAGGTAGGTGGTGTCTTGGTTGAATAACGTCTGAAGTTGCACAATATGAAGTCTACTAAATTAGGGACCTTATTTTTGCTAGCAGAAAGTGATAATCTGAGCAATATGGATTTTATGATTTTTATCCTCCTGTTTATTACGCTTGTTTTCATAAGTTAGATCGATGAGGCAAGAACAAGAAGAAAATTCATTCCTCATGGATGGATGGTCCTTACCTCTCTTGGCTGTTGCCATCTTCATTATGCAACTGTGCTTTATGAGTCTAGGTTTGTTATTTAGCATTTCTAAGAGTACAACTGTGCTTTATAATTGCGAGTCTTTTCTTCTTCTAAAACAGGACAAAATTTGGAGCTAGTGGCTGGTCGGCTTCTTGTACCGAATCATCTTTATGATGCGGTACAATGATTTTACCAGACATGTCTACCCACAATTTGTTGCGTTATTAGTTTCAGATATGTCATCAAGTATCCAAAATTATTGGAGCTGTCAGTTCTGGGCAACTTAGCGTACATAATTATTTCAAGCTTGGACTTTCCTATTTGGGTAAATTACACTTTGATATTACTAAAATTTAGTAAAAAAAATTTAAAAAAAATAATATATAAGAAATGACAAATATTTTCCTTACTTTACAACACTAGTAATATTTTTTTTTCTTTAAATTTATTTTATAAATGTTAAATATTTTAATAAAACAAAAATATCCTTATATTTTCTCCCTTCTTTCATCTCTTTTTTCTCGTGTGCCAACTAGTCAAGATATTTTGTTGGTTTATTGTCATTTTTCAAATGTTAGAATGCTAAATATAATTTACCCAATTTCATTCTTATATTTTTGTTTTGTTATGAACTCTATGTTACTATCTAAAGTTGAGATACTTTGTTGGTTTATGCAAGGAAACTGTTAAAATAAATTAGGACCCATTCCTAATTATTGAATCAAGCAAGGTTCGTCATTTTGTTTTGGTACTCTGAGCAATGAAAAGCCTAACAGAAGCATAAAAATTCATGAGAGAATGCGTTGTTTTGTGGCTAACAAAATAAGTTTTAATTGTTTTTGTAAAGGTTATTTGTGGACCATATTATCTTGGTACATAATATAAACAAAATGTAAGTAATAAAGTTAAATTATGGGAAAATACCTTAGAATTTAACGATTTTAGGTAACTTGAAATTGAGTTTATAGAATGCAAGTATAATAAAAATAAAAATAAAAATAAAAATAAAACGAGCTTTAACTATTATAGTCTTGATAATCAAATTATTTTAAGAAAATATCAATTTAATATTTTAAATCAGCTATTCATGAGAGACAAAATAGACAAAAGAGAGGTTATGGGAGATTGGTACTCATAGAATTAAAATGGGATTTATGAGAGAATGTTTTTGGTATTTTATGTAATTGTATATTTTTTAAAAATTAAAATAAAAGTTTTACCAAGATAAGTGAGCGGATGAGTATGAATGAAACACTAGGAAAAAAGAGAAGTAAAAGGAAAAAAAAAATTATTGTTTACGAGATTTGAAGTGAAGTTCAAATTAGAAAAGCATGTTTTCCTTAGAGAATATCTTTGTCCTCTAAACTCTAGTACAATTTTTAAAAAAACAAAAAATTTGTTTTCTATTCTTTAATTTAAAAATTAATAATTTTAAAAATAGTTTCTAATTTTTTATCTCTATAGAGATAATTTTGGAAAACTATTCTAATTTTCCACAAGTGAACTGACCCTTTAGTTACTCTACAAATTTTATTGAAATTTAGTAAATATTTAATATTTTTAAGTAATTATTAATATTTAAAATTCAATACTTATTCTAAGTAATCACATGTTATCATCCCATTGAGTTTTTCAAATCCTATGAGTTACTGTAGCTAACATCCGAGGCTTGAGGGAAGATCATTTGTATATCAAGAGCTTAATTTCAAGCTCTTACCACTCAGTTTCAGCTATTATTGGTCCAGTTTCGAAGGCAATGGGCCCAATTCTTTAAATTTATAGGTTCTTTAATAGAGTTATTTGAGTATTTCACTCGTGATGTGGAATTTAAAATTTTAAAATAAAAAAATTAGATAAATACTTTTATAAATATAAAATTAACTATTCTGATTGCACTGAAATTTTTAATCTAAATTATGAAATGTTTTAAATATATTAATAATTCTTTATTGCAATCTACTTTATTAGTGGGTTAATTACACTAATAATCACTCAATTTTGCATTCTTCTATTATTTGATCACTGAACTTTGAAATGTTATTGTTAGTCATTAATATTTCAAAACTGTTACTATTTAATCATTAAATTTTAAAATGTTACCTACTAGTCACTAATATTTTAAAACTATTTCTCATTCGTCACTCATAAACTTAAAGTTTAGTGACTAACGAGTGATGGGTAAGAAACGATTTTGAAATATTAATGACTAACAGGTAACATTTTAAAGTTCAGTGACTAAATAATAACAGTTTTGAAATATTAGTGACTAATAGGTAACATTTCAAAGTTTAGTAAACAAACAGTAACAGAATACAAAGTTGAGTAATTATTAATGTAATTAACCCCTTTATTAGTAGACACTTTAAATATTTCATATCCTGGACTACAAAAATCAAGTTCAGTCTAAATTAAAAATAATTTTATTCTATAGATATTATTTCAAATTAAATAACATAATTTAAAATTATTCCATTTAAATGCAACTTAAATTTACATTTGGTGGTAGACATTGAGTCTTACCAAATGATTTCATTCATATTGCATTACCCTAATGATTTTCGTTACTTTTTATTTGTATTTAAGAACTTAAACATCTATAGGCTCAACACTTTGGTAGTCTATTAGTCATATCTATGTGGGGTAACTGACAATATCCAATGCTTCAATAGGAAAATCAATCAGTTCTCAAGAAATATACCCTCTCATCTTTGGATAGTTAAGACACACGCAATCAAGCGATGACTTATCTTACGGTTGTGGAACACCAAGATGAATCCAATTTACGTTTAAATATAATATTACTTTGTACAATTAAAAATATTTTTTAATCTTTATATTTGTTAGTGTTAGCGTCTTAATGTTAAATTTACATGACATCTAACAATTATAATAATGAGACTAAAATATTATTTAAAAGCTTAAAATGTATTATATATTTACACATTATATATTTATATTAATATAACATAAAATATAAAATATTAATATAAATATCAAATTTGAATGCAAAATTAACATTTTGTTAAAAAGAATCACAATTCAAGACGTAGACTCCTAATTGATAGCGACATGATTGGTTAGCGAAGAAATTGGAATTTGGGCATGCGTATGAATGGGATGGGACCCACCCAATCCCACAATAAGATTGATTAGGCAATCATACTTTGCCTTTTGACCCACATGCACATGCACATGTAATTGCAAATTCAAATGTAAATTCGTGGTGCATTGGATGCTTTACTTTGCAATAGTTCATCCCCAACTCCCGTTGAAAATGGCTGTGTGAAAGCACCACGCACTCGCACTCTTTCCATTCCTCTCTTCTTTTTCCCTTCACCTACCCACACTACCTACAGTGCTCCTCCAACTATCGGATCCAATGCTCCCCTTTATGTTTTAAAGACCAATTTAAATGTAATCCTAAACCTAAAGTATTCAACTTTTTAATTAAGTTTTAATAATAACGTTACCTTTCTCTCAATTAATAATGATATAAACCACATAAAAATCACGCGCGAGGACTCTCTCAATTTTGACCTAAATTCTTGTCTGGGCACGTGATCGCATGTTCCAACATTTCTTGAAATTTTGGAGGAGATTAGAAATTTGCAAAAGAAAACAAGAAAAAAGAGACAAATGAGAATGGTTTTTGGGCACGTATGATTGAAATTTAACGGTGTGAAGGCGATTGGGCGAAAAGCGACGGCACTGACAAGGGGGCTTGAAACGGCTAAAACGGGGCGACACGTGGCGGGGGAGAATCGAGGGCGCCGCTCGGTGTCTGCCGATTGGGCGGCAGTGAGTGGACACTTTGGCGTGCTTTTGGGATTTCCAAACTAAACAGAAGAAACATGAGGACGTAGTGGATCCTTAGGGTGTAGGCCGCAGGGCAGAGCGAGTCTTCCTCGCTTTCTCTGCTTCCACTCCCACTTCCCTCTGCCGTTCCATCTAATCTACAAAATTCTAATCATTGACTTTTTTTATTTGCTCAGGCCGCAGTCGTCAGTCCTCTCCTTCTCTCGCAATCCCGCTTCCCGGCTTTTACGTAAAATAAATAAAATAAAAGCATGTAACTAAAATAATATCTTATAGTAATTATATAAGTTAGCATAAATTATATCCGAACTTATTATGATTTGAATTATTTATATGGGTGTCTTTTATAGTTTAGAAATGAAAATTTTAAAGGTTTTTTTTTTTTTTCTCTCAAAGACTCTATTCAGTTCTTAAGCTCTAATCAACTTAAATTAAAATTAAGTTAAATAATAAATACAAACTTAAAAATAAAATAAGGATAAATGGTCAGTTAAAACAATCATTTTTTATCATCAAGAGCAATGGATCCAATAAGAAAACCCATCGACAAGTATTGCCCTAGTTCTAAATGGGTTTGATTTCTTGTAATTAGTCATTTTTGGTTCTAAATCGGTTGGAACTTAATTGGCAATGAATTGTTGAAGAAGAAGCAACAATAGTAAATTGGTGAAGAAGAAAAAGCTCAACCAATTTTGATTTCGATTGTATGATTTCTTCGATTTGAATTTCTTTCACTCATACTCAAATTTCTTTGACCATGAATTCTTCTTGTTTTTATGCTTTGAGTGTCTACTTTTTCTTTGTTATCTTTCTTTTTCTTCATCAATCATTTTAGGTTTTTTTACAATTTAGAGGTTATGATTTTTGTGATTTAGAAAATTAGATTTCTCACTATATTTTATCATTTCACACATACACATATATTTGTACACACTCGACGTCATTAAAGTCTTACGCCTACTGCTAATCAAATTCTAACACATTCGAGGTAATTTTTTCTTTTTTTCTTCTTCTTCTCTTTATTCAAATACAAGAAATTTATTAATCAATTGGATCCAATTACTAAACCCATCAATCAATAAGGTCTATCTTCCAACAACTTTAGTTATGAAAACCATTATTGATTTTGGTAGTCGAAAAGTCAACTTACCCTTATCTTGTTATTAAATATTTTATTATTTTTTAATAATTTAAGAATAAAGTTAACTTTAGTTCACATAATTTGTATAAAAAACCAACGAAGGGAGTGTTGTGGCAAAAAAATGAATAAATAAACCACAAAGATCTTTAAAGTTATTCTTAAGCCATAGGTGGTCTCTGTGTAAATAATTCAAACAGCAAGGAGTGTGAGTGTAATTTACACTTTTGGGTTCTTGGACAAACTGTTAGGATGACCCATGTACTTTGATATAAGCCTTAATTTGGTATTTCTATTTTCTTAAAATCTCTAAACAAATTCTAATACTTTTACATTATAATTTTATAACATTATTTTTTAATTTGATAACATTAACTCTTCTAACAAGATTGGCACAAACAGGGTTTATGTTTGTTAGTAGAGCTAAAATAAAATCAAATATGAGGTGTCACAGTGGTCCCTTTACTTTAGCATTGGAATTAAATTGACCTTTTTATTATCAAAATTATCTGGTTAGTCCTCCAACAAATAAATGACATTGGAAGAACATTTAAACAGGAATACCCGACAAAATAACAAATAAACAAGAGGTATAACACGATCTAAGTAAAATAAATTCTTTGACCCATTTAAAATTAAAAAGTTTAATGTCACGTGGAGAGTAGAGGGATGATCTTGACATTTTATTTTAATTAATTTTTAAATTTATAATTATACCATTTTAGAAGATTACCCTCCGAGCACCATAATAGGGGTAAAGTTGGAACCGTATCCTAGACTTTTGATTGGCACGATGATGATGGTGTGTAAGTGTAAGTGTAAGTGCGTAAAAGTGGGTAGAATAGATTAGGCATTAAGAGAGATTTGATAGGATATGAAATTGATTACGCATTAATTGCGCAGCCGTGATGTAATATTATGATGATGGCGCTAGCAGCCGGGAGGGATCCCTAATCTAATTGGACGGTTAGGATTGCTAGTTTGCGTGTACGCCATCCACGGCCGTAATGGGTCCCGTCTTTTTGTTTAGGTTGACAGCTAATAATAGAATAAGATGAGCCTGATGGAAATGAAATAATTTTTTATTATTTTGGGTATGTGAATGGAAATTTATGAAAAATAATATAAAATATAATATTAAATAACAAATCATGGACAAAATTTGACTTTTAAAAATATGTTAAAGGCTAATGTCAATAATATGAAAAATTAAATTTTTTATCCATTATTTATTAATTCAAGAGAGATGAAAAAAATGAAGTTTCGTAAATAATTAATTACAATTATTTTTATTTTTTTATTTCATTATTATTATCTCTTCATAATAAATGATATATTTTTTTACTCATTTTCACTTGAGTTGACTCTTCCAAATTAATTGGAAATATTGTGTTAAAGAATCTTATAAACTGTTATCTTTATATTTTAATTTTTAATTTTAAATTTTAAATTTATTTTTAATTTTATATTTTAAGTATCTATTTTGAGATTATTGAAAATGTATTCTTTTTATCTGTAATATTTTTCACGTTTTAAAAATTTTAAGCGTGTTTATGAAGAAAATAGTCAAAATAATTTTTTGTTATTTTGAATTTTCTTTACAATTTTTTTTTATTTTTAAAAATATAAAAATAAATATGTTTTTATTATTTTAAAAAATTAAAAATTAAGAATGAGATAAATCACACTAAAGGTCACAAAACTTTGGTCTCTTTTTTAATTTGATCATTAAACTTCAATTTCTTATAAAGTGATAATAAAACTTTAAAATATTTTGCAATATGGTCACTAAAATGATTTTTGAACAATTTCTCGCTAAAATTGCTAAAGTGGCAATGACCACATCATCGCCACGTCAACGCCACATTATCACCACGTCAGCAATTTCGACTAAGAACTATAAAAAAATCACTTTAATAACCACATTGCAAAACATTTTAAAGTTTTGTGATCACTTTGCAAGGAATTAAAATTTAGTGATCAAATTAAAAAGGAGATCAAAATTTTGTGACATTTAATGTGATTTACCCGAATTAAAAACAAGTTGTCAATCCCTCTAGACGTGTATTGCATGGACGAGTCCACACGCATTGTACCCATCTTTGTTTTATATATGGGATTTCCTTATATTTAACCCCTAATTTGAATAGTGTACCTAAAGAGACCGTAGCAGCCCTTCCAAAAGAGACACAATATTGGATCATGAAGAGAGGTACAAGGGAATGTGTGTGTGAAGATGGGTAGGAGATTTTGAACCCAGGGATTGAGAGAAAGTCATCAACTTTTTGAGAGAGAGAGAGTGACAATAATGTAATGGGGCTTGACTTAGCGAGGATTCAATTGTAGGGTAATATATGTCCCTATACATATATGCATGCTTTTTGAAAATGCGAAAGGACAAATCCATGGAAAAAGTGAGAGTGGTGGGTGCAGCTGATTGTAAGCTCCTTCAATGTTTCTTCAAAGTTGGAAGGCTGTGTTTTCTACAAATGTCTCAATCATATCATCTCCCTGCCTATCCTTTTCCAATCCCAGCCAGGCGAGAGAGAGAGAGAGAGAGAGTCTTTAAGACAGCAAAGAGAGCAATTATTTCTTCAAAGCCAAGCTTGTGTACCCCCACCATTTTGACAAAGCATGCCCCCCCTTCCAACGTCTTCAACTTGAACCAACCAAAGTCCACTATCCCACGCTCTCAATCTTCATTATTTTATTCCTCTTTGTCTCACAATATCTAGTCCCTCAACAGTTTATTTATTAATTCTACACACCCCACCCCCATGTATTTCAGCTTTTTCTTTACAACTATACTATTTATTGAAAACATTAAAAAAAAAAATTCTTTTTTCGAGTTTCGCCAGACTAATTTATCGGGATAGATGATTTTCTCTCCTAATGTACTATTTAAGTAAATATAAATGTGAATATAATCTATACATATTCAGAATTGAATAGTCAGTCTAATTCATACAAAATATATCTTCCAATTTTACTATTACTTTTCAATAATAATTCTATCTTTTAAGTTATCGCACTGATTTGAATCGCGATATTCTATATAAAATTTTAAATACTTTATTATTGTACTATATTAATAAAAAAAACCCTATTTAGAGCCATTCAAGGCTGTTCAACCTTTATCAACTAGGCTCTGTAAAACCCATAAATTATTATAATATGAGTCTGCGCAAGCAATCACTAAACACCATACTTAAGTCTCAAGTAAAAGGGAACATTACGGAAGTTCCTACATTGTTTGGTATGATAGTTTATTTTTATGGAGTAGAAAATTTTCTTAATTATGGAAAATGTTAAGGCTTGTTCAACTTTAGAAAAACATTTTTTTTCTAACTTCAATTTTCTATTGAATAATTAAATCTCCTATTAGAATAGAAAACAAAATTTTTTAAAATTTTAATTTTATGCTATGAATTAGAAAATAACTTTTTTGATATCTTCTAAATTTTCTAAAAATAAATATTGACTTTTAAAAATTGAAAGGTTGGAAAATTTTTAATTAAAAATTAAAAATATTTTTTGAAAATGAGAAGATTCTTAATTTTCTTCTTTTTCTAGTTTTTTTTTTCTTGTAATATATGGTGAAATAATGGTAAACTCTACCCTCCCCTCTCAAGAAAAAATTTAAAAATGTGACATTCTCTTGTAATAAAAACTTAGTAAGTTATACTAAATTTATGTCAGCGTATTTATTCATTTAAGCAAAATAAATCTTACCTTAGTTTGAGAGAAGACGTAGTTTTAAAAGAGTTAAATTTCTATAAATTTCTCTTATTCTTAATTATATATGTGCATCATTTTTTATATTTTATAAACATCTTGAATTATAATAAAATTATTTCAAACTAAGTTTACAAATTAAGACAGATTTTCTTAAAATTAAAAAAAAATGAATTCACCTCACTCAACAGTATATGAAAACAATTTGTTGCATCAATAATTATATATAATCAAATACTCATAAAAATAGCTAATAAATATTATTATCTTATTCTTTTAACAGTGTCTTTGGCAAAATACATATTTTAACCCCCTTTATTTCATTTAGACACTTAAATTTTTGTTAATTTAAAAATATCTAAACTTGTAATTTTAAGTCAATTACATTCTGAATTTTTTGTTATTTCAATTATACCTCAAATTTAATGTTATTAATAAATTTGTTGAGGTGTATAATTGAAATAATAAAAAGTTTAAGAGTATAATTGTCTCAAAATTACATAATTCATATGGGTATTTAAAATAATAAAAAAGTTAAATATCTAAATAAGAAATATACAAATATAAGTGTAGAATATGTATTTATGCTAAAAATATCTATCTATGCATGAAATCTCACATCATCAAAGAGGTAATATCACTTTCATTTTATACCCATCATTATGCGCTGGATTTGTCCCACACATATATATATATATCCGTGTATGTATATATGCAATAATAAGGCAATAATTAAAAAAAACAAGAAAGTTGGCCATGGAATAGACTGACCCTTTTTGATTCGAAATGCACACAGTGGCACTGCAGCATTAATTTATGTATATCTATATATACATTACGAACAGTGGATAAGGCGCGTTTGGCGTACACACACACAGTGACAAACAAACCCCACAAAAGCCTCTCGTCCATGAGACGATGAGAGCTTTACCATATGACTTGCGAAAACTCCAAGAGCATTGGAAATCGGGTTAGTGGAGTTTTCTCCGTTTCCCACAAACATGCCCTTCCCCACCTCCCCTTCCACCATCAAATTATATACCTTTCGACCCGCCACCTAAAATTAATTAAATTAAATTCCAAACATTTTACGTTCCCATGAAGAATAATCATAAATAGTTCAAAATTACACCTAAAACTAGGTGGCTGACTGGCGGAAAAGACAAATTTACCCCTGCGTTGGTAATAACTAAATTATTACTAATACAAGGGCAATTTTGTCTTTTTAGGCCCTTGGCCACCCATATCGGCCAGCCCTCCCTCTCACTAAATGTGAGCTGAATTATCTGAAGAAAAAGACATTTAAAAAATGAATAATAGTAAATGGACTGAACTGTAGGGTAGATTCGAAGATCCAGGGAATGGGTGGAAACCATTTTATTTCTGTATTAACACACGAGTGAATAAACAAACCAATCTACCCCTATAGTTGTAGGTATTCATACACGTAGCAGTGTCCTTTTAATATATGTATATATATATATATATAGAGAGAGAGAGAGAGAGAGAGAGAGAGAGAGTATTGAAAAGGAAAATGGGGAGGATGGCACCAACCCAAGAAGTAGAGCTACGTAGAAGCAAAAGAACGCTTACAATCTCGCCTTTATATACGACCCATCATGTTTCATCACATGTCCCATCTATCCCCCACAACCCCTCCCCCAACTCCCTTTCTTGCTTAGCTCCAGTTTAGCTTAGCTTAGCTTAGCTTTGCTTTGTACGTACTCTTATCATCTTTTTATCTTCCTTGCCTCAACTCATCTCAAGCAATGAACTGTGGCAGTCGTCGCCGTGGCGTCGCGGGCTCCGCCGGCTGCGTCGGCGGCGGAGGAGGAGGAGGAGGGCACCCGTGTAAATAACACCATAGTTCAAGCTTCGTCGGTGGACGGCGGGCAAAGAAAAGAAAAAAAGAAAAGCAAAAACAAGAAATTAAAGAAGGCTTTGCAATTGCCCTCTCCGGAGCTTCTTGCCTCACCGGCAGAATCGGGAGAGCGACATCGTTGCATCGCGGGGAATTGAGGGTAGCGGTCCGAATTTACCTTCCTTAGTTGAATTAATTAGGTTTCTTTATAAATTGTAATTCCTTTTTTTGATTTTCTTCTTCTTCGTCGTCGCCTTTCTTTGGTTGGTTTGTGCAACTGCAATGGAGGAACACACACGCACGCATATATATATATATATATATATGGTGGCTAGCTGGGCTGTAAGAGATGCATACTGGGTAGTTTGATTAGATATTTAGTGTTTGTTTGTGTACTGCTTGCTGCTGCTGCTGCTGAGCATGCATCGCTTACACCTATTAATTAATTAATTTATATAATATATGTTATCGTCTGTGCTAATTTTCCCCCTGAATTATAACTAGCATGCTGAAATTATTTACAAATAGTAGCCAACTCTTACTTAGTGCTCATATATCCATTCCTCCGGGGGTTCTAATTTCTTCTTCCTTGCCTCTGCCTTGACAAGAAGTACAGTGACTTCGAGTAAACCAAAAAAAAAAAAAAAACTTCATTTGCTCTGAAGGGAGTAGAGTGCGAAGGAATATGAAGAGAGGGGTCGAGGATGAGGATATGCAGAATCACGAGCGTTCTAAAGTACAAATATCACTGATGAGACTATTATTATTATTATTATTAATTAATAAGAAGCAGCTGCAGGCACCAGTCTGCAGGAGCAGTAGTCAAGAACTCAGATGCAGATGCAGCAGTAGTTGTAGTTGTAGTTATTACTGGCCCCTTTTAAATTAGAACCATTCTATACGACGCCTTTTGCAACCCCAACCCCAACCCCACCTGCCTCTTTCTTTCCTCTCGTTTCTCTACTTCTTACCTTAAAACTGAATCACAGCATTAGACTTTTAATTAGGGTTCTCAAACGTGCTGGGGGTCCGGCTCACAAAGTAGGCAGGGCTCTCACGATTGGGCTTGCCCCCAGCCTTAATAAATGTATTTTTAAAAATAAAAAAAGTAACAATTTTTTATATTATAATTTTGATTTTAATTTTTTGATATATAACTTAATACTTCTATGATAACACAACAATAATTAAAAGTACATAAACATTATTATTTTCATTTAATAAGTCTACTGCTTTAAAATTATAATTGTAAATGGAATTTAAATTTTTAAAAATATTTTTGTATCATTTTTATTAAATAAAAACTATTTTTTAAATTAATTTTAAAACAGTTTTAGAATCTAGTTGGCTTGATGGGTTTTTGTTTAGGCTTGCGAGCCTAAGTTTGGCCAGGCTTGGCTTGTTATTTATGGGCCCATGCCCAGGATTGAGCCAAGCCTGCTTGGTTTGTTTAATAGCCCTATTTTCAATTTGGTCGAGTCAGGGTTACTAGTACAGTAATATACAAGATGTCTCCATGATATATAGGTTTGTGTCTAGCAAGGGTTTATGGCTCTCATCTTGGCCTGTCTCCTAGAGCTGTTAATGGATTACTTGACTCAATGATTTAACTTGAACTCAAAACGAAATTAATTGATTTGGGTTAACCCTTAACACTTGGTCGACCTAATAAGAACTTATTGAATTTAGGTTAATAAGAACTTACTCAACACAAGACAAATTTAAATAGGTCAACATGAAACTCAAAATCAAAATTGACCTATTAATTAAAATATCTGTTAATTTTCAAAATATCCTCTAATTTTTTCAATTTTCATTCTTTCACTTTTCTGCTCCTATTCATATATCCTTGTTATTAATATTTTGATTATTTTCCAAGTTATTTCATTGTGGCATAATCAAGGGAGAGTCCTCCCAAAGTAACTAGTACATTATCAATCCGAGAAGGAGACATCCTTTTGGAGAGATCTTTCTAGGGCCATAGCATATCACCCTGAGAAATCACCATCCACTTGGGACCAACTTCTCGCACCTACATGTCATAGTCTACACCTGGTCAAGCCTTGCCCTCTGGAAAAACCTAGGGAGACATGTCTCTTGCTTGTATTACCTTGTATTGCTCTGTAGCAATGCGACATGCATGTTCTAGGTCTTTTTCTTTCCAGGGGACCTTCCACACCGAGAGAAGGGGTTTCTCACGAAGGCTCTTTCCGAGCTTAACGATAGGACAACATTGCAAATGGAGGAGATGCACCACCCGTTCTAGGGAAAGCACACCATACCCTCGCACGCGCCTGTCACGTGTCCTTGTCCACCTTTATGCTTATAAATAGCCCCTAACTCTCCAGTTTCGAGGACAAGTTAAGCCAAGCACAAGTACACACTAACGCAACTAAGTAAAAACAAGCAAAAACTGCTAGCAACAACTAGGGTTGACAATGGTTCGGTTTGATTTCAGTTTTTACCAAAACCATAATCAAACTAAACTTAAACTACTAAAACCAAAACCAAATCATTATCCATTGGTTTTAAAAATTAAAAACCATAATCAAACCATTCGATTTCGATTTTAACCATGATTTTTTTTAATTGGATCCATAATCTCCCTCGCAGGTTTTATTTTTTAAAATATTTAATTAGTTATTTTTATTAATAATTATTTGATTGATAAAAATAAAATAATTTAAGATTAGGTTTTATTTTTATTTGTTAATTACTTTATAAATGTTAAATATTTTATATATTTGTAATGCATTAGTTAAAATACTTGTAAAAAAATGCATTAGCCAATATATATTATGTGTATATATAATATATTAAATAAATAAATATTATATATATATATATATGTATACAGTTTTGCTATGTTACCCGCGGCGGGCAAACTTATGTTGCCCGCCACGGGCCCCACCTCCCCACGCCCGCCCACAATTGAACACCCCCCGCCCCCACCAGTGAAGCCAACCCAACCCCCCAACATAAATTTATATTATTTAATAATTTAATAAATTAATATAATTTATAAAAAATAAATTAATAATAAACTTAAGAATTGATTTGTTACACCCCACCCCCCAGTGAACCCAACCCAACCCCCCCCCCCACACGTAAATTTATATTATTTAATAAATAAATATTATTTAATAATTTAATAAATTAATATAATTTATAAAAAATAAATTAATAATAAACTTAAGAATTGATTTGTTAAAGGCGTCCCTTTGTGTGATTTTATGTAATTTTAAAATTATTATGAATTAATTATTATTTTTTATTAAAATATGATATTTAAAATTTTAAATGTAATTAAAATTTTAATTTTATATTATTTGTGTTAAGAGACTGTGTTGGGTGGGGGGGTGTTCAATGGGAGGGGGAGTGGGTTGGGTTCACTGGGAGGTGGGCAGGGTGGTAGGGGGGTTGTTCAATTGTGGGCAGGCGTGGGGAGGTGGGGCCCGCGGCGGGCAACATAAGTTTGCTCGCCGCGGGCAACATAGCAAAACTGTATATGTATATTCAGTTTGGTTACCCACACATTCGGTTCGGGTTGCGGTTTGTATTTAGTGTAAACCATAACTAAACTATACCCATTAAAACAATGTTCGATTTTTTCTCAAACCAAACTATTACCTAGTCAAACGATTTTTAATTGCGTTGACTGGTTCGGTCCCCACGATTTTGGTTGCAATTACCATTCCTAGCAACAACGAACATCTCTTTTTCTCATCATACGTCTCTCTCACACGACATCTTTTCATTTTACTACTGGTACATTTGGCACTACATTATGACCTCATCTGAGTTAAGCATTGGGGGGCCCCACAGGAGGAATCCTCGCGTGCCTCATGACTACCTTCTGTCTTGCAGACCTATTATTGAGATGGAAGATCTCCCAGTTTAACACAATATTCCTCATTCTTTTGGTTCCTTTACAACTCTCCTAACTAGTGGATTGAGACTTTTCTGAGGCAGCGAATTGAGTCTGCCCAAGATGAATTCCTTTCCCTTGGTGATGACAAACCAATCAAGAAGGCCAAATGACACCTCTTGTTCTGCCGATTGCTCACTGAGTTTTTCTAAAACAAACAAATATTAATTGTTGTAATCGAGCAACAACAGTTTGACGTTGTTTCTGAGAAATGTATAAAAAGTCAAATAAGAGGTTGTTCCAAGGCTCCTCAAAAGCTTTCTTGCCCTCCACTAGATTCGTCCAAGGAAACCCTAACAACCAAAACTAGTTCTTTCAGGTAGGCCTCAGCCTTTGTAGGTTAATGTCATATGAGGTCTCTGGAGCCACTCCCATTGGGGCTACACACTCAAGCCTCCCGGATTAGCATTTGGGGAGTAGAAGACAGTTATGCATACCTTCTATAGAAGAGTCCCTAACTTCTGAATGAAGAAGGTTCCCCATAACTCCTCTCAGGCAATCCTGTCCTTAATATTCCACGAGCCAACTCGAGGGCTACTAGGGGATACATCATGGAATATTAAGAGCTCCCAAAGTAGGAGAGAAAGCTCGAAAGTGGCCTTACAATGCTTATTGAAGTTTCTGACCAAGGGCAAAACCATCTTCCTATGGTTAGCCCCTTTTTTTGTCAAAGCACTTGGCCATAATTATGACTAAGCTTCTCCCTTCACGCACCTCTTTTTGAGACTACCCTTGCAGACCACATGTGGGAGAAGGGAGAAGATGGTGGAGAATGCTAAGAAGGCCCCCCTAGAATCTCAACCTTGTAAAGATCCCTGAGACTATTAGGAAGGGGGGTGCCTATCCTAAGCTAGCTCGTGGAAGCTCATACTTTCCCTTAGATGGTCTCCCACAGCCATTTTTGCTTCATATCCTAGGCTGCAATGTAACACCCCCTCTCCCAAGCTACTCCATTCCAGGATAACCTAGAAGAGTGGGAGTTGGGGAACATAGAAGAATCAACACCTAGCCACAAGCATGCATACATCGAACATCCATAAAACCTAATCCCAAAACAAATGACTTCAAGGGTTACATGCACAACTTTTCTTTAAGTAACATTACACACAAAATAAAGTCTATACATGTAACGCCCCGCTTTTTCGAGCATTAAATAACTTAGGAATTTCTAGAATATTTTTTTTTCAATATAAATCATTTCCCGACAATCTCGTTTTACCTTCCCAGCATACTAAACAAGAATCAATAAGCTAAGACAGGTAATCATCATAAATACAGAAGCTTAAAATTGAAACCTGATATGGTATATAACTGAATTCATTTAATCATAACATAAGAATCTGTATCATCATATCATCAAATACTTAAATACATTGAGACTTATCTGTACAATCTGACGATTGCTCAGATACATAATTATACATGATCTTTAATATAGTATAATCTTCTAACCATGGCTAAAGACGTATCCTGAATCCACATGAATGAGCATATACCAGAACAACTCACCGAACTCATCGGCCACGTCATCAATCATTTCCTTGCCATAGTTACAAATCCTAACTGGTACGTTTGAATATTTCAGGGGCATAACCCGATTAGAAGAAAAATCTTCTAATGAGGGTTTAGAAACATGATACATGAATACATGATATAATAACATAAACAATCATATGCTCTAGTGTAACTTCCTTGCCCCACCAGCCTGACACAAAACCCTAAGCAGAATCCTGACCTACTTTCAGGATAATCCTAACCTTGTTCCATCATTTGGCCTTGGGGAATTACGACTACACTATCGGGGCGATATCCCAATCCCATGCACGAGTATTAATATGCTAATAATATCGTGCCATACAAAAGTCACGATTTTCCATGGAATATGACAAAATAATCATAACTTCAATAAATATCATGCATAATGAAGCAAACATGTCATATATGAGTTCTCGGAATAAAACCACTCACCTTAGCACGAAGTTCGAAATACCTCGAAAAACGTGCATCACCTCAGTTTACATACCAACCTAAAAAATAACACAATCATCAAGATCCTTGCCCAAATCACTTCCTGGCCAATCATTTCCAAAGAAATATCAATAATCTAATTTTTCCACACTTTTTCTTATTTTTCCTCTATCTTTCATAGTCATAACTTCTTCAAAAATTCAAAATAAATACCTAATCAAGTAATTTATTGAATTTATCTTTATGAAAATTCCTAAAATAACATTTCTAACCTCCATAAATTTTCTAGGAATTTTTCAAAACCTCTTCCTATTTTTTTCTAATTAACCTTCCTTTCAAAAATTCAAAAAAATTATTTTCTCATGTAATTTCCCAACTAAAAATTCATACAAGAAAACTATTCATTTTTTCTGTATTTATAGAAATTTTTTCCAGAATTTTATCCATCTTATTTCTATTTTTACTCTATTTTCATTTGTTTTTAGCATTTAAAAATAATAAAAATTACCCCCGGTCATCTTCTCCAGCGCCGACACACCAGGAAATCAAACTGACTATACCAAAAGATAGTCCACCTTGATTTGATCACTCTGGCTAAATTTGAGCTTGAAACAACACCCGAAAGACCTCTATCCGAGCAAAAATCAGTCTAACTTCGGTGAGATTCGATTTTTCCGACGAAACTCCGATCACCCCTCATATGAACTCCAAAATTTCTCAAAATTTTCAGAAATGATCCTCACCTCATGGGAAACAAAATCTCTATGGTTTGGTGCCTCAATTTGTTCAATAACGAGATCAATTTGAAGCTCGAATCTTGTAAAATTCTAGGCCACCATATCCTCTATTTTAGCCAAATTTGAACCCCAAAACGACAGATCTTGAGCAACGCAATGCCTCTGATGTCTCCTCTTTCCCTTAATGAGCCCAAAACCCACCGAAAGGTTCCTCAAAAATTGATTTACAGTGGGTAAAAATCTAGTTTTTTTTTTACCGAAAGTTTAGCCATTTTCGACCAAGCCAAGGCCAATTACTGGCCTAGGCTCGACCCAAGAGCATCCTAGGCTACTTTCCTTGAGTATTTCGCCACTGAATTCAGTGATGGGAGGTGGTGGAGGAAGCATGGTCGGCCATGGCAGAATTGCTCTTTGTGTAATTTTGCAAAATTGCACTTTGACCCCAACTTCTTCTCATTTTGAACTTTTGGTCCTTTCTTTGAAGCTCGTGAGCTTCCCAATAGTGCTATTGTAACCTACAAGTTCTATACTTTCCATTGTATCCCCGAAGATTCTGAAAAAATATCATTTCGACCTCCTTCCGATAAAATTAAGAAATTGTACTTAGGCCCGAATCTTCATTTTGGCCGTAAATCCTTTTATTTCTTCCTGAAACCACTGAAGGGTTATCCTACATACCGAATATGAGCCTTCTCAAGATTCCGTTGACTTCTCGGAGGTCTCTTACGATAATTCGATTTTGCAGCCTGAATAGCAGCTACATTTTAGTTGTATCGAAAATCGTTCCTGATTCAACTTCTCTTGATGGTAAAAATCATTTCTCGAGATGCTCATTAATGCCTCATCATTTTCCTTTGACATATCGGCTTCAGGGTACTCCCTTCAGTCGATTCAGTCAATTTTTTGGACTATTTAGATACCCGTCTTCCCCGAAATTTCATTTTCTTAATAAAACGCTTATTCTCCAATAATCCCAATTTCTTGGGTATTACAATACATCTACCAACACATCTTTCCCAAGACCATTTGGATCAAGAAGGGACCCGCAAGAGCACATGTCTACCCATCTTTCTTACTCAACTCCCTGCCTGTCACTTCTTTACCTTTACTTGGAATGGAGAAGAGTACAACTTGAGTTACAAAGCTTAGCAAGTATAAGAAAAAAGAAGGAAGAGCATGATAGATAATAATAGGATACAAGTGTGGTGAATAAGCATATAAATGGGAATGATAGATTATAACTCAAGAGTCACACTCACACCCGTAATGATAATGTCATGCATAACACACATAAAAGCCAATCAACACATAACTAGCCACTGACCCACATAACAATATAAAATGCATCATAATACATATCGGCTTCTAGTTGATACCAGTAACTAGAGAAACTGTAACATGTAGCCCATAAGTCATATCTGATATACTTGGTTATAACTATACGTACATATATATAGATATATATATATATATAATCTCATCCATGGTCATCACCACTAGGCGCACCCCTCAGTCGTCACCATAGGAGCGTAACCCTAGTTAGGATAATGCCTACTGGTTTTAGGGGATATATCCCTGCGA
Source organism: Diospyros kaki (assembly GCA_036245055.1). NCBI lineage: Eukaryota > Viridiplantae > Streptophyta > Magnoliopsida > Ericales > Ebenaceae > Diospyros > Diospyros kaki. Next base: position 9,660,588 of record BSEG01000010.1, read on the forward strand.
TACATAACCGCAGCGCGTATAATCATCTTTGTCCATGCCTCTTTTAATGCACATACAACACATAGAGTGGCCACACACAAATTGCATGTGTGATAGAAATAAGAGTTGATGCTCGTGCTCACTCATGAGATGCGATGCTAGAGATCAAGCCAAGACATGCCCATGATGCACAATTGTCGCTCATTCAGGACATGCCATGACAGTATGTATATGAGCCATTTAAATTATTTCTAGTTTATAAACATGTTCAACACAGTTAACCAATACACTAGAGTATGGATTTCTTGCTTAAGCTTCAAGATCATAGCGAGATATGTTAATCAGGGCATGGAGAAGAAACAAGCATCCCATGAAAAATTTCACTTAAAACTCCATTTCTTAGGAATAGTAGGGAGGAAGAAACCCCACATGGCTGTTAGAAACTTTCCCTCAAGCTTAAATACCCTAACCTCAGTCATACTCTCAAGACACGTAGCCAATCCATAGCACAATAAAATCTAAGAGAAAAGAGGAAAGATGAGGGAACTTGCCTTTTACTTCACCTATCAACCATTAGGAACCCATTGGATAACATAATCTAGCTTGTTGTGAGAAGAAGAATGAGGAATTGAAGAAGAACAAAGAGCTTACAAGAGAGAGCTCGAGTTTATCTCTTCTGTTTGTGGGATATTTTCCTTACAATTTCTCTCTTTTATATTTATCACTATACATCATATTTTCTCTATATATTTTTTTCTACGCGTTTCCAGAGCTAATGAGGTATCGGGTGATATATATATATATATTTTGAATCACTGAGGGAGACATCCAAATATAGTTTAAGGCATTCAGATGATATATACATATATAGGCTGCTATGTGAAAGTCATTTGGATGATCTGGGCACATTCAAATGGGTTTTGAGGCATTTGGTAGAGAAATTAAGAAAATGCAAAAGGCATTCGAATGCTATTGTTGGGCATTCGAATGAATTTGGAATAATTGAATGAAAAGATGAAGGAAAAAGGAGGCCATTTGAATGCTACAGTGGCCTCATTTGAATGAATTTTTCAATTTTCGCATGGCTCATTTGAATGTGAAGGCAGCTCATTCGAATGTGAAGGTTTAATCTGCTAAAAATGGATTATGGACAGTTTTGACACGCTTTGTAATTTTGGTCATAACTCTCTCGTCCGAACTCCAATTGAGGTTATTCAAGATGATATAGAATGAAAAGAGAAAGATCTACAACTTTTATGTTTTATGTTTTGAGAGATTCGGTCTAGAACATAGTCGAAATTGGGTTACAACAAAAAAATCGCACCTAGAAAAATAACCCATTCGAATGGATCACCCCTCATTCGAATGACTCACTGAAGCATTCAAATGGGGTTGCTTTCATTCGAGTGGTTCCTCCTCCATTCGAATGTCTAGCCTCCCAAAGCCCCACACATTCAAATGCCACATCTTAAACCCTCCCAACCCTTAACCACTCATTCTAAATCTTCTGAAACACTTACACACACACTCACACCACACCGAAACCCAATTTAACAAATAACTCTACCCACAAGACACCAAATAAGATTAAGTTATTCATTAATATTGGCCCCCATCTTTGGGTCATTACAAATCCTCCCTCATTTACAGAATTTGGTCCCCCAAATTTAGGTTTGGTAATTTGAATAGCTAGGGGGTATATATATACTATCTTAATATCTTTTTATTTCCATTGATCCATTCAAAACATAATCATGCCGATCATATAAATTCACTTACCAGTTTGGACAACGCTGCTTTCCCTATTCCCACTATAATCTGTCATATGGGTTCCGTTCCTACCAATGAGTACAAAATGCCATTGGATTCAAGCTATTTAAGAGTCAGCTTTACCTTATTCAAAATACTTGGAAACCCAAGATATTACTAAGTTCCTCTCCTCTTTAAAGAACTAGACATACATGTTTAATAAAATAAATGGGGATAAAGGTGCCACATTTCCTCTTCCAACTCCCAATTTGCTTATTCGAGGTTAGGCTATTGCCATAGCACTTTCACATAGGGAATAACGCGATTCCTTAACATCATCTCTTTGTGGTCCAAAATGTTACTAGGGAATTCCTCATATGATAAATCTTATTTTAACTCTAAAGGTTGGAAGTCAATCACATGCTAAGGGTCGGGAACATATTTGCGTAACATAGAAACGTGGAATACTTTATGCACACTGGCTAACTGGGGAGACAAAGCTAGCCGGTACGCTAAGGTGCCAACACTCTCCAGAATCTCAAATGAATCCACGTAGCGTGGACTAAGCTTCCCTGAAACTTTGAACCTCCAGATTCCTATACTGGCATAACCTTTAGAAATACATGATCACCAATAGAAAATTCTAAAGCTCGCCTCCGACAATCTACATAGCTTTTCTGCCTATCTTGATCAGCTTTCATTCTAGCCTTAATAGTCTGAATCTTCTCGGTCGTTTGCTCCACTATCTCTGGTCCGAGAATAACCTTATCCCCCATTTCCTCCCAACATAATGGAGACCGATAGGGTCTCCCATGGAGTGCCTCGTAAGGTGCCATACTGATACTGGAATGATGACTATTATTATATGCAAACTCAATCAATGGCAGACGCTCATCCCAGTTACCATGAAAGTCAAGCACACACGCCCGTTAACATATCCTCCATAGTCTGGATCTTGTGCTCCATCTGGCCGTCTGTCTAAGGATGGAACGTTGTACTAAATTTCAACGTAGTGCCCAAAGCTGCCTACAAAGCGTCCCAAAAGTGAAAAGTAAATCTGAAATCACAGTCAGACACTATATTGGAAGGCACTCCGTGCAGCCTAACAATCTCCCCAATATAAAGTTGGGCTAAACGGTTCAAAGGAGATGTCTTCTTGATGGGTAGGAAATGGGAAGACTTAGTGAGTCTATCTACAATCACCCAAATAGTATCATGACCCCATGAAGTCCTCGGCAATCTGGTAACAAAATCCATCGAAATATCATCCCACTTCCAAATAGGAATGGGTAGGGACTGAATCAATCCAGTGGGTTGTTGATGCTCTACCTTCACATGCTGACAAATCAAACATTTGGAAACGAACTCCGCTACATCCTTCTTCATACCAGACCACCAAAATAAATGTCGTAAGTTCAGATACATCTTCGTCATGCCTGGATGAACAATTGATCGTGCACTGTGCACCTCAGATAGAATCTCTTGCTTCATCTCCCAATCATCTGGCACACAAATACGACTCTAAAATAGCAACAGTCCATATCCCCGCCAACTGTACCCCATGGAAACATAGTCTTCTATCCGTTCTAACACTTTTCCTAACTCTTCATCATAGGGATGTTGGGCTCGGATTCGCTATATTAAATCTAATTGGATTCCCAAATAAGCACAATACAACCCTGGGGTCTTTTCATCAGCTGCAATGGTTAAATCATCCAGTTGTTCCAACAGCTGCCCTTCCTCTATCATCATCATAGCTATAGAGGCTCCTCGCCGGCTTAAAGCATCTGCCACCACATTCGCCTTCCCAGGTTGAAATGAGATCTCACAATCGAAATCCTTAAAGAACTCAATCCACCGACGTTGTCTCATATTTAATTATTTTTGGGAGAACAGATACTTGAGACTTTTATGATCTATGTAAATTTCTATCTTTTCACCATATAACTAATGTCTCCATATTTTCAAAGCAAAAGCCACAGTTGTTAATTCCAAATCATGAGTGGGATAATTTACCTCATGTTTCTTCACCTGTCTAGAAGCATAAGCAATCACACGGCCTTTTTGCATCAATACACACCCTAGGCCCATATATGAAGCATCGTTGAAGATAATAAACTTCTCCCCACTTCTAGGAATAGCTAACACATGAATGGTAGTTAACTTCTTTTTTAACTTTTGAAATGCAGTCTCACAATCCTCAGTCCAGTCAAATCAGGCATCTTTACAGGTTAACTTCGTTATAGGAGAAGAAAACCTAGCAAAGCCCTCGATGAATCTCCTTTAATAGCCAGCCAGTCCCAAGAAGCTCCAAATTTTAGTCACTTTAGTAGGCCTGGGCCAATCCAGAACAACTCTAATCTTCTCAGGATCCACTACTATGCCATCTCCTAACACAATATGACCTAAAAACCCTATCTGATGGAGCCAGAATTCACATTTACTAAACTTTGCAAACAACTGCTCCTAGCACCATAGATAAGTGTACAACATGGTCCTCGAGACTGGGAGAATACACCAAAATGTCATCTATAAAAATAATCACAAACTAATCTAATACTCCTGAAATACCCGATTCATCAAGTCCATAAACACCACGGGGGCATTCGTCAAACGGAATGGCATCACAACAAATTCGTAATGACCTCAAGTCCGGAATGCTGTCTTCTGAATATCTTCATCCCTGACTCTCACCTAGTGATACCCCGATCTCAAATCAATCTTGGAGAAAACCCTTGCTCCACGCAACTGGTCAAGTAAATCATCAACTCTGGGGGACAAGATATTTATTTTTCATTATTACTTGATTTAACTGATAATAATCTATACACAGTCTCAAATATCCATCTTTCTTCCTTATAAATAAGACTAGGGGACCCCATAGTGAAGTACTAGGACGGATAAATCCCTTCTCCATCAATTCTTTTAGTTCATTAGGTGCCATCCGATATGGAGTCTTGGAAATAGGTTGGGTACCAGGCATCAATTCCATTGAAAGCTATACCTCCCTGCGAAGTGGTAAACCTGGAAGCTCGTCAGGAAATACATCAAGAAAATCACATACAACTAGTACCTCTGTCAGTGGTGTACTGCTCCCGTCTTCGGTCATCACAAATGCCAAATAAGCTTCACAACCTTGACGCATCAACTTCTCAACCTTCATTACTGAAATCATGGGGGTCACGGACACGGGCTGTACACCTTTATACATGAGGGCAAGATGTAGAGGAGTCTCGAAATATATGATCTTTTGATGGCAGTCAACCTTAACACCATGACCCGATAACTAATCATCCCTAGTATAAAGTCGAAGTCTCTAAGATCCAAAATCACTAAGTCTCCTGGTAATTTCCTATCATGGACTTCAATTTCACAGTCAAAAAGTACCTCTCTACCCCATAACTGATTTCCTCCCAGGGTGGATACAATCAAATGAAAACGCAATACAATCCGTGGATGAGGTATATGACTCGCAGCATGCAATGCAATGCAATAAATGAATGGGAGGACCCTGTTTCAAAAAGAGCACACACATCATGATTATATAATGAAAGAATACCTTGGATAATATTGACCCCCTTCTTCACCTCGGCTATTGTGAGAGCAAACACTCAGCCCCGTACTTGAGGACTCTCTATAGCAACAGAATGCTAAGTAGCCGATGAAGATCCTCGTGGGCCTGCTCCTAAAGCTCTGTAAGCTACTGACCTATGACTACCCCTCTGACTTAACCCTCGTGATCTCTGGCCTCGGCCTGGCATTACTCTAGAACAAGTATTCGCCATGTGCCCCTACTACCTGCATCTATAACAAGTCACCTCGGGCGTGGATGAGACCTCCAAACTACGTGGATAATCCCTACGTACATGCCTCGCCTGGCCACATAAATAGCAAACCAACTGCCCGAAGAGACAAGGCCCCTGGTGCTTCTTCCCACAATGAGTACATGATGGAAGTCTCATAGTCTCACTGCTCGAACCAGCTTCCCCTCTCATCTTCTTTCCACTGGTAGATCCTTGGGAAGCTTTGGATCCTCTAAACAAGGCCTGGGCTGCTCTCCACTCCCTACAATCATGCTCAATAGCAAAATCTCTCTGTACCACTGTGGGATAATCTGTAACTCTCACACCACCATATGCATGTTGGATCTCGGGGTGCAACCCTCGCTGGAACTTAGAAACATTTTTCTCCTCTGTAGAAATCAAAGCAGGGGCATACCTAGCTAAGGCTGTAAACTCAACTTCATACTGTGCCATTGTCTTGCTGCCCTGCACCAACTCTATAAATTCATACACTTTCTGCTCTTTATACCATGCTGGATAATAAGCTTCATCAAATGCATTTTCAAATTCTGCTCAGGTAAGGTCCCTAGGCCCATACCTCTGACGGACTATCTCCCACCATCTCTTTGCATCATCCCTAAGGAGAAATGTGCTCAACTGCACCTTTTAGGCTTCCATACAACCCATAGAGTGAAGGTGTTTTTCTATAGAAAGCATCTAGTTTTCTATTACCACTACATCCGTCCCTCCAATAATTCTGGTGGTTAAAGTGCCATGAAGTTCTTCAACAGCTGACCCCCATCACTACTTCCTGCTCCCTGTACTCCAAGATTTACCACGGGTTCTTCCTCTTCCCTATGCTCCTGTCTAGGCTGATTATCCACTAACCGATTAATAGCTTGCAAAATCCCAGCTAGAGTACCCTGCATCGCAGCCATCCCCTGGCGTAAATCACTACTAGACCCTTCTGAAGCCTCAGGTGTGGCCTCAGATGTTAAATTAGGGATAGTTGCAGCTCATCCTCGTCTTCTAGTCCATGATTGTTCTCGATGAGCACTCATATCCCTAAACACATACTAGAATTAGAATCCAATTAGCAATTATCAAACTTCGCTAAAAGCGCATATCAAGAACTAACATACTCCTAACTCTACCTTACATCCTATGTGCGCAGGGTCATCTCTCGATAGCTCTGATCCTACTATTGTAACACCCCTTCCCCCAAGCTACCCCATTCCAGGACAACCTAGAAGAGCAGGTGTTGGGGAACATAGAAGAATCAACACCTAGCCACAAGCGTGCATACATCTAAAATCCATCAAACCCAATCCCAAAACAAATGACTTCAAGGGTTACAGGCACAACTTTTTCTTTAAGTTACATTACACACAAAATAAAGTCCATACATCTACTAACACATCTTTTCCAATGCCATTTGGATCAAGAGGGGACCCGCACATGCACATGTCTACCCATCCTTCTTGCTCGACTCCTTGCCTGTCACTTCTTTACCTTTACCTAGAATAGAGGAGAGTACAACATGAGCTATAAAGCTCAACAAGTATAAGAAATAAGAAGGAAGAGCATGACAAATAATAATAGGATACAGGTGTGGTGAATAAGCATATAGACGGGAATGATAGATTATAACTTAGGAGTCACACACACACACCCGTAATGATAATGTCATGCATAACACACATAAAAGCCGATCAGTACATAACTGGCCAGTGGCCCACATAACAATATAAAATGCATCATAATACATACCGGCCTGTAGCTGATACCAGCAACAAAAGAAACTGTAACATGTAGCCCATAAGTCATATCTGATATACTTGGTTATAGCCATACGTACATATATATAAATATATATATAATCTCACCCATGGTCGTCACCACTGGGCGCGCCCCTCATTCATCATGCATGAGTGTAACCCCAGTCAGGCTAATGCTTACTGGTTTTGGGGGATATATCCCGGCAGTACATAACGACAGCACGCATAATCATCTCTGTCCATGCCTCTTTTAATGCACATGTAACACATAGAGTGGCCACACACAAATTGCATGTGTGATAGAAATAAGAGTTGATGCTCGTGCTCACTCATGAGATGTGATGCTAGAGATTAAGCCAAGACATGCACATGATGCACAATTGCCACTCATTCAGGACATGTCATGACAGTACATATATGAGCCATTTAAATTATTTCCAGTTTATAAACATGTTCAACACAGTTAACCAATACACTGGAGTATGGATTTCTTGCTTAAGCTTCAAGATCACAACGAGATATGTTAATCAGGGCATGGAGAAGAAACAAGCATCCCATGCAAAATTTCACTTAAAACTCCATTTCTTAGGAATAGTGGGGAGGAAGAAACCCCAAATGGCTGTTAGAAACTTTCCCTCAAGCTTAAATACCCTAACCCCAGTCATACTCTCAAGACACGTAGCCAACCCATAGCATAATAAAATCCAAGAGAAAAGAGGAAAGATGAGGGAACTTGCCTTTTACTTCACTTATCAACCACTAGGAACCCCTTGGATAGCAGAATCTAGCTTGCTGTGAGAAGAAGAATGAGGGTTTGAAGAAGAACAAAGAGCTTACGAGAGAGAGCTTAAGTTTATCTCTTTTGCTTTTGGGATATTTTCCTTACAATTTCTCTCTTTTATATTTTCTCTATACATCATATTTATCCATCCGATTATCTCCCAAATTCTCTCTATATATTTTTGTATATTCTAGTTCTAGAGTTTTCTATGCATTTCCAAAGCTAATGAGGTATCAGGCGATATATATTTATATATATATATATTTGAATCACTAAGGGAGACATTCGAATATAGTTTAAGGCATTCGGATGATATATACATATATAGGCTGATATGTGTAAGTCATTCGGATGATCTGGGCACATTCGAATGGATTTTGAGGTATTTGGTAGAGAAATTAAGAAAATGCAAAAGGCATTTGAATGCTACTGTTGGGCATTCGAATGAATTTGGAATAATTGGATGAAAAGGTAAAGGAAAAAAGAGGCCATTCGAATGCTACAGTGACCTTGTTCGAATGAATTTTGCAATTTTTGCATGGCTCATTCGAATGTGAAGGTTTAATCTACTAAAAATGGATTCTAGACAGTTTTGACACCCTTTCGAATTTTGGTCATAACTCTCTCGTCCGAATGCCGATTGAGGTGATTCAAGATTATGTGAAACGAAAAGAGAAAGATTTACAACTTTTATGTTTTACTTTTTGAGAGATTCGGTCTGGAAAATAGTCGAAATTGGGTTACAACGAAGAAGTTGCACCTTGAAAAATAGGCCATTCGAATGGATCACTCCCCATTCGAGTGACTTACTGAAGTATTCGAATGGGGTTGCTCTCATTCGAATGGTGCCTCCTCCGTTCGAATGTCTAGCCTCCCAAAGCCCCACACATTCAAATGCCACCTGTTAAACCCTCCTAACCCTTAACCACTCATTTTAAATCTTCCAAAACACTTACATACACACTCACACCACACCGAAACCCAATTTAACAAATAACTCTACACACAAGACACCAATTAAGGTTGAGTTATTCATTAATATCGGCCCCCATCTTTGGGTCATTACATGCAACATAGATGGTGTGCGAACATCTCGCAAGTCTCCAAAGCTACATAGAGGGACGATCCCCACCATGAGGACTTGTCCAACATTTGATTAACCTCAGCTAGCTGGTAGAAGAAAAGAGAAAGCACTTGCCAAACGTAGCTCCGCAAACAAGCTCATCTCTCTAGTCGCCTAGGTGGCTTGCTTTCTGCTCTCACTATTGGAAGAAGATGGATGTACTTGAAGAAATATTTTCTTTCCATTGTTCAACTCATGTAATTATTCAAAGAGAACTGAACAAAACTAACCAAACAACAAACAAATAGTTGTGGGAATAAACAAACAGATGTTCAAGAAGTACCTTTGGAAGTATTCCCCATAGTACTTAGAGTGCCCACATGTAACTGAGCATTAGTTTCTTGAAGCAACCCGTGGTAAGCTTGACCACGATTCCGAAACCGGCAGTTGCGGTTCTGGAATCGGCAAGTGGAACTAGAACTGAACTGTCTATAGATGGTTCTAGTTTCGATTCCCTAAAGGTTCGGTTCCAGTTCCCAATGATTCCGGTTCGAACTGATTTAACGTGTATCATCAGCCTTATTCCCACTAGGCACAGTAGGCTACAAGAATTGTAGGTCTGTAATCTTTATCTAGAGTCAATGTCAAAAGATCTGAGAATTAATGCTAGCTATTGGCTACCTAATGCAATACTCCTTTGTGCACTCTTGGGACCGACTGTGATATGGATTCTGCTTTATTTGGGTTTATGACCAATTGTGATAGGCCTAAGTGTTGAGATGATTACTCAACCCATAATAAATGTATGATCAACATGAGTTGCTAAAGGAAAAGGAGTATAGATAATTCTGGGCGGTTTTTTGGTATCTTTCTAGTTTACTAAGATTTATGTATGCTTACACAAGAGTCATATTATATATAGCACAAATCTAAAAAAAGGGAAAGCTTTTTTGGCATATTTTTTTCACAGTTTCTGGGTTACTAGATCCTCTTTCTGTTGTGTGCATGACTCATTGAACATTTTATCTTTGCCCTGAATGCATGATAGATGAGCTGCCATACTCTATTCGGGTCCTTCTAGAATCTGCAACACGTAACTGCAATAAATTTCAAGTCACCAAGGATGATGTTGAGAAGATAATTGATTGGAAAGATACTTCTCCAAATCAAGTTGAAATTCCCTTCAAGCCTGCCCGTGTTCTCCTGAAGGTATGGATCATGATATTCCTGCACTGGGGCACAGAATTAATAAAAAAGTATTGGCTAACTGCCAGAGCTTCTAATCTTGTGCCAGGATTTTACTGGTGTACCAGCCGTGGTTGATGTTGCTTGGATGCGTGATGCCATGAACAATGAACAAGGTTGGCAGTGATTCTAACAAGATCAATCCTCTGGTGAGTGTCATTGTCATTGCTGTATTTATCTTATGATCTTATAATTAGGTATTTTTGTGTCATCGCTAGTCCTTCCCATCCTCGGAGTGGTTTACTACCGTCAATGTGGGAGAGCAGTTCTTAGCTATGAGATTATTAACTTCTCATATCATGTTTCCTTGCCTTCTCTTTTCCATCTATTTCTCTTCTCAAGTGAAATAATCAACAGAATTGTTGTTTCTTTTTTATCACATCATGTTATATTTTAATTTGTTATTGCATCTGAAGCTTTCTGTTCACGAGTCATTTGGAATCCAAGAAAACTGTGAATTTACTTTAGAAGAATAACTTGGAATTATACCACTCACATATTCATATATTTAAGCAGTTGTTAAAAATGATGTAAACCTGCAACTACTGGCATTTTTGTTGGGCTACTCCTGTCTTTTTCTCTTTACCAAGTATCTTTTCATTAATTATACTGCATGCAGGATCCTGTTGATCTTGTCTTTGATCATTCTGTTCAAGTTGATGTCAGGAGATCTGAAAATGCAGTTCAGGCAAATATGGAGCTTGAATTCCAAAGGAACAAGGAGAGATTTGCTTTTCTAATATGGGGATCGAATGCTTTCCAAAATATGCTTGTTGTTCCTCCAGGTTCTGGCATCGTGCATCAGGTATGGGACTTGAACATCACCTCTCTTCAAAGTAGGCTTTAGTATGTTGAATTGCATGTCTTTATCTTTTGATGTTATTGCTATGGAATTAAATTTGGTATGTGCCAATTATTACGATGCAGCTAAATGCACTTTCAATGTGGTTATTCAGGTGAATCTTGAATATCTTGGATGGGTTGTATTTAATACTGATGGTTTGCTTTATCTGGATAGTGTGGTTGGAACTGATTCCCACACAACTATGATAGATGGACTGGGAGTTGCTGGCTGGGGAGTTGGAGGTCCCGAAGCAGAGGCTGCAATGCTTGGCCAGGTAAATGATGCACCTACAATGACGGAGCTGGAAGAACTTTTCAGCACTCCTAAGATTGAAAAGTATTGATTGTTCCCTTTGCATGAAATCCCACTAGCACTGAAACTACTTTGTTTTATGGATATGCATTAGTCTATAACATGTGAAGCACTTCAACAAATTCATGATAACTAAGATTATTTTGTGGATATGCATTAGTCTGTTGGATTTATTTGTTGACAATGCCTCTTCCAATTGACAGAACCAGAAAATTAAAGGTAGATGGGTTCAGTAGAAACCTATTTGGTGCTATGTTAAGCATGCTACACCTATATTTACACACTGTCAAACAAATCTCTAATGGTGTTAGCAATTTTTCCAATTGCATATCAATGGTTATATCTGACGAGTCACGTGTAGGTTGGGCTCATGTATTATGCTGCTGCCTCTGATAGTGTAAAAGTCAGGCCAGTCCATCCCCTTCTCCCTTGATCCAAGTTTTTCCAAAACCCAGCCTATTTCCAATACATGGCTTTCAAAAAAAAAGAAAGAGGGCCTTATTGGATCATCGGATATCCTGAAAGGTATTTTTGGCTTTGAGTTTTAACCGTCTTCTTTTCTTCCTTGTATTTGGTGTTTAATCAAGTATTATAATGCAGGGACTCCATAAACCCATCCAACAGTTTAGACTAATTTTTAATTGCATAAGATTCTCTGATGAAATTTATCTAGTTTCTCTCTAACATGCTTTTGGAAATTAATACATTGAAGACCTCTTCATTTCGATTGATGTTGTATTTTGCACAATGATAGCTAATGAGCATGGCCAATGAGCATGGTATTACCCGGTGTGGTTGGATTCAAGTTGTCTGGAAAGTTACGTAATGGTGTTACAGCTACTGATTTGGTGTTAAGTGTGACCCAAATGCTAAGGAAGCATGGTGTCGTGGGAAAATTTTTGGAGTTCTACTGTAATCAAAATTAAGCAATGTTAAATTTCATCTTCTGCAGTTCTATCCATGACAGATCTAATGCTTACTATCTTTGTGTAGGAGATGGGGTGGGTGAAATATCGTTTGCTGACAGGGCCACTATTGCTAATATGTCTCCGGAGTATGGTGCAATAATGGGGTTTTTTCCTGTAGACCATGTAACTTTGCAATATCTGAAATTGACTGGAAGAAGTGATGAAACTGTAAGCATTTTTCAGAACGTGCATTTGTGTAATCCTCATATGCGTACTCGCACACAAGACATTTATGATACTGATACGTTCATCCTGTTTCTTGTATTGAAATTTATATGACGTGGCACTTCTGTTGTGTTAATTTCAGGTGGCAATGATTGAAGCATATATACGTGCAAATAAAATGTTCGTTGACTATAATGAAGTATGACTATGCCTTTTTCTGTTCCATAATTCACTTTTAAGTTAGTTGGGTTCCTAACCATTCCCTCCCCTGATTTCAGCCTCAGCAAGAAAGAGTTTACTCTTCCTATTTACAGCTAGACCTTGCTGATGTTGAACCCTGTATTTCTTGGCCAGGGAGGTGTGTGTGATTTATTCCTCTTCACGGTCTCCCTTGCCAACAGTAGTAAACTTTATGTTTCTAACCGTACTTGTGTTATGGTCAGACCTCATGATCGAGTTTCTTTGAAAGAAATGAAGGCTGATTGGCATTCTTGCCTTGACAACAAAGTTGGATTCAAGGTGAGACATTCATTGATAATTCACTTTGTTTTCATGTCAGCAGTTTTGTTTAGAGTTATCTTATCTAGTCGGCCTTGTGTCTTTTTTATTAATGTAAATACTCTCTCACTCTCTCTCTCTCTCTCTCTTTTTGCTTGAGTAAATATTTTCTCTTGTTAATTAATGCAAATCTAATGTATCATTAATTGTATACAAAAAGTGTTTTCCATGCTATGCACGTGAAAAAACAAAGATAAAGTACTTTAAATAAAGATTTATTAGGTGGAAAATAGTTGTTGTAGTCTAGTTTTTATAGTTTTTTAAAGGGAAAGTTTAGTTGAAGGTTAAAGTTAGTAAAGTGGCAAAATTAAATACTTTATACTTGCAAGGTCATGGATCAAATCTTGGTGATTAACTTTTATCTTTATTTTTTTAAACAAAAAAATATAAAATGTATTTTGGGAGTTCACTTTACTGGCATGGCTTCATAACATCAAAATGCCCTCTTTGCTTATATAGTAGTATAGATATAACATCAAAATGGCTTCATAAATGTTCTATATATCCCATCATTTTAGTTCAATCTACTTTCTATTAGTAAACTCCTTCATGAGGACAAATTCTTGTATTCTTTCCTTGTGGTTGCCTCATTCAGGATCTGAAGAGTGAAGAAATAATGGCTGTTGGGAGACTAGAAGGATGCCTATACAAGTTGGATCAAACTGATTTTAATTCTGATACTATTAACTCATTGTCTAAACTTCAAACTTACCAAATTTCGAATGTAACTCCTACTTTCTCTGTTACTAGTCGACTAAATAAAGAGAATTTGGTTCATTCCATGTTACATGTTGAATCAAATTTTGAGTTATGGCATACATGGCTAGGACATACTTCAAACCAAAAATTTGCCCACATAATAGCTTTGCAACATCTTATGGACAAAAATTACACTTGTCCCATATGTCCTATGGAAAAACAAACCAGGTTGAGTTTTCCTACCAGTAAAACTATTTCACAGAATCCCTTTGATTTGCTTCATATTGACTTGTGGGGACCTTATCCACTTACTTCCATTTCTGGTGCGAATTATGTCAACTAAGTTATGAAACACAACTATATCAATTATCTTCATTCACCACCATCTCATGAAATTTCTCTATGTGAAGATGGTGTTCAAACTTCATTTTATCATTACTCCGCCAGGGGATATTATCCACTGCCGGTCCCAAGCCCAGATAAAGGAGGAGGGTTGCGTTAGGTAGCCGACAGCCAACGTAAAACCTAGTCGGATCCAAATATGAATTCTAGACAAACTATCTGTTGGGATGTAACCCACATAGAAGTCTAGAATTCATGTAGCCAACCCCACATAGTGGGATAACGGCTGGATATGTTGTTGTTGTTGTATGTAGTGGATAATTTTTCTAGAGTTGCTTGGACATTTATGCTACAGCAAAAAATCCAAAGTCCTTCTATCATACCTAATTTTCTGTCCATGATTCATACTTAGTTTCTGTCAAAGGCCAAGGTCATTTGTACAAACAATGGCACATAATTTATCAATCGAAAGTGTTACTATCTATTCAGCTCTCAAGGTATTATACACCAAAAAACTTGTCCTTATATGCCCCAACAGAATGGAGTGGTGGAGAGAAAACACCGACATATCCTTGATTTAGCTGGAGCACTTCAGCTTCATTCTTCCTTACCCAAACATTTTTGGTTTGAATGCATTTTGATTGCCACACATCTTCTTAATAGATTACCAACGCCTAAACTAAATTGGAAGACTCCTTACCAACTTCTTTTTAACAAAGAACTTGAATATTCAAACTTAAGAGTTTTTGGTTGCCTTTGTTATGCAACAAACAACTCACCTCATAAAGATAAAGTTTCTTCATGAGCCTTGCCTTTAGTTTTCATTGGTTATTCCAAGACAAGAAAAGGTTATAGGTTGTATAATCTTCACACTCACACCATTTTTACAAGTCGAGAAGTGTTTTTCCATGAACACATTTTTCCTTTCAAGTGTGAACCTGCCCAGAATTCCACTTCACCAACACCTTTCCCTTATATACTTGTTGCACTTGATTACTTGAATGATACAAATGGCCACTTAAGTCCCATCTATCCAGAGTCCACTATTCCTTTGCCTATTTTTTCTTCTCTTTTATCTAGTCCGACATCCGTTTCTACTTTACCCTCGAATACTTATCCTTTAGATAGTTTGAATACCACCAAAGCTTTAAACACTTTACCAGAACCTCAAAGATCCGCATGTATCAATCATAAACCCAGTTGGCTCCAAGATTTTGTATGCTCAGTCTAATAAACATCTCTCGTTTCTATTACTTTATCTTCAAGTAACAATCTTCTTTCCTCATCTATTTTACAATTTTCTCCTTCCTATTTTCTCTCATGAATCATGTTGTTGCTAGTTAAGAACCCTATTCATACCACCAAGCTTCCTCTGATCCCAACTGGACTGATGCTATGGACAAGGAATTGATAGCCTTAGAAACTTAAATAAGATAAGTAAGGGGTATTAGTGTAATTAACTTAAAATCCTGTTATATATATATATATATACTAAGGATAACCCATGCCTGAAGGCACGATGCAACTAAAAGAAATCAAACATTGAATTTGAACTCAAAATAATCAAGTACTAAACTCAGATTCGCATCTCTCTGCCGCGAAGAGCATTGCCGTTTGTCGTCGCCCTCCCTCCCCCACCATCTCCACTCCCAATTCGCACATTTCCCACCAATTGCCCCCACTCGTCGGCCTCCCGCCATTCGCACCGCCTACTGTCGCACCACGTCGCCGCACCACCGGACCAGATTCGCCATCGCGTCTGTCTCTTCATCTCCTCCGCCGTCCTCCACTCTATCTCTCTCTCTAAAACAACCCACTGCCTAAAGAACAGCGTTCGTCGACCGTCGCTCCCCTCACCCCGCCACCGTCTCTAGCATCGTCCGTTGTCGCCTCCCCCCCGGCCGCGAGCATTAGCCCGTCGCCCTTCCCTCTATGCTCACACCGCCTCGTCCCCACCACCGCAAAGAGCACTACCATCACCCCCCACGCCCCACCACTGTCGCTAGCATCGTGGGCCGTCAACCGCCCCCCCTCGGGTTCGCACCCTTCTCTCCACCATCGCCCCCCTAGCCGCTGGTTGCCCCTCCCACTATTGGTATAAGTGGGTGGGTCTGAGAGAAAGAGAAAGAGAAAGAGAGAGGGGCAATGAGTGAAGGATGGGTCTATGAGAGAGTGAAAGACATGGGGAGATAAAGAAAGACAAAAAGAGTGAGTGGGTGAGAAGATCCACTCATCTCGGCCAATCTCAACCATTCATATACACTAAGAATTAATCTTAGCCATTGAAATCAAATGTTCACTAATAATTTTCAAAAACCATCTTGCTTTTATTGTATAGATTTAATTTTATTTTTATTTTATGAAAATACTATTTTTACTTGTTTACGATTAAGAGTATCAGCATGTAAATTTATTTAAAATTAACTAAAATTAAATTTAATTAAGAACATCAATATCAATTAAAACTAAAGCTATATTACATTAAAATTATAAATTACATATAAAAAAATTTAACACCTCTGTCAATGATAGCTCATTCTACTTACTTACACACAAAACATTATAATAACATTTAATTAATAAAAAAATAATCTATACAAAAATTTAGTTGACAGTTTACTATGATTTCGCAAATAACATTATAATAAACAAAAATAATCTATATATATATATTACATATAATAAATAATATCAATAAAATATTAGAATCACACAAACATAATCAATATATACATACAAAATCAATAGCGGCCATGGCGCCCACCACCTCGCCTTTCCCATTGATGGCCGCTTCCCCCCTTCATGGTTGCAAACACACACGCAAACATATACATATTCTCACACACATTGTTAATATTATTTACACCGTGCCTTTAAGCACGGGTATAGGCTAATTTTAAACAAATCAAATATAAAAAAATCTAAATATTAAATAATACCCAATAGCCATTACTCTGTAATTTAAAAGAAATTAAAATTAAATTACACACCACTTAAATATATTTTTTTGAATGGTACCTTTTTTTGTTGCAGGAAGATCAACTAAATTTTCACTTTCAATATATTTAAATTTTCACTTTCTTTTTAAATAGCTCCACAATAAATTAGCTACCAAAAAAAAGTTATGAAAAAAATAATAATAATAATAATCTGTAAAGAGACACAAAAAGAGAGACACATACAATTATGTCAAAACCCTATATACATATACATATACATCTATACATTTATATAATAATTTGTTAAAACACATATATATAACAATTATATATGCAACTAATATATACATACATACACAAACACACTGAATATACATATAAACACACAAACACGTGTGGCTACAATGGTTGCAGCTATCAACGGGGGAACCCCGGTTCAGGGTCGAAGAACCTTGGGTTCTTGACCGTGAGTGGTCGGAAACCCTTGTGTTCCAAAATCTTGAATTCTCCGACTATGCGTGGTCGAGAATTATTTAATTTTTATATTATTTTAATTAAAAAAAGATAATACGAATAAGTTTATTAAATATGTCTAAGAAAAAATTTAATCTCAATATCTCACCAATCAAAATTGGTACTTTTTTTGAAATAGAAAAAATTTAATCTCAAGGGATTCAACAACAATAATTAGATTAGATCTGTTCAAAGAAATCATAAACATCCCCACCAATTTTATTTTCCCAATAAAAAAAAAGGAAAAAAAAAAAGCAAAAGAAAACCCAACAAACATCAAAAGTAGTAATGATACAGGGAACTTACAGATTGAATAGGAAGACATGGGAAGGACTTGATTGGAATTATGAAAACAAAACAAACTCCTCTCTCTCCCACTCCCTTGCTATCTCTCTATGAATTATCCTCCTCCAAAAACAAAACAAACTCCTGTCAATCTCCTCCTCTGAAATGCAATTTTTTCAGTTCTCTGTATGGATTCTCCCTGCAAATCACAGCAATGCAGACTTCAGCCATTGGATGCTAATGGGTTCCTTCCGTCTTCTTCAGTGCGTTCAACGCCCAGCATGGGAAGCCTTCTCTCCAACTCTCTCTCTCTCTCTCTCTCTCTCTTCATTCCTGATTTCTTCTTTGGTTCATGTGTTGGGCATGCGTGTTCCGATTCAGCCCCCTGCTCATGTGCGTTTTCTTCTTCTTCACTTCTTCTTCCTCAGCGCTGGGCACAAGTGATATATATATTTCATAGAATGAGATATGAGTGTTTTCGGCATAAGCTTCTTGGAGAAGGAAGCTTTAATGGAAGGTTACAGACAATGAGATTTAATGGAAGGTTACAGACTGGAAGTGGCAAGGTGCAGATGGCGAAGATGCTCCTCGTCACTGTCGTCTGTCGTCCGTTCTTCTTCTCCGTCAGGCCCTCCTGCATCGTGGCTGCTCGGTCTTCTTCCTACAACTCACCCGTCGGTCACCACCGTGATTTCTCAATCATCAGCCCCTACTCTCGCTGTCGTTTTTCTCTTGCTTGCTGCCGCTTCGCCTTCTCCATCACCGACGGCCTACTCGGCTTCCTCCTTTATTTTTCTTGACCGCTGCTGCCAATGACCTCATCTAGCCTCCTCCTTCGCCGACTAAAAGTCTTCGTCGTCCATCGCTGCAAGCCTTCGTCGATTGCTTCCAGCGGTTGTTTTCATCCTCTGCCATTAAAGTAAGCTTCACAGCAAATCCAGATCTCAAATTGGGGGGCGATGGCGATGGGGCTGAGCGACGGCGCGGTGGGGGGCGACGGCAAGTGAGCAGCTGCTGGTGAGGTGGCGATGGTGTGGGTGGGTGACTATGAGAGAGAGAAAGAGAGAGGTAGTGAGTGGGTGTGTTAGCAGGTTGGGCATGGGTGCGGGTGTTAGTGGGCTGAGCAGAGTGTGTGCATGAGGTGAGGGAGGATGGGATGGTTTTGGGGGGGAAAGAGAATTGATCCCAGCCATTCATTGATATTAACCATCCAAAAATATCCCCCTCACATTTGTCTCCCAATTTCAAAAACCATCCTCCCTTATTATATAGATATATTACCTTGTATTATACATTGGATCAAATACATACATTATTTTATTCACACGGCATTAGAGCTAGAACCCTAACCCTAATCCTAGTCACCTTCACTACGGCCGCCATAGCCTCTATTGCAGTCGGCCTTCTCTATAGCTTGATCGAACGCCTTTGTCTTTTCCTTCACTGCCAATAGATGGCCTTTGCTACCACTGATTGGCCTTCGGCATTGTGACCTTTGTCTTAGCCACCATCGTCGGTTGTCCCCTTACTCGTAATGTGGTCGGCTAGCCAGTCATTGCCATCGCATTCCTTATTTTTGTCTGTTATCGTTGTCGTCGACTTCTCAGCCACTTGCTTTGTTTGGTCATGCCTCACATTCAATCGTTTCAGATTCCACCTTGCTTCATCACCTTATCTAGAAACCAACCAATTGTCGACCTCCTCCGACCGTATTCTTCGTTAGCCACCATCGCAAATCTTCCTTGCTACCGCTGTTGCTTACATCGTTTTCTAGTTTCAAGTTCCAAGTTGTTGTGTTTTTTACCCAACTTCTCACCCATATCTGGTCTAACTTGCCTAGATTCGTGACCTACTTTAGATTTGGTCAGCCTAGAGTTGACTCATTAGGCCAGATCCACCAAACAGATCTAGTTTGGTTTTTTTTTACCTAGATTTGACCCAAATTCAGTATTTTTTTGTCTCTCGCGATACAAATCTGGCCGTTTCTTTTTGTATCATGTCTTCATTTATAACACACTTTTCATCCACAAGCCTCTCCACCATGTCCACAACTATAACCATTCCCTATTTTTTTAGCACACTAGTTATTACCACGAAGCAATTGAATGGACAACATTGTTCTGCTTGCTTGATTGTAAACATTTGTTGTGGTAGACTATTGAGCTGACTTTGATGTCTATATTTTGACCTCTTCATGAGTGTAGTGCTTTATTGACTCAGGCTTGTGAGCTGTATACGAGTGACATCACTCGTATTTATGATGTGATTGGTGCTTTGTTTAATCTACAATAGACTAATTTAGATATAACCTCCTATTTGGGTAAGCTCCAAGCTTCCATTACTAATTTTAATGAGTTGATGTCCTTTGATACAGATATAAAGAAACAACAAGAGCAATGTGATCAAATGTTTACTGTTCTCTGCCTTCATGGGATTCAACCGGAGCTTGAATTAGTTAAGACATAGATTCTCGATAGTGCCTTTCTACCTCCTTTAATATAGGTATTTGCTCAATTACTTAGAGCCTCTTATATTACTACTGATCGTGTCATGTCTGTACCTGAAGATCACTTTGCCCTTGCTACTACCCAGACTAATTCTCATCCCAGTCATGGAGGTAATTTAAGTGGTCGCGGTGGTGGTGGGTGTCCTCGACCCTAGTGCTCCTATTGTAATCGTCTTGGTCACACTCGAGAGACTTGCTATCGCTTACATGGTTGCTCACCTCAAGCAGCTAGTACTGCTAACATTGTTGTTAGCGCTTCAGAGGGTCAGGTACTTCTCACACCCAGTGATTCCTCACTAGTGACTATCTTCGATAGGGAGTATGGTTAGTTCTTTCAGTTCCGGGTAGCACAATAGGCCACTTCACTTGTCACATTTCTTGCTCACACCAGTACCCTATTATTTTCTTTACTAAGTCCTCATCTTCTCTTGGCCCATGGATATTTGACTCTGGTGCCACCAATCACATGTCTGGTAATTGCTCTCATGCCTCAGTTGTGGGTATCGGCACAACATCACGCCTTTCTACTTTGTTATTGTCATATGTTTTACATTTACCACAATATCCCTTTAATTTACTTTCTATCAGTCAACTCACTCGTAGTGTAAATTATTATATAACCTTTTTGTTTGATTCTATTCTTGTTCAGGATTAGAGGATCAAACGGAAGATTGGCATAGGCCTTGAGTCTCAAGGACTCTACTATCTATCTCACCCTGCTTCATCAGTGGCTTGCACGACAACTGCTTCCCCACTATAGGTCCATTGTCAGTTAAGGCACCCGTCTCTACCCAATCTCAGGAGAATGGTTCCCAGTCTTTCTAGTCTTTATTCCTTAGAGTGTGAGTTTTGTCAACTTGGGAAACATAGTCATAGTTCTTTCCTGAGTAGAGTTAATAAACATGTTAGTTCTCATTTTTAAGTGGTTCATTCAAATGTATGGGGTCCCAATCTTGTTAGTTCAAATATATGGGGTCCCAATCTTGTTAGTTCTCCTTTTTGTTATTTTATAACATTTATTGATTATTTTTCTCAAACTACATGGTTATATTTAATGAATACTCATTCAGAATTATTTTCTAACTTCACTACCTTGTGTACTAAAATTAAAACTTAGTTTAATATGCCTATCCTTGTTCTTCATAGTGATAATACCCTTGAATATTTGTCCTTACCATTTAAATCCTACATGGCATCTAATGGGATTCTTCACCAAATTTTGTGTCCTGGAACCCCACAACAAAATAGGGTGGCTAGACGAAAGAATAGTCATTTAATTTATATTTCCTGCATGTTTCTTCTTCATATGCATGTTTTGCTTCAATATTGGGATGATGTCGTCTTAATTGCATGTTAATTAACAGAATGCCATCCTTTGTTCTTAATGACCAAATTCCTCATTTTGTTCTTTTTCCTCAGGTTGACTTATATTTTCCTCCTCGTATCTCTAGGAGTACCTACTTTGTCACCATCTTACCCCAAGTCATGATAAGCTATTTGCTCGTATCATCAAATGTGTTTTTCTTGGTTATTCATGCCTTCAAAAGGGGTATCCTTGCTACTATCCTTAATTAGCCCACTATTTTGTTTTAGTTAATGTTACATTTTTTGAGTCATCTCCTTATTTTCTCCCTTCGTTTGATTTCTTCGAGTTCGTGTCTACTAGCTTACCTTTGCCTGTTCATTTTCTTAACCTTTCCTGTTCTCCTTCTCCACTGCTCTTTGCATCTCACCTTGATCACCCTGATCTTCAGGTCTATTAATAGTGTCCTCAACCGGTGGCCCCACCAGCAGTGCCTGTCATCGCCAGTCCAATGGAATCATCCATTGACTCATCCTCTATGCCCATTGGTTCTTCCTCTTTTGGTTTGTCTCCCTTAGTTTTCGATCTTGACTTATCTATTGCTCTTCGTAAAGGTACTCGTCATTACACTACTCTTCTTTCCATTTTACATTTTGTTAGTTATACTTCTTTGTCCCTTGGATATTCTGCTTTTTGGTTCTTCTTTATCTTCTATTTCTCTTCCTAAATCTGTTGCAGAAGATTTTTCCCATCTAGGGTGGCGGCTTGCTATGGTTGACGAAATGTCTGGCTTACATTCCACTAGGACCTGGGACTTGGTGCCTCTTCTTAAGGGTAAGTTTACTATTGGTTGCCATTGGGTTTACACTGTTAAAGTTGGTCTTGACACCCAAATTGATTACCTTAAGGCTCTCATTGTTGCCAAATGATACAGTCAGGTTTTTGGTGTTGATTATGGCGATACATTTTCTCTTGTTGTTAAGATCTCCATTGTTCGCCATTTCTTGTCCCTTGCTACTATTATTCATTGGCCTTTTCATCAACTGGACTTCAAGAATGCCTTCCTTTATGGCAATTTACAAGGAGAGATGTATATGGAGCAACCTCCTAGTTTTGTTGCTTAGAGGAAGTTTGGGATAGTGTGCTGTCTTCGAAAATTGTTATATGGCATAAAATAGTCTCCTCGACCTTGGTTTGATTGATTCAGTTCAACTGTTATTGAGTTTGGGTTAACTCATAGTAAAGCTGATTGTTAGGCTAATTCACAAGCATACGAATCGCTCAAGTAATATAATGAATGAGTAGAATGTCGATTCCACGAGGATTGGATTAAGTACCAAAATTGGATTAACTTTACTATTATTTAGACTATAAAAAGAAGATGAATTTGAATAAATTAAACTAATGAGAACTAAAATTAAATGCAAATTTAAAAGCAACTTAACTTGGAAAAAATGGAGGCAACTAGGGTATTTCGAATCCACTTATTAATCCGTCTTAATTTTCAATCAATTGGGTTTCTATCAATTCAATGGGGTGAATATCTAAATTGGTTAGTTTCTTTCCCAATATTTACTAACTTAATTAAATCTCAATTTGTTAACAATCAACATATTTTTCAATAGTTATAAAAAATCAAAATTCATTGTTAAGTTCCAATTCATTATCCCTCATAAGATTCAAGTATCAAATTCCTCATCAACTATTTATCTTATGAAATTTATTACTTCAACATGTTATGAAAATCACCTCTCGATCTCAAATCATAATACAAAATCAATTAAATGATGGTTAAATCACTTAATCACATTAAGATCAAGTAACAAATAATTGAAATCACGATAGAATGCCCAATCAATAAAAATTAATAATTCATAAAATTGAAAGGAATTAAAATTAGTTCATGATGGAATTAATGAAATCCATAAAAATAAAATTAAAAATAGAAATTGAAAGGAAAATTGGAACTCCCTGCCCAGATCTGTAACAGATCTGGGTGCTAGATCTGTATTGGCTGCTGCCGCATGCACTGCTTCCCTCCTTTAATTGGTTGCGGCTTCCCTGGGTTTAATTGGCTGCGGCTTCCTCCAGCTTCAAGTTTTGCCTTCTTCAGTGCGCAATTCCTCTGTCAAATCCCTTCTTCTATTTCCTTGTGCGCCGCCCAGCCTCAACGTCTCCCCCCCCCCAAATTCCATGCCATCTCCAATTATATATATATATATATATAATTGTGTGTGTGTTGCACGGCGGCTGCCTTCCTCCTTCGCCAAGTGCCTTTATTATTATTATTATATATATATAAGGTGCATATGGCAGCCCTAATCCATCTTTTCCAATCTCACGCCACAGCCACATTATTATATAAATAAGATAATATAATATATAATATATAATACAGTACATATATATAAAGATTATAATTTAATATATAGTATGATATATAATATCTAATATACTATTAATTATAATAACTTTGATTATATTATAATATTAATTATTTATAATACTTATTTTTTATTTTTATTATAATATTAATTTTGAAATTAATTTTATAATATCTTTTTTTTTTCTTTTTATGCTCAAATCTTCGAAATAACGTCCTTCGTTGGGTTCCTACAAAAAGAGATTAAAATGATGCAAAATTTATGTAAACACACATTTTTTGTAGGAAAAATAGCACAAGATTAAGATGAAAAGTAGATAAAAATATACATACAATTAAACCCTATCAAATACCCCCACACTTAACCTTTTGCTTGTCCTCAAGCAAAGTAGAGAAACTCCATACTCAAGAAAACAAAACATGTATTTGGAATCATTCATCATATTCAAAGATTTTGTTATGCCCACATCTAAATCTTCAATCGAGAATGCAACAATAGTGAATAAAGAGAAATTGAGCATACTCACATTTCCTAGCTCAATAATTCATACAAAATTCTAAACTCAGTCATGTTTTGTCATGTACCCAGCACAATCGAATAATGCAACACTCATTCTTGTAACCATTCCTTCCCACTACTACAAACAAAGGTAGCAAATTAGGGGTTTCTTTTTTTTTTTAATATATATATATGTATACATATATATTTTTAACGAGTGCATTTTATGCTCCATCTCGTTTTTTTTTTTTTTTTACTGTTGAACGAGTGCATTTTATGCTCCATCTCGCTTTTTCTTTTTTTTCTTTTTGAATTGTAGAACGAGTGCATTTTATGCTCCATCTCGCTCAACATTATTCTCCCTACTTACTTAAACCCTGTTTAGGCCTAGCTCAAAGAGAACAATCACAAAAAAAACATTGCATTTATCTTTCATGCCTAGTCACACAACTTACATGACTTCGCAAAGAACATGTATTTCAACGATCATAAAAACCCAAGTATACTTAATCTTGCTTTGTAAGATATTGTTCATTCCAAATCAAAGACTCAATGTTAAACACAATAAAGAACCCAAATGCAAATCATGATTCCAAATAACAAATTTTGTTTATTTTATCTTTCATTTTTTTTATTTTTTTTTCAAGGCTTGGGGTTGGGATTGGCCAAATGTGCACTTGATATAGGCTCCACCAAAATTTTCACATCAAAACACACATATGCAACAAAAATAACAATTAATAATGTTACCCCCTCCCCCAAACTTATTTAAAACATTGTTCTCAATGTGAACCAAAAGAACATGAAAGAAATACTCCCTTGAAATGCAAAGAAATGCCCACAAAAATTCTTTTTGTCATCTACTTTCAAACCTACAAAAGAAGAGAAAAAAAAAAGAAATTAATGAGAAAAGAAATAATAATAAGAAGACAAAATCAAGAGACAAAACAAACAAACAAAAAAACATGCTTAATTTATAGTCTAAAGCTAGACTTTTGGAGCTTTGGTCTTCAAGTGAGTTGGATGGAAGTCTTTTATGGAATTAGACTTCCATTGATGTATGGTTTCAAATGCTGCCCATTAACTTTGAAAACTTTATCACCACGTTGAACTCAATTGCACCATGAGAAAAAATTCGAGTGATAGTAAAAGGGCTTGACCATCGTGATTTTAATTTTCCTGGAAACAGTCTCAAACGAGAGTTATATAATAACACCATTTGACCAATTTGAAAATCACGCTTTACAATATGCTTATCATGCCATTGCTTAGTTCTCTCCTTATAAATCCTAGTATTCTAATAAGCATTCAATCTAAACTCATCCATCTCATTCAATTGTAACAATCTTTTCTTACCACAAGCATGCATATCAAAATTCAAGAATTTAATAGCCCAATATGCCTTATGCTCTAATTCCACAGGCAAGTGACATGTTTTTCCATAAACTAGACGATAAGGGGACATACCAATAGGTGTTTTAAATGCGGTCCTATATGCCCATAATGCATCATCCAATTTATGAGACCAATCTTTTCTAGAGGTATTTACTGTTTTCTCCAATATGCTCTTAATTTCTCTGTTAGAAATCTTTACCTGGCCACTAGTTTGAGGATGGTATGGTGTAGCAACCTTGTGGGTAACCCCATATTTGGCTAGTAAAGAATCTAGTAAGCGATTACAGAAATTTTTACCTCCATCACTTATAATTTCCCTAGGAACTCTAAAATGAGAGAAGATATTCTTCTTAAAAAACTTAATCACACTTTTAGAATCATTTGAAGGAAGTGCAACTGCTTTTATCCATTTAGAAACATAATCAACAACAACAAGAATGTATTGGTTTTTAAATGATGAAGGAAAAGGTCCCATAAAGTCAATACCCCAAACATCAAATAACTCAACTTCTAAAATGTTATTTAAAGGCATTTCATTCCTACAAGACACATTACCTGTTCTTTGGCACCTATCACATGAATGAACAAATGCATATGCATCTTTAAATACGATGGGCCAATAAAAACCACTTTGAAGCACCTTAGTTGCAGTTTTGGAGGGTCCAAAGTGACCTCCTGTTTCTAAAGAATGACAATGAGTAAGCACACTAACAACATCATCTTCATTCACACATCTTCTAATAAGTTGATCAGAGCAATATTTAAACAAGTATGGATCGTCCCAAAAATAATTTTTCACTTTAGAAAAGAATTTCTTATTTTGTTGATAAGTTAGATCATGAGGAACAATACCACTTGCTAAATAATTCACATAATTAGCATACTGGGGCGATGATGAAATCAGAAGTGCATACAATTGTTCATCAGGGAAGGGCTCATTGATGGGTAGACTTTCCTCTTCATGAGCATTCTCCCTTTCAAGTCTTGACAAATGGTTAGCTACCAAATTTTCAGCTCCCTTTTTATCTTTAATTTTTAAATCAAATTCCTGCAATAATAAAATCCATCTAATCAACCTTGGTTTAGCATCTTTCTTTGCTAACAAATATTTAATTACAGAATGATCAGTGTATACTATTGTTTTAGCTCCTATAAGATATGATCTAAATTTATCAAAAGCGAAAACAATAGCTAAAAGCTCATTTTCAGTGGTGGCATAATTCAATTGCGCATCATTTAAGGTCCTACTGGCATAATATATGACATGCAATTTCTTGTCTTTTCTTTGCCCCAATACGGCTCCAACTGCATAGTGACTAGCATCGCACATCAATTCAAAAGGAAGAGTCCAATCAGGTGAAGTCATGATAGGCGCTAAAATCAATTCTTCCTTTATCCTGTTAAAAGAAAACAAACACTCATTAGTAAATTCAAATGGTATATCTTTAATCAACAAATTACAAAGAGACTTAGTGATTTTAGAGAAATCTCTTATAAATCTTCTGTAGAACCCTACATGCCCCAAGAAACTTCTCACTCCTTTAACTGTGGTCGGAGGTGGTAATTTTTCCATTGTTTCAACTTTTGCTCTATCCACCTCAATTTCTCTTTCAGAAACCTTATGACCCAACACAATTCCTTCTTGCACCATAAAATGACAGTTTTCCCAATTTAACACTAAATTAGTGTCTTCACATCGCTGCAAAACTCGGGAGAGGTTAGCCAAATAATTATCAAAAGAAGCACCAAAGACTGAAAAATCATCCATAAAGACTTTAATAAAATTTTCAATCATATCATGAAAAATTGCCATCATACACCGCTGAAAAGTAACAGGTGCATTACACAAACCAAATGGCATTCTTCTAAAAGAAAAAGTGTCATATGGACATGTAAAAGTAGTCTTTTCTTAGTCTTCAGGTGTAATAGGAATTTGTGTATTACCATAATATCCATCTAAGAAGCAAGAAAATTTATTTCTAGCAAGTCTTTCAAGCATTTGATCAATAAAAGGCAGAGGAAAGTGATCTTTTCTAGTGGCATTATTTAACTTTCTATAATCAATGCAAACATGCCACCCTGTGACTGTCCTAGTGGGAATCAATTCATTGTTGTCATTTTTAACCACAGTCATTCCTCCCTTCTTCGGTACTACTTGAATTGGACTCACCCAACTGCTATCAGAAATAAGATAGATAATTCCAGCATCGAGCCATTTAATAATTTCAGCCCTAACAACTTCTTGCATGTTCGGATTTAATCTTCTTTGATGTTCAATAGATGGTTTAAAATTATCTTCCATTAAGATCTTATGCATGCAAAACGAAGGACTAATACCTTTGATATCCGCAATAGACCAACCTAAAGCTCTAATATGCCTTCTTAATACATTCAAAAGTTCTTCTTCCTCTTCTTTTGTCAAATGTGCAGAAATAATAACAGGAATAGTAGAAGACTTACCTAGGAATACATACCTCAAATGTGATGGTAACAGCTTTAAGTCAAGCTTAGGAGGTACCTCAATCGAAGGTCGAGATTCTTTCCTTAGCTGCTCAAAAGCCTTCTTTTCATCTTCACTGAATCGATCAGTTCCATTGGGCTTTATAACAGTGTTTTGTGCATGTTCCAGTTCTTGCATGTCACCACTTTCAATAGTCAATAGTTTTTCATCTAATGGCTCATTCAAACTATCAACATATTCATCAACACAATGATCAATAACATCAATTCTTAAACAAGAGTCATCATCATTCAATCCTTTAGAAGCCTGAAAAACATTAAAATTCACCTCTTCAGACCCTATTCTCAAAGTTAATTTACCTTGTTTAAGATCAATTAAAGCTCTACCTATTGCAAGGAATGGTCTTCCTAAAATCAATGGTATTTCCCTATCCTCTTCCATTTCAAGCACAATAAAATCCATAGGAAAAATAAATTTAGCAACTTTAACAAGGACATCTTCTATCATTCCTATGGGATGCTTAATGGACCTGTCAGCAAGTTGCAAGGAAACATAAGTATGCTTAATTTCACCAAGGCCTAGCTTTTTAAACAAAGAATATGGCATCAAATTTATGCTAGCACCTAGATCACAAAGAGCTTTATTAAATTCACAATTTCCAATAATGCATGGTATAGTAAAACTCCTTGGATCTTTCAATTTCTAAGGCATCTTGTTTTGGATAATGGCACTGCACTCCTCAGTAAGCATCACTGTTTCATTCTCATCTAGTCGCCTTTTCTTTGATAGAATTTCCTTCAAGAACTTTGCATAACTTAGCATTTGAGCCAATGCATCTGCAAAAGGAATGTTAATATGCAATTTTTTAAACACATCAAGAAATTTGAGAAAATTCTTATCTTCATTTTTCTTTTGCAATCTCTGAGGAAATGGAACATATTTCTTCATATTTTCAACCTGCCTTGCATCTTCCTTTTCTTTTTGCTTCTTCTCTTCTTGCACTATTTTCCACTTTGGTATCCACTTTGTAGTTTCAGTCGATCGCTGATCTTCAAATTTTAACTTTTCTGATTCAGTCGCATTTCGAGCACGATTGTTGATGGCCCAATCGATTGTTTTTGGAAAATTCTGTCTAGCTTTTTCTGGTTCAACTTTTTCTTCTTCATCTTGCCCCACTTGCTTTCCACTCCTCAACTTTATTGCTTTGCACTGCTCTTTTGGATTATTTTTTGTTATGCTTGGTAGCGTTCCTTGAGCTCTATTGTTCACCATATTGGCTATTTGGCCAATTTGCACTTCTAGATTTCTAATGGAAGCTTGTTGATTTTGAAACATAGTGTCTGTCCTAGCCATATAATCTGAAGTTGTCTTAGTCATGGTAGCCACTAAATCTTCCAACGAAGGCTTCTTTTCCTTTTGTTGGAATCCTATAGGAGGCTTCAACACATTCTGATTATTGGACTATGAAAAGTTGGGGTGATTCCTCCATCCTGGATTATAAGTGTTTGCATTGGGATTGAATTGCCTTCCTCCTTGATTAGCCACATAGTTGACCTGCTCAGATGGTTGAGGTATAAAAGATATCCTGGCTTGACACTCATGGGTAACATGAGGACCAGCGCAAATCTCACAAGCCTGCACATAAGATTGAATAGAGTTAATATTCAACTGATCGATTTTCTTAAAAAGATTATCTACCTTTGCATTCAATGATGTCATCGCATCAATCTCATGTACTCCAGCTGTTCTTTTTGGCATAGATCTTTCAGATAACCATTGATAGCTATTGTTGGCCATCTCTTCTAGAAGGTTATATGCTTCATCAGTCTCTTTTCCCATTAAAGCTCCTCCTGTAGCTGCATCAATAGTAATCCTAGTGTTATGATTTAAGCCATTATAAAATGTTTGAACCACTAACCACTTTGGAAGCCCATGATGAGGACATCTTCTTAACAACTCTTTAAACCGCTCCCATGCTTCATATAAATTCTCCATGTCTGCCTGCATGAAATTGGTTATATCATTCCTCATCTTTGCAGTTTTCGCAGGTGAAAAGAATTTATTGAGAAATTTCTGTGCCAAATCATCCCATGATGTAATGGACCTTGCAGGCAAAGAGTTCAACCAACACTTAGCTTTATCTCTTAATGAAAAAGGAAATAGCATAAGTCTAATCGCATCATCAGAGACACCATTTTGCTTAAAAGTATCACAAATCTCTAAAAAATTAGCCATATGAGCATTGGGGTCATCGCTCGGTAATCCGCTAAATTGAACAGAGATTTGAATAATTTGAATAATAGCTGGTTTAATCTCAAAATTATTTGCCCCTATGGTTGGTCTGGTAATGCTAGATGGTGTTCCTTGAATAGAGGGCATAGCATAATCCCTCAAAGCTCTAGCTTGGCTATTCCTTTGCTCCACAATTTCGTCTCCTATGTTTTGTTGAGATTCCAATGTGACCTACAAAGAAGAAATAGAATATCACAACGGTTAAAAACTTGATTTTTTTATTTATTATTATTATTATTATTATTATTATTATTATTATTATTTGAACACTCAAAATTGCAAATAAAAATACAGTAAAAGAGAACACAAAAATGAAAACAAACAACTAAAAAAAAATTAATGTCTAAACTAATATTCAAGTTAATTAGTATTAATGTTAATTCCAATTCTCCGGCAACAACGCCAAAAACTTGTTAGGCTAATTCGCAAGCGTACGAATCGCTCAAGTAATATAATGAATGAGTAGAGTGTCGATCCCACGAGGATTGGATTAAGTACCAAAATTGGATTAACTTTAATATTATTTAGACTAAAAAGAAGATGAATTTGAATAAATTAAACTAATGAGAACTAAAATTAAATGCAAATTTAAAAGCAACTTAACTTGGAAAAAATGGAGGCAACTAGGGTATTTCGAATCCACTTATTAATCCGTCTTAATTTTCAATCAATTGGGTTTCTATCAATTCAATGGGGTGAATATCTAAATTGGTTAGTTTCTTTCCCAAGATTTACTAACTTAATTAAATCTCAATTTGTTAACAATCAACCTATTTCCCAATAGTTATAACAAATCGAAATTCATTGTTAAGTTTCAATTCATTATCCCTCATAAGATTCAAGTATCAAATCCCTTATCAACTATCTATCTTATGAAATTTATTAATTCAACATGTTATGAAAATCACCTCTCGGCCTCAAATCATATTACAAAATCAATTAAATGATGGTTAAATCACTTGATCGCATTAAGATCAAGTAACAAATAATTGAAATCACGATAGCACGCCCAATCAATAAAAATTAATAATTCATAACAAGTTTCATCTCAAACCCTAGTTAAATAAAATTAGTTCGGAATTAATGAAATCCATAAAAATAAAATTAAAAACAGAAATTGAAAGGAAAATTGGAACTCCCTGCCCAGATCTGTAACAGATCTGGGTGCTGGATCTGTATTGGCTGCTGCCGCATGCACTGCTTCCTTCCTTTAATTGGTTGCGGGTTCCTTGGGTTTAACTAGTTGCGGCTTCCTCCAGGTTCAAGTTTCACCTTCTTTCGTGTGCAATTCCTCTGTCAAATCCCTTCTTCTATTTCCTTGTGCGCCGCCCAGCCTCAGTGTCTTCCCCCCCAATTCCATGCCATCTCCAATTATATATATATATATATATATAATTGTGTGTGTGTGTTGCACGGCGGCTGCCTTCCTCCTTCGCCAAGTGCCTTTATTATTATTATATATATATATATATATAAGGTGCATATGACAGCCCTAATCCATCTTTTCCAATCTCACGCCACAACCACATTATTATATAAATAAGATAATATAATATATAATATATAATATATAATATAGTACATATATATAAAGATTTTAATTTAATATATAGTCTAATATATAATATCTAATGTACTATTAATTATAATAACTTTGATTATATTATAATATTAATTATTTATAATACTTATTTTTTATTTTTATTATAATATTAATTTAAAATATTAATTTTGAAATTAATTTTATAAAATCTTTTTTTTTCTTTTTATGCCCAAATCTTTGAAATAACATCCTTCGTCGGGTTCCTACAAAAAGAGATTAAAATGATGCAAAATTTATGTAAATACACATTTTTTGTAGAAAAAATAGCACAAGATTAAGATGAAAAGTAGATAAAAATATGCATATAATTAAACCCTATCACTGATCATTCTATTTTTTATCGTTCTCAGTCTGGCCACCACGTTTTTTTAGTGATATATGTTGGTGATATAGTACTTACAGAGGATGATGATGTTGGTATCACTGGATTGAAGGCATATCTTCACCAATAGTTTTAGACTAAAGATTTGGGTCTCTTGAAATACTTTGGATTTGGGTCTTTTGAAATACTTTTTAGGTATTGAGGTAGCTCGATCAAAGCAAGGCATCTATATTTCTCAAAGAAATTATGCCTTGGATATGTTAGAGGAGACAAGGTTGCTTCAATGTAAGCCAACATAGACCCAAATGGATTGGAATATTAGATTGTTATTGGGACATCAGGATAGGGGGAGCCTCTTTCTAACCCTAGGCACTATTATCGATTAGTTATGAAACTTAATTACCTCACAGTCAGATGTCCTGATATTTTATTTGCTGTGAGTATAGCAAGTCATTTCTTGAATTCACCTTGTGATAGTCACTGGGATGTAGTGATTCGTATTTTTCAATCTAATAAGGCTACTCCTGGTTGAGGTGTATTATATTAGAATCACGGATACAACCAGATTGTGGGATATGCAGATGCTGATTAGGTAGGATCGACTAGTGACAGGCGATCTGTAACACCCCGCCTCGCATGGGCATGTCATTATAAGGTAATTCCTGGGATTTCTTTTTTTTTTTTTTCAAGTTCAACACGTGCGGTGTGACAAGAACAATCTTCACATGTAGATACAAACCCCGAGAACCCCAGTCTTAACCATTTAACTAACAAGATCAGTAATCTTAAACTAAACGAGACATAATACAATACAGCGGATACATTAACATCAAATACCGTGATTCTTACATAGTATTTCCATAACAAAATACGTAATACAGATAACCAAATGATAACAACGTTATCATACAACTGTTCATACGCAAGCTTAAATACATACTAAAGCCTCCAAAAAGTTACAACGACTATCAATCTAAGCATCATTGACCTTCAACCGGCCATGTCTTTGCCCTCGCAGTAGTCCTTGGCTGAAACATTGAATGTTCCAGGGGTATAACCCAGGTTAGATGATAAAACATCTAAGTGAAGGTATGAAACAGCTTACAGAATGCATGAAAGACATACGAGCATGGAATATACAGACACAACAACATGTAACACGTCTAACTTGAGAAATCTCCCTAACATACTCAACCTCTCGTGGAAAATCCATTCCACACACCGTTGGGGTTGACCTTACTACAGCATACTTAATCCTTCAAGTGTCCTACCATGTCACTCGTTCACCTAGATTAACATTGCCCCATTCTCAAGTAGACCCCATCCCGTCCCACAAGGACACAACACTGACACGAATATCAATACCCCGATGATATGAAAATCACACACCATGCACCGACTTTTTTATAAGTAAAAATAGTTGATGCAATATACCACATGTTCAATATGCAAATGATGCCATGAGTACATAAGAGAAACGCCTTTACAAAACAACCCAAGTCCTGGAGGGTATACCGCTCACTAAAACTGGTCCAGTCGCGTGTAACCTAGGTTCGGGAGGGTAACATTGCCCACCTGAACCCACTACACACATTCCAACACATTTTCAAGATAAGGTAAAGTTAGAATCAGACCACTCACCTAAATTGGATAAAAGCCAATTTCTGTCTCGATCTTCGTGCATGACCTCGATTTACGTGCTAAATCTCAAACCCTTGATCTTACACCCAACCTCAAGCCACAAGACTTCCTAAACACCATATTTAATTAAGGAAGCATTAAAATCTATTTTCCTCAATTTTTCATTAATTTCCTCTATTTTCTCTCAATTTTCATCTTGATAATTCCAAAATAATTATTTCCTCAACCATTTTCCAAAATATTTCAACACAATAAATCCTAAAATAATTAAAGGAAAATTCTGGAAGAAGAAATACAAAAAATGCCCCTGTCACGTGCCCTCACGCGCCTCGCGCGTGGGTGAGAGTGAATGCTTCGTTGAACCGGTTGCCGACAATTGCTCCGATGACCAAAATGAAGACACCCCCTTGAAGCTCTCTTAATGTCAATCACAATGGTACCTTTTTCTGGCCAAAACAACACCGGCAAGGCCCCCAAAAGGCCAGTTGCAGGTCCGACAAGTGGACCGCCTCTAGTTTCTGGCCGACCCTCGAATGGCCACCAAACGTACCCCAAAATGCTTCAAAATGCTCCCAATCCCTTCCCCTTGACGCAAGGATCAAAACCCCCTTATTCACTCTTTCGAAATCATCCAAAAGCACGGCCGATTTGGTGTCAAAAACCAAAACCCTCAGCTTCCTTTTTATACCCGAAAATCGGCCAAAATTCGGCCAATCAGCGGCCAAGCTTGGCCCCCAAGCCTTCCTACCGCCGTATAATACCTTCCCCAGCTCTCCCTCGGCTGTCCCGTCACCGAATTTGTCCTCTACGTGCGGAGATTTGCGGTGGCCGAAATTCCATTGCTGTGTTCACATTGCAAACTTTCCATTTTTTACACTTTCAACCCTTTCTTTCTTCCATTTCCATTTCAGCCCCTACCATGATACCCCTAATCTTTCCAACACCATCACTAAGTCCCACAAATTTGGTACTTCTCATTTCACCCTTGAAACTTTTGAAAAATTATCGTTTTAACCTCCATTTGGCAAAATTAGAAAATTACACTTAAGCCCGACTGGTCAATTTGACCTAAAATCCATCTTTTTTAACCTGAAATCACTTAAGCGTTGTTCTATACATAAAATATAGGTCATTAACACGCTCCGTTGACTTTCCGGATGGCTCCTACGTCGATTCAGTTTCCTCAGCCCGGTCGACAGTTGTACCAAAAACTGTTCCCGATCCAATTTCTTTCATCACTAAAAATCATAATTCGAATCACTCGTCGATGCTATACCATTTTCCTTGGCTATCTAGGGTCCGGAGTACTCCCTTAATCTAATTTGGTCTCTTAAAACTGCGATAGTGTACCCTACAGCCTCATTTTTCTGAAAATTCCACTTGTACCCTTCACCAAATATTATTTATAACCTCAAATCATTCTCGGGTAGTACACGATCCACATTTGGATATTGTGTATTTGTTGGTAAAACCTAATATCTTGGAAAAGTAAGAAACAAACTGTTACCGCCAAGTTTAGTGCAGAAGCTGAATATAGAGCAATGGTCATAACAATATGTGAGCTAATGTGGCTGAAATAATTAATTGAGAAGTTAGAGTTACTTAGGTCAAGTCTATGTAATTGATTTGTGACAATTAGGCTACAATACATATTGCTTCTAATCCTATTTTTCGTGAGAGAACCAAACACATTGAAATTGGTTGCCACTTTGTTAGAGAAAATGTGTTCTATAGGGATGTAGTTACAACATATGTGGGTTCCAATGATCAGTTGGCTGATTTATTAACCAAGTCACTTAGAGGTCCCCGTGTGAATTATATTTGTACCAAATTGGACATGCTCAATATATATACTCCAACTTAAAAGGGAGTGTTAAATAAGGTAAGTAAGGGATATTAGTATAATTAATTTAAAATACCTACTACATATATACATTAGGTGAAATAAATACATTATTTTATTCACAGAAACTAATGGGACGTGGGATTTAACCTATCTACCTAAGGGCAAACGAGCTATTGGTTCTAAATGGGTTTATAAAGTCAAGTATAAACCTAATGGTGAATTGATATAAAGCTCGTTTAGTTGTGAAATGATATAATCAAATTCTAGGTTTGGATTATAAGGATAGCTACTCACCGGTTGATAAACTGGTGACTATTCGTATGTTTGTTGACCTTGCTACGGCTAAGCAATGGGCCATTTGTCAACTCGATATTAACAATGCTTTCTAACATGATTTTCTTGATGAAAAGGTATATATGTTGCCTCCTGATGGTTGCACTAAAGCCAAGCCAGGTTAAGTTTGGCTCCATAAACGATCTTTTTATGGCCTTAAGCAGGCCTCTAGACAATGGAATCGCAAGTTTACGTCTTTTCTACTCGCATTGGGCTTTTATCAATCTCCAAATGATCATTGTTTATTCACTTAATAATTTCACAATAGGTTTATTGCATTGTTGGTCTATGTTGATGATGTTTTACTAACTCATACAGACCTGGACATTATATCAGATGTGAAACAAGCCTTAGATCACAAGTGTTGTAGAAAAAACAAACGGGTTAGTGCAACCAAAATCAAACCAGATATAAACTAAAAGTAAAGAATGCGAGAATAAGAAGTAAACTCCCTGTTTCGGCCAATGAATGGCAGTCACGAAGACAATGGATCAAGGCTCAGTTCTGGGTTCGTCAACACTACTTAGGTAACTCCAAGAATAGGGACACTATGCCACAAAGGAGCCCAAACCCCCAAGAATCGAAACCCTCAAACCTCCAAGCCTCTTAATTGATCAACACCCCTCACCCAAGTCACAAAATTTTCGAAATACAGTAGGATCCACCAAGGAACGGAGAGTAATAACAAAGATATGGGTTTAATAATGGCCGAGAACACTTCCCTAAGAGAAGACAACAACTCGGACTAAATAGGCATCGCCAAAACCATTGACGAACAACCACAACGCATAAGGAAAGTGCGGCACCCAGCAAGGAAATGAGCATCGGACCAAGATGGAAAAATCATGAAGGATTAGCCATACAAGAAATGAGCAATCAGCCAAGAGAGGGAACAAGAGAGAGAACGAACAACTTCCACAGACTAGGGCTCAAAAGAGGGAACAATTCCCTTAAATATGAAGGGGCTAGGGCAAGCAAACAAGGGGTTAGGCTTGGGCTTTAATGGGCTTCCCCCATCTCTTGAGCAAATGGGCTAAGGCCCATTTCTCCTCTAAA
Organism: Diospyros kaki; assembly: GCA_036245055.1. Taxonomy (NCBI): domain Eukaryota; kingdom Viridiplantae; phylum Streptophyta; class Magnoliopsida; order Ericales; family Ebenaceae; genus Diospyros; species Diospyros kaki. The sequence goes on from BSEG01000010.1 coordinate 9,698,230, forward strand.
GAGAGGGTTAAGGGCTTATGGATCGACTTTTATTTGGGTTGCCAATAAAGGCGTTGAACCGTCGCTTCAATCTCGGGCCAAAGCCTATGAAGCTTGTAACTCCCTCTTTCTCGGGTGCATTAATTTTTGGGATAATTCTAGGATGATATTTTTTTTTCCTTTCGAACTAATACTAAATCACATTATTCCTCGCATCCATCCTAGAAATTCTATTCATTCAATCTCTAAAGAGAGAATCATACACATCTATTGCGGAAGCTTGAATCGAACCTGACATCTTACTTTAACATAAATCATAAATCAAGTCTTCACATCATGGTTTCTCGAACTTAATTCTCAATACAAGACTATTCATCAATGGAACATAAGTTCCTCAACATGTCTTAAAACATAACATAAGTTCTCAACTAACATTAATACATAACATACGTCCTCGACTAACATTAACCCTAAATGAGGTTATACATCGTCAATAACCATAAGGTTATATATCATCATTCCTCAAGCGTCAATCATAACTCATCTCTTACATCATGGACTTTCAAAATGTTCAGATTTCAAAGTAGCAAAACTTAAACACATGGGCTACATTACATACATTCATCTCATCATTCATTCATCATGCACTTTGCTAAGTGCCATTTCATGCCTCATTCATCCTTGTTCCTGCTACAATCTCCATTTGGAATGTTTGAATATTCTAGAGGCAAAGCCTAAATTAGATGATGAATCATCTAAGTAAATGTACAAAAAATTTATTTTCGTGCATGAATGCAAAATGCAAAATGTCCTCGTCATTTTCGATTTAAGTTGACTGCACCAAACTGCTGCTCCCCATTTTTACAACCCTCTTCCTGGGTCGAGGTGTATGGGTGCACCCTTAGTAGAGTAGTGACGTCAGTCCATAATCCCAAACCCTTTATGCGATGCATGATCAATAATATCATCGTGAATGTATGCACATTTCATCATCAATACATGTAAATGCAATCTACATAACATATTCACATCAAGACAGGAGAACATGATAAAATCATTTACATCAAATTAGGTTTTGAGAAAACCACTTTCAAAACAAGCCATTTCATAGAACTAAATCCAGTTTAGGAAGTACCACTTATCTCATTCGTATCTCATAACATCTTGATTCTCGTGCTATGCTTCTAACGTACTCAATCAGAATCTCAACATACCCTGGCCATCATATTCATTCAATAATATCAATATTCTATTCTTTTCCTAATTTCTTCATAATTTCCCTCTATTTCTTCCCATTTTCCTCAATAATTCCTTAAACATTTTCCTCACTAAATAATTCCTTAATAATCCAAACTAAACATTTCTCAAATATTTTTCTATAATAGCTCGTAAAATAACTTTCCTAATTTACGAGAATTTTCTAGGGATTTTTACTTACCTTAACTTAGCCTCTTCGATTTTCTCAGTATGCGTGCCCTGACCTCGAAATACGTGACCGACCTCAATTGTTGTGCAAATCCTTAATTCTAGCACATCACCTTGATTCCCGTGCACTATCTTGATTCTCACACACCACATCAATTTTCGTGCACCACCTCGATTTTTGTGTTGGACCTCGAAACGCCTGCTCAGATAATTTCTCTTTCCAAAATCTCCAGAATATTAATACATCTTCATTTCCTATTTTCTAGGATTTTTTCCCACATTTCTTCTATTTTTCTATTTTTTTCTTTCATTTTCTTTTTTCTCTTTTGTTTTCTTTTCTTTCTTTTTTTTTCTTTTTCTTTTTTTCTTCTTTTCTTCTCTTCTTCTTCCTCAGTTTCTTCTTTCCTCCATAGCTACGCAAACCAACCATCCCTGCTGCTGCACCTCGCGTGACCGGCCACTATCTCCCACGTCGGCAACACCTCGGACATCCCCCGAGTCCGCCAGTCACCGTCGATGCTCGCTCGTGCGTCACCCAGCTTCGCCTTGCAGCCCCTGCCTCACGGCCATGGCTGTTCGAGTTTGCTGGGAGCTTGCGGCCATGGCTACTGCAAGATGATGTCGCCACTTTGCGCCTCCTCGCGCCACCGTGAGCCACCGCGGCTTGCTGGCATCCCTAGCCGCGCCTCCCCTGCGCGTCTGCTGCTGGCTTGCTCCATCTCGCTCGTCCATAGCTGCTTGTAGCAGCACCAACACATGGCCGTCGCTCACCTTAGCTTTCATCTGCTTTCGACCGTCATTACCAGCCACCGGTTGCCCTATCGGCCACCACCATCGCGGCCACTAGCCACCAGCCTCCATTGCGCGCGACCACCATTCTCGGCCAGCTTTCTGCCATGATCGAATTCGACCATTTCTCCCTCTCTCTGCAACTCTCTCAATCTCTCATCTATATATAGGCGAGCACCCCCCGACAGCCTTGGCCAACACTCCTCCCTCTCGACATTCACCTCAAATCCTCTGCAATTCCTTAGCCCAAAACTCACGCTTGAAAGACATCCCAACATGCTGTAGAATTCGTCTCCCACGCCTACACGCATGTATACATACATATATATATATATTTTATATAATTTACACTAATACAATTATAGGTAAATACACATTTAATCCTCATAATTCTTCCTTATTTCGCTTGAGAATTTCTCTAATTGCAAATATCTCCCCTAATGCTCAAATTAATTTGCATAACGATGCTTAAATCCAAAATTAATAATGTTGAATTTACTCGATAAGGATGATATCGCCCCAGGGTCCTCATTGGGCTATGGATTCATCCTGCAACCACCAAAGAGTTGATCCTTACAAAAAATCGGAGCCCCTTCAGGATTTCGTTGGCTTCCTGGAAGTCCCTTACGATAATTCAGTTTTTCAGTCTCAATCACAGCTGTATTTTAGCTGTATTGAAAATCATCTCAATTCTGACTTCTTTTAATTCCATAAATCCTATCTCAGAACGCTCATCGAGATTATATCATTTTCCATAGAAAATTACACTCTAGGGCATTCCCTGTAGTCGATTTGACAATTTATTTTGCTAACAAGCCAATTTTTTGGTATTCTAATTCACTTAAATTATGTGGCAAACTTATGCCAAAATGGGGTCTTACAAAACTAACCTGAACCATCATCATTGCCTTGGGCCTCATTAGGAAATGCAAACCCAATCTTTGCCTTGATTCTTAATGAGGCCAGTACACACAGGCAACAAGAAACAAGCACATATAACAAAAGCATAAACTTGCAACAAATGCATAATCTTGCAATAAATTGTTGCGTGTTTATGCATTTGTTGCATGTTTCTGCTTTTGTTGCAAGTTTATGCTTTTGTTTCATGTGCTTGTTTCTTGTTACCTGTGTGTGCTGGCCTCATTAGGAATCAAGATGGAGATTGTTGGGTTTGTGTTTCCTAATGAGGCCCAAGGTGATGACGATGGTTCAGGTTAGCTTCGTAGGCTTCAGTCTCACTAGGTAACACAAACCCAACAACAAGTTTATTAGTAAAGAACTTGGTTTTGTGAAATATTTTTTGGGAATTGAGATTGCACAATCATCTACTAGAACATTTCTTTCTTAGCATAAGTTCATTATGGATGCTGTCAAAGATGCAGGTCTTCAAGACGCCAAAGCATCTCTTTTTCCTTTATCAAAGGGGTTATGCTTACTTCCTAATCATAGTGAACTTTTGTCTAATCCTGATCAATATCATCGTCTTGTTGGTTTTTTTATTATATATCAATTTTACTTGTCTTGACATTAGCTAGGCAGTTCAGCACCTCAGTCAGTTCATATCCACTCCACGTCAACCCCATCTCAATGCGGCGTTACAAGTGGTTAAATACCTTAAGGATATTGCCACTACAGGACTGTTCTACCTGACTGCCAATGATATTTCACTTCAAGCCTTTTGTGATGTAGATTGGGTTTCTTGTCCTCACACACGTGGGTCTTTAACTAGTTTCTATATTTTTCATGTGGATGCTCTCGTTTCCTGGAAAACTTAGAAATAATCCATTGTTTCTCGCTTCTCTACTAAAGCTAAGTATCATTGCACGGTTGCAATTGTTTTTTAATTACTCTGGATCTCTTACCTTCTCCGTGATTTTCAACTCACTCCTTTACTTCCTATGCCACTACATTGTTACAATCAAGCTTCCCTACACATTGCAACTAATCTCGTCTTCCATGAACGCACCAAACATGTGGATCTTGATTGTCACATTGTTTGTGAATATCTCCATAAAGTTTTTATTTAACCTGTTCATATTTCTTTGGGTTCCCAACTTGCCGATGTTTTCACTTAGCCATTGGGCTCCCTACAACATCACTCCATTGCTCGCAAGTTGGGGTTGTTTGATTCCCAACCTCCAACTTGAGGAGGGGTTGTAGATAATATTTGCTGTCAGTTTGCTTTTCTCTCACAGATAGTGATATTAGTTTTGGCTCGTTCTAATTAAGTTGTTATAGTTTAATAAGAATGATGGAGGGTTGACTAATAATGACACAATCAGATCAGTCAACCTAGTCAACTTTATTGGAATTGGATGGATAATATATGTTTTCCAAGCAGAAACAAGCCATTAAGAAGAACTCATGGGCTAAAAACCATGAGCCCACTAGTTTTGTGGCCAAATTCAGTCATTTAGTGTGTCAAATTTGCACTTTAATTATTCTGGCTGAAAATTTGTTATTTTTTTTAGATTTTCAAATTTTTGTTTCCTTTTTAATTTAGAAGTCTAATTGTATGATTTTCAATTCCTTCTTAACTAGGATTCTTGATTAGCAAGTTATTTACTTATTTTCTATGTAATTTAGGATTTTTATTAGTTTTTAGGTAGAATTAGGATTTAATTATTTTTGCCTATTTAAAGGTTTTTCCATTGTAAACATTGGATATAGATTATGAATTGAATTCAAGAGATTTCTCTTTTCTATCTTGTTCTTCAATGAACAAAATTTTGAACTTATCAAATGATTAATTTCTTTGTGGCATTTAGAACCTTGAACTTATCAAAGATTTGGGTTGTCTTTGTGTCGTTCAACAACACAATTATTGGTTATTATTTTCACATATCAACATATCTAGATTTTAATATAGTCTAGGTTCTTGGTTCATGAATTAACAGGTCAAGAATTCTTTGCCTTATTGATGCGAATTAGGTTGCTAAAGCCTCACAAGATCCGTTAAGCATCCATGGAGGTCCAATGACAAGGTCAAGAACCAAGAAATTGAAGGAAGCATTAAATGGACTAATTGAACACACCTCAAATTCAGACTTTGTTCAAGAGTACAATTTGCCTGAATTGAGTATTCAAGAAGGTCCATGCTTTGTCAATATTATCCAAGCTTCTTAATGTAATTTGGAGAGATCTTATGAAGAAACAGACAAGGCATTATCAAATTTGTCACAATTGGTGGCTAATTGATTGATTGCCTAAATTAGTGGCTAATTGATTGATTGCCCAAATTGGTGGCTTTTGATTGATTGCCACAATTGGTGGCTAATTGATTGATTACCCAAATTGGTGGTAGATTGATTGATTGTCTAAATTAATGGATGATTGATTGATTGCCACAATTGGTGGTTAATTGATTGATTGCCCAAATTGGTGGATGATTGATTGATTGGGAGAATGTTTGACCACTTCCTTTATCTTGTGCTTTTTTGTACTTTGTTTATAGCTATATAAGCCAATGTAACCCTATGGGGAATGCACTTTTTAACAATACTAATAGTGAGAGTTTTCTCTTTGGTTCTTCAACGAACTATTCTGAACTTATCAAGATTTTCATTTTGCGGCGTTCATTCTTGGCTTATCACTCACAATCCTTCTCTTCTATCTTGAGTGCGATGTCTACCCTAACCTTTTTATACCTTTAGTTCTTATCTCTTTATAGATAACAGGTTAAGGTCCTTTTGTTTTACTTATTACAATCTGTTTTGGAATGATCCTTGGCAAATGAACCATTTTGAGCGTTAGGTCTCACCTTCCTTCATGGGGTTCGCATCACTTATATTCGATTTTAGCTTTTTTAGGGTTCATTTCAATCTTTTGCGATTCCTTTGGCTTCGTTCCATCACGGGTTCATATCATAGTTTGTTATAGTTGCTATTTTACATGGTTGGGGTATAAATACTCTCTTTAACTAATTTTTCTTTTGAGAGATTCAATTCTTCGATTCTACTGTCTCTTTTTTCTCTGGAACTACTTGAATACCATGGCAATTTTCTAGTTTTCTCAGCTTTTTTGGACACTTCCAATATCTTCATCAAAGGGATTTAAATCTTGAACATGAGGTTTCTCCTCATAAAATTTCCAAGCATGCCCAATACGGATTGCCATTATGGCTTGTATGTTGTTGATTTATGTAATCTAACATCTAATACAGTGCAAAAAAAAAACATCCTTCGTGTCTAAGAGATAACTCAGGGTTCTAGAATTGTGGGATGGTAGAAATGAGTTTAATATTCAAGGATGGATGCAGATTTCTTTGTAAAATTCTCTCTCCCTGATATAAAATTGAAAAGGGTGGAGGGATGAAAATAAAAAAGGTATTATGTTTGACTTTTTCTTATTTATTCTATCTTACAATGAAATTTGATTCACAAGTTGACATTGACTTTGATAAGGAGTAAATTGGAGTTGGGAAGTGTAACACCCCGCTCCAACCGAGGGGCGTTAATATATGCGGAATAAACCATCATGAATTTCAGGGAATTATTTTTTTTCCATAAATATGTAATAAAAGCGTCTGCTCGTGAATAGTGCACCAGGTAAGTTCCCAGGAAAGAGAGATGGGTCACAAACAGACACACTTAAGTACCAAATCTTTCCTTAGCCAGAACTAGCCTAGACATGCACATTTCACCACATAACACTTAAATCCATAACTTCCCCAACAATTCCAATTACCTTCTCAGCATATCAAAATTAAAAACATCAAGCTAAGACAGGTAATATCAACAATAAACAAATGCGGAAGCTAGATAGAAACCTGATATGATACATAACCGAAATCATTTTATAACATCAAAATTGTATCATCGTCTAACATCTTTAAAAGGAAATACATATAATTCAAATATATGCTACTATCCACTTACTAGTTGTTGTTAGTCCTCGGCAATTCCTTTCCCTTTAGAACAGCTGCTACCACCTGGAACGTTAGAATATTCCAGGGACCAAAGTCCAACATAAGATGATGAATCATCAAAGTGAGAGTCCAAAACGTTTTCATGAATGTATGCAAGATATGAAATAACATAATATCGTGACAAAACCCGACCCAAGAGAAACCCACCAAGCACTTAACCCTAACCGGGGAAAATGCAATCTCTCTAAAGGCATCACAACAACATCGACACATTGGCACAACACAGTCCTGGCTTAAGAGGAAGCAACGTCAATGCATGAACCCGGGAATCACCCCGTCATCATTACGTTCCCACTCAGAAGCTTACGGAGCACACGCCAAACTTAATCCTGGCCAAATGATGATCAACACTATCCACATCCACCTTGGAAACAATACTACCGCGCAAGGCATCTAGGGTGGTGTCCACTCGCAGCCCCCTCTTGCCGGTCCGAGGTGGTGTACACTCGCAGCCCCGCCACTTGTCGACTCGCAAGGGTGGTGTCCACTCTCAACCCCGGTCACAAGTGGGTATTTTTCCTTGGCACGTTTCCCTAGTGCTACCACTTCAAGTGCAACCTCATAAGTTGACATCCCAACCCAAAAACATGCCAATGATCATGTGAAACAACATTTCATGTACATAATTTTATCACAAAAAATTCAATGCACATGCATAAACCATTTCGGGACAAATCCCTATGAAACCAACCATAACAGGTACAAAACATTCACATGCAGCAAAACATTTGCATGGATTAAATCAAGTTTAAGAGAATAACTTTGAATAAACAATTTTTGGGGTCAGAACAGCTCACCTTTTGACAAAATGCAAAGTATCTCAAAAAGCGCGCACTGCCTTGATTTGCGTGCCTGACCTCAATTTTCGTGCCAACCTCAAAAGTTGCACCAACACTCAACTCTATGCTTCAAAGTACCCTAAACATCATTTAAATATCATAAATCTGATTTATCTCATAATTTCCTTATTTTCTCTATTTTCTCCCATTTTCTGTCTAAAAATTCCAAATAAATAGCTATCAAACTATTTTCTTCAATATTTCTTCACAACAAATCATTATAACCTATGAACTTCAAGATAAAAATACTGGACTTACCCAGATAGTGCGTTTTCACGCAAAATGATGCACTTTGATGCTAAAATCGAGACGATAGAAGCTCCAAATCCAAAACTAATTGCACACACTTCAAGATCACGAAATTCTAGGAATTTAGGAAATTTTTTCAAATTTTTCCAGCCAGCCACGCGCCTTCACGTGCCTCCACAAGCTCTGTCACGCGCCCGCGAGTGAAGCCAGATCGTGTGATGCACGCGCTTCATCTTCTCCGGTGAGCACTTCGCCGGCCGACCACCGGATTTCGCCCCCAACTCCACCACTTGATAGCCCTCTCTTAGTCGATCCCAACGCCACCTCTTGATGCCCGAAAGGAGGCCAGAAAAGCCTTCAACCGGCCGTCGAAAGTCTCGGCCTCAATCACTTCCTCCCATCTCCGGCCAAGCTCGAACACCCATCAAACGTGCATGAAAATCCCTTAAAATCTCCAGAAAACTTCTTCATGACATGGGCTTCAAAATCCCTATAATTACAGCCTCTAATTCGTTCGTTTGAAGCTTCAATTTGAAGCTCAAACTTTCGAAACCCTCGGCCAAAACCTCTCGCGAAAACAAGCTATTTATAGCCAAAATTGGCCCTCAAAACGGACATGGATGCTTAGCCCGATGCCTCAAGCTTACAACCCACCTCTTGGGCGGCCCAAATTCGTCGACAAATGGCCTCAAAATCGTCATTACAGGTTCGGCATGGCCGACCCATTCGCGACTGGTTTCTTCGATTTTTCGGCCGCCTCGATCCTCCCCGACGACCAAGCTTTGGTCGATGAGCTTCCCCGACCCGAGGCCTCGAGATCCCAATGGTTGGATGGCCTCGATCGGAGGCCAGCAGCGGCAGTCGGCCATGGCAGCCTCCAGCTTTGCGAAATTTCACTTTCGCCCCTGTCATTTTCCCAAATTTCACTTTGGCCCCTTTTCAACTTTCTTTTATTTCCATTAGGTCCCTCATGCTTCAAAACTCATACTTCCTCTTTTGATGATCCTGAAAAATCGTCGTTTCGACCTCCCTCCGGCCGATTCGGTAAATTTCAGGAAATTGCACTTTAAGCTCTAAAACTTTTGGACTATCTCAATTCGGCCCCTTCGACTTAGCCTCTTAACTTTCCATTATTGCAATTTAGACTCTCATGTCCTAAAGCATCATTTAGACCCCCCAAAGATTTCAAAACAACCTTGATTCGGCCTTCATCTAGCAATTTCTAAAAACTGCACTTAGACCTGAATCTTCATGTTGGCCTCAAACCCATTTGTTTCTTCCTGAAACCACTAAAGGGTTGCTCTATATATCAAATATGAATACCCTCGGGGTTCCGTTGTCTTTTTGGAGGCCCCCAATAACAATTCAATTTTATAGCCTATCTCGAAGCTATATTTTTAGCTGTACTGAAAACTATTTCCGATCCAAATTCTTTCGATACCATAAATCATATCTCATATTACTTGACAGTGTCATATCATTTTCTTTAGGCATCTCAACTCCAGGGTACTCCTGACAGTTGATTCGGTCAATTTCTTTGGCTATTCCGCTACCTATTTTCCTCAAAATCCGATTTTTCTAATAAAATAATATTTCTTAAATAACCCAACGTTCTCGGGTATTACAGGAAGGATGGCAAGGATGTATATTTCAAGGACATTTGTGTAACACCCCGCTTTCTTGGGCGTTGTATATTCTTGGGACAATTCTGAGACGATAAATTTTTTTCTTTCAAACTCATACTAAATCACATCATTCCTCGCATCCGTCCCAAAATTTTCGTTCGTCTTATCTCGAAAGAGAAAATCATCATACTCATCTATTACGGAAGCTAGAATCGAACCTGCCATCTTACCTTAACATTAAATCATAAATCAATTCATTACATCACCGTTTCTTGAACTTAATCCTCAATACAAGGCTAATCATCAATGACTTAAAACATAACATAAGTCTAAACTAACATCGACACATTCCATACGTTCTTACTAACATGAACCCTAAATGGGGTTATACATCGTCATCATTAACTATAAGGTTATACATCATCATTCTTTAATGTCAATCATAACTCATATCTTACATCATGGACTTCCAAATCGTTTAGATTTCAAAGTAGTAGGACTTAAACACATGGGCTACATTACATACATTCATCTTATCGTTTATTCATCATGCACTTAGCTAAGTTTCATTTCATGCCTCATTCATCCTCGTTCCTGCTACAATCTCCATCTGGAACGTTTGAATATTCCAGGGGAAAAATCCAATTAGATGATGAACTATCTAAGTAAGGGTACAAAAAATCATTTCTGTGCATGTATGTACAATGCAAAATGTTCTCATAATTTTCGATTTGAATTGACCGCACACAACTGTTGCTCCTCATTTTTACAGTCCATTTCTTGGACCGAGGTGTATGGGTGCACCCTTGGTAGAGCAACAACGCCAGTCCATAATCCCAAACCCTTTATGCGATGCATGATCAATAAAATCATCGTGAATGTATGCACATTTCATCATCAATACATGTAAATGCAATCTACATGACATAATCACATTAAGACATGACAATATGATAAAATCGTTTACATCAAATCAGGTTTTGGGAAAATCACTTTTAAATCAAGCATCTTTATAGAACTAAATCTAGTTTGGGAAGTACCACTTACAAACAAATCAAGCATCTACTTACCTCATTTGCATCTCATAACATCTTGATTCTCGTGTCAGGCTTCTAACGTAATGAATTCGAATCCTCAACATACCCTGGCCATCATATTTATTTAATAATATCAATATTCCATTCCTCATAATTTCCTCATAACTTATCTCTATTTCTTCCTACTTTTCTCAATAAATCCATACTAAATATTCATCCAATATTTTCCTCACTAAATAATTCCTCAACAATCCAAGCTAAGCATTACTCAATTATTTCCTCGAATATTTCTCAATAGCAATTCCTAAAATAATTATCTTAGTTTATTGAAATTTCTAAGGAATTTTTACTTACCTTAACTTAGCCTCTTAGGCTTCTTCGGTATGCGTGACATGACATCGAAATGCGTCTCCAGCCTCGATTGTCGTGCACAACCTTGATCCCTGAGCCTTGCCTTGATTCTCATGCCCGACCTTGATTCTCGCACACTACTTCGATTTCCACACATCATATCAATTTTCGTGCACCATCTCAATTTTCATGCATCGCCTCGTTTTTCGTGCATCACCTCGAAACGTGTGCCCAACTCATGTTTTCTCACTAAAATGTCCAAAATATTAATACATCTCCCTTACGCATTTTTCTAGAATTTTCAGGAGCTTCCTCATATTTTTCCCTTATTTTTCTTATTTTCTTTCTTTTCTTTTCTTTTTCTTTTATTTTTTTTTCTTACTCCTACTGTTCATCTTCTTCCTTCTGTTTCTTCTCTGTTGCCCACGACCACTGCCATCCACGCACCACGTCCAGCTCCGCTTCCCACTCCGCCACGCTGCCTTCGGGCTGCCATCACACACCATCACAGCCACGGAGACCGGTCGCCGATCCAAGCTTCGCAAGCTGACCAACCCGCTTCCATCTTCCTCAAGCGTCGGGGCCATGGCCGCATCAGCTCGACTCCAGCCAACCATGATCAGCCGCTCCAACTGCTCCGCAACCGCCTCCGCCCTCGAACGCCACCTGGCGCCACCAGCTTGCTACTACTTCAGCCCTCCTTCGCGCTGCACTGCTCTGCTTCAGCCGGCCTTGCCTCAGCCTGAGCTGCCATGGGGGTCTTCGGCCCAGCCAGCTGCTCCCTCTCGATCTCTCGATCTTGCTCTCTCTCTCTCTCTCTCTCTCTCTTCTCTATTTTTGGCCACTGCAAGCAGCGCCTCCCTCGACCTCTCGGCCATAGCTTGCTGCCGAGGCTGCCCCTGCTTCTTTCCTTCTTCCATCTGCAACCTCCCATTTCTTTCTCTATTTATAGAGAACTCGGCACCCCTAAGAGCCTTGGCCACCACTCCACAAAGCCACGCACACACGACAAACCTCTCAAACTCTCTGCAAACTCTAAGCCCAAGGGAGAACCAACTAACATGCTGCGAAATTGCTCCCCACGCCTCACGCATGTATACATACATGTATATATATTTTATAATTTTACACTAATATAATTATAGAAAAATACACATTTAATTCTCATAATTAATCTTAATTTCATTTGAATTTTTTTTGAATTGCAAATAAACCCTCTAACGACCCATTAATTTGCATTAAACCACTCTTAACATCGATTTCTCCAAAATTAATAACCGGCAATTACTTGATACGGGCTGATTTCGTCCCAGTCTTGCTACCAAGTATCTCCTTCAGCATGGGGTGGAGAGCAAGGACTTCAATTCTTATGGTAGTATAATAATGAAGTGATGGCAAAGGGAACTTTCGCAAATATATGTATTTTTAACAAGATGTTAAATGGGGAAGTTGGGCCAAAGACGATTCATATTCCACCTGGGGAGAAACTCTACATGTATAATGTAACAATGGTTAGTTTCTTAATTCAGGCATTTTGTTGTGTTCTCTTCCCACTCGTTTATCTTTCCTCAGTCTATTATGCTTAGGGTTATTTTATAGTTTTGTTTGAAAAGGTAATATTCTTATGACTATTTTAAAAAAATGAACTAATTCATTTCCTAAGAAAAGTTATGGAACATTCTAAGGAGCATAATTTTGGAATCAATGTAATTCGGAAAGTATGAGCTACTCTTATAGTAAGAGCCTCATTTTGCATTCATTTATAGTTCTAAATTTAGCTCAATAAATCAGATTGCATCCTTTGTCAGTGTGGAAATCGGAAGCATTATTACCAACAAAGTTGGTAGACATGTTTCATTTCTAAGCACTGGTTAAGATTTATGTTTTAGTGACAAATCTTTTCTTTTAAATTAATGATTCTTAAGATTTCACTAACTGGAGATATTGATAAACTGGCTCCAGAATTTATTGTGCCATTAGTAATTTTTTTACTTTAATCAACATTTTCCAAATGTACAAGGCTGCTGGATAGGACACTATCATCTTGGCTGGAGCTGAGTATGGAAGTGGGTGTTAGATAAATACTTTTATAGAATATATGAAATTCACATATCATATTGAACATCAAAAGATCAAGGAAGAAGGATACCTCTGAAATTCATGACTAGTGATAAAAACTTGGTTGAACAGCAAGCACAATTACACAAGGTTCAAGCCAGATCTTGCTCTAAGTCGCTTCTCAATGGGTAGAAGACAGTGTGATAGATTTAATAGAGATAATAGGGGACCTAGCCTTCTATTTATAATGCCCATAGAATTCTACCCATCATAAAACCCTATTATGCCTACACTTATTCCACAAATCAAAGATAAATAGGCTTAAATCCATAAAGGTACACCAAGTCCAATATGCCAATTATGATCACTTATAACCCATTAAGCCTCCAGCCAATGTTAAGCTATAGTCCAACTAGTTTTTCTCAAAATAAGACCCAATTAATATTGTACACATTATAAAAAATTCTAACATTCTCCCACTTGTGCAATATTAGTTGGTGTCTTAATTTTTTTTTTTTTTAAATTGACTCTCCAATCTAACAACAATTTATTTTTTAAAAAAAACTTGAGTGGCCACATTTAAAAACATAGCTTAATAGATAATCACCTTTAAACATATTTTGTTCAACTGATTACCAAAATCATATCATAGCCGTCAAAATATATTTATTTTCATAAATTCACACTATGGTCATAATTTTGGCAATTAAATCAATATAAACACAATATGATTTGAAAAGTGTGGTATAGACAATAGCATATACCTTAGGATCTTTATGCTAAATCTATATCAATCCTTTAACCATCACTACTTATGAAAGTTGAACCCAGATACCTTTAATAGTGATAAAAGAAACAAGCATATAGCTCCAAGCATAACAGCTCCAAGGATATCACGAATATCGTATCATGAAGAGATACATTAACAAGCATATAACTTTAAGATTTAACATGGATCCATGAAAGAAAATAACCGAGCTCATTACATAATAGTAATTGGAAGTAACAAATTAATATAATAGCAACTCCCACTAACCTAGCACATCAAAGGACTTTAAAATCCCCATATTGACAACATGTCTTTTAAAATCAATGGGTCTAAGTCCTTTGGTTAATGGATCAGTAACTATAACCTAGGTATTTATGTGCTCCACAACAATATCACCTTTCTTGACCATATCTCTGACTGAAAGATGCTTGATCTCTATGTGTTTGGAACCACTGGAACTTTAATTGCTTTTAGCGAAGAAAACTATTGCACTGTTGTCACAATAAATTTTGATTGGCCTTGAGATGGAATCAACAACCAAAAGCCCAGAAATAAAGTTTTTCAACCACATAGCCTGTGATGCAGCTCCATAACAAACTACAAACTCTGCTTGCATAGTAGATGAAGCTACAAATGTTTGTTTTACACTTTTCCACTAAACTGTCCCACCAGCTAACATGAAAACATATCTAGATGTGGATTTTCTTTCATCAGGGCACCCTATAAAATCCGCATCTGTATACCCAATCACCTCAAGGTGATCAACTTTTCTATACACAAGCATAAAATCCTTTGTTCTTTGTAGATATCTCATAACTTTCTTTGCTAGCACCCAATGCTCAAACCCAAGATTAGAAGAAAATCCTCCCAACACATTACCATTAAAAGCAATATTGGGCCTAGTACAAACTTGAGCATACATCAAGCTTCCAACAGCACTAGCATAAGACACATTTTCCATATGTTGTTGCTTTATCACATTTTTTTGGACAATTTTTTTTACTGAGCAATTCTCCTTTAGCAATAGGAACCTCTCTAGCTCTGTAGTCTTGCATATTAAAGCGATTGAGAACATGATCTATATATGATCTCTAAGAAAGTCTCAACAAACCTTGAATCCTATCCTTGTTAATTTCAATGCTAAGAACAAAATTTGCTTCATCAAGATCTTTCATGTCAAAAGTCTTGGAAAGCATTTGCTTAGTATCATGAAGTAGATTCAAATCATTGCTCGCAAGGAGAATACCATCAACATACAACACAAGAAGAACAAATTTGCTCCCACTAATCTTGAGATATATACACTAGGCATCTTATTTTCAACAAATCCAAAAAGGTAATCACCTCATCAAACTTCAAATACCATTGTCGAGAAGCTTGCTTTAAACCATAAATAGATTTCTTTAACCAGCACACCAAATGTTCTTTGCCACTTTCTTTAAAGCCTTTAGGTTGTTGCATATATACTTCTTCATGCAAGTGTCCTTTAAAAATGTTGTTTTAACATCCATCTGATGAAGTTCCAGATCAAAGTGTGCCACTAGTGCCATAATAATTCTAAAGAAATCCTTAGAAGAGATTGGTGAAAAAGTTTCATTGTAATCAACTCATTTTTTCTAAGTAAAACCCTTAGCCATTATTCTCTCCTTGTACCTTTCAACATTGCCTTTTGAATCTTTCTTAGTTTTGAACACCCATTTGCAACTTATAGGCTTAACTCTTTTAAGTTGCTCAACTAGTTCCCACACATCGTTGTGTGCCATAGATTTCATCTCATCATCCATGGCTTTCAACCATTTATCAAAATAAGTACTTGAAATAGCTTAACTATACGAGACTGGATCTATGGCATGACTAACATCATAGTCATTTTCACTGAGGTACACCACATAATCATTTGATATAGTAGATCTTCTTTCTCTCTGAGAGCGCTTATTGGGAATTTCAAGATGTGAAATATGTATTGGAACATCTTCTCGTTGTGATACTTCTTTTGTTTGATTCGGTTGAAACACCACCCTTTCCTGTATAACTAGAACTAACATTATAACGATTTTCTCTTCCAAGTTAACATTTCTTACATGAGAACATGAGCATTCATCTGCATCATTCTCCAAAAATTTAGCAGTGATAGAATCTACAACCTTTGTGCTTCGATAAGGGTAATAAAATCTGTATCCTTTAGAATTGTCAGGATAACCAATAAAGTAACAAAGCAGAGTCTTAGGATCTAATTTACTATCAGAAGGATTGTAGATCCTTACTTCAACAAGGTAACCCCTAACATAAAAATGATTTAGGCTCAGCTTTCGACTAACCCAGAGTTCAAAAAAAGTCACGGGAATAGATTTACTAGGAACATTATTCAAAATGTACATTGTAGTCTTTATGGCTTCACCCCAAAGAGACATAGGTAGATTACACCTACTCATCATCATTCTCATCATATCTTTTAGTGTGTAATTTCTTCTTTCAGCTACTCCATTTTGATCTAGTGTTCTAGGCATGGTATATTGAGTAACTATCCCACATTCTTGTAAGTATATGGCAAACGAACCTATACATTGCCCTCTAGGTCCATGCTTGCCATAATATTCTCCACCCTTATTAGATCTCACAACCTTTATACTTTTCTATCACTGCTTTTCAACCTAAGTTTTGAAAATCTTAAACTTTTCGAGTGTTTAGGATTTATCTGCAATAAGATATACATATTGATAGCGAGAAAAGTCATTGATAAAGGTGACCAAATATTTGTTCATTGATGGAGAGACATGGAAAGACATGAGGTCCACTGATATCAGTGTGAATAACTTCCAAAAGCTTATTACTGCGAGTTGCACCCTTTTTCTTCATCTTGGTAAGCTTTCCCTTTATACAATCAACACAAGTCCTAAAATCATTGAATTCAATAGTAGGAAGAATACCATTTTTAACAAGTCTCTCTATCATTTCTTTAGAAATATGACCCAATCGCTTATGCCATAAAGTTGAAGAGTTTTCTTTAATCAAGGTTCTTTTAGCACCAATATTCTCAACATTTAAGGTATAACGACCCGTTAATGGGCCTGGATTAATTGCTATTATTTTCTTTTAAATGCATTATTTTTTTGGTTATGTATGGTTGGTGTAAAATGGGATTATTAAAAAATGGGAATAATTGGAAATGGATAAATTCATGTATGCGAATATAATTAGAATGGGTATTTAAATGTGAGTATTATAAATTGTGATTTTTGTGTTTATTTTGTGAAGAGAATTAAAATGGGGATGTGAGGGTCTTTTAGAATGAAGCTTTGGGGTAAAATGGGAAAATGGGGAAAAAATGAATGATATAAGGGGGGGTGTTAGCCAAGAGAGGCAATTTGGCCTCTCTTCTTCTTGTCATTCCTTCTCCTTTCTTCCCTATTTTTCTTCTCTTCATTCTTGAGGAAGTGAAGGTTTTGCAAGGCAAGATTTGGGTGGAAGTTAAGCATCCAAGGAAGATTAAAGGCAAGTAACTTTCTCTTCTTTTCCATTTTACTTGAGATATTCTTTTTGTTCATGAAAGGGGAAAACCCTAGTCTTCCCAAAACCTTCGAAAATAGCCATTGATCCCTTCCTTCGATTGGGGGTTTTGTCTTCTTTAGGGATGGGTAGAAAAATCCCTAGGCTTTTGTGTTGAAAATGCAAGTTGGGTTAAGAAATAGTTTGATTTGATTTTTATGGGTTTTGGAGCCTAGATTGATCCAAGAAAATCTTAAATGGGGCTTTGTTTCTCCTCGTATTTCAATGTGGAATTGTGGATTTTTGTTGTGTTAGCCTTGCATGTATTGGGTTTGGTTGGATTAAGAGTTTTAGGTTGAGATTTGGGAGTTTCCGATAGGTTTTCACGTTATCGAGTGATCTGGGCTCTGGTAAGTCGACTCATGGGAAGCATAAGTCGATTATTTTGAGGTCGACTATAGGGGAGTCTAGTCGACTCCATGTTGTAGGAGATATAGATCATATTGTTACATTATTGATCATGTCCATATCCTTTGATTGTTGATGCCTATTATTATTGTTTGTTGAGCCTTGTGGCTCCTTTATACTCTTTGTCGTTTTAGATAAGGGAAAAAAAAAAAAGGAAAGCGATGAGTCCAACTTCGAGGGAGTCTAGCGTGCACAAAGCCATCCCGGATCTCTGAGCCTAGGAGTAGATTTTGTTAGGGTTTATTGATAGTGTAGATTTTGAAATATTATTTTTGATGCCCTAGAATTGTGTTATCATTTTGTGATGTATTGGGAAGTTAAGCCTTGAATCAGATGTTTTTAGATGATATGAAATCGCTTGCCCAGCTAGGGGCTTTTACGGTCATTGTTTTTATGTCATGTTCTATTATCTTGTATCATGTACCATTTTTTAGTGACCTTTCACGGAACACCCTTGCTAGCGGGTTGCGGGCCGCGACATATGGAAGCAGCCGTGGAAAAAAAGTTTAAGCAACGCCCATTACCACAGTGCCAATAGTTATTAAATTAAGAACCAAATTCAAACTTCCATTACCAATACCAAAAAAATGTCCTGCATGATCCAACTTGGAAATGGAGACTAAATTCCACCTAAAGGATGGTACATAAGCAACATCATTCAAAACAAGAATATAACCAATCTCTAATTTAAACTTTATTGCTCTTATAGCTTCAACTTGAACTCGAACACCATTTCCAACCACCCACATTCTCTCATGATCACTTTGTCTTTCCCTGGCTGTTGAACCCCTTAAGGTATTAGCCACATGAATAGTTGCCCCAAAATCAAAGCATCAAGTATTCAATGGGACATCTATCAAATTGGATTCAAAACAAACAAAATCAAATGGGTTACCTCAACTTTTGTTCTTTGTTAACCAAGCCTTATTCTTGTGACAATCAACCTTCTTATGACCCATTTTCTTGCAAAACCAGCAACTAATCTATTTTCATCTCTTAAAGTTGGTTCTAGTCAAAGTCTTAATGGTCGAAGTATGATTACCGACATTGAAGGTGTAAGGGGTTGTATAATTAAATATTTGCAATTAAATATGGGCAAAAGACAAACAAAAATAAGACTTAAACTTTTATGGCATTATTCTCATAAAAACTAAAGATGAATATTATAAAATCACTTTTGGGCAAAAAATATAATATTCAACATAAATTCTTGAATAAATAAATCAAGGGCAAAAGATAAACAAGAATAAGCCTTAAACCTTGATAGCATTATTCTCACAAAAACTCAAGATGCATATTATAAAATCACTTTTGGGCAGAAAATATAATATACAACTTAAATTCTCAAATAAGTAAATTAAGGGAAAAAGATAAATAAGAATAAGCCTTAAACCTTGATGGCATTATTCTAATAAGAACTCAAGATGCATATTATAAAATTACATTTGGATAAAAAATATAATATACAACTTAAATTCTCAAATAAGTAAATCAATGAAAAACATGTAACTTAAAATAATCTCTTTTAGGATAAAAGTTACAAATCACAATGTATTTTCAAATTTACATTATGTTCTCTAAATTAAAATACACAATTAAAACCTTTGGCCAGAAAATTATATACCTCAATTTAGACAACACATATCCCAAAATACACTTTGAGAAATTACAGATTTCAGTTTATGGGCCACTTTAGTGACTACCACTCATTTTAATCTATAATTTAACAATCGGAATATCAAAATTCATGCCCATAAGAGAATCATATGATCCAAACAATTAAATGAAACTAGTAATATTAATCATCTCAAATTCTAATTTTTTTTTTAATCTCAAAAATGGGTTTATTATTTAATTTATAATTTTAGGCTCAAAATTAAACTTATTAACTTATGGGTTAAAAATATAATCCAAAAAAATTAAATAAAACCCATAATAGAAATCATGGATCTATTGCTCCAGATCCTTTAATGGATTTCTTAATAGATTGGGTAACCTGATCTAGGTCCATCTATTGGATCCAACCCAGTGAGTCAACCCAGCACATAATGGGTCAAAATCCATCTTCTTCAAGCCTCAGCTAGGGTTTCTGCCTTCTTTGCTCCTTCTACATGCTGCTGCCACCTCCCATTTCTTTTCTGTCTTTCATTGCCTCCTTTACTGGCGACCAAAAACCTTTAACTGTTGGTGACTTATATACCACAAGTCTCGATCTATTCCTCACATCCATGAGAAACTCTAGCACAACGGAGGCAAGGTCGTCGACCAACACCCACTATAATGGCCAAAATCAACAGCCATGGCTGATAGTACTAAGGCAAAGAAACCATAGCACATTGTATCATTCGTATGCTGGAATTGAAGAAGTGACAGAGGGAAGACCCACAATTGATGATGATAGAGACTATAGATGGAGAAGACCCAAGATTGCAGCCATGGTCATGGCAAGGCTCAAAAACCCATGGCCATACACTTAGTCCACCGGTGACGCAAGCTTTGATACCACAATAGATTTACGACTTCCATGCTGCCCCATGTTTGGCAACGACACCATCTCTATCAATTTCATTCGGTCTTCATCATCTCCATGGCAAACCTACAAGGAGAAGGTGGTCACAAAGACCCACAGCCAATGCTAGTCACAGAGACCCACGATAGAGAAGATGAAGGCCCGCGACCATGGAGGATATCTAGCCTTAGTCGGCAACGCCAACGCCAACTGATAGGGCTTAATTGTTTATATATTTTTATCTAATTTTTATCTTAGGGTCGTGTTATTTTTCCTACATAAAATGTGTGTTTATATGGATTTTATATTATTTTAATCTTGTTTTGTAGGAACCCGGCAAATGATATTAATTTGAAGATTTGGACATAAAAAGAAAAAAAAATATTATAAAGTTAATTTTAAAATTAATATCAAAATTAATATTATAATAAATAAATAAATATTTTATATAATTAATGTTATAATATAATTAAAATTAATATTATTAATAATATAATATATTAAATATTATATATTATATTCTATATATTATAAGTGACGTAAATGTGGATGTAGTGGGATTGAGCTTTCTCGCATAGGTTGAGTAAATTTTGCATATTCTGCTCTCTGGACCTTAGATGCTTAGCTTACAAAATATGCCTACATGAAACTGGATTAACTTAATATTTTGGAGAGCAACTTCCTGATGAGTTTTGGGAGCCAGAAAATCAAATGAGTTATAAAAATAGTCTACTTAGACAAAAAGGAGGAAAGATTGCATACAAATAGGCCCTTCTTCAAACCTCGCATTTTAAATGCCTTTGAGCATGTCTGTTCGGTATCCATACAAGAGTTTTGGAGTACTAATGCATTCTGAACAAGCATTTTAAATCTATCTTATTTTTCTTTTTGATTCCTTGTGGCTCTTGAATAGATAGTTAAGAACGATGAGCCCATGCCTTCATCGTCTGTTTTTATTTTATTTGTTTTTATTTTATTTTATTATGAGATTCAAACGATCTATTATTCCAATAACTAAACACGTGCCTTAGATGTGGAAGCACTTTTCCTACATATAGGAAAAAAAAATAATTCTTATTATTTTGTATGATATGACAGATTGGTGAATTTGTTCACTTGATGAATGGACGAATACTTCGCCACATTGTTGCTGAGGCAATCATTGTGTCCATTGATCTGACCAAGTCTGTAGGGGGAGTAGAGTTAAGTAATGAGTTTGTTGAAATTAGTATTCAAAAAGTGTTGAAGCCTTTATATCCATTACCTCGATAATTTTCTGGGATGCGTGTCTTGAGGGATGCTAATAATAGTAAAACTATGATACCGTGGACGGTCTCTGATGTAAGTGTTTTTGTCTTATATGCATTTAATATGATATGCAATTTTATAGTTAACGTACATACAAATTTGTACTTAAATATATTTATTGTACACCGTTGTTATGTAATTTTTGACATGTTGTATGCAATTTCATAGTTAACGTATTAAATAAATCTATTGTTTTCCAATACAGATCGACAAAATATGATATGCAATTTTGGTTGGAAAATGGCATGGTGGCGTAATCAAGGGTTATTTGAAGCCACTAGGACATGATTTAGTTTAGAGTTGCTTTGTATGTACTTTTGTATGGTATTGTGTAATGAGACGAGACGAGATTGATGTTTCTAAATGATGTTGTACGTGGTGAATCTTTTAAAATTGTTGGTGATTTCTGTTGTGTGGCAATATATATAGGTTATTTGTTGTTGTGGGTTTTGATTGTATGTATAGTTTTTTAAATCTTTTTTTTTTTAAATTACCGACGATTTTAGGCTTTTTTACCAACAGTTAACCTTTGTCGGCGGTTTTAAAACCGCCGGGAAAATTACACATTTTCCGGCGGTTTGTAAATCGCTGGGAAAATAAAACTACCTTTGCCGGCGATTTAAAAACCGCCGGAAAAGGTATATTTTGCCGACGGTTCTTAAAAACCGTCGGGAATTATTACTTTTACTGGCGCTTTATCAAAATCGTCGGTAATTAATTTTTCCCGCGGTTTTCAACTGTCGAAAACCTTTTCTGACGCTGATATTTCTGGCAGTTATAATTATCACGGGTAAAATTTTTACCGATGATTTTTTAGCTTTTTCTGGCAGTTTTTTCACCGTCGGAAAAAATTAAAACTCTTGTAGTGCTATAAAGGGATCAATATGTGGACAAGTTTTGGCAATAACAGTAAATTTATTCGTAGTTGAATTGTGAAATTAAAGACATGCTCCACACGAATACCTTTCTTGACCTTCGTGCACGGGATGTCATTTGTTTTTGTCAATAAAGATGAAATTTTTGTGAGATATTAATATTAAAGATGAAATTTTTGGATTTAAGGGTGATTAAGATAGCTTTATGTGCAAATCAATAAATTTTAAAAGAATTTTTAAATATGAAATGTAACGGACAATAGAAAATAAAAGAAACCCTCAGTGTCAAAAGCTAATAATATAGTATACAATTATTTTATACACTAAAAATTCAGCATTTTTCAGCAATTTACCCAGATTTCTATTTGGAAGCTTTGCCAAAATGATATAAGATTAAAAATGTTGCGATCATAATTTAAGTAGTTATGATTCTTGTTAGCAATTCGATCAACGGGGAAAAATTCGAGATAATAAAAGTATGAGTATTATTCGATTTGATATATTTTAAATATGGTCGAAAATTCGAACAAACATTCGTCATATGAAAAATATTCAGGAGAGACTTAATTCATATTTAATACGTTTCAACTAAATAAATTTAACAATAAAAATTTGACATATTATATATATATATATGTACACAAACATATTCTTGATAAATAAGTAAATAACTTATTAATCACAAAAATTTAGCAGTCCGTCTCCACGGTCTTTGGGGGTCCCGGATTCATTCTCCATGTCGGCTGGTGAAAGCTCCCACAAGCGACAGCATTAAAATTCCTGTTGGCTCTCTTGAGTAGCCTTTACTCTTGCCCACTTCTGTAATGGGTAAGAGGAAAGTTAAAGCTGCTTTTGAGGAAATTCTAGTCAAAGAGATAAAGAGTGCAAATGCTAAGGTGGCCCTCACGCGACGTAAGCGGCAGACAGCGTTCAGGAGGGTTCATGTGAGGCTGTTGCAGAGTCTCCAAGTGTATCCATAACACTTGGGGACCGAGGACTGAGGCCATCTCCAACGTTGGGCTAAATTTTCGTTAAGTCAAAATTTAAGGAGAAAATCATTGAATCATCTCTAACGGGTTTCTCTATCGAGGATTTTTTTCCTAAATTTTTGTAAAGTTTCAAATGGCTTGAGGAGTAAAAATTTTGCTCCTCAACTCTATTTCTCCAATGACTCTCTATTGTTGGTCTTGAAATTTGAAGAAGACGCTAGTGACGAGCAAGAGCAGGAGCGGCTATTGGGTGCGACAACGAGGAGCAGCAGCGACAGTGGCCAGCAGCAACGATGACCAAAACGGCAACCGAATCTAGTGTCGGCAACAAGGAGTAGGTCGTCTTTTCCGAACTGAATGAGGACCAGATCGATTTCTGTATGTGTATATTGAACGAGGACCAAATCGATATGTATATTTATATATGTGCAAAGCGGATCGATTGTTTGATTGTTTTCGAAATTTCTAGGGAAATTATTTGGGGAATTTTTGTGGAATTGATCAATTTGTATATTTTTGAGCATTTATTTATTGATTTGTGCATTTAATTATTGATTTGTATATGTGTATATTTGATTATTTTGTATATTTAATTTTTAATTTTATTTATGTATATATCTGATTATTTTGTATTTTTAGTTCTTAATTTGTGTATTTAATTATTAATTTTTTATGTGTTAAAATTATAAATAAAGTAAAATAAATATAATTGAAGTTTATAAAAATAAAAAAATAGAAAGTGTCAATTGGAACATTTACAACTTTGAGACAAGTTAAAAATAGAAAGTAATTTATTTATAATATAATAAGAAATGAGATGAGAGGTGAGTTGGAGATGGCCATAAATCCCAAAAATACAATTCACATATATGCCATGCCATTGCACTATGCATTTCATGCCACCCTTTTCACGAAAATAGTGATCATTTTTCCATTTTAATTAATCGTGTATTTCACATGTAATAACACACATACCATGAGTCAAAAGTGAAGAGAAATACCATAATTATAATTTGAACTATTATCTCAGAGATTTATTGTTGCATCATGTCCCTTGTGAATACACCGCTGAATCATCATAACATATCTCTCTTGGATCGAAGTCCCTCTCGTCCCCTAGTCATCACCAGGCGAACGTACTCTTACTTGTGCGCATTCACTTCTGACATCATGAATTCCTAATGAAAAACAACAACTTAATGCTCATACATGATAAATCACGTGCGTAAATATCGCATGCAATAAGGTGAGCATGCTTTTTTTACACGTTGTCATACACCTTTAAATTCGCTTTTCATGTAAGACCACGCAAATATATACTGTCAAAAGTGGGTGACTGACAGTCCTTGGCCCATGTGTTGTTTGTCAATACGCAAATATTGTTTGAACTTTATTAATATTCTTAGTATTTGAAGTTGGCGTTTTAAAGTGCATTTGAAGACATATTGACGATAGCTTCTTTGAAGAGAATTGAGGAATTTGGTTAGGATTTGAAAAATTTACCAAGGTATAGATTTGTTGATTTGCTTGTTTTCAAATCCCACATCAGAAGATGTGGGGTTGTAGGGAGCTTTCTTTTTTTTTTATAAATAAGCTCTCTTCTCTTTCTGTATATTCACCCAGCAATTGTACTTTTTTCTCTCTCTCTCTTTGTATTTTTCTTTTTGAAGTTAGTGAAATATGTTTTGGTGATGTCCGAAGACGTAGATCTAATTGCTTGAATCTCGTTAATTTTTTATGTTCTATTTATTTTTATATTCAATAATTTTTGTTGAGTACTATTTATGGTGAAATTGATTTTAGAAAAAATAACTTGATTTTCCCAACACTAGTTGCTGTTACTGGGGAATCCCATGCTTGACACCAATTGAACCTATTGTAGGGTTGATTTTAAATAGGTAACTGATACCTATAAAGGGATCAACATGTGGACAAGTTTTGGCAATAAGATTAAATTTATTCGTAGTTGAAATTGTGAAATTAAAAAATATTAATACCTTGTACCCTCCTTGACCTTCGTGCACGGGGACGTCATTTGTTTGTATCAATAAAGATGAAATTTTTGTGAGATACTAATATTAAAGATGAAATTTTTGAATTTAAGGGTGATTAAGATAGCTTTATGTGCAAGTCAATAAATTTTAAAAGAATTTTTAAATATGGAATGTAATGGATAATAGAAAATAAAAGGAACCCTCACTGTCAAAAGTTAAAAATTTAGTTTATGATAAAAATACACTAAAAATTCAGCATTTTTCAGCAATTTACCCAGATTTCTATTTGGGAACTTTGCCAAAATGATATCAGATTAAAAATGTTGCGATCATAGTTCAAGTAGTTACGATCCTTGTTAGCAATTCCGTCAACGAGAAAAATTCAGGACGATAAAAGTACAAATATGATTTGCCTTGATATATTTTAAATATAGTCAAGCACTCGTCATACGAAAAATATTTGGGAGATACTTAATTCATTTTAAATACATTTTAACTAAATAAATTCGACAATAAAAATTCGACATATTACATATATATGCACACAAACATATTCCTGATAAATAAGCAAATAACTCATTAAATATAAAAGTATAATTTTATATTTTTACCATTATTACAAAATCACATAGAGAGGAGATATGTATGGAAATAGATGAATAATAATGTTCATTAATATTTAATAAAAACAAAAGGAGAAGTGGGTGAAAAGTGAGAAACTAAAAACCTTGCTAGCAGCAGAGATGTTTTTTTAGTGTTAGATCATCATGAGCCATTAATCATAATAATAATTAAAAAAAAAATTTGGTTAGATTCTACTGCACATGGTCTTATGGGAGAAGACAACAAATTTTTCAATTGAATTTTTGAAAAATTCGACTGACACATGTTTTATATTTTTTAAATTTAAAATACATGAATTATTTTGAATATTTTAAAAATATGTATTACAAACAATACATGAATTATTTTTTAGATTTAAAATACATGAATTATTTTGAATATTTTAAAAATATGCAAATATAATACTTTTAATAAAAATACGAAATTATTTACATATAATATGCGAATAAGTTGACGAATTTCTAACAAGATTACCATAAAATCTATTTTTATATCACTAGCCCAACTTTAATTTGATAAATAGTAATTTAAATGTCTATCAGTTAAGACGTGGCCAAGTGGTATGAGTACTCTTCGATTGTGTAACATCTCAAATTTTTTGAGCGTGTTATAACTTAGGATTTTAGGATTATAAAAATTTTTCATATCACAATAGCTGTCATACACCACACAATATCCCAAAAACCCTAATTTTTACCTTCTTAGCTTAACAAACCCAATAATCAAATAGTTAAGACAGGTATTAAAATCTCAAATGCGGAAACTAGATCGAACCTGATATGGTTCAAAACCATAACATTTTATTTATCATATAATTCTTCAAGACATCTACAAAATATATTACATGGACATCATCAAGTGATAACTGAATATCTTAAACATACCCAAAATTACATAGGTTTACACATAAACAAAAATATGCTAATCATGCTACAAAAAGTAATTTAAGTTAATCCTTCAGCTACCTCATTTCCCTTAGAGCCGCTTGTCGAACCTGAAACGTTTGAATATTCCAGGGACATAGTCCAATTAGAAGATGAATCTTTTAGTAAGAAACTCAAAAAATAGTTTATATCGATGCATGATTAGGTATGAAATGTATGAGAAGACAAGGAGAACTACTCCGAAGTGCCTCGTGAACACGTTAGCTTCCTCCAACGAGAGCTTTCTTAATGGCGCACACATAGCGCATCTCAGGAGGTCCCTAACCATGTCACTTCGGCCCAACTTCATAGAACTCATGCAAGCACCACATCCATTGTTCCTTAGGCTCACGGTCTTCCCCACGAGAGCTTTCTCGATGGCGCACGCATAGCGCCTCTCGGGGAATATCTGACTTTTACCCTCGGCCAATAACAAATAGGTACAATAGTATTGCTACATGGATTTTATAAATGCAACAGTTAAAAAGCCAACAGCATATATTTTCAAGAAAATTCAGCTTATATATGCAACATGATTTCACGTAAGAGAACAATAAGAGTTTACGTACAAGAACTTCACAAAACACGTCTCATACAATAGAAGTTTCTCATAAGAGAAATAAAAATAGGATTTTGAGTGTAGGAGTCTCACGGAGTCTCACGTTGTTGGTTTATCTCTCCGATGGTATAATTTCACAGCAAATGGCCTATGTTTCTACAAAAAACACACGTTTTGGTAAACTTAACCTCAAATATTTTTATATAGGGTTGAAGGGTATTAAATTAGAGGTATAACTGAAAAATTTATGTAGAAAGGACACCTCACGCGCCACAAGAAGGCTGGCCATGCGCCCCCACGCGCAGCCATTATCTGGCGCGTGTAACTCACGCGCAGGCACCAGATTCCGAACAGCAACGCGTCGTTTTCGTATTTCGGCCATATCTCCCTCGTTTTAACTCCGATTCGACCCCCGTTTGAACCTACGCGACCATCTCTTCCCCTTCTACAGGATTATAAAAAAATCGAACTTACCTCACTTTTTTGCTAACTAATTTTGGTGAACTTCGGCAAAGACCTGCAACTCTGATGAGGCTCGTTCTCCCCGGCTTCTCCTTCGATATCTTCTCGCCTTCTTCTCGAACTTCCTACTCTCTCTCTAGAGCAAGCTCCTCCTCTTAGAGTGCTTCAACTCTCAAACTTGCTTGGAATGGTTTGAGAACAATCCATGGTGCCTTTTATAGATTTCTCCAACCACTCATATCATGCCACTTGTCACAATTTTAGCCATGGACTCCAAAGATTCAAAGACATATTTGAATGGCTTTTGAAATCCAAAAGAAGAATTAATCCAACTTTTGAAATCCAAGCTAAAGTCCTAAACTTCTTTCAAATAACACTTTGGCCCTTATTTCAAGTCCACAACTTCAATATTTTACCACATAAGCTCTTAATTTTTATCCTTATTTCGTTTGGATAATTCTCTAATTACAATTACACCCTCAAATATCAAATTTATCGAGATATTTAAAATCTCAAAATTAATAATTGGAAATTATTTGATATGCATAATTTTTGGGAAGCCCTAACCGTCATTCGGTCTTTTCAGGCTACAACTTAGCTTAACCGAAAAACCGTATCTTGTCAAAAATATACCTTTGTCCTTAGGTATCTAAGCTCCAGGGCACTCCCTACGACCGATTCGGTCACTTGTTACCCTCTTAAGCATATTTTTCGGTATTTTAAATTCACTTAAAATACGTGACAACCTTACAAAAATATGGGGTATTATAGATTGTCGCACACTAAAATTTGTCTCCTTGAAACTCAGTCCAAACCCATCGTTAATATGAGCACTTAACCTAAAATAATAATATCAATTGTCTTCTTCTCATCAAACATACATGGAGAGTCGAGTGGAGAGGTAGAGAGCTTTTCAAGTGATGCCAAGAAGCCATTCTCGAAAGACCTCCAACCAACGATTTGGATTGAACTGAGGCTCCTTTTCAACTCGTCGCTTTAGTGATATTCGTGTACATGATGAACTACTACATGTTGAGGTCAACGTAGGTGTTTTGAGGCCACCGCCCAAAACACCTATAAACTACTACATGATGAACTACTCCTTTTTCACCACTGCCTCCCTCGGCAACATGGGCCTTCAAATCTTCACCTATAAACATACACAAATAAACAAACTTAGTAGTTGGGGACAGTTTATGATAGTTATAACAATTTGACAAGTTTGAAGGTACTTTTAAAATTTTATTTTAGTGTTAAAAATGTCAAATTATTTTATTTATAGTTAATATAGTATCCTATTTGTTAAAAAAGTCAAACTTTAGATACATTTTCTTAGATGTGCTTGTATTTACACTGGTGACTTCACATACTTCTTTACAAGTTAAAAATCTTCCATCATCAGTCATTTCACTACTATCAAGAAGGATGATGCCAAAAGTAATCTTTCCAATTTATGGTTCTGTCATGTGGTTGCTATCCTCATCCCTGTCAGAAAAAGATAACAAGTTAATACCCACAAGGTTTGAGAATGGAACAAATTAAAGAGTATATAAAATAATGTGAGTGAATACATAGTGAGTGTCAAAAAATTGTGTAAAATTTTATAATTTTACCTTAGCTCAAAAATTGCATTAAGATCTGTGATTTCAATCTCTTGATCTCTTACTGTAGCTTGTATCTAACCCTGTGACAAGCAAATGTGTCCAGAAGCAGAGGTCTTCATCTTTGGACAATTCCACATTCTAACTTCGTGCAATGATGGAAAGCTAAATGAAGCGCTTTCGTCATTGCAAATGCTTTTTAGGTTTGGTAGGTCAAAGAAAACCAACAATTTTAATTGTGGAAATTCAATATGGCGAGTTGCCTTCTCATCCCTTGCAAAATTAATATTATTCTCTTCAATAATAATAATTTCTTCTATCATTTCACAAGATATCACTAATAGCCTTTCTAGATGTTGAAGAGTCATGGCCACAGAATACATAAACAAACTTCTTAGTTGGAGACACCTTCTGATATCTATTTTTGTTAAGCTTTGCACAATAAATGTCTCCAAATTTTGCAATCGTGGGAGCATATTTGAAGGGAATACATTTTCCAAATTATCACGGTTGCATATGCGCACATTTGTCAATTGAGAAAAATATACTTTACTTGATCCTTTCGAGGATTCAATCATTTGCTTGTTCCAAATATTTTCCACTGATAACTTCTCAATCATCAAATCCTTTAAGACGAGAAAAGAAACCTGTCAACCTGTCATATAAAATTCAATATTAGGCCATATACTTTTATATTTTAATTTTTGATTTTATTGTTATCAACACACAAAAAGAAAGGTTAAAAAACCAAATAGTAATAATTAGTTTGACAATACAAACCAAAAGTAATAGTTAACCTATTCTAACTTTATTTTCTTAAATGATAAAATAATTTTGTTTATGACATTTTTATTAGAAGATATCTTAGAGAAAATATTTTAAATAAAAAAATAGTTATAACTTCTTAAGAAGAAATATGGATTAGTTAGTAAATATATTTTCATTAAATATTAAAGATAGATTAATTAGTACATATCTATGCCCCCAACATTCATTATGATGCATTTAACGAGGAAATATACACTAATTTTATTATTAGTACATTTGTAATTTAGACTAGTAGAAACAATAAAAATTAAAATAAAATATTTATAGTATGTTAGTATAATTTCTTAAGAGGATTGAAAAATGATACATTATAATTGTATATTAAGACTTTAAAATTAAAATTTTATTTTTTATTTTCATATATATATGTTCATTAGAAGAGTCAGAGTATTTGTACTTGTCATATAAAATTTAATATTAAGCCATCTACTTTTGTATTTTAGTTTTTAATTTTACTATTATCAACACATAAAAAATATTTAAAAAACAGAAAATAATAGTTAACTTGACAATACAAATAGAAAGAAAATATTTTCTTAAATTATAAAAACAGAAAGTAGTAGTTAACTCGTCCTAACTTTATTTTCTTAAATGATAAAAAAATATTTTAATGAATAAAATAATTCTATTGGTGACATGTTATCAAACAACACCCCAAAGAAAATATTTTAAATAAAAATAGATAGCATGTTAAAATTTAATATATACCTTTTCATTAAAGATAGATTTTGCTGTTGTAGTCCAATTTGAAGGGTTTCGCTCAATTGTTGTCATCTCCATTTTGGGACAGAAGCTTTTAAATTGTCGAAGCCCTTTCAAATGTATCTCTGTCAACTGATTGAAAACAATTGCTTCTTTAGTTACAACCTCCTCTTCATGATAATAATCTCCAACTCACTGTCGGGCCGGTTGTGGAGGGGCGCCGGGGTGAGTGATTTCACCTTTTAGAACAATAATCTCCAACTCCAATTATATGTTCCATTTTGCTACAATTCTCTACTTTTAGTCTTCGGAGTTGTTGGAGTGCTTTGGCGTAGGATGGCAAAAAGAGATATTTAATGCTATCACATCCAGTAATATCTAAACTGATTAATTTACTAAAAGCTCTCCCACCACTTGCTTCATCAGTTACAACTTCCTCTTCCTGATAATAATCTCCTACTCCAATTATATATTCCATTTTGCTACAATCCTGTACATATAGTCTTTGGAGTTGTTGGAGTGCTCTAGCGCAGGATGGCAAAAAGAGATATTTAATGCTATCACATCCGACAATATTTAAAGTGACTAAATTACTAAAAGATCTCCCACCACTTGGTGGTAGATATCTAAAGTCTTGAATATTGAACAACCTCAACACACCAACTTTGTCCATCAAATGACGACATACATATCTATATGGTGAATACCATGAATTTCCAAAATATTAGGGGATTCCAAATTTTGATCACTGTGATCGGGGTCAACACCAATAAGTATGATAAAATTAATCAATTTCTTAAACAACTCGAGGCATTCTTGCACCATAATTCTGGAACTTTTTTCTGAAATACCAACATGTAAAATTGTTAATTGAGTCAATGATTTCAGCTCAGCAATGCTCGCATAACTCATACTCCCATCCCATCCCATAAAGCTATTTGTAACATATAACTCTTCTAGATGGATCAAATTGGCTATCACACCCTTTGGAATCACCTTTAGGATGTAGCATTTTCTTAGATCCAAGCACCGCAAACGAGTCAATTCTCCAATCTCTTGTGGCAACTCCATTATCATAAATCCTTCAAAACTAAGTATCTCAATGTGATTCTTTAGATTTCGAATTATAGTCGGGTCTCCCAATAATTTGCAATTATTTAGACATAACATCCGAACATGATCCAACTCCAAAACCAATGATGGGAGGTCCAACTGTTGGAAATGTATGCCCTAAAGACACGTTTTATTTAATTTATGGTAATGATGTTTTCTTTTAGTCAGTTTATTGTACATATATCATTTGCATTTAATTGTTGGAAAAGTGTCCATGCTATTAAGTAAGTGATTCATGTGATGGGTCGTTCTTCACAGTTAGGCATGAATCATGGGTACTTAATAAGCAAGAAAAATATTACTCTTGATCTTTTGATAGAACTGGGCATTCTATCATGATAAGATCATTGTGCAATAGATCTTAATGAAGGATGGCTTGCCTTAACCAGTAAACAGTTCGTTTACTCTAATTGTACAAGCGCATTTGGAATGCGTAGAGTGGACCTGTGATAGAAGCTAATGACAAAGTACTGATTATCATGGAGCTAGTCTATCACTGCTACTACGTGGACGAGTACTCTAATACTTGAGTATTAGTTGGTAGTCTAGTGAACCTAGAGCTATATTCTTAGATTCACTATAGGTGAGGTCTATCAAAGATCAGCAACCTTATGAGTTGGGAGTGTGGTTTCTAATTAGCAAAGACAAACTAATACAAGATAGTTTCTGTGATTCACCCCCTTGAGATTGTCCAAGAATAATCAAATAATCCAGGGCCCTAGGAACGTGACTTAAGAGTGTGTGCTTCTGGGTAGCTCCCAGTGATAAGCAAGTACATTCAAGTAGTAATGGATTATTGGACTAGTGATCTAAGGATGGTAGAAGTCATTTAGAGAGGTGTTGGTACATTATTCCTTTCTAAATGATGGGTGTTACACAGAGGGGTATTTTCGTCATTACACTAGTAGGTCAAGACATCGCACATGCAAAATTATTCGTGGGGTCAGTGTTACCATATGGTGATAGTTGGAACACTTACAATGACAAAATGTAGCTACTGGGTAGCAGGGATATTTTGGTCATTTTAGTAGCCATGAATAATTTGTCTTTTGGTCCCCGGGGTAGCTCGATATAACTCATGTATTATTTAATACATTTGGCCTGTTGGGTAAATTACATTGAGAGAATTATTTTATTTAGAATGGTCCATTGGGCTAGAATAAAATAATAAGTTCATTGGTTTTAATTAATTAATTGGGTTAACCCAATTAGAAAATTAATTAATTGGACTTGACCCACTAGGGTTTGGCCCACTAGGGTTTTAACCCTAGGGTTCTCCCTATATATATTCTCTCTTTGTTGGTTTTTTAACCCGAAGTCTTTTTTCTCTTTGTCACCAAGAGAGGCCACGAGTTTGAGTCATACCTTGGAAGATCAAGAAATCTGATGCAAAGGAGCCAACGGATTGCAGGACAGTCGACGTCTCCGCCACGAGAAGAAGCTGTCGCGCCTCCTCCTCCTGTTGCTCCATTCTGTCCGGTAATCCGTAAGAAAAGTAAGT
The DNA here is from genome assembly GCA_036245055.1 of Diospyros kaki. Classification (NCBI taxonomy): domain Eukaryota; kingdom Viridiplantae; phylum Streptophyta; class Magnoliopsida; order Ericales; family Ebenaceae; genus Diospyros; species Diospyros kaki. The sequence continues at coordinate 9,732,220 of BSEG01000010.1, forward strand.
CTTCTAGATTCTTAACGTTACGAGGATAGTTTTTATGCTTAAAATCGCTTCCGCTGCATGCTTTGATCCTCGTTGACGGTCCTTCACCAACCATATGCCTTTCAAATCTAAAACTCTTGCCCCTTTCATGCCTTGAAAGAAATCATTTGGAATTTTAGATAAAAATGTTGCAGATTTCAACACAAGGGTATGCATTAGTGGACAATGGAGCACACCGCAAGGAAAATGAATGTTGTCATCATTGATCCTTAATGAGATTGTTGTGTGATGTTTCCAGGCATCGTTCTCTAGCCACTTTTGAATATCGTGATCTACAATGAACTGTTGTTGCCCTGGCCAATCACGACCACCTCCCTATTCTGTTTGCTTCTCCTCTGTGATAGAAATTGCAAGGTCACGAATAACGTCATGCATTTTAACAAAATTCCCATGTACTCCATTTAGCAACAAGTAGGACTTTTTCAGCTTCTTAACCGTGGCTTGTACTATATTTCTTGCAACTTTCAGCGTATCCACCTTTCTAAGGAACCCCAAGGCAAAGCTATATCTAACCAAGTCATCAATATCAATCTCAGCATCTTCGGGGAACAAACAGCAGAGCAAGAAGCACGACTTTGCATCCTCGTCTTTTAGAAGCTCATAGCTCCACTTCAAGGGGGTATAACCCATTGGATCAATTCCTTCAATGTATTTTAGGGGGGAATTCTTTAATTTGTGAAGTGCATTGTGCCACTCAGACTCTTCCTCATCCTTTAATGCAGCTCCAACTGCAACTATAGCAATGGGCAGACCTCCACATCTCTCGCTTACCTTTCTTGCTATCGATTCATCGACTCCAAAATCTCCTGTCACCTTTGTAAACAACTCCCATGCTTTGTTCTCCTCTAAGTACCCAATGGAAAAATATGGACGAACGCGCATCACTTTGAAGACCTCTTCTCTACGCGAAGTTAGCAAAATTTTGCAATTGTTGTGGCTAGTGCCCGAAATAGGAATTCCAATTGAATTCAAGTCTAGTCCTTGCCAAAGGTCATCCAATATTACCAATATATTCTTCCCGTTTAACAATGTCTTTCGTAACTCATCCACTCTTCCTGAGTCACTTTTTTCTTCAAACTTGAGATCCAATTGGGGTGCAAGCTCCTCTTGTACTTTTGAGGTGTTTGGATCTTTTGACACAACTGCTATCACAATCTTATCAAAAATTCCTAGATTCTTAGCTTCTTTGGCAACCTCTTTCACCATCGTCGTCTTCCCAGCACCACCAGGCCCATGGACCCCAATCAATTTAACCCTAGAATCCTTCAAAGCCTCTATAATATTGGCAAAAACCAAAGCTCTCGATCCAAACATGGTGTAATACTGAGAAGAATCAAATTGAGGCTCCCACTGGAAAGGTGCATCGCGTGCCACTAGCGACTTCTCTAGCCGGTCACCCTTACTTACCAGTTCAATGACGTTTGACTTCCTCTTGTCAGCTTTCATACCTCTCTTGTGACGCCACATTAAGTTGAAAAATTTTCTGTTTTCTTGTTGACGCAGGAAGTTGGCGATGTCTCGTTCCATGCCTTCTGCGTCCTTTAGCCAACTAGAGACCTCAGGTTCAACGGGTTTCCCATTGTTTTTGTTGAGAAATCACCTGTGTAAACCAACACACAACCATGCGGCCAAGACCAAGAAAAGTACCGAGAAACGATACGAAATCGGAAGCCAAAACAGAAACGTACATCACAACACAACGCACCCAAAAACAAGAGATATACGTGTTCGGATTCGAATGAATCCTACTCACGGTAGGGGTTTCGCCCCTAGTCAATCCACTAGATATGTATACACACGAGATTTACAGAAACGATTACACCGAGAGACACAAGAGCCTCTCTCAAGATCTTACGGTAAATCAAGAACAATACATCAAGATCAGAAAGCATAAATGGAAACACGACAGAGTACATCGCTCAAAACCCGAGCAATCCCAACACTCTCATCTCACCAATCTCTCTCCCAATAACATCGGATAAACAAGTAATACATACTTACAGAGAGTGAGATCGGATTCACCTTGTGTTTCCTCGATTCCAATCTTCATTCTTCTGCAATCTTGCGTCACAGATCTGCTCTCTCTCTCGCTCTCAGTTAGGGTTTCTCGTGTGTTGAAAATGGGCGTGCAAGTGTGAGAGGAGTGTGTGTAATCTGCTCGTATGAAGTAGATGCTCCCAATTCCTCCATATATATATGTGGGCCAAGGGACACAGCTGAGATATGAACAAAAGAACAATAAAGCAGACTTGGGCTTGGGCTTTTTAACACTAATGGCCCAACCCAGTATATTTATTTAACTGGCCCAATGCATTTTGAGTCACAAACCCAACAAATTCCACCTTGACTCAAGAATGGATTGACAATGGACTTGACTAGAGACCCTGCAACTCTCCCAACTACAACGGGAGCACATTGAGCAACAACACAGCTTGCTCAAACTTAAAACTCGAGACCAACTCGACTAATACATGCCTAACTAAGAGCAACAGAAACCTCTATCAAGACTTCTATAAGCAAGACATCAGGGCTAACACTCAGCCTTACATTAGACACAGAAATTTCCTAAGGTTCCACCTTAAGACTGACAAATTTCCACCTCAAACTGTACATTATCAGTTTGTTCAGGTAAGTCTAATTTTACAAGGCCATTCAAATGCTATAAGACCAGGCACACATCAACATCTGGACCTACATCAGTTTTTAAAAACTGAATCATCTTTCCTGTTCAATATTCAAAGATTTTCCACTCCTTAAACTTCTCAAAAGATTCACTTTTACGCCTAGGGAAGAATACCCAAAATCTCTCCAGAATATCCAGCAACAAAGAAAGAATTAAGTATCAGGTCCTAGACAAAAAACCAGGAACTCGGATCAGCTCCCAATAAAGAGACAGAGAAAGCAACTCACAACCCATGGGAATAAAAAAAACACAGGCATCTATGGGAAACTCTACCCCATACCATAAAACAGGATTCATTTCGCCCTCCAGGTTATAAACCTAAACAAATACATTCATGCCTAACATGCTTAACTCTTAACAGCTCTCTTATGACCAATGTGCCCCAGCCTTTTCATGCCTAGATCCCAAAAAAAAAAAAAAGGACAACACTACCAATAAACAGAGATATAAACAATACTTTAATTTATTTCATACCTACAATGTTGTGATCTCATTTACCTGATGAAGAACATTGTCTGCCAAATTGAGGATTATCAAGGAATAAGCCATCTCATCCACGTCCTGCCTTTCTTGGGCGGTCATGGAGAGTTGCTTATCTTTTTCCTCTTTGTTTACCTGCCTGCCTTTACTTCTTTCTGATCTGTCACATGCTGAAGTTTCCATGGCCATCGAACTATTCAAGTTCCACCTTAATTGATACCATCTCCAGTTTGGTTCTTTAATATCTTGCAAGGGAAAAACAAAGAACCAACAGCAAAGCAAATGCAAAACAACGTAGCAGAAAAATAGGAAACGGGCCAGGGGAAATACATGCCAATAGAAAGTAACACATAACACGTACAGCAACAGAAATGTACTTGAGAATAGTGAGATGATTAGATTGCAATGCTTCCAATATACATCAAGCAATTACACACAATTAACCTCACAAACTTTCTCAAAAATAAGTGATTTATACTTACAACAGGGAGTAATTCATGTTTCAATCCCTAATTAAGCTTGTAATAAATTACATAGAAACATGAGGCAGAAACAGAAAACAGATCAAAGAGAAATCACTGTTCTTTACACTTTCACAACCCTTGCAAAAATCAACAGGAAATACCAAACAGCAAGGAATCACAGCCTAAGCTAATAACTCAAACAAAAAACCAAACAAGAATAGCAACACAGGGGCTTAGCATATATCACACAGCTACAGGAACAGTAACTAAACACCCCAACGATGAACAGAACCAACAGAGCTTAAACGAAAATTTTAAAGCATACAATTGGACTAACAAAATTTATATGCTGGAGTGCTGGAGTCGCCTCCATTGACCTTCGTCATCAACGACACAAGAAACCACCCTGCCAAGTGCTGGAGTCGCCTCCATTGAACCTAAAAGTCGCCCATTTTATCTCTCTTTATACAAGATATCAATTTATATATCTTTCATTCGTGATCGACTTTTTGCTCCTATTGGCTTCCAAAAGTGAAAGCTACTTGTATCAAAGTTGCGTTGTGCCCTGTTTGTTTGTGGCCTATTTTTTTCTCTTTCATATTGCTTTTTTCTTCTTTCTTGTACTCGTTTGTGTTATTCAGATCTTTCGTCTGAAGCGTTAGGCGACCCGAGGTCTGACTTGTCAATGGAACCGGTCGTCTCTGTTCGCTCGGCGAAGAAGGATATTATGTGCTGCGATGCGAATATTGGTCGAATGCGAGGTTCCTGTTGAATCATTGTTTTCTCATTTACTGGAAAGAAACCCGAAAGATTCCGCCAAGGCTTGGATTTTGCTTGGTCTTCCATTTATTCAAAATGATTTTTATAATATAAAAATTTAAAAAAAATATTATCACATAAGCCTTAATAGATTTAAATGTGTATTAAGTAATATTAATTATCTTCTGATTAAAAATTTTATGTAACAATATTAACACAAATTTATGATAAAAGTAAAATAAAACTAGTCAAATATTTAAATTAAAAATTAAACATAATTATCTATATATATAAATAAATGATAGATAACATTTAAATAAAATTAAAAAATGATAATATTAGTAATTTACTAGAGCAAACCAAATATTGTATCCTTTTCAAGGTTATTGGTCCGAGAGCCGATCCTAAATTTTTTAAGGTCAAGGACAAAAGTTAAAATTAGGCTTCATATATATATTAAAACATAGTGTTGCACTCACTCTTATTTTTCAATCAAGATCTAACATGTCCAAATTAACTAAAAATTTAACATTCATGCCAAATAAATTATATTGATTCAAACTTCAATATATTAAAATTTAGAATAAAAAGGTACAAAATATAAATAAGATACAAACTTATAATAATTCAATAAGTTCTTTTTCATACAGCAAAATAAATTCTCTTTCATCTAGCAAAAAAAAAAAAATCTCTATATGCTGAATAGTTAAAGCAAAACAACATCAATTTATTTGAAATCTCTTTGCATCTTTAGCGTTAGCAACCAGCAAAACAAAAATATCTGTACATTCTCAATAGCCAAAACAAACTGCAGTAGCATCCTTGAATCTCTTTGCATCCTCAACAACGAGCAAAATATCATCATCACTCTCAAGATAAGATGAAAAACAACAAAATCACAACTAAAAAAGTATTATTTAAATGATTTTTTCTTGCATTTTGAGAAGCAAAATCCTCAATGATGCTTTCAAATTCAAGTTTTTCTAACATTTCTTTTCCAATGGATAATATTGCTAGCCCATTTAACCTTTCTTGTGACATGGTAGACCTCAAGTAAGATTTCAATAATTTTAATTTAAAAAAGTTTCTTTCAGCAGATGCTACAGTCACAGGTACAGTCAATAGTATTCTATAGACACCAAAACATTTGAAAGACACTCCATATCTTTTACAAACTCTACAATTTCAAGTGTTGTGTTTATTGCTGATGGTAAAAGATATTGCAGCACCTGTAACTCTAAAAACAAATCACTTACATCAACATTAGAAGACTCACCATTTCTTAAAGTAGTTTCAAGCTTCACACAACAATTTTTCAATTCCTTATTACCAATGAAGTTAACTTCTTTGAATTAAACAAGAACCCAAAAATAGCATCATATGTTGCATTTGTTCAAATATACTTCTTAATGAAGAAAGAGCCATATCCACTCACAGATGAAATAATTGACTCTAAATGATTCTTCAACTGATTGTACTGTCTCATCATTGGCATTTTCATCAAATTGTTTCTTTTTATGACTTTGAAGTTTTTTAGGAAATTCAACTTCAATCCCCATATCACAAGCAATAGTTTTAGCTTCAATCATAGCAAATGCAAATCCATTTTCTCTATAATTCTCAAAAAAAGAAATTAGCCCTTCCAAATTTTTTGAAGCAGTATCAATGCACATATCTTTAGATTGTAACTTTTTGTTGACTAGGTTAATTTTCAACAAAATATCATGTCAAATAACCATGCTTAATAAAAACTTAAAATTTTTCAGTTCATATGTTGCTAAACTTTTAGCTTTACTTTTTGTTTTAGTATCTTCACTAGTTTCTGCTACTTTAAATAAGGCTTCTTTTATTTGAGCAGCTTAGGTTCTTATTGCTTTAACACTCTCTACATGACTTTCCCAACATGTAGTTGATAATGTTTTGAAAGTTAAATCATCTACATGATCTTGTAAAATCTTCCAACGCTTTGTAGAATTAGTAAAAACACAATAAATGCGTTGAACCACCCCAAAAAAGGATTTCGCTTTCACACAACAGTTTGACATATCACATAGTGTTAAATTAAGAGAATGACAACCACATGGCATGAACAAAGCTCTACAATTTATTTCAAGTAATCTTCTTTGTATACCTTGATGTTTTTCTTTCATATTAGAGCCATTATCATAACCATGTCCTCTAACATCATCAATTTTAAGACCAAGGGACTCTAGAACAGATTGAAATTCATTAAAAAGTTCTAATCCTAATGTATCTTTCATAATTAAAAACTCTAAAAAGTATTCCTCTATTTTTACTGGACTCCTTGACACATCCACACACTATATTATCAAAGTCATTTATTCCTTACGACTTGAATCAAGAGTGCTATCAAGTATCACAAAAAAATATTTTGTTTTTTTGATTTTATCAATGATTACACTTCTTACTTTTTAAGCCAACAAAGCTATAAGCTCATTTTGAATCTTATGGCTAAGATAGTTGTAACACCCCGCTTTTCTCTTACCGATCGTGTCACTATACTGGAGCCCAAAATATACATAAATTATTTTTTTTTCTTTCTCAGCACATAACTTAAACTTTAAGTACCAAATTCCTGAATTCGGAAGTGATTATCAAATGCGGAAGTGATTATCGAAACCTGATATGGTACATACCTGAATTCACCATATATTATATCATAAAGAATTTGTACCATATATTACATCATATTCTCAAATATAAAATACATAAATACATTGCTATATCTCAACTCATTAAAGCATAAGCTAAAAACATATCCAAATAGACAAATTTCTGGAACCTCCTGCTGAATCCATCGGCCACGCCATCACGTGCCGTCATATCTCAACCTACTCCTTACCTAAACTGCAAATCTCAACTAGAACGTTGAACGTTCTAGGGGCATAACCCATTAAAAGATGAAACTTCTAGTGAGGGTCCAAAACCATATATATGAGAATGCATGATGTAATAGCATGATCAACATTTGCCTTTAATGTAACTTCACAGGCCCACCAGCTTGGCACGGAATCCTAGGTAAATCCCGAGCCTCTGCAGAATAAATCTAACGTTATTCCATCATTACACTAGGGGAATTACGGCTACACTCTGGGGGCGACATGTAACAGCCCGTTTCTTCAGGGCGTGTTATACCTTAGGAAATTTGGTCTATTTTTTTTTTCATTACATAATCCCGAAATTCCCTAAGGCCTATCTAGTGTTTAATTTACACACTAGAGATAAATACAATCTACAAAGCGGAAGCTGAATCGAACCTGCTCATGGCAATATATACATGAATAGCTAGACAAGTACTTATTACAAATGTTGTTACATAACCTTCGAAAAATAAAACAGATGTACTATTCATATCACAACATAACATGGCACATTTTCTCGTTTCCTGACGTCTCGCGTCACCACACATCATTAATCTCGAAATCATCTCTGCAAGTCCCAACTGGAACGTTGAATGTTCCAGGGGCGAACCCAAGTTAGATGATGAACCATCTAAGTAAGGGTACATAATGTTATGTCATGAGTGTATGCAATGTCTTTCCTCGTAGATGTCAACTGCACCCTCATGCTACCCACCATTTTAGCGGCCACCTCTTTCGAAGCCGGGGTGTATGGGTGCACCCTTGGTAAGGCAGCGGTGCCAGTTCGTACTCCCTACGGCCTCATATGCGTGTGATCAATGACATCAACGTGTAATCATGCATTTCATAGTCATGTATGCATTCTACGTGATAGATACATATCAAAGCATGTCAATATGATGAAAACATTTTCGATGAAGTACCACTTACCTTTTAGAACTTATCGGGCTACCTCGTAATCTGTGCCTTGCCTCGATTTGCGTGCCAACCTCAAAATTTACGCCAAACACCTCATCTTTGACCTCAAAGCATCCTAATCATCATAGGTATTTAAATAAACATTAAAACCTATTTTTCCATAATTTTTTGCATTTTCTCTAATTTTCTCTCTATTTCTTCCTATTTTCCTCAATAATTCCAAATTAAATATTTCTAGAAATATTTTCTCAAATATTTCACTACGAAAATTCATAAAATAATATTTTGGAATTTCTAAAATTTTCTAGAGAATTTTACTCACCTTGGCTTAGCATCTCCGATTTCCTCGATTTGCGTGCGATATTCCCGAAAAGCATGCTCGAGCCGTTTTTCTCAACAAAATCTCCGGGATATCACCGAAACATAATTTCCTATCTTTTGGGATTTTTCTAGAAATTTTTCCATTATTTTTTCAATTTTTCTTTTCTTTTCTTTCTTTTCTTTTCTTTTCTTTTTCTTTTTCTTTTTCTTTTATTTTATTTCTCTTCTCCTCCTTCTCTTCTTCTTCTTTCTTCCCTCCCCTGCTCCTTCTTCCTCCGCCATGGACGCACAGTGAGCCTCGCCCAGCTGCCGCACCACCTCGACGCCGGCCCTGCCGTCGCCTCTTCCGGCCGCGGCTGCCTATGCCGGCCTTCCACGGCCCTTCCGAAGGCCGCCATGCCGCCTCCCGACGCTGGCTGCTTTGCGGCCCAACTGCTGCAACGCAGCATCGCGGCTGCCATTGCCGCCGCTGCTAAGCGGCTGGCTCGGCCGCTTTTGGCCACTTCGGCCGATGCTCCGAAGTCTCCCGACTTGCTAACGTCGCCTGAGCTCGTTGAACCTCGCCCCCAGCTGCTGGCTTGCCTTGCCGCTTCCCCTGCTCCACTTGATCTTGCGGCCATGGTCGCTTGAAGCTTGCGGCCATGGCCGCTTGCTGCTTTGGGCAGCCAATCGGCCTCTCTCTCTCTCTCACAATTCTCTTTCCCGACTCTCCTCTTGGTGATTCTCCAACACCCAAACCCCTGCCTATTTATAGGCGGCCATCCTTGCTCTCCAACGAGCACACACGCACACGCACACGCACACACATATATATATATTATATCTTATATTAATAACAAAATCTCTCAAATTCGGCTACCATACCTCCCTAAATCCCGCTGCCATGCGCAAATCTCGCTTAGCCATGAAAATTTTGCAGAGAATGGCTGCCACATCTTTCATTTTACAGCTCAAATTTCGGCCATTAAAGCTCCATTAATTGCTCCATCTTGCAGCCATACCTTCCTTAAATTCATTGCTCAGATTGCACTGTCAATTCCTCAATTTTCGCTGGCATGATATCTCCATTTATAGCCAAGAATCGCGGCCATTAAAAGCTTCTCAGAAGCTTTCCACGCACACACGCCTATTTATACATATATACACTATATATTGTATATTATATTTAATATATATAGAAATTATGCATTAACCTCAATTTTATCTTAATTCATGAGAATAATTATCTCATTATAATAATACCCTCAAACATTAAATTAATTGACATTACAATACCAATAACTTGAAGCCTAGTTAAAAAGGACGATTTCGCCCCAGTGTCCTTACCGAGCTGCTGTTTCGTCCTGAAACCGCTGAAGGGTTGCTCGTTACGCAAAATCGGAGCCCCCCTAGGGTTCCGTTGATTTTTCAGAAGACTCTTGCAATGACTCGGTTTTATAGTTTAAATGATAGCTGTATTTTTGTTGTACCGAAAACTGTTCCGAATTCGATTTCTTTCGACACCATAAATCCTATTTCGATACGCTTGTCGATACCATATAATTTTCCTTGGACAATTCCACTCTTAGGCATTTCCTGTAGTTGATTCGGTACTTAAAATTGCTATAAAAATCAATTTTCGGTGTTCTAAACTTATTAAAATTACGTGGCAACGTTATACGAACATGGGGTATTACACGACATCTCATTCCCATGCATAAATATCAATATGACAATAATATCGTACCATGCAATTATCACGTCTTTCCATGCAATATGACAAAATGAATATTGTATTCCTAAGTAGCATGCATATATAACGATCATATCATAAATATAAGTTCTTGTGAGAACATCACTCACCTTTGCCAAAAAATTAAGACACCTCAAAAAGCGCGCATCACCTCGATATGCATGTCAGACCTCGATTCTCGTGCCAACTCTTAAAAGTTGCAGCAATCACATCATCTTGATCACCTCAATCATAAAAATAATATTTAATCACTAAATATCCTCAATATTCCATTTATTTCATTTTCCCTTTATTTTCCTTCATTTTCTTCCAATTTTCCTTTCTAAAAATCTCGATAAACACCATCGAGTCTATTTCCTCAAACCTAATTCCACAAAAATCCATAATATCATATGAACTTCAAAGGAAAAATACTGAACTCACCCAGATGCTACGTTTTCACTCAAAACGAAGCTCTTTGGTGCAAAAACCAAGACATTGGGAATGCAAACCTCAAAACATTTTTCACGAACCTCCAAAAAATATTTTTATCTATTTTTCAGGAATTTTTTCAGATTTTTCGGAGGCCCCAGGTGCTCGTACGCGCCTAGGGCGAGTGGTGCGCGTGAAGGACCGCGCGTGACCGGTACGCGCTGGTCGTCTTCTCTGGCGCCGGTTAACCGGCGATGTTGGGGACCAATATTGTACATGTAGAACAACCCTTGGGTGATTTCAAGATGAATAGAAGGGAATTAGGGTCAAAATGATCAACCGGGCCAAAGTGTAATTTACCAATTTTGCCTGATGGAGGTCAAAATGATAGTTTTTCAAAAATTTTAAAGATGAAATGAAGAATAAAAGACTTGTGGGCCTTAGTGTTTTTGTTGGAAAGATCAGGGGCCTTAAGGAAATGGGAAAATCGAGATTAAAAGAAACTAAGGAGGGCCAAAGTGTAATAAACTGAAATTAAGATGTGAACATAGCAACCAAAAATGGTTGCCACATTCTACCACACGTGGCTGCCCTTTTCAGAGATGGGACAGCCGAGGGAGGCTCGGGGGAGGTCGTATACGGCGGGGGTTTGCTTAGAGGCCAAGCCTTGGCAGACGATTAGTAGAGAAATGGCCGGATTTTGGCTATAAAAAAGGCCGAGGGTTTCGAATTTTTGGGCATCATATCGGATGTGATTTTGGATTTTTTTAGAGAGTTGATAAACGGCTTTTGATCCTTGCATCAAGGGGAAGATTTCTAGAGGTTTTTGGAGTGTTTTAATCAAGTTTAGAGGTTGTTCGAGGCGTGGCCAGAAATACAAGGCAGATCGCCTCCGCCGACCTGCAACTTGCCTTTTGGAGGCTTTTTTGGTGAACTTTTGGCCAGAAATTGGGGCCGTTGGGATTGACTTGTTGAGGGCGTCAAGGGGGTACCCTTAGTTTGACCATCGGAGGAGTCGTCAGCGACCGGAAATGAGGAAGAAAGTGGTGCGTGAGCTACACGCGCCACACTCCATGCTCAAACACGCGCAGGACGCGTGAGGACGCGTGACACAAGGGCAATTCTGGTATTTTATCTCAATATTTTTCTAAATTTATTTTAGGAATTATTGTGTTGAAAAATTTAGGAAAAAATTTGAGTAGATGATTATTTTTGAATTATCAAGGTTAAAATTGTGTTGAAAAATTTAGGAAAAAATTTGAGTAGATGATTATTTTTGAATTATCAAGGTTAAAATTGGGAGAAAAACAGAGGAAATTATGAAAAATTGAGGAAAATGGATTTTAATGCTCATTTAATTAAATATGGTGTTTAGGGCGTGTCGTAGCTCGAGGTTGAGTATAAGTTCAGGGGTTTGTAGTTTGGCACGCAAACTGAGGTCGTACACGAGGATCGAGGCATTCCGAATACGTTTAAGGTGAGTGTTCGCGTCCAAAACTTGATTTGTTGTGAGTGATTTTATCCTAAAAAGTTTGTTTTGACTTGTGAGTGTTCTACCAAAAAACTTGGTTTTAACTCGTGAGTGGTTCTCCCCCAAAACCTAATTTACTGTGGGTGCTTCTACCCTAAAACTTGGTATGTGTGCTACCTAAACGTGTTATGATTTCATGCAAAAATGGTTTTGTTGCATGCAAACGGTAACCGGTGATGGTTGGTTTTATGAGGGAGGTTTGTCCCTAAACGTTTTGTACTAGTGCATTGTATTTTATAGAATGTGTTTATATGATGCATTGAGTTATGATATGTGGTATTGTCTTGCGTACTATATTTTTCATATGGAATGTTAGCCTAAAATGTTGTCTGGATAGTGTAGTCATAATTCCCCAAGGGTGTTGATGGAATAATAGGGGTATCTTGTGCCGGTGTGCATGCCGGGATAGCCGCCTTGATTTTTGTGTTGGGTTGTATGGTCAGGGAAGTTGCACTAGGATGATTAGGTGGTCTATATGGGATTTGAGGTCGGACTAGGTAATGGTTCCAGGACGCTTTTGAGTGGGAACGTAATCCTTAATGTAAATGTGGTGAGCCGGGTTCTTGCGTTGATGTGATCCTCTTGGGGTGGGAGTAGTAACGATTGTTCCTGAGATGTTGGGGAGATGCGTTGTATAAGACCCCGTTTCGGCATAAGCTTTTCACGTAATTTCAGTGAGATTAAGATACCAAATATTAATGGGCTTGTTAGCAAAATAGATCGCCGAATCGACTGTAAGGACTGCCCCGGAATGTAATTGGCTATGAAAAATTGTATGGTCTCAATGAGCATTCCGAGATAGAATTTATGGAACAACAACAACAACAACATATCCAGCCGTTATCCCACTATGTGGGGTTGGCTACATGAATTCTAGACTTCTATGTAGGTTACATCCCAACAGATAGTTTGTCTAGAATTCATATTTGGATCCGACTAGGTTTTACGCTGGCTGTCGGCTACCTAACGCAACCCTCCTCCTTTATCCGGGCTTGGGACCGGCAGTGGATAATATCCCCTGGCGGAGTAATGATGAAATGGAGTTTAAACACCATCTTCACATGGAGAAATTTCATGAGATGGTGGTGAATGAAGATAATTGATATAGTTGTGTTCCATAACTTAGTTGACATGGTGAAACCAACAAGTACAATATGGAAACACAACATCGAGATAGAATTTATGGAATTAAAAGAAATTTGAATTTAGACGGTTTTCGGCACAGCTAAATTATAATGGTGATTGAGACTTAAATACCGAATTATTGTAAGGGACTTTCGAGAAGTCAACGGAACCCTAGGGGGCTTCAGTTTTTCGTTAAGATCAACCCTTTAGTGGTTGCGAGATGAATCAAGGGCTCGGTGAGGACCCGGAGGTAAAATCGTCCTTATCGAATATATTCAAAGTTATTAATTTTGGATTTGAAGTGAATTAATTGGACGTTAAACGGTGTAATTACAATTTAAGAAATTCTAAAGTGTAATTTAGATGAATAATGGAGATTAGATATATATTTTTCTATAATTATATTAGTATAAAATATAATATATATATATATATGTATATAGGTATTATATGAGCATGCGTATAGGTGTGGGGGGCAAAAATCTGCAGCATGTTGGAGTGCTCTACAATTGAGATTTTGGGCAGAGAAAATGCATAGGGTTTGAGAGATTTTCGAGAAGGAAAGTGGCACCCAAGCTTTCTTAGGCTATATATATTGAGAGAGAGAGTTTGAGGAAGGGAAGCAATGGTCGAATCGGCTATGGTGTAGCAGCTTCTCGTTGCTATTGCAGTGGCTGAAATCAAAGAGTGGGAGAAGAGAGCAATGCAGTGAGCTTATGAGAGCTTAGCCGAAAGAAGAGAGAAGCTCGAGAGAGCTGGATCGTGATGGCTAGCCGGAGTGCGGCAAGCGGCTTCCATAGCCGCAAGTCCAAGCTTCCAGCAAGCTCGACCATGGCAGCCGAGCAAAACAGCCAGCAAGTCTAAGCTCCAGCAAGCTCAACGATCAAGGTCGGTGCGTGAAAGGCCGCAATAGGCTGGCCAGGGAGCAATCGGACGGTCGCGATAAGGCGATCAGAAGCTTCGAGGTCAGCAATGGCCAACGCGAAGCAGCTGCATGCAGGCGGGTTTGCGAGGGGTGTTGATGGGCGCTCGGTGCGGTGGTCTCGGTGAAGTAGGTGGCAACCATGGGGTGGCTCGCGGTGGCGCGAGGGGTGCTCAAAAGCAGCTAAAGGCGCGAGCAGGGCCGTGGGCAGCTAGTCAACGCAAGGTAAGGGCCGGTTATGGCGCGCGAAACGGGCTGTAGCACGCGATGATGGCAGTGCGACAGGTTCGGTGGAAGCCTGAGAGGCTTGCGACATGGAGGAAGGCAGTGCATGGAGCTAGTGCGCTATGCGCAGGTCTCGGGTGAAGAAGAAGTAGTTGTAGGCAGTGCGTACCAGGGAAGAAGAAGATGAACAGTAGAATGGAGAAGAAAAGAAAAGAAAAAAAAAGAAAAAGAAAAGAAAAGGAAGAAAATAAGAAAAAATAAGGAAAGAAAAATGAAAATAAATTCTAGAAAAATTCTAGAAAAATAGGAAATGAGAGTATATTAATATTTCGGAGTCTGTGGTAAGAAAAATAGGTCGGACATGCGTTTCGAGGCGGTGCACGAAAAATTGAGGTAGTGCTTAAAAATTGATATGATGTGCGAGAATCAAGGTTGTGAGTGAGAATCAAGGATCTGCACGACAATCAAGGTTGATCACGTATTTCGAGGTCATGACGCACATATTGAGAAAGCCAAGGAGCTAAGTTAAGGTAAGTAAAGTTTTTTAGAAAATTCTAATAAATTAGGAAAATTAGTTTATGAATTGTTATAGAAAAATATTCGAGGAAATAATCGAGTAATGCTTAGTTTGGATTATTGGGGAATTATTTATTTAGAAATTATTTAATGAGAAATTATTTAGTGAAGAAAATGTTTAAGGAATTATTGAGGAAAATAGAAAGAAATAAAGGAAAGTCATGAGGAAATTATGAGGAATAGATTATTGATATTTTTAAATGAATATGATGGCCAAGGTATGTTGATGTTTCGAAGTGAGTACGTTACAAGTCTAGTATGAGAATCGAAATGTTAGGAGATGCGTATGAGGTAAGAAGTACTACCTAAATGAATTTGAATTTATGAAAAATGCTTGATTTGAAAGTGGTTCAACCCGAAAACCTTATTTGATGCGAACGATTATATCGTGTTGTCATGTTTTGATGTGAATATGTCATGTAGATTGCATTTACATGTATTGATGATGAGATGTGCATATGTAGGCGATGAAATTATTGATCATGCATCCGTATAAGGGTTTGAGAGTACGAGCCGAAACCATTATTTTTCCAAGGGTGCACCCATACACTTCGGCTTGGGAAGGAGGCTGTAAAAATGGAAAGTAGCATAAGGGACAGTCGGCTCAAACCGAAATGAATGGAAAACACATTTTGCATGCATGCACGAAAATAATTATGTACCCTTACTTAGATGATTCATCATCTAACTTGGGCTTTTACCCCTGGAATATTCAAACGTTCCAGATGGAGATTGTAGCAGGAACAAGGATGAATGAGGCATGAAATGACACTTAGCAAAGTGCACGATAAATGAATAATGAAATGTATGTATGTAATATAGCCCATGTGTTTAAATTCTGCTACTTTGAAATCTGAACGTTTTGAAAGCCCATGGTGTAAGATATGAGTTATGATTGATGTTTGATGAATGATAATGTATAACCTTATGGTTAATGACGATGTATAACCCCATTTAGGGTTAATGTCAGTTGAGGATGCATGTTATGTGTTAATGCTAGTTGAGGACGTGTGTTATGTATTAAAGTCATGTTGAGAACTTATGTTATGTCTTAAGTCATTGATGAATAGCCTTGTATTGAGGATTAAGTTCGAGAGACGGTGATGTAAAGAATTGATTTATGATTTAATGTTAAGGTAAGATGTCAGGTTCTATTCTAGCTTTCGCGTTCGATGTATAATGATTCTCTCTCTTTCAAGATAAAGTAATGTAGGGAAATTTTGGGACGGATGCGAGGAATGATGCGATTTAGTATGAGTTTGAAAGAAAAAAATTTTATCGTCCCAGAATTGTCCCAAGAATTAATGCACCCGGGAAAACGGGGCGTTACACGTTGACCTTGCCCCTCTTAAGCTAGAATCGCGTCGTGTCAATGTGTCGGTATGATGGCATAGCTTTTAGAGAGATTGTTATTTCCCCATGGTAAGGTTAAACGCTGTGGGATTCTCTTGGGCTAGGGTTTGCCGGGTTGTGTTGGTTTATTTCATGTCTTGAATACATTCTTTAAAAAGTGTTTTTGAACTCTCACTTAGATGATTCAGCATCTAATATGGATTATGTCCCTAGAATATTCAAACGTTCTAGGTGAAGGCAACGATGCGAAAGGAAAAGTGTAACACCCAGTGTTACCAGTGTTAAGAGAATGAGAAATGAAGTTATAAAAAACTTTCAAAAATGTCCTTAAGAAGGTGATGGATTCTTGAGAATAATGGAGCCCTATGAGAAGGGCATTTTGGTAATTTAGATAGTGAAGTCCAACAAAGGGTATTTTGGTGATTTTGGAAAGGAATTAAATTGTGAAGAATGGGAAAATTGTGGATATTAAATTATTTGAGAAAATAATTAACTCTCCCTAAATTGGTGAATAAATGTGATAATGCCACAGATGGTTGAGATGGAAGTCAAGTATGGTGTCTTAGAGTGACACATGGTATTATGTGGTCCAAGATAAATGGAGAATTTAAATAAATGTAAAAGAAATGAAATTAGTCTTTCAAGCATTTAATGAAAGGCATGATGGTATTGGATTAAAAGAAAATCCAAAAGAAATCAAATTAGTCATGCATTAATGGTGGAAAATAGTCTCATTAATTTAAATGAAAAAGAAATGAAAATTCAAGAGATGAGATTAATTATTGGATTTGGAAAGTGATCTAAGGGCCACCATTTAGTCTTGAAGATTGGCAAGGATTGCCAACATATTAATGAATTAAATTAAAGACTAATTTTGGATGGCTAAGATTTGTTCTTGGATAAGCACATGGATTGTGCTTTCTTTTAATGGTAGAGATTAAGTCTTGAAAAAGCTAAATGATCCAATGGTTGAGATATAAAGAGACCATGGCATGAATTGTGTTTTCTTCCAAGGGTTGAGATTGAGCCTCAAAAAGAAAGATCAAAGGCTAGGATGTGCTCTTGAGTTTGAGATATCAAGACTTAGGGAAAAATCTCTCAAATGAAGAAAGAAAGAAAAAAAGAAGGAAGGAAGTTTTTTTGAGTTGGGAGTTGGAAGAAAGAAGGTTGTGATTTGAAGGTCCAAGAAGAAGGCTTTGGGAAGCTCTAAAGCCTCAAGAGGATCTCTTAAGGAGAAGAGTTAGCAAGGAAGCTAGGAGGTTATTGAAGCTTCAAAGAATGGAAAAGGTAAGAGATAGCCCCAAGGGTGGTGGCTTTGCAAGTTGTAAGTATGCATTTAAACTTTAAATGTGTGCATTGGCATGTTGTTTGTGTTCAAGGACCTATGGCCATGAAGTTGTGTGGGGTAGGGTAGTTTAAAGCCTCAAACCTAGGTGGTTGTGAGGATGTGGAAGCCCTAACCATGTTGCATACATGCATTTGGCATCACATGATATGTTTTTATTCATACTTATTGTCATTGCACCCTTATTGAGCTTAATGGCTCATGAGGTTTTACCCTCAACTTGTAGGTTGTTCATGTGCCAAGAGAAAAAGGAAGTATTGCAAGCTTGAAATTGGGAAGCTCATGGTGGGTTTGTAAATTTATGGCTTATAGAAGCCTTAGCATGTGTTTTATTTAATTTGTGGGTTTATGGATTAGGGAAGCCTATTTGTTGTATGTGCTTCATGTGATGTAATTTAATGGTTGGTAATGGCTTGTGAAGGCTTAAGACCATGGATATAATTTTATTTAGAATAAATCATAGGGGTTGGAGAAAATGATTTTTGTTGGAAAAGTGGATATTTTTTTATGCATGTATGGGGTAAGAAATCTGAAAAATTTGGGCTAGGAAGCCAAGAGAAGAAAAAAGAAAAAGAACGAAAAATGGAGGGAGGCAACAGTAGGGGCCATAGTGGCCGCAGGCGCGCACGAGCATGGGCTCGTGGGCGGGCGGGCGGTCGCGCGTGTAGTGCGCGGTCAGCCAGCGCACCGCATGGGCCCGTGCGAGCCTTGAGGGCGCCAACAAGCCCCCCAGGCCAATGTTTTTAAAAAAAATTGTAAATTTGGGGATTTGGGGGGCATTTTTTAATTGAATTTGGGCTCTGGAGGAATTTTCAAAATAAAGAGATTTTTCGGGCATTTTTTGAGATAAATGCCGAATTTTTGAAAAATGAAAATTTTGAGTTTTTTCTCGAAAATGTGTAAAAATCAATGGGTTGATTAAAATGGTGATTTTTATGGAGACTAGTGGAAATTCTTAGAAAGAAGAAGAATTAGAATAAATAAAAATGGTGATTAGGGCAATTTTAATGGAAATTAAATAGCCAAGTGTAGTATGGTTAAAGCCTAAATCTGCTAATGGATCTTGGGAGTGAGGGAAGATAATGATGAAGCCTAGTTCCCACCTAGGGCGTTTCGTGTTGAAACATAGTCTACCCTTCATGAATGGCCGGGTATGTGAGCAATTCGGTTGATTGTTATGAGTGGCACCCGTAAGTGGGAACGAGGCATCACAAAAAGGGATTACCGAGGAGTGATGGCGATTAGTGGATAGTTTAGAGTATATCATTTTCAATTATGTTGTTCATTTTGTTGACATCATGTAAAATGCTGGTTTGGCTTTATGATATGAATAAAGTGATTTCAATTATGTTTTATTGAGGTTTCGATCTAACTTCCGCATTTGAGGTGATTTACCTTTCTTAGTTTATAAGTGACTCTAAGTTGATATACTGAGAATGTGTAACAGGATTTTCAGGGAGAGTTTCTGTTGGAAAAAAACATATATATATCTCTGAAATCTTATGTTACCTAACACCCTGGGAATGCGGGGTGTTACAAAAGACTCAGCTGAATAAGAAGTTTGAAATGAAAGATTTGGGTGAAGGCAAGAAGATTATCGACATAGAGATAATCACAGATAAGAAAAGGGGAAAGCTTTGTTTGACCCAGAAAACATATCTAAAGAAAGTACTACAACATTTTAGCACAAATAAAAAGTCAAAATCTGTGATTACCCCGTTAGCTCCTCATTTCAAGCTTAGTGCATCTTTATCTTCGAAGAGTGCTGCGGAGTGGGAGTATATGTCAAAAGTTCCATATGCAAATGTTGTTAGTAGTTTGATGTATGTTAGTAGTGTGTACAAGGTCTAATATTTCATAGGCAGTTGGAGTTGTGAGTAGGTATATGCATGATCATGGAAAGGAACATTGGCAAGCTGTGAAATGAATTCTACGGTATATTCTGAACATCATAGATGTTGGCTTAGTGTTTGAGTGGGATGAGAAAGTTGGTAATTGCATAGTTGGTTATTGTGATTCCGACTATGTTGTTGATATAGATAAACACTGATCTACGACTGGTTACATGTTCACTTTAGCAAAGGCACCAGTCAGTTGTAAGTCTACTTTACAGTCTGCAATTGCTCTATCTACCATAGAAGCAGAGTACATAGTAGTTACAGAGACTGTGAAGGACGCAATTTGGCTTTATGGGTAGCTTGATAAATTAGAAATTGGTCAAAAGTACATCAAGGTACATTGTGATAGCCATAGTACTATTCACTTAGCAAAGAATCAAATTTTTCATGGAAAGACGAAACACATCAACATAAGATATCATTTTGTATGAGAAATTCTGGAAGAATAAGAGATACACATTGAAAATCTTGCTTATATGATGACTAAGGTTGTGACAGCGATCAAGTTTCAACATTGTTTGAACTTGATTAATATTCTTAGTATTTGAAGTTAGCGCTTTAAAGCTAATTTGAAGACATATTGATGATAGCTTCTTTGAAAATAATTGAGGAATTTGCTTAGGATTTGAAAAATTCACCAAGGTGGAAATTTGTTGATTTGGCTATTTTTAAATCCCACATCGAAAGATGTGGGTTGTGGGGGCTATCTTTTTGCTATAAATAAGCTCTCTCTCCCCTCCTATGTATATTCACACCACAATTGTATTTCTCTCTCTCTCTCTCTCTCTCTCTTTGTATTTTTCTTTTTGAAGTTAGTGAAATATTTTTTGGTGGTGTCCAAGGACATAAACCAAATTGATCGAACCTCATTAATTTATGATATTCTATTTATTTTGACATTCAATAATTTTTATTGGATACTATTTATGGTGAGGTTGATTTTGGGAAAAATAACCCGATTTTCCCAACACTAGTTGCTACCATTGTAATGAGTGTGATTTTGTGCACCTACTTTAACGTAGGTCCACGTTACCTTCGTTAATTTGAAGGTTATATTTGTCAATTTGGTCGCCTTCACATTTTTTCCATTTTTCAATTTTCAAACAAAAGAAAGGTTGGATTTTGGGCAACCCAATACAATTTGTCCCCCACCATTCCTTCCTCAAACATTCTCTCTCTTTCTCTCCCACCTGCCCAATGCAATTTATCCCCAACCATTTCTTCCTCACTCATACCCTCTCTCTCCCTCACCTGCCCATCCATCTTCTCATGACCGACGTCTCCCTCACCGGCTAGTCGGTTCGCTGCCTTCACCCACTAGTCGCACCGTCGCCCTCACTTGTTGGCCACGTCTTTCTCTCTCTCTCCCACGACCGACCGTCACCCGCACTTGCCAAATGCACCGCTGGCCACATTTCTCTCGCTCTCTCCCGCCCGTCCAACTGTGTCTCCATTGATCCCAATCTAAAAGGAGGTAAGTCTTCTAGATTAATCAGCCACTATTTTGCATTTTTTGTGGGGTTTGGCCAAAAGTTAAAGTTTAGATCTATGGAGATTTAGCCGTTGGATTGTGCTGGTTTGTGGGTATGTTGGTCGATGGGGATAAGGGTGTCAAGTGGATGCCTCTGATCATCGGAAACCGTTGGCCACGGTGGCTGACAGTGACTGGCAGTGCGTTTTTTGTGGGGTTTGGCCGAAAGTTCATCTTTAGATCTACAAAGATTCGGCCGTTGGATTGTGCTGGTTTTTGGGTATGTTGGTCAATTGGGATAAAGGTGTAGGGTGGTTGCCTCTGATCTCCAAAAATCGCTGGCCACGATTTCTAGCGGCAACTACCAGTGCATATTTTTTGGGGTTTTGTTGAAATTTTAAGTTTAAGATCTACGGATTAATTTGTGGGGGTTGGTTGCCAGCCGCTCACCTGTTTCTATAATTCTATTTTGATCAAATGGATTAATTGTTTGCCATTTTTTGTAACAGATTTGTCATTTGCAAAGGAAGCCTTGATACAGATTTGCCAATTCAAATTTTTGTTATAGATTTGATCAAATTTTGTTATTTGGGTATGTAAACTTGAAAAGCTAGATATTAGATATCAAATTTTGTTATTTGGGTTGTAAATTTAGTACCTGAAAAGATATATTTCATATAATGTAACTAATTTCATATTTTGGAATTTTATCAATTTCATATTTTGTAAAGGTTATGGTTGTTATTATTATATGAAGAATGAATCAGAATGGATCATTTTGTGTCAAGCAAGCATTTCACCTGAAATTTGATTTGTATTTGCATAGCAATAATTTAATTTTTTTCAAAAAATATGTGATGGCCAAATGGATAACGTTTTGCCTTGCTAAATTTTTTGTTATTTTTTTATTTTATTTGGCTCATTCCACTCCATGTGAATGATACATTGAATGTTATAATTAAAAATAAAAATATTTAAAATTAAATTATTTATAAATATAGAGCCATTCAAATTATTTCCTACCTCAAAAACAGTAATCCATCCCTTGGTTTCTTTCATCATCATAACCATAAGGCTCGGAGCCTCTATTATCA
The DNA here is from genome assembly GCA_036245055.1 of Diospyros kaki. Taxonomy (NCBI): domain Eukaryota; kingdom Viridiplantae; phylum Streptophyta; class Magnoliopsida; order Ericales; family Ebenaceae; genus Diospyros; species Diospyros kaki. The sequence continues at coordinate 9,754,449 of BSEG01000010.1, forward strand.
AAATGAACAGAAAAAGCAAATGAATAGGATAATGTAACCTATTATGAGATCTACCAAGTTATACAAACAGTATCTGAGTCCTCTCAGAGAGCCAGTCTCAATGCCAAAAGACTAACTATGAAATGGTATATCATGGCACAAAAATTATTTGTGCCAGTAGAGAAGCACATTGTTATACATCCATCAAATAATTATACATCCGACTGCAAGAGATGTTTTCTCTCTCTTTAAATTTATAAAAAATTAATCTATCAAGGGACTCGTCTATCCCTTGATAGAGAATGATGTATCTAAGGCGCTTTCGGTGGATATTCACTTTAAATCTATGGCCATGGTGAAAGAGATCAATCAGGAGTTATTGATTCACTTTCTATTAAGTGAAGATATTTGGATGACCGAAGAAAACTCATGTGATAATGGCCATTTTACATGTCTGGTAATTGCTCTCATGCCTCAATTATGGGTATCGACACAACATCACCCCTTTCTACTTTGCCATTGTCATATGTTTTACATTTACCGTAATATCCCTTTAATTTACTTTATATCAGTCAACTCACTTTTAGTCTAAATTACTATATAACCTTTTTGTCTAATTCTATTCTTATTTAGGATTAGAGGATCGAACGGAAGATTGGCATAGGCCTTGAGTCTCAAGGACTCTACTATCTGTCTCACCCTGCTTCATCAGTGGCTTGCACGACAACTGCTTCCCCACTGTAGGTCCATTGTCAGTTAAGGCGCTCGCCTCTAGTCTCTACCCAATCTCAAGAGAATGGTTCCTAGTCTTTCTAGTCTTTATTTCTTAGAGTGTGAGTTTTGTCAACTTGGAAAACATAGTCGTAGTTATTTCCTGAGTAGAGTTAATAAACATGTTAGTTCTCCTTTTTAAGTGGTCCATTCAGATGTATGGAGTCCCAATCTTGTCAGTTCAAAACAAAATTTTCTTTATTTTATAACATTTATTGATGATTTTTCTCAAACTACATTGTTATATTTAATGAATACTCATTTAGAATTATTTTCTATCTTCACTACCTTGTGTACTAAAATTAAAACTCAGTTTAATGTGCCTATCCGTGTTCTCCATAGTGATAATACCCTTGAAATTTGTCCTTACCATTTAAATCCTATATGGCATCCAATGAGATTCTTCACCAAACTTCGTGTCCTGGAACCCCACAACAAAATGAGGTGGTTGAACGAAAGAATAATCATTTAATTTATATTGCTTGCACGTTTCTTCTTCATATGGATGTTTTGCTTCAATATTGGGATGATGTCATCTTAATTGCATGTTAATTAATTGAATGTCATCCTCTGTCCTTAATGAACAAATTCCTAATTTTGTTCTTTTTCCTCGGGTTGACTTATATTTTCTTTCTCGTATCTCTAGGAGTACCTACTTTGTTCACCATCTTACCCCAAGTGTGATAAGTTATTTGCTCATCTCATCAAATGTGTTTTTCTTGGTTATTCATGCCTTCAGAAGGGGTATCATTGCTACTATCCTTAATTAGCCCGCTATTTTGTTTTAGTTGATGTTACCTTTTTTTAGTCATCTCTTTATTTTCTCCTTTCGTTTGATTTCTTTGAGTTCATGTCTACTGGCTTACCTTTGCCTATTCATTTTCTTAACCTTTCCTCTTTTCTTTCTCCATCACTCTTTACATCTCACCTTGATCACCCTGATCTTCAGGTCTATTAATAGTGTCCTCGACCTGTGGCCCCACCAGCAGTGCCTGTCATCGCCAGTCCAATGGAATCATCCACTGACTCATCCTCTATGCCCATTGGTTCTTCCTCCTCTGGTTCGTCTCCCTCAGTTTCCGATCTTGACTAATCTATTGCTCTTCGTCAAGGTACTTGTCATTGCACTACTTTCCTTCCCATTTTACATTTTGTTAGTTATATTTCTTTGTCCCTTGGATATTCTACTTTTTGGTTCTTCTTTATCTTCTATTTCTTTTCCTAAATCTGTTGCAGAAGATTTTTCCCATCTAGGGTGGCGAGCTACCATGGTTGACGAAATCTCTACCTTACATTCCACTAGGACTTGGGACTTGGTGCCTCTTCTCAAGGGTAAGTTTACTATTGGTTGTCATTGGGTTTACGCTATTAAAGTTGGTCTTGACACCCAAATTGATCACCTTAAGGCTCTCCTTGTTGCCAAATGATACACTTAGATTTTTGGTATTGATTATGGCGATACATTTTCTCTTGTTGTTAAGATCTCCTTTGTTTGCCATTTCTTGTCCCTTGCTACTATTATTCACTAGCCTTTTCATCAACTAGACTTCAAGAATGCCTTCCTTCATGGAAATTTACAAGGAGAGATGTATATAGAGCAACCTCCTAGTTTGTTGCTTAGGGGAAGTCGGGAATAGTGTGTTGTCTTCGAAAATTGTTATACGGCATAAAATAGTCTCCTCGAGCTTGGTTTGGTTGATTCAGTTCAATTTTTCTTAAGTTTGGGTTAACTCATAGTGGACCTGATCATTCTATTTTTTATCACTCTCAGTCTAGTCGCCACATTCTTCTAGTTGTATATGTTGATGATATAGTACTTATAGAGAATGATGATGTTGGTATCACTGGATTGAAGGCACATCTTCACCAACATTTTATTAAAGGTTGTGATTGTTATTATTATATGAAGAATGAATCAGAATGGATCATTTTATGTTAAGCAAGCATTTCACTTGAAATTTGATTTGTATTTGCAGAGCAATAATTTAATTTCTTTTCAAAAAATATGTGATGGCGAAATGGATAACGTTTTGCCTCACTAAATTTTTTGTTATTTTTTTCTTTTATTTGGCTCATTCCGCTCCATGTGAATGATACATTGAATGTTATAATTAAAAATAAAAATATTCAAAATTAAATTATTTATAAATATAGAGCCATTCAAATTATTTCCTACCTCAAAGACAGTAATCCATCCCCTGGTTTCTTTCATCATAACCATAAGGCTCAGAGCCTCTATTATCAAAATGAACAAAAAAAAACAAATGAATAGGATAATGTAACCTGTTATGAGATCTACGAAATTATACAAACAGTATCTGAGTCCTCTAAGAGAGCCTTGCTCCCAAGACCCAGGCCTATATCTCCAGCAAAGAACAGGAGGAATCTGGATCTGCTGGAAAAAACAGATCCTATTGGAGATGAACTTTAATACGAGTGATATTTTCAACTCGAGTTGTGTCTCCTCTCTTTGTTCTTACTTCTTCTTCTCTTCTACTTCCCCTACTTCTCTTTTTTCTTCAATCTTTTGTGCTGTTTTGTATCAATTTATCCTGCTGCTTCTCTTTTTCTCTTTTTTAATTTGGCTCTTGTCCTAATGTATAGGGAAATGGAATATGATGGTATTGTGCTTGAATGCTGGTCAAGGTGGGCAGCTTATGGAATCTTGCAAGACCCTGACATGCGGAATATGGTACATAAGAAACCTTCATTTTAATTTAGTTTCTTTTCAAGTTCTGCATGCTTCTCTGTTTTGGTGTTTCGAGGTATGCAATCTTCACAAAGAAATCAGTTAGTCTGCAGGTGCTTACCTTAGCAACCATACTGATTGTTACAAACTATTATTTCCTATACTAAGAAATAAATAAACTTTTGTTTCTTTCTTATGTACACTGACTACCAGTGCCATTTCTTTCATGGTCTATTATATTTCTGTTCTTTGTGCTCTCCATCCTTGGGGGAAAAGATTATATCAGAGGTCTGTTTGAATTACTTTCTTTCCTTTCTGTTTTCATGAATATCTGTTTGACTGGCCATTCTTGATTTTTTAATTGTATTATATTGGCATAAAATTTTGCAAAACAAGAAACAATCTTGTTTGTGTAATACCTTTTTATAGTGATGATACTATCTCTCTAATTATGTGTAATACAAAAGTTTATTTGCCATTGTGTATCTTAAGCATGAATGAATTCTGTTCATTTTCTTCATCTTTACCATTGTAACCCAACATTTTCCTTTACAACCCAAATGCTTTTACATCCTAAGATATGTGAATCTTGTGGAGCCATTTTCTTCTTTGCAAGACAGGCACTTCAGTTCATTAGGCAACTTGGCCAAGCACTGCATGCTGTGAGCTTAAAGAGGGAGAGTAGGCAACACTTGCAACTAGTTTATGTTATAGGTCCACCATATTCAGAGAAACTTCAAGAGTATGACTTTGGGCCAGAGGATCTTAAAAGCTTGAGTGATGCAGTGGATGGTTTTTCTACCTATGACTTCTCAGGGCCTCAGCATCCAGGACCTAATGCACCTCTGAAGTGGATCCGTTCTACTTTGCAGCTAGTCCTTGGTCCCACCGGTACGGGTGCTTCTAGCCTGGCCCACAAGATATTTATTGGTATCAATTTCTATGGCAATGACTTCATCCTCTCAGAAGGTAATGTTACTTGGGTTCATCTCTTAATGATATATGCTGCTTGGTATTAACCTACCTACCGTTTGCACCATGTGTTCACCGACTCATGAGACCAGATGACGGAAGAATTGAATTAAAGAAACTAAGAGGGTTGGGAGGCAGGATTACAAATTCCTAAGCAAATTCTTGGTGGTAAAACAAGGCACCATGATTTGCGATTTCCAAAGCATCTTGAATCCTTTAGGTCCAAGTCGTACGTCATTAGAGAAAGCAGATGCACTTCTCAGGATCTCTCTCATATTCTAGAATAAACCATCTCGTATCTAGTCAAGGCTTCTCTGCTTCTTTATCTGTGTATACTTTCCTGCATTAAAGGACTTCACTATAGTAGTGGTGGATAAGATATGAACTTTTGGCATATAGAAAATCCAAGTCGTTAATTATTTGAGTGGCAAAGTATGAATAGTTTGAAAATCAATTGAAGGATTATAATTTTCCTTTTCAGTGATCAATTAAACAATTGTCCCTTCTGCATTTCCCTTCTGGAGTCCTTTTTACCCTGTTATAAGGAAATCTATCCGCTCTGCTCTTTGGTGAGGTTTGATAACAATTATAATAAAGGAGATTTGTTTTTTGTGATGAAATCATGTCATGGTATGTTTCCACGCAAGATCAATTCTCCTTCTGCTGAATGACCTTTAGTTGCAGGTTCTGGGGGTGGAGCTATCACAGGAAGAGATTATTTGTCTTTGTTGGAACAGCAGCACAGGCCTTCGATTCAGTGGGAGAAGAACAGCGCGGAGCATTTCTTTGTATACACTGACAATAAGCATGTCAAGCATGCAGTGTTTTACCCGTTACTGTTGTCAATTTCAATGCGGCTAGAGGAAGCTCGTTCATGGGGTGAGTTATTTGTTTAATTAATAATGATATGCCAATTTGAGCTTTTTTTTTCTCGTGTGGTGGTACCCTTAGGCTTAAAAAAGGGGCCTTAATGGAATTTTCTGCCTCGTTGTACATCAGCCAGGCCAGGAGCCTTTCTAAAATCTCTGACCCAATTACTGGCAAATGAATAGGATAATGTAACCTGTTATGAGATCTACCAACTAATACAAACAGTATCTGAGTCCTCTCAGAGAGCCAATCTCAATACCAAAAGACTAACTATGAAATGGTATATCATGGCACAAAAATTATTTGTGCCAGTAGAGAAGCACATTGTTATACATCCATCAAATAATTATACATCCGGCTGCAAGAGATGTTTTCTCTCTCTTTAAATTTATAAAAAATTAATTTATTTTTGTGTATGTTAATTCGTTTAATTTGATATTTTTAATGATAAATTCTAATTGTAAATCCACAATGGTCATGATTCGTGTAAAAATTACTGTTTCCACTAGGTCTTATCATAAATTTAATTTTATTATATAAAATTAATTATATAAATTCTAATTTTTTAAAAACTAAATTCATTATCAAATAACAAATTTTAATCAGAATGATAAAAATTAAAATAATTATAAATAAAATAATATCTCGAAGTAAATCTTGTTCGCAACCAAATCATCACCATCGTCAACACATAAGAAAAACAACAAAGGAAATAAGAAAAAAAACAAAGCAAATATGAAAATTAAAGCAAAAAAAAGAAAAATATATAAATGTATGTACGACTTGTCGGGTGACCTAGTTGGGGCGGATGACAGCAGCCAGTGGGGGTGAGGGCAGGCGAAGGGGTTAGGGGGGGTGGAATCGTGGTGCAATATGAACGGTGATGGGTGTCGTCCAAGCAGTAGTGTGGTGGGTGTGGGCAGTTCCTCGCAGAGGGAAGGGTGAGAATGGGTCCCTGTTGAGGGCTACCGCGGGGAAGAGGGGGAGGGACGACTACAGGTAAGGGCAAGGCGTTGCGAGCAAGTGGCAGAAGGGCTATGGCGGTTCGAGAGGCGGTGTGGGGGGGTGACGACCATTTGTGGCCGGTGGTGGAGGCGACCAGGCAAGGAGGTGCGGAGTGACGGACGACAAATGCTGCTCGCGACGGTGGGGAGGGGCGAAGACGGTGCTCGCAGTGGTGGTGGGTTGACTTTTTGAGAGAGTGATGGGTTTGAGAGAGAGTGTGTGGGAGAGAGAGAGAGAGAGAATGGGCATGAGAAAGAGAGAAAAAGAGAGAAGGGGAGGGAGACTGAATGAATAAGGAAGAAGAGGTGGGCGGGCAAATACATTGGGCCGCGCAAAATTAAACCATTTGTTTTGTCAAAAAAATTGAAAGAAGGTGAAGACGGGAAAGCTAGCAAATTGATGAATTTACCCTCTAAATTGACGAAGCTAACGTGCACCTCCGTTAAAGAAGGTGCACAAAATTACATTCCATTGTACTGCCAGGATTTGTTCGTGGGGAATCCTATGCTTGACACTAATTGAACCTATTGTAGGGTTGATTTTAAATAGGTAACTGATACCTATAAAGGATTAATATGTGGACAAGTTTTGGCACTAAGAGTAAATTTATTCGTAGTTGAAGTTTTGGCATGAATACCTTGTACCTATAGAGGGATTAATATGTGGATGTCATTTGTTTGAGTCAATAAAGATGAAATTTTTGTGAGATATTAATATTAAAGATGAAATTTTTGGATTTAAGGGTGATTAAGACAGCTTTATGTACAAGTCAATAAATTTTAAAAGAATTTTTAAATATGGAATGTAATGGATAATAGAAAATAAAAGGAATCCTCAATGTCAAAAGTTAAAAATTTAGTTTACAATTAAAAATACACTAAAAATTCAGCATTTTTCAGCAATTTACCCACATTTCTATTTGAAAACTTTGTCAAAATGATTTAAGATTAAAAATGTTGCAATCATAATTCAAATAGTTACGATCCTTATTAGCAATTCGATCAACGGGAAAAAATTCAAGACGATAAAAGTATGAATATTATTCTGGTTGATATATTTTAAATATGATCAAAAATTCAAATAAATATTCGTCATATGAAAAATATTTATGAAAGACTTAATTCGTGTTTAGTATGATTCAACTAAATAAATCTGACAATAAAATTTTGACATATTATATATATATGTACACAAATATATTCTTAATAAATAAGTAAATAATTCATTAAACACAAAAATATAATTTTATATTTTCACCAATATTATAAAATTACAAAGATGAGAGATATGTACGGGGATGGATGAATAATAATGTTCATTAATATTTAATAAAAATAAAAAGAGAAGTGGGTGAAAAATGAGAAACTGAAAACGTGGTTAGCACAGACACGTTCCTTTAATGTTAGATTATAAATACATTGAATAATGGGGTTACCATGAGCTATTAGCCATAACAATAATTAAAAAACTTTCTTGGTCAAAATCTACTACACGTGGTCTTATGGGAGCAGATAATGAATTTTTCAGTTAAATTTTTGAAAAATTCAGTTAATACATGTTTTATATTTTTTAGGTTTAAAATACATGAATTATTCTGAATATTTTAAAAATATGCAAATATAATATTTTTAATAAAAATACAAAATAATTTACATATAATATGCAAATAATTTGACAAATTACTAGCGAGGGTTAAGATAAAATCTTTTATATGACTGGCCCAACTTTAATTTGATAAATAGTAATTTAAATGTCTATCAGTTAAGATGTGGCCAAGTGGTATGAGTACTCTTCGATTGTCACACACTAAAATCTGCCCAAATCACCATTTGCCAGTAAAATATGAGCACTTACCTAAAATAATAATATCAATTGTCTTCCTCTCATCAAACATACATGGAGAGTTGAGTGGAGAGGTAGAGAGCATTTCAAGTGATGCCAGGAAGCTATTCTCGAAAGACCTCCAGCCAACGATTTGGATTGAACTGAGGCTCATTTTTCAACTCGTCGCTTCAGTGATATTCGTGTACATGATGAACTACTACACAACATGAGCCTTCAAATCTTCACCTATAAAATTACGCAAATAAACAAACTTAGTAGTTGGGGACAGTTTATGATAGTTATAACAATTTAACAAGTATGAAGGTACTTTTAAAATTTTATTTTAATGTTAAAAAAGTTAAATTATTTTATTGATAGTCAAACTTTAGATACATTTTCTTAGATGTGCTTGTATATACACTGGTGACTTCACTGCTATCAAGAAGGATGATGCCAAAAGCAATCTTACTAATTTATGGGTTCCGTCATGTAGTTGCTATCCTCATCCCTGTCAGAAAAAGATAACAAGTTAATACCCATTGGGTTTGAGAATGGAACAAATTAAAGAGTACATAAAATAATGTGAGTGAATATACAGTGAGTGTCCAAAATTTGTGTAAAATTTTATAATTTTACCTTAGCTCAAAAATTGCATTAAGATTTGTGATTTCAATCTCTTGATCTCCTACTGTGGCTTGTATCTTCCACGGTGGCAAGTAAATTTGTCCAGGAGCAAAGGTCTTCATCTTTGGACAATTCCACATTCTAACTTCGCGCAATGATGGAAAGCTAAATGAACTGCTTTCATCATTGCAAATGTTTTTTAGGTTCGGTAGGTCCATGAAAATCAACTCTTTTAATTGTGGAAATTCAATATGGTAAGTTGTCTTATCTTTCCTTGCAAAATTAATATTATTCTCTTCAATAATAATAATATTTTCCATCATTTCACAAGATACCACTGATAGCTTTTCTAAGTGTTGAAGAGTCGTGACCACAGAATACGTAAACAAACTTCTTAGTTGGAGACACTTTTTGATATGTATATTTGTTAAGCTTTGCGCAATGAATATCTCCAAATTTTGCAATTGCCGAGGTATGTTTGAAGGGAACGCATTTACCAAATTATCACACTTGCGTATGTCCACCTTCATCAATTGAGAAAAAGATACTTTACTTGATCCTTTCGAGGATTGAATTATTTGCTTGCTCCAAATATTTTCCACTGATAACTTCTCAATCATCAAATACTTTAAGGCAGGAAAAGAAACCTGTCATATAAAATTTAATATTAGGCCACACACTTTTATATTTTAGTTTTTGATTTTATTGTTATCAATACACAAAAGAAATGTTAAAAACCAAATAGTAATAATTAGTTTGACAATACAAACCAAAAGTAATAGTTAACCTATTCTACCTTTATTTTCTTAAATGATAAAGATGATTTAAAAAATAAAATAATTTTTTTATGACATTTTTTTTAGAAGATATCTTAGAGAAAATATTTTAAATAAAAAAATAGATATAACTTCTTAAGAAGAAATATGGATTAATTACTAAATATATTTTCATTAAATATTAAAGATTGATTAATTAGTACATATCTATGCCCCCAACACTCATTATGATGCATTTAACGAGAAAATATACACTTATTTTATTATTACTACATTTGTAATTTAGACTAGTAGAAACAATAAAAATTAAAATAAAATATTTATAGTATGTTAGTATAACTTCTTAAGAGGATTGACAAATGATACATTATAATTGTATATTAAGACTTTAAAATTAAAATTTTATTTTTTGTTTTCATATATATATATCCATTAGAAGAGATGGAGTATTCGTACCTGTCATATAAAATTTAATATTAAGCCATATGCTTTTGTATTTTAGTTTTTAATTTTACTATTATCAACACATAAAAAATATTTAAGAAAAAATAATAGTTAACTTGACAATATAAATAGAAAGAAAATATTTTCTTAAATGATAAAAATAGAAAGTAGTAGTTAACTCGTCCTGACTTTATTTTCTTAAATGATAAAAAATATTTTAATGAATAAAATAATTCTATTGGTGGCATGTTATCAAACAACACTCCAAAAAAAACATTTTAAATAAAAATAGATAAGCATGTTAAAATTTAATATATACCTTTTCATTAAAGATAGATTTTGCTGTTGTAGTCCAATTTGAAGGGTTTCCCTCAATTGTTGTCACCTCCATTTCGGGACAGAAGCTTTTAAATTGTAGAAGCCCTTTCAAATATATCTCTGTCAACTGATTGAAAACAATTACTTCATCAGTTACAATCTCCTCTTCATGATAATAATCTCCAACTCCAATTATATGTTCCATTTTGCTACAACCACGTACTTTTAGTATTTGGAGTTGTTGGAGTGCTCTGGCGCAGGATGGCAAAAAGAGATATTTAATGCTATCACATCCAATAATTTCTAAAGTGACTAACTTACTAAAAGATGTCCCACCACTTGGTGTAACGTGTAATTGTGCTAGATATCTCAAGTCTTGAATATTGAACAACCTCAACACACCAACTTTGTCCATCAAATGACGAAATCCATCATTTATATGGGGAATTTCAGTAATTACCAAAACATTAGGGGATTCCTCACTATGATAGGGGCCAACACCAATAAGTATGATAAAATTAATCAATTTCTTAAACAACTCGGGGCATTCTTGCACCATAATTCTGGAACTTTCTTCTGAAATACCAACATGTAAAATTGTTAATTGAGTCAATGATTTCAGCTCAGCAATGCTTGCATTACTCGTTTCCCCATCAATGCTCACATTACTCGTTCCCCCACCATGTACAATGGTATCCCATTCCCTATATCTGCTTGTAACATACAACTCTTCTAGATTGGTCAAATTGGTTATCACACCCTTTGGAATCACCTTTAGGCTTAAGCATTTTCTTAGATCCAAGCACCGTAAACGAGTCAATTCTCTAATCTCTTGTGGCAACTTCTCTATCTTAGATAACTTAAAGCTAAGTATCTCAATGTAATTCTTTAGATTTTGAATTATAGTCAGGCCACTCAATAATTCACAATTATTTAGACATAACATCCGAAGATGATCCAACTCCAAAACCAATGATGGGAGGTCCAACCATATGCCTTCCAAATCTAAAACTCTTGCCCCCTTCATGCCTTGAAAGAAATCATTTGGAATTTTAGATAAAAATGTTGCAGACTTCAACACAAGGGTATGCATTAGTGGACAATGGAGCACACCGCAAGGAAAATGAATGTTGTCATCATTGATCCTCAATGAGATTGCTGTGTGATGTTTCCAGGCATCGTTCTCTGGCCACTTTTGAATATTGTGATCTACAATGAACTGTTGTTGCCTTGGCCAATCACGACCACCTCCCTGTTCTGTTTGCTTCTCCTCTGTGATAGAAATTGCAAGGTCACGAATAACGTCATGCATTTTAACAAAATTCTCACGTACTCCATTTAGCAACAAGCAGGACTTTTTTAGCTTTTTAACCATGGCTTGTACTATATTTCTTGCAACTTTCAGCGTATCCACATTTCTAAGGAACCCCAAGGCAAAGCTATATCTAACCAAGTCATCAATATCAATCTCAGCATCTTCGGGGAACAAACAGCAGAGCAAGAAGCACGACCTTGCATCCTCGTCTTTTAGAAACTCATAGCTCCACTTCAAGGGGGTATAACCCATTGGATCAATTCCTTCAATGTATTTTAGGGGGGAATTCTTTAATTTGTGAAGTGCATTGTGCCACTCAGACTCTTCCTCATCCTTTAATGCAGCTCCAACTGCAACTATAGCAATGGGCAGACCTCCACATCTCTCGCTTACCTGTCTTGCTATCGATTCATCGACTCCAAAATCTCCTGTCACCTTTGTAAACAACTCCCATGCTTCGTTCTTCTCCAAGTACCCAATGGAAAAAGATCGATGAACGCGCATCACTTTGAAGACCTCTTCTCTACGCGAAGTTAGCAAAATTTTGCAATTGTTGTGGCTAGGGCCCGAAATAGGAATTCCAATTGTATTCAAGTCTAGTCCTTGCCAAAGGTCATCCAATATTACCAATATCTTCTTCCTGTTTAACAATGTCTTTCGTAACTCATCCGCTCTTCCTGAGTCGCTTTTTTTTACAAAATCGAGATCCAATTGGGGTGCAAGCTCCTCTGGTACTTTTGAGGTGTTTGGATCTTTTGACACAACTGCTATCACAATCTTATCAAAAATTCCTAGATTCTTAGCTTCTTTGGCAACCTCTTTCACCATCGTCGTCTTCCCAGCACCACCAGGCCCATGGACCCCAATCAATTTAACCCTAGAATCCTTCAAAGCCTCTATGACATTGGCAAAAACCAAAGCTCTCGATCCAAACATGGTGTAATACTGAGAAGAATCAAATTGAGGCTCCCACTGGAAAGATGCATCGCGTGCCACTGGCGACTTCTCTAGCCGGTCACCCTTACTTACCAGTTCAATGACCTTCGACTTCAACTTGTCAGCTTCCATACCTCTCTTGTGACGCCACATTAAGTTGAATGATTCTCTGTTTTCTTGTTGACCCTGTAAGTTGGCGATGTCTCGTTCCATGCCTTCTGATTCTCTGTTTTCTTGTTGACCCTGTAAGTTGGCGATGTCTCGTTCCATGCCTTCTGATTCTCTGTTTTCTTGTTGACCCAGGAAGTTGGCGATGTCTCGTTCCATGCCTTCTGATTCTCTGTTTTCTTGTTGACCCTGTAAGTTGGCGATGTCTCGTTCCATGCCTTCTGATTCTCTGTTTTCTTGTTGACCCAGGAAGTTGGCGATGTCTCGTTCCATGCCTTCTGCGTCCTTAAGCCAACTGGAGACCTCAGTTTCAATGGTTTTCCCATTGTTTTTGGCTGTATCCACCATTCCCTGGATTCTCTCCTTTTTTTCACAGAGCCTCTTATTTTCTTGTTCGAGTTGCTGGACCTCGTTCTTGTATTGAATGACATAAGCCCACACATGCCTAATCACGGGTTCTACGAGAAAACCGAGAATCTTCCCCACACATGCATCCATGATGTTTGTGAGAATGTTCCCCACACATGCATCCATGATGTTTGTCAAAATCAAATTTCTCCCGTCCTGTGAAATGAGATTTCAAAGAGGTAGCTATATATATCTCTGTTTGTGTGTGTGTGTGTGTGTGTGTGTGTGTGTGTGGAGATTAAGAAGAAGAAGAAGAAGAAAATCCAAACAATATTCTTCTTTCTTTCTTTCTTTATTCTATTTAGGTTGGTTCCATTCGAATTCATTTCTTGATTCAACTGCCAATGAAAAAAAAAGAGAGAGAGAGAGAGAAAGAGAAACTCACCCGTTCTTGCTTTTGCGTCTCCTCCGAATCCGATTTAAGAGACAGATATATATGCACAGAAAGAGAGAGAGAGAGAGAGAGAGAGAGAGAATTAAGGAACAGATGAGTATATACCTCGTCTGAAAGGAGAGGAAGCAGGAGGAGAGACAGAAGAGAGAGGTGAGTAGGTGTTCCTGTAAAGTAAAAAAATTAAAGGGAAAATAGAGAGAAGAGAATAATAATAAGAAACGGAGTAATTGGTGCTGTTGGTGTGTTTGAGATGTACCTAATCTTCAACCAAAGCTTTTGGATCTCAGATCCACCACAGCATGCAGGGGAGACGACGAAGCTCCATTCCGGCCAGAGGAAAGAGATGCTGTTTGGCAATAGTAAGTAAAGATGCTTCCTTCCGCGTTAAAGCCACATTCCGCGGAACTGGAAAGCAACTCTTGACAGAGCTAACTTTGGCTGTGCAAAGGACAATAGTAAGTAAAGAGAAAAATATTTTCACAGAGCTAACTTTGCCGTGAACGCAACGGTGACAAAGACTACCAACCAAAATTAAAAATATTATCACATAATTAAAGTAACTTTGCCGGCAACGCAACGGTGACAAAAACTACCAACCAAAATTAGAAATATTATCACATAATTAAAGTAACTTTGCCGGCAACGCAACGGTGACAAAAACTACCAACCAAAATTAGAAATATCATCACATAATTAAAGTAACTTTGCCGGCAACGGTGACAAAGACTATCAACCAAAATTAAAGTAAAATATATATCAATTAAAGTTATAATATAAAAATTTTAAAAATATTATCACATGAAGATTTAAATGTGTATTAAGTAATATTAATTATCTTATAATTAAAAAATTTGTGTAACAATATTAACACAAATTTGTGATAAAAGTAAAATAAAACTCGTCAAATATTTAAATTAAAAATTAAATATAATTATCTATATATATAAATAAATGATAGGTAACATTTAAATAAAATGGAAAAAAATAATATTAGTAATTTACTAGAGCAAACCAAATATTGCATGTCTTTCATCAATCTATTTACGTCTTATTTTATGGTAGATTATTTAATATAAAATTTTCTAATAAGGTAAATATATAAAAATATTAACATAAAATTGTCATCAAAATTAAAACTTCATGTGAAATGTTTTTCAATAAAAATTTGTATGTGCCCATTTAATAGTAAAATAAAAATATTTTATATTAAAATATAAAAATAACTTGCATAAACTTTTCACAGAATATATAATTATATAAATATGTCACCAATGATGCATGAAAGTTGAGAAACAACACATGAAAGACACCTAAATGGAGCATTCGATGACCGATAATAGTTACAATAATAGTGATAATGGTAATGAAAGTGAGACAATGCCATATCCTTTATTTGAGGTAAGAATTTAAATCATGAAATTGGGATAATTTGGGTAATTTATTTAATTTTTTCCTTTTTCTCACTGATGTGATGTGTGGGTTAAATTTTTGATTAGTTTATTAAATAATAAATGTAATTAATTAATAAATAAAACAAATAAGCTAAATATTTTATACTTTATCTCTTTCTATGTGCTTGTATGTTTTGCTTTCTGTCTCAATGCTTGCTTTTCTTTCTCCTCACATAACTTGTTTCATAACCTTATATTGACTATAGATATTTTGATTTAAAAAATATTTTAATATTATCTTGATATAATTTTATTTTATTTATTTTAATAAAATTTACTAAATATATAATATTATATATTAATGTTACATTGTAAAGTAGGAACAACTAAATACATCTTCTTAAATGAGAGGAAAGAGCTAAAAAGACAGAAGAGAGAGGTAAGGCCATCTCCAATGAAGACATCAAAACACCACACCATTTTGGTGTGATGAACATATGGCGTCCCACTATTCACCCATGGTATTTATGCTGTGGGAAATTATGGCTAAATTACCCCTCATTTTCATGTAAAAAAATATTATTCCTATTATATCCTCACTTAATTTTATTTTATTGATTTTGGTCTTAATTTATGTATTTAATTTGATCATTATTTTTAACAAAATAATAAATTAAAATTAAGTAAAAAAAATTATAATTATTTAACAATATAAAATAAATTATTCCATAAAACTTAAAAAATTGTGAACAATATTTTATGTAAATACATGTAAGTTTTTTTTTTTACATATTTAAACTACAATTACTTAAATAATTAAATAACTTTTAAAATAAATAGAAATATTTTGAATTAAAGAAATAAAAAAATAGAAATAATACTATTCATTTGGTGTAAATTTTAGTGTAATGCGTTGGAGATGACTTGATAAGATCATGTGAAATTTGTACCATTTTAGTGTAAAAGTTGCACAATTTTGAAATTTTGGGTTGGACGAAAATCGACTTAATTCCAATTTCTTTATTTACCATAAATCCTATATCGGAACACTCATTGAGACCATATCATTTTTCTTAGACAATTATGCTCTCGGACATTCCCTACAGTCGATTCAGTACTTATAACTACTATCAAGTCAATTTTTCGATATTCTAAACTTGCTTAAATTATGTGGCAAGCTCACAAAAATATGGGTTCTTACATTTTCTCATCCTTACAAAAATTTCGTCCTCGAAATTTGTCATATGTTCTAAATCTTAAAATTTCATCTTCCAAATTAGCATCTGAGTTATCAAATAACTAGGGAAGAACATATTTCATTATCTTATTTCAAATAAACTGGTTGTAGCTCTCACAGGCAATCACATTTCCCAAGAAAAACTATACCGTTTATAATCCTCTTAATCACAAGCTTTGGCAATAGTATCTTATTCAAAACTTGATAATATCATTGTGCATCTCAAAATCATAACTCTTGGGTTAACCATGCTTATTAATCCCTAAACAAGTACACTAGTCAACCATACATGCCCTTCAAATTTTTTTATTTTAAAACCCAATTCACATAACTCGGTCATTGGGCCACAAGTCTCAACTCGAGCTTCTATCCAAACTGGTACACACATCATCATAATGAGCACTCATATCTCATATCATCAAATTTCAATTTACTTTCACTCAGTCATCCAATCGATATCTTTATTCATGTTACTTCTCTAATGCCGAATTTCTACGATGTCATTGATCTTGCTTTGATATTTTTCCAATCTTAACACCAAAGTCCATGATTGATACATCTTAACTTCTATCAAATTGATCCTCAAAGGAATATTTATATTTTTTTTTCCGTCATCAAACTATTTCATGTAAAACATCACAATTATACATCATTACATATCTTATCACATAGGTTGTTTCATAGGCTTTTAGACTGCCACAACAAGTTAGTGGTCTTACCACATCACCTTGGTTATCACATGTCCTCGAAGTTAGCTATGCCTCACCTTAAGTCATCTCAAACTTAATCATTGATTGATCTAATCTATACAAGATTTCTTATAAACTGTTATGTTCTCATTCTTGTAGGTATTCATCACCCGATATAACCTCAAATTTTTGTCAATTGACCACAATCATCTTCTAATAATGTCATATAACTATCTCATCAAGAAAATCTTTATAATTTATTGATAGATTCTATCTATCTCCAATTCTTCATTTCGTAATTTAATTTCTAATATCAATCAAAATCTAGCAATGTCTTCCAAATCTAATAATGCTAATATCCTTACATCGTCTGCATATAACATTTGTTACTTAGTCGCTATACTAATACCTATTCATCCATATACCCATAACTTAAATAAGTTATCGCACTCTTCGAAGTGATCATCAAATAACATTTTATTGATGTTCTACCCTTGTGTTTAGTTTTGATGATGAAAAACAATACTTTGTCCTATCCCTAAGTCATGAGTCAAGTTTATGGTTTTAAACCAAAATTAATTTCAAATACTTTGTTAAAATGAAAACTAAAATGATTTATGATTTTCTATATTAGTTGGAGATTTGGAAAGTCAAGTATTTAGTCTTAAAAGAATCTTTTAAAATGATTTTCAAAATAGCTTTGAAGTTGTTGGTCAACATAGACCTAAAATTGTTTTATGGCAAAAGACCAACTTGAACATAAATATATTTGATGAAAATCCAATCTTAAATATGAAAATCATTTATGGTAATCTCATATTTCAAAATAAGCTTTCATATTTTGAAGCATGCATGAAAGGTTTTGGCTTGAAATTTAATCGTATGAAAAATCCTTTAGTTCATGTATCACTATCTGAAACTGAAAACCCTGTTTTTGGCTAAGTCTGAGAGATTAGCACCTTATAAGGAGAAGTATAAGAAAGAGTTTTCTTTTTAGAAAACAAACTCCCGGTAATTTGATATCTATCATTCATTAGAGCCAAAACGATTTTTAATGAATTTTTCAAGAAATAGAAAACGTATATCTTAGAGGTGGTAAAATCGCAAAATCCTAAATTTGTACTAAAACCCAAATTTTACTTTTTTATTCTTATAGATTTTGATTTTCTAAGTATTTTTATTGAATCCAAATGGGGGGTACTTCGTTATTTACATTTATGTATTAAAGTAAATGGAGGTAAAATATAAATAAATTAAATAAGTTGTGCTGTATGTATGTCCTGAAGGATAGCTTCATCTGTCAACAGATGTCTCACCATCTATTGACCGAATCTGTATTTTTTGTCCATCTGTCGACCGATGCTCTTGCATCTGTCGACCGACAGAATGCTATTTCGTGATGCTTCAAGCATCTGTCGACCGATGCCTATGCATCTGTCGACCGGCAGAATGCGTGCACAAGGAACTGTCGACCGACTCAAATGATCTGTCGATCGGATTTTAAAAATTTGCTAATCTGTCGACCGATGCCTTTCATCTGTCAACCGTTTGTGTCGTAGAAACCCCCAACGGCTAGTTTTTCCACTCACCCAAAGTGGCTTTCCCACTACCAACGACAAGATTCGTCCATGGGCTTTCAAGAGACTATAAATACAAGTCAAATGGATGATTCAAGCTAACCAAGAGATTACATTACAAGCTCCCAAGTGCCAAGATCATTGTTGTGCTTCATTGGTAAATTCTTTCTCATTTCAAGGCTTTGTATTCATTTGGTTAAATTCATTATCAAGCCTTTGTATTTATATTTGAGAGAGTTTGTAACTAAGAATATTGTTTCTCAGATCCTCTTGAATCTTATATCTCTTTGTAATTTTCCTAGCTTGTTTTGCTAGAGAGACTACATTGCTTGTAGGAGGATTTTGATTCCTAGCTTGTTGTGCTAGAGGACTTGCTTATTGAAGCAAGGGGTTGAATACCTAGCTTGTTGTGCTAGAGGACTTGCTTGTTGAAGCAAGGGGTTGTATTTCCTAGCTTGTTGCTAGAGGGCCTATCCGGAGAGATAGGAGGTTTTTAGTGGATTGGTTGAAAAATCCTTAGTGAGGAGCTAAGGTAGGGGAGTAGGCTTGGTTTAAGCCGAACCACTATATATCGTTGTGTCTCTTATATGCTTGTGCTATTTGTTTCATTTATTGTTTCAAGCATTTCATTAATCCTCACTTTCACTAAAATCACATTTTTCATTAAAAGGATTTTCAAGTTCAATCAATTTTTTAAAACAACCCAATTCACCCCTCTCTTGGTGTTGGTGCCATAGCTATTCAAATCTAACATTTATATCCTCGGATTAACCATTTGATCCTCAAATTGCTCTAATTAATCATCGAGTGATAACATTTCATATCAACTCACTCTAATCATGCTCGATCCTTTTTTAGAGTTACTCAGGTTACCGATCTTTGCTTGGACTAACCTCTTTACAAAACTTTTGATTCGTCTCCCGAAATCTATCAGGACATCCAACTATAACACCCCACTTTCTAAGTCAAACTTTACTAAGTCTCCAATTATCAATTCGCTCTGATACCAACTGTAACACCCCACTTTCTTAGGCGTGTTATAACTTAGGACAATTCTGGGATAATCAATTTTTTTTTTCTAAAACTATTACTAAATCATATCATTCCTCATATCCATCCCAAAATTTTCATACATCTATCCTGAAAGAGAATCATGATAAACATTAAATACGGACGTTAGAATCGAACCTAACATCTTAATATTAATCATAAATCAATTCTTACATTCTCATTAACCATAAATAAGGTTATACATCATCATTAACTATAAATAAGACTATACATCATTATTCCTCAAAATGTTCAAAATTCAAAGTAGAAGAACTTAAATACATGGACTATATAACATACATTCAACTCATCATACAACTCATCATGCACCTTGTTAAGTGTCATTTCATGTTTCATTCATCCTCGTTTCTACTACAATTTTCATATGGAACCTTTGAATATTTTAAAGGCAAAGCCTAAGTTAGATGATGAATCATCTAAGTAAGGGAACAAAACATTTAATGCTCATGTATGTATGCAATACACATAAAACCATAACTCTCATGTTTGAGTCGTTTGCACTTTAAGATTACCCTCCATTTTTACAGTTTCCTTGCCAAATCGAGATGTATGGGTCCATCATTGGCAAAGCAACCACGCTAGTACCTAATTCCAAACCTATGCAACATATGACCGTAAATCTCATCATGCTCATATGCATATTTCATAAATCAAAACATATAAATGCAATCTACATGACATATTCACATCAAGGCATGACAACATAATAAAATCATTTACATAAAATTAGATTTTGGGTCAAACCACTTAAAACCAAGCATTTTCATAAAACTAAATTCAGTTGGAAAGTATCATTTACTTACAAAAAAGATAATTTTGCCCCTATCGTAATTTTACCTCAAAATTTGTGCCGGGCTTCCAATCATACTCAATTATGAACCTTGACGTACCCTGGGCATCATAATTACTTAAGAAAATCAGATTTCTAATTTTCTCTAATTTTTCTAATTTCTCTCATTTCCTCTAGATTATGAAATAAATACTTTCTCATAAAATTTTCTCAATTCTCTTAACAATAGTTCCTAAAATAATATTCCTAAACTCCAGAAATTTCCTCATAATTTTTAGAATCCATGTTCTATTTATTTCTTATTTTCTCTTTGATTTTCAAGCATCTATTGCCTCAAAATCCATAATAAATACCGATCATGCATTTCTCTTTCAATTTCATCATAAAAAATTCTAAAATATCATTATCATATTTTTGGAATTTTTGAAGAAAATTTCAAAGATAACTCACCTTTCCACGGAGCGATTCGGTATTCTTTTATACTACGACAAAGTCTCGATTTGCGTATCCAATAATGTTTTCTACCACAAATTTTCACACAAACTACTAAATCCAGCTTATAGGATTTTTCTAAAAATTTTTGATATTTTTCTCTATATATTTTTTCTCATTTTCTTTTCCTTCTTTTCTTTTCTTTTTTCTCTTTTCTTCTCACTACAAGAGATTTTATTTTTCCCGGCGGTGAAAAAACCACCGGGAAAAGTTTTACCGGCGGTAATTATTTTCGCCGGAAATACTGCCGTCGGAAAATCTTTCCGGCGATAATCAACCGCCAGAAAATAAAATTTACCGGCGGTTTTCAAAAACCGCCGGTAAAAATAATAATTACCGGCAGTTTTTGTAAACCGCTGGTAATTTCCGGCGGTTTCGTTAAACCGCCGGTAATGATAAAACTTTGCCGGCGATTTATAACCGCCGGCAAAGATGCAGGCAAACTTTTATCTTTGCCAGCGGTTTTAAAACCGCCGGCAAAGATATTGCCAAAACTTTGCCAAAACTTCCATCTATGCCAAAACTTCACTATATATTGAATTCAGTGTACTGTATTCAGTGAAGAATACAATACTCACGGCTCTCATAATGCAGCAGCTAACTGATTTGTAACATGCAAGTGTTAACTAACTAATCATGCCTTAACTAACTACACTAAACTAATACAAGTACTTGATAGATAAAACAAACACAAGCTAAACACAAAACTGAGTCAAGCTAGACTGCAGCAGCCATATTTGCCTTACATTCCTAGCATTGTGGATTATCCACGAACTAACATGCAGGAACCACTAATGCTCTAGTAGATACACAAAACAAAAAGGAGAAAATACACAAAACAAAGCAGCATCTAAATAAACTCAAAAAGGTTATGGATGTTGTTTCAATTATAATGAACAAAAGAAGCCTGCTCTACAAGTTCCACAACTATTGCAATCAACAAATAGAAACCCTCTGCTATACTAAATCATTTAAAACAGTGCACGATTACAAACTCATGCCATGTGATCCAATTTTATCACATACAAGCCAACAATAGGGACCAATTGTCACAGAGATTCTACTGGAGGTGATCTAGAATGCAGTAGATGATCCAAAAATCACCTGTACAGTAAAACCTCTATTGTACATTTTTTATCGGGTTTGGCCAATTGTAGTGTTTTTCTATGATAGGAAAAATTATTTTCTTTTTGAGGGATGAAAGCAGAAATTTAGAGCTCTTGAAGCAAAAAATACTTTTTAAGATAAAATTCCAAAAATCAAAAGTAATTCTTGCAAAAAACACTTTTCACAAAAACAATTCTTGTAATAGCAAAAAAAATTAATAGCAATTCCAAATAGACACTTGCGGAGCTAGAACCAAGTCTCTGGAGTCTTGGGAATGCAGTGAAAAAGGTGATTCTGAAATCAAATACTAACCTCGAAGTAAACAGAAACTGAATCAACTTCAACTCCAAGTGATATGATCCAAGAATGAAATGTCTTAAGAGGTTTCCATGGGCAGGGACCAATAGTTGTATCATGCACTAAAATTACAAAAAACACCAGGACCCAGTAAATCTTATAAGGAGAATGACCATCTGATTAGGGGAAAAATTAGGGAAGAGAGAAATCAGTGGCCATTCTCCATTAATTTGCATTCAGTAATTAACATACCGGATTTGAATAATCCTTACTTGGGACATATTTATAGACTCACAAAATTCTACCAAACTACGAATCCTAAATTAAAGTTGAAAACAGACAAACCTAATCTGAACTAAAATAAACTAAAATAAATAAAAAATTTAGATTCCAGAAAAGTTTCATCCACACTCACATAAACTTGACAAGATTGAAGATTATAACATTTATATCCCCTTTCAGTAGCAGAAAACCAATAATAACATATGACAGCATCAAGATCAAGTTTTCCATAGCATCAGAAATGTTTTCTTCAGTTATTCTGCTACCAAAAGGGATATAAATGTTATCCTCAATCTTGTAAAGTCCGTGTGAGCATGGATGCCCATTTTCAAGAATCCAAGTTCTTTTTTGATCAATGCAAATCTTCTTGGTTCTTTTAGACATCTCTAGATGACCAACTAATACTGACTAGGACAAGATTTATGATTAGTAGGAACTTTCTTTTCTTCCTATTTGTTTTGGAGAGGAGGGAAAGTGTTTTGAGGAGATCATGAAATTAGTGGGGTGTGTTGGTCAAACCTGATAAAAAACCTACTCATACTGGCCCATCTGTTAGACTGGCCTCAAACCCTCAAGTGGCAAACCCTGATGCCCCTAACCTTCTAAGTACCCTTAGAAATGGAGTTAGTGGCTGCAATCAACAGCTTAAATCTAACTTAAGTTCATATACTCATTGTATTCCTCCTTCCATTTTTTTTTCCATAGGCTAATAACTGTATGAAAAGAAGAAACCACCTTAAGGAGTCAAAACTTGTACAAAAGGATGAAGTTACAAAAAGATAACATATCTTTCTGTAATGAAATACAAGCCATCTTTACGGGAAATGAGAGACCAGGGGCAGAGAGAACTCACCTCCTTTGTCCACAAAACATTGTCTTCTTTATACAATTACTTTGGTCATCTTTGCCCTCTTTTCCTAACTGACAGGGTTGGAAACAAAGATCTCCCTAATACTAAGTGGAAAAAAGTAGTGACAGAGCAGGTGGAAGCTCTAAATAAAAATAATCATTGCAAGTTAACCTTTTCTTGAGCTGGGGAAAGGCTAGCGGTTATAAGTTTTTCATGATAAAACAAAAGGTCAATGATACAACTAAAAGAAACAAAACAAAGTTTCTGGCAATACATTGCTGTTGAGGAATTATCATCCAAAGGAGGCACCTTAACGGATCAAACTAATTTCCTAGGGCTTGGTTTGGAAAATTTCTTAAAACCATCCTGGGGGTTTTGTCATACACCAAGGTAGGGCCAGACAAATCATGCAATGTTTGTGAAACAATGTAATGATAAGACCAATGTTCTTCTTATATATGTGGATCACATGGTAGTAATGACTAAGAATGTAAGAGAAATGTTGCAATGCAAAAAATGGTTGGCTAAATAATTTGAAATAAAAGACCTAGTTCATTATGGCAGTTTCTAGACATCAAAATTTCCTTGGATAATGCATGTTATCTCCCAGAGGAAGTATGTTCTTGGTCTATTTAAGAAAACAGGAAAAGTTGGGCTGTAGAACAGTAGATTTGCCAATTAAGATTAATAATACACTCAGGAGTGATAAAGGGGATTATATAGACAAGAAGGATGACAAACATTTGTAGGAAGATCGATTGTCTCTCACTCAGCAAATATTTTATATGTAGTGGGCAGGACCATAACCACTTCATACACAACCTCAATTATGTGGCTAGACACAACCTACTGGATCTAGAGATAACTTAATCTTCTACAAAGAAGAGAGCTTATTCTCCAGCCATACTCACTTGACGTGGGAGTCATTCACTTAATACATATGTGGACAGCTGTTGTTAATGATAGATGATCTACCAAACTAAAATAAACTCATAAAAGCAGGCAACAGAACCAAATGGGATTTGAATAACTCATAACAAGTGTGCATCTATCTTGCTATGAATGAAATGCCATGTACTTATCTAGCAAAAAAAAAGTCATGTATTTTTACTAGAAGAAAGCACAATTTTAAAAGAGAGCAGGACCAGTTTGGCCTTTAAACGACTAAAAAATTTAAAAATTGCGAATATTTCGGATGTGGTTACAATCAAAGATTCTGAAACATTGAAACTCATCCCCCTTTGCATTAACCAAACCATTTTATGAAGTTTACGTTCCAGCGAAGTAAACACCTAATTTCTAACCATCAGAAATCTAGCGAGCTCCATTCTTAAGTATCACAACAAAAATGTCGAATACCGCTCTTATATCCATTGAAATCGTAATCAATTGAAACGATGATTGTCGAAAAATAATGTAAAAGCAAAACTTGCAAGCAATTGTTCAAAATGAATTGATTTAAACGGATAAACAGAATACCATGGCATATCCAAAGAGCAGAATAGCCATTGAACACAGAGAGAATGAGAGAGAGAAATCGCACCTTTCTGGAATCCGGATGGCGAGAGCGACTGAGAGTGCACGAGCGAGGCCGAGAGCGACTGAGCATGAGCGATGGCGAGAGCGACTGAGAGTGCGCGAGCGAGGCCGAGAGCGACTAAGAGTGAGCGATGGTGAGGGAGGCAGTGAATCAACAGCGAGAGAAGGTTAGGGTTTGCAGGGAGAGATTTTGGAAGAGAAAGGGGTGAGGGGAAGATTAATTTGGGCTTGGGGGGGGAGCGTGGGTATATAAATCATATATCCCCGGCGGTTTTAAAACCGCCGGGAATGGGCCAACATTATCAATCATTGAAAATGGGTCAAAATTATCAGCGATTTTTAAAATCGCCGATAATGTGTCAACATTACCGGCGGTTTTCAGAAACCGCCGGGAAACATCACCGACGGTTTCTAAACCGTCGGGGATTATGGTGTTTTCCCAACAGTTGTTCAAACCGCCGGGAAAAGTTTGCCGGCAATACTCATTTTTCTTGTAGTGTCTCCTATTCATTTCTTCCTCCATCATCTTCTTCACTACGCGTGACCTACAATTTGTGCACGGCTCCTGCACACTAGCCCCGCCACCGCCTACGACCTCTCTTCGTCATAGACGCTTGCCCCTGACCTTCGCCACCCCCTCAACCCGCCTCGCACGCACACACCTACCCCGGACGTCCTCTGCCTCGCGCCTCCAGCTTGGTAGCAACTGCCATGGTCGTGCACTGCTGTGATAGCCACCTTCGCATTCCACCTCCGACCTCGCTAGCCACCACTGACTCACCCCCACCGGTCGCACCTCACTGCCTCAGCCTACCAGCCCACAGCTACTTGCTGGCTGTCTGGTATGGCCATCACTAGCTTACAGCCTCCTTCAACCGACCTCATCTCCCTCTCTATCCCTCTTCCAATTTCTCACTCTCGGTCTCTCTCTCAAGCTCTACTCTTTGATCCCTCAGCCAAGCTCTCTTTCTCTCTCTCTCATTGTTTCACTCGGCCAAGTTCTCTGCCAAGCACCCACAGTTCACACACACACACACACACACATATATATACACATATATATATTACATACTTACCATCTATCTTATCTCAGATTTCTTAGCTTATCTATTCCAGATTTTCCTCAAATCTTGTCGCCCACTTTCCCTCAAATCTGGCTGCTAGTTTCCTTCAATTCTTGCTGAAATCTCAACCGCCTCACACACGTGTGTGCGTACAGTTATATATATATATATCACTTTATATTTATTCCATAATAATAAGAAAATTACATATTTAAATTTCAAGATTCATCTCTATTTCACTTAGGTAATTCTCTAATTGCATTTACATCATCAAACGACCAATTAATTTGCATTACAATACAATAAATCTAAAATTAATAATTCAAGATTTACTCAATAGGGACGATTTCATCTTTGCGCCCTCACGGGACCTTTCTTTCATCCCGAAACCACCACAAAGTTGATCGTTATGAAAAATCGAAACCCCCTCAGGGTTCCATTTATTTTTCGAAAGTCCCTTACAATGATTTGATTTTTCAACCTAATGTAATACCCCAAGAGTCCAGAGAAAGGTAGTATATATCGAGGATAAGTAAGGAAGGAAACAACATTAGTTGGATACCTTTTGGGTTGAATGTAGGCAAAGAACTCCAGGGTTAAGCGTGCTTGAGCTGGGGAAGTTCAAGGATGGGTGACTCCCTAGAAGTTCCCATAGGCCCATCAGGGTAAGTTATTCTAATCCTTCCTATTTCTTGATGTGGGATGTTACAGGTGGTATTAGAGCCGACCTTTGGTGAAAGCGATCCGATGAGAGCGGGGAGTGGCGTCGGGGCTCGAGAGCCTGTACAATGAGCGGCTTCTAGCAGGCTTCTAGGATGGCAGCTCTCAAAGGGGATAAGATCTGAGACCAATTGTAAGGTCGCATGACGAAGACATCATGTGCTCAAAGGGGAGAGAATGTAATACCCCAAGAGTCTAGAGAAAGGTAATATATATCGAGAATAAGTAAGGAATGAAATAACACCAGCTGGATACCTTTTGGGCTGAATGTAGGCAAAGAACTCTGGGGTTAAGTATGCTTGAGTTGGGAAAGTTAAAAAATGGGTGACTCCTTGGGAAGTTCGCGTAGGCCCATTAGGGTAAGTTGTTCTGGTCCTTCCTATCGCTCGATGCGGGATGTTACAAAAGAGGCTCTCCTAAAGCTATGTGAGTCTTGGAAAGTAAGATTTAATTATTTTGCACATTCGAGTGGCTGGCTCGTTTTCAAGTTCGAAGATGAAGTCTCGAGGGAAAAGGTCTTGGCTGGGGGCCCTTATGCGATGTTTGGAAGGCCGTTGATGCTGAAAGTGATGCCAGCGTACTTCGATTTTGAGGATACAAGTGTATCTACCATGCCGGTATGGATCAAGCTTTCGAGTCTCCCCCTTGACTACTGGAATCCTTCAGCGTTAAGCAAGATTGCCTCGAAGGTCAAGATACCTATAGCGTCGGACAGAATGACAATCACTGAAGAACGTATATCGTTTGCTAGAGTTCTTTTTGAGGTTGATGCTGCTAAGGACTTGGTTCGTTCCATCAGCCTTAGGCTGCCAAATGGTAGAAACAAGGACCAAAAGGTGTTGTTCGAGGTTGAGCCTAAGTATTCTTCAGTTTGCAAGTTGGTTGGCCATTCCCTCGAGGGATGTAAAAGACAGACGCTGGTCCAGGTTGGTAGACCTAGTAAGGATGGCAATGGGGTTGGAGTGGCTTCGATTGCCCCTTCCCCGCACCCTCAGAGAAGGTGATTGTCACACCCCAACATTTTGGAGGCTCTAACTAAAAATTTTAAACAAAGATAATGTCAATTTCCCTTACTTTTTTTTACATAAAAAACGTAACAGATACAAAATAATTTTTCATACATAATTCAGGGGTTGACATGATCCAATCAAAAGACCTCAAAAGGGAATAAAAACGCTAACACCCTCATTTCAGCATATCCTCAAAATTCTTAAGGTTGGGACGATCTTGTACATGTGCACCTATACACCAATATCTTAGCCCTCCTAGGCTCACCTAGCCCCGACCACACACATACCTGGAATGATGCAAATAGAAAGGGGTGAGTCGCAAGACTCAGTAAATATAACAAGGGAATCAACATACATCATATGAAGAAGGCATGGAAACGATCACAATATCATAGGGCTCTTAAGCCGGAGTGTAAAGGCATCATAAACATGAGGATAGACAAGAAACAACTAAAAGTTAAAGGACGCATCACCAGATCCCAGACATAAATCCCCAAAATATAGTGCGATGTCACATGCCTATAAATAACAATTAACACATATGCCATGCCATTGTACTATGCATTCCATGCCACACTTTTCACGAAAACAGTGATCATTTATCCACTCTAATTAATCGTGTATGCCATATGCAATAACACACATACCACGAGTTAAAAGTAAAGAGAAATGCTATAATTATAATTTGAACTATTATCTCACGGATTTACCGCTGCATCATGTCTCTTGTGGATACACTGCTGAATTATCATAAGATATCTCTCTTGGACCAAAGTCCCTCTCATCACCTGGTCGTCACCAGGAGAACGTACTCTTGCCCGTGCACATTCACTTCTGACATCATGAATTCCTCATGAAAAACAACAACTTAATGCTCACACATGATAAATCATGTGTTTAAATATCCCATGCAATAAGGTGAGCATGCTTTTTTTACACATCGTCATGCACCTTTAAATTCACGTTTCATGTAAGGCCACACAAATATACACTGTGTCAAAGGTGGGTGACTGACAATCCCTGGTCCGTCTATGGTTTGTCACTACAGTCAATGTTTGACACCCATACATCCAATGATCAACCATCACGACTTAATTGTTGACAGCTAGTAGCTTATACCTCACACCCTTAACTATACTTGGGTAACGATCTTGCAAGGAGGGACAAATCTCGCGTATATTGAACCTAACAATAAAGCATCATTCCTTTTTAACTAGGAGGGTGAAACAAAACCCTCACAAGAAGCATAAGTAGGGCTCATCATAAATTAATAAAACCCCTAACTTCTAGTTAGAATTACTTGCGAGTTTAAAAGGAATAAAGAAAGCTTAACCGCAGAGATAAGCAAAATAAACTTTCAAAACATGATAAGTGGAACTTTCATAGAATACTTAAGAGCCAATAGGAGCTTGCAAAAAAATAAATAGAAGCCAACAGGGATTTGTATCTCAAAACAATTGAAGTGCAAGGAAACTTGCCTTAGAAAATGATTTCTTTGACTGCGAGACACAAGTAGATGTCACTAACACGACTCCAAGATCCTTTCATAAGACAAGCCCACAATCATTTAAATCAAATATTGCCACAGATAAACCCCATTTAATTTCATCTACTTCTTATACTTACTCGACGAACACTATATAAATTGCTTCTAGTTCTCTGAGGTTTCCTCTAATTTCCGGCCACTGCCGAGGCTTCTTATCCAATTTCTTCTCCTTTCCCATGTTATTCTTCATCTCTAGGCTGCTTACTTCACCTACAAATTACTTCCTTGGGCTTTCTTCTTTACCAATTTATACCCCAATTGCCTTGATATTTTGTTAACCATTATTACCCATTAACTCAATTAATTAACTCTCTGCCCAACCCACATTTTAATCTCCTTAGTCAAACAATCTAATCAAGTTTACTTGGCCAAAATTGTATTGAAATTGGTAACATCAGACAGGTGTGTGGGAGCTCCCGTGAGAAGGACCCAGGGTGTGCCGAAATGGTGCCTGCTTTGCTGGGAAAAAATCCTAGCAGCTTTTTCCCCTTCGCCCTTATCGTGTTTCAAACCCCAACCCTGCGGCTCCTGTACGCTCTCGAGTGGCCATACCACCTTGCTCATTCTTCGTTAATATATATGTTGCAAATTATATTTACTTTGCTCCCAATCCCTTGCTTG
This sequence comes from Diospyros kaki, assembly GCA_036245055.1. Lineage (NCBI taxonomy): Eukaryota > Viridiplantae > Streptophyta > Magnoliopsida > Ericales > Ebenaceae > Diospyros > Diospyros kaki. Next base: position 9,784,225 of record BSEG01000010.1, read on the forward strand.
GAGAAATTAAAAATAGCATAGCATCTTGCACGACTCGAACCCTTAACCCATGGCTGCCCATATGTGCCTATAACCAACTCGCCTATAGGACTTTGTGGCATGTACAGTGCACGCACTACAAGTCTCAATTTTCGAATCTTCCCACTAGTTAAACATAACTCCCCAACGTTACATGTGCCATAATTGGGTCCCTTAACTTTTTACTTCCATCCCACACACTCCTATTTAAATGCTCACTTCCACAAATATAGATATAAATACAAATACAAGAAGTTTCACAAAACTATCATAAACAAAATAATTAATATTCCTCTTACACTAGCTTAAAAACTTTCCATTAAATTTCTCGAGCCCACAACCCATAAATAAATCATCTTTATTCCAAAAATTTCTAATAATTAGTCCATCCCAATAATTGTTTAACTCCATGGAAATCCAGCACACCATAAATAAATTATCATCCCCCACCGATTAGCCACTGCACTTGAAGTTCCTTTAAACCACGCAAGGTCTTCTATTTTCCCTCAAAAATAACCATTGTAAATATAGAACGTAGCCACCTTGTTATTGTTAAGTCAAGTTGCTCCAATCAACATATTGTGTATTTTGATGTTTAACAAAATATAATTTTAGTAAAATTATTTTTGGTATATTTAAATCCCCTAATGGATTTTGGATATGTCTTATGGTGGAAAATATATTTTAAGTATTATAATATTTTGTGTATCGAAATGAACCAAGAAATGTTATTTGTTCTAATTGGAATATTAGCACATTATAAGAGGACTCATAAGAAAATGTTTTCATTTTGAAAAACTATCTATCGGTATTTTGATAGATAATATTTATTGTTGTTAAAATGATTTTTAATGAATTTTTCAAAAAATATAAAGTATGTATTTTGAAAGTGGTAAAATCGCTAAAACCCGAATTTGTACTAAAACTAAAAGGATTTATCGGCTTTGCAGGCTCTTCTTATGGAGATCGCATCACTCTCTCGTCCCTTGGAAGGATGTTTGTCTTTTGAGGATGGAAGGTGGTTTAGGGCTCAAGAACTTGAAGAGCTGGAACTCAGCCTTGATGATGAAGGTCTTATGGAATATCCACATGAAAAAGGATTCTCTTTGGGTGCAGTGGATAAGTCATGAGTATCTTAGGGACAATTCTATTCCCATTACTCAAGAAGTTGGCAATCATAAGGGATGAGTTGTGCCTTAGTAAAGTCTCTGCAACTGTAGCTATTTGAAAATTCAACAGCTTGGACAATAGGGGCAGGTTGGATACTATTGGTGTTTATGAGTATTTTCAACCCAAAGGCCATAGGAAGTCTGGGCACTAGACATATGGAGTTCCTGCATAACCCCAAAACACTCGTTTATCCTGTGGTTAGGAGCTAAATTGTGTCTACTTACCAAAGACAAGCTGAGGTATCTGGACATTAATCCCTCATGTGCTTTTTGTGGTTGTATTGATGAATCGGTGCAACATATATTTCTTCTAGTGTGTGTTGAGTGCGAACATTTAGAGGCAGATCCGGGCACGACTAGGCATCGTTAAGAGTATGTCTTCAATCCCTCGTGCCCTTAAATAGGTCAAGAAGGAAGCTAAAGGGACTTCTTGGCACAACAAAGCTAAGAAAATTAAGCTACCTTGTACTGTTTACCACATGTGGACAACAAGGAATCGATTCATTTTTTAAAGCCTTAGACTGAATGTGGACAACATCATCAAACGGATAAAACACATGTATACATGGTCATTTTTACTTTGTATCCTCATGTTTTAGTCCAGTATGAGTCTATTGCTTTGGGTTAGTAATTTATGTATCCTTCGTTTGCCTGGATATGCCTAGTGTTTCCTATACGTTTTGATCAATATATGCATTTACTTATCGATTAAAAAAAAAAAAAAAGATCCACGTGAATGTTTTGATCGAATAGGAATTTATTCTGATTGCATCCATAGCGACAGTGACAAAGGCTACCAACCAAAACTAAAGTAAAATATATATCAATTAAAGTTATGATATAAAAATTTAAAAATATTATCACATAACCCTTAATAGATTTAAAAGTGAATTGATTAATATTAATTATTCTATAATTAAAATTTTATGTGACAATATTAACACAAATTTATGATAAAAGTAAAATAAAACTCATCAAATATTTAAATCTTGTTAATATATTAAAATAGGATAGTTTGTCAAATTATTTTGTCAAGTGACAATCAATGGTGAGATATTTTCCTTCCACAACTTACATCAAAGGAAAGATAGTGGCAATATTATACTTAATGCTTTGGTTTGATAAAATATATTTAATTATTTATTGTTTCAATACTAAATAAAACATTTAATTTCATACATTATTAAACGTTTCTTCACAAAAACCTTTCAAAATTCTACAATTTTTATGCAAAGTTCCAATATAGTTAATTAATGGTATGAAGGGTAGTGATAAAATATATTTCAATATTTAATAATTTATTGTTCCAATGTAATAGATTTTGTGTATAAATAAAAAATTCATATCAAAATTTTTTATTTTTCATAACACCTTCATATTGCAATTTATGAAATTAATATTTTTTTAAAATATAAATGAAAGAGTTGATTTTGTTAATCAAATTAACACTGGCAAGACGGAATAGAAAATAAAGGCTTTGGGAGATTTCATACTTTGAAAATAAGTTAAAAATTTATAGCATTAGGATTATTTTCACGAATGAACAAGTTTTTTTTTTTTATAAATTTAATATTAATTGTTAATATAATATCTTTTGTTTTTGTATAAATTATTTAAAATTTTGTCGCCAAATTCATAGAGTGGAAAAATTCATGCAATAATCAAGTATTCGTTGGTTCAGTCTTTCAAAATATTAGTTCGTTAAGAATAATTGTATTTTATGTATAATTTTAAAATTGAATACAAACAAGAAAAGGCTAAATTTTATGTCAAAAACTAACGTAGATGTTGCAAGTGAAAATTGTCATCTCTTTAAGTTACCGAATCAAAATAAACTCAAAAGAGCTTTAAGCCAGCCCCTCCACTTCAAGCAAGAATGCCAAATCTCATATTAGTTAGCGATGAATGCCAAATCTCATATTAGTTAGCAAGAATGCCAAATCTCATATTAGTTGGAGAATGCCAGAATGAAACAACAGAAGGTGAATCCCACCGCCAGAGCCAGGAGTTGTACCATAGTACAAAAGTACTTCACAGCAGCAATGGGTCATGGAGTCAGCTGTATGCTTTATTTTTAATGGATTTTAAGGTAGAATTGTGACTTACAACAGATTATTAATGGATTTTAAAATAAAATTGTAAGTTGTACTTTAATTTTTTTTTCTTATTTTTTCAAATCTAGTGCCTTGCTATGGTCACTCACCACTACGTATGAACATTCAACTTTCTTTGGAGCGGGGACGGTCGCGAAAAAATGACTATAAATAAGGGTCTCTGCTCCAGCAGTGTTTGTGTAGTAGTGCTCTCTTGCTCATCCACTCTGCTCTACCTACCTGTTACATGTTCACTGTTTTAATTTTTTTTTTACATTTCTTTTATTTACGTACCATCACGAGCGTCCTCTACTATTTAGCCCCACAATTTTACCAAAAGAGATAAATTAGGAACCCAACAACCAAGTTTCGATCCCAGATACACCCGCTAACATGAGGACAGAATACCTATCTCTGAATCGCCCAATGAGTGCTGGACTATGTCTTGGGAGCTATTTCTTTCTTATTTTCAAATGTCTCAACCAAGGTTGAAGGTACACAAATATGGACTCGGACACGGACAGTGACATGTGAAACGAAACAAATTTAAAAAATTAAAATATGAGATCAAAATAATATATATTATGTTATTATTTTTATATAATTATGAAAAACATAATTCATAAATTTAAATTCCAAACAATTATATAAATAATTAAAATAGTTACAAAGAGTTCATTACTAAATCTGCGTGATAATATAAAATATAAATTACTTTTAAAAATTACTCAACTTTTTAAAAAATAAAAAAAAAACAAATTTATGCAATGTCCCTAATTTTCTCATGTTTATAGTGTCCGAACACATAAATTCATAATTTTTTTTAATAAAATCACATATCAAACATTCTTGAAATTGTGTCAATACTGTGTTCGAATCCGACAACATGAACATGGACAAATTCCCTTTCCCAACGTGTCCGTCCTACTTACGTTTAAATTCTCAATTAATTAATTAAATACTCACATCATCCGTTGCAAAACCAAAAGCACCATTCACCCCTATCCTACCCATTTGTTTCCACACGAAAAAACTATATATCATGCTTTACTTTCCCGTCAATTTTAGTTTCACATAGATCTTAGATCTTATTTAGACTACATTCAGTTGTGATATTGTAATAAAATAAGATCTTAAACCAACAGCAAAATAAAATCCCTTGATTTAAGTGAAAGGGAATGTCAAATCTCATATTAGTTAGCGATGACATACCACATAAGTGTATACAATCTTAAACCCACCCACCAAACTGAATGCCAGACACATACAAATAGAAGTTGGAATATGCCAGAATTAAACAATAAGTTTCATTGGTACCCAGTAGAAGGTGAATCCCATCGCCAGGAGTTGTGCCAGTCTACAAAAGTACTTCACAGCAACAATGGATCATGGAGTCAGCTGTTTGCTTTTCCCATAATCCAAAATCCCAGCCCTCGGCCTGCAAAATTAGAGAAACAAGGAACTAACTAGTCTTTATATGCTTGCAAATTCAACCAAAACAAGAAATTTTCATTCCATATTTGAAGAGTAACTTCTTAATGAGCACAAGAGAAATCAAAATGACATTGGCACCTCCTCAGTAAATCTGCAGCTCCTGGCAAGCCTCGCACTTCTTTCTTCAGTTGTTCAACACATTCTCTCACGATGCGTTTACTTTCTTCTCCCTAAAAGAGAAATCAAGACAATCAGTTGTTTGCTTAGAATAATTCTTAACATTGTTCAGGAATCATCTTGTCTTTGCTCCTAAAGCTTCTACTATATTCACCTCTCCTTATTCTTAAAGTGAAACAAATTTTTCTGTCAAATTCCACAGGCTCCCAGTTATTAGGGTTGCACTGGCCAGCAAAAGAACTTGGACCAGATTGTTTTAAGCTTCCCCAAATAGCCTCAAGTATATGTAAACATTAGCCACGTAAGGTGAATATGAACAGTCCTTGCTTTAGGAGCTGTAAAATTTCATGATTTCCAAGGTTAATAAAATAAAATGAGACATGGATGTACAGGAGGCAGGCTCGCATATAGTTTGCCTACCAACTCAACCAGACAATAACAATGACCGGACACATGTACTAGGAGCTGAGAGTAACCCGTTAAATGCAGTATACATTGGGGCAAATGTACCTGAGTTACATAACAAATGTTGTTCCCGGTTCACACCTCAGCTTTAATATAAATATTCTTTGCTTATTAATGCTTAATATCTAATACTGCTACAACTACGAATATGCCCGTGCTAGAGCTTGTTCAGTCATGAAGAATTCTTTTATATATAGAAGCTCAAATCCACAAAAAGACAATGATATTCTTACCACATATCCGTGGCATAACTTGAACAGATTCATAAATAATCCATATCCTAAGATAAATGATAACTGTCAATTTTGAAGGACCAACCAAATTACTTACCTTCTGCAGCATACTCATCAAATGTTTGATCTCATTCTTCTTCAATGATGCTAGATCCTGACACACATCTCCCACAGCAGTCCTGCATGTGAGTTGGTCAAAATAGGTAAATACCAAAACACAAAACACATGAATAACATTCCACTCAACCTCCGACCTATGCACTTGCCAAAAAAAAAAAATACCATGCACATAAACAAATAATGCTTAAGGAGCAGATAAGAGGAAAAGGCAAAACAGAGAATATGATGGGAAGGTCACAACAGAAATCATTGGGTAGCCAGCTAAGCCTTTATCCATATAAGCAATATAAGTCATTGTGCAGCCATCTGAACTTTTACAAGTAGTTGTGCTTTCTCCTTTATTCCTTTTAGATACACCTTCGTGATGGTCATAATGGAACTGTCTTTTAGTTTCAATTACTATCAATTGTTCATGTAAGTTTTGATATTTTGTAGCTGGGGCACAGTTAAAATATTTTACAAGCTTTTACTGATCATATGCAACCAACCACATATATCAAAAAGTTGTCTCTTAAGAATACAAAGGGTAACAATGACAACTGATTAATAGAATGGAAGAATGCTCTCTTAGTAATGTTATATAATCAGTATGTTCCAGTTAAGAAATATTTAAAGTTGGCAGATTTAGGGACAAAATGCTGGCAATTGAAATGAACATGGATGAATAATGGATGCTGAGATGAATGAGCGGCAAGAGAAAAAGGTAAAACATGAAATTTTCAAGGAATTGGAGGTACCATTAAGTGAGGAGATGAGGTCTTCATGGGCTAATAGACTCCCACAATTGCATCAGTGAGAAAGAACTGGCACAGCATGGGGGTGTGCCAAGGGCCAAGGGCATGGGTGAAACCAAAAATTCACCCAAAAAGACCATAGGTATCTTAACCATTGGTAATGAACAGTTAAATACCACTCTGGATAATCCATTGTATAGATTGCTTATAAAGCTTGGGAAAAATTATCGTATTATATAGTATAAGCTGGAATAAATGCAAATATTCAGATCTCTGTATCTTAAGCATTATTAATTCAATAATCTGGTAAAGTTATGTGCACATCAAGGGAGATGCAACAAGAATTTCAAGTCACATAACAGTATATACTTTGTCATGCTGATTAAGACCTTTTTGGTATTGCTGTGCTTTATTGTGATGTGTTGTGAAAGTAATGTTGATTAAGTAGTGTTTGGTAACTGTGTTTATTAATGTTAAAAAGTAATTTGGTTAATATTTTATTGCTGTGATGAAGATTTGTAAAATGACTAAAAAAGACTAGGATATTGAATAGTTATTTGTAAAGTGACATAATTATGAAGAAAGAGAATGGTAAAAAAAGGTAAATAACCTATTTTAATGATTGTGGGTCCCATTAAAAGTTGTTACGTTTTTTTATAAAAAGTTTAAAAGCAGCTTAACCTGTTTTTTTGGAAAAATGCAGATGTGCTCTAAAAGCACGACAATACTTTATCAAACGGTGCATTTTCAAAAAAGAAGTTGATAAAAAAATTGCTTTACTTTTGCGTAAAAAGCATAGCAATACCCAACAGGTTGCTTGTGGAAGAGAAAAATGATTTAAGCAACAATTCAACGATTGAGAAGCATGATCATTGAGCTATAAAAGCACCAAAGACTTATTAATCAGGTTTTGATATATATGAAGTTATATTTAAATGAAGTTTGTTCATAAATCAAATTAGGAAGGTCTTCCAGATCCGATAGGACCCATTACTTGACAACCATCCAACTGTCCTTTTGCAACTATATGATCAAAACCAATTCATCAACCAAAGGTTACCATAGATGTGTCAAGCTTAAGTGTCAAGCTTAAGCCTGACAATGAATTCCTCCTAATTTGATATGAATTAGGAAGACACAATAAGTAGAAAAGAGAATTAGAGAGAGAGAGAGAGATTAGAAGGAGGTGGAGATGAACATTCTCATTAATTCCTTGATGCCCCAATCCGAAAGGATCAATGGGGTTTTATACAAGCTGCCGGAAGGGAGGATTCCCACCAAGGCATCTTCTATAACCTTCTAAGGTTATAACAACTAGCTTCCACACCCTTCTATAGTTGTAACCACTTGCACGTGGCTACCCCTTAGATGTAACAAACATATAACAACAATTAAAGAAAAAATTTAAAATCACATGGCAATTCACATGACAATCCCCCCCCTTACAAATTTGTTGTCCTCAAGAAATGCTAAGAAGGCTCACAAACTAGGGAAACTGCTTGAATAGATAAGCTAAGTACTCTCAGGTGTTGTTATCTGCATGGTTATTTTGCCATTTCACCAAAAGTTCTATGAGTTGGGCCCCTTGTTTGTACACCACACGTTTATCTAATATGGCCTTAAGCTGCATAGCTTTGTTAGCCTCCTTAGGAAGGAGGGGTAATGTAGGACTCACCAATTGTGTCCCCACAATTTTCTTGAAAAGAGAAACGTGGAACACATGGTGGATTTGTGAACTCTAAGGCAATTGCAAACGATAAGCCACCCTCCCAATCTTAGTAACAAATGGAAATGATCCATAATACAGTGGGCTCAATTTAGATGCTGGTCCTTGTGTGATGGACTCTAGATGAGGATATCTCAGTCTTAAGTACACTTCCTCCCCCTATCGAAAACTCCCTTTCACTCCTCTTTCGATCAACAAATTGTTACATTCTATTTTAGGCTGAAGCTAACTCCTTTAGCTGTTGCAAAACCTTCTCCCTCTGCTGTAAATACTCTTCCATTGTTGTCACAATAGTGTACTCTCCAATAATTAGTAAGATATAGGTGATTTGCATCCAAATAAGGCCCCAAATGGTGACATTTTGAGGGAGGTATAGTGGTTGGAGTTATATCACCATTGAGCTAGGGACAACCACCTAGGCCACCTCTTAGGTTGTAAGAAACAAAGGCACCTTAAGTAAGTGTCCAAACTTTGGTTCACCCTTTCTGTTTGTCCATCTAATTGGGGTTGGTAGGCTGTGGACATGTTCAATTTGGTGCCTAAAGCCTTCATTAGCTCCTACCACAACAAGCTAGTAAAAATTTTGTCGCGATCTGATACTATAAATTGAGGAGTCCCATGCAATTTAACCGTTGAGTTATATGGTTATATTTATATGGTACACCTAGGGTTAATCTTATGTTAGAGCCCATGGCTCAAGGGCCGTTGTATTTTGTATATATATATAGGTGTATAGTCTATGAGTTTAATGTATTGTATATACATATTAAAAGCTAGGGTTTTCTTCCTAAGTTTCACATGGTATCAGAGCCAAAATACAAACCCTAGCTGTCGCCGCCACATCATCGACGACCACCATCGGTTGTGTCACCACCGACCTTCACAGCCTGCCGTGCCACTGCCATCGCTGCCCACTACGTTCCCACCATTCACGCTACTAGTCTACAACGATTATTCACTGTCCGGTTATCAATCACTCACACAGCCACTGCTGTGTCACCGCTACAAGCCACCTCTCTTACACTGTTCATAGAGACATTTTTGCTCTGATCTCTCTCTCCAAAGCTTTGATTGCAATGTCGTCTTTACCATTTGACTCACCTCCTTCAGTCCATCCCAGTCCCAGTGGTTTCGTCGCCATCCGTCGTCACTCCAGCACGCCTCCGTACTTCATTCTCTATGTTGGATCATCCAGCCTTTATTTTTGGCTTATTTAACCCTTTTTATTTCATATCTGTTGATCTTGCAGGGCTTCATTTTGTCCAATATGGCTGGTACCAGTAAATTTGGCTCTTTCTCTGGTATTCTGTCTCCCTCTCTAGCCATTGCTACTGAGAAGTCGATAGGCAGTTCCAATTATATCTCTTGGTCCAAAGGGGTTGAACTATGGTGTAGGGGTCAAGGTTAATAGGATCATCTAACTATCGACTGAGTGGCAGAAAGCTGATACTCTATTGCTGTAGCAGTCAATTGATCATTTTCTTCATCCAATCTATACTAACTATATCACGTGTTGTGAATTGTAGGCTCAGGTCAAGGTGCTATACACTAATGACATTCAACGCTTGTATTCAGTGGTAGCTAATCTTCCCAATTTACGACAATAGGGTTTGACTCTTCCTGATTTTCTTGGTCGGATGACCTCTATTAAAGTTGAATTTAAGTCCTTGTTACCTACTGGTAAGACTGCTGCAGAGGATCTAGCTTAACGGGATAAGTTCTTCATGGTGTGTATTCTTGTTGCCATTGGTCTTGAGCTTGCTCCTATTCATAATCAGATTCTTGCTAGTCCTACTATACCTACTATGGATGAAGTGTATTCTCGTCTTCTTCGAGTTTCATCTGTTCCTACAGTGCCTCTTTTTTCTATAGGTGATCATTCAGTTATGGCTTCACAGGTTCAGAGTAGTGGCGAATAGAGAGGAGATCGTGGTAATCGGGGCAAACACCCCAAGTGTAACTACTGTCACAAGTAGGGGCATACTAAGAAACAGTGTTATAAGTTGCATGGCCACCCTCCTTGGGTTAATGTTGCTCATGCTGATGGTTCTTGATTTGAGTTCCTTGATGGTCATCCACCGCAATCTATCCTTCTCACTAAGGCTAACTATTATGAGTATCTCAGACGTCTCAGCAATCCTCATCCACAGTTGCTTCTATTACCCATTCTGGTGATTCCACTTCCTGTCTCGCTCAGTCATCCTCTTTAGGACCATGGGTCTTGGACTCAAGTGTTTCTAACCATATCTCTGGCAATCCTCATTTTTTCTCTCATTTTACTATTTCTATTTCTTTACCTTCTGTAACATTAACCAATGGGACCAAAGTAGTTGTTAAAGTTGTTGGCACAACCAAACCCTTACCTTCTCTACCTTTAGATTATGTTCTTTATCTTCCTCATTGTCCCTTTAATCTTATCTTTGTTAGTAAACTTACGTGTGCCTTAAATTGTTTTATCACCTTTGATGATCATTCTGTTACTATCCAGGATTACGGTATGGGACAGATGATTGGTGTCAAATGTGAGTCACAGGGTCTCTATCATCTCAACCTTCTTGCATCTCCTGTTGCTTGCTCAGTGACTGAGTCTCCGGCTCTTCTCCACAATCATTTGGGACATCCTAGTTTGGCTAAGTTTCAAAAGATGGTCCCCAGTTTGTCTAGTTTTTCATCTTTTCAGTGTGAGTCTTGTCAACTTAGAAAACAATCTCACACTTCTTTTCCAAAGCATGTCAATAATTGGGCTATGTCCCCATTTGCTTTAGTTCATTCCGATGTCTAGGGTCCTAGTCGTGTCATGTCTGTTTTGGGTTTTCAATATTTTGTAACATTTATCGACGATTATTCTCGTTGCACATGGTTATACTTAATGAAAGATCGTTTTGAGTTATTCTCATTTTTTGAATCCTTTTGTGCTGAAATCAAAGCACAATTTCATACCTTTGTTCAAGTACTGCGCAGTGACAATGCCCCTAAGTATTTTTCTATTCCCTTCACTACCTTTATGTCTTCTCAGGGGATCTTATATCAAACGCCTTGTGCATATACACCATAACAGAATGGGATTGCTGAGCGTAACAATAAACATTTGATTGAAACTGCTTGCACTCTTCTTTTGCATCAATTATGTCCCCTTTCGCTTTTGGGCTGAAGTTGTCCTCGCTGCTTGCTATCTCATTAACAAGATACTCTCCTCGGTTCTTCAGCACTAGTTTCCTCACTCTCTCTTGTTTCCTGATCAACCATTATATATGTTGGTCCCTTGACACACACAATGGCCACTCAAGAGGGGGGGTGAATTGAGTGATTAAAATTAATTAAATTAAATTATTCCCTTTTAAAACTCTTGAGATTTTTTTATAAACAAAATACCCTTGTTATAAATATATATGTTGTTTGAAAATGATAGCAATATAAATACACAAACAACCACAATAATCGACACAAGAAATATAGTGGTTCGGTGTCTCCAACACTTATTCCACTCTCTCAAGGTCAACTCGACACTTGAGGTTCCACTAAAACCACACTAGGTTTTCAAAAAACTCACCTAGCGAACTTTTACACAACACTGAAGTTTTCCCCTTAGCTCACCTCGAAAACTAATATAACAAAATACACCTAGATTACTTGGGCTCTAGGAGGCCACTCACAATCCACAATAAATACAAGTAATCAATCCTATGTCCAACACACTTGGACTAAAATGGATACCAATATAAGAACAATATACAAGGCAAATATGCAAATACAATGATACAATTTTTACCAACTTGGAGAGAATATCTTCTTCTCCATTGCCTTGGGCTCCAATAGATGTATCTTTGAGCTTGAGCCTTGGATTTCTTTGAAATGAATGCTTGAGAGCTTGGAAGTGCTTTAGGATGATAGATCTTGATTGTGCATTAGCATTCTCCAAAAATCTCACCTTGATATTTATACTAAAACTTCCAACGAATCTACAACGGCTAGGAAAAATTCGACCGTTGGAATCGAGAGTCGACTTCTCTAAAATAGGAGTCGACTCCTATTTAAAGTAGGAGTCGACTCTAGTTATACAAGAGTCGACTTCTCTAATGCTAGAGTCGACTCTTCGAAAAACATCAATGCTGCTAGGTCGACTTTGCATCAACTGCTCTCTGGTGGGTCGCCTCTCACTTTCCAAGAGTCGAATCCAGCTGAAGGGGAGTCGACTCTAAATATATAAGAGTCGACTTTTAGACCAGATTTTATAGAAAATGAATTTTAAACATATAGCAATTGTTTGAAGGCATAATCCATATAGCATGAATACACTACAAGTTATTTCCATTTCTTTAGTTTAAGTAAATGTATATAAATGTAAATAACAAAGTACCCCCATTTGGATTCAATAAAAATATCTAAAAAATCAAAATTCAAATAGATAAGAAAGTAGATTTTGGATTTTAGTACAAAATCAGAATTTAGCGATTTTACCACCCCCAAAATAGATATTTTTTATTTCTTAAAAAATTCGTTAAAAATCATTTTAACACTATTGAATATTAGATATGCAAATACCGGGAGTTAGTTTTTCAAAATGAAAACATTTTCTAATATGTTCCCTTATAGCGTGCTAATATTCCAGACTTAGAAAAAAATAACATTACTTGGTTCATTTTGATACACAAAATAATATAATACTTAAGACATATCAAAAATACATTAGAGGTTTTAAATATACCAAAAATGATTTTACTAAAATTATATTTTGTTAATCATCAAAACACACAATAGGTTGATTGGAGCAATTTGGCTCAACAATATATTCTTCCTCCCCGTGTCTTTGGTTGCACCTGCTTTGTCCATAACTTATCTCCAAGTCAAGATAAATTATTTGCTCAGTCCATCAAGTGCATTTTTCTTGGTTACTCTCGCCTTTAGAAGAGTTATCGGTGTTATTCTCTTGACACCTGCCGTTATTTTCTTTCGATTGATGTTACCTTCTTTGAGTCGTCTCCTTTCTACTCTTCGCCTCATTCCGAATGTCAACCCATTTCTGAGGCAATCCCTCTTCTCACGAGTCCTCCTGCTCCTATTCTCCTTATTCCTTCTTCTACCTCATTGTAAGTTTATCATCGGCGTCATCAACCTCAGTTTCCTCTCGATGGAGATGTTGTTCCTGCGCCATCTCCGGTGTCTCCTACTGCTTCAACGACTCCTGTTGCCTCACATCCTGCTCCAGTCTCTCTACCTGCTACAGTTATACCTTCTAAGGATCTGCTTCCTATTGCCTTTCAGAAAGGTACTCGTTCTTCTCGCAATCCTCACCCCATTTATAATTTTCTTATCTATCACTGTCTCTCGTCTCTTTTTTATGCTTTTGTGTCTTCCTTAACCTCTGTTTCAGTACCTACGATTGTTAGTGAGGCATTTTCTGATCTAGGGTGACTACAAGCAATGGTGGATGAGATGACTGCTTTGCATTCCAATGTGTAACACCCTGCTCTCCCAAGGTGTTAGGTAACGTAAGATTCTGAGGATATTTTTTTCCAATCAACAGAAACTCGACACAAAACCGTTCCCCAAAGATCCTGTTACACCTTCTCATTATATCAACTATGAACCATTAATAAACTAAGACAGGTTCATCATCTCAAATACGGAAACTAGATTCAAACCTCAATAAATTATAACCAAAACCACTTTATTAATAATCTAAGGTTGAACCAACGTTTACATGACGTCATCAAAATTAACAACATAATTGAAAATGACATAAAGTAAACTATCCACTAACAGTCGTCACTCCTCGACAATTCCCTTTCCCTTAGCACTGCTGCCTTCACCTAGAATGTTTGAATATTTTAGGGACATAGTTCATATTAGATGATAAATCATCTAAGTGAGAGTTCAAAACATATTTTCATGAATGTATGTAAGACATGAAATAAACCAACACAACTCGGCAAGCCCTAGCCCAAGAGAATCCCACAGCGCTTAACCCTACCACGGGAAAAGAGCAATCTCTCTAAAAGCTATGCCACCATACTGACACATCGACACGACGCGATTCTAGCTTAAGAGGGGAAAGTCAACGCATCTCTCCAACATCTCAGGAACAATCGTTACCCACTCCCGGCCCAGGAGGGTCACATTAACGCAGGAACTCAGCTCACCACATTTACGTCGGAGATTACGTTCCCACTCAAAAGCATCCAGAAAGCACTATCCAGTCCCAACTCAAATCCCATATAGACCACCTAGTCATCCTAGTGCAACTTCCTTGACCAAACGGCCTGGCATGGAAACCAAGGCGGTTATCCCAGCTTGCACACCAGCACAAGATACCCCTATTATTCTGTCACACCCTTGAAGAATTATGGCTACACTATCCAGACAACATTTTAGGCTGACATTCCATATGAACAATCACAAAACCCATGACAACGCCACATTTCACAATTCAATGCATCATATAAATAACCTTTTATAAAATGCAATGCAAAAGTACAAAACATTTAGAGACGAACTTCCCTCATGAAACCAACCGTCACAAGTTATCATTTGCATGAACAAAACCATTTTGCATAAATTCTCAACACGTTTTGGTAGCATAAATACCAAGTTTTAGGGTAGAAACACCCACAATAAACAAGTTTGGGGGAGAACCACTCACAACAAAATCAAGTTTAAAGTAGGAACACTCATAAGTTAAAACCAAGTTTTTCGGTAGAACGCTCACCTTAAATGTAACTCAGAATGCCTTGAAATTCGAGCTCAATCTCGACTCTGGTGTCAAGCTTTTAAATGCTAATTTCTGAGCCCCAACATGTTCCTCGAACTTCAAATAAATTTCTGAAATTTTTCAAAAACTTTCTACTATTTTTTTTCTCTATTTTTCTCTTCCTTCTCCTCTTCCTCTTCTTCCTTCTTTCTCTTCTCTTCCCTGTGCCTTCTCCACCTTGTGCCCAATGCCTATTTATACTCGTCTTGTGCTTGGACTCCAAACATATATATATAAATATTATATATAATACTTCCTATGCTACCACTTAATACACCCATAGACTTTGTCACTCTTTGATTTGTTGCTTGGCCTCCAAGCACATACACTTATATATATTAAAGTTACCAACACATGATATCAAATCTTCAATTTGCAACTCCACACATATGTAAATATTATATATTAATTGTATCTATCACTTGGCCACCACTCTATACATACATATAATGATTACATTATCTACATATTATAATTGCATCCTTCTTGGCCACCACTCCATATATACATTTATAATTCCATCATCATAGCCAAGTCTTGGCCTTCACGCCCACCTCACATACACTTCACACACATAAATACATATATTATATGTTGGAACTTCACCTTCACTTATTTACTGACATAATATATATATATATATATATATATTAAAGAATTCTATCTTAACCCACCACGCACACTTCACCCACATAAATATATAAATTATACATTCACACTCTTGAGCACCACACATAGTCTATATCCTCTGATTTCATTCACAGCACACATATACATATATACGTATATATATATATATATAATTTGCATATATTATTTATTAAAATCATTATAAATTCTTCAATTAAATTATTAATCTCACTTTATGCATTGCATAATCGCAATTATATCCTCAAATTTTAAATTAATAATCATTGAGATACTTAAAACTCAGAATTAATAACTCCAAATTACTCGACAAGGTCGATTTCTCCCCCGGACCCTCACGGGACCATTGTTTCATCCCGAAACCACTTCAGGATTAATTCTTATGCAAAATCGGAGCTCTCTCAGGGTTCTGTTGACATTTCGAAAGTCCCCTACGACGATTTAATTTTTTTAGTGTGAATCATAACTGTACCAAAAACCATTCTCAATCCAGATTCTTTTGACACCAAAAATTATGTCTCGAATTACTCGTCGATTCTATTATGTTTTCCTTAAATATCTAGGGTCTGGAACACTCCCTTCAGTCGATTCGGTCTCTTAAAACTGTGTTAGTGTACCCCATAGCCTTATTCTTTCAAAAATTCCATTTATACCCTTCATAAAATGCCATTTATAACCTCAAGAATTTCTCAGGTATTACACAATAGTACTTCGAATTTGGTTCCTTTTTCCCTAGGGAAATTTCTTATCGACTGTTGATCGATCTATACTGTCAAGGTGGGTTCTGATAGGCAGGTTGATCGCCTTAAGAGCCATTTGGTTGCCAAGGGGTATACTCAGGTTTATGGTCTTGACTATGATGACACTTTTTCCCCTGTTGCTAAGATGTCCTCTGTGCGTTTGTTTCTCTCTATAACAACTATGCGCCATTGGCCATTGTATCAGCTGAACATTAAGAATGTCTTCTTACATGGTAACCTTCAGGAGGAGATTTATATGGAGCAACCTCTTGGGTTTATTGCTTAAGGGGAGTCTGGGCTTGTTTGTAAACTCTATCACTCACTATATGGGTTAAAGCAGTCTCCTCGAGTTTGGTTTGGTCACTTCAGTGTCGTCATTCAAGACTTTGGTATGACTCGTAATGAGTCTGATCATTCAATTTTTTATAAACACACATCATAGGGGATGTGTATATACTTGGTTGTCTATGTGGATGATATTGTTATTATAGGTGATGATCAGGATGGTATTGTTTAGTTGAAGAAACATCTTTTCCATCATTTTCAGACTAAGGACTTGGGTTACTTAAATACTTTCTTGGCATAGAAGTTGCTCAGTCTAGTTTTGGTGTTGTTATCTCTCAACGATAATATGTGTTAGACATTCTGGAAGAAACTGGGATAGTTGATTACAAACCTATAGATTCTCCTATAAACCCTAATGTAAAGCTCTTACCAAGACAGGGGGAGCCTCTAGCTGATCTTGAGAGATACCGCAGGTTAGTTGGAAAATTTAATTATCTCATTATCACTCGCCCAAATATTTCTTTCTCAGTCAGTGTTATCAGTCAGTTTTTACAATCTCCTTGCGATAGCCACTAGGATACGGTAGTCCAGATTCTCAAGTGTATTAAGGGAGCTCTAGGTAGAGGACTATTGTATGAGGACAGATGTCATACTCAAGTAGTCGAATATTTTGATGCTGATTGGGCAGTTTCTCTCTCTGATAGACGATCAACTTCAAGATATTGTGTTCTGGTTGGAGAAAACCTAGTATCTTGAAAAAGTAAGAACCAGGAGGTTATTGCTAGGTTGTTACACTTTTACCCGAACTACCATATTTACGATTTTGCCCCTGGCTCAAAAACTGAATTTTTACCTCAAGACTTTCATAATCCTTTGAAATATCCTAATTCTTCATGTATTTGAATCTAAAAATCTCAAGTATTACATCATATTTGAGTTTAAAAATCTCGGGTGTTACAAGTGTTCTCTTGCAAAACAACCTCAATCTCACCATCTTGTTCAATCTTATAAGCCATCTAAACTATTTCATTTGATCCATAGTGACATTTAGGGTCCTTCTAAACACCCTAATACCTATGATTCTAGATGGTTTATAACATTCATTGATGATCATTTTGGAGCTTGGTGAGTGTATCTTAGGAAGGAAAAATCAGAAGCTAGCAACATTTTCAAAAGATTTTACAAATTCATTTTGAATATGTTCCAAACTTCTATTCATATCCTTCAGACTGATAATGGTCAAGAATATTTATCTCATAACTTTACTAACTACTTGTCCAAACATGGTATTTTCATCAAAGCTCATGTCCATACACACCACAACAAAATGGTGTGGTCGAAAGAAAAAATAGACATCTCTTAAAAGTGGCTCGAGTTATGATGTTTACTACCAATGTTCCTCATTTCTATTGGGGGAAAGTTATTCTTACAGCTGCTTATTTGATCAATCAACTCCCTTATGAAACCCTAAAATTTAGAACTCCTCTTGATACCTTTCGTAATCTATATCCAAATGCTTCCTTTCTATCTTTAATTAATCCTAAGGTATTTGGGCATATTATGTATGTTCACAACAATAATCTCTCTCGGACCAAATTAGACCCCAAAGCTCTTAAGTGTATCTTTGTTGGGTATTCTCCTTCCCAAAAAGGATACAAGTGCCATTGTCCTACCAACCAAAAATTCTTTGTGTCCGCTGATGTCACCTTCTATGAGGATCTTCCATTTTATCAGTCTACAACTTCTTTAGAAGAGACTAATAGTCCACAATGGGATCCTCTTATTTCTCTTCCCTCTCTTGATCCTACACTGCCAATATGTTCTCAAGGGGGAGCATCCTTAGCATCAACTCCTAACAACATACTGACAGAACCTATCTCTTCTAATTCTTCTGATCTTCATCCCCCTAATCCTTCTTTTCCCTCCCCTATTACCTCTAAGCATGAGATTATAGTCCCTATCCCCATTATTCTCAAAATCCAGCAGACAACAATCCTCTACTTGTTTATTCCAGATGACTTAAAGGCTATCTGGAGCCTCAGCATAGTCAACCATCCCTTCCAAAGGCTAGTCCATCAGAGGATAACATTGTTGCTACAACACTCACAACAGTGCTACAAAAGGGGATAATCTGGATTGGGTTGTGCCTATAGCTCTACGAAAAGGGACAAGATCACGTGTCAAGTGCCCTATGTCTAATCATTTGACTTATGTAAAATAGTCTCCTCAGTTCAGAGGGTTTAATGCAAAAATTGACAGCATTGAAATTCCAAAAAATATCTAAGGTGCTATGAATGATCCTAAGTGGAAGGCTATTGTTATGGAAGAAATGACTGCCTTAGTTGAAAATGATACTTGTGATATTGTGAAACTACCTTCAAACAAGAAGTTAGTGGGTATTTATTGTGAAACATAATACAGATGGGAGTGTTGAAAGATATAAGACTTGGTGTTCTAAAACACGCTAGGCGCTAGTCAAGCATCACATTGGGGCCTATTGCCTAGGTGGGGCTGTCAAAATGCAAGATCCCTCTAATTCAAACCCTACTTCCACCTCCCAAAGTATTCCTAAGCTTCCCACGACGTCCTTTGGGAACCCCTTTGGCATCTTCAGGGCCGCTCACCACCAGTGAGCCCACTCTGAGGTGAACTTCCGCTTACCTGACGACTTGAGAAGCTTGGATCGAAGAATAATACGTTATTCACTTATATGGACGTTGAGAAGCTCGAATCCAGCTCTGTCAATGGCAGCAATCGTCGGATTGACAATGCTAGTGGTAGTAGAGGTGGAGGGGGAATGAGGCTTAATCAAGACTGGCGCCTAGGATATCGATTAGCATAAGGACGCCTTTTTGAACACTAATCAGGCTAAATTAGTGGCCCAAAGGTTTACACAAACCTATGGGATTGACTATGAGGAGACTTTTGCTCCTATGGCTAAGCTTAATTCCATTCAGGTATTACTCTCTATCATAACATATATAAGCTTTTTAGGAAAACCACTCACCTTAACTTAGCCTCTCAAGCTTTCTCAAAATCTGTGCCCTGACCTCGAAATGTGCCCAAATATTTTCTTTGCCAAAATCTCTGAAATATTTATAAAATGTGATTTCCAATTTTTCTATTATTTTTCCTTTACTTTTTTTTTTCTTTTTTTCTTCTTCTTCTTCTTCTTCTCTGTTACCTCCTCCAGCACATGGACAGCCTCGTGCTAATCGTCACACCCCACACTACCGACCGCCTTTGCCCACGCCGGCCGTCTCCCAAGCCTCTGTCAACCACCCCAACCTTGTCAATCGTCGTTGTGGCCACTGTCAGCCACCCCCTGGTCACTGCTAAAGCTTACGGTGTGCTGCTATGGCCACTTTAAGCTTACGGTCATGGCTGCCGCTTGTTGTATGACCAATTTTGATTGCCTCCTGCCTCGCTGACCACTACACTAGCCTCCTCCGTGCGCCCTCTGTCGCTGACCAGCTGCTGCAACAACAACTTCGTTGTTGCTATGGCTACACCTAGCTTGCAGTTGTAGCTCATTTCGGCCGCCTCTGACCACCATTTCAGCTATCGTCGTTGCTGCTTGCTTCCATCGACTCTCTTTTCATTTCCTTCCAAGCTCTTAGCCATTTGCTCACTGCAAATCTCTCAACCCAAGCTTTCTGTATCTCCTTCCATTCCATTTTCTCCTTACTTACTTCCCTATTTATAGCCAATGCACCGACTGACCATCACTTTCTCTTTCGACATTTCTCTCAAAGTCTCGGCAATCTCTCAATCCAATGCCCTCAAATGCTACAAAGCTTATCCCCAAGTCTCACACCCCAATGCCCTCAAATGCTGTAAAATTTGCCCACATGTCTCAGGCGCATACATACATATATATGTGTGTGTGTGTAAATTACATATTTTTCGCCACCAATTCTCCTTAATTGCTCTTAGGGATTTGATAATTACACTAGAAATTTTGATAATAGCTCTTAGACCCTTCAATGCCTTAAACAATTACCCTCAAGCCACACAATATCTTGATTTATCAAAATTAATAATGGACATTTACTTGATATAGACCGATTTCATCCCTGGGCCCTTACAGGACCTTTGTTTCATCCTGAAACCACTTTAGGGTTGATCCTTACGAAAAATTGAATCCCTCTCAGGGTTCCATAAACCTTTCGGAGGTCCTTTATGATCATTCATTTTTTTTATTTCTTTCGATGCCATAAATCCTATCTTAGGATGCTTGTTAATACCATATCATTTTCTTTAGATATCTCGGCTCTAGTGCACTCCTTGCAGTCAATTTGATCACTCATAATTATGAAAAATTACACTAAAATCCTCAAAGCTTCTGTAAATTTCATTTTTTCTCCAAGATAAATTACTCTTGAGTCCTTTGAAAATTCTCAGGTATTACATACGTTGCCACCGCCGATAACTTTGCCATGACTGGTTAGATAGCGACAGTATTTGTAATACAGTCATGTAGATCGCACAGAAAAATTTGCAATATATGTAAACAGATATCAAGTTAGGGTTCTATATGAATATGTGTTTGGCTCTGATACCACATGTTAGATAAATACTTTTATAGAATATATGAAATTCATGTATCATATAGAACACCAAATGTAATACCCTGAAAGCCCAAGGTCAGGTCTAAAAAGGGACTATAGAGAAAGTTAGTATAAATCGATGATAGTAACAAAGGAAACAACACCAGCTGGATATCTTTTGGGATAAATGTGGATAAAGAACTCTAGGGTTGAGCGTGCTTGACCTAGGATAGCTCAAGGATGGGTGACCCCTAGGAAGTTCGTGTAAGCCCATCAGGGTAAGTAAGTTGATTCGATCCTTTCTATCGCTCGATGTGGGATGTTACAGGTGGTATAAGGGCTGACCCTTGGAGAAGGCAGTCCGATGATGACGGGGAGTAGCGTCGGAGCACGAGGGCCTGAACAAAGAGCAGCTCCTGACAGGCTTCTAGGATGGCAGCCCCTAAATGGGAGAAGATTTGGGACTAGTTGTAAGGTCACATGACGAGAACATCATATGCTCAAGGAAGGGAGAATGTAATACCCCAAGAGCCCAAGGTCAAGTCCAAGAAGGGACTCTAGAGAAAGGTAGTATATATCGAGGATAGTAAGGAATGAAACAACACCAGCTGGATACCTTTTGGACTGAATGTCGATAAAGAACTCTTGTATTGAGCGTGCTTGAGCTACGGTAGCTCAAGGATGGGTGACCCTTGGGAAGTTCACGTAGGCCCATCAGGGTAAGTTGATCTAATCCTTCCTATCGCTTGATGCAGGATGTTACACCAAAAGATCAAGGAAAAAGAATACCTTTGAAATCCATGACTAGTGAAAAAAACCGAGTTGAACAGAAAGCACAAATGCACAAACCTCAAGCCATATCTTCCTCTTCTTCTCTTTTATCATGTCTGAGTCAGTTCTCAATGGGTACAAGACGATGTGATAGATTCAATAGAGAGAAGAGGGGACCTAGCCTCCTACTTATAATGCTAGTAGAATTATACCCATCATAAAACATTATTGGGCCTTCACTTATTCCACAAATCAAAGATAAATGGGCCTAAATCCATAAAGGTGCACCAAGCCTAATATACTAATTATGATCACATATAATCCATTAGATCACCAGGTAATATTAAGCTCCAGCCAATTCTTTCCTTTTCTCCTCTTTATGATTTTGTTGTTTTTGTCATTTTCCCTCTATAATAATCCTAGTTTGTAATAGGGCGGCGTTAAAGTAGTCATTGTAAAAAGTTTTGAATGGATCTATCATAGTAATTTGGAGGGAATTGGAATTATTCCATTATGCTTCAAGGCTAGTCAGGATGTCGACCCCCTTGGACTGACGGGTCATGAAGGTTATACTATTGACCTCCTAAGCAAAATCGATGAGATTAAACCTGGTCAAGATGTTACTGTTAGGACAGACACTAAAAAATCTTTCACCTAAACTATTTGCTTTGATACTGAGGTACCTCCTACTTTCTCTTGTTTGGTTTTATTACCATTACATTGAAAGACAATTTTGTAGGCAAAGTCTCGTTATGAATGAAACATAAAAATTGAAGGGCAAGAAACATTGACATAGAGAGGTAATCTGCATGATTATGAAATTAGTTTGTTTCTTCATGTTCAGAATGTAGGAATATTACTGTGTTGCTAGGAAATTAGTTGTCCAATGTCAAAGGAATTCCATCTTAGCTTAAAACAAAATCTCTATGTACTTGAGGCATAGGCAAATCCTTCGCACCACCCTCTTCTAAGCAGCAACAACACAGCAAGCATTGACCCCATTATGTGGGGTCAACAATAGGAATTCTAGCACGCCAATCATTTTTATGTATGACTATATCTTTTATAAAGTTGTCTTCCATTTCATCCACTCTTCTAAGGAGCCTCTATCAGTTTTCTTTTGAACAAATCCTTCTTAATCATGTCAAACATAGTTTATCTTCAATAAAAGTCACTCTAATTTTATTACAAATGATCTCATTTTAATTTTATTTTTTCTTATACGGCTGTACATCAATCATAACTTTCTCATCTCCATTACAATCATATTTTACACATTATGCTTTATTACCCAACAATTTGTGTGATAAAACAAAGTTAATCTTCTAAATTTTTTTCGTTTAGATTTGAATGTGTCTTACCATCATGTAAAATGTCAAAGGGACATTTCCATTTCAACCTTCCTAACTATTTTTTTTTTTGGGGGGGGGGGGGGTGTTGGGGGGGACTCATTTAAGCTTCCCACCTTAATTCTATAAATAACATCCTCATCACTCTTTTCATTCTTTTGAATGACTCATCCTAGATATATAAATTCATCTTTTTCCCTTGGGATGACTTGCTTTTTAAGTTTCTCCATAACATCGTCTATACTTGTACTTTTAATAAATTTACATTCCATATATTGAGTTTCCAATTTGCCTCATATAAAACCTCTAACATTCTAACATATTCCTTTATATCTCCAAGTTTAGTACTACTTACTTATCCTTTTGTCTCTAAACCCCAAACTCCACTAATAAAAAAAGAAAAGTGATGGGAAGTATTTTAGTTGATAGTATATGATTTTATGCATGCGTAAGTCTAAGTTCTGTATTTGATGTTTTCTTCATGTAATGCACTTGATCACATCTCTAGTTTTTACAATAGTGGTATGCTTTATTTATGTCTCAGTCTCTGTTAGTGCTCCTCTATCTAGATCGTGGATCTTATACCATGTTTGCAAGAAATTAAGAAATTCCTTTGTTGTTTGCATCAACAGGAAGAGTTGGCTTATTTTAACCAAGGAGGCATACTTCCATACGTCATTTGACAATTGATCAAACAATAACTGGCTAATTAAATAATTAATGTGTTCAGCAACCTATGAGTTCCCCAATTCAGTTTAGTTTTACTCTTCGATTTGGTTCATTTTTGTTTCTCAATTTGGTTTGGTTTGTTAGTTACCAAATCAATCATTTAAACAACCCTAGTTGTCTATTTGGTTGTTTCCAAATCCCACATTGGAAGATGTGGGTTGTGGGGGGTTTTCTTTTTGCTATAAATAAGCCCTCTCCGCTCTTATGTATATCCACCCCACAACTGTATTTCTCTCTCTCTCTGTCTCTCTTTGTAGTTTTCTCTTTGAAGTTAGTGAAATATTTTTTGGTGGTGTCCGTGGACGTAAGCTAAATTGGTTGAACCTTGTTAATTTTTAGTATTTTATTTATTTTTATATTCAATAGTCTTTGTTGGGTACTATTTCTAGTGAGGTTGATTTTGGGAAAAATAGCTTGATTTTCCTAACAATTGGTATCAAAGCCAAGGTTTCTTAATATGCTCTATGGTTGTAACTATGTCTGATCTTCCACATCAGAAAAGATTTTCTTGGATTGTTCTGCTTTGATAACTATTGAATATAGAAGATGGCAGAAATGGTAGGCGGAAAGAGTTCAAAACCATCCACATTGGGAGCTTCTTCTTCATCTACTTGGGTGAGAAATTTGGCGAATACAAGAGTTCCAATAGAGGTGTTTGACAGTTAGGGCTGTAACGCCCTGTCCCGCCGGACCGCGTCACTATGTTGGGGCCCATCGCATACATACATAATCCCTTTTCCCTTATACATTTCTCACACCTGAAATATCATATTTCAAAGGAAAACCCCCTAGCATATTATTTAAAAATGTGAAAGCGATAATTGAAACTGATATGGTACATAATCAATTCACTTATATCATAAAGAATCCATATCATATATTAAACATCATATCTTTAACAGCCTCAATACATGGAGACACGTTTCCCGAGATAACATCTAAACACTCTAGGTGCAATCATTTGATACCTTGAACACATAGCCATTTCTTGACGCATTTGAAAACATATATGGATAGTCAAAATACAAGAACCACTTGCTGAATCCATCGGCCACGCCATCACGTGGCGTCATATCTCAACCTGCTCCTTACCCTAACTGCAAATCTCAACTGGAACATTGAATGTTCCAGGGGCATAACCCATTAGAAGATGAAACTTCTCGTGAGGGCCCAAAAACATATATATGTGTTGTGCCAAAGAAATTGAGGGAAGGAATTAAAATATTCCTTAAGCAAATTAAATTCACGATAGTGTGCTGCAAGGCCCCCAACAGAGGGGCTCGAGGTAAACTGATGTGAGCCCAAGCTATTTAGGCTTGCGGCAACAGATCACCAAGAGATGGGCTTGCTGGAAACTATTGCCATGAGTCGGATATTTAGGTTCGCGGCAATAGACGCGCTACAACCTCGCAACACAATGACGCAAGCCCCTATTAGCGGGGCTTGCGATCGTAAGTCGTGCCGCACCTACTGCTAGCCCCCAACAGTGATGGTTCGCAGCAATAATACTTTTCTGTGACCTTATGGCTCGCGGTGCAGTGCTCAGACCCCAAAGCCTTCGTGACAACTTGCGGTAGTGTGCGCCTTCCGAGAAAACCAAAAGGTCCATCCAAGAGAGGCCACGTGTCAGCACCAAGTACCCTTGAAAATCGTGCCCTCTAAATACCCAGCTAGAAGACAATGAACAAGACTTCCGATTTTGGTAAAATTTACACTTTGAATGCACATTTACAATTTTCGAGAATAGTCATTAGGATTCGGGACTGACTGTGGCATTGGAGGGTCTTCGCGGGGAAGATTCCCGCGAGCCTTCTAACCCCTTTTCTCAGTGCTAATAGGGCCAAATCCTTGCAGCTGACTTAGCGGCGAAGCTTGTGGCGAAGCTAGAGGAAAAGGCAAGTGGCAAATCTAGTGGCAAAAACTTGTGGCGAAACAAATGGCAAAAGCTTATGGTGAAGCTAGTGGCAAAAGCAAGTGACGAAGCTAGTGGCGAAGCTAGTGGCAAAAGCTAGTGGAAAGGCTTGTGGCGAAGCTAGTGGCAAAAGTTTGTGGCGAATCCTTATGGCGAGCATCCTAGCGGCGAACTCCCTCGAAGTAGTTTCTCTTACGACAACCTAATTTCGCTCGACAGCAAGCTCGAGTGGACCCCGCATCACAAATTTTAATTGTTGTATTTTGGCAACAACAATATGAATGCATGATGCAATAACATGAACAACATTTGTCCTTAGTGTAACTTCTCTGACCCACAAGCTCGGCTAGGAATCCTAGGCAAATCCCGAACCTGTATAGGATAAGCCTAACGTTATTCCCTTAATGCCCTTGGTTCATTATGGCCACACTCTGGCGACGACATCTCATTCTCATACACAAATATCAATATGACAATAATATCGTGTCATGCAAATATCACGACTTTCCGTGTAATATGACAAAATGATCATAACATTCATAAATATCATGCTTATATAACAAACATATCATAAATATAAATTCTTGTGAGAAAACCACTCACCTTTTGCCCAAAGATCAAGACACCTCGAAAATCGCCCATTGCCTTGATATGCGTACCTGACCTCGATTCTCGTGCCAACTCTCAAAAGTTGCACCAATCACTTTTTCTCGATCACCTCAATCATAAAAATGATATTTTATCATTAAATATCTCAAAATTTCATTTATTTCATTTTCTTCCAATTTTCCTTTATTTTTTCTTCTAACAATCCCAATAAATACCATTGGGTCTATTTCCTCAAATCTTTTTCCACAACAATTCATAATAGACTATGAACTTTAAAGGAAAAATACTAGACATACCCAGATATTGCATTTTCACACAAAATGAGGCTATTCGATGCTAAAATTGAGACATCAGGAAGTCCAAACCCAAATCTTTTTGCACGGACCTCCATAAAATATTTTTCTCGATTTTTGGGAATTTTTACAAAATTTTTTGGCTTATTGCACTTTGGCCCCTCAACTTTCGGCTATTCTTATTTTGGCCCTTCTCACTTAACCCCTCAACTTTCCTTTATTACATTTAAGACCCTAAAGTCTTAAAACATCATTTTGACCCTCGAAGATTTCAAAACAACCTCGTTTCGGCCTCCTTCTAGCAATTTTAGAAAACTGTATTTAGGTCTTAATCTTTGTTTTGGCCCTAAACCCATTTGTTTCTTCCTGAAACCTCTGAAGGGTTATTCCTCATGAAAAAATGAAGCTCCCTCTAGCTTCTGTTGACTTTCAGGAAGTCGCCTATGACAATTCGATTTTGCAACTTAATTAGCAGGCCTTTTTAGCTATCCCAAAAACTGTTCCCGATCTCATTTCTTTATGTCCCATAAATCATGCCTCGAGATGCTCATCAAAGTCATATCATTTTCTTTTGGCGTCTCGACTTCAGGGTACTCCCTGCAGTCGATTCGATCATTTATACGGTAATAAATTACCCTTATACCCTCAATTTATCCTTAAATTCTATTTTTTCCCCAAGATAAATTACCCTTGAGTCCTTTAGAATTTCTCGGGTATTACAAGGGTCATTTTAACATGTGACAATGCGAGGTTCTAGACGCTTTCTTTCGACAAGGTCTAGATATCACCATTGAGGAAAAGAAATCAGATCATATTAAAGAAAAAAAAATGGAATACCATTAATCGATTGGAGTGTGGTACAATTCGATCATGTATATCCAGAGAGTAGAAGTATGCATTTTTGAAAGAAACTTCTGCCAGTACACTATGGAACGCATTGGAGGAAAAGTTTTTGAAAAAAAGCAATCAAAATAAGCTCTACATAAAAAAGAGATTATTCCTATAATACCCTAAATCATCGTGAATAATAATTTGGTATTATTAGAATTATGACGTTAAGCGATAAATTAAATTTAATAATTTATATGAAGTGAATTACAAATGTTGAGATATAATCAAAGCATAAAATTTGAAATATATGATAAAAATATAAATCTGTATGTATTAGAGTATATGAATAGATATATATGTATATAAATAAGTAAGTATATGTGTATATGTATAAATATGTGTATATACCGTAGGTATATATATAAAGGTGTATAAATATGTGTACATACCGTAGGTATATATATAAAGGTGCATAGGTATATATGTGTATATATATATATAAAAAGAAAAAAAATCCAGAAAATCTGGATTGTATCAAAGCAGACTTGTGGCCAGAGCATGGTCGCGCCTGCAATCGGACATCTAGGGTTAAGGAGGGGTTTTAATGCTTGCAAGGACGTCGGGTATGGCTTCTAGGGCACGTGGGTGCCTCGATGAGACGTTCCGCGGTGGAGTTTTGGCTATAAATAGCCGAGGTCGAGCGAAGCTTTTCATCCGAGAGTTTAATTCATAGATCGCTCGATTTGGGTAGTATTTGAGAGCTTGTGAGTGAGCTCTTGGTTCTTGCTTCGTGGGCAATATTTCTGGTAATTTTGGTGGCCAACGGAGCAGTGAAGAAGGAGGAATCGAGCTCGTCGAAAAACGCGCAACTCGACGGAGCCGCGCCTTCAATCGACGAATCGAGGTTTTTTTATGCTTTTTTCTTGTTTTCAAGACTGTTTTTGGAATCAGAGGGTCAAAAATAAGGGGGAGGGGAGTTTTTTTTTTAAGCTCGGAACAGCTGAGGCGTCGCCAATGGTGAAGTGGTCGCCGAAGAAAACGCCCACAGGCTACACGCGCCCGCGAGCAGGAAGGAGCATAGCCTTCACGCGCCCGGCAGAAAAAAAAAAGAAAAGAAAAAAAGAAAATAAAGAAAAGAAATAAAGAAAAAATAAAAATAAAAGAAATAAAATTTTGCAAAACATTTTATTAAATCTGGAATTTTGTTTTTGTCATATTTTGTGAAAAATATTTCTGGAAAATTTTAAATTAGCCATTTATTTAAATAGTTCTTCTATTATGGGAATAAGGAAAAATAGGAATTTAATTCAAAAAATTCCAAGAAAATTTCAGAATGTTAGAAATATTATTTAAGGAATATTAGTAAAGAGAAATTAGATTTTATGAAAGTTTAGATAATTTTTATGCAATTTTTGAAAAGAAAAGACTTAGAAATAAAAGAAATATTGAAGAAATTATGAAAAATAGTAAAATGATATTCTAAAAATAAATTTAATGTTTTAGGAGTCCTTGACGTCGAGAAGATTAAGAAATAGTTGCTCGGCACGATTTTTGAGACTGACACGCCTTTCGAGATAACTTATCAGTAAGTGTACCGTTTCAAACTTAGCATGATTATAAATGTTTATCTTCGAGAATGGTTACATCATATTGACATACTATGAAATGTACCCATCACGTAGATTGCATCCATGACATGATTATGAAATGCATAAATGCACGTTGATGTCATTGATCACACGCATATGAGGCTGTAGGGAGTACGAAGTGGCACCGCTGCCTTACCAAGGGTGCACCCATACACCCCGGCTTAGAAAGAGGTGGCCGCTAAAATGGTAGGTAGCATGAGGGGTGCAGTTGACACCTACGATGAAAGACATTGCATACACACATGACATAGCATTATGTAACCTTACTTAAATGGTTCATCATCTAACTTGGGTTCGCCCCTGGAATATTCAACGTTCCAGTCGGGACTTGCAGTGATGATGTCGAGGTTGGAGATGTTTTGTGACGCGAGACATTAGGAAACGAGGAAATGTGCCATGTTATATTGTAATATGAATAGTTTAAGAATTATGTACATTTGTTTTATTTTCAGAAGCTTATGTAATAACTTTGTAATAAATACTATGTCCAGTTATTCATGTATGTATTACCATGAGCATGTTCAATTCAGCTTCCACTTTGTATTTATTTTCTAGTGTAAACATCTCGTCTTGCACTAGATAAGGTTTTAGGGAATTTCGGGAATAATGTGACCTAGAAAAAAAAAAAAGAGATCAAATTTCCTAAGGCATAACACGCCCTGATAAAGTGGGTTGTTACAGTTGGTATCAGAGCCCAAACCAAGTAGAGTACCTTGAAAGGAAAACTTAGATTGAACTTAGCACTTATATCGAGAATCTAAGAAGGTGGGAAGTACCAACTCCAAGGCAGTAAGGGTACTAACGGAAGTTGTGATGACAAGATGGCGAGAAATTTCTCTGAGCAGGTCTTGGTCGATCATTGGGCACATCGACTTGACAATCAGATCCTGGAACCAAATGAGGGTATCATGGAACATCTAGTTCAAATCGAAGAGATCGTTGATGACGTACCCCCGAGCTACCGACTCTGGCCCGACCTAGTCTAGTTCCAGATAAACATGATGGTCGGTGTCTTGGAAGGTGACCTGCAGGATTTTGTAGACTGGGTCCGGCAGGAGGGCGAGCAATTCCCCGAATTTCGCCTGTATTGCCAATGAGTTAGTGAACAATTGGTAGAGTTGTACGAGCCGGTGTTAGCAGATGAGCCCAACGAAGAAATGGGAGACCCGCTCGAGGAGGAAGAGGGAGAAGCAATGGAGAACTCGATCAAGGCAGGAGAAGCAGGAGAGATGGGAGATCCGATTGAAGCAGAAGAAGAAGACAACATACCTATATTCTGGGCCGAATATGACCTTCTTGAGTTCGAGGACACGGACTCCTAGGATGAGAAGGAGATTGAGGAAGTGATGGACGATCCCGAGGCACCACCATACGAGTCTGAAGATGAGAAGAATGTTTGGATATGGAGGTCATCGGGACCAAAGTAGATCTAACTAGGAATGTTCTAACTATCTACGTAACTTGTGTAGTGGTTGTTTATATAGCTGATGTAGTATGTACCTATGACATTTTGCAGTTGAATGTATGATATTTGCAGAATTAATGGAGAATTAACCTTATCAAATGGCAAGACCCTGTTATCTAATGCAGAATGCTACTTTCTTTTCAGATGGTGAATACTCAAAGGAGGTTAGCAGTAGAACCTAGGACGCCTAACCAACAAGCTGGCAATACAGAAGGAAACACAAGTGGGCACCCGGAAGGCGACTCCAGCCAGGAGATTGGGAGTAGTCGACTATATCAAATGGAACGAATATTGGGGAGCGTGGTGGGATTCATACAAGAGACTCACTCCCGGGACGGTCATGCGAGTAACATGCTCGACCTTTACCGACAGCAGAACCCTCCCATCTTTCAAGGGAAACTTGGTGCCAACCCCAGTGAAAGGGAATTCTGGATCGAGCAAACGCAAAAGCTGCTAGACCACCTACATTGTGGAGAAGAAGAGAAAGTTAACTGTGCCACTTTCATGCTACAAGATGAGGCAGATAGATGGTGGAAAGGAGTCAAGAAGACAATGACCCCTCGAGCTAGAGCACCCTACGTCACTTTGGAGTGATTCAAGGAACTCTTCAATAAGAAGTACTTTCCCCTGAATTTAAGAATGAAGAAGGAGAGAGAATTCATGGAGCTAAAGCAAACCGGGGACATGTCTGTTGTCCAGTACGAGGATACTTTTAGCCGATTGATTTGGTACATGCCTATTTATGAAGGGGACGAAAGGATCAAAGCTTAGAAGTTTTTGGGAGGGCTGAATCTGAAGCTTCAGAGGGTGTTGAGTAGTATAAGTACTCAGTCCTATACAGAAGTGGTATTACAAGTTTTTACCACTGAGGCTAACCTAAGCCGAATCGAAGCTATCCAAGGAGAAAGTCAGTAAGGGAACGATTATAAAGTAGGCAAGAAGCTGGAACTCCAGAAGTCGAAGTTCAAGCCTGGTACTTCGTGCGCAAGATGCCAGAAGCAACACCCTAGAAGGCCGTGCCGGCTTGGAACAAAAGGTTGCTACAACTGTGGAGAAATGGGACATCTTAACCAGAACTGCCCAAAGAGAAGGATCACTTGTTACAACTGTCAACTGACATGTCATTTCGCAAAGGACTGTCCCAAGCCTCGACTGATGAGTCAACCTCAGGGGACGTCCAGAAATGCCAGAGTGCAGCAAGGAAGGGTGTTTCACCTAACACAACAAAATACGACTGAAGACCCAGCCGTAATTGAAGGTACCATGTTATTATCTAGTATTTCCATGTATGTTTTGATAGAATCAGGTGCACGTCACTCATTCATTTCACATGCATTTGCTGAAGTATTAGAAAAAAAACCATAACACTTGAATTGTCGTATGATTGTGGCAACCCCAATAGGGAAGTCTCTAGAAACTTCTTCAGGATACAAAAATAGGAAGATTCAGATAGGAGAAGTTGAGTTCCTGATGGATCTAATCCTTCTAGAATTTCAAGATTTTAATGTGATTTTAGGAATGGACTTCCTAACCAAATACAACGCTACATTGGACTGTAAAGCTAAAATAGTCTGTCTCAAGAGCAGAGACTTGAACGTCAAGTTTTGAGGGCAAAAGAGGGCAAGTGATCGGAAGTGGATCTCGGCTCTAAAGGCTGAGAAACTATTACATCAAGGAGCATAAGGATATTTGGCTTGTGTCCAAGAGAAAAATGAGGAGCCGTTAAAAATTGAAGAAGTACGAATCGTTAGAGAGTTCGGGGATGTGTTTCCCGAAGAATTGCCTGGATTGCCACCCCAATGAGAGATCGAGTTTTCGATAGAAATCGTGCCAGGGGCAAATCTGGTTTCAATACCCTCGTATAAAATGGCTCCTGCAGAATTAAGAGAATTAAATACCCAACTTCAAGAGTTGTTGGACAAGGGGTTCATCAGACTAAGTATGTCGCCATGGGGTGCACCAGTACTCTTTGTCAAGAAAAAGGACGGGAGTCTGAGGATGTGTATCGACTATCGACAGCTAAACAAGATAGCGGTCAAGAATAAGTACCCACTCCCCAAAATAGAGGTGCTATTTGACCAGTTACAAGGAGCCAAGGTTTTTTCAAAAATTGACTTGAGATCAGGATATTACCAACTGAGGATCAAGGCAGAAGATGTATCCAAGACAGCTTTTCGTTCTCGATACGAGCACTACAAATTCTTGGTAATGCCGTTCGGGCTAACCAATGCTCCAACAGCTTTTATGGACACTATGAATAGAGTCTTCAGACCATTCTTGGACAAATTTGTGATCGTGTTTATAGACGACACATACTGATATACTCTCCCTCGGAAGAAGAGCACAAATCACATTTAAGGGTAATATTGCAAACGTTGCAAGCACATAAGCTGTATGCCAAATTCTCAAAATGTGAATTTTGGTTATACCAGGTGGCATTTTTAGGGCATGTTATATCGACCGAAGGAATATCAGTCGACCCAGCCAAGATAGCAGCTGTGATGAATTGGAAGAAACCTCGGTCGGTTACCGAAGTTAAGAGTTTTTTGGGATTAGCTGAATATTATAGAAAGTTCATAGAAGGGTTTTCCAAGATTGCAGCACCCCTCACCAAGTTAACTCAGAAAGGGGTAAAGTTTGACCAGAGTGAACGGTGCAAAGAAAGTTTTCAGACACTCAAGGATAAGCTAACAACCGCCCCAGTACTGGCTATGCCAAATGGATCAGGAGAATTTATGGTGTACACTGACGCCTCAAGAAATGGGTTGGGGTATGTGCTGATGTAGCACGGTAGAGTCATTGCCTATGGATCCCAATAGCTCAATAACCACGAGAGAAACTACTCGACTCATGATTTGGAATTGGTTGCTGTAGTATTTGCCTTAAAAATTTGGAGACAATATTTTTATGGCGAGAAGTTTGAAATTTTTACTGATCATAAGAGTTTATAATACGCCTTTTCGAAAAAAGAATTAAACGTGAGGCAACGGAGATGGATGGAGCTGTTAAAAGATTACAACTGTACTATTCAATACCATCCCGGTAAAGCTAATGTTGTAGCAGATGCCCTAAGCAGGAAAGAAACCACCTGTGTGGCCGGAATGATGGTGGCATAGTGGAAGCTAGTTGAAGCTTCTAGCTTGATGACGGTAGGAGTAGTTTCTCGAGGAAACTCAGCCTACGCAGCTAGTCTCATGCTACAACCAGAATTAATGGATCAAATACGACAAGCCTACTCAGAAGATTCTCGAATTAAGATGAGGGTTGACGAGCATGGGCGAGTAAAGAGACCAGAATTTGAGGTAAGAGAAAACATCATTCGTTTTCAAGGTAGGATATATGTACCTCGTGTGAGGGAATTGCGGCAAGTAATTTTGGGAGAAGCCCACCGATCCAGGTACTCGATACACCCTAGTGCCACCAAGATGTACCAAGACTTGATGGCTGTGTATTGGTGGCCAGGAATGAAGAAAAGCATGGCAAGATACGTGAGTCAATGCGACACGTGTCAAAGAATCAAGATCGAGCATAAAAAATCAGGTGGAAGTTTACAACCATTAGAAATCCTGGAGTGGAAATGGGAACACATTACGATGGATTTCGTGGCTGGATTGCCAAGAAGTCCTAAAGGAAATGATGTTATCTGGGTGATAGTGGACAGATTGTCTAAGTCTGCTCATTTCTTGGCCATGAAAGTAAGCCAACCGATTAGCAAATTAGCCCAACAGTATGTGAACGAGTTTGTCAGATTGCATGGAGTGCCTGTAAGTATTGTGTCAGATCGTGACCCAAGATTCACATCTAAGTTTTAGGGAAGCTTAGAGAAATGTTTAGGTACTCAGTTTAGGCTAAGTACATCCTATCATCCCCAGACTGATGGTCAATCAGAAAGAACCATTCAAACTCTAAAGGATATGTTGCGTGCCTGTGCTATTGATTTTCTAGGTAGCTGGGAAGAGCACTTACCATTAGTAGAATTTGCTTACAATAACAACTACCACAGTAGCATTGGAATGGCTCCCTATGAAGCCCTATATGGAAGAAAATGTAGGTCCCCGATATGTTGGACTGAGGTAGGTGAACGTCAAATCTTAGGACCTGAGAT
This sequence comes from Diospyros kaki, assembly GCA_036245055.1. NCBI lineage: Eukaryota > Viridiplantae > Streptophyta > Magnoliopsida > Ericales > Ebenaceae > Diospyros > Diospyros kaki. The sequence goes on from BSEG01000010.1 coordinate 9,819,078, forward strand.
AGTTCAGGAAACGACAGAAAAGATAAAAATCATTCAAGAGAGAATTAAGGAAACTCAGAATCCCCAGAAATCCTACGCAGATACAAGAAGAAGGAAATTGGAGTTCCAAGTAGGCGACAAGGTATACCTAAAGACATCTCCACCAAGAATGGTGACCAGAAGCAATAAGAAAAAGGGCAAGTTAAGCCCCCAGTATATAGGTCCATATGATATAGTGGAAAGAATTTGACCAGTCGCTTATCGACTTGCTCTTCCCTTGGCTCTATCAAACCTCCATGACGTGTTTCATGTATCGCAACTTCGTAAACATGAGCCAGATCCCTCCCAGGTAATGCCAGCTGAAACTATCGAGATTTAAGAGAATCTCTCATACGTTGAGAAACCAGTCAGAATTTTGGATCGTAGGGATCAGGTCCTGAGAAGCAAGTCAATTCCTCTGGTGCAAGTTTTGTGGAGAAACCCGGTAAGTGAGGAGATAACTTGGGAGCGAGAAGAAGATATGAAGCTTAATTTCCCATACCTTTTTGAAGATGCAATGAGAGAAGAATGATCAAATTTTGAGGACGAAATTTTTGTAAGGAGGGGAGAATATAATACCCTAAGTCATTGTGAATAATAATTTGGTATTATTAGAATTATGACGTTAAGCGATAAATTAAATTTAATAATTTATATGAAGTCAATAACAAATGTTGAGATACAATCATAGCATATAATTTGAAATATATGATAAAAATATAAATCTGTATGTATTAGAGTATATGAATAGATATATATATATAAATAAGTATATGTGTATATGTATAAATATGTGTACATACCGTAGGTATATATATAAAGGTGTATAGGTATATATGTATATATATATATAAAAAAAAAGCAAAAAAATCCAGAAAATCTGGATTGTATCAGAGCAGACACGCAGCCAAAGCATGGTCGCGCCTGCAATCGGGCATCTAGGGTTAAGGGGGGTTTTAATGCTTGCAAGGACGTCAGGTATGGCTTCTAGGGCACGTGCGTGCCTCGATGGGACGTTCCGCGGCGGAGTTTTGGCTATAAATAGCCGAGGTTGAGCGAACCTTTTTATCCGAGAGTTTAATTCATAGATCGCTCGATTTGGGTAGTATTTGAGAGCTTGGTGAGTGAGGTCTTGGTCCTTGCTTCGTGGGCAACATTTCTGGTAATTTTGGTGGCCAACGAAGCAGTGAAGGAGGAATCGAGCTCGTTGGAAAATGCGCAACTCGCCGGAGCCACGCCTTCAATCGACGAATCGAGGTATTTTTTTATGTTTTTTTTCTCGTTTTTAAGGTTGTTTTTAGAATCAGAGGGTCAAAAATAAGGGGGAGAAGAGTTCTTTTTGAAGCTCGGAGCAGCTGAGGCGTTGCCGGCGGCAAAATGGCCGCCGGAGAAAACGCCCCCAGTCGGGCGTGTGTAGCTATGCACCTGTGAGTAGGAAGAAGGCGCATGGCCTTCACGCGCCCGGCAGAAAATAAAAAATAATAAAAAAATAAGAAAAGAAATAAAGAAAAAATAAAAATAAAAGAAATAAAATTTTGCAAAAAATTTTATTAAATCTGGAATTTTGTTTATGTCATATTTTGTGAAAAATATTTCTAGAAAATGTTAAATTAGTCATTTATTTAAATAGTTCTTCTATTATGGAAATAAAGAAAAATAGGAATTTAATTCAAAAAATTCCAAGAAAATTTCAGAATGTTATAAATATTATTTAAGGGATATTAGTAAAGAGAAATTAGATTTTATGAAAGTTTAGATAATTTTTATGCAATTTTTGAAAAGATAAGACTTAGAAATAAAAGAAAAATTGAAGAATTATGAAAAATAGTAAAATGATATTCTAAAAATAAGTTTAATGTTTTAGGAGTCTTTGAGGGAGAGAAGATTAAGAAATAGTCGCTCGACACGATTTTCGAGGCCAACATGCATTTCGAGACAACTTAGCAGTAAGTGTACCGTTTCAAGTTTAGCATGATTATAAATGTTTATCTTCGAGAATGCTTACATCATATTGATATACTATGACATGTACCCATCATGTAGATTGTATCCATGACATGATTATGAAATGCATAAATACACGTTGATGTCATTGATCACACGCATATGAGGCCGTATGGAGTACGAACTGGCACCACTGCCTTACCAAGGGTGCACTCATACACCCCGGCTTCGAAAGAGGTGGCCGCTAAAATGGTAGGTAGTATGAGGGATGCAGTTGACACCTACGATGAAAGACATTACATACACACATGACATAGCATTATGTACCCTTACTTAGATGGTTTATCATCTAACATGGGTTCGTCCCTGGAATATTCAATGTTCCAGTCGAGACTTGCAGTGATGATACCAAGGTTGGAGATGTGTAGTGACGCGAGACGTCAGGAAACGAGGAAATGTGCCATGTTATGTTATAATATGAATAGTTTAAGAATTATGTACATTTATTTTATTTTTAGAAACTTATGTAATAACTTTGTAATAAATACTATGTCCAGTTATTCATGTATGTATTGCCATGAGCAGGTTCGATTCAGCTTCCGCTTTATATTTATTTTCTAGTGTAAACATCTCGTCTTGCACTAGATATGGTCTTAGGGAATTTCGAGAATAATGTGACTTAGAAAAAAAAAATAGACCAAATTTCCTAAGGCATAACACGCCTTAATAAGATGGGCTGTTACAATTCCACTTTACTTATGTTCCTAGTACCATGATAAATGACCATATCACTACCTTTAATTAGTGGGTAGCTGATTTGATAAATTTGGATGAAACGTTCAAAGATGAGGATTTGGCTTTGATGTTGTTGGGATCCCTTCCTGATGAGTTTGAATTTCTTGAAACTACTCTGCTTCACAGAAGATTTAGGTGTCTCTTAGTGAAGTTTGTGATGCTTTGTATAGCTATGAGTTGAGAAAGAAATATAAGAAAGAAGCAACACATGGCTCAGTAGAAACATTGACTGTAAGAGGCCGCTGGCAAAATCATAAGAAATGAAGGAAATAAAGATCCAATTCGAGATCCAAACCAAACAAAGATGAGTGTGCCTTTTGTCAGGAGTAAGGCCACCGGAAGAAGGTCTGTCCAAACTTAAAAGCACCTAACCAAGGGAAAGTTGTCTCAAATGTAATTGAGTTTGATAATGAATGCACAGACATTTCACTGGTTCTTACGCCTTCGACAAGCTATTCTGGTGCTTGGCTTTTGGATTCAGGTTGCAGCCACCATATGTGTCTCAATTAGGACTGGTTCTTTGACTTTCAAGAACTTGATGGAAGAGTTATTTATACCGCAAATGACACACCTTGTGAAACAATCGGAGTTAGAAAATCCATTTGAGGAATCATAATGGATCAACTAGAATATTGACAGATGTGAGATATGTGTCGAGTTTAACAAAGAATCTCATTTCTATGGGAACATTGGGATAAAGACCTGCAAAAAAATGGAGTTATGAAGGTGATCTCTAACACACTTGTATTAATGAAAGATATTTGAAAAAAGAATAACTTGTATTACTATCAAGGTAATGCAGTTATTAGGATAACAACAGTAGTAGCTTCCAACGATGACAAGGATACATAAGCAACGAAACTATGGCATATATGTTTGGGACATGCAGGTGAAAAATCTTTGCAAATTTTAGCTAAGTAAAGATTATTGGAAGGCATAAAGACCTGTAAATTAAACTTTTGTGAGCACTATGTCAAGAGGAAGTAGAGTGAAATTTGGCACTACAATCCATAATATCAAGGGTATTTTGGATTATGTTCACTCAGATGTGTGGAGACCATCCAAGCCAACATCTATGGAAGGCAAACACTACTATGTTACCTTTGTTGATGATTATTCCCGAAGAGTATGAGTGTATTCTTTAAATAAAAATGATAAAGTGTTGAGATGTTTTCTTAAATGGAAAAATATGGTAGAAACTCGGACTGGCAAAAGGATCAAATGACTCAGAACAAATAATGGTCGTGAATATAAAAATGATTCATTTGACAAAGTTTGCTAAGATGAAGGTATTGTTCGACACTTCACAGTTAGAGATACACCACAACAAAATGGGGTGACAGAGCACATGAATCAAACGTTACTGTAGAAAGTTTGATGTATATTGTCCAATGTTGGGTTGGGCAGACAATTTTGGGTTGAGCCTATGACATATGTGAGTTATCTCATTAATTGGTTACCATTAACTGTTATTTGTGAAAAAATACCTTTTGAGGTATGGTATGGAAAACCTACTAATGATTATAATTCCTTACATGTATTTGGTTCCACTACATACTATCATGTTAAGAAATCCAAGTTGAATCCAAGAATGAAGAAAGCATTGTTCATGGGGATCATTTTTGGGGTAAAAAGATACAAATTCTAGTGTCTAGAATCGAAAAAGATAATCTTTAGTAGGGACGTTACCTTTGATGAATCTACCATGTTGAAAAAGGTAACAAATGAAGTTGTACAACAGTTTAATGATGTTCCATAGCAAATGGAGTTTTAAAGAAGAATTATTAACCTAGAAATAAATAACAAATCAAGTGGAGACACTCCTGCGGTAGAGGAGTCATCAGATGAAGAAGAGGTTCTGACCCAAGAACCTCTACAGCAACAAGAATCAATAGCAATAGGAAGACCACGATGGGAGATTCAAAAACTTGATCGTTTTGTTGATATGGTAGCCTATGCATCTCTAATTGTAAATGATGACATTTCTGCCACTTATAATGAAGTTATCCAAATTTCAAAAAATGGAAAGTGGAGGAAAGCCATGAAGGAGGAAATGCAATCCTTTAGAAGAATGAGACATGGAGGCTAGCCAACTTACTGAATGGAAAGAAGGCAATTGGATACACATGGGTATATGCAAAGAATGAAGGATTTCTTAACAAGAATGATGTCCACTATAAAGCAAGGTTGGTGGCTAAAGGCTACTCTCAAACAAAAGGCATTGACTATAATGAAGTTTTTCTCTCTAGTTGTGAAACATTCCTACATTAGAATTTTGTTAGCCTTGGTAGTGCAATTGGATTTGGAACTAGTTCAAATGGATGTGAAAAATGTGTTTCTGCATGGTGACTTGGAAAAGAAAATCTATATGAATTAGCCAGAAGGATTTAGAGTTGCTAGTAAAAACAAAAATTGGTTTTGCAAACTAAACAGATCGTTGTACGGATTGAAACAATCTCTGAGGTAGTGGTACAAGCGATTTGACAATTTTATGTTAGGGCAGAGGTACACAAAAAGTAATTATGATCACTATGTGTATTTGTGAAAGCTACAAGATGGATATTTCATCTATTTTCTCTTGTATGCTGATAATTTGCTGATAGCTTCCAAGAATAGTGAAAAAATTGAAAAAATTAAAGATTCAGCTGAAAAAGGAGTTCAAAATGAAAGATTCAGGTAAAGGCAAGAAGATTATCGACGTGGAGATAATCACAGACAGGAAAAAGGGGAAGGCTTGTTTGACCCAGAAAACATATCTGAAAAAGTACTACAACGTTTTAGCACAAATAAAAAGTCAAAACCTGTGAGTACCTCGTTAGCTCCTCATTTCAAGCTTAGTGCATATTTATCTCTGAAGAATGTTGTGAAGCGAGAGTATATGTCAAAAGTTCCATATGCAAATGCTGTTAATAGCTTGATGTATACTATGGTGTGTACAAAGTCTGATATTTCACAGGTAGTTGGAGTTGTGAGTAGGCATATGCATGATTCTGGAAAGGAACATTGGCAAGTTGTGAAATGAATTCTACGGTATATTCTGAACATCGTAGATGTTGGCTTAGTGTTTGAGTGGGATGAGAAAGTTGGTAATTGCATAGTTGGTTATTGTGATTCCGACTATGCTGTTGATATAGATAAACACTAATCTACGACTGGTTACATGCTCACTTTAGCAAAGGCACTTGTCAGTTGGAAGTCTACTTTACAGTCTACAATTGCTCTATCTACCACAGAAGCAGAGTACATGGCAGTTACAGAGGCTGTGAAAGAAGCAATTTAGCTTTATGGGTAGCTTGATGAATTAGGAATCGATCAGAAGTACATCAAGGTACATTGTGACAGCCATAGTGCTATTCACTTAGCAAAGAATCAAATTTATCATGCAAAGATGAAACACATCAACGTAAGATATCACTTTGTACGAAAAATTCTTGAAGAATGAGAGATACAGATTCAAAATATGCGAACCACTGAAAATCTTGCTTATATGATGACTAAGGTTGTGACAGCGGTCAAGTTCCAACATTGTTTGAACTTGATTAATATTCTTAGTATTTGAAGTTGGTGCTTTAAAGCACGTTTGAAGACATATTGATGTAACTTCTTTGAAGAGAATTGAGGAATTTGGTTAGGATTTGAAAATTTCACCAAGGTGGAGATTTGTTGATTTGGCTATTTTTAAATCCCACATCGAAAGATATGGGTTGAGGGAGGCTCTTTTTTTGCTATAAATAAGCTATCTCTCCCCTTCTATGTATATTCAACCCACAATTGTATTTCTCTCTCTCTCTTTGTATTTTTCTCTTTGAAGTTATTGAAATATTTTTTGGTAGTGTCCAAGGACATAAACCAAATTGATCGAACCTCGTTAATTTATGTTATTCTATTTAATTTTACATTCAATAATTTTTATCGAATACTATTTGTGATGAGGTTGATTTTGGGAAAAATAGCCCGATTTTCCCAACACTAATTGCTACCATTGTAGTGAGTGCGATTTTGTGCACCTACTTTAACGTAGGTGCACGTTACCTTCATTAATTTGAATGTTATATTTGTAAATTTGGCTGCCTTCACGTCTTTGCCATTTTTCAATTTTCAAACAAAAGAAAAGTTGGATTTTGGGCAACCCAATACAATTTGTCTCCCACCATTTCTTCCTCAAACATTCTCTCTCTCTCTCCCCCACCCGCCCAATGCAATTTGTCCCCAACCATTTCTTCCTCACTCATTCTCTCTCTCTCCCTCACCCACCCATCTATCTTCTCACGACCGACATCGCCCCCACCAGCTAGTCAGTTCGCCGCCTTCACCCGCCAGTCGCACCATCACCCTCACCCGGCCACATCTTTCTTTCTCTCTCCCACGACCGACCGTTGCCTGCACCCGCCAACCGCACCGCCAGCCACGTCTCTCTTACTCTCTCCTGCCTGTTCGATTGCGTCTCCATAGATCCCGATCTAAAATGAGGTAAGTCTTCTAGTTTTATCATCCATTATTTTGCGTTTTTTGAGGGGTTTGGCCGAAAGTTAAAGTTTAAATCTACGGAGATTCAGCTGTTGGATTGTCTGGTTTTTGGGTATGTTAGTCAATGGGGATAAGGGTGTCGGGTGGTTACCTCTGATCACCGGATTGATTTTTTGCCATTTTCTGTTACAGATTCATGAATATCAAGAGAAGCCTCGATACAAATTTGCCGATTCCATTTTTTGTTATAGATTTGATCAAATTTTGTTATTTGGGTATGTAAATTGAGTACTTGAAAAGCTAGATATTAGATATCAAATTTTGTTATTTGGGTTGTAAATTTAGTACCTGAAAAGATATATTTCATGTAATGTAATTAATTTCATATTTTGGAATTTTATCAATTTTTATTTTTTGTAATGGTTGTGATTCTTATTATTTTATGAAGAATGAATAAGAATGGATCATTTTATGTTAAGCAAGCATTTCACCTGAAATTTGATTTGTATTTGCAGAGCAATAATTTAAATTTTTTTCAAAAAATATGTGATGGCAAAATGGATAACGTTTTGCCTCACTAAATTTTTTGTTATTTTTTTCTTTTATTTGGCTCATTCCGCTCCATGTGAATGATACATTGAATGTTATAATTAAAAACAAAAATATTCAAAAATAAATTATTTCTAAATATAGAGCCATTCAAATTATTTTCTACCTCAAACACAGTAATCCATCCCTTGGTTTCTTTCATCATAACCATAAGGCTCAGAGCCTCTATTATCAAAATGAACAGAAAAAGCAAATGAATAGGATAATGTAACCTGTTATGAGATCTACGAAATTATACAAACAGTATCTGAGTCCTCCAAGGGAGCCTTGCTCCCAAGACCCAGGCCTATATCTCCAGCAAAGAACAGGAGGAATCTGGATCTGCTGGAAAAATAGATCCTATTGGAGATGAACTTTAATACAAGTGATATTTTCAACTCGAGTTTTGTCTCCTCTCTTTGTTCTTACTTCTTCTTCTCTTCTACTTCCCCTACTTCTCTTTTTTCTTCAATCTTTTGTGCTGTTTTGTATCAATTTATCCTGCTGCTTCTCTTTTTCTCTTTTTTAATTTGGCTCTTGTCCTAATGTATAGGGAAATGGAATATGATGGTATTGTGCTTGAATGTTGGTCAAGGTGGGCAGCTTATGGAATCTTGCAAGACCCTGACATGTGGAATATGGTACATAAGAAACCTTCATTTTAATTTAGTTCTTTTCAAGTTCTGCATGCTTCTCTGTTTTGGTGTTTCGAGGTATGCAATCTTCACAAAGAAATCAGTTAGTCTGCAGGTGCTTACCTCAGCAACCATACTGATTGTTACAAACTATTATTTCCTATACTAAGAAATAAATAAACTTTTGATTCTTATGTACACTGACTACCAGTGCCATTTCTTTCATGGTCTATTATATTTCTGTTCTTTGTGCTCTCCATCCTTGGGGGAAAAGATTATATCAGAGGTCTGTTTGAATTACTTTCTTTCCTTTCTGTTTTCATGAATATCTATTTGACTGGCCATTCTTGATTTTTTAATTGTATTATACTGGCATAAAATTTTGCAAAACAAGAAACAATCTTGTTTCTGTAATACCTTTTTATAGTGATGATACTATCTCTCTAATTATATGTAATACAAAAGTTTATTTGCCATTGTGTATCTTAAGCATGAATGAATTCTGTTCATTTTCTTCATCTTTACCATTGTAACCCAACATTTTCCTTTACAACCCAAATGCTTTTACATCCTAAGATATGTGAATCTTGTGGAGCCATTTTCTTCTTTGCAAGACAGGCACTTCAGTTCATTAGGCAACTTGGCCAAGCACTGCATGCTGTGAGCTTAAAGAGGGAGAGTAGGCAACACTTGCAACTAGTTTATGTTATAGGTCCACCATATTCAGAGAAACTTCAAGTGTATGACTTTGGGCCAGAGGATCTTAAAAGCTTGAGTGATGCAGTGGATGGTCTTTCGCTAATGACCTATGACTTCTCAGGGCCTCAGCATCCAGGACCTAATGCACCTCTGAAGTGGATCCGTTCTACTTTGCAGCTACTCCTTGGTCCCACCGGCAGGGCCGGCCCTGGGCCAGGGCTTCCAGGGCCCACAAGTGAGGGGGGCACAATTTTTTTAAAAAAATTTATGTATATATGTGTATAAAAAATTAAAAAAAATTAACAAAAGAAGTTGTCACTTGTACCCTTTTAAAAAAAAAATTCATTGTTATTTTTATTTTGTTGGTATATATGATAATTGTTTTTACTTTAATTAATTGTGAAGGATAAAAGTAGGGGTGTCAATGGTTCGGATTGGTCCGGTTCTATAAGAATCCAGTAACCGAACTATTTTCAAAGATTTTGAAAAAATAAGAACTGTAACTGAATTAATCATTATATGTATAAAACCAAGCCATGACCAATCTGTCACACCAGACCGATTTCGGTTCGATTTCGGTTATATCTAATTAACATTTAACTTCTAAACATTTTCGCAAAAAATAAAATTATAAACGAATTTGTTAATTAAAATAAACCCATAACTTTATTAATGTTTCAAGTCTTGAAGTAAAAGTAGAACAAAATAATTCATAGACTATCTCATCAAATGAAATTACATCGACCATTTAGTATAGTAATAACGCATAAAATGTTAAAAATAAAAAAGTTCATGAATCTTGCTAGTTTCCTAAGAAGTGATACTATTTATGCATATGTATATATATATACTCAAAAACTTATAATATATATAAATATAATATCAGTTCCGGTTTGGTTCGAACCATAATTTAAAAAAAAAATAGTAAACAAACTAAATATATTGGTTCTTAACTTTTTTAGAACCAGAACCTAACCATTGAACCATATAATCAATCCAAACGGCATGGTTCGGTCTAATTTCGTACAATTCACCAATTTTTGGATATTTTTTGACAATCCTAAATGAAAGGAAGAATGATCAAATCAAGAAATGTTTATAGAGATTCGGAAGAGAGTATGTAGACTCAAATATGTTGTTTTCATTTTTTAATACAATATTTACAATGCATGATACTCTTTTTTATTCATTTGGAGTTTTGTTCCATTAAATTTTTCTCAAATAAGATTTTAATGAGGCCCTAAATTATTTTTTCTTATCTTTTGTAAATTCTTAAAATTTTAATAAAATTAATTAATTAATAATTTTTATTTTTTATTTAATTTGTATATAGAGGCTAACTTAAAAAATTTGCCCCGGGACTCCAAAAATCCAGGACCGGCCCTGCCCACTGGTACGGGTGCTTCTAGCCTGGCCCACAAGATATTTATTGGTATCAATTTCTATGGCAATGACTTCATCCTCTCAGAAGGTAATGTTACTTGGGTTCATCTCTTAATGATATATGCTGCTTGGTATTAGCCTACCTACCGTTTGCACCATGTGTTCACTGACTAATGAGACCAGATGACGGAAGAATTGAATTAAAGAAACTAAGAGGGTTGGGAGGCAGGATTACAAATTCCTAAGCAAATTCTTGGTGGTAAAACAAGGCACCATGATTTGCGATTTCCAAAGCATCTTGAATCCTTTAGGTCCCAGTCGTACGTCATTAGAGAAAGCAGATGCACTTCTCAGGATCTCTCTCATATTCTAGAATAAACCATCTCGTATCTAGACAAGGCTTCTCTGCTTCTTTATCTGTGTATACTTTCCTGCATTAAAGGACTTCACTATAGTAGTGGTGGATAAGATATGAACTTTTGGCATATAGAAAATCCAAGTCGTTAATTATTTGAGTGGCAAAGTATGAATAGTTTGAAAATCAATTGAAGGATTATAATTTTCCTTTTCAGTGATCAATTAAACAATTGTCCCTTCTGCATTTCCCTTCTGGAGTCCTTTTTACCCTGTTATAAGGAAATCTATCCGCTCTGCTCTTTGGTGAGGTTTGATAACAATTCTAATAAAGGAGATTTGTTTTTTGTGATGAAATCATGTCATGGTATGTTTCCACGCAAGATCAATTCTCCTTCTGCTGAATGACCTTTAGTTGCAGGTTCTGGGGGTGGAGCTATCACAGGAAGAGATTATTTGTCTTTGTTGGAACAGCAGCACAGGCCTTCGATTCAGTGGGAGAAGAACAGCGCGGAGCATTTCTTTGTATACACTGACAATAAGCAAGTCAAGCATGCAGTGTTTTACCCGTTAGTGTTGTCAATTTCAATGCGGCTAGAGGAAGCTCGTTCATGGGGTGCAGGCATATCAATTTGGGAAATTGGACAAGCTCGTTCATGGCTTGAGTTATTTGTTGTTGTTCACCACCCCCTTTTGACCCACCCAGGTAATTTTGTTTAATTAATAATGATATACCAATTTGAGCTTTTTTTTTCTCGTGTGGTGGTACCCTTAGGCTTAAAAAATGGGCCTTAATGGAATTTTCTGCCTCGTTGTACATCAGCCAGGCCAGGCGCCTTTCTAAAATCTCTGACCCAATTACTGGCAAATGAATAGGATAATGTAACCTGTTATGAGATCTACCAACTAATACAAACAGTATCTGAGTCCTCTCAGAGAGCCAATCTCAATACCAAAAGACTAACTATGAAATGGTATATCATGGCACAAAAATTATTTGTGCCAGTAGAGAAGCACATTGTTATACATCCATCAAATAATTATACATCCGGCTGCAAGAGATGTTTTCTCTCTCTTTAAATTTATAAAAAATTAATTTATTTTTGTGTATGTTAATTCGTTTAATTTGATATTTTTAATGATAAATTCTAATTGTAAATCCACAATGGTCATGATTCGTGTAAAAATTACTGTTTCCACTAGGTCTTATCATAAATTTAATTTTATTATATAAAATTAATTATATAAATTCTAATTTTTTAAAAACTAAATTCGTTATCAAATAACAAATTTTAATCAGAATGATAAAAATTAAAATAATTATAAATAAAATAATATTTAAACATTTCCGTCTTCCTATCTTCAATTATTTTTTTACTACATTCGGTAGCAATTATAATTCATTCTCCAGCCACATAAACGTGTGATATTTATCTCGAATTCCTCACATAATTAAATAAAAAAATAAATTATGTTATCTCAAAGTAAATCTTGTCCGCAACCAAATCATCACCATAGTCAACACATAAGAAAAACAACAAAGGAAATAGGAAAAAAACAAAACAAAGCAAATATGAAAATTAAAGCACAAAAAAGAAAAATATATAAATGTATATACGACTTGTTGAGTGACCCAAGCAAATATGAAAATTAAAGCACAAAAAAGAAAAATATATAAATGTATATACGACTTGTTGAGTGACCCAGTTGGGGCTGGGGCGGACGACGGCGGCCAGTGGGGGCAAGGGCAGGCGAAAGGGTTGGGGGGGGGGAAATCATGGTGCGGTGCGAACGGTGATGGGTGTCGTCCAAGCAACGATGTAGTGGGTGTGGGCAGTTTCTCGCAGAGGGAAGGGCAAGAATGGGTAGGGGTGACCTACTGAGGGCTACGGCGAGGGAGATGGGGAGGGACGACTATGGGTAGGGGCGAGGCGCTGCGAGCAGGTGGTAGAGGGGCTATGGCGGTTCGAAGGGCAGTTGGGGGGGGGGGCGACGACCATTTGTGGCCGGTGGTGGGGGCGACCAGGCGAGGAGGTGCTGGCAATGGTAGGGAGGGGCGACGACGGTGCTCGTAGTGGTGGTGGGTTGACTTTTTGAGAGAGAGTGATGGGTTTGAGAGAGAGTATGTGGGAGAGATAATGAGAGAGAGAGAGTGAGAATGGGCATGAGAAAGAGAAAGAAAAAGAAAAAGAGAGATGGGGAGGGAGAATGAATGAATGAGGAAGAAGAGAGGTGGGCGGGCAAATACATTGGGCCGCGTAAAATTAAACCATTTGTTTTGTCAAAAAATTGAAAGAAGGTGAAGACGGGAAAACTAGCAAATTGATGAATTTACCCTCCAAATTGACGAAGCTAACGTGCACCTTCGTTAAAGAAGGTGCACAAAATCGCACTCCATTGTACTGCCAGGACTTGTTCATGGGGAATCCTATGCTTGACACTAATTGAACCTATTGTAGGTTGATTTTAAATAGGTAACTAATTGCTATAAAGGGATCAATATGTGGACAAGTTTTGGCACTAAAAGTAAATTTATTCGTAGTTGAAATTGTGAAATTAAAGAGAGGTGCTCCACACGAATACCTTGTACCTATAAAGGGATTAATATGTGGATGTCATTTGTTTGAGTCAATAAAGATGAAATTTTTGTGAGATATTAATATTAAAGATGAATTTTTTGGATTTAAGGGTGATTAAGACAGATTTATGTACAAGTCAATAAATTTTAAATATGGAATGTAACGGATAATAGAAAATAAAAGGAACCCTCAGTGTCAAAAGTTAAAAATTTAGTTTACAATTAAAAATGCACTAAAAATTCAGCATTTTTCAGCAATTTACCCATATTTCTATTTGAAAACTTTGCCAAAATGATTTAAGATTAAAAATGTTGCGATCATAATTCAAGTAGTTACGATCCTTATTAGCAATTCGGTCAACACGGGAAAAAAATTCAAGACGATAAAAGTATGAATATTATTATGCTTGATATATTTTAAATATGATCAAAAATTTAGATAAAGATTCGTCATATGAAAAATATTTAGGAGAGACTTAATTCGTGTTTAGTATGATTCAACTAAATAAATTTGACAATAAAAATTCTACATATTATATATATGTACACAAATATATTCTTAATAAATAAGTAAATAATTCATTAAACATAAAAATATAATTTTATATTTTCACCAATATTATAAAATTACAAAGATGAGAGATATGTATGGGGATGGATGAATAATAATATTTATTAATATTTAATAAAAATAAAAAGAGAAGTGGGTGAAAAATGAGAAACTAAAAACCTTGTTAGCACCAGTTAGATTATAAATTCATTGAATAATGGGATTACACGTGGTCTTATGGGAGCAGGTAATGAATTTTCTTGGTCAAAATCTATTACACGTGGTCTTATGGGAGCAGGTAATGAATTTTTCAACTGAATTTTTTAAAAATTCAGTTAATATACGATTTATATTTTTTAGATTTAAAATACTAATTCAAATATTTTAAAAATATGCAAATATAATACTTTTAATAAAAATACGAAATAATTTACATATAATATGCAAATAATTTGACAAATTATTAGCAAGGGTTACGAATAAATCTTTATATGACTGGCCCAACTTTAATTTGATAAATAGTAATTTAAATGTCTATCAGTTAAGACATGGCCAAGTGGTATGAGTACTCTTCGATTGTCACACACTAAAATCTGTCCAAATCACCATTTGCCAGTAAAATATGAGCACTTACCTAAAATAATAATATCAATTGTCTTCCTCTCATCAAACATACATGGAGAGTCGAGTGGAGAGGCAGAGAGCATTTCAAGTGATGCCAGGAAGCCATTCTCGAAAGACCTCCCGCCAACGATTTGGATTGAACTGAGGCTCCTTTTTCAACTCGTCGCTTCAGTAATATTCGTGCACATGATGAACTACTACATGTTGAGGTTAACGTAGGTGTTTTGGGGCCACCTGGGCAATCTGGAGCTCACCACTGCCTCTCTCGGCAACACGGGCCTTCAAATCTTCACCTATAAACTTACGCAAATAAACAAACTTAGTAGTTGGGGACAGTTTATGATAGTTATAACAATTTAACAAGTTTGAAGGTATTTTAAAATTTTATTTTAGTGTTAAAAAAGTCAAATTATTTTATTTATAGTTAATATAGTATCCTATTTGTTAAAAAAGTCAAACTTTAGATATATTTTCTTAGATGTGCTTGTATATACACTACATTGGTGACTTCACATACTTCTTTACAAGTTAAAAATCCTCAATCATCAGTCATTTCACTACTGTCAAGGAGGATGATGCCAAAAGTAATCTTACCAATTTATGGGTCCCGTCATGTGGTTGTTAAAAAAAGTAAAGGTCCCAATTTCTGGGCTTCTTCATATGGTTGCTATCCTCATCCCTGTAAAAAAAGATAACAAGTTAATACCCACAGAGTTTGAGAATGGAACAAATTAAAGAGTTCATAAAATAATGTGAGTGAATATATAGTGAGTGTCCAAAAATTGTGTAAAACTTTACAATTTTACCTTAGCTCAAAAATTGCATTAAGATCTGTGATTTCAATCTCTTGATCTCCTACTGTGGCTTGTATCTTCCATGGTGGCAAGCAAATTTTTCCAGAAGCAAATGTCTTCATCTTTGGGCAATTCCACATGCTAACTTTGCGCAATGATGGAAAGCTAAATGAACTGCTTTCATCATTGCAAATGTTTTTTAGGTTTGGTAGGTTATAGAAAACCAATATTTTTAATTGTGGAAATTCAATATGGCAAGTTGCCTTCTCTTTCCTTGCGAAATTAATATTATTCTCTTCAATAATAATAATCTCTTCCATCATTTCACAAGATACCACCGATAACTTTTCTAAGTGTTGAAGAGTCGTGGCCACAGAATACATAAACAAACATCTTAGTTGGAGACACTTTTCGATATGTATTTTTGTTAAGCTTCGCGCAATAAATGTCTCCAAATTTTGCAATCGTGGGAGCATATTTGAAGGGAACACATTTACCAAATTATCACAATTCCATATGCGCACATTCATCAATTGAGAAAAAGATACTTTACTTGATCCTTTCGAGGATTTAATCATCTGCTTGTTCCAAATATTTTTCACTGATAACTTCTCAATCGTCAAATCTTTTAAGACGGGAAAAGAAACCTGTCATATAAAATTTAATATTAGGCTATATACTTTTATATTTTAGTTTTTGATTTTATTGTTATCAACACACAAAAGAAAGCTTAAAAAACCTAATAGTAATAATTAGTTTGACAGTACAAACCAAAATGAATAGTTAACCTATTCTAACTTTATTTTCTTAAATGATAAAAATGATTTAGAAAATAAAATAATTTTGTTTATGACATTTTTATTAGAAGATATCTTAGAGAAAATATTTTAAATAAAAAAATAGATATAACTTCTTAAGAAGAAATATGGATTAGTTAGTAAATATATTTTCATTAAATATTAAAGATAGATTAATTAGTACATATCTATGCCCCCAACACTCATTATGATGCATTTAACGAGGAAATATACACTTATTTTATTATTACTACATTTGTAATTTAGACTAGTAGAAACAATAAAAATTAAAAAGAATATTTATAGTATGTTAGTATAACTTCTTAGGAGGATTGACAAATGATACATTATAATTGTATATTAAGACTTTAAAATTAAAATTTTATTTTTTATTTTCATATATATATATGTCCATTAGAAGAGTCAGAGTATTCGTACCTGTCATATAAAATTTAATATTAAGTCATCTACTTTTGTATTTTAGTTTTTAATTTTACTATTATCAACACATAAAAAATATTTAAAAAACAGAAAATAATAGTTAACTTGACAATACAAATAGAAAGAAAATATTTTCTTAAATGATAAAAACAGAAAGTAGTAGTTAACTCGTCCTAACTTTATTTTCTTAAATGATAAACAAATATTTTAATGAATAAAATAATTCTATTGGTGACATGTTATCAAACAACACCCCAAAGAAAATATTTAAAATAAAAAAAGATAGCATGTTAAAATTTAATATATACCTTTTCATTAAAGATAGATTTTGCTGTTGTAGTCCAATTTGAAGGGTTTCCCTCAATTGTTGTCATCTCCATTTTGGGACAGAAGCTTTTAAATTGTCGAAGCCCTTTCAAATGTATCTCTGTCAACTGATTGAAAACAATCGCTTCATTAGTTACAACCTCCTCTTCATGATAATAATCTCCAGCTCCAATTATATGTTCCATTTTGCTACAATTCTCTACTTTTAGTCTTCGGAGTTGTTGGAGTGCTCTGGCGTAGGATGGCAAAAAGAGATATTTAATGCTATCACATCGAAAAATATCTAATTCAATTAATTTACTAAAAGATCTCCCACCACTTGGTGTAACGTGTACTTGTGGTAGATATCTCGCGTCTTGAATATTGTACAAGCTCAACACACCAACTTTGTCCATCAAATGACCAAATCCACCATCTATATGGCGAATACCAATAATTTTCAAAACATTCCCCCATGTACAATGGTATCCCAATTCATCACTAAAATTGGGGCCAACACAAATAAATATGGAAAAATTAATCAATTTCTTAAACAAGTGGAAGCATTCTTGCCCCATAACTCGGGAACTTTTTTCTGAAATACCAACATGTAAAATTATTAATTGAGTCAATGATTTCAGCTCAGCAATGCTGGCATTACTCATTCCCCCACCATGTACAATGGTATCCCAATTCTTAAAGCCATCTGTAACATACAACTCTTCTAGATTGATCAAATTGGCTATCACACCCTTTGGAATTACCTTTAGGTTTAAGCATTTTCTTAGATCCAAACACCGCAAACAAGTCAATTCTCCAATCTCTTGTGGCAACTCCTCTATCGAAGATCCCTTAAAGCTAAGTATCTCAATGTGATTCTTTAAATTTCGAATTATAGCCAGGCCTCCCAATAATCCACAATTATTTAAACATAACATCCGAAGATGATCAAACTCCAAAACCAGTGATCGGAGGTGCAACCATATGCCTTTCAAATCTAAAACTCTTGCCCCCTTCATGCCTTGAAAGAAATCATTTGAAATTTCAAGTAAAGAATCTTTATCCTTCAACACAAGGGTATGCATTAATGGACAATGGAGCACGCCGCAAGGAAAATAAATGTTGTCATCATTGATCCTAAATGTGATCCTCAATGAGATTGCTGTGTGATGTTTCCAGGCATTGTTCTCTGGCCACTTTTGAATATCGTGATCTACAATGAACTGTTGTTGCCCTGGCCAATCACGACCACCTCCCTGTTCTGTTTGCTTCTCCTCTGTGATAGAAATTGCAAGGTCACGAATAACGTCATGCATTTTAACAAAATTCTCACGTACTCCATTTAGCAACAAGCAAGACTTTTTCAGCTGATTAACCACGGCTTGTACTATATTTCTTGCATCTCTCAGCGTATCCACCTTTCTAAGGAACCCCAAGGCAAAGCTATATCTAACCAAGTCATCAATATCAATCTCAGCATCTTCGGGGAACAAACAGCAGAGCAAGAAGCACGACCTTGCATCCTCGTCTTTTAGAAACTCATAGCTCCACTTCAAAGGGGTATAATCCTGTGGATGATCAATTCCTTCAATGTATTTTAGGGGGGAATTCTTTAATTTGTGAAGTGCATTGTGCCACTCAAACTCTTCCTCATCCCTTAACGCAGCTCCAACTGTAACTATAGCAATGGGCAGACCTCCACATCTCTCGCTTACCTTTCTTGCTATCGATTCATTGACTCCAAAATTTCCTGTCACCTTTGTAAACAACTCCCATGCTTCGTTCGCCTCCAAGTACCCAATGGAAAAATATGGACGAACGCCCATCACCTTGAAGACCTCTTCTCTGCGCGAAGTTAGCAAAATTTTGCAATTGTTATGGCTAGGGCCCGAAATAGGAATTCCAATTGAATTCAAGTCTAGTCGGTGCCAAAGGTCATCCAATATTACCAATATCTTCTTCCCGTTTAACAATGTCTTTCGTAACTCATCCGCTCTTCCCGAGTCACTTTCTTCTACAAACTTGAGATCCAATTGGGGTGCAAGCTCCATTTGTACTTTTGAGGTGTTTGGATCTTTTGACACAACTACTATCACAATCTTATAAAAAATTCCTAAATTCTTAGCTTCTTTGGCAACCTCTTTCACCAACGTCGTCTTCCCAGCACCACCAGGCCCATGGACCCCAATCAATTTAACCCTAGAATCCTTCAAAGCCTCTATGACACTGGCAAAAACCAAAGCTCTCGATCCAAACATGGTGTAATACTGAGAAGAATCAAATTGAGGCTCCCACTGGAAAGGTGCATCGCGTGCCACTGGCGACTTCTCTAGCCGGTCACCCTTACTTACCAGTTCAATGACGTTTGACTTCCTCTTGTCAGCTTTCATGCCTCTCTTGTGACGCCACATTAAGTTGAATGATTCTCTGTTTTCTTGTTGACGCAGGAAGTTGGCGATGTCTCGTTCCATGCCTTCTGCGTCCTTAAGCCAACTGGAGACCTCAGTTTCAATGGTTTTCCCATTGTTTTTGGCTGTATCCACCATTCCCTGGATTCTCTCCTTTTTTTCACAGAGCCTCTTATTTTCTTGTTCGAGTAGCTGGACCTTGTTCTTGTATTGAATGACATAAGCCCCGTGCCTCATCACGGGTTCTGCAAGAAAACTGAGAATCGTCCCCACACATGCATCCATGATGTTTGTCAAAATCAAATTCCTCCCGTCCTGTGAAATGAGATTTCAAAGAGGTAGCTATATATATATATATGTGTGTGTGTGTGTGTGTGTGTGTGGAGATTAAGAAGAAGAAGAAAATCCAAACAATATTCTTCTTTCTTTATTCTATTTAGGTTGGTTCCATTCGAATTCATTTCTTGATTCAACTGCCAATGAAAAAAAAAAACGAGAGAGAGAAAGAGAAACTCACCCGTTCTTGCTTTTGTGTCTCCTCCGAATCCGATTTAAGAGACAGATATATATGCACAGAAAGAAAGAGAGAGAGAGAGAGAGAGAATTAAGGAACAGATGAATAGATACCTCGTCTGAAAGGAGAGGAAGCAGCTGGAGAGACAGAAGAGAGAGGTGAGTAGGTGTTCCTGTAAAGTAAAAAAATTAAAGGGAAAATAGAGAGAAGAGAATAATAATAAGAAACGGAGTAATTGGTGCTGTTGGTGTGTTTGAGATGTACCTAATCTTCAACCAAAGCTTTTGGATCTCAGATCCACCACAGCATGCAGGGGAGACGACGAAGCTCCATGCCGGCCAGAGGAAAGAGATGCTGTTTGGCAATAGTAAAGATGCTTCCTTCAGCGTTTAAAGCCACAATCCGCGGAATTGGAAAAGCAACTCTTTGACAGAGCTAACTTTGGCTGTGCAAAGGACAATAAGAAAGCTACTTTCCGCGTTGGCAATAGTAAGTAAAGATGGATGCGCGTGAACGCAAAGGTGACAAAGACTACCAACCAAAATTAAAGTAAAATATATATCAATTAAAGTTATAATATAAAAATTTTAAAAATATTATCACATAAGCCTTAATAAATTTAAATGTGTATTAAGTAATATTAATTATCTTATAATTAAAAACTTTATGTAACAATATTAATACGAATTTATGATAAAAATAAAATAAAACTCGTCAAATATTTAAATTAAAAATTAAACATAATTATCTATATATAAATAACGTATAGGTAACATTTAAATAAAATTGAAAAAAGATAATATTAGTAATTTGCTAGAGCAAGCCAAATATTTTGGCCTTTTCAAGGTTATTGTTGCTGGTTTAAGGATTTTGGATGTCTTCTATCATTCTATTTACGTCATATTTAATGGTAGATTTTTTAATATAAAATTTTTTAATAAAGTAAATATATAAAAATATTAACATAAAATTGTCAACAAAAATTGGTACGTGCCCATTTAATAGTAAAATAAAAAAAAATATATTAAAATATAAAAATAACTTACATAAAAAAATTTCATAAAATATATAATTATATAAATATGTCACCAATGATGCATGAAAGTTGAGAAACAACATATAAATGACACTTAAATGGAGCATTCGATAACAATAATAGTGACAATAACAGTGATAATGATAATGAAAGTGAGACAATGCCATATCCTTTATTTGAGGTAAGAATTTAAATCATGAAATTGGGATAATTTTGGTAATTTATTTAATTTTTTCCTTTTTCTCACTCATGCGATGTGTGGGTTAAATTTTTGATTAGTTTATTAAATATTAAATGTAATTAATTAATAGAAAAAAAAAACGCATAGACTAAATATTTTGTACTTTATCTCTTTCCATGTTCTTGTCAATTCTGTTTTCTCTTTCATTGCTTGTTTTTTTTTCTTTTCACGTGGCTTGTCTGCTTTGCTTTTTGTCTCATTGCTTGCTTTTTTTTCTTTTCACGTGGCTTGTCTGCTCTGCTTTTTGTTGCATTGCTTGTTTTTCTTTCTCTTCACATGCATTGTCTGTTCTACTTTTTTTTTTTTCTCTCTCTCATCTGGTCACTTGCTTTTCTCTTGCTCATATCCAATGCTATAATTGACTCCATAGTAGACTTTGTATTGATTACTTTGGAGTAATTTGATTTGATATTTTTATATCAATTAAGCTATCGTCTTTTAACGGGATTTAAAAAAAATAGAATATAAAAATATTGTAAATATAAATATTTTTTATTATATTTATTAATTTTATCTGATATTTTTAAAAAAATTATATAATATTTAGATAAATTTATACTTTACAATTAAGAAAAAGTAACTCATATATCTTTCAATCCATTCTAAAAAATTTAACAAATAATTTGATAAAAATTTTGAAATACTTCATAATCTTATATTGATTATAGATATTTTAATTTAAAAAATATTTTAATTTTATTTTAATATAATTTTATCTTGTTCATTTTAATAAAATGTATTAAATATATAATATAATATATTAATGTTACATTGTAAAGTGAGGAACAATTGAATGTCTCTTCTTAAACGAGAGGAAGCAGCTGGAGAGACAGAAGAGAGAGGTGAGTAGCTCTTATATAAAGTAGAAATTAAAGGAAAAATAGAGAGAAGAGAATAATAAGAAGAAACTGAGTAGTTACTGCTGCTGATGTGTTTAAGATATACTTAATCTTCAACCAAAGCTTTTGGATCTTAGATCCACCCCCAAGGTGTACCTAATCTTCAACCAAAGCAAGCAAGCAGAGGAATCACCTTTTGCTGTGACAAGAGTTAACTTTATGGCTGTTCAAAAGACACTAGGAAAGCTACCTTCAGCGTTTTGCAATAGTAAAGATGCGCGTATAACCCACCCAAACCCAAGTTAAGAGACAGAAGCTCTCGACTGCAAGGAGGAAACTCACTGGCAAACGCTTGGAATTAAGGCTAAGTCCTTTGTCTTGCAATAGTAAAGATGCCCCGATTCATTCTCCATGTTGGTTGGTGAAAGCTCCCACATGCAACAGCGTTAAAATTCATGTTGGCTCTCTTGAGTAGCGTTTACTCCTGCCCACTTCTTTAAAGGGTAGGAGGAAAATTAAATATGCTTTTGAGGATACTCCAGTCAAAGAGATAAAGAGTGCAAATGCTAAGGTGGCCCCCACGCGGCGTTAGTGGCAGACAGGGTTCAAGAGGGTTCATGTGAGGCTGTTGCAGAAGTCTCCAAGTGTTTCCATAACACTTGGGGACCATCTCCAACGTTCGGGCCAAATTTTCGTTAAGTCAAAATTTAAAAAGAAAATCACAAAAAGAAAATCATTGAATCATCTCCAAGGGATCTCTCTGTCCAGCGATTTCTTTCTTAATTTTTGAAAAGTTTCAAATGGCTCTCTATAATTAAGGAGTAAAAATTTGTTCATCGACTCTATTTCTCCAATGACTCTTTATTGCTGGGCTTGAAATTTGAAGAAGACGTCAGTGACGATCAGAGCAAGAACGACTACTGTCGGCGACGACAAGAAGCAATAACAGCGATGGCGAGGAGCAGTAGTGACGGTGGCCAATAGCAACGATGACCAGAACGAGAGTAGGATCTAGTGTCAGCAACGAGGAATAGGTCGTCTTCTCCGAGCTGAATGATGATCAAATCGAGTTGTGTATGTGTATATTGAACAAGGACCAGATCGAGTTTGTAATTCTTTCTAGCAGAGTATTGGAAAAGGTTTGTCCGTAAGGGCTGTAAAAATGATCATGTAGCGAGTGTTGTGCCAGAACTGAAAAGATAATCATGTAGCGTAGGCGTAGCGACACACAGGTTTCCAGTTCTTGGCCTCCAATGGTTGTATAGTCTGTACATGACACAAACAATCATTTATGGATGCTTCATATCATGCCCCCTGTGATCTACTTAGTAATATGGAAAGACCTTCTACCTTCTACCTTCTACCTTCTAGTTGTTAATATGCTTGTTGCAGTTTGATGATGTCCCAATGCACTGGCGAGGGGCACACAAGTTTTGAAACAAATTCCCTCAAATGTTCTTTTATTGGCAACTCTGTTTGTTGTTTGGCTTTGGAGATATCCCACGTATTTGGGAGAGTGGATTATTATAGGTACAGATGATACCATCAACAGCCAACCTGCAATCAAATCCCTCTTCTTGTCCAACTTCTCTAATTTTTGTTTCATCTCTTGTCGATTTTTTCTGGCTTTTGTTTCACATCCATTTGATTGATTAATATAAAAAGCCATTTAATTGATAAATACAAAAAATATTTTATTTTATTAAAAGAGTAAATTATACTCAGATGTTGTGGATTTGACCCCTCTATATTTGTTATTAATATCGTCCAAAAAATGTATAAAATCCACTTAAATCTGTAATGTACTGAGTTGAGTTATTTATATCAAGAGCATTATGGTTTTGATCACAAATGTTTAAGTAAATCCTTGATCAGATTTGAATTAATTTTTTTTTATATATCATATTAGTTTTGACATTTTTATGGAAATATTATTTTTACTCTTGAATTGTGACCACACTTCACTATAGTGTGATTTGTATTAATTATAATAGAGTGCAGTTAATTTTTGGAATAAAAATAAAGAACACACGATATATTACATATAAAAATTTGTTCATCGACTCTATTTCTCCAATGACTCTTTATTGCTGGGCTTGAAATTTGAAGAAGACGTCAGTGACGATCAGAGCAAGAACGACTACTGTCGGCGACGACGAGAAGCAATAACAGCGATGGCGAGGAGCAGTAGTGACGGTGGCCAATAGCAACGATGACCAGAACGAGAGTAGGATCTAGTGTCAGCAACGAGGAATAGGTCGTCTTCTCTGAGCTGAATGATGATCAAATCGAGTTGTGTATGTGTATATTGAACAAGGACCAGATCGATGTGTATATTTAAATAAGGTCAAAAATTCAGACAAATATTTGTCATACGAAAAATATTTAAAAGAAACTTAATTCATGTTTAATACGTTTCAACTAAATAAATTTAACAATAAAAATTTGATATTATATATATACACATAAATATATTCTTGATAAATAAACAAATAACTTATTAAATATAAAAATATAATTTTATATTTTTATTAATATTATAAAATGACAGAGGTGAGAGATATCTATGGGGATGGATGAATAATAATGTTCATTAATATATTTAATAAAAATAAAAAGAGAAGTGGGTGAAAAGTGGGAAATTGAAATCTTGTTAGCAACAGATATATTTTTTTAATATTAAATTATAAATACATTAAATAATAAAATCATTATGAATGTTAGCCATAACAATAATTAAAAAACTTTCTTGGTCAAAGTCTGCTTGACGTAGCCAATAATTAAAAATTTAAGTTATTTTGAGATATTAACAGATTTAAATGTGTATAAAGTAATTTATGATAAAAGTAAAATAAAACCCATCAAATATTTAAATTAAAAATTAAACATAATTATCTATATATATAAATAAATGATAGGTAACGTTTAAATAAAATTGAAAAAATATAATATTAGTAATTTGCTAGAGCAAACCAAATATTGTAGCTTTTTGAAGGTTATTGTTGCTGGTTCAAGGATTTTGGATGTCTTTCATCATTCTACTTGCGTCTTGTTTTATGGTAGATTATTTAGCATAAAATTTTTTAATAAGGTAAATATATAAAAATATTAATATAAAATTGTCAACAAAAAATTAAAACTGCATGTGAAATGCTTTTCAATAAAAATTTGTACGTGCCCATTTAATAGTAAAATAAAAATATTTTATATTTAAATATAAAAATAACTTAAATAATTTTTTTAATAAAATATATAATTATATAAATATGTCACCAATAATGCATGAAAGTTGAGAAACAATACATGAAAGACACATAAATGGAGCATTCGATGACAATAATAGTGACAATAAGAGTGATAGTGATAATGAAAGTGAGACAATACCATATCCTTTATTTGAGGTGGGAACTTAAATCATGAAATTAGGATAATTTTGATAATTTATTTAATTTTTTCCTTTTTCTCACTCATGCAATGTGTTGGTTAAATTTTTTATTAATTTATTAAATATTAAATGTAATTAATTAATAAGAAAAAATACATAAGCTAAATATTTTGTCATTTACCTCTTTCCATATGCTTGTCAATTCTGCTTTCTCTCTCATTGCTTGCTTTTCTTTCTCCTCACATGGTTTGTCTGTTCTGCTTTTTATCTCATTGCTTACTTTTTTTTCTCTTCACGTGGCTTGTTTGTTCTGTTTTTTCTTTTTCTCTCTCATCTTATCGCTTGTTTTTTCTCTCTACTATGTATTCAATGCTATAATTGACTTCATAGCAGACCTAGAATTGAATACTTTAGAGTAATTTGATTTAATATTTTTATATTAATTAAATTATTATTTTTTAATGAGATTTAAAAAATATATAATACAAAAATATTTTAAATACAAATATTTTTTATTATATTTATTAATTTTATCTGTAACTTTTTTAAAAAAATTATATAATTTTTTATATAAAATTGTTTAGATAAATTTATATTTTATAATTAAGAAAAAAATAACCCATATATCTTTCAATACATTTCTAAAAATTTTAACAAATAATTTGAAATATTTCTTAATCTTATATTGATTATAAATATCTTGATTTAAAAAATATTTTAATATTATTTTATTTTATTTATTTTAAAAAAATTTACTAAATATATAATATAATATATTAATGTTACATTGTAAAGTGAGGAACAATTGAATGCCCCTTCTTAAACTAGAGGAAGCAAGGGAAGAGAGAGGTGAGTAGCTCTTATATAAAGTAGAAATTAAATGAAAAATAGAGAGAGGAGAATAATAAGGCCATCTCCAACAAAGATGGCAAAACATCACACCAAAATGATGTGATGAACAGTGGGATGCCAAATATGGCGTCCCACTGTTCATCCACGACATTTTGTCGTGGAAAGTTTATGCCCAAATTACCCTTCCTCTTTCAATGTAAAAAAATGTTATTCCCATTATATTTTTTTTTAATTTTATTTTAGTACGTATAATTATTGATTTTAGTCTTAATTTATATATTTAATTTGAACATTATTTTTAAGAACATAATAAATTAAAATTAAGAAAAAAAACAATTATAATTATTTAACAAGAAAAAATATTTTACTCCATAAAATTTAAAAAGTTGAGAACAACATGAGTAATATAGAAACGTCAACATTGAAAATTAAATTCCAACATACACTAAAAATGAAAGACAAATATTTAATTTGTAATTATATAAATAATTAAATATTTTTTTGAAATAAATTAATTGTTATGAATTAAAGAAATAAGAAAATAGAAATAATACTATTCATTTTTTGGTAAATTTTGGTGTAATGAGTTGGAGATGACTTGATAGGATAGTATAAAAATTGTACTATTTTAGTGCAAAATTGCACCATTTTAAAGTTTTGGTTAGAGATGGTCTAAGAAGAAACTGAGTAGTTACTGCTGTTAGTGTGTTTGAGATGTACTTAATCTTCAACCAAAGCTTTTGAATCTCAGATCCACCCTAAGGTGTACCTAATCTTTAACCAAAGCAAGTAAGTAGAGGAATCACCTTTCGTTGCTTTTGAGGAGATTCCAGTCAAAGAGATAAAGAATGCAAATGTTAAGGTGGCCCCCCACGCAGCGTTAGCGGCAGACAGTGTTCAGGAGGGTTCATGTGTGGCTATTGCAGAGTCTCCAAGTTTATCCATAACACTTGCGGACCGGGGTCTGAGGCCATCTCCAACTTTGGGTTCAAATTTTCGTTGAGATGTAAGGAGGAAATTATTGAATCACCTTCAACGGGTCTTCTTATTGAGCGATTTCTTTCCTAAATTTTTATGAAGCTTCAAATAGTTCCCTATAATTGAAGAGTAAAATTTTACTTCTCAACTCTATTTCTCCAACAACTCTCTATTGCTAGCCTTGAAATTTGAAGAATACGTCGGTGACGAGCAGGAGCAAGAGAGGCTACTGGCGACGATGACGAGGAGCAACAACAGTGACGACAAGGAGCAGCAGCAATGGCCAGTAGTAACGACAACCAGAACGACAGTTGGATCTAGTGTCAACGATGAAGAACAAGTCATCTTCTCCGAGCTGAATGAGAATCAGATCGATTTGTGTGTGTATATTGAACGAGGACCAAATCGATATGTATATTTATATATGTGTAGGCTGAATCGATTTGCTCAATTGTTTGGGAAATTTTTTGTGGAATTAATATATCTGTGTATTTTTTTGTATTTATTTATTAATTTTTGTATTTAATTATTAATTTTGTGTATGTGTATATTTGATTATTTTATATATTTAATTTTTAATTTTATTTATGTGTGTGTCTGATTATTTTGTATGTTTAGTTTTTAATTTTTGTATTTAATTATTGATTTTTTTGTATGTATTAAAATTATAAATAAAGTAAAATAATTAGAATTGAAGTTTATAAAAATAAATAAATGAAGAAATAGAAAATAAAATAGAGAGTGTGGATTGAAGCACACACAACTTTCGAAGCTAAGTTAAAAATAAAAAATAATATATTTATAATATAATAGAGAGTGAGATGGAAGGTAGGTTGGGGATGGCCTAAGGTGTCTTCCAAATAAACGCAAGTTGTTAAAGTCAAAATACCTTGGGTGGGGCTTTTTAAATCTAATAGACAATGGGAACATGGGTTATTGCTCCAGGCAATTGAAAATCAAGGGGATAACGTCATTCTGGAGGCTCATGACATTGACGATGTTGAGGATGCCTGGGGGTTTTGCCTTGTAGGGTTCTTCGTTGTAGATTTTCAGGGAAAAAAGCTCTCCTAAAGCTATGTGAGTATTGGAAAGTAAGATTTAATTATTTTGCGCATTCGAGTGGTTGGCTCGTTTTCAAATTCGAAGATGAAGTCTCAAGGGTAAAGGTCTTAGCTGGGGGCCCTTATGCGGTGTTTGAAAGGCCATTGATGCTGAAAGTGATGCCAGCGTACTTTGATTTCAAGGATACAAGTGTATCTACCATGTCGATATGGATCAAGCTTTCGAGTCTCCCCCTTGAATACTGGAATCCTTCAGCCTTAAGCAAGATTGCTTAGAAGGTGGGAAGATGTGGATTGTGGGGGGACTTTTTTTGCTATAAATAAGCTTTCTCCCCTCCTATGTATATTCATTCCATAATTGTATTTCTCTCTCTCTTTATACTTTTTTCTTTGAATTTAGTGAAATATTTTTTGATGGTGTCTGAGGACATAGACCAAATTGATTGAATCTCTTTAATTTCTGATATTTTATTTATTTTTATATTCAATCATTTTTATCAGATACTATTTATGATGAAGTTGATTTTGGAAAAAATAGCACAATTTTCAGAAGACTAGTTGCTGCCATTGTAGTGCCAGGCCTTGTTCGTGGGGAATCCCATGCTTGAGACCAATTGAACCTATTGTAGGGTTGATTTTAAATAGGTAACTGATACCTATAAAGGCATCAACATGTGGACAAGTTTTGGCAATAACAGTAAATTTATTCGTAATTGAATTGTGAAATTAAAGAGAGATGCTCCACACGAATACCTTTCTTGACCTTCGTGCACGGGATGTCATTTGTTTGTGTCAATAAAGATGAATTTTTTGTGAGATATTAATATTAAAGATGAAATTTTTGGATTTAAGGGTGATTAAGACAACTTTATGGGCAAATTAATAAATTTTAAAAGAATTTTAAATATGAATGTAACGGACAATAGAAAATAAAAGGAACCCTCAGTGTCAAAAGTTAATAATATAGTTTACAATTATTTTATACACTAAAAATTCAGCATTTTTCAGCAATTTACCCAGATTTCTATTTAGAAGCTTTGCCAAAATGATATAAGATTAAAAATGTTGCGATCATAATTCAAGTAGTTATGATTCTTGTTAGCAATTAGATCAACGGGGAAAAATTCGAGATAATAAAAGTATGAGTATTATTCGGTTTGATATATTTTAAATATGGTCGAAAATTCGGACAAACATTTGTCATATGAAAAATATTCGAGAAAGACTTAATTCGTGTTTAATATGTTTCAACTAAATAAATTTAGCAATAAAAATTCGATATATTATATTTATATATATGTACACAAACATATTCTTGATAAAAAAGTAAATAACTTATTAATCACAAAAATATAATTTTATATTTTCACCAATATTACTAAAACGACATAGATGAGAGATATGTATAGGGATGGATGAATAATAATATTTATTAATATTTAATAAAAATAAAAAGAGAGGTGGATGGAAAGTGAGAAACTGAAACCTTGTTAGCAGCAGCAGACATGTTTTTTTAGAGTTAAATTATAAATGTATTAGTCATAGCAATAATTAAAAAGCTATCTTGGTCAAAGTCTGCTTCATAAGGCGTTATGGGAGCAGATAACAAATTTTTTAACCGAATTTTTGAAAAATTCAGTTGATACACGTTTTATATTTTAAAATACATGAATTATTCTAAATATTTTAAAAATATACAAATATAATACTTTTGATAAAATACGAAATAATTCGACCGAATTACTAACAAGGTGTAATATCCTAAATTCTATGAATAAATTTAATTAAGTTTAAATGATATGTAGGTAATTTATTAATTTGGTTTAAATTAAATTATGATTAATTTATTTAGCTTAAGTATGTTATGCAAAAAAAAAAAATTATACAAGTAAATAAAAATATAAATAAATATGAAATTAGGTGTGTGAAATGAAATATAAATAAGTATGTATGTATGTCGTGTATATATATATACATATATATATATATTAAAAAAATTTTGAAAATTGGATTTGTAAAGTAGTGCACGGCCAGAGTATGGCCGCGCCTGCAAATTGCTTCTTGGGGGTAAAGGAAGGGTTTTTTGTAATACCCCATGTTCGTATGAAGTTGCCACATACTTTCGATGAGTTTAGGATACCGAAAAATTGGATTGATAGCAGTTATAAGTACCGAATCGACTGTAGGGATTGCCTCGGAGTGAAATTGTCTAAAGAAAATTATATGGTATCGACGAGCGTTCCGAGATAAGATTTATGGTATAAAAAAAAAATCAAATCGGAAACAGTTTTCGGTACAGCTAAAATATAGCTGCTATTTAGGCTGTAAAACCGAATTGTTGTAGGAAGCTTCTGAAAAATCAACGGAACCCTAGGGGGGGCTCCGGTTTTGCATAAAGAACAACCCTTCAGTGGTTTCGGGATTAAACGATAGCCCAATGAGGACACTGGGGTGAAATTGTCATTTTCAGCTAAGATTTGGATTATTAATTATGGAATTTCAGTATTATAATGCAAATTAATTTGAGGTTCAAGGTCGAAGCTTCAATTAGAGTTATGCACTAGTGTAATAATGATGAAATTTAGGGTTTAATGTATAATTTTAAATTAATTTTCTATATATATTAATGTAATTATATATATATGTGTATAAAACGTGTTGTGCGCCGTGAAGCTTCTGTGAAGCTTTAAATGACCGAAATTTGGGCTGTAAAATGAAAGATTTTGGCAGCGTGAAGTGAGGAAAGAATTTGTCAGAGGTATGGAGTGATTAATGAAGCAATTAATGTGGAGTAGCGGCCAAGGCAAGAGAGTTCTATAAATTGGGATACATTGGCTGTGCGAGAAGCATCAAGGGAGAAAGAGATCAGATGGAGGGAAGTGAGAGGCAGCCGCGGCAACGAGCATTTGGCCGAGAATTGTGAGAGATCGAGAGAGAGAGCGAGAGAGAGAGAGAGAGAGAGAGAAGCTCGTGAAGAGCTGGGCCAAATTCGGCCATGGCAGCCGTTGCAAGCAGCAGCGGCAGAGGCGGCGCGCGGAGGAGGCTGCAGCGACGACGGCCCGCGACAGAAGGCGGCGAGGCGCGATGGCAGCAGCGGAGGCCGGCGAGGGAGGCTGGGAGGCGGCAAGAAGCTGCAAGCCGCGACCATGGCAGCCATGGCCGCGAGCTCCAGTTGCGGCGGGGCTGCACCAGCCGCGGCCAGTAGTGGCCGCGAGCAGCTCCAGGCGACGGCGGCGACCGAGGACGGCCGGTGATGGCGCAGCAGGCCACCGAAGCGGCCGGCGAAGGAGGCAGGCGAGGAGGGCGGCCGCGGGAAGGAGATGAAGCAGAGGCGGTTCGCGCGCAGGAATGAAGGAGAAGAAGAAGAAAAAAAAAAGAGAAGAAAAAGAAGAAAGAAAGAAAAGAAGGAAGAAGAAGAAGAGTTGTAGGTGGTTGCGCGGGACGCAGGGGAGAGGAGGAGGAAGAAGAAGAGAGGGAGAAAGAAGAAAAGAAAAAGAAGAAAAGAAAGAAAAAGAAAAGAAAATAGGAAAAAATGATGGAAAAAATTTTAGAAAAATTCTGAAAAATAGAAAATTATGTTTCGGTGATATCCCGGAGATTTTGGTGAGAAAAACGGCTCAGGCACGCTTTTTGAGAATATTGCACGCAAATCGAGGAAATCGGATATGCTAAGTTAAGGTGAGTAAAATTCTCTAGAAAATTTTAGAAATTTAAAAATATTATTTTATGAATTGTCGTAGTGAAATATTTGAGAAAATATTTCTAGAAATATTTAATTTGGAATTATTGAGAAAAAATGGGAAGAAATAGAGAGAAAATTAAAGAAAATGTCAGAAATTATGAAAAAATAGGATTTAATATTTATTCAAATACTTATGGTGATTAGGATGCTTTGAGGTCAAATTTGAGGTGTCTGGTGCGAATTTTGAGGTTGGCACGTAAATCGAGGTAAGACACGGATTTCGAGGTAGCCCGATAAGTTTGAGAAGGTAAGTGATACTCCTCAATTAATGTTAGTTTTATGAAAAATACTTGGTTTACAAGTGGTTTATGTTTCTAAAAAATGTTTCATCATATTGACATGTCTTGATATGTATATATCACGTAAATTGCATGCATGATTATGAAATACATAAATACACGTTGATATTGTTGATCACACGCATATGAGGCCGTAGGGAGTACGAACTGGCACTGCTACCAAGGGTACCCCCAGATACCCCAGCTCCGAAAGAGGGGCTGTAAGAATGGTAGATAGTTTAAGGAGTGCAGTTAACACCTACGATGAAAGACATTGCATACACTCATGTTATAGCATTATGTACCCTTACTTAGATGGTTCATCATCTAACTTGGGTTCGCCCCTGGAACATTCAACGTTCCAGTCGGGCCTTGCAGCGATGATACCGAGATTGGAGATGTACAGTGATGCGAGACGTCAGGAAACGAGGAAATGTGTCAGGCTATGTTGTAATATGAATAGTTTAAGAATTATGTACATGCATTTATCGTCAGATGCTTATGAATTAATTTTGCAATGAATGTCATGTCTAGTTATTACTATATGAGCAGGTTCGATTCAGCTTCCGCTTTGTATTTATTTTCTAGTGTAGATATCTCGCACTAGATAAGGTCTTAGGGAATTTCGGGATAATGTAATGATAAAAAAAAAAAATAGACTAAATTTCCTAAGGCATAACACGCCCTGAAGAAGTGGGCTGTTATATTTTTAATGCCGAAATGACCGGGGTATGGCCTCTGGGATGCATGGCCGTCGATGGGGAAGCAAAGCACGTCGAAAATGGGCTATAAATAGCCCAGTTCGCGCTAGCCGTTTCATCCAAAAATTTTAATTCAAAGAGTGGCCGATTGGGATAGATTTTGTGAGATTGGAGAGTGGGGTTTTGATCTTCAAGTCGTGGACATCATTTCTGAAAAATTTGGAGGCCAACGAAGCAGCGAAGAGGGAGATCTAAGCGTCGCCGAAAAATCGCGCAAGTCGCCGGAGCCGAAGCTTCAACCGCCGATTTAAGGTATTTTTGATGTTTTTTTCTCGTTTTTAATGGCATATTTGGTTTCAGAAGATCAAAAATGGGGGGGGGGGGGTGGAGATTCGTTTCGAAGCTCGGATGCTCGGGATGTCCGCCGGCAGCGAAAAAGCCGCCGAAGAAGACGGACCAGCATGGGCGCGTGGCTACACACGCTCGCGAGTAGGAAGACGGCGCGTGTAGCCCACGCGCCCGTCAGGAAATAGGAAAAAAAAAAAGAGTAAAATTTTGAAAAAAATTTATTAAATCCGAAATATTGTTTATGATTTATTGGTGAAGAAATTTTCTGAAAATGATAAATTTATTAATTATTTAAGTAGATTTTTTTATTATGGAAATAAAGAAAAAATAGGATTTTAATTCTGAAAATTCCAAGAAAATTTTAGAATGTTATAAGTATTATTTAAGAAATATTAATGAAAATAAAATTAATAAAATGAAAGATTAGGTAATTATTATGTAATTTAAGTAGATTTTTCTATTACAGAAATAAAGAAAAAATAGGATTTTAATTCTGAAAATTCCAAGAAAATTTCATAATGTTATAAGTATTATTTAAGAAATATTAGTGAAAATAAATTGAATAAAATGAAAGATTAGGTAATTATTATGTAATAATTACATATTTAACTATTATGAATAAGGGAAAAATAGGCATTTAAGTTAGAAAATTCCAAGAAAATTTCAGAATACTAGCAATATTATTTAAGGAATATTTGTAAAAATATATTAAATTTTTATGAAGCCTAGATAATTATTATGTAATTTTGAAGAGATAAAACTTAGGAATAAAAGAAAAAATGGAAGAAATTATGAAACAATAGCAAATGGTATTCTAAAAATAAATTTATGTTGTAGGGGTCCTTGTGAGCAAGGAGATTAAGAGTTAGCCGCTTGACACGTAGTTCGAGACAAATTAGCTGTAAGTATGCTGCCTGAATTTAATACAGTTATAAATGTAAATGCTTTTATCATATTGACATGCTATCATATGAAATCATCACGTAGACTGCATCAATAGCATGACTATGAAATGCATACATGCACAATGGTACTGTTGATCACATGCATATGAGGCCGTAGGGAGTACGAACTAGCACCGCTGGTCTATCAAGAGTGCACCCATACACCCCGGTTTCGAAAGAGGTAACCGCTAAAATGATAGGCAGCATGAGAGGTGTAGTTGACACCTACGATGAAAGATATTGCATACACTCATAGCATTGCATTTGGTATTCTTACTTAGATGGTTCATCATCTAATATGGGTTTGTCCCTGGAACATTCAACGTTCCAGCCGAGACTTGCAGAGAATATTCAAAGATTGGTGATATGTAGTGACACGAGATATCAAGATACGAGTAAATGTACCATGTTATAATATGATTAGTTTAAGATTTATGTGTATTGTTCTATCATCAAACGCTTTATGTATTAAATTGTATTAAATGCCATGTACAGTTATTAAATTATGCATTACCATGAGCAAGTTTGATTTAGATTCCGTTTTACATTTATTTCTAGCCTAGATATCTCATCTGGCACTAGATACGGTCTTATGGAATTTTAAATAATGTTTTAAAAAAAAATAGACTAAATTTTCTAAGGCATAACATGCCCAAGAAGACGGGCTCTTACACAAGGGTTACGATAAAATCTATTTTTATATCACTTGCACAACTTTAATTTGATAAATAGTAATTTAAATGTCTATCAGTTAAGGCGTGGCCATGTGCTATGTCCTTCTCATTTTGCTTGATGAGAAGGACTGCCCAAAACCACAACCCCAATATTAAATTGCCGTATAAGTTTCAAATCATCGCCCCTAAGACCCAGTTTGGATAAATGACGTTTACATTTCGTAATAAATCAGAAGGGTGATTGAATTATAATAAAAATTAAATTTGTAATTAAAATTTAAAAAATAATTATGTAATTTACCTCCAAAATTCATTCCGAAAACTACTTCACAAAACATTCCCACGAATTACACTAAATAAATACACAAAAATTTAAGCTTAAATTAGAGAATTAATATGCAAATAATATATTTATAGTTTTGATGATGATTGATCAGCACAATTGTTGAGATGTATATTGAGAAAATTTATAAACGATGTACAAAATAATTAAGAAATTAGGCACATGAAATAATGTCACAAAGATTATTAAATAAAGAAAACATAGTATCCCAAGAATGATTTGGTGATGATACTGTTAGTAATCTCCACTGGGCTCTAAAAAGAGCTCCAATTTAAAGGCTTTGCTACATTTAAATTATGTATAGTTAACCCCTAAGAGGAAGCAAAATGCCAAAACCTTATCCTGCCCCACTCCATATTTTGTACCCAATGCTACAGTCTCTACATGGCCTCCCTAGCACTAGCAGCCATATAGTATAGACAGCTCCAACATATCCCACTCCACACACCTCAGCACCCCCCCCCCCCCAAAAAAAAAAAAAACCAAAGTCCGACCATTTAAATCTTTCTCCCTGAAACTCTGTCCAAACCCATCCTTAAATCTTCACCTATAAACTTGCGCAAATAAACAAGCTTAGTAGTTGGGGACAGTTTGAAGGTACGTATTTTTAAAATTTTATTTTAGTGTTAAAAAATTCAAATTATTTTATTTATAGTTAATATAGTATCCTATTTGTTTAAAAAGTCAAACTTCAGATATATTTTCTTAGATGTGCTTGTATATACATTGATGACTTCACATATTTCTTTACAAGTTAAAAATCTTCCATCATCAGAGTCATTTCACTACTGTCAAGAAGGATGATGCCAACAGTAATCTTACCAATTTCTGGGTTTCTTCATGTGGTTGCTATCCTCATCCCTATCAGAAAAAGATAACAAGTTAATATCCACAGGATTTGAGAATGGAACAAATTAAAGAGTACGTAAAATAATGTGAGTCAATATAAAGTGCGTGTCTAAAAATTGTGTAAAATTTTACAATTTTACCTTAGCTCAAAAATTGCATTAAGATTTGTGATTTCAATCTCTTGATCTCCTACTGTGGCTTGTATCTTCCTCGGTGGCAAGTAAATTTGTCCAAGAGCAAAGGTCTTCATCTTTGGACAATTCCACATTTTAACTTCGTGCAATGATGAAAAGCTAAATGAACGCCTTCATCATTGCAAATGCTTTTTAGGTTTGGTAGGTCAAAGAAAACCAACCATTTTAATTGTAGAAATTCAATATGGTAAGTTGCCTTCTCTTTTCTTGCAAAATTAATATTATTCTCTTCAATAATAATAATCTCTTTTATTATTTCACAAGATATCACTAACAACTTTTTTAAGTGTTGAAGAGTCATGGTCACATAATACGTAAACAAACTTTTTAGTTGGAGACAATTCCAGATATGTATATGTGTTAAGCTTTGAATGTCTCCAATTTCATGAAAATTCTTGTTTCATTGAAGGCACCAATTAGGTAACTTACAAAACTTTAACATTTTTCCAACAGCAAGCAATGAGAGCATAGGATGTGAGGAGAGAGAAATGCAAGCAATGAGAGAGAAAACAGTATTGACAACTGACAAGTACATGGAAAGAGGTAAAGGACAAAATACAAATATCTTGATTTAAAAAATATTTTAATATAAATATTAAAACTTAAACATTTTTTAAATTCAATATAAATATCTTGATTTAAAAAAATATTTTAATATTATCTTAATATAAATTTATCTTATTTATTTTAATAAAATTTATTAAATGTATAATATAATATATTAATGTTACATTGTAAAGTGAGGAACAACTGAAAGCCTCTTCTTAAACGAGAGGAAGCAGCTGGAGAGACAGGAGAGAGGTGAGTAGCTCTTATATAAAGTAGAAATTAAAGGGAAAATAGAGAGAAGAGAATAATAAGAAGAAACTGAGTAATTACTGCTATTGGTGTGTTTGAGATGTACTTAATCTTCAAACAAAGCTTTTAGATCTCAGATCCACCCCCAAGGTGTACCTAATCTTCAACCAAAGCAAGCAAGCAAGCAAAGGAATCACCTTTCACTGTGACAAGAGTTTACTTTATGGTTGTGCAAAGGACACTAGAAAAGCTACCTTCCGCGTTTTAAAATAGTAAAGATGTGCGTATAACCCACCCAAACCCAAGTTAAAGAAAGAAACTCTTGGCTGCAAGGAGGAAACTCACTGGCAGACGCTTGGGATTAAGGCTGAGTCCTTTGTCTTGCTGATTTCTAGAAATCCAGAGGCTTCAGCTCGGATTTGTGTAGGGAGGTATAAGGTTATTTAAGGATTTCCAGTCGGGTGGTGAGGTTCTATGCAGGTTTGGCGTTTGAATATTTTGATTTTCCTGCCTCAAGGCTTGGTTTGAATTTTTAATGGAACGGAAGCTGGTCGACAACGGATTCTAGCATCTCCACGTATTGGCAGTTCGTCTCCACGGTCTGTGGGGGTCCCCGATTCATTCTCCATGTCGGCTGGTGAAAGCTCCCACAAGCGACAGTGTTAAAATTCCTGTTGGCTCTCTTGAGTAGCCTTTACTCTTGCCCACTTCTGTAATGGGTAAGAGGAAAGTTAAAGCTGCTTTTGAGGAAATTCTAGTCAAAGAGATAAAGAGTGCAAATGCTAAGGTGGCCCTCACGCGACGTAAGCGGCAGACAGCGTTCAGGAGGGTTCATGTGAGGCTGTTGCAGAGTCTCCAAGTGTATCCATAACACTTGGGGACCGAGGACTGAGGCCATCTCCAACGTTAGGGCTACATTCTCGTTAAAGTCAAAATTTAAGGAGAAAATCATTGAATCATCTCTAACGGGTTTCTCAATGGAGGATTTTTTCCCTAAATTTTTTTGAAGTTTCAAATGGCTTGAGGAGTAAAAATTTTGCCCCTCAACTCTATTTCTCTAACGACTCTCTATTTTTGGCCTTGAAATTTGAAGAGGACGCTGGTGACGAGCAGGAGCAGGAGCGGCTACTGGGTGCGACAACGAGGAGCAGCAGCGACGGTGGCCAGCAGTAACGATGACCAAAACGGCAACCGAATCTAGTGTCGGCAACGAGAAATAGGTCGTCTTTTCCGAACTAAATGAGGATCAGATCGATTTGTGTATGTGTATATTGAACGAGGACCAAATCGATATGTATATTTATATATGTGCAAAGCGAATCAATTTGTTCGATTGTTTTGGAAATTTCTAGGGAAATTATTTAGGGAATTTTTGTGGAATGGATCGATTTGTGTATTTTTGGGTATTTATTTATTGATTTGTATATGTGTATATTTGATTATTTTGTATATTTAATTTTTAATTTTATTTATGTGTATATCTGATTATTTTGTATTTTTAGGTCTTAATTTGTGTATTTAATTATTAATTTTTTATATGTATTAAAATTATAAATAAAGTAAAATAAATATAATTGAAGTTTATAAAAATAAATAAATAGAAAAAAATAGAAAGTGTCCATTGGAACATTCACAACTTTCAAGACAAGTTAAAAATAGAAAGTAATTTATTTATAATATAATAAAAAATTGAGATGAGATGTGAGTTGGAGATGGCCATAAATCCCAAAAATACAATTCACACATGCTTATAAATAACAATTCACACATATGCCATGCCATTGCACTATGCATTCCATGTCACGCTTTTCACGAAAATAGTGATCATTTATCCATTTTAATTAATCGTGTATTTCGCATGTAATAACACACGTACCATGAGTCAAAAGTGAAGAGAAATACCATAATTATAATTTGAACTATTATCTCGTAGATTTATTGTTGCATCATGTCTCTTATGAATACACCGCTGAATCAGCATAACATATCTCTCTTGGATCGAAGTCCCTCTCGTCCCCTAGTCGTCACCAGGCGAACATACTTTTACTCATGCGCATTCACTTCTGACATCATGAATTCCTAATGAAAAACAACTTAATGCTCATACACGATAAATCATGTGCGTAAATATCGTCTGCAATAAGGTGAGCATGCTTTTTTTACACGTTGTCATACACCTTTAAATTCACTTTTCATGTAAGACCACGCAAATATATATTGTGTCAAAAGTGGGTGACTGACAATCCCTGGCCCATCTATGGTTTGTCAATACGCAAATATTGTTTGAACTTTATTAATATTCTTAGTATTTGAAGCTGACATTTTAAAGCGCAATTGAAGACATATTGATGATAGCTTCTTTAAAGAGAATTGAAGAATTTGGCTAGGATTTGAAAAATTCACCAAGGTATAGATTTGCTGATTTGCTTGTTTTCAAATCCCACATCAGAAGATGTGGGGTTGTAGAGAGTTTTCTTTTTTTTATAAATAAGCTCTCTCCTCTTTCCGTATATTCATTCCGTAATTATGGAAAGTAATCAAACACTCTTAATTTTTTTATAAAAAAATATATAAGGTACAAGCATTTAAAGTTTTTTTTCATGAAATTTATTTTCCAATGGGGTGAGATAGTTTTTGTTTTCTAGTCAATATTACCTAAAATTAAATTCTAAGTAATGCAATCAAACACACCTTTAGTGAAATATTTTTTGGTGATGTTCGAAGACGTAGATTAAATTAGTCGAATCTCATTAATTTTTTATGTTTCATTTATTTTTATATTCAATCATTTTTGTTGGGTACTATTTATGGTGAGATTGATTTTAGAAAAAATAATTTGATTTTCCCAACACTAGTTGCTGTTCCTGGGGAATCCCATGCTTGACACCAATTGAACCTATTGTAGGGTTGATTTTAAATAGGTAACTGATACCGATAAAGGATTAACATGTGGACAAGTTTTGACAATAAGATTAAATTTATTCGTAGTTGAAATTGTGAAATTAAAAAATATTAATACCTTGTACCCTCCTTGACCTTCGTGCACGGGGAAGTCATTTGTTTGTGTCAATAAAGATGAAATTTTTGTGAGATATTAATATTAAAGATGAATTTTTTTAATTTAAGGGTGATTAAGACAGCTTTATGTGCAAGTCAATAAAATTTAAAAGAATTTTTAAATATGGAATGTAACGGATAATAGAAAATAAAAGGAACCCTCACTGTCAAAAGTTAAAAATTTAGTTTATAATTAAAAATACACTAAAAATTCAGCATTTTTCAGCAATTTACCCAGATTTTCATTTGAAAACTTTGCCAAAATGATATAAGATTAAAAATGTTGCGATCATAGTTCAAGTAGATATGATCCTTATTAACAATTCGGTCAACAAAAAAAAATTCAAGACGATAAAAGTATAAATATTATTCTACTTGATATATTTTAAATATGATTAAAAATTCAGATATACATTTATCATATGAAAAATATTTAGGAAAGACTTAATTCATGTTTAGTACGATTCAATTAAATAAATCTGACAATAAAAATTCGACAT
The DNA here is from genome assembly GCA_036245055.1 of Diospyros kaki. Classification (NCBI taxonomy): domain Eukaryota; kingdom Viridiplantae; phylum Streptophyta; class Magnoliopsida; order Ericales; family Ebenaceae; genus Diospyros; species Diospyros kaki. The sequence continues at coordinate 9,859,793 of BSEG01000010.1, forward strand.
ATTATATATATATACACAAATATATTCTTAATAAATAAGTAAATAATTTATTAAACAATAAAAATATAATTTTATATTTTCACCAATATTATAAAATGACAAAAATGAGAGATATGTATGGGGATGGATGAATAATAATGTTTATTAATATTTAATAAAAATAAAAAGAGAAGTGGGTGAAAAATGAGAAACTGAAACCTTATTAGCACAGACATGTTCCTTTAATGTTAGATTATAAATACATTGAATAATGGGATTATCACGAGCCATTAGCCATAACAACAATTAAAAAACTTTCTTGGTCAAAATCTACTACACGTGGTCTTATGGGAGCAGATAATGATTTTTTCAGCTGAATTTTTGAAAAATTCAGTTAATACACGTTTTAAATTTTTTAGATTTAAAATACATGAATTATTTTGAATATTTTAAAAATATACAAATATAATACTTTTAATAAAAATACGAAATTATTTACATATAATATGCGAATAAGTTGACGAATTTCTAACAAGGTTACCATAAAATCAATTTTTATTTCACTGGCCCAACTTTAATTTGATAAATAGTAATTTAAATGTCTATCAGTTAAGACGTGGCCAAGTGGTATGAGTACTCTTCGATTGTCACACACTAAAATCTGTCTCCTTGAAACTCTGTCCAAACCCATCCTTAATCTTTCCCCCTCCATCCTCAATCTTCACCACATCACCATTTGCCAGTAAAATATGAGCACTTACCTAAAGTAATAATATCAATTGTCTTCCTCTCATCAAACATACATGGAGAATCGAGTGGAGAGGTAGAGAGCATTTCAAGTGATGCCAGGAAGCCATTCTCGAAAGATCTCCAGCCAACGATTTGGATTGAACTGAGGCTCCTTTTTCAACTCGTTGCTTCAGTGATACTCGTGGATTGAGGTCAACGTAGGTGTTTTGGGGCCACCTGGGCAATCTGGAGCTCGCCACCGCCTCCCTCTGCAACACGTACGGGCCTACACATCTTCACCTATAAACTTGCGCAAATAAACAAGCTTAGTAGTTGGGGACAGTTTATGATAGTTATAACAATTTAACAAGTTTGAAGGTATTTTTAAAATTTATCAAATTAAAGTTTGGAGCTCACCACTGCCTCCTATTTGTTAAAAAAGTTACACTTTAGATACATTTTCTTAGATGTGCTTGTATATACACTACACTGGTGACTTCACATACTTCTTTACAAGTTAAAAATCTTCCATCATCAGTCATTTCACTACTGTCAAGAAGGATGATGCCAAAAGTAATCTTACCAATTTATGGGTTCCGTCATGTGGTTGCTACAAAAGTAAAAGGGCCAATGTCTGGGTTTCTTCATGTGGTTGCTATCCTTATCCCTGTCAGAAAAAGATAACAAGTTAATATCCACAGGATTTGAGAATGGAACAAATTAAAGAGTACATAAAATAAAATAATGTGAGTGAATATACAGTGAGTATCCAAAAATTGTGTAAAATTTTACAATTTTACCTTAGCTCAAAAATTGCATTAAGATCTGTGATTTCAATCTCTTGATCTCCTACTTTGGCTTGTATCTTCCACGGTGGCAAGCAAATTTTTCCAAAAGCAAAGGTCTTCATCTTTGGGCAATTCCACATGCTAACTTTGCGCAATGATGGAAAGCTAAATGAACTGCTTTCATCATTGCAAATGTTTTTTAGGTTTGGTAGGTCCATAAAAATCAACTCTTTTAATTGTGAAAATTCAATATGGTAAGTTGTCTTCTCATCTCTTGCAAAATTAATATTATTCTCTTCAATAATAATAATTTCTTCCATCATTTCACAAGATACCACTGATAGACTTTTTAGATGTTACAATCGTGAGAACATATTTGAAGGGAACACATTTTCCACTGATAACTTCTCAATCCTCAAAACCTTTAAGACGGGAAAAGAAACCTGTCATATAAAATGTAATATTAGGTCATATACTTTTATATTTTAGTTTTTTATTTTATTGTTATCAACACACAAAAGAAAAGCTTAAAAAACCAAATAGTAATAATTAGTTTGACAATACAAACCAAAAGTAATAGTTAGCCTATTCTAACTTTATTTTCTTAAATGATAAAAATGATTTAGAAAATAAAATAATTTTGTTTATGAAATTTTTATTAGAAAATATCTTAGAGAAAATATTTTAAATAAAAAAATAGATATAACTTCTTAAGAAGAAATATGGATTAGTTAGTAAATATATTTTCATTAAATATTAAAGATAGATTAATTAGTACATATCTATGCCCCCAACACTCATTATGATGCATTTAACGAGGAAATATACACTAATTTTATTATTAGTACATTTGTAATTTAGACTAGTAGAAACAATAAAAATTAAAATAAAATATTTATAGTATGTTAGTATAATTTCTTAAGAGGATTGACAAATTATACATTATAATTGTATATTAAGACTTTAAAATTAAAATTTTATTTTTTATTTTCATATATATATGTCCATTAGAAGAGTCAGAGTATTCCTACCTGTCATATAAAATTTAATATTAAGCCATCCACTTTTGTATTTTTGTTTTTAATTTTACTATTATCAACACATAAAAAATATTTAAGAAACAGAAAATAATAGTTAACTTGACAATACAAATAAAAAGAAAATATTTTCTTAAATGATAAAAACAGAAAGTAGTAGTTAACTCGTCCTAACTTTATTTTCTTAAATGATAAAAAAATATTTTAATGAATAAAATAATTCTATTGGTGACATGTTATCAAACAACACCCCAAAGAAAATATTTTAAATAAAAATAGATAGCATGTTAAAATTTAATATATACCTTTTCATTAAAGATAGAGTTTGCTGTTGTAGTCCAATTTGAAGGGTGGTTTCCCTCAATTGTTGTCATCTCCATTTTGCGACAGAAGCTTTTAAATTGTAGAAGCCCTTTCAAACATATCACTGTCAACTGATTGAAAACAATTGTTTCATCAGTTACAACCTCCTCTTCATGATAATAATCTCCAACTCCAATTATACGTTCCATTTTGCTACAACGATGTACTTTTAGACTTTGGAGTTGTTGGAGTGCTCTGGCGCAGGATGGCAAAAAGAGATATTTAATGCTATCACATCCAATAATAGATAAATTGACCAACTTACTAAAAGATCTCCCACCACTTGGTAGATATCTCGAGTCTTGAATATTGAACAACCTCAACAGACTAACTTTGTCCATCAAATGACGAAATCCATCATCTATATGGTGAATTCCATTAATTTCCAAAACATTCAGGGATTCATCTCTAACGTAGCACGGACCAATAAATATGGAAAAATTAATCAATTTCTTAAACAACTCGAGGCATTCTTGCGCCATAATTCTGGAGCTTGTTTCTGAAATATGAACATGTAAAATTGTTAATTGAGTCAATGATTTCAGCTCAGCAATGCTCGCATAACTCATACCCCCATCCCATCTCGTAAAGCTATTTGTGACATATAACTGTTCTAGATGGATCAAATTGGCTATCACACCCTTTGGAATCACCTTTAGGCTATCGCATTTTCTTAGATCCAAGCACCGTAAACGAGTCAATTCTCCAATCTCTTGTGGTAACTCCTCTATCGTAGATCCCTTAAAGCTAAGTATCTCAATATGATTCTTTAAATTTTGAATTATAGCCAAATCTCCCAATAATTTGCAATAACTTAGACATAACATCGGAAGATGATCCAACTCCAAAACCAATGATGGGAGGTCCAACCATATGCCTTTCAAATCTAAAACTCTTGCCCCCTTCATGCCTTGAAAGAAATCATTTGGAATTATAGGTGAATATTTTCCAGACTTCAACACAAGGGTATGCATTAGTGGACAATGGAGCACACCGCAAGGAAAATGAATGTTGTCATCATTGATCCTCAACGAGATTGATGTGTGATGTTTCCAGGCATCGTTCTCTGGCCACTCTCGAATATCGTGATCTACAATGAACTGTTGTTGCCCTGGCCAATCACGACCACCTCCCTGTTCTGTTTGCTTCTCCTCTGTGATAGAAATTGCAAGGTCACGAATAACGTCATGCATTTTAACAAAATTCTCTTGAAATCCATTTAGCAACAAGCAGGACTTTTTCAGCTGATTAACCATGGCTTGTACTATATTTCTTGCATCTCTCAGCGTATCCACCTTTTTAAGGAACCTCAAGGCAAAGCTATATCTAACCAAGTCATCAATATCAATCTCAGCATCTTCGGGGGACAAACAACAGAGCAAGAAGCACGACCTTGCATCCTCGTCTTTTAGAAACTCATAGCTCCACTTCAAGGGGGTATAATCCTTTGGATCAATTCCTTCAATGTATTTTAGGGGGGAATTCTTTAATTTGTGAAGTGCATTGCGCCACTCAAACTCTTCCTCATCCCTTAATGTAGCTCCAACTGCAACTATAGCAATGGGCAGACCTCCACATCTCTCGCTTACCTGTCTTGCTATCGATTCATCGACTCCAAAATCTCCTGTCACCTTTGTAAACAACTCCCATGCTTCGTTCTCCTCCAAGTACCCAATGGAAAAATATGGATGAACGGCCATCACTTTGAAGACCTCTTCTCTACGCGAAGTTAGCAAAATTTTGCAATTGTTGTGGCTAGGGCCCGAAATAGGAATTCCAATTGTATTCAAGTCTAATTCTTGCCAAAGGTCATCCAATATTACCAATATCTTCTTTCCGTTTAACAATGTCTTTCGTAACTCATCCGCTCTTCCTGAGTCGCTTTTTTTTACAAACTCGAGATCCAATTGGGGTGCAAGCTCCTTTTGTACTTTTGAGATGTTTGGATCTTTTGACACAACTGCTATCACAATCTTATCGAAAATTCCTAGATTCTTAGCTTCTTTGGCAACCTCTTTCACCATCGTCGTCTTCCCAGCACCACCAGGCCCATGGACCCCAATCAATTTAACCCTAGAATCCTTCAAATCCTCTATGACATTGGCAAAAACCAAAGCTCTCGATCCAAACATGGTGTAATACTGAGAAGAATCAAATTGAGGCTCCCACTGGAAAGGTGCATCGCGTGCCACTGGCGACTTCTCTAGCCGTTCACCCTTACTTACCAGATCAATGACCTTCCGCTTCCACTTGACAGCTTCCATACCTCTCTTGTGACGCCACATTAAGTTGAATGATTCTCTGTTTTCTTGTTGACCCAGGAAGTTGGCGATGTCTCGTTCCATGCCTTCTGCGTCCTTAAGCCAACTGGAGACCTCAGTTTCAATGGTTTTCCCATTGTTTTTGGCTGTATCCACCATTCCCTGGATTCTCTCCTTTTTTTCACAGAGCCCCTTATATTCTTGTTCGAGTTGCTGGACCTCGTTCTCGTATTGAATGACATAAGCCCACACATGCCTAATCACGGGTTCTGCGAGAAAACCGAGAATCTTCCCCACACATGCATCCATGATGTTTGTCAAAATCAAATTCCTCCCGTCCTGTGAAATGAGATTTCAAAGAGGTAGCTATATATATGTGTGTGTGTGTGTGTGTGTGTCTGGAGATTAAGAAGAAGAAGAAAATCCAAACAATATTCTTCTTTCTTTCTTTCTTTATTCTATTTAGGTTGGTTCCATTCGAATTCATTTCTTGATTCAACTGCCAATGAAAAAAAAAAAAAAGAAAGAAAGAGAGAGAATGAGAAACTCACCCGTTCTTGCTTTTGTGTCTCCTCCGAATCCGATTTAAGAGACAGATGAACAAACTGTTAACCCATGGTGTTGCCACTCAGCAAGTTAATCATCAAAACATATATGCAGAGAGAGAGAGAGAGAGAGAAAGAGAGAGAGAATTAAGGAACTGATGACTATATACCTCGTCTGAAATGAGAGGAAGCAGGTGGAGAGACAGAAGAGAGAGGTGAGTAGGTGTTCCTGTAAAGTAAAAAAATTAAAGGGAAAATAGAAAGAAGAGAATAATAATAAGAAACGGAGTAATTGGTGCTGTTGATGTGTTTGAGATGTACCTAATCTTCAACCAAAGCTTTTGGATCTCAGATCCACCACAGCATGCAGGGGAGACGACGAAGCTCCATTCCGGCCAGAGGAAAGAGATGCTGTTTGGCAATAGTAAAGATGCTTCCTTCAGCGTTTAAAGCCACATTCCGCGGAATTGGAAAGCAACACTTTGACAGAGCTTAACCTTGGCTTTGCAAAGGACAATAAGAAAGCTACTTTCCGCGTTGTCAATAGTAAGTAAAGATGCATGCGCGTGAACGCAAAGGTGACAAAGACTACCAACCAAAATTAAAGTAAAATATAAATCAATTAAAGTTATAATATAAAATTTTTTAAAATATTATCACACAAGCCTTAATAGATTTAAATGTGTATTAAGTAATATTAATTATCTTATAATTAAAAACTTTATGTAACAATATTAATACGAATTCATGATAAAAATAAAATAAAACTAGTCAAGTATTTAAATTAAAAATTAAACATAATTATCTATATATAAATAACTGATAGGTAACATTTAAATAAAATTAAAAAAAAGATAATATTAGTAATTTGCTAGAGCAAGCCAAATATTTTGGCCTTTTCAAGTTTATTGTTGCTGGTTTAAGGATTTTGGATGTCTTCTATCATTCTATTTACGTCATATTTAATGGCAGATTATTTAACATTAAATTTTCTAATAAAGTAAATATATAAAAATATTAACATAAAATTGTCAACAAAAATTAAAACTTCATGTGAAATGCTTTTCAATAAAAATTAGTAAGTGCCCATTTAATAGTAAAATAAAAAAAATTATATTAAAATATAAAAATAACTTACATAAAAAATTTTCATAAAATATATAATTATATAAATATGTCACCAATGATGCATTTTCTTTCTCCTCACATGCATTGTCTGTTCTACTTTTTCTTTCTCTCTCACATCTTATCGCTTGCTTTTCTCTTGCACGTATCCAATGCTGTAATTGACTCCATAGTAGACTTTGTATTGATTATTTTGGAGTAATTTGATTTAATATTTTTATATCAATTAAGCTATCGTCTTTTAACGGGATTTAAAAAAATAGAATATAAAAATATTTTAAATATAAATATTTTTTATTATATTTATTAATTTTATCTGATATTTTTAAAAATATATATATATAATTTTTTATATAAAATTATTTAGATAAATTTATACTTTACATTTAAGAGAAAGTAACTCATATATCTTTCAATACATTCTAAAAAATTTAACAAATAATTTGATAAAAATTTTAAAATACTTCATAATCTTATATTGATTATAGATAATTTGATTTAAAAAATATTTTAATTTTATTTTAATATAATTTTATCTTATTCATTTTAATAAAATTTATTAAATATATAATATAGTATATTAATGTTACATTGTAAAGTGATGAACAATTGAATGTCTCTTCTTAAACGAGAGGAAGCAGTTGGAGAGACAGAAGAGAGAGGTGAGTAGCTCTTATATAAAGTAGAAATTAAAGGGAAAATAGAGAGAAGAGAATAATAAGAAGAAACTGAGTTGTTAGAGCATCTGAGTTATTATTTTGGGTGTTAATTATTAATTTGTAATCTTAAATAGTGTTATGACATCTCTAAATTGTACATCTACTCTAATGACAGGTTATAAATATGTGTTGCATTTTAATATTTTTTATTAAAAATATAATTAAAATTTTAAATCTCAAATTTAAAATTTCAAATTTTGACTGCTGAAGTTCAAATTTCAAAATTCAACCATCGAAATTAAAATTTCAAAATTTAACCATCAAAATAAAAATTTAAAATTTTTAAATTCATCTATAAATATGATAATTTTTCTCATATTTTTATTCATGTATATTATATTTTTTCTATAAAATAATTCATCCTCTCATATTTTTATTCGTCCATCTATATGAATTGTTATCCTAATATTTTATAAAGGATCCTCAATACTGAGAAGAAGACAATGATCAATTTGATATGTTGTATAATTCAACTAAAAGGGTCTCGTTATAGATGAGTAAGAAGACATCGTGGTTCTGTTTCAGGCCATAAAATAATTGAAGTAAGGATGGATGCGCATGAACGCAAAGGTGACAAAGACTACCAACAAAAATTAAAGTAAAATATATATCAATTAAAGTTGTAATATAAAAATTTTAAAAATATTATCACATAAGCCTTAATAAATTTAAATGTGTATTAAGTAATATTAATTATCTTATAATTAAAAATTTTATGTAACAATATTAACACAAATTATGATAAAAATAAAATAAAACTCGTCAAATATTTAAATTAAAAATTAAACATAATTATTTATATATAAATAAATGATAGATAACATTTAAAAAAATTGAAAAAAGATAATATTAATAATTTACAACAAGCCAAATATTGTGGCCTTTTCAAGGTTATTGTTGCTGGTTCAAAGATTTTGGATGTCTTCATCATTCTAAATACGTCCTCTTTTATGGTAGATTATTTAATATAAAATTGTTTAATGAGATAAATATATAAAAATATTAACATAAAATTGTCGACAAAAATTAAAACTTCATGTGAAATGCTTTTCAATAAAAATGTGCACGTGCCCATTTAATAGTAAAATAAAAATATTTTATATTTAAATATAAAAATAACTAAAAAAAATTTCATAAAATATATAATTATATAAATATATCACCAACAATAGAGTTGAGACACTTAAATGGAGCATTCGATGACAATAACAGTGATAATGAAAGTGAGACAATGCCATATCCTTTATTTGAGGTGAGAATTTAAATCATGAAATTGGGATAATTTTGATAATTTATTTAATTTTTTCCTATTTCTCACTCATGTGTGGGTTAAATTTTTTATTAGTTTATTAAATATTAAATGTAATTAATTAACAAGAAAAAAGACATAAGCAAAATATTTTGTCCTTTTACCTCTTTCCAAGTGCTCTCTCTCTCTTATTGCTTGCATTTTTTTCTCCTCACATCCTGTCATGTCCTGTCTCATTGTTTGTTTGTTTTTTCTCATCTTATTGATTGCTTTTCTCTTTACTCGTATCCAATGCTATGATTGACTCCATAGCACACCCTGTATTGATTAATTTGGAGTAATTTGATTTGATGTTTTTATATCAATTAAGTTATCATTTTTTAATGAGATTTAAAAAAATAGAATATAAAAATATTTTAAATATAAATAACTTTTATTATATTTATTAATTTTACCTAATATTTTTTTAAAAAAATTACATAATTTTTTATATGAAATTTTTAGATAAATTTATACTTTACAATTAAAAAAAATAACCTATATACCTTTCAATACATTTTAAAAAATTTAATAAAAATTTTAAAATATTTCATAATCTTATATTAACTATAGATATCTTGATTTAGAAAATATTTTAATATTATCTTAATATAATTTTATTTTATTAAATATATAATATAATATATTAATGTTACATTGTAAAGTGAGGAACAACTAAATGCCTCTTCTTAAACGAGAGGAAGCAGCTGGAGAGACAAAAGAGAGAGGTGAGTAGCTCTTATATAAAGTAGAAATTAAAGGGAAAATAGAGAGAAGAGAATAATAGGAAGAAACTGAGTAGTTACTGCTACTGGTGTGTTTGAGATGTACTTAATCTTCAACCAAAGCTTTCGGATCTCAGATCCACCCCCAAGATGCACCTAATCTTCAACCAAAGCAAGCAAGAAGAAAAATCACCTTTCGCTGTGACAAGAGTTAACTTTATGGCTGTGCAAAGGACACTAGGAAATCTAGCTTCCACATTTTGCAGTAGTAAAGATGCGTGTATAACGCACCCAAACCCAAGTTAAGAGACAGAAGCTCTTGGCTGCAAGGGGGAAACTCACTGCAAACGCTTGGGATTAAGGCTGAGTCCTTTGTCTTGTCTTGCAATAGTAAAGATGCCCCGATTCATTCTCCATCTTGGCTGATGAAAGCTCCCACATGCAACAGCGTTAAAATTCATGTTGGCTCTCTTGAGTAGCGTTTACTCCTGCCCATTTCTGTAATGGGTAGGTCCTGCCCACTTCTGTAATGGGTAGGAGGAAAGTTAAAGATACTAGGAATCAAAACTCGCAAGTGACAGTGTGGAGATAACTTCTCTCCAAAGTGAGGGGGACTCCTTGTGCGTGGTGAGCAGGGGCGGATACACATGTGAGGTGTCCTGGGCTGAAGCCCAAGGTAGCCCACAAAAAAATTAAAATTTTAATGTAAAAGTCTACCTTAAATTCATTTCAGCCCAGTCCAGCCTAACCCTAGCCCACCCCACCCCACCCCAACTTGCTGGATCTGTCTCTGGCAGTGAGAACGGTCTAACCACTACGTCTGACTGGATCACCACGGTTAAACCCCCCACATCCTGTCGAGCCGGGAGTGAGGGGCGTCCAGGGTGAGCGATTTCACCTTTTGAAAAAATGAGGAAAGTTAAAAGATGCTTTTGAGGAGATTCCAATCAAAGAGATAAAGAGTGTAAATGCTAAGGTGGCCCCCACGCGGCGTTAGCAACAGACAGCATTCATGAGGGTTCATGTGAGGCTGTTGCAGAGTCTCCAAGTGTATCCATAACACTTGAGGACCATCTCCAACGTTCGGGCCAAATTTTCGTTAAGTCAAAATTTAAAAACAAAATCATAAAAAGAAAATCATTGAATCATCTCTAAGGGATCTCTCTATCCAGCGATTTCTTTCTTAAATTTTTTGAAAAGTTTCAAATGGCTCTCTATAATTAAGGAGTAAAAATTTGTTCCTCAACTCTCTTTCTCCAATGACTATTTATTGTTGGCCTTGAAATTTGAAGAAGACGTTAGTAACGATAAGAGCAAGAATGACTACTGGCGGCGACGACGAGAAGCAATAACAGCGATGGCGAGGAGCAGCAGTGATGGTGGCCAGTAGCAACGATAACCAAAACGAGAGTCGGATCTAGTGTCGACAATGAGGAGTAGGTCGTCTTCTCCGAGTTGAATGATGACTAAATCGAGTTGTGTATGTGTATATTGAACGAGGACCAGATCGATGTGTATATTTATATATGTGCAGGCCGGATTGATTTGTTCGATTGTTTGGAGAATTTTTGCAAAATTGATCGATTTGTGTATTTTTGTGTATTTATTTATTAATTTGTATATTTAATTATTGATTTTAATATGAAAGATGAAATTTTTGTGAGATATTAATATTAAAGATGAAATTTTTGGATTTAAAGGTGATTAAGATAGCTTTATGTGCTAGTCAATAAATTTTAAAAGAATTTTTAAATATGAAATGTAGTGGATAATAGAAAATAAAAGGAACCCTAAGTGTCAAAAGTTAAAAATGTTGCGATCATAATTCAAATAGTTACGATCCTTGTTAGCAATTCGATCAATGGGGAAAAATTCGAGATGGTAAAAATATAAATATTATTCGACTTGATATATTTTAAATATGGTCAAAAATTCGGATAAATATTTGTCATACGAAAAATATTTAAAATAAACTTAATTCATGTTTAATATGTTTCAACTAAATAAATTTAGCAATAAAAATTTGATATTATATATATACACACACAAATATATTCTTGATAAATAAACAAATAACTTATTAAATATAAAAATATAATTTTATATTTTTACTAATATTATAAAATGACAGTGGTGAGAGATATTTATGGGGATGGATGAATAATAATGTTCATTAATATTTAATAAAAATAAAAAGAGAAATGGGTGAAAAGTGAGAAATTGAAATCTTGTTAGCAACAGATATATTTTTTTAATATTAAATTATAAATACATTAAATAATAAAATTATTATGAATGTTAGCCATAACAATATTTTTATATTAAAGTTATAATATAAAAATTTTAAAAATATTATCACATAAGCCTTAATAGATTTAAATGTGTATAAAGTAATTTATGATAAAAGTAAAATAAAACCCGTCAAATATTTAAATTAAAAATTAAACATAATTATCTATATATATAAATAAATGATAGGTAACATTTAAATAAAATTGAAAAAAGATAATATTAATAATTTGCTAGAGCAAACCAAATATTGTAGCCTTTTGAAGGTTATTGTTGCTGGTTCAAGGATTTTGGATGTCTTTCATCATTCTACTTGCGTCCTGTTTTATGGTAGATTATTTAGTATAAAATTTTTTAATAAGGTAAATATATAAAAATATTAACATAAAATTGTCAACAAAAATTAAAACTACATGTGAAATGCTTATCAATAAAAATTTGTACGTGCCCATTTAATAGTAAAATAAAAATTTTTTATGTTTAAAAATAAAAATAACTTAAATAAACTTTTTTATAAAATATATAATTATATAAATATATCATCAATGATGTATGAAAGTTGAAAAATAACACATGAAAAACACCTAAATGGAGCATTCGATGACAATAATAGTGACAATAAGAGTGATAGTGATAATGAAAGTGAGACAATACCATATCCTTTATTTGAGGTGGGAACTTAAATCATGAAATTGGGATAATTTTGATAATTTATTTAATTTTTTCCTTTTTCTCACTCATGCAATGTGTTGGTTAAATTTTTTATTAATTTATTAAATATTAAATGTAATTAATTAATAAGAAAAAATACATAGGCTAAATATTTTGTCATTTACCTCTTTCCATATGCTTATCAATTCTGCTTTCTCTCTCATTGCTTGCTTTTCTTTCTCCTCTCATGGTTTGTCTGTTCTGTTTTTTCTTTTTCTCTCTCATCTTATCGCTTGCTTTTCTCTCTGCTCTGTATCCAATGCTATAATTGACTCCATAGCAGACCTTGAATTGAATACTTTAGAGTAATTTGATTTGATATTTTTATTTTAATTAAATTATTATTTTTTTAATGAGATTTAAAAAATATATAATACAAAAATATTTTAAATACAAATATTTTTATTATATTTATTAATTTTATCTGTAACTTTTTTAAAAAAATTATATAATTTTTTATATAAAATTGTTTAGATAAATTTATATTTTATAATTAAAAAAAATAACCCATATATCTTTCAATACATTTCTAAAAAATTTAACAAATAATTTGAATTTTTTTTGAAATATTTCATAATCTTATATTGATTATAAATATCTTGATTTAAAAATATTTTAATATTATTTTATTTTATTTATTTTAAAAAAATTTACTAAATATATAATATAATATATTAATGTTACATTGTAAAGTGAGGAACAATTGAATACCTCTTCTTAAACTAGAGGAATCAACAGAAGAGAGAGGTGAGTAGCTCTTATAAAAAGTAGAAATTAAATGAAAAATAGAGATAGGAGAATAATAAGGCCATCTCCAACGAAGATGACAAAATATCACACCAAAATGGTGTGATGAACAGTGGGATGCCAAATATGGCGTCCCACTGTTCATCCACGACATTTTGTCGTGGAAAGTTTATGCCCAAATTACCCTTCCCCTTTCAATGTAAAAAAAGGTTATATTCCCATTATATTTTTTTTAATTTTATTTTAGTATGTATAATTATTGATTTTAGTCTTAATTTATATATTTAATTTGAACATTATTTTTAAGAACATAATAAATTAAAATTAAGAAAAAAAATTATAATTATTTAACAAGAAAAAATACTTTACTCCATAAAATTTAAAAAGTTGAGAATAACATGAGTAATATAGAAATGTAAACATTGAAAATTAAATTCTAACATACACTAAAAATGAAAGATAAATATTTAATTTGTAATTACATAAATAATTAAATAATTTTTTGTAATAAATTAATTGTTATGAATTAAAGAAATAAGAAAATAGAAATAATACTATTCATTTTTTGTAAATTTTGGTGTAATTGGTTGGAGATAACTTGATAGGATAATATAAAAATTGCACTATTTTAGTGTAAAATTGCACCATTTTAAAGTTTTGGTTAGAGATGGTCTAAGAAGAAACTAAGTAGTTACTGTTGTTGGTGTGTTTGAGATGTACTTAATCTTCAACCAAAGCTTTTGGATCTCAGATCCACCCCAAGGTGTACCTAATCTTCAACCAAAGTAAGCAAGCAGAGGAATCACCTTTCGCTATGACAAGAGTTAACTTTATGGCTGTGCAAAGGATACTAGGAAAGCTACCTTCCGCATTTTGCAATAGTAAAGATGCGCGTATAACCCACCCCAACCCAAGTTAAAGTGTAATATCCTAAAATTTTGGAAATGATAATAAATATCAATTTCTGTATTTGAGGAATTAAGGTATTAAGATAATAATAATAATGATAATAGAGATAATAAATAATCATAATAATAATAAATAAAATTAAATTAAACTAATTAATTTGTTAAATTTGTGTGGCTATGCGCGTATGCTTGGAGGCCACGCTTTGCACAGTGATCGCTCCTTTCAAAGTGAAACAAAAGAGAAGAAACAGAGGAGAGAGAGATCAGTGGGCCGAGAGATTGGGAGAGAGAGAGAGGGCTTGGCCAAGTGAGGAAGGAAGAGAGAGATTGAGAGGGAGAGATCGGGATTGAGAGAGAATGAGAGTAGCGAGAGAGAGAGAGCTCGAGAAAGAGAGAGGCGCGACAGCCATGCAACCATGGAAGGTTGCCGAGTGAAGCTCGGCCATGGTAGCTGAGCGAAGCAACAGCAGCAGCGAAGCTAGCAGTGGGCTCGCGGCGGTCGGGGCAGCGTGGTGGGGTCCGGGGTGGCCGGCAATGGTGGCGTTGGAAGCAACGGTGGTGGCTGGTGGAGCTTGGCCGTGGCTGGTGGCCGCTGGTGCATGCAACAGTGCTGGTGCGCCGAGGCGGCTATGCGCGGGAGGAAGAAGAAGAAGAAGAAGAAGAAGAAGAAGAAGAAAAAGGAAAGAAAGGAGAAGAAGCAAGGCGCAGGAGCAGGGGCGCGGGAAGGAGAAGAAGAGAGGAAGAAGAAGAAAGAAAATGAAAGAAAAAAAAAGAAAAAGAAGGAAAATAAAGAAAAAATAAAAGAATTTTAGAATTTTTCGGCATGAAAAGTGATCAGGTACGTGGGTAAAAATTAGTAGAAGCGTGATATGTTTAAATTATAAATTTTACGCAATTAGAATTAATTAATTTAAGTCCTGGTTGTGTTATTTGCTAGGAAAATAGTTTAATTCGCATCGGAAGTACAAGAGAGGTTGAAAGCAACTGATTTCAGGCAAGTTCCTAACTCTCTCCTCCTGTTCTTTAATTCCCGTGAGAAGCTCCGTGATTTCTCGTATTTTATACCCTCCCTTACTCTAATTCGACGTCTGACATTATTTATTGAGGATTATTCATTATTTTAATTTAAATTAAATCCGAGACTTTTGGAGTTTTATTTATTGTGTGCCTACGGGGGTTTGTACTGTCCCCATTCCTTTCGGAATGATGCCAAACCCAGTTTGGGGACTAGGTTCCTAGACGTGCAGGTTTATTTATGGTTTTCTCGAGTTTATTTATAATTCGGTTAGAGCTATTGAGCAGTGGGGCAAGAGTCGGCTGTTTGGTAATGTTAGGGTAGACTATTGTACGACCCTGAAATGGATCGTCAGGTAGACACTCCTAGTCACTGGCCGTTGACTGGTGCCGGGCACTGCTGACTAGCTCTGTCAGTATGTGATTTACTGCATGACTAGTTACATTGTATTACTGTTCATGATTTGATATGTACATGGGTACGGGTTGCATGTTGGGATATTTATTTATTGAGTATGCTTGGACACGGACATTCTAGCTTGGTTAGGTTGCATCCACCACGGGCGTATGCATCGCGTGTGGTTTACTATGTGGGAGGAGCATGGCCTGATGCCTTGATGTATGGGCGCCAGTGTATCACGTTGATGCTCACTACGCTATTGCATTTTTATGTGCATTGCATGGTTACTGGTAGTTATTAGTTCTTGGACGGAAGGATCGTTCCGAGGGAGCCTATGGCTCGGGTGTCGGGAGTACCGACACGGACACACGAGTGGTGGGAGCACCGACTCGGGATCGTGCGCGCAGGTTTTTGGAGATATTTGTTGCCTTTCAGTGCAACGGCAGGTTGGTATGAGACTTGGGTGTCGTGTGTCTTGTGTGGGCCCCAATAATCGGTTTGTGCTTTTATTATGCTACACTATTGTGTTGTAGCGTCTCATGGCTTGTGTGTACCTGGGGGTTTATTTTAGGGAGAGTTTTCTGGTTATGTTCAGCCTTTAGCCTTTCTTTTCCTTATGCTTGCTAAGTCTCTCGACTTACTTTACTTTCTATCATTCCAGGTAGTGCCAGCGTGGGTCTGAGCAAGGGAGTCAGCGTCTAGCGGCCGAGTCGGTATGGTGTACAGGCAGTCCCGTCAGTCCTTGTCAACTCTGATGCTTGAGTAGGGTTTACTCTATTATTTTTACTGTGCTAGGTCATTCCTCGAGTCTTGTGTATATCGACACAGGAGTCTGTGTTCATTTATTTGTTATGTGACTGCTGTGTTAGCGGGGTACTCGTAGTGCATGCATGCGTTTAGTTTCGCTTCCGTTGTTCTTATTTTTGTGTATGCATGCCAGGGTAGTTTTCGTTTTGTGTTTTATTCTTTTTCCCTTTCATAAGTGCTCCCGTTCTGGTAATCCAGGCGGATGGAATATCCAGGCGGGGGTGCTTACATTATTGGTATCAGAGCGTAGTTTGATTCAGTTTTGGGGACGAGTTCCTATACACCAAGGTTGTCGGGTAGAGTTAGGGAGGTTTAGGTGAATCGAATAGGGTTAGGCTGCATCAAGTTGAGTTTTGTTGATTCATTTGAGAGATTGTGTCCCAATTTATATTCGTGCAGGGGTGATGAATGCACGTTAGGAAGGGACCGTGAGGTGGTATAAATGGGATTTATTTAGGACATGTGCCTGCCCCTAAGTGTTTGGATAAGAGGTTAGTTTAGCCGTAATATATTTGCCTGATATTTGATTTTGTATGCAAATTTTGAGTATTCTTGATGGAACCTAGAGGACTAAATCCCTGTATACGCCTACTTAATTCGAATGACCCCCAGCATTGGATCATTTATGGTGTCGGTGGGAATAGGAGTTTGCTTCTGGATGGAGAGGCATGCAAGACGAAAAGGAGTATTTAGTGAATTATATGTATCGGCTTGACGAGTGGTTTCAAGAGACGATCCACAAGATCTTTTGGAGATTGTCAGAGAGACAAGTCATGTTCGCCCGTGAGCACATCAATGACGTGTGGAGGCAACTGATTGAAGTAATGATGAATGATGGGAGTCTTCGTTCCCATTAAGATGTTTTTGCCAAGGCTGTGAAGCAACGAGCTGCCATTTGGGAGCCTTGCCAAGGGACCGGTATAGGACGTGTCTAGGATTGGAGCACTACTTGACACTCAGTCAGTCCAAGCCACCGTGAGAGTACTGTCACAGCCGCCAGAGGGACCTGTTGGACTCAGCTCTAGCGTAGCTAGCAATGAGGACTTAGCTTACCTAGCAGATGAAGCTACCTCAGTTGCCAAGGGTGATGAGGGGAGTTCTAGTTAGTATGAGTAGTAGGGGGGCTGTAATGCAAATGTGTGGTTGTAAATTACGAGTTTTGTAAGGATGGGAATGGTGTGGGAAACACCAAGTACAATGTTTGAGAGTATTATGTAATGAGATGTATTTAATGAACTTGTGAGCCTTGGGATCCCTAGGAATCAAGTAGTCATTGCTATTAGCAAAGAGTATCCTAGTGACTTGATGTTATGAATAGTATGATTGGGAAAGTCACAGGTTTAACCTGCGATGGACATTTGGTTGCGGATCGTTTTTGCTAAGACCGAGTGGACTGGATACCTGATTTGTGGTGGACTTGTTGGGTCCCTAGCTAACGATTGTCTATTAGTGATACGGATTAGAGATAACACGTACCTCGTTTAAGGGAAGTGATTAAGGAAACTTTTAAGGCTTCAATTAGGGCATGTGTTGTTTATGATAAGGGTGTGTATAGCTGGATTCTTTCCCCGGTTGTGAATGAGCGAGGGAAACTCTAGTATTTCTTGAAGATTTACCAGAGAGGTTGCCTTAGTGAGGGATGGACCCTGCAATTGAACCGGGCAGCCTTGAGACATAGATGTCCTTCCTCCCGAGTAGATGATTTGTTGAGATAACGCCGAAGTGTTTTCTAACGATTACTTGTCGTACTCGTACGACCGCTATAAGTTCATGGTCATGCCATGTGGTCTGACCGATGCCTTTGTAGTATTTATGGTTTCGTTGGGACCGGCAATAGAGATAGATGTTTGGAGCTTTCTTTGGTTTTGCTAGGCATTGCCGACGTTCTACAAAGGCTTGCGATGATTTCATGATAAACGAGGTCATGATAGAATGTGAGCTGGAGGTCCATGATTGAATTTTACCAGGAGTGGCACGGGAAGGTCCTACTATGTGGAATTGTGCTATAGGAGTCCAATGGTAAATGATGGATACGTGAGTATCGAGATGTGTATATGGTGTACTAAGGCGGAAAATTGAAAGTTAGGTAATGTGGTAGCTTGTGGTAGTTGATGGTTTAAACTGCTTGTACATATTCGGACTGGAGATATGTAATGTAAGGAGGTGTGAAGGTAAATTGAAGTTCTAGGGGGTTTGCATTTCCTTGGAGGTTTAGGGCAGTTAACCCTAGGTTTAATTGAATCTGGATGGGGTCAAGCTTATCCCAAGAGAGATCTGTGATGGGAATTCATTGAAGGACTACTACAGAATTGTAGACTTGGAGTTTACAGCGATTATGCTGCTTGGAGATTCGGCATCGCTACCTAGATAGGGTGTAGGCATTTAGTTCTTACAGGTGGAGTAGAGTACAGGCGACGCAGTGGTTGGCGTGATGAATGACTAAGGTTGTGAGATTCTATGATAAATAGGGTAAAGCACAGGTAGTAGCAGACGTTTTGAGCTGTCGTGGAGCATTCGTAATAAAATGAATTAGAAATAAGAAAACCCCTTTAAGATTGTTATTGCAGGAGATACTTAGGTGTATGGCCAGAATCGAAGTTGGTTGTATGTCTAAGTAACTGTTGGGTTCCGCTGTAAGGATAGTGGTTGCTATGAGTACGTTCGGTACTAATTGTGGACCCCTTGCCGTAGGGTCGGTTGTTGACCGATTGAGGGGATGAGATTCCTCTGGGTGCTGGTTAAGTGGTACATCAGTGGAATCATAAAATGGCTTGTTATGCTAGCTAGAAGAATGCTTAACCCACATCTTTACGTTACTTCGCCCCCCAAAAGTGAGACCAACGAGATGCCTTGGGATTTAGAACTGTTACTGATACGATGAGGTGCTTTCAGTCGAGCAGGCTATTAAGCGGATAACACCGATTCTAAAGATCATGTTCCAGCTAAATTATAGAGTCTTTGAGAAGGTTGGCGTTAGCATTTAGCGACCGAGAGAAGGTATGGCTGGTCGAGCAGTTGTCGAACCACTCCAGAATTAATTATCTATCTTCTCTAGTTTGAAGCAAAGCACAACCTAGGTCGTCTCTCACAAGGAGCCTCACTTTCTTCTACCACATGGAGAACCAATATAAACATCACAACTGTTTGTTTAGGGGGGGG
Source organism: Diospyros kaki (assembly GCA_036245055.1). Lineage (NCBI taxonomy): Eukaryota > Viridiplantae > Streptophyta > Magnoliopsida > Ericales > Ebenaceae > Diospyros > Diospyros kaki. Next base: position 9,879,387 of record BSEG01000010.1, read on the forward strand.
GTTTGACAGAAAATTAAGTAACAAAACAGAAACACAAATATAGATGAAAATCAGTAAATAGAGAGCAACCAGTTGTGTATTTATCCCCTATGTGAAATCTTCCTTGTCCAACCTATAGATCTTGGTTTGTTAGATGTTATAATCTCTGGATATCAAACTCAAAGAATCCCCAACAACCGTCCAAGGATTAGAATGATTGGAGTAACAAAATGAATACAAAAATCTCTTATAAACAAAATGCAGCCGTTCATTCTCTATTCAACCCATCCGAAGCTATGCAAGAACAACCATTCAAGCACATTATATTCATTTCCGAGATGTTATACCAACCAGCTACAACACTCTATTCTCTTAAGCATTTAACAGAAAATGAATCCATGTAAATTCACACAAACCTGCCATGAACTCAATGCATTCCAAAATCTGTTCAAACTAAACCAAATGGAAATGAATAAGATTAAAACAAACAAACTAGGTTTTTGTAGTTCATCCGAGACTCAGATTCCACAAGGGTTCAAGATACACAACCAGTTACAATAGCCTTAGCCTTTCATTGCAGCAAGGAAGACAAAATGGAAACAAAATGAAGAAAACAGAAAAATGCTACAATCAGAAAAACGGCCAGAATTCTCCTCTCTATCTCTTGTGGAAATAAGTGCTAAGAGGTCTTAAATACATGGCCAAGAAATGAAGACCTAGGAAGGCTAGGGTTGGGCCTAGCCTAGCCCAACATATATGAGCCCAAGACAACAAAAACGAGCAGCCCAAATGCAGCCCAAAACAGTAGAATTGAGCAGCCCAAATCTGCTCCCGCTGGATGCTAGCCTCCAACAATTTCTCTAAATGCATGGCCCGCTGCTTCCAGCATACAACAGTATCATACTCGGCATCTATCTCTAGTCCTTTGTTTTGAACAACCACATCATTTCTCCTCCAAGGAACCTTAGGCCAAATGTCGTAAACATCATCCAATATAGAAACTGGGCGTTTATCACCACCATAGCTTTCTTCCTCAAAACGATGTTGCTCTAAAATCTCCAACTGCTTGAGCTCAAATTCCAGCCTTTGTTTAGTAAGGCTGTCAAGCTCTTCTCTGAAAAGTCGTACAGCATTTGCCTGCTTATACTCCCAGTTTTTTACAAGATATGCCAACTGAGAAGACCCCTTTTCACTGTAATTAGTTAGCTCTAACAGATGCTTAAAATCAACGATTTTAGGCTCCTCGATGATTGTAACCTCCTCCAACATATCCTGATGGTATGCTCCAGGCCTTTCTATATTGAATTGCTTCCCAGCTTCATTCATATCTTCAGGCCACATTAAAGAGACAACTGTATAAATGCATAAACAACAAGTTCAGGCTATTCCAGCTGCTTCTCTAGCTTGGATTCATAGAAGTAAGATAGAAAATAGTGTAAGGACAATTTGAAGTATCATAAAATAGAAACAATGAAAGATCAGCAAAATTACTTCAAATTGTGTAATAAGATTGAGGTGAAATGCCAAAATATAGCATAAATATGCATGCTATCAATGGCCGATTAGCTATTTGGAGTTAAGATCAGCAGCAAGACCAGGCTGAGGGTTGGTGATCACCGAGTAAGTCATAGTAGGAACCCACAATTGGATGTGCCAATTCTTTTAAAGAGGGGAGATCTGGTGACATTTTAGATCTCAAGATGTATTGAGTGGAGAACGTATATCCCTTGATAGTTTTGATTAAATGGCTATCCATATTTATTGACGGAACCCCGAGCATTCACGACAAATTGTGGGAGAAGTACTGTCGAGAAAATGCTGTGTATCTGGTTAGGAATCAATTGGAAAAAGTCAGATTAAAGGATACTGCTATTGAATCCTTGATTGAGTATGTGGTATCGTCTCCATGTTCCTATGCTTCGTAGGTGTGTGGCAGGTATCGGTTACATTGTCGAGTATTAGCCTCTTGTCATGCATGATGATGGCTTTACTCTTGTCACTACCGGTTGTATCTGGAATTAGCTGCATCCGCATTGAGCCTTGTGTTGCGAGTTAGTTTATCATGGGGATTGAATACTTCTGAATTTTGAGTTGCCTTTAGGTTGATATGTGGTCGAGATAGTACCAAACGAAAGTGCGATGTGAACGCTAGATAGCCTTGAGGGAACAGTTGGATTATGATATTGTAATAGGAGAATCTTGTGGTTGTATGCAATATGATTGACGTCGTTCCTTAAGCTGGTTAAGGTATTAGTTGTCATAACGTAGTTCACTTAAGCTGATAGATTGAGGAGTTGTGCTGGTGCAGTAAGTCAAGTGGGACATGTAGTAGATTCGTATATGTGGGAATACTGGAAAATGATGATATGGAATGTCCTGAAAGGGATGTTAGGTAATCTCAGGAGAGTTGTGAATGTATCTTGAGGACATAGACTGAACGCGAATTTCGAGGACGAAATTCTATTAAGGAGGGGAGAATTGTAATATCCCAAAATTTTGAAATGATAATAAATATCAATTTCTGTATTTGAGGAATTAAGGTAGTAAGATAATAATAATAATGATAATAGAGATAATAAATAATCATAATAATAATAAATGAAACTAAATTAAACTAATTAATTTGTTAAATTTGTGTGGCTGTGCGCGTATGCTTGGAGGCTATGCTTTGCACAGTGATCACTCCTTTCAAAGTGAAACAAAAGAGAAGAAACAGAGGAGAGAGAGATCAGTGGGCCGAGAGATTGGGAGAGAGAGAGAGAGGGCTCGGCTAAGTGAGGAAGGAAATGAGAGATCGAGATTGAGAGAGAAGGAGAGCAGCGAGAGAGAGAGCTCGAGAAGGAGAGAGGCGCGACAGCCATCGAAGGTTGCCGAGTGAAGCTCGGCCATGGCAGCCGAGTGAAGTAGCAGCGGCGGCGAAGCTAGTAGTGGTGTAATACCTTAAGCTTTAGGACTAAATTTAATTAAGTTATGTTTAATCATATGTAAATAATTTATTGTGTTTATAATGGTTTAATTTACCTTAAGTATATTTAAGACAATATGTAATATATATATATATATATATATAAATAAGCAAAAGGAAATAATATTAGTATTAGTATATACGTATGTATGTATGTAACAAAAAAAAAAATCCGAAAATCGGATTTGCAGAGCAGTGCGCGGCCAGAGCATGGTCGCGCCTGCAAGTTGAATTTCAGGGGCAAGGGAGGGGTTTTTAATGCCGAAAAGACCGAGGAATGGCCTCTGGGACGCGTGGCCGACGATGGGGAAGCAAGGCACGTCGAAATCGGGCTATAAACAGCCGCTCCAAGACTGCCCAATCCATCCGAAAATTTCAAGGCTTAGATCAGTCGATTGGGAGAGAGTTTGAGAGATTGGTGTGTGGGGTTTTGATCTTCAAGTCGTGGGCATCGTTTCTTTTAAGTTTGGTGGCCAACGGAGCAGTGAAGAGGAAGACCCAAGCATCGCCGAAAAATAGCGCCTTCGCCGAAGCCCCGCCTTCGATCGAAAAATTAAGGTACTTTTAATGTTTTTTTCTCGTTTTTGATAGCAAATTTGAATTTAGGGGGTTGAAAATAGGGGGGATGAGGCTTCTTTTGAAGCTTTGTGCATTGGCAGCGTCGTCGGCGGCGTTAGAGCCACTGTGCAAGATGATCGGAAGGGGGGGTTCGGGCGTGTGAGTGCACGCGCCCGTCCGAAAAAAAAAAGAAATAGAAAAGGAAATAAGAAAAGAAAATAAAATAAAATAGAAGAAATAAAATTCTAAATTTTTTTTTATTAAATCTGGAATGTTGTTATGATTTATTTAGTATAGAATTTTCTAAAAATGTTAAATTTATTAATAATTTTAGTAGATTTTTCTATTATGGAAATAAAGAAAAAAAAATAGGATTTTGATTCTGAAAATTTCAAGAAAATTTCAGAATGTTATAAGTATTATTTAAGAAATATTAGTGAAAATAAATTGAATAAAATGAAAGATTAGGTAATTATTATATAATAACTACATATTTAGCTATTATGAAATAAGGGGAAAATAGGAATTTAAGTTAGAAAGTTCCAAGAAAATTTCAGAATACTAGGAATATAATTTAAGGAATATTAGTAAAAAGAGATTAAATTTTTATGAAACCTAGATAATTATTATGTAATTTTGAAGAGATAAAGCTTAGGAATAAAAGAAAAAATGGAAGAAATTATGAAAAAATAGCAAATGGTATTCTAAAAATAAATTTATGTTGTAGGGGTCCTTGTGAGCAAGGAGATTAAGGGATAACCGCTTGGCACGTAGTTCGAGACAAATTAGTTGTAAGTATGCTGCCTGAATTTAACACAGTCATAAATGTAAATGCTTTTATCATATTGGCATGCTATGATATGAAATCATCACGTAGACTGCATCAATGGCATGACTATGAAATGCATACATGCACAATGATACTATTGATCACACGCATATGAGGCCGTAAGGAGTACGAACTGACACCGCTGGCCTATCAAGGGTGCACCCATACACCCCGGCTTCGAAAAAGGTGGCCGCTAAAATGATAGGCAGCACGAGGGGTGTAGTTGACACCTACGATGAAAGACATTGCATACACTCATAGCATTGCATTTGGTATTCTTACTTTGACGGTTCATCATCTAACATGGGTTTGCCCCTGGAACATTCAACGTTCCAGCCGGGACTTGCAGAGATGATTCAGAGATTGGTGATATGTAGTGACACGAGACATCAAGACGCGAGTAAATATAATATGATTAGTTTAAGATTTATGTACATTGTTCTATCATCAAACGCTTTATGTATTAATTGCCATGTACAGTTATTAAATTATGCATTACCATGAGTAGGTTCGATTCAGCTTCCGCTTTACATTTATTTCTAGCCTCGATATCTCATCTGGCACTAGATACGGTCTTAGGGAATTTTAAATAATGTTAAAAAAAAAAATAAACCAAATTTTCTAAGGCATAACATACCCAAGAAAGCGGGCTGTTACAGTTGGTATCAGAGCTCAACTTAGAAGAGTACCTAGGAAGAAAATTTAGACTAGGCCTAGCAGGTGGAAGTACCAACTCGAAGACAGTTAGGGGTACTAACGGAAGTTGTGATGGCAGATGGCTGGTAATTTCTCAGAGCAGGTCTTGGTTGATCATTGGGCTCATCGGATGGAGCATCGGATTCCGGAGCCGAACGAGGGTATCATGGAATACATCGTCCAGATAGAAGAAATTATCAATGACGTGCCCCAAGCTACTGACTTTGGCCTGATCTCGCTCAGTTTCAGATAAATATGATGGTCGGTGTATTGGAAAATGAGCTGCAGGAATTCGTAGATTGGGTCCGACATCAAGACGAGCAGTTTCCCGAATTTCGTCTTTACTGCGCACAGGTCGGGAGCTACTCGTAGAAATGTACGAACCAGTACCAGTGGGGGAGCTCGACGAGGACATGGAAGACCCGCTCGAGGAAGGAGAGGAAGAAAATGTGGAGAACCCGGTTGAGCCTGGAGAAGCAGAAGGTGTGGGAAATCCGGTTAACGCGGAGGAAGAAGACGAAGAAGAAGAAGACGACATACCCATATTCTGGGCCAAAGACGACTTCGAGGTCTCAGACTCGGAGGATGAGGAAGAGGTCGTGGAAGTAGTGGACGACCCTGAGGCACCCCCGTACGACTCCGAAGATGAAGAGAATGTTTGGATCTGGAGGTCATCAGGACCAAAATAGATCCATCTCAGAAACACTTTAACTACTTACATGACTTGTATAGTGCTATGTGTAATCTATGCAAATATGTAGCATGTACATATAACATTTTGCAGTCGAATGTATAATACAGAACTAGTCGGATGGCAAGATCCTGTTGTCTAATCTCGAATGCTATTTTCCTTTCAGATGGTGAACACTCAGAAGATTAGCAGTTGGGCCTAGGACGCCCAACCTACAAGTTGGAAACACTGAAGGAAACACCAGTAGGCACCCGAAAGGCGACTCCAGCCAAGAGACCGGGAGTAGCAGACTGGATCAGATGGAGCGAATTCTGGGAAGTGTGGTGGGTTTCATACATGAGACTCACTCCCGGGATGGTCATGTGGCCAACATGCTCGACTTATACCGATGGCAAAACCCTCCCGTCTTTCAGGGGAAAATTGGTGCCGACCCCAGTGAAGGGGAATTTTGGATCGAGCAAACAGAGAAGCTACTGGACCATCTTCACTGCAGCGAAGAAGAGAAAGTTAATTGTGCCACCTTCATGTTGCAAGGAGAGGTAGACAGATGGTGGAGAGGAGTCAAGAGAACAATGACCCCTCGAGCCAGGGCACCTTACGTCACTTGGGAAAGATTCAAGGAACTCTTCAACGAGAAGTAATTCCCTCTGAATTTAAGAATGAAGAAAGAAAGAGAGTTCATGGAGCTGAGACAGACTGGGGACATGTTTGTCGCCCAGTACGAGGACGCTTTCAGTCGATTGATCCGATACATGCCTATTTACGAAGGAGACGAAAGGATCAAGGCTCAGAAGTTTTTGGGAGGGCTAAATCTGAAGCTTCAGAGGGTATTGAGTAGTGCAAGTACCCAGACCTATGCAGAAGCGGTACTACAAGCCTATACCACTGAGGCTAACTTGAGCCAGATTGACGCTATCCAAGGAGAGAGTCAGGAAGGGAGCAGTCATAGAGCCGGAAAAAAGCTGGAACCCCAGAAGTCGAAGTTTAAGCCTGGTACCCCATGTGCAAAATGCCAGAAGCAACACCCAGGGAGGCCGTGCCGGCTCGGGACAAAAGGGTGTTACAATTGTGGAGAAATAGGACATCTCAACCAGAACTGTCCAAAGAAAGGAATTACTTGTTTCAACTGCCAGCAGACGGGCCATTTCGCAAAGGACTGTCCCAAGCCATGACTGATAAGTCAACCTTAGGGGACGTCCGGGAATGCTAGAGCACATCAAGGAAGAGTGTTTCACCTAACTCGACAGGAGGCAGCAGAAGATCCAGCCATAATTGAAGGTACCATGCTATTGTCTGGAATCCCCATGCATGCATTAATAGATTCAGGTGCAAGTCACTCATTCATTTCGCATGCATTTACTAAAATAGTAGGAAACAAACCAAAAAATTTGAATTGTCGAATGATTGTCGCAACCCCAATGGGGAAGTCTTTAGAAACTTCATCAGGGTGCAAAGATAGAAAGATTCAAATAGGAGAGGTTGAGTTCCCAGTGGATCTAATTCTTCTGGAATTTCAAGATTTTGATGTGATTCTAGGAATGGACTTCCTAACTAAGTACAACGCCACCTTGGACTGTAAAGCTAAAATAGTCTACCTCAAGAGTGGAGACTTGAACGTTAAGTTTCGAGGGCACAGGAAGGTAAGTGAACAAAAGTGGATCTCGGCTCTGAAGGCTGAGAGACTGTTACGTCAAGGGGTACAAAGATACTTGGCTTGTGTTCAAGAGAAAAGCAAGGAGCCCTTAAAAATTGAAGAAGTGCGACTCATTAAAGAATACAGGGATGTGTTTCCCGAAGAATTTCCTGGATTGCCACCCCAGCGAGAGATTGAGTTTTCGATAGAAATTATGCCAGGAGCAGGTTCGATTTCGATACCCCCGTATAAAATGGCTCCTGCAGAATTGAGAGAATTAAAAGCCCAACTTCAAGAGCTGTTAGATAAGGGGTTCATCAGACCAAGTATGTCGCCATGGGGAGCACCAGTACTTTTTGTCAAGAAAAAGGATGGGAGTCTGAGGATGTGTATCGATTATCGACAGCTCAACAAGATAACGGTCAAGAATAAGTACCCACTCCCTAGAATCGAGGAGCTGTTCGATCAATTACAAGGGGTTAAGGTCTTCTCAAAAATTGACCTAAGATCAGGATACTATCAATTAAGGATCAAGGCCGAAGACGTGCCGAAGATAACGTTTCGTTCTCGATATGGGCACTATGAATTTTTGGTAATGCCGTTCGGACTAACCAATACCCCAGCAGCTTTTATGGACACCATGAATAGAGTCTTCAGGCCATTCTTGGACAAGTTTGTGATCGTGTTTATAGACGACATACTGATATATTCTCCCTCGGAAGAAGAACACGAATCACATTTAAGGATAATATTACAAACGTTGCGAGAACATAAATTGTATGCCAAGTTATCAAAATGTGAATTTTGGTTGTACCAGGTGTCATTCTTAGAACATGTTATATCGGCCGAGGGAATATCGGTTGACCTGGTCAAGATAGCAGCTGTGACGAATTGGAAGCAATCCCAGTTAGTTACCGAGGTTAAGAGTTTCTTGGGACTAGCAGGGTACTATAGAAAGTTTGTGGAAGGGTTTTCAAAAATTACGACACCCCTCACCAAGTTAACTCAGAAGGGAGTAAAGTTCGACTAGAACGAATGGTGCAAAGAAAGTTTTCAGACACTTAAGGCTAAGCTGACAACCGCTCCAGTCCTGGCTATGCCAAATGGATCAGGAGGTTTTATGGTCTACACTGACGCCTCGAGAAACAGTTTAGGGTGTGTGCTGATGCAGCACGGAAGAGTCATTTCTTATGGGTCTCGACAGCTAAAGAACCATGAAAGAAACTACCCGACTCATGATTTGGAATTGGCTGCAGTAGTATTTGCTCTAAAGATTTGGAGACATTATTTGTATGGTGAGAAGTTCAAAATTTTTACTGATCATAAGAGTCTACAATACGTTTTCTCACAGAAAGAATTAAACATGAGGCAACGGAGATGGATAGAGTTGTTAAAAGATTACGACTGTACTATTCAATACCATCTCGGTAAAGCTAACGTTGTGGCAGATGCCCTAAGCAGGAAATAAACTGCCTATGTAGCTGAAATGATGGTAGCAGAATAGAAGTTAGTTGAAGCATTTAGCCTGATGACAGTAGGAGTAGCTTCCCGAGAAAACTCAGCCTATACAGCTAGTCTCACGGTACAACCAGAATTAATGGATCAAATACGACAAGCCTACTCTGAAGACTTTCGAATAAAAATGTGGGTTGACGAGTATGGGCGAGCAAAGAAACCAGAATTTGAGGTAAGAGAAAACATCCTTCGGTTTCAAGGAAGGATATATGTACCTCGTGTGAGGGAATTGCGACGGACAATTTTGTGAGAAACCCATCGATCCAGATACTCGATCCACCCCGGAGCCACCAAGATGTACCAAGACTTGAAGGCTGTGTATTAGTGGCCAGGAATGAAGAAAAGCGTGGCGAGGTACGTTAGTCAATGTGACACATGCCAGAGAATTAAGATTGAGCACCAAAAGCCTGGTGGGAGTTTGCAACCATTAGAAGTTCCAGAGTGGAAATGGGAACACATTACGATGGATTTCGTGACTGGATTACCAAGGAGTCCTAAGGGAAACGATGCTATTTAGGTGATAGTTGACAGATTATCTAAGTCTGCTCATTTCTTGGCCATAAGGGTAAGCCAACCAATCAGCAAATTAGCTCAACAGTATGTGAATGAGATTGTCAGATTACACGGAGTGCCAGTAAGCATTGTATCAGACCGTGACCCAAGATTCACTTCTAGGTTTTGAGAAAGTTTGCAAGAGAGTTTGAGTACTTAGCTTAGGCTAAGTACAGCCTATCATCCCCAGACAGACGGTCAATCAAAAAGGACCATTCAAACCCTAGAAGATATGCTATGAGCTTGTGTGATTAATTTTTCAGGTAGCTGGGAAGAGCATTTACCATTAGTGGAATTCGCTTACAATAACAGCTACCACAACAGCATTGGAATGGCCCCCTATGAAGCCCTGTATGGACGAAAATGTAGGTCCCCGACATGCTGGACCGAGGTAGGTGAACGTCAAATTTTGGGACCCGAGATAGTTCAGAAAACGACAAAAAAGATAAAAATTATTCAAGAAAGAATCAAGGAAGTTCAGAATCGCCAGAAATCCTACGCAGATACAAGAAGAAGGAAATTGGAGTTCCAAGTAGGTGACAAAGTATACTTGAAGATATCTCCACTAAGAATGGTGACTAGAAGCAACAAGAAAAAGGGCAAGTTAAGCCCTCGGTATATAGGACCATACGATATAGTGGAAAGAATTGGACCAGTCGCATATCAACTCACTCTACCCTTGGCTCTATCAAACCTCCACGACGTGTTTCACGTATCGCAACTTCGAAAGCATGAGCCAAATTCTTCTCAGGTAATGCCAACTGAAGCTATCGAGATTCAAAAAAATCTCTCGTACGTAAAAAAATCAGTCAGCATTTTGGATCGTAGAGATCAAGTCCTAAGGAACAAATCAATACCCCTGGTGCAAGTTTTGTGGAGAAACCCCGTGAGCGAAGAAATAACTTGGGAACAAGAAGAAGATATGAAACTCAATTTTTCATACCTTTTTGAGGACCCTATGGTTGGAATGTGCGAGGGATAATCAAATTTCGAGGACGAAATTTTTGTAAGGAGGGGAGAATGTAATACCTTAAGCTTTAGGACTAAATTTAATTAAGTTATGTTTAATCATATGTAAATAATTTATTGTGTTTATAATGGTTTAATTTACCTTAAGCATATTTAAGACAATATGTAATATATATATATATATATATAAATAAGCAAAAGGAAATAATATTAGTATTAGTATATACGTATGTATGTATGTAACAAAACAAAAAAAAAAAAAAAACAAAATCCAAAAATCGGATTTGCAGAGCAGTGCGCAGCCAGAGCATGGTCGCGCCTGCAAGTTGAATTTCAGGGGCAAGGGAGGGGTTTTTAATGCCGAAAAGACCGAGGAATGGCCTCTGGGACGCGTGGCCGACGATGGGGAAGCAAGGCACGTCGAAATAGGGCTATAAACAGCCGCTCCAAGACTGCCCAATCCATCCAAAAATTTCGAGGCTTAGATCAGTCAATTGGGAGAGAGTTTGAGAGATTGGTGAGTGGGATTTTGATCTTCAAGTCGTGGGCATTGTTTCTGTTAAGTTTGGTGGCCAACGGAGCAGTGAAGAGGAAGACCCAAGCATCGCCGAAAAATCGCGCCTTCGCCGGAGCCGCGCCTTCGATCAGAAAATTAAGATACTTTTAATGTTTTTTTCTCGTTTTTGATAGCAAATTTGGATTCAGGGGGTCGAAAATAGGGGGGAGGAGGCTTCTTTCGAAGCTTCATGCATTGGCAGCGTCGCCGGCGGCATTAGAGCTACCGGGGAAGATGATCGGAATGGGGGGTTCGGGCGCGTGAGTGCACGCGCCCGTGGTTGAGGCAAGGGTGCGTGCAGCCCATGCGCCCGTCCGAAAAAAAAAAAGAAAAAAGAGAAAAAGAAATAGAAAAGGAAATAAGAAATAGAAAAGGAAATAAGAAAAGAAAAGAAAAGAAAAGAAAATAGAAGAAATAAAATTCTGAATTTTTTTTTATTAAATCTGGAATGTTGTTATGATTTATTTAGTATAAAATTTTCTGGAAATGTTAAATTTATTAATAATTTAAGTAGATTTTTCTATTATGAAAATAAAGAAAAAAAAAAGATTTTGATTCTAAAAATTTCAAGAACATTTCAGAATGTTATAAGTATTATTTAAGAAATATTAGTGAAAATAAATTGAATAAAATGAAAGATTAGGTAATTATTATTTAATAACTACATATTTAGCTATTATGAAATAAGGGAAAAATAGAATTTAAGTTAGAAAATTCCAAGAAAATTCCAGAATACTAGGAATATAATTTAAGGAATATTAATAAAAAGAGATTAAATTTTTATGAAGCCTAGATAATTATTATGTAATTTTGAAGAGATAAAGCTTAGGAATAAAAGAAAAAATGGAAGAAATTATGAAAAAATAGCAAATGGTATTCTAAAAATAAATTTATGTTGTAGGGGTCCTTGTGAGCAAGGAGATTAAGGGATAGCCGCTTGGCACGTAGTTCGAGACAAATTAACTGTAAGTATGCTGCTTGAATTTAACACAGTCATAAATGTAAATGCTTTTATCATATTGGAATGCTATGATATGAAATCATCACGTAGACTGCATCAATGGCATGACTATGAAGTGCATACATGCACAATGATACTATTGATCACACGCATATGAGACCGTAGGGAGTACGAACCGACACCGCTGGCCTATCAAGGGTGCACCCATACACCCCGGCTTCGAAAAAGGTGGCCGCTAAAATGGTAGGCAGCACGAGGGGTGTAGTTGACACCTACGATGAAAGACATTGCATACACTCATAGCATTGCATTTGGTATTCTTACTTAGATGGTTCATCATCTAAAATGGGTTTGCCCCTAGAACATTCAACGTTCCAATCGGGACTTGCAGAGATGATTCAGAGATTGGTGATATGTAGTGACACGAGACATCAAGATGCGAGTAAATATAATATGATTAGTTTAAGATTTATGTACATTGTTCTATCATCAAACGCTTTATGTATTAATTGCCATGTACAGTTATTAAATTATGCATTACCATGAGTAGGTTCGATTCAGCTTCCGCTTTACATTTATTTCTAGCCTAGATATCTCATCTGGCACTAGATACGGTCTTAGGGAATTTTAAATAATGTTAAAAAAAAAATTAGACCAAATTTCCTAAGACATAACATGCCCAAGAAGGCGGGCTGTTACAATTCTAGCCGTCCGGATTACCCGAACGGGAGCACTTATGGAAGGGAAAAAAAATAAAACACAAAACGGAAACTACCCTAGCATGCATATACAAAAATAAGAACAACGAAAGCAAAACTAAACACATGCATGCACTACGGGTACCTCGCTAACACAGCGGTCACATAACAAATAAATGAACACAGACTCCTATGTTGATAAACACGAGACTCGAGAAATGACCTGGCACAATAAAAATAATAAAGTAAACCCTACTCAACCATCAGAGTTGAAAGGGACTGATAGGACTGCCTGTACACCATACTTACTCGGTCGCTAGACGCTGACTCCCTTACTCGGACCCACGTTGACACTACCTAGAATGATGGAAAGCAAAGTGAGTCGAGAGACTCAGCAAGCATAAGGAAAAGAAAGGCTAAAGGCTAAACATAACCAGAAAACTCTCCCCAAAATAAACCCCAAGGTACACACAAGTCATGAGATGCTACAACACAATAGTATACCATAATAAAAGCACATATCGGTCATTGGGGCCCACACAAGACACACGGCACCCAAGTCCCATACCAACCTGCCGCTGCCCTGAAAGGCAACAAATATCTCCAAAAACCTGCGCGCGTGATCCCGGGTCAGTGCTCCCGCCACACGTGTGTCCGTGTCGGTACTCCCGACACCCGAGCTATAGGCTTCCTTGGAACAGTCCTCCCGTCCGAGAACTAATAACTACCAGTAACCATGCAATGCACATAAAAATGCAATGGCGTAGTGAGCATCAACGTGATACACTGGCACCCATACATCTAGACATCAGGCCATGCTCCGCCCACATAGTAAACCACACGCGATGCATATGCCTGTCCTGAATGCAACCTAACCAAGGTAGAATGTCCGTGTATAAGCATACTCAATAAATAAATATCCCAACATGCAACCCGTACCCATGTACATATCAAATCATGAACAGTAATACAATGTAACTAGTCATGCAGTAAATCACATACTGGCAGAACTAGTTAGCAGTGTCCGGCACCGGTCAACGGCCAGTGACTAGGAGTGTCCGCCTGACGATCCACTTTAGGGCAGTACAATAGTCTACCCCAACGTCACAAAATAGCCGACCCCTACCCCATTGCTCAATAGCTCTAACCGAATCATAAATAAACTTGAGAAAACAGTAAATAAACCCACACGTCTAGGAATCTAGTCCCCAAACTGGGTTCAACATCATTTTGATAGAAATGCGGGCAGTACAAACCTCCGTAGGCACACAATAAATAAAACTTCAGAAGTCTCGGATTTAATTTAAATTAAAACAATGAATAATCCTCAATAAATAATGCTAAAAGCCGAATTAGAGTAAGAGAGGGTATAAAATACGAGAAATCACGGAGTTTCTCACGGGAATTAAAGAACAGGAGGAGAGGGTTAGGAACTTGCCTGAAATCAGCTGCTTTCAGCCTCTCTTGTGCTCCCCATGTGAATTAAAACATTTTCCTAGCAAATAACACAACCAGAACTTAAATTAATTAATTCTAATTGTGTAAAATTTATAATTTAAATATATCACGCTTCTACTAATTTTTACCCACATACCTGATCACTTTCCATGCCGAAAAATCCCAAAATTCCTTTATTTTTTCCTTATTTTCCTTTTTTTTTCTTCTTCTTCCTCTCTTCTTCTCCTTCCTGTGCCTTGCTTCTGCTCCTGCACCTTGTTTCTTCTCCCTTCTTCTTCTTCTTCTTCTTCTTCTTCTTCTTCTTCTTCTTCTTCTTCTTCTTCTTCTTCTTCTTCTTTCTTTTTTCTTTTCTTTTCTTCTTCTTCTTCCTCCTGTGCATAGCCGCCTCGACGCACCAGCACTGTTGCATGCACCAGCGGCCACCAGCCACGGCCAAGCTCCACCAGCCGCCACTGCTGCTTCCAACGCCACCATTGCCGGCCAACCCGGACCACACCACGCCGCCTTGACCACCGCGAGCCCACTTGTAATACCCCGAGAGCCCAGAAAAGTTAGTATATATCAAGGATAATCTAAGAAAGGAAACAACCCCAGCTGGTACCTTTTGGGCTGAATGTTGGCAAAGAACTCCCAAGTTAAGCGTGCTTAACCTGGGGTAATCCAGGGATGGGTGACCCCCCTAGGAAGTTTGAGTAGGCCCATGAGGGTAAGTTGTTCCGGTCCTTCCTATCGTTCGATCGGGTCGTTACAGGTGGTATCAGAGCTGACCCCCGAGCCTCTGAGCGCGATGGTGGGGCAAACCTCAGCGAGGAGGCTGAGTCCCGAGAGGGGCGTGTAGGCCCCTATGGGGGGCGCGTGTAGGCACCTTAGGCAAATCCCACATCGGCCATGCAAGGGGGGAGAGATCTGGGACCGGTTGTAAGGTCGCATGACGAGGACGTCATGTGCTTAAGGGGGGAGAATGTAATACCCCGAGAGCCTAAAAAAGTTAGTATATATCGAGGATAGTGTAAGAAAGGAAACAACACCAACTGGTACCTTTTGGGCTGAATGTTGGCAAAGAACTCCCAAGTTAAACGTGATTAACCTGGGATAATCCAGGGATGGGTGACCCCCCTGGAAAGTTCGAGTAGGCCCATAAGGGTAAGTTGTTCCGGTCCTTCCTATCACTCGATCGAGTCGTTACAAGAATATCTGGGCGGGGGTGCTTACATAAAAAGAGAAGCTCTCGACTGCAACGAGGGAACTCACTGGCAGACGCTTGGGATTAAGACCGAGTCCTTTGTCTTGCTGATTTCTGGAAATCCAGAGGCTTCAGCTCGGATTTGTGTAGGGAGGTATAACGTTATTTAAGGATTTCCAGTCGGGTGGTAAGGTTTTACGCAAGTCTGGCATTTGAATTTTTTGATTTTCCTGCCCAATGTTTGGTTTGAATTTTTGCTGGAATGGAAACTGGTCGACGTCGAATTCGGGCATCTCCACGTATTGGGAGTCCGTCTCCACGGTCTTTGGTGGTAGCCACGGTCTTTGGAGGTCTCTGATTCATTCTCCATGTTGGCTGGTGAAAGCTCCCACAAGTGATAGCGCTAAAATTCCTGTTGGCTCTCTGAGTAACATTTACTCCTGCCCAGTTCTATAATGGGTAGGAGGAAAGTTAAAGCTGCGTTTGAGGAGACTCCAGTCAAAGAGATAAAGAATGAAATTGTTAAGGTGGCCCCCCACGCGGCGTTAGCGGCAGACAACGTTCAGGAGGGTTCATGTGTGGCTGTTGCAGAGTCTCCAAGTTCATCCATAACACTTGCAGACCGGGGTCTAAGGCCTCTCCAACGTTGGGGTCAAATTTTCATTGAGATGTAAGGAGGAAATTATTGAATCACCTTCAACGGGTCTTCTTATCGAGCGATTTATTTCCTAAATTTTTATGAAGTTTCAAATAGTTCCCTATAATCGAAGAGTAAAATTTTACTCCTCAACTCTATTTCTCCAACGACTCTCTATTGCTAGCCTTGAAATTTGAAGAAGATGTCGGTGACGAGCAGGAGCAGGAGAGGCTACTGGCGGTGATGACGAGGAGCAACAATAGTGGCGGCAAGGAGTAACAGCGGTGGCCAGCAGTAACGACGACTAGAACGACGGCCGGATCTAGTGTCAACGACGAAGAGCATGTCATCTTTTCTGAGCTGAATGAGAATCAGATCGATTTGTGTGTGTATATTGAACGAGGACCAAATCGATGTGTATATTTATATATGTGTAGGCTGAATCGATTTGTTCGATTGTTTGGGGAATTTTTTGTGGAATTAATCGGTCTGTGTATTTTTTTGTATTTATTTATTGATTTGTGTATTTAATTATTGATTTTTTGTATGTGTATATTTGATTATTTTGTATATTTAATTTTTAATTTTATTTATGTGTGTATCTGATTATTTTGTATGTTTAGTTTTTAATTTGTATATTTAATTATTAATTTTTTTGTATGTATTAAAATTATAAATAAAGTAAAATAATTAGAATTGAAGTTTATAAAAATAAATAAATGAAGAAGTAGAAAAGAGAATAGAGAGTGTGGATTGAAGCACAGACAACTTTTGAAGCTAAGTTAAAAATAAAAAATAATATATTTATAATATAATAGAGAGTGAGATGGAAGGTGGGTTAGAGATGGCCCAAGGTGTCTTCCAAATAAACGCAAGGTGTTAGAGTCAAAACACCTTGGGTAGGGCTTTTTAAATCCAACAGACAATAGGAACATGGGTTATTGCTCCAAGAAGTTGAAAATCAAGGGGATAATGTCATTCTGGAGGCTCATGACGTTGACGATGTTGAGGATGCCTGGGGGTTTTGCCTTGTAGGGTTCTTCGTTGTAGATTTTCAGGGAAAAAAGCTCTCTTAAAGCTATGTGAGTCTTGGAAAGTAAGATTTAATTATTTTGCGCATTCGAGTGGTTGGCTCGTTTTCAAATTCAAAGATGAAGTCTCAAAGGAAAAGGTCTTAGCTGGGGGCCCTTATGCGGTGTTTGAAAGGCCATTGATGCTGAAAGCGATGCCAGCGTTCTTCAATTTCAAGGATACAAGTGTATTTACCATGTCGATATGGATCAAGCTTTTGAGTCCCCCCTTGAATACTGGAATCCTTTAGCCTTAAGCAAGATTGCCTAAAAGGTGGGAAGATGTGGATTGTGGGGGGGACTTTTTTTTTTTTTTGCTATAAATAAGCTTTCTCCCCTCCTATGTATATTCATTCCATAATTGTATTTCTCTTTCTCTCTTTGTATTTTTTTCTTTGAAGTTAGTGAAATATTTTTTGATGGTGTCCGAGGACATAGACCAAATTGATTGAATCTCTTTAATTTCTAATATTCTATTTATTTTTATATTCAATCATTTTTATCAGATACTATTTATGATGAAGTTGATTTTGGAAAAAATAGCCCAATTTTCTGAAGACTAGTTGCTACCATTGTAGTGCCAGACCTTGTTCATGGGGAATCCCGTGCTTGAGACCAATTGAACCTATTGTAGGGTTGATTTTAAATAGGTAACTGATACCTATAAAGGGATCAATATGTGGACAAGTTGGCAAACATTCGTCATATGGAAAATATTCAGGAGAGACTTAATTCGTATTTAATACATTTCAACTAAATAAATTTATAAATAAAAATTAGACATATTATATATATATGTACACAAACATATTCTTGATAAATAAGCAAATAATTTATTAAACATAAAAATATAATTTTATATTTTTACCAATATTACAAAAATAACAGAGATGAGAGATATGTATAGGGATGGATGAATAATAATATTTATTAATATTTAATAAAAATAAAAAGAAAGGTGGGCAGAAAGTGGGAAACTGAAAACCTTGTTAGAAGCAGCAGACATATTCTTTTAGTGTTAAATTATAAATGTATTAGTCATAGCAATAATTAAAAAACTATCTTGGTCAAAGTCTGCTTCATATGGCGTTATGGGAGCAGATAACAAATTTTTTAACCGAATTTTTGAAAAATTCAGTTGATACACGTTTTATATTTTCTAGATATAAAATACATGAGTTATTCTAAATATTTTAAAAATATACAAATATACTTTTGATAAAAATACGAAATAATTCGACCGAATTACTAACAAGGGTTACGATAAAATCTATTTTTATATCACTTGCTACTAAAACAAAAATGATTTGTTGAGGCATATTTTTTAGGGCATTTTTTAGAAAGTGTCCTCTAAAATACCATTTTAAGGCACAATCTAAAAATGTGCGTCAATACAATAACTTTAATGAGGCACAACAATTAAGTGCCCTATAAAATATCATTATAAGGCACAATTTAAAGAAGTACCCCGATAAAACAATTCTAATGAGGCACGATAATGAAATGCCCTAATAGACAAATATAAGTGTCTTAATAGATAAATCTAATAGGGCAGAATTTTTGAAATGCCCCATTAGGATAATTTTAACAAGACACTTTGATGAAGTGCCCTAATAGACAAATTTTAAGTGCCCCAATAGAATAATTCTAATGAAACTTAATTAGATTACTATAAAATAAACATAGGTACATATATTAATAAGATGATGTGTAGATTAAGTGGTCACGCGTGTGCAAGAAGAAGGAAAGGTTCAGGGTTCGAGCCAAGGGAGAAGTAAGTTAGAATTAAGAGAAGACGCTGGTGACAAGCAGGAGCAGGAGCGACTACTGGGTGTGACAATGAGGAGCAGCGACGATGGTGGCCAACAGCAACGATAACCAGAACGGCAACCGAATCTAGTGTTGGCGACGAGGAGTGGGTCGTCTTCTCCGAATTGAATAAGGACCAGATCGATTTGTGTATGTGTATATTGAACGAGGACCAAATCGATGTGTATATTTATATATATATGTGCAAGCCGGATCGATTTGTTCGATTGTTTTGGAAATTTCTAGGGAAATTATTTGGGGAATTTTTGTGGAATTGATTGATTTGGGTATTTTTGGGTATTTATTTATTGATTTGTATATGTGTATATTTGATTATTTTATATATTTAATTTTTAATTTTATTTATGTGTGTATCTGATTATTTTATATTTTTAGTTCTTAATTTGTGTATTTAATTATTAATTTTTTATATGTGTTAAAATTATAAATAAAGTAAAATAAATATAATTGAAGTTATAAAAATAAATAAATAAAAAATAAAATAGAAAGTGTCGATTGGAACATTCATAACTTTCAAGACAAGTTAAAAATAGAAAGTAATTTATATAATAAAACACAATCGTTTTTTAAAATGTCTCAAAGAGGAGACATTTGAATGGCTGGAATCAATTTCTGATGGATTGATGGTGGGAATTAAAAATTTTCCCTCCCACAACCACTCACAACGCAACCATCTTCCTTCCGAACACACCTACAGCACAACCATTTTTCATATACACACACAGCTGTATATATATATATATATATTATTATATATATATATCTATATAATAAAACACAATAATTTTTGAAAATGTCTCAAAGAGGAGACATTTGAATGGCTGGGATCAATTTTTGATGAATTGATGGCTGGGATTAAAAATTTTCCCTCCCACAGCCACGCACAGCGCAACCATCTTTCATATACACACAGGCACATATCTATATAATAAAACACAATAATTTTTGAAAATGCCTTAAAGGGGAGACATTTGAATGGCTATGATCAATTTCTGATAGATTGATGGCTGGGATTAAAAATTTTCCTGCCCACAGCCACGCACAGCGCAACCATCTTTCATATATACACACAACCACATATATACATTATTATATATATATATACACACACACACATAGGCCATCTTTCATATACACACAACCATCTTTCATATGCACACAGGCACATATATATATATCTATATACACACCGAACCAGCGGCAGGGGCGAACCTGCGACAGGAGCAGCTGTGCAGCAGTGGTGGCCGGTTATGGAGGCTGGTCGGGGTCTCAGTAGAGGTGGAAAGCGGCCGCGACGAAATGGCTAGGAGCGTCGGTGGCCAGCGATGGCTGAAGCAGCTGCGGCGGTCGATGGCTGCAGACGTAGGGGACCAGCTGCGGTGGCTCGCGATTGTCAGAGGCGACTGGCGGTGGTGAAGCTGGTTACAACGGTTGTCGGAGGAGGCCTAGGCAACGCTGATTGGTGGCGGCTCTACGCGCAGCAGGTTGTGCGCATGAAGAAGAAGAGGAAGGCAGAAAAAATAAAAAATAAATAAAGAAAATATCAAACTTAGTTTTAAGTGGAAAAAAGTAACGACAATTAATAATTTAAAAGGAAAAATAGAAAAAAATAAAGGAATTTAACTACTAGCCCTAATCAATTCATAAACTCAAGCAAAATCTTAATTAAGCACAATTCAATTTATTTTTAAGTAACAAAATCAAATTAATCTCAAATTTATCTTTAATTGAGAAAGTAAAGTAATTTTAACTTTAAAAATTAGAATACAAAAATAGTGTTTTAAAATTCAATCAAAAACTATATTAAATAAAAAAACAAGAAATTTTAAAGAATTATTATTTAAAATGTCAATAAAAAAAACCATGTTTACTAAGACGAAAATAAGAAAACTTAACAAAGTTAATTCTTTAAAAATTATCTTACTACCAAAATTCAAAAATGAAATGGATTTTGTTGTGTTATGGAGGAATTGATTTTTGTACTTTTTTGAGATAAATTGAGATTTTGTTTAGGTTTAAGATCTGTTTAAAGTTAGTGGATATACGTTTTTACTTTTTTTTTTTATCTATTTTTCCTTCCCAAATTATCAAGTGGTACAAATTTCTTTTACTTAGCCGTAAGTTTGGTATTTTAATTGTTAATGATTTGTAATAATAGAATTATATGTAATTATTTAAAATTGATCAAAAGCATTATAGCGATTTTCTTGTTTTATTGTGTAAATTTAATTTTGTTTATTTAAAAATGATATTTAAATTAAATTATCGATAAAAATAAAATTATAAAAAAATAATATTTAAATTAATTTTGTGTATTGAAACTATTTGACTTTCATCCAAAACATCGGCGCATGGTCATCACATGCAACACAACATTGTATGATTTATGTGGTTTTGACATCTGAGATTATTTGTTGGAACAACAGTACAAATATAACTATAATAACAGCAAATCCCCTGAAAATGCTATAGACCCAACAAGCAAGTAGCAATAACAAATTTGTATATTGATACACCCACAGAACTTCCCACACAGAAATAATCAACAATGTTTCATCAACACCATATATATGTGTGTATCTTTTTGAAAATTAATTTGGGGTTCGAGGACCATGTTAGAGGCTCGAAAATAGAATCAAGGCACAGGGTGGAAGCTAAGAAGGCTTCGAGCTAGCGGGAGTGCGTGCAAGTCGAGAATTGGTCATTTCAAGGCAATTTCCTAACCCTATCATCGTGTTCTTCAATCCCTATGCAATTCTCAGTCGGTTAAAAATAAATACGCATTGTAACTATTTGTATAATAAAGTAAAATAATTTTTTGAAAATGTCTAAAATGTATTAGAGGTACATTTTTGATCCTATGATTGAGATGAGTTCTAAATGTTGGTGAATGGATGAGATGAATTAGACTTCCCGCCCAACTTTTCTCTCTCTTTCACTCCCCCTCTTTCACAGACCTACCCACTCACTCTCTCACATAGGCATATACATACAGAGGCATATACACACACATACGCATATACACACACACATACACTCGCGCGACGTGCTTGGGCAACGGACGACAAATACTGCTCGCGGCGGTGGGGGGGCGAGACGGTGCTCACATCGGTTGGCCACTGGTAGCAGCCGACCCATCGCCCCCAATCAGTGGTTGGAGGCAGCTAGCGTAGGTGGGGGCAAGAAGAATATGGGAAGGAAAAAAAGAAAATAAAGAAAGAAAATAAAAAAAGGGAAAATAAAAGAAAATATAAAATAAAAAAAATGAGAAAATGTGGGGAAATGACATTGTTGATGGGTGGGTTTTAGCGTAAAGGAGGCAGCCAAAGAGGTGACGCGGGTGTAAACGTTTGCTGGGTTTCTCCTCTAGATTGATTGATGTAAAAATAATTATTTTTAAATTATTTACATTATGCGGGACAATGTAAAATAAGTATTGATTTGGTTGAATTAAACCCTTAGTTGGTGTTGTTCGAAAATTGTTGATAAGTGGGTTTTACAGTATTGATTTGGTTAAATTAAACCCTCCCTGTTGTTTTTATTTTTTTATTTTTTGCAAAAATATTTAAAAAGAATTTATTTATTTATTTACTTTATTAATTCTACTTTTTAATTTAGGCACAAGGGTTTGGGAACACAAGGTTCGGGAACACAAGGGTTCCCGACCACTCACAGTCGCGGCCATGGTAACCGGTGGCAGCTGGTATGTATTGTTTGATATTTAATTTTTAATTTAATTTGTTCAAATTGTGTAACACTTACTGATATGCTTTATTATATAGATTTAGTAATTTTTTTATTATAAAATATTAACAAGTATATACAATAATTTTTATTTTTATTTTTTGTTCAGTGTTTAGATTTTTTTTACTTGCTCTTGTATTTTGATTTGCAATATATTGGTGAACATTATAAATCTTATATGTTTGTTTATTATTTAAATTTTGTAGAGTATTTAATACAAGCAAAATTGTTACAAATTCTTCATAATTTTTAATATAATATGTATAAATTATAATTATATTTTAATTTTAATATTATTTATATCGTGCCTTTAGGCACGGGTATACGCTAGTTTATTTATAATATAATAAGAAATGAGATGAGAGGTGAGTTGAAGATGGCCATAAATCCCAAAAATACAATTCACACATGCCTATAAATAACAATTCACACATATGTCATGCCATTGCACTATGCATTCCTAATGTGTGATTTATACACAATTAATTCGGGCAAGTGTACCCTAGTCAAATCTGCATATAGTGATGAAAAGATGTCGATCCCATGAGGACTAGATCACAATATCAAAACGATTCTAAATTAACCTAAGTTGAACCAATTAATTAATTGATGAATAAAAAGAAAAAATAAATGGAAAACTAGATTCTTTGTGAGAAAAATTAATTAATGAGTGAACTAGGATTTAGATTTCATTTAATCTGCATTATGTAATTATTTATTCAATCTAATTCAAAATCACAAATACCTTTACAGTATTTTATAATTATTTACATGTGATGGTGGATTTCCTTCAATTAATTAATAAGCTTTCTCAAATCATATTAATCATTTATTAATTCAATTTCACTGTCAGATTTCTGAGCAGATATCAACGAAATAAATAAACATTAAGTTCTTTGGAAACCTCTAATCTCGGAAGGGGATTTGACTCACTAAGCTTCCTCGATTTCCACACATGAGCTAATCATCTTTCGATCTCATAGTCAAACATGTGATTTATATTGCCTATGGATCTAATTTATAACAATCCTTTAGTTAGTCATGCATAAATCATTAAATCATTAAAAGGTGGCCAATCTTTTAAAACATTAAACGCAACAATATAAATTCCTCACGCAAATAATAATTGGGTTTTGAATCGAACCAAATAAATACTCACATAATTTCAGAATTAAAATCCATCCAAACTCTAGTTAAAATAAATTAACTAGATATTATTAACATAAAAATAAAAATAAAAATTAAATGAATAAAACAGAGAGGCTCCCTGTCCCAAATTTAAAACAGATCTGGGTCGTGTGTATGCGTGAGGCGGCTCTGTGTGCCTTGGCTTCTTCCTCTTCAATTCCGCTGCACTCCAATCCTTCCAATCTCCCCACTGTGCGTCGCAGAGCCCTCTTTTTAATCTTTACTATGCGCCTCAGAAGCCCTTTTAAATCTTTACTGTCCGCGTTTGTTCTTTTGTTCCTTTTCCATTGGACTCTCTAGCCACTTTACATATTATTATATATATATGTGGCGCATGGAGCCCTAAGGCCTTTCACACGCCACTGCACCATTAAAATATATGTAACGACTCGTTGGTGGATCTAGAGTTTACTTGAATTATGAATTATTATGTGTGATAAATTAGCCTCAAGAATTAAATGTTATAGAATTGTGATTTGCCTAATTTAAGGGGTTGAGTTTTTTAAAGAAAAACTTGGGGTGAAGCCTAGTGTATTGGGTTGTGATTTATTTAAGAATGAGGTTGAGAAGCCCTTGGGCCTAAGAATACACTTTGGGCCCATTGTGTTGGGCTAATGAAATGGGTACTTGGCCCATGAGCATAAAGTTTTATGTATTTTAATTAATCAAAATGAGTGAATTATGAAAAGTCTAATGAGGGCTTGATGTTGTTCATTGTGTGTGTGAAAAGTAAGGGTGAAATGGGTATTAATAAAAAATGAAGTTATGAGTATTATGGGGTAAAGAAGAAAATGAAAAAGAAAAGAAAAGAAGTAAAAGACCAAAATGGGTTTAATGAATTGTGGTGTGTGTGTGTGAAGGAGAGGGGCAAAGTAGTAATTTTGCCAAGGGAGTGGGTGGAAGGCTGATGGGCGGCCATTCCTCCCCCATGCCTCTTTCTTTTCCATGTCTCTTCCCTCTTTTCTTCTCTCCTCTCCCGATCAGCCACTTCTTCTTCTTCTTCTTCTTCTTCTTCTTCTTCTTCTTCTTCTTCCATTTTCAATCTCCATTGAAGCTTAAGTGGGAAGTGCAGCTGGTTGTTCTTCTCTTTGGACCAAGCATCATTAAGGCAAGTTCTTCTTGCATTTCTTTTTGGTTATGCAAGTTATTATTTCTTCCTTGTTTTTTTCGTTGCAAGATTATGTTGATCTTCCGTGTTAATAAAGCCTTGGGCCCTTTTTCTCTTGCGTCAAGTTGGTTTTCTTCTTGATTTCCTTATCTTCGAATCTTCAATTTTATTAGAAGATCTAATCATGAGTTTATAGTGAATGGTGGATTATTTTCTCATTTCCTTAATTTGGTGTTTTATCATTGGTGGGTCTTTTTGAGAGTTTTCATTAGGGTCTAGTTCACCCTAAATTTTCAAAGGAATGACACTTGATTGATTAGGAATGTTAGAAAAGCAAGGTTTGGTGTATCTTGCTTGGGATGTTGAATTTTGTGGGTTATCGTGGTTATTTTTAAGTTTCAGGCCTCTGTCGGTCGACCAAGTGTTTTAGTCGGTAGACCAAGTAATAATTTAAGCTTTTGTTAGTCGACCAAGTATTTCAGTCGGTCGACCAAGTGTTTTAGTCGGTCGACCAAGTGATAATTTAAGCTTCTGTTAGTCGACCAAGTATTTTCGTCGGCCGACCAAGTGTTTTAGTCGGTTGACTAAGTCCTCAGTCGGTTGACTAACTCTTTCATTCGGTCAACCAACGGAATGGATTAATTCATTGTTTTTGGTCCAATTCTTTTCTAATGCTTGTAAATCTTCCCCAAAACCCTTGTGATGTTTTAGTTGGCTTTAAAACTCATCTCGTGGATATGTAAGTGTCCCAAAAATGGGAAAGTTAATTAATGGTCGGACTTAAAAATGAAAATCATGGGTTTTTAATGGTGAATTCATGTAGTCAATTTGTTGGACCTTGAGAATGGTATGAAAATGAATCCCAATGAATAATGCTAAATCATGTGATGAAAATACCATTAGCTCATGTGAGAATATAGTCTTGAAATGTCTAAGTACTCATGATGGCTATGAGGAGAACATTGCTAATAATAAAGCATGTTTGGTGTGTTTACTTGAAACCTACATGAGCATTGCATGGTATTATTATTTGCGCACTTATTATTTTGCGCGGCGGTTATGTACTGCGGGGTGAGAAAAGAATATCCTAAAGAGCGCCTAACGCGGGTAAGGTGGCCATAAACCTGGTAGGTGATGCTCAAGCCAAATGAGTGGCTAAATGATTTTTCTATGTATATGTTTGCATGCATGTGAATGAAAGACTTTGTGGGCCGATGTGCTGCATAGAAATTATGTATTCATGAGAAATGAAATTATGCATAAAATACATAATTACAATGGTATGAGAATGATAATAATGATAGACTCTAATGGGAAATGCTACTCATACTTGGGAAGTCGAGTCTATTCCACTTCGATTTATCCATGTCTTGACTCTATTGCTTTATTGTTGTGAAATATACTTGTTGAGCCTTGTGGCTCACCTTGTTTATTCTTGTCATTCCAGGTAAGGCCAAAGCAATTGCTGAGGGCGAGTCCAGTAAGACTAGAGCCCGGGTCTAGTTGTGTACAGAGATATCCCAGCCGAAAAGGTTCATGGGAGTGATTTGTTTTGAGGGCGTGTAGAGTGAGATTTATTTTGTAAATGATACTTGCCCTTTTATTTTGATTGTAAGGTCTTTGAGCCTAAAGAATTGTGTAAGTTAAACCGCCATTGGAAATGCTTTCTTTTAGCTCCTGCTGATCAACGAGCAAGTAAAAAAAAAAAAAAATTGATGATTAATTTGAGTTATTGATTCTGTATCCATTTATGTGACGACCTTCTTTCAGATTTTCCTATGCTAGCGGGATTATCCGGGGGAGGGCCGCTACAATATATATATAATAGTTATTTTATTATAATATTATATATATAAATAATATAAAATAAAATATAATATATATATATGAATATCATAGTTTAATATATAATATTTAATATATTATTAAATATAATTACTTTAATTATATTATAATATTAATTATTTAAAATATTTATTTATTTATTTTAAAATTAATTTTATAATATATATATTTTTTTCCTTTTACGCCCAAATCTTCAAATTAATTTCTTTTGTCGAGTTCCTACAAAAAGAGATTAGAATAATATAAAATCCATATAAACACATATTTATGTAAGAAAATTAACACAAGGTTAAGATAAAAATTAGATAAAAATATATATATAATTGAGTCCTATCAATTCCATACCAATCTTTTCACAAAAATAGTGATCATTTATCCATTTTAATTAATCGTGTATTTCGCATGCAATAACACATATACGATGAGTCAAAAATAAAAAGAAATCCCATAATTATAATTTGAACTATTATCTCGAAGATTCATCATTGCATCATGTCTCTTGTGAATACACTGCTAAATCATCATAACATATCTCTCTTGGATCGAAGTCCCTCTCGTCTCCTAGTCATCACCAAGCGAACGTACTCTTGCTCATGCGCATTCACTTCTGACATCATGAATTCCTCATGAAAAACAACAACTTAATGCTCATACACGATAAATCATGTGCGTAAATATCCCATGCAATAAGGTGAGCATGCTTTTTTTACACGTTGTCATACACCTTTAAATTCACTTTTCATGTAAGACCACACAAATATACACTGTGTCAAAAGTGGGTGATTGACAGTCCTTGATCCATCTGTGGTTTGTCAATACGCAAATATTGTTTGAACTTTATTAATATTCTTAGTATTTGAAGTTGGCATTTTAAAGCGCATTTGAAGACATATTGACGATAGCTTCTTTGAAGAGAATTGAGGAATTTGATTAGGATTTGAAAAATTCGGCAAGGTATAGATTTGTTGATTTGCTTGCTTTCAAATCCCACATCAGAAGATGTGGGGTTGCAGGGAGCTTTCTTTTTTTTATAAATAGACTACCAACCAAAAGAGATGCTAATTAAAAATAAATAATAAAAATCATTTTAATACATCTTGAATCACCTTATTTAACAAAAGAGATGCTCAGATGCAGATGCCTACGAATACTCCCTACCAAAACACTGAAGTAGTGATGGGGCCTGCCTTGATGTGGAAGCAGCGCCATTAATTGGTGTCCCAGTCCCCGCGCCAGACTTTTTTGATATGCGAAGGGGACGGCTTTGTCATCTTCTTCTCGTTTCTTGTAGCGCTTTCACGTATTCTAGACTTCACCTTCGTCATCGACACAAAAAACCACCCTGCCAAGTGCTGGAGTCGCCTCCATTGAACCTAAAAGTCGCCCATTTTATCTCTCTTTATACAAGATATCAATTTATCTTTCATTCGTGATCGACTTTTTGCTCCTATTGGTTACTTGGTCATCAGCAGTATCTATTTTGCTCCTATTGGTTTCCAAAAGTGAAAGCTACTTGTATCCAAGTTCCGGTGCACCCTGTTTGTTTGTGGCCAATTTTTTTTTCTTTCATATTATTATTATTTTTTTAGATTACGCACAATCACTTATGCCCCTTATCGAACCTGCTCTTGGGTCATCACGAAAAAGGTAAATCGAGGGATATAACCAAATAACCAGGGTTTGAGATTACATCCATTAATACTTATCAAGGATCACCAAAAAAAAAAATCTCAAAATGATAAATAAAACCTTACCTAGCCAAGAGGATTCCCTAGCTTTCTTCTTGGTCCATTTTAGTGCACTAGTGATGGTGGTCATAGAACGTGAGATACCCAATCAATTTCTGATATTGGACCATACAACAACACTAATTGGGCACTGAAAAAATAGGGTGATTGGTCAACTCGTCTACTGCCCCGCAAAGGCTGCACGATCAGTCAATGCCAAAGAAGAGAAGATTGTCCTTTTGTGCGGAACTTGTCTTTAATGCCAAGCCTCTAGAGAAAAACTATTTACCATTTGAAAGTCTTTTGTTGGTATGACGACTTAACTTAGGGTAGGATATAAATAAATAAAAAGAATGAGGATTTGAATCAGGAGATGAGAGAGCTATATATGAAAGAATAACAACTTCAATTGCAAAATGAATCCAACGCAACGCTCCGAGCCAGAAATACAAAACATCCAACAAGCCTATGTATTTTTCTGCTTTATTTTGCTGGAAGCAGTGTATTCTATCTAGGAGAAGCATATATATAATTGGCCGACCCGACCCGACCCAACAACAACACTTCGTCATTTCTTCAATTGCCAAAACTTACCGGTCGTCTCTGTTCGCTCGGCGAAGAAGGATATTATGTGCTGCGATGCGAATATTGGTCGAATGCGAGGTTCCTGTTGAATCATTGTTTTCTCATTTACTGGGAAGAAACCCGAAAGATTCCGCCAAGGCTTGGATTTTGCTTGGTCTTCCATTTATTCAAAATGATTTTTATAATATAAAAATTTTAAAAAAAATATTATCACATAAGCCTTAATAGATTTAAATGTGTATAAAGTAATATTAATCATCTTATGATTAAAAATTTTATGTAACAATATTAACACGAATTTATGATAAAAGTAAAATAAAACTCGTCAAATATTTAAATTAAAAATTAAACATAATTATCTATATATATAAATAAATGATACGTAACATTTAAATAAAATTAAAAAAAGATAATATTAGTAATTTGCTAGAGCAAGCCAAATATTGTAGCCTATTCAAGGTTATTGTTGCTGGTTCAAGGGTTTTGGATGTCTTGTATCATTCTATTTACGTAATATTTTATGGTAGATTATTTAGTACAAAAATTTTTAATAAGGTAAATATATAAAAATATTAACATAAAATTGTTAACAAAAATTAAAACTTCATGTGAAATGCTTTTCCATAAAAATAGATACGTGCCCATTTAATAGTAAAATAAAAATATTTTATACTTAAATATAAAAATAACTTAAATAAATTTTTTTTATAAAATATATAATGATATAAATATGTCACCAATGATGCATGAGAGTTGAGAAACAACATATGAAAGACATGTAAATGGAGCATTGGATGACAATAATAATGATGATGAAAGTGAGACAATGCCATATCCTCTATTTGAGATGGGAATTTAAATCATGAAACTAGGATAATTTTGATATTTTATTTAATTTTTTCCTTTTTCTCACTCATGTGTGGGTTAAATTTTTTATTAGTTTATTAAATATTAAATGTAATTAATTAATAAGAAAAAACACATAGGCTATATATTTTTATCATTTTCCTATTTCCACGTGCTTATCAATTCTGCTCTCTCTCATTTCTTGCATTTCTCTCTCCTCAAATCCTATCCTGTCTCATTGCTTGCTTTTCTTTCTCCTCGTGTGACTTGTCCATTCTGATTTTTATCTCATTACTTGCTTTTCTTTCTCCTCACATGACTTGTCTGTTCTGTTTTTTCTTTCTCGCTCTCATCTTATCGCTTACTTTTCTCTCTGTTCATATCCAATGCTATAATTAACTCCATAGCAAACCTTGTACTGACTATTTTGGAGTAATTTGATTTGATATTTTTATGAGTAATGCTAAATTCCCCCTTTTGGCTACGGACTATCCATATGTTTTTTTAATATCTTTTTGCAATCTGCTTTCCCACCACCCCCCCAACCTCTCTCTCATAGACTTTCTCTCCCTCTCAACTCTCCCCCTCCCTTTCTCTCACATGACTCTCTTTTATCTTGGCTATGAAGAATGCTATTTTTCTCCTTTTCTTTTCTTGTTCTCACGAATACCCCCCTCTTTATTTCATTAATTAAACACATTTAATTAACTCTTATCTCTTCATCTCATTAATTAAAAATATCAAATTAATTAAATATTTAAATTATAAAACTAAATAATAATATATTTATAATACGTGTTCTTGTTAGTGATATTAAATTTTTGTAACTTAATAAATTAAATTATTTGATCAATCTTCATTTGATGTTATGTTTTATTCCATTATTTTATAACAGACAAATTATATATTTGAAAAAAATAAATATTAAATAAATATTATTAGCATTTTACATACAAATTACATATTTTATTACAAATTACATATTTGGAAAAATAAATATTAAATAATATAATTAAAATATTATTATTATTATTTTATTTTTTAAAATAAATATTAATTTTATTTTTCTTTTATTCGAAATAACCTTTCGAATTTCTCTCCACGCGTTCAACACGCGTTTCTCTCTAGCAGCTATTCAGATTTCTCTTGCGATTACTTTCCAACTTTTGAGGCCAGTTTTCACAGCCTGTCTGTTGGATTGTCTGCCACCGTGTCGAGTTGGGTTCAGCTATATATATCCAAACTCCGTTCTTCTCTCTGTTTGCTTCACTGTTCACCAGAGAGCACAAGTTATGATGGCCACCGACGCTACTGCTGTCGATGCTACTCTCTCAACCTCCTTTATTGCCCCAGTTGCAGCTCTGTCCATAATTCCAGCATATGGTTCTCGATACAGTGCCTGCAAGTTCTTGAGAAGAAAATATATCAAATGGTACATTTTTATCCTTCATTTCTACCATGAAGAAGGATATACTAATTTTAAAGTTATTCACAAAGTTTTTACCCCTTAAAATTTATTTTTTTTCAAATATGTAATTTGTCTGTTCTAAAATAATGGACTAAAATATAGCATCAAATGAAAATTGATCAAATAATTTAATTTATTAAGTTACAAAAATTTAATATCATTAACAGAGAACATGTATTATAAATATATTTTTATTTAATTTTATGATTTAAATATTTAATTAATTTGATATATTTAATTAATGAGATAAAAGAGATGAGAGTTAATTAAATCTGTCTAATTAATGAGATGGAGAGGGTGGTGTTCGTGAGAGCAAGAAAGGGAGAGGGGGAAAAATAGCATTTTCCCAAGCTAAGAGGCAGAGGGAGTCACGTGAGAGAGAAGGACGGGAGGGGTCGTGAGAGGGAGAGAAAGTCTGTGAAAGAATGTGAGTGGGACCGAGGGGAACAGTGGGCTGGAAAAGCAGATTGTAAAAAAATATTAAAAAATCGTACGGATAGCCCAACAGGTAGTCTAAACGGAGAATGTTGCATTAAATTAAGCTATGTAAAAATAATAGAATATAAAAATATTTTAAATATAAATATTTTTTATTATATTTATTAATTTATCTGATAATTTTTTTTTAAAATTATATATTTTTTAATATGAGATTGTTTGGGTAAATTTATACTTTACAATTAAGAAAAAATAACTCATATATCTTTCAATACATTCTAAAAAATTTAATAAATAATTTGATAAAAATTTTAAAATATTTCATAATATAAATATCTTGATTTAAAAAACTATTTTAATATAAATTTATCTTATTTATTTTAATAAAATTTATTAAATGTATAATATAATATATTAAAGTTACATTGTAAAGTGAGGAACAACTGAATGCCTCTTCTTAAACGAGAGGAAGCAGCTGGAGAGAGAGGCGAGTAGCTCTTATATAAAGTAGAAATTAAAGGGAAAATAGAGAGAAAGAACAATAAGAAGAAATTGAGTAATTACTGCTACTGGTTTGAATTTTTGCTGGAACGGAAGCTGGTCAGCGTCGGATTCGGGCATCTCCACGTATTGGCAGTCCGTCTCCATGGTCTTTGTCTCTTTGGTGGTAGCCACGGTCTTTGGGGGCCCCTGATTCATTCTCCATGTCGGCTGGTGAAAGCTCCCACAAACTAAAATTCCTGTTGGCTCTCTGAGTAGCATTTACTCCTGCCCACAGGGCCGTCTCAACCAATTTGGAGGGTTTAGGCCAAAACAAAATTTTAGGCTTTTTAAGAGTATTAATTTTTTATAAAAAAAATAAATAATATATATTTTTATAAAAAAATATTATTTTATTAATTTAAAAAAATTAAAGTTCAATCAACTACAAAATGCAATAAGTTAAAGTTCACCAATAATAAACAAATTTTCATTTCACAAATATTTGTTAAACTATAAACATTTATTAAGAAAATTTTTATTTCAGAAAATCTATATCACTTTCTCTAATTGGACCTTTTCGACTAACAAGTCTCTTAACTTAATATCAATATTTTTTCATTTTTCTAGATCATAAATATTAATAGAAACATGACTTGGGTTATTGTCAATATCCTTAGTTTGCGTGTTAATTTCTTCTTCTTCTATATTTTCTTGACACTCTCCATCAACTATATTATTATCACAGTTTTCATCGTTATAATTCTTTATGATTTGTTCTACCATCATCTCATTATCTCCTATTTTATTTAAAGTTGTGTTTTCAGTTGTTTCATTATTTTGATTATTTACATTTTTCTTATTACTCGTGATAAATTTTTCATGAGCGTTTTTTTGAGATTGAATTAAATTATTTATGCTCTTCTTTTTCTTAAGTTTCTCATACCCTAATGCATATTTTCTATTTGACATATTAACTTTGTAATAAAAATCATGTAATTGAGTAAAAAGAAATGTATCATCTAGAAAGTCTTATAAGCTCCAAGTATATAATAATTTCTCAATGATGATCAAATCGATTGAATCCTAACATGAACCAAAATAAATTTTTAAGTGTTAATTGAATGAAATCAATTGAATCATAGGATTCAATTTTATAGAAAAATATAAATACATATTGAAATTAAAAAAAAATTGACAAACAAATTTTTAAAAAATTATTATTTTTCACCACTCTCATTTTTGTGAGAATCCAACATTATTTTGAGAGAGATGGATATGGCTGCCACTTTGTTTATTACTTTATTATTGTTCTAATAACATCTCATTCTTTTTCTAAATAAAGAAAATTTTCAACGGAGTCATTGCTTTACATTCCATTCTTTTTCAAATATAAAAAGAGTAACACGATAACACCTCTTCCCTCTTTCCCATCACTTTTTTTTTTTTATCATATATAGGCATATAGATACACTGTATTTTTATTTTATTTAAATTTATGACATTTTTATTTTAATTTATTAATTTTTAAAAATTAAAATTAAAATAAATTAGATGTGTGATTTAATTAAATATTAAAAATAACCTAATAATTTTTTTTTAAAAAAATTTACATTAGACCTATCACCCATGAAAAATGTAGTATAAATTTATATTAGATAACATCTCAAATTCTTTGTGCATTGTGCTAAATAAAAATAGTTGGAAATACATCATACATATATATTGGTTGAAATTTGAAAGGTAGTCTAAAAAAAATAATAATAATCATAACACAACAATGAACAATTATCAAATCAAAGACAGAAAAATACTACAAGAATACAAAAGTTAAAGTAAAAAAAAACAAAATTACCGAATAAATGTTACAGTCTTCCGAAATAGTGAAGCCTGAAGATTGAAGTTGAAGCAAGAACACGTAGTGAGCATATTGCAAAAAGAGAGAGCAGATTTCTTCTTCTCTCAATGTCAATGAAGAAGAATTGAAGAAGAATACGCAGAGCATTGAGCAGATTGCAGAGAGAGAGAGAGAGAGAGAGGGGGTTTAATGGAGAAGAAAAATGGGGTTTAGTGGGAGACAAAAAAATGTTAGTGGGAGATAAAAAAATGTTAATGGGTTTAGATCGGTGGGAGAGAATAGATAAAAATTATATTTTATATTTAATTAGTTAATAAAATATTTATTATTAATAAATAAAAAATATGAATTAACTTTTTTAAAATGATGGGCCTCCCTCATTTGGAGGCCCTATAGGCAGCTGCCTAGTTGGCTTCACTATGGAGCCGGCCCTGATAATAGTCATAACTGTAACGCCTCGTTTTCTCGGGCGCGTTATTTCTTGGGACAATCCTGAGACGATAATTTTTTTCTTTCAAATTAACACTTAAATAACATCATTCCTTGCATCCGTCCCAAAATTTCCCTACATTAATTTACTCTCGAAAGAGAGACATCACATACATACCTCAATTGCGGAAGCTAGAATCGAACCTGCCATCTTTCCTTAACATAAATCATAATCAATTCTTTACATCACCGTTTCTCAAACTTAATCCTCAATACAAGACTTAAAACATAATATACGTCTCAATTAACATTAACTCATAACATGCGTTCTTACTAACATGAACCCTAAATAGGTTATACATCGCCATCATCAACCATAAGGTTACATCATCGTTCCTCATACGTCAATCATAACTCACATATTACATCATGGACTTTCAAAACGTTCAGATTTCAAAGCAACAGGACTTAAACACATGGGCTATATCACATACATTAATCTCATCGTTCATTCATCATTTATTTCATTGTGCACTTGGAAAGTGCCATTTCATGCCTCATTCATCCTCGTACCTGCTACAATCTCCATCTGGAACGTTTGAATGTTCTAGGGGCAAAGCCCAATTAGATGATGAACCATCTAAGTAAGCGGTACAAAAATCATTTTCGTGCATGAATGCAATATGCAAAATGTCCTTGTAGTTTTCGACTTGAGTCAACCGCACCCAACTGCTGCTCCCCATTTTTACAGTCCCTTTCCTGGACCGATGTGTATGGGTGCACACTTGGTAGAGCAACGGTGCCAGTTCATAATCCCAAGCCCTTTATGCAATGCATGATCAATAATATCATCGTGAATGTATGCACATTTCAACATCAATACATGTAAATACAATCTACATGACATAATCACATTAAGGCATGACAACATGATAAATTATTTTCATAAAATAAGGTTTTGGGTTGAACCCCTTTCATACCAAACATTTTCATAAAACTAAATTCATTTTGGTAAGTACTACTTACCTCATTCGCATCTCATAACGTCTCGATTCACGTGCCAGACTTCTAACGTACTCAATTCAAATCCTCAACATACCCTGGCCATCATATTCATTCAATAACATCAATAATCTATTCCTCATAATTTCCTCATAACTTTTCCTTTATTTTTTCTTATTTTCCTATTTCTACCTCAATAAATTCCAAATAAATACTTACTTAATAATTTCCTCAAATCTTATTTCACCAAAACTTATGATAATCAAATATCTTCTAAGGAAAATTACTGACCTTACCTCGATGCTTCGTTTTCACACAAAACGAGGCTCTTTGATGCTAAAAACGAGACACCAGAACCTTCACATCCAAAACTAATTGCACAAACTTCAAGATCTCAATTTTTTAGAATTTTAGGATTTTTTTTCAGAATTTTCCTCATCCGGACGCGCCTTCACACGCCACCCAAGTTTCATCCACGCGCCTGCGCGTGAGGCCGCGCGTGCACTGCACGCGACCCTTCTTTTCCGGCGAGTTGGCTCGCCGGCCGGCACCGGAATCAAGCTCCGATCACACCAGTTGATAGGCCTCTTCAAGTCGATCACAAACCCACCTTTCTTGGCCCGAAAGGATGGCCGGAGATGCCTCAAACGGCCGGCCAAAGCCTCGGCCAAGCTTACCGCCTCCGCACTCCGGCCAAGCTCAAACACCCCTCAAACCGATACCAAAACGCACCAAATTCCCCAGATATCTTCCTCACGTAATGGGCTTCAAAAGCCCTATCATTTTAGCCTCTAATTTGTTCGATAGAAGCCCCAATTTGAAGCTCAAATGCACCAAACTTTCGGCCAAACCCTAACATGAAATTCGGCTATTTATAGCCACAATCGACCCTCTAGACGGGCATGGCTACCTTTCCCGATGCCTCAAACGTCTTCCCTTGCCCTTGGATGACCCAAACGCGTCGACAAAGCCCTCGAAAGCTTGAGTTGCAGGTTCGGCATGGCCGACCCCCTCGCGACCCGATTTCTCGATTTTTCCGGCCACCTCGTGCTCGCCGACGGTTCTTGCTCGGTCCATGAGCTTCCCCGACCCGAGGCCTCGAGATCCCAATGGTCGGAAATGCCAATCGATGGCCGGAAACCTTGCTGGTCGGCCATGGCTTCTCCAACTTTTTCGAAATTCCAGTTTTGCCCTCAAATTTTGACTTATTGCACTTTGGCCCTCCCTTTCAAGCCCTTGAACTTTCTGATAATTCCAATAGATCCCTCATGCTCCAAAACTCATACTTCCTCTTTTGATGATCCCAAAAACTCGTCGTTTCGACCTCCCTCTGGCCGATTCGACAAATTTTAATAAATTACACTTTGCCCCGAATTTTCGTTTCGGCCTTAAATCCTTTTGTTTCTTCCAAAAACCAGTTAAGGGTTGTTTAATACACCAAATATGACCCTCCTCGGCATTCCGTTGACTTCCCGGAAGCCCCCTGCGATTTTTCAGTTTTTCGGCCTTACACCTAGCAGTATTTTCGTTGTACCGAAAATTGTTCGCAATCCAATTTCTTTCGATGCTAAAAATCATTTCTTGACCTTCTTGTTAGCACCATCCTATTTTACTTTGACATCTAAGTCTTGGGGCACTCCCTTCGACTGATTCGACAACTTATTTCTGCTATTAAGCCCATTTTCAGAATTTAATTCCCATTTAAATGATGTGGCAGCCTTATGCCAAAACGGGGTATTACAATAACAATTTAACAAGTTTGAAAGTACTTTTAAATTTTTTTTTTAGTGTTAAAAAAGTCAAATTATTTTATTTATAGTTAATATAGTATCCTATTTGTTAAAAAAGTCAAACTTTAGATACATTTTCTTAGATGTGCTTGTATATACACTACACTGGTGACTTCACATATTTCTTTACAAGTTAAAAATCTTCAATCATCAGCCATTTCACTACTGTCAAGGAGGATGATGCCAAAAGTAATCTTACCAATTTATGGGTTCCGTCATGTGGTTGTTAAAAACGGTAAAGGCGCCAATTTCTGGGCTTCGTCATGTGGTTGCTATCCTCATCCCTGTCAGAAAAAGATAACAAGTTAATACCCACAAAGTTTGAGAATGGAACAAATTAAAGAGTTCATAAAATAATGTGAGTGAATATATAATGAGTGTCCAAAAATTGTGAAAAATTTTTCAATTTTACCTTAGCTCAAAAATTGCATTAAGATCTGTGATTTCAATCTCTTGATCTCCTACTGTGGCTTGTATCTTCCACGGTGGCAAGCAAATTTTTCCAGAAACAAAGGTCTTCATCTTTGGGCAATTCCACATGCTAACTTTGTGCAATGATGGAAAGCTAAATGAACTGCTTTCATCATTGCAAATGTTTTTTAGGTTTGGTAGGTCCATGAAAATCAACCCTTTTAATTGTGGAAATTCAATATGGCAAGTTCCCTTCTCTTCTCTTGCGAAATTAATATTATTCTCTTTAATAATAATAATCTCTTTCATCATTTCACAAGAGATCACTGCTAGCCTTTCTAGATGTTGCAATTGTGAGAGCATATTTGAAGGGAACACATTTACCAAATTATGACAGTAGCATATCTCCACCTTCGTCAATTGAGAAAAAGATACTTTACTTGATCCTTTCGAAGATTTAATCATTTGCTTGTTCTAAATATTTTCCACTAATAACTTCTCAATCTTCAAAACCTTTAAGACGGGAAAAGAAACCTGTCATATAAAATGTAATATTAGGCCATATACTTTTATATTTTAGTTTTTTATTTTATTGTTATCAACACACAAAAGGAAAGCTTAAAAAACCAAATAGTAATAATTAGTTTGACAATACAAACCAAAAGTAATAGTTAGCCTATTCTAACTTTATTTTCTTAAATGATAAAAATGATTTAGAAAATAAAATAATTTTGTTTATAAAATTTTTATTAGAAGATATCTTAGAGAAAATATTTTAAATAAAAAAATAGATATAACTTCTTAAGAAGAAATATGGATTAGTTAGTGAATATATTTTCATTAAATATTAAAGATAGATTAATTAGTACTTATCTATGCCCCCAACACTCATTATGATGCATTTAACGAGGAAATAAACACTTATTTTATTATTACTACATTTGTAATTTAGACTAGTAGAAACAATAAAAATTAAAATAAAATATTTATAGTATGTTAGTATAACTTCTTAGAGGATTGACAAATGATACATTGTAATTGTATATATATTAAGACTTTAAAATTAAAATTTTATTTTTTATTTCCATATATATATGTCCATTAGAAGAGTCAAGAGTAATCGTACTGTCATATAAAATTAAATATTAAGTCATCTACTTTTGTATTTTAGTTTTTAATTTTACTATTATCAACACATAAAAAATATTTAAAAAACAGAAAATAATAGTTAACTTGACTATACAAATAGAAAGAAAATATTTTCTTAAATGATAAAAACAGAAAGTAGTAGTTAACTCGTCCTAACTTTATTTTCTTAAATGATAAAAAATATTTTAATGAATAAAATAATTCTTTTGGTGACATGTTATCAAACAACACCCCAAAGAAAATATTTTAAATAAAAAAAGATAGCATGTTAAAATTTAATATATACCTTTTCATTAAAGATAGATTTTGCTGTTGTAGTCCAATTTGAAGGGTTTCCCTCAATTGTTGTCATCTCCATTTTGGGACAGAAGCTTTTAAATTGTAGAAGTGTTCCCAAATGTATCTTTGTCAACTGATTGAAAACAATTGCTTCATCAGTTTCAACCTCCACTTCATGATAATAATCTCCTACTCCAATTATATATTCCATTTTGCTACAATCCCATACATATAGTCTTTGGAGTTGTTGGAGTGCTCTGGCGTATGATGGCAAAAAGAGATATTTAATGCTATCACATCCAATAATAGATAAATTGACTAACTTACTAAAAGATCTCCCACCACTTGCTTCATCAGTTACAACTTCCTCTTCCAGATAATAATCTCCAACTCCAATTATATGTTCCATTTTTCTACAATGACGTACGATTAGTGTTTGGAGTTGTTGGAGTGCTCTGGCGCAAGATGGCAAAAAGAGATATTTAATGCTATCACATCTTTCAATATCTAAAGTGACTAACTTACTAAATGATCTCCCACCACTTGGTGTAACGAGTAGTTGTAGTAAATATCTCAAGTCTTGAATATTGAACAACCTCAACACACCAACTTTGTCCATCAAATGACGAAATCCATCATCTATATGGTGAATACCATCAATTTCCAAAACATTCAGGGATTCATCCCAAAAGGGGCACCGACCAATAATTATGGCAAAATTAATCAATTTCTTAAACAACTCGGAGCATTCTTGCGCCATAATTCTGAAACTTTTTTCTGAAATATTAACATGTAAAATTGTTAATTGAGTCAATGATATCAGCTCAGCAATACTCGCATAACTCATTCCCCCATCCCATCCCATAAAGCTATTTGTAACATATAACTCTTCTAGATGGATCAAATTGGCTATCATACCCTTTGGAATCACTCTTAGCTTGTTGCATTTTCTTAGATCCAAGCACCGCAAACGAGTCAATTCTCCAATCTCATGTGGCAACTCCTCTATCTTAGATCCCTTAAAGCTAAGTATCTCAAGGTAATTCTTTAGATTTCGAATTATAGCCAGGCCTCTTAATAATTCATAATTATTTAGACATAACATCCGAAGATGATCAAACTCCAAAACCAGTGATCGGAGGTCCAACCATATGCCTTCCAAATCTAAAACTCTTGCCCTCTTCATGCCTTGAAAGAAATCATTTGAAATTTCAAGTGAAGAATCTTCATCCTTCAACACAAGGGTATGCATTAGTGGACAATGGAGCACACCGCAAGGAAAACGAATGTTGTCATGATCATTGATCCTCAATGAGATTGCTGTGTGATGTTTCCAGGCATCGTTCTCTGGCCACTTTTGAATATCGTGATCTACAATGAACTGTTGTTGCCCTGGCCAATCACGACCACCTCCCTGTTCTGTTTGCTTATCCTCTGTGATAGAAATTGCAAGGTCACGAATAACATCATGCATTTTAACACAATTCTCACGTACTCCATTTAGCAACAAGCAGGACTTTTTCAGCTTATTAACCATGGCTTGTACTATATTTCTTGCATCTTTCAGCGTATCCACCTTTCTAAGGAACCCCAAGGCAAAGCTATATCTAACCAAGTCCTTAATATCAATCTCAGCATCTTCGGGGAACAAACAGCAGAGCAAGAAGCACGACCTTGCTTCCTCGTCTTTTAGAAACTCATAGCTCCACTTCAAGGGGGTATAACCCATTGGATCAATTCCTTCAATGTATTTTAGGGGGGAATTCTTTAATTTGTGAAGTGCATTGTGCCACTCAAACTCTTCCTCATCCTTTAATGCAGCTCCAACTGCAACTATAGCAATGGGCAGACCTCCACATCTCTCGCTTACCTTTCTTGCTATCGATTTATCGACTCCAAAATCTCCTGTCACCTTTGTGAACAACTCCCATGCTTCCTTCTCCTCCAAGTACCCAATGGAAAAATATGCACAAACGCCCATCACTTTGAAGACCTCTTCCCTACGCGAAGTTAGCAAAATTTGGCAATTGTTGTGGTTAGGGCCCGAAATAGGAATTCCAATTGAATTCAAGTCTAGTCGTTGCCAAAGGTCATCCAATATTACCAATATCTTCTTCCCGTTTAACAATGTCTTTCGTAACTCATCCGCTCTTCCTGAGTCACTTTCTTCTACAAACTTGAGATCCAATTGGGGTGCAAGCTCCTTTTGTACTTTTGAGGTGTTTGGATCTTTTGACACAACTGCTATCACAACCTTATAAAAAATTCCTAGATTCTTAGCTTCTTTGGCAACCTCTTTCACCATCGTCGTCTTCCCAGCACCACCAGGCCCATGGACCCCAATCAATTTAACCCTAGAATCCTTCAAATCCTCTATGACATTGGCAAAAACCAAAGCTCTCGATCCAAACATGGTGTAATACTGAGAAGAATCAAATTGAGGCTCCCACTGGAAAGGTGCATCGCGTGCCACTGGCGACTTCTCTAGCCGGTCACCCTTACTTACCAGTTCAATGACCTTCGACTTCAACTTGTCAGCTTCCATACCTCTCTTGTGACGCCACATTAAGTTGAATGATTCTCTGTTTTCTTGTTGACCCTGTAAGTTGGCGATGTCTCGTTCCATGCCTTCTGATTCTCTGTTTTCTTGTTGACCCTGTAAGTTGGCGATGTCTCGTTCCATGCCTTCTGATTCTCTGTTTTCTTGTTGACCCAGGAAGTTGGCGATGTCTCGTTCCATGCCTTCTGCGTCCTTAAGCCAACTGGAGACCTCAGTTTCAATGGTTTTCCCATTGTTTTTGGCTGTATCCACCATTCCCTGGATTCTCTCCTTTTTTTCACAGAGCCTCTTATTTTCTTGTTCGAGTTGCTGGACCTCGTTCTTGTATTGAATGACATAAGCCCACACATGCCTAATCACGGGTTCTACGAGAAAACCGAGAATCTTCCCCACACATGCATCCATGATGTTTGTGAGAATGTTCCCCACACATGCATCCATGATGTTTGTCAAAATCAAATTTCTCCCGTCCTGTGAAATGAGATTTCAAAGAGGTAGCTATATATATCTCTGTTTGTGTGTGTGTGTGTGTGTGTGTGTGTGTGGAGATTAAGAAGAAGAAGAAGAAGAAAATCCAAACAATATTCTTCTTTCTTTATTCTATTTAGGTTGGTTCCATTCGAATTCATTTCTTGATTCAACTGCCAATGAAAAAAAAAAAGAGAGAGAGAGAGAAAGAGAAACTCACCCGTTCTTGCTTTTGTGTCTCCTCCGAATCCGATTTAAGAGACAGATATATATGCACAGAAAGAAAGAGAGAGAGAGAGAGAGAGAGAGAGAGAGAGAGAATTAAGGAACAGATGAGTATATACCTCGTCTGAAATGAGAGGAAGCAGGTGGAGAGACAGAAGAGAGAGGTGAGTAGGTGTTCCTGTAAAGTAAAAAAATTAAAGGGAAAATAAAGAGAAGAGAATAATAATAAGAAACGGAGTAATTGGTGCTGTTGGTGTGTTTGAGATGTACCTAATCTTCAACCAAAGCTTTTGGATCTCAGATCCACCACAGCATGCAGGGGAGACGACGAAGCTCCATTCCGGCCAGAGGAAAGAGATGCTGTTTGGCAATAGTAAGTAAAGATGCTTCCTTCCGCGTTAAAGCCACATTCCGCGGAACTGGAAAGAAACTCTTGACAGAGCTAACTTTGGCTGTGCAAAGGACAATAGTAAGTAAAGAGAAAAATATTTTCACATTATTATAGTGACTTTGCCGTGAACGCAACGGTGACAAAGACTACCAACCAAAATTAAAAATATTATCACATAATTAAAATAACTTTGCCGGCAACGCAACGGTGACAAAAACTACCAACCAAAATTAGAAATATTATCACGTAATTAAAGTAACTTTGCCGTGAACGCAACGGTGACAAAGATTACCAACCAAAATTAAAAATATTATCACATAATTAAAGTAACTTTGCCGGCAACGCAACGGTGACAAAAACTACCAACCAAAATTAGAAATATTATCACATAATTAAAGTAACTTTGCCGGCAACAGTGACAAAGACTATCAACCAAAATTAAAGTAAAATATATATGAATTAAAGTTATAATATAAAAATTTTAAAAATATTATCACATGAAGATTTAAATGTGTATTAAGTAATATTAATTATCTTATAATTAAAAAATTTATGTAACAATATTAACACAAATTTGTGATAGGTAATGATAGGTAACATTTGATAGGTAATGATAGGTAACAATATTAAAACTCGTCAAATATTTAAATTAAAAATTAAATATAATTATCTATATATATAAATAAATGATAGGTAACATTTAAATAAAATTGAAAAAAATAATATTAGTAATTTACTAGAGCAAACCAAATATTGCATGTCTTTCATCAATCTATTTACATCTTATTTTATGGTAGATTATTTAATATAAAATTTTCTAATAAGGTAAATATATAAAACTATTAACATAAAATTGTCATAAAAAATTAAAACTTCATGTGAAATGTTTTTCAATAAAAATTTGTACGTGCCCATTTAATAGTAAAATAAAAATATTTTATATTAAAATATAAAAATAACTTGCATAAAATTTTTAGAGAATATATAATTATATAAATATGTCATCAATGATGCATGAAAGTTGAGAAACAATACATGAAAGACACCCAAATGGAGCATTCGATGACTGATAATAGTTACAATAATAGTGATAATGGTAATGAAAGTGAGATAATGCCATATCCTTTATTTGAGGTAAGAATTTAAATCATGAAATTGGGATAATTTTGGTAATTTATTTAATTTTTTCCTTTTTCTCACTCATGCGATGTGTGGGTTAAATTTTTGATTAGTTTATTAAATAATAAATGTAATTAATTAATAAATAAAACACATAAGCTAAATATTTTGTACTTTATCTCTTTCTATGTGCTTGTATGTTCTGGTTTCTGTCTCAATGCTTGCTTTTCTTTCTCCTCACATGGCTTGTTTCATAACCTTATATTCACTATAGATATTTTGATTTAAAAAATATTTTAATATTATCTTGATATAATTTTATCTTATTTATTTTAATAAAATTTACTAAATATATAATATTATATATTAATGTTACATTGTAAAGTAGGAACAACTAAATGCATTTTCTTAAATGAAAGGAAGGAGCTAGAAAGACAGAAGAGAGAGGTAAGGTCATCTCCAATGGAGACATCAAAACACCACACCATTTTGGTGTGATGAACATATGGCGTCCCACTATTCACCCACGGTATTTATGTTGTGGGAAATTATGGCTAAATTACCCCTCATTTTCATGTAAAAAAATATTATTCCTATTATATCCTCACTTAATTTTATTTTATTGATTTTGGTCTTAATTTATGTATTTAATTTGACCATTATTTTTAACAACATAATAAATTAAAATTAAGTAAAAAAAATTATAATTATTTAACAATATAAAATAAATTATTCCATAAAACTTAAAAAATTGAGAACAATATTTTATGTAAATACATGTAAGTTTTTTTTTACATATTTAAACTACAATTACTTATATAATTAAATAACTTTTAAAATAAATTAATTATTTTGAATTAAAGAAATAAAAGAATAGAAATAATACTATTTATTTGGTGTAAATTTTAGTGTAATGCGTTGGAGATGACTTGATAAGATCATGTGAAATTTGTACCATTTTAGTGTAAAA
Organism: Diospyros kaki; assembly: GCA_036245055.1. Classification (NCBI taxonomy): domain Eukaryota; kingdom Viridiplantae; phylum Streptophyta; class Magnoliopsida; order Ericales; family Ebenaceae; genus Diospyros; species Diospyros kaki. The sequence goes on from BSEG01000010.1 coordinate 9,924,247, forward strand.
GTTGCACCATTTTGAAATTTTGGGTTCGACGAAAATTGACTCAATTCCAATTTTTTTATTTACCATAAATCCTATATCGGAACACTCATCGAGACCATATCATTTTTCTTAGACAATTATGCTCTCGGACATTCCCTACAGTCGATTCAGTACTTATAACTACTATCAAGTCAATTTTTCGGTATTCTAAACTTGCTTAAATTACGTGGCAAGCTCACGAAAATATGGGTTCTTACATTTTTCCATCCTTACAAAAATTTCGTTCTCGAAATTTGTCATATGTTCTAAATCTTAAAATTTCATCTTCCAAATTAGCATCTGACTTATCAAATAACTAGGGAAGAACATATCTCATTATCTTATTTCAAATAAACTGGTTGTAGCTCTTCACAGGCAATCACATTTCCCAAGAAAAACTATACCATTTATAATCCTCTTAATCACAAGCTTTGGCATGTGTATCTTATTCAAAACTTGATATTATCATTATGCATCTCAAAATCAGAACTCTTGGGTTAACCATGCTTATTAATCCCTAAACAAGTACACTAGTCAACCATACATGCCCTTCGAATTTTTTAATTTTAAAACCCAATTCACATAACTCGGTCATTGGGTCACAAGTCTCAACTCGAGCTTCTATCCAAACTAGTACACACATCATCATAATGAGCCCTCATATCTCATATCATCAAATTTCAATTTACTTTCACTCAGTCATCCAATCGATATCTTTATTCATGTTACTTCTCTAATGCCGAATTTCTACGATGTCATTGATCTTGCTTTGATATTTTTCCAATTTTAACACCAAAGTCCATGATTGATACATCTTAACTTCTATCAAATTGATCCTCAAAGAAATATTTATATTTTTTTTTCCGTCATCAAACTATTTCATGTAAAACATTACAATTATACATCATCACATATCTTATCACATAGGTTGTTTCATAGGCTTTTAGACTGCCACAACAAGTTAGTGGTCTTACCACATCACCTTGGTTTTCACAAGTCCTCGAAGCTAGCTATGCCTCACCTTAAGTCATCTCAAACTTAATCATTGATTGATCTAATCTATACGAGATTTCTTATAAACTGTTGTGTCCTCATTCTTGTAGGTATTCATCACCCGATATAACCTCAAATTTCTGTCAATTGACCACAATCATCTTCTAATAATGTCATATAACTATCTCATCAAGAAAATCTTTATAATTTATTGATAGATTCTATCTGTCTCCAATTCTTCATTTCGTAATTTAATTTCTAATATTAATCAAAATCTAGCAATGTCTTCCAAATCTAGTAATGCTAATATCCTTACATCGTCTGCATATAACATTTGTTACTTAGTCGCCATACTAATACCTATTCATCCATATACCCATAACTTAAATAAGTTCTCACACTCTTCGAAGTGATCATCAAATAACATTTTATATCCTCGAATTAACCATTTGATCCTCAAATTGCTCTAATTAATCCTCAAGTGATAACATTTCATATCAACTCACTCTAATCATGCTCGATCCTTTTTTAGAGTTACTCAGGTTATCGATCTTTGCTTGGACTAACCTCTTTACAAAACTTTTGATTCATCTCCTGAAATCTATCAGGACATCCAACTATAACACCCCACTTTCTAAGTCAAACTTTACTAAGTCTCCAATTATCAATTCGCTCTGATACCAACTGTAACACCCCACTTTCTCAGGCGTGTTATAACTTAGGACAATTCTGGGATAATCAATTTTTTTTTTCTAAAACTATTACTAAATCATATCATTCCTCATATCCATCCCAAAATTTTCATACATCTATCTTGAAAGAGAATCATGATAAACATTAAATGCGGACGTTAGAATCGAACCTAACATCTTAACATTAATCATAAATCAATTCTTACATTCTCATTAACCATAAATAAGGTTATACATCATCATTAACTATAAATAAGACTATACATCATCATTTCTCAAAATGTTCAAAATTCAAAGTAGCAGAACTTAAATACATGGACTACATAACATACATTCAACTCATCATACAACTCATCATGCACCTTGTTAAGTGTCATTTCATGTCTCATTCATCCTCATTTCTACTACAATCTCCATATGGAACCTTTGAATATTTTAGAGGCAAAGCCTAAGTTAGATGATAAATCATCTAAGTAAGGGAACAAAACATTTAATGCTCATGTATGTATGCAATACACATAACACCATAACTCTCATGTTTGAGTCGTTTGCACTTTAAGATTACCCTCCATTTTTACAGTTTCCTTGTCAAATCGAGGTGTATGGGTCCTCATCGACAAAGTAACCACGCTAGTACCTAATTCCAAACCTATGCAACATATGACCGTAAATCTCATCATGCTCATATGCATATTTCATAAATCAAAACATATAAATACAATCTACATGACATATTCACATCAAGGCATGACAACATGATAAAATCATTTACATAAAATTGGATTTTGGGTCAAACCACTTATAAACCAAGCATTTTCATAAAACTAAATTCAGTTGGAAAGTACCATTTACCTTACAAAAAAGATAATTTTGCCCCTATTGTAATTTTACCTCAAAATTTGCGTCGGGCTTCCAATCGTACTCAATTATGAATCTCGACGTACCCTGGGCATCATAATTACTTAAGAAAATCAGATTTCTAATTTTCTCTAATTTTTCTAATTTCTCTCATTTCCTCTAGATTATGAAATAAATACTTTCTCATAAAATTTTCTCAATTCTCTTAACAATAGTTCCTAAAATAATATTCCTAAACTCCAGAAATTTTCTCATAATTTTCAGAATCCATGTTCTATTTATTTCTCATTTTCTCTTTGATTTTAAAGCATCTATTGCCTCAAAATCCATAATAAATACCAATCATGCATTTCTCTTTCAATTTCATCATCAAAAATTCTAAAATATCATTATCATATTTTTGGAATTTTTGGAGAAAATTTCAAAGATAACTCACCTTTCCACGGAGCGATTCGGTATTCTTCTATACTATGACAAAGTCTCGATTTGCGTATCCAACAATGTTTTCTACCACAAATTTTCACACAAACTACTAAATCCAGCTTATAGGATTTTTCTAAGAAATTTTGATATTTTTCTCTATATATTTTTTCTCATTTTCTTTTCCTTTTTTTCTTTTCTTTTTTCTCTTTTCTTCTCCTATTCATTTCTTCCTCCATCATCTTCTTCACTACGCGTGACCTACAATTTGCGCACGGCTCCTGCGCACCAGTCCTGCCACTACCTACGGCCTCTCACTTTCGTAGACGCTTGCCCCTGACCTTCGCCACCCGCCTCGCATGCACACACCTACCCCGGACGTCCTCTGCCTCGCGCCTCCAGCTTGGTAGCGACTGCCATGGTCGTGCACTACTGTGATAGCCACCTTCGCATTCCACCTCCAACCTCGTTAGCCACCACTGACTCACCTCTGTCGGTCGCACCTCACTGCCTCAGCCTACTAGCCCACAGCTACTTACTGGCTGTCTGTTATGGCCATCACTAGCTTACAGCCTCCTTTGGCCGACCTCATCTCCCTCTCTATCCCTCTTCCAATTTCTCACTCTCGGTCTCTCTCTCAAGCTCTACTCTTTGATCCCTCGGCCAAGCTCTCTCTCTCATTGTTTCACTCGGCCAAGCTCTCTGCCAAGCGCCCACAGTTCACACACACACACACACACACACACACACACACACATATATATATATATATATATTTCATACTTACCATCTATCTTATCTCAAATTTCTTAGCTTATCTATTCCAGATTTTCCTCAAATCTTGTTGCCCACTTTCCCTCAAATCCGGCTGCTAGTTTCCTTCAATTCTTGCTGAAATCTTAGCCGCCTCACACACATGTGTGCGTACAGTTATATATATATTTATATCACTTTATATTTATTCGATAATAATAAGAAAATTACATATTTAAATTTCAAGATTCATCTCTATTTTACTTAGGTAATTCTCTAATTGCATTTACATCATCAAACGACCAATTAATTTGCGTTACAATACAATAAATCTAAAATTAATAATTCAAGATTTACTCAATAGGGACGATTTCATCTTTGCGCCCTCACGGGACCTTTCTTTCATCCTGAAACCACCACAAAGTCGATCATTATGAAAAATCGAAACCCCCTCAGGGTTCCATTTATTTTTCGAAAGTCTCTTACAATGATTTGATTTTTCAACCTAATGTAATACCCCAAGAGTTCAGAGAAAGGTAGTATATATCGAGGATAAGTAAGGAAGGAAACAACACTAGTTGGATACCTTTTGGATTGAATGTAGGCAAAGAACTCCAGGGTTAAGCGTGCTTGAGCTGGGGAAGTTCAAGGATGGGTGACTCCCTAGAAGTTCCCATAGGCCCATCAGGGTAAGTTATTCTAATCCTTCCTATTTCTTGATGTGGGATGTTACAAGTGGTATCAGAGCCGACCTTTGGTGAAAGCGATCAGATGAGAGCGGGGAGTAGCGCCGGGGCTCGAGAACCTGTACAATGAGCGGCTTCTAGCAGGCTTCTAGGATGGCAGCCCTCAAAGGGGATAAGATCTGAGACCAATTGTAAGGTCGCATGACGAAGACGTCATGAGCTCAAAGGGGGGAGAATGTAATACCCCAAGAGTCTAGAGAAAGGTAATATATATCGAGAATAAGTAAGGAAGGAAACAACACCAGCTGGATACCTTTTGGGCTGAATGTAGGCAAAGAACTATGGGGTTAAGTATGCTTGAGTTGAGGAAGTTTAAAAATGGGTGACCCCTTGTGAAGTTCGCGTAGACCCATCAGGGTAAGTTTCTGGTCCTTCCTATCGCTTGATGCGGGATGTTACAAAAGAGGCTCTCCTAAAGCTATGTGAGTCTTGGAAAGTAAGATTTAATTATTTTACACATTCGAGTGGCTGGTTTGTTTTCAAGTTCGAAGATGAAGTCTCGAGGGAAAAGGTCTTGGTTGGGGGCCCTTATGCGATGTTTGGAAGGCCGTTGATACTGAAAGTGATGCCAGCGTACTTCGATTTCGAGGATACAAGTGTATCTACCATGCTGGTATGGATCAAGCTTTCGAGTCTCCCCCTTGACTATTGGAATCCTTCAGCGTTAAGCAAGATTGCCTAGAAGGTCGGGATACCTATAGCGTCGGACAGAATGACAGTCACTGAAGAACATATATCGTTTGCTAGAGTTCTTTTTGAGGTTGATGCTGCTAAGGACTTGGTTCGTTCCATCAGCCTTAGGCTGCCAAATGGTAGAAACAAGGACCAGAAGGTGTTGTTCGAGGTTGAGCCTAAGTATTGTTCGAGGTTGAGCCTAAGTATTCTTCAGTTTGCAAGTTGGTTGGCCATTCCCTCGAGGGATGTAAAAGACAGACGTTGGTCCAAGTTGGTAGACCTAGTAAGGATGGCAATGGGGTTGGAGTGGCTTCGATTTCCCTCTCCCCGCACCCTCAGAGAAGGTGATTGTCACACCCCAACATTTTGGAGGCTCTAACTAAAAATTTTAAACAAAGATGATGTCAATTTCCCTTACTTTTTTTTACATAAAAAACGCAGCAGATACAAAATAATTTTTCATACACAATTCAGGGGTTGACATGACCCAATCAAATGAGCTCAAAAGGGAATAAAAACGCTAACACCCTCGTTTCAGGATATCCTCAAAATTCTTAAGGTTGGGACGATCTTGTACATGTGCACCTATACACCAATATCTTAGTCCTCCTAGGCTCACCTAGCCCCGACCACACACATACCTGGAATGATGCAAATAGAAAGGGGTGAGTCGCAAGACTCAGTAAATATAACAAGGGAATCAACATACATCATATGAAGAAGGCATGGAAACGATCACAATATCATAGGGCTCTTAAGCCAGAGTGTAAAGGCATCATAAACATGAGGATAGACAAGAAACAACTAAAAGTTAAAGGACGCATCACCAGATCCCAGACATAAATCCCCAAAATATAGTGCGATGTCACATGCCTATAAATAACAATTGACACATATGCCATGCCATTGTACTATGCATTCCATGCCACACTTTTCACAAAAATAGTGATCATTTATCCACTCTAATTAATCGTGTATGCCATATGCAATAACACACATACCACGAGTTAAAAGTAAAGAGAAATGCTATAATTATAATTTGAACTATTATCTCATGGATTTACTGCTGCATCATGTCTCTTGTGGATACACTGCTGAATTATCATAAGATATCTCTCTTGGACCAAAGTCCCTCTCGTCACCTGGTCATCACTAGGCAAACGTACTCTTGCCCGTGCACATTCACTTCTGACATCATGAATTCCTCATGAAAAACAACAACTTAATGCTCACACATGATAAATCATGTGTGTAAATATCCCATGCAATAAGGTGAGCATGCTTTTTTTACACATCGTCATGCACCTTTAAATTTACTTTTCATGTAAGGCCACACAAATATACACTGTGTCAAAGGTGGGTGACTGACAATCCCTGGTCCATCTATGGTTTGTCACTACAATCAATATTTGACACCCATACATCCAATGATCGACCATCACGACTTAATTGTTGACAGCTAGTAGCTTATACCTCATACCCTTAACTATACTTGGGTAATGATCTTGCGAGGAGGGATAAATCTCGCGTATATTAAACCTAACAATAAAGCATCATTCCTTTTTAACTAGGAGGGTGAAACAAAACCCTCACAAGAAGCATAAGTAGGGATCATCATAAATTAATAAAACCCCTAACTTCTAGTTAGAATTACTTGCGGGTTTAAAAGGAATAAAGAAATCTTAACCGCAGAGATAAGCAAAATAAACTTTCAAAACATGATAAGTGAAACTTTCATAGAATACTTAAGAGCCAATAGGAGCTTGCAGAAAAATAAATAGAAGCCAACAGGGACTTGCATCTCAAAACAATTGAAGTGCAAGGAAACTTGCCTTAGAAAATGATTTCTTTGACTACAAGACACAAGCAGATGTCACTAACACGACTCCAAGATCCTTTCATAAGACAAGCCCACAATCATTTAAATCAAATATTGCCACAGATAAACCCCATTTAATTTCATCTACTTCTTATACTTACTCGACGAACACTATATAAATTGCTTCTAGTTCTCTGAGGTTTCCTCTAATTTCCAGCCACTGTCGAGGCTTCTTATCCAATTTCTTCTCCTTTCCCACATTATTCTTCATCTCTAGGCTGCTTACTTCACCTACAAATTACTTCCTTGGGCTTTCTTATTTACCAATTTATACCCCAATTGCCTTGATATTTTGTTAACCATTATTACCCATCAACTCAATTAATTAACTCTCTGCCCAACCCACATTTTAATCTCCTTAGTCAAACAATCTAATCAAGTTTACTTAGCCAAAATTGTATTGAAATTGGTAACATCAGACAGGTGTGTGGGAGCTCCCATGAGAAGGACCCAGGGCGTGCCGAAATGGTGCCTGGTTTGCTGGGAAAAAATCCCAGCAGCTTTTTCCCCTTCGCCCTTGTCGTGTTTCAAACCCCAAACCTGCGGCTCCTGTACGCGCTCGAGTGGCCATACCACCTTGCTCATTCTTTGTTAATATATATGTTGCAAATTATATTTACTTTGCTCCCAATCCCTTGCTTGGAGAAATTAAAAATAGCATAGCATCTTGCACGACTCGAACCCTTAACCCATGGCTGCCCATATGTGCTTATAACCAACTCGCCTACAGGGCTTTGTGGCATGTACAGTGCACGCACTACATGTCTCAATTTTTGAATCTCCCCACTAGTTAAACATAACTCCCCAACGTTACATGTGCCATAATTGGGTCCCTTAACTTTTTACTTCCATCCCACACACTGCTATTTAAATGCTCACTTCCACAAATATAGATGTAAATACAAATACAAGAAGTTTCACAAAACTATCATAAACAAAATAATTAATATTCCTCTTACACTAGCTTAAAAACTTGCCATTAAATTTCTCGAGCCCACAACCCATAAATAAATCATCTTTATTCCAAAAATTTCTAATAATTAGTCTATCCCAATAATTGTTTAACTCCACGGATATCCAGCACACCATAAATAAATTATCATCCCCCACCGATTAGCCACTGCACTTGAAGTTCCTTTAAACCACGCAAGGTCTTCTATTTTCCCTCAAGAATAACCATTGTAAATATAGAACGTAGCCACCTTGTTATTGTTAAGTCAAGTTGCTCCAATCAACATATTGTGTATTTTGATGTTTAACAAAATATAATTTTAGTAAAATTATTTTTTGTATATTTAAATCCCCTAATGGATTTTTGATATATCTTATGGTGGAAAATATATTTTAAGTATTATAATAATTTGTTATTTGTTCTAAGTGGAATATTAGCACATTATAAGAGGACTCATAAGAAAATGTTTTCATTTTGGAAAACTATCTATCGGTATTTTGATAGATAATATTTATTGTTGTTAAAATGATTTTTAATGAATTTTTCAAAAAATATAAAGTATGTATTTTGAAAGTGGTAAAATCGCTAAAACTCGAATTTGTACTAAAACTAAAAGGATTTATCGGCTTTGCAAGCTCTTCTTATGGAGATCGCATCACCCTCTCATCCCTTGGAAGGATGTTTGTCTTTTGAGGATGGAAGGTGGTTTAGGGCTCAAGAACTTGAAGAGCTGGAACTCAGCCCTGATGATGAAGGTCTTATGGAATATCCACATGAAAAAGGATTCTCTTTGGGTGCAGTGGATAAGTCATGAGTATCTTAGGGACGATTCTATTCCCATTGCTCAAGAAGTTGGCAATCATAAAGGATGAGTTGTGCCTTAGTAAAGTCTCTGCGACTGCAGCTATTTGAAAATTCAACAGCTTGGACAATAGGGGCAGGTTGGATACTACTGGTGTTTATGATTATTTTCGACCCAAAGGCCATAAACATATGGAGTTCCTGTATAACCCCAAAACACTCGTTTATCCTGTGGTTAGGAGCTAAATTGTGTCTACTTACCAAAGACAAGCTGAGGTATCTGGACATTAATCCCTCATGTGCTTTTTGTGGTTGTATTGATGAATCGGTGCAGCATATATTTCTTCTAGTGTGTGTTGAGTGTGAACATTTGGAGGCAGATCCAGGCACGACTGGGCATCTTTAAGAGTATGTCTTCAATCCCTCGTGCCCTTAAATGGGTCAAGAAGGAAGCTAAAGGGACTTCTTGGCACAACAAAGCCAAGAAAATTAAGCTACCTTGTACTGTTTACCACATGTGGACAACAAGGAATCGATTCATTTTTTAAAGCCTTAGACTGAATGTGGACTGATGAATCACATGATAGTCTATGATTCAAATATAAAAAGTTTCGATTTTAATGATGAAATAAATCTCTTACGTTTGCAAAATCTCGTATATTAAAAAGCGATTTGTCATCTCCAAAATCAAAGCATAGTCTCTTTAAAAGAAGTTGTAAAAAGGCCATTAGGTATAAGCCTTTGTTTTTAAAATTCTGTGAAACATCTGTCGACCGGTCAATATAATCTGTCGACCGTTTTTCATATTTTGGACCATTTGTCGACCAATGGTTTTCCATCTGTCGACCGACAGAATAAGTGTTTCTTAAAAAGACCTTCATCTGTCGACAGATCATTTTTTATCTGTCGACCAATTTCTTGTTTTAACCTTGATCTGTCGACCGATGCCTATGCATCTGTCGACTAGCAGTAAGGGTCTTCTGAGAATAAGCTTCATCTGTCGACCGATGTTCAAACATCTGTCGACTGGCAGTAAGGGTCTTCTGAAAATAGGCTTCATCTGTCGACCGATGTTCAAACATCTGTTGACCGATCATATACATTTGTGAAGATCTGTCGACCGATGCCATTGCATCTGTCGACCGACAGAATGCTCGCCCAAGGAACTGTCGACAGATTCAAAATATCTGTCGACCGGAATTTGAAATTTTACCTATCTGTCGACCGATGCTTTGCATCTGTCGACCATTTTATTCGCAGAGACAAATAACGGCTAGTTCAGCTTTTGTTCCCAAGTGCTCCTTCCACTAACAACGGCTGTTTCATTCATGGGCTTTGAAGAGGCTATATATACAAGTCATTTGAAGATTTGAACGTTTAACAAGATTCAATCTACAAGCTCCAAAGTGCTGAAACTTTTATTGTGCTTCATTGGTAAAGTTGTTCTCTCTCTTTTAAGGAATTGGGTTTATCTTGAAATCAATTCTATTGTATGCCTTGTTTTAATCTTTGAAGAGAACTTGTAACTAAGAAGATTGTTTCTCAAATCCGCCTGTAAACTGTAACAATTCATATAATCCTAGCTTGTATTGCTAGTGGGCTTACTTTGCTTGTAAGAGGTCTAGAATACCTAGATTTTTCTAGAGGACTTGCTGGTTCAAGCAAGAGGTTTGTATCTTCCTAGCTTAATGCTAGAGGTGTAACGACCCGTCCTAGATTAATAATTTATTTCAGTGATTAATTAATGCAATTGGTTAACTTTTAGTTTAATACATATTTGCCAATTAATTAATTTAATTTGGCAATAGATATTTTTAATTGAAAAATAGTGATAAATAGAATTAATTCATTTATTTTTAAAGAGAATTAAGAGTAAGGGCTTATTTGGCTTTTTAGCATTAGTTATTTTATATTATTGCTTAATTATTTAATTAAGTGATATATATATGAGATTTAAATAAATCCAAATATCAGATAATTTAAATAATAATCTCCTAAATAGGTTAGGAGAAGGTTTTAAATAAAGTCTAATGGGCCTAGGATTAATTAAACCTATTTTAGCCCATTAGGTTTATTGTTATTAGTATATATATATATATATGCATAGCATGTAATTGGCCAAAAAGAAAATTCTTCAAATCTTGGCCGTGAAGAACAAAGAAAGGAAATTGAAGAAGCCTAGAGTCCATTCAAGTTTCATCCATTGGTCTTCATTGGTTGATTAATCAAATCAAAAGGCAAGTTCTTCCATTCCATTCTCAAGCTTTCTTCATTCAGTTTAGATATATATATCAGTTCTTATGTGATCTTGGATTAATAGCAAACAATTGTTTCGATTCCTTTTAATGAGAAAGCAAAGAAAACAGAATGTATATTTATATATATATATGCATACAGTGGCAGAAAATCAGATTTTTCAATTGAGTTGAATCATCGATTCTTCGAGTTTTGATCTGTTTATTTGCTATGATAATGATTCTTGCTTCATTGGGACTTGTTTTTCCCAAGATTTCTTCGAATGGTGATAAATTCCAGCATCCAAATACCCTATTAGTATTAGTTTCGATTTCTGGCAATTTCATTCACGATTTCAAGTTTATTTCAGAACGTTTTTGTTATCTTGTGGGCCGATTTTGACCTTGATGGAGCTCGAATCTTGAAAAACACAAAACATGAAAGTTGTAGGTCTTCCTCTTTTATTTCCAAAACAATTTGAATCATATCAATCTGAGTTCAAAAGAGAGAGTTCTGTCCAAAATACGAAAGGGTATCAATCTGTCCACCCAGTATTCCAGAAAGTTTTATTCTCTTACGGGCCAATTTTGACCTTGATGGAGCTCGAATCTCGGAAACTTCAAAACATAAAAGTTGTAGGTCTTCCTCTTGTCTTTCCACATAAATTTTAATCAGCTCAATCGGAGTTTAGAAGAGAGAGTTATGGCCAAGATACAAAAGGGTATCAAATCTGTCCAGAATTCCATATTTTCGGATACCCCTAGCAGAACTTCAAAATCAAATTCCAGCAAGTTAAAATTCTTTTATTTTTAATAAAAACAGTGTATTTCTTCCCTTTATTGAAAATAATATTAGTATAAATTAAAATAAATTATGTTTCAACATAATTTATAAAATCATGTATTTTTAAAATACATCAAGTATCAGTTTAGCAACAGTTATTTCATGATTAGTATTTAAAATGTCATGATCAGCATTTATTTGTAAGTTATGTGCATACATCCTGGTATGAACATTCAACATGAGTTTATATGGAGCACGACATATTGTGTGCCAGCATCTTGATGTGCATAGCATTGCATGTTGCGCGCCAGGCGGCTTTGTCCGCGGGGATCCCACCAGTTTGCTCGCCTGTGGTTGACCAGGGAGCTAGGGGTATATTTTACCCATAGTATATGCTTACAGTTTTTTTGTTTGCAGGTTCAGATTAGTCAGGTATGTGTTATCAGTTTATGTGGGCCTTGGGCCAAAGTTGCATACCTGCATTTTATTTTAGTTTATGTGCATTACATGTTTATGAATGCAACCAGTTATATCAAATTTATTTATCAGCATCAATTAAATCAAGTATTTTACTCCAGTATCAGTTCAACAAGTATTTCAATTATTTCAGCGTCGATATTCTTCGATTCAGCTTCAATATTTCTTTCTAGCTGTACACTTGCTGAGCTTTGTAGCTCACCTTGTACTCTTCATCATTCCAGGTCCTAGCGGGGGAGTACCAAACGTGGGGCCTAGCAGTAGTGTCCAGTAGTGTGTGTACGTGGAGTTGCTCAAGACCAAAGACGTCTGGGAGTTTTATCAGTTTGTTAGTTTAGAGCATTTGATAATTTAGTATCAGTTTAATATTTTTTTTTTTTTAGTTGAGGGATTTCCCTTAGACAGTGTTTATGGTTTTCAATTTTGTTGACTCAGAGTTTTATTTCATTGATTGAGTTATTCATATTGGTATCAGATTTTAATTTATCAGTCAGTTTTATATTTTATTTTTCGTAGCACCTCTTCTCGGGCAGTTTTAGGAGAGGGGGTGTTACAAGAGGGCCTATCAAGTGTGATAGGAGAGTTATAATACTTTTCTTAAAAATCCTTAGTGAGGAGCTAAGGTAGTGGATTAGGCTTAATCAAGCTGAACCACTATAACTCATTATGTTCTTTCATGCTTGTGTCTCTTTTGATTCTCTTAGGCATTTCTTATTTCTTTCTTGGTCCATAAATTTAAAGTTCTTCATCGAAAATATAAGTTCATAATTTTGAGTCTTGTATTCTTCATTGTCTAATCAAGAGTATTTTAATATAGTTGATACATTATTGTTCTTTCTCAAAGACTTAAGATTTAGCTAAGCCATACTATAAATCATTTAATTAAAAGATTTTTTAAATATACCTATTCACCCCCCTCTTGGTATTTCCCATAGATTCGTCAAATCTAACAATTGGTGTCAGAGCCAAGTACCCATTTGTTTTAAACAGGTCTAACAACCTAGGGTCAAGATCAATCCATGGCTCATTTGGCTAGTTCATCCAATTCCGAGGGTCAAAGTACTACTCGTCCTCCTCTATTCGATGGTACTAATTATAACTATTGGAAAGCAAGAATGCAAATCTATCTTATGCAGGATTCCTCTCTTATGCAAGCCATCAAAAAGCAAGTCACATTAGCTGACATGGAGAAAATGGAAACTTGGACAGCAGAGGAAAGGAGAAATATGGAAATAAATGCAAAAGTAATGAATGCCTTGATATGTGCTCTAAGCGCCGAAGAATTCAACCGTATCTCTACTTGCAAGACCGCCAAAGAAATATGGGACAAACTAGAGGTAACGCATGAAGGTACAAAACAGGTAAAAGAAACAAAAATTAGTTTGCTTGTTCATGATTATGAATTATTTTTTATGAAGGATGATGAGTCTATAAAAGAAATGTTTACTAGATTTAATGACATAGTCTCAAGTTTAGAATCTCTAGGAAAAACATATTCAAATGCAGAAAAAGTTAGAAAAGTCTTGAGAAGTCTTCCTAGAAATTGGGATCCAAAAGTCACTGCCATAACGGAAGCTAAAGATCTGGACACTCTAACTTTTGATACCTTGCTAGGATCACTCATGACTCATGAAATTTTGATGAAAAGAAATGACTTAGATGAATCAAAGAAAAATAAAAATATAGCCTTTAAGGTAGAGACAGACAATCAAGATTTGCAAGATAGTGAGGATGAACAATTTGCTATGTTTACTAGGAGGTTTAATAGATTCATGAGAAATCGAAAATTCAATCAAAAAGGACGCTTTAAGAAAGAAAATGAACTAAAGGAAGAAGGCACTAAAGAAATTAAATGTTATGAATGTAAGAAAGCAGGTCATGTAAGATCCGAATGTCCTTCCTTGAAGAAAAATGAGTGGAAGGGAAAGAAGAAGGCCTTAGCCGCATGGAGTGAGAACGATTTCTCTTTGGAAGATGAAGATCAAAATGAAGAAGTTGCCAACCTCTGTCTTATGGCCAATATTGAAGAAGTAAGTCTCTCTAAACCATCAAAATTTACTCTTGAAGAACTACAAGATGCATTAAATGAAATCATGAATGAGTTTGAAGAAGTTAGTTTCAAATACAATGTTCTAAGGAAGAAATCTAAATCATTAGAGTGTGAAGTAAGAATATTGCAAGAAGAAAAAGACTCTTAGGTGAATGAGAAAAAGGACCTAGTAAGTAAAACTGAAATTCTTATCAAAACAAAATCTTGACTTAAAAGAATCTTTAGAAAAACTTGTTGAAGGGAAAAAGAAACTTGAAATGATCCTAGGAGCTCAAAGAAGCTATGGAGATAAACAGGGACTGGGTTTTGATCCATGTCTAAACAATCAAAACAAAACTATTTTTGTAAAAGCTTCGTGTCAAAAACCAAAAGATCATTTTCATAAAACATACTTTTCAAAGAATAGGATCACATGTTATTATTGTGGGAGACATAATCACTCTATCAACAAATGTCTTATAAGAAACAATCCACATAGATATAAGCAAGTTTGGGTACCAAAAACAGAATTATGTGCTAACGTAAATGGACCCAAAAAGGGTTGGGTACCAAAGGAAGCAACTTGATTGCTTGTGTGGCAGGTTGCTCTTGCTATAAATGTTGTGAGAAGCAAGTGGTTTCTTGATAGTGGTTGTTCAAAACACATGACCGGAGATGAACAACTCTTCAATAATATCACCTACACACAAGGAGGTAACGTTGTCTATGGTGACAACTCAAAAGGTAAAATCCGTGGTATAGGCTCTATTTGTTTTCCAAAATTTATGCTTGAAAATGTTGCTTTAGTAGATGGTCTTAAACACAATTTAATTAGTATAAGTCAATTATGTGACAATGGAAATAAAGTATGTTTTAACACCTATGCATGTGAAGTATCTTGTCTAAAAACAAATGAACTAAAGATTGTAGGAAATAGAATTGATAATGTATATATAATTTTTCTAAACCTATCCCTATCTAGTATAGAAAGATGTCTAGTAACTTCCATATCTCAAAATACTTGGTCATGGCATAGTAGACTAGGCCATGCTAGCATGAATCTTGTAAACAAATTATCTAAGCATGATCTTGTTAAAGGGTTACCTAAGTTGAAATATGAAAGAGATCACATTTGTGATGCATGTATGAAAGGAAAACAAATAAGTATATCCTTCAAACCTTCTAATGAAGTTTCTACATCTAGACCCTTAATGTTGCTTCATTTAGATCTTTTTGGACCTATGAGAACTCAAAGCCTAGGAGGTAAACACTATACTCTTGTAATTGTAGATGACTACTCTAGATTTACTTGGGTAATTTTTCTTGCATCCAAAAATGAAACATTTAAACAATTTGAAATCTTTTGCAAAAGAGTTCAAAAAGACAAAGGAATATGTATTTCAAAGATAAGGAGTGATCACGGAGGGGAATTCGAAAATGAATACTTCAAATATTTTTGTGAAAATAATGGTATTGAACATAATTTTTCTTGTGCTAGAACCCCTCAAAAAAATGGAGTAGTTGAAAGGAAAAATAGGTCTTTACAAGAAATGGCTAGAACTATGTTATGTGACAAAAATCTTCCTAAAAATCTTTGGGCAGAAACCGTAAACACAGCTTGTTATATTCTAAATAGAGTTTCCATAAGACCTATCTTAAAGAAAACTCCGTATGAACTATATAAAGGGAGAAAACCTAATATCTCGTACTTTCATATTTTTGGAAGCAAATGCTTCATTCTAAATAATAAAGATGCTTTAGGAAAATTCGATTCAAAATGTGATAAGGGCATATTCTTAGGATATTCAATTCTAAGTAAGGCATATAGAATATTCAACAAAAGAACCTTAACAATAGAAGAGTCTATTCAAGTAAAAGTTGATGATACAAACTCATTTGTCCAAAAACCTCAAGAAGAAGATGAAAACGAAATAAGACAAAATCTTAGAAAACTTTCACTAGATCAGTCTTCAAATAGCCAAGGACAGAATGAAGAGATTTTATCTCAAGAAGAAAAAGAACCATTATTCCCAAGAGAAAGAAAATATGTAGAGGATAATGATATCCTAGGAGATCCTTCTAAAGGAATAAGGACTAGAGCATCTATTAGAAATGAATGTCAATATGCTGCCTTTATATCTCAAATAGAACCTAAGAACATTCAGGATGCCTTAAAAGATGAAAATTGGATTATAGCTATGCAAGAAGAATTAAATCAATTTGAAAGAAATGAAGTGTGGAATTTAGTACCTCGACCTAAAAATCATCCAATCATAGGAACAAAATGGGTATTTAGAAACAAAATGGACGAAAATGGAATTGTTACAAGAAATAAAGCAAGGCTGGTTGCTCAAGGATACAGTCAAGAAGAAGGAATAGATTATGATGAAACCTATGCCCCCGTAGCTAGACTTGAAGCTATAAGAATGCTATTGTCATTTGCATGCTACAAAAATTTTAAACTATATCAAATGGATGTTAAAAGTGCCTTTCTAAATGGATATATAAATGAGGAAGTGTATGTATAACAACCCCCGGGTTTTGAAGACCCAAAATTTGAAGATCATGTATTCAGATTATCTAAAGCGTTATATGGTTTAAAACAAACCCTTAGAGCTTGGTATGAAAGACTTAGCAAATTCCTTATTGAAAAAGGATTTAAAAGAGGGCAAATAGATACAACCTTATTCATAAAATTACAAGACAAAGATATTCTATTAGTTCAAATATATGTTGATGACATTATTTTTGGGTCAACTAATAAATCGCTATGTGATAATTTTGAAAATTTAATGCAAGGGGAATTTGAAATGAGCATGATGGGAGAAATGAAATATTTCCTTGGATTACAAATTAAACAAGAAGATGAAGGGATCTATATATCTCAACAAAAATACATTAAAGATCTTCTTAAGAAATTTAATGTTCAGGATAGCAAACCCATAGCTACTCCAATGAGCAGTTCAGCATACTTAGACAAAGATGAAATAGGACAAAAAGTAGACATTAAGCTATTTAGAAGTATGATTGGATCCCTACTATACTTAACTGCAAGTAGACCGGATATTATGTTTAGTGTTTGTCTATGTGCTAGATTTCAATCCGATCCTAAAGAATCTCATTTGAAAGCAGTAAAACGAATCTTTAGATACTTAAAAGGGTCATTTAATCTAGAGCTATTCTACCCTAAATCAAATGAATACTATCTTGAAACTTATACTGATGCCGACTGTGATGGGTGCAAAATTGATAGAAAAAGCACTAGTGGTTCATGTCATTTTCTAGGCTATTCTCTAGTATCATGGTCAAGTAGAAAGCAAAACATCGTAGCACTCTCTTCCACTGAAGCTGAATATGTAGCAGCTGGAAGTTGTTGTGCTCAAATTTTATGGATGAAACATCAATTAGAAGATTATGGAATAAAGCTTCATAATATTCCCATAAAATGTGACAACACAAGTGCAATAGCCCTGACCAAAAATCCTATTTTCCATGCTTGAACTAAACATATTGAGGTTAAACATCACTTCATCAGAGATCATGTGCAGAAAGGTGATGTAGTACTTGATTTTATAGATACAAATCATCAAATTGTCGATATATTTACAAAACCTCTTGACAAAGGAAAGTTTGAGTACTTTAGAAGCAAATTAGGAATGATTATTCATAAATCTGATTATTAACTGAATATCTTGTATGTACGCTTAAAGCTCTAGTTATTGATCTGTATAATGGCCAAGAGTACAAATCTGTCGACAGATGATATTTAACTGTTGACCGATTTTACAAAAATGTGCAAACTGTCGATCGATTTTCCTATCTGTCGACCGTTCTATCAATCGGCTAAAGTAAACTGTGATACATAAAGAATCTGTCGACCGACTTCAGTCTATCTGTCGACCGTCTTTCTCATCTTTGCATATCTGTCGACCGTTTTGCTTTTTTTTGCATATCTGTCGACCGACTAAACAATCTGTCGACCGTTTCGATCAGTCTTTAAAAGGAACGAGCGACCACCCGATTTCTCTCCAAGCCTTAATTTTTCAAAATCGATTCTCCCTCTCTCGATTTCTCTTTTCAAATCGTCCTTTCCCCAAGATTCCTTCTTCCGTTCATCAATCTCTCTTGTTCATCATCATGACGAGCACAAAGAATCTAGAAAAGGGAAAGGAGAAGGCCTCTTCAAGTCATCCTCCGCGTTCTATTCCTCGGCCCCAACTCTTTGAGAACATCTGACAAAATGAAAGGTATCTTCAAAAGTTTGAATCTAGAGAGGTACTACTTGGGCGATATCTAGAAATTGACTTTTTGATGGGTATTCAGTTTTCATACCTAAGTACTTTCAAAGATTTTGGATGGTGGAATTTTTTGACTACTCTAGGGATATTCTAGAAGATGTTATACGAGCCTTTTATTCAAATGCTGATAACCTATTTAATGGTCGAAGATCGGATATTCGGTTTAGAACCAACATAGGCAAAACCCATTTTGAAGTAAACCTACCCTTAATTCAAGATCGTTTTGGAATCCCTGAAGGAGGAGAAGATTATTCTGCTTGGACTCAAGACCTTGTTAAAGCCTGTAAAGAAGTCTATGAAGATGACTCCATTGAGTCACACATAAATGAAACCACTAGAATGAACTTGCATACTAGGATATTGCATTTAATTTGTTGTCAAATGTTGATTCCTAGAAGTGGAAATTTTTCAGAGGTTACTAGGATGGATTTATGGCTAATGCAGTGCATTATGGCTAAAAGAAGGCCAAATCTTTCACTTCTCATTATGAGTCACATGATAGAATCATTTCGAGGAAGTAAGCGATCACTGCCCTATGGAATGGTATTAAGTGATCTTCTAGAAAAAGAAGTAGGAGGTCTTAATGGGGCACGAAAGATTTATTTGAACCCCGCACAGCATATAAATAGCAATACAGCCATAAGAATAGGCTTTGTGGCTCAAGAAGGGGGGATTTGGGTTCGAGGCAAAGCAAGCAAGAAAAGAAAGACTGCCACTCCAGCTGGGCCCTCTTCAACTGATGATCTTATCCATGGCTTAGCCGAGCTCAAGTCAGAATTTTCAAGATTTAGAGAAGAAGTTCGACATGAGTTTCGGGAGCTGCATCGTCGCCATGACGACCTTTTTCATCTCATCTCATCTCGTCTTCCAGCTGCCTCATCCTCCTCTTCCTCATCTGAAGACATTTGAACATTTCTCATATGTATCACACATTTATTACATGCCATTGAAAAACAATGTTTTGTGTTTGTCCTTATGATATTGGCTATCTTCTATTGTTAAACAATGTTTTGAGTTATCCTTATGATGAAAAGTTCATTTCTTTGCATTATGTGAATGCTTGTATGATTCAGCCTGTTTATGACTATTTCAATGAATGATTGGCTAAGAATTGAAATTTTCACTCTTTTGGGAAATAATCCGTCTTTTAGCTTAAGGGGGAGCTTTGCTTAATATTGGATCTCTCGTTGTCCTTAACTTTTTGACATATGACAAAAAGGGGGAGATAGGTATATAGGTTTATAAAATCGCTTTGGAAATATGGAGATTTTTCAAAATCTAATAAAGGTTTTGTCATCATCAAAAAGGGGGAGAATGATGAATCACATGATAGTCTATGATTCAAATATAAAAAGTTTCGGTTTTAATGATGAAATAAATCTCTTACGTTTGCAAAATCTCGTATATTAAAAAGCGATTTGTCATCTCCAAAATCAAAGCATAGTCTCTTTAAAAGAAGTTGTAAAAAGGCCATTAGGTATAAGCCTTTGTTTTTAAAATTCTGTGAAACATCTGTCGACCGGTCAATATAATCTGTCGACCGTTTTTCATATTTTGGACCATCTGTCGACCGATAGAATAAGTGTTTCTTAAAAAGACCTTCATCTGTCGACAGATCATTTTTTATCTGTCGACCAATTTCTTATTTTAACCTTGATCTGTCGACCGATGCCTATGCATCTGTCGACTGGCAGTAAGGGTCTTCTGAGAATAAGCTTCATCTATCGACCGATGTTCAAACATCTGTCGACTGGCAGTAAGGGTCTTCTGAAAATAGGCTTCATCTGTCGACCGATGTTCAAACATCTGTCGACCGATCATATACATTTGTGAAGATCTGTCGATCGATGCCATTGCATCTGTCGACCGACAGAATGCAAATCCCTGATGTCTTCTTATGCAATCAAGCCATCTGTCGACCGATGCCTATGCATCTGTCGACCGATAGAATGCTCGCCCAAGGAACTATCGACAGATTCAAAACATCTGTCGATCGGAATTTGAAATTTTACCTATCTGTCGACCGATGCTTTGCATCTGTCAACCATTTTATTCGAAGAGACAAATAACGGCTAGTTCAGCTTTTGTTCCCAAGTGCTCCTTCCACTAACAACGGGCTGTTTCATTCATGGGCTTTGAAGAGGCTATATATACAAGTCATTTGAAGATTTGAACGTTTAACAAGATTCAATCTACAAGCTCCAAAGTGCTGAAACTTTTATTGTGCTTCATTGGTAAAGTTGTTCTCTCTCTTTTAAGGCATTGGGTTTATCTTGAAATCAATTCTATTGTATGCCTTGTTTTAATCTTTGAAGAGAACTTGTAACTGAGAAGATTGTTTCTCAGATCCTCTTGTAAACTGTAACAATTCATATAATCCTAGCTTGTATTGCTAGTGGGCTTACTTTGCTTGTAAGAGGTCTAGAATACCTAGATTTTTCTAGAGGACTTGCTGGTTCAAGCAAGAGGTTTGTATCTTCCTAGCTTAATGCTAGAGGGCCTATCAAGTGTGATAGGAGAGTTATAATACTTTGCTTAAAAATCCTTAGTGAGGATCTAAGGTAGTGGATTAGGCTTAATCAAGCCGAACCACTATAACTCATTGTGTTCTTTCATGCTTGTGTCTCTTTTGATTCTCTTAGGCATTTCTTATTTCTTTCTTGGTCCATAAATTTAAAGTTCTTCATCGAAAATATAAGTTCATAATTTTGAGTCTTGTATTCTTCATTGTCTAATCAAGAGTATTTTAATATAGTTGATGCATTATTGTGCTTTCTCAAAGACTTAAGATTTAGCTAAGCCATACTATAAATCATTTAATTAAAAGAATTTTTAAATATACCAATTCACCCCCCTCTTGGTATTTCCCATAGATTCGTCAAATCTAACATGGACAACATCATCAAACGGATAAAACACATGTATACTCATGTTTTAGTCCAGTATGAGTCATTTTTACTTTGTATCCTCATGTTTTAGTTCAGTATGAGTCTATTGCTTTGGGTTAGTAATTTCTGTATCCTTCGTTTGCCTGGATATGCCTAGTATTTCCTATACGTTTTGATCAATATATGCATTTACTTATCGATTAAAAAAAGAAAAGATGCACGTGAATGTTTTGATCGAATATGAATTTATTTTGATTGCATCCATAGCGACAGTGACAAAGGCTACCAACCAAAACTAAAGTAAAATATATATCAATTAAAGTTATGATATAAAAATTTAAAAATATTATCACATAACCCTTAATAGATTTAAAAGTGTATTGATTAAGATTAATTATTCTATAATTAAAATTTTATGTGACAATATTAACACAAATTTATGATAAAAGTAAAATAAAACTCATCAAATATTTAAATCTTGTTAATATATTAAAATAGGATAGTTTGTCAAATTATTTTGTCAAGTGACAATCAATGGTGAGATATTTTCGTTCCACAACTTACATCAAAGGAAAGATAGTGGCAATATTATACTTAATGCTTTGGTTTGATAAAATATATTTAATTATTTATTGTTTCAATACTAAATGAAACATTTAATTTCATACATTATTAAATGTTTCTTCAAAAAAACCTTTCAAAATTCTACAATTTTTATGCAAAGTTCCAATATAGTTAATTAATGGTATGAAGTGTAGCGATAAAATATATTTCAATATTTAATAATTTATTGTTCCAATGTAATAGATTTTGTGTATAAATAAAAAATTCATATCAAAATTTTTTATTTTTCATAACACCTTCATATTGCAATTTATGAAATTAATATTTTTTTAAAAATATAAATGAAAGAGTTGATTTTGTTAATCAAATTAACACTGGAAAGACGCAATAGAAATTAAAGGCTTTGGGAGATTTCATACTTTGAAAATAATTTAAAAATCTATAGCATTAGGATTATTTTCACGAATGAACAAGTTTTTTTTTTATAAATTTAATATTAATTGTTAATATAATATCTTTTGTTTTTTGTATAAATTATTTAAAATTTTGTCGCCAAATTCATAGGGTGGAAAAATTCATGCAATAATCAAGCATTCGTTGGTTCAGTTTTTCAAAATATTAGTTCATTAAGAATAATTGTATTTTATGTATAATTTTAAAATTGAATACAAACAAGAAAAGGCTAAATTTTATGTCAAAAACTAACGTAGATGTTGCAAGTGAAAATTGTCATCTCTTTAAGTTACCGAATCAAAATAAACTCAAAAGAGCTTTAAGCCAGCCCCTCCACTTCAAGCAAGAATGCCAAATCTCATATTAGTTAGCAAGAATGCCAAATCTCATATTAGTTGGAGAATGCCAGAATGAAACAACAGAAGGTGAATCCCACCGCCAGAGCCAGGAGTTGTACCATAGTACAAAAGTACTTCACAGCAGCAATGGGTCATGGAGTCAGCTGTATGCTTTATTTTTAATGGATTTTAAGGTAGAATTGTGACTTACAACAGATTATTAATGGATTTTAAAATAAAATTGTAAGTTGTACTTTAATTTTTTTTTTCTTATTTTTTCAAATCTAGTGCCTTGCTATGGTCACTCACCACTACGTATGAACATTCAACTTTCTTTGGAGCGGGGACGGTCGCGGAAAAATGACTATAAATAAGGGTCTCTGCCCTAGCAGTGTTTGTGTAGTAGTGCTCTCTTGCTCATCCACTCTGCTCTACCTACCTGTTACATGTTCACTGTTTTAATTTTTTTTTTACATTTCTTTTATTATTTTTTTTATTTACGTACCATCACAAACGTCCTCTACTATTTAGCCCCACAATTTTACCAAAAGAGATAAATCAGGAACCCAACAACCAAGTTTCGATCCCAAATACACCCGCTAACGTGAGGACAAAATACCTATCTCTGAATCGCCCAGTGAGTGCTGGACTATGCCTTGGGAGCTATTTCTTTCTTATTTTCAAATGTCTCAACCAAGGTTGAAGGTACACGAATATGGACACAGACACGGACACTGACATGTGAAATGAAACAAATTTAAAAAATTAAAATACGAGAACAAAATAATATATATTATGTTATTATTTTTATATAATTATGAAAAACATAATTCATAAATTTAAATTCCAAACAATTATATAAATAATTAAAATAGTTACAAAGAGTTCATTACTAAATCTGCCTGATAATATAAAATATAAATTACTTTTAAAAATTACTCAACTTTTTAAAAAATAAAAAAAAAAAAAAATTTACACAATGTCCCTAATTTTCTCATGTTTATAGTGTCCGAACACATAAATTCATAATTTTTTTTAATAAAATCACATATCAAACATTCCTGAAATTGTGTCAATACTGTGTTCGAATCCGACAACATGAACATGGACAAATTCCCTTTCCCAACGTGTCCGTGCTACTTACGTTTAAATTCTCAATTAATTAATTAAATACTCACATCATCCGTTGCAAAACCAAAAGCAACATTCACCCCTATCCTACCCATTTGTTTCCACACGAAAAAACTATATATCATGTTTTACTTTCCCGTCAATTTTAGTTTCACATAGATCTTAGATCTTATTTAGACTACATTCAGTTGTGATATTTTAATAAAATAAGATCTTAAACCAACAGCAAAATAAAATCCCTTGATTTAAGTGAAAGGGAATGTCAAATCTCATATTAGTTAGCGATGACAAACCACATAAGTGTATACAATCTTAAACCCACCCACCAAACTGAATGCCAGATACATACAAATAGAAGTTGGAATATGCCAGAATTAGACAATAAGTTTCATTGGTATCCAGTAGAAGGTGAATCCCATCGCCAGGAGTTGTACCAGTGTATAAAAGTACTTCACAGCAGCAATGGATCATGGAGTCAGCTGTTTGCTTTTCCCATAATCCAAAATCCCAGCCCTCGACCTGCAAAATTAGAGAAACAAGGAACTAACTAGTCTTTATATGCTTGCAAATTCAAACAAAACAAGAAATTTTCATTCCATATTTGAAGAGTAACTTCTTAATGAGCACAAGAGAAATCAAAATGACATTGGCACCTCCTCAGTAAATCTGCAGCTCCTGGCAAGCCTCGCACTTCTTTCTTCAGTTGTTCAACACATTCTCTCACGATGCGTTTACTTTCTTCTCCCTAAAAGAGAAATCAAGACAATCAGTTGTTTGCTTAGAATAACTCTTAACATTGTTCAGGAATCATCTTGTCTTTGCTCCTAAAGCTTCTACTATATTCACCTCTCCTTATTCTTAAAGTGAAACAAATTTTTCTGTCAAATTCCACAGGCTCCCAGTTATTAGGGTTGCACTGGCCAGCAAAAGAACTTGGACCAGATTGTTTTAAGCTTCCCCAAATAGCCTCAAGTATATGTAAACATTAGCCACGTAAGGTGAGTATGAACAGTCCTTGCTTTAGGAGCTGTAAAATTTTATGATTTCCAAGGTTAATAAAATAAAATGAGACATGGATGTACAGGAGGCAGGCTCGCATATAGTTTGCCTACCAACTCAACCAGACAATAACAATGACCGGACACATGTACTAGGAGCTGAGAGTAACCCGTTAAATGCAGTATACATTGGGGCAAATGTACCTGAGTTACATAACAAATGTTATTCCCGGTTCACACCTCAGCTTTAATATAAATATTCTTTGCTTATTAATGCTTAATATCTAATACTGCTACAACTACGAATATGCCCGTGCTAGAGCTTGTTCAGTCATGAAGAATTCTTTTATATATAGAAGCTCAAATCCACAAAAAGACAATGATATTCTTACCACCTATCTGTGGCATAACTTGAACAGATTCATAAATAATCCATATCCTAAGATAAATGATAACTATTGAATTTTGACTTAGTAGCTGCTGATATGGTTTGAAGAAGTCAAAATAAATTAGAATTATCCATAACCAATAAATTAGCAAATATCCGATATTGTTTGTTAGTTATTTTGACTAGATATTATCCCATATTATTCTCCTCTTTATGCTCATTTCAATTTACATTTTAGTTGTATAAATTGGAGTTTATGATTGAATAAAATATACGACTTTCGCTTTGGTATTTTTTTCCTTTTCATTTTCTTTTTCTTCATAAAATACCAACAAATGGTATCAGAGCCTTTCTTCTTGAGGGACCTATGAGATTGAGTGAACCAAAAATAGAGGGACCAAAGAAGTATGCGTTTATACATGTTTCTCTTGAAGAAACATTACAGAAGAGTTCTTTTGGAGGTTTTGAGGAAACAACTGCGTTGGAATCATCAAAGAATGCTGAGGTTGTGGACCAAGTTTCTCAGAATGGAACTGCTTCTACATCTGAGGTTGGTGTCTCTCAAGGTTCATCGTCTGCCCAGAAAAAAAGTTCTTGTTTGTCAATGGAAGCTTTGGAAAAAATGATGGAAGATCCAAATGTGCAGAAGATGGTTTATCCATATCTGCCAGAAGAGATGAGGAATCCTTCTACATTTAAATGGATGTTGCAGATCACAACAACAAGAAGGAGAAGCTAGAGCTATTGCTGACCAACATGAGGAGGAGGAGTTATTTTAACTCTACTCAAAAAAACCATATCTATACCTATGCCCAAAAACATGCCTATACCAAAAAAAATGCCTATGCCCCAAAACCCATAACCATACCTATGTCTCACAACTATAAAATCATAAAATGCCCATATGCTATATCCAAGTCATGCCAAAATTAAAATGCTTTGCATTTGCAGCCTCAAAGTCAAGGATGAGTATTGAATTTTGACTTAGTAGCTGCTGATATGGTTTGAAGAAGTCAAAATAAATTAGAATTATCCATAACCAATAAATTAGCAAATATCCGATATTGTTTGTTAGTTATTTTGACTAGATATTATCCCATATTATTCTCCTCTTTATGCTCATTTCAATTTACATTTTAGTTGTATAAATTGGAGTTTATGATTGAATAAAATATACGACTTTCGCTTTGGTATTTTTTTCCTTTTCATTTTCTTTTTCTTCATAAAATACCAACAATAACTGTCAATTTTGAAGGACCAACCAAATTACTTACCTTCTGCAGCATAATCATCAAATGTTTGATCTCATTCTTCTTCAATGATGCTAGATCCTGACACACATCTCCCACAGCAGTCCTGCATGTGAGTTGGTCAAAATAGGTAAATACCAAAACACAAAACACATGAATAACATTCCACTCAACCTCCGACCTATGCACTTGCCAAAAAAAAAATACTATGCACATAAACAAATAATGCTTAAGGAGCAGATAAGAGGAAAAGGCAAAACAGAGAATATGATGGGAAGGTCACAATAGAAATCATTGGGTAGCCAGCTAAGCCTTTATCCATATAAGCAATATAAGTCATTGTGCAGCCATCTGAACTTTTACAAGTAGTTGTGCTTTCTCCTTTATTCCTTTTAGATACACCTTCGTGATGGTCATAATGGAACTGTCTTTTAGCTTCAATTACTATCAATTGTTCATGTAAGGTTTGATATTTTGTAGCTGGGGCACGGTTAAAATATTTTACAAGCTTTTACTGATCATATGCAACCAACCACATATGTCAAAAAGTTGTCTCTTAAGAATACAAAGGGTAACAATGACAACTGATTAATAGAATGGAAGAATGCTCTCTTAGTAATGTTATATAATCAGTATGTTCCAGTTAAGAAATATTTAAAGTTGGAATTTACACCTACAAGACCAACCAGATTTAGGGACAAAATGCTGGCAATTGAAATGAACATGGATGAATAATGGATGCTGAGATGAATGAGCGGCAAGAGAAAAAGGTAAAACATGAAATTTTCAAGGAATTGGAGGTACCATTAAGTGAGGAGATGAGGTCTTCATGGGCTAATAGACTCCCACAATTGCATCAGTGAGAAAGAACTGGCACAGCATGGGGGTGTGCCAAGGGCCTAGGGCATGGGTGAAACCAAAAATTCACCCAAAAAGACCATAGGTATCTTAACCATTGGTAATGAACAGTTAAATACCACTCTGGATAATCCATTGTGTAGATTGCTTATAAAGCTCGGGAAAAATTATCGTATTATATAGTATAAGCTAGAATAAATGCAAATATTCAGATCTCTGTATCTTAAGCATTATTAATTCAATAATCTGGTAAAGTTATGTGCACATCAAGGGAGATGCAACAAGAATTTCAAGTCACATAACAGTATATACTTTGTCATGCTGATTAAGCCCTTTTTGGTATTGCGGTGCTTTATTGTGATGTGTTGTGAAAGTAATGTTGATTAAGTAGTGTTTGGTAACTGTGTTTATTAATGTTAAAAAAGAATTTGGTTAATATTTTATTGCTGTGATGAAGATTTGTAAAATGACTAAAAAAGACTAGGATATTAAATAGTTATTTGTAAAGTGACATAATTATGAAGAAAGAGAATGGTAAAAAAAGGTAAATAACCTATTTTAATGATTGTGGGTCCCATTAAAAGTTGTTGCGTTTTTTTATAAAAAGTTTAAAAGCAGCTTAACCTGTTTTTTTGGAAAAATGCAGATGTGCTCTAAAAGCACGACAATACTTTATCAAACAGTGCATTTTCAAGAAAGAAGTTGATAAAAAAACTGCTTTACTTTTGCGTAAAAAGCATAGCAATACCCAACAGGTTGCTTGTGGAAGAGAAAAATGATTTAAGCAACAATTCAACGATTGAGAAGCATGATCATTGAGCTATAAAAGCACCAAATACTTATTAATCAGGTTTTGATATATATGAAGTTATATTTAAATGAAGTTTGTTCATAAATCAAATTAGGAAGGTCTTCCAGATCCGATAGGACCCATTACTTGACAACCATCCAACTGTCCTTTTGCAACTATATGATCAAAACCAATTCATCAACCAAAGGTTACCATAGATGTGTCAAGCTTAAGCCTGATAATGAATTCCTCCTAATTTGATATGAATTAGGAAGACACAATAAGTAGAAAAGAGAATTAGAGAGAGAGAGAGAGAGATTAGAAGGAGGTGGAGATGAACATTCTCATTAATTCCTTGATGCCCCAATCCGAAAGGATCAATGGGGTTTTATACAAGCTGTCGGAAGGGAGGATTCCCACCAAGGCATCTTCTATAACCTTCTAAGGTTATAACAACTAGCTTCCACACCCTTCTATAGTTGTAACCACTTGCACGTGGCTACCCCTCAGATGTAACAAACATATAACAACAATTAAAGAAAAAATTTAAAATCACATGGCAATTCACATGACAATCCCCCCCCTTACAAATTTGTTGTCCTTAAGAAATGCTAAGAAGGCTCACAAACCAGGGAAACTGCTTGAATAGATAAGCTAAGTTCTCCCAGGTGTTGTTATCTGCATGGTTATTTTTCCATTTCACCAAAAGTTCTATGAGTTGGGCCCCTTGTTTATACACCACACGTCTATCTAATATGGCCTCAGGCTGCATAGCTTTGTTAGCCTCCTTAGGAAGGAAGGGTAATGTAGGACTCACCAATTGTGTCCCCACAATTTTCTTGAAAAGAGAAACGTGGAACACATGGTGGATTTGTGAACTCTAAGGCAATTGCAAACGATAAGCCACCCTCCCAATCTTATTAACAAATGGAAATGATCCATAATACCGTGGGCTCAATTTAGACACTGGTCCTTGTGTGATGGACTCTAGATGAGGATACCTCAGCCTTAAGTACACTTCATCCCCCTATCAAAAACTCCCTTTCACTCCTCTTTCGATCAACAAATTGTTTCATTCTATTTTAGGTTGAAGCTAACTCCTTTAGCTGTTGCAAAACCTTCTTCCTCTGCTGTAAATACTCTTCCATTGTTGTCACAGTAGTGTACTCTCCAATAATTAGTAAGATATAGGTGATTTGCATCCAAATAAGGCCCCAAATGGTGACATTTTGAGGGAGGTATGGTGGTTGGAGTTATATCACCATTGAGCCAAGGACAACCACCTAGGCCACCTCTTAGGTTGTAAGAAACAAAGGCACCTTAAGTAAGTGTCCAAACTTTGGTTCACCCTATCTGTTTGTCCATCTAATTGGGGTTGGTAGGCTGTGGACATGTTCAATTTGGTGCCTAAAGCCTTCATTAGCTCCTACCACAACAAGCTAGTGAAAATTTTATCGCGATCTAATACTATAAATTGAGGAGTCCCATGCAATTTAACCGTTGAGTTATATGGTTATATTTATATGGTACACCTAGGGTTAATCTTATGTTAGAGCCCGTGGCTAAAGGGCCGTTGTATTTTGTATATATATAGGTGTATAGTCTATGAGTTTAATGTATTGTATATACATATTAAAAGCTAGGGTTTGTTGGAAATGTATGCCCTAAAGACACGTTTTATTTAATTTATGGTAATGATGTTTTCTTTTAGTCAGTTTATGGCACATATATATCATTTGCATTTAATTGTTGGAAAAGTGTCCATGCTATTAAGTAAGTGATTCATGCGATGGGTCGTTCTTCACAGTTAGGCATGAATCATGGGTACTTAATAAGCAAGAAAAATATTACTCTTGATCTTTTGATAGAACTGAGCATTCTATCATGATAAGATCATTGTGCAATAGATCCTAATGGAGGATGGCTTGCCTTAGCCAGTAAACAGTCCGTTTACTCTAATTGTACAAGCGCATTTGGAATGCATAGAGTGGACCTGTGATAGAAGCTAATGACAAAGTACTAATTATCATGGAGCCAGTCTATCACTGCTACTACGTGGACGAGTACTCTAATACTTGAGTATTAGTTGGTGGTCTAGTGAACCTAGAGCTATATTCTTAGATTCACTGTAGGTGAGGTCTATCAAAGATCAATAACCTTGTGAGTTGGGAGTATGGTTTCTAATTAGCTAAGACAGACTAATACAAGATAGTTTCTGTGATTCACCCCCTTGTGATTGTCCAAGAATAATCAAATAATCCAGGGCCCTGAGAACGTGACTTAAGAGTGTGTGCTTCTGGGTAGCTCCCAGTGATAAGCAAGTACATTCGAGTAGTCACGGATTATTGGACTAGTGATCTAAGGATGATAGAAATCATTTAGAGAGGTGTTAGTACATTATTCCTTTCTAAATGATGGGTGTTACGCAGAGGGGTATTTTCGTCATTACACTAGTAGGTCAAAGACATTGCACATGCAAAATTATTCGTGGGGTCAGTGTTATCATATGGTGATAGTTGGAACACTTAGAATGACAAAATATAGCTACTAGGTAGTAGGGATATTTTGGTCATTTTAGTAGCCATGAATAATTTGTCTTTTGGTCCCCGGGGTAGCTCGATATAACTCATGTATTATTTAATACATTTGGCCTGTTGGGTAAATTACATTGAGAGAGAATTATTTTATTCGGAATGATCCATAATTAATTGGGCTAGAATAAAATAATAGTTCACTGGTTTTAATTAATTAATTGGACTAACCCAATTAGAAAATTAATTAATTGGACTTGGCCCACTAGGGTTTTAACACTAGAGTTCTCCCTATATATATTCTCTCTTTTGTTTGTTTTTTCCTAAGTTCGTTTTTCTCTTCTTCACCAAGAAAGGCCACGAGTTCGAGTCATATCTTGGAAGATCAAGAGATCTGATGCGAAGGAGCCGAAGGATTGTAGGACAGCCGTCGTCTCCACCATGCGAAGAAGCTGCCGCCCCTCCTCCTCCTGTCGCTCCATTCTGTCCAGTAATTCGTAGGAGAAGTAAGTTTCCTAGATTCTAATCACTACGAGGATAAGTTTTATTTTTAAAATGCTTCCGTTGCATGCTTTGATCCTCGTGGATGGTCCTTCAGGGTTTTCTTCCTAAGTTTCACATGGTATCAGAGCCAAAATACAAACCCTAGCTGTCGGCGCCACATCACCGATGACCACCATCGGTCGTGTCACCACCAACCTTCACAGCCTGCCGTGCCACCACCGTCGCTGCCCACTACGTTCCCACCGTTCACACTACTAGTCTACAACGATTATTCACTGTCCGGTTATTGATCACTCGCACAGCCACTGCCATGCCGCCGCTACGAGCCGCCTTTCTTACACTGTTCATAGAGACATTTTTGCTCTGATCTCTCTCTCCAAAGCTTTGATTGCAATGTCGTCTTTACCATTTGACTCACCTCTTTCAGTCCATCCTAGTCCTAGTGGTTTCGTCGCCATCCGCCGTCACTCCAGTACGCCTCCGTACTTCATTCTCTATGTTGGATCATCTAGCCTTTATTTTTGGCTTATTTAACCCTTTTTATTTCATATCTGTTGATCTTGTAGGGCTTCATTTTGTCCAATATGGCTGGTACCAGTAAATTTGGCTCTTTCTCTGGTATTTTGTCTCCCTCTCTAGCCATTGCTACTGAGAAGTCGATAGGCAGTTCCAATTATATCTCTTGGTCCAAAGGGGTTAAACTATGGTGTAGGGGTCAAGGTTTATAGGATCATCTAACTACCAAGACCGAGAATGTGACCACAGATAAAACTGAGTGGCAGAAAGCTGATACTCTATTGTGCAGTCTCCTGTAGCAGTCAATTGATCATTTTCTTCATCTAATCTATACTAACTATACCACGTGTTATGAATTGTAGGCTCAGGCCAAGGCGCTATACACTAATGACATTCAACGCTTGTATTCAGTGGTGGCTAATCTTCCCAGTTTACGACAATTGGGTTTGACTATTCCTGATTTTCTTGGTGGGATGACCTCTATTAAAGTTGAATTTAAGTCCTTGTTACCTACTGGTAAGACTGCTGCAGAGGATCTAGCTTAGCGAGATAAGTTCTTCATGAAGGACCATCCACGAGGATCAAAGCATACAACAGAAGCGTTTTTAAAACATAACAATCCTTGTATGGATAAGAATCTAGAAGACTTACTTTTTCTATGGATTATCGGACGGAATGGAGCGACAGGAGGAGGAGGGGCGGCAGCTTCTTCGCGTGGTGGTGACGACGGCTGTCCTGCAATCCTTCGGCTCCTTCACATCAGATCTCTTGATCTTCCAAGGTATGACTCAAACTCGTGGCCTCTCTTTGGTGAAGAAGAGAAAATCGAAAATTAGGTTAAAAAACAACTAGAGAGAGAATATATATAGGGAGAACCCTAGGCCTAAAACCCTAGTAGGCCAAACCCTAGTGGGCCAAGTCCATTTTAATTAATTTTCTAATTGGGTTAGCCCAATTAATTAATTAAAACCAATGAACTATTAAATAATTCTCTCTTAATGTAATTCACCCAACAAGCTAAAATGTATTAAATAATACATGAGTTACATTGAGTTACCCTGGGGACCAAAAGATAAATTATTCATGACTACTAAAATAACCAAAATATCCCTACTACCCAGTAGCTATATTTTGTCATTCTAAGTGTTCCAACTATCACCATATGGTAACACTGACCCCACGAATAATTTTGCATGTGCGATGTCTTTGACCTACTAGTGTAATGACGAAAATACCCCTCTACGTAACACCCATCATTTAGAAATGAATAATGTACCAACACCTCTCTAAATGACTTCTACCATCCTTAGATCACTAATCCAATAATCCGTGACTACTTGAATGTACTTGCTTATCACTGGGAGCTACCCAGAAGCACACACTCTTAAGTCACGTTCCCAGGGCCCTAGATTATTTGATTATTCTTGGACAATCACAAGGGGGTGAATCACAGAAACTATCTTGTATTAGTCTGTCTTAGCTAATTAGAAACCATACTCCCAACTCACAAGGTTATTGATCTTTGATAGACCTCACCTACAGTGAATCTAAGAATATAGCTCTAGGTTCACTAGACCACCAACTAATACTAAAGTATTAGAGTGCTTGTCCACGTAGTAGCAGTGATAGACTAGCTCCATGATAATTAGTACTTTGTCATTAGCTTCTATCACAGGTCCACTCTACGCATTCCAAATGCACTTGTACAATTAGAGTAAACGGACTGTTTACTGGCTAAGGCAAGCCATCCTCAATTAGGATCTATTGCACAATGATCTTATCATGATAGAATGCCCAGTTCTATCAAAAGATCAAGAGTAATATTTTTCTTGCTTATTAAGTACCCATGATTCATGCCTAACTGTGAAGAACGACCCATCACATGAATCACTTACTTAATAACATGGACACTTTTCCAACAATTAAATGCAAATGATATATGTGCCATAAACTGACTAAAAGAAAACATCATTACCATAAATTAAATAAAACGTGTCTTTAGGGCATACATTTCCAACACTTCATGGTGTGTATTCTTGTTGCCATTGGTCTTGAGCTTGCTCCTGTTCATAATCCGATTCTTGCTAGTCCTACTATACCTACTATGGATGAAGTGCATTCTCGTCTTCTTCGAGTTTCATCTGTTCCTACAGTGCCTCCCTTTTCTATAGGTGATCATTCAGTTATGGCTTCATAGGTTCAGAGTAGTGGCGAATAGGGAGGAGATTGTGGTAATCGGGGCAAACACCCCAAGTGTAACTACTGTCACAAGTGGGGGCATACTAAGAAACAGTGTTATAAGCATGGCCGCCCTCCTTGGGGGCATACTAAGAAACAGTGTTATAAGCATGGCCGCCCTCCTTGGGTTAATGTTGCTCATGTTGATGGTTCTTGATCTGAGTTCCTTGATGGTCATCCACCGCAATCTATCCTTCTCACTAAGGCTGACTATTATGAGTATCTCAGACGTCTCAGCAATCCTCATCCACAGTTGCTTCTATTACCCATTCTGGTGATTCCACTTCCTGTCTCGCTCAGTCATCCTCTTTAGGACCATGGGTCTTGGACTCAGGTGTTTCTAACCATATCTCTGGCAATCCTCATTTTTTCTCTCATTTTACTATTTCTATTTCTTTACCTTCTGTAACATTAACCAATGGGACCAAAGTAGTTGCTAAAGTTGTTGGCACAACCAAACCCTTACCTTCTCTACCTTTAGATTCTGTTCTTTATCTTCCTCATTGTCCCTTTAATCTTATCTCTGTTAGTAAACTTACGTGTGCCTTAAATTGTTTTATCACCTTTGATGATCATTCTGTTACTATCCAGGATTACGGTATGGGACAAATGATTGGTGTCGAATGTGAGTCACAGGGTCTCTATCATGTCAACCTTCTTGCATCTCCTGTTGCTTGCTCAGTGACTGAGTCTCCTGCTCTTCTCCACAATCATTTGGGACATCCTAATTTGGCTAAGTTTCAAAAATGGTCCCCAGTTTGTCTAGTTTTTCATCTTTTCAGTGTGAGTCTTGTCAACTTAGAAAACAATCTCACACTTCTTTTCCAAAGCATGTCAATAATTGGGCTATGTCCCCGTTTGCTTTAGTTCATTCCGATGTCTGTTTTGGGTTTTCAATATTTTGTAACATTTATCGACGATTATTCTCGTTGCACATGTTTATATTTAATGAAAGATCGTTTTGAGTTATTCTCATTTTTTGAATCCTTTTGTGCTGAAATCAAAGCACAATTTCATACCTTTGTTCAAGTATTGCGCAGTGACAATGCCCCTAAGTATTTTTCTATTCCCTTCACTACCTTTATGTCTTCTCAGGGGATCTTATATCAAACGTCTTGTGCATATACACCATAACAGAATGGGATTGCTGAGCGTAACAATAGACATTTGATTGAAACTACTTGCACTCTTCTTCTACATCATCATGTCCCCTTTCGCTTTTGGGTTGAAGTTGTCCTCGCTGCTTGCTATCTCATTAACAAGATACCCTCCTCAGTTCTTCAACACTAGATTCCTCACTCTCTCTTGTTTCTTGATCAACCATTATATATGTTGGTCCCTTGACACACACAATGGCCACTCAAGAGGGGGTGAATTGAGTGATTAAAATTAATTAAATTAAATTCTTCCCTTTTAAAACTCTTGACATTTTCTTATAAACAAAATACCCTTGTTATAAATATATATGTTGTTTGAAAATGATAGCAATATAAATACACAAACAACCACAATAATCGACACAAGAAATATAGTGGTTCGGTGTCTCCAACACCTATTTCACTCTCTCAAGGTCAACCCGACACTTGAGGTTCCACTAAAACCACACCTAGGTTTTCAACAAGCTCACCTAACGAACTTTTACACAACACTGAAGTTTTTCCCTTAGCTCACCCAGGAAACTAATACAACAAAACACACCTAGATTACTTGGGCTCTAGGAGGCCACTCACAATCCATAATAAATACAAATAATCAATCCTATATCTAACACACTTAGACTAAAATAGATACCAATATAAGAACAATATACAAGGCAAATATGCAAATACAATGATACAATTTTTACCAACTTAGAGAGAATATCTTCTTCTCCTTTGCCTTGGGCTCCAATAGATGTATGTTTGAGCTTGAGCCTTGGATTTCTTTGAAATGAATGCTTGAGAGCTTGGAAGTGCTTTAGGATGATAGATCTTGATTGTGCATTAGCATTCTCCAAAAATCTCACCTTGATATTTATACTAAAACTTCCAACGGATCTGTAACGACTAGGAAAAATTCGACCGTTGGAATCGAGAGTCGACTTCTCTAAAATAGGAGTCGACTCCTATTTGAAGTAGGAGTCGACTCTAGTTATACAAGAGTCGACTTCTCTAATGCTAGAGTCGACTATTCGAAAAACATCAATGCTGCTAGGTCAACTTTGCATCAACCGCTTTCTGCTGGGTTGCCTCTCACTTTGCAAGAGTCGACTCCAACTGAAGGGGAGTCGACTCTAGATATATAAGAGTCGACTTTTAGACCAGATTTTATAGAAAATAGATTTTAAACATATAGCAATTATATGAAGGCATAATCCATATAGCATGAATACACTACAAGTTATTTCCATTTCTTTAGTTTAAGTAAATGTATATAAATGTAAATAACAAAGTACCCCCCATTTGGATTCAATAAAAATATCTAAAAAATCAAAATCTAAATAGATAAGAAAGTAGATTTTGGGTTTTAGTACAAAATCAGAATTTAGCGATTTTACCACCCCCAAAATAGATATCTTCTATTTCTTAAAAAATTCGTTAAAAATCATTTTAACACTATTGAATATTAGATATGAAAATACTGGGAGTTAGTTTTTCAAAATGAAAACATTTTCTAATATGTTCCCTTATAGCGTGCTAATATTCCAGACTTAAAAAAAATAACATTACTTGGTTCATTTTGATACACAAAATAATATAATACTTGAGACATATCAAAAATACATTAGAGGTTTTAAATATACCAAAAATAATTTTACTAAAATTATATTTTGTTAATCATCTAAACACACAATAGGTTGATTAGAGCAATTTGGCTCAACAATATATTCTTCCTCCCCGTGTCTTTGGTTGCACCTGCTTTGTCCATAACTTATCTCCAAGTCAAGATAAATTATTTGCTAAGTCCATCAAGTGCATTTTTCTTGGTTACTCTCGCCTTTAGAAGAGTTATTGGTGTTATTCTCTTGACACCCGCCGCTATTTTCTTTCGGTGGATGTTACCTTCTTTGAGTCGTCTCCTTTCTACTCTTCGCCTCATTCTGAGTGTCAACCCATTTCTGAGGCAATCCCTCTTCTCACGAGTCCTCCTGCTCCTATTCTCCTTATTCCTTCTTCTACCTCATTGTAAGTTTATCATCAGCGTCATCAACCTCAGTTTCCTCTCGATGGAGATGTTGTTCCTGCGCCTTCTCCGGTGTCTCCTACTGCTTCAACGACTCCTGTTGCCTCACATCCTGCTCCAGTCTCTCCACCTGCTACAGTTATACCTTCTAAGGATCTGCTTCCTATTGCCTTTCAGAAAGGTACTCGTTCTTCTTGCAATCCTCACCCCATTTATAATTTTCTTATCTATCACCGTCTCTCGTCTCTTTTTTGTGCTTTTGTGTCTTCCTTATCCTCTGTTTCAGTACCTACGACTGTTAGTGAGGCATTTTCTGATCCAAGGTGACGACAAGCAATGGTGGATGAGATGACTGCTTTGCATTCCAATGTGTAACACCCCGCTCTCCCAAGGAGTTAGGTAACGTAAGATTCTGAGGATATTTTTTTCCAATCAACAGAAACTCGACACAAAACTGTTCCCCAAAGATCCCGTTACACCTTCTCAGTATATCAACTATGAACCATCAATAAACTAAGACATGTTCATCATCTCAAATACGGAAACTAGATCGAAACCTCAATAAATTATAACCAAAACCACTTTATTAATAATCTAATGTCGAACCAACGTTTACATGACGTCATCAAAATTAACAACATAATTGAAAATTACATAAAGTAAACTATCCACTAACAGTCATCACTCCTCGACAATTCCCTTTCCCTTAGCACTACTGCCTTCACCTAGAATGTTTGAATATTTTAGGGACATAGTTCATAGTAGATGATAAATCATCTAAGTGAGAGTTCAAAACATATTTTCATGAATGTATGTAAGACATGAAATAAACCAACACAACTCGGCAAGCCCTAGCCCAAGACAATCCCACAGCGCTTAACCCTACCACGGGAAAAGAGCAATCTCTCTAAAAGCTATGCCACCATACTGATGAAGGACCATCACGAGGAATATAGCATGCAACGGAAGCATTTTTTTAAAAAAAAAAACATTCCTCTATTAATTAGAATCTAGGAAACTTACTTTTCCTTCGAATTACCGGACGGAATGAAGCGACAGGAGGAGGAGGGGCGGCAGCTTCTTCGCGTGGTGGAGACGACGACTGTCCTGCAATCCTTCGGCTCCTTCGCATCAGATCTTGAACGATCTCTTGATCTTCCAAGATATGACTCTAGAACTCGTGGCCTCTCTTTAGTGAAGAAGAGTAAAAACAACTAGGTGAAAAAACAACTAAAGAGAGACTATATATAGGGAGAACCCTAG
Source organism: Diospyros kaki (assembly GCA_036245055.1). NCBI lineage: Eukaryota > Viridiplantae > Streptophyta > Magnoliopsida > Ericales > Ebenaceae > Diospyros > Diospyros kaki. The sequence goes on from BSEG01000010.1 coordinate 9,962,728, forward strand.
GGTTAAAACCCTAGTGGGCCAAACCCTAGTGGGCCAAGTCCATTTAATTAATTTTTTAATTGGGTTAGCCCAATTAATTAATTAAAAAACTAATGAACTATTAAAATAATTCTCTCTCAATGTAATTCACCCAACCAACCAAATGTATTAAATAATACATGAGTTATATCGAGCTACCCCGGGGACCAAAAGACAAATTATACATGGCTATTAAAATGACCAAAATATCTCTACTACCCAGTAGCTATATTTTGTCATTCTAAGTGTTCCAACTATCACCATATGGTAACACTGACCCCACGAATAATTTTGCATGTGCGATGTCTTTGACCTACTAGTGTAATGACGAAAATACCCCTCTACGTAACACCCATCATTTAGAAATGAATAATGTACCAACACCTCTCTAAATGACTTCTACCATCCTTAGATCACTAGTCCAATAATCCGTGACTACTCGAATGTACTTGCTTATCACTAGGAGCTACCCAGAAGCACACACTCTTAAGTCACGTTCCCAGGGTCCTGGATTATTTGATTATTCTTGGACAATCACAAGGGGGTGAATCACAGAAACTATCTTGTATTAGTCTGTCTTAGCTAATTAGAAACCATACTCCCAACTCACAAGGTTATTGATCTTTGATAGACCTCACCTACAGTGAATCTAAGAATATAGCTCTAGGTTCACTAGACCACCAACTAATACTCAAGTATTAGAGTACTCGTCCACGTAGTAGTAGTGATAGACTAGCTCCATGATAATTAGTACTTTGTCATTAGCTTCTATCACAGGTCCACTCTACGCATTCCAAATGCATTTGTACAATTAGAGTAAACGGGCTGTGTACTGGCTAAGGCAAGCCATCCTCCATTAGGATCTATTGCACAATGATCTTATCATGATAGAATGCTCAGTTCTATCAAAAGATCAAGAGTAATATTTTTCTTGCTTATTAAGTACCCATGATTCATGCCTAACTGTGAAGAGCGACCCATCACATGAATCACTTACTTAATAGCATGGACACTTTTCCAACAATTAAATGCAAATAATATATGTGCCATAAACTGACTAAAAGAAACATCATTACCATAAATTAAATAAAACGAGTCTTTAAGGCATACATTTCCAACAACTGACACATCTACACGACACGATTCTAGCTTAAGAGGGGAAAGTCAACGCATCTCTCCAACATCTCGGGAACAATCGTTACCCACTCCCGGCCCAGGAGGGTCACATTAACGCAGGAACCCAGCTCACCACATTTACGTCGGAGATTACGTTCCCACTCAAAAGCATCCAGGAACCACTATCCAGTCCCAACTCAAATCCCATATGGACCACCTAGTCATCCTAGTGCAACTTCCTTGACCAAATGGCCTGGCATGGAAACCAAGGCGGCTATCCCGGCTTGCACACCAGCACAAGATACCCCTATTATTCTGTCACACCCTTGGAGAATTATGGCTACACTATCCAAACAACATTTTAGGCTGACATTCCATATGAACAATCACAAAACGCATGACAACGCCACATTTCACAATTCAATGCATCATATAAATAACCTTTTATAAAATGCAATGCAAAAGTACAAAACATTTAGAGACGAACTTCCCTTATGAAACCAACCGTCACAAGTTATCGTTTGCATGAACAAAACCATTTTGCATAAATTCTCAACACGTTTTGGTAGCATAAATACCAAGTTTTAGGGTAGAAACACCCACAGTAAACAAGTTTGGGGGAGAACCACTCACAACAAAATCAAGTTTAAAGTAGGAACACTCATAAGTTAAAACCAAGTTTTTCGGTAGAACGCTCACCTTAAATGTAACTCAGAATTCCTTGAAATTCGAGCTCAATCTCGACTCTGGTGTCAAGCTTTTAAATGCTAATTTCTGAGCCCCAACACGTTCCTCGAACTTCAAATAAATTTCTGAAATTTTTCAAAAACTTTCTACTATTTTTTTTTCTCTATTTTTCTTTTCCTTCTCCTCTTCCTCTTCTTCCTTCTTTCTCTTCTCTTCCCTGTGCCTTCTCCACCTTGTGCCCAATGCCTATTTATACTCATCTTGTGCTTGGACTCCAAACATATATATATAAATATTATATATAATACTTCCTATGCTACCACTTAATACACCCACAGACTTTGTCAATCTTTGATTTGGTGCTTGGCCTCCAAGCACATACACTTATATATATTAAAGTTACCAACACATGATATCAAATCTTCAATTTGCAACTCCACGCATATGTAAATATTATATATTAATTATACCTATCACTTGGCCACCACTCTATACATACATATAATGATTACATTATCTACATATTATAATTGCATCCTTCTTGGCCACCACTCCATATATACATTTATAATTCCATCATCATAGCCAAGCCTTGGCCTTCACGCCCACCTCACATACACTTCACACACATAAATACATATATTATATGTTGGAACTTCACCTTCACTTATTTACTGACATAATATATATATATATATATATTAAAGAATTCTATCTTAACCCACCACACACACTTCACCCACATAAATATATAAATTATACATTCACACTCTTGAGCATCACACATAGTCTATGTCCTCTGATTTCATTCACAACACACAGATACATATATACGTATATATATAATTTGCATATATTATTTATTAAAATCATTATAAATTCTTCAATTAAATTATTAATCTCACTTTATGCATTGCATAATTGCAATTATATCCTCAAATTTTAAATTAATAATCATTGAGATACTTAAAACTCATAATTAATAACTCCAAATTACTCGACAAGGTCGATTTCTCCCCCGGACCCTCACGGGACCATTGTTTCATCCCGAAACCACTTCAGGATTAATCCTTATGCAAAATCGGAGCTCTCTCAGGGTTCTGTTGACATTTCGAAAGTCCCTTACGACGATTTAATTTTTTTAGCGTGAATCATAATTGTACCAAAAACCATTCTCAATCCAGATTCTTTTGACACCAAAAATTATGTCTCGAATTACTCGTCGATTCTATTCTGTTTTCCTTAAATATCTAGGGTCTGGAGCACTCCCTTCAGTCGATTCGATCTCTTAAAACTGTGTTAGTGTACCCCATAGCCTTATTCTTTCAAAAATTCCATTTATACCCTTCATAAAATGCCATTTATAACCTCAAGAATTTCTCAGGTATTACACAATAGTACTTGGGATTTGGTTCCTTTACCCCTAAGGAAATTTCTTATCGACTGTCGATCGATCTATACTGTCAATGTGGGTTCTGATAGGCAGGTTGATTGCCTTAAGAGACATTTGGTTGCCAAGGGGTATACTCAGGTTTATGGTCTTGACTATGATGACACTTTTTCCCCTGTTGCTAAGATGTCCTCTGTGCGTTTGTTTCTCTCTATAACAACTATGCGCCACTGGCCATTGTATCAGCTGAACATTAAGAATGTCTTCTTACATGGTGACCTTCAGGAGGAGATTTATATGGAGCAACCTCTTGGGTTTATTGCTTAAGGGGAGTCTGGGCTTGTTTGTAAACTCTGTCACTCACTATATGGGTTAAAGCAGTCTCCTCGAGTTTGGTTTGGTCACTTCAGTGTTGTCATTCAAGACTTTGGTATGACTCGCAGTGAGTCTGATCATTCGATTTTTTATAAACACACATCACAAGGGATGTGTATATACTTGGTTGTCTATGTGGATGATATTGTTATTATAGGTGATGATCATGATGGTATTCTTTAGTTGAAGAAACATCTTTTCCATCATTTTCAGACTAAGGACTTGGGGTTACTTAAATACTTTCTTGGCATAGAAGTTGCTCAGTCTAGTTCTGGTGTTGTTATCTCTCAACGAAAGTATGTGTTAGACATTCTGGAAGAAACTGGGATAGTTGATTGCAAACCTATAGATTCTCCTACAAACCCTAATGTAAAGCTCTTACCAAGACAGGGGGAGCCTCTAGCTGATCTTGAGAGATACCGCAGGTTAGTTGGAAAACTTAATTATCTCATTATCACTCGCCCAAACATTTCTTTCTCAGTCAGTGTTATCAGTTAGTTTTTACAATCTCCTTGCGATAGCCACTAGGATACGGTAGTCCAGATTCTCAAGTATATTAAAGGAGCTCTAGGTAGAGGACTATTGTATGAGGACAGATGTCATACTCAAGTAGTCGAATATTTTGATGCTGATTGGGCAGGTTCTCCCTCTGATAGACGATCAACTTCAAGATATTGTGTTCTGGTTGGAGAAAATCTAGTATCTTGAAAAAGTAAGAACTAGGAGGTTGTTGCTAGGTTGTTACACTTTTACCCGAACTACCATATTTACGATTTTGCCCCTGGCTCAAAAACTGAATTTTTACCTCAAGACTTTCATAATCCTTTGAAATATCCTAATTCTTCATGTATTTGAATCTAAAAATCTCAAGTATTACATCATATTTGACTCTAAAAATCTTGGGTGTTACAAGTGTTCTCTTGCAAAACAACCTCAATCTCACCATCTTGTTCAATCTTATAAGCCATCTAAACTATTTCATTTGATCCATAGTGACATTTAGGGTCCTTCTAAACACCCTAATACCTATGATTCTAGATGGTTTATAACATTCATTGATGATCATTCTGGAGCTTGGTGAGTGTATCTTAGGAAGGAAAAATCGGAAGCTAGCAACATTTTCAAAAGATTTTACAAATTCATTTTCAATATGTTCCAAACTTCTATTCATATCCTTCAGACTGATAATGGTCGAGAATATTTATCTCATAACTTTACTAACTACTTGTCCAAACATGGTATTTTTCATCAAAGCTCATGTCCATACACACCACAACAAAATGGTGTGGTCGAAAGAAAAAATAGACATCTCTTAAAAGTGGCTCGAGTTATGATGTTTACTACCAATGTTCCTCATTTCTATTGGGGGAAAGTTATTCTTACAGATGCTTATTTGATCAATCAACTCCCTTGTGAAACCCTAAAATTTAGAACTCCTCTTGATACCTTTCGTAATCTATATCCAAATGCTTCCTTTCTATCTTCAATTAATCCTAAGGTATTTGGGCATATTATGTATGTTCACAACAATAATCTCTCTCGGACCAAATTAGACCCCAAAGCTCTTAAGTGTATCTTTGTTGGGTATTCTCCTTCCCAAAAAGGATACAAGTGCCATTGTCCTACCAACCAAAAATTCTGTGTCCACTGATGTCACCTTCTATGAGGATCTTCCATTTTATCAGTCTACAACTTCTCTAGAAGAGACTAATAGTCCACAATGGGATCCTCTTATTTCTCTTCCTTCTCTTGATCCTACACTGCCAATATGTTCTCAAGGGGGAGCATCCTTAGCATCAACTCCTAACAGCATACTGACAGAACCTATCTCTTCTAATTCTTCTGATCTTCATCCCCCTAATCCTTTTTTTCCCTCTCCTATTACCTCTAAGCATGAGATTATAGTCCCTATCCCCATTATTCTCAAAATCCAGCAGACAACAATCCTTTGCTTGTTTATTCCAGACGACTTAAAGGCTATCTGGAGCCTCAGCATAGTCAACCATCCCTTCCAGAGGCTAGTCCATCAGAGGATAACACTGTTGCTACAACACTCATAGCAGTGCTACAAAAGGGGATAATCTGGATTGGGCTATGCCTATAGCTCTACGAAAAGGGACAAGATCACGTGTCAAGTGCCCTATGTCTAATCATTTGACTTATGTAAAATAGTCTCCTCAGTTCAGAATGTTTAATGCAAAAATTGACAACATTGAAATTCCAAAAAATATCTAAGGTGCTATGAATGATCCTAAGTGGAAGGCTATTGTTATGGAAGAAATGACTGCCTTTGTTGAAAATGATACTTGTGATATTGTGAAACTACCTTCAAACAAGAAGTTAGTGGGTATTTATTGTGAAACATAATGCAGATGGGAGTGTTGAAAGATATAAGACTTGGTGTTCTAAAACACGCTAGGCACTAGTCAAGCATCACACTGGGGCCTATTGCCTAGGTGGGGCTGTCAAAATGCAAGATCCCTCTAATTCAAACCCTACTTCCACCTCCCAAAGTATTCCTAAGCTTCCCACGACGTCCTTTGGGAACCCCTTTGGCATCTTCAGGGTCGCTCACCACCGGTGAGCCCACTCTGAGGTGAATTTTCGCTTACCTGACGACTTGAGAAGCTTGGATTGAAGAATAATATGTTATTCACTTATATGGACGTTGAGAAGCTCGAATCCAGCTCTGTCGATGTCAGCAATCGTCGGATTGACAATGCCAGTAGTAGCAGAGGTGGAGGGGGAATGAGGCTTAATCAAGACTAGCGCCTAGGATGTCGATTAGCATAAGGACGCCTTTTTGAACACTAATCAGGCTAAATTAGTGGCCCAAAGGTTTACACAAACCTATGGGATTGACTATGAGGAGACTTTTGCTCATATGGCAAAGCTTAATTCCATTCAGGTATTACTCTCTATCATAACATATATAAGCTTTTGAGGAAAACCACTTACCTTAACTTAGCCTCTCAAGCTTCCTCAAAATCTATGCCCTGACCTCGAAATGTGCCCAAATAATTTCTTTGCCAAAATCTCTGGAATATTTATAAAATGTGATTTCCTATTTTTCTATTATTTTTCCTTTACCCTTTTTTTTCTTTTTTTCTTCTTCTTCTTCTTCTCTGTTACTTCCTCCAGCACATGGACAGCCTCGTGCTAATCGTCACACCCCACACTGTCGACCGCCTTTGCCCACGCCGACCGTCTCCCAAGCCTCTGTTAACCGCCCCAACCTTGTCAGTCGCCGTTGTGGCCACTGTCAGCCGCCCCCTGGTCACTGCTAAAGCTTGCGGTGTGCTGCTATGGCCACTTTAAGCTTACGGTCATGGCTGCCACTTGTTGTATGACCAATTTTGATCGCCTCCTGCCTCGCTAACCACCACAGCAACCTCCTCCGTGCGCCCTCTGTCGTTGACCAGCTGCTGCAACAACAATTTCGTTGCTGCTATGGCTACACCTAGCTTGCGGTTGTAGCTCATTTCGGTCGCCTCTGACCACCATTTCAGCTATCGTCGTTGTTGCTTGCTTCCATTGACTCTCTCTTCATTTCCTTCCAAGCTCTTAGCCATTTGCTCCCCTGCAAATCTCTCAGCCCAAGCTTTCTGTATCTCCTTCCATTCCATTTTCTCTTTACTTGCTTCCCTATTTATAGCCAATGCACCGACTGACCATCACTTTCTCTTTCGACATTTCTCTCAAAGTCTCGGCAATCTCTCAATCCAATGCCCTCAAATGCTACAAAGCTCTTCCCCAAGTCTCACACCCCAATGCCCTCAAATGCTGTAAAATTTGTCCCTATGTCTCAAGCGCATACATACATATATATATGTGTGTGTGTGTATGTGTGTGTGTAAATTACACATTTTTTGCCACCAATTCTCCTTAATTGCTCTTAGGGATTTGATAATTGCACTAGAAATTTTGGTAATAGCTCTTGGACCCTTCAATGCCTTAAACAATTACCCTCAAGCCACACAATATCTTGATTTATCAAAATTAATAATGGGCATTTACTTGATATAGACCGATTTCATCCCTGCGCCCTTACAGGACCTTTGTTTCGTCCCGAAACCACTTTAGGGTTGATCCTTACGAAAAATTGAATCCCCCTCGGGGTTCCATAAACCTTTCGGAGGTCCCTTACGATCATTCATTTTTTTGATTTCTTTCGATACCATAAATCCTATCTTGGGATGCTCGTTAATACCATATCATTTTCTTTAGATATCTCGGCTCTAGGGCACTCCTTGCAGTCGATTTGGTCACTCATAATTATGAAAAATTACACTAAAATCCTCAAAGCTTCTGTAAATTTCATTTTTCCTCCAAGATAAATTACTCTTGAGTCCTTTGAAAATTCTCAGGTATTACATACGTTGCCACCAGCGATAACTTTGCCATGGCTGGTTAGATAGCGACGGTATTTGTAATACAGTCATGCAGATCGCACAGAAAAATTTGTAATATATGTAAACAGATATCAAGTTAGGGTTCTATATGAATATATGTTTGGCTCTAATACCACATGTTAGATAAATAATTTTATAGAATATATGAAATTCACGTATCATATAGAACACCAAAAGTAATACCCTGAAAGCCCAAGGTCAGGTCTAAAAAGGGACTACAGAGAAAGCTAGTATAAATCGATGATAGTAACAAAGGAAACAACACCAGCTGGATATCTTTTGGGATAAATGTGGATAAAGAACTCTAGGGTTGAGCGTGCTTGACCTAGGATAGCTCAAGGGTAGGTGACCCCTAGGAAGTTCGCGTAAGCTCATCAGGGTAAGTAAGTTGATCCGATCCTTTCTATAGCTCGATGTGGGATGTTACAGGTGGTATAAGGGCTGACCCTTGGAGAAGGCAATCCGATGATGGAGGGTAGTAGCGTCGGAGCACGAGGGCCTGAACAAAGAGCAGCTCCTGGCAGGCTTCTAGGATGGCAACCCCTAAATGGGAGAAGATCTGGGACCAGTTGTAAGGTCACATGACGAGAACATCATGTGCTCAAGGAAGGGAGAATGTAATACCCCAAGAGCCCAAGGTCAATTCCAAGAAGGGACTCTAGAGAAAGGTAATATATATCAAGGATAGTAAGGAAGGAAACAACACCAGCTGGATACCTTTTGGACTGAATGTCGATAAAGAACTCTTGTATTGAGCGTGCTTGAGCTACGGTAGCTCAAGGATGGGTAACATCCTTCCTATCGCTTGATGCAGGATGTTACACTAAAAGATCAAGGAAAAAGAATACCTTTGAGCCCCCACGGGCATGGTCCAGCAGTAAAGCACTTGTAAGGTTAACAGGAGCATCGGAGATTCGAATCTCAGCGGCAGCTGGTGGCATTTATTTGCCGGCTTGTTGCCCTTATGGAGAGAGGGTCTTGGTGCGCCTTGTCCCCCCTCTGGGGGTCCCATCCGCATGACGTAAAGGGGGTCCATAGGGAGGGTAGCCGTTTCCCGAAAGTCCACTTTGAGTGTGTATAGGCTGGGTCCGCATCCGGATTTACCTGGGCGTGCACCAGGGGGGAAGGTCATCGTCCCTTGGGGATTAGTTGGGCGTAAGTCCGGATACCCCAAGTGAATCAAAAAAAAAAAAGAATACCTTTGAAATCCATGACTAGTGAAAAAAACCTAGTTGAACAGCAAGCACAAATGCACAAACCTCAAGCCATATCTTCCTCTTCTTCTCTTCTATTGTGTCTGAGTCAGTTCTCAATGGGTACAAGACGGTGTGATAGATTCAATAGAGAGAAGAGGGGACCTAGCCTCCTACTTATAATGCTAGTAGAATTATACCCATCATAAAACATTATTGGGCCTTCACTTATTCCACAAATCAAAGATAAATGGGCCTAAATCCATAAAGGTGCACCAAGCCTAATATACTAATTATGATCACATATAATCCATTAGATCACCAGGTAATATTAAGCTCTAGCCAATTTTTTCCTCTTCTCCTCTTTATGATTTTGTTGTTTTTGTCATTTTCCCTCTATAATAATCCTAGTTTGTAATAGGGCGGCGTTAAAGTAGTTATTGTAAAAAGTTTTGAATGGATCTATCATAGTAATTTGGAGGGAATTGGAATTATTCCATTATGCTTCAAGGCTAGTCAGGATGTCGACCCCCTTGGACTGACGGGTCATGAAGGTTATACTATTGACCTCCTAAGCAAAATCGATGAGATTAGACCTGGTCAAGATGTTATTGTTAGGACAGACACCAAAAAATCTTTCACCTGAACTATTTACTTTGATACTGAGGTACCTCCTACTTTCTCTTGTTTGGTTTTATTACCATTACATTGAAAGACAATTTTGTAGGCAAAGTCTCATTATGAATGAAACATAAAAATTGAAGCGTAAGAAACATTGACATAGAGAGGCAATCTACATGATTATGAAATTAGTTTGTTTCTTCATGTTCAGAATGTAGGAATATTACTGTGTTGCTAGGAAATTAGTTGTCCAATGTCAAAGGAATTCCATCTTAGCTTAAAAAAAAATCTCTATGTACTTGAGGCATAGGCAAATCCTTCGCACCACCCTCTTCTAAGCAGCAACTACACAGCAAGCATTGACCCCATTATGTGGGGTCAACAATAGGAATTCTAGCACGCCAATCATTTTTATGTATGACTATATCTTCTATAAAGTTGTCTTCCATTTCATCCACTCTTCTAAGGAGCCTCTATCAGTTTTCTTTTGAACAAATCCTTCTTAATCATGTCAAACATAGTTTATCTTCAATAAAAGTTACTCTAATTTTATTACAAATGATCTCATTTTAATTTTATTTTTTCTTATACGGCTGTACATCAATCATAACTTTCTCATCTCCATTACAATCATATTTTACACATTATGCTTTATTACCCAGCAATTTGTGTGAAAAAACAAAGTTACTCTTGTAATTATCTTCTAAATTTTTTTCATTTAGATTTGAATGTGTCTTACCATCATGTAAAATGTCAAAGGGACATTTCCATTTTAACCTTCCTAACTATTTGTTTTTTTTTTTTTTTTTGTTTTTTTTGAGGGGGGGGACTCATTTAAGCTTCCCACCTTAATTCTATAAATAACATCCTCGTCACTCTTTTCATTCTTTTGAATGACTCATCCTAGATATATAAATTCATCTTTTTCCCTTGGGATGACTTGCTTTTTAAGTTTCTCCATAACATCGTCTATACTTGTACTTTTAATAAATTTACATTCCATATATTGAGTTTCCAATTTGCCTCATATAAAACCTCTAACATTCTAACATATTCCTTTATATCTCCAAGTTTTGTACTACTTACTTATCCTTTTATCTCTAAACCCCAAACTCCACTAATAAAAAAAAGAAAAGTGATGCGAAGTATTTTAGTTGATAGTATATGATTTTATGCATGTGTAAGTCTGAGTTCTGTATTTGATGTTTTCTTCATGTAATGCACTTGATCACATCTCTAGTTTTTACAATAGTGGTATGCTTTATTTATGTCTCAGTCTCTGTTAGTGCTCCTCTATCTAGATCATGGATCTTATACCATGTTTGCAAGAAATTAAGAAATTCCTTTGTTGTTTGCATCAACAGGAAGAGTTGGCTTATTTTAACCAAGGAGGCATACTTCCATACGTCATTTGACAATTGATCAAACAATAACTGGCTAATTAAATAATTAATATGTTCAGCAACCTATGAGTTCCCCAATTCAGTTTAGTTTTACTCTTCGATTTGGTTCATTTTTGTTTCTCAATTTGGTTTGGTTAGTTAGTTACCAAATCAATCATTTAAACAACCCTAGTTGTCTATTTGGTTGTTTCCAAATCCCACATTGGAAGATGTGGGTTGTGGGGGGTTTTCTTTTTGCTATAAATAAGCCCTCTCCCCTCTTATGTATATCCACCCCACAACTGTATTTCTCTTTCTCTTTCTGTCTCTCTTTGTATTTTTCTCTTTGAAGTAAGTGAAATATTTTTGGTGGTGTCCGTAGACGTAGGATAAATTGGTTGAACCTCGTTAATTTTTAGTATTTTATTTATTTTTATATTCAATAGTTTTTGTTGGGTACTATTTCTAGTGAGGTTGATTTTGGGAAAAATAGCTTGATTTTCCTAACAATTGGTATCAAAGCCAAGGTTTCTTAATACGCTCTATGGTTGTAACTGTGTCTGATCTTCCACATCAGAAAAGATTTTCTTGGATTGTTCTGCTTTGATAACTATTGAATATAGAAGATGGCAGAAATGGTAGGCGGAAAGAGTTTAGAACCATCCACATTGAGAGCTTCTTCTTCATCTACTTGGGTGAGAAATTTGGTGAATACAAGAATTCCAATAGAGGTGTTTGACAGTTAGGGCTGTAATGCCCCGTCCCGCCGGACCGTGTCACTATGTTGGGGCCCATCGTATACATACATAATCCCTTTTCCCTTACACATTTCTCACACCTAAAATATCATATTTCAAAGGGAAACCCCCTAGCATATTATTTAAAAATGCGGAAGCGATAATTGAAACTGATATGGTACATAATCAATTCACTTATATCATAAAGAATCCATACCATATATTAAACATCATATCTTTAATAGCCTCAATACATGGAGACACGTTTCTCGAGATAACATCTAAACACTCTAGGTGCAATCATATGATACCTTGAACACATAGCCATTTCTTGACGCATTTGAAAACATATCTGGATAGTCAAAATACCAGAACCACTTGCTGAATCCATCGGCCACGCCATCACGTGACATCATATCTCAACCTGCTCCTTACCCTAACTGCAAATCTCAACTGGAACATTGAATGTTCCAGGGGCATAACCCATTAGAAGATGAAACTTCAAGTGAGGGTCCAAAAACATATATATGTGTTATGCCAAAGAAATTGGGGGAAGGAATTAAAATATTCCTAAAGCAAATTAAATTCATGATAGTGTGCCGCAAGGCCCCCAACAGAGGGGCTCGCGGTAAACTGATGCGAGCCCAAGCTATTTAGGCTCGCGGCAACAGATCACCAAACTATTGCTGTGAGCCCGCTATTTAGGTTCGCGGCAATAGACATGCCACAACCTCGCAACACAGTGACGCAAGCCCCTATTAGCGGGGCTTGCGATCGTAAGTCGTGTCGCACCTGCCGCTAGCCCCCAACAGTGATGGTTCGCAGCAATAATACTTTTCTGTGAGCTTACGGCTCGCGGTGCAGTGCTTAGACCCCAAAGCCTTCGCGACAACTTGCGGTAATGTGCGCCTTCCGAGAAAACCAAAAGGTCCATCCAAGAGAGGCCACGTGTCAGCACTAAGTACCCTTGAAAATCGTGCCCTATAAATACCCAGCTAGAAGACAATGAACAGGACTTCCGATTTTGGTAAAATTTACACTTTGAATGCACATTTACAATTTTCGAGAATAGTCATTGAGATTCGGGATTGACTGTGGCATCGGAGGGTCTTCGAGGGGAAGATTTGTAACGCCCCGCTCCCACTTACGGGTGTTACTCGTGAACAATTACCCAAATTGTCCACCTGCCCGGTCTTTGATGAAGGGCGGACCATGTTTCAAGAAGAAACGCCCTAGGTGGGAACTAGGCTCGTCCTTCCCTTCCCTTAAACCCCAGGATTTACTAGCAAAATTGGGCTTTAAACCACACCGCGTTGGTTAAAGAGAAAATCTCATTCCGATACCCAATCGTCATTTTCTCAATTTTATTTAATTCTTTTCCAACCAAGAATTTTACCGGGCTCCATAAATCACCATTTAAACCAATCCATAGATGGATCACCAATTTTGGAGAAAAACTCATCAATTTCAAATTTTCACAATTTCGGCATAAATCTCCAAAATGCCCAAAAAATCCCTTTATTTTGAAATTTTCTCCGGGGCCCAAATTCAATTAAGAAATGCCCCAAAATTCCCCAATTTTTCCAATTTTTTGAAAAAAATTGGCCGGCTACATTAAATGCTTGAAAGACTAATTAGAATTTCTTTTAGCATTTAATTTAATCTCTCCATTTAACTTGGACCACAAAATGCCATGTGTCACTCCAAGACACCACCCTTGGCTTCCAAGTTCTAATCTCCTCCATCCATGTTGCATCACCACATTTATTCTCTAATATAGGGAAAAATTAATTACTTTACCACATAATTCAATATCCTCCATTTTCCCAATATTCCTTAACTAAATTCCTTTATGGAAATAAATTCCAAAATTTCCAAAATACCCTTTGTGAATTTATTAATCCCATATATCTCCACATGAATAAATATTGGGATTTAATTCACTTACACACCTAATTCCATATAGGAATTATTTCCAATTTATCAAAATACCCCATTATATTGGATTTCACTATCCAAATTACCAAAATACCCCTTTCATAGGGCACCCTCAATCTCAAGGATCCAACACCTTTTCAAGGGCATTTTTGGAATTTTATCACTTTCTTTCTCATTCTTCTAATACCTGTAACACCGGGTGTTACAAGATTCCCGCGAGCCTTCTAACCCCTTTTCTCAGTGCTAACAAGGCCAAATCCTTGCAGCGGACTTAGCGGCGAAGCTTGTGGCGAAGCTAGAGGAAAAGGCAAGTGGCAAAGGCTAGTGGCAAAGCTAGTGGCAAAGCTAATGGCAAAAGTTTGTGGCGAAGATAGTGGCAAAAGCAAGTGACGAAGCTAGTGGCAAAGCTAGTGGCAAAAGCTAGTGGAAAGGCTTGTGGCGAAGCTAGTGGCAAAAGTTTGTGGCGAATCCTTATGGCGAGCATCCTAGCGGCGAACTCCCTCGAAGTAGCTTCTCTTACGACAACCTAATTTCGCCCGACAGCAAGCTCGAGTGGACCCCACATCACAAATTTTAATTGTTGTATTTTGGCAACAACAATATGAATGCATGATGCAATAACATGAACAACATTTGTCCTTAGTGTAACTTCCCTGGCCCACAAGCCCGGCTAGGAATCCTAGGCAAATCCCGAACCTATAGGATAAGCCTAACGTTATTCCCTCAATGCCCTTGGTTCATTATGGCCACACTCTGGCGACGACATCTCATTCCCATGCACAAATATCAATATGACAATAATATCGTATCATGCAAATATCATGACTTTCCGTGTAATATGACAAAATGATCATAACATTCATAAATATCATGCTTATATAACAAACATATCATAAATATAAGTTTTTGTGAGAAAACCACTCACCTTTTGCCCAAAGATCAAGACACCTCAAAAATCGTGTATTGCCTTGATATGCGTGCCTGACCTCGATTCTCGTGCCAACTCTCAAAAGTTGCACCAATCACTTTTTCTCGATCACCTCAATCATAAAAATGATATTTTATCACTAAATATCTCAAAATTCCATTTATTTCATTTTCTTCCAATTTTCTTTTATTTTTCCTTCTAACAATCCCAATAAATACCATTGGGTCTATTTCCTCAAATCTTTTTCCACAACAATTCATAATATGCTATGAACTTTAAAGGAAAAATACTAGACATACCCAGATATTGCATTTTCACACAAAATGAGGCTATTCGATGCTAAAATTGAGACATAGGAAGTCCAAACCCAAATCTTTTTGCACGGACCTCCATAAAACATTTTTCTCGATTTTTGGGAATTTTTACAAATTTTTTTGGCTTATTGCACTTTGACCCCTCAACTTTCGGCTATTCTTATTTTGGCCCTTCTCACTTAACCCCTCAACTTTCTTTTATTGCATTTAAGACCCTCAAGTCTTAAAACATCATTTTAACCCCCGAAGATTGCAAAACAACCTCGTTTCGGCCTCCCTCTAGCAATTTTAGAAAACTGTATTTAGGTCTTAATCTTTGTTTTGGCCCTAAACCCATTTGTTTGTTCCTGAAACCTCTGAAGGGTTATTCCTCATGAAAAAATGAAGCCCCCTCTAGCTTCTGTTGACTTTCAGGAAGTCGCCTATGACAATTCGATTTTGCAGCTTAATTAGCAGTTACCTTTTTAGCTATCTCGAAAATCGTTCCCGATCTCATTTCTTTATGTCCCATAAATCATGCCTCGAGATGCTCATCAAAGTCATATCATTTTCTTTTGGCATCTCGACTTCAGGGTACTCCCTGCAATCGATTCGATCATTTATACGGTAATAAATTACCCTTATACCCTCAATTCATCCTTAAATTCTATTTTTTGCCCCAAGATAAATTACCCTTGAGTCCTTTAGAATTTCTCGGGTATTACAAGGGTCATTTTGACATGTGACAATGCGAGGTTCTAGACGCTTTCTTTCGACAAGGTCTAGATATCACCATTGAGGAAAAGAAATCAGATCATATTAAAGAAAAAAAATGGAATACCATCAATCGATTGAAGTGTGGTACAATTCGATCATGTATATCCAGAGAGCAGAAGTATGCATTTTTGAAAGAAACTTCTGCCAGTACACTATGGAACGCATTGGAGGAAAAGTTTTTGAAAAAAAGCAATCAAAATAAGCTCTACATAAAAAAGAGATTATTCCTATAATACCCTAAGTCATCGTGAATAATAATTTGGAATTATTAGAATTATGATGTTAAGCGATAAATTAAATTTAATAATTTATATGAAGTGAATTACAAATGTTGAGATATAATCATAGCATATAATTTGAAATATATGATAAAAATATAAATCTGTATGTATTAGAGTATATGAATAGATATATATATATATATAAATAAGTAAGTATATGTGTATATGTATAAATATGTCTACATACAGTAAGTATATATATAAAGGTGTATAAATATGTGTACATACCGTAGGTATATATATAAAGGTGTATAGGTATATATGTATATATATATATATAAATATATAAAAAAGCAAAAAAATCCAAAAAATCTGGATTGTATCAGAGCAGACGTGTGGCCAGAGCATGGTCGCGCCTACAATCGGACATCTAGGGTTAAGGGGGGGTTTAATGCTTGCAAGGACGTCGGGTATGGCTTCTAGGGCACGTGGGTGCCTTGATGGGACGTTTCGCGGCGGAGTTTTGGCTATAAATAGCCGAGGTCGAGCGAAGCTTTTCATCCGAGAGTTTAATTCATAGATCGCTCGATTTGGGTAGTATTTGAGAGCTTGGTGAGTGAGCTCTTGGTTCTTGCTTCGTGGGCAACATTTCTGGTAATTTTGGTGGCCAACGGAGCAGTGAAGAAGGAGGAATCGAGCTCGTCAAAAAACGCGCAACTCGACGGAGCCGCGCCCTCAATCAACGAATCGAGGTATTTTTTATGTTTTTTTCTTGTTTTTAAGACTGTTTTTGGAATCAGAGGGTCAAAAATAAGGGGGAGAGGAGTTTTTTTTTTTAAGCTCGGAACAGCCGAGGCGTCGCCAGCGGTGAAGTGGTCGCCGAAGAAAACGCCCCCAGGCTACACGCGCCCGCGAGTAGGAAGAAGGAGCATGGCCTTCATGCGCCCGACAAAAAAAAAAAGAAAAGAAAAAAAGAAAAAATAAAGAAATAAAGAAAAAATAAAAATAAAAGAAATAAAATTTTGCAAAAAATTTTATTAAATCTGGAATTTTGTTTATGTCATATTTTGTGAAAAATATTTCTGGAAAATGTTAAATTAGCCATTTATTTAAATAGTTCTTCTATTATGGGAATAAGGAAAAGTAGGAATTTAATTCAAAAAATTCCAAGAAAATTTTAGAATGTTAGAAATATTATTTAAGGAATATTAGTGAAGAGAAATTAGATTTTATGAAAGTTTAGATAATTTTTATGCAATTTTTGAAAAGATAAGACTTAGAAATAAAAGAAATATTGAAGAAATTATGAAAAATAGTAAAATGATATTCTAAAAATAAATTTAATGTTTTAGGAGTCCTTGAGGGCGAGAAGATTAAGAAATAGCTGCTCGGTACGATTTTCGAGGCTGACACGCCTTTCGAGATAACTTAGCAGTAAGTGTATCGTTTCAAGCTTAGCACGATTATAAATGTTTATCTTCGAGAATGCTTACATCATATTGACATACTATGAAATGTACCCATCACGTAGATTGTATTCATGACATGATTATGAAATGCATAAATGCACGTTGATGTCATTGATCACACGCGCATATGAGGTTGTAGGGAGTACGAACTGGCACCGCTGCCTTACCAAGGGTGCACCTATACACTCCGGCTTCGAAAGAGGTGGCCGCTAAAATGGTAGGTAGCATAAGGGGTGCAGTTGACACCTACAATGAAAGACATTACATACACACATGACATAGCATTATGTACCCTTACTTAGATGGTTCATCATCTAACTTGGGTTTGTCCCTGGAATATTCAACGTTCCAGTCGGGACTTGCAGTGATGATGCCGAGGTTGGAGATGTTTAGTGACGCGAGACATCAAGAAACGAGGAAATGTGCCATGTTATATTGTAATATGAATAGTTTAAGAATTATGTACATTTGTTTTATTTTCATAAGCTTATGTAATAACTTTGTAAAAAATACTATATCCAGTTATTCATGTATGTATTGCCATGAGCATGTTCAATTCAGCTTCCACTTTGTATTTATTTTCTAGTGTAAACATCTCGTCTTGCACTAGATAAGGTCTTAGGGAATTTCGGGAATAATGTGACTTAAAAAAAAAAAAAAAAAAAGAGAGATCAAATTTCCTAAGGCATAACACGCCCTGATAAAGTGGGCTGTTACAGTTGGTATCAGAGCCCAAACCAAGTAGAGTACCTAGAAATGAAAACTTAGATTGAACTTAGCACTTATATCGAGAATCTAAGAAGGTGGGAAGTACCAACTCCAGGGCAGTAGGGGTACTAACGAAAGTTGTGATGACAAGATGGAGAGAAATTTCTCCGAGCAGGTCTTGGTCGATCATTGGGCACATCGACTTGACAATCGGATCCCGGAACCAAATGAGGGTATCATAGAACATCTAGTTCAAATCGAAGAGATCATTGATGACGTACCCTCGAGCTATCGACTCTGGCCCGACCTAGTCCAGTTCCAGATAAACATGATGGTCGGTGTCTTGGAAGGCGACCTGTAGGATTTTGTAGACTGGGTCCGGCAGGAGGGAAAGCAATTCCCCTAATTTTGCCTGTATTGCCAATGAGTTAGTGAACAACTGGTAGAGTTGTACGAGCCAGTGTTAGCAGATGAGCCTAACGAAGAAATGGGAGACCCGCTCGAGGAGGAAGAGGGAGAAGCAATGGAGAACCTGATTGAGGCAGGAGAAGCAGGAGAGATGGGAGATCCGATTGAAGTAGAAGAAGAAGACAACATACTTATATTCTGGGCCGAAGATGACCTTCTTGAGTTCGAGGACATGGACTCCTAGGACGAGAAGGAGATTGAGGAAGTGATGGACGATCCCGAGGCACCACCATACAAGTCTGAAGATGAGAAGAATGTTTGGATATGGAGGTCATCGGGACCAAAGTAGATCTAACTAGGAATGTTCTAACTATCTACGTAACTTGTGTAGTGGTTGTTTATATGGCTGATGTAGTATGTACCTATGACATTTTGTAGTTGAATGTATGATATTTGCAAAATTAATGGAGAATTAACCTTCTCAAATGGCAAGACCCTGTTATCTAATCCAGAATGCTACTTTCTTTTCAGATGGTGAATACTCAAAGGAGGTTAGCAGTAGGACCTAAGACGCCCAACCAACAAGCTGGAAATACAGAAGGAAACACAAGTGGGCACCCGGAAGGCGACTCTAGCCAGGAGACCGGGAGTAGTCGACTGGATCAAATGGAACGAATATTGGGGAGCGTGGTGGGATTCATACAAGAGACTCACTCCCGGGACGGTCATGCGAGCAACATGCTCGACCTTTACCGACGACAGAAGCCTCCCATCTTTCAAGGGAAACTTGGTGCCAACCCCAGTGAAGGGGAATTCTAGATCGAGCAAACGGAAAAGCTGCTAGACTACCTACATTATGGAGAAGAAGAGAAAGTTAACTGTGCTACTTTCATGCTACAAGATGAGGCAGATAGATGGTGGAAAGGAGTCAAGAAGAAAATGACCCCTCGAGCTAGAGCACCTTACGTCACTTTGGAGCGATTTAAGGAACTCTTCAATAAGAAGTACTTTCCCCTGAATTTAAGAATGAAGAAGGAGAGAGAATTCATGGAGCTAAAGCAAACCGGGGACATGTCTGTTGCCCAGTACGAGGATGCTTTTAGGCGATTGATCTGGTACATGCCTATTTATGAAGGGGACGAAAGGATCAAAGCTTAGAAGTTTTTGGGAGGGCTAAATCTGAAGCTTCAGAGGGTGTTGAGTAGTATAAGTACTCAGTCCTATACAGAAGTGGTATTACAAGCTTTTACCATTGAGGCTAACCTAAGCCGAATCGAAGCTATCCAAGGAGAAAGTCAGCAAGGGAACGGTCATAAAGCAGGCAAGAAGCTGGAACTCCAGAAGTCGAAGTTCAAGCCTTGTACTTCGTTCGCAAGATGCCAGAAGCAACACCCTAAAAGGCCGTGCTGGCTTGGAACAAAAGGTTGCTAGAACTGTGGAGAAATGGGACATCTTAACCAGAACTACCCAAAGAGAAAGATCACTTGTTACAACTGTCATTTGACAGGTAATTTCGCAAAGGATTGTCCCAAGCCTCGACTGATGAGTCAACCTCAGGGGACGTCCGAAAATGCCAAAGTGCAGCAAGGAATGGTGTTTCACCTAACGCGACAAGATACGACTGAAGACCTAGCCGTAATTGAAGGTACCATGTTATTATCTGGTATTCCTATGTATGTTTTGATAGACTCAAGTGCAAGTCACTCATTCATTTCACATGCATTTGCTGAAGTATTAGAAAAAAAACCATAACACTTGAATTGTCGTATGATTGTGGCAACCCCAATGGGGAAGTCTCTAGAAACTTCTTCAGGATACAAAAATAGGAAGATTCAAATAGGAGAAGTTGAGTTCCTGATGGATCTAATCCTTCTGGAATTTCAAGATTTTGAAGTGATTTTAGGAATGGACTTCCTAACCAAATGCAACGCTACATTGGACTGTAAAGCTAAAATAGTCTGTCTCAAGAGCGGAGACTTGAACGTCAAGTTTTGAGGGCAAAAGAGGGCAAGTGATCGAAAGTGGATCTCGGCTCTAAAGGCTGAGAAACTATTACGTCAAGGAGCATAAGGATATTTGGCTTGTGTCCAAGGGAAAAACGAGGAGCCCTTAAAAATTGAAGAAGTGGGAATCGTTAAAGAGTTCGGGGATGTATTTCCCGAAGAATTGCCTGGATTGCCACCCCAACGAGAGATCGAGTTTTCGATAGAAATCGTGCCAGGGGCAGATCTGGTTTCAATACCCCCGTATAAAATGGCTCCTGTAGAATTAAGAGAATTAAAGACCCAACTTCAAGAGTTGTTGGACAAGGGGTTCATCAGACTAAGTATGTCGCCATGGGGTGCACCAGTACTCTTTGTCAAGAAAAAGGATGGGAGTCTGAGGATGTGTATCGACTATCGACAGCTAAACAAGATAGCGGTCAAGAATAAGTACCCATTCCCCAAAATAGATAAGCTATTTGACCAGTTACAAGGAGCCAAGGTTTTTTCAAAAATTGACTTGAGATCAGGATATTACCAACTGAGGATCAAGGCAGAAGATGTACCCAAGACAGCTTTTTGTTCTCGATACAGGCACTACAAATTCTTAGTAATGCCGTTCGGGCTAACCAATGCCCCAACAGCTTTTATGGACACTATGAATCGAGTTTTCAAACCATTCTTGGACAAATTTGTGATCGTGTTTATAGACGACACATACTGATATACTATCCCTCGGAAGAAGAGCACAAATCACATTTAAGGGTAATATTGCAAACGTTGCAAGAACATAAGTTGTATGCCAAATTCTCAAAATGTGAATTTTGGTTATACCAGGTGGCATTTTTAGGGCATGTTATATCAATCGAAGGAATATCAGTCGACCCGGCCAAGATAACAGCTGTGATGAATTGGAAGCAACCTTGGTCGGTTACCGAAGTTAAGAGTTTTTTGGGATTGGCTGAATATTATAGAAAGTTCATAGAAGGGTTTTCCAAAATTGCAACATTCCTTACCAAGTTAACTCAGAAGGGGGTAAAGTTTGACTGGAGTGAACGGTGCGAAGAAAGTTTTCAGATGCTCAAGGATAAGCTGACAACTGCCCCAGTACTGGCTATGCCAAATGGATCAAGAGAATTTATGGTGTACACTGACGCCTCAAGAAATGGGTTGGGATGTGTGCTGATGTAGCACGGTAGAGTCATTGCCTATGGATCCCAATAGCTCAATAACCACGAGAGAAACTACCCGACTCATGATTTGGAATTGGTTGCGGTAGTATTTGCCTTAAAAATTTGGAGACATTTGTATGGCGAGAAGTTCAAAATTTTTACTGATCACAAGAGTCTACAATACGCCTTTTCACAAAAAGAATTAAACATGAGGCAACGGAGATGGATGGAGCTGTTAAAAGATTACGACTGCATTATTCAATACCATCACGGTAAAGCTAACGTTGTAGCAGATGCCCTAAGCAGGAAAGAAACCGCCTGTGTGGCCGGAATGATGGTGGCAGAGTGGAAGCTAGTTGAAGCTTCTAGCTTGATGACGGTAGGAGTAGTTTCTCGAGGAAACTCAGCCTACGCAGCTAGTCTCACGCTACAACCAGAATTAATGGATCAAATACGACAAGCCTACTCAGAAGATTCTCGAATTAAGATGAGGGTTGACGAGCATGGGCGAGTAAAGAGACCAGAATTTGAGGTAAGAGAAAACATCATTCGTTTTCAAGGTAGGATATATGTACCTCGTGTGAGGGAATTGCGGCAAATAATTTTGGGAGAAGCCCACCGATCCAGGTACTCGATACACCCTAGTGCCACCAAGATGTACCAAGACTTGAGGGCTATGTATTGGTGGCCAGGAATGAAGAAAAGCGTGACAAGATACGTGAGTCAATGCGACACGTGTCAAAGAATCAAGATCGAGCATAAAAAATCGGGTGGAAGTTTACAACCATTAGAAATCCCAAAGTGGAAATGGGAACACATTACAATGGATTTCGTAACTAGATTGCCAAGAAGTCCTAAAGGAAATGATGCTATCTGGGTGATAATGGACAGATTGTCTAAGTCTGCTCATTTCTTGGCCATGAAAGTAAGCCAACCGATCAGCAAATTAGCCCAACAGTATGTGAACGAGTTTGTCAGATTGCATGGAGTGCCTGTAAGTATTGTGTCAGATCGTGACCCAAGATTCACATCTAGGTTCTGGGGAAGCTTACAGAAATGTTTAGGTACTCAGCTTAGGCTAAGTACAACCTATCATCCCCAGACTGATGGTCAATCAGAAAGAACCATTCAAACTCTAGAGGATATGTTGCGTGCCTGTGCTATTGATTTTCCAGGTAGCTGGAAAGAGCACTTACCATTAGTAGAATTTGCTTACAATAATAGCTACCACAGTAGCATTGGAATGGCTCCCTATGAAGCCCTGTATGGACGAAAATGTAGGCCCCCGATATGTTGGACTGAGGTAGGTGAACGTCAAATCTTGGGACCCGAGATAGTTCAGGAAACGACAGAAAAGATAAAGATCATTCAAGAGAGAATTAAGGAAGCTCAGAATCGCCAGAAATCCTACGCAGATACAAGAAGAAGAAAATTGGAGTTCCAAGTAGGCGACAAGGTATACCTAAAGATATCTCCACCAAGAATGGTGACCAGAAGCAATAAGAAAAATGGCAAGTTAAGCCCCCGGTATATAAGTCCATATTATATAGTGGAAAGAATTTGACCAGTCGTTTATCGACTTGCTCTTCCCTTGGCTCTATCAAAACTCCATGACGTGTTTCATGTATCGCAACTTCGTAAACATGAGCCAGATCCCTCCCAGGTAATGCTAGCTGAAGCTATCGAGATTTAAGATAATCTCTCATACGTTGAGAAACCAGTCAGAATTTTGGATCGTAGGGATCAGGTCCTAAGAAGCAAGTCAATTCCTCTGCTGCAAGTTTTGTGGAGAAACCCGGTAAGTGAGGAGATAACTTGGCAGCGAGAAGAAGATATGAAGCTTAATTTTTCATACCTTTTTGAAGATGCAATGAGAGAAGAATGATCGAATTTTGAGGACGAAATTTTTGTAAGGAGGGGAGAATGTAATACCCTAAGTCATTGTGAATAATAATTTGGTATTATTAGAATTATGACGTTAAGCGATAAATTAAATTTAATAATTTATATGAAGTCAATTACAAATGTTGAGATATAATCATAGCATATAATTTGAAATATATGATAAAAATATAAATCTGTATGTATTAGAGTATATGAATAGATATATATATATATAAAAATAAGTAAGTATATGTGTATATGTATAAATATGTGTACATACCGTAGGTATATATATAAAGGTGTATAGGTATATATGTATATATATAAAAGAAAAAAAATCCAGAAAATCTGGATTGTATCAAAGCAGACGCGCGACCAGAGCATGGTCGCGCCTGCAATCGGACATGTAGGGTTAAGGGGGGTTTTAATGCTTGCAAGGACGTCGGGTATGGCTTCTAGGGCACGTGGGTGCCTCGATGGGACGTTCCGCGGCGGAGTTTTGGCTATAAATAGCCGAGGTTGAGCAAACCTTTTCATCCGAGAGTTTAATTCATAGATCGCTCGATTTGGGTAGTATTTGAGAGCTAGGTGAGTGAGGTCTTGGTCCTTGCTTCGTGGGCAACATTTCTGGTAATTTTGGTGGCCAACGGAGCAGTGAAGAAGGAATCGAGCTCGTTGGAAAATGCGCAACTCGCCGGAGCCGCGCCTTCAATCGACGAATCGAGGTATTTTTTATGTTTTTTTCTCGTTTTTAAGGCTGTTTTTGGAATCAGAGGGTCAAAAATAAGGGGGAGAGGAGTTTTTTTTGAAGCTCGGAGCAGCCGAGGCGTCGCCGGCGGTGAAGTGGCCGTTGGAGAAAACGCCCCCAGTTGGGCGCGTGTAGCTACGCGCCTGCGAGTAGGAAGAAGGCGTGTGGCCTTCACGCGCCCGGCAGAAAATAAAAAAAATAAAAAAATAAGAAAAGAAATAAAGAAAAAAATAAAAATAAAAGAAATAAAATTTTGCAAAAATTTTTATTAAATCTGGAATTTTGTTTATGTCATATTTTGTGAAAAATATTTCTAGAAAATGTTAAATTAGCCATTCATTTAAATAGTTCATCTATTATGGAAATAAAGAAAAATAGGAATTTAATTCAAAAAATTCCAAGAAAATTCCAGAATGTTAGAAATATTATTTAAGGAATATTAATAAAGAGAAATTAGATTTTATGAAAGTTTAGATAATTTTTATGCAATTTTTGAAAAGATAAGACTTAGAAATAAAAGAAAAATTGAAGAAATTATGAAAAATAGTAAAATGATATTCTAAAAATAAGTTTAATGTTTTAGGAGTCTTTGAGGGAGAGAACATTAAGAAATAGCCGCTCGACATGATTTTCGAGGCCGACATACCTTTCGAGACAACTTAGCAGTAAGTGTACCGTTTCAAGTTTAGCATGATTATAAATGTTTATCTTCGAGAATGCTTACATCATATTGATATACTATGACATGTACGCATCACGTAGATTGCATCAATGACATGATTATGAAATGCATAAATACACGTTGATGTCATTGATCACACGCATATGAGGCCATAGGGAGTACGAACTGGCACCACTGTCTTACCAAGGGTGCACCCATACACCCCGGCTTCGAAAGATGTGGCCACTAAAATGGTAGGTAGTATGAGGAGTGCAGTTGACACCTACGATGAAATACATTACATACACACATGACATAGCATTATGTACCCTTACTTAGATGGTTTATCATCTAACATGGGTTCGTCCCTGGAATATTCAACGTTCCAGTCGAGACTTGCAGTGATGATACCATGGTTGGAGATGTATAGTGACGCGAGACGTCAGGAAACGAGGAAATGTGCTATGTTATGTTATAATATGAATAGTTTAAGAATTATGTACATTTGTTTTATTTTTAGAAGCTTATGTAATAACTTTGTAATAAATACTATGTCCAGTTATTCATGTATGTATTGCCATGAGCAGGTTCGATTCAGCTTCCGCTTTGTATTTATTTTCTAGTGTAAACATCTCGTCTTGCACTAGATAAGGTCTTAGGGAATTTCGGGAATAATGTGACTTAGAAAAAAAAAAATAGACCAAATTTCCTAAGGCATAACGCGCCCTAATAAGGTGGGTTATTACAATTCCACTTTACTTATGTTCCTGGTACCATGATAAATGACCATATCACTACCTTTAATCGGTGGGTAGCTGATTTGATAAATTTGGATGAAACGTTCAAAGATGAGGATTTGGCTTTGATGTTGTTGGGATCCCTTCCTGATGAGTTTGAATTTCTTGAAACTACTCTGCTTCATAGAAGATTTAGGTGTCTCTTAGTGAAGTTTTTGATGCTTTGTATTGTTGGAAATGTATGCCCTAAAGACACGTTTTATTTAATTTATGGTAATGATGTTTTCTTTTAGTCAGTTTATGGCACATATATCATTTGCAACAATTGTTGGAAAAGTGTCCACGCTATTAAGTAAGTGATTCATGTGATGGGTCGTTCTTCACAGTTAGGCATGAATCATGGGTACTTAATAAGCAAGAAAAATATTACTCTTGATCTTTTGATAGAACTGAGCATTCTATCATGATAAGATCATTGTGCAATAGATCCTAATGGAGGATGGCTTGCCTTAGCCAGTAAACAGTCCGTTTACTCTAATTGTACAAGCACATTTTGGAATGCGTAGAGTAGACCTGTGATAGAAACTAATGACAAAGTACTAATTATCATGGAGCTAGTCTATCACTGCTACTACGTGGACGAGTACTCTAATACTTGAGTATTAGTTGGTGGTCTAGTGAACCTAGAGCTATATTCTTAGATTCACTGTGGGTGAGGTCTATCAAAGATCAATAACCTTGTGAGTTGAGAGTATGGTTTCTAATTAGTTAAGACAGACTAATACAAAATAGTATCTGTGATTCAGCCCCTTGTGATTATCCAAGAATAATCAAATAATCCAGGGCCCTGGGAACGTGACTTAAGAATGTGTGCTTCTGGGTAGCTCCCAGTGATAAGCAAGTACATTTGAGTAGTCATGGGTTATTGGACTAGTGATCTAAGGATGGTAGAAATCATTTAGAGAGGTGTTAGTACATTATTCCTTTCTAAATGATGGGTGTTACGCAGAGGGGTATTTTCGTCATTACACTAGTAGGTCAAAGACATCGCACATGCAAAATTATTCGTGGGGTCAGTGTTATCATATGGTGATAGTTGGAACACTTAGAATGACAAAATATAGCTACTGGGTAGCAGGAGAATTTTGGTCATTTTAGTAGCCATGAATAATTTGTCTTTTGGTCCCCAGGGTAGCTCGATGTAACTCATGTATTATTTAATACATTTTGGCTTGTTGGGTGAATTACTTTGAGAGAGAATTATTTTTATTCAGAATGGTCCATAATTAAATTGGGCTAGAATAAAATAATAGTTCATTGGTTTTTAATTAATTAATTGGGCTAACCCAATTAGAAAATTAATTAAATGGACTTGGCCCACTAGGGTTTGGCCCACTAGGGTTTTAGCCCTAGGGTTCTCCCTATATATATTCTCTCTTTAGTTGTTTTTTAACCCTAGTTCGTTTTTCTCTTCTTCACCAAGAGAGGCCACGAGTTTTGAGTCATACCTTGGAAGATCAAGAGATCTGATGCGAAGGAGCCGAAGGATTGTAGGACAGTCGTCATCTCCGCCACGCGAAGAAGCTGCCGCCCTCCTCCTCCTGTCGCTCCATTCCGTCTGGTAATCCGTAGGAAAAGTAAGTTTCCTAGATTCTAATCAATACGAGGATAGTTTTTATTTTTAAAAACGCTTCTGTTGCATGCTGTTTCCTCGTGTATGGTCCTTCATGTATAGCTATGAGTTGAGAAAGAAAGATAAGAAAGAAGCAACACATGGCTCAGTAGAAACATTGACTGTAAGAGGCCGCTAGCAAAATCATAAGAAATGAAGGAAATAGAGATCCAATTCGAGATCCAAACCAAACAAAGATGAGTGTGCCTTTTGTCAAGAGTAAGGCCACCGGAAGAAGGTCTGTCCAAAGTTAAAGGCTCCTAACCAAGGGAAAGTTGTCTCAAATGTAATTGAGTTTGATAATGACTGCTCAGACATTTCACTGGTTCTTACGTCTTCGACAAGCTATTCTGGTGCTTAGCTTTTGGATTCAGGTTACAGCCACCATATGTGTCTCAATTAGGACTGGTTCTTTGACTTTCAAGAACTTGATGGAAGAGTTATTTATACCGCAAATGACACACCTTGTGAAACAACCGGAGTTAGAAAATCCATTTAAGGAATCATAATGGATCAACTAGAATATTGACAGATGTGAGATATGTGTCGAGTTTAACAAAGAATCTCATTTCCGTGGGAACATTGGGATAAAGACCTTCAAAAAAATGGAGTTATGAAGGTGATCTCTAGCACACTTGTATTAATGAAAGATATTCGAAAAAAGAATAACTTGTATTACTATCAAGGTAATGCAGTTATTAGGATAACAACAGTAGTAGCTTCCAACGATGACAAGGATACATAAGCAACAAAACTGTGGCATATATGTTTGGGACATGCAGGTGAAAAATCTTTGCAAATTTTAGCTAAGTAAAGATTATTGGAAGGCATAAAGACCTGTAAATTAGACTTTTGTGAGCACTATGTCAAGAGGAAATAGAGTGAAATTTGGCACTACAATCCAAAATATCAAGGGTATTTTGGATTATGTTCACTCAGATGTGTGGAGACCATCCAAGACAACATCTATGGAAGGCAAACACTACTATGTTACCTTTGTTGATGATTATTCCTGAAGAGTATGAGTGTATTCTTTAAATAAAAAGGATAAAGTGTTGAGATGTTTCCTTAAATGAAAAAATATGGTGGAAACTCGGACTGGCAAAAGGATCAAATGACTCAGAACAAATAATGGTCATGAATATAAAAATGATTCATTTGACAAAGTTTGCTAAGATGAAGGTATTGTTCGACACTTCACAGTTAGAGATACACCACAACAAAATGGGGTGACAGAGCACATGAATCAAACGTTACTGCAGGAAGTTTGATGTATGTTGTCCAATGTTGGGTTGGGTAGACAATTTTGGGTTGAGGCTATGACATATGTGAGTTATCTCATTAATCGGTTACCATTAACTGTTATTTGTGAAAAAATACCTTTTGAGGTATGGTATGGAAAACCTACTAATGATTATAATTCCTTACATGTATTTGGTTCCACTACATACTATCATGTTAAGAAATCCAAGTTGAATCCAAGAATGAAGAAAGCATTGTTCATGGGGATCATTTTTGGGGTAAAAAGATACTGATTCTAGTGTCTAGAATCGAAAAAGATAATCTTTAGTAGGGACGTTACCTTTGATGAATCTACCATGTTGAAAAAGGTAACAAATGAAGTTGTACAATAGTTTAATGATGTTCCATAGCAGATGGAGTTTTAAAGAAGAATTATTAACCTAGCAATAAATAACAAATCAAGTGGAGACACTCCTGTGGTAGAGGAGTCATCAGATGAAGAAGAGGTTCCGACCCAAGAACCTCTACAGCAACAAGAATCAATAGCAATAGGAAGACCACGATGGGAGATTCGAAAACTTGATCGTTTTGTTGATATGGTAGCCTATGCATCTCTAATTGTAAATGATGACATTTCTACCACTTATAATGAAGTTATCCAAATTTCAAAAAATGGAAAGTGGAGGAAAGCCATGAAGGAGGAAATGCAATCCTTTAGAAGAATGAGACATGGAGGCTAGCCAACTTACTGAATGGAAAGAAGGCAATTGGATACACATGGGTATATGCAAAGAAGGAAGGATTTCTTAACAAGAATGATGTCCACTATAAAGCAAGGTTGGTGGCTAAAGGCTACTCTCAAACAGAAGGCATTGACTATAATGAAGTTTTTTTCTCTAGTTGTGAAACATTCCTACATTAGAATTTTGTTAGCCTTGGTAATGCAATTGGATTTGGAACTAGTTCAAATGGATGTGAAAAATGCGTTTTTGCACGGTGACTTGGAAAAGAAAATCTATATGAATTAGCCAGAAGGATTTAGAGTTGCTAGTAAAAAAAAAAAATGGTTTTGCAAACTAAACAGATCGTTGTACGAATTGAAACAATCTTCGAGGTAGTGGTACAAGCGATTTGACAATTTTATGTTAGGACAGAGGTACACAAAAAGTAATTATGATCACTATGTGTATTTGTGAAAGCTACAAGATGGATATTTCATCTATTTTCTCTTGTATGTTGATAATTTGCTGATAACTTCCAAGAATAGTGAAGAAATTGAAAAAATTAAAGATTCAGCTGAAAAAGGAGTTCAAAATGAAAGATTTGGGTGAAGGCAAGAAGATTATCGACATGGAGATAATCACAGACAGGAAAAAGAGGAAGGCTTTGTTTGACCCAAAAAACATATCTGAAAAAGTACTACAACGTTTTAGCACAAATAAAAAGTCAAAACCTATGAGTACCCCGTTAGCTCCTCATTTCAAGCTTAGTGCATATTTATCTCTGAAGAATGTTGTGAAGCGGGAGTATATGTCAAAAGTTCCATATGCAAATGTTGTTAATAGCTTGACGTATGCTATGGTGTGTACAAGGTCTGATATTTCACAGGCAGTTGGAGTTGTGAGTAGGCATATGCATGATTCTGGAAAGGAACATTGGCAAGTTGTGAAATGGATTCTACTGTATATTCTGAACATCGTAGATGTTGGCTTAGTGTTTGAGTGGGATGAGAAACTTGGTAATTGCATAGTTGGTTATTGTGATTCCGACTATGCTGTTGATATAGATAAACACTAATCTACGACTAGTTACATGTTCACTTTAGCAAAGGCACTTGTCAGTTGGAAGTCTACTTTACAGTCTACAATTGCTCTATCTACCATAGAAGCAGAGTACATGGCAGTTACAGAGGCTATGAAAGAAGCAATTTGGCTTTATGGGTAGCTTGATGAATTAGGAATTGGTCAGAAGTACATCAAGGTACATTGTGACAGCCATAGTGCTATTCACTTAGCAAAGAATCAAATTTATCATGCAAAGACGAAACACATCAACATAAGATATCACTTTGTACGAAAAATTCTTGAAGAATGAGAGATACAGATTCAAAATATGCGAACCACTGAAAATCTTGCTTATATGATGACTAAGGTTGTGACAGCGGTCAAGTTCCAACATTGTTTGAACTTGATTAATATTCTTATTATTTGAAGTTGGCGCTTTAAAGCACGTTTGAAGACATATTGATGATAACTTCTTTGAAGAGAATTGAGGAATTTGGTTAGGATTTGAAAATTTCACCAAGCTGGAGATTTGTTGATTTGGCTATTTTTAAATCCCACATCGAAAGATATGGGTTGAGGGAGGCTCTTTTTTTGCTATAAATAAGCTATCTCTCCCTTTCTATGTATATTCAACCCACAATTGTATTTCTCTCTCTCTCTTTGTATTTTTCTCTTTGAAGTTATTGAAATATTTTTTGGTAGTGTCCAAGGACATAGACCAAATTGATCGAATCTCGTTAATTTATGATATTCTATTTAATTTTACATTCAATAATTTTTATCGAATACTATTTATGATGAGGTTGATTTTGGGAAAAATAGCCCGATTTTCCCAACACTAGTTGCTACCATTGTAGTGAGTGCGATTTTGTGCACCTACTTTAACGTAGGTGCACGTTACCTTCATTAATTTGAAGGTTATATTTGTAAATTTGGCTGCCTTCACGTCTTTGCCATTTTTAAATTTTCAAACAAAAGAAAGGTTGGATTTTGGGCAACCCAATACAATTTGTCTCCCACCATTTCTTCCTCAGACACTCTCTCTCTCTCCCCCACCCGCCCAATGCAATTTGTCCCCAACCATTTCTTCCTCACTCATTCTCTCTCTCTCTCCCTCACCCACCCATCTATCTTCTCGCGAGCGACATCGCCCCCACCAGCTAGTCGATTCACCGCCTTCACTCGCCAGTCGCACCATCACCCTCACTCGGCCACATCTTTCTTTCTCTCTCCCACGACCGACCGTCGCCTGCACCCGCCAACCGCACAGCCAGCCACGTCTCTCTTGCTCTCTCCCGCCTGTTCGACTGCGTCTCCATAGATCCCGATCTAAAATATGGTAAGTCTTCTAGTTTTATCATCCATTATTTTGCATTTTTTGAGGGGTTTGGCCGAAAGTTAAAGTTTAAATCTACGGAGATTCAGCTATTGGATTGTTTGGTTTTTGGGTATGTTAGTCAATGGGGATAAGGGTGTCGAGTGGTTACCTCTGATCACCAGATTGATTTTTTGCCATTTTCTGTTACAAATTCATGAATATCAAGAGAAGCCTTGATACAAATTTGCCAATTCCATTTTTTGTTATAGATTTGATCAAATTTTGTTATTTGGGTATGTAAATTGAGTTCTTGAAAAGCTAGATATTAGATGTCAAATTTTGTTATTTGGGTTGTAAATTTAGTACCTGAAAAGATATATTTCATGTAATGTAATTAATTTCATATTTTGGAATTTTATCAATTTTTATTTTTTGTAATGGTTGTGATTCTTATTCTTTTATGAAGAATGAATCTGAATGGATCATTTTATGTTAAGCAAGCATTTCGCCTGAAATTTGATTTGTATTTGCAGAGTAATAATTTATTTTTTTTCAAAAAATATGTGATGGCGAAATGGATAACGTTTTGCCTTACTAAATTTTTTGTTATTTTTTTCTTTTATTTGGCTCATTCCGCTCCATGTGAATGATGCATTGAATGTTATAATTAAAAACAAAAATATTCAAAATTAAATTATTTATAAATATAGAGCCATTCAAATTATTTCCTACCTCAAAAACAGTAATCCATCCCTTGGTTTCTTTCATCATAACCATAAGGCTCAGAGCCTCTATTATCAAAATGAACAAAGAAAGCAAATGAATAGGATAACGTAACCTGTTACGAGATCTACGAAATTATACAAACAGTATCTGAGTCCTCTAAGAGAGCCCTGCTCCCAAGACCCAGGCCTATATCTCCAGCAAAGAACAGGAGGAATCTGGATCTGCTGGAAAAACAGATCCTATTAGATCTAACCTTACTAAATTAAATGTAGAGGAGATGAACTTTAATACAAGTGATATTTTCAACTCGAGTTTTATCTCCTCTCTGTGTTCTTACATCTTCTTCTCTTCTACTTCCCCTATTTCTCTTTTTTCTTCAATCTTTTGTGCTGTTTTGTATCAATTTATCCTGCTGCTTCTCTTTTTCTCTTTTTTAATTTGGCTCTTGTCCTAATCTATAAGGAAATGGAATATGATGGTATTGTGCTTGAATCTTGGTCAAGGTGGGCAGCTTATGGAATCTTGCAAGACCCTGACATGCAGAATATGGTACATAAGAAACCTTCATTTTAGTTTAGTTTCTTTTCAAGTTCTGCATGCTTCTCTGTTTTGGTGTTTCGAGGTATGCAATCTTCACAAAGAAATCAGTTAGTCTGCAGGTGCTTACCTTAGCAACCATACTGATTGTTACAAACTATTATTTCCTATACTAAGAAATAAATAAACTTTTGTTTCTTTCTTATGTACACTGACTACCAGTGCCATTTCTTTCATGGTCTATTATATTTCTGTTCTTTGTGCTCTCCATCCTTGGGGGAAAAGATTATATCAGAGGTCTGTTTGAATTACTTTTTTGGTATTTTATGAAGAAAGAAGAAAATGGAAAAGAAAAAAATATCAAAGCGAAAGTCGTATATTTTATTCAATCATAAACTCCAATTTATACAACTAAAATGTAAATTGAAATGAGCATAAAGAGGAGAATAATATGGCATAATATCTAGTCAAAATAACTAACAAACAATATTGGATATTTGCTACTTTATTGGTTATGGATAATTCTAATTTATTTTGACTTCTTCAAACCATATTAGCAGCTACTAAGTCAAAATTCAATACTCCTCCTTGACTTTGAGGCTGCAAATGCAAAGCATTTTAATTTTGGCATGACTTGGATATAGCATATGAGCATTTTATGATTTTATAGTTGTGAGGCATAGGTATGGTTATGGGTTTTGGGGCATAGGCATTTTTTTTTTTTTTTTTGGTATAGGCATTTTTTTGGGCATAGGCATGGATATGGTTTTTTTGAGTAAAGTTAAAATAACTCCTCCTCCTCATGTTGGTCAGCAGCAGCTCTAGCTTCTCCTTCTTGTTGTTGTGATCTGCACACAATTGTAATGTGACCTAATTGACCACATTTGTTGCACTTTACATCAGGCCTCCACCAACACTTGTATTGTGGATGATTGGTTTTTTTGCAATAAGGACAAGGTGGATAATTTCCACTATTGTTGTTTCCAGTATTTGCAAACTTCTTGTTGTGATTCCAAACATTTTTTTTCACTAGTGGGCCTTGTTTGTGCCTGGAAAGCTCCTTCGACGGCTCCTCCTATTCTCACAAGCCTTCTTTGTTCTTGAGCCTGTAAGGCATTAAGTAACTCTACCAAAGAAATGCTTGACAGATCTTTTGCATTTTCTACAGAAGAGATAGTGACTTCATACCTCTCTGGAAGTATAATAAGTATTTTTTCAATGATTCTTTGATCAGGAAAATCCTTACCTAACAATCTCACTTTGTTAGCAAGGCTAAGCAACATGTCAGTGTACTCCTTCACAGTTTCTAACTCCTTCATTCTTTGCATTTCAAACTCTCTGATCAAGTTTAACACTTGCATATTCTTCACTCGTTCATTGCCTTAGTATTCTTCTTTGAGATGATCCCAAATTGCTTTTGCTGAAGACAGGTTCATGATTTTTGTGAAAATATTGGGAGAAACTGCAGCATACAAGTAGGCCATGGCTTTAGCCTTCCTTGTCTTCCTCTCCTTGTGAATTTTTATTTGGTTCACAGTTGGATTGGCCAACAAATCAGTGACTACATAATCTTCCTCAACTGCTTCTGTAATACCTCATGTTCGTATAAGGTTGCCACGTAATTTTAATAAGTTTAGAATACCGAAAAATTAATTTGATAGCAGTTAAAAGTACCAAATCGACTGTAGGGAGTACCTCGGAGTGAAATTGTTTAAGGAAAATTATATGGTCTCAACAAGCGTATCGAGTTAAGATTTATGGTATCGAAAGAAATCAAATCGGGAACAGTTTTCGGTACAACTAAAATACAACTATCATTTAAGTTATAAAACCAAATCGTTGTAGGAGACTCTCGAAAAATCAACGGAACCCTAGGGGGTCTTCGATTTTGCGTAATAAGCAACCCTTCAGTAGTTTCAGGATTAAACAACAGCCCGGTAAGGACACTGGGGCGAACTCGTCCTTTTTAACTAAGAATTGGATTATTAATTTTGCGCTTTCAGTATTAAAATGCAAATTTAATCGATGTTTAAGGACATGGTTGCAATAAGGAAAAAATTCTTAAGTGAGATTATGAGAAAATTAGAATTTAATACATAATTTTATATATAATATATGATATATAAATATATATATATGTATGTATGTACACGCATGGCAGAGGCCTCTGTTAAACGCAAATGGCCATGCCCTGCCACTCCAAACTTCAAATCCCATTCCCTGTAAATTCATTTCCATGACACAGCCCTGCTTTTCCATCTGAGAATTGTACAAAATGAGAAGATTGTGGCAGCGTGAATTCTGTAAAAAATATGGATAGGTGGCGTCGGAAGATTTGAAGCAATTAATGTGCAATTAATGTGGAGTAGCGGCCAAGGCAAGGAGTTCTATAAATAGGATGCATTCGGCCGAGAGAAAGGTAGAGGAAGCTCGAGAGAGAGAGAGAGAGAGAGTTGGAGTTAAGAAGGTCGCCAAAAAGGGTCGAAATCGACCATGGCAGTAGCAGCCAAGCTGCTGTTCGGCAGCCATGGCCACACGGAAAGAGGCAAGAAACCGAGTAAGAGTAGTCGCAGTGACGCTGGGGGTGTGCGACGGTGATCGGTAGGCTCGATGGAGGCCGAGGCAAAGGGCGACCGCTCGAGGAAAAGCTGCAGACGGCCATGGCCGCAAGCTGGACGCGAGCTCCAGCAAGTTGTCGTGATGGCAGCTCACGGCAACGGCCATGTTCGGCAGCAGTAGTTGCGTCGGAGGTCGGCGGGGGTGTGGGCAGCAGCCGACGAGGCTGGAGGAAGCCGCAATGGCGGCTGGCGGCAGCGGAGGCAGGCGGAGCTGTGCGCGCATGAAGCTGGGCACGCGAAAAAGCTACAGGCGCGGTACAGAGAAAGAAGAAAGATGAGAAGAAGAAGAAGAAGAAGAAGAAGAAGAAGAAGTTGCAAGCGTAGGAGGCAGGAAGATGAGGAAGAAGAAGAATGGAGGAGAAAGAAAAGAAAAGAAAATAGGAAATGATGAGGAAAAATCCTAGAAAATTTCCAAAAAATAGGAAATTATGTTTCTGTAATATCCCGGAGATTTTGGCGAGAAAAACGGCTTGGGCACGCATTTCGGGAATATGGCATGCATATCGAGGAAATCGAAGATGCTGAGTTAAGGTAAGTAAAATCTCCTAGAAAATTTTAGAAATTCAAGAATATTATTTTATGAATATTCGTAATGAAATATTTGAGAAAATATTTTAGAAATATTTAGTTTGGATTTATTGAAGAAAATTAGGAAGAAATAGGAAGAAAATTAAAGAAAATGGCAGAAATTATGGAAAAATAGGTTTTAATGTTTATTTAAATAATTATGGTGATTAGGATACTTTGAAGCTGAAGTTGAAGAGATTCGTGCAAATTTTGAGGTTGGCACGCAAATCGAGGCAAGGCACAGATATCGAGGTAGCTCGATAAGATTGAGAAGGTAAGTGGTACTTCCTCAAAAATATTTTCATCATATTGACATGCCCTGATATGTATCCATCACGTAAAATATATACATGATTATAAAATGCATGAATACATGTTGATATCATTGATCACACGCATATGAGGCCGTAGGGAGTATGAACTAGCACCGCTGCCTTACCAAGGGTGCACCCATACACCCCGGCTTCAAAAGAGGTGGCCGCTAAAATGGTAAGTAGCATGAGGGGTGCAGTTGACACCTACGATGAAAAACATTGCATACACACATGACATAGCATTGTGTACCCTTACTTAGATAATTCATCATCTAACTTGGGATTTGCCCCTGGAATATTCAAACGTTCCAGGTGGAGATTGTAGCAGATACAAGAATAAATAATTAAGGCATGAAATGGCATTTAGCAGAGTGCATGAAGAATGAAATGTACGTAACGTAGCCCATGTATTTAAATTCTGCTACTTTAGATTTTGAACATTTTGAGGGATGTTGAAGATGTAAGAATTTATTTATGATTAATGTTAAGATATCAGGTTTCGATCATTGCTTCCGCATTTGATGTGTATAGTAATTATCTTTCGAGATAAAATGATTGAAAATTCTGGGACGGATTCGAGGAATGATGTGATTTAGTTTTAGTAAAAAAAAAAATTATTGACCCGGAATTGTCCCAAGTTTATAACGCGCTCGGAAAGTGGGGCGTTACAGCTTCCCAAAGATCTAGTGCCTTGAGATGGACTTTCATTTTAATAACCCATACTTGATAGTTGTCGCCACCAAATATCGGTGTTGCCGGCATTCCGTGACTTGATTCTGTTTCCATCTTTGCAGATTGTTGGCTTGAATTTGAGTGTTTGTGAATATGTTTTTTTTTTGTTTCTCTCAACTCACACATCCCTCAAGAAAAACGCTCTGATACCACTTTTTGGTATTTTATGAAGAAAGAAGAAAATGGAAAAGAAAAAAATATCAAAGCGAAAGTCGTATATTTTATTCAATCGTAAACTCCAATTTATATAACTAAAATGTAAATTGAAATGAGTATAAAGAGGAGAATAATATGGCATAATATCTAGTCAAAATAACTAACAAACAATATCAGATATTTGCTAATTTATTGGTTATAGATAATCCTAATTTATTTTGACTTCTTCAAACCATATCAGCAGCTACTAAGTCAAAATTCAACATATTTTATTTCCTTTCTGTTTTCATGAATATCTATTTGACTGGCCATTCTTGATTTTTTAATTGTATTATACTGGCATAAAATTTTGCAAAACAAGAAACAATCTTATTTCTGTAATACCTTTTTATAGTGATGATACTATCTCTCTAATTATATGTAATACAAAAGTTTATTTTCCATTGTGTATCTTAAGCATGAATGAATTCTGTTCATTTTCTTCATCTTTACCATTGTAACCCAACATTTTCCTTTACAACCCAAATGCTTTTACATCCTAAGATATGTGAATCTTGTGGAGCCATTTTCTTCTTTGCAAGACAGGCACTTCAGTTCATTAGGCAACTTGGCCAAGCACTGCATGCTGTGAGCTTAAAGAGGGAGAGTAGGCAACACTTGCAACTAGTTTATGTTATAGGTCCACCATATTCAGAGAAACTTCAAGAGTATGACTTTGGGCCAGAGACTCTTAAAAGCTTGAGTGATGCAGTGGATGGTTTTTCGCTAATGACCTATGACTTCTCAGGGCCTCAGCATCCAGGACCTAATGCACCTCTGAAGTGGATCCGTTCTACTTTGCAGCTACTCCTTGGTCCCACCGGTACGGGTGCTTCTAGCCTGGCCCACAAGATATTTATTGGTATCAATTTCTATGGCAATGACTTCATCCTCTCAGAAGGTAATGTTACTTGGGTTCATCTCTTAATGATATATGCTGCTTGGTATTAACCTACCTACCGTTTGCACCATATGTTCACTGACTAATGAGACCAGATGACGGAAGAATTGAATTAAAGAAACTAAGAGGGTTGGGAGGCAGGATTACAAATTCCTAAGCAAATTCTTGGTGGTAAAACAAGGCACCATGATTTGCGATTTCCAAAGCATCTTGAATCCTTTAGGTCCCAGTCGTACGTCATTAGAGAAAGCAGATGCACTTCTCAGGATCTCTCTCATATTCTAGAATAAACCATCTCGTATCTAGTCAAGGCTTCTCTGCTTCTTTACCTGTGTATACTTTCCTGCATTAAAGGACTTCACTATAGTAGTGGTGGATAAGATATGAACTTTTGGCATATAGAAAATCCAAGTCGTTAATTATTTGAGTGGCAAAGTATGAATAGTTTGAAAATCAATTGAAGGATTATAATTTTCCTTTTCAGTGATCAATTAAACAATTGTCCCTTCTGCATTTCCCTTCTGGAGTCCTTTTTACCCTGTTATAAGGAAATCTATCCGCTCTGCTCTTTGGTGAGGTTTGATAACAATTCTAATAAAGGAGATTTGTTTTTTGTGATGAAATCATGTCATGGTATGTTTCCACGCAAGATCAATTCTCCTTCTGCTGAATGACCTTTAGTTGCAGGTTCTGGGGGTGGAGCTATCACAGGAAGAGATTATTTGTCTTTGTTGGAACAGCAGCACAGGCCTTCGATTCAGTGGGAGAAGAACAGCGCGGAGCATTTCTTTGTATACACTGACAATAAGCATGTCAAGCATGCATGCAGTGTTTTACCCGTTACTGTTGTCAATTTCAATGCGGCTAGAGGAAGCTCGTTCATGGGGTGCAGGCATATCAATTTGGGAAATTGGACAAGGTATGGATTACTTTTTTGATCTTCTGTAGTAGGATCTCCCTCCTCTCCTAGATGTTGTAACATGGCTTGAGTTATTTGTTGTTGTTCACCACCCCCTTTTGACCCACCCAGGTAATTTTGTTTAATTAATAATGATATGCCAATTTGAGCCTTTTTTTCTCGTGTGATGGTACCCTTAGGCTTAAAAAAGGGGCCTTAATGGAGTTTTCTGCCTCGTTGTAGATCAGCCAGGCCAGGCGCCTTTCTAAAATCTCTTACCCAATTACTGGCAAATGAATAAGATAATGTAACCTGTTATGAGATCTACGAAATTATACAAACAGTTATACATCCATCAAATAATTATGATAAAAATTATTTGTGCCAGTAGAGAAGCACATTGTTATACATCCATCAAATAATTATACATCTGGCTGCAAGAGATGTTTTCTCTTTTTTAAATTTATAAAAATTTAATTTATTTTTGTGTATTCGTTTAATTTGATATTTTTAATGATAAATTATACTTTTAATCAGAATGATAAAAACTAATATATTATAAATAAAATAATATTTAAACATTTTCTTCTTCCTATCTTCAATTATTTTTTGACTACATTCCGACTACATTCGCTAGCAATTATAATTCATTCTCCAGCCACATAAACGTGTGATATTTATCTCGAATTCCTCACATAATTAAATAAAAAAATAAATTATGTTATCTCAAAGTAAATCTTGTCCACAACCAAATCATCACCATCGTCAACACATAAGAAAAACAACAAAGGAATAGGAAAAAAAAAAAAAAACAAAGCAAATATGAAAATTAAAGCAGAAAAAAGAAAAATATATAAATGTATGTACGACTTATTGGGTGACCTAGTTGGGGCGGACGACGACGGCCGGTGAGGGCGAGGGCAGGCGAAGGGGTTGGGGGGGGGGGGAATCGTGGTGCGATGCGAACGGTGATGGGTGTCGTCCAAGTAGCAATGTGGTGGGTGTGGGCAGTTCCTCGCACAGGGAAGGGTGAGAATGGGTGGGGTGACTTGCTTAGGGCTACGGCGGGGGGAGGGACGACTACGGGTAGGGGCGAGGCGTTGCGAGCAGGTGGCAGGGGGGCTATGGCAGTTTGAGAGGCGGTCTGTGTGTGGGGGGGGGTGACGACCATTTGTGGCCAATGGTGGGGGTGACCAGGCGAGAAGGTGCTCGCGGCAGGGGGCGACGGACGGCAAATGCTGCTCACGACGGTGGGGAGGGGCGATGACAGTGCTCGCAGTGGTGGTGGGTTGACTTTTTGAGAGAGAGTGTGGGAGAGATAATGAGAGAGAGAGTGAGAATGGACATGAGAAAGAGAAAGAAAAAGAGAGAGGGGGAGGGAGAATGAATGAATGAGGAAGAAGAGAGGTGGGCAGGCAAATACATTGGGCCGTGCAAAATTAAACCATTTGTTTTGTCAAAAAATTGAAAGAAGGTGAAGACGGGAAAGCTAGCAAATTGATGAATTTACCCTCCAAATTGACGAAGCTAACGTGCACCTTCGTTAAAGAAGGTGCACAAAATCGCACTCCATTGTACTGCCAGGACTTGTTCATGGGGAATCCTATGCTTGACACTAATTGAACCTATTGTAGGGTTGATTTTAAATAGGTAACTAATAGCTATAAAGGGATCAATATGTGGACAAGTTTTGGCACTAAAAGTAAATTTATTCGTAGTTGAAATTGTGAAATTAAAAAGAGGTGCTCCACACGAATACCTTGTACCTATAAAGGGATTAATATGTGGATGTCATTTGTTTGAGTCAATAAAGATGAAATTTTTGTGAGATATTAATATTAAAGATAAAATTTTTGGATTTAAGGGTGATTAAGACAGCTTTATGTACAAGTCAATAAATTTTAAATATGGAATGTAACGGATAATAGAAAATAAAAGGAACCCTCAGTGTCAAAAGTTAAAAATTTAGTTTACAATTAAAAATACACTAAAAATTCAGCATTTTTCAGCAATTTACCCATATTTCTATTTGAAAACTTTGCCAAAATGATTTAAGATTAAAAATGTTGCGATCATAATTCAAGTAGTTACGATCCTTATTAGCAATTCAGTCAACACGAGAAAAAATTCAAGACGACAAAAGTATACATATTATTCTGCTTGATATATTTTAAATATGATCAAAAATTTAGATAAACATTCGTCATATGAAAAATATTTAGGAGAGACTTAATTCGTGTTTAGTATGATTCAACTAAATAAATCTGACAATAAAAATTTGACATATTCTATATATATGCACACAAATATATTCTTAATAAATAAGTAAATAATTCATTAAACAGAAAAATATAATTTTATATTTTCACCAATATTATAAAATGACAAAGATGAGAGATATGTATGGAGATGGATGAATAATAATGTTCATTAATATTTAATAAAAATAAAAGAAGAAGAGGGTGAAAAATGAGAAACTGAAAACCTTGTTAGCACAGAGATGTTCCTTTAATGTTAGATTATAAATACATTGAATAATGGGGTTATCATGAGCCACTAGCCACAACAATAATTAAAAAACTTTCTTGGTCAAAATCTACTACACGTGGTCTTATGGGAGCAGGTAATGAATTTTTCAGCTGAATTTTTGAAAAATTCAGTTAATACACGTTTTATATTTTTTAGATTTAAAATATATGAATTATTTTGAATATTTTAAAAATATGTAAATATAATACTTTTAATAAAAATACAAAATAATTTACATATAATATGCAAATAATTTGACAAATTACTAGCAAGAGTTACGATAAAATCTTTTATATGACTGGCCCAACTTTAATTTGATAAATAGTAATTTAAATGTCTATCAGTTAAGACGTGGCAAAGTGGTATGAGTACTCTTCGATTGTCACACACTAAAATCTGTCTCCTTGAAACTCAGTCCAAACCCATCCTTAATCTTTCCCCCTCCATCCTCAAATCTCCACCACATCACCATTTGCCAGTAAAATATGAGCACTTACCTAAAATAATAATATCAATTGTCTTCCTCTCATCAAACATACATGGAGAGTCGAGTGGAGAGATAGAGAGCATTTCAAGTGATGCCAGGAAGCCATTCTCGAAAGACCTCCAGCCAACGATTTGGATTGAACTGAGGCTCCTTTTTCAACTCGTCGCTTCAGTTATATTTGTGTACATGATGAACTATTACATGTTGAGGTCAACGTAGGTGTTTTGGGGCCACCTGGGCAATCTGGAGCTCACCACCGCCTCCTATTTGTTAAAAAAGTCAAACTTTAGATACATTTTCTTAGATGTGCTTGTATATACACGGGTGACTTCACATACATCTTTACAAGTTAAAAATCTTCCATCATCAGTCATTTCACTATTGTCAAGAAGGATGATGCCAAAAGTAATCTTACCAATTTATGGGCTTCTTCATGTGGTTGCTATCCTCATCCCTATTAGAAAAAGATAACAAGTTAATACCCATTGGGTTTGAGAATGGAACAAATTAAAGAGTACATAAAATAAAATAATGTGAGTGAATATACAGTGAGTGTCCAAAAATTGTGTAAAATTTTATAATTTTACCTTAGCTCAAAAATTGCATTAAGATCTGTGATTTCAATCTCTTGATCTCCTACACTGGCTTGTATCTCCCACGGTGGCAAGCAAATTTTTCCAGAAGCAAAGGTCTTCATTTTTGGACAATTCCACATTTTAACTTTGCGCAATGATGGAAAGTTAAATGAAGCACTTTCATCATTGCAAATGTTTTTTAGGTTTGGTAGGTCAAAGAAAACCAACTCTTTTAATTGTGGAAATTCAATATGGCAAGTTGCCTTCTCTTCCCTTGCGAAATTAATATTATTCTCTTCAATAATAATAATCTCTTCCATTATTTCACAAGATACCACTGATAGACTTTCTAGGTGTTGAAGAGTCGTGGCCACAGAATACGTAAACAAACTTTTTAGTTGGAGACACTTTTTGATATATATATCTTTTAAGCTTTGCGCAATAAATGTCTCCAAATTTTGCAATCGTGGGAGCATATTTGAAGGGAACACATTTTCCAAATTATCACAGTTGCATATGTGCACATTCGTCAATTGAGAAAAAGATACTCTACTTGATCCTTTCGAGGATTCAATCATTTGCTTGTTCCAAATATTTTCTACTGATAGCTTCCCAATCATCAAATTCTTTAAGACGGGAAAAGAAACCTGTCATATAAAATTTAATATTAGGCCATATACTTTTATATTTTAATTTTTGATTTTATTGTTATCAACACACAATACAAATAGAAAGAAAATATTTTCTTAAATGATAAAAACAGAAAGTAGTAGTTAACTCATCCTAACTTTATTTTCTTAAATGATAAAAAAAATATTTTAATGAATAAAATAATTCTATTGGTGACATGTTATCAAACAACACTCCAAAGAAATTATTTAAAAAAAAAATAGATAGCATGTTAAAATTTAATATATACCTTTTCATTAAAGATAGATTTTGCTGTTGTAGTCCAATTTGAAGGATTTCCCTCAATTGTTGTCATCTCCATTTTGGGACAGAAGCTTTTAAATTGTGGAAGCCCTTTCAAATATATCTCTGTCAACTGATTGAAAATAATTGCTTCATCAGTTACAACCTCCTCTTCATGATAATAATCTCCAACTCCAATTATATGTTCCATTTTGCTACAATTATATACTTGTAGTATGTCGAGTTGTTGGAGTGCTCTGGCGTGGGATGGCAAAAAGAGATATTTAATGCTATCACATCTATAAATAACTAAAGTGACTAATTTACTAAAAGATCTCCCACCACTTGCTTCATCAGTTACAACCTCCTCTTCCTGATAATAATCTCCTACTCCAATTATATATTCCATTTTGCTACACAGATGTACTTGTAGTGTTTGGAGTTGTTGGAGTGCTCTGGCGCAGGATGGCAAAAAGAGATATTTAATGCTATCACATCCATAAATATCTAAAGTGACTAAATTACTAAAAGATCTCCCACCACTTGGTGTAACGAGTAGTTGTGGTAGATATCTCAAGTCTTGAATACCTGACAACCTCAACACACCAACTTTGTCCATCAAATGACGAAATCCATCATCCATATGGTGAATATCATAAATACCCAAAACATTTAGGGATTCATTACTATCGGGGCACCAACCAATAAATATGGCAAAATTAATCAATTTCTTAAACAACTCGGGGCATTCTTGCACCATAATTCTGGAACTTTTTTCTGAAATACCAACATGCAAAATTGTTAATTGAGTCAATGATCTCAGCTCAGCAATGCTCGCATAACTCATT
Organism: Diospyros kaki; assembly: GCA_036245055.1. Lineage (NCBI taxonomy): Eukaryota > Viridiplantae > Streptophyta > Magnoliopsida > Ericales > Ebenaceae > Diospyros > Diospyros kaki. The sequence continues at coordinate 10,007,440 of BSEG01000010.1, forward strand.
CCCCCATCCCATCCCATAAAGCTATTTGTAACATATAACTCTTCTAGATTGATCAAATTGGCTATCACACCCTTTGGAATCACCTTTAGCCTGTTGCATTTTCTTAGATCTAAGCACCGCAAACGAGTCAATTCTCCAATCTCTTGTGGCAACTCCTTTATCCAAGATCCCTTAAAGCTAAGTATCTCAATGTAATTCTTTAGATTTCGAATTATAGCTAGGCCTTCCAATACTTCAAAATTATTTACACATAACATCCGAAGATGATCCAACTCGAAAACCAGTGATGGGAGGTCCAACAATATGCCTTCCAAATCTAAAACTCTTGCCCCCTTCATGCCTTGAAAGAAATCATTTGGAATTTTATGTGAAGATTTTCCAGGAAATAAATGAAATTTAGGTGAAGATTCTCCAAGCTTCAACACAAGGGTATGCATTAGGGGACAATGGAGCACACCGTAAGGAAAATGAATGTTGTCATCATTGATCCTCAATGAGATTGCTGTGTGATGTTTCCAGGCATCCTTCTCTGGCCACTTTTGAATATCGTGATCTACAATGAACAGTTGTTGCCCTGGCCAATCACGACCACCTCCCTGTTCTGTTTGCTTCTCATCTGTGATAGAAATTGCAAGGTCACGAATAACGTCATGCATTTTAACACAATTCTCATATACTCCATTTAGCAACAAGCAGGACTTTTTCAGCTTCTTAACCATGGCGTGTACTATATTTCTTGCAACTTTCAGCGTTTCCACCTTTCTAAGGAACCCCAAGGCAAAGCTATATCTAACTAAGTCATCAATATCAATATCAGCATCTTCGGGGAACAAACAGCAGAGCAAGAAGCACGACCTTGCTTCCTCGTCTTTTAGAAACTCATAGCTCCACTTCAAGGGGGTATAATCCTTTGGATCACTTCCTTCAATGTATTTTAGGGGGGAATTCTTTAATTTGTGAAGTGCATTGTGCCACTCAAACTCTTCCTCATCCCTTAATGCAGCTCCAACTGCAACTATAGCAATGGGCAGACCTCCACATCTCTCGCTTACCTTTCTTGCTATCGATTCATCGACTCCAAAATCCCCTGTCACCTTTGTAAACAACTCCCATGCTTCGTTCTTCTCCAAGTACCCAATGGAAAAATATGGACAAACGCCCATCACTTTGAAGACCTCTTCTCTACGCGAAGTTAGCAAAATTTTGCAATTGTTGTGGCTAGGGCCCGAAATAGGAATTCCAATTGAATTCAAGTCTAGTCGTTGCCAAAGGTCATCCAATATTACCAATATCTTCTTCCCGTTTAACAATGTCTTTCGTAACTCATCCGCTCTTCCTGAGTCACTTTTTTCTACAGACTTGAGATCCAATTGAGGTACAAGCTCCTTTTGTACTTTTGAGGTGCTTGGATCTTTTGACACAACTGCTATCACAATCTTATCAAAAATTCCTAGATTCTTAACTTCTTTGGCAACCTCTTTCACCATCGTCGTCTTCCCAGCACCACCAGGCCCATGGACCCCAATCAATTTAACCCTAGAATCCTTCAAAGCCTCTATGACACTGGCAAAAACCAAAGCTCTCGATCCAAACATGGTGTAATACTGAGAAGAATCAAATTGAGGCTCCCACTGGAAAGGTGCATCGCGTGCCACTGGCGACTTCTCTAGCCGGTCACCCTTACTTACCAGATCAATGACCTTCGACTTCAACTTGTCAGCTTCCATACCTCTCTTGTGACGCCACATTAAGTTGAATGATTCTCTGTTTTCTTGTTGACCCAGTAAGTTGGCGATGTCTCGTTCCATGCCTTCTGATTCTCTGTTTTCTTGTTGACCCAGAAAGTTGGCGATCTCTCGTTCCATGCCTTCTGCGTCCTTAAGCCAACTGGAGACCTCAGTTTCAATGGTTTTCCCATTGTTTTTGGCTCTATTCACCATTCCCTGGATTCTCTCCTTTTTTTCACAGAGCCTCCTATTTTGTTGTTCGAGTTGCTGGACCTCGTTCTTGTATTGAATGACATAAGCCCACACATGCCTAATCACGGGTTCTACGAGAAAACCGAGAATCTTCCCCACACATGCATCCATGATGTTTGTCAAAATCAAAGTCCTCCCGTCCTGTGAAATGAGATTTCAAAGAGGTAGCTATATATGTGTGTGTGTGTGTATGTGTGTGTGTGTGTGTGTGTCTGGAGATTAAGAAGAAGAAGAAAATCCAAACAATATTCTTCTTTCTTTCTTTCTTTATTCTATTTAGGTTGGTTCCATTCGAATTCATTTCTTGATTCAACTGCCAATGAAAAAAAAAAAGAAAGAAAGAAAGAGAGAGAAAGAGAAACTCACCCGTTCTTGCTTTTGAGTCTCCTCCGAATCCGATTTAAGAGACAGATGAACAAACTGTTAACCCATGGTGTTGCCACTCAGCAAGTTAATCATCAAAACATATATGCAGAGAGAGAGAGAGAGAGAATTAAGGAACAGATGAATAGATACCTCGTCTGAAAGGAGAGGAAGCAGCTGGAGAGACAGAAGAGAGAGGTGTTCCTGTAAAGTAAAAAAATTAAAGGGAAAATAAAGAGAAGAGAATAATAATAAGAAACGGAGTAATTGGTGCTGTTGGTGTGTTTGAGATGTACCTAATCTTCAACCAAAGCTTTTGGATCTCACATCCACCACAGCATGCAGGGGAGACGACGAAGCTCCATTCCGGCCAGAGGAAAGAGATGTTGTTTGGCAATAGTAAAGACGCTTCCTTCAGCGTTTAAAGCCACAATCCGCGGAATTGGAAAGCATCTCTTTGACAGAGCTAACTTTGGCTGTGCAAAGGACAATAAAAAAGCTACTTTCCGCGTTGGCAATAGTAAGTAAAGATGCGCGTGAACGCAAAGGTGACGAAGACTACCATCCAAAAATAAAGTAAAATATATATCAATTAAAGTTATAATATAAAAATTTTAAAAATATTATCACACAAGATTTAAATGTGTATTAAGTAATATTAATTATCTTATAATTAAAAACTTTATGTAACAATATTAATACGAATTTATGATAAAAAAAAAAAAGAAAACTCGTCAAATATTTAAATTAAAAATTAAACATAATTATCTATATATAAATAACTGATAGATAACATTTAAATAAAATTAAAAAAAGATAATATTAGTAATTTGCTAGAGCAAGCCAAATATTTTGGCCTTTTCAAGGTTATTGTTGCTGGTTTAAGGATTTTGGATGTCTTTTATCATTCTATTTACGTCATATTTAATGGAAGATTATTTAATATAAAATTTTCTAATAAAGTAAATATATTAAAATATTAACATAAAATTGTCAACAAAAATTAAAACTTCATGTGAAATGCTTTTCAATAAAAATTCGTACATGCCCATTTATTAGTAAAATAAAAATATTATATTAAAATATAAAAATAACTTACATAAAAAATTTTCATAAAATATATAATTATATAAATATGTCACCAATGATGCATTAGATGACAATAATAGTGATAATCATAGTGCATTTCTCTCCCCTCACATCCTGTCCCGTCTCATTGCTTACATTTTTTTTCTCTTCACATGGCTTGTCTGCACTATGTTTTGTCTCATTGCTTGCTTTTCTTTCTCCTCACATGCATTGTCTGTTCTACTTTTTCTTTCTCTCTCACATCTTATCGCTTGCTTTTCTCTTGCTCGTATCCAATGCTATAATTGACTCCATAGTAGACTTTGTATTGATTATTTTGGAGTAATTTTATTTGATATTTTTATACCAATTAAGCAATCGTGTTTTAACGGGATTTAAAAAAATAGAATATAAAAATATTTTAAATATGAATATTTTTTATTATATTTATTAATTTTATCTGATATTTTCAAAAATATATATATATATAATTTTTTATATAAAATTATTTAGATAAATTTATACTTTACAACTAAGAAAAAGTAACTCATATATCTTTCAATATATTCTAAAAAATTTAACAAATAATTTGATAAAAATTTTGAAATACTTCATAATCTTATATTGATTATAGATATTTTAATTTAAAAAATATTTTAATTTTATTTTAATATAATTTTATCTTGTTTATTTTAATAAAATTTATTAAATATATAATATAATATATTAATGTTACATTGTAAAGTGAGGAACGATTGAATGTCTCTTCTTAAACGAGAGGAAGTAGCTGGAGAGACAGAAGAGAGAGGTGAGTAGCTCTTACATAAAGTAGAAATTAAAGGAAAAATAGAGAGAAGAGAATAATATGAAGAAACTTAGTTAGAGCATCTTCGGAGGGAGTTATTATTTTGGGTGTTAAATTATTGATTTATAATCTTAAATAGTGTTATGACACCTTTAAATTGTTCATCTGGTTTAATGGCAGGTTACAAAATAAGGGTGTTATTTTAATATTTTTTATTAAAAAAGTAATTAAAATTTTAAATTTCAAATTTCAAATTTTGACTGCTGAAGTTCAAATTTCAAAATTTAACTGCTAAAATAAAAATTCAAAAATTTCAAATTCATCTATAAATATGATATTTTTTCTTATATTTTCATTCATCTATATTACATTCTCTCTATAAAATCATTCATCCATCTATATAAATCGTTATCCTAATATTTTAGAAGAGACCTTCAATATTGAGAAAGAAGATGATGATCAATTGGATATATTATATGATTCAACTAGAAGGGTCTAGTCATAGACGAGTAAGAAGACATCGTGATTTTGTTGCAGACTATAAAACAATTAATCATGGTAGAGTTGAAGGCCACGAAAAACTCTACCACGACTATTTTGCTACCTCTTGTGTATATGAAATTTTTTTTCAAAAGAAATTCTGAATGAACGTCTTCTTTTTTCCAAATTGCAATTGAAGTTGAACAATATGATCCAAGCTTTTGAATCTCAGATACACCACAGCATGCAAGGCAGACGACGAAGCTCCATTCCAGAGGAAAGAGATGTTGTTTGGCAATAGTAAAAGATGCTTCCTTCCGCGTTAAAGCCATAATCAGCAGATAGAGCTAACTTTGACTGTGCGAGGGACAAAAAGAAAGCTACTTTCCGCGTTGGCAATAGTAAGTAAAGATGGATGCGCGTGAACGCAAAGGTGACAAAGACTACCAACCAAAATTAAAGTAAAATATATATCAATTAAAGTTATAATATAAAAATTTTAAAAATATTATGACATAAGCCTTAATAAATTTAAATGTGTATTAAGTAATATTAATTATCTTATAATTAAAAATTTTATGTAACAATATTAACACAAATTATGATAAAAATAAAATAAAACTTGTCAAATATTTAAATTAAAAATTAAACATAATTATTTATATATAAATAAATGATAGATAACATTGAAAAAAAATTGAAAAGAGATAATATTATTAATTTACTAGAGCAAGCCAAATATTGTGGCCTTTTCAAGGTTATTGTTGCCGGTCCAAAGATTTTGGATGTCTTCATCATTCTAAATACATCCTCTTTTATGGTAGATTATTTAATATAAAATTGTTTAATGAGATAAATATATAAAAATATTAACATAAAATTGTCAACAAAAATTAAAACTTCATGTGAAATGCTTTTCAATAAAAATGTGCACGTGCTCATTTAATAGTAAAATAAAAATATTTTATATTTAAATATAAAAATAACTTAAAAAAAAATTTCATAAAATATATAATTATATAAATATGTTACCAACAATAGAATTGAGACACTTAAATGGAGCATTCGATGACAATAACAGTGATAATGAAAGTGAGACAATGCCATATCCTTTATTTGAGGTGGGAATTTAAATCTTGGGATAATTTTGATATTTTATTTAATTTTTTCCTTTTTCTCACTCATGTGTGGGTTAAATTTTTTATTAAATATTAAATGTAATTAATTAATAAGAAATAAAAGATAAGCTAAATATTTTGTCCTTTTACCTCTTTCCAAGTGCTCTCTCTCTCTCTTATTGCTTGCATTTTTTTCTCCTCACATCCTGTCATATCCTGTCTCATTGTTTGTTTTTACTTTCTCTCTCATCTTATTGATTGCTTTTCTCTTTACTCGTATCGAATGCTATGATTGACTCCATAGCAGACCTTGTATTGTTTAATTTGGAGTAATTTGATTTGATGTTTTTATATCAATTAAGTTATCATTTTTTAATGAGATTTAAAAAAATAGAATATAAAAATATTTTAAATATAAATATTTTTTATTATATTTATTAATTTTATCTAAAAAATTTTTTAAAAAGTTACATAATTTTTTATATGAAATTTTTAGATAAATTTATACTTTACAATTAAAAAAATAACCTATACACCTTTCAATACATTTTAAAAAATTTAATAAAAATTTTAAAATATTTCATAATCTTATATTAACTATAGATATTTTGATTTAGAAAATATTTTAATATTATCTTAATATAATTTTATCTTATTTATTTTAACAAAATTTACTAAATATATTAATATATTAATGTTACATTGTAAAGTCAGGAACAATTGAATGTCACTTCTTAAACGTTGGAGAAAATATCGTCGTCGGCTGGTGAAAGCTCCCACATGCAACAGCGTTAAAATTCATGTTGGCTCTCTTGAGTAGCGTTTACTCCTGCCCACTTCTGTAATGGGTGGGAGGAAAGTTAAAGATGCTTTTGAGGATACTCCAGTCAAAGAGATAAAAGAGTGCAAATGCTAAGATGGCCCCCACGCGGCGCTAGCGGCAGACAGGGTTCAAGAGGGTTCATGTGAGGCTGTTGCAGAGTCTCCAAGTGAATCCATAACACTTGGGGACCATCTCCAACGTTCGGGCCAAATTTTCATTAAGTCAAAAATTAAAAAGAAAATTATAAAAAGAAAATCATTGAATCATCTCTCAGGAATCTCTCTATCCAGCTATTTCTTTCTTTAAAATTTTTGAAAAGTTTCAAATGACTCTCTATAATTAAGGAATAAAACTTTGTTCCTCAACTCTATTTCTCTAATGACTCTTTATTGTTGGCCTTAAAATTTGAAGAAGACGTCGGTGACGATCAGAGCAAGAACGACTATTGGCGGCAACGACGAGAAGCAATAACAGCGATGGCAAGGAGCAGTAGTGGCGGTGGACAATAGCAACGATGACTAGAATGAGAGTCGGATCTAGTGTCGACAATGCGAAGTAGGTCGTCTTCTCCGAGTTGAATGATGACCAAATCGAGTTGTGTATGTGTATATTGAACGAGAACCAAATCGATGTGTATATTTGTATATGTGCAGGCCAGATATTTATTAATTTTATCTGATAATTTTTTTTAAAAATTATATAATTTTTTATATAAGATTATTTATATAAATTTATACTTTACAATTAAAACAAAATAACTCATATATCTTTCAATACATTCTAAAAATTTTAATAAATAATTTAATAAAAATTTTAAAATATTTTATAACCTTATATTCATTATAAATATCTTAATTTAAAAAATATTTTAATATTATTTTATTTTATTTACTTTCACAAAATTTACTAAATATATATAATATAATATATTAATGTTACATTGTAAAATGAGGAACAGCTGCTTCTTCTCAGACGAGAGGAAGCAGCTGGAGAGACAGAAGAGAGAATGAGTGGCTCTTATATAAAGTAGAAATTAAAGGGAAAATAGAGAGAAGAGAATAAGAAGAAGAAACTGAGTAGTTATTACTGCTGGTGTGTTTGAGATGTACTGAATCTTCAACCAAAGCTTTTGGATCTCAGATTCACTCCCAAGGTATACCTAATCTTCAACCAAAGCAAGCAAGCAGAGGAATCACCTTCCGCGTTTTGCAATAGTAAAGATGCGCGTATAACCCACCCAAACCCAAGTTAGAGAGAGAAGCTCTCGGCTGCAATGAGGGAACTCACTGGCAGACGCTTGGGATTAAGGCCGAGTCCTTTGTCTTGCTGATTTCTGGAAATCCAGAGGCTTCAGCTCGGATTTTTGAAGGGAGGTATAAGGTTATTTAAGGATTTCCAGTCGGGTGGTAAGGTTTTACGCAGGTTTGGCATTTGAATTTTTCGATTTTCCCGCCCAAGGCTTGGTTCAAATTTTTGCTGGAACGGAAGCTTGTCGACGTCGGATTCGGGCATCTCCACGTATTGGCAGTCCGTTTCCACGGTCTTTGGTGGTAGCCACGGTCTTTGGGGGTCCCCGATTCATTCTCCATGTCGTCGGCTGGTGAAAGCTCCCACAAGCGACAGCGTTAAAATTCCTGTTGGCTCTCTTGAGTAGCCTTTACTCCTGCCCACTTCTGTAATTGGTAGGAGGAAAGTTAAAGCTGCTTTTGAGGAGATTCCAGTCAAAGAGATAAAGAATGCAAATGTTAAGGTGGCCCCCCATGCGGCGTTAGCGACAAACAGCGTTCAGGAGGGTTCATGTGTGGCTGTTGTAGAGTCTCCAAGTTTATCCATAACACTTGCGGACCTGGGTCTGAGGCCATCTCCAACGTTGGGGTCAAATTTTCGTTGAGATGTAAGGAGGAAATTATTGAATCACCTTCAACGGGTCTTCTTATCGAGCAATTTCTTTCCTAAATTTTTATGAAGCTTCAAATAGTTCCCTATAATTGAAGAGTAAAATTTTACTCCTCAACTCTATTTCTCCAACGACTCTCTATTGCTAGCCTTGAAATTTGAAGAAGACGTCGGTGACGAGCAGGAGTAGGAGAAGCTACTGGTGGCAATGACGAGGAGCAACAGTAGTGGCCGCAAGGAGCAGCAGCGGTGGCCAGTAGTAACGACGACCAGAACGACGGCCGGATCTAGTGTCAACGACGAAGAGCAGGTCATCTTCTCCGAGCTGAATGAGAATCAGATCGATTTGTGTGTGTATATTTAACGAGGACCAAATCGATGTGCATATTTATATATGTGTAGGTTGAATCGATTTGTTCGATTGTTTGGGGAATTTTTTGTGGAATTAATCGATCTGTGTATTTTTTGTATTTATTTATTGATTTGTGTATTTAATTATTGATTTTGTGTATATGTATATTTGATTATTTTGTATATTTAATTTTTAATTTTATTTATATGTGTATCTGATTATTTTGTATGTTTAGTTTTTAATTTGTATATTTAATTATTGATTTTTTTGTATGTATTAAAATTATAAATAAAGTAAAATAATTAGAATTGAAGTTTATAAAAATAAATAAATGAAGAAATAGAAAAGAGAATAGAGAGTGTGGATTGAAGCACACACAACTTTCGAAGCTAAGTTAAAAATAAAAAATAATATATTTATAATATAATAAAGAGTGAGATAGAAGGTGGGATGGGAATGGCCTAAGGGGTCTTCCAAATAAATGCAAGGTGTTAAAGTCAAAAACACCTTGGGTGGGGCTTTTTAAATCCAACAGACAATAGGAACGTGGGTTATTGCTCCAGGCAGTTGAAAATCAAGGGGATAACGTCATTCTGGAGGCTCATGACGTTGACGATGTTGAGGATGCCTGGGGGTTTTGCCTTGTAGGGTTCTTCGTTGTAGATTTTCAGGGAAAAAAGCTCTCCTAAAGCTACGTGAGTCTTGGAAAGTAAGATTTAATTATTTTGCGCATTCGAGTGGTTGGCTCGTTTTCGAATTCGAAGATGAAGTCTCAAGGGAAAAGGTCTTAGCTGGGGGCCCTTATGCGGTGTTTGAAAGGCCATTGATGCTGAAAGCGATGCCAGCGTACTTCGATTTCAAGGATACAAGTGTATCTACTGTAACAGCCCGCCTTCTCAGGCGTGTTATGCCTTAGGAAATTAGGTCCATTTTTTCTTTCTAATTCCATTATTCTCAAAATTTCCTAAGACCATATCTAGTGCTAGACAAAATGTTTACACTAGAAATTAAATACAAAGCGGAAGCTGAATCGAACCTGCTCATGACAATAAATATATGAATAATTGGACATAGCATTTATTACTAAATTATTACATAAGCTACTGAAATACAACAAATGTACATAATGCCTAAACTATTTATATTATAACATAACATGGCACATTTCCTCATCTCCTGACGTCTCGCGTCACTACACATCTCCAACCTCGGTATCAACACTGCAAGTCCCGACTGGAACGTTGAATGTTCTAGGGGCGAACCCAAGTCAGATGATGAAACATCTAAGTAAGGGTATATAATGCTATGTCATGTGTGTATGTAATGTCTTTCATCGTAGGTGTCAACTGCACCTCTTATGCTGCCTACCATTTTAGCGGCCCCTCCTTCGAAGCCGGGGTGTATAGGTGCACCTTTGGTAAGGCAGCGGTGCTAGTTCGTACTCCCTACGGCCTCATATGCGTGTGATCAATGACATCAACATGTACTTATGCATATCATACTCATGTCATGGATGCAATCTATGTGATGGGTACATTTCATAGTATGTCAAGCTGATAGAAACATTTTCGAAAATATAATCATTTTAAGCTTGAAACAGTATACTTACAGTTAAGTCGCCTTGAAAGACGTGACAGTCTCGAAATTCGTGTCGAGCGGCTACTTCTTGCCCTCAGAGATTCCTAGACATTAAACTTATTTTTAGAATATCATTTTACTATTTTTTCATAATTTTTTTTATTTTTAAATCTTATTTCTTCAAGAATTACATAAAAATTATCTAGTATTTCATAAAATCTAATTTATCTTTACTAATATCCCTTATAAAATATTTCTATCATTCTGGAATTTTCATGGAATTTTCCAACTTAAATTCCTATTTTTCCCTTATTTCCTAATAGCTAAATATATAATTATTACATAATAATTATCTAATCTTTCATTTTATTCAATTTATTTTCACTAATATTTCTTAAATAATACTTCTAACATTCTGAAATTTTCTTGGAGTTTTTTGAATTAAAAATCTTATTTTTCTTTATTTCCATAATAGAAAAATCTACTTAAATAATTAATAAATTTAGCATTTCCAGAAAATTTCTTCACCAATAAATCATAAACAATATTTCAGATTTAATAAAAAAATTTCAAAATTTTATTTCTTTTATTTGCATTTTTCTTTTATTTCTTTTCTTTTCTATTTTTTTTTCTTTTCTTTATTTTCTGACGGACGCGTGGGCAGCACGCGCCGTCTTCCTACTCGCGGGCGCGTGCAGCCACGCGCCCGTGCTAGTTCTTCTTCTCCGGTGGTCCTTCGGCCACCAGCTGTAACAGCCCACCTTTTTAAGGCGTGTTATGCCTTAGAAAATTTGGTCTTATTTATTTATTTATTTATTTTCTAAATTACATTACTCCCGAAATTCCCTAAGACCTATCTAGTGCTTAATTTACACACTAGAGATAAATACAATTTTATAAAGCGAAAGCTGAATCGAACCTCCTCATGGCAATACATACATGAATAACTAAACATAGCATTTATTACAAAGTTATTACATAAGCTTCTGAAAATAAAACAAATGTACTTAATTCTCAACTATTCATATTACAACATAACATGGCTCATTTCCTCGTTTCTTGAAGTCTTGCGTCATTATACTATCTCCAACCTCGGTATCATCACTGCAAGTCCCGACTGGAATGTTGAATGTTCCAGAGGCGAACCCAAGTTAGATGATAAACCATCTAAGTAAGGGTACATAATGTTATGTCATGTGTGTATGCAATGTCTTTTATCGTAGGTGTCAACTGCACCTCTCATGCTACCCACCATTTTAGCGGCCACCTCTTTCGAAGCCGGGGTGTATGGGTGCACCCTTGGTAAGGCAGCGGTGCCAGTTCGTACTCCCTACAGCCTCATATGCGTGTGATCAATGATATCAACGTGTATTTATACATTTCATAGTCATGTATGCATTCTACGTGATAGATACATATCAGGGCATGCCAATATGATGAAAACATTTTTAGGGAAGTGTAACATCCCGATCGAGCGATAGGAAGAATCGAAACAACTTACCCTGATGGGCCTACGTGAACTTCCCAGGGGGGTCACCCATGTAACATCCCATTCGAGTGATAGGAAGAACCGGAACAACTTACCCTGATGGGCCTACACGAACTTCCCAGGGGGGTCACCCATCCCTGGATTACCCCAGGTCAAGCACGCTTAACTTGGGAGTTCTTTGCCAACATTCAGCCCAAAAGGTATCCAGCTGGTGTTGTTTCCTTTCTTACACTATCCTCGATATATTCTAACTTCTCTGGGCTCTCGAGGTATTACATTCTCCCCCCCTTAAGCACATGACGTCCTCGTCATGCGACCTTACAACTGGTCTCAGATCTCCCCCCGTGCATGGCCGATGTGGGATTCGCCTAAGGTGCCTACACGCACCCCCCATAGGGGCCTCACACCCCCCTCGGGACTCAGCCTCCTTGCTGAGGTTTGCCCCACCACCGCGCTCAGAGGCTCGGGGGTCGGCTCTGATACCACCTGTAACATCCCATTCGAGTGATAGGAAAGACCGGAACAATTTACCCTGATGGGCCTACACGAACTTCCCAGGGGGGTCACCCATCCCTGGATTACCCTAGGTCAAGCACGCTTAACTTGGGAGTTCTTTGCCAACATTCAGCCCAAAAGGTATCCAGCTGGTGTTGTTTCCTTTCTTACACTATCCTCGATATATTCTAACTTCTCTGGGCTCTCGAGGTATTACAACCCATCCCTGGATTACCCCAGGTCAAGCACGCTTAACATGGGAGTTCTTTGCCAACATTCAGCCCAAAAGGTATCCAGCTGGTGTTGTTTCCTTTCTTACACTATCCTCGATATATTCTAACTTCTCTGGGCTCTCGGGGTATTACATTCTCCCCCCCTTAAGCACATGACGTCCTCGTCATGCGACCTTACAACCGGTCCCAGATCTCCCCCCGTGCATGGCCGATGTGGGATTCGCCTAAGGTGCCTACACGCACCCCCCATAGGGGCCTCACACCCCCTTCGGGACTCAGTCTCCTTGCTGAGGTTTGCCCCACCACCGCGCTCAGAGGCTCGGGGGTCGGCTCTGATACCACCTGTAACGACCCGATCGAGCGATAGGAAGGACCGGAACAACTTACCCTGATGGGCCTACACGAACTTCCCAGGGGGGTCACCCATCCCTGGATTACCCCAGGTCAAGCACGCTTAACTTGGGAGTTCTTTGCCAACATTCAGCCCAAAAGGTATCCAACTGGTGTTGTTTCCTTTCTTACACTATCCTCGATATATTCTAACTTCTCTGGGCTCTCGGGGTATTACATTCTCCCCCCCTTAAGCACATGACGTCCTCGTCATGCGACCTTACAACCGGTCCCAGATCTCCCCCCGTGCATGGTCGATGTGGGAATCGCCTAAGGTGCCTACACGCACCCCCCATAGGGGCCTCACACCCTCCTCGGGACTCAGCCTCCTCGCTGAGGTTTGCCCCACCACCGCGCTCAGAGGCTCGGGGGTTGGCTCTGATACCACCTGTAACATCTCATTCGAGTGATAGGAAGGACCGGAACAACTTACCCTGATGGGCCTACACGAACTTCCCAGGGATGTAATACCTCGAGAGCCCAGAGAAGTTAGAATATATCGAGGATAGTGTAAGAAAGGAAACAACACCAGCTGGATACCTTTTGGGCTGAATGTTGGCAAAGAACTCCCAAGTTAAGCGTGCTTGACCTGGGGTAATCCAGGGATGGGTGACCCCCCTGGGAAGTTCGTGTAGGCCCATCAGGGTAAGTTGTTCCGGTCCTTCCTATCACTCGAATGGGATGTTACAGGAAGTACCACTTACCTTCTCAAGCTTATCGAGCTACCTCGATATCCTCGTCTTACCTCTTGCATCGCCTCGATTTGCGTGCCATCCTCAAAATTTGCACGAGTCTCTTCAAATTCAACCTTAAAGCATCCTAATCACCATAATTATTTAAATAAACATTAAAACCTATTTTTTCATAATTTATGGCATTTTCTATAATTTTCTCTCTATTTCTTCCTATTTTTTCTTAATAATTTCAAATTAAATATTTCTAAAAATATTTTCTCAAATATTTCACTACGAAAATTCATAAAATAATATTTTAGAATTTCTAAATTTTTTTTTTAGAAATTTTACTCACATTAACTTAGCATCCTCGATTTCCTCGATATGCGTGCCGTATTCTCGAAAAAGTGCCCGAACCGTTTTTCTCACCAAAATCTCCAAGATATAACCGAAATATAGTTTTCTATCTTTTGGGATTTTCTAAGATTTTCCCCCATCATTTTCTTATTTTTTCTTCTTCTTTTTTTTTTCTTTTCTTTTTTTTTTCTTTCTTCTTCACTATTCATCTTCTTCCTCATTTCTTTCTGCAACTCCAGCGCCTTGCTTCTTCTCTTTTCTTCTCTTCTCTTTCTTTCTTTTCTTCTCCCTTATCTTCTTCTTCTTCTTCTTCTTCTTCTTCTTCCTTTTCTTCTCTTCTCCTTTCTCTCCTTTCTTCTTTCTTCTTCCTCTGCATCTTGCGCCTGCAACTAGCACCTGCGCCCGCCGCTGCCCACGAGCCGCCGTTGCCTTTGCCGACTGCTGGTGCCTCCCGACGGCCGAGCACCGGTCTCTGGCCTTGCTGGAAGCTGCTCGCGCAACACCTCGGTCCCGTGCCCAGCCGCTGCTCGCGACCCTGCTCGCTGCCTCGCACCCAGCTTGGTGAGCTCGCGGCTGCTCTCTCTTCTTCTCTGCAACTCTCTGTAACTCCCTCTAATTGCTTGCCCCTCGGCTTCCATTCTTCATCCCTATTTATAAGCATCACACGCCTACCTCACCCATTCTTCTATTGCGTGCAAATCGCCCCATTGCCAACCATCACGTTGCAGGACATGGCTTGGCGTTGCAGAGGCATGGCCTCCTTGCACACACGTGCATATATAAATATATATACTTTACATCACAATTAAAACCCCACCTTACCTGTCCATATTGCTGGCATGAAGATTACTCAATTCCTAGACATAATTTGGCAGAGGAATAGATTAAAGATGCAGGGACTGGCCATGCATACGCCTACATTTATATATATTTATATATATATATATTATATATCACATTAATATATAAAAATTACACAATTAAATTTTAATTTTCTCATAATATTACTTGGGCACTTCCTTATAACAATTATGTCCTCAAACACTGAATTAATTAGCATTACGATATTGAAAACACAAAATTAATAACTTGAAGCTTAGTTTAAAATGATGATTTTGTCCCAATATCCTCACCGGGCTGACGATTCATCTCGAAACCACTGAAGGGTTGATCCTTACGTAAAATCGGAGCCCCCCTAGGGTTCTGTTGATTTTTCGAGAGTCCCCTACTACAATTCGGTTTTTCAGTCTAATTAACAGCTGTATTTTAGCTGTATCGAAAACTGTTCCCGATTCGATTTCTTTCGATACCATAAATCCTATCTCGAAACGCTCATCGAGATCATATAATTTTCTTTAGACAATTTCACTCAGAGGCATTCCCTGTAGTTGATTCTGGTACTTATAACTGCTATTAAGTCAATTTTTCGGTGTTCTAAATTCATTAAAATTACATGGCAATCTTATCTAAACATGGGGTATTACACCAGCGGCCCTACCGAGCTCCAAAGCTTCAAACGAAGCTTCCCTACCCCCTTATTTCGACCCCCCGAACCCAAATTCACCCTTAAAACTGGAAAAAAAGCATTTAAAATACCTCAATTTGCGCGATGAAGGCTCGGCTCTGGTGAGGCGTGATTTTCCGGCGAGAGCTCGGATCTCTCTCCTTGCTGCTCCGTTGGCCACCAAAGTTTCCAGAAACGATGCCCACGACTTAAGAACCAAGACCCTGCTATCAAATCTCTCAAACTCTCTCCCAGTCGACTGATCTATGAATTAAAATTTTTGGATGCATGGGGCTTGCGTGAACTTGGCTATTTATAGCCTGATTTCGACGTGCCTTGCCTTCTCATCGTCGGCCACGCGTCCTAGAGGCCATTCCGGGGTCACTTCGGCATTAAAAACCCCCCCTTCCCTGAAATCCGATTGTAGGCGCGGCCATGCTCTGGCCGCGCTCTGCTCTGCAAAATCTGGATTCTCCGGATTTTTTTTTTATATTCATACATATATTACATATATACATTTATACATATATACATACTAAATTATATACATACACACAAAAATCCCATTTAACATAATTATTTATTCGATAATTTCTTTAAGGTCACATGCTTATTTTATTTCTGGTATCATTTTATTAAATAATTTAATTACATATCATATAACACAATTTAATTAAACCAATATACTATTTATTTATAATGACTTAGGGTATTACATCTACTATGTCAATATGGATCAAGCTTTCGAGTCTCCCCCTTAAATACTGGAATCCTTCAGCCTTAAGCAAGATTGCCTAGAAGGTGGTAAGCAAGATTGCCTAGAAGGTGGGAAGATGTGGATTGTGGGGGGACTTTTTTTTTTCTATAAATAAGCTTTCTCCCCTCCTATGTATATTCATTCCATAATTGTATTTCTCTTTATATTTTTTTCTTTGAAGTTGGTGAAATATTTTTGATGGTGTTCGAGGACATAGACCAAATTGATTGAATCTCTTTAATTTATGATATTTTATTTATTTTTATATTCAATCATTTTTATCGAATACTATTTATGATGAAGTTGATTTTGAAAAAAATAGCCCAATTTTCCAAAGACTAGTTGCTGCCATTGTACTGCAAGACCTTGTTCGTGGGGAATCCCATGCTTGAGACCAATTGAACCTATTGCAGGGTTGATTTTAAATAGGTAACTGATACCTATAAAGGGATCAATATGTGGACAAGTTTTGGCAATAATAGTAAATTTATTCGTAGTTGAATTGTGAAATTAAAGAGAGATGCTCCGCACGAATACCTTTCTTGACCTTCGTGCATTGGATGCCATTTGTTTGTGTCAATAAAGATGAAATTTTTGTGAGATATTAATATTAAAGATGAAATTTTTGGATTTAAGGGTGATTAAGACAGCTTTATGTGCAAATCAATAAATTTTAAAAGAATTTTTAAATATGAAATGTAATGGACAATAGACAATAAAAGGAACCCTCAGCGTCAAAAGTTAATAATATAGTTTACAATTATTTTATACACTAAAAATTCTTCTGCAATTTACCCAGATTTCTATTTGGAAGCTTTGCCAAAATGATATAAGATTAAAAATGTTGCGATCATAATTCAAGTAGTTATGATTCTTGTTAGCAATTCGATCAACGGGGAAAAATTCGAGATAACAAAAGTATGAGTATTATTCGGTTTGATATATTTTAAATATGGTCAAAAATTCGGACAAACATTCGTCATATGGAAAATATTCGGGAGAGACTTAATTCGTGTTTAATACGTTTCAACTAAATAAATTTAGCAATAAAAATTCGACATATTATATATATATATATGTATACAAACATATTCTTGATAAATAAGCAAATAACTTATTAATGACAAAAATATAATTTTATATTTTTACCAATATTACAAAAGTGACAGAGATGAGAGATATGTATAGGGATGGATGAATAATAATATTTATTAATATTTAATAAAAATAAAAAGAGAGGTGGATGGAAAGTGAGAAACTGGAAACTTTGTTAGCAGCAGCAGACATGTTTTTTTAGTGTTAAATTATAAATGTATTAGTCATAGCAATAATTAAAAAACTATCCTGGTCAAAGTTTGCTTCATATGGCGTTATGGGAGCAGATAACAAATTTTTTAACCGAATTTTTGAAAAATTCAGTTGATACACGTTATACTTTCTAGATATAAAATATATGAATTATTCTAAATATTTTAAAAATATACAAATATAATACTTTTGATAAAATACGAAATAATTCGACCGAAATACTAACAAGGGTTACGATAAAATCTATTTTTATATCACTTGCCCAACTTTAATTTGATAAATAGTAATTTAAATGTCTATCAGTTAAGGTGTGGCCATCTATTTAAATGACTACCCAAAACCACAACCCCAATATTAAATTGCCCAACTTTAATTTGATAAATATTACATTTCGTAATAAATCAGAATGGTGATTGAATTATAATAAAAATTAAATTTGTAATTAAAATTTAAAAAATAATAATGTAATTTACCTCCAAAATTCATTCCGAAAACTACTTCACAAAACATTCCCATGAATTACACTAAATAAATACACAAAAATTTAAGCTTAAATTAGAGAATTAATATGCAAATAATATATTTATAGTTTTGATGATGATTGATCAGCACAATTGTTGAGATGTATATTGAGAAAATTTATAAACGAGGTACAAAATAATTAAGAAATTAGGCACATGAAATAATGTCACAAAGATTATTAAATAAAGAAAACATAGTATCCCAAGAATGATTTGGTGATGATACTGTTAGTAATCTCCACTGGGCTCTAAAAAGAGCTCCAAATTAAAGGCTTTGCTACATTTAAATTATGTATAGTTAACCCTTAAGAGGAAGCAAAATGCCAAAACCTTATCCAGCCCCATTCCATATTTTGTACCCTATGCTACAGTCTCTACATGGCCTCCCTAGCACTAGCAGCCATATAGTATAGACAGCTCCAACATATCCCACCCCACGCACCTCAGCCCCCCCAAAAAAAACACCAAAGTCCAACCATTTAAATCTTTCTCCCTGAAACTCTGTCCAAACTCATCCTTAAATCTTCACCTATAAACTTGCGCAAATAAACAAGCTTAGTAGTTGGGGACAGTTTATGATAGTTATAACAATTTAACAAGTTTGAAGGTATTTTAAAATTTTATTTTAGTGTTAAAAAATACAAATTATTTTATTTATAGTTAATATAGTATCCTATTTGTTAAAAAAGTCAAACTTCAGATACATTTTCTTAGATGTGCTTGTATATACACTACACTGGTGACTTCACATACTTCTTTACAAGTTAAAAATCTTCCATCATCAAAGTCACCATGTGGTTGCTATCCTCATCCAGATAATTCCAATTGTATCCGTCCCACTCTAAGGGTGCCTCCATGTGGTCGCTATCCTCATCTCGATAATTCCAATCGATGTGGTTGCTATCCTCATCCAGATCATCCCTATCAGAAAAAGATGACAAGTTAATACCCACTAGGTTTAAGAATAGAACAAATTAAAGAGTACATAAAATAATATAAATGAATATACACTGAGTGCCTAAAAATTGTGTAAAATTTTATAATTTTACCTTAGCTCAAAAATTGCACTAAGATATGTGATTTCGATCACTTGATTTCCTACGCTGGCTTGTATCTTTCACAGTGGCAAGCAAATTTGTCCAGAAGCAAAAGTCTTCATCTTTGGACAAATCCACATTTTAACTACGTGCAATGATGGAAAGCTAAATGAACCGCTTTTATCATTGCAAATATTTTTCATGTTTGGTAGGTCCACAAAAATCAACTCTTTTAATTGTGGAAATTCAAAATGGCAAGTTGTCTTCTCTTCCCTTGCAAAATTAATATTATTCTGTTCAATAATAATAATCTCTTTCATCATTTCACAAGATATCACAGATAACTTTTCTAAGTGTTGAAGAGTCGTGGCCACGGAATACGTAAACAAACTTCTTAGTTGGAGACACTTTACGATATGTATATCTGCTAAGCTTTGAATGTTCCCAATTTCATGAAAATTCTTGTTCCATAGAAGGCACCAACCAGATAACTTATAAAGCTTTAACATTTTCCCATCAACAAACTACTCTTCACCAATGCTTATTGTGCCATTTAGGTCAATAACATGTTTGAACTCATGGCAATTCTGCAAGTGTAACTTTTTTAGAATTTACAGATTCATATATTATATTTTTTAAGTTTATATGAGTTGAGTTGAAGTAATGCCTACACAACTTTTGTACTAACAACTATCTCACTTAAAAGCTTTACTAAAAAATGGTAAGCCAAACACCCTCTTAATAGACTGCCAACCAAAAGAGATGCTAATTAAAAATAAATAATAAAAATCATTTTAATACATCTTGAATCACCTTATTTAACAAAAGGGATGCTCAGATGCAGATGCCTACGAATACCCTCTACCAAAACACTGAAGTAGTGATGGGGCCTGCCTTGATGTGGAAGCAGCGCCATTAATTGGTGTCCCAGTCCCAGCCCCAGCCCAAGCCTTTTTTGACAGGCGAAGGGGACGGCTTTGTCATCTTGTTGTCATTTCTTGTAGCGCTTTGACGTATTCTAGACTTCACCTTCGTCATCAACGACACAAGAAACCACCCTGCCAAGTGCTGGAGTCGCCTCCATTGAACCTAAAAGTCGCCCATTTTATCTCTCTTTATACAAGATATCAATTTATATATCTTTCATTCGTGATCGACTTTTTGCTCCTATTGGTTACTTGGTCATCAGCAGTGTCTATTTTGCTCCTATTGGCTTCCAAAAGTGAAAGCTACTTGTATCCAAGTTGCGTTGCGCCCTGTTTGTTTGTGGCCCATTTTTTTCTCTTTCATATTACTTTTTCTTCATTCTTGTACTCGTTTGTGTTATTCAGGTCTTTCGCCTGAAGCATTAAGCGGCCGAGGTCTGACTTGTCAACGGAACCGGTCGTCTCTGTTCGCTCGGCGAAGAAGGATATTATGTGCTGCGATGCGAATATTGGTCGAATGCGAGGTTCCTGTTGAATCATTGTTTTCTCATTTACTGGAGAGAAACCCGAAAGATTCCGCCAAGGCTTGGATTTTGCTTGGTGTTCCATTTATTCAAAATGATTTTTATAATATAAAAAATTTTAAAAAAAATATTATCACATAAGCCTTAATAGATTTAAATGTGTATTAAGTAATATTAATCATCTTCTGATTAAAAATTTTTTATGTAACAATATTAACACGAATTTATGATAAAAGTAAAATAAAACTCATCAAATATTTAAATTAAAAAATTAAACATAATTATCATATATATATATATATAAATAAATGATAGGTAACATTTAAATAAAATTGAAAAAAGATAATATTCGTAATTTTCTAGAGCAAACCAAATATTGTAGCCTTTTCAAGATTATTGTTGCTGGTTGGATTTTGGAAGTCTTTCATCATTCTATTTACGTCCTGTTTTATGGTAGATTATTTAGTATAAATTTTTTTAATAAGGTAAATATGTAAAAATATTAACATAAAATTGTCAACAAAAATTAAAACTTCATGTGAAATGCTTTTCAATAAAAATTTATACGTGCCCATTTAATCGTAAAATAAAAATATTTTATATTTAAATATAAAAATAACTTAAATAAAAAAATTTCATAAAATATATAATTATATAAATATGTCACCAATGATGCATGAGAGTTGAGAAACAACATATGAAAGACACCTAAATGGAGCATTGGATGACAATAATAGTGATAATGAAAGTGAGACAATGCCATATCCTTTATTTGAGGTGGGAATTTAAATCATGAAACTAGGATAATTTTGATATTTTATTTAATTTTTTCCTTTTTCTCACTCATGTGTGGGTTAAATTTTTTATTAAATATTAAATGTAATTAATTAATAAGAAAAAACACATAGGTTATATATTTTTGTCATTTTCCTATTTCCATGTGCTTATCAATTCTGCTTTCTCTCTCATTGCTTGCATTTCTCTCTCCTCAAATCCTATCTTGTCTCATT
This sequence comes from Diospyros kaki, assembly GCA_036245055.1. Taxonomy (NCBI): domain Eukaryota; kingdom Viridiplantae; phylum Streptophyta; class Magnoliopsida; order Ericales; family Ebenaceae; genus Diospyros; species Diospyros kaki. The sequence goes on from BSEG01000010.1 coordinate 10,029,127, forward strand.
GCTTGCTTTTCTTTCTCCTCACGTGGCTTGTCCATTCTGATTTTTATCTCATTACTTGTTTTTCTTTCTCCTCACGTGGCTTGTCTGTTCTGCTTTTTCTTTCTCTCTCTCTCATCTTATCGCTTACTTTTCTCTCTGTTCATATCCAATGCTATAATTAACTCGGTAGCAAACATTGTACTGATTACTTTGGAGTAATTTGATTTGATATTTTTATGAATAATGCTAAATTCCCCATTTTAGCTACGGGCTATCCATACGTTTTTTTAATATCTTTTTGCAATCCGTTTTCCCAGCACCCCCCCCCCACTCTCTCTCACATACTTTCTCTCCCTCTCAGCTCTCCCTTCCCTTTCTCTCACATGGCTCTCTCTTCATCTTGGCTATGAAAAATGCTATTTTTCTCCTATTCCTTTCTTGGTCTCACGAATACCCCCTTCTCTATCTCATTAATTAAATACATTTAATTAACTCTTGTCTCTTTATCTCATTAATTAAAAATATCAAATTAATTAAATATTTAAATTATAAAACTAAATAATAATATATTTATAATACGTGTTCTTGTTAGTGATATTAAATTTTTGTAACTTAATAAATTAAATTATTTGATCAATTTTCATTTGATGTTATGTTTTATTCCATTATTTTATAACAGATAAATTACATATTTGAAAAAAATAAATATTAAATAAATATTATTAGCATTTTACATACAAATTACATATTTTATTACAAATTACATATTTGAAAAAATAAATATTAAATAATATAATTAAAATATTATTATTATTATTATTATTTTATTTTTAAAATAAATATTAATTTTAATTTTCTTTTATTCGAAATAACCTTTCGAATTTCTCTCCACGCGTTCAACGCGTGTTTCTCTTCAGCAGCTATTCGGATTTCTCTCGCGGTTGCTTTCCAACTTTTGAGGCCGATTTTCACAACCTGTTTGTTGGATTGTCTGCCACCATGTCAAGTTAGGTTCAGCTATATATATCCGAACTCCGTTCTTCTCTCTGTTTGTTTCACTGTTCACTAGAGAGCACAAGTTACGATGGCCACCGACGCTACTGCTGCCGATGCTACTCTTTCAACCTCCTTTATTGCCCCAGTTGCAGCTCTACCCATAATTCCAGCATATGGTTCTCGATACGGTGCCTGCAAGTTCTTGAGAAAAAAATGTATCCAATAGTGCATTTTTATCCCTTATTTCTACCATGAAAAAAGATCTACTGATTTTGAAGTTATTCACAAAGTTTTTACCTCTTAAAATTTATTTTTTTTCAAATATGTAATTTGTCTGTTCTAAAATAATGGAGTAAAATATAGCATCAAATGAGAATTGATCAAATAATTTAATTTATTAAGTTACAAAAATTTAATATCATTAATAGAGAACATGTATTATAAATATATTTTTATTTAATTTTATAATTTAAATATTTAGTTAATTTGATGTATTTAATTAATGAAATAAAAGAGATGGGAGTTAATTAAATTTGTCTAATTAATGAGATGGAGAGGGGGGTGTTCGTGAGAGCAAGAAAGGGGGAGAGGGAAAAATAGCATTTTCCCAAGCTAAGAGGAAGAGAGAGCCACGTGAGAGAGAAGGAGGGGAGGGGTCGTGAGAGGGAGAGAGAGTCTGTGAGAGAGTGTTGGGGGCGAGGGGGGGGGGGAGAAAGTCTGTGAGAGAGTGTGAGTGGGACCGGGGGGAACAGTGAGCTGGAAAAGCGGATTGTAAAAAAATATTAAAAAATCGTACGGATAGCCCAACAGGCAACAGGTAGTCTAAAGGGAGAGTAATGCTACTTGTAGAGAAAGCTTCAGAGAAAGTTTTACCGAAAGTTTTTTAATTTATTTTTTATTTAATTTTTCATCTCTTATCTTTTGAATCCCGCCCATTTCACTCTCTCTCTATCTCTTTCTCTCTCTCCCTCTTTCAGTATCTCTCCCACAATCTCTCAAACCCACCACAGTGCGCATTCTTTCTCTCTTTCACTGCCCACACTCTCTCGCTCAAACCCACCGTCGTCCCCCCTCTGCTGTTTGCTCTGTCCGGCCACAGACCGCCGTCGCCCGCCCCACACCGCTGCGAGCAACGCCATCGCCCCCCCGCCAGCCGCTCGCATCGCCTCGCCACTCCCTCCGTTGAGAGCTACCATGGCCTCCCAGCCTCCGGCTATCCAGTCCTCCACCTCCGGCCTTCGAGTCTCTCTCTCTCTCTCTCTCTCTCTCTCTCTGTGGCGAGTGCGCGACTGCGACGAGATCATGGTGCCTCCACCTCCGATCATTCAGTCCCCCACATCCGGCTTGTTCTCTTTGGCGCTTGCGCCACTGCAAGTATATGAAAAATGAGTTTATACAAAATTAAGTAAATGGATTCTTTAATTGTCCCAAATAAAATATCCAAAACTGAGTTCCTAATAAGAAATAGGTAGTCAGGCCAGCATGAAGTAAGCAAACCAGCAAAATATCAATTATTATGGTGAAGTGTTATTGACTCCTTAATTAATTTTGACGCAAAAGGTAAGAATATGCAAGCTTGAGCTTGTAAGATACAGGTAGATGAATAGTTATTTGATCATCAACATTGTCTGCATTGAGTTCCTTACAAACTGATTCAAAAATTACTTGAAACTGTCACTATATGAACAATGAGTTCATAAGAATTTAAGCAAATAAATTCTTTCAAATGGTGCAAATTAATTATCCATCATTTCCTAATAAGAACGAAAGTAGGGCCATCACAAAGTAAGCAAAATAAGCAGAGTAATGCCCCTGCGTAAACACATAAAGATCCTGCACTTATGTTGACAAACCAAGGTCATTGTAGTCTTAATGTTACCCATGAGGATAAGCTTTGATTCAATTGCATGGTGAGGTTTAAGTCAACCATCAACTCTGTATCCATTTACTAAGCCATGTTATGAACTGAGATGATTATTGACTATCTCAAAAGTAAGTTTTCCATATGAAGTTACAATATTATTTGTGTTCTCTTATTTAACTGCTGGGCAAGTGTTCCTTTTTTGGCAATTATTGGTCCTCCATTTTGATCCATTAGACAGAATCAAAGCCAACTAACACAAATAATATGCCCGGCGGGTGGGAGGGCCAACCTGTGGGTGGCGACAGTTGGTCGGAGGAGGGGTGGGGGCGACCGGCTAAGGGAGGGGGCGAGGCAGTTGCTCGCTCGCGGAGGAGGGAGGGGCGACGACGGGTACGGCCAGACGGTGCGAGCGGTTGGCGAGGGGCGATGGCGTTGCTCGCAGCGATGTGGGGGTGGTGGGTTTGAGGGAGAGTGTGTGAGCAGTGAAAGAGGGATGTGGGGGTGGTGGGTTTGAGAGAGAGAGTGTGGGTAGTGAAAGAGGGAAAGAGAGAGAGTGTGCACTGGTGGTGGTGGTGGGTTTGAGAGGCTGTAGGAGAGAGAGAGTATGGGCAGTGAAAGAAGGAGAGAGAGAGCACACTGGTGGTGGGTTTGAGAGACTGTGAGAGAGATGGTGAAAGAGGGGGAGAGAGAGAGATAGAGAGTGAAATGGGCGGGATTCAAAAAGATAAAAATGAAAAATTAAATAAAAAATAAATTAAAAAAATTTCGGTAAAGCCTTCTCTAAAGCTTTCTCTACAAGTAGCATTATTCCTAAAGGGATAATGTAGCATTAAATTAAGCTATGTAAAAATGATAGAATATAAAAATATTTTAAATATAAATATTTTTTATTATATTTATTAATTTATCTGATAATTTTTTTTAAAATTATATATTTTTTTATGTGAAATTGTTTGGATAAATTTATACTTTACAATTAAGAAAAAATAACTCATATATCTTTCAATACATTCTAAAAAATTTAATAAATAATTTGATAAAAATTTTAAAATATTTCATAATATAAATATCTTGATTTAAAAAATATTTTAATATAAATCTATCTTATTTATTTTAATAAAATTTATTAAATGTATAATATAATATATTAAAATTACATTGTAAAGTGAGGAACAACTAAATGCCTCTTCTTAAACGAGAGGAAGCAGCTAGAGAGACAGAAGAGAGAGGTGAGTAGCTCTTATACAAAGTAGAAATTAAAGGAAAAATAGAGAGAAAGAACAATAAGATGAAATTGAGTAATTACTGCTACTGGTTTGAATGTTTGCTTTACATTCTAGAAAGACCAATCTAGAAAATCTTATAAGCTCCAAGTATATAACAATTTTTTAATGATGATCAAATCGTTTGAATCCTAACATGAACCAAAATAAATTTTTAAGTGTTAATTGAATGAAATCAATTGAATCATACGATTCAATTTTATAGAAAAATATAAATACATATTGAAATTAAAAAAAAATAAATTGACAAACAAATTTTTAAAAAATTATTATTTTTCACCACTCTCATTTTTGTGAGAATCCAACATTATTTTGAGAGAGATGGATATGGCTGCCACTTTGTTTATTACTTTATTATTGTTCTAATAACATCTCATTCTTTGTCTAAATAAAGAAAATTTTCAACGGAATCATTGCTTTACATTCCATTCTTTTTCAAATATAAAAAGAGTTACACGATAACACCTCTTCCCTCTTTCCCATCACTTTTTTTTATCATATATAGGCATATAGATACACTGTATTTTTATTTTATTTAAATTTATGTCATTTTTTATTTTAATTTATTAATTTTTAAAAATTAAAATTAAAATAAATTAGATGAGTGATTTAATTAAATATTAAAAATAACCTAATAATTTTTTTTTTTAAAAAAATTTACATTAGACCTATCACCCATGAAAAATGTATTATAAATTTATATTAGATAACATCTCAAATCCTTTGTGCATTGTGCTAAATAAAAATAGTTGGAGATACATCATACATATATGTTGGTTGAAATTTGAAAGGTAGTCCAAAAAAAAATAATAATAATCATAACACAACAATGAACAATTAGCAAATCAAAGACAAAAAAATACTACAAGAATACAAAAGTTAAAAGTAAAAAAAAAAATCAAAATTACCGAATAAATGTTGCAGTCTTCCGAAATAACGAAGCCTGAAGATTGAAGTTGAAGCAAGAAGACGTAGTGCGCATATTGCAAAGAGAGAGAGAGCAGATTGAAAAAAAGAGAGAGAGAGAAAGAGAGTTTAATGGAGAAGAAAAATGGGGTTTAGTGGGAGACAAAAAAATGTTAGTGGGTTTAGAACGGTGGGAGAGAATAGATAAAAATTATATTTTATATTTAATTATTTAATAAAATATTTATTATTAATAAATAAAAAATATAAATTAATTTTTTTAAAATGATGGGCCTCCCTCATTTGGAGGCCCTAGGCAGCCGTCTAGTTGGCTTCATTATGGTGCCGGCTCTTATGATAGTCATAACAATTTAACAAGTTTGAAGGTACTTTTAAAATTTTATTTTAGTGTTTAAAAAGTCAAACTTTAGATACATTTTCTTAGATGTGCTTGTATATACACTACACTGGTGACTTCACATACTTCTTTACAAGTTAAAAATCTTCCATCATCAATCCTCATCCCGATAATTCCGATCGATGTGGTTGCTATCCTCTCATCCAGATCATCCCTATCATCAGTCATTTCACTACTGTCAAGGAGGATGATGCCAAAAGTAATCTTACCAATTTATGGGTTCCGTTATGTGCTTGTTAAAAAAAGTAAAGGTCCCAATTTCTGGGCTTCTTCATGTGGTTGCTATCCTCATCCCTGTAAGAAAAGATAACAAGTTAATACCCACAGAGTTTGAGAATGGAACAAATTAAAGAGTTCATAAAATAATGTGAGTGAATGTATAGTGAGTGTGCAAAAATTGTGTAAAATTTTACAATTTTACCTTAGCTCAAAAATTGCATTAAGATGTGTGATTTCAATCTCTTGATCTCCTACTGTGGCTTGTATCTTCCACGGTGGCAAGCAAATTTTTCCAGAAGCAAAGGTCTTCATCTTTGGGCAATTCCACATGCTAACTTTGCGCAATGATGGAAAGCTAAATGAACTGCTTTCATCATTGCAAATGTTTTTTAGGTTTGGCAGGTCATAGAAAACCAATATTTTTAATTGTGGAAATTCAATATGGCAAGTTGCCTTCTCTTCTCTTGCGAAATTAATATTATTCTCTTCAATAATAATAATCTCTTCCATCATTTCACAAAATACCACTGATAACTTTTCTAAGTGTTGAAGAGTCATGGCCACAGAATACGTAAACAAACTTCTTAGTTGGAGACACTTTTCGATATGTATTTTTGTTAAGTTTTGCGCAATAAATGTCTCCAAATTTTGCAATCGTGAGAGCATATTTGAAGGGAACACATTTACCAAATTATCACAATTCCATATGCGCACATTCGTCAATTGAGAAAAAGATACTTTACTTGATCCTTTCGAAGATTTAATCATCTGCTTGTTCCAAATATTTTCCACTGATAACTTCTCAATCGTCAAATCTTTTAAGATGGGAAAAGAAACCTGTCATATAAAATTTAATATTAGGCCATATACTTTTATATTTTAGTTTTTGATTTTATTGTTATCAACACACAAAAGAAAGCTTAAAAATCCAAATAGTAATAATTAGTTTGACAATACAAACCAAAAGTTGTTAACCTACTCTAACTTTATTTTCTTAAATGATAAAAATGATTTATAAAATAAAATAATTTTGTTTATGACATTTTTATTAGAAGATATCTTAGAGAAAATATTTTAAATAAAAAAATAGATATAACTTCTTAAGAAGAAATATGGATTAGTTAGTAAATATATTTTCATTAAATATTAAAGATAGATTAATTAGTACATATCTATGCCCCCAACACTCATTATGATGCATTTAACGATGAAATATACACTTATTTTATTATTAGTACATTTGTAATTTACACTAGTAGAAACAATAAAAATTAAAATAAAATATTTATAGTATGTTAGTATAACTTCTTAGGAGGATTGACAAATGATACATTATAATTGTATATTAAGACTTTAAAATTAAAATTTTATTTTTTATTTTCATATATATATATGTCCATTAGAAGAGTCAGAGTATTCGTGCCTATCATATAAAATTTAATATTAAGCCATCTACTTTTGTATTTTAGTTTTTAATTTTATTATTATCAACACATAAAAAATATTTAAAAAACAGAAAATAATAGTTAACTTGACAATACAAATAAAAAGAAAATATTTTCTTAAATAATAAAAACAGAAAGTAGTAGTTAACTCGTCCTAACTTTATTTTCTTAAATGATAAAAACATATTTTAATGAATAAAATAATTCTATTGGTGACATGTTATCAAACAACACCCCAAAGAAAATATTTTAAATAAAAATAGATAGCATGTTAAAATTTAATATATACCTTTTCATTAAAGATAGATTTTGCTGTTGTAGTCCAATTTGAAGGGTTTCCCTCAATTGTTGTCATCTCCATTTTGGGACAGAAGCTTTTAAATTGTAGAAGTCCTTCCAAATATATCACTGTCAACTGATTGAAAACAATTGCTTCATCAGTTACAACCTCCTCTTCAGGATAATAATCTCCAACTCCAATTATATATTCCATTTTGCTACAATTCTTTACATATAGTCTTTGGAGTTGTTGGAGTGCTCTGGCACAGGATGGCAAAAAGAGATATTTAATGCTATCACATCCATTAATATCTAAAGTGACTAACTTACTAAAAGATCTCCCACCACTTGGTGTAACGTGTAGTTGTGGTAGATATCTCAAGTCTTGAATATTGGACAACCTCAACACATCAACTTTGTCCATCAAATGACGAAATCCATCATCTATATGGGGAATTCCATTAATTTCCAAAAGATTAGGGGATTCCAAATTTTGATCACTACGATTGGGGCCAACACCAATAAGTATGATAAAATTAATCAATTTCTTAAACAACTCGAGGCATTCTTGCACCATAATTCTGGAACTTTTTTTTGAAATACTAACACGTAAAATTGTTAATTGAGTCAATGATTTCAGCTCAACAATGCTCGCATAACTCATACCCCCATCCCATCCGATAAACCTATTTGTAACATATAACTCTTCTAGATGGATTAAATTGGCTATCACACCCTTTGGAATCACCTTTAAGCGTTTGCATTTTCTTAGATCCAAGTACCGCAAACGAGTCAATTCTCCAATCTCTTGTGGCAACTCCTCTATTGTAGATCCCTTAAAGCTAAGTATCTCAATATGATTCTTTAGATTTTGAATTATAGCCAGGTCTCCCAATAATTTGCAATTATCTAGACATAACATCCGAAGATGATCCAACTCCAAAACCAGTGATGGGAGGTCCAACAATATGCCTTCCAAATCTAAAACTCTTGCCCCCTTCATGCCTTGAAAGAAATCATTTGGAATTTTATGTGAAGATTTTCCAAGAAAGAAATGAAATTTAGGTGAAGATTCTCCAAGCTTTAACACAAGGGTATGCATTAGTGGACAATGGAGCACACCGTAAGGAAAACGAATGTTGTCATGATCATTGATCCTCAATGAGATTGCTGTGTGATGTTTCCAGGCATCGTTCTCTGGCCACTTTTGAATATCGTGATCTACAATGAACAGTTGTTGCCCTGGCCAATCACGACCACCTCCCTGTTCTGTTTGCTTCTCATCTGTGATAGAAATTGCAAGGTCACGAATAACGTCATGCATTTTAACACAATTCTCATATACTCCATTTAGCAACAAGCAGGACTTTTTCAGCTTCTTAACCATGGCGTGTACTATATTTCTTGCAACTTTCAGCGTTTCCACCTTTCTAAGGAACCCCAAGGCAAAGCTATATCTAACCAAGTCATCAATATCAATATCAGCATCTTCGGGGAACAAACAACAGAGCAAGAAGCACGACCTTGCTTCCTCGTCTTTTAGAAACTCATAGCTCCACTTCAAGGGGGTATAACCCACTAGATCAATTCCTTCAATGTATTTTAGAGGGGAATTCTTTAATTTGTGAAGTGCATCGTGCCACTCAAAGTCTTCCGCATCCTTTAATGCAGCTCCAACTGCAACTATAGCAATGGGCAGACCTCCACATCTCTCGCTTACCTTTCTTGCTATCGATTCATCGACTCCAAAATCTCCTGTCACCTTTGTAAACAACTCCCATGCTTCCTTCTCCTTCAAGTACCCAATGGAAAAATATTGACAAACGCCCATCACTTTGAAGACCTCTTCTCTACGCAAAGTTAGCAAAATTTTGCAATTGTTGTGGTTAGGGCCCGAAATAGGAATTCCAATTGTATTCAAGTCTAGTCCTTGCCAAAGGTCATCCAATATTACCAATATCTTCTTCCCGTTTAACAGTGTCTTTCGTAACTCATCTGCTCTTCCTGAGTCACTTTCTTCTACAAACTTGAGATCCAATTGGGATGCAAGCTCCTTTTGTACTTTTGAGGCGTTTGGATCTTTTGACACAACTGCTATCACAATCTTATAAAAAATTCCTAGATTCTTAGCTTCTTTGGCAACCTCTTTCACCATCGTCGTCTTCCCAGCACCACCAGGCCCATGGACCCCAATCAATTTAACCCTAGAATCCTTCAAAGCCTCTATGACATTGGCAAAAACCAAAGCTCTCGATCCAAACATGGTGTAATACTGAGAAGAATCAAATTGAGGCTCCCACTGGAAAGGTGCATCGCGTGCCACTGGCGACTTCTCTAGCCGGTCACCCTTACTTACCAGTTCAATGACCTTCGACTTCAACTTGTCAGCTTCCATACCTCTCTTGTGACGCCACATTAAGTTGAATGATTCTATGTTTTCTTGTTGACCCTGGAAGTTGGCGATGTCTCGTTCCATGCCTTCTGCGTCCTTAAGCCAACTGGAGACCTCAGTTTCAATGGTTTTCCCATTGTTTTTGGCTGTATCCACCATTCCCTGGATTCTCTCCTTTTTTTCACAGAGCCCCTTATATTCTTGTTCGAGTTGCTGGACCTCGTTCTCGTATTGAATGACATAAGCCCACACATGCCTAATCACGGGTTCTGCGAGAAAACCGAGAATCTTCCCCACACATGCATCCATGATGTTTGTGAGAATGTTCCCCACACATGCATCCATGATGTTTGTCAAAATCAAATTCCTCCCGTCCTGTGAAATGAGATTTCAAAGAGGTAGCTATATAGATGAGTGTGTGTGTGTGTGTGTGGAGATTAAGAAGAAAGAAGAAAATCCAAACAATGTTCTTCTTTCTTTCTTTCTTTGGTACCAAAAGGTGATATCCCTCACCCTGTGGGCCCCCCCAGACTACCCCATGCCACGGGAGAGGAGGTTAATCAGGAACTCGGAGGCCTCGGGTAACGGGAGGCCAGTGCTAGGTGCCCACAAGGACTCCACCCCACATGGAGCAGGTTTATCCCACACTGCGGTTGCCTAGTCTCGACCCTGGATCCTTGGTACCAGTTCTGCCGTCCCTCAACCATCCGAGCTGTGCCCTGGGGGCTTCTTTCTTTCTTTCTTTATTCTATTTAGGTTGGTTCCATTTGAATTCATTTCTTGATTCAACTGCCAATGAAAAAAAAAAAAAGAGAGAGAGAGAAAGAGAAACTCACCCGTTCTTGCTTTTGTGTCTCCTCCGAATCCGATTTAAGAGACAGATGAACAAACTGTTAACCCATGGTGTTGCCACTCAGCAAGTTAATCATCAAAATATATATGCAGAGAGAGAGAGAGAGAGAGAGAGAGAGAATTAAGGAACAGATGAATAGATACCTCGTCTGAAAGGAGAGGAAGCAGCTGGAGAGACAGAAGAGAGAGGCGAGTAGGTGTTCCTGTAAAGTAAAAAAATTAAAGGGAAAATAGAGAGAAGAGAATAATAATAAGAGACGGAGTAATTGGTGCTGTTGGTGTGTTTGAGATGTACCTAATCTTCAACCAAAGCTTTTGGATCTCAGATCCACCACCGCATGCAGGGGAGACGACGAAGCTCCATTCCGGCCAGAGGAAAGAGATGCTGTTTGGCAATAGTAAGTAAAGATGCTTCCTTCAGCGTTTAAAGCCACAATCCGCGGAATTGGAAAAGCAACTCTTTGACAGAGCTAACTTTGGCTGTGCAAAGGACAATATTAAGTAAAGAGAAAAATATTATCACATAATTAAAGTAACTTTGCCGGCAACGCAACGGTGACAAAAACTACCAACCAAAATTAGAAATATTTTCACATAATTAAAGTAACTTTGCCGGCAACGGTGACAAAGACTATCAACCAAAATTAAAGTAAAATATATATCAATTAAAGTTATAATATAGAAATTTTAAAAATATTATCACATGAAGATTTAAATGTGTATTAAGTAATATTAATTATCTTATAATTAAAAAATTTATGTAACAATATTAACACAAATTTGTGATAAAAGTAAAATAAAACTCGTCAAATATTTAAATTAAAAATTAAATATAATTATCTATATATATAAATAAATGATAGGTAACATTTAAATAAAATTAAAAAAAATAATATTAGTAATTTACTAGAGCAAACCAAATATTGCATGTCTTTCATTAATCTATTTACGTCTTATTTTATGGTAGATTATTTAATATAAAATTTTCTAATAAGGTAAATATATAAAAATATTAACATAAAATTGTCATCAAAAATTAAAACTTCATGTGAAATGTTTTTCAATAAAAATTTGTACGTGCCCATTTAATAGTAAAATAAAAATATTTTATATTAAAATATAAAAATAACTTGCATAAAATTTTCACAGAATATATATTTATATAAATATGTCACCAATGATGCATGAAAGTTGAGAAACAACACATGAAAGACACCCAAATGGAGCATTCGATGACCGATAATAGTTACAATAATAGTGATAATGGTAATGAAAGTGAGACAATGCCATATCCTTTATTTGAGGTAAGAATTTAAATCATGAAATTGGGATAATTTTGGTAATTTATTTAATTTTTTCCTTTTTCTCACTCATGTGATGTGTGGGTTAAATTTTTGATTAGTTTATTAAATAATAAATGTAATTAATTAATAAATAAAACACATAAGCTAAATATTTTGTACTTTATCTCTTTCTATGTGCTTGTATGTTCTGCTTTCTATCTCAATGCTTGCTTTTCTTTCTCCTCACATGACTTGTTTCATAACCTTATATTGACTATAGATATTTTGATTTAAAAATATTTTAATATTATCTTGATATAATTTTATCTTATTTATTTTAATAAAATTTACTAAATATATAATATTATATATTAATGTTACATTGTAAAGTAGGAACAACTAAATGCATCTTCTTAAATGAGAGGAAGGAGCTAGAAAGACAGAAGAGAGAGGTAAGGCCATCTCCAATCGAGACATCAAAACACCACACCATTTTGGTGTGATGAACATATGGCGTCCCACTATTCACCCACGGTATTTATGCTGTGGAAAATTATGGCTAAATTACCCCTCATTTTTATGTAAAAAAATATTATTCCTATTATATCATCACTTAATTTTATTTTATTGATTTTGGTCTTAATTTATGTATTTAATTTGACCATTATTTTTAACGACATAATAAATTAAAATTAAGTAAAAAAAAATTATAATTATTTAACAATATAAAATAAATTATTCCATAAAACTTAAAAAATTGAGAACAATATTTTATGTAAATACATGTAAGTTTTTTTTTTACATATTTAAACTACAATTGCTTAAATAATTAAATAACTTTTAAAATAAATTAATTATTTTGAATTAAAGAAATAAAAAAATAGAAATAATACTATTCATTTGGTGTAAATTTTAGTGTAATGCGTTGGAGATGACTTGATAAGATCATGTGAAATTTATACCATTTTAGTGTAAAAGTTGCACCATTTTGAAATTTTGGGTTGGACGAAAATCGACTCAATTCCAATTTCTTTATTTACCATAAATCCTATATCGGAACACTCATCGAAACCATATCATTTTTCTTAGACAATTATGCTCTCGGACATTCCCTACAGTCGATTCAGTACTTATAACTACTATCAAGTCAATTTTTCGGTATTCTAAACTTGCTTAAATTACGTGGCAAGCTCACGAAAATATGGGTTCTTACATTTTCCCATCTTTACAAAAATTTCGTCCTCAAAATTTGTCATATGTTCTAAATCTTAAAATTTCATCTTCCAAATTAGCATCTGACTTATCAAATAACTAGAGAAGAACATATCTCATTATCTTATTTCAAATAAACTGGTTGTAGCTCTTCACATGCAATCACATTTCCCAAGAAAAACTATACCGTTTATAATCCTCTTAATCACAAGCTTTGGCATGTGTATCTTATTCAAAACTTGATAATATCATTGTGCATCTCAAAATCAGAACTCTTGGGTTAACCATGCTTATTAATCCCTAAACAAGTACACTAGTCAACCATACATGCCCTTCGAATTTTTTTATTTTAAAACCCAATTCACATAACTCGGTCATTGGGCCACGAGTCTCAACTCGAGCTTCTATCCAAACTGGTACACACATCATCATAATGAGCCCTCATATCTCATATCATCAAATTTCAATTTACTTTCACTCAGTCATCCAATCGATATCTTTATTCATGTTACTTCTCTAATGCCGAATTTCTACGATGTCATTGATCTTGCTTTGATATTTTTCCAATCTTAACACCAAAGTCCATGATTGATACATCTTAACTTCTATCAAATTGATCCTCAAAGAAATATTTATATTTTTTTTTCCGTCATCAAACTATTTCATGTAAAACATCACAATTATACATAATCACATATCTTATCACATAGGTTGTTTCATAGGCTTTTAGACTGCCACAACAAGTTAGTGGTCTTACCACATCACCTTGGTTATCACATGTCCTCGAAGTTAGCTATGCCTCACCTTAAGTCATCTCAAACTTAATCATTGATTGATCTAATCTATACGAGATTTATTATAAACTGTTGTGTCCTCATTCTTGTAGGTATTCATCACCAGATATAACCTCAAATTTCTGTCAATTGACCACAATCATCTTCTAATAATGTCATATAACTATCTCATCAAGAAAATCTTTATAATTTATTGATAGATTCTATCTGTCTCCAATTCTTCATTTCGTAATTTAATTTCTAATATCAATCAAAATCTAGCAATGTCTTCCAAATCTAGTAATGCTAATATCCTTACATCGTCTGCATATAACATTTGTTACTTAGTCGCCATACTAATACCTATTCATCCATATACCCATAACTTAAATAAGTTCTCACACTCTTCGAAGTGATTATCAAATAACATTTTATATCCTTGGATTAACCATTTGATCCTCAAATTGCTCTAATTAATCCTCGAGTGATAACATTTCATATCAACTCACTCTAATCATGCTCGATCCTTTTTTAGAGTTACTCAGGTTACCGATCTTTGCTTAGACTAACCTCTTTACAAAACTTTTGATTCGTCTCTCGAAATCTATCAGGACATCCAACTATAACACCCCAGTTTCTAAGTCAAACTTTACTAAGTCTCCAATTATCAATTCGTTCTGATACCAACTGTAACACCCCACTTTCTCAGGCGTGTTATAACTTAGGACAATTCTGGGATAATCAATTTTTTTTTTCTAAAACTATTACTAAATCATATCATTCCTCATATCCATCCCAAAATTTTCATACATATATCTTGAAAGAGAATCATGATAAACATTAAATACGGACGTTAGAATCGAACCTAACATCTTAACATTAATCATAAATCAATTCTTACATTCTCATTCACCATAAATAAGGTTATGCATCATCATTAACTATAAATAAGACTATACATCATCATTCCTCAAAATGTTTAAAATTCAAAGTAGAAGAACTTAAATACATGGACTACATAACATACATTCAACTCATCATACAACTCATCATGCACCTTGTTAAGTGTCATTTCATGTCTCATTCATCCTCGTTTCTACTACAATTTTCATATGGAACCTTTGAATATTTTAGAGGCAAAGCCTAAGTTAGATGATGAATCATCTAAGTAAGGGAACAAAACATTTAATGCTCATGTATGTATGCAATACACATAACACCATAACTCTCATGTTTGAGTAGTTTGCACTTTAAGATTACCCTCCATTTTTACAGTTTCCTTGCCAAATCGAGGTGTATTGGTCCATCATTGGCAAAGCAACCACGCTAGTACCTAATTCCAAACCTATGCAACATATGACCGTAAATCTCATCATGCTCATATGCATATTTCATAAATCAAAACATATAAATGCAATCTACATGACATATTCACATCAAAGCATGACAATATGATAAAATCATTTACATAAAATTGAATTTTGGGTCAAACCACTTATAAACCAAGCATTTTCATAAAACTAAATTCAGTTGGAAAGTATCATTTACCTTACAAAAAAGATAATTTTGCCCCTATCGTAATTTTACCTCAAAATTTGTGTCGGGCTTCCAATCGTACTTAATTATGAACCTTGACGTACCCTGGGCATCATAATTACTTAAGAAAATTAAATTTCTCTAATTTTTCTAATTTCTCTCATTTCCTCTAGATTATGAAATAAATACTTTCTCATAAAATTTTCTCAATTCTCTTAACAATAGTTCCTAAAATAATATTCCTAAACTCCATAAATTTCCTCATAATTTTCAAAATCCATGTTCTATTTATTTCTTATTTTCTCTTTGATTTTCAAGCATCTATTGCCTCAAAATCCATAATAAATACCAATCATGCATTTCTCTTTCAATTTCATCATCAAAAATTCTAAAATATCATTATCATATTTTTGGAATTTTTGAAGAAAATTTCAAAGATAACTCACCTTTCCACGGAGCGATTCGGTATTCTTCTATACTACGACAAAGTCTCGATTTGCGTATCCAACAATGTTTTCTACCACAAATTTTCACACAAACTACTAAATCTAGCTTATAGGATTTTTATAAAAAATTTTGATATTTTTCTCTATATATTTTTTCTCATTTTCTTTTCCTTCTTTTCTTTTCTTTTTTCTTTTTTCTTCTCCTATTCATTTCGTCCTCCATCATCTTCTTCACTACGCGTGACCTACAATTTGCGCACCAGCCCCGCCACCGCCTATGGCCTCTCACCATCATAGACGCTTGCCCCCGACCTTCGCCACCCCCTCAACGTGCCTCGCACGCAGACACCTACCCCGGACGTCCTCTGCCTCACGCCTCCAGCTTGGTAGCGACTGCCATGGTCGTGCACTGCTGTGATAGCCACCTTCGCATTCCACCTCCGACCTCGCTAGCCACCACTGACTCACCCCCGCCGGTCGCACCTCACTGCCTCAGCCTACCAGCCCACAGCTACTTGCTGGCTGTCTGTTATGGCCATCACTAGCTTACAGCCTCCTTTGGCCGACCTCATCTCTCTCTCTATCCCTCTTCCAATTTCTCACTCTCGGTCTCTCTCTCAAGCTCTACTCTTTGATCCCTCGACCAAGCTCTTTGCCAAGCGCCCACAGTTCACACCGCCCGACTATATCAATAATTAAAATAAATAAAAAATAAAAAATATAAAATATAAAATAATTACATTATTTTTTGTAGCAGACTAGCAGTCCCATTTTAAATCACTTTTTGTTATCATTTTGGAACCAAAAATTGCACCAAACCAAACCAAATCGCACCTAAATTGCACAAAACACCAAGTTTCAACAAACCACGGAAACCGCACCAAACCGCACCGCATAATGCGGTGCGGTTTGTCCGCACCAAATCAAACCGCTCGGTCTGATTATAGGTGCAAACCGCATATGCGATTTGACGCATTTTCTTGGCCAAAAACCGCCCAAACCGCACCATGTACACCCCTATTTATGAGTATTTTCGACCCAAAGGCCATAGGAAGCCTGGGCACTAGACATATGGAGTTCCTGCATAACCCCAAAACGCTCGTTTATCCTGTGGTTAGGAGCTAAATTGTGTCTACTTACCAAAGACAAGCTGAGGTATCTGGACATTAATCCCTCATGTGCCTTTTGTGGTTGTATTGATGAATCGGTGCAGCATATATTTCTTCTAGTGTGTGTTGAGTGCAAACATTTGGAGGCAGATTCGGGCACGACTGGGCATCTTTAAGAGTATGTCTTCAATCCCTCGTGCCCTTAAATGGGTCAAGAAGGAAGCTAAAGGGACTTCTTGGCACAACAAAGCCAAGAAAATTAAGCTACCTTGTACTGTTTACCACATGTGGACAACAAGGAATCGATTCATTTTTTAAAGCCTTAGACTGAATGTGGACAACATCATCAAACGGATAAAACACATGTATACATGGTCATTTTTACTTTGTATCCTCATGTTTTAGTCCAGTATGAGTCTATTGCTTTGGGTTAGTAATTTCTGTATCCTTCGTTTGCCTGGATATGCCTAGTGTTTCCTATACGTTTTGATCAATATATGCATTTACTTATCGATTAAAAAAAAAAAAAAGATGCACGTGAATGTTTTGATCAAATAGGAATTTATTCTGATTGCATCCATAGCGACAATGACAAAGGCTACCAACCAAAACTAAAGTAAAATATATATCAATTAAAGTTATGATATAAAAATTTAAAAATATTATCACATAACCCTTAATAGATTTAAAAGTGTATTGATTAATATTAATTATTCTATAATTAAAATTTTATGTGACAATATTAACACAAATTTATGATAAAAGTAAAATAAAACTCATCAAATATTTAAATCTTGTTAATATATTAAAATAGGATAGTTTGTCAAATTATTTTGTCAAGTGACAATCAATGGTGAGATATTTTCCTTCCACAACTTACATCAAAGGAAAGATAGTGGCAATATTATACTTAATGCTTTGGTTTGATAAAATATATTTAATTATTTATTGTTTCAATACTAAATGAAACATTTAATTTCATACATTATTAAACGTTTCTTCACAAAAACCTTTCAAAATTCTACAATTTTTATGCAAAGTTCCAATATAGTTAATTAATGGTATGAAGTGTAGTGATAAAATATATTTCAATATTTAATAATTTATTGTTCCAATGTAATAGATTTTGTGTATAAATAAAAAATTCATATCAAAATTTTTTATTTTTCATAACACCTTCATATTGCAATTTATGAAATTAATATTTTTTTAAAATATAAATGAAAGAGTTGATTTTGTTAATCAAATTAACACTGACAAGACGCAATAGAAATTAAAGACTTTGGGAGATTTTATACTTTGAAAATAAGTTAAAAATCTATAGCACTAGGATTATTTTCACGAATGAACAAGTTTTTTTTTTTATAAATTTAATCTTAATTGTTAATATAATATCTTTTGTTTTTGTATAAATTATTTAAAATTTTGTCGCCAAATTCATAGGGTGGAAAAATTCATACAATAATCAAGCATTCGTTGGTTCAGTCTTTCAAAATATTAGTTCGTTAAGAATAATTGTATTTTATGTATAATTTTAAAATTGAATACAAACAAGAAAAGGCTAAATTTTATGTCAAAAACTAACGTAGATGTTGCAAGTGAAAATTGTCATCTCTTTAAGTTACCGAATCAAAATAAACTCAAAAGAGCTTTAAGCCTGCCCCTCCACTTCAAGCAAGAATGCCAAATCTCATATTAGTTAGCAAGAATGCCAAATCTCATATTAGTTGGAGAATGCCAGAATGAAACAACAGAAGGTGAATCCCACCGCCAGAACCAGGAGTTGTACCATAGTACAAAAGTACTTCACAGCAGCAATGGGTCATGGAGTCAGTTGTATGCTTTATTTTTAATGGATTTTAAGGTAGAATTGTGACTTACAACAGATTATTAATGGATTTTAAAATAAAATTGTAAGTTGTACTTTAATTTTTTTTTCTTATTTTTTCAAATCTAGTGCCTTGCTATGGTCACTCACCACTACGTATGAACATTCAACTTTCTTTGGAGCGGGGACAGTCGCGGAAAAATGACTATAAATAAGAGTCTCTGCCCTAGCAGTGTTTCTGTAGTAGTGCTCTCTTGCTCATCCACTCTGCTCTACCTACCTGTTACATGTTCACTATTTTATTTTTTTTTTACATTTCTTTTATTATTTTTTTTATTTACGTACCATCACGAGCATCCTCTACTATTTTGCCCCACAATTTTATCAAAAGAGATAAATCAAGAACCCAACAACCAAGTTTTGATTCCATATACACTCGCTAACGTGAGGACATAATACCTATCTTTGAATCGCCCAGTGAGTGCTGGACTATGCCTTGGGAGCTATTTCTTTCTTATTTTCAAATGTCTCAACCAAGGTTGAAGGTACACGAATATGGACACGGACACCGATATTGAAAAACAAAATACAAGAAAAAGCTAATAATACAAGAACAAAAAAAAAAAATACAAGAACAAAATAATATATATTATGTTATTATTTTTATATAATTATGAAAAACATAATTCATAAATTTAAATTCCAAACAATTATATAAATAATTAAAATAGTTACAAAGAGTTCATTACTAAATCTGCGTGATAATATAAAATATAAATTATTTTTAAAAATTACTCAACTTTTTAAAAAATAAAAAAAAAAAAAAATTTACGCAATGTCCCTAATTTTCTCATGTTTATAGTGTCCGAACACATAAATTCATAATTTTTTTTAATAAAATCACATATCAAACATTCCTGAAATTGTGTCAATACTGTGTTCGAATCCGACAACATGAACATGGACAAATTCCCTTTCCCAACGTGTCCGTGCTACTTACGTTTAAATTCTCAATTAATTAATTAAATATTCACATCATCCGTTGCAAAACCAAAAGCACCATTCACCCCTATCCTACCCATTTGTTTCCACACGAAAAAACTATATATCATGTTTTACTTTCCCGTCAATTTTAGTTTCACGTAGATCTTAGATCTTATTTAGACTACATTCAGTTGTGATATTTTAATAAAATAAGATCTTAAACCAACAGCAAAATAAAATCCCTTGATTTAAGTGAAAGGGAATGTCAAATCTCATATTAGTTAGCGATGACATACCACATAAGTGTATACAATCTTAAACCCACCCACCAAACTGAATGCCAGATACATACAAATAGAAGTTGGAATATGCCAGAATTAGACAATAAGTTTCATTGGTACCCAGTAGAAGGTGAATCCCATCGCCAGGAGTTGTACCAGTGTATAAAAGTACTTCACAACAGCAATGGATCATGGAGTCAACTGTTTGCTTTTCCCATAATCCAAAATCCCAGCCCTCGACCTGCAAAATTAGAGAAACAAGGAACTAACTAGTCTTTATATGCTTGCAAATTCAACCAAAACAAGAAATTTTCATTCCATATTTGAAGAGTAACTTCTTAATGAGCACAAGAGAAATCAAAATGACATTGGCACCTCCTCAGTAAATCTGCAGCTCCTGGCAAGCCTCGCACTTCTTTCTTCAGTTGTTCAACACGTTCTCTCACGATGCGTTTACTTTCTTCGCCCTAAAAGAGAAATCAAGACAATCAGTTGTTTGCTTAGAATAACTCTTAACATTGTTCAGGAATCATCTTGTCTTTGCTCCTAAAGCTTCTACTATATTCACCTCTCCTTATTCTTATAGTGAAACAAATTTTTCTGTCAAATTCTACGGGCTCCCAGTTATTAGGGTTGCACTGGCCAGCAAAAGAACTTGGACCAGATTGTTTTAAGCTCCCCCAAATAGCCTCAAGTATATGTAAACATTAGCCACGTAAGGTGAATATGAATAGTCCTTGCTTTAGGAGCTGTAAAATTTTATGATTTCCAAGGTTAATAAAATAAAATGAGACATGGATGTACAGGAGGCAGGCTCGCATATACTTTGCCTACCAACTCAACCAGACAATAACAATGACCGGACACATGTACTAGGAGCTGAGAGTAACCCGTTAAATGCAGTATACATTGGGGCAAATGTACCTGAGTTACATAACAAATGTTGTTCCCGGTTCACACCTCAGCTTTAATATAAATATTCTTTGCTTATTAATGCTTAATATCTAATACTGCTACAACTACGAATATGCCCGTGCTAGAGCTTGTTCAGTCATGAAGAATTCTTTTATATATAGAAGCTCAAATCCACAAAAAGACAATGATATTCTTACCACCTATCTGTGGCATAACTTGAACAGATTCATAAATAATCCATATCCTAAGATAAATGATAACTGTCAATTTTGAAGGACCAACCAAATTACTTACCTTCTGCAGCATAATCATCAAATGTTTGATCTCATTCTTCTTCAATGATGCTAGATCCTGACACACATCTCCCACAGCAGTCCTGCATGTGAGTTGGTCAAAATAGGTAAATACCAAAACACAAAACACATGAATAACATTCCACTCAACCTCCGACCTATGCACTTGCCAAAAAAAAAATACTATGCACATAAACAAATAATGCTTAAGGAGCAGATAAGAGGAAAAGGCAAAACAGAGAATATGATGGGAAGGTCACAACAGAAATCATTGGGTAGCTAGCTAAGCCTTTATCCATATAAGCAATATAAGTCATTGTGCAGCCATCTGAACTTTTACAAGTAGTTGTGCTTTCTCCTGCTTTCCTTTTAGATACACCTTCGTGATGGTCATAATGGAATTGTCTTTTAGCTTCAATTACTAGCAATTGTTCATGCAAGGTTTGATATTTTGTAGCTGGGGCACATTTAAAATATTTTACTAGCTTTTACTGATCATATGCAACCAACCACATATATCAAAAAGTTGTCTCTTAAGAATACAAGGGTAACAATGACAACTGATTAATAGAATGGCAGAATGCTCCCTTAGGAATGTTATATAATCAGTATGTTCCAGTTAAGAAATATTTAAAGTTTGTAGGGAAAAGTTTTCAAACTAAATCCCTGCTCTTCTCTCTACAAACTGCTCAAAGATATGAGAATTCAACAACTTTTTATTCATATCAAACTGTAGGGAAATAGGCCCTATATATAGGCAATGAAAACAAAATACAGGGCTGATATTTAACAGAGAAATAAAGTTCTAAAAATAAAATTCCACGTTCAGAACCCAAGGGCCCCTCTTTATTCCATCAGTTTGGAAGCTCAATAGCCTCACACGTACTCCACTAGATTAATTTGGCAGTTTTGCTTTGATCACTTCCAACACGCCCCCTTGAATCAAAACATCCTCATGCCGAGCATGTCTCTTAGTCTGCTGAAAGATTCAATTGACAAGGGCTTCGTAATAATATCAGCTACTTGCTTCATGGTATGGCAGTACTTCAGCTCCACGGTCTTTTGCTTTACATGGTCCCTGGGAAAGTGAAACCGTGTATCGATATGTTTGCTCCTTCCATGTTGCACAGGATTCTTCACGAGCTTTATAGCTGACTTGTTATCCACGTATATCATTGTAGACTCCTCTTATGGATGACTCAATTCCTTCAAAACATTTCTCAACCATTTCGCTTCACAAACAGTGAATGAAACTGCCATATACTCTGCCTCGCAAGATAAAGCAAAAATTCCTTGTTTCTTGGATGTTCAAGAAAACGTTGTAGACCCAAGATAGAAGACATAACTAGTAGTGCTTTTCCTCTCATCTAGGTCACCTCCCCAATCACTATCTAAATATCCAACTAACTGTGCATCTTCACCATAAGTATAAAAAAGACCAAGTTTGGGTGTGCCTTTAATATACCTCAATATCCTTTTTGCAGCTAACCAATGTGACTTATTAGGTGTCTCTATGTATCGACTCACAAGCCCAACTCCATAGACAATATCTGGCCTTGTGATTATCAGGTACCTCAGGCTACCAACTAAGCTCTTGTAAATAGTTGAATCGATGACTTATTCGTCTCCTTCTTTTGACAACTTCGTGCCTGTTGACACTGGGGTATTTACAGGATTACAGTATTCCATTTTGAATTTCTCTAAGATCTCCTTCATATACTTCTTTTGAGATATAAAAATCCCATTATTTTGTTGCTTTACTTCAATACCCTGGAAGTAAGACATCAATCTAATATCTACCATCTCAAACTCCTTGGACATGGTTTCCTTGAACTCGGTGATCATTTCGGCACTATTCCCTATGTAGAGTAAATCATCAACATAAAGGCAAATTGTAACACCCCGCCTCACCGGACGTGTCACTATAAGGGTATTTTCGGGAATCTTTTTTTTTTTTTCCAAGTTCATCATCACGCACGGTGCTTCATGAACAACCTTCACATGCACACATAGAACCCCGAAAACCCCAGTCTTGCTCATTTAACTTAACAAGATCAATAATTTTAACAACTAAATGAGACATATCATAACGCAGCGGTTACATTACATCAAACACCGTGATTCTTATATAGTATTTCCATAACAAAATACGTATTACAGATAACCCAAATGATAACAATGTTATCGTACAACTATTCATACACAAGCTAAACTACATACTAAAACCTTCAAAAGGTTACAATGACTATCAATCTAAGCACAATTGACCTTCAACTAGCCATGTCCTTGCCCTCGCAGCAGTCCCTGGTTGGAACATTGAATGTTCCAGGGGTATAGCCCAGGTTAGATGATAAAATATCTAACTGACGGCATGAAACAGTTTATACAATGCATGAAAGACACACGAGCATGGCTTACTCAGATAAACGACAACATGCAAGACACGTCTAACTTGAGAAATCTCCCTGACATACTCAACCTCCCGTGGAAAACACAGTTCACGCACAGTTGGGGTTGACCTTGCCGCGACATACTTAATCCCTCGAGTGCCCACCATGACACCTGTTCACCTAGATTAACATTGTCCCATTCTCAAGTAGACCACATCCCGTCCCACACGGACACAACACCGACACGAATATCAATACCCTGATGATATGAAAATCACACGCCATGCACCGACTCTTTTGTAAGTAAAAACAGTTGATGCAATATACCACATGATCAATATCTAAATGATGCCATATATACATAAATAAAATGCATAAGCATAGCATCCCGAGTTCTAGTGAGATCGCTCACCTGAACCCACTACACTCACACCAAGACATTTTCAAAATAAGGGTACAACTAGAGTCAGACCACTCACCTTGAACGCATTCGAATTGCCTCGATCCTCGTGTAATGCCTCGATTTGTGTGCCAAATTGAGAACACTTGAACTTACACTCAACCTTGAGCCTCAACACTTCCTAAACACCATATTTAATTAAGGAAGCATTAAAATCCATTTTCCTCATTTTTTTCATAATTTTATCTATTTTTCTCCCATTTTTCACCTCAATAATTCAAAAATAATTATCTCCTTAGACATTTTCCAAAATATTTCAACACAACAATTCCTAAGATAAATTTATAAAAATTCTGGAAGAAAGTACCGAAAATGCCCTTGTCCCATGCACCCTCACGCGCCCTGCGGGTGGACGCGCATGAAGTGTGGGGCATGCAGCCCACGTGCCACCTTCTTCTCTGATTTTCAGTTGCCGATGACTCCTCCGACGGCAGATCTGACCACACCTCCTTCAAGCCTTTGATGAGTCAATCATGATGGCATGGGTTACAGGCCGAAAGACCACTAGGAAGGGCCCCAATCGGGCAGTTGCAGGTCGGCGGAGGCGGTCCGCCACCCTCGTTCGACCAAGCTCCAAACAGCTTCAAACGTTCTCCTTTCGATCTGAAATTCTCCAGAAAGAAAGCACACACACCAAAGAGCAAAAGCCCTCTATCCACTCCCCTCTATTCACACCAAAACATGGTCGATTTGGGCCTTCATTCTCGGCCGAAACCCTTCGCTATTTATAAGCGATTTTCGGCCATTTCTCCACCAATCAACGGCCAAGCTTGGCCTCCAAGCCTTCCTACCGCCGTATAGCACCTTCCCCAGTCATCTCTCGACCGTCCCATCGTCGAAAACGGCGGCCACATGTGATGTTTGGCAGCAGCCGAAATCTTCCCTACGCGTTCACACTGCCCAATTTTCCTTATTTGCACTTTCACCCCTTGACTTCTTCAATTGCCACTTCTGCCCTTTCCAATGCACCCCTGAACTATCCAATACCATCATTAAGTCCTACAAGATTTGTACTTCTCATTTGAAACTCAAAACTCCCAAAAAATTACCATTTTGACCTCCCTCGGACAAATTTAGAAAATTACACTTAGGCCCAACTGGTTGATTTGACCTTAAATCCATTTGTTTCAATCTAAAATCACTTAAGGTTTGTTCTATACATAAAATATTGGTCCTTGACATGCTCCGTTGACTTTTCGGATGTCCCCTACGTTGATTCGATTTTCTCAGCTCGGTTGACAGTTGTACCAAAAACTGTTCCCGATCCCACTTCTTTCATTACTAAAAATCATAATTCTAATCACTTATCGATACTATACCATCTTCCTTGGTTATCTAGGGTCCGGGGTACTCCCTTCGGCTGATTCGGTTGTTTAAAACTGCGTTAGTGTGTCCTATAGCCTTATTCTTTCGATAATTCCAGTTATACCCTTCATTAGATACCATTTATACTCTTAATAATTTTTTCCGGGTACTACACAAATGATTAGAGATTCACCTTGATAGTTCTTCTTCATGTAGACTACATGCTCATATGGACATCTGGTGAAGCCACTTTGATGAAGAAAACTATCAATGTGTGCATTCCAAACCCCTGGTGCCTGTTTTAAGACATGCCTAACTTTTTTCAGATGATACACTTTTCTCTCCTCACTTTCTACCAAGAAACCTTCTGGTTGTTGTACGTACACTTCCTCCTCCAGAATGCCATTAAGGAAAGTTGATTTGACATCAAGTTGGTATATCTTCCAATTGTGGTGAGCAGCAAGTGAAATCAACAATCTTACTATGTCAAGTCGTGCAATTGGTGCAAAAACCTCATCATAGTCAATGCCATACTTTTGTTTTTAGCCTTTAGCTACTAGTCTGGCCTTGTAATTTGTTGTGCGCTTTATTTTGTACACCCACTTGATACCAATTGCCTTTTGGTTTTGTGGGAGTCTTGTTAACTCCTAGGTATCATTCTTCTCTATGGCATGGATCTCCTTTTCATTTTCATTCTCCAACAATCTTCTTCCATGGCTCTTGGAAGGTGAGAGGCTCATGATCCACATATAGGCAGAAGAGATTGGTTTCTCCATCTTTTGTTTGTGAGTAGATCTCTCCAAGGCTTTTCATTTTGATGGGTGTGGAGGATGTATTGCTGCTACCTCCTGCTAAAGGCAGGGATCCTCTCTGGACTATAGGTGATGTAGCCGGTTGAGGAGATGGTGGTGCACCTGATGGTTCAACACTTGGTCAGAGTTCTTCTGGTTCCTCCATACCAGATTGTACTTTGGGTGTCTCTTTAACACTTCAACTCCACACTTCTTCTTTATTGAATACAACATCTCTGCTAACCCCTACTTTCTTTGTTAGAGGGTTGTAGAGCTTATATGCCTTTGACTCCTCGCTGTATCCTATAAAAACACATTTCTCACCACGATCATCAAGCTTTTTCCTTTTGACCTCAGGAACTTGGGCACATGCGAGACACCCAAAAATCCATAGGTGTGCCACACTAGGCTTGTAGCCACTTCATGCTTCTTGAGGTGTCATATTCTTGACACTTTTCGTTGGGTATCTGTTGAGCAGGTATGTAGAGCACGCTACAATTTCTGCCGAAAACTGCTTTGATAGTCCTTTCTCCTTCAACATGGTTCTTGTCATATTCAAAATAGTGTGATTCCTTCTTTCTACAATCCCGTTATACTGTGGTGTATAAGCAGTCGTGAACTAATGCTTTACCCCTTGCTCCCTACAATACTCCTAAAATGCTTTTGAGGTGTACTGTCCATCTCGATCAGATCAGAGAGTTACAATTTTGTGGTCACTCTCTGTTTCAACTAGTGCTTTAAAATTCTTGAATGTAATTAAAGAATCAGATTTTTCTTTAAGAAAGTAAACCCAAATCTTTCTACTGAAATCATCGATAAAGGCAATAAAATATCTACTACCTCCAAGTGAAATGGGCTCCAATGGACCACATATGTTTGTGTGCACCAGTTGTAGGGACGCCTTTGCTCTCCAGGATTTGCCACTAACAAAAAGAAGTCTTGGTTGCTTGCCAAGTATACATCCTTCACATATGTGGTTTGGTGGCTTGATCATCGGTAAACCATTTACCATACGAGCTACAAATAGTAGCTGTAACCCATTGAAATGTAGATGGC
The DNA here is from genome assembly GCA_036245055.1 of Diospyros kaki. NCBI lineage: Eukaryota > Viridiplantae > Streptophyta > Magnoliopsida > Ericales > Ebenaceae > Diospyros > Diospyros kaki. Next base: position 10,056,422 of record BSEG01000010.1, read on the forward strand.
TAAAACGAAAATGCCACTTCCAAGTATCAATTTGCACGAGTCCTTGGAGGCACTTCTCAAACTGCATGTTAAGGTGCAAGGGGAACATGCGATTGATGGTCATTTGAACATAAGCCATAAGTCTTCTAGAAGCATCTCTCAAAATAAGAGAGTTGGTCTCCATATGTATTATATACCCCTTTTCAAGCAGTTGCCCAATGCTAAGGATGTTACTTTTCATGTTAGTTACATAATAAACATCAGAAATATCTACTTTCTTACCATCCTTCTTATAGATCTTGATCTTCCCTCTACCTTTAACAAGGAGTTTAGTAGAATCTCCCAAGCTCACATTTTCATGCACTCCTACTGTGAGTTCCATGAACAAATCTCTCTTTCCACACATGTGATTACTTGCACCCGAGTCAAGATACCAAGCTTCATGCTGTGCTCCAGACTCATCATGAGTGAGAAGAAGGATAGTATCATTACCATCATCATTTGTTGTTTCTACAACATTGGCTTGTTCGTTGGCTTTGTGCCAACAATCCTAAGCATAGTGCCTGGATTTTCTGCAGTTGTAGTAGCACTGGATATTTTTGGTGTTACCTTTTCCAAGAGTAAATTTTCCACATCCTCGTCCACGTCCATTAGAACTTTGACGCTCCTCTTGGCCTTGCCAAATTTGTTGTTGTGTACATCGTCCCCTGTCTCTACCATGACCGTGGTTAGAACTGGGGTTACATTGATCATTTAGAGTCAATTTTGACTCTAGTGCTTGTTCCATAACAGTGGAGTTAGCATTCTTCTGCATTCGTTGCTCATGTACTTGAAGAAAGCCCATCAATTCCTCGATCGTCAGTGTCTTCAAGTCCTTAGACTCTTCGATCGATACGACCACATGCTCGAATTTAGGTGAGAGTGATCGAAGTACCTTTTCAATTACACGGATGTCATCGATCTTCTCACCATTTCTCTTCAAGCCATTCATAATCACTAGCAGTCGTGAGAAATAATCGAACACCTCTTCGCATTCTTTCATGTGAAAGGCCTCAAACTCGCCTCGTAAATGTTGGAAGTGGATCCGTTTGACCCGATTGACTCCTTGGAAAATGGTAATGACGATCTCCCATGCTTGTTGTTTGGTGCTTCAACAACCTTCTCAATGGTAGACTCATCCAACCCTTGATAAAGTATGAAGAAAGCCATTTTATCATTCTCTTTTTGCTCCTTAAGAGTCTTCTTCTCATCGGAAGTGTATGCAGCTTCCTCTTCCAGAGTAGGTTCCTTATACCCATCAGTAATAAGCTCCCATAAATCTTGAGACCCAAACAAAGCTTTCATTTGGATAGATCATCTCTCATAGTTATCTTTTGATAACTTCGACAATTGCTTTTGGAATAGCGTGTTGGCCATTTCTGAGAGAAAAGATAGAATAGGACATGGATGGGACAGCTGTACTCGATACCACAGTGTAGGGAAAAGTTTTCAAACTAAATCCTTGCTCTTTTATCTACACACTACTGAAAGATATGAGAATTCAACAACTTTTTATTCATATCAAACTGTAGGGAAATAGGCCCTATATATAGGCAATGAAAACAAAATATAGGGCTGATATTTAACATAGAAATAAAGTTCTAAAAATAAACTTTATACTTTGTCATGTTGATTGAGACCTTGTTTGGTATTGTTGTGCTTTATTGTGTTGTGTTGTGATAGTAATGTTGATAAAGTAGTGTTTAGTAACTGTGTTTATTAATGTTAAAAACAAGTAGTAAGTATTTGGTTAATATTTTATTGATGTGATGTAGATTTGTAAAATGACTTAAAAAGACTAGGATATTAAATAGATATTTGTAAAGTGGCATAATTATGAAGAAAGAGAATGGTCAAAAAAAGTAAATAGCCTATTTTAATGATTGTGGGTCCCGTTAAAAGCTATTGTGTTTTTTATAAAAAGTAAGGGGCGCCATACTTTTGCTTAAAAACAACTTAACCTATTTTTTTGGAAAAATGCAAATGTGCTCTAAAAGCACAACAATACTTTATCAAACAGTGCATTTTCAAAAAAGAAGTTGATAAAAAAACTGCTATGCTTAAAAAGCATAACAATACCCAACAAGCTTGCTTGTGGAAGAGAAAAATGATTTGATGCACAAGCATTTAAGCAACAATCAACAATTGAGAGGAATGCTCATTGAGCTATAAAAGCACCAAAGACTTATTAATCAGGTTTTTATATATGAAGTTATATTTAAAGGAAGTTTGTTCATAAATCAAATTAGGAAGGTCTTCTAGATCCCATAGGACCCATTACTTGACAACCATCTAACTGTCCTTTTGCAACTATATGATCAAAACCAATTCATCAACCAAAGGTTACCATAGATGTGTCAAGCTTAAGCCTGACAATGAATTCCTCCTAATTTGATGTGAATTAGAAAGACACAATAAGTAGAACAAAGAATTAGAGGGAAAGAAAGAGAGATTAGGAGGAGGAGATGAACATTTTCATTAATTCCTTGATGCTCCAATCTGAAAGGATCAATGGGGTTTTATACAAGCTGCCGAAAGGGAGGATTCCTCCAAGGCATCTTCTATAACCTTCTATGGTTATAACAACCAGCTTCTACACCTTTTTATGGTTGTAACCACTTGCATGTGGCTACCCCTTAGATGTAACAAACATATAACAACAACAATTAAAGAAAAAATTTAAAAATCACATGGCAATTCACATGACAATCCCCCCTTACAAATTTCTTGTCCTCAAGAAATGCTAAGAAGGATCACAGACCGTGGAATCTGCTTGAATAGATAAGGTAAGTACTCCCAGCTGTTGTTATTTGCATGGTTATTCTGCCATTTCACCAAAACTTCTATGAGTGATGCCCCTTGTTTGTACACCACATGTCTATCTAATATGGCCTCAGGCTCCATAACTTTGTTAGCCTCCTTAGGAAGAAGGGGTAAAGTGGGACTCACCAATTGTGTCCCCACAATTTTGTTGAAAAGAGAAACATGGAACACATGTTGGATTTGTGAACTCTAAGGCAATTACAAATGATAAGCCACCCCCCCAATCTTGGTAACAAATGGAAATGGCCCATAATACTGTGGGCTCAATTTAGACACTGGTCCTTGTGTGATGGACTCTAGATAAGGATACCTTAGCCTTAAGTACACTTCCTCCCCCTACCAAAAACTCCCTTTCACTCATCTTTCGATCAACAAATTGTTTCATTCTATTTTGGGTTGAAGCTAATTCCTTCAACTATTTCAAAACCTTTTTCCTCTGCTATAAATACTCCTCCATTGTTGTCATGGTAGTGTACTCTCCAATATCTGGTAAGATAGGTGATTTGTATCCAAATAAGGCCTTAAATGGCAACATTTTGAGGGAGGTATGGTGGTTGGAATTATATCACCATTGAGCTAGGGACAACCACCTATGCCACCCCTCAGGTTGTAAGAAACAAAGGCACCTTAAGTAAATCTCCAAACTTTGGTTCACCATCTTTGTTTGTCCATCCGATTGGGGGTGGTAGGCTATGGACATGTTCAATTTAGTGCCTAAAGCCTTCATTAGCTCCTGCCATAACAAGCTTGTGAAGATTTTGACACGATATGATATTATAAACTGAGGACTCCCATGTAATTTAACCATTTGATCCAAGAAGATCCAAGCCACCTCCTAGGCTGTATAGGGATGTGTGAGCCCTATGAAATGGCTAAACTTCGTAAACCTGTCAACCATTACCAACATACTATCATTCCCTTCTGACTCAGATAATGCCCCAATGAAGTCCATAGATATACTGACCCTAGCTTGGACAGGAATGGGTAGGGGTTGTAAGAGCCCCTAGTAGGCCACAGTTTCATGCTTACACCTTTTACAGGTGTCACAAGCTAATACAAACTCCTTCACCTCAATATTAACCTAAGCCAATAAAATAGTTTCCTTACCTGATGGTAGGTATTCTGAATTCCAAAACGTTCCCCCCAATGCCAATTACTCCTATCATTAGACCCCACTACTAATTACTCCAACAACTCCTTTACCTTTTCATCCCCCTTATCGCTGGCCATTACTTCTTCGCACCACTTAGGAACTATAGTGGTTATAGCTGCAGAGCTTCATTCCTTGTGGCACCTTGAAAGAGCATTTGCTGCCCCATTTTCTCTACCATTCTTGTATTGTACAATATAGTCTAGCCCCATTAGTTTGGCCATCCCTTTCTTCTGCAATTGAGTTTGCGATTTCTATTATAATAGAAATTTTAAACTCTCGTGATCAGTTCTAATTATAAATCGGCCCCTTTTCAAGTAATGCCTCCGTTTCTCAATAGCCATCAAAATAGCTAGGAACTCCTCATAAATACTTAGCCCCATGTGTCTAGGGCCCAAGGCTTGGCTTAGAAATGCCAATGGCCTTCCTTCTTACATCAAGACTGCTCCAATACCTGTGCCACACACATCGGTTGCTAGAGTAAGGGTTTGCTAAAATCTGGCAACCCAAGGATAAGAACCTTACTCATAGCCTCCTTTAGCTTCTCAAAGGCATCCTCTGCGTCTTGCCCCCAACTAAACCCATTCTTCTTTAAAAGCTCTATTAAGGGTCTACTGATAACCCCATAGTTCTTCACAAACTGAAGATAATAACTGGTTAACCCAAGGAACACCCTTAATGTCTTCATCGTAGTAGGCCAAGCCATCATGGCTTCCACCTTTCTTGGATCTATACTGACCCCTTTCACCAATATTATGTGCCCTAAATATTCCACCTGCCCTTCCCCAAAAGCACACTTAGACCTCTTGAGAAAGAGTTGGTTAGACCTGAGGACCTCGAAGGTAATTCTTCAGTGAATCAAGTGTTGATCAAATGTAGGGTTGTAGACAAGTATATTATCAAAGAACACTAATATAAATTTTCATAAGTAAAGCTCAAAGACATGGCTCATAAGGGCTTGAAAGGTGGCAGGTGCATTGGTGAGTCCAAATGGCATGACCAAGAATTCATAGTGTCCTTGGTGTGTTCTAAAAACTGTTTTAGGGATATTCTTGGGTTTCATTCTAATTTGGTGATAACCTGAGCGTAGGTGAAGTTTAGAGAAGTTGGCTTGATGTAATTCATCAAAAAGGTCTTCAACAAGGGGTATGGGAAAATTGTCTTTAATGGTCATGGAATTAAGTTGGCAATAGTCCACACAAAAACGCCATGATCTATCTTTTTCCTTAACAAGAAAAATGGGTCAAGCAAAAGGACTTTGGCTAGGTCTAATTATGAATTGGTGTAAGATTTCCTGAACCAGTTTTTCAATCTCTATCTTTTGGTTTGGGGGATATTGGTATGATCTAATGTTGATGGGTTTAGCATTAGGTTTGAGATTGATGGAATGGTCAAACATTCAAGTAGGCGGTAGGGTTGTAGGTTCTACAAAAATATCCACAAATTCTACCAATAATTTATCAAGTAGGTCTAGAAGGTGTACCTCATCATGTCTTCCCATAGGTGCACTGACAGTTAGGAGGAATTCTCCCTGCACGGCATTGTGCTCACTACCTTCCTCCACTACTTTAATAGAGAGAAACTGTGTAATCTGGGCCCACTTACTCCTGAACACCTTCTGTAATCTTCTTCTCGTGATCATCTTACAAACTCCAGCCGCTTTTCCTCCTGTAAGAGTCATTTTCCTCCCTTCTTTCTCAAAGGAAACCTCGATTCTATTAAAGTCAAAACTTATGGGGCTCACTCCTTTCATCCAATCTATTCCCAACACAATGTCACAACCTCCTAGCTGTAGAAGCCTCAAATCAGCTTCGAATTCCTCCCCTTGGATTTCCCAATAGAAGCCCGTACATGTTGATTTTCTCACCACCCTGTTTCCATTGCCCACTGTCACACTTAGGAGTTGTGTACCCACGAGTTGACATTTCAATCTCCTGGTTGTTCCCTCATCTAGGAAATTGTGGGTACTCCTACTATCTATCAAGATCATGAGGCTGGAATCCTTCACCCTTCCTTCCACCTTGATAATCTTGTTATTTGCTAATCCCTTCAAAGTGTGCATAGAAATCTCCCTATTGTCTTAATCTTAATATTCACCAGGTTCACTGGTTTCCCCTTCCTCAATTAGATCTCCATCCTCTCCTTCTAGGAGTAGCAACTGTCGTTTACATTGGTGTCCGGGATAATACTTATTCCCATACTTGAAGCACAACCCAACTTGCCTCCTCTGTTCAATCAGCCTCCGTCCTTGCAGTGGCAGGTTATGACAAGAGCTTAGACCATCTAAAATCTTTATCCCCGAACTTCCCTTAACTAACTCCCTATTATAGCCCTTACCTCCCGAAGATGTTGTTCCCAGAATCACTCCCCTTAGTTGTTGCATTTGCTTTCTCATTAGAGCCTCCACCACCATTTCTTGCAACCTGGCACTCTCGGCTGCTTGCTCCACCGTTTGAGGCTACAACATTTTGTGTAATACCCCAAGAGCCCAAGAAGGGTAGTATATTTCAAGGATAATTAAGGAAGGAAACAACACTAACTGGATACCTTTTGGTCTGAATGTAGGCAAAGAACTCCTGGGTTAAGCGGGTTTTAGCTAGGGAAGCTCAAGGATGGATGACCCCCTGGGGAGTTCACATAGGCCCATCAGGGTAAGTTGTTCTGGTCCTTCCTATCACTCGATGCGGGATATTATATTTTGACCATTGGTCAAAGCTTGTAACTCAAACAACTCACAAAGCTGCACACAAAATAAGCCTCTGATAGTTGAGGACTATGATTAATCGTAAGTGATCTTAGTTCCTTAAACCTAAACTAATAGGCCTGCGACTTGCGTGCGGCTATGGATGCCACCCGCTTCCCGCGCACAGCCCGTGCGGCCCCAGCAACCCTTGCGCGATCGGCGGCCCCACGCCCAGGCACGAGCCGCGTGCACTAGGCATGCCCAGCGAGACCCATGCGCGCTACAAGGCCCTTTTGGCCTGACAACATGTGTGACATGCTGCCCAGCCACCTCCCAGCCCCCCTGGCTACCTCGAGTTGCCTCTTGGCCCTTTGGTGGCCCAGTGCATTTCGTGCCCTCAGATGGGGCCTGGCGAAATTGTTTGGATATTTTTTATTATTTTTATCTGATTCATGAGTGTATGACACCTATGGGCCGTGATTGAAATGGCTTGGGGCTATTAATTGGATAAATTATTAATTATTAGGCTACTAGTGTATGTTTGACATGCATTGGTTGATCCAAGTCCTATTGAGCCTTGTTAGTTAGACTAATGGATGGAGCCCAAGCCCAATACAATTAAAACAATTTTGTTTTTCCAAAATTATATAAATTTTCAATTTATTGAAAGCGTTTCATTAAGATTGAAATAGATGCGACAATTAATTAACATAATTGTGAATGTATCAATTGGATTGATTGCATGGGTGTATGGTATGGATCGAGTTGACCATTTATTTTATATTGGGAATGAATGTTTGTAAATTTGATTTTTAAAATAGGGCCTGCGTGTCCCGTCTCTCTTATACTCTGATGTAGATTCTCTTCTAATCTCACTCCCCCCGAATGTAACTCGGGGTTTTTGATTCTATGTAATGTGTGTAGAATATAATAGAGTAGTGATAGTTATAGTTTGTATGAAGAGCAAGAGATGGAGCCAAATTGAAGACAAGATTCGAAGACCAATAAAGGCTTAGAGAATGTGCTTGAGAAGCAAGATGTGATTCTTCACCTAGGTTTAACTCGTTAACTTCCCTTCTATGGCTCGAGGGGGCTAACCGTAGTTATCCATACAATACACTGGTTTGAGTCGTTTATTATGCATGATTAATTTGATTAATTGCATGTGATGAGACCTAAATAAATAAATAATAAATCCCTCATTAATATTAAGCCAACTTGCCTTCCATCATTATGAAGCATTAGGTTTCTAGTTGGCACTTGATTTGTTGAGTCACTCAAGGTCATGTGTCACCTATGATTCCTATGTTTCATGGGTCATGAGATGTCCTTGAATGATGGGTCTGACTTAACTAGAAAGGTGGGGTTTGTTGAGTCACTCAAGGCCTTATTGAGTATAGAGGCAAAGATTGGGAGTCTCATAAGATGTGTTTGACAAGGAGTTGTCAACCCAATGAATCTAAGAGTTGCATGGAGATGCAATTGGTAGCAATTACCTATCTAATTGAACCTAGCACAATTTGTTGAGTCACTCAAGGTTGTGCAAGGGGAGATGGGATCCTAGCCCGCTAGAAAATCTTCCAATGGGATTTCCCGAGTTATGTCTTGAGGGTGGCGAACTTGTAGAAAATAATGAAAGCAATCATAAAATGTTACTTCTTGCAATTTATGATTTCATAATTCAATATGATTATAATAATATCTCTATATTCGGTTGTTGATCTGGAATGTTTGGAAACATGTCGATAAGATCGATACTCAAGGGCAATAATACCTTTAAAGGGACTAATTTATATGACTGGAAGATCATCTTAAGGATAGTCCTCACGTATGATAAGATTCTCTATGCGATAGAGAGCTATCTTCTTACGAAGCCACCAGTTGGGTAAATAGTAGCACATAAGGCCTAGACGATGAACAAGGGTGATATGATCATCTCTTGATATTGTCTTAGCTGCCATGACCCCAAAACATAGGTCGCAACATAAGAGTTATGAAGCCTATGAGGTCATGTCTAGGCTCAAGGATTATCTGTTGAGAAGCATGTCATGGAGATAATATGTTTTATCAATAGGTTGCTAAAGCTGAACTAGGGTATGGATGCCGAAACTTACCCTAGACTTAGTGTTACGGTCCCTCCCTAACGATTATGGAAGAGACTCTTGGAGAGTTATTGTCCATTCTAAGGGAAGTGTTCTCTTAGTTGAAGGGCCCAAGGCGCATAGGGGCAAGCCTAAGAGTAAGAAAGCCAAAAGAAAGAAAAGTTCTTCCATAGCGCAATCTAGAAGAGTCTAGAAAAACAAAACCCGAAAGGGCATGGAGGATACGATCTATCTCTACTATGATAAACTTGAGGTGTAGAGTAAGAAGAGTTCTACTCAGGGTACCTCAGGTATTTATGTTATTGGAATTAATCTATCCACTTCTGATCAGTCCACATGGGTATTAGATACTAGATCTAGTGCTCATATTTTCGTGTATGGGCTTAGGAGTACGAGAAGATTAACTCCAGGAGAGGTGGACCTACATGTCAGCAATGGATCAAGAGTTGTTCCATTAGTTGTAGGGACTTATTCATTGACATTACCCTTTGGGCTAGTGTTTGATTTATATAACTGTTACTTTATTACGAGTTTGACTAGGAATATTATTTCTATTTCTTGTTTGGACAAAGATGGATTTTCATTTTTATTTAAGGACAATAGTTGTTCGTTTTATAAAAATGAGTTGTTTTATGGTAAAGCAACAGTATGTAAAGGTTTGTATATCCTTGATGATTGATACTTCTGTTAATAACATAAATATTAAGTGACTTAAATTAGATGATTTGAATAATGCTTATTTATGGCATTGTCGCCTTGGCCATATAAATGAGACTCGCATATCCAACTTGTATAAAGATGGATATCTTAACACATTTGATTATGAATCATATGGTGCTTGCGAATCTTGTTTGCTTGGCAAGATGACTAAATCTCCTTTTAAAGGAAAGGGAGAGAAGGCCATAAAAGTGCTAGGGCTTGTGCACACTGATGTGTGTAGGCTCATGTCCACCTAGGCTCGAGGTGGATATGTCTACTTCATAACCTTTACTAATGATAGATCACGTTTTGGTTATGTGTATCTTATGAGACACAAATTTGAAGTTTTTGAAAAGTTCAAAGAATTCATATTTGAAGTAGAGAAACAAACTAGGAGAAGCATCAAAATACTTCAATTAGATCGAGGTGGTGAATACTTGAACAGTGAGTTTCTACATCATCTGAAGCAGAATGATATTCTCTCACAATGGACTCCATCTGAAACACCGGAGATGAATGGTGTGTCTAAAAAGAGGAATAGGACCTTGTTGGACATGGTCTGGTCCATGATGAGATGCACTGAACTCCCTATTTCATTTTGGGGATTTGCACTCCTCACCACGATCTTTGTTTTGAACATGGTTCCAAGTAAATTAGTTACTTAGACTCCATATGAGATATGAAAGGGAAAGAAGATAAATGGTATTTCTTAAGAAAGAATTCTTAGATGTTGTGGCTAGTGGGAGGAATGTTAAGCTCGAAGAGATTCGAGATGAACCATAAACAAATACTCCCTTTTAGGAACCCGAGAAAGATCAGACATAAGATGTTGTGTTAACTCCCCAACCTTCTATACAAGAACCTCGTAGGTCGACGAGGGTTCGTTGCGAGCAAGAGAGATATGGATTTCTCATCTCAGCCCATGGAGGTGTGCTTCTAGCTGTGAACGATGAGCCTACTACCTATGATGAGGCAATGTCTGACATTGACTCTGGGTTACAGAAGATGGATGAAAAAATAACTTACCTCAAAGGAAACCTAGTCGAGGATGTGTATATGACACAGTTTGACGGTTTTGTTACTCATGAACATGCAAATAAGGTTTGCAAGTTGCAAAGGTCCATTTATGGACTAAAGCAAGCATCCTGGAGTTGAAACAATGTTTTGATGAAAAGATCAAAAAGTTTGATTTTTCACAAAAGTGAAGTTGATCCTTATGTTTACTAGAAGGTTAGTGGGAGCACGGTTACCATTTTTAGTCCTATATGTGAACAATATATTGCTTATAAGGAATGTTGTTCCCATGTTACAATCAGTTAAAAAATGGCTTTCAGAAAAATTTTCCATTAAAGATTTGGGAGAAGCAGCCTATATTCTGGGAATTTGGATCTATAGAGACAGATCCAGAAGGTTGCTAGCACTCTGCCAAAGTGCGTACATTGACAAGGTGCTAAAGAGGTTTAGCTTGGAAGATTCTAGGAGGCAAATCTTTCCATGTCACATCAAATACATCTCTCCAAGACTATGTGTCCAAAAGACACAAGATGAGAGAGATAGATGAGTCGAGCACCATATGCCTTGGCTATTGGGTCAATCATGTATGCCATGTTATGTACAAGGCCTGATGTTTCATATGCTTTGAGGATATGTAGTAGATATTAGGCTAGTCCAGTGAGAAACACTGGATTGCAGTCAAAAACATCCTTAAGTACTTGAGAATGATTGAAGAAATGTTCTTGGTATATGGAGAATGAGAACATACCGTGAAGGGGTTCACGGATGCTAGTTTCCAATTCGACCATGATGATTTTAAATCACGTACTGTCGAGATTCACATTTTGCTTAAATGGTAGGGCCATGAGTTGGAAGAGTTCCAACAAGAGATAATGGCAGATTCAATAACTAAAATTGAATACATAGCAGCCTCCGAAGCAGCTTAGGAGGTTGTATGGATCTATAAGTTCATTGATGAACTTAAAGTGGTGTCCAACATTGTTGATCTAATAACAGTTATTGGGACAACAATGGAGCCATCGTGTAAGTGAAGGAACCATGGTCTCATCAACGGATCAAACTTGTATTGCGGCATCACTATATGATAATGGAGATTATCAGCCGAGGTGACATATATAAAGAAAGTGTCGACGGACAACAATGTCGCAGATCCCTTGACTAAAGCTCTATCCCAAGAGAAACATGAAAGTCATGTTCAATCATCAGGTATAAGATACATGAGTGATTGGATCTAATGCAAGTGGGAGATTATTAGTGTAGGTACTCTAAACCCAATCATATTGGGCATGTTGTACACTGACAATGAAAATCATATTTATTATTGAATAAAGAGTTATTCAATTTTACAAGAAGTCATTCTATTAGTTTCTCGTTATTATTGTAATGGCCGGATGAAACTAGATAGAAGTCCATATGATGTATACTGTGATTAATTTAAAAAGATGTGAGATGATGCATCACAGTTTCTAGACATCATTAAACATCCCAAGTTGTAGCAATGTTAAGAATGGACATTAACAATTGCGGTAAGACTTGTATGTGTTATGTCTTTGCTATGTGATAGCAATGGAGGACCACACCCATGGGCATGGGGATGCCTAGACAAGTACATAGGTGACCAATGTTAGAGAACGTGTCACTGGGCATGACTCGCCATGAGAATCCATTTTGGTTATATGTTGATGGAATTCTCATACGAGATGGGTGTAACTAATCCTTGGACCTGAGGTTATCACGGTCATCTCATAAGAAGACCGGTATGCTTTGACATCGTTTCGATGGTCCTAGATAAAGGCTACACGTGGGTGATCGTTGGGCATATCGTGAGGCTCATGGAGGTGGGTGTATAACTAAGATGGGACTCGTCTATCCCTTGATAGAGGATGATGTATCTAAGACGCTTTTGATGGATATTCACTTTAAATCCTTGGCCATGGTGAAAGAGATCAATAAGGAGTTATTGATTCACTTTCTATTAAGTGAAGATATTCGGATGACCGAAGAAAACTCATGTGATAATGGCCATTTCACATGTCTGGTAATTGCTCTCATGCCTCAATTACGGGTATCAGCACAACATCACCCCTTTCTACTTTGCCATTGTCATATGTTTTACGTTTACCACAATATCCCTTTAATTTACTTTATATCAGTTAACTCACTTTTAGTCTAAATTACTATATAACCTTTTTGTCTAATTCTATTCTTGTTTGGGATTAGAGGATCGAACAGAAGATTAGCATAGGCCTTGAGTCTCAAGGACTCTACTATCTGTCTCACCCTGCTTCATCAATGGCTTGCACGATAACTACTTCCCCAGTGTAGGTCCATTGTCAGTTAAGGCGCCCATCTCTACCCAATCTCAAGAGAATGGTTCCTAGTCTTTCTAGTCTTTATTCCTTAGAGTGTGAGTTTTGTTAACTTTATTCTTTAGTCGTAGTTCTTTCCTGAGTAGAGTTAATAAACATGTTAGTTCTCTTTTTTAAGTGGTCCATTCAGATGTATGGAGTCCCAATCTTGTCAGTTCAAAATAAGATTTTCTTTATTTTATAACATTTATTCATGATTTTTCTCAAACTACATTGTTATATTTAATGAATACTCATTTAGAATTATTTTCTATCTTCACTACCTTGTATACTAAAATTAAAACTCAGTTTAATGTGCCTATCTGTGTTCTCCATAGTGATAATACCCTTGAATATTTATCCTTACCATTTAAATCCTATATGGCATCCAATGGGATTCTTCACCAAACTTCGTGTCCTGGAACCCCACAACAAAATGAGGTGGTTGAATGAAAGAATAATCATTTAATTTATATTGCTTGCACGTTTCTTCTTCATATGCATGTTTTGCTTCAATATTGGGATGATGCCATCTTAATTGCATGTTAATTAATTGAATGTCATCCTCTGTCCTTAATGACCCAATTCCTAATTTTGTTCCTTTTCCTCGGGTTGACTTATATTTTCTTCCTCGTATCTCTGGGAGTACCCTTTATTCACCATCTTACCCCAGGTGTGATAAGCTATTTGCTCGTCTCATCAAATGTGTTTTTCTTGGTTATTCATACCTTCAGAAAGGGTATCATTGCTACTATCCTTAATTAGCCCACTATTTTGTTTTAGTTGATGTTACCTTTTTTTAGTCATCTGCTTATTTTCTCCCTTCGTTTGATTTCTTTGAGTTCGTGTCTACTGGCTTACCTTTGCCTGTTCATTTTCTTAACCTTTCCTCTTTTCTTTCTCCATCACTCTTTGCATCTCACCTTGATCACCCTGATCTTCAGGTCTATTAATAGTGTCCTCGACCTGTGGCCCCACCAGTAGTGCCTGCTATCACTAGTCCAATGGAATCGTCCACTGACTCATCCTCTATGCCCATTGGTTCTTCCTCCTCTAGTTCGTCTCCCTCAGTTTTCGATCTTGACTAATCTATTGCTCTTCATCAAGGTACTCGTCATTGCACCACTCTCCTTCCCATTTTACATTTTGTTAGTTATATTTCTTTGTCCCTTGGATATTCTACTTTTTGGTTCTTCTTTATCTTCTATTTCTTTTCCTAAATCTATTGCAGAAGATTTTTCCCATCTAGGGTGGTGGGCTACTATGGTTGACGAAATCTCTGCCTTACATTCTACTAGGACTTGGGACTTGGTGCCTCTTCTCAAGGGTAAGTTTACTGTTGGTTGTCATTGGGTTTATACTGTTAAAGTTGGTCTTGACACCCAAATTGACCGCCTTAAGGCTCTCCTTGTTGCCAAATGATACACTTAAGTTTTTGGTATTGATTATGGTGATACATTTTCTCTTGTTGTTAAGATCTCCTCTGTTTGCCATTTCTTGTCCCTTGCTACTATTATTCACTAGCCTTTTCATCAACTAGACTTCAAGAATGCCTTCCTTCATGGAAATTTACAAGGAGAGATGTATATGGAGCAATCTCCTAGTTTTGTTGCTTAGGGGAAGTCGGGGATAGTGTGTTGTCTTCGAAAATTGTTATATGGCATAAAACGATCTCCTCGAGCTTGGTTTGGTTGATTCAGTTCAATTGTTCTTAAGTTTAGGTTAACTCATAGTGGACCTGATCATTCTATTTTTTATCGCTCTCAGTCTGGCCGCCACATTCTTCTAGTTGTATATGTTGATGATATAGTACTTATAGGGGATGATATGTTGGCATCACTGGATTGAAGGCACATCTTCACCAACAGTTTCAGACTAAGGATTTGGGTCTCTTGAAATACTTTTTGGGTATTGAGGTAGCTCGATCAAAGCAAGGCATCTATATTTCTCAAAGAAATTATGCCTTGGATATGTTAAAGGAGACAAGGTTGCTTTGATGTTACCTAACATAGACCCAAATGGATTGGAATATTATATTGTTATTGGGACATCGGGATAGGAGGAGCGTCTTTCTAACTCTAAGCGCTACTATCGACTAGTTAGGAAACTTAATTACCTCATAGTCACATGTCCTGATATTTCATTTGCTATGAGCATGGCAAGTCATTTCTTGAATTCACCTTGTGATAGTTAGTGGGATGTAGTGATTTGTATTTTTCAATCTACTAAGATTGCTCTTAGTCAAGGTGTATTGTATTAGAATCACGGATACAACCAAATTGTGGGATATGCAGATGCTAATTAGGTAGGATCGACTAGTGACAACCGATCCACATTTGGATACTGTGTATTTGTTAGTGAAACCTAATATCTTGAAAAAGTAAGAAACAAACTATTGCTGCCAAGTCTAGTGTAGAAGCTGAATATAGGGCAATGGCCATAACAATATGTGAGGTAATGTGGTTGAAACAATTAATTAAGGAGTTAGAGTTACTTAGGTCAAGTCTATGCAATTGATTTGTGACAATTAGACTACAATACATATTGCTTCTAATCATATTTTTCGTGAGAGAACCAAGCACATTGAACTTGGTTGCCACTTTGTTAGAGAAAATGTGCTCTCTAGGGATGTAGTTACAACATATGTGGGTTCCAATGATCAGTTGGCTGATTTACTTACCAAGTCACTTAGAGGTCTCCATGCGAATTATATTTGTACCAAATTAGACATGCTCAATATATGTACTCCAACTTAAGGGGGAGTGTTAAATAAGGTAAGTAAGGGGTATTAGTATAATTAATTTAAAATACCTATTATATGTATACATTAGGTGAAATAAATACATTATTTTATTCACAGAAACCAATGGGATGTGGGATTTAACCTATCTTCCTGAAGGCAAACGAGCTATTGGTTCTAAATGGGTTTATAAGGTTAAGTATAAACCTAATGGTGAAATAAATACATTATTTTATAAGCTCGTTTAGTTGTGAAATGATACAATCAAATTCTAGGTTTGGATTATAAGGATAACTTCTCACCAATTGCTAAATTGGTGACTATTCGTATGTTTGTTGCCCTTGCTAGGGCTAAGTAATGGGCCATTTGTCAACTCGATATTAACAATGCTTTCTTACATGATTTTCTTGATGAAAAGGTATATACCAAATGGTTGCACTAAAGCCAAGCCAGGTTAAGTTTGCCACCATAAACTATCTTTTTATGGCCTTAAGCAGGCCTCTAGACAATCGAATCGCAAGTTTACTTCTTTTCTACTCGCATTGGGCTTTTATCAATCTCCAAATGATCATTTTTTATTCACTTAATAATTTCACAATGGGTTTATTGCATTGTTGGTCTATGTTGATGATGTTTTGCTAACTCATACAGACCTGGACATTATATCAGATGTGAAACAGGCCTTAGAACACAAGTGTTGCGAAAAAAACTATAAAACAAATGGGTTAGTGTAACCAAAATCAAACCAGATATAAACTGAAAGTAAAGAATGCAAGAATAGGAAGTAAACTCCCTATTTCGACCAATGAATGGCAATCATGAAGACAATGGATCAAGGCTCAGTTCTGGGCTCGTCAACACCACTTAGGTAACTCCAAGAATAGGGACACTAAGACATAAAGGAGCCCAAACCCCCAAGAACTGAAACCCTCAAACCCCCAAGCCTCTCAACCGATCAACACCCCTCACCTAAGTCACAAAAGCTTCCACATACAATAGGATCCACCAAGGAATGGAGAGTAATCACAAAGATATGGGTTTAACAATGGCCAAGAACACTTCCCTAAGAGAATACATTAACTCAGACTAAATAGGCATCACAAACGCCATTGATGAACAACCGCAATGCATAAGGAAGGTGCGGCACCTAGCAAGGAAAGAAGCATTGGACCAAGATGGAAAAACGATGAAGGATCGGCCATATAAGGAAGGAGCAATTGGTCGAGAGAGGGAACAAGAGAGAGAACAAATGATCGCCACAGACTGGGGCTCAAAAGAGGGACAAATCCCTTAAATATGAAGGGCTAAGGCAAGCAAACAAGGGGTTGGGCTTAGGCTTTAATGGGCTTCCCCCATCTCTTGAGCAAATGGGTCAAGGCCCATTTCTCCTCTAAAGAGAGGGTTAAGGGCTTATGGCTTAACTTTTATTTGGGCTGCAAATAAGGGTGTTGAACCATCTGTAATACCCCATATTTTCGTAAGGTTGCCACGTATTTTAAATGGGTTTAAAATACCAAAAAATGGGCTTAAAAGGGCAGTAAGTCGCCAAATCGACTGGAGGGAGTGCTTTGGAGCCTAGATGCTTAAGGAAAATGATGTGGCATTATCGAGTAGCCCAAGATATGATTTATGGGGCTGAAATAAATTTGATTAGGAACGGTTTTTGATACAGCTAAAAATGCAGCCAAGATTTGGACTGAAATACCGAGTTTTTGTAGGTGACTTCCGCGAAATCAACGGAAGCTTGAGGGGACTTCGGTTTTTCATAATGAACAACCCTTCAGTAGTTTTTTGGAAGAAACAAAAAGGATTAAAGGCCGAAATGAAAATTCGGGCCAAAGTGCAATTTCTTAAAGTTTGCCGAATTGGCCGGAGGGACGTCGAAACGACAATTTTGCAGATTCTTCCAAGAAGGAAATAATAATTTTAGGACATGAGGGTCCTAATGGTAATAAAATAAAGTTCAGGGGTTGATGAAAAGGGCTTAAGTGCAATAACTCAAAGTTAGAGGGGCAAAATCGTAATTTTGCAAAAATGCAAAGCTTCCATGGCCGACAGCCATGCACGCCTCTGACCAAGCGGTTTCAAGCTCGGGGAAGTCCAAGGGGTTGGTCGAGCATGCGAAGGGGGCAAGCCTTGGTCGGCGGTAAGCATCGAGCCGGTCGGATTTTTGAAAAATCCGACCGTGGCTTGGTTGGATTGTCGCGGCCATGCCGTGACCTGTAATCGGCCGATTGAGGCCGATTTTTGGTGTTTTTGGGTCACCCAAGAGGTGGGTTGGAAGCTTGAGGCCTCGGGTCGAGTAGCCATGACCGATTGGTGGTTCAATTTTGGCTATAAATAGTCGGGTATTGCGTTAGGGTTTCGGCTGAGAGTTTGCGTCTTTGAGCTTCAAACGAACGAATTGAAGGCTGAAATCATAGGGCTTTTGAAGACCATAACGTTATGAAGATATCTGGAGAGTTTCGTGAATTTTTGTCGAGGTTTAAGGGGGTAATAAAGCTTGGTCGGAGTTTGGAGGCGGGAGGCGAGGCCGAGAGTTTGCCCGTCAAATCGGAGGCCTTCCGGCCGTCCTTTGGAAGCTCAAGAGGTTCCCCAAAGATCGACTTGAATAAGGCTATCCAGTGGTGTGATCAAAGTTGGATTCCGATCGCCGGCCGACGACCAGCTCGTCGGAGAAGACGACGCGCGTGCGTCACACGCGCAGGCGCGTGACAGATCATATGGGGGTGCGTGCGGGCGTGTGGATTGCTCAAAAATTCTGAAAAAAATATGAAAAAATCAAAAAAAATAAGTTGAAGGACTCTGTGCAAAAATATTTGGTTTTTGGATTTCCAATTTCTCGGTTTCTGCATCAGTTATCCTCGTTTTGCGTGTAAGCGGTGCTTCGGGGTAAGTTCTGGGATTTCCTTTTGAAGTTCTTAAAATAAATATGGTCTATAATGTTGTCGTGCTTGAGGTTAAGAAATTTGTGCAATTTTTTAGGTGTGGCACAAAAATTGAGGTGATGCACGAGAATCGAGGCAATGCACAATCATCATGTATAGTGCTCGAAATTCGTGGTAGTGCACGAGATTAGAGATAGTGCACGAGAAGGGAGGTAGTGCGCGAGAATCAAGGACTTACGCGAAAATCGAGGTGGGGCACGCATATCAAGGTTACGTGTGCTTTTCGAGGTGTCTTGGTCTTGTGGCAAAGGTGAGTAGCTCTACCTGCATAAAATGGTTTTGTGAGTGCTCTGACTTAAAAACCTAGTTTTGTGTGACAAATTGGTTTATGTGAGCGCTCCTATGGTTTATGTGAGACTTCTATACTACAAACCTATTTTGTTCTCTTATGTGAGAATTATATTGCATGAAATGTGTTTTGCAAACTCTTGTTGTCCTTTCTACGCGAAAACATATGCATATGTGATATGTGATTTCCTTGAAAAATATATGCTGAGGGTTTTTAATTGTTGCATTCATAAAATCCGTGTGGCCATACTATTGTACCTATTTGTTGTTGCTCGAAGGCAAAAGGTCGGAGATCTCCCGAGAGGCGCTATGTTTGCGCCATCGAGAAAGCTCTCGTGGGGAATACCATGAGCCTAAGGGACAGCGGGTGTGGTGCTTGCATGAGTTCTATGAGGTTGGGTCAGGGTGGCATGGTTAGGGATCTCCCGAGAGGCGCTATGCGTGCGCCGTTGAGAAAGCTCTCGCTGGAGGCGTCCATGTTCATGAGACACTTCGTAGTAGTTCTCTTTATTTTCCTCATACATTTCATACCTGTTCATGCATTAATATAAATTGTTTTTGGAGTTTCTCACTAGAAGATTCATCTTCTAATTGGGTTATGCCCTTGGAATATTCAAACGTTCCAGGTTTGGCGAGCAGCTCTAAGGGAAAGAAGATAGCTGAAGATTAAGTTTATCTGTGGTCGTTTATAGCATGCTTTAGCTACGTTCCGTTGAGGATTAGTCTTGTTAAATGTAAGTGTGATTTGATGTATAAATGAGGTATTTAGTTGTTATCTCTTGAGGATGAGTCTCCATGTATCGAGGTATTTGAAGATGTATTATGGTACGGATATTCATGATTTAAATAAGGGAATCAGTTGTGTACCATATCAGGTTTTGATTCATCGCTTTCGCCAATTTTATGATGTGCTGGGTGGTTTGTTTGGAATTCGGTACTAGAGGTATATGATATGTACCGTCGAGAAAAATGAATTCATGCATTTATGCATTTATATTGGGACCCAGCATAATGACACGCTCAGTAAGAAAAATACAGGGTGTTACAATTGGTATCAGAGCTGAACCCTATTTGGAGAATTAGGGAGGAGCTTAAGTTTATCAAAAGCCTTAAGTGGCTCTGATGTAGGTGATATCAGAACGTAAGCTTATCGAAATTCTTAAGTGGCTCTGTTACAGTTGGTACCAGAGCGGAGTTTGATTTAAAGACTTAGGGATTGTCTGGTTTGGAGACTTAGGAAAAAGTCTGATTTTAAAGCCTTAAGTGGTTCTGATATAGTTGGAATAAGAGCGTAATGTTATTTGGAGACTTAGGAGAAGTCTGATTTGGAGACTTAAGTGACTCGGATACAGTTGGTAACTGACTTGGAGACTTAAGAGGATCCGATATTGTTGGAATCAGTTAGTAGGAACCCCAAGTGGAGGCTTTGGGGGGGAAAAGAGGCTAATGGTTCGTTGAACGAAATCCCTATTTGGAGATTTGGGATTGTCGGTTAAAGTTTTAGAGGCTATGGATTTGAGAATCTAACCTTGCTAAGTGATAGAGCAGCTGGTCGAGATGATCTAGCTATGAAAGATAAGGGTCCGATGATATGGTTTGGACGTGAGGATGATTCGGTAACCATGATTATGAATCCGAGAGATTTGGAGATTATTGACTTAAGGTCATTAGTTGAAGTCATTATGAGAAATGATGAGATAACTGGTGGTTATCGAGGATAAGTGAATCATGAATGGTTAGTCTGATCTGACATAACCTAGCTGATGAGTTAGGATTGAATGATAAGTATTTTCGAGGATCATTTAGTGTCTCGGAAATAAGATATGTAGATCAGGGATCCAACGGATTGGGTCAGGCGAGGGGCCGAAGATGGCCAAGTGATGGCGCGTGAGTTGCGTCAATTGATGAGGTGAACTAGTCAACAGAGGTCGTGACTGTGGTTCAGTGTGCTGAATAGACCTGCGGGATCAGGAAAAGTTATCGGTAATCAACCCAACGAAGAGAACTTGAAAGCACCGTGATGAATGGTGGATTGAGGGCAATGATTGCAAAGAAATCAAGCTTTCGGAAGATGATTGGAACCAGATAACGTAATCTGATTCAGGGTCTTCGGAGATACATTAGTTTGGGAATCTTGAGGAATTCCTTGGAAGAATTGATTGAGGATCTAAGGATTCGTGATGAAACTTTAGAGTTTCAGGAAGAAATCCAGTGAGGATTGGAGTACCGTAGGTGACGTAAGAATCTACCTACTCTTGCTGGCAGTTTAGTTATGGATTGTCGTCTTAAAGATTGTATAAATCTTTGACGTGATTGGGAGAATCAAGTGATGGCAGATGTGCCAGGATGTATTCTCTAAAGATTTATGGATAGATAAATCCGTATTGGGCTAATGATAGCTTGAGGTTATCAAGTGATTAGCCATGAGTGGGCTTGGAGATTTTGGGATTGTAAACTTAGGGAAAACCTAAGGGAAGGTTTGCATTGTTTTGTTAGAACCTGATAGATGATCAGAAAGTTGTAAGTGGCTAGATGTGCGACGCCACTGTGAATCTTGGGATTTAGGCCAAGAATTTTGAGGAGCCTAGCGAGCCCGAGGATTTGAAGCATACTGAGTGTATGTAAGGAAGGCATGTCTTAGAGCTGACTTCCAAAAGGCTGAAGGATGACCCTAGCTTTGTGGTCACCCATGTGAGAACCTTGGTCGTATGATGTGGTGAGGGAGGTGCGATGACCTGCCCAAAAGTCTGGTCAGCCGAGGAAGTTGAGAGAAAGATTTTTGGATAGTGCCTTGGATTTTGGAATTGAGGTAAGGTTACCTTGAGGAAACAACTCGTGGGATTGAGACATGTAAGTTTGATGCCAACTTAGCTGATGAAGGGGCCAAAGTGAAGTCTTGAACCTTGTAGAGGTTTCGAGTTGGAAATTTTAATTGTCCATGATTTAGGGACATGATGAGTTGATGTCCTTGGGATGATAGTATATCCGTGTAAGGAAAACACACAATGATAAAAAGTCTGGGTACGATCTATGAGAAGGAACATGTGGATAGGTTATGCCATAGGTAACTGCATGGGACCGAAATCGTTATCGAGATAGCCGAAAGACAGATTTTTGGAAGATTCATGTAATGGTTTGAGGTGTGTAGCTCAAGACCATAGTGAAAATTCGTTGGGAGTAGAAACCAAACCTATGGCATGTCTGATGGTGATTTCGACACCTATGGGAAGGAATATGGAGTCCTTAGGGATTAGTGACTCAAGGATCCGTGAGGTTGGAGTTAAATTTGGTACGAGGAGTAGTGCCAGAAATGACAGAGGAAGGGACCAGAGCTTTGTGATAGGATCCCTAAGCTATCTATGAGAAGAATGAAAGTATGTTGAGATTGGCAGACTTTTGCCAGAGATTCGTGAAGATAATTTCTGGAATAGTTGTATCCATGTCAGGACTCGTGTGGAGGGTTAAGTGAAATGGTTTGCCAAATTCGAGGAGAGCTGGTGATAGCTCAAAGGATTGGGTTGCATGTTGATGCAAGGTAGGCGTGTGATTGTGTATGGATCACGTTGAGGCACAAGGTAAACTACACGATGTGTGACTTAGTGCTGGCAATTGAGGTATGTGCTCTTGAGGTTATGGAAGCACTACTGATGCGATGAGATGTTTGAGGTGTTCACGGACCACAAAAGTCTGAGGTATGTGTTCTTGCAGAAAGAGCTGAACATGGGGCAACGATTGTGGATGGAGTTCCTGAAGGACTACGACTGCACTTTTTGTACCACTCGGGGCGTGCCAATGTGGTGGCCGCTGGTTGGTGGGTGTAGTGCCTAAGGGTTCATCTGTCTTGATACCTAGCCTGGCGGTTCGGCTGGATCTAGAGACCGAGATACGGGAGACTAGTGGGGGTGACCGGTGTATACATCTATAGATAGATGAGCGTGACCAGCCCAAGGGTTATGATTATGAGATGCGAGGTGGCATTCTCAAGTTTCGGGGTAGTATGTGCATGCCTAAAGTTTGGGAGGAGCACCTGCCGTTGGTTGAGTTCATGTTACCATGGCAGCGTCAGGATGGCCTTTTATATGGTTTATGGTGGAATAGCACTATCGGTCACCCGATGTACCAAAACTATTGATTGTTGAACCCTCAGTTGAGCAATCCCTATGGTTGAACCGAGTGGGTGGGGCAGTCCATACCCAAGTTGGGAATGTCCGGACCGTTGGGGGCGAGGAAGCCTCTGCTAGTGGGTGTGTCAGATTTCCTTAGGGGAGGAGCGATCTCACGTCGGGTCGATGGGGGGATGCTAGACGTATGGGTGTTAACTGTCGATTGTTGAGGTAGGGTTATCGATCGTTCTTGTTTGCTCACCACAAAAAAAAAGTTAGATTGAAAATTTGAAATTTTGTGGACTATGGGGTATGTCATGGATGTGAAATGACTTATTTTAATCTTTGGAGATTGTGTGTATGAGCCAATTTTGAGGATGAAATTCTTTTAAGGGGGGTAGATTGTAATACCCTATATTTTCGTAAGGTTGCCACGTATTTTAAATGGGTTTAAAATACCGAAAAATGGGCTTAAAATGGCAGTAAGTCGCCGAATCGACTGGAGAGAGTGCTCTGGAGCCTAGATGCTTAAGGAAAATGATGTGGCGTTATCGAGTAGCCCAAGATATGATTTATGGGGCTGAAAGAAATTTGATTATGAACAGTTTTCGGTACAACTAAAAATGCAGCCAAGATTTGGGCTGAAATACCGAATTTTCGTAGGTGACTTCCGGGAAGTCAACGGAAGCTTGAGGGGACTTCGGTTTTTCATAATGAACAACCCTTCAGTGGTTTTTGGAAGAAACAAAAAAGATTAAAGGCCGAAACGAAAATTCAGGCCAAAGTGCAATTTCTTAAAGTTTGCCGAATTGGCCGGAGTGAAAGTAAAGTAAGATCGCTACAGGGCAAACAGCGTAGTTCAAAAATTTTGAACCTTACCCCGATCCCGGTGATTGAATCAACGTCGAAATCAAATCATTCACAAATAAATAAATAAATCTAACCTTTAGATAATCGAGTCGTTCGCGGATTCTAGCCGTCCAAGTGTCCGGCCTCTAACTCGTGATACGCGGCACGCGTCCGTTGGCAAGGAGAGCGGAATAGGAGTGCTAGCTCCTTCTCCTCACAAGGCTTATGAATGGACGGGAAAAATAATCGATTTTCAACTCTTGAAAACCAATAAAAATAAGAGGCATAATTTGGGCATCCCATAAAGGGCTATTTATAGAGAAACAACCTCCTAGGATTTCCCAAACCCTAATAGACATGGATTGGGCTAGCTCATTAATCCTAGTCCAATTAAAGTGGCCCAAATCCATTTATAAAATATTTGGTCCAAATCTAATTCAAGCCCAAATATTTAATATTTGTTTTTCTTTAATATTTGACCCAAATCTAATTTAACCCAAATATTTAATTTAATTTAATATTTGGCCCAAATACTTTATTTAGCCCAAGTATTAAATTAAGCCCAAATTATTAAATTAGAAACTTCTTTCTAATTTAATTATTAAGTTAGAAACTACTTTTTAATTTAATCAATTGCTATTTTAGGAAACTTTTTCCTTTATAACGACCCCTCATCATATCAACGTCATTACGTCTGTTTGTTCTTTTCCCGTGAGAACCTACGATGGCACAACTTCTTGCCGAAGTGTCCCACTTAACCATACGTCGCTTTCCTGGTTTAAGCCAGGGACCATGCCTATTGCGTATGACTCATTAGGCTTCCGAATATGTTGGCAATGTGTCAGTACGAACACATAAGACAAGATTGGCCTCTAGCAAGGCATCTTGCCTACCCAATTATTCAGAAGGATTTATAATCCGCAAATAACCTTTCACGAGCACGGTTACCGTGTAATTCGATCATCTCGTCAATGTATCCTATGTGATCTCAAGTTGGCAATGTGTTGCTTGATTATGATCACATAAGTTCTTCTTCGGTCATTCGGATATCTTCACTTAATAGAAAGTAAATCAATAACTCCTGATTGATCTCTTTCACCATGGCCATGGATTTAAAGTGAATATCCACCGAAGGTGCCTTAGATACATCATCCTCTATCAAGGGATAGACGAGTCCCATCTCGACTATGCACCCATCTCCATAAACCTCACGATATACCCAACGATCGCCCACGTGCAGCCTTTGTCTAGGCCCATCGAAACGATGTCAAAGCATACCAATCTTCCTATGAGATGACCATGACAACCTTAGGTCCAAGGATTAGTTACACCCATCTCGTATGAGAATTCCATCAACATATAACCAAAATGGATTCTCATGGCGAGTCATGTCCAGTGGCACATTCTCCAACATTGGTCACCTATGTACTTGTCTAGGCATCCCCATGCCTATGGGTGTGAGACCCCCATTGCTATCACATAGCAAAAACATAGCACATACAAGTCTTACCGCAATTGTCAATGTCCATTCTTGACATTGCTACGACTTGGGACATTTAATGATGTCTAAAAACTGTGATGCATCATCTCACATCTTTATAGATTAATCACAGTATACATCATATGGACTTCTATCTAGTTTCTTTCGGTTATTACAATAATAACAAGAAACTAATAGAATGACTTCTTGTGAATTTGAACAACTCCTTATTCAAATAATTAACATGATTACAATTGTCAGTGTACAACATGCCCAATCTGATTGGGTCTAGAGCACCTACACTAACACGAAGGGAGGTTGAAACGGTAATTTTGCAGAATCTTCCAAGAAGGAAAGAATGATTTTAGGACATGAGGGTCCTAATGGTAATAAAAGAAAGTTCAGGGGTTGATGAGAAGGGCCTAAGTGCAATAACTCAAAGCTGAAGGGGCAAAATCGTAATTTTGCAAAAATGCAAAGCTTCCATGGCCGACAGCCATGCACGCCTCCGACCAGGCGGTTTCAAGCTCGGGGAGGTACAAGGGGTTGGTCGAGCATGCGAAGGGGGCAAGCCTTGGTCGGCGGCGAGCATCGAGCCGGTTGGATTTTTGAAAAATCCGACCGTGGCTTGGTCGGATTGTCGCGGCCATGCCGTGACCTGTAATCGGCCGATCGAGGCCGATTTTTGGTGTTTTTGGGTCGCCCAAGAGGTGGGTTGGAAGCTTGAGGCCTCGGGTCGAGTAGCCATAACCGATTGGAGGTCCAATTTTGGCTATAAATAGCCGGGTATTGCGTTAGGTTTTCGGCCGAGAGTTTGCATCTTTGAACTTCAAATTGAAGCTTCAAACGAACGAATTGAAGGCTTAAATCATAGGGCTTTTGAAGCCCATAGCGTGATGAAGATATCTGGAGAGTTTTGTGAATTTTGGTCGAGGTTTGAGGGGGTAATCAAGCTTGGTCGGAGTTTGGAGGCGGGAGGCGAGGCTGAGAGTTTGCCTGTCAAATCGGAGGCCTTCCGGCTGTCCTTTGGAAGCTCAAGAGGTGCCCCAAGGATCGACTTGAATAGGGCTATCCAGTGGTGTGATCGAAGTTGGATTTCGGTCGCCGGCCGGCGACCAGCTCGTCGGAGAAGACGACGCGCGTGCGTCACACGCGCGGCTTCACACGCGCAGGCGCGTGGCAGATCATATGGGGGCGCGTGGATTGCTCAAAAATTCTTAAAAAAAATATAGAAAAATCGAGAAAAATAAGTTGATGGGCTCTGTGCAAAAATATTTGGTGTTTGGATTTTCAGTTTCTCGATTTTTACATCAGTTAGCCTCGCTTTGCGTGTAAGCGGTGCTTCGGGGTAAGTTCTGAAATTTCCTTTTGAAGTTCTTAGAATAAATATGGTCTATAGTGTTGTCGTTCTTGAGGTTAAGAAATTTGTGCAATTTTTAAGGTGTGGCACGAAAATTGAGGTGATGCATGAGAATCAAGGCAATGCACAATCATCATGTATAGTGCTCGAAAGTCGTGGTAGTGCACGAGATTAGAGATAGTGCACGAGAAGGGAGGTAGTGCGTGAGAATCAAGGACTTGAGCAAAAATCGAGGTGGGGCATGCATATCAAGGTGGTGTGCACTTTTCAGGGTGTCTTGGTCTTGTGGCAAAGGTGAGTAGCTCTACTGCATAAAATTGTTTTGTGAGTGCTCCGACTTAAAAACCTAGTTTTGTGTGACAAATTGGTTTATGTGAGCGCTCCTATGGTTTATGTGAGACTCCTATACTACAAACCTATTTTGTTCTCTTATGTGAGAATTATATTGCATGAAATGTGTTTTGCAAACTCTTTTTGTCCTTTTTACGCGAAAACATATGCATATGTGATATGTGATTTCCTTGAAAAATATATGCTGAGGGTTTTTAACTATTGCATTCATAAAATCTATGTGGCAATACTGTTGTACCTATTTGTTGTTGCCCGAAGGTAAAAAGTCGGAGATCTCCCGAGAGGCGCTATACGTGCGCCATCGAGAAAGCTCTCGTGGGGAATACCGTGAGCCTAAGGGACAGCGGGTGTGGTGCTTGCATGAGTTCTATGAGGTTGGGTCAAGGTGGCATGGTTAGGGATCTCCCGAGAGGCGCTATGCGTGCGTCGTTGAGAAAGCTCTCGTTGGAGGCGTCCATGTTCATGAGACACTTCGTAGTAGTTCTCTTTATTTTCCTCATACGTTTCATACCTGTTCATGCATTAATATAAATTGTTTTTGGAGTTTCTCACTAGAAGATTCATCTTCTAATTGGGTTATGTCCCTGGAATATTCAAACGTTCCAGGTTTAACGAGCAGCTCTAAGGGAAAGAAGAAAGCTGAAGATTAAGTTTATCTGCTGTCATTTGTAGCATGCTTTAGCTACGTTCCGTTGAGGATTAGTCTTGTTAAATGTAAGTGTGATTTGATGTATAAATGAGGTATTTAGTTGTTATCTCTTGAGGATGAGTCTTCATGTATCGAGGTATTTGAAGATGTATTATGGTACGGATATTCATGATTTAAATAAGGGAATCAGTTATGTACCATATCAGGTTTCGATTCATCGCTTTCGCAAATTTTATGATGTGCTGGGAGGTTTGTTTGGAATTCAGTACTAGAGGTTTATGATATGTACCATCGAGAAAAGGGAATTCATGCATTTATATTGGGACCCAGCATAGTGAGACGCTCGGTAAGAAAAGTACAGGGTGTTACACCATCACTTTAATCCCGGACCGAAGCCTATGAAGCTAACTTGAACCATCGTCATTGCCTTGGGCCTTATTAGGAAACACAAACCCAATCTTCGCCTTAATTCCTAATGAGGCCAGCACACACAGGTAACAAGAAGCAAGCACATGCAACAAAAGCATAAACTTGTGACAAATGCATAAACATGCAACAAATGCATAATCTTGCAACAAATTGTTGCGTGTTTATGCATTTGTTTCATGTTTCTTCTTTTGTTGCAAGTTTATGCTTTTGTTGCATATGCTTGTTTCTTCTTGCCTATGCATGCTAGCCTCATTAGGAATTAAGATGGAGATTATTGGGTTTGTGTTTCCTAATGAGGCCCAAGGCGATAACGATGGTTCAGGTTAGTTTCATAGGCTTCAGCCTTACTAGGTAACACAAACCCAACAACAAGTTTATTATTAAAGAACTTGGTTTTCTGAAATATTTTTTGGGAATTGAGATTGCACAATCATCTACTAGCACATTTCTTTCTCAGCATAAGTTCATTATGGATGTTGTCAAAGATGTAGGTCTTCAAGATGCCAAAGCATCTCTTTTTCCTTTATCAAAGGGGTTACGCTTGCTTCCTAATCATGGTGAACTTCTGTCTAATCCTAATCAATATCATCGTCTTGTTGGTTTTTTATTATATATCAATTTTACTTGTCTTAACATTAGCTAGGCAGTTAAGCACCCCAGTCAGTTCATATCCACTCCACGTCAACCCATCTCAATGCGGCATTACAAGTGGTTAAATACCTTAAGGGTATTGCCACTACATGACTGTTCTACCTGACTGCCAATGATATTTCACTTCAAGCCTTTTGTGATGTAAATTGGGTTTCTTATCCTCACACACGTGGGCCTTTAACTGGTTTCTATATTTTTCATGTGGAAGCTTTCGTTTCCTAGAAAACTAAGAAATAATCCATTGTTTCTAGCTTCTCTACTGAAGCTAAGTATCATTGCATGGTTGCAATTGTTTTTGAATTACTCTAGATCTCTTACCTTCTTCGTGATTTTCAACTCACTCATTTGCTTCCTGTGCCACTACATTGTTACAATCAAGCTACCCTACACATTGCAACTAATCTCGTCTTCCATGAATGCACCAAACATGTGTGTAACACTTTGTATTGGCATAAGGTTGCCATGTAATTTTGAGGAGGTTGGGATACCGAAAAGTGGGTTTCATAGAAAAATAAGTCATCGAATCAACTGCAAGGAGTACCCCAGGACTTAGATGCCTAAATAAAATGGTACATCAGTATTGAGTATTCTGAGATATTATTTTTAGCATAGAAAGAAATCAGGTTTGAAACGGTTTTCGCTACAGTTAGGATTCAGCCTTAGAAATCGAATAATGGTAAAGGATTCCCGGGAAGTCAACGGGACCCCGAGTAAGGCTATATTAAATATAAGAAACAACCCTTGAGAGGTTTCGAGAAGAAACATAAAGATTTTTTATCAGCATATGATCCTACGTATAATCGGGCCTAAGTGCAATTTCTTGATTTTGGGCAAGGGAGGTCGAAACGACGATTTTTCTGAGTCTTCGGGGGTGGAATGAAGAGTTTAGATCTTATGGGGCTTAGTGGAATAGTTGAATAATTCAGGGGCTTGAGGATAAGGGCCAAAATGTAAAAGAAAGTTTCAAAGGGGGCTAAAATGCAATTTTCAAAAATATGCTTAAGCATGGCAAATCTGGCCGCGATTTTGGCCAGAAAATCTAGAGAAATGGCAGCCCAATCTTGTCAGGGCATGGCCAAGGATGGTCCAAGAGGCGTGTGGGAGAAGCTATGGCCGGAGATTGGCCAAGTGGGGGTCGGTTTTGGCCTATAAATAGCGAGAGTTCTTGGTCGATTTTGGAGTAGAAAATTGCTTGAAATTGAGGGCGAATTGAAGGAAGCCAATAAGGGCCTTTTGATCCTAGAGGTAAGAGGAGCATTTCTTGAGATTTTGAAGCATTTTGGAATGTGTTTGAAGGGTGTTCAAGGGTCGCCGGAAAGTCACGCGCGGTGGCCAGGGCAGGTTTGATTTTGCTCGATTTGGAGGCTCTCCGGTGGTTGGTTCGGGCACCCAAGGGTACCTCCATGATTGACTTGGAGGAGGCTTTCTGGTGGTGTGATCGGGAGAGGATTCTGGCACTGGCCGGCGAACTGCTCACCGGAGAAGACGACGTGGATGCAGTACACGCGCTAGCTTCACTCGCAAAGACACGCTTAGGCACGTGGGGGCGCGTGCAGGTGAGTTATTTTCCAATTCTTTTTGTATTATTCCTGGAAAATTATTTTAGGAATTGTTGTGGAAAAATATTTGGTGAAAAAGGTTTGTAGATATTTATTTTGGATTATTAGTAAGGAAAAATGGGAGAAAAAATAGGAAAATTTGAGGAAATTAAGGGAAAAATTATATGTTGACGATTATTGGATAAATATAATGATTAGGGAGCCTTGCGGCTTAAGGTGAAGCGTCTCGTGCAAAGCTAATGTGGGCACGTAAATCGAGGCGTATCGCGCTTTTCGAGAAAATTTGAGTTGCACCTAAAGGTGAGTGGTTCCACCCGAAAAAAATTATTTGTAGCATGTGAATGGTTTACTATGAGTTGTTCAATCCAATTTTTGTGCATATTCTTATTACTTTGATCACTTTTGATTTATCATGAGTGGTTGGTTTCGTGCGATGAATCGTCCAAACGATTATTTGAACATGTATTGAATTTTCATACGATAAATTGCATACCTTGAAATGTTGATTTTATGTCAGCATGTTATGTGTTGCCCATATGGGACGTGGGTTGGTAACCTGTGATGTGGCCCTTAAGTGACAACACTCAGGAGGCGTGCCGAGGATTAAAACTATGTGACCCACTTTGGACGAGGCTGAGACGGATTTCACCCTATGGTACTCAAGTAGCGGGGCTGAGAGTGGACACCACCCCAGTTGTTGGCTCAAGTGGCGGGGCTAAGAGTGGACACCACCCTAGGTTCCTTTGAGCAATAACATTAATACCGAGGTGTCGTTGATTCTGGGGATAGTGCTGATGTGATACTCTTGGGGCTAGGGTTGTGTTGGGTTTTGGAATGCTTTTGAGTAGGAGCGTAATGCCTAACAATGACTATAATACCCGAGAAATTCTAAAGGACTCAAGGGTAATTTGTCTTGGGGTAAAAATGGAATTTAAGGATAAATTGAGGGTATAACGATAATTATTACCGTATGAATTACTGAATCGAATGCCTAGAGTACCCTGGAGCTGAGATGTCAAAGGAAATTGATGTGGCATTAATGAGCACCTCGAGATAGGATTTATGGTGCCGAAAGAAATGAAATTGAGAACAGTTTTTGGTATAGCTAAAAAGGCAGCTGCCAATTAGGTTACAATACCGAATTATCATAGACGACTTTTTGGAAGTCAACGGAAGCTTGAGGGGGTTTCGGTTTTTCATGAGGAACAACCCTTCAGAGGTTTCAGGAAGAAACGAATGGGTTTAGGGCCAAAATAAAGATTCGGGCCTAAATATAGTTTTTAGAAATTACTAGAAGGAGGTCGAAACAAGGTTGTTTTGGAATCCTCAAGGGTCAAAAAGTTGTTTTAGGTCTTGAGGGGCCTAAATGCAATTATGGAAAGTTGAGGGGTTTAGTGAAAATGGCCAAAATGAGATAGCCCAAAAGTTGAGGGGCTAAACTGCAATTTTTCAAAGTTTTGGCCAATGAGAATCGACCATGGGGTCTCTGGTCATCGATTTCGGCCGATCCAACCGTAGGGATGGCACGAGGGCTTGTCGAGGACCAACTTTTGTAAAGGCTCAAGGGAACAACGACCACCGGAGTGGTCAGATTTTGAAGGAAGAACCGACCAGAAAACTGGTCGGATTGTCGCGACCTGCAAGTCGCGATTCTGGTCAGTTGGAGCTGATTTAAGGCTCACCCAGGGGCGGGTGAGACTCTTAAGTCGATGGGTCGAGTGGCCAAGAGCATTTGAGAGCTCAGGTTTACCTATAAATAGGCTTTTGAAGTGGCCAAAAATTCGATAGTTTGGAGCTTCAAATTGGTCTCGATTTTGAACGAATTGGCCATCAAAATTAAGGGGCTTTTGAATCCCATGAGAGGTAGAGCAATTCTGGAAACTTTAGTGCATTTTGGTGAAGGATAGAAGGCGATTCGAAGCTCGCCGAAAAGCGGTGGCCGACGCCCTGGCCGAGCCTTTGGCCGGAAAATCGGAGGCCTTCCCGGCCTCCTTTCGAGCTCTAATCCATGCCATCTGGATCGATTAAGAGAGGAGAAGAAGATGGCAGAGAAATCCCAGATTGCCGGCGACCAGAGCGCCGGAGAAGACGACCGGCGCGTGCCGGTCACGCGCTGGTCCTTCACACGCCCCAGTCGCCCTAATCGTGTGGGGGCGCGTGCGGGCGCGTGGGCCATGGAAAAATTTGGGAAAAATTGCTGAAAAATAGAGAAAAATATTTTATGGAGGTTTGTGCAAAAAGATTGGGATTTGGGATTTCCTATGTCTCGGTTTCTACACTATAGTGCCTCGTTTTGCGTGAAAATACAATATCCGGGTAAGTCCAGTATTTTTCCTTGAAAGTTCATAGCATATAATGAATTGTTGTGAAGTTAGATTTGAGGAAATAGTCTCGGTATATTTATTGGGATTTTTAGAAGAAAAAATGAAGAAAAATGAAAGCAAATAGGAAATAAATGGAATATTGAGGATATTTAGTGATTAAATATTATTTTATGATTGAGGAGAT
This sequence comes from Diospyros kaki, assembly GCA_036245055.1. Lineage (NCBI taxonomy): Eukaryota > Viridiplantae > Streptophyta > Magnoliopsida > Ericales > Ebenaceae > Diospyros > Diospyros kaki. Next base: position 10,089,174 of record BSEG01000010.1, read on the forward strand.
CGAGATGATAAGATTGGTGCAACTTTTGGGAGTTGGCATGAGAATCAAGGTCGGTCACGCATATCGAGACGATGCATGCTTTTCGAGGTGTCTTGATCTTTGGGTAAAGGTGAGTGGTATTCTCACAAGAACTTATATTCATGATATGATTGTTATATATGCATGCTATTTATGAATTGCAATATTCATTTGTCATATTGCATTGAAAATCGTGATATTTATATTGTACGATATTATTGTCATATTGAAACTTGTGCATGGGGTTGGGATGATACCCTCAGAGTGTAGCCGTAATTCCCCTAGGGCGTTGAGGGAATAACGTTAGGCCTATCCCGCAGAGGTTCGGGATTTATCTAGGATTCCTAGCCGGGCTGGGGAGGCCTGGGAAGTTACATTATGGGTATATGTTGTTCATATTATTGCATCATGCATCATATATATGTTTTTGGACCCTCACTAGAAGTTTCATCTTCTAATGGGTTATGCCCCTAGAACATTCGACGTTTCAATTGAGACTTGCGGTTAGGGCAAGGAGCAGGTTGAGGTATGACGGCACATGATGGCGTGGTCGATGGATTCAACAGGAGATTTCAATATTTAATTTATTGAGAAATGTATCTGATGTATGCTTGAGGTTTCATATGATTTGCACCTAGGGTGTTAGATGTTATCTCGGGAGACGTGTATCAATGTATTTATGTAATTGAGGATTTGATGGTAATATATGGTACGAATTCTTTATGATATTATATATAGTGAATTCAGGTAAGTACCGTATCAGGTTTCGATTATTGCTTCCGCATTGTAAATGATTTGCTGGGGGGTTTCCCTTTGAAATACGACATTTGATGGATGAGAAGTGAAAAAGGAAAGGGATTATGTATGTATACGATGGGCCCCAGCATAGTGACACGCCCTTCGATGGGACGGGGTGTTATAATGACAATGGGGTGATTCTCGGGTTCATATGTCAAGGTTGTCCCTCTTAAGCAGGATTGTGTTTGCCAAAGGGTCGATGTGGTCGTGTCACCTTTAGAGAGATTGCATTTTCCCCGATTAGGGCTAAGTGCTATGTGAGATTCTCTTAGGCTGGTACATGATAGGATTTGTCGATTTTATATATGATTTTGCATATATTCATGAAAATGTTTTTGAACTCTCACTTAGATGATTCAGCATCTAATTTGGATTATGTCCCGAAATATTCAAACTGTAATACCCCAAAAATCTAATGAGGAGTTTGGATATAATGATGTAGTGAAGTGTGCTTAAAAGAAAGTTTTGGATTTGTATGCAAATGAAAATGGCTTTGAGGACTTAAGTACAAAATGAATGTCATGATAAAAGCTTATTTGGAAAACTTTGTGTTGGTAAACTTTCATTGGAAGACTTATGGTCATAATAAAGGCTTGTGGGAGAAGCCTTGATGTGGAAAGATTGTATTGGGTAATTGTATTCAAAAGTCTTAAACCATGATTACCTTAATTTCTTAATTCAAAAGTAAATGAAGTTGGAAGCATGTTATTGGCTTGCAAAAAGATAAGGATAAGATAGGCTGAATGAGTGGGCACGCAAGGGGCAAATGGAAGGAGTGGATTGGGAGAGAAAAAGCTTCCAAGAGAAGAATGGAATCAAAGGTGAGTTATTTCAAAGATAAGCAATAATGGCTAGGGTAGAAAATAGCCAAATGTGATCTTAAAGCTTGGAGGTAAAAGGACTATAAAAAGGGCTGGAGAGAAGTGGACCACATAGAAGGAAAATAGAAAAGGAAAAGCAAGAGAAGAAGAAACCAAAGAAGAAGGCAAGAGAAGCCAAGTGGGAGACCAGATTGGAAATCGCCAAAAACGAAGAAGAAAGCTAAAAGGTAAGCCACTTTTCTTTTCGTAGGATTGTAGTACACTGAAAGGGGAGTTCGTAGGTTCAAACGGAAGTTGAATCGGAGTTAAAATGAAGGAGTTATGGCCGTTTCAAACATCGAAACACAATTCTGTAAGAACCGGGGGCTCGGTGCGTGAGATACACGCGCCTGCCGTAGCTGCGCATGGGGGCGCGTGACCACCCTTCTTGGGGCGCATGAGGGCGCATGCCTAGGCTTAGTCTTTTTGCTCTAAAATTTTTATGGTTTCTTCCTTAAATGATTGTATATAATCCTATGTAAAAATATTTTAGTTAGGTGACACGTATTGTATGTAACTGTAGCTTAAAAGAGCTAAATTTCATTAAATCGGTGGGTCAACAAGAAATACAGCAAGAGTGAGTGGTTCTCTGCATCTTTTGCTCTTCATATTGGTCATCCTTTGATTCATTTGTGTTATATGTGGACATGATCACTTACTTCTTTTGTTTGGCATGAAATTTCACTTATTTCATCATTTCATGGCATGTGGTTGTTTGTGGCAAGTTAGTGGCCGCCATGAGTGACTCGCGGAGTCACATATGCTTGTTGAGGTGAGCATGGCGTGCGCGGGGGTGATTGCAACAACCTGGCATGGCTTCCACAAAGGGGGTTTCATTTTTGCATACTTGCATTTTCATACATGAGCTATTTATTTCTTGAGAACATCTCACTTAGATGTCAATATCTAACTTGGGTTGATGCCCCTGGAACGTTCTGCGTTCCAAGTATGTTTGGTGTGCCAGGGACTAAGGAAGCAAGCAAGGCACACGGGAAAGAATCAATGGACGTTTAAACATTATTTTGTCATTTTATGTAAATTCATTCAAAAGTGTTGTAAATATTTGGAGATTTGTACCTCTTTTGTTATGATGGACTTACATGTTATTTTAACGGAAGTTTTATGCATATTTAGCTTGCATTGGGAACCCTACAAATATTTCGTCAAGTTCGATCCATTGTTTCCGCTGCTAGGGTTTCCTAACGCCTTTTGGATAACTAGGTGTAAACTTATTGTGCTATTTGAGATGAGGAGGCATTACACAAACATTTCAGGTGAAAGCAGTGGCACCAAGGGAAAGTATGTCATCGAGATGTAGCTTCTATGTTTAGTTTTTATAGGGCTTTGTCTATTATTACGATGTTCAGAGGTTATGTAATATTTTGATATTTTCATGTGAAACATCGATTTGCTTATTTATCTGTAAAAGGAATTTGTCGGTTATATATCATTGAGGTTTCAATCTTGCTTCCACTGATGAGTTTGATAATACCTATCTTAGTTTATTAATTGTTTTAAACTTTGACATGCTGAGAAGGTATAATTAGGATTGTCGGGAAATGATTATGATGATGGTATGTATATCGAGAGACTTATGTAATGTGTATAATGTTGAAAAAAAAAATTCTCAAAATTTCTAGGTAATGCGCGCACTTGGGAAGACGGGGCGTTACAATGTGGATCTTGATTATCACATTGTTTGTGAATATCTCTAGAAAGGTTTTATTCAACCTGTTCATATTTCTTTGGGTTCCCAACTTGCCAATGTTTTCACTTAGCCATTGGGCTCCCTACAGCATCACTCCATTGCTGGCAAGTTGGGGCTGTTTGATTCCTAACCTCCAACTTGAGGAGGGGCTGTACAAAATATTTGCTGTCAGTTTGCTTTTCTCTCACAGATAGTGATATTAGTTTTGGCTCGTTCTAATTAAGTTGTTATAGTTTAATGAGAATGATGGAGGGTTGACTAATAATGACACAATCAGATCAGTCAACCTAGTCAACTTTTTTGGAATTGGATGGATAATATATGTTTTCCAAGTAGAAACAAGCCACTAAGCAGAACTCATGGGCTAAAAACCATGAGCCCACTGGTTTTGTGGCCAAATTCGGTCGTTTAGTGTGTCAAATTTGCACTTTAATTATTCTAGCTAAAAATTTGTTATTTTTTTTAGATTTTCAAATTTTTGTTTCCTTTCTAATTTAGAAGTCTAATTGTATGATTTTCAATTCCTTCTCGACTAGGATTCTTGATTAACAAGTTATTTACTTATTTCTATGTAATTTAATATTTTTATTAGTTTTCAGGTAGAATTAGGATTTAATTATTTTTTTCCTATTTAAAGGCTTTTCCATTGTAAACATTGGATGGAGATTATGAATTGAATTCAAGAGATTTATCTTTTCTATCTTGTTCTTCAATGAACAAAATTTCAAACTTATCAAATGATTGATTTCTTGTGGCACTTAAAACCTTGAACTTATCAAAGATTTGGGTCGTCTTTGTGGTGTTCAACAACACAATTATTGGTTATTATTTTCGCATATAAATAGATCTAGATTTTAATATAGTCTAGGTTCTTGGTTCGAGAATCAATGAGTCAGGAATTCTTTGCCTTATTGATGCGAATCAGGTTGCTAAACCCTCACAAGATCTGTTAAGCATCCATGGAGGTCCAATGGCAAGGTTAAGAACCAAGAAATTGAAGGAAGCATTAAATGAACTAATTGAACACACCTCAAATTCAGACTTCGTTCAAGGCTACAATTTGCCCAAATTGAGTATTCAAGAAGGTCCATGCTTTGTCAATGTTATCCAAGCTTCTTAATGTAATTTGGAGAGATCTTATGAAGAAACAAACATGGCAATATCAAATTTGCCACAATTGGTGGCTAATTGATTGATTGCCCAAATTGGTGGCTTTTAATTGATTTCCATAATTGGTGGCTAATTGATTGATTGCCCAAATTGATGGTAGATTGATTGATTGCCTAAATTAGTGGATGATTGATTGATTACCACAATTGGTGGTTAATTGATTGATTGCCCAAATTGGTGGATGATTGATTGATTGGGAGAATGTTTGACCACTTCCTTTATCTTGTATTTTTTTCTACTTCGTTTGTGCCTATATAAGCCAATGTAACCCTATGGGGAATCAGTTTTTAACAATACTAATAGTGAGAGTTTTCTCTTTGGTTCTTCAACGAACTATTCTGAACTTAAGAAGATTTTCATCTTATGGCGTTCATTCTTGGCTTATCACTCACAATCCTTCTCTTCTATCTTGAGTGCGGCATCTACCCTAACCTTCTTATACCTTTAGTTGGCAGCTAGGTGTTTTATTTAAAAACCATTCTTGGAGGTTAAATTATTTGCAATTAGATTATCTTTGTGATATGTTGCATGAAAATAATTAGTAAAAGGATGGAACCACCTTAGGATTAAACAAGACCACATTTAATATTTATTTTATGTGATGTTTAATCAATTATATGGTCACTTAGGAATAATGAATAGAAAACATGTAACTCGTTTATTGTGCTTTTTCAACTGTGATCATATGTGGAGTTAATTCATGAAAACGTTTTATTAAACCAAATGATGAAATTAGTTTACAGGTTTACTTTCTCAAAGGATTTATCCCTTGGTATAGAAAGTAAATGTAGACTTAGATATTTCATAATAAGGTTTAAATTTGGGTTAATTAATCAAAAGAAAAATTAACTTATGGTTTACTCTCTCAAAGTTTTTTTTATCCTTGGATTAGAGAGTGTTTCAAGTTTAGATATTTTTCTAAGTATTAATGGAATCCAAAAGAAAAAACGTTTTTAATCAAAGCCCTTATTTTAAAAGATTAAGTGGGAGAGGGGTTCCAACGACCCCATGGCTTCCTCCACACCTTTAATTAGAGATCATGGATGCCCTCGTGTCATTTTGAGCATGACCCCCTATAGGATGGGTATTCCATAAGGATCTAGATCTAATGGTAAAGGTATAACTAAAACCTAGGATATGTGTTGTTATCGGCCGGCCTATCGTTAGAGGTAATAATGCAAGATTATCCGTAAGGAATGTGAGATAGTGGCCGCCCTATCGACGGAATTATTCTCTAGATCATTTCCTATTCAGGAAGTTTAGTTTGTGGTGGTTATACACTTAACTTAGAGAATTATCAACCTCCCTATCGGAGCTCTGTTAGTTCTTCTAAGAGCCAAATGACATATTATTGATAATAGTTTGAGGGAAATATATTTTCAAGATATAATATGAGCTTATGTGCAAAATACTTGTTTATATGTGCATTGTCTAAACGTCTTATTTTTCCATAAATTGTACAGGAATGTCTGGTGGAGGTTCTTTCAGTCCCCTTGCTATGATCCTCAAGGATTCTAAGATGGATGGGGGTAATTATGTTGACTGGAAGAGGAAGTTGAACATAGTACTCACAGCTGAAGGGTACAAGTATGTTCTGACTGACCCCTGTCCTGTGATTGGGAGAAACTCCACTGACGAGGAGTGCCAGGCAGAGGCAGAATGGAAGAATGCTGACGAGATGGCACGATGCTACATGTTGGCTTCCATGTCCGATGTGCTTCAATCGAAGCATGAGCATACGCCCACTGCTTATGATATTGTTTTGTCGTTGCGCACCATGTTCGCTGATAAGAGCCGGCCCGCAAGGCAGGAAGCTCTTAAGGCGATTATGACTACCAGGATGGCTGAGGGGGCATCAGTTCGAGAGCACATGCTCAAGATGATTGCTTACTTCGAGGAAGCCGAGGTTTTGGGAGCGACAATAGATGCTGAGAGTCGGGTAGACATGGTCTTAGAGACTTTTCCAGATTCATACTCGCAGTTCAAATTGAACTATAACATGAATAAGTTAGAGATGAATCTAGTGGAGCTCATGAAAGAGCTCCAGGCGGCAGAGAAGATCATGAAGCCTACCTCGAAGGCTCTAGCTATTCATTCTGCATCTTCTCCTAGATTTGGCCCTAAAGCCAAGAACTTCAAGAAGAAGAAGGGTCAGAACAAAACAGGGGGCAAGCCCATAAAGCCCGGAGCTAGTCAGGCCGATGCCAAGCCTAAAGGCAAGTGCTTCAAATGTGGGCAGAAAGGACACTGGAAAAAGGATTGTCCTGCCCTCAAGTTGAAAGCACCAGGTATTGCTCTTTACTTAGAATCCATCAGTTTGGTAGGATCTTCATCCTCTTGGATAGTTGATTCAGGAGCCACTGATCATGTCTGTAACTCTTTGCAGGGGTTCAGAAAGACAAGGACTCTACTTGAAGGAGAGCATGGAATGCTGGTAGCTAGTGGAGCTCGAGTATGGGCTGAAGCAGTGGGAGTTTTGCACTTGTTTTTTGATTCTAATAGGATTTTAATTCTGAAAGATGTTTTATACGTTCCTGCTTTGAGACAGAATTTAATTTCAGTTTTTAAATTGATTTCTTATGGTTATTCTCTTTCGTTCCATTCTGGTGTCACCATCAGTAGAAATGGACAGGTTATTTGTTCAGGCAACGTATTTGGGAATCTTTATTATATTAATCCTATTAAAAGTCAAATAAACAACTCTGAAATTGAACCAGTTAATAAGAAGAGAACATTATCATCTAATGACTCTTATCTATGGCACTTAAGATTAGGGCACATTAATCCTAATCGGATTCAGAGGCTAATCCATGATGGGCCCTTAGGCTCATTGAGATTGGAAGAATGGCCTCAGTGTGAATCATGCCTAATGGGAAAAATGACCAAAAGGCCATTTACTCAAAAGGCAGGTAGAGCCAAAAATATATTAGAGTTAGTTCATAGTGATGTTTGTGGTCCAATGACTACACCTGCTAGAGGAGGTTACGAGTACTTCATCACATTTAAGGATGACCACACTCGTTTTGGTTATATTTATCTGATGAGGCGCAAGTCTGATTCTTTTGATAAATTCAAAGAGTTTAAGGCTGAAGTGGAGCGTCAAACAGGTAAATTGATCAAAATTTTGAGGTCAGACCGTGGTAGAGAGTACCTTCTTGGAGAGTTTAAGGACTACTTAGTACATCACGGTATAGTTTCTCAATTGACTGTGCCTGGGACCCCCCAGTAGAATAGAGTCAGTGAGAGAAGGAACAAGACTCTAATGGAGATGGTAAGAAGCATGATGAGCCATGCATCTCTTCCTATTTCCTTTTGGGGATATGCCTTAGAAACGACGGCATACATTCTGAACTTGGTACCCTCCAAGTCTGTACCTAGGACACCCTATGAGATGTGGACCGGACGAAAGCCTAGTCTAAATCATCTCAAGATATGGGGTTGTCCAGCTTATGTATTGACTAAGGGGAGTAAGTTGCAACCAAGGTCAGAATTATGCTACTTTATAGGATATCCAAAAGGCACTCGTGGTGGATATTTCTATTATCCTAAGGAGCAGAAAGTACTAATCAGTACTCATGCTAGATACTTGGAGGATGATCAGAGTATGTCCACTAAGGGTTCAAGCAGAGTAGAACTAGATGAGAAGTTGTCTTCTGAACAAACTTCAGGTACATCTAGTGTCCCCATTGAGGAACCAAAAGAGACACAACCGAGTGTTTCTATACACACGGAGCCTCGTCGTAGTGGGAGGCAAACTAAAGTTCCTGATAGATGGACAGGAGAAGCTTTCGAGCTAGTCTCTGACAATCAGGAACAAGATCCTACTAGATACAAGGAGGCTATCCTTGATGTCGATGTAGACAAGTGGCGTCTTGCAATGGATGCCGAGATTAAGTCTATGCATCTCAATCAGGTTTGGGATCTTGTAGCTACACCTGAAGGGGTAAAACCCATAGGGTGTAAGTGGGTATACAAGAGGAAAAGGGGAGCGGATGGAAAGGTGCAAACCTTTAAAGCAAGGTTGGTTGCAAAAGGGTTTACTCAGAAAGAAGGGATCGATTATGAGGAAACCTTTTCACCAGTAGCCATGCTTAAATCCATTCGCATACTCCTTGCCATAGCATGTCATTATGACTATGAGATATGGAAAATGGATGTTAAGACGACCTTTCTTAATGGCTATCTTAGTGAAGACATCTATATGTCCCAACCAGAAGGCTATGTTGTGAAAGGCCAAGATCACATGGTCTGCAAGCTTAAGAAGTCCATTTATGGACTTAAGCAGGCATCAAGGGCATGGAACAAACGTTTTGATGAGTCTATAAAATCTTATGGATTTATTCCAAACGTAGATGAACCATGTGTGTATAAGAAAACAAATGGTGAAAAGGTGTCTTTTCTGGTGTTATATGTTGATGACATTCTCATCATAGGAAATGATGTAGGGATGTTGTCATCAATAAAGATTTGGCTATCAAGTCAATTTAGCATGAAAGATATGGGAGAAGCTAGTTACATTCTCGGTATAAAGCTTCTTAGAGATAGGAAGCAGAGAATGTTAGGTTTATCCCAATCTTCTTATATTGACAAGATATTGGTCAGGTTCAGTATGGATCAGTGTAAAGGGGCATTAACTCCTTTTAGACACGGATTGGGCTTATCTTCCAGGGACTGTCCCAAGACAGAGGAAGAAAAGGCGCGCATGAGTAAGATTCCTTATGCTTCAGCTGTAGGAAGTCTCATGTATCCCATGCTGTGTACCAGGCCAGATATCTGCTTTGCTGTAGGCATGATAAGCAGATTTCAGTCAAATCCAGGGGAAGCACATTGGGAAGCTGTAAAGCATATACTCAAGTACCTTAAGGCTACTAAGGATTATATACTAGTTTACAGAGCTGATGACTTAGTTCCAGTAGGCTACACAGACTCAGATTTCCAGGCTGATAAGGATGAAAGAAAATCCACTAGTGGATATGTTTTCACCTTGTCTGGAGGAGCTATTTCATGGCGGAGTATCAAGCAATCTTGTATTGCTGATTCCACCATGGAAGCTGAGTATGTAGCAGCATCAGAGGCGTCCAAGGAAACAGTATGGCTCCGAAAGTTCCTTATAGAACTAGGAGTTGTACCGCATGTGGAAAAGCCTATTATACTTTATTGTGACAACACCGAAGCAGTGTCACAATGCAAAGAACCAAGGAACCACAGAAAAGGAAAGCATATTGAGAGGAAGTACCACCTCATTCGGGAGTTCATCCAGAAGAATGAGATAGTGGTGGACCAGATATCTACATCAAACAATCTAGCGGATCCTTTCACCAAGCCTTTGGCAGATAAGGTCTTTCGAAGACACTTAGATGTCATAGGGGTGGGAACTTATGGATTTTCATAGTCTTTGAGTGTAAGTGGGAGATTGTTGGAAATGTATGCCCTAAAGACACGTTTTATTTAATTTATGGTAATGATGTTTCTTTTAGTCAGTTTATGGCACATATATTATTTGCATTTAATTGTTGGAAAAGTGTCCATGCTATTAAGTAAGTGATTCATGTGATGGGTCGTTCTTCACAGTTAGACATGAATCATGGGTACTTAATAAGCAAGAAAAATATTACTCTTGATCTTTTGATAGAACTGGGCATTCTATCATGATAAGATCATTGTGCAATAGATCCTAATGGAGGATGGCTTGCCTTAGCCAGTAAACAGTCCGTTTACTCTCATTGTACAAGTGCATTTGGAATGCGTAGAGTGGACTTGTGATAGAAGCTAATGACAAAGTACTAATTATCATGGAGCTAGTCTATCACTGCTACTACGTGGACGAGTACTCTAATACTTGAGTATTAGTTGGTGGTCTAGTGAACCTAGAGCTATATTCTTAGATTCACTGTAGATGAGGTCTATCAAAGATCAATAACCTTGTGAGTTGGGAGTATGGTTTCTAATTAGCTAAGACAAACTAATACAAGATAGTTTCTGTGATTCACCCACTTGTGATTGTCCAAGAATAATCAAATAATCCAGGGCCCTGGGAACGTGACTTAAGAGTGTGTGCTTCTGGGTAGCTCCCAGTGATAAGCAAATACATTCGAGTAGTCATGGGTTATTGGACTAGTGATCTAAGGATGGTAGAAATCATTTAGAGATGTGTTAGTACATTATTCCTTTCTAAATGATGGGTGTTACGCAGAGAGGTATTTTCGTCACTACACTAGTAGGTCAAAGACATTGCACATGCAAAATTATTCGTGGGGTCAGTGTTACCATATGGTGATAGTTGGAACACTTAGAATGACAAAATATAGCTACTGGGTAGCAGGGATATTTTAGTCATTTTAGTAGCCATGAATAATTTGTTTTTTGGTCCCCGGGGTAGCTCGATATAACTCATGTATTATTTAATACATTTGGCTTATTGGGTGAATTACATTGAGAGAGAATTATTTTATTTAGAATGGTCCATAATTAATTGGGTTAGAATAAAATAATAGTTCATTAGTTTTTTAATTAATTAATTGGGCTAACCCAATTAGAAAATTAATTAAATGAACTTGGCCCACTAGGGTTTTAACCCTAGGGTTCTCCCTATATATATTCTCTCCTTGGTTGTTTTTCACCTAGGGTTTTTTACTCTTCTTCACCGAAAGAGAGGCCACGAGTTTGAGTCATACCTTGGAAGATCAAGAGAACGTTCAAGTTCTGATGCGAAGGAGCCGAATGATTGCAGGACAGCCGTCATCTCCACCACGCGAAGAAGCTCCCGCCCATCCTCCTCCTGTCGCTTCATTCCGTCGGTGATCCGTAGGAAAAGTAAGTTTCCTAGATTCTAATCAATACGAGGAAAGTTTTTATTTTTAAAAACGCTTCTGTTGCATGCTATGTATCCTCGTGATGGTCCTTCACACAAATATGACCGAATGCTCATATAATACATATAATTTAGCCACTTTCATGACTATCATGCTTAACATCATAACATATATAAGTTTTTGAGAAAAACCACTCACCTTAACTTAGCCTCTCAGGCTTTCTCAAAATTCGTGCCCTGAGCTCAAAATGTGTGCACATAATTTCTTTACCAAAATCTCTAGAATATTTATAAAACGCGATTTGCTATTTTTTCATAATTTTCTAGGATTTTTCTATATTTTTTTTCTCCTTTTTCCTTTTCTTTTTTTTTTTCTCTTATGTTCTTCTTCCTCTCCTTTTCTTCTTCTTCTTCTTCTCTACTACTTCCTCCAGTGCATGGACAGCTTCACACCAGTCATCGTGCCCCACACTATTGGCCTCCTCTACCCACGCCAGTCGTCTCCTGAGCTTCCGTCGGTCGCCCCAACCTTGTCGGTCGCCGTCGTCGCCACCGTCGGTAGCCTCCTACTCGCCGCTCAAGCTTACGGTGTGCTGCCATGGCCGCTTTAAGCTTGCGGCCATGGTTGCTGCTTGCTGTGCGACCAACTTCTCACTTGCTTCCCTATTTATAGCCAATGCACCAGCTGACCATCACTCTTTCTTTCGACATTTCTCTCAAAGTCTCGGCAATCTCTCAACCTAATGCCCTCAAATGCTGCAAAATTTTCCCCCATGTCTCACGTGCATACATACACATATATGTGTGTGTGTAAATTACACATTTATCCCCACCAATTCTCCTTAATTGCTCTTAAGGATTTTGATAATTGCACTAGAAATTTTGATAATAGCTCTTGGACCCTCTGAGGCCTTACACAATTACCCTCAAGCCACACAATATCTTGATTTATCAAAATTAATAATAGACATTTACTTGATATAGATCGATTTCATCCTTGCGCCCTTACAAGACCTTTGTTTCACCTCAAAACCACTTCAGGGTTGATCCTTAAGAAAAATTGAAGCCCCCTTAGGGTTCCATAAACTTTTCGGAGGTCCCTTACAATCATTCAATTTTTTAATTTCTTTCAATGCCATAAATCCTATCTCGGGATGCGCGTTCATACCATATCATTTTCTTTAGATATCTCAGCTTTAAGGTATTGCCTGCAGGTGATTCGGTCACTCATAATTATGAAAAATTACCCTCAAATCCTCAAGGCTTCTATAAATTTCATTTTTTTCCCTCGAGATAAATTACTCTTGAGTCCTTTGAAAATTCTCAGGTATTACCTACGTTACCATCGGCGATAGCTTTTCCATGGCTAGTTAGATAGCAACGGTATTAGCAATACAATCATGGAGATTGCATAAAACAATTCGCAATATATGTGAACATATATCAAGCTAGGGTTCTATATGAATATGTGTTTGGCTCTGATACCGCATGTTAGATAAATACTTTTATAGAATATATGAAATTCACATATCATATAGAACACCAAATGTAATGCCTCGAGAGCCCAAGGTCAGGTCCAAGAAGGGACTCTAAAGGAAGCTAGTATAGATTGAGGATAGTAAGAAAGGAAACAACACCAGCTGGACACCTTTTGGGCTAAATGTCGATAAAGAACTCTGGGGTTGAGCATGCTTAAGCAAGGGTAGCTCAAGCATGAGTAACCCCTAGCAAGTTCGCGTAGGCCCATTAGGGTAAGTAAGTTGATCTGATCCTTTCTATCACTTAGTGCGGGATGTTACAGGTGGTATCAAGGTTGACCCTTGGAGAAAGCGGTCCGGTGATGGCAGGGAGTAGTGCCAGGGGGTGAGGGCCTGAACAAAGAGTGGCTCCAGGCAGGCTTCTAGGATGGAAGCCCTAAAGGGGAGAAGATCTGGGACCAGTTGTAAGGTCACATGATGAGGACATTATATGCTCAAGGAAGGGAGAATGTAATGTCCCGAGAGCCCAAGGTCAGGTCCAAGAAGGGACTCTAGAGGAAGCTAGTATAGATTGAGGATAGTAAGAAAGGAAACAACACCAGCTGGATACCTGTAACGACCCGCTCCCACTTACGAGCGCCACCAGTAAATAATCGACTAGATTACTCACCTATCAAACCACAACTGAAGGGTTGGACTATGTTTCAACAGGAAATGCCCTAGGTGGGAACTAGGCTTCGTCCTTCCCTTCGCTCCACTCAAGAATCGGTCTCAACTCAAACAAGAAAAATCTAGCAAACCGAGACCTGAAACCCGAGTGAGCTTTACCTCTCTTCAGCTCGCCCCATAGCAAGCCAGAGGTGACCTAGGCACAAAGCTAGCATAATAAACATTTCGCTGAGTATTGGGGATTTATGAGAACATACCTCGATGATTTTTACTCGGTCCGAAACTCGGCTTCTCCAACTAAGCCATATATCACGAACAATCTCACAATCATTTATCACACTACGATGATTTCAACTATTAAATACATCTAGTGCTCAATATCGTTTACATTCGATTTCATGAATACATATAAAAAATTTACAAGAGATTACACAACAACACATCTCAGGAAACAAGCTAATTGCCACAACAGCCTCCCGGCACCATCCCTGCTTGCATCTGGACTTGTATTATCTACACATGAGGTAAAACCTCATGAGTCATAAAGACTCAGTAAGGGTGCAATGCATATAAATATGAATATAATCATGTTTATGTATACCAAATGCATGCAAATGAGGCTAGGCCCACTCATCCTCACAACCCTCCAAGGTTTGAGGCATTAACTTATCAGCCCTTACAACGCTAGTCCTCCTTATGGCCACAGGTCTACTAGATCTCGCATCACGCAAGTGTTAACCACTACATGCAAATGCAACATAAAAATATTATCAAACACATTTACCAACTTGCAAGGCCACCTCCACATGGGGTCGTCCCTTACTTAGCTCGAAGTCTCATCTCTGCCTTGGCACGAACTCCAGCCTAAATCTCAAGTTCCTCTAGGGTCACGGCCTTCCCGGTCGAACCTAGAGGCAAACACACAAAACCAACCCTACATCAGACATTAAAGGATGTCCTACTTTTGCTTACCCCGCAAAAACCCATCCATTAACAAAATTTCAAATAACCCCAACACAGGGTTTATACCAACCAACACTTCACGATACATTATTTCCACAGCATCCCAATAACATGCTAATGCTTGGAAAGAAATTTTATAAATTTTACCTCGACTAATCTGGAGAGAAATTCGAAAGCGCCCAATCGATGTTGCCTTCCCGAGCTGTCATTCGCGCCCAAAATCCCACTTTCAAGCTTATAACATGCTCCTCAAGCCCCAATTTAATTTCCAGAACTTTCCCCAATTTTTCTAGAATTTTTTTGACATTTTCTCTATTTTTCTTTTATTTTTCAGAATTTCTTTTTATTATTTTTTTCTTTTATTCTTCATTTCCTCTCCCCTTCTTCTCTCCCACGCATGGCCACTGTTCCTCCTTCTTCCTTGGCACGCACAGCGCCCGCGCGCACCAGCCGACCACCCGCCGCTGCCGCTGCCTGACTCCGGCCACAGGCTGGCCACTTCTCTCAGCCATGCTACCGTCGACCAACGCTGCCTCCCGCGCCTACGCCATTGCTGCCTCAGGACGTCGCCTGACCTCCACCGCCGAGCAGCCATGGCCGCTGCTCGGTGTCGCTGTTGGCGCAGGTTGCCCAGCCGGCCTCCCCATTGCTTCCGAGCACCTTCACGAGCTCCCGCGGTTGCCTTGCTGGTCGCGACCCCTGCTCGAGTTGCTGCTCCACTCGACCATGGCCACCATCGCAGCTACTTCAAGCCGCAGCCATGGCCGAGGTTGCTTGCTTCAAGCCGCCAACGAGCGGCCAGCTTCCTCCTTCGTTCAGCCTCGCTTCTCTTTCCCGATCTCTCTCAAGCTCGACCGCAGCTCTCTCATGAGCTCTCTCTCGGCCCCGCTCTCTTAATCTCCCTCTCTGTTTTGATTTCAAATTTTGAAATCTTTCCCAGCAACTCACGCTCCCTCATATATACATATATATATATATATATAAACACATAAATTTACTTATAAATCCCTTTAATTTTCCATAATTACAATTAAGGAAATTTAATTACACTTGGGATTTTAATAATAGAATTTGGACCATCTAATGCTTTAATTAAATTTAATTAAACCACTTAGATTCTTAATTTTCTCAAAATTAATTATCGACAATTACTCGAGAATATCGATTTTGTCTATGCGTCTGCACGTGACCTTTATTCCATCCGAAAACGCATAAGGGTTGTCTTACTCGCAAAATCGGACCACCCCTAGGGCCCCCTCAACTTCCCGAAAGTCCCCTACGATAATTCGGTACTGGCACTCATTCAGGCTTATACCAAAATTATTTCGAAAAATTATTCCCGATCAGACCACAACTAGCGCCATTAGCCTCACTTGAGACGCTCACCAATCTCTTGCCCTCTTCCCTGGACATCCAAGTCCCGAGGCACTCCCTGCTGTCAACTCCGTAATTCTATTAATTAATTACTCAAAATTGACTCTTAGGCTTCCCGGACCACCCGAGGTCCTGCCAAAATAATCAAAATTTATTTAATTTTAATACCATGTAATACCGGGTATTACAATACCTTTTGGGCTAAAGGTTGATAAAGAACTCTAGGGTTGAGCGTGCTTGAGCAAGGGTAGCTCAAGCATGAGTAACCCCTAGGAATTTCGCATAGGCCCATTAGGGTAAGTAAGTTGATCTAGTCCTTTCTATCATTCAATGTGGGATGTTACAGGTGGTATCAAAGTCGACCCTTGGAGAAGACAGTCCGATGATGGCAGGGAGTAGTGCCAGGGGGCGAGGGCCTGAACAAAGAGTGGCTCCAGGCAGGCTTCTAGGATGGAAGCCCTAAAGGGGAGAAGATCTGGGACCAGTTGTAAGGTCACATGACAAGGACATCATATGCTCAAGGGAGGGAGAATGTAATATCCCGAGAGCCCAAGGTCAAGTCCAAGAAGGGACTCTAGAGAAAGCTAGTATATATCGAGAATAGTAAGAAAGGAAACAATACCAACTGAATACCTTTTGGGCTAAATGTGGATAAAGAACTCCCGCGTTGAGCATGCTTGAGATAGGGTAGCTCAAGGATTGGTGACCCTTGGGAAGTTCACATAGGCCCATCAAGATAAGTTGATCCGATCCTTTTTATCGCTTGATGCAAGATGTTACACCAAAAGATCAAGGAAGAAGAATACCTTTGAAATCCACGACTAGTGAAAAAAACCTAGTTGAACAGTAAGCATAAATGCATAAAGCTCAAGGTATATCTTCCTCTTCTTCTCTTTTATAATGTCTGAGTCACTTCTCAATGGGTAGAAGAAGGTGTGATAGATTCAATAGAGAGAAGAGGGGACCTAGCCTCTTACTTATAATGCCAATAGAATTATACCTATCATAAAACATTATTAGGCCTTCACTTATTCTACAAATCAAAGATAAATGGGCCTAAATCCATAAAGGTGCACCAAGCCCAATATACTAGTTATGATCACATATAATCCATTAGATCTCCAGGCAATATTAAGCTCTAGCCAATTTTTTCCTCTTCTCCTCTTTATGATTTTTTTGTTTTTGTCATTTTCCCTCTATAATAATCCTAGTTTGTAATAGGGCGGCGTTAAAGTAGTCATTGCAAAAAGTTTTGAATGGATCCATCATAGTGATTTGGTGGGAATGGGAATTATTCCATTATGCTTCAAGGCTGGTCAGGATGTGGACCACCTTGGACTGACGAGTCATGAAGGTTATAGTATTGACCTCCCACGCAAAATCGATGAGATTAGACCTGGTCAAGATGTTACTGTCAGGACAGACACCGAAAAATCTTTCACCTAAACTATTTGCTTTGATACTAAGGTGCCTCCTACTTTCTCTTGTTCGATTTTATTACCATTACATTGAAAGACAATTTTGTAGGTAAAGTCTCGTTATGAATGAAACATAAAAATTGAAGGATAAGAAACATTGACATAGAGAGGCAATCTGCATGATTATGAAATTAGTTTGTTTCTTCATCTTCAGAATGTAGGAATATTACTGTGTTGCTAGGAAATTAGTTATCCAATGTCAGAGGAATTCCATCTTAGATTAAAAAAAAAATCTCTATGTACTTGAGGCATAGGCAAATCCTTCCCACCACCCTCTCCCAAGCAGCAACTACACAACAAGCATTGATCCCATTATGTGGGGTTGGTAACATGAATTCTAGCACGCCAATCATTTTTATGTATGACTATATCTTCTATAAAGTTGTCTTCCATTTCATCCACTCTTCCAAGGAGCCTCTATCAGTTTTCTTCTGAACAAATCCTTCTTAATCATGTTAAACATATTCTATCCTCAATAAAAGTCACTCTAATTTTATTACAAATGATCTCATTTTAATTTTGTTTTTTCTTATACTACTGTACATCCATCATATCTTTCTCATCTCCATTACAATCATATTTTACACATTATGCTTTATTACCCAAAATTTGTGTGATAAAACAAAGTTGCTCTTGTAATTATCTCCTAAAATTTTTTCGTTTACATTTGAACGTGTCTTACCATCATGTAAAATGTCAATGGGACTTTTCCATTTTAACCTTCGTAACTTTTTTTTGGGGGGGGGGGGGGTGGCGGCGCTCATTTAAGCTTCCCACCTTAATTCTATAAATAGCATTCTCGTCACTCTTTTCATTCTTTTGAATGATTCATCCTAGATATCTAAATTCATCTTTTTCCCTTGGGATGACTTGCTTTTTAAGTTTCACCATAACATCATCAATACTTGTACTTTTAATAAATTTACATTCCATACATTGAGTTTCCAATTTGCCTCACATAAAACCTTTAACATTCTAAGATATTCCCTTATATCTCTAAGTTTAGTACTACTTACTTATCCTTTTATCTCTAAACCCCAAACTTCACCAATAAAAAAAGAAAAGTGATGGGAAGTATTTTGGCTGATAGTATATGATTTTATGCATGTGTAAGTCTGAGTTCTGTATTTGATTTTTTCTTCTTGTAATGCACTTGATAACATCTCTAGTTTTTACAATAGCGGTATGCTTTATTTATGTCTCAGTCTTTGTTAGTGGTCTTCTATCTAGATCGTGGATCTTATACCATGTTTGCAAGAAATTAAGAAATTCCTTTGTTGTTTGCATCAACAAGTAGAGTTGCCTTATTTTAACCAAGGAGGCATACTTCCATATGTCATTTGATAATTGATCAAACAATAAATAGCTAATTAAATAATTAATGTCTTCAGCAACCTATGAGTTCCCCAATTTAGTTTAGTTTTACGCTTTGATTTGGTTCATTTTTGTTTCTTAGTTTGGTTTAGTTAGTTAGTTACCAAATCAATCTTTTAAACAACCCTAGTTGTTGATTTGGCTTTACCAAATCCCACATTGGAAGATGTGGGTTATGGGGGGCTTTCTTTTTGCTATAAATAAGCCCTCTCCCCTCTTATGTATATTCACCCCACAATTGTCTCTCTTTCTCTCTCTTTGTATTTTTCTCTTTGAAGTTAGTGAAATATTTTTTCGCGGTGTCCGAGGACGTAGGCTAAATTGGTCGAACCTCGTTAATTTCTAGTGTTCTATTTATTTTTATATTCAATAGTTTTTGTTCGGTACTATTTCTGGTGAGGTTGATTTTGGGAAAAATAGCTCGATTTTCCCAACAATTGGTATCAAAGCCAAAATTTCTTAGTATGCTCAGTGGTTACAACTATGTCAGATCTTTTACATCAGAAAAGATTTTCTTGGATTATTCTGCTTTGATAACTATTGAATACAGAAGATGACAGAAAAGGCAGAAATGGTAAGCGAAACGAGTTCAAAACCATCCACATTGGGAGCTTCTTCTTCGTCCACTTGGGTGAGAAATTTGGCGAATACAAGAATCAGTAGAGGTGTTTGACAGTTTGGGCCATTTGGACATGTGATAATGCGAGGTTCTAGACCCTCTCTTTCGACAAGGTCTAGATATCACCATTAAGGAAAAGAGTCTAGATCATATTGAAGAAAAAGAATGGAATACCATCAATCGATTGGCGTGTGGTACAATTCGATCATGCATGTCCAGATAGCAAAAGCATGCATTTTTTATGAAAACTTTTGCCAGTACACTATGGAAGGCATTGGAGGAAAAGTTTTTGAAGAAAAGTAGTCAAAATAAGCTCTACATAAAAAATAAAAAATAAAAAGATTATTCCACTTTGCTTATGTTCCTGGTACCACGATAAATGACCATATCACTACCTTTAATCAGTTTGTAGCTGATTTGATGAATTTGGATAAAACGTTCAAAGAGGAGGATTTGGCTTTGATGTTGTTGGGATCCCTTCCTGACGAGTTTGAATTTCTTGAAACTACTATGCTTCACGGGAAGATTTAGGTGTGTCTTAGTGAAGTTTGTGTATTTTGTATAGCTATGAGTTGAGAAAGAAAGATAAGAAAGAAGCAACGCATGGCTTAGTAGAAACATTGACTGTAAGAGGCTGCTCACAGAATCAAAAGAAAGGAATGAGAGGGAGATCCAATTCGAGATCCAAACCAAATAAAGATGAGTGTGTCTTTTGTCAAGAGTAAGGCCACTGGAAGAAGGTCTATCCAAAGTTAAAAGCACCTGACCAAGGGAAAGTTGTCTCAAATGTAGCTGAGTTTGATAATGAATGCTCAGACATTTCACTAGTTCTTACATCTTCGACAAGCTATTCTAGTGCTTGGCTTTTGAATTTGGGATACAACCACCATATGTGTCTCAATCAGGACTGGTTCTTTGACTTTCAAGAACTTGATGGAAGAGTTGTTTATATAGCAAACGACACACCTTGTGACACAACTGGAGTTAGAAAATCCATTTGAGGAATCATGATGGATTATCCAGAATACTGACAAACGTGAGATATGTGTCGAGTTTAACAAAGAATCTCATTTTGGTGGGAACATTGGAATCTAAAGGATTGAAAGTAACTGTAGAAAATGGAGTTATGAAGGTGATCTTTGACGCACTTATATTAATGAAAGGTATTCGAAAAAAGAATTACTTGTATTACTATCAGTGTAATGCAGTTATTGGGACAACAAGAGTAGTAGCTTCCAACGATGACAGGGATACATAAGCAACCAAACTATGGCATATGTGTTTGGGACATGCAGGTGAAAAATATTTGCAAATTTTAGTCAAGCAAAGATTATTGGAAGGCGTCAAGACCTGCAAATTAGACCTTTGTGAGCACTATGTCAAGGGGAAGTAGAGATGTCAAAAGGACCGGCCCGGCCAGGCCCGAGTCGGCCCACGGGATTTTTAAAAGGGTCGGGCCGGCCCTTTTACTAAATGGGCCGGGCCCAGCCCAAGCCCTTTTGCCATGGATAGGGCCCAGCCTGGCCCACGGCCCCCCTACAAGGGGGCTGGGCCAGGTCAACCCGTTAACTAGAGGGTCAGGCCGGGCCCTTAGCCCACAGGGCCTAGCGGGCCGGGCCCGGTGGACCCGACCCTTTTTTTCTTTTTTTTTAAATAATTTTTTTAAAAATAATACATATAATATATACATATATAAATATCAAAATAATACATATATAAAAATTATTTTTTTTCTTTTTAAAATATTTTTCATCTTAATTCTTAAGTTTTAAATATTATTTCATCAATTTATATTTCAAAATTCTATATGCCTTATAAATTTTCTTGTGAATTGATATGAAAAATAATGTACATATAAAAAGGAGAATGTTTATTTATAATTTAAATATATAAAAAATTTAACTTAAAAATTTTAAATAAATTAATGGTTATTATTTATATATATTGAGAAATTAAATTTTTGAGTATCCAATATCAATAATTATTAAAGAATAAAAAAATTAAAAAAACTGAGAAAGGGCTAACTAATTGGCCCATAAGGGCCTCATGGGCCCAACCCAAAAGGGCCCAACGGACCAAGGGTTGGGCTGGGCCGGGCCGTGGGCCCAATTTCTTTGGCCCGTCCCAGGCTGGGCCGGGCGGCCCACGGGCCGCCCGGCCTCCCAGCCCTTTTGACACCTCTAAGGGGAAGTAGACGAGAGTGAAATTTGGCACTATAATCCATGATACCAAGGGTATTTTGGATTATGTTCACTCAGATATGTGGGGACCATCCAATACAACATCTATGGGAGGCAAACACTACTATGTTACCTTTGTTGATGATTATTCCCAAAGAGTATGAGTGTATTCTTTAAAGAAAAAAGATAAAGTGTTGGGATGTTTCCTTAAATGGAAAAATATGGTGGAAACTCAGACTGGCAGATGATCAAACTACTCAGAACAAATAATGGTCTTGAGAATAGAAATGATTCATTTGACAAAGTTTGCCAAGATGAAGGTATTGTTCGACAATTCACAGTTAGAGATACACCACAACAGAATGGGGTGGTAGAGCGCATGAATCGAACGTTACTGGAGAAAGTTTGATGTATGTTGTCCAATGTTGGGTTGGGCAGCCAATTTTGGGTTGAGGCTGTGACATGTGCGAGTTATCTCATTAATCGGTTGCCATCAACTGTTATTTGTGAAAAAATACCTTTTGAGGTATTGTTTAGAAAACCTGCTAATGATTATAATTCCTTACATGTATTTGGTTCCACTACATACTATCATGTTAAGAAATCCAAGTTGGATCCAAGAGTGAAGAAAGCACTATTCATGGGGATCACTTCTGGGGTAAAAAGATATCAGTTCTAGTGTCTAGAATTGAATAAGATAATCTTTAGTAGGGATGTTACCTTTGATGAATCGACCATGTTGAAAAAGTTAATAAATGAAGAATTATTGACCTAGCAATAAATAACAAATCAAGTGGAGACACTCCTGTAGCAGAGGAGTCATCAGATAAAGAAGAGGTTTTGACCCAAGAACCTTTACAGCAACAAGAATCAATAGCAATAGGAAGACCACGACGAGAGAGTCGAAAACTTGATTGATTTTTTGATATGGTGGACTATGCATCTCTAATTGTAAATGATGACATTCTTGCCACTTATAATGAAGTTATTCAAATTTCAGAAAATGAAAAGTGGAGGAAAGCCATGAAGGAGGAAATGCAATCCTTTAGAAGAATGAGACATGGAGGCTAGCCAACTTATCGAATGGAAAGAAGGCAATTGGATGTGTAATACCCAAGAAATTAGGATTATTTGAAAATAAGCATTTTATTAAAAAAAAATAAAATTTCGGGGAAGATTGATATCTAAATAGCCCAAAAAATTGATCGAATTGACTGCAGGGAGTACCCTGGAGCCGAGATGCCAAAGGAAATGATATAACCGTGATGAGTATTTCGAGGCATGATTTATGGCATTGAAAGAAATGAGATCAGGAATGATTTTCGGTACAACTAAAATGCAGCTGCCAATTAGGCTGCAATACCGAATTATTATAGACGACTTCTAGGAAGTCAACAAAAGCTTGAAGGGCTTCGATTTTTCATAAAGAACAACCCTTCAGTGGTTTCAAGAAGAAACGAAAAGGTTTAGGGCCAAAATGAAGATTCGGGCTTAAGTGCAATTTTCTGAAATTGCCAGAGGGAGGTCAAAACGATAATTTCTTGGAATCTTCGAGGGTCAAATTGATATTTTGGGACATGAGGGTCTTAAATGAAATATTGGAAAGTTCAAGGGCTAAGTAAAAAGGGCCAAAAAGGTAAAGGCCAAAAGTTAAGGGGCCAACGTGCAAAGAGGCAAAAGTTTGGCCAATGACCAGCACATGGCCAGTCGGCCATGGCCGATTTTGGCCACAGGGTTGCACGAGGGATGGTCGAGGGAGCATATTTTGTAAAGGCATGGGCCGACAACGGCCACTGGGTTGGCTAGAAAAGCAAAAGAAAAGTGACCGAAAGTTGGCCAAATTCTCGCACACCTGCAACTCGCTTTTGTGGTCAGGTAAGGGTGATTCAAGGTCAATCTGAGGTAGGTTTAAGCGCTAAGGCACATGGGTTGGTCGATCTTAGGTGTTTGAAGGTTCAAAAATGCCTATAAATAAGGCTTCTGCGATTGCTGAAAATGGAGAGAAATTGAGCTTCAAATCGACCATGAAATTGACCAAATTAACATTCCAAAATAAAAGGCTTTTATTACTCATAGCTTGAAGTTTCATTATGGAGAATTTTAGCCATTTTAGTTAAGGTCTGAGAGGGTTTTCGAGGTTGTCAGAAAGAGAGAGACGGACGGTTGGCCAAGGCTTCGAGCCTCCGGTTGGATGCCTTTCAGTGGTCCTTTCGAGTTATAAGATGGGCCATGTAGATAGATTCATCAAGGGCTTTCACGAGGTGTAGGTTTCCAGAATCGTCGACAAGGCCATCGCCAGAAAAGATGATCGGCGTGTGCCGGTCACGCACAAGTCTTCACGCACGCCTAGTCACCCTAAGCAGGTGCAGGCGCGTGCGAACATGTGGCCAGTTCAAAAATTCTGAAAATTTTTTCCAAAGATCAAGAAAAATGTTTTACAGGGGTTTGTGCAAAAAGTTTTGGTGTTTGCCTTCCCTTTGTCTTAGTTTTCACACCAAACAACCTCATTTTGCATGAAAACGCAACATCTGTGTGAGACCCCGTTTCAGGATAAGGCTGCCACGTCATTTAAGTGGTAATTAAATACCGAAAATAGGCATAATAGTAGAAATAAGCTGCTGAATCAATCGAAGGGAGTGCCCCGAGACTTAGATATCAAAGAAAAATTAGACAGTGATGATGAGCAGGTCAAGAAGTGATTTTTAGCATCGAAAGAAATTGGATCCGGAACAGTTTTCGGTACAGCGAAAATACAGCTAGGTGTAAGGCTGAAATACCGAATGATCGCAGGGGGCTTCCGGGAAGTCAACGGAATGCCGAGGAAGGTTATATATGGTGATTTAAACAACCCTAAGTGGTTTTTGGAAGAAACAAATGGATTTAAGGCCGAAACGAAAATTCGGGCTAAAGTGTAATTTCTTAAGAAGTTACCAAATCGGCCAGAGGGAGGTCGAAACGACGATTTTTCAAGATCATCAAAAAAGGAAGTATGAGTTTTGAAGCATGAGGGACCTAATGGTGATAAAAGAAAGTTCAGAGGGCCTAAGTGCAATTTCTCAAAATTGGAGGGCAAAATCGTAATTTTGCAAAAGCTGCAACCTGCCATGGCCGACAGCCTTGCCGGGCGTCGATGGGGGTTTTTCAACCAAGAGGATCTCGAGGCAACTGGTCGGGGGAGCATGGGGAGCAAGCTTGGACGTCGACGAAGCACGAGGGGCCGGAGAAATCGAGAAAAACCGACCGCGAAATGGGTCGGCCATGGCCGAACCTGCAACTCGATTTTTCGAGGGTTGGTCGGTCGATTTGGGACGCCCAAGGGATGGGTGGGAAGCCTGAGGTGTTGGGTCGAGCACCCATGGTCGTTAGAGGGTCCAATTGAGGCTATAAATAGCCAGGTTTGGTGTTAGGGTTTCGGCCGAGAGTTGGCGTTTTTAAGCTTCAAATCGAAGCTTCAAACGAACGAATCGAGGGTTAAAATCATAGGGCTTTTGAAGCCCGTGTCTTGAAGGAGGTTTCCGGAGAGTTTGAGGCATTTTCGTTAAGTCTTGAGGGGGTAATCGAGCAAATCGGAGATGGGTGGCGGATGGGTTGGCCGAGACTTTCGACGGCCGGTTGAGGGTCTTCCCGGCCTTCTTTCGGGCATCAAGAGGTGCCCTTAGGATCGACTAAGGGAGGGCTATCGAGTGGTGGAGTCGGGGGCAAATTCCGGCACCGACAGGCGAACCAGATCGCCGGAGAAGACAAGGCGCGTGCGTCACACGCGCGGCCTTCACTCGCGGGCGCGTGACAGAGATGGTGGAGGCGCGTGAGAGCGCGTGAATCCTTGGAAAAAATTGGAAAAAATTCCTAAATTCCTGAAAAATCGAGATCTTGAAGTGTGTGCAATTAGTTTTGGATTTGGAGATTCTGGTATCTCGGTTTGAGAGTCAAAGAGCCTCGTTTTGCGTGATATCGAAGCATCGAGGTAAGATCATTATTTTTCTTTAGAAGATATTTGATTATCATAAGTTTTGGTGAAATAAGATTTGAGGAAATTATTAAGTAAGTATTTATTTAGAATTTATTGAGGAAGAAATAGGAAAATGTGAAGAAATAAAGGAAAAGTTATGAAGAAATTATGAGGAGTAGATTATTGATGTTATTGAATGAAAATGATGGCCAGGATATGTTGAGGATTCGAATTGAGTACGTTAGAAGCCTGGCACGTGAATCGAGACGTTATGAGATGCGAATGAGGTAAGTAGTACTTACCAAAAATGAATTTAGTTCTATGAAAAATGTTTCGTATGAAAGGGGTCTAACCCCAAACCTTATTTGATGCAAATGATTTTATCATGTTGTCATGTCTTGATGTGATTATGTCATGTAGATTGCATTTACATGTATTGATGTTGAAATATGCATACATTCACGATATTATTATTGATCATGCATTGCATAAAGGGCTTGGGATTATGAACTGGCACCGTTGCTCTACCAAGTGTGCACCCATACACATCGGTCCAGGAAAGGGACTGTAAAAATGGGGAGCAACAGTTGGGTGCGGTTGACTCAAGTCGAAAACGATGATGACATTTTGCATATTGCATTCATGCACGAAAAGTGATTTTGTATTGCTTACTTAGATGGTTCATCATCTAATTGGGCTTTGCCCCTAGAACATTCAAACGTTCCAAATGGAGACTGTAGCAGGTACGAAGATGAATGAGGCATGAAATGGCACTTAGCTAAGTGCATGATGAATGAATGATGAATGAACGATGAGATGAATGAATGTGATGTAGCCCATGTGTTTAAGTCCTGCTACTTTGAAATCTGAACGCTTTGAAGATCCATGATGTAAGATATGATGATGATTGGCGTATGAGGAATGATGATGTAACCATATAAGTAATGATGACGATGTATAACCCCATTTAGGGTTCAGATTAGTAAGAACGCATGTTATGAGTTGATGTTAAATGAGACGTATGTTATGTTTTAAGTCATGTTGAGGATTAAGTTCCAGAGACGATGATGTAATGAATTGAGTTATGATTTAATGTTAAGGTAAGATGGCAGGTTCGATTCTAGCTTCCGCATTTGAGGTATGTAGATGATGATTCTCTCTCTTTCGAGAATAAATTAATGTAGGGAAATTCTGGGATGAATGAGAGGAATGATGTTATTTAAGTGTTAGTTTGAAAGAAAAAAAAAATATTGTCCCAGGATTGTCCCAAGAAATAACGCGCCCGGAAAAACGGGGTGTTACAGTTGGTATCAGAGCTTAAGATTATTTGGAGCCTAAAGTGGCTCTGATACAGTTAGTATAAGAGCTTAAGTTATTTGGAGATTTATAAGAAGTCTAATTTGGAGACTTAGGAATTGTTGATGAATTTGAGATTGATGATTAAGAACAAGTCTTGAGAAAGGAAATGTTAGAAATTCGAAGTTTTATGAGAAATTTGATTTGGAGACTTAAGAAAAGTTTGATTAGGAATTGAGAAACCTACGATGTTTCGATTAATGTTTTTGGAAAGTAGAAGTTGAATTTTTTTGAAGTTGATTTTGATGATGGATAGTGAGACAAGGTGAGATAGAAATACGAAGATTTATGAGAAGTCTGATTTGAAGACTTAGGAAAAGTTTGATTAGAATTGAGAAACCTATGATTTTTCGGTTAATGTTTTTGGGGAATAACAATTTGAAAATTTCGATGTTTGATTTTGATTGAGGTAAAGTTGTCTCGAGGAAAGAAGTGATAGGAATTCGAGGATTTATTTGTTGATTCGAGGTTAATAGTCGAAATGATTACGATGAAGGATAAGGTAACTGACAGTTATCAAGAATGGTCGAATCATGATGATTCGTAGAATGAAGTCCCTATTTAGAGATTCGGGAATTGTCGATTGAGGTCTTAGAAGTTATTGATTTGAGGATATAACCTTGTTAAGCAATTGAACAGCTGGTCGAATTGACTTAGCTATTGAAGGTTAGATGATATGATGTAAGGTTGACTCGGTAAGCATGATTATGGATCTGAGAGATTTAGAGATTGTTGATTTTGATCAAATATTGAGGAAGAAAATGATTGGTTGATTTGAGGTCATTAGATTGAAATAGTTACGATGAACAATAGGATAACTGGTAGTTATCAAGAATGATTAAGTCATGAGCGATTAGTCTGATGTGACAGAGCCTAGCTATTAAGTTAGGATTAAATGATAAGTATTTCGAGGGTTATTTAGTGTCTCAAAAGTAAGATGTGTAAGATTAAGGATCCCAGGGATTGAGCCGAGCGAAAGACCGAAGGTGGTCAAGTTATGGCATGTGAGATACGCTAGTTGATGAGGCACCAGTGGTGCAACCAATATGACTCGCAGAGACGAGACAAGGAACCCTAGTGGTGTATGAGGTCCAAGTTCCAATGGTCTAGGGTGCGAGGTGTGCCACTAGCTGGTTGAGAGAGGCAGGAAGCCTTGGGAATCAACCCAAAGTGAGATTGTTGAGTATGGACTGGGTGTCCTGTTTAAGGAATTGCATTTGGATTCGTGGTCATCTTGGGAGTTGGTGACATAACGAGCATTGTGAGGCTCGAGGGGTAGAATACCTCGATATCTAATATGGCAATGGGATCATGAGATGGTCGTATTTTGGGTGGCACAAAGGAAAAGCTACCTAGCATGCGAAATGGACAAGGAAGATGCAAGTTCGTGAGCCATTTAGGCGTTAGATATGGGATCAGGTGGATGGTAATAGCTGGTGTGCTGGCTGACGGTAAGAGTAGTGCTGAAAAGAATTAATTTAATGGTCACGGGTCGATAGTCGATTGGATCTAAAGAATCGAAATGAGAGAGTCAGTGGATTCTCGATAAACGAGGTTTCAAGTAGTAGAGCATGGCCAATTCAAGGCCTTGATGAAGAATTGTGAGATCGCAATCTCAGTTCGAGAAAGAGATTAGGTACCTAAAAGGCAAGAATTGCTTGATAAGGTCGTAGCAACGTAAAAGGAATGATAAAGAGACTTAGTCAACAAAGGTTGTGTCTACGGTCCAGTGTGCCAAGTGGGATTGAGGATTCTAAAGTCTGTAAGAAAAGACTCGTGAATGAGTTATGCCTTGTGCAATTGCATGGGGAAGTGAATTGTTGTTTGAGGTTTAAAGGATCTTTCGGTAAAGAGTCCTTAAAAGTTTTGAAGTCCGGTTGTTTACAGGAAATGATTGGAACTATATATCACGATCTGATTCAGGATCTTCAGAGATAAATCGATTTGGGATTTCAAGGAATTTCCCTAAGGAGTGAGAATGTAAGGATTTGTGATGAGACTTTAAAGTCTTTTGAGAAAAGATCTAGAAAGCCTCTAGATAAGATCGATAAGGAAATAGAGACTGAATCTCTTAAGCTATGAAAGCTATGATCCAGGAAGGATTGGAGTACCGTAGGTGATGTAAGTACCTGCCTACTCTAGCAGGTAGTACAAGTAATGGATTGTTGTCTTGAAGGTTATGAGAATAATTGAAATGTTTGAGGGAGTTAGGTAATGGCAGATGTGCCAAGATGTCAGATTGCAGTAGGAAAAGTCGCGTTCTAAATAGAACAAGATCTATTGGAGATCTAGGATTTTCGATTATGGAGAATGGAACTCCTATTGGGCTAGACAATTAGTCTAGATAGCCTTCATAGGCAAATCGAGGAAATGTGTAGCTGGACAATCATTAAGTGATGTCAGCAAGTTATGGAAATAAGGAGCCTGTGAACATGGGGTCCAGGCATTTGTGGTCAATAAAAATCTGCGAGAAAGTTGAGGTAGCAAGAGAAATGCTAGGACGTGTTCTCGAAAAATTTACTGGGATTGTTTCTTAAGAATGAGTTTGAATTTGCCAATGATGGCTTGAAATTATTAGATACTGAGCTATGTGTAGCTTGATCGAGGATAATTGGTAAGACATGGATAAAGGTCAGGATGGCCTAGCTACTAAACTAGGATTGGAAAAGAAAAAGACGATCATATATTGGCCAAAGCAATGATAAGTTAAGCCGTTCAGGTAATGATGATCGAGGAGTAAAGTAGCCCTTGATGTAATATTAAGGTCATGTGTGACACTAAATGAGGGATAAGTAGATCTTCATTGTGATGCTTGAGGTTAAATGGTCCTGAGATTTTGATTGGATTCTAATGACGTCACAGATTGTTTGGACTAAGAGACTAGAATAGTACAAGTAAAATTAATAGCACTATTGTCGAGGCAAGTAGACATTTAGAGCCAAGGAGCAAGTCTAGAGATAGTGAGTTGGCAAGTGAATCGGTGCTACGATTGATTGGGAGTCAAAAGAGCTGATGGTCAAATGTGAGAAAAATAATCAGAGGATTTCTTTATGGTAAAGTATAATTAGTCAATTGGCATGAGATGGTGCCTTAAGGATCGAGCGTGATTAGATTCGGATGAGATGAAACATTATTACTCGAGGATTTGTTCAAGCAAATTTGAGGATCAAATGATTAATCTGATGATATAAAATGATAATTGAGGATCAGATGATATAAAATATTATTCGATGATCACTTCGAGAAGTACGAGGACTTATTGGAGTCATAGGTATATGAGTGAATAGGTATTTGTTTGGCGACTAAGTAACAACGATGCAAGGATATTAGTATTACTAGATTTGGAAGACATTATTAGATTTCGATTGATGTAAAAAAATTAGATTGCTAAAGGAAGATTTGGAGACAAATAGAATCTATTACTAAATTGAAAAGATTTTTGAGGAAATAGTTATATGACATGATTAGAAGATGATTGTGGTCAATTGACAGAAACTTGAGGTTATATTAGATGATGACTTAAGGTGAGGCATAGCTAATTTCAAGGACAAAAATCATTCGAGGATATGTGATGACTAAGATAATGTGACAGGACCATCGATTTGTTGTGGTAGTCTAGAAGTCTATGAAACAACCTAGTGATGACAAGATATGTGATGATGTATAATCGTGATGTTTGAGGATTCAAGATGCATTTGGAAATCTCGAGGACTCTAGAATTTGAAATCGATAATTGTGGAATTGAGGTAAATCTAGTTTATGGGATTTTATATCAGTCTTGAGGATGTTCGGATAGTGATGACTTAGGATTAATGGTCAGTAGTGGCAAAAGAAATCGGAGGTTATGAGAAATGGATGTAAAGATTTCAGTTAAATTTCAGGTGATATTGGATCATGAAATGAAATTGAGAGACGAATGGGATTAGTCAAGCATTTTTAAAGATATCTTGATGGAATAATTAGGGAATGATTATGGTCAGTTAGCAGAAAAATTTGAGGAGATGTAGATCATATTGAAATAGTTGTGACCGTTGGTACAGGAATTTCAGTGAGAAATTTTGTGAAAGGTATGCTGATTTTGTTCAAGTAAATTTTTATGCATTCATGATTATGGTATATGCATTAGTTCGGAAGTAAACATGGAAATTAAGTCTAAGGTCGAGGTCAAGTTGAGATTTAGATATCGAAAATCGAAACATGAGGACATGTGGATCTTTTAGGAAAGCGAAAAAAAAAAAAATTTGAAAGTACGATCAAGAATGATTTAAATTATTTGAGGATATGTGTGACCACCTAGGAAAAGTTATATCAGGAATTTTGAGAAAATAGTCTCGAGGGTATTTATTGGGATTTTTAGAAAGAAAAATGGAAGAAAATGAAGGTAAAATGAAAAAAATTGGAATATTGAGGTATTTAGTGACTAAATATGCTTTTTATGATTTATGTGCTCGAGGAAAAGTGATTGGTGCAACTTTCAAGAGTTGGCACAAAAATTGAGGATGGACACGCATATCGAGGCAATACGCTTCTTTCGAGGTATTTTAAATCTCATGAAAATGTGAGTTATCCTATCCTATATGATATGATTGTTTATTATGCATGATATTTACAAAAGATATGATTCATTTTTGTCATATTGCATGGAAAGTTGTGATAGTTGCATGGCATGATATTATTGTCATATTGATATTTGTGCATGGGGATAGGATGTCACCCTAAGAGTGTAGCCGTAATTTCCCAAGGGAAATTGATGGAATAACATTAGGATTATCTTGCTGGAGGTGCTAAGATTTTGCCTAGGATTTTATGCCAGGCTGGGCCTAGGAAGTTACACTAGGGCAATGTTTGTTTATGTATTTGCATCATGCATTCAGGTATCATGTTTTTAAACCTTCACTAGAAGATTCATCTTCTAATCGGGTTATGCCCCTAGAACTTTCCAACGTTCCAATTAGGACTTGCAGATATGGCAAGGAGATGATTGAGACGTAACAACAAGTGATGATGTGGCCGATGGGTTTGGCAAGTTGTCCTGGTGTTTGTTTCCTCATGAGGATTTAGGATATATTATTATATTGATGATCATGTATAATTGTTATGGTTTAATGTATTTTTTAGGTACTTAGTTGTTATCTTTTGATAATGAGTCTCCTTGTAATTAAGTATTTGTAGAGGGAATGGTACGGATTCTTGTTTTATGATTAAAGTGGATCTCAATTATGTACCACATCAGGTTATGATTTTAAGCTTCCGCACTTGTGATGATTACCTGTCTTAGCTTATTGATTCTTGTTTAGTATGCTGGGAAGGTAAAATGGGATTGTAGGGAATAGGTTTATATTGGAAAATATATATATATTCCCAAAATTTTTAAGTTATTTAACACTCGAAAAAGCGGGGCGTTACAGGATGCACATGGGTATATGCAAAGAAGGAAGGATTTCTTGACAAGAATGTTGTTCGCTCCAAAGCAAGGTTGGTGGCTAAAGGCTACTCTCAGATGAAAGGCATTAACTATAATGAAGTTTTTTCTCCAGTTGTGAAACATTCCTCCATTAGAATTTTGTTAGCCTTGGTAGTGCAATTGGATTCAGAACTAGTTCAGATGGATGTGAAAATAGCGTTTCTACATGGTGACTTGGAAAAGAAAATCTATATGAATTAGCTAGAAGTATTTAAAGTTGCTAGTAAAAAAAAATGGATTTGCAAACTAAACAAATCATTGTACGAATTGAAGCAATCTCCAAGGCAGTGGTATAAGTAATTTGACAAGTTTATGTTGGGGTAGAGGTACGCAAAAGTAATTATGATCACTATGTGTATTTACGAAAGCTACAAGATGGATATTTCATCTATTTTCTCTTGTATGTTGATAATATGCTGATAGCTTCCAAGAATAGTGAAGAAATTGAAAAAATTAAAGTATAATACCCGGGAAATCTTTAAGGGTATAAATGGCATATTATGAAGGGTATAAATGGAATTTCTGAAAGAATGAGGCTATAGGGTACATTGTTACAGTTTTAAGCCACCGAATCGATCGAAGGGAGTACCTCGGACCCTAGATAGTTAAGAAAAATGGAATGGTACCGACGAGTGATTCGAGGCATGATTTTAGGTGTCAATAGAAGTTAGATTGAGAATAGTTTTTGGTACAACTGTCAATTGGGCTGAAAAATTGAATTGACGTAGAAAACTTCTGAAGAGTCAACAGAATGTGGTGAGAACCAATATTTTACATGTAGAACAACCCTTACACAATTTTGGTTGAATCGAAGGGAATTAGGGTCAAAACAATCAACCGGGCCAAAGTGTAATTTACCAATTTTGCCTGAGGGATGTCAAAATGATAGTTTTTCAAACATTTCGAGGATGAAATGAAGAATAAAAGACTTGTGGGCCTTAGTGGTATTGTTGGAAAGATCAGGGCCTCAAAGAAAGGGGAAAATCGAGATTGGAAGAAACTAGGGGGCCAAAGTGTAATAAACTAAAATTAAGTTGTGAACACAGCAACCAAAAACGGTCGCCGCATTCCACTGCACATGGCCGCCATTTCCGACGATGGGACGGCTAAGGCAGGCTGGGGGAGGTCATATATGGCGGGGGTTCGCTTGGAAGCCAAGCCTTGGCCGGCAATTGGTTCAGAAATGGCCGGATTTTGGCTATAAAAATGGCTGTGAGTTTTGAATTTTTGGGCATCAAATTAGCCGTGATTTTGGATGTTTTTGAGAGAGTTGATAAAGGGCTTTTGATGCTTGCATCAAGGGAAAGATTTCTAGAGGTTTGGGGAGTATTTTAATCAAGTTTAGAGGTTGTTCGAGGCATCGCTTGAAACACAAGGCGGATTGCCTCCGCCGACCTACAACTCGCCTTTTGGAGGCTTTTTCGGTGAGCTTTTAGCCAAAAATTGGTGCCGTTGGGATCAACTTGTTGAGGGTTTCAATGGGGTACCCTTAGTTCGGCCATCAAATGAGTTGTCGGCAACCGAAAATGAGGAAGAAGGTGGCGCGTGAGCTGCATGCGTCACACTCCACGGGTTGGGCGCGTGACACAAGGGTAATTCTGGTATTTTATCTCAGTATTTTTCTAAATTTATTTTAGGAATTATTGTGTTGAAAAATTTGGAAAAAAGTTTGAGGAGATAATTATTTTTGAATTATCGAGGTGAAAATTTGGAGAAAAATTGAGGAAAAATGGATTTTAATGCTCCTTTAATTAAATATAGTGTTTAGGGAGTGTCGTGGCTCGAGGTTGAGTTTAAGTTCAGGGGTTTGTAATTTGGCACGCAAAAAGGGGTCGTGCACGAGGATCGAGGCATTCCGAATACTTTCGAGGTGAGTGTTTGCCCCCAAAACTTAATTTATTGTGAGTGGTTTTATCCTAAAAACTTGGTTTTGACTTGTGAGTGTTTTATTGAAAAACTTGGTTTTAACTCGTGAGTGGTTCTCCCCCAAAACTTAATTTACTATGGGTGCTTCTACCCTAAAACTTGGTATATGTGCTACCTAAACGTGTTATGATTTCATGCAAAATGGTTTTGTTGCAAGTAAACGGCAACCGGTGACGGTTGGTGTTATGAGGGAGGTTTGTCCCTAAACTTTTTATACTAGTGCATTGCATTTTATAGAATGTTGTTCATATGATGCATTGAGTTATGATATGTGGTATTGTTTTGTGTAATTTGTTGTTCATATGGAATGTCAGCCTAAAATGTTGTGTGGATAGTATAGCCATAATTCCCCAAGGGTGTTGACAGAATAATAAGGGTATCTTGTGTTGGTGTGCATGCCGGGATAGCCACCTTGGTTTCTGTGCCGGGCCATATGGTCAGGGAAGTTGCACTAGAATGACTAGGTGGTCTATATGAGATTTGAGTTGGGATTGGGTAATGGTTCCTGGACGCTTTTGAGTGAGAACGTAATCCTTGACGTGGTTGCTCTTAACCTTGTGCATTTATTTCAAACAAACACATACAAAATAAACAAAGAATAAACAAGCATGCAAGCACAAAGCATTTATCTATGTTGCACGGAAATACTTCATAGGTGTCGTTTCTCCGTTTTCGAAACATTTCAGAAATGTTTCCTATTCCCGTTTTGGACCCTATTTATGCCTATTTTTTTAGAAAAACGTCCATTTCCACGTTTCCGTTTCCGTGCAACATAGGCATTTATACTCGCCAGTGTACGAGTGTGTGCTGTAGTACAATTTAATTTTCTGGGTAAGTCCCGGTTGAATCACTGGGAGATCAAAACAAAAATGACAGTGGCGAAAAATCTTTATGTGCTAAACGGGTTTATCAAACCAATTCAGCTACACGATTTGTTTTTCAAGATTAAAAATAAGAGGATGTTTGTGTATGGAAGGAAATCTTGGGACAAAGTAATTTATATGCCAGCCCACTAAGTTACTAAAGAGATATCAAAATACTTAACATCAAAGGATTAAAATTGAGGCTATGCAGTTAACTATATTCTAAAATGATAATAGTTCTAAGTTAAGCACTTTCCATACATGGCATGAGAAAGTCTAGATTAAGTAACTATCATAAATCAAAATACAATTAACATACCTTGAGATTCTGCCAATAATCACAACTCAAAATAATGATAATTCTAAGTTAAGCATTCTTCATACATGGCATGAGAGAGTCTAGATTAAGTAATTACCATAAATTGGATTGCAATTAATGAACAAAGATCAATAACTCAGATAAATCAAATGAGTTTGGGTATGAAAATATTTTCAATTTAAGTTACCTCCATACATGGCATGGAAACTCTAATTTAGGATCATGTTTTAATCCAAACCCATAGATTCAATTTACACACTGCTCAATTAAAATCACCCTACTATTAATTCATTAGGAGTTTGGCTCTCTTGGGCAAACAGTGGCATTTGACACAGTCCTTGCCTTGGCCCAAGCTAAAGTTTACCACAAATCTTCATTATGAAAACATAAAATGAAAGAACAAAGATAAAATGTAGAAATTAAGTTGCGGTATTTAAATGACTAAAATTAAAGAGATAGGAATTAAAATTTTGAAATGTAAATGCTGAAATTGAAATTAGAGAAATGTAGATGAACAATGAATTAAAGTTGCAGAATGTAAAGAACAGAAATGAAAATTACAGAATGGAAGTAACCGAAATGAAGAAAGCTGGAACAGCATGAAGAAACAAAAACTACTAGAATTTAAGGACAAAAATAACGGAATAGAACAATGTGTTTTTCCCCTTATTCTGGTTAAATGGCGGATGGGGACTCCTCGCCGTGTGCTTTTTTTGAATGTAAACTCTGGCCTCTTTATACTCCTCTAATAACGGATACTTTGAATTTGAATCTCCAATCAACTTCTGAACATTCTTTGCATATTTCTTCTACCAGTACTCTTTGCAAACTTTCGTGTGTTGTCTTGAAATGGCTTTAAGACGCATGCGAACGCGTGATCTACTTGAATAAGTTCTCGTGTATAACACCCTAGCTGTCGTCTCCGTGTATTTCTTCCCCATGGGTTGAGCTGGGCTTTAAAGTTGGCTTCCTTGAATTAAGCTTCAATTGGTTGGACTTTAATTTAGGCTTGCTGTTGGGAGCTTCTAATTCCAAATAGTGGGCTGCCTATTTCAATTGCAATTCAACGTCTTTGATTTGAGCCTCCATTGCACTGCTTCACGCTGTAATGCAATTAAAATATATGCCATTAATATGTATATGTAATATGCATGGCATGCACTTATATGGATACATGTATATGTATTGTATTTATATATTATATTTAGACGTGTTTTATATATTATAGATATATATTATATATAGTTATATATATTGCATATAATTATTCAATTAAATCAATTTAAAATCAAAATAGGGGTTATAATTATAACAAATTTTTGGCATTTTTGAATATCAATCATGACGTAAATGTGGTGAGCCGGGTTCTTGTGTTGATGTGACCCTCCTGGGCTAGGAGTGGTAACGATTGTTCCTGGGATGTTGGAAAGATGCGTTGACTTTGTCCCTCTTAAGCTAGAGCCGTGTCATGTCAATGTGTTGATATGGTGGCATAGCTTTTAGAGATATTACTCTTTCCCCGTGGTAGGGTTAAGCGCTGTGGGATTCTCTTGGGCTAAGGCTTGCTGGGTTATGTTGGTTTATTTCATGTCTTGCATACATTCATGAAAACGTGTTTTTGAACTCTCACTTAGATGATTCATCATCTAAAATGGACATGTCCCTGAAATATTCAAACGTTCTAGATGAAGGCAGCGATGCGAAAGGAAAAGAGATTGCCGAGGAGTGATGGCGATTAGTGGATAGTTTAGAGTATGTCGTTTTAAATTATGTTGTTCATTTTGATGACATCATGTAAAATGCTGGTTTGGATTTATGATATAAATAAAGTGATTTCGGTTATGTTTTATTGAGGTTTTGATCTAGCTTCCGCATTTGAGGTGATTTACCTGTCTTAGTTTATTAATGACTCTAAGTTGATATACTGAGAAGGTGTAAAAAGATCTTCGGGGAACGATTTTCATGCTGAGTTTCTGTTGGAAAAAAATATATATATCCCCAGAATTTTACGTTACCTAATGCCCTGGGAAGGTGGGGTGTTACAAAAGACTCAGCTGAATAAGGAGTTCGAAATGAAAGATTTGGGTGAAGGGAAGAAGATTATCGACATGGAGATAATCAAAGACAGAAAAAGAGGAAGACTTTGTTTGACCCATAAAACATATCTAAAGAAAGTACTACAATGTTTTAGCCCAAATAAAAAGTCAAAACCTGTGAGTACCCTGTTAGCTCCTCATTTCAAGGTTAGTGCATCTTTATCTCCGAATAGTGCTGCGGAGCAGGAGTATATGTCAAAAGTTCCATATGCAAATGTTATTAGTAGCTTGATGTATGCTGTAATACCCGAGAAATTCTAAAGAACTCAAGGGTAATTTATCTTGGGATAAAAATGGAATTTAAGGATAAATTGAGGGTATAAGGGTAATTTATTACCGTATGGATGACTGAATCGACTGCCAGGAGTACCCTAGAGCTGAGATGCCAAAGAAAAATGATGTGGCATTAATGAGCACCCCGAGATAGGATTTATGGTGCAGAAAGAAATGAAATCGAGAACAGTTTTCGGTACAGCTAAAAAGGCAGTTGCCAATTAGGCTGAAATACCGAATTATCATAGACGACTTCTTGGAAGTCAACGAAACCCTAGGGAGGCTTCAATTTTTCATGAGAAACAACCCTTCAGTGGTTTCAGCATGAAACAATAGCCCGGTAGGGACCCAGGGGCGAGATCGAGTTTATTGAGTAAACCCGAAGTTGTTAATTGTGGATTTAAAGTATCGTAATGCAAATTAATTGGTTGTTAGAGGGTCTAATTGTAATTTGAGATATTCCTAAGTGTAATTAAGATTAAATAGGAGAATTAATTATGTATTTTTTTCTATAATTATATTAATATAAATTAATTAAAATACTATAATATATATTATATATGTATGCGCGTATAGGCGTGGGAGACCAATTCTGCTCCATGTTGGGTTGTCTCAAGCTTGAGAGCTTTGGGCTGTGAAATGCAGAGGGTTTGAGAGGCTTGTCGGGGAGTGAAGAGTGGCGCCCAAGTATCCATTCATATATATATAGAGAGAGAGAGGGAGAGAGAGAGAGAGAGAGTTTGAGGAAGAGAAGCCATGGCCGAATCGGCCATGGCAGTGAGCTCGCAAGAGCTTGGCGGTGAGGTAGTGAGGCTGAGAGAGAGAGAACGAGCAAGATCGAGAGATGGAGAGCAAGAAGCCGAGAGCGCGAGAAGGGGGCTGGCCGGTTGCGGCCGCGGCTAGAAGAAAGCAACCATGGCTGCGGCCATGGCAGCGAGCAGGTCAGCCAACTTTAAGCTACTGTGCGATGGCAGCTGTTGCAGCCGCGATGGAGGTCGATGGAAGCTGAGCAATGGCCATCGGTAGAGGCCGGCAAGGCGAGGTCACGAGCAGCCGAAGATGGCTGCACAACCGCTGCAGCCATGGCTGTCCGTGAGAAGCAGCCACAGTCGCGAGGCAGCCTGTGCCCAAGGAGCTGGTGCGCAGGGGTGCGTGGCCGGGTGTGCTCGCGGGGGTGTGTGGCGTTGTGTGCGTGCGAGAGGGAGGTGGCCAGTGGCCGTGGGCAACCGCGGGCGGCACTGTTCACGGGAGCTTGGCCGAGCGCGCATGGCAGCCGCGAATTGCAGGGGCTGCCGCGGTGAAGAAGAAAAAGAAGAAGAAGAAAGAAAAGAAAGAAAGAAGAAAAAGGAGAAGAAAGAAAGGAAGAAAAGAAAAAGAAGAAGAAGAAAAAGTTACAGGGGAGGCGTGGCAGGAGGTTGAAGAAGATGAATAGTGAAGTGGAAAAGAAAAATAAGAAAAGAAAAAGAAAAGAAAGAAAAAGAAGAAAAGGAGAAAAAGGGAGAGAAAATAAGAAATGAATATGACGAAGATTTTGAAAAATCCCGAAAAATAGCAAATAGAGTTGTATTAATATTCCGGAGTCTTTGGCGAGAAAAATGGTTCGGTCACGGGTTTTGAGGTCAGGGCACGCATACCGAGGCAGCCTGAGAGCGTAAGCAAAGGTAAGAAAAATTTCATAGAAAATTTCAATAAACTGGGAATATTATTTTATGAATCATGATAGAGGAATATTTGAGGATATGCCTGAGAAATTATTTAGTTTTGGATTATTGAGGAATTATTTATTAAGGATTATTATGTTTAAGGAATTATTAAGGAAAATAGGAATTAAATGGAGTTTTGAGATATTTAGTAATTAAATATCATTTTTATGATTGAGGTAATTAAGATGATGAGATTGGTGCAACTTTTGAGAGTTAGCACGAAAATCGAGGAGGAGCACGCATATCGAGGTAATGCACGCTTTTCGAGAAAATGCAAGTTCATCTCAAAGGTGAGTTGTCCTATCCTATTTATGATATGATTGTTTATATGCATGTTATTTATGAATGCAATGTTCATTTTGTCATATTGCATGGAAAGTCGTGATATTTGCATTACACGATATTATTGTCATATTGATATTTGTGCATGGGGATGGGATGTCGCCCCCAGAGTGTAGCCGTAATTCCCCAAGGGCGTTGAGGGAATAACGTTAGGCTTATCCTGCAGAGGTTTGAGATTTGCCTAGGATTTCTAGCCGGGCTTGCGAGTCAGGGAAGTTACACTAAGGGCAAATGTTGTTCATGTTATTGCATCATGCATCATATATATGTTTTTGGACCCTCACTAGAAGTTTCATCTTCTAATGGGTTATGCCCCTGGAACATTCAACGTTCCAGTTGAGACTTGCAGTTAGGGCAAGGAGTAGGTTGAGATATGACGGCACGTGATGGCGTGGCCGATGGATTCAGCAAGAGATTCCAGTATTTTATTTATTCAGAATTGCTTATGTATGTCGAGGTATCATATGATTGCACCTAGGGTGTTAGATGTTATCTCGGGAGACATGTTTCCATGTATTTTATATTTGAGGATATGATGTAATATATGGTACGAATTCTTTATGATATATATATAAGTGAATTGTTTATGTACCATATCAGGTTTCGATTATCGCTTCCGTATTTTTAATGATATGCTGGGGGGTTTTCCTTTGAGATACGGTATTTAATGTATGAGAAATGTAAAAGGAAAGGGATTATGTATGTATACGATGGGCCCCAGCATAGTGGCACACCCTTCGATGGGACGGGGTGTTACAGTTGGTATCAGAGCCAGAAATGTTAAAGACATAGGAAATGTTTGAGCCTTAAGAGTCACTTAAGGAAATGTCTGACTCTAGTATAGATGATATTACAGCGAACCTAAGGAAAAGGTCGTGTGTGGCTAGATAAGCAAAGCCACTGTAAGATTTGAGTATTGACGGTTACTGGATAAGTGCATTGTAGTGGAAGTGCATGTCTAGGCTAGTTCTGGCTAAGGAAAGACTGGTACTTAAGTGAGTCCATTGTGACCCACCACTCTTTTCTGGGAACTTACCTGGTGTACTCTTCACAATAGACACTATTTCAGTAGACGACTACTATTCTCGGTGAATAGTAGAATGCCTGATAGAATCTAGTTCAAGCAGAATGATCTAGCTATTGGAATAAGGATCCGATGATATGATTCGAAGGTAAGGATGACTCGGTAACCATGATTATGGATCCGAGAGATTTTGGAGACTATTGATTTGAGGACATTAGTCAAAATCATTATAAGGAAAGATTGGATAACTGATAGTTATCGAGGATAATCGGATCAGGAATGATTAGTCTGATGTGTCAGAGCCTAACTGATGAGTTAGGATCAAAGGATAAGTATTTTTGAGGATCATTTAGTATCTCGGAAATAAGATGTGGGATCCCACGGATTGGGACAAATGAGAGGCCAAAGATGGCGAAATGATGGTGCATTAGTGCGTCAATTGATGAGGCGGAAGTGGTACAACCGATGAGACTCGCAAAGACGGGATAAGGGAACCCTAGCAGGGTGACGGCACTATTGGTCGGTGTTCGTAGTGACAGATCTGGATCAAGGGACCGAGTAGAAGGCTTATGATGAGCTTACGATCAACGTACCGGAGAAGCTAGGTAGCTGTCTCGCGGTATGGTTCAGGGGACCCAGGATCTAAGTTGCTTAGTGTACTGTTGAGGAGACGATCAGATGCTGAATATCTGAGACAACACAGTAGGGTCTATACCTTGTAGGGGAGATCTAAGTCCCAATAGGGTGCGAGGTGTGCCACTAGCTATGATTGACCGAGGCCGGAAGCCTCAGGAATCTAAATGAGACAAATTAAATATGGACTGTGTCTCCTATTTAAAGGATTGCATTGGGATTCGCAATCATCTTGGACTAAGTGACACGACGAACGGTGCTAGACTCGAGGAATAGAATACCTCAGTGTCTAGTATGGTAATGAGATCGTGAGATGGTCATGTTGGGTGGCTCGAAGGAATGCTACCTAACGTATGAAATGGAAAGGAAAGATGCATGCTCGTGAGTCATATAGGCACTACCTATGAGGTGAGGAAATCACCAGGCCATGATGAGGGCCTAGAATAAAGGTTCTTACAGAAGGAGTTAGACTCGGGGCAATGACGACGAATGATAGTTCTTAGAGGACTACGACAAGACCGTGCAGTTTTCACCCGGGATGTACCCGAGTGAGGGTCAACGTATGATGTAGGAGTAAGCCTACCATATGATGGGGGTGATTATGACAGCTGTGTGCTGGCTGACAGAAAGAGTAGTGCCTAGGAAGAACTAATTTAATGGTCGGGTGCCGATAGTCAACTGGATCTGAAGAACGAAATGTGAGACTCAGTGGATTCTCGGTATAAGATTTCAGGTAGTGGAGTATGACCGGTCCAAAGGCTTGACCGATGAATACTGAAATGGTAGTCTCGACTCAAGGTAGAGTTCGGGTACTGAAAAGGAAATAGATGCTTGATGGGTCGTATCGACCGTAAAGGAATGATAAGGAGACCTAGTCAATAGAGGTTGTGACTACGTTTCAGTGTGCCAAATGAACCTGCAGAATCAGGTAAAGTGGTCGGTAGTCAACCCGACAAAGAGAGCTTAAAAGCACCATGATGAATGGAAAGCCATGAAGGCAAAGGAAATCGAGTTCTTGGAAGATAAATGGAACCAGATATCGTAATTTGATTTCGGATTTTCGAGGATTGATTGATATGATATTTTTGAGAAATTTCTTAAAGGAATTGATTGAGGATCAAAGGATTCGAGAGGAAACTTTAGAGTTCTCAGGAAGAAATCCAGCAAGGATTAGAGTACCGTAGGTGACATAAGTACCTGCCTGCTCTAGCTGGTAGTAAGGTTATGATTGTCATCTTAAAGATTGTGCAAATCTTGGACATGATGGAAAGGATCAAATGATGGCAGATGTGCCAAAATGAAGGTCGCAGTAAGAGAAGCTGTAGACCCAAGTTGATTGAGGATCCGAGATTTTTAATTTTGGAGATTGGAACTCTCATATGGCTAAACAATTAGTCTAGGTAGCCTTGGTGGCAGATTGGGAAAAGTATAGCTGAGTGATGTCAGCAAGTTATGGAAATAAAGAGCCTGTTGAGTTATGGTTCAGGCACTTGCGATTAATGAAAAGCC
Organism: Diospyros kaki; assembly: GCA_036245055.1. Lineage (NCBI taxonomy): Eukaryota > Viridiplantae > Streptophyta > Magnoliopsida > Ericales > Ebenaceae > Diospyros > Diospyros kaki. The sequence goes on from BSEG01000010.1 coordinate 10,132,131, forward strand.
GTAAGAAGAATTGGAAGATGATAGGATATATTCTCGGAAGTATTAACGGGATTATTTCTTAATGATGATTGTCAATGATAGCTTGAGGTTATAGGATGATTAGCCGTGTATGGCTTGATTAAGGATGTAAATTATCAGGCTTTAGAAAAGGTGATAATTATAAATGATATCTTTGACCTCGAATTTGATGAATAATGAAACAGCCGCAAGAGGCTGGGATATTTATGATTGATGTGTGATCGAGGTTAAGATAAGGAAATGAGGCATTCTGAAAAACGACAATGGAGTCGTGAATTGATGATTTGACCAATGTACCATTTGCATTGAAGTCACGTTGGTAATTGTGTCTATTGATGATATATGGTGTACTCCTCAGTTAGGGAGACACATAAGGAACATTGAGGATCATAGAGTTAATGATATGATGATGTACTCCTCAGATAAGGAGACACGTGAGGAACATTGAGGATCTCAGAATTGATGATATGATAATGTACTCCTTAGATAAAGAGATGCATGAGGAACATTGAGGATAATGTTAAGAAACATCACGATAGATGTTATGATTGAGATTGGCTTGCTAGGTAGTAAGCAGATCCTGAAAGAATTGATGAGAGCATGAGGCTTTATGTCGGTGAACGTGAAATCAGAATTGATTGTCATAAGCACCATAAGGATTAGAAGTTTCTGAAAGGTAAGATGTCCTGATAGATATCGAGAGACGAACAGAGGTTGGTTCGAGGAAAAGTTGGAAACCTAAGTGAATGTAACTCTGAATAGGATTGAGGATCCGTAACATTTGGAGATTTAGACTGGTATTGAAAAGTATCAGAAGTGACGGGAGTTGGGTCAATTACAACTCTCGGAGACGGGATAAGGAGGCTCTAGAAAGACAATAGCACCATGGGTATGTAGCCTGTAACAGCGGATCTGAGCCCAAGGACCAAGGTATGAAGGCTAGTAAAGAGCTTATGATCAACGTACCAGGGAAGCTAGGTAGTTATCTCGCGGTATGAGTCAGGGACTCAGGGTCTAAGTTGCTTAGCGTACTGCCAAGGAGACGGTCAGATTCCAAAGTTTAGGTACCACCGTGACTGTTATGGTTTGACTAGGATCCAAGTTCCAATGGACCGGAGCGTTGTGATAGGATCCCTACCTGTCTATGAAATGATGAAAAGTTTTTGAGGTTGACAAGCTATTGTCAGGGGTTCGTGAGGGAACTCTCTGAAATAGTTATGTCCATGATAGGACTCATGAGAGAGTCAAATGAAAATGAACTGTCGGGTGCAGTAAGAGCTTGAGATAGCTCAGAGGATCAGGTTGCATGATAGTGCAACAAAATTGAATGATGGCGTGTGGATCACGCTAAGGCACAGAAATGACTACCCGATGTATGACTTGGAACTGGAAAATGTGGTAGGTGCTCTCGAGATTATGGGACACTACCGAAATGATGGGGCATTGATATGCTCATGAACCACGAGGAGCCTGAAGTATGAGTTCTTGCAGAAGGAGCTGAACGAGAGGTAGCAACAGTGATGGAGTTCCTTAAGGACTACGACTGCACTACTTCGTATCACCAGGCGCGTGGCAGAGAGGTGCCCAACGCAAGACCTAGTGGATAGCTGTGAGTGTCAGATGAAGTTGGAGGCTTGTTAGCCTGCCGACTATGATGGTAGTGCCGAATGGATCGTCTATTTTTATGGCTAGCCTAATTGTTTAGCTGGATCTGGTTAACGAGATACGAAGGCAAGGGTGGTTGACAAATGTACTTGTCTATGATTAACGATTATTGGCTAGTCCAAGAGTTATGATTTTTGAAATGCAAGAGGGCATTCTCAAAGTTTCAGGGTAGGATGTGCGTGCCTAGAATGATGAAAGATGTGTGGTCGTCTGATAAGAGCCACAAGAGAAAATGCTATGTGAATGACACGGTATGCTTGTAAGCATTGCTCGTGTAAGGAATGCAAACCGAGAGGTGTTTGCTAAAGAATCAAATAGATATTTGATTTGAGGTATTCAGATAATGAGCTATGTTATGTCTTAATTACCTAACTATTAGATGAAAATTTCGAGGTCAAAATTTCTTTAAGGAGGGGTGAATGTAATACCCGAGAAATTCTAAAAGACTCAAGGGTAATTTATCTTGGGATAAAAATGGAATTTAAGGATAAATTGAGGGTATAAGGGTAATTTATTACCGTATGGATGACTGAATCGACTGCCAGGAGTACCCTGGAGCTGAGACGCCAAAGAAAAATGATGTGGCATTAATGAGCACCCCGAGATAGGATTTATGGTGCAGAAAGAAATGAAATCGGGAACAGTTTTCAGTACAGCTAAAAAGGCAGCTGTCAATTAGGCTGAAATACCGAATTATCATAGATGACTTCTCGTAAGTCAACGAAATCCTAGGGAGGTTTCGTTTTTTCATGAGGAACAACCCTTCAGTGGTTTCAAGATGAAACAATAGCCCGATAAGGACCCGGGGGCGAGATCGAGTTTATTGAGTAAACCCGAAGTTGTTAATTGTGGATTTAAAGCATCGTAATGCAAATTAATTGGTTGTTAGAGGGTCTAATTGTAATTTGAGATATTCCTAAGTGTAATTAAGATTAAATAGGAGAATTAATTATGTATTTTTTCTATAATTATATTAATATAAATTAATTAAAATACTATAATATATATTATATATGTATGCGCGTATGGGCGTGGGAGACCAATTCTACTCCATGTTGGGTTGTCTCAAGCTTGAGAGCTTTGGGCTGTGAAATGCAGAGGGTTTGAGGGGCTTGTCGGGGAGCGAAGAGTGGCGCCCAAGTATCCATTCATATATATAGAGAGAGAGGGGGGGAGAGAGAGAGTTTGAGGAAGAGAAGCCATGGCCGAATCGGCCATGTCAGTGAGCTCGCAAGAGCTTGGCCGTGAGGTAGTGAGGCTGAGGGAGAGAGAACGAGCAAGATCGAGAGATGGAGAGCAAGAAGCCGAGAGCGCGAGAAGGGGGCTGGCCGGTTGCGGCCGCGGCTAGAAGGAAGCAACCATGGCCGCAGCTTGTGGCCATGGCAGCGAGCAGGTCGGGAAACTTTAAGCTGTTGTGCGATGGCAGCTGTTGCAGCCGCAATGGAGGTCGATGGAAGCTGGGCAATGGCGATCGGTAGAGGCTGGCAAGGCGAGGTCACGAGCAGCCGAAGATGGATGCACAACCGTTGCAGCCATGGCTGTCCTTGAGAAGAAGCCACAGTCGCGAGGCAGCCTGTGCGCAAGGAGCTGGTGCGCGGGGGTGCGTGGCCGGGTGTGCTCGCGGGGGTGTACGGCGTTGTGTGTGTGCGAGAGGGAGGTGGCCAGCAGCCGTGGGCAACCACGGGCGGCGCTGTTCGCGGGAGCTTGGCCGAGCGCGCATGGCAGCCGCGAATTACAGGGGCTGCCACGGTGAAGAAGAAGAAGAAAGAAAAGAAAGAAAGAAGAAGAAGAAGGAGAAGAAAGAAAGGAAGAAAAGAAGAAGAAGAAGAAGAAGAAGAAGAAGTTGCAGGGGAGGCGTGGCAGGAGGTTGAAGAAGATGAATAGTGAAGTGGAAACGAAAAATAAAAAAAGAAAAAGAAAAGAAAGAAAAAGAAGAAAAGGAGAAAAAGGGAGAGAAAATAAGAAATGAATATGAGGAAGATTTCGAAAAATCCAGAAAAATAGGAAATGGAGCTGTATTAATATTCCGAAGTCTTTGGCGAGAAAAATGGTTCGGTCACGAGTTTCGAGGTCAGGGCATGCATACTGAGGCAGCCTGAGAGCGTAAGCAAAGGTAAGCAAAATTTCCTAGAAAATTCCAATAAACTGGGAATATTATTTTATGAATCATGATAGAGGAATATTTGAGGATATGCCTGAGAAATTATTTAGTTTTGGATTATTGAGGAATTATTTATTAAGGATTATTATGTTTAAGGAATTATTAAGGAAAATAGGAATTAAATGGAGTTTTGAGATATTTAGCAATTAAATATCATTTTTATGATTGAGGTAATCGAGATGATGAGATTGGTGCAACTTTTGAGAGTTAGCACGAAAATCGAGAAGCAACACGCATATCGAGACAATGCACGCTTTTCGAGAAAATGCAATTTTATCTCAAAGGTGAGTTGTCCTATCCTATTTATGATATGATTGTTTATATGCATGTTATTTATGAATGCAATGTTCATTTTGTCATATTATATGGAAAGTCGTGATATTTGCATTGCACGATATTATTGTCATATTGATATTTGTGCATGGGGATGAGATGTCGCCCCCAGAGTATAGCCGTAATTCTCCAAGGGCGTTGAGGGAATAACGTTAGGCTTATCCTGCAGAGGTTTGGGATTTGCCTAGGATTCCTAGCCGGGCTTGCGAGTCAGGGATGTTACACTAAGGGCAAATGTTGTTCATGTTATTGCATCATGCATCATATATATGTTTTTGGACCCTCACTAGAAGTTTCATCTTCTAATGGGTTATGCCCCTGGAACATTCAACGTTCCAGTTGAGACTTGCAGTTAGGGCAAGGAGCAGGTTGAGATATGACGGCACGAGATGGCGTGGCCGATGGATTCAGCAAAAGATTCCAATATTTTATTTATTCAAAATTGCTTATGTATGTCGAGGTATCATATGATTGTACCTAGGGTGTTAGATGTTATCTTGGGAGACATGTTTCCATGTATTTTATATTTGAGGATATGATGTAATATATGGTACAAATTCTTTATGATATATATATAAGTGAATTGTTTATGTACCATATCAGGTTTCGATTATCGCTTCCGTATTTTTAATGATATGCTGGGGGGTTTCCCTTTGAGATACGGTATTTGATATATGAGAAATGTAAAAGGAAAGGGATTATGTATGTATACGATGAGCCCCAGCATAGTGGCACGCCCTTCGATGGAACGGGGTGTTACATATGCTATGGTGTGTACAAGGCCTAATATTTCACAGACAGTTGGAGTTGTGAGCAAGTATATGCATGATCCTGGAAAAGAACATTGGTAAGTTAGGAAATGGATTCTACGGTATATTCTGAACACCATAGATGTTGGCTTAGGGTTTGAGTGGGATAAGAAAGTTGGTAATTGCATAGTTGGTTATTATGATTCCGACTATGTTGTTGATATAGATAAAAATTGATCTACGACTGGTTACATGTTCACTTTAGCAAAGGCACCTGCCAATTGGAAGTCTACTTGACAGTCTACAGTTGCTCTATCTTTCACAGAAACAGAGTACATGGCAGTTATAAAGGCTGTGAAGGAAGCAATTTGGCTTTATGGGTAACTTGATGAATTAAAAATTGGTCAGAAGTATATCAAGGTACATTGTAATAGCCATAATGCTATTCACTTAGCAAAGAATCAAATTTATCATGCAAAGACGAAACACATCAACATAAGATATCACTTTATATGGGAAATTCTGGAAGAATGAGAGATACACACTAAAAATCTTGTTTATATGATGACTAAGGTTGTGACAGTGGTAAAGTTTTAACATTGTTTGAACTTGATTAATATTCTTAGTACTTGAAGTTGGCGCTTTAAAGTGAATTTGAAGACATATTGATGATAGCTTCTTTGAAGAGAATTGAGGAATTTGGTTCGAATTTGAAAAATTCACTAAGGTGGAGATTTGTTGATTTGGCTATTTTTAAATCCCACATCGAAAGATGTGGGTTGTGGGGGGCTCTCTTTTTGCGATAAATAAGCTCTCTCTCCCCTCCTATGTATATTATGTTGAGCCAAATTGCTCCAATCAACCTATTATGTGTTTTGATGATTAACAAAATATAATTTTAGTAAAAATATTTTTGGTATATTTAAAACCCCTAATGTATTTTTGATGTCTTAAGTTTTGTAGTATTTTGTGTATCAAAATGAACCAAGAAATGTTATTTCTCTAAGTCTGAAAGATTAATGCGCTATAGGGGAACATATAAGAAAATGTTTTATTTTTGAAAATCTAACTCTCGGTATTTTCATAGCTAATATTCATTAGTGTTAAAATGATTTTTAATGAATTTTTCAAGAAATGAAAAGTATGTATTTTGGAAGTGTTAAAATGGCCAAATCTGAAATTTGTTCTAAAACCAAAAATTTACTTTCTTATGTATTTGGATTTTGAATTTTTAGATATTTTTATTGAATCCAAATGGGGGGTACTTTGTTATTTACATTTATGTATTAAAGTAAATGAAAGGTAAAATATAAATAAAATAAAATGATGAAAGTAAATGTAAATATCTTGTATTGTATACATGCTGTATGGTTTATATCTTCAATCTATTACTATATGTATAAAATCTATTTTCTATAAATCTGGCCTCAAAAGTCGACTCTTGCAAAGCTAGAGGCGACCCAGTCGAGAGAAGTTGATGTAGAGTCGACCTAGCAGCATTGGTATTTTTCGAAGAGTCGACTCTAGCATTAAAAAAGTCAACTCTTGTATAACTAGAGTCAACTCCTGTTTTAGAGAAGTCGATTCTTGGGTCCAACAGTTGAATTTTTTCTAGTCGTTACAGATCCGTTGGAAGCTCCGTTATAAATATCAAGAAGGGATTTTTGGAGAAGGCTAATGCTCTATCCAGATCCATTATCCTAAAGCACATCCAAGCTCTCAAGCAACTCAAATAAAGCAATCCAAGTCTCAAGCTCAAAGATATATCATTTGGAGCCCAAGGCAAAGAAGAAGAAGATATTTTCTCCAAGTGTGGTAAATTGTATTTGTATTCATTCTTGCCTTGTAATATTTGTTCTTGCATTCATATCCATATTAGTCCAAGTGTGTTAGACATAGGATTGTTCATTTATATTATTTGTGGATAATGAGTGGCCTCCTAGAGCCCAAGTAATCTAAATGTGGTGTTGTTGTTATTGTATGGTTGTATTAGTTTTTGGGGTAAGCTAAAGGGAAAACCTTGGGGTGTACAAGTTTACTAGGTAATCTTGTGTGGAAATCTATTGTTGTGATTTTAGTAGAACCTCAAGTGTCGGGTTGACCTTGAGAGAGTGGAGTAAGTGTTGGAGACATCGAACCACTATATATCTTGTGTTTATATTGTGGTTGTTTGTGTATTTATATTGCTATCATTTCCAAACAACATATATATCTATAACAAGTGTACTTTGTGTATAAAAAAATCTCAAGAGTTTTATAAGAGAAGAATTTGGTTTAATTAGTTTTAATGACTCAATTCACCCTCCTCTTAAGTGATCATTGTATGTGTCAAGAGACCAACATATTCACCCTGCAATTGTATTTCTCTCTCTCTCTCTCTCCTTTGTATTTTTCTCTTTGAAGTTAGTGAAATATTTTTTGGTGGTATCCAAGGGCATAGACCAAATTGATCGAATCTCGTTAATTTATGATATTATATTTATTTTTACATTCAATAATTTTTATCGAATACTATTTATCGTGAGGTTGATTTTGGAAAAAATAGCCCGATTTTCCCAACACTAGTTGCTACCATTGTAGTGAGTGCGATTTTGTGCACTTACTTTAACGTAGGTGCACGTTACCTTCGTTAATTTGAAGGTTATATTTGTAAATTTGGTTGCCTTCACATTTTTGCCATTTCTCAATTTTCGAACAAAAGAAAGGTTGGATTTTAGGTAACCCATTACAATTTGTCCCCCATCATTTCTTCCTCAAACATTTTCTCTCTCCCCCACCCGTCCAATGCAATTTGTCCCCAACCATTTCTTCCTCACTCATTCTCTCTCTCTTTCCCTTACCCGCCCGTCCATCTTCTCATGACCGACGTCGCCCCCACTAGCCAGTCAGTTCACCACCTTCACCCGCTAGTCGCACCCGCACCCTCACCCTCACCCATTGGCCACGTCTTTCTCTCTCTCTCTCCTAGAATCGACCGTCGCCTGCACCCACCAACCGCACAACCGGCCACGTCTCTCTTGATCTTTCCCGCCCATCCGACTACGTCTCCATAGATCTTGATCTAGAAAGAGGTAAGTCTTCTAGTTTTATCAGCCATTATTTTGCGTTTTTTGTGGGGTTTGGCCAAAAGTTAAATTTTAGATCTATGGAGATTCAGCCATTGGATTGTCTGGTTTTTGCGTATGTTAGTCGATGGGGATAAGGGTGTCGGGTGGTTGTTTTTGATCGCCAAAAACAGCTGGCCATGGTGGCCAGCTGTGACTGGCAGTGCATTTTTATGGGTTTGGCCGAAAGTTCACCTTTAGATCTACGGAGATTCGGTCGTTGGATTGTGCTAGTTTTTGGGTATGTTGGTCGATGGGGATAAGGATATAGGGTGGTTGCCTCTGATTGCCAGAAACCGCGGGCCACGGTTTCTGGCAGCAACTAGCAGTGCATATTTTTTGGGGTTTTGTCGAAAGTTTAAGTTTAAGATCTACGGATTAATTTGTGGGGTCGGTCGACGGTCGCTCACTTGTTTCTATAACTCTGTTTCGATCAAATGGATTAATTTTTTGCCATTTTTTGTTACAGATTTGTCAATTGCAAGGGAAGCCTTGATACAGATTTGCCAATTCCATTTTTTGTTATAGATTTGATCCAATTTTGTTACTTGGGTATGTAAATTGAGTACTTAAAAAGCTAGATATTAGATATGAAATTTTGTTATTTGGGTTGTAAATTTAGTACCTAAAAAGATATATTTCATGTAATGTAATTAATTTCATATTTTGAAATTTTTTCAATTTCATATTTTGTAAAGGTTGTGATTGTTATTATTATATGAAGAATGAATCAGAATGGATCATTTTATGTTAAGCAAGCATTTCACCTGAAATTAGATTTGTATTTGCAGAGCAATAATTTAATTTCTTTTCAAAAAATATGTGATGGCGAAATGGATAACGTTTTGCCTCACTAAATTTTTTGTTATTTTTTTCTTTTATTTGGCTCATTCCGCTCCATGTGAATGATACATTGAATGTTATAATTAAAAATAAAAATATTCAAAATTAAATTATTTATAAATATAGAGCCATTCAAATTATTTCCTATCTCAAAGACAGTAATCCATCCCCTGGTTTCTTTCATCATAACCATAAGGCTCAGAGCCTCTATTATCAAAATGAACAGAAAAAGCAAATGAATAGGATAATGTAACCTGTTATGTGATCTACGAAATTATACAAATAGTATGAGTCCTCTGAGAGAGCCTTGCTCCCAAGACCCAGGCCTATATCTCCAGCAAATGACAGGAGGAATCTGGATCTGCTGGAAAAACAGATCCTACTGGAGATGAACTTTAATACAAGTGATATTTTCAACTTGAGTTTTATCTCCTCTCTTTGTTCTTACATCTTCTTCTCTTCTACTTCCCCTACTTCTCTTTTTTCTTCAATCTTTTGTGCTGTTTTGTATCAATTTATCCTGCTGTTTCTTTTTTCTCTTTTTTAATTTGGCTCTTGTCCTAATGTATCGGGAAATGGAATATGATGGTATTGTGCTTGAATCTTGGTCAAGGTGGGCAGCTTATGGAATCTTGCAAGACCCTGACATGCGGAATATGGTACATAAGAAACCTTCATTTTAATTTAGTTTCTTTTCAAGTTCTGCATGCTTCTCTGTTTTGGTGTTTCGAGGTATGCAATCTTCACAAAGAAATCAGTTAGTCTGCAGGTGCTTACCTTAGCAACCATACTGATTGTTACAAACTATTATTTCCTATACTAAGAAATAAATAAACTTTTGATTCTTTCTTATGTACACTGACTACCAGTGCCATTTCTTTCATGGTCTATTATATTTCTGTTCTTTGTGCTCTCCATCCTTGGGGGAAAAGATTATATTATATCAGAGGTCTGTTTGAATTACTTTCTTTCCTTTCTGGTTTCATGAATATCTATTTGACTGGCCATTCTTGATTTTTTAATTGTATTATACTGGCATAAAATTTTGCAAAACAAGAAATAATCTTGTTTCTGTAATACCTTTTTATAGTGATGATACTATCTCTCTAATTATGTGTAATACAAAAGTTTATTTGCCATTGTGTATCTTAAGCATGAATGAATTCTGTTCATTTTCTTCATCTTTACCATTGTAACCCAACATTTTCCTTTACAACCCAAATGCTTTTACATCCTAAGATATGTGAATCTTGTGGAGCCATTTTCTTCTTTGCAAGACAGGCACTTCAGTTCATTAGGCAACTTGGCCAAGCACTGCATGCTGTGAGCTTAAAGAGGGAGAGTAGGCAACACTTGCAACTAGTTTATGTTATAGGTCCACCATATTCAGAGAAACTTCAAGAGTATGACTTTGGGCCAGAGACTCTTAAAAGCTTGAGTGATGCAGTGGATGGTTTTTCGCTAATGACCTATGACTTCTCAGGGCCTCAGCATCCAGGACCTAATGCACCTCTGAAGTGGATCCGTTCTACTTTGCAGCTACTCCTTGGTCCCACCGGTACGGGTGCTTCTAGCCTGGCCCACAAGATATTTATTGGTATCAATTTCTATGGCAATGACTTCATCCTCTCAGAAGGTAATGTTACTTGGGTTCATCTCTTAATGATATATGCTGCTTGGTATTAACCTACCTACCGTTTGCATCATGTGTTCACTGACTAATGAGACCAGATGACGGAAGAATTGAATTAAAGAAACTAAGAGGGTTGGGAAGCAGGATTACAAATTCCTAAGCAAATTCTTGGTGGTAAAACAAGGCACCATGATTTGCGATTTCCAAAGCATCTTGAATCCTTTAGGTCCCAGTCGTACGTCATTAGAGAAAGCAGATGCACTTCTCGGGATCTCTCTCATATTCTAGAATAAACCATCTCGTATCTAGTCAAGGCTTCTCTGCTTCTTTACCTGTGTATACTTTCCTGCATTAAAGGACTTCACTATAGTAGTGGTGGATAAGATATGAACTTTTGGCATATAGAAAATCCAAGTCGTTAATTATTTGAGTGGCAAAGTATGAATAGTTTGATAATCAATTAAAGGATTATAATTTTCCTTTTCAGTGATCAATTAAACAATTGTCCCTTCTGGAGTCCTTTTTACCCTGTTATAAGGAAATCTATCCGCTCTGACCCACCCAGGTAATTTTGTTTAATTAATAATGATATGCCAATTTGAGCTTCTTTTTTTTTTCTGGTATCCTTAGGCTTAAAAAAGGGGCCTTAATGGAATTTTCTGCCTCGTTGTACATCAGCCAGGCCAGGCGCCTTTCTAAAATCTCTGACCCAATTACTGGCAAATGAATAGGATAATGTAACCTGTTATGAGATCTACGAAATTATACAAACAGTATCTGAGTCCTCTAAGAGAGCCAGTCTCAATACCAAAAGGCTAACTATGAAATGGTATATCATGGCACAAAATTTATTTGTGCCAGTAGAGAAGCACATTGTTATACATCCATCAAATAATTATACATCCGGCTGCAAGAGATGTTTTCTCTCTCTTTAAATTTATAAAAAATTAATTTATTTTTGTGTATGTTAATTCGTTTAATTTAATATTTTTAATGATAAATTCTAATTGTAAATGTACAATGGTCATTCATGTAAAAATTATTGTTTCCACTAGGTCTTATCATAAATTTAATTTTATTATATAAAATTAATTATATAAATTCTAATTTTTTAAAAACTAAATTCGTTATCAAATAACAAATTTTAATCAGAATGATAAAAATTAAAATAATTATAAATAAAATAATATTTAAACATTTCCGTCTTCCTATCTTCAATTATTTTTTGACTACATTCGGTAGCAATTATAATTCATTCTCCAGCCACATAAACGTGTGATATTTATCTCGAATTCCTCACATAATTAAATAAAAAAATAAATTCCTCACATAATTAAATAAAAAAATAAATTATGTTATCTCAAAGTAAATCTTGTCCGCAACCAAATCATCACCATCGTCAACACATAAGAAAAACAACAAAGGAAATAGGAAAAAAACAAAACAAAGCAAATATGAAAATTAAAGCAGAAAAAAGAAAAATATATAAATGTATGTACGACTTGTCGGGTGACCCAGTTGGGGCGGACGACGGCGGCCAGTGAGGGCGAGGATTATTTAGGTTAAGATACATATATATGTTTAATTTACATATATAATGTATTTATACAGCAGGGCATGCCATTCTCGCTTGGGCTCGCACTAGATCTAGTTGTAAAAATTTGAACTCCTACTCTGACCTCAGTTAATGGATGTTGAACTTTGTTACAATCGATGAAAATTGTCGATCATTTGAGGTGATGAATTATGGGTGAATTTTTAAAATTTTATAAACAGCAATAGGTAACTAAATACAATTTTTTATTTTCATATAAAAAAAATAAAAACACTAAAAACCAAAGCGCAATGAAACAAAGCCTAAAGAGAAAAAGTAAGATGAAGGCGCGTAGTGTAGTGGCACAATAGCAGGTTCAAAATCATTTGGAAGCCAAAAACAAATGCACTCTGCAAACCTTTTTTTCTTTCTTTCTGGTGAACTCAACTTATTCTTTTCATCAAGTTAAATTTTGTGGGGTCGGTCTATTTAATATTTTATCATTCATTGTGCACTTAACGAGTTATTTATGTCATAAAAGAGAATTTGTATTATCTTATTGGTAATAATATTATAACTATTTTGATTATGTCTAAGAAATTAAGAAAATTTACGTAAAACCAGGAGTCATATGCCATTGAAGTCACACTAGAGGTCAAAGCATCGATCAAAGAACTAATTAACTATGCCGACTGCCTATATTTTAAGTTGTTTTATCATCCTGCCTATATTTTACAAATTGAAAGGATGAAATTGAAAACTTATAAGATGCAATTTTTGTATTGGTAAATTGCACTCTGTCTCTCTATGATTCAATTTTTTTTTTTTTTAAAAAAAGATATCTCTTATTGTTTGCTTTTATCTATAAAGGTCAATGTGCTTTTCATTTATTGTCAAGACACTTCTTTTGTTAATTTTTAGTATTATGGTGTTAATAAAAAATTAATTGAGTTAAAAAATTACCTAAAACTCTTCTGAAATTATCTATTTAATTGAAAATAAAATAAACAAATTAAAAGTAAAAAAAAAACAAAAAACAAAACAAAAGAACGTACTACTCTTTGGCAAAAATTGCCTACAATGAAAAAGGAAAGAGCAAGTGCATGCCAGTTCGTATTATTTTTGAGAGGCAAGTGAAGATATGAGTTGGGATGACATATAGGATGCATCTAGAAGAATCATTTCTTTAATTTAGAGTAACTCTAATTGGAGTTGTCATTTAGGGTGTCATCCACATAATTATCGAAATGGTACCTCGAATTATAAAATGTTCACTCTAACAAAAGTGGTATATAAAATTGTAAAATGACAACTTCTCTCCTCTAGTGTCATTTTTATAACCCCCGAAAAGAGAAAAATAAAAGTTACATTTGTCAACGGTCAAACGACTATATTTTACATTCTGCATACATATGTGTGTTCCGTGTCCACTTCTATTATCATCCTAATAAATATATAAGAGGATTTCTTTTCACTCTCCATCATTTTCCGTCCTTTTCTCCTACCCCCACCCCAAACAGATCGAAAAAAGAGCCTCATGTGTTGGATCACACCAGCACCAGCAGTGTTCTTCATTTTCCAACCATATTCCAAAAGTGGGAAAAGATATACAGCTGCAGGGAAAGCAAGTCCCAGTTTGCTCGTGGAATTATTCTTGTAGTGGCTTTTTTTTTTTTAAGTTTTTATTTTAAAAATTATATTAATCAATGACGATTTAGTAAATTATATATAAAATGAAAAACAAAAAAAATGAATATTGATGTTTTTTTTAAATATTTTATTTTATGATGGGGTTAGCCTTACAAAATTTATTAGTAAAGTTATTGGTTCCCCGCACTAGCTAGCAAAGTTCTGTACATAACTGAACTTACAAAAGTGATATTTTTGAGTTCTCCTACTCTTAATAAGCTACTACTATTAAGGGTGAGTTATACTTTGTGTGTAAATTTTATCTGTTTTTGAGTCCATGTGAGTCAAGACGGAAGGATCAAGCGAGACTTGAAGAGTAGAGACGGATGGTTAGGTTATGCGGAACGTGTGAAGACCTCACACGTGTTATGGAAACAGCCTTTTACGGGCAAACAGCTCAGTGGAAGACATCATTGATACAAACCCAACAACAAAAACAAAAACAAAACCAAAAACAAAAACAACGTCGCGCCTTTACGAGGCCCAAGTTCTTCTCCCCACGTGGCGAATCCTCAGCAATCCCCTGCCTCTTCGACACGTGTCTTCTCCATTCCGGCAGAATAATAGGCTTCTTGTATCCGCTGCTCCCCACCCCGGCCTTATCCCCCCGTCGTCCGAACGCGACGTGATTCTTAATCTGCACACCCCGACACAAATTACAATCACAAGTAGAAGCGCCCGTCTTTGCCAAAATGATTTAAGATTAAAAATGTTGCGATCATAATTTAAGTAGTTACGATCCTTATTAGCAATTCGGTCAATAGAAAAAAATTCAAGACGATAAAAGTATGAATATTATTCTGCTTGATATATTTTAAGTATGATTAAAAATTCAAATAAACATTCGTCATATGAAAAACATTTAGAAGAAACTTAATTCGTGTTTAATATGATTCAACTAAATAAATCTGACAATAAAAATTCGACATATTATATATATATATATATGTACACAAATATATTCTTAATAAATAAGTAAATAATTCATTAAACACAAAAATATAATTTTATATTTTCACTAATATTATAAAATTACAAAGATGAGAGATATGTATGGGAATGGATGAATAATAATGTTCATTAATATTTAATAAAAATAAAAAGAGAAGTGAGTGAAAAATGAGAAATTGAAAACCTTGTTAGCACCAGACAGCGTTCCTTTAATGTTAGATTATAAATACATTAAATAATGGGGTTACCATGAGCCATTAGCCATTACAATAATTAAAAAACTTCCTTGGTCAAAATCTATTACACGTGGTCTTATGGGAGCAGGTAATGAATTTTTTAGCCGAAATTTTGAAAAATTCAGTTAATATACGTTTTATATTTTTTAGATTTAAAATACATGAATTATTCTGAATATTTTAAAAATATACAAATATAATACTTTTAATAAAAATATAAAATAATTTACATATAATACGCAAATAATTTGACAAATTACTAGCAAGGGTTACGATAAAATCTTTTATATGACTGGCCCAACTTTAATTTGATAAATAGTAATTTAAATGTCTATCAGTTAAGACGTGGCCAAGTGGTATTTATGTATGGAAATAGATGAATAATAATGTTCATTAATATTTAATAAAAACAAAAGGAGAAGTGGGTGAAAAGTGAAACTGAAAACCTTGTTAGCAGCAGAGATGTTTTTTTAGTGTTAGATCATCATGAGCCATTAATCATAATAATAATTAAAAAAATAGGAGAAGACAACAAATTTTTCAATTGAATTTTTGAAAAATTGGACTGATACATGTTTTATATTTTTTAAATTTAAAATACATGAATTATTTTGAATATTTTAAAAATATGCAAATATAATACTTTTATAAAAATACGAAATTATTTACATATAATATGTGAATAAGTTGACGAATTTCTAACAAGGTTACCATAAATTTAAATGTCTATCAGTTAAGACGTGGCCAAGTGGTATGAGTACTCTTTAATTGTCACACACTAAAATCTGTCTCCTTGAAACTCTGTCCAAACCCATCCTTAATCTTTCCCCCTCCATCCTCAATCTCCACCACATCACCATTTGCCAGTAAAATATGAGCACTTACCTAAAATAATAATATCAATTGTCTTCCTCTCATCAAACATACATGGAGAGTCAACTGGAGAGGTAGAGAGCATTTCAAGTGATGCCACTCTCGAAAGACCTCCAGCCAATGATTTGGATTGAACTGAGGCTCCTTTTTCAACTCGTCGCTTCAATGATTTGGTGAAGTCAATGTAGGTGTTTTGGGGCCACCGCCTCCCTCTGCAACATGTACGGGCCTCCGCATCTTCACCTATAAACTTACGCAAATAAACAAACTTAGAGCATCTCCAATGTTGGACACCAAATTGGACACCAATTTGGTGTCCAACAGTGGATTACACCAAATATCTTAACACTATTTTGGTGTTGCCTCCAATGTTGGACACCAAATTGGTGTAAAAAAGAATCTTTAAAGAATATTCTATAAATAAGTATTTAATAAATATTAATAGTATAATATAATTAAAAATAATTAGTCATATTTTATAAAAAAATTAAAAATTATAGTCATAATGTATTGTTGTCATAAATATTAAAAATTATAGTCATAAATATTAATAGTAAAATATTGTTGTTGTTGTTTTTATTTTAAGCTTTTTTTGTATTTTCATCATGTATTTTTAATTTAAATTAATGGAAAAATTGTTACTTTTCATTATATTATTGAATTTTTGCATTAAGAATATTTTCTTCATATTAAGTAATTATTAAAATACAAAAATTCATATACATAAACAAAAATATTTTATTTTATATTAACATGGTATTTATAAAATATATTAAATATTTTAAAATATATTCAATATTATACTCATTTTATAGATCTTAATAAAATATTTCTATCGGTATATTTTTTTTATAATAATCTAATTTATATTTTTAATTATTAATCAAAATATACAAATGTATTAAAAGTAATAAAGGATATAAAAGGAATAACTTATTTTGAAGTTATATAAAGAGGGGTAAAATTGAGAATAAAATAAAAAAGAAAATTTGGTGTTGATGAATAGTATAACACCAAATTTGGTGTTATACTATTCACTCAACACCAAATTTTGTTATGGAAAATTGTGCCAACACCAATTTGGTGTAGACGTTGGAGCAGATTTCAGCGCCAATTTGAAGTTGGCGCTGCATTTGCTGCTCCATTGGAGCTGCTCAGTAGTGGGGGACAGTTTATGATAGTTATAACAATTTAACAAGTTTGAAGGTACTTTTAAAATTTTATTTTAGTGTTAAAAAAGTCAAATTATTTTATTTATAGTTAATATAGTATCCTATTTGTTAAAAAAGTCAAACTTTAGATACATTTTCTTAGATGTGCTTGTATATACACTGGTGACTTCACATACTTCTTTACAAGTTAAAAATCTTCCATCATCAGTCATTTCACTACTGTCAAGAAGGATGATGCCAAAAGGAATCTTACCAATTTATGGGTTCCGTCATGTGGTTGCTAAAAATAGTAAGAGTACCACTTTCTGGGTTTCTTCATGTGGTTGCTATCCTCATCCCTGTCAGAAAAAGATAACAAGTTAATACCCACATGGTTTGAAAATAGAACAAATTAAATAGTACATAAAATAATGTGAGTGAATATACAGTGAGTGTCCAAAAATTGTGTGAAATTTTACAATTTTACCTTAGTTCAAAAATTGCATTAAGATCTGTGATTTCAATCTCTTGATCTCCTATTGTAGCTTGTATCTTCTCCGGTGGCAAGCAAATTTGTCCAGAAGCAAAGGTCTTCATCTTTGGACAATTCCACATTCTAACTTTGCACAATGATGGAAAGCTAAATGAAGCACTTTCATCATTGCAAATGTTTTTTAGGTTTGGTAGGTCAAAGAAAACCAACTCTTTTAATTGTGAAAATTTAATATGGCAAGTTGGGTTCTCTTCCTTTGTGAAATTAATATTATTCTCTTCAATAATAATAATCTCTTCTATCATTTCACAAGATAACACTGATAGCTTTTCTAAGTGTTGAAAAGTCGTGGCCACAAAATACGTAAACAAACTTCTTAGTTTGGGACACTTTTCGATATGTATTTTTGTTAAGCTTTGCACAATAAATGTCTCCAAATATGAAGGGAACACATTTACCAAATTATAACAATTCCATATGCGCACATTCGTCAATTGAGAAGAATATACTTTACTTGATCCTTTCGAGGATTTAATCATCTGCTCGTTCCAAATATTTTCCACTGATAAATTCTCAATCGTCAAATTGTTTAAGAGTGGAAAAGAAACCTGTCATATAAAATGTAATATTAGGCCATATACTTTTATATTTTAGTTTTTTATTTTATTCTTATCAACACACAAGAAAGCTTAAAAAAACAAATAGTAATAATTAGTTTGACAATACAAACCAAAAGTAATAGTTAACCTATTCTAACTTTATTTTCTTAAATGATAAAAATGATTTAGAAAATAAAATAATTTTGTTTATGACATTTTTATTAGAAGATATCTTAGGGAAAATATTTTAAATAAAAAAATAGACATAACTTCTTAAGAAGAAATATGGATTAGTTAGTAAATATATTTTCATTAAATATTAAAGATAGATTAATTAGTACATATCTATGCCCCCAACACTCATTATGTTGCATTTAACGAGAAAATATACACTTATTTTATTATTAGTACATTTGTAATTTAGACTAGTAGAAACAATAAAAATTAAAATAAAATATTTATAGTATGTTAGTATAACTTCTTAGGAGGATTGACAAATGATACATGTATATCAAGACTTTAAAATTAAAATTTTATTTTTTATTTTCATATATATATATGTCCATTAGAAGAGTCAGAGTATTCGTACATGTCATATAAATTTTAATATTAAGCCATCTACTTTTGTATTTTGGTTTTTAATTTTACTATTATCAACACATAAAAAATATTTAAAAAACAGAAAATAATAGTTAACTTGACAATACAAATAGAAAGAAAATATTTTCTTAAATGATAAAAACAGAAAGTAGTAGTTAACTCGTCTTAACTTTATTTTCTTAAATAATAAAAAAATATTTTAATGAATAAAATAATTCTATTGGTGACATGTTATCAAACAACACCCCAAAAAAAATATTTTAAATAAAAATAGATAGCATGTTAAAATTTAATATATACCTTTTCGTTAAAGATAAATTTTGCTGTTGTAGTCCAATTTGAAGGATTTCCCTCAATTGTTGTCATCTCCATTTTGGGACAGAAGCTTTTAAATTGTAGAAGCCCTTTCAAATATATCCATGTCAACTGATTGAAAACAATTGCTTCATCAGTTACAACCTCCTCTTCATGATAATAATCTCCAACTCCAATTATATGTTCCAGTTTGCTACAATCATGTACTTTTAGTCTTTGGAGTTGTTGAAGTGCTCTGGCGCAGGATGGCAAAAAGAGATATTTAATGCTATCACATCCAATAATATCTAAAGTGACTAACTTACTAAAAGATCTCCCACCACTTGCTTCATCAGTTACAACTTCCTTTTCCTGATAATAATCTCCTACTCCAATTATATATTCCATTTTGCTACAATTACATACCATTAGTCTTTGGAGTTGTTGGAGTGCTCTAGCGCAGGATGGCAAAAGGAGATATTTAATGCTATCACATCCAAAAATATCTAAAGTGACTAACTTACTAAAAGATGTCCCCCCACTTGGTGTAACGCGTAGTTGTGGTAGATATCTCAAGTCTTGAATATTGGACAAGCTCAACACACCAACTTTGTCCATCAAATGACGAAATCCATCATCTATATGGCGAATTCCATTAATTTCCAAAACATTAGGGGATACCAAATTTTCATCACTACAATCGGGGCCAACACCAATAAGTATGATAAAATTAATCAATTTCTTAAACAACTCGGGGCATTCTTGCACCATAATTCTGGAACTTTTTTCTGAAATACCAACATGTAAAATTGTTAACTGAGTCAATGATTTCAGCTCAGCAATGCTTGCATAACTCATTCCCCCATCCCATCCCATAAACCTATTTGTAACATATAACTCTTCTAGGTGGATTAAATTGGCTATCACACCCTTTGGAATCACCTTTAGGCTTAAGCATTTTCTTAGATCCAAGCACCGCAAACGAGTCAATTCTCCAATCTCTTGTGGCAACCCCTCTATTGTAGATCCCTTAAAGCTAAGTATCTCAATATGATTCTTTAGATTTTGAATTATAGCCAGGTCTCCAATCTCTTGTGGCAACTCCTCTATTGTAGATCCCTTAAAGCTAAGATTCTTTAAAATTCGACTTATAGCCAGGTCTTCCAATAATTCGCAATTATTTAGACATAACATCCGAATATGATCCAACTCCAAAACCAGTGATGGGAGGTCCAACAATATGCCTTCCAAATCTAAAACTCTTGCCCCCTTCATGCCTTGAAAGAAATCATTTGGAATTTTAAGTGAAGATATTCCAGGAAAGAATGGAATTTCATCTGAAGATTTTCCAAGCTTCAACACAAGGGTATGCATTAATGGACAATGGAGCACACCACAAGGAAAATGAATGTTATCATTGATCCTCAATGAGATTGCGGTGTGATGTTTCCAGGCATCATTCTCTGGCCACTTTTGAATATCGTGATCTACAATGAACTGTTGTTGCCCTGGCCAATCACGACCACCTCCCTGTTCTGTTTGCTTCTCCTCTGTGATAGAAATTGCAAGGTCACGAATAACGTCATGCATTTTAACAAAATTCTCATGTACTCCATTTAGCAACAAGCAGGACTTTTTCAGCTTCTTAACCATGGCTTTTACTGTATTTCTTGCATCTTTCAGCGTATTCACCTTTCCGAGGAACCCCAAGGCAAAGCTATATCTAACCAAGTCATCAATATCAATATCAGCATCTTCGGGGAACAAACAGCAGAGCAAGAAGCACGACCTTGCATCCTCGTCTTTTAGAAACTCATAGCTCCACTTCAAGGGGGTATAATCCTGTGGATCAATTCCTTCAATGTATTTTAGGGGGGAATTCTTTAATTTGTGAAGTGCATTGTGCCACTCAAACTCTTCCTCATCCCTTAATGCAGCTCCAACTGCAACTATAGCAATGGGCAGACCTCTACATCTCTCGCTTACCTTTCTTGCTATCGATTCATCGACTCCAAAATCTCCTGTCACCTTTGTGAACAACTCCCATGCTTCCTTCTCCTCCAAGTACCCAATGGAAAAATATGGACAAACGCCCATCACTTTGAAGACCTCTTCCCTACGCGAAGTTAGCAAAATTTTGCAATTGTTGTGGCTAGGGCCCGAAATAGGAATTCCAATTGAATTCAAGTCTAGTCGTTGCCAAAGGTCATCCAATATTACCAATATTTTCTTCCCGTTCAACAATGTCTTTCGTAACTCATCCGCTCTACCTGACTCACTTTTTTCTACAAACTTGAGATCCAATTGGGGTGCAAGCTCCTTTTGTACTTTTGAGGTGTTTGGATCTTTTGACACAACTGCTATCACAATCTTATAAAAAATTCCAAGATTCTTAGCTTCTTTGGCAACCTCTTTCACCATCGTCGTCTTCCCAGCACCACCAGGCCCATGGACCCCAATCAATTTAACCCTAGAATCCTTCAAAGCCTCTATGATATTGGCAAAAACCAAAGCTCTCGATCCAAACATGGTGTAATACTGAGAAGAATCAAATTGAGGCTCCCACTGGAAAGGTGCATCGCGTGCCACTGGCGACTTCTCTAGCCGTTCACCCTCAGTTACATGTTTAATGACGTTCAACTTCCACTCGTCAGCTTTCATACCTCTCTTGTGACGCCACATTAAGTTGAATGATTCTCTGTTTTCTTGTTGACCCAGGAAGTTGGCGATGTCTCGTTCCATGCCTTCTGCGTCCTTAAGCCAACTGGAGACCTCAGTTTCAATGGTTTTCCCATTGTTTTTGGCTGTATCCACCATTCCCTGGATTCTCTCCTTTTTTTCACAGAGCCTCTTATTTTGTTGTTCGAGTTGCTGGACCTCGTTCTTGTATTGAATGACATAAGCCCACACATGCCTAATCACGGGTTCTGCGAGAAAACCGAGAATCTTCCCCACACATGCATCCATGATGTTTGTCAAAATCAAATTCCTCCCGTCCTGTGAAATGAGATTTCAAAGAGGTAGCTATATATATATGTGTGTGTGTGTGTGTGTGTGTGTCTGGAGATTAAGAAGAAGAAGAAAATCCAAAAAATATTCTTCTTTCTTTCTTTCTTTATTCTATTTAGGTTGGTTCCATTCGAATTCATTTCTTGATTCAACTGCCAATGAAAAAAAAAAAAAAAAAAGAAAGAGAGAGAATGAGAAACTCACCCGTTCTTGCTTTTGTGTCTCCTCCGAATCCGATTTAAGAGACAGATGAACAAACTGTTAACCCATGGTGTTGCCACTCAGCAAGTTAATCATCAAAATATATATGCAGAGAGAGAGAGAGAGAGAATTAAGGAACATATGAATAGATAGCTCGTCTGAAAGGAGAGGAAGCAGCTGGAGAGACATAAGAGAGAGGTGAGTAGGTCTTCCTGTAAAGAAAAAAAAATTAAAGTGAAAATAGAGAGAAGAGAATAATAATAAGAAACGGAGTAATTGGTGCTGTTGGTGTGTTTGAGATGTACCTAATCTTCAACCAAAGCTTTTGGATCTCAGATCCACCACCGCATGCAGGGGAGACGACGAAGCTCCATTCCGGCCAGAGGAAAGCGATGCTGTTTGGCAATAGTAAAGATGCTTCCTTCAGCGTTTAAAGCCACATTCCGCGGAATTGGAAAGCAACTCTTTGACAGAGCTTAACTTTGGCTTTGCAAAGGACAATAAGAAAGCTACTTTCCGCGTTGGCAATAGTAAGTAAAGATGCGCGTGAACGCAAAGGTGACAAAGACTACCAACCAAAATTAAAGTAAAATATAAATCAATTAAAGTTATAATATAAAATTTTTTAAAATATTATCACACAAGCCTTAATAGATTTAAATGTGTATTAAGTAATATTAATTATCTTATAATTAAAAACTTTATGTAACAATATTAATACGAATTCATGATAAAAATAAAATAAAACTAGTCAAATATTTAAATTAAAAATTAAACATAATTATCTATATATAAATAACTGATAGGTAACATTTAAATAAAATTAAAAAAAATAATATTAGTAATTTGCTAGAGCAAGCCAAATATTTTGGCCTTTTCAAGGTTATTGTTGCTGGTTTAAGGATTTTGGATGTCTTCTATCATTCTATTTACGTCATATTTAATGGTAGATTATTTAATATTAAATTTTCTAATAAAGTAAATATATAAAAATATTAACATAAAATTGTCAACAAAAATTAAAACTTCATGTGAAATGCTTTTCAATAAAAATTAGTAAGTGCCCATTTAATAGTAAAATAAAAAAATATATATTAAAATATAAAAATAACTTACATAAAAAAAATTCATAAAATATATAATTATATAAATAAGTCACCAATAATACATGAAAGTTGGGAAACAACACATGAATGACACCTAAATGGAGCATTCCATGACAATAATAGTGACAATAGGAGTGATAGTGATAATGAAAGTGAGAAAATACCATATCGTTTATTTGAGGTGGGAATTTAAATTATGAAATTGGGATAATTTTGATAATTTATTTAATATTTTTCCTTTTTCTCACTCATGCAATGTGTGGGTTAATTTTTTTATTAATTTATTAAATATTAAATGTAATTAATTAATAAGAAAAAATACATAGGCTAAATATTTTGTCATTTACCTCTTTCCATGTGCTTGTCAATTCTGCTTTCTCTAGCATTGTTTGCATTTCTCTCTTCTCACATCCTGTCCTGTTTCATTATTTGCTTTTCTTTCTCTTCACATGGCTTGTTTGTTATGCTTTTTCTTTTTCTCTTATCTTATCGCTTGCTTTTCTCTTTGCTCTGTATCCAATGCATGTCTCATTGTTTGTTTTTTCTTTGTCTCTCATCTTATTGATTGCTTTTTTCTTTACTGTATTGATTAATTTGGAGTAATTTGATTTGATTTTTTTATATCAATTAAGTTATCATTTTTTAATGGGATTTAAAAAAATAGAATATAAAAATATTTTTTATTATATTTATTAATTTTATCTAATATTTTTTAAAAAAAATTACATAATTTTTTATATGAAATTTTTTGATAAATTTATAGTTTACAATTAAAAAAAATAACCTATATACCTTTCAATATATTTTAAAAAATTTAATAAAAATTTTAAAATATTTCATAATCTTATATTAACTATGGATATCTTGATTTAGAAAATATTTTAATATTATCTTAATATAATTTTATCTTATTTATTTTAAAAAAATTTACTAAATATATTAATATATTAATGTTACATTGTAAAGTGAGGAACAATTGAATGTCACTTCTTAAACGTTGGAGAAAATTCATGTTGGCTCGCTCTCTTGAGTAGCGTTTACTCCTGCCCACTTCTGTAATGGGTAGGAGGAAAGTTAAAGATGCTTTTGATGAGATTCCAGTCAAAGAGATAAAAGAGATGCTAAGGTGGCCCCCACGCGGCGTTAGCGGCAGACAGGGTTCAAGAGGGTTCACGTGAGGCTGTTGCAGAGTCTCCAAGTGAATCCATAACACTTGGGACCATCTCCAAGTGACGATCAGAGCAAGAACGACTATTGGCGGCAACGACAAGAAACAATAACAGCGATGGCGAGGAGCAGCAGTGGCGGTGGACAGTAGCAATGATGACCAGAATGAGAGTCGGATCTAGTGTCGGCAACGAGGAGTAGGTCGTCTTCTCTGAGCTAAATGATGATCAAATCGAGTTGTGTATGTGTATATTGAACGAGAACAAAATCGATGTGTATATTTGTATATGTGCAGGTCAGATCGATTTGTTCGATTGTTTGGAGAATTTATAGGGAAATTGTTTGGGGAATTTTTGCAAAATTGATCAATTTGTGTATTTTTGTGTATTTATTTATTGATTTGTATATTTAATTATTGATTTTAATATTAAAGATGAAATTTTTGTGAGATATTAATATTAAAGATGAAATTTTTGGATTTAAGGGTGATTAAGATAGCTTTATGTACAAGTCAATAAATTTTAAAATAATTTTTAAATATAGAATGTAGCAGATAATAGAAAATAAAAAGAACCCTTAGTGTCAAAAGTTAAAAATTTAGTTTATAATTAGAAATACACTAAAAATTCAGCATTTTCCAACAATTTACCCAGATTTCCATTTGGAAACTTTGCCATAAGATTAAAAATGTTGCGATCATAATTCAAGTAGTTACGATTCTTGTTAGCAATTCGATCAATGGAGAAAAATTCGATATGGTAAAAGTATAAATATTATTCGACTTGATATATTTTAAATATGGTCAAAAATTCGGATAAATATTTGTCATACAAAAAATATTTAAAAAATACTTAATTCAGACTTAAAAGTTAATTTTTTATTAATTTATTAAATATTAAATGTAATTAATTAATAAAAAAACACAGAAGCTAAATATTTTGTCTTTTACCTCCTTCCATGTGCTTGTCAAGTCTGCATTTCTCTTTCCTCTCACATCTTGTCCTGTCTCATTGTTTGCACATTGTTTGCTTTTTCTTCTCGTGACTTCTCTGTTCTGCTTTTTTTCTCTCTTTTTTCCTCTCATCTAATCACTTACTTTTCTCTCGGCTCGTATTCAATGCTATAATTGACTTCATAACAGACCTTGTATTGATTATTTTGGAGTAATTTGTTTTGATGTTTCTATAATAATTAAATTATTATTTTTTTAATAGAATTTAAAAAAATAAAATATAAAAATATTTTAAATACAAATATTTTTTATTATATTTATTAATTTTATCTGATATTTTTTAAAAAAATTATATAATTTTTTATATAAAATTATTTAGATAAATTTATACTTCACAATTAAAACAAAATAACTCATATATCTTTCAATACATTCTAAAAATTTTAATAAATAATTTAATAAAAATTTTAAAATATTTTATAACCTTATATTCATTGTAAATATCTTGATTTAAAAAATATTTTAATATTATTTTATTTTATTTATTTTCACAAAATTTACTAAATATATATAATATAATATATTAATGTTACATTGTAAAATGAGGAACAGCTGCTTCTTCTCAAACGAAAGGAAGCAGCTGGAGAGACAGAAGAGAGAATGAGTGGCTCTTATATAAAGTAGAAATTAAAGGGCAAATAGAGAGTAGAGAATAATAAGAAGAAACTGAGTAATTACTGCTGCTGGTGTGTTTGAGATGTACTTAATCTTCAACCAAAGCTTTTGGATCTCAAATTCACCCCCAAGCAAGCAGAGGAATCACCTTCCACGTTTTGCAATAGTAAAGATGCGCGTATAACCCACCCAAACCCAAGTTAGAGAGAGAAGCTCTGGGGTGCAAGGAGTAAACTCATTGGCAGACGCTTGGGATTAAGGCTGAATTCTCTGTCTTGCTGATTTCTGGAAATCCAGAGGCTTCAGCTTGGATTTTTGTAGGGAGGTATAAGGTTATTTAAGGATTTCCAGTCGGGCGGTGAGGTTTTACGCAGGTCTGGCATTTGAATTTTTCGATTTTCCTGCCCAAGGCTTGGTTCGAATTTTTGCTGGAACGGAAGCTTGTCGACGTCGGATTCGGGCATCTCCACGTATTGGCAGTCCGTCTCCACGGTCTTTGGTGGTAGCCACGGTCTTTGGGGGTCCCCGATTCATTCTCCATGTCGTCGGCTGGTGAAAGCTCCCACAAGCGACAGCGTTAAAATTCCTGTTGGCTCTCTTGAGTAGCATTTACTCCTGCCCACTTCTGTAATTGGGAGGAGGAAAGTTAAAGCTGCTTTTGAGGAGATTCCAGTCAAAGAGATAAAGAGTGCAAATGCTAAGGTGGCTCCCACGCAGCGTTAGCGGCAGACAACGTTCATGAGGGTTCACGTGAGGCTGTTGCAGAGTCTCCAAGTGTATCCATAACACTTGGGGACCATCTCCAACGTTCGGGCCAAATTTTCGTTTAAGTCAAAATTTAAAAAGAAAATCATTGAATCATCTCTAAGGGATCTCTATCCAGCGATTTCTTTTCTAAATTTTTGTAAAATTTTAAATGGTCCTCTATAATTGAGGAGTAAAAATTTGTTTCTCAAACTCTATTTCTTCAATGACTCTCTATTGCTGGTCTTGAAATTTAAAGAATACGTGAGTGACGAGCAGAGCAGGAGCGGCAACGACGAGGAGCAACAACAGCGATGACGAAAAGCAGCAATGACGGTGGCCTGTAGCATTGATGACCAAAATGGGAGCCGGATCTAGTGTCGGTGACGAAGAGTAGGTCGTCTTTTCCAAGCTGAATGATGACCAAATCGAGTTGTGTATGTGTATATTGAACTAGGACCAGATCGATGTGTATATTTATATATGTGCAAGCCGAATCGATTTGTTTGATTGTTTGGAGAATTTCTAAGGAAATTGTTTGGAGAACTTTTGTAGAATTGATCGATTTGTGTATTTTTGTGTATTTATTTATTGATTTATGTATTTAATTATTGATTTTAATATTAAAGATGAAATTTTTGTGAGATATTAATATTAAAGGTGAAAATTTTGGATTTAAGGGTGATTAAGTCAGCTTTATGTGCAAGTCAATAAATTTTAAAAGAATTTTTAAATATGGAATGTAACGGATAATAGAAAATAAAAGGAACCCTCAGTGTCAAAAGTTAAAAATTTAGTGTATAATTAGAAATACACTAAAAATTTAGCATTTTCCAACAATTTACCCAGATTTTTATTTGGAAACTTTGCCATAAGATTAAAAATGTTGCAATCATAATTCAAGTAGTTACGATCCTTGTTAGCAATTCGATCAATGGGGAAAAATTTGAGATGGTAAAAGTATAAATATTATTAGACTTGATATATTTTAAATATGGTCAAAAATTCAAAAAAATATTTATCATACCAAAAACATTTAAAAGAGACTTAATTCATGTTTAATATGTTTCAACTAAATAAATTTAGCAATAAAAATTTGATATTATATATATATATATATATACACACATATAAATATATTTTTGATAAATAAACAAATAACTCGTTAAATATAAAAATATAATTTTATATTTTTACTAATATTATAAAATGACAGAGGTGAGAGATATCTATGGGGGTGGATGAATAATAATGTTCATTAATATTTAATAAAAATAAAAAGAGAAGTGCGTGAAAAGCGGGAAACTGAAATCTTGTTAGCAACAGATATATTTTTTTAATATTAAATTATAAATACATTAAATAATAAAATCATTATGAATGTTAGCCATAACAATAATTAAAAAACTTTCTTGGTCAAAGTCTGCTTGACGTAGCCAATAATTAAAGAACTTCCGCTTTAAAGCCACAATCCGCGGAATTGGAAAGCAAGTCTTGACGGGGCTGACTTTGGCTGTGCAAAGGACAAAAAGAAAGCTACTTTCTGCGCTGGCAATAGTAAGTAAAGATTATCACATAAGACTTAATAGATTTAAATGTGTATAAAGTAATTTATGATAAAAGTAAAATAAAACCCGTCGAATATTTAAATTAAAAATTAAACATAATTATCTATATATATATAAATAAATAATAGGTAACATTTAAATAAAATTGAAAAAATATAATATTAGTAATTTGCTAGAGCAAACCAAATATTGTAGCCTTTGGCTGTTCCTTCCTGTTTTATGGTAGATTATTTAGTATAAAAAATTTTAATAAGGTAAATATATAAAAATATTAACATAAAATTGTCAACAAAAATTAAAATTGCATGTGAAATTTTTTTCAATAAAAATTTGTACGTGCCCATTTAATAGCAAAATAAAAATATTTTATATTTAAATATAAAAATAACTTAAATAATTTTTTAATAAAATATATAATAATATAAATATGTCACTAATAATGCATGAAAGTTGAGAAACAACACATGAAAGACACCTAAATAGAGCATTCGATGACAATAATAGTGACAATAAGAATGATAGTGATAATGAAAATGAGACAATACCATATCCTTTATTTGAGGTGGGAACTTAAATCATGAAATTGGGATAATTTTGATAATTTATTTAATTTTTTCCTTTTTCTCACTCATGCAATGTGTCGGTTAAATTTTTTTATTAATTTATTAAATATTAAATATAATTAATTAATAAGAAAAAATACATTTTTTGTCATTTACCTCTTTCCATATGCTTGTCAATTCTGCTTTCTCTCACTGCTTGCTTTTATTTCTCCTCAAATGGTTTGTCTGTTCAGCTTTTTATCTCATTGCTTGCTTTTTTTTCTTTTCACATGACTTGTCTGTTCTGCTTTTTTTTTTTTTTTTCTCTCTCATTTTATTGCTTGCTTTTCTCTCTGCTCTGTATCCAATGCTATAATTGACTTCATAGCATACCTTGAATTGAATACTTTAGAGTAATTTGATTTGATATTTTTATATTAATTAAATTATTATTTTTTAATGAGATTTAAAAAATATATAATACAAAAATATTTTAAATACAAATATTTTTTATTATATTTATTAATTTTATCTGTAACTTTTTTAAAAAATTATATAATTTTTTATATAAAACTGTTTAGATAAATTTATATTTTATAATTAAGAAAAAAATAACCCATATATCTTTCAATACACTTCTAAAAAATTTAACAAATAATTTGAAAAAAAATTGAAATATTTCATAATCTTATATTGATTATAAATATCTTGATTTAAAAAATATTTTAATATTATTTTATTTTATTTATTTTAAAAAAATTTACTAAATATATAATATAATATATTAATGTTACATTGTAAAGTGAGGAACAACTAAATGCCTCTTCTTAAACTAGAGGAAGCAACAGAAGAGAGAGGTGAGTAGCTCTTATATAAAGTAGATATTAAATGAAAAATAGAGAGAGGAGAATAATAAGGCCATCTCGAAGACAGCAAAACATCACACCAAAATGGTGTGATGAACAGTGGGATGCTAAATATGGCGTCCCACTATTCATCCACGACATTTTGTCGTGGAAAGTTTATGCCCAAATTACCCTTCTCCTTTCAATGTAAAAAAATATTATTCTTATTATATTCTTTTTTAATTTTATTTTAGTATGTAGAATTATTTATTTTAGTCTTAATTTAGATATTTAATTTGAACATTATTTTTAAGAACATAATAAATTAAAATTAAGAAAAAAATAATTATAATTATTTAACAAGAAAAAATATTTTACTCCATAAAATTTAAAAAGATGAGAAGTAATATAGAAACGTAAACATTGAAAAATAAATTCCAACATACACTAAAAATGAAAGACAAATATTTAATTTGTAATTACATAAATAATTAAATAATTTTTTGAAATAAATTAATTGTTATGAATTATAGAAATAAGAAAATAGAAATAATACTATTCATTTTTTGCAAATTTTGGTGTAATGGATTGGAGATGACTTGATAGGATAATGTAAAAATTGCACTATTTTAGTGCAAAATTGCACCATTTTAAAGTTTTGGTTAGAGATGGTCTAAGAAGAAACTGATAGTTACTGCTGTTGGTGTGTTTGAGATGTACTTAATCTTTAACCAAAGCAAGTAAGCAGAGGAATCACCTTTCGCTGTGACAAAAGTTACTATTGCAAAATGCGGAAAGCTACCTTCCGCATTTTGCAATAGTAAAGATGCGCGTATAACCCACCCAAACCCAAGTTAAAGAGAGAAGCTCTCGACTGCAACGAGGGAACTCACTCGCAGACGCTTGGGATTAAGGCCGAGTCCTTTTGTCTTGTTGATTTCTGGAAATCCAGAGGCTTCAGCTCGGATTTGTGTAGGGAGGTATAAGGTTATTTAAGGATTTCCAGTTGGGTGGTAAGGTTCTACGCAAGTCTGGCATTTGAATTTTTCGATTTTCCCGCCCAAGGTTTTGAGGAGACTCCAGTCAAAGAGATAAAGAATGCAAATGTTAAGTTGGCCCCCCACGCGGAGTTAACGGCAGACAGCGTTCAGGAGGGTTCATGTGTGTCTGTTGCAGAGTCTCCAAGTTTATCCATAACACTTGCGGACCGGGGTCTGAGGCCATCTCCAACGTTGGGGTCAAATTTTCGTTGAGATGTAAGGAGGAAATTATTGAATCACCTTCAACGGGTCTTCTTATGGAGCGATTTCTTTTTTAAATTTTTATGAAGCTTAAAATAGTTCCCTATAATTGAAGAGTAAAATTTTACTCCTCAATTCTATTTCTCCAACGACTCTTTATTGCTAGCCTTGAAATTTGAAAAAGACGTCGGTAACAAGCAGGAGCCAGAGAGGCTACTGGCGGCGATGACGAGGAGCGACAGTAGTGGCCACAAGGAGCAGCAGCGGTGGCCAGCAGTAACGACGACCAGAACGACGATCGGATCTAGTGTCAACAACGAAGAACAAGTCATCTTCTCTGAGCTGAATGAGAATCAGATCGATTTGTGTGTATATTGAACGAAGACCAAATCGATGTGTATATTTATATATGTGTAGGCCGAATCGATTTGTTCAATTGTTTGGGAAATTTTTTGGAGAATTAATCGATCTGTGTATTTTTTTGTATTTATTTATTGATTTGTGTATTTAATTATTGATTTTTTGTATGTGTAGAATTGATTATTTTGTATATTTAATATTTAATTTTATTTATGTGTGTATCTAATTATTTTGTATGTTTAGTTTTTAATTTATATATTTAATTATTGATTTTTTTGTATGTATTAAAATTATAAATAAAGTAAAATAATTAGAATTGAAGTTTATAAAAATAAATAAATGAAAAAATAGAAAAGAGAATAAAGAGTGTGGATTGAAGCACACACAACTTTCGAAGCTAAGTTAAAAATAAAAAATAATATATTTATAATATAATAGAGAGTGAGATGGAAGGTGGGTTGGGGATTGCCTAAGGTGTCTTCCAAATAAACGCAAGGTGTTAGAGTCAAAACACCTTGGGCGGGGCTTTTTAAATCCAACAGACAATAGGAACATGGGTTACTGCTCTAGGCAGTTGAAAATCAAGGGGATAACGTCATTCTGGAGGCTCATGACGTTGACGATGTTGAGGATGCCTGGGGGTTTTGCCTTGTAGGGTTCTTCGTTGTAAATTTTCAGGGAAAAAAGCTCTCCTAAAGCTATGTGAGTCTTGGAAAGTAAGATTTAATTATTTTGCGCATTCGAGTGGTTGGTTTGTTTTCAAATTCGAAGATGAAGTCTCAAGGGAAAAGGTCTTAGCTGGGGGCCCTTATGCAGTGTTTGAAAGGCCATTGATGCTGAAAGTGATGCCAGTGTACTTTGATTTCAAGGATACAAGTGTATCTAGACCATGTCGATATAGATCAAGCTTTCAAGTCTACCCCTTGAATACTAGAATCCTTCCGCCTTAAGCAAGATTGCCTAAAAGGTGGGAAGATGTGGATTGTGGGGGGACTTTTTTTTTTTGCTATAAATAAGCTTTCTCCCCTCTTATATATATTCATTCCATAATTGTATTTCTCTTTCTCTCTTTATATTTTTTTCTTTGAAGTTAGTGAAATATTTTTTGATGGTGTCCGAAGACATAGACCATATTGATTGAATTTCTTTAATTTTTGATATCTATTTATTTTTATATTCAATCATTTTTATCAGATACTATTTATGATGAAGTTGATTTTGGAAAAAATAGCCCAATTTTCTAAAGACTAGTTGCTGCCATTGTAGTGCTAGACCTTGTTCGTGGGGAATCCCATGCTTGAGACCAATTGAACCTGTTGTAGGGTTGATTTTAAATAGGTAACTAATACCTATAAAAGGATCAATATGTGGACTAAGTTTTGGCAATAACATTAAATTTATTAGTAGTTGAATTGTGAAATTAAAGAGAGATGCTCCACACGAATACCTTTCTTGACCTTCGTGCACGGGATGCCATTTGTTTGTGTCAATAAAGATGAAATTTTTGTGAGATATTAATATTAAAGAAGAAATTTTTGGATTTAAGGATGATTAAGATAACTTTATGTGCAAATCAATAAATTTTTTAAAAAAAATTAAATATGAAATGTAACGGACAATAGAAAATAAAAGGAACCCTCAGTGTCAAAAGTTAATAATATAGTTTACAATTAAAAATACACTAAAAATTCAGCATTTTTCAGCAATTTACCCAGATTTCTATTTGGAAGTTTTGCCAAAATGATATAAGATTAAAAATGTTGCGATCATAATTCAAGTAGTTATGATTCTTGTTAGCAATTCGATCGACCGGAAAAAATTCGAGATGATAAAAGTATGAGTATTATTCGGTTTGATATATTTTAAATATGGTCAAAAATTCGGACAAACATTCGTCATATGAAAAATATTCGGGAGAGACTTAATTCGTATTTAATACGTTTCAACTAAATAAATTTATAAATAAAAATTAGACATTATATATATGTACACAAACATATTCTTGATAAATAAGTAAATAACTTATTAATCACAAAAATATAATTTTATATTTTCACCAATATTACAAAAATGATCGAGATGAGAGATATGTATAGGGATGGATGAATAATAATATTTATTAATATTTAATAAAAATAAAAAGAGAGGTGGGTGGAAAGTGAGAAACTGAAAACCTTGTTAGCAGCAATCTTACCAATTATCAAAGTCATTTCACTATTGTCAAGAAGGATGATGCCAAAAGTAATCTTACCAATTTCTGGGTTTCTTCATGTGGTTGCTATCCTCATCCCCAGGGCCGGCCCAAGGCATAGGCCACTGAGGCCTATGCCTAGGGCCCCCCAAAAATTTGGGGCCCCAAACAACCCCCCCAGCCACCGCCCAGCAGCACAACCCCCTCTCCCAACACAGAAAATTTGGAGTCCCCAAATAATCTCTCCTCCCCCCCTTCCCAGGAATTTGGGGCCCCCCAAAAAAATCTCCCCCCCTCAATCCACACACACAGAATTTGAGGCCTCTAAAAAAAATACTTCCCCACCCACATTATTTTCGCCTAAGGCCCCACTGGGCCTTGGGCCGGCCCTGCTCATCCCTATCAGAAAAAGATAACAAGTTAATACCCACAAGGTTTGAGAATGGAACAAATTAAAAAGTACATAAAATAATGTGAGTCAATATAAAGTGCGTGTCTAAAAATTGTGTAAAATTTTACAATTTTACCTTAGCTCAAAAATTGCATTAAGATCTGTGATTTCAATCTCTTGATCTCCTACCGTGGCTTGTATCTTCCTCCGTGGCAAGTAAATTTGTCCAAGAGCAAAGGTCTTCATCTTTGGACAATTCCACATTTTAACTTCGCGCAATGATGAAAAGCTAGATGAACGCCTTCATCATTGCAAATGCTTTTTAGGTTTGGTAGATCAAAGAAAACCGAGTGCGATTTTGTTCACCCCCTTTAACGGGGTGAACTTCATCTTGTAGAAATTCAATATAATAAGTTGCCTTCTTTTTCCTTGCAAAATTAATATTATTTCCTTCAATAATAATAATCTATTCCATTATTTTACAAGATATCACTGACAACTTTTTTAAGTGTTTAAGAGTCATAGTCACATAATACGTAAACAAACTTTTTAGTTGGAGACACTTTCAAATATGTATATGTGTTAAGCTTTGAATGTCCCCAATTTCATGAAGATTCTTGTTCCATAGAAGGCACCAACTAGGTAACTTATAAAACTTTAACATTTTCCCATCAACAAGCAATGAGAAGATAGGATGTGAGGAGAGAGAAACGCAAGCAATGAGAGAGAAAGCAGTATTGACAACTGACAAGTACATGGAAAGAGGTAAAGGATAAAATATAAATATCTTGATTTAAAAAATATTTTAATATAAATTTATCTTATTTATTTTAATAAAATTTATTAAATATATTATATAATATATTAATGTTACATTGTAAAGTGAGGAACAACTGAAAGCCTCTTCTTAAACGAGAGGAAGCAGCTGGAGAGACAGTCAGGTGGTAAGGTTCTACGCAGGTCTGGCATTTGAATTTTTCGATTTTCCCGTCCAAGGTTTGGTTTGAATTTTTGCTGGAACGGAAGCTAGTCAACGTTGGATTCGGGCATCTCCATGTATTGGGAGTCTGTCTCAACGGTCTTTGGTGGTAGCCACAGTCTTTGGGGGTCTCTGATTCATTCTCCATGTCGGCTGGTGAAAGCTCCCACAAGTGGTAGCGTTAAAATTCCTGTTGGCTCTCTGAGTAGCATTTACTCCTGCCCACTTCTATAATGGGTAGGAGGAAACTTAAAGCTGCTTTTGAGGAGACTCTAATCAAAGAGATAAAGAATGCAAATGTTAAGGTGGCCCCCCACGCGGCGTTAGCGACAGACAGTGTTCAGGAGGGTTCATGTGTGGCTGTTGCAAAGTCTCCAAGTTTATCCATAACACTTGGGGACCGAGGATTGAGGCCATCTCCAACGCTGGGGCTAAATTTTCATTAAGTCAAAATTTAAGGAGAAAATCGTTGAATCATCTCTAACGGGTTTCTCTATTAAGGATTTTTTTTAAAATTTTTTTTGTGAAGTTTCAAATGGCTTGAGGAGTAAAAATTTTGCTCCTCAACTCTATATCTCCAACGACTCTATTGTTGGCCTTGAAATTTGAAGAAGACGCTGGTGACGAGCAAGAGCAGGAACGGCTACTGGGTGCGACAACAAGGAGCAGCAGTGATGGTGGCCAACAGCAACGATGACCAGAATAGCAACCGAATCTAGTGTCGGCGACAAGGAGTGGGTCATCTTTTCCGAACTGAATGAGGACCAAATCGATTTGTGTATGTGTATATTGAACGAGGACCAAATCGATGTGTATATTTATATATGTGCAAAGTAGATCAATTTGTTCGATTGTTTTGGAAATTTCTAGGGAAATTATTTGGGGAATTTTTGTGGAATTGATCGATTTGTGTATTTTTGGGTATTTATTTATTGATTTGTGCATTTAATTATTGATTTGTATATGTGTATATTTTATTATTTTGTATATTTAATTTTTAATTTTATTTATGTGTATATCTGATTATTTTGTATTTTTAGTTCTTAATTTGTGTATTTAATTATTAATTTTTTATATGTGTTAAAATTATAAATAAAGTAAAATAAATATAATTGAAGTTTATAAAAATAAATAAATATAAAAAAAATAGAAAGTGTCGATTGGAACATTCACAACTTTCAAGACAAGTTAAAAATAGAAAGTAATTTATTTATAATATAATAAGAAATGAGATGAGAGGTGAGTTGGAGATGGCCATAAATCCCAAAAATACAATTCACACATGCCTATAAATAACAATTCACACATATGCCATGCCATTGCACTATGCATCCCATGCCGTGCTTTTCACGAAAATAGTGATCATTTATCCATTTTAATTAATCGTGTATTTCGCATGTAATAACACACATACCATGAGTCAAAAGTGAAGAGAAATACCATAATTATAATTTGAACTATTATCTCGGAGATTTATTGTTGCATCATGTCTCTTGTGAATACACCGCTGAATCATCATAACATATCTCTCTTGGATCGAAGTCCCTCTCGTCCCCTTGTCGTCACCAGGCGAACGTACTCTTGTGCGCATTCACTTCTGACATCATGAATTCCTAATGAAAAACAACTTAATGCTCATACACAATAAATCATGTGCGTAAATATCGCATGCAATAAGGTGAGCATGCTTTTTTTACACGTTGTCATACACCTTTAAATTCAGTTTTCATGTAAGACCACGCAAATATATATTGTGTCAAAAGTGGGTGACTGACAGTCCTTGGCCCATCTATTGTTTGTCAATACGCAAATATTGTTTGAACTTTATTAATATTCTTAGTATTTGAAGTTGGCGTTTTAAAGTGCATTTGAAGACATAATGGCGATAGAAAAGAATTGAAGAATTTTGTTAGGATTTGAAAAATTCACCAAGATATAGATTTGTCGATTTGCTTGTTTTCAAATCCCACATAAGAAGATGTAGGGTTGTAGGGAGCTTTCTTTTTTTTATAAATAAGCTCTCTCTCATTTCTGTATATTCACCCAGCAATTGTACTTTTTCTTCTCACTCTTTGTATTTTTTTTTTGAAGTTAGTGAAATATTTTTTGGTGATGTCCGAAGACGTAGATCAAATTGCTCGAATCTCGTTAATTTTTTTATATTTTATTTATTTTTATATTCAATAATTTTTGTTGGGTATTATTTATGGTGAAATTGATTTTAGAAAAAATAACTTGATTTTCCCAACACTAGTTGCTGTTCCTGGGGAATCTCATGCTTGACACCAATTGAACCTATTGTAGGGTTGATTTTAAATAGGTAACTGATACCGATAAAGGGATCAACATGTGGACAAATTTTGACAATAAGATTAAATTTATTCGTAGTTGAAATTGTGAAATTAAAAAATATTAATACCTTGTACCCTCCTTGACCTTCGTGCACGGGGACGTCATTTGTTTGTGTCAATAAAGATGAAATTTTTGTGAGATATTAATATTAAAGATGAAATTTTTGAATTTAAGGGTGATTAAGATAGCTTTATGTGCAAGTCAATAAATTTTAAAAGAATTTTTAAATATGGAATGTAACGGATAATAGAAAATAAAAGGAACCCTCACTATCAAAAGTTAAAAATTTAGTTTATAATAAAAATACACTAAAAATTCAGCATTTTTCAGCAATTTACCCAGATTTCTATTTGGGAACTTTGCCAAAATGATGTAAGATTAAAAATGTTGCGATCATAGTTCAAGTAGTTACGATCCTTGTTAGCAATTCAGTCAACGAGAAAAATTCAGGACGATAAAAATACAAATATGATTTGCCTTGATATATTTCAAATATAGTCAAGCATTCGTCATACGAAAAATATTTGAGAGATACTTAATTCATTTTTAATACATTTTAACTAAATAAATTCGACATATTACATATATATGCACACAAACATATTCCTGATAAATAAGCAAATAACTCATTAAATATAAAAGTATAATTTTATATTTTTACCATTATTACAAAATGACATAGAGAGGAGATATGTATGGAAATAGATGAATAATAATGTTAATTAATATTTAATAAAAATAAAAGGAAAAGTGGGTGAAAAGTGAGAAACTAAAAACCTTGTTAGCAGCAGAGATGTTTTTTCAGTGTTAGATCAGCCATTAATCATAATAATAATTAAAAAAAAAAATTGGTTAGATTCTGCTGCACATGGTCTTATGGGAGAAGACAACAAATTTTTTAATTGAATTTTTGAAAAATTCGACTGATACATGTTTTATATTTTTTAAATTTAAAATACATGAATTATTTTTAATATTTTAAAAATATGTATTACAAACAATACATGAATTATTTTGAATATTTAAAATACATGAATTATTCTGAATATTTTAAAAATATGCAAATATAATACTTTTGATAAAAATACGAAATTATTTACATATAATATGCGAATAAGTTGACGAATTTCTAACAAGGTTACCATAAAATCTATTTTTATATCACTGACCCAACTTTAATTTGATAAATAGTAATTTAAATGTCTATTAGTTAAGAGGTGGCCATATGGTATGAGTACTCTTCGATTGTCACACACTAAAATCTGTCTTCTTGAAACTCTTCTTGAAACTCTGTCCAAACCCATCCTTAATCTTTGCCCCTCCATCCTCAATCTCCACCACATCACCATTTGCCAGTAAAATATGAGCACTTACCTAAAATAATAATATCAATTGTCTTCCTCTCATCAAATATACATGGAGAGTCAAGTGGAGAGGTAGAGAGCATTTCAAGTGATGCCAGGAAGCCATTCTCGAAAGACCTCCAGCCAACGATTTGGATTGAACTGAGGCTCCTTTTTCAACTCATCGCTTCAGTGATATTCGTGTACATGATGAACTACTACATGTTGAGGTCAACGTAGGTCTTTTGGGGCCACTTGGGCAACACGGGCCTTCAAATCTTCACCTATAAACTTACGCAAATAAACAAACTTAGTAGTTTGGGACAGTTTATGATGGTTATAACAATTTAACAAGTTTGAAGGTACTTTTAAAATTTTATTTTAGTGTTAAAAAAGTCAAATTATTTTATTTATAGTTAATATAGTATCCTATTTGTTAAAAAAGTCAAACTTTAGATACATTTTCTTAGATGTGCTTGTATATACACTACACTGGTGACTTCACATACTTCTTTACAAGTTAAAAATCTTCCATCATCAGTCATTTCACTACTGTCAAGAAGGATGATGCCAAAAGTAATCTTACTAATTTATGGGTTCGTCATGTGGTCGCTAAAAAAGGTAAAGGTGCCAATTTTTGGGAATCTTCATGTGGTTGCTATCCTCATCCCTGTCAGAAAAAGATAACAAGTTGATGATACCCACAGGGTTTGAGAATGGAACAAATTAAAGAGTACATAAAATAATGTGAGTGAATATACAGTGAGTATCCAAAAATTGTGTAAAATTTTACAATTTTACCTTAGCTCAAAAATTGCATTAAGATCTGTGATTTCAATCTCTTGATCTCCTACTGTGGCTTGTATCTTCTCCGGTGGCAAGCAAATTTGTCCAGAAGCAAAGGTCTTCATCTTTGGACAATTCCACATTCTAACTTTGCACAATGATGGAAAGCTAAATGAAGCACTTTCATCATTGCAAATGTTTTTTAGGTTTGGTAGGTCAAAGAAAACCACCTCTTTTAATTGTGAAAATTTAATATGACAAGTTGCATTCTCTTCCCTTATGAAATTAATATTATTCTCTTCAACAATAATAATCTCTTCCATCATTTCACAAGATATCACTGATAGCTTTTCTAAGTGTTGAAGAGTCGTGGCCACAGAATACGTAAACAAACTTCTTAGTTGGAGACACTTTTCGATATGTATTTTTGTTAAGCTTTGCGCAATAAATGTCTCCAAATTTGAAGGGAACACATTTATCAAATTATCACAATTCCATATGCGCACATTCGTCAATTGAGAGAAATATACTTTACTTGATCCTTTCGAGGATTTAATCATTTGCTTGTTCCAAATATTTTTCACTGATAGCTTCCCAATCATCAAATCCTTTAAGATGGGAAAAGAAACCTGTCATATAAAATTTAATATTAGGCAATATACTTTTATATTTTAGTTTTTTATTTTATTGTTATCAACACACAAAAGAAAGCTTAAAAAACCAAATAGTAATAATTAGTTTGACAATACAAACCAAAAGTAATAGTTAACCTATTCTAACTTTATTTTCTTAAATGATAAAAATGATTTAGAAAATAAAATAATTTTGTTTATGACATTTTTATTAGAAGATATCTTAGAGAAAATATTTTAAATAAAAAAAATAGATATAACTTCTTAAGAAGAAATATGGATTAGTTAGTAAATATATTTTCATTAAATATTAAAGATAGATTAATTAGTACATATCTATGCCCCCAACACTCATTATGATGCATTTAACGAGGAAATATACACTTATTTTATTATTAGTACATTTGTAATTTAGACTAGTAGAAACAATAAAAATTAAAATAAAATATTTATAGTAGGTTAGTATAACTTCTTAGGAGGATTGAAAAATGATACATTATAATTGTATATTAAGACTTTAAAATTAAAATTTTATTTTTTATTTTCATATATATGTCCATTAGAAGAGTCAGAGTATTCGTACATGTTATATAAAATTTAATATTAAGCCATCTACTTTTGTATTTTAGTTTTTAATTTTACTATTATCAACACATAAAAAATATTTAAAAAATAGAAAATAATAGTTAACTTGACAATACAAATAGAAAGAAAATATTTTCTTAAATGATAAAAACAGAAAGTAGTAGTTAACTCATCCTAACTTTATTTTCTTAAATGATAAAAAAAAAAATTAATGAATAAAATAATTCTATTGGTGACATGTTATCAAACAACACCCCAAAGAAAATATTTTAAATAAAAAAAGATAGCATGTTAAAATTTAATATATACCTTTTCATTAAAGATAGATTTTGTTGTTGTAGTCCAATTTGAAGAGTTTTCCTCAATTGTTGTCATCTCCATTTTGGGACAGAAGCTTTTAAATTGTCGAAGCCCTTTCAAATGTATCTCTGTCAACTGATTGAAAACAATTGTTTCATCAGTTACAACCTCCTCTTCATGATAATGATCTCCAACTCCAATTATATGTTCCATTTTGCTACAATTCTCT
This sequence comes from Diospyros kaki, assembly GCA_036245055.1. NCBI lineage: Eukaryota > Viridiplantae > Streptophyta > Magnoliopsida > Ericales > Ebenaceae > Diospyros > Diospyros kaki. The sequence continues at coordinate 10,173,255 of BSEG01000010.1, forward strand.
ACTTTTAGTCTTCGGACTTGTTGGAGTGCTCTGGCGTAGGATGGCAAAAAGAGATATTTAATGCTATCACATCCAGTAATATCTAAACTGATTAATTTACTAAAAGCTCTCCCACCACTTGCTTCATCAGTTACAACTTCCTCTTCCTGATAATAATCTCCTACTCCAATTATATATTCCATTTTGCTACAATCCTGTACATATAGTCTTTGGAGTTGTTGGAGTGCTCTGGCGCAGGATGGCAAAAAGAGATATTTAATGCTATCACATCCAACAATATTTAAAGTGACTAAATTACTAAAAGATCTCCCACCATTTGGTGGTAGATATCTCAAGTCTTGAATATTGAACAACCTCAACACACCAACTTTGTCCATCAAATGATGACATACATTATCTATATGGTGAATACCATGAATTTCCAAAACATTAGGGGATTCCAAATTTTGATCACTGTGATCGGGGTCAACACCAATAAGTATGATAAAATTAATCAATTTCTTAAACAACTCGAGGCATTCTTGCACCATAATTCTGGAACTTTTTTCTGAAATACCAACATGTAAAATTGTTAATTGAGTCAATGATTTCAGCTCAGTAATGCTCGCATAACTCATACCCCCATCCCATCCCATAAAGCTATTTGTAACATATAACTCTTCTAGATGGATCAAATTAGCTATCACACCCTTTGGAATCACCTTTAGGATGTAGCATTTTCTTAGATCCAAGCACCGCAAACGAGTCAATTCTCCAATCTCTTGTGGCAACTCCATTATCATAAATCCTTCAAAACTAAGTATTTCAATGTGATTCTTTAGATTTCGAATTATAGCCAGGTCTCCCAATAATTTGCAATTATTTAGACATAACATCCGAAGATGATCCAACTCCAAAACCAATGATGGGAGGTCCAACCATATGCCTTTCAAATCTAAAACTCTTGCCCCCTTCATGCCTTGAAAGAAATCATTTGGAATTTTAGATAAAAATGTTGCAGATTTCAACACGAGGGTATGCATTAGTGGACAATGGAGCACACCGCAAGGAAAATGAATGTTGTCATCATTGATCCTTAATGAGATTGCTGTGTGATGTTTCCAGGCATCCTTCTCTGGCCACTTTTGAATATCGTGATCTACAATGAACTGTTGTTGCCCTGGCCAATCACAACCACCTCCCTGTTCTGTTTGCTTCTCCTCTGTGATAGAAATTGCAAGGTCACGAATAACGTCATGCATTTTAACAAAATTCCCATGTACTCCATTTAGCAACAAGCAGGACTTTTTCAGCTTCTTAACCATGGCTTGTACTATATTTCTTGCAACTTTCAGCGTATCCACCTTTCTAAGGAACCCCAAGGCAAAGCTATATCTAACCAAGTCATCAATATCAATCTCAGCATCTTCGGGGAACAAACAGCAGAGCAAGAAGCACGACCTTGCATCCTCGTCTTTTAGAAACTCATAGCTCCACTTCAAGGGGGTATAACCCATTGGATCAATTCCTTCAATGTATTTTAGGGGGGAATTCTTTAATTTGTGAAGTGCATTGTGCCACTCAGACTCTTCCTCATCCTTTAATGCAGCTCCAACTGCAACTATAGCAATGGGCAGACCTCCACATCTCTCGCTTACCTGTCTTGCTATCGATTCATCGACTCCAAAATCTCCTGTCACCTTTGTAAACAACTCCCATGCTTCGTTCTCCTCCAAGTACCCAATGGAAAAATATGGACGAACGCGCATCACTTTGAAGACCTCTTCTCTACGCGAAGTTAGCAAAATTTTGCAATTGTTGTGGTTAGGGCCCGAAATAGGAATTCCAATTGTATTCAAGTCTAGTCCTTGCCAGAGGTCATCCAATATTACCAATATATTCTTCCCGTTTAACAATGTCTTTCGTAACTCATCCGCTCTTCCTGAGTCACTTTTTTCTTCAAACTTGAGATCCAATTGGGGTGCAAGCTCCTCTTGTACTTTTGAGGTGTTTGGATCTTTTGACACAACTGCTATCACAATCTTATCAAAAATTCCTAGATTCTTAGCTTCTTTGGCAACCTCTTTCACCATCGTCGTCTTCCCAGCACCACCAGGCCCATGGACCCCAATCAATTTAACCCTAGAATCCTTCAAAGCCTCTATAATATTGGCAAAAACCAAAGCTCTCGATCCAAAGATGGTGTAATACTGAGAAGAATCAAATTGAGGCTCCCACTGGAAAGGTGCATCGCGTGCCACTGGCGACTTCTCTATCCGGTCACCCTTACTTACCAGTTCAATGACGTTTGACTTCCTCTTGTCAGCTTTCATACCTCTCTTGTGACGCCACATTAAGTTGAAAAATTTTCTGTTTTCTTGTTGACGCAGGAAGTTGGCGATGTCTCGTTCCATGCCTTCTGCGTCCTTTAGCCAACTGGAGACCTCAGGTTCAACGGGTTTCCCATTGTTTTTGGCTGTATCCACCATTCCCTGGATTCTCTCCTTTTTTTCACAGAGCCTCTTATTTTCTTGTTCGAGTAGCTGGACCTTGTTCTTGTATTGAATGACATAAGCCCCGTGCCTCATCACGGGTTCTGCGAGAAAACTGAGAATCTTCCCCACACATGCATCCATGATGTTTGTCAAAATCAAATTCCTCCCGTCCTGTGAAATGAGATTTCAAAGAGGTAGCTATATATGTGTGTGTGTGTGTGTGTGTGGAGATTAAGAAGAAGAAGAAAATCCAAACAATATTCTTCTTTCTTTCTTTCTTTATTCTTTTTAGGTTGGTTCCATTCGAATTCATTTCTTGATTCAACTGCCAATGAAAAAAAGAAAGAGAGAGAAAGAGAAACTCACCCGTTCTTGCTTTTGTGTCTCCTCCGAATCCGATTCCAGAGACAGATGAACAAACTGTTAACCCATGGTGTTGCTACTCAGCAAGTTAATCATCAAAATATATATGCAGAGATAGAGAGAGAGAATTAAGGAACAGATGAATATATACCTCGTCTGAAATGAGAGGAAGCAGCTGGAGAGACAGAAGAGAGAGGTGAGTACGTGTTCTTGTAAAGTAAAAAATTAAAGGGAAAATAGAGAGAAGAGAATAAGAAGAAACGGAGTAGTTGGTGCTGTTGGTGTGTTTGAGATGTACCTAATCTTCAACCAAAGCTTTTGGATCTCAGATCCACCACAGTATCCAGGGGAGACGACGAAGCTCCATTCCGGCCAGAGGAAAGAGATGCTGTTTGGCAATAGTAAAGATGCTTCCTTCCGCTAACTTTGGCTGTGCAAAGGACAAAAAAGAAATCTACTTTCCGCGTTGGCAATAGTAAGCCTTAATAGACTACCAACCAAAAGAGATGCTAATTAAAAATAAATAATAAAAATTATTTTAATACGTTTTGAATCACCTTATTTAACAAAAGAGATGCTCAGATGCAGATGCCTACGAATACTCTGTACCAAAACACTGAAGTAGTGATGGGGCCTGCCTTGATGTGGAAGCAGCGCCATTAATTGGTGTCCCAGTCCCAGTCCCACTCCCAGCCCCGAGTGCAATTTTGTGCACCCCCATTTAACTTGGGGTAACTTTACCCACCGTCATCTACTGTTTCCTTAAAAGGCAGTGAGGAGAGTTATTAGAGGCAATGAGGAGAAAATATTTAATTAATTTTACGTGGCCCAATGTAGTAGCCTGTCTGCCCAAACACTTCTTCTCTCACGCACCTCTTTCTCTCTCCTTCTCTCTGTCACTCTCTTTCCAGCAGCTCTCTCTCTCTCTCTCTCTCTCTCTCTCTCCAGCAGCGGCCTTCCACCTTTGGTTTCCGTCCAGCAGCAACCCCCTCTCTCTCTCCGCTCTTCAGCAGTGGTCGCGACGTCCCCTCCACCTCCGGTGTCCTCTCTCTCTTCGGCGTGTCGTCCACCTACAGCGGCCCTCCTCTCTCTTCAGCATGTCGTCTGCCTATAGTGGCCCAGCAGCGGCCCTCCACTCTCTCCGGCGTCCTCTCCAAAAGTGGTCACGGCGTCCCCTCCACCCCCAGTGTCCTCTCTCTCTCCGGCGTGGGGGGGGGGGGTTTATCAAATTTATTTGGGCTTCCAGAGGAGACATGACTCATCCTGATTTTGATTTTGTTTGATTTAGTTTTTACGCGGTGTAATTTGAACAGCAGAATATTATAAATCATGATTTGTTTGCTTCTTAAAATCTTTTTAGTACTTAAGCTAAACAAATTCATAAAATTATATACCATTATTTGGACACTATAAAACTCAGATAAAACCTTTTTTGCTGAAAGATATTGTTGGGTAAATATTAAACATTATATGTAATAATATATGATAAATATTATATAATCTAATAATATTACAGGATATGATTTCATTTTAATCTTTTGTGGGATAAATTGTAATGGAGAGATAAAAGTTATGTTTTTAACATTTACAATCAAAGTATTGTTTCTTTTTCTTTCTTTTACTTATTATTATAGTAATATCTTATAACGTTGTTATATTATACAAAATTTTTAGATTTATGTATAAAAAATAAAATATGTATATTACTTTTAATAATAAAAAAATTACTTATATTTACTTAAAATTACTTTATGGTTAAATATAATATTAATAATTAAATAAAGTTTAACAATTAATTCACAGGCTTCTATATTATATAGCCACGGCAAAGAACAAATTCTTTGCCTAGATCACTTCCTTTTAAACAAATATAAGTGTGTGTGTGAAAGAGAGAGAGGGAGAGGAGAAGAAATGGGTTAAGTTACATTGAGCGGCGCGCAATTCCATTCTCCTGTCTCCCTCTCTATCTGTTTAATTTAACGGTGGGTAAAGTTACCCACCGTTAAGTGGGGTGCACAAAATTGCACTCCCCAGCCCCAGCCTTTTTTGACATGCGAAGGGGACGGCTTTGTCATCTTCTTCTCGTTTCTTGTAGCGCTTAGACGTATTCTAGACTTCACCTTCGTCATCAACGACACAAGAAACCACCCTGCCAAGTGCTGGAGTCGCCTCCATTGAGCCTAAAAGTCGCCCATTTTATCTCTCTTTATACAAGATATCAATTTATATATCTTTCATTCGTGATCGACTTTTTGCTCCTATTGGTTTCCAAAAGTGAAAGCTACTTGTATCCGAGTTGGGTTGCGCCCTGTTTGTTTGTGGCCCATTTTTTTTCTCTTTCATATTGCTTTTTTCTTCATTCTTGTACTCGTTTGTGTTATTCAGATCTTTCGCCTAAAGCGTTAGGCGACCCGAGGTCTGACGCGTCAACGGAACCGGTCGTCTCAGTTCGCTCGGCGAAGAAGGATATTATGTGCTGCGATGCGAATGTTGGTCGAACGCGAGGTTCCTGTTGAATCATTGTTTTCTCATTTACTGGAAAGAAACCCGAAAGATTCCGCCAAGGCTTGGATTTTGCTTGGTCTTCCATTTATTCAAAATGATTTTTATAATATAAAAATTTTAAAAAAGATATTATCACATAAGCCTTAATAGATTTAAATGTGTATTAAGTAATATTAATTATCTTCTGATTAAAAATTTTATGTAACAATATTAACAAATATTTATGATAAAAGTAAAATAAAACTCGTCAAATATTTAAATTAAAAATTAAACATAATTATCTATATATATAAATAAATGATAGGTAACATTTAAATAAAATTAAAAAAAGATAATATTAGTAATTTGCTAGAGCAAGCCAAATATTGTAGCCTATTCAACGTTATTGTTGCTGGTTCAAGAATTTTGGATGTCTTGTATCGTTCTATTTACGTAATATTTTATGGTAGATTATTTAGTAAAAAAAATTTTAATAAGGTAAATATATAAAAATATTAACATAAAATTGTCAACAAAAATTAAAACTTCATGTGAAATGCTTTTCCATAAAAATATATACGTGCCCATTTAATAGTAAAATAAAAATATTTTATATTTAAATATAAAAATAACTTAAATAAATTTTTTTTATAAAATATATAATGATATAAATATGTCACCAATGATGCATGAGAGTTGAACCAACATATGAAAGACACCTAAATAGAGCATTCGATGACAATAACAGTGATAATGAAAGTGAGACAATGCCATATCCTTTATTTGAGGTGGGAATTTAAATCATGAAATTGGGATAATTTTGATAATTTATTTAATTTTTTCCTTTTTCTCAACTCATGTGTGGGTTAAATTTTTTATTAGTTTATTAAATATTAAATATAATTAATTAATAAGAAAAAACACATAGGCTATATATTTTGTCATTTTTCTCTTTCCAATGTGCTTATCAATTCTGCTTTCTCTCTCATTGCTTGCATTTCTCTCTCCTCTTTTCCTATTCTATCTCATTACTTGCTTTTTTTTCTCACTTATATGTTTTGTTTTTTCTCTCTCTCTCACATCTTATCGCTTACTTTTCTCTCTATTCATATCCAATGCTATAATTAACTCGATAGCAAACCTTGTACTGATTATTTTAGAGTAATTTGATTTGATATTTTTATGAGTAATGCTAAATTCCCCCTTTTGGTTACGGGCTATCCATACGTTTTTTTAATATCTTTTTGCAATTCGTTTTTTTAATATACTAATATATGGGTACATGTGATTAGTATACATATAACTAATGACAGCATATGTATAGGTTGGCGGGTATATATATATTTTATATAATAAGATAAAATAATTTTAATTAATATATTAATATTATAATAATATATTAGCATGAGAAATGGGCAGCGGTGGGTGCGCTGGGTTGTGGATTTGAAACTGCCCTCCATTCCAGTTTTGGACCAAGCTTCACGCACAAGTCTCCCCCATTTCAATCAAGTGATTATGATTTTGCTGTTTGACTTTAAAAGCTCAAATGATAGGATGGGGAAGCGTGGAGCTTAGCTGTTAAGGCAAAGTTGAGGTATAAATAGAGAGCCAAACTCGGCCAAGGGCGGATTTGGGCACGAGCCAAGCATTGTGAAAAGGAAAAACAGAAAGAAAATAAGGAGGTGAAGAGGGAGGAACGGCCAGCAGCGCACGGGGGTAGAAGAAAATTGAAGGAGAAGTGGGGAAAATTCTTGTTAATTCGTATTTTAAGTAGTTAGATAAGTTAAGTAAATTATTATAAGATATTAATTTTATACGGTCAAAATTAATTAATTAGGGTCGAGAACTCATTATCGACTTTAATTGTATTAATTCGTAGCGGGAGTGCATAAAAGTCAAGAATCAACTATTTTTAGGCAAGCTCCTAACTCTCTCCTCACGTTATTTATTTCCTGTGAAAGTTTTCGAGGTTTCTTGTACTTAAATCCCTCCCTCACTTTGACTCGGTTCCACGCATCAATAACAATAATCTGCGTGGTAACTACTTAATGACTTTTATTTTATTAATGAGTTTATTATTAATAGAATGAAGTGAGCATGCTTTTTTTACACGTTGTCATGTACCTTTAAATTCACTTTTCATGTAAGGCCACACAAATATACACTGTGTCAAAGGTGGGTGATTGACAATCCTTAGCCCATCTATGGTTTGTCACTACAATCGATATCTAGCACCCATACATCCAGCGATCAACCATCACAACTCAACTATCGACAGCCAATAGCTTATACCCCACACCCTTAACTATATTTGGGTAATGATCTTGCAAAGAGGGATAAACCTCTCGTATACTGAACCTAACAACAAAGTATCATTTCTTTTTAAATAGGAGGGTGAAACAAGACTCTCATTAGAAGTATAAGTATGGCTCATCATAAATTAATAAAACCCCCCAATAGTTATAATGACTTTCGGGTTTAAAAAGAATAAGAAAAGCTTAACCACGGAGATAAGCAAAATAAACTTTGTCCCAAACTTCACCTTTGAGGCACTTTGTGCCCCCAGCTGTGACTAACTGACCTGCCCATGCAGGCTAGCAAAATAAACTTTCAAAACATGATAAGTTGGGAGCAAGGAACTTTCATAGAATACTTAGGAGCTCATAGGAGCTTACAGAAAAATAAATAGAAGCCAACAGCGACTTGCATTGCAAAACAATTGAAGTCCAAGAGAACTTATCTTAGAAAATAATTTCTTTGACTGCGAGACACAAGCAGGCGCCACTAGCACGACTCCAAAATCCTTTCATTAGACAAGCCCAAAATCATTTAAATCAAATATTGCCACAAATAAACCCCATTTAATTTCATCTATTTCTTATACTTACTCGACAAACACTATATAAATTCCTTCTAGTTTTCTGAGCTTTCCTCTAATTTCCAGCCAATTTCTTCTCCTTTCCCACGTTATTCTTTCACCTCTAGGCTGCGCATTTCACCTGCAACTTACTTCCTTGTTGGGGTGTGCAAAAGTTCGGTTAAACCGAACTAACCGAACCAAACCAAAAAGTTTTGTCGATTCGGTTCGGTTCTTCAAAAATAATGGTTCGGTTTGGTTATATTTTTGTTTAAAAATCGGTTATTCGGTTCGGTTAAGTTATTTTGATAAAAATACCAAAAAAATCGAACCAAACCGAACTTGTAAAACATAGCCACTCACTTGAACCGAACCGGCCACAACCTCCCCCTCGCGCGAACCGAACTTCCCCCCCTCACGAGTCACGCACGCGGGCGCGACATTTCTCAGAGTCTGTTCTTCGTTCTTCTCTCTCTCTATCTCTCTCTCGCGTCTCGGCCTTCGTCTTCTTCTCTGTTCTTTGATTTTGAGTTCACAGATCTGGATGGCGAATACGAAGACGAAGGTGAAGGCGAAGGCGAAGGGGAAGACGAAGGCTCTTCGAAGGCGATGGGGAAGACGAAGACTCTTCGCGTCTCAGCCGAAGGCTTTTTGATGGAAGCTCCTACTCTTCATTTGTTCTCTCTCCCTCCACCATCCGTCGTCGATGCCGAAGAATAAGACGAAGGCCGGAGACGAAGACGAAGGCTGGAGATGAAGACAAAGATTGCGCCGATGGTTTTCGGTAAGTTTGCACTCTATTTCTCTTTTACATTGAAATTTTGAAGCCTAGATCTACTGAAATCCAACCGTTCGATGCTTTTAGTTTTTGGGTATGTGGGTCACCGTGGTTGGGGGAATCCGATGATCGGTTCCGATCATCGGAATCGCCGGCCGGCTAGGTGGCCGGCAGCAACAGCAAAGCCGGTCTCTTAGTTTGTTTCTAGATCGGTTTTCGGTTTCGGTTCGGTTAGCATGGTTTAGGGTTCGATTAGATCGGTTTCGGTTAGATCGGTTTGTTGGGGTTGGTCGGTCGGTCCGATTTGGTTATTGCATTTAGTTCGGTTTGGTTCGGTTCACAATTTTTGGGCGGTTCGGTTCGGTTAAAACCGATTGCACACTCCTTCCTTGGGCTCCTCTCTTCTTTACCAATTTATACCCCAATTGCCTTGATATTTTATCAACCGTCATTACCCATCAACTCAATTAATTAACCCTCTGCACAACCCACATTTTAATCTCCTTAGTCAAACAATCTGATCAAGTTTACTTGGCCAAAATTTCATTGAAATTGGCAACATCAGAGAGGTGTGGGAGCTTCCGTGAGAAGGACCCAGCTGGGCGCACCGAAATGGCGCCTGGTTTGCAGGAAAAAATCCCAGATTATTCCCCTTCGCTCTTGTCATGTTTCGAACGCCAAACCTGCGACTTTTGCGCGCACGAGCGTGGTCATGCGGTCTTGCTGCTTCTTCATTAATATATATGTTGTAAATTATATTTAATTTGCTCCCAATCCCTTGCTTGGAGAAATTAAAAACAACATACCATCTTGCACGGCTCGAACCCTTAACCCATGGCTACCCATATGCGCCTACAACCAACTCGCCTCCATGGCTTTTTGGCATGTACGGTCCACATATATCCAACATACCATAAATAAATTATTGTCCCCACGAATTAGCCACTGCACTTAAAGTTCCTTTAAATATCACACATAGGTCTTATATTTTCCCTCAAGAATAACCATTGTAAAAACAGAACGTAGCCACCTTGCTATTGTTGAGCCAAATTACTTCAATCAACTTATTGTGTATTTTGATATTTAACAAAACATAATTTTAGTAAAACTATTTTTGGTATATTTAAATCCCCTAATGGATTTTTGATATGTTTTATGGTGAAAAATATATTTTAAATATTATAGTATTTTGTGTATCAAAATGAACCAAGAAATGTTATTTATTTTAAATGGAATATTAGTGCATTATAAGAGGACTCATAAGAAAATATTTTCATTTTGAAAAACTATCTCTTAGTATTTTAATAGATAATATTCATTGTTGTTAAAAAAAAATTTAATGAATTTTTCAAGAAATAAAAACTATCTATTTTGGAAGTGATAAAATCGCTAAATCACGAATTTGTACTAAAACCAAAATTCTATTTTCTTATTGTTATGTATTTTTGATTTTTTAGATATTTTTATTGAATTCAAATGGGGGGGTATTTTCTTATTTACATTTATGTATTAAAGTAAATATTCACATTTTTTTTAATTTATATTTTACCTCCCATTTACTTAAACTAAAGAAATATAAATATGTTGTAATGTATTCATGTTATGGATTGTATCATCAAGAAAATTTAACTTTTATGAAAATCTAGACTGAGAGTCGACTCCTTATGAGGGACAGTCGACTGTGTGTTATGCAAAGTCAAGGTAGCCGAGAGTAGGTTTTGACTAGTCGATAGGGAGTCGACTGTAGACCAATGGGAGTCGACTATAGGGCAATGAGAGTCAACTGTCGGCTTTGAGAGTCGATTATGGGTGTCGCGGAGTTGACTGCCGATTAGAACAGTTGACTGCCAAACTCCAACGGTCGAATTTTTCTATCCATTACAGATCTGTTGGAAGCTCAAGTATATATATCTTCAAAAGATTTCTGGAGAAGGCTAATACACTATCAAGATTTATCATTCTAAAGCACACCCAAGCTGTCAAGCACTCAAGAAAAGCAATCCAAGGCCCAAGCATTAAAGATACATAATTTGGAACTCAAGGCAAAGAAGAAGAAGTTTTCTTCTTATTAGTAACTCTTATATCATTTATATTTGCCTTGTAATATCATTGTGTTTAATTCCATATTAGTCCAGATTTGTTTGGACATAGGATTTATTTATATTAATTGTAGATTGTGAGTGACCTCCTAGAGTCCAAGTAATCTAAGTGTTTTGTTGTATTAGTTTACAAGGTGAGTTAAGGGGAAAACCTTGGTATTGTATAAGAGTTTCCTATGTGAACTTGTTGGAAAACCTAGGTGTGGTTTTAATGGAACCTCAAGTGTCGGGTTGACCTTGAGAGAGTGGAGTAGGTGTTGGAGACACCGAACCACTATATACTATTGTGTTATCATTGTTGTTTGCATATTTATAATATTATCACTCCCAAACAGCATATATATTTATAACTAGTATTTTCTTTATATAAGAAAAGCTCAAGAGTTTTAAACGGAAATAATTCGGTTTGATAAATTTTTTAATCCTCAATTAACCCCCCCTCTTGAGTGGCCGTTGTGTGTCTAGGGACCAACAACTATTTCCCCTGAAAGTTTAGGTTGTTACACTAATGGAGTCCACCCTAGTTGAGCCCTAAGGCCAGGAGGAAATTCAAGCCAACATCTCTGAGGGTTTATTCCAGGTGGTTTCGAGGAGGAAAAAAAAGAACAACAAGATGTCAAAAGAGGCAGTGGGGGGAAACCCTTTAGAGATTGCTTCTAGCTCTCGAGAAGGCCTTAAGCAGGGGGTCCCCATGGAGAATCCCCTCCAAGAGGAATAGATGGGAGACACGTAGAAAGGCCCAATTGTAGAGGTTTCCCGTGGCAAGAAAAAAGACTTGGTGCAAGCGTTTTTCGTGGTAGGCCAGCATAAGACTCAAGTACTATTATAGGCCACCCTCCCACTTGCTCGGGCAAGGCCAAGGGGCGTAAGGGTAAGGAATCCATGGCATAGAAAAAGGCTTCGACTCTAAACAAGGATATAAGGAAAGGCCAAGCCCTTCATATATCAAAATAAAAATTGTGTGTTGGAACATCAGGGGCATGAATATGCCCCTGAAGCAGAATAAGGTGAGAGCCCTTATGAAAAAGCATCAGATTGATATTATGGGTGTCCTAGAAACGAAACTTAACCAATCTAAGCTGAGTAGAGTTATGAGAAACAAGTTCCAAGGGTGGATGCAGATTGATTTTTTAGTGAGCATTATGTGATTAGAATTTTAATCTTATGGAATCCCTTAAAAGTGGACCCTATAATGTTGGAGTCCTTAGCCTAGGTGATTAATTACAAAGCTAATTGTAAGGTAACATCGAAGTCTTTCCAGCTTAGCTTTGTGGATGCGTTACATACCATTGTTTGCAGGTGGTCGTTGTGGAGTAGGCTTGCGGACATTGGTGTTCAGTGCTTATCCCCTTGGATCGTATTAAGGGACTTCAACAATGTGCTCCGAGCTAGTGAGAAGTGTAATGGGGTCGATGTTACCTCATATGAAATTAAGGATCTTATGGATTGTTGTCTTAAAACAGGGTTAATGGAGATGAACTCTAGTGGTTGTTTCTTCACCTGGACTAATTAATCGGTGTGGAGTAAAATTGATAGGGTCATGGTGAATAATCTGTGGCTGATGGGGGGTCTTGATGGGGAGGTTGAGTTATTCTCCCCTGGCTATCTATCTGACCACTTAGCTAGCATTGTTTCTATCTTTTAGCAAGTAAGGGCGTCAAATAGGCCTTTCCGTTTCTTTAATATGTGGTCTGTCCATGAGGACTTTTAGGGTGTGGTTAGTTCAGTTTGGAATCAATATGTTTGGGGATCCAAGTAGTTCATTCTCTGTATGAAGTTGAAGGACTTTAAAGAGCCTTTTAAGTAGTTGAATGTTAGGCACTTCAGTCATATCTCCACGAGGACTGCGAAGGCATCTTCTGATCTAAAGGAGGTTCAAATAGAGTTGCATGATAATCTGAGGGATAGGGATTTCCAGGTTAAAATGTCTACCTTGAGGAATGAGGCTTTGTTTTTTAGAAAAGCCGAGAGGCATTTATTTATCAGCAGGCTAAATGTGCATTCTTGAAAGGAAGTGACAAATGCACCAAAATTTTTCATGATTTGGTCGAAAGGAACTCTAAGAGGAATTTTATTCCAGGATTGTATAGAGAGGATGGCTCAGTCACTGGCTCTCTCTAGCAGGTATCTGAGGAGTTTGTCAGATTTTATGACGGGTTGTTGGGTACTGCCAGTGGGAGTTAGCCTATTAACATGGACAATCTAAGGGAGAGGTCGACAATCGCTCTAAAGCAAGCTACGAGTTTGTCTCGGGCCATTTGCCACTACGAGATCAAAGATGCTCTCATTTCCATTGGGGAAGATAAGGCCCCTAGGCTGGATGGGTACACATCTAACTTTTTCAAAAAAGTTTGGTCCATTGTGGGGGAGGATTTTATTGGGGCAATGGTATAATTCTTCTATTCGCGATCTCTTCTTAAACAGTTCAATCCTTTTGCTATTGTGCTCGTGCCTAAGTCTAGTCATGGGCAATATGTAGGGGATTTTAAACCTATTGTATGTTGTAACATGGTTTACAAAGTAATCTCAAAAATCCTTACGGTGAGGCTTGCTCCTACTCTTCGCTTGATTGTGGACAAAGCCCAATTTGCCTTTGTGGAAAGGCACTGCATGATGGGAAAATATCCATTTGGCTTAATAGTTGATGAGGAAGTACAACAAAAAAATAGTCTCGCTTAGATGCCTAATCAAAATGGACCTCCGAAAAGCGTTTGACTCCATATACTGGTTTTTCATTATGAAGGTGTTGGAGGGGCTGGGTTACCCAACTAATTTTGTCCAATGGTTGATGGAATGCATTTCTTCTCCATCGTATTCCCTGGGTGTTAGTGGCAACATGCATGGGTTCTTCAAAGGTAAGTGTAATGCCCTGCTTTTTCCAGCGCGTCATAAATTGGGACAATTCTAGAACAATAAATTTTTTGCTTTCAAATTATTCCTAAATCACATCATTCCTCGTATCCGTCCCAGAATTCCCATACATTTATCTCAAAAGAGAATTATTATACACATTAAATGCAGAAGCAAGGATCAAACCTGATATCTTAACAATGATCATAAATCAATTCTTACATCTTAATTCCTCAACATAACTTAATACAAAGCATAAGTTCTCAACTAACATTAACCCTAAATAAAGTTATACATCTTCATGCTTTCAAAACGTCCAGAATTCAAAGTAGCAGAACTTAAATACATGGGCTATATTACATACATTCCATTCATCATTCACTCTGCTAAGTGTCATTTCATGCCTCATTCATCCTCGTATCTGCTACAATCTTTATCTGGAACGTTTGAATATTTTAGGGGCAAAGCTCAAGTTAGATGATAAATCATCTAAGTAAAGGTATAAAAAACATATTTCGTGCATGAATGCAATGTCTTATTTCATCGTAAGGGTCAACTGCACCCTTCATGCTACTCACCATTTTTGCGGCCACCTCTTTCGAAGTCGGGGTGTGTGGGGGCACCCTTGGTAAAGCAGCGGTGCCAATTCATACTCCTTATGGCCAAAATGTATGTGATCAATGATATCAACGTGTACATATGCATTTCATATCATGTCATGTATGTAGTCTACATGATGGATACATATCAAAGCATGTCAATATGATAAAAGCATTCCCGATGATCGGGTTGTTAAACATAAATCACTTACGAACCAAGAATTTTTCATAAAACTGAATCCAGTTGGGAAGTACCACTTACCTTCTCAAGCTTATCAGACTATCTCGATATCCGTGTATTGCCTTGAAAAACGTGCATCGCCTCAATTTGCAAGCCAACCTCAAAATTCGCATAAGACACTTCAACTTAAACCTTAAAGTATCCTAATCACCATATTTGATTAAATAAGAATTAAAACTTATTTTTTCCTAATTTCTTGCATTTTATTTATTTTTCTCTCTATTTCTTACTATTTTTCCTCAATAAATTCAAACTAAATATTTTTTAAATATTTTCTCGTATATTTCACTATGAAAATTCATAAAATAATATTTCTAAATTTTTGAAATTTTATAGAAAATTTTACTTACTAGCCTCTTAGGCTTTCTTGGTATGCGTGCCATATCCTCAAAATGTGTGCCCAAACCATTTTCTCGCCCAAAATCTCCTTTTTCTTATTTTCCATAATTTTTTCTAAGATTTTTCTATATTTTCTTTCCTTTTCTTTCTTTTTCTCTTTCTTTTCTTCTTTTTCTTTTTTTTTTCTTCTTCTTATCTTCTCATCCTTCTTCTTCTTCCCGCGCCTGTAACTCTTGCACAGCGCGCAATAGCCATGCGGCCACCGCCGCTTGGCTCTCCGTCGACCTCCACCCAGCCTCCTCATCTGCGCTAGACCACTGCCGAGCTGCATGATGCCCGCAACTGCCTATGGTAGCCTCCTCTGTTTCGCGTCCAGCAACGAAGTTCACAGCCATGGCCGCCTGCAACTTACCCACATGGGGCCGCCGCTTGCCTCGGCCTCTATCGAGCCCACCAGTCATCGTCGCACACCCCCATTGCCATCGCGACTGCTCCTTGCTCGCTGGCTTGCCTTCTTCCGTGCGGCTATGGTTGCCGAACAACAGCTTTGCTATTGCTGCCATGGCCGATTTCGGCCATTCCAGGCGACCCTCTTAGCTCCAGTACTCTCTCTCTCTCGATCTCACGAGCTCTCTCTACCTCTCTCTCGTCCATTGCTCTCCCTTTCTAAACTCTCTACAACTCTTTCTGATTGCTTGCCTTTTGTTTCCATTCTTCATCTCTATTTATAGGCCCACGCCGCAGCCTCACGCCCACCTCGCCATTCCTCAAGACATCTCTCAATGCATGCAAACCCTTCCAAACTTGCAGAGGCGTGGCTGATTTGGAGTTGCAAGGCATGGGTGAGTTGTAGAGGAATGGCTGTTGTAATATTTGAGAATGTTGGGTTATATAAGAAATAGTATTTAATTAAAAAAATCGAATTTTGAGAAAAATAAGTATTAGAATAGCTCGATAAATTGATCGAATCGATCGTCGGGAGTACCCTGGAGCCGAGATGCCTAAAGAAAATGATATGACAATGTCGAGTAAATTGAGATATAATTTATGACATCGAAAGAATTTGGGTCGGGAATAGTTTTCGGTACAGCTAAAAATACAGCTTCGAGATAGGCTGTAAAACCGAATTGTTATTGGGGGCCTCCAAAAAGACAACGGAACCCCGAGGGTATACATATTTGATATGTACAGCAACCCTTCAGAGGTTTCAGGAAGAAACTAATGGGTTTGGGGCTAAAACAAAGATTCGGGCCAAAGTGCAGTTTACCGAATTAGCCGGAGAGAGGCCGAGATGGCGAGTTTTTGGAATCTTCCAAGAAGAAATGAAATTTTTTAGGACTTGAGGGATGTATTGGCAATATTGGAAAGTTCATGGGCTTTGTGAAAATTGGCCAAGGCATAAGAGACAAAGTTAGTTGGGCAAAAGTGCAATATTTGAAACTTGAAGCTAGGAAGCTTCCTGCCATGGCCGAGGGACCAATCTGGTCGCCGAACAGCGCCTATCGACAGTTGGGAATGGAGCCAAATGGGTCAGAGATTGCTTTGGGTCGGGTTTGGGTCGACAATAGGGCTTGAAGTGTTCGGATTTGATGGATTTCTGACCAAGTTTTCGGTCGGATTTTGGAAGCTCCAAAAGGATGTTTTGTGGTCGGATTTTGGTGAGATTAGGTCGATCCAGGGGCTGTAGGAGCCTCAGAGGGGTCGGTTTAAGCATCCTTGAGCGTTTGGAAGCTCGGGGTCGCCTATAAATAGAGATAGTTGAGAAAAGAAAGAAAATTAATTTTGTAGATCGGTGAGTTTGTGAATGAATTGAGAGCAGTAGATAAGGGGCTTTTGTTGCCCATGTCTCAAGCTTCATTTCTGCCAAATTTGAGCTATTTTGGTTGACATTGAGGGAGATCCGAAGTTTCATCGGAAAAACGAGTTTCGTCGGAAAATCACTTGGAGCAGTATGAAAATAGCTCGATTTGTAGGATTTTTTGGTACCATCTTGTAGAGGGAGAAGAGAAGAAGGCGTAGGAACAAATGGGGGGGAAAACGGAGTTCGGAGGAGGGAGAAATCACGATTAAACCAGTGGCAGCCGCTGAACCTCGCGAAGAAGATGACTGGCGCGTGTGGAACACGCACCAGTAGCAGGCCGAGAGTGGGGCGCGTGAGCCAACTTCGACCGGAGCGTGAGGGCGCGTCCAAGCTCCAAAAATTGTGAAATAAATTGATAAATTCCTCTAAATTCGAGATCTAGGTTCTGTAGAAAAAGATTTGAATTTGGAGTTCTCTAGGTCTCAATTCTAGCATCAAAGTGCCTCGTTTTGCATGAAAACGCACCATCCGGGTAGGTCCAGTATTTTTCCTATGATGTTCATAGATTATTATGATTTGTTGTGAATAAAGATTGGAGGAAATAACTTTGGAGGGATTTATTTGGATTTTTAGAGGCCAAAAATGGAAGAAAATAGAGAAAATATGGAAATTATGAGAAAAATAGGTTTCTGATTATTATATGTTGATTAGGGTGCCTTGAGGATTAAAGTGATGTAATTTGTGCAAATTTTGAATTTGGCACGAAAATCGAGGTCGGGCACTCAAACCGATGCAGTGCGCGTTTTTCGAGGTATCCTAATATTTTGTCAAGGGTGAGTTTTCCTACTTGCATGCAACATGGTTTTAACCTGTGATGGTTGGTTTCACAAGGATTTGTCCCAAAATGTTTTAAGCATGTGCATTGAATTTTGTGATAAATTGTGTACATGAAATGCTATTACATATGATGCATTGAGTTATGTTTTGTGGCATTGGCGTGTTTTTATGGGATGTCAACTTGGGATGTTATCCAGATAGTGTAGTTGGGAGTCCCCAAGTGTGTTTGCCAAATAGGGGTATCTCGAGCTGTGTGCTCGGATGACCACCTCAGTTTTTATGTCGGACTTGGTGGTGAGGGAAGTTGCACTA
The DNA here is from genome assembly GCA_036245055.1 of Diospyros kaki. Taxonomy (NCBI): domain Eukaryota; kingdom Viridiplantae; phylum Streptophyta; class Magnoliopsida; order Ericales; family Ebenaceae; genus Diospyros; species Diospyros kaki. The sequence goes on from BSEG01000010.1 coordinate 10,191,289, forward strand.
GGGTAACGGGTTGTACATATGGGATGAGGTGTCAACTTATGACGTGACACTTGAAGTGACAACACTAGGGAAGCATGCCAAGGGAAAATACCCAGTTTGTCGACTTGGGCTGAGAGTGGACACCACCCTTGTGAATCGACGAATGGCGGGGCTGAGAGTGGACACCAACCCGGACCGGCAGTATGGCGGGGCTGCGAGTAGGTAGGACCCCATGAGGCCCTTGCGTAGTAGTATTGTTTCCAATGTGGACGTGGATTCCCAGGATTGGTGTTGATCATCATTTGGCCAGGATTTGTGTTGACATGTGCTCCGTAAGCTTCTGAGCGGGGACGTAATGATGACGGGGTGATTCCCGGGTTCATGCATTGACGTTGCTCCCTCTTAAGTCAGGATTGTATTATGCCAATGTGTCGTTGTTATTGTGTTGCCTTTAGAGAGTTGCATTTTCCCCGGTTAGGGTTAAGTGCTGTGTGGGATTCTCTTGGGCTGGGTTTTGTCATGATTTTATGTTATTTCATATCTTGCATATATTCATGAAAATATTTTTGAATTCTCACGTAGATGATTCAACATCTAATGTTTGGACTTTTGTCCCTAGAATATTGAACGTTCCAGGTGAAGGTAGCAGTGCAAAAGGGAAATGAATTGCCGAGGATTGGCGGCAACTTGTAGGTGGATCGTAGCATGTATTTTGGATTATATGCTTTCCATTATGATGATGTCATGTTAAACAATGGTACAGTTTTGGATATTATATATGAGATGATTTCAGATTATGTATTACATCAGGTTTCGATCTAACTTCCGCATTTGTTTATTGATGATGTTACCTGTCTTAGCTTGATTTTTTAAGTTTGATATGCTGAGAAGGTAATTGGAATTGTCGGGGAAGTTATGGATTTAAGTGTTATGTAGTGGAAGTGCATGTCTAGGAAAGTTCTGGCTAAGGAAAGATTTGGTACTTAAGTGTGTTCGTTTGTGACCCATCTCTCTTTCCTGGGAACTTACCTGGTATACTATTCACATACAGAAGCTTATATTACATATTTATGGAAAAAAAAATATATCCCCTTGGTTTGAGTGGGGTGTTACAGCTGCCATCCCACACGCGCACGCACGAAATCTATATATATATATATAATTATATATTACATCGATATATTTACACATTAAACCCCAAATTTCATCCCCATTACACTTGTGCAATTCCCTAATTGCAACTATGCCCTTAAACCACAAATTAATTTGCATTACAATACCGAAATGCTAAAATTAATAACTTCAAAGTTACTCGATAATGACGATTTGGCCCCAGTGTCCTCACCGGCCTATTGTTTCATCCCGAAACCATTGAAGGGTTGTTTATTATAAAAAACTGGAGCCCCCTCAGGCTTCTGTTGACTTCCCAGAAGTCTTTTACAACGATTCGATTTTGCAGCTTAAATAACAGCTGTATTTTAGCTCTACTGAAAACCGTTCCCGATCCGATTTCTTTCGATACCATAAATCCTATCTCGGGATGGTCATCAATGCCGTATCATTTTTCTTAGATAATTTCACTCCGAGGCATTCCCTGCAGTCGATTCGGTACTTATAAGTACTATCAAGCCAATTTTTGATATTCTAAATTTATTTAAATTACGTGACAACCTTATATCGAAACAGGGTCTTACAGTAAGAAAAGGCTAAGGCAAGGGGATCTACTTTCACCATTCATCTTTGTCCTTTTCTTTGAGAGTTTTTCATGGCCTTTGAAGGTTGCCACTGCCAATTTTGGTTTTAATTTCCATCTAAAATGCTACAAGCTCAAGATTACTCATCTTGCTTTCATAGATGACCGTATTCTCTTTGTTATGGTGACCCTATCTCGATCAAAATCATGATGAAGTGTCTTTCGAGTTTTGGGGATAGATTGGGGTTGCGAGTTAATGCTCTTAAATCCAATCTCTTCTTAGCGGGGGTTGAGGGGCAGGATCTTGAGTCCATTTAGATGATTGCCGAAGTCCCTCTCCGTGTGATGCCTTTTTGTTACCTTGGTATTCCCCTTGCTTCTGTAAGGCTCAAAGTGATTCACTATGTGCCACTCATTGACAAGATCTTAGACCAGATAAAGGCTTGGACGTTGGCATCTCTCTCATATGCAGGTAGGGCTAAACTCACCCGAGCAGTGTTGCAAGGGGTGGAGTGCTTTTAGCTTTCTATTCTCCCCATCTTGGCCAGGGTCATAGGCAGGATTTATCAACTTTACAGGCTCTTCTTATGGAGATCGCATCACCCTCTCGTCCCTTGGAAGGATGTTTGTCTTTTGAGGATGGAAGGTGGTTTAGGGCTCAAGAACTTGAAGAGTTGGAACTCGGCCCTGATGATCAAGGTCTTATGGAATATCCACATGAAAAAGGATTCTCTTTGGGTGTGGTGGATAAGCCATGAGTATCTTAGGGATGGTTCTATTTGGGAATAGTCTTTGAGGAAGAAAGACGCTCCATTCCTCAAGGAGTTGGTGACCATAAGGGATGAGTTGTGCCTTGGTAAAGGCTCAGCGACTGCGACTATTCGAAAATTCAACAGCTAGGACAATGGGGGCAGGTTGGATACTACCAGTGTATATGAGCATTTTCGACCCAAAGGCCATATGAAGCTTGGGCACTAGACGTATGGAGTTCATGTATAACCCCAAAGCACTCTTTTATCATGTGGTTGGGAGCTAAATCGTGTCTACTTACCAAAGACAAGCTGAGATATCTGGACATTAATCCCTCGTGTGCCTTTTGTGGTTATATTAATGAATCGGTGCAACATATTTTCTTCTAGTGTGTGTTGAGTGCGAACGTTTGGAGGCAGATCTGGACGTGACTAGGCATCTTTAAGAGTATGTCTTCAATCCCTAGTGCCCTTAAATGGCTCAAAAAGGAAGCTAAAGGGACTCCTTAGCACAACAAAGCCAAGAAAATTGAGCTAGCTTGCATTGTTTACCACATGTGGACAGCAAGAAATCGTCTCAATTTTGAAGGCCTTAGACTGAATGTGGACAACATCATCAAACGGATAAAACACATGTATACATGGTCATTTTTATTTTGTATTCTCATATTTTAGTCTAATATGAGTCTATTGCTTTGGGCCAATAATTTCTGTATCCTTTGTTTGCATGGGTATGCCTAGTGTTTCCTATACATTTTGATCAATATACACATTTACTTACCGATTAAAAAAAAAAGATGCGCGTGAATGCTTTGAGGGAATAGGAATTTATTTTGATTGCATCCATAGCGACGGTGACAAGGGCTACCAACAAAACTTAAAGTAAAATACATATAAATTAAAGTTATGATATAAAAATTTAAAAATATGATCACATAACCCTTAATAGATTTAAAAGTGTATTAATTAATATTAATTATTCTATAATTAAAATTTTATGTGACAATATTAATACAAATTTATGATAAAAGTAAAATAAAACTCATCAAATATTTAAATCTTGTTAATATATTAAAATAGGATAGTTTGTCAAATTATTTTGTCAAGTGATGATCAATAGTGAGATATTTTCCTTCCACAACTTACATCAAGGGAGAGATAGTGGCAATATTATACTTAATGCTTTGGTTTGATAAAATATATTTAATGATTTATTGTTTCAATACTAAATGAAACATTTAATATAATACATTATTAAACGTTTCTTCACAATATATGATGTATCATAAATTGGAACAAAACCTTTCAAAATTCTATAATTTTATGCAAAGTTCCAATATAGTTAATTAATAGTATGAAGTGCATTGATAAAATATATTTCAATAATTGATAATTTACTGTTTCAATGTAATAGTTTCTGTGTATAAATAAAAAATTCAAGTCAAAATTTTCTATTTTCCATAATACTTTCATATTGCAATTTATGAAATTAATATCCTTTTAAAGTAAAATTTTAAAATATGAATGAAAAAGTTGATTTTGTCAATCAAATTAACACTAGCAAAACGCAATAGAAATTGAAGTCTTTGGGAGATTCGATACTATGAAGAAAAGTTAGAAATCTATAGCATTAAGATTATTTTCACGAATGAACAAATTTTTTTATATAAATTTAATGTTAATTGTTAATATAATATCTTTTGTTTTTGTATAAATTATTTAAAATTTTGCCACCAAATTCATAGGGTGAAAAGATTCATACAATAATCAAGCATTCGTTGGTTTGATCTTTCAAAATATTAGTTCATTAAGGACAATTGTATTTTATGTGTAATTTTATAATTGAATATAAGAATGTAAAATACAAGATTACAAGCTACAAACAAGTAAATGCTAAATTTTATGTCAAAAACAAATGTAGATGTTGTACGTGAAAGCGATGAAATGCCACATAAGTGTATACAATCTTAAACCCACCAAGCTGACTACCAGATTCATTCAAATAGAAGTTGGAGAATGCTAGAATGAAACAACAGAAGCTGAATCCCACCGCCAGCGCTGGGAGTTGTACCATTGTGCAAAAGTACTTCACAGCAGCAATGGGTCATGGAGTCAGCTGTATGCTTTATTTTTAATGGATTTTAAGGTACAATTGTGACTTACAACAGATTATTAATGGATTTTGGAGCGGGGACGGCCGGGGAGAAATGACTATAAATAAGGGTCTCTGCCCTAGCAAGCAGTGTTTGTGTAGTAGTGCTTTCTTGCTCACCCACTCTGCTGCTCTACCTACATTGTTACATGTTCACTGTTTTAATTTTTTTTTTACATTCCATTTATTTTTTCTTTTTTTCAAATGTCTCAACCAAGCTTGAAAGTACACAGATATGGACACGGACACCAACACTGACATAAGAAACGAAATAAATTTAAAAAATTAAGATACGAGAACAAGATAATATATATTATGTTATTATTTGTATATAATTATGAAAAATATAATTCATAAATTTAAAATCCATATAATTATATAAATAATTAAAATAGTTACAAAAAGTTCATTATTAAATCTGCATAATAATATAAAATATAAGTTACTTTTAAAAATTGCTCAACTTTTTACCCAAAAAAAAAAAAACCTACACAATGTCTATAATTGTCAGATAGCATATTTAGAATGTCGGACACATATTCATAATTTTTTTTATTCTTTTTAATAAAATCACATCAAACGTTCTTGAAATTGTGTCAATATTGTGTTCGAATTCGACAACATGAACATGGACAAGTCCCCTTTCCCGACGTGTACGTGCTACTTACGTCTAAATTCTCGATTAATTAATTAAATACTCACATTATCGATGCAAAACCAAAAGCACCATTCACCCCTATCCTACCCATTTGTTTCCACACAAAAAAAGCTATGTATAATATTTTACTTTTCCGTCAATTTTAGTTTCACGTAGATCTTATTTAGATATTCAATTTTGATATTTTAATAAAATAAGATCTTAAACCAACAGCAAAATAAAATCCCTTGATTTAAGTGAAAGGGAATGTCAAATCTCATATTAGTTAGCGATGACATGCCACATAAGTGTATACAACCTTAAACCCACCCACCAAACTGAATGCCAGATACATACAAATAGAAGTTGGAATATGCTAGAATTAAACAATAAGTTTCATTGGTACCCAGTACAAGGTGAATCCCATCGCCAGTTGTACCAGTGTACAAAAATACTTCACAGCAGCAATGGATCATGGAGTCAGCTGTTTGCTTTTCCCATAATCCAAAATCCCAGCTCTCGACCTCCAAAATTAGAGAAACAAGGAACTAACTAGGCTTTATATGCTTGCAAATTCAATCAAACGAGAAATTTTCATAGTTGGTTGTTGTGATTCTGACCATGCTGTTGATATAGATAAACACTTATTTACGATTGGTTATATGTTCAATTTAACAAAGGCACATGTCAGTTGGAAGTTTATTTTACAATCTACAGTTGCTCTATTTACCACAAAACCAGAGCACATGGCAGTTACAGAGGCTGTGAAGGAAGTAATTTGACTTTATGGGTAACTTGATGAATTAGGAATTGGTCAGAAGTACATCAAGGTACATTGTGACAGTCATAGTGTTATTCACTTAGCAAATAATCAAATTTATCATGCAAAGACAAAACATATCAACGTAAGATATTACTTTATATAGGAAATTCTGGAAGAACGAGAGATACATTTTCAAAATATCCGAACCACTAAAAATCTTGCTTATATGATGACTAAGGTTGTGACAGCGGTCAAGTTCCAACATTGTTTGAACTTGATTAATATTCCTAGTATTTGAAGTTGGCGCTTTAAAGCACATTTGAAGACATATTGATGATAGCTTCTTTGAAGAGAATTGAGGAATTTGGTTAGGATTTGAAAAATTCACCAAGGTGGAGATTTGTTGATTTGGCTATTTTTAAATCCCACATCAAAAGATGTGGGTCATGGGGGGCTCTCTTTCTGCTATAAATAAGCTCTCTCCCCTCCTATGTATATTCACCCACAATTGTATTTCTTTCCCCCCCTCTCTCTCTCTCTTTGTATTTTTCTCTTTGAAGTTAGTGAAATATTATTTGGTGGTGTCCAAGCACATAGACCAAGTTGATCGAATCTCGTTAATTTATGATATTCTATTTATTTTTACATTCAATAATTTTTATCGAATACTATTTATGGTGAGGTTGATTTTGGGAAAAATAGCTCGATTTTCCCAACACTAGTTGCTACCATTGTAGCGAGTGCAATTTTGTGCACCTACTTTAACGTAGGTGCATGTTACCTTCGTTAATTTGAAGGTTATATTTGTAAATTTGGCCACCTTCACGTCTTTGCCATTTTTCAATTTTCGAACAAAAGAAAGAAATATTAGATTTTAGGCAACCTAATACAATTTGTCCCCCACAATTTCTTCCTCAGATATTCTCTCTCTCTCCCCCACCCGCCCAATGCAATTTGTCCCCAACCATTTCTTCCTCACTCATTCTATCTCTCTCTCTCTCTCTCTCTCCCTCACCCGCCCATCCATTTTCTCACTACCAACGTCTCCCCAATCGGCCAGTTGGTTCGCCGCCTTCACCTACCAGTTGCCCTCACCCGCTGGCCATGTCTTTCTCTCTCTCTCTCCCACGACCGACCGTCGCCCAACCCGCCAACCACATTGCCAGCCACGTCTCTCTCGCTCTCTCCTGCTCGTCCAACTGCGTCTCCATCGATCCCAATCTAGAAGGAGGTAAGTCTTCTAGTTTTATTAGCCATTATTTTGCATTTTTGTGGGGTTTGACCGAAAGTTAAAGTTTAGATCTACGGAGATTCAGTCGTTAGATTGTCTGATTTTTGGGTATGTTGGTTGATGTGAATAAGGGTGTCGGGTGGTTACCTCTAATCATCGAAAACTACGGGCCACTATGGCCGGCAACGATTAGCAGTGTAACGACCCGATCGAGCGATAGGAAGGACTGGAACAACTTACCCTGATGCGCCTACACGAACTTCCCAGGGGGTCACCCATCCTTGGATTACCCCAGGTTAAGCACGCTTAACTTGGGAGTTCTTTGCCAACATTCAGCCCAAAAGGTATCCAGCTGGTGTCGTTTCCTTTCTTACACTATCCTCGATATATTCTAACTTCTCTGGGCTCTCGGGGTATTACATTCTCCCCCTTTAAGCACATGACGTCCTCGTCATGCGACCTTACAACCGGTCCCAGATCTTCCCCCGTGCATAGCCGATGTGGGATTCGCCTAAGGTGCCTACACGCACCCCCCATAGGGGCCTCACACCCCTTCGGGACTCAGCCTCCTCGCTGAGGTTTGCCCCACCACCGCGCTCAGAGGCTCGGGGGTCGACTCTGATACCACCTGTAACGACCCGATCGAGCAATAGGAAGGACCGGAACAACTTACCCTGATGGGCCTACACGAACTTCCCAGGGAGGTCACCCATCCCTGGATTACCCAGGTTAAGCACGCTTAACTTGGGAGTTCTTTGCCAACATTCAACCCGAAAGGTATCCAGCTGGTGTTGTTTCTTTTCTTACACTATCCTCGATATATTCTAACTTCTCTGGGCTCTCGGGGTATTACAGGCAGTGTATTTTTTGTGGGGTTTGGTTGAAAGTTCATCGTTAGATCTACGAAGATTCAACCGTTGGATTGTATTGGTTTTTAGGTATGTTGGTCGATGGGGATAAGGGTGTAGGGTGGTTGGCTCTGATCACCAAAAACAGCCGGCCATGGTTTTTGGCGGCAACTTGCAGTGCATATTTTTGGGGGTTTTGTCGAAAGTTTAAGTTTAAGATCTACGGTTTAATTTGTGGGGGTTGGCCACCAGCCGCTCACCTATTTCTATAACTCTGTTTTGATCAAATGGATTAATTTTTTGTCATTTTTTGTTTCAAATTTGTCGATTGCAAGGGAAGCCTTGATTCAGATTTGCCAATTCCATTTTTTGTTATAGATTTGATCAAAATTTTCTATTTCGGTATGTAAATTGAGTACTTGAAAAGCTAGATATTAGATGTCAAATTTTGTTATTTGGGTTGTAAATTTAGTACCAGAAAAGATATATTTCATATAATGCAATTAATTTCATATTTTGGAATTTTATCAATTTCATATTTTGTAATGGTTGTGATTCTTATTATTATATGAAGAATGAATCAGAATGGATCATTTTATGTTAAGCAAGCATTTCACCTGAAATTGATTTGTATTTGTAGAGCAAAAATTTAATTTTTTTCAAAAAATATGTGATGGCGAGATGGATAACGTTTTGCCTTACTAAATTTTTTGTTATTTTTTTTTTTTTGGCTCATTGCGCTTCATGTGAATGATACATTGAATGTTATAATTAAAAATAAAAATATTTAAAATTAAATTATTTATAAATATAGAGCCATTCAAATTATTTCCTACCTCAAAAACAGTAATCCATCCCCTGGTTTCTTTCATCATAACCATAAGGCTCAGAGCCTCTATTATCAAAATGGATAGAAAAAGCAAATGAATAGGATAATGTGACCTATTATGAGATCTACCAAGTTATACAAACAGTATGTGAGTCCTCTAAGTGAGCCAGTCTCAATCCAAAAAGACTAATTATGAAATGGTATATCATGGCACAAAAGACTAATTATTTGTGCCAGTAGAGAAGCACATTATTATACATCCATCAAATAATTATACATGCGGCTGCAAGAGATGTTTTCTCTCTTTTTTAAATTTATAAAAATTTAACTGTTAAATTTAATTTATTTTTGTGTATGTTAATTCGTTTAATTTGATATTTTTAATGATAAATTCTAATTTTAATCAGAATGATAAAAATTAAAATAATTATGAATAAAATAATATTTAAACATTTCCGTCTTCCTATCTTCAATTATTTTTTTACTACAATCCGACTACATTTGCTAGCAATTATAATTTATTCTCCAGCCACATAAACATGTGAAATTTATCTCGAATTTCTCACATAATTAAATAAAAAAATAAATTATGTTATCACAAAGTAAATCTTATTCGCAACCAAATCATTACCATCGTCAACACATAAGAAAAACAATAAAGGAAATAGAAAAAAAAACAAAGCAAATATAAAAATTAAAGCAGAAAAAAGAAAAATATATAAATGTAAGTGCGACTCGCCGGGTGACTCGGTTGGGGCGGACGACAGCGGTGGGTGGGGGCGAGGGCAGGCGAAGGGGTCAGGGGGGAAATCGTGGTGTTGTGCGAACGATGATGGGTGTCGTCCAAGCGACAGTGTGGTGGGTGCGGGCAGTTTCTCGCAGAGGGAAAGGCGAGAATGGGCGGGGGCGACCTGCTAGGGGCTACCGCGGAAGGAGGGGTGACGTCGGGTAGGGGCGAGGCTCTGCGAGAAGATGGTGTGGGGGGGGCTATGGTGGTTCGAGAGGCTGGGGGAGGGGGGCAACAACCATTTGTGGTCGATGGTAGGGGCGACCAAGCGAGGCGGTGCTCGCAGCAGCTGGGGGGCAATGGACGGCAAATGCTACTCGCAATGGATGGGTGACCCTTGGGAAGTTCACGTAGGCTCATTAGGGTAAGTTGATCTAATCCTTTCTATCGCCTAATGCAAGATGTTACACCAAAAGATCAAGGGAAAAGAATACCTTTGAAATCCATGACTAGTGAAAAAAAACCTAGTTGAATAGCCAGCACAAATGCACAAACCTCAAGCCATATCTTCCTCTTCTTCCCTTCTATCGTGTCTGAGTTGGTTCTCAATGGGTAGAAGGCAATGTTATAGATTCAATAGAGAGAAGAGGGGACCTAGCCTCCTACTTATAATGCTAGTAGAATTATACCCATCATAAAACATTATTGGGCCTTCCCTTATTCCACAAATCAAAGATAAATGGGTCTAAATCCATAAAGGTGCACCAAGACCAACATACTAATTATGATCACATATAATCCATTAGATCTCCAGGCAATATTAAGCTCCAGCCAATTTTTTCCTCTTCTCCTCTTTATGATTTTATTGATTTTGTCATTTTCCCTCTATAATAATCCTAGTTTGTAATAGGGCGGCGTTAAAGTAGTCATTGCAAAAAGTTTTGAATGGATCCATCATAGTAATTTGGAGGGAATGGGAATTATTCCATTATGCTTCAAGGCTGGTCAGGATGCCGACCCCCTTAGACTGACGGGTCATGAAGGTTATACTATTGACCTCCCAAGCAAAATCGATGAGATTAGACCTGGTCAAGATGTTACTGTCAGGACAGACACCAAAAAATCTTTCACCTGAACTATTTGCTTTGATACTGAGGTACCTCCTACTTTCTCTTGTTTGGTTTTATTACCATTACATTGAAAGACAATTTTGTAGGCAAAGTCTCGTTATGAATGAAACATAAAAATTAAAAGGCAAGAAACATTGACATAGAGAGGCAATCTGCATGATTATGAAATTAGTTTGTTTCTTCATGTTCAGAATGTAGGAATATTACTGTGTTGCTAGGAAATTAGTTGTCCAATGTCAAAGGAATTCCATCTTAGCTTAAAAAAAAATCTCTATGTACTTGAGGCATAGGCAAATCCTTCCGACCACCCTCTCCCAAGCAGCAACTACACAGCAAACATTGACCCCATTATGTGGGGTCAGCAACAGAAATTCTGTCATGCCAATCATTTTTATGTATGACTATATCTTCTATAAAGTTATCTTCCATTTCATCCACTCTTCCAAGGAGCCTCTATCAATTTTCTTCTGAAAAAATCCTTCTTAATCATGTCAAACATATTTTATCTTCAATAAAAGTCATTTTAATTTTATTACAAATGATCTCATTTTAATTTTATTTTTTCTTATATGGCTGTACATCCATCATAACTTTCTCATCTCCATTACAATCATATTTTACACATTATGCTTTATTACCCAACAATTTGTGTGATAAAACAAATTTACTCTTGTAATTATCGTCTAAATTTTTTTCGTTTAGATTTGAACATGTCTTACCATCATGTAAAATGTCAAAGGGACTTTTCCATTTTAACCTTCCTAAGTTTTTTTTGGGGGGAGGGGGGGCTCATTTAAGCTTCCCACTTTAATTCTATAAATAACATCCTAGATATCTAAATTCATCTTTTTCCCTTGGGATGACTTGCTTTTTAAGTTTCACCATAACATCATCTATACTTGTACCTCTTGATAAATTTACATTCCATATATTGAGTTTCCAATTTGCCTCACATAAAACCTCTAACATTCTAAGATATTCCTTTATATCTCCAAGTTTAGTACTACTTACTTATCCTTTAATCTCTAAACCCCAAACTCCACCAATAAAAAAAGAAAAATGATGGGGTTTACTTATCCTTTTAGTAATACTTATTTATCCCATACCATTTCTTCCTCAAACATTCTCTCTCTCTCTCCCCCACCCGCCCAATGCAATTTGTCCCTAACCATTTTTTCCTCACTCATTCTCTCTCTCTCCCTCACCCGCCCATCCATCTTCTCATGACCGACGTCGCCCCTACTAGTCAGTCGGTTTGCCACCTTCACCCGCTAGTCGCACCATCGCCCTCACCTGGCCACGTCTTTCTTTCTCTCTGCCACAACCAACCGTCGCCTGCACCCGCCAATTGCACCAACGATCGCGTCTCTCTCGCCTGTCCGACTATGTTTCCATAGATCCTGATCTAAAATGAGGTAAGTCTTCTAGTTTTATCAGCCATTATTTTGCGTTTTTTGTGGGGTTTGGCCGAAAGTTAAAGTTTAGATCTACGGAGATTTAGTCATTGGATTGTTTGGTTTTTGGGCATGTTCGTCAATAGGGATAAGGGTGTCGGGTGGTTGTCTTTGATCGCCGAAAATCGTCAGCGATGACTGGCAGTGAGTTTTTTGTGGGGTTTGGCCAAAAGTTCATCTTTAGATCTACGGAGATTTAGCCGTTGGATTGTGCTAGTTTTTGGGTATGTTGGTCGATGGGGATAAGGGTATAGGGTGGTTGCCTCTGATCGCCAAAAATCGCCGGCCACAGTTTCCTGTGGCGACTGGCAGTGCGTATTTTTGGGGGTTTTGTTGAAAGTTTAAGTTTAAGATCTACTGATTAATTTGTGGGGGTTGGTCGCCAGCCGCTCACCTGTTTCTATAACTCTATTTTGATCAAATGGATTAATTTTTTGCCATTTTTTGTTATAGATTCGTGAATATTAAGGAAAGCCTCGAAACAAATTTGCCAATTCCATTTTTTGTTATAGATTTGATCAAATTTTGTTATTTGGGTATGTAAACTTGAAAAGCTAGATATTAGATGTTAAATTTTGTTATTTGGGTTGTAAATTTAGTACCTGAAAATATATATTTCATTTAATGTAATTAATTTCATATTTTGGAATTTTATCAATTTCATATTTTGTAATGGTTGTGATTGTTATTATGATACGAAGAATGAATTAGAATGGATCATTTTATGTTAAGCAAGCATTTCACCCGAAATTTGATTTGTATTTGTAGAGCAATAATTTATTTTTTTCAAAAAATATGTGATGGCGAAATGGATAACGTTTTGCCTTACTAAATTTTTTGTTATTTTTTCTTTTATTTGGCTCATTCCGCTCGATGTGAATGATACATTGAATGTTGTAATTAAAAAAAAGATATTCAAAATTAAATTATTTATAAATATAGAGCCATTCAAATTATTTCCTACCTCAAAAACAGTAATCCATCCCCTGGTTTCTTTCATCATAACCATAAGGCTCAGAGCCTCTATTATCAAAATGAACAGAGAAAGCAAATGAATAGGATAATGTAACCTGTTATGAGATCTACCAAGTTATACAAACAGTATGTGAGTCCTCTAAGAGAGCCAGTCTCAATACAAAAAGACTAATTATGAAATGGTATATCATGGCACAAAAATTATTTGTGTCAGTAGAGAAGCACATTGTTATACATCCATCAAATAATTATACATCCGGCTGCAAGAGATGTTTTCTCTCTTTTTTAAATTTATAAAAATTTAACTGTTAAATTTAATTTATTTTTGTGTATGTTAATTCGTTTAATTTGATATTTTTAATGATAAATTCTAATTTTAATCAGAATGATGAAAATTAAAATAATTATAAATAAAATAATATTTAAACATTTCCGTCATCCTATCTTCAATTATTTTTTAACTACATTCCGACTACATTCGCTAGCAATTATAATTCATTCTCCAGCCATATAAACGTGTGATATTTATCTCGAATTCATCACATAATTAAATAAAAAAATAAATTATGTTATCTCAAAGTAAATCTTGGTCGCAACCAAATCATTACCATCGTCAACACATAAGAAAAACAACAAAGGAAATAGGAAAAAAAAAAAAAACAAAGCAAATATAAAAATTAAAGCAGAAAAAAGAAAAATATATAAATGTAAGTGCGACTTGCCGGGTGACCCGATTAAGGCAGACGGCGGCGGCAGGCGAAAGGGTCGGGGGGAGGGGGAAATAGCGGTGCGGTGCGAGCGGTGATGGGTGCCGTCCAAGCGACAGTGTGATGGGTACAGGAAGTTTCTCGCAGAGGGAAGGGCGAGAATGGGTGGGGATGACCTGTTGGGGGCTACGGTGAAGGAGGGGAGGGGCAACGACGGGTAGGGGCGAGTCGCTGTGAGCGGCTGTTAGAGGGGCTATGGCAGTTAGAGAGGCGATGTGAGAAGTGGGGCAATGACCATCTGTGGCTGGTGGTGGGGGCGACCAAGCGAGGCGGTGTTCGCAGTAAGGGGCGACAAACAGCAAATGCTACTCGTGACAGTGGGGAAGGGCAATGACAATGCGCACAGTGGTGGTGGGGTGACGATTTGAGAGAGAATGGTGGGTTTGAGATAGAGTGTGTAGGAGAGATAGTGAAAGGAGGGAGAGAGAGAGTGAAAATAGACAAGAGAGAAAGAGAATGAGGGAGGGAGAATCAATGAATGAGGACGAAGAAGGATGGCCGGGCAAATACATTGGGCCACGCAAAATTAAGCCATTTGTTTTGTCCAAAAATTGAAAAAAGGTGAAGATGGGAAAGCTAGCAAATTGACGAATTTGTCCTCTGAATTGACGAAGCTAACGTGCACCTTTGTTAAAGAAGATGCACAAAATCGCACTCCATTGTAGTGCTAGACCTTATTCGACACTAATTGAACCTATTGTAGGGTTGATTTTAAATAGGTAACGAATACCTATAAGGGGATCAATATGTGGACAAGTTTTGGCAGTAAGAGTAAATTTATTCATAGTTGAAATTGTGAAATTAAAGACAGATGCTCCACACGAATACCTTGTACCCTCTTTGACCTTCGTGCATGGGGGCGTCATTTGTTTGTGTCAATAAAGATGAAATTTTTGTGACATATTAATATTAAAGATGATTTTTTTGGATTTAAGGGTGATTAAGACAGCTTTATGTGCAAGTCAATAAATTTTAAAAGAATTTTTAAATATGGAACGTAACGGATAATAGAAAATAAAAGGAAGCCTCAGTGTCAAAAGTTAAAAATTTAGTTTACAATTAAAAATACACTAAAAATTCAGAATTTTTCAACAATTTACCCAGATTTCTATTTGGAAACTTTGCCAAAATGATATAAGATTAAAAATGTTGCGATCATAATTCAACTAGTTACGATCCTTGTTAACAATTCGGTCAATGAGAAAATTCAAGACGATAAAAGTACGAGTATTATTTAGCTTGATATATTTTAAATAAGATTAAAATTCGGTCAATTATTCATCATACGAAAAATATTCGGGAGAGACTTAATTTGTATTTAATACGTTTCAACTAAATAAATTCGATAATAAAAATTCGACATATCATATATATATGCACACAAACATATTCTTGATAAACAAACAAATAACTCATTAAACACAAAAATATAATTTTATATTTTCATCAATATTACAAAATAACAAAAAGAGGAGAAACATGTATCGAGATGGATGAATAATAATGTTCATTAATATTTAATAAAATTAAAAGGAGAGGTGGGTGGAAAGAGAAAAATTGGAAATCTTATTAGGAGCAAATATGTTTCTCTAGCGTTAGATTATAAATGTATTGAATAATGGAGTTATCATGAACCATTAGCCATGGCAATAATTAAAAAACTTTCTTGGTCAAAATCTGTTGCACATGGTGTTATGGCAATAATTAAAAAACTTTCTTGGTCAAAATTTGTTGCACACGGTCATATGGGAGTAAGTTGATACATGTTTCATATTTTTTAGATTTAAAATTGTGAATTATTTCAAATATTTTAAAAATATGTAAGTATAATATTTTTAATAAAAATACAAAATAATTCACATATAATACGTGAATAATTCGACGAATTACTAACAAGAGTTACGATAAAATCTATTTTTCTATCATTGGCCCAACTTTAATTTGATAAATAGAAATTTAAATGTCAATCAGTTAAAACGTGGCCATGTGGTATGAGTACTCTTCGATTGTCACACACTAAAATCTTTCTCCTTGAAACTCTGTCCAAACCTATCCTTAAATCTCCACCACCATCACCATTTGCCAGTAAAATATGAGCACACTTCCTAAAATAATAATATCAATTGTCATCCTCTCATCAAACATATATGGAGAGTTGAGTGGAGAGCTAAAGAACATTTTAAGTGATGCCAGGAAGCCATTCTCGAAAGACCTCCAGCCAACGATTTGGATTGAACTAAGGCTCTTTTTTCAACTCGTCGCTTCAGTGATATTCGTGTACATGTTGAGGTCAATGTAGGTGTTTTGGGACCACTTGGGCAATCTGGAGCTCGCCACCGCCTCTCTCAGCAACACGGGCCTCCAAATCTCTTCACCTATAAACTTGAGCAAATAAACAAACTTAGTAGTTGATGACAGTTTATGATAGTTATAACCATTTAACAAGTTTGAAGGTATTTTTAAAATTTTATTTTAGTGTTAAAAAAGTCAAACTTTAGATATATTTTCTTAGATGGGCTTGTATATACATTGGTGACTTCACATACTTCTCTATCAATAAGGACGATGCCAAAAGTAATCTTCCTAATGTATGGGTTCCTTCATGTGGTTGCTATCCTCATTCCTGTTAGAAAAAGATGACAAGTTAATACCCACTAGGTTTGAAGATAGAACAAATTAAAGAATACATAAAATAATGTGAGTCATTATACAATGAGTGTCCAAAAATTGTGTAAAATTTTACAATTTTACCTTAACTCAAAAATTGCATTAAGATATGTGATTTCAATCTTTTGACCTTCTACTGTGGCTTGTATCTTCCACGGTGGCAAGCAAATTTTTCCAGAAGCAAAGGTCTTCATCTTTGGGTAATTCCACATTCTAACTTCGCGCAATGATGGAAAGCTAAATGAACCGCTTTCATCATTACAAATGTTTTTTAGGTTTCGTAGGTCAAATAAAATCAACTCTTTTAATTGTGGAAATTCAATATGGCAAGTTGTCTTTCCTTTCCCTGCAAAATTAACATTATTCTCTTTAATAATAATAATCTTTTCCATCATTTCACAAGATATCACTGATAGACTTTTTAAGTGTTGAAGAGTCATGGCCACGAAATACGTAAACAAACATCTTAATTGGAGACACTTTATGATATATATATATATATATATATATCTCTCTCTTAAGCTTTGAATATACACAATTTCATGAAGATTCTTGTTCCACATAAGGCACCAACTAGATAACTTATAAAGATTTAACATTTTCCCTAGGTAACTTATAAAGCTTTAACATTTTCCCATCAGCAAACTACTCTTCACCAATGCTTATTGTGCCATTGAGGTCAATAACATGTTTAAACCCCTGGCAATTCTGTAACTATAACTTTCTTAGAATCTACATATTCATATATTTTTTATAAATTTCAAAGTAATACTTGTATAAAATAAAGTAATGCCTACTTATATGAGTTGAAGTTTGTTAACATAAATTTTAATTCAATTGCTTTGCTTTATGACAGACAATCATCAGCAAGAATTAATATTATATATATACAAAGTATCAACCAACATATACTTCACATTTTTCTTCTCAATAAATGAAGCAAATTTTCTACCATTAATTTTTTGGGCTACAGAGAAATGAATTCATTATGTTCACTTTAAAGGCTTAATAGCAGCTATATATGCAAGAGAGAGACACTTTTAATTGAAAGATTAATGTGTACAATAGTATCATTAATATGGAGTTTTTTTTTTCTTGCTAAGTACATTAGAGACAAAGCTCATGAATGGAGGAAGAACCCAAGAAAACAAGTTGGCTAAATAATAAAGGGCCTAAAGCAACAACAACCAAGGTAAAATGAGCCCAAACAACACAAAAACAAAAACTAGAGTGAAATGGGCAGGCCTTGGGTTGGGGGATTCAACAAAGACTAGCAAGGCAACGAAATCATTGTATGGCTAAGGGACTAATTGAACTAGTTGTTGCCTCTTTATGGAGAAACGGAAGATGACCTCAAAAGGTCACTTCCTGCATGAATGCCGTTTCCAAGTTAGCTAGAGACAAAATTCTTGACAAGGCTACCACAATAGGCACTAGGGGATACAAAGAAGAAACAAGATAGCCAGCATTGAGAGAAACTAAAAGAAACAAACAAGTAAACAATTACTAGCAAACTAAGCATGAGAACCCCATCATCCAGGCATGAGAAGTCCATCTAGGTGTTATGGTGGCTTTTGGTGGTTGATGTTGAGGGAAGCGAAAGCTACTAGTGAAAAGAGTATGGATAAAGTGGATTAGATTTGCGAGGGAAGAATTTTTGTAGGTTGAGTAAGGGGGTCATCATTGATGAACATGATGTGGACCACCAATGATGAGAGGGTGGCCATGGTGGAGGTAAATTAAGAGAAGCTTTATTACTATGTTGATGAAGAATGCAACATTTGGAATTGCTAGAAAAGATTATGGATTGTCCATTGCTAGTGACAAGAAATCTTGATTAGTGGCCAATGGCCAAAGCAGAAGTGTGACATATTTGCTAATAAACCCTGGTTTAGAGACAAAGACCATCATAACTAAAGTAACTCCAAACTAAATATGTAGAGTTAACTTAAAATTAAAATTATAAAATCAAAAGAAGGAATAAAATAAAATAAAATGAGCATTTGATAATATCTAATTAATAATGGTAGAAGATTCAACTTAAAATGCGTGAAATATACACTTTGTTTTATTACAACTACATTTGCTTTCTAGAATAGTACAAATAATAAAAATTAAAATAAAATATTAATAATATGTTAGTATATTTAACTTCTTAAAAAGATTAAGGGATGATATATTATATTTGTATGTTGACACTTTAAAACTAAAATTTTATTTTTTGTTTATATATATATATATATATCCATTAAAGGAGTTAAGAGTATTTTTACCTGGTGATTAAATAAATGTGATATTTCATATTTGAACTGATAAAAACTTTTGAGATTTGACAAATCATTAAGCACCAAATCTTTTAATTGGCAAAACTTAATAATACCATCATTGGCCACTCCTCCTCCCCTTGCCCCTGACACTATCACTTCAGTTCCAGGACATGTTTCTACAAATAAATGTTGCATTCACATAAAATGTCTTGCAACAAAAGCTAAAAATGCATGTCTCAGACTACAACATATAAATGATATAATTTTTAGGTATAAATGGATAGAATTTTTAGGTATAAATGGACAGAATTGTCGTAGGAGCAATAGTTCACATCATTGAATTTAAATTTACTATAGCACTTTGGATGTTAGAGTTGATGTCTTCAATTAACAATGTCAAAGAATGACAAAGTTCAACGCATAATCTCTCCAAATTTTGCAATCGTGGGAGCGTATTTGAACGGAACACATTTACCAAATTATCACAGTTGAGTATGTCCACCATCGTCAATTGAGAAAAAGATATTTTGTTTAATCCTTTCAAGAATTGAATCATTTGCTTGTTTCAAATATTTTCCACTGATAACTTCTTAATCATCAAATTCTTTAAGACAGGAAAAGAAACCTGTCATATAAAATTTAATATTAGGCCATAAACTTTTACATTTTAGTTTTTGATTTTATTGTTATCAACACACAAAAGAAGATTAAAAACCAAATACTAAAAATTAGTTTGACAATACAAACAAAAAGTAATAGTCAACCTATTCTAACTTTATTTTCTTAAATGATAAAAATGATTTAGAAAATAAAATGAGTTTGTTTATGACATTTTCATTAGAAAATATCTTAGAGAAAATATTTTAAATAAAAAAATAGATATAACTTCTTAAGAAGAAATATACACTTGTTGACACTTCTTAAGAGAAGGATTAGTTAGTAAATATCTTTCCATTAAATATTAAAGATAGATTAATTAGTACATATCTATGCCCCCAACACTCATTATGATGCATTTAACGTGAAAATATACACTTATTTTATTATGACTACATTTGTAATTTAGACTAATAGAAACAATAAAAATTAAAATAAAATATTTATAATATGTTAGTATAACTTCTTAAAAGGATTGACAAATGATACATTATAATTGTATATTAAGACTTTAAAACTAAAGTTTTATTTTTTGCTTTCATATATTTATATATATATATATATGTCCATTAGAAGAGTTGGAGTATTCGTACCTGGTGATTAAATAAATGTAATGCTTTATATTTGAACTGATAAAAACTTTTGAGATTTGGCAAATCAATAAGCACCAAATCTTTTAATTGGCAAAACTTAATAATACCATCATTGGTCACTCGTCCCCTTGCCTCTGACACTATCACTTCCGTTCCAGGACATGTTTCTACAAATAATTGTTGGATTCACATAAGATGTCTTGCAACAAAAGCTAAAAATGCATGTCTCAAACTACAATGTATAATTGATATAGTTTTTAGGTATAAATGGACAGAATTGTCGTAGGAGTAGTAGTTCTCATCATTGAATTTAAATTTACCTGTAGCACTTTGGATGTTAGAGTTAATGTCTTCAACTAACAATGTCAAAGAATGACAGGACACAACACGTAATGTCTCCAAATTTTGTAATCGTGGGAGCATATTTGAAGGGAACACATTTACCAAATTATCACAGTTGCGTATGTACACCTTTGTCAATTGTGAAAAAGATGCTTTGTTTGATCCTTTCGATGATTGAATCATTTGCTTGTTCCAAATATTTTTCACTGATAAATTCGCAATCATCAAATCCTTTAAGAGAGGGAAAGAAACCTGTCATATAAAATTTAATATTAGGCCATAAACTTTTGTATTTTAGTTTTTGATTTTATTGTTATCAACACACAAAAGAAAGCTTAAAAACTAAATAGTAATAATTAGTTTGACAATACGAAGAGAAAGTAATAGTTAACATATTCTAACTTTATTTTCTTAAATGATAAAAATTATTTAGAAAATAAAATGATTTTGTTTATGACAATTTTAACAAAAAATATCTTAGAAAAAATATTTTAAATAAAAAAATAGATATAACTTCTTAAGAAGAAATATACACTTGTTGATACTTCTTAAGAGAAGGATTAGTTAGTAAATACGTTTTCATTAAATATTAAAAATAGATTAATTAATACATATCTATGCCTCCAACACTCATTATGATGCATTTAATGAGGAAATATACACTTATTTTATTATGACTACATTTGTAATTTAGACTAGTAGAAATAATAAAAATTAAAATAAAATATTTATATTATGTTAGTATAACTTCGTAGGAGGATTGACAAATGATACATTATAATTGTATATTAAGACTTTAAAACTAAAATTTTATTTTTTGTTTTCATATATATATATGTCTATTAAAAGAGTTAAGAGTATTCATACCTAGTGATTAAATAAATGTGATGCTTCAGATTTGTACTGATAAAAACTTTTGAGATTTGGCAAATCCACAAGATACAATGTAATTAGTTCGCAACACGTAATCATACCATCACCAGCCACTCCTTCTCCCTTTGCCTCTAACACTATCACTTCCATTCTAGGACATTCTTTTACTTTTAAATATTCGACGCACGAAAGATGTCTAGCAACAAAAGCTGAAAATACATGTCTCAAACTACCACAATCTGTAATTGATATAGATTTTAGGTATAATTGGACGAAATTGTCATAGGGGCAGTACTCCTCATCATTGAGCCATATTTTCATCAACTCGGACAGATTATCTAACTCAAGAAATTTCAACTTTGGGAACACATCAATGAATTTAAATTTAACTGTAGAACTTTGGACGTTAGGGTTGAGATCTTCAACTAACGATGTCAAAGAAGAACAATTCCAAACCTGTAAGGTCTCCAAATTTTGAAATCGTGAGAGCATATTTGAAGGGAACACATTTACCAAATTATCACAATAGTATATGCCCATCTCCTCTAATTGAAAAAAAGATACTTCATTTGATCCTTTTGGAGGTTGGATCGTTTGCTTGTTCCAAATATCTTCCATCAGTAATCTATCAACAACCAATTTCTTTAAGATAGGAAAATAAACCTGTCATATAAAATTTAATATTAAGTCATATACTTCTATATTTTAGTTTTTAATTTTACTGTTATTAACACATAAAAAATATTTAAAAAATAAAAAGTAATAGTTAGCTTGACAATACAAACGGAAAGAAAATATTTTCTTTAATGATAAAAATAGAAAGTAATAGTTAACTCGTCTTATTTTTATTTTCTTAAATGATAAAAAATATTTTAATAAATAAAATAATTCTATTTGTGACATTTTATCAAGCAACGCTCAAAGAAAATATTTTAAATAAAAAATAAAAAGCATGTTAAGATTTAATATATACCTTTTCATTAAAAATAGATTTTGCTGTTGTAGTCCAATTTGAAGGATTTTCCTTAATTGTTGTCTTCTCCATTTTGACGCAGAAGATTCTAAATTGTAGAAGTTGTGTCAAATGTATCTTTGTCAACTGATTGAAAACAATTGCTTCATCAGGTACAACTTCCTCTTCATCATAATAATCTCCTACTCCAATTATATGTTCCATTTTGCTACAATCCTGTACTTTTAGTCTTTGGAGTTGTTGGAGTGCTCTTGCGTAGGATGGCAAAAAGAGATATTTAATGCTATCACATCCAATAATTTCTAAATTGATTAATTTACTGAAAGATCTCCCACCACTTGCTTCATCAATTTCAACCTCCGCTTCAAGATAATAATCTCCAACTCCAATTATATGTTCCATTTTGCTATAATGATATACTTGTAGTGTTTGGAGTTGTTGGAGTGCTCTGGCGTAGGATGGCAAAAAGAGATATTTAATGCTATCACATCTACTAATAACTAAATTGATTAATTTACTAAAAGATCTCCCACCCCTTGCTTCATCAGTTACAACCTTCTCTTCATGATAATAATCTCCAACTCCAATTATATGTTCCATTTTTGTACAATCACATACTCTTAGTCTCTCGAGTTGTTGGAGTGCTCTAGCGTAGGATGGCAAAAATAGATATTTAATGCTATCACATTCAACAATATCTAAATCGATTAACTTACTAAAAGATCTCCCACCACTTGCTTCATCAGTTACAACCTCCTCTTCATGATAATAATCTCCAACTCCAATTATATGTTCCATTTTGCTACAATCCTGTACTTTTAGTCTTTGGAGTTGTTGGAGTGCTCTAGCGCAGGATGGCAAAAAGAGATATTTAATGCTATCACATCCAACAATATCTAAAGTGACTAAGTTACTAAAAGATCTCCCACCACTTGCTTCATCAGTTACAACTTCCTCTTCCTGATAATAATCTCTTACTCCAATTATATATTCCATTTTGCTACACTCACGTACATGTAGTCCTCGGAGTTGTTGGAGTGCTCTGGCACAAGATGGCAAAAAGAGATATTTAATGCTATTACATTGAAAAATATCTAAAAAGACTAACTTACTAAAAGATCTCCCACCACTTGGTGTAACGTGTACTTGTGGTAGATATCGGGAGTCTTGAATATTGAACAACCTCAACACACTAACTTTGTCCATCAAATGACCAAATCCATCATCTATATGGTGAATACCTTCAATTTCCAAAACATTAGGGGATTCTGAATTTTGATAACTACGATTGGGGCCAACACCAATAAGTATAATAAAATTAATTAATTTCTTAAACAAGTCGAGGCATTCTTGCCCCATAATCCGGGAACTTTTTTCTAAAATCTTAATATTTAAAATTGTTAATCGAGTCAATAATTTCAGCTCAGCAATGCTCGTATTACTCATTCCCCCATCCCATCCCATAAAGCTATTTGTAACATATAACTCTTCTAGATGGATCAAATTGGCTATCACACACTTTGGAATCACCTTTAGGATGTAGCATTTTCTTACATCCAAGCACCGCAAACGAGTCAATTTTCCAATCTCTTGTGGCAACTCCTTTATCCAAGATCCCTTAAAACTAAGTATCTCAAGGTAATTCTTTAGATTTCGAGTTATAGCCAGGTCTTCCAATAATTCGCAATTATTTAGATATAACATCCGAAGATGATCGAACTCCAAAACCAGTGATGAGAGGTCCAACCTTATGCCTTTCAAATCTAAAACTCTTGCCCCCTTCACGCCTTGAAAGAAATCATTTGGAATTTCATGTGAAGAATTTTCAGACTTCAACACAAGGGTATGCATTAGTGGACAATGGAGCACATCGCAAGGAAAATGAATGTTGTCATCATTGATCCTCAATGTGATCCTCAATGAGATTGCTGTGTGATGTTTCCAAGCATCGTTCTCTGGCCACTTTGAATATCGTGATCTACAATGAACTGTTGTTGCCCTGGCCAATCATGACCACCTCCCTGTTGTTGCTTCTCCTCTGTGATAGAAATTGCAAGGTCACGAATAACGTCATGCATTTTAACAAAATTCTCTTGAAATCCATTTAGCAACAAGCAGGACTTTTTTAGCTTATTAACCATGGCTTGTACTATATTTCTTGCATCTTTCAGCGTATCCACCTTTCTAAGGAACCCCAAGGCAAAGCTATATCTAACCAAGTCATCAATATCAATCTCAGCATCTTCGGGGAACAAACAGCAGAGCAAGAAGCACGACCTTGCATCCTCGTCTTTTAGAAACTCATAGCTCCACTTCAAGGGGGTATAACCCATTGGATCAATTCCTTCAATGTATTTTAGGGGGGAATTCTTTAATTTGTGAAGTGCATTGTGCCACTCAGACTCTTCCTCATCCTTTAATGCAGCTCCAATTGCAACTATAGCAATGGGCATACCTCCACATCTCTCGCTTACCTGTCTTGCTATCGATTCATCCACTCCAAAATCTCCTGTCACCTTTGTAAACAACTCCCATGCTTCGTTCTTCTCCAAGTACCCAATGGAAAAAGATCGATGAACGCGCATCACTTTGAAGACCTCTTCTCTACGCGAAGTTAGCAAAATTGTGCAATTGTTGTGGCTAGGGCCCGAAATAGGAATTCCAATTGTATTCAAGTCTAGTCCTTGCCAAAGGTCATCCAATATTACTAATATCTTCTTCCCGTTTAACAATGTCTTTCGTAACTCATCTGCTCTTCCTGAGTCACTTTTTTCTACAGATTTGAGACACTACAAGAAAAATGAGTATTGCCGGCGAACTTTTCTCGGCGGTTTGAACAACCGTTGGGAAAACACTATAATCCCCAGCGGTTTAGAAACCGCCGGTGATGTTTAACCATTCCCGATAGTTTCTGAAAACCGCCGGTAATGTTAACACATTATCGACGATTTTAAAAAATCGCTGGTAATTTTAACCAATTTCCAGTGATTTTAAAAATCGTTGGTAATGTTGGCCCATCCCCGGCAGTTTTAAAACTGTCGGGGATATATGATTTATATACCGCTCCCCCGCCCCCGCCCCCGCCCAAGCCCAAATTAATCTTCCCCTCACCCCCTTCTCTTCCAAAATCTCCCCCTGCAAACCCTAACCTTCTCTCGCTGCTAATTCGCTGCCTTTCTCATCATCGCTCACTCCCATTCGCTCTCAGCCTTGCTAGCGCACTCTCAGTCGCTCTCAGCCTCGCTTGCGCACTCTCAGTCGCTCTCGCCATCACTCACGCTCAGTCCCTCTCGACCTCGCTCGCGCACTCTCAGTCGTTCTCGCCATCCGGATTCCAGAAAGGTGCGATTTCTCTCTCTCATTCTCTCTATCTCTATGTGTTCAATGGCTATTCTGCTCTTTGGATATGCCATGGTATTCTGTTTATCCGTTTAAATCAATTCATTTTGAACAATTGCTTGCAAGTTTTGCTTTTACATTATTGTTCGACAATCATCGTTTCAATTGATTACGATTTCAATGGCTACCTCCCTCGATCACCCTCGCCTTGCCTTCCCTTGCTCACTCTCAGTCGCTCTCGCCCTCCATCGCTCTCTCGCCTCGCCTCGCCTCGCCCTCGGCCCGCCCTCCCTCGCTCACTGATCAGTCGCACATGCAACCAGAGAAGTGTTGATTGGAATTGGGGTAAATTACAGTTCGATTGCTTCGCGATTGTTGTTCTTTCTTGATCAGGTTTGTCTCCAGCTTGTGTATAATGTATCTCTATCGTTTATTTATTTGTCTATACGTATGAATCTTGCATGTTATCCTAGATCCTCTGTTTATCGGTTGAGATTTAGATGATAATTCATTCTATTAGATCATAATTATTGATCAACATTGTTGTTTTTGTGTTGTTTGGTTGGTTGGAAATTGAATTACCCATCCGTGTATATAATAAATTAAGCAAATGCAATTGAAGTGTTAAAATGGATTCAACATTAAATCTGATATAACTAATAACAGATTTAAAAAAGAAGTCACGTAATTTTAACCCTCTCTGGTCTGTTTTTTTTTAACTTCAGATGCTTGGATTGGATTTCGCTTTCGTTTGGTTTGGATGGAGGGGCTGAAGAACAAGGAGGCTTAAAGAGGCTTTAGGACACAAATTTCTAGCCCTTTTTCCTCAAATTCTTTGAAATGCTCTTTTTGAGTCCCACCTTTTGATGTGTCTTTCTTTTGCAACTTCTCCCTCAAAAAACATGCTCTTTATTATTGGACCAGGCATGACATCTTTTCTTTCCTTCCTTTTATATATCCAAGGCACATGTCTATCATTGAGAAGTGCAAGTAACTAAAGGATAACAGAGGTACAATCGAGAGTCCCAAGAAAATCCCAATACCCTCGAAGGGGGAATAAATGTGTAGTTACCAATACAAACCTAGATAGAAGCATTTCAAACACCAAAAGCAATGGAAATACAAGTGAAATTAGGTTGTGTTGTGTCCAACATGAATTTCAGACTTTCAGTTATATTGTAACTGAAAGTCTGAAATTCAAACACCAAAAGCAATGGAAATACAAGTGAAATGCTAAACTGTTTGTACCTTTCAGTTATATTGTTCTCATTGTCTGTTTCTCAGGTTCCATCCATATGCTTAATTTTGAGTAAATCATTAAACCGACCGCAAAGATTTCAAAGAGAAGCTGCAGCTGCAACAGTTTCAGAGCTTCTGCGCTACAGGTGTATTTGAAGTGATTTTTTTTTTTTACTTTCTTTGAATTTTTTTATGTTCAAATGATATTGTCTGGATAGATGAACAAAAGAAGACATACATAATAAACTTCAATTATGGTGAAACACCTTAGAATCCAATGATCCCATGTGATATGCCCTGTAAACATGGAGAATCACAAGACCTAAAAAAAAGTCTTGAGACATGGACATGAAGCCCAAAGGCCCAACGGGTTGTAGGAGATCAAGGAAGTAAGCCGAAGGAGCAAAAGGTCGAGTCGAGAGCAAGTGGGGAGGGCCCACTCGGTTATGCCGAGTGGGTACGACACTATCTTAGTTTTTCATCCATAACTTTCTCATAAGAGCTCCGATTGAGCTAATTCAAATTCCTATGGAAATATAAGAGAATTATCTACAACTT
The DNA here is from genome assembly GCA_036245055.1 of Diospyros kaki. Taxonomy (NCBI): domain Eukaryota; kingdom Viridiplantae; phylum Streptophyta; class Magnoliopsida; order Ericales; family Ebenaceae; genus Diospyros; species Diospyros kaki. The sequence goes on from BSEG01000010.1 coordinate 10,218,731, forward strand.
TAATGTTTTGAGTTTTGATATATTCTGGCTTAATCAAGGGGTAAATAGGGTATGAAGTTGATGTACCTACACTATGAAGGCTCAGAGTCAAGTATTGAAGGAAGATGGACTCGAATCAAGTCAAAAGGGCAAAAGAAGGCATAACCGAGTGGCCCCCCACTCGGCCGGGCAAAAGAAGACATGACCGAGTGGCCCCCACTCGGTTATGACCGAGTGGCCACTCGCTATTTATGACCCACTCGGTTATGCCGAGTGGGGATGACACTACTTCAGTTTTTTGGCCATAACTTTCTCATACGAGCTCCGATTGACCTGATTCAAAGTTCTATGGAAATATAAGAGAATTATCTACAACTTTTTTTTTTTGAGTTTCGAGATATTCGAGTTCAATCATCATGAAAAGCGGGCATGAAGTTGAGCTATGGGAACCACTCAAAATGGGCCGCGAGATTCTCGCACATCTTCTCTCTCTCCTCCACTATAAATACGAGATTATGCCTTCATCACAAGGTACGCTATTTTGAGCAATTGAAGTATGATTTTCCATTTTTCTCTCGAGATCTAACTTAAGCATCGGAGGGTTTGCACGGGGACCCCCACCCGCGCCTTAACGGTGCTCTCGTTTTGTAGGCCTCTCGTCACAAGCAAGGTCTCTCGTCACTCCGAGGCCTCTCGTCACTCCAAGGCCTCTCGTCATCCTGAGGCCTCTCATCATCTTGAGGCCTCCCGTAACTCTGAGACCTCTCGTCATCAGCAAGGTCTCTTGTCATCCTGAGACCTCTCGTCATCCTAAGGCCTCTCGTCATCTTGAGACCTCCCGTCCCTCCGAGGCCTCTCGTCATCAGCAAGGCCTCTCGTCACTCCGAGGCCTCTCATCACTCCAAGGCCTCTCATCATCTTGAGGCCTCTCGTCATCAGCAAGGCCTCTCGTCACTCCGAGGCCTCTCATCACTCCAAGGCCTCTCATCATCTTGAGGCCTCTCGTCATCAGCAAGGCCTCTCGTCACTCCGAGGCCTCTCGTCATCAGCAAAGCCTCTCGTCATCCCGAGGCCTCTCGTCATCCTAAGGCCTCTCATCATCTCGAGGCCTCTCGTCATCTTGAGGCTTCCCGTCACTCCGAGGCTTCTCGTCATCAGCAAGGCCTCTCGTCATCCCGAGGCCTCTTGTCATCCTAAGGCCTCTCTTCATCTTGAGGCCTCTCGTCATTTTGAGGCCTCCCGTCACTCCGAGGCCTCTCGTTATCAGCAAGGCCTCTCGTCACTCCGAGGCCTCTCGTCATCCCGAGGCCTCTCGTCATCTTGAGGCCTCCCGTTATCCCGAGACCTCTCGTCACCCCGAGGTCTCTCGTCATCCTCAAGGCTACCAGATCACATTGGGGCCACCAGATCATCAGCCCACAAGATCATCAACCTGTCAGACCATCAGCACTGTCGGATTATCAGACTTGGAACTCTGACAGATCCAATCGCTTGTCAAGATTCTCATCAGTGAAGACACGACTCCCGAGACTCTTGCGTCTGTCCACAATAAAAAAAAATAGATTGTTGTATTTTGGCAACAACAATTGGCTCCGTCTGTGGGAAACGCAAGACAAAAAGTCAACTCAAGAATGACAAACACTCGTGGACACGGATGAACTCTCTCTTAAGGCGTAGAAACACGTCTACCGCCACGAAACACTCAACAACAGGGAGCACCTTCTCCCCCACATAATGCTCAACCTAAAGGAGGTGACCGCCCCATTTCCCCCAGCACGCAGGTGGGGAACCAATCAGTCCCACCACCACTACTTATCGACTCAAGGCTGCCGCGTACTGACCAAGCCGGAACTTCATGACAGCCACCACTCACAGTCCCATGGGAGGAGTATGAAGCATTGAGACAACAACACGTTGAGGGCATGCAAGCACTTCAAGACATGGCTGGTATCCTCCAAGTTATGATGCCGGTAGGGACGTTGCCCGATACTCTGAAAAAGTTTATACCACCCCCAGAACCTCAGCCCGAGGTGGGGGCTGATTCCTACCAAGAAGCTACTCCCGATTCTCATTCTCGACCTACGCCTCGACGGAAGGGTAGGCCTAGATCGCCACCACCAAGAAAGAACCATCATTATGTACCCCGAAGAAATGAAAACCCAAGAATGGAAAACAAAACCAGAAGCCCTCAAAGATGGAGGTATCATGAAATAGTGGCCAGTACGCCAACAAGACATGACAATCAGACAACAGCCACTATGAGGGATGATATGAAAAGAGTAGTAGAAGAAGTGCTTGAATGGAAAAAGTTAATCCCTGTAACAGAAGAGCACCAACGAAGAAAATGTCCTTTTACGACCGATATATTGGAGAGACCACTGCCTCAAAAATTCAAAATGCCACAAATCACCCTTTACTCAGGGAAAGACGACCCATATGATCATGTTTAGAATTATGAGTCACTGATGATATTACATGGATGGGACGACGATATAATGTGCCGAGCATTTTCCTTAACACTGTCAGGACATGCTCGAACATGGTTTAACAGCCTTCTAGAAGCCTCCATTTCCTTATTTGGGCATCTTAAGACAGAATTTACTAAAGCTTTTGTGATTAACAGTCGAAGGAAACAGGATGCCACATATTTTCTCAGCATACGACAAGGGAATAAGGAATCTTTACGTCAATTTGTGGATAGGTTTCGTAATGCCACCCTTGAAGTCCCCGACTTGCCGGCCCAAGTTGCAGTGTCTGCTATGCTCCAAGGGACGCGCCTCGCCTCTCTCCAAGAGTCATTTTCTTTAGAACCCCCAACGTCCCTGGCCGATCTATTTGTTAGAGCAAATAGGTATATCCTTCACACTGAAATTATGAGAAATGTGGCAGGGAATGAGGACAAAGAAAGGAAGAAAAATGAGCGCGAAGGAGAAGAAGAGTCTATTCGACGACAGGAAAGGGTTAAAAGATCAGATATACCTCTGCCCCAGTTTCACCATTACACCAAACTCCTCTAACCTCGGTCAACCATACTTGCAGCCATCGAAGGGTCAGGTCTCATTAGACTCCTGAAAAAGATTGACCATCCAATGGGGAAGAATAGAGAAGAATATTGTAGATATCACAGAACCCGTGGTCATTGCACTGACCAGTGCCGGGAGTTAAGAGATCAGATTGAGATGCTAGTTCGTGAAGGACATCTTCAAAGGTACGTACAGGTCAAAGATGGTGATCCTTAAAGAGGAGAAGATGGACAGGAAGAGCGGGGGAGATCAAATCAGAGATATCAAGAGAGAGGAAGGGGTTACAGAGAGAATCCACCTCTAGACAATGAACCAGTTCATGAGCCCATGCATGTCATCTCGAGCACTGAAACTATGGTAAGGGACTCCTTCTATTCCATCTAGACAAGCCACGAAAGGACATGCCCTTAGAAGAAGGCAGTTAGCCACCATTAATGCCCTCAAAGAGAAAACTGGGAGCAAAATTCAAACACATTGAAGAGAGCCTATGTTAAAGATCGAGAAACTAAACATTTCGTGCTCAGAGGCAACAATAAGACCCAAAATGAAACAGCGGATGTACTCACTTATTTCAAAAAATGTAAGCATTTCCATTACACATTGCTTTGTGAGAGTTTGTTTGCTATGCTCTGCTTACATGAAAAATAAACTCAAGCCCGTTGCCCCGCTCACGGCCCGACAACGAGGGAAAAATAAACTCAAGCCCGTTGTCCCGCCTACGACTCGGCAACGAGGTAAAACGCGATCGAGCCCGTTGTCCCGCCTATGCCCCGGCAACGAGATAAAATTCGATCAAGCCCGTTGCCCCGCCTACGGCCCGGTAACGAGGTAAAACGCGATCGAGCCCGTTGTCCCGCCTATGACCCGGCAACGAGGTAAAATTCGATCAAGCCCGTTGTCCCGCCTACGGCCCGGCAACGAGATAAAACGTGATCGAGCCCGTTGTCCCGCCTATGGCCCGGCAACGAGGTAAAATTCGATCAAGCCTGTCGTCTCGCCTACGGCCCGGCAACGAGGTAAAACACGATCGAGCCCGTTGTCCTGCCTATGGCCCGACAACGAGGTAAAATTCGATCAAGCCCGTTGTCTCGCCTACGGCCCAGCAACGAGGTAAAACGCGATCGAGCTCGTTGTCCTGCCTATCGCCCGACAATGAGGTAAAATTATATCAAGCCCGTTGTCCCGCCTACGGCCCGGCAACGAGGTAAAACGTGATCGAGCTCGTTGTCCCGCCTATGGCCTGACAACGAGGTAAAATTCGATCAAGCCCGTTGTCCCGCCTACGGCCCGGCAACGAGGTAAAACGCGATCGAGCTCGTTGTCCCGCCTATGGCTCGGCAACGAGGTAAAATTCGATCAAGCTCGTTGTCCTGCCTACGGCTTGGCAACGAGGTAAAACGCGATCAAGCCCGTTGTCCTGCCTATGACCTGGCAACGAGGTAAAATTCGATCAAGCTCGTTGTCCCGCCTACGGCCCGGCAACGATGTAAAACGCGATCGAGCCCGTTGTCCCACCTATGGCCCGACAACGAGGTAAAATTTGATCAAGCCCGTTGTCCCGCCTATGGCCCGGCAACGAGGTAAATTTCGATCGAGCCCGTTGTCCCGCCTATGGCCCGGCAACGAGGTAAAACGCGATCAAGCCCGTTGCCCCGCCTACGGCCCGGCAACGAGGTAAAACGCGATCGAGCCCGTTGTCCCGCCTATGGCCCGGTAACGAGGTAAAATTTGATCAAGCTCGTTGTCCCGCCTACGGCCCGGCAACGAGGTAAAATGCGATAGAGCCCGTTGTCCCGCCTATGGCCCGGCAACGAGGTAAAATTTGATCCAGCCCGTTGTCCCGCCTACGGCCCGGCAACGAGGTAAAACACGATTGAGCCCGTTGTCCCGCCTATGGCCTGGCAATGAGGTAAAACGCGATTGAGCCCGTTATCCCGCCTATGGTCTGGCAACGAGGTAAAACGCGATCGAGCCTGTTGTCTCGCCTATGGCCCGGCAACGAGATAAAATTCAATCAAGCCCGTTGTCCCACCTACGGCCCGGCAACGAGGTAAAACGCGATCAAGCCCGTTGTCCCGCCTATGGCCCGACAACAAGGTAAAATTCGATGAAGCCCGTTGTCTCACCTACGGCCCGACAACGAGGTAAAACGCGATCGAGCCCGTTGTCCTGCCTATGGCCCGGCAACGAGGTAAAATTCGATCAAGCCCGTTGTCCCACCTATGGCCCGGCATCGAGGTAAAATTCGATCGAGCCCGTTGTCTTGCCCATGGCCCGGCAACGAGGTAAAATTACATTCAAGCCCGTTGTCCCGCTCACGGCCCGACAACGAGGAAAAAATAAATTAAAACCCGTTGTCCTGCTTATAGCCCGGCAACGAGGTAAAAGTACATTCAAGCCTGTTGCCCTGCTCATAGCCCGACAACGAGGTAAAAGTACATTCAAGCTCGTTGTCCCGCTTATAGCCCGACAACGGGAGAAAAAAAAACAAACGCAAGCTCATGGTCCTGCTTAAAGCCTAACAACAAAGGAAAATTAAATGCAAGCCTATTGTCCCGCGCATAACTCAATAACTGGGAGCAGAATCAAACTCATCGTTCGATGCATAGTTCGACATCTATGGAAAGCAAACTTACTAGTATATCTACCTCATACTTCTGCAAAGGAATTGAAAATCACAAGAGTCCAGAAATTGAAAAGCATGATGTGCAAAAAAGCTTGAGAGGATATGTAGAAGATTAAGCATCTAAAAGAGAAGTGGTGTTCAAAAGTTTACCGGACAAGATACTCTTTCATCCGAACCTTCTGGCTAAAAGAGTAGGGAGGAATTGATATGCCTTTTAAACATGGAGAATCACAAGACCTAAAAAATAGTCTTGAGACATGAACATGAAGCCCAAAGGCCCAACGGGTTGTAGGAGATCAAGGAAGTAAGCCGAAGGAGCAAGAGGTCGAGCCGAGACCAAGTGGGGAGGGCCCACTCGGTTATGCCAAGTGGGTACGATACTATCTTTGTTTTTGGGCCATAACTTTCTCATACGAGCTCCGATTGATCTGATTCAAAGTCCTATGGAAATATAAGAGAATTATCTACAACTTTCATGTTTTACATTTTGATATATTCTAGCTTAATCAAGGGGTAAATCGGGTATGAAGTTGATGCACCTACACTATGAAGGCTCGGAGTCAGGTATTGAAGGAAGATGGACTCGAACCAAGTCAAAAGGGCAAAAGAAGGCATAACCGAGTGGCCCCCCACTCGGTCGGGCAAAAGAAGACATGACTGAGTGGCCACTCAGTTATGACCGAGTGGCCACTCGCTATTTATGACCCACTCGGTTATGCCGAGTGGGTATGACACTACTTCAATTTTTTGGCCATAACTTTCTCATACGAGCTTCGATTGACCTGATTCAAAGTTCTATGGAAATATAATAGAATTATCTACAACTTTTATTTTTTGAGTTTCGAGATATTCGAGTTCAATCATCATGAAAATTAGGCATGAAGTTGAGGTATGGGAACCACTCAAAATGGGCCGCAAGATTCTCACACATCTTCTCTCTCTCCTCCGCTATAAATACGAGATCATGCCTTCATCACAAGGTATGCTATTTTGAGCAATTGAAGTATGATTTTCCATTTTTCTCTCGAGATCTAACTTAAGCATCGGAGGGTTTGCACGGGGACCCCCACCCGCGCCTTAACGGTGCTCTCGTTTTGTAGGCCTCTCGTCACAAGCAAGGTCTCTCGTCACTCCGAGGCCTCTCGTCACTCCAAGGCCTCTCGTCATCATAAGCCTCTCATCATCTTGAGGCCTCTCGTCATCTTGAGGCCTCCCGTCACTCCGAGACCTCTCGTCATCAGCAAGGCCTCTCGTCATCCCGAGGCCTCTCGTCATCCTAAGGCCTCTCGTCATCTTGAGACCTCCCGTTCCTCCGAGGCCTCTCGTCATCAGCAAGGCCTCTCGTCACTTCGAGGCCTCTCATCACTCCAAGGCCTCTCATCATCTTGAGGCCTCCCGTCATTCCGAGGCCTCTCGTCATCAACAAGGCCTCTCGTTACTCCGAGGCCTCTCGTCATCAGCAAGGCCTCTCCTCATCCCGAGGCCTCACGTCATCCTAAGGCCTCTCGTCATCTTGAGGCCTCCCGTCACTCCGAGGCCTCTCGTCATCAGCAAGGCCTCTCGTCATCCCGAGGTCTCTCGTCATCCTAAGGCCTCTCTTCATCTTGAGGCCTCTCGTCATTTTGAGGCCTCCCGTCACTCCGAGGCCTCTCGTCATCAGCAAGGCCTCTCGTCACTCCGAGGCCTCTCATCATCAGCAAGGCCTCTCGTCATCTTGAGGCCTCCCGTCATCCCGAGACCTCTCGTCACCCCGAGGTCTCTCGTCATCCTCAAGGCCACCAGATCACTTTGGGGCCACCAGATCATCAGCCCACAAGATCATCAACCTATCAGACCATCAGCACTGTCGAATTATCAGACTTGGAACTCTGACAGATCCAATCGCTTGTCAAGATTATCATCAGTGAAGACACGACTCCCGAGACTCTTGCGTCTGTCCACAATAAAAAAAAATAGATTGTTGTATTTTGGCAACAACACCATGTTTATTTATCTTTACTCTTAAATGTTTCTTATGAGTGAAAGAAACATGGATAACAAATAAGAAAATATAGGTATTGGAGTTATGGCTTGAAAAAGAAGTGAATTACCTATTGTATTTTCACAAATATGTTCTTACATAATTAATTAAAGAAACAGTAGATTATATTGTTTTATTTCATTGGATATCTAAATGCTAAAAATAAATACTTGGCATGAAAGAAACAGCAAATTATATTGTATCTGATGATTCTTCTACTGTTAGACGCCTTTGTTTAAGGGGACTTGTACAGGTTTTTTTTTTTTTATCTATGAATGCTTTCTACCATTTTCTTTCCTCACTTCAATATAAGATGAATTGCAATAGTGTTTCTGGTGCATGCTTCTCCTTTTGGTTAGACCTTTCTTTGCTATTTCTATCTGTCACGGTCATTGTGCATGTTATGCATCCACATGAGAACACACACACAAGTATGCATAGTGTTGGAAGATACCAAACAAATTCAAAAAATCATAATGCTTGATTTGATTCTTAGAGACTCCGATAATTATATCATTTCCTCACTGATGGAGTGGATTCCTGAAATCAGTTGCATTAGTCACAGCTACGTTATTTTCCATTTTCACTTACTCAGTGAGCGTGGTCTTTTTGTTTTTTGGCGATGTAGATACCATCCATCCATATAATGCGGTACACTCCTCAAGTGCTTGGAGTTATATTAGCTTTGCTGGATGATTCAGATGAGTCAGTTCAATTAACTGTAGTATCATGCTTGCTGATGGTGACTACTGCAACCATAATTTTCTTGTGCACACTCTTTTATGAAGATTATGTTGTTTCTACCACTTATGCTCTTTTTAACTTCATAATGGAAGATTTAATCTTTTTGAGATCTTTGCTTAATTGTCTGTTGAGAGGAAGTTTACTTTTAAACTTAATAGGAATAGGATTTGCTAGTTTGTCAATTTGTTCATTTTACTTTCCTTTGTACAGGTTATCAATTAATTCTTTTAGCTTTCCCTTGTGTTGAGACTGTCTTGAATTCAGATTTGGATAAACCAACCCACAGTCTGATAGAGATAGGATTTGTATACCAATTTAAATGAATTTTGGATTTAGGACCTTTCTTCTTTTGTCTATAAAAAGAGTTGCATATCTGATTATCAGATTGATGGGGGGGGGGGGGGGGGTGCACCAATTAGGGTGCAGGTGAGAGTTGTAAGCTTGGATGTATTATGTTATGGGGTTGAGTGTGAGAGTTTCTCACTTTTGTAACATTGCATGGGTGTGTGACGGAATTTAATTTCGTGTTTAGTTTTTTTCCTAACACCTTGTATGGTGTTGTTCCCTTGGGGTATCATAATGTATTCAGAGTTTTAGCTGGACTTGCTTGTGAGAGAAGGAAGTATTAGGCTGTTTGGTAACAAATATAACCATGAGGTTGGAAAATAGTTTGATTAGTGGACTTTATTAGAAATACTTGCATGTATATCAGAAACCAAGTCATGAGTAGCATGACTTGGCTTGCCAAGGTGGCCAGTCTAGGATTTCAGAGCAATCTTCATGAGAAAAGGGAACAAAGGATGATCAGTGCGATCACATGAAAATCAATTTGAGGATTTTTTATGGGAAGGCATAATTTGAACTGTGTAATTTGATTTAAAACATTTTTAAGAATTCAAAGAATTAACTTTTTTATTTTCTTTTTGTTCTTTTGGATTTAGCATTGTTTAAATTAGAAGGTGACTGGTAGTGAAGTAAATGACTATTTAATTACATGCTCTTTCTATCTTTTGAGGTTGATCTTTTATGTGGGACTCTCTAGTTATATGTTTTGCTGGAGCTCTGGAGCTCTGTCTTTATGTGGGGTTTGATTGCATTGCATTTGATTAAGCTTATCCAGGCGCATAAGCTGTAAAAGTTGTTTTTTAGTATTACCGGTGGTTTAAAAACCGCCGGCAAAGTCAAAACTTTGCCGACGATTTACTAAAACTGCCAGTAATTCTTATTTTTACTGGCGGTTGACCAAAACCGTCGGTAAATTATTTTTCCCGGCGGTTAAGAACCGCCGGTAATATTTTCCGACGGAGGTATTTCCGGCAGGTAAAATTATCGCCAGTAAAACTTTTACCAGCGGTTTTTTTATTTTTTCCGGCAGTTTTTTAACTGCCGGAAAAAATCAAACCTCTTGTTGTGAGATCCAATTGGGGTGCAAGCTCCTTTTGTACTTTTGAGGTGTTTGGATCTTTTGACACAACTCCTATCACAATCTTATAAAAAATTCCTAGATTCTTAGCTTCTTTGGCAACCTCTTTCACCATCGTCGTCTTCCCAGCACCACCAGGCCCGTGGACCCCAATCAATTTAACCCTAGAATCCTTCAAAGCCTCTATGACATTGGCAAAAACCAAAGCTCTCGATCCAAACATGGTGTAATACTGAGAAGAATCAAATTGAGGCTCCCACTGGAAACGTGCATTGCGTGCCACTGGCGACTTCTCTAACCCTTCACCCTTACTTACCAGATCAATGACCTTCCGCTTCCACTCGTCAGCTTCCATACCTCTCTTGTGACGCCACATTAAGTTGAATGATTCTCTGTTTTCTTGTTGGCCCAGGAAGTTGGCGATGTCTAGTTCCAAGCCTTCTGCGTCCTTAAGCCAACTGGAGACCTCAGTTTCAATGGTTTTCCCATTGTTTTTGGCTGTATCCACCATTCCCTGGATTCTCTCCTTTTTTTCACAGAGCCCCTTATATTCTTGTTCGAGTAGCTAGACCTCGTTCTTGTATTGAATGACATAAGCCCACACATGCCTAATCACGGGTTCTGCGAGAAAATCGAGAATCTTCCCCACACATGCATCCATGATGTTTGTCAAAATCAAATTCCTCCCGTCCTGTGAAATGAGATTTCAAAGAGGTAGCTATATATATGTGTGTGTGTGTGTGTGTGTGTGTGTGTGTGTGTCTGGAGATTAAGAAGAAGAAGAAAATCCAAACAATATTCTTCTTTCTTTCTTTATTCTATTAAGGTTGGTTCCATTCGAATTCATTTCTTGATTCAACTGCCAATGAAAAAAAAAAAAAAAGAAAGAGAGAAAGAGAAACTCACCCGTTCTTGCTTTTGAGTCTCCTCTGAATCCGATTTAAGAGACAGATGAACAAACTGTTAACCCATGGTGTTGCCACTCAGCAAGTTAATCATCAAAACATATATGCAGAAAGAGAGAGAGAGAGAGAGAGAGAGAGAGAGAGAGTTAAGGAACAGATGAATAGATAGCTCGTCTGAAAAGAGAGGAAGTAGATGGAGAGACAGAAGAGAGAGGTGAGTAGGTGTTCCTGTAAAGTAAAAAAATAAAGGGAAAATAGAGAGAAGAGAATAATAATAAGAAACAGAGTAATTGGTGTTGTTGGTGTGTTTGAGATGTACCTAATCTTCAACCAAAGCTTTTGGATCTCAAATCCACCACAGCATGCAGGGGAGACGATGAAGCTCCATTCTGGCCAGAGGAAAGAGATGTTGTTTGGCAATAGTAAAGACAGGGGCGGATCCAGGAATTTAGGTTGGGGGGCTGAAATTTAAAAAATTAATGTAATAAAAATTTTATATAACTAAAAAATCAGTATAATAAATTTTCACTAAACTTGTGCCCGACAAAATTTTGAAACAAAAAATTCATTAAACTTGTGCTAGATTGATTTTGCTCACTATGAATTGAAGTCCTTTTACTAGTGTGATGGTCTCTCTTTCTGAAAAAAGATAATAATGTTTTTCCTTTCTTCGTAGAAAGTTGTTGTTTCGTCCTAAATTCTAAGATACATAAACAAAAAATAGCACAATTCAACAATGAACAATTAAAATTTTTAACTCAAAATTTGAGGCAAATGCAAGGAAATACAACAATTGTATTTCTAGAGTTTAAACAAGAGAAGACATAAATATGGTCAATTCAAATATTCAATAACAGATTCACAATAACAAATTCAAATTCCAGGTCTCCAGCCACGCCAATTCCTAAGTTTCTAACTAAATGCAGTAGTAAAATAGGCAAGTATACACAAAATTAGCAGAAAATCACTTAAAAGATGCTGAAAAAATGTTGAGATTTCAACAACAAATCAAGCACAAACAATGAAAAAAAATATGGGCGAAAAATAGAAAAACTATGTAGATTTATCTGTCAATCGAGAGAATCAAAGAACTAAAATAGAGAAAACATACCTGGGCTCGAATTGAATGAAACAAATCTGGGTTTGGAGGGAGGGGAGGGAACGAAGACCTGAATCAGAGGGCAACGAGCAAGAGGGCGTACCCGACTGGCCGAGCGAGCGTGGGGGCGAGGGCGAGCGAGAGCAAGAGAGAGGCAGTCAGGCAGAGAGCGAGGGCGAGAGCAAGAGAAATGCAGCGAGAGCCGGAGAGCGAGCGAGAGCAAGAGAGGCAGAAAACGAGGGCGAGAGGCAGCGAGAAGGGCCAAGGCTGAGGCCGAGCGAGAGCAAGAGAGGCAGAGAGCGAGGGCGAGAGGCAACGAGGGCGAGCGAGAGCAAGAGGGGCCGAGGTCGAGCCCGAGCGAGAGAGAGCCAGCGAGGGCAAGCGAGAGCAAGAGAGAGCCAGAGAGCGAGGCTAAGCACGAGCGGACGAGCAAGAGAAGAGGAGGCAGGGAGCAAGAGGCAGCGAAGGGTGAGCCGTGAGCGAGAGCGAGTTCGACCGAGGAAGAAGATGAGAAGGGCTTGCAGGTAAGTGGGCTGGGCTGGGAAAAATTAGGGTGGGCTGGGCTGGGCTAAGACTAAATAATCAAAAAATTTACACTAGCAATTTAATTTTTGCTGTAGGCTGCCCTGGGCTTCAGCCCAGGGCAGCTCACACGTGGATCCGCCCCTGAGTAAAGATGTTTCCTTCCGCGTCAAAGCCACAATCCGCGGAATTGGAAAGCAACTCTTGACAGAGCTGACTTTGGCTGTGCAAAGGACAAAAAGAAAGCTACTTTCTATGTTGGCAATAGTAAGTAAGGACATAATTAAAGTAACTTCGGCGTGAACGCAATGGTGACAAAGACTACCGATCAAAATTAAAGTAAAATATATATCAATTAAAGTTATAATATAAAAATTTTAAAAATATTATCACATAAGCCTTAATAGATTTAAATGTGTATCATGTAATATTAATTATCTTATGATCAAAAATTTTATGTAACAATATTAACACGAATTTATGATAAAAGTAAAATAAAACTCGTCAAATATTTAAATTAAAAATTAAACATAATTATCCATATATAAATAACTGATAAGTAACATTTAAATAAAATTAAAAAAAGATAATATTAGTAATTTGCTAGAGCAAGCCAAATATTTTGGCCTTTTCAAGGTTATTGTTGGTAGTTTAAGGATTTTGGATGTCTTCTATCATTCTATTTACGTCAAATTTAATGGTAGATTATTTAATATAAAATTTTCTAATAAAGTAAATATATAAAAATATTAACATAAAATTGTCAATAAAAATTTGTACGTGCCCATTTAATAGTAAAATAAAAAAAATATAAAAATTATATTATATTTTATATTATATTAAAATATAATATAAAATTTATAGTAAAATAAATTGCATAAAATTTTTTCATAAAATATATAATTATATAAATATGTCACCAATGATGCATGAAATTGGGATAATTTTGATAATTTATTTAATTTTTTCCTTTTTCTCACTCATGCAATGTGTCAGTTAAATTTTTTATTAATTTATTAAATATTAAATGTAATTAATTAATAAGAAAAAATACATAGGCTAAATATTTTGTCATTTACCTCTTTCCATATGCTTCTCAATTCTGCTTTCTCTCTCATTGCTTGCTTTTCTTTCCCCTCAAATGGTTTATCTGTTCTGTTTTTTATCTCATTGCTTACTTTTTTTTTCTCTTCACGTGGTTTGTCTGTTTTGCTTTTTCTTTTTCTCTCTCATCTTATCGCTTGCTTCTCTTTGCTCTGTATCCAATGCTATAATTGACTCCATAGCAGACTTTGAATTGAATACTTTAGAGTAATTTGATTTGATATTTTTATATTAATTAAATTATTATTTTTTAATGAGATTTAAAAAATATATAATACAAAAATATTTTAAATACAAATATTTTTTATTATATTTATTAATTTTATCTGTAATTTTTTATAAAAAAAATATATAATTTTTTATATAAAATTGTTTAGATAAATTTATATTTTATAATTAATAAAAAAATAACCCATATATCTTTTAATACATTTCTAAAAAATTTAACAAATAATTTGAAAAAAATTTGAAATATTTCATAATCTTATATTGATTATAAATATCTTGATTTAAAAAATATTTTAATATTATTTTATTTTATTTATTTTAAAAAAATTTACTAAATATATAATATAATATATTAATGTTACATTGTAAAGTGAGGAACAACTCAATGCCTCTTCTTAAACTAGAGGAAGCAGTAGAAGAGAGAGATGAGCAACTCTCATATAAAGTAGAAATTAAATGAAAAATAGAAAGAGGAGAATAATAAGGCTATCTCCAACGGAGACGGCAAAACATCACACCAAAATAGTGTGATGAATAGTGGGATGCCAAGAGTTGACTTTATGGCTGTGCAAAGGATACTAGGAAAGCTAGCTTCCGCATTTTGCAATAGTAAAGATGCGCGTATAACCCACCCAAACCCAAGTTTAAGAGAGAAGCTCTCGATTGCAACGAGGGAACTCACTGGTAGACGCTTGGGATTAAGGCCGAGTCCTTTGTCTTGCTGATTTTTGGAACTCCAGAGGCTTCAGCTCGGATTTGTGTATGGAGGTATAAGGTTATTTAAGGATTTCCAGTCGGGTGGTAAGGTTTTACGCAGGTCTGGCATTTGAATTTTTCGATTTTCCCGCCCAAGGTTTGGTTTGAATTTTTGCTGGAACGGAAGCTGGCCGACGTCGGATTCGGGTATCTCCACGTATTGGGAGTCCGTCTCCACGGTCTTTGGTGGTAGCCACGGTCTTTGGGGGTCTTTGATTCATTCTCCATGTCGGTTGGTGAAAGTTCCCACAAGTGATAGCGTTAAAATTCCTGTTGGCTCTCTGAGTAGCATTTACTCCTGCCCACTTCTGTAATAGGTAAGAGGAAACTTAAAGCTGCTTTTGAGGAGACTCTAGTCAAAGAGATAAAGAATGCAAATGTTAAGGTGGCCCCCCACGCGGCGTTAGTGGCAGACAGCGTTCAGGAGGGTTCATGTGTGGCTGTTGCAGAGTCTCCAAGTTTATCCATAACACTTGCGGACCGGGGTCTGAGGCCATCTCCAACGTTGGGGTCAAATTTTCGTTGAGATGTAAGGAGGAAATTATTGAATCACCTTCAACGGGTCTTCTTATCGAGCAATTTCTTTCCTAAATTTTTATGAAGCTTCAAATAGTTCCCTATAATTGAAGAGTAAAATTTTACTTCGCAACTCTATTTCTCCAACGACTCTTTATTGCTAGCCTTGAAATTTGAAGAAGACGTTGGTGACGAGCAGGAGTAGGAGAGGCTACTGGCGGCGATGACGAGGAGCAATAGCAGTGGCAGCAAGGAGCAGCAGCGGTGACCAGCAGTAACGACAACCAGAATGACAGTCGAATCTAGTGTCAATGACGAAGAGCAGGTAATCTTCTCCGAGCTGAATGAGAATCAGTCGATTTGTGTGTGTATATTGAACGAGGACCAAATCGATGTGTATTTTTATATATGTATTGGCTGAATCGATTCGATTGTTTGGGGAATTTTTTGTGGAATTAATCGATTTGTGTATTTTTTTGTATTTATTTATTAATTTGTGTATTTAATTATTGATTTTGTGTATGTGTATATTTGATTATTTTATTTATTTAATTTTTAATTTTATTTATGTGTGTATCTGATTATTTTGTATGTTTAGTTTTTAATTTGTATATTTAATTATTGATTTTTTTGTATGTATTAAAATTATAAATAAAGTAAAATAATTAGAATTGAAGTTTATAAAATAAATAAATGAAGAAATAGAAAAGAGAATAGAGAGTGTGGATTGAAGCACACACAACTTTCGAAGCTAAGTTAAAAATAAAAAATAATATATTTATAATATAATAGAGAGTGAGATGGAAGGTGAGTTGGGGATAACCTAAGGTGTCTTCCAAATAAACGCAAGGTGTTAGAGTCAAAACACCTTGGGTGGGGCTTTTTAAATCCAACAAACAATAGGAACATGAGTTATTGCTCCAGGCAGTTGAAAATCAAGGGGGTAATGTCATTCTAGAGGCTCATGACGTTGACGATGTTGAGGATGCCTGGGGGTTTTGCGTTGTAGGGTTCTTCGTTGTAGATTTTTAGGGAAAAAAGCTCTCCTAAAGCTATGTGAGTCTTGGAAAGTAAGATTTAATTATTTTGCGCATTCGAGTGGTTGACTTGTTTTCAAACTCGAAGATGAAGTCTCAAGAGAAAAGGTCTTAGCTGGGGGCCCTTATGCGGTGTTTGAAAGGCCATTGATGCTGAAAGCGATACCAGCGTACTTCGATTTCAAGGATACAAGTGTATCTACCATGTCGATATGGATCAAGCTTTCGAGTCTCCCCTTTGAATATTGGAATCCTTCAGCCTTAAGCAAGATTGCCTAGAAGGTGGGAAGATGTGGATTGTGGGGGGACTTTTTTTTTTTGCTATAAATAAGCTTTCTCCCTTCCTATGTATATTCATTCCATAATTGTATTTCTCTTTCTCTCTTTATATTTTTTTCTTTGAAGTTAGTGAAATATTTTTTGATGGTATCTAAGGACATAGACCAAATTGATTGAATCTCTTTAATTTCTGATATTCTATTTTTTTTATATTCAATCATTTTTATCAGATACTATTTATGATGAAGTTGATTTTGAAAAAAATAGCCCAATTTTTCGAAGACTAGTTGCTGCCATTGTAGTGCTAGACCTTATTCGTGGGGAATCCCATGCTTGAGACCAATTGAACCTATTGTAGGGTTGATTTTAAATAGGTAACTGATACCTATAAAGGGATCAATATGTGGACAAGTTTTGGCAATAATAGTAAATTTATTCGTAGTTGAATTGTGAAATTAAAGAAAGATGCTCCACACAAATACCTTTCTTGATCTTCGTGCACGGGATGTCATTTGTTTGTGTCAATAAAGACGAAATTTTTGTGAGATATTAATATTAAAGATGAAATTTTTGGATTTAAGGGTGATTAAGACAGCTTTATGTGCAAATCAATAAATTTTAAAAGAATTTTTAAATATGAAATGTAACGGACAATAGAAAATAAAAGGAACCCTCAGTGTCAAAAGTTAATAATATAGTTTACAATTAAAAATACGCTAAAAATTCAGCATTTTTCAGCAATTTACCCAGATTTCTATTTGAAAGCTTTGCCAAAATGATATAAGATTAAAAATGTTGCGATCATAATTCAAATAGTTATGATTTTTGTTAGCAATTCGATCAATGGAGAAAAATTCGAGTTGATAAAAGTATGAGTATTATTCGGTTTGATATATTTTAAATATGGTCAAAAATTCGAACAAACATTCGTCATATGAAAAATATTCGGGAGAATATTTTCCATATGACATTATATATATATGTACACAAACATATTCTTGATAAATAAAGAAATAATTTATTAAACATAAAAATATAATTTTATTTTTTCACCAATATTACAAAAAATGACAAAGATGAGAGATATGTATAGGGATGGATGAATAATAATATTTATTAATATTTAATAAAAACAAAAGAGTGGTGGATGGAAAATGAGAAACTGGAAACCTTGTTAGCAGCAGTAGACATGTTTTTTTAGTGTTAAATTATAAATGTATTAGTCATAGCAATAATTAAAAAACTATCTTGGTCAAAGTCTGCTTATGGCGTTATGGGAGCAGATAACAAATTTTTTAACCGAATTTTTGAAAAGTTCAGTTGATACACGTTATACTTTCTAGATATAAAATACATGAATTATTCTAAATATTTTAAAAATATACAAATATAATACTTTTGATAAAAATACGAAATAATTCGACCCAATTACTAACAAGGGTTACGATAAAATCTATTTTTATATCACTTGTCCAACTTTAATTTGATAAATAGTAATTTAAATGTCTATCAGTTAAGGTGTGGCCATGTGCTATGTCCTCCTCATTTTGCTTGATTAGTAAGATTACCCAAAAGCCAGGGCCGGCTGAAGGGGTAGGCTGGTGAGGCAATTGCCTAGGGCCCACCCCTTCAGCTCAATAGATAATTATTTTAATAAAATAATTTTTTTATTTTTTATTAAGAGTTGGGGCCCCTAAATTAGTGATGGCTTAGGGCCCCCAAAGCCCTTGAGCCGCTCCTGCCAAAAGCACAACCCCAATATTAAATTGTCGTATAAGCTTCAAATGAACTCCGCTTGGGGATGTTATCCACTGCCGGTCCCAAGCCCGGATAAAGAAGGAGGGTTGTGTTAGATAGCCGACAGCCAACGTAAAACTTAGTCGGATCCAAAACATGAATTCTAGACAAATTATGAAAAATCGTTTGGGCGTGGGCATAACCCTTCATAGCGATGCGCTACACTGCCCCTGTGTAGTGACAAGTGAGCTATGGTCGCTGCATCAGTGCCCGGATGTAGTGATAAATGAGCAAGGGTTCCCACATTTTCTTGGACGGATGTAGGTAAAGAAGTTAGTCCAAAATCAAAATCAAAATCAAAACCAAAATCAAAAACAAAATCAAATTCAAAGTCAACGCCAAAAACAAAATCAAATCCAAAGTCAAGGACAAAAACAAAATCATAGATTAAGGATTGGGTTATGGAACATAGGAACATTAACAGGCAAAGCTATGGAAGTGGTGGATGTGATGATTAGGAGAAAAATTAATATTATGTGCCTTCAAGAGACGAGATGGGTAGGGAAAAAAGCAAAAACTTTATCAGAAGCTGAATATAAAATATGGTACACAGGAACTGATCGAGCGAAAAATGGAGTGGGGATTATTATGGATAAAAGCTTAATAGATGAGGTAGTGGATGTAAAGAGAATAAGGGATATCATTATTATGGTGAAGATTAGTTTAGGAAGAATGACTATGAATATCTTTAGTACATATGCACCACAAGCGGGGTTAGGTGATGAGATAAAAGCAAAATTCTGGGAGGACCTAGAGGGACTCATACAAATGATACCAAGATGAGAGAAATGATTATAGGAGGTGACTTAAATGGGCACGTGGGTAGAGACGGAAATAGATATAGAGAGGTACATGGAAGGTATGGATTCGAGGAAATTAATAATGAGAGTAAATTTATCATAGATTTTGCTATGGCATATGGGCTCATTATAACCAATACGAGGTTCAAAAAACGGGACAAACACTTAATCACATATAAAAATATCACCTTAAGCACCCAAATAGATTACTTCCTCATGAGACAAGAGGATCGGTTATGTTGTAGGGATTGTAAGGTAATACCGGGAGAGTGTTTGACTACTCAACATAGACTTCTAGTACTTGACGTCCAAGTAAGAAAGTGGAAGAGAAAAAATCACATAAAACAAAATCCAAGAATCAGGTGGTGGAATTTAAAAGGGAAGAAACAACTAATCTTCAAAGAAAAATTAAGGGGTATAAGGGAATGGAATGGAGAAAGACAGACAAATCAAATGTGGAAAGAAATGGCTAATACTCTGAGAAGCACGACAAAGGTAGTCATTGGAGAGACAAATGGTAGAGCCCCTAACCTTAAGGAGTCTTGGTGGTGGAATGAAGATGTACAATTGAAAATTAAAAATAAGAAAACTTGCTATAAGGCGGTATATCAATGCAACAATGAAGAAAATCAAAAAAATTATAAAAAAGCAAAAAATGAAGCAAAAAGAGCTGTTAGTGAAGTAAGGTCAAAAGCATATGAGAATCTATATAAGCGACTTGATACAAAAGATTGAGAAAGGGATATATATAAATTAGCTAAAGTAAGAGAAAGAAAAACACGGGATTTAAATCAAGTGAAATGCATAAAAAATGACAATCAAAATGTTTTAGTAAATGAGGGAGCGATTAAGGAGAGATGGAAGGAGTATTTCACAAAATTATTCAATGATGGTGGTAACACAAGAGTTAGGTTGGGACATCTTAGTAACTCTGAAGGGAATGTGAGTTACACATTCTATCGGCGCATAAGTTCAAATGAAATAAGACAAGCTTTAAAAAAGATGAAAAATCATAAGGTAGTGGGACCAGATAATATACCAATAGAAGCATGGAAATGCATGGGAGAAGAGGGCATCTTCTGGCTAACGCAACTATTTAACGCGATCCTTAAATCAAAAAAGATGCCAGATGAATGGAGGAAGAGTACTTTGATTCCTATATACAAGAACAAAGGAGATGTTCAAAATTATGAAAATTATAGAGGAATTAAGTCAATGAGTCATACCATGAAACTCTGGGAGAGAGTAATAGAGCAGAGGCTTAGAAAAGAAACAAATGTGTCAGAAAATCAGTTTGGTTTCATGCCTGGCAGGTCAACAATGGAAGCTATATATTTACTAAGGCGTCTAATGGAAAGGTATCAGGATCATCAGAAGGACCTACATATGGTGTTTATAGATCTAGAAAAGGCCTATGATAGGGTCCCTAGAGAAGTATTATGGAGGGTTTTAGAGAAGAAAGGAGTCAAAATAGCCTATATACAAGCCCTTAAGGACATGTATCATGGTGTAGAGACAAGGGTCAGAACATGCGGAGGGGATACTGAACCATTTACAACTACAATAGGACTGCATCAAGGTTCTGCACTAAGTCCATACTTATTTGTCCTACTAATGGATGAACTCACTAAAGATATTCAGACAGATGTGCCATGGTGTATGCTATTTGCAGACGACATAGTGTTGGTGGATGAAACAAAAGAATGAGTGAACACTAAGCTTGAGTTGTGGAGAAACAATTTAGAATCTAAGGGATTTAAATTAAGTAGAAAGAAAACAAAATATATGGAATCCAAATTTAGTAAAAATGCAAGAGTGGATGATGTTATAATAAAATTAGAAGACCAAATCTTACAAAAAAAAGACTATTTTCGATATTTGGGATCAGTGATTCAAAAAGATGGAGAAATTCATGAGGATGTCGCACATAGAATTAAGACAGGTTGGCTAAAATGGAGAAATGCATCGAGAGTGTTATGTGATGGTAAAATCCCATTAAAATTGAAAGAAAAATTTTATAGGAGAGCTATAAGACCAGTCTTGCTGTATGGCTCAGAATGTTGGGCAGTCAAATACCAGCATGAGCAAAAGACGAGTGTAGCGAAGATGAGGATGTTAAGATGGATGTGCGGACATACAAGAAAGGATAAAATTAGAAATGAAGTTATTCATAATAAGGTAGGAGTAGTGCCAATCGAGGAGAAGATGAGAGAGACTAGACTAAGATGGTTTGGTCATGTGAGAATGAGACTAAGAGACCCTCCTGTGAGGAGAGTTGATGAAATGGAACAATTAGTCACAAAAAGAGGTAGAGGTAGACCCAAGAAGACTTTGAGAGAGACATTAAAGTTCGATATGAAGTATATGGATCTAAATGAAGATATGACAAAAGATAGGAATACATGAAAGTCTAGAATTCATGTAGCCGACCCCACATAGTGGGATAAAGGCTGGATATGTTGTTATTGTTTATAAGCTTCAAATGATGTTTACATTTCGTAATAAATTAGAATGGTCATTGAATTATAATAAAAATTAAATTTGTAATCAAAATTTAAAAAATAATAATGTAATTTACCTCCAAAATTCATTCCAAAAACTACTTCACAAAACATTCCCATGAATTACACTAAATAAATACACAAAAATTTAAGCTTAAATTAGAGAATTAATATGCAAATAATATATTTATAGTTTTGATGATGATTAATCAGCACAATTGTTGAGATGTATATTGAGAAAATTTATAAACGAGGTACAAAATAATTAAGAAATTAGGCACATGAAATAATGTCACAAAGAATATTAAATAAAGAAAACATAGTATCCCAAGAATGATTTGGTGATGATACTGTTAGCAATCTCCACTGGTCTCTAAAAAGAGCTCCAATTTAAAGGCTTTGCTACATTTAAATTATGTATAGTTAACCCCTAAGAGGAAGCAAAATGCCAAAACCTTATCCTGCCCCACTCCATATTTTGTACCCAATGCTACAGTCTCTACATGGCCTCCCTAGCACTAGTAGGCATATAGTATAGACAGCTCCAACATATCCCACTCCACACACCTCAGCACCCCCCCCCCCAAAAAAAAAAAAAAAAACAAAAAAAACACCAAAGTCCAACCATTTAAATCTTTCTCCCTGAAACTCTGTCCAAATCCATCCTTAAATCTTCACCTATAAACTTGCACAAATAAACAAGCTTAGTAGTTGGGGACAGTTTATGATAGTTAAAAAATTCAAATTATTTTATTTATAGTTAATATAGTATCCTATTTATTAAAAAAGTCAAACTTCAAATATATTTTCTTAGATGTGCTTGTATATACATTGGTGACTTCACATACTTCTTTACAAGTTAAAAATCTTCCATCATCAGAGTCATTTCACTACTGTCAAGAAGGATGATGCCAAAAGTAATCTTACCAATTTCTGGGTTTCTTCATGTGGTTGCCATCCTCATCCCTATCAAAAAAAGATAACAAGTTAATATCCACAAGGTTTGAGAATGGAACAAATTAAAGAGTACATAAAATAATGTGAAACAATATAAAGTGCATGTCCAAAAATTGTGTAAAATTTTACAATTTTACCTTAGCTCAAAAATTGCATTAAGATCTGTGATTTCAATCTCTTGATCTCCTACTGTGGCTTGTATCTTCCTCGGTGGCAAGTAAATTTGTCCAAGAGCAAAGGTCTTCATCTTTGGACAATTCCACATTTTTACTTCGCCCAATGATGGAAAGCTAAATGAACCGCTTTCATCATTGCAAATGCTTTTTAGGTTTGGTAGGTCAAAGAAAACCAACCATTTTAATTGTGGAAATTCAATATGGCAAGTTGCCTTCTCTTCCCTTACAAAATTAATATTATTCTCTTCAATAATAATAATCTCTTCCATTATTTCACAAGATATCACTGATAACTTTTCTAAGTGTTGAAGAGTCGTGGTCATAGAATACGTAAACAAACTTCTTAGTTAGAAAAACTTTCGGATATGTATATGTGTTAAGCTTTGAATGTCTCCAATTTCATGAAGATTCTTGTTTCATAGAAGGCACCAACTAGGCAACTTATAAAAATTTAACATTTTCCCATCAGCAAGCAATGAGACAGGATAAAATGTGAGGAGAGAGAAATGTAAGCAATGAGAGAGAAAACAGTATTGACAAGCACATGGAAAGAGGTAAAGGACAAACTATAAATATCTTGATTTAAAAAATATTTTAATATTATCTTAATATAAATTTATCTTATTTATTTTAATAAAATTTATTAAATGTATAATATAATATATTAATGTTACATTGTAAAGTGAGGAACAACTGAAAGCCTCTTCTTAAACGAGAGGAAGCAGCTGCAGAGACAGAAGAGAGAGGTGAGTAGCTCTTATATAAAGTAGAAATTAAAAGGAAAATAGAAAGAAGAGAATAATAAGAAGAAACTGAGTAATTACTACTGTTGGTGTGTTTGAGATGTACTTAATCTTCAAACAAATCTTTTGGATCTCAGATCCACCCCCAAGGTGTACCTAATCTTCAACCAAAGCAAGCAACCAAGCAGACGAATCACCTTTCACTGTGACAAGAGTTTACTTTATGGCTATGCAAAGGACACTAGGAAAGCTACCTTCCGCGTTTTGCAATTGTAAAGATGCACGTATAACCCACCCAAACCCAAGTTAAAGAGAGAAGCTCTCGACTGCAAGAAGGAAACTCACTGGCAGACGCTTGGGATTAAGGTTGAGTCTTTTGTCTTGCTAATTTATGGAAATCTAGAGGCTTTAGCTCGGATTTGTGTAGGGAGGTATAAGGTTATTTAAGGATTTCTAGTCAGGTGGTGAGGTTCTACGCAGGTCTAGCTTTTGAATTTTTTGATTTTCTCGCCCCAAGGCTTGGTTTGAATTTTTGTTGGAACAGAAGCTGGTCAACATCGGATTCTGGCATCTCCACATATTGGCAGTCCGTCTCCACGGTCTTTGGGGGTCCCCGATTCATTCTTCATGTCGACTAGTGAAAGCTCCCACAAACGACAGCTTTAAAATTCCTGTTGGCTCTCTTAAGTAGCCTTTACTCCTGCCCACTTCTGTAATGGGTAGGAGGACAGTTAAAGCTGCTTTTGAGGAGATTCCAGTCAAAGAGATGGAAGATTCTAGAGGGCCAGAAAGAACTTACCGACGAGTTTACAGAAGGCCTTTATTTGACAAAATCGCCCCTCACAATTAGAAGATATTTCATTGAGACCACTGAAACCTTCTTCCTCCTTGCTCTTTCAATTCCCACCGGAAGACTGAAACCCCATTCCTCCTCATCCTTTTAGTTGCTGCCCGAAGATGGTCGTTATCCTTTCTCCACTATCTCATCATCTTCTTAAACTTTTCGCCGTCCTCGTCAATTGAACCAGAACACCAGCATTGGTCATCTCTCTCAGCTCCGTCGACGAGACCACCAGAACACCAAGTGGGACCATTTCTCTCAGCTCAATCGCATCGCCTAGCAGCAACCACCCCCAATCACACCACCTAGCAACAACCCACAAATCCCCAAGTTCCCAAAACGAACCCCACAACCGTCTAGGGCCACCGCTGGTTGCAACTACGTCGTCCCCACCTATCGGCCACTACATCCCTCATCGTCAGCCAATGGTCTTTGAAGCCCCCCACCCACCAGCCAGTCGCACCTACCTAAAGAGGTAGCCTTTTCAGACATTTAATTTGTATTTTCATAAAGAAAGAATTTACATTCTCAAATTTTGCAACTTAGTAAGATCATGGCATTTAAAAAACTTACATTATGCTTTGTTTTGTGATGCTGTGACTGGCATATTACATTAACGTATATGGATCTCATTGTGATATTTGAATGCGGCATAAACAGGGATTGCAAATAAATTAGGCTAAAAGCAACTATATCATATCACAACAAGGATTGCAAATAAATTAGGCTAAAAGCAAGATCATCCTAGAAGGGTTGTCCAGGAAGTTGATGACTTATCTAAGTCATTGAAGTGTAGAGTGAACATCTCCCATCACCTATTTGGGTAAGACTAAATCCATTTTAGACAAAATAATTGAGAGCTCAGAGGTGTGAGAAGAAATTGGCTTCATGGAAGAGAGTATCTTCCCAAGAGAGTTAAGTTGACATCCACTAAGAGTGCGTTTTCTTCTTTACCTATATAGCCGATGTCATTTACTATTTGGTGTTTGTTGCTAATAGTTAGAAGAAACATCAGACACTGACTTTGCATGATGTTAGGAATAAATCAAATACCAATGGCAGAGAGCTTGCCTGCCAATGCCAGAAGGGAGTTTAGACGGATAAGAAATTGAGCATTTCCAACAAAGCCCTTCTTGGTAAGTGGCTTTGGAGGCTCACTATTCAGGTTACTGGTTTTTTGAAGAAGGTTGCTGTGGTAAAATACAACAATCTAAGGGGTTGGGCAGATAACAAGGGAGAAGGGGGGGTCCATCCAGTTCTGGTCGTTGACAGAGTTCTACATGGTTTACCTTTTTTTTCTATATTGTTTACACAGTGCATCATGTTTATATATTGTATTATGTTTTCTACTTTCATTTGAAATCATAGTTTTGGTTGAAACATTTTAAAAATTGTAATTACTTGGGTTATTATCTAATTTTATGTTAGTAGTTCATATTAGACGGTTGAAATTACTAAACTATTATTTGTCTATGATTGTGGATATTGTAGAATTTGACAATTATGGGAAAGAATAGAGGAATTTGTCATAGCTATAGACGTCCTTATCACAATTTGTCAGAATGTCCGACAAAGCAACATTGCACTTCATGTGGACAGGGGTTTGTGAAGTGGATGGAGGTAGAGAAAAATACGTTGAAACTTTTGGAGAACAAGTAAGTGGAGGGGTGTATGATGAAGGTGAATCAAGTGATAGTGCTTTGACCAAAGCATCTGATGATAAAGATGTGGAGTTGGCTCGCTTAGTTCAACGTCTTGCTCGCATTTCCGAAGAGAAAGACGTGGACATATCTCTCAAGCTAACCATTCACAAGGGAAAAGGAAATGCACCCTTTTGAGCTTGTCAACCCTCGAATGTACTGAAAATAATAAAATGATGTTAACATGTGTTGTTAAACTAGAAATAACCCTTGTCACGTTATACATTATGTTAAGTACTAACTAATATAAGAAAGTAACATGACTTTTTTCTATTTGTATTTTTGTTTGTGAAACTTGATGTCGTACATTTTAGCTCCATATCTCTAGCACCGGACACAGCTCGTAGTACACAAAATAAAAATACAATTCGCACAAAAATAATATTTATGTCATAAAAATTGATCTTCAATAAACAAGCCTATATTGCTAAATAACACTTAAAACGCACAAGATTCAATAATGAAGCATCATAAACCAAGGAACAATAAAATCTGTTGAAATAATGAAGCATAAAACATCAATCCTATTTATCTTTTAAAAGAGTTAAATATTACATTTTAAAAGAGTAGGAATAGAGCAAGCAGGTGCCAATTGACATCCATTACAATCCAAAATACAAAGAGCCCAAATCATTCGTGGGAGGCACGCATAATTAGCCCTTTGCAGTAGTACTACTCTTCTACCTTACATATTCATAACACCATTAACACATTTCTCATACCAATTAAAAACAAACTGAAATAAAAATAGTTAGTTATCTACAACTTGCTATTAATTCTTCCTCCTAAACAACAATGCTTCACTTGTATTCCAAAATCATGTTGTTTTCCAGAGCCAGCCCCACACAAGCCCTTAGTATGTTCTCGAGCATCTCGCTGCTTCTTTACATTTTGTTCTTGGATGATAAGGCTTAAGATGTTCCAGGATAGAAAATTCACACAAAGAAAATATCAAGTTAGGGAAACTAATTAATTAAACTGCAGCCAATGGTTTGTTGGATTTGCAAGTTCTATATTTCCAAAAACAATAACAATATGGATTGAGAAACATGTAAGCTAAACCCGACTATTCAAATTTAAGAAACATATAAATCCCAGTCTCTTTCTAGGCATCCAACAGCGGACAATGAAGTCAAATGTCAAAACCAAATAAAGAAAACCATTAGAAAAGTCCAATCAGAGCTACCAACCAAACCACCCTACACCCCAAACCACCCTAACGATCACATCTACATTTGTAACTACGGCAACGTTGATTACACAGAAATAAAAATAAAATTGCACAAAATAGTGAATAAAAATAAAAAAACCACTATAATCTATTAAGATACCTTAGTGTGTTCTCCAGCCGTATCAAAATTAAAACATCATCATCAATGAGTTCATCATAAACAAAATTGCACAAAACAGTGAATAACATCATCATCAATGAGTTCATCATAAACAAAATTGACAGAATCTGATTACACGAAAAATAAAAATAAAAAACCACTATAATCTGTTAAGATACCTTAATATGTTCTCCAGTCGTATCAAAATTGAAACATCATCATCAATGAGTTCATCATAAACAAAATTGCACAAAACAGTGAATAACATCATCATCAATGAGTTCATCATAAACAAAATTGCACAAAACAGTAAATAAATGAGTTCATCATCAATGAGTTCAATACTATTAATGCATGATCTTCTCTACTTGGGATTTGTCAAGTTAGAATTGGGTTTAAAAACTATTCCAATAATTTACAAAACAATACAGAATTTCCCTAGTTATAGTTCAAGTTGGAATAATTTTAATTCTTTCAACTACTTCAATAATCTTGAGACTGGTTGTTTAACTAATAATCAGAATTAGTTATACTAAGCCACATTCTATTATAATAATGCTAAATCATTGAAATAATCAAGGGCAGATTATTAAAACACAACTGTAATTGTAAAGATTAAAGACTAATACAATCAAATGAATGAAATTATTCCTTATCCATTCTAGCAAGAACTAAACCACAAACAAAATTGGTTTTTATTTTTTCCTCCTCTCAACCTTAAAGGAATAATTGTTGCAACTCATGATAAGTTCATAAACAAACTAACAAGCAAATTTTAATTCTTTTAACTACTTCAATAATCTTGGGACTGGTTGTTTAACTAATAATCAGAATTAGTTATACTAAGCCATGTTCTATTGTAATAATGCTAAATCATTGATATAATCAAGGGCAAATTATAAAAACACAACTGTAATTGTAAAGATTAAAGACTAATACAATCAAATGAATGAAATTATTCCTCATCCATTCTAGCAAGAACTAAACCACAAACAAAATTGGTTTTCATTTTTTTCTCCTCTCAACCTCAAAGGAATAATTGATGCAACTCATGATAATTTCATAAACGACCTAACAAGCAACAAAGACTTGACCAGGTAAACTTGAAGACAATAATTTTAACGCATAAACATCAGGTCTCAAAAACCCAAAGTTTTTCCTTTTTTCAGCAAGCAAACCTTTTAGATCTAAATAAAATCAACAACAAATCTCTCTTTAAGCAGAAACCTCTAGTTAGTTTAAGCAGTATCGAGTACAGCCCTTGACAAACTAAACATTTCTCTCTTTACTTACACTCTGTACCACTAACAAACAAGTGTAGAAATTATAACAGTAAGTTAAGATTGGGGCAAAGATGGCCATCGAAATAGTTAAGCAACACGAAAAGGAAGAAACCAACTGGAGGATTAAAATCTGAAGCAAGAAATCGAAGGAAGAAACCAAAGAAACCAACTGGAAGATTATAATAGTCTGGTTTACCTTGCTCCTACATCGGTGAGGAAGAACGGCGACGAGACCGAATGAAGGTCTTGATCATGGAAGATCAATCTCGATCACGGAAGATTGGCCTCGATTGTGGAAGGTCAGTCTCAATCGCCGAAGGTCGATCTAGATCGCAGGCCGAAGAAAGGTCTCAATCGCCAAGGAAAACATCTCAGCTCGATCTCGATCCCCGCTGGTAAGCTCTCTCTCTCTTGTTGTTTCAGTGGGATATGTGCAAACGCTGAAGGAAGGTCGGTCTGGTAAGCCCTAAAAATTTTCCTCTTTCCCTGGGATATGTGCAAATGCAAATAATCAAAATCTCGCGATATTTTGACAGTCAAAATATCGCGAGATTTCAGTTCTGTAAACTCATCGATAAACGCGTTTGGCCTTGTAGAGGGACTCCAAAGAGATAAAGAGTGCAAATGCTAAGGTGGCCCCCACGCGACATTAGCGGCAAACAGCGTTCAGAAGGGTTCATGTGAGGTTGTTGTAGAGTCTCCTAGTGTATCCATAACACTTGGGGACTGAGGACTAAGGCCATCTCCAACGCTGGGGTTAAATTTTCATTAAGTCAAAATTTGAGAAAATCATTGAATCATCTCTAACGGGTTTCTCTATCTAGGATTTTGTTCTTAAATTTTTGTGAAGTTTCAAATGGATTGAGGAGTAAAAATTTTGCTCGTCAACTCTATTTCTCCAACGACTCTCTATTGTTAGCCTTGAAATTTGAAGAAGACGCTGGCGATGAGCAGGAGCAGGAGTGGCTACTGGGTGTGACAACGAGGAGTAGCAGTGACAGTGGCCAGTAGCAACGATGACCAGAACAGCAGCCGGATCTAGTGTCGGCGACAAGGAGTAGATCGTCTTCTCCGAACTAAATGAACCAGATCGATTTGTGTATGTGTATATTAAACGATGATCAGATCGATGTGTATATTTATATATGTGCAAGGCGGATCAATTTGTTCGATTGTCTTAGAAATTTCTAGGGAAATTGTTTGGGGAATTTTTGTGGAATTGATCTATTTGTGTATTTTTGGATATTTATTTATTGATTTGTACATTTAATTATTGATTTTGTATATGTGTATATTTGATTATTTTGTATATTTAATTTTTAATTTTATTTATGTGTGTATCTGATTATTTTGTATTTTTAGTTATTAATTTGTGTATTTAATTATTGACTTTTTGTATGGGTTACAATTATAAATAAAGTAAAATAAATAGAATTAAAGTATATAAAAATAAATAAATCAGAAATAGAAATGAGAATAGAGAGTATGAATTGAAGCATGCACAAGGCAAGTTAAAAATAGAGAGTGATTTATTTATAATATAATAGGGAGTGGGATGGGTGGTGGGTCGAAGATGGGCTAAGAAGTCTTCCAAAGAAACGCAAGGTGTTGGAATCAAAATCAAGGGGATAATGTAATTCTGGAGGCTCTTGACGTTGACGATGTTGAGGATTCCTAGGGGTTCTGCCTTGTAGGGTTCTTCATTGTAGATTTCTAGGGAAAGAGGCTCTCCTAAAAGCTATGTGAGTCTTGGAAAGTAAGATTTAATTATTTTGCGCATTCGAGTGGCTAGCTCGTTTTCAAGTTTGAAGATGAAGTCTCGAGGGAAAAGGTCCTGGCTAGGGGCGCTTATGCGGTGTTTGGAAGGCCATTAATGCTGAAAGTAATGCTAGCGTACTTTGATTTCAAGGATACAAGTGTATCTACCATATTGATATGGATCAACCTTTCGGGTCTCCCCCTTGACTACTGGAATCCTTCAGCCTTAAGCAAGATTGCCTCGAAGGTCGGAAGATGTGGATTGTGAGGGATTTTCTTTTTGCTATAAATAAGCTTACTTTTGGATTTAAGGGTGATTAAGACAACTTTTAATGTAAGTCAATAAATTTTAAAAGAATTTTTAAATATTGAATGTAACGGATAATAGAAAATTAAAGGAACCTCAATGTCAAAAGTTAAAAATTTATTTTACAATTAAAAATACACTAAAAATTAATTCAATATTTTTCAACAATTTATCCAGATTTCTATTTGGAAACTTTTCCAAAATGATATAAGATTAAAAATGTTGTGATCATAATTCAAGTAGTTACGATCCTAGTTAGCAATTCAGTCAACAGGAAAAATTCGGGACAGTAAAAATACGAATATTACTCAACTTGATATATTTTAAATACAGTCAAACATTCGTCATACGAAAAATATTCAGGAGAGACTTAATTCTTGTTTAATATGTTTCAACTAAATAAATTTGGCAATAAAAATTCAACTTATTATATATATATATATGCACACAAACATATTCCTAATAAACAAGCAAATAACTCATTAAACACAAAAATATAATTTTATATTTTTATCAATATTACAAAATGACAGAGAGATGAGAGATATATATGAGAATGAATGAATAATAATGCTCATTAATATTTAATAAAAAGAAAAGGAGAGGTGGGTGAAAAGTAGGAAACTGAAAACTTTGTTTGCAGTAGAGATGTTTCTTTTAGTGTCAGATTATAAATGCATTGAATAATAAGATCATCATGAGCTATTAGCCATACCAATAATTATTTTTTTTTTTGTTAGAGTCTGCTGCACATGACTTTATGGGAGAATACAACAAATTTTTAATTAAATTTTTAAAAAATTTGACTGATACACGTTTTATATTATTTTAGATTTAAAATACATGAATTATTTTGAATATTTTAAAAATATGTAAATATAATAATTTTGATAAAAATATGAAATAATTTACATATAGTACGCGAATAATTTGATGAATTACTAACAAGGTTACGATAAAATCTATTTTTATATCACTGGCCCAACTTTAATTTGATAAATAGTAATTTAAATGTCTATCAATTAAGACGTGGCCGTGTGGTACGAGTACTCTTTGATTGTCACACACTAAAATCTTTCTCCTTGAAACTTTGTCCAAACCCATCCTTAAATCTTTCCCCCTCCATCGTCAAATCTCCACCACCATCACCATTTGCCACTAAAATATTAGCACGCTTCCTAAAATAATAATATCAATTGCCATCCTCTTGTCAAACATATATGGAGAGTTGAGTGGAGAGCTAAAGAACATTTGAAGTGATGCAAGGAAGCTATTATCGAAAGGCCTCTGGCCAACGATTTGGATTGAACTGAGGCTTCTTTTTCAACTCGTCGCTTCATATTCGTGTACATGATGAACTACTACATGTTGAGGTCAACGTAGGTGTTTTGGGACCACCTGGGCAATCTTGAGCTCGCTACCGCCTCCCTCGACAACACGGGCCTCCAAATCTTCACCTATAAACTTGCGCAAATAAACAAAGTTAGTTGTTGGGG
This sequence comes from Diospyros kaki, assembly GCA_036245055.1. Taxonomy (NCBI): domain Eukaryota; kingdom Viridiplantae; phylum Streptophyta; class Magnoliopsida; order Ericales; family Ebenaceae; genus Diospyros; species Diospyros kaki. Next base: position 10,250,682 of record BSEG01000010.1, read on the forward strand.
ACAGTTTATGATAGTTATAACAATTTAACAAGTTCGAAGGTATTTTTAAAATTTTATTTTAGTGTTCAAAAAGACAAATTATTTTATTTATAGTTAATATAGTATCCTATTTGTTAAAAAAGTAAAACTTTAGATATATTTTCTTAGATGTGCTTGTATGTACCTGGTGACTTCACATACTTCTTTACAAGTTAAAAATCTTCCATCATCAGAGTGATTTCATCACAGTGAAGGGATAATTCCAATCGTATCCATTCCCAATCTATGGGTGTCTCCATGTGGTTCCTATCCTCATCCCTGTCAGAAAAAGATGACAAGTTAATACCACAGGTTTGAGAATGGAACAAATTAAAGAGTACATAAAATAATGTGAGTGAATATACGCTGAGTGTCCAAAAATTGTGTAAAATCTTACAATTTTACCTTAGCTTAAAAATTGCATTAAGATCTGTGATTTCAATCTTTCGATCTCCTATTGTGGCTTCTATCTTCCACGGTGGCAAGCAAATTTGTCCAGGAGCAACGGTCTTCATCTTTGGACAATTCCACATTTTAACTTCACGCAATGATGGAAAGCTAAATGAACCGCTTACATCATTGCAAATGCTTTTTAGGTTTGGTAGGTCAAAGAAAACCAACCACTTTAATTGTGGAAATTCAATATGGCAAGTTGCCTTCTCTTCCCTTGCAAAATTAATATTATTTTCTTCAATAATAATAATCTCTTCCATCATTTCACAAGATATCACTGATAGCTTTTTTAAGTATTGAAGAGTCGTAGCCACAGAATACGTAAACAAACTTCTTAGTTGGAGACACTTTTCGATATGTATATCTGTTAATCTTTGAATGTCCCCAATTTCATGAAAATTGTTGTTCAACATAAAGCACCAACTAGGTAACTTATAAAGCTTTAACATTTTCCCATCAGCAAGCTGCTCTTCACCAATGCTTATTGTGCCATTGAGGTCAGTAACATATTTGAATCCCTGACAATTTTGCAAGTGTAACTTTCTTAGAATTTACAGATTCATATATTTTTATAAATTTTAAAGTAATACTTGTATAAAATAAAATAATGCCTACTATATGAGTTGAAGTTTGTTGACATAAATTTTAATTTAATTGCTTTGCTTTATGACAAACAAGAATTAATATTATATATATACAAAGTATCAACCAACATATACTTCATATTTTTCTTCTCAATATATGAAGCAAATTTTCTACCATTAATTTTTTGGGCTACAGAGAAATGAATTCATTATGTTCACTTTAAAGACTTAATAGCAGCTATATATGCAAGAGAGAGACACTTTTAATTGAAAGATTAATGTTTACAGTAGTACCATTAATATGGAGAGTTTTTTTTTTTTTTTTCTTACTAAGTACATTAGAGACAAAGCTCACGAATGGAGGAAGAACCCAAGAAAACAAGTTGGCTAAATAATAAAGGGCCTAAAGCAACAACAACCAAGGTAAAATAAGCCCTAACAACACAAAAACAAAAACTAGAGTGAAATGGGTAGGCCTTGGGTTGGGGGATTCAACAAAAACTAGCAAGGCAATAAAATCATTGTATGCTAAGGGGCTAATTGAATTAGTTGTTGCCTCTTTATGAAGGAATGGAAGATGATCTCAAAAGGTCATTGCTTGCATGTGGGCTGTTTCCAAGTTAGCTAAAGCCAAAATTCCTGACAAGGCTGCCACAATAGGCACCAGGGGCTATAAAGAAGAAACAAGATAGCCAGCGTTGAGAAAATTTGAAAGAAAGAAACAAGTAAACAATTAATAGCAAACTGAGCATGAGAACTCCATCATTCAAGCATGGGAACTCCATCTAGGTGTTATGGTGGCTTTTGGTGGTTGATGTTGAGGGAAAGCGAAAGCTACTAGTGAAAAGAGTATGGATAAAGCAGATGAGATTTGCGAGGGAAGGATTTTTGTAGGTTGAGTAAGGGGGTCATCATTGATGAACAAGATGTGGACGACCAATGATGAGAGGGTGGCCATGATGGAGGTAAATCAAGAGAAGCTTTAGTACTATGTTGATGAAGAATGTAACATTTGGAATTACTAGAAAAGATGATGGATTGTCCATTACTTGTGACAAGAAATCTTTATTAGTGGCCAATAACCAGAGCAGATGTAACACCCCACCTTGCCGGGCGTGTCACTGTAAGGCAATTCCCAAGAATTTTTTTTTTTCCAAATTCATCACGCGCGGTGCATTAAGAACAATCTTCACATGGAGATAAGATCCCGAGAACTCCAGTTTTGCTCGTTTAACTTACAAGATCAATAATCTTAAAACTAAACGAGACATGGAATAACGCAACAGATTAAATATCATCAAAATATCGTGGCCAACCATGGGTTTCATACATAATATCTTCCCAAAAAAATACATAGCTCATATCTACAACATTATTTTGGTATCATTCATACATATGATAAAATAAGTACTATTGCCTCAAAATGATACTACAACTATCATGCTAAACACGGTTGGCCCTCAACTGGCCACGTCCTCGCCCCCGCAACAGTCCCTGGCTAGAACGTTGAATGTTCTAAGGGCATAACCCAGATTAGATGATAAAACATCTAAGTGATGTCATGATACAGTTACTGTATGCATGAAAAATATACGAGTATGGCATATACCAACAATAACAAATATGCAACACGTCTAACATGAGAAATCTTCCTAGCATACTCAACCTCCAGTGGATAATCCATTCCACACACCTTGGGGGTTGACCTTACCACGATATACTCAATCCCCAAGTGCCCTACCATGTCACCCATTCACCAGGACTAACCTTGCCCCATTCTCAAGTAGACCCCATCTCGATAAAACCAACACTCAAAATCAACATCTCGATGATATGATAAAACACCTACCATGCATCAACTTTCATAAGAAAAACAGTTGATGGAATATTTCACATGATCAATATGGATATAGTGTTGTAATAACGTAAGTAAATCACTTTAAATGATATATCCCAAGTTCCAGAGGGTATAACCGCTCGCTGAAACTGATTCAAACGCATGCAACCTAAGTTTTGGAGGGTAGAACCACTCACCTGAATCCACTACACACATACCAAAACATTTTCAAGACAATGGGTAAGATTGGACTTGAACCACTCACCTTAATTTAGAAAAGATTGATTTTCGCCTCGAAAAGTGTGTCAGACCTCGAAAATCATGCAATCTTTTCCTCTAACAGTCAAATTATCTCATGTGCATCATCGTTTCTATAGAAATCATCATTTCTATTTTTTCTATATTTTCCTTTATTTTTCATATTTTTCTCTATTTTTTCATAAATCTTTTTCCTTAGAAATTTCAAAATAATTATCTATCATGAAACTTTACTAAATATTTTTACACAGAAAATCCTAAAATAATTTTCCAAAAATACTGAAATTAATTTAAAAAAAAACCTGTGTCTCACACGCTCTCACGCTCCACCCCCAACCTCGGCGAGTGAAGCCCACACGCAGTTGTCTTCTCTGGCTCCGACGATCTGCAACGGCCCCCAATGGCCAATCCAACTACACGGCCTTGAAGTGCTCCTCAAGCCGGTTCTAAGGGTACCCTTTGATGGATGAAAACATCACCGAAAAAATCCCAAATGGGCAGTTGCAGGTCTCGGCTCTGGTGAGGCCCGATTTTCAGGCTAACTCCCAAAACCCCTTGAAACCTATACGAAATGCTCCCAAATTCTCCAGAAACACTCCCTAGCACTCGAGGAACAAAAGCCCCTTATTCATGAGACTCAATTCTTACTAAAACACGATCAATCTACTTCGATTTGTTTTGAAACTCTCGGCCTCAAGAACTTATTTATACCCGATTTTTAACTGAATTTTTGACCATATAGAGGCTTACCTAGTTGCCAAGCTTCTAATCTCATCATATAAAGCCTCGAATCGAGATAAATGGGGATAAAATTCCCTTGAATTTTTTAGCCAAAATCGAATTTTCTTTAAAAAATGAATTCCCGTCAATACACCGATTATCTTGGCCAATAGCTAGGTTCAATCGAACCATCATGGCTTGGGGATCATTCTGATGCCCTTTGAAAGTTCCAACGACGGCCGTCACAAAGTTGGAAGGTGATTTGCAGGTTTCACACCTAATTTTTCGTAATTACACTTTCACCCCCAAACTTTGATATTTCAAGATTCTGCCCCTTTCACTCAAACCCTAGACTTTTCACTTATTCGATTAGACCCCACGAGTTTTGAATGTCACTACACCCTTGAAATTCTAGAAAAACTCTCGTTTTGACCACCTTTTGTCAATTTTTTAGATTTTTCACTTTGGCCCAGATGCCCTTAATCGCGTAATTTCGACCCAAAGCCTTTGTAAATCTCTTGTTTTTGACATTCCATGACTCTTTGAACATTTTTAGCCTCCAAATTTCATCTTGGTTCTGTCGCTTGCCTTTTGTTCAAGTTTTGGATATTACTCATTGGCCCGAAACTTTGATAAATTCCACTTTGACCCCAAAATTTTCAAAAATACCTTTGATATTAACTACTGGATATTATAGCAGAAGTGTGTAGAGTTAACTTAAAACCCTAGTTTGGAGACAAAGACCCTCAGAACCAAAGTAACTTCAAACTAAATATGTAGAGTTAACTTAAAACTATAATTATAAAATCGAAAGAAGGAATAAAAAATATAAAATGAGCATTTGATAATATCTAATTAATAATGGTAGAAGATTCAATTTCAAATACATGAAATATACACTTGGTTTTATTACAACTACATTTGTATTCTAGACTAGTAGAAATAATAAAAATTAAAATAAAATGTTAGTATATTTAACTTCTTAAGAATATTAAGAGATGATATATTATAATTGTATGTTGACAATTTAAAACTAAAATTTTATTTTTTGTTTATATATATGTCCATTAAAGGAGTTAGAGTATTCGTACCTGGTGATTAAACAAATGTGATGCTTCAGATTTGAACTGATAAAAATTTTTGAGATTTGACAAATCATAAAGCTCCAAACCTTTTAATTGGCTAAACTTAATAATACCATCATTGGTCACTCCTCCTTCCCTTGCCTCTGACACTATCACTTCCGTTCCAGGACATGTTTCTACAAATAAATGTTGGATGCACATAAGATGTCTAGCAACAAAAGCTAAAAATGTATGTCTCAAACTACCACAACGTATAATTGATATAGTTTTTAGGTATAAATGGACAAAAATATCATAGGAGTAGTAGTCCTCATCATTGAATTTAAATTTACCTGTAGCACTTTGGATGTTAGAGTTGATGTCTTCAACTAACAATGTCAAAGAATGACAATGCATAACACATAATCTCTCCAAATTTTGCAATCGTGGGAGCATATTTGAAGGGAACACATTTACCAAATTATCACAGTTGAGTATGCTCACATTCGTCAATTGAGAAAAAGATACTTTGCTTGATCCTTTCGAGGATTGAATCATTTGCTTGTTCCAAATATTTTTCACTGATAACTTATGAATCTTCAAATCCTTTAAGACAAGAAAAGAAACTTGTCATATAAAATTTAATATCAGGCCATACACATTTATATTTTAGTTTTTGATGTTATTGTTATCAACACACAAAAGAAAGGTTAAAAACAAAATAGTAATAATTAGTTTGACAATACAAACCCAAAGTAATAGTTAATCTATTCTAACTTTATTTTCTTAAATGATAAAAATGATTTAAAAAATAAAATGATTTTGTTTATGACATTTTTATTAGAAATATCTTAGAGAAAATATTTTAAATAAAAAAATAGATATAACTTCTTAAGAAGAAATATACACTTGTTACACTTCTTAAGAGAAGGATTTGTTAGTAAATATCTTTTCATTAAATATTAAAGATAGATTAATTAGTACATATCTATGCCCCGAACACTCCTTAGGATGCATTTAACTAGGAATATACACTTATTTTACTATGACTACATTTGTAATTTAGACTAGTAGAAACAATAAAAAATAAAATAAAATATCTATAGTATGTTAGTATAACTTCTTCAAAGGATTGACAAATGATACATTATAATTGTATATTAAGACTTTAAAACTAAAGTTTTATTTTTTGTTTTCATATATATATGTCCATTAGAAGAGTTGGAGTATTCGTACCTGGTGATTAAATAAATGTGATGCTTCAGATTTGAACTGATAAAAACTTTTGAGATTTGGCAAATCATCAAGCTCCAAACCTTTTAATTGGCAAAACTTAATAATACCATCATTGGTCACTCCTCCTCCCTTTGCCTCTGACACTATCACTTTCGTTCCAGGACATGTTTCTACAAATAAATGTTGGATGCACAAAAGATGTTTAGCAATAAAAGCTAAAAATGCATGCCTCAAACTACCACAACGTATAATTGATATAGTTTTTAGGTATAAATGGACAGAATTATCATAGGAGTATTAGTCCTCATCATTGAATTTAAATTTACCTATAGCCCTTTGGATGATAGAGTTGATGTCTTCAACTACCAATGTCAAAGAATGGCAAGACTGAACACATAATATCTTCAAATTTTGCAATTGTGGGAGCATATTTGAAGGGAACACATTTACCAAATTATCACAGTTGAGTATGCTCACATTCGTCAATTGAGAAAAAGATACTTTGCTTGATCCTTTCGAGGATTGAATCATTTGCTTGTTCCAAATATTTTTAACTGATAACTTCTTAATCATCAAATCCTTTAAGGCAGGAAAAGAAACCTGTCATATAAAATTTAATATTAGGTCATACACTTTTATATTTTAATTTTTGATTTTATTGTTATAAACACACAAAAGAAAGGTTAAAAACCAAATAGTAATAATTAGTTTGACAATACAAATCGAAAGTAATAGTTAACCTATTCTAACTTTATTTTCTTAAATGATAAAAATAATTTAGAAAATAAAATGATTTTATTTATGACATTTTTATTAGAAGATATCTTAGAGAAAATATTTTAAATAAAAAAATAGATATAACTTCTTAAGAAGAAATATGGATTAGTTATTAATATCTTTTTATTAAATGTTAAAGATAGATTAATTAGTACATATCTATGCCCCAACACTCATTATGATGCATTTAATAAGGAAATATACACTTATTTTATTATTACTACATTTGTAATTTAGACTAGTAGAAACAATAAAAATTAAAATAAAATATTTATAGTATGTTAGTATAACTTCTTCAAAGGATTGACAAATGATACATTATAATTGTATACTAAGACTTTAAAACTAAAGTTTTATTTTTTGTTTTCACTTATATATGTCCATTAGAAGAGTTGAACTATTCTAATGTCCACTATAATTAAATAAATGTGATCCCTCAGATTTGAATTGATAAAAACTTTTGAGATTTGTCATACACTTTTGTATTTTAATATTAAGCCATACATTTTTATATTTTAGTTTTTAATTTTACTATTATCAACACAAAAATTATTTAAAAAATAGAACATAGTAGTTAACTTGACAATACAAACAAAAGGAAAATATTTTCTTAAATGATAAAAGTAGAAAGCAGTAGTTAACTCATCCTAACTTTATTATGTTAAATGATAAAAAATATTTTAATTGGTGACATTTTATCAAACAACACCCCAAAGAAAATATTTTAAATGAAAAATAGATAGCATGCTAAGATTTAATATATACCTTTTCATTAAAAACATATTTTGCTGTTGTAGTCCAATTTGAAGGGTTTTCCTTAATTGTTATCTTCTCCATTTTGGCACAGAAGCTTCTAAATTGTAGAAGTCCTTCCAAATGTATCTCTGCCAACTGATTGAAAACAATTGCTTCATCAGTTACAACTTCCTCTTCATGATAATAATCTCCAACTCCAATTATATGTTCCATTTTGCTACAATCACGTACTTTTAGTCTTCGGAGTTGTTGGAGTGCTCGGGCGCAAGAAGGCAAAAAGAGATATTTAATGCTATCACATTCACTAATATCTAATTTGATTAATTTACTAAAAGATCTCACACCACTTGGTGGTTTGCCAAGTAGATATCTCAAGTCTTGAATATCGGACAAGCTCAACACACCAACTTTGTCCATCAAATGACGAAATTCATCATCTATATGGTGAATACCATTAATTTCCAAAACATTCCTGGAATCATTACTAAAAATACGGCCAACGCCTATAAATATGGCAAAATTAATCAATTTCTTAAACAATTCGGGGCATTCTTGCACCATAATTCTGGAACTTTTTTCTGAAATACTAACATGTAAAATTGTTAATTGAGTCAATGATTTCAACTCAGCAATGCTCGCATTACTCATTCCCGCACCATATACAATGGTATCCCATTTCTTAAAGCTGTTTGTAACATACAACTCTTATAGATTGATCAAATTGGCTATCACACCATTTGGAATCATCTTTAGCCTTTCGCATTTTCTTAGATCCAAGCACCGCAAATGAGCCAATTCTCCAATCTCTTGTGGCAACTCCTCTATCGTAGATCCCATAAAGTTAAGTATCTCAATATGATTCTTTAGATTTCGAATTATAGTCAGCCCTCCCAATAATTCACAATTATTTAGACATAACATCCGAAGATGATCCAACTCCAAAACCAGTGATGGGAGGTCCAACAATATGCCTTCAAAATCTAAAACTCTTGCCCCCTTCATGCCTTGAAAGAAATCATTTGGAATTTTATGTAAAGAATTTCCAAGAAAGAATGGAGATTTATGTGAAGATAGTCCAGGCTTCAACACAAGAGTATGCATTAATGGACAATGGAGCACACCACCGCAAGGAAAATGAATGTTGTCATCATTGATCCTCAATGAGATTGCGGTGTGATGTTTCCAGGCATCGTTCCTTGGCTACTTTTGAATATCGTGATCTACAATAAATTGTTGTTGCCCTGGCCAATCAGGACCACCTCCCTGTCCTGTTTGCTTCTCCTCTGTGATAGAAATTGCAAGGTCACGAATAACATCATGCATTTTAACAAAATTCTCTTGAAATCCATTTAGCAACAAGCAGGACTTTTTCAGCTTCTTAACCATGGCTTGTACTATATTTCTTGCAACTTTCAACGTATCCACCTTTCTAAGGAACCCCAAGGCAAAGCTATATCTAACCAAGTCATCAATATCAATCTCAGCATCTTCGGGGAACAAACAGCAGAGCAAGAAGCACGACCTTGCATCCTCGTCTTTTAGAAACTCATAGCTCCACTTCAAGGGGGTATAGCCTATTGGATCAATTCCTTCAATGTATTTTAGGGGGGAATTCTTTAATTTGTGAAGTGCATTGTGCCACTCAAACTCTTCCTCATCCTTTAATGCAGCTCCAACTGCAACTATAGCAATGGGCAGACCTCCACATCTCTCGCTTACCTTTCTTGCTATCGATTCATCGACTCCAAAATCTCCTGTCACCTTTGTAAACAACTCCCATGCTTCCTTCTCCTCCAAGTATCCAATGGAAAAATATGAATGAACGCCCATCACTTTGAAGACCTCTTCTCTACGTGAAGTTAGCAAAATTTTGCAATTGTTGTGGCTAGGGCCCGAAATAGGAATTCCAATTGTATTCAAGTCTAGTCCTTGCCAAAGGTCATCCAATATTACCAATATCTTCTTCCCGTTTAACAATGTCTTTCGTAACTCATCTGCTCTTCCAGAGTCGTTTTTTTTTACAAACTCGAGATCCAATTGGGGTGCAAGCTCCTCTTGTACTTTTGAGGTGTTTGGATCTTTTGACACAACTGCTATCACAATCTTATCAAAAATTCCTAGATTCTTAGCTTCTTTGGCAACCTCTTTCACCATCGTCGTCTTCCCAGCACCACCAGGCCCATGGACCCCAATCAATTTAACCCTAGAATCCTTCAAAGCCTCTATAATATTGGCAAAAACCAAAGCTCTCGATCCAAACATGGTGTAATACTGAGAAGAATCAAATTGAGGCTCCCACTGGAAATGTGCATCACGTGCCACTGGCGACTTCTCTAGCCGGTAGCCCTTACTTACTAGTTCAATGACGTTTGACTTCCTCTCGTCAGCTTTCATACCTCTCTTGTGACGCCACATTAAGTTGAAAAATTTTATGTTTTCTTGTTGACGCAGGAAGTTGGCGATGTCTCGTTCCATGCCTTCTGCATCCTTTAGCCAACTGGAGACCTCAGGTTCAACGGGTTTCCCATTATTTTTGGCTGTTTCCACCATTCCCTGGATTCTCTCCTTTTTTTCACAGAGCCTCTTATTTTCTTGTTCGAGTAGCTGCACCTTGTTCTTGTATTGAATGACATAAGCCCCGTGCCTCATCACGGGTTCTGCGAGAAAACTGAGAATCTTCCCCACACATGCATCCATGATGTTTGTCAAAATCAAATTCCTCCCGTCCTGTGAAATGAGATTTCAAAGAGGTAGCTATATGTGTGTGTGTGTGGAGATTAAGAAGAAGAAGAAAATCCAAACAATATTCTTCTTTCTTTCTTTCTTTATTCTATTTGGGTTGGTTCCATTCGAATTCATTTCTTGACTCAACTGCCAATGAAAAAAAAAAAGGATAAATTATATAAAATCCCCCTGCACTTAGGGTCATGTGCAACTTACCCCATTGTGCTTTCAATTGTATCAAAAAACCTCCTACACTTTTAAAATGTTGCAATCAGCCATAATTTGTTATTTTTTTACATAATTTTGTATAATAATCTACATACAAAATACATAATTCTACATATATAATTTCAATATATCAAAAAAATACAAAATTTTGTATTAATCAATCAATAAATTACATAAAATTATGTAAAAAACAACAAATTATAGCTGATTGCAATATTTTAAAAGTACAGGGGGGTTTTTGATACAATTAAAAGTACAGGGGATAAGTTGCACATGACCTTAAGTACAAGGGGTTTCATATAATTTACCCAAAAAAAAAAAAAGAAAGAGAGAGAAAGAGAAACTCACCCGTTCTTGCTTTTGTGTCTCCTCCGAATCCGATTTCAGAGACAGATGAACAAACTGTTAACCCATGGTGTTGCTGGATATATATGCAGAGAGAGAGAGAGAGAGAGAGAGAGAGAGAGAGAATTAAGGAACAGATTAATATATACCTAGTCTGAAATGAGAGGAAGCAGCAGGAGAAACAGAAGAGAGAGGCGAGTAGGTGTTCTTGTAAAATAAAAAATTAAAGGGAAAATAGAGAGAAGAGAATAAGAAGAAGAAACAGAGAAGTTGGTGCTGTTGGTGTGTTTGAGATGTTCCTAATCTTCAACCAAAGCTTTTGGAACTCAGATCCACCACAGCATGCAGGGGAGACGACGAAGCTCCATTCCGGCCACAGGAAAGAGATGCTGTTTGGCAATAGTAAAGATGCTTCCTTCCGCGTTAAAGCCACAATCCGCGGAATTGGAAAGCAACTCTTGATATAGCTGACTTTGGCTGTGCAAAGGACAAAAAGAAAGCTACTTTCCGCATTGGCAATAGTAAGTAAGGACATAATTAAAGTAACTTTGGCGTGAACGCAACGGTGACCAAGACTACTGACCAAAATTAAAGTAAAATATATATTAATTAAAGTTATAATATAAAAATTTTAAAAATATTATCTCATAAGCCTTAATAGCTTTAAATGTGCATCAAGTAATATTAATTATCTAATGATTAAAAATTTATGTAACAATATTAACACGAATTTATGATAAAAGTAAAATAAAACTCGTCAAATATTTAAATTAAAAATTAAACATAATTATCTATATATATAAATAAATGATAAGTAACATTTAAATAAAATTGAAAAAAAGATAATATTAGTAATTTGCTAGAGCAAACCAAATGTTGTAGCCTTTTCAAGGTCATTGTTGCTGGTTCAAGGATTTTGGATGTCTTTTATCATTCTATTTACGTCCTATTTTATGGTAGATTATTTAGTATAAAATTTTTTAATAAGGTAAATAAATAATAATATTAACATAAAATTAGCAACAAAAATTAAAACTTCATGTGAAACGTTTTTCAATAAAAATTCGTACGTGCCCATTTAACAGTAAAATAAAAATATTTTATATTTAAATATAAAAATAACTTAAATAAAAAAATTTCATAAGATATATAATTATATAAATATGTCACCAATGATGCATGAGAGTTGAGAAACAATACATGAAAGAGACCGAGTTGAGAAACAATATATGAAAGACACCTAAACGGACCATTCGGTGATAATAACAGTGATAATGAAAGGGTGACAATGCCATATCTTTTATTTGAGGTGGGAATTTAAATCATGAAACTGGAATAATAGTAAAGAGTTAACTTTACGGTTGTGCAAAGGACACTAGGACAGCTACCTTTCGTGTTTTGCAATAGTAAAGATGCACGTATAACCCACCCAAACCCAAATTAGAGACAGAAGCTATTGGCTGCAAGGAGGGAAACTCACTGGCAAATGCTTGGGATTAAGGCCGAGTTCTTTGTCTTGCTGATTTCTGGAAATCCAGAGGCTTCAGCTCAGATTTGTGTAGGGAGGTATAAGGTTATTTAAGGATTTCTAGTCAGGTGGTGAGGTTTTACGCAGGTCTGGCGTTTGAATTTTTCGATTTTCCTGCCCAAGGCTTGGTTTGAATTTTTGCTGAAACGGAAGCTGGTCCACGTATTGGCAGTCTGTCTCCACGGTCTTTGGGGGTCCCCGATTCATTCTCCATGTCGTCGGTTGGTGAAAGCTCCCACAAGCGACAGGGTTAAAATTCATGTTGGCACTCTTGAGTAGCATTTACTCCTACCCACTTCTATAATGGGTAGGAGGAAAGTTAAAGCTGCTTTTGAGGAGACTCCAGTCAAAGAGATAAAGACAGCATTCAGGAGGGTTCATGTGAGGCTATTGCAGAGTCTCCAAGTGTACCCATTACACTTGGGGACCGGGGTCTGAGGCCATCTTCAATGCTGGGGCCAAATTTTTGCTGAGTCAAAATTTGAGGAAAAATCATTAAAAATCATCTTTAATGGATCGTTTAGGGATTTTCTTCTCAAATTTTTATAAAATTTCAAATGTCTCCCTACAGTTGAGGAGTAAAAATTTGCTTCACAACTCTATTTCTCCAATAACTCTTTGCTGTTGGCCTTGAAATTTGAAGAAAACATTGGCGATGAGCAGAAGCGACGATGGCAGTGGTGATGAGCAGTAGCAATAGTAGTGGCTACCAGCGATGGTGGCCAGCAGTAAGAACGACTAGAACGGCGATCAGATTTGGTGTCGATGACGAGGAGCAAGTCATCTTATTCAAGCTAAACGAGGACTATATCGATTTGTGTATGTGTACATTGAATGAGGACCAAATCAATGTGTATATTTATATATGTGCAAGTCGTATCGATTTGTTTGATTGTTTGGAGAATTTCTAGGGAAATTGTTTGCGGAATTTTTCTGGAATTGATCAATTTGTGTATTTTTGTGTATTTAATTATTAATTTGTATACGTGTATATTTGATTATTTTGTATATTTAATTTTTAATTTTGTTTATTTGTGTATTTGATTATTTTGTATATTTAATTCTTAATTTATGTATTTAATTATTAATTTTTTGTATGTATTAAAATTATAAATAAAGTAAATATATAGAATTAAAGTTTATGAAAATAAATAAATAAATAAAGATATAGAAAAGAGAATAAAGAGTGTGGATTGGAACATTCATAGTTTTCAAGTAAGTTAAAAATAAAAAATGATTTATTTATAATATAATAAAGAATAGACTAGATGAGAGGTGAGTTATGGTCTAAGAAGTCTTCCAATAGGAGTCCAAGCACCTTGGGTGGGGCTATTTAAATCCAACAAACAACAAAAATAGGGGCTATCGCTCCAGGCTGTTGAAAATCAAGGGGATAGCATCATTCTATAGGCTCATGACGTTGACGATGTTGAGGATGCTTGGGGGTAGGGTTGGTAATACTTCGGTTTGGTTTTAGTTTTTGCTAAAACTATAATCAAACCAAACTTAAAATATTAAAATCAAAATCAAACCATTAACTCATTGATTTTAAAAATTAAAAATCATAACCAAACCATTCGGTTTCGGTTCGGTTTTGATTTTAATCATGATTTTTTTAGTTTGATCTATACCAACAAAAAAAGTCAAACTCTTGCAAATAACATTCATAAAAAAAAATTGATAACTCCACAAAAAACAAATCAAGCATAAACAAGTAAAAATTTTGATAACTCCACTTGCGAGCATGTCATATTCTGTAAAAATTTGTTCAAAAAAGACAGCAACTTCAACAACAAATCAAGCATAAACAAGTAAAAAAAATATGGCAAAAAAATAGAAAAACTACCTAGATTTAGCTGTCAATCAAGAGAATCAAAGAATTGAAAGAAAAGAAACCATACCAATTATACGAATCTAGGCTCGAATCAAAGACTGGGCAAGCCGCCGAGCGAGCATGGTCGAAGAGCGAGGGTGAGCAAGAAGGAGAGAGCCGAGAGGCAGCGAGGGTCGGTGAGAGCGAGAAGGGTCTAGTGAGAGCAAGAGCCAAGAGGCAAGGAGGGCCGAAGGGCAAGCAAGGGCAAGCGAGAGCAAAAGAGACAAAAAGCGAGGGGCCGAGCCCTAGCGAGAGCTAGCGAGCGCGAGCGAGAGCAAGAGAGAAGCAAAGGGCGAGAGCGAGCACAAGTGGACAAGCAAGAGAAGAGGTAAGGAGCGAGAGGCGAGCGAGGGCGAGAGGGGTCGAGCGAGAGCAAGAGAAAAGGCAGCGAGGGTGAGCGAGAGCAAGAGAGGCAGAGAACGAGGGTGAGCACGAGCAAGAGGGGCTGAGCCCTTGCAAGAGCAAGAGAGGGTGAGCGAAATGGCGAGTGAGAGCAAGATTGTAAGAGAGAGGTAGAGAGCGAGGGCGAAAGCAAGCAAGAGGGGTCGAGCCCTAACGAGAGCAAGAGAAAGCTATTGAGGGTTAGTGAGAGCAAGACTACAAGAGAGAAGCAGAAAGCGAGGGTGAGCACGAGCGGAAGAGCAAGAGAGATGAGCTAGAGAGTGAGGTCGAGAGAGGAATGAGAAGAGAAAGGTTTGCAAATGGGCAGTGCTGGGGTAGGTTCGCAAGTGGGCTGGGCTAGGATGGGCTTGCAGGCAAGTGGGTTAGGTTTCCTAGCAACCATTGTTATATATAATATTTCGGTTCGATTTAGTTCGGTTACCCACACAATGATTCGGTTTCGGTTCGGGTTTTGGTTTCAATTCAGTGAAAACCATAACCAAACCATAGTCATTAAAACAGTATTTGGTTTTTCCCCAAAACAAACCATTACCTAGTCAAACGGTTTTTAACTTTGTTGACTAGTTTAGTTTCGGTTCAGTTCCCCTCGGTTTCGGTTGCAATTGCAATCCCTACCTGGGGGTTCTATCTTGTAGGGTTCTTCATTGTAGATTTCCAAGGAAATAGGCTCTTCTAAAGCTATGTGAGCCCTGGAAAGTAAGATTTAATTATTTTGTGCACACTACAAGAAAAATCGAATTTAGCGATGAAATTTAGAGACGGAATTATTCTGTTGCTAATTAGTGACGGATAGCGACGAAATTTTCGACGCTAATTTTTTTAATATTTTTTTGCGACGGACATTTAAATTTTTTTAACTAAGCTCTTCATTGTAAATTTTTTTAATTTTTTTATTTAAATTTGTTTTATTTTTTACCAACGGAGTAAGCCCGTCGCTAAATTTAAATTTTTTTATTTAATTTTTTAGTGAATTTAATTTTTTTTTATTTTTTAGCGACGAGATGCCCCCATCACTAAATTTTAATTTTTTTTTATTTTTTAGCAACGGGATGCCCCCGTCACTGAATCATTGTATGAGGCTTCCAAAAAATCAACGGACCCCTAAGGAGGCTTCGGTTTTGCGTAGTAAGCAACCCTTCAGTGGTTTTAGGATGAAACGACAGCCTGGTGAAGACACTGGGGCGAAGTCGTCCTTTTTAACTAAGCTTCGAAATTATTAATTTTGTGTTTTCAGTATTAAAATGTAATTTAATCCAGTGTTTGAGAGTATAATTGAAATTACAAAATTGTCCAAGTGATATTATGATAAAGTTGAGATTTAATATGTAATTTTTATATATTATGATAATATAATGTATAATTATAAATATATATAGGCATAGGCACGTGGAGTTGAAGCTTCTGTGAAGCTTTAAATGGCATGGCAGGATTTGGAGCAGCAAGCAATCGCTAGCAAGATTTGTGGGATTTTCTGATTAAGTGCATGGTTGTCAAGCATTTAACAGTAATATATATATATATGTATATGGGTGTATTGGTGGCCAAGGCAGGGACCTATAAATTGGATACGTTTTGGCTGTTTAAGAGCAGCAAGGAAGCGAGAGTTCACTGAAGTGAGAGTGAGAGAGAGAGGGAGAGGGAGAGGGAGAGGGAGAGAGAGCAAGCGGCCGAGAGTGGCCACCTCCAGGAGCCATGGTCGCGAAGCAGAGCTTCGATGCTCGGCTATGGTGGTCAAGGAAGAAGGGGCAGCCGATCGTGCGATGGCCAAGGCAGCAAAGTAAGGTGCGAAGGCAATCGGTGGGCCGAGAAATGACCTGAAGCAATGGGACCGCAGCCATGACAGCCATGGCCACGAGCTCCAGCAAGGTAGACGTGCGGTAGAAGAGCTATTGCGATGGCAGCTCGTGATGGCATGCGACGGTGTGGCCGGTGCAACGGCCGGGAGAGGCAGAAGCGGCTGGCAGCGAAGGCGCTGGCAACAGCGGTGGCGAGCGGGCGGAGGCTGGTTCGCGCAGGTGCAGGGGAGGAAGAGAAAGAAGAAGAAGAAGAAGAAGAAGAAGAAGAAGAAGAAGAAAGAAAAAGAAAGAAGAAAGAAAAGAGGAAAGAGAGAGTTGCAGGATGTAGGGGAAGCAGGAGGAAGAAGAAGAAAGAGGAGGAAGAAAAAGAAAAAGAAAAAGAAAGAGAAAAAAAGAAAAGAAAAGAAAAGAAGAAAGAAAAATTAGGAAAAAAATAGAGAAAATATTAGAAAAATCCTAGAAAAATTATGGATAATAGGGAATTATGTTTCGGTGATATCCCAGAGATTTTGGTGAGAAAAACAGCTCGGGCACGCGTTTCAAGGATAGAGCACGCATACCAAGGCAATCTGAGATGCTTAGTTAAGGTGAGTAAAATTTCTTAGAAAATTTCAGAAATTCAAGAATATTATTTTATGAATTATCGTAGTGAAATATTTGAGAAAATATTTTAGAAATATTTAATCTGGATTTATTGAGGAAAAATAGGAAGAAATAGAGAGAAAATTATAGAAAATGCGAGAAATTATGGAAAAATAGGTTTTAACGTTTATTTAAATAATTATGGTGATTAGGATACTTTGAGGTTGAAGTTGAAGAGACTCGTGCAAATTTTGAGGTTGGCACGCAAATCGAGGTGATGCACGAGACAAGGCACGGTGATCAAGGTAGCCCGATAAGCTTGAGAAGTAAGTGGTACTTTCTCGAAAATATTTTCATCATATTGACATGCCTTGATATGTATCTATCACGTAGAATGCATACATGACTATGAAATGCATGAATACACGTTGATATAATTGATCACACGCATATGAGGCCGTAGGGAGTACGAACTGGCACCGCTGCCTTACCAATGGTGCACCCATACACCCCGGCTTCGAAAGAGGTGGCCGCTAAAATGGTGGGTAGCATGAGAGGTGCAGTTGACACCTACGATGAAAGACATTGCATACACACATGGCACTGCATTATGTACCCTTACTTAGATAGTTCATCATCTAACTTGGGTTTTGCCCTTAGAATATTCAAACATTCCAGGTGGAGATTGTAGCAGATACGAGGATAAATGAGACATGAAATGGCACTTAGCAGAGTGCATGAGAAATGAAATATATGTAACGTAGCCCATATATTTAAGTTCTATTACTTTAGATTTTTGAATGTTTGAGGAATGTTGAAGATGTATGAATTTATTTATGATTAATGTTAAGATATCAGGTTTCGATCTTTGCTTCCGCATTTGATGTGTATAATGATTCTCTTCCGAGAAAAATAATTGGAAGTTCTGGGACGGATTCGAGGTACAATGTGATTTAGTTTTAGTGTTTAAAAGAAAAAATTTATTGTCCCGGAATTATCCCAAGTTTTAAACGTGCCCGAGAAAGCGGGGTGTTACAGTTGGTATCAGAGCTTAAGATTATTGGAAGCCCTAAGTGACTCAGATATAGTTGATATCAAAGTTAAATCATACTTGGAGATTAGGGAATAGCAGCTTGGAGACTTAAGAAGGTCTGATGTTGATAGAACCAGTTAGTAGGAACCCCCAAGTGGAGGCTTAAGGAAAAGAGATAAGGGTTCATAAGATGAAATCCCTATTTAGGAGATTCAGGGATTGTAGGTTGAAGGCTTAGAGGTTACTGGATTTCAGTGTTGAGTAGTGGAAGTACATGTCTAGGCAAGTTTTGGCTAAGGAAAGACTTGGTATTTAAGTGTGTCCATTTGTGACCCACCTCTCTTTCCTGAAAACTTACCTGGTGTACTATTCACGTACAGACACTATTCCAATATACGATTACTATTCTCAGTGAATAGTAAAAGCCTGATGAAAGCTAGTGCAATGATCTAGCTATTGAAGTTAGGATCCAATGATATGAATCGGGTGTAAGGTTGACTCGGTAACCATGATTATGGATCCGAGAGATTTAGAGACTATTGATTTGAAGTCATTGGTCGAAATTGTTGCGAGAAATGATAGGATAACGGTGGTTATTGAGGATGATTGAATTATGAATGATTAGTCTGATGTGACATAACCTAGATGTTGAGTTAGGACCAAATGATAAATATTTTTCAAGGATCATTTAGAGTCTCAAAAATGAGATGTAAAGATCAGGGATCTAACAAATTGGGTCAAGCAAGAGCCCGAAGATGGCCAAATAATGGTGTAAGAGTTGTGCCAACTGATGAGGCAATGGTGGTGTAACCGATGTGACTCACAGAGAGGGGATAAGGAACCCTAGCAGCGTGACGATACTACTGGGTTGGTGTTCGTAGTGACAGATCTGGATTTAAGGACCCACATGAAGATAGTTGATAGATGGCTTGCACGGGAAGCCCGTCGATCAAAACATTATAGCAGACTGCCTGGGAGATGGCCAGATGATGAAGATCTAGGACAACCCAGTAGGGTTTGTACCTTGGATGGGTCTAAGTCCCAATGGTCTAAGAGCGAAGTGTACCACTAGCTGTGATGGATTGAGGCCATAGAATCAACCCGAAATGAAATGGATTGAATATGAATCGAGTGTCGTATTTAAAGAATTGTATCGGGGTTTGCATTCATCTTGGGAATGGGTGACATAACAAACAGTGCAAGGCTCGAGGAATAGAATACCTCGGTATCTAGTATGACAATAGGGTCATGGATGGTCGTGTGTCGGTAATCAGCTGGATCTAAAGATCAAAATGCGAGAGTCAGTGAATTCTCGGTAAACGAGACTATGACTAGTTCAAGGCCTTAGCAACATCGATTTGAATAGAGTTCGGGTATCGAAAAATGAAAGAGTTGCTTAATAGGTCGTATCGACCCTAATGATAAGGAGACCTAGCCAACAGAGGTTGTGACTACGGTTCGATGTGCCAAGTGGGCTTGAGGATTCGAAAGTTTGTAAGAGAAGACTCGCGAATAAGTTATTCCTTGTGCATCGGTATGTGGACCTAAATCGTTATTTGAGGTTTAAAGTATCATTCGGTCAAGAGTTCTTGCGAGTTTAAGGTTCGGTTGTTTTAATAATTGGAACCAGGTAACGTGATCTGAATCAAGATCTTCAAAGATGAATCGATTTTAGATTTTCGAGGAATTTCCTAAGAATTGGAGTACCATGGGAGACGTGGGTACTTACCCACTCTAGTTAGTGGGATGGTTACGAATAGATGTCTTTGAGAGTCTTTGGCATGCTTGAGAAAGACAGGTAATGGCAAATGTGCCAAGATGTCAGATTATAGTAGGAAATGTCGCGTTCTTAATAGATCAAAATTTATTGGAGATCTAGAATTTTCGATTTTGAAGAATAAAGGTCCTGTTAGGCTAGACGATTAGTTTAAGATAGCCCTGGTGGGTAAATCTGGAAATATGTAGCTGGACGATCAATAAAGTGATGTTAGCAAGTCATGAAAAATAAGGAGCCTGTCGATATATGGCACGGGCTCTGGTGGTCGATGTAAAGTCGTAAGAAGGTTGAGGTAGCAACAGAAATGCTAGAACATATTCTCAAAAAAAAAATTATTAGGAATGTTTCTTGATAAAGAGTTCAAATTTTTCCATTGATAGCTTGAGATTAATGGATGTTGGGCTATATGTGGCTTGATCGAGGATAACTAGTAAGACATAGATAAAGGTTAGAATGACCTAGCTATTAAATTAGGATTGAAAAAGAAGAAGACTAGTCGTGTATTGGCCAAAGCAATGGTGAGTTAAGCCACAGTTCATGTAATGATGATCGAGGAGTAAAATAGACCCTTGATGTAATATTAAGGCCACGTGTGACTCTAGATGAGAGATAAGTAGATCTTCATTGTGACGCTTGAGGGTAATGGTCCCGAGATTTTGTTTAGATAATATGATGTCATAGACTGTGTGGACGGCTAGAATAGTATGGATAAAGTTAGTAGAGCTATTGCGGAAGACGATTAGACATTAGAGTCGAGGAGCAAGTCTAGAGGTTGAGTGTTAGGAAGTGAATTGTGCTACAATTGACTGGAAGTCAAAAGAGCATATGGTCAAATGCGAGGAAAGAAATAAGATGTTTTCCTTATGGTAAAGTATAATCGACATTAGATGGTGCCTTAAGAATCAGCAGGACTAGAGTTAGTTGATATGAAATGTTATCACAAGAGGATTAATTTGAGCAATTTGAGATCCAAATGATTAATCTGTTGATATGAGATGTTATTTGAAGACCACTTCGATAAGAACGATGACTTATTTGAGTATGGGTATGGATGAATAGATATTGGTATTGCTAGATTTGGAAGACGTTGTTAGATGTCAATTGATGTTAAAGGTTAAGTTACAGAAGTAAGATTGGAGACAAATATAATTTGTTAATAGAGATTTCTTGAGGAAATAGTTATATGACATGATTAGAAGATAATTGTGGTCGATTGACAAAAACTTGAGGTTATATCGGGTGATGACTACCTACGAGCATGAGGAAACAACAAGATATAGGAAGCATCGAATAGGTTAGCAAGTAAAGATCAACGTTGTTGATGACTTAAGGTGAGGCATAGCCAGTTCGAGGATATGAGATAGCTAAGGTAATAGGACCATTGACTTGTTGCAGCATGTCTGGAAGTCTATGAAACAACCTAGTGATGATAAGATATGTGTTAGTTGAGGGTCAAGGATACGTGAAATAGTTTGATGACATAAGAATAGTTCTTTAAGGTTTCATTTGATAGAAATTAGGATGTATTAAGATCAAGCACTTTTGTGTTAAGTTTGAAAAATTATCAAAGCATGATTGATGAGTGCAAGAGAAATGACGTCGTAAGAAATCGGCGTTCGAGAAATGACATGTATAAGGATATAGTTTGGATGACTTAGCAAATGAAAAAAAAAAAAAAATTGAGGATGTGGATATGAGGGCCGCGAGCTCATTATGATGATGTGTGTGCCGACTTGGATGGGACCTTGAGTTGGGACTCGTGGCCCAAGGATCTAGTTATGTAGTTATGATTCTTGAAAGAGATTCGAAAGGCATGCATAGTTGTCAGGTGTGTTGTCTAGGGATTGAAAAGTGTGGTCAACCCACGGGTTTAAATTTTGAGATGCGAGATAGCATTCTAAAGTTTCGAATAGGATATGCGTGCTAGTGGTTTTGTGATTGAGCGAGGATTTTAGACGGTATAGTTGGCCTGGAGACGAGATCGTCTGTAAAGAGCTATAGCAGGATTATTTGGGTTAAGATAATAGGATATATTTTTCCCCTAGTTAATTGATATGCTAGGTGTTAATTTTGATGATGAAAATTCAAAGATTTAGAATGTGGCAAATTTCGAGGATGAAATTTTTGTAAGGAGGGGAAAATGTAATATCTCGTTTCAACGTAAGGTTGCCACGTCATTAAGCAAGGTTTGAATACCGAAAATTGGCCGAATAGCAAAATAAATCGTCGAATCGATTGGAGGGAATGCCCCAGAGTGTAATTGGCTATGGAAAATGATATGGTCTCGATATACGTTCCGAATTAGGATTTATGGTATTGAAAAAAATCAGATCAGGAACAGTTTTCGGTACAGCTAAAATACAGCTGCCATTTAGACTAAAAAAAATTGAATTAATGTAGGAGGCTCCCGAAAAATAAACGGACCCCTAGGGTTTTGCGTGGTAAGCAACCCTTCAATAGTTTTAGGATGAAACGACAGCCTGGTGAAGACACTGGGGTGAAGTCGTCCTTTTTAACTAAGCTTCGAAATTATTAATTTTGTGTTTTCAGTATTAAAATGCAATTTAATCCAGTGTTTGAGAGTATAATTGAAATTACGAAATTGTCCAAGTAATATTATTATAAAGTTGAGATTTAATATGTAATTTTTATATATTATGATAATATAATGTATAATTATAAATATATAAAGGCATAGGCACGTGGAGTTGAAGCTTCTGTGAAGCTTTAAATGGCATGGCAGGATTTGGAGCAGCAAGCAATCGCCAGCAAGATTTGTGGGATTTTCTGATTAAGTGCGTGGTGGTCAAGCATTTAACAGTAATATATATATATATATATATGTATATGGGTGGATTGGTGACCAAGGCAGGGACCTATAAATTGGATACATTTTGGCTGTTTAAGAGCAGCAAGGAAGCGAGAGTTCACTGAAGTGAGACTGAGAGAGAGAGAGAGAGAGAGGGGGAGAAGGAGAGGGAGAGAGAGAAAGCGGCCGAGAGTGGCCACCTCCAGCAGCCATGGCCGCGAAGCAGAGCTTCGATGCTCGACCATGGTGGTCAAGGAAGAAGGGGCAGCCGATCGTGTGATGGCCAAGGCAACAAACTGAGGTGCGAAGGCGACCGGTGGGTTGAGAAACGACCCGAAGCAATGGGGCCGCAGCCATGGCCGCGAGCTTCAGCAAGGTAGACGTGCGGCAAAGGAGCTACCGCGATGGCAGCTCGCGGTGGCAGGCGACGGTGCGGCCGGTGCAGCGGTTGGGAGAGGCGGAAGCGGCTGGTGGCGAAGGCTCTGGCAGTAGTAGCGGAGGCCCTAGCAGCAGCGGCGGCGCGCGGGCGGAGGCTGGTTCGCGCAGGTGCAGGGGAAGAAGAAGAAGAAGAAGAAGAAGAAGAAGAAAGAAAAGAGGAAAGAGAGAGTTGCAGGATACAGGGGAAGCGGGAGGAAGAAGAAGGAGGAGGAGGAAGAAGAAGAGAGGATGAAGAAAAAGAAAAAGAAAAAGAAAGAGAAAAAAAGAAAAGAAAAGAAAAGAAGAAAGAAAAATTAGGAAAAAAATAGAGAAAATGTTAGAAAAATCCTAGAAAAATTCTAAAAAATAGGGAATTATATTTCGGTGATATCCCGGAGATTTTGGTGAGAAAAACAGCCCGGGCACGCGTTTTAAGGATAGGGCATGCATACCGAGGAAATTCGAGATGCTAAGTTAAGATGAGTAAAATTCTTTAGAAAATTTTAAAAATTCAAGAATATTATTTTATGAATTATCGTAGTGAAATATTTCAGAAAATATTTTAAAAATATTTAATCTGGATTTATTGAGGAAAAATAGGAAGAAATAGAGAGAAAATTATAGAAAATGTCAGAAATTATGAAAAAATAGGTTTTAACGTTTATTTAAATAATTATAGTGATTAGGATACTTTGAGGCTGAAGTTGAAGAGACTCGTGCAAATTTTGAGGTTGGCACGCAAATCGAGGCGATGCACGAGACAAGGCACGGAGATCGAGGTAGCCCGATAAGTTTGAGAAGTAAATGGTACTTCCTCGAAAATATTTTCATCATATATTGACATGCCCTGATATGTATCTATCACGTAGAATGCATACATGACTATGAAATGCATGAATACACGTTGATATCATTGATCACACGCATATGAGGCCGTAGGGAGTACGAACTGGCACCGCTGCCTTACCAAGGGTGCACCCATACACCCGCCTTCAAAAAAGGTGGCCGCTAAAATGGTGGGTAGCATGAGAGGTGCAGTTGACACTTACGATGAAAGACATTACATACACACATGGCATAACATTATGTACCCTTACTTAGATGGTTCATCATCTAACTTGGGTTTTGCCCCTAGAATATTCAAACGTTCCAGGTGGAGATTGTAGCAGATATGAGGATAAATGAGGCATGAAATGACAATTAGCAGAGTGCATGAGAAATGAAATGTATGTAACGTAGCCCATATATTTAAGTTCTGCTACTTTAGATTTCTGAATGTTTGAGGAATGTTGAAGATGTAAGAATTTATTTATGACTAATGTTAAGATATCAGGTTTCGATCTTTGCTTCTGCATTTAATGTGTATAATGATTCTCTTTCGAGAAAAATAATTGGAAGTTCTAGGACGGATTCGAGGTACGATGTGATTTAGTTTTAGTGTTTAAAAGAAAAAAATTATTATCCCGGAATTGTCCCAAGTTTATAACGCACCCGAGAAAGCGGGGCGTTACAAACAACGACTTGCATCGCAAAACAGTTGAAGTCCAAGAGAACTTATCTTAGAAAATAATTTCTTTGACTACGAGACACAAGCAGGCGTCACTAGCATGACTCCAAAATCCTTTCATAAGACAAGCCCAAAATCATTTAAATCAAATATTGCCACAAATAAACCCCATTTAATTTCATTTATTTCTTATACTTACTTGACAAACACTATATAAATTCCTTCTAGTTTTCTGAGCTTTCCTATAATTTCCAGCCAATTTCTTCTCCTTTCCCACGTTATTCTTTCACCTTTAGGCTGCCCATTTCACCTGCAAATTACTTCCTTGGGCTCCTCTCTTCTTTACCAATTTATACCCCAATCGCCTTGATATTTTATCAACCATCATTACCCATCAACTCAATTAATTAACCCTCTGTCCAACCCACATTTTAATCTCCTTAGTCAAACAACCTAATCAAGTTTACTTGGCCAAAATTTCATTGAAATTGGCAACATCAGAGAGGTGTGGGAGCTTCTATGAGAAGGACCCAGCTAGGCGCACCGAAATGGCACCTGGTTTGCAGGAAAAAATCCCAGATTATTCCCAAACCTGCGACTTTTGAGCGCACGAGCGTGGTCGTGCGGTCTTGCTGCTTCTTCATTAATATATATGTTGCAAATTATATTTAATTTGCTCCCAATCCCTTGCTTGGAGAAATTAAAAACAGCATACCACCTTGCATGGCTCAAACCCTTAACCCATGGCTACCCATATGCGCCTACAAGCAACTCGCCTACATGGCTTTTTGGCATGTACGATCCACATATATCCAACATACCATAAATAAATTGTCGTCCCCACGAATTAGCCACTGCACTTAAAGTTCCTTTAAATATCACACATAGGTCTTCTATTTTCCCCTCAAGAATAACCATTGTAAAAACAGAACGTAACCATCTTGCTATTGTTGAGCCAAATTACTTTAATCAACTTATTGTATATTTTGATGTTTAACAAAACATAATTTTAGTAAAACTATTTTTGGTATATTTAAATCTCCTAATGGATTTTTGATATATTTTATGGTGAAAAATATATTTTAAGTATTATAGTATTTTGTGTATCAAATGAACGAAGAAATGTTATTTGTTCTCAATGGAATATTAGTGCATTATAAGAGGACTCATAAGAAAATATTTTCATTTTGAAAAACTATCTCTCAATATTTTAATAGTTAATATTCATTGTTGTTAAAATAATTTTTAATGAATTTTTCAAGAAATATAAACTATCTATTTTGGAAGTGGTAAAATCGTTAAATCACGAATTTGAACTAAAACCAAAATTCTATTTTCTTATTGTTATGTATTTTTTTTTTAGATATTTTTATTGAATTCAAATGGGAGGTATTTTCTTATTTACATTTATGTTTTAAAGTAAATATCCACATTATTTTTAATTTATATTTTATCTTCCATTTACTTAAACTAAAGAAATATAAATATGTTGTAATGTATTCATGTTATGGATTGTATCATCAAGAAAATTTAACTTTTCTAAAAATCTAGACTGAGAGTCGACTCCTTATGAGGGACAGTCGACTGTGTGTTATGCAAAGTCGAGGAAGCCGAGAGTAAGTTTTGACTAGTCAATTGGGAGTCGACTGTAGACCAATGGGAGTCGACTACAGGGCAATGAGAGTTGACTGTCGGCTTTGAGAGTCGATTATGGGTGTCGCGGAGTTGACTGCCAATTAGAACAGTCGACTACCAAACTCCAACGGTCGAATTTTTCTAGCTGTTACAGATCCATTGGAAGCTCAAGTATATATATCTTCAAAAGATTTCTGGAGAAGGCTAATACGCTATCAAGATTTATCATTCTAAAGCACACCCAAGCTATCAAGCACTCAAGAAAAGCAATCCAAGGCCCAAGCATTAAAGATACATAATTTGGAGCTCAAGGCAAAGAAGAAATTTTTTTCTTTTTATTGGTAACTCTTATGTCATTTATATTTGCCTTGTAATATCATTGTGTTTAATTCCATATTAGTCCAAGTTTGTTTGGACATAGGATTTATTTGTATTAATTGTGGATTGTGAATGGCCTCCTAGAACCCAAGTAATCTAAGTGTTTTGTTGTATTAGTTTACAGGGTGAGTTAAGGGGAAAACCTTGGTATTGTGTAAGAGTTTCCTAGGTGAACTTGTTGAAAAACCTAGGTGTGGTTTTAGTGGAACCTCAAGTGTCGGGTTGACCTTGAGAGAGTGGAGTAGGTGTTGGAGACACCGAACCACTATATATTATTGTGTTATCATTATTGTTTGCATATTTATAATATTATCACTCCCAAACAACATATATATTTATAACAAGTATTTTCTTTGTATAAGAAAAGCTCAAGAGTTTTAAACGGAAAGAATTTGGTTTGATAAATTTTTTAATCCTCAATTAACCCCCATTTTGAGTAGCTGTTGTGTGTCTAGGGACCAACAACTATTTCCCCTGAAAGTTTAGGTTGTTACACTGATGGAGTCCACCCTAGTTGAGGCCTAAGGCCAGGAGGAAATTCAAGCCAACATCTCTGAGTGTTTATTCTAGGTGGTTTCGAGGAGGAAAAAAAAGAACAACAAGATGTCAAAAGAGACAGTGGGGGGAAACCCTTCAGAGATTTCTTCTAGCTCTCGAGAAGGCCTTGAGCAGGGGGTCCCCATGGAGAATCCCCTCCAGGAGGAAGAGATGGGAGACACGTAGAAAGGCCTAATCATAGAGGTTTCCCATGGCAAGAAAAAAGACTTGGTGCAAGCGTCTTTCATGGTAGGCCAGCATAAGACTCAAGTACTATTATAGGCCACCCTCCCACTTGCTTGGGCGAGGCCAAGGGGCATAAGGGTAAGGAATCCATGGCATAGAAAAAGGCTTCGACTCTAAACAAGGATATAAGGAAAGGCCAAGCCCTTCATATATCAAAATAAAAATTGTGTGTTGGAACATCAGGGGCATGAATATGCCCTTGAAGTAGAATAAGGTGAGAGCCCTTATGACAAAGCATTAGATTGATGTTATGGGTGTCCTAGAAACAAAACTTAACCAATCTAAGTTGAGTAGAGTTATGAGAAACAAGTTCCAAAGGTGGATGCAAATTGATTTTTTAGTGAGCATTATGTGAGTAGAATTTTAATCTTATGGAATCCCTTGAAAGTGGACCCTGTAACGTTGGAGTCCTTGGCCTAGGTGATTAATTACAAAGCTAATTGTAAGGTAACATCGAAGTCTTTCCAGCTTAGCTTTGTGGATGCGTTACACACCATTATTTGCAGACAGTCGTTGTGGAGTAGGCTTGCGGACATTGGTGTTCAGTGCTTATCCCCTTGAATCGTATTAAGGGACTTCAACAATGTGCTCCGAGCTAGTGAGAAGTGTAATGGGGTCGATGTTACCTCATATGAAATTAAGGATCTTATGGACTGTTGTCTCAAAATAGGGTTAATGGAGATGAACTCTAGTGGTTGTTTTTTTCACCTGGACTAATTAATCGGTGTGGAGTAAAATTGATAGGGTCATGGTGAATAATTCGTGGCTGATGGGGGGTCTTGATGGGCAGGCTGAGTTCTTCTCCCCTGGCTATCTGTCTGACCACTTAGCTAGCATTGTTTCTATCTTTTAGCAGGCAAAGGCGTCAAATAGGCCTTTTCGTTTCTTTAATGTGTGGTCTATCCATGAGGAGTTTTAGGGTGTGGTTAGTTCAGTTTGGAATCAATATGTTTGGGGATCCAAGTAGTTCATTCTTTGTATGAAGTTGAAGGACTTTAAGAGCCTTTTAAGTATTTGAATGTTAGGCACTTCAGTCATATCTCCACGAGGACTGCGAAGGCATCTTCTGATCTAAAGGAGGCTCAAATAGAGCTACATGATAATCTGAGGGATAAGGATTTCTAGGTTGAAATGTCTACCTTGAGGAATAAGGCTTTGTTTTTTAGAGAAGCCGAGAGGCATTTATTTATCAGCGGGCTAAATGTGCATTCTTGAAAGGAAGTGACAAATGCACCAAATTTTTTCATGATTTGGTCAAAAGGAACTCTAAGAGGAATTTTATTCCAGGATTGTATAGAGAGGATGGCTCAGTCACTGGATCCCTCTAGCAGGTATCTGAGGAGTTTGTCAGATTTTATGAGGGGTTGTTGGGTACTGCCAGTGGGAGTTAGCCTATTAACATGGATAATCTAAGGGAGAGGTCAACAATCGCTCTAAAG
Source organism: Diospyros kaki (assembly GCA_036245055.1). Lineage (NCBI taxonomy): Eukaryota > Viridiplantae > Streptophyta > Magnoliopsida > Ericales > Ebenaceae > Diospyros > Diospyros kaki. The sequence continues at coordinate 10,279,641 of BSEG01000010.1, forward strand.
CAGGCTACGAGTTTGTCTCGAGCCATTTCCCACTAGGAGATCAAAGATGCTCTCATTTCCATTGGGGAAGATAAGGCCCCTAGGCTGGATGGGTACACATCTAACTTTTTCAAAAAAGTTTGGTCCATTGTGGGGGAGGATTTTATTGGGGCAATGGTATAATTCTTCTCTTCGCGATCTCTTCTTAAACAGTTCAATCCTTTTGCTATTGTGCTCGTGCCTAAGTCTAGTCATGCACAATATGTAGGGGATTTTAGACCTATTGTATGTTGTAACATGGTTTACAAAGTAATCTCAAAAATCCTTACGGTGAGGCTTGCTCCTACTCTTGGCTTGCTTGTGGACAAGGCCCAATTTGCCTTTGTGGAAGGGCGCTGCATGGTGGAAAATATCCATTTGGCTCAATAGTTGATGAGGAAGTACAACAAAAAAAGAGTCTCGCTTAGATGCCTAATCAAAGTAGACCTTCGAAAAGCGTTTGACTCCATATACTGGTCTTTCATTATGAAGGTGTTGGAGGGGCTGGGTTACCCAGCTAATTTTGTCCAATGGTTGATGGAATGCATTTCTTCTCCATCGTATTCCCTAGGTGTTAGTGGCAACATGCATGGGTTCTTCAAAGGTAAGTGTAATGCTCTGCTTTTTCCAGCGCGTCATAAATTGGGACAATTCTGAAACAATAAATTTTTTGCTTTCAAATTATTCCTAAATCACATCATTCATCGTATCTGTCCCAGAATTCCCATACATTTATATCGAAAGAGAATCATTATACACATCAAATGCAGAAGTAAGGATCAAACCTGATATCTTAATATTGATCATAAATCAATTCTTACATCTTCATTCCTCAACATAACTTAATACAAAGCATAAGTTCTCAACTAACATTAACCCTAAATAAGGTTATACATCCTCATGCTTTCAAAACGTCCAGAATTCAAAGTAGCAGAACTTAAATACATGGGCTATATTAAATACATTCCATTCATCATTCACACTGCTAAGTGTCATTTCATGTCTCATTCATCCTCGTATCTGCTACAATCTCTATTTGGAACGTTTGAATATTCTAGGGGCAAATCCCAAGTTAGATGATAAATCATCTAAGTAAAGGTACAAAAAACATATTTCGTGCATGAATGCAATGTCTTACTTCATCATAAGGGTCAATTGCATCCTTTATACTACTCACCATTTTTGCGGCCACCTCTTTCGAAGTCGGGGTGTGTGGGGACACCCTTGCTAAAGCAGCAATGCCAATTCATACTCTTTACGGCCAAAATGCATGTGATCAATGATATTAACGTGTATATATGCATTTCATAGCATGTCATGTATATAGTCTACGTGATCGATACATATCAAAGCATGTCAATATGATGAAAGCATTCCTAATGATCGGGTTTTTAAATATAAATCACTTACGAACCAAGAACTTTTCATAAAACTTAATCCAGTTGGAAAGTACCACTTACTTTCTCAAGCTTATTAGGCTACCTCGATATCTGTGTATTGCCTTGAAATACGTGCATCGCTTCGATTTGCAAGCTAACCTCAAAATTCGCACAAGACACTTCAACTTAAGCCTCAAAGCATCCTAATCACCATATTTGATTAAATAAGAATTAAAACCTATTTTTCCATACTTTCTTGCATTTTCTTTATTTTTCTCTCTATTTCTTCCTATTTTTCCTCAATAAGTCCAAACTAAATATTTTCTCGAATATTTCACTATGAAAATTCATAAAATAATATTTCTAAATTTCTAAAATTTTATAGAAAATTTTACTTACTAGCCTCTCAAGCTTTCTTGGTACGCGTGCCATATCCTCAAAATGTGTGTCCGAACCATTTTCTCGCCCAAAATCTCTTGAATATTAATAAATCTCTTTTTTCCTATTTTTCAGAATTTTTTCTAAGATTTTTCTATATTTTCTTTCCTTTTCTTTCTTTTTTTTCTTTTCTTTCTTCTTTTTCTTTTTTTTTCTTCTTCTTCTTCTTCTTTTTCTTCTCTTCTTGTCCTTCTTCCTCTTCCCACACCTGTAACTCCTGCACAACGCGCACCAGCCATGCGGCCACCGCTGCTTGGCCCTTTACCCGGCCTCCTCATCTGCGCCAGACCACTGCCGAGCTACACCATGCCCACAGTTGCCTATGGTAGCCTCCCCTACTTCGCGTCCGGCAACGAAGCTCACAGCCATGGCCGCCTGCAACTTACCCACATGGGGCCGCCTCTTGCCTCGGCCTCTATCGAGCCCACCAGTCACCGTCGCACACCCTCAACGCCATCACAACTGCTCCCTGCTTGCTGGCTTACCTTTTTCCGTGTGGCTATGGTTGCCGAACAACAGCTTTGCTGCTGCTGCCATGGCCGATTTCGACCATTCTAGGCTACCCTCTTAGCTCCAGTACTCTCTCTCGATCTCATGAGCTCTCTCTACCTCTCTCTCATCCATTGCTCTCCATCTCTAAACTCTCTAGAACTCTCTCTGATTGCTTGCCCTTTGTTTCCATTCTTCATCTCTATTTATAGGCCCGCGCCACAGCCTCATGCCCACCTCACCATTCCTCAAGACATCCCTCAATGCATGCAAACCCTTCCAAACTTGCAGAGGCGTGGCTAATTTGGAGTTGCAGGGCATGGGTGAGTTGTAGAGGGGTGGCTGTCATCCCACACGCACAAGCACGAAATCTATATATATATAATTGTATATTACATCGATATATTTACACATTAAACCCCAAATTTCATCCCCATTACACTTGTGCAATTCCCTAATTGCAACTATGCCCTTAAACCTCAAATTAATTTGTATTACAATACCGAAATGCCAAAATTAATAACTTCAAAGTTACTCGATAATGACGATTTAGCCCCAGTGTCTTCACCGGCCTATTGTTTCATCCCGAAACTACTGAAGGGTTGTTCATTATGAAAAATTGGAGCCCCCTCAGGTTTCTGTTGACTTCCTAGAAGTCTCTTACAACGATTCAATTTTGCAACCTAAATAACAACTATATTTTAGCTGTACTGAAAATCGTTTCCGATTCGATTTCTTTCAATACCATAAATCCTATCTCGGGATGGTCATCAACGCTGTATCATTTTTCTTAGATAATTTCACTCCGAGGCATTCTCTGTAGTCGATTCGGTACTTATAAGTACTATCAAGCCAATTTTCGGTATTCTAAACTTACTTAAATTACGTAACAACCTTATGTCGAAACGGGGTCTTACAATAAAAAAGGGCTGAGGCAAGGGGATTTACTTTCACCATTCATCTTTGTCCTTTTCTTTGAGAGTTTTTCATGGCCTTTGAAGGTTGCCACTGCCAATTCTGGTTTTAATTTCCATCTGAAATGCTGCAAGCTCAAGATTACTCATCTTGCTTTCACAGATGACCGTATGCTCTTTGTTATGGTGACCCTATCTCGATCAAAATCATGATGAAGTGTCTTTCGAGTTTTGGGGATAGATTGGGGTTGCAAGTTAATGCTCTTAAATCCAGTCTCTTCTTAGCAGGGGTTGAGGGGCAGGATCTTGAGTCCATTCAGATGATTGCCGAAGTCCCTCTCCGTGTGATGCCTCTTTGTTACCTTGGTATTCCCCTTGCTTTTGTAAGGCTCAAAGTGATTCACTATGTGCAACTCATTAACAAGATCTTAGACCAGATAAAGGCTTGGACGTTGGCATCTCTCTCATATGCGGGTAGGGTTGAACTCATCTGAGCAGTGTTGCAAGGGGTTGAGTGCTTTTAGCTTTCTATTCTCCCCATCTTGGCCAAGGTCATAGGCAGGATTTATCAACTTTACAGGCTCTTATGGAGATCACATCACCCTCTTATCCCTTGGAAGGATGTTTGTCTTTTGAGGATGGAAGGTGGTTTAGGGCTCAAGAACTTGAAGAGTTGGAACTCGACCCTGATGATCAAGGTCTTATGGAATATCCACATGAAAAAGGATTCTCTTTGGGTGCGGTGGATAAGCCATGACTATCTTAGGGATGGTTCTATTTGGGAATAGTCTCTGAGGAAGAAAGACTCTCCATTCCTCAAGGAGTTGGCCACCATAAGGGATGAGTTGTGCCTTGGTAAAGGCTCAGCGACTGCGGCTATTCGAAAATTCAACAGCTAGGACAATGGGGGCAGGTTGGATACTACCGGTGTATATGAGCATTTTCGACCTAAAGGCCATAGAAAGCTTAGGCACTAGACGTATGGAGTTCCTATATAACCCCAAAGCACTCTTTTATCATGTAGTTGGGAGCTAAATCGTGTCTACTTACCAAAGACAAGCTGAGATATCTGGACATTAATCCCTCGTGTGCTTTTCGTGGTTATATTAATGAATCGGTGCAACATATTTTCTTCTAGTGTGTGTTGAGTGTGAACGTTTGGAGGCAGATCTGGACGTGACTAGGCATCTTTAAGAGTATGTCTTCAATTCCTAGTGCCCTTAAATGGCTCGAAAAGGAAGCTAGAGGGACTCCTTGGCACAACAAAGCCAAGAAAATTGAGCTAGCTTGCACTGTTTACCACATGTGGACAGCAAGAAATCGTCTCTTTTTGAAGGCCTTAGACTGAATGTGGACAACATCATCAAACGGATAAAACACATGTATACATGGTCATTTTTATTTTGTATTCTCATATTTTAGTCTAATATGAGTCTATTGCTTTGGGCCAGTAATTTCTATATCCTTTGTTTGCCTGGGTATGCCTAGTGTTTCCTATACATTTTGATCAACATACACATTTACTTACCGATTAAAAAAAAAAGATATGCGTGAATGCTTTGATGGAATATGAATTTATTTTGATTGCATCCATAGCGACGGTGACAAGGGCTACCAACAAAAATTAAAGTAAAATACATATAAATTAAAGTTATGATATAAAAATTTAAAAATATGATCACATAACCCTTAATAGATTTAAAAGTGTATTAATTAATATTAATTATTCTATAATTGAAATTTTATGTGACAATATTAATACAAATTTATGATAAAAGTAAAATAAAACTCATCAAATATTTAAATCTTGTTAACATATTAAAATAGGATAGTTTGTCAAATTATTTTGTCAAGTGATGATCAATAGTGAGATATTTTCCTTCCAAACCTTTCATCAAAGGAATGATAGTGGCAATATTATACTTAATGCTTTGGTTTGATAAAATATATTTAATGATTTATTGTTTCAATACTAAATGAAACATTTAATATAATATATTATTAAACATTTCTTCACAATATATGATGTATCATAAATTGGAACAAAACCTTTCAAAATTCTATAATTTTTATGCAAAGTTCCAATATAGTTAATTAATAGTATGAAGTGCATTGATAAAATATATTTCAATAATTGATAATTTACTGTTTCAATGTATAGTTTCTGTGCATAAATAAAAAATTCATGTCAAAATTTTCTATTTTCCATAACACTTTCATATTGCAATTTATGAAATTAATATCCTTTTAAAGTAAAATTTAAAAACATGAATGAAAAAGTTGATTTTGTTAATCAAATTAACACTAGCGAGACCAATAGAAATTGAAGGCCTTGGGAGATTCCATACTTTGAAGAAAAGTTAGAAATCTATAGCATTAAGATTATTTTCACGAATGAACAAGTTTTTTTTTATAAATTTAATGTTAATTGTTAATATAATATCTTTTGTTTTTCTATAAATTATTTAAAATTTTGTCACCAAATTCATAGGGTGAAAAGATTCATGCAATAATCAAGCATTCGTTGGTTTGATCTTTCAAAATATTAGCTCATTAAGGACAATTGTATTTTATGCGTAATTTTATAATTGAATATAACAATGTAAAGTACAAGATTACAAGCTACAAACAAGTAAATGCTAAATTTTATGTCAAAAACAAATGTAGATGTTGTGCGTGAAAGCGATGAAATGCCACATAAGTGTATACAATCTTAAACCCACCAAGCTGACTGCCAGATTCATTCAAACAGAAGTTGGAGAATGCCAGAATGAAACAACAGAAGGTGAATCCCACCGCCAGCGCCGGGAGTTGTACCATTGTACAAAAGTACTTCACAGCAGCAATGGGTCACGGAGTCAGCTGTATGCTTTATTTTTAATGGATTTTAAGGTAAAATTGTGGCTTACAACAGATTATTAATGGATTTTAAAATAAAATTGCAAGTTGTACTTTAATTTTTTTTCTTATTTTTTTAAATCTAGTGCCTTGCTATGGTCACTCACCACTACGCATGAACATTCAACTTTCTTTGGAGCGGGGACGGCCAAGGAGAAATGACTATAAATAAGGGTCTCTGCCCTAGCAAGCAGTGTTTGTGTAATAGTGCTCTCTTGCTCACCCACTCTGCTACTCTACCTTCCTGTTACATGTTCATTGTATTATTTTTTTTTTTTTTACATTCCTTTCATTTCTTCTTATTTTCAAATGTCTCAACCAAGGTAGAAGGTATACGGATATGGACACGGACACCGACACTGACATGAGAAATGAAACAAATTTAAAAAATTAAAATATGAGAACAAAATAATATATACTATGTTATTATTTTTATATAATTATGAAAAACATAATTCATAAATTTAAATTCCATACAATTATATAAATAATTAAAATAGTTACAAAGAGTTCATTATTAAATCTGCATGATAATATAAAATATAAATTATTTTTAAAAATCACTCAACTTTTTACAAAAATAAAAAAAAAAACAAAACCTACACAATGTCTATAATGATCAGATAGCATATTTAGAATGTCGAACACATATCCATTATTTTTTTTATTTTTTTAATAAAATCACATCACACGTTCCCGAAATTATGTCAATATTGTGTTTGAATCCGACGTCATGAACATGGACAAGTCCCCCTTTCCGATGTGTACATGCTACTTACGTCTAAATTCTCAATTAATTAATTAAATACTCACGTCATCGATGCAAAATCAAAAGCACCATTCACCGCTATCCTACCCATTTGATTCCACACAAAAAAAGCTATGTATCATATTTTACTTTTCTGTCAATTTTAGTTTCACATAGATTTTATTTAGACATTTAGTTGTGATATTTTAATAAAATAAGATCTTAAACCAACAGCAAAATAAAATATCTTGATTTAGGTGAAAGGGAATGTCAAATCTCATATTAGTTAGCGATGGCATGCCACATAAGTGTATACAATCTTAAACCCACCAAACTGAAAGCCAGATACATACAAATAGAAGTTGGAATATGCCAGAATGAAACAATAAGTTTCATTGGTACCCAGTAGAAGGTGAATCCCATCGCCAGGAGTTGTACCAGTGTACAAAAGTACTTCAGCAGCAATGGATCATGGAGTCAGCTGTTTGCTTTTCCCATAATCCAAAATCCTAGCCCTCGACCTGCAAAATTAGAGAAACAAGGAACTAACTAGTCTTTATATGCCTGCAAATTAAAACAAGAAATTTTCATTCCATATTTGAAGAGTAACTTCTTAATGAGCACAAGAGAAATCAAAATGACATTGGCACCTCCTCAGTAAATCTGCAGCTCCTGGCAAGCCTTGCACTTCTTTCTTCAGTTGTTCAACACGTTCTCTCACGATGCGTTTACTTTCTTCTCCCTAATAACCATAGTTGTTTGCTTAGAATAACTCTTAACATTGTTCAGGAATCATCTTGTCTTTGCTCCTAAAGCTTCTACTATATTCACATCTCCTTATTCTTTATAGTGAAACAAATTTCTGTCAAATTCCCCGGGCTCCCAGTTATTAGGGTTGCGTTGGCCAGCAAAAGAACTTGGACCAGATTGTTTTAAGCTTCCCCAAATAGCCTCAAGTATATGTAAACATTAGCCATGTAAGGTGAATATGAACAGTCCTTGCTTTCGAAGCTGTAAAATTTCATGATTTCCAAGGTTAATAAAAAAAAATGAGACATGAATGTACAGGAGGCAGGCTCGCATATAGTTTGCCTACCAACTCAACCAGACAATAACAATGACCGACATGTACTAGGAGCTGAGAGTACCCCGTTAAATGAAGTGTATACCGGGGCAAATGTACCTGAGTTACATAACATATGTTATTCCCGGTTCACACCCCAGCTTTAATATAAATATTCTTTGCTTATTAATGCTTAATATCTGATACTGCTACAACTACGAATATGCCCGTGCAGGAGCATAACTTGAACAGATTCATAAATAATCCATATCCTTAGATAAATGAAAACTTTCAATTTTGAAGGACCAACCAAATTACTTACCTTCTGCAGCATGCTCATCAAATGTTTGATCTCATTCTTCTTCAATGATGCTAGATCCTGACACACATCTCCCACAGCAGTCCTGCATGTGAGTTGGTCAAAATAGGTAAATACCAAAACACAAAACACATGAATAACATTCCACTCAACCTCCGACCTATGCACTTGCCAAAAAAAAAAAAAAATCCAACCATGCACATAAACAAATAATGCTTAAGGAGCAGATAAGAGGAAAAGGCAAAACAGAGAATATGATGGGAAGGTCACAACAGAAATCATTGGGTAGCTAGCTAAGATTTATCCATATAAGCAATATAAGTCATTGTGCAGCCATCTGAACTTTTACAAGTAGTTGTGCTTTCTCCTGCTTTCTCCTTTATTCCTTTTAGATACACCTTCGTGATGGTCATAATGGAATTGTCTTTTAGCTTCAATTACTAGCAATTGTTCATGCAAGGTTTTATATTTTGTATCTGGGGCACATTTAAAATATTTTACTAGCTTTTACTGATCATATGCAACCAACCACATATATCAAAAAGTTGTCTCTTAAGAATACAAGGGTAACAATGACAACTGATTAATAGAATGGTAGAATGCTCCCTTAGTAATGTTATATAATCAGTATGTTCCTGTTAAGAAATATTTAAAGTATGTAGGGAAAAGTTTTCAAACTAAATCCCTGCTCTTCTCTCTACACACTGCTCAAAGATATGAGAATTCAACAACTTTTTCTTCATATCAAACTGTAGGGAAATAGGCCCTATATATAGGCAATGAAAACAAAATACAGGGCTGATATTTAACAGAGAAATAAAGTTCTAAAAATAAAATTCCACGTTCAGAACCTAAGGGCCCCTCTTTATTCCATCAGTTTGGAAGCTCAATAGCCTCACACGTACTCCACCAGATTAATTTGGCAGTTTTGCTTTGATCACTTCCAACACGCCCCCTCAAATCAAAACGTCCTCATGCCGAGCATGTCTCTTAGTCTGCTGAAAGATTCAATTGACAAGGGCTTCGTAATAATATCAGCTACTTGCTTCATGGTATGGCAGTACTTCAGCTCCACGGTCTTTTGCTTTACATGGTCCCTAGGAAAGTGAAACCGTGTATCGATATGTTTGCTCCTTCCATGTTGCATAGGATTCTTCACGAGCTTTATAGCTGACTTGTTATCCACGTATATCATTGTATACTCCTCTTATGGATGACTCAATTCCTTCAAAACATTTCTCAACCATTTCGTTTCACAAACAGTGAATGAAACTGCCATATACTCTGCCTCGCATGAAGATAAAGCAAAAATTCCTTGTTTCTTGGATGTTCAAGAAAACGTTGTAGACCCAAGATAGAAGACATAACTAGTAGTGCTTTTCCTCTCATCTAGGTCACCTCCCCAATCACTATCTAAATATCCAACTAACTGTGCGTCTTCACCATAAGTATAAAAAAGACCAAGTTTGGGTGTGCCTTTAATATACCTTAGTATCCTTTTTGCAGCTAACCAATGTGACTTATTAGGTGTCTCTATGTATCGACTCACAAGCCCAACTCCATAGATAATATCTAGCCTTGTGATTATTAGGTACCTCAGGCTACCAACTAAGCTCTTGTAAAGAGTTGAATCGATGACTTCTTCGTCTCCTTCTTTTGACAACTCCGTGCCTGTTGACACTGGGGTATTTATAGGATTACAGTATTCCATTTTGAATTTCTCTAAGATCTCCTTCATATACTTCTTTTGAGATATAAAAATCCCATTATTTTGTTGCTTTACTTCAATACTCTGGAAGTAAGACATCAATCTAATATCTACCATCTCAAACTCCTTGGACATGGTTTCCTTGAACTCAGTGATCATTTTGGCACTATTCCCTATGCAAAGTAAATCATCAACGTAAAGGCAAATTGTAACACCCCGCCTCACCGGACGTGTCACTATAAGGGTATTTCCGAGAATCTTTTTTTTTTTTTTTCAAGTTCATCATCACGCGCGGTGCTTCATGAACAACCTTCAAATGCACACACAGAACCTCGAAAACCCCAGTCTTGCTCATTTAACTTAACAAGATCAATAATTTTAACAACTAAATGAGACATATCATAACGCAGCAGTTACATTACATCAAACACCGTGATTCTTATATAGTATTTCCATAACAAAATACGTATTACAGATAACCCAAATGATAACAATGTTATCGTACAACTATTCATACACAAGATAAACTACATACTAAAACCTCCAAAAGGTTACAACGACTATCAATCTAAGCATCATTGACCTTCAACTAGCCATGTCCTTGCCCTCGCAGCAGTCCCTAGCTGGAACATTGAACGTTCCAGGGGCATAGCCTAGGTTAGATGATAAAATATCTAAGTGACGGCATGAAACAGTTTATACAATGCATGAAAGACACACGAGCATAGCTTACTCAGATAAACGACAACATGCAAGACATGTCTAACTTGAGAAATCTCCCTGACATACTCAACCTCTCGTGGAAAACACAGTCCACACACAGTTGGGGTTAACCTTGCCGCGACATACTTAATCCCTCGAGTGCCCACCGTAACACCTGTTCACCTAGATTAACATTGTCCCATTCTCAAGTAGACCCCATCCCGTCCCACACGGACACAACACCGACACGAATATCAATACGCTGATGATATGAAAATCACACGCCAAGCACCGACTCTTTTGTAAGTAAAAACAGTTGATGCAATATACCACATGATCAATATGCAAATGATGCCATATATACATAAATAAAATGCATAAGCATAGCATCTCGAGTTCTAGTGAGATCGCTCACCTGAACCCACTACACTCACACCAAGACATTTTCAAAATAAGGGTACAACTAGAGTCAGACCACTCACCTTGAACGTATTCGGATTGCCTCGATCCTCGTGTAATGCCTCGATTTGTGTGCCAAATTGCGAACACTTGAACTTACACTCAACCTTGAGCCTCAACACTTTCTAAACACCATATTTAATTAAGGAAGTATTAAAATCCATTTTCCTCAATTTTTTTCATAATTTTCTCTATTTTTCTCCTATTTTTCACCTCAATAATTCAAAAATAATTATCTCCTTAGACATTTTCCAAAATATTTCAACACAACAATTCCTAAGATAAATTTATAAAAATTCTGGAAGAAAGTATCGAAAATGCCCTTGTCCCATGTGCCCTCACGCGCCCTGTGGGTGGACCCGCGTGAAGTGTGGAGCGTGCAGCCCACGCGCCACATTCTTCTCTGATTTTCAGCTGCCGGTGACTCCTCCGACGGTAGATCTGACCACACCTCCTTCAAGCCTTCGATGAGTCAATCATGATGGCATGGGTTACAGGCCGAAAGACCACTGGGAAGGGCCCCAATCGGGCAGTTGCAGGTCGGCGGAGGCGGTCCACCACACTCGTTCGACCAAGCTTCAAACGTTTTCCTTTCGATCTAAAATTCTCCAGAAAGAAAGCACACACACCGAAGAGAAAAAGCCCTCTATCCAATCCCCTCTATTCACACCAAAACGTGGTCGATTTAGGCCTTCATTCTCGGCCGAAACCCTTCGCTATTTATAGGCGATTTTCGGCCATTTCTCCACCAATCAACGGCCAAGCTTGGCCTCCAAGCCTTCCTACCGCCGTATAACACCTTCCCCGGTCATCCCTCAACCGCCCCATTGCCGAAAACGGCGGCCACGTGCGATGTTTGGAAGCACCCGAAATCTTCTCTACGTGTTCACACTGCCCAATTTTCCTTATTTGCACTTTTACCCCTTGACTTCTTCAATTGCCACTTCTGCCCTTTTCAATGCACCCCTAAACTATCCAATACCATCATTAAGTCCTACAAGATCTGTACTTCTCATTTGAACCTCGAAACTCCCAAAAAATTATCGTTTTGACCTCCTTCGGGCAAATTTAAAAAATTACACTTAGGCCCGACTGGTTGATTTGACCTTAAATCCATTTGTTTCAACCCAAAATCACTTAAGGGTTGTTCTATACATAAAATATTGGTCATTGACATGCTCCGTTGACTTTTCGGATGTCCCCTACATCGATTTGATTTTCTCAGCTCGGTTGACAATTGTACCAAAAACTATTCCCGATCTCACTTCTTTCATTACTAAAAATCATAATTCTAATCACTTATCGATACTATACCATCTTCCTTGGTTATCTAGGGTCCGGGGTACTCCCTCCGGCTGATTCGGTTGTCTAAAACTGCGTTAGTATATCCTATAGCCTTATTCTTTCGATAATTCCAGTTATACCCTTCATTAAATACCATTTATACTCTTAATAATTTTTTCCGGGTACTACACAAATGATTAGAGATTCACCTTGATAGTTCTTCTTCATGTAGACTACATGCTCATATGGACATCTGGTGAAGCCACTTTGATGAAGAAAACTATCAATGTGTGCATTCCAAACCCCTGGTGCCTGTTTTAAGACATGCCTAACTTTCTTCAGATGATACACTTTTCTCTCCTCACTTTCTACCAAGAAACCTTCTGGTTGTTGTACGTACACTTCCTCCTCCAGAATGCCATTGTGGAAAGCTGATTTGACATCAAGTTGGTATATCTTCCAATTGTGGTGAGCAACAAGTGAAATCAACAATCTTACTATGTCAAGTCGTGCAATTGGTGCAAAAACCTCATCATAGTCAATGCCATACTTTTGTTTTTAGCCTTTAGCTACTAGTCTGGCCTTGTAATATGTTGTGCACTTTATTTTGTACACCCACTTGATACCAATCGCCTTTTGGTTTTGTGGGAGTCTTGTTAACTCCCAGGTATCATTCTTCTTTATGGCATGGATCTCCTTTTCATTTTCGTTCTCCAACAATCTTCTTCCATGGCTCTTGGAAGGTGAGAGGCTCATAATCCACATATAGGCAGAAGAGATTGGTTTCTCCATCTTCTATTTGTGAGTAGATCTCTCTAAGGCTTTTCATTTTGATGGGTGTGGAGGATGTATTGCTGCTACCTCCTGCTAAAGGCGGGGATCCTCTCTGGACTGTAGGTGGTGTAGCCGGTTGAGGAGATGGTGGTGCACCTGATGGTTCAACACTTGGTGAGAGTTCTTCTGGTTCCTCCATACCAGATTGTACTTTGGGTGTCTCTTTAACACTTCAACTCCACACTTTTTCTTTATTGAATACAACATCTCTGCTAACCCCTACTTTCGTTGTTAGAGGGTTGTAGAGCTTATATGCCTTTGACTCCTCGCTGTATCCTATAAAAACACATTTCTCACCACGATCATCAATCTTTTTCCTTTTGACCTCAGGAACTTGGGCACATGCGAGACACCCAAAAATCCATAGGTGTGCCACACTAGGCTTGTAGCCACTTCATGCTTCTTGAGGTGTCATATTCTTGACACTTTTCGTTGGGCATCTGTTGAGCAGGTATGTAGAGCACGCTACAGCTTCTGCCCAAAACTGCTTTGACAGTCCTTTCTCCTTCAACATGGTTCTTATCATATTCAAAATAGTGTGATTCCTTCTTTCTACAATCCCATTATGCTGTGGTGTATAAGCAGTCGTGAACTAATGCATTACCCCTTGCTCCCTACAATACTCCTAAAATGCTTTTGAGGTGTACTGTCCATCTCGATCAGATCAGAGAGTTACAATTTTGTGGTCACTCTCTGTTTCAACTAGTGCTTTAAAATTCTTGAACGTAATTAAAGAATCAGATTTTTCTTTAAGAAAGTAAACCCAAATCTTTCTACTGAAATCATCGATAAAGACAATAAAATATCTACTACCTCCAAGTGAAATAGGCTCCAATGGACTAGATATGTTTGTGTGCACCAGTTGTAGGGACGCCTTTGCTCTCCAGGATTTGCCACTAACAAAAAGAAGTCTTGGTTGCTTACCAAGTATACATCCTTCACATATGTGGTTTGGTGGCTTGATCATCGGTAAACCATTTACCATACGAGCTACAGATAGTAGCTGTAACCCATTGAAATGTAGATGGCCAAAACGAAAATGCCACTTCCAAGTATCAATTTACACGAGTCCTTGGAGGCACTTCTCAAACTACATGTTAAGGTGCAAGGGGAACATGCAATTGCTGGTCATTTGAACATGAGCCACAAGTCTTCTAGAAGCATCTCTCAAAATAAGAGAGTTGGTCTCCATATGTATTATATACCCATTTTCAAGCAGTTGCCCAATGCTAAGGATGTTACTTTTCATGTTAGGCACATAATAAACATCAGAAATATCTACTTTCTTACCATCCTTCTTATAGATCTTGATCTTCCCTCTACCTTTAACAGGGAGTTTAGTAGAATCTCCCAAGCTCACATTTTCATGCACTCCTACTATGAGTTCCATGAACAAATCTCTCTTTCCACACATGTGATTACTTGCACTCGAGTCAAGATACCAAGCTTCATGCTGTGCTCCAGACTCATCATGAGTGAGAAGAAGGATAGTATCATTACCATCATCATTTGTTGTTTCTACAACATTGGCTTGTTCTTTGGCTTTGTGCCAACAATCCTAAGCATAGTGCCCGGATTTTCTGCAGTTGTAGTAGCACTGGATATTTTTGGTGTTACCTTTTCCAAGAGTAAATTTTCCACATCCTCGTCCACGTCCATTAGAACTTTGACGCTCCTCTTGACCTTGCCAATTTTATTGTTGTGTACATCGTCCCCTGTCTCTACCACGACCGTGGTTAGAACTGGGGTTACATTGATCATTTAGAGTTAATTTTGACTCTAGTGCTTGTTCCATAACAGTGGAGTTAGCATTCTTCTGCATTCGTTGCTCATGTACTTGAAGAAAAACCATCAATTCCTTGATCGTCAGTGTCTTCAAGTCCTTAGACTCTTCGATCGATACGACCACATGCTCGAATTTAGGTGAGAGTGATCGAAGTACCTTTTCAATTACACAGATGTCATCGATCATCTCACCATTTCTCTTCAAGCCATTCATAATCACTAGCAGCCGTGAGAAATAATCGGACACCTCTTCGCCTTCTTTCATGTGAAAGGCCTCAAACTCGACTCGTAAATGGTGGAAGCGGATCCGTTTGACCCGATTGACTCCTTGGAAGATGGTAGCGAGGATCTCCCATGCTTGTTTGGTGCTTCAACAACCTTCTCAATGGTAGACTCATCCAACCCTTGATAAAGTATGAAGAAAGCCTTCTTATCCTTCTCTCTTTGCTTAAGAGTCTTCTTCTCATCAGCAGTGTATGCAGCTTCCTCTTCCAGAGTAGGTTCCTTATACCCATCAGTAATAAGCTCCCATAAATCTTGAGACCCAAACAAAGATTTTATTTGGATAGATCATCTCTCATAGTTATCTTTCGATAACTTCGGCAATTGCTTTGGAATAGCGTGTTGGCCATTTTTGAGAGAAAAGATAGAATAGGACATGGATGGGACAACTGTGCTCGATACCACAACGTAGGGAAAAGTTTTCAAACTAAATCCTTGCTCTTTTCTCTACACACTGCTCAAAGATATGAGAATTCAACAACTTTTTATTCATATCAAACTGTAGGGAAATAGGCCCTATATATAGGCAATGAAAACAAAATATAGGGCTGATATTTAACATAGAAATAAAGTTCTAAAAATAAACTTTATACTTTGTCATGTTGATTGAGACCTTGTTTGGTATTGTTGTGCTTTATTGTGATGTGTTGTGATAGTAATGTTGATAAAGTAGTGTTTAGTAACTGTGTTTATTAATGTTAAAAACAAGTAGCAAGTATTTGGTTAATATTTTATTGATGTGATGTAGATTTGTAAAATGACTTAAAAAGACTAGGATATTAAATAGATATTTGTAAAGTGGCATAATTATGAAGAAAGAGAATGGTCAAAAAAAGTAAATAGCCTATTTTAATGATTGTGGGTCTCGTTAAAAGCTATTGTGTTTTTTATAAAAAGTAAGGGGCGCCATACTTTTGCTTAAAAATAGCTTAACCTATTTTTTTTGGAAAAATGCAAATGTGCTCTAAAAGCACGACAATACTTTATCAAATGCTGCATTTTCAAAAAAGAAGTTGATAAAAAAATTGCTATGCTTAAAAAGCATAACAATACCCAACAGGCTTGCTTGTGGAAGAGAAAAATGATTTGATGCGCAAGCATTTAAGCAACAATCAACAATTGAGAGGAATGATCATTGAGCTATAAAAGCACCAAAGACTTATTAATCAGGTTTTTATATATGAAGTTATATTTAAAGGAAGTTTGTTCATAAATCAAATTAGGAAGGTCTTCTAGATCCCATAGGACCCATTACTTGACAACCATCTAACTGTCCTTTTGCAACTATATGATCAAAACCAATTCATCAACCAAAGGTTACCATAGATGTGTCAAGCTTAAGCCTGACAATGAATTCCTCCGAATTTGATGTGAATTAGGAAGACACAATAAGTAGAACAGATAATTAGAGGGAAAGAAAGAGAGATTAGGAGGAGGAGATGAACATTCTCATTAATTCCTTGATGCTCCAATCTGAAAGGATCAATGGGGTTTTATACAAGCTGTCGAAAGAGAGGATTCCTCCAAGGCATCTTCTATAACCTTCTATGGTTATAACAACCAGCTTCTACACCTTTTTATGGTTGTAACCACTTGCATGTGGCTACCCCTTAGATGTAACAAACATATAACAACAACAATTAAAGAAAAAATTTAAAAATCACATGGCAATTCACATGACAATCCCCCCTTACAAATTTCTTGTCCTCAAGAAATGCTAAGAAGGCTCACAGACCGTGGAATCTGCTTGAATAGATATGGTAAGTACTCCCAGGTGTTGTTATTTGCATGGTTATTCTGCCATTTCACCAAAACTTCTATGAGTGATGCCCCTTGTTTGTACACCACACGTCTATCTAATATGGCCTCAGGCTCCATAGCTTTGTTAGCCTCCTTAGGAAGAAGGGGTAAAGTGGGACTCACCAATTGTGTCCCCACAATTTTGTTGAAAAGAGAAACATGGAACACATGTTGGATTTGTGAACTCTAAGGTAATTACAAATGATAAGCCACCCCCCCAATCTTGGTAACAAATGGAAATGGTCCATAATACTGTGGGCTCAATTTAGACACTGGTCCTTGTGTGATGGACTCTAGATGAGGATACCTTAGCCTTAAGTACACTTCCTCCCCCTACCAAAAACTCCCTTTCACTCCTCTTTCAATCAGCAAATTGTTTCATTCTATTTTGGGCTAAAGCTAATTCCTTCAACTATTTCAAAACCTTTTTCCTCTGCTATAAATACTCCTCCATTGTTGTCACAATAGTTTACTCTCCAATATTTGGTCAGATAGGTGATTTGCATCCAAATAAGGCCTCAAATGGCAACATTTTGAGGAAGGTATGGTGGTTGGAGTTATATCACCATTGAGCTAGGGACAACCACCTATGCCACCCCTCAGGTTGTAAGAAACAAAGACACCTTAAGTAAATCTCCAAACTTTGGTTCACCATCTCTGTTTGTCCATCCGATTGGGGGTGGTAGGCTATGGACATGTTCAATTTAGTGCTTAAAGCCTTCATTAGCTCCTGCCATAACAAACTTGTGAAGATTTTGACACGATCTGATATTATAAACTGAGGAGTCCCATGCAATTTAACCATTTGATCCAAGAAGATCCAAGCCACCTCCTAGGCTGTATAGGGATGTGTGAGCCCTATGAAATGGCTAAACTTCGTAAACCTATCAACCATTACCAACATACTATCATTCCCTTCTGACTCAGATAATGCCCCAATGAAGTCCATAGATATACTGACCCTAGCTTGGATAGGAATGGGCAGGGCTTGTAAGAGCCCCTAGTAGGCTACAATTTCATACTTACACCTTTTACAGGTGTCACAAGCTAATACAAACTCCTTCACCTCAATATTAACCTAAGACAATAAAATAGTTTCCTTACCTGATGGCAGGTATTCTAAATTCCAAAATGTTCCCCCCAATGCCAATTACTCCTATCATTAGACCCCACTGCTAATTACTCCAACAACTCCTTTACCTTTTCATCTCTCTCATCGTTGGCCATTATTTCTTCACACCACTTAGGAACTATAGTGGTTATAGCTGCAGAGCTTCATTCCTTGTGGCACCTTGAAAGAGCATTTGCTACCCCATTTTCTCTACCATTCTTGTATTGTACAGTATAGTCTAGCCCCATTAGTTTGGCCATCCCTTTCTTTTGCAATTGAGTTTGCAATTTCTATTATAATAGAAATTTTAAACTCTCGTGATCAATTCTAATTATAAATCGGCCCCTCTTCAAGTAATGCCTCCATTTCTCAACAGCCATCAAAATAGCTAGGAACTCCTCATAAATACTTAGCCCCATGTGTCTAGGGCCCAAGGCTTGGCTTAAAAATGCCAATGGCCTTCCTTCTTGCATCAAGATTGCTCCAATACCTGTGCCACACACGTCGGTCGCTAGAGTAAGGGTTTGCTAAAATCTGGGAACCCAAGGATAAGAACCTTACTCATAGCCTCCTTTAGCTTCTCAAAGGCATCCTCTGCTTCTTGCCCCCAACTAAACCCATTCTTCTTTAAAAGCTCTATTGAGGGTCTACTGATAACCCCATAGTTCTTCACAAATCGAAGATAATAACTGGTTAACCCAAGGAACACCCATAATGTCTTCATCGTAGTAGGCCTAGGCCAAGCCATCATGGCTTCCACCTTTCTTGGATCTATACTGACCCCTTTCACCAATATTATGTGCCCCAAATATTCCACCTGCCCTTCGCCAAAAGCACACTTAGACCTCTTGATAAAGAGTTGGTTAGACCTGAGGACCTCGAAGGTAATTCTTCAGTGAATCAGGTGTTGACCAAACGTAGGGTTGTAGACAAGTATATTATCAAAGAACACTAATATAAATTTTCATAAGTAAAGCTCAAAGACATGGCTCATAAGGGCTTGAAAGGTGGCAGGTGCATTGGTGAGTCCAAATGGCATGACCAAGAATTCATAGTGTCCTTGGTGTGTTCTAAAAACTGTTTTAGGGATATTCTCGGGTTTCATTCTAATTTGGTGATAATAACCTGAGCGTAGGTGAAGTTTAGAGAAACTGGCTTAATGTAATTCATCTAGAGGGTCTTCAACAAGGGGTATGGGAAAATTGTCTTTAATGGTCATGGAATTAAGTTGGCAATAGTCCACATAAAAACGCCATGATCTGTCCTTTTCCTTGACAAGAAAAATGGGTCAAGCAAAAGGACTTTGGCTAGGTCTAATTATGAATTGGTGTAAGATTTCCTGAATCATTTTTTCAATCTCTATCTTTTGGTTTGGGGGATAATGGTATGATCTAATGTTGATGGGTTTAGCATTAGGTTTGAGATTGATGAAATGGTCAAACATTCGAGTAGGCGGTAGGGTTGTAGGTTCTACAAAAATATCCACAAATTCTACCAGTAATTTATCAAGTAGGTCTAAAAGGTGTACCTCATCATGTCTTCCCATAGGTGCACTGACAGTTAGGAGGAATTCTCCCTGCACGACATTATGGTCACTGCCTTCCTCCGTTACTTTAATAGAGAGAAACTGTGTAATCTGGGCCCACTTACTCCTGAACACCTTCTATAATCTTCTTCTCGTGATCATCTTACAAACTCCAGCCTCTTTTCCTCCTGTAAGAGTCATTTTCCTCCCTTCTTTCTCAAAGGAAACCTCGATTCTATTAAAGTCAAAACTTATGGGGCTCACTCCTTTCATCCAATCTACTCCCAACACAATGTCACAACCTCCTAGCTGTAGGAGCCTCAAATCAGCTTCGAATTCCTCCCCTTGGATTTCCCAATAGAAGCCCGTACATGTTGATTTGCTCACCACCCTGTTTCCATTGGCTACTGTCACACTTAGGAGTTGTGTACCCATGAGTTGACATTTCAATCTCCTAGTTGTTCCCTCATCTAGGAAATTGTGGGTACTCCCACTATCTATCAAGTTCATGAGGCTGGAATCCTTCACCCTTCCTTCCACCTTGATAATCTTGTTATTTGCTAATCCCTTCAAAGTGTGCATAGAAATCTCCTTATTGTCTTGATCTTAATATTTACCAGGTTCACTGGTTTCCCCTTCCTCAATTAGATCTCCATCCTCTCCTTCTAGGAGTAGCAACTGTCGTTTACATTGGTGTTCGGGATAATACTTATTCCCATACTTAAAGCACAGCCCAACTTGCCTCCTCTGTTCAATCAGCCTCCGTTCTTGCGGTGGCAGGTTATGACAAGAGCTTAGACCACCCAAAATCTTTATCCCCGAACTTCCCTTAACTAACTCCCTGTTATAGCCCTTACCTCCCGGAGATGTTGTTCGCATAATCACTCCCCTTAGTTGTTGTATTTGCTTTCTCATTAGAGCCTCCACCACCATTTCTTGCAACCTGGCACTCTCGGCTGCTTGCTCCATCGTTTGGGGCTGCAACATTTTGTGTAATACCCCAAGAGCCCAAGAAGGTTAGTATATATCAAGGATAAGTAAGGAAGGAAACAACACTAGTTGGATACCTTTTGGGCTGAATGTAGGCAAAGAACTCCTAGGTTAAGCGGGTTTTAGCTGGAGAAGCTCAAGGATGGATGACCCCCTGGGGAGTTCGCATAGGCCCATCAGGGTAAGTTGTTCTTGTCCTTCCTATCACTCGATGCGGGATATTATATTTTGACCATTGGTCAAAGCTTGTCACTCAAACAACTCACAAAGCTGCACACAAAATAAGCCTCTGATAGTTGAGGATTGTGATTAATCGTAAGTGATCTTAGTTCCTTAAACCTAAACTAATAGGCCTGCGACCTGCATGCGGCTATGGGTGCCACCCGCTTCCCGCGCACAACCCGTGCGGCCCTAGCAACCCTTGCGCGGCCAGCGGCCCCACACCCAGGCACGAGCCGCGTGCACTAGGCGTGCCCAGTGAGACCCATGCGTGCCCCAAGGCCCCTTTGGCCCTATAGCATGTGTGACGTGCTGCCCAGCCGCCTCCTAGCCCCCTCCGGCTACCTCGGGCTGCCTCTTGGCCCTTTAGTGGCCCAGTGCATTCCGTGCCCTCAGATGGGGCCTGGCGAAATTGTTTGGATATTTTTTATTATTTTTATCTGATCCATGAGTGTATGACACCTATGGGCCGTGATTCAAATGGGTTGGGGCTATTAATTGGATAAATTATTAATTATTGGGCTACTAGTGTATGTTTGACATGCATTGGTTGATCCAAGTCCTATTGAGCCTTGTTAGTTAGACTAATGGATGGAGCCCAAGCCCAACACAATTAAAACAATTTTATTTTTCCAAAATTATATAAATTTTCAATTTATTGAAATCGTTTCATTAATATTGAAATAGATGCGACAATTAATTAACATAATTGTGAATGTATCAATTAGATTGATTGCATGGGTGTCTGGTATGGATCGAGCTGACCATTTATTTTATGTTGGGAATGAATGCTTGTAAATTTGATTTTTGAAATAGGGCCTGCGTGTTCCGTCTCTCTTATACTCTGATGTAGATTCTCTTCTAATCTCACTCCCCCTGAATGTAACTCAGGGTTTTTTATTCTATGTAATGTGTGTAGAATAGAATAGAGTAGTGATAGTTGTAGTTTGTATGAAGAGCAAGAGATGGAGCCAAATTGAAGACAAGATTCGAAGACCAACGAAGGCTTAGAGAATGTGCTTGAGAAGCAAGATGTGATTCACCTAGGTTTAACTCGTTAGCTTCCCTTCTATGGCTCGAGGGGGCTAGCCGTAGTTATCCATACAATACACCAGTTTGAGTCGTTTATTATGCATCATTAATTTGATTAATTGCATGTAATGACACCTAAATAAATAAATAATAAATCCCTCATTAATATTAAGCCAACTTGCCTTCCATCATTATGAAGCATTAGGTTTCTAGTTGGCACTTGATTTGTTGAGTCACTCAAGGTCATGTGTCACCTATGATTCCTATGTTTCATGGGCCATGAGATGTCCTTGAATGATGGGTCTGACTTAACTAGAAAGGTAGGGTTTGTTGAGTCACTCAAGGCCTTATTGAGTATAGAGGCAAAGATTGGGAGTCTCATAAGATGTGTTTGACAAGGAGTTGTCAACCCAATGAATCTAGGAGTTGCATGGAGATGCAATTGGTAGCAAGTACCTACCTAATTGAACCTAGCACAATTTGTTGAGTCACTCAAGGTTATGCAAGGGGAGATGGGATCCTAGCCCGCTAGGAAATCTTCCAACGGGATTTCCCAAGTTATGTCTTGAGGGTGGCGAACTTGTAGAAAATAATGGAAGCAATCATAAAATGTTACTTCTTGCAATTTATGATTTCATAATTCAATATGATTATAATAATATCTCTATATTCGATTGTTGATCTAGAATGTTTGGAAACATGTCGATAAGATCGATACTCAAGGGCAATAATACCTTTAAAGGGACTAATTTATATGACTGGAAGATCATCTTAAGGATAGTCCTCACGTATGATAAGATTCTCTATGCGATAGAGAGCTATCTTCTTACGAAGCCACCAGTTGGGTAAATAGTAGCACATAAGGCCTAGACGATGCACAAGGGTGATATGATCATCTCTTGATATTGTCTTAACTGCCATGACCCCAAAACATAGGTCGCAACATAAGAGTTATGATGCCTATGAGGTCATGGCTAGGCTCAAGGATCATCTGTTGAGAAGCATGTCATGGAGATGATACGTTTTATCAATAGGTTGCTAGAGTTGAACTAGGGTATGGATGTCGAAACTTACCCTAGACTTAGTGTTACGGTCCCTCCCTAACGATTATGGAAGAGACTCTTGGAGAGTTGTTGTCCATTCTAAGGGAAGTGTTCTCTTAGTTGAAGGGCCCAAGGAACATAGGGGCAAGCCTAAGAGTAAGAAAGCCAAAAGAAAGAAAAGTTCTTCCATAGCGCAATCTGGAAGAGTCCAGAAAAACAAAACCCGAAAGGGCACGGAGGATGCGATCTATCTCTACTATGATAAACTGGAGGTGTAGAGTAAGAAGAGTTCTACTCAGGGCACCTTAGGTATTTATGTTATTGGAATTAATCTATCCACTTCTGATCAGTCCACATGGGTATTAGATACTAGATCTAGTGCTTATATTTTCGTGTATGGGCTTAGGAGTACGAGAAGATTAACTCCAGGAGAGGTGGACCTACATGTCAGCAATGGATCAAGAGTTGTTCCATTAGTTGTAGGGACCTATTCATTGACATTACCCTTTGGGCTAGTGTTTTATTTATATAACTGTTACTTTATTACGAGTTTAACTAGGAATATTATTTCTATTTCTTGTTTGGACAAAGATGGATTTTCATTTTTATTTAAGAACAATAGTTGTTCGTTTTATAAAAATGAGTTGTTTTATGGTAAAGCAACAATATGTAAAGGTTTGTATATCCTTGATGATTGATTCTTCTGTTAATAACATAAATATTAAGTGACTTAAATTAGATGATTTGAATAATACTTATTTATGGCATTGTCACCTTGGCCATATAAATGAGACTCGCATATCCAACTTGTATAAAGATGGATATCTTAACACATTTGATTATGAATCATATGGTGCTTGCGAATCTTGTTTGCTTGGCAAGATGACTAAATCTCCTTTTAAAGGAAAGGGAGAGAGGGCCATAAAAGTGCTAGGGCTTGTGCACAATGATGTGTGTAGACCCATGTCCACCTAGGCTCGAGGTGGATATGTCTACTTCATAACATTTACTAATGATAGATCACGTTTTGGTTATGTGTATCTTATGAGACACAAATTTGAAGTTTTTGAAAAGTTCAAAGAATTCATATTTGAAGTAGAGAAACAAACTGGGAAAAGCATCAAAATACTTCGATTAGATCGAGGTGGTGAATACTTGAACAGTGAGTTTCAACATCATCTGAAGCAGAATGATATTCTCTCACAATGGACTCCATCTGAAACACCGAAGATGAATGGTGTGTCTAAAAAGAGGAATAGGACCTTGTTGGACATGGTCTGGTCCATGATGAGACGCACTGAACTCCCCATTTCATTTTGGGGATTTGCACTCCTCACCATGATCTTTGTTTTGAACATGGTTCCAAGTAAATTAGTTACTCAGACTCCATATGAGATATGAAAGGGAAAGAAGATAAATGGTATTCCTTAAGAAGGAATTCTTAGATGTTGTGGCTAGTGGGAGGAATGTTAAGCTCGAAGAGATTCGAGATGAACCACAAAAAAATACTCCCTTCTAGGAACTCGAGAAAGATCAGACATAAGATATTGTGTTAACTCCCCAACCTTCTATACAAGAACCTCGTAGGTCGACGAGGGTTCGTTGCGAGCAAGAGAGATATGGATTTCTCATCTCGGCCCATAGAGGTGTGATTCTAGCTGTGAACGATGAGCCTACTACCTATGATGAGGCAATGTCTGACATTGACTCTGGGTTACGGAAGATGGATGAAAAAATAACTTTCCTTAAAGGAAACCTGGTCAAGGATGTGTATATGACACAGTTTGACGGTTTTGTTACTCATGAACATGCAAATAAGGTTTGCAAGTTGCAAAGGTCCATTTATGGACTAAACCAAGCATCTTGGAGTTGGAATCAATGTTTTGATGAAAAGATCAAAAAGTTTGATTTTTCACAAAAGTGAAGTTGATCCTTATGTTTGCAAAAAGGTTAGTGGGAGCACGGTTACCATTTTTAGTCCTATATGTGAACAATATATTGCTCATAAGGAATGTTGTTCCCATGTTGCAATCAGTTAAAAAATGGCTTTCAGAAATTTTTTCATGAAAGATTTGGGAGAAGCAGCCTATATTCTGGGAATAAGGATCTATAGAGACAGATCCAGAAGGTTGCTAGCACTCTCCCAAAGTGCGTACATTGACAAGGTGCTAAAGAGGTTTAGCTTAGAAGATTCTAGGAGGAAAATCTTTCCATGTCACATGAAATACATCTCTCCAAGACTATGTGTCCAAAAGACACAAGATGAGAGAGATAGATGAGTCGAGCACCATATGCCTTGGCTATTGGGTCAATCATGTATTCCATGTTATGTACGAGGCCTGATGTTGCATATGCTTTGAGCATATGTAGTAGATATCAGGCTAGTCCAGTGAGAAACACTAGATTGCAGTTAAAAACATCCTTAAGTACTTGAGAATGATTGAAGAAATGTTCTTGGTATATGGAGAAGGAGAGCATACCGTGAAGGGGTTCATGGATGCTAGTTTCCAATTCGATCATGGTGATTTTAAATCACGTACTGTTGAGATTCATATTCTACTTAAATGGTGGGGCCATGAGTTGGAAGAGTTCCAACAAGAGATAATGGCAGATTCAAGAACTAAAACTGAATACATAGCAGCCTCCGAAGCAGCTTAGAAGGTTGTATGGATCTATAAGTTCATTGATGAACTTAAAGTGGTGTCCAACATTGTTGATCCAATAACAGTTATTGGGACAACAATGGAGTCATCGTGTAAGCGAAGGAACCATGGTCTCATCAACAGATCAAACTTGTATTACGGCATCACCATATGATAATGGAGATTATCAGTCGAGGTGACATATATAGAGAAAGTGTCGACAGACAACAATGTCGCAGAACCCCTTGACTAAAGCTCTGTCCCAAGAGAAACATGAAAGTCATGTTCAATCATCAAGTATAAGATACATGAGTGATTGGCTCTAGTGCAAGTGGGAGATTATTAGTGTAGGTGCTCTAAACCCAATCATATTGGGCATGTTGTACACTGATAGTGAAAATCATATTTATTATTGAATAAAGAGTTATTCAATTTTACAAGAAGTCATTCTATTAGTTTCTCGTTATTATTGTAATGGCCGGATGAAACTAGATAGAAGTCCATATGATGTATACTGTGATTAATTTAAAAAGATGTGAGATGATGCATCATAGTTTCTAGACATCATTAAACATCCCAAGTTGTAGCAATGTTAAGAATGGACATTAACAATTATGGTAAGACTTGTATGTGTTATGTATTTGCTATGTGATAGCAATGGGGGACCACACCCATGGGCATGGGGATGCCTAGACAAGTACATAGGTGACCAATGTTAGAGAATGTGTTACTGGACATGACTCGCCATGAGAATCCATTTTGGTTATATGTTGATGGAATTCTCATACGAGATGGGTGTAACTAATCCTTGGACCTGAGGTTGTCATGGTCATCTCATAAGAAGATCGGTATGCTTTGACATCGTTTCGATGGGCCTAGATAAAGGCTACATGTGGGTGATCGTTGGGCATATCGTGAGGCTTATGGAGGTGGGTGTATAACTAAGATGGGACTCGTCTATCCCTTGATAGAGGATGATGTATCTAAGACGCTTTCGGTAGATATTCACTTTAAATCCATGGCCATGGTAAAAGAGATCAATAAAGAGTTATTGATTCACTTTCTATTAAGTGAAGATATTCGGATGACCGAAGAAAACTCATGTGATAATGGCCATTTCACATGTCTGATAATTGCTCTCATGCCTCAATTATGGGTATCGGCACAACATCACCCCTTTTTACTTTGCCATTGTCATATGTTTTACATTTACCACAATATCCCTTTAATTTACTTTATATCAGTCAACTCACTTTTAGTCTAAATTACTATATAACCTTTTTGTCTAATTCTATTCTTGTTTAGGATTAAAGGATCGAACGGAAGATTAGCATAGGCCTTGAGTCTCAAGGACTCTACTATCTGTCTCACCCTGCTTCATCAATGGCTTGCACGATAACTACTTCCCCACTGTAGGTCCATTGTCAGTTAAGGCGCCTATCTCTACCCAATCTCAAGAGAATGGTTCCTAGTCTTTCTAGTCTTTATTCCTTAGAGTGTGAGTTTTGTCAACTTGGGAAACATAGTCGTAGTTCTTTCCTGAGTAGAGTTAATAAACATGTTAGTTCTCCTTTTTAAGTGGTCCATTCAGATGTATGGAGTCCCAATCTTGTCAGTTCAAAACAAGATTTTCTTTATTTTATAACATTTATTCATGATTTTTCTCAAACTGCATTGTTATATTTAATGAATACTCATTTAGAATTATTTTCTATCTTCACTACCTTGTGTACTAAAATTAAAACTCAGTTTAATGTGCCTATCCGTGTTCTCCATAGTGATAATACCCTTGAATATTTGTCCTTACAATTTAAATCCTATATGGCATCCAATGGGATTCTTCACCAAACTTCGTGTCCTAGAACCCCACAACAAAATGAGGTGGTTGAACGAAAGAATAATCATTTAATTTATATTGCTTGCACGTTTCTTCTTCATATGCATGTTTTGCTTCAATATTGGGATGATGCCATCTTAATTGCATGTTAATTAATTGAATGTCATCCTCTGTCCTTAATGACCAAATTCTTAATTTTGTTCTTTTTCCTCGGGTTGACTTATATTTTCTTCCTCGTATCTCTGGGAGTACCTACTTTATTCACCATCTTACCCCAGGTATGATAAGCTATTTGCTCGTCTCATCAAATGTGTTTTTCTTGGTTATTCATGCCTTCAGAAGGGGTATCATTGCTACTATCCTTAATTAGCCCAATATTTTGTTTTAGTTGATGTTACCTTTTTTTAGTCATCTGCTTATTTTCTCCCTTCGTTTGATTTCTTTGAGTTCGTGTCTACTGGCTTACCTTTGCCTGCTCATTTTCTTAACCTTTCCTCTTTTCTTTCTCCATCACTCTTTACATCTCACCTTGATCGCCCTGATCTTCAGGTCTATTAATAGTGTCCTTGACCTGTGGCCCCACCAGCAGTGCCTGTTATCGCCAGTCCAATGAAATCGTTCACTAACTCATCCTCTATGCCCATTGGTTCTTCCTCCTCTGGTTCGTCTCCCTTAGTTTTCGATCTTGACTAATCTATTGCTCTTCATCAAGGTACTCGTCATTACACCACTCTCCTTCCCATTTTATATTTTGTTAGTTATATTTCTTTGTCCCTTGGATATTCTACTTTTTGGTTCTTTTTTATCTTCTATTTCTTTTCCTAAATCTATTGCAGAAGATTTTTCCCATCTAGGGTGGTGGGCTACTATGGTTGACGAAATCTCTGCCTTACATTCTACTAGGACTTGGGACTTGGTGCCTCTTCTCAAGGGTAAGTTTACTCTTGGTTTTCATTGGGTTTACACTATTAAAGTTGGTCTTGACACCCAAATTGATCACCTTAAGGCTCTCCTTATTGCCAAATGATACACTTAGGTTTTTGGTATTGATTATGGCGATACATTTTCTCTTGTTGTTAAGATCTCCTCTGTTTGCCATTTCTTGTCCCTTGCTACTATTATTCACTAGCCTTTTCATCAACTAGACTTCAAGAATGCCTTCCTTTATGGAAATTTACAAGGAGAGATGTATATGGAGCAACCTCCTAGTTTTGTTGCTTAGGGGAAGTCGGGGATAGTGTGTTGTCTTCGAAAATTGTTATACGGCATAAAACAGTCTCCTTGAGCTTGGTTTGGTTGATTTAGTTCAATTGTTCTTAAGTTTGGGTTAACTCATAGTGGACCTGATCATTATATTTTTTATCGCTCTCAGTCTGGCCGCCACATTCCTCTAGTTGTATATGTTGATGATATAGTACTTATAGGGGATGACATGTTGGTATCACTGGATTAAAGGCACATCTTCACCAACAGTTTCAGACTTAGGATTTGGGTCTCTTGAAATACTTTTTGGGTATTGAGGTAGCTCGATCAAAGCAAGGCATCTATATTTCTCAAAGAAATTATGCCTTGGATATGTTAAAGGAGACAAGGTTGCTTCGATGTAACCTAACATAGACCCAAATGGATTGGAATATTATATTGTTATTGGGACATCGGGATAGGGGGAGCCTCTTTCTAACTCTAGGCACTACTATCGACTAGTTAGGAAACTTAATTACCTTATAGTCACATGTCCTGATATTTCATTTGTTGTGAGCATGGCAAGTCATTTCTTGAATTCACCTTGTGATAGTCACTAGGATGTAGTGATTTGTATTTTTCAATCTACTAAGATTGCTCTTGGTCGAGATGTATTGTATTAGAAGCACAGATACAACCAGATTGTGGGATATGCAGATGCTAATTAGGTAGGATCGACTAGTGACAACCGATCCACATTTGGATATTGTGTATTTGTTAGTGAAACCTAATATCTTGGAAAAGTAAGAAACAAACTATTGCCGCCAAGTCTAGTGTAGAAGCTAAATATAGGGCAATGGCCATAACAATATGTGAGCTAATGTGGTTGAAACAATTAATTAAGGAGTTAGAGTTACTTAGGTCAAGTCTATGTAATTGATTTGTGACAATTAGACTACAATACATATTGCTTCTAATCATATTTTTCGTGAGAGAACCAAGCACATTGAACTTGGTTGCCACTTTGTTAGAGAAAAGGTGCTCTCTAGGGATGTAGTTACAACATATGTGGGTTCCAATGATCAGTTGGCTTATTTACTCACCAAGTCACTTAGAGGTCCCCGTGCGAATTATATTTGTACCAAATTGGACATGCTCAATATATGTACTCCAACTTAAGGGGGAGTGTTAAATAAGGTAAGTAAGGAGTATTAGTATAATTAATTTAAAATACCTACTATATGTATACATTAGGTGAAATAAATACATTATTTTATTCACAAAAACCAATGGGATGTGGGATTTAACCTATCTTCCTAAAGGCAAATGAGCTATTGGTTCTAAATGGCTTTATAAGGTTAAGTATAAACCTAATGGTGAAATAAATACATTATTTTATAAGCTCGTTTAGTTGTGAAATGATATAATCAAATTCTAGGTTTGGATTATAAGGACAACTTCTCACCAATTGCTAAATTGGTGACTATTCGTATGTTTGTTGCCCTTGCTAAGGCTAAGCAATGGGCCATTTGTCAACTCGATATTAACAATGCTTTCTTACATGATTTTCTTGATGAAAAGGTATATACCAAATGGTTACACTAAAGCCAAGCCAGGTTAAGTTTGCTGCCATAAACGATCTTTTTATGGCCTTAAGCAGGCCTCTAGACAATCGAATCGCAAGTTTACTTCTTTTCTACTCGCATTGGGCTTTTATCAATCTCCAAATGATCATTCTTTATTCACTTAATAATTTCACAATGGGTTTATTGCATTGTTGGTCTATGTTGATGATGTTTTGCTAACTCATACAGACCTGGACATTATATCAGATGTGAAACAGGCCTCAGAACACAAGTGTTGCGAAAGAAACTACAAAACAAATGGGTTAGTGTAACCAAAATCAAACCAGATATAAACTGAAAGTAAAGAATGCAAGAATAGGAAGTAAACTACCTGTTTCGACCAATGAATGGCAATCACAAAGACAATGGATCAAGGCTCAGTTCCGGGATCGTCAACACCACTTAGGTAACTCCAAGAATAGGGACACTAAGACATAAAGGAGCCTAAA
This sequence comes from Diospyros kaki, assembly GCA_036245055.1. Lineage (NCBI taxonomy): Eukaryota > Viridiplantae > Streptophyta > Magnoliopsida > Ericales > Ebenaceae > Diospyros > Diospyros kaki. Next base: position 10,310,416 of record BSEG01000010.1, read on the forward strand.
CCCCCAAGAACTGAAACCCTCAAACCCCCAAGCCTCTCAATCGATCAACACCCCTCACCTAAGTCACAAAAGCTTCCACATACAATAGGATCCACCAAGGAATGGAGAGTAATCACAAAGATATGGGTTTAACAATGGCCAAGAACACTTCCCTAAGAGAAGACATCAACTTAGACTAAATAGGCATCACAAACGCCATTGATGAACAACCGCAATGCATAAGGAAGGTGCGACACCTAGCAAGGAAAGAAGCATTGGACCAAGATGGAAAAACGATGAAGGATCGGCCATACAAGGAAGGAGCAATTGGTCGAGAGAGGGAATAAGAGAGAGAACAAACGACCGCCACAGACTAGGGCTCAAAAGAGGGAACAAATCCCTTAAATATGAAGGGGCTAAGGCAAGCAAACAAGGGGTTGGGCTTAGGCTTTAATGGGCTTCCCCCATCTCTTGAGCAAATGGGCCAAGGCCCATTTCTCCTCTAAAGAGAGGGTTAAGGGCTTATGGCTCAACTTTTATTTGGGCTACCAATAAGGGTGTTGAACCATCACTTTAATCCAGGGTCGAAGCCTATGAAGCTAACCTGAACCATTGTCATTGCCTTAGGCCTTATTAGGAAACACAAACCCAATCTCCGCCTTGATTCCTAATGAGGCCAACACACACAGGTAACAAGAAGCAAGCACATGCAACAAAAGCATAAACTTGTGACAAATGCATAAACATGCAACAAATGCATAATCTTGCAACAAATTGTTGCGTGTTTATGTATTTCTTGCATGTTTCTTCTTTTGTTGCAAGTTTATGTTTTTGTTGCATATGCTTGTTTCTTGTTGCCTATGTATGCTAGCCTCATTAGGAATTAAGATGGAGATTGTTGGGTTTGTGTTTCCTAATACGGCCCAAGGCGATGACGATGGTTCAGGTTAGCTTCATAGGCTTCAGCCTTACTAGGTAACACAAACCCAACAACAAGTTTATTTATTAAAGAACTTGGTTTTGTGAAATATTTTTTGGGAATTGAGATTGCACAATCATCTACTGGCACATTTCTTTCTCAGCATAAGTTCATTATGGATGTTGTCAAAGAGGTAGGTCTTTAAGATGACAAAGCATCTCTTTTTCCTTTATCAAAGAGGTTACGCTTACTTCCTAATCATGGTGAACTTTTGTCTAATCCTAATCAATATCATCGTCTTGTTGGTTTTTTATTATATATCAATTTTACTTGTCTTAACATTAGCTAGGCAATTAAGCACCCCAGTCAGTTCATATCTACTCCACGTCAACCCATCTCAATGCACAATCAATTAAGCATCCATTGTTTCTAGCTTCTCTGCTGAAGCTAAGTATCATTGCATGGTTGCAATTGTTTTTGAATTACTCTGGATCTCTTACCTTCTCCGTGATTTTCAATTCACTCATTTGCTTCCTGTGCCACTACATTGTTACAATCAAGCTGCCCTACACATTGCAAGTAATCTCGTCTTCCATGAATGCACCAAACATGTGTGTAACACTTTGTATTGGCATAAGGTTGCCACGTAATTTTGAGGAGGTTGGGATACCGAAAAGTGGGTTTCATAGAAAAATAAGTCATCGAATCAGCTGCAGGGAGTACCCCAGGACTTAGATGCCTAAAGAAAATGGTACATCAGTATTGAGTATTCCGAGATATGATTTATGGCATAGAAAGAAATCAGGTTTGAAACAGTTTTCGGTACAGTTAGGATTCAGCCTGAGAAACCGAATGATGGTAAGGGATTTTCGAGAAGTCAATGGGACCCTGAGTAAGGCTATATTAAATATAAGAAACAACCCTTAAGAGGTTTCGAGAAGAAACATAAAGATTTTTTATCAGCATATGATCCTACGTATAATCGGGCCTAAGTGCAATTTCTTGATTTTGGCCGAAGGAGGTCAAAACGACAATTTTTCTGAGTCTTCGGGGGTGGAATGAAGAGTTTAGATCTTATGGGACTTAGTGGAATAGTTGAATAATTCAGGGGCTTGAGGATAAAGGCCAAAATGTAAAAGAAAGTTTCAAAGGGGGCTAAAATGCAATTTTCAAAAATTTGCTTAAGCATGGCAGATCTGGCCGCGATTTTAGCCAGAAAATCTAGAGAAATGGCAGCTCAATCTTGTCAAGGCATGGCCAAGGATGGTCCAAGAGGCGTGTGGGAGAAGCTATGGCCGGAGATTGGCTACGTGGGGGTCGATTTTGGCCTATAAATAGCGAGGGTTCTTGGTCGATTTTGGAGTAACAAATTGCTTAAGATTGAGGGCAAATCGAAGGAAGCCAATAAGGGGCTTTTGATCCTTGAGGCAAGAGGAGCATTTATGGAGATTTTGAAGCATTTTGGAATGTGTTTGAAGGGTGTTCAAGGGTCGTCGGAAAGTCGCGCGCGGTGGCCAGGGCAGGTCTGATTTTGCTCGATTTGGAGGCTCGCCGGTGGTTGGTTCGGGCACCCAAGGGTACCTCCCTGATTAACTTGGAGGAGGCTTTCTGGTGGTGTGATCGGGGGAGGATTCTGGCACTGGCCGGCGAACTGCTCGCCGGAGAAGACGACGTGCGTGTAGTACACGCGCTAGCTTCACTTGCAAAGACACACTTAGGCTCGTGGGGGCGCGTGCAGGTGAGTTATTTTCCAATTCTTTTTGTATTATTCCTAGAAAATTGTTTTAGGAATTGTTGTGAAAAAATATTTGGTGAAAAAGGTTTGTAGATATTTATTTTGGATTATTAGTAAGGAAAAATGTGAGAAAAAATAGGAAAATTTGAGGAAATTAAGGGAAAAATTATATCTTGATGATTATTGGATAAATATAATGATTAGGGAGCCTTGCGGCTTAAGGTGAAGCGTCTTGTGCAAAGCTGATGTGTGCACGTAAATCGAGGCATATCGCGCTTTTTGAGAAAATCTGAGTTGCACCTAAAGGTGAGTGGTTCTACCCGAAAAAAATTATTTGTGGCATGTGAATGGTTTACTGTGAGTTGTTCAATCCAATTTTTGTGCATATTCTTATTACTTTGATCACTTTTGATTTATCGTGAGCGGTTGGTTTCGTGCGATGAATCGTCCAAACGATTATTTGAACATGTATTGAATTTTCGTATGATAAATTGCATACCTTTAAATGTTGATTTTATGTCGGCATGTTATGTGTTGCCCATATGGGACATGGGTTGGTAACCTGTGATGTGGCCCTTGAGTGACAACACTCAGGAGGCGTGCCGAGGATTAAAACTATGTGACCCACTTTGGATGAGCCTGAGACAGATTTCACCCTACGGTACTCAAGTGGCGGGGCTGAGAGTGGACACCACCCCAGTTGTTGGCTCAAGTGGCGGGGCTAAGAGTGGACACCACCCTAGGTTCCTTTGAGCAATAGCATTAATACCGAGGTGTCGTTGATTCCGGGGATAGGGCTGATGTGATACTCTTGGGGCTAGGGTTGTGTTGGATTTTGGAATGCTTTTGAGTAGGAGCGTAATGCCTAACAATGACAATGGGGTGATTCTCGGGTTCATATGTCAAGGTTGTCCCTCTTAAGCAGGATTGTGTTTGCCAAAGGGTCGATGTGGTCGTGTCACCTTTAGAGAGATTGCATTTTTCCCGGTTAAGGCTAAGTGCTATGTGGGATTCTCTTAGGCTGGTACATGTCAAGATTTGTCGATTTTATATATGATTTTGCATATCTTCATGAAAATGTTTTTGAACTCTCACTTAAATGATTCAGCATCTAATTTGGATTATGTCCTGGAATATTCAAACTGTAATACCCCAAAAATCTAATGAGGAGTTTGGATATAATGATGTAGTGAAGTATGCTTAAAAGAAAGTTTTGGATTTGTATGCAAATGAAAATGGCTTTGAGGACTTAAGTGCAAAATGAATGTCATGATAAAAGCTTATTTGGAAAACTTTGCGTTGGTAAACTTTCATTGGAAGACTTATGGTCATAATAAAGGCTTGTGGGAGAAGCCTTGATGTGGAAAGATTGTATTGGGTAATTGTATTCAAAAGTCTTAAACCATGATTACCTTAATTTCTTAATTCAAAAGTAAATGGAGTTGGAAGCATGTTATTGGCTTGCAAAAAGATAAGGATAAGATAGGTTGAATGAGTGGGCACGCAAGGGGCAAATGGAAGGAGTGGATTAGGAGAGAAAAAGCTTCCAAGAGAAGAATGGAATCAAAGGTGAGTTTTTTCAAAGATAAGCAATAATGGCTAGGGTAGAAAATAGCCAAATGTGATCTTGAAGCTTGGAGGTAAAAGGACTATAAAAAGGGCTGGAGAGAAGTGGACCATGTAGAAGGAAAATAGAAAGGAAAAGCAAGAGAAGAAGAAACCAAAGAAGAAGGCAAGAGAAGCCAAGTGGGAGACCAGATTGGAAATCGCAAAAAACGAAGAAGAAAGCTAAAAGGTAAGCCACTTTTCTTTTCGTAGGATTGTAGTACACTGAAAGGGGAGTTCGTAGGTTCAAACGAAAGTCGAATCGAAGTTAAAATGAAGGAGTTATGGCTGTTTAAACATCAAAACACAATTCTGTAAGAACCGGGGGCTCAGCGCATGAGATACACGCGCCTGCCGCAGCTGCACGTGGGGGCGCATGACCAACCTTCTTGGGGCGCATGAGGGCGCGTGCCTAGGCCTAGTCCTTTTGCTCTAAAATTTTTATGGTTTCTTCCTTAAATGATTGTCTATAATCTTATGTAAAAATATTTTAGTTAGGTGACACCTATTGTATGTAACTGCAGCTTAAAAGGGCTAAATTTCATTAAATCGTTGGGTCAACAAGAAATACAGCAAGAGTGAGTGGTTCTCTGCATCTTTTGCTCTTCATATTGGTCATCCTTTGATTCATTTGTGTTATATGTGGACATGATCACTTACTTCTTTTGTTTGGCATGAAATTTCACTTATTTCATCATTTCATGGCATGTGGTTGTTTGTGGCAAGTTAGTGGCCGCCATGAGTGACTCGCGGAGTCACATATGCTTGTTAAGGTGAGCATGGCGTGCGCGGGGGTGATTGCAACACCCTGGCATGGCTTCCACAAAGGGGGTTTCATTTTTGCATACTTGCATTTTCATACATGAGCTAGTTATTTCTTGAGAACATCTCACTTAGATGCTAATATCTAACTTGGGTTGATGCCCCTGGAACGTTCTGCGTTCCAGGTATGTTTAGTGTGCCAGGGACTAAGGAAGCAAGCGAGGCACACGAGAAAGAATCAATGGACGTTTAAACATTGTTTTGTCATTTTATGTAAATTCATTCAAAAGTGTTATAAATATTTGGAGATTTGTACCTCTTTTGTTATGATGGACTTACATGTTATTTTAATGGACGTTTTGTGCATATTTAGCTTGCATTGGGAACCCTACAAATATTTCGTCAGGTTCGATCCATTGTTTCCGCTGCTAGGGTTTCCTAACGCCTCTTGGATAACTAGGTGTAAACCTATTGTGCTATTTGAGATGAGGAGGCATTACACAAACGTTTTAGGTGAAAGTAGTGGCACCAAGGGAAAGTATGTCATCGAGATGTAGCTGCTATGTTTAGTTTTTATAGGTCTTTGTCTATTATTACGATGTTCAGAGGTTATGTAATATTTTGATATTTTCATGTGAAACATCGATTTGGTTATTTATCTGTAAAAGGAATTTGTCGGTTATATATCATTGAGGTTTCAATCTTGCTTCCACTGATGAGTTTGATAATACCTGTCTTAGTTTATTAATTATTTTAAATTTTGATATGCTGAGAAGGTATAATTAGGATTGTCAGGAAATGATTATGATGATGGTATGTATATCGAGAGACTTATGTAGTGTGTATAATGTTGAAAAAAAAAATTCTCAAAATTTTGAGGTAATGCGCGTACTTGGGAAGACGGGGTGTTACAATGTGGATCTTGATTATCACATTGTTTTTGAATATCTCTAGAAAGGTTTTATTCAACCTGTTCATATTTCTTTGGGTTCCCAACTTGCCAATGTTTTCACTTAGCCATTGGGCTCCCTACAGCATCACTCCATTGCTCGCAAGTTGGGGCTGTTTGATTCCCAACCTCCAACTTGAGGAGGGGCTGTACAAAATATTTGCTGTCAATTTGCTTTTCTCTCACAGATAGTGATATTAGTTTTGGCTCGTTCTAATTAAGTTGTTATAGTTTAATGAGAATGATGGAGGGTTGACTAATGACACAATCAGATCAGTCAACCTAGTCAACTTTTTTGGAATTGGATGGATAATATATGTTTTCCAAGTAGAAACAAGCCACTAAGCAGAACTCATGGGCTAAAAGCCATGAGCCCACTGGTTTTGTGGCCAAATTCGATCGTTTAGTGTGTCAAATTTGCACTTTAATTATTCTAGCTAAAAAATTATTATTTTTTTTAGATTTTTAAATTTTTGTTTCCTTTTAATTTAGAAGTTTAATTGTATGATTTTCAATTCCTTCTCGACTAGGATTCTTGATTAGCAAGTTATTTACTTATTTTCTATGTAATTAATATTTTTATTAGCTTTCAGGTAGAATTAGGATTTAATTATTTTTTCCTATTTAAAGGCTTTTCCATTGTAAACATTGGATAGAGATTATGAATTGAATTCAAGAGATTTATCTTTTCTATCTTGTTCTTCAATGAACAAAATTTCAAACTTATCAAATGATTGATTTCTTGTGGCACTTAAAACCTTGAACTTATCAAAGATTTGGGTTGTCTTTGTGGTGTTCAACATCACAATTATTGGTTATTATTTTTGCATATAAACAGATCTAGATTTTAATATAGTCTAGGTTCTTGGTTCATGAATCAATGAGTCGGGAATTCTTTGCCTTATTGATGCGAATCAGGTTGCTAAAGCCTCACAAGATCCGTTAAGCATCCATGGAGGTCCAATGACAAGGTTAAGAACCAAGAAATTGAAGGACGCATTAAATGGACTAATTGAACACACCTCAAATTCAAACTTCATTCAAGGCTACAATTTGCCCGAATTGAGTATTCAAGAAGGTCCATGCTTTGTCAATGTTATCCAAGCTTCTTAATGTAATTTGGAGAGATCTTATGAAGAAACAAACATGGCAATATCAAATTTGCCACAATTGGTGGCTAATTGATTGATTGCCTAAATTGGTGGCTAATTGATTGATTGCCCAAATTGGTGGCTTTTGATTGATTGCCATAATTGGTGGCTAATTGATTGATTGCCCAAATTGATGGTAGATTGATTGATTGCCTAAATTAGTGGATGATTGATTGATTACCACAATTGGTGGTTAATTGATTGATTGCCCAAATTAGTGGATGATTGATTGATTGGGAGAATGTTTGACCACTTCCTTTATCTTGTATTTTTTTCTACTTCGTTTGTGCCTATATAAGCCAATGTAACCCTATGGGGAATGCAGTTTTTAACAATACTAATAGTGAGAGTTTTCTCTTTGGTTCTTCAACGAACTATTCTGAACTTAAGAAGATTTTCATCTTATGGCGTTCATTCTTGGCTTATCACTCACAATCCTTCTCTTCTATCTTGAGTACAGCGTCTACCCTAACCTTCTTATACCTTTAGTTCTTATCTCTTTATAGATAATAGGTTAAGGTCCTTTTGTTTTGCTTATTATAATCTGTTTTGGAATGATCCTTGGCAAATGAACCATTTTGAGCGTTGGGTCTCACCTTCCTTGATGGGATTTGCATCACTTATATTCGATTTTAGCTTTTTTGGGGTTCATTTCAATCTTTTGTGGGTTCCATCACGGGTTCATATCATAGTTTGTTGTAGTTGCTATTTTACATGGTTGGGGTATAAATACTCTCTTTAACTAATTTTTCTTTTGAGAGATTCATTTCTTCGATTCTACTGTCTCTTTTTTCTGAGATTCATTTCTTCGATTCTACCGTCTCTTTTTTCTCTGGAACTACTCGAATACCATGGCAATTTTCTAGTTTTCTCAGATTTTTTGGACACTTCCAATATCTTCATCAAAGGGATTTAAATCTTGAACACGTGGTTTCTCCTCATAAAATTTCCAAGCATGCCCAATACGGATTGGCATTATGGCTTTGTATGTTGTTAATTTATGTAATCTAACATCTAATACAGTGCAAAAAAATATCCTTCGTGTCTAAGAGATAACTCAGGGTTCTAGAATTGTGGGATGGCATAAATGAGTTTAATATTCAAGGATGGATGCAGGTTTCTTTGTAAAATTATCTCTCCCTAATATAAAATTGAAAAGGGTGGAGGGATGAAAATAAAAAAAGGTGTTACGTTTGACTTTTTATTATTTCTTTTGTATAATAATAGGTAGTACGTGCTCAATCCTTTGCTTCAGCTTACAATGAAATTTGATTCACAAGTTGACATTGACTTTGATAAGGAGCCAATTGGAGTTGGGAAGGATGGCAAGGATGTATATTTCAAGGACATTTGGTTATCTACAAAAGAAATTACAAAGGTACATAGACTTGAACTATGGATATTTTGGTGAAGTTGTGACATTGTCAAATGATAACTTTGGCTAGATGTTGTTTAGGTTGTTCAATCCAGTGTATTGCCTGATATGTTCAAGAGCACTTATGATGCCATCACAAAGGGTAATCCCATGTGGAATCAGTTATCTATTCCATATCCAAACTGTACACATAGGACCCTATATCTACTTACATTCATGAGCCACCGTATTTCAAGAACATGACCATGGATCCTCCAAGACCTAGTGCAATGAAGGATGCATATTGAATCTTAAACTTTGGTGATAGTATTACCATATATCACATTTCCCCAGAAGGAAGCATTCACAAGGACAATCTTGCTTCCAAGTATCTCCTTCAGCATGGGGTGGAGCGTAAGGACTTCAATTCTTATGGTAGTATAATGATGAAGTGATGGCAAGGGGAACTTTCCCAAATATATGTCTTTTTAACAAGTTGTTAAATGGGGAAGTTGGGCCAAAGATGATTCATATTCCAACTGGGGAGAAACTCTACATGTTTAATGCAACAATGGTTAGTTTCCTAATTCAGACATTTTGTTCTGTTCTCTTCCCACTCGTTTATCTTTTCTCAGTTTATTATGCCTAGGGTTAATTTATAGTTTTGTTTGAAAAGGTTATATTCTTATGACTATTTTAAAAAAATTAACTAATTCATTTCCAAAGAAAAGTTATGGAACATTCTAAGGAGCATAAATTCAGAATCAATGTAATTCAAAAAGTATGAGCTACTCTTATAGTAAAAGCCCCATTTTGCATTCATTTATAGTTCTTAATTTAGCTCAATAAATCAGATTGCATCCTTTATCAGTGTGGAAATCGGAAACATTATTATCAACAAAGTTGGTAGACATGTTTCATTTCTAAGCTCTTGTTAAGATTTATGTTTTAGTGACAAATCTTTTCTTTTAAATTAATGATTCTTAAGATTTCACTAATTGGAGATATTGATAAACTGGCTCCAAAATTTACTGTGCCATTAGTAATTTTTTAACTTCAATTGACATTTTCCAAATGTACAAGGCTGTTGGACATGATACTATAATCTTGGCTGGAGTTGAGTATGGAAGTGGGTGTTAGATAAATACTTTTATAGAATATATGAAATTCACATATCATGTAGAACACCGAAAGATCAAGGAAGAAGAATACCTCTGAAATTCATGACTAGTGATAAAAACCTAGTTAAACAGCAAGCACAAATACATAAGGTTCAAGCCAGATCTTGCTCTTCTTCTCTTCTATCGTGCCTAAGTCGCTTCTCAATGGGTAAAAGACAATGTGATAGATTTAATAGAGAGAAGAGGGGACTGAGCCTTCTATTTATAATGCTAATAGAATTCTACCCATCATAAAACCCTATTGTGCCTACACTTATTCCACAAATCAAAGATAAATAGGCTTAAATCCATAAAGGTACACCAATTATGATCACTTATAACCCATTAAGCCTCCAGGCAATGTTAAGCTATAGTCTAACTAGTTTTTCTCAAAATAAGACCCAATTAATATTGCACACATTATAAAAAATTCTAACATTCTCCCACTTATGCAATATTAGTTGGTGTCTTAATTTTATTTTTTTTTTAAATTGACTCTCCAGTCAAATAACAAAATTTAAAAAAAAAAAATTAAGTGGCCACATTTAAAAACATAGCTTAACAGATAATCACCTTTAAACATGTTTTGTTCAACCTGATTTCCAAAATCATATCATAGCCGTCAAAATGTATTTATTTTCATAAATTCGCACTATGGTCATAATTTTGGCAATTAAATCAATATGAACACAATATGATTTGAAAGTGTAGTATAGGCAATAGCATATACCTTAGGATCTTTATGCTAAATCTATATCAGTCTTTTAACCATCACTACTCATGAAAGTTGAACCCAGATGCCTTCAATAGTGATAAAAGAAACAAGCATATACCTCCAAGCATAACAGTTCCAGTGATATCACCAATATCATATCATGAAGAGATACATTAACAAGCATATAGCTTTAAGATTTAACATGGATCCATGAAAGAAAATAACCGAGCTCATTACATAATAGTAACTGGAAGTAACAAACTAATATAATAGCAACTCCCACTAACCAAGCACATCAAAGGACTTTAAAATCCCCATATTGACAACATGTCTTTTAAAATCAATGGGTCTAAGTCCTTTGGTTAATGGATTAGTAACCATAACCTGGGTATTTATGTGCTCCACAACAATATCACCTTTCTTGACCATATCTCTGACTGAAAGATACTTGATCTCTATGTGTTTGGAACCACTGGAACTTTAATTGCTTTTAGAAAAGAAAACTACTGCACTATTGTCACGATAAATTTTGACTGGCCTTGAGATGGAATCAACAACCAAAAGCCCAGAAATAAAGTTCTTCAACCACATAGCCTGTGATGCAGCTCCATAACAAGTTACAAACTCTGCTTGCATAGTAGATGAAGCTATAAGTGTTTGTTTTACACTTTTCCACTAAGTTGCCCCACCGGCTAACATGAAAACATATCCAGATGTGGATTTTCTTTCATCAGGGCACCTTGTAAAATCCGCATCTGTATACCCAATCACCACAAGGTGATCAACTTTTCTATACAAAAACATAAAATCCTTTGTTCTTTGCAAATATCTCATAACTGTCTTTGTTTGGACCCAATGCCCAAACCCAAGATTAGAAGAAGATCTTCCCAACACATTACCATTAAAAACAATATTGGGCCTATTACAAACTTGAGAATACATCAAGCTTCCAACAAAACTAATGTAAGACACGTTTTCCATATGTTGTTGCTCTATCATATTTTTTGGGACAATTTTTCTTACTGAGCAATTCTCCTTTAGCAATAGGAACCTTCCCAGCTCTGTAGTCTTACATATTAAAGCGATTGAGAACATGATCTATATATGATCTCTGAGAAAGTCTCAGCAAACCTTGAATCCTATCCCTATTAATTTCAATGCCAAGAACAAAATATGCTTCATCAAGATCTTTCATGTCAAAAGTCTTGGAAAGCATTTGCTTAGTATCATGAAGTAGATTCAAATCATTGCTCGCAAGGAGAATATCATCAACATACAACACAAGAAGAACAAATTTGCTTCCACTGATCTTGAGATATATACACTAGTCCTCTTATTTTCAGCAAATCCAAAAAAGGTAATCACCTCATCAAACTTCAAATACCATTGTCGAGAAGCTTGCTTTAAACCATAAATAGATTTCTTTAACCTGCACACCAAATGTTCTTTGCCACTTTCTTTGAAGCCTTTATGCTGTTGCATATATACTTCTTCATGCAAGTGTCCATTTAAAAATATTGTTTTAACATCCATCTGATGAAGTTCTAGATCAAAGTGTGCCACTAGTGCCATAATAATTCTGAATAAATCCTTAGAGGAGACTGGTGAAAAAGTTTCATTGTAATCAACTCCTTCTTTCTGAGTAAAACCCTTAGCCACTAATCTTTCCTTGTACCTTTCAACATTGCCTTTTGAATCTTTCTTAGTTTTGAAAACCCATTTGCAACTTATATGCTTAACTATTTTGGCTGCTCAACTAGTTTCCACACATCATTGTGTGACATAGATTTCATCGTTGTGTGCCATATTATAAAATTACATTTGGACATAAAATATAATATACAACTTAAATTCTCAAATAAATAAATCAATGAAAAACATGTAACTTAAAATAATCTCCTTTGGGATAAAAATTACTAATCACAATGTATTTTCAAATTTACATCATGTTCTCTAAATTAAAATACACAATTAACACATTTGGCTAGAAAATTATGTACCTCAATTTAGACAAAACATATCCCAAAATACACTTTGAGAAATTACAGATTTCAGTTTATGGGTCACTTTAGTGACTACCACTCATTTTAATCTATAATTTAACAATCAGAATATCAAAATTCATGCCCATAAGAGAATCATATGATCCAAACAATTAAATGAAACTACAAATATTAATCATCTCAAATTCTGAATTTTTTTTAATCTCAAAAATGGGTTTATTATTTAATTTATAATTTTAAGCTCAAAATTAAACTTATTAACTTATGGGCTAAAAATATAATCCAAAAAAATTAAATAAAACCCATAATAGAAATATGGCCCAATATTTATATGGGTTGAGATAATAAAATGAGGCCTAAATAATTAAAGTTGATCCACTTTGTTCATAAAACAAATGGCTCAAGCCTAGGCCCAATTAGAACAAATCCATTGGCCATGGATCTATTGCTCTAGATCCTTTAATGGATCTCTTAACAGATTGGGTAACCTGATCCAGATCCATCTATTGGATCCAACCCAGTGTGTCGACCCAGCACATAATGGGTCAAAATCCATCTTCTTCAAGCTTTCAGCTAGGGTTTCTTCCTTCTTTGTTCTTTTGACACGCCGCCGCCACCTCCCATTTCTTTTATGTCTTTCATTGCCTCCTTTACTGGTGATCGAAAACCTTTAACTGCTGGCAACTTATATACCACAAGCCTCGGTCGATTCCTCACATCCATGAGAAACTCCAGCACAGCGGAGGCAAGGTAGTCGATCAACACCCACTATAATGGCTAAAATCAACGACCATGGCTGAGAGTACTAAGGCAAAGAAACCATATCACATTGTATCCTTTGTACTCTAAAATCAAAGAAGAAGTGACAGAGGGGAGACCCACAACCGATGATGACAGAGACTATCGATGGAGATGACCCAAGATTGTGGCCATGGTCATAGCAAGGCCTGAGAACCTATAGGCATACACTTAGTCCGTCAGTGACACAAGCTTCGATACCACAATAGATTCACGACTTCCATGCCGCCCCATGTTTGCCAACAACACCATCTCTATCAATTTCATTCGGTCTTCATCATCTCCATGGAAAACCTATGAGGAGAAGGTGGTAACGAAGACCCACAACCAATGCTAGTCACAGAGACCCACGATAGAGAAGATGAAGGCCCACGACCATGGAGGATATCTAGCCTTAGTCAGCTACGCCAACGTCGACCTACGCTCGCCAGTGACACGAATGGCCACGATGTACACTGTAACACCCCTCTTTTCTCGAGCATTAAATAACTTAGGGAATTTCAGGGAAATATATATTTTTTGTCACATAAACTCAACATAAATCATTCCCCGACAATCCCATTTAACCTTCTCAACTTACCAAGATAAGAATCATTAAGCTAAGATAGGTAATCATCATAAATGCGGAAGGAACAATCGAAACCTGATATGGTACATAACCGAATTCACTTTAATCATAACATAAGAATCTGTACCATAGTAAATCTTCAAAACTAAATACATAGAAACTCATTTCACAGAGATAACAACAAAATACCTTAGATATAATCAAATGATACCTCAAATAACATTAAACATAACGGTATTACATTATCGACTCTCGAACATCATTTATAATACGTAACATTCTTACATTTAACAAGACTAATCATCAATGAAACATAAGTTTCTCAACATGACTAAAATATAACCTGAATCATTTTAAAGAAACGTATACTGGAACAACTCTTCAAATCCATCAGACACATCATCACGTGCCGTCACCTCTTAACCATTTCCCTGCCTATACTACAAGTCCCAATTGGAACGTTTGAATGTTCTAGGTGCATAGCCCAATTAGAAGATGAACATTCTAGTGAGTGTTTAAATACAGATACATGAATGTATGGTGCAATAACATGAACAAACATATGCCCTAGTGTAACTTCCCTGGCAATCAATGCCTGGCATGGAACCCTAGGTAGTAATCCTAACCTTCTTACAGAGTACGCCTAACGTTGTTTTATCAATTACCCTTAGGGAATTCTGGCTATACTATTAGGGCGACATCTCATCCCGACACAAGTATCGATATGCCAAATAATATTATGCCAAATGAAACATCACGACTATCGATGCAACAATTATGCACAAATATGACCGAATGCTCATATAATACATATAATTTAGCCACTTTCATGACTATCATGCTTAACATCATAACATATATAAGTTTTTGAGAAAAACCACTCACCTTAACTTAGTCTCTCAGGCTTTCTCGAAATTCGTGCCCTGACCTCAAAATGTGTGCACATAATTTCTTTACCAAAATCTCTAGAATATTTATAAAACGTGATTTGCTATTTTTTCATTATTTTCTAGGATTTTTCTATATTTTTTTTCTCCTTTTTCCTTTTTTTTTTTTCTCTTATGTTCTTCTTCCTCTCTTTTTCTTCTTCTTCTTCTCTACTACTTCCTCCAGCGCATGGACAGCTTCACACCAGTCATCGTGACCCACACTATTGGCCACCTCCACCCACGCCAGTCGTCTCCCAAGCTTTCGCCGGTCGCCCCAACCTTGTCGGTCGCCGTCGTCGCCACCGTCGGTAGCCTCCTACTCGTCGCTCAAGCTTGCGGCGTGCTGCCATGGCCGCTTTAAGCTTGCGGCCATGGTTGCTGCTTGCTGTGCGACCAACTTCTCACTTGCTTCCCTATTTATAGCCAATGCACCAGCTGACCATCACTCTCTCTTTCGACATTTCTCTCAAAGTCTCGGCAATCTCTCAGCCTAATGCCCTCAAATGCTGCAAATTTTGCCCCCATGTCTCACGCGCATACATACACACACACACACACACACATATATATATATGATTACACATTTATCCCTACCAATTCTACTTAATTGCTCTTAAGGATTTTGATAATTGCACTAGAAATTTTGATAATAGCTCTTGGACCCTCTAAGGCCTTACATAATTACCCTCAAGCCACACAATATCTTGATTTATCAAAATTAATAATAGACATTTACTTGATATAGACCGATTTCATCCCTGAGCCCTTACAAGACCTTTGTTTCATCTCGAAACCACTTCAGAGTTGATCCTTAAGAAAAATTGAAGCCCCCTTAGGGTTCCATAAACTTTTCGGAGGTCCCTTACAATCATTCAGTTTTTCAATTTCTTTCAATGCCATAAATCCTATCTCGGGATGCTCGTTAATACCATATCATTTTCTTTACATATCTCGGCTCTAAGGTACTACCTGCAGGTGATTCGGTCACTCATAATTATGAAAAATTACACTCAAATCCTCAAGGCTTCTATAAATTTCATTTTTTTCCCCGAGATAAATTACTCTTGAGTCCTTTGAAAATTCTTAGGTATTACATACGTTACCATCGGCAACAGCTTTGCCATGGCTAGTTAGATAGCAACGGTATTTGCAATACAATCATGGAGATTGCATAAAAAAATTCGCAATATATGTGAACATATATCAAGCTAGGGTTCTATATGACTATGTGTTTGGCTCTGATACCGCGTGTTAGATAAATACTTTTATAGAATATATGAAATTCACATATCATATAGAACACCAAATGTAATGCCTCGAGAGCCCAAGGTTAGGTCCAAGAAGGGACTCTAGAGGAAGCTAGTATAGATTGAGGATAGTAAGAAAGGAAACAACACCAGCTGGATACCTTTTGGGCTAAATGTCGATAAAGAACTCTGGGGTTGAGCGTGCTTGAGTAAGGGTAGCTCAAGCATGAGTAACCCCTAGGAAGTTCGCGTAGGCCCATTAGGGTAAGTAAGTTGATCTGGTCCTTTCTATCACTCAGTGCAGGATGTTACAGGTGGTATCAAGGTTGACCCTTGGAGAAAGCGGTCTGATGATGGCAGGGAGTAGTGCCAGGGGGCGAGGGCCTGAACAAAGAGTGGCTCCAGGCAGGCTTCTAGGATGGAAGCCCTAAAGGGGAGAAGATCTGGGACCAGTTGTAAGGTCACATAACGAGGACATCATATGCTCAAGGGAGGGAGAATGTAATGTCCCAAGAGCCCAAGGTCAGGTCCAAGAAGGGACTCTAGAGGAAGCTAGTATAGATTGAGGATAGTAAGAAAGGAAACAACACCAACTGGATACCTTTTGGGCTAAATGTCGATAAAGAACTCTGGGGTTGAGCATGCTTGAGCAAGGGTAGCTCAAGCATGAGTAACCCCTAGGAAGTTTGCATAGGCCCATTAGGATAAGTAAGTTGATCTGGTCATTTCTATCACTCAATGCGGGATGTTACAGGTGGTATCAAGGCTGACCCTTGGAGAAGGCGGTCCGATGATGGCAGGGAGTAGTGCCAGGGGGCGAGGGCCTGAACAAAGAGTGGCTCCAGGCAGGCTTCTAAGATGGAAGCCCTAAAGGGGAGAAGATCTGGGACCAGTTGTAAGGTCACATGACAAGGACATCATATGCTCAAGGGAGGGAGAATGTAATACCCCGAGAACCCAAGGTCAGGTCCAAGAAGGGACTCTAGAGAAAGGTAGTATATATCGAGGATAGTAAGAAAAGAAACAATACCAGCTGGATACCTTTTGGGCTAAATGTGGATAAAGAACTCCCGCGTTGAGCATGCTTGAGCTAGGGTAGCTCAAGGATTGGTGACCCTTGGGAAGTTCGCGTATGCCCATCAAGATAAGTTGATCTGATCCTTCTTATCGCTTGATGCAAGATGTTACACCAAAAGATCAAGGAAGAAGAATACCTTTGAAATCCATGACTAGTGAAAAAAAACCTAGTTGAACAGCAAGCACAAATGCATAAAGCTCAAGGTATATCTTCCTCTTCTTCTCTTCTATCATGTCTGAGTCACTTCTCAATGGGTAGAAGAAGGTGTGATAGATTCAATAGAGAGAAGAGGGGACCTAGCCTCCTACTTATAATGCCAATAGAATTATACCCATCATAAAACATTATTAGGCCTTCACTTATTCTACAAATCAAAGATAAATGGGCCTAAATCCATAAAGGTGCACCAAGCCCAATATACTAGTTATGATCACATATAATCCATTAGATCTCTAGGCAATATTAAGCTCCAGCCAATTTTTTCCTCTTCTCCTCTTTATGAGTTTTTTGTTTTTGTCATTTTCCCTCTATAATAATCCTAGTTTGTAATAGGGCGGCGTTAAAGTAGTCATTGCAAAAAGTTTTGAATGGATCCATCATAGTAATTTGGTGGGAATGGGAATTATTCCATTATGCTTCAAGGCTGGTCAGGATGTTGACCACCTTGGACTGACGAGTCATGAAGGTTATACTATTGACCTCCCAAGCAAAATCGATGAGATTAGACCTGGTCAAGATGTTACTGTCAGGACAGACACCGAACAATATTTCACCTAAACTATTTTTTTTTATACTGAGATGCCTCCTACTTTCTCTTGTTTGATTTTATTACCATTACATTGAAAGACAATTTTGTAGGTAAAGTCTCGTTATGAATGAAACATAAAAATTGAAGGATAAGAAACATTGACATAGAGAGGCAATCTGCATGATTATGAAATTAGTTTGTTTCTTCATCCTCAGAATGTAGGAATATTACTGTGTTGCTAGGAAATTAGTTATCCAATGTCAGAGGAATTCCATCTTAGCTTAAAAAAAATCTCTATGTACTTGAGGCATAGGCAAATCCTTCCCACCACCCTCTCCCAAGCAGCAACTACACAACAAGCATTGATCCCATTATGTGGGGTTGGTAACATGAATTCTAGCATGCCAATCATTTTTATGTATGACTATATCTTAGATAAAGTTGTCTTCCATTTCATCCACTCTTCCAAGGAGCCTCTATCAGTTTTCTTCTGAACAAATCCTTCTTAATCATGTTAAACATATTTTATCCTCAATAAAAGTCACTCTAATTTTATTACAAATGATCTCATTTTAATTTTATTTTTTCTTATACTACTGTACATCCATCATATCTTTCTCATCTCCATTACAATCATATTTTACACATTATGCTTTATTACCCAAAATTTATGTGATAAAACAAAGTTGCTCTTGTAATTATCTCCTAAAATTTTTTCGTTTACATTTGAACGTGTCTTACCATCATGTAAAATGTCAAAGGGACTTTTCCATTTTAACCTTCGTAACTCTTTTTTTTTGGGGGGGGGGGAGGGGGGCTGCTCATTTAAGCTTCCCACCTTAATTCTATAAATAACATTCTCGTCACTCTTTTCATTCTTTTGAATGATTCATCCTAGATATCTAAATTCATCTTTTTCCCTTGGGATGACTTGCTTTTTAAGTTTCACCATAACATCATCAATACTTGTACTTTTAATAAATTTACATTCCATACATTGAGTTTCCAATTTGCCTCACATAAAACCTTTAACATTCTAAGATATTCCCTTATATCTCTAAGTTTAGTAATACTTACTTATCCTTTTATCTCTAAACCCCAAACTCCACCAATAAAAAAAGAAAAGTGATGGAGAGTATTTTGGCTGATAGTATATGATTTTATGCATGTGTAAGTCTGAGTTCTGTATTTGATTTTTTCTTCTTGTAATGCACTTGATAACATCTCTAGTTTTTACAATAGCGGTATGCTTTATTTATGTCTCAGTCTTTATTAGTGGTCTTCTATCTAGATCGTGGATCTTATACCATGTTTGCAAGAAATTAAGAAATTCCTTTGTTGTTTGCATCAACAAGTAGAGTTGGCTTGTTTTAACCAAGGAGGCATACTTCCATATGTCATTTGATAATTGATCAAACAATAACTAGCTAATTAAATAATTAATGTCTTCAGCAACCTATGAGTTCCCCAATTTAGTTTAGTTTTACGCTTCGATTTGGTTCATTTTTGTTTCTTAGTTTGGTTTAGTTAGTTAGTTACCAAATCAATCTTTTAAACAACCCTAGTTGTTGATTTGGCTTTACCAAATCCCACATTGGAAGATGTGGGTTGTGGGAGGCTTTCTTTTTGCTATAAATAAGCCCTCTCCCTTCTTATGTATATTCACCCCACAATTATCTCTCTTTCTCTCTGTTTGTATTTTTCTCTTTGAAGTTAGTGAAATATTTTTTCGCGGTGTCCGAGGACATAGGCTAAATTGGTCGAACCTAGTTAATTTCTGGTGTTCTATTTATTTTTATATTCAATAGTTTTTGTTGGGTACTATTTCTGGTGAGGTTGATTTTGGGAAAAATAGCTCTATTTTCCCAACAATTGGTATCAGAGCCAAAATTTCTTAGTATGCTTAGTGGTTACAACTATGTCAAATCTTCCACATCAGAAAAGATTTTCTTGGATTGTTCTGCTTTGATAACTATTGAATATAGAAGATGGCAGAAAAGGCAGAAATGGTAGGCGAAAGGAGTTCAGAACCATCCACATTGGGAGCTTCTTCTTCATCCACTTGGGTGAGAAATTTGGCGAATACAAGAATCAGTAGAGGTGTTTGACAGTTTGGGCCATTTGGACATGTGACAATGCGAGGTTCTAGACACTCTCTTTCGACAAGGTCTAGATATCACCATTAAGGAAAAGAGACCAGATCATATTGAAGAAAAAGAATGGAATACCATCAATCGATTGGCGTGTGGTACAATTCAATCATGCATGTCCAGATAGCAAAAGCATGCATTTTTTAAGAAAACTTTTTCCAGTACACTATGGAAGGCATTGGAGGAAAAGTTTTTGAAGAAAAGCAGTCAAAATAAGCTCTACATAAAAAAAAAAAAAAGGATTATTCCACTTTACTTATGTTCCTAGTACCACAATAAATGACCATATCACTACCTTTAATCAGTTTGTAGTTGATTTGATGAATTTGGATGAAATGTTCAAATATGAGGATTTGGCTTTGATGTTGTTGGGATCCCTTCCTGACGAGTTTGAATTTCTTGAAACTACTATGCTTCACGGGAAGATTTAGGTGTGTCTTAGTGAAGTTTGTGCTATTTTGTATAGCTATGAGTTGAGAAAGAAAGATAAGAAAGAAGCAATGCATGGCTTAGTAGAAACATTGACTATAAGAGGCTGCTCACAGAATCAAAAGAAAGGAAGGAGAGGGAGATCCAATTCGAGATCCAAGCCAAACAAAGATGAGTGTGTCTTTTGTCAGGAGTAAGGCCATTGGAAGAAGGTCTATCCAAAGTTAAAAGCACCTGACCAAGGGAAAGTTGTCTCAAATGTAGCTGAGTTTGATAATGAATGCTCAGACATTTCACTGGTTCTTACATCTTCGACAATCTATTCTAGTGCTTGGCTTTTGAATTTGGGATACAGCCACCATATGTGTCTCAATCAGGACTGGTTCTTTGACTTTCAAGAACTTGATGGAAGAGTTGTTTATATAGCAAACGACACACCTTGTGAAACAACCGGAGTTAGAAAATCCATTTGAGGAATCATGATGGATTAACCAGAATACTGACAGACGTGAGTTATGTGTCGAGTTTAACAAAGAATCTCATTTTTGTGGGAACATTGGAATCTAAAGGATTGAAAGTAACTGTAGAAAATGGAGTTATGAAGGTGATCTCTGACGCACTTGTATTAATGAAAGGTATTCGAAAAAAGAATTACTTGTATTACTATTAGTATAATGCAGTTATTGGGACAACAAGAGTAGTAGCTTCCAACGATGATAGGGATACATAAGCAACCAAACTATGGCATATGTGTTTGGGACATGCAGGTGAAAAATCTTTGCAAATTTAAGTCAAGCAAAGATTATTGGAAGGCGTCAAGACTTGTAAATTAGACTTTTGTGAGCACTATGTCAAGGGAAAGTAGAGATGTCAAAAGGGCCGGCCCGAGTCGGCCCACGGGCTTTTTAAAAGGGCCGGACCGGCCCTTTTACTAAATGGACCAGGCCCGGCCCAGGCCCTTTTGCCATGGATAGGGCCCGGCTCGGCCGGGCCAGCCCGTGGGCTAGAGGGTCGGGCTGGGCCCTTAGCCCACAGGGCCTAGCGGGCCGGGCCTAGTGGGCCCGACCCTTTTTTTCTTTTTTTTAAATATTTTTTTTAAAAATAATACATAAAATATATACATATATAAATATCAAAATAATACATATATAAAAATTATTTTTTTTCTTTTCAAAATATTTTTCATCTTAATTCTTAAGTTTTAGATATTATTTCATCATTTTATATTTCAAAATTCTATATGCCTTATAAATTTTCTTGTGAATTGATATGAAAAATAATGTACATATAAAAAGGAGAATGTTTATTTATAATTTAAATATATAAAAAATTTAACTTAAAAATTTTAAATAAATTGATGTCTATTATTTATATATATTGCGAAATTAAATTTTTTAGTATCCAATATCAATAATTATTAAAGAATAAAAAAATTAAAAAAAATGAGAAAGGGCTAACTAATTGGCCCATAAGGGCCTCATGGGCCCGGCCCAAAAGGGCCCAACGAGCCAAGGGTCGGGCCGGGTCGGGCCGTGGGCCCAATTTCTTTGGCCCGGCCTGGCCCATTTTGAACAGTAACGGGCCAAGCCAAAGCCCGGCCCGTCCCAGGCTGGGCCAGGCGGCCCACAGGCTGCCCAGCCCTTTTGACACCTCTAAGGGGAAGTAGAAGAGAGTGAAATTTGGCACTATAATCCATGATACCAAGGGTATTTTGGATTATGTTCACTCAGACGTGCGGGGACCATCTAAGACAACATCTATGGGAGGCAAACACTACTATGTTACCTTTGTTGATGATTATTCCCAGAGAGTATGGGTGTATTCTTTAAAGAAAAAGGATAAAGTGTTGGGATGTTTCCTTAAATGGAAAAATATGGTGGAAACTCAGACTAGCAGAGGATCAAACTACTCAGAACAAATAATGGTCTTGAGTATAGAAATGATTCATTTGACAAAGTTTGCCACGATAAAGGTATTGTTCGACAATTCACAGTTAGAGATACACCACAATAGAATGGGGTGGTAGAGCGCATGAATCGAACGTTATTGGAGAAAGTTTAATGTATGTTGTCCAATGTTGGGTTTGGCAGACAATTTTGGGTTGAGGCTATGACATGTGTGAGTTATCTCATTAATCAGTTGCCATCAATTGTTATTTGTGAAAAAATACCTTTTGAGGTATTGTTTAGAAAACCTGCTAATGATTATAATTCCTTACATGTATTTGGTTCCACTACATACTATCATGTTAAGAAATCCAAATTGGATCCAAGAGTGAAGAAAGCACTATTCATGGGGATCACTTCTGGGGTAAAAGGATATCAGTTCTAGTGTCTAGAATTGAATAAGATAATCTTTAGTAGAGATGTTACCTTTGATGAATCGACCATGTTGAAAAAGTTAACAAATGAAGAATTATTGACCTAGCAATAAATAACAAATCAAGTGGAGACACTCCTATAGCAGAGGAGTCATCAGATGAAGAAGAGGTTTTGACCCAAGAACCTCTACAGCAACAAGAATCAATAGCAATAGGAAGACCACGACGGGAGAGTCGAAAACTTGATTGTTTTTTTGATATGGTGGACTATGCATCTCTAATTGTAAATGATGACATTCCTGCCACTTATAATGAAGTTATCCAAATTTCAGAAAATGAAAAGTGGAGGAAAGCCATGAAGGAGGAAATGCAGTCCTTTAGAAGAATGAGACATGGAGGCTAGCCAACTTATCGAATGGAAAGAAGGCAATTGGATGTGTAATACCCAAGAAATTAGGATTATTTGAAAATAAGTGTTTTATTAAAAAAAAATGAAATTTCGGGGAAGATTGATATCTAAATAGCCCAAAAAATTGATCGAATTGACTGCAGGGAGTGCCCAGGAGCCGAGATGCCAAAGGAAATGATATGACCGTGATGAGTATTTCGAGGCATGATTTATGGCATTGAAAGAAATGAGATCAAGAACGATTTTCAGTACAGCTAAAATGCAGCTGCCAATTAGGCTGCAATACCGAATTATTATAGACGACTTCTAGGAAGTCAACAAAAGCTTGAGGGGCTTCTATTTTTCATAAAGAACAACCCTTCAGTGGTTTCAAGAAGAAACGAAGAGGTTTAGGGCCAAAACGAAGATTCAGACTTAAGTGCAATTTTCTGAAATTACCAGAGGGAGGTCAAAACGATAATTTCTTGGAATGTTCAGGGGTCAAATTGATGTTTTGGGACATGAGGGTCGTAAATGAAATATTGGAAAGTTCAAGGGCTAAGTAAAAAGGGCCAAAAAGGTAAAGGCCAAAAGTTAAGGGGCCAAAGTGCAAAGAGGCAAAAGTTTGGCCAATAACCAGCACATAGCCAGTCGGCCATGGCCGATTTTGGCCACAGGGTTGCACGAGGGATGGTCGGGGGAGCATCTTTTGTAAAGGCATGGGCCGACAACGGCCACTGGGTTGGCCAGAAAAGCAAAAGAAAAGTGACCGAAAGTTGGCCAAATTTTTGCACACCTGCAACTCGCTTTTGTGGTCGGGTAAGGGTGATTCAAGGTCGATCTGAGGTAGGTTTAAGCTCTAAGGCACATGGGTTGGTCGATCTTGGGTGTTTGAAGGTTCAAAAATGCCTATAAATAGGGCTTCCGCAATGGCTAAAAATGGAGAGAAATTGAGCTTCAAATCGACCATGAAATCGACCAAATTAGTGTTCCAAAATAAAAGGCTTTTATTACCCGTAGCTTGAAGTTTCATTATGGAGAATTTTAGCCATTTTGGTGAAGGTTTGAGAGGGTTTTCGAGGTTGTCGGAAAGAGGGAGACAAACGGTTGGCCAAGGCTTTGAGCCTCCGATTGGATGCCTTTCAGTGGTCCTTTCGAGTTACAAGATGGGCCATATGGATAGATTCATCAAGGGCTTTCAAGAGGTGTAGGTTTCCAGAATCGCCGGCAAGGCCATCGCTAGAAAAGATGATCGGCGTGTCCCGGTCACGCACAAGTCTTCACGCACGCCCAGTCACCCTAGGCAGGTGCAGGCGCGTGCGAGCGTGTGGGCAGTTCAAAAATTCTGAAAAAAAATTTTAAAAATCAAGAAAAATGTTTTACGAGGGTTTGTGCAAAAAGTTTTGGTGTTTGCCTTCCCGATGTCTTAGTTTTCACACCAAACAGCCTCATTTTGATGAAAACACAACATCCGAGTAAGTTCAATAATTTTTCTTTGAATTTCATTGTATATTATGAATTGTTGTGTAAAGAAATTTGAGAAAATAGTCTCGATGGTATTTATTGGGATTTTTAGAAGGAAAAATGGAAGAAATTGAAGGTAAAATGAAAAAAATGGGAATATTGAGGTATTTAGTGACTAAATATGCTTTTTATGATTTATGTGCTCGAGGAAAAGTGATTGGTGCAACTTTCAAGAGTTGGCACAAAAATCGAGGACGGACACGCATATCGAGGCAATACCCTTCTTTCGAGGTATTTTAAATCTCGTGAAAATGTGAGTTATCCTATCCTATATGATATGATTGTTTATTATGCATGATATTTACAAAAGATATGATTCATTTTTGTCATATTGCATGGAAAGTCATGATAGTTGCATGGCATGATATTATTGTCATATTGATATTTGTGCATGGGGATAGGATGTCACCCTAAGAGTATAGCCGTAATTTCTCAAGGGAAATTGATGGAATAACATTAGGATTATCTTGCTGGAGGTGCTAAGATTTTGCCTAGGATTTTATGCCAGGCTGGGCCTAAGAAGTTACGCTAGGGCAATGTTTGTTTATGTATTTGCATCATGCATTCAGGTATCATGTTTTTAAACCTTCACTAGAAGATTCATCTTCTAATCGGGTTATGCCCCTAGAACTTTCCAATGTTCCAGTTAGGACTTGCAGATATGGCAAGGAGATGATTGAGACGTAACAACAAGTGATGATGTGGCCGATGGGTTTGGCAAGTTGTCCTGGTGTTTGTTTCCTCATGAGGATTTAGGATATATTATTATATTGATGATCATGTATAATTGTTATGGTTTAATGTATTTTTGAGGTACTAAGTTGTTATCTTTTGATAATGAGTCTCCATGTAATTAAGTATTTAAGAGGTAATGGTACGGATTCTTGTTTTATGATTAAAGTGGATTTCGATTATGTACCACATCAGGTTATGATTTTAAGCTTCCGCACTTGTGATGACTACCTGTCTTAGCTTATTGATTCTTGTTTAGTATGCTGGGAAGATAAAATGGGATTGTAGGGAATAGGTTTATATTGGAAAATATATATATATATATATTCCCAAAATTTTTAAGTTATTTAACGCTCGAAAAAGCGGGGCGTTACAGGATGCACATGGGTATATGCAAAGAAGGAAGGATTTCTTGACAAGAATGTTGTTCACTCCAAAGAAAGGTTGGTGGCTAAAGGCTACTCTCAGACGAAAGGCATTGACTATAATAAAGTTTTTTCTCCAGTTGTGAAACATTCCTCCATTAAAATTTTGTTAGCCTTGGTAGTGCAATTGGATTCAGAACTAGTTCAGATGGATGTGAAAATTGCGTTTCTACATGGTGACTTAGAAAAGAAAATCTATATGAATTAGCTAGAAGTATTTAAAGTTGCTAGTAAAAAAAAATGGATTTGCAAACTAAACAAATCATTGTACGGATTGAAGCAATCTCCGAGACAGTGGTATAAGTAATTTGACATGTTTATGTTGGGGTAAAGGTACACAAAAAGTAATTATGATCACTATGTGTATTTACGAAAGCTACAAGATGGATATTTCATCTATTTTCTCTTGTATGTTGATAATATGCTGATAGCTTCCAAGAATAGTGAAGAAATTGAAAAAATTAAAGTATAATACCCGGGAAATCTTTAAGGGTATAAATGACATATTATGAAGGGTATAAATGGAATTTCTGAAAGAATGAGGCTGTAGGGTACATTATTACAGTTTTAAGCCACCGAATCGATCGAAGGGAGTACCCCGGACCCTAGATTGTTAAGGAAAATGGAATGGTACCGACGAGTGATTCGAGGCATGATTTTAGGTGTTAATAGAAGTTGGATTGAGAATAGATTTTGGTACAACTGTCAATTGGGCCGAAAAATCGAATTGACGTAGAAAACTTCTGAAGAGTCAACAGAATGTGGTGAGAACCAATATTTTATATGTAGAACAACCCTTGCGTGATTTTAGTTGAATCGAAGGTAATGTTACTATGGCAATGACTTCATCCTTGCATGATTTTGGTTGGATATTTCATCTATCGTTTGATTTTGGTTGAATCAAACGGTAGTTAGGTTAATATCAATTTCTATGGCAATGACTTCATCCTCTCAGAAGGTAATGTTTACCATTGTAACCCAAGATTTTCCTTTACAACCCAAATGCTTTTACATCCTAAGATATGTGAATCTTGTGGAGCCATTTTCTTCTTTGCAAGACAGGCACTTCAGTTCATTAGGCAACTTGGCCAAGCACTGAATGCTGTGAGCTTAAAGAGGGAGAGTAGGCAACACTTGCAACTAGTTTATGTTATAGGTCCCCCATATTCAGAGAAACTTCAAGAGTATGACTTTGGGCCAGAGGATCTTAAAAGCTTGAGTGATGCAGTGGATGGTCTTTCGCTAATGACCCATGACTTCTCAGGGCCTCAGCATCCAGTACCTAATGCACCTCTGAAGTGGATCCGTTCTACTTTGCAACTACTCCTTGGTCCCACCGGTATGGGTGCTTCTAGCCTGGCCCACAAGATATTTATTGGTATCAATTTCTATGGCAATGACTTCATCCTCTCAGAAGGTAATGTTACTTGGGTTCATCTCTTAATGATATATGCTGCTTGGTATTAACCTACCTACCGTTTGCACCATGTGTTCACTGACTAATGAGACCAGATGACGGAAGAATTGAATTAAAGAAACTAAAGGGTTGGGAGGCAGGATTACAAATTCCTAAGCAAATTCTTGGTGGTAAAACAAGGTACCATGATTTGCGATTTCCAAAGCATCTTGAATCCTTTAGGTCCCAGTCGTACGTCATTAGAGAAAGCAGATGCACTTCTCAGGAACTCTCTCATATTCTAGAATAAACCATCTCGTATCCAGTCAAGGCTTCTCTGCTTCTTTATCTGTGTATACTTTTCTGCATTAAAGGACTTCACTATAGTAGTGGTGGATAAGATATGAACTTTTGGCATATAGAAAATCCAAGTCGTTAATTATTTGAGTGGCAAAGTAAGAATAGTTTGAAAATCAATTGAAGGATTATAATTTTCCTTTTCAGTGATCAATTAAACAATTGTCCCTTCTGCATTTCCCTTCTGGAGTCCTTTTTACCCTGTTATAAGGAAATCTATCCGCTCTGCTCTTTGGTGAGGTTTGATAACAATTCTAATAAAGGACATTTGTTTTTTGTGATGAAATCATGTCATGGTATGTTTCCACGCAAGATCAATTCTCCCTCTGCTGAATGACCTTTAGTTGCAGGTTCTGGGGGTGGATCTATCACAGGAAGAGATTATTTGTCTTTGTTGCAACAGCACAGGCCTTCGATTCAGTGGGAGAAGAACAGCGCGGAGCATTTCTTTGTATACACTGACAATAAGCATGTCAAGCATGCAGTGTTTTACCCGTTACTGTTGTCAATTTCAATGCGGCTAGAGGAAGCTCGTTCATGGGGTGCAGGCATATCAATTTGGGAAATTGGACAAGGTATGGATTACTTTTTTGATTTTTTTAATGATAAATTCTAATTGTAAATCCACAATGGTCATTCGTGTAAAAATTACTGTTTCCACTAGTCTTATCATAAATTTAATTTTATTATATAAAATTAATTATATAAATTCTAATTTTTAAAAAACTAAATTCATTATCTAATAACAAATTTTAATCAGAATGATAAAAATTAAAATAATTATAAATAAAATAATATTTAAACATTTCCGTCTTCCTATCTTCAATTATTTTTTGACTACATTCGGTAGCAATTATAATTCATTCTCTAGCCACATAAACGTGTGATATTTATCTCGAATTCCTCACATAATTAAATAAAAAAATAAATTATGTTACCTCAAAGTAAATCTTGTCCGCAACCAAATCATCACCATCGTCAACACATAAGAAAAACAACAAAGGAAATAGGGAAAAAACAAAACAAAGCAAATATGAAAATTAAAGCAAAAAAAAGAAAAATATATAAATGTATGTACGACTTGTCGAGTGACCCAATTGGGGCGGACGACAGCAGCCGGTGGGGGCGAGGGCAGGCAAAGGGGTTGGGGGGGAAATCGTGGTGCGGTGCGAACGATGATGGGTGTCGTCCAAGTAGCGGTGTGGCAGTGTGGTGGGTGTGGGCAGTTTCTCGTAGAGGGAAGGGTGAGAATGGGTAGGGGTGACCTACTGAGGGCTACGGCGAGGGAAAGGGGGAGGGACGACTATGGGTAGGGGCGAGCCGCTGCGAGCAGGTGGTAGGAGGGCTATGGCAGTTCGAGGGGCGGTTGGGGGGGGCGATGACCATTTGTGGCCGATGGTGGGGGCGACCAGGCAAGGAGGTGCTCGCGACAGGGGGGCGACGGACGGCAAATGCTGCTCGCGACGATGGGAAGGGGCGACAACGGTGCTCCCAGTGGTGGTGGGTTGACTTTTTGAGAGAGAATGATGGGTTTAAGAGAGAGTGTGTGGGAGAGATAATGAGTGAGAGAGAGAAAGAGAGTGTGAGAATGGGCATGAGAAAGAGAAAGAAAAAGAAAAAGAGAGAGGGGGAGGGAGAATGAATGAATGAGGAAGAAGAGAGGTGGGCGGGCAAATACATTGGGCCGCGTAAAATTAAACCATTTGTTTTGTCAAAAAATTGAAAGAAGGTGAAGACGGGAAAGCTAGCAAATTGATGAATTTACCCTCCAAATTGACGAAGCTAACGTGCACTTTCGTTAAAGAAGGTGCACAAAATCGCACTCCATTGTACTGCCAGGACTTGTTCGTGGGGAATCCTATGTTTGACACTAATTGAACCTATTGTAGGGTTGATTTTAAATAGGTAATTGATCCCTTTGTAATTGATACCTATAAAGGGATCAATATGTGGACAAATTTTGGCACTAAGAGTAAATTTATTCGTAGTTGAAATTGTGAAATTAAAGAGAGGTGCTCCACACGAATACCTTGTACCTATAAAGGGATTAATATGTGGATGTCATTTGTTTGAGTCACTAAAATCTATCTCCTTGAAACTCTGTCCAAACCCATCCTTAATCTTTCCCCCTCCATCCTCAATCTCCACCACATCACCATTTGCCAGTAAAATATGAGCATTTACCTAAAATAATAATATCAATTGTCTTCCTCTCATCAAACATACATGGAGAGTCGAGTGGAGAGGTAGAGACTATTTCAAGTGATGCCAGGAAGCCATTCTCGAAAGACCTCCAGCCAACGATTTGGATTGAACTGAGGCTCATTTTTCAACTCATTCTTCAACGATTTGGATTGAACTGATGAACTACTACATGTTGAGGTCAACGTAGGTGTTTTGGGGCCACTTGGGCAATCTGGAGCTCACCACTGCCTCCCTCGGCAACACGGGCCTTCAAATCTTCGCCTATAAACTTACGCAAATAAACAAACTTAGTAGTTTGAGACCGTTTATGATAGTTATAACAATTTAACAAGTTTGAAGGTACTTTTAAAATTTTATTTTAGTGTTAAAAAAGTCAAATTATTTTATTTATAGTTAATATAGTATCCTATTTGTTAAAAAAGTTAAACTTTAGATACATTTTCTTAGATGTGCTTGTATATACACTACATTGGTGACTTCACATACTTCTTTACAAGTTAAAAATCTTCAATCATCAGTCATTTCACTACTGTCAAGGAGGATGATGCCAAAAGTAATCTTACCAATTTATGGGTTCCGTCATGTGGTTGTTAAAAAAGGTAAAGGTGCCAATTTATGGGCTTCTTCATGTGGTTGCTATCCTCATCCCTGTCAGAAAAAGATAACAAGTTAATACCCACAAGGTTTGAGAATGGAACAAATTAAAGAGTACATAAATAATGTGAGTGAATATATAGTGAGTGTCCAAAAATTGTGTAAAATTTTACAATTTTACCTTAGCTCAAAAATTGCATTAAGATCTGTGATTTCAATCTCTTGATCTCCTATTGTGGCTTGTATCTTCCCCGGCGGCAAGCAAATTTGTCCAGAAGCAAAGGTCTTCATCTTTGGACAATTCCACATTTTAACTTTGCGCAATGATGGAAAGTTAAATGAAGCGCTTTCATCATTGTAAATGTTTTTTAGGTTTGGTAGGTTAAAGAAAACCAACTCTTTTAATTGTGGAAATTTAATATGGCAAGTTGCCTTCTCTTCCCCTGCAAAATTAACACTATTTTCATCAATAATAATAATCTCTTCCATCATTTCACAAGATATCACTGATAGACTTTTTAAGTGTTGAAGAGTCGTGACCACGAAATACATAAACAAACTTCTTAATTGGAGACACTTTATGATATATATATATATATCTTAAACTTTGAATGTCCCCAATTTCATGAAGATTCTTGTTCCACAAAAGGCACCAACTAGGTAACTTATAAAGCTTTAACATTTTTCCATCAACAAACTGCTCTTCACCAATGCTTATTGTGCCATTGAGGTCAATAACATGTTTGAACCCCTGACAATTCTGTAACTATAACTTTCTTAGAATCTACATATTCATATATTTTTTATAAATTTCAAAGTAATATTTGTATAAAATAAAGTAATGCCTACTTATATGAGTTGAAGTTTGTTAACATAAATTTTAATTCAATTGCTTTGCTTTATGACAGACAATCATCAACAAGAATTAATATTATATATATACAAAGTATCAACCAACATATACTTCACATTTTTCTTCTCAATAAATGAAGCAAATTTTCTACCATTAATTTTTTGGGCGGCTACAGAGAAATGAATTCATTCTGTTCACTTTAAAGGCTTAATTGCAGCTATATATGCAAGAGAGAGACACTTTTAATTGAAAGATTAATGTGTACAATAGTATCATTAATATGGAGTTTTTTTTTCTTTTTCTTCTTGCTAAGTACATTAGAGACAAAACTCATGAATGGAGGAAGAACCCAAGAAAACAAGTTGGCTAAATAATAAAGGGCTTAAAGCAAAACAACCAAGGTAAAATGAGCCCAAACAACACAAAAACAAAAACTAGAGTGAAATGGGCAGGCCTTGGGTTGGGGGATTCAACAAAGACTAGCAAGGCAAAAAAATCATTGCATGGCTAAGGGGCTAATTGAACTAGTTGTTGCCTCTTTATGGAGAAACGGAAGATGACCTCAAAAGGTCACTTCCTACATGTAGGCCGTTTCCAAGTTAGCTAAAGCCAAAATTCTTGACAAGGCTGCCACAATAGGCACTAGGGGATACAAAGAAGAAACAAGATAGCTAGCATTGAAAGAAACTAAAAGAAACAAATAAGTAAACAATTACTAGCCAACTGAGCATGAGAACTCCATCTAGGTGTTATGGTGGCTTTTGGTGGTTGATGTTGAGGGAAAGCAAAAGCTACTAGTGAAAAGAGTATGGATAAAGCGGATTAGACTTGCGAGGGAAGAATTTTTGTAGGTTGAGTAAGGGGTGTTGAGCCAAATTGCTCTAATCAACCGATTGTGTGTTTTGATGATTAACAAAATATAATTTTAGTAAAACCATTTTTGGTATATTTAAAACCTCTAATGTATTTTTTATATGTCTTAAGTATTATACTATTTTGTGTATCAAAATGAACCAAGTAATGATATTTTTCTAAGTCTAGAATATTAGTAAGGTATAAGAGAACATATTAGAAAATGTTTTCATTTTAAAAAACTAACTCCCGATATTTTCATATCTAATATTCAATAGTGTTAAAATGATTTTTAACGAATTTTTTAAGAAATATAAGGTATCTATTTTGGGGGTGGTAAAATCGCTAAATTCCGATTTTGTACTAAAACCCAAAATCTACTTTCTTATCTATTTGTATTTTGATTTTTTAGATATTTTTATTGAATCCAAATGGGGGGTACTTTGTTATTTACATTTATCTATTAAAGTAAATGTCCTCATTTTATTATGGATTGTGCCTTCAAACAATTTCTATATGTCTAAAATCCATTTTCTAAAAAATCTGGCCTAAAAGTCGACTCTTATATATCTAGAGTCGACTCTCCTTCAGCTGGAGTTGACTCTTGCAAAGTGAGAGGCGACCCAGCCGAAAGCAGTTGATGCAGAGTCGACCTAGCAACATTGATGTTTTTCGAAGAGTCAACTCTAGCATTAGAGAAGTCGACTCTTATATAACTAGAGTCGACTCCTACTTCAAATAGGAGTCGACTCCTGGTTTAGAGAAGTCGACTCTCGGTTCCAACGGTCAAATTTTTCCTAACCGTTACAGATCCGTTGGAAGCTCTAGTATAAATATCAAGGTGAGATTTTTGGAGAAGGCTAATTCACAATCAAGATCTATCATCCTAAAGCACTTCCAAGATCTCAAGCATTCATTTCAAAGCAATCCAAAGCTCAAGCTCAAAGATACATCTATTGGAGCCCAAAGCAAAGGAGAAGAAGATATTCTCTCCAAGTTGGTAAAAATTGTATCATTGTATTTGCATATTTGCCTTATATATTGTTCTTATATTAGTATCCATTTTAGTCCAAGTGTGTTGGACATAGGATTAATCATTTGTATTTATTGTGGATTGTGGGTGGCCTTCTAGAGCCCAAGTGATCTAGGTGTGTTTTGTTGTATTAGTTTTCGGGGTGAGCTAAGGGGAAAACCTTGGTGTTGTGTAAAAGTTCCTTAGGTGAGCTTGTTGAAAACCTAGGTGTGGTTTTAGTGGAACCTCAAGTGTCAGGTTAACCTTGAGAGAGTGGAGTAGGTGTTGGAGACACTGAACCACTATATTTCTTGTGTCAATTAATGTGGTTGTTTGTGTATTTATATTGCTATCATTTTCAAACAACATATATATTTATAACAAGGATATTTTGTTTATAATAAAATATCAAGAGTTTTAAAAGGGAAGAATTTGATTTAATTAATTTTAATCACTCAATTCACCCCCCTCTTGAGTGGCCATTGTGTTTGTCAAGGGACCAACAATTGGTATCAGAGCAGGTCCTAAAATATTTGTGATTATCAATCTCAAATCTTAGGATAAAGATCTTATAATGGCCTCTTATTTTAACCAATCCCTAGGTGATGTCTCAATCCCATCTAGTCCTCCAATACTCATTAGAAAGGATTATGCTTCTTGAAAAATTAAGATGGAATCCTATATCATTTCTATAAGCTATCTTTTATGGAGACTTGTTAGGGATGGATTTGATCTATCCTCTCAATATGTGGAAGAATGGTCAAAGGAAGACCTAAGAAAAATAGAAATGGACCATAGGGCTAGGTATATAATTCTTAGCTCTTTAATGCCTAGTGAGTGTGAAAAATTGTCTTCATGCTCCACATCTCATGAATTATGGAAAGAAATAGAAAGAATTCATGAAGGAACCAATAATTCTAAAATGAGTTTTCTTATGTCTCAATATCAAAGATGTAAATTATGGCTTAGTGAGATATTTAGTATTTTGAATGGATGGTTTGAAAAAGCCTCAAATATTTTTAGAATGCTAAGGAAAATAAATGAAGATGCTAAAGAATATAATGAGAAGAAAACATTACCATTCAAAGGTGAGGAGAAAAAGAAAAAGAAGAAGGAAGAAAAAAGAGCCAAGAAATCAAAGAAAAATGTCATTCCCACATGGGATATGGATGATTCTAATGAACCATTCCAATCCAACAAGGAAAAGACACATGTATGCTTTATGGCTCAAGAAGAGGATGAAGAAGAGGAGAATGTAGGAGTTGATGAACTCCAAGAGGCATTTAAAGAGTTTTTTGTTAAATTTAAGTCTCTTAAGAAAAAGTTTAAGAATGCAAAGAAATTTTTTGCTAAGGAAAAAAAAGATCTTGAAGAGGAGAATGAATCATTAAAAAATGAAGTAGAATTCTTAAAAGAAAAAATTCAAGAATTTAAAGAAGAAAATGAGTCTTTAGAAGAAAAGGCTAAAAATAAAAATAAAGCAAAAATAGATGATAAAATGGTTGAAAAATTCCCCATCTTGGAGAAAGAAGTAGTGGTTTTAAAAGCTCAAAACTCCAAACTCACATTAGAAAAGTGTGCAATAGAGAAGTCTTTGGCAACATTGATTATGAAAAAGAATTCTAATCCCTTAAAACCAAAGCCCAAGCCAAAATATCAAAAGAAATCTTGGAAACCATATAGATGGACTCCCCAACCCCCTAAAAGAAATGAAATCAAAATTTGGGTGCCAAAAGGGGTAGTTCAACAAATGAGAGCTTTGGATCCTCCTAAAGGATTCAACATTAAGGCAAAGGGCATTCAAGAGCCAAAAGCCAAAGGTCCCATCTATAGATGGGTGCCAAAGGCTAAAACTTAGCCTTATGTGTGCCAATGTACATGAGATCCACATGAGTAACATGTTATATTTGTTTAAGTGGAGACTCATGGCACAAGAGAGATGAGGAGTTCTATGGTTTATACCTCACTCTCAAAAATAGGATGGAAAGCCGATGGGATAAATGGAAATAGGAGAGGTTTGATTTTTTTTTGGATAATCACCTCATTCCTAAATTTAAAATTATTATGACTTAAAATCTAAATTTGTCAAATATTTTAAAATATGAAAAATCATCTAGTGGCATATAAAAGAATTGAGCTTAATGAAAATTTTTGTGTTTGTGTCTAGGTTTTATCCCATGGTGTTTAAATGCTTGAAATTATTTGGGATTTTGTTAAATAACCCTCATTTTCATTGTTGGTCCAAATTGCATGACCTATTATGATAGATATTTTTTTTTTTTTGGACTCATTCAATGTAAGAAAAATTGGTTCATTTGGAAGAAACATGAGGTTTTGGACAATTTAGTCCCTATTTTTTTTAAAAAAATTATTTTTTGAAAGGGTTTAAATATGTTGTGTGCTTTATGTGCTTAAGTGGTTCATTTATGTGTGTATTAGGCCTTGTAGAATATATTGGTATGTGTTTTGTTAATTATTTTTGGCCTATGTTTCAAAAGGAGAAAATGAGATTAATGGATTAAATTTTCATCTCCCATTTTTTAAGTATAAGTATGCCTAAATATGTTTTTTTAAAATAAATTGGTATCCTAGTGCTTCATTGTTTTATTACTTGGTATCATTTTGTTTCATTGTTCTTCAACAAGTGGTATCAAGAGGATATTTTCTTTTGCAACAATTGGTTTCAAATAGTTTATATTATTTCAACAATTGGTATCATATCTTGCCATTAATTGGTATCAACATGCTTCGTAATGATGCATATTTTCATCAATTGATATAAATCTTTTTATTTGACAATATGATTTCAAACAATTGTCCTTAATGTTTCTCTTGGTATCAACCTTAAATTGGTATCAAAATCTTTTAAATTGTTTCAAATCAAAGGCATACAATATTTGTCTAGCCATTTGTTTTAATTGATATTTCTTTGGCTAGTGTAAATGTTTGGATTGTTTGATTGTTATTTCATGCTTAATTGTCATATTCTACATGCTCTGATCCCTTATGCTTCATTGCTTTATTATTTTCCCTATATCTCACTCTATACTAACTCTTTTCGTTTTTTGATGATTTCAAAAAAGGGGGGAGAAGTATGTAGTGAGGGGGAGGTATGCCAAAGAGGGAGGTAAGTTGTAAGGGGTAGAGGTCTAGAAAGTGGTTATTTGTTGAAAAACCTTCCAAAGTGGTATTTCATTGAAAAAACATTGGTTCATGTTTTTCAAAAACAATTCTTGTGTTTTTTGTTTTATTGGTATCTTTTAGTACAAAACTTAAGAGGAGTTGTTTTGCAAAAATATTTTCATAAAATTATAGTGTTTTTGTAATCATCAAAAAGGGGGAAATTGTTTAGCCAAATTGCTCCAATCAACCTATTGTGTGTTTTGATGATTAACAAAATATAATTTTAGTAAAATCATTTTTGGTATATTTAAAACCTCTAGTATATTTTTGATATGTCTTAAATATTATACTATTTTGTGTATCAAAATGAACCAAGTAATGATATTTTTCTAAGTCTGGAATATTAGCAAGCTATAAGAGAACATATTAGAAAATGTTTTCATTTTGAAAAACTAACTCTCGGTATTTTCATATCTAATATTCAATAGTGCTAAAATGATTTTTAACGATTTTTTTAAGAAATAGAAGATATCTATTTTGGGGTGGTAAAATCGCTAAATTCCAATTTTGTACTAAAACCCAAAATCTACTTTCTTATCTATTTGTATTTTGATTTTTTAGATATTTTTATTGAATCTAAATGAGGGGTACTTTGTTATTTACATTTATCTATTAAAGTAAATGTCCTCATTTTATTATGGATTGTGCCTTCAAACAATTTCTATATGTCTAAAATCCATTTTCTATAAAATTTGTCCTAAAAGTCGACTCTTATATATCTAGAGTCGACTCCCCTTCAGCTGGAGTCGACTCTTGCAAAGTGAGAGGCGACCCAGCCAAGAGCAATTGATTCAGAGTCGACCTAGCAGTATTGATGTTTTTCGAAGAGTCGACTCTAGCATTAGAGAAGTCGACTCTTGTATAACTAGAGTCGACTCCTACTTCAAATAAGAGTCGGCTCCTAGTTTAGAGAAGTCGACTCTCGGTTCCAACAGTCAAATTTTTCCTAGCCATTACAGATCCGTTGGAAGCTGTAGTATAAATATCAAGGTGAGATTTTTGGAGAAGGCTAATGCACAATCAAGATCTATCATCCTAAAGCACTTCCAAGTTCTCAAGCATTCATTTCAAAACAATCCAAGGCTGAAGCTCAAAGATACATCTATTGGAGCCCAAGGCAAAGGAGAAGAAGATATTCTCTCCAAGTTGGTAAAAATTATATCATTGTATTTGCATATTTGTCATGTATATTGTTCTTATATTGGTATCCATTTTAGTCCAAGTGTGTTGGACATAGGATTGATTATTTGTATTTATTGTGGATTGTGGGTGGCCTCCTAAAGCCCAAGTGATCTAGGTGTGTTTTGTTGTATTAGTTTTCGAGGTGAGCTAAGGGAAAAACCTCGGTGTTGTGTAAAAGTTCCCTAGGTGAGCTTGTTGAAAACCTAGGTGTGGTTTTAGTGGAACCTCAAGTGTCGGGTTGACCTTGAGAGAATGGAGTAGGTGTTGGAGACATCGAACCACTATATTTCTTGTGTCAATTATTGTGGTTGTTTGTGTATTTATATTGCTATCATTTTCAAACAACATATATATTTATAACAAGGATATTTTATTTATAAGAAAATCTCAAGAGTTTTAAAAGGAAAGAATTTGATTTAATTAATTTTAATCACTCAATTCACCCCCCTCTAGAGTGGCCATTGTGTTTGTCAAGGGACCAACAAGGGGATCATCATTGATGAACAAGATGTGGACCACCAATGATGAGAGAATGGCCATAGTGGAGGTAAATTAAGAGAAGCTTTAGTACTATGTTGATGAAGAATGCAACATTTGGAATTGCTAGAAAAGATTATGGATTGTCCATTGCTAGTGACAAGAAATCTTGATTAGTGGCCAATGGCCAAAGTACAAGTGTGACATATTTGCTAATAAACCCTAGTTTAGAGACAAAGACCTTCATAACCAGAGTAACTCCAAATTAAATATGTAGAGTTAACTTAAAATTATAATTATAAAATGAATAGAAGGAATAAAAAAAAATAAAATGAGCATTTGATAATATCTAATTAATAATGGTAGAAGATTCAACTTCAAATGCGTGAAATATACACTTTGTTTTTTTACAACTACATTTGTATTCTAGACTAGTATAAATAATAAAAATTAAAATAAAATATTAATAATATGTTAGTATATTTAACTTCTTAAAAATATTAAGAGATGATATATTATAATTGTATGTTGACACTTTAAAACTAAAATTTTATTTTTTGTTTATATATTTGTCCATTAAAGGAGTTAAGAGTATTCGTACCTGGTGATTAAATAAATGTGATATTTCAGATTTGAATTGATAAAAACTTTTGAGATTAGGCAAATCAATAAGCACCAAATCTTTTAATTGGCAAAACTTAATAATACCATCATTGGTCACTCCTCCTCCCCTTGCCTCTAACACTATCGCTTCCGTTCTAGGACATGTTTCTACAAATAAATGTTGCATTCACATAAAATATCTTGCAACAAAAGCTAAAAATGCATGTCTCAAACTACAACGTATAAATGATATAACTTTTAGGTATAAATGGACAGAATTGTCATAGGAGCAATAGTGCTCATCATTGAATTTAAATTTACCTATATCACTTTGGATGTTAGAGTTGATATCTTGTAATACCCAGTGTTACTGATATAAAGAAAGTGAAAAAGGAAGTGAGTAAATTTCCAAAGAATGCCCTTGGGAATGTAAAGGATTATTAAGAATAGTGGTGCCCTTAGAGAGGGGCATTTTGGTAATTTGGATAGTCAAGTCCAATCAAGGGTATTTTGGTAGTTTTGAAAAAAAAATAATTCCTTGGGGAATTAAGCAAGTTGTGAATTATTTCCCATTTGGTATTTGTGAGGAGAATAAATGGGGAATAAAAATTCACAAGGGACATTTTAGTAATTTCAGAGAGAAATTCCATAAAGGAATTAATTATGAGAAAAAGGAGAAATTAATTATGGGAGCAGAAATAATTAATTTTTCTTAAATTGGTGTATTTATATGGTAGTGCCACATGGATGGATGAGATTAAAGCTTGGAAGCCAAAAATGGTGTCATGGAGTGACACTTGACAAGTGGGGGTCCAAATTAAATGAAGAATTAAATAAATATAAAAGAAATGATATTAGTCATTCTAGCATTTAATGAAGGCAATGATGATGTTGCTTAAAAAGAAAATGCAAATGGAAAAGAAAATAGTCATGCATTAATGGTTGGAACATGGTGGCATTTAATTAATTCATTATGGAAATGAATTATGTCTCTCAAGTGGTCTTTCAAGTGACGGCATAAAATTAGTCCCCTTAAAAAAATAAATGAGAAAAATAGCTATTTTAGCATGGAAGACTTGATCCAAGGGTGGAGATTAAGTCTTGAAAATCTAATGGTTGAGATGATTCAAAAGAAGTGACATGGATTGCCACATGTAAAGGGATTTGAATGGTTGAGATCTAATCTTCAAAAGTAAAAGAAATCTAATGGTGGAGATTAAAGAAGACATGAGCACATGGATTGTGCCAGTTTGGAAGGTGGGGATTTATTCTCATAAAGTGAAGGAAGATCCAAGGGTTAAGATTTAACCTTGAACCTGTTAGAGATAAAAGGGTATTTGGAAGATGCTAAGTCTTCCATTTTTCATTTTGAATGGATTGCAAATGAAGAGAGAGAAGGGAAGAAGAAGAAGAAGAAGAAGAAGAAGAAGAAGAAGAAGAGAGGAATGAGAAGAAGCCTAGAGATAAGGTGTGAAATTATCTTATTCTCTTCATCTTTTTAAGGGGTTTTGAGTAATCCACTCTTTATTTCCTTTAAGAAGGTTTGGGAAAAATGGAAGAGTGGCCATGGAAGCTTGATGGAGCTTGAAGAAACTTGAAGGAAGCTAAAAAAAAAATAATAATAACGGTAAGGGATGGCCCCATAGGATGGTGGCCTTGCATGGTTGTAAGTATGTTTATAAACTTTTCATATTGTATTAAGCATGCTCTTCATGTACATAATAGCTATGGCCATAGGGATTGTTAAGATACATGGTGGAAAGGGGGTAGGTTAAGGCTTCAAACCTTGAAAGGTTGTGAGAGCATGGAAGACCTAACTACATTTGCATGCACATGCCATTACATGATTTATGTTTATGTTCATATTTATTGCATAAGCACCCTTATTCAGCTTAATAGCTCATGACGTTTTTACCCCCACATGTAGGTTGTCAAGGCATGAGAAAGAGCAAGGAAAAAGGGGAAAGCTTATGGATGAATGAGAAGTTTCAAGGATGTGTTGTAATGGCTCGATAAAGCCTTAAGCTATATGTATTTTCATTTGTGTTGTATGTTGTATTAAGCATCAAGAGAGTGTATAAGCTTCATTTATGGGAAAAAGTTGAAGTTGGGTGTATATTTATTGATTTTTAATTCTGAAATTTTTGAATAAATTTGGCCTAACATAGAACCCAAAGTGTGAGACTTGAAGGAAAGATGTATTTTTGCCTAGTGTGAAAGGCATCTACTTGGGTAAAATTTTGAGGGGTTTTGGAGGTCAAATTTTGGAATTGGGAGCCATATATTTCAGAAATGAGATCTGGAGAGTTTGAAAAAAAAAAAAAAAATTTAAGGGGTGTCGAGACAGCAGCCTGCTGCGCTCTGGCTGACGTGGCCGGCCGCGCGGTAGGTAGCCAGCCCCCTGGGGCACGTGCACCGGCACCCAGGCGCGTAGCCAGTGGCTGGCCAGCATGGCCAGCGGGCTGCCAGGCCTCCTCCAGGGTCCCGGCACGTCGCCAGGCCTTGCTTGTCTTCCCGGGTCAAAGATTGGAGCCTTCGGGATGTTTCGGGCCTTCGGGTGATAGTTTCGAAAAATTAAGATTTTTAGCCAAATTTCGGCAAGGGCCTTCGGATTTTGAAACCGAAGCCGATGGCATTTAGGAATAGTCAATCAAGAAAAATGATGTAAATTTTTCAAAAAAAATAGGTATTTTAAACCCGAAATTTTTCTATGGATTTGTTCGGGGAAAGGAGATGGATTTTCAAGTGGGCCGACTGTGTAGATTCCCTATGAATCCAAGCCTAGGGTTTGTGAAGCCAAAAATCGAGACCCTAAAGCGTTTTTCGAAATAAGAGAAATTTCGTTAATTTTTGCTAAATGGTTATAAGTCTTGAGTGTTCATGCGAGATGCCAGCATAGTTATTTGTTTGGATCTTGGGCAAGTCATCCTTGGCTCGTGGTGGTTCCGAGCTAGAGAAGGCTGACGCTCACTAGGGATTTCGGATTTGATCCGCTGTGATCTATTCAATTTTGATGTCCAAATCCTTGAGTTGAGCGAAGGGTAGGGCGAAGCCTAATACCCACCTAAGGCGTTTCTCGATGAAACATAGCCCAACCCTTCATTAAAGAAAACAATGGGTGGATAATCCGCTCGATTATCCCCGGCAACACCCGTAAGTGGGAGCGGGTCGTTACAGTTGGTATCAGAGCGATTGCTGAAATTATAAGTTGTGGATGTCCGAAAAAATTTTGATGTAAGTCGGAATTGGAAGTGAGATTCGAGTATGAGGTTGACCCGATGACCTCAAAGGTTGTACTTGTGGTCCGAGGTAGGACTATTGGTCTGAGGACCCTTGGGTTTGGGTTGAGGCAATAAGGCTTATCATGGTTTGAAGTGGGATGCTTGGGTATTCCTATTTGAGAAGTAGGAAGGTATCATGGGTCGAGATGATATACCTGTGAGAGGTATATGGGTTGAGCCAAAAAAAGCTGATAACCCTAGTGTGGGTGTTGGTGTCAAGAAACCCGAATGTGGGAATTTGGGTATGTTAAGTGTTCAAAGGATGGAGATTCCTTGAGATGGAAATGTTAAGGCTCGTATGGGGACATGAAGCCTAATCATGGCAAGAGTCATGAAGGGGTAAAGAAAGCCCGAGGCATAACTAATTTGTGATGAGATTAGTGGAGCGTCCCTATGTTGGGGGATTGGCTAAGCATGCTCAAGGGGATAGAGTGTTTTCCCTTTGGGAAGCGAGGTGT
The DNA here is from genome assembly GCA_036245055.1 of Diospyros kaki. Taxonomy (NCBI): domain Eukaryota; kingdom Viridiplantae; phylum Streptophyta; class Magnoliopsida; order Ericales; family Ebenaceae; genus Diospyros; species Diospyros kaki. The sequence continues at coordinate 10,352,537 of BSEG01000010.1, forward strand.
TGTGGTTGTGTGTTGAGATACTGTGAGCTAATGTGGGAATTAGCTCGAAGCTCAAGGAAAGGAGTCGTCGGCAGGCTATATGACGAGCTCCAAGTAACGAGCAAGATGCCTTGCAGTGAGGCCCTGAGGGGAGTATGCATGTAATGCATACCTATGTCATGGCCAAGGTAAGCATCACGAAAATAGTTGGTGGAAGACTCGAGTGGGAATCGTGTGTGTTGCATGCACAATGGATGTATGTGGTGCGAGGTGAGCGGATCCTGATGATGATCTGAAAGGGGTTCTACCTAGGGTGTGAGTGAACCCTAGATGGCTTCAAGATAAAGCAAGGCCTAACCTAAGGAAGGATAGGTGGGCGAGGCTAATGGACCCTAGAGGGTATTTGTATGAAATTGATGATCTCTAGTGAGTTGAGATTCAGAGGAGTCTTGATCAAGGAATAAGTGGGGTTCAGGGGAACCTGAGTCAGGATTGAATGAGTTGGCATGTATTGTTATACGTGTGAAAGCCATGGGATTTGTAGTCCATGCTGTGAAGGCTATGAAATCGTTCATGTATTGAAGGATGAGGGGAAAATCAAATCCTCATGATGACGCTTGGGTCAGGTGAGATGCCTAAGGTCATGGGAAATGGGGAATGAGTAGACCCTCAAGGTGATGCTTGGGGTCAGGGATGACGCCCAAGGTCACGGGATGCTGGATGTGGGTGATGATGAAGTCACCCAATGCAAGTATGAATGGTGTGTGGGCCAAGGGCAACGGTAGGCGAGAGTGAGGCAACAAGACATCCATGGGCTATGCGCGTGGAGGAAATGCCAATTGTAGATGCCTCTGTGGGTGAGGCATAACAGGTAATGTGAGTGCCCGAGTTATGGTTATAAAGTCATGGATGCCGAGCAAGGCGTGTTAGAAGGCCGAGCTGGGCGTAGGGATTGAATGCATACGTGGGTATGCGAGAGGAGACGTGAAGTCTCGATTCGCCTAGAGGGTGACAATGTGGGATCAGGATGGGGGATGCCAGAATATGAGTTAGACTCAACATGATGAACATGTATCTATTGTTATGGAAAAATGGGTCATTAGTTCTTGGATGGACTGGTGTGGGATGCTCTTGAGATAAGAGATATAAAACCTTGAGGAATAAGGCTCATGGTGTAAGGTTGAGGTTATTTAGAAGGGGCAACCGAAAGAAGTTGCTTTTGCTAGATGGAGGTGAACTGTCGTAGCTCGTAAAGGTTTGTCGTAGCGTTGATGCTACGGGTGCAAGGCTCGCAGTGACAAATCTGATGCTATGGACCGTGCGGCAGAAGACTAATGAGTTGACTCACAGTGAGGGCAGGTAGCCCATGAGCCGGAGCAACTTAGTGAACTGCAAGTGACGATCAGATGCTGAAGATCTAGAGCAGCACCTTAGAAATTTGGTTAAAGCGGACCGATAGTCTCCTGCGAAGGATAGGAGCACTAAAGTAGTCCTATTGAGGAATCATGGATCGCGGTAATGTTCTAAGAGCAGTAGCCGAGTTAGGAAGTTCGATGGCAAAGTAATCGCTGATTGTGTTAGTAGAGTAGGTCTCGAAGATCGAAGTTATACGACTAGTGCGGTGTAATCGGTGACGGACCTAAGCCGTGCTGCTAGCTACTAGTGTTGGGCCAGTGTATGGAAGCAACACAACGTTGTGAATTGAGTGTTGGCTCACCTAAAGCATAGGACAACACAGTGTTAGTGTTAGGCCAGTGTATGGGAGCAACACAGTGTTGTGAATGGAGTGTTGGCTCGCCTGAAGCACAGGGTAACACAGTGTCAGTGTTAGGCCAGTGTATGGGAGCAACATAATGTTGAGATTTGGGTGTTGGCTTGCCTGAAGCACAGGGCAACACAGTGGTGATGCAGTTGGCCGAGGGCCAAAGATCTACAGTATGCACTGCAAGGTTGGCCTTGCAAAGTAGCAATATGTGTTACGAGTAGTCTTCTATCATTTAGTTTTGCAACCCAAGTAAAGCCAGCATTCTTATGCTATGCGGGGCAATATTAGAAGTTGGGCACAATATAAGAAGTAATTAGTGGGAGCTAAGCCCTTCTGTTTCAGTGATGTAGTCACGAAATGGTTTGGCAAATGTTCAGGTGTTGTGGTGTCTCGAGATGTTTGAGAATGAAACCCGTGAAAAAGGAAATGGGTCTAGCACGAGAATAACGCTACGGTCAATGCTTACCAGTGACGAGTCTAATTCTAGGGACCACTGATGTAAACGGTTGTTCCACAAGAGGGACTGCAGCCCTCTATGTGGAGCAACCTGTCTGCGGTGGAGACGATTAGACCTCGAAGACCTGGGGTGTGCTGTAGGGTGTGTCTGAGCTAGACCTGAATTTTTGTGGGGTTGAAATGTCATGGTAGCGCCGTTAATTTATCGTGGTGATTTGTAGGTTTGTACAATGACCAAGAGGTAGCTTGTGGTGTGATGGCAAGATATGTATTGATGCTCCTTGTTAAAGGATGCTAGCGTAGTGGTGGTTAGAGTTGATCATGAATGATCTAGTAATTGGGATGATGGACCCAATGTGACCCTACGGTAATATGGGGAGATGGGGTTAATTGGTGGAGTCGATAAATGGCTCCAGGATGTTAAGTAGACGCCATGGAGGGCGAGACTTACGAGATGAAAGCCAACCATGTAATAGGATACTGAAACGTGTGAAGGTTTCAGGTATGGGGATCTCTAGTCATGTGTTGTGAGTTATGATAGGCTGAACATGTGGTTAAGGCATGGTTTTGGAATCTGTGAAGGCTCGCAGTTGCACAGTCTAGTGTTAATCTTGAATGTGTCGATATGGAAAATGAGTGGGGGTATCCTCATGAAAAGCTAGACAGGGTTCCAGTTGATGACACATGATTGATTGCCAGGTGGTAGCACCTGATGGCAATGATGTAAGCACGAGGCTAGAGGACTGTGATGTAAAGCCTTGTTGATTGCCATGTATGCCACTAACATGAGAGTTCGGCAAGTTCCGGTGGCTAAACCGGGCGAATTTTGAGAAAGAGATCTAAGATTATAGAAGGTGGTTGGTTAGAGCAGAAATATGCCACTCGAAGGAGTGTTGCTCTGAAACGAGGATTTAAGATGGTAGTGTTGAAATATGACCTGGGTAGAACTAGAGATGTTCACCCAAGAAAAGTTGAGTAAGAGGCAACAACACTGGATGAACTTCCTAATGCACTACAACTCTGACATGATCGATCACCCAGGAAAAAGCCAGTGTGATGGCGAGTACCCGAGTAAGAGGGTGAGTCCTACGACATTGTGTGGAAGTGTGAATTCCACAGTTAGGGCAAGGGTGATCTCTTGTGAAGCAGAGTTTGAATCGAAGTGAAAGTCGAAGATTGCAAATGTAGTGCTTAAAGGAAAGTCGTGTTGGTTGTGAGTCGGGAATTCGGCTATAGCTAATCGAGTTGATTAGATGGAAGTTGAGGGCGATTTTGAGATGTCGCCAATGGGTGATGAGAGCTCAAATGAGTGGATTAGGAGACGAGATTAGTTCCCAAGAATGGTGTTTAGGTGATGAGATCATTTGATAGCTATGATTGATATAGCTAAGGAATGCCCTATTACATGGGCAATTGGCAGAAATTAACCTCATGAGTAAAGGTTAATAGTGTGAAAGAGAATAGCTAATAGGCTGTTGTGGCATTAGAGCCAATGTGGTTGCTCACCAAATAATATGAGCTGATAGAGGTAAAATGTATCGGAAGAATTCAGGAGAAGCCAGAATTTCTCGAGGATTAGTAAGTTATTCGAGGAATAGCGAAATGTGAAGGAAAAGCTAATCCAAGCTTGGGGTCGTGCGAATTAAGGCAACCTATGGAGTTAAGATGCAATGACCTTGGAGGGAAACTCGTTACTGTTAAGGTATTGTCCTTGTCAAGGAGGACAAAGAGAATCGGTATGCATGGTTAAGTCCAGTGTTTATTGCGAAAGGGGATGAACCAAATGTGAAATGGTCGTAGAGTTTTGCGTTTCTAGAGGGAGAGGCTATGTCAGGAAATTGTGAAATTCAAAAGGTCCCAATGGAATTGTCACTGGGCAAGTAAACTTGGCTAGAAGACCGTTTCAAGGGTGGTGGTGTAACCATGATAGCATGTTGCGGTATGGGACCAAAGGCACGAGTCATCCTACAGGTGCGATGCAATAAGTGATTGTGCAAATGGTAAAGAGCCGATCACTTGTACCACGCACGGTGGGTGATGACAAAGGCTGATTGATAGTTCCACGCCCTTAAGTGTAATGGTAGGATCACTGACTTGCGGTAAGGTCTAACGGCCAGAGTAAGACCCAGCATGGGACATGATTGTGGAAAGCTGAATTCGGGTGTTTGCCCAACGAAGAATTTCTAGGAGCGGTTAAGTATCGCTTGTTGGGAAAGAGTGCAGGCTAATAAGAAAGACCCGAGTGTCTTTAGGGTTTATGACAAGAATTCCTAGTAGGGAGAAAGTTGTGGCCCGAGCATGGCTAAGCTCGAGGTAAGAATGTAATGGAGCGTACATTGCCAAGCTCGAGGTAACTCGAGTAGTATATGTTATGATTGAAATGTGAAATTGCCTAGTTCGATGTATGGGCATGTTAGTTATGCATTATAGTATGTGAAGACCAGTTGGTTAAGGTAGTGGACCATGTGATGACTGGTCGAGTTTGGAAGAATGAGCCAAATAGTTGCTTCCCATGTAGTACTAACATGGTTAGTTGATCGGTAATGTGAGTTGCCATGAGGATTGACTTAAGCCATGGTTGTATATGATTGACGATGTAATGCCAGGCTGAAATGAGTGTCAGCGTGTCTGGTGGACACTGGAAGTGGCACTTTTATAGTTGATCAGTGATTAAGACGTTGCCGTGTTTGATCGACGTAAAAATCGTGGTCATGTATGGATCGACTAGGGAAACGTTGCCCTAGTGATTGGCGTAAAACCGTCATCGACTGATCAGTGATGCAATATAGTCGAGTTTGATTGGCATTATCGTATTGTGGCTTCGGTGTTGGTTTTGGTTTGATTGATGAGGAAAATGGGAAGCTAACTGCATATCGATGCTTGTGGAGGCAGTTGAAATCCATTAAGAGGATAGACGTCGTAGCTATAATCATGTGTCGTGACCAGTAGTTAGCTGTGGGACTTGGCAGTAGGCTAAGATGGCACTAGTTGATGAATGTCCTCGTAAGTTAGAGGATCAGTAGCCCAAGCAGAACCTCGGGGCAGAGTTAGCCGAGGAAGATGCAAGAAATGGCTAAGTCGTGGGATTCTCGAGTAAGGGAATTCAAAAGAAGCTCGGGAATGTGATTACATCGAGCAAAAAAGTATGAAGAAGCGAATTTCGAGGACGAAATTCTTTTTAAGGGGAGTAGAATGTAATACCCCGTGTTACTGGTATAAAGAAAGTGAAAAAGGAAGTGAGAAAATTTCCAAAGAATGCCCTTGGAAATGTGAAGGATTATTAAGAATAGTGGTGCCCTTAGAGATGGGCATTTTGGTAATTTGGATAGTAAAGTCCAATCAAGGGTATTTTGGTAGTTTTGAAAAAAAAATAATAATTCCTTGGGGAATTAAGCAGGTTGTGAATTATTTCTCATTTGGTATTTATGAGGAGAATAAATGGGGAATAAAAATTCATAAGGGGCATTTTAGTAATTTCGGAGAGAAATTCCATAAAGGAATTAATTATGAGAAAAATGAGAAATTAATTATGGGAGCGGAAATAATTAATTTTTCCTAAATTGGTGTATTTATATGGTGGTGCCACATGGATGGATGAGATTAAATCTTGGAAGCCAAGAATGATGTCATGGAGTGACACTTGGCAAGTGGTCGTCCAAGTTAAATGAAGAATTAAATAAATGTAAATGAAATTATATTAGTCATTCTAGCATTTAATGAAGGCAATGATGATGTTGCTTAAAAAGAAAATGTAAATAGAAAAGAAAATAGTCATGCATTAATGATTGGAAAATGGTGGCATTTAATTAATTCATTATGGAAATAAATTATGTCTCTCAAGTGATCTTTCAAGTGATGGCATGAAATTAGTCCCCTTAAAAACATAAATGAGAAAAATAGTTATTTTCGCATGGAAGACTTGATCCAAGGATGGAGATTAAGTCTTGAAAATCTAATGGTTGAGATGATTCAAGAGAAGTGGCATGGATTGCCACATGTAAAGGGATTTGAATGGTTGAGATCTAGTCTTCAAAAGTAAAAGAAATCTAATGGTGGAGATTAAAAGAAGACATGAGCACATGGATTGTGCTAGTTTGGAAGGTGGGGATTTATTCTCATAGAGTGAAGGAAGATCCAAGGGTTAGGATCTAACCTTGAACTTGTTAGAGATAAAAGGGTATTTGGAAGATGCTAAGTCTTCCATTTTTCATTTTGAATGGATTGCAAATGAAGAGAGAGAAAGGAAGAAGAAGAAGAAGAAGAAGAAGAAGCCTAGAGGTAAGGTATGAAATTATCTTATTCTCTTCATCTTTCTAAGGGGTTTTGAGTAATCCACTCTTTATTTCCTTTAAGAAGGTTTGGGAAAAATGGAAGAGTGGCCATGGAAGCTTGATAGAGCTTGAAGAACCTTGAAGGAAGCTAAAAAAAATAAATAAATAAAGGTAAGGGATGGCCCCATGGGATGGTGGCCTTCTATGGTTGTAAGTATGTTTATAAACTTTTCATGTTGTATTAAGCATGCTCTTCATGTACATAATAGCTATGGCTATAGGGATTGTTAAGATACATGGTGGAAAGGGGGTAGGTTAAGGCTTCAAACCTTGAAAGGTTGTGAGAGCATGGAAGACCTAACTACATTTGCATGCACATGCCATTACATGATTTATGTTTATGTTCATACTTATTGCATAAGCACCCTTATTCAGCTTAATAGCTCATGAGGTTTTTACCCCCACATGTAGGTTGTCAAGGCATGAGAAAGAGCAAGGAAAAAGGGGAAAGTTTATGGATGAATGAGAAGTTTCAAGGATGTGTTGTAATGGCTCGATAAAGCCTTAAGCTATATGTATTTTCATTTGTGTTGTATGTTGTATTAAGCATCAAGAGAGTGTATAAGCTTCATTTATGGGAAAAAGTTGAAGTTGGGGTGTATATTTATTGATTTTTAATTTTGAAATTTTTGAATAAATTTGGCTTAACATAGAACCCAAAGTGTGAGACTTGAAGGAAAGATGTATTTTTGCCTAGTGTGAAAGGCATCTACTTGGGTAAAATTTTGATGGGTTTTGGAGGTCAAATTTTGGAATTGGGAGCCATATATTTCAGAAATGAGATCTTGAGAGTTTGAAAAAAAAAAAAAAAAACTAAGGGGTGTCGAGGCAACAGCCTGCTGCGCGCTGGCCGGCGCGGCCGGCTGCGCGGCAGGCAGCCGGCCCCCTAGGGCGCATGCAGCCGCACCCAGGCGCGTGACCAATGGCTGGCCAGCGGGCTGCAGGGCCTCGTCCAGGGTCCCGGCGCGTCGCCAGGCCCCGCTTGTTTTCCCGGGTCAAGATTGGAGCCTTCGGGATGTTTCGGGCCTTCGGGTGATAGGTTCGAAAAATTGAGATTTTTGGCCAAATTTCGGCAAGGGCCTTCGGATTTTGAAACCGAAGCCGGTGGCATTTAGGAATAGTCAGTCAAGAAAAATGATGTAAATTTTTCAAAAAAAAAAAAAAAAGAGGTAGTTTAAACCCGAAATTTTTCTATGGATTTGTTCTGGGAAAGGAGATGGATTTTCGAGTGGGCCGACTGTGTAGATTTCCTATGAATCGAGGCCTGGGGTTTGTGAAGCCAAAAATCAAGACCCTAAAGCATTTTTCGAAATAAGAGAAATTTCGTTAATTTTTGCTAAATGGTTATAAGTCTCGAGTGTTCGTGCGAGATGCCAGCGTAGTTATTTGTTTGGATCTTGGGCAAGTCATCCTTGGCTCATGGTGGTTCCGAGCTAGAGAAGGATGACGCTCACTCAGGATTTCGGATTTGATCCGCTGTGATCTATTCAATTTTAATGTCCAAATCCTTGAGTTGAGCGAAGGGCAAGTCGAAGCCTAGTACCCACCTAGGGCGTTTCTCGATGAAACATAGCCCAACACTTCATTAAAGGCAGCAATGGATGGATAATCCACTTGATTATCCCCGGCAACACCCGTAAGTGGGAGCGGGTCATTACATATCTTCAATTAACAATGTCAAAGAATGACAAAGCTGAACAGATAATCTCTCCAAATTTTACAATCGTGGGAGCATATTTGAACGGAAAACATTTACCAAATTATCACAGTTGAGTACGTGCACCGTCGTCAATTGAGAAAAAGATATTTTGTTTGATCCTTTCAAGGATTGAATCATTTGTTTGTTCCAAATATTTTTCACTGATAACTTGTTAATCATCAAATCCTTTAAGACGGGAAAAGAAACTTGTCATATAAAATTTAATATTAGGCCATAAACTTTTAGGTTGCGTTCTCTTTACTGTTTTCCAGTCATTTTTAGTTTTCAATTTTCTAAAATAATGAAAACGCGTTCTCTTTACTGTTTTTGAAAATGCATTTTTGAAAACAAAAAAAAATTTACAAAGAAGACTCAAAACAATAAAAAGTTGTTTTAAGTGTTTTCATCCAAAACAAACTCGAAACTCAAAATATATTTATTTATTCATATTTTATTATTGTAATTGAAAAAAATATTATAAAAATCATTAACTTTAAAATGTATATATTTTTTTAATAATATATTAACATTAGATATTTATAATTTACTTAATAATCAAATTTATTTAATAAAATATTATTAAAAAAATATTTTCAAAATTTCGAAGAGAACGCGTTTTCTAATTTTCTGTTTTGAAAAATAATTTTTCAAAATGACAAAGAGAACACGTTTTCAATTTTCTAAAAACAAACTACTAAAATAGAAAACTGAAAATGAATTCAAAACTCAAAACTAAAAATTAAAAAGTAAAGAGAACGCACCCTTATAATTTAGTTTTTGATTTTATTGTTATCAACACACAAAAGAAAGATTAAAAACCAAATACTAATAATTAGTTTGACAATAGAAACAGAAAGTAATAGTCAACCTATTCTAACTTTATTTTCTTAAATGATAAAAATGATTTAGAAAATAAAATAATTTTGTTTATGACATTTTCATTAGAAAATATCTTAGAGAAAATATTTTAAATAAAAAAATAGATATAACTTCTTAAGAAGAAATATACACTTGTTGACACTTCTTAATAGAAGGATTAGTTAGTAAATATCTTTTCATTAAATATTAAAGATAGATTAATTAGTACATATCTATGCCCCCAACACTCACTATGATGCCTTTAATGAGAAAATATACTGTAACGTCCCGTGAATAGTAATTTAATTTAATTATTTATTATTGAGATAATTTAATTTAAAATGAATATTAATATAACTTCTTGTTATAAATAATAATGAATTATGTGGTTTTAAGAAAATAATAAATTAGGGTAATTAATTATTTATTTTAGAATATTTTTGGGAATAAGAAAAAAGTTGAAATAAATTAAATTATGTGATTTTTGGAAGTTTCGGGTGTTAATGTAAATATTATAGGGGGTATGAGTGTAAATTATGGAAGTTTGGGGGGGGGGCTGGTGCGATTTTCGTAAAAGGGACCAGGGGTCCCTTTAAATTTAATGGGCCGCGCTATATGTATGAAGGTTGGGCTAGAGCGGGTGGTTCACGGGCGTGTGGGTGTGGATGAGGTCGCGGGTTCGAGTGGCCGAGGGGGCGCGCGAGGCTAAGGGAATTTGGCTGATTTTAATCAGCTTTGGGCGTCTAAAACGACGTCGTTTCGATTGAGGCGGTGGCCTCCCAGCGGCTGGCCCGCGGCTGCCACATGGCCCCATCTCGTCCACTTCTTTTTGCACAAATTTAAAGCCCAAATCGAGCGTTTTTAATGCAGCAGAATTAGCCACAAATTGAGGAAGAACAGCGTGCGTGAGGTCAGAAATTGGGAGATTTTGGGGTTAAAATCAAGATTAAATCAGCTTTAAACAGCGATTTAATTAGCCAAGTAAGTAAAAAAGTTAGTAATAATTATTCTGTACAGTTGGAATTTCGTTTAGAGCTTAATTTTATTAATTTTGGCAATTAATGCGATGTTGCAATTTGTATAATTTTTATCGCTTTTGGACAAAACAAACCTAAGGATATCTTCGTTAAGACAAGTTCTTTCTTCCCCCTGCGACGCTTCGTTCGTTGTCAATTTGTTTAATCTCTACTCGTTTGTTTTGACCATTTATAAATTATGGAATTTTGAGTTGTTTGGTTTAAGTTTAAGTTATTAAGCTAGCCTCGAGGATTTTATTTGTTGGTTGCCTACGGGGGTTTGTGCCACCCCCTATGCCTGTGGGAATGATGTCGTACTCACTCGGGGATAAGTTCTTAGTTGTTCAGGTATTAATATGAATTTTGGTTGTTCATAGGCTAGAGTGGTTGGGCAGTGGGGGCAAGGGTCGACTATTCGATGACGTTGGAGTGACTGTTGTACGATCTTTCTTAAGTTGTCGGCTGGGCACTCCTAGTCACTGACCGTTGACCGGTGCCAGTCACTATTGATCAGCTCTGCCGTTATGTGGTTATAGCATGACTGGTTACATTTTATTCTTGTTGCATGGTTTGGTGTGCACATGGGTACGACTGCATGTTAGGGTTTTCATAATCTGGTTGTGCTTGGCCACAGACATCTTAGTATTGTTAGTTGCATCTGACACGGGCATATGCATCGCGTGTGATTTACTATGTGGGCGAAGCATCTGCCTGATACCTGGATGTATGGACGCCAGTGTATCTAGTTGATGCTTACTACGTCTTACATTTTATATGTGTATTGCATGGTTACTATGGATACAGTGGTCTCGGACGGGAGTACCATTCCGAAGGAGCCTATGGCTCGGTTATTCAGTGGCTCAGGTGTTGGGAGTACAGACCCAAGGAGTGCGCACAGGTTTGTTGAAGACATTTGTTGCCTTTTAGGGCAGCAGCAGGTTGGTATGGTACTTGAGTGTCGGGTGTCTTGTGTGGGCCCCAAGGACCGGTATGTGCTTTTATTATACTACATTGTTGTATTGTAGCGTCTCATGACTTGTGTGTACGTGCAGGACTGTGTTTGAGGTGATCTTCTCTTCTATTTATAGTTTTTCTTTTCTTATAAACTTGTTGAGTCTTACGACTCATCTTGCTTTCCATCATTCCAGGTAAGGGTAAATCGAACGTCGAGAGCGAAGATCGCACTGTCTAGCATCCAGTCGCGTTGGTATGGTGTACAGATAGTTGTCCCCATTGTCTCTGATATTTTGTCAGTATTTTTGTCTCTTATTTTTGGCTGTGCTGGGTTATTTCTTATATCTTCTATTGTTGGCACAGGTGCCTGTATATATTATTATACTCTGTGACCGCTGTTCCAGCGGGGTGCTTGTGTGCGTGCATATATGTAGTTTGCTTCCGCTGTTGTTTTTCTTATGCATGCATACCAGGATAAATTCTTGTTTTATGTTTTATCCTCTTTTCTCTTTCGTAAGTGCTTTCGTTCAGGTAGACTAGGTGGTTGGGATATCCAGGCAGGAGTACTCACATATAGACTTATTTTATTATGACTACATTTGTAATTTAGACTAATAGAAATAATAAAAATTAAATAAAATATTTATAATATGTTAGTATAGCTTCTTAAAAGGATTGACTAATAATACATTATAATTGTATATTAAGACTTTAAAACTAAAGTTTTATTTTTTGTTTTCATATATATATGTCCATTAAAAGAGTTTGAGTATTCGTACTTAATGATTAAATAAATGTGATGCTTTAGATTTGAATTGATAAAAACTTTTGAGATTTGGCAAATCATCAAGCCCCAAATATTCTAATTGGCAAAACTTAATAATACCATCATGGGTCACTCATCCTTCCTTTGCATCTGACACTATCACTTCCGTTCCAGGACATGTTTCTACAAATAAAAGTTGGATTCACATAAGATGTCTTGCAACAAAAGCTAAAAATACATGTCTCAAACTACAACGTATAATTGATATAGTTTTTAGGTATAAATGGACAAAATTGTCATACGAGTAGTAGTTCTCATCATTGAATTTAAATTTACCTGTAGCACTTTGGATGTCAGAGTTGATGTCTTCAATTAACAATGTCAAAGAATGACAAATCCTAACACACAATCTCTCCAAATTTTGCAATCGTGGGAGCATATTTGAAGGGAACACATTTACCAAATTATCGCAACTGCATATGTACACCACCGTCAAATGAGAAAAAGATACTTTGTTTGATCCTTTCGATAATTGAATCATTTGTTTGTTCCAAATATGTTCCACTGATAGCTTCTCAATCATCAAATCCTTTAAGACGGGAAAAGAAACCTGTCATATAAAATTTAATATTAGGCCATATACTTTTATATTTTAGTTTTTGATTTTATTGTTATCAACACACAAAAGAAAGCTTAAAAAACCAAATAGTAATAATTAGTTTGACAATACAAACCAAAAGTAATAGTTAACCTATTTTAACTTTATTTTCTTAAATGATAAAAATGATTTAGAAAATAAAATAATTTTGTTTATGACATTTTTATTATAAGATATCTTAGAGAAAATATTTTAAATAAAAAAATAGATATAACTTCGTAAGAAGAAATATGGATTAGTTAGTAAATATATTTTCATTAAATATTAAAGATAGATTAATTAGTACATATCTATGCCCCCAACACTCATTATGATGCATTTAACGAGGAAATATACACTTATTTTATTATTAGTACATTTGTAATTTAGACTAGTAGAAACAATAAAAATTAAAATAAAATATTTATAGTATGTTAGTATAACTTCTTAGAAGGATTGAAAAATGATACATTATAATTGTATATTAAGACTTTAAAATTAAAATTTTATTTTTTATTTTCATATATATATGTCCATTAGAAGAGTCAGAGTATTCGTACCTGTCATATAAAATTTAATATTAAGCCATCTACTTTTGTATTTTAGTTTTTAATTTTACTATTATCAACACATAAAAAATATTTAAAAAACAAAAAATAATAGTTAACTTGACAATACAAATAGAAAGAAAATATTTTCTTAAATGATAAAAACAGAAAGTAGTAGTTAACTCGTCCTAACTTTATTTTCTTAAATGATAAAAAAATATTTTAATGAATAAAATAATTCTATTGGTGACATGTTATCAAACAACACCCCAAAGAAAATATTTTAAATAAAAATAGATAGCATGTTAAAATTTAATATATACCTTTTCATTAAAGATAGATTTTGCTGTTGTAGTCCAATTTGAAGGGTTTCGCTCAATTGTTGTCATCTCCATTTTGGGACAGAAGCTTTTAAATTGTCGAAGCCCTTTCAAATGTATCTCTGTCAACTGATTGAAAACAATTGCTTCTTCAGTTACAACCTCCTCTTCATGATAATAATCTCCAACTCACTGTCGGGCCGGTTGTGGAGGGGCGCCGGGGTGAGTGATTTCACCTTTTAGAACAATAATCTCCAACTCCAATTATATGTTCCATTTTGCTACAATTCTCTACTTTTAGTCTTCGGAGTTGTTGGAGTGCTTTGGCGTAGGATGGCAAAAAGAGATATTTAATGCTATCACATCCAGTAATATCTAAACTAATTAATTTACTAAAAGCTCTCCCACCACTTGCTTCATCAGTTACAACTTCCTCTTCCTGATAATAATCTCCTACTCCAATTATATATTCCATTTTGCTACAATCCTGTACATATAGTCTTTGGAGTTGTTGGAGTGCTCTAGCGCAGGATGGCAAAAAGAGATATTTAATGCTATCACATCCGACAATATTTAAAGTGACTAAATTACTAAAAGATCTCCCACCACTTTGTGGTAGATATCTAAAGCCTTGAATATTGAACAACCTCAACACACCAACTTTGTCCATCAAATGACGACATACATATCTATATGGTGAATACCATGAATTTCCAAAATATTAGGGGATTCCAAATTTTGATCACTGTGATCGGGGTCAACACCAATAAGTATGATAAAATTAATCAATTTCTTAAACAACTCGAGGCATTCTTGCACCATAATTCTGGAACTTTTTTCTGAAATACCAACATGTAAAATTGTTAATTGAGTCAATGATTTCAGCTCAGCAATGCTCGCATAACTCATACTCCCATTGCTCGCATAACTCATACTCCCATCCCATCCCATAAAGCTATTTGTAACATATAACTCTTCTAGATGGATCAAATTGGCTATCACACCCTTTGGAATCACCTTTAGGATGTAGCATTTTCTTAGATCCAAGCACCGCAAACGAGTCAATTCTCCAATCTCTTGTGGCAACTCCATTATCATAAATCCTTCAAAACTAAGTATCTCAATGTGATTCTTTAGATTTCGAATTATAGTCGGGTCTCCCAATAATTTGCAATTATTTAGACATAACATCCGAACATGATCCAACTCCAAAACCAATGATGGGAGGTCCAACTGTTGGAAATGTATGCCCTAAAGACACGTTTTATTTAATTTATGGTAATGATGTTTCCTTTTAGTCAGTTTATTGCACATATATCATTTGCATTTAATTGTTGGAAAAGTGTCCATGCTATTAAGTAAGTGATTCATGTGATGGGTCGTTCTTCACAGTTAGGCATGAATCATGGGTACTTAATAAGCAAGAAAAATATTACTCTTGATCTTTTGATAGAACTGGGCATTCTATCATGATAAGATCATTGTGCAATAGATCTTAATGGAGGATGGCTTGCCTTAGCCAGTAAACAGTCCGTTTACTCTAATTGTACAAGCGCATTTGGAATGCGTAGAGTGGACCTGTGATAGAAGCTAATGACAAAGTACTGATTATCATGGAGCTAGTCTATCACTGCTACTACGTGGACGAGTACTCTAATACTTGAGTATTAGTTGGTGGTCTAGTGAACCTAGAGCTATATTCTTAGATTCACTATAGGTGAGGTCTATCAAAGATCAGCAACCTTATGAGTTGAGAGTGTGGTTTCTAATTAGCAAAGACAAACTAATACAAGATAGTTTCTGTGATTCACCCCCTTGAGATTGTCCAAGAATAATCAAATAATCCAGGGCCCTAGGAACGTGACTTAAGAGTGTGTGCTTCTGGGTAGCTCCCAGTGATAAGCAAGTACATTCGAGTAGTCATGGATTATTGGACTAGTGATCTAAGGATGGTAGAAGTCATTTAGAGAGGTGTTGATACATTATTCCTTTCTAAATGATGGGTGTTACACAGAGGGGTATTTTCGTCATTACACTAGTAGGTCAAGACATCGCACATGCAAAATTATTCGTGGGGTCAGTGTTACCATATGGTGATAGTTGGAACACTTAGAATGACAAAATGTAGCTACTGGGTAGCAGGGATATTTTGGTCATTTTAGTAGCCATGAATAATTTGTCTTTTGGTCCCCGGGGTAGCTCGATATAACTCATGTATTATTTAATACATTTGGCCTGTTGGGTAAATTACATTGAGAGAATTATTTTATTTAGAATTATTTTATTTTATTTATTTAAGTTCATTGGTTTTAATTAATTAATTGGGTTAACCCAATTAGAAAATTAATTAATTGGACTTGACCCACTAGGGTTTGGCCCACTAGGGTTTTAACCCTAGGGTTCTCCCTATATATATTCTCTCTTTGTTGGTTTTTTAACCCGAAGTCGTTTTTCTCTTTGTCACCAAGAGAGGCCACAAGTTTGAGTCATACCTTGGAAGATCAAGAGATCTGATGCAAAGGAGCCAACGGATTGCAGGACAGTCGACGTCTCCGCCACGAGAAGAAGCTGTCGCGCCTCCTCCTCCTGTTGCTCCATTCTGTCCGGTAATCCGTAAGAAAAGTAAGTCTTCTAGATTCTTAACGTTACGAGGATAGTTTTTATTCTTAAAATCGCTTCCGCTGCATGCTTTGATCCTCGTTGACGGTCCTTCACCAACCATATGCCTTTCAAATCTAAAACTCTTACCCCTTTCATGCCTTGAAAGAAATCATTTGGAATTTTAGATAAAAATGTTGCAGATTTCAACACAAGGGTATGCATTAGTGGACAATGGAGCACACCGCAAGGAAAATGAATGTTGTCATCATTGATCCTTAATGAGATTGTTGTGTGATGTTTCCAGGCATCGTTCTCTAGCCACTTTTGAATATCGTGATCTACAATGAACTGTTGTTGCCCTGGCCAATCACGACCACCTCCCTGTTCTGTTTGCTTCTCCTCTGTGATAGAAATTGCAAGGTCACGAATAACGTCATGCATTTTAACAAAATTCCCATGTACTCCATTTAGCAACAAGTAAGACTTTTTCAGCTTCTTAACCATGGCTTGTACTATATTTCTTGCAACTTTCAGCGTATCCACCTTTCTAAGGAACCCCAAGGCAAAGCTATATCTAACCAAGTCATCAATATCAATCTCAGCATCTTCGGGGAACAAACAGCAGAGCAAGAAGCACGACTTTGCATCCTCGTCTTTTAGAAGCTCATAGCTCCACTTCAAGGGGGTATAACCCATTGGATCAATTCCTTCAATGTATTTTAGGGGGGAATTCTTTAATTTGTGAAGTGCATTGTGCCACTCAGACTTTTCCTCATCCTTTAATGCAGCTCCAACTGCAACTATAGCAATGGGCAGACCTCCACATCTCTCGCTTACCTTTCTTGCTATCAATTCATCGACTCCAAAATCTCCGGTCACCTTTGTAAACAACTCCCATGCTTCGTTCTCCTCTAAGTACCCAATGGAAAAATATGGACGAACGCGCATCACTTTGAAGACCTCTTCTCTACGCGAAGTTAGCAAAATTTTGCAATTGTTGTGGCTAGTGCCCGAAATAGGAATTCCAATTGAATTCAAGTCTAGTCCTTGCCAAAGGTCATCCAATATTACCAATATATTCTTCCCGTTTAACAATGTCTTTCGTAACTCATCCACTCTTCCTGAGTCACTTTTTTCTTCAAACTTGAGATCCAATTGGGGTGCAAGCTCCTCTTGTACTTTTGAGGTGTTTGGATCTTTTGACACAACTGCTATCACAATCTTATCAAAAATTCCTAGATTCTTAGCTTCTTTGGCAACCTCTTTCACCATCGTCATCTTCCCAGCACCACCAGGCCCATGGACCCCAATCAATTTAACCCTAGAATCCTTCAAAGCCTCTATGACATTGGCAAAAACCAAAGCTCTCGATCCAAACATGGTGTAATACTGAGAAGAATCAAATTGAGGCTCCCACTGGAAAGGTGCATCGCGTGCCACTAGCGACTTCTCTAGCCGGTCACCCTTACTTACCAGTTCAATGACGTTTGACTTCCTCTTGTCAGCTTTCATACCTCTCTTGTGACGCCACATTAAGTTGAAAAATTTTCTGTTTTCTTGTTGACGCAGGAAGTTGGCGATGTCTCGTTCCATGCCTTCTGCGTCCTTTAGCCAACTAGAGACCTCAGGTTCAACGGGTTTCCCATTGTTTTTGTTGAGAAATCACCTGTGTAAACCAACACACAACCACGCGGCCAAGACCAAGAAAAGTACCAAGAAACGATACGAAATCGGAAGCCAAAACAGAAACGTACATCACAACACAACGCACCCAAAAACAAGAGATATACGTGTTCGGATTCGAATGAATCCTACTCACGGCAGGGGTTTCGCCCCTAGTCAATCCACTAGATATGTATACACACGAGATTTACAGAAACGATTACACCGAGAGACACAAGAGCCTCTCTCAAGATCTTACGGTAAATCAAGAACAATACATCAAGATCAGAAAGCATAAATGGAAACACGACAGAGTACATCGCTCAAAACCCGAGCAATCCCAACACTCTCATCTCACCAATCTCTCTCCCAATAACATCGGATAAACAAGTAATACATACTTACAGAGAGTGAGATCGGATTCACCTTGTGTTTCCTCGATTCCAATCTTCGTTCTTCTGCAATCTTGCGTCACAGATCTGCTCTCTCTCTCGCTCTCAGTTAGGGTTTCTCGTGTGTTGAAAATGGGCGTGCAAGTGTGAGAGGAGTGTGTGTAATCTGCTCGTATGAAGTAGATGCTCCCAATTCCTCCATATATATATGTGGGCCAAGGGACACAACTGAGATATGAACAAAAGAACAATAAAGCAGACTTGGGCTTGGGCTTTTTAACACTAATGGCCCAACCCAGTATATTTATTTAACTGGCCCAATGCATTTTGAGTCACAAACCCAACAAATTCCACCTTGACTCAAGAATGGATTGACAATGGACTTGACTAGAGACCCTGCAACTCTCCCAACTACAACGGGAGCACATTGAGCAACAACACAGCTTGCTCAAACTTAAAACTCGAGACCAACTCGACTAATACATGCCTAACTAAGAGCAACAGAAACCTCTATCAAGACTTCTATAAGCAAGACATCAGGGCTAACACTCAGCCTTACATTAGACACAGAAATTTCCTAAGGTTCCACCTTAAGACTGACAAATTTCCACCTCAAACTGTACATTATCAGTTTGTTCAGGTAAGTCTAATTTTACAAGGCCATTCAAATGCTATAAGACCAGGCACACATCAACATCTGGACCTACATCAGTTTTTAAAAACTGAATCATCTTTCCTGTTCAATATTCAAAGATTTTCCACTCCTTAAACTTCTCAAAAGATTCACTTTTACGCCTAGGGAAGAATACCCAAAATCTCTCCAGAATATCCAGCAACAAAGAAAGAATTAAGTATCAGGTCCTAGACAAAAAACAAGGAACTCGGATCAGCTCCCAATAAAGAGACAGAGAAAGCAACTCACAACCCATGGGAATAAAAAAAACACAGGCATCTATGGGAAACTCTACCCCATACCATAAAACAGGATTCATTTCGCCCTCCAGGTTATAAACCTAAACAAATCCATTCATGCCTAACATGCTTAACTCTTAACAGCTCTCTTATGACCAATGTGCCCCAGCCTTTTCATGCCTAGATCCCAAAAAAAAAAAAAGGACAACACTACCAATAAACAAAGATATAAACAATACTTTAATTTATTTCATACCTACAATGTTGTGATCTCATTTACCTGATGAAGAACATTGTCTGCCAAATTGAGGATTATCAAGGAATAAGCCATCTCATCCACGTCCTGCCTTTCTTGGGCGGTCATGGAGAGTTGCTTATCCTTTTCTTCTTTGTTTACCTGCCTGCCTTTACTTCTTTCTGATCTGTCACATGCTGAAGTTTCCATGGCCATCGAACTATTCAAGTTCCACCTTAATTGATACCATCTCCAGTTTGGTTCTTTAATATCTTGCAAAGGAAAAACAAAGAACAACAGCAAAGCAAATGCAAAACAACGTAGCAGAAAAATAGGAAACGGGCCAGGGGAAATACATGCCAATAGAAAGTAACACATAACACGTACAGCAACAGAAATGTACTTGAGAACAGTGAGATGATTAGATTGCAATGCTTCCAATATACATCAAGCAATTACACACAATTAACCTCACAAACTTTCTCAAAAATAAGTGATTTATACTTACAACAGGGAGTAATTCATGTTTCAATCCCTAATTAAGCTTGTAATAAATTACATAGAAACATGAGGCAGAAACAGAAAACAGATCAAAGAGAAATCACTGTTCTTTACACTTTCACAACCCTTGCAAAAATCAACAGGAAATACCAAACAGCAAGGAATCACAGCCTAAGCTAATAACTCAAACAAAAAACCAAACAAGAACAGCAACACAGGGGCTTAGCATATATCACACAGCTACAGGAACAGTAACTAAACACCCCAACGATGAACAGAACCAACAGAGCTTAAACGAAAATTTTAAAGCATACAATTGGACTAACAAAATTTATATGCTGGAGTGCTGGAGTCGCCTCCATTGACCTTCGTCATCAACGACACAAGAAACCACCCTGCCAAGTGCTGGAGTCGCCTCCATTGAACCTAAAAGTCGCCCATTTTATCTCTCTTTATACAAGATATCAATTTATATATCTTTCATTCGTGATCGACTTTTTGCTCCTATTGGCTTCCAAAAGTGAAAGCTACTTGTATCAAAGTTGCGTTGTGCCCTGTTTGTTTGTGGCCCATTTTTTTCTCTTTCATATTGCTTTTTTCTTCTTTCTTGTACTCGTTTGTGTTATTCAGATCTTTCGCCTGAAGCGTTAGGCGACCCGAGGTCTGACTTGTCAATGGAACCGGTCATCTCTGTTCGCTCGGCGAAGAAGGATATTATGTGCTGCGATGCGAATATTGGTCGAATGCGAGGTTCCTGTTGAATCATTGTTTTCTCATTTACTGGAAAGAAACCCGAAAGATTCCGCCAAGGCTTGGATTTTGCTTGGTCTTCCATTTATTGAAAATGATTTTTATAATATAAAAATTTAAAAAAAATATTATCACATAAGCCTTAATAGATTTAAATGTGTATTAAGTAATATTAATTATCTTCTGATTAAAAATTTTATGTAACAATATTAACACAAATTTATGATAAAAGTAAAATAAAACTAGTCAAATATTTAAATTAAAAATTAAACATAATTATCTATATATATAAATAAATGATAGATAACATTTAAATAAAATTAAAAAATGATAATATTAGTAATTTACTAGAGCAAACCAAATATTGTATCCTTTTCAAGGTTATTGGTCCGAGAGCCGATCCTAAATTTTTTAAGGTCAAGGACAAAAGTTAAAATTAGGCTTCATATATATATTAAAACATAGTGTTGCACTCACTCTTATTTTTCAATCAAGATCTAACATGTCCAAATTAACTAAAAATTTAACATTCATGCCAAATAAATTATATTGATTCAAACTTCAATATATTAAAATTTAGAATAAAAAGGTACAAAATATAAATAAGATACAAACTTATAATAATTCAATAAGTTCTTTTTCATACAGCAAAATAAATTCTCTTTCATCTAGCCAAAAAAAAAAAAATCTCTATATGCTGAATAGTTAAAGCAAAACAACATCAATTTATTTGAAATTTCTTTGCATCTTTAGCGTTAGCAACCAGCAAAACAAAAATATCTGTACATTCTCAATAGCCAAAACAAACTGCAGTAGCATCCTTGAATCTCTTTGCATCCTCAACAACCAGCAAAATATCATCATCACTTGCAAGATAAGATGAAAAACAACAAAATCACAACTAAAAAAGTATTATTTAAATGATTTTTTCTTGCATTTTGAGAAGCAAAATCCTCAATGATGCTTTCAAATTCAAGTTTTTCTAACATTTCTTTTCCAATGGATAATATTGCTAGCCCATTTAACCTTTCTTGTGACATGGTAGACCTCAAGTAAGATTTCAATAATTTTAATTTAAAAAAGTTTCTTTCAGCAGATGCTACAGTCACAGGTACAGTCAATAGTATTCTATAGACACCAAAACATTTGAAAGACACTCCATATCTTTTACAAACTCTACAATTTCAAGTGTTGTGTTTATTGCTAATGGTAAAAGATATTGCAGCACCTGTAACTCTAAAAACAAATCACTTACATCAACATTAGAAGACTCACCATTTCTTAAAGTAGTTTCAAGCTTCACACAACAATTTTTCAATTCCTTATTACCAATGAAGTTAACTTCTTTGAATTAAACAAGAACCCAAAAATAGCATCATATGTTGCATTTGTTCAAATATACTTCTTAATGAAGAAAGAGCCATATCCACTCACAGATGAAATAATTGACTCTAAATGATTCTTCAACTGATTGTACTGTCTCATCATTGGCATTTTCATCAAATTGTTTCTTTTTATGACTTTGAAGTTTTTTAGGAAATTCAACTTCAATCCCCATATCACAAGCAATAGTTTTAGCTTCAATCATAGCAAATGCAAATCCATTTTCTCTATAATTCTCAAAAAAGAAATTAGCCCTTCCAAATTTTTTGAAGCAGTATCAATGCACATATCTTTAGATTGTAACTTTTTGTTGACTAGGTTAATTTTCAACAAAATATCATGTCAAATAACCATGCTTAATAAAAACTTAAAATTTTTCAGTTCATATGTTGCTAAACTTTTAGCTTTACTTTTTGTTTTAGTATCTTCACTAGTTTCTGCTACTTTAAATAAGGCTTCTTTTATTTGAGCAGCTTAGGTTCTTATTGCTTTAACACTCTCTACATGACTTTCCCAACATGTAGTTGATAATGTTTTGAAAGTTAAATCATCTACATGATCTTGTAAAATCTTCCAACGCTTTGTAGAATTAGTAAAAACACAATAAATGCGTTGAACCACCCCAAAAAAGGATTTCGCTTTCACACAACAGTTTGACATATCACATAGTGTTAAATTAAGAGAATGACAACCACATGGCATGAACAAAGCTCTACAATTTATTTCAAGTAATCTTCTTTGTATACCTTGATGTTTTCCTTTCATATTAGAGCCATTATCATAACCATGTCCTCTAACATCATCAATTTTAAGACCAAGGGACTCTAGAACAGATTGAAATTCATTAAAAAGTTCTAATCCTAATGTATCTTTCATAATTAAAAACTCTAAAAAGTATTCCTCTATTTTTACTGGACTCCTTGACACATCCACACACTATATTATCAAAGTCATTTATTCCTTACGACTTGAATCAGGAGTGCAATCAAGTATCACAAAAAAATATTTTGTTTTTTTGATTTTATCAATGATTACACTTCTTACTTTTTAAGCCAACAAAGCTATAAGCTCATTTTGAATCTTATGGCTAAGATAGTTGTAACACCCCGCTTTTCTATTACCGATCGTGTCACTATACTGGAGCCCAAAATATACATAAATTATTTTTTTTTCTTTCTCAGTACATAACTTAAACTTTAAGTACCAAATTCCTGAATTCGGAAGTGATTATCGAATGCGGAAGTGATTATCGAAACCTGATATGGTACATACCTGAATTCACCATATATTATATCATAAAGAATTTGTACCATATATTACATCATATTCTCAAATATAAAATACATAAATACATTGCTATATCTCAACTCATTAAAGCATAAGCTAAAAACATATCCAGATAGACAAATTTCTGGAACCTCCTGCTGAATCCATCGGCCACGCCATCACGTGCCGTCATATCTCAACCTACTCCTTACCTAAACTGCAAATCTCAACTAGAACGTTGAACGTTCTAGGGGCATAACCCATTAAAAGATGAAACTTCTAGTGAGGGTCCAAAACCATATATATGAGAATGCATGATGTAATAGCATGATCAACATTTGCCTTTAATGTAACTTCACAGGCCCACCAGCTTGGCACGAAATCCTAGGTAAATCCCGAGCCTCTGCAGAATAAATCTAACGTTATTTCATCATTACACTAGGGGAATTACGGCTACACTCTGGGGGCGACATCTCATTCCCATGCATAAATATCAATATGACAATAATATCGTGCCATGCAATTATCACGTCTTTCCATGCAATATGACAAAATGAATATTGTATTCCTAAGTAGCATGCATATATAACGATCATATCATAAATATAAGTTCTTGTGAGAACATCACTCACCTTTGCCCAAAAATTAAGACACCTCGAAAAGCGCGCATCACCTCGATATGCGTGTCAGACCTCGATTCTCGTGCCAACTCTTAAAAGTTGCAGCAATCACATCATCTTGATCACCTCAATCATAAAAATAATATTTAATCACTAAATATCCTCAATATTCCATTTATTTCATTTTCCCTTTATTTTCCTTCATTTTCTTCCAATTTTCCTTTCTAAAAATCTCGATAAACACCATCGAGTCTATTTCCTCAAACCTAATTCCACAAAAATCCATAATATCATATGAACTTCAAAGGAAAAATACTGAACTCACCCAGATGCTACGTTTTCACTCAAAACGAAGCTCTTTGGTGCAAAAACCAAGACATTGGGAAGGCAAACCTCAAAACATTTTTCACGAACCTCCATAAAATATTTTTATCTATTTTTCAGGAATTTTTTCAGATTTTTCGGAGGCCCCAGGTGCTCGTACGCGCCTAGGGCGAGTGGTGCGCGTGAAGGACCGCGCGTGACCGCTACGCGCTGGTCGTCTTCTCTGGCGCCGGTTAACCGGCGATGTTGGGGACCAATATTGTACATGTAGAACAACCCTTGGGTGATTTCAAGATGAATAGAAGGGAATTAGGGTCAAAATGATCAACCGGGCCAAAGTGTAATTTACCAATTTTGCCTGATGGAGGTCAAAATGATAGTTTTTCAAAAATTTTAAGGATGAAATGAAGAATAAAAGACTTGTGGGCCTTAGTGTTTTTGTTGGAAAGATCAGGGGCCTTAAGGAAATGGGCAAATCGAGATTAAAAGAAACTAAGGAGGGCCAAAGTGTAATAAACTGAAATTAAGATGTGAACATAGCAACCAAAAATGGTTGCCACATTCTACCACACGTGGCTGCCCTTTTCAGAGATGGGACGGCCGAGGGAGGCTTGGGGGAGGTCGTATACGGCGGGGGTTTGCTTAGAGGCCAAGCCTTGGCCGACGATTAGTAGAGAAATGGCCGGATTTTGGCTATAAAAAAGGCCGAGGGTTTCGAATTTTTGGGCATCATATCGGATGTGATTTTGGATTTTTTTAGAGAGTTGATAAACGGCTTTTGATCCTTGCATCAAGGGGAAGATTTCTAGAGGTTTTTGGAGTGTTTTAATCAAGTTTAGAGGTTGTTCGAGGCGTGGCCAGAAATACAAGGTAGATCACCTCCGCCGACCTGCAACTTGCCTTTTGGAGGCTTTTTTGGTGAGCTTTTGGCCAGAAATTGGGGCCGTTGGGATTGACTTGTTGAGGGCGTCAAGGGGGTACCCTTAGTTTGACCATCGGAGGAGTCGTCAGTGACCGGAAACGAGGAAGAAAGTGGTGCGTGAGCTACACGCGCCACACTCCATGCTCAAACACGCGCAGGACGCGTGAGGACGCGTGACACAGGGGCAATTCTGGTATTTTATCTCAATATTTTTCTAAATTTATTTTAGGAATTATTGTGTTGAAAAATTTAGGAAAAAATTTGAGTAGATGATTATTTTTGAATTATCAAGGTTAAAATTGTGTTGAAAAATTTAGGAAAAAATTTGAGTAGATGATTATTTTTGAATTATCAAGGTTAAAATTGGGAGAAAAACAGAGGAAATTATGAAAAATTGAGGAAAATGGATTTTAATGCTCATTTAATTAAATATGGTGTTTAGGGCGTGTCGTAGCTCGAGGTTGAGTATAAGTTCAGGGGTTTATAGTTTGGCACGCAAACTGAGGTCGTACACGAGGATCGAGGCATTCCGAATACGTTTAAGGTGAGTGTTCGCGTCCAAAACTTGATTTGTTGTGAGTGATTTTATCCTAAAAAGTTCGTTTTGACTTGTGAGTGTTCTACCAAAAAACTTGGTTTTAACTCGTGAGTGGTTCTCCCCCAAAACCTAATTTACTGTGGGTGCTTCTACCCTAAAACTTGGTATGTGTGCTACCTAAACGTGTTATGATTTCATGCAAAAATGGTTTTGTTGCATGCAAACGGTAACCGGTGATGGTTGGTTTTATGAGGGAGGTTTGTCCCTAAACGTTTTGTACTAGTGCATTGTATTTTATAGAATGTGTTTATATGATGCATTGAGTTATGATATGTGGTATTGTCTTGCGTACTATGTTTTTCATATGGAATGTTAGCCTAAAATGTTGTCTGGATAGTGTAGTCATAATTCCCCAAGGGTGTTGATGGAATAATAGGGGTATCTTGTGCCGGTGTGCATGCCGGGATAGCCGCCTTGATTTTTGTGTTGGGTTGTATGGTCAGGGAAGTTGCACTAGGATGATTAGGTGGTCTATATGGGATTTGAGGTCGGACTAGGTAATGGTTCCAGGACGCTTTTGAGTGGGAACGTAATCCTTGATGTAAATGTGGTGAGCCGGGTTCTTGCGTTGATGTGATCCTCTTGGGGTGGGAGTAGTAACGATTGTTTCTGAGATGTTGGGGAGATGCGTTGTATAAGACCCCGTTTCGGCATAAGCTTTTCACGTAATTTCAGTGAGATTAAGATACCAAATATTAATGGGCTTGTTAGCAAAATAGATCGCCGAATCGACTGTAAGGACTGCCCCGGAATGTAATTGGCTATGAAAAATTGTATGGTCTCAATGAGCATTCCGAGATAGAATTTATGGAACAACAACAACAACAACATATCCAGCCGTTATCCCACTATGTGGGGTTGGCTACATGAATTCTAGACTTCTATGTAGGTTACATCCCAACAGATAGTTTGTCTAGAATTCATATTTGGATCCGACTAGGTTTTACGCTGGTTGTCGGCTACCTAACGCAACTCTCCTCCTTTATCCGGGCTTGGGACCGGCAGTGGATAATATCCCCTGGCGGAGTAATGATGAAATGGAGTTTAAACACCATCTTCACATGGAGAAATTTCATGAGATGGTGGTGAATGAAGATAATTGATATAGTTGTGTTTCATAACTTAGTTGACATGGTGAAACCAACAAGTACAATATGGAAACACAACATCGAGATAGAATTTATGGAATTAAAAGAAATTTGAATTTAGACGGTTTTCGGCACAGCTAAATTATAATGGTGATTGAGACTTAAATACCGAATTATTGTAAGGGACTTTCGAGAAGTCAACGGAACCCTAGGGGGCTTCAGTTTTTCGTTAAGATCAACCCTTTAGTGGTTGCGAGATGAATCAAGGGCTCGGTGAGGACCCGGAGGTAAAATCGTCCTTATCGAATATATTCAAAGTTATTAATTTTAGATTTGAAGTGAATTAATTGGACGTTAAACGGTGTAATTACAATTTAAGAAATTCTAAAGTGTAATTTAGATGAATAATGGAGATTAGATATATATTTTTCTATAATTATATTAGTATAAAATATAATATATATATATATATGTATATAGGTATTATATGAGCATGCGTATAGGTGTGGGGGGCAAAAATCTGCAGCATGTTGGAGTGCTCTACAATTGAGATTTTGGGCAGAGAAAATGCATAGGGTTTGAGAGATTTTCGAGAAGGAAAGTGGCACCTAAGCTTTCTTAGGCTATATATATTGAGAGAGAGAGTTTGAGGAAGGGAAGCAATGGTCGAATCGGCTATGGTGTAGCAGCTTCTTGTTGCTATTGCAGTGGCTGAAATCAGAGAGTGGGAGAAGAGAGCAATGCAGTGAGCTTATGAGAGCTTAGCCAAAAGAAGAGAGAAGCTCGAGAGAGCTGGATCGTGATGGCTAGCCGGAGTGCGGCAAGCGGCTTCCATAGCCGCAAGTCCAAGCTTCCAGCAAGCTCGACCATGGCAGCCGAGCAAAACAGCCAGCAAGTCTAAGCTCCAGCAAGCTCAACGATCAAGGTCGGTGCGTGAAAGGCCGCAATAGGCTAGCCAGGGAGCAATCGGACGGTCGCGATAAGGCGATCAAAAGCTTCGAGGTCAGCAATTGCCAACACGAAGCAGCTGCATGCAGGCGGGTTTGCGAGAGGTGTTGATGGGCGCTCGGTGCGGTGGTCTCGGTGAAGTAGGTGGCAACCATGGGGTGGCTCGCGGTGGCGCGAGGGGTGCTCAAAAGCAGCTAAAGGCGCGAGCAGGGCCGTGGGCAGCTAGTCAACGCAAGGTAAGGGCCGGTTATGGCGCGCGAAACGGGCTGTAGCACGCGATGATGGCAGTGCGACGGGTTCGGTGGAAGCCTGAGAGGCTTGCGACATGGAGGAAGGCAGTGCATGGAGCTAGTGCGCTATGCGCAGGTCTCGGGTGAAGAAGAAGTAGTTGCAGGCAGTGCGTACCAGGGAAGAAGAAGATGAACAGTAGAATGGAGAAGAAAAGAAAAGAAAAAAAAAGAAAAAGAAAAGAAAAGGAAGAAAATAAGAAAAAATAAGGAAAGAAAAATGAAAATAAATTCTAGAAAAATTCTGGAAAAATAGGAAATGAGAGTATATTAATATTTCGGAGTCTGTGGTAAGAAAAATGGGTCGGACATGCGTTTCGAGGCGGTGCACGAAAAATTGAGGTAGTGCTTAAAAATTGATATGATGTGCGAGAATCAAGGTTGTGAGTGAGAATCAAGGATCTGCACGACAATCAAGGTTGATCACGTATTTCGAGGTCATGACGCACATATTGAGAAAGCCGAGGAGCTAAGTTAAGGTAAGTAAAGTTTTTTAGAAAATTCTAATAAATTAGGAAAATTAGTTTATGAATTGTTATAGAAAAATATTCGAGGAAATAATCGAGTAATGCTTAGTTTGGATTATTGGGGAATTATTTATTTAGAAATTATTTAATGAGAAATTATTTAGTGAAGAAAATGTTTAAGGAATTATTGAGGAAAATAGAAAGAAATAAAGGAAAGTCATGAGGAAATTATGAGGAATAGATTATTGATATTTTTAAATGAATATGATGGCCAAGGTATGTTGATGTTTCGAAGTGAGTACGTTACAAGTCTAGTATGAGAATCGAAATGTTAGGAGATGCGTATGAGGTAAGAAGTACTACCTAAATGAATTTGAATTTATGAAAAATGCTTGATTTGAAAGTGGTTCAACCCGAAAACCTTATTTGATGCGAACGATTATATCATGTTGTCATGTTTTGATGTGAATATGTCATGTAGATTGCATTTACATGTATTGATGATGAGATGTGCATATGTAGGCGATGAAATTATTGATCATGCATCCGTATAAGGGTTTGAGAGTACGAGCCGAAACCATTATTTTTCCAAGGGTGCACCCATACACCTCGGCTTGGGAAGGAGGCTGTAAAAATGGAAAGTAGCATAAGGGACAGTCGGCTCAAACCGAAATGAATGGAAAACACATTTTGCATGCATGCACGAAAATAATTATGTACCCTTACTTAGATGATTCATCATCTAACTTGGGCTTTTACCCCTGGAATATTCAAACGTTCCAGATGGAGATTGTAGCAGGAATAAGGATGAATGAGGCATGAAATGACACTTAGCAAAGTGCACGATGAATGAATAATGAAATGTATGTATGTAATATAGCCCATGTGTTTAAATTCTGCTACTTTGAAATCTGAACGTTTTGAAAGCCCATGGTGTAAGATATGAGTTATGATTGATGTTTGATGAATGATAATGTATAACCTTATGGTTAATGACGATGTATAACCCCATTTAGGGTTAATGTCAGTTGAGGATGCATGTTATGTGTTAATGCTAGTTGAGGACGTGTGTTATGTATTAAAGTCATGTTGAGAACTTATGTTATGTCTTAAGTCATTGATGAATAGCCTTGTATTGAGGATTAAGTTCGAGAGACGGTGATGTAAAGAATTGATTTATGATTTAATGTTAAGGTAAGATGTCAGGTTCTATTCTAGCTTTCGCGTTCGATGTATAATGATTCTCTCTCTTTCAAGATAAAGTAATGTAGGGAAATTTTGGGACGGATGCGAGGAATGATGCGATTTAGTATGAGTTTGAAAGAAAAAAATTTTATCGTCCCAGAATTGTCCCAAGAATTAATGCACCCAGGAAAGCGGGGCGTTACACGTTGACCTTGCCCCTCTTAAGCTAGAATCGCGTCGTGTCAATGTGTCGGTATGATGGCATAGCTTTTAGAGATATTGTTATTTCCCCATGGTAAGGTTAAACGCTGTGGGATTCTCTTGGGCTAGGGTTTGCCGGGTTGTGTTGGTTTATTTCATGTCTTGAATACATTCATTAAAAAGTGTTTTTGAACTCTCACTTAGATGATTCAGCATCTAATATGGATTATGTCCCTAGAATATTCAAACGTTCTAGGAGAAGGCAACGATGCGAAAGGAAAAGTGTAACACCCAGTGTTACCAGTGTTAAGAGAATGAGAAATGAAGTTATAAAAAACTTTCAAAAATGCCCTTAAGAAGGTGATGGATTCTTGAGAATAATGGAGCCCTATGAGAGGGGCATTTTGGTAATTTAGATAGTGAAGTCCAACAAAGGGTATTTTGGTGATTTTGGAAAGGAATTAAATTGTGAAGAATGGGAAAATTGTGGATATTAAATTATTTGAGAAAATAATTAACTCTCCCTAAATTGGTGAATAAATGTGATAATGCCACAGATGGTTGAGATGGAAGTCAAGTATGGTGTCTTAGAGTGACACATGGTATTATGTGGTCCAAGATAAATGGAGAATTTAAATAAATGCAAAAGAAATGAAATTAGTCTTTCAAGCATTTAATGAAAGGCATGATGGTATTGGATTAAAAGAAAATCCAAAAGAAATCAAATTAGTCATGCATTAATGGTGGAAAATAGTCTCATTAATTTAAATGAAAAAGAAATGAAAATTCAAGAGATGAGATTAATTATTGGATTTGGAAAGTGATCTAAGGGCCACCATTTAGTCTTGAAGGCTGGCAAGGATTGCCAACATATTAATGAATTAAATTAAAGACTAATTTTGGATGGCTAAGATTTGTTCTTGGATAAGCACATGGATTGTGCTTTCTTTTAATGGTAGAGATTAAGTCTTGAAAAAGCTAAATGATCCAATGGTTGAGATATAAAGAGACCATGGCATGAATTGTGTTTTCTTCCAAGGGTTGAGATTGAGCCTCAAAAAGAAAGATCAAAGGCTAGGATGTGCTCTTGAGTTTGAGATATCAAGACTTAGGGAAAAATCTCTCAAATGAAGAAAGAAAGAAAAAAAGAAGGAAGGAAGTTTTTTTGAGTTGGGAGTTGGAAGAAAGAAGGTTGTGATTTGAAGGTCCAAGAAGAAGGCTTTGGGAAGCTCTAAAGCCTCAAGAGGATCTCTTAAGGAGAAGAGTTAGCAAGGAAGCTAGGAGGTTATTGAAGCTTCAAAGAATGGAAAAGGTAAGAGATAGCCCCAAGGGTGGTGGCTTTGCAAGTTGTAAGTATGCATTTAAACTTTAAATGTGTGCATTGGCATGTTGTTTGTGTTCAAGGACCTATGGCCATGAAGTTGTGTGGGGTAGGGTAGTTTAAAGCCTCAAACCTAGGTGGTTGTGAGGATGTGGAAGCCCTAACCATGTTGCATACATGCATTTGGCATCACATGATATGTTTTTATTCATACTTATTGTCATTGCACCCTTATTGAGCTTAATGGCTCATGAGGTTTTACCCTCAACTTGTAGGTTGTTCATGTGCCAAGAGAAAAAGGAAGTATTGCAAGCTTGAAATTGGGAAGCTCATGGTGGGTTTGTAAATTTATGGCTTATAGAAGCCTTAGCATGTGTTTTATTTAATTTGTGGGTTTATGGATTAGGGAAGCCTATTTGTTGTATGTGCTTCATGTGATGTAATTTAATGGTTGGTAATGGCTTGTGAAGGCTTAAGACCATGGATATAATTTTATTTAGAATAAATCATAGGGGTTGGAGAAAATGATTTTTGTTGGAAAAGTGGATATTTTTTTATGCATGTATGGGGTAAGAAATCTGAAAAATTTGGGTTGGGAAGCCAAGAGAAGAAAAAAGAAAAAGAACGAAAAATGGAGGGAGGCAACAGTAGGGGCCATAGTGGCCGCAGGCGCGCACGAGCATGGGCTCGTGGGCGGGCGGGCGGTCGCGCGTGTAGTGCGCGGTCAGCCAGGGCACCGCATGGCCCCGTGCGAGCCTTGAGGGCGCCAACAAGCCCCCCAGGCCAATTTTTTTAAAAAAAATTGTAAATTTGGGGATTTGGGGGGTATTTTTTAATTGAATTTGGGCTCTGGAGGAATTTTCAAAATAAAGAGATTTTTCGGGCATTTTTTGAGATAAATGCCGAATTTTTGAAAAATGAAAATTTTGAGTTTTTTCTCGAAAATGTGTAAAAATCAATGGGTTGATTAAAATGGTGATTTTTATGGAGACTAGTGGAAATTCTTAGAAAGAAGAAGAATTAGAATAAATAAAAATGGTGATTATGGCAATTTTAATGGAAATTAAATAGCCAAGTGTAGTATGGTTAAAGCCTAAATCTGCTAATGGATCTTGGGAGTGAGGGAAGATAATGACGAAGCCTAGTTCCCACCTAGGGCGTTTCGTGTTGAAACATAGTCTACCCTTCATGAATGGCCGGGTATGTGAGCAATTCGGTTGATTGTTATGAGTGGCACCCGTAAGTGGGAACGAGGCATCACAAAAAGGGATTACCGAGGAGTAATGGCGATTAGTGGATAGTTTAGAGTATATCATTTTCAATTATGTTGTTCATTTTGTTGACGTCATGTAAAATGCTGGTTTGGCTTTATGATATGAATAAAGTGATTTCAATTATGTTTTATTGAGGTTTCGATCTAACTTCCGCATTTGAGGTGATTTACCTTTCTTAGTTTATAAGTGACTCTAAGTTGATATACTGAGAATGTGTAACAGGATTTTCAGGGAGAGTTTCTGTTGGAAAAAAACATATATATATATCTCTGAAATCTTATGTTACCTAACACCCTGGGAATGCGGGGTGTTACAAAAGACTCAGCTGAATAAGAAGTTTGAAATGAAAGATTTGGGTGAAGGTAAGAAGATTATCGACATAGAGATAATCACAGATAAGAAAAGGGGAAAGCTTTGTTTGACCCAGAAAACATATCTAAAGAAAGTACTACAACATTTTAGCACATATAAAAAGTCAAAATCTGTGATTACCCCGTTAGCTCCTCATTTCAAGCTTAGTGCATCTTTATCTTCGAAGAGTGCTGCGGAGTGGGAGTATATGTCAAAAGTTCCATATGCAAATGTTGTTAGTAGTTTGATGTATGTTAGTAGTGTGTACAAGGTCTAATATTTCATAGGCAGTTGGAGTTGTGAGCAGGTATATGCATGATCATGGAACGGAACATTGGCAAGCTGTGAAATGAATTCTACGGTATATTCTGAACATCATAGATGTTGGCTTAGTGTTTGAGTGGGATGAGAAAGTTGGTAATTGCATAGTTGGTTATTGTGATTCCGACTATGTTGTTGATATAGATAAACACTGATCTACGACTGGTTACATGTTCACTTTAGCAAAGGCACCAGTCAGTTGTAAGTCTACTTTACAGTCTACAATTGCTCTATCTACCATAGAAGCAGAGTACATAGTAGTTACAGAGACTGTGAAGGACGCAATTTGGCTTTATGGGTAGCTTGATAAATTAGAAATTGGTCAAAAGTACATCAAGGTACATTGTGATAGCCATAGTACTATTCACTTAGCAAAGAATCAAATTTTTCATGGAAAGACGAAACACATCAACATAAGATATCATTTTGTACGAGAAATTCTGGAAGAATAAGAGATACACATTGAAAATCTTGCTTATATGATGACTAAGGTTGTGACAGCGATCAAGTTTCAACATTGTTTGAACTTGATTAATATTCTTAGTATTTGAAGTTAGCGCTTTAAAGCTAATTTGAAGACATATTGATGATAGCTTCTTTGAAAATAATTGAGGAATTTGCTTAGGATTTGAAAAATTCACCAAGGTGGAAATTTGTTGATTTGGCTATTTTTAAATCCCACATCGAAAGATGTGGGTTGTGGGGGGCTCTCTTTTTGCTATAAATAAGCTCTCTCTCCCCTCTTATGTATATTCACACCACAATTGTATTTCTCTCTCTCTCTCTCTCTCTCTTTGTATTTTTCTTTTTGAAGTTAGTGAAATATTTTTTGGTGGTGTCCAAGGACATAAACCAAATTGATCGAACCTCATTAATTTATGATATTCTATTTATTTTGACATTCAATAATTTTTATTGGATACTATTTATGGTGAGGTTGATTTTGGGAAAAATAACCCGATTTTCCCAACACTAGTTGCTACCATTGTAATGAGTGTGATTTTGTGCACCTACTTTAACGTAGGTCCACGTTACCTTCGTTAATTTGAAGGTTATATTTGTCAATTTGGTCGCCTTCACATTTTTTCCATTTTTCAATTTTCAAACAAAAGAAAGGTTGGATTTTGGGCAACCCAATACAATTTGTCCCCCACCATTCCTTCCTCAGACATTCTCTCTCTCTCTCTCCCACCTGCCCAATGCAATTTATCCCCAACCATTTCTTCCTCACTTATACCCTCTCTCTCCCTCACCTGCCCATCCATCTTCTCATGACCGACGTCTCCCTCACCGGCCAGTCGGTTCGCTGCCTTCACCCACTAGTCGCACCGTCGCCCTCACTTGTTGGCCACGTCTTTCTCTCTCTCTCCCACGACCGACCGTCACCCGCACTTGCCAAATGCACCGCTGGCCACATTTCTCTCGCTCTCTCCCGCCCGTCCAATTGTGTCTCCATTGATCCCAATCTAAAAGGAGGTAAGTCTTCTAGATTAATCAGCCACTATTTTGCATTTTTTGTGGGGTTTGGCCAAAAGTTAAAGTTTAGATCTATGGAGATTTAGCCGTTGGATTGTACTGGTTTGTGGGTTTGTTGGTCGATGGGGATAAGGGTGTCAAGTGGATGCCTCTGATCATCGGAAACCGTTGGCCACGGTGGCTGACGGTGACTGGCAGTGCGTTTTTTGTGGGGTTTGGCCGAAAGTTCATCTTTAGATCTACAAAGATTCGGCCGTTGGATTGTGCTGGTTTTTGGGTATGTTGGTCAATTGGGATAAAGGTGTAGGGTGGTTGCCTCTGATCTCCAAAAATCGTTGGCCACGATTTCTAGCGGCAACTACCAGTGCATATTTTTTGGGGTTTTGTTGAAATTTTAAGTTTAAGATCTACGGATTAATTTGTGGGGGTTGGTTGCCAGCCGCTCACCTGTTTCTATAATTCTATTTTGATCAAATGGATTAATTTTTTGCCATTTTTTGTAACAGATTTGTCATTTGCAAAGGAAGCCTTGATACAGATTTGCCAATTCAAATTTTTGTTATAGATTTGATCAAATTTTGTTATTTGGGTATGTAAACTTGAAAAGCTAGATATTAGATATCAAATTTTGTTATTTGGGTTGTAAATTTAGTACCTGAAAAGATATATTTCATATAATGTAATTAATTTCATATTTTGGAATTTTATCAATTTCATATTTTGTAAAGGTTATGGTTGTTATTATTATATGAAGAATGAATCAGAATGGATCATTTTGTGTCAAGCAAGCATTTCACCTGAAATTTGATTTGTATTTGCATAGCAATAATTTAAATTTTTTCAAAAAATATGTGATGGCCAAATGGATAACGTTTTGCCTTGCTAAATTTTTTGTTATTTTTTTATTTTATTTGGCTCATTCCACTCCATGTGAATGATACATTGAATGTTATAATTAAAAATAAAAATATTTAAAATTAAATTATTTATAAATATAGAGCCATTCAAATTATTTCCTACCTCAAAAACAGTAATCCATCCCTTGGTTTCTTTCATCATCATAACCATAAGGCTCGGAGCCTCTATTATCAAAATGAACAGAAAAAGAAAATGAATAGGATAATGTAACCTATTATGAGATCTACCAAGTTATACAAACAGTATCTGAGTCCTCTCAGAGAGCCAGTCTCAATGCCAAAAGACTAACTATGAAATGGTATATCATGGCACAAAAATTATTTGTGCCAGTAGAGAAGCACATTGTTATACATCCATCAAATAATTATACATCCGGCTGCAAGAGATGTTTTCTCTCTCTTTAAATTTATAAAAAATTAATCTATCAAGGGACTCGTCTATCCCTTGATAGAGGATGATGTATCTAAGGCGCTTTCGGTGGATATTCACTTTAAATCCATGGCCATGGTGAAAGAGATCAATCAGGAGTTATTGATTCACTTTCTATTAAGTGAAGATATTTGGATGACCGAAGAAAACTCATGTGATAATGGCCATTTTACATGTCTGGTAATTGCTCTCATGCCTCAATTATGGGTATCGACACAACATCACCCCTTTCTACTTTGCCATTGTCATATGTTTTACATTTACCGTAATATCCCTTTAATTTACTTTATATCAGTCAACTCACTTTTAGTCTAAATTACTATATAACCTTTTTGTCTAATTCTATTCTTATTTAGGATTAGAGGATCGAACGGAAGATTGGCATAGGCCTTGAGTCTCAAGGACTCTACTATCTGTCTCACCCTGCTTCATCAGTGGCTTGCACGACAACTGCTTCCCCACTGTAGGTCCATTGTCAGTTAAGGTGCTCGCCTCTAGTCTCTACCCAATCTCAAGAGAATGGTTCCTAGTCTTTCTAGTCTTTATTTCTTAGAGTGTGAGTTTTGTCAACTTGGAAAACATAGTCGTAGTTCTTTCCTGAGTAGAGTTAATAAACATGTTAGTTCTCCTTTTTAAGTGGTCCATTCAGATGTATGGAGTCCCAATCTTGTCAGTTCAAAACAAAATTTTCTTTATTTTATAACATTTATTGATGATTTTTCTCAAACTACATTGTTATATTTAATGAATACTCATTTAGAATTATTTTCTATCTTCACTACCTTGTGTACTAAAATTAAAACTCAGTTTAATGTGCCTATCCGTGTTCTCCATAGTGATAATACCCTTGAAATTTGTCCTTACCATTTAAATCCTATATGGCATCCAATGGGATTCTTCACCAAACTTCGTGTCCTGGAACCCCACAACAAAATGAGGTGGTTGAACGAAAGAATAATCATTTAATTTATATTGCTTGCACGTTTCTTCTTCATATGGATGTTTTGCTTCAATATTGGGATGATGTCATCTTAATTGCATGTTAATTAATTGAATGTCATCCTCTGTCCTTAATGAACAAATTCCTAATTTTGTTCTTTTTCCTCGGGTTGACTTATATTTTCTTTCTCGTATCTCTGGGAGTACCTACTTTGTTCACCATCTTACCCCAAGTGTGATAAGTTATTTGCTCGTCTCATCAAATGTGTTTTTCTTGGTTATTCATGCCTTCAGAAGGGGTATCATTGCTACTATCCTTAATTAGCCCGCTATTTTGTTTTAGTTGATGTTACCTTTTTTTAGTCATCTCTTTATTTTCTCCTTTCGTTTGATTTCTTTGAGTTCGTGTCTACTGGCTTACCTTTGCCTATTCATTTTCTTAACCTTTCCTCTTTTCTTTCTCCATCACTCTTTACATCTCACCTTGATCACCCTGATCTTCAGGTCTATTAATAGTGTCCTCGACCTGTGGCCCCACCAGCAGTGCCTGTCATCGCCAGTCCAATGGAATCATCCACTGACTCATCCTCTATGCCCATTGGTTCTTCCTCCTCTAGTTCGTCTCCCTCAGTTTCCGATCTTGACTAATCTATTGCTCTTCGTCAAGGTACTTGTCATTGCACTACTTTCCTTCCCATTTTACATTTTGTTAGTTATATTTCTTTATCCCTTGGATATTCTACTTTTTGGTTCTTCTTTATCTTCTATTTCTTTTCCTAAATCTGTTGCAGAAGATTTTTCCCATCTAGGGTGGCGAGCTACCATGGTTGACGAAATCTCTACCTTACATTCCACTAGGACTTGGGACTTGGTGCCTCTTCTCAAGGGTAAGTTTACTATTGGTTGTCATTGGGTTTACGCTATTAAAGTTGGTCTTGACACCCAAATTGATCACCTTAAGGCTCTCCTTGTTGCCAAATGATACACTTAGATTTTTGGTATTGATTATGGCGATACATTTTCTCTTGTTGTTAAGATCTCCTTTGTTTGCCATTTCTTGTCCCTTGCTACTATTATTCACTAGCCTTTTCATCAACTAGACTTCAAGAATGCCTTCCTTCATGGAAATTTACAAGGAGAGATGTATATAGAGCAACCTCCTAGTTTGTTGCTTAGGGGAAGTCGGGAATAGTGTGTTGTCTTCGAAAATTGTTATACGGCATAAAATAGTCTCCTCGAGCTTGGTTTGGTTGATTCAGTTCAATTTTTCTTAAGTTTGGGTTAACTCATAGTGGACCTGATCATTCTATTTTTTATCACTCTCAGTCTGGTCGCCACATTCTTCTAGTTGTATATGTTGATGATATAGTACTTATAGAGAATGATGATGTTGGTATCACTGGATTGAAGGCACATCTTCACCAACATTTTATTAAAGGTTGTGATTGTTATTATTATATGAAGAATGAATCAGAATGGATCATTTTATGTTAAGCAAGCATTTCACTTGAAATTTGATTTGTATTTGCAGAGCAATAATTTAATTTCTTTTCAAAAAATATGTGATGGCGAAATGGATAACGTTTTGCCTCACTAAATTTTTTGTTATTTTTTTCTTTTATTTGGCTCATTCCGCTCCATGTGAATGATACATTGAATGTTATAATTAAAAATAAAAATATTCAAAATTAAATTATTTATAAATATAGAGCCATTCAAATTATTTCCTACCTCAAAGACAGTAATCCATCCCCTGGTTTCTTTCATCATAACCATAAGGCTCAGAGCCTCTATTATCAAAATGAACAAAAAAAAACAAATGAATAGGATAATGTAACCTGTTATGAGATCTACGAAATTATACAAACAGTATCTGAGTCCTCTAAGAGAGCCTTGCTCCCAAGACCCAGGCCTATATCTCCAGCAAAGAACAGGAGGAATCTGGATCTGCTGGAAAAAACAGATCCTATTGGAGATGAACTTTAATACGAGTGATATTTTCAACTCGAGTTGTGTCTCCTCTCTTTGTTCTTACTTCTTCTTCTCTTCTACTTCCCCTACTTCTCTTTTTTCTTCAATCTTTTGTGCTGTTTTGTATCAATTTATCCTGCTGCTTCTCTTTTTCTCTTTTTTAATTTGGCTCTTGTCCTAATGTATAGGGAAATGGAATATGATGGTATTGTGCTTGAATGCTGGTCAAGGTGGGCAGCTTATGGAATCTTGCAAGACCCTGACATGCGGAATATGGTACATAAGAAACCTTCATTTTAATTTAGTTTCTTTTCAAGTTCTGCATGCTTCTCTGTTTTGGTGTTTCGAGGTATGCAATCTTCACAAAGAAATCAGTTAGTCTGCAGGTGCTTACCTTAGCAACCATACTGATTGTTACAAACTATTATTTCCTATACTAAGAAATAAATAAACTTTTGTTTCTTTCTTATGTACACTGACTACCAGTGCCATTTCTTTCATGGTCTATTATATTTCTGTTCTTTGTGCTCTCCATCCTTGGGGGAAAAGATTATATCAGAGGTCTGTTTGAATTACTTTCTTTCCTTTCTGTTTTCATGAATATCTGTTTGACTGGCCATTCTTGATTTTTTAATTGTATTATATTGGCATAAAATTTTGCAAAACAAGAAACAATCTTGTTTGTGTAATACCTTTTTATAGTGATGATACTATCTCTCTAATTATGTGTAATACAAAAGTTTATTTGCCATTGTGTATCTTAAGCATGAATGAATTCTGTTCATTTTCTTCATCTTTACCATTGTAACCCAACATTTTCCTTTACAACCCAAATGCTTTTACATCCTAAGATATGTGAATCTTGTGGAGCCATTTTCTTCTTTGCAAGACAGGCACTTCAGTTCATTAGGCAACTTGGCCAAGCACTGCATGCTGTGAGCTTAAAGAGGGAGAGTAGGCAACACTTGCAACTAGTTTATGTTATAGGTCCACCATATTCAGAGAAACTTCAAGAGTATGACTTTGGGCCAGAGGATCTTAAAAGCTTGAGTGATGCAGTGGATGGTTTTTCTACCTATGACTTCTCAGGGCCTCAGCATCCAGGACCTAATGCACCTCTGAAGTGGATCCGTTCTACTTTGCAGCTACTCCTTGGTCCCACCGGTACGGGTGCTTCTAGCCTGGCCCACAAGATATTTATTGGTATCAATTTCTATGGCAATGACTTCATCCTCTCAGAAGGTAATGTTACTTGGGTTCATCTCTTAATGATATATGCTGCTTGGTATTAACCTACCTACCGTTTGCACCATGTGTTCACCGACTCATGAGACCAGATGACGGAAGAATTGAATTAAAGAAACTAAGAGGGTTGGGAGGCAGGATTACAAATTCCTAAGCAAATTCTTGGTGGTAAAACAAGGCACCATGATTTGCGATTTCCAAAGCATCTTGAATCCTTTAGGTCCAAGTCGTACGTCATTAGAGAAAGCAGATGCACTTCTCAGGAACTCTCTCATATTCTAGAATAAACCATCTCGTATCTAGTCAAGGCTTCTCTGCTTCTTTAT
The DNA here is from genome assembly GCA_036245055.1 of Diospyros kaki. Lineage (NCBI taxonomy): Eukaryota > Viridiplantae > Streptophyta > Magnoliopsida > Ericales > Ebenaceae > Diospyros > Diospyros kaki. The sequence goes on from BSEG01000010.1 coordinate 10,392,779, forward strand.
CTGTGTATACTTTCCTGCATTAAAGGACTTCACTATAGTAGTGGTGGATAAGATATGAACTTTTGGCATATAGAAAATCCAAGTCGTTAATTATTTGAGTGGCAAAGTATGAATAGTTTGAAAATCAATTGAAGGATTATAATTTTCCTTTTCAGTGATCAATTAAACAATTGTCCCTTCTGCATTTCCCTTCTGGAGTCCTTTTTACCCTGTTATAAGGAAATCTATCCGCTCTGCTCTTTGGTGAGGTTTGATAACAATTATAATAAAGGAGATTTGTTTTTTGTGATGAAATCATGTCATGGTATGTTTCCACGCAAGATCAATTCTCCTTCTGCTGAATGACCTTTAGTTGCAGGTTCTGGGGGTGGAGCTATCACAGGAAGAGATTATTTGTCTTTGTTGGAACAGCAGCACAGGCCTTCGATTCAGTGGGAGAAGAACAGCGCGGAGCATTTCTTTGTATACACTGACAATAAGCATGTCAAGCATGCAGTGTTTTACCCGTTACTGTTGTCAATTTCAATGCGGCTAGAGGAAGCTCGTTCATGGGGTGAGTTATTTGTTTAATTAATAATGATATGCCAATTTGAGCTTTTTTTTTCTCGTGTGGTGGTACCCTTAGGCTTAAAAAAGGGGCCTTAATGGAATTTTCTGCCTCGTTGTACATCAGCCAGGCCAGGAGCCTTTCTAAAATCTCTGACCCAATTACTGGCAAATGAATAGGATAATGTAACCTGTTATGAGATCTACCAACTAATACAAACAGTATCTGAGTCCTCTCAGAGAGCCAATCTCAATACCAAAAGACTAACTATGAAATGGTATATCATGGCACAAAAATTATTTGTGCCAGTAGAGAAGCACATTGTTATACATCCATCAAATAATTATACATCCGGCTGCAAGAGATGTTTTCTCTCTCTTTAAATTTATAAAAAATTAATTTATTTTTGTGTATGTTAATTCGTTTAATTTGATATTTTTAATGATAAATTCTAATTGTAAATCCACAATGGTCATGATTCGTGTAAAAATTACTGTTTCCACTAGGTCTTATCATAAATTTAATTTTATTATATAAAATTAATTATATAAATTCTAATTTTTTAAAAACTAAATTCATTATCAAATAACAAATTTTAATCAGAATGATAAAAATTAAAATAATTATAAATAAAATAATATCTCGAAGTAAATCTTGTTCGCAACCAAATCATCACCATCGTCAACACATAAGAAAAACAACAAAGGAAATAAGAAAAAAAACAAAGCAAATATGAAAATTAAAGCAAAAAAAAGAAAAATATATAAATGTATGTACGACTTGTCGGGTGACCTAGTTGGGGCGGACGACAGCAGCCAGTGGGGGTGAGGGCAGGCGAAGGGGTTAGGGGGGGTGGAATCGTGGTGCAATATGAACGGTGATGGGTGTCGTCCAAGCAGTAGTGTGGTGGGTGTGGGCAGTTCCTCGCAGAGGGAAGGGTGTCGTCCAAGCAGTAGTGTGGTGGGTGTGGGCAGTTCCTCGCAGAGGGAAGGGTGAGAATGGGTCCCTGTTAAGGGCTACGGCGGGGAAAAGGGGGAAGGACGACTACAGGTAAGGGCAAGGCGTTGCGAGCAAGTGGCAGAAGGGCTATGGCGGTTCGAGAGGCGGTGTGGGGGGGTGACGACCATTTGTGGCCGGTGGTGGAGGCGACCAGGCAAGGAGGTGCTCGCAGCAGGGGAGTGACGGATGGCAAATGCTGCTCGCAACGGTGGGGAGGGGCGAAGACGGTGCTCGCAGTGGTGGTGGGTTGACTTTTTGAGAGAGTGATGGGTTTGAGAGAGAGTGTGTGGGAGAGAGAGAGAGAGAGAATGGGCATGAGAAAGAGAGAAAAAGAGAGAAGGGGAGAGAGACTGAATGAATAAGGAAGAAGAGGTGGGCGGGCAAATACATTGGGCCGCGCAAAATTAAACCATTTGTTTTGTCAAAAAAATTGAAAGAAGGTGAAGACGGGAAAGCTAGCAAATTGATGAATTTACCCTCTAAATTGACGAAGCTAACGTGCACCTCCGTTAAAGAAGGTGCACAAAATTGCATTCCATTGTACTGCCAGGATTTGTTCGTGGGGAATCCTATGCTTGACACTAATTGAACCTATTGTAGGGTTGATTTTAAATAGGTAACTGATACCTATAAAGGATTAATATGTGGACAAGTTTTGGCACTAAGAGTAAATTTATTCGTAGTTGAAGTTTTGGCATGAATACCTTGTACCTATAGAGGGATTAATATGTGGATGTCATTTGTTTGAGTCAATAAAGATGAAATTTTTGTGAGATATTAATATTAAAGATGAAATTTTTGGATTTAAGGGTGATTAAGACAGCTTTATGTACAAGTCAATAAATTTTAAAAGAATTTTTAAATATGGAATGTAATGGATAATAGAAAATAAAAGGAATCCTCAATGTCAAAAGTTAAAAATTTAGTTTACAATTAAAAATACACTAAAAATTCAGCATTTTTCAGCAATTTACCCACATTTCTATTTGAAAACTTTGTCAAAATGATTTAAGATTAAAAATGTTGCAATCATAATTCAAATAGTTACAATCCTTATTAGCAATTCGATCAACGGGAAAAAATTCAAGACGATAAAAGTATGAATATTATTCTGGTTGATATATTTTAAATATGATAAAAAATTCAAATAAATATTCGTCATATGAAAAATATTTATGAAAGACTTAATTCGTGTTTAGTATGATTCAACTAAATAAATCTGACAATAAAATTTTGACATATTATATATATATGTACACAAATATATTCTTAATAAATAAGTAAATAATTCATTAAACACAAAAATATAATTTTATATTTTCACCAATATTATAAAATTACAAAGATGAGAGATATGTATGGGGATGGATGAATAATAATGTTCATTAATATTTAATAAAAATAAAAAGAGAAGTGGGTGAAAAATGAGAAACTGAAAACCTGGTTAGCATAGACACGTTCCTTTAATGTTAGATTATAAATACATTGAATAATGGGGTTACCATGAGCTATTAGCCATAACAATAATTAAAAAACTTTCTTGGTCAAAATCTACTACACGTGGTCTTATGGGAGCAGATAATGAATTTTTCAGTTAAATTTTTGAAAAATTCAGTTAATACATGTTTTATATTTTTTAGGTTTAAAATACATGAATTATTCTGAATATTTTAAAAATATGCAAATATAATATTTTTAATAAAAATACAAAATAATTTACATATAATATGCAAATAATTTGACAAATTACTAGCGAGGGTTAAGATAAAATCTTTTATATGACTGGCCCAACTTTAATTTGATAAATAGTAATTTAAATGTCTATCAGTTAAGATGTGGCCAAGTGGTATGAGTACTCTTCGATTGTCACACACTAAAATCTGCCCAAATCACCATTTGCCAGTAAAATATGAGCACTTACCTAAAATAATAATATCAATTGTCTTCCTCTCATCAAACATACATGGAGAGTTGAGTGGAGAGGTAGAGAGCATTTCAAGTGATGCCAGGAAGCTATTCTCGAAAGACCTCCAGCCAACGATTTGGATTGAACTGAGGCTCATTTTTCAACTCGTCGCTTCAGTGATATTCGTGTACATGATGAACTACTACACAACATGAGCCTTCAAATCTTCACCTATAAAATTACGCAAATAAACAAACTTAGTAGTTGGGGACAGTTTATGATAGTTATAACAATTTAACAAGTATGAAGGTACTTTTAAAATTTTATTTTAATGTTAAAAAAGTTAAATTATTTTATTGATAGTCAAACTTTAGATACATTTTCTTAGATGTGCTTGTATATACACTGGTGACTTCACATACTTCTTTACAAGTTAAAAATCTTCCATCATCAGTCATTTCACTGCTATCAAGAAGGATGATGCCAAAAGCAATCTTACTAATTTATGGGTTCCGTCATGTAGTTGCTATCCTCATCCCTGTCAGAAAAAGATAACAAGTTAATACCCATTGGGTTTGAGAATGGAACAAATTAAAGAGTACATAAAATAATGTGAGTGAATATACAGTGAGTGTCCAAAATTTGTGTAAAATTTTATAATTTTACCTTAGCTCAAAAATTGCATTAAGATTTGTGATTTCAATCTCTTGATCTCCTACTGTGGCTTGTATCTTCCACGGTGGCAAGTAAATTTGTCCAGGAGCAAAGGTCTTCATCTTTGGACAATTCCACATTCTAACTTCGCGCAATGATGGAAAGCTAAATGAACTGCTTTCATCATTGCAAATGTTTTTTAGGTTCGGTAGGTCCATGAAAATCAACTCTTTTAATTGTGGAAATTCAATATGGTAAGTTGTCTTATCTTTCCTTGCAAAATTAATATTATTTTCTTCAATAATAATAATATTTTCCATCATTTCACAAGATACCACTAATAGCTTTTCTAAGTGTTGAAGAGTCGTGGCCACAGAATACGTAAACAAACTTCTTAGTTGGAGACACTTTTTGATATGTATATTTGTTAAGCTTTGCGCAATGAATATCTCCAAATTTTGCAATTGCCGAGGTATGTTTGAAGGGAACGCATTTACCAAATTATCACACTTGCGTATGTCCACTTTCATCAATTGAGAAAAAGATACTTTACTTGATCTTTTCGAGGATTGAATTATTTGCTTGCTCCAAATATTTTCCACTGATAACTTCTCAATCATCAAATACTTTAAGGCAGGAAAAGAAACCTGTCATATAAAATTTAATATTAGGCCACACACTTTTATATTTTAGTTTTTGATTTTATTGTTATCAATACACAAAAGAAATGTTAAAAACCAAATAGTAATAATTAGTTTGACAATACAAACCAAAAGTAATAGTTAACCTATTCTACCTTTATTTTCTTAAATGATAAAGATGATTTAAAAAATAAAATAATTTTTTTATGACATTTTTTTTAGAAGATATCTTAGAGAAAATATTTTAAATAAAAAAATAGATATAACTTCTTAAGAAGAAATATGGATTAGTTACTAAATATATTTTCATTAAATATTAAAGATTGATTAATTAGTACATATCTATGCCCCCAACACTCATTATGATGCATTTAACGAGAAAATATACACTTATTTTATTATTACTACATTTGTAATTTAGACCAGTAGAAACAATAAAAATTAAAATAAAATATTTATAGTATGTTAGTATAACTTCTTAAGAGGATTGACAAATGATACATTATAATTGTATATTAAGACTTTAAAATTAAAATTTTATTTTTTGTTTTCATATATATATGTCAATTAGAAGAGATGGAGTATTCGTACCTGTCATATAAAATTTAATATTAAGCCATATGCTTTTGTATTTTAGTTTTTAATTTTACTATTATCAACACATAAAAAATATTTAAGAAAAAATAATAGTTAACTTGACAATATAAATAGAAAGAAAATATTTTCTTAAATGATAAAAATAGAAAGTAGTAGTTAACTCATCCTGACTTTATTTTCTTAAATGATAAAAAATATTTTAATGAATAAAATAATTCTATTGGTGGCATGTTATCAAACAACACTCCAAAAAAAACATTTTAAATAAAAATAGATAAGCATGTTAAAATTTAATATATACCTTTTCATTAAAGATAGATTTTGCTGTTGTAGTCCAATTTGAAGGGTTTCCCTCAATTGTTGTCACCTCCATTTCGGGACAGAAGCTTTTAAATTGTAGAAGCCCTTTCAAATATATCTCTGTCAACTGATTGAAAACAATTACTTCATCAGTTACAATCTCCTCTTCATGATAATAATCTCCAACTCCAATTATATGTTCCATTTTGCTACAACCACGTACTTTTAGTATTTGGAGTTGTTGGAGTGCTCTGGCGCAGGATGGCAAAAAGAGATATTTAATGCTATCACATCCAATAATTTCTAAAGTGACTAACTTACTAAAAGATGTCCCACCACTTGGTGTAACGTGTAATTGTGCTAGATATCTCAAGTCTTGAATATTGAACAACCTCAACACACCAACTTTGTCCATCAAATGACGAAATCCATCATTTATATGGGGAATTTCAGTAATTACCAAAACATTAGGGGATTCCTCACTATGATAGGGGCCAACACCAATAAGTATGATAAAATTAATCAATTTCTTAAACAACTCGGGGCATTCTTGCACCATAATTCTAGAACTTTCTTCTGAAATACCAACATGTAAAATTGTTAATTGAGTCAATGATTTCAGCTCAGCAATGCTTGCATTACTCGTTTCCCCATCAATGCTCACATTACTCATTCCCCCACCATGTACAATGGTATCCCATTCCCTATATCTGCTTGTAACATACAACTCTTCTAGATTGGTCAAATTGGCTATCACACCCTTTGGAATCACCTTTAGGCTTAAGCATTTTCTTAGATCCAAGCACCGTAAACGAGTCAATTCTCTAATCTCTTGTGGCAACTTCTCTATCTTAGATAACTTAAAGCTAAGTATCTCAATGTAATTCTTTAGATTTTGAATTATAGTCAGGCCACTCAATAATTCACAATTATTTAGACATAACATCCGAAGATGATCCAACTCCAAAACCAATGATGGGAGGTCCAACCATATGCCTTCCAAATCTAAAACTCTTGCCCCCTTCATGCCTTGAAAGAAATCATTTGGAATTTTAGATAAAAATGTTGCAGACTTCAACACAAGGGTATGCATTAGTGGACAATGGAGCACACCGCAAGGAAAATGAATGTTGTCATCATTGATCCTCAATGAGATTGCTGTGTGATGTTTCCAGGCATCGTTCTCTGGCCACTTTTGAATATTGTGATCTACAATGAACTGTTGTTGCCTTGGCCAATCACGACCACCTCCCTGTTCTGTTTGCTTCTCCTCTGTGATAGAAATTGCAAGGTCACGAATAACGTCATGCATTTTAACAAAATTCTCACGTACTCCATTTAGCAACAAGCAGGACTTTTTTAGCTTTTTAACCATGGCTTGTACTATATTTCTTGCAACTTTCAGCGTATCCACATTTCTAAGGAACCCCAAGGCAAAGCTATATCTAACCAAGTCATCAATATCAATCTCAGCATCTTCGGGGAACAAACAGCAGAGCAAGAAGCACGACCTTGCATCCTCGTCTTTTAGAAACTCATAGCTCCACTTCAAGGGGGTATAACCCATTGGATCAATTCCTTCAATGTATTTTAGGGGGGAATTCTTTAATTTGTGAAGTGCATTGTGCCACTCAGACTCTTCCTCATCCTTTAATGCAGCTCCAACTGCAACTATAGCAATGGGCAGACCTCCACATCTCTCGCTTACCTGTCTTGCTATCGATTCATCGACTCCAAAATCTCCTGTCACCTTTGTAAACAACTCCCATGCTTCGTTCTTCTCCAAGTACCCAATGGAAAAAGATCGATGAACGCGCATCACTTTGAAGACCTCTTCTCTACGCGAAGTTAGCAAAATTTTGCAATTGTTGTGGCTAGGGCCCGAAATAGGAATTCCAATTGTATTCAAGTCTAGTCCTTGCCAAAGGTCATCCAATATTACCAATATCTTCTTCCTGTTTAACAATGTCTTTCGTAACTCATCCGCTCTTCCTGAGTCGCTTTTTTTTACAAAATCGAGATCCAATTGGGGTGCAAGCTCCTCTAGTACTTTTGAGGTGTTTGGATCTTTTGACACAACTGCTATCACAATCTTATCAAAAATTCCTAGATTCTTAGCTTCTTTGGCAACCTCTTTCACCATCGTCGTCTTCCCAGCACCACCAGGCCCATGGACCCCAATCAATTTAACCCTAGAATCCTTCAAAGCCTCTATGACATTGGCAAAAACCAAAGCTCTCGATCCAAACATGGTGTAATACTGAGAAGAATCAAATTGAGGCTCCCACTGGAAAGATGCATCGCGTGCCACTGGCGACTTCTCTAGCCGGTCACCCTTACTTACCAGTTCAATGACCTTCGACTTCAACTTGTCAGCTTCCATACCTCTCTTGTGACGCCACATTAAGTTGAATGATTCTCTGTTTTCTTGTTGACCCTGTAAGTTGGCGATGTCTCGTTCCATGCCTTCTGATTCTCTGTTTTCTTGTTGACCCTGTAAGTTGGCGATGTCTCGTTCCATGCCTTCTGATTCTCTGTTTTCTTGTTGACCCAGGAAGTTGGCGATGTCTCGTTCCATGCCTTCTGCGTCCTTAAGCCAACTGGAGACCTCAGTTTCAATGGTTTTCCCATTGTTTTTGGCTGTATCCACCATTCCCTGGATTCTCTCCTTTTTTTCACAGAGCCTCTTATTTTCTTGTTCGAGTTGCTGGACCTCGTTCTTGTATTGAATGACATAAGCCCACACATGCCTAATCACGGGTTCTACGAGAAAACCGAGAATCTTCCCCACACATGCATCCATGATGTTTGTGAGAATGTTCCCCACACATGCATCCATGATGTTTGTCAAAATCAAATTTCTCCCGTCCTGTGAAATGAGATTTCAAAGAGGTAGCTATATATATCTCTGTTTGTGTGTGTGTGTGTGTGTGTGTGTGTGTGGAGATTAAGAAGAAGAAGAAGAAGAAAATCCAAACAATATTCTTCTTTCTTTCTTTCTTTATTCTATTTAGGTTGGTTCCATTCGAATTCATTTCTTGATTCAACTGCCAATGAAAAAAAAAAAGAGAGAGAGAGAGAAAGAGAAACTCACCCGTTCTTGCTTTTGTGTCTCCTCCGAATCCGATTTAAGAGACAGATATATATGCACAGAAAGAAAGAGAGAGAGAGAGAGAGAGAGAGAGAGAGAGAGAGAGAGAATTAAGGAACAGATGAGTATATACCTCGTCTGAAATGAGAGGAAGCAGGTGGAGAGACAGAAGAGAGAGGTGAGTAGGTGTTCCTGTAAAGTAAAAAAATTAAAGGGAAAATAAAGAGAAGAGAATAATAATAAGAAACGGAGTAATTGGTGCTGTTGGTGTGTTTGAGATGTACCTAATCTTCAACCAAAGCTTTTGGATCTCAGATCCACCACAGCATGCAGGGGAGACGACGAAGCTCCATTCCGGCCAGAGGAAAGAGATGCTGTTTGGCAATAGTAAGTAAAGATGCTTCCTTCCGCGTTAAAGCCACATTCCGCGGAACTGGAAAGAAACTCTTGACAGAGCTAACTTTGGCTGTGCAAAGGACAATAGTAAGTAAAGAGAAAAATATTTTCACATTATTATAGTGACTTCGCCGTGAACGCAACGGTGACAAAGACTACCAACCAAAATTAAAAATATTATCACATAATTAAAGTAACTTTGCCGGCAACGCAACGGTGACAAAAACTACCAACCAAAATTAGAAATATTATCACATAATTAAAGTAACTTTGCCGGCAACGGTGACAAAGACTATCAACCAAAATTAAAGTAAAATATATATCAATTAAAGTTATAATATAAAAATTTTAAAAATATTATCACACAAGCCTTAATAGATTTAAATGTGTATTAAGTAATATTAATTATCTTATAATTAAAAAATTTATGTAACAATATTAACACAAATTTGTGATAAAAGTAAAATAAAACTCGTCAAATATTTAAATTAAAAATTAAATATAATTATCTATATATATAAATAAATGATAGGTAACATTTAAATAAAATTGAAAAAAACAATATTAGTAATTTACTAGAGCAAACCAAATATTGCATGTCTTTCATCAATCTATATACGTCTTATTTTATGGTAGATTATTTAATATAAAATTTTCTAATAAGGTAAATATATAAAAATATTAACATAAAATTGTCATCAAAACTTAAAACTTCATGTGAAATGTTTTTCAATAAAAATTTGTACGTGCCCATTTAATAGTAAAATAAAAATATTTTATATTAAATTATAAAAATAACTTGCGTAAAATTTTCACAGAATATATAATTATATAAATATGTCACCAATGATGCATGAAAGTTGAGAAACAACACATGAAAGACACCTAAATGGAGCATTCGATGACAATAATAGTGACAATAACAGTGATAATGATAATGAAAGTGAGACAATGCCATATCCTTTATTTGAGGTAAGAATTTAAATCATGAAATTGGGATAATTTTGGTAATTTATTTATTTTTTTCCTTTTTCTCACTCATGCGATGTGTGGGTTAAATTTTTGATTAGTTTATTAAATAATAAATATAATTAATTAATAAATAAAACACATAAGCTAAATATTTTGTACTTTATCTCTTTCTACGTGCTTGTCTGTTCTGCTTTTTGTCTCAATGTTTGCTTTTCTTTCTCCTCACATGACACTTGTATGTTCTGCTATAATTGACTCCATAGCAGACCCTGTATTGATTACTTTAGAGTAATTTGATTTGACGTTTTTATATCAATTAAGCTATCATTTTTTAACGAGATTTAAAAAAATAAAAGATAAAAATATTTTAAATACAAATATTTTTTATTTATTTATTAATTTTATCTAATAATTTTTTATATAAGATTATTTAGATAAATTTATACTTTACAATTAAGAAAAAATAACTCATATATTTTTCAATATATTCTAAAAAATTTAACAAATAATTTGATAAAAATTTTGAAATATTTCATAACCTTATATTGACTATAGATATTTTGATTTAAAAAATATTTTAATATTATCTTGATATAATTTTATCTTATTTATTTTAATAAAATTTACTAAATATATAATATTATATATTAATGTTACATTGTAAAGTAGGAACAACTAAATGCATCTTCTTAAATGAGAGGAAGGAGCTAGAAAGACAAAAGAGAGAGGTAAGGCCATCTCCAATGAAGACATCAAAACACCACACCATTTTGGTGTGATGAACATATGGCGTCCCATTATTCACCCACGGTATTTATGCTGTGGGAAATTATGGCTAAATTACCCCTCATTTTCGTGTAAAAAAATATTATTTCTATTATATCCTCACTTAATTTTATTTTATTGATTTTGGTCTTAATTTGTGTATTTAATTTGACCATTATTTTTAACAACATAATAAATTAAAATTAAGTAAAAAAAATTATAATTATTTAACAATATAAAATAAATTATTCCATAAAACTTAAAAAATTAAGAATAATATTTTATGTAAATACATGTAAGTTTTTTTTTACATATTTAAACTACAATTACTTAAATAATTAAATAATTTTTTAAAATAAATTAATTATTTTGAATTAAAGAAATAAAAAAATAGAAATAATACTATTCATTTGGTGTAAATTTTAGTGTAATGCGTTGGAGATGACTTGATAAGATTATGTAATTTGTACCATTTTAGTGTAAAAGTTGCACCATTTTGAAATTTTGGGTTGGACGAAAACCAACTCAATTCCAATTTCTTTATTTATCATAAATCCTATATCGGAACACTCATCGAGACTATATCATTTTTCTTAGACAATTACGCTCCCAGACATTCCCTACAGTCGATTCAGTACTTATAATTACTATCAAGTCAATTTTTCGGTATTCTAAACTTGCTTAAATTACGTGGCAAGCTCACGAAAATATGGGTTCTTACATTTTCCCCTCCTTGCAAAAATTTCGTCCTCGAAATTTGTCATATGTTCTAAATCTCAAATTTTCATCTTCCAAATTAGCATCTGACTTATCAACTAACTAGGGAAGAACATATCTCATTATCTTATTTCAAATAAACTGGTTGTAGCTCTTCACAGGCAATCACATTTCCCAAGAAAAACTATACCGTTTATAATCCTCTTAATCACAAGCTCTGGCATGTGTATCTTATTCAAAACTTGATAATATCATTGTGCATCTCAAAATCAGAACTCTTGGGTTAACCATGCTTATTAATCCCTAAACAAGTACACTAGTCAACCATACACGCCCTTCGAATTTTTTTCTTTTAAAACCCAATTCACATAACTCGGTCATTGGGCCACAAGTCTCAACTCAAGCTTCCATCCAAACTGGTACACACATCATCATAATGAGCCCTCAGATCTCATATCATCAAATTTCAATTTACTTTCACTCAGTCATCCAATCGATATCTTTATTCATGTTACTTCTCTAATGCCGAATTTCTACGATGTCATTGATCTTGCTTTGATATTTTTCCAATCTTAACACCAAAGTCCATGATTGATACATCTTAACTTCTATCAAATTGATCCTCAAAGAAATATTTATATTTTTTTTTTCCGTCATCAAACTATTTCATGTAAAACATCACAATTATACATCATCACATATCTTATCACATAGGTTGTTTCATAGGCTTTTAGACTGCCACAACAAGTTAGTGGTCTTACCACATCACCTTGGTTATCACATGTCCTCGAAGTTAGCTATGCCTCACCTTAAGTCATCTCAAACTTAATCATTGATTGATCTAATGTATACAAGATTTCTTATAAACTGTTGTGCCCTCATTTTTGTAGGTATTCATCACCTGATATAATCTCAAGTTTCTGTTAATTGACCACAATCATCTTCTAATAATGTCATATAACTATCTCATCAAGAAAATCTTTATAATTTATTGATAGATTCTATCTGTCTCCAATTCTTCATTTCGTAATTTAATTTCTAATATCAATCAAAATCTAGCAATGTCTTCCAAATTTAGTAATGCTAATATCCTTACATCGTCTGCATATAACATTTGTTACTTAGTCGCCATACTAATACCTATTCATCCATATACCTATAACTTAAATAAGTTCTCACACTTTTCGAAGTGATCATCAAATAACATTTTATATCCTCGGATTAACCATTTGATGCTCAAATTGCTCTAATTAATCCTCGAGTGATAACATTTCATATCAACTGACTCTAATCATGCTCGATCCTTTTTTAGAATTACTCAGGTTACCAATCTTTGCTTGGACTAACCTCTTTACAAAACTTTTGATTCGTCTCCCGAAATCTATCAGGACATCCGACTATAACACCCCACTTTCTAAGTCAAACTTTACTAAGTCTCCAATTATCAATTCGCTCTGATATCAACTGTAACACCCCACTTTCTTAGGCATGTTATAACTTAGGACAATTCTGGGATAATCAATTTTTTTTTTCTAAAACTATTACTAAATCATATCATTCCTCATATCCATCCCAAAATTTTCTTACATCTATCTTGAAAGAGAACCATGATAAATATTAAATGCAGACGTTAGAATCGAACTTAACATCTTAACATTAATCATAAATCAATTCTTACATTCTCGTTAACCATAAATAAGGTTATACATCATCATCAACTATAAATAAGACTATACATCATCATTCTTCAAAATGTTCAAAATTCAAAGTAGCAGAACTTAAATACATGGACTACATAACATACATTCAACTCATTATGCACCTTGTTAAGTGTCATTTCATGTCTCATTCATCCTCGTTTCTACTACAATCTCCATATGGAACCTTTGAATATTTTAGAGGCAAATCCTAAGTTAGATGATGAATCATCTAAGTAAGGGAACAAAACATTTAATGCTCATGTATGTATGCAATACACATAACACCATAATTCTCATGTTTGAGTCGATTGCACTTTAAGATTACCTTCCATTTTTACAGTTTCCTTGCCAAATCGAGGTGTATGGGTCCATCTTTGGCAAAGCAACCGCGCTAGTACCTAATTCCAAACCTATGCAACATATGACTGTAAAACTCATCATGCTCATATGCATATTTCATAAATCAAAACATATAAATGCAATCTACATGACATATTCACATCAAGGCATGACAACATGATAAAATCATTTACATAAAATTGGATTTTGGGTCAAACCACTTATAAATCAAGCATTTTCATAAAACTAAATTCAGTTGGGAAGTACCATTTACCTTACAAAAAAGATAATTTTGCCCCTATCGTAATTTTACCTCAAAATTTGCGTCGGGCTTCCAATCGTACTCAATTATGAACCTTGACGTACCCTGGACATCATAATTACTTAAGAAAATCAGATTTCTAATTTTCTCTAATTTTTCTAATTTCTCTCATTTCCTCTAGATTATGAAATAAATACTTTCTCATAAAATTTTTTCAATTCTCTTAACAATAGTTCCTAAAATAATATTCCTAAGCTCTAGAAATTTTCTCATAATTTTCAGAATCCGTGTTCTATTTATTTCTCATTTTCTCTTTGATTTTCAAGCATCTATTGCCTCAAAATCCATAATAAATACCAATCATGCATTTCTCTTCCAATTTCATCATCAAAAATTCTAAAATATCATTATCATATTTCTGGAATTTTTGAAGAAAATTTTAAAGATAACTCACCTTTCCACGGAGCGATTCGGTATTCTTCTATACTACGACAAAGTCTCGATTTGCGTATCCAATAATGTTTTCTGCTAAAAATTTTCACACAAACTACTAAATCCAGCTTATAGGATTTTTCTAAATTTTTTTGATATTTTTCTCTATATATTTCTTCTCATTTTCTTTTCCTTCTTTTCTTTTCTTTTTTCTCTTTTCTTCTCCTATTCATTTATTCCTCCATCATCTTCTTCACTACGCGTGACCTACAATTTGCGCACGGCTCCTACGCACTAGCCCCGCCACCGCCTACGGCTTCTCACCGTCTTAGACGCTTGCCCCCGACCTTCGCCACCCGCCTCAAGCCGCCTCGCACGCACACACCCACCCCGGACGTCCCCTGCCTCGTGCCTCCAGCTTGGTAGCGACTGTCATGGTCATGTACTGCTGTGATAGCCATCTTCGCATTCCACCTCCGACCTCACTAGCCACCACTGACTCACCTCCGCCGGTCGCACCTCACTGCCTCAACTTACCAGCCCACAGCTACTTGCTGGCTGTCTGCCATGGCTATCACTAGCTTACAGCCTCTTTCGGCCGACCTCCTCTCCCTCTCTATCCCTCTTCCAATTTCTCACTCTCGGTCTCTCTCTCAAGCTCTACTCTTTGATCCCTCGGCCAAGCTTGTAATACCCAAGAAATTCTAAAGGACTCAAGGGTAATTTATCTTGGGGTAAAAATAGAATTTAAGGATTAATTGAGGGTATAACAGTAATTTATTACCGTATAAATGACTGAATCGATTGCCGGGAGTACCCTGGAGCCGAGATGCCAAAGGAAAATAATGTGGCATTAATGAGCATCCCGAGATAGGATTTATGGTGCCGAAAGAAATGAGATCGGGAACAGTTTTCGGTACAGCTAAAAAGGCCGCTGCCAATTAGGCTGCAATACCGAATTGTCATAGACAACTTTTCGGAAATCAACGGAAGCTTGATGGGGCTTCGGTTTTTCATGAGGAACAACCCTTCAGAGGTTTCAGGAAGAAACGAATGGGTTTAGGGCCAAAACGAAGATTCGGGCCTAAGTGCAGTTTTTAGAAATTGCTAGAGGGAGGTCGAAACAAGGTTGTTTTGGAATCTTCAAGGGTCAAAATGATGTTTTAGGTCTTGAGGGGCCTAAATGAAATAAAGGAAAGTTGAGGGGTTAAGTGGAAATGGGCTAAAATGAAATAGCTAAAAACTGGAGAGGCCAAAGTGTAATTAAGCAAATGTTTGGCCAATCACCATCAAGTCTCCGGTCGTCGATTTCGACCGATCCAACCGTAGGG
Organism: Diospyros kaki; assembly: GCA_036245055.1. Lineage (NCBI taxonomy): Eukaryota > Viridiplantae > Streptophyta > Magnoliopsida > Ericales > Ebenaceae > Diospyros > Diospyros kaki. Next base: position 10,408,428 of record BSEG01000010.1, read on the forward strand.
ATGGCACGAGGCTTGGTCGGGGAGGATTTTTTGAAAAGGGATTGGCCTGGAAAGACCACTCGAGTGGTCGGATTTTGAAGGAAAAGCCAACCAGAAAATTGGTCGGTTGGTCGCGCCTGCAAAGGGCTTTCTTGGTCGGCAAGGGCCGATTCTAGGGCCATCTAAGGGAGGTAGAGACTCTTTAGAAGGTGTATGAAGCGGCCAAAGGCAGTGGATCGTTCGGTTTTGGCTATAAATAGCCGAGAGTTGGCCGAGGGTTTTAAGCATTTTTGAGCTTCAAATTGAAGGCTTTATCGAACGAATTGATACTCCATTTTAAGGGGATTTTGAAGACCATGAGAGGTAGAGCAATTCTGGAGAAAATGAAGCATTTTGGTTGAGGTTTGGTGGCGTTTCGAAGCTCGCCGGAAAACGGTGGCGGTGCGCCTGACCGAGAATTCGAACGGCCGGTTGGCCGTGCTCCGGACCTCCTTTCGAGCTCAAACTTGGTCAATAGGATTGATGGAAAGAGGGCTTGAAGATGGTGGAGTCTCCTCAAATCGCCGGCGACCGGAACGCCAGAGAAGACGACCGACACGTGGCATGCACGTGCTGGTCTTCACGCGCGCCCAGTCGTCCTAGCGCGTGCTAGCGCGTGGGGCCTTCGAAAAATCTGCAAAAAATGTTAGAAAATCAAGAAAAATATTTTATGGAGGTTTGTGCAAAAAGATTGGGATTTGGGATTCCCGATGTCTCAGTTTCTGCACCAAAGAGCCTCGTTTTGCGTGAAAACGCAATATCCGGGTAAGTTCAATATTTTTCCTTGAAATTTCATAGCATATAATGAATTGTTGTGAAGTTAGATTTGAGGAAATAGTCTCTATGTATTTATTGGGATTTTTAGAAGAAAAAATAAAGGAAAATAGGAAATAAAAGGAAATAAATGGAATATTGAGGATATTTAGTAATTAAATATTATTTTATGATTGAGGAGATTGAGATGATGAGGTTGGTGCAACTTTTGAGAGTTGGCACGAAAATCGAGGCAGGGTACGCATATCAAGGCGATGCACGCTTTTCAAGGTGTCTTGATCTTTGGGCAAAGGTGAGTGGTATTCTCACAAGAACTTATATTCATGATATGATTGTTATATATGCATGTTATTTATGAATTGCAATATTCATTTGTCATATTGCATTGAAAGTCGTGATATTTACATTGCACGATATTATTGTCATATTGAAACTTGTGCATGGGGTTGGGATGATACCCTCAGAGTGTAGCCGTAATTCCCCTAGGGCGTTGAGGGAATAACGTTAGGCCTATCCCGCAGAGGTTTGGGATTTGCCTAGGATTCCTAACCGGGCTGGAGAGGCCTGGGAAGTTACATTATGGGTATATGTTATTCATGTTATTGCATCATGCATCATATATATGTTTTTGGACCCTCACTAGAAGTTTTATCTTCTAATGGGTTATGCCCCTAGAACATTCAACGTTCCAGTTGAGACTTGCAGTTAGGGCAAGGAGCAGGTTGAGATATGACGGCACGTGATAGCGTGGCCGATGGATTCAGCAGGATTCCAGTATTTAATTTATTGAGAAATGTATCTGATGTATGCTCGAGATTTCATATGATTGCACCTAGGGTGTTAGATGTTATCTTGGGAGACGTGTATCAATGTATTTATGTAATGAAGGATTTGATGGTAATATATGGTACGAATTCTTTATGATATTATATAAAGTGAATTCAAGTATGTACCGTATCAGGTTTCGATTAACGCTTCCGAATTGTGAATGATTTACTGGGGGGTTTCCCTTTGAGATAAGGTATTTATGTATGAGAAATGTATAAGCAAAAGGGATTATGTATGTATACGATGGACCCCAGCATAGTGGCACGCCCTACGATGGGATGGGGTGTTACAAAGCTCTCTCTCTCTCTCTCTCATTGTTTCACTCGGCCAAGCTCTCTGCCAAGCGCCTACAGTTCATACACACACACACAGATATATATATATATATATTACATACTTACCATCTATCTTATCTCAGATTTCTTAGCTTATCTATTCCAAATTTTCCTTAAATCTTGTCGCCCACTTTCCCTCAAATCCGGCTGCTAGTTTCCTTCAATTCTTGCTGAAATCTCAGCCGCCTCACACACGTGCGTGCGTACAGTTATATATATATATATTTATATCACTTTATATTTATTCCATAATAATAAGAAAATTACATATTTAAATTTCAAGATTCATCTCTATTTCACTTAGGTAATTCTCTAATTGCATTTACATCATCAAATGACCAATTAATTTGCGTTACAATACAATAAATCTAAAATTAATAATTCAAGATTTACTCAATAAGGACGATTTCATCTTTGCGCCCTCACGGGACATTTCTTTCATCCCGAAACCACCACAAAATCGATCGTTATGAAAAATCGAAGCCCTCTCAGGGTTCCATTTATTTTTCGAAAGTCCCTTACAATGATTTGATTTTTCAACCTAATGTAATACTCCAAGAGTCTAGAGAAAGGTAGTATATATCGAGGATAAGTAAGGAAGGAAACAACACTAGCTGGATACCTTTTGGGTTGAATATAGCCAAAGAACTCCAGGGTTAAGCGTGCTTGAGCTGGGGAAGTTCAAGGATGGGTGACTCCTTAGAAGTTCGGTAGGCCCATCAGGGTAAGTTATTCTGATCCTTCCTATTGCTTGATGCGGGATGTTACAGGTGGTATCAGAGCCGACCTTTGGTGAAAGCGATCTGATGAGAGCGGGGAGTGGCGTCGGGGCTCGAGAGCCTGTATAATGAGCGGCTTCTGGCAGGCTTCTAGGATGGCAACCCTCAAAGGGGATAAGATCTGAGACCAATTGTAAGGTCGCATGACGAGGATGTCATGTGCTCAAGGGGAGGAGAATGTAATACCCCAAGAGTCCAGAGAAAGGTAATATATATCGAGAATAAGTAAGGAAGGAAACAACACCAGCTGGATATCTTTTGGGTTGAATGTAGGCAAAGAACTCTGGGGTTAAGTATGCTTGAGTTGGGGAAGTTCAAAAATGGGTGACCCCTTGGGAAGTTCGCGTAGGCCCATCAGGGTAAGTTGTTCTGGTCCTTCCTATCGCTTGATGCGGGATGTTACAAAAGAGGCTCTCCTAAAGCTATGTGAGTCCTGGAAAGTAAGATTTAATTATTTTGCACATTCGAGTGGCTGGCTCGTTTTCAAGTTCGAAGATGAAGTCTCGAGGGAAAAGGTCTTGGCTGGGGGCCCTTATGCGATGTTTGGAAGGCCGTTGATGCTGAAAGTGATGCCAGCGTACTTCGATTTTGAGGATACAAGTGTATCTACCATGCCGGTATGGATCAAGCTTTCGAGTCTCCCCCTTGACTACTGGAATCCTTCAGCGTTAAGCAAGATTGCCTCGAAGGTCGGGATACCTATAGCGTCGGACAGAATGACAGTCACTGAAGAACATATATCGTTTGCTAGAGTTCTTTTTGAGGTTGATGCTGCTAAGGACTTGGCTCGTTCCATCAGCCTTAGGCTGCCAAATGATAGAAACAAGGACCAGAAGGTGTTGTTCGAGGTTGAGCCTAAGTATTGTTCAGTTTGTAAGTTGGTTGGCCATTCCCTCGAGGGATGTAAAAGACAGAGGCTGGTCCAGGTTGGTAGACCTAGTAAGGATGGCAATGGGGTTGGAGTGGCTTCGATTGCCCCCTCCTCGCACCCTCAGAGAAGGTGATTGTCACACCCCAACATTTTGAAGGCTCTAACTAAAAATTTTAAACAAAGATAATGTCAATTTCCCTTACTTTTTTTTACATAAAAAATGCAGCAGATACAAAATAATTTTTCATACATAATTTAGGGGCTGACATGACCCAATCAAAAGACCTCAAAAGGGAATAAAAACGCTAACACCCTCGTTTCAGCATATCCTCAAAATTCTTAAGGTTGGGACGATCTTGTACACGTGCACCTATACACCAATATCTTAGCCCTCCTAGGCTCACCTAGCCCCAACCACACACATACCTGGAATGATGCAAATAGAAAGGGGTGAGTCGCAAGACTCAGTAAATATAACAAGGGAATCAACATACATCATATGAAGAAGGCATGGAAACGATCACAATATCATAGGGCTCTTAAGCCGGAGTGTAAAGGCATCATAAACATGAGGATAGACAAGAAACAACTAAAAGTTAAAGGACACATCACCAGATCCCAAACATAAATCCCCAAAATATAGTGCGATGTCACATGCCTATAAATAACAATTGACACATATGCCATGCCATTGTACTATGCATTCCATGCCACACTTTTCACGAAAACAGTGATCATTTATCCACTCTAATTAATTGTGTATGCCATATGCAATAACACACATACCACGAGTTAAAAGTAAAGAGAAATGCTATAATTATAATTTGAACTATTATCTCATGGATTTACCGCTGCATCATGTCTCTTGTGGATACACTGCTGAATCATCATAAGATATCTCTCTTGGACCAAAGTCCCTCTCGTCACCTGATCGTCACCAGGCGAACGTACTCTTGCCCGTGCACATTCACTTTTGACATCATGAATTCCTCATGAAAAACAACAACTTAATGCTCACACGTGATAAATCATGTGTGTAAATATCCCATGCAATAAGGTGAGCATGCTTTTTTTACACATCATCATGCACCTTTAAATTCACTTTTCATGTAAGGCCACACAAATATACACTGTGTTAAAGGTGGGTGACTGACAGTCCCTGGTCCGTCTATGGTTTGTCACTACAGTCAATATTTGACACCTATACATCCAATGATCGACCATCATGACTTAATTGTTGACAACTAGTAGCTTATACCTCACACCCTTAACTATTCTTGGGTAACGATCTTGCGAGGAGGGACAAATCTCACGTATATTGAACCTAACAATAAAGCATCATTCCTTTTTAACTAGGAGGGTGAAACAAAACCCTCACAAGAAGCATAAGTAGGGCTCATCATAAATTAATAAAACCCCTAACTTCTAGTTAGAATTACTTGCGGGTTTAAAATGACTAAAGAAAACTTAATCGCGGAGATAAGCAAAATAAACTTTCAAAACATGATAAGTGGAACTTTCATAGAATACTTAAGAGCCAATAGGAGCTTGCAAAAAAATAAATAGAAGCCAACAGGGACTTGCATCTCAAAACAATTGAAGTGCAAGGAAACTTGCCTTAGAAAACAATTTCTTTGACTGCGAGACACAAGCAGATGTCACTAACACGACTCCAAGATCCTTTCATAAGACAAGCCCACAATCATTTAAATCAAATATTGCCACAGATAAACCCCATTTAATTTCATCTACTTCTTATACTTACTGGACGAACACTATATAAATTGCTTCTAGTTCTCTGAGGTTTCCTCTAATTTCCAGCCACTGCCGAGGCTTCTTATCCAATTTCTTCTCCTTTCCCACGTTATTCTTCATCTCTAGGCTGCTCACTTCACCTACAAATTACTTCCTTGGGCTTTCTTCTTTAACAATTTATACCCCAATTGCCTTGATATTTTGTTAACCATTATTACCCATCAAATCAATTAATTAACTTTCTGCCCAACCCACATTTTAATCTCCTTAGTCAAACAATCTGATCAAGTTTACTTGGCCAAAATTGTATTGAAATTGGTAACATCAGACAGGTGTGCGGGAGCTCCCGTGAGAAGGACCCAGGGCGTGCCAAAATGGCGCCTGGTTTGCTGGGAAAAAATCCCAGCAGCTTTTTCCCCTTCACCTTTGCCGTGTTTCAAACGCCAAACCTACGGCTCCTGTACGTGTGCGAGTGGCCATACCACCTTGCTCATTCTTCATTAATATATATGTTGAAAATTATATTTACTTTGCTCCCAATCCCTTGCTTGGAGAAATTAAAAATAGCATAGCATCTTGCACGACTCGAACCCTTAACCCATGGCTGCCCATATGAGCCTACAACCAACTCGCCTACAGGGCTTTGTGGCATGTATAGTGCACGCACTACAAGTCTCAATTTTTGAATCTCCCCACTAGTTAAACATAACTCCCCAACGTTACATGTGCCATAATTGGGTCCCTTAACTTTTTACTTCCATCCCACACACTCCTATTTAAATGCTCACTTCCACAAATATAGATATAAATACAAATACAAGAAGTTTCACAAAACTATCATAAACAAAATAATTAATATTCCTCTTACACTAGCTTAAAAACTTTCCATTAAATTTCTCGAGCCCACAACCCATAAATAAATCATCTTTATTCCAAAAATTTCTAATAATTAGTCCATCCCAATAATTGTTTAACTCCACGAATATCCAGCACACCATAAATAAATTATCATCCCCCACCGATTAGCCACTGCACTTGAAGTTCCTTTAAACCACGCAAGGTCTTCTATTTTCCCTCAAGAATAACCATTGTAAATATAGAACGTAGCCACCTTGTTATTGTTAAGTCAAGTTGCTCCAATCAACATATTGTGTATTTTAATGTTTAACAAAATATAATTTTAGTAAAATTATTTTTGGTATATTTAAATCCCCTAATGGATTTTGGATATGTCTTATGGTGGAAAATATATTTTAAGTATTATAATATTTTGTATATCAAAATGAACTAAGAAATGTTATTTGTTCTAAGCGGAATATTAACACATTATAAGAGGACTCATAAGAAAATGTTTTCATTTTGGAAAACTATCTATCGGTATTTTGATAGATAATATTTATTGTTGTTAAAATGATTTTTAATGAATTTTTCAAAAAATATAAGGTATGTATTTTGAAAGTGGTAAAATCACTAAATCCCGAATTTGTATTAAAACTAAAAGGATTTATCGGCTTTGCAGGCTCTTCTTATGGAGATCGCATCACCCTCTCGTCCTTTGGAAGGATGTTTGTCTTTTGAGGATGGAAGGTGGTTTAGGGCTCAAGAACTTGAAGAGCTGGAACTCAGCGCTGATGATAAAGGTCTTATGGAATATCCACATGAAAAAGGATTCTTTTTGGGTGCAGTGGATAAGTCATGAGTATCTTAGGGATGATTCTATTCCCATTACTCAAGAAGTTGGCAATCATAAGGGATGAGTTGTGCCTTAGTAAAGTCTCTGCGACTGCGGCTATTTGAAAATTCAACAACTTGGACAATAGGGGCAGGTTGGATACTACTGGTGTTTATGAGTATTTTCGACCGAAAGGCCATAGGAAGCTTGGGCACTAGACATATGGAGTTCCTGCATAATCCCAAAACACTCGTTTATCCTGTGGTTAGGAGCTAAATCGTGTCTACTTACCAAAGACAAGCTAAGGTATCTAGACATTAATCCCTCGTGTGCTTTTTGTGGTTGTATTGATGAATCGGTGCAACATATATTTCTTCTAGTGTGTGTTGAGTGCGAACATTTGGAGGCAGATCCGGGCATGCCTAGGCATCTTTAAGAGTGTGTCTTCAATCCCTCATGCCCTTAAATGGGTCAAGAAGGAAACTAAAGGGACTTCTTGGCACAACAAAGCCAAAAAAATTAAGCTACCTTGTACTGTTTACCACATGTGGACAGCAAGGAATCGATTCATTTTTTAAAGCCTTAGACTGAATGTGGACAACATCATCAAACGGATAAAACACATGTATACATGGTCATTTTTACTTTGTATCCTCATGTTTTAGTCCAGTATGAGTCTATTGCTTTGGGTCAGTAATTTCTATATCCTTCGTTTGCCTGGATATGCCTAGTGTTTCCTATACATTTTGATCAATATATGCATTTACTTATCGATTGAAAAAAAAAAAGGATGCACGTGAATGTTTTAATGGAATAGGAATTTATTCTGATTGCATCCATAGCGACAGTGACAAAGGCTACCAACCAAAACTAAAGTAAAATATATATCAATTAAAGTTATGATATAAAAATTTAAAAATATTATCACATAACTCTTAATAGATTTAAAAGTGTATTGATTAATATTAATTATTCTATAATTAAAATTTTATGTGACAATATTAACACAAATTTATGATAAAAGTAAAATAAAACTCATCAAATATTTAAATCTTGTTAATATATTAAAATAGGATAGTTTGTCAAATTATTTTGTCAAGTGACAATCAATGGTGAGATATTTTCCTTCCACAACTTACATCAAAGGAAAGATAGTGGCAATATTATAGTTAATGCTTTGGTTTGATAAAATATATTTAATTATTTATTGTTTCAATACTAAATGAAACATTTAATTTCATACATTATTAAACGTTTCTTCACAAAAACCTTTCAAAATTCTACAATTTTTATGCAAAGTTCCAATATAGTTAATTAATGGTATGAAGTGTAGTGATAAAATATATTTCAATATTTAATAATTTATTGTTCCAATGTAATAGCTTTTGTGTATAAATAAAAAATTCATATCAAAATTTTTTATTTTTCATAACACCTTCATATTGCAATTTATGAAATTAATATTTTTTTAAAATATAAATGAAATAGTTGATTTTGTTAATCAAATTAACACTGGCAAGACGCAATAGAAATTAAAGGCTTTGGGAGATTTCATATTTTGAAAATAAGTTAAAAATCTATAGCATTAGGATTATTTTCACGAATGAACAAGTTTTTTTTTTATAAATTTAATATTAATTGTTAATATAATATCTTTTGTTTTTGTATAAATTATTTAAAATTTTGTCGCCAAATTCATAGGGTGGAAAAATTCATGCAATAATCAAGCATTCGTTGGTTCAATCTTTCAAAATATTATTTCATTAAGAATAATTGTATTTTATGTATAATTTTATAATTGAATACAAACAAGAAAAAGCTAAATTTTATGTCAAAAACTAACGTAGATGTTGCAAGTGAAAATTGTCTCTCTTTAAGTTACCGAATCAAAATAAACTCAAAAGAGCTTTAAGCCAGCCCCTCCACTTCAAGCAAGAATGCCAAATCTCGTATTAGTTAGCGAGAATGCCAAATCTCATATTAGTTAGCAAGAATGCCAAATCTCATATTAGTTGGAGAATGCCAGAATGAAACAACAGAAGGTGAATCCCACCGCCAGAGCCAGGAGTTGTACTGTTGTACAAAAGTACTTCACAGCAGCAATGGGTCATGGAGTCAGCTGTACTTTAATTTTTTTTTCTTATTTTTTTAAATCTAGTGCCTTCCTATGGTCACTGAGTCACTCACCACTACGTATGAACATTCAACTTTCTCTGGAGCGGGGACGGTCGCGGAAAAATGACTATAAATAAGGGTCTCTGCCCTAGCAGTGTTTGTGTAGTATAGCCCTCTTGCTCATCCACTCTGCTCTACCTACCTGTTACATGTTCACTGTTTTAATATTTTTTTACATTTCTTTTATTATTTTTTTTATTTACGTACCATCACGAACGTCCTCTACTATTTAGCCCCACAATTTTACCAAAAGAGATAAATCAAGAACCCAACAACCAAATTTCGATCCCAGGTACACCCGCTAACGTGAAGATAGAATACCCATCTCTGAATCGTCTAGTGAGTGCTAGACTATGCCTTGGGAGCTATTTCTTTCTTATTTTCAAATGTCTCAACCAAGGTTGAAGGTACACGAATATGGACACGGACACCAACACTGACATGTGAAACGAAACAAATTTAAAAAATTAAAATACGAGAATAAAATAATATATATTATGTTATTATTTTTATATAATTATGAAAAACATAATTCATAAATATAAATTCCAAACAATTATATAAATAATTAAAATAGTTACAAAGAGTTCATTACTAAATCTGCGTGATAATATAAAATATAAATTACTTTTAAAAATTACTCAACTTTTTATAAAATAAAAAAAGAACAAATTTACGCAATGTCCCTAATTTTCTCATGTTTATAGGGTCAGAACACATAAATTCATAATTTTTTTAATTTTTTTTAATAAAATCACATATAAAACATTCCTGAAATTGTGTCAATACTGTGTTCGAATCCGACAACATGAACATGGACAAATTCCCTTTTCCAACGTGTCCGCGCTACTTACGTTTAAATTCTCAATTAATTAATTAAATACTCACATCATCCGTCGCAAAACCAAAAGCACCATTCACCCCTATCCTACCCATTTGTTTCCACACGAAAAAACTATATATCATGTTTTACTTTCCCGTCAATTTTACTTTCGCATAGATCTTAGATCTTATTTAGACTACATTCAGTTGTGATATTTTAATAAAATAAGATCTTAAACCAACAGCAAAATAAAATCCCTTGATTTAAGTGAAAGGGAATGTCAAATCTCATATTAGTTAGCGATGACATACCACATAAGTGTATACAATCTTAAACCCACCCACCAAACTGAATGCCAGATACATACAAATAGAAGTTGGAATATGCCAGAATTAAACAATAAGTTTCATTGGTACCCAGTAGAAGGTGAATCCCATCGCCGGGAGTTGTACCAGCGTACAAAAGTACTTCACAGCAGCAATGAATCATGGAGTCAGCTGTTTGCTTTTCCCATAATCCAAAATCCCAGCCCTCGACCTGCAAAATTAGAGAAACAAGGAACTAACTAGTCTTTATATGCTTGCAAATTCAACCAAAACAAGAAAACGACAGTTGTTTGCTTGCACCTCTTCAGTAAATCTGCAGCTCCTGGCAAGCCTTGCACTTCTTTCTTCAGTTGCTCAACACGTTCTCTCACGATGCGTTTACTTTCTTCTCCCTAAAAGAGAAATCAAGACAATCAGTTGTTTGCTTAGAATAACTCTTACCATTGTTCAGGAATCATCTTGTCTTTGCTCCTAAAGCTTCTACTATATTCACCTCTCCTTATTCTTATAGTGAAACAAATTTTTCTGTCAAATTCCACGGGCTCCCAGTTATTAGGGTTGCACTGGCCAGCAAAAGAACTTGGACCAGATTGTTTTAAGCTTCCCGAAATAGCCTCAAGTATATGTAAACATTAGCCACGTAAGGTGACTATGAACAGTCCTTGCTTTAGGAGCTGTAAAATTTTATGATTTCCAAGGTTAATAAAATAAAATGAGACATGAATGTACAGGAGGCAGGCTCGCATATAGTTTGCCTACCAACTCAACCAGACAATAACAATGACCGGACACATGTACTAGGAGCTGAGAGTAACCCGTTAAATGCAGTATACATTGGGGCAAATGTACCTGAGTTACATAACAAATGTTATTCCCGGTTCACACCTCAGCTTTAATATAAATATTCTTTGCTTATTAATGCTTAATATCTAGTACTGCTACAACTACGAATATGCCCGTGCTGGAGCTTGTTCAGTCATGAGGAATTCTTTTATATATAGAAGCTCAAATCCACAAAAAGACAATGATATTCTTACCACCTATCTGTGGCATAACTTGAACAGATTCATAAATAATCCGTATCCTAAGATAAATGATAACTGTCAATTTTGAAGGACCAACCAAATTACTTACCTTCTGCAGCATAATCATCAAATGTTTAATCTCATTCTTCTTCAATGATGCTAGATCCTGACACACATCTCCCACAGCAGTCCTGCATGTGAGTTGGTCAAAATAGGTAAATACCAAAACACAAAACACATGAATAACATTCTACTCAACCTCCGACCTATGCACTTAGCCAAAAAAAAAAAAAAATACCCAACCATGCACATAAACAAATAATGCTTAAGGAGCAGATAAGAGGAAAAGGCAAAACAGAGAATATGATGGGAAGGTCACAACAGAAATCATTGGGTAGCCAGCTAAGCCTTTATCCATATAAGCAATATAAGTCATTGTCCAGCCATCTGAACTTTTACAAGTAGTTGTGCTTTCTCCTGCTTTCTCCTTTATTCCTTTTAGATACACCTTCGTGATGGTCATAATGGAACTGTCTTTTAGCTTCAATTACTAGCAATTGTTCATGCAAGGTTTGATATTTTGTAGCTGGGGCACATTTAAAATATTTTACAAGCTTTTACTGATCATATGCAACCAACCACATATATCAAAAAGTTGTCTCTTAAGAATACAAGGGTAACAATGACAACTGATTAATAGAATGGCAGAATGCTCTCTCAGTAATGTTATATAATCAGTGTGTTCCAGTTAAAAAATATTTAAAGTTGGAATTTACACCTACAAGACCAACCAGATATGGGGACAAAATGCTGGCAATTGAAATGAGCATGAATGAATAATGGATGCTGAGATGAATGAGTGGCAAGAGAAAAAGGTAAAACATGAATTTGTCAAGGAATTGGAGGTACCATTAAGTGAGGAGATGAGGTCTTCATGGGCTAATAGACTCCCACAATTGCATCAGTGAGAAAGAACTGGCACAGCATGGGGGTGTGCCAAGGGCCAAGGGCCAAGGGCAGGGGTGAAACCAAAAAGACCATAGGTATCTTAACCATTGGTAATGAACAGTTAAATACCACTCTGGATAATCCATTGTGTAGATTGCTTATAAAGCTTGGGAAAAATTATCTTATTATATAGTATAAGCTGGAATAAATGAAAATATTCAGATCTCTGTATCTTAACCATTATTAATTCAATAATCTGGTAAAGTTATGTACACATCAAGGGAGATGCAACAAGAATTTCAAGTCACATAATAGTGTATACTTTGTCATGCTGATTAAGACCTTGTTTGGTACTGCTGTGCTTTATTGTGATGTGTTGTGAAAGTAATGTTGATAAAGTAGTGTTTGGTAACTGTGTTTATTAATGTTAAAAACAAGTAGTAAGTATTTGGTTAATATTTTATTGCTGTGATGTAGATTTGTAAAATGACTAAAAAAGACTGGGATATTAAATAGTTATTTGTAAAGTGGCATAATTATGAAGAAAGAGAATGGTCAAAAAAAAGTAAATAGCCTATTTAATGATTGTGGGTCCCATTAAAAGCTGTTGCGTTTTTTATAAAAAGTAGGGGGTGCCATGCTTTTGCTTAAAAGAAGCTTAACCTGTTTTTTGGAAAAATGCAGATGTGCTCTAAAAGCACGACAATACTTTATCAAACGGTGCAATTTCAAAAAAAGAAATTGATAAAAAAACTGCTATGCTTAAAAAGCATAGCAATACCCAACAGGCTTGCTTGTGGAAGAGAAAAATGATTTGCTGCGCAAGCATTTAAGCAACAATTCAACAATTGAAAGGCATGATCATTGAGCTATAAAAGCACCAAAGACTTATTAATCAGGTTTTAATATATATGAAGTTATATTTAAAGGAAGTTTGTTCATAAATCAAATTAGGAAGGTCTTCCAGATCCCATAGGACCCATTACTTGACAACCATCCAACTGTCCTTTTGCAACTATATGATCAAAACCAATTCATCAACCAAAGGTTACCATAGATGTGTCGAGCTTAAGGGTGTGCATTTTTTTGGTTTAACCGAACCGACTGAACTAGTCGATTCAGTTCGGTTTTGTAGCTTATCGATTAGCGGTTCGGTTAGTGGGTTGGCTGGGGTTCGGTTCGGTTTATCGGTTCGGTTTGATTCAGCCGATTACCCAAAAAACCGAACCAACCGAAGTATGGAACGCCGTCGTTTTGTGTTTAGAAAGAACCCACCCTCCCCAACCCTCACGCCTCATTGCCATTTGCCGTTCAATTCGAAACCCTAACCCCCTTTCGAGAGACTTCCGAAGGTTCAGAAAGAGAGAGAGCGAAACCCTAACCCCCTTTCAAACCCCGACCGTCGACGTTGCTGCCGTTCGTCGCCCTCGGTTCCTTTCCTTCGTCACCTCTGCCGTTCGTCACCCTTGGCTAATTCTATGTCTTCAACCTTCTCTGTGTAGATCAGAAGGCGAGCGCACTTTGCTCGAAACATTCAAAGACTGAACAACGCAGGAGGAGCAAGATTAACGAGTGGCAAGCACAACGAGCCTTCTATTTTGTTGTTTGCTATGTTATTATTTGTGTACATTAAACTGGAAGGAAAATGGTTCATTGCTCAGTGTATGGTTGTGATGATATATTTAATGTATTAGCTGTGTCGATCTCTGTCACATGGTGTCTTTTTAGTGAAATTTCGTGAATTAACTCGAACTTCTTGGTAGTCTACAATTTTTGTATCCAATGCTAAATTCCTCATTAAGTAAACTCTTGGTTAAGGTTCAAGAGATAAAACCCTTACAGAGGTGTTTCACGGGCATAGCTGGATGTTGGCTTGATTTAAATCTCTTAAAGAGTCTGTTGAAGGGATAGCCATGGAGACGATGGACAATTTTAATTAAGTCGAAGTTAGTTGAAACAATAATGTTATTGGTGAACCGTAGGTATTGGAATGTTTTAAGATTTTTGAGAAAACCATTTTCCAATGAGTGTCATTAGAAAATTCAGTTTTAAGCACTATGTTGTCAGAAGACCAACTTAGTTGATTATATTTGTTTTTCCCCTACAAAAGACTTTGAGGAAATAAATACAGAATGCGTTGGATCATCTTTGGTTGCTAAGTTTATTGTTTTGAAATAGCTGTGTGCCATGTTTTAAATGTTTTTTGTTCAATACATGTAAAAGTTTGCTTTGTTTTATATATAAGCTCAATTTTGGATGTGTTTTCTGTTCGGTTAGTTCAGTGTCAATCTCGGTTAATTCGGTTTTTGATTAATTTCAGTTCGGTTCAGTTCGGTTGTTGGGTAGGTTAATCGGTTCGGTTAGACCAATCTGAAAATCGGTTCAAACCAGTTTGGTTATTTCAGTTAGTGTTTTTTTTCAGTTCGGTCCGGTTATAGGGTTAGAGGCAGTTCGGTTCGGTTCGCTAAAAACCGGCCGGTTCGATTCAATTAAACCGAATGCACACCCCTAGTCAAGCTTAAGCCTGACAATGAATTCCTCCTAATTTGATGTGAATTAGGAAGACACAATAAGTAGAACAGAGAATTAAAGGGGGAAAGAGAGAGAGATTAGGAGGAGGAGATGAACATTCTCATTAATTCCTAGATGCCCCAATCCGAAAGGATCTATGGGGTTTTATACAAGCTGCCGGAAGGGAGGATTCACGCCAAGGCATCTTCTATAACCTCCTGTGGTTATAACAACCAGCTTCTACACCCTTCTATGGTTGTAACCACTTGCACGTGGCTACCCCTTAGATGTCACAAACATATAACAACAACAATTAAAGAAAAAATTTAAAAATCACACGGCAATTCACATGACAATCCCCCCCCCCCTTATAAATTTCTTGTCCTCAAGAAATGCTAAGAAGGCTCACAAACCAAGGAAACTGCTTGAGTAGATAAGGTAAGTACTCCCAGGTGTTGTTATCTGCATGGTTATTCTATCATTTCACCAAAACTTCTATGAGTGGTGCCCCTTGTTTGTTCACCACGCGTCTATCTAATATGGCCTCAGGCTCCATAGCTTTGTTAGCCTCCTTAGGAAGGAGGGGCAATGTAGGACTCATCAATTGTGTCCACACAATTTTCTTGAAAAGAGAAACGGGGAAAACATGGTGGATTTGTGAACTCTAAGGCGATTGCAAACGATAAGCCACCTTCCCAATCTTAGTAACAAATGGAAAGGGTCCATAATACAATGGGCTCAATTTAGACATTGCTCCTTGTGTGATGGACTCTAGATGAGGATACCTCAGCCTTAAGTAAACTTCCTCCCCCTACCGAAAACTCCCTTTCACTCCTCTTTTGATCAACAAACTATTTCATTCTATTTTAGGCTGAAGCTAACTCCTTCAACTGTTGCAAAACATTCTTCCTCTACTGTAAATATTCCTCCATTGTTGTCATGGTAGTGTATTCTCCAATAACTGGTAAGATAGGTGATTTGCATCCAAATAAGGCCTCAAATGGTGACATTTTGAGGGAGGTATGATGGTTGGAGTTCTATCACCATTGAGTCAGTGACAACCACCTATGCCACCCTGTAGGTTGTAAGAAACAAAGGCACCATAAGTAAGTCTCTAAACTTTGGTTCACCCTTTCTGTTTGTCCATCCGAGTGGGGGTGGTAGGTTGTGGACATGTTCAATTTGGTGCCTAAAGCCTTCATTAGCTCCTGCCACAACAGGCTAGTGAAGATTTTGTCACGATCTGATACTATAAACTGAGGAGTCCCATGCAATTTAACTGTTGAGTTATATGGTTATATTTATTAGTACACTTAGGGTTAATCTTATGTTAGAGCCCGTGGCCCATAACCCGTTGTATTTTGTATATATATAGGTGTATAGTCTATGAGTTTAATGTATGGTATATACATATTAAAAACTAGGGTTTTCTTCTGAAGTTTCACATCGTATCAAAGCCAAAATACAAACCCTAGCAACCGTCGCCGCCACCCACATCACTGACAACCACCGTCGGTCGTGTCGCCAACGACCGTCGTAGCCTGTAGTGCCACCGTCGTCGCCGCCCACTACATTCCGGTTACTTGCGCTACTGGTCTGCAGTGGTTCTTCACCATCCAACCACCGATCACACGCACAGCCATTGTTGTTGTGTTTGCCGGCCTCCGGTCTGTCAACTCCCGAAGGTCCATTGCCGTTGTCGTCGCCATGCACCGCTTCTCTCGCACTATTCACGGAGACGTTTTTGCTCCGATCTCTCTCTATAGTGCTCCGATCACAACACCGCCTTCACCATTGGACTCACCTCCTTCAATCCATCCTAGTCCCGGTGGTTTCGTCGCCATCCGTTGTCATCTGCCACCGTCGGTAACCGACATTCACCTTCTGTCGTCGCTCCAGCGCACCTCCATGCTTCATTCTCTGTCCAACCTTTCTTTTTGGCTTATTTAACCACTTTTGTCCAACACGGCCGGTACTAGTAAATCTAGCTCCTTCTCTGATATTCTGTCTCCCTCTCCAGCCATTGCTACAGAGAAATTGATGGGCAGTTACAATTATATCTCTTGGTCCAAGGCGGTTGAATTATGGTATATGGGTCAAGATTTACAGGATCATCTAACTACCAAAGCTAAGAATGTGACCACTGATAAAACTGAGTGGCAGAGAGCTGATGCTCTATTGTACAGTCTCCAGTAGCAATCAATTGATCATTCTTTTCATCCGATCTATACTAACTATACCACGTGCTATGAATTGTGGGCTTAGGCCAAGGCGCTATACACTAATGACATTCAACACATGTATCCAGTGGTGTCTAATCTGCTCAGTTTACGACACAGAGTTTGACTCTTCCTGATTTTCTTGGTCGGATGGCCTCTATTAAAGCTAAATTTAACTCCTTGTTACCTGCTGGTAAAATTGTTGCAGAAGATCTAACTCAGCGAGATACATTCTTCATGGTGCTCTTGCTGCCATTTGTCCTGAGCTTGCTCTTGTTCGTGATCAGATTCTTGCTAGTCCTACTGTATCTACTATGGATGAAGTGTATTCTCGTCTTCTTTGAGTTTCATATGTTCCTACAGTACCTCCCTTTTCTGCAGGTGATCATTCAATTATGGCTTCACAGGTTCAGAGTAGTGGCGAACAAGGAGGAGATCGTGGTAATCGGGGCAAACGCCCCAAGTGTAACTACTGTCACAAGTGGGGGCATACCAAGGAACAATTTTATAAGTTGCACGACCAACCTCTTCGTGTTAACGTTGCTCATGCTGATGGTTCTCGATCTGAGTCCTTTGATGGTCATCCACCACAATCTATCCTTCTCGCTGGAGCTAACTCTGATGAGTATCTCAAGTATAAGACGTCCCAACAATCCTCATTCACAGTTGCTTCTATTGCCCACTCTGGTGATTCCACTGCCTGTCTTGCTCAATCATCCTCTTTAGGACCATGGGTCCTAGACTCAGGTGCTTCTAACCATATCTCTAGTAATCCCCATTTGTTATCTCATTTTACTAATTCTATTTCTTTACCTTCTGTAGCATTAGCCAATGGGTCCAAAGCGGTTGCTAAAGTTATTAGCACTGCCAAACCCTTACATTCTCTGCCTTTAGATTATGTTCTTTATATTCCTCATTGTCCCTTTAATCTTGTCTCTGTTAGTAAACTTATGCGTGCCTTAAATTGTTCTATCACCTTTGATGATCATTCTGTTACTATCCAGGATTGTAGTACGAGACAGATGATTGGCGTCAGATGTGAGTCACAGGGTCTCTATCATCTCAACCTTCTTGCATGTCTTGTTGCTTGCTCGGTGACTGAGTCTCCTGCTCTTCTCCACAATCGTTTGGGACATCCTAGTTTGGCTAAGTTTCAGAAAATGGTCCCCAGTTTGTCGTCTTTTCATTGTGAGTCTTATCAACTTGGAAAACAGTCTCGCACTTCTTTTCCAAAGCATGTTAATAATCGGGTTGTGTCCCTGTTTCCTTTAGTTCATTTCGATGTCTGGGGTCCTAGTCGTGTCGTGTCTGTTTTGGGTTTTCAATATTTTGTAACGTTTATCGACTATTATTCTCGTTGCACATGGTTATATTTAATGAAAAATCGTTCTAAGTTATTCTCAATTTTTGAATCCTTTTGTGCTAAAATCAAAACGCAATTTCATACCTCTGTTCAAGTATTGCGCAGTGACAATGCCCCTGAGTATTTTTCTAATCCCTTTACTACCTTTATGTCTTCTCAAGGGATTTTGCATCAGTTGTCATGTGCATATACACCACAGCAGAATGGGGTTTCTGAGCGTAAAAATAGACATTTGATTGAAACTACTCGCACTCTTCTTCTACATCATCATGTCCCCTTTTGCTTTTGGGCTGAAGCTGTCCTCGCTACTTGCTATCTCATTAACAGGATACCCTTCTCGGTTCTTCAACATCAGATTCTTCACTCTCTCTTGTTTCCTAATCAACCATTATATATTCTTCCTCTCCATGTCTTTGGTTACACCTGCTTTGTCCATAACCTATCTCCAAGTCAAGATAAATTGTCTGCTCGGTCCATCAAGTGCATTTTTCTTAGTTACTCTCACTTTCAGAAGGGTTATCAGTGTTATTCTCTTAACACCCGCAACTATTTTCTTTTGACAGATGTTACCTTTTTTGAGTCGTCTCCTTTCTACTATTCACCTCATTCTGAGTGTCAACCCATTTCTGAGGCAATCCCTCTTCCCGTGGGTCTTCTTGCTCCCATTCTCTTTGTTCCTTCTTCTACCCCATTACAGGTTTATCATCGACATCATCAATCCAAAAGGTCTCCTCCCGGTGGAGATGTTGTTCCTACACCTTCTCCAGTGTCTCCTACTACTTCAGCGACTCCTGCTGCCTCACATCCTACTCTAGTTTCTCCACCTGCTACAGTCCTGCTTTCTGAGGATCTACTTCCTATTGCCCTTCGGAAAGGTACCCGTTCTTCTCGCAATCCTCACCCCGTTTATAATTTTCTTAGCTATCACCGTCTCTCATCTCCTTTTTGTGTTTTTGTGTCTTCCTTATCCTCTATTTCAGTACCTAAGATTGTTAGTGAGGCACTTTCTAATCCGGGGTGGCGACAAGCAATGGTGGATGAGATGACTACTTTACATTCCAACGGTACTTGAGATTTGGTTCCTTTACCCCTAGGGAAATCTCTTGTCAGTTGTCGATGGGTCTATACTGTCAAGATGGGTCCTAATGGGCAGGTTGATCGCCTTAAGGCCCATTTGGTTGCCAAGGGATATACTCAGGTTTATGGTCTTGACTATGGTGACACTTTTTCCCCTATTGCTAAGATGTCCTCTGTGCATTTGTTTCTCTCTATAGCAGCTGCCACTAGCCATTGTATCAGCTAAACATTAAGAATGCCTTCTTACATGGTGAGCTTTAGGAGGAGATTTATATGAAGCAACCTCCTGGGTTTGTTGCTCAGGAGGAGTCTGGGCTGGTTTGTAAACTCCGTTACTCACTATATGGGTTGAAGCAATCTCTTCGAGCTTGGTTTGATCGCTTTAATGTTGACATTCAAGACTTTGGTATGACTCGTAGTGAGTCTGATCATTCAGTTTTTTATAAACACGCATCACAGAGGAGATGTATATACTTGGTTGTTTATGTGGATCATATTGTTATTACAGGTGATGATCAGGATGGTATTGTTCAGTTGAAGAAACATCTTTTCCATCATTTTCAAACTAAGGACCTGGGATTACTTAAATACTTTCTTGGCATAGAAGTTGCTCAATCCAGTTCTAGTGTTGTTATCTCTCAACAAAAGTATGTATTAGACATTCTGGAAGAAATTGGGATGTTTGATTGTAAACCTGTAAATTCTCCTATGGACCCTAATATAAAGCTCTTACCAGGACAGGGGGAGCCTCTTGTTGATCCTGGGAGATACCACAAGCTAGTCAGAAAACTTAATTATCTCACTATCACTCGCCCAACATTTCTTTCTCAGTTAGTGTTGTCAGTCAATTTTTACAGTCTCCTTGCGATAGCCATTGGGATGCAGTAGTCTGGATTCTCAGGTATATTAAGGGAGTTCCAAGTAGAGGACTATTGTACGAGGACATAAGTCATACTCAAATAGTCGGATATTCTGATGTTGATTGGGCAGGTTCTCCCTCTGATAGACGGTCTACTTCAAGATATTGTGTTCTGGTTGGAGGAAACCTACTATCTTGGAAAAGTAAGAAGTAGGAGGTTGTTGCTAGGTTGAGTGCAAAAGCAAAATATCGTGCTATAGCCTTGGCAACGTGTGAATTTATTTGGTTAAAACAATTGCTTCAAGAGTTCAAGTTTAGGGAAATATCACAGATGAGATTAATTTGCAACAATCAAACTGTATTACATATTGCTTCCAATCTAGTCTTTCATGAGAGGACTAAACATATCGAGATAGATTGTCACTTCATTCGAGAGAAGATTTTATATGGTTGTATTATCACAGATTTTGTCAATTCCAATAACCAGTTAGCAGATGTCTTCACTAAGTCTCTCAGGGGTCCTCGAATTGAGTATATTTGTAGCAAACTTGGTGCATATGATATATATGCTCCAGCTTGAGGGGGAGTATTGAGTTATATGGTTATATTTATATAGTACACCTAGGGTTAAATCTTATGTTAGAGCCCGTGGCCCATGGCCCGTTGTATTTTGTATATATATAGGTGTATAATCTATGAGTTTAATGTATTGTATATACATATTAAAAGCTAGAGTTTTCTTCCTAAGTTTCACATTAACCACTTGATCCAAGAAGATCCTAACCACCTCCTGGGTTGTATAAGGATGTGTGAGCCCTATGAAATGGGCAAACTTCGTAAACCAATCAACCATCACCAACATACTGTCATTCCCTTCTGACTTAGACAATCCCTCAATGAAGTCCATAGATATACTAGCCCCAGCTTGGATAGGAATGGGCAGGGGTTGTAAGAGCCCCGAGTAGGCCATAGTTTCATACTCGCACCTTTTACGGGTGTCACAAGCCAATACAAACTCCTTCACCTCAATCTTAGTCTGGGCCGATAGAATAGTTGTCTTACCTGATGGTAGGTATTCTGAATTCCAAAATGTTCCCCCCAAGGGTGATTCATGTAAGGCCTATACGATCTTCCTCTTGAGTATCTCATTGTTCCCAATCACAAGTCTGCCTTGGTACCTTATCATTCCTCCCACCAAAGCATACCCATCCCTATCATTAGACTCCACTGCCAATTGCTCCAACAACTCCTTTACCTTCTCATCCCCCACATAGCTAGCCATTACTTCTTCGCACTACTCAAGAACTATAGTGGTTATAACTGCAGAGCTTCCTTCCTCGTGGCACCTTGAAAAGGTATCTGTTGCCACATTTTCTCTACCATTCTTGTATTGTATAGTATAGTCTAGCCCCATTAGTTTGTCCATCCCTTTCTTCTGCAATTGAGTATGCAATATCTATTACAATAGAAATTTCAAACTCTCGTGATCAGTTCTAATTATAAATCGGCCCCCCTCCAAGTAATGCCTCCATTTCTCAACAGCCATCAAAATAGCTAGGAACACCTCACAAATAATTAGCCCCATGTGTCTAGGGCGTTTGGCTTAGAAATGTCAATGGCCTTCCTTCTTGCATCAAGACTGCTCCAATACATGTGCCACACACGTCAGTCTCTAGAATAAGGGTTTGCTAAAATTTGGCAACCCATGGACAAGAACCTTACTCATAGCCTCCTTTAGCTTCTCAAAGGCATCATCTGCTTCTTGCCCCCAACTGAACCCATTCTTCTTTAAAAGCTCTATTAAGGGTCTACTGATAACCCCATAGTTCTTCACAAACCAAAGACAATTACCGGTTAACCCAAGGAACACCCTTAATGACTTCATCGTAGTAGGCTTAGGCCAAGCTATCATGGCTTCCACCGATATTATGTGCCCCAAATATTCCACCTGCCCTTCGCCAAAAGCACACTTAAACCTCTTGATAAAAAGTTGGTTAGACCTGAGGACCTCGAAGGTAATTCTTAGGTGAATCAGGTATTGATCAAATGTAAGGTTGTAGACAAGTATATTATCAAAGAATACTAATATAAATTTTCATAAGTAAAGCTCAAAGACATGGTTCATAAGGGCTTGAAAGGTGGCAAGTGCATTGGTGAGCCTAAATGGCATCACAAAGAATTCATAGTGTCCTTAGTGTGTTCTAAAAACGATTTTAGGGATATTCTAATTTGGTGATAACTTGAGCGTGGGTGAAGTTTAGAGAAGCTAGCATGATGTAATTCATCTAAAAGGTCTTCAACAAAGGGTATGGGAAATTTGTCTTTAATGGTCATGGCATTAAGTTGGCAATAGTACACACAAAAATGCCATGATTTGTCCTTTTTCTAGACAAAAGAATGGGTGAAGCAAAAAGACTTTGGCTAGGTCTAATTATGGATTGGTGTAAGATTTCCTGAACCATTTTTTCAATCTCTGTCTTTTGGTTTGGGGGATAATGGTATGATCTAATGTTGATGGGTTCAGCATTAGGTTTGAGATTTTGATGAAGTGGTCAAACATTCGAGTAAAGGGTAGGGTTGTAGGTTCTACAAAAACATCCTCAAATTCTACCAGCAATTTATCAAGTAGGTCTAGAAGGTGTACCTCATCATGTCTTCCCATAGGTGCACTGATAGTTAGGAGGAATTCTCCCTGCACTACATTGTGGTCACTGCCTTCATTTACTGCTTCAATAGAGAGAAACTGTGTAATCTGGGCTGTAATATCCCGAAAGAAATGTTTTGTAAACCTTGTGTATATAAAGGAAGTACGGAGTTTGATTTGAAAAACAATTTTCAAAGGTAGGAGGTGAAAGCGTAATATCCCAGAATTATTAGGGTGTAAGTGTAATTATGGGAAACTTAGGGAATAATGGTAGAAACCCTTTCCTTGGGGGAGCTTGGAGGAATTAAAGGAAGGTTAGGATGTTTTAAGAAAGGGCCAAAAAGTAGTTAGAATGAAACCTCGGGGCAAGGGCGTAATTTTTAGAAACTCACAACTAAACCATTGGAATAACTAAACTGGACGAACGGCTCGTTAAGGGTAATCATGAGGCACACTTCCCAAGGCATAAAAGTGGCAAGAGGTGGCAAGAAGTCATCATGAGGGCACAAATCTCAAGAGAAAGGTGGCGAACATCCAACGCCCAAAAAAGTCTATAAATAAGATGAGAGATTCATCCAAAATTCACAATCAAATTGGAGGGCATGAGGTAGATTATCACTCTCCAGAAAGTGGGGAAGATTCTAGTGGAAGAAAGGAAGGAAAACAGTGAGAAACAAAGGAGATCCAAGACCTGCCGGAAAATTCAAGGAGTCGCCGGAAAACTGGTACAAGCTGCTGGAAAACGTCAAGGTAAATTCAATATTTTTGGATAATCACGTAGAGAACGGAAATAGGAGTCCGTGGGTTCAAACGGGACCCAAAACGGACCTAAAATGACCAAGATATGAAGTTTTTAAACTTTGGTAGAGAAAATCCGTCAAACCGGGCGCAGGGAAGAAGGTGGCGTGTGCGGTACGCCAGCATGCTGCTGCGCATGACTGCGCATGGCCACCCTTCTAGTGGTGCGTGGCGGCGCGTGAGAGGGTTTTTCCCTCTGAAATTTTCCAGATTTCACCCTTTAACTACTATCTATCATTCTATGTAAAAATATTTTGGATTAGTAACACGAACTTTGCGAAACTGTAGCAAAACTGAACTGAAAACCCTGTGAACAGTACTTTGGCGAGGCTAACAACCAAGGTGAATGGTTTCTTGCATATTCCTTGCTACATGTTGATCATCTATTGAGTTGTTTGTCCTTGGATGTAAACCTACTCACTTGATTTCCTTGTATAGCATGTTTTCTTTACTTTTTCTTCACTACATGGCATGAGGCGTTGTGGCAAGCTAGTGGCCATCATTAGTGGCTCTATGGGGTCACATACCTGTGTTTGATGTGAGCATGACATGCGCGGGGGTGATTGCAACACCTCGGCATGGCTTCCACAAAAAAGGGATTTCACTTTGCATACGTGCATAACATACATGTTCTACTTCATTTATGAAACCATTTCACTTGGATAATTATTATCTAACTTGGGTTGATGCCCTTGGAACGTTCCACGTTCCAGGTATGTTTAACGTATCAGGAATTGAGGAGGCAAGCAAGGCAAGTGGCAAGGAAGTTATGGACGCTTAATGTTATTTGTAGATCTTGTAGCTTAATATGTAGTCTTGTTCGAGATGTATTCAACGCATTTTATAAGCTTAATGGATGTACTATTTAATGTTAAACTTAGGTACTACCTGAAAGAAAAGACTTATATGTGCTTATATTAGCCTAGGAAACCCTTTCAATTCTCTTGGCAGGTTCGATCCTTAGCTTTCATTGGCCGGGGTTTCCTAACATCCCTTAGGCAATTTATGTGTATATGCCTTCATGTAATATTTGAGTTGAGGGGGTGTTACATGGGCCCACTTACTCCTGAACACCTTTTGTAATCTTCTTCTTGTGATCATCTTACAAACTCCAGCCTCTTTTCCTCCTGTAAGAGTCATTTTCCTCCCTTCTTTCTCAAAGGAAACCTCCATTCTATTAAAGTCAAAACTTATGGGGCTCACTCCTTTCATCCAATCTACTCCCAACACAATGTCACAACCTCCTAGCTATAGGAGCCTCAAATCAACTTCAAATTCCTCCCCTTGCATTTCCCAATAGAAGCTCGTACATGTTGATTTGCTCACCACCCTGTTTCCATTGGCTACTATCATACTTAGGAGTTGTGTACCCATGAGTTGACATTTCAATCTCCTGGTTGTTCCCTCATCTAGGAAATTGTGAGTACTCCTACTGTCTATCAAGATCATGAGGCTGGAATCCTTCACCCTTCCTTCCACCTTGATAATCTTGTTATTTGTTAATCCTTTTAAAGTGTGTATAGAAATCTCCCCATTGTCTTCATCTCAATATTCACCAAGTTCACTAGTTTCCCCTTCCTCAATAAGATCTCCATCCTCTCCTTCTAGGAGTAGCAACTATCGTTTACATTGGTGTCCGGGATAATACTTATTCCCACACCTGAAGCACAACCCAACTTGCCTCCTCTGTTCAATCAGCCTCCCTCCTTACGGTGGCAAGTTATGACTAGAGCTTAGACCACCCAAACTCCTTAACCTGAAACTTCCCTTAACTAACTCCCCGTTATAACACTTGCCTCCCTAGGATGTTGTTCCCAGAATCACTCCCCTTGGTTGTTGCATTTGCTTCCTCATTAGAACCTCAACCACCATCTCCTACAACCTACCACTCTCGATTGCTTGCTCCATTGTTTGGGGTTACAACATTTTGACAATTGGTCGAAGCTCATCACTCAGACAACTCACAAAGCTGCACACAAAATAGGCCTCTGATAGGTGAGGATTGTGATTAATCATAAGTGATTTTAGTTCCTCAAACCTAAACTAATAGAACCTCGCTTCCCCACACTACTTGAGTTTCTTGAATTCCTATATCAAATTCATCATACTCTTCTCACCAAATCATTCACAAAGCTTTTCAGCAAACTCCTCGCAAGTACAATCTCCTCTTACTCTAGACCACCCTTGAAACCAGGCATCTCCTATATCGTTGAAGTATGTCATGGCCAAGGCTACCCTCTGCCCTTCAAGTATGTTATACTAATTAAATAACTGTTCACATTTTCTTAACCACCACCGAGGATTGATCTCTTCACATTAGGATCTCCATCCAGGGCATAGGAAACCCTGATTGATTGTGGATGGCATGGCCCTCCCATCTCCTATCCATTACTGCCTCTCCTTCCTCCCCCAGATCCACCTCAATTTCAGAGATCCCGGTCATACAGGTGTTCATCCTATGTCCAAGTAAGATAGGATATGTTCTCTCCCTAGGAGGAAAGTTGGGAGAAATTCTTACCAAGTTCTGGCGAATGAACATCACCATGAACTGCTGCAGCTAATCCCTGAATTGTACTCCCATCTCCTCCCAAATATGTGAAATGGCCCCATCCAACCTTCGTTTCAATCCTTCCATGGAACTATCCAACTTGCGATCCACCACCATGATAGCCTCATGATTTCGAGTAGATCTGATCTCCAATAGGTCGATTCTGTTTTGGAATTCAGTCAGAGTCGAGTTGAATTGTTGTAGCAGCGACTCGAAGTTTTTCATATGAATCCCTTCTGCCATTGATCCCGATCTTCAAGGATTAAGTCGAGAACCTGGCTCTAATACCAAAAATTGTCAGAGCTTAAGCCTGACAATGGATTCCTCCTAATTCCATGTGAATTAGGAAGACACAAGAAGTAGAACAGATAATTAGAGGGAAAGAGAGAGAGATTAGAAGGAGGAGGAGATGAACATTCTCATTAATTCCTCGACACCCCAATCCGAAAGGATCAATGGGGTTTTATACAAGCTGCTGGAAGGGAGGATTCCCGCCAAGGCATCTCTTATAACCTTCTATGGTTATAACAACCAGCCTCTACACCCTTCTATGGTTGTAACCACTTGCACATGGCTACCCCTTAGATGTAACAAGCATATAACAGCAACAATTAAAGCAAAAAATTTAAAATCACATGGCGATTCACATGACAAGATGCCTTACTTATCAGAAAATAAGGAGTCCAAGCTTTGTTCTTCAACAAGCTGTTCTACAATATCAAGAATGGTGCCTACCTACAAACAAAGGGGGACAAAAAAAAAAACAATAACTGAATGTACAAGTTAAACAAAATGAAATCACAGTGAACACAAAAATTTGCAGTTCTTAAAAAGAAAAAGGACTGCACAATTGCAACACAAATAGAATTAGACTACATGATTAAACAGTAAACAATGAACCAAAAAGTAACATGGTTTTCTGAGTAGCAACATATCAAATAATGCCAAGCAACAACAATCACTTAATAATATAATTTCATTAATATATGCAATTCACAATCACTAGTGTAACGCCCCGCCCTCCCCAGGGCGCTACGGTTTGTTAAACTAAAAGATAAATCCATTTCATTTACCTATTCCACCTTAACCCATTTCACATTTCACAGGCTTCAAAATGCTTTACAAATACACTATAACACAAACTTCATATCATTACACCAAAGCTATTCCACATGCATAATTTAATGAAATAGCATCATTCTTTGAAAAGCTCTTTCCCTTTCGACCTACCTCTAAAATCTGGCACATTGAATATGGACTAATGAATATTATTACTACTCAGCATGGGTTAGAAAACATTTTTATGCATGAATGCCTTGTGCATTGTATGATTAAAAAAAGTTTCCATGTCAAGATTTCTAGCACTCTTTAACCGTTCATTCCCCCATTTGATCATCTCAACATCACCCAAACACAACCACATGAACGGTTACCTGACTAACCAAGACATGATAAACTTACCTATGAACATAGTTTTCATGTAATGCTATAAACACTTTTAATGCATTCTTTTCGTTAGCATGCTATAATATAGATAAACTTTGCATTTACCTTAACCATGCTATGTCATGCATTTTGAAATTAACAATGAACCCTTACCTTCTTAGTAGACAAGATTGAAGCAGAACTAGCTTGCTGTCTCTACCTTGTCACAATCCAAATTAGCCAAGATCACCCTCGATTCCCTTCTTCACATTTGGTTTCTCTCTTATTTTCCCTTCTTTGTAATTACTTCCTCTTGGCATCTCTCTGTCCCACTCTTAATTTTCTTCACTTAGCCAAACTAGCAAAGAAATTCATGGCTACATAGGTTCTTTAATTGCTACACTTTAGCCTTTGTAGCCTTGTAAAAACGGAAGTGATAATCTCATCTCTTCCATTACATTTCCAAGTGGCACATCAAAATTTAATGGCCATCACCACTTAAGCCAATGACACCACATGTTTAGGCTTTCAACGCAGGCCTATAATTAACCACGTGGCAATCTTATCAAGTAAATTTAAACAATTTGGCCACTGTTTTCCCATTTGCATTATTATATATTTTTTCTTCTATCTTTTGAACCCTAATCCCACAAGGATTACAAGGTGTCTTTAGGTCATTCAAGAAATTGACTTACATACCTTCCTTAACAATTCCAGATGAATCACAAACTTACACCATAATCTTTTGATATTCCATAACTATATTGGAATTTATGGTGTTCATTTAGGTTAGCCATTTCCCAACTTGAACACACCTTTAGGCTCGTGATGAAAACCATTACGTAACCCATGTGTTACTCTGGCTTACCCGTTGCTCCTCTTGCTCAAAATTGCATGATCATATGTAACCCAATCATAGCATTGTCAAGTTGCTCTCGATTGATTGAGATGCCTGCCTCGTTTGGTCTACCAAAAAGTCCAAAATGCAATGTCAATTTCCTTCTTGCCTCAGTTGACTAAGCCATTTTCCTGATTGAT
Organism: Diospyros kaki; assembly: GCA_036245055.1. Taxonomy (NCBI): domain Eukaryota; kingdom Viridiplantae; phylum Streptophyta; class Magnoliopsida; order Ericales; family Ebenaceae; genus Diospyros; species Diospyros kaki. The sequence continues at coordinate 10,437,239 of BSEG01000010.1, forward strand.
CGAGCTTCACTAGTGAGCTAACACCCTACCCTTGTTTAGCTCATTTCTCCCGATCTTTGGATTTCTCTTAATCAAATCAATTAATTAAATTAATTTCTCAAAAATTCACAAATACGTATCCAAATGTGAACTTCCACTTTCATTAAGATATCCTCAAAACACGACAAAATACAGAGTATTACAACTAGCAAATGAGAAGGCTTGGTAGACTTTCAAATGTAATTCAATGGATGCATTTTACTGCTCCCTTGATTCACATTATGAAATTTTTGGCAAGGAACTTATATTTTAAAATGTTTCTTTGATCAACAGCAATACTCCAAGACCCCACCTTTGTCATCTATGCCATTTATCACACCAGATAGATTCATATCCATAGAACACAAACACTTTTAAGATTCCTATGTGGTGAAATGGTACATCTACAAGACTCAAAATCTTGTGCCAAAGAGTGGAGGTTCCACTCCTCTTCAAGGCATAATATCAAGAATTCTCATTCACATATCAATTCAATATGAGCTTCATCATTGAGTTGCCATTTTAAAGAGCGTTCTCAATATTATATGTTGAAACTTTAACTTCCATACTTTGGCAAGTGGAATAAGTTCAACAGTGGCTCACGCCAATCAAATAACTGTTATTCTTAATGTGGGAAAGCATCCTACTTTCCTTGTATACATAATTAGAAAAAAAATTAAAAGTTAAACATTTTCATTTTATCTTAGTGACTTTCAAAAACCTGAGGCCAGAAGGCTTTAGAGCAAGCTGGAAATATCAAATAAATAAGTACTGGAAAAGCTCCCAAGAACACTTTTTTCAATGATTTGATACCAACAACTGGCAAACTTTTAATACTGTTTATAGCAGGCATCAGTATTCTTCTTCCAAACTGTTCATCACAAGAAGTGTCCTCCTATCTACCAAAAGCACTGGAGAAATTGTTGAATCCTTTTCTTCTCATCTTCTCTTTTCTTCCTCTGCACTACTATACATGATATATAAAGCAATTGTAAATAGTAAATACGAGTGTAGAAGTTGCTGAAGAACAGGAGTTTTCCTCTTTGAAATTCTGATTCACTATCATTGAAACCAGCAATGATTAGAACAGTAAATAATTGAAATATTTATGGTTAAATTTTTATCTCAAGTTAAGATATGACTTTATAATCAGGGCACTAAACTGGGGCCAAAACTTGTCATCATAGTATGGATGGTGAGAAACATATATCTGCACTAACTCCAAATGCAGGGAAGCTTCTGCCACACCTCAAGCAATAACTTTATAATGTAATTATGGGGTTATAGAAGCAAACCTGTGTCTCAAGACATAGTAACTCAAATTCCTCCTGTCAATAGAAAGAAAGTAGTTAACCCTCAATCTGCAGAATGCAACTTACGATCACATGACAAAACAGCAGATCAAACAAGAGTGTCCCTAGTGCATGAGGCTCCATGCTTCACGAGTATTGAGAGAGGGTTATCTTTGTACACAGCCTTACCCTTGCTTTGCAAAGAGGCTATTTTCCCAATTTGAACCCTTGGCCTTCCAATCGCGAAGGAGCAGCCTTGCTATTACTACCAAGGCTTGCCCTCCAAGTCAATCAAGAAAACATCTTTAAAATTCTGAAATGCTCATTTAGCTACCTAGGTTGTCAGCTAATTCTGATTTTAATTTACAGCTTCTGCTTTGCCAAGGTCGTATCTAAGAAGCTACCAGTGTCATACTAATCCTTAAAATACTTAATTTGTTATAACTTAATTTATAATTGCTTCTATAAAAATAAGATTAAGATTGCTAAAAGGCAACTATTTTGCTTTCCAGTTGAGAGCTATCCCAGAAACAAGAAATGCTTCATGCAGTTGTAAATACTTCTATGACCTAAGTGTAAAACCCCAAGGCTTGCTTAAAACATTGACAATGCATTTTCTCAATAACAATTGTTGGACGAGATTAAAGATTCAAAGTTAAAAAGGAAGGATAAAGAGAAGTTTTAAAAAGGGAGAATGATAGATGGATAGAGGATAAAGGAAGGGCAGGAAGTTGAGATTGACTAGATAATCCTAGAGTTAAGTTTTAAATTTTTTGAGTTTGATTTTATTAGAATTATTAGTATAATTAGATATATTGCATATTGTTGTATGTCTTTTTATTATGTGTAATTAGACTAAGCCCATAGACTAAGTCCGTAGGTTATTAGGCCCGTTGTGCCTATTATAAATAACACATTAAGAGACTAATCTCTTAGATTTTTCTCTCATAATTATTTTTTCACATGCTATCAGAGCCACCGGTGAGAAAAACCCGAGCCACCGCTGTGTATCTTTTTCCAGCGGCCTAAAAAAACCTAGTTTTCTTTCTTCATTGTCACTGTTCACGCAAAAAAAAAAAAAAAACCCTAGTTTTCTTTCTATTCATCACTGTTCACGCCAAAACATCATTGTCTGGCCGTCTTTTGCTAGAACCGACCCCACCCTAGGGTTCGCCGCCTTCAGGCCGAGTTGTCGCCAGAAAATCGCAAGCACCGGACCTCCCACGCGCCGCCACCACATGCAGCCGTCCGACCCCACACGCCAGCGCGTGAAGGCTCATCTACCGGCCGTTTTCTCCCGGCTTCTCCAGATCAACTCGCCTCCCTGCCCAAGGCCTATTCCTAGTGTCAAATCCTCGCTATGTCTAACCTCAGTGATGCAATTTCTGTTGGTGCTACTCCCGCAACCGCACATGTTGCCCCTACTGCCTCTCAATCCTTTACTGTCTCCAATCTCGGAACAATCAATATCACCACTGTCAAATTGATAGGGTCTGCCAATTATCTCTCATGGCAGCCTCTGCCAAAATGTGGTTCAAAGGCCAAGGTCAAGCCGATCATCTTACCACAAAGACTGAAAGTGTGCCAGAAGCCAATCGGGCTAGATGGGAACAAGTTGATGCCCAGTTATGCAGTCTCTTATGACAGTCCATTGATCCATCCATCATGCAGCTCTTTCGGCCATTTGAAACTTGTGTTGACGTGTGGAAGGAAGCTGAAGAATGTTATACGAATGATATTCAACGTTTGTACACTGTGGTCTCTAATATCAAGAATTTGAAGCAAGAGTCGTCCATGGAATCTTATTTGGGACATGTTCGGGCTCTCATGCAAGAATTTGATGCTCTTCTCCCCATTACTACCACCAAGACCGAACAAGTTGCTCAAAGAGAGAAGTTTTTTATGGTTATTGCTCTTTCTGGTCTAAAATCAGAATTTGACGCCATCAGGCATCAAATCTTGACTAGCTCCACTAATCCTACCATGAAGGACTCTTTTAAAAGGTTGTTGAACATGACCGGTGCACATGGTATGTCCTCTTCTTCTCATGTTGTTCCTCCAACCGAATCTTCAGCCCTTGTGTCTCAAGCTTCTCACTCAAGAGGAAATAGAGGCCGTAATAATAATCAGACATGTCCATAATGTACCTTTTGTAAGAAACTGGGCCATCTTGAGGACAGGTGTTGGAAGAAACATGGTCGACCCGCTGCTCCGCCTACATCATCTACTAGTGCAGCTCATGCATTCCAGAGTGATTCTAGTTTTGTCCAATCTGCACCGGATTCACAATTGATACCTATGTCTGCAGCTGAGTATGATGTCTTTTTGAAGTTTCAGGCCACCCAGCAGTCTCATCCTAGTAATCTCGTTGCTTGTGTTGCTAAAAGCCCATCTCTTGGTCCTTGGATTATAGATTCTGGCGCCACTGATCATATGTGTGGTAATGAACTTCTTTTCTCCTCACTTACTTATTCTGATACCTTACCTATAGTTACCCTGGCTGATGGCACCAAAACTACAGTTAAAGGGATAGGCTAAACAACACCCACTTCATCTTTATCTTTAAATTCGGTTGTATATGTCCCTGACAGTCCTTTCAATTTGATTTCATTTAGCTAGCTTACTAAAACCCTTAACTGCTCAGTCACTTTCACTCCTACCTCTGTTTGTGTACAGGACCAGGATACGGGACGGACGATTAGCGTCAGGCGTGAGTCACAGGGTCACTATCATCTTGTTGTGCCAATGGCTTGCACGAGTGCTGCTTCCCCATATCTTCTCCACTCTCGTCTTGGTCATCCTAGCCTCTCCAAATTGAAGAAATTAGTTCCTAGTTTGTCATCATTGTTTATTTTTTATTATGAGTCATGTCAGTGTGGTAAACACACACGTAGTTCTTTTTCCAGTCGTGTCAATAATAGGGCTGAGATTCTGTTTTCTCTTGTGCACTCTATTGTATGGGGGCCCAGTCGTGTCAATTCTACTCTTGGTTTCTCATATTTTGTTACTTTCATTAATGACTTTTCTCGCTGCACTTGATTGCTTCTCATGAAGAGTCGATCTGAGTTGTTTTCTGTCTTTCAGACATTCACTGCTGAAATAAAAACACAGTTTGGAGTTTCTATACGTGTTTTACGTAGTGATAATGTCCCTAAGTACTTTTCTTCTCAATTTACTACTTTTATGACTACTCGTGGCATTCTGCATCAATCTTCTTGTCCTTATACACCTCAAAATGGTGTTGCCGAGCGTAAAAATCATCATCTCATTGAAACTGCACGGACACTTCTTTACATGCCAATCTTCCCACCAAATTCTGGGGAGATGCTGGTCTTACTGCGTGTTATCTGATCAATCGCATGCCATCTTCAGTGTTAAAGGACAACATTCCTCACGCTCTTTTGTTCCCTTCCCAGCCCCTTTATTCTATTCCCCTTTGTGTATTTGGATGTATCCGTTTTGTACATTCCTTTTCACCGGGACAGGATAAACTTGCTGCCAAATCCCTCAAGAGTATTTTCCTCGGTTATTCCCAGTTGCAAAAAAGCTATAAGTGTTACTCTCTTGAGTTGAACAGCTATCTTATGTCTGCTGATGTCATATTCTTTGAACAACAGTCATTCTTCTCGGTTGTTCAGCCTGATTCACAACGTCTTGACCAGGTATTGCCTATTCTTTTTCTTTCGTTGCCCTTATCGGACCCGTCTATCTCCTCCTTGGTGGATCCTTCACTTCCATCTTCTGGTCCACACTCCCTGCCTCCTCCATTTCTTACTTATCACCGTCGTCCTCATCCTGCTCCTAGCGCCAGCATTCCTCTTGATTGCGACTCTCCTGACTCACTCTCTCCATCCGTGGCCACTCCTGCCATGGATCCTCAGCCCGACAGCCTTCCTATTGCACTCTGCAAAGGTACACGGTCTACTCGCAATCCACATCCTCTTTATAATTTTTTGTGTTATGACCGTTTGTCACCTGCTTATAGTGCTTTTGTTTTGAGCATTTCTTCTATTTCTATTCCTAAAACCACAAGTGAAGTCATGTCCCATCCTGTTTGGCGTCAGGCTATGTTAGATGAGATGGGTGCTTTGCATTCTACTGGCACTTGGGATTTGGTGCATTTGCCACCAAGAAAGACTCTTGTTGGTTGTCAGTAGGTGTTCAGCTCTAAAGTGGGCCCCGACGGACAGATGGAACGTCTTAAAGCCCGCTTGGTTGCCAAAGGCTTTACACAGATCTATAGGCTGGATTTCAGTGATACCTTCTCTCCAGTTGCTAAAATGGTCTCTGTTCGCCTATTTCTCTCTATGCCTGCCACGCATCATTGGCCGCTCTATCAATTGGACATTAAGTATGCCTTTAGGCTGGATTTCAGTGATACCTTCTCTCCAGTTGCTAAAATGGTCTCTGTTCGCCTATTTCTCTCTATGCCTGCCATGCATCATTGGCCGCTCTATCAATTGGACATTAAGTATGCCTTTCTTCAAGGTGATTTGCAAGAGGAGATTTATATGGAGCAACCACCTGGTTTTGTTGCTCAGGGGGAGTCTAATGTAGTCTGCAAACTCAAGAAGTCTCTCTATGGCCTGAAACAATCTCCACGAGCGTGGTTCAGCAGGTTCAGGACTGTGATTCCAGCCTTTGGTCTCACTCGAAGTGAAGCTGATCATTCAGTTTTCTATCGATATTCTTCTTCTTTATGTATCTACCTCGTTGTTTATGTAGATGACATTGTTATCACAGGGAATGATTAGGTTGGTATACAAAATCTGAAGAAACATCTCCATCAGCACTTTCAGACTAAAGACCTAGGCAAACTCCGATATTTCTTGGGGATTGAAGTTGCTCAATCAAGAGATGGGATCTTAATATCTCAGAGGAAGTATGCACTTGACATCTTAGAAGAAACTGGTATGGTAAACTGCAAACCAATTGACACCCCAATGGACCCAAATGTCAAACTCTTGCCGGGACAGGGGGAGTCTTACTCAAATCCTGGAAGGTATAGAAAATTGGTAGGCAAACTGAACTATCTCACAGTCACTCGTCCCGACATTGCTTTTGCTGTGAGTGTGGTAAGTCAGTTTCTCAATTCTCCATGTGATCCTCACTGGGATGCTGTTATCTGGATTCTGAGATATATCAAACGAGCACCGGGTAAAGGGCTACTCTATGAGGATAAGGGGCACACAGATATTTGTTGTTATGCAGATGCAAACTGGGCCGACTCTCCTTCTGATCGTCGGTCGACCTCTGGATATTGTGTTCTTATGGGAGGAAATCTGATTTCTTGGAAAAGTAAGAAACAGAATGTAGTAGCTAGATCCAGTGCAGAGGCAAAGTATCGAGTTATGGCAAATGCAATTTGTGAGTTTATCTGGCTTAAGCAACTCTTGGAAGAACTCAAGTTTTGTGAAGTGTCCCCTATGAAGCTTGTTTGTGATAATCAGGCTACCTTGCACATTGCTTCCAGTCCAGTGTTCCATGAGCGGATTAAGCATATTGAAATCGACTGTCACTTTATTAGAGAAAAGCTGGTTGAAGGTGTTACTGTTACAGAATTTGTTAACTCCAATGATCAACTTGCCGATGTCTTCACCAAGTCTCTAAACGGTCCTCGGATAGAATATATCTGTAACAAGCTTGGTGCATATGATATCTATGTTCTAGCTTGCGGGGGAGTATTAGAATTATTAGTATAATAAGATATATTGCATATTATTGTATGTGTTTTTATTATGTGTAATTAGGCTAAGCCCATAGACTAAGCTCGTAGGTTATTAGGCTCGTTGTGCCTATTATAAATAACACACTAAGAGACTAATCTCTTAGGTTTTTCTCTAATAATTATTTTTCCACAGCTTTATTTCTATTTTTTAGGAGATAAAGAGTCCTAGTTTCTAGGGAATAAATAACCTAAATTTTCTCCTATTTTATAGAAGAAAAAGCAGGATGTAATCTATATATATTTCTTATCTTGAATTCAATAAAATTATTCAAGCTTCCAAGAGTTTTAAGCTTGTTTCATGGTATTAGAGCCTTGTTCCGATCACTAATAGCAATTAAAGTATTGGTTGTTTACAAGATCATGGCCGAAGCTCAACCAAACCCAACCCTAACTGAAGCATCAGCCATACGTTCTCCGAGCCCTCTTCCTCCTTCTCCTTCTCCACCAAATTTTTCCACAAATCCTATAGACAATCATCCTCACAAATTACTCACCACAAATTGAATGGGAGTAATTTTAGAGAATGGTTTCAATCAGTGATGCTAGTAATCAAAGGAAAAGGCAAAGCAGGATACTTGACCAGTTCCATTCCTACTCCACCAACCACTGCAGCCACTTATGGCACCTGGGAGGCAGAAAACTCAACTATCATGGCGTGGCTAATAAATTCTATGGAGCCAAGGATCGGTAGAACATACCTATTCTACAAGACAACAAAGGAGATATGGGATTCAGTCCAAGAGATGTACTCGGACTTGAAAAATTCCTCCCAATGTTTTGAAATCAGGTCAGCCATTAGAAAAACCAAACAAGGTAATCTCAGTGTTACTGATTATTTTAACATATTGGTTGAGTTATGGCATGAAATGAACCTGTTCTACACTATCAATTGGGAATGCTTAGCTGATAGTACCAAATATAATAAGATGGTTGAAAAAGATCGTATATTTGATTTTCTACATGGTCTTAATCCTGATTTGGATGAAGTTTGTGGAAGGATTTTGGGTACAAAACCCTTACCGTCACTTAGGAAAGTATTTGCAGAGGTAAGGAGAGAAGAAAGCAGACAAAAGGTAATGCTTCATCAACTAAATGATACTATCCTAAACCATCAGAATTCGGCTCTTACTACTATCAAACAAGAGGAGACCTTAACGAAGAATCTAGGAATCTAGGAAGGGAGAAGCAGTGGTGTGACCACTGTAAAAAAAACCTTACCACACAAAGGAGACATGATGGAAGATTCATGGCAAACCAGCTAATTGGAAGCAACGAAACAAGAGGGAAATCACAAGATCGACCTATATAGCTAAGGCATCTACTAAAGCCGAGAACAACACAAATTTAAACCTATCAGAAGAGAAAATCCAAGCCTTATACAGGTTGCTAAATCAAGGTATAAATCCCTCAAGTCCTCTTAATCCCCAACCTACAACATCCATAGCCTTGCAAGGTAATCCTCACTACTCCCTAATTTCAAGAAAGCTTCCTAAGAATGTGTGAATAGTGGATATGGGTGCATCAGATCATATGTCAAGTTCTACTAATTCAATGATTGAATATACCTCTTGTAGCACCTTTATTAATATTTCTATGGCTGATGGCACAACCTCCCCTACCTTGGGACTTGAAACAGTATGTATTCCAAAACTAAAACTAAAGTTTGTCCTACATGTGCCAGGATTACAGTACAATTTATTATCAGTCAGTAGAATAACCAAAGATATGAATTGCAGTGTAACATTTTTTCCATCCTATTGTTTGTTTCAGGACCAAGTATTGGGGATGATGATTGGCAGTGCTAAGGCTAGGGATGGCCTTTACTATTTGGGGAGGGGGGGGGATATTCCAAATTCTTCTACTAATAAGGTTGCTCTAAATGTAACAACCAATGCTAAGGTTATGTTATAGCATAAACGTTTAGGACACCCTAGTTTTCCTTGCCTAAAATCCTTATATCCTCAAATTTTCATCAATAAAGAACAAGTTTTTTCATGTGAGTAGTGTACTCTTGCAAAACAGCCTTGATCTCACCATCTTGTTCAATCCTATAAGCCATCTAAACTATTTCATTTGATCCATAGTAATATTTAGGGTCCTTCTAAACACCCTAATATCTATGATTCTAAATGGTTTATAACATTCCTTGATGATCATTCTAGAGCTTGTTGAGTGTATCTTAGGAAGGAAAAATCAAAAGCTAGCAACATTTTTAAAAGATTTTACAAATTCATTTTGAATATGTTCCAAACTTCTATTCATATCCTTCAGACTGATAATGGCCGAGAATATTTCTCTCATAACTTTACTAACCACATGTCCAAACATGGTATTTTTCATCAAAGCTCATGTCCATATACACCACAACAAAATGGTGTGGCTAAAAGAAAAAATAGACATCTCCTAGAGGTGGCTCGAGCTATGATGTTTACTACCAATGTTCCTCATTTCTATTGGGGGCAAGTTATTCTTACAGCTACTTATTTGATCAATCAACTCCCTTCTAAAATCCCAAAATTTAGAACTCCTCTTGATACCTTTTGTGATCTATATACAAATGCTTCCTTTCTATCTTTAATTAATCCTAAGGTATTTGGGCGTATTGTGTATGTTCACAACAATAATCTCTCTCGGACCAAATTAGACCCCAAAGCTCTTAAGTGTATCTTTGTTGGGTATTCTCCTTCCCAAAAAGGATACAAGTGATATTGTCCTACCAACCGAAAATTCTTTGTGTCCACTGATGTCACCTTCTATGAGGATCTTCCATTATATCAGTCTACAACTTCTCTAGAAGAGACTAATAGTCCACAATGGGATCCTCTTATTTCTCTTCCCTCTCTTGATCCTACACTACCAATATGTTCTCAAGGGGGAGCATCCTCAGCATTAACTCCTAACAACATACTGGCAGAACCTATCTCTTCTAATTCTCCTAATCCTCATACCCCTAATCCTTCTTCTCCCTCTCCTATTACCTCTAAGCATGAGATTACAGTCCCTATCCCCATTATCCTCAAAATCCAGCAGACAACAATCCTTTGCTTGTTTATTCCAGACAACCTAAAGGCTATCTAGAGCCTTAGCATAGTCAACCATCCCTTCCAGAGGCTAGTCCATCAGAGGATAGCATTGTTGTTCACAGCACTCATAGCAGTGGTGCAAAAGGGGATGATCTGGATTAGGCTATGCCTATAGCTCTACGAAAAGGGATAAGATCATGTGTCAAGTACCCTATGTCTAATCATTTGACTTATGCAAAATTGTCTCCTCAGTTCAAAGGGTTTAATGCAAAAATTGACAGCATTGAAATTCCCAAAAATATCCAAGGTGCTATGAATGATCCTAAGTGGAAAGCTATTGTTATGGAAGAAATGACTACCTTAGTTGAAAATGATACTTGCGATATTGTGAAACTACCTTCAAATAAGAAGTTAGTTGGATGTAAGTGAGTATTTACTGTGAAACATAATGCAGATGGGAGTGTTGAAAGATATAAGGCTCGGTGTTCTAAAACGCGTTAGGCGCTAGTCAAGCGTCACCCAGGGGTCTAGTGCTTAGGCGAGGCCGTTAAAATGCAAGATCCCTCTAATTCAAACCCTACTGCCTCCCAAAGTATTCCTAAGCCTCCCACGGCATCCTTTGGGAACCCCTTCGGCGTCTTTAGGGACGCTCACCACCAGCAAGCCCACTCCAAGGTGAACTTCTACCTACCTGTCGACTTAGATCTCGTCTCCAACCCCTTCGATGTCCTGCTAGGGAGCTTCGACGAGATCGGATTGAAGGATGATCTGTTATGCACTTATATGGACGTTGAGAAGCTCGAATCCAGCTCCGCCGATGGCAACAACAGTCGGATTAACAATGCCAGTGGTAGCGGAGGTGGAAGGGGAATGGCGCTTAATCGAGGCTGGCGCCTAGGACGTCGATTAGCATAAGGTCGCCTTTTTGAACATTGATAAGGCTAAATTGGTGACCCAAAGGCTTACACAAACCTATGGGATCGACTATGAGGAGACTTTTGCTCCTATGGCTAAGCTTAATTCCATTCGGGTATTACTCTCCATTGTTGTTAATTTAGATTGGCCTCTCTTTCAATTTAATATTAAAAATGCCTTCCTTAATGGTGATTTGGATGAGGAGATATATATGAAGATCCCTCTAGGTTTTGAACATAAAGTTGGCAGCGGAAATGTTTGTAAACTTAAAAGGTCTATATGGTTTAAAGCAGTCAACAAGGGCTTGGTTCAAGAAATTCAGCCCTTAAACCAGTTAGGGTATAAACAAGGACAAGCTGACCATACCTTATTTATAAAACTCACAGGAAATGGAAGGAAATCTATGCTAATTGTCTATGTTGATGATATTATTGTGATAAGGGATGATATGTAGGAAATTGACAACTTGAAGAAGCAATTGAGGGCTGAATTTGAAGTCAAAGACCTAGGAGTCATGAGATACTTCTTAGGAATGGAGGTGGGTCGGAGGAAAGGCGACCTATTCATCTCACAAAGGAAATATACAATTGATCTACTAAGAGATACAGGAATGTTGGCATGCAGACCTGTTGGAACTCCCTTAGACAAAGGCTGGAAGGTTGGAGAAAAAGATGATGATACTCCAATAGAAAAGGAAAGATACCAAAGGTTGGTTGGGAGGTTAATTTATTTGTCACTTACCAGGCCAGACATAGCCTATACAATAAGTGTAATTAGTCAGTATATGCATTCTCCTACTCAAAGGCATATGAATGTTGTTTTTCATGTACTAAGATGCCTTAAAGGGACACCTAGTTAATGATTAATGTCTTAAAAACAAAGGAGACAGTTGACAGGAAGCATGAACCAATCAATAGGTAGTCAAAATGATCAACCGATTTTGATGCAGAGGCGGTCGACAACACACAACGGAGAGTTGCTTTTGAACCAATCGATTGGCTTAAAAAGCTGATCGACAACTTAGCCTAAAACGATCAACCAGATCGAACAAACGGTCGACAACTTAGCCTTGCTCAATTTTCAAGCATTTCAAAACCATTTTGATGAAATAAAATTAAATAATTCTTTTATCATAAAAATATGATTTTCCAAATGCCATCAAGATATTTGAGAATAAGATTTTTGGCATTGGATGAAATTGATTTGCATGATAAATTGATTTTCATTTTGGTGCTAGAAAAGAAAGATAGATGCACTAATCAAATTTTAACTTAAACTCAATATTTGTTTTTCATCATCAAAACCATAACAAAGGCAAAATAACAAAGGTAATGTTCAATCATCCTTCTTGTCAAAACAGGAAAATACCATAGAATGGATTGTTGATTCAGGAGCATCCAACTACATGACTGGATCATCCACTCTCTTCTCGTCATAAGCATTGTGATGGAGAGGTAAAAATTACAGTGGTTGATGGTAGCTCTTTGATTGTGGCTGGAATTGGAAATCTAAACCTATTTGGGTTAAAATTGAAATGTGTCCTACATGTTTCGAGCTTAAAATATAATCTCATATCTACCAGTAAATTAACTAAAAATCAAACTGTACAATAACTTTTTTCCTACTCATTGTGAATTTAAGGATTTGTCTACGAGGACGATGATTGGAAATGCTAAGGAACAAAAATGCCTTTATTATTTCTCTGATTCTCCTTCAAGACCTGGTTCACTTAAAAAATTCTTTGTCTAGTGTTTCAGATTCTAATGTTTTCCTTTGGCATAACTGTCACGGAAATGAGGTGACAAGAGGATCGCACTCCGAATTCAGTGAGAATTAAGAGGATGCAATCGAGTTTACAGAGGAAACAGAGAAAAGAAAGAGAGATAGCTAGAAGAATTTAGAAAGAGAGAGAGACAGAGAGATGTAGGGAGGAATTTAGAAATGTGATATTCATTCAAGTTGTCATTCCAAGAGAGACTTAGAAGGTGATATACTTGGTAGGATAGGTGCTACCACAGGGGATTCCCTCCTGTCCAACAGTAGTAACAATATAATTTATCCTATTCAAACCCCTTTACACATGGCAATCTATGGCTAACAAACAGCTAACAACTTCTCTAGAAATTACAGCAATAACTAGTAAATGCAAACAGTAAATAGCTACGAATTACAGCAAAAATAAAAATGACCGCTAATATGAATGGCTGCCGTGACATTTCTCCCTCCCTTAGCCGATTTCTTGTCCTCAAGAAATGTTAAGGAGACTGGCAGCTCTTAGAAACTACTTTAGGAGGTCCAGGAGGTACTCCCAAGTGCTGCAATCTAACGAACGATCTCGCCATTTGACCAAAACCTGAATCAATGGAGCCCCGTGCTTGTAAATCACCCTTCTTTCAATAATAGCCTCTGGTTCCACCGGCTTGTTAGTCTCTTTAGGAAGTATGGGTAAGGCAGTACTCACCGATTGTGCTCCCACTAAACTCTTTAGCTACACATGAAATACCAGATGGATTTGGGACCCGACTAGTAGCCTTAGATGGTATGCCACTCTTCCTACCTTAGCCTCTATGGGAAAAGGCCTGAAATACTTGGGACTAAGCTTGGTTACCTTTCCCTGAGTAATTGACTTCAAATGTGTGTACATCAGCCTCAAGTACACTTCGTCGCCTACAGCAAACTCCTTCTCACTCCTTCTCCTGTCACCTATTTGTTTCATTCGCTTTCGGGCAGCTGCTAGTTCCTGCTTCAATTGTTGCGATACCCTTCTTCGTTGCTGAAGATAGTCATCCATTGTTGCTACCTTAGAGCCTCCTTCCACGACTAGTAGGATAGGTGCTTTGTATCCAAATAGGGCCTCGAAGGGGGACACGTTGATAGAAGAATGGTGGTTGGTGTTATACCACCATTGAGCCAAAGATAACCACCTATGCCACTCCTTAGGCTGTAAGAGGCAATTGCACCTTAGATAGGTCTCCAAGCTTTGGTTCACTCGCTCAAACTACCCATCTGATTGAGGATGGTATGCTGTAAACATGCTCAGTTTTACTCCTAAGGCCCTCATGAGTTCCTACCACATCAAGCTAGTGAAAATTTTGTCCCAGTCAAAAACAATGTACTTAGGAGTCCCATGTAGCTTAACCACTCAATCTAAGAAAGCCCTAGCTACCTCTTAAACTATATAAGGGTGAATCAACCCTATAAAATGAGCAAGTTTTGTAAAACGGTCCACTACCACCAAAATATTGTCCTTCCCTTCTGATTTGGGTAACGCTTCCACAAAATCCATGGACACATTTAACCAAGCTTGGCTGGGAATCGGCAGTGGCTATAATAGTCCCAAATAGGCTACCGTCTCTGACTTACACCTCTTGCAAGTGTCACAAGCTATCACAAACCTCTTAACTTCTGTTTTCATTCCCGTCCAGTGGAAAAGCTGCCTCACTCTCAAGTAAGTGTTTTGTACTCCCGAGTGCCCTCCCAAGAGAGACTCATGCAAGGCTTGCATGATTTTACCCTTGAGTTCTGCCTCATCCCCAATCACCACTCTTCCCTAATATCTCATCATTCCTTCCACTAAGGTATACCCTTCTACCTCAGTGGATCCCATAGAAAACCTTTCTAGTAGCCTTTTTATCTTCTCATCTCCTTCATAACTGTCAACCACCTATTGGTACCACTCCGAAACCACCAGGGTTATGATTGATGTACTCCTTTCCTCATGGCGCCTTGATAGAGCATCAGCCACAACATTTTCTCTTCCCTCTTCCTATATTGTATGGTATAATCAAGGCCCATTAGTTTAGACATGCCATTCTTCTATAGTTGAGTATGTAGTTTCTGTTATACTAGAAACTTTAAGCTTTCATGATCGATCCTAATTATGAATTTGCCCCCTTCCAAATAATGCCTCCACTTATTAACAGCCATCAACACCGCTATAAATTCCTTTTCATAGATACTAAGTCCCGAATGCTTAGGGCTCAAGACTTGGCTCAAAAATGCTAATGGCCAACCTTCTTGTACCAACACCACCCTAATGCTCGTGCCACTTGCATCAATTTATAGAACAAAAGGTTTTGTGAAGGCGGGTAGTCCTAGGACCAGCACCCTATTCATGGCCCCCTTTAGCTTCTTAAACGCCTCTTCAGCCAAAGGGCTCCAATTGAATCCCCCATTTCTTCAAGAGGTTTGTTAGGGGCTTGTCGATGGCCCCATAGTCTTTCACAAACCAACGGTAGTAACCGGTTAATCTTAAAAATCCTCTTAACCCTCTCACCGTTGTAAGCCTCTAGTTTTCTTGGGTCCATGCTCACACTTTCCCGGGATATGATATGACCCAAATACTCAACATGCCCTTGACCAAAAACACACTTAGATTTCTTAATAAATAGGTGGTTAGACCTGAGAATTTCAAGGGAAGTCTTTAGGTGGGATAGGTGTTAATCAAAAGTAGGGCTATAGATTAGTATATCATCAAAGAATACCAATATAAATTTTCAAAGGTAGGGTTCAAAAATTTTGTTCATGAGGAATTGAAAAGTAGTTGGGGCATTGGTGAGCCCAAATGGCATCACCAAGAATTCAAAGTGCCCATGGTGGATTCTAAAGGTTGTTTTCGGTATGTCCTCGGGCCTCATTCTAATTTGGTGATAAACTGAGCGTAGGTCAAGCTTAGAAAAGAATTGGACATTGTGTAATTCATCTAAAAGGTCCTCAACAAGGGGTATAGGAAACTTATCTTTGATGGTCATGGCATTGAGTTGGCAATAATCTACACAAAATCGCCATAATCCATCATTCTTTTTAACTAGTAAAACAGGGGAGCCAAAAAGGCTTTGGCTCAGGAGGATAATATACTATTAAAGCATATCCCTAACCATTTTCTCAATCTCACTCTTTTGGATTAGGGAATATCGATAAGACCTAATGTTAACAGGTTCCATGTTTGGCTTTAAGTTTATAGTGTGGTCAAAAACTCAAGTAAGAGGAAGGGATGTGGGTTCAACAAACAAATCCTCATAATCTTCCAGCAATGTATTAAGAGAATCTAAGGGATGTACCTAGTCGGACATACCTTGGGGTGCACTAACAGTCAGGAATACCTCTCATCGCCCCTTGGTTCGGCATGGCTATCCTCTAGGGCCACAATTGAGAATAGATTTGCCAATTAACTCCACTTCCCTCTTATCACCTTTTGTAATCTTTTCCCTAAAATCATTTTGCACGCCCCCATTTCTTTTCCCCCTGTCAACTTCGTCTTCCTCCCTTCCCTCTCAAATGAGACCTCCATCCGATTGAAGTTAAAGCTAATGGAGCTCACCCCTTTCATCCAATCTACGCCAAGCACTACATCACAACCCCCTAGCTACAGCAGTCTCAAGTCTGCCTCAAACCTTTCTCCTTGCATCTCCCACCCAAAGCCATTACAGGCTGAATTACTCATCACCCGACTTCCATTGGCCACTGTCACGCGCAAGGGTAGGGTTCCCGTGAGCTGACACTTGAGTTTTTCAGTCGTGCTTTCATCAAGAAAATTGTGGGTACTCCCACTATCAATTAGAATCATCAAATTACACCTATTAGCTTGTCCCTCTACCTTGATGATTTTATTGTTAGTTACCCCCTTCAGAGCATGAATTAAGATCTCTCCATTATCTTCCTCTCCATCCTCCCCAGTGTCCTCTCTCTCTGCTTCCTCGAGGTCCTCCTCTTCATCCCCTTCCAGTAGCAGAATTTGCCTCTTACATTGATGCCCAAGGTGATACTTGTCACCATATCGAAAACAAAGACCAACCAATCTCCTTTGCTCTATTAACTGCTCCCCGTAGGGAAGCGAGCTTGAACCTCCAGCAGTCCTCACTCCTTGGTTACCTTTTTCCATATCTCGGTGAAAGTTTTGCCCCCAACAGGGCTTGTCTCCAACACTACTCATCTCTGTTGCTGTCTTTGCTTCTTCATTAATGCTTCTACCGACATTTCTTATAGTCAAGCACTATCAGAGGCTTGCTCCACCGTCCTTGGTCTCATCATCTTTACCATTGGTCATAACTCCTCACTTAGGCCACTCATGAAGCTTGACACAAAATAAGCTTCTGATAAGTGAGGATTGTGGCAGATCGTGAACAATCTTAATTCTTCAAACTTTTGCAAATAAGCCCCAACGGCCCCTGTTTGCTTAAGCTTATTAAACTCTTCTCTCGTATCCACCATACTCCACTCCCCAAATCGCTCACACAATTTTTCAGAAAACTCTTCCCATGTGTAGTCTTCCCTCACACTAAGGCACCCCTAGAACCAAGCATCAACTGCTTCATTGAAGTAAGCAGTGGCCAACATCACCCTCTTCCCCCTAGGTATGTTATGCCAATTGAATATCCTCTCGCATTTCCTCAACCACCACCGGGGGTTAACCCCTTCGAATGTCAGTATCTCCATTTGAGGCATGGGAAACCCCAAGGGATGGGCATGAGGCTGCTCATTCCTTTCTCTGCCTATAGCTCTGTCCAATCCCTCCTCAGGATCTACCTCAATCTCTGAGGTCTCTTCCATCCTATTCATTTTATTCCTCAATAATATGGGATCGTCTCTTTCACATGGAGGAAAATTAGGAGCCATTCTTACCACGTTTTGGTGAGTAAACATGATCATGAATTGTTGCATCTACGCCCCCATGTCTTCTCGTAACCTGGTCATGGACCCTTCTAGTCTCTGTTTCATTCCCTCCAACGAACTTTCTAGCTTGCAATCAATCGCCATGATTGCCTTATGGTTTCTTTCTTCCCCAATCTCCAGTTGGTCAATCCTACTCTGGACATCCGACACAGATGAGCTGACTCGCTGCAACTGTCTCGAAGTTTTTCATATAGGTTCCTTCCGCCATCGTGACCACCTAACAGCTTCAGCCAAGAACCGATGCTCAGATACCAATTTGTCACGAAAATGAGGTGACAATAGGATCGCACTCCAAATTTAGTGAGAATTAGGAAGATGCAATCGAGTTTACAGAGGAAACGGAGAGAAGAAAGAGAGATAGCTAGAAGAATTTAGAAAGAGAGAGAGAGAGAGATAGAGAGATGTAGGGAGGAATTTAGAAATTTGATATTCATTCAAGTTGTCGTTCCAAGAGAGACTTCGAAGGTGATATACTCGGTAGGATAGGCATTGCCACAGGGGATTCCCTCCTGTCCAACGGTTGTAACAATATAATTTAACCTATTCAAGCCTCTTTACATGTGGCAATTTATGGCTAACAAACAGCTAACAACTTCTCTAGAAATTACAGCAATGACTAGTAAATGCAAACAGTAAATAGCTACGAATTGTAGCAAAAATAAAAATGACCGCTAATATGAATGGTTGTTGTGACAATAACCATCTTGGTCATCCTAATTTTAGTTATTTGAAATACTTGTACCCAGACTTATTTATCAACAAAGATGTTTCTACTTTCAATTGTGAACATTGTATTTTTGCTAAACAATCTTAGAAACATCATCTAGATCATTCTTATCAAGCATCCAAACCATTTCATCTCATCCACAATGACATTTGGTCGATTCTCAGATATTACTGGAGCTTGATGGTTTATTACCTTCATAGATGACCATACACGTGTGTGTTGGATTTTTCGTCATCTATGCAAATTCTCTATATTGACAATGGCAAGGAGTATTTCTCACATGAGTTTAATAACTATCCGATTGAACATGGTATTTTTTATCAGAGTTATTGTACTCATACTCCTCAACATAATGATATTATTGAGCAGAAAAATCAGCATATTCTTGAAGTTGCCCGCTCCCTTATGTTTACCATTAATGTTCCAAACCATTTTTGGGGAGAAGCTATTTTAATTGCTACTTGCCTTATCAATCAACTTCCATCCAAAACCCTGCATTTCCAAACTCCTTTCAGTTGTTTGAGACAAGTGTTTCCTTCTATTAGGATTCTTGAGTCTCTTCCCCTAAAAATTTTTGGGTGCATTGTCTTTGTCCATAACTCCAGTCTCACACAGGGAAAACTTAATCCGAAGGCTCATAAATGTATTTCCTTATCTATTCTCCTACTCAAAAAGGATACAAGTGATATTGCCATACTTCCAGAAGGTTCTACATCTCCTATGATACCACCTTCCTAGAAAATCAACCCTTCTTGCCCAATGCTTCTCTTTTGGGGGAAGAACTCAACCAAAGAAAATAATTGGAATCCATCTATTTCCCTTCCAACCTCACATCTGTTGTCCATCCCAACACAAAAGGAAATCCATGACCAACAATTTGAACCTGAACCCATATAAGTGGCTGGTTAAGGGGGAGAATCTGAGAAAAAATCCCAAGAATAACTAATAGTTTACTATAGAAGACTATGAGTTCCTCTACAAAGCTAACCACTGGATCCAAAGCCAAATCTAGTGGAAGACACACAGTCTAGGAAGGTAAGTGTACAGTTGATGATCTTGATGCGCCTGTTGCCCTCAAGAAATGAGTAAGGTCTTGCACTCAACACCCCATATCCAGTTATCTCACTTATTCTAAGCTCTCTCCAAAGTACAGGGCATTTACTTCAAAACTTGATCATGTGGAGATTCCTAATAATGTTTATGAAGCAATCCAGGATAAAAAATGGGGAGCAACTATAATGGAGGAAATGACAGCATTGAATGATAACAAAACTTGGGATATTGTTACTCTTCTCAAAGGAAATAAGGATGTAGGGTGCAAATGGATATTTATCGCAAAACTAGATGCTAATGGGAATATAGACAGATAAAAGGCAAGGCCAGTTGCTCAGGGGTACACTCAAACTTATGGTATAAACTATGAGGAAACCTTTGCTCCTGTTACCAAGCTGAATTCCATTAGAGTTCTTATTTCTCTTGCTGCCAATCTGGACTAGGAACTATACCAATTGTATATGAAGAATGCATTCCTGAATGCAAGCTTGGAAGAAGAGTTATATATGAAACTGCCTTCAGGATTTGAAAAAGGCAAAGTTGGCATGGTGTGTAAACTGAAGAAATCTTTATATGGACTGAAGCAATCCCCTAGAGTGTGGTTTACTCGATTTAGTACAACTATGAAGCAATTCGGTTACACACAAAGTTGGGCTGACCACATTCTCATAGTAAAGAAGTCTAAGGATGAAAAAGGGCTATACTTATAGTCTACATGGATTATATGGTTATTATTAGTGATGATACTTAAGAAATTATCAGACTTAAAAGTAAATTGTGTTGTGTACTTAAGGGGGAATAATTGTAATAAACAATAAAGGCTGGTAGGTAATTGTAATTGTGAGGAATTTAGACATTTACATGCGGAAGTGGCAACCGTTTCTGGCGCCAACTTCCGCTGGGGACGAGTATATAAGCTCGACCTGCCTCCTTGTGAAGATATTGAATATCATTTGAACAATTTCCTATTCTATTTCCCTCTCAATTCTCTTTCTCTCTCTCGTTTCATCTTCTAATTTTCCCCCCTCTTTCTCTAATTCATCTCTCCCCTACATAATTCCCACCAAGTTCTCTCTACAAAACGAGATAACAATTTGCTGAATCCAGAGGATTCAACAATTGGTATCAGAGCAATGATCTTGGCCCCAAAACTTTGACAAGTTATACCAATGGCAAACAGCACTCGTATGAAGCAGATGGAACTACAACTTCAGCAGGTGATAGCCACAGTGATGGACATGCAGGCTAGAGTCAGATCGATAGAGGACTCAATTGAAGTGGTGGTGAACAGAAAGATGGAGAAAGCCTCAGAACAATTGTGCGAGGATATGCGCAATCAGATCAGAGATGAGATGAGAGAACAAAGCAATATGCTACGTGATCAGATGCAACAGTTTATGCTCATGTTTTCAAGCCAAGCGCAGATGAGGATGTCACTTGATTTTCCCCTGTGAGAGAGATCAGAGCCGATATTGTCGGGAACCGACACTAGTCAGAGGATGGTGGGATCATCGGAGGTGGAGATTGATCCAATGGCAATGGGGAACAACGAAGTGGATAGGAGACGGGAGATCCAAATCAATTCTACCCACCATAACTTTCCAGTTCCAAAATTGGAACTACCAGTGTTTGATGAGGCTAAGCCACGGTGGTGGATCCGACGATGTGAAAAGTTGTTCGAAATACATAAAGTGGCCGAGGAGCAAAAGATAAATCTAGCAGTGGCCTGCTTGAACGACATAGGAGATGTATGGTATCAAGGATGGTCAAGAGTGAGAAGAATGTAGCTGGGATGACTTCGTGAAGGGATTATGTGAGAGGTTCGGTGAAAAGAGGACTATGGATATAGTTGAGGAGTTCAACAAACTTGAAATAGAGTGGATCGGTGCAGGAGTATCAGCTCCAATTTGAGGAGCTAAAATCTCTTATGCTCAGTAGGAATCCATACTTGACTGAAGACTATTTCGTGTCAAGTTTGATTAGCAAACTAGGTGAGGAACTCAAATCCGCAATCAAGATGACAAGGCCAATGACGGTCTAGGAAACGGTGGAGAGTGCTCTACTCCAGGAATTAAATGTGGAAGCACTGATAAAGAAATAGAGGAATCAGAGTAGGGGAAACAGCTTGGGTTCCTCAGTGCCAGGAAGGGAGATGTACAGGGTTGGGGCAATGCCAAAGCCACCAGCACTACTACCACCTACTAGCATGGGGCAACAAGGAAGCAGAGGGAACAAACAGAGGAGACCCTCGGGGTCATGTTACAAGTGTGGGGATAGGTACTTCCCCGAACACCAATGCAGGAGGCAATTGCTCCTATTGGAAGGAGGTGAGGTTGAGGAAGACACAGGAGAAGAAGCGATGGTGGTAGGGGAAGATTGGGAGGAGGAAGACAATGGCGCAATATCCCTCCATGCCATAAAAGGAGTGGGTAGTAACAAGATTATCAAGGTTGAAGGAACGATGCAAGAAGGAACACTCATGGTCCTAATTGACAATGGGAGTACCCACAGCTTTATTGACGAAGGGACAACTAGAAACATGAAATGTGAGTTATCTAACACTCAACCTTTAGCAATGACTGTGGCTAATGGAAGAATGGTGTCAAGCAGATCAGCCTACATGGGGTTTTGTTGGACAATGCAAAGGGAGACATTTGAAGCCGGCCTTAGGCTGCTGAAGTTGGGGGGCGCCAAATAGTCTTGGGAGTTGATTGGATGAGAGGGGTAAGTCCTATCAGCTTCGACTTTAATAAGATGGAGGTTACATTGGAAAAGGGAGGCAGGAGAGTTACACTTCAAGGAAATATGGAAACAGGGTCCTGCAAGCTGATCAAGGGAAAGAGGCTGCACAAATTGCTCAAGAGTATGTTTTCCCAAGTGGCTCAATTATTCTCGATTGAGACCAGTGAGGAGACTGTGGAACAAGGAGAACAAGAGGGCCAATGTTCAATAACTACCAGTAAGCCAACCACAAACCTATGGTATGAGCTGGCCTCCCTTGATGCATTACTTATTGAGTTTAGGGATCTATTTGCAGAACCTAAGGACCTGCCCCCCAAAAGACCATTTGATCACTCTATCCCTTTACAACCAAATGCTAAACCAGTTAATATAAGATCCTATAGATACCCACCAAAGCTCAAAACTGAAATTGAGAAATTAGTAAGAGAATGCTGGACAATTCTATAATCTGAGCCAACAAAAGCCCATTTGCATCCCCCGTCCTTTTAGTTAAAAACAAGGATGGAACCTAGCATTTTTGTGTTGACTACCGCCAACTTAACCACATCACAATTAAAGACAAATTTCTCATTCCCATCATTGAAGAACTCCTAGATGAATTAAACCATGCATCCGTTTTCTCGAAACTTAACCTAAGATCGGGTTATCATCAAATCCAGATGAACCCAACTAATATACCCAAAATAGCCTTTAGAACCCACCATGGGCATTATGAGTTTACAGTAATGTCTTTCGAATTAACTAATGCACCAGTAACATTTCAAGCCCTAATGAACCACATCTTTGAGCCTTATCTTTGAAAATTTGCGTTAGTATTTTTCGATAACATATTAATCTATAGTCCAACTTTTTGTAAACACTTAGAACACCTTAGAATTGCAATTAGCATCCTTAAACTCAATCGGCTATGCATCAAAAGGTCCAAATGTGACTTTGCCCAGAAGCAGGTGGAGTATTTGGGGCATGTGATTTCCAGTGCTGGAGTTAGCATTGATCCCAAGAAGATTTCAGCTATGGTGGCATGGCCTAAACTAGAGAACATCAAGTCCTTAAGGGGGTTCTTCGGCCTAACGGGTTACTATAGGCATTTTGTGAAAAACTATGAAGTGATAAGCAAGCCACTGACAAAATTATTAAAAAAAGATAACTTCAGATGGAATGAAGAGGCAGAAAATGCATTTGGGCAATTGAAGCAAGCCATGTGCGAAGTGCCAGTGTTGGGGATTCCTAATTTTAGTAAGTCGTTCTTCTTGGAGACCAACACATTTGGAACCGGGGTAGGAGTTGTGTTATCTCAAGAGGGCCGACCCTTAGCTTTCATGAGTCAAGCTTTAGCCCCAAGACATCAAGGGCTCAGCACATATGACAAGGAGTTATTGGTTGTGCTGATGATGGAGACACTATTTGGAAGGGGGACAATTTATAATCAAAACAGATCATCAGAGTCTCAAGTTCCTTACCCAACAAAATTTTCACACTAATTTGTAGAAGAAGAGGATGCAAAGCTGATGGAACTAGATTTTGTGATTCAATATAGAAGAGGAAAAGAAAACGTGGCTACAGATGCCTTATTAAGGCATTATGAGGAGGGAGACTGTGCAGCCATTACAACACTAGTACCAGGAGGTGACAGCAAGCTATGATAAAGGAGCTTGGACACAGGAGTTACTAGAGCAGGTGAGTCTGGACAGCAACAGCAGGTAGGGGTACACTGTATGCAATGGCCTAAAGAGGTATCGAGGGCAATTGGTGATAGGAGATTGTGTGATCTTAAAGAAAAGAATTTTCCAAACCATGCACAACTCGACCTTAGGGGGACACTCAGGCATCCAAAACACTTACCGCAAGGTGAAAAAAATGTTTTATTGGTCAAGATTAAAGAAATTAGTATCAGAGTTCGTGATGCAGTGACACTTGTAAGAGGCATAAACATGAATCATTAGCTAAGGCTGGACTCTTGCAGCCATTAGGGGTTCCAAATCAAGCATGGGCTAATATAACTATGGATTTTGTCGAAGGCTTGCCGCAGTAAGATGGGAGGAACTGTGTCCTAGTCGTGGTGGATCAATTGACCAAGTACAGCCACTTCATCAGCTTGTCCCACTCATTTAGGGCACAAGAGGTGGCTAGAATGTTTCTGGACAATGTAGTGAGGTTACATGGGGTGCCTCAAACGATTATTTCAGACAGGGACAACGTGTTTACTAGTTTATTTTGGCAAGGTTTACTGAAATCTTTGGGCTCTAAGCTCCACATGTCCACAGCTTACCACCCAGAAACTGACAGCCAATTGGAGAGACTTAATCAGTGCCTCGAGACCTACCTAAGGTGTTTCTGCTTTATGCAGCCCAAGGAGTGGCACAAGTGGTTGTCCTTGGCGTGATGGTTGTACAATTCTAGCCACCATTGATCCATTGGGATGACCCCATTTGAGGCGTTATATGGACACAAGCCTAGTATATTACCATCTATGGGGCGTCGATGGCAGCCGCAGATACCTATCTACAAAACAGGCAGGAGATTCTACACCTTGAAAACTGAGTTAGTCAAGGCTCAAAACCGGATGAAGCAGCCAACGGATAAAAAGAGGAGTGAGAGAACGTTTGAGGTAGGAGAAAAGGTGTATCTCAAACTTAGTCAACCCCATATGAAAACTCTTTCAAGGCAACCTGTTACTAAACTAAGCCTCAAGTTTTTTGGACCATATGCCATTACTGCCAAGGTGGGACCAGTAGCCTATAGGCTACAACCGCTCGAGGGAACACACATTCACCCTGTGTTTCACGTGTCCTTACTCAAGGGAGCAATTGGGAACCAAACTGCTAGTCAAACCATTCCCATTCCATTCATGGAGGAAGAACCAGCAGTCACCCCAGTAGCCATCTTGGACCAAAGAGTGATTTTTTAGCAAAGAGCCCCAATCACCCAAGTGCTGGTGCAGTGGTCCTCACTGCACTCCAATAATAATACTTGGGAATATCTGCCAGAGTTCCTCCAACAATTCCCAAATGCAGCTTGCTCGGCATTCTTGAGGACAAGAATTAGCTTAAGGGGAGGGGAGTTGTTGTGTACCTAAGGGGAAATAATTGTAATAAACAATAAAGGCTGGTGGGTAATTGTAATTGTGAGGAATTTAGACATTTACATGTGGAAGTGGCAACCATTTCTGGCACCAACTTCCGCTAGGGACGAGTATATAAGCTCAGCCTACCTCCTTGTGAAGATATCGAATATCATTTGAACAATTTCTTGTTCTATTTCTCTCTCAATTCTCTCTCTCTCTTGTTTCATCTTCTAATTTTCCCCCATCTTTCTCTAATTCATTTCTCCCCTACATAATCCCACCAAGTTCTCTCTACAAAACGAGAGAACACTTTGCTAAATCCAGAGGATTCAACAAACTGTAGGCAAACTTTAAAGTAAAAGACCTTGGGCACCTACAATACTTTCTTGGGATGGCGATAGCTAAGAGCAAGAAGGGCATTTTTATTTCCCAAAGAAAGTACATCCTTGATATGCTAAAGGAGACAGGGAAACTGGGGTGCAGACCTGTAGGAGCACCCCTAGACCAAAATTGGAAGCACAAAATTACTGAAAAGGATTCACTAGTTGAAAGAGAGATATCAACATCTAGTAGGGAAGTTGATCTACTTATCTCTCACCAGACCTGATATTGCTTATAGTGCCAATGTAATAAGTCAATGCATGCACTCCCACCAGACATTTAGAAGCAATGAGTCAGATTCTTCATTAATGTTACCTAAAGAGTACTCTAGGGAAAGGTTTACTATTTAAGAAAAATTACCACTGGAGTGTTGAGTGCCATGTAGATGCAGATAGGGCAGGCTCAATTGAAGATAAAAAAATCCACTATTGGGCATTGCAAAAAGGTATAGGGAAATGTGGTGATCTAGAGAAGTAAGAAACAGACGTTGCAAGAAGTATGCCGAGGCAGAATACAAGGCAATTGCTCAAGGAGTGCGTGAACTAATCTGGATAAGTAGGTTGCTATAAGATCTATTTATTCCAATGGAAGAACCTATGAAGTTATACGATGATAACAAATTTGCCGTCAACATAGTTCATAACCCTGTTCAATATAATAGGAAGAAGCATGTAAGGATTGACAAAAATGTCATCAAGTCAAAAATTGAAAACAAAATTACAAGAAGCTAACATTCTTACAAAATCCCTGTTGAAGTCAGATTTTGAGTCAAATGTTAGCAAGCTAGGAATGATTGACATCTATTCACCAACTTGAGGAGGAGTATTGGAAAATAAGATTTTGAATAATCTAGGATTTTTATATCCCATGATTTAGGGATTATTATTAGAGAATTGTTTTTGTTTTCAGTTGTTTCCTTTCTCTAGTTTGTTTCCTTTTTTCTGTTGTTTCCTAGTTTAGAGATCGAGGAGTTATTGTTTCCTAAATCAAATCCTTAATTATAGTCTTCCTCTGGCTATAAATTTTATCACAGCTTATGAATAAGATGAGATTTGGAGAATTACTTCAAAACAGCCTTTGATTTCAGGTCCTGTGTCAAAAGTTTTGAATTATTAATATAAAAATATGAGTTAAAGACAATTCTAGATTGATTCTGGATGCCATAGACATGAGCGTGCTACTTAGCCATTAACTTTTTAGGGTTAATAAATCGTACACCCCCTGATTGATTGGACAAATTTTAAAATTCAAAGGATGTCTGGGCCAAATGACAAAAGTTTAGAGGTGTCTGGTCAGTTTACTCCACTTTTTATTTCTAAGAAGCACAAACTACAGTAAAGAAAAAAATGCACAGTTTTACAATTAATGGCAAACAAATATTTTAAGAAAATGAAGTAAAAATATAATAAATAGAGACTGGAATGAAGAATATGTACCTTTAAATTTTCATGTAAAGAAGTAACAACCTGAAAAAAAAAGTACAGCAGAGCATGGAATATTAGATTAATATTAATTCTAAAGAGATTAGAAAACAATTGCAAGATAGACAATCATGAAAATTATACTTATTAACATAGTGCAACAAATCTAGCAGTAGAAATTTTTGTTTCCCTCATTATTACAATTTTATGAACTTTTTCATAGCACAATCTATGGCTGGGTTTTGTTGTGGTTCTACCAACAGAAATCCTATGGGTTTAGGATTTCAGAAGGTAGGAGAAAATCTGCAATAGTTACAAATTGTAACAGAAAGTTTGCTTGCTCAAGAGGTTCGATTTGAAGGAGTTCCAAAACCAGGATTGCTGGAAATTCTTGCCAAAAGTAATTGATGACTTGAGATACTAAATTAAAACCAGGAAGGGAAAGGAGGAGCAGGGCTGACAATGGATATAAGATGGGGCTATTCTGAGCTTTTAAACATTAAGCAGTGCAAAGTAACTTCATTACTTTATGATGGAAAGAAGATGAAAAAGGAGAGGAAACAAATAATCTGGACAACCCACCTAGCATATGTTAGGTCCAGCCCTCTAAGGTTAAGTTTGACATTAATCAATTCAAAGATCTTGGAATTCTATTTCAGTTAAAATAAAGACTTAAAATGGGAAACTTCAGGACCTACTGAACACCAAATATAAGTATGACCCAAAACCATTACTATAACGACACTACTACGAGTAATTATCTATTTTTTTAAACCTCTCCCAACTCATTTTCAAAATTAGATAATGGCCATTTCACACATATTAGGTCACTTCCAATTTAGTTTGGGAGCCAACTCACGTTTCCACAGCACTATAATTTTGGTTACCAAAGGAAACCCTCTTACCTAGTTTCAGATCACCTCGTAGTTTGTTCTTTGAGGATTTTTAAAAACTTTACTAGCTCATACCACAATACCCTATGAGAGTATTTTCCATTTTTTTTCCAGATTTTTCCTACCTTTAAATCAAAACAGCCCTGGAAGTTGGCTGTCTCAAAACCTCCCTTAAACCAGTCCAGATCCCAAGTTTCCCCTTTCTGCTCAGCACCATTTCAGGGCTGTACCCGTTTTTGCTTGACCTTGTAAAGAGAAAAATGTATATCTATTCCATAGATGAGGTGTACAAGAACTTATATACATGCATCCTATTCTAATGTATATATAGTTACTTAATATAAAGATTATAATCAAATCATAATCCTCTTGGCACTCCCCCCTCAAGCTAGAGCATAAATGTCAATCATGCTAAGCTTGGTGCATTTATAGCTCACACGAGGACCTTTGAGCAACTTAGTGAACAAATAAGCTAATTGATCATTAGAGCCCACAAACGCTATGACAATACCTTAAGAAAGCAACTTCTCCTTAACAAAATGACAATCAATCTCCATATGTTTGGTTCTCTAGAACTTGTATAAATGCATCCTATTCTAAGGAAACAATAAATTCTAAAGATATTGGCAAGTCATCTTAAGTATATATATAGTTACTTAATATGAAGATTATAATCAAATCATAATCCTCTTAACACTCCCCTAAAAGCTAGAGCATAAATGTTGATCAAGCTAAGCCTGGTGAACAAATCAGATAACTAATCATTAGAACCACAAACATTGTGACATTATCACCAAAAAGCAACTTTTTCCAAACAAAATGACAACCAATCTCAATATATTTGGTTCTCTCATGAAACACTGGCTTAGAAACTATATGCATTGCAGGCTGATAGTCACAAATCAACTTCATAGACTTGATTTAAATAACTCCTAACTCAATCAATTGTTTCATTCATATCAACTCACATGTTGTTAGGATCATTGCCCTATATTAACCTCTGCATCGGGCCAGGCAACAACACTTTGTTTATTACTTTTCCAAGAGACTAAGTTGCCACCAACAAATACAAGATATCCAGATCTGGATGCCTATCGTTAGAAGATCCTGCCCAATCAGCATCTATATATCCCACAATTTGATTATGACCATAATCTTGATATAACACACCTCGACTACGAACACCCTTAATGTACTGAAGGATGTGAATCACTACATGTCAATGAATATTACAGAGTGAATCTAAAAACTGACTTACCACACCCACAATGAATGAAATATTTGGATAGGTGATTGTGAGGTAGTTAACTTTGCCAACCAAACCTTAATGGCACCCAGGGTCAAAAATAAAATCCTTCTATCCTGGTAACAACTTGATATTTAGATACATAAGGGTATCTACTAGCTTTCACCCAAGCATCCTTGTCTCTTCCAGCCTATCCAGAGCATAGTTCCTTTGAGAAATATAAATTCCTTGCTTTGATCGTGCCACCTCAATACCTAGAAGATATTTTAGTTTACCAAAATTCTTGGTTTGAAACTATAGGATAGGTGATTGAGTTAACCAAAACTCTAGGATCGTTGCTTTGAGTTAACCAGAACTCTAGGATAGTTGATTGAGTTTACCAAACCAAGATGGAGGAGACTATTTTAAGCAATATAGGGATTTTCACAGGCAACACACCATCCCCAAATCCCCTTGATCAATGAAACCAAGGGGTTACTCCATAAAAACTTCCCCCTATAAGTCACCATGAAAAAAGGCATTTTTAATATATAGTTGATAGAGAGGCTAGTGGAACATGGCAGCTAGAGACAAGAATAGTTCAACAAAGGATATCTTGGCAATGAAAGAAAATGTGTCCCCATAATCAAGGAAAAAAATCTAAGTATACCCTTTAGCAACAAAGCGAGCCTTGAGGTGATCAACTTGGTTGTCTAGACTAATCTTGACAATATAAACCTTGTGACACCCAACAATAGACTTGCTCAAAGGGAGAGATACCAAGTCCCATTGAAATGTAAAGCAAACATTTCTTTAAACATAGTAGCTCAACCCTAGTTGACAAAGGGCTTCTATAATCATCTTAGGAATAAATACAGAGTAAAGAAAAGAAAAAAACAATAAATTCAAGATAAAGAATGATAACTAATAAAGTTTGAAAAGGGAAGTAGAGTACATCAAGTACCTTCACAAAGAGCTATAGGTAGATCAGGATCAAGAGGAGAGAGAGATGAGCCAAAAGGAGAAAGCTCAACTAGCACAGAGGATGAATCAGTGAGTTGCTCCATTGTTTGTCTGCTACTAGCTTAGCATGTCGAGGATGACACTAATAAGTTTGAAGATTGGGGTGATCAAGGCGAGATGAAGATGGAGGCGGAGTATAAGATGGAAGATCAAGAAATGGTATAATCAAAGGTATAGCTGACGCTAACTTAGACAACTCAAACAATGGGGAAGAATAAGGACTCAAAAAAGATAACATCAACAAAGACAAAATATCGAGCTAACTTGGGAGAATAGCATCGATGACCTTTCTGAAGATGAATAACCAATAAAAACACATTTGAGAGATTAACCAAAATATAAGAGGAGGAACGAAGTATATGTCAACCTAAGCAAAACGAATAGAATAAGTGATCTGGTCATTAAGGGCAAATAAAGGCATCCGGTTAATCAAATAACACACTATTAAAACAACATCTTGCCAATATTAGAGAGGGGCATGCATTTGAATAAGTAGAGTGCCAGCAATTTCTATTAAATGACTATTATTCCTTTCAATGATCCCATTTTGTTATGGGGTGCCAAAGTAAGAAGTTTGGTGAAGAATCCCTTTGGATGCCATGTAAGATTTACAAGGCGTAGACAAGTATTCAAGTGCATTATCACTACAAAGAACACGAATTGGCACATCAAATTGAGTGCAAATTCCAACAGGCAGCACAAAAGGTGGCAAATATTGAAAATAATTCAGAATATTTTTTTTTCATGACACCCTAGTGTGTGAAAAAACATCAATAAATGTGACAAAATAAACTTACAGAAAAAAAAATGTGACAAAATAACAAAATCCTTGTTTTGAAGGACCACGACTAGGACCCCATACATCAAAATGAACAATTGAAAAAGGAGAATTGGAATAGTTATTGTCTCTACTTGGGGATGAACTCTGACTATGTTTCCCAAGTTGACATGACTCATACTATGATAGGAAGACTGGACAAATTGGGAAGCATCTTCTTTAGACTAGACAAAGATGGATGTCCTAATCAACATGTACTCATAGGGGCGAAACATTAGTAGTGCAAGCCACAAATGGAGTAAACGGAGAGAGATAGTACAATCCCCAAGACTCATGCTCCATGCTAATTGTCCACCCAGTCCTCCCACCCTAAACAAAGACAAAATTAGACAAAAAAGTTATGGAACAATTAAGATCACGAGTGAGACGACTAACAAAAAGTAAATTAAACAAGACATTGTAACAAATGTAGAACAGAGGGTAAGGCCGGAGTAGAAAGGGGTTTAGCACTCCCGATACCCTTGACTGATGCTTGAGAACCATAAGCCAATGCAACAATACGAGAAGATCCAAAACATTGGATATGAGAGAAAAGAGAATTATTACGAAACATGTTACTAGCACCTGAGTCAAAAATGCAGGGATCGAGAGAAGAGGATTGGGTAAAACAAGTAGTGGGACTACTGGGTGTGAGCAAAAGATGCTATAAATGAAGAGTCGTGCTCTGTTGCACAAAATTAAAGGAGCTGAGCATACTCTTACCTTGAGATAGTCACTAAAAAAGACCTACTAAGGGTTGTATTAGTTGCCTGAGGATGACCACATCCATTACCATGGCAACCACCACTACCTCAACAATTGTGAGACATCTCAAATCACTAGCCATTCTTACCATCTAGTTCAAAAATTGCATCGTGTGCATCCCTGTGGTCACCAAAGTCAACAAAAGCATAACCTGGCAGCCTCTTTGCAAACCAAACACTACGCATAACTCCAAACACATGGAATTCATCTTCAAGCTCTTGTTTAGTGACACATGGGTATGAGTTTCTAACATAGACACAAGACAACAATCATTGATAAAGGGCGTTATCAAAATCTAGTAGGAACATTGATTTATTTCTCACACACTAAACCTGACATTGCTTATGTTGTGGGAGTAGTTAGTTAGTTCATGCATGATCCTAAGGAAGAACATCTACGAACAATTCAACGAATTCTTAAACACTTAAAAGCTACTCCAGGAAAAAGAATTTTGTTAAAAAGGGAAGTAACCTGAAAGTAGAGGCATACACCGATGCTGACCATGTAGGATCTCTTACAGACGAGGTCAACTACAAGCTATTGTACTTGCATAGGAGGAAATTTGATTACTTGGACGAGCAAGAAGCAAAATGTGGTAGCCAAATCAAGTGCAGAAGTAGAATTTCGTGCTATGGCTCTCAGTGTTTGTGAAGTTCTGTGGATCAAAATAATTCTAAAGGATTTGATGATTGAAATTGGATCGATGAAACTATACTGTAATAACAAATCAACTATCAGTATAGCACACAGCCCAGTATAACATGATCATGTGGAGAATTAGGGTAAGAACTTTTATGTGTTTCATTGAATGGAATGGAGATATATATGCAATAGAGAATTTACAAATATGGAAAAGGAGCAGATTTTCCTAATCCCCTAATTAAGGTAAGATTCTATATACAAGAGGCTAATTACATCCTTAATTCTAGCCTTAAATCTCCATACTTAATTCCAGAATTCTCAGCCTTGATTCTTGACAAATCGAATGAAGCATGTAGACGTGGACAAACACTTCATCAAAGAGAAATTCCCTAGTTCTGCTTATACCCCATGAAATACATTACCTTGGAAAATCTCTCAAACCAGGCTCTTGGTAACTGTTTCGGGGCATATAGTGCCTTCTTGAGTTTGTGAACCTTAATTGTAGCTATGTTGCTGTTGAATCCTGGGGTATTTCTATGTAGATTTCCTCCTCAAGATCTCCATGCAAGAATAAATTTTTTACATCGAACTGTTGCAAAGGCCAGTCAAATTTAACTGCTAAGGACAGAAGGATTCTTATCGTGTTCATTTTGGTAACCAGGGTAAAGGTTTCTTGATAATCGATTCCATATATTTGAGTGTATCCTTTAGCCACCAACCTAACTTTGTACCTCTCAAGTGTCCCATCTGCTCTATACTTGATAGTGAAAACCCATTTACATCCCACTAGTTTCTTTCCTTTTGGCAAATCCACTATCTCCCAAGTATTGTTTTTCTCCGACGTCTGCATTTCAACATTCATAGCATTCTCTGGTTCCCTTCCCAAGTGCTATGGGCAAATCAAGGTTAGATAAGGAACCAGAAGTTGGGCTAAAGGAGATTACCTCATTTCTAGAAGTTGGGTCTGATGACTGGTCTGGCCATGGTTCGGGCTCTGGATTTGTTCTTCTTGAGTAAACCTGTGAGAATCGATTGTCAGTAGTGATCTTTACCCCTTCTGGTTGAGAATCAAGTTGTAAGGAGAGCTCATTTTGGGATTCTGAAGGTTCAAGTTCGGGTGCAAGTGTTGGCGTAGTAGCAAGTTCAAGGCTTAGGAGATGATGGTGGTAAGTCAAGGAGGAAAAAATCATGATCCTTATCTTCCACAAATGATGTCTCCCTCTAAAGATAAGGTTGCATGTAGTGTTCTAAAACACGCTAGGCGCTAGTCGGGCACTAGACTGGGGCCTAGCGCCTAGGAGGGGTCTAAGCAGACTGTTTTTTTTTTTTTAGTTTTTAATGTAATTTGATATTATTTCCAAATAAATCAAAGTTAAAAAGATAAATAAAACTTATATATATAAATCAAAAAATTATATATATTTATATATATAAACAATATATTTATATATATATAAATAAATCTATTATATAAACAAAAACTTACATATATATATAAAACTGGGGTATCAAGCTAGGGCGGAGGAAGAACACAAGAGAGATGAGCAGTGGCGGCTCGGTCAAGGGGCCAAGGGAAATCGGGGCCAAGAGAGACAACTGGAGCAACTCCGCAAGAGACGGCAGCAACGTGCGACGAGAGGCTGAGACAGAAAGGGCAAGCGGCGATGGCAACTCTGCAAGAGACGGTCAGCGGTGGTGCGCGAGAAAGAGATAATGGGTAAAACGACCAGCTAGGCCATAATCGACCCAGGCAATTCATGTGGCTAGGCAGCCGCCGCCTTAGCCGACTAGACGCCGCCTGGTACCGATTAGCCGGGTTGGTGCCTAAGAGGGACGATTAGGCCATATGTGCAATGGCCAGCGGCCGCCTAGGCCGATTTTTAAAACACTGGTTGCGTGAAATATGCTTCAACTTCAACAAAGGTAACATCTGCGAGATAAGGAGTTTTTTAGTGGATGGATGATAGAATTTGTACCCTTTTTGTGTTGAAGAGTATCCCACAAAGACACACTTGGTAGCTCTAGGATCCAATTTCCCTCTATTGTGACTGTGAAAATGAACAAATGAAACACACCCGAAGACTCTGGGAGTAAGAGGGTTTGATATGTTAAGATCGGGATAAAACTGAGATAAGACTTCCATGGGGCTCTGAAGTTTAACACTTGGGATGGTAACCGGTTTATGACATGAGTGGCTATAAGGACTACTTCGCCCCAGAAGTGTTTGCGCACATTGTTCTGAAACAACAAAGCTCGAGTAGTGTTTAGGATATGGCTATTTTTCCTCTCTGCAACGCCATTTTGTTGTGGAGTGTAGATACAGGAGAATTCATGAATAACTCCATGTTGGTGAAAATATGTGGAAAAAGTTTGGTTGAAATAATCTTTGGCATTATCTGACCTAAACCGTTTGATATGTACCCGAAATTGGTTTTGGATCATGGAAAAAAAGGTGGGAAGGATATCACTCACATAAAATTTGGATTTAAGCAAAAACAACCAAGTAACTCTCATGCAATCATCAATAAAGGAAACAAACCATCGTGCCCCATAAATATTTGGAATGGTTGAAGTACCCCATATATCACTATAAATCAATTCAAAGGGAAAATGACATCCTGTATTATTGCTAGGAAAAGTAGCATGCTTGTGCTTTGCAAGTTCACAAATCTCACAATGAAACTGCTTATTATCTAACCTATAGAACAAAACTAAAAAATGTAGAACAAGACTAAAAACTTGCTATCTTTCTCACTTACTCTTCACTAGGACTGATTACAATATATATAGGAGAAAGAAAGCAATCATATCCCTATAACAAAGGAAAAGAGGAAGGAATCCTAATTACATCAACTATTAATTTACATCAATCAATCAATTCTAATTATATCAATTACTAATTTACATCAATCAATCAATCCCAACAATTAAAGTTGATTATAATCAATCCCATGGATTGTGGGATAAGATTGATTATAATCAATCCCATTGATTGTGGAATCATTGGGACTGCTTATTAATATTCCCTCTCAAGCTGGTAAATGAATATCGATCATTCTCAGCTTGCCAATTAGATCCTCAAATTAATTGAGTGCCAAGCCTTTAGTAAGAATATCAGCCACTTCCTATTTGGATGGTACATAGGACAGCTGAATGAGTCCTGAATCCAACTTTTCCTTGATGAAATAGCGGTCAAACTCTACATGCTTGGTCCTGTTATATTGAACAGGATTTTAGGCAATACTAAGAGTTGATTGATTATCACACAATAGCTCAATAGGTTTCTGCACTTGTACCTTTAAGTCTTCTAAGATGATTTTTAGCCATAAGAGCTCACACAACCCAAGGGCTATAGCTCTGAATTCTGCCTCAACACTTGATCGAGCCACTTCTCCCTGCTTCTTGCTTCTCCAAGACGCCAACTTACGTCCTCAGAACACACAATAACATGTTGTGGATCTCTTATCAACTAAGGACCCTCCATAATTAACATTTGTATATCCATGAAGTTGTAAGTCAGTCCCTGGAGTAAAGAGAAACCTTTGCCCGGTGTAACCTTTAGATAATTCAAGATCCTCCGCATAGCATGCATGTGTTCCTCTATGGGATTATGCATGAATTAACTCACTAGGCTGACACCAAAGGCTATGTCAGGCCCAGTGTGAGAGAGGTAAATCAACTCCCTACTAACCTTTAAAATCTGCCCTTATCCACTGCCTCTCTGATATGGTTCTCCTTCAACTTAGTGTTTGGATCCACTAGTGTGCCAACAATCTTGCCCCCTATCTTAGAGTACACTAGTAAATCACATATATACTTTCATTGAGACAAGAAAATCCCTATCTTAGAGTACACTACTTCGATACCCAAAAAATATTTCAGCATATCAAGTTCCTTAATTTCAAATTCCTTGGCTAAATTCTCCTTGAGTAGGTGTTGTTCTTCATTATTTCCTGTCACCACAATATCATCAACATAAACTAGTATGACTGTTACCTTTTCTCCCAAGTGTTTGATAAAAAGGGTATGATCCCCTCTACTCTGATGGTACCCCATAGATCTCATGGCCTTAGAGAACCGGCCAAACCAGGCTCAAAAGGGGACTACTTGAGTCCATACAAAGCCTTATTGAGCCTGTAGATTTTCCTTGCACCTCCTTGTTACAATCCTAGAGATAATTCTATAAAGACCTCCTCCTCCAAATCTCCATGTAAGAAGGTGTTTTTTACATCTAATTGCTACAACTATCACCCAAACGTAGCTGCTAAGGATATAAGGATGCGAACTGCTGTCATCTTTGCCATGGAGGAAAAGGTCTCCAGATAGTCTATGCCATAGGACTAAGTATAGCCCTTGATGACCAACCGTGTCTTGTACCTCTCTAGGGTGCCATCAACTTTGTATTTGAGATTGAAGATCCACCTGCAATCCACTGGTTTGACTCCCTTAGGTTTAGGCACTACTTCCCATGTTTGATTTTTATTTAAGGCTTTCATCTCCTCTAACATAGCCTCATTCCATTTTGGATCATTTAGAGCCTCCTCCACAGATTTGGGAATAACAATAGTATCTGTTAGATGTATACACAGAAACTGTTTGTATGTATGTATTCAAGAGAACAACTAAAGCATATATACACATACATGTACTTAAAGATAAATACACTAATACCCCCACACTTATCTTATTTAACACTCCCCCTCAAGCTGGAGCATATATATTGAGCATGCCCAGCTTGGTACAAATGTAATTCACACGAGACCCTCTAAGCGACTTGGTGAGTAAATCAGCCAGTTGATCATGGGAACCCACATATGTTGTAACAACATCCCCAGAGAGCACCTTTTCTCTAACAAAATGGCAATCAATTTCAATATGTTTGGTTCTCTCATGAAACACAGGGTTAGAAGCAATATGCATTGCAGCCTGGTTGTCACAAACCAATTGCATAGGCTTAACCTGCGTAACTCCTAACTCCTCAATTAATTGTTTCAACCACACTAGCTCACATGTTGTTACGGCCATTGCCCTGTATTCAGCCTCTGCACTGGATCTGGCAACAACAGTTTGCTTCTTACTTTTCCAAGAGACAAGGTTTCCACCCACAAAAACACAGTATCCAGATGTGGATCTCCTGTCACTAGGTGATCCTGCCCAATCAGCATCCGTATATCCCACAATCTGACTGTGCCCATGATTTTGATACAATATACCTCGACCAGGGGTAGCCTTAATATATCGAAGAATACGGATCACTGCATCCCAGTGACTGTCACACGGTGAATCCAAGAACTGACTTACCATACTCACAGCAAATGAAATATCAGGACGAGTGACTGTGAGGTAATTAAGTTTCCCAACTAATCGACGGTAGCGCCCATGATCAGAAAGAGGCTCCCCCTGTCTCGGTAACAACTTGATATTAGGATCCATAGGGGTATCTGTAGGTTTACATCCAAGCAATCCTGTCTCTTCTAGCATATCTAAGGCATACTTTCTTTGAGAAATATAGATGCCTTGCTTTGACCGAGCTACCTCAATACCCAAAAAATATCTCAAAGGACCCAGATCCTTCATCTGAAACTGTTGGTGAAGATGTGCCTTCAATTCAGTGATACCAACATCATCATCCCCTATAAGTACTATATCATCAACATACACCACTAGAAGAATGTGGTGGCCAGACTGAGAACGATGAAAAACAGAATGATCAGCTTCACTCCGAGTTAATCCAAACTCAAGAACAGCTGAACTAAATCCACCAAACCAAGCTCGAGGAGACTGTTTTAAACCATATAAAGATTTTCGAAGGCGACACACCAGGCCAGACTCCCCCTGAGCAACAAAGCCAGGAGGTTGCTCCATATACACCTCCTCCTGTAAATCGCCATGGAGAAAGGCATTTTTGATGTCCAATTGATGAAGAGGCCAGTGAAACATAGCAGCAAGGGATAGGAAAAGGCGAACAGAGGAGATCTTAGCAACAGGAGAGAATGTATCGCCATAATCAAGACCAAAAACCTGAGTGTATCCTCTAGCAACAAGGCGAGCCTTAAGACGATCAATCTGGCCATCAGGGCCAACTTTAACAGTGTAAACCCAGCGACAACCAACAGTAGACTTACCCTGGGGAAGAGGTACTAAGTCCCAAGTTCCAGTGGAATGTAAAGCAGACATTTCTTCGACCATAGCAGCCCGCCACCCTGGATGGGAAAGAGCTTCGGGAACAGATTTGGGAGGTGAAACAGAAGATAAAGAAGAAACAAAAGCAGAATATCCAGGGGACAAATAATCATAGCTAACAAAATGGGAGATAGGATGGCGAGTACCTTTACGAAGAGCAATAGGCAAGTCAAGATCAAAAGTCGAAGGCGATGGACCAGAGGAGGAAGAGCGAATTGGCACCAGGGATGAGTCAGGAGACGGCTCCTGCGGACTAGTGACAACAGTCGGCGCTGGTTGGGCCACGAGATGTGGACGCCGTTGATAGACCTGAAGGTCAGAGCGATCAAGGCGAGAGACAAAGGATGGTGGAGATGGTGAAGACGTTGGAGATGGAGGTGATGGGAGGTCAAGAGAAGGAACAGGCAAAGGTAACCCAACAGACACAGAATCGGAGATCGCAGATGAAGAAGGGAAATAAGGAGATGACTCAAAGAAGGTAACATCCGCTGAAACAAAATATCGAGTTAATTGAGGAGAGTAGCAACGATACCCCTTTTGAAGGCGAGAATAACCCAGAAAAATACATTTGACGGAACGAGCAGATAACTTATCACGACCTGGGGCAAGATGGTGAACAAAGCACGTGCTCCCAAAGATACGAGGGGGAAGAGAATATAAGTCAACCCGAGGAAAAAGAATGGAATGAGGAATCTGGTCATTAAGGACAGAAGATGGCATGCGGTTAATTAAGTAACATGCAGTTAAGACAGCATCACTCCAGTATTGAAGTGGAACATGCATATGAAGAAGGAGCGTGCGGGCTATCTCAATTAAATGGCGATTCTTGCGTTCAGCTACCCCATTTTGTTGTGGGGTTCTAGGACACGAAGTTTGGTGAAGAATGCCATTGGATGCCATATAAGATCTAAATGGGAGAGACAAATATTCAAGAGCATTATCACTACGAAGAACACGGATAGGCAAATTGAACTGTGTTCTAATTTCAGCACAAAATGTAGTGAAGACAGAAAATAACTCTGAACGTGTTTTCATTAAATATAACCATGTAGTTCAAGAGAAATCATCAATAAATGTTACAAAATAACGAAAACCATCTTGTGAACTGACACGACTAGGACCCCATACATCTGAATGGACTACTGAAAAAGGGGAACTAGCACGCTTAGTAACTCTACTTGGGAAAGAACTACGAATATGTTTCCCAAATTGACAAGACTCGCACTCTAAGGAAGAAATACTAGAGAAACTGGGAACCATCTTCTTGAGATTGGGAAGAGATGGGTGCCCCAACCGACAATGGACTTGTAGTGGGGAAGTTGTTGTCATGCACGCCACTGAAGAAGCAGGGAGAGACAGATAGTAGAGACCGTGAGACTCAAGCCCCGTGCCAATCGTCCGTCCAGTCCTCCGATCCTGCACAAGAACAGAATCAGACGAGAAAGTTATAGAGCAATTAAGACTGCGAGTGAGTTGGCTGACAGAGAGCAAATTAAAGGTACATTGTGGTAAATGTAAAACAGATGATAATGGTAAAGTAGGAAGAGGTAATGCGGTACCAATACCCGTGACTGAGGCTTGAGAGCCATCAGCCAATGTAACAGGAGGTAGGGACTGCGAGGTTTGAACATAAGATAGGAGAGAACGATTACCAGACATGTGATTGGTGGCACCGGAGTCGAAGATCCATGGGCCAAGAGAAGATGAAGACTTAGTAAAGCAGGCAGTAGGGTTACCAGTGTCAGCAAATGATGTGATAGGTGAAGTAGCTTGTTGTGCTGCCCGGAACTGAAGAAACTGAGCATACTCCCCCCCGGAGATAGTCACTGGTGAGGAATCACTGGGTGTGATAGATGTCTGACCCTCTGAAACGCCCACAACCATGTTAGCAGTACTGGCTGCATGAGGTGGACGTCCATGTAGACGATAACAAGTCTCTCTAGTGTGACCAAGGCGATTACAATAGGAGCATTGGGGCCGTGGACGACTACCACCCCGACGACCACCGCGACCAGTCGGGGTCGTAACTAGGGCGGAGTGATCTCCAGGAACGGACATGCCACGATCAACAGTAATAGAGGAGGCTCTAAGTAGTCTGGCAAATACCTCTGTCAGAGGAGGAAGAGAAGCGCTGCCGAGGATCTGTGTCTTAACTGAGTCAAGCTCTGGTCGAATTCCATGAAGACAGAGGATAGTAAACATTTGATTGCGTTGTTGCTGTTGTTTCTTGATATCGGTATCAAAGGGCATCAACTCGTTAAAGTCGGTAATAGAAGCTTGAAGCTTACCCAAATATGTGGTCATATCCAAATCAGTCTGTCGTAAATTGAACAAAGCACCAATCACATCATAAATACGAGTGATGTCGCTAGTATACAACTCACGAGCCCGAGTCCATAGGGCACTACACTCCCGAAGAGGTCGAAATATCGGCATTAAGGTCGGCTCAATGGTTTGCCACAATAAACTCAATAACTGGGCATCCACTCTCCGCCAAAGAGGTTGATCCCCCTCAGAAACAGTTGAAATA
This sequence comes from Diospyros kaki, assembly GCA_036245055.1. Taxonomy (NCBI): domain Eukaryota; kingdom Viridiplantae; phylum Streptophyta; class Magnoliopsida; order Ericales; family Ebenaceae; genus Diospyros; species Diospyros kaki. Next base: position 10,478,353 of record BSEG01000010.1, read on the forward strand.
GTCTTCGATAAATGGTCCTCAAGGCCATGACCAAGAAACCAAATTTCAACTGCACATGACCAAGCGGGATAATTATGTCCGCTCAATTTCTCCGTTGTAATAACCGGTGTGCCCGAAAAATGGGGAATGGTTACCGGTGTGGACATGGTGGAGCGGCTTGTGGATGAAGAGTGAGCTGGAGATGAATCCATGATACAAAAAAAAAACAGCAGATCTGGAGCAGATTTGGTTACACAACCAAAGAGAGGGAAGACAGATCTGGAGCAATGGCAGATCTGGAGCAGATTGGGTTACACGACCAAGGAGAAGAAAGAACAGCTGAAGCTGTCACCGGAGTTCGCCTGAGGATGGCCGGATCTGGACAGGCGCGGCGAAGGCGACGGAGAGATGGCCGGGACAGAGGCGGCGACAGTGAGGGCGAGCTCGGGCGCGGGCGACAGTGAGGGCGAGCTCGGGCGCGGGCGACAGTGAGGGCGAGCTCGGGCGCGGGCGACAGTGAGGGCGAGCTCGGGCGCGGGCGTGGTCGCAGGTGCGGCGACGGCGAGGGCGCAGGCGCGGCGACGGAGAAGGCGAGATCTGGGCGCGGCCGGACCGGATCTGGAGAAGAGGAGCCGCGACAGTGAGGGACCAGCGACCGACGAAGAGACCCGCGGTGATGACGACGGCGGGCGAAGCGACCGGCGGTGATGGGGTCGGCTGACGGCGGCGGCGGCGGCAGCGGCGGCTAGGGTTAGGTTAGGGTTTGTGCTCTGATACCATGTTAGATGTATACACAGAAACTGTTTGTATGTATGTATTCAAGAGAACAACTAAAGCATATATACACATACATGTACTTAAAGATAAATACACTAATACCCCCACACTTATCTTATTTAACAGTATCCAAGGATGTGAGGAAACTTTTATGGCTGTGGGAAAAGCGATGGTAAGATAGGTAATTGGCTAGAGGGTGTTTGGTGCAGGTTTTGACCCCTTTCCGTACCACAATGGGTAAGTCTAGATCAGTAGGCTCAAGGGTAGGCATTGTTGGAATGGCATCCACTTGAGGTGTTAATTCTAGTCCAGGGTCAGGAGCTGATGGTGAGGCTGGCCGAGGTACATCACCAAGTTATCTTCTTTTAAATACGTAAGGAGAGCTTGTAAATCTCACAAGGGATAGCAGCCTCAGATCTGCTTGGTCATTGCAGCCTTCACTTTGAGGAGAAGAATTAGGTAAAGAGATATGCTGAGGAAAGGGAACAAAAATAAGGTTAGGACTTGTATCAGTAGAGCTCGATGTTGTTGATTCTAGGGATGGAAAGAAATGCCTAGGGTCACGATCATCACCTCCTACAATCTCCCCCTAAGGTCTAACTTGGGGAGAATTGAAATATGGTTGAGACTCAATGAAGGTGACATCTTTGGAGACATAGAACTTCCGCAAGATAGGGTTGTAACACTTATAGCTCTTTTGAGTAGGAGAGTACCCAAGGAAGACACATCTATGAGATCTAGGATTAAGTCTCAATTGGCTATAGGAATGTGAACAAAACACACACAACCGAACACCTTAAGAGGTAAAGGAGAATGCAAACTCAAATCTGGAAAAAAGAAAGCTAGGCATTGGAAAGGACTTTGGTTGTTGAGGACCCTAGTGAGAACCCTATTAATCACATATGTTGCTGTCAAAACAGCTTCCCCAAAAAATGTTTAGGGACGTGGTGATGGTGGAGAAGAGATCTTACCACATTAAGGAGATGTCTCATCTTCCGTTCAACTACTCTATTTTGTTGTGGAGTATCTATGCAAGAAGATTCATGGATTATCCCCCCTTGTTAGAAAAACTGATGCAAGTAATTGTTAAAATAATCCCTTGCATTATGTTGAATCCTCTGGATTTAGCAAGATGTTCTTGTGAAGCTTAGGAAGAAAACCGTAGCTTTTAATATGTATATCCAATTAATTAAACTCATAGACTATACACCTATATATATATACAAAATACTAAATGAGCCACGGGCTCTAACATAAGATTAACCCTGTGTATGTCCAATTAATTTACAGTAGAGAATTTACAGATATGGAAAAGGAGCAGATTTTCCTAATCACCTAATTAAGGTAAGATTCTATATACATGAGGCTAATTACATCCTTAATTCTAGCCTTAAATCTCCATACTTAATTCCAGAATTCTCAGCCTTGATTCTTGACAACAATCACAGCCTTGATTCTTGACAAATCGAATGAAGTATGTAGACGTGGACAAACACTTCATCAAAGAGAAAATTAACAATGGACTTATTACTATCCCTTTCACGTGACGTTAAAAAACAAATTGGTTGATGTTCTAATCAAAGGGTTAGCCACTTCTAGGTTTCAAGAGATTGTTGGCAAGCTGGGAATGGAAGATATCCATTCACCATTGAATAAAGAAGATTATGTTTTCTAATGCAGACATGGAATGTACAGTTAGTTTTTTATGTATTAATTAGCTGCCTAATTTGTTAGTTTCCTAATTGTATAAGTTTCCTTAATAGCTAGTTTCCTTAGAAGATAGATTGGTAGTTTCCTTATGAAGGTGTCAAGATTCACCTTAAGTATGATTGTAAATCTATGTTGTGAATATACAAGAATTCCGAGAATTCCTACAGTACGTATTTTCCCTTTTTGGCTAAATAAAACCTTTATTTAACATATACAAAAACTTGGCCATTACAATCCATTTGAACAATTTTTCAATTATCAGAAAAATTAAGAAACCAGATAAAACATGAATAAATTCAAGCTTGTAAAGGAAGCAATACCAGTTTGGAAGTATCAAAATTTGACCAGATCTGCCCCCGATTGAAACAACGGAAGTAAATGGGTCCCCAATTAACCTCATCTAAAATCCCCTAATTAAAAACATATGAAAATTCGTAATTGGAGGATATAGGTATAAGGCTTGGTTGAACATTTATTAAAACACATATATAAATGAAGTTAATTGGGGAACCCATTTAAATCCATGGGTGCAATCTTAAAAGAACTCCAAACTGGTTCTTTCTTGATTCCGTTTTTCTTATCATGAATTCTTCTTTTCAAACAATGTACGTAATCACTTGACTTCAACATAAATTTGGAGGTCATATCATTAAACTAAACATGCTATAAAGGAAAGATACTAAATAATTATTTATGCCAGTAAAATTCTTAAAGTAACTCAAGCATAACAGAAGAAAACAACAATAGCATCCAAGAATAACAAAAGCTCAATAAAATCTGGACATGAAATATGTACCTGAATAAAAAGCTGATGCAAAGCTTCTTGCTCGGTTTTACTAAGCCCCTCAAATGCTTTGAAGATTTCCTATTTGCACAACACTAGTTAATCCTTTTATGTTTTTGGCTCTAAAATCAAGTATTACCACAACACATATGCCAAGGAATATATATGCGTATGGGTCTGTATAATATGTCAGTTATCAGGTCTAGCAAAAATATTACTTGTTTATTGTCATACAGATGGCAGTATGACACTCAATTAAGGTGCCCAGAGTTTAAATGACAGACAGCAGTATGACAATTAAAAAGATATACCTACGGTAGAATGTTGGTAAACAAGGTCCAACTATATTAATATTTTTTACCTAATTTCTAGACAGAAGACATCAAACCTCTTTTAGTTACTTGGCACGTTATTTAACATTCAATTAATGTTGCCCTTAAGATCATGTAAAATATTTAAAATGAAAAAAAAGTCATACTCAATTAGACAATGCCTCAAACTTGAAATTAATTAATGCCAGCTATACACGTATACTTAACATCAGTTATCAATGATGTAAAAACCTTTGCAGTTTGCACAATCATAGGTTGCCTATCCTATCTCATACTTAGGATTTCTATTGCCTCTATGTTGCTTTACTGGCCTATTAATAGGCCTGACCAAGGTTTGGTTCGAACCGCGAACCGAACCAGAACCGTTCTTCTAAAAACTGAACCGAAACCGTCTTTTCAATTTCAGTTCAAAAATCGGAACCGGAATCGAAACTTAGAGTTCAGTTCCAGTTCCTAAAAATAAGGAACCGGAACAGGAACCAGTTCAAACCATAAAAAAATAAATTAAATAAATATAAAATATATAATACAATGCACAATAACCAATACTTATGAAAATAATTCCGATTAAGATAAAGGGGTTATAAATTCAAATGGTAAGTGTACATGGGCTTTGATTCTTTTAAACCCCAAAATGATACGTAGCCAACTTGATTTATATAAATTAAGTCCAAGCAATTTTTTTTCTTTTTATTAAATCAGTTCAAACCGAAACCGAACCGTCAGGGAACCAAAACCAGAACCATCTATAGACAATTCAGTTCTGGTTCCACCAGAAAGTGAAACCAGAACTACCAGTTTCAGAACCGTGGTCAGGCCTACCTATTAGCAAGACATCACCATTGACAATTTTCCTAATAGGATGCAATTATCTCAAAGAATTAGAGTAGACATTCAAAAACAAAATGAGAAGAAGAGAAGGAACAATACAGATTAAAGAAAAGCAAGATATAGAAGCTTCAAGTCAACTAAGATGCTTCGAGGGGAGGCAACAAATGGACTATAGATACTTCAAAAATGAAAAGCTTTGTTTATTAGAAAAATGCCTAAATAAGATAATAGATCCAATGAGGCCAGTCATCTCATCAAGTGAGAACAGTTTTATGAGACCAATTTTCTCCCCTTGTTCATTCACTTTCCGTGTCTCCTGGCTGAAGGATTGCAGCCAGTACGCTTCCAAATTTGAATCAACATCAATGACATGTATCAATAGGTAATTTTAGATGCAGATATTATTAAAAGTTCAAGAGCTATTTCAAGTGGGGAAGGAGAACAAATGGGAGGGAGACACATGGAGAAAGAAGAAAAAAAATCTTCATAAAATGTCTAAACAAAATTAACTTTCAGTTCCCTTTTTCTCTGTCTCTGTTAAATGAATAACCAAAAGTTCACATGATGATTCTTCTTAAACAAGCGATCAATCCCACATTGAAGCCAAACTAAATAAAAAGTGATTGTAAGAAATTCTCTGAAAACAGTTGAATTTTAAGATCCTGCAATTGCTCAAGTCCATATGCTGACTCAAAAGGAATTTGTACCATACACGACAAAATCCAGTAAATTTTCCTAAATCTTGTCCTTTAGCATAGCATGGCATGAAAAGAGAACCATAGATCAGGCCACTGATGCACTACCAAACATTTTGAATATAAACTTTACACACAATGGAAAAGAAAAGTAGTTAATATCCTGCACTAGTCACCTCCTTCGAACATGTCGTTAGCAGAGAACGAATGCCAAGCTTAAATGACTTCTTCAAATTTAATTGACGTGATCCAGGAAGAGAAGGTGGATCTCCTTTCTCCATTTCATAAAGTAACAGGTGCCAGAATATCTATCAGAACTGCAAAACTGTCATGAAGGATTTCCAATATTAAGAGATGCACAATAAGATGCAAACGGCCCCCTTGGGGAGGGGGGGGGGGGGAGGAGGGACATTAAGATGCCAATCAGGAGTTACGTTTTAGTAGTGTGCCGCCTTAAGAAAGAAAATGATGTGTTTCTTTTGAATAAGAGAGTTGTTCAAACACCTTAACTTTCTAGCAAAAATGGAGAAATGAACAAGTTTAATCAACGGTGGGAGAATATATAAAAGCTCGAGGGAAATTCTCTACAGCTAGGAAAATGATACAAGAAACATGGCAGTATAATTCACAAAGTTGAACTCAGAATACTATGAAAATTAATAACTTAATTGGGAATATGCTTTGCTAAGGACCCTGCCAAATTTTGGGATTTTTTTAAGGAAATTTCAACTTTGCAATTAATTTCTCTATTCAAGTTAGGATTCAATTCTGCCAATATATTTTGATTCTGGGATAAATTTAGTGTTCCTCACATTTTATATGTTTTTTAACCTTTGAGATTGCTTCGAATTCTGATTCAGGTTACCCAACCCATGATAGAGATAGGATTTATATACCCAGTTCAAAGCTCACTACACTTAGGATTTCTGTCTTATCCTTTCTCTGGAAATAGCTCTGCATAGCAGATTATTCAGTGTGCAGATTAGAATGCAAAGTTGTGAGCATTACACAAATCTCAGTGAGATAAGTGTAATTGTGAGATTGGGTGAATGAGATCTTGAGTTGAGAGTAAGATATTTTATCTCTATTGTAATCCATTATTCATATAGTGAATCATGCTCCTCCTCCCATGGAAGTAAGCAATTTACCAAACCATGTTAAATCTATGGGTTTTTTTTTGTGGGGGGGGTTGTCCCTATGTAAGTGTGACAAAATTTATTTCTGCTGATTCCTGGGTAAAAAGATGAGGAATAATTGACTGAAATCTCAAGAGATTCATCGGTCAAATCATCCCTAGTTTAGAAACTGTTCAGTGACTGCTCTTTGGATACTTTCCTATCCTTTGTGCAGTCAACCTTTCCTATTTTTTTTTATAGCCTATCTTTCCTAGTTTTAGCAAGAGTAATCTTTCTTATGATGTAATCTCCAACCCTATAAATAGGGCTGGACCACTCGTGTAAATAATTGAAAAACAGTTTATTCTCACATGGTATCAGTTTCTTAGTTTTTCCCTCTCCTCGATTGCCTTCCTTGTCTGGTTACTATGTGCCTTCATCGCCACAGTGTTGCCTTCATTTGCTTTACTCCTTTTTTTTTTTTTTGGCCGTTATTGCCCTGTACCATGTCAGAAATTTCCAAAACAACACCTCCTATGGCTACGGGAGATGCTGTTCCATTTGAACAACCAACCGATAGTACTCCTATCAATGAGCTACCAGGGATGCACAATTCATACCGTCTAAATCCAATGGTCTCAACAGGTGAGGACGTTTTTGAAGGGCCGAGAAAAGATAGCCCATCTAACTGGACTAGCACCCCAGTCCTTTGACCTAGCATTCACTACATGGGACGTTGAGTACTCAAAGCTAATGTCCTAGCTTTGGAGTTCTATGCTACCAGAGGTAAGTAGAAATTACATGTTTTTATCTACAACCAAAGACATTTGGGAAACAATTAAAAGAACCTACTCTAAAGTGCAAAATGCCGCTGTTATCTTTGATATTAAAACTAAAATAAGTAGTACCAAGCAAGGATCTCTGTCAGTGACTAATTATTACAATAGGATGAATGGTTATTGGCTTGAATTGGATCACTATCAAGACATAAAGATGGCGTGCAGTGAAGATGTTGCCACTCTCACTTCCATACTTGAAAGGGACAGGATTATGGAATTCTTAGCTGGTCTCAATCCCGAGTATGATCATGTGAGGGTTCAAATTCTTGGCAAGGAGAAACTTCCATCCTTGAATGAGGTGTTTTCTATGATTCATAGCGAGGAACATAGAAGAATAGCTATGTTTGATGAGCCTAATCTTGAGGGATCAGCCATGGTTTCCAACAAGATGGATGTCTCACATTCTAGGTCACAACAAGGAAGGAATGACTCTCACCTTAGGTAACAAAGCCAGGAAGGTTTGTGGTGTTCATATTGCAAGAAACCATAGAGAGACATGTTTTAAGTTGCATGGAAAGGAGGCTGTTTTAAGTAGGATGGGAGGCTTCCAGAATTTACAGCCTATAAATCAAGCACAAGCCCATCTCACAACCAAGGAACTTGAGGGAACTATAGAAAAAACAGATCCTACTGCAACTTCCGAGCTACGTGAACTAAATGTAGAAGAAATAGTAAGCTAAAATCATTCCTGAAAACTATTCAAAATGGATCTTACTCTCTAGCACAAACAGGTACATGTCTCAATTCTGAATTTTTTTACTACTTCACAAACCAGTAAGTATGGCTTATGGATTTTGGATTCAAGAGCTACTGATCACATGACTTATGACTCAAATTTTTTTGAAACCTATAAACATATGACTAGTCCCAAAAGAATAATTGTAGCCAATGATCACATTGTTCCTATAGCAAGTCAAGGAAGAGTTATTCTCAATCCATCACTCCCTATTCAACATGTCCTTCATGTCCCTCACCTCTCCACCAACCTTATTTTTGTTCGTCAGCTCACCAAAGATCTTAAATGTCGTGTTGTTTTCTCTCCTCAAGCTTGTATTTTTCAGGAACTGGACTCGGGGAAGATGATTGGTGTTACTAAGGAATAGAATGGGCTATACTATCTGAGGACGAGCTGTAAGAATCCTAAAGAGGATCAATCTATCCTTGCTTGATCATCACAACCTACTCCTACCATGACTGAAATCTGGCTCCAACATTTTCGTTTAGGCCATCCTCCTTTTAGTTTGCGGCAAACCATGTTTCCTTCTTTGTTTAAGGGTTTAAATGTTACTAGCTTACATTGTGATGTGTGGGAATTCTCCAAACATCACCGAGTGTCCTATCCAATTAGTAATAAAATTTCTTCCATTCCTTTTTCTTTGGTGCACTCTGATGTGTGGGGACCATCTAGGGTTCCAAATTTTTTCGAGGCTAGATGGCTCATTTCATTATTAATGATTGTACTCGGATGGTTTAGGTGTATTTCTTAAAGGATAAGGCAGCCATTGGCACAATTATGCCATTATTCCACAAGATGATTTCTACCCAGTTTGGATCCCTTATTAGGAGGTTTCGTACCGATAATGCAAGGGACTATTTCAATCAACACCTTCATCATTTCTTTTAGCAAGAAGACATTGTTCATGAATCTTCTTGCATTGATACCCCTCAACAAAATGGGGTTACTGAAAGAAAAATGAGACATTTGCTCAATGTTACTAGAGCCTTACTACATCATCATCATGTTCCCAAACATTTTTGGGGGGAAGCAGTTTTAACTGCTGCCTACCTCATTAATTGTGTTCCCTCTAAACTTCTCGAAAACCAAAGTCCATTGTAGTGTCTTTCTCCACATTTTCCAGATGTCAACCTTCATACCTCTCTTCCCCTCTAAGTTTTTGGCTATGTGCCTTTTGCTCATATTCCTGAACACCATAGAGACAAACTTGATCCTCAGCCACTTTAAGTGCATCTTTCTTGGCTATTCTCTTACCCCAAAGGGCTACAAGTGCTATTATCCTCCCTCTCGAAAATTGTGTCCAAGGATGTCACTTTTATTGAAACTCAACCTTTTCTTGAGTCTACTCTTCATGGTCACCAGGGGGAGATTGTCAGTGGTGACCTTCCCACTTTGGATTTAGCTCCTTCAATGCAGATGGAAACAAAGCCAGACACAGCCGAACCTCAACTTGAACCTGACTCACCTATTCTTGATTCCTTAAAATCAGGTTCTAGTGAGCAGGACACACAAGAGAAGGGTGGTCCCTCCTACAGCACAGCCACTGCTGCCACCACCTGTCAAATTTAAAGGCTCTCCCTATGTCTCCAAGAAAAGATCTCAACCTATTCCAGATTCCTAGCTTGGGCCAACATCTGCTCCTAGTCCAGGTATTGAAATTCCTCAGTCACCTACTCCTCCCAATTCTATTCCCAATGATTTGGACTTACCTATTGTTGTTAGAAAAGGGATAAGAAGTTGTAGTTGTACACAACACCCACTGGCCAACTACATCTCTTATCATCGGCTCTCACCCTAGCACAAAAGCATCTTGTCCTTTCTTGATGCCATTGCCATTCCAAAAACAATTGATGAGGCATTAAAGGATCAGAATTGGATACAGGCCATGCAAGAAGAAGAGACGAAAGCTTTGGAAAAGAATCAAACTTGGGATATGGTGCCTAAACCAAAGGGAATTCAACCTGTGGGCTGCAAATTGATGTTTAACCTGAAATATAATACAGATGACACATTGGAGAGATATAAGCCTAGTTGGTTGCTAAGGGGTACACACAAACCTATGGAATAAATTATTTGGAGACCTTTGCACCACTGGAAAAAATGACAACTGTCTAGATACTCCTATCGCTGGCTGCATGTTGTGGTTGGCAATTATAGTAATTTGAAGTCAAAAATGCCTTCCTTCATGGCAATTTAGAGGAGGAAGTTTTTATGGAGCCCCCGCCAAGGTTTGATAAAGAAGCTTCAAGCAGGGTCTGTAGGATTAAAAAGGCTCTCTATGGGCCTAAGTAATCTCCAAGAGCATGGTTTGACAGATTTTTTAAAGCTATGAGACAAGTGGGATACCAATAAAGTAGGGGAGATCACACTCTCTTTATTAAACATTCAATAAAGGGGAAGGTAACAGCTTTGCTTATATATGTGGATGATATCATAGTTAATGGAGATGATGCTAAGGAGCAACAATAGCTAAAAGAAAGCCTTGTAAGGGAATTTGAGATCAAGGATCTTGGTAAACTCAAGTATTTCTTGAGAATAAAAGTAGCTTACTCCAAAGAAGGAATATTCCTTTCCCAAAGGAAGTATATCATGGATTTGTTAAAGGAAACTAGGTTGTTAGGAGGAAAAGCAGCCAGCACACTGCCAAGACCTCGAGTCTAGCACTGGAATCCTCCTCGTGATGAAGAGAATTAGGGCTGAGAGAGGGAAAGAGCGGGGAAAATAGGAGAACAGAGAGGGAGAGAAAGAGAACAGAGAGAGGGAGAAATCAGGAGGAAGAAAAAGGATTCTTGTTATGAAATTCATCTGTGACTTCTCATTCAGTTGAGAGTTGTTTTATAGCTGCCCTTTGGTGCCACTTACATGCGGTTACAGTTGTTTTTAGTGTAACAACTTCTATAGCCGTTTTAACAACCACTACCAACTATCCTTACACCATAACTCTCAAAAGACAAAAATACCCCTAATACAATCGTAGGGTCCTGAAATATACCCCCCTCCCCCACTAAAACTTTCTTGTCCTCAAGAAAGGGAAAGGAGTCTAGCAACCTGAGGAAACTACTGCAACAAATCAGGAAGGTAGTCCCATGTACTGTTGTCGGGATGAAGCCGAGTCCACTGCACTAGCACTTGTGTAATAGGGGCTCCGTGTCTGTGGATCGCCTCCGATCCAATATCAAGGCAGGTTCTATCGGAGAAGGAATGCCAGAAATAAAGTCAGGTAGAGTAAAGGAAACTGGTTGAGCTCCTACGAACTTCTTGTGCAGAGAGACATGGAAGACAGGATGTATGAGGGTCATGGCAGGCAGTTGCAGCTTGTAGGCTGCATTCCTGAACTTGGCCACGATATGAAAAGGCCCAATGAACTTAGGACTGAGTTTAGATACTTGGTCATGAGTAAGAGCCCGTTGGCGAGAGTGCCTCAACTTTAAGTAAACTGTATCCCCCACCGAAAACTCCCGTTTACTACGCCTATGGTTAGCAAATTGCTTCATCCGATACTAAGCAACGGCCAATTCCCTTCGTAGCACATGTAACACCTCCTGTTGTTGCTATAAATAGTCATCAACAGCAACCACAGATGTAGATGGAAGAATGGCAGGAAGGAAAAGGGGCTTGTAACCATGAAGAACCAGAAAATGGGACATTTTGATGGAGTTGTGGTAACATGAGTTGTACCACCATTGAGCAAGAGGTAGCCACTTGTGCCAAGTCCGCAGTTGAGCAAAACAAAGACATTGTAGATAGGTCTTTAGGCACTGATTAACACACTTTGTTTACCCAACCGTCTCCAGATGGTAGGCTGTAGACATGTGCAAACGGATGCCTAAAGATTTAAATAGCTCCTACCACATAAGGCTGGTAAAAACCTTGTCATGGTCCAATACTATAGTCTACATTACCCCATGCAAACTGATCACTTGGTCCAAAAACACCCATGCCACTTCCTGTGCCGTAAAGGGATGAGAGAGTCCTAAGAAGTGGACAAATTTAGTGAATTGATCAACCACCACCAATATACAATCCTTGCCCTCTGACTTAGGCAACCCCTCTATAAAATCCATCGAGAGACATATCCAAGCCTATTCTAGTCTTTCTAGCAGCTATAACAGCCTAGGTGTCGCCATTGTTTCGTGTTTGCAACGCTGACACACTTCACAAGGCATTACATATTCCTGCACACTCCTCTTTAAGGTTGGGCTAATAAAATAATTGTTTTACCTTGTGGTAAGTGTTCCTTATGCCCAAATGACCCCCTATAGGTGACCCATGTAAGGTCGCAAAATCTTAGACTTAAGCTGGTCGCAGTCCCCAATTACAATTCTACCATGAAATCAGATCAGATCAGCTCATTGGTCAAGTTATAACCCAGTTTGCCAGAGGGATCAAGTAGTAGTTGTTCGAGCAATTCTTTAGTCCACGCAACCAGAGAATAGCTTGCTATCACCTCCTGCATCCAATCCGGAACCACTGTGATAATGGCTGCAACCATTCCCCCCTCCACACATCGTGATAGAACATCCGCTACCATATTTTCTTTTCCCTTCCAGTATTGAATCGTGTAATCCAAACCCATCAACTTGCTCATTCCTCTCCACTGCAACTAAGTGTGCAATTTTTGCTGTAAAAGAAACTTCGAACTCTCATGATCAATGCGCATTACAAAAGTTCCACCCTCTAATAGTGTCGTCATTTCTCAACAGCTATCAGTACAGCCAATAATTCCTTATCATAGATGCTTAGTCCCATATGCTTGGGAGCTAAGGCTTAGCTAAGGTAAGCTATAGGATAGCTACCCTACATAAGAACAACACCAATTCCTACATTGCTCGCATCAGTTTCCAACACAAAAGGCTTATTGAAATCAGGCAAAGCTAGCACAGGAGCCTCACTCATAGCCTTCTTTAACTTCTCAAACGCTTCCTCTGCTTGCAGACTCCACTGAAAGCTATCCCTTTTCAATAATTCAGTCAAGGGCTTGCTAATAACGCCATAATTCTGCACCAAGCATCAGTAATACTAGATTAGCCCCAGGAATCCCCGTACAACCTTCACATTGGCAGGCCTAGGCCAATTCATTGTAGCAGCCACTTTTTTTTTTTGTCAGTACTCACTCCTTGGGCTGAGATAACGTGCCCCAAATACTCAACTTGTCTCTAAGCAAAAGCACACTTCGATTTCTTCACATATAATTGGTTGTGCCTAGGGATCTCAAATGTAGATTTAAGATGGCTGAGAGCCTGAGATGTTCAGCAAAGGTTGGGTTGTAAATTAAGATGTCGTCAAAGAAGACTAAGATAAATTTCCATAAGAAAGGCTCAAAGATCTAGTTCATTAAGGATTGAAAGGTTGTCAGGGCATTAGTTTACCCGAAAGGCATAACTTTGAACTCATAATACCTAGAAATGTGTCCGAAAGGCTATTTTAAGAATATCTTCCAATCTCATTCAGATTTGATGGTAACCAGCCTGAAAGTCTAATTTTGAAAAGGTTGTAGCATGTTTAAGCTCATCTAGGAGGTCCTCGATTATAGGTATAGGGAACTTGTCTTTGACGGTAATGGCATTCAATTGATGATAGTCAATGCAGAAGCGCCATGAACCGTCTTTCTTTTTAACAAGAAGGACGAGTGAAGCGAAAAGGCTGTGGCTCGACTAAATGATGGACTGCCACAACATGTCTCGAACAAGGTTCTCAATTTCAATCTTTTGTTTAGGTGGATATCTATAGGACCGAATATTAACAAGTTCCGAATTAGGTTTAAGTGGAATAGCATGGTCAATGGCACATTAAGGCGGCAAGGATGAAGGTTCTACAAAGACATCCTTAAACTCTTCCAATAGGTTATGTAAAGAATCAGATTCATTTTCCTGCCATGCAGATGGGATCAAGCTGCTAACTGCCACCAACAATTGCCCTTCTTGTGGTTGAACCTCCTCCTCATCCTTGGTGGCTTACAACAAAAACAACTACGCCACCTAGTCCAATTTCAATTTGAACAACCTCTGTAGCCGCTTTCCCGTTATCATTTTGCAAGAGCCCATGTATGTACTTCCAATCAAGGTCATTGTCTTCCCATCCTTAGTAATAGTCACCTCCAACCTGTTGAAATCGAAACTGATAGGACTAATCATTCTCATCCAGTCAACTCCAAGCACCACGTTGCAACCTCAAAGTCTCAACACCCTCAAGTCAATCATGAACAACTCCCCTTGCATTTCCCAACGAAAATTCACACAAACAGCTCTATTTATCATTTTTCTCCATTCGCCACTATTACGATTAATGGTTGCATGTTGATGGCTATACATCCAAGTTTCTTGGTTGTCTTTTCGTCTAGGAAGTTGTGTGTGCTTCCGCTGTCAATCAGGACCATCAACCTGTGATTCCTGACCTTTCCTTCCACCTTAATCGTCTTGTTGTTCACCAAACCTTGTAAAGCATGTAAGGAAATCTCACTATCTCCTTCCTCTTCCACTACAATCACTTCTTCTTCTAGAGCTTCATCTATCTCCATTATCTCCTTATCTCCTTCCAACATCAGCAATTGCTTCTTGCATTGGTGTCCAGGCACATATCAGTCTCCACATTTGTAGCACTGACCTACCTGCCTTCGTTGTTCAAAAGTTCAAGATCTACCTCCCAACGGCTGATTCCCCATCGTTGCCGGATGGACAGCAGCACCTCTCAAGACTTGTCCTGATTTCACTAACTTCTTACCGCCTCCACGGTTTAGCATCACTTGACTTCCGCAAAATGAAAAATTTTGCTTCCTCATTAATGCTTCCACCACCATCTCCTGCAGCAGTGCACTCTCCACAGCCTGTTTGATAGACTTTGGCTGTAACATCTGGATTGCTAGCCTCAACTCCTCATTTAGACCGTGAATAAAACTTGAAACGAAATAGGCCTCACTTGATCCAAGAATTAACGAGCACATGAGGGACTTAAGCTCTTCAAATCGCTCCTAATATTGTTGAACAATTCCTACTGTCTTAGCTTATTAAATTCTTCAACTACATCCGCCAAATTTTGATCTCCGAAAATCTTGCACAAAATTCCTCCACAAAATCGAACCAAGTGTTATCCGTTTGTGACCTATTCCAACCTTGGAACCCGAAGTTGGCGACATCATTAAGGTAGGTCAAAGCCAGAGTAATCTTCTGAAGATCTGGAATCTGATACAAAGTGAACGGCTTCTCACAACACCGAATCCACCAGCATGAATTTTCTCCCTTAAAACATCGGTAGGTCCAACTTCGGCATAGGAAAATGAGGTAAAGATGAAGCAACCTGCATTCCTTGCCTCCTACCTGGCGCTCGCCCCTCAATTGTTTCTCCCACAACAGCAAGTTTTCCCTTCGGATCCACAGATTTTGTGTCCTAGGGCCTAGTTCGAGACCTGGTAAAACCAGATCAATCCTTTCCCTAGGGGGAAAAGTGAGGAGATACACACCTGGTTCTGCCCCATGAACATCAACACAAAACTCAACAATTGCTCCCTGATTTCGCTCGCCATGTCCTCACGCATCTGAGAGACCACGTGATCCATCTTTCGATCCATCACTTCACCGATTGCTCCCAGTCACGTCTAGATGTTCATCATTGCCGAGTTCAATTGTTGAATCTATGCCTCTATCTGCTTTATGCGTGTTCCATCTGCCATTGCTTATTGCATCCAATTGAAGTCATAGGCCAAGGTTCAGTGCTGTAATACCAAAAGTGCCAGGACCTCAAGTCCAGCACTGGAATCCTCCTCGTGATGAAGAGAATTAAGGCCGAGGAGGGAAAAAGCAGGGAAAAGAGGATAACAGAGAGGGAGAGACAAAGAACAAAGAGATGAGAGGGGGAGAAATCAAGAGGGAGAGAAAGGATTTATGTTATGAAATTCATTTGTGACTTCTCATTCAGTTGTGAGTTCTTTTATAGCTTCCCTTTGGTGCCACTTATAGGTGGTTATATCTGTTTTTAGTGTAATAGCTTCTACAACCATTTTAACAACCGCTGCCAACTACCCTTACACCATAACTCTCAAAAGACAGAAATACCCCTAATACAATCATAGGGTCTTAACACACATTAGTCGAACCAAACCTCAAATTAGGTGAGAATCTTAACGATCAATTGGTGGACAAAGGGAGGTACCAAAGATTGGTAGGTCACCTAATCTATCTATCTCATATTAGACTTGACGTTGCATTTATTATCAACCTAATCAATCAATTTATCCACAACCCAATTGAAGAACACATGCAGGCAATCAAGAGAATTTTATGTTACCTAAAGTCCACACCCGAGAAAGGAATTATGTTTAGATCAAGGAAGGACCTGGTTGTTACCAGTTACACAGATACCAACTATGCAGGTTCCCTGGTTGATTGGCAATCTACAACTGGTTATTATGTGTTTTTAAAAGGGAATCTAGTGTCTTGGAGATGTAAAAAGTAGAACATAGTTGCAAGGTATAGTGTTGAGGCAAAATTTTGAACTATGGCCATTGGTCTGTGTGAATTATTATGGATGAAGATTGTTCTAGATGATCTAAGGCTTGGTAGCAGTGGACCAATCAAGTTGTTCTGTGAACACAAATCAGTTGTCAGTATTGCACATAATTCAATGCAACATAATAGAACAAAACATGTTGAGATAGATCGGCATTTCAGAAAGGAGAAGTTAGAGGCTAGACTAATTTGCATTCCCTTTGTTTCCTTCAGAAAAACAATTAGCTGATATATTGATAAAGGGACTGCCTACAAGGAGATTTGAAGAGTTATTGCGCAAACTAGGAATGACAAACATTCATTCACCAGTTTGAGAGGGAGTGTTCATTCCTGGGTAAAAAGATGAGGAATAATTGATTGAAATCTCAAGAGATTCATTGGTCAAATCATCCCTAGTTTAGAAACTAATCCTACCCCTAGTTTAGAAACTGTTATGTGATTTCTTTTTGGATACTTTCCTATCCTTTGTGCAGTCAACCTTCCTAATTTTTGTATAGCCTATCTTTCCTAGTTTTAGCAAGAGTAATCTTTCCCATGATATAATCTCCAACCCTATAAATAGGGCTCTACCACTCGCATAAATAAATGAAAAACAGTTTATTTCACACAATTTATGTTTGTTTTATTCCACACTAAGTGGTATCAATTTGATATCTAACAAACCGTATCAAAGCCCAAACAATCAGAACTAGTTTTAATATAATCTTGGATGCAGAAACTTTATTTCCACATTTGAAGCAGTTTTTTTTTTTTATCATGCAAAGCAACCCCTTCGTCAATCCAAAAAATCATTCAGTCCATGGCTGTCAAAGGTGCAAAGCACATTGAGGCACAAAGGTGCTTGGAGGCTGAGGTGCAAGGCAAAGGTGCTGGCTTTTTGGGAGAGAGGTGAATATTTATTCAAAAATTTGTATGAATATACTTATACATCATTCTTTTCAATATATACCGATAAAGAGTAAATGCAAATTCATAAAATCATAAATAACAAATGACCAACACTACATTACTACAATAATAATTAATATTATTTCAACAATTATAATAAGTTAATAACAAGTCATAGTATTTCAAAAAAGTACTAGAAGTCTAAAACATCAAAATAAATTTTAAAAAAAAAGTTAGAAGAAAGAAAAATGTAAAATTGTTTTATTGTTACATAAAAAATTCAAAATTCAATCAAATACAAAAAATTCAATAAAAAAACAAAGAAAATCAGTGAAGTGTGAAGATGGAAACAATAAAAAAAGAAAAAATAACAAATAAAACTTGTATAAAAATACTTATATTGATGGAACTTGCAGGAAGAATATATTCAGAACAGATCCAGAAATTTGTATAAAAATACTTGTATTATTGGAACTTGCTAAAACCTCTAAGGTTTGGTCTTGGGGTTTGAAGTGTTCATTGAAATTAAATAAATGAACACAAACTTGATGTCAAAGAAAAAACAAAGGAAAACAAAATTCAGCAACTTCCATCAATATACCAGGCAGAATGTAATGGAAAAATCACAAAAGAAAAAGGGGGAAAGAACAGGCTCGTAGACAATGAAGAAAGAAATAAAATCAATAAAATAAAAACAACAACAAAAAATGAAAGAACAGTTGCCGGAAGTAGTTCGCCTGCCTCAAGTAAATAAACATCCCTTAGAAAATTAAAATTTTTACTAGTGCTCATTATTTACAATAATTAAATAAAAAGACTAATCAATTTAAGATTGTCAAATAATAAAAATAAAATAACAATGAAACCCATGATACATACCTGGTTGAGGTATGGGCACATGTAATTGTTACTAAAAATAAATTAGCATCAATGTTATTTAGAAAATATCAACTTAATAAAAACCAAATAATTTAATTGTCTAACAATGTTATTTAAACACAGTATTTGTATACAAAGTTTATATACTCAAAAAATTATAAACACTTTCTCAAAAAATTAACAACCTTTTTTCAAAAAATTATCAACTGTTTCAAAAGTTTTAAACACTTCTACAAAAGTTAAAGTGTTTATAATTTTTTAGAAATTATTAATAATTTTATAAAAAGTGTTTTTAATTTTCTTTGCAAATATACATTGAAATGACGTTACCAAAAAAAGTATGTCATGTGATTATCTAATATATTTTTTGTTTCTTTTTAGTGTGTTTTAAGAAGCAATCAAATCATAGTTCAAAGGATCCAATTCTTATAATTTATTTATATATTAACACAAATAAAATTTAAATTAAATCAACACAAATTAAAACTGCACATCAAAATTTCTATAAAAGAAAAAATCAATTTCAGGTTTTAAAACGTTTTTTGAAAAATGATTAAAATTTTATGAATTAAAGATAAAAGAACCCAATAAATTAAAAGGGAGGAGACCTTTGGATATATAGAGTGGTAAAATTTAATTATATTGAAGCCAAAGGAAGGGAGATACAAAATACACATATATACATATATATACCGTGAGATGAAGGCAATACATACATTGTAGCCCACACAAAAAAGATACAAAATACATATACTGAGGCCCACACACACACACACACACAAAATACATATATACCGTGAACTGGAAAAAATCTGATGTGATTTAAATTTTGATTTAGATTACATCATTAGATTACAGATCAAAAAATCTGATGTGATTTAAGATCGTATAACTTCAGTTTGAAAAAATTTAAAAATTTATCTTTGATCCAATTCGATTCAGTTCCTGTTTTAAACTGAAAACTGAATCCATCACTATATACATCTAGCATTACTCAGCAATATATACTATTGTATCTATACATATGCAGTATGTAAAAATGCAGCAATATGCATAAATTGACGGCCAAGCAGTAAGGCCCAGCCTCCCCTTCCCTCGTCAACATCCTTAAAGGGCAAGTTCTTCGATTCAGAGATAACTTTACTCGGAACAAATAAAATAAACAGAGGCGTTTCATGAACTTACAACATGAACTGTTATTTGAGGCGACGGAGGTGATTCAACAGAGGCGGCGAGGAGGCTGCGATGGAGCTGGAGGCGGCGGCGGCGTTGAGGCAGCGAGGAGGCGGGAGTATGCGAGGGAACTAGACAATGGGGATTTGGGGATTTGGCCGAGGGAAAGAGGCGGGCATCTCCCGCCATTGTTTTCGGCTTTTTTTTTTATATTTAGTTTTTAAATAAAAAATAAATTAATTTATGAAAATAATATTAATAATTATTTAATAAATAAAAAATTAATATTATTATAACTGATAAAATAATTTAAATTATGAAAATTATTAAATAATTTATGTTAATAATCTAAAATATAATAATAAATTAAATTAAACTATTGTATCAAATTAATATTTATTTAAAAATATAATTATTGACTTCATAGATTTTCCATAATTCAAAAATTTTGTTTTATTAAATTTTTCTATTAGCACATTTTATTATTATGTCCTAAAAAGATTTCCCTAATAAGTATTTTTTTTGTAAATATATTTTTTAATATAAAAAATTAATAAATTAAATATAATTTGTAGCATTATTGATTTTACTGTCAGTTGTTACAAAATTGGAGATAAAAACTAAAAGTGGGGTTGATTTTTAAAAAAATGATAGACTTAGATTTTTTTTATTTTCTTAGACATACAAAAATTCATCAAAAATTCTCTACTTGTCTAAAAAAGGCCCATTTCCTTCCTCGTCCATTTATCATTTCGTGTATATGTGTATATATAAAGAAATCCAAATCTAAGTTTAGATATAGAAAGAGAGATAGCCCCCTTCTTTGTTATTGTGTGTGTATAGAGAGAGAAAGAGAGAGAACCATAGTCCATTTCTTGTAACCATAGTTCATTTCTTGTAACCATAACTCATTTTGTAACGATCTGTTAGAGGATCCAGTATTTATTTAAGAATAATTTAATTAATTGTTGAAGTATTTGATTAAGCGATTTTGTCAATTAATTATTTAATGTGACAATTTAAAGATTTTGAAGAAAAATAATAGCATTTATTTCTTTTTAATTTTGAAGTTAAAGAATTTGCCAATGTGGCAAATTAGTGATTTTTAATTGAGATAATAGTATTTAAATAGCACTTAAATGGCATTTATTTTATGAATTAAATGCAAGGACATGAAGGTAATTTTGGAGTTTTATTATTATTTGAGAGTTTTTATAATAATTTTTGTATTATTATTAATTAAGTGGGACTATGTATTTAAAGAAGAATGAGAATCCATGTATGAGATGGATTTGGATTAAGAGTCTCCTAGTCCCAATAGGATAAGGTTTTAAGAGTCTCCAAGTTCAATTGGGAGAGGGATTCTAAATTATAAAAGGATAGAGATCTAGGACTTTATATCTATATATAGAGCCCATTAGCTTAACTTTTCTTCACGCCGTATGAAGAACAAAAAGGCCAAGAGATAGCGTAGGCTTGCTAGAGTCTTTAGGATCGCTCTAGAGTTCGATCAAAGAGTTCTATCAGGCAAGTATTCTTCCTGTAACCCTCCCATTACAAGTTCATATCAGTTTTGATTTCAGATTATTCCAATTCTTCGTTGTAGCTTTCAGATTTATATCATTAAACAGAGACGTATATATATATATATGCGTATAACAGTAAAGTTATGAGCAAATTCTATTAATTCTTATTCATTTTGGATTGCAAGTTCCATTAATTCTTATCAATTTTGGATTGCAAGTTCTATTAATCCTTATCTATTTTGGATTGCAAATTCTATTACTCTAAATTTTAATATCCGGATACCTTGTATCGTATCTAGATGTATCTAAAGTTATTCGATTATGATATCCAGATGGTTTGTTTATACATTCGGAAAGGTCAAGATAATATCTGGATGTCTCGCCTGATATCCGGATGCCTCCATCAAAAGTTGAATTTTTCATTCGAATAGTCCCCAGTTATATCCGAATGCATCAGTGAGATATCCGGATGACTAGAATCATATCCAGATGTCCTAGTTCATATCCGAATACATCCCAGCATATTCGAATAGCTTCTGCTTTGAATGTCAGTGTATCCGGATGAGCATTCTTCATATCCGGATGTCTTTCATCATATCCGGATATCCTTCCTGATATCCGGATGACTTTTCCAGAAATCCAATTTAGCATCCAGTGAGTCCTAATTCAAGTTTAATTCAATTAATGCATTCAATACCTTCCAACATTGAATTCATAAGTCAAAACATGACAAGTTAATCATACCCATACCCTAAATCATAGTTAATTGAATCTTTGTATTCTAATATATAGATGAAGATCATATCATGTTTAACATTATTATAACATGATCAGCATTATTTTATGAGATTATGTGCATATATTTTGGTATGAGCATTGAGTATGACTTTATATGGAGCACTACATATCTTGTACTAGCATTTATGTGAGCATTGCATTACATTATGCGCGCCAAGCAGCTTGTCCGTGGGGATCCCATCAATTTCAGTTTCAACTCAGTTTATGAGTTGCCCGTCTAGGGCCACCAGGGGGCTAGGGGAATATTGCCCACAGTATGTGCTTACAGTTTTTTTGTATGTAGGTTTCAGATTAGACAGGTATTTATTATCAGATTATGTGGGCCTATGAGTCAAAGTTGCATACCTGTATTTAATTTACAGTTTATGTGCATTATATTTTTATTAATGCAAGCAGATAGTGATTATACAGTACAAATTCAGTGAGTTATTTATTAGTATCGATATTGTTCGATTCAGTTTCAGTATTATTTTCAGCTTATTACTTGCTGAGCTTTTTAACTCACCTTGTACTATTCACCCCTCCAGGTTATAGTAGGGGAGTACCAGAAGTGGGGCCTAGCTGCAGTGGTTTATAATGTGTGTACGTGGAGCCGCTCAAGATAAAAGATGTCTAGGAGCCTCTTGAGTTTTATAGTGTTTTATCAGTTTAGATCTATTTTATATTTCTGTTGAAGGATTGTCCCTTAGACACAGTTTATGCCTTTCAGACTGTATTGACTCAGAGTTTTTATTCCAATTGATTGGGATGTTCAGCTATGGTATCAGATTTCAGTTTATCAGCCAGTTTTATTTTATTTTCCCTAGTAGCACATCTTCTCGAGCAGTTATAGGAGAGGGGGTGTTACACATTTCTTGAAACCATTTTTGGTAATTTGTGAAATGCTTTCGAAATGTTTCACAAATTATAGAAAACAACTTGAAAAGTGTTTGGGGCAGTCTTTGCTATTTTCGAAATGGGAAACAGTTTAAAAATACTTAAATGGCATTTTCGAGTTGTTTTCGTACTTCAAAGCCTATGTACATTGAAAATGCTATTTGAATATATATTTTTGATATTTTTAATAATATTTATATATTAATATATTATATTTTATATCACAATAATATAAATATACAATACACTGATATGTAATATCAATAAAAATATTAAAAATAAGTATTAAAATAAAAAATTTCGTATTTATATTAATTTTTTCTCTGCTTAAAGAGTACTATAGCTACCTGAAACAAGACTTGTACATGCACTAAAAGGACTAATTTTCTTTATCTTTTTTAGAGTACCAAGAGTCTAAGACCGTAAAGTGATCAAGCTTGTCCCTCAAATTACAAGATAAGTCACATGCAATTCAAATTCAATAAATTTCTATAATTAAATATTGTTGTTGCTATTAATTTATATATGAAAAATTGTCTTAGGACTACTCACATGTGGATTATATGAATGATGGGTGGTTATCGGGAGTAATGGATGAGTCTCTCGGGATGGAGCGGCAGCGATGGATGACTTGTCCGGGGGTAGTGACAGCAATGAACGAGTCTCTCAGGTAGATTGAGAGTAATGGATGACCCCCCTCCCCCGAATGATGGGTGATCTGTCAAAAAAGAAGATCGGTTAAGGGCATTGGTAAAGATCCCCATGCAAACCCTCTAATGCCTAACTTAGCCTTTCGAAAATATAAAGTAATCGAATGCAAGAAGGAAATGCCTGTGTGAAAGATCGCATACTGAATGAGGGGTAAGACCCCTCTATTTATAGCGATGGAATAGGCTACCAGGTGTCAGGTGACCCAAATTTCTCAGTGAGTAACTCAGAGCAAGTTTTGATCAGGTCTCGTGAGGGTAATGGCATACAAATTGCAGGCGTGGGCACGAGGGTGCGCCTATGGTACCCCCGAGTGAGGGTCACACGCGGGTGTGGTGTGCGGGGCATCCTTGGGTAAGGTCACTCAAGGGTGCGGTTGCAAGTAAGGGGGCGAGCACGGACATGGCTGCCCAGGGTCACATGGGGCCGCGAGAGGGCATGTAAGGCTGTAAGGTCACATGGGGGTGCGGGTTCTGGGCCATGCACAGCTATGTGGGGATTAAGCATGCATTGGGGTGCTATAGTAGCTGCGTGGTGGGTCGCAACCATACATTCCAGGGCTTCTACCTAGC
This sequence comes from Diospyros kaki, assembly GCA_036245055.1. Classification (NCBI taxonomy): domain Eukaryota; kingdom Viridiplantae; phylum Streptophyta; class Magnoliopsida; order Ericales; family Ebenaceae; genus Diospyros; species Diospyros kaki. The sequence continues at coordinate 10,502,072 of BSEG01000010.1, forward strand.
CATGTGGCACTATCACATTTTTTTCAATTCTTTCATTTATTTTCGCTAATCCACTTTGTCCATTTATTTTTGCAGGGCACATCAATTGCTCCCTACCCTTTTGTTTGGGTACCTCGAACGGAAGAGTATTTTACCTTGTTAATCTCGTACATGACTTCCTTTTACTTCTTTCGCTTTTAGCTCTCCTCCATGCACTCGACTTTTCAAGTCCACGTGTCATTTGTAGTTTTGTCGTTTTTGTATTTCGACTTCTCATAAGCGCTAATGGCACAAAGATGACCAAGCAAATGTTTTGCATAACATGTTGAAGCTTTTACCCTCACAGCTAGGGTCCGCACATTCAATTTTTCATGCTTAAGAAGCATAGACACGATTCCTTCATGTGGTTTAAGCTCCCGAGATGGAGGGGCCTTTGAAAGATCTTCAAATCAACTCAAGAGTAATCGTGTTGTTATTCGCTCATATATGCATCTACATTTTGTTGAGATAAGTATTGGCATATTGGGGGAATTTTCTCCGAATCTGAGGGTGTTCATGATGATTGGTGTTCCATTTCCTGGTTATCGAATTACTTACAGAACAACGAATATGACATCTCTTCTTACAAGATAATGGTTATTGTGCCATTCAGTCACTAGATGAAGTGGTGTAAGTCACTTGCAAGCCTACTGGTATTATGCTTCCTCCATGTATGGCTAATCGTGGGACAACAACTTGTGCCTTCTCGTTTCTCATTCTCAGGTTACTCGCGGGACAACCGTTTTATTTTTCCTCCATTGTTGGGCTACACGCGAGACAATGGGATGTGTTTGTCTCCCCGTTGTCGGGTTGTGAGGGGGGCAATGGGTCTTTTTTGTTATAATGTCATGACTCCCTAGTTTCGTGTGTATACATTTGTTGGTATTGTGGGTGTAATGTCTATACTTGCAATATATTTTGTTCTAGTGGTTCGATGTAATGCCCATGCTTGCGATTAGAAAGAACATCGATATTTTATTGTTAAGGTTCAACGTGAAGCCTATGTCCGCAATTAAAAAGCATCAATATTTATTTTTGCAGTTTAGCATAATGCATGCATCCATGATTAGAAAGAATATACATTTTCAGGCTACGTACAAGACAATGCCTTTTTTCCCCATTGCCGGGCTACGTCTAAAACAATGGGCCTGTTATCTTCCTTGATACCGGGCTATGAGCAGGGCAACGTGTTTTTGTTTTCTCCTTATTGCCAAGCTATGCGCGGGGTAACAAGCTTGTTGTCTTATTCATTGCCAACCTAATAATGGGCCAACGAGTGTTTGGTTTTTACCTCATTGCTAGGCTATGTGCAGGGTAAAAAGTTTTTTGAAGAGAACTTTTGATTGATTTTTCATTTCATCCAGAAAAAATGAAGATTGATTATAATGAACATGATAAGGATAATGTAATGCACAAGAGAGTACAAGCATTTCTTCTTTGACATGGTTCAGCCAAATGTGCCTACGTCCACGGTCTCGCATTGGGCTCATATTATTAATAATTGTCAAGCATGCAATTCACAAAGAGGGGCAATACAACTTGGGATTTCGCCACCCGAAATGACATGTATAGCCTAGTGTGTTAGTTCATTCTCCAGAAGGGAATTTTATCAATAGTTGTTACCCTTCTCTTACTGTCTCTAATTATGTCCCTCCTATCATTCAAGTCTTTTTTCCCTTCTTCGTGGTTTACTTCTTAAATAAGCATCTTAATTTGATTTTTCAACTCCCGACATTAATCAATGGAATGGCCATGAGTTCTATGGTATCAACAGTACTCATCTTGATTCTTCCCTATAGGCTGATCCACAATTTTCAGAAGTTTGATGAGGCTCGATCCTTCTATGGCTACTAATATGGCAAATCGAGGTTGGGTGAGTCGAATGTAGTGATTGAATTGGGGCTTGATATCTTTCAGCCTTCGAACCCTCTCTTATCTCCAATTACGGTCTTCTCCAATATCCCGCTCTTTTTTTTTTCGCTCCTTGTACTCATCTAAACCCTAAACCCTAAACAAGACTACTAGGGATTTCGGGGGATCTAGAGACAGGAATTCTTAGAAGAAAGTTAGTTGCGTCCCTTGGAACATAATAGACAATGTCATTTTGATCAGTAGATTACCAATCTCTAATATGGCATTCCGAAACCTATCCACATAATGCCGCAGGGTCTCTTTGCTCATCTGTTGAATGCTAAAAAGACATGTTGCGTCTTTCTTCCCTTGGCAATTAATAGTGAACACTTTAATGAATGCTGCATTTAGCTGCCCAAATGAGAAAATGGATGCTTTAGGTAAACTATTAAACCAAGGCTGAGCATGTTTAGTTAAGGTTAATTGTAAGGCCCTACATATTATCTCATTGTCCCATCGCATGATCAAAGACTTATAATTCTGAACGTGATCATAAGGATCGTCCTTACTTGAGTAAAGGGTTATTTGGGGTATCTTAAATTTCATTGCCAAGGGCTTTTCCATTACATCTGCCACAAATGGTAGTCTCCATCAGGATTATTCTTTTGAAACCAGTAATAACTTATTTTGTTGTAGCACTCGCTCAATCATTTTCTTTACATTCGCTGCCTTTCAAGCACTAAAGGCAATAGAGTTATCATCAGGCTCATCGTTCTTCCTTGTTACAGGTTTAGGAGAATTTCAACCTCCTTCTGTGGGGGGGCTAGCCACTATTTCGGAGTATCTCCCTCTTTGAGGGCTTCGTTTATCTACTCTTCGACAATCAGTCCCTTTTTGATTTCCTCGATGGGGAGAAGCTTGGGTGTAAGCCCCTCTCATAGAAGACCTTAGTAGATTGTTTCTAAGAGGGGCAGATTGAGCATGAGTCTCGGGGGTGGCCTCTAATAGGAGCCGTTTCTTGGTACCTCATGTCAAGCCCTATTGGGCAGAGTTGTTTCTGGTATAAACTTTCTCAATGTAACTGGGATTGATCCATAAGGAACAAAACCTTACAGAATCCCAGCCATTTCACGAAGAGCTTGCACCCCCTCAGCGTGCTATTCTCGTAGTGCTTCGTACTCCAGGCAAGGAACCATTGTAATACCCCAAATCAAAATAAGTATTATATTGGAATATCTCATATTTTGTGATGTTAGAAGAGTTAAGTTTAAGGATATAGAAGACAGTTTAATCATTCTAAAGAACCGAATAAATAGAAGGGGTACTTATAATGTAAATGTCTAAAGAGAAGGGTATGTCATTGACAAGCGTCTCGGGACAAAATTTATGACATTGAAAGAAATCAGAACATAGATAGTTTTTTGTATAGCTACAATACAGCCTAAAAAATGGAAAGTTTGTAAGAGACTTCTTGAAAGCCAACGGAACCCTGAGAAGGTTTCGATTTTATGTAAGAATCAACCTAAATTAGTTTTGAAATGAAACGATAGTCCTGTGAGGACACTGAGGCAAAAACATACTTATTGAGTAACTCGGAGTAATTAATTTTGAATTTTAAATATCTCAATAAACATTAATGCAATGTTTAAGGGTGTAGTTGCAATTGAAGAAATACCCAAATGAAATGAAGAGGGAATTTGGGATTTAAATGAGTAATTTTTCATATTAGTATATTGTATATATTATAATATATAGATATATGTATGTGTGTGTGTGTGCGCACGCGTGTGCGCACACGCGTGTGATGGCTAAGAATGCTTTAGATTTCTTAGCCAAGAATCTGCAATATGTGTAATATATAGATATGGAATATAGAATGCATATAGGTGCGTAATGGCCAAGGCAGAGAATTGCTATAAATTGGAGATGAAATTGGTAGGTGAAACAAGGGAGAGAGAGAGCAGCGGCCATGGCAGCACGACAGTGGGCAGAAGGCTGGCAACTAACGGTGGAATGTGTAATGCCCCGTTTTCTCACGTGGTGCGTTAACTCAGAATTTCGAGGATATTTTTTTTTTCAACATACACTCAGCTTAAGTTAAATCCCGACAATCCCGATCTACCATCTCAGCATATTAATTTAAAAGAATAGGATAAAACTAGTAATAACATTACATTAGTGGGAACAGAATCGAAACCTCGAAAATACATAACTGAATTCACTTTATTCATAAAGTAGAAATTGTTTGACAAGACATTTCAAAACAAAATACATCGAGTCTCATATCTCAATAACAACTACTAACACCTCGAGTATAGACAAAATATATGCTAACAATTACCAACGAAATCAATGGCTACATCTCGAGAACCTCATTTCCTTTAGTGCCGTTGCTTTCACCTGGAACGTTGAATATTCCTGAGACATAGTCCAAATCAGATGATGAATCATCTAAACGAAAGTTCAAAAACATTTTCATGAATATATGCAGACTATGAAATAAACCGACAATCCCTATACATCCCAGCCCAAAAGAATCTCACACAGCACTTAACCCTAACGGAGAAAATGCAATCTATCTAAAGGCAACACAACCACATCGATACATTGGCATAACACGATCTTGTATAAGAGGGACAACCTCAACGCATGAACCTGGGTATCACCCCTCTATCATGTTAGGCATTACGTTCCCACTCAAAAACATTTCGGATCTCAACACAACCCTGACTACAAGATGATGAACATTATCCACGAAATCAACGTCCACCTAGGCAATAATGCTATCTCTCAAAAGCACCAGGGGTGGTGTCCACTCTCAGCCCCTACCACTTGAGCCAACAACTGGGGTGGTGTTTACTCTCAACCCCGTCACTTGAGTACCGCAGGGTGAAGTCCATCTTAGCCCTGTCTCAAGTAAGTCAAATAACATTAATCCTTGGAACGCATCCCGAGTGCTATCACTTAATTGCCACTCATAGGTTGACAACCTACATCCCACATGGACATCACACAAACATGCCAATGTCACTATCACCAACCATGTATCGTATAAAAAGCAACATTTTCATGCAAATAACTTAAAGTACAAAATTCAATACACATGTAAATAACCACTTTGGATGAACCATCTATATGCAAACAACCTATCACAAGTCAACTCATTTGTATAAACAAATCATGTGTAGGGTTGAACCACAAAAAATAAACCAAGTTTTCGATAGAAATACTCAAAGTAAACCAAGTTTTTTAAGTCATAACACTCGCAATAAATCAAGTTTGGGGTAAGAACTACTCACAATAAATCAAGTTTGGGATAATAACTCACATTTGACAAATTTTTAGAATATCTCGATTAGCGTGCACAACCTTGATTTTCGTGTCAACCTTAAAATTTGCACAAATCACTTCACCTTAAGCCTCAAAGCACCATAATCATCATATTTATTCAATAAACATCAGAAATCTAATTTTTTCCTTAATTTCCTTACATTTTCTTTATTTTTCTCCCATTTTCCCCTACTAATATTCTAAATATCAACACAAACTTTTTTCCAAATATTTTTTAACCAAAATATCTAAAAAAAAATCTAAGCATTTTAGAAAAAAAAAATCAAAAAATACCTCATAGGCATGCACTCTCACGCGTCTTCCATGCACCTTGTGCATAATAGCTCGTGCGTGAAGGCCATGCTCCGACCTTCTTCTCCAGCGACGACACACCAGTGTTGTTGGATCTTTGCACCTCGGCGATCCTTACCCTTAGTCTATCCTAATGGCATGCCCTGATGCTTGAAAGGATGGCCGAAAGGCCGTCAGCCGGAGGCTTAAAGCCTCGGCCAGTCCAACTACCTCGCTTCTTTGACGAGCTTCGAAACCCACTCAATCTTTCTCCTTTGTTCACCAAACTCTCCAGGATTGATCTACTACCTCCCAGGATCAAAAGCCTTATATCATGGACCAATTCTTCCTCTAACGCCCTCGATTTGACGCTCAAAACTTGCAAAACCCTCGGCCACTCGTGCTTCATTTAGAGGCGAAATTGCTCCTCGAAACACCCTTGGTTGCATAACCCGATGCCTTAAACGCCTCAAGCTTGCCTTGGATGACCCAAAAACACCGACAATTGACCTCGAAAGCCCATTTATAGAGTCTAACATTACTGACCAAGACATGATTGAAAATCTTGAAATCCGACCACCCTCGAGCTCGCCGTCAGCCACGGCTTGGTCCTTGAGCTTCCCTGACTACCCTTATTGGGTTCCTTGTGGTTAGAGGTGTCGAACAGCAGCCTATAGAACTACTGGTCAGCCATGACCCCTTTGTCTATCCAATTTTGACTTTTTCCACTTTGCCTATTTTCATCAGCCCCTGAGTTTTTCATCATTTCCATTGAGACCCTCATGTTCTAAAACCTTCATTTCATCCCCAAAGATTCTGAAAAATTGTCATTTCGACCTCCGTCGGGTAAATTTGAGAAATTACACTTTGGCCCAAATTTTTGCTTTGGCCGTAAACCCTTTTGTTTCTTCCTAAAACCATTAACGGGTTATCTTATATACCAAATATGACCTTCCTCGGGGTTTCGTTGACTTCCCGGAAGTCCTCTATAATTATTCAATTTTTTAGCCTAAATTGTAGCTGCATTTTTGTTGTACCGAAAATCGTTTTTGAACTAATTTCTTTTGATGCTAACAATTATGTCTTGAGACACGAGTTGATACTATATCATTTTCCTTTCATATCTACGTTTCGGAGCTCTCCCTGCAGTCGATTCGACAACTTATTTTTACTATCATACCAATTTTCAGTATTTTAATCTTACTTAAATTACGTAGCAACCTTATGCTAAAATGGGGTATTACAGCATGCAATAGTGGTCCAACAAGCATGTGGAGGTGGCCAGCTGCTGGTGTGACAGTGCTTGAGAAAGAGAAGGAAAAAGGGAGAATGAGGAAGAAGAAAGAAGAGAAAAAGAAAAAATAATAAAAATAAAATAAAGGAAAAAGGAAAGAAAATAAAGAAAAATGGAGGAAAATGTAGAAAACTTCTAAAAAATTTCAGAAAATTCTTGGAATTAAGTTGGGGCTAGAGGAACTTGCCTGAGGCCAGGAAATTGTCCATGCACACGTTTTGAGGCAAGGATTATTTTCTGAAATAATACACAAATGCTTTAATTGTCATATTGTCATGTGTAGTGATGCCTCATACATTTAGAAATGCATTCATATGATGTGTTGTAATGCATATGTACATTCTTAATATTTCTTGGCATGCATCACATGTGGAATGATGATATCGTTAATCTATCACGGATGCTGTAAGCACATCCTGCCCTTGGAAGTAGGGTCGCATAAATGATAATTAGCATGAAAGGAAATATGATGCATTTTGCACTTTTCATGTCATACATGAGATTTTATTAAATAGAATCTTACTTAAACGATTCAACATGTAACTTGGGTTATACCCTTGGAACATTGAAACGTTCCAATTGGGGCTTGTAACAAAGGCAACAAAGTGGTTGAGATGTGGCGGCACGAGATGTCATGTCCGATGCATTTGGCAAGTTGTTCATGTATTTTGCTTCTTCATGAAGATTTGGTTATGTTTTAATTATGTTGAGAAACTTATGCTCCACTTGATGAATAGTCTTATAAAATAAAAGAATGTTATGTAATACGAATTATTTTTAAGAAACGATCATGTAATACCGTTATGATTCTATGTTTTTCTTAGGTTCGATTCTTAGCTTCTGCATTTGATGTTTGTGATGATTCTCATTTGAGGTAGATGAATGATAGTTGGAAATTTTGGGAGTTTTGTGTTATGTTGGAATAGTTTAGCCCGAAATTTTCTAAATTATAACACGTCTAGAAAAGCGAGGTGTTATAGTTGGTATTAAAAAGAATTTCTAGTTGGAGACTTAGAGATTGTTGATGACTGAGAATTTTGATTTATGACAAATCTTGGAGAATGACATAGATTTGAGCTATGAAAATTTTGAGTATGACATGCTACTATGAGAGATTTGCATGTAGTCTTGGAGATTAACTGTTATCTCAGTTTGAGGATTCATAGAACGAAACTCTACTCGGAGGCTTAGGGTTTGTGAATTCAGAGCAAACGAAGTTAGAAACTTCAATTAGAGACCTAGGACAGAACTTTAAGTCCTAGGCTGATTGAGAATATTCAAACTTAAATCTAAGAAGTCAGTTGCATGAAACTAGAACACATATCTTGGCTTCAGGTTTCTTACTAGATCTTTTACTTGGGTGATAGCATGGCTGAGAACAACCCCAATTGGAGACTTAGAGGGGCTAATTGCTTATAAAGGATTATTGATTTGGAGAGTCAAGAGACTATTGAGTTAAGGTAAAACCCCACTTGGAGACTTGGGGAAAGAATTAGTTGAGTGTCAATTGATATGCGTGTGAAAGTCATAGAATTAGCAACGATAAACTAATCCACCATTCATGTGATGACTTAGACCCCTATTGAGATAGATGAAAAATAAGTAGACACTCATCACGTTGCTTGAGGATAAGTAAGTGCCCAAGTCACGAGATTTTGTTGGGAATACCGATAAGATCACCCAATCAAGGGTATGAATCGATTGTGAGGAACAAGAGGTTAGAATTGATTAATTGAGATTATGGATCCAATATGAAGTCAAATGATCTGAGAAGTAAGTGCCACGGAGGGTGACACTTATGAGATAAAAGTTAACCTTAAGTTGAGACTACTAAAACGTGTGCAGGGATCTCTAAAAGTTGCGATATGAGTTGTGATAGACTGAACATATGGATGTGGCATGGTTACGAAATATGTGAGGGGTTACAGTAAGTGTGGATCCAAAATGTGTCATTGTGTGATAATGTTGGATGGATTTCTAGCAAATAATGTTGAGTCAAATTGCTCCAATTAACCAATTGTGTGTTTTGATGATTACCAAAATATAATTTTAGTAAAACTATTTTTGATATATTTAAAACTCTTAATGGATTATATTATTTTGTGTATCAAAATGATCCAAAAAATGTTATTTCTCTAAGTCTGGAAGATTAGTGGGCTATAAGGGAACATATAAGAAAATGTTGTCTTTTTGAAAAACTAACTCTTGATTTTTTCATAACTAATATCCATTAGTGTTAAAATGATTTTTAATGAATTTTTCAAGAAATGGAAAGTATGTATTTTAGAAGTGCTAAAATCACCAAATTCAGAATTTGTTCTAAAATCAAAATTCTACTTTCTTATTGATTTGATTTTGATTTTTTAGATATTTTTATTGAATATAAGTGGGGGGTACTTTGTTATTTATATTTATGTATTAAAGTAATGGAATGTAAAATATAAACAAAATAAAATAAGATAAGAATATTTACTTAAACTAAAAAAATGTAAATATCTTGTACTATATTCATGCTATATGGTTTATATCTTCGATCTATTGCTATATGTATCAAATCTATTTTCTGTAATCTGGTCACAGAAGTCGACTCTTGTATATCTAGAGTCAACTCCCCTTAAGTTGGAGTCGACTCTTGCAAATCTAAAGGCGACCCAGCCGGGAACAGTTGATGCAGCATTGACCTAGCAGTATTGGTGTTTTTCGGAGAGTTGACTCTAGTATTAGAGAAGTCGACTCTTGTATAACTAGAGTCGACTCCTACTTCAAATAGGAGTTGACTCCTGTTTTAGAGAAGTTGACTCTCGGGTCTAATGTTCGAATTTTTTCTAGCCATTACAGATTCATTGGGAGCTCCTTTATAAATATCAAGAAGGGATTTTGGGAAAGGCTAATGCTCTATCAAGATCTATCTTCCTAAAGCACATCCATACTCTCAAGCAACTCAAATAAAGCAGTCCAAGGCTTAAGCTTAGAGATATATCATTTGGAGCCCAAGGCAAAGGAGAAGAAGATATTCTCTCCAAGTGTGGTAAATTCTATCTGTATTTATACTTGTCTTGTAATATTTGTTTTTGTATTCATATCCATATTAGTCCAAGTGTGTTGGACATATAATTGTTCATTTGTATTATTTGTGGATTGTGAGTGGCCTCCTAAAGCCTAAGTAATCTAGGTGTGGTGTTTTGTTGTAATAGTTTTCAAGGTGAGCTAAGGAAAAAATCTCGATGTTGTACAAGTTTTCTAGATGATCTTGTTTGGAAACCTAGTGTTGTGATTTTTATGGAACCTCAAGTGTCAGGTTGACCTTGAGAGAGTGGAGTAGGTGTTGGAGACACCGAACCACTATATATCTTGTGTTTATATTGTGGTTGTTTATGTATTTATATTGCTATCATTTCCAAACAACGTATATATTTATAACAAGTGTATTTTGTGTATAAGAAAATTTCAAGAGTTTTAAAAGGAAAGAATTTGGTTTAATTAGTTTTAATCACTCAATTAATCCCCCCATCTTGAGTGACCATTGTGTGTGTCAAGGGACCAACAGATACAAATTTTTGATAATGATGGATTTCTAATTGATGACATCGGGTAGACTTCTAGCTGATGATGGATCTCCAGTTGATAACATAGGATCAACTGTCAAGACCCGTACTGGCAATAATAGGAGCATGTGGCTCAAGGACTGTGAACGTAAAGCCTTAGTTGATTCCCGCGACTGCCACCAACTTGAGAGTTTAGCAATATCTAGAGATCAAATTAAACAAATTTTGATAAAGTGATCCAAGTCTCAAAAGATAGTTGGTTGGAATAGGGATATACAACTCAAATGAATATTACTTAGAAGATGAGGACAAAGGATAAGCAACTCCAATGTAACTTGAAATGACTGCCCCAAGAAAAACTAATTATGAGAAAGCAACAGTTGATGGATTTCATAGAAAAATTACAACCATCGTAACATACTCCCTATCAAAAGCCAATGTGATCGCGAATGCTATGAGTAAGGAAATGATCCTATGACATGAAGTGGAATCGTGAGTTCTAAAATTGTGGAATTTACATTTCAGGCTATGATGATTTGAAAGATAATTTGGGTGGCAATTAGACCACCTAACTATGAATGATATGGCTAGTATATTTAACGACTAGGTTATTGGTTAGCAAGTCTATGATGACTTCAGAGCCAATGTGGCTACTGACTAAATGATGTAGGCTCAAAAGAGGTAAAAGACAGTAGGAATTTGAGAAAACTTGGAGTTTTCTAAGATCAATCATAATGAAATAATCCAGTATTTGGAGACATAGTGCTGGCATGATTAAGGTTAATTGGCATGAAGATGATTATAGTCAAATAACATGAGGTGATGTCTTGAGGAATATTGTATTTGCGAGTCTAGCAACGTAGATCTAAACAAATGAATTAGACAATCGTGGAAAAACTTCAGGATTCGTCTATAAAAGCTCATTGGGTAGATGATCACCTAATAGTTACAACCTATCACGATTACGAATTATAGTCAAAACTATCATGAGGGTATAATCACTCAGGTAAGTGGAAAAGAGATCCATAATGGGTCGTGAATTTGGGACTGGATACAAAATGTTTGGAAGAAATTGTAAGTAAGAGTTCATAAGTATGGATTGACAAATGGCATCTCTGATGAATGGAGAAAAGGGCCCTTAGTTAAGACAAATAATAGTTAAGCTTGGGATATGGACTTAGGAAGTGCACATTGATGACAAAAGAATGGAATCGCTTATTATGATGGATAAAGGGTGTCGATTATGCTTAATGACAAATAATAGTTAATCGGTCAAGATAACAAACTTTGTAGAGAACGATCAATTATGACAAAAAAAAAAAAGTCTTATGATTGCGTCCTATATAGATTTTGTCTTGGAAGTCGATATGATTAAGAATCAAACATGATCTCGAGGATCAATTCAATCTATATACGCGATTGATAGAAATGATTCGATGATAACATGCTAAGGTGTTTGTATGTCAGATCAACAATAGTTATGGTCAAATAGCGTCAGAATGTTATTATCATAATCATGAGAAGTTACAGAGTAGGAACGACACAAAATCCATGTTAATGGTCAATAGGTGATATTGTTGACATGAAAAAAAATGGCGGAACAGGCATCATTGTGTCAATATTAAAAACGAGAAGTCAATCACAAAATAATATTAGAAGACAGACGGAATTTTGTTGAGCTAATGGTTATCGTAGGTTTCGAAGTCATGCTTAGTAAGTAAATACAAGTTGTAGCGAAAAACTAAAATGATATCGGATGAAGAATATCCTTAGAAACAAATGATAAATAGCCTAAGTAAGATCTCGAGTTGACTAGCATGAGGAAATGGCTAAGCCATGAAACGATGGAGTTAAGAAAATACTTGAGGATCAAATTTTCTCACGTAAAAGAGCAAGGTAAAGTGAGAGTCGAGGATAGAATTCTGATAAATTAATTAAGGATTAAGCATCAACATAAGATATTACCTTGAGGATTAAACATGACTATAGTCAATTGATATCGAGGGGCGTTTTGAAGATTAAATGATGCGAGAATTAGTTTGATAATGCTAAATATTGAGGATCAAATGATGTACGAATTAATTTGATAACAAAGAATGTTATTTTGAGAGATCAATTTGGAAAAATCTTGAGGTAAGAATTTAGGGTCTTTTGATGAAATAATATTATGACAATGATTGTGGACAATCGACAGAAATTTGTGGTGAAATTGAGTGATGAATACCTACAAGTATGGGGAAGCAATAGTCTAAAAAAAAACCTCGAATAGGTTAGTACCAGTAAAATCAACCAATGATTCAATTTTTGAGGTGACTTAAGGTAAGGCATAGAAAAATTCGAGGAAAAAGATTCATTTGAGGACTTATAGTAATGCTTTGAGTTACATGATGGTAAGTGATTCTTAGGTTGTTCTAAGATAAGTTTGTGAATAAGATGATACGAATCATCAAGGTTGACTGTAGGTATGACTTGGTATAAATCAAGGATCCTATAGGTACTAGCTAAGATAACAAGCCTAGGATGGTTCTGTAAGCCTACTTAGATTATTCTAAAGATAGAACCCGAGAATTTTGAGAAGATTAGCAAGTTCGGGGATTCTAGGGATTTGGACTAGTATTGGTAAAAGCACTATAGCTCTCAGAGATGAAACAAGGATTTTTAGCATATCGATAACACCATAAGTGCATGATCTATAATAACGGCCTTGAGGCTAAGGACCAGGGCAGAGGACTGGTGTTAGCTCGCGACGAACGATGACCGAAGCAGCCACAGTGGAAGGATTGTAAGCTGTCTCGCGACCGGAGTGCAAGACCCAAAGAGTTAAAGCAGCATAGTATGCTGCAGGAGACGTCATGTGCCGAAGTTTGGGTAGCACTGTGGATGTTATGTTAAGGCTAGAATCCAACTTCCAAGAAACCAGAACAATGTGGTAAAGGTGATCCAACATGAGTGGTATGCCACAAAGGCTATAATGGTCAAAGAGAAAAGGTACGAGGAAAACTACCTAGTGCTAACAATGATAATATTGCTGAAAGCCTTACCTATGTAACAAAAATGGTTAAAGAGCTTAATATGAGATAGTAACGGTAGGTGGAGTTTCCTCAAGGACTACAATGATGTTTGTTACTCGGAGCATCCCGATGAAGTGGTTGATGCATTAAGTGGGAACATGCCTACTAATATGATTAGGTTGATGGCCTGTAAATGGCATTTGATAGAGGCTTTTAGCCTATTGATGATAAAAGTAGTGCCAAAAGGATCATCCGATCTTATTGCCAACTTAATAGTTCGGCTGAATCTAATAAAGAGATAGAAGCGGTATATGAGTCTATGAGTAAATGAGTATAGCCAGCCTAGAACAGGGAAATTCAGGATGCGAAGTAACGTTCTTAGGATTTGAGGAAGCATATATGAAATTGCAATGAAAGTTCTTTAAGGTTATGAGTAAAAGCCAAATTTTATGGATGAAATTTTTTTAAGAAGGGGAGAATGTAATACCCCAAATCAAAATAAGTATTATATCGGAATATCCCATACTTTGTGATATTAGAATAGTCAATTTTAAGGATCTAGAAGACAGTTTAATCATTATAAGCAACCGAACAAAAGGAAGGGAGTACCCAGAATGTAAATGTCTAAAGAGAAGGGTATGTCATTAACAAGCGTCTCAAGACAAGATTTATAACGCTGAAAGAAATTAGAATAGAGATAGTTTTCGGTACAACTACAATATAGTTTGAAAAACTGAATGATCATAAGGGAATTCCGAAAAGCCAACGAAATCCTAAGAGGACTTCGATTTTATGTAAGGATCAACCCTGAAGTGCTTTTAAGACGAAACGATAGTCTTGTGAGGACACTGGGACATAAACATACTTATCGAGTAATTTGGAGTAATTAATTTTGAATTTTAAGTATCTCAATAAACATTAATGCAATGTTTAAGAGTATAGTAACAATTAAAGAAACATCCAAATGAAGTAAAGAGGGAATTTGAGATTTAAATGAGTAATTTTCTTTATTTGTATATTATATATATTATAATATATAGATATGGAATTTAAAATGCATATAGGTGGGTAATGGCTATGGCAGAGAACTGCTATAAATTGGAGATGAAATTGGACATGAAATTGGCAGATGAAAAAACAAGCGAAAGTAGTGACCATGGCAGCGTGTTCGTGGCAGAAGGCCAACGGCTGGCAGTGGCGTTCGACAATGGTCTAGCAGGCGCGTGATGGCATGCGGAGGTGGTCGGCAGCCAGCAACGAGCACAATGGTGGCGTGTGCGAAGATGGCCAGCGGCTGGTGTGGTAGTGCGTGAGAAGGAGAAGGAAGAATGAAGAGAAAAAGAAAAAAAAAAAAGAAAAAGAAGAAGAAAGCAAAGACACAATCTATGTTTGCAAATTCCAAAAAGAACCTAACTTTGACCCATAAAAACACAAAAAAACATTAACAAGAATTGCCATAAATAAATTGCACATAACTAAGATAAAGAACATGCACAGTACCATGGACACTTTTCCCCTTCTTAGGCATTGTAAGGACCATAATCTTAGGCTTTTAAATTGGACAAAACATTGACTAATCACACGACAACAGTCAGATCACCCAAGAGAAATGGTTTTTCGATTGGGTTTTCCGCAAGGAATTGGACTCCCACCAATTAGATTTAACATAAATGAAATAAAAATTTGAAGACAGGAATAATGAATTGAAGCAACACGACCATTTTCAACCTTTTCTTCAAATCCCAATAAGGTAAACTGAAGCTTGTTAGGTTATTGATTAAATCATTAGATAAAGAGAATATTCAAAAATGGATATTAAAGTGATGGTGACATCTTAAAAGTGAGAGGATTTCTTAAAAGGATAATGCTACACGGATGAACGCATGGACAAACAGATTGACAAACCCAAGTTAAATTACAAGTTAACCCTCATCAAAAGTTACAATGATACCCTCGAAATTTTCAGCCTCCTGCCCGCCCAATTTAGTTTAGGGTTTAGATGACTCTCTGTTACTCTCAATCTTGCTCTCTCTCTCTTGCTCGTTGTCTCTTACTCTCTATGTTCACACCGTCATCAATTGTTCCTCCACTGCCGGCGGCTCTCTCCCTCTCTCTCTATATATTTTTGAACCCATCCGCTTTCTCCTCTGTTTCACCCGTCTTTGTCGGAAAGAAGAATCCTAGCGATGTGAGAGATTAGACACCCCCATCTTGAACGGAATGGTATGTGGTTTGTCTTTGCTAGTTTTCTTTTATCTCCCTTCAACCTTCAGTGCATGCATTTCTTTGTTCATATAGTTTCTGGGTTTCTAGGTTTTTTTCCGTCATGCGTTTTGCTGTTGGGGTTGAGGAATATTACTTTGTGCAATGATCCAGTGATAATTCCTTCTAGGAAGTAGGTGAGTACTTATCAGGAGTAGATGGGATCCTAAATGAGCTTATTGTGTGGTTAGATATAAAGAGGCATAAATTGGAAACTTAAGGTTTTACAACACTGTAAATTAGCAGTTAAGGTTTTACAGCTCCAAGTTAATTATGATTGTGGTTCCTGTATATGATGTTCAAACTTCAACCTAATATTTTGGTAGCTCGAGTGGTTGCATCATGGATATTTTGATTATATAGTTGAAATTTCAATTTCATTATTTTCTTAATACGTCTGTCCTATGTCTCAATTGGAATAGAAGGAGATACAAATACAAGGCATATTAGCTTCAACTTAGTAGCTGGATGATCATCACAATCAATATTTCAAAATTGATTATCTAATATTCTATACGAGAATGGTGTCCTAAAAGATCCCCTTCACAAAAGTTTAAATGCAATGCACTCTAAACTTAAAGCTTATTCTTTTTGCTAGAATATGGTTGAGCCCATACTTTGAGAGCTTTGTATGTCCCTAAAAATGTATACCTGCATTCATTTTTGTCCATCTTTATGTATACATGACACTTTGGCCTTTGTTTATGATTTCTGGCTTGCATAATTCATCATAATTCTCCTTGACACATTTCATTATGTTTTTGTTGAAGCAGGGGACTTGATTGAAGAGTACTGCAATTATCCTTGATTGAATTCGTGGTTGTGTATTTGGGGTTGCTGGAGACACTAGATAAGTTTTGCATTTGTAATTTGCAGCATGAAGAAATCACTGCAGTTGGTAATTTGCATTTGCATTTGTAGTTTGTGTTGCTAGAGTCACATGGTAGGCTGTGTAATTCTTAATGAGATTGAAGTACACCTCTGCATTTGCATTTGCAGTTTGTGTAATTCTTAATGGAATTTACCTTTTGATTGCTGAAAGAAGATCATATTATTTACACTTTCCTGCTCTAGAAACCTTTTGGATGGAAGTCCTAGTCAAGTGGATTTAGTCCGTGGCAGTGCCAAATCCACTCACAAGCAAGGGGAACAACCAAAGGCCCTTCGATGATGTGGCCCTCAGAATATTTTGCAAGCAAAGGTAGCCAACAAGAATTATACCTGAAATTGGGTTTGTTAAAAACTTTATTCAACACACAAGGAGATAAAACACACAATTGAATAGAGTATGGGAAAATATATCCCTAGAACATCCTTTTTATAGTCGCATATCAAATTGACATAAAGCACAAGCTCGTTCAAATTCTGGATGAACGAAAATGTAAATATGAATTTATGTTCCTTGCAACATTGACAAAACTAGATATAGATGGTTGCAGAGTTAAAATCCATGTAGCCAACCCCACTTAGTGGATTAATACTTGTGATGATGATTATGATTTAATATTCAGTAATAGACTAAACAAATGGTGGTACCTCTACGGTAAGAAAAAATACATACAGTCAATTTACAACTCAACTAGGGCCCTCTACGGTAAGAAAAAATACATTACATTAAAATACATACAATCAATTTACATACAATCCATTGGATGATCTTAAAGTACATATGGTGGTACCTTTACGGCAAGAAAAAATAGACTAAACAATCAATTTTCACGTAAAAAATAAAGTTTTACTAACATAGATTATCCTTTACATTAAAGCCAAATACCTAAATCTACTACCATCATTTTTCGTCAGCCATACAATCAACAAAAAATAACTAAATCCTAACATTATTAGAACCCTAACAAACTTTATTTCTTTTTTCCTATACTCTTAAATCTTCATTTTCAATTGAAAATTCTCTTCCATTATACATCTATGGACTTCCTGAACCTTCAATATCTTTTCTTGAAGTGATCTCTCATTTTCATCTTTAACGTTCATGTTCCATTTTAACATATCCAACAAAGCTCCGCATAATGTTTTCTCACTATTGGTTCATTCATCATCGATCAATTGAAATCATCTGCAATCATCATCTTGTCCACCAAACCATCAAACAATCAATCATAAGAAATTTATTAACAGTTATTTAATGTATAAGATAAAAATTACCTTCCAGAATCGACATCGCAATAATCTCCTTCCAGGATTAGATTTAGTCCACGAAGTTTAACACAAAACAGGCACACCATGCTCACACATAATTCCTTGATGCGAGGTTGAAAAGTTGATTGAACTTTCACCCATTTCTAAATTCAACGTCATCTTAACAAAAATAATTAAATTTGAAAAAGATTATGCTATTAAATAGTTGTACTTGAAATGTTTCATCACTGTTAATATCTTCCCTCTTATATACTAAAAAAATATAAATTTATACACTATCAAGTATGTCAAACAACTGCTAATACATTCAAAACTAAATAAAACATAACATTAAGCTGAATTTGAACTTGTGAACTGATTTAAGTGCATGACACAACAAGCCCAATTCAACAAGAATTTTTAGAAGCAATAAAACACTACAATGAAGAGAACAAGATTTCTTACCACATTGAATCCAACACAATCATCACAGTACATTCGTTGCTGTACATATATATGGTGGATTAGGGGTAGGCAGCTAAACAAGTTTAGAAGACTCATACAAGTGGTTCACATATGGGTGTTCCAGCAAGTCTAACAACAAGGCTTTAAATTTTGTTTAAAAAGAATACACATATGGGTGTTCCATACATGTCAAAGAAGTAACGAATGTGAAAATTTAGAAGTATTTCATCAATTTTGGTGCAAGTGAACATATCATCTTCAATTGGCAAATAATAAGTGGATCTAGTGTGAAATGGCCCATTAAAGAGATAAAATGTTTCACAGGAATTTGTTCTTTAACATTAATGCAAAATTTCACCAGTAATGGAGCTTGAGCAACTCAACTAGGGGCCACATACATACAGAGGAACAAAGAGTAACGACAACAGGAGGATGGCATTCTTTTCAGTTGCAGCTCACAATCTACCAAAGTAAGATAGATAGTAAAAACAAAAAAACATAAAAAATACAGAGGAATAGAGAGTACCAATGTAAAAAATATAGAGGCTGAAACTTCTTCAACTAGGGGGCGTCCAATGAATTTTTGACTCGAGTTCTTGCTTTGGCCAGAAATTTCAAACCTCATTGTTGACGGCAGGGGGAGATGAAAGAGGCAGAGTAGGGGCATTCGATCTCACACTTCTAGGGTTATGTTTTCCAACAGACGCTATGGGTTAAAAAATACAGAAAGATAGAGCGAAAGGGTGTGAGAGAGCGAGAGAGAGAGAGAGGGAGAGAGAGGGATACAGTCGCGGGCAATGGAGGAATAGAGAGTACGCCTATCTCTTTCGAAAAGAGTAAGAGAAAGCGAGCAATAGCGAGACAGAGAGAATGCCCAAATTGAGAGAGAGAGAGAAAGCAAGCTAAACCTTAAACAATCAATTTGGGCGAGGCGGGTTTTCAAATTAATTTAAATTTGAAACCCAAGTTATTGCGATATTTTAATGTCAATATATCGCGATAACCTGGGTTTGTCAATCTCTTTGTCACTGCACTCGTCCGTGTAGCATTATCCTTGTTAAAATGCATATCAGTTCCAAGACAATACTTGTATCTTCTGTGCTCCTGTTGTTTTACATTATTGATCTCAACCACCATCAAATCACTTACCACTAATTCACAGCACCACAAATATTTACAACACCATTAATTCCAATATATACAATACACAATTGAAGAATTAATTTTAAGAAGAGAAAAATGAATAAGATAGCATTCAAATCATTTACCTTGAGAAATTATTCGATAGAGTAAAAATCAGATCCAAGTAACTTCTTAAAAAGGAGATCATGTTGCTCTAATAATGTGATGAGGCCCGGGGCTACGAATGAAGTTGAAACAACATTAGCGTATTTGGAAAAGTTCGATTGTGCGTCTTGGAAGAAACGGGCATAGAATTCTCTTACGGACTCCGACTTCAGCTTATAATATATGCTTTTAGGGTAGCTCGACGAGATAGGTGCAACAAGCTAAGTTGCTGCTGCTGATTATGTTTTTTTGCCATTTAAATTTTACTTTTATGCTAAAACGCATTTTTTTAATTATTCTAAAGTCTTTTTTTTTGTGTTGGGCTTTTAATGTAAGGGCAATGGAACTAGGTAGAGCACTATGTTGTACAACTAGAAAAATAAACATAGTGTACAAGAGTGATCAAATCACTGTTATCAAACACAACATAGAGAAAGCTAAAATTTGTTGTAATAACCAAACCATAGTAATCAATAAAAGGCCATTGACTTTGACAAAATGGATAATAAGCTTTCCCTTTAACCTTTGTTATACCTCCTATTTTCATGTCTCTCGCAAAACTAATCATCAATTCTAACTTAAGGATTAAATGGACAGGCCAAGACTCGAGATCCCTTTTTAGTTTCAATCTTCCATTGGGTGCGAGAATACTTCTTGGTTGGCGTGTGTGACCCATCTTATCGATCATAAAAATTTTACTTAAAATTAATAGTGTAAATTATTTAAGTTTAAGTCTTAGAAAGTCAAAACTTACTACTTCATAATTAGAAAACAACCATTAATTAATTTGCTTGGCTAAGTTGATTAAATCATCACCAAACGAATGAAATAATAAATGTTCATCTTCAATAATGTCCACATACATTAGCCTTTTGATAATATACAGTTGTAACAATAGAATTAATAAATTTTCTTTGTGTAGCAGTTAAGAATCAAACATCTTAAGGCTAAAAGTCAAACAAATAACAATAAAGTGATTAGCTTTCCCAATAAATAACATATAAAAATCAATTGCCCGTAAAATACAATACGAACACTGATTTGATGGAATATGTATGTGTTTGTATATATATATATACGTACACACGCAGAGTATCGAATTAACTAAACTCTTGTACACACATAATGTACAAGAGTGGTCAAATCACTTATTAGGCATTTTATCAAACATATGATGTGTTTGTACAGTTAAAACATAACCAATGAATCCAACCAATAAGGGCAAAACCAATTTTAGGGACAGAAACAAATTGATGTACAAGATTGATGTCCCTGTAATGAGGTTTTGGATTTGGTGAGGATGAAGGGTTTGTTCTTCGTTAGCCAGATTGACGTACCAAAGGTGTTCGAACTACCAGATTGTCGTGTCATGGGTTTGTCTTGGGGAAGAAACAGATTCCCTGCAATGAGGTTTTGGATTTGGCGGGGATGAAAGGTTGGTTCTTCGTTGGGATTAAAGGCTTTGGATTTGGCAGGGATGAAAGGTTTGTTCTTCCTTGGCCAGATTGACGTACCAAAGGTGTTCAAACTACCAGATTGTCGTGTCGTGGGTTTGCCTTGGGGAAGAAACAGATTCCATGCAACGAGGATTTGGATTTGGCAGGGATGAAAAGTTGGTTCTTCGCTAGAATTGAAGGGTTTGAATTTGGTGGGGATGAAAGGTTAGTTCTTCATTGGGATTGAAGGCTTTGGATTAGGCAGGGATTAAGGGTTGGTTCTTTGTTGGGAATGAACACTTTGGATTTGATGGGGATGAAGGTTTTTCTTCGCTAGGATTGAAGCTCTAGAGTGGTTTGAGTACAAAATCACGGTGTGGGTTGATCTAAGGATTTGACTCGATGGCTTCTGCCTTCTGAAGTAGGTTTGCATGAGAAGGGGGGTTTGCACTATAGTAAAAACTTAAGGGTTTGGAGACTAATATTCAGAGTTTGCATAGTGAAATTTTTAGTGAAAATGTTTTGCCACCAAATGTTCCCTGCTCATTTTTTTTTATATTTTTAAATTAAAAAATTAAACTTATCATTTAACTACAATTTAATAATTTTGTAGCAAAATCTTATTTTTTAGCTACATAATTTAGGATCTTAGATAAAACTTTGGTATTGAAAAAATATACTGTGGCAAAAAATTTCACTCATTTAAATTGTCTACAATTTATTAATTACATAACAAAATATTAACTTTTAGCTACAAAATTTATAGCGTAGTTAAAATTTTTGTAGCTAAAAACTATAATTGGTGGGAAAATTTTTAACTCATTTTAATTGTCTACAATTTAACAATATTTTGCTATGTAGAAAAAAAAATCGTAGCGAAAAGATTGTTTTTGTTGTGGTGATGGTGTAATACCATGAGTCAAAATAAATGAATATATCTTTATCATGAAAAATATTATGTATTTCATAATGTTAAGAAAAAACTAAGAGACAGTTTAAAGATCTTAAATAGCCGAATCAATATAATGGAATATCTCGGAACGTGCATGTCTAAAAATAGGAAATATCATTGACAAGTGTTTCCAAATAGGATTTTTTATGCCAAAAGAAATCAAATCGGATACTGTTTTCAGTACGGCTACGAAATAAGCTAGAAAATCGAATCATCGTAAGGGACTTTCGGAAAGCCAACAGAACCCCAAGAAGATATAAGTTTTTCATAAGGAGCAACCCTGAAATGGGTTTGGGGTAAAACGAAGGAACTCACGATCAAACGTGATTTTGTATAAGTTTCAGGCCTAAGTGTAATTTTAAATTATAGCCGTTTAAGGGTCAAAAATGATATTTCTCCAAATTTTTTAGGACAAGTGAAGAGCATGAGACTTAGGGGCTCAAGTGGTAAGATATCAAAGCTAAAGGATTTCGAGTAAGGGTCAAAATGGAATTGGAAAATAATAGAGGGTCAAAATGTAAAATCTCAAAAAGGCATCCATGGCCACTGTCGAACAAGTCACTGCCACCACCGACCAGCCTCTAGCTTCTATCGGGGAGGGTCACCTTAAGGACCATCATGGGTTTCAGCGCATTAGGGAGTCGTTTTGGGTAGGGTATGGGCCGAGAAGTGGCCGAGTATAATCATGATTGGATGGAGTATGGCGAGGCATGGCCGAGGGTCGCCAAAAATTAGGGGAAGGGGTTTCGTGGCAAAGCATCATGATTTAAGGTTAGGTAGGGTCATATAAGTATTAAAGGCTGAGATTTGACTAAGCATGGCTCGTTTTGGCTCCAAAATAATGTATAAATAAGGGTTAAAAATGACGAAAGTTTAACAAGTTTAAACTTCAAATTACTCGTGTTAGAGAATGAATTAAGGGTTCTTGATAGAGGGATTTTGTTCCTTGGGTTGAAAGGATCGATTTTGAAAAATTTGGAGTGATTTCATGTTGGTTTGAGTGAGTTTCGAAGGGTAACCAGTAAACGCAAGGTCATTAGAGCAGGACTATTATTTGACCGATCGAGGGCCTTTCGGTTGGTTTTTCAACCATCCAATGGGTGCTCGAGGAAAGACCTGGCACAATATAAAATGATAGAGTAAATCTTACTCAGACATCAGAGTTGATAGGGACTGACGGGACCACCTGTACACCATACCGAATTGACCGCTAGATGCTGACTTCCTTGCTCAGACCCACGCTAGCACTACCTGGAATGATGGAAAGTAAAGTGAGTCGAGAGACTCAGCAAGCATAAAGAAAAGGAAGTTTGAAGGCTGAACACAACCAGAAAACTCTCCCCAAAATAAACCCCAAGGTACACACAATCCATGAGACGCTATAACACAATAATAAAGCATAATAAAAGCACATATCGATCATTGGGGCCCACACCAGACACATGGCACCCAAGTCCCATACCAACCTGCCGCTTGTAATACCCTAAGTTATTACAAATAAAATTAATATTATAACTAGTTATATTTTTGTTAGCTTAACTTGATATTTAACTAAGTTACTAAAGTGTGCTTATGTAAAATATAAATAAATATATAAATATGTAAATGAAATAGTATGATTTAAGATTAATATGATTAAATGAAATTATAATATAATTTAAGATTAAGAGAAATTATAAATTTATGTAAATATGCATGTATGTATGTCGTGTGTATATATGGTGTATATATATGTGTATATATATAAAAAAAAATCCGAAAATTCGGATTTGCAGAGCAGTGCGCGACCAGAGCATGGTCGCGCCTGCAAATTGATTCTTAGGGGTAAAGGAAGGGTTTTTAATGCCGAAATGACCAAGGTATGGCCTCAGGGATGTGTGGCCGACAATGGGGAAGCGAGGCACGTCAGAATCGGGCTATAAATAGCCTCGCTCGAGTGAAGCAAAGCACCGAAAATTTTAATTCAAAGATTGGCCGATTGGGAGTGAGTTTGAGAGATTTAAAAGTGGGGTTTTGATCTTCAAGTCGTGGGCAAGCTTTCTGCAAACTTTGGGGGCCATCGGAGCAAAGGAGAAGGCGAATCGAAGCTTTGCCGGAAAATAAGCGATTCGCTGGAGCCAAGGGGTATTCGGCCGATTCAAGGTAAGTTCGATCTTATTTTTTGTTAATTTTTGTACCATTGTGTTCGTAATGTCAAGATCTAGGGGCTAGGTGAAGAAAAATCGAGTTTAGAGATTGAATCGCCAGCCGACGACGAAGCTTCTCGTCGGAGAAGAGGAACCAGCACGGGCGCGTGGCTGCACGCGCCCGCGAGTAGGAAGACGGCGCGTGCAGCCCACGCGCCCGTCCAAAAAAAAATAATAAAAGAAAAAAAAATAAAATAAAATAAAATAAAATAAAATAGAAGAAATAAAATGTTGAAAATTTTTTATTAAGTCTGAAATATTGTTTATGATTTATTTAATATATAATTTTCTGGAAATGCTAAATTTATTAATTTATTAAGTAGATTTTTCTATTATGGAAATAAAGAAAAATAGGATTTTAATTCTGAAAATTCCAAGAAAATTTCAAAATGTTATAAGTATTATTTAAGAAATATTAGTGAAAAGAAATTGAATAAAATGAAAGATTAGGTAATTATTATGTAATAATTACATATTTAGCTATTAGAAAATAAGGAAAAAATAGGAATTAAAGTTAGAAAATTCCAGAATAATAGGAATATTATTTAAGGATTATTGGTAAAAAGAGATTAAATTTTTATGAATCCTAGATAATTATTATGTAATTTTGAAGAGATAAAGCTTAGGAATAAAAGAAACAAATGGAAGAAATTATGTAAAAAAATAGTAAATGGAATTCTAAAAATAAATTTATGTTGTAGGAGTCCTTATGAGGTTAAGGAATAGCCGCTTGGCACGTAGTTCGAGATAAATTAGCTGTAAGTATGCTCCTGAGTTTAATACAGTTATAGATGTAAATACTTTTATCATATTGGCATGCTATGATATGAAATCATCACGTAGACTGCATCAATGACATGACTATGAAATGCATACATACACAATGATACTGTTGATCACACGCATATGAGGCCGTAGGGAGTACGAACTGGCACCGCTGTGCTATCAAGGGTGCACCCATACATTCCGGCTTCGAAAGAGGTGGCCGCTAAAATGATAGGCAGCATGAGGGATGCAGTTGACACCTACGATGAAAGACATTGCATTGATATCCTTATTTAGATGGTTCATCATCTAACAAGGGTTCGCCCCCGGAACATTCAACGTTCCAGTCGGGACTTGCAGAGACGACACCGAGGTTGGAGATGTGTAGTGACGTGAGACGTCAGGAAATGAGGAATCGTGTCATGCTATGTTGTAATAAAAATAGTTTTAAACATTATGTACATCTATTGTATTTCCGTATCTCATGTAATCATTTTGTAATAAATGCTATGTCCAGTTCTTCATGTATGTATTGTCATGAGCAGGTTCGATTCAGCTTCCGCTTTGTATTTATTTTCTAGTATAGATATTTCATTTAGCACTAGTTACGGTCTTAGGGAATTTCAGAAATAATTGATTTAAAAAAAAAAATAGGCCAAATTTCCTAAGGCATAACATGCCCGAGAAGGCGGGCTGTTACACCGCTGCCCTGAGAGGCAACATATATCTCCAACAAACCTGTGCGCATTGTCCCGGATCGGTACTCCCATCACCCATCTATGTCGGTACTCTCGACACCATGAGCCATAGGCTCCCTCGGAACGGTCCTCCCGTCCGAGAACTAATAACTACCAGTAACCATGCAATGCACATAAAAATGCAATGGCGTAGTGAGAATCAACGTGATACAGTGGCGCCCATACATCCAGGCATCAAGCCATGCTCCGCCCATATAGTAAACCACACGGGGATGGTCATGTGGCCAACATGCTTGACTTATACCGACGGCAAAACCCTCCCGTCTTTCAGGGGAAAATCGGAGTCGACCCTAGTGAAGGGGAATTTTGGATCGAGCAAACAGAGAAACTGCTAGACCACCTTCACTGCGGGGAAGAAGAGAAAGTTAATTATGCCACCTTCATGCTGTAGGGTGAGGCGGATAGAAGGTGGAGAGGAGTCAAGAGAACAATGACCCCCTCGAGCCAGGGTGCCTTACGTTACTTGGGAACAATTCAAGAAGCTCTTTAACGAGAAGTACTTCCCTCTGAATTTAAGAATGAAGAAAGAGAGAGAGTTCATGGAGCTGAGACAAACTGGGGACATGTCTGCCGCCCAGTATGAGGACGCTTTCAGTCGATTGATCCGATACATGCCTATCTACGAAGGGGACGAAAGGATCAAGGCTCAAAAGTTTTTGGGAGGGTTGAATCTGAAACTTTAGAGGGCATTGAGTAGTGTAAATACTCAGACCTATGCAGAAGCGGTACTGCAAACTTATACCACCGAGGCTAACTTGAGCCGGATTGACGTGATCCAAGGAGAGAGTCAGCAAGGGAACAGTTATAGAGCAGGCAAGAAGCTGGAAGTCCAAAAACCGAAGTTCAAGCCTGGTACCCCGTGCGCAAAATGCCAGAAGCAGCACCCTGGAAGGCCGTGCCGGCTTGGGACAAAAGGTTGTTATAATTGTGGAGAAATAGGGCATCTCAACCAGAACTGCCCAAAGAAAGGAATTACTTGTTTCAACTGCCAGCAGACAGGTCATTTCGCAAAAGACTGCCCCAGGCCGCGACTGATAAGTCAACCTCAGCGGACGTCCGGAAATGCCAGAGCACATCAAGGAATGGTGTTTCACCTAACTCGGCAGTAGGCAGCAGAAGATCCAGCCGTAATTGAAGGTACCATGCTATTATCTAGAATTCCCATGCATGCATTAATACATTCAAGTGCAAGTCACTCATTCATTTCGCATGTATTTGCTAAAGTAGTAGGAGACAAACTGGAAAATTTGAATTGTCGAATGATTGTTGCAACCCCAATGGGGAAGTCTCTAGAAACTTCAACAGGATACAAAAATAGGAAGATTCAGGTAGGAGAAGTTGAGTTCCCAGTGGATCTGATCCTTTTAGAATTTCAAGATTTTGATGTGATCTTAGGAATGGACTTCCTAACTAAATACATCGCCACCTTGGACTGTAAAGCTAAAATAGTCTGCCTCAAGAGTGGAGACTTGAACGTCAAGTTTCGAGGGCACAGGAAGGCAGGTGAACAGAAGTGGATCTCGGCTCTAAAAGCTGAGAGACTGTTACGTCAAGGGGCACAGGGATACTTGGCTTGTGTTCAAGAGAAAAGCAAAGGGCCCTTAAAAATCGAAAAAGTGCGACTCGTTAAAGAATTCGGGGATGTGTTTCCTAAAGAATTGCCTAGATTACCACCCCAGCGAGAAATCGAGTTTTTGATAGAGATCGTGCCAGGAGTAGGGCCGGTTTCGATACCCCCATATAAAATGGCTCCTGCAGAATTGAGAGAATTAAAAACCCAACTTCAAGAGTTGTTAAATAATGGGTTCATCAGACCAAGTATGTCGTCATGAGGAGCACCAGTACTTTTTGTCAAGAAAAAGGACGAGAGTCTGAGGATGTGTATCGATTATCGACAGCTCAACAAGATAACAGTCAAGAATAAGTACCCACTCCCCAGAATCGAGGAGTTGTTCGATCAATTGCAAGGGCCAAGGTCTTCTCGAACATTGACCTAAGATCCGGATATTATCAATTAAGGATCAAGGCCGAAGACGTGCCTAAGACAGCGTTTCGTTCTCGATATGAGCACTATGAATTTTTGGTGATGCAGTTCGGATTAACCAATGCCCCAGCAGCTTTTATGGACACCATGAATCGAGTCTTCAGACCGTTTTTGGACAAGTTCGTGATCGTGTTTATAGATGACATACTAATATATTCGCCCTCGGAAGAAAAGCACGAATCATATTTAAGGATAATATTGCAAACATTGCGAGAACATAAGTTGTATGCCAAATTCTCAAAATGTGAATTTTGGTTATACCAGGTGGCATTTTTGGGACATGTGGTATCGGCCGAAGAGATATCGGTCGACCTAATCAAGATCGCAACTGTGACGAATTGGAAGCAACCCAGTCAGTTACTGAGGTTAAGAGTTTCTTGGGATTGGCAGGGTACTATAGAAAGTTCGTGGAAGGATTTTCAAAAATTGCGACACCCCTCACCAAGTTAACTCAGAAGGGGGTAAAATTCGACTTGAACGAACGGTGCGAAAAGAGTTTCCGGACACTCAAGGCTAAGCTGACAACCGCTGCAGTACTGGCTATGCCAAATGGGTCAGGAGGTGTTATGGTCTACACTGACGCCTCGAGAAACGGTTTAGGGTGTGTGCTGATACAGTATGGGAGAGTCATTGCCTATGGATCTCAACAGCTATAGAACCATGAAAGAAACTACCCGACTCATGATTTCGAATTGGCTGCAGTGGTATTTGCTCTAAAGATTTGGAGACATTATTTGTATGGTGAGAAGTTCAAAATTTTTACTGATCATAAGAGCCTACAATACGTCTTCTCACAGAAAGAGCTCAACATGAGGCAACGGAGATGGATGGAGCTGTTGAAAGATTACGACTGTACTATTCAATACCATCTTGGTAAAGCTAATGTTGTGGCAGATGCCCTAAGCAGAAAAGAAACCGCTTGTGTAGCCGGAATGATGGTGGCAGAGTGGAAGCTAGTTGAAACATTTAGCCTGATGACGGTAGGAGTGGCTTCCCGAGGAAACTCAACCTACGCAGCTAGTCTCACGCTACAACTAGAATACGAGAAATCATGAAATTTCTCACGGGAATTAAAGAATAGGAGGAGAGGGTTAAGCGCTTGCCTTTACACACCCATTTCTTGCTTTTCTTGCACTCCCACTACGAAGTATAATGTTTGCTAGCAATAAATAAAATCGTAGCTTTAATTAAATTAATCCACCGTGTAATATAATTAATTTAGCCGAATAAAATTCTTAAACATAGAACAATTCTAATAAATTTTTACCCACGTACCTGATCACTTTCCATATCGAAAATCCTAAAATTCCTTTATTTTTCATATATTTTTCCTTTTCTTTTATTTTCTTCTTTTTTTTCTTCTCCTCTTCTTCTTCTTCCCGCGGCTCTCCCCTGCGCACGCACCAGCACCAGCGGCCACCCGCCACTGGCCAGCTCCTCCTACTGCCGCCACCTCCTGCCAACGACACCTTTCGCCACCCCCGCTACTGGCGTCGCCACCCATGGCTGCGTTGCTGCCTACGCCGCCCCTCTTGCTCAGCTGCGGAGCTCGCAGCCATGGCTACTATGGCCGCGACTTTGCTTGCTTTCGGTCGCCACCAACCTCACTAACGCAGGCGCCGCCACCGACCACACCCTAGCCACAATCATCGGGCTGCAACTCCACCTCCTGCAATCGCCATCGCGCTGCTTCGCTCGGCTGCCATGGCCGAGCTTCACTCGAAGCTTCCATGGCCCCCCGCAGCCGCACCTGTCCGCAGTCGCCACCGCCTCCTCGCGTTACAACCGGCCATCTCCTTCGACCTTCCTCTCTTCTCTCCCGAGCCCTCATCTCTCTCTCTCTCTCGCGCGATTTGTCATTCCCCCAACTTCTCTCTGCTTCTCGGCTATAACTCTCAATGTGAGAGAAAAATATCAAATTTTTTTTATGCTTGTTCTCCAAGCACACGTGCACAACCACTCATTTTTAAAAAAACATATTGATTAACTAAATTTAATTTAAGTTAATTTAATTTACACTTTTATTATTATTATTATTATTATTATTATAATTATTGATTTTATCTCTATAACTATTAGCATTATTTTTATTGTTATTATCTACATTATTTGTTACCTTAATTCCTCAAATACCAAAATTTGATTATTATTATTTATTTCAAATTTCAGAATATTACATCATGCGCTTGGGTGAGGGTCATGCGCGTGTCAGGTTGCACGACTAGGGAGGATCATGTGTGCAGGAGGCGCGCGAGAGTGCCATAGTGGCTACGTGGCGGGTCACGACCACGCGCACAGGAGCTTTCACCTAACCACGTGGTGGTGTCTCATTTTTCTGATTCCTTCATTTATTTTCGTTAATCTATTTTGTCCATTTATGTTTTGCAGTACACATCAAATATAAATATTAACTATAAAGTTATCAATTATATTCTTAATTAATGTATAATTGACTAATAAAGTTAAATTTAAAATTGATTAATTTATTTATCAAAAGAAGAAAGCAGCAGCATCGTCCTTCGTCTTTTTCTTCCTTATCACGTCAGTTCAATTTGAAAATGATTTTGGAAGGGACAAGAGGGGGACAGGCTACTGCAGCAGACGCAGCATTGCGTCTGGAAAAGGAAATGCTTTTGAAATTTGGGTAGAATTGTTCTCCCCCATTCTGTCAAAGCTTTTCCAAATATATATATATTATTAATATAATTATTATCAAAAGAAGAAGATAGCAAAAGTGCATGTAGAGTGCGCCTTATCCTAATTTCCAGCATTCCCTCTCGTCTTCCTCTTCCTCCATTCGTTCTGTCCATCTGATTATTTTCCTAATTAGCTAGTTCACTATTTAGTAAAATAAAAAAAAGTCGACTAGCTCACGAATTTTTTTTTTTCTCTTACTAAATGCAAGTTAATAGATTTTTTGTATCAGATTTTTCATTTTTGCCAAACTTCCAAATTTTTTTTCATATTTTATCTATTATTTTATTTTTTTGGTGATAATTATATGAATTGGTATTTGACCCTTTTTTTCACATGAGTGTCATTCTCTAAATTTTCCCCGCTTGAATATATTAGGAGGTATGTCGCCTCAATTCCATTTTTCTTCAATTAGAGATTTTATTTTTTCATATCTTGTCGTAATTCAATCACATTATCATTATTAACTAAATTTTTTAATTCTAACCATAAAATAATATAAAAGAATTATTAAGATTTATCTAAACTTATATAAGCAATCCCTAATTACATTTTCTGTAAATGCATGAATATAATTATTAAATGAATATAATTGAGCATTAACTATTTGTTGATAATACAATATATTAAAAAATTATGAACATATTAAAATGAATACAATATATCGAACTAATTTATTATAATTATTAGATTTTAATATAATTATATTTTTAAGTAAATATTGATTTGATGCAATAATTTAAATTATTTTATTATCATATT
Organism: Diospyros kaki; assembly: GCA_036245055.1. NCBI lineage: Eukaryota > Viridiplantae > Streptophyta > Magnoliopsida > Ericales > Ebenaceae > Diospyros > Diospyros kaki. The sequence continues at coordinate 10,533,159 of BSEG01000010.1, forward strand.
TTAGATTATTATCATAAATTATTATTTAAATTATTTAATAATTTTCATAATTTAATTTATTTTATCAGTTATCATAATCACAAATTATTTCATTTTTATCAATCAAACAATTATTAATATTATTTTCATAAATTATTTTATTTTTTATTTAACAACTAAATATCTCAAATTAAAAAAATAAAAAATAAAAACAAAAATGAAGGCGGGAGACCTCTTTCCCTTGGCAAATCCCCAATTGTCTTCATCTCCCATTCTCATACTCCATCTCTCACACTTTTGTTGAAGCCTTCTCTAGCCCATCGTCGTTGGTGCTGCCATCGCCTCAAGCTCCATCATAGCTTCATCGCTTCCTCTATGCCGTTGTTGCCTCAAGCTCCATCACCGTCTCTTTGTCAGCTTTACGTTGTCACTGACTCAAGCACCAGCATCGTTGCCACCTCCTCGTTGCCTCAATGTCGTCGTCGTCCTAGTAAGTTCAAAAACCCATTCCTTGTTTTGTGATTAAATTTATTTTGTTTAAGATTCTCATTTTTGTTGACTTTTAGTTTTAGATTTATGCATGTTACAATTTTTGTGTATTATGTGGTTTGGTTGAAAGTCCCTTTTCAGTTTATGTGCACCATGTTACAATTTTTAGATTTATGCATGTTATAGATTTTGCCCTACATGATATAATTATATATAAAAGATTATATTATTATAAATGTTAAAATGCTCAATATTTTATTATTCTTAAATTGATTATAGGTTTTAGCAACAATGGAACCAGGTGGACGTAATCTAAGGCCAAAAAAAATATAAAGGATAAATGTCCAATCATTAGCTATCACAACTAGCATAAATTGCCAACAAGAATCTAATCCAAATGTATAAAATGCCGGAGAAGGTAAAAAATTATTATTCTTGAATTACTCATTTTAGATAATTATATATTATATGTAATTATTAAAATATTCTATTATCACTATGTGGGAGTGTTCTTCACCAAAAGACTATAAATGGGACAACAATATAACTCAATTTTGATAGAGAAGAGAAATTCAACGAGAAAGAATGTACTATTTCTACTACAAACTGTTCAGAGAATGGCAAACTACACTTTTATATAGGAGTTTATTTATCATATTTTTGAGTACTTAATTGTTCTATGGTTAAGTCATTTATATATTATACTTAATTGTTAATACATATTATTATCTTTAGACGGACATGTTCTTGGCCAAAAAACTATACATGAGACAACAATGCAATCCAATTCTAACAGAACAGAGGGATTTAATGTAACACTCCACTTTCTTGGGCGTGTTGTAACTTGAGAAATTTTGGAATAATAATTTTTTTTTTGTATATTCAAAACTAATGTTAGCCATATCATTCCTCATATCTATTTCAAAATTTTCATTCATCAATCTTAAATGAGAATTATCATAAACATCAAATGCGGAAACTAAGAATCGAATCTTAATCTTTAACATTGACCATAAATAAGGTTTTACATCATTATTCTTCAAAATGTTCAGAATTCAAAGTAGTAGAACTTAAACACATGGACTACATAATATTCAATGTAATACCCCGTATCTTCATGAAGTTGCCATCTAATTTTGATGAATTTAAAATACCGAAAAATGATGGTAAAAATAAATCACCGAATCGACTACAGGGAATGTCCCGAGGTTGACATTTCAAAGGAAAACGATATGTCGTTGCTAAGTATCCCGAGATAGGATTTTTAGTATCAAAAGAAATCGAATCGGAGTTAATTTTCGATATAGCTTCAGTTCGGGCTGAAAACTGAATACTCGGTAGGGAGCGCCTCGAATTTTAGATGTTTAAAAGAAAGGATATATTAGATTAGAGTTGTTTTTAATAAAATATAATATAGTTTATCATGTTAAAAAAGAAGAAAAAAAAACCAGAATTTACAGCGTGAGGCATGGCCGCCACACCTGCTGCCATTGCTGTCAAATCAGTGACCAGGGCATGGCCAAGCCTGGCATGCATGTGGGGGTGGTCTCTAGCTCATGTTACCCCTTGTGATTGGCCGAGAGAGGCTCGGATTTGGCTATAAATAGCCGAGTTTTGGTTGAAGATTTTCATCAAAGTTCATAGGCTTAGATCGAGAGTTTGAGAAGAAATTGGAGCGTTTTGATATGGGGCTTTTGTTCCCCAGGTTGTGAGAAGCAATTATGGAGATTTTGAGAGTTTTTGGAATGAATAGGGGTGTTTTCGCAATTATATATTCGGCCGCATATGTATATATATACATATTGTGTGAGGGTTGAAATCAGCATATAGAGTGAATGATTGAATGATCTAATAACGGGCTTTTGGTCGTGAGGCTATGGGAAACTATTCTAGAAAGTTTCGTACGAATCGAAATTCGAATCGGAGGTCAATTTGGTTTGTTGAAGTTCGGTGGCGAGCGGTTTGGGCAGACTGTTTCCGACCAAATCGGAGGGCTTTCGATGGGTTTTTTTGACCACAAAGGGTACCATTGGGATCAACTAAGGGAAAGGAGCAGCCCGATGTCATCGGTTTAATTTTTTGGTGTGCCGGCGTCGAAGAAGATGACCGGAGGTATTTTTTGTATTTTTTAAATATTAAAAATATATTAAATTAAAAAAATAGAATTAAAGGAAATAAAATTATGAAAAAATATCCAAAAATTCAAGAAAAAGGAATAGTTTATTTTGATTAATTTTTATCTTGAAAATTTTTGAGGAGATAATTATTTTGAATTTTTGAAAGGAAACATAAATGGAAAATAAATATGAGAGATTTTTATAAAATTTTGAGAAAATTCCATAAGGATAAGGAATTTATTTTATCAGTTTTGGTGATTTTTCATGGAGGAGATCCAATGTAAATCAAGGAGAAATAAATTTTCTCAAGAAAAAGTAATTATGGAAATTGGAGAAAATAGGGAAAAAAATTGGAAAATTTTCAGAAAATTCCAGAGGCATATAAATATTTTTTTAATTAATTATTTTGGAGAAAAATTTGGAAAAATGCTTGAAGAGATATTTCTTTGGAATTATCGAGAGAAAAATAGGAAGAAATTAGAGAAAATTTATGAGAAAATTAGAAAAATGGATATTGATTCTTTGAATGAATATGATGTCTAGGGTACCTTTGAATCTTGAGGTTGAACTATAGAACGCCTGGCATAAGAATCGAGGTCAGACGCACAATTCGAGGAATCTTGAATTTAGCCCAATGTGAGTGGTTCTATCGGAAAAACTTGTTTGTGGCATGTGAATGGTTTCATGTGAGCTGTTCAATCCATTTCTTGTGCATATTCTTGTTACTTTTGATCACTTTTGATTTATCATGAGTGGTTCGTTTCGTGCGATGGTTCCTCCAGACGATTATTTACACATGCATTGAATTTCGTATGGTAAATTGCATATATTGAAATGTTGATTTTATCTTATGCATGTTATGATTTTCAGCATTAGCATGTTATGTGTTGTCCATATGGGACGTGGGCTGTTAGCCTGCGACGTGGCACTTGAGTGATAGCACTCGAGATGCGTGTCGAGGATTAATGCTATGTGACCCACTTGGGACAGAGCTGAAACGGACTTCACCCTACGGTACTCAAGTGACGGGGCTGAGAGTGGACACCACCCTAGTTGTTGGCTCAAGTGGTGGGGCTAAGAGTGGACACCACCTCGGGTTCATTTGGGCAATAGCATTAATACCGAGGTATCACTGATTCCAGGGATAGTGCTGATGTGATACTCTTGGCGGTTAGGGTTTCATTGGTTTTGGAATGCTTTTGAGTGGGAGCGTAATGCCTAACAATGATAATGGGGTGATACCCGGGTTCATATATCGAGGTTGTCCCTCTTAAGCAGGATTGTGTTTGCCTATGGGTCGATGTGGTCGCCTCACCTTTAGAGAGATTGAATTTTCTCGGGTTAGGGCTAAGTGCTATATGGGATTCTCTTAGGCTGTTTCATATCAGGATCTGTCGGTTTTATATATGATTTTGCATATATTGATGAAATGTTTTTGAACTATTACTTAAATGATTTAACATCTAATTTGGACTATATCCCTGAAATATTCAACGTTCCAAGTGAAAGCAGAGGCGCTAAAGGGAAAGTCGTGATCGAGATGTAGCCATTATGTTTTAGTTTCGTAGATCTTTGTCTATGATTACGATGTTCAGAGGTTATATAATATTTTGATATTTTTATGTGAAACATCGATTTAGTTATTTGACTGTAAAGGAATTTATCGATTATATAGGTTTCGATCTTGCTTCTGCTGATGTGATTGATATTACCTGTCTGAGTCTATTAATTATTAAATTTGATATGCTGATAAGGTATAATCGTGATTGTCGGGAAATGATTATGTTGAGGGTATGTATATTGAGGGACTTATGTTGTGTATAATGTTGAAAAAAAAAATATTTCTGAAATCTCGACTTAATGCCCGCTTTGGAAAGTGAGGCGTTACATTCGATCAATACATCATGCACTTTGCTAAGTGTTATTTCATACCTCATTCATCCTCGTTTCTACTACAATCTCTATCTGGAACGTTTGAATATTTTAGGGGTAAAGCCCAGGTTAGATAATGAATCATCTAAGTAAGAGTACAATAATTATATTTTGTGCATGGATGCCATATGCAAAATGTTCTTTCCTTTTCCTTTCGGTTTGAGCCGATCGTACCTCACTACTACTCCTCATTTTTACGGCTTCCTAACCATGTCGAGGTGTATGAGTGCACCCTTGGTAGAGCAGTAGTACCGGCCTATACTCTCAAACTCTTATGCGAATGCATGTTCAATAATATTATCGTTTACATATGCACATTTCATCATAGCATGTAAATGCAATCTACATGACATGTTCACATCAATGTATGACAATATTATAAAATCATTTACATAAAATCGGGTTCATGGTAGAATCACTTACCTTTAAATCCATTTATCAATGAAACCTCGAAATGCGCATTGACCTCGATTGACGTCTGAGACCTGAAATCCCACTCTTGACCAAATCTTAACGCATCAATGATCCTTGGTCATCACATTTATTCCAGAACTTTAATATCATATTTTCTCAAATTTCTCATAATTTCCTCTAATTTTCTCTATTTTTCTCCTTGATAAATCCAAACTAAATATTTCTCAAATATTTTTCTATAACAATTCATAAAAATAACTTTTCTGATTTTCTGAAATTTTTTAAGAACTTTTACTCACCTTAAGTTAGCCTCTCAGGCTTTCTCAATATGTGTGCTCTGATCTCAAAAAACGTGCGCAGATAATTTCTTGGCTTCAAGTATGCTCTTCTAGCCTCAAATTAATTTCTAGAATTTTTATAATTTTTTGAGATCTTTTTCCTATTTTCCCATTTTTTTTATTTTTTCTTTCCTTTTCTTTTTCTTTTTTTATTTTTTCTTTCTTTCTTCTTCTTATTCTTCTTCTCCCTGCCTCCTACAACGCATGATCTGCTCCGCTTACTCAACTGATGCAGAAGGAAGTCAAATTTGAGTGGGACGACAAGTGTGAGCAAAGCTTCCAAGAGCTTAAGGCGCGATTGACTTCTACACCAATTCTAGCAATGCCAATGGAGTCAGGAAAGTATGTGGTATTTAGCGATGCTTCTAGAACAGGTTTGGAATGTGTTCTAATGCAAGACGAGAAGGTAATTGCTTACGGATCTCGACAACTGAAGAGGCATAAGCAGAACTACCTGACACACGACCTGGAGTTAGCAGCCACCATTTATGCTTTGAAGTTGTGGAGACATTATCTTTATGGAGCATAGTTTGATATTTTTACGGATCACAAAAGTTTGAAGTACATATTCTCTCAGAGGGAGTTAATCATGAGATAAAGAAGATAGATGGAGTACATGAAAGATTACAATTGTATTATCTCTTACCATCTAGGGAAAGCAAACGTAGTTGGGGATGCTCTTAGAAGAAGAAGCTCTGAAATTGTGGCTAGCATGATGGTTAGAGAGTGGGAAATGATTGAGGAATTCAGCCATCTGACAGTAAGTGTCAAGCCTAAGCTAATCAAAGGATATTTGGCAAATCTGACAAACCAATCTGACGTGGTAAATCAAATCAATTCAGCTTTTCAGACCGACGCAAGAAGAAGTCAGTGGATAGACAAGAATCATCAATTTAAGGCACTTGAATTCAGTTATCGCGGTGGTATACTTCAATTTCAAGGAAGAACTTATGTAACACCCCGCCTTCCAGGGCATTAGTATATGCTAGGATTTTTTTTTTTTCATTTACATTAAACATAAATCGATAGCAATTCCTCAACATAACATTTATTTGATAACACTCCCAAATATAACAAAGGAATGATACATTTATTTTACATAAGCGGAAGCAAGATCAGAACCTCAAAAACATAACTTATGTGGGTACATACATACTGTTCACCCAACATAGCATTACAGTTAATATAAAACTCTAAACGATACATCCGAATAAAATATATTATTCTAGTCCCACATGGGACCCTCAAAATTTCCACCACGATCATGTCTCGACCACTTCCTTGCCCTTCCGGCCGCTTGCCTCACCTGGAACGTGGAATATTCCAGGGACACAGTCCAATATTAGAAGATGAAATCTTCTAAATGAGGGTTAGATAAACACGAATGAATTATGCATGATGCGTGGACAATTAAAAACATGTACCCATAATGTAACTTCTCAGGCCCACCAGCCCGGCTAGGAATCCTAAGCAAATCCCGAACCTCTGCGGGATAGGCCTAACGTTATTCCCTCAACGGCCTAGGGGAATTACAGCTACACTCTGAGGGTATAATCCCAACCCCATGCACAAGTTTCAATATGACAAAAAGAAAACATCGTGTTGTGCATTTATCACGTTTTCCCATGCAACAGTAAATGAATGAAAAATGATCATAACATAAGAAAATATAATGCATGGAAAGAAAATCATATCATTAACGGAATATAAGGGCAAAACCACTCATCTTTTACAGATATCGGGTTACCTCGAAAAACGTGAAACTTGCCTCAATTTGCGTGTCAATCTCGAATTTCGCACCAAATGACTCACCTCACTTCCCAAAGCACCCTAGGCAAGATATTTATTTAAATCATCAATAAAACCTATTTTTCCTTAATTTTCTTGCCTTTTTCTCTATTTTTCTTTTATTTTTCCTCACTAATACTCCAAAATAAATACCTACACTTAATTTTTTCCAAATATTTTTACATAGAAAATTCTAAAATATTTTTCTAAGATATTTAAAAAAAAATTCACGAAAAAACAAGGCTGCACGCGCCCACACGCGCTGGCTCGTGATAGGGCGAGTGAGACTGGCGCGTGGGGCCCACGCGCCGGTCGTCTTCTCCGGCGAAGCCCATGCCGGAAAATTTCAAAAATCAAGCCATTTGAAAGCCTAGGTTGAATCGATCACCATGGTACCTGTTTGGGCTCCAAAGGAGGTTCGGAAGCCGGCAAACGAAGCGTTTGAACTCTCGGCCAGACGGTCCTCCTAGGGTTCCGGCGAGCTTCGATTTCTCCTCCAAACCACGACCAAAATGCTTGAAATTCTCCAGAAATGGCCTTTAACCTATGGGCAACAAAAGCCCTCTATCATTTCCTCTCAATTTGTTCGAAAAAAGCGTCGATTTGAAGCTCCAATTTTGTTAATTTTCGGCCTCTTCGTCCGCTATTTATAGGCGATCTTCGAGCTACCAAATGGCCTTGGACGGCTTACCCATGGCCTTAGGCATCTTCCCCTCCCCCGGATTGACCCAAACTCGAGCTCACCTGACCAAAATTTCAGGTTGCAGGTCGCGACTTTGCAGCCTTCAATCTGATCGGATTTTCTTGAAAATCCGGCCACCCCGACGCCCAATGACGGCTCTCGAGTGCTTCTACAGGATCCCTGACCACCCCTCGTGATTGCCCAGTGCTCAAATCGGTCGATCAGTGACCGTGCGTGGCTTGGTCGGAATCCATGGCTATGGATTTTTCGTTTTTTGCACTTTCGCCCCATCAGATTTGATTTTCACTATTTGGCCCATTTTCTCACAACCCCTAGACTTTCCTTAGTTTCCATTAGGTCCCTTGAGTTATGATCTTTCAATTTCCTCTTTGCAACTTTTTGAAAAAATGACATTTTGACCCCCCTCGGGCAATTTTGAAAAATTACACTTTGGCCCGTTTCTTCGTTTTAGCTTTAAATCTACTCGTTTCTTCCTGAAACTTTCGAAGGGTTGTTCTACTCGACGAACCGAAGCTTCCCTTAGCTTCTATTATCATTTCGGGAATCTCCTACGAGGATTTGATTTTACAGCCTAAATGGCAGCTGCATTTTAGCTGTATCGCACACCATTCCGGATTCCATTTATTTCGGTCCTAAAAATCACTCCTCGATATGCTCATTAGAGGCATCCCTATTTCCTTAATTATTTAAGCTTTAGGATACTCCCTTCAACTGATTCGGTAAATTTTTCCGAATTTCCCCAAATTTCTATTTTTCCTTTAAAATAATAACCCAAAGTTCTTGGGTATTATATTCTCCCCTCCTTAAAGAAATTTCGTCCTCGAAATTTTCTTATTCTTACCTATTAAGACATCAACATCGAACTAACAATCTCGTAAAAGCAACAACTTTTATCTCTTAGTCGAGCATTATCATTAATACGTTTCTAATACATCAATTGTGTCTCTAACATAAGTAAGGCCTATCGGGTATATTTGGCTTTTGAACAGAGTATCCCGTTGTAGCTCTCTACCGTCGGCCACATACATCAAAAATAGTCATTAATATCACAAGTACAAACGTACTATTTAAAATCATCCCTTTATTTCACAACATTTTTGATAACCTTACATAGAAAATTACAAACATTTGCTACTTTCACTCTGTTTCCTCGAACAATAGGGGATATTTTTCCCTAATCGTATCATCGAGCTCCCACGTAGCTTCTTCCTCAGTGTGATTTCTCCATTGGATCTTTACCAGCGGTATGACTTTATTCCTCAAGATTTGGTCACGCCGATCTAAGATTCACTCGGGCGACTCTAAATAAGTTAAATCATCTCTTAATTCTATTGCTTCGACCCGAATTTCTTGAGTCGGGTCTTGAATATGCCTCCTAAGCTGAGACACATGGAAGACATCATGGATGTTGGACAGGTTAATAGGAAGTTCTAAACGATAAGCCAACGGTCCAACTCGTTCTTTAACAAGATAAGGTCCAATAAATCGAGGTCTCAGTTTACCCTTCTTCTTCCCCTGAGTTGCTAAGTGTTGAGGTGATACTTTTAGGTATACAAGATCTCCTACCTCAAATTCCAAATCTCACATCCTTTTGTCCGCATAAGACTTTTGACGACTCTGTGCGGCTCTGATTCTCTCTTGGATCTTTTGAATCTTTTCTGTAGTCTGCTGAACCAACTCTGGTCCCAATATTTGCCTCTCTCCTACCTCAGTCCAACAGATAGGTGATCGACATTTTCTTCCATATAAAGCCTCATAGGGTGCCATTCCTATACTGCTATGATAGCTGTTGTTATAAGCGAACTCTACTAAGGGTAGATGCTCTTCCCAGTTACCCTCAAAATCTAAGGCACATGACCTTAGCATATCCTCTAACGTTTGAATGGTCCTTTCAGACTGTCCATCTGTCTGCGGATGATAAGCCGTACTAAGGTTCAATTGCGTCCCCATGCACTCTTGCAAGCTTCCCCAAAATCTTGAGGTAAACCTCGGATCTCGATCGGAGACTATGCTTACTGGCGTGCCATGAAGCCTAATTATTTCACTAATATACTGCTCCGCAAATTTTTGTACCGGCCTATCCATCCTTGTAGGCAAGAAGTGTGCTGACTTCGTTAGCCTATCTACGATGACCCAAATTGCATCGTTGCCTTTCTGACCCTTGGGAAACCCTGTCACAAAATCCATCGTGACATGCTCCCATTTCCACTCTGGAATATCTAAGGGTTTCATAAGTCCAGCTGGTCTCTGGTGCTCGATTTTTACCCTCTGGCACGTATCACATTGTGCTACCTTTCTTGCCACACTTGTCTTCATTCCCGGCCACCAATACATCTCTCGGAGATCTCTATACATTTTTGTAGCTCTTGGGTGTACTGTATAACGAGTTCTGTGGGCTTCGTTGAAAATTCTTAGCCTCAAATCCTTTAAGTTTGGCACGTAAATTCTTCCCTGAAACCTCAGTATGCCATCATGCATTTCAAAATCAGATCTCTTAGGCTGGCCATGCTCGTCCACGCATAGACATAACCATTTATCATCCACATATGCCTCTCGTATTTCGTTCATCAAATCTAGTTGAACTACCATGCCAGCGATAAGGACAGACGATTTCTTAGGCACTACACTCACCGTTAGATGGCTAAAAGCCTCTAACATTTGCCATTCACAGGCCATCATTCCTGCCATAGAGATAGGCACATTCCTACTCAGTGCGTCAGCCACCACATTGGCACGCCCTGGGTGATATCGTATGGTGCAGTCGTAGTCCTTCAGAAACTCCATCCACCGTCGCTGCCTAAGGTTCAACTCCTTTGCAAGAACACGTACTGTAGGCTCTTGTGGTCTGTGAACACCTCAAAGGTTTCACCGTATAAATAATGTCTCCATAACTTCAGAGCATATATCACGGCTGCCAATTCCAGATCATGAGTCGGGTAGTTTACTTCATGCTTCCTCAACTGTCGTGATCCATACGCGATCACTCTATCGTGTTGCATTAACACACAACCCAAACCTATTTTAGAGGCATCCGTATACACAACGAATCCTCCGGACCCACCCGGTGTTGCTAAAACAGGTGTCGTGGTTAATCTGTCTTTAAGTTCTTGGAAACTTTCCTCACACTTAGCAGTCCATTCGAACTTGACATCTTTTCGAATGAGCTTTGTCATAGACGCAGCTATCTTAGAAAATCCCTCCACGAATCTTCGATAGTAGCCTGCCAATCCTAAAAAGCTTCGTACCTCAGTCACGTTTTTCGGCTGCTTCCATCGCTGAACAACCTCAATTTTTGTCGGATCTACCGAGATTCCTTCCGCAGAGATTACATGTCTAAGAAACGCAACTTGAGGTAGCCAGAACTCGCACTTTGAGAACTTGGCATACAATTGATGCTTCCTGAGAGTTCCTAGCACCAACCTTAAGTGTTCTTCATGATCGCTCTCATTTTGGGAATATATCAATTAAAAAAGATATGGCACGGTATGTGGCACAATGCGATACCTATCAACGTATCAAAATTGAGGATCAGCGGCTAGGAGGAATGTTGCAACCTTTGGATATTCCCGAGTGGAAGTAGCACCACGTCACTATGGACTTTGTGACCAACCTGCCTCGAAGTCCCAAAAGAAACGAAGCTATTTGGGTAATAGTAGATCGATTGACCAAGTCGGCACATTTCTTGCCTATTAAGATAGGGCAACCGACTCATGCTTTGGCTCAATTGTACATTGAAGAAATAGTACGATTACATAGAATCCCTGCAAGCATAGTGTCAGATCGAGACCCACGATTTACGTCAAGATTTTGGGAAAGTTTCCACAAGTGTATGGGAACACAATTGAAGCTCAACACAGCTTATCACCTTTAAACTGACGGACAATCCGAGCGAACAATTCAGATGCTCGAGGACATGTTGAGGGCATGCATTTTGGATTTCTCAGGAAGTTGGGAGAAACATCTACCGCTGGTGGAATTCGCCTACAACAACGAGCACCATAGTAGCATTAGAATGGCCCCTTACGAGGCATTGTACGGGCGAAAATACAGAACACCACTTTGATGGGTAGAAACTGGAGAAGTAGGATTAATTGGACCTGAGATAGTTCAATCTACTACTGAAAAGATCAAGAAAATCCAGGAGAAAATGAGGACAAGTCAAAGTCGTTAGACGTCGTACGCCAACCAAAGAAGGCGAAATTTGAAATTTTCGATCGGTGATAAGGTATATTTGAAAGTCTCCCTATTCAAATCAGTAATTCGAGGAAAAAGGAAAGGCAAAATTAAGCCCAAGATATATAGGACCCTATGATGTTCTGGAGAAAATTGGGTTAGTAGCTTACAGAATAGCCTTGCCTGTGGCATTACCAAACCTCCATAATGTGTTTCACATGTCTCAGCTACGGAAACATGAGTCAGATCCTACTCAAGTACTACGAAACGAGACCATCGAGATACGAAATAATCTAACGTACCCTGAGGAACCAGTTCAAATCTTAGATCATTGGGATCAAGTCTTAAGGAACAAAGTTATTCCATTAGTAAAAGTATTATGGAGAAACCACAATGAAGAAGAAGTTATGTGGGAACGCAAAGAAGAGATGAAAATTTCTTATCCGCATTTATTTAATGTTGTAAGTTAGAGATTTCGAGGACGAAATTCCTTTTTAGGGGGGAGGATGTAATACCCAGTATTTAATATTAAGAGTATTTTCAAAAATTATAAGGTCAAAATGGTATTTATTATAGTTTCGGGCTTACGTGTAATATTCAAAACGTATACGAAAGGTGAGAGACTATGTCAAAGCAATTCAATGAAGGTAAAATTGTCCAAATAAGCGATATTTGACAGAATCAAGAGATTCGCGAAGATTTGAAGTAAAAAACACGCGATTAGCAGCATCCGAGCAAAAGTAAAGATTTTGTAAACTGTGTGAGGGATATCGAATCGAAAAGTTTTTCAGAAATTTCTAAGGGAAATGAAAAATATGGAACTTGTGGGCAGTCAAGGAATTAACAAAAAGTCTAGGGGTGCCATGGATAGGGAGAAAATGCAATTAGAAAATACTTGGGAGCAAAACTACAATTTTCAAAAATGGCATGGTGTGAATCCGACCGGCCGCCGGCAGCAGCCTCTGGAGGCGTCGAGAAGGTCACCCGGAGACTCTAGGGTAGTCTTCAGGCGATGATGAAGTCGTTGAAGGTTGCCATTGGACGGATAATGGTAAGATGTGATCGGTTTTAATAGTGGATGGATTTTCGATTTGGCCAAATCTTTTGAGGTCTTAGGCTCGTGATTTGTGGCTTTTCGATTGGTATGGAGGATGGATTTGGGTTTAAGGGATAAGAACGAGCTAGATATGGTGGGGAATCGGGTCGAGAACGAGTATAAAAGGAGATGGAGGCCAAGGGTTTCAAAAATATGAACGGCCAAAATTACTCTCGTTTTAGGTTGAATCGAGGCTCACGGATAAGGGGCTTTGGTTCTTTGAGTCATAAGGATCATTTCTGGGAAGTTTCGAAGAGATTGGTGTGCATTTGATAGGGTTTCAGTCAGTTGGTCGGAAAAACGAGGGCTACCAGACCGAGACCTGCAACTGGGTTTTAAACCCCCTTCCGGTGACTTTTTCTGACAAGTGAAGGGTCCATTGAGGTCACCTCATCAAGATCTTCAAGGCCCCATAGTTGTTTTGGACAAAGACAGTCGCCAGAAAGCTGCCATAGCTAGAGAAGATGATCGGAGCCAGTTACGCGTGGGCTTCACTCGTCGTGGCTTTGGGTGGCGCATGAGGTATGGTTTTTCTATGAAATTAATTTTATAATTTTGTTAAAATTATTTTACTAATTTTCATGGAAAAATATTTAGAGAAATTTGATGTTAGGTATTTTTAATAAATTTTTGAAGGTAAAGAAGGTTTAAAAATGAAGAAAAAAAGAGAAAATTGAGGAAAAATAGAAATATTGATTTCTAAGGTATTAAATGATAACTAGGAGATGATTGGGCTGTTGGAAGAAAGGATTGCTCGATTTTCGGGGTGTGACACATTTTTTTAGGCGAAAACTAGACTTTTCTGAATTGAGGTGAGTGCTTTGATTCTACCTTTACCTTGACTTGAGTATGTGTTGGAGTGCGTGTAGTGGGTTCAGGTAAGTGGGTTTACCCTCCCGAACTTAGGTTATATGTGTTCGGACCAGTTCAAGTGAGCGGTTATACCTTCAAGAACTGGGATTGTTTTGCAAAGGCATTTTCTTATGTGTTGTGGCAACATTTGCATATTGAACATGTGGTAATGCATCAACTATTTTTAACTTATAAATGAGTCGGTGTATGGCGTGTGATTTTCATATCATCGAGGTGTCGATTCTTGTGTTGTTGTTGAGTCCGTGTGGGACAGGATGAGGTCTACTTGAGAATGGGGCAATGTTAATCACAGTGAACGAGTGACACGGTAGGGCACTCGAGGAATTAAGTATGTCGTGGCAAGGTCAACCCCAACGGTGTGTGGAATGGAGTTTCCACGAGAGGTTTAGTATGTCAGGGAGATTTCTCAAGTTAGATATGTTGCATGTTGTTGTTATTGTTGGTTTATGCCATGCTCGTATTGTCCTTCATGCATAGTATAAACTGTTTCATGCTATCACTTAGATGTTTTATCATCTAACCTGGTTATGCCACTAGAATATTCAACGTTCTAGCCAGGGACTGCTGCGAGGTTGAGGACATAACCGGTAGGGCCAATGGTGTTTAGTGGATAGACATTGTATCATCTTGGAAGCGTTAGTATTTATTTTGTTATATGTATGATCGATCGCACGATAGTATTGTAATCATTTTCTAATGTTGTATTACATTTATCGGTGTGCGTACATCTTGTATGAAACTCGTGGTAGGCCTCGACATTTGTTGTTAAGTATTCCGTTGTATTTTATGATGTCTCGTTTGGTTTAAAATTATTTATCTTGTTAGTTAAACGGGCAAGACTGGGGTTCTCAGGATTCGTACCTGCATGTGAAGATTGTTCTTGAAATCACCGCGGGCACCAACCATTGTATGCGACGGGTGTTTCATCTGCATGTGAAGATTCTACTCATGGCGCCACGTGTGACAGACTTGGAATTAAAAAAAAAAAAAAAAAATCCTAAGAATTGCCTTATAGTGACACGCCCGGCAAGGCAGGGTGTTACAATTGGTATCAGAGCCCTAGGTTAAAACCCTAGGATGGTTAGGCTAGGTTGTCAAACTTAGCATGGTTAGATTTGTTAACTTAGAATATGGTTATGGATTCTAAGTGACATATGAAAAATTTAGGAAACACATGTTTGAGGTTTCTGAGAAAATTTTTGTGTGTTGTTAGTAAGCAATGGTGGATCAAGTACTACTATCACACTGGACGAATAGGATCGAGGCTCGTGGGAACCCGCGAGGGGAGGATATGGTTGTGTTTTTGAATGCGATGGAAGAAATCATTGACGATGTACCTCCAAGTTACCGACAACTGATAGATCTGTCGAAGTAGCAAATCGACTTTCTTATAAACCAGATGGAGGAGGAGTGGAAGACTTTTGCTCAGTGGTTATGGCAGGACTGGGAATATGAATCCTTACACGAATTCTGCACAAGGATGCAGGAAGAGGATGCGGAGCTGCACGGGGAAGCCATGGACGAGGAAGGTCAAGAAGAAGGCGCTGTAGATTTCGACGCAGAAAATGAGGTCATCGACATCAGTTCTGATGAGGAGTCACAGGAGGCTCAGGAGGATGACGAAGGACCCCCAGTGGCGTCTGACGATGATGAGGATCACAGGGAGTCGTGGATCTAGAGGCCAAAGGACTACTGAAAGTAGGGGTGTGCATTCGGTTATAACCGAACCGAACCGACCAAAAAATCCTAACCAAACCGAACCGAATTGCATGTAATAACCGAACCGAACCGATTGATTAATTCTAACTAACCGAACTAACCGAAACCGAACTAACCGAAATCTAAACTAAGTTAACCGAATTGATAACCGATAACCGATTGGGAAAAATCAGTAAAAGAACAAACCGATTTGCTGAAATGAAATACAAGAACACCTACTGAATTGATACAGAAAAATGCAAAACCATTTAGAGATTGAGAGAAATACAAATCAATTTGTGCAAAACAATGAAATACAAATGAAAAACGCAGCAAAGGAAGAAATATAAGAAACTAACCTCACTGAGTCAAAAAAAATTGAAAAATTAAAACCCTAACCTAACGTCAATACTAACCTCTGTTTGATGATCGGTCATCGTTGGTACTTGGCATGGGTCGATCGTCCAAGCACAAGGAAGGGAAGAAAAGAGGAGACGAAGCCTCGTGCGATCAGTGAAGGGAAAGGCGTCGATTTGGGTCTGATGAAGGGGACGACGATCGGCGAAGGGAAAGGCAGGGGGCGGCCGACTGCTGAAGGAAAAGGGAAAGGCGTCGAAGGTGGAGGCGACACCGATGGCGACGAACTCGAAGGATCTCTCTCGGCATCTCGCGTCCATCTCGGTCTAGCCTTTCAGTTCCAGGTGAGTGAGAGTCTCTGACTCTCTGCCTCGGGTGCCGCGGCGTCGACGTCGGCATCGGAGGGGGCGATGGTGCTGCCGTGCCAGAGGGTCGGAGACGATGGAAGGGAGAGAGCGGAGCGAGGAAGGATCGATTCTATCCTTCCGCCTTTAGGTTTAGGGTCTTCTTTCCTCTACCTCTGCGTGACTTCGGTTTGACTTGGGGGGGATTATTTTCACTTTGCTTTATAAACCCAAACTGTGTCGTTTTTGTAAGTTTAAGTTCGGTTCGGTTATTTCGGTTATTTCAAGCAAAAAACCGAACCGAACACCGAAAACCGAATTTTCTAAAAAAATTAACCGAACCGAAATTTTGAAAAAAAATAACCGAACCGAACCGACCGAACTCACCGGTTCGGTTCGGTTACTTCGGTTTAACCGAAGTTGTGCTCACCCCTAACTGAAAGAGGCTGAAGGGATAATTAAAGGAATAAGAAATATATATAATATAATAAGATGTTATGCTTATTTTCTTTTCAGTTGTGCTAAGTTGTTATGTTTTGTGGGATACTGTTAAAGAAATAAAACTGTCTCTTTTATAAAGAAATGATCTTGTCTTGTGCATAACTCATTTCCGTGATTCACTTTAGACAGTGAATACACGAAGACTCCTTGATACAGCCCACGATGGAAATGGTGGAAGAGAGGAAAACAACCTCGAAGACCAGGGTGATCGTAGAAATCACTCAGTAGGGAACAAGAGGTATGTTGGGGAATCGAGCTCGAGTGAGGATCGGTTCGAGCGAATGGAGCGGTTCCTGGGGAACATGCTGACATATGTGAGTCGAGAGGAACCTACTCGGCACATGACCACAGCACTGGAACGGTACCGACATTTGAGGCCCCCTATGTTTATGGGCAGGGTTGGCAATGATCCTAGCTCAACTGAGTATTGGCTCAAGCAGATTGAGAAATTACTTCAGCACCTCCAGTGCAGTGAAGAGGAGAGAGTGAGGTGCACAACTTACATGCTGGAGGAAGAAGCAAGACAGTGGTGGCAATCTACCGAGCGTTCCATGATAAGGTCTCAACAGGAACGTGAGGATGAAGATGAGGATGCACCAATGTATACTTGTGCGGGATTCAAAGAAGAGTTTAACGCCAAGTACTTTCCCAAGAGCTGGGAGGAAGAAAGAATCTGGGAGTTCATGAGGCTCAAACAAACTGATGAGATGTTTGTGAACCAATATGATAACCGATTCACACAACTGATTAAATACGATCCCATGTACGAGACTGACGAGAGTCAGAAGGCACAGAAATTTGTTTCAGGGTTACAAGTGAATCTCCAGCAAGTTTTAAGTGGATGTGACGTTGAAACCTACAAGGAAGCATTGCACCGAGCTTTTAACATTGAGAGGAATCAAGCACGGGTTAAGATAATCAAGACGGAGAAAGGAAGCAAGGGCGGTAAACCAGAAAGTTCGATAACTCAACCAAGGGATGATGGGAAGTGCCCTCGATGTAAGAAGAAACACCATGGGAAGAAGTGTGTCTTGTGGTGTTATGCATGCAGCGAAGAAGGCCACATTGGAAGAAACTGCCCAAAGAGCAAAGCAACGCCCCAAGTTGGGTATCTGGGAAATGTGGTGTGCTACAACTGCGGACCACCAAGTGGAGGTGCACAGAATGTTTCCCCAGGTCGAGTGTACAATCTGACTTGTGAGGACGCTGAGGCCAACGCTGCAGTTATTGATGATACACTATTCTTTTCGAATATGACAGTTCATGCTTTAATAGATCCAGGTGCTACGCATGCGTTCGTGTCGCATGCATCAGTAGAAAGTCTAAAGGTAGAACTTGGGGAATTGGGTTACCAAATGGTAATAGCTACTCCTATGGGTTCGACCCTTGGAACTGCAGTAGCATGTCAAGGATGTATTTTCAATGTGGGAGGGGAAAGTTTCAAGATAGACTTAGCTGTGTTGGATATTCAAGATTTCGATATAATCGTACGAATGGATTTCCTATCGGTACACGAGGCTAAGGTAGATTGTCAGAATAAGACGATGAGCTTACTCAAACCTAGCGGATAACGGATTACGTTCTAAGGCCAGGATAGGGGGAGTAAGAGAGAAGGCACGACGTGTCACCATTGGAGCCAAACCTGAATTGAGCCAAACCTGAATTGAGCCTGAAGATATTCCGAAAACAGTTTTTCGGTCAAGATACGGCCATTTTGAGTATTTCATGATGCCATTTGGGTTAACAAATGCTCCAGCGGCATTTATGGATCTCATGAATAGAGTATTCAGACCCTATCTAGATCAGTTCGTGATCGTGTTTATAGATGATATATTAATATATTCCTCAAATGAAAATGATCATGAAGAGCACTTAAGGGTGGTGTTAGGATCTCTCAAGAAACACCAGTTATATGCCAAGTTCTCGAAGTGCGAATTCTGGCTACCCCAAGTTGCGTTTCTCGGGCACGTAATCTCTGCCGAAAGAATCTCGGTAGATCCAACAAAAATTGAAGCTGTCAAGGGATGGAAACAGCCAACGAATGTGACAGAGGTGCGAAGCTTTTTTAGGATTGGCAGGTTACTATCGAAGATTCGTGAAGGGATTTTCAAAAATAGCCTCGTCAATAACAAAGCTCATTAACAAAGATGTCAAGTTTGAATGGACTGCTAAGTGTGAGGAAAGTTTCCAGGAGTTTAAAGACAGATTAACC
Source organism: Diospyros kaki (assembly GCA_036245055.1). Taxonomy (NCBI): domain Eukaryota; kingdom Viridiplantae; phylum Streptophyta; class Magnoliopsida; order Ericales; family Ebenaceae; genus Diospyros; species Diospyros kaki. The sequence continues at coordinate 10,552,173 of BSEG01000010.1, forward strand.
TCAGCGCCTGTTTTGGCGATGCCAGATGGGAACGGGGGATTCGTGGTGTATACGGATGCCTCTAAGATAGGTTTGGGTTACGTGTTGATGCAACACGATCAAGTGATCGCATATGGGTCACGATAGTTAAAAAGGCACGAAGTAAACTACCCGACGCATGATCTGGAATTGGCGGCCGTGATATATGCTCTGAAGCTATGCAGACATTACCTATATGGTGAAACCTTTGAGGTGTTCACAGACCACAAAAGCCTGAAGTACGTGTTCTCGCAAAAGGAGCTGAACCTTAGGTAGCGACGATGAATGGAATTTCTGAAGGACTATGACTGCACCATACGATATCACCCAGGGCATGCGAATGTGGTGGCTGACGCACTGAGTAGGAATGTGCCTATCTCTATGGCCGGAATGATGGCCTGTGAGTGGCAAATGTTGGAGGCTTTTAGCCATCTGACGGTGAGTGTAGTGCCAAAGGAATCGTCTGTCCTTATCGCTGGCATTGTAGTTCAGCTAGATTTGATGAACGAAATACGGGAGGCATATGTGGATGATAAAAGGATACATCTATGGGTGGACGAGCATGACCAGCCTAAGAGACCTGATTTTGAAATTCGTGACGGCATACTGAGGTTTCGGGGAAGGATTTATGTTCCAAACCTAAAAGATTTGAGATAAAGAGTTTTGAATGAAGCCCACAGAACTCGTTATACAGTACACCCGGGAGGCATAAAAATGTATAGAGATCTCCGAGAGGTCTATTAGTGGCCGGGAATGAAGACAAGTGTAGCAACAAAAGTAACGCAATGCGATACGTGCCAAAGAGTAAAGATAGAGCACCAGAGACCAGTGGGGCTCATGAAGCCATTAGACATCTCAGAGTGGAAATGGGAGCACATTACAATGGATTTTGTGACGGGGTTTCCCAGGAGTCAGAAAGGCAACGATGTAATTTGGGTCATCGTAGATAGGCTAACGAAGTCGACACACTTTTTGCCTACACGGATGGATAGGCCAGTACGAAAATTTACGGAGTAGTATGTTGGAGAAATAATTAGACTTCATGGCACGCCGGTAAGTATAGTCTCCGATCGGGATGCGAGGTTTACCTCAAGATTTTGGGGAAGCTTACAAGAGTGCATGGGGACACAATTGAACCTTAGTACGGCTTATCACCCACAGACTGATGGACAGTCTGAAAGAACCATTCAAACACTAGAAGACATGCTAAGGTCATGTGCGTTGGACTTTGAGGGTAATTAGGAAGAGCATCTGCCTTTGGTGGAGTTCGCTTATAACAACAGTTACCATAGCAGTATAGGAATGGCACCCTATGAGGCTCTGTATGGAAGAAAATGTCGATCACCTACCTGTTGGACCGAGGTAGGAGAAAGACAAATGTTGGGACCCGAATTGGTTCAGCAAACTACACAGAAGATTCAGAAGATACAAGAAAGAATTCGAACTGCACAGAGTCGACAAAAATCTTACGCGGACAAAAGGAGGCGAGATTTGGAATTCGAGGTAGGGGATCGTGTGTATCTAAAAATATCGCCCCAGCATTTGGCAACGCGAGGAAAGAAGAAAGTCAAGTTGAGGCCCCGATTTATTGGACCGTATCCAATAAAAGGACGAGTTTGACCGTTGGCTTATCACCTAGACCTTCCTATTAGCCTGTCCAACATCCACGATGTCTTCCATGTGTCTCAACTTCGAAGGCATATATAGGATCCAACCCAGGAAATTCGAGTGGAAGTAATCGAGCTAAGAAATGATCTGACTTATCCAGAGTCGCCTGAGCGAATCCTAGATCGGAGCGACCAAGCCCTGAGGAATAAAGTCATTCCACTGGTAAAGATTCAGTGGAGAAATCATACTGAGGAAGAAGCTACATGGGAGCTCGAGGACACGATTAGGGAAAAATATCCCCTGTTGTTCAAGGAGGTAGAATGAAAGTAGTAAATTTTGAGATTCTCTATGTAATGTTATCAAAAATATTGTGGAATAAAGGGATGTTAATGAATAGTACGTTTGTATTAGTAATGTTATCAACTATTTTTGATGTATGTGGCTAGCGGTAGAAAACTACAACGGGATACTCTGTACAAAAAACCCAATATACCCGATAGGCCTTAATTGTGAAAGTGATGCAATTAACGTAGTTACAAAATGATCAGTGATAATGCTTAGCTAAGAGATAAAAGTTGTTGCTCTTACGAGTTGAAAGCCTGATATTGATGCCTTAGTAGGTAAGAATACGATAATTTCCAGGACGAAATTTCTTTAAGGGGTGGAGAATGTAATACCCAAGAACTTTGGGTTATTATTTTAAAGGAAAAATTGGAAATTCGGAAACATAGGTATCTGAAAAACTCGAAAAATTTATCGAATCAACCGAAGGGAGTACCCTAGGGCTTAAATGTCTATAGAAAGAGGAACGCCTCTAACGAGCATCTCGAGGAATGATTTTTAGGATAAAAAAAAATGCGATCCGGAACAATTTTCGGTACAGCAAAAATGCAGCCGCCATTTAAGCTGCAAAACCAAATTCTAGTAGGAGACTCCCGAAATGATAATGGAAGCTATGGGAAGCTTCGTTTTGTCGAGTAGAGAAACCCTTCAGAGGTTTCAGGAAGAAACGAGTAAGTTTAAAGCCTAAACGGAAAAACGGGCTGAAGTGCAATTTTCTAAAATTGCTCGAGGGGGGTCAAAATGTCATTTTTTGCAAAAGTGACAAAGAGGAAATTGAAAGATTGGAACCTAAGGGGCTCAAATGAAATTAAAGAAAGCATTGGGGTTGTCAGGAAAAGGGCTAAAATGGAAAAATCAAATCTGAGGGGCAAATCTGTAATTTTCAGAAACTCCATAGCAATGGAGTCTGACAATGGCGAACAAACTCTGGCCGGCCGTTTCAGGCAATGGGCTAGCACAAGGAATGGTCAGGGATCTCTTTGGACTCATCATGAGCCGACAACGGCCGCCGGAGTGGCCGGAATTTCGAGAAAATGGGCCAAGAAAGCTGGTCGAAAATGGGTCGCCTGCAACTCACTTTTGCAGGTGAATATCGGCGCTTTTGGATCGACCTAGGGGCGGTGAGGACTCCTAAGGCCATGGGTAAGCCATCCAAGGCCATTTGGTAGCTCGAAGATCGCCTATAAATAGAGGTCGAAGAGGCCAAAAATTATCAAACTTGGAGCTACAAATCGAGGGCCATTTCGAACGAATTGAGAGGAAAGGATAGAGGGCTTTTGTTGCCCATAGGTTGAAGGTCATTTCTGGAGCATTTCGTGAGCAACGGAGCAGAAACGAAGGTGAAATCGAAACTCGCCGGAAACCTAGGCGGTCCGCCTGGCCGAGACTTCGAGGCTTTCGTTGGCCGGCTTCCGGACCTCATTTGGAGCCCAAACAAGTACCCCTATGATCGATTCTTTAAGGGCTTTCAAATGGCATAGCTTTTGCAATTTTTCAGCATGGCCTACGCCGGAGAAGACGACCGGCGCGTGGGCCCCACGCGCCAGTCTCACTCGCCCTAACACGCGCCAGCGGTGTGGGCGCGTGCGGCCTTAGATTTTTGTGAAATTTTTTTTAAATTGTTTAGAAAAATATTTTAGAATTTTATGTATAAAAATATTTGGAGAAAATTAAGTATAGGTATTTATTTTGGGATATTAGTAAGGAAAAATTGAAGAAAAATAGAGAAAAAGGCAAGAAAATTGAGGAAAAATAGTGTTTATTGATTATTTAAATAAATATCTTGCCTAGGGTACTTTTGGACTTGAGGTGAAACATTTGGCGAGAATTTCAAAGTTGGCCCGCAAATCGAGGCAATTTGCACGCAAATCGAGGTATCCCGATAGTCGTGAAAGGTGAGTGGTTTTGTCCCTATATCTCATATATGATATGATTTCTTTGCCATGTATAATATTTTCACATATTATGATCATTTTCGTTCATATACTCTTGCATGGGAAAACGCGATATATACACAACACAATTTATTTTTGTCATATTGAAACTCGTGCATGGGGTTGGGATATTACCCTAAGAGTGTAGCCGAAATTCCCCTAGGGCAACTAATGGAACAACGTTAGGCTTATCCTGTAGAGGTTCGGGATTCTGCCTAGGGTTCCGTGTCGGGCTGGTGGGCCTAGGAAGTTACATTATGGGTATATGTTTATAAATGTCCATGCATCATACATCATCCATTCATGCTTATCTAACCCTCACTTAGAAGATTTCATCTTCTAATATTAGATTATGTTCCTGGAATATTCCACGTTCCAGGCGAGGCAAGCAGCCGAAAAGGCAAGAAAGTGGTCATGGCATGACCGTGGTGGAAATTTTGTGGGTCCCATGTGGGACTAGGACTATTTGTTTATCTCAGATGTATTGTTTAGATTTTAATATTGTTAGTAATGTTATAATGGGTGAACGATATGTATGTACCCGCATATGTTATGCCTTCGAGTTTTCTTACAGGTTCTGATCTTGCTTCCGCTATGTTTGAAGTATACCATTCCTTTACTATGTTTGGGAGTGTTATTAAATAAAAGTTATGTTGAGGATTTATTGCCAATTTATGTTTGAAAAAAAAAAGTCCTAGCATACATTAATGCCCTAGAAGGCGGGGTGTTACAGTGGGTGTATGGCCATGCAGGGGGATGACCCCTGAACCTTATGGTACCATGGTGCGACAAGGCACGAGGGCCCACGCCTAATCTCGCCACGCCCAAGTCACTCAGGGGTGTGACCTTCTGCCACCCCCGAGTGACCTCATCGAGGGCACTTGAGGCTGCTTCAAGCCCCCACATGACGCTTCCTCCTATTTTGGATTTCTTTTTTAATTTTTATGTTTGTCCAATATTTTGTCAGGTGTAACAAATGTTGTTGCCTCCTCATGCAGAAGTTTTTTAATGCATAAAATAAGGAGACAAGACTAAAGCACTTATAAGAATTTAGAGCACAAAATTTCTAACGCCTATCTGAAATGTGGATGTATCTTAAACATAAGGTATAAATTAAGTAGAATCAATTTATACATTGTTAGATTTGCCTAATTACATTTATATTTGTTTTATTATAGGCAATTGTTTTATGATTGGTGTGTAGTTGAATAATTAAATTTGAAATTTTGTTTAATAATATTATATTAATTTAATATAGTATATTTGTATCTCTTGATAAAAATAACACAAGATTTTTTTTTTCTTTTTTGTATTGTAGAAACGTTGTGAGATCTGCAAAAACAAACGATCAAAGTTGAAGTACGATCATGTATTGGGTTCAAAAGTTTTTTTAGTAGCTTGTTCTAAAATTGTAAGGCATTTTAATTTGTTTTTTTTTGTTTTATTATTATGTATGAATATTATATTTTGTTTAATTGCTAAGACATGCAAATATGATAGGCTAAGAAAATGAATAATGGTGTGGAACCTAATAGAATTGAATTCTATAAGCACACCCACTACACTGAAGGAAATGAATGGTCATCAGTGAATGTAGAGACCAATTATGTAAGAATATTTTGATTTTATTGGTAGTAATTTTATTTTTTAAAACTAATTTTTTTTTATCAAATATATGCATTCTTGTGTTTATAGGATAAAATGAATGAGCTACAGTCTAAAGTTGTTCTAGAAGATGAAAGACAATTGACAATTGATGAGATTGCGGATGAGATACTTGGAAAAAAATCTAGTTATGTCAAAGGCTTAGGTTTTTGCCTAAAACCTATTGCAAATGCTTCAAGGCCTGCACATAGAAAAGCAATAGAGGTTGAAGAAGCTCTTATAAGGACACGCGAAAAGGTAGCTAATTCAGAGTATGAAATATTGGATTGACTAAAAATTGTTGAAACATTAGCGGATACTCAACAAGCACAAATAGGAGATTTAAATTTTCAATTGGCATCTGTTTTAACTACTCCATAACAATTGATTGAAAGTTTGACTGGCTCAGGTCTATATCGATTCCTAACATTTTAAGGTATTTTGATTTACATTGTTTCTTTAATTCAAATTATTATTATTATTATTGCAAGAAAATGATAGTATAAAATATAACTTGATTATGCCTTAGGGGACATGTCAAGTGGTCGGATCACGATAAGTTGAGATTAACACCAATAGGTCGTAGATTCGATTTCTTGCTCTGCGCAGTGAGGCAAAGCCTCCACCTTCGATTTTACCTCCTCTGTTGAAATCGAGGGCATAAGTTGTGGGGGACCGCGTGTAATACCCCAAGAGCCCAGAGAATGGTAATATATATCAAGGACAAGTAAGGAAGGAAACAACACCAAGTAGATACCTTTTGGGTTGAATGTAGGCAAAGAACTCTCGGGTTAAGCGTGCTTGAGCTAGGGAAGCTCAAAGATGGGTGACCCCTTGGAAAGGTCGCGTAGGCCCATCAGGGTAAGTTGTTCTAGTCCTTTCTATCGCTCGATGCGGGATGTTATAGGTGGTATCAGAGCCGACCCTTGGTGAAGGCGATCTGATGAGGACGGGGAGTGTCGCCAGGACTGGAGGGCCTAAGCAAGGAGCGGCTCTTAGCAGGCTTCTAAGATGACAGCCTCCAAAGGGGAAAAGATCTAGGATCAGTTGTAAGGTCGCATGACGAGAACGTCATGTGCTCAAGAGGGGGAGAATGTAATACCCTAAAAGCCCAAAGAATGGTAGTATATGTCGAGGATAAGTAAGGAAGGAAACAACACCAGCTAGATATCTTTTGGGCTGAATGTAGGTAAAGAACTCCCGAGTTAACCGTGCTTGAGGTGGGGAAGCTCAAGGATGGGTGACCCCCTGGGACATTCATGTAGGCCCATCAAGGTAAGTTGTTTCAGTCATTCCTATCGCTCGATGCGGGATGTTACACCGCGTAACAGCTATAATCCCAAAATATAACTTGATTTTGTGATTGTTTTGTTTGATGTGACAATAATAGGAGTTGATTTGATTATAATAGGTATATAATTCTACCCTTGCTACTTAATATATATTTTTTGTGTATGTCTGTACTTGAGTTATTAATTTCAAATGATTTAATTCATTTATATTTTATTATAGGTTGATTGGATGATTGACACTCAAGATGATAAATGGATGGACAAGCATTATTTTTGGTTTCATGATTTGTTTATTTTTTTTTTTATATATTTTATTGTAGCTATTTGAAATTTTAGTAATTAATGACTTGGGTTTTAAGTTTTTGTATCTTAGGAGGGATTGATTTGGGTAATTGATTGGTATTAAATTTTATATTTAGTGAATTGCATTGTCATTAATTTTTTATATGAACCAAGATAGTATTGTTATTTTATATTTAATGGATGATTTTGTAATTCAGCTATATTATTGCAAAAGAGTCTAATTTTACTGTTTTATCATAATAGTATTTTTCAAAAGAATAATTCTAATTTAGCAATAGTAATGCTCTATTTTTTAAGATGCATTTAGTTATACGTGGCTACAAAATTTTTATTTTAATTTATAGGAATTAGTAAGAAATATTACAAAATACAAATAATTAATAATAAATTTCTTTATTATCATATAAAATATAGTAACGACGAAAATAGTCATAAAATATTAAGTCAAAAAAATTCTATAGTAAGACATAATGTAAATCGTGACAAAAGAATGTGTTGTAAATTGAAAGGTAATTAGCGGCAAAATGTTTTGTCCTAAAATATGATATAAATGGTGACGAGGGATTTTGATGTAAATCATAAGACAATTATGCGACAAAAAGTTTTGTCATAAAATAAAAGTAGTTAGCGAGAAAAAGATTTCGTCTTAGAATAAAAATTAATAGCGATGGAATTTTTTTGTCATAAAAAATAAAGTATTTTGCGACAAAAACTTGTCACCAAAACAAATAAAACCCTCACTTTAGTAACAAAACTAAAATATATATAGTAAAAAAATAAATGGTAGTTAATTAAAATTTCGTCATCAAATAGCCTCACTTGAAGTATCTTATTTGGTTCTTTAGTGACAAAATTCGATTTTTATCAGCGATGTATCAATTATTTTATGAAAAAATATTTTGTCCCTATTGGTTCGCATTTGACGATGATAAAAATTATTATTATTCATCACTCAATATCATTATAATTTCATCACTCAAAACTATTATAAATAATTTCGCCAATAAAAATTATTCTCGTCGTCAAATGTGAACCAATAGGGACAAAATATTATCTGCCACTCAAAATTATTATCAATAATAAAATTATTAACAATAATTATTATTCATCACTTAATATCGTTAGTGACGCACTTTTAGGAGTGAAAGATCAACGAAATATTTATTGTCCCTAAACATTTTTAGTGATAAAATGCTACTATTAGGTGACCAAATTTCGCAACTAAATGTCAAGTTTCTTATAGTGAAATAAGCTTTTGGCCTTGGTGCACTTTTGACAACCATGGTCTTCAGTTTTGGTTTTCCACGTTAAAATACTAGTTTGATAGCTTACACTTAAACCACAATATCTTGCCCAAAATTTCTCCATTAAAACTAAACTGAACTGATAGTTGGAAGTATTAATAAGGAGGGAATCCATGGTAAAAAATGAACCATTATTTATATTTCCTCGATTACTCTGTATGGTTGCTGAGAAAATTGAAACTTATAATTACAAGATGATATAAGTAAACCCTTCAATAGTGAATGCCACCAAGTTTTTTATACTACGTAACCATTTCTACAAATTGAATGTTTCTTTCCTTTCTAACCCACATCGAATTGAATAGATCTCTCCCTCCCGGGCCATTTTTTTAACATTTCTTTCTACAATATTTTGAATATGGCTTCTGTTGTGGACCACTCTCGAATAATTCCACAAGTATAGGATATCTGAAAGCAGGTCATCATAAGAATAATATAGAATAATAACACACAACATTATATTATTGTTCTTAGATCAATTCAGCGAAAGACAACATAAAGGTTTACAACATCTTAGCACCATGGCTTACACAAAATGAAATATAAGAGCACTAATGAAATTGACAACATAAAATTTTCTTACATCAGGCCCTCATCACCACCACTAACATGGACCGTCTAGTTTGAGATGTCTCTGTACACCTCTAACCCTGGGCTCTAGCCCCACTAGACTCACACTTAATCACTATTTTACCTCTACTTAAAATGACATGAGTACAACAAGATGAGCTGCAAGATTCAGCAAGTATATGTATAATATCATAGATTTTTGAAAGGATTCAAGTGTAATTTAACTTGGCCATAAGTGAAATTTTTAGATAAATTGGGGTTATAATATAATTTCTCACAGTTATGAGATACTGAGTAATTGTAGGGAGTGTCCTAGAGCTTAAATGTCTGAGAAAAATGATATGGTATTGATGAACATCCCGAGATAGTATTTATGGTATTAAAAGAAATCAGAATTGATAAAGTTTTTGATATAGATATGATTTAGGCTTAAAAATCGAATTATTGTAGGAAACTTCTGAAAAGTCAACAGAACTCTAGGGGGGCTCCAATTTTACTTAAAAATCAACCCTTAAATGGTTTCGGGATGAATCAAGGGTCCCGTGAGGATGCAAAGACGAAATCGTCCTTATCGAGTAAGCTTTAAGTTATTAATTTTAGATTTTCAGTATCATAATACAAATTAATTTGATGTTTGAAGGTGTAATTGCAATTAGAGAATTGCTCAAGTGAAATAGAGATGAAATTTGGGATTTAAATGTGAAAATTTTCTATTATTATAGTGTAATATATATAATCACATATATACAGACACGCAATGCCCATGCCTCTGCAACTTCAAGCCATGCCCTGCAAACTTGATGGTCGTTTTCTATAAATTGGTGTGTTATACACGCAATAAGGTATGGTCAGGGCCGTGAGGGAAAGTTGTGGATGGCCTATAAATAATAAGCAAGATGAAAGAGAAATGAGGAAGAATGAGAGTGAAGAAGTAGAGAGTTGCAAAGAAGAGAGTGGTCGAGAATGAGAGCTGGGTGGAGGCAACAAGCTTGGTGTAGAAGGTGGCCAGCAATGGTCGGTGAGTGGTGGCCAGATGTGGCTGGAAGTGGCCGCATTGAGTGGACATCAACCATGGCCTCAAGCAGTGGCCATGGTAGCGCGGATGGACGGGGAAGCAGCGCTGGGGCATGCAATGGCGACCGGTGAGGTCGGGAAAGGCCAGTGGTGGTCAGTGAGGGGAGTAGTAGTCGGTGGATGGCGTGTGCAAGGGGTGGCCAGTGGTTGTCCATGCATGAAGTAGGGAAGAAGAAGGAAAGAAGAAAAAAAATAAACAAAAATAATGAGAAAAAAAGGAAAATATTTCTAGAAAATTCTGAAAAGAATAGGAAATGGAGATTTATTAATTTTTCGATAAATTTGGAAGAAAAGTTACTCTAGACACGTAGTTCGAGGAAAAGTATATATATCAAAAAGTTCAAAGAGATCATTGAGTAAGTAATTGAGTAATAATTAGTTTGGATTTATCAAGGAAGAAGTGGGAGAAAATTATAAGAAATTATGAGAAATTTAGAAAAAATAGGATATTGAAGTTTTGGATTAAATGTGATGACCAGGGATCATTGATGCGTTGAGATTTGGTCAAGAGTGGGATTTCAAGTCTTGACACGTCAATCGAGGTCAATACGCGTTTTGAGGTTTGAGCACGCATATCGAGGAAGCCTGAGAGGCTAAGTCAATGGTACGTTGAGATTTCAAAATTGAGCACGTTAGAAGCCTGGTACGAAAACCAAGATATTTTGAAATACGTTCGAGGTAAGTGATTCAACCCAAAATCCAGTTTCATGCAAATATTTTGTTATCATGTTATCATGTCTTGGTTTGTTATGCATCACGTAGAGTGCATTTACATTTTTTGATGATGAAATATGCATATGTGTATGATGAGATTTTCAGTCATACATTGCATGGGTTGGGGATTTGAGACTTGCGCTGCTATTCTGCCAAGGGTGCACCCATACACCTTGGTCTGGTAGAGAAACTATAAAAATGGAGGGCAGCAATTGGATGCATTCGACCCAAACATAGAGTAATGATGATATGTTGCATTACATACATACATGTGCATTGAATAATGTACCTTTACTTAGATGATTCATCATATAACTTGGACTTTAATTTAAACATTCAAAATGGAGATTGTAACAGAAACGATGATGAAAAAGGTATGTAATAGCACTTAGCAAAGTGCATGATATAATTGTTACATGTTTATGTCGGCTATGTATTTAAAGTTTTGCTACTTTGAATTCTGAACGTTTTGAAGAGCGATGATGTATAACCTTATTATTGGTTAATGTTAAATTTGAGGTTCAATTCTAACTTCCGCATTTAATGTTTATAACGATTCTTATTTAAGATAGATGAATGGAAATTTTGCTATAAAGGTGAGGAATAATATGGTTTAGTCGTAGTTTTGAATAGAAAAAAATTATTATCCCATAATTGTCCTAAGTTATAACACATTTGAAAAATGGGTTGTTACAATTGGTATCAGAGCTAAATTTTAGTTGGCAACTTAAGGATTGTTGATGGTTTAGAGATTGTTGATTTTGAATAAATCTTGAGGAAGGAAATGATAGAAATTGAAGGATTCATCTGTCTATTTGAGGTCATTAGTTAAAATCATTACGATGAATGATAGGGTAACTAATAGTTATTAAAAATGGTCAAATCATAGATGGGTCATAGAATGAAATCCCTACTTAAAGGCTCGGGAATTGTTAATAGAAGTTTTAAAGGTTATTGATGTGTTGATATTGACATTGTTAAGAGTACAGTTGGTCGAAATGACTTAGCCATTAAAGTTAGGGTCGATGGTATGGTTCAAATGCAAGGTTGATTTAGTATCTATGATTATGGACCCATGAGATTAGGAGACTATTGATTTAAGGTCAGTTGATTTGAGGCCACTAGTCTAAATCCTTATGCTGAATGAAGGGGTAACTGATAGTTATCAAAATAATTGAGTCATAGACGGTTAGTTTGATGTGACATAACCTAGCTATCAAGATTAGGTCCAGGAATGGATGATATGAATCATTAAGATTCGAATGTAAGGATAAATTAACAATTCTAAAAATGAAATGTGTAGGTCGAGAACCTTATGGTTTGGTTCAAGCCAAAAAGATATGATGACATACTTAGACATTTCAATTCTAAGAATAAGAAAATAGCATTGGCTAAAATGATGGGTCCAAGTTCCAATGGTCTAGTGTGCAAGGTGTGCCACTAGTTTGTTGAGCGAGGCTAGAATTCTAGGGAATCAACCCAAAATAAGATGGATTGTATTGTGGAGACACGATTTAAGGAGAAATAAACAAGTAATATCTTGAATGTGGATTGTGTCCTATTTAAAGAATTGCATCTTAGTTCGTGGTCATCTTGTGAGTTGGTTATAAGACGAGCATTGTGAGGCTCAAGGAGTAGATTAACCTTGATATCTAGTGTGGCATGCTAGTGGGATCATGAGATGGGTTGTTTTTAACATATGCCTTGAGGATAGAGTTGGGTTGTGTGTTGGGAACTATCCAACGTGTAAAGTGGACATGGTAGATTTAATGCATGCTCGTGAGCCATAGAGGTACTACCTATTCGATGATGTGATCACTGGTAACAAGGACCTAGGGTATGGTTCTTGCAGAAAGAGTTAGACATGTGGAAGCAACTGGAGGACTACGACGAGACCTTACAGTTTCATCAGAGACATACCCGTGTGGGGGTCAACACTTGGTGTAGGAAGAAGCATTCTATGTGACCAGGTTGATGGTAATAGCTTGTGTGCTGGCTGACGGTATGTATAGTGCCTAGTAAGGATAAATTTAAAGGTCGTAGGCCGATAGTCAGATGGATATGAAGAATGAAATACGAGAAGCAACGGAATCTAAGTGAGTGAGAGAAAATGTATTCCTAAGGGATTCTTTAGGATCCTTCCCTGAAAGGATTCTCTAGGATCCTAAAAGATTCTCTAGGATCCTTCCTTGAAAGGATTCTCTAGGATGCCTCCTCAAAATAAAATGTCTTCCCTAAAGGATTATCTAAGATCCTTCCCCGAAATGATTCTTTAAGATGCTTTCCGGAAAGAAAATGTCTCCCGTAAAAGATTCTTTAAGATATTTCGCCTAAAAGATTCTTTAGGATGCCTCCTTGAAAGAAAATGTGTCATTGGGAAATAAGTCAAAAGTCGACTATCATCTTTTTACTGTGCTATTTATAGGAAATAGTGCTATATTTTCCCTTGAACCATTTTACCCCCAAATCATGAATATTTACATTATAAGCCTTATTAATTATTTTCTTACTATTTATTGATGATTAATTCTTGAAAAAAAATGCTCTCACTTGAAATTATTTATTAGAAATACGCCCACTTGTATTTATTAATTAAAAACACCCCAAGTGGACGTTTTTAAAAAAATCTATGGCACAACAATCACATATTGTTAACACTTAAGAATTAGACTTTGATAGGGAATCTAAGGACTTATTCATATGATTAATTAGAAAGGTGTGAATAAAGATATGATCTTAAAGTATGGAAATATATTTTATTACATTTGCAAGAAATATATCATTAGACAATTGCTAGATGCCATCTAAATCTAGCATTAGGCATTAAGACTAGCAAAGACTGTTTGTGGCCCTAGCCATGATGTGCCCGCTTGCACCATGCAGGGCCATGCGTAGCCCTGTGAGTGCCCCAATGCGCTAGCCATGCCTCTGTCTTGCTCGCATGTGTGCTAACCTCGGTTATGTCATGCCATGCATGGCCCTAGAAAGCCCCAGTGCGCCATACACAGCCATGCTACCCCATGCGCGACCCCAATGTGCCCCACGCGGCCCTCACCACGCCCATGCAGCTTCGTGCCGCTCCTTGCTTCATGCCACAAGTAAACCCTTTATAGATATCCACAAATGACCCTTCTGGGTAGCCGCACACATATTTGGTCAACCCTTTACATGTCAAGGCCTGGGGCTCACCCATAGCCTCCCAACCCCAAGTCACTATGTGGCTCCAAAAGCTTTTCGGATCCACTTGGAGTATACTCATCGAGTAGCTTTCACCCCGAGGGTACCTCCAAGCCCTTCGACCTTATCGGGATTTTATTCCCCCAGAGACTCACATTGGACACATCATACATACATACATACATCTACATACATTTGCACATCATTTTCTAGATATCAGTATCTGACTTAGGCATTAGAGGGCCCACGTAGGGAAGACCCTTGATTGCCCTCTGTTTTGCAGACCCTACAGCTCTTGTGAGCCTCCACCCCTCAGCTCCCCCAACTAATTGGTCAAGCCCCCCACTGTTTGTCTATTCCAATGGTACCCCGCATTTGGTTTCTCGCTTAGACTCTGCTTTGACTGATCCCAAGACGAACAAATGTTAATTGTTGTATTCTGACAACAACACTAACCATATATCTTATTAAGATAGACTTGACATATCTTTAAACAATATGCTAAACAGGGATAAAATAAATTCCTCATATATTAAAACTATCAAAACAAGCTTAACAAAAACATATGAAGATATTAAAGTTTTTGCATAAAACAGTCATCATCAAAACATGAAACTCAACAGTATATATGGATGACATTATAGTGTCTGAGAATGATTAGTAGGAAAGACAAAATCTAAGATAACACTAAGGAAGGAATTTGAAATTAAGGAACTCAGACACCTTAAGTACTTCCTAGGAATAGAGGTAGCACGATCCAAGATAAGGATTTTTATATCTCAACAAAAGCACATCATTGATCTCCTGAGGGATATAGGAAAGTTGGCATGCAAGCCAGCCAACTTACCTATATATTCGAATCACAAACTTGGGGAAGCTGAAGGTGACACAACCATAGATAGAGAAATGTATCAGAGATTAATTAGTTGGTTGATCTATCTATCTATCTCAACCATAGATAAAAAAATTCATAATTAATTTTTTTTCTTGATTTTTATTTAAAAATACTCAAGTATACTCGTTATATGTGCCTGTTATAGCCCTTCCTCTAAGGGTAGTTCTCCTAGAGAAGGTAGTATTTTTGGGAGAAACAATTTTCTCGGAAGATTCTTCCAAAGGGCCTCACAATATCTTTCCAAGGATAAGCTTCCTAAAATTGAATCTTGTAGAATAATAATCATTCTAGTCGAGCCTAGCTCCCGAAATAAGCTTAGGGAAACTTTTCTCTCAAACGTTTTTACCCCACATTGTCTCGCATAACGTGGCTCACCTACTTCAGGCTCTCATTCCTCCAGGGGACCTTTCCTTCAGGGGGATTTCTCATGATGACCCTCTTCCAAGTTTAACCTCAGGACAACACCACATGCTTCGCATTCTTACGCGTGTGTGTCACGTGTCTCAGTCACCAACCAATGCTTATAAATAGGCCTTGACCCCTTATATTCAGGGATCCTTTTGAGGACTTTTGGCCTTCCTAACTCCTGATTGACTTTCTTTTTTTTTCGATCATTTTTCAGACTTTCTAGATACTATCTCTCTACTTTGGGTGATCTCTCGCATCCCATACATCTAACAACATTGTTTCTACTAGAGGAACCTTTTCTCCTGTATACTTTACACAACATTACATTCCACTTTGCATCTTGAACTTCACCATGATACTATTTGATTTAAGCATTGGATGGTTCACATAAGAAAAATCCCACGTATTTTCTAACTTGTTATTTTCTTGTAGATCATTCCTAGTGCATCTCTTCCCAAACAGCAAAGATCCTTTTAATTGACCATTACCACTCATTTTTGGCTAATCCTAACACTCTCAAACAACAAATTGAGCTTGCCTCATACAACTACTTACTTTTCCTTAGGGTCTTCCAGCATAGTTGATCTTGTTCTCGACCAAAGTTTGTTGACTTTTTGTTGAGATTCATTTGAAACAAACGAATTTTAGTTGTTGTATCCAACTAACAAAAGTGCCAATACACCAGAATTAAAATTTTATTACCCCAATTAACAATTTCAAATATTAAGATATAAAATTATTGATTGATGTGACAAAATGTTAACATCTGGTGTGTCCATGTATTTTCTTTTAATTTTACACGCAAGTTTGTTGCAGCTGACAACAAACCCTAAGCTGGAGCAACCACGGCTTCAGTTTAAGAAAACCCTAATTCCGATCCAAATCTCTCTCTCTCTGTCTCTCTCCCCAAAAACGATGACACCAATGGCTTTGCAATCTACAGTCTCTCTCTAAACGTACACAATTGTATACAGATTGCTCTCTCCAGAGTTATGTCTCTCGACGGAGCGATTGACAGGGGCACAGGCGCCGGCAACGGCACCGCAAACGGCGTCCTGTCTCCAGTGCTTCCTTCGTACTCGACGCATCGTCTGAGGCTGAATCCTAACACAGATCACAAGCCGGCCAACTATGAAGACCTGCAGGCGCAATTGGAGTTCAGCCCTTTGCTCTTTAGCTCTCTGGAGCGGTACCTCCCACCCAGCTTGCTTGAGAGACCCCGCGAAACCAAGGTCAACTACATGCGCGAAATTCTCCTCCGCTATTCGCCCGAAGGCGAACGCACCCGAGTGAGTGGATATGCTTTTACCTTTTATGTGTGTGTGTGTGGTTATAAATATTTTCGTAGAGAGAAATGTGTAATTCGATTTGGTCATTTCTGGCCTTTCGATTTTCGGTGTGTTGGTTTGCTGGGAAACTAAACAAAGGGGACGAATTTTGAACATATTTTTCGTTCCTTAATCCAGTCGTTTAAATGGATGTAACAGAATGGGAACAGTAAGGCTAAGAAATCTATGTTAAAACCTGCGGCCCCCTTTTACATCTTTTTTGACCAGTGATCAGATGGAGGGCTGGCCTATTGGTTTTGCCAATTTTTTCCTTTGAGCTTGATTGGTGGACGAGAATAGTAGGAAAGGAAGTATGAAATACAATATTGGCAGTGCTAGTCAGGGTGACATGTTCTCGGAAGTGAGTTTTTTTTTTTTTTTGTTGTAGGTAATTGCATTTTATTTGGATGGCCTGTTGATGTTGTTTCCTCATGGATTATTTATACTTGAATTATAGAAATGACCTATTGTCTCGTCCTTTGAAGTGCATGATGCGATGGGTATTATGCGTGGTGAGAAATGTGGTCGTTGTTACTAGTATCAAGGTTTCCTTCCAATGACAACTTGTGAGTTTTGATGCATTGAAAATTAAGATGCTGGCAATCAGCGACATGTATTTTCTAGAGGGACTCAGACAAATGATACTAAGAGGAGAGAAAGTGATTATAGGAGGTGACTTAAATGGTCATGTGAGTAGAGATGGAAACGGCTACAGAGAGGTACATGGACGGTATGGATTCGGGGGAATTAATAATGAGGGTAAATCTATTTTAGATTTTACAATGGCATATGGGCTCATCATAACCAATACTAGGTTCAAAGAACGGGATGACCACTTAATCACATATAAAAATGTCACATCAAACACCCAAATAGATTACTTTCTCATGAGACAAGAGGACCGGGTATGTTGTAGGGATTGTAAAGTGATACCGAGAGAGTGTTTGACTACTCAACATAGACTTCTAGTACTTGACGTCCAAGTAAAAAATTGGAAGAGAAAAAATCACATAAAACAAAATTCAAGAATCAGGTGGTGGGATTTAAAAGGGGAGAAACAACTAATCTTTAAAGAAAAATTAAGGGGTAGAAGAGAATGGAATGGAGAAGGACAGACAAACCAAATGTGGAGAGAAATGGCTAATGTCCTGAGAAACACAACAAAGGTAGTGTTTGGAGAGACAAATGGTAGAACCCCTAACCTTAAGGAGTTTTGGTGGTGGAATGAAGAAGTGCAATTGAAAATTAAAAACAAGAAAAATTGCTATAAGGCTGTATATCAGTGCAACAATGAAGAAAATCAAAAAACTTATAAAGAATAAAAAAAGGCAGCAAAAAAAGCTGTTAGTGAAGCAAGGTTAAAAGCATACGAGAATCTATATAAAAGACTTGATACAAAAGATGGAGAAAGGGATATATATAAATTAGCTAAATCAAGAGAAAGAAAAACAAGATATTTAAATCAAGTGAAATGCATAAAAGATGAAAATCAAAATGTATTAGTGAATGAGGGAGCGATTAAGGAGAGATGGAAGGAGTATTTTACAAAATTATTCAATGATGATGACGACACAAGAGTTAGGTTAGGACATCTTAGTAACTCCGAAGGGAACGTGAGCTATACATTTTATCGACGCATAAATCTAAATGAAATAAGGCAAGCATTAAAAAAGATGAAAAATCATAAGGCGGTGGGACCGGATAATATACCAATAGAAGCATGGAAATGCATGGGAGAAGAGGGTATCTCCTGGCTAACGAAATTATTTAACGCTATTCTTAAATAAAAAAAGATGCCAGATGAGTGGAGGAAGAGTACTTTGGTCCCTATATATAAGAACAAATGAGATGTTCAAAACTGTGAAAATTACAGAGGAATTAAGTTAATGAGCCATACCATGAAACTCTGGGAGAGAGTAATAGAGCAGAGGCTCAGAAAAGAAACAGAGGTCTCAGAAAATCAGTTTGGTTTCATGCCCGGTAGGTCAACAATGGAAGTTATATATTTACTGAGGCGCCTAATGGAAAGGTATCGGGATCATCAGAAGGACCTACATATGGTGTTTATAGATCTAGAAAAGGCCTATGATAGGGTCCCCAGAGAAGTATTATGGAGGGTTTTAGAGAAGAAATGAGTCCGAATAGCCTATATACAAGCCCCTTAAGGACATATATCATGGTGTAGAGACAAGGGTCAGAACATGCGAAGGGGAGACTGAACCGTTTAAAATTACAATAGGATTGCATCAAGGTTCTGCACTAAGTCCATACTTATTTGCTTTAGTAATGGATGAACTCACTAAAGATATTCAGACAGAGGTGCCATGGTGTATGCTATTTGCAGACGACATAGTATTGGTGGATGAAATAAAAGAAGGAGTGAACACTAAGCTTGAGTTATGGAGAAACAATTTAGAATATAAGGGATTTAAATTAAGCAGAAAGAAAACATAATATATGGAATGCAAATTTAGTAAGAATGCAAGAGTGGAGGGATGTAATAATAAAATTGGAAGACCAAATCTTACAAAGAAAAGACCATTTTCGATATTTGGGATCAGTGATTCAAAAAGATGGAGAAATTCACGAGGATGTCACACATAGAATTAAGGCAGGTTGGCTAAAATGGAGAAATGCATTGGGGGTGTTATGTGATGGTAAAATCTCATTAAAATTGAAAGGGAAATTCTGTAAGACAGCTATAAGACCAGTTTTGTTGCACGACTCAGAATGTTGGGCAATCAAATACCAACATGAGCAAAAGACGAGTGTAGCAGAGATGAGGATGTTAAGATGGATGTGCGGCCATACAAGAAAAGATAAAATTAGAAATGAAGTTATTCGTAATAAGATAGGAGTAGTGCCAATAGAGGAGAAGATGAGAGAGACTAGACTAAGATGGTTTGGTCGTGTGAGAAGGAGACCAAGAGACGCTCTTGTGAGGAGAGTTGATGAAATGGAACAATTAATCAAAAAAAGAGGTAGAGGCAGACCTAAGAAGACTTTGAGAGAGACATTAAAGTTTGATATGAAGTGTATGGACCTCAATGAAGATATGACAAAATACAGAAATACATGGAAGTCTAGAATTTATGTAGCCGACCCCACATAGTGGGATAAAGGCTGGATATGTTGTTGTTGTCGTCGTCGTCTAGTTTTTGCATTATTTTTTAAATGAGATGAGATGAGGAATTTTCGATGCATGTGTGAAAAGCTAATATATATAGAGCTAAAATAAACCGGAGAATATTTTTGACATGTAGAAACATTTTCGGAAACGTGGCTGATGTGTTCTTTTACTCTGTAAACTTCTCCAGACATAACTTTACCACACAACTTGCATTTAACTTTATTCATATTATTTGGATCAATTAACATTCCATACTCCCATTCGACATCATTTGACTTTCTTTTAAGAACTGAGGCGGCCATGGACGATGCTCCCGTACTCCCAGTCTCATTTGACATTTTTAATTTAATCAAAGAAGCCTACAATAGAAACTTATATATATAATATAAGTTTATATATATATATATAAACTGATATTATATATTATATATATGTAAAAGGGTGATGGCTATATGTACTAGTACCAGAGGGCGGAGGAAGAACAACCAATAATGAGAGAGACATTTGGTGGCAGTGGCGACAACCAAGGGGCTAAGAGAGACGACTGGTGGTGTTGGCGACATTGAAGAGAGCTTTCTAAGAGGCGATTGGCGACGACGTCGAGAGAGAGAAATCGAGGCATAGCACAGGCACTTGACTTCCAGATCAGTCGATTCTCACAACTTAAAAACCTTAACTTAAAACCTTTGAAAATTAGGCGGCACCGTCGCTGATCGATTAATCAGATCAGCGCGTAGGGAGGCCGATTAGCCTGTATTCGCAACGACTAGGGGTTGCCTATTGTGTCGGCGGTCGCCTAGGCCGATTTTTAAAACACTACTTTTCTCTTCTTTTCCAACGCTCGTTTACAGTGAATGAATGAATCAATTTGAGTGTCCGACTACCTCACCCTAAGCCTTCTATTTATAGAGGTTAGAAGGCGGTAATTACAAGGTCTTTTATTTTAGTCTACACAAAGACTAAACTAACCCTTATAATAAAACACCTAAGTTAGCCTCTCCCTAACTTTGACTTTCCAGCTGCTTTCGTTCATTTGAGGGATCTTCTGATCTCTTAATCTTCTAGATAGATTTCTCAATGCAAAACATCAACAATGTCTTTCTTAGAGGCAACTTGGTATCCTGGAGGAGCAAAAAATAGGGTATAATGGCTCGGTCTAGTGTAGAAGCTGGCAATGACACTTGGCTTATGTGAATTATTGTGGCTAAAAATAGTGTTGGAAGACCTAAAAATCTCTAGCTATGGACCAATGAAGTTGTTTTGTGATAATCAGTTAGCAATTAGTATTGCACATAACCTTGCGCAATACGACTGGATTAAGCATGTTGAGATTGATAGACATTTCATTAAAGAAAAATTGGAAGCTGGGGAAGTTTGTAGACCTTTGTTACCTTAGAAAATCAGATTGCTGTTGTGTTAACAAAGAGACTACCTATTAAGAGATTTGAGGAACTTATAGACAAGTTAGGAATAATTGATATTCATTCACCAGCTTGAGGGGGAGTTTGATTGATTGATTCTTGTTGATTGATTTATCAATTTATGGGATTAATTATCAATCTCAATTATCCCACAATCTATGGGCTTGATTATAATCAATCTTAATTGTTGGGATTGATTGATTGATGTCAATTAGTAATTGATGTAATTAGGATTCTTTCTTTTTTCCTTAATTATAGGGATTTAATTGGTTTCTTTCTCCTATATATATTGTATTCATTCCTTGTGAAGTGTAAGAGAAATATGTACCAAGTTTTCAGTTTTCTTCTACAATACTAGGGATGAAAAATATTTGGTGGTTCTTTTTCCTAAATTGACCATTGTAATTAGATGAAACTCCTAAAAATTTGCATGATATTGGTCATGTGTTTGACTATTTTCCTCATACAGACCTTACTATTGTCCCACATACAATGAATAACTAGGACATAGGACTAAGTAGCTATGAACTTTATTATTGAGGTCTCATTGATAAGTGTGCATGGAAGAATCCATATTGTTGATGTAGAAAATTGGATCAGAAAGATGTAGGAGAAACAAGAACGATTCTATTATTCTTGATAGATAGACATTGGTATTACATTCCCTATTAATAGGGAAGAAGAATACAACATAGGAAACATACATAAAAGGAAAGATATGTTGTACGCTATACAAAGAAAGTAGAAAGATATAAAACAAGAATAGGAAATATCTAAAACAAAGCTTCTCTCTAAATTCTAGAAATGGGATCTGTTCTGATTTAGGAAAGCTACATTGAAAAATATCACCAACCAATTCCCATAATTCGGATCATCCAATCCCCATAATTATGAGAATAATCAACACTCTCCTTCAAGTTGCTGAATGAATATTTATTATTTCTAGCTTTCCTATGAGCTCTTTAAACCTCTTGATAGGAAGACCCTTTGTTAGTAAATCAACTAGCTGGTTTTCTGAAGTAACGAAGGGTATACAAATTTCTCCATCTTCTAGTTTTTCTTTGATAAAATGGCGATCAATCTCAACATGCTTGGTGCAGTCATTTTTTTGTGTGTGGATATAAGTGAGGACTGATATAATATTAATGAAACCAAAAGAGTAACATAACAATCCTTAGAAAAACACTGGCCCCACCCACCAACGAACCAAAAAATATAGAAACCCATAAAAAACCAACTGTGCCCCCCCTCCCCCCACCCCAAACTAGCCATTAGGGAAGCCTGTACCCAATTTTGATTCATTAGGGAAGTCTGCCCCGGGGGGGGGGGGAATAAGTTCCTCCTAGCCTTCATGCATAGCCTATACCCAATTCTGATTCTGTAATGCCTCTTCTACGGACTTAGGAATAGCTATGGAATCAAGGGAAGACAAGAAACTTTTGTGTTTAGGTGAAAGTCGTTGATAAGAAATGAAATGTGTTATAGGGTGCTGTGTGCAACTCATAACACCCTTTTTAACAACAATGGGTAAATCCAAATCACTGTGCATAGGGTTAGAATAATCAGAAGATTGAGTTAGTTCCAAACCTGACCTTGGGGTAGATGATGGTCCCTGCGTGGCGCATGAATTAGGTTGATCCCCCCTCTTGTACACATAATGTGTGCCCTTGAGCCTGGCAGGAGATGTCCTTGGCTGGATTGATATTGGAGAATTAGGAGGTGTTCCCAATTCTCTTGATTCTGTGGACTTGGGGTTAGGAGAAGTAGGTAAGGTAGAGGAGGTAGGATTTGGTGAAGAATGTGGCAGAAATTCTAAGTCTCTTCCAAATTAGGTAGATCATTGTCACTAGCTATAATCTCTCCCTGGAGACCGGTAGTAGGAGGTTTAAAAAAGGACTGAGTTTCCACAAAAGTCAGATCTTTAGACATAAGGATCTTTCGAGTGGAAGGATGATAGCTCTTGTACCCCTTTTGGGTAGGAGAGTAGCCAAGAAAGACACATCTAAGGGCTCGAGGATCAAATTTATCTCTGTGATGTTTAGAAATATGAACAAAAGCCACGTATCCAAATACCTTGAGAGAAAGAGAAGTATGAAAACCAAGTTTTAGAAAGTGAGAAGAGAGGCATTGAAATGGGGTAAGCTGACTTAGCATTCTTGAAGGGACCCGATTGATCAAATGGGCTGCAGTTAGCAATGCTTCACCCCAAAAGGACTTAGGGACAAAATATTGATGCAAGAGAGCTCTAGTTACATTTAGGAGATGCCTCATCTTTCTCTCAGCTACTCCATTCTGCTGGAGACTATCAACACAAGGGGATTCATGGATAATCCCCTTTTGTTGAAAAAACTGATTGAGGTAATGATTAAAGTAATTTCTTGCACTATCAATTTTGAACCTTTTAATGAAAACCCCAAATTGGGTGAGGATCATCCTATGAAACAAAGGTAGGATGTCACTGGTGGTTGCTTTATCTTTTAGTAAGTATACCCAAGTCATTCTAGTGCAGTCATCAACAAATGAGACATACCATTTAGCCCCCAAACAATTGGGAACTTTAGAAGGCCCCCACACATCAAAATGCAGAGGAGCAGGCTAGGATAGGCTGATCTCCTGCGGGTGACTCACTGATCCTTTGTAATTAGTACAACCCGTTTAGTGCCTTAGCAACACCAATCATCCTCCCTGTGGCTAGATCTTTAAACATACAGTCATGAGGTGAAAAGATCACATGAAAATTAAGATTTTGGGTGAGTTTATGAACTGAAAATAGATTGATGGAGAGGCTAGGCACAAAAAGCACATGTTGGACAGGTCGAGAGGGCTTCAAATGCACATTTCCTTGCCCAACTATAGGAACAGTATGGTCGTTAGCTACTGTAATTTTTTTGGAGCTAGTTATTGGTTCATAATTCTCATACACTTTTAGGTTAGGAGTCATGTGATCAGTAGCTCCAGAATCTAAGATCCATAGTACATTCCTAGTTGTATATGAGGCAATAGAGAGTTCAGAATTAAAGCACATACCTGCTTGAGCCAATGAACATGTTTCTCCTTGAAGAGTCTTTAAGAAAGACTTCAGCTTCTTGATTTCCTCTGCATTTAATTCTTCTAGATCAGAAGAGACAATAGAGTTAGCTTTCTCAACTGGCTCCTCTGGTTCTTTAGTTGAGAGAGATGTCTTTGCTTGATTTTTAGGCTGTAAGTTCTTAAATCCTCCCATTTTGTTTAGCACTGCTTCTTTTCCATGCAGTTTAAAGCATGTTTCCCTCACATGCCTTGGCTTCTTGTAGTAAGAACACCATAAACTCTCCTTATTTTGCTTAGAGGAAGACTGATCTTTGCCTTACGGAGACTTCATCCATAAACCTTGCACCTTGTTAGACACCATAGCTGACGACTCCATGTTTTGATCATTAAACATGGCTATGCTCCTGTGCTTCTCACTTCTTTCAATAAAATATACCTCATTTAGTGATGACATTTTTTCCTTGCTAAGGATTTGTGCTCTCACCTGTCATTTAATGATGGCATTTTTTCCTTGCTAAGGATTTGTGCTCTTACCTGATCAAACTCAGGGTTAAGACCTGCCAAGAACTCTACTATTCTATCTCTCTCCAGAATAGAGGTCAAAATAATAGCATCCTCACTACACACCATTTTTATGTCTTGATAATGGTCTAATTCAAGCCAAAAGCCATTCATCTGATTGTAATAATTAGTTACAGACAAAGACCCTTGTTTTGTGCTATTGATATTTTTGTTTTTATCTCATATTCAACTGATGCATCTTGCACCTTAGAGTAGGTCTTCTTAACTATTTCCCAAATATCCCTAGTTGTAGATAAAAACATATAGTTCTTGCTTACCTCGGGAAGCATTGAACTCTAAAGCCATGATATCAACATTGAGTCTTCTACATCCCATGTAGCAAACGCAAGATTTGAAGCCTTAGGTACTGGTCCAGTGAGGTGAGTAATTTTCCCTCAGCTCTTTAGAAAAGTTCTCACCAGCTGACACCACTAAAGGTAGTTCCCACCATCTAGGTGGTAGGAATGGTGCATTCTTGGTAACTTGCTAGCTGGAGCCCCACCAGCAAATTGCTCAATCGGCATTGCTTCTCTCGTTGAGATGGGAGAAGCTGTTTCTGAGATCTTTGACACTATAGAGAATTACAGTGGGATAAAGAAGGGGAAAACAAAGGAGTAATTGTGGCAATAAAGGTTCACAACTGATGATCAGAGAGAATAGGCTTTGACACCATGTTGAAAATTGGATCAGAAAGATGTAGGAGAAACATGAACAATTCTATTATTCTTGATTGATAGGCACCGGTATTACATTCCCTATTAATAGGGAAGAAGAATACAACATAGGAAAGATATATAAAAGGAAAGATATGCGGTACACTATACAAAGAAGTAAAAAGATATAAAACAAGAATAGGAAATATCTAAACCAAAGCTTCTTTCTAAATTCTAAAAAGTAAAAAAATATAAAACAAGAATAGGAAATATCTAAACCAAAGCTTCTTTCTACTTTCTAGAGATTGGATCTGTTTTGATTTAGGAAATCTACACTAAAAAATATCACCAACCAATTCCCATAATTTTGATCATCCAATTCCCATAATTCCAAGAATAATCAACAGTGGATGACTATCTTTCGGCTGGCTACGGTTGCTAGTTAGTTGGTGATAATCATGTCAAATGGCACTCTGGTAAAATGAAAAAGACAACACTCATGTTGGAGTTTAGTACTAAATGTTTTTTTGACTTCCTTCTTTTCTCTTTTAGATAATTAACAGTATATTAAGGAAGAAAAGTAGCCTTTATGATCACAAACACTATATGAAGGAAATCTCCAAACTTTCTACTGCTAAACAGACAAAAGTCTATATATCTACATGTACGCAAATCATTCAGAAATAAAACAAAGGAAGAGTAAAAAGACATTGTTCTCTAATCCATGAGAGAGAGAGAGAGAAGGGGGGGGGGATTGGGTTTAGGGTTTAGGGAGAGAGGGAGGGAGGACGGTGGGAGGGAGGCTCCTCTAAGACAACCAATGAGCTCAATACTCCCAAAAAGTTGTTCGGTTGTGCCATAAGCACCACATTATGCACCAAGGAACAGTTTGGTAAACTCTACTCAACCTGTGATCCAGGCAGCCTTTCCCCCAAGACAAAAGTAAAGCCACCAAAGAAGCTGATATCACCCATTGGATACAGAGGATTGAGAAAAATTAGGCGCCATATATACCTAGCCACCTTGCAGTGGAGAAGAAAATGATGAACAGATTACTTCTAATGACTAAGGGATTTTCTCTAGATTATCTTTCAGGATATATATTTTCTACTAAATTGATTTAGCTAATGATTGTCATTTTATCAATTTGATTTCTGGCTAGGAATTTTGTTTCTATTGGTAGGTTCTGTGATGCCTTTTCTATAAGTACATGTATTGGTCAGGGTTGCATCTCTTGATGGTATTAGCCATGTGGAATGCCTTAATTTATTCTTCTGATTTTTCTTGATTATCCATATTTGATTTCTCAATCTCTTAACTCAAGAAAGAAAAAGTACAGACTATTTCAGAATTTCTTTTGAAATTTAAAATCTTAATTTGTTCATCATTGTTTCATAATTGGTTCTTACTTGCTGGGCTTCTTTTCTATCTTGCAATTTCCACTTTAGAGTGATTGTGACCTCAGATTTGAATCAGTCGTCAATTTTGAATTTTGAAACTTGCTATATCATGGTACTGGGGGAACACAAACTAAGAACTGGAATAGTGATATGTGTTGACTGTCACTTTGAATGAACGAAAAGGGAACTATTGTCTTCTTGTTTATTCATGTATGTACCATATGGCAGCCATATGTGTGTTTAATGTTTTCTCATCTTTAGTCATATCATTGCATTCATTGAAGAAACCAAGACAGCATTTATTGTTGGGTTATCAATGGTTTATTTGTATAGTTTTGTTCTTTACCTTTTTGAACTGTTAATCTAGAAGGAAATTAACCTTTTCTGCTTACTCTATTTACCCCTCTTTTTTTTTTCTTGCTCTTTCATCCTTTACGTGCCAAACCCACCCAAAAATTAGTCACATTTATTCATCTTCACGGTGAGGCCCTGCCTGTATCCTTTTCTTTCTTGATGGATACACGAACTCTTTGCTAACATGCTTCTATTTTTTTATCAATCTCCAATCAGCAGTTAACTAATTTTTGACTTTTTTTCTTGCATTTTAACAGGTTCAGAGGCATAGAGAATACAGGCAAAAGATTATATCTAACTATCAGGTATACTTAATTGCGTATTTGGATTTAGTAGTTATTCATTCTTCCACAATGAAGACTTCACAGATTTTTCACCTAAAAATCTTTGTCATGCATAAGAAAAAAATAAATTTCACTATTAATTTCATTTTCTAATTTTCCTAATTTCAGGAAAGTGGGTGTGATAAACTCTAAAGAAGGTACTGAAACTAAAAACAAGTACTGGCTTGTAGTCTGGGTTGTCAATCTCTTACATAGCGCTTTGTCTTGGTTCTAGATTTAAAAGCCAAAGTATTTGTGGTGGAGTGATAAGGGATTTGAAAAGAGATTAGTTTGTTAGAACAGGCATTACATGCCTAAAGGCTATAGCCTTAACCCTGGATACTGTGCTTACCTTGATTGCAAGCACCCTTTTAACTGTTTTTAGGTACATGTGTCTCTTTGCTAGTATTTTGTTGTTGTTGATACGTTGAAAATCCAAAGCAGGAACCTGTTGTGAAGGAGTTCTAGGGATGAGTATATCTACCTTTTGATTGGTTGAGATAAGGTTTTTATGTGACTGATTGACTGATACTTTTGGTTTTACAAAGAAAGGGCAGCGTTTTTGAAGGCTCTAAGTGCACTCAAGTGCCAGAGCCTTCTAAGTGCAGCTCATATTCAATTGAGACAAAGCACAAATGCTAGAAAAAAATAAATTGAATATACAATAATTGCAACCAAATTACTAGATAACAATTTTTTCAAAAATGCTAAGTGCATTTAAGTACAGATGGCCTACGGAGCTTAAGCGCAAAGCAAAGTGCACGCTTAAGCGAAGTGAAGTGGTCATAAATGAAATAAAGAGTATAAACTTCTATAAGTATAAAATATATAAACTATTAAAACAATAATCATTAAAAAATTCTAAATAAGAATTAGGCTGCAAATTTAACACATGATGAGATACTATTTTTCATTTATATTTTATACCAATTTACAAGTTCATACAATCATCAAAAAAGCGTAAGGAAAAAAATCGTCTCTAATTTACACCTATTTCCAATAAATCGTCCCCTAATTTGCATCCCCAAACAATCAATCCCAAATTTATAATCAATCAAGAATCAATTATCAATCCCTAATTTACAACAATCAAGAATATACTAACAATCCCAAATTTACATCTAATTACATGTTTCCATTAATAGTTTTTGCTCGGTAAATACAATCGACTCTTCTTTTTTCTTTTTTGTTTAAATGTATATATGATTTTATCATATCTCAAACAACTTTTTTTGGAAAGGTTTCCATTCAAGCAGCCACATCATTGCAATAATTTAAACTAATCCGACCATTATATTGTTTGATAAAAAAAAAAGAGAAGTATATTTTTGAAGAGCGCTTTTTTGTGCTTCAAAGCTTAGGTAAAATTGTGCATAGCTAAAGTTGCTGACAAAAGCCGTAAGCATGTTGCACTTTGTGCTTAAAGCACCCTTTTTGAAACACTGCTAGATAATATTGTGAAGACAAAATTTCATGCTAAAAGAGAACAAAAGTGGCTCTTTTAATTCATTTTCAATGATTTTGTCCAGATTAAGAAAGTCATCTTTATTGTTAGAATTATAGTTCTCATCATCTTCCTCATCGGTGCCTTCTAATTGATTCCTTTAACCAAACTGGCTGTGAACTAAAAGTTTAAGTGGGTGTTCCAATTGTTGCATTACCTCTTTTACTTCTAATATTAAATCTACACTCTTCAATTCTAGCTATATTAGCAACAGCACCCATGTCAAAAAATCAGTACCAAATACTAAATCATTCTCTTCTACAACATTACAAGATATTTATATAATAGATGGATGTGCTTTGTTTGGTGTACAACACTAAAGCTAGGGCTGTAGAACAAAACCCCTTCGATAAATTGTTGTGCACATGTTCTTTGGAGACAAGGTGACCAAGGGAAGAGGAATGGTTATGTAGAGGTTGTGATTTTACAGGGGAGTAAGGCTTTCTTAAGGGTGCGTATTATCATGGCAATATGGATTTGGGATAAGTTCTTTAGCTTTGTGTGAGTAAAAGTTGGTAATGGTGTTAGGAGACTTGGGCTTATCAACTAGGGTGGTTTCTAATGACCTCTTGTGAGATCTTTATGGACCTTTTTAATTGATGATAAGGATGGTGGTTAGTGATTGTTTTTCTTTAACCTTGACAACATAAATTTGTAAGCATAATCTCCATGAATGCCTAGTAATAGATGAACTTACTAGACATATTTATAGAGAGGTGCCTCAGTGTCCCCAGTCAATATTTAAAATTATAAACATTATATTTATCAAATAGTATTAGCTACATAAACACTTTTGTCAATAGCCTCTTTGGCAGCTTTACTGTTACAACAATAAAAATAGATCAAGCCTATATCTCACCATATGGGGGCTACTATAGCTACTACATGAATTTTAGTTTCCATTCATTTCCGTTCATTACCTATTTTTTTTAGTATGTCAAACCTAAGTGTCTATCACCAAGTTTGTTTGGTCTTCTTCTACTTCTTTTGCTAACTACTTGTCTATGGTTGTTGGAGAGATTACTTGAGCTTGTTTCTGTTAGAATACTGAGATTTTTTCTGTTATGTATTCATTTAGTATATGCTGTTAGTATGCGGTAATAAGTTTTCTATTATAGTGGTTAGGCACAATTGTATATAAGCTCAATGAGCTTTGTTGTTGTGTGTGAAAAACATTATTTGCCTTCTAAGAAGCTAAGTTCTGCAATTGTTCTTTTCTCTCTCTTGTGCCCTAGATTTCTGTTGCCCTAACCATCGTTACATGGTATTAGAGCTTGCGACTTGCATCAATGGCCTCGAATCTTGATCGGAATTCTTCTTCTTCACTTCCAATACCTTCTTCCACCTCACTATTCTCAGCCTCATAGTCTGATTTCTCATTTGTGGCGAAGGCGTTTAGCTTTATACCGATTAAGCTAGACTTGAGTAACTCTATCTTTTGGAAAGCACAGATTCTCGCTACAATTCGCGCCTTCGACTTGTTATCGGTTTTGAACAAGTCGCCTCCTCCTCCTAAATATGTGTCAGATTTGACTGGTGATGGTGAAGCTTTAGTGGTTAACGTGGAATATATGAATTGGATGCGATCGGATCAATTGCTACTTGGTTGGTTGTTTTTGACCATTGACAAGGAGGTGCTTGCGTAGGTGATTCAATGTGGATCATTTGCTGAGGTATGGTCTGCTCTTGAGAGTTTGTATTCTCATCAAACCATAGCAAAATCTTTCCAATTAAAGCAACAACTAAGGTCTATTAAAAAGGATTCAATGTCTATTAATGATTACATTCTGAAAATTAAGACAATTGGTCATTCTTTGGTTGCTGTTGGTGAATTCTTGAGTGATAAGGATCTATTACTTGCAATTCTAAATGGATTAGATCATGAATACGAGACTGTTGTAAGCTTGATCACCTATCAAATGGATGAAATAGATTTAGAAAAAGTGCAGTACTTATTGTTGATGCATGAGCAACGATTACACTCTAAAAATACTGCACATTCTATGGTGAATTTTGAATTTGTTATGCATGCTCCTGTTAATGTCAATATGACTTCTGTTGCATCATATAATGGTAACAATACTAGAGGAGGTTTTGTACAAAGAGGAGGGAGATATAGAAGTGGAAGAGATTGTGGTAGGGCATCAAATAGACGAATCTATTTTCAATAATATGGAAAACTAGGGCACCTTGTTTTTTAAATGCTACCATAGGTTTGACAAAAGTTTCCAAAGGAATACTGGTGGTTAGAATTTTCAGAATTCTCAGAACTTTCAGAATTTTTAGAGGTTTCCAGCTGCTGATTCTAGGGCATATGTAGCTACCTTCACTGATTCTAATGAGCCCTACATGACTGATATAGGTTCTTCACAAGGAGTCACCTCGTATAGCCATTTTTCTCAGCCTTCAAAAAATTTGTCTTCCACACCGTTGCCTGATCACTCATGGTTTATTGATTCTGGAGCCACAAACCATATCACTTCAAATCTCAACAACTTGTCTTTGCACGCACCTTACAACGGAGGTGACAAGGTCTCCGTTGGTAATGGTAAGCAATTGTCTATATCTAATGTTGGTCTTGGACAGCTATATACTCATAATAAATCTCTTTCTGTTATTACTTTGCCTAGAGTTCTTCATGTTCCTCATATGAAGAAAAGTTTAATCAGTGTATCACAATTTACTAATGACCACAATGTGATTGTTGAATTTCATTTAAATGTGTGTTTGATTAAGGACAAGAATACAAGGTTAGTGCTGCTTCGAGGACAGCTTAGGGATGGTCATTATCAGCTGGTTCCTGAGCATCCCTGAGCACTTTGTCAAGCTGCCAGCATCCCTGAGCACTTTGTCAAGTCTACTAATCTAGTGTCCTTTACTGCTACTTCATCCTCTTTGAATAAATGTACTGATTTTTCTTCTGACTGTTGTAAAATACAGCTTCCATTTAGTCATGGACTATCTGTTAATGTTTGTTTAGCTCAGTACAATAAGACATGCCAGCAGTGGCACGCTCGGTTGGGTCATCCTACATACAATGTATTGAAATTGGTTCTCAATAAAATTAGAATTCCATGTTCTCCTTTAGCTCTTTAATTCAGTGATTGTAAACTTAGCAAACATCATCAACTTCCGTTTGTCTCTCATGATATTACAACAAAGAGACCTATAGAGTTGATATACTCTGATGTCTAGGGTCCTTCTCCTACTGTTTTTGTTAAAGGATTCAGATATTATATTATATTTGTCGATGCCTATTCAAGGTTCACATGGTTATATCCATTGAAATTAAAATCGGATGCTTTACCTACCTTTATCAGTTTTCATAAACTTGCTGAAAATCAATACCAAACCAAGCTTATAGCTATCCAAACCGATAATGGGGGGAAATTTCGAGCCTTTTTACCTTATCTACAAAGTCATGGAATACTACCTAGGTTTTTATGCCCTTATACTCACCAACAAAATGGTGTAGCGGAAAGGAAACATAGACATGTAGCTGAGATGAGTCTTACATTGCTTGCTCATGCTCACATGTCGTTAAGATTCTGGGAAGAGGCTTTTCTAACTGCAACTTTTGTTATTAACATGCTGTCATCCTCTTCATTACAGTTTCGTACCCCCTTTGAGCTTCTCTATGATAAAACACCTAATTATCTATTGTTACAACCTTTTGAATGTGGTTGTTTTCTTACTTGAGGCCTTATAACAAGCACAAGTT
Source organism: Diospyros kaki (assembly GCA_036245055.1). NCBI lineage: Eukaryota > Viridiplantae > Streptophyta > Magnoliopsida > Ericales > Ebenaceae > Diospyros > Diospyros kaki. The sequence continues at coordinate 10,584,881 of BSEG01000010.1, forward strand.
TGATTTTCACACCCACAAGTGCATATTTCTTGGATATAGCCATACTCAAGGAGGTTACATCTGTTTGTATCCTTCTGGAAAAATCTATGTCTCTAGACATGTGAGTTTCAATCCGGATGAATTTCCTTTTTCGGTTCTATTCTCTTCTTCATCCTCTACTTCATCTATGTCCAGTCTTGACAGTTCTTCTACTTTGGTTTTTCAATCTCTTCCTTCTTTTTTTCCTTCCACCTTCTTTTGTCCTCGAGTAGCACAGTCTTTTATTCCTCCTGATTCTGCACACACTTTTGCAAGTTTTGATAATTTCTCATCTCAAGCATTCGCTTCTGCCTCATCTCTTCAGCCTGTACAATCTTTTTCTCCCAACACATCAGTTTCTGTCTCTAAATACAAAATTGCTCCAGCTCCCTCCATTCGTCCTATGGTCACTAGATCCAAGACCAGACATTTTTTAACCACCTCTCCTCAAGCCTTGGTGACTTCCTTAGAACCTAACACAATTCGTGAGGCCTTATTAGACTCACGATGGGTTAAAGCTATGGAAGAAGAGTTTGCAGCTTTGCAAAAAAATGATACATGGGAGGTTGTTCCATTTTCTGATGATATGAATCTGATTGGGTGTAAATGGGTATTTAGAATTAAGTACAACTTTGATGGGACTGTCCTAAAGTATAAGGTTTGCGTAGTTGCAAAAGGTTTTCTCTAAAATTCGGGTGTTGATTATGCTGAAACATTCAGCCCTATTGTTAAAGCACCTACTATTAGAGTGTTGTTTTCTTTAGCAGTGACCTTTGGATGGGATATACAACAGGTTGATGTAAATAATGCATTCCTAAATGGTGATCTTGAAGAGGAAGTATTCATGTCTCAGCTTGAAGGATTTATAAGTTCTACATGTCCTTCTCATGTATGTAGGCTGAAAAAGTCACTTTATGGACTCAAACAAGCTCTTAGAGCTTGGTACACCAAGTTCAGGAATGCTCTTCAGTCTTGGGGTTTCTTAAGGGCTGTCTCAGATGCTTCATTGTTTATCAAACGAACTTCTACCTTTGTCATTTTTATTTTGGTATATGTTGATGATATATTGATTACAGGCTCGGATTCTGCTGCTTTACAAGCTTGTATTCATGATCTTGACACTCATTTTGCTCTAAAGACCTAGGTTATGTTAATTACTTTCTAGGGTTTGAGGCATATAGAGATAGCAATGGTCTCTGTCTTACTCAGTCCAAGTATGTGTTAGGTCTGTTAAAGAAGGCTGCTATGTCGGATTGTAATTCGTGTGACAGCCCAGTTGATGCTGTTGTATCTCTAACTGATGAAGGTGAATTATTTGCTAATCCATCCTTGTATCGAACACTGATTGGGTCACTGCAATACCTTACTTATAGAAGGCCAAACATAGCCTTTGGAGTGAATAAGCTTGGTCAATTTTTGGCTAATCCTAAGCAACATCATTGGTTGGCTTGTAAAAGGCTGTTGAGATATTTTAAGGGTACAATTGGTCTGGGCCTCTTCTTTTCACCTTCTTCAGTAGATTTATCTCTTAATGTTTTCACGGATGCCTATCATGCTGGTTGTAGGGTGTCTTGACGATCAACTAGTGGGGTATGTGTATTTCTTGGTAATAATCTGATCGTTTGGAGTTCAAAGAAACAATCAGTGGTTGCTTGGTTTGTTGGGGAGGTTGAATATAGAGCCATTGCTCAGGTGTGACAGAAGTTATGTGGCTGAAATCCTTCTTTGGTGAGTTGGGCTATCCATGTGTGCATACTCCAATCATTTGGAGTGACAATCAAGCAGTCAAGAGTATTGCTGATAATTCTGTTTTTCATGCTCGTACAAAACACATTGAGATTGATATTCATTTTGTTCATGAAAAGGTGGAGAAGAATCAAGTTGAGATCAGATATGTGCCTACCACTCATCAAATAGCAAATGTGTTTACTAAAGGATTACCATGGAGTAGGTTCAAGTTTTTGGTTGACAAGTTACATATGCAGTAGTCTCCCATGGTCACTGATTCTTGAGAATTAACTGCTAAACAAATGCTCAAGGGGAAGTCCACTTTGGGGGGGAATGTTGGAGAGATTATTTCTATTAGAATACTTGATATTATTTCTGTTATGTATTCACTTACTATATGCTGTTAGTATGTAGTAATAAGTTTTCTATTATAGTGGTTAGGCACAATTATATATAAGCTCGATGAGCTTTGTTGTTGTGTGTGTGATAAACATTGTTCGTCTTCTAAGAAGCTAAGTTTTGCGATCGTTCTTTTCTCTCTCTTGTGCTCTAGATTTCTGTTGCCTTAACCATCATTACAATGGCATCAACTCTCCTCATAGAGGTTTCTATTGATCTTCTTTTCACATGACCAAATAATCTTAATCATCTCATGTTATGTCGAATAATCTCATTTTTAGTTTTATTTTTGCTTATATGGCCATGCATCCATCTTAGCATCCACATCTCAATTACACTCATATTTTACAAATATTGGTACTTTACTACCCAACATTCTTTGCCATACAACAAAGCTGGTCTTATAGTTGTCTTATAAAATTTTCTTTTTAGCTTTAGTGGGATCTTACTATCACATAAAATGCAGATGCACTTTTCCAATTTAACCAAGCCGCCTTAATTCAATGAATTACATCCTCACTAATCGCCCCATCTTTTTGGATGATTAATCCTAGATATCTAAATTGGTCTTTTCTTGGTATGATTTGATTTTTCAATTTTACCATAACATCATCCACACTTGTATTCTACTAAACTTACATTCCATATATTCAATTTTCACCCCACTTAATTTAAATGATTTAAATTCTAAAGTGTTCCCTTCCCTTCATAACTCAACAAGTTTAGTATTCATGTCTTCTTTTGTCTCATTCACCAATACTATGTCATCTGCAAATAGCATGCACCATGGCACATGTGCTTGAACATGTTTAGTGAGTCCATCTACTAGGGAAAATAAGTAAGGGCTTGATGTTGACCCTTGATGTAATCTTATTGTATTTGGAAAAGCACTAATATCTCCACATGTTTTGACACTTGTTTTTGCTCCATGATACATGTCTTTAATAACTTGTGTATACACGATTCAAACTCCTTTTTTCTCTAAAACCCTCCATAAGACTTCTCTAGGCACTTTGTTATAAGCTCTCTTTAGATTTATAAACACCATATATAAATCCTTTTAGTTATCTCTATACCTTTTTATTAGGCACCTCAACAAATATATGGCCTCCATTGTTGACCTAACAAGCATGAAACAAAATTGGTTTACAAATACCTTAGTTTCTCTTCCTAATCTCTGGTCAATGACTCTCTCCCAAAGTTTCATAGTGTGGCTCATTAACTTGATTCCTCTATAATTTTCTCAATTTTAAACATCTCCTTTGTTCTGACATACTTTTTGAGGTAAAGATCACATTAAATAATTTCATTAACCAAAATATGCCCTCTTCTCCCATGCATTTCCATACTTTTAATGGTTTATTATTTGGTCCAATTACTTTAATATTCATCATCTCTTTTAGTGTTTGCTTTATTTCATTTGGATGTACATCCACAGAATATGTAATTTCTATCTTCTTCAAAGTTATGGCCCATCATAGCACTTGTTTATCTTTTTTCGTTGAATAACTTCGAGAAATACTCCATCCATCACTCCTTGATTGCCCCCTCATTTACTATTACTTTTTGGTTTTCATCTTTTATGCATTTCACTTGACTTAAATCTCTAGTTTTAGGTAACTTATATATATATATGTGTATGTATATCTCTCCTTCTCCAGCTTTTGTATCAAATTATTGATTTAAATTCTCATAAGCTTTTGACTTTGCTTCTCTAATGGCCTGTCTTGCTTCTTTTTTTGGCCAAACTATAGCTCTTTAGATTTTCTTCATTACAACAGTTATGTAAAATCTTGTAGCAAGCTCTCTTACTTTTGATTTTCTCCTATACATCTTCATTCGACCACCAAGACTTTTTTGATTTGGACTTTTCCCGTTTGACTCCTCCAAGAACCATTTTTTCCTTACTTCAATTAGTAGTAGCCATTTCACTCCATATTGGTTAGCTTGTCCTTCTACCGTCCAATCTCTACTACCACACAATTTTTCCTTGAAAATGAATTGTTTTTCACCTTTTGAATCTCGCCATCTAAATCTTGGACTTAGTTTTTTCATTTTTTTTCTTCCATTTCTTGATATGGACACTAAGGACCATAATTAGGGGTGAGCAAAAGTTCGGTTAAACTGAACTAATCGAACCGAATTGAAAAGTTCGGTCGGTTCGATTTTTCAAAAAGAGCGGTTCGGTTCAGTTATATTTTTCTTTAAAAATCGGTTATTCGGTTCGTTTCGGTTATTTTGATAAAAATACTCAAAAAACCGAACCGAACTGAATTTGTAGCAAATAGCCCCTGGTGAACCGAACCGACCACACCCTCTCTGCGCGAACCGAACTGGCCACCCCTCCCTCATGCCGGCGCGACACCCCATGGGCTTGTCTCTATTCTTCGTTCTTCTCTCTCTCTATCTCTCTCTCGCTTCTCGCCATTTCATCTTCTCTTCTCTTCGAGTTCGAGTCTTCACAGATCTGGCGATGGCGAAGACGAAGATAAAGGTGAAGGCGAAGACGAAGGGTCTTCGATGGCGATGGCGAAGACAAAGGCTCTTCGATGCTTCGTAGATCAGGCACTGGCCGAAGGCTCTTCGTCTTCATCTCTTCATCTGTTTTCTCTCCCTCCACCATCCGTTGCCGTCGTCGATGGCGAAGAAGAAGACGAAGGCCAGAGACGAAGACGAAGACGATGCCGATGGTTTTTCGGTAAGTTTGCCGACTATTTCTCTTTTACATTGAAAGTTTGAAACCTAGATCTACTAAAATTCAACCATTGGATGTTTTTAGTTTTTGGGTATGTGGGTCACCGTGGTTGGGGGAATCCGATGATCGGTTCCGATCATTAGAATCGCCGGCCAGCAGCAACAGCAAAACTGGTCTCTTGGTTATTTTGTCTACCAGTTCGGGGTTCGGTTAGCACGGTTTAGGTTTCGATTAGTTCGATTTGTTGGGGTTAGTCGGTCGGTTCGGTTCGATTATTGCATATGGTTCGGTTCGGTTCATAATTTTTGGGCGGTTTGGTTCGGTTATAACCGATTGCACACTCCTAACCACAAGTCTATTTGAGTAGTCAAACATTCTTCCAGTATGACCTTACAATTCTTAAACCACAATGGCTCGTCTTGTCTCATAAGGAAGCGTCACGGCCTTAGGGTAAATAAGTCATTAGGCTGCTAACGCATAAGCTGATTGCACCTTTTAGTTAATGCTATAACCATTTGTACTTTTTTAGTTAGACATGACAATTGAAAGGAAGAGCCTATAAAAGGGCTAAGTGTAGAGGATGGGAATTATGTTGGAGTAATAACAAATTCTTTCCCTCTAAATTTCTCTTTTCCTCTCCTTTCTCTCTCTAAATTCTCCCTCCCTTTCTATTCTCTTTCTTGGATCTTCTAGAATTTGTCCCAAGTTTGAGCCCCGAGACTTGACATTTGGTATTAGAGCTAGTGGTTCTCGGCTATTGGACTGAGATTGGGCGAGCAAGAAGGCCCCAATTAGAAGCAGATCTGAGTGATTGTGACTCCACAGCGATTGGGATTAGATCCTGAGGGTTGTTGCCCAGTGCAGTGATTCCTAGCAATCAGATTGGATTTGTGAATTGTTGATTTGCAGTGATTGGTGGTGGTGATTGTTTAGTTGTAGATCGAAGGTGTAATTCAATTGTAGATCAGGGGTGGCACTTCAGTTTGAGGAATGGTAGATGGAACAAGATTAAAGCAATTGGAGGTCAGGCTTGAGACGATGGATCTTGGGTTACGCTAGACTTAGGAGGAGGTGAGTCTTGACAGCTGAAAGCGTCGCTGCTAGGGAGGTGGTGCAGGCACTGGATCAAGGAATGAAAGAAGAACTCTCCAGACTTCACATGGAGATTGCTATTGTCAATCAGAGGATCAACAATGTCCTAGACATGATTTCTAGGAGGCCTCAAGTGAGTTTGTAGGCAGATTTTCCCCCTCGATCCATGGCAGGAGCAGGATTTCTGTCGCATGCTCCTGATTCATTAGCAATGGATGATTGGATTGAAGTTTAGTTGGAAGTCCAAGTAAGCGGCACTTACACTACTGATCACCACACCCCTATGCCTAGGTTAGAGATGCGACTCATTGAAGGAGACAAACCTAGGTGGTGGATTAGATGGTGTGAGAGATTCTTCCACCACTATCAGGTGGCTGAGAATTTGAAGGTAAACCTGGCGGCAGCATATCTCAATGATATAGCTGGCGCCTGGTTTCAAGGATGGAGCCAGATTAGGAATGTATGTAGGTGGTAAGAATTTGCCGAAGATTTCTTTGAGCGATTTAGAGAACAATCAATGGCAGATGTTATTGAAGAGTTTAACAAGTTGAAACAAGAGGGATCGATCATGGAGTATCAAGTCAAGTTTGAGGAGTTGAAGTCACTCATGCTTAATTCCCATCCGACCTTGACCGAGTCTTATTTTGTATCGAGATTCATTAGTGGACTAAATGAGGAGCTATGGCCTACGGTGAAGATGATGCACCATGTCACTGTACAATAGACTACGGAGAAGGCTAGGTTGCAAGAACTGGCATTGGAAGCCATATTTAGGAAGCATAAGCTGCAGCCTAAAATGTATCCTATGTGCAGCCAGTCAATTGGAGGTATTTCTAAACCTACTAGCCAAGTAGTTCAGAGAGGGACCTTCATTCCTTAGGCTGTACCAAATCCAGTCCCGATTAAGCCTCTATCAATGGAGCAGAAAAGGCAGCTTGGGCTGTGCTTTAGATGTGGTGAGAAGTACAGCCCCAGCCACCAATGTAAGAGGCAATTGTTGAATGTGGAAGGGACAGATGAGGAAACAGAAGAAGTGGAAGGGGTTTTAGAGGAGGCTGAAGTTGTTCAGGAGGAAATGCAAAGGGATGAAAGAGGAGAAATCTCCTTTCATGCATTAAAGTGTCACGACCCCAAGGGTAGATTAGGTATAGTATATTACACATATTAGTTAGTGGTTGTACCTTACTGCTTGATAGTTTGTACCTTTACCAATAAAGCCTATAAATATGGTTGTAACCTAGAGAATTAGTCATATTGTTGAATGAATTGAATTCTAATTTTCCCTCTCAATTGTTCTGTTCTCCCTCTCGAGCTCCTTTGTCCTCCTCTATTTTTGTTGTCTCCCTCCATTTCTGTCTAATTCTTCCCCATACTTTTCTCAATTGTCCATCCAAACCCTAGGAAAACCCTAGGTCGTCACATAAAGGGACACCCTACAGGGAAGATTATTAAGGTGAAAGGAATGGTGGGTAAAAATGATACTCATTGTGCTAATTGATAGTGACAACACCCATAGCTTCCTGAATGAAACCACTGCCAAGGACTTGAGTGCAGACTGACAGCCAATTCTTCCATCTTAGTGACTGTAGCCAATGGGAACAAGATGTACTGCCACTATAAGTGTGTTGATTTCAAATGGCTGATGCAGGGACAAGAGTTTATGACAGATTTAAGGATTTTGGAACTGGGAGGTGCTAGGAGTAGATTGGATGAGGATAGTCAGCTCTTTGGTTTTTGACTTCAACAAATTGGAAGTCATGGTGGAAATTGATGGCAAGAAATTGACACTGGTTGGGAGTCTCGAAATTGGAGAATGCAAGATGATAACTGGCAGGAAGTTGCAAAAATTGTTAACCAAAAAAGGGGGGCATGTATCACAGCTGTACTTTATACAGGCTGTGGAAGTGGATGAGGAATAAGATACCGAGGAACACAACATGACTGCAAATTTTGCTGTCCTCCAACTCCTTGTTGAGGTACAATTTTCTGATGCTTTGCTGTCACTGTTGATGGAATTTAAGGATCTGTTTGCTGAGCCAATTTCCCATTCTCCCACTAGACCCTTTGACCGTGTTGTTATTTAGGACTGTCAATCAAAGATCAAAACCGAAAAGAATTCCACTTGAATTCTTGCACACTCACAGAATCTCAGAAACCAATTAAGAAAACAGACAAAATAGAATGGAACACAAAATACAGAAAGATAAAAACAAATCAACAAGAGCCGAGAATTATTCTGATTCGGAATGCCTTTGGCAAACCTACATCCAACAGTCAACACCCACACATAACAACCTTTTATTAGAATGAAACCGATCAGTACATCATGCCTCTAAACCCTCATCTATATCCTTGAGTACATGCACACATTCTCCCAAGAATACCCAAGACAAAAACCCGCCTTTCTCTTCTCAAGAATGGAAACCTAGCACTCGATCATAGACAATATTAGAAGCTCTCTTAGAATGAATTTCGATTGCCTCCCCTGCCCTCTTATTTATAGAAAGGGCGAACATCCCAATGTAACTAAATATTATTGGGATATTACAATTAGGCCCTCTAAATTACTAGGTAATTACACTTATTATTTTAACCCTAATTGTTCTAATCTTCCAGTCGATAATCTTCAACACTTTACTGATCTTCTACCGTATAAACTCTAGGCAAACTCAACAGATCATTTCATCCATCTTAAGCCAAACTCGGAACCTGTAAATATCAGATCCTACCGATTCCCCCTTACACAAAAGGCTGAAATAGAGTAGCTAGTCAAGAATATGCTAGCAAATTCCATAATACAGCCTAGCCAAAGCCTATTCGCCTCACCTGTTCTTCTTGTTAAAAAGAAAGATGATACATAGCGGTTTTGTGTTGATTACCGCCAACTCAATGCCATTACCATTAAAAACAAGTTCCCCATACCTATTATTGAAGACCTGCTAGATGAGCTAACTGGTGCCATCATTTTTTCCAAATTGGACCTGAGGGTAAGGTATCTGCAAATTAAAATGAAACCTGCCAATATCCCAAAAACAGCCCTTAAAACCCATTAAGGTCTTTATGAATTCACTGTCATGCCCTTTGGGGTCACTAATGCTCTTGTCACGTTCCAAGCCTTGATGAACCACGTTTTCATCCCATACTTGACGAAGTTCATTCTTTTTTTTTTTTTTTTTTTTATGACATCCTCATTTATAGCCCTAATTTTGATCAACACTTATCCCACCTAAGGCAGCCTTTGAGATCCTTAAGTCCAATCAACTATATGTTAAGCTATCAAAATGTACCTTTGCTAAGGGGGAGGTGGAATTCTTGGGTTATGTGATCTCGGGAGGAGTCAACATTGACCCTAAAAAGATAACAACCATGGTTGAATGGCCTAGGCCCGCAACAATCAAGGAAATAAAGGGTTTTTTGGGGCCGACAGGGTATTACCATAGATTTATATGACATTATGGTATGATTAGCAAACCATTGACAAAGTTACTTAAAAAGGACAACTTCCATTGGAATCCCAAGGCTGAAGCAGCCTTTTTGACACTAAAGAGGGCTATGACTTAGGCCCCGGTTTTATCATTTCTCGACTTCTCTAAATCTTTTGTGGTAGAAATGGATGCATGTGACAATGGAGTGGGGGCTGTGTTAATGAAAGAAGGAAAGCCACTGGCTTACATTAGCCAGGCTCTTGCCCCAAAACTCTTGGGGATTAAGTGTGTATGACAAGGAGTCGATTGTTGTGTTGGTGGCAGTTGATAAGTTGAGACATTACCTCGAAGGGAACCAATTTATTATCAAGACCGATCATGAAAGCCTTAGGTTTTTGTTGTAGCAAAGGCTACAAACACAATTACAAAGGAAGGGGTTTTCAAAACTGTTGGGCTTGGATTGTATCATATAGTACCGAAAAGGGAAGGAAAATGTGGTGGTTGATGCTCTATCAGCAAGGGAAGAAAAGGGGACTTCCCAGGCCATTACTATTGTTGTGCCGGATTGGGTGAAAGATATATCTAGAAGTTATGAGAAGACTGAGTGGTTGAGGGATCTTTTAACTCAACTAACTATCCAACCAGCTGGAAATCCTGGTTATACACTCCCAAATGGGTTAATCAGGTTTTAAGGGGGGGATTGGTAGTGGGAGATGATAAGCAATTGAAGGACTGGATTTTAGAGACACTGCATGGTTCACCTCTGGGAGGCCAGACAGCTATTCATTTGGCCCAACCTAAAAAGAGATGTGGTTGAATTTGTGTTAACAGGTGCAGTCTGCCAACGCTACAAACATGAGCAGGTTGCTTATCCAGGTTTACTACAACCACTAGCTATTTTCGAACAAGCTTGGGAAGGAATCTCTATGGACTTTGTGGAAGGGCTGCCAAAATCAGAAGGGAGATATGTAGTTTTGGTAGTGGTGGACAGACTAACTAAATTTGCTCACTTCCTAAGCTTGACGCACCCCTGTACAGCACAAGAGGTGGCCTGATTGTTCCTAGACTCAGTGGTAAAGATCCATGGGATTCCAAAATCCATTGTTTTGGACAGAAATAAGGTTTTCACTAGCACTTTCTGGCAGGAACTGTTTAAGAGTTAAGGGGTTGGGCTGCATATGTCTACAGTCTATCACTTTGAAACTAACAAGCAAATTGAAAGGGTAAACCAGTGTCTAGAGACCTATCTGAGGTGTATGTGCTTTGCCAAACCAAAAAGTTGGAATAGATGGTTGTCACTGGCACAATGGTGGTATTAAGAGGGCCCCTTTTGAGGCACTGTTTGGATATAACCCTCCCCTATTACCAGCTGTGATAAATCCTCCAAACTCTATGGCTGCGGTGGAGTAGTATTTGCAACATAGGCAGGAGGTTTTAACATTGCTTAAGAAGGAATTAGCTACAACCCAAAACCGAATGAAGCTAATTTCTAAGAAGAAGAAGTGATAGGGCATTCAATGTGGGAGATAGGGTGTATTTGAAGGTGAAGAGATTTCTACAACACTCTTTCTCCACTAATCCTGCATCCAAGCCGAACTCTAAGTACTTTGGACCATTTCTCATAGTTGCCAAAGTGGGAAAAGTGGCTTATAGGTTACAACTACCAGCTGAAGTGAAGACCCACCCAGTGTTCTATGTGTCACTACTAAAGAAATTGATGGAACCTAATGCAGCCACCAGCCCTAACCTCCCACTTGTAGATGAAGGTCTTGAAGTGGAAGTTGAACCCCAGGCTATTGTGGATAAAAGGGTAATATATCAAGACACACTGCCCATTACCCAAGTTGTAGTGCAGTGGACACACTTACACTCGGACCATACCACCTAAGAGTATTTGCCAGACTTGCTGAAGCAGTTCCCAAGGGCAGCTCAATTGCTATAATTTCTTAGGGACAAGAAATTTTTCAAGGGAAGGGGATTGCCACGACCCCAGGGGTAAATAAGTCATTAGGCTGCTAACACATAACCTGATTGTACCTTTTAGTTAATGCTGTAACCATTTGTACCTTTTCAGTTAGACATTACAACTGAAAGGAAGAGCCTATAAAAACTAAAAAGGCTAAGTGTGGAGGATGGGAATTATGTTGGAGTAATAACAAATTCTTTCCCTCTAAATTTCTATTTCTCTCGCTGAATTCTCCCTCCCTTTCTATTCTCTTTCTTGGATCTTCCAGATTTTGTCCAAGTCTCAGCCCCGGGACTTGACAGGAAGTAATCTATTTGGGTTGTTGATATCCCATTTTTATATGCGATCAAGTGTTTATCTTGTTTCTTAAACATAATGTTGGCCATGATGAGCTCATATGCCATGCCAAATCCAAAATAGCTTTATCCTCAGTATTTATTTCCCCAAATTACCTCAATGTACATCTCTATATATATCTCTATTGCCCTCTCTACCTACATGGTCATTTAAGTCACCCTGTCACCCTCTATAATGACCTCTCCTTATTAACCCCACTCTAAATCTTTCCAACATATTGCTTTTATCTCCTCTTCTAACCCAACTTGCAATGCATATGTACTAACAATATTCATAGTTACGTCTCTTAGAACAACTTTAATTGCAATAATCCTATCTCCTATTCTTTTCACATCCACTACCTCAAAGTCTTATTGATAATAATACTCATTCCATTCCTTGCCCCCTTCCCTGTGTATGAAAGTTTATATCCAGATTTTGTTAATATTTTTGCCTATCTCCAACCCATCTCGTCTCTTGGAGGCACATAGTAGTAATCTTTCTCCTAATCATTGCACTTATTACTTCCATAGATTTACCTGCCAAAAGTCCCAATATTCAATGATCCAATCCTTAATCATGATTTTGGACTAGCTTTAATCGCATCCATGCATGAAAAATGCAAGAACCCTTGCAAGTTTAACAGTAGATCCGGGTGCTGATGTGGCAGCTGTAACCCATTTGTCACTACACTGTAGCAGTGTAGCGTGTCACTATGAAGGGTTACACCCCAACGGTTTTTCATTTCTCTTGAATTCTTGTTTGTTTTATTTGATTTGATGAGTTTTTAGGTCATATATTGGCTACCTAACACAACCCTAAGCCATTTCTCCAATGGTTTGGCCAAATGCTAAATTGTTTTTTCCTTGAAAATATTCTTATAAGGGTGTTCTTTACAGAAATGATTCTCGTGACAACAGAAGTCTACAACAATGCCAAATGGGCAATCAATTGGCTAAGATAACATTCAGTTGACTAAATTCATGTTCCAGTCAACTGTGTGTCCAGAACACAAACCTTGGTAATCTGCCAGGTTTCAATTTTCTGTGTTCTTCTCCCAGTTGACTGGATTACTTCAGTAGATTAAGGTTTTATTCTCTGCAATGTTCTTGTGGTCGACTGAACCAAGAAATTTTGTAAAAAGTCATTACTTTTAAGGCCAAAATTTGTGTCAAACATCATCCAATCACATAAGACCAAGTAAAAGTTTTTTATTTAATTATTAAGTTGTATTTTGTGAAAGCATTAGTTTGGACAAATTGATTCTAGATATATCCTTGAAAACATTGAGTCTTATTCATTTTAAAACATACATCCAAGATCTTAGCATGCTCTTGGAGGTTGAATGATCTTTATTTTGCTTCAATGCATCAATGCTTCCACTTTGAGTCTTCAATGCATTTATAGATCCAATATCTCAGTTGTTTTTCTGTCTTTTCAGCCTCTTTACAAGGAGCTGTATACTATGCATGCTGCAAATTTCTTTGTACCCTCATTTCTGAAGGCAGTCAATGAGAACACAGAAGAGAGTTTTAGAAATATAATGGCTGAACCTGCTCCGGGAGTTTTTGCATTCGAAATGCTTCAGCCACGTTTTTGTGAATTATTGCTCTCTGAGGTATTGCCTGGCTTTGTTCTTGTCATCTTGCTTGTTAAGTTTTTTCTCTCTAGTTTATTGTTTATGTTTTCTTATGAGGTTTTAATTGCTTAGGTAGAAAACTTTGAAAAGTGGGTACATGAGACAAAATTCAGAATTATGCGACCGAACACAATGAATAAGTATGGCGCTGTTCTTGATGATTTTGGCCTGGAAACCATGCTTGACAAGTTGATGGAAGATTTTATACGCCCTATATCTAGAGGTAGTGGTTTGGATGACTTTTAGGTCAAAGAATAGACAAAGTTGAATGTTGGATTCAATATTTTCTTTATCCTTTTGTTCTTCACTCTGATGGATATTCATTTGTTGCAGTTTTCTTCACTGAAGTTGGAGGATCGACTTTAGATACTCACCATGGTTTTGTAGTTGAGTATGGAATTGATAGAGATGTTGATCTTGGTGGGTATTCTCTTTAAAGCCCCCTTCCCCCTCCCAAAGAGTATAAATAAAATAAAATAACCTTATCTACCCAGCCTTTTATTATATATTATAGTGGTTTATTTGCTTGCGTTTTTGCATATAATTGTTGTGCAAGTTTTGGCATGAAGTTCTTACACAGAAACAAGACTAAAGCATTCTCTAGCCAATTGAAACTTAACAAGGGCATAAATTTCATTGCCTATTTTCATAATGCTATGTCCTATTCTCTGTTTGATAATATTATTAGATATTTTTTGAATTCGACATGTTTTTTTGATAGGTTATAATGGGGAATTATGTAATTTGGTAAGTGCTGAGCCAAATGATAGCTTGTTGGTGCCTATATGAATGTGGTGCAAAATGGCTAGTTTTTTTTTTTTTTGTTAGACATGCACGTAGTTTTAACCTGTTGGAATCTCGGGTAAAAAAGGGCTGGCAAGACAGCTGATACACCTGTAAACATGTGGTTGCTATGGAAAGGTTGACCTTTGTGGTGCAAGACTGTAAATGACAGATTTTATGGAGGCAATCAAGGAAGACAACAAAGCAATCAAATCTAAAGAATCGTGAATGTATATGATCTGTAATTAGATTGATTCTTGTATATACTTTCCTTATGTATTCTTTCCTTTTGTTTAAGATTCCTAAGCTGTAAATTATGAGGTTATAAATAGAGGATAATCCAAAGGGCAAAGGTGTCTTTGCGTATAATTTCAAAACCTAGTTGCTGCTATTCTTGCATAACCTTACCTTTTTCTTTTCCTATTTTCAGTTATAATTTTTTCATCTATGATGCACAAAATTCTGTTTTTTTTATTTTTTATTTTTGTTTGGTGCTTAAGTTTTTTATATGGAAATTGTTGCATTAATATTTAGACATTAGAATGGGGATGGTTTTGCCTTTGTAGGTTTCCATGTGGATGACTCAGAAGTTACTTTAAACGTTTGCTTGGGTAAGCAATTTTCTGGTGGAGAATTGTTCTTCCGGGGTGTTAGATGTGATAAACATGTAAATACAGAAACACAGTCTGAGGTATGTTGTAAAATTTGTGATATTCAACTGTGACAAAATTGATCACATTTAGCAAAGGCTTTTATTTTACACGCAGTTATTTGATTAGTTTGATATCCATTTTGTTCTTCATTAACAGCTTCAAGGACTACAAATATTTTTATAAGTCCTTTTTTTGTTTTCCTGCATGTGACTGTCTATTGAATATGGTCCTAGGAGGATGCTCCTTTATTTACACTGCATGGTGAAACTGTAAAGGTTTCCTTCTATTTTCTTTATTTTTTTATTCTATATTTGTACAACAAAAGGTCATCACATAAACCATAGTGACTTCTTCAATGTGATTGAAATTTAAACATGAAAAAAAAAAAAAAATTGAAGAATGATGTTGTGAATAAAATAATGTGTGTATTCTGTCAAAAATGTATAATACTAGTATTTTAAGTTAATTATATTAATACCCCGTACTTATCTTATTTAACACTTCCCTTCAAGCTAGAGCATATATATTGAGCATGCCTAACTTGGGACAAATATAATTCACATGAGAATCTCTAAGTGAGTTGGTGAGTAAATCAACCAATTGATTGTTGGAACTCACATATGTTGTAATTACCTCCACAGAGAGCACATTTTCTCTAACAAAGTGTCAATTAATTTCAATATGCTTGGTTCTCTCATGAAACACAGGATTGGAAGCAATATGCATTGCAGCCTGGTTGTCATAAATCAATTGCATAGACTTGACCTGCGTAACTCCTAACTCCTAAATTAATTGTTTCAGCCACATTAGCTCACATATTGTCACGGACATTACCCTAGATTCAGCTTTTGCACTAGACTTTGCAACAACAGTTTGTTTCTTACTTTTCTAAGAGACTAGGTTTTCACCCACAAATACATAGTATCCAGATGTGGATTGTCTGCCACTAGGTGATCTTGTTCAATCAACATCTGTATATCCCACAATCTGACTGTGTCCATGATTCTAATTCAAAACGCCCCGAATATATCGAAGAATACGAATCACTGCATCCCAGTGACTGTCACAAGGTGAATTCAAGAACTGACTTACCGCACTCACAGTAAATGAAATATCAGGACGTGTGACTGTGAGGTAATTAAGTTTTCCAAGTAGTCGACGATGGTAGTGCCCAAGGTCAGAAGAGGCTCCTCCTGTCTTAGTAACAATCTGATATTTGGATCTGTAAGGGTATCTGTTGGCTTACATGTCTCTGAAAAATCCAAGGCATACTTTCTTTGAGAAATATAGATGCCTTGCTTTGACCGATCTACCTCAATACCCAAAAAATATTTCAAGGAACCCAGATCCTTAGTCTAAAATTGTTGGTGAAGATGTGCCTTCAATGAAGTAATACCAACATTATCATCCCCTGTAAGTACTATATCATCAACATATACCACTAGAAGAATGTGGTGACCAGACTGAGAGCGATAAAAGACATAATGATCAGCTTCACTATGAGTTAACCCACATTCAAGAATAATTGAATTGAATCGACCAAACCAAGCTTGAGGAGATTGTTTTAAGCCGTATAAAGATTTTCGAAGGTGACACACCAGCCTAGACTCCCCCTAAGCAACAAAGCCAGGAGGTTGCTCCATATACACCTCTTCTTGTAAATTGCCATGAAGGAAGGCATTTTTGATGGGCAGTTGATGGAGAGGCCAGTGAAACATAGCAGCATAGGACAAGAAAAGGCGAACAGAGGAGATCTTAGCAACAAGAGAAAATGTATTGCTATAATCAAGGCTAAAAATTTGAGTGTATCTTTTGGCAACAAGACGGGCCTTAAGGTGATCAATTTGACCGTTAGGACCAACTTTAATAGTGTAAACCCAGCAACAACCATTAGTAGACTTACCTTTGGGAAGAGGTACCAAGTCCCAAGTCCTAGTAGAATGTAAGACAAACATTTCTTCAACCATAGCAGCCTGCCACTCTACCACAGATGACAATGGTAAATGTAAAACAAATGACAATGGTAAAGTAGGAAGGGCTGATGCTGTGCCAATACCCATAACTGAGGCATGAGAATGCTCATTAAAATCAATTATGGTTACCCAAATAGGTGGTCATATCTAAATTAGCCTATTGTAGATTGAACAAAGCACCAATCACATCATAAATACGGGTGATGTCACTCGTATACAGCTTACGAGCCTAAGTCCATAGAGCACTACACTCATGAGAAGTTCAAAATATAGGCGTTAAAGTCGGCTCAATAGTCTGCCTTAGCAAACTGAGTAATTGTGCATCTACCTGTTGAAAGAGGTTGATTTCCCTCAGGAATAGTTGAAATGGTTGTTGATAAATGAGCCTCAAGGCCATGTCCTAGAAACCAAATTTCAACCGTGGATGACCAAACAGAATAATTATGTCCATTCAATTTCTCTGTGGTAATAATTGGTGTGCTCAAAAAATGGGGAACAGTCATAGTTGTGGACGTGGTGGAGAGGCTTGTGGATGAATAGTGTGTTGTAGATGAAGACATGGTACAAAAAGAATTGCCCACTATTCTGGCTGACTAGATCTAGAGCAGGTAAGATCGGGTGGGTTGGATTTGGTCCAGATTTGAGAAACTTGAAGATTTGGGCAGCAAGCTTGGCTGCTGCTTCAATGGCTGAAAACTTTATGGAGGCTGGGAGGCTCGCTGATGACAACAACGACGGCTGAGTGCGTCAATGGCAGGAGGAGAAGAAGCCCGGTGAAGGCAGAAAATGGCAATTGCAAGTACTTGGTGGAAGGCGAAGCGGTGGCTGCGCAAGAACGACAGTCACATGAGGTAGATGGCAGCGATGGCCAGTGCTAAGCAGAAGATGAAGAAGAAGAAGTGGTCGCAGAAGATCGATTGATAGCAAAAACCCACAGTTGGAGATCCAATGCGGAAGAGACCGAGCGGCGATGCATGGTAGCGGATTGAAAGGCGATGGCCGACTACAACAAAGGCGGCAATCGGAGAGCTTCTCGATGACCGATGGTTGTGCGAGAGACCGATGGTGATGGCTAGATTGACAGGATGAAGGCAGTGGCCGTGCAGGAACGACAGTCGTGCCTCGAACAAGGGATAGAGACGATGCGACCGACGACGAGAAGAACTGGTTGACAGTGGCGTTGGAGGACGGCAATGGCAGCGACAACGAGATCTAGTGTTAGGGTTTGTCTAATGGCTCTGATACCATGTGAATTAAATAGTGTGTGTATTATGTCAAAAGTATATAATACAAGAGAATATATATACAAGTATTTTAAGTTAATTACACTAATACCCCGTATTTATCTTATTTAACATATGTAAATATATACTTAATATATTCCAATAGCAACTAGAAGACGGGCAATGAATAACACACGTCTACTAGTTCCATATGATGATTGTATTAGATGCCAAAAGATTGTAACATTTATATTTTCATATCTCCCTCTTTAACATGATAGTGATCATGAAGGGTTTTGTTTTAGGCTTAACAAGCTTAGACAATCCCAAGAGTTGCTGTCGTTGTATCATACACCAATCCTTGTCCAAATGCATCCAATTTTCCAGTTATTGAGAACGGTGTTTATCGTGAGAACCTCCAGTTATTGCACGTATAACTTGAGTTGCCAAAACTGTTTATCCCTCATCTTTTGGCTTCTTAGGTTTTAGAATCATAAGACCTAAGCTTCTAATTACTTATGTATTAGAGATATTTGGAATAGAGAACAAATTTCTTTTCGTTCCACTTACTTCCCAATATGTAGAATGCCAAATTAATTTCTTTAATATTTTTGTGTAATATAAATGATTTGTAATGTAAACATTGAAGTGACTGTGTTTTCATATATTCATGTAAAAAATGGTTGACGGTACTTGCATAATTGTTATATGGCTTCTTTATATCCACCTATTTTGGAAGCATGAATGTTGGTTTATCAAAACAAAGAATACAGAAGCCGAGACTTAAGTTATTATATTTCATTAATCACCTGAATTTATACAAGTGCAAAAAACAAACAAATTGTAATTGTTTCCTGAAAATATTGAACAAACTTTTGACTATTATTCAAATTTAAACCAAAAATTCAAACTGAAACAGAATAACGAAATGATTGTGAAAGGAAGTGTTACTTGAAGCTGTGTTCTTACTGCTTTATGCATTACTTGAAGCTGTGCTCTTACTGCTTTATGTTGCATTTTCTCCTTTTTGTAATTATGTTGTACTGTTATAAATTGGTAGTCCTAGCTAGCTTTATTTCCTATGGCTAGTGTTATGTTTGCGGCTTATGTTTGTGTGCCTTTCATCTGTTTAGTCGCTGAGTATATAATCAGCTGCTCTTCTGTTTATACGTGTATTGATCATTCTAATTCCAGTTTCACTTCACGAATTCCTTTCTTCTGTTTTGCCCTAGTTACTGCCTCTGCTTGTACCTTTACAATGATAAGACTTCAAATGCTTCCAGCCTTGCTTAACAACTTTGTAGACAACCTGGCATTGACCGGGTCTTCAATTGCAGCCACAGAGGCATCCTTTAACACTCCTCCTTGATTCTTTCGCTGCAAATTCCCAAATTCTTTCTCAGATCTTCAAATCTGGCTTTAGACAAGGCCTTTGTTAGAATATCAGCAAGTTGTTCTTCAGTCCTGCAGTGAACTGGAACTATTTCCTTGTTTTTCTGAACCTCTCTAATAAAATAAAAGTTGATTTTAAAATGTTTGGTTCTGCCATGGAATGCTAGATCATTGGAAATAGATATGGCAGTTTCATTATCAATAAAGATTCCAGTTGCTTTATTCTGATCATGCTTCAAATCTGACGGCAGGTTCTTATCCATAAAGCTTGATTCACAACAGTAGTTACAACAACATTTTTTGCTTGTGCTGTTGATGAGCAATAATATCTTGTTTCTTTGAACTCCAGGAGAAGCAACCTGAACCAAGGCTGAATAAGTATCCAGAAGTACTCATATCATCACATGATTTGGCCCAATCACTCTCAGCAAAACCATGCAAATTCAATTTCTCAGATTTCTCAAACCAAACTCTGAGATCAAGAGTGTCTTTGATGTATCTAAGCATCCTTTTTGCAGCCTCAAAATGCAAGCAACTCACTTGCACAATAGACGAACTTGGAGAACAAACTCAGAGCATACATAATGTTAGCCCTTGTAGTCAAATACATCAGACAACCTATGAGACTTTTGTACAGACCACCATCAATCTTCTCAGCCCCATCATCTTTGCTTAATTTTTCATTTTGCATCAAGGGAGTACTGATGGACTTACAATCCTCCATGCTAAATTTTTTAAGCACCTCCCTTGCATATTTTTGTTGTCCTATAAAAATGCCTTGATATGATTGCTGAATTTCCATGCCAAGAAAATATGACATCTCTCCCAAATCAGTCATCTCAAAAACTTCATTTGTTCTTTAAATTGCTGCACCAATCTTGCATTGCTTCCTGTAACAAGTAGATCATCAGCATATAAAGAAACAACAATTAGACACTGTTAGCAACTTTCACATATAAGGTTGATTCACTCTAGCTTTTTTCGAAACCAATCTTCAATAGGTGATCATCAAACCTACTGTACCAGGCTCTTGGAGCCTGTTTTATACCATATAAGGCCTTCTTAAGTAAATACAGCTTATCTTCATGCCCCTTTATAGATAAATCTTTAGGTTGTTCAACAAAGATCTCCTCCTCCAAGCAGCGATTTAGAAAAGCTGACTTGACATCAAGTTGATAGCAACAAACAAATCATCATCATTTCCTGAAAATCTTGAACAAACTTTCAAATTTAAACAGAAAATTAAAACTGAAACAGAATAACTAAATGATAAGACTTAAAATGCTTCCAGCCTTGCTTGACAACTTTGCAGACAACCTGGCATTGACTGGGTCTTCAATTGCAGCAACCGAAGCATCCTTCAACAATAAAACCCATCATATTGGTGGCTTATAATTACAAAAATGCCACTTCCACATAATTACCAGTAACTGACTTTTTATATAAAAGTTATTCTTAAGGATATTTGTTTTTATAGAACATGAACATTTATGAATTGCCTTTTGATAACTTCAAAATTCTTTGTGTCCACAGGTCTATGTAATGCCTATCCGTGCAATATTTATGTCTGTTCTACTTTGGTTTCAACATAAGTAGATTATGATTGACTTGATTTAATTGAAAAACTAATGTTGGAACAATAATAAAAAGGGATAATACAATAAAAAAGATTTCTTCAACTACCATGGGCGTGACATTGTTAAATTCTTGCCGCCACTATGTTCTTTATTTATTCTTTTTCTTTTTGAGGGGCAGGGGGAAGGTGATTGTTCTATATTGCCCATTATCATCTTTCTGTCTATGTTTTTGTCTGATATTGGTTTTTTCCTCCTTCCTTTGCAAATTGATGCACTATTTAATGGCATGTGTTAAATCATTTGTATATTATCATCATGTGTTAGATTAGTTTGTTGTTTCGGTTAAAACAGTTTATGTCAGGGGTATATATGTTATTTCTCATAGCTGTTTGTTTGGTTAGTTATATCCCTAGTGTGCAGTTAGTTATATCCTTGTAATGTCCGCCCTTATGTTCTATAAATAAGGGGTTAGGGTTAGGTGTTTTCTCACCGGTTTTTGGTTGTACTATCTTGGGAATTCTGAGCGAGAATATTCTGTGTTTGAGGTAAGCTTTTGAGGGCTTTGTAATCGGGTTTTGTTCTTTGTATAACCTAGGTATTGGGTTGTGAGAGAGAAGGAAGTTGTGGGCAGTACATGTAATCGTTTCAAAGGTTCTTGATAGTGGAGAAAAGGTGCTCAAGCAGTTTAGATGTAGGTTTCCTTAACAGAAACTGAACCAGGATCAATCATGAGTCTTTGTGTGTGTGATTCTGCTGTTAACTTCAGTTTTCTTATTCTGTTTCTGTATCATTTTGTGTGTAAGTATTCTGGGAGATCTTGAGGGTAGAATATAGGAGTAAGGCAAAAGATTAGGTCTACAACATGGAGAGCTTGAGTGCAATTTTTTACAGACATTGGATATTGGATGCAAAGAGGGTCCCACCTATGTACAGGCAAAAATTATGTTACATGGTCAATTTAAATGGTTACAAGGGCATCAGTTTTCATTTCATGGGAGTTACTTACTGTTATGCCCAAATAAACAAGCTCAAGTATGATGAAGGGGGCTCGCAACGCAATGGGTCAGCCCATCTCATGATTAATTGGAAATAGGCTAAGGAAAGGGGTTAACCAAGTATGAACCGAGAGACTAAGGCCATGGGAGTGACTAAGGCCATGAGACCACCATGCCGAAGGGGTCATGAGAGGCACCAAGCCTTGCAAGAGACTTGTGGTTGAGAGACATGCGCAAGGCCACCATGTTGCATAACCAAGAGACGTGCCATGCGGGCGCACCAAGAGACTCTCGTTCATGCAGCCATGCAGGTGACTTGCCATGTGGCCATGTGGGTGAGCTACCATGCGACCATGACCTTGCCATGTGGCCATGCAACCATGCCTTGTGAGAAGTTGTGCCACCGAAGCCATGGTTGAACCGATGAAGCTAACCCTTAAGATGTTTGCTGAAAATTCTGGGTCTCCTGCCACTTGTCAGTCTCCTACCTCTCTATCAATAGGGAAGCCATCCTCCTTGTTTAGGTATGCTCATTACACCGTTAAAACTATAATTCTACTTCGGGCACGGGATTGACTTAAGCATCGGATGATTCTCGGGTGACCTTACCCGCGCCCCTAACTTCCTTCTTTCTCAACAAGTCACTCATCATTATCAGGTCTCTCGTCACCAAGAGGGTTACTCGCATCCCATCGAGATGCTCTATCGTACTACAAATTCATTCTTGTATCTTGGCAACACCAATTGGCGTCGTCTGTAAGAAACTTGATAAAAAAGTCACGAAACCAACAAAAAGTCACTGAGACCAATTTGCAATGGCTATCACAAGGAACAATTGATAGACCTCTCTGGATGTTGAGACTTAGTCTCTCGCACAGTCACCCAGGCGAGATACTCTCTCTCACATGAACAGACACTCTCGAGGCACTCACTTGCAAGAGACCCAACCACCTCCGTGAGACATTCGACCTCCAAACTCGTGAGAGACTTACCCCACCAAGGACTCATCTTTAAGACATGCAAGAGACTCACCTCCATGTCTTGCAGGAGACCCATCTCCAAGTCTTGTGTGAGACTCATCTCCACGTCCCACGGGAGACTCACCCCTCTAGTCACCCTAGCTCTTCTGAGCCGATTCCTTCAATGATGGTCCCCCAAGAAGAATATGAAGCCCTACTATAGCAATATGCAGAAGGAATCACTTCGGGAAATGGTGGGATTGTTGCGAAACATGGTCCCTTATGCTACACTGCCACGAACTTTGAGAAAATTTTTGCCTAAATCAATTCCTCTACAAGGGGTGCTAGAAAACAACTTTTATCGGGAAGCTACCCTAGAGACTCAATTGCGGTCCTCTTCCCTTAGAAGGACTCAATTGAGGTCTCCCTCTCGAAGGAAACGTCCTCAAGCTTCCCCTCCTCACTAAGTTCGAAACTGAGAAAGAGAGGAGGACTGCTGAAGATTGAGAGATGATAGGAGAAGCCCTCAAAAAGGGAAGCACCTACAAACTGTGGCAAGTACGTCCACAAGTGAAGACCAAATTTGTTAAGATTGGGGAAAAATAATGAAATTGAGAATCCCTTGATGTTCAGTGCCCGAGAAATGGTTGATATGGAGAAAGTGATTGAAAGGGTCTAGGAACAGAAGAGGTTGTTGCCTACATCAGAAGTTCAACCTCGAAGAAGAATCCCATTTGCGTTAGCCATAATGGATAGACCCCTGCCAAGAAAATTCAAAATGCCATAGCTTTCTACGTACTCTGGTAAGGGTGACCCCCACGATCATGTTCAGAGCTAGGAGTTCGTGATGTTGTTTCATGGATGGGAGGATGCAATCATGTGTTAGGCTTTTCCTCTAACCTTAACAAATCATGCTCACGCTTTGTTCAATGGTCTTGCTAAGGGATCTATCTCCTTTTTGACCAATGAAGGGCAAAATTCATCAAGGCATTCGTTATTAATAGCCTCAGAAAGAAAGGACTGCACATATTTGCTTAGTATTTGACAAGGTGGAAAAGAAACCCTCAAAACAATATGTTGATTGTTTTAGAAACACAACATTGGAAGTACAAGATTTACAAACGGGTGTGGCAACCACTGCGATGCTCCAAGGAACGACATCAGTACCATTGCAAGAATCCCTAGCTCTGGATCAACCTACATCAATGCTAGATTTGTTTGCTTGAGCCAACAAGTATATATTACAAGTTGTGGTAATGCGAATAGTTGGAGGAAATGTAAATAAGGATAAGAAGAGAAAAGGAAAAGACTTTGATAAAGAGACAAGCTAGAGGGAAGGGAAGGACAAAAGACATGACAATACTCCCCGACTCCTGTTCAAGGATTATACCCTACTCACAGAGTCACGTTCCAATATTTTGGCAACTATTGAAGGATCGAGCCTTATTAAATTCCCTAAGAAGATCGACAAGCCTATGGGGAGAAAAAGGGACGCCTTCTGCCAATTCCATGGTACTCATGGCCACTCGACTAATAAATGCCAAGACTTAATGAATCAAATAGAGACTTTGATTAGGGGAGGGGAACTCGCAGAATTTGTGGACATAGAAGCTCGGAGGGAAGAACAGACTGACTACCTTGGATGCCAAGGGCATAATTTAAGCCAAGAAGAGCAATAAAAGAGTCGAAGCTTTTATTGACGGGTCCAAGAAGCATGTTTTCTCGCTTGATCGCTCGAAGGCCAAAAGCTCGCAAAAGAATTCAAAGTCCATATGTAAGCTTCTGGGAAATATCGTAGGCTAGGTTAAGAGTATTAACTCGCCATATATGTCTTTCAATAATGCTTGAATAAAATAACTTTTACCTTGTTGTAGTCTCCTTTTGTGTATTTTGTTTTTTCCCACGACAACGAATGGACTAAAAAAGGCCAAAACTTTGGTAAATAATCAAAGCCTAGTATCAAAGCGTGGAGTATGCTAGAACGGTTTAGGGCTTATCATTTAACACCTAGTATCGAATTGTGGAATACAAGAGAACAATCTAGGGCTCATCAATTAAAACCTAGTATTGAAGTGTGGAATGCACAAGAACAATCTAGGGCTCATTATCCTAAAAATTGAAGTGCAAAAGCATGAGAATGGTTCAAAAATCGAAACCCAAATGCGTGAGAACGGTGCAAAAATTAAAAGACGCAAGAATCTCTAGAGTGATAAAGGGAAAACCTAGCACCAGGAGTGCAAAGCGCATGAGAAAAGGCCGAAAACGCAAAAGCACAAAAATGATTAGGATAACCCAAAATCAAAAGCGATAAATGCACAAGACCGATCTAGAATAACCTAAAGTCAAAGGTGAAAAATGCATTGAGGTTGGATTATAATCAAAAATGCAAAAGTACAATAATGATTTATGGTATATCATCAACAAAGAATTGGGGAGCAAACATAATACTCGTCCATCATTCACAAAGGACTAGGGAGTGAGCATGATACCCCTCTAAGCAAAAGCGAAGTGTAAGTGGTGAAAGTTTTGAGTGATTTACGATTCAAAAGCCCTAACTGCAATTTTTTTTTAATACTTTCTGAGTTATTAACATGTTGTATAGAGAAACAAACACAAGTCTAGAATCAGAAGCGCATAAAGTGTGAGAATGACATAGAAAGATGAAATGCAAAAGCGTAAGAATGATCTAAGGAAAACCCAATACCAAAGGTGCGAGAGTGCATGAACATAATTTGGGGACCATCGTCTAAGTGGATATAGAAAACAAAGCCTCTCCAATAGAACTCTCCAATAGAACAAAGTTCAAGAATCTGTCGGAGTTGAATCTGATAGAGGGGAATTCGCCCTTGAATTGAGGAGAATTTGGGAAAACGGGGGGAAGATCAGAGAGAAATGAGGAGGAAGAGAATTAGAGGGAAGGGAGGGAGAAAATTAGGTGGGAGAATTGTATTGACCTATTCTCAACATGCTCAAAGGAGTGGTATCAGTGGTGTTTTATACTGATCTGGCTCAAGGAAGGCGCAGCCTCACAATCACTAATTACAAATTTATTTGAAATTGAAATAGGCCTCACTGCCTAACTATAATTCCTGCCTACCAAACCCACTAATTACAACTGTAGTCTCATGATAAAATCCTTCAACAGAGTGAAGTCATCTCAAATGATTGGGGAGTAAAACCTAAATCAAGAAGGAAATGAAGGAGAACATCCGAAGCGAAAATTCCCCAAATGAGTCCCCTCAGCCACCTTGAGCGGAAGAGAAATAGAAAGTCCATGCAATAGAAAAAGCTGGGATTCTTGGGAAAAGTCTCCAAGAAAAGGTTCGTCGATAGTTACTCTTTCTTGTGGGAAACACAAAGGAAAGAGTGGGAAGAATTGTTATGCCCAAATAAATAAGCCCATGTATGACAAAGGGGGCCTGGAACACAATGGGTCAGCCCATCTCAGGATTAATTGGAAATAAGCTAAGGAAAGGGTCTGACTAAGTATGAATCGAGAGACTAAGGCCATGGTGTCACGACCCTAGGGGGTAGTACTGTAATTGGGAGGGTATTAACCTTGTAAACCGTTAGGGTCTAACTAAAGGAGTTGGTTGGTTAATAGGCGGGAATGGGTTGATTCCATGACAACTTGTTGTTAGGCTACTTGTTAGGTTGTTAAGTAGTGAGAAGAGTTGCTGCTAAATTGGCTAGAGGTTCTATATAAAGGAACCTACAGCATTGTGGAGGGATATCGATTGAATGAATAATCAATTCCTCTTTCTTGATTCTCTCTCTCTCTTTCCTTCCTTATTTCTCTCTCTGTTTCTATCTTTGTCCCTCGTTCTTACATTCTATAGTTACTGAAATTGCCAACCCTAATTAAAGGGCTTGACAAAGTGGTATCGGAGCTGGCGGGTTCTTGGTAGCCGACGAGGTGGGTCAGGTACTTGAGTCTAACGGAAGCAACACGACTAGACCACGGGTACGAGGCTGGTACGGAAGTTCGACGAGGGATTTTGGTTGCAATTGAATTCCAACACTCTTGGGGGTAAGTGCGTCCGACGATTTTGGGTTGAAATTGGAGTAGGAGTCCGATAGGAATTGGAAGGTGAATTTCGGTTGAGGCAGGCAGTCAGTGAAGGTTTAAGATTTAGTCTTGGTTGAATTTCAAGACCAATGCTTCTTGTCTGAGAAGTTCGGCCATTTCTGAAGCAAATTTCAACTTGGGTCGGAATTGAATGCGAAATTAGAACACAAATTTCCATAGGTGGGACTGAACTCAAGCCAACAATGACAAGCGGAAGCCATTGCGGTGTTGGGCTTCTTGGAATCTGTAGCGATCGGAAATTGAAGGACAGTGGTCGGTGATTGGGTGGTCGGTGTTGGGTTTCTTGAATCAGTAATGATCGAAAATTGAAGGCGAATTCAAGCGATCAAGGACTGAAGCCGGAGCAGACCCAGAGTGCGACCAATTCCATTGCGGACAATTGGTCGACTTGGGAGGCGAGAAACGACTCTTGATCAAGTCCAGAAATCTTGAAGCCGCAAAGAACCACATGCTAAGCAGGAGGTAATCTCTAGGAAACGAAGCAAGAGGTACTCTCATAGCCTGGAGTTTCGTTAATTCTCAGTCCAGATTTGGGATTCAAGAAGCAGTTTTGTTAAAAGATTCAAATTTCGGCTGACTCCGATGGATTCCAATTGAGGCAGAATTAGTTGGCAGAACCTGAAGCTGCTAAAGAGGCAGATTAAGGTTTATCGGAACCAATTTCAGTTGCCAAGGGGATCCTTAAAAGCTAATCAAGAAGTTGTGACAAGGGTGAATTCTCAAGAATTGAACCTATCAAGATGGCCGGAGAACTTCTTGAAAGTGCTCGGCCATTTGGGAAAACATTTGAGGAAACATGTGATGCGACAAGGGAAGCAATCAAGGACGTCGACAGAAAGTTGGACGACCTTTCGATTCTAGTTTCACTTAAATTTTAGGTTAGTATTCCAATTGAATGTTTTTCTAAGGAATACTTTGCTTCCTTCAACTAGATTGGAGCTAAGAATTACATAGAGGAGCTTAACAATCTAAAGCAAGAGGGATCGATTTTGGAGTATTTGGTCAGATTCGAGAAATTGAAGGCATTTGTGCTCAAATTCCATCCAACTTTAACCGAGTCTTATTTTGTGTCAAAATTCATTAATGGTCTTGATGATGCTCTAAGGCTTAGTGTGAAAATGTTTTGCCCTACTATGGTGGAACAAGCAGCGGAGAAGGCGAGGTTGCAAGAAGTGGCATTGAAAGCCATTTATAGAAAGCACAGGCTGCCACCAGAAAATTATTGTAAGAGCAGTTCGCAAGTTTGTAACGGACCACATGTTGCTACAGGAGTTTGGACAGAACAGTCAAGGACAGAACAACTTTACAATAGCTCTAAGGATGTTGATACAGAAGCTGTTGAGGGTGGATAGGCAACTGATTAGGACTCGGACCGAAGAAAAAAACTGGAGGTAGAGGGCAAGAATGGGTTTGAGGAAGTAGATTCTAAGAATATTGTTGCTTTGCATTTGGTTGTGGAAAATGTTGAGGAGTCACAGGTCAAGGAAATTCTAGCCGAAGAAACTAACCTTGCCGTTTTGAGCAATTTTAATCCCGAGTCGTATGACAATATTTCTATCATTTCACCTGGGGTGGACCAAATTCGGATGATGAAGGAAGAAAAAGTTGTTGCTATTTGGTTAAAGAGTTTTGACATTGAAGAAAGGACCCTTAACATGTCGATCCTTAGAGTTTACATTTTATTTTGGCAGCAAGAACAAAAGCAACAGAACGCAAGAGAAAATGGGACAAAGTTGAGGAGAAAAAAGAAAGGAAAAAGAGGAGAAGAAGAATAAATCCGATTGTTAAGACTGGAATTGGATGAAGAATAGGGATTAGCAGCTGTCAATTCTTGGGGATAAGAATTGTTTGAAGGGGTGTGGATTGTCACGACCCTAGGGGGTAGTACTGTAATTAGGTGGGTATTAACCTTGTAAACCGTTAGGGTCTAACTAAAGGAGTTGGTTGGTTAATAGGCGGGAATGGGTTGATTGTATAACAGCTTGTTGTTAGGCTGTTAAGTAGTTAGAAGAGTTCTTGCTGAATTAGTTAGAGGTTCTATATAAAGGAACCTACAACATTGTGGAGGGATATTGATTGAATGAATAATCAATTCCTCTCTTTCTTGATTCTCTCTTTCTCTTTCCTTCCTTATTTCTCTCTCTCTGTTTCTATCTTTGTCCCTCGTTCTTACATTCTATAGTTACTGAAATTACTAGCCCTAATTCAAGGGCTTGACACATGGGAATGACTAAAGCCATGAGACCACCACGCCGAAGGGGTTGCGAGGGACATGCGGTCGAGTGGGCCATGGGAGGTACCAAGCCTTGTGAGAGACTTGTGGTCGAGAGGCATGCACAAGGCCACCATGCTGCATAACCTAGAGACCTATTGTGTGGGGGCACCTAGAGACTCTTGCTCATGCGGTCATGCGAGTGACTCGCCATGCAACCATGTGGGTGACCTGCCATGTGTCGCGAGAAGTTGTGCCACCCGAAAGCCATGGTTGAATTGGTCAAGCTAACCCCTGAGATGCTTGTTGAAAATTGTGGGTTTCCTGCCATCTATCAATCTCCTTCCTTTCTAAAAATAGGATGTCACGACCCCAAGGGTAAGAAGGGGATTTGTCAATAAATAACAATTGTATCAGTTAGCTAGTTAGCTGGTAGTTGTTAAAGGGGGGTAGCCAGTTGGCAGTTGGTTTGTTAAACAGTTAGGGAGTTGAATGGCTAAAACACCCTAACCTCTTTTGTTATACCTGTTAAGAGGGAGGCTATATATGTAACCAAAGGTGATGGAGAAAGGCATCAAATAATAGAAGTTTACCCTCTTGTCTCTCGTCTCTCTCTTCCCATTCTATTATGCTTTAACGACCAAAATTCCATATCTATCCAAGCCCAATTCTCGGGGCTTGACAAATGGTATCAGAGCTAACGTTCCTTAACTGTAATTCCTGGAATTGGTTGCAGTTGATTCCGGCGACTCTCAACGGAATCGATAGAGTAGAGATTTCGGGTGATTCTAGTGAATACAAGAACTCCAATGAGTTCAATTGGTGACGGTGTGATTGACGAGTGCAAGTATCCGAAAAGAATCCAGAGTGATTCAAGAATTTTCAAGAATTCAGGTAATCAAGGACGATTCAAGAATTTAGGTGAATTCCAATCAGTGGTCAGTGATTGGGTGAGTGATTCTCTGGGGCAACTAATGTGAGGTAATTGTCACCTGTGAATTTTGGCACGGTTGCTTGAATCTTGAAGGCAAAGTAGGTGGTAGTCTCGTGGTTGTGAATTTTGCTAAGTCTCGGCTCAAATTTGAAGATGTGTGAAGGTGAAGCTGACCTAGGCAACTTTAGCTATTGTTCCGAAACAATTGGATCTAGGTCGCTGCATGTGGAAGGGCGATTTAGCGAAATTGAGAGAAGGCAGCTCAAATTTTGAAGGCGAACTCGGAGGTGGGATTCCGATGATAGCTGTTTCTTGGTTGTGACTCCAACAACTCCAACATCTAATCCAGGCAATTTCTCGCAAGTAGATAGCGAACAGTTGCGGGCATTCGGTCGATTGATTTGGATTGGGGTGTGGGTCACGGCTGTTTTCAATTTGGATTGGGGTGAGTCCAACGATTCTTGGCTGTGAATTCCTGCAATCTCTTGTGGTAATTCCGATCGGACTTCATCGAAGTAGATCGTAACGG
Organism: Diospyros kaki; assembly: GCA_036245055.1. Classification (NCBI taxonomy): domain Eukaryota; kingdom Viridiplantae; phylum Streptophyta; class Magnoliopsida; order Ericales; family Ebenaceae; genus Diospyros; species Diospyros kaki. Next base: position 10,615,499 of record BSEG01000010.1, read on the forward strand.
AGCAGTGATTTCAGGTGATTTCGGCGCATTCAAGAATTTTGACAATTTCAATTGGTCTCGGCTGTATGGTTATTGCAAAATGCTCAAGGCGATTGATAGATTGTTGTTTCAATGGCGAATTTGCAAGGATTTGAACTGAGAATATGGATATAGGAATTGCAAATACTTGGGACAGTATTGACAGCAAATTGAAAGGTCTATCAAGTAAGTTTGATGAATTTTTGATTAAGTTTACCAAGAAGGTTGGAGACGAGAGTTACAAAAAGGAGCTTAACAAGCTGAAGTAAGAGGACTTGGTTATAGAGTAGTCCTTGGTCAAGTTTGAGAAATTGAAAGCACTAGTGCTCAATTCCCATCCAACCTTGAATGAGCCTTATTTTGTATCAAGATTAATGAATGGTCTTAATGATATGTTGAGGCCTATGGTGAAAATGTTCTGTCCTACTATAGTGGAACAAGTGGCGGAGAAGGCGACACGAATTGGCATTGAAATCCATTTGTAGAAAGCATGGGCTGCCACCGAAAAATTATCTTAAGAGAAGCTCACAAGTTTGTATCGAACCACTTGTAGCTAAAGGAGTTTTGACGGAACAATCCAAACTAGAACAATTTTACAATGGCTCTAAGGAAACTGATACTGAAGTTGTTGAGGATGGATAGGTAACCGATGAGGAATTAAACCAAAGAAAAAAATTGGAGGCTGAGGGCAAGAATGGTTATGAGGGAGCAGATTTTAAGAGTATGGCTTCTTTGCCTTTGGTTTTGGAAAAGACTAAGGGAGTCACAAGTTAAGATAATTCTACCTGAAGAAAATCTCCCTGCTGTTTTGAGCAATTTTGATTTCAGTCAATATGACAGTATTGTTGTGTTGTCATGTCACCTGGTGTAGACCAGATTCGGAGGATGAAGGAAGAGAAGTTTGCTAGCATCATTTGGTTCGGGAGTTCTGACATTGGAGAAGGGAGCCTTGACATGATGATCCTTGGAGTTTACATTTGATCTTTGCAGGAAAAACAAAAGCAACAGAACGTAAGAGAAGACAGGACAAAGCTTAGGATGAGAAAGAAAGGAAGAAAAAAGAGGAGAAAAATAAATTAGATTGTGAAGGCTGAAATTGGATGAAGAATAGAGTCAGCAGTTGCAAGTTCTTGGGGACAAGAACTCTCTCGAGAAAGGGGGAATTGTCACAACCCTAGGGATAAGAAGGGGATTTGTCAATAAATAACAATTGTATCAGTTATCTAGTTAGCTGGTAGTTGTTAAGGGGGGTAGACGGTTGGCAGTTGGTTTGTTAAATAATTAGGGAGTTGAAATAGCTAAAACAGCCTAAGCTCTTCTGTTATACTTGTTAAGAGGGAGGCTAACCAAAGGTGATGGAGAAAGGCATCGAATAATAGAAGTTTACCCTCATCTCTCGTCTCTCTCTTGCTATTCTATTCTGTTCTAACGACCAAAATTCCATATCTGTCCAAGCTCAATTCTTGGGGCTTGACATAGGAGAGCCATCCTCTTTGTTTAGTTATACTCACTACACCACCCCACTGAAACTATAATTCCACTTGGGACACATGACTGGCTTAAGCATCGGAGGGTCTATGGGTGATCTCGCCTATGCCCCTAACTTGCTTTTTTCTCAGCAGGTCACTCGTCGTCATCAAGCATCATCAGGTCTCTCGTCACCAAAAGGGTCACTTGCACCCCATCGAGATACTCTGCTGCACTACAAATTCATTGTTGTATCTTAGCAACAACACTTACCAAGTAAAAGATCTAGTTATCACCGAATAGCCTTACCAGGTCTTCATATGATGAAAACTTGCATTGATATAGAACTTGCATTTTTGTTTAACAGTAGTACTCTTAATGAAACTGTCTGTCAATTGTTAAATGTATTGCTGTTTGCCAACGTGTTATCCTTTTGCTTGTGGCTTTTTGCGAGTTCTATTAATTTTTACCCACTGCTTGCCAATAACTTTTGCACACATCTTAGAAATTTGGATTTCAATAAATGATGTCTTTTTTAATTATTATAATTAGTTATTGTTTGTGGAACCACTCTTGAGAAACATTAGCTCAACTTCATGATAGGTACTTTAGCATATCATAGTTTGCTGCAGATTGTTTTTCTAAGTGGTTGATGGAATTCCAATGGTGCATTCGTAGGAAATCTTTGATTATTCTCATGTTCCGGGGCGTGCAATCATTCATCGTGGTCGCCATCGTCATGGTGCTAGAGCCACAACGTCGGGGCATAGGATTAACTTACTGCTATGGTGCAGAAGGTAACCCAGTTCCTCAAATTTGCTTCTCTAGTTGTTGAATAAGTATTTACTGCTTTTTTTAACCCCTTTTACTTCTTGCTGTAGTCATTGCTTGGTAAATTGTAAAGTTTTATTACCAGACTTGGTCTTTCATTAATTCACCATACAATCCCATAGTTAACTGTAGGAAAGAAAAAAATCCTGTTCCTCCCAAGCTGAAAATAATGATGAAAAAAATCTGGGGATAATTGACCTAATAACAAATGCTTTCGCACAATTTTGAAGGTCAGGAAACCATGACTATAATTCTAACTACCAGATAATGTATGGGAAGATGGTATACCAATTCAATGTCCCCTTCCCTGATGGAATGACAGTTAATACAAATCTCTTTGTCTTCATGGAGACCCTTCTTTGCTGTCTCTTAACTCAGAGGCCCAGACCTTTAGCCTTTATGTAAAGAAAGACCATATAAGGTTCTTGTCATTTCTCCGCGGTTCAAAAACTCCTTTGTTCAGTAATTATATTTCCTTCTTCCTGTCATGACTGAAATGGAAACTTGCTTGCCATTTTTAGTGTATTGGTTCATGCAAGTCATGAACTTGGGATCGTTCTCTTTTCAAATCCTTCATCCTGTTCTTACACTACCCTCTTTCTGTTAGTGGGAAATTGAAACTTGCCTGCCTTCAACAAACTTTATTGGTTGGTGGAAATGCATAACCTGTTTGGTATTGCTGTCTTTGTATCTTACCTTAATGTGTGAACCTTTGGCATCTTAGGAACTAAACAAACCTTTCTAACAGGTGGGTTTGAAATAAATGTGACTTGGTTTGTCAACATACACAAGATGAACTTGTGAGCTGGTAACTTGTGGGGGGAAAGAAATATATAATGTGCTGTTTGTTAGATTACCTAGATCTGAGAGTAAGGTGTCCCCATGGACTTTCAGTTAAAAATGGACAAAAATTGCCAAATAGACCTCACTTGCAATTCGGTATCAGAGTGAGATACTTTTATGGCCTTCTATTTGTCCTCAGATTCATTTTTAACAGAGTTGCTATCCACCTGTGAGGATGAGAAAAAAGCTTATAAAAAAAGGTACAGATCTGGAACTTGTAAAATATCAGAAGCTTCCAAGTCATTGTTTGGGTTTAGTTTTGGCTAGATATTCCCAGGTTTCTTATTGGGAAATCATGTCTATTTGTTTACCAATGTCATGGGCTTAATTTTTGTTCATATCCCTGTGTTTCTTGGAAATTGTTGAATACTTACCCTTTTTCCAATTTTTATTTTTGGCTCACACAGCATTTCTGCAACTTTCACTTTACAGTTCTGTCTTTAGAGAGCTGAGAAAATATCAGAAGGACTTCTCCAGCTGGTGTGGAGAGTGCCAACGTGAGAAGAAAGAAAGACAGCGCCAGTCCGTTGCAGCCATCAAACTGGTATACAATGAAAATAAATCGTATATCCTCTGTACTTCAAAATTTGTAAAAAAAACCCCAACAAATTTAATCCGGAACATACATTAGATTGCAGTCTACTTTTACTTAAAACTCATCAGTAGGTGGTTAAAACTATAAATTTACTAAAAAGAAATAAATTCGTTTTGGTTGTCCAGGAATTACTGAAGAGAGAAGGAGAGGCCGCAAAAGAAGCTGCATCTTGAGTACTTGGATTGCAGTTTTCCGCATGCTGACACTGTACTACACAACAAAAATTGCGGCGGTTGGTGATTAGCTAGCTTGAAGTAATCTTGTTGGTACAGAAGGGTAACGTGACAAGGTGTTACATGAATTGCCCCAAGTCCTTTTGCAAACTACCTAGTGTACATCCATCTAAGTCAAGAGTCGTGAGTGTCGCGCCAAGTAGGACTCTCATGTCCTAATTTGTCAGCTGTGATTACCAACAATATCATTTTTGTACTTAATTGCTTTTTTTGTTAATGAAATGATAACCTTGCATAGCAATCATGGTCAAACTGGGTTTATGTTAGCTGTAGAAGCTTTGCTTCATTGGTTTGGCTTGAGTAGTTTAAAAGGCTGCTTGCTTTTGTTATATATAAATAATCAAAAGAGATTCCATTTGAAAATTTTGTTTTTGATGAATTTCCTCAGGAGAGAATTAATTCTATATGCATTTGTTTGGGCACCACACCATTAATAAACTCTGCAATGCAGTGTGCTCCCATCCTGTTGACCATCGGAATAGAAAGGCTATTTGCAGGTTTGAGATTCAAATGAGGCCTTCATGGAAAGAGGTCGAAAGACTCGGGTGGGGGGGTGCAAAATTAGTGGTAACGCACTTTCATCCCTTAAATAAGATCAATTGATGATGGGATACCTTCGCTTTCAAAAGCTAAAAAAGATCTAAGCGAAACGTGGAATACCGAAGGTAAGGTTCAACATAGCAATAATTTATGCTACATTCAACTCTTAATAGAAAGTGAAACTGGAAAGTGGGATCAATTTCATTACACGCACCATTACCAGCAGATAAAAAGTTGAAGTTGAGGGCAGAAAAATCTATCTACTGATCAGAGGGTCTCCTTTTTCTCCCAAGAACAGATGCTTTCTGAAATCTGGGTCCACCCATTCTCCACTTCTTAAATGCAGCCATTGAGGATTGGGCGGCTTCATACACTTTCAAAAGCACAAGCATAACACTAGTCAGCATTTGATGAGATTAGATGCTTATATATATATATATATATATTGTTAAAAGTGTCAAAGTACTTCAGGCTCACATTTCGTCTCCTCTTTTGTCAAGAGTGTCAAGAATTTAGGAGCCACTGCCAACGCTGCAGGTTGCAACCTGATCAGGACTTCCTTATACCGGATCCTAAATGCAGCTAAGAGCAGCAATGCAATGGTTTTATCTCCCACTCTGTCCATCAAAAGGAAACATGCATTAGTATACAACAACATTTTGCCTCTCAAGATAAAGGAAACATGGATTAGTATACAACAACATTTTGCCTCTCAAGATAAAGCTATATATCAGAAGAAGTTACACTACTAGCAGCAAAAATTTCAAAAATTATTATTTCTTATTTTTAAATTTGTGCAGGAGACTTCCCCCAGTAGGTGAGAAATAATACATGTCTTTTTAAGATATGAGCTGAATTGAAGAATTTTTATGCATGGTAACTTCCAAGGTATCATGCATCAGATGAGTGCCAGAAGATATATATAAGAAGGGACATTGCTGGTACTATTCACAATAGCAATCCTCAATATTTAGCCAAGATATTTATCATGAAACGAGTGAAAGTAGACCCTCCTAGCTATGACAGTAGATCTGTCCCCCAATTTTTTCCTACACCTGCTAACATTGAAAAATATTTTGACTAGCATCACATTGTCAAACATTGAAAGAATTAATTGGCAAGGTGAAACAGAAATTGAAAAAGAAATAACCTCCAACTTAATATCAAGAGATCAAGAGAGAATAACATGATTAATGGAAAATTTGAGACAAAAATCCTTGAGTGTAACTGATTAATTAAGCAAATTTGAAAAACTTTTTGCAAGAAAATAATATTAAGCAAAACATTTTGATTATAGTCAGTGGTGAGATTATGGAGTTCCAAAGGTTTGTGAGGATGTGAGACAAGGAGTTTACAATAGGTGGCCTGTTGAGACCTACCATGCCAGAATGGCATTACATTCTTGGACCTATATATTATGGGTAATGATAACCAATGCCCTAAAGGCACAACTCAAGGTTAAGGTGCAAATTGCAATAAATGCCGCATCTTGTTAAAAGTACAAGAGAAGATGCATTTATTGTACCTTGTTTTAAAAAAAAAAAAAAAAATTTCTATTGATTGATGGAATGCTTTAAAACACGATATATTTATCACCAAACAATATGAATGTTTTGGGTGAAAAAAAAAAAATTATTATAAATGCATTTTGTCTTGTCTTGCGCCTCTGGTTAATCCATATATTATTTATCTATGGTTTGTGGAGACCAATAACTTTATAGTTGGCATCAATTCCTGCCTGGTAGTGTATGTACATGCCTAATAATGCAACTATTACTTGAGGACAATTATAAGTAACGAGGAAACACAATGTGTCAATCATTTCTAAATAGTCCAAACATACTTCACACAATCAGCTATAATTAAAGTGAAAAGAAATAGTTTAGGAATTTCCACTTGCAACTGAAGTTATGCCACACATCAGATAGGAGGAAAAAACAAATGCCTAAAAGAGGACATTGTTGGTAAATATAAATTTATTTATTTTGGTGGATATTGGTAATTTATTTTTGGTTGCAAAGAATAACAAGCAGGGTGAAAGACCTTACAGTGAATATAACTTGCGTCCCAATTCATAGAAGTATTGACATCGACTCCTTAAATCCACGTGTGCAGCATCAGCGGCAATTTCCTCTCTTGTCCTGGCATTCGAAGATATGATGTAAGGAGGAATGAAAAAGAAACAAGAGCAATTAAATTTTTCAACGAAGAACAAGAAATTCATGTTCATATTTTGCCATGGCTCTCTCAGGACACAAAGGAATTCAGAGCCATGTTTTTCAATCTCACCAAATTTCAGATAGGATTTGCAAACAGAGAGTTGCTTCACCTTAGGAGATTGCAACTGGTCAGTGGGCAAGTTCATTCAATTAGTTATGAAAGATGGATGCAGCTAACAAAACATGTTCTGTATGAAATGAAATTTAAGAAACTAGGCATGAAGACCAATTAGAGATCCTCCATTACTGTTTAAATTGGGCATAAGACCAGTTAAGACATATCTTGAGCTTTACTTTTGGTTGAAACATGGGGGAAGACTAATAGATGCTGCTTGTCTTAGGTGCAGCTCACGGGCAAGCCAAAAGGGAAGCTCTACCTTTGAACCTTGTTCTACCTGAAATAGTAAAACACACCCATCAAGCTTAGGGCCAGCAACGTGTTCCTTGGCCTTCCACAATGCCACCTTAGAACTTGCTTTACTTATTTCATACATTGAACTCACCTTATTCATTTCATCACTAGAATCAAAGAGTCCAACTCCATTAGCTGCCACTTGAAACACAGCAGGGACAAGCTTTGAGCAAAAGCAAAGACCTCGGCATATTAGAAGCAGAATTCCAAAGAAATTTTGTGAGACCTTCAAGTGAGAAGTGTAACACACCTTATCTTCTGCTATAATATCATCAATGTCATAATACTGTGGCATTTCTATAAGAAGAAACTTGTATTCCTTCTATATTCTTCCTTGCCTTGACCAACACAATCTGCTCAGTGGATTAATGCCATTTGAACATTATACATCAGCTCGTAAGCTTTCAACATCCTGTACATCAATAAAAAAGAATACAGGCAAGTATTATCAAATTTATACACTAATTTACAAACAAACCATATATACAAATTGACATCATAGAACTAGGAATCAGTACCCAACAAAAACAATTAGACCCTGTTTGATTGTCCACAATTTCTATGGAAAATGACTATTTTCCACCCAAATTCCAGGTTTTGATGTGTTTGATTACCCAAATTTTCCATGGAAAATGATTTCCATCTTTTGGTCACGTGATGGCCAATTCCCACTTTTGCTAGAAAAGAAATTCTCGGGGGGGAGGAGATCAAATTTTCCAGGCAATTGAAAGCAGTCGACCCTTCCCCTTGATGTGCAAGGCTGCAGCTTAATGGCAGGTGCAGTGGCCAGCGGTCCCGGGGGGGGGGGGGGAGCGAGAGAGAGAGAGACTCACTAAAGCTTGCTGGATTGACCGACGGTGGCGGGATTGATGGCGGAGGGATGGATGGACAGATCTAGTGGCGAGGAAGGGAGGGAGGGCTGGAGCGGCGGCGTTGGGGGGTGTCGGTGGTGTAGCGGTGGGGGTCGACGACGGTGCGACAATGTTGGCGGTGGGGGGTCGATGGTGGTGGCGGGAGGGAGAGAGAGAAAGTGAGAGATTCACATAAAATATAAATCGTTGCTCATTAATGATTGCTTTAGGTCTGAAGAATGTTCTTTTACATCACTCATCAGCAATTTCCTTCCATCGATTAATTTGATTTCAATGCTTCAATTGAGGCTTAGTTTGGCTAATATTTTATTTTTGTAGCTTTTAAGTTAGGTAGTGTTTAATTTGATAATGTGTTTAGATAAATGTACTTTTAAGTTATCAGTTAATAGTTATGTGTTTGATTTGAAAGAGTTGATAAACTATTACAATTTAATAAAAAGACGAAAATAGACATGTAATTGAATGATGTAAAATTTTATCATTAAATGTTAATAAATTATATATAATTATTAAAATATATTAACACAATATATATACACTTTATTTTTTTTCTTCCAATATATTATCATTAGATTAATATATATACAATATATATATACACAGCGATCGGGAGCAAGCAACGACCGGGGCAGTCGCCAAGGATGGAGGCATAGGCGGCGATTCAGGTTGGAGGCAGCGGCCAATGGGGACGAGGATAGGTTTGAGGTTGCAGCTACCAACGACGGTGGAGCTGGAGACGATAGCCGACGGCGACGGAAGAGCTGGAGGCGATGGTGGGGGTGATGGCGAGGCGGATGGCGACAGACGGCAGACGACAATGGCAGTCGAAAATTGGTTGCAGAGGATTGAAGAAGAAGGATATGGGTTGGATATTGGTGTTTTAGTTGAGCATAAATAGGTAATTTCCACCGTCAATGCAGTTTTTTCCCTAGAAGCGATTTGCAAAAAGCTGAGAGAAGGGAGCTTTTCAAAAAGCTATTGAAATAGCATTTAAACTATATAGCTTTTAAGCTATTTAAGTTTGCCAAACACTTAACTGAAAAAGCTTGATAGCTTTTAAGCTACACTAATAGCTTATAAGCGGTCAAACTGCTTAGCCAAACGGACCTTGAGTGTTGCAAGGCTCATTACATCACCCAGCAGTGATTCTCCACTAATTTGTTTTGAAATGTGGGCAATGGATGCGTTGATTGGGATGCGTGGTTTAGGGTTTGTTTTCGTTTAAGCATGGTTATCTTGAGTGTGGAAAGGGGCGAATGTTGGGTTTTGTTTTTTGGAAAACACTATTTTGTTTAGCAAAAGAAAAAAAAAAAAAAAAAACAAAGAAAACTAGTTTGTTTTAGTCAAAGAGAGCTTTTCCACTAAAAAGGAGTAAACAGTCTTAAGAGATCAAGGCATAGAAAATTCTGTTTTTAGTTGCTTTCTTTAAGGCAGGATTGGTAGTTTGGTAGCTCAAGGACCAGCAATCCCAGCAAATTGTGTGCATTTTCTAAGAGATCCTTGTTTGGTGCTGATAGAAAGCTATGCTTTTGTGGTTGGCTGTTGGCTGTAACTCTTTTATCTATTACTATAGCTTGGGTTGTCCTTTTTTAATGTTTTGAGGATTGAGTTTATGTAGTCTTTTGTAGCTAGATTCCTTCCAGGTTTGTTAGTGCTTGGGTTGTTTTCTTCTTACTGATTTATAAAATCTTTGTTTATGAAAATAAAAATACTGTGGGATATCCTCTCTCATGGAAGAGAGGTTGAAGAAATAGCATGGTGACTGCTAAATGAGCTTGTCGATCAAACTGAGAAACAGACTTATTAGAACCAGGAATATTTGTATGCTGAACATTCCTGTCAAAATGATGAAAGCACCTATCTGCATAATGACTTGGTTTTCCACAACTGACAATAAAACTTTTCTGAATTAGAACTGCCTCTGCCTCTATCTCCTCTACTGTTAAAACCAAATCTTGTTTTATTATTCATATTTCTGAACCAATATGAAGCAACATTGACCGAAAAATTTCCATCAAGTGATCTACTGAATTTTGCATACTTAGCACCTGTTCAAGCATAAGTAATAGATAGCGCACCTTTTCTAGATTTATCTCATCCATTTGATATGTGATGAGAGAGAACAGTCTCATAATCTGAACCAAATCCACTTATAATGGCCAAAAGTAAATCCTTACCAGACATAGGTTGTCCAATAGCAGAACTAGCATGTCCAATAGTCTTAATCTTTAAGATGCAATCATTTACAGGCATAGATCCTTTCTTAGTTGATCTAAGCTGCAGCTTAAGTTGAAAGGCCTTAGCTCTGTTGTAAGGATTTTCAAGAACATACCAGAGTTCAGAAGATGACTCACAATGAACAACCTGTGCTAAAACTTCGCTGCTTTTTGTTGAGAATAGGCATCTGGGCAATTACTGATCAAACTTGAGCTATAAGAAATAGTCCTCATTTTCCTTCTGTCTATCAGGATTGCTGGGATCACATGATTTGGAACATATTTTGAAGGAGGTTTCCCAATTTTGTGATGAAGGAAATGTTACAACACTAAGGTATAAATGTAGTAAGGGAGTGATTGTAACCGTAGAACAAATAGAGCCGAGGCTGTTGTAGTTGGCGGGAAGGACAGTTAGTCTCCCAACAGTTGGTGTAAATGCCTAATAAGTAGGTTGTTGTAGAAGGGATTGGGTTACGCTTAGATTGAATAAGAAATCTCTCTCTCTCTCTCTCGTCTTCTTGATTCTCTTTCTCTCTCTCGTTCTCTATTGTCTCCCTACCTTATTCTCTTTTAATTTTGTTTCATACTGAAATTTCTCTCGGAACTCTGTCAATTGCCAGCCCTTAACCTAAGGGCTTGACAATTTGGTATCAGAGCCACTAATCTTTGACAGCTCCCAGGCACGGATATCGACAGACGAGCAACGCTACGAATGGCAGTCGATGACGAACAATTCGAGTCATGGCAGAAGGTATGCATTTGAAGCAACTCGAGGTGCGTATGGAGACTTTGGAGTCGGGTGTGGCACACACACAAGACATGGCCATAAAGAACCAAAGTCGGGAAGATATGGCTGCCCATTAGGAGAATATGGCTACCCTAAGGGAGCTGGAGAGGGGACAAGAAAGGGCAGACTTTTACGGCCAGAAGATAGACAACATGTTTAACATGTTATCTGCCTTGCTGCAATTTCGATTGACAAAAGACTTTCCTCCAAGATCGAGGCTGAAATCGATCTTCAATAGAGATGGAATCTTGCCCAAGCCAGAGGGGTTGAGAATGGCGAGGGATTGATTTGCATGGGAATGAGAAACCAGTGGTAAGGGTCTGTCTTATTCGAGCAGTGTCCATATCCCCAGACCATGATTGGAAATTCCAATCTTTGAAGGGGTAAAGCCAAAATGGTGGGTTCGCTATTGTGAGCGGTTCTTTGAATTATATCAAGTTGGAGAAGAGAAGAAGGTGACGATGGTAGCGTCGTCTCTCAACGACACTGCCGACACCTAGCACCAAAGCTGGAAGTAGGCGAAAAGGGGAATAGTGTTGTGAGTGGTATTCTCGAAAGAGTTGCATGGTCGATTTGGTGAGAGGAGCATGGCCGACATGGTGGAAGAATTCAATAAATTGAAGCAAATCGGGTTGGTGGATGATTACTTAAGGAAGTTCGAGGAATTGAGGGCCTTGATAGGAATGGCTCATCCGAGTTTTCTTGAGCCTTTGTGTCGAGTGTTATTAGCGGGTTGAGGGATGATTTGCAATCGGTGGTCAAAATGCTGGGGCCATTATCGGTTAAACAAGCTGCAAAAAAGGCACACTTGCAAGAATTGACCTGGGAAGCTGTATTAAAGAACAAGGAGTGGACACAACCCTGGTCGCAGCCTAGTAAAGGTCTAAACGCAGAGTCTGAGGGTAATCTCAAGGCTTTAACTAGGGCAGCAAGTCAAGGAGAGGCCAAGAATGCCACGGGTCCAGGGTTAAACAAGAATCAAATTATTGAGCAAACGAGACAATTGGGCCTATGCTTCAAGTGTGGTGAGAAGTACAATTTGGGGCATCAATGCCAAAGGTTAATGCTGAGAATGAAGGGTTCTAATGAAGAGGGTGAGGAAGAAGAGGAACGGTTAGAAGAAGAAGATGTTTCCCACGAGGAAATAAGTGAGTGCAAGGTGATCATCGAAAAAGAATTACAGCTATATTATATACAGCCTAAAGTGTTTGAAGGAAAGGCTGGCGCAACAAAGGAACAGCCTGAGGCAGATGTTGCTACACTTCTACTACTCAAAAGGGGAAAAGCAAAAACAGTAAGAAGAATAGATTATTTATTCATACTTTCAAGGAAAAGATCTTGGAGGCAACATTTTGTATTAAATACCAGAAGAATGGCCCAGGAGATATTATCCAAAAGAGTCTCTCGAGACGTCATTCGTGGGTCTACCAAGGGGATTCCTCAAGAGATGGTCTCCTGGGTCCTTTTACTCAGCAAATTTTTCTAGGCTTGTGGGTTTTATCTTCTTGTGGATCTCTTGGTCCATGTACCCATCAAACTCTTTTTAAAGTACAAAAACTAAATTAATTATCAACCACAATTCAATAATTTATTCGACACTACAACTTTGCTCATTTAATAATTTATTCAAAGTAGAATAATGTAGTGAAAGGATAAAGAAATTAGAGTCGATGCTTATAGGGGACTCCTCTTTCTTCGTTTTTGCTTTTTATTATCTCATAAAAGATAAGATTTCTTCTCCTTTATATTAACTAATTCAATATGCTTCCCTCAATTTAAACACACACATACAATAATGCACATATAAGTCATAGTCAATGTCATTATCATTCTCCATAATTGTCATTATCACCATTCTGTAATCAAACCTAGAACTCATCTCTCGATTCTTCTGGTGACTTCTACTACAAGCAGGGTGGATCCAAGAATTTAGGTTTGGGGGCTAAAATTTTAAAAGTTAATATAACAAAATTCTAATGTAACCAAAAAGTCAATATAATAAATGTTTATTAAACTTGTGCTTGACAAGGTTTTGAAACAAAAAATTCATTAAACTTGTGCTAAATTGATTTTGCTCACTATGAATTGAAATACTTTCACTAGAGTGATGATCCCTCTTTCTAAAAAAAGATAACAATGTTTTTCCTTTCTTCACAGAAGGTTGTTGTTTCATCCTAAATTCTAAGATACACAAGAAAAAATAGCACAATTCAATAATCGAACAATTAAAATATTTAACTCAAAATTTGAGGCAAATGCAAGTCCAATACAACAACTATATTTCTAGAGTTTAAACAAGAGAAGGCAAAAGTATGGTCGATTCAAATATTCAATAACAGATTCACAATAACAAATTCCAGGCTTCCAGCCACGCCAATTCCTAAGTTCCTAACTAAATGCAGTAGTCAAATACGCAAGCAGACACAGTTAACAGAAAATCGCTTACTTAAAACTTGCTGAAAAAAGGCAGCGATTTCATTTCAACAACAAATCAAGCATAAACAAGGAAAACAAATATGGGCGAAAAATAGAAAAACTATCTAGATTTAGCTGTCGAGAATCAAAGAACTGAAAGAAGAGAAAACATACCTGGGCTCGAATGAAGCAAATCTGGAAGTTTGTGGGGGGGGGGGGGTTAAAACGAAGACCTGAATCAGAGGCAGGGCAGCAAGCAAGAGGGCGAAGCCGACTGGTCGAGCGAGCGTGGGGGCGAGGGCGAGCGAGAGAGGCAGTCAAGCAGAGAGCGAGGGCGAGAGCAAGAGAGGCAGAGAGCGAGGGCGAGCGACAGCAAGAGGGGCCGAGCCCGAGCGAGAGCAAGAGAGAGGCAGAGAGCGAGGGCAAGCACGAGCGGACGAGCAAGAGAAGGGGAGGCAGAGAGCGAGAGGCAGCGAGGGTGAGCCGTGAGCCGAGAGCCGTGAGCGAGAGCGAGGTCGAGAGAGGAAGGAGAAGAGAAGGTTTTGCAGGCAAGTGGCCTGGGCTGGGTTGGGAAAAATTAAGGTCGGCTGGACTAAGTTTCGGCTGAGTTAATACTAAATAATAAAAAAATTTACTCTGTAAATTTAATTTTTATTGTGAGGTCCCGGCTTTAACTCAGGGCAGCTCACACATAGATTCGACTTAGATCACTGATGTTTATGTAACTTTGAACTTAAAACTATAAAAATAATTGATTATTTAAACATAATTTCATCAGATTGTCACCCATCATTCTATTTTATATATCATATAGCAGTTTGTGTGTTAAAAGAAGGATAATTATTGTTCAAATGGACAATTTTAAGGGCTTTTAGTGCGATGCAATGGAATTGAACGGATGTGCGGTGTAGAAACAAGGTGAGAAGGTACCAATATCCCTTGGATATTCTAGATTTCACCATAATTTTATGATTACGTCGATATTATAATTGTCAAATGTATGCATGTTTTTGAAAAAAAAAAAAAGATGTATACAACATAAATTCCTTCTATTTGCTTTTAGCAACTAAGGTTCTTGTGCCTTATTTCTTTTGTTAAAAGAAAAATCTTTTCTTGTGCCTTAAGCTTTTCAATTAAGGTTTTCGTTGAGTTTGTATGATTTTTTTTTTTTATTACAAAAACTGAGGATTGTCTGATACACAAATAACTTTCTACCTCAGACTGTCACATTTTCCTTATAAATCACAGTCTGCTCGCTCGGGGTAACAAGTAGGACGATAAGTTTGGGTCAAAATTCGAGCTCTAATCTCTCGAATAGAAGCAAATTAATAATACACTATTTGCATGAATGCAAACTCAAACCCACAACTTTGCAACACCCAAACTCTCAAATATGTGTGAGGAATCATTTGTGTTATCTCGAGGGTTTGAGTCCATGTGATTTTACTTGTACTATTTTGAGCTTCCATTAATTATCTCAATTTTTTATACTTCAAAAACAATTTCTTGGTGTTATTGTCTTAATAAAGGGAGCTTGAGTGAAAATGGCCTAAATCACATTGAATTTTAATGGAATTTATTAAAATAAAAAATGTAAGAGTTATTTCGAGATCACTTATCAAAAATTAAAGAGATAACGAAAAATATTTATTTTGTACCTCGACACACTTGATTAGCTTTATACTCTCTTAAAATTTCTTCAACAATGTCACTGAGCTCTCGACTTAAACATGAGACCATCTAAGCATTATTAAGAATCGAACACACAACTTTATCGAAACATTTTTACAACTAAATTGCCAAATTAATCAATTATATGTCACTTTTGAAGAATGGGGATTTCTTCATCAATTCAAATAAGCTCTTGTGTCTATTTGATGAAAAAAAAAGAGTAAAATTCTATTTTATTGCCGTCAATGGCAACTTGAGCAATAACCCAACCTTCACTATATACACGAGATCGTAGATTCGAGAATTCTCATGTCTTTTAATGTAAACTTTTTTGTAATTTCTAATTACCAAACAATACAAATAAATATGACAAAACATTTATCTTCATTTTTCCTAATAAAACTTTGTTATTCTAAATCATTAATCACTACAAAAAAGTGTCGCTAAAACTTGTGTCATCAACTATGATTCAGTGACGCTTTTAAAATCTTGATTTTATTTAAGAATATTTATGATTCTTTTCAATGAAACGTCATTGAAATAATACCAGTAAATAAGAAATTGTTACATTATTTTATTGGTCATTTATAAAAATATTTAAATATACCTGAATTTAGTTTTTAGCCAAACACATCGAGCACTGTGGCAGCACCGGATGAATATCCTCTGCCGAAATTACTTTCATTGCTATTATAATGGCCACTGGACGGAGGTGATAGAGAAATCAATAAAGTTTTGTTTTTTATTAAAGCTTTTTAC
This sequence comes from Diospyros kaki, assembly GCA_036245055.1. Classification (NCBI taxonomy): domain Eukaryota; kingdom Viridiplantae; phylum Streptophyta; class Magnoliopsida; order Ericales; family Ebenaceae; genus Diospyros; species Diospyros kaki. The sequence goes on from BSEG01000010.1 coordinate 10,631,377, forward strand.
ATATTATTTTGGAAACAAGGAACAAAGTCGTTTTTTTCTTTTTTACTGCACTAGATTTAAAAAAGTTTTAAGATATTAAGAACTTTCTAAAGAAATTGAAAACAAAATATGTATCGACGATGGAGTAAAGGATTAATCAACATCTGTTGCCTCAAAATCAACATCTCGATGTCTATACTACCTCCAAGAGAATAAGACAAGGTTATGTTCTCCAGTTTGGCTTCAAACACTCAAAATAGAACGACACTTGAAAAAAATAATAATGAGAATAAGGTAGGGTTAAGCTCCCTACTTTGTTACCATTATGCAGGACAATGACAGGTTTGTTACTACTGCAATTATTTAAAAACATATCATGTGAAATACTTATCATGTGAAAGGGACATCTCCATGAAAGCATCCATTTTTGAGAGAATGTCCTTCTCTGATATTCTTCAAGTGAACAACACCTCTCGGAAAGATAGGGAACAACACGAGATTTTCTGCATGAGTCAAGTTTGACCATTATTAGATAACAAAATTTTTGGTTTAAATTTAAATTCAAAAAAGTCTTATCAAATTTGACGTTGGTATTCTTGGATTGAGATTTGGGTGTTGATTCCTTTCATCTAAATATGGGCCAGATGACATATGTCATCCCCTTGTGGGCCTGAAATTCAGACCCAACAAGTCTAGATTAGGTTTCAGTCTGGTAATTTTGCAGTGTTGCATTATACATATATATATATGTATATATATTCACATCATTGTACATTTAATATCTATTTTCTATCCTTGTATATAGTTTTTCTATTTAGATGGAAGAAAAGTCTTGAGAGTCAGACAGTCTTACCGATAGGATTATAGAATGGGGGCAAAAAGATGAAATTGTCCCCACACACTTTGTAAATTTATAAAGTGGGCTACTGCCCTACTCTGCTCTCTCCTCTCCCCTTCCATGGCCGCCGCCTCGCTATTTATAAGATAGAATCCTAATTCTAGCAAGGTTAGAAAAAGTCAAAATACATGTTATTTGTAAAAATCCTAAGAATCATAATCTTATTAAGGTTAAGAAAAGTCAAAATAAATTTTATTTGTAAGAATGTTAGTTCTAGCAAAGTTAGCAAAAGTCAAGATAGATATTATTTGTAATAACGCTAATCCTAAACTACTTTGGATTACTTCATGTCCTTTTATAAATAGGCAGACACTTATTCCAAAAAAGATACGTCTTTAATACTGTTACGAGTATTTCCTTCTCTACTTCTTATGGGCTGGGCTCAACCCAGCAAGTTGACTCAATCGCATAAGGCCCAGTTGACCTCGAGCTGAATTCGTCGAAGCGAGTTCGCACATTGTTGGAGCTCGAGTTCGGATCGCAAGACCAAGCGGGCTTAATACGAGCGATCTCCCAACTACACTTCGGGAGAGTTCCCAGCGACTCTTGCAGTTCGCCAACCTAACCGATTAGCTCGCGAAAATATTAATGGGCTAGGGACTGTCCCAACTGGGCTATTTAGGCTCAACCTGTTCCCGTCCTCTCGGCCCATTTGGTCGGCCTATGTCAATCCTATCCTGACTCTTTGCAACAACATCATTACAGTCACTTTTGGATTTTCGCGCGCCCACCTTAAATCCCGTCTTCATTAATGACGAATCCCATCCATATTAATGAGAGTCTCGTCAGCATCTTGCCACTACATGGGCACTTCCGTCGGCGCCGGATGTTATGTCCCATCACCTGCAGACGTACAACACATACATGATGACATCTTATTCTTCCATATATCAACCATCTCTTTTCAGAGCCATGATATGATTTTCCTGCCAACTTGGTGAAACTCTGCATTTTCTTACTCGTTTACTTACTTGAGCATTGGAGTATTTTACAGGGGCTAACCGGTTAGCAGATCAACAAATCAAACCAGATAACCTCTTTTCTCCCTCTCGGATTCATTATACCAGTGTGGGCCAAAGAATCAAGGTCGACCAATTCTAAACGTCGACAAATACTGATTTGAATATGGTTTTCATCATCTTTATTGTCTAAGTTAAGTATCGGAGTATTTGCACGAGAACTTTCCTGTGCCTCATAACTATTTCTTTTCTTGTAGACTCAGACAGGTTGACGATAATGTTTCTAGTCAAATAAATTCATTGTTCTATTTTGATAACAACAATTATAATTGAGAACTAACAAAAATAATATATATTATATATTATATAAATTCTTAATAATATATACATATATATTAAGAATCTAAAGTGAAGAACTCCAATTGGAGATCTTGGGGATTTTAAGAAAAGGGAATTGGACACTTATAAATTTTACATCTCGCTATCTATTTTCCTTCGCAAGAAGATATCTTTAAAAAGTATGTGCCATTTATTACTTTAGATAAAAATAGGTTGCGTTCTTTTTACTTTTTAATTTTAAATTTTGAGTTTTGAATTCATTTTCAATTTTCTATTTTGGTAGTCTGTTTTTAGAAAATTGAAAACGCGTTCTCTTTGTCATTTTAAAAACTATTTCTCGAAACAGAAAATTAGAAAATGTGTTCTCTTTAAAATTTTGAAAATAATTTTTTAATGATATTTTATTCAATAAATTTGATTATTCAATAAATTAGAAATATTTAATGTTAATATATTATTAAAAAATATATACATTTTAAAGTTAATGAATTTTGTAATATTTTTTTCTATTATAATAATAAAATATGAATAAATAAATAAATAAATAAATAAATAAATAAATGTGTTTTGAATTTAGAGTTTATTTTGAATGAAAACATTCAAAATAACTTTTTGTTGTTTTGAATTTTCTTTACATTTTTTTTTTGTTTTCAAAACTATATTTTTAAAAATAACAAAGAGAACGCATTTTTATTATTTTAGAAAATTAAAAACTAAAAATGACTTGAAAACAATAAAGAGAACGCAACCTAGATTTGCAAATTTTTTGTGAACTAGTTTAACAAATATCGCATTTTCAATTCAATTCGATATTAATAATGATAAATTATACTCACACCCACTAAGATTAAGTAAAATTCAAAGGTAATCCCTTTGAATTTGAGAAATTACAATAACCTCTCTAGTATTAAAAAATATGAAATGAAAAATTTTCCCTTTTCTATTTCTTTCTCTCTCTCTTTCTCTTCTAAATGTTTGTCTTTCCTCTCTTAGTAATAAGAAAAAGCAATAATATAATTGTTAATAGACAATCATCGAACCCTAGAGTCAATGGGTGAACCTATGTTAGTGTTGGTTAGCGATTGATAATGAACAAGCACTAATTTTTTAAATTTTTTTTAAAGAGAGATAAAAATGTTGATAAAAACCAAACAATGTGGGACCTTAGTAGAGATGGCTTCATTATTTCCTACAAAAATGAAAAATTAACAAGATAGAGAAAGAAAGCGAGACATCGATACTGATAAAAGGTAAATGTTAGCTTTAAAATATTACAAAAAATAACTTGTAATATTTTTTGTTTATTGCAAGTTATTTTTTGTAATGGAAAAAAATATTCATATTTATTTATTTATTCATATTTTATTATTGTAATGGAAAAAAATATTACAAAATTCATTAACTTTAAAATATATATATTTTTAATAACATATTAACATTAAATATTTTTAATTTACTAAATAATCAAATTTATTGAATAAAATATTATTAAAAATTTATTTTTAAAATTTCAAAAGGAACACTTTTTCTAATTTTCTGTTTTGAGAAATAATTTTTCAAAATGACAAAGAGAACGTGTTTTCAATTTTCTAAAAATAGATTACCAAAATAGAAAACTGAAAATAAATTCAAAACTCAAAACTGAAAAATTAAAAAGTAAAGAGAACACAACTTAAACTTTTCATATATAAGAAAACAAAAGTTTTGCAATAGTAAATTTAAAATTTTTAATAGGAAAACTTTAGCAAAAATAAAAAGACGTAAAAATATGTTTGAGTAAACTTCATGCCACCTAGCCATGATTTGGTATGATTTATGATAGAGTTTAAACTTAAGCTCATGAAATGTTAACTTAAGCTTATGAAATGTTGTAACCTAGAAATGGGCCAAGTCCAAGGAAAAAGGCCCAACAGAGAAGAAGCCCAAAATGAAAAGGCCTTAAAATTTATTGGGAGACTTTCTTAAGAAAGTTGGCCTTTGACTTGGAGTGACCCTCAAGAGGACACTAACAAGTTCTCCAGGCGAAATTATTTCAGAAAGCCTATCCAACTTATCTTGAAGAAATACCTTGAAAGGGACAAGTCACCCAATCTCTAAAGTCTCTCTCCTAACAGTGGGAGACCTTTCTAATAGACTCTTCTAAGTCAAATAGATGTGATATTTGAAAGATTATTTGTCACGATGCCATGAGACTATGAAAAATGGGTTAAATTTATTTCCGATGTGTTCGCTTAAAAACCAAAAAAAGGTAATCTCGAAGAGATTTAGGTATTCTTCCACTAGTCAGTTTCACCCTTTATAAATAAGAAAAGATCCATCTAGCTGAAATATCTTAAGAACTCTAGTTTAATTATATTTATACTATTATTTATTTATTTTTTAGAAAGAGACTAACTTAAATATCAAAGGGCTCATATAAGAGATATCTCGCGAGACAATACTGCATACTCAACCCAAATCGACTTTCGGTTTTTACTTCAAGAAAATTGGAAATCTTCTTAATCTTTATATTGTCATTTATAAATATTTTAATAACAATTTGAAAAATGAGACATATATAAGAATACTGATGTTTTGCCTTTGATATGGTTTTAATGATGAAAAATAATTTTATTTTGATAATAAAATTATTTTATTAATGGTTATTAACTTGGTACTCCAAATTACTTGACACAAAAATGAAAATCAATTTCATCATGTAATTCAATGTCAAAAATCTTGTAATAAATTTTTTTATGGCGTTTGAAATACTATGTTTTATTTGATTAAAATGTGCCAAAAATTATTTAAATTTTTTTTTACCATTTGCTATAGTGAATAGTAAATAATATCGGACCGTTGTGAACAATAATTCGACCGTTGTGAACAATAACGACTATAAAAATGAATAGTTTTTTTTGAAACTCTTGAAATGCCTATAAATACTATTCAAGGATACTCTTAAGACTATAAAAAATAAGAATAAATTCATTTGAGTTAATATTTATATTTTTACTTCTCCATTATACTTGTGCTTTTATTTTTCTCTCAAAATACTTTAATTATCATTTGTATCATTTATTCAAGCCTTTATATTTATCTTTGAGAAATCATTGTAACTGAGAGATTCATCTCTCAGATTTTATCTTTGAACAACTGTCAAGATCCTCTCTCAGATTTTCCCGCTAGCATAGGAAAGTCCGAGAGAATGATCATTCAAAATGGATACACACACAAAAACCACTCAAAATGGCCAAAATTTCATTTCATTTCCATATTTGCTCACTATCAATAGAAGCGAAAATAATATTACAACATTCTCTACATCATCATCTCGGGCTTACCACCCATACATTTTCAAAATAAAAGGACACTAAGACTTTAAATACAAAATGAAACCCTCTACTCATGCCCTCAAAATTTACACCCATAGATCTTGAAGTCGGAACATCTTTGTACACATCTAACCAAGACTTGCCCCAAATAACTATCTTTCCCTTTTCTTGAATGACAAAAGAAGTAAGGGTGAGCCACAAGGCTCAGCAAGTATATAGCAAAAGGAAGTATCAACAGATCAATATATGAAGGCATGAATAACTCTAAGTCAAAGGAAATCATTACCCGATATCTAGACAACAATTGGGTTTATGTCTTCTACACTTGACAACAATATCCTCAAAGAAAATATAATTTCTTACATTTTATCAAAACACATTTTTAAGGCGAGTCACAAGGCTCAACAAGTGTATAGAAACAACAAAAAATGGATATGACCAGACTTTCTCTAAACATCATGTATATATATCATGCCGTATATGGAAATACACGTCAGTCTCATATACATAAATGACACACAATCCATGACATATGGTTATATAACATGATACCCAACCATAACATAAATGCATAAATGCACACATAGGGTCCTTGGGGCCCACATAAAATGCAGACACTAGCACCTAAGAATAAGTATACAAACCTGCCAGTAGTTAAGAGCAGGCTACCAAGGACTTTTGTAGTATGCACCAGATCATTCCCCAAAGTTTCAAAGAACACTCGTGGAGTATACACTAGATCATTCATTACTGGGCCCAAACAATTTCAATATCCAAAGACTCTCGAGGTATACACCAGATCATTCCCCGAAGTCTCAAAGAACACCCGTGGAGTATACACCAGATTATTTCCTATCGAGCCCAAACAATTTCAATATCCAAGGACTCACTGCCATGCAATGCAGCACATAAGGAATGCAATGGCTCTTATAGTATTAACGTGATGGCAAGAGCCCCATAAACCAAGTATTAGGTCATGCTACGCCCACCTAGGAATTCACACACATGAATGCTCTAATGCATATTGTCGCATAACATACATAAGTCAGCACTCAAAGGCCAATTGTGTCATGCCAATGTTCACATGCCCAACACATACAAAGCATGACCCCCCAATGAATGAAACCCATGACCCAACATCATAATGTGAAATAATATAGTAACATAATGCCATGGAAAACAATCACAAACAATTTTATAACCAGTGACATTTACACATCCTCAATTTTTGCCTATTAACGTTCTTGGCTATTTCACACAATTCAATATTTAAATAGGGGTCAGCACATCAATTAAGTGCAATTATTTGATAATATTGATAACTGGGTCAATGAGAAAGTATTTGTTTTCAGAATTTAAAATTGAACGAATTTTAAGGAAAGAGAAAGTTATGAATTAAGCATATATTTGAAAGGAATCCCACAGGCTCAATATTTGTCCAAATGGATCAAATCTTATACCAAATCTAATCTTATCGAGTTAGGGTAGCAACAAAAAAATGGATCTTAATTTCGATGTTGGGACAAAAAGTTATGGCCTAAAGAGTACAAGGTGCGCAATCTGAAATGAAAAATCGACTTTTGAAATTGAAAAGTTGACTTCTGGAAAGTTGACTATTGGAATTGGAAAGTCGACTTTTGAAATTGAAAAGTCGACTTATACATCAACTTAATCAACCCAGTCGAGAGATTAATCTACAGAGTTAACTCTTACACAAAACAATTGACTCATACCTTTACGAAGTCGACTTTAAAGAACCCATAAGTGAGAAATACAAGCAACAACACACAAAAACCCCATGGATGAGTTCCTAACCCCCAAATTGCCATTCCTTGAAGAAAATATGGGATGGACAAGCCTAACGAGACCAACAACAAGATCCGGCAAAAACTTTAGACAAGTCACGAGATTTGAGAGAAAAATAAAGATAATCACACATCTAATACAAAAATAGTTTTAACAACAAGGATATGAAGAACAAAAACATATTTTGACATTCCAACCGAAAGAAGGGAAAACTTGCACAATAAATAAAGAAAAAGTGTAAGAAGAACTTGCCTTTGATGATGCTTGGAAGAAGAAGTTTGTTTCTCCCAAAATCTAGAAATCCTTCATCTTGATATTTCAATTTAAAAAGATGAAGAAAAAAATAGAACAAAGAGAAGAAGAAGTTAATTTAAGAAGATGAAGAAAAAATAGAACAAAGAGAAGAAGAAGAAGAAGAAAAAGAAGAAGAAAGAGACAGCAATGAGAGAGAGAGCTTGGGAATGAAAGAAGGAAGTAAGAAGGCATGGAGAGGTGAGAGGGAAGGAGTGGGCCGCCAAGCACCCCCTTGCTTTTACCTTTTTGCCCCTATTTCATGTGCGCGCGCGCGCACACACACACACACACAAATATCCAAGCATCTTTTACTCTTTTGACATTTTTTATTTATTTATTTCCTCTTTTCTCTATATCCTCATTTATGGATTTCCACAATTACCCTTAACTTTTTCTCTCCTCCTGTACATTCATGAAACCCACAATGGTTATTTTACTTTTCATTCCATTTCATTTTAATTTAAAACACAATTTTTGCAAATGGGCTCAAGCCCAACCCATTACTCCAACTCATTTTAATTGGCCCAACTCATTTAGGGCCCCAAAGGGTTTATTCTTCAACTTGGCCAAACCTATTAATTAAATACACAACACACTAATACATGGCTTAAGCTCAGATGGGCAACCTAATCCAATTTAACCCATTTTCGCCAAAGACTTATTCATCCCCTTGGCCCAATACATTTGATCCCTTTAACATTACTTTAATTAATTAATTTTCCCTCTCTACAACACAAAATATTTTCCACACTTTAATTCATATAAATACCAAAATTCTCACACAATATAATCATAATTTAAATAATTATTTTAGACTCACTAACGGATCGTTACAACATCATTCTCGTATTTTCTAGCTTGTGAGCTAGAAGGCCTATCAGGATTTGGTAAGAGGTTTTATATTTCTGGTGTATGTTAGAGGGCCTATTGGGTGTTGGTAGGAGGTTGTACGTAATTTCCTAATTTGTTGCTAGATGGCCTATTTCAGATCAAGTAGGAAGTTTAGTGGATTGTTTTAAATTCCTTAGAAAGAAGTTAAGGGAGTGGATTAGGATTGATTTAAGCGCCGAACCACTATATTTCGTTGTGTCACTCTTGTATTTATTTTTGTTATGCTTTATTATTTTCTTATTTATTTTTTCAAAACCTTCCAAAAAGTTTTAAATTTTCAAATCCCCAATTCACCCTTTCTCTCGGGTTGTGATGCAATTGTTATACAATTATAACAAATATAAGTGAGAAGCTAAAATAGTTTTTAGAAATATATTATTTATAAAATTTTAAATAAATTATTTTCATTTTTAAATATTTTAATAACAATTTGAAGCACGAGACATAAGAATATAGGCGAGAACCCAACGACTTATTATCAATTCTAAATTCATGCCGCGGTGGTAAATTAATTATTTGTTCTCAAGACGACCCTATTGTGTATGCCTTTGGTCCAGAATGCATACACGTGAATTTGGGGATTCGGATTTGTTTACATCCAGCGGTGGCCATTGCAATGTGCCAAAGTTCCCTACAAATCAATCAAATCTCTCCACAGCAGCAGCTTTTAAGTTACATCTAATTAATTAAGTAAGAGCTTGTTGTATTGTATGCGCACTGCGTACCTACCAACAGCCAATTGTCTGTATATTATACCCAGAGAGAGAGAGAGAGAGGCTGTCTCTTTAATTTGCGACATTTGTTGGACCATGAATTAAACAAACTCCCAAAACCAAGTAAACGACGCGTTTAGAGGCGGTGGGTGGGACGTCTGAGATAGAGATTTGCCGTGATCTCCACGATTTCAACAAACAATTTTAGATTCTCTCTAAAGTCTTGAGGCGGTGGTCCAATTGATTCATGGTAGATGAAGAGTTGGAAAATGTCTTCGAGTGCTATTTTCACTATCTCTTGGGGATTGGTGAAATTTCTAGAGCATATATTTTACGGATTTAACGATTTAAGGGTTTATGATGTTATTGACAGAGACGTGACAACGGATAATTAGATATTTGAATTGAATTCTTGTGTGAGCAAACTTGTGTACACGCTCCATTTAGGTAGTGTTTGTTAAAATAAGCAACATAAAAGAGTATTAAAAATTAGTGTTAAAATGAGTAAGATAGCAGTTCTTGCTTAAGGTAAGTGATTATATGTTAGTTTTAGTGTTGGTTTTAGTTCCAATTAAAAACTAAAACTAATTCTCCCTATTTGAAAAGCTAAGTTTTGAAAATTTTTAAGTTTAATCTTAAGGGAGAAGATTTAGCCTCTTTAAAAAATTGAACCTTTATAAATTTTTTGTTATTTCTTGTGATTGATTGTTTTAGACGAAAAAGTTCAAGAATATTTTTGCGTGCTATTTTCACTTTCTTGTAGATTGGTGAAATCTCGTGAGTATACACTTCATAGATATAACGGTATAAGAGTTAATAATGTTATTGAGATAGTCGTGACAATGGATAATTCGATATTTGGATTGAATTTTTATGAGTAAACTTGTGGGCACACCCCATTTAGTAGATCGATGCGCAGTCTCGGATAATAAGCGAAAGTTTCATTGAATTAATCATATTTGCTTTGAATTTTTCTTTTTTTTTTTTAAGTCAAAAATAAAAAACGATTAAGTATTCAAACTGAATTCTCATATGTAAGCGTGTGCATTTGACCGGGCCCGCCAACACGGGCAGCAACCAAAGAGCGTATCGACTTAACCACATTTTGAGAATTTTTTTTTTTTTTTTTGTTTTTTTTGGGGGGGGGGGAATATGTTTTATAAAATATAAAAAAAATAATTAATGTGAAAAGAGATTAGTTAAAGATAAGGAGAAAGAGAGGAGTTGGAGTTGGAAGATTGGCATGTACACGAACGAAGATTTGCGTATCCACCGACCATGCGACTGGGTCATATAGAAATCACAAGTTGCAATTATTATTATTTTTTTGAAATTTTTTTTTTTAAAATTGTTTGTGATTGGGGTGGGGACCTCATTGTCAGATTTGCCCAATTGCCCTCTTTGCCTCGACAGCTTCTTCCTTTCGATTTCCAACCCTACGTGACACTTGACAACACTCTCTCTCTCTCTCTCCACACACACATGGGAGCATCTTAAGGCTTTGTTTGGTAAGGACATTTTAATTTGCTTATATTGTTGGTAGTCACAAATAAAAACAAAATAAACTTGAAGTAATTGGTATAGCTTTGGAAAAATTATTTTTTTAGGTAGTGTTTGTTAAAATGAATAAGATAAGATTGTATCAATATAAAATTAAAATACTTTTCGAATCAAAATATAAAATGGTCAAGATAAGAGTAAGAAATATTTTAAGATTTTTATTAAATTGTTTGTTAAATCTATTGGAATGCATTGGATGACACAATCGTCATTTTTTCTTATCTATAAGGATCAAAATATGTTTATCTTCAAAGGGGGAAAAGATAAGTATATCTGAAAAAATTAAGATAAGAAATCTCGTGACTTTTTTTTCAAGAGTCGTCAAATAAATTTAATAAATACATTGAAAATAATAAAAGTGTAAATAATTTTCATATCTTATATTTTTTAGTCTATATCTTAATTAACAGGTACTACTTTAAAGATAAACTCAACTCATTTTTTCAACATATAAGTTAGAACGTCGCTTTTTATTGGACTTTTAACTTCTAAACTTTTTTAAAACTAGATTTCTAAATTAATGACTCAAACACTTTAAAAGATTTGCTATACATTGACTTTTAAAAAACCCTTATGTTGTTGCATCGATGTAACATAGAATAAAATAAAAATTGTCTAAATATATGTGGACGAATTTTTTTTTCTTCCATTCATATCCCTCCAATGAAGAATTTTTTCAACCAAACATCCATTTGAGACGACTAGGCATTGTTCTCTATGCTTGCCTCGAATTCTTCTATTCCCAAAGAAGATGGAAAGGAAGGTACTAAATCCATTAGACTCCAAGTTAATGGAATGAGTTAATTAAAGGAATAAAAAAATAAAAAAATTTCAAATGATTTAAACTAAAAGAGTGTTCCCAAATTGTTGCAATTTAATTATCCTAAATTTTATTATTAAAATTTTGTACCAAAACGCGGATTAGATTTAATTAGCTTAGAAGTCATTTTCGGAGACAAAATGTGATGGTCCAATTAAATTTGTGGATGAAACGGACAGGTGCTCTTAAGAGAAATTGACTTGTCCTCACATGTAGAGACAAAGTTAGGTCACAGTCCATTTTCCCTTAATTTTGGTTATTTGTTTTTTTACTAAGTTAAGGAGATATGTCATATATCAAGCGATTTTTATTGCAAGATGAGATTAAACTCTCTCTCACTCTATTCATAAGATTATGCTTGACAGTAGGGGCATTCAGGGGCTAAAGGTTGTGCCGACTCTCTCTAGCTTTGTCCGTGGATGAAACAATAAGGACAATAAACCCATTTGACTATTGATTTTACATATATATACATACATAGGGGTTGAGGCTGACATGGGCTGAATCTCGTGCCAGCCCTCCCCTAGATCCGCCCGTGCTTGATGGGTGTCTATGATCACCTGTAAAAAAAGACTACATTCTTTATCTGTATCTAAGAAACACCCATGGTATTAAGTAAATAATTGAGGAGTCAAATTGCTCCAATTTGGATGGCAAGGGTTTGAGATTTTCATATTAAGTACACTTGAATTAGTGTTGCCTGATGAGTCATGTTTATTAGGGTAGGTTTAACTTGACACTTTATTACTTAGGTTGAATGCATAGGTATTGAAATTATTATAGATAACTCTCAATTATCCGTTAATGGATATATCATCGATTTTTTGTCTTTAAACTCTACTTAAGTATAGTACACAACCACCCAAAACTTCTCTAGTCCACATTAAGACCTAATGATGTGAAGTTATGCTTTGGTAGCTTGGAAACTATTCAAACTACCCCTTCATAAATATTTTTGGGTTTGAGTCTTGTTATATTTGAATTTTTTATTTATAAATTTTAGTGTAGTAGCACTCTAAAACTTAAATTTAGGTAAGTAATATCAGATTAGGTCTTGTCTTTCTTATAGAATGATACAATGTATGCTATTTAATGTCTCAAATAGTCACTTTCTTTCTTCCATTTTTGTTTTCTGGTTATCAAAATTCTCAACCATCCACCAATAAGAGTCATATTAAGTCTCCATATTAACACATTTAAAAGGGTTATTAATACGTTAAAATAGTGTAAAAATACATAAATACTCTCAAAAAATTATCCTCATGACAAAATAAAAAATAAGTTTTAAAGGTGCTTGTGTTTTTTCACTCTATTTTAATGTGCTAATGACACTTTTAAATATATTAAGAGCTAATGATGTGAAGCTATGCTTTGGTAGCCCGAAAACTACTCAAACTACCCCTTTAAAATATTTTTGGGTTCGAGTCATGTTATATTTAAATATTTTTTTTTTATAAATTTTAGTGTAGTAGTGTTCTAAAACTTAAATTTAGGCAAGTATTATTAGACTAGGTCTTGTCTTTCTCATTGAATGATACAATGTATGCTATTTAATGCCTCAAATGGTCACTTTCTTTCTTCCATTTGTTTTCTCTCGGTAATCAAAATTCTCAACCATGCACCAATAAGAGTCATATTAGGTATCGATATTAACACATCTAAAAAGACTTGTTAATACATTAAAATAACATAAATACTCTCAAAAAATTATCCTCCGGACAAAATAATTTTTTCTTTTAAAGGTGTTTGTGTCTTTTCACTCTATTTTAATGTGCTAATGACACTTTTAAATATATTAATATCTCTAATTAAATTGCTTCCACTTGGGCGGCTTAATAGTGTTGAATGGCACTTCAACAAACGCAGCCCAACAAAGTGAAATTGAACTTAATCTATTAGAATGGTTTCTAAGGTAAATTAATTAATTTGATCTACTTGACACGTACGCGGAACCATTAAGACACTAATAATGATCAAAGTAGGTATAGTCGTCTACCTTACTTGACTATATTCCCATAGAATGATTTGTATTGAGAGATAAGCAAAAGGCAGTATGATATCTGATATTTTTCTCTTCTCGCCTACACCTTTTGAACAGGCAACAATGAGATTAACTATGTAACAATATTATTGTTAATCTAGAGTACTGGAGAGAAGATCTAGCTTTGTATTTGCAATGATCCATACATGTCCTGGCTCACTTATATTCGTCGTCTATCTATATTTTTATTTTAAGCGCGAATCTTATTTAGGGGTGATGGGTATACTAATTAATCGTATATATCTTTATCAAATAGCCTAACTTATAACTATATTAAATTGATGGTCTTTTTTATCTTAAAAAAATTAATCATAGCCCAATACTTATAAAAAAAATTTCTAACACAGTCAACCTATGTTAGAAATTTCTAATAGAAAATGATATGCAATTATCCATAAAGAATTTTAATTTTGAAAGAATTATGAAATATGGAGATAAACATCATCTATAAAAATTTTAATCTTAATGGATTAGGAAATATCGAGATAAACGTTATCCGTGAAAATCCTAATTCTAGACAACTTAGGATTACTCCATACCCCTCTATAAATATGTAGACACTTATTTTAGAAAAGATACGTTTTTGATGCTAATGAAATTTTGCTCTACAATTTTCTACATCTTCAGTGTTTAATTTAAGTATCAAAGTATATGTGGGGACCTCCCTACACCCTCTGACTATTTCTTTTCTTGCAAACTCAAGCAGTTAGACGACGACGTTCCCAGAAAAATAAATTCTTTGTTATATTTTGGTAATAACAATTGGCGTCGTTTGTGAGAACCGTACAAAAAATCAACGAATAAATTTGCAATGCCCCAAATGAAAAGAACCACTAATCAACAAAGTCAAGAAGGAGCAGAGGCTCATTCCCTAAGGTGTTAACTCAGGGCACAAGACGGTATCTCACGCCCTATTAGACCGTCACCATATAGCAGGTTCACATCACTCAAGATCTTCAGCCCCAAGGCCCTCTGGTAGCCTCATCTCAGGGCCATATGGGAAATCACCCCCAGGGACCTTCGGGAACCTCCTTCCAAGGCCATATGGGAATCCACTTCCAAGGACCTCTGGGGGCCTTCTCTTAAGGCCAATTGGGAATTCACCCCCGGGATCGCCAAGGGCCTCATCCTAGGGCAATATTCACCCTCAATGACCACCAAGGGCCTCATTCTAGGGCCAATTGGGAATCCACTCCTAGGTTCATCACGAAATTCACCCCTAAGGACCTCTAGGACTATTAGCGCGGTGATACTCCACTCTTATATCGCACTAGGGCGTCTGACAGATGCTATCATGTCCATCTGGGGCCCGACCTTTCTCAAAGAGACTTTATGGGTTTCGGTGTCCTCCTTCTCGCATTCAGCTAGGGCACACATTGGATGGACAAATTCTTAGGCTTCTGTAGCGAAGAAAAAAATGGGGAATAATGGGTACAAATGTCAAACCCCAACAATATCAATGAGTCTAAGGAGATCTCGAAAGTCAGGATAACTCTGTCCCCTTAGCTGTAGTAGTAGCAATGAAGCTGCCCATTGGCCACAAAATGCGCAAGTATCCATGACACAAACAAGGCTGTTAATCCTTATGCGTATAGGTGATAATTGGTAATCAAGTATTATTTCAAAAACGTTTAGTTCTTTATTGCATATATAGCATCAATTCATGTCAACCCAAGTCCCAACCTTTGGGTACGAGGCACCCACGTTTTACTATTCGCTTTGCCTTGCATCCAAAGGAAAGAATGGAGAGCTATTGTTGTGGGGTGCCCTAGGAAAATTAAAGTAAAAACTTTAAAAAATTCATAGGATTCCACGTAGGCCGAAGACCCATATGACCCCCAAAGAGTCTTCAGGGATGAGAACCCTTTGGAGCCTCTAGAGAGTCTATAGGGAGGTACAGACTTAGCATTTTCAAGGTCTAGGACTCATTCAGAGTCTCTCAGGCCCAAGCCATCAGATGGCTTCAAAGAGTCTTCGGACTCATCCGAAGGATACTCATCGGGGGACTTTAACCACGAAGGTACCTCCAGACTCTTTGACCTCATTCGATGCATCTTCCTATAAGAGTTAGGAGACTCATGTCAGCATACCATGTGTCATGTGAACCCTACCACTAAGTGTCTGTAAATACTCGCCCATTCCAAAGCAAATAGACCATTTTGGATCCTTTGAGACCTTTCTCTCTCTCTCTCTTACACAGACTCTAGACTCGAAGACTTAGACTTTAAACCACATAGAACCTTTCGGGAGACAACCCATCAGAAGACTCCCATCCAGAGCATACGTATCGCATATGACATACATACATTCACACTCATTCTTCAATACATCTTTGTCTGACTTAGGCATTGGAAGGCCCTCGCGTGGAAGATCCCCATGTGCCTTTTAACTGTCTCTGTGTTGTAGACCTTTTTGGAGACCCTGTGAAAGATCATCCATTCGAAGACTCTCCAGGGAGTAAGGGCCCTGGAGACTCCTAGAAGCCACTTGGAGACTCCCATCGTCCCCTTGACTCTCCCGGACAGCGGATTAAGCACGACACTTGCTGACCCTCTTGTAGACCTTGTGACTCTACTTGAGTTGTTCCCTAAAACAAATAAATTTAATTTTTTGTATTCAGGAAACAACAGTTGGGGACTCCTAATAATGTTCAATAAAATATAAAAATTCATGTAGGATAAGCGACAACATCATCAGAGCAATGCTGCTTAAAGCACAGTTTAGACACAAGTTGATCTTGAGTGACCCAATAAGCCGAGGAATTTAGATTTTGGTTAGAATATACTGCTGAAATGCCTAGAGATAAGTAAGCTAATGGAACTTAGTTTGGATACCATTTAAACTGCACTTCTTAAGATATCCAAAGATAAGTAACTAGAAGAAAACACAATTCGTATAGGAGTTGGCGATTGAAGTAACCTCCAAGCTAAGGTAGGAATAATCTTCACAAAAGTATAGTTCAAGTAGAAGAACGTCTTAGAGCACCTCTTTGATAAGCCCTCTAATAAAGGCAATTATCATAAGATAAGTTCTTAGTATAAGGCAAATCCTACAGTCCCAAAAGTGGGTAACCCCAAGGTTAGTAAGGAGAATTACAAGATGGGCATTTCAAGCCTTCTTGGTGCCACATGTCTTGACCTTCATGAACATGGGGTAGGATATTCCACGCTTATCCATAAATCACAATCCAAATTATTTTTAAAGTCACAAAATTGAGAGAAATCAACTAATCCTTTATGATATGGGTGGGGTTGACTAATTCTCAACATAATCCTTATCACAAAGCTCAACCCAAAAAATATATAAAGACCTTAAGGGGTGAGTCAAATGTATGTAATCAAATACTATTCTTGCCATTCTATAAGGTATTATTGTTGCCTAAGTAAAACAATTAAATTTATTTATCTTGGGATTAACCAAAGTAGAGTCCTTCACTACGGCAGAGGGTCCAAGATGCCACGAGCTAGGTCAAATGAATCTAGAACGGGTTTGGGTCGAAACCTAGATGGGTCCTCAGGGCTTCCAGATGTGTTGCTCGGATGAGCCTTTGGGGAGTTAAGAGGAAGGGACACTGATGGGTCTTTGAGAGAAGGGGCTTCCTATCCTTCGGGTGAGCTAGGATGGAGCTTAGCCTGTGGTCACAAATGAAAGTCAGAAAGGCATGTGGGAGAGTCCCCCATGCAGGCCCTCCAATGCCTAAGTCAGATAGTAGTCCGAAGTATGATGCATGATGCAAATGTATGTCTATTACGTGTCCCGAAGGGATACTCGTATTTTTGGATGGGTTTTATAGAGAGATTAAGTGTCAGGACAAATGTATGAAGTGAGTCCAAAAAGATCTTAGAGTTCAGAAAGGTCTGTTTATCCAAAAAACTTTTTTGTTTGCCTTTGAAGAGGAGAGTATTTATAGAAGAATTGGTAGGACCCATGATTGAGTTGAAAAACTATTTTGGGGAGTGTTTTAAGGAGGCTAGAGGGCTTGAAGAAGTCTTTGGGGTGGGATACCCCAATGGCTATCTCCAGGTGGCCCCGAAAGGGGCTTTGGGCCACCAGATGGCTTAGGTTTGGGAGACCCTGAAGGGTGTCCTTGGACTTGGGTAAAAATGATACATGTTAGGCCCGTCCTGAAGGACCCATTGGGGGTCTGGGGAGGCTTTTATCCCAGAAACTGTCTGAGAAATAATGTACTAGAAAATCTCTTTGAAACTTAGGAGAATTTTAGGGTACCCCACAACAATAACTCCCTACTCTTACTTAGGCTGAAAGGCGAAGAGAAGAGTAAAACATAAGTGGGTGCCTGAAGATGAACTGACTGGGGATAGGTTAGTGGATGGGACTACTCTCATTCTTGAGGCAAAGGGGGATGAGGGTACCAACCTTTTGAGATTGTTTTAGACTTATGAGAATTATTAGGATTGGTCGTTCGTCGCCGCTATGCCCCAAATTGTTCAACGCTAAGGAGCCTGAGAATTTGTATGTCCAGGGCGTACCTTCGCATATCGCTGGAGGGAGGACGTCGATATCTGTAAAACTTCTTAAGAGAGATCCAATCCTGAACGGGTGTGATTACAATCATCAGGCACCCTAGCATGAGGAAATGGAGTAGCATTGCCTCTGTCAACTACTCAAAGGGCAAGGATGATGATACATGATGGAATGTCCTAATTTCAAGGCTATTAGGGGAATGGATCACATTCTAATGTGAGAATTTATTCACACATTTATTGGAAATTGGAGATAAGAGGCAACGACGCACACAGGAAACAAAGCGACGACCAAGAGAATTGGAAGCGACACAGATCTAGCACCCAGCCATGCCAATCACTAATTTTAGAGAAGAATTATGAATTAATTTCCTTGATTGTTAATTTTTTAGTTCTTGAATTAATTCTTGGTTTTTAATTATGTTTTTCTAGAGTTTAATTATGATGATTTCTATTATCATGGTTGGTTGAATTTCTTCTTGTGGTACCTTGTCTCCCTGAGATAGCCCTCTTGGAGATAGCCCCTCCGGGAGGGTCGGATCCTTTCTCGGAGAGAGCCCCTCTAGGAGAATTGAGGTCTCTCGGAGAGATCTTTCCCCGAAGGGAAGAGTGCCCTCTCGGGGAGATCCTTTCAGGGAAGATAGCTCTCTTGGAGAGATTCTCTTCAAGAGGAAAATCACTTACCTACAACCAAACTTCTATAAAAGGCAAGACACAACACAATGGAGAGGATCGGAACATCTGGTAACCTATTCCTATTCTCTAGATTTTTTCTTTCCCAAGTCTTTACATTCCTTTCCATGGCTTTTCTCTTCCTGTCTGCGGACTTACTTATCGGAGGGTCTTCGCGGGAGATTCTTCCTACAAGCCTTCTAACCCTCATTTCAGGTAACAACCTTTTTGGAAGACGAGCCCAAGGCATCCGTATACTCTCTGAGAGAGCATATGTTCTCTTTCAGGCCATCAAAACACCTTCACGAAAGAGAACCTACTCTCTGCGGAAATCGACTTCCTCTCTTCGAAGGGTGTATCAAACCCTCTTCGAGAGGTCGAGCTAAGCCAGACAACCATCCCTCCGAGAGTCATGTCTCTCTCTTCGGGAGACCCTTCTCTTCGGGCGACCGTTCGTTCTCTCTACAAGGACCCCCTCTTCGCAAGTTTGCTCTCTTCGCAAGACACCTTTCTCCAAGAGGCCCTTCTCTTTGCAAAGACTCATCTCCGAGAGAGCTCGCCTGATGGCTATACCTTTGGTCATGGACATTGAGAACGACATCAAATGACAATTTCCCCCACTCTTAACAAATTCTATTATCATAGTTTTTTGGACTACAACAATTGGCGCCGTCGGTGGGAAACTAACAAAAAGCTAAAATGACCAGAAACTCCAGATCGACCGGTTTGGGAAGCCCGCCACATCCAACTTTGAGGAGCACTTTCTCCCAAATGATGGCTACTGGGGAACCCAGCCTAGTGTCGTGACCACAACCAATACTTGTCGTGCACCCTCAGGAACAAAAAGTTCACTCCGTACGCTTACCCCAGTTCGAAGACGGTCAGGCTATCGGACTGGGGGGCAATCAGATTGCCCATTTAGAAATAGACCCTATAGTTGAGATCGAGGTTCGAGGATGGTCAAAACAGGGAGAAGTACACATCACTGATTTGGGTGCAAAGGCTACAAGACAAGGGAGGCGAGCCCCACCCTTGGCTCCTACGTTCCTTGAGCTGGGCTTTTTGGGACAGTCATCAATTCCTTGGGAGAATCTGACCCCATCCCGAAGGGGAATCTCAGGACATTCTGGAGTGGCATCTCCCGTGGTACAACTTGTCGACTATGAAAGACTTTAGAAAAACTATGAGGGCTTAAGACATCAGAATGAGAAGCTGTAGAGGAGTAATGAAGAGAATACAAGGAGAATGCAAGGGATTACTGCCTTCCTATAGGAATTGATGCCTGAAATACACATCCCCTATGCAGAGCGTGACGAGATTAGAGGAAATAGATCTAGAGCACAAGGACAAGCCCTAAGAGTAGTATAATCAGGGATAAGGATTGGGACGCAAAGGCAAGGTGATAACGGCCCTAGACTGACAGACCCACCAGAAGAACGTGGCAGACGAGTGGGGGAAGGTCCCAACGTATGAAGAAACAATAGAGAGTACTCATAGAGGAAGAAGACACAAGACAGGGCTCTCTGTCTCTCTCCTTCTCAGAAAGAAGACACAAGACAGGGAACGTTAGACGCGACAGGCGTTAAGAAGCTCATAGAGGAAGTGTTAGAGCAGAAGTGGGTAACGGTGACGCCTAAAGAAACCCATACTAAAGGATTCCCCTTACTAGAAGAGCTCTAAAAACAACCAGTCCAGCCTGGATTCAAGCTACTTCAACTCCCCGTTTTCTTTGGGAAGAAGACCTTGAGAGGTACTTGTAGCATTTTGTGGCCATGACCATACTACATGGCTGGAACGAGGTAACCAAGTGTCGAGCCTTTCTCCTCTCCTTGGTAGGACATGCACAACGGTGGTTCATGGATTTGCCAGCAGTGCACATACAATCATTTGGGTAGTTGGAGAAGGGATTTTTGGAAGCATTCTCGACTTATGTGTCGAAGAAAAAGAGTGCAATGTACCTGATGAGCCTACAACAGAGATCGGGTGAACAGTTCAAATAATATATGGAACGATTAGGGGGAACCACTCATGAAGTGTGAGGTCTCCTGGTCGAGTTGGTGGCATCGGCCTTATTTAATGGGACTACTTACGCACCGCTTAGAAGATCCTTATCCTTTTCTGAGCCCAACTTTATGGCCGATTTATTTGCCTAAGCAGAATAGTACATTGTTCAAATGGAAATTCTGGATGCTTGGGAGGTAAAAGGAAGAAGAAGAATGAAAGACTCAGAGTCCAATCGGCCAGTAAAAAAATAGAGAAGGGTAGAGCCTGCAAAGACGTAGTTTCAAAGTTTCACCCCTCTTAGAGAGCGTAGGGCGACGATCCTCTCGACTATTGCACACACAGGTCTCCTCAATTTCCCTCCTCATTCCAAAGAACCCTTGGGAAGAAATGTGGAAGCCTTCTGCAAGTTCCATGAGTCCCCAAGCCATAACACAGAGTAGTGCCAAGAGTTACATAACCAGATCGAGTAGCTAATTTGAGATGGGAAACTTAATTGATTATATTTGACAAGCCGAAAAACCAGCAAGGCAGGGGAAATGGGCAAGGGAGAGGTAACCAAAAAAGACCCCTTCGTCTTAGAGATGATGGCCCAAATATGAGGGATAGTCGGCAACCTCGTGAAAGAGAAGGAGAAGAGAGCCCCCTAAGAGAACGTGCAGGACCGAGTACTGGAGCAGCATATAATGAGCCTACCATGATAAAATCAATATGATTTTAGGAGGAGAGAACATGGCTGGAGACTCTAATGCGACCCAGAAGACTTACGTGAGTTAGGCGCTACACGTGGACTCCGTGGCGAAGGTACTCGAGGATGAAGATCCCATTATTTTCATGCATGAGGACTAATGGGGTGTAATCTTGCCCCATGATGACCCGCCAGTGATCTTTGCAGTTATTGCCAAACACCATGTTGAACGTATTTTGGTGGATAATGGAAGCTCTGTAAATTTGCTGTATTGGAATTGTTTCAAAAAGATGCATATCGTGCATGACCGATTAAAGACGGACGTATCGTGTTGCCTTTGTGCAGTTTTATGGGAGAAACAATTTTCATTGTAGGGTCGGTCCAACTCCCCGTCACTTTAGAGAGCTACCCACAAGTGGTTACTAGGTAGGTAAGCTTTAGTTAAGACCTTCTCCCCCACTTATAACGTGATCTTAGGGCGGTCCCTACTCAACGACATGAGGGTAGTCATCTTGCCAGGATACCTCTTAATGAAATTCCCCACACCCAAAAGTACGGTCCATGTGAGGGGATGTACCGCCTCGCCTTTCCCAAGCGTGTCACTATGCTGGGGCTTAACATATAATTAAACATTCTCTTTCTAAAATACATTTCTTAAACCTCAAGTACCATATTTCAAAGAGAAACCACCAACATATAATTATAAACGTGGAAGTAATAATTGAAACCTGATATGGTACATAATCAAATTTATATTAATCATAACATAAGAATCTGTACCATAGTATATCTTCAAAACTAAATACATGGAGATTCATCATCAAAAGATAACAACTGAGTACCTCAAATAATCAAAAGATACCTCAATTAACATTAAAATAATATTACATGATCGATATCTTAAATCACCATTCGGAATACATAACATACTTTTAGATTATTAGACTAATCCTCAAAAGGGCATAAGATTAAAAACATATTCGTCTCTTCATGATGAAACAAAATACCAGAACCACATATTGAATCCATCAGGCACATCACCACGTGCTATCACATCTCAATCACTTCCATGCCTAAGTTACAAGTCCTATCTGGAACATTTGAATGTTCCAGGGGCATAACCCAATTAGAAGATGAATCTTCTAGTGAGGGTTTAAAAATAGATTCATGAATTCATGATGCAAATACATGAACGAGCATATGCCCTAGTGTAATTTCCCTAACCTTCTTACACGGTATGGAACCCTCGATAGTAATCCTGACCTGCTTTCAAAATACTCCCAAATGTTGTTCCATCATTATCCTTAGGGAATTGCAACTGCACTATCAGGGCAACATCTCAATCTCATGCACGAGTATCAATATGCTAATAATGTCGTGCCATGTGAAATCACGACTTTCCATGCAACAATATATGAACAAATATGAAAAAATGAACATACAATACATATAACTTAGCCACTTTCATGATTATCATGCTCAACATGGGAAAAACATAACATATATAAGCTTTTGGGAAAAATCACTCACCTGTTGCACCAAGTTCAAAACACCTCGAAAAATGTGTATCGCCTCGATTTTTGTGCCTGACCTCGATTTTCATGCAGAACTTAGAAATCACTTAATCTCGAGCCACAATGATCCTATAAGTCATGTTTATATAAGGAATACATCAATACCTCAATTTCTTCATATTTTCTCTATTTTTCTCCCATTTTCCTTTCTAATATTCCAAATAAATACTTCCTTAACTATTTTCCAAAATATTTTTTCACAACAATTCATAATATTCAATGAGGCTTGGTCAAAGATGGACATGGTTTCGTTAAGGGTATGAGAAATTTCTTTCCCCATCGCGGCCTTGTTAACGATATGTAGCAAACTCCGGCATTTTTTTGGTTACCCCAAACTTGGCCTATGCCACTGGGAGTTGGAAATGTCATTAAGAAGTAACCAGCGTGTATGATGGCTCTCATGTTATTGAGGGGTGATCTTCCCAGGATAACGTTGTAAGCTGCCGATGTGGTTTTCATAACCATGAAGTTGACCTATTGAGTGACACTACAAGGATGAGATCCCAGGGTAATTGGTAGCTGCACCATCCCCATGACAGACACTACTTCCCTAGTAAAACTATACAATGGGGAGAAAATAGGTCAGTGTTGGTCATGCACAATGTGCATATGCTCAAAGCAATTTCAGTATATCAAATTGATGGAGCTACCACTATACTGCTGATTGTCACCTTCCCTGAGTCGTCCCCTTATCGGACCACAGTTTGCCTTGGGTAACCTATCCTGTCGGGGCGGATAATAAGGTTTCCTCTAAGGAACTTGGCTAAGTTGGCCTTCCTTTACCAATCTCCCTACCTGTTTGTGGGAAGCATGGCAATTTTCTGTTGAATGACCCAGGCGTTGGTGAAACTAGTAGAAGGGTAGAGGTCCCTTTCCCTTTGGCTTCTCAGAAGGAGATGGAAAGCTAATAAGTCTTAATGGCGGGATGGTTAGCATTAGAGGTGGTACATACGTTTGTTGATGGTGTTTAAGAAAATCATCGGGTTTAGGGGCTTTCTTGTTTGTTCGCTTTCTTTCATCACCTATGAGCTATCCCCTTTTTCTAGTTCCCTCTTCAAGGTGCTCAGCCAATCCACAAGTCTGCACCACATACCTATTGGCACGAGTAAACAAATTAGCTAAAGTGGTGGGTTGCTTAAGAGAAAGAGACTCTTTGAGAGGCGCGAACGTGGTTCCCTACAGAAAAGATGAAACGGCCACCCCGACCGACAAGTCCTGCACCTTTAACATTGCATTCCAAAAGAATTCAATATACTGTCTTAGTGTTTTCCTAGGACCTTGTCAGACATTGAGGTAAGTGAGGGCCTTTTTCCTCGAGGCATGGGCAGTAAAGGCTGTGATAAACTTCGTTCATAGTTGTTCGTAAGAAGTAATGTATCTAGAGGGCAACCCACTAAACCAAGCATGCATGTACTCTGTTGATGATTGTGGGAAAACCAAACACATGGCAACGTCATTCCACTTGTAGAGATATGCTAAAGACTCAAATCCTTATGCATGAAGAATGGGATCCTCCCTCTTATTGTACTCAGATAGATGCGAAAGTTTAAACTTGAGAGGAAGCGCATGGCTGAGCACGTCTTGGAAAAAGGGTATGTGTTGTGGACATGCATCCTTAGAAATAGCTCTAGCAACCTTGCTTTCAAAAACTTCTTCAATCAGTTTCTTAATTTTCACCCCCATAAGATTGGAAGGGATCTAGGTTGGACATTCATTTTGAGCCCATAGGCGGAAGCTATGTTCACTATTGTTTCTTCTTACATAGGGGCTTTCGTAGGGTTCTTTTGTCGTTCTTCATATTGGGTTCCCGCGGCGGGGTTTAACTGCTATATATGATTTCAACTAGGCTAACGGTGGTTGCTTAGGAGGCGCTGAGGCATTAATGCAAACACCACCCAAACGGGTCTGAGCTTCTAGGGTAGGTAGGAGCATGCACAATAAACTAGATAGTTGCTGCAAAGTCTTTGTCTTTTTTTTGTCACTCTTCTTTACCTCCTCATATCTTTGCTCCAATTTCTAAAATTTCTTAAAGGAAGCCATAAAGGATTTCTTGGTTTTGGAGGGACCTGGTATGTTAGTCGGCATTCAACTGTACTTAGAGCCTCTGGGGCAGGTTGCCTCTAGGATTGAGGGCATGAGGGTTGTGTGTGTAAAAGGTGCTGGAGATGTTTGTTTCGTAGACCAGTTTTGTGTTATGGGGTGTTGACCGTTGGCTACCCAGCTTTCTTGTCCTTTTTGGGGTGTTGTTGGCTTTGAGGGGGGGGGGGTCTAACAAATGCTCATCTATGGTTACTTCACACTGAGATCCTCTAGTTCAGATATCCCTCGTTCCCCTAGCCATGGATCAATGCCTTTTTGTTTGATTTCCACAGACAAAGCCAAATTGTTGTTGCCTAATTATAACAATTAAATTTATTTATCTTGGGATCAGCCAAAGTAGAGTCCTTCACCATGTTAGGGGGTCCAAGATGCCATGAGCGAGGTCAAACAGATTTGGAATGGGTCAGGGCCAGAACCCGATGAGGTAGGAACTAGGATGGGTCCTCGAGGGCTTTTGGATATGCTGCCTGGATGGGCCTTCGGGGACTCAAGAGGAAGGGACCCTAATAGGTCTTCTGGACAAGGGTTTTTCGAGTGAGCTAGGATGGAGCTTAGCTTACGGTCACAAATGAAAGTTAGAAAGGCATGCAGGAGACTCCCCCACGTGGGCCCTCCGATGCCTAAGTCAGATAGTAGTGCGAAGTATGATGTATGATGCAAATGTATGTCTATTATGTGTCTCGAAGGGATACTTGTATTTCTAAATGGGTTTTAGAGAGAGATTGAGTGTCGCGACAAATGTATGAAGTGAGTCCAAAATGGTCTGAGAGTCCAAAAAGGTCTGTTTGTGCAAAAAAGTTTTTTGTTTGCCTTCAAAGAGGTGAATGTTTATAGACAAAGTAGTGAGACCCACAATTGAACTAGAAAACTCTTCTGGGGAGTGTCTTAAGGAGGTCTGAGAGTTTGGAGAAGTTTTCGGGGTGGGATACCCTACTGGCTATCTCTGGGTGGTCTCAAAGGGTGTCTTTAGACTTGGAAAAAAATGATGTATGCTAGACTAGTCCCGAGGGATCCATTAGGACTCTGAGAGACTTCTGTCCCAGAGATTGACTAGGGAATAATGAAATCGAAAATTACTTTTAAACTTAGAAAAATTTTAGTATATCCTACTACAAGTATCTTTAGTAATTTTGCTGACTAAAGCATTAAAGTGACATTATCCTAATTAAGCGTCAAGGCAATTAATTATTCTTGTTCCCATGTGTAAGAAGCGCAGAGCTAGATCATCTCAGAACAAGGTATGAACCTCGTAAGAGTCTTACAAAGTCAGTTGATGGTTGATTCCGACATCATCATTAGGCCACCATGATCATGTTAAAATAAAATCTTCAATATCAGTGATCATTAGAGTAATCAGTTGGCAAATTGTGTTGGGCCTCGCATATGATGACTCATATTACCACGTCATCTATGGCAAAGGGGGCTCGAGCTTCAAACCATGCCTATCTATCACCTCCCAAAGGCGTGGGTCACCATTGGAGTCCACTGTAGATTTGGGTAAATAAATACTTATCGCCATGCACTTCGCACCACTCTCGGCATTATCAAGGTAACTTAGCTGATTTTTCTTGAGGCCACAATAATTCCCTTGGTGGGGGGATCCACATGTGGTAAAAGTAGGATTTAGTTCAACCTAATCACCAATTTATCTAGAATAATTGGAGAATCGCATTAAAATTCAACATCTCATCTCTGATCACGAGGATTGATCTATCCATCTCGAGATACAATATTATTAAACAGGCAATGAAAACTTCAAATAATATAATCATCCCAGACAATCACAACTAATTCAAGCTCTTCTAGGGAACTCATATGTCATTCACAACAATCTAAAGATTGGCTAATGGCTCCATATGTAACGCCCCACTTTTCCAAATACACAACGATGTAAGATATAAGCTAACATCACTACGGGCGTTATGGAAACCCTTACCAACGGAAGCGTTGGATCGAACCTGAAAGCTTAATTAAAGCTAAAAAAAAAAGGGTTCCACTAGATTTCCTTTACAGGCGTAAGAAATGCATACGACCTTCAATACTCCATAAGACACAACACATCATAGCAGGAACAATGATAGGACACCCACACACGCACACACTTCTTACAACCTTGAGTATCCTAGCTGCTATTTACAATACAGCATTTGAAAACTTCCAAAATCCAGCAAGCAACTCTTACCATGTTCATATTACACAGTAACCCCGACTTACACCCTTAACAGCATAAAAGGTAAACCCAAGCCTTACATAGTGCTCAAACAACCAAAGGTTACATAGGTTCCATAGCACATGAATAACATAAAGTTAAGCTAAACATCGGCCTCCTTGCAGCCTTTTCTCCTGCTTGTCTCCAGGGTACCTGGCATGCTAATATATCTGGGACGTTGAATGTCCCAGGGGTATGAAACACCCAAGTTAGATAATGACATCTAAGTGAGTGAATCAAACAATGAAGTACATGCGTGCAAATGCAAAAATGCCATTATGAAATCCACCCCTGTGGTAGCAATGCCAAGGTGTTGCAATCACCCCCGCGGTCATCATAGTCACCCCTGGCTCACCGCAAGAGCACAAGTTCTTCCATGATGGCCCAACAACTAGCCACAGTCACCAACACAAACATGAAGTATGACAAAGCAGAAGGAATATGCATAGCCAAGGGAAAAAATGACATGTAAGTCACAAAGGCATGATATGCAAGCCAACACCCTCCCAATGAAGCCAAAATGACCAAGATGTATGAAGAGTATGCAAGAAACACTCACCTTGCTGATTTGGTAGCGCTAAGGTACTGTTCACAGGGTTCGGGAAGGATTTTCTGCAAAAATAACATAATTTCAAAACTCAAACCTACAATATTTTTATATGGAGTCCTAGGTAAAAATTTAAGGGCCAAGACTACAAAATTTGGGGCCAAGGGGGCCTCTCACGCGCCTTAACGCGCTGGGGAAAGGAGCCCCACGCGCTCTACTCGCGGCAGTCAGGTGGCGCGTGAGCTGCACGCGCCACCCCATCAGCTTTGACACCTAGTGGTTTTTTGGCCCGTTCTCTCTCGTCCGGACTCCGATTTGACTTCCGTTTGAACCCACACGACCCTTATTCAATTATCTATCGAACTACAGAAAAAAATTGAAATTACCTTGCTGTTTAGTCACTGTTTAAATCCTTTTACGGTGGCGGTTCAACTTTTCCGACAAAGCATTTTACCACTCTATTTTTGGGCAAAGGTTCTCCTCTCAACTCACCTCCTCTTTTCCTCTTGATTAATGGTGAGAATTTCCCTTCCAAGGCCTTGGTATTTATAGGCATTTAGGGCCAATCCAAGAGTGCCATGTGTCACTTGCCATGTGACACTAATTAGATAAGATTGTAATCATCACTTTTGTAGGATTGTGCCAAGTGTCCCTTGAGAATGGAGCCATTTCTCCCCCTTGCGACATGTGTTCTTTTAAACATGTGCCACCACATGTTAATTTAGTTTTTTCAAGATTCCTCATCATGAGATCTTAACTTAACTTCCAAGTAACCCAATGGTTGCTTGCCATGTGTCGCATTGGATAAGAATTTATCATGAGATTTTCCCATATTAAGCCACGTATTCATGGAGATTTGTGCATTCACATGGAGATTTAAGTGTTCACACTATGCTCATCATTATACCCATAATCATTACACCCTTAATCATTATAAGATTTCAACCAATCCAATTGTGACACCTAAGCACCCTCATCATGACTTCCCACATGCAACCAATCAAAGGCTTCCAAATATTATGCCAACTCATACCTTATCAAAACCTTTCCTTTGGGCTAATCATATCGCGCCACATGTTATCTTGATCTTTGTGCATAATTATTACTATTCATGTGCATCAAATGGGATGGTGCCACTTGTCCCAATCCTTATTTTGCCACATGTCCAAAACCATATTTGAATAGGATTTGGAATCCAAGGTTAAATCGGAATGTTATTTGGGGTCCACAGGTAGATTTAAATGTGATTTGAAATCCAAACCTTTCAAAGGCATATTGAAATAAACTTCGGGATCCAAATCTCTATTTGATTTGAACTTGAAATCTATGATACCTTGAAGAGATATTTTTAAGGTTTCAAGAACTACACATTGACCCAAACTTTTCGGATAATTTACACTTAGGCCCTTGCAACTTGGTCCCTGAGCCATTTTTAATTGTACTTTTTGGTCCCCAGAAAATGGATAAATTACACTTAGCACCCAAGATTTTGGATAAATTACACTTTTACCCGACTTCAGTATTTACGATTTTGCCACTGGTTCAGAACCTGAATTTTTCCCTCAAGGCTTCCTCAATTCCTTGAAAGGGCCTATTTCCTCAAGTATTAGAACCTAATAACCTTAGGTATTACCTTTTTTTTTTATTTTGAAAATCTGGGATGTTACACCATATCCCTTTTGAGAAATCAACCCCGAATGAGGCATCTCCACAAATGCATATTGCGCCCATGTCCTGACAATTTTTCAGTATAAAGACTTCAACCATGGTGGTAAAGAAGTTTAATTAACTTTTTGTTATTTAATTACACTTGCGACTTATCTTCATTTCAACATAAATTATTGACGAAAAAATCTTGAGAGTCAGAAAGACTTACTGACGGGGTTATCGAATGAGGACAAAAGGACAAAATTGCCTCCGTCCACTTTGCAAATTTGCAAAGTGGGCCATTACCCTGCTTTCTCCTCTCTTCTCCCCTCCCATGGCCATCGCCTTGTCGCTGTCCTCGCCTCGCCGTCGTGCCTCGCTGCCATCGCCCTGCCTCCTCGCCTCGCCGATCGTATCTGCATCTTCAAGATGTAGCGATGGTCGACGAGGCAAGGTGGCAATGGCAACAATGCAACGGCGACATGGCAGCAAGGCACGACGACTAGGCGAGGGTAACGGTGAGGTGACGACCATGAGAGAGGAGAGGAAAGAGCAAGGCAATGGCCCACTTTATAAATTTGCAAAGTGGGCGAGAACAATTTCATCTTTTTTACTTTTATTTTATAAGTCTTTCTGTCATTCTCTCTATCTCTGTAAAAGAACTCATTATTGACATAAACATCAGAGACTTTTTTTAAAATGTCCTTGGGTAGTCCTAGCGATTGTTTTGCAGAAAACAAGTGTCATCTCAACCTAGGAAATCTGACCAATGACTAGAAGGGGTAGTCCTAGCGATTGTTTTGCAGAAAACAAGTGTCATCTCAACCTAGGAAATTTAACCTAATACTAGAAAGGATTTAGCATGTAGTGTCCAAATCTTATTTGATGCAATTCTCATTTGCGTCAAAATAGTTATTATGATTTGAGTTTAGGTTTGAAAAGATAAATTTTAAATGATATTATCATCCATTCATTATCCACATTATATTATGTTGGAGTTACTTATTCCTAATTCATTTTTATAAATTAATGAAAATAAGATGACAATGACACAGTGGATATATCTATTCTAAAATTTAAGTAAGCCCATATTTTGATTTAAAGTCTTGAACTTTTTAAAATATATTTTTTTAAGGTTTTCATTTTAAAAACATCTATCAGTTATTTTTATTAGATATTATAATAAATTTAAAATTTAAACAAAAAACTATCATTTGCATTTTGAATTTAAATAGTCACCAACTTACACAATCATGGGTGAAAGGGAGTTGTATGGTACTTGGATCTAAAATATCTATATGTTCTATTACTTCAGATAACATTAGGATTATTATAATGGTATTGATAAGGCGTGAAATGTTGAGTCTGCCAAAAACTCCCTTCTTGTAGGTGCTTCCAGGACCGGCTTAAGGAATAGACCACTAAAGCCTATGCCTAAAGTCCCCAAAAAGGGAGGGCCCCAAAAAAAATTTCTGGCCCAACTTCAGCTTTTAGGAATCAATAGGCCGCTGACCACCAAGGAGGAAGATGGCGGTTGCCAGAGGGAAAGGCGATGACAGCAGAAGTCGGTCAGTTCATGCAGATGTACAGTAGAGACCAACGAGAGAGAGAGAGAGAGAGAGAGAGAGAGAGAGAGAGGTCACCTCGCCTCTCGGCTGCATCGTTGCTTGCTGCTGACTGTCGGCCTCCCGCTTGCCTCCTATTGCCAGACTACCATCTCTTTCCCTACTGGTAGTTGCTACCAACCTGCCGCAATAAATGTATGTGAGGTGAGTAAGGTGTGACTCGTGAGTGACTAGTGAGATGACTTTACTTTTTGACTTTTGAGTAAGAGACAGAGAGAGAGAAGCTTAGAAATAGAAGAAAGAAATGGATAACCTCTCTTGCTGGCTGGGCTAACATGGGGTTATTTTTAACTTTCAATTAGAGAAACTAGTGAGGATCCTAAAATAAAAAGTGAAATTATTTATTTAGTAACATATAAAATTAAAAGTTTTGAATTTTTATTAGGCGTGATTATTTGGTATGATATGTTGTTTGCAGTTAATATGGTTAGTAATATTTACAATGTGAAGATATGTATATTACTATTGTAATAGATCACCTGAATGTGTCTTTTTTTTTTTAAAAAAAATTTCTAAAGAAAATAGTTTTAAATCTTCTATGATTTTTATTAAAGAGATTGCAGAGTAAATGAATATAAAATTAAAGTTTCATGAAAAATGTACAATAAGGAGAAAGAAACAATTTGATGAGAATAAAAATGAGGGAGTTAAATTATCTATTGAAGAATCTTTTATAATTAATTATTTTACATATTTAGTTGATCATACTATTTTCTCTCTTTAAAATAGATTTGAACAATTTAAAATTACGAAGATAATTTTGGTTTCCTTCTAGAAAAGTTAAAATTACTTGATGATGATAATTTGTAGAAAAATTGTTTAAATCTTGAAATTTTCTAAAACATAATTTGCTCTCTAATATTGATGGTTTAAATTTAGTTTCAAAATTAAAATTTTAGAAGAAATTATAATCATAGAAATACAAACACCACTTGTGATACTAAATTTTATAAAAAAGGTAAATTTTTTTTCCAAATGCATGAATAACTTATAGAATATTATTAACTATTCCTGTTATTGTAGATTTAGCAGAAATAAATTTTTCAAAATTAAAATCAATAAAATATTATTTACGTTCAACTATATCATAAGAAAAATTAAGTAATTTGATTATATTGTCAAATAAAAAAGATTTACTTTCCAATTAGAATATAAAAATTTAATTAGTGATTTTGTATCTCAAAAAATAAGAAAAATAAATTTTTAATAATTTTATTATTTTTTAAAAAGCCCCTAAGTTAGTAATCGCCTAGGGCCCCACAACCCTTTGAGTTGGCCCTGAGTGCTTCTATCGTAATTATAGGTGACTAAGGCTGTGAACATTCTTCTTTTTTTTTTTTTGTTAGGGAGCCCCAATATTTATCTAATTTCATCATTACTCCTTCACTCTTTTCCACATGTCTGTTCAATATTATTTCCCCTCTTGTCCACCACTTTCTAACTTCCTTTCAAAGAAGTGAGAAAGTAATCAATGAATGTTTCAATGTGGCCAAAAACATTCTTGGAGGATTTTAATTGAGTCACCCCCTGATTAATAGCCTCAAGATTAGTAAATGTTCTCATGGCTAGCATTTCCATGGTCTAAACTAATCATAAAATCCTTTCAAGGTATATATTTAAATTCCACAAATGAACTAGTATTCTTATTATTTTAAACATCCCTATCCAAGTGACTTAGGCATCATCCGATGCCTAAGTCAAACAATAGTTCGAGAAGTATGAGAAATGTACACGTATGTAAGTGTCTAATGTATGTATGTATGTGGTGTCTTCCGATGCTAGATGTGTAACCGGTCATTTAGGGTATTTTCGGTGGGTTTTTACGGCATCCAACGGTACCTCTAGGTTCGGCCTGAGGAGTACTACAAGAGGGTAGGGTCAGATCGACCATTGAAAAATATTTTAGGTGGCCGACGACGAAGGGTTCGCCTAAGAAAAAAGAGCGCGTGCTGTACACGCGCAAGTTTCACATGCAGCACACGCGATTGGCGCATAAGGTATGTATTAAATCCAAAATTAATTTTATTATTTTTAGAAAATATTTTAGAAATTATTGTGGAGAAAAATTTGGGAAATACCATGAGGAAGTAATTATTGTGCAATTTTGGGGAAATTAAGATTTATGGAAAGTAGAGAAAACAAGTCTTGAGGATTTTGCACGCTATTCGGGATTGACACATTTTTTGAGAATACATGGAATTACTGTCTAAGGTGAGTGAGCAGTCTCTCTAAAACTTAGTATGTTTTATATGAGTGGATTGCCCTAAAACCCATGTGTTTTATATGCATCTCTCTGTGCACGTTTATTTCAAAATATTATGCATGTTATTAGGATATGATGTACTAGTATTGTGATATTTCACTTGGCATGATATTTTTCGCATATCGATATTTGTGTCGGGATGGGATGTTTCCGTGATAGTGTAATCGTAATTCCCAAAGGGTATTGCCGGAATAAGGTACAAGGGTCTTAGGATGACTGCCTAGGGTTTCGTGCTGGGCTGGGTTGGGTTGTCAGGAAAGTTACACTAGGGCATATGTTTATTTATGTCCATGCATCATACTTGAAACTGTTTATGACATCACTTAGATGATTCAACATCTAATTGGGTAATACCCTTAGAACATTCCAACATTCCAGATGGGAAGTGCAGCGAAGGTAAGGGCGTGATCGATTGAAGACCATGGGGATGCAAGCATGCTAGGCTATTTATTTTCTTTTATATTTAATGACATGTAATCATGATTGAGGTTTTCAGACGATGTCTATGGCTTTTATGATAATAGATTCATAGTTGTTATTTCCGCTGTATATATTTGTGCCTCATCTAGCTTAAAATTGTAATCTTGTTACCTATTTGGCAAGTTTGGAAATGTTGGAATTTCATCATGATGTTTCATTATAGACTTTGAGTGTATCAGAGTATGTACCTACAGATGGGAATTTTTTGTGTGTGGTATTTCCAGGTTGGTGACACGCCTGACAAGGTGGGGTGTTATAGTTGGTATCAGAGCCATGGTTAGTTAAGTTGTTAAACTTACCTGTAACTTGGTTAAAATCTTCAGTTGAAAACCTAGAATAGGATTACGGATTCTAAGAGACACTTGAAACTTAAGGGAAATAGATATGGAAACTCTAGGAAACATGAATTCGAGGTTTCTAATTAGAATTTATGTTTTAATAGCAAAGATGGTTGATAAAGGGCTGTTAACTCATTGGGCTTATAGAATCAATGCCCGAGATAATCCATAAGAGAAAGATGTTCTCCATTTTTTGAATGCAATGGAAGACATTATAGAAGATGTACCCCATAGTTATCGCCAACTAAAAGACCTGGCAGAATATTAGATTGATTATCTTATGAACTTACTAGAAGGAGAATGGAAGACTTTTGCTCAATGGATCTGGCAAAATGATGAGTTTGGAGCCTTTTATGAATTTTGTACAAGAATTCGGCTACAGTATGTGGATTTATATGAAGAAGTTGTGGCTGAAGGAGCCTTGGAAGAACACATCGGAGAGGATTTTGAAGGTGAGGATAATGTCATTAGCATAAGTTCTGATGATAAATCTCATGAGGATAAGGAAGGACCTCTGGCAGAGTCCGATAATGACGTGGGTTCTAAAGAGCCTTGGATCTGGAGGCTGAAAAACTAGTCAAGGAAAAGATTTTCGTGGTTATTTTTACATATTGTACTAGGATGCTATACTACAAAGTTTATATGAAATAAATGTTTCCTTGTTGAAAGTTATCACTTGAGTATATTTTACTTTTGTTTATCGCTTTAGATGGTGACCACCAGGTAACGAGGGAATAGGGCTCCCGTCACACCAAACCAAATGATTGAGGACAATGGTGACAATGAGATACATCACCGTAATCGCCACAATAGTGGTAGTACGGGGAACGAAGGACAAGTGAGGGAATCGGTAGCCCCAAAAGGATGAATGGACAGAATGGAAAGAGTCACGGAAAGCCTCATGACTTATGTGACTAGAGAGGAACCAACAAGACATTCAGAAAGCATGTTAGAGCAGTACTGTAAGCAACGACCACTCACGTTTTTAGGATGGCATATTCTTAGCATATTTTTTGGAATCTTAAAATATTCTCGTGGGCTCTAATACAGGTCTTGGAAAGAGGCTCCCAGGTTAGGCTCGAGAGATCCCTGAAAGGGTTTCCTATCTATGAGAAAGGCTCTCGGAGATCGTAGAATGCATGGCCAAACTTGAGGAACATTGGTAAACGAGATTTGGAGAACATGATTAAGTGGGGTGCACCCCACCCGATCACGGATTTAGTGGAGGCTTTTCCACTTGGTTTTGTTTTTCTTTTGTCTTTCTTCTTGCTTGGTTTGCTTGATAATGTGTTGTTCTGAAAATTTTTCTTCAAAAATGGGTTAATTTGCATTTTTAGAGGATAAGGCAATTCATGATTGAGTGAGGGTGCATCCCACTTGGCCATTGCTTGATTCTTAACTTTTTTTTGGCTTCCCTTGGGATTTTAGCCCTTTTGGTCTTGGATCTTCCTGGTTTGGATGGTTTTGGCTTGTGGGCCACCTGATCATTTGCAAATCACCTGATCCTTTTTAAGCCACCTGATCATTTGTAGCTCTGAAACTTGGATACTTGCTCATTTGAAACTCTACCACTCAAATTTCATGGACCTTCCCTCATTACTGGGCATAACAGAAAGATAAGAATGCATAACTAAAATTTGATTTGGCTCACTTGGTTATTTCAAATGAGATTATTAATCAAGTAATGAAATATTTGACTTGATCACAAGATAAAGTACATAGATGTACTCGATTATCTAAAAGATCTATTAGCAAAAAATGAGATACTTTAATACACATGACTTTGATCAAATGATAATAAGTTGAGCATAATTCTTGCTACTCAACTGAAAGTATTCCTTTCTTGATTAAAGTAAGATCACACAACAATACATATTTCATAGAAATACAGTTACCCAAATAAGATCACACATAAGTTAAATAACTTAGAATATATTTGATCTCTTAAAATACATCATACACATATGAATATTGCATATTTCAAATAACATTTTAAAAGATAGATAATCCAAAATTTTATCACTTTAAAACATCTAATCTCTTATTTGAGTGGTTGACCATCACTCGATTATCAGTATGAGAAGTTGGATTTTCAACAGCTAAATCAAATGCTGCTTGATTAAAAAAACTTTAAATCCTATAAATACTTGAATGATTTGTATCAGTGCAACAAACATTCAACTAATAAAATCTTAAATGTTTAAGAACCTTAAGAATTTAATATCAAACATCAAATAGGTAATTTAAACTCTATGAATCAAAGCTCAAGTACCATCATTTGAATATATGATCATTTACTCAAAGATATGATGTTTGACACTTAAACATCAGTTATGAAATATAAAACCCATTACTCTTAAACTTTGAGTAATGCTGCCACATATTTTGATCACTTAGAATATCAAGAGCTCCATATAACTCTCATGCATTATCTTTAGGATATCCGTAAATAGAAGCATATTAAAAAACATATCAATAAATGAAACATATGGATAAAACAATTTCAACACATATGAGAAAGGAAATCTTAGCAATCTTAACACTTATTAATAGGCAACTTTAACACATATGAGAACGTTAATATATAAATCATATTAAAAGATAAACCTATTGTAACATCTCACATCGAGCGATAAGAAGGACCAAATCAACTTACCCTGATGGACCTACGCAAATTTTTCAGGGGTCACCCATCATTGAGCTACCCTAGCTTAAGCATGCTTAACTCGGGAGTTCTTTATCCACATTTAGCACAAAAAGTATCCAGCTGGTGTTGTTTCTTTCTTTACTATTCTCGATATATATACTAGCTTCTCTAGAGTCCCTTCTTGGACATGACCTTGAGCTCTTGGGATATTACACCTATCAAGGTTTCTTGAGCTTATATATTCTCAACGCAACCTCAACATATATTCTATTAAGATAATCTTAACATATCCTTAAGCAATACGAGGGTATAACAATATGAGAACATTAAAGTTTTGCCATAAAACAATCATCATCAAAACATTCTTAACATCAAACTCAACAGCCTAGAATAAAACAAGAAGAATTTACAATTATATGAAGATTCATCATCAATTAAGATTTATTTAAAAAGTTAAAATTAAATTACAACCACCAAATACCACTTCAAAGTGAGCGTTTATTTAAAAATTTTTATTTTTTATTTACACATGCATATATAATACAATTAGCATAATAACTCTCAAACTCCTATGACTTACCTTTGTTTCTTTTGCTAAGTAGACTTAATAAGCTAAGTTTCCTTTTCTACCTATTTGGAGAAACATGACAAAGAAAAAGAGAGAAACATATTGTTTCCTTTGAGGGAAACTTTATCCTCCTTGAATTGTATTAATAATAGAAAGAAAAGTCACCCCTAGTAGGAACAACTTAACACAAAGATGTCTAAATTGTTAACTTTTCATTTCTTATGTGAACCTAGTCAATGTAAATTCAAGAAAAATGTAGAACAATATGGATTGAAGTGAAAAAATAGATCAACCAGAAGTTTATGTAGAAACCCCCCTCAATGCTAGGGGTAAAAAGCACAGGACCAGAATCCATTGAAATCTTTCACTATCAAAGAAATAATGGGAATACATGAGGGTCATCTCTAGTTATCAATAAATAGAGGCATATAACAATATTTTAACAAATATATCTTCAAGAATAACCACTCTTAGAAACCAAACAAATTCAATAAGACAAATAGGAGAGATCTGACCAAATAAAAACTTGGTAAACTATCACATAAATCTATTGACAAAGAACTCCAAAACCAATCTTGTAACGCCCCACTTTTCAATTACACAATGAAGCAATAAGATATTCATTATATGCTAATAATGACTTTGGGCGTTATTGGAAATCCTTTATCAAAGGAGCAAGGATCGAACCTGAGTCGCTAAATATCTAGGATTTCCATAATGTTACCTTAAGTCAAGGCCATAGAATAAACACACACACACGCGTCTTCATAACAACTATCCTATCTCTCAGAAATTCCAAACATACAACTCACACCCTTATAGAGTTACAAAAGCTTCATACATACATCCATACATTTTGTAATCTAAGTGTTGTAACCGCTATTTACAATACAACAGTCGTGCTACAACATCATATAAGACATTTCAAGAAGGCTTAAACAAAACATCCACCACCTCCTCGCCACTTGCTCGAGCTTGCACCTATAGCACCTGACACATCTATTATACCTGGGATGTTGAATATCCCATGGGTATGAAACACCCGAGTTAGATAATTACATCTAAGTGAGTGGTATAAGAAAGGAAACTATGCATGCAAGAGTAATATGAAGTTATGCCAAGAAATATGCAGAGATAAGTTTAAATCTCCCAAGATCATGTCAGTATAAAACTTCTCATGTGGTAACAAGGTCAGGGGGTTGCAATCACCCTTGCAGTCATCATGGTAGCTCACAGCAAGTGCATGAGATCATGGCTCATCGCAAGAGCACGAGATCTCCCATGATGTCCCGCAATCATCATGGAAGCTCACCGCAAGAGCATGAGATCTTGGCTCATCGCAAGAGCACGAGATCTCCCATGATGTCCCAACAACCAACCATAGATACAAATACCGAGATGCGTATAAAATAGACAAGATATGCTCAAAAGAAATAAAACATGACATGTAAGCCACCAACCATGACTTGTTGTATGACAAAGCAGAAGGAATATGAAATGCAAGCCATAAACCACGCATGAAAGCTGTCATGGTCAAACCCGATACAACAAAGTAGAAAGGATATACTCAAAACAAAGGGAACATAGACGTAAGCAACAAACCATCCAAAAATGAAACCCAAAAGTGACCAATAGGAATCAAGGAGCATGCACAAGAACCACTCACCTTGATTGTTTACCTTTCGGCTGGACTGTTTACACGCAAACTAAGGCTGTTTACTGTCAAAACATGAGTTCCCATAAGGTAAACATCAAATATTTTTATATGAAAGTGTGGTGATTAAATAAAGCATCATTAATGAAAAATTTCAGGGAAAAATGAGCTTACACGTGCCCTGAGAAGGGGCCTCACGTGCTGCCCCTATTTTCGGTCAGCTTCGCGCAGTTTCCGTATTTCGACTGTATCTCCCTCGTTTTAACTTCGATTCGACCCCCGTTTTTTTTTACACTCTCCTATTTCATCCCTCTACCCGATTATGGAAAGAAATTGGACTTACCTCACAGTTTTAGTGACTGTTATGCATGAACTTTGAGGTGGATCCGTAACTTTCAGCGGCCTGATTTCGCCTTCAATTCAGGCAGAGCTTCCTCCACTTTTTCAAGTAGAATTTCCCCTCTTTCATGAGCTACTTACCCCCTTGATTTAGTGGCCAAAATTCAGGCCCAGTGCATGCTTATATAGAACCTTTAAACTAATAGGATTGTGACACTTGGCCTAATAGGATGGTGACACTTGTCCTTGAGATTTGCACCCTAATCATGACTTTTCTCCCCTTGTGACAAGTGGCCCTAGAGATTTGCTCCTAATCATGACATATCAAACTTCTCAACGAATAGTTTTATGCCACGTGTCATTGGGATTTGAGCCACCATAATTACTTTTATCTTATGTGTTGGAAATGTATGCCCTAAAGACACGTTTTATTTAATTTATGGTAATGATGTTTCTTTTCGTCAGTTTATTGCACATATATTATATGCATTTTATTGTTGGAAAAGTGTCC
The DNA here is from genome assembly GCA_036245055.1 of Diospyros kaki. Classification (NCBI taxonomy): domain Eukaryota; kingdom Viridiplantae; phylum Streptophyta; class Magnoliopsida; order Ericales; family Ebenaceae; genus Diospyros; species Diospyros kaki. The sequence goes on from BSEG01000010.1 coordinate 10,671,338, forward strand.
ATGCTATTAAGTAAGTGATTCATGTGATGGGTCGTTCTTCACAGTTAGGCATGAATCATGGGTACTTAATAAGCAAGAAAAATATTACTCTTGATCTTTTGATAGAACTGGCCATTCTATCATGATAAGATCATTGTGCAATAGATCCTAATGGAGGATGGCTTGCCTTAGCCAGTAAACAGTTCGTTTACTCTAATTGTACAAGCGCATTTGGAATGCGTAGAGTGGACCTGTGATAGAAGCTAATGACAAAGTACTAATTATCATGGAGCTAGTCTATCACTGCTACTACGTGGACGAGTACTCTAATACTTGAGTATTAGTTGGTGGTTTGGTGAACCTAGAGCTGTATTCTTAGATTCACTGTAGGTGAGGTCTATCAAAGATCAATAACCTTGTGAGTTGGGAGTATGGTTTCTAATTAGCTAAGACAGACTAATACAAGATAGTTTCTGTGATTCACCCCCTTGTGATTGTCCAAGAATAATCAAATAATCCAGGGCCCTGGGAACGTGACTTAAGAGTGTGTGCTTCTGGGTAGCTCCCAGTGATAAGCAAGTACATTCGAGTAGTCACGGATTATTGGACTAGTGATCTAAGGATGGTAGAAATCATTTAGAGAGGTGTTAGTACATTATTCCTTTCTAAATGATGGGTGTTACGCAGAGGGGTATTTTCGTCATTACACTAGTAGGTTAAAGACATTGCTCATGCAAAATTATTCGTGGGGTCAGTGTTTGTAACACCCCCCTCTTCTAGAGCTGCCGGAGAGGAGGTGCTATGGGAAGTAAAATATAAAACTAACTAATAACTGAAATCTGATACCAATATAAACAACTCAATCAACTGAAATAAAACTCTGAGTTAACAATAACTGAAACCACAAACTATATCTAAGGAAAAATCCCTCAACTGAAACCTAAGTTAAACTTAAACTGATAAGACACTAAAACTAACAACTCCCAGACATCTTTAGTCTTGTGCGGCTCCACGTACACACACTACTAGACATTGCTGCTAGGCCCCACCTCTGGTACACCCCCGCTAGGACCTGGAATGGTGAAGAGTACAAGGTGAGCTACAAAGCTCAGCAAGTAAATAAACTAGAAAGAATAACTGAAACTGAATCGAAGAATATCGATACTGATGAATACTTACTGAACTTGTACTGAGGGAAACACTATCTGTTTGCATTTATAAATGTATTGCACATAAATGGTAAGATAAATGCAGGTATGCAACTTTGGCACATAGGCCCACATAACTATAAAACATACCTGGCTAATCTGAACCTGCAACATAAAAACTGTAAGCACGTAGAGTGGGTAGTATAGTATACCCCTAGCTCCCTGGTCGACATCAGGCGAGCATCTCATAACTGAGATATAACTAACTGATACTAGTGGGATCCCCGCGGACAAGCCGCCTGGCGCGCATAATGTAATGCTCACATAAATGCTAGCACACGAAATGTAGTGCTCCATATAAGGTCATGCTCAATGCTCATACAATATGTATGCACATAATCTCACAGAAATAATGCTGAACATGTCAGAATAAATGCTAAACATGTTATACGATCTTTACTAGGTTTATTGAGATACAAGGATCCTAAAATTTCTGAGTATAAGCATGGCATATTGGATTTTATCATATCTTGGCATAAAATTCAATATTTAAATAATTAAATGTTTAAATTAAATTTGAGACTTGCCTCAAGAATTTATTGGAAGTCATCTGGGTGCTATATGATGTTATTCGGATGATTGAGAAAGTCTAAGGAGCAATTCAAATGAAAAAAAAGAGAACTACAGCAAACTCATTCGAATGACTGAAGACTCATTCGAATGACAGAGACTCATTCGAATGAAAAAGAACTCATTCGAATGACAGAGACTCATTCGAATGAAAAAGGAACTCATTCGAATGATAGATGATAAAACAAAGGCTATACGGATCTGATCAAGGACTCATTCGAATGACTCTCAAATTCATTCGAATCGATTTTGGAATTTTCCAACTTTTGAACTGGCAAAAATCGACTCATTCGAATGCAATAGTAACCTCATTCGAATGAATTTATGGGTTACTCACGGATCATTCGAATGACAAAAAGGCTCATTCGAATGCTAGACTATACAAAGCAACAGCTTACTCACAACTTCAAGGACTCATTCGAATGACAAGGAAACTCATTCGAATGACAAACCAAACACACATACGAATGATACAATAACACATGACTCATTCGAATGACCAAGAACTCATTCGAATGACTGGCACAATACAAGGGAAAAACTTACGATAACACTGGAAACTCATTCGGATGCCTCAAAACACATTCGAATGATACAAGACTCATTCGAATGACTGGAATCTCATTAGAAATAAAACTCACGCTAACAGAGACCATATCTTGGATTAAAACTTATCCTCACTACACCATTCCGAAAGAAAACTTGAGAGAATAATCCCAATTGATATAGAAACAACTTAGGAATGATTTGATGATCACAGCTAATGAAAACATTGCAAAGAACATGCATGAACTGGCTGGAAGACTCACTGTAACGCACATATATATATATATATGTAAATGCATGCTCATACGATCTGATTAAATTGGAAATCCAAAACAACAGTCTTGGCATTCTGAGATCACCGTTAATATGATTTGAAGACCATATTTAAAAGATTAACGATCAAGAATCACATGTTATCTCCTTCCGGCACTCACCGTTCTACGGATATACATATACATACACACTGAAACTGATATGAATATGAACGCGATGAAGAACTGAACAACTGAGAATGAACGAACTTGAATCTGTAATGGAAGGAATTACAGATAGGATACTTGCCTTACAATAACTCTGATCGTATCAACGATTGCAACAAGAAAACTCCTACGCAACCTCACTGTTAAAGTTTCTTCAAACCCTCTGCCTCTTCTTCTCTCTTTTTCTTCACACGGCGTGAATAAAATTGAATGCTAATGGAAAATATATACTTATGAAACCCTAGATCTGACTCCTTATAATCTTGAAACCCTTCTCCTACCACAACTAGGAGACTTTAATCTCAATCCCCCTCGCGGACGAATTTCCATTCTCATAATAGCTTATTATTAATTAATTAAATAACAACTTCCTTAAATGACCCTCAAGTCCTTGCATTTAATTTCCCATAACATAAAAAGAATTAAATGCTATTTAAAAGCTATTTTCTCAACTAAAAATATTCTAAATTGCCACATTAAAATTAAATGGCGAATACTCTTAATTAATTACTACTATAATTAATTAACTAATTCCAATAAATACTAGGCCCTCTAACGGGTCGTTACAATTTCTCCCCTCCTTAAAAGAATTTGGTCCTCCAAATTCGTACCTGATTACTCGAACAATGAGGGGTAAAGACGCCTCATTTCTTCTTCTAATTCCCACGTTGCCTCTTCTGACGAGTGTCGCTGCCATTGCACTTTCACAAGAGGAATTGATCGATTCCTCAAAGTCTTCTCTTTACGCTCTAGAATATTGATAGGCATCTCTTCATAAGATACGTCTTCTCTAACTTCAAGAGCCTGGAAATCGATCACATGCTGAGGATCTGGAACATACTTCCTCAACATCGAAACATGAAACACATTGTGAACATGGGACAACTGAGGTGGCAAAGCTAACTCATATGCCAAAGTCCCTATCCGCCTTAGAATCTCAAATGGGCCAATGTAACGAGGACTAAGCTTCCCTGTTACGCCAAATCTTCGCACACCCTTAATAGGCATGACTCTTAACCAAACATGGTCGCCCACCTCAAACTCGAGGTCTCATCGTCGCTTGTCTGCATAGCTCTTCTGTCTGTCTTGTGGTATCTTCATTCTTGCTTTGATCGCTCGGATCTTTTCTGTCGTCTGCTCCACAATTTCAGGACCTAATAAAGCCCTATCTCCAATTTCTTCCCAACATATCGGCGATCGACATGGTCGTCCATATAAAGCCTCGTATGGTGACATTCCAATACTTGAATGGAAACTATTATTGTAGGCAAATTCCACCAAAGGTAGGTGCTCATCCCAACTACCTTGGAAATCTAGAACACACGCTCTCAACATATCCTCGAGAGTTCTGATCGTCCTCTCTGACTGACCATCTGTCTGCGGATGAAATGCCGTACTAAACTTCAACTGAGATCCCAATGCCTCATGCAAAGCTCCCCAAAAATGAGAAGTAAAACGAGGATCTCGATCTGATACCATGCTGGATGGGACATCGTGCAACCTCACAATCTCCTCAATATAAATTCGGGCAAATCTGCTCATTGGATAAGTCTTCTTAATAGGTAGAAAATGGGCTGATTTAGTCAATCGATCAACAATCACCCATATAGCATCATAGCCCCTAGTAGTCCTGGGTAAACCCATCACAAAATCCATAGCTATATTATCCCACTTCCACTCCGGAATAGGTAATGGAAGTAATAAACCTGCGGGTTTCTGATGTTCTGCTTTAACTTGCTGGCATATTGAACACTGTGAAACATAATTGGCTACATCTTTCTTCATACCACTCCACCAATACTGACGCGTTAGGTCATGGTACATCTTCGCAACACCTGGATGGATAGAATAACGACTCCTGTGTGCTTCATTTAAAATCTCTTGCTTAAGATTTCCATCATCGGGTATACAGATACGTCCCTGAAATAAGAGTGTACCACCACTCCGTAGAGTATATCCCAAAGGAGAAAATTTCTCGGTATCTGCCAAAATTCGAGCCAACTTTTCATCTTTTGATTGCTGGTTCTTGATTAAATCAAATAACTCGGGTTGCACCCTCATATAAGCGCAACTCATCACTGTACTATCCTCTGGGGCTGAGATAGATAGAGCACTCAATTGCTCCAATAACTTCCATTCTTGAACCATCATTGTAGCCATGGAAGCTCCTCGCCGACTCAAAGCATCGGCTACTACATTGGCCTTTCCTGGGTGGTATAGAATCTCACAGTCGAAATCTTTAAATAACTCGACCCAACGTCTCTGCCTCATGTTTAATTCTTTCTGGGATAGAAGATAGTGTAAACTCTTATGATCTGTATAAATTTCAACTTTCTCACCATATAAATAGTGTCGCCATATTTTCAATGCAAATACTACCGCTGCCAACTCTAAATCATGAGTGGGGTAGTTCACTTCGTGTTTCTTCAATTGCCTTGAGGCATAAGCATTAACTCGACCCTCTTGCATCAATACGCAACCCAAACCTGAATGGGATGCATCGCTGTAAATGGAGTATTTCTCTCCACTTCTTGAAATGGCTAAAACTGGTGCAGTAGTTAACTTTCGCTTTAATTCTTGGAAGGCACGTTCACACGCGTCATTCCATTCAAACTTCTCTCCTTTTCTTGTTAGCTTAGTCATAGGGGAAGATAAACGAGCAAATCCTTCAATGAATCGCCTATAATAGCCTGCAAGTCCTAGAAAACTTCGTATCTTTGTCACTGTTGTAGGCCTCGGCCATTCCATAACTGCTTTAGTCTTGGCTGGATCCACTGAAATTCCATTCCCAGAAACCACATGGCCTAGAAATTCAATTTGAGTAAGCCAAAACTCACACTTGCTGAACTTGGCGTATAGTTGCTCCTCTTTAAGCCTCTGCAAAACTAATGTAAGATGCTCCGTATGCTCCTCTGCATTAGGTGAGTATACTAGAATATCGTCAATGAAGACAATAATGAATCGATCTAGGTACTCACGTAGAACTCGATTCATTAAATCCATGAAAATGGCTGGGGCATTCGTCAACCCAAACGGCATCACCACGAACTCGTAGTGTCCATAGCGAGTCCTGAAAGTAGTCTTCTGAATATCCTCATCTCTAACTCGCACTTGATGGTATCCCGATCTCAAATCTATCTTCGAGAATACCTCAGCTCCTCTCAACTGATCTAACAAGTCATCCACTCGAGGTAAGGGATACTTATTCTTCACTGTTACCTGGTTCAATTGGCGATAGTCAATACATAACCTCAAAGATCCATCTTTCTTTCTCACGAACAATACTGGTGCACCCCACGGGGATGAACTGGGTCGGATATAACCCTTCTCCATTAGTTCTTCTAATTGGGCCTTTAATTCCTTTAGCTCATTAGGTGCCATCCGATAAGGAGCCTTAGAGATAGGCTGTGTACCAGATAGTAACTCAATAGTAAACTCCGATCCTCTCCGAGGAGGTAATCCTGGTAGCTCATCAGGGAAAACTTCTTAGAAATCTCGTACTACTGGTACCTCTGATAACTTTATCTTGCTTCCCTCGTCCGTGGTTACAAAGGCTAAATAAGCTTCACATCCATCACGCATCAGCTTCTCGACTTTCATCATTGAGATCATAGGAATCGTAGCCATAGGCTTAACTCCTCTATAATTAAGAACCGGTTGTTGGGGTAATTCGAAGTCAATAATCTTTCGCCGACAATCGACTCTTGCATAATGCCGTGATAACCAATCCATGCCAAGGATCAAATCGAAATCCTTAACATCGAGAATTACCAAATCTCCCACCAGCTTTTTATCATGAACCTCGATCTCACAATTCTCAAACATTTCCCTAGCTATCATAATCTTATCTCCCGGCGTAGACACAATCAAATGATATGGCAAAGAAATCCGAGAATGGGGAACATAACATATTGTGCGTAGTGCAATAAAAGAATGTGTGGAACCAGTATCAAATAATGCACGCACATCATGACCATATAAGGATAAAATATCTTGGATAGTCCCGTCGCCCTGCTCCGCCTCAGCTGTGGTAAGAGCATAAACTCTACCCTGCACCTGTCTATCTGCGGGCTGTGGATGCTGAGCTACTGGTACTGCGGGTATAGGTGCTCCTGGCCCTCTAGCTACTGGGGGCCTCTGATTCGCCTGTTGGCCTCTATTCTGGGGTGGTTGGGTACACCTGTTAGCCGTATGTCCTGTTTGTCTGCACCTATAACAAGTCACCTCCGGTGCTGGGAGCGCTGCTTGATTCCTCGGGCAATCTTTCTTCCTATGTCCTTCTTGTCCACACTTGTAACATACATTCTTTCCAGCTAGGCACGGTCCCCCGTGCTTCCTCCCACACTGACCACACTGTGGGTTATTCTCTGTCTTGTTCCCTTGCCCAGCTGTCCACTTCCTCTTCTTATTATTGTTGGACGATCCTTGAGATGTACCTGTGCCCTTCTTGGCTGCTTGTGTTGCTCTCCACTCGTTGCGATCACGCTCGATAGTATACGCTCGCTGGATTACTGTGGCATAATCCATGCTCAGAGCTCCTCCAAAAGCATGTCGGATGTCTGCACGCAATCCTCTCTGGAACTTGGCTGCCTTCCTTACTTTAGTGGACACTAATTCCGGAGCATATCGAGACAAGGCTGTAAACTCTGCCTCGTACTGAGCCACCGTGTTAGTACCTTGCACCAACTCAACGAACTCATAGACTTTCTGTTCCTTGACCCATGTTGGGCAATAAGCGTCATTGAACACCTGTTGAAACTCGACCCATGTGGGCTCTCGGTTGCCAAACCTTTGACGGGCAGTCTCCCACCATCTCTCGGCGTCGCCTCTAAACATGAACGTGCTAAGTCGCACCCGTCGATCATCCACACAACCGATAGATCGAAGATGCTTCTTTATCGATAGCATCCAGTTCTCTGCCGCTGCTGCATCTGTACCTCCATGGAATGCCGGTGAACGAAACGCCATGAAGTCCTTCAATAATTGACTCCCAGTGTCTGCCGCTACAGCTGGAGCTGTTGGGGCGTCTAGCGGATCTCTTCCACTGCCTTCTGCTTCTTGTGGTACTTGTGGTTGTCTCGCCTGATTCGTCACAAGAGTATCGACTACCCTCATCAAACCTGCCAACATGCCTCGCATCTCGGCCATACCCTGTCGCAAGTCACTACCAGACTCTCCTGGTGAACCTGGTATAGGAACTGGCACCTCGTCTGGCGTAGTAGCAGCCTGACTGCGGGTAAAGGGTCGTCCTCTTCTATCACTCATCTTCCTGCATCACCACTTAGGGTCAGAATACTATAAATTGAGCCACTTATCTAACTAACAGACACAAGTCCTAACTCTACCCAACATCGTATGTGTGTACGGGAGACTTCATAAAACACCGCTCTGATACCAATACTGTAACACCCCCTTCTTCTAGAGCTGCCGGAGAGGAGGTGCTACGGGAAGTAAAATATAAAACTAACTAATAACGTAAATCTGATACCAATATAAACAACTCAATCAACTGAAATAAAACTCTGAGTTAACAATAACTGAAACCACAAACTATATCTAAGGAAAAATCCCTCAACTGAAACCTAAGTTAAACTTAAACTGATAAGACACTAAAACTAACAACTCCCAGACATCTTTAGTCTTGTGCGGCTCCACGTACACACACTACTGGACACTGCTGCTAGGCCCCACCTCTGGTACACCCCCGCTAGGACCTGGAATGGTGAAGAGTACAAGGTGAGCTACAAAGCTCAGCAAGTAAATAAACTAGAAAGAATAACTGAAACTGAATCGAAGAATATCGATACTGATGAATACTTACTGAACTTGTACTGAGGGAAACACTATCTGTTTGCATTTATAAATGTATTGCACATAAATGGTAAGATAAATGCAGGTATGCAACTTTGGCACATAGGCCCACATAACTATAAAACATACCTGGCTAATCTGAACCTGCAACATAAAAACTGTAAGCACGTAGAGTGGGTAGTATAGTATACCCCTAGCTCCCTGGTCGACATCAGGCGAGCATCTCATAACTGAGATATAACTAACTGATACTAGTGGGATCCCCGCGGACAAGCCGCCTGGCGCGCATAATGTAATGCTCACATAAATGCTAGCACACGAAATGTAGTGCTCCATATAAGGTCATGCTCAATGCTCATACAATATGTATGCACATAATCTCACAGAAATAATGCTGAACATGTCAGAATAAATGCTAAACATGTTATACGATCTTTACTAGGTTTATTGCGATACAAGGATCCTAAAATTTCTGAGTATAAGCATGGCATATTGGATTTTATCATATCTTGGCATAAAATTCAATATTTAAATAATTAAATGTTTAAATTAAATTTGAGACTTGCCTCAAGAATTTATTGGAAGTCATCTGGGTGCTATATGATGTTATTCGGATGATTGAGAAAGTCTAAGGAGCAATTCGAATGAAAAAAAAGAGAACTATAGCAAACTCATTCGAATGACTGAAGACTCATTCGAATGACAGAGACTCATTCGAATGAAAAAGAACTCATTCGAATGACAGAGATTCATTCGAATGAAAAAGGAACTCATTCGAATGATAGATGATAAAACAAAGGCTATACGGATCTGATCAAGGACTCATTCGATTGACTCTCAAATTCATTCGAATCGATTTTGGAATTTTCCAACTTTTGAACTGGCAAAAACCGACTCATTCGAATGCAACAGTAACCTCATTCGAATGAATTTATGGGTTACTCACGGATCATTCGAATGACAAAAAGGCTCATTCGAATGCTAGACTATACAAAGCAACAGCTTACTCACAACTTCAAGGACTCATTCGAATGACAAGGAAACTCATTCGAATGACAAACCAAACACACATACGAATGATACAATAACACATGACTCATTCGAATGACCAAGAACTCATTCGAATGACTGGCACAATACAAGGGAAAAACTTACGATAATACTGGAAACTCATTCGGATGCCTCAAAACACATTCGAATGATACAAGACTCATTCGAATGACTGGAATCTCATTAGAAATAAAACTCACGCTAACAGAGACCATATCTTGGATTAAAACTTATCCTCACTACACCATTCCGAAAGAAAACTTGAGAGAATAATCCCAATTGATATAGAAACAACTTAGGAATGATTTGATGATCACAGCTAACGAAAACATTGCAAAGAACATGCATGAACTGGCTGGAAGACTCACTGTAACGCACATATATATATATATATGTAAATGCATGCTCATACGACCTGATTAAACTGGAAATCCAAAACAACAGTCTTGGCATTCTGAGATCACCGTTAATATGATTTGAAGACCATATTTAAAAGATTAACGATCAAGAATCACATGTTATCTCCTTCCGGCACTCACCGTTCTACGGATATACATATACATACACACTGAAACTGATATGAATATGAACGCGATGAAGAACTGAACAACTGAGAATGAACGAACTTGAATCTGTAATGGAAGGAATTACAGATAGGATACTTGCCTTACAATAACTCTGATCGTATCAACGATTGCAACAAGAAAACTCCTACCAACCTCACTGTTAAAGCTTCTTCAAACCCTCTGCCTCTTCTTCTCTCTTTTTCTTCACACGGCGTGAATAAAATCGAATGCTAATGGAAAATATATACTTATGAAACCCTAGATCTGACTTCTTATAATCTTGAAACCCTTCTCCTACCACAACTAGGAGACTTTAATCTCAATCCCCCTCGCGGACGAATTTCCATTCTCATAATAGCTTATTATTAATTAATTAAATAACAACTTCCTTAAATGACCCTCAAGTCCTTGCATTTAATTTCCCATAACATAAAAAGAATTAAATGCTATTTAAAAGCTATTTTCTCAACTAAAAATATTCTAAATTGCCACATTAAAATTAAATGGCGAATACTCTTAATTAATTACTACTATAATTAATTAACTAATTCCAATAAATACTAGGCCCTCTAACGGGTCGTTACAATTTCTCCCCTCCTTAAAAGAATTTGGTCCTCCAAATTCGTACCTGATTACTCGAACAATGAGGGGTAAAGACGCCTCATTTCTTCTTCTAATTCCCACGTTGCCTCTTCTGACGAGTGTCGCTGCCATTGCACTTTCACAAGAGGAATTGATCGATTCCTCAAAGTCTTCTCTTTACGCTCTAGAATATTGATAGGCATCTCTTCATAAGATACGTCTTCTCTAACTTCAAGAGCCTGGAAATCGATCACATGCTGAGGATCTGGAACATACTTTCTCAACATCGAAACATGAAACACATTGTGAACATGGGACAACTGAGGTGGCAAAGCTAACTCATATGCCAAAGTCCCTATCCGCCTTAGAATCTCAAATGGGCCAATGTAACGAGGACTAAGCTTCCCTGTTACGCCAAATCTTCGCACACCCTTAATAGGCATGACTCTTAACCAAACATGGTCGCCCACCTCAAACTCGAGGTCTCGTCGTCGCTTGTCTGCATAGCTCTTCTGTCTGTCTTGTGGTATCTTCATTCTTGCTTTGATCGCTCGGATCTTTTCTGTCGTTTGCTCCACAATTTCAGGACCTAATAAAGCCCTATCTCCAATTTCTTCCCAACATATCGGCGATCGACATGGTCGTCCATATAAAGCCTCGTATGGTGACATTCCAATACTTGAATGGAAACTATTATTGTAGGCAAATTCCACCAAAGGTAGGTGCTCATCCCAACTACCTTGGAAATCTAGAACACACGCTCTCAACATATCCTCGAGAGTTCTGATCGTCCTCTCTGACTGACCATCTGTCTGCGGATGAAATGCCGTACTAAACTTCAACTGAGATCCCAATGCCTCATGCAAAGCTCCCCAAAAATGAGAAGTAAAACGAGGATCTCGATCTGATACCATGCTGGATGGGACACCGTGCAACCTCACAATCTCCTCAATATAAATTCGGGCAAATCTGCTCATTGGATAAGTCTTCTTAATAGGTAGAAAATGGGCTGATTTAGTCAATTGATCAACAATCACCCATATAGCATCATAGCCCCTAGTAGTCCTGGGTAAACCCATCACAAAATCCATAGCTATATTATCCCACTTCCACTCCGGAATAGGTAATGGAAGTAATAAACCTGTGGGTTTCTGATGTTCTGCTTTAACTTGCTGGCATATTGAACATTGCGAAACATAATTGGCTACATCTTTCTTCATACCACTCCACCAATACTGACGTTTTAGGTCTTGGTACATCTTCGCAACACCTGGATGGATAGAATAACTCCTGTGTGCTTCATTTAAAATCTCTTGCTTAAGATTTCCATCATCGGGTATACAGATACGTCCCTGAAACAAGAGTGTACCACCACTCCGTAGAGTATATCCCAAAGGAGAAAATTTCTCGGTATCTGCCAAAATTCGAGCCAACTTTTCATCTTTTGATTGCTGGTTCTTGATTAAATCAAATAACTCGGGTTGCACCCTCATATAAGCGCAACTCATCACTGTACTATCCTCTGGGGCTGAGATAGATAGAGCACTCAATTGCTCCAATAACTTCCATTCTTGAACCATCATTATAGCCATGGAAGCTCCTCCCCGACTCAAAGCATCGGCTACTACATTGGCCTTTCCTGGGTGGTATAGAATCTCACAGTCGAAATCTTTAAATAACTCGACCCAACGTCGCTCCATTTCATCCGGTAATCCGAAGGAAAAGTATGTTTCCTAGATTCTAATCAATACGAGGATAGTTTTTTTTTTTTTAAAAACGCTTTCGTTGCATGCTTTGATCCTCGTGACGGTCCTTCATTATGGCGCCATGTGTCCCATATAATCATTTCTATCCATGTGTTCTTTTCAAATGGTGCCACCTCATTATTACCTTCCATGTGTGGCTAATAAAAGCTTTCCACATGTCCCAACCTTGGAGGCTAAGTAATCTTGGAGGCTAAGCAAAGGACGTGGACTTGGACTTCAAAACAAATTTGATAAGATTTAAAATCCAAAGCTAGATTTGAAATCCATTTGAAATCCAAAGCTTTTCAAAAACTATATTGGAATATAAGCTCACATCCACAACCATTGTGTTAATACTCTTGGACTTGAGTCTTTCAAATATAGCACTGTCGCTTAGAACTTTTCGATAATTGCACTTTTACCTTGAGTTTTTTTAGAAACTACACCTTTACTAAGGCTAAAAAATTACGATTTTGCCACTAGTTTCGAAATTGTACTTTTATCTTAGAACTTTCACAATCCTTGGAAATGTCATTTTTCCCCGAACATTTGAGTTCAAAAATCTAGGGTAATACAAATCTCCATTATTCACATTGTAGAGTCATGTGTTGTGAACACGTTGACTAAATTTTAGCCAAATTGAATCATGATCGACCTTCAAACAATCTCTTGATCAAAATTGGACCATACGTCTTCAACACTAATTATGCACCTTTTGTTCTCCAATATTTCCAAAACAACTAACAACTAAAATGGGTAAAAAAAATCTTTTAGAGATTGCATTCTTGTAGGAAAAAAAAAATGCCTTTTGGGTCTTCCATATGAGCCAAACTCAAATGGTCTTAACTAGTAAACTAATATTTTCGGCCATCTCCGCAAGGGAGGGAGCCCAACTCGACAAAATCTCCCTCTTTTTGACTATGTTTTGAGATTTGTCATATTGGTAATAAAATGATAGACCTTAAGCTTTTCCCTTGTTAGTGCTGTTGTCAACATATCTAATCCATTGTTGATATGCCCTGCCAAAAGACCTGTGGAAGCAAGCCGCAACCCATCAACAACATTAAAATATAAAGCTTGCACTTGGGGATTAAATCAATTTAAATTATATGAGGAGCTTGAAGTCGAAGCCCGATAATTAGAATATTTAATTAATTAAAGAGTTAGTAGAGTCTCAAACTTAGTAATTGAAGTTGAAGCTCTACACGTGAAGGCACAATTGAAGCAGCATGAATATTATTAAACAATTGAAAGTGCACATAAGAGGAGATTAAATTGGAATCCAATCCATATATATAATCTAATAGCATGCAAAGAATTAGAAGCATTCTGAAGCGCACAGTGATTAAATAATTCAAAAAGTGAGAGATGAAACGGCCCACTTGATTTTGGTGGTGAAAACTGAGTGAGTCTCGATTGAACTGAGACCCACTCGGTTCAAACAATGGCCACACAAAGTGGCTGCCAACCGACTGGGTCTCAGTTGAACCTAGACCCATTCGGTTCCAGCAAGTGGCCATGCTAATGTGGTCACGATTGAGCAAAGTCTCGGTTATATAGAACTAAGACTTAATCGGTTTCAATAAAGGGCCAATTGGCCAGCTAAGGCCATCAAATAGTCTCGGTTCCTTTGAACCGAGCCCCCTCTTGTTTTAAATAGTGGCCACGCAAAATGGTGGCCACCATGGGAATAGTCTCAGTTCCTTTGAACCGAGCCCCAATCGGTTCATTTGAACCGAGTCTCAATCGTTTCTTTTGGGCTGAGCTGAAGCATTTGTACAGTTGCGATGCAAAAATGATAGCTGCTATGGAGATTGCCATCGTTTCAAAAGAACCGAGTGGCACTCGGTTCCATTAAACCGAGAGTCACTCGATTGTTATAAATCGAGGCCCACTCAGTTTCCTTCAACTGAGATTCGTTCGACTCCCATTACGCAGGATATTCCAAGAATATTCTTCTCTTGAAGCTCCCGATGACTGCCACGTGTCTTTTGGAAAATCCAAGATGGAGACCACTTTGTCGTCTTCAGACTCTCCTATAAAGACGAGGCTTCACTCCTCACGATGGGTATGTTCATTTTTCCTACCAAGACTCATTTTCTCTGTCAAATATGTACTAATTTAAGCATCAGAGTGTTTGCACGGGGTCTCCTATGCCTCTCATGGTTTGTTCATTTTTTAAGCCCAATTAGTTCCACGATCAATCGGTTCTCCTAGTTCAATTGGTTCCACGACTAATCGATTCTCCCAGTTCAATCGGTTTCAACCAAGACTCAATCGTTTCTCCGGTCAGTCTGTTTTAATCAGGAGGCAATCGGTTTTAATCAGAAACTAGTCATTTCTCCAGCTAGTCAATTTTAATCGGGAGGCAATCGGTTTTAATCAGAAGCCAGTCTTTTCTCCAGCCAGTTGGTTTTAATTAGGAGGCAGTTGGTTTTAATCAAAAGCCAGTCGTTTCTCCAGCCAGTCAATTTTTATCAAGACCCAATCGGTTATTTGAATAGTACTATTCATGAAAGAGTAACTATTCACCCATAACTATTCATTAGCATAAACATGAACATTTATGCACATATCAGTAATGTCATGCATTGGACATATTTCTCAAAATATTGTCTGACTTGGTTATTAAAGGGCCTGCACGGGGAATTTCCCCGCGTGGCCTTCTAATTGTTGTTGTGCCTACAAGCTAAATTCTGGATGTCTTGCCCTTAGCCTTGGAAGACAAATCTATTGAAGACCACCTCAAGGCCCCCACACCACTTGTCACATGAAGACCTTTTCTAGTACATCACAAAGAAGATTCTGAAGACTATTCTAGGCCCAGGCCTTGTTGAATTCCAACTCCGGCCTAATCCTGATCTGTTGAACCCTCGCGAATGACACTCTGGACCCTTGACATTGATAGATACTTTTGCCTATTCATCAACAATGAGTCATCTTCACGAGATTCACTAATCATTTCTCATTTGTATGATTACTCTTGGACACGGATATCGATTATGTATTTTCCCTATTACAAATTCATTGTTGTAACTTGGCCATAACAATTGGCGTCGTCTATGGGAAACACAACAAAAAGTCAAACAAAATACGCCATCAATGGCAAGCACCAGAGTCAATCAACAGAATATATTTCAAGGCGCTGAAATTTGTCCTCCTACATGAGACACAAAATCCAATGGGAGCATACCAGCTTCCACCCAACTTTCAACGATAAGGGAGCCTTCAGTCAACTCCATTTGACCCCTAGGAACAAGTGGGAGCCCAGTCACCCCTACCAGGTTCTCGACACTTGGTGAATCAGCACGAAGCTTACCTTCAACCTAGACCGTCACATCAGGTTCTTCCTACTGTCCCCTTAGCGGACTATGAGGCGTTGTGACAACAGCATATCGAAGGAATGTAAGCCCTACGAGATATGGCAGGAATACTTGAAAGTATGGTTCTCGATACCATACTACCCACGACACTGAGAAGGTTTATACCCGAAACAGTACCACTGAGGGAAACTCAACCAAGAGATAAAGAGATTGATTCTTATGAAGAAGCTACATCTGACACCCACTCTCGATCCTCACACTATCAAGGAAATTACTTAAAAACTCTATTGGGGCGTAAGTTGAACTATCAAAGAGAGAAAGGTGATAGGCAAAACTCGAAAGGAAAAAGATAACCAGAAGCCGTGGCTAGTATGCCCGCAAGAGGAAAGCAAAGTCCCATTAGGAATTCATCCCCAAAAAATAAAGGGGCTGGCAAAAATAACACTACAATGAGCATGCGAGACGACATGAACAGAGCGATAAAAGAAGTGCTGGAGCATAAAAAATTAATCCTGGCTACTAAGGAGCAGCCCAAAAGGAAGTCCCCATTCACCCGAAACATATTGGGGAAGCCACTGCCTAAAAAATTTAAGATGCCACAAATTATCCCTTATATTGACAAGGATGACCCCAAAGATCATGTTGAAAATTATGAATTGCTAATGGTACTTCACGGATGGGAAGACGAAATCATGTGTCGAGCATTTTCTCTAACTTTAGCGGGGCACGCACGGACTTGGTTCAAGGGATTACCTGATGGGTCCATTTCATCACTTGCACAGTAGAAAGTGCAACACACTTCTATGATCTCAATTCCCAAGCCAGAACTCCCTTGAAAAAGTGATCACCTAATTTGAAGTAGACTTGCGTGAATCAATATCTCCAGCTATCTTTGCATGTGTGTAGGCAACTAATACTAGTTTCTCATTACCAAAGCATATACATATTAGAAGTACCCCATAAATACTTCATTACCCACTTGATTACATCCCAATGCTCTCTTCCTATATTGGATAAAAAATAACTAATAACACCAATTGCATAGGTTATATCCAATCTCGTGCCTACCGTTGCATACATCAAGCCTCCAACAACTTAGGGATATTTTAATGTCTTCCTTTTCTTTCTCTATAGAAAGACTTTTGTGCTTAACTAAAAATGTGTAACAAAATGAGAGCTAACTATTTTATCCTTGTTCATATTGAAGCGTTAAATGACCTTTTTAATATATTTCTCTTGTGGCATATATAATTTCTTGGACACTTGATCTTGATTAATCTTGATGCTAAGAAGTTTATTTATTGGCCCTAAGTCCTTCATAGCAAATGATTGACTCAAGTTACTTTTTTAATTTGTCACTGAATTATTTTTTTCTAATAACTAATATGTGATTTGATGGAATTCATGTATGATGGTGCAGGTAAAATTAAAAATTTTATGTGTATCAGACATACACAGCGGAAGCAATAAATTCACACACAATACACAACTTGCATATTTAAGTAACACTTTATTTCATCCTATGAAATATAATAAATAAATATTCGATGTCCAATGTCAGGTTGGATACAGAAATTGTTTTTGTATCGAGACCAATTCCACATCAAGTCATGGTGGTCTTAGTTTATCCACACCTAGTGGGTAGTTTGGTATCACTCCGTGCACCTCTTCTTGTGCTAGCCTGTGGATTTCGTACCACTAGCATCCTTGTGTCACTTTCACCACATGATAATCATGCTCTTGTTAATTAAAGACAAAGGTAGAAATGGATAGAAGAAGAAGAGGAGGCAGAAGACAGAACAAAAGCATTGTTGTTTTTTTCAAAATACAATAATTGTGATTTATCGTGTGGGATGGTTGCTGGATATCTGTGGTTGGCTCCGGACGGTGATACTTTTTGAGAGGGTAGGAAAGTTGGCTTTGGGAGGTCAGACTCCTAGAGGGAAATTGACTTTGGGAAGAGGGCTTTTGGGAGGAGAATGCTCCCCAGAGAGAGAGAAGACAACCTAGGTAAGGAAGGCGTACCCTGAGAGAAGATAGGGCCGGGAGGGAAGGCTACTCCAGAGAGAATATGACTCTGGGCACGTGTGTGACTCTTGAGAGAAAATTGGCACAAGAAGAAGAAATGTTTTTAATGAAGTCTTGCTTGGGAAGGATGTCTCACTAGGAAGACTACCTCTATGGGAAGGACGTCTTTCTAAGAAGAGCCTCTTTGGATGCTTAGCTTCCGAGAAGAACATGGGTTCTTTTGGGAAGGATGGCCGTTGGCTTTTGAGAAGAACGTGGGCTCTTCTAGGAAGAATGGGTACTCCCTCCAAGTAGCTGTAATCACAAACAACCATTAGAAGAATCACAGGGATCTGTCACCCGCGATGACCCTTTGATGCTTAAGTCAGTAGTAAACGTAGATAATAAGAGATGAAACGCAGTAAAAACACGTAATTATGTATGGATATTACCCAATGTCCAAGTCCCTTTCTGTGTCTTATAACTACATATTTATAGGGCATGATTCTCGAGGATCTCAGACTAACCCTTATTTTACATCCTCAGGAACTCGAAGGGCCAAGTGTCACCCATCCTAGGAAGAAAGGTTGTCCTAGAAGATGACTTCTTCTACAAAGAAACAACGTGCTCAGAGAGGATCTCTCTCTAAAAAGGAACAATATACCTGAGGAGAATATCTCTCAGGGGAGAAATTGTCACCTAAGAAGAAACAACCTACCTAGAGAGGAACAACATACCCGCGAGGAATCTCTCTCCGGGGAGAAATGGCTACCCGGGAGGACTCTCTCACCTGGAAAAAATATCCTAGCTAGAGAGGACCTCTCTCTGGGGATGGACAACGTGCCTGGAGAGAACTTGTCCTCGAAAAGAAATAGTCTTCCCAAAGAGATTCTCTTTCTAGAGAAAAGCACCCTGCCCGAAAAGGATCTTTCTCTAGGGATAATCAACCTTCTGAGAGAGGATCTCTCTACTTGAATTTTTTTTCTATTCCTCCCCTATTCTGAGTGGTATAACAATTGTCCCCCACTCTTCTTTTCACCGTTGGGTGAAATGGAAGAGTAATTTACCTCTTCTTATTTCTCTGCATGCTTACAGAGAAACCACTGGCTCGCCCTTTGCCTGGGGTGGAGCGTCTCTCCTAGGAGAAGGCTCTTATCGGGAACACTGGTATAAGCTCGACAAGAACAACTTCGAAAAGAATGCCCCTATTATGAGAATAACATCTCTTTGGGTTGGATCTTTCTACGACTGTCTGCCTTTGAGAGAGAACCCTTATATAGATACTAGGTTTTATAGTGGTTATTTTCATGCTTTTATCTTTTGTTATCGTGCTTGTGTCCATGGAATTTTCTCTTGAACTTTTTTGATTTCTGGAATCATTCTTGAAACTTAGTCGATTCAGGTTTTCTATTTTTTTTCCTTGACTCTATTTTAATTTATTGGAATTCTTATTACATTTTCCCTTTTGGGAAAACAACCTCTTTCCAAGTTACACTATTTCTTCCCAAAAGAACTTTGCTCTCTTCAGAAAGAATTATTTCTTTCTGGAAGAACCTCATTTTTCTTCAAAAAAACTGACCCTGTCTTAGGGAGAAACTCCTATCTTCCCAGAAGAAGCCTATCATCTCTGCGAAAAAGCTCATTGTCTCCCCAAAAAGAGCCCTTTGTCTATCTAAAAGAACATCCAATTCTCTCATGTTAAGCTCAAGGGTAAGTAAATACAATTTTGATGATAACAAAAATATTTTTATCATATTAATGTATTTCTTTCTCATATAAAAAATTAAATTTATTTTGAATTAAAAGTGGGTACAAAGAGTAAATTTATTTTGAATTAAAGGTGGATTATCTTTAAACATGTTTTCTTGTTTTGATCATTTATGTCTTAAAAGTTTACATTTGAATTTTCATATATGGATAAATGTATTTCTTACTCATCCCGCATCGAGCGATAGGAAAGACTGGAACAACTTACCCTGATGGGCCTATGTGAATATCCCAGGGGGTCACCCATCCTTGAGCTTCCCCGGCTCAAGCACGCTTAACCCCGGAGTTCTTTACCAACATTCAGGCCAAAAGGTATCTAGGTGGTGTTGTTTCCTTCCTTACTTATCCTCAATATATACTACCATTCTCTGAGCTCTTGGGGTATTACAATGAATCCTTTTGAATAATTGGGTAGGCATGATGCCTTGCTAGAGGCCAATCTTGTCTTATGTGTTCGTACCAACACATTGCCAACATATTCGGAAGCCTAATGAGTCATACTCAATAGGTATAGTCCCTGCCTTAAACTAGGAGAGCGGACGTATGGTTAAGTGGGACACTTCGCCATAAAGTTGTGCCGTCGCAGACGTAATGACGTCGATATGACGAGGGGTCATCATAAAGGAAAGAGTTTCCTAAAATGACAATTGATTAAATCAGAAAAAGTTTGTAATTTAATAATTTGGGTTAATTTAATACTTGGGGTAAATAGAGTATTTGAGCCAAATATTAAATAATAAATATTATATTTTGGTTAAATTAGATTTGAGCCAAATATTAAATATTAAATATTAAATATTTGGGCTTGAATTAGATTTGGGCAGAATATTTTATAAATGGATTTGGGCCACTTAATTATATTTCTAGTTGGACTTTAATTATATTTCTAGTTAGACTAGGATAAGCTCACTTAAGATTCTAGTTGAACTAGGATTAATGGGCTAGCCTAATCTATGTCCATTAGGGTTTAGGAAACCCTAGGAGGTTTGATCCTCTATAAATATCCCTTTAAGGGGTTACCCAAATGAAGATTTTTGATGGTTTTCAAGAGTTGAAAATCTGGTCTTTTTTTCATCCATACACAAGCCACTATAGGAGAAGGAGCTAGCACTCTTATTCTGCTCTCTTTGCCAACGGACGTGTGCCGCGTATCACGAGTTAAAAGTCAGACACTTGGACGACTCGGATCCCCAAACGACTAAAAAATCTAAAGGTTAGATTTATTTTATTTGTATGTGAATGATTTAATTTCGATGTTGATCCAATCGCCGGGATCGGGGTAGGGTTCAAAATTTTTGAACTACACTGCTTGCCCCGCAACGATCTTATTTACTTTCACTACTGCAATCGCCACATATTTAGATCATAAATTTAAGAGTTTTCAAAAGAGCTAAATTTATTAATTTTTGAAAACCCAATTCACC
Organism: Diospyros kaki; assembly: GCA_036245055.1. Lineage (NCBI taxonomy): Eukaryota > Viridiplantae > Streptophyta > Magnoliopsida > Ericales > Ebenaceae > Diospyros > Diospyros kaki. The sequence continues at coordinate 10,692,395 of BSEG01000010.1, forward strand.
CCCCTCTTGGGTATTTTTTTGGGTAACATTTTCACTTTTCCAAATTTTCAATGACCTTTTCCCTATCTTCATCTTAAGCCTTCGCCATTTTGGCCATAGTAAGCAGGAAAGTTTACTTCTGAGTATATGCCCTTGATGGTAGCTCTCGTCGATTTTTGATGGGTAGATGCTCAAACTTATTTAAGGATGACATCGCCCAGTTATCCCAGAACTATGGCATCCCTTCCACTTATCGTGCGAGGGTTCTCGGAATAGAATGAGAAGTGCATTGTGTCGGTGTGTGAGGAGGAATTAATAGTTTGTGAAGCTAGATTTCATCTTAGGTTCTGTCTTCCTCTTCATTCATTTGGTGTAGAATTTCTTCGTAAGAGTGGGATAGCCCTGACCCAGCTACACCCTAATGGCTATGCCTAGTTGGGTTTTTTTGCTTTGTACTGAGAGAGGGACATAATCCCCACGATTGATTTCTTTTTCTATTTTTTTTTCATTTCTGACTAGGGGACACCGTTACCATTTGTACACACTCCATATGACACATGTAGAGGACCATCTGTTTATAGGATCTCTACCTAAGGTGGATTACTTCGACTCCAAATGGATATGTTAGTGTTAGTGTCTTAATGCTAGATTTAGATGGCATATGGTGTTTATGTTTATGGGACTAATGATGTAATTTTTGCAATATGTAATAAAATATATTTTCATATTTAAGGTCATATCTTCATTCATATCTCTCCAATCATTAATATGAATGAGTCCTTAGATTTCCTGTTGAAAGTCTTATTCTTAAGTGTTAAGAATATGTGACAATTGACCTTTGTAATAAGGATGTCTTAACGGTTATTCCCAGTCCTTAGACTTCTCAGATGAGGACTATGATTAGTTGAGTATGGACTGACACATAAGATACTACCTTTGATTAGTATGAGATACTAATGATAAAGGATGGTGACTCGCATGCCATAATCCATGAGATGGATGTAGTATACATGTGGGTAGGTGTTAGTGGAACATTTATTGAATGTGACGCACGTGATAGATCACATGGCTTAGAGGATCTATGGTCTATCACAGGCTTCGATTGTGTTTTTGGTCCTTTGACCGGAGGTAACACAATTGTCTTGTGTGTCACTGCCAGGGATTTTTTGTTGCTAAGAACCATCCAGTTAACAGGTGGGAGATGCACTGTGTGGTCCCTGTGCAGTGGCACATGGAGGCAGGAGATTGCTAATGGTATCCATCGACATCCTGCTTCAGGTGAACATCCTATGCGATCAGTGGTGGTCTTGATTGTAGAAACCCCTGGCCAGGGTGCATTTGATTGGAAAGTGTTCCAATGTCGGAAAGAGTTCCGATGTGTCATCTTAATCTCACCACACCGATTTTGGCATAGTCATCAAGATAGTGAGTTTGATCAGTTCATGGCTCTCGTTCGATCGGGATGATAACCGATTGAGGGATTATAGTACACGAGAATTGAAAGCCCAAATAGGATCTATTCTGAAGTAAGACTTCATTATTGGTAGGATCACCTTGATATAATGCTAGTTGTCACTCAGGGTCTTTTGGGATACTTCGAGGAGATAGAGAGATCCTCGTTGTAGATGAAAAGTGTTTGGTTAATGTCAAGGTGGTTGACGTGTCCTGATTGCTAGTTAGTAGTGAACCTAGAAGGTCACACGCATATCCGAGTGTGACGGTTGACTAAGCGATTAAGGGAGAAACCGTCATTAAGAGTTAATAACGTTATCATTAAGAGTTAACGGATTGGGTTAAATGATTAATAAGGAGCAGTTGTCAAGAGTTGATGAGCATGCTGTTAAGAGTTGACGGGGACCTTAGTGTCATTATGAGATAATGAAACTGCTTTTAAGAGTTAATTGTGGGCCTGAATCCAATTTTTAAGAATTTTTAAATAAAGGGCCAAAACAGTCAATAACTTGGGCAACTAGTTGATCGGTTTTAAAAGAAACGGTCGACAGCTCCTAACGAGCGATCGACTAGTTCTGTTACAAAAGGTCGTGAATGCATGATCTTTTTGTCGTGTTTTACAACTGAAAGCGGGGCACATGGCGAGGGCGGATGAAGGGAGGACAACATGCATCCTTCTGGTCTCCTCCATGCCCTCAACTTGATTTGCATGTCCCTTGTCCATTATGAGAAGATTTGGACGGCTAGGGTTTTGGGTATTTGATATATAAGTTAGAATGGGAGAAAAAACAAAAAGCAATCTGGTGCCTTTGATTTCTCCCAACTGTAGCCCGAATCCGTTTCCTTCTAGAGAGCCTAAACGCTATTTGATTTACCCTACTACCATATCTCCTCTTGCTTTCCTATAGCTATTGTAGCTATTGTTCTTGATAATGAGACTATCAAGCTTGAGAAGCCATTTGATTTGAACCCATTTTAAGAGAGAGTAGTGGGATTCACTATCTCTTCGGAGTGTGGACCCAATAAGCCTCTCGTAGCTTCAGGGGACGGTTTCAGTTTAACTGAAAAGGAGTTTGGAAGCTGTCTTTTGGAGCAAGTGTTGCTGCCTCAGGTTGACATCAACCTTTACATCAGCCTTCAACAATTGAAAGGTATAACATCTAAACCCCCTATGGCATGGTTTAGATTGGAATAGCATATGGACATTGAAACAGTCTTGCAAGGGCGTTTTTGGTTTATGTTTTTGTTTCCATTTTATTGGTTTTTTGAAAAAGTTTTTAAAATCCTGTTAAACCCTTGCATTAATACTCCAATGGTTGGCATTCCTCTTCAGTGGTATCAAGCCTCGGCTTGTTTCCATGTCCTATGTAGTTGTTGGAGCAACGTGTGTGGGTTTCGGGTTGGGAAGGAAAGCAAAATGCTCTCTATTTTGAAGTTGCTACTTCTGCGGGTTAACAACCTTGAAGCAACCGATAGACAGCTCTAGGCATTGCCCTTTGGAAGCAGTCGACAGGTTGCAGAACCTGTCAACCACGTTGAGCAAAACCCAGAGACGGTTGATAGGTAGCTTGAACCTATCGATCACCTTGAGCAGAACGCAGAAATGGTGAACAGGTAACTTCAACCTGTTGACTGGTTGCAACCCAGTCTTGCTATTTTGGGATTTTTTTTTTGTTTCTATTTTTATAGAATGAGATTGTTATTATACAGAACTGATTAATGCTCATGATATGAGATATCAAGGACTCGAAAAATGATGCATATTACATTAACAAGGTTATTAATTAAAATCGCGATAATATTCAATGAGATTGAAATGGGAGGGTGATCATGGACTTGCACAATGTGATTGTGTGGATGTATGTATGAATGGATGAATGATTACAAGTATTTGATGGTCTGTAATAATTATTTTTCATTTTGTTTTGGGGATGTAATGAGACATAAGTCTCCTTGTATTTTCATTTTAAGTAGGAAAAATATATAGTACAAATTTCTTGTAAAATGAAGGAGCCATTAAGAGTTGGTGACCCAAGGAGAAAGAAGGCCGCAAGGAGATTTCCCATGAGATGGGTGCTGTCCGCTGAGTGTTTATTCCCTAAATGATACTATTGATTAAGTCCAGATGCTTAGATTTAATGAATAAGCTAAAAGTCCATGATTACCCCATTTTATATGTTTAGATTTATTCGTGTATGAGATACGTAAAAAAAAAATTATTGCATTTGCAAAGTGAAACCTCAAAATAAATTATGAATTTATTTTGAATGGATGGAGTTTATTTGTGTATGAGATACACAAAGTGAAAATTCTCCGAAAAATAGATTATGAATTTATTTTGTATGCATGAGTTTCTTTATGTATGAGATACATAAAGGAAAAACTTAAGTGCATGAGCAAAGTGAGACCTTTAAAATAAAGATCAAGATCTTTCCAAACGTTCAAACCAATATTAGATACGATAAATGAGATTTATTATGACCTTCCACCATCATAGGAATTCGTTGTTCAATTAGGTGTGCCCAACATACCACCAAAGCGTTGAGGGTGCATTCCATGAGAGTTGATTGAATATCCTAATTTAGCATGAGATGTTGCTGGTTACCCCACACGGATATGACTAACATGCCACCAAAGTGTTGAGGTTATAGACGTTTCAAGTGGATCACTGGCTAAGACGGTGGGTCTTGTCTATGTATGTCACTCTCCAACATACCACCAAAGCGTTGAGGAACATGTGGCATATGGGTCAGTGGATTGAACCTCACATGAGATGTGATAGGCAAAGAGTTGTCTACTCAAATATGTGGGTATCCCAACATACCACCAAAATGTTGAGGGATATTCATGTAGGAGAGAACTCGATCACCCGCCACGAGTCCCCTCGGGGATTAGCATTTACCACCATGGGAAGTATGAGAATCAAAAACTTGAATAGGAGATGCCATTTGGTTTGAGACCGAAACTAAGTGGATTTTGCAAAATAAATCAATCTAACAATCATTTATTTATTTATGCAGCATTTTCTAAAATGGCACTTTCAAACCCTATCGTGCGTCTTTTGGACAAAAATACTTTAATTGGACCTAACTTCAAAGATTGGCTAGTAACCTAAAATTGGTTTTGGGTATGGAGAAAATTCTTGATGTCTTGGACCAACATGTCCTTGTATCTTTTCCTGAGGACTGCAGTGAGGAGGAATGGTCTACAAGGGAAGAAATAACGGATCAGGGTTTGAGGGATAGGACGTATATCTTGGCGTCTATGACCAATGAGCTCCAATGTCAGCATGAGCACATGACTGACGCTCATAGCATGATTTTGAATCTGCAAGAGCTCCATTGGGAACATAGCCGAACAATTAGATACAAGATATCTAAGTAACTGTTCAAGGCTAAGATGACAGAAGGCACTGATGTGGGAGATCACGTACTCAAGATGATCAATTTGATTAGTCAACTTGAAGTACTGAACTTCTACATGGATGCTGAGCTGTAGATTGACCTTGTCCTCTAGTCACTCCCAAAATCTTTTGCTTCATTTATTCTCAACTTTAATATGAACAAGCTTGAGTGCCCACTCCTAGAGTTGTTAAACATGTTGACAATTGCACAAGCCCAAATCAAAGGAAAGAGGTAAGAAGGAGTTCTTGTCACAGCCTCATCTTCGAGATCTTCTAAGAAGAAGAAGAGTTCTTCATCTAAGAAGAAGAAGCTCGACCTAAAGAGATAAGTTTCCAAAAGCAAGCACAAAGAGAGGGGATCAAAGGGAAAGTGTTTCCACTACCAGAAATATGGGCATTGGAAGAGGAACTTTCCAGAGTATCTCGCCATCTTGAAGGTTAAGCAGTCTGAGAATCAGGGATTAGGTACATCTTCCTGATATGTCATTGAGATGATCAACGTGATTGGTCATTCTCTAATTTCTTAGATTCTTGATTCAGGTGCAATTTCTCATATTTGTGTTTGTTTGTAGGATCTCGTGGAGAGTAGGCTACTTTAGAAGTGGGAAATTGTCCTTCGTATGGGAAATAAAGTTCTTGTAGAGCTATTAGCAATAGGGATAGCTTCTATTACTCTCAATTCTGGGCATTTATTTGATAGGAAATGCCAACTCTTAGTGTATCGATGCAAGGGTTTTTATTGTTTTTAAAATTTTTTCAAAAACATAAATAAGAACATAGCAAAAATAAGTTCAAGACCACCTTGTAAGACTTGGTTTCCCATGACCATATGCAAAACAAAATCAAACCCTGCCATAGTGGATTCAGCATATATACCTCATGGTGGTTTGTAGTCCGGTATAGAGGTTGGAATCTTCTCCAAGATAGCAACGGTTGCACACCAACAACTTCCGAACAGATAATCGGTTAAACTAAACCGTCCCTCGAAAGCATGAGGGGCCTAGTTAGTCCATGCTCCAAGTAGGGAATGAATGTTACTACTTAGCTTATGTGCTAACCAAGCTAAATGTAGGAGATGAAAGCTAAAAAAATTCCAAAAATTAATAGACTCTCTATTAGGTTCGACTTGCTACACTAGCAATAATGGAATCAAGAGCAAAATGAGAGTAATGGCCAAGACCATTCCAACTAGAATGAGAAGGATGAGAGCCTATAGCCAAGTGTTTTTCTCACACTTTCAATTTATCTCCACAATCACCTATTTATATAGGAGGAGATGGCCATCACATATTATAAATAATGGAAGTGCATTTTTCTTTTCAATAATATATCATATATATTATTTGAAGTGATCTTTCCATTTTAATAAAATATATTATATATATAACATATAATAGAAGTGCATTTTTCTTTTCAATAATATATCATATATATTATTTGAAGTGCTCTTTCTATTTTAATAAAATATATTATATATTATATATAATGGAAGTGCATATTTTCTTTTTCATATAATATATCATATATACTATATATTGGAAGTGCTATTGTCTTTTCTATATAATATATGATATATATTATATAGATAATAGAAATTCTCTTTTAATTCCCATATATTGTATTTAAATTAATTCTCTCAATATAATATAATATATGTATAACTATTATACATAAAATATTATACAAGAATTAATTATCCAATGAGAACCATTCTCATTATTAATATCTCAGTAAAAAAAAATCATTAACTCTTAATGAAGATTACAACTTTCATCGCTTAATTAATCACTACACTTGGATATACGTGTGACCTTCTAGGTTCACCACTAAGTAGCAATCGAGACATGTCAAACTCTTTGACACCAACTAAACACTTGGTCTACAATGAGGATCTCTCCATTTCCCAATGTAACTCGAAAGACCTTTAGTGACAACTAGCATTATGTCAGGGCGATCCTGCCAGTAATGAAGTCATACTTCTTGAGAACCTATTTGGGCTTCCGATTCCCGTGTACTATAATCCTTCCATCGATTAATATCTCGATCGAGTGAGAGTCATGGATTGATCAAACTCACTAACTCGATGGCTATGCCTAGATCTAGTGTGGTGTGATTGAGATGACACATCGAAACACTTTTTCAATCATGTGTATCCTGGCCAGAAATTTATACAACCACAACCACCACTGATCGCATAGGATGTTCACCTCACGTCAGAGGTCAACAGATCCCATTAGCAATCACCTGTCTCCATACGCCACTGCACAGGAACCACACAGTGCATCTCCCAACTAATAACCGAATGGTTCTTAGTAATGGAAAATTCCTGACACCGACATACAAGACAATTGTGTTGCTTCTGGTCCAAGGACCAGTAACACAATCAAAGCCAATGACAGATCATAGATCCTATCAGCCATGTGATATATCACCTACGTCACATTCAGTATATGTTCAACTAACAACTACTCACATGTTTACTATATCCATCTCATGAATTATGGCATGCGACTCACCATCCTTTATAATTAGTATCTCATAATAATCAAAAGTAGTAACCCATGTGCCAACCCATAATTGATTAATCATAGCCTTCTTCTGAGAAATCTAAGGACTAGGAATACTTTTAAGAAATCCTTAATCTGGAAGTCTTTGTCACATATTCTTAACACTTAAAAATAAGATTATCATTAGGAAATCTAAGAGCTCATTCATATAATTGATTGGAGAGTTATGAATGAAGATATGACCTTAAAATATGAAATTATATTTTATTATATTTGCAAAAATTATGTCATTAGTCCCATAATTACAATTTTCAAATGCCATCTAAATCTAGCATTAGGGCACTAACACTAATAGTATTAACTATTAAAGACTGCTTATATTTACCTAATGCTTTCTAGAATTTAGTGTCCATTCTTAGACTTGTGAGGGATGGTTATGAACTATCTTTTACTTCTTATGTATGTCAGATTCATTATTGTAATGATGTGGTTGGCATGGGCATTATAGTGAATGGTCTTTATATTTTAGAGTTGCAGAAAGTGCCAGACAGGGAGATGTAAATGTTGCATCCACTAATAACGAGAAGCGTTCTCGTGATGACAGTGTTGACCTTAAACACTTATGACATCTTAGACTGGGCCACATAAAAAAGAGAAGGATTAGCGAATTAGCCAAAAGATGATTAATTGATCCAGTAGGTTCTGAAACAGGGCCAACTTGTGAATCTTATCTTCTCGAGAAAATGGCTAAGTCACCATTTGTTGGACAAAGTAGGAGAGCTAGTGAGTTGTTAGGGTTAATCCACACAGATGTATGTGGGTCGTTCTCTATAATGGCAAAAGATGGTTATCACTACTTCATAACTTTTACTGATTGATTAATGATCAATTTTGTAAAAATTTTGTTATAATTTCACTCTTAGTTTGATCTTAAAATGGTTTAAATTGAATATTATTATGCATTTTGTGATTACGTGCAGGTTTAAAATATTAATATAAAAATATATATAAAATATATAAAATAAAAAAATAATAAATATAATATATATGATATATGGATTGCAAGCCTAACACAAGGAAGGCCTAAGCCCAAAACAAGGAAGGCCCAAGCCCAAAATTAAAGGCCCAAGTTGTGGAAGAATCTTAGATATTTTGTTTATCTTTGTATTTTTAAATTAGATATTTTGTTTATCTTCGTATTATTAAATTAAATATTTATTTATCTTTTTTATTATTAAATTATATAATTGTGTGGTCCCTATTGCGTCTTGTGGGCTATAAATAGCTCACTTGGTTGCATTTGTAACCATCCAATTTTTCCTATAATGAAAGCATAGTTGTATTCTTAGAATTTCTCTTTCAAATCTTCAACTTTAGTTTTTCTATATAGTTTTGTTCTTAGAATTTCTCTCTCAATTCTTCAAACTTTAGTTTCATATAGTTGTGTTATGTTATTCTTTTGTTATCTTTATTATCCATCGCCTATATGATCGGTTAAATATTATCTTTCAATTACTATCTCTTTATTATTCACCGCTTATATGGTCGGTTAAATATTATTTTTCAATTATTATTTTTTAATTTTCACTGCCTATATGGTCGGTTAAATATCGTCTTTCAATTATTGTCTTTTAATTTCCATCGCCTACATGGTTGGTTAAATACTGTCTTTTAAGTATTGTTTTTTAACTTCTGCAATTCCAATTCCCGTCATTTAAAATCTTGCCAATTTATTTTCAAATAAAGATGAGTAGCTAAATCCAATCTTGGGTTAAAGTAAGGACAGTGTCCAACGCCAATGATTCTCAAAGAAAGTTGTGCTTCAAATGTGTAATACAAATATGATTTAATTTGAGTAGTGTGCGTATAGTGTATCTTTGAGTTTGAATTGGAGCATAAGTTTAATTTAGAATTTCCATTCCACATATGGAGATTGCTAGACCTAGAAATGTTTTCATACCGAAACCCAAACGATTAATCTGTATCTATAAATTTTGTCTGTGGAATATAATTCAATTTATGGTAATTGCTTAACTTAAAATTTTCATGCCATGTATGGAGATTGCTTAAACAAGAATTATCATTATCTTGAATTAAAATTACTAACAAATCTGTGAAACTTAATTCAGACAAATATTACTGATCTTTTCTATTAAATCAGAAATTAATTTGTTTTGACACTGAATTTGTCTTGACCCAAGCTACTTAAATTCAATGTTAGTTTAATTTTAATTCTTGCTTTTAGATCATCTTAATGACCTCTTAAAATCAAATATTCTTTGATTTTTATTTTCAACCATAAATAATCTCCTTGTGAACCAATTCAGACTCATCGAAATATAAATTTAAAATTGTACTGCATGCATTCTCCCACACTGGCAAGTATAATCGCTCTACACCTGCTTTAATAAGAGGATTGATGTTTTATGAATTTGGTTGTAGTTTTGATGAATAAATGTGCAGGGTAGTGTAGCAGTCACTAATAACTTATCATGGTATGGTTATGTGTACTTGATGAAGTATAAGTCTGAATCCTTTGAAAAGTTCAAGGAGTTTAAGGCTAAAATAGAAAACCAAACTGCAAAGAGTATCAAGATACTTGATCAGATCGAGGTGGAGAATACTCGAGTACAGAATTCAATGAATACCTCAAGGCTAATGGCATTATATCCCAGTTATCTCCTCTTGCAACTCCACAGTTGAATGGTGTTTCTTAGAGAAAAAATCGTACCTTATTGGACATGGTATGTTCAATGATCGCCTTTACTGATCTACCATTGTCACTGTGGCGCTATGCTCTATACCCAACAATTTATCTCCATAACATGGCTCTTAGTAAATCTATTAAGAGTATGCCATATGAGATATGGACAGGAAGACAACCCAGTCTTTAGCATGTTAGGATATGGGTTTGTCTTGCCTATGTAAAGAAACTCAAGACAAATAAGCTAAAATCCCGTTCTAGCAAAGGAATATTTGTGGGATACCCTGAGCATTGCAAAGGGTACTACTTCTATTTTCCCAGTGACCAAGGAGTGTTAGTCAGTAGGGATGCCACATTCTTGGAGAAAGAGTTTCTTCAAGGGAATGACATTGGAAAGAAAATGGAACTAGAAGAAGTGTCTTCTGAACCATAAGTCGAGCCCAATGAAGAAGTTAATCCAAATGTAACAGGTCCCAGTACTGTCATTCCACATGAGACGCGTAGATCTAGTAGAGTATCTCGTCTTCCAAAACGATATGGTTTTGTGATGGAGGAGATACAAGAAGCGTTTCTATATGGAGATAGTGGTCAAGATGTTGATCCTACTAACTATGAAGAGGGGATGTCAGACATCGACTCTAAAAAATGGCTAGAGGCTATGCAGTCAGAAATGAAATCTATGTATTCCAACAAAGTCTAGACTCTGGTGGATCCTCCTGAAGGAATAGTTCCTATAGGGTGCAAATGGATTTACAAGAGAAAGATTGGTCTCGATGGGAAGGTGCAAACCTTCAAAGAATGACTGGTGGCGAAAGGATATCGTTAAAAACATGGTATTGATTATGAGGAGACATTTTCACTAGTCATGATGCTTAAATCCATCAGAATGATACTAGCCATAACAACACACTACAATTATGTAATTTGTCAAATGGATGTCAAAACGACTTTCTTGAATGGTTATCTTAAGGAAGATATATTCATGGAATTGCCTCATGGTTTTGAGTCTTCCAATGCATATCAAGTGTGTAAGCTTAAGAGATCCATCTATGGTCTCAAGCAAGCCTCAAGGTCTTAGAACATTCGTTTTGATAATGAGGTCAAAGAGTTTGTTTTCATTGGAAATCTAGATGAATCTTGTATATACAAGAAAGTCAGTGGGAGCGCATGAGCCTTTCTGATCTCGCATGTGGATGACATCCTCTTGATGGAGAATGGAATTAGCATGTTGATGTCAACTAAGTTGTGGTTTTCTAATAAATTCTCTGTGAAGGATCGAGGAGATGTGACCTATATCTTAGGAATCCACATCAATAGAGATAGAGCAAGGAGATTAATAGGTCTCTCTCAGAGTTTGTACATAGAAAAGATGCTAAAGAAGTTTAGCATGAAAAATTTCCAGAACGGTTTCATACCTTTCAGGCATGGAATACATCTATGTAAAGGGATGTCTCCCAAGATACCTGAAGAGATAGAAAGGATGCAAAAGATCCCTTATGCCTTAGCTTTAGGGAGTCTTATGTATGTTATGTTATGTACAAGACCTGATATCGCATATGCCATGAGCATCACGAGCAGATATTAGTCCAATCCAAGCATGCAACACTAGATATAAGTAAAGTGTATCCTCAAGTACTTGAGAAAGACTAAGGATTTGTTATTGATGTATGGAGAGTGTGATCTCTATGTTAATGGGTTCACAGATTCAGATTTTCAATCTAATATGGATGATAGAAAGTCTACATTCGGGTTTGTATTTGTCTGTAATGAAAGGGCAGTTAGCTAGAAGAGTTCCAAGCAAGAAATAACTGCAGACTCCACTACAAAAGCTTAATATGTTGCGGCATGCAATGCTGCAAAGGAGGCTGTTTGGATGAGAAAGTTCATTGCTAAACTTGAAGTGGTCCCATCCGTTTAGTTGTCAATATCCCTATATTGCGACAACAATTAAGCCATTTCACAAGCAAGGGAGCCCAGGTCTCACCAAAAGTCCAAACACATCGAGCAACGCTTTCATTTGATCCAAGAGATCATAGCACATGGAGACGTGCAGCTATAGAAGATCACGTCATTAGAGAATGTCCTAGACCCACTGACCAAAACACTACCATAGAGTCATCTTAATCGCCATCTTGAGAAGATGGGTATTAGATACCAATAGACGATATAATGAGGACTCGTAACTTGTAAATTAGCATTAGTGCAAGTGGGAGATTGTTAGTGTTGGTGCCTTAATGCTATGTTTTTATATTTAAGGTCATATCTTCATTCATAGCTCTCCAATCATTAATATGAATGAGTCCTTAGATTTCTTAATTGTTAAGAATATGTGACAATTGACTTTTGTAATAAGGATGTCTTAATGGTTATTCCCAGTCCTTAGACTTCTCAAATGAGGACTATGATTAGTCGAGTACAGACTGGCACATGGGATACAACATTTGATTAGTATGAGATGCTGATGATAAAGGATGGTGAGTCGCATGCCATAATCCATGAGATGGATATAGTAAACATGTGGGTATGTGTTAGTGGAACATTTACTGAATGTGACGTACGTGATATATCACATGGCTTAGAGAATCTATGGTCTATCATAGGCTTCGATTGTGTTACTGGTCCTTTAAACGAAGGCAACACAGTTGTCTTGTGTGTCGGTGCTAGGGACTTTTCGTTGCTAAGAACCATCCGGTTATCGGGTGGGAAATGCATTGTGTGATCCCTGTACAGTGGCACATGGAGGCAGGTGATTGCTAATGGAATTCATTGACCTCTGGCTTGAGGTGAACATCTTATGTGATTAGTGGTGGTCTTGATTGTAGAAATCCCTGACTAGGGTGCACTTGATTGGAAAGTGTTCCAATGTTGGAAAGAGTTCCGATGTGTCGTCTCAATCTCACCACACTGATTTTGGCATAGTCATCGAGTTAGTGAGTTTGATCAGTCCATGACTCTCACTCAGTTAGGATGATAACTGATGGAGGGAATATAGTACACGGGAATCAAAAGCCCAAATAGGTTTTATTCTGAAGTAAGACTTCATTCTTGGTAGGATCGCCCTGACATAATACTAATTTTTACTCAGGGTCTTTCGGGGTACTTCAAGGAGATGGAGAGATCCTCATTGTAGACCAAAAGTGTTTATTCAACGTCAAGGTGGTTAACGTGTCCTAATTGCTACTTAGGAGTGAACCTAGAATGTCACATGCATATTCGAGTGTGATGGTTGACTAAGCAATTAAGGTTGAAATCGTCATTAAGAGTTAGTGATGTTACTGTTAAGAGTTAATTGATCGGATTAAATGATTAATGAGCAGTCATCAAGAGATGACAGGCATGTTGTTAAGAGTTGACAGGGGCCTTAGTGTCATTATGAGATAATAAAAGTGCTATTAAGAATTAATAGCAGGCTTAGATACGATTTTCTGGATGTTTTAAATAAGGGGCCAAAACGGTGGACAGCTTGGGGAACTAGTTGACTGGTTTCAAAAGAAACGGTTGACAGCTCCTAACGAGCGGTCGACCGATCTTATTACAAAGATCATGAATACACCATCTTTTTGTCGTCTTTTGTAACCGAAAGCGAGGGCACATGGTGAGGGTGGACGGCATGTGTAACGACCTGTTAGAGGGCCTAGTATTTATTGGAATTAGTTAATTAATTATAGTAGTAATTAATTAAGAGTATTCGCCATTTAATTTTAATGTGGCAAATTAGAATATTTTTAGTTGAGAAAATAGCTTTTAAATAGCATTTAATTCTTTTTATGTTATGGGAAATTAAATGCAAGGACTTGAGGGTCATTTAAGGAAGTTGTTATTTAATTAATTAATAATAAGCTATTATGAGAATGGGAATTCGTCCGCGAGGGGGATTGAGATTAAAGTCTCCTAGTTGTGGTAGGAGAAGGGTTTCAAGATTATAAGGAGTCAGATCTAGGGTTTCATGAGTATATATTTTCCATTAGCATTCGATTTTATTCACGCCGTGTGAAGGAAAAAGAGAGAAGAAGAGGCAGAGGGTTTGAAGAAACTTTAACAGTGAGGTTGCGTAGGAGTTTTCTTGTTGCAATCGTTGATACGATCAGAGTTATTGTAAGGCAAGTATCCTATCTGTAATTCCTTCCATTACAGATTCAAGTTCGTTCATTCTCAGTTGTTCAGTTCTTCATCGCGTTCATATTCATATCAGTTTCAGTGTGTATGTATATGTATATCCGTAGAACAGTGAGTGCCGGAAGGAGATAACATGTGATTCTTGATCGTTAATCTTTTAAATATGGTCTTCAAATCATATTAACGGTGATCTCAGAATGCCAAGACTATTGTTTTGGATTTCCAGTTTAATCAGATCGTATGAGCATGCATTTACATATATATATATATATATATATATGCATTACAGTGAGTCTTCCAGCCAGTTCATGCATGTTCTTTGCAATGTTTTCGTTAGTTGTGATCATCAAATCATTCCTAAGTTGTTTCTATATCAATTGGGATTATTCTCTCAAGTTTTCTTTCGGAATGGTGTAGTGAGGATAAATTTTAATTCAAGATATGGTCTCTGTTAGCGTGAGTTTTATTTCTAATGAGATTCCAGTCATTCGAATGAGTCTTGTTCATTCGAATGTGTTTTGAGGCATCCGAATGAGTTTCCAGTGTTATCGTAAGTTTTTTCCCTTGTATTGTGCCAGTCATTCGAATGAGTTCTTGGTCATTCGAATGAGTCATGTGTTATTGTATCATTCGTATGTGTGTTTGGTTTGTCATTCGAATGAGTTTCCTTGTCATTCGAATGAGTCCTTGAAGTTGTGAGTAAGCTGTTGCTTTGTATAGTTTAGCATTCGAATGAGCCTTTTTGTCATTCGAATGATCCGTGAGTAACCCATAAATTCATTCGAATAAGGTTACTGTTGCATTCGAATGAGTCGGTTTTTGCCAGTTCAAAAGTTGGAAAATTCCAAAATCGATTCGAATGAATTTGAGTCATTCGAATGAGTCCTTGATCAGATCCGTATAGCCTTTGTTTTATCATCTATCATTCGAATGAGTTCCTTTTTCATTCGAATGAGTATCTGTCATTCGAATGAGTTCTTTTTCATTCGAATGAGTCTCTGTCATTCGAATGAGTCTTCAGTCATTCGAATGAGTTTGCTGTAGTTCTTTTTTTTTTTCATTCGAATAAGCTTCTATTTCATTCGAATTGCTCCTTAGACTTTCTCAATCATCCGAATAACATCATATAGCAGCCAGATGACTTCCAATAAATTCTTGAGGCAAGTCTCAAATTTAATTTAAACATTTAATTATTTAAATATTGAATTTTATGCCAAGATATGATAAAATCCAATATGCCATGCTTATACTCATAAATTTTAGGATCCTTGTATCTCAATAAACCTAGTAAAGATCGTATAACATGTTTAGCATTTATTCTGACATGTTCAGCATTATTTCTGTGAGATTATGTGCATACATATTGTATGAGCATTGAGCATGACCTTATATGGAGCACTACATTTCGTGTGCTAGCATTTATGTGAGCATTACATTATGCGCGCCAGGCGGCTTGTCCGCGGGGATCCCACTAGTATCAGTTAGTTATATCTCAGTTATGAGATGCTCGCCTGATGTCGACCAGGGAGCTAGGGGTATACTATACTACCCACTCTACGTGCTTACAGTTTTTATGTTGCAGGTTCAGATTAGCCAGGTATGTTTTATAGTTATGTGGGCCTATGTGCCAAAGTTGCATACCTGCATTTATCTTACCATTTATGTGCAATACATTTATAAATGCAAACAGATAGTGTTTCCCTCAGTACAAGTTCAGTAAGTATTCATCAGTATCGATATTCTTCGATTCAGTTTCAGTTATTCTTTCTAGTTTATTTACTTGTTGAGCTTTGTAGCTCACCTTGTACTCTTCACCATTCCAGGTCCTAGCGGGGGTGTACCAGAGGTGGGGCCTAGCAGCAGTGTCCAGTAGTGTGTGTACGTGGAGCCGCACAAGACTAAAGATGTCTGGGAGTTGTTAGTTTTAGTGTCTTATCAGTTTAAGTTTAACTTATGCTTCAGTTGAGGGATTTTTCCTTAGATATAGTTTGTGGTTTCAGTTATTGTTAACCCAGAGTTTTATTTCAGTTGATTGAGTTGTTTATATTGGTATCAGATTTCAATTATTAGTTAGTTTTATATTTTACTTCCCGTAGCACCTCCTCTCCGGCAGCTCTAGAAGAGGGGGGTGTTACAGCATGCGTCCTTCTAGTCTCCTCTATACCCCTAGCTCGATTTGCATGTTCCTTGTCCGTTATGAGAAGATTTGGGCGGCTAGGGTTTTGGGTATTTGATATATAAGTTAAAATGGGAGAAGAAAAAAATAGCAATCTATTGCCTTTGATTTCTCCCAACTGTAGCCCGAATCCCTTTCCTTGTAGAGAGCCTAAACCCTCTCTGATTTGCCCTACTTCCATTGCTCCTCTTGCTTCCCTATAGCTATTATAGCTATTATTTTTTATAGTGAGACTATCAAGCTTGAGAAGCGATTTGATTTGAACCCATTTTCGTTCTTACCATGATCTCCCTTACTCTCTCTATCTAGCACAAAGAGAGAGAGTAGTGGGATTCACTATCTCTCTAGAGTGTGGACCCAATAGGGCCCTCGTAGCTTTGGGGGACAATTTTAGTCTAACTGAAAAGGAGTTCAGGAGTTGTCTTTTGGAGCAAGTGTTGTTGCCTTGGGTGGAGATCAACCTCTACATCAGTCTTCAACAGTGGAAAGGTATAACATCTAAACCCTCTATGGCATGGTTTGGATTTGAATAGCATATGGACATCAAAACGAGTCTTGCAAGGGCATTTTTGGTTTATGTTTTCGCTGCCATTTTATTGGTTTTTTGAAAAGGTTTTGAATCTAGTTAAACCCTTGCATTGATACTCCAATGGTTTGCGTTCCTCTTCAGGATAATGGTGAATCCTCTGACGGGAGTGTGGTTCGTGCCTCTGAGCTGGCGCATAGATGTTCATAGGATGGCAAGGCCAAAGCTAAGACAACCGGTTCAAGAGCTCCAAGAGAAGTTCAAAGATGAATTGGCTAGACTCTTGCATGGAGGTCTATTGAACCTCCTAGACCTTTTTTTTTAGGACAAGTTAAGGAGGGTTGGTTGGGTACTCCACTGGCTTCTATCTTGCTTGGTCCTATTTAGAAGCATAGTGCTCGGATGAGACTTTCCCGGAGTTGGTTCTCACCCATGAGGTGGAGGATTTTATGCCCCTTGACTGGTGCAAGTAACACCCTCATGCAATGAGCCCTTCTTCCTACCTCGAATCTCAACTTGTGGATAACTTGGAGAATTTAATAGGCCCGTGGGAGCCATATCCTTTCCATCCTGACAGCGACGAGATGATTGGGGCCCTCCAAGATTTAGGCATTTTTAAAGAGGCAGCTTTGGAGCATGTTTCCTGTACCGCTAGAGAGGAAGAAAGTGAGATCCTGACTACTAATGCTAATCCTTCCACCTTCAACTCCACCTGAGGACCTCTTGCATCAGCTATCAGGATCTTCATCTCTTTTTCTTTTTCTTTTTTTTCGCAAGCTCTCTAATTCCTTTCATTTGAATAAAAGTTAGACTTTTGCTTTTTTGTGAAATGATATCATGCATGTTATATCATTCTTCTTATACCCGAGATCTTGTGGTAATGGTTTCCTGATTTACTGCTTGTGGGATAACTCTTAGGCTTGGGATTGTTGTGTGATGCAAAGTAGGTTGCTTAATTTTTCTTCATTGTTGGGCTATATGTGGGACAATGGGATTATCTTCCCTCATTATCGGGCTTCTTGTTGGGAAATGGGATTAGGTTTTTCTTGTTGTCAATCCATTGGCAAGACCATGAGTTTGTGATTGCCTCACTGCTGGGTTACATGCTAGACAATGGGCTTATCCTCTCCTCGTTTCTATGCCATTAGCAGGACAATGGGTTTGCTTTCTCCTTGTTGTCGAGCTATGCGCGGGGCAACAAACTGGTTTTCTCCTTGTTGCCGAGCCATGTGCAACAAGCTTGTGTTTTCCTCGTTATCAAGCTATGTGCAGGGCAATAGGTTTGTGTTCTCCCCATTGCCAGGCTATGTGCGAGGCAACAAGTTTGTTTTCTCCTCATTGTTAGGCTATGAGCAGGGCAATGGGTTTGTTATTGTGAGGAATGAATGATTGACCATCCTTTCCTCGTTTAAGCTGAGAAATAAAACAAGCATATAATTATAAATGTATAATGTTAATGCAATGCATAAGGAAACACAAACATTTTTTAACTTAGTTCAACCAAATGTGCCTCCATCTATGGTCCCATCTTGGGCTCTTATCATTATTTTCAATCACCATGTATACAATTCATATTTTTGGAAGAACAATACAACTTGAGGTGGTTCAAATTCAAAGTCTTGCGATTAGTTTTGCCTTGGAGTGTTTGAAGGATACAGGGGTTTGGGCTTATCATTTTTTGAATACGATATGGTCCTTCCTAGTTGGCTCGATGTTTCCCATATTTTCAAGGTGCATTAGTAATGACCAACTTTTTGAGTACCAAATCACCTTCCTTCAAGGGCCTGCTTCTTACTCGAGAATTAATTATTGTAACTCGCAATTCTTCTATGATATGTTGCTAGCCGATGGCAACTTTATCCCATTCTCTTCAATCAAATCAAGATTCTCTCTTAATGACTTGGAATTGCTAGAGCCATTATCCCTTTCACAAGTGTTCAATCTAGGCGATCTAACAGCCACTTCCACGGGGATCAGGGCCTTGTTCCATATACCAGATTGAAAGATATTTCCCCTGTTATAACCCGACTGATGATACAATAGGCTAATAGTATGGTTAGCAACTCATCAACCCATGTTTCCCTCACTTCCTCAAGATAGGTTCTCAAGCCATGTAGAATAGTGCGATTGCTAATCTCAGCTTGTCTATTATCTTGGGGATATACTATCAAGGCAATTCACAGTTGAATTCCCAAATTTTCATAGAAACTTCGGAATAAATCACAATCAAACTACTTTCCATGATCATAATTAATAATTCGTGGGATCCAAAATTGGCATACAATGTCTTTCTAGACCATATTCTCTATTTTCTTAGTGGTTATTGTGGCTAACGCCCCAGCTTCAATCCACTTTGCAAAGTAGTCCATAGCCATTAGGAGGAACTTTCTCTAGCTAGAAGGTTGAGGAAACAGACCCAGAATATCCAAGCCCCACCTACACAAACGGTATTGGCTAAAACATTTGTTGCAATTGAGATATTGGGGTAGATTGAATCAGAGTATGCCACTTGCATCTGTCACATTTGTTAAACTTTCTTAAGGTATATTGCCGAACAGTAGGCCAAAAGAAACTGGACCATATAATTTTAGTCGCTAGGGCCCTAACTCCCAAATGTTCACCACAAGCTCCACTATGAACTTCGGATAATGTGTATTTATACTCTTGATGGCCCAAACATTTTAGGAGTGGCATGGTGAAAGCTTGTTTGTATAGCGTCCCATTAACAATAGTGAACCATACACCCCGAGTCTTTACTTTTCTTAATTCACCAAATCATCTAATAGTTCTCCCTTTGTTAGAAAATGACAAAAAGGTGCTCTACAATCATTCTCCACATCGACACATGCTACTTCATTCTCCCCTATGTTGGGTTTTTAGAGAACCTCTACAAATATAGTCCTCCCTACCATCTCCTTGGTTGATGCTAACTTGGAGAGAGTGTTGGCTTAACCGTTAAGAGATCAGTTAATCTGTACCAACTGAAAGTTTTAGAATGACTGTGCAGGGGCTTTGACCTTTTGTAGATATTGTGTCATCATTAGCTTCCTTGTCTTGTATTTCCTATGGAACTATTGGACAATTAGTTGGGAATCGCTATGAGCTGTTAGCTAAGTCACCTCAAGTTTTCGAGCCAACCTCATCCCAGCGATCAATGCCTCATATTCAACCACATTGTTTGAACTGGGGAATGCAAATCACAGGGAGTTTTCTAAAACCTCCCCCTCTGGTGGAATGAGAACTATTCCGATACCACTCCCTTGCAAACGATAGTCCCATCGACAAACATCAACCATTTTGATTTGCTTTCTCCTTCAGCTTCGCTGGCGGGTGTTCACTCAACTATGAAGTCAGTTAACATATGTCCCTTGATGTCCTGCCTTGGCTAAAACTATATATCATATTCAATCAATTCAATTAACCATTTGGTAAGATAACCCATGCATTTCGGCCTTTGTAAGATACTTCATAGTGGTTGGTTGGTCAACAAGATGATAGTATGGGCTTGAAAATACAGCCTCAATTATTTGGAGACGTTAACCAAGGAAATAGCTACTTTTTTAGTGAAAGGGTATCTCATTTTATGCCTTTGCAGTACGCTGCTAACATAGTAGACTAGCCGATCAATCTGGTTTTCATTCCTTATTAGCACAACACTAACAACCTTATCACTCCACCCCAAATACAAATATAGGGGTTCCCCAACTTTTGGGAGTGTCAGGAGCAGAACCTCTTTCAAATACTCCTTTAAAGCCTTGAAAGAATTTTGGCATTATTTTGTCCATTCAAAACCTTTCCCAACCCTTAATGTCTAAAAGAATGAAAAGCTTCTCTCAGTTAACTTAGGCATAAATTGGTTTAGGGCTACCACCCTACCTATTAACCGTTGCACCTCTTTGAAAGATATTGGAGGGGTCATGTCTAATATAGCATGGATCTTCTTTGGATTTGCCTCTATTCCCCTCTATGTGATCATGTATCCCAAGAATTTTCCTGACTAAACTCTAAAGGCACACTTCGTGGGGTTTAATCGCATGTTGTATTACCGAAAGACTTCAAACACCTGGATAACTTTTCTACATGTGATTCTTGTTCCAATATCTTCACAATAATATCGCCAATGTAAGCTTCCATGGTATTGCTAAAAACCTTATTTACCATGTGTTGGTAGTGGCACCGCATTCTTTAGTCTGAAGAGCTTGACCCTGTAGGAGTAAGTACCCTTTTTTGTGATTCAAGATGTTTTCTCTTGATTCGGAGGATACATCATTATTTGGTGATATCCTAAGAATGCGTCCAAGGAACTTAGCAATTGGTATCTCGATGTTTCATCCACCAATCAATTAATTCAGGGCAATTGATATGAGTCTTTTGGAAATACTTTATTGAGATTAGTGAAATCCACGCAAACTTGCCATTTCTCGTTGGGCTTTTTAACCATTACTACATTTGCCAACCATTCAAGATACAATACTTCTCTTATAAACCTGACTTTCAATAGTTTATCCACCTCATTTTCCAATGTCAGTAGCCTGATAGCAGCAATATCCCTCTTTTTTTGACGAATAGGCTTAGATTGCAGATCCACATTCAAGGGGTGGCAAATTACCTCTGGGCTAATCCTAGGAATATCGACTGGCATCCAAGAAAAGATGTCAATGTTTTCCTTTAAGCATTTCACAATCTCTTGTTTCATTTCCTCAGGGAGTAGTGATTCGACATATGCTAGCTTGTCTGGTTCATCCTCACTTATGTCGTATGGCCTCTAGCTTTTCCACCGGCTGAGGCTTATGGGCAGTTTATCCTGTCAATGACTTATGCACAACTTTTTTTAGCAATGGATAGAGTTTCCCCACTCTTCTTTCCCTTTATGGATGACACATAACAAGTATGTGCTTTTCATTGATCCCTTCGGACCTACCCCACACCCTGAGTTGTAGGGAATTTCATTAATAGATAATAAGATGATATTGCTTCCCTCATGTCATTAAGCAGGGGATAACCCAAAATCGCATTGTATACAGTTGAGGAGGCTTTGACCACCATAAAGTTATCTTGTCGCGTTACATTTTATGGATCAGAAGCCTAGCGTATTTGGCAATTGGATTGAACCAACCACTAGAATAGCCTTCTTGGTGAAACTATATAGAGGAGAGGATACCACTTTCATTCGATCGTGGGAGATCCACATTTGTTCAAAGCAATTCTAATAAATAAGATTCACTAAACTACCACTATCCACTAGAATTCTCCCGATAGGATGTTTGACTATGAAAAATGAAATTACCATTGGATATTCATGGGGAACAATTATGTCTCCTCTGTCTGCCAGTGTGAACGTAATGGGTTGTTCATCTTTCCTAATTTCGATTTTGGAGTTAAATTGATAGGCTTGGCAGGCATAAGCAGTGTCACTAGCCATGGTTTCACCGCCTGAAATGACATGTATTTCTTAGTGAGTAGGTTTGTTGTCTAAAGGAGGGTCTAGCCTGTTATCCCCTCCTCTCTCTTGTTGCCTTTAGTTTGGTCTGTCTTGTGCCTTGGGTCTTTCTTCTCTCCTTGGAGGCTTTTTATCATTCCTCTCCTTTTCCTACACATACCTCCTTCAGTGTCCTTCTTGAATGAGTATTTCAATTTCATTTTTCAACTCTCGGCATTGGTCAGTGGAATGGTCACGAGTTCTATAGTATTCATCTTAATTTTTTCCCATGGGACAGTTTTCCCATTTTGGAAGTCAAATGAGGCCTTGATCCTTCCATGGTTGCTAATATGGCAGACTGGGGTTGAGTAAGCCGGGCATAGTAGTTGAATTGGGGCTTGGGTACATCCAATCTTTGGCCCCTCTCCTATCACCTATTGGGGTCTTCTTCACCATCCCGCTCCTTTCTTTTCCGCTCCCTGTCTTCACTGACTCCCATTATTCTCATCACTTATGTATGGAGTATGTACTTGTTTGCTTTTACAAACAGATCTGCTAAGACTTTAATGGGTTCAAAGATAGCAATTCTTGGAAGGAGGTCAACCGCGTCCTTTACAACATAGCAGATACTACCTTTTTGACCTATAAGTCATGAATTTTGAGGGTGGCATTACGAAATCTATCCATATACTGCCGAAGAGTCAATTTTACCTCCTTATCGGATACTGAGGAGATGTGTCGCATCCTTCTTTTTTTACTATTAATTATAAATGCTTTAATGAACTTTGTCCTTAATTGCTGAAATGATGAGATTGATGCTTCAGGTAAAATGTTGAACCAAGTTTGGGTGTGCCCTATTAGAGTCAGTGAGAATGCCTGACACATAATTTCACCGTCCCAACCATGAAGTATCATCAAAGACTTGTAATCCTGAATATGATCATCAGGGTCATCTTGTCGGCATAGGGGATAATTTACGACATCTTAAATTTTCTCTGCAGTGTTTTACCCATTATGTTCTCAGTGAATGGGGATCTCCTTCTTGGATATTCCTCCATGACTGGGACCAATCTTTTCTATTTAGGGACTTTCTTAACCACCCTCTTCATATCATCCTGCATATTCATTATAGTGTAATTATTTGCCCCTATGTTCCTTAGCATTGATCCCCTGGCGAGGATTTTTCTTCTTCTTGTAAGCGTACTTGCCACAGCTTCCTGATGTCTTCCTCTTCTTGGGCTTTGCCTATTACCTCTCACTCTTCGATAGTTTTGCTCATGCTCCCAATTTTATCATGGAAAGGTGTTAGTGCCTCACACGGGGGTTTTGGCCAATTTCATTGGTGGGGAAAGGACTAAGAATGGGTGTCAGGTGTATCTTCTTGATAAGAATTGATATCCTCATCTCTTTGTTAGGCTTTCCTTGATAGGGCAGCCTTTGGTATAAATCTCCTTAACGTTACGAGTAACGCCACATTGGGAGCTATACTTTGTAGTATCCCCACCATGTTTCGCAGTGCTTGCATTCCCTCAATATGTTGTTGTCACAATGCCTTATATTATACCCTAGAGACAGTGGAGGAGCCTACTGTGAAGGGCTAGGGTGGCTATGACGTCCATATTGATTAACTAGGTGTTGGAAGTTTGGTGGTAATCACGGAGTTCCAATTTTCTATTGGGGATCCAGGAGAGTTGACTAAATAGTCCTTTGTTACTGAGAGTCCAGCGGAGGGGGGTGAATATTGACACCTTGAGAGAGAGTTCATCAGTTCCCTCTAGTGCTTGCCATTGCTAATGATTTTTGCTTGAATTTTCATTTTGGTTTCCTACAAAAATTGCCAATTGTTGTTACCAAAAATACAACAATTAATTTGTAATGTGGGAAGTATGATCTTGACAATCCCTTGCAATGACCATTGCAATGACGATTAGGTGACTGGATAGCAATGATTAGGAGGCATGCTGATGAATGGATGGCTTGTTGATGAACGGATGCCCATTAATGAATGAGTGCCCTCTGATGACCGAGTGCCCTACCAAGACAAACAAACGGTTAAGGCCACGGGAGGATGTCCCCACATAACCCCTCCGATGCTTAAGTTAGTCTTCAATTGCTTGAGCACAAAAAATGGAGTTTGAGTATAAGAGTGAGCGTACCTGAGCAAGGAGGCGGTGCTCCTATTTATGAAGGAGGCAAAAAGGGACATGTGGCAACCGTCCTGGGTTTCTCGAGTGGCATATTCTTGGTATATTCCATGGAATCTTGGAATATTCTTATGGGTCCTAGGGAAGATCTAGGGTTCAGTTTGAGGAACACCTCGAGAGGGTTCGTCGCTTATAAGAAAGGCTTCTAGGGGTGACTTGTTGCATGACCATCATGACCAAATGGCCACTTGATCATCACTTTTACCACCATTTTGTTTGGATTTTCATGCTTTTTCTTGCTTTTAATTTTGGGTTGTGCTTCGACCCGCTTAGGTGTACTTGACCCAGATCTTCTTATTGGCTTAAGCCATGTCTGGATTATCTGATATTTGCTGGGCATATCATTATTTAATTTCTATTTATCATTCTTGGTTTGTGCAATTTGATCCTGACACTAATAATAAAAGAACCTTTGAAGATTTCTATGAATTTTTATTGAAAATTGTGTTAAAAAATTGAAGGTGTTGTTGCTAAGATATAACAATAAATTTATAAATATGGGATAGTCATCTTCAGGCCTTCGAGAGACTATAAGACGAAAAATAGTTAGGGGTGTGGGGTGCCTCCTGCGCAAGTCCTCATATGCCTAAGTCAGTCTCAACTAGAAAACAAGGAAGTATTTTAACAGCTTGTACAGGAATTCTTGCATACTTGGAAAGTGAGGGGTCATCCCCATTTATAAAAGCTGAAACTGATAGATGGGATAATATCCATATCTTTTGGGATCGTTTCCTCCAACTTTTAAGGCATTAGTTTCAAAAGTTAGTTGGCATGCTTTGACCAAGACTTCACTTGGAGGGTCTCCAGGAGACCTATACGAAGGGGTCTCCTAGTCCTTCGTAGTTTCCTTTTTTATCCTTTGAGCTTCCTTAGACTTGTTTATTCTTGGGTATAATTTTTTTACGAGTGGGTCATGATCTAGGAAACATCAGATGTAACGCCCCAAAAATTTTAAGAAAAGAATAAGTGGGGAAAGGGATTTATAATAATTAGTAATTTGTGTAATTAAGGTGATTATTTATGATTGGTGGGTTTAAGGAATTTTAAGGGAAAAATTAGAATTTATTATATTTATGAAAAAGGGTGTAACTGGTGGTTTGTGGAATTTTTAGGGTTAAAGTGAAATTTTCGAAAGCTGGTGACGGATCACCTTAAAAATAAAATGTGCACATTATGTAGTGAGGGAATTGAAGAGCAGATGGAACGCACACGTAGGAGGTTGAGGCTGGTCGCGGGATCGAGTCCAGGGGCAGGCACGCTGGGGGAAAATGCTGGTATTTTTTTTTTCAGCAGGGAAGGACGCCAAAATGACGTCGTTTTAGGAGGAAGGCCATGCACACAGCCGCAAGGCCAAGCGCAGCCTTGTCATGCCACACAGGGCCCTGTATGGCCCTTATCACGCTAGCTATTGCACATGTCACCACTAGCTACTACCACGTGTCCAAATTGCCACCAAGCCATTTTTCTCCCCTATATAACCCCCTAAGGCTTAAATTAGCCTATGAAATCATATGAGGCAATTGGGGAAGGAAAGAAGGAATAAAATTAAGTGATTAAAGTTTGTGGTTGGATTAGAATTAATAGTCTAATACCTATTTGTAATAATTCTTATACCAATTATTCTTAATGTTGCTAAAGGTGCTTTGAACCATGATATTGACGAAATCATGCACTTAAAGAGACTTAAAGGAAATATCTAAGGCAAGTTCCTATCACCCTCTTTCCATTTGGCTAGTTCTATATTCTTTTATGCAAGTTTCTAATTCTCTTGCAAGCTCTTATACTCTTAATTTACAATTCTCATTCTTTAAGTTTTGTTTACAAGTTCCTTATGGGTTCCAAAGTTCGTTGAAACATGTTATAATTTTATATCTAATTCGGTGACTTGGCTTGAAATCCCTTTCATTTACTCTATAATTCCTTGGGAATGATGTTTGTTGGCTAGGGTCAAATTTATGCAAGGTATTGTAACATCTTGTAAATAGGTTGGTTATGAGTTTTCCATCTTGCTCTATGTTTTGTAATCCTTGTGTGTATCTCAGGCATATTATTTGTGGTTGTGGTCTCGTTTATGGCTTGATGCATGTTGAGCATGAAGAGTTGGATGCATGGGGATTTGGGATCGTTGTACATATACATACTCATGAAATGGTTTTCTGAAAGTATATGGTACTTGATGCGCACGACAGACAAGATCTGCGGGGATATATCCTACAAATTGCAAGTGGGAAAAACATCAAACTTGTGGAGGGCTTCGACCCTATCCATATGTGGCAGACAGTATCGGTGGGGATATATTATATCTTGTAAATCGTGGGTGGGCAGAACGTTAGACTTGTGGAAGGCTTCATCCCTTTCGAATATGATTCTGATAGTGGCAATATCTGTTTCTAAACATGATTTATGGAAAGCATATCATGGGGATATTACAAACTTCCTATGGTTCAGTACCCTCCAGTGTTCTGGATATTCATGCCTCTATGGTTCAGTACTCTCCATCATTCTTGATATTCATGCCTCCTTTTTATTCTATTATACTTGTTGGGCCTTATGGCTCACATTTGCTTGCATCATTCCAGGAAAAGGAAAGGCCAAGGTCAACTTGAGTGAGATGATGTTGAGTTGGCCGGGTAGTTGGTGTATAGGGCAGTCCCAGCTGTTCGAGTCTTGAGAAGTCTGTATTTTTTGGGGTGCCGGGGTTTTCCTTTTGACTTTCTTTTATGTGTAAAAACTGCACTAGTGTTATCCATATGAATACTCATCGTGTTTCTGCTGTGCTAAATTATAGTGTCCTGTGGCTTGCTTGAGCAGGTTTTTGTCTCCATTTTGTCTTCTGGTTTCAGAGTATGTTTAAAAGGAAATTGAGGTAAATTTTAGGTCGTTACATTAGAAGGAAAAGATTAGATATATATATATATATATAAATATATACACACACTAAAATTATTCTACTTCTAAAAGGTTATTTCTAAACAAATAGAACTATTGAATTCTAATGGATTAATAATTATAATTTTTGAAAAACACAACACTTTTTGAAAGTCATATTTCTAAGAAAGACAACCTTTCAAAAATAAGTGATTCAAAACAAAATGATAAAATTAGTTTTGGATTATGCACTATAATTGTATTACTTCTGAAAGGTTATTTCTAAACAAATATAGTTGTTAGTTCTAATCGATTAACACCTATAATTTTTTGAAGACACACACCCTTTTTAGAAAGTCATATTTCTTAAAAGACAACCTTTGAAAAGTAACTAACTTAAAACAAAATGTTAAAATTAATTCTGAAATAGGCATCAAAGTTCCAATACCAATCTTTGAACCCAAACATATTTGTATATTTTTATGGAATTTCAAAATTTTGGCTATCACTCTAGTTTTTCTACCATAAATTATTCAAATATAAGAAAAATTGTCTCTATTAAATAAACCATTAAAAGCTCTTCTACTTCCAATGTAGGGTTCTTTTCCTTTCTACACTGACATACCAAGCTACTTAGCATCACACTTGACAACCCCCAACTTAACATGTCATATTAATTTGCAAGGAGGTTTATGCATTCAAAAGGTATCCTTTGATTTAATCCTTTTGTTACTTTAAGCATTTTCAGGATCTAAACAAAATGAATGGTGGCTAATTAGATTAATTAAATCAAGATTTTAAATGTTAGAATTGAAAATACAATATATATAAAACTTGCACAGTTTACTTAAGAAATTCTTTCAAATTTTCGCACTATTATGGGTTTCATGCTACAACATGATTTTGTGAACATTTCCAAAAGTTTAATACAACCTTTTGTAGCGACCCTACTTCTTGATAGTGTTAGTGCTTAAATGTTAAATTTACATTAAAAGAGATGAATGTATATGTCACTAATGATGTAATCTTGATAATAAATTAAATGTCATATCTTCATTCATACTCTCCATTTTTCTTATGAATGAGTCCATAGATTTCCTAATAGAGATCTTATTCTTAAGTGTTTAGAATAATGTGGCAAAGATCTTTAGTTTAGGATTTTTTAAAGGAATTCCGATCCTTAGATTTATCAAAAAGGGAATATGATTTATCAATCTGAATCAGTACATGAGCTGCTACCATTGATTAGCATGAGATACTAATGAGTATGGGTGGTGAGTCACATGTCATATTACATGAGATACAGATAGTAGACATGTGGGTAGGTGTTAATTAAACATCTACTAAATGTGACGACTGTAACAAATCACATGGCTATGATGATTAATGATTTGTTACTAGTTCTCGATTGTGTATTTGGTCCTTTGACTAAAAGTGATAGAGTTGTCTTGTGCACTGGTGTCAGGGATTTACCATTGACTAGAACCATTCGGTGTAAGAGGTGAGGATGCTCTCTGTGTGGTCTTTCTGTAGTGGTGTATGGAGGCAAATGCTCGATGATAGGTTCCATTGTCCTCCATTAGAATGGGGTGAACATCCTATGTGGTCTCAGTTGGTTGTGATTGGAAATTCCCTAGCCAGGGTGAGCGTGATTGGAAAGAGTTTCTAATGTCAGAAGTGTTCCGAAATGCTACCTTGATCACACTGTATTGGATTTGGTATAATTATTGAGTCATGTGAGTTTAATCAGTCTATGACTCTCACTTAGTCAAGATGTTGGTCAGTGGAAGGACTATAGTACATGGTAATTAAAGAGCCTTAATAGGTTCATCTGAAGTATAGACTTCATTGCCATTAGGATCGTACTGAGTCTTGACTAGAGGATACTCAAGATATTTTAAGATGCTCTGGGGATTTGGAGAGATCATCTTAGGTTGAAGTGTTTGACTGGCATCAAGGAGTTGATGTGTCTTGATTGCTACATGGCTATGAACCTAGAAAGTTATATGCACACTGAGTAATGTATTGGATTAGTGAACCATTTTTGTTTCTATGTTCCACTTCATTAAGAGTTAATGATGTCAGTTGCAGTTAAGTGTTATATGGATTGATTAATATGTATGGGAGATCGCTAAGAGTTGGCGAGGCACACTGTTAAGAGTTAACAGGGGTCTTAGTTTCATTAAAAGTTAGTGGAAAGGCTATTAAGAGTTTATAGCGAGGCCTAAGTGATATATGACAAAGAAATAGTACAAATAGTCAACTAGAGCATGAGATGGTCGACAGATTGAATTGATTGATTGGTCTTTTCATGCGGTTGATAGTTTTGAGCTTTTGCCTCCCTGCGTTTATGTTGCATCATAGCCTTAATTGCTCTTATGCATCATTTATTAGGAGAGAGAGATTGTAGAGGAGAAGCTTAATAGAGAAGGAAAATCGAGAGAGTCCCGATCAAGCCATTACAGCCTCTTTCTTCTTCTTGCTTGCTTTTTCTTTCTCTATTTGTGTTTAAGCTTGTGTTTTCTTCTTACTCCAGATAGCTTGCTAGGTTTCTCATTCTCCTTCTCCCATTTTGATCTACCCGTGAGACAGCCACAATGCAACCAAGAGAAACCCCAAACAACAACGGATCACCTTCATCATGGGGGACCTAGCATAACTCCAGTGAAGTGTTCTAAGGTAGCTTAGGTGTGGACAAACTAGGACCTCCACGATTGAGAAGGCGGGCTAATCACCCGAGTTGCAAGGTCGTGGGAGTAGCTTCTGACAACAAGCAAAGTAGTTGTAGGGTTGTGGCCTATTGGACAACTAGCTAGTGAAATCATCTGTAGAGGTATATTGCTAACCCCCTAAGGTTGGTTTTCATTAGATGCATATGGATGACTTAATATTGAGTCTTGCAAGGGTTGTTTTCGCTTTCATTGTGTATTATTTTGGTTTTGAAAATGTTTTAAAACTGGTATACCCTTGCATTGATCCACTAATAGTTGGTTTTTGGCCTCAGGACCCTGCTTCCTTTCACTTCCTATGTTCATATATTTGAAGTTCCATTTCATGCACTTGTTATTATCCATTAAAATTTTAGTTAGTGGTTAAACAAATAAACGTTAGGCTCTTGTGACAAGTCGTTAATTTGGAAGGGTATTAAACCCATTCCAATTTTTGTTACTTTTACCATATCTCTTGAGAGTCTTTATTGAGTAGAAGAATTTAAGAAGAAGAAGGTCTAACTCCGAGCAAATTTTCGAACTATTATGGAAAGGTTTGTAGAAAGGGGCTTCTTTAAATATCCCAACAATGTTGTAGGAGTTTCAAACAAAGCTTGTAGTTTAGGGGTGTGCAGGTGCTTAATGCTTTATACAAAAGGCTAGCGTGCAATGGCTTTCTCTGATAGAGGCTCGCTTCTTCAAGCTCCGCTTTTTGCTTTTCATTTTGGTAGTCACATTGTTTGACGACTTTACATACACTATAGTGATTACACTATCAAACAACAATTGTCTAACATATTCATGTTTTAAGCAATGTGATTAGATTTTTCATTATATATCTTACTCAATGCCTAAGACATTGTTGCTTAATTATCATAATAAAACAAATGGCTAGCATCAATTATGGCTACAACTTTAGAGTGAGTTATAAAAGTTTGTTTCTTAGAAGACCAACAAATATCCAACATCAGTATTCTAACACTAGAAAATCTATTGTGAAATATATCCAAATTCTTTATTCTTTTTGGATATCCAGGAATTCTACCATAGTTTTCCAATGAGAAATACTATAGAGTTGCTAGTATACTTAGAAAGTTTGCAAATGTTGAAAGTAATATCTAGCCTAAGATTGTATACATTAAATTGTCAGTTGCACTAGCATTCTCTAATTGAGAATCTGATCTTCCATAATACTCAAACTATTTAAATGATGCATTGTATGGAGTTTTTTTTTTTTTTTTAACGTAGGAATCTAAGAAGCCCGATACTTAAACCTTTGGCAAAGACCCTAATTTCCCCTTCTAATATGCGGGCAACCGACTAAACCGAGCAATCCAGCTGGGCTAGGTAAATATGGGTCGAAAACTCGTGCCCGTGGCCCCCTGTATAGCGCAGTGATATAGTGTCGCACCACTCCCAGGGATCGATCACACAACCTGGCAATATCCAACACCCAGATCTTGTGCATCTCTCTCTCTCTCTCTCTCTCTCTCTCTATATATATATATATATTAGCGTATACTCGTGCCTAAAGGCACAGTGTAAATAATATTAAGATTAAAATATAATTATAATTTATACATATTATGTTAAAATTTGTGAAGAATTTTTAACAATTTTATTTGTATTAAATGTTCTACAAAACTCAAATAATAAACAAACATATAAGATTTATAATGTTCGCTAATATATTGCAAATCAAAATATAAGAGCAAGTAAAAAAAAAAATTGTAAACATTGAACAAAAAATAGAAATTAAAATTATTGTATATATTTGTTAACGTTTTATAATAAAAAATTACTAAATTTATATAATAAAGCATATTAGTACGTGCTTTATAATTTGAATAAATTAAATTAAAAATTAAATATCAAACAATACATACCAGTCGCCGCTGGCCGCGGTCATCAACCGGCGCGGGAGGGGGGGGGAACCACAGTTCGGGGTCGGAGAACCTTGGGTTCTTGACCGTGAGTGGTCAAGAACTCTTGTGTTCCGGAACCTTGGGTTTTCAGACCATGCATAGTTAGGAATTATTTGATTTTTATATTATTTTAATTTAAAAAAATTATTGTGCCTAAAATAAAAAATAGAATTAATAAAATAAAAAAATAAAAATAGAATTAAAAAAAATAAATGAATTCTTTTTGAATATTTGCATCTTTAAGTAATTCAATATGATAGATTAACCAATTTTACATTTCTTTAAGTATCAAAGATTCAACACCTAAAGATAAAAATATTAAATTTTGAATTAAGTTTCCTACTTTGATATCATTATTTGAATAAAGTTTTACACTAAAAATAACATTTAATTATCAATGATTTAAAAAAGTGACTTTTATTTTGTTTGGAATTGAATCATCCATGTAAAATTCTAAATGTCAAATTCTTATACATTAAAACTTTAAAACTTACACTATTGGTGTTTTTTTATTTAAAACTTACATGATATTTCAAAACTTACACTATTGATATTTAGAATACTTAAAAATTAAGTATTAAATACTTTTAAAATTAGAATATTTAGAATGATATTCTTTAAGAAAAATTAAAAAAAAAAATCGTATTCTATGATACTCTTTATTTTACAGTGGTCTAGTAGACACAAATTATAATTGTAATTTTATCTTATTAACAGGCATATGTAAATAGACACAAATTATAAGTGTAATGTTTCTAATTTTAAATATTGATTAAGGTAATTTTATCTAAAAATATTTTTACTTCCTATTAATGTTCCTAACTTTAAATATTTTATCTAAAAATATTATAAGTGTAATGTTTTTAATTTTACTTTAAACTTTAAATATCGATTAATGTTTCTAACTTTAAATATTTTATCTAAAAATATTTTCACAAAAAATAAAAAAAACAACGGGTAGGGGGCTTGACCTGCAAAACCTACCTATCAACAATTTACAAACAACACCAACCAAGGATTTAATTCAACCAAACCAATACTTATTCTACATTATCCCACATAATATAAATAATCCAAAAATAATTATTTTTACAGCAACTAATCTGGAGGAGAAACCCAACAAACGCTCACACCTACATCGCCTCTTTGGCTGCCTCTCTTGCGCTAAAACCCACCCATCAACAATGTCATTTCCCCCTATTTTCTCATTTTTTTCATATTTTATATATATTTCTTTTTCCTTTTTTTTTCTTTTCTTTCTTTATTTTTTTTTCCTTCCCATCTTCTTCTTCCTTCTACTTCTTCTTCACGCATAGTCGACCCACCCGTGCCAGCTACCTCTAATCGCCGATTAAGGCTAATGGGTTAATCGCTACCAGCGGCCAACCGATGCGAGCACCGTCGTCACCCCCCCCCACCGCCCAAGCAACGTTTGTTGTCCGTCGCGCCCTTACTGCTAGCACATCGCGCGAATGTATATCTGTAGCTATGTGTATATATGTGTGTGTATATATATATGTATGCGTATGTGTGTGTGTATGCCTGTGTCTATAAATCTATAAATCATTTACTATAAGTCTATAAATCATTTATAGTACGTGTGTGTATATGCATGTGTGTGTATATATGTATACGTATGTGATGTTGGGGCTGGCCAAAACAACATAAGGGGGCAGTAATGACAGAGAGGTTGGGCCTAGAAGGGGTGTGGAGAACGACGGAGGGAGGGGCGACGACGGCTAGTGGGGCGATAGGGGGGCCAGCAATGGCTTGGGTGGGTGGGTTTATGAGAGAGAGAAAGAGACAGTGAGTGAGAGAGTGGGTGAGTCTGTGAGAGAGAGAAAGAAAGAGGGAAAGAGAGAGAGAGATGCAGTAAGTGAGGGAATGGGAGAGAGAGAAAAGCTAGGCGTGAGGTCTAATTCATTTCAGCCATTGACCAATATTCCAAACTCATCTCAACCATAAGATTAAAATGTATCTTTAGACATTTTCAAAAATCTTCTTACCTTATTATATAGATGTGTGTGTATATGTCTCTAGGTTTGGGAATTTATTGTGTGCAGATCGTATGGAGTGTTAGTTTCTTTAAAATTTAAATGCTAAAATTTATTAAGAATTCTTTTTTTAACAAAATGCAATTGACATAGTGCATGTGTAACACCCAAAGTTTTAAGAGATTTTTGAAAATAGGCAATTGGAATATCATAAGAAATGGCTGTTCATTTAGAGGATTTGGGATGTCAATGTAGTAATAACTTAATTAGAGAGGTAATCAAGTAAATGGAAATATGATAATAATGAGACCATTTAGTTAAGTTGTTTCAAACTAAATGATTAAGTAGGTCAAAATTAAGAGATAAAGTTAGGAAATTGTAATTAGAGATCTTTGATTGATTAAAGGAAAAACATTAATCTGCTGAAGATAACTAGGTAACTGGTCATAATGTTTTGAAAACTCCAATAGATTAAAGACAAGGTATTAATCCCCTAAGGTTAAAAGAAAAATTAGTAAAGGATTCTAGAGGACATCCATCGAAAATGATTAGAAAATTGTTCATAATAATAGTCTGGCATTAGAGATGGGGTATTAATTGACTGAAGATAGATTAATGAAAAATTGTGGGAGCATTCTAAAACCCTCCAATTGACAAAAGCCAAAGCATTCATTGACTGAAGAGCTCTATTGCAACACAATGAACAGTAAATTATGTATACAACACATATATGGACCAAGCACGTGGCACAATGAAGCCACACATGCAAAAATATGTCATCAAAAAGTATTTTACGACAATTATGAAGATGCCAGATAATCGACGGATATAGAAAAATGATGAATATAAATTCCCAAACAACATTGGAATTTAAGTTAAAGGCATGTTGTTGTCTAGAAAGATATGGAGAAGGAGAGTGAATTGAGTTTTTCGAAAATTTACGATTTTATCTCTTTTTGAAAACTCTTAAATTGTGATATTGATAAATAGTGATTGCAGCATGAATAAAAATAATAAAATCAAGCAACTACAAAGAATACGAAATTTTTTATAGAGATTTGACTCTTTAAAGCCTAGTTTTCTCTTAAGACTATGCTTAAGGTTTCACTAAGGAATTATAACACTACTCTTTAATTGAAAATAGAACCAACTTACAATCTCTTACTTAAGAAAGAACTACTAGCACACTGATTGTAAACACAAACCCCTCACACAATAAGTGAGTAAAAGCACAAACTTACAAAACAAAGACAAATTCAAACAAGTCATCAATGTTGACAATTCTACTAGTCAGCACATTTCCAGCACTTCAAACTTTTTCACTTTTGTTTGAATACTTTTCCAATTAGTTTTGTCTATCTATTGAGCCTCCAAACTTAACCTATAAATATACATCTTTAGAAAACTAACTATTCCGAAGAGGGACAAAAAGTAATTTTGAAATTCAAAAAATATTCAGGCTTTTCCAGATTGCAACTGATATATTCCAACATCTGTATGTATCTTTGTTCACTAACATATCATAAATATATTTCATACAAAAAGTTCATAAGAGTTAGAGACTAGAAAATCAAAATCTGTAAAAGTGAATAGATCTGAAGTCAAACCACCTTTTCTTCAAAAATAGATTTTACTTTTTGCATGAGGAAAAGATACACTTTATCATGTTTTGATTTTAAAGTAAAGAAGAGGAAAACATCTATTTGAATATATTTTTGAGCAAGCAACAAGAAGATGAAGAAAACAAAGATAAACAGAGAAGTCTGTTAGACTTTGGTCGACTGAAGTTGTCACTTCGGTCGACCTAAGTTGTCCAACAACCATTTACACAACTTCGGTTGAAAATACGATCGGCCTAAGATCAAAGGCAAAGATTCTAACAAACTTCGGTCAACTTAAGTTAAACTTAGGGCAATCGAACTTACACACAATCAAATACCAACAAACTGCCTTACTTCACTCGACTTAAATTACACCATCAATCGACTTAAGATACAAGGCCATGAAAAAAATATTTTTACTTCACAGAAAACTTATTAAAATTCTTTAAATATAAAACCCAAAATTTTGTCCTACCTTTGAGCTTAACACATGTAAAACCCAAAATTTTAGCAAAAATAATAATGACAAGGAAAAATAAAGATATAAAGATGTAAATATATATGGACATATATACAAGATAATTAGAAACATAGAAATTAGGAGAATGAATGATAATAATAATAATAATAATAATAATTAAACTAATTAAAATAATTCAAAACTTATTTGAAAATAGACTTTGCAATGTTAACTTTTGACAGACTAAATATGTGAGGTGAGTGAAGATAAGAGTTTAGAAATTAAGATTTACCATATCCAAGTAGGATATGGATTAGAATAGTGTAACCTAAACCAACTAGCAATAACTAATTTTTGTTGAAGATGAATTCTATAATATTAGCTATCCAACAAATTAGATAGGCATGCAAGTAGATAAATGACACGGCTACATTTACTCTAATTTTAGGATATAAATCAATTCCTTATTGAAGATGGATAATTAGAAGTATATCTAATCAAGTATATATATATATATATATATGGACATATTTAAAAGATAATTTAAAACATAAACAAAGAAAAAAAAAAGAGAGAGACGAGATAATGAAATAGATATATATATGCATATACTACGATAAAGTTGTATATAGTCAAAAGTTGAAAACAAATAAATATTGAAAATAAAAGAAAGGATAAACCTCCTCCAAAAGACTTATCCCTATAGGAAAAGGAAGATCATAATCCAATCATTGTGGAAATTGGATTGACCCCTCTATAAAAGATTAAATAGAACCAAATCCGTATTGGATATTATAGATTATGTCAAATCCATGTTGTAATAGATATGCATACTTTTCTGAATAAATATGGATATATATATATATATATATGTATGTTATACCAGATTCATGTAGGAATCTGTATACATCCTGCACTAAATAAATATGGAAATGCAGATATATTTTATTCAAAAATCATATAGAAATAGACTTACCAAATCTAATTAGGAATATATATTAGTGTATATATATATATATATAGGATCGTGCTACATGTACCGACGAAATGTACAAGTTCGATAACTGAATCGGACTTCATCATCAATCATCGAATTTTATCAATCATGAAACCTAATCAAACTTCATCATGGGATGAAGTCTTGGACTTTATCTTGATCGGGTTTTATCATGGGATGAAGCCCGATCGGGTTTCATCTAATCGGGTTTCAGTTATAGGCGACAAATTATGTTAGGACATTTTTAAATTTTGATGTCTTTAATCATTCTCCCAGTAACTTAATTGTTTGTATAAGTAGCATCTTTTATATATATATATGTACACACTCTCACACACATAGAAGAGTAGATAGAGAAAACAAATAGAGATGAAAGAAGAATGATAGAGAAAAGAAAGAAGGAATGAAGTAAGGAGTCATTAGCAAGTCTTGGTTTAGCCTAATTCTTCTTCAGAAACTCATACCCAAGTATGGTCCTTAAAGTCATATATACATGATCAAGGTAAGTAGCAACATATGTTATGTACATAGATGGTCTTTATTTTCTCATTCATGTATGAATAATTTCTCTTTTTACTTCAATTGACATTTGCAATGCTTGCAAGAAAGTAAAATTATTTGTTAAAGATCTTTTTATTCCTCTATGCTAAATTGTTTGTGTTAAAATTATAGAGCCTAGATTATTCGGACAAGTCCTTTATCACTCCTATTTGTTTTATGGTTAACTGATAATTGCTGTGAATTTGATTGTTTGTTTATTATGAATCAATTTGTTAAATGTTGACTGATACAGGAATTTTAATATATGTTAATGCTTTGGGAAAACCTTTGTTAGAATACTGCAAGTTAACAAAAATAAATGTTAGCCTTGTTGTGAACGACACAAGTTAGCATGAATAATGCTAATTGTGTGACTTTTAAGGTATAGATCGAGTGGTCAGATGGATTATATGTCAATGTTAATCTAATGGGTTACAAGTTCGATCTTTACCATGCACAAGGGCCAAAACTCAACCTCCAATTTATCTCTCGTCATATAATTGAAGGCACGAGTATTGAGAGTCATGCAAGAACGATGATCTCAATAATACTAATTGTGCGTGTCAGCAATGCAATGCATGTGGATTTACTTTACCATGGATATGGCCAATGACCATTATTTGGATTTGTTCTACTAAGTGTACTCCCATATGAAATTGAAAATATTGGTTTCTAGATCCAATTAAAAGAAAAAAAAATTATTTAGGAAAGAGAATTTTCTTGCAAAAGAATTTGTTTGCCTCATTGTGAAAGATAAATTTTCTTATATTTATTTCATGAGAAAATATTTCTTATACAAAAACTCGTGTATTACTTGTCTCGATTCCCCACAATATATATTGTTCCGCATACTAGGTTTTGACTCATTATAGATTTTTTTAAATTTTTAGGTATTGGTTTAGCTGTGGAACCAACATATCATTGAAGAAGTCTAAGTCCAATTTAGTCCAGATTAGCTTAGTCATTTTGTTTGTATGTCCCACGCTATTCTTATGGGGATTAGTATTGATATTCTTAATAGTTTGCTTAATTATTATGGGTAGGAATTGCAAAGGTAATTTTTCAGTTTATTTTTGCAATTGATATTGTTATGATTCAGTTGTTGGTTATTGTTATTATAGGCAGGGGCTTGCTTAATCCTAATGCATCTTTGGTTCATTAAAACTTAAGCATCAATCATGGATCCCTGACGGGTTGTGATAGGGCATGTTTGGCTTAGAAAAATGGATTATTTGGAAAGGATATAAAAAGGGCCAAAGTACAAATTTAGTTCATTTGAGCACTTGATCATCTAACGAAGAAAAAAAATAAAAAATCTAATGAAGAAAAAAAATGAAAAAGAGAAAGAAAGAGATTAAGAAGAGATTCAAAGAGACAAATAATAAGAGATTATAGAAAAAAGAATGAACTACTACCCTAGGATCGCTGAACTATCACCAAAGAAGGAAGATAGGAGGGCCCTAGGGCATAGGTAGAACGGTTAGATGAATAAGATGTCAGTATCAATCTGGTAAGTTGTAAGTTCGATTCTCACCCTGCGCAAGGACTAAAGGTCGAATCTGCGATTTGTCTCCTCTAAATAATTGAGGGCACGAGTACCAGGAGTCGCACAAAAGCAATCATCCAAAAAAGGAAGATAAGGGATTGATCGAGGTAAATTCCCATTGTTTTACATACCCATTGTTATTTTGAGCTTGAATTACCTTAATTAAGCTAGACATAGTTTCTAGTTAATAATTGTTCCTTTTGACCCAAAAGGGAGAGGTTAGACATGAGCTTGGGGCGATCGAGTGATAGACTTAAGGCAATTGAGTGGACTCTGGTAGTCTGAAAGACGAGGGGTGACTAATACCTACAAGCACTCTAATATTTAAATGAGAATGAGAATTGACAATATATTAATAGAGGCAGAGAAGAACATATCTTGGCCTGTGATCAAGTTAGTTTATATCCAGGAGAGAATAGAGGAGTCTTCCTGTATGCATGCTTGCCTTGGGTGTCATAGGGTTATTGGATTGTGATATCCCGCACTGGTGAGGCTCCTTGATAAAGGTGTGGTGCTAATAGAATCGACAATAAATGCAGATGGGCTTGGGAGTACCAGTACGTGGTGATAATGGTCGCTACAGGCTAAAGTTAAGCCCAGATTAGGTCGTGGGGTGATGGGGATCTTGGGCCTTTATCGGGTTGGGTTTGATTGGGCTAGTACAGTCCACAACCCCCTAGGTCGGATGTTCATGAAGCGAACATCCGAGTTTGAGGATGTGTAGTCAGTTGACGTTTGTGTTTTAACCGTCTGTTGCTGGGGTGAGGTTAGGATATAATGCCTTGGGCCGAGGTGTTTTGATTGAGATGGTGTCTAGACATACCCGGGGCGAGCATCTAGGGTGCCGTTACGACTTGGTTATTTGCAAGCTTCTTAAGCTCGGCACACCTAGTTGAGCCGGGTATGTCCAGACACCATCTCAATCAAAACACCTCGGCCCAAGGGATTATATCCTGACCTCACCCTAGGAACAAACAGTTAAAATGCAAACGTGAGATGACTACATATCCTCAAGCTCAGATGCTTGCTTCATGAACATCCGACTTGGAGGGTTGTGGACCGTACTAACCCAATTAGACCCGATCCGATAAAGGCCTAAGATCTCTATAGACCCACGGCCTAATCTCGGCCTAACTTCAACCTGCAGCGGCCATTATCACCACCGCGTACTGACACTCCCCTACCCATCCTCATTTATTACAACTTCCATCCGCATTTATTGTCAGTCCTATCAACACCACGCCTCCATTAGGAAGCCTCGTAAGTGTCGAATATCACAATCCCATCACCCTGCGACACTCGAGGCAAGCATGCATATAGGGGGACTCCCCCTTTCTTTCCTGGATATAAACCAACCTGATCTCATGTCAAGGTATGTTCTTCTTTGACTCTACTAATATACTGTCAATAATCATCTCACTTAAATATTAGAATGCTTGCAAGTGCTATCCACTCTCACCGTTCAGACCACCACACTTCACTCAATTGTCTTAAGCCTATCGCCCAATCACCTCAAACTTGCATCCAACCTTTCCCCTTTGAACTAGAAAGAACATTTAGCGTCTATTGTAGAACTGCGCATCTCTTGAATAGCTGGACACTTATCACGAGTGACTTTTAAGCCTCAATTGATAAGCATGCTCCTTACATATTTACTTTTAAAAATAATAATAAACAACTTATAATATGTGAACTCATAATCTTTAAATTATAATTAACTTAATTTTACTAATATAGCAAATCTCATTTTCATTTAAACTTTACTTAAATGAATTAAAAATTAAAATATAATTATTAATAGTCACCTCATGTATCTTCATTTACTATTTTTATATTTTACTTTACCCGTGCATCGTCCCAAGTGCACCTCTAATATACAAATAAATAAACACTTTTAACAAATGTAAATTAAATTAAATTAATATATATAGATTAAAGCAAATACCGCAAGTGCGTCACTCTCTAGAGCCCTAATTTTGTCTTTTCCCGAAGTTGGCTCTATCCTTCTCTCTCCACATAAATACGCACATATATTTGCAGAGAGACAACATAAATCAAATCAAAATTAGAGATAAAGAAAGAAAGAAAAGAAGCGATGGGGTTACAGGGCCATGTGAGCGATTGTTCATCGGAATCGATCTTCATCCTCTTCATAGCAATCATCTCCAGCTGCCTAAGCTATCTTCGCTCCGCTGCCTTCCTGATTCTTCGTTCGCTCGGCCTCTCCCGATTCGACCCCGACCACGTCGACGATGGCTTCCTCCTCGACGCCGTCGGCTCCGGCCTGGCCCGCCTTATCGTCCTCACCGAGCAGCTCGATCTCAACCGCGTCTTCTCCCACCGATACGCCGGCGATGCGGGCGGCGAACCCCCGCCGGCCTGCGTGGTGTGCTTGTCGGCGCTCGGAGAGGGGGAGCAGGTCCGGCGGCTCCCCTGCCGCCACGTCTTCCACAAGGGCTGCCTCGACGGCTGGCTCGATCACCTCAACTTCAGCTGCCCGCTCTGCCGCTCGCCGCTCGTCTCCGAGCGGCGCGTGGCCTTGGCGGAGAAGCGCGTGAGCCGTGACATCCTCGGTTTTTTCTCCCTGCGGTGAATGTTTATAATCGTTGCAAATGATGACGCCAGCCCTAATCGGTTATGTATGGTATGGCATCGGATGGTGGTGGCGGTGGCGGTTGCGGCGGTGGCGGCGATGATGATGGCGGTGGCGCATGGTCTTGATGATTACAGTGGCGGATATTCAGTTGGGTTTTCATTTTTTTTTTTTGGGGGTAATTTTGCCGTTTTGTTAATTGTTTTTGGGATATTTTTAGTTTAATGGCAGTTTTGAAGTTTTTCCAGCTGTCTTTTTGAAGAGCTCTCTGTATTATTGGGCTCTTTTCCTCACCGCTATAAAATTTTCACAGCTTTTCTTTTTTTATTATCTGGCATTTCTCCGCTTATTTAGTACGTGTCTCATTCATAATAAGTGAAAAGTCGTGAACCTAGTCCTTGTAATTATCGATTGTAAATATGTATATATTGTTTTACTAAGAAGTAATATGCATCAGAGAGAGGTAACTTCTTTCTCTTATCCGTATATAATAAATGAGATGTCATACATAAAAGTTTATTAAAATATTAAAAAAATTGAAAAGGTCGGAAAGGCCCGACATGAAGAACTCAAGGCTGGGAAACCTTTATGGTCTCTTGGAAATTGAGACTCGAGATATCTTGAGATTTTAAGTTGGGAGACCTTAAAAACTAAAATACTTATGATCTCTCGGATATTGATAATCATAGACATTGTAGTTTCTCAAAGATGTTAAGCTAGGCTTAGTTCTCCAATGATCAAAGGCTAGGGACCAATGTGTTTCCTAAAGACCTATATTGGGGGATTATTTTTGTTCTTTGAAAACTATAAGCCAAAATGTAGATTTTCCCTTAATATATAGGTGAGTTCTCAAATAAAATACAAATAAGATAACTCCAACATTCAAAAATTCATTCAAGAGTTTCGTAAAAAATAAAGACATTATCCATAAGAATTCTAATTCTAGTAGATTTCAAAATATTAAGATAGATATTATGAGGAAGAATCCTAATT
This sequence comes from Diospyros kaki, assembly GCA_036245055.1. Classification (NCBI taxonomy): domain Eukaryota; kingdom Viridiplantae; phylum Streptophyta; class Magnoliopsida; order Ericales; family Ebenaceae; genus Diospyros; species Diospyros kaki. The sequence continues at coordinate 10,735,106 of BSEG01000010.1, forward strand.
TAATTGGATTTGGGAAAGCATAATACTCGATAAATAAATGAACTCTCAATTTTAAAAAAGTATGTCTTTGATACTGATTTTAATATGGCATTCAAATCTTCATTGTCTGACTTAAGTATTGAGGAATTTGTGCAGAAACTCTCCTGCGCCATTTGATCATTTTCTTTTTTGTAGAGTTTAAGCGATTTGACGACAACATTTTCAGTTAATAAATTTATTGTTTTGTTAATAATAAAAAATAATATTTTAAATAGAGATTCTAGTGCTTTGTCAACTAACATATTACTTACATCAAATTTGTCAAGAAATGGTTCTTATCTGTCGACTATGTCTTGAAATTGTATTTCATATATGTCAACTAACCAATTTATCTGTCGACGGTTTATTACTTTGAAACATATAACGGCTAGTTTTTGGCTCATTAAAGGCTCCCCCAACTAGCATCAACGGCTCGATTTTTGTTTCCAAGCACCATCATCTATAAATAGATGGTTGAAGGAACATTTAAGGCTACTGAAGAATATTCAATTCTTACTTACCGAGCATTCAAAATCAACCATTCGTTGAATTTTTGTTCTCTCATTTTCTGTTATACTGAGGCTGAGGCTTTGCTCTTATTTGTTTAAACTCATTTTCAGCGTCTTATTTTTATTTCAAGAGAACATGTAACTAAAAGCATAAGCTCTTAGAGTTTCAATTTCATTTATCATTATATTTTCTCTTCCAAGCTTAAGGGCTTATCCAAGTGATAGGAGGTTGTACTTTTTTCTAGTTGAGGATTAGAGGATCTACTTGCCTAAGTAGGGGGTTGTTTTTAAGTGAATTGAATGCAAATACCTTAATGGGTGACTAAGGGAGTGGACGTAAACCATATTGGCCGAACCACTATAAATTGTTGGTGTTCTCTGTGTGTTGATCTTTATTTCATTAATTATTATTTCTAATCTATTGTTAAATCCATCTTTTATACTATATTTTAATCTCTCTTTGAAAAAGATTTTCAAATTAGTAAGATTTTTTTAATATACCAATTCAACCCCCATCTTTGTGCGTGCCATTGCTATACAAATATATCAATTGGTATCAGAGCTTGGTTATGTAATACCCCAAAATAAAATAAATTAATTCTAAAAGTTTTTAGAAATTTTTAAGCTAAAAGGATTTAAATAATAAGATTTTATGAATCATTCTTGAGTGATTCAAAGAACTAGAGGTCAATTAATAGTTTTAAACAGCCGAATCAATGGAAGGGAGTAACTCAGAACTTAAATGTCTAAAAAAAAAAGGGTATGACATGGACGAACGTCTCAAGACGAGATTTATGACGCTGAAAACAATTAGAACAAAGATAGTTTTCGGTACACCTAAAATACAGCCTGAAAAATTGAATGGTTGTAAGAGACTTTCAAAAAACCAACGAAATCCTAAGGGGGTTTCGATTTTATGTAAGAATCAACCCTGAAGTGGTTATAGGACGAAGCGATAGTCTTGTGAGGACATTAGAGCAAAAACGTACTTATTGAGTAATTTTGAGTTATTAATTTTAAAATTTCGATATGTTAATCCAAATAAAATTGATATTGGAGGATATAATTGCAATTATGCAATGCTAAAGTGTGATTAAGAATTTAACTGAGGGATTTATATATAATTTTATGATTTTAATATATAATATAATAAATTATATATATATATATATATATACAAGTGAAGCAATCTGTGGATGTGCACATTGGAAGCTTCCAAGGAAGCAAAGTTCAAATTGGATTTGAAGAAAGTGTCTGGTGCCCAAGTTGAGTTGAAGTGGAAGGCAAGCATGTGATAAATATAATATAATAGATATAATACCTGCAGCCCAAGATTGAGGTAGTATAAATAGGTAAGGGGGTGCAAGGAGGAGAAGTGAGAAGAGAAAGAAAAGGAGGGAAGGAAGGAAGAAGAAGAGAAAAAAATAGTTAAAAAATTTTAAAAAATTAGAAAAATTTATAAAAATTAATGTGGGGCTAGAGGAGTATGCCCGAAGTCAGGAAATTATCTAGACACACGTTTTGAGGTCAAGGCACGCATATGAAAGGCTTTAAAAGTCTGACATGAGAGTCGAGATTGAGTACGAATTTTGAGGTATTCTGAATTGTATTCGAGGTGAGTGGTTCTACCAAAAAATTGGTTTTATTGCACGTGAATGGTTTAACCTGTGAATGCTTGTTTTCATGTAGAAGATTCATCCCAAAATGTTTTATACATGTGCATTGAATTTTGTGAATTAAATTAAGTGCATTGAAATGTCGTTTTATGTAATGCATAATTTCATGTTATGGTTATGGCATTGGCATGTGTATGGGACATGGGTAGCGTTTTCGGGATGCTTTTGAGTGAGAACATAATCTTTGACGTGATTGTGGTGAGTAGGGTTCCTGCGTTGATGTTGACCCTCCCATGTCGGGAGTGGTAACGATTGTTCCCAAGGTGTCAGAGAGATGCATTGATGTTGCCCCTCTTAAGCTAGAATTGTGTTGTGCCAATGCGTCAATGTGATTATGTTACCCATAGAGAGATTGCTCTTTTCCTGTGGTATGGGTTAAGCGCTATATGGGATTCTCTTGGGCTGGGACATGTTGGGATGTGTTAGTTTATTCATGGTCTTGCATATATTCATGAAAATGTTTTTGAACTCTCACTTAGATGATTTAACATCTTATTTGAACTATGTCCTTGGACTATTCAAACGTTCCAAGTGGAAGCAGTGGTGTTAAAGGAAAAGAGGTTACCGAGATGTTGCTACTATGTCTAGATGATTTATGTCATATCTTTATTTATCTTAGAGGTATTCAATTGTTCAGTTGTTATTGCTGAGAGATTAGTTTCCATGTATTTTATATTGAAGATGTCATGTGGAATACTGGTACGATGTCTTTTGATATGAATAGAGCATTTAAGGTTTTGTACCATATTAAGTTTCGATCTTGCTTTCATATATGTGATGATGTTACCTGTCTTAGCTTATTCCTTTTAAGTTTGATATGCTGAGAAGGTAGAATGAGATTGTTGGGGATTGATTTATGTGTATTAGATTGAGTATATGTGTGGGAAAAAAAATATTCCCAAAATCTCGAGTTAACGCACGTTTGGGAAAAGCGGGGTGTTACAAGGTCCCTCTATTTTTTCATTAGTTTAACAACCTAGGGAAAAAGATCTTTTCAAATGGCACATTTTACATCTACATCCCAAACTGAGGGCCAAAGCACCACTCTTCCCCCATTTTTTGATGGAACTAATTATAACTACTGGAAAACAAAGATGCAAATCTATCTAATGCAAGACTCAAGTTTGATGCAGGTTATTTAAAAGTAAATAAAGTTATTTGATATGAAAAAGAGTGAAACATGGACAGTGGAAGAAAAGAGAGACACGGAAATCAATGCCAAAGCTATGAAGACATTAATTTGTGCTTTTAGCTTAGAAGAGTTCAATAGTGTCTCAACATGCAAAACAATAAAGGAAATGTGGGATAAGCTCAAGGTAACTCATGAAGGTACAAATCAAGTAAAAGAAACAAAAATTAATATTCTTATTCATGATTATGAGTTATTTACTGTGAAAGAAGATGAAACTATTAAAGACATGTACACTAGGTTTAATGATTGTCTCTACTCTAGTCTTTAGAAAAAACTTATACCAATGGTGAAAATGTTAGGAAAATTCTAAGGAGCTAGCTAGATCATAGGATCGTAAAGTGACTGCTACAGCTAAATCAAAAGACTTAGATAACTTGTCCTTTGAAAATTTTCTAGGTTTATTAATGACTCACGAAATCATGATGAAAATAAACAATGAGGATGAGTAAAAGAAACATAAGAATGTTGCTTTTAAAATAGAAGATAATGATAAAGATTCACAAGATAGTGAAGATGATGACTTTGCCTTCCTAGCTAGGAAATTCAAAAGATTCATGAAGAATGGTAAATTTAATCAAAGAAGAAATTTTAGAAAAGAAAAAGAAAAAAAAATACTAACTCTTCTAATGAAATTAGATGTTTTGAGTGTAAAAAGTTAGGTCATATGAGCAACGAATGTCCTCAATTGAAGAAGAAGGATCACAAGGAAAAGAAAGATAAAAAGAAAGCGCTAGCTGCATGGAGTGAAAAAGATTTATTCTCATGTGATGATTCTCAAGATGAAGAGGTGGCCAATGTTTGTTTCATGATAAAATTTAAAGATGAGGTAACCTCTCAAACTCCAAATTCAATTTCAGAATTTACCTTTGAAGAGCTACATGATGCATTTAATGAATTGCTAAGTGAATGTGAGCAAATGAATATAAAAAACAATGATTTGAGGAAAAAAAATAAATTTGCTAGAAGGTGAGAGAAAAAACTTGAAATCTGAAAAAAAAAAGGGGGTTAGAAAATGAAAAGAATATCTTAATTAATGAAAAAGAGAGTTTGCTCAAGGAAAACAAAGACATGAAGGAATCCTTAGAAAAACTAGTTGAAGGAAAGAAGAAATTGGAAATAATCCTTGGAGCTCAAAGAAATTTTGGAGATAAACAAGCAATAGGTTTTGATCCATTCAATGCAAGTTCTAGCAAAACCATTTTTGTAAAAGCTTCAAATCAAAAGTTTATTCAAAGAAAATAATTTCACAAACCAAATTTCTCAAAAAGAGGCGTCTCATATCATTATTGTGGTAGAAATGGACACTCAATTAACAAATGCTTCATAAGAAATAATCCACACAAGTTCAAACAAATTTGGGTACCTAAGGATATAGTGTCTAAAAACAAGAAAGGACCCAAAATGATGTAGGGAGCAACTTGAAATGTTTATTTTATAGGTTGCATTGGCTACTCTTGGCTCAAGGAACAAATGGTTCCTTGATAGTGGGTGCTGAAGGCACATGATGAGAGATCAAGGGCTTCTCAACAATTTCATCTTCAAAGAAGAAGGTAAGGTATGCTATGGTGATAATTCTCAAGGTAAGATCATAAGTATGGGTTCTATCTCCTTTGAACATCTTGTGTTAGATAATGTGTTTCTTGTTGATGGTCTTAAACATTTCCTATTATGAAGTTTATTTTGATGCTAATTCTTGTAAAGTTATTTTCTCTATGTCAAAAGAAGTAAAACTAATTGAAAATATAATAGGAAATGTTTATCTTACATTTTTAGAATCATCTAAAATAGAAAATTGCTTTGTAACTAACTCTTCTCAAAATACTTGGTTGTGGCATAATAAATTAGGGCATGCTAGTATGAACTTGATCAACAAGCTAGTAAAACATGACCTTGTTAATGGTTTGCCAAAACTTAAATTTGAAAGAGACCACATTCGTGGTACATGCATGAAAGGTAAACAAATTAATGTCTCATTCAAACCTACAAATGAAGTTTCAACATCTAGACCTCTAACACTACTACACTTAGATCTATTTGGTCTAATGAGAACTTTAAGTTTAAGAGGAAAGCTATATGTTTTGGTCATAGAGGATGATTATTCTAGATTCACATGGGTAATTTTTCTTGCTACTAAAAATGAAACTTTTAAATCTTTTGAAATATTTTGCAAAAGAGTTCAAAAAGAAAATGTTTTTCCATTTCAAAAATTAGAAGTGATCATGGAGGAGAATTTGAAAATGAATCCTTCAAATTATATTGTGAAGAAAATGGTATAGACCATAGCTTCTCTTGTGCTAGAACTCCTCAACAAAATAGGGTAGTAGAAAGAAAAAATAGATCTCTTCAAGAAATGGCTAGGAGAATGCTTTGTGATAAAAACTTACCTAAGTATTTTTGGGTGGAGGCCGTTAATACCGCTTGTCATATATTAAATAAACTCTCTATAAGACCAATTTTGAAGAAGATCCCTTACGATTAATATAAAGGAAGAAAACCTAATATAGGCTATTTCTATGTTTTTGGTAGTACTTGTTATATTTTTAACAATGGAAAAGAATCTCTTGGAAAATTTGATGCCAAAAGTGATGAAGGTATATTGCTAGGTTACTCATCCCAAAGCAAAGTTTATAGAGTATTCAACAAAAGAACTTTAGTAGTAGAAAAAACAATTCCAGTAATAGTTGATGATGTAAATCTTGAATTTCCAAAACCTAGAGAAGATTGTGAAAATGATGCTCCTCAAAATCTTGAAAGACTTTCATTAGATGAATCAAACACTCTAAATATTGATCCGGTTAAAAGAAATCAAGAGTATCAAGAAGAAAAAAAACCAACATTTCCAAGAGAATGGAAATATGCCAAGGAAAATGAAATCATAGGAGATCCATCTAAAGGCATTAGAACTAGATCATCCGTTAGAAATGAATGTCAATATGTCGCTTTCTTATCTCAAGTTGAACCTAAAAATGTCAAATAAGCTTTAGATGATGAAAATTGGATTATTGTCATGCAAGAAGAGTTAAATAAATTTGAAAGAAGTGGAGTTTGGAAACTAGTGCCAAGACCAAAAAACTATCCAACAACAGGCACAAAATGGGTATTTGGAAATAAAATCGATGAAAATGGTATAGTCATTAGAAATAAAGTTAGGCTAGTGGCTTAAGATTATAGCCAAGAAAAGGGTATTAACTATGATGAAACCTATGCCCTTGTTGCTAGACTAGAAGCCATAAGGATGCTATTACGATTTGCTTGCTACAAAAAACTTTAAGCTATATCAAATGGATGTTAAGAGTGATTTCTTAAATGGATATATCAATGAAGAAGTTTATATAGAGCAACCCCCTGGTTTTGAAAATCATAAGTATGAAGACCATGTGTTTAAACTTTTCAAAGCTTTATATGGTCTAAAACAAGCCCTTAGGGCATGGTATGAAAGGCTTAGTAAATTTCTCTTAGATAAAGGATTCAAAAGATGTCAAATAGATACAACCTTATTCATAAAAAATCATGACAAGGATATATTCTTAGTTCAAATCTATGTAGATGATATTATATTTGGATCTACAAATAAATCTCTACGTGATCAATTTGCAAATCTTATGCAAGGAGAATTTGAAATGAGCATGATGGGTGAACTGAAATATTTTATAGGATTGGAAATAAAACAAGAAGATGAAGGTATTTATATTTCTCAACAAAAATACATAAGAGATCTTCTTAAGAAATTTAATGTTCAAGATTGCAAACCTATGACCACACCTGTGAGTGGTTCATCAAACCTAGACAAAGATGAATTAGGCAGAGCTATAGAAAATAAACTTTATAGAAGCATGATTGGATCACTTCTTTATTTAATAGCTAGTAGACCTAATATTATGTTTAGTGTATGCTTATGTGCTAGGTTCCAATCCAATTCCAAAGAATCCCATTTAAAAATAGTTAAGATAATTTTGAGACATCTAAAAGGAACTACAAGCTTAGAACTATTTTATCCTAAATCAAACAACTTTGATCTAACAACTTATACTGATACTGATTATGATGGCTGTAAAATAGATAGAAAAAACATAAGCGGTTCATGTCAATTCTTAGGACATTGCTTAGTATCTTGGTCAAGTAGTAAGCAAAATACTGTGGCACTATCATCTACTAAGCCTGAATATGTTGCAGCTAGTAGTTATTGTACTCAAATTCTTTGGATGAAATATCAAATAGAAAATTATGGCATGAGGCTTCAAAATATCCCCATAAAATGTGACAATACAAGTGCTATGGCTTTAACAAAAATCATGTATTTCATGCAAGAACTAAGCACATAGAAGTAAAACATCATTTTATTAAAGATCATGTTCAAAAAGGGGACATAAACCTTGAATTCATAGATACCAATCATCAAATAACAGATATCTTTACAAAACCCCTTGATAAAGAAAAGTTTGAACATTTTAGGAATGAGCTAGGATTGATTATTACATGATTAACTATATGAAATTTGACTAGACATTATATTTGGATTATTAAATTTCAAATATAGATATTTATGTTATTCTTATTCTAAGGCCAAGCATTTAATCTGTCAACTAAATCAAATGATATGTCGACAGAATGCATCTAGGCCAATATTTATAAGTGATATTGGGCATATCTTTGTTAGCAAATCGTCCTCTCTAAATCTTGTTTCTTTTAAATCAGTCGACAAAAGCTCTTCCTTTGTTGACTAAGTTGTCATTTCTTCATTTGAAATGGTCGACAGATTAAAGTCTTTATCGACAAAAGGACCAACCGTTGTCGACTAAGTTGTTCTCTTAATTCAATAGGTCGACAGAAGCATAGCATCTGTCGACTAAGCCTACTTTATCATTCTGATAGTTGACAGAACCCATCCCTTTGTCAACTAAATTGGTCGATCTATATATAGAATAGGTGACCATCCAAATTTAAAACCCTAGAATTTTTTTTACATCTCTCTTCTTGTTTTCTCTCCTACTCTTGGCTCTCTCTTTCTCTCTATGTTTTCTCTCAGCCTAGTGTTAAATCAAAATCGAGCCTCTCGACTCTCTATATCGAAGATTATTCTATGGCTAGAACGAAGAACTTCGACAAGGATAAGGGAAAAGGGAAGGAATTAGCTTCTTTAACTGGACCACCGCCTCAACCTAGGCCTCAAATCTAGTTGTTCGACTCTGAGGGCTAACAAGAAAGGTATTCCATCTATTTTGAATCCCGGGAAGTCTTAGAAGGCCGCTATTTAGATTTGACATTCTTAGAATCCACTGATTTCCCATATATTCAAACATTTAAGGAGTTCAGGTGATGGGATTTCTTAACTATCCATATAAGCATTTATGAAGATGTTGTTAGGGCTTTTTATTCAAATTCCAACAATACATATCACAAATGAAAATCAAATAGGAAATTCAAAACCAACATTAGAGCGATTCAATTTGAAGTTACTGTTTTATTGATCCATAATTATTTTGGAATTCCATTGGAAGGTGAAGGCTATGCTTCCTAGACACAAGACTTTGTCTAGGCTAGTAAGGAAGTCATTGGGAATGACACCATTTCCACTCGCGTCAATGATACAAATAGGATGGATCTAAACACTAGGATACTTCATCTTATATGTTGTCAAATGATTTACCTAAGAAGTGGAAGTTTCTCTCTTGTTACTAGATTAGATCTATGGCTTCTTCATTGTATCAAGGCTAAGAGAAGATGAAATCTTTTCCTATTAATGATAAATTTGATGATAGAATCATTTTCTGGAAAGAATAGATCACTTCCTTATGGAATGGCTGTCAGTGAGTAGTTAGATAAAGCGGTAGGTCATATTGTTATCATACTTGACTTCCTTGGAGTTGGCTTTCATCGTATTCTTACTCTTTTGACTATTAATTATGAAGGCCTTGATGAATTTAGTTCGCAACTGCTTGAATGAAGAGATGGATGCTTTTGATAGACTGTTGAACCAAGTCAGGGTGTGTCCTGACAAGGTCAATGAAAATGCCCGACACATAATCTCGTCATCCCCCCCATGGAGCATCATTAGAGATTCGTAGTTCTGGATGTGATCATCAGGATCATCCTCGTCGTTGTAGAGGGGACCCTAAGGCATTTTGAATTTCCTCGTAGTGATTTTCCCAATATATTTTTGGTAAAGAAAGACTTATTTCTTGACTGCTCATTCGCAACCGGGACCAACTTCTTCTACTCTTGCACTTCTTCTACCACCATTTTCATAGTGTCCCATATATTTGTCATGGTGTGATTGTCAACTTCTGTATTCCTTGGGGTGGGACCCTTGGTGGGACTTTGCCTGCCTCTTTGATAACTCTGTTCTCGTGTTCACCCTGATGGTAGAGTCTTTAATTGAGATCGAGATTGAGTGTCGGGTGTAGCTTTTCTATAGGAACTAAGTTTGTCAACTCTTAGCTAGGTTGTTCTTGGTGGAGCGATTTCTGGCACAAATCTTGCCAATGTTGTAGGTAATGTTATACGGGGATTCATACTTTGGAGTATAATACCCAGGAATCTTTTGATGCTACAAATGGTATTTCATGAAGGGTATAAAAGGAATTGTTGAGATAATGAGGCTTTAGGGTACACTATGACAGTTTTAAGAGGCCGAATTGACCAGAGGGAGCAACCCGGACCCGAGAGAGTTAAGAAAAATGTAATAGTACTGATGAGTAATACGAGTTATGATTTTTAGTATCAAAATAAATGGGATCGAGAACAATTTTCGGTACAACTATCGACCAGGCTGAGAAAACCGAATCGATGGAGGGAATATCTGAAAAATCAACGAAGTTTCTTGAGGAGTTATATTTTGTGTATGAAACAACGCTTGAGCAATTTCGGGTTGAAACGAATGGATTTAAGGTCAAATCGACCAGCTGGGCCTAAGTGTAATTTTTTAAATTTGCCCCGAGGGAGGTCAAAAAGGTAAATTTTTGAGAAATTCGAGGATAAAATGAATAGTACCAAGCTTGTGGGACTTAGTGATATATTTGGATAGTTCAAGGGCTCAAGGAAAAGGGCAGAAATGTCAATTGAAGAAATTAGGGGGCTAAAATGAAATTTATCAAAAAATAGTGGTGTGGACGCAGCAAGCCAAAGTCGGTCGCCTCCTTCCACCGCACGTGAAGTTGTCTCCAGTGATGGGATGGTCGCAGTAGGGCCTGGGGGAGGTGTTATACGGCGTGGGCTAACTTGGGGGCCAAGTTCTGGCCAGTGATTGGCCAAGGAGTTGCTAGATTTTGGCTATAAAATGGGGGCCGAAGGTTTCAAATTTTGGGTAACAAATTGACCACATTTTGGTGTGAATCGAAGAGAATGGTTAAGGGGCTTTTGATCCTTGAAGCAAGGAGAAGGATTCTGGAGCATTTCGGATTGATTGGAGCAAGTTTGGTGGTTGTTCGAGCTTGGCCAAAAAGCTCGAGGCAGACGCCTCTGCCACACATGTAACAGCCCGTTTGGGGCACTTTTCGGTGTCCTTTCAGCTGGCAAGTGGTACCCCTAGGATCGACTCTTCAAGGGGGTGGGATCAGATTTTCCATCAGAGTATCCGTCGGCGGTCGAAAATTTGGGAAAGAAGGTGGCGCGTGGCTGCACGCGCCACATTCTACTCGCACCCACGCGCTAGGTGTGTGACAAGGGCTATTTTGGTAATTTTTCTTCCAGTATTTTTCTTGATTTATTTTAGGATTTATCATGTTGAAAAATTGGGGAAAATGTTTGAGCAGATAATTATTTTTGAATTATCGAGGTGAAAATTAAGAGAAAAATAGAGAAAATTATGAAAAAATTGAGAAAAATGGATTTTGATCCTTCCTTAATTAAATTTGATGTTTAGGAAGTATCGTGACTCAAGGTTGAGTATAAGAACGAGTGTTTGTGACTTGGCACGCAAATCGATTTTGTGCACAAGGATCGAGGCAATCTGAATACGTTCAGGTGAGTGGTTTGACCCTAGTTTTAGCTTTGTTTTGGAAGTATGTTGGTGTGTGTGTAGTGGGTTCAAGTGAACGATTTTTACCCTCTCGAGCTTAGGATTGCATGTGATTGAACCAGTTCAAGTGAGCGGTCATACCCCCCAGAACTCGAGATGTTATGCATATGCATTTTACTTATATACATATGGCTTCATTTGCATATTGAACATGTGGTATATTGCATCAACTATTTTTACTTATAAAAGAGTTAGTGCATGGCATGTGATTTTCATATCATCGGGACATTGGTTTTCGTGTCGTTGTTATGTCATTGGGGGACGAGATGGGGTTTTCTTGAGAATGGGACAAGGTTAATCCAGGTGAACGAGTGACACGGTAGGGCACTCGAGAATTTAGTATGTCACGGCAAGGTCAACCCTAACGGTGTGTGGAATGAATTTTCCACAGGAGGTTGAGTATGTCAGGGAGATTTCTCAAGTTAGACATGTTGCATGTTGTTGTGGTCTGTATATGCCATGCTCGTATGTCTTTCATGCATTCAGTAAACTGTTTCATGCCATCACTTAGATGTTTTATCATCTAATCTGGGTTATGCCCCTGGAACATTCAACGTTCCAGCCAGGGACTGCTGCGAGGCCAAGGATGTGGCCAGTCGAGGTCTAATGGTGTTTAGAATGATAGTCGTTGTATTATTTTGAGGTGACAGTATTTACCTTAGTATATGTATGAACGGTTGTAAGATAATGATGTTATCATTTGGTAGGTTGTAATTCATATTTCAGTGTAGAAACACCTTGTATGAAACTCGTGATAAGTCACGATATTTTGATGTTAATGTACCCATTGCGTTATATTGTATCTCGTTTAGTTTAAGATTATTAATCTTGTTAGTTAAACAGGCAAGACTGGGGTTCTCGGAATCTTTATCTGCATGTGAAGATTGTTCTTGGAATTACCGCACGTGATGAACTTGGAAAAAAAAATATTCTCGAAAATTCCCTTATAGTGACACGTCTGGCGAGGCGGGGTGTTACATGGAGGATCCCCACCATGTCTAGTAATGCTAGCATTCCCTCCGTATGTTGTTGTCGTAGAGCTTCATAACCTTCCCAAGGAGCTATGGGAGGAGCCTGTTATGAAGTGACTTGTCGTTCAAGATGCCTATGCTGATTAATTTCAAACGGATGAGGGAAACCTAGGGGCGACAGTTGGTCCTCCACCTATTGTTGAAGATCCAAGGGAGCTGGTTGCGAACTCCCTTGTTGATGAGAGCCTTGTGGAGGCAAACGTGCTCCTGTTGGACATTGGCTATCTAACGGGGGTGCGTGAGACTCCTCCCCTTGAGAGTGAGCTCAGCGATTACTTCTCGTGTTAGCCATTAGTAACAATTTACAATTTGGCTTTTTGTTCATTTTCCCACAGACGGCGTCAAATTGTTGTTGCCAAAAATATAATAATTAAATTTTATGATGTGGGACCTACTTGAGCTTGGTGTCTAGTGAAATGAGGTTGAGTCTTCGCCGCAAGGGTCTTCACGTTAAGGATTTTTGCTGCAAGGACTTCGCCTTAAGGATTCCGCCGTAAGGATCTCACCGCAAGGATTTTGCCTCAAGGGTCTTCGCCGCAAGGATCTCGTTACAAGGACTTCGCCTTAAGGGTCTTCGCCGCAAAGGTCTCATCGTAAGGATTTTTCCTTAAAGATCTCGCCTTAAGAGTCTTATTTTGCTGCGAGCCTGCCCTTGTCGCAAGCCACTCGTTGTCTCGAGGACATGTTACCGCAAGCCACTCGTTACCTTGAGGCTTATGTTGTGGCGAGCCTACCATTATAGCAAGCCACTCTTGCCATGAGCCTGCCATTGCCGCAAGCCACTCGTTACCATGAGTCATATCCTTATCGCGAGCTTCTGGTCTTGCCGCGAGCCCTTTTGTCGCAAGCCATCCTTTGTCACAAGGCCCTTAATGCGGCAAGCCATTGCCGCCAGCCTCCACTTTTCCACGTAGGAGCTCACTACCATGATCATCTGTCTTTAGGCACATTGCTGCAAAGTCTTGTTTAGGGATTATTTTGTTTCAAAAAATCCCATCTTTTGTAGGTGGTACAACAATGTGAATATATTTTATCAAATTTATAAGATATACATCATTAGTCCCAATTTACATACGCTAAACGTCATCTAAATTTAACATTAGGGCACTAAATCTAACACAGATACCATGCGATGATGCTATGATTTCCTGTAAATTAGCATTAGTGTAAGTGGGAGTTTGTTGGTGTTAGTGCCCAAATGCTGGATTTATATTTCATCAGATATATATAATTGGCACTAATGATGTAATCATTTTCATAAATAAAAAGTCATATCTTCATTTATACTCTCTTGTCTTTCTTATGAATGAGTCCCTAGATTTCCTAGTAGAAATCTTATTCTTAAGTGTTAAGAATATGTAATGAAAATCTTTAGTTCGAGATTTCTTAAAGGAATTCCCAGTCCTCAGATTTATCAAAATAGGAATATGATTTATCAATCATGGATCGACACATGGGCTACTACCATTGATTAACATGAGATGTTAATGATAATGACCATAAATCAAGATAAGCTAATGCACAGACTGTGAGTATTCATTACGAATTACCCTTAGGCCTCACGATCCCTCACTGCATTGCGGCTTGGGACATCCCCGTTAGCAACCTAAAAGGTTTACTCATCTCCACCTGAAGGTACCTTATAATTATTTACCTATCCTAGTGCAGGTATGCTACGAAACTCTTCACATATAGCTACACATATACATTCTATGCTTTCATACCCTAAAAAGGCTTACTACCCTATAATCGCAAACTGCGGAGTCAGGATCTTATTTATGACAATGATAGGATGACGCATGTGTACCTCTCAAGACAATCTAATGACATGGACTTAGCACGCAAAATCACGATTCATGAAGAATCTCGTTCTACCTTTAAGAATCAAAAGTCAACTAAGAGATAATACATGGTCTACAACCCAGATTACATCATAACACTAAAGATCCCTATATGCCCTCACCCACTCATGGCTCGAGGAAAGATTGTGATCTAGAAAAGCATGCATAAATGGCTTGCAAAGTCAATACACCCTAACTTAAGAGGTACGCTCAACAAAAAACTACTTACTATCACTTATAGTTTCAAGTATCCTCTTAATGTAGGAATCTCCCGCATGTTCCTACACTTGGAAACAACTAGCTCCCCCACATCCTCAAAACTAGGGAGCCGGCATCTACTCACATGAAAATCATATGAAAAGCAAATGTGCCACCTTAGCACAAGCCACTAAAGGCAAATATGCATCACTCGTAGTCACTTGCACGCCAATCTGAGGTAATGCATCACGCTAAGTGCACATCTTATTCTTTATTCTGTGCAACAAAGGATATTTGTACACGAATTGAGGCATCATACCAAATTCCAAGCATGGTAACATACTCATGCAGACTACACTGGGAAGCCCACGTGCAAACTGTTTTTTCACCTAGTCCAAGGTCTCGCCCAAGACTATCCTAGAGCAATCACCAAGATGTCGTTTCGCTAAAGGATACCCAATGATGAAAATTTGAGTGATGCTTTGCCTAAACACCCCTCACGATCATGGCCTATGTATAATCTCCTCATTACTCCTCCATATGGGTAACCTAGGTTTATGAGGGCTATTGTAGATCCCTTGGGGTGGCTGGGCTCGAGACCAACAACTGACAAAGGACTAAAAGAGTAAGTTTAATCCCCAGAAGTAGTTAGATGCTCAAATTCCTAAAAATCCTCACTAAACAATGGCTCGAGGTATAACACAGAAGTCCTCGCCAAGCTATAGATCAAGACATAGTTCAAACTTCCAAGAGCCCTCATCAACTCATGGTTCAAGGTGTTACTACAACTTTACCACAATTCAAGGCACTCTTCCATACTACACACAAAGTTCATTAACAGCAATCTAAAGGTACATTTTACCAAAAAGCCATTTACGGTTGTATATCTCTTGTTACATTCATACAATGCAATGCTTCCTATAAATGTACACATGAATCTCATGCTCTTGTTTCTAAGGGACCACTACCTTCCCAAACTCCTCGACTGGGGAGTTGGGATTTCCATAAATTGTGATCACATGATAACGTAAACACGTCACCCAAGGCAATTGCACCACATATGCTAACATCCATGTCACAATCTAAAGTAAAACACAATTTGGTACTATCTTTACATCTTTTACTATAACCTCTATGGTTGGCAGGCCTCAGGAAAACACAACTAACTTACAAGTGACCAGGTACCACTACCTCGCTTAATATTTTACGCTATTTACTTCTCTATCATGCTACTAGCATCCCTATACATGCTAGTTGCATAAGAGTACATGCACACGAGAAAAAACAAGCCCTAAATAATAGGCATGATTTGCATGTCTTCCAACATAACCTCATTACATTTATACATGCATGAATGTCCTCAACATAAGTCCACTACATGAGAATGAGGAATCAAGAACGTAACCTAAAGATCCAAAAATACTAAGCCAACAGGCCTAGACCACCAGTGGCCAAAGAGGCCCCTTAGATTGCCCATCAGTTACTATCAGAATTTTGGTCTATCCCCCAACATGACCCTCTTCCTTAAACCTTTGGAATACCGTCAACGTTCATGGATGCCTAAATCCACTCTGCATCTGGCACTCCAGATCTGACGTTATGTTTAGCCCTAACATATTCAAGGCCCTAGGACCTGTTAAGTTGGACAAATTGTCCTCCTTGCCAACTTATGATTAAAACCTCATCGTAGAATATCTACTCAGGGAGCAATTCCCCGAAACGTTTTCTCTCTAAAAAGCTACAAACTAAGAAGAATCCATGCTAGAGGAAACCCATAATGCATTCTCAAGGGGCTCCATACTCCTCAATGGCCTTCTCGCATATCACATGTGCATCCAGCAACTATAGCTCAACATTCCTTGCCTGCACTTATATGTACTATTGATCGTCGGTGGCCCACTCCAGCTCACCCATTACTTGGATGACTCTACCAAATCGATGCAAAACTTGAGTTTCAGGTCATCCCTTCCTTTTATTGCTCCTTTTTCTCTTTCTAGTATAGCTCCTCAAGATTGCGCTTCATCCACTTGAGCCCACTGCCAAGGGCATGACATCTTATCCTCCTCTAGCCTACAATTACAACCTTGTTACCAAATATATACTCAGGGAGCAGTTCCCTAAGACTCTTTTCTCCCAAGAATTACAAACCAGGTATAATCCATACTAAATATATACTCAGGGAGTGATTCCCCATGATTCCTTTCTCCTATGAATTACAAACCAGGTAATTCTCTTACACCAACATAGCATTTGACCTCTGGGCACCCCTGTAACTCGCCACATATCCTTCTTTCTTCTATATAGCTCCCCAGGCTCATGCATCGTCCACTCGCGCCTACTGCCAAAAGCACGACACCTCACCTCTAATCCTTCCACCCTTTAAGATCCCTAACCTTGGCCCTAAGGTGACGACGCTTGTTGCACCATCATGCGGCTTTATTATGCCTTCTCTAGCACTCCTCTTCAGCCCTTGCTAGCCCCACATGGAAATAGGCATTGACAACTATCTGTTGTGAAGCAAACTATAACCAAAAATAATAAGGCGTTAGGGTCAAGTGAATCCTAGCTTCTGACCGCAATAATCAAATCCCATCAGTACACCCCGATCAAGCATTGCTCACCAACATTATTACCCTTAGGATTCCTCCTCAAGAGTCACTGCTCACCTCGTGGCAATAAGGTCGAATACACTAACCTTGCCCCAACCTACAACTTGGCCACACTGTTACCATCAAATGAGCACGAGCAACCCCAGATCATCCCAATACCTTGATCATCCATCCCTATTCATTGACTCAATTCTTTTGGTTACCTCCAAAACCTTCCATCCGCGTGTAAGCATTCTTCTGCGCACCCCATTTGGCTTGAAATCCCTCGACTTATGTAGTTGGGGTGTGAAATTGTAACGGCCCACCTCCCAAAGCCCCCGCGAACATAAAGGATCCAAGAGAGGGTCATTATTAGAATGATACAAAAGCAACTTGAATCAAACCACCAATAACATACCACATAAATTCTTACTTAAAAGCATTATAATGCAATAACACCAAATTTTCTTTTTACACAAAGCATACACATCCCATCGAGACAAAAGGTAAATCCTCTAGATATAATACATCAAGTCATAGCCACAAAAGACATACATACTCTCAAGGATCAAGAGCCTAATTAGTTCTAGCACTTCAACACAAGTCCCCAAGCCCTTTTCTTTAGGTGAGCTCTATACACATCTATTAACAAAACATCATCCCCTACTAGACTCGCCATTAGCCTTATCTTTGCCTTTACCTGGAATGATGCAAAGCAAAGGAATGAGCCACAAGGCCTAACAAGTATAACAATGAACAACAAGAGACATAAGCCAATATGAATAAGCTAAAATAATCCAACACAAGCAATCCAACTGGAAAGAAAAGAATAAAGCCAATGAATCATGACCATGCCATACACATAAGACCCATGAGTAGATATATTCACAACACAAACACATTAAAACTCCATGTCTTACGCCTACATAACTGACCCCTAGGGCCAAATAGCTCAACTCCTAGGACTATACTCTTTCACCATACAACCCTTGAGGACAATCAGCTCCCATCCAAGGTCATATCCATAACACAAGCCACGAGGTCATTGGGGCCAGATAGCTCCACTCCTAGGCTTATGCTAATGAGTACATACAACCCTTGAGCACAATCAACTCCCACACATTGCCCTAGTCCACCCATATAACATACAAAGACAAAGAATGTAAACATGCCCATAATATGCACCTTAACCATAAACCTCATAATAAATTCCATATGAGCACAAAACTCAAATAGTGACGCACTACAGAATGCGCATTTAATCCCCCAAGATCATTTAATATGATTTGGAACCAAAGAAAAGCTCCCCAGACATGGAAAAAACCCTAGAAGAAGAAATCAGTAGCATTGGTTGATAGATGCCCAACCATCTGTTGATAGTTCTCTTAAAAAGAGGCAATCGGTCGACAGATGCAAGGCCATCTATCGACAGGCAATGGCCTTTGAGGCCATATATCAACAGAAAAAAAGCTCTAGCTCAAAACAGGGGACCTAAAACATGCAAATTCCACCAATTTGCTTGTATGATCCATATCCTAACACAAAACACATCATTCCCAAGGGTTTATAGGGTGGAACAAACCCTATTTTGAAACTCAAAAGAGACCAACAAGATCAAGAAAGAGACAAGGGAGATTTACAATCATTTTTACATTGATTTCACACAAGAAAAAGCTTATGAAAAACCTAGTTTTCAAACTCACAATCTCAATACACCAAAGTCCAAGAGTTTAGGGGAGAAAGAAAGGAGAAGAACACGCCTTTAGAAGCTTTTCCTTTTAAGAT
This sequence comes from Diospyros kaki, assembly GCA_036245055.1. Classification (NCBI taxonomy): domain Eukaryota; kingdom Viridiplantae; phylum Streptophyta; class Magnoliopsida; order Ericales; family Ebenaceae; genus Diospyros; species Diospyros kaki. The sequence goes on from BSEG01000010.1 coordinate 10,753,961, forward strand.
CTTGGTTGATGGACCCTCTACAAGAGCAACTACACTCCACCACACCCCAAAACTGGGAAAACTAAGCAAAAGAAGATGAGAAAAAGGAGATGAAGTTAACTCTAGCTTACACAAACCCCCTTGGAACACAACATTTGAGGAAGAAAATGAAGAAAAGAAACCATAACCTTTCTTCGCTCTCTCCCAATGGCCACTCCTTCTTCTCTTTCCCTTGCCTTTTAACTTCTTTCTCTCATGTAATATAAGCCTCCACTTATATATATATACTCCCATATCTCCTTAATTACTTATTTGCCCCTATTGCACAATAACTTAAATAAGAATTCCCTATATTCAAATGTTAGCCTAGACATTAATTAAACACCACCAAATAATATTTCACCACATACCTTGGTTTATTTTAGGTCCCATTACCACCTAAGTCAAATATTTGACTTTTTCACTTTATCTGCACATCACCTAAAAATATCACATATAATTTCCCAAAAATTTATTACTTTTATAAAATAAATATTTCATTCCAAGATATATCACCTGGACCCACTAACGGGTCGTCACAAAAATGGGAGCAAGTTCTGACTTCTCCGAGGTAACTCCCCTACCTTTTTGTACACTCATCCCTTTAACTTTCAGTCAAAGACAAGGGTAGGAAGCCATTGTTGTAACCTACCCTCCAGAATCGTTCCCCTGAAAAAGTCCCAAGGAAGATTCTTGAGGGATGTGACCATTTCCGTACAAGTATCCATGCCCAAAATGCATCCTTCAAAATGCCACACCAAAAATCATGGCCAAAAATAAAAATAAAACCAAAATTAATTAAAAAAAAATAGAGAGGAAGCAATGTGCCAACAGCAAGTAGTGCCCCTCCTTATAAATAGGGGTGGCTAAGTGTGGAGGCTCGCGCAGGGCTGCCTTACTATACCTCGCCTCATTTTCCTTCTTTTTTTATTATTTTCTTTATTTATTATTTATTATTATAATTATTAATGACTATAATTATTGATTTTGGCTTTTCCCTTGGCTCTATAAGGTGGTAGCTCGGTGAATGCTTGTCTGGCCACGGGCATGCTTCTTGAGGATTTTCCAGATGACTTCTCCAGAGGGAACTGTCCCAAGGGCTGACTATAATTATTGATTTCAACTTTTCCCTTGGCTCCGGAGGGTGATACCCCATTGAACACTTTTTTGGCTATGGGCACATTTCTCAAGGATTTTCCTAGGGACTTCTCCGAGGGGAACTATCTTACGGGCTAGGCTGCAACAATGGCTCCCCACTTTTGTCTTTGACTAAAAGTCAAAGGGAAAAGTATATAGAACACAGGGAAGTTAACCCTGGAGAATCAAAACTTGCTCCGGTTATACAACTCAACTAGATAAGTGTAGGGATTTCAGACCAAGCTAGGCGCGAGGAAGAACCCTCACGCACGGATGGATGGCCATGAGGAGGAACGCTCGCGCATCAATGGGGGGCCATGTGTGGTCTCTATGCAGTGGTGTATGGACGAAGATGCTCACCGATGGGATCCATTGACCTCCATTGTGGGGGTGAACATCCTTTGCAGTTGCAGTTGGTTGTGGTTGGAAAACCCTATCCAAGGTGTGCATGATCAAAAAGAGTTTCCAATGTCGAAAGGAATTTCGATTTGTCATCACGACCACACCATATTACATCTCGACATAACTACTGAGTCTTGTGAGTTTAATCAATCAATGGCTCTCACTTGGTCGGAATGTTAGTTAATGGATGGATTATAGTGCTCGGTAGTCGAAGCCGTTATGCATCTTGGAAATGCAAATGCTCTATCATCGTTTCAGTTAACAAAGCATTAAATGCTCTACCAAATCCATCATGTGTCTTGGATAAGCAAATCTGAAAAAGGGAGGGAAGAAATTGAAAAATAAGAAAAAAGAAGATGAGGAGCAGTGTATGACATATGCCACTCCATTCTCCCATCTTTTTTTGCCCTTTTCATTGAGAGAAAGGAATGAGAGGTCAGGCCAGCCCCTATTCATCTTCTTCTTGCCTTGCTCCATCACTCTCATCTCCCTCTCTGTTCTGTTAGTTTGAAGTTCGTGAGACGACCGGGTCATCCAAGGAGAACTTAGCATAGCTCGGAGTCACCTTCATTCTCACTTATCTATCACGTGGGTGAGACAAAAAGGTTCCAGTGTAGCCCAAGTATGGACCGACTTGGTCCCCTACATCTGTAAGGGTGGCTTGGTCAGCCAAGGAAACAAGTACCAAAACAAATCAACTTGGAGAAGTTGTTTGTGACTAAAGGAGTTCGGGTCCAGATGCATCACGAAACAATCAATGGCAGCATCTTAACAGAATGAGGTAAAAGTTACTTTGGTATTTCATTTTGATGCGTGTGTATTTGCATATGCCATTACCTAGTCTTGCAAAGGTTATTTTGTATCATTTCTGATGCGTGTGTTTTGAAAAAGTTTTGGAAACTACATGTCTCCCTTGTATGATACACTTAAGCGTTGGTGCATTCATCTCAAAAATATCTTTTTGTAGTGAATTAGAAACCCATTTACATCCCTAGCTTGAAATTTAACGAGTTATCCACCATAAGAGCTTCAAATGTGGCTAACTTCACAAACCATTAGAACAACATATGAATGCTTTTGCAATAATATACAACATGGGCTTGGAGTTCAAATGTTCAAAACAAAAATGCTAGTGCCAAAAACATGTGTCAACATGAGACCTGTAGAAGGAGAAAACTAAAAAGGTACCTATAGTAAATCCGAGTTATATACCCATGTCGGTCTGCCCATAACGGACTCCCAATCCAGCTCCAAATCTAGATTCAAACCTGGGTCCAAATCTAGATCCATGATCAAATCTGCAACGCTATGTACAATTGCAGAAAGAACTGCAATCAGTAGTTGAACCCACTTCCGCCAAGTATGAAGTGGGCAAAAGAGAGAGAAGCATGCTCGTGCATGCTGGTATATATATTAGTGGTATATATAATAGAATGGCTGCTGAAAAATTTGCTGGACAATTGAAAGAAAGAAACAATGCTCTTGTGTTCCAACTTGTGTAGGAGGAATGAACTCTCAAAAGTAATCTTTGTGTGTTACGCTTTTAAGCTATGGCAAGACAAGCGACATCTGTTTTGTGATTTTGTTTTTCGTTCCAATAACTCAACGTGACTCGACCCAATTTCACTGTGTGAAATCAGGTAAGTCCAGTTTCAATTTCATATGCCATTTGAATTCATATTTCCTAACACTACCAAGAACTGGAAAGATCACAACATATTCTCCATGTTACAGGAGACTGCATGTATAACAAGATCCGGAGGTTGTTTAATAAACATAACGGTACGTGCATCTTCACTCTCTCCAACCCTTTCTAATGGGTTGTAGTTTGATATAATCTTCCATTCCTAGTCATTATTCAAAGGACAGATGATGAAGGAAACAAAGTGAGCTTCATCCAGTAGGTGTCCCTGGCATTTATAGCAAACAAAAGGGGGTATAGAGAAAAAAGATAAAAATCGGACTAAGAAGACAAGTAGAGGCCAACAGCTTTAAGGGACGAGCTTAATAAGTGTAGCCCTTAACGAACATTCCCTTCTGAGCCTCCTCAGTCTCACCCTCGGCAGAGTACTTCCCAAGTTGAGCTAAGGAATTTGCTTTCGCACGCGCCAAAAGTGCCTTCTGAGCAGCTTCCACATTCTCGGGGTGTCCTTTCCAGGTCTTAAGCACGGTGTTCTGCAAAGCCCGCGCATAAGAGAACGAAACGTGCCATTGGTTAGGACTTTGATTCATCGCGTTCAGGTTCAGTGTTGCTTCCATTTCCGATTGTCCTCCTGACAAGAACTACAAAGCAAACAAGTACAATTTCTTTAGACATCAATAACAAATCTGAATAAGGAAACTAGCATGAAAAACAATATAGCATCCAGCCTGTAGTAAAGCGTGTGGTACATGGTATTTTCCATTGAAAATAAACACCACCAGTTGCTCGAGCTATAAACGCATCGTCTATATAGGAACATAGTCTATAAAATGATTAAGAACAAACTGGAGGCTAATGCTGACTTTGTTAACTGATATCAAGGTAAAAATTCTTCACTGATGGAACTATATCATTGCTAAAACAAACAGACAAGCAATTAAATGCATATTTATCAGGGAAGGTTTATGCATTAGTACCATGATTCCTGGAACTGCAGGAGGAACTCTCCTCTTAAGCATAGTGAGTGTGTATTTGGCAATGGTTTCTGGAGAGGCCTTGTCTTTGTGCTCAGCCCCTGGGGTTACCATGCTAGGCTTAAGGAGAATTCCTTCGAAGATCACATTGTTCTCTGCCAAATAGTAGAAGACTTCGGACCAAACACGCTCCGCCACCTCAAGTGTCCTCTCAATAGGGTGATCCCCATCAAGAAGAATCTCAGGTTCAACAATAGGCACGAGACCATTGTCCTGCACAATAAAGCCCGGCATGAAAAAAGAAATGGCAGACAACTGATGCAGCAACAGAACATAAAAAGAAAATTGCCATTACAAGCATCCTGTACTTTGTTTCTGCGAAAAAAATAAATAAAGCGCATTTTCCTTTTTTTCTGAGAAGATTCAAAGTGATAATGAACCATGATTTCCTTTTATCCATGTGTTGTCACTTGGTTTGGTAAAAAGTGATAGCATTTCTTTTTATATTTTTATTTAAAACTCATTTAGAAAATAATGAAAATGAAAATTTGCACCAAATATGCTTTATTTTGTTGCTCAAAAATTCTTGATGACAAGAACGCCAGAAAAAGTTCTGGTTCTCAAGTTACAGGAAAATGTTGAAACAAACAAACCCCAAATAAGTCATTAGAGTTGTAAACAAAATTTTAACCTTCAAAATTAACAAAAGAATATTTAAAAATTAGTTTTGAGGGAGCCAAATTCTACCAGAAAAGCTTGAGCAATGAAGCAATGAAAATTTCTGATGAAACTTGAATCAGTATATAACATGACATTAACCATTAACAAGCATCAAAACTTACAAAAGACTCTCATTCATCTACCAAGTCAAAGCGATCTTATAACTTGTTAAAGGAATTCTTGAAGAAGAATAGGCTCCATGACTCTTTAATTGAAGTTTCAAATTACTTTTTGCCATTATCTTGAATCCATTACGAGGCAATATGATGACAACTATCACAAGCTTTAATCTCATTGGGGTTGACTATATAAATTCTATTACCTATGGTCATATCCTATTTAAGATCATTATATCTTCTGTCATGCTTAAGGGTATCAAGTTTTTTTTTTTTTTTTTCCATCTTCCTCTTCAACTTTTGCCACAAACTTCCTCCATTTCATCAACTCGTCTCATAAGTGCATCTATTGGCCTTTTTCACACACATCCAAACTATCTTAACCATGTCTCCTCTATCCTGCATATTTTCTTCTGTCAAGCCTCGGATCAGAGACTTGGACATTTCCAGGAAAGTCGTAGATCAGAGAGAATTTGGAGGGAGAATTTGAAAAAAGAGAGAGAAAGGGAGAGAGGGAAAGAACCGAATGTTTTCATTGATAGTTCCCATCCTCTGTTACAATGTTTTTTATAAGCTATCACCCTCGGCTTATTAGGCATAACTGACTAGGTACAATCATCATAAGTGGTAACCGCTAAGTACACATGCTACTGCTACTGTAGGTCTATTACAATTACGCCCTTAGGCTATTGAAAATCCCCCCCCCCCCCTTTGAAATCTTCCTTGTCCCCAAGGAAGGTAAGTAGTTGAGCAATTCGTGGGAACTGTTTCAACAGCTGGGGAAGGTATTCCCAAGTGGTATTCTCCAAGTGTAGGTGGGACCACTGTACCACCATTTGGATTAGGGGTAAGGGCCCCTAATGGATTACCCTTTTGTCTATGATAGTGATGTGCCCAAAATACAAAAGAAATACTAGTACCCTTATTTGATAAGAAAGTTCGCCACAAACAAGAAAATACTAATTTTAATTCGCCACTCTAAAACAAATGAAGGAAGAGTGATAAGAATCAAATAAATTCGCCACTAAACAAATGAATTGTTTAGATAAGAATTAGGATAAAAATGCTCTCTGCACTTTCTTCATAAAAATGTTCATGCCAAAACATTACAAGATCACACTTATAAATACTAGTCTTAAAGACAAACCTAATAATTAAAGATAGACAACATCATTGCCTCTTTTGACAAAAGGGGGCTAATGATGATAAAAGATACCAAAAATAGAAAAAAACATCATTATGCAATTTTTGACAAAGAGAATCATGATTGCCTCTTTTGACAAAAAGAGGCTAATGATGATAAAAGACACCAAAAGCATAAAGTAGAAAAAATATCATCATGTCACTTTTGACAAAGGAAATCATGATGATAAAACACAATGATTCATGAAAGACAAAACACCCTCAAACATAAAGGACAAATGAAAGGTGATCAGTTATGAGACTTAAGCTTGTTGGAAAGACTTGGACCTGGCAAATAGGCTGATTGCTTGGGCTTGATCATGGAGTGCCCAGGTTGCATTCTAGCCCTGGGTTTCTAAGCAAACAAGCAATGTGATTAATTTGGGTTTTAACTCCTTCACTTTGAATTCTAACTCTTCTAAATGGGCTAGAGCCTTCATAATAAATAACTCAAGTTCCTTTTGAAATTGTTTAGTCCTTGAATGAGTAATTGGCCCAAGACTTGGAGTTACATGCTCTTGGACAACCCTTGCCTTGGAATCTTTACCGTTCACATCAGATAGCTTGTGGCTCCACCTCTACTTATATGCATTCACTGGCGATAAGTCAAGGCAGACAGTAGCATTAGCCTCCACATACTTCTTCAGGAGAGAGACATGAAACAACGGATGGTTCTCCACTCCTTGAGGCAACTACAGTTTGTAGGCCACTTTGCCCACTTGTTCAATTATAAGAAAAGGTCCAAAATATTTTGGACATAACTTGGATGGGGGTGTGGCAAAAAAAGAATGCTACAAGAAAGAATGATGCAAGAACCTCTTTACCTTCAAAAAGACCCGGTCTCCTACATTGAAACTCCGGTCACTCCTGCGATCTACAGTCTATTTCATTCAGTTACTAGTTGTAGTCAATTCCTTCTCGAGTATAGTTAACATCTCCTGCCTATTTTTCAAGTACTCTCCCATGATGGTTTGTGTCTCTTGGAAGTCAGTCACTGTTGGTAATGCTGAGGTCTTATATCCAAAAACAGCCTCGAAGGGGGTCTTCTTGATTGAGTTGTGGTAGCTCGCGTTATACCACCACTGTGCTAGGGATAGCCACCTTTCCCAGCTCTTGGGCCTTGCAAAACATATACACCTCAAGTAGGACTTCAGGCACTAGTTGACCCTCTTGGTCTGCCCATCTGTCTCCGGGTGACATGTTGTTGACATTTGTAACCCTAACCCTAGGCTCTTGAATAGCTCCTGCCAGAAATAGCTTGTAAATATCTAGTGTCGATCTGAAACAATGGATTTAGGGATCCCATGCACCTTAGCCACTGTATCAAGGAACACCCGAGCAACTTCCTAGGTTGTGAAGGGGTGTGTGAGGCTGATGAAGTGAGCAAACTTCGTCAGCCTGTCAACCACTACCAAGATCACATCCTTGCCTTCAAACTTGGACAAGCCCTCAATAAAGTCCATAAAAATCTCTTCCCAGGTCTGCTTCGATATAGCCAATGGCTATAACAACGCTGGGTATGCCACTTGTTCATGCTTGCACCGTTGGCAAGTCATGCAGGCTACCACAAAATCCGTCACCTCTTTTTTAAGCCCTGGCCAGAAGAACAACTGCCTTACTCTGTAGTAAGTGGCTCTGACTCCCAAATGTCCTCCCATGGGGGAGTTGTGTAGTGCCTGCAATATCATGTACTTCAATTCTCTGTCATCTCCCACCACCAATCTTCCCTTAAACCTGATCAAATCATTGGAGATAGAATACCTCTGAGCATTAGTATGTCTAAGTGCTAGCTGAACCTGTAGGGACTTAATCCATTCTGATCTATCATAGCTCTCAATCACTTCTTTTACCCAATCGGGCACCACGGCTGTAATGGCTTCACATGCCCCTTATTCTCTTCTCAATAGGGCATTTGCCACTATATTCTCATTGCCCTTCCTGTATTGTATCACATAATCAAGGCCCAATAATTTTGACACCCCTTTTGTTGGGTATGCAATCTTTATTGTAGTAAGTACCTTAAGCTTGCATAGTTTGTCCTTAGGATGAATTAAGTTCCTTCCAAGTAGTGCCTCCACTTATCAATGGCTATGATCATGGCTAGCAATTCTTTCTCATACACACTCATTCCCCGGTGCTTAGCAGCTAATGCTTGACTGATATAGGCCAAGGGCCTCCCTCCCTGTATCAACACTACTCCCACCCCATTGTCACATGCATTTGTTTCAATCACAAAGGGCTTAGAAAAGTTAGGTAGGGCCAAAACCTAGGCTTGTGTCATTGCCCTCTTAAGTGTAATGAAGGCAAACTTAGCTTGGGATTCCATTTGAAGTTGTCCTTCTTGAGTAATTCAACCAAGGGCTTACTGATTACCCCATAGTGTTGTATAAACCTCCTATAATACCTAGTTAGCCCTAGGAATCCCCTCAACTCCTGGATGGATGAAGGCCTAGGCCATTCCAACATGGCTGCGATTTTCTTTAGGCCTGTACTAACTCCTTGACCCAAGATAATATGCCCTAAATAGTCCACCTCACTCTTTGCAAAGGAACACTTTGAAAGTTTCACATATAACTAGTTGGTTTTCAGGATTTCAAAGGTGGTTTTAAGGTGGGTTAAGTGGTGTTGGAGGTTGGGGTTGTAGAGCAAAATGTCATCGAAAAAAACCAATACGAATTTCCTAAGGTAAGGGGCAAATAAGTGGTTCATCAAGGCTTAGAAAGTGGTTAGGTCATTGGTGAGCCCAAAGGGCATCACCCTGAACTTGTAGAGGCCCTAGTGGATTCTAAAAGCCGTTTTCGGTATGTCTACAAGGTTTATCCTAATTTGATGATACCCTGCACGTAGGTCAAGTTTAGTGAAGATAGCAACCCCTTTCAATTCATCTAGTAGGCTTCAATCAAGGGAATGGGGAATTTGTTTTTCACAATGAGGTCAATAAGTTGTCTGTAGTCTATGCAAAAGCGCCAGATGTCGCCCTTCTTTTTGACAAAAGTACAGGAGATGTGAAAGGGCTTTGGCTAGGCTGAATTATTGAAGCACTGAGCATGCTTTTTACTTGTCTTTTTAATTTCAGCCTTTTGGAAAGGTGGGTAACGGTAGGCTCTAAAGTTAACTGGCTCTGAATTGGGTTACAAGGGAATGGAATGGTTAAAAAGCAGTTTGGGGGAAGGATTTGTGGTTCAACAAACAAGTCTTTCAATTCTAAGAGTAACAGATTGTTGTGAACTTAGGGTTTAACCTAGGATTGGATTGGAAATTGGAAGAATGAAGGGGAAATTTAGAAGAAGAATAGGGAGAATCAGAAGAATAGAAAGTGAGGGAGAGAAAGATCGAGAGAGAGAATTTGGAGGGAAATCAAACTTCATTTATCAATCAAAAACATAATTTTTCATCATCAGTTGTAGCTTATATATAGCCTAACAACCTCCCACATGCACCCATGTACAATACAACAAATAGCCTAACTGTCTATAGCTAAGGACAAAGCCCTATAACAAAAAATACAAAAGAAAATTACAATTATTGTATAATATAATGCATGAAAACTCCTATAATATTTACTAATTTATCATTGAGAATCCTTGAAGTCATAACAATTTATCCCTCCTTGAAAGAGTTCTTGTCCCCAAGAACTTGTAACAATTGGGCCACTGCTCTTATCCAATACCAGCTTTCTCCATATGTTTTATTCCTCTTTCTTTCTTTCTCCTACTAGGCCTCTTCTTCATTGTTCTTAAGTTTCCAAGATCAATTCCAAACATAATTTGGCCCAAAACTTCAATAGAAGCAACCTGATCGAATTCAAACCCACTACAACCGCCTCCTACAATAGTTGTCCAATCACAATTGGTCTCCACTTTAAGAACATAATCAGCCATCAGTTCATCCCTCAATGCAATAGATAGCAACTTGGATTTTCCAGTGGGAGTAAAAACCAGCACAGCAGCAGAAGTTTTGTTCCCTTCGACAAAACCTTTGACTTCTTCCGCTATATCCCTTAGCTTTCCTCTAGCTAGTGTTGGCTTCACCTTCTCGTTGCCTATTTTAACCCAAGTCAAACACAGCTCAGCCTGATTTGAAGCCAAAATCCCATCGAAAGAATGCCTTTTCTCAACCTCCAGCTTCTTCCTTAATGCCAGTCCAAGTTCATCAGCCTTAGGATCAGTTTTCGTTGTCCAGGTCCTAATTGTTCAACCAGGCCTTCTTCAACTGCAGGTGGACCTTCATAATCTTGACCCTACCTAGAATAGGTGATGTTACAAGCATTGCCATTCTCAGCTCCAGCTTGTTTTCTAATCAGCTTATCTAATAGATCCATGTTTTGTTCCAAATCTGATTGTTTCTCAAATTTCGATAAGTCCAAAATCAGAGGCAAGGCTCCAACACCATCATCCACACCGATGGATGGTCCTTCAACCGAATTTTCCTGATCCCATGTTGTTCCATCAGCATCTCTCTGTTTCTTCTTCAATGCTTCCAACGTTAATTCATAGAGCTTGGCACTATTAGCAACATGCTTGAGAGTCCTGCACTGAAGCACCGTCACCATTGGCCTCATCTCTTCGTTCAAGCCAATTATGAAGCTTGAAACGAAATAGGCCTTTGTCAAATAGGGGTTATGATTGAGCATCAAGGCTATCAGCTCTTCAAACCTCAATTAGTACTCCATCACTGACCCTACTTGCCTGATTTTGTTGAACTCTTCCACCACATTAGACAAGCCCCGATCTCCGAACCTCTCTTTAGGCTGCCCCATTTTAAGGGACTACTCTTGGTTAGAACTTCCGCGATAATCATCTAAAAGATTTCTTTTTTATCTATCAAAGAATTCAACAGAAAAGCTGAAGTTATACCTCTTAGTCAACATCCATGCAAGCTCCTGCAGCTACTCTCCTAGTACACAACCCCATTCCACGCATGATTCGTGCATCACTTTTCTTGTTTCCTTGTCCAATTGATTGGACTCGTTATCAAATTTATTTTCCCCTATCTCGTGATTTTAGCCAAAATCCTCATGATTTTTGCCTCCAACTAAAAATGCAACCTTCTTCTGCTGCAATTGAGACCCCATTTGTTTCATGTGTACACTACTCCCCATGGCCGACATCTAACGAACAGGACATCCCATTGAAAATGCAGCACTCTTCTGCGGCAATTGAGACTCCCATTGTCTCATGCATACACTGCTCCCCATGGCCGGTTTCTCACAAACATGACACTTCGAAGACCAAGGGGTAGGGGTTCTATACATATCGTTCTTCTTTGAACAAGTTAACTAAAATTCAAAGCCGAAATTAACCTTTGTTTCCCTTGACTCATAGCCTAGAATTCGATTGGAATCACCTCCCGTGGAATTCTCTTCACTAATTCACTACTATTAGTCGTTGGACTTCCTAATCACTAAAATTAATTGCCCCGGCCTTCAACTCGGATTTGTCGGAATTGCCGAAGTTCACTGGGATCTGCTTCACACTTCCACTTCGCAAGATTACCAGATTTCACAACTGAGTCACAAAATTCGGCTCTGGAACTTGCTATATGAGTCGTCGAAAGCATTGTCGAAGCCTATTGGCCCAATTGCCTTCAAATTTCCAAGCCTCTATTTCAGCCGACACTCCCCTTCTCTTGCATTGGAATTAATTCCGAGATTCAACCGGAAATCACCTAGTTGCTTCTCTGTCTCGAACGCCAAACTTCACCGAAATAGTCAGAATCGCGTGGGCTGCTCACCTCCCTTGATCAACTGTAAGGATGTCAAGATGCGCAGCCAAGAATTAACCTCCCGCCTTCTTGAATCGCAACTATAGTAGCCAAAGTCCCTCTTTTCTGTCGCAGCTAAGGAATTTTGCACAATTTGAACCAAAAGCCCAGATTACTCCTGTGACTCGATCGATCTCTACTTCCCTTAAATCGAATTGAAACCACAGTCGATGCTCAACGGATCTGCTACTAGAACTAGAATTTCCGAAATCTGATAGCAATTGCGATGGGTTCAAGAAGTCGCCCAAATTCGCTTCTGACCGTCTAGTTCATAATCGCCGACCGATCAAAGCGGCAACACCAGCAACGCACCTGATTGAATTCGCGCTCGCCTCACCCAGAATTGCTCATCACCGTCTAGGTCAGACTTGCTTGCTCGCCTCACCCAATCACCGTCTATTGAAGGTTAAAGGACTTATTGTCCTCATCCAGTCCACCCCTAGGACTATATCACAACTTCCCAGCTCTAAAATTCTCAAGTCTATAGAGAATTCCTCCCCTTGCATCAGCCATTTGAACCCTACACCCTTATAGTGGCTATACATCTTGCATCCATTAGCTGCTGTTACTGAGAGAGGAACAGTGGCTGTGAGCTTGCACCCTAATTCAGCGACAGTTGTTTCACTGAGGAAGCTATGGGTGTTGTCACTGTCAATCAGCACCATGATCTTTCTTGTAACACCCCAAATTTAGAAATCCTAAACCTAGATGTGTTAATGTTCATTTCACTTTAAATGCGGAAATAAAATAAATTTGTTTTCAGCTTATCACTTTTTACTTCCTATATTTACCATACATATATATATTTATTTATTTTTATTTATTTTTTTATAAAATTCTATAGAAATTTCGGCAAAATCTCCACTATAAATTTAACTTAACCAACCTGTAAAGGGACACCGAATCCTCAACAATAGAAATATTAACCAAGCAAGTAAATAACTCAGTCCCAATGAAAGATTTTACTCCAACTAAACCAAAACTATCTTATTCGAAATTTCAAAATTAAACAATTAAAGGAATGGGTAAATAAATGAATAACGAACAAGTGTCTTAAATCACAAGTCCAAAATTAAAATCCTATGCCATGAGTTATTGGATGAGTCAACCTCCAAGCGATCTCCTCAATTCATTTAGCTCTCATCACCTAAAACGTGAGGAAAATAAAGGGGTGACCTAAAGCTCAGCAAGTAAACTCCATGCACATGATGCATGCTTGTGACATGCAAAGTTTGAATAAATTTCAAAAAAATATATCTCCATCTACTTTAACTTCTCAAAACATTTCATTACTATTGTGAGTTCACAGGGTGTCTAATCTATTCAATCAGAATGCAGTGGGCAATTCTTATTTGAAACCAGATTCATTCCACCAATAGTACCGCAGAGTGGTTAAAAATTTCTTTCCACTTTTAACTTTCACATTCACATTACTTCATCGGTCGGGTGCGCTGGTCCCCCACACCCCATTTTCCACTCACATTATTCATGGCATAGACATTCACCCATTTCCTTTAAAACTTGAGTTACATATCTTTGAAGAAAAATGTGCACCTTTACACATCTTTCATTTGAAAACATTTAACTTTCTCAAATAAATGTCTATGCATGCTCATTGATACAATGGCATGAGATATATACATGTTTAATCATTTTTTATTGTATGTAAGAAAATGACACAAAGTAACGAAAAGATTTAGCATTAAATATCTGCAAGCCAACCACAAAGCACAATTTTTCCACATTCACCGTTCAACATGGGGTGAAAATTAGAGAGAATTTACTTACCTGAAGTCTTTAAAGTTCACTTCTTGGATTTGCAAGTGGAGGAATCTTAATTGCCCACGATGTCAATGTGCCAAAAAAATCCTAATTCATTATGATTCATTTCAAAAATTTCAATAATCCTTATCTTCTAAACATGACTCCAGTTCACTACTATATTTTCTTAAGTTAATTTATTATAACACTACATGTATAAATAGCATTAAATGTTAAAATATAAAGAAAATATTTACAATAGGAACCTATTAGTGAAACACTACTTATTTACGAATTCAAACTGTTGGCCCTTACGAAGGCAAGAATAAATTGAAATTCTTACCACAAAATCACGTGAATCCAATTTGATGGGCTAAATAACTCATAGAGCTACATTCTCAATTAAATTCACATCAAGATTCAGATTACAAGACCCTCAAAATATTTTTCAAATCCACAAACAGATTTTTTTTTTTCTCTGACAACACATAGTAAAATATTTCAAAAATCATTTTGAAAAAAGAAACTATGTCGTAAAATTATAAAATTTACACAAGATGTATTAACTCTTATAAGTTCATTATATTTAAAAATGAGCTCATGATAGCAATGATTGGGGTTCCAAAATATTTTTCTATCCTCCAAAACACTATTCTCGTATAAATCTGCCCATGTATACGAAAAATATCATAAAAACTTCTATGAGCCTCCAAATGATGTCATTCCAAGTCCAAATGATAGACAACTCACAGGGGGTCATTTTCCAATTTGAATCTCCCCAAAATTCAACAGATACAATTTTTGACGAATTTTTAAAATAGAGCAGGAAAGCTGTCGAATCTAGACAGCATTTGTTATTCCATTAAGTCTATCAAAATTGCATGCCTATAATACCCAATTAATATAAAATTGAACCGGTCATATGTATTCAGCCACATCTATATATATTGTATATAAAATACACATCTTATTAAAGGTTGATTTGGGAAAAATTAAATAAAAGGGAAGTTACATTCTTCTTCTCCTCCTTCCTTTTTCTTCTTCGTTTTGGGAGAGGTGATGTGTGTGTTGAAAGAAGAAAGAAGTAAGATGTGTGAGGGAGAGAGAGTGGCATGAGGTTTGGGAGGGGAAAAAGGTGTATTAGGGTTTCTTTTTTTATTATTATTATTATTAGATTTTGAGTTGGGTGGGCTTTATTTGGACTTTTTTGAGTTTTTTTTTTCTCACTTATTGGGCGAAGAATGAGTCTCTTATAAATTAAACCCAACATTAAATTAATTTGTGTTCTAGATCCTACTAAGTGCTATTAAAAATTTTCAATTCAAATAAATGTATGTATTTAGCCACTTGAACTAAATTTGATAAAAAAAAATAATACACTTGAAAAATTTTAAATTAATAATAATAACACATTGTACTGCATAATAACAAATTACGATTTTTTTTTCCCAATTGGCACATTGAGCGCGACGGCATCTAATTCCTTCCACTGCATAACAAGGCTCAATAATTAGCAGTAATAATTATAATTTAATCATTTATTATGGCATAAGCAGTAAAATTACGCAAAATTTATAAATGCATGTAAAATGACACTTGGTGTTACAACTCCTCACCCCCTGAAAATAAATTTCCTCCTCGAAATTAGAACTTACCAAAAAAGTGTGGATACTTGGCGCGCATCTCATCCTCGCGCTCCCAAGTGGCCTCTTCTACCACATGATTTCTCCACAGGACCTTGACTAACGTTATCTTCTTCCTCCTTAGTTCCTTGTCGGCCCTCTCTAACATTTTGATCGGTGATTCCTCGTATGTTAAATCTTCACAAAGATTCAACGACTTATAACTAAGAATGTGAGAGGCGTTTGGGATATACTTCCTCAATATGGAGACATGGAATACATGGTGTACCCCCGATAATGTTGGTGGTAGTGAAACCCGATAAGCCAAGTCACCAACCCTTTCTAGTATTTCGAAGGGTCCAACGAAGCGCAGGCTTAACTTTCCTTTCTTTCCAAATCTCATAACTCCTTTCATTAGCGCCACTTTCAAAAAGACCATATCACCTGCAGCAAATTCCAATGGCTTCCTTCTTTTATCAGCATATCTCTTCTGTCTACTCTGCGCTGTTTTCATCCGTTGGCAAATTTTCTCAACAATCTCAACAGTCTGTTGTACTATCTTTGGGCCCAATAATTTTCTTTCTCCAACTTCATCCCAGTGAATTGGCAATCTACATTTTCTTCCGTACAACGCCTCATAAGGAGCCATACTGATCGCTGTTTGGTAGCTATTGTTGTAAGAAAACTCAACCAATGGGAGGAATTCGTCCCAAGTACCCCGAAAATCAATTATACAAGCTCTCAACATATCCTCAAGGGTTTGAATTGTTCTCTCTGATTGCCCATCTGTCTGTGGATGAAAGGTTGTGCTAAACCTCAATTGTGTACCCATGGCCTTATGTAGGCTTTTCCAAAATGTGGAGGTAAATTCCGGGTAGCGATCAGATACAATGGATAACAGAACTCCGTGAAGTTTGACAATTTCTACCACATACAACTTTGCATACTTTTTCATATTATAAGTAGTCTTTACTGGCAAGAAATGTGATGACTTAGTAAGACGATCTACAATCACCCAGATAGAATTATAACCCTTTTTTGTCTTAGGTAAGCCAACAACAAAGGCCATGCCTACTCGTTCCCATTTCCACTCTGGAATCATAAAGGGCTATAACAGGCGGAGTTGTAACACCGAGTGTCATTTTACATGCATTTATAAATTTTACGTAATTTTACTACTTATGCCATAATAAATGATTAAATTATAATTATTACTGCTAATTATTGAGCCTTGTTATGCAATGGAAGGAATTAGACGCCGTCACGCTCAATGTGTCAATTAGGAAAAAAAATCATAATTTGTTATTATGCACTTCAATATGTTATTATTATTAATTTAAAAATTTCCAAGTGTATTATTTTTTTTATAAAATTTAGTTCAAGTGGCTAAATACATTTATTTGAATTAAAAAATTTTAATAGCACTTGGTATGATCTAGAACACATTAATTTAACGTTGGGTTTAATTTATAAGAGACTCATTCTTGGCCCAATAAGTGAGGAAAAAAAAACCCAAAAAGCCCAAATAAAGCCCACCCAACTCAAAACCTAATAAATAAAAAAAAAACACCCTAATACACCTTTTTCTCCCTCCCAAACCTCACGTCACTCTCTCTCCCTCACACATCTCACTTCTCTCTTCTCTCAACACACACATCACCTCTCCCAAGAAGAAGAAGATAACTTCCTTTTTATTTGATTTTCCCCAAATCAGCCTTTAATAAGATGTGTTTTTTACATACAATATATATACATAGATGTGGTTGAATACATATGACCGGTTCAATTTTATATCAATTGGGTATTATAGGCATGCAATTTTGATAGATTTAATGGAATAACAAATGTTGTCCAGATTTGACAGCTTTCCTGCTCCTGTTTTAAAAATTCGTCAAAAATTGTATATGTTGAATTTTGGGGAGATTCAAATTGGAAAATGACCCCTTGTGAGTTGTCTATCATCTGGACTTAGAATAATATCATTCGAAGGCTCAGAGAAGTTTTTATGACATTTTTCATATACATGGGCAGATTTATACGAGAACAGTGCTTTGGAGGATAGAAAAATGTTTTGAAACCCCAAACGTTGTTGTCATGAGCTCATTTTTAAATGATGAACTTATAAAAGTTTAATACATTCTGCGTAAATTTTATAATTTTATGACATCATTTCCTATTTCAAAATGATTTTTGAAATATTTTACTGCGTGCTGCTAGAGAAAAAAAAAATTTGTTTGTGGATTGGGAAAATATTTTGAGGGTTCTATAATCTGAATCTTAATGTGAATTTAATTGAGAATGTAGTTCTATGAGTTATTTAGCCCACCAAATTGGAATCATGTGATTTTGTGCTAAGAATTTCAAATTATGCTTGCCTTCGTAAGGGGCCAACAGTTTGAATTCGTAAATGAATAGTGTTTCACTAGTAAGTCCCTATTGTAAATGTTTTCTTTATATTTTTGCATTTAATGCTATTTATACATGTACTATTATAATAAATTAACTTAAGAAAATATAATAGTGAATTGGAGTCATGTTTAGAAGGTAAGGATTATTGAAATTTTGAAATGAACATAATGAATTAGGATTTTTTTGGCACATTGACGTCGTGGGCAACTAAGACTCCTCCACTTGCAAATCCAAGAAGTGAATTTTAAAGACTTCAGGCAAGTAAACTCTCTAATTTTCACCCCATGTTGAACGGTTAATGTGGAAAAATTGTGCTTTGTGGTTGGCTTGCAGATATTTAATGCTAAATCCTTTCGTTACTTTGTGGCATTTTCTTACATACAATAAAAAATGATTAAGCATGTATATATCTCATGTCATTGCATCAATGAGCACACATAGGCATTGATTTGAGAAAGTTAAATGTTTTCAAATGAAAGGTGTGTAAAGGTACAAATTTTCCTTCAAAGATATGTAACTCAAGTTTTAAAGGAAATGGGTGAATGTCTATGCCATGAATAATGTGAGCGGGAAATGGGGCATGGGGGACCAACACACCCGACCGATGAAGTAATGTGAATGTGAAAGTTGAAAATGGAAAGAAATTTTTAACCACTTTGCAGTACTACCGGTGGAATGAACCTGGTTCCAAATAAGAATTGCCCACTGCATTCTAATTGGCTAGATGACACATCCTGTGAGCTCACAATAGTAATGAAATGCTTTGAGAAGTTAAAGTAGATAGGGATACAACAACAACATATCCAGCCTTTATCCCAATAGATGGGGATACATTTTTGTGAAATTTATTCAAACTTTGCATGTCACAAGCATGCATCATGTGCATGGAGTTTACTTGCTGAGCTTTAGCTTACCCCTTTATTTTCCCCACGTTTCAGACGATGAGAGCTAGATGAATTGAGGAGATCGCTTGGAGACAGACTCACCCAATAACCCATGGCATAGGATTTTAATTTTAGACTTGTGGTTTGAGACACTTGTTCGTTATTCATTTATTTACCCATTCCTTTAATTGTTTAATTTTGAAATTTCGAATAAGATAGTTTTGGTTTAGTTGGACTCAAATCTTCCATTGGGACTGAGTTATTTACTTGGTTAATATTTTTATTGTTGAGGATGCGGTGTCCCTCTACAGGTTGGATAAGTCAAATTTACAAGGGAGACTGCCGAAATTTCTATAGAATTTTATAAATAAATAAATAAAAATAAATATATATGTATGGTAAATATAGGAAGTAAAAAGAGATAAGCTGAAAACGAATTTATTTTATTTCCGCATTTAAAGTGAAATGAACGTTAACACATCTAGGTTTAGGACTTCTAAACTTGGGGTGTTACATTTCTTCTCCCCACTCAGCCTTCTATTTTAATGATCTTACTCGCGAGTCCCCCCTTAAGTGCATGGAATGGAATTTCTCCCCCTTCATCAACAGGATCATCTTTAAGGGTCTCCTCCACACCCTCCCCACTATCCTCTTCCTTCTCCCAGGCTATCTTCTCTTCATCTCCTTCCATGTTCAGCAGTTGCCTTCAGAATTGATGGCCGGGGATAATGGTCCCCATATTTATAACACAACCCCATCTGCCTCCTCAACTCAATAATGGGGTTTTTGATGGTCAAGGTCTGCTGATTTCCCCTTGGCAAGCCTGAAGTCAATGCTACTCCTACTTCCATAGTGTTTCCATTAGTAGGCAAACTAATTAGGGGAATTGTCTGAGAGGGGACCTTATTTCTCTTGTAAATAGCTTCCAACGTTAATTCTTGTAGTCGGGCCTTCTCTGCTGCCTGCCTAACAGTGGTTGGCATTATCATCTTAACCATTGATGTCAACTCGTCCTTGAGTCCACTACGGAAGCTGGACACAAAATATTGCTCAGTGAGTGTTGGCTAAGCATTCCACATTAAGGCTCCTAACTCCACAAACTTCTCTAGATACTCCATGACAATCCCCTCCTATTTGAGTTTATTTAACTCTTTTATTACATCTGCCATGTTCTTCTTTCCAAATCTCTTGCACATTTCCTCTGCAAAGTCAATCCACCTTACCCCAATCACTTTGGATCTTGACCATCCTTAGAACCAAGAATCAGCCATATCATTGAGATATGTTGTTGCCAAGGTAATTTGTTGTGGCTTAGCCACATTGTAGTATTGAAAGAAACAGTCACATCGTCGGATCCACCACCTTGGCCTGGATTCGTCAAACAACAGTATCTCCAACTTTGGCATCGGTGTGTGGTTACCGAATTGAGGATTAAGATCCCTTACCTGAATGTTTGGCCCCATTCCTTGCACTTCCTCCGACTCTGCTCCCCTTGGAGGTCTCAGAAGTATGTCAGATCTAGCTAAATTCGGATTAGCTTTGGATCGAGGAGGGAATTCCAAAGGCAAGCGGAATTGTGGTAGAGACGACAGCATGTTGAACACATTATTGATCCTTTGTCCAAACTGATCCATCGCATCTTTGTGTCTCTCCAATTCCCGCTACATATCCTCACGGGATGCCGCTAATTCCTCCTGCATTCCATCTTTGATTTCAGCTACATCTTCCCTACTCTGAGTAATAGCTTCATGTGTCTGTGTCATTCCAAACTCCAGCACTTCCATCCTAGACTCTAATTGCTTGAGTCTCGTTCCTTCCACCATCGTTTGCTCACAATCCACCTCGCTTCCAATCACAGAGACGCCGCCGAGGATCACCGACTTTGATACCAAAATGTCAAGCCTCGAATCAGAGGCTTGGACAATTCTGGGAAACTAGTAGATCAAAGAGAATTTGGAGAGAGAATTTGAAAAGAGAGAGAGAGAGAGAGGGAAAGAATCGAATGCTTTCATTGATAGTTCCCATCCTCTGTTACAATGCCTTTTATAGGCTATCACCCTCATCTTATTAGGCGTAACCGATTAGGTACAATCATCATAAGTGATAACCGCTAAGTACACATGCTACTGCTACTGTAGGTCTACTGCAATTATGCCCTTAGGCTCGTGACATAGTCATCACCCCGACATTATTACATATAATTTCGTTTCTTACGTTGTCATTTCTTGTATAGTCGCACATCTACCATTACATTCTCATCTAATCTATACTCATATTTTGCCCATTTTGGTACTTGACCACTCAACATTCCAACTCACCCAAACAAAATGGCTTTATAGCTGTCCAATAGTACTTCCATTTCAGTTTTAAGGAGATTTTACAATTGCAAAATGTTGTTCCGACTTCTTCACTTTTACCAATTATGTCTTGATTTATGAGCAACATTCTCTGTAATCTCTCATTTTTTTGAACAATGGAATCAAGATATTGAAATTGATCTTTTGACTATGGCACATATTTGCCTTTTATTTGTTGAAATTAATTTAGTTGGGCCGCTGAAGTGTGCACCCCTGCTGCACTCTATTGCAAAAATGACAAAGAAGCTCTCTTATTTTTGTTTGATTCTTAACACATGGAGTGACCTAAGTTTGTGTCTTTTTGTTTATAAAGAAAAGAATGAACCCAGTTAGAAACATTGAGAAAGGAAATCTTGCCCCTATCATTACTCTAGTAGACATGGATTGCCAGCTTATAAAGAGAGGGAGAAAAAAGTGATACAAGTACAGACAAACCTGAGAAATGGCTGCATAACGTGCAAGACCCCAAGCAGCTTCTTTCACTGCCAAAGCTGAAGGACCGCAAGGAATGCTGATGACTGTTCGCCTGTGAATTCATGCAGTCGTAATTAAACATAACATGATGTTTCCCTGACCAGGGCCATATACCACACTTTCATTTCAGCCAGAAATTTTCAGTAAGCACTAGAAGGAGAAAATATGAAAAAACATAACTTACCATTTTGCAAAACGAGCACCTTGCTTGTAGTATTCAGCAGATCTAGAAGCCAATCCATCTAATCCCTGGCACCACGATTCATTGTTGGATCCTGGAAGGGGAACCAGACCCTGAAAACAGGTGTTGGACAACAGAGAATTAAATAAATGACGATGATGTAAAGAAAGAATTAGTTTTAACTTATAAAAGAATAACATTTAGCACATAAGTGAACGTGAAAAATTATGCCTTGTCAACTTTGATGCCAGGTACAATATTCTCATCACCCAAACAATCCACAAACTTCTTCCCGTCTGTTGTTGACTGGTAAAGTGTCTCCTCGAAAAGAATTGCACCAGAAATATATTCACCTAGGCCAGGAGTAGTCAGCAAAAGCTGTCTATAAGCTTGTCGATTGGTTTCCGTATTGTCAAGGCCAATAGATGCTAATCTCTTCCCACAGGTGGCATTTGATTCGTCGATAGCAAGAATGCCATGACCAGGAGATGCAATAGATTTCTACACCCAGAACAAGAAAAACAATCACAAATAAGCACCATTCTCAATTCCTTTTTCCGATAAGTTCACATTGCATTTCATGCCTTAGACTATACAAAAAATTAACAGTCACATTTTTAGTATACTAAGCGTCTAAGAAAGTTAAACATAACTGTAACATGGAAAAAGACCCTTCAAACACAATCCCTGATGATGTTTATATACTTTTAACGTGCATAAAGGCTAAAAACACATCCATGAACTTTGCCCGTTTAACCAATTGTGCCCCCGAACTTGAAGGGGGGCCTATTGTGCCCCTCAAGTTTCAATTTGGGACCTATTATACACCTCTAGTTTCAATTTTGGACCCATCATGCACCTCATTGTTCAGTTAGCACCACACATGAAATCAAATGCGGTTGCAGAAGGTGAGAGATGAAATAGGTCTCTCCAACTGCCAATTATGCCCTCACACAACTTCTTAATTTCCAATCTACCGATCTACTTCATCTCACTGCCTTCACTGTCGCCGCCTCTATGTGTGTGTGGATATATATAACATATATATATTATATTAATATATTTTTTAATAATTGTGTATACTTTATCAACGATAAAATAATTATGTATAATTTATTAGCATATATATATTATATTAATATAAATAAAATTTTGTCCAGTGTATGTCACCGATTTTGGGATTTGAGTGGTGTAATAGGTCCCAAATTGAAACTTGAGGGGCACAATAGGTCCCCCTCCAAGTTCAGGGGCACAAATAGTTAAACGGGCAAAGTTCAGGGTCATGGATGCATTTTTAGCCATGCATAAACGTATCAATGTAAGCAACAACATATCCATTCTGCTTCCATTTTTATGCAATAAAAAGTCAGTTAATTCCATGCATCATACTAAATAACACTTGGCTGTTTTGATTGAAGAAAGACAAAAACAAAAAATTGTTCCTTGGATCCAACAGGAGTGAACAAAAGCCCACATAATGCAAAATACCCTCTTCAACTATAGTAGTTTTTTTTTTCAATTTTATTTGTCTATAACACGATAATAATAATAATTATTATTATGAGAAATGTGCTTTCTAGGAGGTCTTGCATATTTTTTGCTAAGACGCTGAGTGAAATTATTTAAATACTCTTCGCTATATATATGTTTTATGTGTTTGTGTAATATATATGTAATGGGGGCATTTAAATATAATAATAAATATTATTATTATTAGACCTTCTTTCCCCTAAACAGTGCAAAAGTAAACCCCCTCAGCCCTAAAAGTAAATAAAGAGTACACAGACAGCATTCCAACATATAGCTAACAAGAGTGAAGAAGATGAGCAGACGCGGGTATTAGTTGAGGAGAGAGAACTGACGGCGGTTTTGACGAGCTCGTCGGTGTAGGATCCGGCTCGGACGACGACGGAGGCACCGCGGCTGGAGAGGCGGAGGGACGATCCAGCAGGTCGTTGATTGAGGGACTGTTGTCCGCCACCGCCGATCCACTGCGAGGACGCTAGCTTCACCAAGCTCGAAGAACACGCCATGGGCAGAAAACGACAGCGAATCGATCGATCAGCACGGCGCTCGCTCTCTCTCTCTCTCTCTCTCTCCTGGTTAGGTTATACTAAGCCAAAGAAGTCGCATCGCATGCCGAGACAAAGTAGGCTGCTACAATATTATTGATTTTCTCGAAGAGTCCGCCTGGGTTGGATCGCTGTCCACGGTTGGTGTAAACGTTGGACCAATAATTTGTGAATGGAAATGTACGATTAAGTTTTATAAATAATTTGCTCTTACCATATAAGTCTAAGTGATTAATAAATAATATATTAAAATTAATATTAATAAATCATAAATTTAATATTTAACTTACATAAAGATTAAAAACTCACCTATAATTTATCTTTTTTATCGAAATTAAGGACACAAGTGACAAGTAACTGTACAAAGATGATAATTATAAATTTTATAAATAATTTTTATAAATTAACATAATATATATAAATTTATAATAATTTTATTTAAAATTATTATTATCAAAATATAATAATTAATATTTATTTATTATAAAAAAATTCACAAATAGTTGACAAGACCTCATAGAAAACAATATCTTATGTGAATAAACCACAACAATTAACATTTGTTGATTACATCACAAGTTAGGCCTGCTTCACACTAGCCCTATTCTTTTTTCACTTGTTTCTTTCTGTTTTTTAATTCTTTCTCTCTATTTATTTTTACAAACAAATTTTAAAAATTACAAATTTCATTTTATTCTTCCCACTTTTAATATTCCAATCTTATAAATTTTCATTTTCAAAAATTTTGAATTATCACAAATTTATAGCTCTTTCAAAGAGTAAGAGTGAAGTTTTGAAAAAAGTTAGAAATAATTAAAACATGATGTCGACGTTCAGAATCATTCGATCATAATTCGTAGGCCCACAATGAGAGAATAAGCTCAAACGCAAAGAGGAATAATAAAGTAGAAGCAAAGATAAATGGTACATAGGAAAATTTTATGTGGTTCATCCAGAATGATATCTATTCCACGACTGTTCTCTATGTATTTTGACAGAGTAACAATATATTATTCTTGTTGTTCTCTCTCTTACAATGGTATTTTGACCTCTATTTATAGTGAGAGATGTTTACAATTACGTAAAAAATAAAGGTGGAAGAATGACATCATGGAGACAAGATGTCTTTATCAATCCCATAAAATCGGGAGTGGCATCTGTATTAGCAGGGATCTGGTTTGGTTTTGGTAAAGTAAATGGGTTCCTGTCTCCAAGCATTCTATGGTGTTGTTATTATGCGAGCTGGATAATTAGGCCAGCGAGTTGAAAACATCGCTAGGAGCTCGCTTGAGCTTGCTTGATTCACTATCTGAATTCGGGTTTCAGCAATGTGTGACCTTGTTCTGATGAGCTTGGGCCTATTAGGCTTCAGGTGATTGGGGCGACTAGCTGGGTCGATTCCAGCCCATAAGGAGTAGTCTGGGAAATACTTGTAACACAAGTCCCCCAGCTCGCAATGCGATCTTCGGACTAGGAGTTGACGTATGCTAACTATTCCAGCTGTTTGTCTGTCTTTTAGACTTCTGCCCAATTGAATCAAACCATGCCATTTCATGCAGCACGCCTTGTCTGCAACATATTTAATGTGCATGTCCCCCTATTACTGAGCATGATTATGATTGTGGGACCCATAAGCCATCGTGCATCCGATGGATGCAGAGCATACAATAAGTCGTTTTGATCTGACGGTTGGGATCGATTGAGCTAAAGGTATAAATGGCAGGGAATTTCTTTTTGTTTCCATCTTTACGCTGCTTTGAAATTCTTGCTCCTATTCTCTTCATCTCTGAAGCATTCTTTGCGACGAAGCTCTTCCGACTGCAGTTGCTCAGGCACCCATTACTATCCGAAGCTTGTTCTAGGTGATAGGTAAATTTCTTGCGCCTTTTGTCTATTTCTATCATTAGGTTGTCTGTCTCCGGTTAATCGGTGTTGGCTTTCTTATTTTTCTGATTCTATCAGTGTTACCTCTTATTTTCTGGTGCACTAACTTGAATTGATTCATTAGGCATTCTCTGAGCCTTTGGGCTTAAAGACCTTATGATTAGTCTTCCATGGAGTACAGAGCTTATAGTCTTAGCCTCCCCCGCCCCGTTGCAAAGCACATGACTTGTAGTGTTTTTTCAATTCTTTGAGGTTTGGTCGGATAGTTGCGACCTGACTGTTTTTTTTTTCTTTGTAGATATCTAATTATGTTCGAGAGAACTCAGGTCAAACTCGCTGCAACCACATCATAGGAAAGGACGATACCCTGAACTCCGAAGACTGCCTCGTGATAGTGATGCATAATCCTAAGAGAGCAAGTTTGTGAGCTGTAGAGGTTACAGAAGGGACATCTTCAGAAACTGCCCCATCTGTAAGCGGGCAGGTCACTGAAGAAAGCCAAAGGCAATAGGTCTTTAGGCAACTCCATTCTAAGGCCAAGTTCCATGAGGTGGGAACTTGTGCTTGGGAGTTTTATCTCCCGAAGGATTGTCGAGTGTATATCTCTTTTTCCGAGCTACTATGCAACTTATCCCCCAACTGGCTTCATAGCCATTAGCCCCCAGCACCTCGAGTTTGAGTTTGGGTTTCTCGTTGCGCCATATCTTTTCAATCTTCTAAACGAGCTCAAGCTTGCACCCTTTCAACTGACCCCGAACTTGTATACCCAACTCATTTCCGTAACCATCTTATTTCTTAGGAAGAAACTTTCTCTCCCATCACAAAAATTATTCAAATTTCTTTTTTCCTTTAAGAGTGCCAAAGACGGGTTGTACTACTTGGTTGCTTGTCCTTCACCATACAAAGTCATCATTCTCCAAGGCAAGGTAAAGGGGAAATCCAACGTGGGCGATTACAAGTCTAGTTGGTTCTTCGTTTCCTGCCCCTTGCTTTTGTCACTCAAAAACTTCAATTCCGCACTGACCCCCGGTAAGGGCATATTAGTTCGCATAGGTTCTTTTTGCTTTATATATGTGTCTTGATATCTTCACTTTGTTGTGCAGATTTCGAAAGTGGGAGGCCAAGCTTGTCGGCTAACGAAACCGAAGTCCTTAACACTCTTGTTGCTGCGAGGTTAGGCTCGGAAGATCTCGAGATCAAGGACGAGCTCCTTAGGGAACACCAGCTCGCGCCACCCCTTGATGTCAAGATCGTAAAGGGAGAGCACATCGAGGTTCGAGGCTCAAAGCTCGTTATTTCCGCATTCGAGCTTGCCAAGACCAACAGCAGTAGAAGGGAAGAAGGTTAAACTACAGACATTGTGAAATTAAGTCTCAAAATGCCGAAGAATTCCGGGTCCAGATCAAGTGTTGCTCCATCTGCAGCCTCGAGCTCTAGATTACGGGAGCCGAGGTTGGATCAGTAGTAATCAAGCCCATGACCTCAGCAACAGCAGCATCAACAATAACAACAACAGCGGCCTCAACAACAACAGGCGTAGCAAGCTCTCGCCTCTTCTAATCGGCGGGCCGACCGATCTAACGGGAAAAAAGTCGTGAGGGAAGCCCGGGTCACTCTCGTTGCTAGATCAAAAAGAGGACTCAATAAATAGCAACAACGAGAGGAAAATAGGAACAAAATGGTAAGGGTTCCCGAGAACAAGGCAACTTTGGAGGCCATGGCCAAAGAGACCTTGATTAGTGGTTAATTTTGTAAAAATTTTGTTATAATTATAACCCCTGTTTTGATTTTAAATTGGTTTAATTGAATAGTTATGTGTAATATATATATAAAATATATTATAATAAACATGCAAATATAATATATATATTATAACATATACATATACTCAATGGAGTGCATGCATGGAGCATCTATATAATATATAAGTATATAATATACCATATAATATATCATATAAATATATACATAATATATAATTTATT
Organism: Diospyros kaki; assembly: GCA_036245055.1. Taxonomy (NCBI): domain Eukaryota; kingdom Viridiplantae; phylum Streptophyta; class Magnoliopsida; order Ericales; family Ebenaceae; genus Diospyros; species Diospyros kaki. The sequence goes on from BSEG01000010.1 coordinate 10,781,544, forward strand.
AATAACACTCAATTGCTTATTTGTAAGCATAAAGAAGGTGGGGTTGGAGACTCAAATTGAATCAAAGCTCATGAAGAATTAAAGCTCATGAAGAATCAAAGCCCATGAAGAATTAAAGCTCATGAAGAATCAAAACCCATGAAGAATTAAAGCCCATGAAAAATTAAAGCTCATGAAGAATTAAAACCCATGAAAAATTAAGGCCGAACTTGAGTAACCCATAGAAAACATCATTTGGAAAAGGCCCAAGGATTATTTTTAATCCTAATGAAGATCAAAAACCCAATTGTAGAGATTTATTTTTTTTATTTTTAAATATTTATTTTATGAGTGCTTTATTAGGTGTGTTTTTTAGCTAAAATCCATTTAACTATTAGGTGTGTATTATAACTAAAATCCATTTAACTTTATGAGTGCTTTATTAGGTATGTCTTTTAGCTAAAATCCATTTAACTTTAATTGTGTATTATAGCTAAAATCTATTTAACTTTAAGTGTGAGAGTGCTCATTAGATATAATTATGTCTAGTTGAATAATTGAAATTGTGTGGTTTGTAAGCTTGATTATTATTCTTGAATCAAAGCTTAACTATTTTCTTATATTTTCTCTTTGAGAATTGTTCTTGTTCTTTTTTCTTTTTTCTATTGTTTTTTCGTGTGATCTTACTTTCTTTCTTTCTTCTCTTGAATTCTTATGTCATTTATTGTTACTTAATTATCCACCGCCTAAATGGTAGGTTAATTTATGCTTTTAAATTTCTATAATTTTAATTCTTGTCTTTTTATTATTTACCGCCTAAATGGCTAGTTAGTTTCTGCTATTTTAATTCCTGTCATTTAAATTCTGTCATTTAAATTCTATCATTTAAATTACGCCATTTAAATTCCTATTAATTAATTTACAAATAAATATGAGTAGCTAAACCCAATCTTGGGTTAAGGCAAGGATAGTGTCCAACGCCAATGATTCCCAAAGAAAGCTATGCTTTAAATGAGTGATATTAATTTAAATTTCAATATGAGTGTGTATTTTTAAATTAAGAAATCACTAGATTTGGATTGGAGCGTAAGCCTAACTTAGAGCTTTCATGCCACGTATGAGAGTTATTAGAATTGGAAACGCTATCATACCCAAACCCGGATGATTAATTTAGTTGTTTTGTGTATTAATTGTAATTGGATTTATGGTAGTTGCTTAAACTAGAATCTCACATATCATGTATGGGGATCACTTAAATTAGAACTATCATCATCTCTAATTGCATTTAATAACAAACCCTTATATCTGAAATTAAATTAATGTTACTAATCTTTTCTACTAAAAATTGAGAATCAATGGGTTGGTGCTGAAATTGCCTTAACTCAAGACTTATCTAATTCTATATTTTTACATTTAGTGTTTATTTTAACTTTTGTCTTACTTTATTTCATAGCATCTGTTATTTGAAAATCCATAAAAAAACCTATTTCCAATTCATTCAAATGTGTGTGTTTGTGTGTGACATTCTTTTTATTTTACCATAAATAAATCTCTCAGTGGACGACTTGGACTCATCTAAAAAATATAAATTTAAATTTGGACTACAACTGCACTCGTACACTGATGAGTATAAACCTCTCACTAATATAAAGGAAAAAAAATATAAAATTTTTATTGTGTTTTGTTTTGTGTTTTAATTGTAGGGTGAGAGTGCAGCCAGACCTACTTCAGCGCCCTTCTAGACGAGATGCCCACAGTCGTGGGCTCAACCGCCTGACCCCTGGAGTGGGAGGAGATGAAGGGGACAACGCTTTACAACTACATAGCTCGCCACAGCTTCCTAGTAAGCTCCCTTTTTTACTTTTCAACTTCTTTGTTTTGTCTTCGTGAGCTAACTCTTGGTATCTTGCAGACCTCACTTGCTATCACGAAAGCTAAAAGGCAGGAGCAGAATTTTGAGGGGCGGCTCCAGGCGGCGAACGTCGCCTTCAAGGAGGAAATAAAGAAGCTCAAGAGGGAGAAGGAGTCTCAGCTTGCTGAGCTCCATGAAGCCCAAAGAAAGATCGAGGGCTTCGAGATGCAACTGAGAGAGGTGCATCAAAGAAATAAAGACCTCGACGAGGAGCTCTGCCAGGAGAAGAACATCTGGGAGTTTGCGAACACCAGACTCATCGGCGAGCTAAATAAGGCTAAGGAGGAGCTGCAAAAGGCCTAGGACGAGCTAAAATTGGTCGAGGCTCGAGTTGAAGACTGCGCGTAGACGGCGAATACGAGCTGAAGACTGAGCGCGGATGGCAGGTGTGGAAGCCCGGATAGACCGAGCACGTGAAGAAGCCATATCCGACACCTGCTCGAGGTTCCTCTACACCTTATGGCTGAAGCATCCAGAAATGGGCTTCGCTTTCTTCGATGAGGAGGCAATCGAGGAGGTGAAATGTTTTGCGGCTGAAGCTGTTAAGGATGCTGAGGCTTCCACCTCACTAGATCCAAGCAAGGTCGTCCCACTAGTCACTAATGTCGAGGTCGAGGTCGAGGTCGAGGTAGCCGTTAACGCCGAGGTCCAGCTAACCGCAGCTCTTCCTAGTTAGGTCTTCTTTTTGTTTTTCTTTTTACTTTGTAACACAAGCGTCTTTTGTTAACGAAATTGGATATTTCTGAACTCGTGTCTCTTGTTTTAATTCTGCAACGAACTCAAGCCAATCAGACTTAAAGTTTAAATAAGACTTAATGAGATGATACTTGAACCAGTATTCATAATATAAGTTCAGCCGATCTTCATGACTTAACTTTAACACGAGATCCAAGAAGCTCCTGTATATTAGGATAAGCTCGAAAGTATAACTTGAAAGAAACCTTCAAAAATATAAATTGAAAAATGATCTTCCAAACATAGGTTATAGTAAACACAAAGAGTTCCCGACTCGCAGATTAGCAAGCTTAAAATAGTTCATCAACGATAAACGTAATAACCAATAATTGGTACATGTCTAGTAAGGCGCGATCAATCATACTTAGGCAAATTTAAACAACCCTTAGATAACACGTCTTAACAAGGTCATATTGAGAACTTTGCCGAGATAAACGTCCAGGTAGATCATCTTGTGATCTTAGCTAATATACCTCGGCTGAACAACCGTGATCGATTAACATAATAATCGATAATTAGGATACGTGTTTAGTAGATCGAGAACAACCATAGTTAGGCAAATTAAGACAAACTTTTGCTAACACATCCCAACGATATGATATTTGAATTATAATGAAAACATTGCCAAGATATATGTCCAGATAGATCGTATTATGATCTCAACTAACATACTATGGCTTATTAAAAGTTTAACTGATCGAGAAGGAATACTCAAGTAGGTTGTGGACCATGACTTGAGTTAAGATGAAAGGACCCCAGTAATGAACCTTCGACTTGCGTTACCAAGCTATATGCCTAGGTGGATCATGGGTTGGTCCCAGTTAGAATACCATGATTTTTTACAAGTTCAATTAGCCAAGGGGGGCACACCCAAGTAGGTCGCAGACTATGACTTGAGTCAAGATGAAAGGACCCCAGCTAGTAAACCGTGACTCAAAATCTTTTAATGGAAGTGATTGCTCAATAGGTTCCAAACCATGACATTAAGTCAAGATGAATGGTTTTCAGCTTGCAAACCACAACTTGAGGGGGGACCAAGATAAATGCTTAGTTAAACAGCAAACCATAACACTATGGCTAAGCTAAATAGGCCCCAACTCTCAAACCATGATTTCTCAACCCCTCATTTTGGACAATCAAATACCAATAAGAATAAAGTGTAATGAATGAAAATTCATAAATTCCAATCAAAATTGTAAAAATCAATCACAATGAAAATACAAAGCATAGACAATAACAATTACATTCATTGGAAGTAGGAACGGAAGTGCTCTGCATTCCAAGCTTGTGGGAGAATAGGCCGATCCATACACTACAAGAAAACAGTCAATTTGAGACGGATTTAGAGACGGAATTTTAGTTTGAGACGGATTTAGAGACGGATTCTAACCGTCGCGAAAACTCCCGTCGGTAAATTTGAGACGAATTTACAGACGGATTTGAGACGGATTTTGAGACGGAAGATTTCCGTCTCTATTTGAGACGGATATAGAGACGGATTTAGAGACCGTTATAGAGACGGATTTTGAGACGAAAAATTTTCGTCTCTATTTGAGACGGAAGTAGAGACGGATTTAGAGACGGATTTGGAGACGGATTTATATGCCTATTAGAGACGGATTTGAGACGGATTTTGAGACGGATTTATATGCCTATTAGAGACGGATTTTGAGACGGAATTTGAGACGGATTTTGAGACGGGATTTTCAGCATGTATTATCGATGATTTGAGACGGATTTTTTCCGTCTCAAAATCCGTCTCAAATTTAAATATAATTAGAAAAATAAATAATATTTTTACAAAATTTTATATATAAACCTGATATACACAATATAAATCATGCATAAATATATAAACCTGATATACACAATATTAAATCCATACAAGAAGTCCATATAATATTTAATCCATATAAGAAGTCCATATAATATTTAATCCATATAAGAAATCCATACAATATTAGTCAAACACATCGTCCATGAACATTAAAAATAATACAATGTAATATCTATCCATGGCGATGACGGATCCTCCTAATGATCCGAGGGATTGGAGGGCGGCGACGATGAAGAAGAGTTATGAAATCTTTCTTCTATAGTTGACAAACGATTATTAAATGGTTCTATAGTTGCGCTAATAGCGCAGCTAACAGCTTATTGAATTTGGTTAGCAAGTGAAATTGATGACTGTGGAGGCGGTGGCGGTGGCGACAACACATGAGAGGAACCAGGGATGACATGTGCTTCAGACCCCATGCCATACACACGACCCTTCTTTTTCCCGCCTGCAACCTCCAACCATAATGATGTCTCATCAAAAGCTGGCTGCGAGGGCTGTCCAGTAACGTCACTATCTTTAGTCGGGCCAACTGCTGATGATTGTGATGATGCTTGCCGCATCTGAAAGTCAGCCTGCAAGTATATAATACATGGAATAAGTTGTACTATCAAAAGGTTAATTAAGTATTAAACACAAGTATTGTTATATACGTATATAAGTTTCCTCGAATCTACTGTCAACGAATCCTGAATGATCTTTTCTTTGGTGCGTCGCAATGAATAACTCAGCCTGTGTAGGTGGACGACCTAATAGCTTAGACTGCAAAGGCAAAAAATAAAATGTTAATGCAACCATACTTAAGTAATTAAGTAAAATGAAAATAATAAAAAAAATTTACAAATTACCAGTCTCTTCTTATGTTCAGACATAGGAATGGAACCACAAGTATGCTTACTACCTCCAACATCTGAAGACCGATTTTTCTTTGCCTTTTCTGATTTGTTCTTAAATTCTGGACTATTCCAATACTCTTTGAGTGCTTCAAATACAACAGGACACATCCAAGATGGTTTTTTTGTCAAGTCCCTCCTCACACGAAACAAAAGGTCGGTCATACGATCAGAGGCTGTCTTTTCAAAATTTATCCTTATTTGATTTTCCAATTCACTCTCCCAAGACCAACTCTTCTGTAATTTAAAGCAAAGCAAAATTATAACAAAACAAAAAGTTAAATTAATCTATCCTAATCCATACTTACTGTCAACAAAAGGCAAAGCCCCATCAACTAGTGGGGTGAAAAAACAAGGAGGAAGAAGAGGAGTAGCAAATAGAGACGGTGAAAGCAAGAAGTATGTCCTATGCTTTTATTGCAAGAAAGACAATCATGCTGAGAGATTATATTGGTTTAGGCCTAATGTGCAATGCCGGGTCTACAAGGTTATATTGAAAATGTATGTAAAAACAAAAACAAGCAGACACAACAAACATACCAAGCACAGGCCATTGAGAAAGCACAACCAGAGGAAAGATTGTTTCTTGCTACCTATTATGCAATAAGTTGCAGCAAGGATGCTTGGATGGTGGATAGTGGTTGCACACACCAGCTAAATTTTTCAGAGAAATTGAGAGGAGTTTATCCCCATAGTGAAGATTGGCAATGGTGATTATCTTGAAGTTAATGGCAAGGGTGAGGTTGTAGTGCATACACCAGTAGGCACCAAATTTATTTTTGATATTTTATATTTGTCAAAAATTAGTAAGAGTTTATTAAGTGTAGGACAAATGCTTGAAAAGAACTATTCCTTGATTTTTACAATAGGTCTTGCACTATTTATGATAAAAAAGGATGTGAAATTTTGACTGTTTACATGAAAGACAAAAGTTTTCCTATTTAATGGAAGAAAAAAGAATTTTTTGCCTTCCATGCCAAATTCTCTAGTGAATCTATGCTTTGTCATAAGATGTTTGGGTACTCATCTCTGTATTTGTTGCATAACAAATATTTAGTTGATGGAATGCATGTTGTACGTGTGAATCAAAGTGTGTGTGAGGTGTGTCAACTTCGAAAACAAAAAGATTGTCTTTTCCTATGGATGTTGCATGGAGATTGGAGAGCGTCTGAGAAGTTTTAATTCATCCACACTAATGTGTGTGACTTATAAGTAGTCACTACAAAAAAAAATCTAGGTTTAGAGACAAAATACAATCTATCTCTAAACTTATAAAATTCCGGCTCTAATGTTTTAGAGATGAATTTTGGTTTTCTGAAAGGCCTGTTGCTAATCAATTGGAGATGGAATTTATGTTTACTCTCTAATTAGAGACAAAATTCTATCTATTTCAAAAAATAAAAACTGTGTCTCTAATTTGGTTATGAAATTGGTGACAGAATCAGTTGAATTTTGTTTTTAGAGACAGAAACAACATTCCATCTCTAAAAACCATTTAGCTAGATTTAGGGGCATCTAAGTGATCCCTAAGTGTTAGAAGAGGACATGTATCATCTCTTGTTGAGCGGGCATCATCAAAAACTAGGCTCTAAAACCATATTTTGTTAGATTCAAATCCCACACTAACGGGACACACACACAAGCCATTTTAGTGGAAGAAAGTAATTTTATTAACTTGAATTAAAATTTAGTACAAATATCTATTATTACCAGCATCTAAAGAGTTTAAATAGATAACTTGGGGAACTGTGATTACCCCACAGTCCATAGCCATATATAGGATGAAGCTTAGTGGATGGACTAGTCAGTTTTACTTCTTTAACCACATCTGTATTACAAATGGTATTGCAGGCAACACTCGTAAATTGGACAACTGACGAACAGATTTTGGGTCTGAGATTCGGTGTTCTCATCAAGTTCTCTCTTTTTAGATTTTAGAGTCTGAATCTAATTAGACCCAGAATTAGTCTGGGACCTCATTTATGACTTGCACTTGTGCAATAGTAGGAGTCCTATTTGACTTGAATTTCAATTACCATTATAACACCACTTGCGCAAGTGGAAACCAAGTAGATTGTTCGTCGGAATACTAAGAAGATTCCAGAATCAAAATTATTTGCTTATCACCCGAAAATCACACAAATTAACTGCTACTGGATTAAGGTCAGGATTAACTATATATAATTAAAACTTACTTGAAGATCTTACTTGAAGTAGTTCTTGAAGATCTTCAACCTCGTCTCCTTAATTTCTTTGCAGATTTTCAAGTACCCTCTCAGAAACGGCCTTAGAATGGGAAAGAAATCACCATAGTTATAGTCGAAGCTCTGCGCCAGCCTACTCCTCTCCCCATTCAGCCGCGAGATCGAGGGCGAGGGAAAGGGCGAGGACGAGCCAGTGAGCAAGGGGCGAGGACGAGGGCGAGATTGAGGGCAAGGGCAAGCCACGAGATCGAGGGCGAGGGCAAGCCACGAGATCGAGGGCGAGCTGCGAGACCGAGGGCAAGCCAGCGAGTGAGGGCGAGAGCTAAGGCGAGAGAGAGCTGCGAGATCGAGTGCGAGGGCGAGGGCGAGCCAGTGAGTGAGGGAGAGTTAGGGCGAGGGCGAGGGCGAGGGTGAGTCGCGAGATCGAGGGCGACGGCGAGCCAGTGAGCGAGGGCGAGGGTGACCCGCGAGGGCGAGGGCGAGGGAGAGCTGGGAGAGGCGAGGGCGAGGCCGAGGGAGAGAGATCCAGAGATGAGGGAGAACCAGAGGGAGGCGCAGACACTTAGGGTTTTCGGGAGAGAGAGAGAGAGGGGGAGGGAAGAGAAGGGTTTTTGGGGAGGGGGGAAATATATTTAATATTTAATATTAAAATATAAAAATAAAAATAAAATTTAAAAATAATAATTAATATTAAATATTTTTTAATATGTAATATTAAATAAAAAATATAATTTATTAAAATATAAACAATTATTATTTAATTGATAAAAATAATATAATTTAAAATTATAATAGAGGATAAAAATATTTAAATTATGAAAAATAATATTATTGTATCAAATTAATATTTATTTAAAAATATAATTATTTTATAAATCTAATAATTCTAATAAATAAGTTTGATATATTATAAATTTAAAATTAACTTTTCATTTTTTTATTTTTTGGTATTTAAACAAATATTAAATAAAAATATAAAAAAATAATTTAATGCATAACAAATAAAAAATATAAGAAAAATAATATTAGGGATGGAAATTGTTTAATGAAGTTTAATTTATATGTATTTAATATCGATTCAAAATATATAAAAAATATCAATTTTATTTTTCAAATCTTGATTAAGTTAATTATTGAATGAATATATTCAACATAGTATGCACTTATTGAATGAATAGTTTTCAAATTAGTCAATATACTTTATAATAGTTCAATAATAAATTATTTTACTTTTAAAATTAGCTAAAAATCTAATTTTGAGTTAGTATCTAAATTACTGACTTAAATTTCATAGTGTGTTGCAAGAGCTATTATTTTTATGAAAACGATCGTATTTTGAGTTTCAACACCAATCATTCTTCTACCAACATACTCACCAAAAACAAAAAGGATAAAATAATTAAATAAATCATACATAAGCCCACAAACTTCTAAAGAGAGGGCTTGCACTGTCAGTTGTCATCGGCCATCATAGCCGGCCATTTTTTACGATCAGAGGCAAGCACTCGGCACCATTACCCCCATCGACTAACATACCAAAAAAATCAACAAAATCTAATTATCGAATATCTGTATACCTATGTTTAAACTTCTGGTTAAACAATCAAACCCCACATATACGTATATATCTATATATCATGGATATATATTGAAAAAAATATGCTGATAAAATTGAAAGACTTACCTACTTGTATATTAAGTTCACTTTTACATTGAAAACGTTGTCGGATCAATGATCGAACGACTGAATATATACATGGCATAAATCGATGATTTAGAAATGTGTTATTGAAAGAAAATTGAGAGAGAGAGATTAAAATTGGTCAAGGAACTTTCGGCACCCACTATCGACCCCATCTTATTTATATCTGACCCAATCCGTACTGGTTGACCTTTCCTTTTATTAGGCAGATTCGACCTGGTCTGCCTGCCTTATATATATTTTTTTAATATAGATATATGTATATATATATATATCTATTTTTTAATATAGATATATTATTATTATTATTATTTAGATTATGATTTTCTCCCATCTCTTCCATCTTTAAATTTGTCTCAAAAAATTCAGTCTCAAAAATCTGTGTCTAAACTGTTATTTTATTATAGTGTCATTTCGTCACAATAAGTATGTTGTCAGAATTTTCATACCTATTGTGACAAATTAATTTCTTAGAATAAGTCTAAATTCTTGTATTAAAGGTGTTCAACATCTTACTGTGAATGACATTATTGAAATCTTTATGAATAAAATTGAATATGTTTTTAACCTATCATGCATCCTTAAATAAATAAACAGTCATTAGATTTCTCATAAAAGAAAAATATGATAAATCGATTATAAATTGACACATGGACTATTACTTTTAATTAGCATGAAATATTAATCTTAAAGCATAATGAGTCACATGGCAATATTCATGAGATGAATATAGTAGATATGAATAAATGTTAGTTGAACATCCACTGAATGTGACACGAGTCACATAGGTAGCACCATTTTTTTTTTTGGTTGATTCCTTTAAGAAAATAATATTTATATATTTATTATTGCATGTCTATAATTTTATTATTTAATATTTTTTGGAATTGATTTAATTTTTTTTAATTATTTAATCATCTTAAGTTGTAGATTGATTACCTTTTAATTTAATTATTTTTTAATATTTGATTCCCTCATTTTACGTCCTTAAAATTTAAAATATAGTGTATGTTTAGTATATATTTTATTTATAGAGATTTATAATATTAAAATGTAGTATATATATTATTAATATTACTAATTAAAATAGAGCGTGTGTGTTTTAAGAAATTTTATATTTAGTTTACATTTTTTAATATACTTTTCATTAAATTTTTTATTTTATTACTTATATATTTAAATAAACTTTTAATAGACTTTAAATTAAATAATTATATTTAATTTTCAATTAAAGACGGATTTTGAGACGGAAATAATCTGTCTCAAAATTTAAACGGATTTCGACATAATTTTTATCGTCTATAATTTGAGACGGAAAAAAATCCGTCTCAAATTTGAGACGGATTTTGAGACGGAAATAAATCCGTTTGTAATTTGAGACGGAAAAAATCTATCTCAAATTTGAGACGGATTTTGAGACAGAAATAAATCTGTCTGTAATTTGAGATGGAAAAAAATTATAATGTAATTAGATACTGAAATAAATCCGTCTTAAATTTTTTAGACGGATTTTTTCCGTCTCTAAATCCGTCTCAAATTTGAGACGGATTTATTTCTATCTCTAAATCCGTCTCTAAATAGAGACGAATTTTTTTCCGTCTCTAAATCCTTCTCAAATTTGAGACGAAAAAATCCGTCTTAAAATCTGTCTCAAAATTGTTCAGTCTCCAAATCCGTCTCTAAATCCGTCTCAAAAATCCGTCTCTAAACGCACATTTTCTTGTAGTGATATTTTCCAAGTGATATGCTCCATTTCCTAAGTGCTTTCTGATGATAAAAGGTCTTTCCTAGTTAGGGCCTAGTATGACGTCACTCGCCATGCGAGCTCCAGGAAGTATCAAGCGTAATACTAGGTGTAATACCTAAGACATTTATAAACTCTGGTAATTTAATAGATAAGAAATGTCCAAAGAAGTCGCGAAAATTCAGGACTAAAACCTCTGTTCTAAGAAAAATCGGGTAAAAACGTAATTTCTCAAAATATCAAAAAATGTTTAAGGAGACATTAAATAGTGAAAGGAACCTTTTTTTAGGAATTCAAGGGTTAAAATAATAAGCTACACAAATGATTAAAATCTCAAAAATTTCAGGGGGGGCAAAGTGTAAAAATACTAAACTTTGAGCTAAAGCATAATTATTGAAAACCTTCAACGAAACTCGCTGGAGTAACCAAACGGGCCAACCGCTGGCTGGAGTGGCCATCATAAACCCTCAAGAATAGACTTGAGGTGGCAAAGGAGGTGGAAGAAAGAGATTGACCCATTTCTCCTATAAATTTGAGCTTTTGCATAAGGATGAAGGAAACTTAAGGGATTAAGGTAAGGCTAAACTGGTTTGAGGGGATAATCCTATTCTTAGGAGGGTGAGGAGTATTCTGAAAGTAAAAGTGAGTGATTTCACTAGAAAATAAGGGAGAAAAAAAGGCTGTCAGAGCCACAAGAGCACTAGCCAGAAATTGGGCGTGGGTCACCTGAAACAGTACGATAAGTTAAATTTTAAGTTATAATCTTGTAAAGGAGAGAAAGAGGGAGATGTAGGATCAAACGAGGAGCAAAACAGAGTTATAATGAGTGAGAAAAATGCAAAAAATAGAGGGTTGGTGGCTATCTCGTAGGACGCTGCCAAGGAAGACGATCGCACGCACCAGATCTGCCTGCGAGTACAGGCGCGTAGGGCTTCTCCCGGCGATGCGTGGGGGTGCGTGCAAGCTCCGTTTTACCTGTAAATTTTCAAAAATATGCATTTAATTATTATCTACAATCCTATGTGAAAACATTCAATATTTGGTTTCGAAAATATGTGGTTTATGTAGAAAACACAACAAGTTGCCGTGAACAATACCCGAGTCAAATCGCTGAAGTGAGTGACTCCTATTGTGTGAACTCCTACATCTCTCGCATGTCGTATTTACATTTGGGTGGCTAGCATGTTATTTATTTACCTTTATATTATATTTTATATACTTGAGCACGTATCACCACATTCATGGCTAGTGACTTGAGATGGGTTGCATCATGTACGTGGTCTTGGACCACACCATTCCAAGTCAGGAATGGCTATGACTTAATGATGACATGATGGCTGGTGGGGGTGGTTGCAACACCCTGACGTCACTACCATCGAGTTACTTCATGATATTTTGCGTAATGCATTTGCACGCACTATAATAATGAGTTATCTCACATAGATATTTATATCTAATTTAGGTGTTTATACCCTTGGAATATTCAACATTCCAAGTGCAACAGATGTGGCAAGTACCTCAGCCCCATGCAATGACAGAGGAAAAACAACAACTTAACACATTTTCTACTAAGTTTTATAAGCATATGCTATTGTAAACCAAGCTTTCAAGTAACCACCTTGTTGTACTACAATTTTTATTTCGGTGTCCTAAGACTTAATCTTTATAAGAAAATTAAAAAATCTAAATATGGTAACTTTTTAAGTATCGTATATACGATCCATGATTAAATTCTAAAAGAAATATTATTCAAAGCAAGTTCGTTTATCGTTGCAAGACTATTTTTACCATTTTCTACTAAAAAAGTTAGTCTCTAGAAATTTCATTTCCATAAGGATATAAGGAAGGTTAAATGGTGATCAATTCTTGAGTGGAATCACGTATTTCAAACTATTCTTGTAATCATCAATATTAAGAGAGTTATGGTTCATATCTTCATACATTGGGTTTTCTATATTTAAACATCAAGTATATGAACATGTGAACTTGAGTTGTCCTCATTATAAAAGAGATTTCTCTACGTGGAATTATTTTGGACACTTGAGTATAAGTTATAGAATCCCAAAGTACATGGCAATAATGAGTTTTGAAAGTTACCAATTTGAGTCATTCTTTCCATACATGTGGAACAAGGATTTATTATTCTAAAATTGAAGGAAATAATGTTCTTAGCTCATTTCAAAGAAAAAAAAAAGTGAAGATAAAATTGATTTACAAAATTAATTAATGCCTCATTTATTTAAAATTTCAAACTTAATTCACTAGAGCACAACTGGGTGTTACACTAGGTCTCCGACATTGTAGCGTCGAATCCGCACCTTCCTATTATAGTACCGTGCCACCCTTTATTGATAAATGGCGACCCTCAAGTAAGTTGTCTCTCTCGCTTCCTTAAGTAGGTCTAGGCTCGTAGCCAACAAATCATCGTTGTCATTTGGATTGAAAGTGACCCTCCGATGGCTGGTCACCTCATCCTCTGTTGGGATCATAGCCTCAGACCCATACACTATTGAGAATGGGGTTTCCCTCGTGGTGCTTCGAGCTATAGTTTGATAGGCCCAGAGTACCATTTGCAGTTCATCCACCCAAGCCCCATTTCTGGCATCCAGGTTAGTCTTTAGGAGTTGTTTGATTAATTTGTTAATGGCTCGACTTGTTCGTTGGCTTAGGGGTGGTCCACAGCTGTGAAACTCTTTTGGATCCCCAGCGATTCGCAGAACTAGATGAATTGCTTGTTAGTAAATTGGGTTCCATTGTTTGTGACTATTTGTCGTAGAACTACGAACCTGCTAATAATATTATCCCATATAAAGTATTGTACCTTTGAACTGGAGCTTTGTGCGAGCTCTTTAGCTTCTGTCCACTTGGTGAAGTAATTAACTGTCACTATGGCATACTTATATCTTCCACAGGTTGTTAGAAGCGACCCAATCAAATCCATGCCCCAGATAGCAAAGGGTCATGGGCTACTCATCTTTTGTAAGTAGATCGGCGAAGCTTGCAAGACTTTGGCAAATCTTTGGCACTTATCACATCTTTTGATCAAATCTACCACATCTTGCTTTATGGTGGGCCAATAAAACCCTTATCGAAGCGTCTTCTGTGCTAGCGATAAGTCTCCAACATGATTACCACAATGACCTGCATGGATTTCTTCAAGCACGGTTTGACAATCAGTGCCATCGATGCATCTCAAGCGGGGCTGAAAACCCCCTCTTGTATAGTCTATCATCATAGACACAATATCGAGCTGCTCGAGCTCACAACCGATGTGCCTCCAACTTATCTTTCGATAGTTTCCCATTTTACAGATAATCCAGTATAGGATTCATCCATGAGCCTTGGGGCAGCCCAATTATCATTATTTTAGCTTGATGTTATGTGCTCGGGCCAGCTAAGAACTCTACTGGTATGGCCCCCAAGAACTCCGCATCTCGGGCAATTGCTAAGCGAGCTAGTGCATTAGCATGAGAGTTCTGAGAACGAGGAATCTGGTGTATCTCATACTTTTTGAAAGTAGCTAGGAGCTTGCGTACCTTTTGCAGGTATGCCACCATTTTTGTGTCCCTGCCTTGATATTCTCCCGTATCTGATTAACAACCAGCTGAGAATTGCTAAAAATTACCAAGGCCTTAACTTGAACCCTGTTTGCCAAGCGAAGTCTTGCCGACAGGGCCTCATACTTGGCTTTATTATTGGTGGCTGGGAAACCGAATCTCAGAGCGTAGAGGATCATGTGATCCTTGGGGCTTATCAACATAACCCCAGCTCCAGCACCCTACTCGTTTGATGACCTGTCCACGTACAACTCCCAAAACGGTCTTTCCGAGCACTCAACTTCCTCTTCAATTGGCCTAGTGAACTCAGCAATGAAGTCTGCCAAAGCTTACCCCTTTATGGCTGACCTTGGTTTATACTCTATATCGAATTGGGCGAACTCAACAGCCTACTTCAGTAAGCGACCCGAGGGGTTTGGCTTTTGTAAGATCTACCTCAGTAGGTACTTGGTTAGGACTTCAATCTGATGAGCCTGAAAATAAGGCTGTAGCTTCCTTGATGCCATTACCAAGTAATAGGCAAGTTTTTCTATTGGCGTATACCTTGTTTCTTCATCGACAAGGCTCTTGCTGACATAATATATGGGGTGTTGCACCCTTTCATCCTCTCAAACGAGAGTCGCACTGAGAGCACGTTAAGACACTCCCAAGTATATGGTTAGCTTTTATCCATCTTTAGGCTTGGCAAGGAGTAGAGCTCATCCCATATTCTCCTTCAGCTGCTAGAAAGCGAACTCGCATTCTTCTGTCCACTGGAAATCTCGTGTCTTTTTCAGCAGCTCGAAGAATGGCGTGCATTTATTTGTTGCCTTAGAAATAAATCGGCTTAGGGCAGTAACCTGGTCGTTGAGGCTTTACATATCTTTTTTTCGTATAGGTGACCTCATATCGAGCAAAACTCTTATTTTCTTTGGATTGGCCTTAATGCCTCTATTATTTACCATAAATCCCAAAAAATTTCTGGAGGCTACCCCAAAAGCACACTTTAGAGGGTTAAGCTTCATCCGATAGCTTTTGAGGACTTTAAACATCTCTCTTAAATTAGAAACTTGATCGGTTACCTACTTTGACTTTACCAGCATGTCGTCAACATAGACCTCCATGGTTTTACTGATTAGCATCTCAAACATCATGTTCACCAGCATTTGGTAGGTCGCCCCATCATTCTTTAGTCCAAATGGCATCTCCTTGCAACAATAAAGCCCCTGATCGGTGATAAATAACGTGTGCTATTCATCGTTGGGGTTCAAGGGAATCTAGTTGTAGGCTGAATAAGCATCCATGAAGCTGAGGAGCTGGTGACCAGCTGTCGCATGCACATGCTGATCGAGTCTTGGGAGAGGAAAACTGTCCATAAGGCAAGCCTTATTCAAGTCAGTGAAGTCGACACAAGTCCTCCACTTCCCATTCTTCTTCTTTACCAAGACTGGATTACCTACCCAAACCGGGTAATGGGCCTCTCTAATAAACTCCTTATCTAAAAGCTTGTTTATTTCTTCTTTAAGAGCGGCATAACGCTCAAGAGTCATTGGCCTCCTCTTTTGACGCACTAGTTTGTAGATGGGATCTACATTGGGCCGGTGCGACATAACCTCCAAGGCTATCCCTACTATATCCTCGTGATTCCATGCAAACACATCGAGGTTAGTGTAACGCCCCGCTCCCACCTACGGGTGTTACTGACGAATAATAAACTTATTATTCACATGCTAGGGCAAAGACGAAGAGATGGCTACGTTCCTAAGAGAAACGACCTAGGTGAGAAACTAGACTTCGCCCTCTCTTCACTCCACTCAAGGTTTCGGGAAGATAACTAAACGACCCCGCGAAGAATAAACCCAAAACCTCGAGAAGTGCCACCTTCTGAAGCTCTTAATGAAGAGCTAACGATGGCTTCCCAGGATCGAAAGAAATAAACTCGCTCACTAAATTTATACAAATTATGGCATAAGCCTTAATTATAAGAAAATAATAACTTCTTTGCCCCAACTATTAACCCATTTATCTCACTTTCATTTCCTTTAGAAAATTATTGGGTTAACATTTCTTTGGAAAAATATATAAAATTTCCTTATCAAATCTCCATTGCTTTTTCCCTTTAATTATTTCCAAATACTAAATTTTCCAAACACTTAGGAAATAAATTTCGAAATACAACATCAAGGCATTCCCATCCTTTTTCTAAAATTTAAGGAAAATACTCCATTATTTAATTCCCCAAAATATAGAAATTTATCCCACATTTGCCTCAAATTCATATTAATTTAATAATTAATTTAGAGGCTAAAATACTCCTTTATTGTTTATTTAAAATAAATTTATTTCATAATTACTCGAAATGTCAGAATTAATTAAATAAACAGAAAGTAAAATTTAAAATAAAAAAAAATAGCATAGCAGCAAGGAGGGGATGGGCAGCAGTAGCCCGCCGCGCCCCCAGCGCTTGGGCCGCACGCGCTGGGGTGCCCAGGCGCGCCCTCGGCACCAGCACACTGCCTCTACTTTATTTTTATAAAAAAAAAAATATATTTTTTTCTTTTAAATACCATATTTTCCAGAATACCTTTTCATACCAAGGGGCTTCCAAAACACTCAAGTTTACCCCCTTTCACCCACATTTAGCCTTCATTACATATTTAACACATAAATACAACCTTTAACAAAATAACACAACATAACTCCACAAAACTACATAAACCACTACACATGCTTTCTTCTTCTTTGCTTCAATACCTTCAACCTTGCAAAACTCCCTTTCCCTTTGATGATTCTCCACCTACATAGAGGTCAAAGGATCTTATGAGCCAATGCTCAGTAAGAGTGCTATGCAAATGTAAATGTAGTATGAGAACATAAACATGTAATGCAAATGCAATGCATATTAAGGGTAGTTCTCCATGCCCTCATAACCACTTAGGTTAAGGCACTACCAACCCCTCACTCCCATCACAAGTCCTTCTTATGGCGATAGGTCCACTAGGGCACAAAACATGCAAAGAATCATTACATGCAACTCATTCACACATGTACAAATGCAAGCAAAAACCCCTCCACATGGGGCTATCCCTTACCTTGTTTTCCTTGAAGCTTCACACTTCCACAATCCAAGACTCTCTTAGACTTTAATCACCCTAACAAAACAATAAAGAAGTTTTGTTTTTAGCTCTTATATGAAAACATTCAACTATTTCAAGAGAAGGAACTAGATTTACCTTTGCTAATCTTTATCTTCCTTCTCTTTGCCTTGGTTTCCTTCTTGTTTCTTTACTTCACATGTGGGGAAAAGCTTTGAACCAATTTCCCACTCCCTATTTATAGAACTTTCTTCTTAATCCATGCCAAATCTCAAGATTACATCTTAGCCATAGATTTCTTCTTATTTCAAGAGACTAAATCTTCACCTTTAAACACTAGCACAATCCTTGTGCTTCTCCCAAATTTAATCCTAGCCATTGATCTTAGGAGAACACTTCTCTTGACTCAAAGAAAACACAAATCCAAGAGACTTTGTCTCCTTGAATCTCATCCATTGATCTTTCTTTGGAGATTAAATCTCATCCCTTGGATCAATCCCAATTTTCCATAATTCTCCCATTTTCCAAATAATTAAATCATGACTAATTTCCAAGATTGACTAATTTCCCAATTCTGCATTTAATTTAAATCCACAACTTTTCAAGCATTTAATGGAGACTTAAACAATTTCTCTTTGATTTAAATTTAAAGGCTTTTGAAAGACATAATCTATTTACTTTAGCATTTATTTAAATCTACCATTTTCCATCATTAATGCTTGACACATTTCTTTTTAATATAGATTTTCTTTTAATTCCCTCAATCATGGCTCTCATTTAATGTTTGAGAGACTAATTTAATTTCCTTTTGTATTTATTTTAAATATCACTCTTGATTCATAAGATCATGCTATGTGTCACCAAATTCTTTAAATCAAATAAATCTTAATTCCCAAATTTAATTTAAATCTCCTTCCATAAGATTTTGCCAAGTGTCACAAATCTAACCATACTTGGCTTCTAATTAAATTTCCTAATTATCCACACACTTATTCAAGAATTAAATTCTCCCAAAAATTTATTCTCTAATATAAATAATTTCTCCAAAAATAATTTATCTTTCTACGGGACGGGATTCCAAATTACCGTTTTGTCCCTCATAAGGCATCCTATACATTATGTGCCTTCCCATTAATTCAAGGGCAATTATGGAATTTTCCATATACCAATATTCTCTTAAGTGATAAAATATATCATGACTCATCAAGGGTATTACATTTCACCCCTCTTAAAAGAATTTCGTCCTCGAAATTTCATTTCCATTAATGTAATTGATTAATACATCAAAGCTACTCTTCCATTACATCAACGAATAATTCGGGAAATTGTCGCTTTAAATCCTCTTCTAGCTCCCATGTTGCTTCCCGATCAGAGTGATGGTTCCACTGAACTTTAACTAATGGAATTGATTTGCTTCTCAACCTTTTCTCTTTACGGTCCAAGATTTTCACTGGCCTCTCAATATAGGTTAGGTTCTGACGAACCTCAACCTCTTCCTCTGGAACTTCCATTCTTGGATCCGGTATGAACTTCCGCAATTGAGATACATGGAACACGTCATGAAATCCAGTTAATTCGTTGGGCAAGGCCAATCGATAGGCCAAAGGACCTACTCGCTCGATGATTCTGTATGGCCCCATAAACCTCGGACTAAGCTTCCCTTGCTTTCTATTCCTCATTGACGGTCTTTGTGGTGAGATTCGAAGAAATACTCTATCCCCTTCTTGAAATTCCAAATCCCGCGTGCGGTGATCCGCATAATACTTTTGGCGATCTTGAGCGATCTTAATACACTTCCTCACCACATCAATCTTTTCAGAGGCTTGTTGTACTAATTCAGTCTTGGCCAACTGCCTTTCGCCCACCTCAAGCCAACACAAAGGCGATCTGCATCGCCTGCCATACAATGCTTCATACGGCGCCATGCCAATGCTACTCTGATAGCTGTTATTATATGAGAACTCCACCAACGGCAAGTACTCATCCCAACTTCCTCCAAATTCCAGGACACATGCTCGCAACATGTCTTCCAAAACCTGGTTCACCCTCTCAGTCTGGCCGTCTGTCTGGGGGTGATAAGCAGTACTGAAATTCAATTTTGTTCCCAATTCCTCTTGCAAACAAGTCCAAAATCTCGACAAAAATTTTGAATCTCTATCGGACACAATGCTGACTGGGGTCCCGTGCAGCCGCACAATTTCCTGAACATAAATCCGCGACAGCTCTTCTGCACCTTGACCAGTTCGAACAGGTATGAAATGAGCTGACTTTGTCAGCCTGTCGACCATAACCCATATCGAGTCTTTCTTCCTTGCTGTCCTAGGTAATCCCACAATGAAATCCATAGAAATGTGCTCCCACTTCCATTCTGGAATCTCTAATGGTCGCAACAATCCCGCTGGTCGCTGATGCTCGATCTTAATACGTTGGCATGCATCACACTTGGCTACAAACTACGCCACATTCCGCTTCATTCCAGGCCACCAATAAACTTCTCTTAAGTCTTTATACATCTTGGTTGCTCCTGGATGAACAGTGTACTTTGATCGATGTGCTTCATCTAGAATCCTTTGCCTCAATTCTTCATTATTAGGAACATAAATTCGCCCGTTCATCCTCAAGATTCCATCTCTGAACTCAAAACCTATCTTCATTGGCTGACCCTTCTCATCCACCCATTGGGGAAGCTTCTGATCCTCCTTAGTAGCCTGACGTATCTCCTCCCACCAACCCGGCTGAATTTGCAGACTAGCCACCATGGACATTCCGTTCCCAGGCACTACACCCACCGTTAGGCTACTGAACACCTCTATCAGCTGCCATTCCCACATCATCATCCCAGCAGCGACTGCAAGATCCCTACGACTAAGGGCATCCGCCACAACATTCGCCCGCCCTAGATGATAATGGATGGTGTAGTCGTAGTCCTTCAAGAACTCCATCCATCGACGTTGTCTCATGTTCAGCTCTTTTTGGGAGAAGATATACTTTAGGCTTTTATGATCGGTGTATATCTCAAATTTCTCACCATAGAGATAATGTCGCCAAATCTTCAAGGCGTGGATAACTGCAGCCAATTCCAAATCATGGACCGGGTAGTTCTTCTCGTGAGGTCGTAATTGACGCGACCCATAAGCAATTACTTTACCATGCTGCATCAACACGCAGCCTAATCCCGATCCTGAAGCATCACTATAGACTACAAATCCTCCATAACCTTCAGGTAGGGTCAAAATCGGCGATGTGGTTAACCGCTTCTTAAGTTCCTCAAAACTTTGTTCACACTTGTCATCCCAAATGAACCTCACATTCTTTTGAGTCAAACGTGTCAGTGGCAAAGCAATTTTTGAAAATCCTTCAACGAACTGTTGATAGTATCCAGCTAACCCCAGAAAACTTCTCACCTCAAACACTAACCTCGGTCGGTGCCAATTCTTAATGGCCTCTATCTTGGATGGATCCACTGATACACCATCACTAGAAATTACATGGCCAAGAAATGCTACTTCTCTCAACCAGAAGCTACATTTGGAAAATTTGGCATATAACTTTTCGCTACGCAATTTCTCTAGCACCAACCTCAAATGCTCACAGTGCTCCGTCTCACTAGCAGAGTACACCAAGATATCATCAATAAAGACGATCACAAACTGGTCTAAAAATGGTTTAAACACTCTATTCATGAGATCCATAAAAGTTGCAGGGGCATTGGTTAGCTCGAAAGGCATCACCAAAAATTCAAAGTGTCCATATCGACATCTAAATGCCGTCTTGGGTATATCCTCATTTCTCACCTTCAGTTGATAATACCTCGAGCGCAGATCAATTTTTGAAAATATTCTAGCACCTTTCAATTGATCAAATAACTCTCCAATTTTGGGCAATGGGTACTTATTTTTCACTGTCACTTTATTAAGTGCACGAAAATCGATACACAATCGCAAACTGCCATCTTTCTTCTTTACAAACAAAACTGGAGCTCCCCATGGGGAAATACTCGGTCAAATAAATCCTTTATCCACCAAATCTTGAAGTTGTACCTTAAGCTCCTTCAACTCAGTCGGGGCCATGCGATATGTGGGTATAGAAATTGGTGCTGTTCCCGGCAACAATTCAATGGCAAACTCCACTTCTCGATCTGGAGGTAGCTCTGTTAAATCTTTTGGAAAAACATCCAAGAAGTCCCTCACTACTTCTACATCCTCTGGCTTCTTTTCTGACTTATCGTCAACCACCATAACATGAGCTATAAATCCATATGCTCCATTTTCCAACCATTTGCAAGCCCTTAAGGCTGATACAAATTTTAGCTGCCTACCAAACTGTGGTCCCTTAAGCTTCACCACCTTTCCCCCTGGACATCCTAATTCCACTGTCTTTCCCAAACAGTCCATACTAGCACAATATCGAGACAGGAAATCCATCCCTAGGATGACATCGAAATCATGCATCTC
Organism: Diospyros kaki; assembly: GCA_036245055.1. NCBI lineage: Eukaryota > Viridiplantae > Streptophyta > Magnoliopsida > Ericales > Ebenaceae > Diospyros > Diospyros kaki. The sequence goes on from BSEG01000010.1 coordinate 10,803,635, forward strand.
CATAAGTATTAGATCTATTTTAAACCTCTCGTCCTCAATATCCACATCACAATCTCGGACTATTAAATTTGTCTCCATAGTCTCCCCAATTGGAGATTGAATCCTAACTCCATGACCCATTATTGAGGGTTCAAGACTCAAACTCCCAGCAGACTCGCTTGCTATGAATGAATGAGTGGCACCAGGGTCCACCAATGCATGCACAGGAGTAGTGTGGATGAAGAGCGTACCTTCCACCACACTTGGGTTAGTATCTGGCTCTGCCTTTGTTAGCTGAAACACTCGAGCTGGTTGCGGGCCTGATTTTCCTTCTGGCTTCTTTCCTTGGTCAGACTTGCCTCGTTGGGGGCAATTCCACGCATAATGTCCCCGCTATTTGCAAGCATAACACGTCACCTCCTTTTTAGGCGCTTCCTCAATCTTCAGCGTTTTCCTCGAAGGGCAATCTCTTGCGAAGTGTCCAGTTTCTCCACAAACAAAGCAACCTGCTCCCTTACCTTTGTCTTTGGTCCCGCACTTACTTCCAGCATGTCTTTTCTGACACTTCTTGCAATACCTTTCCCTTTTGAATTTGGCTCCTTCCGGCTTCTTGAATTGGGCTACTGGATGGTCCATTGACTTGCCTTTACTCTCCACCTCTTTTTTTGAATCACTGCGGAGCCTCAAGTCTCCTTGAGCCATCATGTTTCGCTCGACGGTAATAGCCTTCTCCACTGCATCATCAAAAGTGCGAATATTCCATGCGTACAGAACTTGTTTCACTTCCTTTCTGAGTCCTTGGAAAAACCTTTGGGCCTTCTCAAATTCATCAGTGGTGTACATGGGTACATACTTTATCAACTTGGAAAACTTAGCTTCGTACTGCACCACGGACATGTCATCTGACTGGGTTAGCTTCAAGAACTCTTGCTTCTTCACCTCTCTCTAATACTCAGGAAAGAACTTATCATTAAATGCAGTCTTAAACTGCTCCCAAGTAATAGGCGTTACCCTCACATCTCCATTTTCTTGGATGGTATTTCGAGTCCTTAAAACTCCTGACATGGACTTCCACCATATAGCTGCTTCTTCTTCTAACATAAATGTGGCACATCTTACCCAATGCTCCTCAGGGCATTCTAAATGTTCCAACAACTTTTCATTTTGTTCCATCCAATACTCTCCTACGCTGGGGTCCACTTCTGGGTCTCCTTTAAAGCTTGGCGGATGTAAATATCAAAACATCTTTAGCCAGTTAGGCATCGGTGCTTCTCGCCTGTTCATCGAACTCAGCATTACTTCAATAAATTGACCAAAGGATCCCTCGCCACTAGGAGGTTCTGCGCCACTACCCTCCTGGGTATTAGGGGCAGGTGACGGATTTTGGCGTCTCCTTCTATTCATCTGCATGATGCCCAAGTAACATTTACTTATCCATTATACTAAGATACTTATGTATAAAACACAAGCTATAAATAACCATAATCTCAAGAAAACACACAATTTCTAGTACATTATATTTCATTGAAACAACAAGGAATACATAGAAGGTTCTTCCCCTTTTTACATCATCACAAAAGAAAGGGGGAAAGTCTATCACATCTACTCTTGACACAGGTCAAGACAAAATAATTACAACCTTCTCCCAAAATAGAAATATCCCCTTTTAATCCCCTGAACCTGACTGTCATCAAGGAGACGTTGCCCCACCCCCAGCTCCCCCGCCTTGGCTTCCCACATGAGGTCCATCAACCTCGAAGCTCTCACGGGACTCATCAGAACTCGACTCATTGAGTCGTCTAACACTCGCCGGGTCACTGAAGTAAGGCAACTCTTCAGACTCAGTCTCGGAAGTTTCCTCGTAGGGGGGCTCAGGAGAATCTATCTCTGCCTCAATTCCCTCAAAAGAAGTCTCCATACTTTCATTGCTCCCAACACTCTCACGATCAGGGTCGGCTAACTGGCCCACTATGGGTTTTGACCGCCACAAGTCGGTCTCCCGAAGCTTCTCTATCAGTAGGGCACTATTTTGCATCAAGTGAGCCCTTCGAGCCAGCTTTCTCGCAACTATTTTCCACTTCCCATGGAGCAAGCCTGATAAATAGTTTACTTTAATCTCTTCTAACAACTCCCGCGACAAGGCTGTCCCTGGAATCTCTGAAAATTCATCCTCCACCTTGTTTAGATATCGTTGAATGCACTCCTTAGGCCTCATGACAGGGAGGGCTAAAGTCCACTCGGCCTTTAGCCTCCGGATGTGATCTTTAACTAACCAGCATGAACAAAAGGGGCTCCGCCTCTCCATACCTAAGAAGAAATAATACAACCATAAACACCCCACTAGGATAGCATATCACACCCAATATCCAATCCAAATTATAAATAGTAAATAAAAATCCCAACATGCAACACTACGTCGACCATAATGCTCATATCATATACTCAAAACAATTAAACACGTTCTGATACCAAGCTGTAACGCCCCGCTCCCACCTACGGGTGTTACTCACGAATAATCAACCTATTATTCACATGCTAGGGCAAAGACGAAGAGATGGCTACGTTCCTAAGAGAAACGACCTAGGTGGGAAACTAGACTTCGCCCTCTCTTCACTCCACTCAAGATTTCGGGAAGATAACTAAATGACCCCGCGAAGAATAAACCCAAAACCTCGAGAAGTGCCACCTTCTCAAGCTCTTAATGAAGAGCTAACGATGGCTTCCCAGGATCGAAAGAAATAAACTCGCTCACTAAATTTATACAAATTATGGCATAAGCCTTAATTATAAGAAAATAATAACTTCTTTGCCCCAACTATTAACCCATTTATCTCACCTTCATTTCCTTTAGAAAATTATTGGGTTAACATTTCTTTGGAAAAATATATAAAATTTCCTTATCAAATCTCCATTGCTTTTTCCCTTTAATTATTTCAAAATACTAAATTTTCCAAACACTTAGGAAATAAATTTTGAAATACAACATCAAGGCATTCCCATCATTTTTCTAAAATTTAAGGAAAATACTCCATTATTTAATTCCCCAAAATATAGAAATTTATCCCATATTTGCCTCAAATTCATATTAATTTAATAATTAATTTAGAGGCTAAAATACTCCTTTATTGTTTATTTAAAATAAATTTATTTCATAATTACTCGAAATGTCATAATTAATTAAATAAACAGAAAGTAAAATTTAAAATAGAAAAAAATAGCATAGCAGCAAGGAGGGGGTGGGCAGCAGCAGCTAGCTGCGCCCCCAGCGCGCGGGCCGCGCGCGCTCGCGGGCGGCCTGGCAGCGCTCGCTGGCCGCGCCCAGGCGCGCCCTCGGCACCAGCACACTGCCTCCACTTTATTTTTATAAAAAAAAATATATATTTTTTTCTTTTAAATACCATATTTTCCAGAATACCTTTTCATACCAAGGGGCTTCCAAAACACTCAAGTTTACCCCCTTTCACCCACATTTAGCCTTCATTACATATTTAACACATAAATACAACCTTTAACAAAATAACATAACATAACTCCACAAAACTACATAAACCACTACACATGCTTTCTTCTTCTTTGCTTCAATACCTTCAACCTTGCAAAACTCCCTTTCCCTTTGATGATTCTCCACCTACATAGAGGTCAAAGGATCTTATGAGCCAATGCTCAGTAAGGGTGCTATGCAAATGTAAATGTAGTATGAGAACATAAACATGTAATGCAAATGCAATGCATATTAAGGGTAGTTCTCCATGCCCTCATAACCACTTAGGTTAAGGCACCAACCAACCCCTCACTCCCATCACAAGTCCTCCTTATGGCCATAGGTCCACTAGGGCACAAAACATGCAAAGAATCATTACATGCAACTCATTCACACATGTACAAATGCAAGCAAAAACCCCTCCACATGGGGCTATCCCTTACCTTGTTTTCCTTGAAGCTTCACACTTCCACAATCCAAGACTCTCTTAGACTTTAATCACCCTAACAAAACAATAAAGAAGTTTTGTTTTTAGCTCTTATATGAAAGCATTCAACTATTTCAAGAGAGGGAACTAGATTTACCTTTGCTAATCTTTATCTTCCTTCTCTTTGCCTTGGTTTCCTTCTTGCTTCTTTACTTCACATGTGGGGAAAAGCTTTGAACCAATTTCTCACTCCCTATTTATAGAACTTTCTTCTTAGTCCATGCCAAATCTCAAGATTACATCCTAGCCATAGATTTCTTCTTATTTTAAGAGACTAAATCTTCACCTTTAAACACTAGCACAATCCTTGTGCTTCTCCCAAATTTAATCCTAGCCATTGATCTTAGGAGAACACTTCTCTTGACTCAAAGAAAACACAAATCCAAGAGACTTTGTCTCCTTGAATCTCATCCATTGATCTTTCTTTGGAGATTAAATCTCATCCCTTGGATCAATCCCAATTTTCCATAATTCTCCCATTTTCCAAATAATTAAATCATGACTAATTTCCAAGATTGACTAATTTCCCAATTTTGCATTTAATTTAAATCCACAACTTTTCAAGCATTTAATGGAGACTTAAACAATTTCTTTTTGATTTAAATTTAAAGGCTCTTGAAAGACATAATCTATTTACTTTAGCATTTATTTAAATCTACCATTTTCCATCATTAATGCTTGACACATTTCTTTTTAATATAGATTTTCTTTTAATTCCCTCCATCATGGCTCTCATTTAATGTTTGAGAGATTAATTTAATTTCCTTTTGCATTTATTTTAAATATCACTATTGATTCATAAGATCATGCTATGTGTCACCAAATTCTTTAAATCAAATAAATCTTAATTCCCAAATTTAATTTAAATCTCCTTCCATAAGATTTTGCCAAGTGTCACAAATCTAACCATACTTGGCTTCTAATTAAATTTCCTAATTATCCACACTTATTCAAGAATTAAATTCTCCCAAAAATTTATTCTCTAATATAAATAATTTCTCCAAAAATAATTTATCTTTCTACGGGACGGGATTCCAAATTACCGTTTTGCCCCTCATAAGGCATGCTATACATTATGTGCCTTCCCATTAATTCAAGGGCAATTATGGAATTTTTCATATACCAATATTCTCTTAAGTGATAAAATATATCATGACTCATCAAGGGTATTACAGTTAGCTTTAAAGAAATTGGTGAGTTGGGACTTTAACTTGGGAACCAGATTCCTTCCCAGTTTGAGGCATCTTTCTTCATCCACTTCGCTGACTGAGATGCCCTCTAGCTCTTCCACTGAGCCGGTGGTCCTGTCACAATCCATCTCATGAGGGTTCAGATCGTAGCTGACACCTCTCTGGCTAGCAGGTCGCGGGTCGCCTCTTGCGACGACATTCACATTCTTTCTTTTCGCCCCCATTTTTATAACAATGCCTTGCAAGGTGCTTCTCACCTCATACGCACCCTACTCCGTTAGAGGTTGGAACTTGACAGTCAACGACCTGGTAGAAGTGACCAGATCCAAGTCATTCATTGTTGGTTTCCCGAGCACGAAGTTGTATGCTGAGGGGCAGTCTACTATCAGGAATTTCGTCAACGTGGTAGCCTGGCATTATGCGTCTCCAATAGTAAAAGGGAGATTAATCCGCCCAATGGGGACCATCGCATCTCCTGTGAACCCATAAAGTGGCTCTGGGGATGAGCTTAACTGCTCCAATCCTAGTCCTATCTAATCAAAGCAAGCTTTGAACATCACATTCATCGAGCTGCCTATATTCACCATTATCCTTCGCACTTCCGCGTTATACATTCGGGTACGAATAACGAGGGCCTCATTGTGTGGCCAGTGCACATCTCAGGCCTCTTTCTCTAAGGAAGTGATCTCCTCTATCATTCCCCTAACTTGCTTCATGGGTGCGGCATGCTTGTTCGATCCTGCCAACAAGACGTGGTTAGCCTTACGCACATACCTTTCATGGGACCGGTGAGAGGTCCCGACGAGGTCAGACCCACCATGAATCGTGTAGATTGTTCGAACCGCCGGCGAGCTCTCATCATCAGCCTACCTCTTCTAATTGAATCGTGTAGATTGCTGGGTCGACTAATTGGTCGGCCGCATTACATAATCCCTCAACCGACCTCTTCCAATCAGGTCTTCCATGGCATCCCTCAAGGCCCAGCATTCAGAAGTGTTATGACATGCCTCGTTATGGTATGCACAGATGTCAGGGCCTACTCCTGGATTACCTGCTAGCATAGGAAATTCGAGAGAAGGTCCATTCAAAATGGATATAGATACAAACATCACTTAACATTTTGCCAAATATTTCTTTTCATTCACATATTTGCTCACTAACAATAAGAGCTATAAAAATTTATTACATCATTAACTTGGCTTTACCACCCATACACTTATAAAATAAAGAGGGCATTAAGACTTTAAATAAAAAAAATGAAGCCTTCTACTTATGCCCTCCCAACTACACCCATAGATCTTGAGGCCTGGACATCTCTGTACACATCTATCCAGAACTCACACAAATATCTATCTTCCTCATACTTGGAATGATAAAAGAAGCAAGGATGAGCCACAAGACTCAGCAAGTATATATATAGTAAGGGAGACATCAATAGGATAGTATATGAAGGCATGAGCAATTCAAAACTAAGGAAAATCACAATCTCGACAACTAAATCTCACTTATGTCCATGCCTTCTACGCTTGACAACATCATCTCCCAAGAAGACAATTTATTACCTTCTATCGAAATACATTTTTCAAAATGAGTCATAAGGCTCGATAAGTGTCTATAAACAATGAAAATTGGATATGACCAGACTATCCCTGAATGTCATGCATATCATGCCACATTTGGACACTTGCCAATCTCAAAAACATAGATGAAACATAAATCCATGACTTCCATATTAATCATGATTCAATTAACATATATATGTATATATCATGCTTTCTTTTCTTACAATAATTCCCACACTTTACCAAGAAGGTAACATTCACCCACTTAGACCATAGCATAACGTTATTTTATCAACATAACTTATGGTACAAAAATGGGTAATACATACAAATCAATCATGCGGACAGACCACCTTTTTACTGATACATTGCCTTTTGTAATATAGAACATAATGCTATGCATCACAACTACAAGCACAATTACAACAACATTCACGCACTTGACACCATAGTGCAACGTACTTAATCAACATAATCCATAGCATAAGAAAATACATGATGCACACATAAAAACAAATGCGGACGAGCCGCTTTGATAGGATATCCCCATTTCTTTCTTTTTTTTGCGGACGAACCGCCTTTCTTTTCACATTTATCTCTTTGCGGACGAACCGCCTTTCTTGCCATGGCATGCCTTGGGGATATCCACTTCTTTTCTTCTACGCAAAATAATAAGTGCGCAAAGACAATATATACACATACATATGCATACACATTCCATCATCTTTACAACTTCACAACAACATGCCTAAAATCACCCACTAGGATTCTAGGAACCACATCACATCATGATCATACATATGACTTCATTCACATCCATTTATGGCAACCACATCCATTAAGGCAATTATTTATATAGTGATAGAAATGCATCACCCATAAAACTACATGGGCATACCAACCAAAAACATTTCATAACAACCTCCCAATGATTATTATTTTTCTTCCTCATCCAAGACAATTACTGAACCCCATGTATTTACGTATATATATTTTCAACACCTCTTATTATTTTAGAGGATTGAGAGGTATCGGAGGAAGCATTTAAAACACTTTACTTTGATAATTTTACTTGATTTGGTTTAATAAAAGCCTTAACCAACTCAAATCACAACCAAAATATATGATATCATATATCAAATAGAAGCCCTCAAAGTCTAGTTTATGACTTTCAAACGGATTGCAATTCCGAGTTCTACACCAAAAGTCATTGCTAAATAGCGAGACATGCGCAGAGTAGTCAAGTTGCGGCCAAGTCGATTTGGCGGAAATTCGAGTCTACTTGAGCCGAGTCGACTTGACCTCTTGGATGAGTCGACTTGGCCAAGAACGAACAAAAAAGGCAAAAAACCACGAAAAACACTTAAAATGGCTACCAAACACTCCAAAACTCTCATTCTAGCTTCCTAACCCACCAAAGTCATTCCTTAAAGGAAGAATGGGGTGAGCAAATCCCAACAAAACCATCAACAAGACCCAACAAGGCTTGACATGACATACGGATCAAAGGAAAAAAATAATGAAAATATTCAACCGATACCGACATACTTTTAAAAATTGAGGAAGAGAAAATGTAACGCCCCGCTTTTTCGGACGCATTATAAGTTGGGACAATTCCAGGACAATAATTTTTTTTTTTTTTAAATACTAAAGCTAAACCACATCAGACCTCTAATCGGTCCCAGAACTTCCAATTAATTTTTCTCGAAAGATAATCGTTGTACACATCAAATGCGGAAGAAAAGATCGAAACCTGATATCTTAACATTAATCATAAATAAATTCTTACATCTTCAACATTCCTTAAAACGTTCAAAATTTAAAGTAGCAAAACTTAAATATAGGGGCTATGTTACATACATTTCATTTCTCATGCACTCTGCTAAGTGCCATTTCATGCCTCATTTATCCTCGTATCTGCTACAATTTCTACCTGGAACGTTTGAATATTCCAGGGGCGAACCCAAGTTAGATGATGAACCATCTAAGTAAGGGTACATAATGCTATGTCATAAGTGTATGCAATGTCTTTCATCGTAGGTGTCAACTACACCCCTCATGCTACCTACTATTTTAGCGGCCACCTCTTTCGAAGCCGGGGTGTATGGGTGAACCCTTGGTAAGGCAGCGGTGCCAGTTCGTACTCCCTACGGCCTCATATGCGTGTGATCGATGATATCAACGTGTATTTATGTATATCATACTCATGTATGCAGTCTACGTGATGGACATATATCAGGGCATATCAATATGATGAGAACATTTTTGAGGAAGTACCACTTACCTTCTCAAGCTTATCGAGCTACCTCGATATCCGCGCCTCGCCTCATTTGCGTGCCAACCTCAAAATTGGACAAGTCACTTCAACTTATTCCTCAAAGCATCCTAATCACCATAATTATTTAAATACACATTAAAATTTATTTTTCCATAATTTCTGACATTTTCTATAATTTTCTCTCTATTTCTTCCTATTTTTCCTCCACATTAATCATAAATATTTCTAAAAATATTTTCTCAAATATTTCACTACGACAATTCATAAAATAATATTCTTGAATTTCTAAAATTTTCTAAGAATTTTTTACTCACCTTGACTTAGCATCTTCAATTTTCTCGGTATGCGTGTCATCTCCTCAAAATGCATGCCCCAGCCATTTTCCTTGCTAAAATATTAAAAATATTAATAAATATCCAAATCCTATTTTTTGAGTATTTCTTGAAATTTTTTTACTATTTTTTCTTCTTTTCTTTTCTTTTCTCTTTTTTTCTTTTTCTTCCCTTCTCCTTCCTCCCTTCTTCTTCCTTCTTCCTTCTCCCGCTGCGTGCTTCCTGCAACTCCCTTTCTCTCTCTTTTCTTTTTTTTTTTTCTTCTTTTCTTTCTTTCTTCTTTTATTCTTCTTCTTCTTCTTCTTTTTCCTTCCTTCCTCCTTTTCCTCTTCTTCTTCTTCTGCCCTGCCTCCTAAGCAAACAGTCATACGCGCACCAGCCCGCTACTGCCGCGTGCTGCCACCTCCCTCGCTGCCCACAGCGCCTCCGCCGGCCTTCCCGAACACAACCACGACCACCACATCGTTGCTGGCAACAGCTTGCGGCCGCGGCTGGTTGCTCCTCGCTACAACCGGTTGCGGCCATGGCTGCCGCGAGCTTGCTCCGGTTGCTTCCGTCTCTCTCTCTCTCTCTCTCTCTCTCTGCAACTCTTTGCTACTTGCTCTGCCCAAATCTCTCAAACTCTCCTCTATTTATAGCCAACGCCAACCCTCTGCCCATTTCTCTTAGCGTGCAAGTCTAACCAAATTTTGCAGAGTCGTGACTGATTGCAGCAGGGGTATGGGCGAAGCTTGCAGAGGCGTTGCCATTTTCTTTGCGTGAAAATCTTTCTAAATGTTGCAAGGACGTGGCTGATTACAAGGCATGGCTGATTACAGCAAGATATGGACTTAAAAGTTATCAAGGCATGGACTTAAAGTTATCAATGCATGGAGATTTGTGGAGGTATGAAGGTTGCAACGCTGCTACGTACATACATATCAATATATATATATATTATTATATATTTTATACTATATTAATAACAATTTTATACGTTTAAACTTCAAATTTTATCATAAATTTATTAGAATAATTCTCTAATTATAATAATATCCTCAAATTCTGAATTAATTGACATTATAATATCGAAAACTCAAAATTAATAACTTTAAAGTTACTCGATTTGGATGATTTTACCCCAGCGTCCTCACCGGGCTATTGTTTCATCCCGAAACTATTGAAGGGTTGATCCTTACGCAAAATCGGAGCCCCCCTAGGGTTCCGTTGATTTTTCAGGAGTCTCCTATGACAATTCAGTATTTCAGCCTCAATTACAACTGTATTTTAGTTGTACCGAGAATCATCTCGATTCTAATTTCTTTTACTTCCATAAATCCTATCTCAGAACGCTCATCGAGACCATGTCATTTTTTATAGCCAATTACACTCTGGGACATTCCCTCCAGTCGATTCGACGATTTATTTTGCTATTCGGCCAATTTTCAGTATTCAAACCTTGCTTAATGACGTGGCAACCTTACGTTGAAACGGGGTATTACAGAAAACCATGAAGCATTTCATTGCTACAACGGAAAAGAAAGCTTGCACAACCATTTTAAAAAAATGAGTGCAAGAGAATTTGCCTTTTGAAACTTAGACCGAAGAGAAGCAAAAACCTCCTCCTCCAAGATGCAAATCCTTCCACCTTTGAAGTTTTAATTCATTTAAGCATAATGGAAAGAGAAGAAGAAGAAAATGGAAGAGAAAGAGAAGAAGAACAAGGTCACGAGAGAGGGAAAGATTGAGAATGAGGAACGGGAAAAATTAGACTAAGAGCCTCGGCCTACACATTTTCTTATTTCTTCTTTTTTCTTTATTCAACCCATTATGCTAATTATCATTTTACCCTTTTCTTTTTCTTACATAACATATAATACATAAACTCACTTTAGACATTTCATAAACCATTTCAACTTTTATTAAATAAATACCAAACTTTATGTACATGGGCCTAAGGCCCATTTCATTGGCCCAACTCAAAGGGCCTCAACATATCCTTAAGCCCAATGGGCTTCACAACATTACAACAATTAAAATTTACAAAATCTCTCTTAGGCTCAACCCATGTTTCTAAAGCCCAATCCATTAATTGAAAGACATCACATATGAGCAAAGACAATTTATGCCATTCTATTTTGAATGTATTTTACCAATGGGCTTAAGCCCAACCCATCAACTAAATACACAACACACTACTACATGGCTTAAGCCCAAATGAGCAACCCAAACCCATTAATTTAACACATAATTTACTTACATATATTTTGCCACATAAAATTTTTCTCACATTAATTTAATAGGGAAAAATTTTCAATGCACATAAATAAATATTAATAACTCCTAGACCCACTACCGGATCGTTATAACATAACTTTTTCTTATTTCTGAATTTTTTGGGGGTTTTTATCGGGGTAGGTTTCTCGAAATCCTTCCTGCTTCTCTCCATAGCGAAGATCCTTTCTTGGGGGTCTGACAAGGCATTATAGCTGTCAAAGCGACCTGATTGTGAAGGTCACTCTTCTTTCTCCGCTTTGCGAGCTCACTTGGAGACTTGATTGTTTGAGCAATCTCCTTGAGTCTTTCTTTAATTGTTTCCGTTATTCCTCTTCTTGTTCGTGTTGGATCCCCCAGCCCCTTCTTTCTGTCCAGCGGGTGGTTGCACTCTCACCTTGCAATTAAAACACAGCAAAATTTATATTATATATATTTTTTTTATTTTGGTGAGAGGTTTATACTCGCCAGTGTTCGAGTGCAGTTGTAGTCTAAATTTAATTTATTTTCTAGATAAGTCCAAGTCGTCCACTGAGAGATTTATTTATGACAAAAGAAAAAAGAATGTCACGCACACACACATTTGGATGAATTGACAACACGATTTTTTATGGATTTTTAGATAACGGATGCTAGGAAATAAAATAAAGCAGAAATTAAAATAAACACTAAATGTGAGAATATAGAATTGGATAATACTTGAGTTAAGACAATTTCAGCACCAATCCGTTAATCTCCAATTTTTAGCTGAAAAGATTAGTAACATTAATTTAATTTCAGATATGAGGGTATGCTATTAAATGCAATTAGAGATGATGATAGTTCTATTTTAAGCAATCTCTATACATGATATGCGAGATTCTATTTTAAGCAACTACCATAAATCTGATTGCAATTAATACACAAAATAACTAAATTAATCATCCGAGTTTGGGTATGATAACGTTTCCAGTTTTAATAACTCTCATACATGGCATGAAAGCTCTAAATTAAGCTTACGCTTCAATCCAAACCTATTGATTTCTCAATAATTAATACACACTTATACTGAAATTTAAATTAATGTCACTCATTTAAAGCGTAGCTTTCTTTGGGAATCATTGGCATTGGACACTGTCATTGCCTTAACCCAAGATTGGATTTAGCTACTCATCTTCATTTGAAAGTTAATTGACAGGAATTTAAATAGCGTAATTTAAATGACAGAATTTAAATGACTGGAATTAAAACAGTAGAAATTAACTGGCCATTTAAGTGGTGGATAATAAAAAGACGTGAATTAAAATTACAAAAATTTAAAGACAGAAATTAATCTGCCATTTAGGCGGTGGATAACAAAGTAACAATAAATAACATGAGAATTTAAGAGAAGAAAGAAAAGAAGTAAGATTACAAGGGAAGACAAGAGAGAAAATAAGAGAGAACAAGAAAAATTCTCAAAGAGAACTTCTAAGAAAACAATTAAGCTTTGATTCTAGAATAATAATAGCCCTTTACAAATGCAATCAAGTGAGTTATTTATAACCCATAAAATGCAATACAAACCGCACAATTTTAGTTATACAGCTAGACATAATTATATCTAATGGACACTCATACACCTAAAGTTAAATGGATATTAGCTAAAAGACACACCTAAAGTTAAATAAATTTTAGCTAAAAAACACACATAAAGTAACACTCATAAAATAAATATTTAAAAATAAAAATAAAATTAGATTTTTACAAGTTGGGTTTTGAGTCTTCTTTATATTGGATTTGGGCCTTCCTTAGGATTAAAATGCTTGGGCCTTCTTTAGAATTAAAATGCTTGGGCCTTCTTTGGTTGGACTCCATTTAATAGTTGACCCAATTGTACTAGATTTTGAGTAGTAACGTTGGCCATCCGATTGACTCTTTAACATCTTCAATTACGCGACAAATGTCAATTTCTTCATATCATCCTGACAATAGTATATAATGTGCATAATTATTCAAATTAAACATTAATATAAGATAAAAATAGGGATATAATTAATTAAGATTTAGAAAAATTAACTCCTCATCAGCGAGCTTCTTCGAGCCAAAAGCCTTTTCCCATCGGATCTTCTTGGCAGCTTGTTCATAGAATTCTCCCAGATCCTTGACAAGAGTCCTACAAATGCTCTCATAAAGCTTTTCATTTTTGCGAAGATTTACGGAGATCGCAATCAAGACACTTTCATTGAAGAGATCTTCAATATTGCTCACCTCACGCCTAAACCTAATAATATAGTCCTTTAAGGACTCATTAGTCTTATGGAATTAATACTGTGATGAGGTGACACGACAGGGTGAGTTACCTTCTCAACGCCCTATACTAGTTGAGAAACCTCAATTGACACTCTTCGCAACTACTAATGCTTCGAGGTGGAAGGCTTTTGAACCAAGCTTAGAGAATATCGCCTAAAGTCGCCAGAAACACACAACACTTGGCCAACGAGCTAGTTGTCTGCAAATCCATCTGGACATTGCCATTTACGGGGAGCGTTCCATACATTGTTCGATGGCTGGAACAAAAAACACCAAGCATCGAAAGAATTAGTTCTGGCGAGGGAGTCATCGAAGATGCGATCCTCCGAGTGAGGGCGATGTAGGGTATATAGGTGATATATGTTCCTCACTAAGCAGAGGTAGAAAAAGAAAAATAAGAGTTCAATAGAGGGGATCACCTCTTTCTCTTGGTAGCATATAAAGAAGGCGACTAGTTGGGCCCAACTGTTAGGGTGCAACTGGCTCAAAGCTAAGCCGTTAACTTTGAGGAATTGAAGGCCGAAATCGTGAAGGGGAAGGCTAAAGTTGTGGCTAAAGCTGGCCTAAAAAACACTCACCCAACCTTTCTCTACGTTGGCCGATCGGGGAATCCTAGTTTAGTACACGGACGGTACCCTATGGTTACTACGGAAAAGAGTGACATCATCCTCCAACATATGGGAACATATGTCTTTGAGGTAAGCCCGGATAACCCCGTTTTTGTCGGTCTCCCTATGGTATATTTTGGTGTTCTCCATGATCCTAAGAAAGAAAGAGGAAATAAGTCAGATCACAGTCTATTAGTTCAAGTTCTTTCCGCCTACAATATTTTTTAAGGTCCATTCTAGCCTTGGTATGATCTTTAGTTTTACCCTTCACATCCATTATTGTATTGAAAATATTGTCAAAAACATTTTTCTCAATATGCATGACATCTAAATTGTGTCGGATCATATTATTTTTCCAGTATGGTAATTCCCAGAAAATGCTTCGTTTTGTCCAATTGTACTCCACATCATACCCATGCATCACACAGTCCTATAGTTGGAGGATAGATGAAAAATTACACTCTCTGAAAAACGTTATCTCCAGTTAACCGTGGTGGTGGAGAAAAATTATCAACTCTATTTTTTCTAAATGCATTTGTATTTCTCCAAAAGACGTGATCCATAGGCAAGAATTGCCTGTGACAATCAAAAAATGACGTATTCTCACCATATTTGAGATTGAAAACTTTAGTTTTCTCCATACGTTATGGACATGCTAATCTACCCTATGTCATCTAATCAGATAACATTCCATATGCAGGAAAATCATTAACGGTCCATAATAGAGCAGCTTTCATGAAAAAATTATTCTTTGTTGATATATCATAAGTCAGAACACATTCGTACCACAGCAATTTAAGTTCATCAATTAAAGGCTGTAAGAGCATATCTATTTTGTTTTTCAGGTTTGATGGACCTGGAATAATATTAGTCAAAAAAATAAACTCTCTTTTCAAACACATTCCAGGAGGCAAATTATATGGCGTCACAATGCCGGCCAACAAGAATATAGGCGACCCGATTTACCATAGGGAATAAATCCATCTGCACAAAGACCAAGCCTCACATTTGTAACACCCCACCTATTCAGGGCGAGTTATGTCTTAGGGAATTTAGGAACTTTTTTTTTTTCCACACTACCTCACCCCGAAATTCCCTTAGACCTATCTAATGCTTAACGAAATAATTTATACACTAGAGATAAATAAAATCTTATAAAGCGGAAGCTGAAATCGAACCTGATCATAGCATTTCATACATACATAACTGAACATCGCACTTGTTACAAAGTTGATACATAAGTTCCTAAAGATAATTTAAAACGTACATAATACTTGAAATATTCGTACTACAACATAACATGGCACACTTGCTCATTACTCGATGACTCGTGTCACTACAAATCTTCGACTTCCGTATCATTATTGCAAGTCCCAACTGGAACGTTGAATATTTCAGGGATAAAATCCGAATTAGATGATGAACCATCTAAGTAAGGCACAAGATGATTTATCATGTGTGTATGCAATGTTTTACTCATCGTAGGTGTCAACTGCAACTTTCATGCTACTTACCATTTTTACGGCCACCTCTTTCGAAGCTGGGGTGTATGGGGGCACCCTTGGTACAGTAACGGTGCTAGTTCGTTCTCCCCACGGCTACGATGTATGCGATCAATAATATCAACATGTACATATGCATTTCATAGCATGTCATTTGTGCAGTCTACGTGATGAATACATATTAAAGCATGTCAATATGATGAAGCATTCTCGAGGATCGGGTGTAAACATAAATATTTATAACCATACTAATCTGGTAACGGTACACTTACATTCCACAATTTAAGTTGCCTTGAAAAGCGTGTTGTCCTTGAAAGACGAGCTATTTCCCAATCCTCATGCCCCAAGGATTCCTAAAACATTAAATTTATTTCCAAAATGTTAATTTACTATTTTTTTCATAATTTCTGCAATTTCTCTTTATTTTCTAAGTCTTATGTCCTCAAAATTTCATAATAAATATCTAAACTTTCATATAACCCAATTTCTCTTTACCAATATTCATTAAATAATATTTCTAGCGTTCTGAAATTTTCTTGAAATTTTTCAAATTTAATTCATATTTTTTCCCCTTATTTCTATAATAGCAAAACTACTTAAATAAATAATTAATTTAGCATTTTCCAGAAAATTTTCACAAAATAAGACATAAACAAAATTCTAGATTTTCTGGGAATTTTTGCAAAATTTTATCTATTTTATTTTTATTTTTTTCTTTTTTTCCTAGCAGGCGGGTGCAAGCCACGCACCTTCTTCCTACTCACGCGCCTGCTTGGTGCGTCTTCTCTGGCAGCTGCTTCGTCGCCGGCGACGCTCTGGCTCCTCCGAGCTTCAAAAAAGCTCTCCCACCCCCCTATTTTCGACCTCTCGAACCCGATTACAACCTTAAAATCGAGAAAAATCAACTAGAAGTACCTCGATTTAGCGTTCGAAGGCGTGACTCCGGTGACTTGCGCGATTTTTCGGTGAGGCTCGATTCTCTTTCTCTGCTGCTCCGTTGGCCACCAAACGCTCTAGAAACCTTGCCCACGATGCAATGACCAAAACCTCACTCACAAAACTCTCAAACACTACCTTAATCTCTTACTCTTTGAAGTAAAATTTTCGATGAAAGGGGCTACTCGATCGCGACTATTTATAGCCAAAAATCTATCACGGGTTGTCCCATCAAGGGCGCCATGAGTCCTAAAGGCCATCCTGACGGCCATATCGGCCTTACCCCCTTCCCTTGCCCTTTGATTTTTGAGTTGCAGGCGCGACCAGGGCATGGCCATCGCGCCTGCTCCTTGATTTGATTTTCTGATATTTTATATATATATATATATATATAATATACATATACACGAATTTAATATATACATGTATACATATAACAGTAAGAAAAATCCCAATTTTTAATATAATTTCTGGTATATTTTAACTATAATTATACTATATACTTTATATAAATGAATTTAACTATGATTAAACTATATACATAAATAAATTAATTACAACTAAATTTATTTATATAAATAAATTTATACTTACCCTATTAAATTTATTGATAAACATTTAAAATTCTAATAATTTCTCTAGGGTCTTAAATACCAAAATTATAATTATTATTCATGATGTCCTAGGGTATTACAACATTTCTTGGATTGGCGAAGAAGTTAGGATATTTTTGATCAAAATGTTTCCATGGTTCCCCGTTAGACGGGTGAGACAATACACTAGGCTCCCTCCGACTTTCATGATGCCATCTCATGCTCGAAGTTGTAACCGTAAAAGTATATATTCTCTATAGTCTTGGTATGAGAGGAAAATACCACATTTTTTTTATAAGAAATTTGTTTAAATTTTTTCTTTCCCACTTCTTACAGGTTAAAAATGAGGATGGCCGTAAAACTTACAACTCATCTTGGATTCATCATCCTTATAATGCAACATACACCCATTTGAACAACAATCAATCTTCTGATAACCGAGGCCAAGCTGCAAAACCAACTTCTTGGTATGATAAAAATCAGTTGGCACACGATTACCAGTTGGTATTGTTTGATGCATAAATTGCATGATTTCATTATACCCACCTTTGGGAATATTGTAATCAGACTTTATACTCAACATCCTAACTGCAGCAGAAAGTTCACTTTCTACTTCGCAGTTTGGATACAATGGAGTTTGTGTAGTAGACAACATGTCATAAAATGTTTGTACATTTTCATTCGGTATTTCATCTACATTGTAAGTTTGATAACCACTTTCATTACCAATATCTTGCATTATATATGGTGCATTAGATGGCCCGGCTGCATCCATTACCATCTGTTCATAGAAATTAAACTGATCCCTAAAATTGTGTTCTCTATAATATTCATTTTCAACAGCCAAAAGAGGCACAACAGACACTTCTTCACCATGATGCGTCTAATAATAATAACTTTTCATGAATCCATGTTTGCAAATATCTCTTTTCACCTCATTAATTGATTTAAACCTTAGACACTCACATTTCATACAAGGACACTTTAACTTTCTTTCTAATCTTATGAAACTTTTTTGGGTAGATGCAAATTGAATAAACTCATCGATACCCTCATAAAATTCTCTAGTAATCCTGCCTCTTCTTGGGTTACACCTATTATCAATCCACTT
The DNA here is from genome assembly GCA_036245055.1 of Diospyros kaki. Classification (NCBI taxonomy): domain Eukaryota; kingdom Viridiplantae; phylum Streptophyta; class Magnoliopsida; order Ericales; family Ebenaceae; genus Diospyros; species Diospyros kaki. The sequence goes on from BSEG01000010.1 coordinate 10,822,218, forward strand.
ACGATGCGACGAAATTTTCATATTAAATTCAATAATATCTATGACGAAAAAAACTACCATGAAAATTCACGAAACCATCTTCTAGTACTACAGACCAACGTAATTTTTAATTGTACTTTCAGACATGCACTACTTTAATTTTTTTACCAAGTAACAAAAGTTTTAACCAAATAATAACATTATATTTGTAGTTATAATTTTTAAATTGTATTAAATAAATAACTAACCCGACAATAATATCATCGACACTAGTATATTTAAATATATTATTTATCATTAAACTAATCATTTTTACAACTAAACTAGATCACAAATTTTTATTTATTTCAATTATGTATTATTGTATAATTTTGTTAAGATTTGTCTTCATTAAACCTAGAGTTAAACCCTGCTTAAATCTTGAACCTCACCCATTCATTATTAAAAAATTAGAAAACATATATTTAATATTTTTAATTGGTAATATATAATTAATAAAATTAAAAAATTAAGTTCTTTTAATTTCTAATAAGAGATTTAACAAAAAAATAAGTTAAAAAATTAAAAATTATTCTTAACAAAAAAAATTAATACAGAAGTTTTTATTTTGTGAATATTTATTTTAATTAAATTTAAAGTCCAAATAAATTAAAACCCCCATTGTGATAATTATTAATTTAATTTTAATTATACACCTTCAACAATTTTGATTAAAATTTATTTTAATTAAATTTCAAATAAAAAAATCTCATTTGTGCAAAACGCTCCCCATCCCACCACCCACTGTGGAACAACGCCCCCCCCCCCCCCCCCCGCGCCCGGCGCCCCATTTATTATTTAATTTTAATTTTTTTAATTAAAATTAAAATTTAAACCCCCCACCACCCTCCCACTGTAACACCCCCCCCTCCCCCTCTTGATTTTGTTTTTATTTTTTATAATTAAAATTAAATAATTTTTTTTTATGTGAACTGCCATCCCACTGAACGCTCAAAACTTTTATTAAGATTTATTGTTTTGAATTTAATTTTTTTATTTAAATCACATTATACATAATAATAATTTATACAGAATATATAATAATAATAATATATAACAATATAAACATAAAATAAACAATAATAAACATGCAATAAATTTAAATAACAACAAATTTAATGGTGTGTTTGATTAGTCATGTTTTCCATAGAAAATAGTAATTTTTCACCTAAATTCTAACTTTTGTAGTGTTTGATTGGTTAAATTTTCTATGAAAAATGTTTTCCCATTTTTATGGTACAATACATTTAAAACATATTTTGGTCAAATTTCTATGGAAAATTGCAACTAGGGAGAATGTGGGAATTGTATTCCATGGAACTGGAAAATATTTTCCTTTTCCATCTTTTTATAATCAAAAGAGTGATTTATACCTTGAAAAATAATCTTAATGAATTATACCACATTACATAATATATTTTCTATGTCAAAATAAAATATAAATTAATTATGTACTACGGTTTATGAATTTATAAAAAATACTCATTTTGTTAATCATAAAAAATTAAATATGACAAGTTGGCTCAACATTGGATGTCTAGGAGGAAGGGAAAAATATTGACAAGCGCCTCGAGTCGGGATTTATGATGCTGAATAAGATCGAAATGGAGATTATTTTTGGTATAGTTAAAATACAGCTAAAAAGACTGAATGGTTGTAAGGGGTGTCCAAGAAGTCAGAGGGACCTGAATGGTGGCCCGATTTTGTGAATAAATAAACCCTAAAGTGTTTTCAGGCTGAATAAAGGTCCTATGCTGGCATATGGATGGTATTGATTTTATCGAGTAAAAGGCAGTTATTAATTTTCGAAGAAATCGAGATTTTAATGGCTCGATGGTAATTAAAATTAAGGTCTTGGAGGATTCAAGTGTACTACCCGAGATCTTTAAGTTCAAAAGACTATGAAAGTGCTGAGACAAAAGTATAGTTTCGGAGCTAGTGGCAAAATCATAATTATTGAGTCGGGTAAAAGTGTAGTTTTTGAAAAACTTGGGGCGCAAGTGTAATTTACTAAAACTCTGGGGTATTAGAGTAATAAATCCATTTTCCAGGGACATAAAGGAAATTTTAGGATGGTCCGAGGACCAAGTTGCAAGGGCCTAAGTGTAATTACATAAAAAGTTTGGGGACAAAGTGTAAATTACCAAAAGACTTGGGAATTGGTGGAGATACCTAAATGTTATGGATTTCAAAGATTTATTCAATATAGCTCTAGATTCCAAATAATGTTTCCATTTAACTTTGGATTCCAAATTCTATTTAAATCCAATTGAGGGACACATGGCATCAACTTATTGGTCACACATGGAAGGCAATGATGATGCCTCATAATGATAAGACAAGTGGTGCAATTTGATTGGTTACACATGTGAGTCATGATTGTGGATTTCAAATATCATTCCATTTCAGTTATGGATTTCAAAACATATTCAAATAAGCTTTGGATCACTTTTGAAGTCCAAGCCTTATCTTTAGGGACACTTGGCAAAGGATGATTGAATTCACATAGAAGGTAATTATGATTCATAATTAGGGTGCTTGGATGGCAAGACACATGGTGTAATTTGATTAGTCAAGGAAAAATGATGATGAAACCCATAATTATGGGATACGTGGCAAAGAATCATTGACTATTTGGAGATAAGAATAAAGGTTCATAATGACCCCCCGATGTGGCGAAGTGTGATTGGGCAAAAGTGTTTATAAAATGAGATTTTGGGTTGTAGAATTGAACGTTCAAGAATTCAAGGGAAAGTTTAGGAAAATTTTGGGGGAATTGAGAGAGAAGAAAGTGAGGAGTGTGTTCTTAAAAGAGAGGGAAGATTCTACAAAAGGAAGAAACGGATTTGGTTGAGAAATCAGGGAGAAACAAGTTGCCAAAGGGAAAATCAAAACTGCTAAAGTTTAGGCCAAAATAGTTACGAAAACAGTGAGGTAAGTCCGATCTAACTTGATATTCCTGTAGAGGGATGAAAGAGGAGCATGTAAAAAAAAAAAATGGAGGTCAAATTGAAATTAAAATGAGAAAGATATGATCTAACTACAAAAATTGTGCAAAGTTATGCGTTTTATAAGGACGGCGTGTGAGACACTCTTTTTCCAAAAGCACATTTACAAAAGGTGCTTATATAAAAAAAATATTATGTATACACATAGATTATCATCTTAATAATGTCTTAATATAATACTATTGGTATATTGTTTGTTTGTGAGTCATTGATTGAACATATATATATGAATATTGACTGAATTAAAGTATTTCAATCTCACGGTAGACATGTGACTTCCTTTATAAAAAAGGAATCCTGGCATATGGACGGCCAGCTTTGGGTGGACGGCAGTCCACGATTCCTTATTATATATGACTGTATGTGTGAGTGTTGTGTGGGGCCAGTGCCCACTGTTTTTTGACGATCTGCAGCTGCCATGTGCATCTGTCTCGTTAGCTTTGACAAATTGTCGGAGCTGTCCTCAACTGTAGAAGGAGAGTTTGGATTGAGGATAACAGATGAGTGTAATAATTATGGAGTAATATATTATTTTTAATTATATTTAGACCATTGGTGTAATAATTAATATTATACTCTTAAATTGGATTCAGTATGAGTATAATAATTTATTCAAATAATTTATTTATATTTTGTTTCAGAATAACAATTGATTAGTATAAAATATTTATTCATTAATATTTTAAAATAAAAAATTATTATTTATTATAAATTAATTTTAATTTAATATACTATTTTGATAAAATAAATCACTTTACTTTAATTAAATAAACTATTATTTTATAATGATTATTATGAATTTAATTTTTTTAGAGGTGTAAAGAGGCAGAATTTTTTCTTAATAGTTGAAAATAAATTGAAGATTAGTTTTAATTAAGAGGGGTAGTTGTAACACCCCGAGTTTGGTGGTTATTATTTAATTTAATTTTAGGATCGAGCCCAATAAAATTCTTGAATTCTATTAATTGATTATTAGGAATATTCAATTTTAAGAATATCCTAGGAAGGGCAAAGTAGTAAATTGAGTCACATTCCCTAAAAATGAGTAAAATAGAGTGTGTTTGATTGCATTATCTAAGATTTAATTCTAGATAATATTGGCTAGAAAACAAAAATCACCCCACCCCTTTGAAAAATGAATTCCATAGAAAGAAACTTTAAATGGTTGTACCATATATATTTTTTCATAGAAAAATTAAGAGTGTTTGATTACTTTTCATATAAAATATATAATAATTACATATTTTCTATGGTAAATATATGCAATCAAACACACTCTTAAAGTATTTTTGGAGAAAGTAATAAATGAAAATTTGAAATTTTTCCATCAAGTGTAAATTGGGTAATTTGGAATTTGTTGGGGAAAAAGAAAAATAGAAAAAAATGATATTAGTTAAGCATTTATGTGGAAAAATTGGAGGATTTAGTTAATGGGAAAAGAAAATAGTTATGTCTCCCAATCTTGATGGGTGAAATTAGTCATATAATTATAAATGGGAAATGAAATTCAATTTAGTTATTCTTGAAGATGTATGCATGATGCATATGTAATATCCCAAAATTTTGGAAATGATAATAAATATCAATTTATATATTTGAGAATTTAAGGTATTAAGATAATAATAATAATGATAATAGAGATAATAAATAATCATAATAATAATAAATTAAATTAAATCAATTAATTTGTTAAAAATGAGTGGTTGTGCGCGTGTGCTTGGAGGCGAAGTAATGCACAGTGATTTTTCTCTAAAAATCTAAACAGAGGAGAGAGAGAGGGAGAGCTTGAGAGCAAGCAGAGAGTGAGAGATAGAGTAAGGGAGGGAGATGGAGAGAAGGAGATCGGGTGAGGGAGAGAGCTCAGCCGAGAGAGAGAGAGAAAGAGAGAGAGAGAGAGAGAGAGAAGGCCAATCGGCCATAGCAGCTGCTGCCATGGCCGACGAGGAGCAGCAGCGGCTTGAAGAAGCCACGACCATGGGTGAAGCAGAGCAGCAGCGGCAGCAGGCGCGGTGGGGCGCGGTGGCCGGCTATGGGCAGGCGAGGGCGGCCGGTTGCTGCAGCAGTGGCCGCGAGCTCATCGAGCTGGCGCCCTGGTGGCCGCAGTGGTGCTGGTTTGGCTGCGGGAAGAAGAAGAAGAAGAAGAAGAAGAAGAAGAAGAAGAAGAAGAAGAAGAAGAAGAAAGGAGGAAGAAGAAGAAGAAGAAGAAAAGAAGAAAAAGAAGAAAAGAAAGAAGAAAGCGAGAAGAAGAAGGAAAGAAGGAAGAAGAAGCAAGGCGTAGGAGTAGGGGCGCGGGAAGGAGAAGAAGAGAAGAAGAAGAAGAAGAAAGAAAAAGAAAAAAGAAAAGAAAAGAAAAAGAAGGAAAATAAGAGAAAAAAAATAAAGAAATTTTGGGATTTTTCAGCATGGAAAGTGATCAGGTACGTGGGTAAAAATTAGTAGAAGCGTGATATGTTTAAATTATAAATTTTATGCGATTAGAATTAATTAATTTAAGTCCTTGTTGTGTCATTTGCTAGGAAATGTTTTAATTTGCATCGGGAGCACAAGAAAGGCTGAAAGCAGTCGATTTCAGGCAAGCTCCTAACCTTTTCCTTCTGTTCTTTAATTCTCGTAAGAAATTCTGTGATTTCTCGTATTTTATACCCTCCCTTACTCTAATTCGGCGTCTTGCATTATTTATTAAGGATTATTTATTGTTTTAATTTAAATTAAATCTGAGACTTCTGGAGTTTTATTTATTGTGTGCCTAAGGGGGTTTGTACTGCCCCATTCCTTTTGGAATGATGTCGAACCCAGTTTGGGGACTAGGTTCCTAGATGTGGGTTTATTTACGATTTTCTCGAGTTTATTTATGATTCGGTTAGAGTTATTGAGCAGTGGAGCAGGGGTCGACTGTTTGGTGACGTTGGGGTAGACTATTGTATGGTCCTGAAGTGGACTGTTAGACAGACACTCCTAGTCACTGGCCATTGACCGGTGCCAGACACTGCTGACTAGCTCTACCAGTATGTGATTTACTACATGATTAGATACATTGTATTACTGTCCATGATTTGATATGCACATGGGTACGGGATGCATGTTGGGATATTCATTTACTGAGTATGCTTGGACACGAATATTCTAGCATGGTTAGGTTGCATCCAGCATGGGCATATGCATCGCGTGCGGTTTACTATGTGAGCAAAGCATGGCTTGATGCTTGGATGTATGGGCGCCAATGTATCACGTTGATGCTCACTACGCCATTGCTTTTTTATGTGCATTGCATGGTTATTGGTAGTTATTAGTTCTCGGATGGGAGGACCGTTCTGAGGGAGCCTATGGCTCGGGTGTCAGGAATACCAACACGGACACACGGGTGACGGGAGCACCGACCCGGAATCGCGCGCGTAGGTTTGTGGAGATATTTTTTGCCTTTCAGGGCAGCGACAGGTTGGTATGGGACTTGGGTGCCGTGTGTCTTGTGTGGACCTCAAGGACCGGTATGTGTTTTATTATGCTATACTGTTGTGTTGTAGCGTCCCATGCCTTGTGCGTACCTGGGGGTTTATTTTGGGGAGAGTTTTCTGATTATGTTCAGCCTTCGGCCTTTCTTTTCTTGATGCTTGCCAAGTCTCTCGACTCATTTTGTTTTCCATCATTCTAGGTAGTGCCAGCGTGGATTCGGGCAAGGGAGTCAGCGTTTAGCGGCAGAATCGGTATGGTGTACATGCAGTCCTCTCAGTCCCCGTCAACTCTGATGTCTGAGTAGGATTTACTCTATTATTTTGTACTGTGTCAGGTCGTTTCTCGTGTTTCATGCATGTCGGCACAGGAGTCTGTGTTTATTTATTTATCATGTGACCGCTGTGTTAGCGGGGTACCCGTAGTGCATGCATGTATATAGTTTAGCTTTCGCTGTTTTCATTCTTACGTATGCATGCCTGGGGTGGTTTTTGTCTTCGCTTTCATTCTTCTTCTCTTTCGTAAGCGCTCCCGTTTGGGTAGTCCGAGTGCTTAGGGGATATCCGGGTGGGGGTGCTTGCAGTATATGTATATTTCCCAACAAGATAATTATGAAGAAATTAGAGAAATATGGATATTTTGGAAATCCAATGGTTGAGGATGATTCTTGAATTAAGGAAATGATCCAAGGGCCTAATTTTGCTCTTGAAAATTGGCACGGATTGCTAATATTTACAATATATATGTATATATATTAATTTCAAGAATAAGTGGTGCTTTAAAATCAAGGGTGAGGATTTAGCCAAGATGATCAAAGGCTAGGAGGAATCTTGCAAGTTAGAAGACTTGTTATAAAAAGGGAAGTGTAGAGAAACCCTAATCTCCTTTGGCCGTTTGTAGAGAAAGAAAGAGAGGAATGTAGAGAGAGAAAGTGTAGCGAAAAGGCTCCAAGGAAAAAAAAGCCAAGTGGTAAGTCCTCCTTAGCTTAAGTGTGTTAAGAGAATAGGAAAGATCTTCCATCTCTTCCATTCCCCCTTGGTCTTGAATGTTTTATTTATTTATTTATTTTTCTCTTGTGGAAGGTGTGGTTGGATTGGATCTAAGGAGTCTTGAGGAGCAAGCTTGAGGAGAAGGCCAAGGAAAACCTAAGGTAAGGGATAGCCCCAATGGAAGGAGGCTTTGCAAGATCTAAGTATTTACATAAAATTTTATGTGTGCCTTGCATGTTGTTGTGTTTAGAAGACTTATGGCCATGAGGTTGGGTGGAAAAGGGTAGTTTGAAGCCTCTAACCAAGGAGATTGTGAGGATAATGAAGCCCTGACATATTACATGCACTTGCATCACATTTTATATGTTTTTGTTCATACTTTATGTCATTGCACCCTTATTGAGCTTTTGAGCTCATGAGGTCATTTTTACCTCACTTGTAGGTGGATCTTCAACAAAAGGAAAAAGGGTTCTTGAAGCATGATTTGAGCCTTGTGAATGCCATGTTTTGTATAATATTTTGTTATCTTTGAAGTTAAAAGCATGTAGCCCTATGAATGTTGGTTAATGGGCTGCCAATTGTGAGTCAAAATTCATCTAAAATTTTTTTGTCTCAAAATTCGTTTCTAAAACGTTTTTTTCTTGTAGTGTAATCAAATCCTGGGAAGTCACTCTCATTCTATTGGTCGGATTTAAGGAGGGTGACAACCACTAAGGCGTATGGGTTAGCTTTGCTCGTAACCTTAGATGGTTTGAAAGAAATGACGAAACCTAGATCCCACCTAGAGCGTTTCATTTTGAAACATAGTCCGTCCCTTACTCTTTATTTTTCTCAATTTAGGCTACACGTGTAAATAGTCAAATCGATTATTCACGTGTAACCCCTATGGTGGGACCGGGGCGTTACAGTAGTCAAGAAAAGTGATATAGGGTAAAGGTTTTTCTATTTGGATAGCTAATAGGAAAGGAGGGAATTTATTTTTTAAAGGAAAAGTGGAGTGTATAGTAAATTTTTACCATTATACCTTACAAAATTGAAATTGAATGGAAGTAAAATTATTTTATAAGGGCATAATTTAAATTAATTAACTAATTTTTAAAATTAAAACACTTCACACCGACGTCCTTCAATTTTTTTGAAGATTAAAGAGATATTAAAGAAGAGATGCATCAAGAAAAGGCGTCAGCCCTTAGATTTGAAGGGTATTTGTGGTATTTAACAAAAATACATTAATTGTTACATGGTATGAGAATAATTTTATAATTTTATTTATTTAAAAAGTAAAAAAAAAAAGTGTAGCGGAGCTGTAAAATAAATAAAGTGATGGCACAATACTATTCTTGGACGGAATGAAGCAAAGCAAAGCCAAGGCACAATTCTATTTCCACCACTGCATGAAGGTAAAGGAAAGGTATGAGAATATTATAAGACACTTCACAAGCAGAATTTAAGCATATAGTTCTTCCCATAAAGAAAGAAACAAACAAGGAAACCACATGTGCTTTTACCTCAGCTGGGATTGTTGGTGCTGCAGAAAAAAATAATGTCGTTTGTGGTTCCACCTTGGGTTCTTTGGCTGCAAGCTGCTTACAGTTTGTGGACCTTTCTGAGGAATGCTAAGTTCTTCCGCATTCCATTCATCTCCATCAGCATGTTGTGGCATGGCTATGAGCGCACTTGGTTTAGACGCATAAAGTATCTGCTACTGGACGGTATGAGTAGAGAGACAGGTGGGGATTGGCAAGATTATGATAGCGAAGAAGAGAGAAAGTCCCAGTCTTTCTCCACTGATAACAATTACGACATAAGGTTTAAGATGAACAACAAGGATTACAGATTTTGTGCCTCTTTCGAAACAGGAAAACCCCTCAAGTTCCTTCATTTTGCAAAGCATTACCAACTGGTACGTGACTCAGGACATTGTTCTGATGGGCAAGTACCATCTAGTTAAAGCTGTGAAACCAGAAGCCATGTTGAAGTATGTTCTTACTGGAGGAACCATGAAGACCTGTGAGGAGTACTGTATTGTTGACCACACCAGTTCTGAGCTGTTGAATGACAACTTCATGAGAATTCTGTCAATTTTTCCATTGGTATTGCAGGCTAAAGGGTTTGATCAGCTGTCCACATTGGCAAGTGCCATTTTTGTTATGGTGGACATTTTCTCATACTATTTCAATTTTGTTTGGTAATTTTTAAAGTCTTTTACTTTCAAATACATGAAGCTCCTGTTGGGAAGGCTTGATGTCAGGCATAGAGTGTTCATTCATGAGCTTCTGAACACAGGTAGCGACTCTTTCATGTTCTGTGATGATTCCGTGAAGAAATCATACTATAAAAACGTGGATAAGTTTATGGTTGTGAGGGGATGTGAGATTCCTCTGGAAGCCACAACTGCTCCACTGTCAGAGGACGGTGATTTGCTTGACCACCAAGAAATCAAAATGAATCTAAATAATTTCGTCGTGGAGACTGAAATAGTTTCTGAAGGGTATTATGACATCACCATAACATACAACAACCATTATAGGGAGAAACGACAATTCTTATCAAAGAAGATGACAAGAAAAATCATAAACTATTTGATGTATTGTGTTGAGAGTGGAAACGACCCTTTCCGCGACCTTAAGAGGAGTTCAGTCCATGTGGTAAACCCAATTAAGGTAATGATTGATGGGGTTTTTGAATGGGTTTTAACAGTTCAGTTAAAACAACCCGTCCGATTGTTTTTCTCCGACTCTACCATTTCAATGGTAGTTCCATTTGAAAGAAACCCCTACATTTCCTCAGAATAATCAAAGGCACTTAAGATTACAACAACATTTACTCCATATTTGAAGTGGGTTGTTCTTCAATTCCCTTCTCTTCTTCTCTACATTATAAAATGTGTGCCCCCTTTTGTAAGTATTATGTTGTTTCAAGATTGATGAGTGTTTGTACTAAATCATTTTTACATATAAAGTTTTTTCACTCGAGTGTTTGTACTAAATCTTTTTTACATATGGAGTTTATTCACCCGCATTACTCGTTCAGTTACACGATAAGACAGATTTTATCCTACCTTGTGATAGAGTGAATATGTTCATTATTTTACCAATTATTATAAGAGTGCATTTGATATAAGATTAAAAATGAAGGGAGTACATGTTATGAACATAATTGCTAACTTTTTACTCCCATATTTGTTTTTTACTTTTTTTACCACACACTTTAAAAAACTAACATTTAACTCCTCAAGAGCAAGGAATATAAATCGATTTAAATTTTTATGAAGTATATTAACTATAAATGTAATGACCCGAAAAAATTCATTTCTTGCTTTGGGATATTTTATTTAATTAATTCAGTGAAATGAATTGGCTATTGGAAATTTTTGGGGTACCCAGAATTATTATGGACACCCGGTGTGGTGTGGTTTGTTTTATTTTTCCAATAGGATATTTTAATTTATGAGAATGGGTATTTGTGGGGTTTTGTGTGTATTTTAAAACCCCAAGTTACATGGGTATTTTAAGCTCAATCAGTAACTATTATATGTATATATATGTATGTATACACATGTATGTGTGTTCGGTGGGATTTTTCTTATTGAAGGAAAGAAAAAAAAAAAGAAAACAATTGTCAAACCCAGCAACTGCATCTTCCAGTGAAGATGCCGACATACCCAAGAAATTCGGGTAGCCAAAGCTGAAAATTTAGCCGATTTGAATCCAAACTATCAGAACCCAGGCTGAAATCAGCCTTCTTACATTAAAATTTTGGTCAGATGATCCCTTACGCAGCCTCACTACACTGAAAATTTCTCCTCTTTGTCAGGTCGTGTTAAATCCAGCCACTGTGGGTTGAAATTCAGGCCGAAGTGAGCTATTCAAGGAGAAAATTTTTCCCTACCTTGCTTGTATATGTATTAAGGAAGTGGGTGAAATTCTGTAGAACAGTTCGAAGATTTAGGGGAAAGTTATAGATTTATGGGTTGCTGGGTTCTTTATCCAATTGAGTAGAATATACATACAGACCAGGGGGCCTTCTTCCCCAATCCAGCCATAGAGAGAGAGAGAGAGAGAGAGAGAGAGGGAAGGGCCAGTCCAGCCGCAACCCAGCAGCGCCCAAGCCCAACCATTCTGCCGACCGCCGCCACCCGTCGCCGCTGCGGGTGCCCAGCCGCCGACGCCTCCGGCTGGTTTCCTCGAGCAGAGCTGTGCTCTCCACAGCACAAAGTCGTCATATATATATATATATATATATATTGGTATTTAAAATTCGGCAGGGGAGGAGATATAATTTTTAAGTAAATTATGTTAGGCTATTTGAATGGGAAAAATATGGTAAAAAGGAACAATTTATTTAAATATGGAGTTGAAAAAAATATATATACATTGAGTTAAAGAAGAATGGAAAATTTAATGCAGAGTGATAGATTATTATAATTTGTAATCTATCTTCTCTGCTGATGTCCCGTATGCAAACTTTCTGCATATGAAATAGAACAATTAATTTCATGGTCTTTCTAACTCATTTCATGTCTAGGCCGCATATTTTTCATTTCTGTCCTAATAGATAATATTTTTCTTATAGTTGAGGCTTACCCAAATGTGTAGAACTTAAGAGATATCTATATAATTCGATCGATTGCATAAAATCTGTGGTAGAAATAGAATAGGAGAAAATATGTTGAAAAGCCAATTCTTTTTATTCTATTAAGGTGTGTTTGATTGCGAGTATAAAATTTATATAAAAAAAAATATTTTCTATGTAATTGAATTGTCTAGAATTAAATTCTAAGAAAAATGTCAATTGAAGGTGCTTGATTGGCTTAATTTTTTACTTAAAAATTGTTGTATTTTTCTACCTTTTGGTGTTTGATAGCTATTATTTTCCATAGAAATAGGTATTTTTTCCAATTTTTGTTGTTTGATAGCTATTATTTTTCATGAAAATTGGTACTTTTTCCATGGAAATTGTACCATTTTCTAGAGAATTTTTTTAAAAAATACACAAATCAATAATCAAATATATAAAATAATAAACACATATATACATAATCAATAATCACATATACAAATTAATAATCAAATACCTAAAATAATAAAATACAGGCATATTCACAAAATAATAAATAAAAAATTCACAAAATAATAAAAAAATAATAAATCAGATATGTATACATAAAATAATCAAATACACAAAATAATAAATAAAAAATTTTAAAAAATAATCAAATACACAAAATAATTGTACATATATTAATAAATTATACATAATTATTTTATTATTACATCTTCATATATTAAACACAATTATTTTAATTTTTCATCAAAAGTCTTTTTTTAATATTTTTATATTTTTCTAGATACCCCACCCCCCTCCCCCCACCACCATGTGCAACACCAAAACCCAAGAAACCCTTTAATGATTTACCCTTGTAGCCCTGCCCCACCTCTTCCCACAGTCTGCTGCCTGTTCATCTTCTTTTCTCTCTCTCTCTCTCTCTCTCACCCTCTTCTCCAAGTAGCAACCATCGCCATCTCTATCTCTTACCCTCTCTCACACTTTCTCTCTCTCTCCCTCTTGCCATTGCCGTTGACCCCTACTGCCAATGTTGCTGCATCGTCGTCGGCCCCCAATGCCGCCGCTCCAGCCCTCTCTTCCTTCATCCGTTGTCGATCTTGCCACTGCCAGTCTATTCGTCGTTACCACTGCTGCTTGATCCGTCAAACTTCAGTGAGTCCTCTCTCTCTCTCACTCTCTCTCTCTCCCACTGCCATTAAACTGGTCTGGAACTCGAAATCGAAGCTTGTCTTTGGCGAAGATGGCGATGAACAAGGGGAAGGCACGACGCCGAATAGGAGAGAAGAAACCTGGGATGGAAAATGTCGAGTAGGTGCAGGCTTCCAATTGCCGAGAAAATTTGATCTACACCCTTCGCTGGAATTCATTTTCCTTCAAAAGTTGGAAAAGATGGTCATGTGATCGAAAGTTAGAACTTTAATTACCTGAAAAATATGTGCAATCAAACATGTTAAAAGTTGGAATTTAGATGAAAATTAATCATTTTTCATAGAAATTAAGGGCAATCAAACAGGTCAGATTAACATGGAGAGGAATATAATAATCATTGAACAAATTTAAAATTTAAGATTAATCATTGAACAAATATAATAATCAAGTACAAAATAACTATTTATTACTTAACAATTAATCAAATAATATCCATTATGTAAGAAACATTCAATATTGTAATTTAAATCTCAAATAATTAACAACTAAAAATAAAAAGTACATTTAATTCTTGACGAGATTCGTATCTTCTTAATCAAGACTAAATCACAGAAAAATAAAATCACTTTCGTGATTTCAAAAAGAGTGAGACAGGAGTAAAACAGTGAGAAGCAGAATGAAATAAGGAGCAAAAAGAGAGGAGAAGCTTCAAAGCAGAGAAAACATGGAGAGGAACGAAGAAGGGAGGAGTTTTTAAAGGGAGGGTGAGGGGGGGTGGGCGCCAAATGTTGGCTAAGGGGAGAGGGAGGGAGGGGGGCATTGGGGAAGAGGGATGGGCCAAGTGTCAATCAGGAAAAGGGGAAGAGGGGCGAGAAAATGACCGCCACCATTAGCGATGGATAGGTGCCTGTTGCTACTTGCGGCCCTTTGCTTGATGCGTGCATCGGGCAGAAGGGCCGCACTATTTAGTGACAGGCACGTGCCTGTCGCTAATTTCAGAGTAGTTTAAATTAAATATTATTTTTAATATTTTAAAATAAATATATATTTTTTAACTACTTTAAAATATAATTGATTTATATATATTTAATTTTACAATCAAGAGAGAAAAACAATTTAAAAATTTAATAAAAATAAATTATTAAAAGTACTTAAAGAACAATGAGTCAAAATAAATAAAATATTTTTTAATAATTTATAAATTTATTATTAATTCTAGAAGAAGAGATAAAAAATTTATTTTTTATTTTTTAAATGATTAATTATGTTTATATTATAAATAATAATAATTTTATAAAATACTTTACTAATTAATTTATAATTTTAAATTACATATATTTTGTAAACTAAAAATGATAAGTCTTTGAAAAGAGAAGTAAAATTAACAATCATCTGCGACAGACAGTCACCCATCGTAGATGGAGAATTGGTGTCGGGTGACTATTCGTCGCTGAATAATAAACTTTTTAAAATTAATATATATTTTTTAAAATTAATATAGTTCTTGTATAGATATTTGATTTTACGACTTCACATTAATTAAAAAAATAAGTATAAGAGATAAAGGAATAAGAAAAAAAATGTAATAGAAATAAAACACTAAAGAGTACTTGAAGAACAATGATTGAAGAAGGAAATAAATTATTTTTTAATTAAAATATTTTTTAATAGTATGCAAGTTTATTCTTAATTTTAAAATGGGAGGTTAAGATTAATCTTTTATTTCTTAAATGTTCAATAGTTTTATGTTATAAATAATAATAATTATATAAATTATTTGACTAATTAAATTTTAGTTTTAAATTATATATATTATTTAAACTAAAAATTATTTTTAACAAGTGCATTTAATGCTGCTCAACCGTCAATTAGAAATACTTGGATGATGCAGTATTAATTATGAGATTAGAGAACATTCATTACAAGTGTTCAAGTGTTTTAACTTACGAGTTCTTATATTTTATCTCTCATTTTTTAAATTGACACAATTTTTCTTATGTTATTGTTGCATTCATTATTACTATTTATTTTCTAAGCCTTTATCAATTGATAAATATTGTAACTGAAAAATTTAATTCTCATATTATCTCTTTTAATTGAAGCAATTTTTTATGTATTACTTAGCAATAGTAAGTGCTATAGGTCCTACAAGTATTGTAAGAGATTGTATCATCTAGGATTATTGCTAGAAAGCCTATCTTGTGAATATGATAAGTCTCTTAAGAGGAAAACAAAATGAATAGTCATCTATTTAAAAGTGCTATCTTTGAGATAAAGTTAAATATCATTTCATTGATTAAAGAATAAAATTTTATATTATTGTTCAAATGAGTAAAATAATATCGAATATAATATAGTAGCAAAAAAGAATTTGTAGTCTTGCTTTTATATTTTTCACTAAAAATAATGAAAATATTATCAAAAATTATTATTCATCTCAATTATACAATTAAATGGACTGTAGCATAGTAAAAAATATAGTTACTTAATTAAATATATAATTTTTAGTAATTTCATGTTTGTAACTAATTTGTAATTTCATGTTTTATTAATTTACAACTTAAGAACGGAATATTCTCTCACTAATTTTGAATTTAATTGAAATTTTTATAAATTATATATTTAACTATGAAAATTTTCATTTTCAAATCAATTTTTAAATTTAAATTAAATATTTTATTAATTTCACATTAGATTTTTATTAATGTTTTGTTAAAGGTTAATTTCAGCAATATTACTAAGTTCCTGAATTATATAGTATGACATCATATAGTTAATGATGAAATTTAAAACAAGTAAAACGTATCATCTAAACATTGTGGATATTATTTTTATTCTATCTGCATATTATTCATTTAAGAATATGGGTATTCGCAAAAAGATAACATATTACTCAATAATAAAAATTAATATCTTTAAAAAATATATGAGTATATGGGGCACATATAGATTTTTTTTTTGTGTACTATTACGTTTTTTTTTTGTACAATCATTTGAATTTTTTATTTTTTAATTACACTTATTTATTTATATTTTTAAGTTAAATTTATTTTTATATATGTATTTTTAATTTAATTTGACCACTTTACTTTAATGTGCCCCATAGGAAATGCATATCATGGCACCCAAGTCAGCATACAAATATGCCACATCCATGAACTGGCTGGCATAAAGCCCATGAGCCCGAGGCTCCCACAACAAGATCCACATGAGCCCAAGGCTCCCATTACAATCACATACCGGAGTTCCCGAGTTATAGTTATCTGGAGCCCACCTTCCACTCATAGCTATCGAGGGTCAACTCTATATCACGATTCACAGTCACATACCGGAGTTCCCGAATTATAGTTGTAACATCCCGAAATTTTGGATACTATAATTCTAATATTTGAGGTCCGTATTGACTATTTGAGGAATTAAGGTAACCAAATAATAGTACAAATAATACCAATAATAATAGAATCATAATAATGGTAAAAACAAAATAATACTAATAAAAGTGATAACAACAACAACAATAATAATAATAGTAATAACCAAATTAATTAAGTAATATGTATATATATATGTATATATGCGCGTGCGTGGCCTCCAAGCATTCTACAGTAACCCTTTCTTTCTTGTTAAAACAGAGGAGGGAAAGAAGGAGATGGCCGAATCGGCCATGGTAGCAAGCTGGCCGAGAATGAGAGAGCATGTGAGGGAGAGAGAGATTGCAAGAGAGAGTGCTCAAGAGGGAGAGAGGCCGGCCTGAAATGGCAACCACGGAAGCTGCAAGTCTGAGCTTCCAGCAAGCTCGTGTGGCCATGGCCGCAAGCTTGGGCGAAGAAGAGATGGCCAGCGAGCAAGGAGGAGCAGCGGCAGACGGCGATGACGTGGTCGTTGGTGGAGGACTCGGCAGTGAGGGTGGCTGGTAGGGGCTGGGCTGACTAGTGGTTGACGGCGGCTGTGCTCAGGTAGGAGCTGTGCGTGGGGAAGAAGAAGAAGAAGAAGAAGAGAAGAAAAGAAAAGAAAGGAAAGAAAAGAAAATAAAAGAAAAAGAAGGAAGTGCGCGGGGAAGAAGAAGAAGAAGAAGAAGAGAAGAAAAGAAAAGAAAGGAAAGAAAAGAAAAGAAAAGAAAATAAAAGAAAAAGAAGGAAGTGCGCGGGGAAGAAGAAGAAGAAGAAGAAGAAAAGAAGGAAAGAAAAAGAAAAGAAAAGAAATGAAAGGAAAGAAAATAAAATAAAAGAAAAAAAAGGAAAATATGGGAAAAATAAAGGAATTTTGGATTACTTCACATGGAAAATGATCAGGTACGTGGGTAAAAATTAGTAGAAACGTTATATGTTTAAATTATAAATTTTAAGCGGTTAGATTTAATTAATTTAAGTTACGGTCCTATTAACGTAGTAAAATGTTTTACTTCACAACGGGAGCACAAAAGAGGCATGAATCAGCTGATTTCAGGTAAGGTCCTAAACCTCTCCTCCTATTCTTTATTTCCCGTGAAAGTCTTCGTGATTTTTCATACTTTAATTCCTCCTTCACCGTGACTCGGTTTCACGCATTAATAATAATAGTCCGTGTAGTAACCACCCTATGATATTTATTTTATTAATGGGTTTACTGTTAATGGAATGAGTTAAGTAATGACGTCTTGGTGTCTTTCATTTCGACCGTCATGGAGCTTTGTATCGCTTCGCTTTCCTTGGAAATGATGCCGAACCCGTTGGGGCTAGATTCTTAGAAAATAGATGTGGTCAAGATTATATGGTTATGTTGATAATTTATTATGAATGTTGAGATAGCTTCCTATGTATGAGAAGAGATGAGAATAAGAATGATATATTGGTGTTTATGTTTTCATGGAGAAAGTTATGAAATAATAAGTTTAAAGTGACTAAGTTTAGTGTTATCTATAAGTGTGTCTAAGGGTATAGGGTACAAAGCCACTGACTGTCGACCATGGGTCGTGGCAGTTGATGGCTTGATGTATGGACGCCAGTCATAGACTGTCGCAATAAGCGCTAGACAGGCCAACAGAGCTAGTACTATCAGATTCTCGCATTGGTTTATGCATATCAAGATGTGTGTGCTACATAGGACTTGGGTTGCATTCACTGTTGGGACATACTTTGTGTGCGATGGGATGTGTGAGCAATTGCATGACCTGGTTGGTCCAAGAGTCGACTTGGGTTCTATAGGTGAGTCGGTGCATTTAGAGGCATTTTGCATGTGTGAATTCTTATGTGGGCATAGCATAGCCTGATGCTTGGTTTATGGGGGCCTTGTCATCACGTTTATGTTGCAAGAGCCGTTGCATTTCCTAATTGTTGCACTGCATGGTGAGAATGTGAGGTTTTAAATAATGAGTATGGGTAGGGGACGTGGTCCACGGTAAGACCTTGGGAGTGAGACCCACGGCGGCGTGGCCCACGATAAGACCTTAGGGTGAGACCCACGGCAACAGATTATGTTGAGAGTGACAGGAAGGGACGTTTAAGGGAAATGGTACGGTAACCTATAAAAGGCTGATATCAGGTTAGTATATTGGACTTGGGTGCTAGTGTGTGTTTTATGTGGGCCCCAAGAACCATTTATATGAAGTTCATTATATGTTTATGCATTTAGAAATAAGGCAGGTATTGGGCATGGCATGAAATGACGTTGCATTGACACGGATTACATGGGGTGTTATGGGAAGAGTTTTGTCCTTATCCTACAGCCTTTCTTTCTAGAGCTTGCTGAGTCTTGCGACTCACGTTTGCTTTCCATCATTCCAGGTAAGAGAGCCCTAAGTCTGCAAATATGCTCGACAAAGTTGGGTCCAGATCATCGAGTCATGATAGTAAGTGCAGAGTCCTCCCGAGACTAGGTCCTGGGTGTCGCTGTGCCTACATTAAGATTAATGTTTAATGTTTTGAGATTGTCGTATGTTATGTCAGCCCAAGTGGGCTTAAGTGGTGAATGGTTACGTAAAAATGATTATGAGATGTTATATGATAAAAAGATTCTGATTTTAGTAAGGGTTGTAGTTGTGTTGTTGTTCGGTATCATTTAAGTAATGATTCTCTCACGGATCCCCTATGTGCGCGGAGGCTTCTGAAGGTGGGCCGTTACAATAGCTATCTAAAGCCTAGCTTCCACTTGTAGCTATCTAGGGCCAACTCCATATCACAACCTATATCGATTGGTAACCATGCAATGCAACAGATAATAAATGCAATGGCTCTTGCAACATTAACACGATGACAATGCCCCTATAAACCAAACATTAGGCCATACTACGCCAACATAAGAACCCACACATGCAAAATGCTCTAAATGCACATGCTCACCTACTATACCCAAGTTGGCACTCAACATGTGAATCGGGTTATGTCAATGTGCACACTTCCCCATACATATAAAGCATGACCCCCTAATGAATGAAAGTCCAATCCCATACACTGCAATATCATGCAATATGCCACATAATGGTAGAGCTAGTCGACAGTGACCAAGTATCGGTTGACAATCCATGACTAGGAACAACCAGTCAACAGCCATCCTTGACTCGATGACGGTTCGCCTCAGTGTCACCAAGCAGTCAACACGTTACCTCACCGGATAACAGCTCACGCCACCTATTATTACCACTCACACCCCCAAGAAACCATAACCATGTCATGACACGCACAAACCAAGGATAAGTGTCCGGCAGTACCAGCTTGCCTGACCCACCTATGGTCTATTGTAATAGTTGATAACTGGTGCCCATACATCTAGCCATCGAATGCTACGACCCAACGGTCGATAGTCAATAGCTTTGTACCCTACACCCTATAATTGACATTAACTTATAACGAGACTCCCAGTTATAACAACTCATCCCAAAAGGTACCCACAACCACAACTGACTCACTAAGAGCCTAGCCCCAATCAGGTTCGGCATAATTCCCAAGGAAGTAGGGGCGATACAATATCCCATAGGCATTTAACAATTAAAACTTTAGGAATCTCCAATTTAATTTAATTTATATAACAGATACCCACAACGCACATAAATAATTTCTAAAACCAAATCAGGCTAAGGAAGGAAACAGAATCCACAAATCGAAGGAGATTCACAAAGGGAGTAAGGAGCTTGCCTTAAATTAACTGACTTTGGTGATTATACGCCCATATGTCGCCAAATTAATACACGCTGCAAATTAACATATAACTTCCCAAATTAATCAAATCGCACCCAAAATAAAATTCCAACCGTACAGATTAACGAATACACATTTTCTCACTTACCTGATTATTTAAACCTCAATTATACTAAATTTTCCCACTATTTCCCTTGAATTTTCCCTCATTTCCAACCTCGGCGCACCTCCATTTTTGTATTTTTCTTCCCCTGCCTGATGCTAATTCCCTTGGCCAAATGCTCCCAAAATTGAGAGTTAAAATAGCAAAAGGAAGGAGTCGCCAGAAGTTGTTGCGTGGCAGCTAACACCCACCACCTCCGACCCCCCCCAAAACAACGCCGTTTTGGCGTCCTTGGCTTTGGAAAATTTTCACAAAATTCTCCCTAGAGCGCACATAAGCCGAGCCTCAATCCCGCGACCTGCCGCATACCCCTCACGCAAGCGACTGCCCACGCTGCTTGCCTTCTTCAACCATTATATGCGCCCACTTAATTTTAAAGTGAACTCACACAGCTTCTAGAAATTGCATTTAAACCCAACTGCTTTCAGAAATTCTCACATACACTCTTATAATAATTTTTATACTCTAAAATTTTCAATAATTAATTACCCATCGCTCTAACACAAAATAAATTAATATTTCCTTTAAACCCACAAATATTCAATTATGATCATAAATACAATAATTAATAATTACTAACTGTTCCCCATTTAAATTAATAGTTATTAGCTATTCCCGATTAAATTAATGGTTATTAATTATTTCCGAATTACCGGGATGTTACATTCTGTTGCTATAGTTTTTTTTTTTCTATTTTTTTGGGACGAATTTTGACGCTAAATTTATTGTATGCCCCAAAATTAACCGTGCGCTAGCCCCCATCCTCCCCTTATGCACACGTAGCTGGCAGCGTTGGGATATTATTCCCAGCAATAACTCCAAGTGCTGCACCTTGGAATCGAACTGCCAACCTCCAAGCACCAAGAACCTTTATACAAAGCGCGACTCAGTCGATTGGTATGCCTATTTGGTTATTAAAGTACATAAATTATATTTATAACATTTTCTCCCAAACTTTCAAGAATTATATTTACTCTTCAAAATTTACAAAACTTATTTAATGAATATTAATTTTAATATTAATGTTAGTAGAGGGAAATAAATATTATTTTTAATTTTAATATTTATTAATTTTATTTCATTACTAATTTAAATAGAAATTTATAAATTTATTTTTTTTCCTTTTTTTGCAACGGGTAACTCATTGTTAAATTTTTAATTCTTAAATTATATTTTTTCCATGTTTTAGCGATAGGTGACCCCGTCGCTAAAACTTGTTATTTTTATTTATTTTATTTCTTTTTTTTAGCGACTTTTATATTTTACATTTATTTTTTTTCTTTTTGTGACGGAGAAGCCTGACGCTAAATGTTTAATTTTAAAATTATTATTTTTCCGTGTTTTGGCGACGGGCAAGCATCCGTCGCTAAAACTTGTTATTTTTATTTATTTTAAATTTATTTTTTTCTTTTTTTGCGATGGGATATCCCCGTTACTAAATTTTGTATTTTAAATATATTTTTTTCCTTTTTTAGCGACGGAAGGGCACTTGTCACTAAATTTTTTATTTTACATTTATTTTTTTCTTTTTTTGTGACGGAAGAGCCCTTGTCACTAAATTTTTAATTTCTAAATTATTATTTTTTTATATTTTAGCGACAAGTGAACCCTCGTCACTGAATTTTTTATTTTTAATTTATTTTTTCTTTCTTTTTTTTGTGACGGATGCATACTCGTCGCTAAAGTTTTTATTTTTTATTTATTTTTTCCTTTTTTTAGCAACGGATTTTCTGTCGCTAAATTTTAAAATTTATTAAAAAAAAAAAAATTTAGTGACAGGTATATTTGTCGCTAAATTAAAAAAATATTTTCAAAAATTAGCAACGAAATTCCATAGCTAGTTCGTCGCTAATTAGTGACAGATTTTGTCTCGTCGCTAATTTCGTTGCAAAAAAGTATATTTCTTGTAGTGATTGTTTGTGGTTGTGTTGCATGGCATTGTGTTTCTATATTGCCTCACATTGTGATGTTGGATCATGAGTTGCATTCATTGCGGGGTCATGCTTTGTATGTGATGGGAGCGTGAGCATTTGCATGACACGATTGGCCTGTGAGTGCTGACTTTTGTATGTTATGCGAGCATATGCATTAGAGCATTCGTGTGTGAATTCTTACGTGGGCGTAGCTGTTGGGATTACTTAGATCTCATCATATGCACAGAGGAATTAAATTTTAGTTTGTAGGTATCTCGTTTTTCAGAAAATATGGTTTAAGAAATTGAAAGCAAAAACGAAAGGATACTTCTTTGATGAAATCCGATTTCACCGTTAAGTTTTCTGCCATATAATCCTCCAAGTGTAAGATGCTGAATCGGTTCACCCAAAACCACTTATATTCAAGAATATCAAGAGAAATGGAAGTGGAAGAAATTTTTCTCAAAAATTTATAATTCACTTCCTTGGATTCACACGCAACTCTCAAAACTCTCTCAACACTCAAGTGATTCAAGAACCATCAAGTGATTAAAATGAAGTGATCAAAACTCTCTCAACACTCAAGTGATTAAAAACCCATTTAATAAGTTTCATTAACCCTACTTATTAAATAGGTTGGGCTTCTCAAGCCCAATTCGTTTAATGCTATTAGGTCAAGCCCAAACCAATGGAGTTAATTTGAATCCAATAGTGCCATTGGACCAAGCCCAATATGCTAGCAAAAGGTCTAATCCAATTAATGATTAAATATTATATTCATAATATAATTATTTAATTATTCTTATTTGTCCAATAAATAAATGCACTATAATTAGTAATTATGAAATTACTAATTTATTCATCTTCTATTTGAAAGTGATTTCTTTTGGGTTGGACTTTCTAGATTCACAAATAAATTAACAACAAGAATAATCAACGATTAATTCTCATAAATCATAAGTGACATCTAACAATATATTATAATTACCCAATTTATTGTGAAGCAGGTATTGTTAATCTTTTACTACGTTACCATGCAATACAGTCCTTTTATCATCCTATATCCCGACAAGATATGAGATCATGGTCAGTAGGTCGAATATCTTAATCTCGTTATATGACCAAATTCAAAATCAATCTTGACTAATTATGACACAACCCTTATGAAACAAATTCCATTGTCATATTACCTCGGCCAAGGATTTATCGTCAAGTGATTATTGGATCGCATAGTATATCTTCCTCATAAATCTCGAGGTGATAGATTCTATGTCTGATGCGTACATACCTCATGTATCACTGAATTAGACACATAGATATGTATGATTATTCTTGATTATAACAAGCACATAATATCGTTGATATCCTAATCAACCAATACATAGATATTCATGTTATCTCAAGTCTAAAGGACTAGTTGCACAATCGCAACTAACATTAAATTATTGACCCGTGAGAAAAAACTTATGTGATTTAATGTTAACAGTCCCGTTTAGTGAACTCGTTCTTGTAATGAGCACCAACTCATCTTCCTTCTATATTTCATACAGAATGATACGAGACTCATCAATCTTATCTTTTAGTATCTCATACTGATAAGAAAGAAGATGATGTGTTGGCCTTTACGAGTTGCTATTTCCAGATTAGGAATTCTATAGCTAGGAACATGTTTATAGTATAACTAACTGTAGATTATCCTTAACTCGTATTCTTAACTTTTAAGAATGATATCCACTCCTTATTATACTAATGGATATATGTTTTATAATTTAAACCATATTACAATTTAAATAAAAACACAAACTTGCTATTTAAATAATATTTAAAGAATTACAAGATCGAGTCCTATTATGTTACTAGAATTGGTCTTCAGGGCTCATATCTAACAGTAGTATGGCCTGATGCTTGGCTTATGGGGGCCTGGTCATCACGTTAATGTTGCAAGAGCCACTACATTCCTTATATGCTTCATTGCATGGTTCCTTTGCGCGCGGTGGTGATGGTGGTGGAAATTGGCTTGTGCTTATGATACGTAAGACTGTAGGTGGAGGCCCACAACAGTTTGTGATCTTGATGAGATTGTGAGTGATATGGCACATGATGACGATGGTGATGGATGTGAGATGAGAGTCTTGGGTTCATGTTCTTGTTTTGGTAGTCTACCTTGGCTGCAGTAGGTTTGTATACGAGGTCTTAGGCCCCATTATGTGCATTTTCTTATGTGGGCCCCAATGACCATATGTGTGCATCCATGCATTGATCTTATGACTGGGTAATGTGTGATATAACCACATGGCATGGATTGTGTGTCATCTATGCTTTTGAGACTGACACGTGTCTCCAAATGTGGCATGATATGAATGATGTTTAGGAAAGTCTGGTCCTATCCAGTTTTCGTTGTTTATATATATTTGCTGAGCCTTGGGGCTCATTTTGAAAAATATGTTTTGATGAAATCTAATGAATTATAATTTCTTAGGAGATAATGTTGTCAAGTGTGAAAGGCATGAACTTGATTGCGGTTTAGTGGTCGGGTAGTGAGTTTTCCTTACCTCTTTGTTATTCATGCTTTCGTATATCGATCTTGTTGATGCTTCTCTTTTGTTATATGCTTGCTGAGTCTTATGACTCACTTTGTTTCTTTTGTCATTTTAAAAAATAAAAGATAGATATTTGGAGTGAGTTCTGGGTAGATGTGTACAGGGATATCCCAGTCTCAAAGATTCATGGGTGTAGTTTGAGGGCATGACTAGAGAGTTTCATCTTGTATTTAAAGCCTTGATGCCCTTTTATTTTTAAAATGTATGGGTTGTAAACCCGAGCTTATGATGTAAAGAATGATGTATAATATTTATTTTGGCTCCTATTGATAGTGAGTAAATATGGGAATGGAAAGAATTTTTAACAAATTTTGAGTGATATTTGTATCTGTATCCATTTTAAATAAATCTTCTCTCGGACTTTCTATGCTAGCAGGTAATCCGGGAGCGAGCCCCAACAAGATTAATGTTCATTTGGCTTCAATGAACTTATTTGAATTCCTATTACACTTATCATGGGATGCAAAGGCAATAAATACCATGAGTTGTTTCATTTTCAAATTTCTAGAGTTCTTGGGATTCTTGCTTCATGGTTTAAACCAACCATTAACTGCATTGGCATCATCATCATCATCAATGGCAGCATTAAAGGAAAACCCTGTTTCCATTATGGGCTCACCCCTTGAGAAGTATCAATAACCACTTGATCAACTTAATAGTCTGATCAATATCACATTGGAAGTGATCCAATATATTTGTGAATTAACCTTATTGTCTGACATAGAGCACAGAAAAAAAGACCTCTTGTCAACATGTGCGCATTGGACAGTTCTGAGTGTATTAGCTTGCTACATTCAAATTACATTGATCAACCACAATGGGTAAGTTCTTGTTTCTTTCAATCTTGCCTTCTCAAAGGTTATATCTGCAACTATCAACATTAATTACGATTTGATTTGTAATGAGTTCTTTTGTGAAGCTTGTTTGGAAGCATATTAATATTTTGGGTAAATTATATGAAGTCCCTTTCAACTATTGTCACTGTGTGCAAAACTTCATATGTTGTAAAAAAAGTGTAGTCAACAGCCTCAACTCTACATTTTGTGCCTAAATTAAAGAGCTTAAGTCAATTGACTATTAGTCAATGAACAGAAATAACATGTGTCAGTCATGTAATGTCATTAAAATGTGTTCACTTTAATCCCCAGTTAGCACTATTTTGGATGAATTAGGACTAGGTTCCATGGGGGATTAAAGCTTTTCATACAAATTAAATTCTAAGTATGAATTATATGATTAAATTATATTTTAATATGGCACATGTCATTTTCGTTCATAGACTAACAGTCAAATAGATGGAAGGTCTTTTACACAAAAAAATATAAAGTTTAAGGTGCTGGTTACACCTTAGGAATTTTGTGCACGTGAGCCAAAATTAAAGGGTTCCATACAATTTACCTTATTTTCTTTTTTGGCCTTTTGAACCGTGCACATTGTCCTCTGTTTATACACTTTGTTCCATTATATAATTAAATAGGAAATTTTAGCCACTTGTAAAATAATGAAAATAATTATGGTCTGATGGTGATGAGAAATCTAAATAATTTAATGGATATTAGGAGATGAAATCTCTATGTCATCGTATCTTTATTTCTCTTTGTTTTTGGGTTTTTGAAGACCAAACTATTCAATATAATGTGGTTTTATTTAGTTTAAGTAATGTATATTTATTTTGTTTTAAAGCGGAGCAGCATTGGAATTGTCACACATATTTCCAATCTTAGCCACATCCTTGATGACCTCAAGCATCACTGCACAATTTGTAACCCACAAATAGGCAAGTATATACATCTTTTTTTTTTTAAATATGTACAGAGAAATATTATCATTCAAATTCATTCATTCCTTCAATTTCAAATATTTTAACCTACCCAATCATCAATTTAAACTAAATCAAGTATTGGTAATGTATATTATACTATATATATGTTTTCTCAAAATTATTATTAACTAATCTATGCAGAGGAGATAGAGGGTCATATTTAGTCTGTTAATGTATTGATTGAAGATATTTTTTACTATAAAAAGAGGTTCTCTGACACTCATATTGACATATTGGAGCTCATGAAGAGGTTCACATACGTACTCCAAGGCAAGTAAGTATCTGTCAAAAATTGTTCTTCTTGAATATTTCTTTCTCATATGCATTCTAATTAAGTATACAATTATAGACATTACGAGAGCAAACAACATAACTATTTTAAGATCTCTTAAAAAAGTTGAGGTCTTAGGTTCAAACCATTATTATCTCATATTTTTAATTAGAAAATTTAGCTTTATCTATCTATGACTGAAAGAAAAAGAACAAAAAAGAAGAAGAAGAAGATAAGTTCGTGACCTACATATATATATATCTTAAAAGGAAAAATTTATTGTTGAAAATTTTCAATTTTAGGTTTCAATTTAGTTATCTCATCATCCAACTTTTGAATTGTTTAGTTGATGAGTACATATCATTATATATGGGTCACAAACACCATTTGGTGAGTGAGCTCCAGCGAACGATCCCTCAGTGCATGTTGTGCTTTGGATTTTGTACAAAACTAGAAAAACATAAATTGATGCAAAATCCCTCTTTTCTTTTTCTAAGCTGAGATTCACAAAGAAAAAGAAGAAAATCTTGGGGAAACAAAACAAAAGAAGAAAGAGAGAGTGAGAGAAAAGAGACATATCCCCCACTACATCGATCCCTCATACTTCAACTTATGATATCAGATTAGCGTTAAACTGCTACATATTTATACCCTATGATTTACAAGACAATGATGTATATATATGGGTCCAAGAATGTAGTAAGCAAATAATCATTTAATAT